>CM028130.1:1053200000-1063200000 GCA_016271365.2 Neoceratodus forsteri | reverse complement strand
GGGAGGGGGGACATGATAGAAACTTTCACAAACCTTAAGGGACTCAACAAAGTCCAAGAGGGTAGCACCTTTCAGAAAAAGAGATGTGCAAGAACAAGGGGGCACAATTTGAAGATAGAGGGGGGACAGCTCAGAGATAATATGAGGAAGTATTTCTTCACAGAGAGGGTTGTAGATGCATGAAACAGCCTTCCTGAGGAGGTCATCGAGTCAAAAAACAGTGGAGAAATTCAAGAATGCATGGGACAGACATAAGGCAATTCTAGTGGGGGTTAGGAGGAAGTAGGCTGCTGGTTAACTAGGATCTGCAATTTATCCATTAAATAAGGAAATGGGCAAACTAGGTGGGCCAAGCGGTCCTTATCTGTCATCAGATTCTATGTTTCTATGTTAAATACAACAACACATTAGAAGTAAATATTTACAATACCAATTAGGGCACCCTCTGCTCTTACAGCGACAGCAGAGTGGAGACAATTGGGGCAATGCCCATCTGGTCACAAGCTCTGAAGCACTCAGAGCCCCAGCCCAGGCCATTCACAACACACTGGCAGTGTCACTTAAAGGGACAGGTGTAGAAGCACATCATGGCACTCTCACTCAATAGGGTCACTAAATAACCATGGATTTATCATTTCCAGTGGACGTCTGCCTGGCAGTGGGAATTGCTGGAGCCCTAGGAGACACTTAAGGTAAGCCTCAAATTGGTGGGGGGCTATACTCTCTCCTGCCTTGGAAACTTGGTGTCTGCATCCAGTCTATATACAAATATCAGTGTTACTTACTGTAACACTATTTTTCACTATATACAGGTTGCAACCTTAAATCACTATATACATTACTGCACAGTTTCATTATTAATACTTATAATAACTCATGCTTTACTTGTAAATGGCATTCCTATAAGCAACAGCATTACCCAAGCAATTGCATTTTCCTTTCAACTTTTGGTTTTTACATTTCCATACTGCCTCAGTTAGTTATTCATTACATTCGCCCTGGAAATTCTTTTATATCTAGATCCAAGCGGCTGCTAACCTGAAACTGTCAGTTACCTTTGGAAAATCTGTAAAAATGACCCCAGGTATATTGGTTGAAGGGTTTTATCACTAACTTAGAAGCTGCAGTGACTCCTATCTTAGGAAGGGAGTTAGCTGCAATGTACACCCCTTTATGAACCACATTCATAGTTAGATCTACAGGCTTTCATGGGAAATCATATGTAAGGCATACTACAGGTTTGACAAGTCTCTCTGAACTTCTAGGCATAGGAGGTACAGGCACAGTCCTTTCAACATTGGCATTCAGGTTCATGACTCCCAGCTCATTGTCCACCTACAATGCCGATTCTGCAGGAAGGGGTACCTCTGCACTCTCTATCTGTTCAGAGTTGGAAGTATTACTTGTATTTGCAGTAGAACTTGCATTTTCTTGTTTTGTAGACTCTAGATTATCTGTAAGTGGTATTTCAACAAAACTGGAATCATCTAGCACACTGTTGGCACTCTCAGGATTAGCAATACTGGTCAATATGAGGTCTGGTTCAATAGGCCCAGATATTTCAGCTTCAAATAAACATTCAACAGTGGGGTTCTCACTTCCTTGGCCAGGACTAGCTATTTCAATTTTAGACAGTTCTACAGGACATAAAGAGTCAACTGCTTCTGAAGTCACACTTTGTACCTCATTTACAGGTGGCACAGGGGTAATTGAGAGGGCTAGATTGCAATGCAGTTCTGAATCTTCAGCATTATGTCCAATATTACAAGCAGGAATTCCCTGAAACAGCTGAGCCAACTCAAAGGAAGGGTAAAACACAGGCCCATATTCACTCACATGAAACCTGGAATTGACATAATCATTAATGACAACATTAATTGTTGAAGGCTTGGGTTGCTACAAGGCAGGAGGCTGATCTGACTGCCCCCCCACCCCCGAGTGGCAGATCGGGTAACAGGCCCAGCTGATGTATCATTTTGCGGTTCTGTTTCTAGGATAATTTGCCCAGTTGGAAGAAGGTGATTCCAATGGATTGTTTTTACAGACATGGGATCTCCTTCTGGCCATACTTTATTGAATGGAAGATCATCCAACTTGCTTATGACTATGTAAGAAGTGTGACTCCAATGGTTAACTATCTTGTGTTTTCCATGCAAACCCACATTTCTCATCAAGACATGATCTCCAGGTTGCAGCTCTTGGGCTTTGACTCTTTTATCACGCCTTACTTTATTTGCTAGTTGTTTTTGTTTTTTTGGCAACCATAGTGTGATCTAATTGGTAGGTGTGATTGAGCTGCGCTGAGTTTATGAACATATTGTAAATTGTTGTCAGTCTGAATTCCATCTGGGGGCACTCCAAAGCAAATATCTATGGGTAAGCATGTTTCCTGTCCAAACATCAGTTTATACAGTGAAAAACCTGTTGCATCATTGTGGGTGCAATTATAAACGTGTACTAAGGTACTTATACCTAGGTACTTATTTGTTGGCTCCACCTTGGCTTGTCCTTTTGGTGAAGGGTACCTAGCATGTCCAGTAACATCTGATTCAACCTTTCATGTTGTAAATCACCTTGTGGGTGACAGGGAGTGGTCCTTGACTTTCTCACACCCCAGAGTGATAGCATTTCTTTGATTAAATAGCTTTCAAAGTCTCTTCCCTGGTCAGAATGGATCTGCTGTGGGGTACCATAGTGGATGAAGAAATTTATCAACAAGCAGCTTGGCTACTGTGGCTGCATTCTGGTCCTTTGTTGGATAGGCCTGTGCATAACGAGTGAAGTGGTCTGTTACAACAAGTATATTTCCAATGTTTTTGGCATTGGACTCTAGACTTTAAAAGTCAATACATACAAGCTCCATGTGTGCACCAGTGGTGATATTAACTAAAAGTGCTGCTTTTTGTGGCTAGACCTTCCTTTGTAGGCATCAACTGCAACTTTTGAAATACTGGTCCACATCTGCGTTCATTTTGGGCCAGTAGAAATGGGATCTAGCTAAGCTGGCTGTCCTCTCACAGCCCAAATATCCCATCTGATCATGGAGTGCTCTTAGGACCACACATTTAAACTTGGAAGGCAACACCAGTTGCTTTTAATAACTTTGCCTTGTTCATCGTAGACTTCTCTGTAGAGTAGTTTATCTTGTAGTTTAAGTTTAAGATTAGGCCCCTCGCTGAACAGGAAAGCAGTTCTCTGATCATTAGACCACAGTTTTGAAACATCTTTTCCTTTGTTTATGGCATTCAGTGCAAGTTTGATCATTGGATCGTAATACTGTTCCCTTTGAATGTCTGCTGGAGTGAGTTGAGGCAGGGTGCTCAGATCCAAAGCCACAAAGTTGCAGTAAGCAATAGGAACACAAGTATCTGGAGGCCCCAAACAATCAACTAGGCAATTCACAGTGGCAGTAGATGGGTGGTCATCCCAGTTAAACTTTTGGCACAGGGCCCTTATGGATTGTTCTGACATTCTCACCTACTTAGGATTTGAAGCAGGCCTTCTAGATAGAGCATTGGCATCAATGTGATTGAAGCCCAGATGGTACTCCACTGAATAATCATACATTGAGATAGCTGACAACCAACTGTGCCCAGTGGCATCCAACTTGGCTGAGGTTTAGACATATGTGAGGGGGTTATTGTAAGTTTTGTTAAAAGGAATTTTGTGCCTTATAAATATTTATGAAACTGGTCTACTATTGCCCATTTCAAAGCTAGGAATTCAAGTTTGTGCACAGGATAGTTTTTCTCAGATGGGTCCAAGTTTCTACTGGCAAATGCCACTGGGTGTAATCCTTCCTCATACTCTTGATAAAGCACAGTTCCAAGTCCACTCAGGGTGACATCAGTATG
This sequence comes from Neoceratodus forsteri, assembly GCA_016271365.2. Classification (NCBI taxonomy): domain Eukaryota; kingdom Metazoa; phylum Chordata; order Ceratodontiformes; family Ceratodontidae; genus Neoceratodus; species Neoceratodus forsteri. Next base: position 1,063,196,146 of record CM028130.1, on the reverse strand, counting down.
ATGTATATATATGGTTTAGTTGGATCTCCATAGGTGAGTACTGTAAGCTGGTGAATGATGCCATATAATGTTATGTAGCAACCAGGGGTCCACCTGGCTCTGAATGGTTCATTAGGCTAGTAGTCAACTTTGTCACCTTCCTTCACAGCACCCCTTTTGTACTTTTGATTGCTAGGGGGATACCCTTGGGTCAGATTCAACAATGGGTGAATTACTTTTGTATAATCTTTAACAAAGTACCAATAATACCTGATGAAACCTAGGAATCTCTGAAGTTCTTTAAGGTTGTTAGGCCTTGACCAGGTAGTTAAGGCTTCTATTTTGCTCAAATCTGTCTGTATGCCTTCAGAAGTTACAATGTGGCCTAAATTCTTTATAGATTGCTGAAAAAAATGGCACTTATCAATGGATAGTTTTAATCCAACTCATTCTAATCGGTCCAAGACCTTGAACAGACAAGCCTCATGCTCCTGAAGCATTTTGCCAAATACAATGACATTGTTCAAATATACTAGGTATTCAAGGATGTTCATGTCTCCTACAGCTCATTCCATTACTCTCTGGAAGGTTGCTGGTGTTCCAGATATGCCTTGGGGCATGTGCAGTAACTCATTAAAGCCCAAGGCACAAATAAATGCAGTTTTTTCTTGAGCTTCTGGCGCCATCAGGATTTGGTAGTACCTACTTCTGAGATCTAATACAGAGACCCACTGGCTTCCATTAAGACAATCAGGGCATCCTGGATGCGAGGCATCATATACTGACCTGGTATGGTACTTCTGTTAAGTGTTCTATAATCTATGTACATTCTTACCAAGCCATTTTTCTTTTAAACTACCACAATGGGGATGCATGGGGGTGCGGGATTCCTGGATGATTCCAGCTGCTAATATCTCTTGGAGATGGCATGTAACATCATCAATGTCTGCAGGTGCCAATCTGCAGGACCTTTCTCAAAATGGCCTCTCATCATAAAGTCAAAGACATGCTTATTTATACAAAGTACTTTTCAGAATATCAAAGCACTTGTACAGCAGAATAAAACAACTAAAATGATACTAAGAACAGTAAACAAATAAAATACACAACAATCAATTAAAAAGAATCTAAAAAGGCTGAATCAAATAGAATGCTTTTAGGGCAGCCTTAAAAGTCTCGATGGACAGGCAATCTCTAATCTGACAAGTTTTCCAGAGGGTCAGGGTCTCACCCCTGAGGTCTTTAAATGGACACTGGGAACCTCTAGCAATCCCTCATCAGTGAAACAGAGTGGACGGAGGGGGCAGTAGGGATGCAGGAGGTCTTGAAAATAAAGCAGTCCCTGTCCATGTAGGGCCATACGTCAGCAAACTGACCTTGAAAGTAATCCTCCACCACACTTGCAGCCATTGCAGTTTGCAGAGCACAGGCATGATGTGGCTAGATCAAGATAAGCCCGATAACAGCCTGGCAGCTGTGTTCTGCACCAGCTGCAGGTGGCTGATAATCACCCGGGAGCCGTAGGTAAAGAGCATTACAGTAATCAAGGCAAGAAGTCACAAAGGCAAGGAGCAGAGTACGAAGGTCATCAGGCAGAACAAAGTGTTTTACCTGGGCAACATTTCTCAGATAGTAAAAAGAGGACTTGATGATGGCTGATACCTGTGATTTAAGCATCAGCTCACCATCAAATATAACACACAGTTTCTGCACCCGTTCAGAGGACCCCAGCAGCTTGCCTCCCAGATCAGGCCTATAGGGCTGAGCCGTTGAGAACCCTCTACCCAAAGACCAGGGCCCACAGCTAACATCTCAGTCTTATCTGAGTTCAACCTCAACCAGCTGGCACTCATCCAGTCCTGAATCTTGGCCAGGCAGTTTTTAAAGACTGTGACAGTGTGACAGCATCATCCTGCTTGGGAACAAAGGACATGTACAGCTGAGTATCATCTACATAGCAGTGTAAACTCAGCCCATACCACTTTATTACGTCTCCCAATGGCAGCCTGTACACCACGAACAACATAGGAGACAACACAGAGCCCTGCAGCACTCTACAGGATAGGGGTAACAGGGCAGAGGAAAAATTCCCTGACCCCACTCTCTGCATCCTCCCCCTGAGGAAAGAATGAAACCATCTGATGACCATACCAGACAGCAACAGGCACTCAAGCAGTACCCCATGGTCCACAGTGTCAAATGCTGTGGAGAGATCAAGGAGAACCAAGATCAAATGGCTCTTCTGATCTCTCGCCATCAGATCATTAAGTACCTGAACAAGGGCCATCTCGGTACTGTGCCTTTTCCTAAATCCAGACTGGAGAGGATCATAGGCCTCATGGGTGGTAAGATGGTCCTCGAGCTGCAATGTGACTGCCTCAGTGGAGCCTGATATGGTGCTCAGTGTCTGCGTCACATCTGATGTCCCATTTCTTTAATGAGAATACTTCACTGTGCTAGCTTACAGCTGACTTTATCGTTCCACTCCTTGGGAATGGGGGATTCTCCAAAATCAAACATATCTGGAGTTTCTTCACCATCCTCCTCTGTACAGCACTTGCTTGGTATCACAGCGGTATCTGCGCAATATACGTTAGCCAGGGTACAGTCCCAAGTGACTTCAATGTCTCTGTCGGTTACATTGCAAAGTTGCACTACTACTCTCTTAGCATAGGCATGGGCTTTGACAGGTAGCACACTGGGTTTAACTAGGAGTCCATCAAGCAGCTTCCCTCCTCTGGGGCATCTAGCATAAGAATCTTGATCCTTGTCAGTCTCTTTCACCTGCAATTACATCTCATATGCTTTTTGCACCATTGCATGAATGTGTAAATCTTGTCCAGTCCTCTGAGCATGCCTCTCCTGACACATCTGGGCTAATCAGCCAAACATGTGTGCACTGGTGCTGATCAATAAAGGGATCCCATCATATAAGCCAGTTGGCGGGTAGACCAAGGTCAGGGTCTCCATGGGCTCATCCATGCCAGCCACAGTGGAAGGAAAAGATAGCCATACTCATGAGAAACCAAGGTAAGGGTAGGATTCATTGCTCAAACTCTATATGTGCAGTCCATCTAGAGGTTATAGAGAGTGGTCAGACAAGTGCTGGTCATACCAGTCTTTAAGTGTTATAGTGACCCGAGATCTACTGTCTAATACAGCTCAGACTGGGATACCATCGGTGTGCACTGTGGTATCCATGGAAGGGCCTACCATCTCTGACCAGTCTGGAGGAGCAGTCTTGGCAGGTCTCTGTACAGTAGTCTTAGATGAAAAAGACTTGTGGGGTGGTCCATACTGTGGCTTTATATTACTTTGCCAAACCTGGTTAAGCAGTTTGACAGCTACTCTGTGCAGATCCTTGGGAGCATGGCAAGATTTTTTAGTGTGCACATCTTCTCCACACCGGTAACAGAATACTTGAGTTCTGGGCTCAGAAAGCTGAGCAGGGTCTTATTTGGCTTTGCTGTTGTCAGAGGGTGCAGGCTGGTACTCTTCTTTAGGCCTAGACTTAAATTCAGTTCCACCATACTTCCTCCAAGGCACTGACTGATGGGATGAGTGAATGAGATCTCTCACTATAGCTCGCAACTCTCTCATTTCTTCTATGACATCACTGCCTGATCTGTTTTCAGTAACTTGGGCACTGGCCCCTTTTGCAGCAGGTTGAGCTTCATGGGTGGCCTCAGCACTGGAAGGGCAGGTGATATGTCTTTTCACCATTTCTGCAGTGTTTTGGGCACTAGCTCACAGCTCTTTCAGTTTTTTTAACAAGTCACTAATTTGTGGAGAATCAAGGGTGGTATCTCTTTCATTAAGTTTCTCTACTGCAGAAGCAGTTCTGGCAATGCCAGCATAAGGGTCCCAACAATCATCTTCACTCTCTGCTTCTCTGCTTTCTTTCATTAACCAGCAATATGCAGGTGGATTGTCTTTACGATCCTGACATTTTAACTTTAGCATGCGCATGCTAGAGCAGTGAGAAGACTTGCAAATTTGTTCTAGCCTCACCCAGTTCAGTTCACTGGCTGGTATACCACCCTTGTGGTGTGCTCTTTAAAAGGCTTTCTCTAGTTGAGTCACATATGCAGTGTTCACTTTTCCATTGCTTGGTGGATTGGAACTTCAACATCAAATCCTCCCTTGACTCAGTACTACCAAATACTCCCTCTAATGCAGGCAGGTATTCCTTGGCAGAGGCATCCAGGTTTGTGGACCTCAGAAATTGGATTGCTTCAAGTGTAGGGCCCCTTAAACTCTCCATAAGCTTTTTTAACTTTTCAGCCTCTCAGCAGTGCCACTCTTGCACTAACAGGGACGTATAGTCCATCCAGGTCTCTAAGTCATCTTCCTCCACAGGGGTGCCAGAAAATAGCCTGAGCCTGCGGTAGGAGTCCAAGTTCATGGAGGACATTACCATAGGAAACACCACCTGTGGGAATGGTATATGCAAAGGTGTGGTAGGTGGGGAAGAATTCGTAGGAGTGACCGCCCCTGGTACTCTCTAATGCCCATTTTAAACCTTCAAAGATGTGCCCCTCAGCTGCTAACAACTTTCCCAGCTTCTCTTTCAACAACTCCACTTTGGGTGCCCCCCACAGGGGAGGATGCTGCACTATGCATGATAATGACTCTCCAACCCACCTGGGATCCCTCAGGGATAATGACAGGGGACACTCTTTCCACATCAGATTGGGCACTGCACTCTACTAAAGATACTATGGTTTGTGCAAATAAATCAGCGTTCCACCCATGTACAGTAACAGGGCCCAGACCCTCAACTTTGTTTACTGTTTCCACTATGTCAGCTTTAGAAGTGCTTAGGGGGGTATCCAGTAACATTATGGCATAGTGAGGATCAACTCCTTCTGCCACACACCACCCCATTAAGCAGTATACAGCCATTTTGTGAGGCAACATCTCAAGCTTGACTCTAGGAACTTGTTCCATTCTTAATTCTGTACCAGTTTAGACAAGACTTGCAATTTGCAGTTTCATGCACTAGAAGCACTAATCCCTGTGGTGCCTCCAAAGATGTAACCCCTTGGTGGCACTATTCCAAGGGCTACTACCCCTGCCTGTCCTTCCAAAACAAGGTTGAGGGGCCTGGGTTCTAAATTTACAATTACTGGGGTTCCGCTACCTTCAGTAAACACAATGATTTTGTGCCTCCACCCAGAGTAAGGTATGTAGGGGTGTCTATCCAACCTGGTATAGCCCTCTGGGAAGCTATAACCACCCACCAGCCCACCTAGTGACCAAGTACCTTCACAATTGATACAACCCTTTTCAGCAGGGAACACACAATTAGTAATGCACATTAATAATATGCTCACATTCCTTGCACTTACCACCAGGGTCTGGTCTTCTGGCAAATGCCCTGGAGCCACCTGTAAAGCAGTATCACATGCAAGCATATGCTTTCAAATGCTTTTACTCAAGTCATAGTGAAGTTTAACCAGACAATAATTTGCTCCTGAGTCCGCTTAACAGTGAAACGACAAATTTGATTTATTGAGGGGACATGAACAAAGGAGGGGTGCAAATCTGGATAAATGATTGCTAAGCTATTAGCCAGGATATTTTTTGCATCTAATTCCTTTAGTCCCTTTGGTACAGTCTTGCAACTGCTGGGTACCCAGCGTGTGATGCTGGCTAGCCAGAACAGTGCCCGGGGTTGCAGCTGTTGTAGCCCTTGATGGGAAGAAAAGATGATTAAACATACACAGACAAAGACCTTGACTAACTGTATCCTTAGCCGGTTGGCCTAGGACACAGAAACCCTGTAAAATACACTAGATGGTACCACAGAATAGTTCAAGAGCTTGTTGCAGAGAGCTACCCTGGGTTTACTCACAGCACCAATAGGTAGAAGATGGCCTGGTGAAATGAGGACCTGTTGCAGAGCACTGAAGAGCATGGGCAAGCTGGGACAACATGAGTCACCTCCACTTCATGGCCTTTCCCTCCAGGTGGCCACAACCTGTGATACCTTGCTGCACAGGGGCTAGATCCCCAAGCTGGCCTCTCACTAAGAAAACTGTAACTGGTGCAGGAATAGATGGCTTGGGACAGATTTGGCATAAGCCCAAGGCTGGATAAAACACTTTCTGCAAAGTTCAGTTCTTTTGGCTGGTGAAAGCCTTCAGCTGGCTGACAACTTGGTCAAACAAGGCAACTGGCTTCCGGTAGCAAACAAGCATACCTGGTTAGTAGGCCTCAGCCCACCTCGAGCGTTCAGCACATTAAATGAAAACAGCATCCACTCACTCACTTCTCAGTTTGGTTTCAGCTTGGTTCACATTTACAGCTGCTCTGCTGAGCAAACCTTTCAACCTGCAGAAGGCAGTCTCAGCTGACTGATTCCTGAACTTGGGACTGCAGACACACACCAGAGGAAACTAGACCTTTCCAAGGCTGGAACCCCTGCAACTTGAACAGGACTCCTCGCTCCATGGAGTCTCGGGATAAAATGCTCACAGTTTGAAATCAGTTTTTGGATTTGGTCAGTCGCAATCTTCTGCCCCCTTTGATTCCTTTAGGCGCCAAACCTTAGAGTTCACAGTTTCTCCCACAAGGCATCTGAACTAGGAACCCCTCAAGGTCCCTGGAGTCCCAGTTGGTCCAATTCTTGGAAGTCCTGGACTAAACATGGTGGTTCCCATTTGGCTGCAAGAAGGCAGGTTAAAACAAGTGCTCTAATTTAAATACAACAAATTAGAAGTAAATATTTACAATACCAGTTAGGGCTCCCTTTGCTCTAGCAGTGACAGCAGAGTGATGCAAATCAGGGCAATGCCCAGCCAGTCGCAAGCTCTGAAGCACTCAGACCCCCAACCCAGGCCATTCACAACATGCTGGCAGGGTCACTTAAAGGGACAGGTGCTGAGGTGCATCATGGCATTCTCACGCTGATCAATAGAGTCATCAACAATGGATTTATTGTTTCCAGTGGACATCTGCCAGGCAGTGGGAATTGCTGGAACCCTGGGAGACACATAAGGTAAGCTCCAAATTGGTGTGGGGGCTACACTTGCTTCCCTCTTCTGGTTCACTCTCCTGAATGCCACTAAGTCATCTTGTTCATCCTTCCTGACTGGCTCAAAGCCCCACCTCTCCCTTAGGAGTCAGGTACTGGAGCCTCCTCCAGTGGAGCAATGTGATTATGCAAAGTAAGTCAGTTCCTCCATTGATGTGCCTCTGTGAAGTGGTCTGATTCAATACAAGTCCTACAGGAACTGGTGGAGGTGGGGCAGGCATTATGGTAGTGTTACTTGATTTGAGCACAACCCAATGGGCAGTGAGACTTATGAAGTTTTTGTTTACACTACTGCTGCATATATCACTAGTGAAATATACATAACCCCCCTGCCTGATTCAGAAGTGTCAACATCAGTATGCCTACTGCCTCATACATGCTATTGACAACCTGCCTGAATAATATGAAGCATGATGAAATATCGTACTGTATTTGGGTTCCAGTTTATGCAATAGTCTTTGGATGCTGCTGTCCTCTACAGTGGAGTATGGATGAATATCAGTAGTCATCAGATCCCTCAGTCATCATCTGGACAGAGGTTGAGTGAGTTGGTGGCAGTCTATTGTGGCTTGTAATGCCTTGGGCAGTGTAGTTTGTTTTGTTGATAATGAACTGTGGTTCACATTTAAAACAGGGTCAATACCTGGGGATGCATCAGTTGGCTGCTGAGGCTGCCAGTGTGACCGCATTACTTGAACCATCTTATCCCACCAAGCATGCCCAACTGTCCCTGATGTTGGCTTTTGTGACCTAAGTAGGGATTGGGACTGTTAAGAAATCACCATGTCCATGCTTTAAATTATCAGCCAGAAAACTGGCTCTCAGTGTTTGAATTGGCTAGAGATAGCGGCTGCACAGAATAGACCGGCTCAGCTCTTTCGGACTGTGGACAGACTGTACAATCCAGTTTGTCTTCAGCCCAGAAGAGCCTTATCTCAAGAATGGTGTGAGGAGCTTGCTCTCTTCTTTGCAGATAAGGTTGCCAAAATCAGATCGGACATTCGCTCTTCCCCTCCTAATGGGAGCAGCGGTGGTCGTCAGGAGATGTCAAACACCCAGTTGGAATGGTCTGACTTCAGCCTTCCCGTAATCGAGGATGTTGTGATGATCATTCGAGCACTGCGACCGACCTGCTGTGATTTGGACCCTGGTCCCACGCACCTCTTAGTGGGTTGCGTGGATAAGATTGGTCTAGTCCTAGCTTCGATCGTATGGAAGTCTTTGGAGAGGGGGATTTTTCCAGATCCCCTCAAAGAGGCTATAATTAAGCCCCTTTTAAAGAAACCCTCCTTAGACCCATACTGTCTAGCAAATTACAGGCCAGTCTCTAACTTACCCTTTGTGGGTAAAGTTATTGAGAAAGTGGTCACAGTGCAGTTGGAGGATCATCTGACCAACAACAATATTCACGATTTGTTCCAGTCTGGATTTAGGAAAAGGCATAGTACGAGACAGCGTCAGACAGTACTAAATGACCTCCTAATGGCAAGAGATCGTAGGACCCGATCCATCTTGGTACTACTTGATCTCTCTGCAGCGTTTGACACCATTGACCATGGTGTGCTATTGGAGCACCTGTGGTTAGTCTGTGGACTGTCTGGTACGGTCCTCAGATGGTTTCAATCTTACCTTGAGGGTAGGACTCAGAGAGTGGTGTCGGGAGTTTTTCCTCAGCATCATTCTCCCTGCCCTGTGGGGTACCGCAGGGCTCCATTTTAGCACCCATGTTGTTTTCAGTGTATATGCTACCATTGGGGGCGATTATTAGATGGTACAGTTTGGGTTTTCACCAATGCAGATGATACCCAGCTGTATATGTCTTTTGTGCCCGGTCAGGACGCTGCCTTGTCGGTATTTAATAACTGCCTTGAAGAAACCAAGAATGGATGAATGGGAGTTGGCTGAGGTTGAACCCAGAGAAACTGAGGTGTTGGTTGTGATATAGGTCATCAGGAGGCGGGTCTGCCAGAGGGATCACCCTCAGGCCTATGGCTTGGAGGTGTCCAGCTGACGACCTCAGACCAGGTGCGAAATCTTGGCGTAGTACTTGATGACCGTTTGACACTTAAATCCCAGGTGTCAGCGGTTATAAAGACTTCCTTTTTTCATCTGAGGAATATTGCTAGGGTAAAGCACTTGGTTCCTCCAGAGGACCTTCCAACATTGATCCACGCCTTTGTTACCTCCCGGCTTGACTACTGTAACTCCCTATACCTAGGGCTATCGGGGGTTGAACTTTGCCGTCTGCAGCTGGTGCAGAATGCGGCAGCCAGGCTGTTGACTGGAGTCTCTAGATCCAGTCACATAATGCCTGTGCTCCACAGACTGCACTGGCTGCCAGTGTTTTGGCGAATTACCTTCAAGGTCGGTTTGCTGACCTATAAAGCCCTACATGATCTGGGACCTGCCTACCTGAAAGAGCTCCTGCGCCCCTATAGTCCCTCTCGCCCCCTCCGATCCACTGACGAGGGATTGCTAGAATTCCCAGTGCGTTGAAAACATCTGGTGCTAGATCGTTTGGTTTTATGGCACCTACCCTGTGGAACTCTCTACCTCGTCAGGTGCGAGATTGCCCGACCGTCCTTAGTTTTAAAGGAGCGCTGAAAACCCACCTTTTTAATATAGCTTTTAAGGATTCTTGTTAATCTGATTTATTATATTTATTGTTATATTTATTTGTACAGGCGCTTTGATTTAAGAAAAGCGCCTTTTAAAAATAAAGTTGAATTGAATTGAATTGAACAATGGCTGATCATTCTGTCACCAAGATAACAAAATGTTGTCAATTGATTTGTGGGTTCATTAGTAATTTAAAGTGCTCCAGAACTGCTGAAGATCTCTTTTAACATATTTCAGCTACGTGACTGGACTGCTGGTGTTCTTTGGGAGAAACAGGGTGCCAGCTGTGAGATGATTTATGTTTTCTGCTATGCTGGAATGACTCAGCTAGGCTAGATGCCCTAGCAGGGCAACACTGGCAACTGCAGAACTATGGTTATAATGGTCTTAGATTTCCCTGTCTGAACAATTTACTTTCTTGTTTTTCTTCTTTTGAATTATTTTTTTAATTTGTCCATCCCTTCCCATGATGGCCTCCATGCCCCTGCTTGATATTTATCAAAACGTTAGTGTAACTAGCAGCACACTTTCAATCTCAAATGCTTAATCCCCTTTCTCTCCTGAATGTGTTTCCCCCTCTACTACTTCTTCCCCTGCTACTCCTCCTGTTCAGCAACTTCTTTTGCACCATTCCCCATGCCACCCCCTTACAGTCTTGCATGAATTTTCTGAACTCCCCTGTCCTTTATCTACCTTCTGCTCATGTGCTTCTACTTCCCCTTCCTCTACCACCTTACTCTGCAACCCCTCACTCCAACAGTTCTACTTCCATATTCTCCTTACTGACACTCTCCTACACTATAAACTGCTTTGTTGGTGGTACTACTATGGGCTTTTTTTTATAAAATTATGGAGTTGGTACTCTTGGCCATCCCCAAACAATTCCATATTTTCTTCAGGCAACAAGATAACATCAGTATCACTTCTTGACTCAGTCTTACTGTCACTGTTCTCACATGACTGAGCAGAACCACTGAACTTGGTGCTGGTACTTCTGCTCATGCCTAGGTTTGGGGCAGAGACAGATGGTAGCATCAAATAATATGGTGGACAGACAATAATCCATGCCTGCAGCACACAGGTGAAAGTGGTGGTGCTGGTGCTACAAGCAATGGCAGACAGTGTTATGACAGATTAGAGGGGCTTGCTTTTACAGACTGTGATGGATCTCTTTCACCCCCATGTTAAGGGAACATCAAATACTCAAAAGAAGAACAGTGGGAGACCTGTATGCTTCTCGTTTGCTCAGGATGTTTTCATCATTAGATTGCAATGCACAACTAAAACTGACTGGAAAAGCTGTTGCTTGCAGTGGGCATAGAACCAGTTCACTTCTGGGGACTACTGAACTATGGTTTCTTTGGGCAGGCTATCATGCACACAACCCTAGCCTTTATCTCAGGCATAGCCCCTGCCCCAGCAATTTGACTCACAGTCCCTATCCTGACTCCTTCCCCACCACCATCACTGCTTTCATAACTGGTACTTGATGAAGCTGTGGGCATGGTGGAATCTTTCCCTGCTCCTTTTCTGTCTCCCTTGCATCCCTTTTTCCTCAAGTTCATTTCCTCATGATTTCTACAACACAGAACAACAGATGTCCACATTCCTGTTGTGTCACCCACTGTTGCACCCTCATCCTCACTGAGAAAATTAGTGTCACTGCAGCTGCCTGCTTCACTTAGTTTTCACGCACAGCTATGCAAAAAAAAAAGAGATGGCTTTCTGTGACCCACACCACCAGCAGTCTTTTTTGTTAAACAAATCCTTAAAACTCCATCCTGCACCTTTCCCAGTCTACTCAATTCATTCTGCTGTGTTTTGACTGCTAGAGACAAAATAAATAAATACAAATATATATGGACTTATGTACTCAACACCACCAGCTCTAAGTAAAAAAAAAAAGAATATATCAAAAAAATCTTTTAAAAATGCCCCTGCACTTTTGTCAGTGTACGTAATTCACTCTGCCTGCCATGAGTGGCATGACTATGGACAAGACCAGGAAGTGCTTACTGTGCTTCTGGTAACAGAAATCAATGAAGCAGGTCAACCATTTAAGGTCCTGCTTAGAAATAGGGGAGCCCACCATTTTGTAGGTTAAAACCACAAATTGATATGAGGATTTCTTACAATCCTTTGTGTGATCAGGGTACCAACACAATGTCTGATGGACACCAAGTGTCTGCACACAGCATTTCCCATTATTGGTGGAAGTCAAGAAGCTTACTGGAAGATCAATAGTCTGATTTAGTATATGCTCAGAAACTACCTTCAGCAAAAAACAAGGATTGGTGAGCAAGTTAACCACATACTTGTGGAAAACAAGATCCCAAGGCTCTGCAACCAGAGTTTGTAATTCAGAAATATGTCTAGCAGATATTATACCCATGAGGAATAGTGTCTTCCAAGAGAGGAAGTGCACTCACAAGTAGTAGCAGGTTCAAAGGGAAGCGTAGTAAAGGGCACTAGAACCATAGTAAAGTCATACACCAAACTGAATCTCATAATGAAGGGGTGCAAAAGTAGATTACGTCCAAGGTACCTGAGGAAAACCTCTAATTGGCCCTCAGTTTTGCTGTCAGTGAGGGCATTAAAAAGTCAACACAGTAGCCAAGTGAATTCTATTAAGGAATACTCAAGTTCCACTTCAATAAGGGACAGGGGGTAGTCCATAACTTGAGTAACTGGACAGATAAAGATGTCTAATTAATGGACAGCATCTGAAATCATAAATTGTTTCCATTTCTGAAAGTAAGTGTATCTAGTAGACCACTTGGTCAATCAAAGATCCACATACACTGGAGAGCCCTGCTCCTGTGACAGAAGTCTTGCCCATAAAGGGAGAGGAGCAGGGGGTTTTACTACCAATTGCTGAAGCAGAATGAACCAACTTTGTCTGGTTCAGTGTGGAGTCACCAAAATCAGGGTGGCTGACTCAGCCTGAAACTTCACCAAAACCCTCTGTGTCACAGGAAACGGAGTAAATGCATACATAAACCTTCCCCTTTCCAAGAGAGGGATAATAGTTCCCCCCCAAAAAATATCTCCAGACACTGACACAGAGTGAGCACAGACTTTGATTTATTAACAAGAATGTCCAATCACTTAAAGAGCTGTGGAGTACAGAATAGTGTGTACATGATCAGCTCCTGTGAGGGAGCTTCAGAAGTCAATTATAGAGGTATGTGAAAATAAAGACCCTCCCTTCTGAACGTGGCTGCAACCACTGCAAATCATTTGGTTAATCTATATGGTGCAGAGGATAAGCCAACGGACAACATATGATGGTTCTACACAGATGACACCAAGATCTGCAACAGAGTGGATACCCCAGAAGGAGTCAAGAGCATGGAATCAGACTTGAGGAAACTCGAGGAATGGTCAGACACCTGGCAGTTGAAGTTCAATGTCAAAAAGTGTAAGGTCATACTTTTAGGGAAGGGAAACCCCAAGGTGGGATACTACCTGGGAGGGGAGTGAAAGGCCAGTGGTATGCTGGGCTGCATAGGAAAGAGAATTGTGAGTTGCAGAAGGGAGTTGGTACTGCCATTTTACAGGGTACTGTTGCACCCCCACCTGGAGTACTGCATACAGTTCTGGAGGCTGCTCCTTAGGAAAGACATCAGCAGGAATGAGACAGTGGAGAGGAGAGCCACAAAAATTATTCAGGGTCTGCATCAAATGACATATGAGGATAGAGTGAGGGAGCTCAACATGTACTCCCTGGAGCAGAGGAGGGTGGGGGGGGACATGATTGAGACATTCAAGTATAACAAGGGCATAAATAAGATAGGGGTACAGGAGCTCCTTCAGGAGAAGAAAAGTATTAGAACTAGAGGACACAATATGAGGCTCAAGGGTGAGTGATTCAGGAGCAATGTTAGGAAGTTCTTCTTCACTGAGAGGGTGGTCGACCCATGGAATTACCTGCCCCAGGAAGTGGTGGAGGACAAAATGGTGAATGGGTTCAAAAAATGCCTGGGACAGGCACTGAGGTGTCATTTCACAGAAAGGATAGAAGTGGGGATAGTTACCCACATTGGAAAGACTAGATAGATATTGTGGTCCCCTTCTGCTATCAATTTCTGTTTCTATGTTTCCATGAAATAGACTGTGAGAGCCCTGGAGCATAAACTGCAGGTACCTCTGGTGGGACTTGCAGATCTTGATATGGAGGTAAACTGCTTAGGTGTAGTGCTGAGTGACAGTTGCAGAACTCTGTGACAGTGAAACCAAGGCACAACAGAGCTTTATTTATTATTTTAAACTTAGTACTTGCTGGTTTTCAGTGGCACTAGTTGAACCTGACAGGTCGGGGGCAAAACTGTGGTTTCTAGGCAACAGTAAAGGAAGGGGTGTAAACTTGTAGTTCTGAGAAAATATAGGAACTACCTTAGAGCCATGACAACAACTATCTTTTAAACTTATACAGACGCACAAGTAGCTTTGGGAAGGGAGCACCTAGTGAAGGCAGTGAACTCTGCTTTTTTTTTTATATTTTACATATACTCTCCATGGGAAAAGGGCAAAAGCCTAAGACTCTTCCGGGTCCTGCTCTATATAACGAGAGTCACCCAGTGAGCAAGTGAAACTGCTTAGGTGGAGTGCTGTGCGACAGTTGCAGAACTGTGTGACAGTGAAACCAAGGCACAACAGAGCATTATTATTTTAAACTTAGTACTTGCTGGTTTTCAGTGACAGAAGCTGAACCTGTCAGGTCGGGGGCATAAGTGTGGTTTCTAGGCAACAGTAAATGAAGGGGTGTAGACTTGTAGTTCTGAGGAAACATAGGAACTGCCTTAGAGCCAGATGGCAACTGTTTTTTAAACATACACACACAAGTAACCTTGTGAAGGGAGCACCTAGTGAAGACAGTGAACTCTTTATTATATTATATATGTACTCTCTGTGGGAAAAGGGTAAAAGCCTGACCCCCAAGACCCTTCCAGGTTGTATTCTATATATCAAGAGTTGCCCAGCAGGCAGCGTGAGCACCAGTGGGGCAAGCATATGTCCACGGGCAAGGAGATGCACACAGAGACAAGCATGAGTCTGCCAGGGCAGACGGGGCTACAGAAGGAGTATATCTACACTTACTGGTATTGTAAGTCTAGTGTATTTAATATAAAACATACAATAACTGAGGAGACTACTGTTCTTCCTGCGAAATGCTTACAATGGAGGCAAAAGTTTCAAATTCTGATTGTGATAAAAGTTCTACATAAAGAAATTGAGTGTCTTAATAAACGTGTACCAGAACAAGCAGAAATATTGCAGCTAGAAGACTTTATTGATACTGTTGTTGCCTTAACAGAATCAAACACTATGGCCCAGATATTCAAACTGTGCCCAAAAAGTGCGCACTAGCAGAAGCAAGCGGAAGTCCATTGCGCCCATGCGCAAGAGGCGCGATATTCAAAAACTGAGCCCGTCAAGATGCGCCTACAGCTGACGATGGAATATCGCACCACCTGCACCATAGTGCAACTAGGGAGGGGAAGCTGAGCATATCTGATGTGCCATAGCGCAACAAGGGATGTTCAGCTGAGCAGTCCAGAGGCACCATAGCGCAACCAGGTATGCCCGCCAGCAGCAGGGCAGCAATGCAACTGCACAACCAGGGATGTAGCGGCCCTTCACCCATGCCACAGATGGGCAGAGGAACACACAGCAGAACAGACATCATCCCCTCACACCCCATGTACTGCACAACTGGGGGAGAGCTGGAATAACCACTGGCCCATGGAGACAAGCAACCAACCCACAGCTGGGCCAAGGTGCCCCATCACACCCCCTGGCAAGCTGTGACTGGCACACGAGGAGGGCCGACCAACCCTTGCCACACCATCCCCCCAATGCAGAGCACACTCTGCACCGTGACCCCCAGACACCCTGCCCAGGAGCAGCGTCCACCACTGCAGGAAACCCCATGCATGCCACCACTGCCACTGTGACAATGCAACCCTGTGCAACACAGAACCATGCAAGGCAGCCCCACCATGAGCACCCATCAGTGGGTGGCAGCACACAGCAATGCAACAATGGCATACACAGTGCCACCACACACAGCCCCCCCGAGGTACAGCTGAGAGACTGACTATGCGTTGTCACACAAGGTACCCCACACATGACAGGGTATGCCCTGGACCCCACCACCAGTGGTACAGCACCCTGAACACCCTCCCAAGGACACACCCTGATCCAGCACTGGCCATAACAGCCAGTGCAGCCACCCACAGTGGTGCGTGGAAGCATGCACCACACCGGATGCAACACAGTGCATGAAAAAACACCCACCCATACCCAAGGGCACAACAACACAGGGACGCAGTAGTGGGGCAACCAAGCCCCCAGCGTGGGCCCATGGAAACCATGTACACATGGCCTGCAGTCCTCCATGGCACAGGAGTGCCACTGCACAGGCACTGTGGACCTGTACACCACCATCATTTGCCTGGAGCACAAGTCACAGACAGTGGTGCACATCCCCTGCAACACACACAAGCCACAGCATGGAGGTGGGATAACAACCATGGAGGCCACAGTGTCACCCGAGGCAGACATGCACCACACCAGTGACAGGAGGCAACCCAGCATTGTGACGGGTACAGTGGCAGCCCTGCATGGACAGCCACCACTGACATGCCAGCAGACCGTGCAGGTCACAGACATGCAAGGGTGTCAGCTGCACAGGCCATGGATAGGCAGACAGGTGCACCATGGACACAGAGCATGCACCATGGACCACTGCACACAGTCATCCAGTGCACAGGGAACATCACACGCACCACAGACACTGACTGATAGCTACTCCCACACCATAGTCACTTCCCCACGGACACAGCACATACCCATGACTGCACCACCCCTGATGCCATGCACACCACTGTAGCTGAGCACCTATAGCCCACTGCAAATCAGAGACCACCACAGTATTCATATCAAAAGACTTGTAATGAAAAACATAAAACAAAACTATTTACAAGTATGTACAGATGTGTGGGGAGAGGGCCACAAACAAGGTGGGGGTGGGTAAGGGGCAGGGGTGAACAATTAGGACAGGAAAGGAGGGGTGTGAAGGTGGGTCCAGGGGGTAGGGGAAATCAGGGGCATAGATATGGTCACTGGGAGCCCCACTCCCCGCTCCGGCTGCTCCGCCTTCCTTGTCTCCGCCGGACACCCAGCCACTCAAACCCCCGCAGTATGTCCAGTGATGCCCTCGACACTGTCAAAATCTCCTGCGGTGCCTCCTGGATAGCCTGCAGCTGGCAGACACCTAGGACAAGGGAGCACAGGTGTGAATGCACAGCCTCATACAGTTCACCCATTGTGCATGGCATACGGCCATGGGACATGCCTCTGTGATGGTGTGTAACCATCCACAGTGATCACATCCACAAGACCTGCCCACCCAGGCGCATACAGCCATGCAGACTGCTGCACACACCCACCGGCCAAGTCCTGCATAGCACCGCCATGGCTGTTTAGTGACATGGCTATGTGGTGAGAAGGCAGTAGCACAGCCATGTACCCGGTGCATGCATGGACCACCATTGATGCACTCCCAGACATGCAGTGCCACTGGACAGTGCTGACTGTAACAAGTTGCGTGCATGGAAGTGGTGTCAATGGATGATGGCGATGCCCCACTGCCCGCCCTGTTAAACAGCATGCAATAGTTTTCATGGAGGTATGGCACTTACCATCATCAGGCCGGTCCCTCTGGTGCTATGGACTGTTGCCCCTCCTACTGGCTCTGTCTTCCTGCTGGCGGCTCTACTCCCTGGCCAGCCGCCTCTCTTCTGGCCCTGTGGTGCAAACATGGAGAGAGGAACATCAGTACAATCCTGTAGCAAAGTACCCCTTGACCCAATGTGTGTGCAATCCCTGTCAGCCAGACCCACCCACCACACACCCTGATAACACCACCACAGCCAACACCGTACAGTCCCTCCCCCATGTTCTGGACACATGCAACCATGATACCCATATGGAAGATAAAAGAGGGCGGACATAACACCTACCTGGCCATTGCACCATGCCCCTCCTGGCACGTGTCCGCAGGCGGGCAAGGAGGTCCAGTTCCCTCCTCCTCAGGTCGCCATACCTGTGGTGGCACTGCTCCACCATCCGCCCCCTTCCTCTGGCCTCCTCCAGGGTATCGGCCACCTCCTGCCACACCTGGCTCCTGGACCTGTCCAGAGGTGCCTCCCCAAACAGTGGGCCATAAAGTGGCTCAACAATGGCCACCAGGTTAGCCAGTTCGATTTGGGTCCACTCGGCAGCCCTCCTCCGCTCCATCTCATTTGCTCAGCAGCTTCAAAATGGCACTCTGCAGCACGGCTGCATGGTACAGCGCTGCCATTCCCTATCACGCTGTCACCGAACAGTGCGATAATGGCGCACCCATGCCTGACGCATGGCACCTAGGGGGCAAAGGTCAGATACAGGGTCAAGGGTCTCTGGCGCATGGACAGGCACAGCGCCATTTGAACCCAATGCATGTAGCGTGATTGGGTGCCTGTGTGCTACCTCCAGTAGTGGCCTACCACGCTGTTGCCCCAGTGCGCCTATGATGCCCCAGTGCCACAGTGCCATATAGGTGAACATTGCTGTAGCGCCACTGGCACAATGGTGGCCATGCCCTGCATTGCATCCCATGCACAGCACATCAGCAGCATGGCAGGTGCCTGAGTCAGCAACCCGGGCATGCGCAGTGAGGTGTGTACTGCGCATGTCACAGAACTGCGCCCTTGGCTCAGCATGTTCAACACAATTGCGCAAAGCGCAACAACGTGATATTCATCCATCATATGCCAATCAGCTAATCAGCCATTCAATGGCACAGCACTGCAATTTGCATCCACTTAAAGTTGCGCCTCTCCTCATTTGCATGGGTTGCACTATAAAAGTGTGACATTGGGCTGCACTGGCCATAGTCGGTTACTGCAGTCTATTGGTGAGTTGCTTGCTGTTTGGGAGTGTGGACTGTGGATTTTAGGACATACATGGGACTGCACCATCATAGGTAACAACTTTCATTCTCACAGGCTAAATCATGACTGAGAGAGTTGTGGGAGAGGAGGAACACAGTAGTAGGAGTAGGAGGCCGCCTAATTTCACCAAGACCGAGACGGATACCCTGTTTGAGGCCTACTTGAATCAGGAGCTGCTTCTCAGCGGATGGCAGGGAACACCACAGGCCTGTGCTGCTGCATGGGAGGACATGGCACGTGCAGTGAACCTGCATGGCAGCCACCAGCGCACCGTGCAGGAGTGCAAGAAGAAGACGGGCACAAACAAGAGGAGGATAAAGGAGAATGTGGCTGCCATCAGGGCAGCATGAGCTGTGACAGGTGGGGGACAGCCAGAGGTGCTACACCTGACCCCACAGGAGGAGAGGGTTGCTGGCAGCATGCAGCATTGTGCCATTGAGGATGTTCCAGGTGGTGGCTTCCAGATGGGTGGTAGTCCGTCACTGCATGATAGGTCATTGTCTGTCTATTGGGGGGGCAGGGTAGGTCCCATGCAGTAACGTGACTTTGTTTTCCCTTACAGAACCTGAGCAACTGCATGGCTCAGCAGTGGTGGGTCTGTCCACTGAGGCAAGTCAGATGGAGATGGAGAAGGGCCCATCCACCTCCACAGGCATACACAGCTCAGTGTGACAGTGGACCCGCCTGGCTGTCCAGACTGAAGTTTTTGGAACAGGTGCGGAGGAGGCCCTGCCCATGTCTCAGCGTGCCAGCATCCATGGATGCCAGCATGAGTGACCCGGGCTGGTGCTGGGTCCGTCATCGATGATTATGTCACTAACGCCATGGGCAGTGACACGTGTGTGCCATGGGGTGGCCATACAGCAGGTAACATCACAGCCATGGCTGTGGGTGGTGCCACTGTGGAGGTCTGCGTGTCATCACAGTCCCAGCCTGTGCCTGTCAGCACCAGTGGGGCAGCACTGGTGTGTGTACAGGACAGTGGGACTGTTGCGGCCACTGTGGTGGCACCAGTGAGCCCTGGGGAGCAGCAGCTGAAGGGGCAGCATCAGCAGTCGGCCAATGGGCTTGTGGGTACAGGGTCAGGGGCCGGCATCAGTGCACTGCCTGTGGACATGCCCAGACCTGCTTCTGGTGTGCAGTGCCCACCCTCAAGGGGTGATGAGCATCAGGGCCTCACACACCCTGAGGAACAGGATGCCGAGGAGGCAGATGACCTCTTGGATGAGCACACCTGCATACTGCAAGCATCAGTCAACCAGCAGATGCAGCTTGCGACGTTGGTGGATGCGCTGCATGTGGCTCTGGAGTGGGCAGAGGAGCGCCGCAGCAGAGACACCGCTCTGATCCTGGCAGGGACAGACCGTTTGTGGGAGGATGTGACCACTGCCATTGACAGGCAGACACAGGCATTCACTGCTGTCATGGCCACAGTGGGCACACAGTTATTTGCCCATGCATCGCAGACACCACACAGTGCACTGTCCACCCCTCGTTCCCGGCGTCGTATGACACCATCCTTGTCGACACCGGTTCAGCTGTGGGCATCCCAAGCATGCCTGGCGCAGGCATGTTTGGTGTCCTGCAGACCCCTGCATGAGCATGGTCACGTTCATGCAGTGGAACCTCTGGGGGACCATCGGTGCCACCCCCTGAGGCCAGTGGTCAGCCTGTCAGTGCTGGTGGGCCTTGGGGAGCCGCCCATGCATCCGTGGTGACCAAGACACTGTGGCACATGACTGACCTGTCTTCCAACATGGCTACTGTCTGGTGCTGCCCTGTGTGCATTGTGTCATACAGAGGCATTGCACGGGTGGGTACCCGGCCCTGCATGCGGACATACAGTCCATCCGTACACCCTCCCGGTTGCTGTCCGCAGTTGTGCGTGCATGATGATGCCTGCATTGCACTGTACACCAATGTGCAATGGTGCTCAGCATCTGACACACGCACAAGGACAGGCAGTGGGCATGGTGGTCTGTGGACATGTGTGTGGCTAGGGGTGGTATTCTGGGTCAGTGTGCCTCCTACCCTTAGTGCGTGCGCGTGTGTGTGTGTGTGTGTGTGTGTGTGTGTGTCTTGCTAGACCTCACCCATCCCTGGTTGTATGTGTGTTTCCCATGCCCGGCCAGCTCCCTTGACGGCATGCACCACTGGTGTGTGTCCATGCGTGTTTGTGGGTTGTGCCTTAGCCACTGTTGGTTGCACATGGCCCCATGACTTACCTGGGTTGGCTGAAGTGCTCCTCTGTGATGGTGCCAGCCAGAGCAGTCGGGGGTCCCGTCACCCAAGGGGGGGCTGCCCATCACCACTGTCACCGGTGTCCCCATCGCTGTCCCCCTCTTCGATCTGTATGGGTATCCCACATTCGTTGGCCATATTGTGCAGGATGCAACAGGCCAGGAATAGCCCGCAGGCCTTTGAGGGCCTGTACTGTAGGGCACCACCGGAAGTGTCCAGGCAATGGAAACATGCCTTCAGCATCCCGAACACCCACTAGATGACATTATGTGTGGTGGCATGTGCCTCATTGTAGCATTGCTGCGATGGGGTCATGGGCCACCAGTAGGATGTGACCAGCCAGGGATGGAGTGGGTATCCACTGTCACCTGTGTGTAGAGGGTGGAGGTTAGTTTGGTGATCAGCATCGCCCTGCCCAGGGCCATGTAGGCCACTTCCCACGTCACCTCTGACCTTGCCCTCCCAGGCCCTATGTTTGTCCATGTGGTTTGCATACTCACCCACTAAGTGGCCAATGGGGATATCCCCACTCTCGAATCTGTGGCACAGTTCTGACTAGTGCCAGATGAAGGCATCATTTGCTCCCCCAGGGTGCGTGGCACAGACATTGATTATGCGCCTCGTGGCATCGCACACCACCTGGCAGTTGATGCTGGCATAGCTCTTGTGATTTATATATGCAGCCCCCTCAGGGCCAGGTGGTGTGTGGATGGCCACATGGGTGCAGTCTATTGCCCCTAGCATGCCAGGCATACATGCTACCCTGTGGAACTCCTGTATGTTTGCCATGCACTCCGCCGGTGTGCTGGGGAAATGGATGTACTCCACAGCATGTGGCAGCAGTGTGCTGAGGAATTGGGTGAGGTGGCGTGATGTGGCTGACTGGGTTATGCCTGTGGTGTCCCCGGTTGGTCTCTAGAAGGTACCCGTGGTGAGCAAGCACATACAAGCTGTCACTTTTGTCTCCACTGACAGAGCATGGTTCCAACGTGTGGGTGCCTGCATCACATCACTGCACAGCTCACAGATCCGCCTCAGAATTACCCAATTCAGGTGGTACCGGGCCCATGATCTCCGTATCACTATACAGCTCGAAGCTGGTGCAGACTTGGTACTGCCTGTTGGGGGCATACCGCCGATGGGACCTTCCACGGCCACGCCCCCCAGCTGCCCTCCTTCTCACCCCCTCATTGCTGCCTCCATCTGGATGGTGGCACTGGCCATGTCCCTGGCTTGTGTTCACCCCCCCGGCAGCTGTTTCTGTATTCCCCCCACTGTCCTGGCTGCTACTTCCCCCTGCACTTGGAACACCTGCCTGTGCTGGCCTCACTGCTGTGTGGCAAGTACTTTCCCCTTCTGCACTGTGGCTCCCCACACCTTCCCCTGAGCCTGTTGATTCCAGGTGCCCTTTCCTGGCCTACCCTGTTTGTCCCTGCTGCCCAGAGTGTCCTGCTAGACTTCGGCCTCATGTGCCTTCCCTGTAGAGTTCTTGCGCCTCTCCCTTGATCCCTTTTATTTTGGCTCATTTCCGCTATGGCGCAACTTCCGCTGGCTCCCCTATTACGCATGGCACATGTTGTTGAATATAACACTGCTCCATTTATGCATAGTTCCTCCCCCTTCAGTTGCGCATGCATTCATTATCATTGCGCTGTTGCTCAGTGTGATTTGGGGGGGTGCAACTGCCTCCTGCTGAATATCGCAGAATGGTGCATTTTTGGACGTGCTCAGGTGCAACCCTATTGTGCATGGCTCAACTCTTTTGAATATTTGGGCCTATAGATCTAAATCAGAATAATGGAAATGCAGCTGAGACATATGATAAAAGGAAAATAGTTAACTGGGGAGGACTTTCTAACCAGTTAGAGGTAGAAGACGAGTGTGGTAAAAGGTACTGTTAAGTGACGGAGGAAACACACAGTCAAAGAGACTGAAATAGAGTTGAGCAACAAGTTTAGTGTTCTTGAGAGAGCCATAAATCCATGTACTTCACAGCGTAATAGAGATATGGAAGTAGACAAAGTATCGGGAAGGAGAAGGTGATATTATAAACAGCACAAAGGAAAGGGAAGAAACAAAAATAAATAATGATACCACAAGTTCAGTGAAATCAAACACTTAGAGAACAACAGCACCTTTGCTTAGTTCACCCTTAGAGATTAACAGCAGGATAGAGGTTGGGCCAAAACAAATGCATATTGGCAGCATAAACTGTACTGATAAAGTCAATTACAGAAACCTTACAGAAAATGCCACACAACTCGCTAAGGCTTAAGAGAGCAATTCTGCACAGGAGCAAGGCATTAACATCAGGACAGAGAATGATTAATCCCAAAACAGGCCCATTGTTGTAATGGAGAATTCCATTATACTGTATGTTTTATGTATGCTATCATTTGCAAAGAGAGGAAGGAACATACCACTGTTAGCACACTCCCTGTAGCCAAAATTAGTGATGACAAGAAACTGCTAAATGGATTGCTTGAGCACTCAGAGAAACCACTTGCAATTATGCATGCTAGGGTAAATGATACTGGGATACATAGATTACTATGAATACAAAGGGGTTTTGAAGTAGTGGAGCCAAGCTTAAGGAAAGAGGCAGTTATGTTTTTTTCTGGTATCTTACTAGTACCCAGTGCTTGATAATGAAAACTCAAGGATATTATTACTTTGAATAGGTGGTTGAGGAGGTGGTGCCATTGGAAGGGGTCCCAGTTCATTGATAACTGGGACACTTTGAAAGACACTAAACTATTTAAAGGTGATGGACTACACTTAAATATACATGGTATAAGGACCTTAACACACAGGTTCAGTGTCTTGTATTTCTGACCATTTAAACTAACAAATGGGGGAAATAGGGCAGGAACAAGTAAACCAAGCAACAATACTAGGTCAAATTATCAGAATAAAGAAAAATTCCAATTCCAGGGCTATTTTTGGTAAATGCAAGGAGTTTAGTGAATAAAATCAACAAACTAAAATACATATTATACATCCAGTCAGTTCAAATCTGCTCTGTAACCGAAACATGGTAGGATGGATCAGACAGATGGGAAAGGGAGAGGGATTTATATTGTACAGCATAACAAGAATTCATAAAAAGGAGGGAGGAGTAGTCATTTATATAGAAAATAATATTCCATCAGAAGAGCTACAAAGGGAAGCATCTGATCTAGAGCAAATCTGGATCAGAATTAACCCACATAAAAATGGCAAGATAATTGTTATTGTATTGTATAGGACCCCCTCACAGAATGCAGACAAAGATCTGAACTATGGAAAATATTAGGCAACCTGAACCTGGAAGACAGAGTGACAGTAATGGGTGATTTTAACCTCCCAAGAGTAAACTGGAATACATTAAAGGGAACAACACCCATTGGTGAAGATTCTTAAATGCAATTGGACAGTGGGGATGGATCAATATGTTCTGCAAACAACCAAATGAGACAATATTTAGATCTAGTTTGAAGTAATATGGGCAACATTATACACAAGAGTGCAGTGACAGTAATAATAAGCTTTATTTCACAGAAGCACCTTTCAGAATATCAAGGCACTTTACAAAAATTTAAAGCAGCAGTAATAAAATCAACAAATACAATACAAAACAATAACAATAGTCTGATGGGTTTCACTCATTCAGTACCATTAAAGGCCTGACACTATATGTTTTTAATGCCTATTTAAAACCACCCACAGTCATGAACTCCCACAGCCAACGGGGTAGAGAATTCCAGAGGGTAGGAGCCACATACATAAATGCACAGGCCCCAGAAGATTTCAAAGGCACCCTCAGAATCTCCAGCAACCCCTCATCAGCCGAACGGAGCTGTCACTCAGGGTGATAGGAAACAAGAAGCTCTTTCAAGTAGTCAGGGTCAAGTCCATGTAGGGTTTTATAACTCAGTAGACCAACTTTAAAGGTGATCCACCACCGAATCAGCAACCAGTGCAGATTGCGCAGCACAGGAGTGATATGAGAGGCTCGAGAAGTCCCCATCAACAATCAAGCTGCAGTATTCTGCACTAGATGCAGGTGGAAGATATCAACCCCAGGAAGCCCTAAGTACAGGGAGTTGCAGTAATCAAGGCGCGAGGTCACAAAGATGTGGACAAATGTAGGTAGATCCCCAGAAGGAACCAAGTGCTTGATCCTAGCCATGTTCCTAAGAAGGTAAAAGGAAGACTTGATGACCGCCAACACCTGAGATAAAGTCAGCCTGTCATCAAGCACCACCCCCAGGTCCCACATCCTTTCAGAGTGAAGGATCTGGGAGCCCCCTAGATAAATTCCAGAGGGCTGACCAGTCCTCAACCCCTCTATTTGGTGACTCAGATCAAAAACCATCACCTCGGTCTTTCCCTCATTCAACTTTAGCCAGCTCAAATTCATCCAGTCCTGGATTTTAGCAAGGCAGTTGTTAAATACCGAGACAGCACTATCCTAGTCAGGTGCAAAAGACAGGTAGAGCTGGGTATCATCAGCACAGCAGTGAAACCTCAGCCCATACCATCTTACAAAAGTCTTTGAGGGGCAGCATGTACACTGTGAACAACATGGGGGACAGCACTGAACCCTGAGGCACCCCACATGACAGAGAGAATGGGTCAGAGAAAAAATCCCAGACACCACTCTGAGTTCTGCCAGTGAGGAAGGATGTAAGCCACCTGAGGACTGTACATGTCAGGCCACAGATGGACCTCAAGCACCAAAGCAATACCCCATGGTCCACAGTGTCAAAGGCTGAAAAGAGATCAAGGAGCACCAAGATGGAATGGCTTCTCTGATCTCTCACCATCAGGATATAATTTAGCACCCAAATCAGTGTAGTCTCATACTATGCCTCTTTTGAAAACCGGACAGAGAAATAGCAACCATGCCATGGTGAAATTCCAGATACAGAAGTCTACCCATAAGACAAGGGGGATCACAAAATCACTGTGTTTGGACAAAGCTGACTGTAACAGTATGAGACAGGAAACAGAAGTGTGGAACTGGAAGGATGCATTTACCAGAAAATCCCTGAATGTTATGTGGGAACTGATGATTGACAAACTAAACTTAATAATTAAAACATATATACCTGTAAGACGCAAGTACAACAGAGCAGGTAGGATACCTTCCTGGATGAATCAATGAGTTAAACATTTGATAAATAAAAAGAATAAGGCATATAAAAAAAAGCAGTGTTGAGTAAGGGAACTGGAGGATGGGCTCAGTATAAAATATTCCTCAAGACATCAGAAAGGACTATTAAAGTCAAAAGGGAATATGAATATAGACTTGCTGGCAGAGTTGAGGATAACTATAAATCTTGTAATAGCTATAAAAACAACAAAAGAGGGGTAAAGATAAAGGTTGAACCATTTGTAAATCAGCACAATGACCTGGTTACTGAACCAGAATAAATACTGAAGATTCAAAATAGCTACTTTTCATCAGTATTTAATGAATCTAATACCGAGGGAATCTGCCATACCAGGAACATACTCCAGACCCATTATATTAGATAAGAACAACATTAAAGCAAGGTTAATTAGTCTGGATCTGAGGAAATCTCCAGGACCAGATGGGATTTATCCGGGAGTGATTAGGGAGCTGGCCAATGAACAACAGCCCCAGTAACTACAATTTTTCAGGAATCATTAGATGAAGAAATGGTTGTAGATTCATGGAGAAAGATGACTGTAATACCTGTTTACAAAAAGAGAAGCAAAAGGGAACCCAAATTACAGACCAGTGAGTCCCACTTCCATCTTGAGTAAAGTTATTGAGGGAATAATAAAAGATCATATTGATAACCATTTATGCCAAAAGGATCTGAGAGATAATAAACAACATGGCTTCACCCAGGGTCGATCATGCCAAACAAATCTCTTATAATTTTATGGAAAGGCTAGTAAGCAGAGATATGCAAAGTCTGCAAAATTCACTCTGAGTTAATTCGCAGATTTTGCCATTCCTAAATTGATTTCACTGAATTCACAGATAATGATCACGAAATGTGAAATTTAACCTCGAATGCCTGTAGTAGCCGCCAGCAAATTTGCGCTTCACAGAAAAAACTGAATTTCTACGAAATTTTCACGCAATTTGTGCAAATTGAAGTTTCATGTTTTTTCTAAACTCCGCAAATTCTGCGAAGCAGGAATTTGTGGCACTTCATGCAAATTTCATGGGCAAATTTTAACATTGCAACATCTCTACTAGTAAGTCAGTGGAGCAGGGCAAACCATATGACATTATATTTGGGGATTTTACTAAGGCTTTCAATAAAATACCTCACTGTGAGTTAGTTAAAACTTTGACTGACATGGGGTTGCATGTTAACATTGACAACTGGATTACATCTTGGTTAACAGATTGAAAGAAGAGGGTTGGAATCCAATTAGTATTTTCAAAATGGTCTCAAGTGGGCAGTGGGTTCCCCCAGGGTTCAGTCCTGGGACCATGCCTTTTCCACCTCTATTAAACATCTATGGGTTATAAGGAAGGTATATGGCTAACCAAGTTTGCGGACGGCTCTAGAATAGGTATAGTTGTTGAAGGTCATACCTGCAAAAAAGCTTCAGCTTAGTGTGCTACTCCTGGTTAAACAACTAAAAAAAAAAAATTAAAGAGTCACTGTCAGACCATTATGAAAAGGGCAAACAGCATACTAAATTGTATTATTAAACACATAAAAAGTATGAAACAGGAAGTAATTGTCTTGCTGCATCCATCTATGGTTAGATCGCACTTGGAATATTATGCCCAAGTATGGGCACTAAGTAAAATCTCTGACATACAAGAATTAGAGAAAGTACAAAGGTGGGCCATGAGGGGCATGTTCAAACTTGAATACAGACAATTAAGGAGTGGAATGTGTCTTTTATACAGGGCTTTGACAAATGATGACCTATGGAACTATCTGGGATTAGAAATGATAGAGCAGATATACTGTACATGAACCTATACCTTGCAGTTGAGAGGAGAGCTGTGCCATTCTAACAGAAGACTAAACTGGTATAATCATTGGAATTCACCACCGGATGAAGTGGTAGGAAGTGGGGACATGAAAGAATTTAAAAATAGTCTTGATGTCTTTTGTTGCACAAATAATATTAGGGGATATAGATCTTAATTTTTTGAGCAGTATGAACAATCTGTCTAATTGAGCTCCATATTTACCTATGTTACTTATGTTACCCAAGTGTCCTTCATATCCAGGATACACAGTCAACTATTTTGCAGAAGCAGAGGGAACAGGGACTGCAGAGAAACCATGCTGAACCTTTTGTATTCTAAAAACAGGGTGAGTCCCATGAAGGTCCAGGTTGGGATGTAAATCTCCTTTTCACTTTGGTAAAAGGAAATACCAAGAATAGTAGTCCTGATTCATTTCTGCAAGTGGAACAGGCTCTATGGCCCTCCTGCAGAGGTGGGATTCAACCTCATCCAGAATAGTGAGATTTCCCAGAGGGTCATGGTTTAGCAAGGGAAGCTGAACAGGAAGGACTGAGGGGAGCATTAAGGCATTCATTGCTGAATCACCACCAGCACCCAAGCATCTGTTATAATCTGCATCGACTTTTACAGAAAGAGGGAGACACGACTTCCCATAAGGATCCCCTGACCTGCAGGTGCTCGGGGAGGTGGAAGAGAGTCCAAAGGCTTCAGGGGTGGCTGGTGCACCACCAACACCCCCACCTTTTCTGACCCTGGCATGGGTACTGGGATGAAAAGGGGCCTGAAGTAGGCCTGTGGTCACTGTGAGCTGTGGCTGGGCCCTCGGGAATAGCTCCTACCAGGGCTGGTATAAAGTCTATTTAAAGAATCCTCTTCTCTGGCTCTGAGACTTTGGATTAAGGGTATGAAGGACCTCAAGGTCATTTTAGACATCTGCAGGTCCCCCCTAAACAGACTCCACATTGGAACCAAAAAACTGCTTCTATCTAAAGGGAGCATTAAGAAAGAATTGCTTAAGATCCGTAGCAAAACCAGCCACACATAGCCATGAGTGGTGATGGAGAGGCACCATAATCAGACCTTAAGAGGTGTCTATCAGCCTTCAGACCATTGGCAACATTCTGCTTGGCTTTAGTTTCGGCTGGTCTATGAGGCATCTTGTCAGCTGTGTTAGCTATAGATTCCAACAGGCTATTCTGATAAGCCTGGTAATTAGCAATCACAAGGACAAGGGATACAGTGTCATACTGGATGTCCTCTTACCCATGACATCCAACTTCCTCATTTTTTAATCAGGAGGAAGAAAACTGTTACGTTTTGGAGATTTAGAATGGTCATGTGCAACCATAATAACCATAGAATCCATTTCAGGTTTTGTGGCATAATAAGGCTTATCTGAGAGTGAAGGATATTGTTTATCAGCCTTACATGCCAAGCAGCCATAGTGGCATCCTCCAAAGTTGAATGGATAGGAGGAAGAATAACAGTAGATTGTGAAGAAACCTTTAAGAATTCATACAGGGTATTTTCTGAGGATTTTTCTTCTCAGAAGAAAATCCTATCTTGGACTGGATCTTCTCTAGGATAGGCAAACAATAATACCCAACAGGGTGGGTGGTATTGGGCAATACCAGACCGCCCAGGGGTGTAATGAGACCTGATGCCACAGATAGAGGGCCTTATAGCCCCTGGAAGGTCCGGTATTGCCCATACCGCCCACCCTGGAGGGTATTATTGCACTTAGAAAATGGGCACCATAGAAAAAAATTGTTTAATCAAAAAATGTTCTTTCAAAACTAGTTAAAAATGTATTTTGTAATAAAATAGTTCCTCCGCCTATATTGTTCATGGTTACCTGCCACACACACACACACACACACACACACACACACACAGTACGGGCTGTGATGCTTATTTTGGTTTTGGCATCGGTTCGTGGCACCAACCCCCCCTGCTGTGTGTTGGATGTCATTCAGGCAGGCACGACAGAGTGCTGCTGATTATCAGCTGCCCCCCACTACCAACAGCAGAACATACACTTGGGCATTTCATTTTTACCTTTCTTTTTTTTCACACTGCAGGCTTGAGAGTGGGTGGCTTTGTGGTGGAGGAAGGCGCAAGAGATCAAAGGGCTTATAAGACTTGTGTGGGAGCTGTTACATTTTCTAGACATGCAGGATTGTTTTAAGAATGGAGCACAAGAGATGAGAAATGCCAGCAATCTCAACATTACGGGTATGCCGGTTTTGATTTTTTTTTTGTGTGTCAACAAGTGAATCCTGTGGAACTGTTGAAACACCGGGCAGTGACGGGGATGGGGCGGAGATGAAAGAGAGCCATGACTGAGCAGGCGGCTTTGAAGAGGAGCGACCAGTGAAGAGCGTTCTTCACAGAAGCTGCAATGCTGGTACATTAGACAAAAAATAAATATGTTTTGTTGGTGCTCTGCAGCCGAGTTGTTTTTGAATACTTGTTTGTGGTGGGGCTCACTCTGTCTCACTAAATTTGTAAAAAAAAAAAAAAAAAAATGGCGGCAGTTTGAAATGTTGTGCCCAGTGCTTCAGCCAATGAAGAAGTAGGCTGGGCACAAGAATACATGGCTTAGCATCTGGCAGGTTTGGACTGGGGCTTTTTATTTGGTGGGCATCTATTGAAAGTGAATGTACCCCTGTCAAAGGGGTACCAGCCAATCTGATGCCTCCAAATAAAAAGCCCATTTTCTAACCTGAAAAAAGGCATCCTCAGGAAGGGACCTATAATACTTATTGTCCTCACTACAGGAGGATAAGTGAAGCTGGAGCACACCACATCGGGGAGATCATACCTTATTTCTTTCCCTCCTATTTCTCCTCCATCAGGTCTGGATTATGTTCCTGCTCCTTCTTCTCTACAGTAATAGGCAGTGGTTCAATGGCACTAGGAGGCTGCAGTGGATGAAATGCTGACAGATCAGGAAGCGACTAAGGAAGTTCCAGGCTAGGTATAGTAACCTGCACAGGGAATGCCGGCAGTGTTGGCAAAGTTGACAGTGTAGGACCTGCCAGCAGCGATGAGGTTTAATGTCAACAGTGAAGCCATGGACAGAAGCCTTTGAAATAGTTCACACATAGTCTGAAACAGCATCTGTGCATTGACAGGGCTTGACTGGGTCATTGCTAACTAATTCATTGACAGAACAGTGCCCAACAGTGGAATCCACTGTGAATCCCCCGGTGGGAGATTAAAGCCAGTGACAGACCCAACCTTTGTTTCTATGATATGGTTGTGGAGTAGCAGAACCTGAGAAATTAGCCTGGAATCTATCTTTTCCAGCTGACTTACCTTTTTTAAAAGTAGAGTGAGATCTGACAGGAGAGTTATCCTTTTCACAATGCCACTGCATTTCTTATCGACATGGTAGTGTTTTTCCACTGCCTTATCAGGTTTCTCCTTCTTGTCTTTTTTTGGCAGTTCTGCAACACTGATGACCATGGGGAGTGGCAACTCAAAAGTGAGTTGTGGGGAAAAGGAATGGGCGACGATAATGATGCAGTCTGTGACACATGCTCTTTGACCTGCAGTGCCTTAACTGAAATAAACTTTGAAGGCATTTTCTGGCATCTCCACATATGCTGGTTAAAACTCTAGCAAATGCTGCAGGCCTTCACGCTATAAGAGATACTGAGGCTCATATTAAGGCTGGCTAGGGAGCTGATGGCAATTTGCCCATAAATAACTCCCATCCCAGAAACCTTAACTGATGAATTCCACTCTTTCCATGAGCCAATTGTCCAATCTGTGTTTATAAATATGTTTATTTTTCCTGATAACAATGTTTAGAGGCAGGTTGTTCTAATCCTTTACCACTCGGTGTGTATAAAACAATTTTCTAGCATTGGTTTTGTATGCAAAGCAAGGTAATTGGATTGAATATCTTCTAGTAGCCATAACATCCTGCTTGAGCTCAAAGCCTTTTCTACAAATACAAAGGGATCATTTATGATGTCTCAAATAAGTAGGAGGTCACCCCTATGCCTTCTGGTCTCAAGAGACATTAGGTTCAGGGAGTATAGTCTATCCTATAGTCCAGTTCTCTTATGCCCTTGATGTTTTTTGCGATTCTCTTCTGGATTCTGTCAAGCTGCTTAATGTCCTCCTTTTTATGGGATGATCAAAACTGTGAGCAGTAGTCTATGTGTAACCTGATATATGATCTATACAATGGGAGGCGTGCTTTTTCATCCCTTGACCTTATGTTGTTTTTTTATGATCCATTTAATTTTTATTTGCCTTACTAATAGTTTTGTTAGTTTATTTAGTGGTCTACTTTATCTGTAACGTGCACCACAAGGTCTTTCTCAAGCACTGTTTATAACAGTTGTCTGTTACCTAAGTAATATCTCTGTTTGTTATTGTTATGACCGAAGGGCATAACTTTACACATTTCTAAATTGAAATGCATACCTCAATTTTCTGTCCATTACGCAATTTTGTCCAGGTCTTTTTGTATTATTATTGTTTCTTTCAAGGTTTTACATGGCCAGCCCACTTTTATGTCATCTGCATATTTAATAGACTCAATTACTAAGTTATTTGAGATGTCTGCTACAAATATGCAGATGTATGGGCCTAACACTGAGCCCTGTGGCACACCACTGGTCACATGACTCTCCCTCAACATACATCCATTGAGAGGCACCCTTTGTGTTCTATTTTCAAACCAGTTTGTAATCCATACAAGTTTGCTCTCAACATTTCTTTGTGCTTTTTCAAAATCGCATCATGTGGTACAGTGTCAAATGCCTTTCCAATGTCAATGTACCTGTATATGACATCACAGAGAATTTTCTTGTTGAGGCTCCTACTCACCTCATCTTAGAAACAGAAAAGGTTAGTGAGACATGATTTACATTTAGTAAAACCATACTGGTAATAGTCTATTACTCCTAATTGACTTTTGAGTCTTCCTTTTATAAGTCTCTCTAGGATTTTGCTTACAAGTGACGTCAGACTAATTGACCTATAGTTATCAACTCATTGTTTATCGCCTTTTTTGAATAAGGGCATTATATAAGCTGACCTCCAATCATTAGGAACGTGACTGGAATTTAAACTGCTCTCAAATAAAAGTTTAAATGGTTAAATGAGACACTGAGCCATAAGTTTTAGCATGCTACCTGTTATGAGGTCTCAACCTGGTGAGCAGTCCTCCCTAATATGATCCATTTTATTTTTAATTTCTTCAATTGTTATTGTTAGATTTTCTGTTTCACTGTTATTTTTTTTACCATATGAATTTATTTTGCTGCCATATACATTACTAAAATATTTATTGAAAATGTCTGCCATTTGGTTGGCTTCCTGTACCATTTCACCCTTGTGAACCAGTGGGCCTAACCATACATGTTGTTTTCTTTAATAAACTGATGTACCCATAGAAGGTTTTACTATTATCCTTTGTTGCATGTTTTGCTAGGTACTGTCCTGTGGATAATTTAGCTTTTCTGATTTTTCTCTTGCACTCCTTAATGGCTTGTTGGTAATTATTCCAGTTATAAGGTGATCATGCATTACGATATGCTTTGTAGCGCTTCTGTTTATTTTGAATTAATTTCTTGATTTTTTTGAGTCAGCCATCTTGGTTTTGACTTGTAATTTCTATTTTATTTTTTATATTGTGGAATACAAATATTACACACAGCAAAAATAGTTCTCGTCTGGTTGCCTACATATTCTCGGTGTCCCAGTTTGAGAAAATGGAGTCTCCAGCAACTGTGGATAGCATGTTATGTGTTTTAACTGTGTCTGCCTTTTTATAGTTGTACAATATGTACTGTTTTTGTGCAAAATATAAGATAAATCTATCTTGTATCATACTGAGTTGTGATCGCTGGTTTTTAATGGTGTACCAGCCTTGCAATGTGAGATATTCAGGTCAGGAGTTCCAAGAACAATATCTAGAGTACTAGTGCCTCTAAGTAGGTTCTTGCAAGTATTGTTGCAACTCTTGTTGTTCATAGGCAGTTAAAATGATCTTAATCTGATTTGAGCCAGCAAAATTCATTACCCAGTCAATGTCACCAAAGTTCATATCTCCAGTGAATAAGGTGTTGCCCATTTCACAAGCAGCTTCCATTTCCAAACCTATAGAAGAGGCAAATCTGTTGGGTGACAACCTAACCCAACAGTAAAGGTATTTGGTATGCTAGGAAACAGGCTCACCCAGATGGTTTCAGTAACTACATCCTTGTGCTTTTTAATTTTACTATTAGTTATGTCAATTGGAGATGCCTTGGTAGCAGATGCACACATCTTGATCATCATCCTTATGAATCTTTACCACAAAGACAGCAGCAGAACCGGGGTTCCTTTTCTCTCCTCCACTGCCTAAACATTAATGAGAATTAAAACAAAAGCAAAGAAGTAGAAGCAATAGCGACACTTGCAAAATTTGACAGGGTTCTTTAGCAGTGGTGGACCGATAAGTGATTGACAGCAGGAGAAAGACTTGAGGCAGGATAGGGGTATGCATGTTATATAGGAAGTAATGATGCACATCATTGTTGGTGGACCCAGCTAGTAAAAGTTTCCAGGTGATCCCGAAGCCAAAGCATCACAGTTCCATAATGTGGCTCATTAAAGGGAGATATCCTTGAAGAATATCCAGTATTACACAGTAAACATAGTAAATATTAGTTTATTAGAATGATAATGCATGATTCTCTGATGCCTTTGAATGTTTTCCTATCAAAAGTCACTCTTTTTTTTTTTTTTACATAAATGGAGCTCCTTCAGTACGGGTGTGTGTGGGTGTGTGTGTGTGAGAGAGAGGTGAGAGAGAGAGAGAGAGAGAGAGAGAGAGAGAGAGATGGAAATGGCACTGAAATGTGGGCAGTGAAAGGAGTTCTAACTTTCAAGCATCACGGATTGCCTGCTTTAAGGGATTAGCCAACAACTTGGACATGCTCAGTCTATACTCCTTGTACAACTGTATCATCATGACCTCAAAGTGCCAAAATGCCAATGGGAAATCAAATTCCTTCAAACATATTTTAGCAGTGTCCAAAGCTCCACATTTTGGCACATTTACTAAATACAAATTTAACATTGGCTCATAGTTAATTCAAGGTATATCCAAAAAGTTTATCAAATTGTAATGGTCCATTCATTACTTCCATTAGTGACCCTTCAATGTTCATTTGATAAAGTAATATGCCATCGCCTTTTGGTCATTCTCACTGATATCTACTGCTGTATTTTTTTCCTAACATGCTGACAAAGCTATTGTGACATATATTTGATATAAGCAGCAAATAATAGAGGATAAAGGGGGCACCCTTGTGCTGTTCCCATTTCAAGGGCACATTGATACACTATATGATCAATTACTCCAACATATCTTTACGTGGTTAGAAGTAATGTCAAAACTGTATTAATTTACCTGGGAACTCTGCTTCAATGACACTCTATAAAAAATATCCAATCAACTTTGGTAAAAGCCTTATCAACACCAATTTCCATAATAACTCTTCTGGTTTGATAAGTACACAGATATTCCTATATGTCACTAATAGTACTTCTTATATTATCAGAACTTTGTCTTGTCAAAACAAATCCAGTTTGATCTGAGGCTATTTATAATGACAGTATAGTTTCCAACTGCTTGGATTACAATGCATGGTGGTAGGTCTAAAATGTTGTCCAGCATGCATCCAGAAGGGATGCATAGTGTGCCCCAAAAGTGATGCATACATCACAACAGACACTCTACAAAGAAATGTCAAGCATGTGAGGGTTTTTCAGTGACCCCTCTCCAGATACCTGAGCTGGTTAAGTCAGTTAGGTAGAGGAGCCTCCCTCAGGAAGAGGAACAGGTAGGGAGATATTTAGAGGTGGGAGGATTCAGGCTAAAGAAGTGGAGCAAGGGGGCTTACTGTATATTCTTGCAGCACAGCCTGGGTGCAGTCTCTTGCGTCTTCCTCTCTGGCCAGAGCTAAACATGTCACAGTCACGTAAATGTTGTGGCATGGTAGTCTCACAGATAGTTGTACAAGGGGGTAACTGGGGGAATATGTTTCCATTACAGATGGGTTCTCCCCTCCAGTCTGAAAGGAGGTGAGGCCCTTATGATTGGTTGCTTAGATCAGGCTACTCAGGAGATAGCCTCTTTGTCTTGTTCCATTTGTGAAGCACTCTCTGATAGGGAAGGGGTGCACGTTACACAGCCTAAAGCCATCCCTGTTCCTCGAAGGCCAGCGTGCCTCAGGAGGCTGTAACCTTTGGGAATGTGGAGTCTACTCAGATGGTTAGATTGAGGTAGGGAACAGACCAGTGTGTGCTGTTGATCATCCCAAAACTCCTGAGCTGCACATATCACACTTCTGGTTTACCTTTGCATTTGTTTCAATAAAAGCATGAATGTGGCCATTTTTCTCCAAGACATTATATATGGTCATTTCTTAGGGGTGAATGGGTATGAGGCCTACTAGGACATTAAATTCAACTACATTATGCACTCATAAAAATGACAAATGCATCAATTTGTTTTCTGTAATATGAAGAATTTACTGCAAATCTACCAACATCTTCGACAATAGCATTAAAATGTTCTGACACATTTGGCATGATGCAGGCTACACTGGAAATCAAATGCTACAATATGTCTATGTCATGCCTTCTGAAAACCATTCTCATTAAGTCTCCAAATTGTTTTTGCTTTATATGACTACAATCCTTATTCTCAATATGCTGTATGGGAGAATGATCAGAAAAACTGATCTCACCCATTCAACTTGATTTACATCTCTAGCTCTTTTTGGTACCATAACATAATCCAATCTTGCTGACCCAGTGGCACTGAGGCACTGGATGTCTTACCTCACACTATACAGGCGATCCAGATTCGGGAATGACCTCAGGTCACTGTGGAGCTGGCATGGGAGGAGGGTCAGAGAGGGATTGAGCTGCTGTAGGCAGTCTTCCCTCCTGGTGGTGGTTGTTTGGTCCCCTAGTAGATCTGCTCCCACTGGATGGAGGTCTGGTGGGAAGCGTGGGGGGGGGGCAGTGGTAAATGTCAGTGGTGGGAAGGAAGGGACCAAGCCAGCACCCAGCATGCACATGCACCTCCACACATGCACATGTATGTGTTTGCCGGGGTCCCGGGTCTGGGGGGCAAACAGGGGGAAAAAAACATAAAAATTACATATAGAAAAAAAAAAATCAGATCTTGAAATAATTTTGTGGGTTGCCAAAAAAAGCCATCATACAAACACAGAAACAGATTTAATTGGAAACAAAAAGGACTTTTAGATCCATCTAGTCTGCCCCTTGTTTCTGGCAGTTTCAGAACAACTGACCCTATCTGGCCATAGCTGTCTCTCCCCCAAACCATCCCACTGCTTATTATGCACCTGTGCTTATTCCATGCATGCCTGAAGCTCAACACAGTGTTAGCTCCCACTTCCTTCTCTAGCAGGTTGTTCCAGTCATCCACCACCCTTTCTGTGAGGATGTATTTCTACACATCTTTCATAAATTTCCCCTTTGGCTTCACTGCATGCCCCTTTTTCTAATGACTTCCTTTCCCTAAAATAGACCCACCACTTGCACCTTGTTTACTCCTGTGAGGTTCTTGTAAGTTTCAAACATGTCCCCTGTTGCCCCCTTTCTTCCAGGAAGCAAACGTCGAGTTCCTGAAGCCTTTCCTCATATGAATTCTCATACATCTCCCTTACCATTTTGGTTGCACTCCTCTGCATTGCTTCCACCCTTTCAATGTCCTTGTTGAGGTGGGACCTCCAGAACTGGGCACAATGCTCCAGGTGGGCCTCACCAGTGAGTGATACAACAGCAGCAACATCACCTTCCTCCGACTACTAGAAATCCCTCTCCCTTTTGTTTTTGAAGTTAAAGATTTTATTATTATTTCATACAGGATGCACCAAGCAAAAGTATAATGCTGAGAGGTTACATACAACCATACCGCAACCTTAATACAAACATCCGAGATACAACATGCAGGATACCAAAAAAAAAGGAATAAAAAGCACTGTCATAGGTAATGATCCAAACCTACCTAAAGCCTCCCACCCAAAAGAGTGGAAGCCATGAGATATAAACTGAAGGGCCCAAAGAAAAAAAAAAAAAAAAGTAATAACATATAGGGCCCAAGGCAACGTTATGGTGGAAGGGGTTGCGTCCTGGATCAGGCCTACTGCTAATTAGAACTATATATACCATAAACTGGGAGAACAAAAAGGCAGACTGCTTCTGAGATAAAAAAAATAATACCTTAACAAGTATAAGAATAAAACGGGAAAGCCTATAACTCAGACCAGACAAGGGTCCCTCGGGAGTTACTGACCACCTAGGGTTGGACATCGTGACAGTACTTGGACTGGAGATATGGTTGCCACCATCTGTCAAATTGGACCAGTGACCCCCTGCAATACTAGAGAGCCTCTCATACATAGCTCCTAGGGCTAGAGCCTGAAGGAACTCTCGGAAGGATGGAACCTCCGGGGACTGCCACCTCCTTAAAATAAGCCGCTAGGCTATCGCCCCCACAGCGGTAACCCAGTGGGCCCCCGGACAGCGCTTGGGTGTATGGGAACAGGCACACCCCAGAAGGAGAAGAGGGGGGTCCGGTACTACTTGAGGGAACAGAAAGGTACACATGGTACACATATCTTGGATTGTTGTCCAGAAATTCTGGAGATAGGGACACTCCCAGAGTATATGGAAAAGATGGGCACCTTGATTACCACATCTCCAGCAAGTGTCCTGCTGAAGGAGCCCCATCTTTTTGAGTTTAACCAGATCCCTGTACCACCTATGAAGGGTTTTGTTCATAATGAGATGGGTGCGCCCATCCCTACACGCCATATGCAATCTCACCCAAGCATGGTCCCATTGGGACTCGGAGATAGAAGAATTAAAATCCTTTTCCCATTGGGCTTTAGCTGACAAAGTAGGGTTTGCAGCAGCACCTCTAAGAGCCCTGTAGATCTCACTGGCTCTGTTCCTGGGTTGACGTAACCAACATGTAAGAGGATGGGATCCTGATTGCGACCCTCTATTTCAGGGAAAATTAGGTAGATGGGTGATGGCATCTCTAATCTGGAGATATCTCCAGAAATGAGAGGCCGGGAGATGATATCTGGATCTCAAAGCCTCATCATACTACCACCCACTACCAAGGCGTGGTTGTTCCATAGAGGCAAAAACCTCCAGGGAGTTACAGCCTGGCCAAGCAGAGTTGGAACTCTTTGTCAATGTTGGATGGATAATAGAATGGGAGGGGGAAGATTAGAGGGAAGGTTTTTTTTTTTTACTATACAGCGCCACCGCAGGAGAGGGAGCCTGTAATAATGATGCCTCCAA
The DNA here is from genome assembly GCA_016271365.2 of Neoceratodus forsteri. Taxonomy (NCBI): domain Eukaryota; kingdom Metazoa; phylum Chordata; order Ceratodontiformes; family Ceratodontidae; genus Neoceratodus; species Neoceratodus forsteri. The sequence continues at coordinate 1,063,156,950 of CM028130.1, read as the reverse complement.
CAGGAGCCAGGTAGGCAAAGTGGGGCCAGTGCTAGAGAACCATAAAGTGGTCTGGGCCGAGATAAAGGCTATGTGGTACCCCTGAAACCAAGGAAGGCCCCAGCCCCCCCACTCCAGTGCTGACGAAGTTTAAGCTTACTAAACCGTGGACGGGAGCCTTCCCACAGGAAATTACCAATGACTGCTTCCAATTTTTGAAACCATTTTGAAGGAATAGGTATTGGAAGATGGGACAACAGATACACTACCTTGGGGCCACCATCATCTTGATGGAGTCTATTTTGCCAGCTAATGAGAGCCTTAAGGCTTTCCAATGGGCCGTGTCCTCCTTAATAGACTCCACCAGTGGAGAAAAGTTAGCTGTGAGCATTTTGGACAAGTTAGGGTGTAGGATGATACCCAGATACTTTATGCCATTGGGGGACCATTTGAGACCCGTAGCCACAACATCTATGCCAGAGGGCATCGAGTTGAGAGGGAGGACCTCTATTTTGGAATGATTGATCCTAAGGCCAGAAATTCCATAAAATACATTCAGTATATGTAAGATAGATTGAATCACCTGTGGAGTGCATTCTGTAGTGACCAGCAGATCAGCAGCATACAAAAAAGTTTTAAAGGTAATGCCTCCCATCGTTATTCCAGGGATGGAGGGTGCTTCCCGAAGTGCAATGGCCAGGGGTTCAATGGCTAGAATGAACAGAAGGGGAGAAAACGAACAACTTTGTCTTGTACCCTTCTACAACTGGAAGGGCGCTGATAGATTGCCATTAGTCAAAACCCTAGCCAGGGGAGAGGTATATAATAGTTTGATCCAGGAGAGAAAATCAGGTCCCACCCTCATGGAGGAAAGGGTATGAAACAGATAAGACCATTCTACTGAATCAAACGCCTTCTCAAAGTCCACAGCTAGAGCTACAAGGTGTTTTTTTGACAGTTTGGAATAATGCATTATTGAAAGGAGGGCTCTGTGATGATCAGACCCCAGACGCCCTTTAACAAAGCCAGCCTGGGAAGGGTGAACCAGCCCTGATACGAAAGGCTTAAGTCTACTGGCAAGAAACTTGGCCAGGATTTTGGCATCTGTGTTGATGAGGGAAATGGGACGGTAATTACCTGGGGAAAGGGGGGTCCTTCCCCTTCTTAGGGAGTACAGTAATAGTAGCTTCCCTTAGGGACAGGGGTAAGGTTCCTGAGAGTATGGAGTGCCTAAACATCCAGACTAAGTACGGAGCAAGGTTAACACCCTGGACCCTATAAAAATCTATGGGGAGTCCATCAGTCCCAGGGGCTTTACGAAGATTCATGGATTGGATAGACCTATCCACTTCTTCCACAGTGATCGGGGCTTCCAGTGCTTTAACATCTGATGGGGAGAGCTTGGGGATGGGCAAAGAATCCAGGAATTTTTGGATGGAAGGCAGGCTGGGTGGGCAGGGGAGGCATATAACTGCCTATAAAACTGAGCCATGTCATTGACCCCAACCGAGGAGTAACACGGGGCCCCAGTGTGACCCCTTAAAGCATGCATCCTCCTGGACATTTGCCGCTGTTTGAGGTGATATGCCAGGAGTTTACTAGCCTTTTCCCCACCCTCCCAGTAGGCATGATGAACATGCCTAAGATTCAGTTCAGCCTGATGGGTGAGGTGAGCATTCAGGAAATTCTGGTACTCGCCAGTTGTGTGATGAGACTGAGGTGGAGGTTTGTCATGAAATAATTTATATTGAGCTTCAGGAAATATAGTTGTTTTTCTAAAGCCCTCTGATCTGCCATGCGGCAGGCGATCTCCTAGCAGGAAGGCCATTATCCACCCCTTATTGTAGCCTTGAAGGCTTCCCATGAGGTGATATCGAGACCTCCCCATTATCATTGTTAGTCCAATACTCGGCATTGCAGGCCCCAGCCATTTCTAAGTCCCATCCTCCAGGAGAAGGGGGTCCAAATGCCAGGAGGAGGAGGAAGGGGGGTGGTCCTGTCCCAGTTTAACCTGAATTCCCAGAGGGGCATGGTCTGAGACATAAATAGGATGTATACAAGAGGTAGACACTTTGTCAAAAAGTCCAGTAGAAAGTAGCCACAAGTCGAGTCTACTGGATGAACCATGTGTCTGTGAGAAGCATGTATAACCCCTCTCCCCAGGATGTAAGGCTCTCCACGCATCCAACAGACCATGTTCATCCATTAACCTCAGGAGGGCTTTCTTGGCCAACCTATGTGGTTCAAGGGCCTTGTTGCTTCTATCCAGAAAATGGTCAAGCACCAGGTTAAAGTCACCCCCCAGTAAAATTGGGACTTTGTGAATGTTGAAATCCGTGAGGGCCTGGTTAACCATATGGAAAAAAAGGGGACAATCCTGGTTAGGGGCATATAAATTAACTAAAACTAACGAGCCTTCTGGCGTCGCCATTTTGGCCATGATCCATCTCCCCTCTGCATCATGAGTGTGTCTTTTAACCTTCCACCCCAGAGATTTATGTAGAAGTATAGAGACCCCACGCTTGTGGGAGTCTGCCACACTATGTATCTCTTCCCCTACCCAACCCTGTCTAAGCTTCCTCGCTTCAGCTGAAGAGAGTTTCATCTCCTGAAGGAGGGCTACTGAAGGTCTGAGCTTCTTCAGATGGAGCAAGACTTTCTTCCGTTTAATGGGAGAATTAAGGCCTCAGACATTCCAGGAGATAAAATTAGTCTCCATTTGACCTGGGTAGAATCATGGCAAACCCTATATGCATCCACAAACACCAAGGCCAGAGACACAATTCCCTCAGGAAGGAGACCTTTTCTCTTAAGACAGCCTTGAGGAAAATAGTTCAGAATCTCAGAAGTCAGAATGCCTAAACTACTAACAACATACAGAACTAAATAATTCTGAAAGGGGCTCACTAGGCCCTGAACATGAACTACAAACAGCAACCATAAGTTTGAATAACCACAGATGTAAGAAACCCTTTCCCACTCCCCCCCCTCCCCAAATCCCTTCCCCCTAAACAGATCAGCTCCTGCTGCATGCATCGACCGATTTATGGCCCAGATACCAGCAGGAATCGCTGGGAGGTAGGAAGTTATCCAACTACAGCGAAAGAGGAGTAGGACAGCCCACTTCCCAGAAGACTCTCTCCGCTATATCCCACCAATACAGTGCGCCTGTACCAACAAGTCGGCTAAAGTAGCCACCCTCCACCTTAAATTTGTTTCACAGGCATTGAGGGGACTAGCCCCCCCTTGCCCCCACCCAACATACCATACATTAATTACAAGAAGCAGGGTTATGAAGAGCTCAAGGGTCAACAGTGAGGGGCTGTCCCGCACTGTAGAAGACTAGTTGTCACCTGGCCATGCCCCCTCTGAGAGGGAATAGAATAAATGAGTGACCAGAATGTAAACAGTATCGTTGGATCCCCCCCCAATGGCAGCACCAGGAACGCCCGGGTGTACTGGGCACATACCAGGGGCTTGAGATCGGCACTGACCGCCAATGCTAATTATAACAGGAGGGAGAGAAGAACAACACAGAGAGCAACACAGAACAGTCTCAGTCACATTCAGCCCACAGTTTTAGCAGGGGCAGCCGCAGCACCAAAGGGTGTTGGATAGATGGAGAGGCAACATCCATAGCAGTGGAAATCTCTGGAGCTAGTGACTCCATGGCATCCGCCCAGGAAAGCAAGCATGCAGCCTGGGATTTATTCCCCTTAGGAGATGGTCTAGGTGGCAGAGGATGGTCCAGCTGAGATCCATCTGTTGGAAGGTCCATCAAGGCACGGAACTGATTGTTGCTCATGTCAGGCTGTATAGAGGAGCGTGAGGTCACGGAGTCAGGATTGGCACTGCGACTCCGAGAACAAGAATGGAGCCGGGGGGTCTTATCAATATGGGCCCCATCAAGACAAGCCCTCCTGTTTTTCTTTTTGCTTCCCGGAGATTTCTGAGGGGCAGATCGAGATGGGGTCCTGGGTTGTAGGGTTACCGGCTGGGTAGCCCCGGGGGGGGGGGAGTTGTAGGGGTTAGCGCAGAGGTCTCCATAGCTGTAGCCCCCCGAGTCCATAGATTCCCTGGGCTCACCCAGATGTAGCTTGGGAGCCTGTGATGCCAAAAAGTTCTCAGCGGCTGCTGGGTTGTCAAATAGCCTCGGCGATCCATTCAGAATGATACAGAGACAAGCTGGGTATCTCAGTGAATACTCAAACCCCAGGTCAGCACAGGCCCGACGTGCAGCAGTGAAGGCCCTACAGCGTGCAGTGAGTTCTTGGGAGTAGTCCACAAAAATCTGAATCCTGTGGCCTCTCCATATAAGTTCTTTCCTTTGGCGTGCCAGCCTGGTAATGGATTCCTGGTCCTGGAACCGGAGAATGCGGGCCAATATGGTGCGAGGACGCTCCCCAGGAGCCGGGTGGGGTGCCAACGTTCTGTGAGCCCTATCTATCTCCAGAGGGTGTTCAAAGTGCCAGTCCAGCAGAGGGGGAAACTCCTTTTGTAGAAAGCCTATAGCATCCGATCCTTCACAACCCTCAGGGAAGCCCACAAACCTCAAGTTATTCCGTCTTCTATGGTTTTCTAAGTCCTCCACCCTGGTCCACAGCTGCTGAATGAGCCTATCGTGGTCCAGCACTCGTGCCCCAGTTTGTCAGCAACCGTCTTCCGCCTCTGAAAGCCTGTGTTCAAATACAGTAGCCAGCTGTGAGAGATCTACAATGTCCACGGTATTCTTCCGGGTAGCGCAGTCGATATTGTCCATGCGGTTTAAGATTTCGGTGAACATCTGCCGAATTTCAGCCAGCCCGCCCTCTGAGGGCACAGCAGAAGAAGCAGGCTCCATCTTTGCAGTAGGCCCAGCTGCCAGACGGGTCAGCAAATGAAGGAAAAACAGAGTACTTCCCTAGTGGAGCGGGGGTCCAGAGCGGTGTTACAGAAGGGTGGGACACTCTTTTAGCCAGCAGAGTGAGAGAGAGAATGCAAAAGGCAGGTACGGAACGGGCTTAATACGGATATGCAGTGGGAAAGGCAAGAGCTCCTCGATTAGGCATCCATCGAGCTCAGCGGCTAACCACGCCCCCCAGAAATCCCTCTCCCAATGCACCCTTGTATCCTGCTACCCTTTCCCACTGCTTTGTCACACTGCTCAGCCTCCCTGAGGTCATCAGCAATGATGACCCCTAAGTCTCTTCCATGCTTGGTGACTATAAACTTCACTCCTCCCATCTTTTGCACAGCCCCTGGATTCTGCATCCCTAAATACTGTATATAACCTTGCACTTTTTGGCATTTGAAACCCAGCTGCCATCCCCTTTCCCCTAGTTTCCTCAGATCCCTTTTCATACTCTCCAGATGTCTCTGTAATATCTGGCTCCTCCCTAAAGATGACCCCCAAAAATGTCTATGATGCACAATTCTTCAAGCATTTTTTAAATTTATTCTTGACTCTATTTCCACCCCTGTTAAATGCTTAAGGAGAAAATAAAACAAATATTTTAAAAAGCAAACATCCAAGCTTGCCAGAACATACAGAGAGAATAATGTTACCTTAATATCTTGTCTTTTTCCTTTACCAATACCAAACCAGTTTTCTCCATTTCATATTGCCCTATTCTCAAGAGAAGGAGAATGTCTCAGTAGGAGAGTAAGCACCCTTCTATGTTTACCCTTTTCCATGTGAGAAAAATAAACATTGTCCAACCCCTATCTAGAATATATTCTAAGTTCCAATACATTAAGATGCATTTCTCTAGAAATATAATTGTGGATTTCTGCATTTTTATTGTATATGTGCAATCATCAAGGATCTTGTCACGGTATCTTTAACCCAATAACATAGTGTGAAATTAATTTCATTTCTATCTCTGACATACTACATTGCTGACCTTATTGTCACACCTCCATATGTAGGAATTGTTGAACCTTAATTACCTGCAACCTTATTATAGTGGTAAATCAGAATGAAATGAGAGCTGCTAAAACAATGAAAAGTGAAAAAAGGGTTGGCACCAGGTTGCCCCTGCCTTATCTATGAAATACTTTATAGGTCAAGGAGCCAGTCATGACATCATTTATTTCAGAGAAAAAGGGAAAGACTGCTCACCTCTAAAAAGTTTATATATATTTTTTCTCTCTATGTCACATTGGAGTGAAGTTGAAGTTTTGAAGTTTATTGTTCTAGGAATTAATGCCTTTGAGCCAAGGCTCTCTTACAAAGGTTCCACGTCATTAAGTACAAAAACATAGAAGACAGTGTTATAAACAGTCAGTAAGCTGTTTAACAAGGCCACAACTTAAACAGTAACATTTATGTACAGAAAAGAAAAAGGAACTCAGAGGCAGTGTCAAGGGCAAGGAATAAGGATTGGAGAGCTTGAGAGGGAAGAGAGGGAGAAATAAGAAGTTTAGGAGCAGACAGAACCAGGTTAGTGGTACTCAGGTTGTCTTTATCAAAGAGGAGACCATGGTGGTTGAGTGAAACAAATGTAAGTGCACTCAGTGGGATGAGACTTTAGTCAAAGCAGTCACAGGAGCCGGAGGCTGTGAGGTGAGTGTAAAGTATGGATCTGAAAGCTCCCAATGTCGTGGAGGATAGGGAGGGCAGGTTAAGGGCATTGTACCAGGTAGGGGCACGGTATGTAAAAGATCTTTGTCCCTGAGCAGTCCGGCATCTAGGGACAAGGAAAGGTTGGCGGTCAGATCTTTTGGTGGTACGAGTGCCATTGTTCAGGCACAGCAGGTCCTGGATACATGGAGGAGTGAGTCCCAAGATTGATTTTTTTTGCCATCACGCAGGTGAGATACATGAGGCGGTTGGAAAGATGCAACCAACTGGTTTCCATGTAGAGGTCACAAGTGTGGGTCCATCTCTGTGCTCCAGTGAGAAGTCGACAGGTTTTGTTTAGTGCTGTTGAGATGCGCTTTAGTGCAGTGGTAGTAGCTGAGCCATAGACAATTAGACCATAGTCTATGGTTGAGATGATGAAGCTTTGAACAGCAATCCTCAAGGCAGCTTGGTTGAAGAACTGATGGTTCCAGTACAAAATTCCAATGCATTGGTGCACTGTTTTTGCAGTGTTATCGATATGGGCTGCAAAAGGAAGACATTCTTCAAAAGTGATACCAAGGTATTTGAAGGTGTTCACTTATTCTAGTGTATTTCCAAGAGAAGTCTTTGTGGCCACTACCTCTTCCTAAAGGCAAATATGGTGGTGCAAATCTAAACAATACAAAAACTGTACCAAGGTACAATGAATGCTTAATACTTACGTTATTGGCTTACACATGCATCGTAAACCCCATCAACACTATCGTGAGCTGCAAAGTCAAACTGACAAAGCAGATCTACTGTAATAGTTACACCTATGTATACTGTTTATTGAAAAAAAAAAAACATGCTAAGTAATTCATTAGTGATGTGCAGAATGCGGTGACCATTCCGCCGGTGGAATTTCTGCCAGAATTTCACTTGTTCTTGTGCGGAATTCTGCCTACTGTGATCTGCAGAAGAAGATTCTGTGGAACAGTATTTTTCTGTGGAAAATTATTCTGCAACAATTTCCGTGGAAAATGTTGAGACCTCTTGGACTGTACCCAACCCAACTAGGACAGTGGAACCAAAAAAAAAAAAGAGATCAGAGCTTATAAAACCTCTAACATGCACTACAGGCTATTGAATCTTCCACTGCTGCAGCTCTCCTCCGGTGTCAGCTGCAGGGGATTATGGTATTTATAGTTACGCAAAATGTCAGTCTGCAAGTCAGCAGAGTCAATCTGATACAATCTACTATGCAAGCGATAACACACAACGAGGTGTGGGTTATCTCCTGATAAGAGCACACCCAGCCTTCTGCACATGGGCCTGCTCCTATCAGGAGATAACCCACACCTCAGAGTGTGTTATTGCGCTTTTAAAATGGACTCATCTGGTAAATAAGTTATTTAAAAAATGAATATAAAAAGAGTAAAATATATGATTATGTAGCACAAAAAAAGAAAAAGTAGTTCCTGTCACTGTTTTGGTATGGAGCTGTTTAATTAAAACTTACTACAGGGTATTGTTTTCTGTAATGCATGTGGAGTGCACAGCAATGCCATTTATAAAAAAAAACAAAAAAATAAACTTTGGAAAGCATTTTCTTCTGCTCAGATATTTTCCTAGTTTACCTCACCTCCCCCCCCACGCATTTCAGTTAAGGCCAACGGTAGCGAGCATGTTCAGAAATTACTGTGTGACATAGTAGCTGATGTAACTAGCGGGATGTTTGCTGTTCCCCTGTGCAATAGACAGAAAACATTTTTTTGTGTGTTTTTTTACAGCTTTGTGCTGTTAAATTAATGGCTGGGTGGCTGGCTAGCTTGTAGCGAGCGTGTCAGTCAGCAGGTGCCTTAGGTTTCCTGCTTCATGGTTCCAGAAGTATCACAGGGAGGAAGATAAAGAGACCATGTTTTTTATTTTTTATTTTGTGGTTACAGTTATGGTGTTATGGGTTGTTGCAGGTCTTGAAGTAGGAAGAGGAGTTATTGGGGGGAAAGGAAGTGTAAGGTAGCAGGTATTGTGGAGACTTGAGTAGTGGGACACTGAGTGGGACCAAGAGCTATGGTCTGCGATGCAGACAAGCAGTGAGTATTTGATTTTTTTGTTACTGGTTGTGCACGAACAAATACAATACTATGGACACTCACTGCTGACATGGCTTCTGCATTTGTGCCATCATGTCTCTCCCTGCAGCTGGTGGAATTGTGTCTGCTTGGGATCATAGTTGAGCGGTGAGGAGCTGCAGTGGCCAGGAAGGAAGTGGTGGCATGGATGAATTTTGTGATGTGCTGCAGTTTGCTTGGCGCAAGTGCCAGCTGGCATGATACATCCTGATAAGGACATGGCTGAAAATGGCTTTCAGCCAGTCAGGATGCTTGAATTCCTTAGCCCATTTTTAAACCATAGTAAACAGTAATTAAACGTTTTTGCACACAAAATTGGGACCATTCCCACACTTGGGTGTGGGTCTCAGTGCAGACTATTCACTTTTAAGAATGTTCATGGTAAACATTCAACAGACACAGAACTAGTACTCATCTGAAAGGTAATTGGCTACTAGCTGAAGGCTAGTTAGGCAAAAGTATGCAAAGCAGCTTTTCAAATATGTTAATTTTCTACCGGATCCCATTTGTTTGTGAAAATCCACCTCTGAGTCCCAGAGTACTCTCAGTAATGCTATACTGTGCACATATATGGCACAGTGGTCTAAGGCTCTGTATTCAGATCACAGTCTCCTCTGGATTTGGAAGTGTGGGTTGAAATTCCACTTCTAACAGTGTTTCTTTCTGCTGTCAGTATAACCTAGAGGCAAGGCAAGACAAATTTTATTTACATGTTGACCTTGCCAGTGGCTCAGAGCACCTCGCAATTCATAAAACAAATCACACATTTAAAAATACATTCAATAAATACATTGAAAATTCTGCTCATTACAGGTTGGAGTAATGAGCTATGAATGTGCTTGATGCATCAAGCAAATCTGGGTATGATGCCAGAAACTTTCACTTTTACTGTGTGACCCTGAGTAAATCACTTAATCACTCTGTGCTCCCAGGACACACTTGGAAATGACCTACTGGAAACCATTATATATGAGTCCCCGACACAGTGGTTTATCTGTTTCTCCTGAAACAAAATACTGTATTTGAAAAGAGATACAGAACAGAATTAAGATCTTATGTTGGTCTGTTTATGTTAGCATATGCAGCAGGACATTAAAACCAGTGTTACTAATAGAAGATAAAGGCAGAAAAGAGAAAATAAAAGACCACCAAAATAATTAAGAGCAGAACTGCAATTACACTTCCAAAATCTCATTTGGAATTGTTCGTAATGTTCTGAATTCAGAAAGTGCATCATTTAAATTATGGATTATAGTAGGTTACTACAGTTTACATAGGCCACATATTTTCTACAGTTTGTAGAACATGTATCTGTGGTTTATGTAAACCATGGAATATTGTCCACAGTTAATATAATCTGCAAATTATTATTAATCTGTGGTTTAAATGAAAACCCACGTACCACTTTCACAATTCTGCAGCTGACAGAATTCAGTGAAATGGTATACCATTAGCACTGCGACTGAATTTTGCACCACAATTAGGGCACTGAAACAAGGGCAACAGTGACAGGGGCCATCTTGATGTTAGATTGCTCCTCGCTGATGCCGTCCTTTGTATCCACAGAATTTCTGCCCACTCCAGGGCATGCCTGGCCCAGAGGAGGTTATATTTAGTTTTAGGGGTGCGAGGGGCAATGCCTGCTGTATTGGGGGATGTGGGGGTTAGAGCCCTCTGCAAAAGCTGACTACTTCCTGGAAAAGTGCTTTGACACGGTAACTCCTGGGAGGCCTAATGTCTGACACTGTAATGCCGGGCAGCATGTTGCCTGCACCGCAATCCATGTTGGCAGCATGATTTTCACATTGACATGGGTGAACCCTGTGAAATTAATTGGAATTTCTGAAGCAACACAGACCTAAGAGGAAAAAGCATGCATACTGGAATCTGAAGATTCCTTGGCAGAATAAAATAACACAAAAGCAAAATGAAAACCATACTGGAGCAGAAGTACAATCAAACACTACAGATAGGTTAGGAATAAGAGCACAAGCTATACAGTAATTAAAATCAGGCAAACACTAGAAGTTTTAAAACATTTATTGTACAGTTTTATTTTACAAATAAAAGTACATTACTAAATGCAATGATAAAATAAATTTTAAATATATACTTTCCTTCTGTTTCTTTAATCAGTGTCCCAAACTGTATGTAACAGATCATGTGTCAACTCAAACCCCATGCCCTCTTATGAAATTCCAAATCACTCCACCCAGATTTCCCTCACTGCACTACTGTTTCCATAATAAATGTATTTCCTCCCCTTTGATATATTTGGCACCTATATACAGTATTCAATGAAGTTTTAATAAATCTAGAGTACTTAATGATATGAGCAGTAGAAGATCAGTCATCAAATTAAATCCAATTTGACCCTGAACTCTAGAGAACTATCCCTGAAACAATTTAAGGTTTTCCAATTTATTTAGCAGTCCCCAGGCTATCAGGGTAGATGAGTTTAAATCTTGATGAACCTTAATTATGTAAGCAGACCTAAACAGTTACATACTGGCTTTTTTAAACTGCCTCAAGTTAAAGAATGTGAAGTTGATGCTGGTGCCAAGTTAAAGGAAATCATTCATGTACAGTCGGGCTGACTTAGTTTAAATGTATTGGGCTTCTCTGTAGCTGGACAAACTCCAGATATATAGATGCCAGAGTCTGTTCATTATTAATACTACATCACAGTCATTTGCAGTACATTGTGATGTTACCAAGGAATAAGCTATGCTTGACTTCATGTAGTTAAGCACAGATTATACCTCGATGAAATCACAATATTCTACAAATGGCTGCAATGGAGTATTCATGTTGAGCAACCTCAGTCATCTAGATCGCTAGAGTGCCTGCAGCTACAGATGAGACCAATATCTCATTTGAAAGCCCTTCTGGCCATCTGTGTGCCGGTCCAAGTGCGCCTGTCCACAGGCCACCAAAATCCCAGATTCACCGCCTCTTCCCAGAGGTCCGCTCCCCCTGGAGTTAGAATCTATAGTTGGGGGGCATAGGGAGCACAGCCCCCCACATGAGGGGGGGTTCAGGGACACAACCCCCTGCATTACAAGCAGGATTCAAGCTCTAATCCTGGGTGCCCTAATGATGGATGCACTTGGATGTCTGCAGTCCGATGGTGGAACCATTTGAAAGAGCATTTAAATGTCTTTCAAACTATTATGGCCACTGAGCATGAATGTGCATGAATTGTACAACCACTTATGACCAGCTCTGAGACTGCAATCCCATTGAGCTACACAACTGGAATGAAGGGCCATCCTTAATGCATGGTGACCAACAAAAGTTCAGGCTGAAGCCACCTGCTCCTTCATCTAGATACCACTTCTTTAAAACAGGAAGAAGTAGGAGGCACTGTATATTGACCAGACCTTCAAACCCAGCAGTTGGGCTATACTAAGCGGACCAGTAGAGCACAATACTGAGACTAGGAAAGGGAAATCCCTGGGGTACGAAGGACTGGAACATTAGGGAGAGCAGGAAGGAGTCCACTGGAACACAATGAAGGAGGTAACTTATCCGTGGCTGTGGGGACCACAGGCCCATCCTGCTATTTTGAATGTGGAGGGGATCCACTGCCATGTGGAACTCTCATATGCCAGAACACTGACAAGGTCAAAGCAAAACATTACACAACATGCATTGTACAAAGCAGTGTTGTAACCTCTTGTATAAGCACTATAAATCTTCAAAGAGGTAATGCAATCTTGGGGCTGGCAGTGTAGCCTAGAGGTTATGGTAGCAAGCTGTGAATGAGCTTGGTACACCCAGCAGATCTGGGTTCGAGTCCAACAACCTTCACTTGCATACTATGTGATTCTAAGCAAGTCACTTAACCTCCTCAGTGCTCCCAGGTTGCCCCTGAAAACAGGCACTTGTGTCTAATGAGCCTTACCAAGTTATAAAAGAACAATCTATAAGAAATGTATCTCTGTTTAACAGAATCTTCCATTGTTCATAACAAAAGCAAAAGAAACAAAATATATTAAGTACAATTAAACCAACAAAAGATTATCCTGCTATTTCTTTTAAAAATGTCAGCATCAATTATTACATTTCAAAAAAGGCTTTACTTACTTTCCGAAGAAGTGCATGCCTTATACACATACTGTATATTATGCATTAGCCATACAAATTGAAGTGAGGCAGCCCTAAGCTATCACTAATCTATGCATAAAGATATTTTTAGCACGTGAAACTTGAACATGTGTACTGAAGTGAGAAATATTAAATGTGTTAACCTGCAGAGAAGTATGGAATTTCATTTTCACTGGCAGAATGATGATTCTGCCTTTAATTCCTCCAGATTCATTAAGCAGAATAAATAATTTAGACATGGGAAACTAGGCAGGAGCATCTTTCTTCAACATAATATGGATTGTACCAGATTTTCTTGACAATTACTCTTTTTCAATTCTTTTGAATTTCCTTGTAAAAATTCCATTTCACAGTTGAATTTCCATGGAATAGAATTACAGCATCACCCATGTTTTCATGCAACAGGTTTTCAAGTCATGCTAATGCTAGTCTTGGGGAAATCCTGCTAAGACAAGTGATAGAAAGGAATTTACAGTAATGTATCTATGGGAAGCATTGTCACTGTCTAATGCACAGTTCATGGCAGTAATAGAGCAGTACACAAATGTGGTGTTTCAGTAAATGGGAAGTCCCCTGGCTCAAGGAGAATTACTGGTTATGCTAGTAATAATATAATAACTAATCCTAATGAGAATGGAATTTTTGGAAATCAGGGGATCTGTTCATAGCCCAGTTCATCATGTAACTAAATATTCATGATTCCATATGATTTATGGATGATAGTAGGATTTTATAATGGCAATTTTCACTTATGTCTTGAGATAAAAAAGTGGGCTTTCTAAAGATATCTCTTTGTAAAACATGAAGAAGCATGTAAGTATAATTTACACTTACAAGCAAGCACGGTGGAGCTAAATAAGTGACAAACATTATAAAAGTACTATATAGTAGGTTGCTTTTAATCCCAAAGATATTGCCTAGAATGATGCCAACAGGAACAGCTTCCTTGCATTTTACCTAGGACTACAGACAAACTCAAATAATTTGGTTTTCATTTCTAGAATTCCTTCATTTTTCCTGTGGACAACAGTTATAGAAAAAAAAGTCAGTGCTATCCCCCAAAGAGCTGAAGCGAGTGAAGTATACTTGGATTCCAGTTTTTTCAGAATTGATTAGTATCCTTTAAGTGGTTAAGGATCACTGTACAGCAGACATTTTATTGTTCCTCTGTTGTCCTTGTTAACAATGACAGGCCAACATAATAAATATTAGTCTCGAAGGAAAAGTTCCATGATTGCAATGGTAGTGCTTTGTCCAAAGATAAATGCACCACAAAGGATACTAACTGATCCCCAGACAGTACAGCAGTACCTGTAACACAAAAACAAGATTAAAAAAATTAGACACAGTGACTTTATTAAGGTAGGATGTAGGTCAAATATTCTAATGGAAAGAGGTCACATGATTTTTAATGAACTATATAAAACTATTCTGCTTAAAGTTGAACCAGCATAACATTCTGTGGTGATTTGCATATGCATCCCATGATGCTTTGCATTGTGTGGGCATGTGTGATTTTGTATTTTCTTGAAACTTGGCTTCCCAGCCAAATGCCTTTTGGGGTAACCCTTGCCTCAGTGTTTGCGCACAGAGGTTCTTTGTCTTTTAAATAGTTTTTTATTTTAATGGGTTCACCACAACATAACCCAGACAGACCATCTTAGGGTAGCTGGTTCATTCCACTGGGGTGTCAAACAGACAAGGCATACTGATGAGTCCTGGTAGGATGAAGCATGTGTCTATTTTATCTGTTAGCACCCTTTGCAAACTGTGTGAGAGGCCTTTTGGCACCATGCAAGTCTGCTTAAAATTGAACCAGCATAACATTCTGTGGTGATTTGCATATGCATCCCATTATGCTTTGCATTGTGTGGGCATGTGTGATTTTGTATTTTCTTGAAATTGGCTTCCCAGCCAAATGCCCTTTGGGGTAACCCTTGCCTCAGTGTTTGTGCACAGAGGTTCTTTGTCTTCTATATAAAACTAATCCCATACATGTTTTGATTAATTATTCTTAATCATCAAATGTCACAATATGATCATTAAGGGAGAGCATGATCTTAATGAGAATAACTGGAAAGAAAAACATTGCCACATGCAATCTGCACACCCCAAATAACCAACAGATTACTTTTCTTAGGGAACTGATATCAGAATTCCCCACAGTAATGGAGTAGGACCTGGTGCTAAGAGGACATTTCAATATGGTTCCCAATTTAGGATCATGGAAGGGGATTATACTCTATTCAAGACAGTGAAAACTTACAAAATCTATCCAACATAGTTTTTTGAATCATAGAATCATAGAATTCTGATGGCAGAAAAGGACAAACTTATTGATGCATGGAGTCTGGTGCACACAGATAGGAGAGACTACTCACTCTACGTATCACTGTATAATTCACCGAGTAGACTGGATTTACTTATTCCTCTCACCAAACACATACAATAGCATAATTGGGCACCAAATATGACATTATTACTCTTTCAGACAGCACCATGCTTAATCTCTCTTTAATTCTTTCAGAAAATTCTGGAGATTCAACACTATTTTTTAAGGGACAAAAATGTTAATATTGGGTTAAAAACAGCTAAGATACAGTATGCATTGAAATATGCACAAACAAGGATTTACAATCTTTTGTGGGTATGGGAAGACATAAAGGACTACACATACAAGGATAAATTATTGGTTTCTCCGCAGCTAAAAAAACTTAAAGGAAAGAATTGGAGGAAAAAGAGAAAAGATGAATGTAAATTTAAGATGATGAAGATTATAGCAATGCCAGGAAGATCTTCTGAATGGTGAAAACCTTTCCTGAAAGCTTACATTATTCTTTAATTGTTATGATTGTAGAGCATCATAACATGCAGCAGGATGCAAAGTAAATAGTCATGTCATGTAATGGTAGAATGCTGGAATGAAAAGTTTAAGTGCTCTCCAGCACTCCACATACATTTCAAATGGCTGCCATTAATCAAACTCTGCTCCACTGTCACTAATCTTAAGCTCAGCTGTAGCTCATCACAATATTAGAGGCAGAAAAAGACACATTTAAAAAATACAGGTCAGATCTGTTTCAAAGATCAGAAAAAAAAAGGATGAATGAGAATGGGGATGTCAGCTTCCAAGTGACAGATGACTTCAGATCCCCTTACAGTCTACAGAATGCCCACAACACAGTTATGGTCACAATTTATCTTTCCTTCACTCCTAATCTAACATCACATAAAACATTTACTCTTTATGTGAGCTAACGATGTTGATATGGCAATGAGACATTTTGTGTAAAGAAACTACATAGAAGGGGAATAATTTATGGTCTTATGCTGCTGAATCCCTGATCAGGACACTGCCTACCATGATCACTCTCCCTCATTCCCCTGATGTGATTTCTCTGTCTTTCAAGCTACAGCAAAGAAAGCACATGTAACATACTAGGGAAATAATTAGACTTTTTTTGTATTTTGCAGTAAATTCCAAATGTGTCCAATGTGCCAGTAATAAGGCAAGCTCTTATCAGCACAGTGCGATCACCTAGTAATGATGGCTGAAGATTTTCTGAATAGAATATTATATTGATTAGATTCCATAGAAAATTAAACCATGTAATGCTCTCATCTGAAGTGTTGGAAGGACTGTTTTTACACAAAAAGCAGGTATTTCAGTAAAACATAAAATATTTTTTTCTGCATTGCTTTAACAACAATAAGGCATTAATAATCAGTTAATCACACCCTAGGGGTATGGGGCCCTCAGCTTTACCTTGTGCCACATCACAATCCTAGGATGTGATTAACAGAATTAATGCAACCCCTGGTGGTACCTTATTGCCTAATAATTGAACTTAAATACCAAACAAATGTGGCCCACAGTAAGAAAATGGATTATGCCTTATTCTGGACAAAAAAAGTATTGGGAGTTGCGGGGGAAGAAGAAAAATTCCTGACACATAGATCAAAGCACAGACAGAAAAATATTATAATTGCTGGGATCTAAAATGAAAATAAACATTAGTTCTCCCTAAGGACATTAATAGTCATTTCATGAAATTTTACATATCTGATGCTAGTGCAACAGAGGACATTCAAAGATTTCTAGAAAAAGAAAGGTTACCCACATTTTCAGAAACTGATAAACTTGCAATAAATAAACCTACAGTATCTCACCATATGAACTGTATGAAGTACTTGGTCCAGCCATAGTCCCCATCTAGCAAAAACCTACTGTAATGCCTTTACTAAAGGATCCCTCCTGAGGATTATGATGGAAGTGTTTATAACTGTCATATTTAAGAAAGACAAGGAACCCATGAGAGCAAAAAATATTGCCCTATATAACTTTTGAAAACAGATTACACAATTACAAATGTTAGCAACCCGACTAAAATCCACAAGTTAGAGCTGTGTGGAATGAGACAATTCCAAATTCGAGGAAATCTAATGAAATTTCACAAAATGTTGTTGGAATTTCATTACATTTTTAAAATGCATTAATTTAGTCATAACTCAACCATCTATTAATATGGAGCTCTGCCATTTGGCATGCTTACTTCCTGGCAAGAGTTCTATTAACATGTAGAATATCAGGAGATTAGGGTGGATTGTCTCAAAACTATTGGTGCTCAATTCCGTCATTTTATTTTTGTGGGAAATTTCATGAAAATTTATATCTGCATATATAGTACCTCAGCAATCTATTGGGCAAGATATCTTAAATTTGGCATGATTACTTGATTATAAATGTTCTAAAAATATGCCAAATTCCTTGACGTTAGGATGCATCATTTCAATATTACGTGTGCTCAAAGTCAGTCATTTTATTTTTATAGGACATTTCATGAAAATTTTATCTGCATATAACTAGGGGACCTTTGGAGCTAGACTTATGTAAATTAGCATTAATAACCTTTCTGTAATGGTTACAGACTCACCTAAATATGGAGATAATTGAATTAGAGATTTTTAAATTAAAGGGACTTAAAATTTACTATGTAAGTATTTAAACAATTTTGTGTAAACTCAAAAATGTAAATGTTTGTAACTTCTCTGCTCTTGCAGGCATAGACTTAACATTTGGCATGCATATTCAATATTAGTGTATACTGGTGTCTAACACAACTGGATAAATTGGTTTAGCAGTTTTAAATGTGCAGTGGAAAAATGATTGCTACCATTTTCTCAAATATATATGGTAGCTTATTAGATGAAGTATCCAGAAATCTTTTTGTGGAATTTAACATTCACAGCAGGTTAAAATCAATGGAGTTCTATCAAACAGGGGGGAAGTGACCAGCAGGGTGCCGCAGGGCTCAGTACTGGGGCCCACACTATTAATGTATTCATATCCGATAAGTTACTATTTGAAGAAATTTGTGTATCTAAATTTCCAGATGATACTAAGTTAGGGGGCAGGGAATATTCCAGTATCAGCATGAATCAATTAATTCAAGATCTATCAGCCTTAGAAGCCTGGGCTTACATAAACGGGATGGAGTTCAACATCGAGAAATGTACTTATTACACTGAGAAAAAGAATCCCAGACAAGACTATAAATTAAATAATATTACATTAAAAGCAGCTAACAGCGAATAGATCTAGGAATTCTAGTCAACAATAAGCTTTCTTCAACCGATCCCTATAACAAAATAGCCAATAATTCAAATGCACTTCTTAGATGGATAGATCCATTGTTTGTTTCTAAAAACAGAAGAATGCATTGTTCCACTTTACAGAACATACATTAGACCTTTTTCCAATTATGGATAACCTTTCTGGAGCCCCTATCTAAGGAGGGATATCGATAGACTCGAACAAATACATAGAAGAGCCACAAAAATGGTAACACACCTGGCCCAACTAAGCTATCCAGAAAGACTCCACAAAACAGGACTACATTCCTCAGAGCTACGGTGCAGTAGAGGAGACCTTCTGTTTCTTTTCAAACTTCTTCTGTCCCTGATTTAATACAGCAATGTGGCATTTCTTTTTCAGGCAGAAAGATAGTACCAAGGTTACATTCCAAGCAATTGGCAGTTAGTAAAGCAAAAACAAACAACAGATTAAACTTCTTTTCCATAAGAACACCAGAACTATGGAATAAATTACCTCAAGAACTAGTCAATAGTATAAACTTTGATACATTTAAAAAAGAGCTAGATAAATGGTCAACCTCTACTGAATTTTAATGTTCCACAAAATTGTGGGGGACACCCTCGATGGGCGAGCATCTTCTTTTGTCCCTACAAACCAAGTAAACCGAGTAATGCACGTATCAGTACTTCATGTGATATGCTGGACTGACCTTTTTGCAGTTCTGCTGCTGCTTTCTGGGTAACTATCCTCCCTTCTCTCTTAGCATAGTCAGACTGACTGAGTAGAACTGCTAATCCCACTGATATCCTCTTTGTTCTTTACATTGGCAGAATCCCTTAAACGAGTCACCTGCTCCTTTTCTGATCAACCTATCATATTTGACTAGACATAATTTTTCCTTTCTGGTGCCCCAGACATTGTCTTCCTCACTACATCTTTTTGAGAACCTCTAAATCCCAGACTTGCATGTGCTTCAGGGTCCCTGGATCATCAATTTGCTGGGTGTGCTCCTTATATATCCTGCATTCAGGTTGGAATTGTTAACACTCTGTGCTTCCTTGCTCCACCTGGGGTGGGCCTACCACTGGTGTGCTACCAAGCTCAGATGTCCATTTTCTGATGAAACTATGCATCTAAACTCCTGCACCTGGTGACCCCTGTAGTACAGTACCTACCTCTCTTAATCCATCCTTTAATTTGAATCCCCCAGATAAAGTTGAATGCAATTTTAGTGAAATTCTACAATTTCCACAAAGACTCATGGAATTTGATTAAGTACAGATGTTATATTGCAGTTCTGGGCAGCAAACAACTAATAACATTTACACACACAGTTTCCTTGTATAGTCTAAGAATCTGTCAAATTTAATGACATTGTATTCTCTAGTTTTAACATTTCAGGGGTTTAAAAATTTGCAGTATACATTCTTGCAAAATTTAATTTTAAAATGTTCTGAACGTTTGACTACTTTTAATTCAGACCATTTAAAGCTGTAAATATGAACTTTGTCAGAAATAACCATGAGGTATAGTAGTTTAAATGTTTTAAATTTGGTTATATTTGGATAGGTTGTTTTAAAATTAGAGGGAAATAACTGAAATTTGAAGTTTGGCAACAAGCTTAGTAGGCTGTAACTCAGTCAACTTTGATTATACTATCAACATTATACTAAAATAACAGAAATCTAAATTTTGGCAAAATGATTGGCTACCTATAACTCTTTGAAGCTTGAAACTTAGAATGTGGTACACATACCCATGTTGTATGTTTCTCTAAATCCTGAAAATGTGGAGAAATTTGGATGAGAAATTTTAAAATTAGATAAAAAATAACTGAAAATTAAATATTAATTAAATGTTTGGCCACCTGCAACTCTGGCCCCATTCCATCTACATCTATCAAATTCAGTACATGCATGCATGCTGTTACTAGCTATCTACATACCAATTTTAGTGTCTGTTGATTCCATACTATTAATATTAGGGCACAATAACTGAACTTTGAAATTTGGCAAAGTTCCGCAGAATTTTCATGCAAATTCTTTGAAATTCCACAGAAACAGAATGCTAATTCTGAAGGCAGCATTTTATTTTCCACACATTTCTACCACAATTCAACCTATTATAGGAAAAGAGCAAACAGTTTTTTTTGTTTGTTTGTTTGTTTTTGTTTCAAATAGATGTGCAGCTGATAATACAAAAAGGCTGTTCTCGGTCCTTTGGGCTTCTAAAAACTTACAGAAACTATTCATGACCCTTTCTATAGATGTAGAACAAGTTTTTGACTTATTAGAATGGAATTCCTAAAACTATTAATCCTAAAATTATTTGAAATTAAAGACATATTTTCACAGAGGGTTGTTACACTTCACTAATAGGCCAGAGCACATCTGAGCTTTTTAAAGGTATCTCATCCCCAGCTTCAGATCACAATGGGGAACCAGACAAGGCTGCCCTATTTGTCCCTACTAATTCTTGTAGCTTCCGGGCTCCTTATTAGAACTATAACACTAAATAAAAATACTGAAGGCATCAAACTAGGTTAATGTATATAAATAAAGTCTTTGTATACATTGATGACCTTCTCATCACCACATCCAAAATATCATCAATTGGAGACTTTAAAGAGCTACTGATGCCTCAAAAAAGCCCATAGTAATTAAGCACAATTCTGCTTGCATTCCATTTATTTTCTGTATATATCTCCTCCCCATTATTTACTGAGGAAATATGCATGAATTTATCATCTTTGTTCCTTAGAATTCATCTACTTCTATAGCTTACTCCCTACTTTAAGTCATAATCCTCTGTTGTGACACCACAATATGTTGCCGTGGAAGTGACTGATGTCACAACAAGTGCATTATGACCTCAGGTAGGTAAAACACAACAGAAACAGATGAACTTCTCAGGGGAAGAGATCCAGTTCTCAAGCAAATGACCTCAGTAAAAAAATAATGGGGAGGAGAAATGGAGAAGTAATGTGAAATACAAGCTGAACTGTGTCTAAATATTATATGAACATATTAAGAAGCCAGCATAAGAAGGCCATTTGGACAATGGAGTCTGCTTGTATTGCAGGATCCATAGCTTGAGCTACTGTCCCTGTCCCCACTCCTCCCATCCTCCCTACCTATCATCCTTACCTTCCCCTATATCTATCCTAGCCTCTCTTGAAACTGCCCACTGTCTCCAATGAGAC
Organism: Neoceratodus forsteri; assembly: GCA_016271365.2. Taxonomy (NCBI): domain Eukaryota; kingdom Metazoa; phylum Chordata; order Ceratodontiformes; family Ceratodontidae; genus Neoceratodus; species Neoceratodus forsteri. The sequence goes on along the minus strand of CM028130.1, from coordinate 1,063,135,405 downwards.
CACCTCTTCTGGAAGCACATTCCAAGTGTCTACCACCCTCTCTGTGAAGAAGTGCTTCTTGACCTCCCTCCTAAACATCCTCCCTTTAGATTAAGACTGTGCCCCTTGTGTTATGGTTGCCACTCAGCTTAATGAGACCCACCTTATTTATCCATTTCAAGTACCTGAAGGTCCCAATCATGTCCTGCCTCTCTCTCTCTTTCTAGCTGTCTCTCTCCTCTCCTCTCCTCTAGGGAGTACCTGTTCAGTGCTCTCAGCCTCTCCTTGTATGCCTTACACTGATGACCCTCTATCATCTAGCACTCCTCTGGACCTTGTTCAGCAGGTTAATGTCTTTTTTGAGGTGTGGGCACCAATACTGAACTCCATACTCTAGATGTGGCCTCACCAGTGACATGTACAAGGGTAGTGTAACCTCCTCTTCTCCTACTACTGCTCCCCATAGCTATGCACTCCAGCATCTTGTTTGCCTTTATTACTGCTTTCTTGCACTATGTGGAGTACTTCAGGTCACTAGTGGCCATCACACCAAGGTTCTTATCTTCCTCTGATGCAGATGCTGTACCTGGACTCCACCCAGGTAGTGCATCCCCCTGGTATTCTTGGCTCCAATGTGCATAACTTTGTATTTCTTGTCATTGAAGCCAAGCTGTCAGATCCCAGACCACCTCTCCAGCTTTTCCAGATCATAATGTAGGGCCTGAATCCCTTCCACTATGCCCACTATCCTGCAGAGCACACTTTGCTCTCAATGCAATCCCAATGTCATTAATGAAGACATTGAATAACACTGGCCCCAGCACCAAGCCCTGTGGGACCCCCACTGGTGAACTCTCTGGTGCCAGATAACTCCCTCCCACAAACACCCTCTGGGTTCTATCAGCCAGTTTTTCACCCATCTGGACATCTTATCCCCAACCCTGAGATCTTCCAATTTCTTCATCAACCTTTTGTGGGGCACAGAGTCAAGGGATTTGCTGAAATCCAGATAGAGGATGTCTACTGCTCGGCCCTTGCCACTGTCTTAGCGACCCAGTCAAAGAAGCCAATCAGATTAATTTGACACTATTCCCCCCAATGAAGCCATGCTGCCTCAATCCTGGAGAGCATGCTCTTCTAGATATTATACCAACCTTTCCTTAACTATGGTCTCCATGAGTTTGCACATGATTGAGGTCACACTGACTGGTCTGTAATTCCCTGGGTCATCCTTTTGACCGCTCTTGTGGAGGGGCACCACACATGCTGTTTTCCAGTCCTGCCATACCAACATCCAACTCCAGTGAACTATTAAATAAGCCTGCCAGTGGCCCTGCCAGCTCCTCAGTCAGTTCCCTTAGTCTGGACGTACTCTATTCAGGCTTGGTGATTTGCCCACCTTCAATGCTAGCAGCCCCTCCTTCACTCTATACTTCTCTATCACTATATCTGTGTTCCCTTCCCCCCTACTTCTCTTTTCCCTTTCGAAGGCACTGGTCGATCCTTCTCCCTGGTGTAGATGGAACAGAAGTATTCATTAAGTATCTCTGCTTCGCCCCCGTTATCCTCCACCCACTCCTCCCCTTTCTTACACCTAACAATCCCGTCCTTCTTGTCCTTTTTCTCACTTATATAGCGAAAGAAGGCCTTCTCCCCTTCTTAATTCCTTCAGCTATCTGCAGCTTCTTCTGTGCCTTAGCTAGCTGGACTTCCTTACTAGTTACTTACTTACTCACTAGCCAACCATAGGCAATTTTCCCTATCCCCCTCTATCTTGATCTTCCTGAATTTTCTATAGGCTAACCTCTTTTCACTTACTGCCTGGGTGATTCCAGAACTGAGCCAGCTGGGCACCATGGCCCTTGTGTTCTTTCACCTGAGCCTAATGCACTCTTCTGTAACACCCAGTATTCCTTCCTTAATGATGAACCACCTTCTGCCCACCCCCATATCTGCTTGGATGCCTGCCAGGTGGCTCCTTAGCACTTCGCCCATCTTCCTGATGTCTGCCCTCCTAAAATCCAAGATTTTGGTCTCAGTTGGGATGCTTTCCCTGCCCATATCCAACTGAACCCACAATGAGCAATGGTAACTCCCACCCAGGGGCTCCCTGACTGTTATTTCCTGTACATGCTACCTATTTGTGAGCACCAGATCAAGAATTGCCTCTACTCTTGTTAATTCTGTGACACCCTTAGTCAGAAACCCATTTTGCAGGCTCTCCAGGATCACCTGACTCCTAGTACATGTTATGGATGGTACGCTGCAGTCCACCTTGGGCAGATTGAAGTCCCCCACAACTACCACCTCTCCATTCCAAGTAGCTTCTGAGATTTTTGAGCTCAGTTCCCTGCCCCTCTCTTCATCCTAGTTGAGTGGTCTATAAACCAACCCCAACCTTACCTTTCTCTCTCTCTATTGGACTGTAACTGAACCCATAATGCCTCCACCTTCCCTTCCTCTAACTCCTCCCTAATGTAAACTGCCACCCCTCTCCCCTTCCCGACTATCCTGTCCCTCCTGTATAGTTTGCATCCATGGATTGCAAGGTCCCAGTCATGGTGTGGTGTTGCCTAAGTCTTGGTTACTGCCACTATGTCCACCCTCCTGTCTGCTAATAGCACCTGTGGGTCATCCATCTTGTTTCCAAGACTCCACACATTTAGAGACACCACCCTCCACCTAGAATCTGATGATCTTTCCCTTTCCTCCCTCCCCTCTAGTCTTCTGTTTGCATTTCTCCCATCTGTGTGCACCCTTTACCTACACTTGTTATGTGTTCCTCACTCCCTCCATCCTTTTCTGTTTTTGCACAATTTCCACCTCCTAACTCCAGACTAGGTTTGCTGGCAAAGGCACCTAGCTTCATCTGAGATCTTTCCTTCTAGATTGCTTGTGAGGACAGAGTAAGAAACTTTATTAGAGCAAGGAAAAATAGTAAGGCTTCTTTTGGCTAGGCAGATTTACCATGTGTTATTTTCTTTTGTACTCACAGGGGTTGTTACTATTTGTTGCTAGCATTTTACAGCTTTATTTTTCCCTGATTCAAATTGTTATTGCAGGGTATGCTTTCAGCTGCATTAGTACAGGGTGTGCCTACAGGTTTGTGCTTACAGATTACTGCTGTAATATTCTGATTCAAAATGTTTTTTGCAAGGCATATCTTCTGTTACTGATTTATTTTTCTCTGTAGCAAAGTGTTTTTTACAGGGTATAACTTCTGTGAAATTATTACAGGTGGTGCTTTACAGGCTATACAGTTTTATCTAACATTAGGCTAAGCTTTAGGGGCTACTGCATTTGTTGTTGGTTGATTGTTTCTGCTCTTACCTCCTTGTTTCTTTCATCTGTGGTTCTTCTTTTTGGCAAGGAAGGGGACCAGCTTACCCATCCCATCCCCAACCACCCCATGCTACACTCCTTTTATAGGATAGCACAGTCATGACATTTCCTGTAGCAAAGCAGGAAGGGGAGGATCAGAGTAGTATCCACACAGTGACCTCATTTACAGGGGCACAACTAATTTAGCTTGTTATAACAAGTTATACAAAAACAAACAAAACACAAAATCAAATTTTTGCTTTCATTTTCCTCCTCCTAATTACTCTGACCAGGTTATAAATCTAGCAACTTGTCTGGAATGGATATTATTAACTGCAGGTACTGTGGGACACTTTTCAAAAAGGCCGTTATGCAGGACTTAGGACACTGTCCTATATGCTGGACCATTGGAGATTGAAGGGCTCAGCTCCAGGTAGCATGGCAGATATTGAACACCTCAAATTGCATATTCTGGAGGAAATATATTGTAAGAATGGCCTTCCATTTTCTCAACATCCAACAGAAGTACCTCAACTGCAGAGGGTAGTTGGTATGGGAGGTTGGCAGGTGGTTAGGAGGGGCAAATTGGGTGCCCTATCACTCAGTGTTCTCCAAAATATCACCTCCACAAGCCATATAAAAATTACAAACACATATCAGCCTCTATCTCCCAACTCAAACAAAGGGATAGAGGACACTGCAGAGCAGGCCACTGCAGCACAACAAATCTCACCTAAAACAGGGACCAAAACAAAAAAACAAAAAAGAAATCCAAAACACTTCTGATCATAAGAGACTCCATGATTCGGGGAGTTGATGCCTACCTCGAGCTGGGTGTGTTGGTCAGATGTCTTCCAGGTACATCAGCATGGAGAGACACTGACTATATTGCTAAAATCATGCAGGAAACAGGAGAAAACATAGATATCCTGGTACACATAGGGACTAACAATCTCACCAGCCAGTCAGTTGTGGAGACCAAGGAACACCTGACCAGGCTGGGTGAAAAACTGTCATCCATTTCATCTGGCATCTCCTTCCCCAAGATCCTGCCAGTCTGGGAGAGGGTGGCAGATGGACAGAAGATCAGAAAAGGGGAGCAAGGAGAGCTAAACATGTGGCTCAAGAGCTGGTGCCAGGAAAAAGGACCCAAATTTGTAGGCAACTGGCAGCAGTTTTGGGAGTGAAAGTTCTTTAAATTTGATGGACTGTATCTGAATAAGGAGGGAGTAAGTGCATTGGGGCAGAAGTTTGATGTCTTTGCAGAATATTTAAACTAACAAATGGGGAGAGGGGTGCAGCACCCGATATGTCAAATGGGAAGAACACCCATCCCCCCTCAACTAATGATCAAACAGGAGTTCAGCATGTTTGTAGTTCATTTGCATCATCAGGTAAAGAAAAAGATCCAGCTCCCCATACAGCAGACAGGGAAACACCGGACCTCACTCAACAACTAACACACCAAAATCTGTCAAATGGAAAATCATGTACATAAATGCTTGCAGTCTGGGAAACAAGATCTCTGACCTGCAGGCAACAATGATAGAGGCTAAATTGGATATAGTAGCCATTAGAGAGACATGGTTCACCAGTAATCACACTTGGGAGACTTCAGTGCATGGCTATGTACCATTCAGAAGAGACCGAGGTTCAAAAAGTGGGAGTGGAATGGACCTTTATGTCAATAAAAATATCAAAGCTACAGAAATTCAGAATACACATATGGAGCCAGAAGAACTGTGGGTCACCCTGGAAACAGGAAATAGGACTGCCATACAAACTGGGGTTGTCTACTGGCCTCCAGACCAGAGGGAGACACAGACACATTACTGTTAGAAGACATACAAAACATGACAGCTAAAGGGGAGGTTCTGGTAATGGGAGACTTCAACATGCCAGATACAGACTGCTCAATACCAGCAGGAACATCTGCCAGAACTAGACACATAGTGGATTCCGTGCAAGGGGAGAGCCTTAAACAACTGGTAGAAAACCCACAAGAGACAGGGCTATCCCAAATCTAGTACTGACTAATGGGGAAAGGATCACAGATCTCCAGGTAGAAGGTCACCTGGGAGCCAGTGACCATCACATGGTATGTTTCAATTTGGCCACTAGAGCTAAATCATCCCATTCCAAGGCAAAAGTATGGGATTTCAGAAGAGCCGACTTTGATAAGATGGGCAACAGAGTTAAGCTAGCCCTGGCAAGAAGAAATACAGGTGGGGGATACAGGCAAAGTGGGCAAGCATTAAGGTTGCAATACTTGAAGCAACATCCCATTGTGTTAGAGAGAAAAGCAAGAGCAAAAGAAGAAGGAAACCACTCTGGTTCTAAAGAACAGTAGCAGAAAAGGTCAGAGCCAAAAGGCTGGCCTTCAGGAAATTTAAGGAAATGCAGCAGGACGAAGATAGAGAGGCATACCAAACTTCCCTAAGGAAAGCAGGGAAGGCAGTAAGGCAGGCAAAGGCCCAAACTGAGGAAACACTAGCACGAACAGTAAAAGAAGGCGACAAGACATTCTATAGATACATTAGTAAAAGGAGAAAGTCCAGATGGGGTATTGTTAAGACCAGAGGGGATAACGGGGAGTGTGAGGAGGAGGACAAAGGAAAAGCATCTATCCTAAATAGATACTTCTGCTCCATATTTACTGAGGAAAAGGTAGGGCAGGGCCCACAGCTCAGCACCATGGACATAGGGAGGTGGGAAGTGTGCACTAGTCCCTTCACAGAAGAAAGGGTCCTAACAAGAGCTCGCTAAGATAAAGGTGCACAAGGCAATGGGACCTGATGGCACACATCCCAGGGTTCTTAAGGAGCTAAGGGTGGAACTAGCAGAGCCATTATCAGAACTGTTTAGTGAGTCTTTGAGCACAGGAGAGGTCCCAGAAGACTGGAAAAGGGCTCATGTGATCATGCTTCACAAGAGTGGTACCAGGGAGGAGGCAGGAAACTACAGACCAGTCAGTCTTACCTCAGTAGTGGGCAAGATTATGGAGGCACTCCTTAAGGAAAGGATAGTGCAACACCTGGAATCCATAGGAGCACAAGATCCAAGACAGCATGGGTTTACAACAGGAGGGTCCTATCAAACTAATCTCATAGATTTATTTGGCTGGGTAACCAGAGTGGTTGACAAGGGGGAGCAATTGATGTCGCCTACCTTGACTTCAGCAAAGCTTTCAATACTGTTCCACATAGAAGATTGATTAATAAGCAGGGTAGGCTTGGGCTAGGTCAGAGGTTAGTCAGCTGGGTGGCAAACTGGTTGGTGGGCAGAAAACAGAGTGGTGGTAAATGGTATACAGTCAGAAGAGATGCAAGTCACAAGTGGGGTACCTCAGGGATCAGTTCTGGGGCCAGTCCTCTTCAATATCTTCATCAGTGACATTACAGATGGACTGGAGAGTAACGTTTGTCTATTTGTAGATGACACCAATACCTGTAACTGAGTAAATGATCTGGATGGGGTGGGCAGAATGAGAAGAGATCAGGATAAACTGACAAAATGGTCAGAAGAGTGGCAACTGGAGTTTAACACAAAGAAGTGCAAGATCATGCACATAGAGAAGAGAAACCCTGAAGCCACCTATAGGTTGGAAGGGGAGTTGCTGGCAATCACAAGGGAAGAAAGAGACTTGGGCATTATCATCACAGATGACATGAAATCATCCAAGCAGACCACTGAAGCAGTAGGTAAGGCTAGAGGGATGTTGGGGTGTATTAGTAGGGATATCACAAATTGTAAGAGGGAGATAATAATTCCTCTTTACAAGACACTGGTTAGGTCACATCCGTAATACTGCGTGCAGCACTGGAGGCTGCACCTGCACAAGGACATTAACAAAATGGAAGCAGTCCACAGAAGGGCAACCAAAATGGTGCAGGGACTGCATCAGAAAGCATATGAGGATAGATTAATGGAACTCAATATGTATACCCTAGAGCAAAGGAGTGAGAGAAAGCTGATATGATTGAAATATTCAAGCATTTTAAGGGCATTAACAAGGTGAATGAGTTTAACATGTTTCAATATAAGAAAAATAGCAGGACAAGAGGACACAGTATGAGACTAGAGGGAGGCCGATTAAGGGGGAATGTGAGGAAGTTCTTTTTCACAGAAAGGGTGGTGGATGCATGGAGTGGTCTACCTCAGGAAGTGGTGAATATGAATACAGTACAGGGCTTCAAACAGGCTTGGAACAGGCATAAGGGAGCAATAAAGATAAGTATGAAAAGATAGGCCATTGACAGAGTACAATCCTATAGTACATTCATAAGGTAGAAAAAATGGGCAGACTGGATGGGCCTTGCAGTCCTTATCTGCCATCAATTTCTATGTTTCTATCACTGTGGAGGGAGATTCATTGACCCCCTCTTCTTGGAGTCTTTGGGCTGGCATGCCCGGTGCCCCCCCCTTTAGTAGTTTAAATTAAGTGTAGTGGTCACATATTCCCCTAGTTTTCCCTGAGTACCCTGGAACCCTTCCTACTGAGGTGTAATCTGGCCTGTCTGGCAAAAAGAGTACTTTATTTGATCAGGTCCCCTCCCAGTCCCCAATACAGATGAACATCTGCTCCCTGCACAATTTCCTTGGCCAGTCATAAAAATCCTCTATTCTTTTTTTCCCTGGCTGTGCTGGCCCATGGTACTGGTATCACCTCTGAGAAGGCCAGCGAACTTGGTTCCTCCCTGCAGATATTTCCTAACTCCCTGAACCTACTTTGCACTACCTCAACCTCCTTTCCAGCTAGGTCATTGGTTCCCATGTGTATAAATAAATTAGGTTTTCCTCCAGCCTCCCTTACTATTCCCTTATTCTGAGCCCACCTTCCCTACTGTCATCCCTGGCATACAAATGACCCTCCTGCTTGCATTTGGGTCCCCTTTCATTCCTCTATTAATACCCTTAATTATGGAGTCGTCTATGATTGCCACCCTTCCATCCCCTGCACCAGTGCTCCCCATTCTTCCTTTCTTACCTCCGGTACTAGCTGCTCCCCTACCTAAATGCTCCCCCTGCACCCTAGTGAACTTATCTCCACATCCACTATTTATTCCCCTGACTGTTCTTCCTCCCCTCTTCCTTTCCTTTTCTCTCCCCCTCCATTCTCCACTCCATTTTGCTTTCTCATCTTCCCTGCCCACCCTGACCAGTTCCCTTTTCCTTCCCCTGTACTCCTACTCTCAGCCCAGGCTCAACATGACCTATCTCACTTCCTGCTGCCCCCTCACTCCTTTGAGACAGTGGTGCAAATCTATTCAATAAAGGCACCCCTTCAGAAGGTTCTACCCTCATATTCCCACCCCTTCCCCTTACCACTTGCCATTCCTCCACCCTGGGCTCACTGATCCTCTGAGGAAGAGATACTCCTGTATACTGGGTGATCCTCCCCACTCCCATCTCCTGCGTGATGCCCTTGCTCCCCTGGGCACCACTCTTGCCTTTCCCTCCACTGCTCTGCTCCTCTGACTTCCCACACCATCCTCTCCAGCTCCCATCTCAGCAGCCTTATTTCAGCCCTTAGCTGCTCCAGGCTCTTACACACTGGACAGCCCTCTTTACTCCACATTACCCCCAGAAAAACTGCTGCCCCACAGTTATTGCTGTTTACCTCTCTCCTGCATTCCATACATGTACCTATTCCCCCACATCCTCCCAGCCAAGCTTCTCCTAGCCTCCAGTCATACATAATTATAAAATTAAAAACTACATACATTTGGATGGTGAAAGTGAAAAAGAAATGTAACAGCAAATCTCAATATTCTAGAACTCAGTGGGCTGCTACTTCAGATGTTCTATCAGAACTAGAACACTATGCCAGGAAAGTTGGTTCTGAGCAACAGCATGATTCTTGCTCAAAAAATATTTTCAATAAATGCCTTTTTTAAAAACAAGAAATCATCAGCCCGGAAAGCCCAGATTAGGTTTTGTTAATGTTCTCCTGAAGGTATCAGCTGCTTGGTGCTCTTTAACTCTATATTAAATGAATGTATCACTCTAGCAGGCCTACAAGTGAACTAAGGAAAGACAGAGGCCATGTTGCTAAATGCCAGTAGTTTTTAACTGGAACATATCAAGCAAAATATTCCAGTATCCTGGCAAAAGGATAACATCAAATACCCTAACAATGAAGATAACTTTTGAAATACCTAATCTGATACCAAGAAAAAATGTAGAATTTACATGACTGGACTTTTTTCTAGATCCTGACAAAGGGAAAAAAAACTCCACCTATCCCTTTAAGTTGAGATTAAGTCTTTAAAATGATTATAGCACCCACACTTTACTATTTGTTTAATAACCTGCCAGTTTACATTAAAAACATATGGTTTAAGAAATGACACCTGGTCATATCATGATTCTTGTGCCATCACAATTGAGTTTCAGCAATCTCAGAGTTGGTTGGAAAATAGTTCAATTTCCCATGGTGGCAAAAATACCACCAGGTGTTAATTGCTAAACAAGCTAGATTTTGGTTCTCTAACCACTAAAAAATTCAGAACCACTGTGGGTTCAGTTGGGATGCAATTTAGTGATCTCACACAAAATCATTGCTTTTGTTGTTCGTGATGAGCCTTCCTAACAGATTGAGATCCAACCCAGCTATACGTGGAAGACTTTGAACAACATAAGAAACACTATTAAACAGCAACTGTGCACTTTATCATGTGCTTTGATAAGTAAGATATTTAGCTGTCAGGATTTACTACAGAATATGTTTTTTTCATTTCCAATGTTCCTTTCTAAGATTTACAGCACATCATGGTACAGTACAAGTCACATTAAACTGTTCATCCAATGAGCTGCTTAAACATTTCTGACTGAGTTGCAAAGGTATTGCTGGAACCAGTACAAAACCCAGCACAAACTATTTAAGATTTACAACTCAGTTCTGCATTGCACTGTGATGGGACTGCAAATGCTTTTTAACCGAGTTGCAAAAAATGTAATAAACATTGCTTTTGAGCTGGTTAAACACTGAAAAACAATGCAATATGAATTGCCAATTCACTGGCAGCTCTAAAAAAACAATGCTTAGCCAACTCATTGGTGGAAGAGTTTAATTTGTCTTGTACTGTAGTTCATCTAAAAGTCTGTACAGAAAACATTTGAAACATTTTCTTCCTCCTGTTAACCTCACAGTACCTTTGTTTATAACATTATAGTGTTCGCCATGACAAAATACTGTGATATCACAAACAGCAATTGTGAGGTCAGCAGGGGAGAGTCAGATACATTTTGAAAGACTCAGTGAAATAATTGCTGCATTATCTATAATACTTAGTAGACCAACAGCAGGGGAAAGTAAATGAAAAAAAACAGAAAACTAGAAAACAATAAACTTAAAACATAAATGGCGTAAATCTAGTGTTTTAAAGCTTTTTATTATAATAGAGAGTAGCGCTTTAAATAGAACTCCTTTCCAAAAGAATTAACTCCACCATGGAGCAACCCCAATTTAAAACTAGAATTCAGGGCCCTGGACACAACAACCTATCAAAAAACAAATGCAAGATATGTGGCAGATTTGCTAGATCCCTTTACAAATACACCATATGCATTTGATTCTCTAAGGGAACTAACTGGCCTTCATAGAGCTCAGTTTTGTTTATATATCCAAATTCAGGAGGTATTACATAACAAAAAAAGTCTTACTTCCAGTTTTCACAATCCCAGAAAAGAGATACTGGAAACAATTCATCAATACAATAAATCTCAAAAGAGAGTCAAATTCCTATATATGCAGTTGATGGATGATGACTCTATACCATCTACTGATGCAAAAACTAAAAGGGAAATTGATTTTGAAAGAACCCTAGCTCTGGACAAATACATTAATTTGTGAATTAATGCATACAGAAAAAAAATAGGGGCTTAAATAGTAAACTAACACAATGTAAAGTGTTGCAATATTGTTGTATTAGTCCATCCAAGCTAGAAAGCATGTATCTATTGAAGAATGAAAAATGTTGGAGGTTCAAAGCACCTAATGCTAATCCTGGTCACATGTTTTAGTTCTGCTTTTCATTATGTCACAGGCAAAACTGCACAAGACATTAATGTAGCAAACAAAACAGTGTGCACCAAAACAAGGTTGGGATAAAACACTGACCATTACATGAAGGACATATGCCATACAAAAACATAGGAATATATGTTTTTTTGCAGGGGACATGGCTCTTTGCACCCCCTGACATGGGGCTCTTTTCCCCCCACACCCCCAGAAATAAAGTTTAGTAACTCAGGGGGGTGAGTGCTCTTAGGAGAAAGGGCAAAACGCAGTAGCAGGCATAAGTTTTTAAATTTAAAAAAAAGCTGCAACACAGTGGGACTTGGCGGGAACCGAACTGCAGACCCAGATCCCAGACACTGCTGGGTAATGGTGCCCTAGCCACTCCACAACAGGAGTGGTTCATCCAGGTACTGCACTGGCAGCATACTTCACAGTTCCACAAAAGAGCATACAGTGACTGGGGTAGCAGTTCTAACTGTACATTCACCAAACCCTGTTGCTGTACAAACCTTTGTGCTTTATACAGCGTGGTTATGCTTGCACAGTTTTGTCCATGACATAATCACCCGATACCCTTTTCTGTATGACAGACATGGAACTGTCTAATCAAGGAGTGCTCAAATATCCTATTGATTACATTGCCTACAAATCCCTCTTTATGGATACTTGGGTGATCTATTAGATATTGTAATCCTTAAAGAGCAGCTGACGCCTTTGGGAAAACTTTAAAAATCATAATATTCAGACATGGTTCAGTTACTATTTTATACTGTATATCTTCTATAAATTTCTATAGATTTCACTTGCTAATATTTTACTACTGAAGAAATTTCAGCAAAAACAAGATCTATACACCTTAGAGTTAATCTGGCTAAATAACTTATTCCCTACATTAAATTATAATGCTCTGTTGTGACATCACAGTCTGTTGCCATGGGAATAACTGTGATGTCACAACCAGAGTATTGTGATATCAGGTTGGGAAGAAGCAGTAGATGCTGATGAGCCCTCAAAGAGCAAAAATCTTGTTTTCATTCTCATATGTGTTAGTGTCCTCCCCTGGACACTAACACATCCCTGGTATCCTCGCATCTATACCCCCTCCAGTTTCACCTCACATCATACAAGGAAGTGGAAGATCATCTTAGTAAAATAGATACCAAAAAGGGAGGTGAAGCAGATGGATTGAACCTTTTTTCCTCAATCTAGGTTGCTACTGTCTTACTGCTCCCATCCTTCACACCTTCAATCTGTCTATGTAAACTGCAGCAGTCCCTTCTGGCTGGAAATCTGCTCACATTCTCCCCCTCATTAAATCTAGCGACCCCTGCGATCTAAATAATTACAGGCCCATCTCCATCTTTCCAGTGCTGTCCAAAATCCTTGAAAATCTAGTTTGCAGTCAACTAAAAGACCACCTTGAAAAACATTCTATTCAACCTAGCCCAGTCTGGTTTTAGACAAAATCATAGCACCACCTGTACTCTAGCAAAAAGTTATTAATGACTGGTTCACTGCTCATGATTCTCAACAAGTAAGAGGTGCCATTTTCCTAGGTCTGAGAAAGGCATTCGATACCATTGACCACAACCTCAGTCTTCTTGGCCTTACAGATCTAGGCGCTACTGTTACTTCAATTCAATGACTCTCCAGCTACCTCACAGGTAGATTCCAGAATATTAAAGCTGATGGCCTTTTATCTGACTCACTCTCCATCACAAGAGATGTCCCTCAAGGGTCCTTACTAGACACTATACGTTTTTCAATCTATATTAATACCCTGGACTCCAACATCATTATATCTAAGCTGCATTTTTTCCATAGAGGACATTATTTTATATATCCAAAACAACTCTTGCCGAAGCCTGCAATGAGCTGCAATCTGATTTCTTGCAGCTTGAACGTAACCTCATTAATTCCAAACTTATATTAAATGCAAAAAAACTGAAAGTAATGTTCTTCACTCATAACAGCAACCCCTGCCCCACTCAAACTACACTAAGGCTACAAATGCATTTATTATAACACCCCTAGGTGAAGTGCTTGAAGTGGTAGATAAGTTTAAATATCTAGGCATATGGCTTGATAGTAAGCTATCTTTCAATGCCCATATCAATAGCCTCACCAGCAAACTCAAAGCTAGACTTGGTTTCTTCATGACAAACAGGGCACTCTTTCCACTCGAGGACAGACAGACTAATCCAGGCCACATTCCTCCCGCTTCTAGATTATGGCAAGATTATATATAGTTGCAGCTCGGCAACCAATCTACACAAACTTGACGTGTTGTTCCACAGGGCCCTGCACTTTATCACCAACGCACCTTTTAGGATGCACCACTGCAACCTATATAAAGCTGGACTTCCTTCGCCTGAAGGTGTCTGTCTCATCTCGGCATGTGGACACTCAAAATCCTTCTAAACAAACATCCAGGCTAAATCTCCTCTCTCATTCACATTTTTCACAGTACCTACTCCCTAAGGAAGTCAGCTTTCATCCTCCTGGACATGCCTAGGATTTGTACCTCCCTTAGCAATGCTGCTATTTTCTATGCCCTCCCCATGGCATGCAATAGCATACAGGTACTGTTCAAGCTCACTAGTCTTGTCTCAGTTAACTTGTTCAAAACCCTGACTGCTAAACATTTCAAGGTAATATATAATTGTCAGAGGGCTTAGCTCTCATTGTTATCACTTCATCCCTCCTCCCCTTACCTGGCACCCTCTCTCTACCCACCTGCTGCTTACCCCCTTGTCTTCTCGTTACTCACCCACCCATAACCCCCTCCATCCTTTCCTCCCTCACCTGCCCTCCCACAGCCCACCTCCTAACTCTCTCCCCCTTCTCTGTTGTCCAATGCCTTCCCCTTCTCCCTCACCCTTCCTTCTTCACTCCCCCATCCCTCTTATGGCTCCATTCCCACCTCACCACTGTGCTCCACCCCCACCCCAGATGCTCATGCACTTAAATCTCCTCTTCTCACCTATCTCTTCTCTACCTTCTCGACCTTTATACCCATGACTTCTTACTATGCATGCCCCCCTTTTTTGCTCAAGTCCAATATTGTTTGTGCTGTACTTTCCCACTCCACCCTGTAGTTAGTCAACATGTTACCATTCACTGTATCTTGTCATTATGGTACTATGCAATTTATTACTGTACTATTATAACATGACTTCCTTTTTATTGTTCTGTGCATAGCACTTTATATTTTAATGCTGTCATGCAATTGTTCCATAGATTGAGTCACCTGTAATCCACTGTGATTGCTTTTGTGTGTTGCACCTACAATTGTTATCTTTATGTATATGTCCCTGTCTTATGAAATTAGGATCTCCTTGTAAATGAGCCTGCTCAATGGAGCTTTCCTGCAAGAAACTTGCATTTAATTGAATTACGATCTCTGTAATAAATAATGAGCATAAGAAATACAAAATTAATGAGAAATTTAAAGCTGCTTTGTGTCCAAATAGTGTGTTTTTTAAAGTTCTTCTTGAGGTATCGGTGGCTCTTTAACAATAATTAGAAAATATAGCTACAACCCACAGAGATCTGTATGAAAAAAGGTTATGTTGTCCAGCCGGAATAAACAACACAATCTGATGGAAACTTGGTGAAAGAATATTAATTGCATCTAATGAGAGACATAGTCATAGCTTAATAGACAAACAGAATACATTCAATGAAATGGGGCCCCCATTTATGAACAATATCAAGAAAACAGATATAAATACACATAATTTCAATTACTTGAATATCCCATCTAGAAAATGTTTGTGATGGCTTATTATATACTATGTAAAACTCTGCACTCTAGGTCAACTACTGAACAGTTTTTATTTTAGGATAGAAGTTACATAATGAGAAAATATATAGATTGCATTTACCTTTCTATTATAAGAAATAGTTTTTTATTCTAGATTTAATTGATTATTAATGCATGATACTATAGTTGTGTTGCAGTTATAAATGTAACATTTATATTAAAAAATTACAAATACTTGTAAATTCATAAAAAAATAAGAATCATTAAGACCATGATTTGATCATCAAAACCATTAATCACCTACTAATATTGATAATTTATGTAAGATTAAATCAAGTTAGCCAGCCCAGTGGTGTTGAGGGTTGAGACCCCAGATGCCTCACCTCACAGCACAGGCTTGGGAGCGCGCTCAGGTTACTGGGGGTCAGCTGGGGAGGAGAGGATCAAGTGTCCAGTGGACAGTTCTCCTCTCCTGGGGAGGGTGGTTCATGACTCCCTGGAAGGCAGCAACTCCCAGTAAAGACTGGGAGTGCATCAGCTGGGGGTCTTGCAGGCAAGGGGTGGAGGCATCGATGGATGTTTGCGAGAGGGGTGTGGGAGTGTGTTCATCTCACACTGGATATCATTTACATCCACAACTCCAGAGACCATCATGCTCATGTAAAAAAAAGGTAGAAGGGGAAAGACCCTGGCTCCTGCAGGAGATGATGGCACGCCTGCCCCACACCCACTGTCAGACCCCACCTTCCCTGGTCCCAATATCCTCTGGCCTGCACCAGACCACCAAACTTGATGAAAGGAGTGCCCAAGGTAAGTGGAGGGTAGTGGGGGCACAAGCCAGGAGGTTTCCAGTGGTAAAGGGTGCCAGGTTGGAGTTCCAGGGGACCTAGGTCAAGGGAAGGATCTCAAGCTGGGTGGGACAAGCTGGGGATGCCTCAAGACCAGTGACTGGAGAGAAAAAGAGAATTAAATCAAGTTGATGATTTTAATGATGCTTAAAATGATGAAGTGATGATCACTAATTGTTAATTTCATCATTTGAGTTTGCAAGGAACATGAGTACATCTTTAAAAGTTTGTTATCTGAGTAAATATGAAAATATAAATGTACCACCTATCTACAGAAGAAAATGTCAGGCTGATGTAAAACCAACTTAAGAAGATTAAACCCTAAGCTTTGTATAGTGTAAACAATTTTATAACTAAGTTGTACATTTCAAACACTCAATTTATGAAATAAAGCAATGGCAATTTCTACTTTTAAAATCATTTTTAAGTTGATAATATTAGTTTATAACTATTTTTAAGTGCAAATCAAGTACTTGAGTGAGCCGGCCCAGTGGTGCAGAGGGCTGAGGCACTGGCACGTTACCTCAAGCCATGCCAGCAACCTAGGTTTGGGAACAGACTCAGGACACCAGTGGCTGGCATGGGAAGGAGATGATTGAGCATCTGGAAGACTGCTCTCCACTCCTGGGGTGGGTAGTGGGGATGCATCACTCTACAGTGGCCTCCAGTGGTGACCAGGGGCAATGCAGATGCAACACAAGGGAACATCACCAGAAAACAGAAAAATGGCTCCTTGTTCAGCCGGATGATGGCTGCCTGTTGATCTGATGCCATCAATGTCCCAGAGCTCCTGGTCCCTCAGCGGTTCCCCAGGACCAAGTTATTGTGCTGGTCTGTCTCTGGTGCCTTCCCCCTCGGAGGAAAGGGACCCACCCGATGAAGGGTTACATCCAGGTTGCCCTGGGGATGACTGCAATGTGAGGGATGGGGCCCGGGAACAGTACGGATCAGATGCAGCCTTGGCACAGCCTGAAGGAGTGACTGAGGTGGCAGCACGTGGGAGGTAAAAAGAAATAATACAAAAAAAAGTACTTGTATGAACTCCCCACAACTGGAAAAGGGATTTTCTATGAAAATATATAAACCATGAGATGTGGCACTTTAACTTTAATGCTAAACATGGCAAGTAAGGAACACTGAGAAAAGGAACCCAAGGCTACAATATAAAATGGGGGGGGGGGGGTAACACTGAATAGCACCCTGTAACAAAATAATTTAGGGGTTATGACAAAGATGCTAAAAAAAGTCTGCATGCTGCAACAGGGTAGTGGGCAAAGCAAACAGAATAATGTAATGCACAGGGAAAGGGATGCACAGAAGATGGTGGGATGTGATCTTCCCTCTGTACAAGTCACTGGTGTGGCTACATCTGAAATACTGCACAAGATACTGAAGCCCACACCTAAGGAAACACTGCAACAAGGTGGGGGCAGTACAACTTAGGGCAACTAAGATTGCATGGCTTTGGGAGTTTGAAATATCAGGAGAGGCTTAAATTACGTGTACACCCTGCAGAAATGGAGGAAAATGGATAACATTATGGAGACATACAAATACCTGTATGTTATAAATATAGCAGATGCCAATCAAACTATTCTCCTTGAGTTCAGACACATGGATGAAAGTGAATTCTCAAAGCTGGTGGTGGGAGATTCAAAAAGGATGTTCATAAGCATTTATTCATGGGAGGAGTGCTGGATAAGTTGAATAAACAAGCAATAAGATTTGAAGAGGTGTGGGTTATGTCCTGATAAGAGCACACCCCAGGTGCATTTAGCACCTAGGAAATGCTGTTATCAGGCCATAACCCATGCCTCAGAATGTCTTATTGTGCTTATAAAATGGGCCCCCCAGTAAATAAGTTAATTAAAAAAATACACATAGAAAATGTACTTAAAAACAGTAAAAAATATTCACATATTAGTAGAGAGAAAAAAAAAAAAGCAGTCCTTGTCCTTGGCTTGGAATCTAGCTGTTTCATCAAAAGTCACTACAGGGGTTGGTGTCTGTTTGTCTCTCCATCCACCCAGCCACACACAGCAATGCAAAAAATGTTGCATACTATGCTTAAATTCATTGTTTTCCCTTACATTTCTTAGTTTGTATCTGTCTCTGAGACTGCTCACTCAGTTTCAGTAATGGAGTGTGAGAGCATTTCTGAAATTGGCTGCTGTGTAAGGTTTGTCTCCCCCAGATATACAAATCATTTTTTTGTGTGTAATTTTTGTATTTTTTTTAATCCTTGCCTCTTTGATTTAGTTTACCTGTTTTACTTCCTTTCACAGTCTCATTTGCCTTAGACCAAGTGTGTCACTTTGCGCGTGCCGTACAGAGCAGTTTCCTCCTTTGTGGTTTTTAAACTGTAACTACCTACGCTGCTATAGATTTTTTTTACTTACATTTTATTTCTTGGGTTTCTTCTTATATGGATTGGGGGGGGCGGTGCCTGGAGATCAGATAGAGCTACTGTCACAACTGGATCAGAGAGCAGAGATGGTGACTGTTTTTATGTTTAAAAGGTGTAACGGAGGACTGGATGTGTGCACATGATTACAGATCGTGCTTGTCTTTTTTGCTGTGAAATGTAGGTCAGACTTTTATTTTAAAATGTTTCATGGCCATCTTATCATACTGTGTATATAGTATAGAAATACGCAGCTTGTCTGTGGGGGAGTGTGTGTTTTTCACATTGGGCACTTCCAGTAGTAGAGCAGCTTTGAAAATCCTGCATGTTTCTATTGGGAGAGTGGTGGCAAGAAGTGATTTTATAGTGTGCTGTGGTTTGGTTGCCACAAATAGTGCCTGTTGAATGGTTATGTCCTGATAAGGACACGGCTGAAAAAAGGTTTCAGCCAATTAGTATTCAGGATTTATTTTGCCCATTTTATACTAGGGCAAGCAGAATAGTTAGGTAGGGTGGGTAGACTGTATGGACCAAGAGCCTTTTGCTGCCATCAATGCCTATGTATCAATGGACTTTGAGCCTTTAAATGACATAAAATAGAGGTGAGTCCTAAGAGGAAGTTTAAACAAAAACTGTGCATTTGGGTTGAAGATGTATTACAGCTGAGGAATCTAAAAGAGATCTAAAGAGTTAAGATGAATTCAAAAGGTATTTAACAAAAATAAACTGTGTATTTACTTTTCTGATTTTATTGCATTGATCATGACCATGGTCAATCATTCAAAACCATACCATAATTTATCAATTAGTTTGATATCATGTTTTTTAATTGGAGAGTCATTCAATGATCATGTTAACTCATTGTTGCTCATGATCATAATGATATATATTTTTTTAATATTGAGCATGATTTTTTAACATACTAGATAATCATTTACTGTTTGTTAAATCATGATTTAACAATCATTTTTTAGCTAGGTTAGTTGCTTATCTGGTAAAATTAACAGATTTCCACAAATCCCAGAAATAAAAAGGAGAAGATGGAAGGTTTGATACCTTTTATTAGATCAACAAGTGTCTTGTACAAAGATGGAATTATACACAAGCTTTCAGCGCCACACAGGTCCCTTCTTCAGGTGAATAGCAAAAGTGAGCAACAAGCAGTATTTATATCCACTGTGGAGCAATTAAAAATCAGGAAATGTAGTAGAAAGGCGATAAAGTGGACTAGAGATGAAAGTCTAAGACGCAAAAATTAAAAAAATGAGAAGAAATGGGAAGGGGGCATAGTAGGAGCAGGTCAGTAGGAGATCAAAGAAAGCAGGACCAATATGGCTGAAATATCTTTTTACAAAAATAAAAATAAAATCAAAGCTGTTTCATTGTTTAATTGCATAATATTATTGATCTAGCAGGAAAAATAAGAACAAAGAACTGATGTCTTGCAAATGTATTTATGAAGGCATACATTACTAATAAAAATACATTGTGCTTGCTTTTACTGATACATTTGTCAAAGTGGAGTACACAGTTGTCATGCTTTGTTGATTTTATTTGCCAAATGTCCACACATTGGAGTCGTATACTTCATGAAGTATGAAAATTCATGTAAAAAAGGCCATCATCTGCATACCTTGTGCATGGGGGTGGGAGATGAGCACAAAGTGCAAAGTTTAAATAAATATATTTAAAAATTGAAAACTGGAAAAGGCACTCTAAGTCAAAATTATTTTCCACGTTACCTGGAAAAAAACATTGAAAATGTGCATACGGAGGTCAAAACAGTAGCATGAATGCAAATATGCAGAGTAATACAGGAAAAGAAACACATAATAGTATGACTAAATATGCATTAAAATACATATGCATACAGAATTTCTAGGGTGTTTAAAATATATACACTAAACAATTCCTGCTCTGTAGTGTGGTGATAAGTGAGCAGACATAACCATTCAATATAGAGAGTGGGGTACAAAAAGCACAAAAAGCAGAGACTGTTGGGTAGGAAGGGAAGTTAAATGGAAAACTTTTAAATGGAATAAGGATAAGGGGAAAGCAGAAGACTGTGATGGGTGGGAGGAATATGGAGGGTACATGCAGAGAGAAGGAGAAGAGAGAAAAGGGGGTTAGGAATAAGAGCAAGGATCGCATGTTAGGAATAAAATAAGTATCACAACTTGTGGGAGTAAAAGAGGAGCAAGAGGGGGTGAAAGGAGCATGAATGAGCAGTTTGTAAATGGAGAAGGAGTGAGAGAGTCAAATGGAGAGAAGAAGTCTGTACCAAAGGTAGGGAAATTGGACAGACAAAGTAGATTAAAAAGCCAAGGCTTTGCAATGTAAGATGTGAAAAGAGTGGACACGAAGCAACAGGAGTGAGGACAGGACAGATGTGAGTGGAGGGCAGAGGACCACAATTTTGCATGCAGATAGTCAGTCGGAGGAACTGAAGAATGGAAAAGTAGAATGACCATGAATCCCCAGTGCAGAGAACAGACAGCTAGCCCAGTTAAGCATGCAAAGTTACAAAACCTGGAAGTAAAAAAGGACACAGTACTTCACAACTTAGAAAATCAGAGCTTTAATGCTAAATTAAAGTGAAGTATGTACACAGACAGAAATCACACTCCACTAACTGCCCTGGTGCTTTGAGAAAACACACTTCATCGGGGGGCATCTGAGGAATTGACAGGAGATCATGAGGGTGGTGACTGGTGGGGTAGTCGCCCTGCTAAGGGACTTCAACATGCCAGATGTAGACTAGAGCATTCCTTGGGCAAGGAACATAAGAAAAGGACAGTCATTTAGCACTAACACTACATATCTTAAGAATTCTCCTTCTAGTGACCAAAATACCACCAGCATCCAACCTCTCTGGAAGGTCTGCTATCCTTCGTCGTTGCCTATATAACACTTCTTCCCAGCCTCCAGAGACAGAATGATATCCTGACAAACTTGAAGACAGCAAAGAAAACCATGTTGATGCCCCAAAAAGGGAATAATAATAACAGAAAGCACACAGTACAGGGTAAACAGGGTGAGTTATACATAAACAACAACAACTGAACCCCCACTATGCCTCCTAAAAAACAAAGGGGAAGGTAGTAGATTGCGCAGTGGTTCACTGGGGGGGCCCTTGGAGAACTACTATTACTGGTAGGTAACTATCCCATCTTCTTCTAGGATACCTCCCTACAGTGAGCCACACCAGTGGAACTACTCCCAAGCAGTACCCAGAAAAATGGGGGGGGGGGGTCAATAGAAAGGCATAGCAGCCAGTGATCAAGAAGGCCAAATGACCCACAGACCAAGAAAGCAGGCAGCCATAATAGAGCAGCACAGTGACAGCATAGTGTTCATTGGATAAAAAGCCTTTCAACCACAATCAGATGATGCTCCAAGAAACATCAACGGCTACCCCACACAGTGGGTCACGTAATATAGGCAGACCTCTCAGCAAAATAGATGCTGACAAGGCATAACCTCATGGTTAACCAGCAACACTGACAAGGAACCAAATGATAAAGGGACCAAAGCAAAAGCCATGTGTTCCATGAAAGCTGAGAAAATGAGCCAAAAAATGCCATAATCTGACCAGGGAATCCTAAAGTAACAAAAACACCAGACACTGGGGAAAAAATCATGGGGATGAGAGGGAAGCAGAGCTACAGGAAAATTATAGAAACATAGAATTTGACAGCAGATAAGGACTGACTGACCCATCCACTCTGCCATTTCTCCCTACCTACATTACTACATCAGACCATGACCAATCTACAGATTTTCATCTCTCTCTCTCGCTCCCTCTTTTCCCCTATGATTCTTTTGTGCTTATCCCATGCTTTCTTGAACCCCACCACTGTTTTTGCCCCCACCACCTCTGCAGGAAGGCTGTTCCAGGAATCCACCACTCTGACTGTGAAGTAGTACTTCCTCACATCTCTTCTGAATCTACCCCCCTCCAGCTGCATAGCATGTCCCCTTTGTTCTTCAGCACTTTTTCTTCTGAAAAATACTCCCTCCTGTTCTTCATTTACCCCATGGTATATTTAAAAGTCTCTACCATATCACCCCTTTCTCTCCTCTGTTCCAAGGTATACATATTGAGGTCCTTTGATCTCCCCTCATAGTGCTTTTGATGTAGAACCTGCACCATTTTAGTTGCCCTCCTCTGGACTGCCTCCACTCTGTCTATGC
The DNA here is from genome assembly GCA_016271365.2 of Neoceratodus forsteri. Classification (NCBI taxonomy): domain Eukaryota; kingdom Metazoa; phylum Chordata; order Ceratodontiformes; family Ceratodontidae; genus Neoceratodus; species Neoceratodus forsteri. Next base: position 1,063,112,870 of record CM028130.1, on the reverse strand, counting down.
CCTTCTGGAGATGTAGTCTCCTAAACTGGACACAGTACTCTAGGCAGGTTCTTACCAGCGGCCTATACAGAAGCAACACTACCTTTATCTTTCTGTTAGTGATACCCCTCCCTATGTACCCCAGCATGCCACTCACCCTCCCTACTGCCTTGTCACACTGCCTGGCCAACCTTAGGTCATCTGATATGATTACTCCAGGTCTCTTTCCTGCTTGGGGGTCATTAATACCACTTTACCCATTTTGTATTCTACCCGTGGGTTTCTGTGCCCTAAGTGCATTATTTTGCACTATTTCGCATTGAAACCCAGCTGCCATACCCTTGACCACTCCTCTAGTTTTCTCAGGTCTCTGCTCATCCTTTCAACCCCACTGGAGTGTCCGCCCTATTGCACATTTTGGTGTAATCCACAAAGAAGCAGATTGTCCCTTCCAGTTCCTCTGAAATGTCACTTATGAAGACATTAAAGGGGACCGGTCCTAGCACTGATCCCTGAGACACCCCGCTGGTCACCCTCCCCTCCTCCGAGTGAACTCTGTTTACCACCACCCTCTGTCACCTATCCCTTAACCAATTTCAGTTCAGATTACCAGCTTTGGAACCACTCCTAAGCTACCCAGCTTACTTACTAGTCTCCTCTGTGGAACAGTGTCAAACCCCTTACTGAAATCTAGGTAGACCACATTCAGCCCTCCACCCTGATCTAGTTCCTTGGTCAACCGGTCAAAGAAATCTATCAGATTTGTTTGATATGATCTGTCTCCTGTGAAACCATGCTATCTTTGATCTTGTAACCCACTGGATTCAAGAAATTCCACAATCCTTTCCTTCAGCAGTGATTCTATTAATTTTCCCACCACCTATGTCAGGCTGACTGGCCTATAATTGCCAGCCTCCTCCCAGCTACCACTTTTGTGTAGTGGGACTACATCCACCCTCTTCCAGTCCTCTGGAGCCACTTCTGTTTCCAGTGAACTGTTAAATAGAACTGTCAGAGGTGCAGCCAGTATTTGCCTGAGCTACCTCAATACCCTTGGATACACCCCCATCTGGCCAAGTTGCTTTTTCCACCTTCAGATTAGCAAGATTCTTCAGGAATCTCACCTTCAAAAAAAGGACTAGTGGACACCTCCCTCCCATTAAAGTCTTTATTTTTTGTGGCCCCTCCCTGTTTCCATCCTCTGCGAGCACTGAACAAAAGCATTTGTTCAGAATGTCTGCCTTTCCCTGGTATTCCTCTTTTCACTTACATATCTAAAACATGTCTTGTTCCCTTTTGTTACCTCCTGGGCTATTCTCTCTTCAGTTTGTGCCTGTGTGCTCCTTACTGCTTTCCCTGCTTCCCTCAGTTGCCTCGATACACCTCCTTATCCATCCTTCCTCTGCATCACCTTGTTCCTTTGGAATGCAACCATTTTAGCTTTTATCTTTTCAGCTACCTCTTTTGAGAACCATAGCTGTCTCTTTTTCCTCTTGCCTTTGCTCACTTGTTTGATGCAGAGGTTTGTTGCCTCTACTATGCTTCCTTTTACCTTTGCACACTGTTCCTCCACCCCACCCAGGTCACCCATACCTGCTAGGTATCCCTGAAGTATTCACCTATCTTTTTAAAATCTGCTCTCCTGAAGACCAAGACCCTCGCCCTTGTGTGGTTTGATTCTGCAGCCATCCTTATACTGAATCACACCATATGGTGATCACTGGTCCCTAAGTGACCTCCCACCACTGTCCTTGTTAGTGAGTACCAGGTCCATTATTACCCCATCATGAGTGGGTTCACTGACTGGTTGCCTGAGGAATGCCCCCTGCAGAGAGTCCAGGATGTCCCTGCTTCTATCTGCAGCCACTACTGGGAGGTTCCAATCCACATCTGGCAGGTTGAAGTCCCCCACCAGCAGCACCTTCCCTTTTCTGCCATCTTGCCAGTGGCTTCCACCAGTACCTTATCTAATTCCTTCCTCTCTGGTGGAGGTCTGTAGATCATTCCAGTGCAAATAGTAGCTCCATTCATTATCTCCAGGGTGATCCACAGTACTTCTGCCTCCCCCTGTATCTCTGTGGCTTTTATGATCTCCCTCACATAAAAGGGCCACACCGCTTCCTCTCCTTCCCACCTGGTCCTTCTGAACAGAGTATAACCAAGTATGGCCATGTCCCAGTCATGGTTTCAGTACACCATGACTCAGTAATGGCCACAATATCCAGGTTGGCCTCTGCTATGATGGCCTCCAGGTCTGGAATCTTATTTCCTAGATGTCTAGCATTTCCACACATGCCCTTCCAGATTTTGTTTCCACTTGGCACTGGCAGAAAGGCAAAACATCCAAAGGCCAGAGCCAAGCAATGGCCAGAAAAACCAAAGGGAGTTGCCAGAAACAACCCAGATAATAAACACATCGATGAGGCAAATTTGTACATTGCAGCCCAGGAGAGCTACAGGACCCACATGAATAGGAGAGCTAGGCAAAACTGTGAACCACCCATGGTGTCCAGAAGGACTGATGGGATGGTCAGCAATGCAAAGTCAATGAGACAAATCAATGATGGAGCTGTCTACAGCTGCCACACTGGGTAGGGGGCATGGCATGAAGCAGGACCATCAGTGAGGCAGATCCCAGTGATAACCAGGAAAATAAATGAGATGCTGGAAATGGCAATCCCAATCCAAACAGTGAACACATTGATAAGGTAAAGTTATCAAAATCTAAATAAATAAAATGCAATGTAGATGAAAGGTGACACAAGCCTCTCAGAAATGGGGGTCTGAGCAATGATTCCAGGAACCAACCATGGATTCCCAGCAGATGGTCAGATTGGTTAAATAACCCAGTCAATGGGAAAAACCCAACAACAGATATGTGATACAGCTATGCACAAAGTAGGGGGCAACAAACAAAGTTTGACTTGCCTGCTTCTGTTGGAAGCTCAGAAACTTGCTATATTGCAGAGAACAAACTAGAATGCATTTGAGGAACTGGGAACCTGGTAAAACATAATATTGTTGGGTACTTGCTAGGAAGGTAAGCTACGCTTTCTACAGAAAGTTTCATTTTTTTCTTATTGGCATTAAGAAGAGAATTGCAGGATTCCATTAAAGTATAGTAATTTTATAACCAGAGGGGGTGAAATACAACTGCAGTTGCTTGATTCCTGTGCTAGACACCTAGGATTTGTAAGGATATTTGTGCAACATTTTAGAAGTGTCCTGCTGGCTGAGCAGTGAGTTTATCCCTGGTTTCAGATAAAGGGGTTGTGTATTAATAGCAGACATAGCAAATTGTCTTCACTGAAAGGCCTGCTTACATCACAGGTGTCACTAGTCAATAAATTGATTCTGGGTGGGGCTTTTATCACTGAGCTATCTTAGGCAAACTACACAGTGAGAAGCCAGTCAGAAAAGACTTGCCTGCTTCTGTTGGAAGCTGAGAAACTTGCTATACTGCAGAGAACAAACTAGAATGCATTTGAGGAACTGGGAACCTGGTAAAACATAATATTGTTGGGGACTTGTTAGGAAGGTAAGCTACGCTTTCTACAGAAAGTTTTATTTTTTTCTTATTGGCATTAAGAAGAGAATTGCAGGATTCCATTAAACTGTAGTAATTTTATAACCAGAGGGGGTGAAATACAACTGAAGTTGCTTGATTCCTGTGCTAGACACCTAGCATTTGGAAGGATATTTGTGCAACATTTTAGAAGTGTCCTGCTGGCTGAGCAGTGTGTTCATTTTTATCCCTGGACTCAGTAGAGTGGTTTGTGTAGGAGCAGTGGTCTAGTAAATTGTGATGTTGGCTGACTTACTATAAAGGGCAGTACTCACCAGTGTGGTGGAGCAGTGATGTATTTGATTGTTTCTAACAGTCACCAGTGGTTGTGGCCTACCCACCCACCCTTCCCTCACCCCACCCACCCCAGGCATGGCATTTCCTTTATAGCCAAGGTTTTGACATCACTTCCTCAATAGGTCTTGGGGCAGAACTGTCATATTCTTAATTACCCAGCACAGTGCATAAAGGGTAAGTACACACCAAAAAAAAAATGATATATTACTCATTGTATATTATAAGGAAGTGGGGCATGTGGGGAGTGGTGCAATGCACTGGCTGTGGGGCAGCAATTTTCCGAGAGACATTCTGGAACCTGCATTGCTGCCCTATTTGCAGGCAACTTTCAGCTCTGAGGGAGGAGATTGCCCACCTTCAGGCTGAACTGGCAAGGACTAAGGAGGCCTCCCCCACCCAAAGTGCACCAGTTCCACAACCACTGCCTCATAGGTCTCCATGTGTGAAGAGCAGATAGACCACAGTAGGTTCTGGGAGGGTGAGGGTGGTGGAACAGAGGTGTAGCCCCCGAGTTGTACCTCTACACAAATCATATGTCAGTCTGGCAAATCCACAAGGGAGACTCACAAAAGAGTGGCAAGGGACACCACAGGGAAAGAAACAGCTTCTGATAGGGGACTCAATTGTTAGGGGTGTAGACCTGGGGAAGGGAGAGGAGAGGGAAGTAAGGTGCCTGCCTGTTGCCATGGCATGGAGGGACAGGAAGCAAATCCTCAGGATTGCAGAAGCAGCATCACAGGAGAGGGAACTAGATATCATTGTCCACCTCGGGACAAATGACCTAGCTAGGCATGAGATCAGTGCAGTGCAGGATGAATTTGTGGAGTTGGGGAGGGGCCTCAGACAGGTAGCAAGCACGGTAACCTTCTCAGAAGTGCTGCCAGTCTATGGCAGGGATGAGGCTAGGGTACAGCATACCATGCAGTTTAATGAATGGTTGCAAAACTGGTGCAGAGCACAGGGCTTTGGTTTCATTGGGAACTGGGGGTCCAACTGGACAGATGAAGGTCTATACTGGCATGATGGTCTGCATCTGTCCAGGAAGGGAAACATGCTCCTAAGTGACAGGTTTAAAGGCTTCCTTGGCAAGCTTTTAAACTAGCCAAGGGGGGAGGTGCTGATAGGAAACAGGAAAGTTCAAGCCTCCCCCCACAAAACATGGCAGGTTGTAGGGTAAACATTGAGGTACAGAGCTTGACAGAGGGCAGGACAGGGGTAAATGGAAAAATAGACAAAGGCAATAAGAGCAGGGATGGGGTAAAAAAGGATAAAGCCAGCATTAAACGGAGGGCAAGGAGTAACAGTGCCCGTAGTCTGGCAAACAAGCTTCCAGAGCTAGTAGCCCTGATGGAAGAGGAACACTTGGATATTGTGGCAGTCACAGAAACATAGTACACAGAGAACCATGACTGGGATGTCAACATACCAGGGTACAATCTACAGAAGGGACAGGGAGGGTAAAAGAGGAGGTGGAGTAGCTCTCTACATAAGAGAAGGGATCAAAGCTACAGAACTAAAAAGTAAAGGGGGAGAACAAGAGGCACTCTGGGTCACCTTGGAGACAGGGAATTATTATCACAATCCACACAGGGGTTGTATACAGACCCCCATCTCAAGGGGAGGAAATGGACAAGAAAATGATAGAGGGCATTCTCAAAATGGCTGAAAAGGGGAGATACTGTTGATGAGGGACCTGAATATGCTAGATGTTAACTGGATGACATGGACTGCAGCCACATCCAAGAGTAGGGTCATTCTCGATGCCCTAAAGGGGGCATGCCTTAGACAGCTAGTGGTGGAACCCACTCGGGAGGGAGCAATATTAGACCTGGTATTCTCAAATGGAGAGAGGATCACAAATTTAGAAGTCAGTAGACATCTGGGAACAAGCAACCACTGCACAGTGTGCTTCACAATAAACACAACCATACAAAGACAAGGATACTGGACTTTAGAATGGCTGACTTTGGCATGATGGGTGAATATCTGAGGAATGCGTTAGCAAATGGCCACAAAGGAGGGGTGGAAGAACAATGGAGAAAAATCAAAACTGCCATCATGGAGGCAACAAGCCTTTGTGTGAAACAAATAAAGAAAACAAAGTGGAATAAAAAAACACTATGGTTCTCAAAAGAGGTGTCAGGGAAGGTTAAGGAGAAAAAGTGCATTCAAAAGTATAAGAATCACAGAAGGAGCACAACAGGAACTGTATCAATTAAAGCAGAAAAGAAGTGGGAAGGCAGTCAGAAAAAGCAAAGGCCTAAACTGAGAAAAGATCAACTCAGTAGAAGGGATAAAAACCTTTTATAGGTACATTAGGGAGCATAGAAAGGTTAAAGGGAAGGATAGTGAAGATTAATAAAGGAGAGGGTGGGCAGAGGGAGACAGTGAAAAAGGCAGAGATAGTGAATGAATACTTTTGCTCAGTATTCACAAAAGAAGAAGAGGAGGAGTTACCTAAGCCAAACTGTAGAAGCACTCTGGGTAGTGGGGTTGGACGCCAGTCCATTTTACAGAAGAAAAGTCCTGAAAGAACTCCCTAAAACTCAAGGTGGACAAAGCAATGGGGCCTGTGAGGTTCACCTAGAATCCTAAAAAGAGCTGGGAGGACCTAGTGACACCACTAACCACACTTTAACAAATCATGGGAAGATGGGGTGGTACCTGAGGACTGGAGGAGGGCAGATGTGATTCCTCTTCACAAAAAAGGTAGACAACAAGGCAGAAGCAGGAAACTACTGACCTGTTAGTTTGACCTCAGTGGTGGGAAAATGATGGAATCACTTCTGAAAAGAAAGATTGTTCAGTACCTAGAGGTCAGCAGGGCACAGGACCCAAAGCAGCATGGATTCACAGTAGGAAGGTCATGTCAGATGAATCTAATAAATTTCTTTGACTGGGTGACCAAAGTAATAGACCAGGGAGGGGCTGTGGATATGCCTACTAGACTTTAGCAAGGCATTTGACACAGTCCCACACAAAGATTAGTAATCAAGTTAGCCAGCCTGGGAGTGGGTCCCAGGGTGGTAGCCCTGGAAGTAACAAACTGGCTGCACAACAGAGAAAGGTAATAGTGAATGGAACACATTCTGAAGAAGGGGTTACTAGTGGAGTACCCTCAGGGCTCAGTACTGGGTCCAGTCCTCTTTAACTTCTTTATAGGTGACATTGCAGAGTGTCTGGAAGGAAAGGTATGCCTCTTTGCAGATGACACAAAGATCTGTAACAGAGTTGATACACAAGGTGGGGGTAGAAAGGATGAGAAGGGACTTGGCAGAGGTTGGAGGAATGGTCAGACATATGGCAACTTAGATTCAATGCAAAGAAGTGCAAAGTAATGCATCTGGGAAATAAAATCCAGAAGAAGAGTACACAATAGCAGGGAGGTACTCAACAACAACAATAATGGAAAGGAATCTGGGTGTAGTCATATCAGATGACCTAAAGGTGGGTAAGCAATGTGAAGTCAGTAAGGAGAGCCAGGAGATACTGGGATGCAGAGGAGGGGCATCACAAGTAAAAAAAGAAAAGTGGTTATCCCTCTGTACAGACAGTTGGTGAGACCCCATCTGGAGTACTCTGTGCAGTTTTGGAGACCTCATCTACGCAAGGACATAGACAGGATGGAAGAAGTCCAGAGTGAGGGCAACTAAATGGTGCAGGGTCTACATCAGAAACCATATGAAGAGAGACTGAGAAAGCTTAATATGTATACCCTTGATGAAAGGAGGGACAGGGGGGACATGATAGAAACTTTTAAGTAACCTCAAGGGAATCAACAAAGTCCAGGAGGGTAGCATCTTTCAGAAAAAGAGATGTGTAAGAACAAGGGGGCACAATTTAAAGTTAGAGGGGGAACAGCTCAGGGGTAATGTTAGGAAATTCTTTTTCACGGAGAGAGTGGTGGATGCATGGAACCGCCTTCCTGGAGAGGTTGTGGGGTCTAAAACAGTGGGGGAATTCAAACATGTATGGGACAGACATAAGGCAATTATAGTGAGGGGTTGCAGGAAGTAGGCTGTTGGTTAACTAGAATCTGCAGCTTATCCAATAGGGCCAGGTGGTCCTTATCTGCTGTCAAAGTCTATGTTTCTATGTTTATATGATGAGGCAAAGCCAGATGATGAACAGCATGAAGAGAGATGTCATAAAACAACAACCCCAAACCCAACAGCAAAACCATTTATGAGGCCAGGCAATGGAGTGGAAGAAAGTCACAGGCCCATGGGTAATGGGGGGAGTAGGTTTTCAAGCCAGACACCAATCTCAACACCCCAGTGGATGGTCAGAATGGCTCTCAAGGCTATATGCAGTACAAGATCAGCACTTATCACCTCAATGGAGCAGCATCAACCATCAGGAGGGATTCAGACTAGGAATGGCAGGATGATGAGCAGGCAGTGAGAACAGAGACATTAGTGTAAGACCAGCAGGGATCCATTAAAGGGAAGACCAATAATGGCCAACACACAGCAACAGCAAGGCAGTACTGGCCCAAAAAGAAGGCCCACAACAGCTGTATATATATATATATATATATATATATATAACAACTGGTAGCAAAAGTACAGCCCCAGCAAACAGCATTGAGAAAAGGAGGTTGTTCCTTCAGTCTAACATGAAGTTGATGGTAGAAAAGAAAAAAAACTGAGGTACTATGGGGACCACCCATGTTATATTGGCATTGACGATGTGCATTATTGGTGGCCTCCATTATGCAAAAATTTCAAGATAGATTTGACACCAGTGGCGTCTTTTTTTTTTTTTTTTAAACCAGGAGAGATACACTAAGCTGAAGCTTGTTTACAGGTGCGACCTGGGAGCACAAGAAAGTTAAGTAGCTTGCTTAGGGTCACACAGTATGCAAGTGGGGGCTGTGGGATTCAAACCCAGGTCTCCAGGTTCCATAGATGTGTCTCACTTGAAGGAAATATCCATGAAGAAGATTCAGGCACAGGCAGATATCTTCCAGGACCATTTTGTGACTCAGCATGTGGAGGAGCAGGTTAGGTGTGGGGCATACTTCATACAGTTTGGTCTCAGTGAGGTAGCACTGGATGATAATACAGTGGAGGAATCTCTTGGGTCAAGTGACCACAAAATAATATGGTTTAACATAAGCCTGGAAGCTCAAAGACAGAAGTCCCGGATGCTGGTCCTGGATGTTTGGAGGACAACTTTCACAACTTCTGTGCTACTTTCAGTTTTATGAAATCAACATTATTACCACTCTACATAGCCTTTTCCCTTCTCTTTCATGATTGGTCACGTTTATGGCTGAGAAAAATTCTTGTATATGGCTTCCACAAAATGCACACAAAATTCCACAATTTTCACAAAAACTCATAAAATTCAACTTTAAAACAGCAATGTAAAAACCAATTGGGCAAACATTTTAACACTATCTTTTTTTTCAATATAAAAGATTCCAGCCATCTTCCAGTTTTATTAGGTGGTAACATTTTCTAGTTCCACCAAAATGTTAGTATTTTAAGAATATTTGTATTTAGTTTTTCCTTTAAAGAAAAAAGGTTGGCCATGACATTTGACTTAGAAATGACCTTGTAGACCTGGTAAGCATTAGGACTGAGAACATTTTGAAATAGTCATCCTGTGCCCCATAGGAGCTACCTAAAAATTAGATTTGACAGGTATGCCAATAGTTGTATTACAGTAATTGTATCCAAAACAAACTTTTTGGAAACATTTTTTGTTGCACTGTTGCTTTATGTACTGATGTTATTTTGCAAATGCTTGCTATCATATTTTGCAATTTTTAGCTGCTTATGACATGGACATCCTTTAAGTGAGATATTTAAATGTTGGCACACACAGCCTACATTTTAGGGTCTGGGAGCCTGCTCAACTTAGCGACATTGTATTCTTTAGTTTTAATGTTTCAGGAGCTGAAAATGTTGCAATTTTCCCACTTGGGGAAAATAATTTAAAAATGACAAAAGTGTGGCTGTTTTTAACTCAGCACACTTTAAAGCTGTAGATCTGACACTAAGCACACACTCATTTATATTGTATAATAGCTGAAAACATGCCAAATTCACTGACATTTGGATGAACCACTTTAAAATCAGTTGGAAATAACTGAAAATTAAACTTTGGTGACACTTTCAAAAAATTCCATAAATTATACTAGCAGTAGCATTGAAGTTTTGCATGAATTCTTCTGGCAGAAGTTAAAATTTTGCACCATCTCAATATTGACATACTGTGCATTGTACAACACATGAAAACAGCATCAGTTAGATTAATCCATTTTGACCACACTCCAAGCTTTTATTTTAAAAAAGATTAAAAGGCCAACTACTTAGTTGCAGTCTGGGGTAGTGAACTTCAGGAGTGCAAGCAAGCTTCCCATTCAACTTCCTTTAAAACTGCCACACACAAAGGCCAGGTTTACAAGTAGCCATCCAGGGGGATTTTGCCAGAAGGAAAGGAGGCAGCTGAGGATATATGGACCAGACTAAATTCAGTAATCCAAAATTCTGTGAGGAAGTGTCTCTCCAGAGGAAACAAGACCAAAATAATCAAAAGGGGGCAAGTTTGGATGACTCGAGCAGTGAGGGCAAAACAAAGGAGACATGAAAGGAAAAAAGGGGTTAAGCAATTTAGTAGTACAGTTTATGCCAGTATATATTTAGGGCCAGTCTGCATCATCACCATTGTATTTCCATTGGTCATGTATCAAAACAGATCTGCACTGGTGGCCCTACCTTCTTGTGACCCCACCTCCTTACATCAGCAGAGAGCCACTTAGGGGACCTGGGGACAGCTAAATGAATAGAGTCAATGCAGTTGCTTTGATGAATAGGAGATACTGGGAATTTGTTCATACCGGGTCATAATGTTTCACGATTAATAGTGTACGACATTATGGCTAACCCGGTACAGCACTGCACCAGTGAGCGAACAGTGCAATACTGCATATACTGCTATACACAGTATTGCACCATTCTCACTCTCCCAGGCAGAGGATAAGACCTCTGCTGGAAGTGGGTTCCATCAACCAGCTGCTGTGGCTCAATGGACTGAGCCACAGCAGAAGGGAACCCAGGCAGTGCTTCTGGGACTGGGTTTGATTCCCGGTCCCAGAAACTTTATTTATTTTTATTTTTTTTTACTTTGTGCGGCTCCCCAACTTGAACCCCCAAAGTTGAGAGAATCTATACCGGAGGAGTTCAGAGGGTGCAGCCCCCCCATAACAGGGGGTGTGGGTGGTGAAGCCCGCCACAGAAAACAGAGATATGCTGCATGGCAAAATTGCGCTGTATTGGCAGCACGATTTTGCCATGTGGCATAATGTTGCGTGACATTATGACCCCATGCCGAATTTGTTTACCTCAAACTCATACTGACCAGCAACAAACCACCTAAAATAATACAACCCTCCAACAATTCCCCAATAATAACCTCAGATGGTACAATCCCACCATCCGACCACTTTTGACATAATCACACACCACTAAATATCCAAACAACCCAATCATGCCATTCACCTTGGGCAACAAATAAATGTGAACTAAATGCAAAAAATGTAAACTAAATACAATATCCACAGCTACATAAAATATGCAGCAGTTCCAGTAATCAGAAGAGTTTAAACAGTTATATTGGGTCTGATGAGGTTCAGGCATGAAAATTAGGTCTCAATTTGTCCCAACTCCCTTGAGCTCCTCACCTCCACTGTCAGTGCTCCATCAAAATCAGATGTACTGTAATTTAGTAGCACACACCCACTGTCACAATACAAATTCTGCTCTCATTCTCAGGTCTCTACTGGATTTTGTGCTCCCACTAGGATCCTGGGATCAAGCTCTCTTCCCTACCAACACGTACTGTTAGCTTTCAAGTCATGCTCTTGCTGTGTTGCATGTCGAGGCCCATACCCTCCGATGACATGGGCCCCTCCTTTTGCATCAGCCTCAGCACTACCAGCAAAATCAGAGTAGAGACAGAACTAAAATTGTCTTACAGTTTTAAATGTGAAAGCTTTCATACACAGTGAAACACAAAATTTCAGGCACTCACACCCATAAAGAGGGACGCCCAGCTATTGCTCCTTTATATCAAATACGTTTATTAAAATAAAATAACACACTCATAATGCCGGATGTATTTTGGACTGTTGCTAGTCCTTTATCAAAGGCAATCAAATGACAAGTAAAACAGCAGCCATTTAAATATGTTACATTATGCATGTGACTTCATAACAGGTAATGATTCAGACAATTTCATTGGTCAATATCAATTCAAAATTACTAGTACAAACACACAATATGAAAACATAAAAACAAATGCTAAAACATCTTTAGATGCTTCCTAATCGTAAATATATACATTTTAGTTATGATACTGGAACATTCCAAAATGAGGTACAGATCATATTCAGTTTAAGGGGGAAAAATCCTAAAGGCTATATTGTGTAACTAAAAATGGAAATAGAGGAAACTTTTATACACCTAGTCCCCTTGAACAACAACAACTGCAAGCCAGCCAGGTAATTCAGATTGTCCAGGTAGTCGAACACCTATATATATTTCCGCAATGAACTCTCCTACAGCTGATCCCCATGTCTGATGTCAGCCACAGGAGGCTCTGGGGTGCACCCCTAGAAGTTGCTTGTCATGCAATATTGGGCAGGAGGGGTGGCAGGATCCACCACATACAAGTAAATTACAGTATTAGAATACAAGGCAAAATTTTACTTTTCTGGTGAAAAGCCAAATCAAGGGCTGCCCCACACTAAGGTGTGGGGAAAACATTGATGGACATTTCCCTTTAAATGACTCAGTTTAAATGGGTGAAGACACATTTGTCCAGAGGCATAGCTTTAAACCAATACATACAAAAAAGACACTGGGCAAAGTGGTTTGCTATGATGGTTTCTTCACTAGTAGTATAGGTGGAGACAGCAATCTCTGTAGTGAAATCAAAAGAATTTGGCCAGTCAAGGCAGGCAGAGGCAAGGCAAGCACTGGGGGTGTAACACGTGATGTGAGGGAGTTAAATTGAGCCTCTCAATCTGAGTGACTCAATTTGACCGCTTATAGTAATAGCGAAGTTTAGAGAACAGCCATGAGTAGTATATCGCAAGTGTAGCAGTGAGCTGTGCTTGCTGGAGAAGGATATGGGGATATGTTTGGCCAAGTCCTGCCAAGTTGGCCATTTGGTAGAGTGGTTTGAGCCACCTCCCCTGGGGTTGGTGGACCCAGATTTGGGTCTGGCTGTAGTGGAAATTTTTTGTTTTTACTGTTTCTTCTTTTACCCTGTGTCCATGCCTCCCCCCAGAGTTGATTATAATAATTTTGGAGGTACAGGTGGCTTGCCTCCTGCAAAGGGAGGTAAATCTTTCTTGTTTTGCATCCCTTGGAAAAGTAAGCTACCATCATGGTTTGCAGAGGTCACGTAACTCTGGGCACCCTTTCGATGTCGGGCACCATTTGCTTTGGTGTTTGTGGTCAGCACTGTATAAAAACTTACCATTATCACATAAAACCACTGGGGGCTATGTAAGCCCACCCTTCCAGTTAGCTGTACAAGAAGAACTCTGCAAGAGCATGTAGCAGCATTCCAACAACCACCAAGGGGATCAGAAAAAGATCCATGGACCTTGGTGCCTCCCCAAAAAGAGATGGGATGTGAAGGCAGATGGGGTGGGATCAGGCCAGGGACTGTGTTTTAGGGTAGTTAAGTAATTTAAAAACTTTTACAGAACCAACATATAAACAACATTGAAGGACCTCCCCATTGGAATAAAACTTGGTGTGGCATAAGCATGTAGGCTGCTAGTGAGCCTACTCTAAGGTTGTTTTTGAATGCATGCTGACAATAGAAAGCTGGAATCAATTTGCCATGTGAACTTCTTCACAATTTTTTATAAAGAAAAAAATAAGCAGTAAGCCTGACTAGTAGCGTCTTTAGAACTCACTCCTAAAGAAGATCTCATGGTCAAAATAGTTACTCTTCTATTGCAGAGAAGAATCGGTGTTGTTTGTAATACAATTTAAAAACATATCTAGTGATTTCTGTTTTATAACAATTCCTTTTAACATGTTCATGCACAATCATCATCTCATAAATATGGCTTTGTGGCATCTGCATCACAAGCAAACTCACCTTATTTTGGGTGATAATGACTCAGTTTGCATTGCACACACAAGACACAGCCCTGTAGTTGCAAAAAGGAAAAAAAAAAGATGCTGTAATTTCATTATATTGTATGATCCACAACTCATTTTAGCTCACTCTTTAAGAGTACAGGATTCATTTTTGAAGTATGAACCCACTATGACATCATTTTGCTACACTACATGTTCAGTGTACAGCGATCCATCTGCTCAATGCACAAGAAAATATACCTCAGATTTTAAAAGAACTTCAGCTACCTGTTCATTCATGAAGACAATTTAAAATGACACCTTATATTTAAAATATTTTATGGAATTATACCAAATACTGATTGCATTCATCTATACCTTCCCTATCAGTCTCTTCACTCCTTTGACACCAACCTCCTTGCTTCAGTTCCCAAAATGCCCACAGTATGTGGTACAGCATTTTATTTTACAGCCCCATTTAAACAGAATAATCTTCCAACCTCCCTCCATCTACTTAAGTTGCAAAGTTGATTTACTTCACTCACAATGTGCAGCATGGTATTTATGGATCTAACAAGAGCTTTTGGCCTTGTCAGCCATCTCTTACTGCCAAACAGATTAACAGATATTGAGTATAAAATAACTCAATGGTATGGTTTCAATACTTCAGTATTTAAGATGGCAAAGTCAGAGGACTACAAAAGACAGTAAACATTATGACCCCGGTGGGCTCTTCAGCAGAGTCCCATTAGGTTCTATATTAGATCTCCAATTATTTTTGGTCTTCATAAATATTCTACCAAAAGGTTTTCAGGGCATTCTTTTTGAAGATGGATTGACCCTTAAATCTTGTATGTCGGCCGTTGTTAAATCCTCATTTTACCATCCAAGGAATATTGCTCAGATTAAACACCAGGTCACACCTAACAACCTTCCAAAACCAGTAGACCAGGAAGGGGCTGTGGACATGGCCTACCTAGATTTTGGCAAGGCATTTGACACAGTCCCACACGAAAGATTAATAAATAAATTAGCCAGCCTGGGAGTGGGTCCCAGGGTGGTAACCTGGGTAAAACACTGGCTGGACAACAGGACAGAGAGGGTAATAGTAAATGGAGTCCACAGTGAAGAAAGGGGGGCTACTAGTGGCATACCACAGGGTTCAGTACTGGGGCCGGTCCTTTTTAATGTCTTTATAAGTGACAATGCAGAGGGACTGGAAGGGAAAGTATATCTCATTGCAGATGACACAAAGATCTGCAACAGGGTTGATATGAAAGGTAGGGTGGAAAGGATGAAAAGGGACTTGGCAAGGTTGGAGGAATGGTCAAATGTATGGCAGCTTAGATTCAATGCAAAGTAGTGTAAAGTAATGCACCTGGGAAACAAAAACCCAGGGGGAAGAGTACACAATGGGAGGTGAAATACTGACAACAAAAATGGAAAGGGATCTGGGGGTAGTCATATTAGATGTCCTAAAGGTGGGCCAGCAATGTGACAAGGCAGTAAGGAGGGCTGGGGGATACTAGGATGCATAGGGAGAGGCATCACCAGTAGAAAACAGGAAGTTGTTGGCCCTCTGTACAGACAGTTAGTAAGACCACATCTGGAGTATTGTGTACAATTCTGCAGACCTCATCTCTGCAAAGACATAAACAGGGTGGAGGCTATCCAGAGGAGGGAAATCAAAATGGTGCAGGGTCTGCACCAGAAGACATATGAAGAAAGACTAAAGGAGCTTAAGATGTATAGTCTCGAGGAAAGGAGGGAGAGGGGGGATGTGATAGAAACTTTCAAATACCTCAAGGGAATCAACAAAGTCCAAGATGGTAGCATCTTTCAGAAAAAAAGATGTGCAAGAACAAGGGGGCACAATTTGAAGATAGAGGGAGGATAGCTCAGAGGTAATGTGAGGAAGTATTCCTTTACAGAGAGGGTTGTAGATGCATGGAACGGCCTTCCTGAGGAGGTCGTGGAGTCAAAAACAGTGGGGTAATTCAAGAATGCATGGAACAGACATAAGGCAATTCAAGTGGAGGGTAGGAGGAAATAGGCTGTTGGTTAACTAGGATCTGCAGCTTATCCATTAGGTAGGGAAATGGGCAGACTAGGTGGGCCAAGCGGTCCTCATCTGCCATCAGATTTTATGTTTATATTTCTACAGATTGAGGAATAGTATATATTATAATAGTACATAGTCTGCTAGGTCATTGCAAAAATAACAGGTACAGAACAGAGGTAAAAACATAGTATCAGGCATAATATAAAAAAATAAAGCAGAGCACCAAAGTAAATCAATAGCAGTAGCGACATTCTAGAATTAGGTGCAATTATAAGAGCAGTTGGTATTAATCAGAGATACTTAAACTCATAATTGAGTTCAGTTTGAGGCAGGCCTGAATTTTATTCCAGTATGTTGAAGCAAGCCACCTGAGGGCCATTTTATACTTAAAAGCAATTCTTGGTGATTCTAGCAAAATATAATTGCATGTTCCCAGGTTGTAAATGCTAGAGGCTTTACAGAACATGTCCAATATATAATGGGGTACATCATGCTCAATGGACCTGTAGGTCCACAGGTAAAGATTTTTGAGGCACCTGGTGGAGAGGAAAGGCCAGCCAATAGCTGCATAGAGGGTGCAGTACTAAGTTCTTACAGTCCCCATGCTAAGTGCAGTATGATACAGGACATCCAATTTGTCAAGCTGACCAGCAGCAACACCCCAGTATATACAATGACCGTAGTACAATAACCATAGTCAAACAGGAGTAAGAACGTAGCCCTGACTAGGGTTCTGCAGGCATATAAGGGTAAACTGAATTTGTTTCTGTAATACAAGCCCAGCCTAGGCCTAGGCCTAAGCTTCTTATATAAATTATCTATATGGTTACTGAATGAAATTTTATCTAGCCATATTTCTAGATATACAAATGTCTCTACCAGTTCCAGTCAATGACCTGGTAGGGTAAGAATGCCAGGGGTGGAGGGATCAGATAACCACTTGTTATTGGGGGCAAACACCATTTATTTGGCTTTTGCTGCCTTAAGGAGAATTGTAGATGCACACAGTTTTAGTTGGAGAGCATTGAAGGCAGATTGGAGGCAATGTAAAGCTGTTAATAAGCTGGGTCTGGTTGCATATTGCACTGTATCATCCGCATAATAGTGCAATTTGATATCTCATATCAAGTCACAGATCATTAGTATATATAGTGTAAAGAGTGGCCAGTGAGATCCTTGTGGTATGCCTTTAGAGAGCAGTGAACAGGACAGCAGGTCCTCATTGTGTGTTGTGTGTTCATTTGTGTTGTCTGCCCATTTGGTAGTTTTTGAACCAGGGCAAGATCTACTGACCAATACCAATATCTGATAGCGTGTGCAACAATATTTGATGGCCCACTATGTCAAACATCTTGCTGAGGTCTACAAAAATGTCAGTTGTTACCTGTTTTTATGACTGTGGGCAGAACCTACAGCCATATTGCTTTTCCGTGGAACACATTTTTTAAGTAGTTCTCAGTGTATCCTCCCATAATGCTGCAAATCCCTATGGCAGTTAAAAAATACTCCCTTTTTCCTTTTTAGAATGATGGACACAGAACTCCAAGCTGCTTTTCTCTGAGAGCAAATGTGTACACCTTCCTAACAAATCTAAATATCTTTAAAACTATTCAAGGTGCACAAAAACAACCAGTGTGAAAGTTGTTCAGGACAAAAATACCTTTCACATGAGGGTAGTTACTAATCTGAATTCTTTATGTTTTGTAAAACATGATCTTCCAAACAATCTCATTTTTTCTTTCTGAATGAACACAGTAGGAGTCATGCCAAACAAATGTAAATATCTCAGAAAGTATACATGTTACCAATATACAACCAATATGAAAGTTGTTCAGGATAAAATTATCTTTCAAATGAGGGTAGTCACTAATTTGAATTAATTAGATTGTTTTAAATATAACCATCCAAAAGGTGAAAACTGTGAAGAAAAATAAAAATTCAGGTAATTAGATGGCTATAGTTTAAAAAATATAATCAGTGCAGCTTAATGAATAGGCTCATTGGAAAGGTCTTTTTGTCCTGAACAACTTTCATACTTCTTTTAGAGATATTTGCATTTGTTTGGTATAACTCATATTGCACTTCTAAACAGCCATTACTATGCCACTTAAGTGAAATTCTAAACCAGACCGCCTTGTTCATCTCTTGTCATGCCTAATTTAAAATGGACAGGAATTGATTACTTATGTGCAGCTGTTTGAAATGTCTCTATTTTCATAAATTACATTTGCAAAATGAGCATCTAAAATAAGGAAGTCTCATTGGCCAAAATATATCATGTGACTGTGCATGAAATCTATTTCATGCACAGTCATCCTGGTCCTAAACCTCATCACACAATGAGCAAATCAGTCCTCCCACAACCATAACTATATTCCATCAGTCCTCCACAACCAGAATTGATCTTCCATTGCAAGCATGGCTGCTACCTTTTGCACTGTAGAAAAACCTTCAACTGGGCCCTAAAAATAAAACTACCTTAAATAAAAAAAATAAATAAATAATTAAATGTTGTTTCCCTGATCATCGCATTTTCCTTACACACAAACAAATTAGAAACATTAAGAATTGTTTATAGTTCTGATTACAACAGTTTATTTGCTGACAATGAAAAATTCCCTTTCTATCTTTACCTGCTCATCAAGGAAATCTCTACTGATTGCCCTGACATTGAGACAATTGAGTATCTGGCTATATAAGAGGTCTTTGTTGTGTGTATACAGTATGTTGGGAGAGGAACATTCTGCCAGTGGAACTGAGCACAATTTTGAATCCATGTGTTCCATGTTCCATGACAGTCCACGCTAAACATTCCATATCTTAAATCTTGATGTCAGCAAAAGACAATCTTTGTCCAGCAGTAATACAATGACATCAATGACATCATTTGCAGTGGGTGAAAGGACTATTTTATCATAAATGCATACAAGTAAATCTATTTTTTCCTACATATAAGCATGCTTTTCCCAACTGTAAAAAGTTAAAAAAGGAGCCAATTTTACAAGCACAATAAGGCACTCTGGGGGTGTGCATGAAACAGATTTTACTGCACTTCCAGGGGCTGAAGGCACTCAGCCTGTGGCCTTATGCCTCACTATGCCCCTGGGTGTGTGATAAAATATGTTCCATGTACACCCCGTTGTGTCTTATTGCTTACTTATACCTCTAAAGAATCCCTATTTAAATGTGCCTGAATAAAAGCTGAAGCTGTCAGTTGTGTTTTGCATTTTTTTTGTATGGACAACATTCTGTGCAGTTCCTTTCATGGAACCAAGAATTTGGAGTTTTGACTATGTGACTTCATGGTTTCAGAACCATGGGCACTGTACTGATAAGTTTCTACTAACATTTCTGAAACCGTGAAGCCACAGAAAAACTTGCTGCTGTATTGGTCCTTGTAACACAAGATCCACAGAAACAGATGATTTGATACCTTTTATTGGACCAACAGAGTTGTTACAAAAGAACACAGGTGCTTTTAGCTTTTGGATTACATGGCATCCTTTGTCAGAAAACACTGGCAGTTGTTTTAGAAGAACATATTTTCTCAAAACCGAGATCATACAAAAAAAAATGAAAAGTTAAGGACCCTATTGTTTAAAACTGCATTCAAAAAATGACATACACATATAAAGACAGCAAATGTTCCATCAAAAGAAAGCTATCCCAAGGTCAAATGACACTGACTTGAAAGCTTACTCCTGGAGAAAAGCTATAAACAAACTGAAGCTTCACTTTAAACCCTCTGTGTGTGTCTGTGCTAGCATTAGTAAATCACAATGATTAAAAACCACAAGGAAAAAATAAACTTAAAAAGCAGCTGACAACTTCAGGAGAATTTTTAACAAAACATAATATTTAGATAATGTTCAGCTTGTATTTCACATTAGTTCTTTAGTCCTCCTCCCTATTATTTATTGCTGAGGTCATTTGCATGAAAACAAGATTTTTGCTCCTGAAGAGTTCATCTATTTCTGTTGCTGTCTCCCTACCTGAGGTCATAATGCACTTCTTGTAACATCACAGTTACTCTCATGGCAACAGATTTTGATGTCACAACAGAGCATTATGACTTGAAGTAGGGAGTAAGCTATAGAGGCAGATTAGCTTTAAAGTAACTGTAAGGGATAAAAATCATTATTCATGCACATTTCCTCAGTAATAAATAAAGGGGAGGAGAAATCTAGAATATATATGGAATATAAGCAGAATTTTACCTACTTATGTTTTTCAAAGTTTTCTTTCAGGCATCAGTAGCTTTTCCAGCAGGACATAGTAAATAAAAGTCTTATAAATATGAAAATATCTATGTGTTGAGTAAAAATAGGTTAGAAGACAACCTGCCCTAGTGTAAATTAAGCATTCACCAGCTGTTTCACACAGTGGTCTCAAATCAAATTTTACAGTGTACTTTTCAGATTCATTTTTCTTAAACCCTGTGAATAAGTCCATATTATTCATGAATAGTGAAACGTATACTGTCTTAAACATGATATAGCTGCAATTCTGCAACAAGTGAGTAGTGTATGTGTATATTCAAAACCCAAGTCTAACAAATACCCCCCCGTAATTGAGATACTGTTATCCTAATATGTCCATGTATCAACATGTGTCCATATGTACCTAATCTGCTGTTGTACTAAATAACAGTTCTATAAATCTTAAAACAAAACAAAACACAACTGACAGCTTCAGCATTTATTCAGGCACGGTTAAATAGGGATCCTTTAGAAGTATGGATATAATTTATGAAAACAGAGACATTTCAAACACTTGCACATAAGTAATCAATTCATGTCCCCTTTAACTCAATCAGACCCATTGTGTGTTTAGAATGTTGGAGACAGAACTCCAAACTGCTTTTAATTAAGAATCTTCTTAAGGCACTGTGCAGAATTCTTAGCAAATGTGCACACATTTCAAACAAATCTAAATAGCTTTAAAACTATTCCAGGTGCACAAAAACAACCAGTCTGAAAGTTGTTCAAGACAAAACAACCTTTCAAATGAGGGTAGTCACTAATCTGAATTCCTTATATTTTGTAAAATGTGGTCATCTTATTACCTGTATTTCCATTTTGGTTTTTTTACAAAATTCACATTTCTGATGGCAATTAAAAAAAAAAAACTATAGCAAATTTAGATTAGTGACTACTCTCATTTGAAAGGCCTTTTTTGTCCTGAACACAAAACTGTAAAATAATGCACTTGTGGCTCAGGAATCCAGGGGCAGAGTATAAAATGGGTGGCGTGTTATTGACAACATTAAGAAAGCACACATTAAAAAAAAATGTTTACATACAGTTGATTACTGTTTAATATTATGTATCTATGGCTGCCATTGTACATCTGATGCAAACCCATAATCACATTCTTCACTTGAAGCAGAAAGGGGTGGGGTGGATGCCATAACTGACTCCTTGTTTTTGTGTTAAAGGGGTCAGTTTTTTTACAGCAAAAACAAGGAAAGGGGTCATTTCTAAAATGTGCAGACAAGCATGGGGACCACTTTTTTTCAGAGCATGCCACCACTGGCAGCTACCACTTCAAGACTGCTATTACCCCCATGTAACACAATCGGGAAAACCTGAATTAGCCTACCAGCACTGAGATCAATATGGTTAAGGCACATTTACCAGAAATTACTGCTTAGAAAAGAATGAGAAAGTGACCGTGATGATGAGCAAATCCCAGACCAGATCTCTAGTTTGTTAATAGTCTCTTCCTGGTTCTGATTTTTATGGCTGTGTGGGCCAAGCTCTACAGGTGTTATGCTATCATCATATTTGTATAAGAGCACTGTGGAAACACGCAACTGGACTGCTGTCTGATGTTCTGCATAGTGCTCCAGCATAGTTTTCAGTGTTTCTGTTTATGCAGCCCTTTCCCTCTGTGGGCCACATAAACATACCCACTTCCTAATGCACTACTTTTTCTTTCCATAACTGTGGAAGTGATGGCTTCCTTGTGCAACATGTTGGCACTAATTTAAAGTGTGCATGCACAAGTATTGTGCATATGTATGTAACCCTCACACCACCTTTGGCTAGCTGGCACCCCTCTTAAAAGTACTGCCAACTATATGGCATACAATTTTCTTTTGGCAGAACTACACTCATGTTACCACCCCTAGCGTGGGAGTGTATACCAGGCTCATTATCTAGAGGATGGAGAGGTGGGAGTACATACTAAAATTAACCTTTTTATTTACAACCAGGTCCAGGGGAGTGGATGCTAGACATATGCTAGATCTAACTGCTGAGGGGGTCCAATAACATTCACCATAGAAGCAACAAGTGGAATGTCCAAAGCAGTAACTGGGATTTTGCAGTACGGCTTTATTTACAGATGTTACTTAAAGAGCAGCTGACGCCATTAGGACAGCTTTAACAAAACATAATATTTAGACACAGTTCAACTTGTATTTCACATTAGTCCTATATTTCTCTGCCCCATTATTTATTACAGAGGCCATTTGCATGAAAATGGGATCTTTGCTCCTGAAGACTTAATCCATTCCTATTGCTTTCTCCCTACCTGAGATCACAATGGCCTGCTTGTAACATCACAATCACTCCCATGGCAACAGACTGTGATGTCACAACAGAGGACTATGACAAAGTAGGGAGTAAGCTAAGGAAGCAGATGAACTCCAATGGATCTAGAGCATGTTGCCATGCAAATTTCTCAATGATAAGTAATGGGGAGGAGACATTTATCAAATACATACAGAATGCAAGCTAAAATGTAATTAAATATTATGTTTTTCAAAGTTTTCATTGGGGTGTCAGCAGCTCTTTAAAGCAAGGGAGGTTCCCCAAAGGTTTGTCATTGTAATACAGGTACACTCTTTTGCAGGACACTTTGCTAGCCAGTACTGTTTTCCACAAAAACGTCTCTATCTCACTTCCAAAGTGTATATCTGTGGGAAGTGCCACATACTTTAAAATCCTCCCGGTGTATGATCTTTGCACAGGGAACAGTGGTGCCCATTCATGAACCACTTAGCCCTGCCTCAAACTCCAGATGGCATTCCTCCCACCATTTGCTCCAAACAGCCTCTGCCATTCCTTCAGGGTTACACTAAATAAGTTTCCAATCCCCAATGAACTGCTAAAGACATCCAACTTTAGCTTTGAATTCAGCACAGTTGTGGTGAAAGGGGTACTGACTGGTGTGATCTAGCCTTATCTTAGGCGCACACACACACACACACACACACACCTCAGACAACTCCCACAGAGAATAGTCTCAACTTCTGTACTCACAGATTAGTTGTTCCTTCCTCCCAGTCATGGAGGCACAAAAGGCACCTTTCTTTCTCTGGTAGCTGTCAGAATCTACTCATTGTGCTTTCTTAAGGCAACTGTGAACTTCAGGATCTTCAGGGGATTGCCCCTTGGATCCACAAGAATTGCAATCCCTCTCACTCCCCCTGGAGTAAAACTAAAGAGTCCTGCAGGCAAACTGAAGATTTTACCAAACTAGGGTGAGAAGTACCAGGGCTCCCTTTGACAGAGCCCCAATGGTAGACCTCATGCCACTCTGACTGCCATGCTTGAATTTACTGATAAACATTCTAAGCCCTCCAAGAGCAGCAGACTCTAAAATGGTGTTGCTGCTGCTGTGAGAGTTCTAAATGACATAATCATCCTTCTCTCAGGATAGCTGAGTAAACAATGATGTCATTGTGTAGAAAGCCCATAATGAGCTCCCCACCAGCTGCTTTTTCCTACCTGCCTAAGACTAGTACTAATGGGATTCTTATAACCTGAGGGGACTGGGTTGTTACACATAGTTATGGCAGCACTGCCATGTTGGGCAAGACTGACTCCCAGGGCAAACTGCACATGTGTGAGTATCACGCATGCACAGTACTGTAATTGCTGCAGTATTACAGCCGACTCCAGTGCAGCAAGAGCACCACATATTCTTTTCATCGCTCTTGCCACTCCTAAAAGCCCTGCACAGCCATATTGGCTCTAACCAGAGATTATTTATCTAGGGAGATAAGCCCGTCGTCAGTTACTTTGATGAATACAGTAGCTGTACTGTGTAGTGGCCTGAAACCAGACTGGAAAGGTGTGATTAAATTATGTTTGGATAGATAACCCCAAACTAGTTCATTTACTCATTTTTCTAGGACCTTAGCTAGGACAGGCAGGATTGATATAGGCCATTAATTACTATCTTTGGACTTCTCTCCAGCTTTGCAAAGTGGGATGTTGTGCACTTTCTAGTGTGGGAATTTTATGACTGGTGATACAAAGGTTGAATAGGTGTGTTATGGGTGTGATTAATATTGGGGCCACTGCTGTAAGAAAGAAGAGTTCCGAATTGTTTGCCTCAGGTCCCTTTTTGGTGTCAAGGGTACATAGGATATGCTTCACCTGTTTTTAGGTGATGATCTAGAACCTAAAAGGCAGATTAGGGCTGCAACTGGGAGGGGTTTGCTTAAGATTTGTTAGTGGAATATAGGGGTGTGTGAAAAAGAAATTGCGCCAGAGGAATTTCGTCTAAAGTTGGATTTTCGCTTCAGTGAAAGTCTGGAAATCATTTCACCAACTTTCATGGAAATTCCACTGAAAACTGCAGAACAAATGTAAGAAATGTAGGTTAATGTATTAAACTGCTGGAAAAACTCCACAGAACTGATCACTGTCAGTGTTCAGTTCTGAAGCTTGTGTATTAAACTTCATGGAAATAACCCGCAGAATTAATGCAAACCTCAGATAATTGATGATATATGGTGAAATACCAAGCAAGAGACTATTTCCACATGTCATGTAAAAAGTCCACAGTTTGTAATTAAATGCAGCAATACTAGGCAGAAATGTGCAGTTATTTGGCAAAAGTTTGGAATTCCACCATAGTTGAAAGAGAGGAAAATTCTGTGAAATTTTTGAAATTTTGTGAACCTTCCATGATGGCAGAAATCCACACTTTCACCCATCCCTAGTGGAATCATATCAGCAGGTGATTTGTCAAAGGCCATTCCAGAAGACATACAATGTAAATTAAGTTCTTTCAGGATGAATTGATTGTCAGAGATAATTTTACCATTTGCTTAGATTTTACAAGATAGGGCAAAGGGAGCTGCTTAACCTTCAAGGGAATTTACAGTATTGTCTACAAAATTTAGAAGGATTATTTTTGTTGGCTTCAAGAAGGCTTAGGTAGTAGTTTGATTTTGCAGAGCGGATGAGTTTGGTGCAATAGTTTCTTTTTTTCTTCTAAACACTGTCCAATCACGGGGCAGTTTAGTTTTCTTGGCTATAGCCCAGTGATTATGCCAATCACCCAACACCTGTTTAATTCCCTTAGTAAATGAGGGGCATGTCATAACTCTTCGTTTAAGTAGTAGAGAGTGTAGGTTTATAATGGAGAGGATTTGTTGATTGAACATATCTACTGCTGTATGCCCTGAGGGGATAAAATACAAATGCTGCCAATTAATGTTTGCCAGATCTGGGAGGTAGCTTGCAGCACAAAAATTAGAGTTTTCATTTATAATGCAAATAAGTTACCTCAGCTGATTGCCATATGCCCCTGCATTATGATCACTATAATCATTATTGAATACAGCTGTGGATGTAATCTTTTGTGGTCTATTAGAAACATGGAAACATAGAACTTGCCGGCAAATAAGGACTACTAGGTCCATCGAGTCTGCCAGTTTCTTTACCTGTATCAGCAGCCACTGACTCTACTTGGTCCTTGGCTTAGCCTCTCTTTCCTCCCTCTAGGGTACCCTTATGCCTATCCCATGCATTCTTTAATTCCCCCACTGTGTTTGCTCCCACTACCTCCCTGAATGGGCTATTACATGCATCCGTCACCCTCTCTGTGAAGAAAAACTTCCTCACATTGCCCCTTAGCCTGGCCCCCTCTAATCTCATTGTGCCCCCTCCTTCTTGTACACCTCCTAAACTGAAAGATGTCATCCATCTGCACCTTGTTAATGCCCTTAAGATACTTGAAGGTTTCTATCATATCTCCCCATTCTCTCCTTTCTTCCAACGTATACATAATGGGGTCCTTTAATCTCTCCTCATACATCTTCTGGTGCAAGCCCTGCACAATTTTAGTTGCTCTTTTCTGAACTGTCTCCACCCTGTCTATGTCCCTTCGAAGATGCAGCCTTCAGAACTTTGCACGGTATTCCAGATGAGGCCTCACCAGTGTTTTGTACAATGGCAATACCACCTCCCTTCTTCTGCTAGTGTTACCCTTTCCTATGCATCCCAGCATGTCACTGGCCTTCCCCACTGCCATAACACTTTGCTTGGCCAACTTTAGGTAATCTAAAATGATTATTTCCAAATCCCTTTCTTCCTTTGTGACCATCAAGAACTCACCTCCCATCCTGTAATCCTCCCCTGGGTTTCTGCACCCCAGGTGCATGACTTTGCACTTCTTCGAGTTGAATTTTAGTTGCTACACGTCGGACCATTTTTCCAGTTTTTCTAAGTCCCTTCTCGTTCTCTGCACCCTCGCTGGAGTGTCTACCCTGTTGCAGATCTTGGTGTCATCTGTAAAGAGGTAAACCTTCCCTTCCAGTCCTATAGAAATGTCACTAATGAAAACATTGAAAAGGACTGGCACCAATTTGACCGTGCACTGTTGCGGCATTACTTTGTTTATCTTCTGGACTGAACCTTGTGGTATCCCATTGGTTATCCCCCTTTCCTTGGATTGAACCCCATTCCCAACCAACCTCTGCTTTTTGTTCCCCAACCAATTTTTAACCCAGTTAACTACCTTGTGACCCTCGCCCAGGCTACCCAGCATGTTTACTAGTGTTTTATGTATAACGGTGTCAAAGGCCTTGCTGAAATCGAGGTAGGTGATGCCCACTACCCCGATCCACTTCCTTTGTCACCCAGTCAAAGAAATCTATTAGATTTGTTTGACATGACTTTCCTGCAGTGAATCCATGTTGCCTCAGATCCTGAGCTGCACTGGACTGCTAGTGTTTCATTATCCTTTCCTTTAGCAGCACTTCCATAATCTTCCCCACTATGGAGGTGATGCTGACTGGTCTATAGTCACCAGCCACTTCTCTGCCCCCACTTTTGTGAAGAGGGACCACATGTATTCTTCTCCATTCCTCCGGAGTGACTCCTGTATCAAGCAATTCACTAAACAGGTCTGCCAGTGGTGCTGCCAGCAATGCCCATAGTTCCATCAATATTGGTAAGTACTAAGTCCAGTAGTGAGGAATTGAAATGATTGGGTCTTTTGGGTTCTTTGATTGGGTCTGGTAGGTTCAGTAGTCATCTGCTTTAGATCATAATCAGCACAGAGCTATTTAAGTTCATTAGATTTTGATGAAAGCCAGTCTAGATTAAAATCTCCCAGAATTATGGTCTAATTACTGTGAGAACCTAGGGAATTTATCAGGTGACTAATTTTAGGCCACCGAGGGGGGAGGGCTGTAGGAGATGACAGTATTGATGTTCTCATTTGGGGATATGTTAGCAAGACCTCCAGATATTCAAATTCCTGGGGTAATGAGAGGGAGTTGATGATAGTTGATGATAGTTGAGGAGAATTTATATTTTATGTAGAGGATTATGCCACCACCTCTGGTGGTTCTATCCTGTCATACTGGGTGTATCCAATGATCATCATGACACTGCGGTCAAGGTTGATTAGGCTTATCCATACTTTCACACTATTAAACTTGCTAATTAGGCTATGGATATTGAATGTAACAATTTTTGGTCCAGGAAGGTTAGCACCCAGTAGGTCACATTACTTCTTTATCACTACAGTTTGCATGCTTAGCAGTGGCCAGTACTGCCTCCCCCCCCAAAAAAAAAGAATATATATATATATTTGTCATCTTGATTAAATTCTAGTTGCAAAATATACAATACTAGAGAAAAGAAGTGTATCTAGGAAACCCAACCATGTGAGGCTGTAGCTCAGTGCTTAGAACACCGGGAAGGTTTTCCAAGAGCCTCGGTTCAATTTCCAGTAGCTCAAATTATTTTTTTCTCACTACAATTTGTGATTCAGATTGCTTAGCAGTGGCTAATACTGCACTCAAAACCATCTCATTTTCATCTCAAATGTTTATCTGAAAAAAAAAAGTTACATGTGTTGTAAAAACTGTCAATACCTGAAGAAGGACTCTTTGTAGTCTGAAAACTTGTATTTTGAAAAATACTTGTTGGTCCAATAAAATATATCATATCATCTGCTTTCCTTGTCTAGGCTAGCATTTGTGAAGCATGGAGTGGTACTTCTGCATAAAATGCATGTAAAAGTAGTTGTGTATGGGAAAAAAAGAAGAGGGTGGAATTAGTGCAGGTTGATGATTATTGGGAAGATGGGGGGACTCGCTGATGCACATGCCCAGAGTCATGGCTTTTCTTATCATATAGCACTTATTGTAAAGAGTGTGTTACTTTATCCAGCTCAACGCACTTCATAGTTTGTTTTTATGCATTAAAATCATATGCCTTGAAAAAAGTCAAACTCGCTCATGAATGAGTTCTGGCTTGGGGATGTGCAGGAGGAGCTGACCGCTTGAGTTACAGTCAGAATGCGCAATTTTCCTTTTTTATAAAAGTTAATTTGTGAAGTTTGCCAAGTTTCTGAAGAGCGAAGTGCCTATTTCTTGAAGTTCTTAGCAGGCCAGGTGGCACTGTTTCAAACTAAGTCATCCAAATTTGCTGGCTAAGTTGTAACTTTTTTATTATTATTCTTTTGGTAACTGGGTAGAGCACGCTAGGTAACTGCAACTTTTTATTATTATTATTTTTTTGGTAACTGGGTGGAGCCCAATAGGTACAAGTGCCTGTTTTCAGGGTTGACCCAGGACCACTGGGGAGGTTAAGAGACTCGTTCAGAGTCACACAGTATGCAAGTGGAGATTCTGGTACTCAAACCCATGTCTTTTAAATTCTGGATGTAAGAAGCTCATTCACAGCCTGTTACTCTAACCTCTAGGCTATTCACCTAAAAGGGTACCACTTACACAGAAAAACTTGTGAAGTGGTGAAGTAGCAATCTGGAATGTTTTCACAAAGGCTAATTCTGTAACTTCACCATCAATGTAAAACTTCACAATAAGGTTCTGATGGTACTCACTAAGGGCAATGGTGGAGTTTCCCCATGAGTCAGTGACTTGAGCAAGGTTAGAAAGACATGCACATCAGTATTACTATGATACTGCTCACACATGTCTTTCTAATCTTGCTGAGCTGCCAGCTGACAGTAAGCTCATATAAGTTAGTGGTTCTGGCTTCCAGTAGTACAGCCCTCCCTTCCAATAACTCACTCAGCATGTTAACAGATTTTACAGCACACAACAGATACCAAAGAAACAGTGGTGATTTTTTTTTTGCCAGTGGGAAGTGGGTTGTGGTTATTTGTAATTACATTCCAGACCACATGTAAACATAGAAACATTGATTTTGATGGCAGATAAGGGCTTCTTGGCCCACCCAGTCTGCCCATTTCCCTACCTATTGCATAAGCTGCAGATCCTACTTAACCAACAGCCTACTTCCTCCTATCCCCACTATAATTGCCTTATGTCTGTTCCATGCATTCATGAATTACCCCCCCCACTGCTTTTGGCCCCACTACCTCCTCAAAAAGGCCATTCCATGCATCCACTACCCACGTGAAAAAATACTTACTCACATTGCCCCTGAGCTGTCCCCCCATCTTCAAATTGTGCCCCCTTGTTCTTGGCATCTCTTCTTTTGAAAGATGCTACCCTCTTGGACTTTGTTGATTTCCTTGAAGTACTTGAAAGTTTCTATGATGTCCCTCCTTTCCTCAAGGGTATACATGTTAAGCTTCTTTAGTCTCTTTATTTATTTATGTCTTTGGTAACCGGGTAAGTGAGCTGATCCACAGGACCATTTTCAGCCACAACCCGGGCCACAGGTGGCAACAAGAGTAAAAACATTAAAACAAAGTACATGGTTAGTATTTAATACAGAAGAGATAGTACATAAATATAAAAATGCACACAACTAGGGTGACAGAGAACACCTTAACATGCAAATGGAAGTGCAATACAGTGAGAATCACATTAAAATACAAAGCAGTACAGTCAGCAATGCTTTACAGAAATAACAGGCATGCAATAGCCCGACTAGCATAAAAACGGTTGCTAACTGGTGATAAGCAATTAGTACCAAAACAGGTAAAACATACTGTAGGTAGCACAGAGGGACATACAGTAGGTCATACTCTAAGCAGGTGAAACACAGGAAGCCCAGGGAGACAGAAGTAATTCAATATCACTTTCCTAGCAGCTAGGGTAGTTTTTGTACACCTTAGTTGTCAAGGGGGCAGGTACACATGGACTCAGTGATGGTCCAGGCTTTCAGATTAGTTTTGAAAGACAGGTGGGAGGGGGATGAAAGGATGGATGATGGGAGGCGGTTCCAGAGAGATGGGGTGGAGACAGAGAAGGCATTGCTGCCCATGCTTGTTGATGTGCATGGAACCTCTAGAGGGGAGATGGAGGAGGCCCTGAGATTCCTAGCAACCACTCTGTTGACCAGTAGTGAGGCATAGGGAAACATATTATGGTTCCTGAGTGCACTATCCACTAGGCAATCCAAGGTGTAGTTAAATCTACCTTGAAGAGGGAGACAACCTAGAGACTGATAGAGAGCACAGTGGTAGATAGCATGGGTAGCTTGAAGGACAAAGCAACAAATCCAGTTCTATGTGGTGGTGAGGTGGGATCTGAGAGAAGTGGAGATACAAGAGTAGACTGGGGAACAGTAGTTGAGAAGGGGCAGGAGGTTGCCTTGTGTAACTGCTAGGCGAGCCTCATTGGTCAGAAATTGCTTAAGGCAGTAGGCAGCACCTTGCTTCTGGTGAATCTTCCTCACTGTGAGATTCATGCGATCTTAGAAGGTAAGAGAGGGATCAAGGGTCACACCTAGATATTTAAACATGGGGACAGTTTCGAGGGGAGTGCCTGCTGGAACCAAAGAGCATTGATTTTTTTTTTTCATTAACAAGTAGTTTACTAGAGAGGAACCAGCTGTGTGTGGCACCATAGTTAAGAGTAAGGGTGGCAGAGATGGAATCCAAGGATTTGTTGCTGTGATAAAGTACTAAGCATCTGCATATAGTAGAGCATTACAGTTTATACTAGCAGCAGGGAGAGTATTGATGAACATTGAGAACAGAAGTGGGCCAAGGATGGAGCCTTGGAGGACCCCAGTATGAATGAATAGGGAGGCAGATGAAACTTTTCCTGTGATCACTGACTGAGACCTGTTAGAGAGGTAGCTGCGGAACCAATCAGCGGCTTTAGGGGAGCAGTCAAATTGAGACAGTATGTTATGGAGAAGTTTGTGATCAACAAGATTGAAAGCTTTTGACAAGTCCACAAACACCGTGCCTGTAGCCTTACCCATGTAAATATTCCTGAGGACATGATCGGTGAAGAGAGCCAAGGCAGAGGAGGTACTATCATGTCTTCGGAAACCGTGCTGGGGTGGACATAGGAGATTGTACTTTTGTAGATGTTCAGATAGTTGACAGTGAATGACTTTTTCTGGTAGTTTACTTAAGTGTGGGAGGAGGGAGATGGGCCTGCAATTGTCTGGGGAGAGGGGATCACCAATTCTGAAAATTGGCACCACAAGTGCATGCTTCCAGGAGTGGGTACTGTAGATGTTGTGAGAGCAAGATTAAATAAATAGGTTAGAGGTCTGATAATGGATGGGGCAATGATCCTGAGAAAAAAGGGGTAGAGGCCTTCACTACCCGGGCTCCCTTTGGTAGGCAGGGTCTTTAGCACTTTAGTGGTGACACTCTGACCAATGGCCCTGTAGTAAAAAAAGGGTGGGGGGCATGTGGCATTTGCTGAGGAACTAGGATAAGTACTGGAAGTGTAACTATCATGTCCTGTGGCAGTCCTGGGGGGAGGGGGGGAGAGGGGGAATTTTGCTAAGATATGCAGATAGATTTGTAAACATAGAGTTGAAGGTGTGAGAAATCTTGAAGGAGTCATCAGTTGGACCAATGGTGGATGCAACCTGAGTTATTTGATTTTGGATTTGTGAGGGGCCTTATAGAGGCCCAGAAACAACGGGGACTGCCCAGGGTATTTTTTTGCAGATTAGTGAAATAGCTACATTTCAGTGTTTTGGCTGATTGTTTACATGAGTTGTACAAGCGCCTATGTTAGTTCCAGAGTTGTGGTGATGGGAAGCTTTGAAGGCTTTCCACTTAGAATCCCTGTCCTTCATTTGGGTCAGCAACTCTTTGGATAACCAACTGGTGCACACTGGTAATGGTGAAAAGTTTATCCTGAAATCTTTGAAGGACATCAGTCAAGTAGCTAACTGTGGGAGAAACATTGTCAAGGAGGTAGAAGGCAGACCAGTTTATGGTCCTAGCACCAACTAGCACAGCGCTGTGGTCAATATTATTAAACTTCCTGAAAGACAGGAGTTTAGGAGGGGGGCTGCTAGATCTTGTGGTCAACATGACATAAGTGGGAGTATGGTCATTAATAGAATTGGACATAGTACTTGCTGGGAGCACTAGATCTGTCCGATTTGTCATAATCCAGTCTAGCATTGTATGGTTTAGTGAGTGGTGGTTAAATCTGGTAGAAGAGGTTATGACTTGGTCAAGGTAGTGGGGCTTTAATAGGGTAGTATAGTCGGTGTCTGTCGCAGCCAACCAGTTGAGATTAAAGTCACCAAGGAAAATGGTATCTCTCAGTGGTGTGGCAGAAGCAAGCCCATCTAGGAAATCAGATAGGCCTTGAACATGTCCTGGTGGCTGGGTTATAGCAGCAGCCTATATACAGTTTTTTTGATGCCCCTAGGGTTAGTTCAGCTAGGTTCCATTCACTTGAGAAAATAGGGGTAGAGCAGCCAATAGTGGAGGCAGAGATGTGCTTCTGCACATACTGTATAATGCAACACCCCACCCCTTTTTCTTCCTGGTCTGCCCAGGTGAAGCAGGGAATAGCCAGGTAGTAGGTATGAGACCAAGTCATGGTATGATCTTAGTCATGTCTCAGAGAGGCCAAGTATGTTAGGTTTGCAGAAGGCCACCCATGCCTCTAATTCAGTGAACTTAGATGGCAAGCTACATACATTCATATGTGCAACTCTAAGGCCAATTTGTCTAGTACAAGTGGTGTTGGCATGGTCAATGTGAATGTTTGTGGAGCCTGGGTTGCTTTTCAAATTGCCCGTAAGGAGGGTGAGAAGGAGGGAGAGGAGAGGGCATGTAGAAGGGAGCCAGCATGGGGGCTTAATGGTGAGGGATTGGAGAAAAGACCAAGCATGCAGTGTTCAGGGCTGGATAGCAGTGCCAACGTCTGTGAAACCATAGGAGTAAGGTAGTACTGAGACCTAATGGGTGGGGTGATAGGTAGTGAGCATGCTGAGGAACAGGAGTGTAGGCATTGCTGCTGCAGAGCAAGTGTCTTGACACAGCTCGTTACCTTTGTGCCATACTTGACTCTGGATTGTTTTACCCTCCGCATTCATTTGTAATACCTTTCATTGTATTGTCCATTTCTCTTGTTTTGTATTTCATGATGTGGAGCCTTTGCAAAGGAGTCTCTGACTCAAATGTTTGTAATTCCAATATCTCAATAAATAAAACATAAATATTTAATCTCACTCCTAAGATTAAGAAATCTACAATAAGTTTCAGTGGTACAATTAAAAATCATACTCTTGTTTTTTAATTCTCTCTTCTTGCTCATACTGAAGTTCTGACCTTGATACAGCTCTGTTTTCAGGGTGAACAAATGAATGTATATCAAGATTCCCAGCAGTAAATCTTGCTATTTATGGATTCTGGCTGGCTGGCTTACTTATCAATACAGAAATGTTTCATTCTGGGAATGATTTCAAATTCTTCCAGTAATCACTTGCTTTGCAGTATAATCTCTAAAGTTCATAACCCCCCCTAGTAAACCATAAACTAAACTCCTACACCACTCTGGACCTAGCCTCTTTTAAAGACCAGTCCCTACCCAACCCAACAAAACTCCCACATCCTGGTTCATACTACCTGACAGGACAGTATGATAACAACCAGACTGCGAGTGCACACGTGTGTTTGAGGGTGGGGGCTTTAGAAAAGTGCAAATCATGACATTTTGCATACAAAAAATAGTTTTTACCAGGCCTATTATTAATTATTTTCTCTAAATTATTAAAACTCAGGCTATTGTTATTTTTCCATACCAA
The DNA here is from genome assembly GCA_016271365.2 of Neoceratodus forsteri. Lineage (NCBI taxonomy): Eukaryota > Metazoa > Chordata > Ceratodontiformes > Ceratodontidae > Neoceratodus > Neoceratodus forsteri. The sequence goes on along the minus strand of CM028130.1, from coordinate 1,063,078,643 downwards.
CAGCAAAAAAAAAAAAATTAATGAAACTAATACTATCTTTTTATACTCTCCCTTGTACCGTGACTGGTTCCTCACTCCAGGCATCCCAATGCACCCAGTCTTCACCATGAGGACTGGGAGGATGCTCCCATAGGTGCCCCGCTCCTATACAACACTAGAGACCCAGTTTGACCCCCCGGGTGGGACAGAAGAGTCCATCCTACCTTCTCTGATCCTTAGTGGAACGTACAACTGAAGCTCCTTCCCAGTTCCTCCATGGTCACAGCAGTGCGGGATCCCATTGCCTAGACTGGCCGTGGGGTGTTTTTCCTTATTCTGGTCCACCCCCTGCTGATGTCAGTGCTGAAGGAGGACCAATGAGATAGAGGCACATAGAGACATTCCTCAGCTTCAGTCCTCGGGTGACGTCGGCACCTCCCTGTCTATCTGCTTTCCCAACCACACCAGCAATATAGCAGCGGGGCCAGCATCTCACTCTTCCCCAGAGAAGGAGAGCAGCTGTTGTGCACTCAATCCTTCTACCCCAGACAACCCCTGGTGACCAGAGTCCATCACTGAACCCGGGTCGCCGATGGGTGCAAGATGTGGCGTCCAGTGCCTCAACCCTCAGCATCACTGGGCCAGCCAGTTTCATTAATTTTGAAACATTTTGTGCTACTTTTTAGGGACAGTAAGAACATTGTTTACATGTTTCAGTAACTGATATGCAATAGCCAAGAGGTACGGTCATGGCGAAGGGGCATGGTTATAGTAAGGCGAGCCCCATATTTCTCTTGGGCCTAGGGCCCCAGGTTGCCTTAACCTGGCCCTCCACATGGTACTAACACTTATCTCCCGGATCCTGTTTTGCCTACTCAGCCAGATGGACTTTCTGGAACTTCATTTCTTGCATCTTCTCAGGATTCTCACGTACCCTAATCAGTCTACCAGATCAAGAAGATTTTGTGCAAAAAGTACATTAATGGATCTTGGTCATACCTTGTTAAATGGTATGGGTTTGACAGCATTCAGAACATTTGGGTCCCCTTTTGTGACATGACCGTACCCTGTCAAGAACTAGCTCAAGCCACCCACTCTTCAATCCCAACTGACCGTAAAAGTTGCAGAATCAAGTGAACTTTATTATTCGGACTCCGTGTGGTGATTCTGTAAATTCTGTGTCTTACTGTACCTATTGCTTCTAAAATACTGTTGTGCTAACATTTTTTCTCTCCTAGAGCTAGGAAAAGATATATTGTTCCAGTCATTACATAACTTTTGAATTGTATTGGGTAATAATGCTGCTCCCCTTCCCTGTCTTTCTTTTCCCTTCCCCACACCTTAGTGCTTGTGGCATGGCCAGACTCAAGTGCTCTGGTGTCCCCCTTCCCCTGGTATTACACTGACTGGCCACCAGTGTAGTCCAGATTCTTTCCTCCCCTCCCCTGCAGCTACGTAGTGTGGTTTTTCAAACAGTTAATCAAAAGTCTTTTACTAATGTCTCCATGATGCTGATAACTGTTCATATTAATGTTTAATAAGGTAGTAATGTTTACTAAGTGTTTGACAATTCTGATTCTTGTTCTTACATAACAATGTCTTTACTTGTTCAAGTGGTACTCACATTTACAGTACCCGGGGTGATGTGGAGTATAGAGTTAAGCATGGGGCTAAAGATTAACTGCCTCCCCTTTAATGAGGAACAGTAATGGGCAGCCAGCCATGGTCACATGTTATGCAAATTAATTGCCAGCAGGGACTAGGAAACCACAATATCCTGTCTAGTCTGTACCTTGCGCTGATGAGATGTCCCTGCTCATGCTCCTGAATAAACCTTATTTTGCTTATTATTTTATGTGTCTGACTCAGTTTGTTTGGTACCAACAGTCGACTAATGCAGAAGCACCAGATGGGAAAGCAGAATACTGGAGAAGGTAAGGGGTCCCGTAGCAGACCAAATACCAAAATGCCACACAGCCTTTGCCTGACCTTTTTGTCCCTATTCATAAAGGTTCCTGCAACAGTTCAAATGAGTATTTAAGGTATCTACTGTATGTTGAAAAGGACGCCATAAAAAAACATTATTTTTTATTTATTTAGTGAAATTCAGTAATCTTGATGGACCAATCTTATTGCCAGCTGTCCAACACTGAAGCACTTTCGCAAGCACATTCCCTCAACATGGCACCAAAGCCCCTGTCAGCTCATACAATTTGCGTACTCCGTGTCATGGCTTGACATTTAAATCTTAGTTTTAATCATGTTTCAGCACTCCTTTCTAGATATGAATGACTTTAGTAAATCCAATTGACTATCTTGTAAATTAGACAGTATTCAATGAATGTAGCTAAAAAGTTACTAAACTCATCCATGGATGATCGAACAGGCAGAAAAGATAGACAGACAGAAATATAGTGACATAATTACCTGAAAAAATTAACTGAAAAGCTGGTCCAAGTAGAAAAGGCTGAAAAAAGAGGCATAATAAGACATAACTCTTTCCCTTGGCTCCTTTGACATGTAATTTTTACCTGGGAATATGAATATGAAGAAAGCACTGATGCCACCGATTAGGCTGATGACTTCACTGATGTCGGGGACAAACATAGCAATGAGCATGGTCACAAGAATCCAGATCACTGTCAATGTAATCCTCATCCAAGACTCATACCATTCCTTGATTACAGAATACTTGCGCTTGTGCATCAACCACACATCCTGCAGCACAGACCTGAAACATATGGAAAATCGACTGTACTACTGTGTTGACGTGGATTGCAAATTTAATGCAGCAGTGCAAAGAAAAATGGTTTTCTTTAGGTGTGTAAATAAAAAGCACATTATGTCACAGACAGTATCCAATAAGTGCAAAATGCTTATGGTCTGAAAAATAAAAATATTTGGGAGGAAACAATGGGAAAGAAAAGGAAAAAGAACAGTTACTTACCATAACAGTACATCTTCAAGAGAATATCCTACATTGAGCCACACCTTTGAAACTGTAAGCCATCAGTTTCAGGATCACTTGGAAACTTTTGGTAGCTGGGGGCTGCCAACAATCATGGGTGGTCCCCATTGCTCTTCAGTTCCCAGCTGGGGATAAGTCTGGAGGTCCTCTTAGCATGAGGAACAAGGGGACCAGATCAGTGCCAGGCATACAAGGAGAGACATGGGACTGGAAATATAGAATGCACAAAGCACCTATGGGAACTAGCAAACAAGGCAGTGGACAAACCTGCCAGCTGATACCTCAGAAAGGGGGAAGAAGTGTGGGTGCGCTGTGGCTCAGTAGAGCAAATTTTCTCTAAGAGTTACTGTTACAATGAGCAACTATTCTGTCTTCATCAAGGATATCTCATCCATTGGGCCACATCTGAATGATTCCAAAACATTATACAAGGTACCCAGGGAGAATGACAAAATCTGATATGCAATCAGGACAGAAGGTCTTGAAACACAGTAAGACCAAGGGCAGCACATCTACAAGAGACAATGTGTACACTGTATTGCTCAGTGAAATAATCCACGGTGTCCAATGTGGCAGCAGCACATGTCAGCTGCAGAAACCTTCTGAAAGCAGGCAACATACATGGCCATGCAACGTATAGAGTGGCCATGCACATCACTGGGAATTTCCTTACTGTAGTTCCGATAAAAAAATTCAGTAGTTAACTAGCCATTTGGACAGGTGCTGGTTTGACATGGGGTGTCCACTTTCCCAGGGACGAGCAAAACAGAAAGATGAGAGGACTTTCTGCAGTCCTTAGTGTGATCAAAACAGAAACACAATGTTCTATGTACATCAAGGGTACAGAGCAATGCCTCACTCTTGTTAGCATACTCTGGATATTGCACATAAAGGGTGTATGGTCTGATTTAATGTAAAATCAGCCTTCTTAGATAAAAAATTAGGACTGGTCTGCAAAGACACCCCACCCTTGTAGAAAATAAGGAGGCTCTAGCATCAGAGCCTGAAGCTTGGACATCCTATAAGCAGAAGTCATTATGACCAACAACTGCATTTTCAAGACAGGAAATGCATCTCACAGGTCACAGCAGGCTCAAACAGAGCCAGAGTCCATTTCTTAAGTATGAAATTCAGGTCCCAAGGTGGAACCAGTTTACAAACTGGGCGATGTATGTGCAGAATAGCCTTCAAAAAAGTATGGAACACTTCTAGTTGTGCCACTACACACCCGTCAATAAGGACATGAAAGGCTAAAAAAGCAGCCAAGTGCACCTTAATTGATGAGTACTGGACACCAGAGTCAGAAAGTGACAAAAGGTAGTCCAGTACAATACTGAAAGGACACATAAATGGGTCCACTGAAAGGGAAGCTCACTGTCTTTTGGATGAGATGTTAAACCAAGGCCACATCTGTCTGTTCTAGTGGTAGTTCAGGTAGATGTTAAGGATCCTACGTCACTTCTTGAAAAGAGCAGAGAAATTTGTTGTTATTAGAGATCACACAATAATATATACAAATAGATATATTCCAGTAATTCACTTTATCCATTTGTGAATTTATACATCAAAAGTCCAAAAATAAATGCTCTCACCCCCCCAAACCAAAAAAAACCCATAAAGGATTGAAGGGAAAAAAAATAATTCAGACCTAAATTGGCTTATCTATATAAGTATGTTTTCTAATATTGCTATACCATAAATTAGGTTATTGGAACACTCGAGTCTGTAACCCATGGTAAATTCCTTCAGAGTTTCATTAAGTCTTTCTATTGCTTAACCTTCATTTCCTGAAAACAGAGAAATCTAAGTTCCTGAATGATTTTCAGTGCTAGTTCTGCATAAGGGATATGTTTTTGTTGTAATGTAAAGAGACATCTAGTGTTCTGTATAAACCATTTAATCACTGTAAGTATAAGCTGAAGAGTACTAGGTTCCCAATTACCCCAATTTACATTCTGTATTCCATATATTAGCATCTCATATGAAGTATCGCTGAACTCTCTAGCGCTCCAAGTGGTCGCTAAAAAGTCCCCAAATTGCCTAATATATGTACAGGAAAAGAAAAGGTGTTCCATGGTTTCTTATTGTTGTATGCATCCTATTCTGGAACAATACCACTTTTCTAGCCATTTATGCTTTTGATTTGCCTTTGTATTCAGTTTTTCATGGCAACAAAGCCAGTGTACAACTGCCATGTTTCCTGGTATAATGATTATTGGCGAGATAGTCTTTCAGGGTTGGGACATACTGTACTGGACATGCCGGAAAAACTAAAGACTGAAAATTTTTTCTTGATTATGCCTTTATAAATCAGTTTTCTTGTTTGGGTCAGTACCATGTGGCTGGTGATTTCCCACGATCTTAACAAAGACTTCTTTCTCACACATAATTTGGAACCAATGGGTTTTGTCTTATGATCTTAGTTTGTCCTATTCTTCAGTTACTAAACCAAATATTGCATGTTTCCAAAAATAAGCATTTCCATTTCTCATCCTTTTGCATCATGAGAGGTGTTATGTTAGTGCTACTATATATCCCATGAAAAAACACTATTGGGTTCAACATTTTTAATCCTCCTTCTTTAACAGGTAACTATAAAACATTTCTTTTAATGAGATTTAAGTGAGGGCCTAAAAAAGAGGCTGAGAATGATCATTTCCAGGGCTTCTGGTGGTGGAAATAAGTGGCTAATGTATAGAAAACATGGGATTAAGAAAGTTTTAACCAGGTATATTCTTTTTAGTTTTCCCATGTGCCATTTGTTCTATTGTATAACTAGAGCTTGGCCCTTCACTATGTTCTGTGTCCAGTTTAGGAGTCCTAAATCCTCTGATCCATAAATTATTTCTAAAATTCTGATAGGACCCCTTGTGAGATGTATACCTGCAATTGTCTATATATTTTGTGTAAGTTTTTTAAAGGAACAACCATTGGATTTCTGGATGTTAAGTCTGCTCCCTGAAATACTACTGTAAGAGGTGCAAATATCTAGTGCTTGGTGTGCTGATGTTTCATTTTTTACCAACAAGCAGAGATCATCTGCATATGCCAGCACCGTTTGTGGAGTCACTAATCCATCTGTAGGTATCCTTTCAATGTTCTGTGAGGTTTGAGTTGCTCTCAATAAAGGATCTATACCAAACACGTAAAGTAATAGGCTTAATGTACAGCCTTGTCAGACCCCTCTTTGAATATGTATCATTGGTCCCTGCCATCCATTAACCAAAGGTACTACAGTGGCCATTCTGTACAGTAATTTTATCCAGGATATGAAAAAGGGAGGGTATACCATAAACCCCTAAGGTATGCCATAAATATGTATAGCAAAGAGTGTCAAAAGCCTGTTGCTGATCAAGCATAAGTGATATTCCTTCCAGGCCATCCTTGTTAACCCTTACAATTAATTCTTTAATAAGAATTAAGCAGTCAGATGTTTTCCTTTCAGGGATAGAACATGCTTAGGCATCTGTTATTAAATATGGAGCTGCAGCAAGTATCCGAGCATTCAAAATTGTTAATATTTTAAAATGTATGTTTAAAAGGCTAATAGGAATCCAATTCTTTATCTCTGATTTGTCTCCTTTCTGAATAGAAAAATTAGAAGCCCCTCTGACATTTCGAGGGGCAAGGTACTATTCTGCAATATTGCATTGTAGACCACTGCCAATTCTACTACTGAGGATTTTTTAAAGTACTTTATATAGTTCTGCTGTTAGGCCATCCTTGCCTGGAGATTTTTTTGCCTTCAAACTATTAATAGCTATTTCAACCTCAACTGGTTTAATCTGATTTGTAAGTTTTTGCAGGACTTAAGTTAGACATGTTGGAACCTGGAATTGAGAAAAAAAATTTGTAAAGTCCTGAATGTTACCACATAGTTCTGAAAAAATATGCACTAAATGTTGAGTTACTATTAACAATAAAGTTGCAGTTATCAGAGCATGTCTGACCATTACTATGCATCAGGGTTTCTATCTGCTTGCTGCTTATTTTATCTTTACAATTCTGAAAGGGAGAAACACTACTCGCTGGTCCCTTGTGTTCCATATTCTTGTTGTTTCTGAAGGATATCAGGCTGTTTTTGGTGAAACTGTAACATTTGGTGCCTACTTTTTTTGAATTTGTACTGTGAAATTATGTTTAGTAGTTGCAGCTAGAGCCTGTAGTTTTTGCAATTGCTTCCTATTCTGTAAATATGTAAAATATTATTTGTTTCTTATGGTTTTTCCTTTTAGGAGATTTTATAAACATTTTTTAGTATCTGCCCATCACTGAATGGGAGAGTCATACATTTCTAGTACTGTTTTCTTTAAAGTAATGAAATATCTGATATTTTGTACACAAATTTGGTCAGCAAACTGATCAGAGTAAAATTTCTAGTATCCTGGTCCATTAGTATGAGTTGGTGACTGGTCTATAGTAAGTATTAAAATTGTATGATGCCAAAAAGTCCACTTTGTGAATCTCTGTAGGCAATAGAGGCATAGTTTGGGAACTAAAAAAAAGCCTATACTTGTAGCTAACTTACCTTTCTGGAATGTGGGTGTTGAACAACCTTGTTTTGAAAAATACACATCTATCAAATTTGCATCCTTAATCATATTTTTTAAAGTAGTCATATCAGAACATTTTTTACTAGTAGTTGTTTGCACCTCCCGATCTTGCTTATTTAGTCTGCAATAAAAGCCCCCCCCCCCCAAATCACTGTCTGTGCTTAGTAGAGATAGGGCTTTATAGTTTTAAAAAGAGCTATGCTATCTATTTCCATTTGAGGAGCATGGACATTAATGAACCTATAGTAGTTTGTGTTTATTTTTGTATCTAAGAGTGTTCTACCTGGTTGTAAATCAATCAATTTTAGTATTTGAAGGTGTTTGTTTTAAAATGAATTCCCACCCCTGTACGGGGTTCAGTGCCCAAGGACCAGTAAGACTGTCCTCTGTACCACGCTTTAGTGACTTCCTGAATTTCTTAACGTGTGCAACCTAGTATCTTGTAGGAATATTATTTATGCCTGACCCTGTGTAAAGTAAGAAAGAACTGCCTGCCTTTTACGAGTATTTGTTATACTATTAACATTGATCAAGCCGAGTGATAATGGAATTTCTATAGTAGGGATAAGAACTTACTGCTTGCCTTCTTTCCTCATGAAATTTAAATTGTCTGCCTTTTTGATCTCCTGGGTTTTTTTGTGGAAGGGTGAGATGTGTTCCCTTCTAAAAGTGGGGTATGTGTCTGCATGTCTGTGTCATTACACTCTCCATCAGAGAGGGGATCAGTTTGTGAGGATCAGAGGGTAGAATCCTCTGAATCTGGGTCTAAAATGTCCAAGTTTTTATGTAATGCTTCGTATCTATTTGCTGTTGACACTTCTTTTGTTTTTGGTATTTTAGGCACAGGTTGTCTTTTAGTGTGTGTTTGTTGTGCATCTTTGCTTCTTTTCCCCTTAACTTGTTGGGAGGGGGTTTGAGGTGGAGCATTGTGTCTTTCTGTATGCTTTTCCTTTGATCTGCCTGTTCTAGTATAATCTGGAAGGTGGGGGGGGGGTTCCGGCTCCTCCTGTGATACTGGCTGTGTTTCAATGATTGTCTGAGCTATGTCTGTAGCAATTGGGACCAGCTCTACCTGTTCCCTAGTTGGGAGCATCTCTGGGGGGCTGTCTGGCACTAATGGTAGTGGAGGCCCTAGGAAAGGTAGCTCTCTGAGTGACTGCTATCAGTAGTCATTGTTTCTCTTCATCAGTATTCTCACTAATTATGTGCTGCCCATCTACAAATCTGGTATGTGTATCCTGGCCTATCACAAAGGTTACATTTTATTTAATTTAGACAGTTTCCCCTTGTGTGTACCAGTTCCTGACACAATGCACATTTTACTTGGTCACAAATACTGCTTAGATGACTAGTAGATCAGCATTTGTAACATGACTTTGGTTAGCCTGTATAAAAAAGGACCCCTTGATCTCGAACCTAAAAAAAAACAAAAACAGGGAGATGAATGAGCCCATCATCATTAACGTTTGAGCACACTGCATTATACAGTTTTGCAGGGGAAATTGAAGCATGACAAACAGAAGCATAGGGCCTCAAGTTCTGTCTATTAATGGTATTCATGGGCACTTCAGGCACCATCCTAACAGTTACTTCTGGAAGTGGGGTTTTGGGCTGTACCTTTGGACAGTCCGTGACGTTATCTTTCAATAAGGGCAATACTGGGTTCTGAGTAAGTTCCAGGTTAGGTGGAATACAGAAAGGATAAGAATTATTTCAGTATCTGGGTTTGTACCTGTATCCTTGAGTCTTGAATGTGTTCCTGTGTTGTACAGCTGTTGCGGAGTTGGGCCCAATATCCATACACCTGTATTGGACGATCGTACCCAGCCTGCATTTTCCAGTGCTTTCTCGGCTGTCCAGCCATCCCTTTGTGCAGTAGTAGAAGTCATTTGTGGAGTACATCTTATGCTGGAGGTCGAAAACCTCAACAGATGCCATTCCTGGCACTGCTCCAGTTTCCAAGATAACCATAGCCTCAGAGGTTTTCATTACCAAGGGCTTAACTATGGTGGTAACCACGTCAACAGTCCTGACCTCTATTTCAGTTGTAGCGATGGTAGCCTCAGAATTTTTAGTGGTTTCCATGTTGTCAGGTTTTTGGGCCAAAAATCTCAACTAGCCTGCTTTCAACAGGTTACTATTCAGTGTCCAAGAAGCAAGTTTTGTCAAAAGAGCCATCTGGTTTAATAGGGCTTGCAATAGTTTTACCTGGTTGTCCTGTTGTGCATGCTGTCTAATCCGAGCAACAAAAGAAAAAACTGTAGCTGAAGCTTGAGTCTGCAGGTCCATCTGGAAAACTGTGCTGTCAAATGTCTTGGAGAAAGGCTGCTATGAAGTGGCTGCAATCTCTTCAGTGGTACTTGAGTCATCATTAAGTGGTTGCACACCCAGCTCTGTATCAGTGTTAGCTTGCTCTTCAGGTTGCTGCAATTTTTGCAATGCCTCAGTAATTTCTTGTTTTGCCAAAAACGTTTCTGTTTCAATATGAAGTATGTCATGTAATTGTTGCTACAGTGTAAAATCTTGGGACTGTTCCTTTGAGTTTGCAACATCATTATTATTTAAGTTCATAGCTGGTGATAACACCTTTTCAGGGATCCTGTCTTCTTGTAAATCCTGTTGTCCTTCCATTTCTGCATCGTAATATTTATCTTCTATCTCACAGTGTGCAGAGACTGGGTTAGACACCTGCTACTCAGTCTTCTCCATGTCCATCCTCTCTGACTCTTAACCAGGACTGGCCATTCTGCAAGCCAACCAGCAGCTCCCCCTACAGTAGAGTAGAGGAATTTCCCTGGTGTCCTGGCCAAAGTTCCCCCATTCACTAAAAATACTACCAATAGCTTAATCTGTTTCAATGTCAGTTGGCATCTATCTGTATCCCCCTCCCCGGGAAAAGGCTGAAAATAGGCAACATTGTCTAGTCCTCCTTTCCCTGTCAACAAAAACTAAATAAATAAATATGGAAAAGTGCTTCCATTTCAAAGAATGTGTATGTTTAGTAGAAAGATTTATAGCCACAAACAAGATGCCAGCCACCTAAGGGAAAACCATAAAACTGGCCCAGACTATGTTTTCATGAGTTAGGCATGCAGATGGAGGGACCCCTTAGCCTGCAACAGCAGAACCTGCCAAAGGAGAGTTGAACAGGAGGTTCCACCACAGATCCTGCAGAAGTGGAAACCAAATATGGTGAGATCAGAAGGGGCCATCAGTATTAGTGTGGCATGCTTTGCCCTCAAATTGCACAACTCTCAGAATGAGAGGAATGACAGATATTTTTGGTGAAGTATTAGCCACTGCTAAGCAGTTTTAGATCACAAGTTGTGATGAATAAGAAATAATGTGACATACTAGAAACTAAATCTAGGCCCCAGGTTCAGTTCTAAATAGGTCACATTATTTCTTTCTCACCACAATTTGTGATCTAAAATTGCTTCACAGTGGCTAATTCTGCACCAAAACATTTGCCATCTTAATTATTCCTAGTTACAAGATTCGCAATACCAGAGAAAGAAAGTGTTTCTGTGAAGAGTCAAGCCAACCATGTGAGCCTATAGATCAGTGGTTACAGCACCCCATTCTGGGGGCCTGGGTTCAATTCCCAGTAGGTCACATTATTTCTTTTCACCACAATTTGAGAATGATAGGAGTCAGAGAAAAGGCCTCTAGGAATCCCTCTTTCTGGGAGATGAACAATACATCTTTCCAAAAAAACTCCATGTCCTGGCATCAACAAGCAGAGATGTGGCAGTTTTGCATTGTGTGGCAATTGAAAAATGTTCAACTCTGGATGATCCATCTTTGGAAAAGATTGTTTACCAAAGAGATCAGAAGTTTCCATTCATGTATCAGAGACTGAGACCTGCTAAGCCTGTCTGCCAACACATTTTGGAAACCTGGCAAAGGCACGGTCAGTAGCTGAAGGCCACGAGACGTCGCCCAGAACCACACTCTCATTGCATCCCTGCACAATGGCCAAGAGTGAGTACCCTCCTGCTTGTTTATATTATGAGTCATTTTATGGTAGGTGTCAGGAGCCAGAGGCAGTTTGCCCATAAATAGTTTGTATCAAATAACCCCTAAGCATATAAACCAGTGTTTTATAAAAGCCAGTTATCCAGATTGTGTCTGAAATTCTGTTTACTGTTGCTTAAAATGACACAAAGAAGAAGATCTTTCCAGGTGCTAATAACTCTCTGGGTAAAGAAGGACTTTGTTCTAATGATATTAAACCTTGTGATACTTAATTGAAGCAGGTGGCCTCTTATCACAAATGCATCTAGTTTTAAAAGATGCCCATTTCACTAAGTAAATATGGGTCATTATTTATGTCCCATAGAAACAATAAGTCACCATGGTGTCTTCTGAGTTACAAGGGCATAAGCTTCAAGTTAGTTAACCTGTCCTCATAGTGTTTATCACCCAACCTGAGAACAAGCTTTGTAAGTCTCTTTTGAACTTTTTAGAGTTTAATAATTTCACATCTCTTGTATGGGACCAGAGCTGTGAGTAATAATTGAAGTATGGTCTCATGTAGGATCTGTAAAGAGGTTAAAAAAAAAAAAAACTCTAGCATCCCCTGAATTGATATTGTTTTTAATGGTCCAGAGTATTTTATTGGTCTTATCATAGAAACATAGAATTTGACGGCAGATAAGGACTGCTTGGCCCACCCAGTCTGCCCATTTCCCTACCTACTGGATAAGCTGTAGATCCTAGTTAACCAGCAGCCTACTTCTTCCTACCCCAACCCCCCAGAATTGCCTTATGACTATCCCATGCATGTACTATTGTTTCATTAATATGTCGGGTGAAGCTAAAGTTATATGAAATCTGGATGCCAAGCTCCTTCTCTAGCACCAGACACCTAAGTTGCCTACCACATAGAAAATGGTTATGTTTGGGGTTGTTAAAACCAAAATGCATAATTGTACATTTTTCCAAGTTGAAACTCGTGCCCCAGTTATGAGCCGGTTAGAAATAATTGCAAGATCAGATTGCAGTCTTTTTCTGTCTTCAGTGCTGTTATATACACCACCAATTTTATATCATCTGCCTATTTAACAGATCAGGGGCTGGATTCCCAAAGAGAAGATAGCAAGGGTGACCAGCACACACCTAAAAGCACACTGTTGTGTTGCTCCTTAAGAACCAATATGGACACCAAAAGATTCCTCCAAAAAGTGTTTCAGCTTTAATTTAAAGTGCAAAGAAGTGCAAAAGAACATAAATGCAGGACAAAATGGATCACTCACACCTATAATGTCCACTACAATTACAATCAATGGAGTAAAGTCCAAGGTTCAATACAAGATACTCAAAGCAGGCCCAGTTAGGGCCAGTTCACAACTTGTTACAGCAGCATAGGGTGGAGGGGCCCCCCTCCTAATGTTTCCTCCGATTATTCAGACTGTAAGCGTATTTTCTTGAGAAAGCACTGCCCACAGTACAAAACACATAAGACATTATGTGTGTGTAAGTGATCGATTCTGTCCTGCATTTATGTTCTTTTGCACTTTAAATTAAAGCTGCAACACTTTTTGGAGGAACCTTTTGGTGTCCATATTGGTTCTTAAGGAGCAACACAACAGTGTGCCTTTAGGTATGCGCTGGTCACCCTTGCTAACTTGACTTTTTATTTTTGACCAGGCACCACTGTTACCTGGATGCGGTCATTATCAGTACTAAAAAATTCTCAAAGAGAACCAAAAATTCCACAATTGCAGAAAAATGACTTGCAGCACTGCAGAACTGTAGTTGTGGTACATTCACAAATAAAAGTTTTGCAGTTGCAGAAAATCACAAAAAGAGGCAAGTTACAGAATTCTACAGCTACAGAAAATGCACAAATGCAGATCTGTAGCTGAGGAAAAGGCTCAGCTGCCAGAACAACAGGTGATCCCTATTAATTTGGAGCAGCAGACTGACAGTCTTGCCATAGATGCAGCAGAATGTACTCACAGTGAAACTAGCAGCAAGTCCTACAACTGGGACCACAGCAGCACCACCAGTACCAGAAGGACCATGTACCACAGTGGTATTCTGTAACTGTTGGCTGTCTCTCTCTCCCTGGAGTGTTCTTGTTGCCTGCTTCAGCAGCACTCACTTGTGGCTGTTACCAGCTCTGCTTCTACTGCCTGTGGGGCTCCTTTATGGGCTGCACTGGGTTATGTGGTTGTAGTTTGTTGCCTTTCAGTGAAAATGCATGCTGCTTTTGTTGTAACAACTGATGCAACTATACAGCCACAGGTTTGTAGTTGCTTGGTGCCCGAACATCCACTATAATTGTATCCCAATTGTTAGTACACTGCTTTTTGCTTAGTACACCTTACTCTCTGTGGTGCAGCATGTGCACAGCATTTTTTCCTTAACTGCAGAAAACTGTGGCGGAGAATAGCCTTTAAAGGGATATGTCATAATTTCAATGGCTTTTTTGCTTATGAACTTCCACAGTTGCACTTTTTTCTACAGTCCGCAGTGTATGTTTTCTGCAGCTGTGGAAGTTCTGCATATACCACTCAGAGCAATTACCCCTTTTTTCCCCACAACTGCGCAAATTTTGCAGACTTGCACATTTTTTTGCACCTTCCAACTGTTTTGAGAATCTAGCCCCAGCAGTTTAAACCTTGTGTAACATCTGAGATGAACAGATAGAATGTGTAAGGGCCCAGTGTAGGGACATGTAGTGCAGGACACTGACATTGCCTGTGTGAAACAGCAAGGGACTAGGGCCGAGGTGCTCCTGGAAAGTCTGAAGATGAAGTAGAACAGCCCACATCTCCAGGGAATTTATACAGAGATCTGAGTCTAGATCGGTCCAGGACCCTTGGCTCTGAAAGGATCTGAGATGGGCTCTCAGCAGAACCTGAGGCTTCCATTGTGAGGATCTGCAGGGGAGTCAGGGAAATTAATAGAACGCCCTGCAACAGGTCCAGGCAGTCAGGAGTCCTAGGACTGCTTGACTTGCACTTGCCTGTCAGGCAACTGCCTGACATTTTTTGCCTGACAGATGTACAATCCCGAAAAGGGATTGCCTGACATTTAGAATGCAAGCAACCTGGAGTTAGTTATATTACATCTGAGGGGGTGTGAGAGCCCCACGCATGTAGTGTGTGTCATGATCCTGCATCCCTGGACTTAATAACTAACTCCAGCAGTTATCTTCAGCAGGAACGATGGCAACAGGGATCTAAATAGTTCAGAGAATGTCAGCACAACATAGGAGTCAATGACACCTTTTAAAGAGCCTGAGACAACCAACATTGAGGGGGTAGAAACCCATGATGGGGATTGTATACCATTGAAAGTATGCAGGAAAATGCCAGACCCTGATCTAGGTGTCTCACTGATGGATGGAGGGTGTAGACAACATCCCTGCAGCAGGCAACAAGGACTTTCCTTCCTTCGATGGCAACCTCAAGCTCACCATTGCAGTAGGAGTTTTATTCTTGTTTGTGGTGATGGCCAGAAAAAGAGGACTTCAATGATGACTTATCCTATTCTTTTTGTCCTCAGTCCTCAATGAGTGCAGTGGCAACCGAATTGATGAATGCCATGGGGTTCCCTTCCCAGAAACAGTCAAGCAAGAGTGAGACGTCAGCTTGGATCCTGATGCCTCGACTTGAGCTTACAAGGCCTTGATAGCGATTAAGGTTCCTAGAACTTTTTTGGGCATCTCCTTGTGGCCTGGTTGAATCCCTGGCAGATCTTGCAGACCCTGACCTCGTGGGACAGGCCCAAACAAATGCAAACTGTGTGAGTGCCACCCTTGCAGATCTTGTAACTGCAGGTACAATTCCTAAATAAAGGTTCTTATAATGGCGGCATAAGATGACAATGACATCAGTAAGTAAAAGAAAAGTTGCAGTAAATAATAAAGTTAAAGAAATGATGGTGGTGTTTCACGTCTGATGAGCAGTTGATGGTGGGAGAAAGAACTGAGGAGCAATGGTGTTGCCCACAGTCTTACAGGTGTCAACATTGCACATCATCATGAGTGGTCCCAACTAGCAAAAATCTCTGAGTGGTCCTGATTCCACCAACTTGCATTTCCAAAGGTGTGACCCAATGGATGAGATATCCTCAATAAAGATCCAGTTTTTCTGATACAAGCTACAGTCCCTATGTCTATAGTTTAGAGTAAGCAAGCAATAGTGTTATGTTCCCTATAATATAGAAATAAAGTCCACCCACATGCACATAATAAAACTCTAAAGGCATTGAAGACTTCTGAGGACATTTATAATCCATGACTATGAAACACTAGTGGTTTGTTTGTGACATCAGAACCCAGACTGCTATTAAAGACTCACATGTACACTTTTGGTGTGTTTTATGTTGTGTGGTTTTTTTTCCAGTTTTGGCAGTCTGGCTATATGTGCTCCAGTGTTACTGAAAGTTTGTTGCATTTTACTTTCACTTTTTAGTGTGCCGGGCAGTACAGTAGTGATGTAAGAACTTGCCATTTAAAGTAGAGCCCCGTTATTGGTAAGCTCCTATTTCGGAACTAGCCAATAACAAGAAATGACACAGAGTAAAAGCTCACTGACTGTAAAGCTACTAATGCCTGTATATTATAAGGAAATTAACTTAAAAAAAATTGTAACATAATAATAATGATGATGGTGATAATTACAATGAATATAAATAATATCACTTATTTCTTTGGTAACCTTTTTAAAACACACACACACACACACGTGACTTTCATTCCAATAAAACAAATAAAAATGATACACTATATAACAAATTAAAACAAGGAAAATCAGTACAACATGAGTTGTCATTGTAACATGGGCAAGAAAAAGTGTTACGCAGGATTGGACAAAGAGCATCAGGTGTTCCCACCATACTCATACATTAACTCTCAAGCTACGGCCACGCTGGGATTAATGTATGGCGGTGTTTCCTTTACATAGTTTCTGAAATCCACCAATCATCCTGCGCTCTCTGCAATACACAGTCTATGTATGCTGTAGTACTAATACTGGCCTCCACACGGTCATAGTGGCAAGCATTTCAGGTAACTAGAGATATGACAAGCAATACACAGAACTGATTCAAACAGTACTCTTGTATATTAAAGTTATACTACTAACTGTGTAGTAGCAGTAAAGTAAGTGGAAGCTTATGTGTGTTGATGCATTGATTGCTTGCATTGCTAAGCGTGTGCAGTGCTCTTGATCTTCCCACCAGAGGTCACAAATTTGTGTACAGCAGACTGATGTAATCCAAGTGGTTGAATAAATAATACCACAGTAATAAAATTATCCACCAAATATGCAAAAAATATATAGTTGCACTCAGAACACTCACTATTCCCTACAGATGTCCTAACAAGAGAAGCAGGGGTTCTGGTACAAATGCGGAAGAGCATGACTAGCCGACTTTTTCTGATGTGCCACAATGTTCCTTTCCAGAATGGAGTAATGTTCTGTACCACCGAACAAGCAACCATTGAGACCGCTGAACTTCAATGAGCCAAAACCTGACTCAATACCTCAGAAAGATTCATCATGGCATATCATACACACGCCTCAGGTAAGAGAGTGAAATACTGAAAATGTCTCAGTGAAAACTGATGCTTTCCAATCTAACATCAACTCAGAATCCTGCAGACAGCATAAAACAATGGCACAACATTATGGCACTAAAACCTGTAACATGGCCAAGAAAGCGTTCCGAACAGGGAGCTGAACCTTTTTTTTCTTGCTCATGTTACAAGAAAATTAACCCACTCCAGAAGGTGGTTCTATAAGGCCTTCAGTCATACATTAATACCTGATAGACCCAAGCTCAGTCATAGAGTTAATCCTTACTTATTAGGATATATGGTGGTCACAATTTGGGAGTAGTTGATGCTGAAACACTGACATTGGAATTCCAGGTGTCAACTATAGTTATGAGTTCATATTACCATCTTAGATCATCAGGTTGTGCACCTTTCTTGAACCAGGAGACCTGAAAACTGATGTAGGCATTCAACTCCTTTCGCCTTGATAACCGTTGTGCACTGAGCACTCTACAATGCCTATCCTACGACCATATTCGATGCCTGTAGCAAGTATAGAATGCAGCAGCTCATCTTCTGAGCTAATCGGTTCAGATTATATCACCAGGCACTGCTCAGTCTGTGCTGGCTTCCAGTTAGGCAGGAAATTAACTACAGGGTTAGTGTTCTGACTTGCTGAGCCCTGAGAGAAGTGGGTCCCTCCTATATCCACAAGTTCTTGTTACTACTGATCAGATACAGGCCTACATTCCAGTTGCTGGCTGTTTCCACTCAAGATTAAATTAACGGGGGATAGACTTAATTAACTGTAGACCTGGTTCAAAGGAATTCTTTTCTGCCTTTGGTCCACAGGATTACAAGCCTCAGCAAGTTTGGAAATGACATTTCAGCTCTGCCTACCCTGGCCCCATCACTTAATTCTATGTTCACATGTATATACTGCTGTTATTTCATTCATCTAATTTCAATGTACATTGTAGGGTTGTGTTATTTATGTATTTATTTATTTGTCACCACACAAGTGAGTTGGGGATTAACTTTGGCTCCACAGAGACCAGTTCTGCCACTGCTGTATACATGTTGCTCCATCCAGCTCCTGAGGGCTTGGATTGTGTTGGAAGGCTGGAGGAGAAAAAAGAGGAGTGCCCCTCTCTATTTGGCATCCTCTGTACCAGTTGAACCATGACCTCCTACTGTACAGCAGAGGCAGATGTCTGCCACCAGTGAAGAGGTTTTATCACCAAGTGTTATTTAATTTAAGAGCACCACCACTGGCCAACCACCTGCAACTGTGACAGGCCTACACCGATTCATCATAAGCTCCTTAGAACTAAGATTTACTGATAGCAGTGCTGCAGTGATATTTGGGGAGCAGCATAACTGTGCAGCTGGCCGAGCATTATGACTGGTTGGAGGCAGGCTGCATGATGTTTTGGGCTGTGATGAGATGGGCACCCGAAGAGTGCCAAACAAGTGGCAGTAGCCTAAGTACTTCTATTTCATTTAACCCTTTTCTGTTCCCTAGGACATACGAACATATGAAATTGCCAGCAGATACAGGTCATTCGGTCTATCTAGTCTGCTTGAGTGTGCAGCACTTCAGTCCATTAGACTGCAGCTGCCCCCCCACCTCTTATGCCCTCCCCCAATCGCCCACCTCCTGGTTTGTACCCTCACCTTGAATCTGTCCCACCCCTCTTTAAGCCCCCAACACTCTGCAGCAATAAGACTTCCTCAGAGAGCTTTCCACCCTGCCACCACCCTTTCTGTGAAATAGTGCCTCCACAGTTCCATCTTGAACCTGCCCCCTTCCAAATTCATAGAGTGTCACCTGGCTTCCCTTCTGCCCTTCAGATTGAGCATACACCTGGTGTCTACTCTGTTCAAACCCTTCAGGTACTTGAAGGTCTCAATCATATCCCCTGTCTCCCTTCTTTCCTTCAGGGTATACATACTAAGCTCTCTCAGTCTCATCTCATATGGTCTGTCCCCCAACCCCAGGTTGCTTGGTGCTGTACCTCTTCCAGAAGTCTGATGTCTCTTTTCAAGTAGGGGCACCAGAATTGCATGCAGTACCGTAGGTACGGTCTCACCAGAGACCTGTACAGGGTCAAGATGACCTCCCCACTGCTAGAAGTAATCCCCCTTGCTATGCACCCAAGCATCCTGCTTGCCTTCACTGCTACCTTCCTGCACTGAGCAGAGTGGTTCATTTCCCCTGTTACCAGCACTCCCAGATCCTTTTCCTCCTTGTATTTTGTTAATGGGACACCATCCAGCCAGTAATTGTGTCCTGGGTTCTTGTCTCCTAAATGCATCACTTTGCACTTCTTGGCATTGAAACCAAGCTGCCAAGTGTGAGACCAGTCCTCCATTTTTGCCAAATCCTTCTGAAGTACTTTTGCTCCTCCTAAAGCACTTTTGCTCCTCCTGTCCCCCCAATCTACCTCGCAAAATCTTTTGCCATCTGTGAAAGACTGATCTTGCTCTTAATCCCTACTGCAGTGTTGGCTATGAAAATGTTAAACAGAACCAGTCCCAGCATCGAGCCCTGTGGTACATCACTAGTTACTGCCCTGGGTTCTGATGCCTCCACCCAACTACTACCATCTGCTGTCTACCCCACAGCCAGTTCTTGACCCATCTGGCCAGTTTCCTCACAGCTCCCAGACTCTTCAACTTGCAGGTCACCCTACCATCTGGCACCAAGTCAAAGGCCTTGCTGAAATCCAGGTAGAGGACATCCACCGCATGTCCCCTGTCCAGTGCCCTTGTAACCCAGTTGTAAAAATCAACCAAGTTCATCTGGCAGGATCTGCCAGAGACAAAACCGTGTTGCCTGCTGTCCTGGAGATTGTTATCCTCAAGAAATTGCACCAGTCTTTCCTTGAGGATTGTCTCCATCAGTTTTCCCACAATTTCAGTAAGGCTCACCAGTCTGTAATTCCCCAGTTCATCTTTGGGCCCACTCTTATGTAGAGGTACCACATATTCTTCCCTCCAGTCCCTGGGCACACACTCAGAGTTCAGAGAGGTATTTAACAGGTCCACCAATGGCCCTGCCGGGATCTCTGCCAACTCTCTCAGCACCCTGGGGTGGACTCTGTTTGGGCCAGGTGCCTTGTCCACCTTCAGGGACTTAAGGCCCTCCCTCACCCTTTCCACAGTGATTTCCCCATCCATGGTTGCTTCTCCCCCACCCTCTCCCACCTCGCCCTTCTTCTCAGGTATGGGCCCATCCTTCTCCTTGGTGAAGGCTGAACAGAAGTATTCATTAAGTACTTCTGCCTGCTCAACCCCCTTTTCTACCCACCCACTTCCCCTCCTGATCCTAACAATTTGATCCTTATCCTCCTCTTCTCTCTGATATATCTGAAGAAATCCATTTCTCCTTCTTTGATCTCCTGAGCTAACTACTGTTCCCTAGCCACCTTTGCTGCCCTTACCACACTGCTCACTTCTCTGGATTTCTTCACATATTCTTCTCTGTCTTCTGCCCTGTCGGATCTCTTGTAGGTCCAAAATGCATTCCTCTTTTCCCTCACCTTCTCTATTACCTCTCTCCTCATCCAACTTCATTTCTTGGTCCTGACTTTCTTGCTCTGGCTCTTGACACAACTTTTAGTGGCTTCAGCCAGTCCTGCCTTGATGACTGCCTATTTTTGTTCCACGGCCATTTCTGGGCAGATGCTTGCCATATGACTTTCCAGTATGTGTTCCATCCTGCCAAAGTCTTCCCTTTGAAGTCCAGGGCCCTAGTTTTTGTAGTGGCTACTTCCCTATCCAGACACATTGAGAACCACACTATGTGGTGGTCACTGCTTGCCAGAGGTTCCTCCACCCTTACATCCCTGACCTGTTCCCCATCTTCCAGTACCAGATATTATTCCAGATTCCCAATACAAACCTTTGTTGCTTGTTTGCAATTTTTGTTTTGTGTACACATTATCAGTTGAGCAATAAAATTAAGTTTTCTTAACACTCTTGAATGCACTGTGGGGGAGCTGGGAGGACTCTGCCAGTGGAGACTTTTGTGGGTTGGTATCAGAGCTAAATATAATACAAAATTTCTTAGGCGGAATTACCATTCTGATTCCATGAAATTGTGCTGAGTTTCCACACAATTTCTGTGACATTTACCAAAATGTTAATTTCCATCATTTCTGTCTAATTTGAAAGTACTCACCCAAAGGTTACAAAAGCTGAATCTTCCTGCCGGTAACCTGATTCTTTCTTTTGTTCCCCTGACTGTCTATAGGCCTCACCAACCCCCCTCCCTGTATATCGCAGCTGCAGTCACAGATGCTCAGGCCCAGGCACCTCTCCACAGGGATAAGGCAGCTGGTCATGGAGTTGCAAGAGGTAAAGGCACCCCTTCCCACACACTGCTGAAGGTGTTTACCCATCGACACTTTGAGTCGACTCCCCACCAACCCCAGCCACCCTCCCACCCAAGCTGGATCCCTTAGCAGGTTATACTAAACTGCCACCAGGGGTCAGTGTTGCACATACACTCCACCCAAATTGCCATAGCCTTTCATCACTTTTTCTGCTGCACCACCCCACTGGCCCCACAGGTTCCCAACCTGAATCGGAGTGATTTTTCTCTATGCCCCCATTCTTCAGATCTTTACAAGGTGCAGATTTCAAACCCTGTACCCTCTGCACTGTGGGCGGGCACCCTACCACTGCACCATCATCTTAGCCCTGTTTACAAACCTCTCCCCTATTCCCTTAACCCCAATACAGCCCACCAAACCCTTAACATGTTCCCTTTTCTGTTACTCCTCCTCACTGCAGGACCCAAGCCACTCCACCATTCCCGTGTGTCCACCCACTCCTGCCCACTGCTATCACCATCCACCCTAGAATCCCTATATATCACGTACAGCTGTACAGGCAGTTATCTCCTATCATACAACATACCTCCAACCGCCATCCAGTGGTCTTGCTCAAAGGCCTCCCTCTGATCACCTGGCCAGCACCTGGCCTTAATTCTTTACCTATACCCACTGTAGTCCAATACCCCCCACCACCCAATCTAGGCCTCAGTAAACTGAAAATCCCAAAATACACCTTTCTATGGTATACCCTCCTTCTCTCTACTCTCTGGCAACATCCACCCCCCCAGGCCCCCATCTTGCACCAACTCCATAGATGCTAAACAAAATGGACTTCACATATCTGCAGTTTGCAGAAAACATTCTCCTCCTTCCAAGGCTGGCTTGCACAGCACTCACCAGATATACTAGCCCCAACAGAAACCTGGCTTACCAATGGTACTCCTGATGCTGCAGTGGCCTTAGACGGCAACTTACTCTTCTGCTCTGACTGGCTCTCTAAAAGAGGTGGATGTTGTGCCTTTTATATAAAAAATACTCTGCTTGCAACCCAAATTAACCTCCCTGTCACTGAATAGGAAGCCCAAATTCTTACTGTTAAATTGCTCCTTGGAGACCCAGGGAAAACCCTATATCTCTCTGTGGCCTATATACCTCCGTGCAAACAAAAGCCCAGTTTCAATGCCATTCTAGACTACATTACACAACTCCCCCCCAAAAAATGAAGTCATCCTCGTAGGAGACTTCCACATCAACTGGCTTTCACCCTCCTTCTCTCATTTCCTTAACTCACCCATAGCAATTGACCTCACCGAGGTCATTCAATCCCACACTAGGCTAAAAAGAACAGGAAATGTGACCCTTCTTGACCTTGTTTTCACCAACAGACCCAATAATATCTCCCAGGTTAAGGTTCTTCCCATTGCCATTAGTAATCAGTCTCCCGCTGCTTGCTGGTGGTCTAAAAAAATACACACCCTCCCCCATCCCCTCTTTCCAGAGACAATTAAAATGAGGCTCCCTTTCTCATCTCAAGTCTCACCTTTGGGCGTGTGACTGGTCCCCAGTTGACATGGCAGTGAGTGTTGATGCAGCACCATCATACTTCACTGCCACTTTTAATGCCACTTGTGACAGTTACACCCCCTCACTAAACGCTTCACAAAAAGCCAAAACACCCCCAGGATCACTCAGGCCCTCCTTGATATGATGCGACACCATGACAATCTCTGGCACAGAGACATCAACTCATCTCCTGAGGGACAGACAGCTCTACAGAGAAGCTAGAAATGTGTGCACATGGGCCATTCGCCAGCATCCTACTATAAAGCAGCCCTTACCTCCTCATGGGGCTCTGGTCATGATTTTTGGAAAAATATTAGAGAACTCAGTGGAAAAACCATCTCCCCTTCCCCAACTCAACTATCCACTGGCAGGACCAGTATCCAAGAACCTCTGGCTATAGCAAACATCCTAAACACCACTTTCTCAGACATCAGTACAGTCCTGCCCCCTAATTTCTTTGACCCTTCCCCTGCTTTTCCCCCTCCCTCCCCCTGACTAACATTCCCCTTTTCATTTTCATACTGTGTCACCCAATCATGCCAAGAAATACTTATCCAAATTCCTGACCAAATCCTGGTATATCAAGGACTCCCTGGACGTACTCTTACACTTCATGAAGTCCTACTCCCACTAACAAAAATTCTCAATAAATCCCTCTGCATCTGCCAATTCCCATTTCCATGGAAACAAGCTATCATAACACCTATCCTAAAGAGTGGAGATAGAACCTCCACCAATAACTATAGGTTCATTTCCATCCTGCCCCCCTCAAAAGCCTTAGAACAAAATTGCAGTCAACCAATTCATATATTATTTATCTGTGCACAACCTCCTCTGCCCTGAACAACATGGTTTCCATAGGGGGCCATAGTGCAACCCCTGCCCTAGTTGAATACCCCTCATACATCCACCAAGCCCTTGACCATGGACTTATTGCTGGCTCTCTTTACATTGACCTCACCAAGGCCTTCAACACAGTCAATAATGCCTTGCTTCTTCACTATCTCCCTGCACTTGGACCTCCCAGGAAACTGTATCCTGATTCAGCAGCTACCTCACTGGCAGGACTCAACTTGTCAAAATTGGTTCCATCATCTCCAACTGCCACCCTGTACTATCTGGTGTCCCCAAAAGCTCCATACTGGGCCCCCTCCTTTTCTGCATGTTTCTGAATGTGCTACCAAAAGTTTGTGCAGGTAAACTTCTCTTATATGCTGATGATGCTGTCATTTTTGGCATTCATCAGCAATCTTGACACCCTCCAAAGCTCAGTCCAGAACTACTTCTTGGAAACCAAAACCTGGTTTCCAAATCATAGGCTCATACTTAACCATAAAAACAAAGTCTATGATTTTGGCCCACCACCAGAGTTCTCAGTCTAGAGCAACTCTTTCCATTGTCAACTCAATGGTAGACACATTACAACAGGTAAACACCTTTAAATACCTGGCCATAACTTAAGACACATCTCTCTCCTTTCATAAACATATCCAGCTTCTGTCCAACCTCACTAAACACCTGAATTCATCTCCTCTACCGCCTCAAGCATTATCTCCCCCCCCGAAGCCCTCCATGTGGCTATATCTTCCTCCGTACTCTCCACCTTGAACTACAGCATTGTTATATATGGCTCCACTGACCAGACAGCCTTAAGCCATCTCAAAATAATCCTAAAGAAAGCTTATCATCTCATCACAGGCAGTGACAGACAAACCCATACCTGTGAACTCTATAGACAGTCCCAATTGCTTAATTTTGACTCGATACTGAAATACCATGCCTGTCTCCCAGCTAAGAAAAGCCTTCTTAATCTTGCTCTCTCAGGGCTTACCCCTCTATTCCAAACTGCCCCTTTAACCAGAACCACAAGAACTGCTGGCAAGACCCCATAGCTTTCCCCCACTGTAGGATCTCCCTTGGACAAAGGGCGTTCCCATATTGGGCCCCTAAATGGATCAATGAACTCCCCACACCCATTATCTATGGAACAAAAATAGGTTCTTTGAAGACCCACCTCAAAACATGATCCTCCAACTAGCTTGTTATCACTGTCCCTAACTTTCCTCCCTTCTCCTCTCAGCTTTCCTTCTATTGCCTTCCTCACCTAAGTCCCCTGTGTCTCCCCCTTACGTTTCTCTAAGCCTGATTTTTTTCTCCTTTTCATTTTATTGAGTTTTAACAATACAGAGAACAGATCCAGAAGAAACAATGTACATCGACAGCAAGATGAAACTGTTCCTCCTCCCACCCTCCCAACCCCACCCCACAAAGAAACCCTCCCCAACACAGATACAAGAAATTAGGTAGTTCCAAAAGATAATTGGATACTGGAATTATAAAGTTATAGGGAATAAAGGGTGTGTAAGGGGTCCCATATTGTCATATACTTCTTTGACCTATTATTGAGACTTGCTATCGTCTTTTCTGTTCTGAGGTTCTCAAGTAACTTATTAAGCCATTCAGTATAAGAAATGTCTTCACTGTCCTTCCAATGGTGCAGTATCACTTTTTTAATGGACATAGCAATAAGAGCCATATGGTACCAGTGGTTGAGCACTGATATCCCAGCATAATCTCCCAGTACACAGATTTCTGGGGTAAACAGGGCACTCAGGCCTAGTAAAGGATCCACTCTTTGTCGAATATTAGGCGGAGTAATGTTACACTAGAACAAGTCTATAAGTTGTGATATAAGGAACCATCCTCTTGTTGACAGCTAACACACATAGGTGACAACAGGAGACCAAACTTTAATAATCTCTGGGGAGAATAATATAAGTTATGCAATATGTGAAATTGGGTGAGACACAGTCTGTCTTGGGTAATGTATTTGTGGCAATTACACCATAATGTTGGCCAATCTAACTCCAGATTAGGGAAGAAAGGAGTCAAGTAGGCCATAGGGCCAAAGCAGTCCAGGTATGCATAATCATATAAGATCCCATAAATCTTGGACACTGCTTGTTGGAGACCTACTAATGAACCCAACTCTTTTGAGAAGGATAGTATAGCCGGTTTGGGGGGGGGGGATATCCACTCCCAGCACTTTCAGGATTAAGTGTCTTAATTGAAAAATTGTTAAAACATTTTGGGTAGGAATATCGAATCTGTTTAAAATTTCTATGGTAGAAAACCAGGTGCCCTCTTCTTTCGTGAAATGGGTGAGCTGTCCTTCTCCCAGGAAAGGCAGCCAGTGAATGTTAAGCAGAGGTGAACTTTAACAGATATTGCTATAGGGGATGTTTTAAGTCTGGGAAGGAGAGCACTGGCTTTGATATGTAGAAGCGCAGTTGGGGATAGGCCACTGGCTCTCATAAGAGCTAGTTCAATTGTAAGCCAGAGTGGTGAAAAGGGAGAGGAGGATCCCTCATTTTGTAGAGACAACCAATGGAGATATCTAGTCGAGTGACTAGCCCAATAATAAAGGTTAAATGGGGGGGGCGCAAGCCCCCTTTAGCTTTGAGGGCAGCAAGCTTGTAGTAAGCTATTCTAGGTTGTTTATTAGACCAAATAAATTTTGTGATGAGACCATGTACTTTTCTGAACCAGGAGAGGGGTAAGCAAATATTAAGTAAATTAAAGGGATTAAAAAAGTCTAGGAAATACGTTCATCTTAATTAAATTAATTTTGCCCCATAGGGAAAGCGGGAGTTTGGACCATCTATCTAGATCTTGACTGATGGTTTTAACCAGAGAATCCAAATTAAATTTCTGCATAGATGCCGAGTTCCTTGTCAGTATGATTCCCAAGTATTTTAGGGAGTCTTGTTTCCAAGAGAGTCCTAATTCAGTGATGGAGCCCTTGAGAACCTTGTGATTGAGGGAAAATACTACAGTTGTGTCTATGTTTAGCTTGTAATTGGACAACTGGCTATATTTCTCTATGATGTCTAACATGGGAGGAATAGAAACAGATGGGTGGGACAGTTGGAGAAGAAGGTCACCTGCATAAGCGGAAACCTTGATTTCCTGATCCAAAATAGTTATTCCTTGGATCTTCCCACAATCCATGAGTCGATGGATGAGGGGATCCAAATATAGATTAAAAAGCAATGGGGACAGGGGGCAACCTTGTCTGGTACCTGACTGCAATGGGAAAAGGTTGTAAACTGCTCCATTACCCGTTACTCTCACCAAAGGGGAGTGATACAGTGCTTGCATCCATTGTTGAAATACTGGGGGAAAATCATAGGCTTTAAGAGTTTGAAACAAAAAATTCCAGTCCACTCTGTCGAATGCCTTCTCAGTGTCCAAATACACCAAAGCAGCTGGAAAAATTGCATCTCTGGGTGCCGAGATTACATGTGACAAGACTCAGAGATGGTCAACCTGCTCTGGGCCGATAAGACCTGGAAGAATAATATTTATCCGGGCAGCTAAAAGCTTTGTTTAAATTTTAATATCCTGATTTAATAAGCATATTGGTTGATAGCTTGTAACTAGCTCTGGGTTCTTTTCGACTTTATGTAGCAGGACAATTAAGGCTTCAAAAAGGGTTGGGTCTATAGATGCTCCTGACAAAATATACTGAAATGGGGCAATAGTAGAGGAATTAACAGCTCTTGAAATTTTTTATAGAAATTAACCAAGAATCTATCAGGGCCAGAAGTTTTATTAAGGGGAAGGCTGTTAATGATTCCTGCCACTTCTGAATAGGAAATGGGGGTTATGAGTACCCTTTGCTGAGCATCGGAGAGAGAGGGTAGGTTGGATGCAGCCAGGTACTCATCTAGGGCCTGGTCTGAGGGTGGGTTGGACATTGAACTATACAGGTTTTTATAGTATTTACTAAATTCGGTGACTATGTCTGATGGGGATATTTTCAGTGAATCGTATTCTTGAGAACGGATAGATGGTATATATTTGGAAGACTCCTGTTGTTTTATCCTGAGGGCTAATAGACGCCCTGCTTTTTCACCTTGATCTGTATAAGCTGCCTTCATCCTCAGGACTGCAAATTCTGCCTTTTCTCTTAAGATCTCCAAGTACTCATCTTTTACCTTAGCTAGATCCTCTCTGAGGGATTCTGGAGAATGGAGATTTAGCATAGCTTCAATTGTCCAGATTTGGGAGAGAAGGCTTAAAAGTTTTTGTTCTCTTTTCTTCTTTCTATGAGGACTGAGAACAATTAGTATACCACTAATGTAAGCCTTAAAGACACACCATTTCAAATCTGGCCTGGCTATAGATTTGTGGTTAATATTGATGAACTGTTCCATGTTTTGAAAGAGTTATGGTCATTTCAGGATCCTTCAGCAGCTGGTTGTTGATCTTCCACCGTGTTTCTCTTTGGGGAAGAGGTAAAAGGGAGAGGTAACACATGACCAGGGAATGGTCAGAAGGTGGGTCCGGTTGGATGAAAGATTCCAATATCCCAGACAATAGTGTTTGAGATAAAATTAGGTAGTCAATATGAGAGTCGGTATTATGAACTGGGGAAATAAAAGTATAACCCCTTTCCATGGGGTTAAGCACCCACCAAATATCACAAAGACCAGTCTGATCAATAAATTCAAGGAGGGCCCTTTTTACTGGAGAAAGCCCCTGTCAAGTATGTTTGGAACAGTCTAAAGTGGGGTCAAATATGAGGTTCAAGTCCCCTCCAAGTATTATGGGTATTGAGAGAAAGGGGGCAAGAATGTTGACCAGCTGCGTGAAGAACCCTGGAGTGTCCACATCTGGCCCATAGATATGACCCAGTAAGACCTCTGTCGTATATTTTGTGCCATGGACTAAAATAAATCTGCCTTGGGGATCTCTGACCATTTGGATGAGTGAAAATGGGATTTTCCTGGTTATTAAAATCATGACACCACAACTTTGAGTGGAGCGCTCAGTTGAGAATATCTGACACACTTGTCGTCTCCTCATCCGAATGGCTTCAGAATCCAACAGATGAGATTCCTGTATAAATATAATATCAGCTGCCAATAATGACAGATGCTTTAATATCTTATATTGTTTCACTTTCTGCCTGACCCCTTTGATGTTCCAGGTGGCAAATCTATGGCAAGCAGAGGGTTAAGCATGAAATCCAGAGTTGCTATCTGGGTTACCAGTAACTTGTCCCACTATGAATCTGTGTTGTATCCCTCCATCTCTCCCTTCCCACTTCCCCAACTATCCTACCCCCAAACCCCCGGTCCCAACCAGAAAAGAAAAATTAGGTTGATGCTTTCGAACCAACCCAGCCCACCCACATCCCCTAACTGTTGCAGACTTCATTCCACAGATCATCTATACTATTACTCCATCCTTCTAGCCACCCACAATAGTTCCCCGATCTTACGACAGAGAAACAGGCAAAAACAAAAACTTAAATTTCGAGAAGAAGGAAATCCCCTATGTTATGTAGTTGGGATACAACCTCTTCTCGAATACCATATGGGGTTCTTATCAATCTAACACAACAACTTGTACATATCGTATATACAGACCATTACAAATAGAAAAGGCCTGCTACTATATATTTCAAAAACAATATCCCAATCCATGAACAAGCCCACAATTCCTGTATTTGGTTTATGCTAAGGAGCCACTTTCTGATCTGATCATACATGAAAGAGTCCAATCAGAAGCTCTAGAAAGTTCTTATTTTAACAGTGTTCTATCCTAAAAGGAAAGTTCAAGAAAACAAATACTATCAAACATTAATCCAAATGGAAAAGTTGAACATTAGAGCCAAGATTATTTTAGATTAACAGGCCACAGTTAGCCTCTTGGAAATAAGGTGATGCACTCCCTCTGGCGGTCGCAGTGGAGTATGATCTCAGCCCCGGTGGAAAATTGGTATCGTACAAGAGTGCACATTCTCGAATGAACCCAAGAAATGAACTGCTTGGGTGATTAAACTTTGCTTCATGCTGGCTATGAGCAATAACATGCACAGAAAAGGGCTGGAGGAATAGAGTCTAGATTAAAATCAATGACTCACAGTCCCAGTTGAACAATGAACATAGCCAGATATAAAGAGCAAGTTAAATAAAATGAAATTCCAAGGATTTGAACTGTCTTATGATCATTACTTCTAATTTTCAGGAAACTCTTTTTGTATAATGAAATGCCCTTCTATTTTTCTAGGGAATCTGACATAACATCACAGGGTCAGCTCAGGTGTCCCGAAAGAGATCTGGCAGTGTGGAATTGAGCCCTGTTTGGGCTGCTTCAGGGTCATCAAAAGTTTGCCAAGTACCCACTATTAAGACCTGGAGCCTCGCTGGATAGTTCATGCAAAATCAGACACTGCCAGCAATGAGTTTAGATGCAAGGGGATGGAAAGCTATCCTACATTAGTGAATGATAGCAGGGAGATCTTGTGCTACTTGTATCCTGTTTCCTTCCTATTGGACCTCTTGCAATTCCTTTACTTTTGTTAAGAAATGCTGGCACTCTAGATAATTTATGAATCTAAAGATCAATGGTCTCGGGGGGGGGGGTGCTCCAGCTGGGGGAGTCGGTCTGAGTGCCCCGTGTGCACACTCAATCACATATTTGGGGACAAATGGAGAAGTCTCAGCTATTTTCTCAATGAATTTCTGTACAAAGAGGATAGCATCCTGACCTTCTTCAGCCTCTGGGAGTCCAATGAGGACCATGTTATTCCTGTGGCTGCGGCCCTCAAGGTCTTCTATCTTCAGCTCCATCCTTGCTATCTTGTGTCTGGTGACCACCATTTCAGGATCTATCTTATCCCAATGTTTTTCAAGAGAACTGACCCATGCCTCCAAGTCAGAGGTTCAATGAGAAATGTCCTTTAATGCTTGATGGATGGATTTAATCTCCGAGGTAAGCAAACAAAGTTCTTCTTTGAAAGGTCTAAATTCAGCCAGAAAACCAGCCATGGTAAGCGGCTCTAAATCTGGAGTAGAGCGGGAGATCCCTGGTATGTCAGTGGAGCTAGAGGGTCTAGGCTTCTTTGGGCCTTTTTCAGGCGTCACGGGGGGGTATGTTTTGGTAATGCCTTCTGCATTTCCACCTTCATTTAGGAATTCTTACTTGCAGGCAGTAGGTAAACATTTCAGCAGTCTTCTGAGCAAGTTGTTAGGAATAATCTTTTTTAAAACCCGGAAAATAAACAAATGAATTGATCAGGTGGCTGGAGCAAGAATTTGGAGCTAGCACCAGGCATGCTGCATTACATCATTTCTTAAGCCTGACTTTTAAACTGCACCTAAACAAACACTAGTCTAGTATATACTACAGGGTCTTTCTGCCTACCTAATACTGATGATGGGCCTGTTTTGGCCCTAAGGATTTGTATTTGTAGTCACAGTATTGGCTATTTCATATTGTTTTAAACTACCCACTGTAACTTTCTTATGTTTTCTATGTATGTATCTATCTATGTATGTATCTATGACATGGAACCTTTGCAAATTAGTCTTTCACTCATAGGTGTATTTTCGAACTGTTGAAATAAATAGATAGATAAATAAATAAATAAATAAGCATTGCCCAGTGTTGCAGCTGTTGTTGGGGCCCTTAGGCAAGAAAACCATTACATGCACATCAACAAAGAATTTGTAATCCAGAGCTGGGCGGCTCAGTTCATTATAATAAACCCAAACAAGAAAATCAGATGACTCACAGTGATTGCAGCTTTGTTGCAGGGAGCTACACTGTTTAGTGCGCACACTACCCAGACTAGGAGGCAGGACTGATGAGATGAAGACCTCTTGGTGGTGTTCTGGTTTGCCAGGGGAAGCAAGGCCTACACAACTCACCATGGTGGTCACTACCTGTTCGATGCTGTTGAGCAGGGAGTCAAATCCCCGAGCGGGTCTTCTGTCTGAAATGTCTGTGATGGGAGCAGCAGTCTAGGCCAAGATGGCAGGGCGAAGATCAGAGCAGACAGGTCAGATTTAGTCTGTATGAGTGCTGGAGCAGCTTCCGGCTAGCATAACACACTTGAAGGTGGGGAATCAAATCACAACCCACACAGCACATTCAGCACACTTATAAGCAATACAACTCTTAGTCACAGGTCAGAAAAAGTCTGGTTACAATTTAGCAGGAGTTATGCTCAAACCTTTCAATCCATGACTCACTTTGGTATCTAGCACGCTGATCACTTCTGGAGCAAGTCTTCGGTCAAAGATCAGGAAATGATCACTTACTTTCTCTTCAGGCTTCAGATCTCACACAAGACTATAGGATCTAAGTCTGATTTTACTCTATCTCCAACTACTTCTTCACACTGGAAGATGGTGGCAGGTAAGCCAAACACAGCCTTTCAGCAAATTCTACATGCCACTACATAGGAGCAGCTGCTCGAATGGCATGAGCTGTTCATTCTCCACACTCCAACTCTCGACTGACTCACTGCTGCAGGCAGCTCTGGGCTTTCCCAATGATCCAAAAGGTTTGGCTGGCTGATGAACCTGTCTGTCACAGAAAGGGCCCCCCTCCAGGTCTATTTAGGTGCTAAACATTGAAAACTACAGTTTCTACAGAAATTCAATCCCACAAGACCTCTGGGAACGGTCTCCATTTTAGGTCCCCCGAGGTTCCGATTGGTCTACATCTGGCAGTCCAGAATCAAAATGGTGGCTCCTATGCAAAAGTTCAAACTGCAATAGAAGGCAGGTTAGACAAACTATTATATTATTATTATTAAGCAGGTAAACAGCAAATAATCACCTCTCCTAAGAGGGCTCCCTCTGTGCATACAGCGACTGCAAAGTGGAGCAGAAAAAACACTTGCCTGGCTGGTCATGAGCCTTAAACTACTCGGACACAGAATGGACTAATTTCTAACACAGCATACTGACTCTCTTAAAGGGACAGGCACAGAGGCTTTACTATAGCACTCTCATGCAGAGGATCAAAGCTTCTCATACACAGGATGCCATCCTGACAATGGGCATTAGACAAGCCCAGGAAGACATTATAGGAATCCCTATTTGTAGGGGGAGTTATACTCTTCCTTGCCTGGAAAAACTTGGCGTCAGTGTCAAGTCTTTACTTACTATAACATTATATGAAAGACGTCACAAGACAATACACATGCACGTTCCATAGGTATACCATGTAAAAGAAAAAGAAAACTTATGCATCAGTAAATACTAGAGATATTACTATACTTATTCATGGTAACAATAACTTTCTGTAATAATAGTATTTATGCATTTGTCATACACATAATCCTTTTTGAAATGATTCAACCAGATAACCACATTATTCTGACCATTCAGGTCTGTATGGTTTCCTGTACTCTAAGCAACATAGTTTGGGGCCCATCCCTAAGTGGGGGCTAGATGGGGAAAAGGCACCAGGTTTTGATGGATGGACAATTAACTTAGAAGTAGCAGAGTAACTCAATTTCAGACAGTCTACCATTGAGACCGCCTGCTGGGTTTTTGGGGGCAGATCTTGGAAATCCAGCCAATGGGAAAGCCTGTATGAAAGATCTTCTGAGACCAGTAAATCAGCTTTTCACTCTGTCTGCATCTTCGGGGAGTGTCACTGGCCTTGGGTATGACCACCCCTTCCGCAGTGGTAGAAAAGCATCACCTCCAGAGGTGTAGTCCTCCTCTTGCCAGTTCAGCCACCAGGCTGCAGATGCACCTTACACATGGCCATCACGATGTCACATAGGTGGTCAAACTGCTCCTCTAATTTTTGAAATTCTTCTTTCCACACAAGCATTTTCACCCCTTCCATCGTCACTGGATCTGTGAGTTCAAGATGTTCAAATGACTCATCACTTTGACCTCACCTGAGGTTACAACAGGCTCCCCTGCACCTTCTATCCTGGCCTGGTGTTCAGCCCTCTTCACAGTCTGTGTTAGTTTGACAAAGGACATATCACCATCTGTGCAGAGCTGAGTGTGCAGCCTATGCATGATGAAACTGGGGTCTTCAACAGAAGTTAACACATGATCCATGCGGACCCGGTCCAGGTCCTAGGGGTCCACTCCTCCCTGCTCAGATATCTTCATTAATACATGCTCGATCTGGAGTCAGTAGTTGGAGAGCAGCTCCCCTTTTGCTGTCTCATAGCCTTAAACTCCCACAATAGGTGGCTCACATCTTCATAGGGATCAAACAAGGAGGTTAGTGCATCCAGATACTGTTGTGCAGATGCCATGGGCTTAGTAAATTGAACTCCATGACTGACATCCAGAGCAGGCTCTCACAACATCATCAGCATCTCCATTCACTTCTGTTCCTCAGTTCCTGGCCATTGGCTTAACATCCAGGTTGCATGGGCCCTGCAAGTTTCCCAGTCCTTTTCCCCATTTGGGGCGAGGACAACCCCAGAGAACATACTCTCTATGATACTTGGCAGAGGTGGGAAACCCATTGCCACCAAATTTTCTGGTAGAGTCAGACACTGATTAATTGAACCACTGCAGGGCACAAATCCCAGTGGTGCCTCCAAGATGTAACCCCTAGGTGGCACTGTCCTATGTGCTACTACCCCCTGCCTGTGTGACCAAGTACAGATTGAGGGGCCCAAACTCATTGAATGGGTGTCTCCACCCACAGGAATGGTTTTGGGGTAGAATAACTGCTGTGGATATAGCCCTCTGGGATACTATAACTCCCCTCCAAACCTTCTAGTGGCCTACACAGACTGGTGAAATAACATTCACATATAACATATGACAAAGATAGTGAGCCTACACTTCTGGCACTTACCACCAGGGCTGGATCAGCTGCAGTACCCTGGAGATCCCTTGTAAAATAAGACCGGTAGTGCAACAGCTTAATGGTAATTCAATATCCCCTTCAAGAATGTACACACTAGCCAGGTTAAATGCAGAAAGAACACAATCTGATTTATTTGAGGGGAAGTACACAGGGGTGGGGAGTGAATCTAGCAGATGATTGACAGATATGAATAAATCAGGCTGCACATGCATGCAGAGTGAGTCCCTTTTATGCAGTCACCAACTCTGGGTATCTAACTGTTAAGCAGGGTCACCTAAAGCATTGCCCTGGGTAGGCCAGCACTGCAGCTGTTGTTGGAGCCCTTAGGAAAGAAAACCACAACATGCACATCAATCCAGAATTTGTAATCCAGAGCTGGGTGGCTCAGTTCATTATAGTAAACCCAAGCAAGTAAATCAGATGACACAAATTGATTGCAGCTTTGTTGCAGGGGGCTATCCTGTTTAGTACTCATGCTATTTAGACCAGCAGGAAGGACTGACGAGACTAAGACACCTAGGTGGTGTTCTGGTTTGCCAGGAGAAGCAGGGCCCACATGACTCACCATGGTGGTCACTACCTGTTCAATGGTGTTGAGCAGGGAGCCAAATCCCCAAGCGGGTCTTTCATCGGAAATGTCTCTGCGATGGGAGCAGCAGTCTAGGCTGTGATGGCAGGGCCCAGACCAGAGCAGAGAGTTTGGATTTAGTCCATATGAGTACTGGAGCAGCTTCCAGCTAGCAAAACACACTTGAAGGTGGAGAACCAAATTACAACCCACACAGCACATATTGCACATTTATAAGTAATACAACTCTTAGTCACAGGTCGGATGAAGTCTGGTTGCAATTTAGCAGGAGTTCTGTGCAAACCTCTCAATCTGTGACTCACTTCACTAGCTGACAGGCTGATCACTTCTGGAGCAAGACTTCAGTCCAAGATCAGGTAACAATCATTTACTTTCTCTTCAGGTTTCAAGTCTCACACAAGACTATCTGATCCAAGTCCGATTTTACTCTCTCAGATTTCTTCACACTGTAAGACGTGGCAGGCAAGCCAAACACAGCCTTCCCGCTGATTCCCCATGCTACTATGCAGGAGCAGCTGCTCGAATGGCTCAAGCTGGTCACTCTCCACACTCCAGCTCTTGACTGACTCACTGCTGCAGGTAGCTCTGGGCTTTCTCAGTAATCCAAAAGGTTTGGTTGGCTGATGAATCTGTTTGCCACAGAAAGGGCTCCCCCTCAGATCCATTAATGTGCCAAACCTTAAAAACTACAATTCCTACAGAAATTCAATCCTCCAAGACCCTTGGGGGCGGTCTGTAGTTTAGGTCCCCCGAGGTTCCGACTGGTCCAAATCTGGCAGTCCAGAACCAAAATGGTGGCTCTCATGCAAAAGTTCAAACTGCAATAGAAGGCAAGTTAGAAAAACTACTATATTATTATTAAAGCAAGTAAACAGCAAATAATCACTCCTCTCAAGAGGACTCCCTCTGTGCATATAGTGACTGCAGAGTGGAGCAGAAAAAACACTAGCCTGGCTGGTCACGAGTCTTACACTACTCGGACCCAGCCAAGACTAATTTCTAACACAGCATACTGACTCTCTTAAAGGGACAGGCACAGAGGCTTTACTATAGCACTCTCATGCAGACAATCAGAGCTACTCAGACACAGGACACCATCCTGACAATGGGCATTAGACAAATCCAGGAAAACATTATAGGAACCCATATTTGTAGGGGGGTTTACAATTACATTTCCTTCAACTAGGAACAACTGACATGACAGTTTTTTTTTATTTCAGTATCAGCACTGCAAAAAAAATAAAATATCTAATTGTCATCTTGGTAATGTTCATCTATTTTCAAAACTAATTATCCAAATCTCATCAAACAGGAAATATGTAATACTGTGAATAACATACTAAACCAAATAGTGGTTGGGCCTAATGTTGATAATCAGGTCAGAACAAAAGGATCTGAGAATAATAATCACAAGTGACATGAAACACTCTGCACACTGCAAGAGAGCAGCCATCAAAGAAAATCAAATGCTGGACTGCATAGCCATGGAAATTACCGCCAGGAAAGTGGAGGTAATTCTGCCACTGTACCGGTCACTGGCAAGATCACACATGGAGTATAGGGTGCAGTTTTGGTGCTCATACCTTTAGAAGGATGTCAACTTGCTAGAGATGGTCCAGAGAAGGGCAACCAAGATGATCCAAGGACAGCAGGGCAACAGATATGATGAGAGACTCAGGGAGCACAAGTACCCTATCAAGGAAATAAGGGAAAGGGGAGACGTGATTGACACCTTCAGGTTCCTAAAGTGTATTAACAGGGTGAGCATTGTTCTCAGCTGTAATAGCAACAAAACCATTAGGGGGCACAGCTTAAAGTTGGTGTAGGGAAGGTTCAGGAGGGAGGAAGGGAGATGAAGAGGCACTTTTTCACCAAGAAGGTGGTAGCCAAGAGGAAAGAGTTGCCAGTGGAGGTGGTAGCCCTAAAAACTTACCACTTCAATGTGGGGGGCAGGTTGAGGGGAAAAATTGCAGGTAGAAGGGAAAAGAATGGAGGAAAGAGGGAGAAGTAGAGGGAGATCAAAAGAGAAATGAAGTGGCAATTCCCTTTGTAAATGAACATGAAGCTGCATAATGGAGCAGACAAGATAGACAGTAAGACCTTTATCTGCTGGCATGTTCTTATGTTCATATACCATGTACAAATGTGAGCCTTATTTCACATTTACTAGCTCTTAAGGGGACCAAATCATGAGTAGTCAAACTTTAAGAAATGTGTTACATTTTGTAAGAATGTAAACAGCAACATTATAAGAGAATAACAAAAGAACCCCAGAGCAAATGCACTGGGGAAAGGGTAATCCTGGAGGATATTGACAATACAGCCAAATTTTAAAGAAAACACAAATTGCACATACCCCAATAATGCAAAGCATCATGGGAAGCATATGCAAATACCCATGAATTAATTTGGACTGGCTCAACTTTAAGCAGAATTGCATGGTGCTGGAATGCCTCACAATACAATCAGCAAAGGCTGAGAACAGCCAACACAGACATGTGTTTCATCCTCATTTGGACTCATCAGTGTGCCATATCTGTACCTCAGCCCATGGAGAGATAGCCAGCCAGCCACCCTATAGGTGATCTTACTGGTTTGGGTAGTGGGCAGCCCAAAGTAGAGAGAGAAGAGCACAGAAATGAACCCCAGAGCATTATAAGCCCCTGTAACTTGGAGTGGGGTGCATAGGAAGGGGCATAACCAGTAGGAGGACAGAAGTGGTGATGCAACTGTGTAGATCACTGGTGAGGCCTCATCTGGAATACTGTGTCCATTCTGGAGACTGCACCTCAGGAAGGACATAGACAGAATGGAAGCAGTCCAGAGAAGGGCAACAAAAATGATATATTCGCTGCACTACAAACCTTATGAGGAGAGATTCAAGGAACTTCAATTCACTGGGAGAGAGAAGATATATGGCTAGAGACTTTCAAATACCTTAGGAGAATAAATCTGGTACAGGAGGGAAGCATATTTCAGAGAAGGAAGTGCATAAGGACAAGGGGGCATGACATGAGGCTTGAGGGAGGCCTGGGGGAATGCTAGGAAACATTTTTTCACAGAGAGAGTGGTGGATTCATGGAACAGCCTTCCAGTGGAGGAGGTAGTGGAGGTGAAATAAGTACAGGGATTCAAAAGTGCATGGGATAAGCATAAGGGCACCCTGATGTGCAGCAGAGCAGGGGAATGACAGTCCAGATAAGGATAGTGATGGTCAAACCGAGTAGGAAATGAGCAGACTAGGTGGACTGGTTGGTCCTTATCTGCCGTCATATTCTATGTATGTTTCTATTAAGTCCCTGTAACTTTAAATCTAGAGAATGCAATGCCATTAATATTTGGCAGGTGCATAGACCTTAAAAAGAAGATTACGTGTGTCAGTTACTAATCTCTTACTTAAATGATGTCCATTTTACAAGCTGCCAAAAAATTGCAAAATAACATCAGTAGTTAATGTCAAATTCCACGAGTCTTTGTGAAAATTGTGGCATTTCAAGATAATTTTGTGAAAGCCACAGCCATAAATATCTCCCAGCCATACACCTGACCTGCCATGGAGGAGAAAGGAAAAGGCTGCTGAGAGTAGTAATAAGGTTGGATTCATGGGAGATCCCTTTGCAAAGTACTAGGAGAATAGAAGGGTCACTACAGGACCTTTATGTTGATGCACATAAGGTGATTTACCTGGCTGCAGTGCAGATCAAATTAATGTGATCCATACCTAAGTACTGCTTGTAGAGGAATTAGCTGACAGTTGAGTGTAATGTGCTAGGAAGTGCAAGTTCTGAGGATATGAGGAGGTTACTTATTGAATTAGAGATGTTCCTAAGGAGAAAGATGTCAAGAGTGATCTTCTCCAATGCCTTCATGGTTCTGGGGCCTGTGAGGAATGACTGTGGCATCAATTAGACCTGCTAATTTTTTCTAAGATTCTGCAGAAGGAGGAATGGTCATTTTTTTCTGGCAAGTTAGAGGGTGTTCTTGGCCAAGG
Organism: Neoceratodus forsteri; assembly: GCA_016271365.2. Taxonomy (NCBI): domain Eukaryota; kingdom Metazoa; phylum Chordata; order Ceratodontiformes; family Ceratodontidae; genus Neoceratodus; species Neoceratodus forsteri. The sequence goes on along the minus strand of CM028130.1, from coordinate 1,063,039,488 downwards.
AATGTCTACAACCTCAGAGTGTGCTGCAGTTGTGCCAAGAGGGAAGGGAGGTATTGGTCTTGCTGCACTTGCAGTTACTTATTAAAACTTTAGCATTTTCTTCAACAGCACATCTATGAGTTCTTGTTATATCATCTCTGTCTGGAGTGCTGTTCTGTTCGGTTACTGCTGAGGTGCAGCATCACAGTTTCAGCCAGTAATGTCTAATCCAATACCAACTACTCCAATTTGTCATATAGAACAGGCAGAGAACAGCAAGAGGATGGAGCTACTGTTATAACTATACTTCTCTATTGAGACGAAAGAACTAGAACTCTACAACTGGGACCTTCAATTTATGGTAAAACAAAAAAAAATGTGTATTTGTCTGAGTTGGCTGAAGTGAATTGTTATCTTTGCAGTTATCTAGGTGATTGTCTGAGTTGGCTGAAGAGAATTATCATCTGTGCAATTATCTAGGTGTAGGAGTAGAAGGAGCTGTAAAGTAGGGGGAGTGGCTTAGCTAGTAGGAAGCAAGGTATTTTGGATTCGAAAACTGACCTAGATAGATTCTGGCAGAGAATAGCACGAGGAAGGAGCTGCTGTTATAACTATACTTCTCTACTGGGATTATATTGCCCTCCTTCCTTCCCCTCCACCCACCCATAGCAAGTTCTACTTTTATAGGCACAGGATTTGACTGACAACAGAAACTTCCTGTTTGGGAGTAGGAAGGGAGTGATCACAGAGCCTCAAAAGACTCACCATTCTAGAAGGAAAAGAGTAGCTCTCTCTCCCTCCACCCACCCCCGTAGCTGCTGGAGGTCTGACTCTGAGCAAGTAAGGAGACTACTGAGAAATATAGGAACTTCTGGTCTCAGAACAGGAAGATCAGGTGCTTAAATGCCACGGAGGCATTAAGTAAGTAGGGAGAAAAAACTAAATAAATAAACAGAGGAAAGAGTAAGTATTCAAAGCAACAGTTAAGGAACCAGACATAAGATATGATGGGAGTGGTGCAGTGCAGTGGCTGTGGAGCAGCGGTCTTCTTGGAGATGTTCTGGAGAATGCGATGTTGTCCCATCTGCAGGCACCCCTCTGGGCTGAGGGAGGAGGTTACTCATCTCCAGGCCGAGTTGGCCAGGATTTGGGGGCCTCCTCTCCCTCCCTGGGACCACCAGGGCCACCACCGTTGCCTCAGAGGTTGCCAAGAAAGAGGAGCGGTTGGACCACAGTGGGCTTGGGTAGGGTGAGAGTGGTGGAACAGAGGCGCATCCCTCTAATTGTACCTCTCCACAATTCATATGCCATTCTAACAAACTGTGGTTCTTCTATGGAGGCCCCCGCAGTGGAGACCAGGGAGGATGCTGGGAACCTTCACAAAGGAGACCCACAGGAGGGTGGCATGGGACCCTACAGGGGAAGGAAACAACTCCTGGTAAGGCACTTCATTGTTAGAAGGGTAGAACTGGGGGAGGATGGAGAGAGGGCAGTAAGGTGCCTGCCTGGCACAATGGCTTGGAGGGACAGGGAGCAAATCCTCAGGATCACGGGAGCAGCTGCATGGGGGAGGGAACTGGATATCATTGTCCACCTAGGGACAAATGACCTGGCTGGGAAAGGGATTAGAGCAGTGCAGGAAGAGTCTGTCGAGTTGGGGAAGGACCTTAAACAAGTAGCACACACGGTAACCTTCTCGGAGGAGCTGCCTGTCTATGGCATGGGCGAGGCTAGGGTGCTCCACACCATGGGATTCAATCAGTGGTTTGAAAACTGGTGTAGTGCTCAGGGGTTTAGCTTCACTGGGACTGGGGATCCACCTGGAGTGATGTAGGCCTATACTGGCATGCTGGTCTGCATCTGTCCAGGAGGGGAACCAGGATTATAGATGATAGGTTTAAATGTGTCATTGGCAAACATTTAAACTAGCCAAGGGGGGGAGGCACTGGAAAGGAGCTGGGAAATCCTAGCCCCCCCCAAAAAATAAAGGTAGTTAATGAGTGAGGTAAACACCAAGACAGAGATGTCGATAGGGAGAAGGGCAGGGGTAAATGGAGAAAGCAACAAAGGCAATAAGGACAGGGATGGGGCAAAAAGTGGTAAAGCCATCAAGAAATGGAGGGTAATGAGTACCAGTGCCCATAGTCTGGGCAACAAGCTCCCTGAACTGGTGACCTTGATGGAAGATGGATGCCTGGATATCATGGCATCACAGAAACATGGTACACAGAGAACCATGACTGGGATGTTGACACACCAGGGTACACAACCTACAGGAGGGACAAGGAGGGTAGAAGGGGGAGAGTAGCTCTCTATGTAAGGGAAGGGATAAAAGCAATGGAACAAAAGAGTAAACAGGGAGGAGAGGAGGCACAGTGGGTCACCTTAGAGACTGGAAATTGCACCACAATCCACAGAGAGATTGTGTACAGACCCCTATCCCAGGGGGAGGGACTGGACAATGATATGATAGAAGGTATCCTTAGGATGGCAGAGAAAGGGGTGATACTGTTTATGGGGTACTTGAATATGCCAGATGTTAACTACAGCACCTTTGCTGCAGCCACATCAAAGAGCAGGGCCATTCTCGATGCCCTACAGGGGGTCATGCCTCAGACAGCTAGTGTTGGAACCCACTTGGGAGGGAGCAATCTTAGACCTTGTACTCTCAAATGGGCACAGTGAGAGGATCTCAGATCTAGAAGTGGGTGGCATTCTGGGAACAAGTGACCACCAAACAGTGTGGTTCATGATGAACTCAGCTGCAGAGTCAAGCCATACAAAAGTGAGGGTACTAGACTTCAGGAGGGCTGACTTTGGCAAAATGGGAGAGTGCCTTTGAAAAGCACTAGCAAACAGGCAAGGAGGAGGGGTGGAGCAACAATGGGGAAACATCAAAACTGCCATCACAGAGGCAACAAGCCTTAGTGTGAAGCAAATAAATAAATTGAAATGAAAAAAAAATCCACTATGGTTCTTAAAAGAGGTGGTGGGGAAGGTTAGGGAGAAAAACATTGCATTTAGGAAGTATAAGGAAACACAGAAGAAGCAGGACAGACAACTGCATCAGTTAAGGCAGAAGGAAGCAGGAAAGGCAGCCAGAATAGCAAAGGCTCAAACTGAGGAAAAGATAGCCAATTCAGTTAAGAAAGGGGATAAAACTTTTTATAGGTACATTAGGGAGCATGCAAAGACAAAGGCAGGGATAGTGAGGCTGAATAGAATGGACAGAGGGACAGTGAAAAAGCAGGGATACTGAATGAATACTTCTGCTCAGTATTCACAATGGAGGGGGAGGTACCTGATCCAATTAACAGAAGCACTCTGGATAGGGGGGGTCAATCCCAGTTTTTTCACTGAAGAAAGGGGCCTGAAAGAACTCCTAAAATTGAATGTAGACAAAGCAATGGGGCCTGATGAAATTCACCCCAGAATTCTAAAACAATTAAGGGGAGAACTAGTGACACCACTGACTATCCTTTTTAACAAATCATGGGAGGATGGTGTGGTACCCGAGGACTGAAGGAGGGCAGATGTGATTCCCCTTCACAAAAGTGGGAGCAAGACAGAGGCAGGAAACTACAGACCTGTCAGTTTGACCTCTGTGGTAGGGTAAATGATGGAATCACTTCTGAAGGAAAGAATTGTCAAGTTCCTAGAGGCCAGTTGGGCACAGGCCCAAGGCAGCATGGATTCACAGTGGGAAGGTCATGTCAGACAAATCTAATCAATTTCTTTGACTGGGTGACCAAAGTAGTAGACCAGGGACGGGCTATGGACATGGTCTACCAAGACTTTAGCAAGGCATTTGACACAGTCCCACACAAAAGATTAATAAACAAATTATCCAGCCTGGGAGTGGGTCCCAGGGTGGTAGCCTGGGTAAAACATTGGCTGGACAACAGGACACAGAAGGTAATTGTAAATGGGGTCCACTCTGAAGAAAGGGGGATAACTAGTGGGCTACCGCAGGGTTCAGTACTGGGACCAGACCTTTTTAATGTCTTTATAAGTGACATTGCAGATGGACTGAAAGGAAAAGTGTGCCTCTTTGCAGATGACACAAAGATCTGCTACACAAGTGAGCATGGAAAGGATAAGAAGGGACTTGGCATTGTTGGAGAATGGTCAAATGTATGGCAGCTTTTATTCAATGCAAAGAAGTGCAAAATAATGCACCTGGGAAATGAAAGCTCAGGGGAAGAGTACACAATTGGGGGAAGTAGTAACAACAACGAAAATGGAAAGGGACCTGGGGGTAATCATATCTGATGACCTTAAGGTTGGCAAGCAATGTGAGAAGGCATAAGAAGGGCTGAGGGATACTGGGATGTATAGGGAGAGGTATCACCAGCAGAAAACAGGAAGTTGTTATCCCTCTGCACAGACAGTTGGTCAGATCCCATCTGGAGTACTGTGTACAGTTCTGGAGACCACATCTCTGCAAGGACTTAGACAGGATGGAGTCAGTCCAAAGGTGAGCAACAAAAATGGTGCAGGGTCTGCAAGAGAAGCCATATGAGGAGAGACTAAAGGAGCTTAATATGTATACCCTTGAGGAAAGGAGGGAGAAGGGGGACATGATAGAAACTTTTAAGAACCTCAGTGGAATCAACAAATTCCAAGAAACATAGAATTTGATGGCAGATAAGGACCACTTGGCTCACCTAGTCTGCCCATTTCCCTACCTATTGGAGAAGCTGCAGATCCTAGTTAACCAACAGCCTATTTCTTCCTATCCCCCACAAGAATTGCCTTATGTACAGAAACATAGACTTTGACAGCAGATAAGGACTGCTTGGCCCACCTAGTAAGAGGGTAGCATCTTTCAGAAACAGACATGCAAGAACAAGGGGACACAATTTGAAGACAGAGTGGAGGACGGCTCAGAGGCAACGTGAGGAAGTATTTTGTCAGAGAGAGGGTGGTGGACGCATTGAACTGCCTTCCTGAGGAGGTTATGGGGTCTAAAACTGTGAGAGAATTCAAGAATGCATGGGACAAACATAAGGCAATTCTTATGGGGGGTAGGAAGAAATAGGCTGTTGGTTAACTAAGATCTGCAGCTTATCCAGTAGGTAGGGAAATGGGCTGACTAGATGGGCCAAGCGGTACTTATCTGCCGTCAAAGTCTATGTTTCTAGAAAACCGTGACAACTATTTACAAGGTACTATAGCCTAGTGGAATGCATGGTACAGTAATCAAGGAGAAGTTCTGGTAGAGCCTTACAGAGGAGTGATGCAGGGCCAGATATTCAGTGGGAAGAACTTGCGCCTGCATCTGACCCAACAGCTGCTATATTCAGACCAGCACTATATGACGAAGTACCAGTCCATATCGGTGAAACAGTAAGTGATGCTACATTGCCCTGATGTTGCCTTACCAATCTCCTCCTTTCTCAACTTCTCTCTTGCTACCAACCCTGACCCCTGGAAACATGCCACTTGTATTCACCTTCCCAATGTAGGTGACTCCTCCATTCCTGGCAACTTCTGCCCTATCTCCCTGCTCCCTACCTTAGCTAAACTTCAAGAACACTTAGTGTTGACTCAGCTCTCCCCCCTTCCTTGATTCCTTCTCTTTTTACCACCCCCTTCCAGTCTGACTTCGTTAAACACCTCTCCACCACTTCCTCCCTCCTCTGGCTTACTGACTCAATTCTCACAGGCATGGATCAGGGCCTTCTCACCTCCCTCATCTTTGTTAACTTGGCCAAAGCCTTCAACACTGTTACCCACCCTCTCCACCTTGACAAGCTCAAGGCAGCGGGGGCTTTCCGACTCTGCAACTAACTGGCTTCATTTCTATCCTGTGGGTAAATCTCAATCAATCAGAATCAGTAATTCTTTGTCCCCCCCCCTTCCTATCAGCACTTTGGTCCCCCACGATTCAGTCCTTGGCCTACTACTCTGCTTGATATTCCTAAATGACCTCCCCTCTGCCTGCTCATCTGCATCCATCCATATGTACGCAGATGACAATTCTACTTGCCTCTGGTTCCCCCTTCCAAGCTGATGGGCAGGCTGTGAGAAAACATCAACAATGTTCAGCACTGGTTCTGGACAAATCAGTTATCCTTAAGTGCCAAGAAAATGGCCTCTATGACCTTTAGCACTAAGCAGAGGCGATCCAGGCTCACCTCCCCCCTCCTTTCCACGCATTAGATGGGGTCACAATTGACAACGTTCCCTCATTTAAGTACCATGGGGTCTGGCTGGACTACCATAGGGTCTGGCTAGACCAGCATCTCAACATTTGAGAGCACATGGATGCCCTAGATAAAAAGCTCCATCCTAAACATGGTGCGCTATAGACAGGGCCCTGATTTGTCTGCGGCACTTTGGAGCAAAGTTCTGTGTCAGGGTTCCCTTTCTGTGGCAGAATACTGTCACACTCCTTCCTTTATTTTTAGACTCTGTTTTTGTTTTTCTTCATATTTGATAGCTTTTTAGTAGAGTCAAGCATTTATATTATAATATTCACCCTTATGTTACTTTCTATATGGCAGTCTTAATGATTTAACTTTCTATGTTTTAGGAAAACTATACATTTATTTGGAATAAAAGCAGTAAGTCAAAATCAGACTACCTTCCTGTGTTATGCTTTTATTATAGAAATTGAGAATGGCATGAGAGGGAAACTCTAGCTGATCACACACAAGAAATGTATTCAACTGCTAATAAATCCTTTTCACAACTGTGTATGTGTCTTCTCTTTTTTATTTGTATTGTGAAATTAAAGATGTTAGATTCACTGCACACCACTTTCACATATCTTCATGAGTCATGACATTTCATTCATGCCACAAAATATTAATTCTACATTGCCTAGAACACTAGACAAGCCTTACACAGCAATAACATGGAATGCTTTTTGCTGGAATTAGAGATGCGTGGAAAAAAACCTTGTGTTGGCAGAATTGAAGCAAAAGTCAGACTTTCACGAAGGTTTAGAAATCCATTTCGGAACCTTCGTAGAAATTCTGCCTGCCCTGCATCATCACCCAATGTTGGCTGTTTAAAACATAATTTATGAATTAACTCCCTGATGGCTAGCAGTCTGTCCTCCAGCTCGATCACCAGCTGCATAAAGGTGTCTAAGGTGTCTGTGCCCCCCCCCCAGCAATCACTGCCAGTGTATTATAAATTAATTTCCTGGTGGTCAGTGCTCCCTTCCCCCACTCAAGCACCCACCCCATATTTTTTTTTAAATCCTCGGAATTCCTGGTGGCTAGCGGTCCCTCCCCCCATCCAAAGCTTGGAAACTTCCAAGAAGGTTGCATAATTTTTGCAAAAACAACTTTCGAACACCTCTAGCTGAAATTCAACACACATGCACACACCCAAAAAAGAACCATTTTCTTGTGTTTCATACACATTTTATTATATACATTTATTTTTACATCACAATGGTTGTTCAGTTGGTTCATTTTGCAGGATTGTACATCAAAGATAAACAGATTCATATATTAGATGTACATAGCAACAACATGGAATTGACTCCCAACAGCAACATGGAATGTTTTTAGCTGGCATTTGACACACAGACCCCCCCCCCAAAAAAAAACAAAAAACAAAATAACCATTTTATTTATATGTTATAACAGGACAGCATTATCATTAAATTAAAAGGTTTCAGCTAAACCCATCACTGAACTGGCAGAGCCCTGGAGGGCACTGCTCTTGTTAAAATGTTCACTCCCAGTGGGCCTTAGCTCAACCCAGGTTCCCTGCTGGGACATCTTTTACTTTTGTAAATGTAATTATTTACTAATAATGCCTTCATGTGCTGAATTATTTTAAAAATAAAAATGTCCCACTGGGCAGCTACATACAGAAAATAAAACATGATGTCCCTTCTTAGCCCATTTACTTTCCCATGGAAAAGAGTGTAGTTGTTTTTTTACTCCTTTAAAAATGTGAATTTGGACTGCAATCAGCAAATGTTGTAACAAAAAATAATTTGAGGGTCTTTTCCCAGATCATATCCTTGCAGCTTCCCCCAAAATGATAACTTAGATTTCCATGTAATCATACTGATTTCCATTTTTTAAATAGGGTGGGAAAGTTTTTCTGAGTCTAGAACTGATATATTAAAATTTGTTGTTAAAGGGAGGGCTTAGGTTTTATATAAGTTAATTTTATATCCTGCAAAATGGGAAAACTAATTAATAATAGCAAGCAATGCTGGCATTGATACGTCAGGCTTGGGGTTGCTAATTACTACTAATATATGATCAGTGCATGCCATTAATTTATGTGCAATCCCAATTCAAAATCCAGATATTGCTGGGACACATTTTAGTGCTTCACAAGATTTAAAACCAGCATGAATCCAGATCGCACACAGAGAGAACTTAGTGCAGTGGTTATTATAGCAAATACAGGTCACCGCAAATACCATGTATAATACTATGAAAAAAATCAAACATCTTCACTTTACAATTTATTGTTGTAATTGGGTGAAAACTTTAGACTGTAGTTCGGATTTTTTTTTTATAAGGAACTCTCTCTGTTTTAACTTGGATTCATGCTGGTTTTAAATGTTGTGAGCCTGTAAATCAGGATATGGATTCATGACAGTTTTTAAATGTAAATCAGGAGCCCCTGTACTTGTGAAGCATTACAATGACCATATTCCAAATCTCATCCTGATCTTCTTGTGTGCTGAAAATAGTGTCAGCAATGAGGAGACATGGTTTCTTTTTAAAACTTCTGCAAGGAGGCTTCACTTAAAGGAGAAATGACAAATAGTTTTTTAAATTGAGATCAAGCTTGGTACTGTAAATAAGTTTGGATTGTGAATGTTATGCAAAGTAGTAGCATATGTCATTTTAACCGTTGTTTTTGCTTGTAATTTTGTTTTCCAACCTTGTCTTGCAATGTACTAGACTGTTTGGTGCCGCTTGCTCCCTAGTGCTGACTGTCCCATTCATTAACTGCTTTTTTTTCTTTCTTTTTTTTTTTTTTGTTCCATGTTTCATTACTTTTAATTCACAGATCAGTACCCGGTATTATACAGTCTGTTCCCCATCCAGGCTTCCATAGCTGAAAATGACATGCTGCATGATTTTGCCCTCTTAGTTTGCTTAAGTGTGTTAGATCTTTGATAAAATTCCCATTCCCATACTGATGTTTGTCATTCAGACCTAGGATACAACATTGGCACACATTTCTTAGCCACAATCAGATGAAACAAAGACTAAGTGGTAGTAGGTTACAGTTACCTAATTATGTCTTGTCGTGAGTTGCACTCAAAATGATCTCCTGTTTGCATGCATCAAGAATTTAAAAAGAAAATGATTTTTGGTATTTATTTGTTTTGTATGTTGACAACCTGAGTTATCTCTGTGTTCTGTCTTTATGTAGCTCTTTATAGCTCAATTGCCCACCTAAATGTAGTGTACCAGATCCACACAGTGTTATCATTGGCACTATACACAACGAATAAATACCAAGTATTTATGCTCCATGGCAATGCAGCCCCGCTATCACTGCAGTGGTTACATAGACTCACATTTAAAGGCTGTGAGCTGTGCTGTCTGCTGAGCATAATTGAAAACACTGATGATGCCGAATGCAAAACATTTACAGTGCATACAATAGTTGGTCTCAATTGCATTCTGATTTGCACATTTTTTTTTTATTCTTTGTACATGCAAACAGGAAATCATTTTGAGTGCCATTTTCATGCTTCATCAGTACAGGGGCTTATGCATGAAAATGAAAAATATCCCGGATCTGATCCTGATCTTTTCTGTTCGCCGCAAATAGTGGAATCAAGCCCTGGAGAGCCGCAGAGGGGTTGACATGGGGGCAAATGATTCAAAGTTGAGACTTCCACAACTCCAGTTACAATCCTTCATTTCATTTTGAACAAATTCCTGTCATCTGCCCACACTAGTGATCCACCAAATCCCACTCTCACTGCACCGTGCTGCCTGCAATTTCAAAAGCTATAGAGGAATGAAGATACTGCAGGTATGAAAGTGCAGGTTTCAATTTTATTGTTCAGATACAGAATTTACTTTGATAGTGCTCCAATTGTCTCAGGCATGTGCCTAATGATGTCCATACTTTAGATTAGTGTTTTAGGAAATGTAACAAACCGGGGGTTTGTAATTGGCTTTTCCCTAAAAAAACAATGATTTTGTGTTTGACCATGTTTCTACACTTCGTAACTGATTAACATGTGGGTCTGAAGCAAACAAAGCACATCATACCAGTCTCTCTTTTTTGGACAGTATGCTGTACAGCTTAACTAGCTGGGGGGGCACCTGCTTGCCTGTGTTTTTCTGCTATGCAATGAGGACACCACTACTGTAGTTATAAATGACTTTGGTCGGTGTATGCTTATTATTCTTTTTCTTCACTTGTGTATGTAATTTCAATGGGTGTACAAATATACCAAACACCCTCATGTCCAGTAGTACCCCACCACCCCAAATGCCTGTCAACATACATAACAGTAAGCATTTGGTGGTCCAGTGACCTTCCACGTGCCTCACATATGAACAGAACACCACCTGTCATACCCCGTTACCAGGGTGTCTGGGAATGTGTTGGATTTCTGTTATAGTGACCAGCACAACTCTCCTCTCACCTCCTCAGCCAGCCACCATATGAGCCGACAGTGAGTGGGCATACAGGTACATATACTCACTGTCATCTTGCAGCTCATATGGCAGTTGGTCAAGTAGATGAGCGGAGGGCTATGTTGGTCTCTGTAGCTGAAGTCCCAACACATCCCAGACACACTGGTATAAGAGGTATGATGCGTGGTGTTCTGTGTGTGGGGGAGGCATGTGGTGGGATGCTGGACCACCAGTGCTTACCCTTTACATATGTCAATCTGCAGTCAGGGTGGGGGTACCATTGGGACTCAAGGGCAGTCTGTATAATTTTATGTGGGTGTTCAGTGGTGGAGGGGTACCACTACACACCAGATAGAAACACATACAGGACAGGTGTTTGGGGTGGTAGGGGTGTCAATAGACACCAGAGATATGGAACTATACTTTGGATAAGTGGTCAGGGGGGTGGAGGGTGCCATTAGACACCAGGGATACAGAACTATACTCTAGATGGGTGGTTTGGGGGTGGGAGGTGCCACTAGACCCAGGAATATGGAGCTATATATGGTACAGGTGGTCAGGGTGTGGGTTACCAGTAGACACTAGGGATATGAATCATTAAATGGCATAGGGTTCAGGAGTGGGGGATGCCACTAGTCACCAGGGGTACAGACCCATACATGGGACAAGTGCTTGGGGGTTGGATGGTGCAACTAGACACCAGGGATGGGACAAAGTACACAGGATGGCTATTCAGGAGTTGTGGTATGGGGCTAGACACTAGAGATATGGAACAATACTTGGGATGGGTGGTTGGGGGTGTGGGGTGCCACTAGAGATGCAGTGAAGTATTATTCCACCTGCGAAGTAGAAGCAAAGTCCCCCACTTCACATCGCAGAACATTACGTGATGTGTATTCACAAAGGTGGCATTTTGCCCTTTTGAATGCACTTCACGTTGTGGAACTTAGCCTTATTCAGTGCTTCAGTAAAATAAGGTGAAGTGAGTGAAAAATGGTCCACAGATCACAAGGCTCAGACAGTCTCACAGTCTGCAGGCCACATGCTTCCCTTCAGGCTGCAGCAGGAAGTGAATCATGCCAGGAAGTGAAACAGTTTTACTTTCACCTTGCTGTAGCAGGATCAGGAGCTAGCTGAGCTGGTGAAAGCTGGAAAGTAAATGTAAAAGTAGATTTTTTTTGTCTGAATTTGCTGTTTTCTTTTGTGGAGTGTGAAAGGATATTGTTGCTTGGGTGTATTTTTTGTTACTTGTGTGTGAATTTTTTTCTGTGTGTTTGTGTGTGTGCATGCATCTGTGTGAGAGAGAGAGAGAGAGAGAGAAAGAGACTAATGGAGGGTGATCAAGGAAGAGATGGGTTTAGGTGCAGTGCAGTGGTGGATCATGTCGGAGTCTGCTCCCATGGTGGTGGGCTCCAATTAAACCACAACACCATCCTTTGAGGTCCCCCACCTGAAGCAGGAAGTTCAGGGGTAGCTGCACCACCTCCAGACATGGCATATAGCAGCACCCCCCATGCCACCACCACCTGCTATAGCCCCTGCAGCAGCTGCATCACAGCCACATGTTTTGACCTCCCAGGTCCCAATTGAGCAGCAGCAGCAGATGGCAGTAATACCTGGGCCCCCCCACCACTGCCTGTGCCTGGTCCTCCCCACAGCTCTCTGGTCTGGGAGTTTTTCACTACACTGCCTGGGGACAGCAGTGTAGCAAAATGCATCATATGTGATGCCCTGGTGAGCCATGGCCCTAGGGGCAGTCACCTTAGAACTGGGGGTCAGTGCACCCACATGCTAAATCATCACAGAGCAGTGCGGAATGTCAAGGTGGTAGAGGTTCTGAGAATTTCACCTGCTGGCCCTTCTGGTCAAGATATTGTGGCATGTCATGCACCTGCACAATGTGGTGGTAAGCGAGGGATTGCAAGTGGTGATGCAGCTGCTCCACCACAACCGCCAACACAACCTGCAGCAGTTATAGGTGACGGTGGTAACCCAGCCCAACTCACTGCCATACAGGCCAATGTGGGCCTTTTGTGGAGTGAGATGGATGCAGTTAACCACTGTCAGGATAGTATGGAACAGCAGTTGGATCAAATTGAGGGTCACGAGCTCCAGATAATGGCGATGCTCCAACTGCTGCTCTCCAACCAGAACGTTGCAACCTAGTTTTGTTTAAAATGTTTGTCCTTCCTGACTCCTTGCACCTACCACCTTCTCTGTAAAATATTAGTTCCTGCTGTTGCCCCTCAATCCTGATCCATCACCCCTCTGTTTTCAAATTGTGCCCCCCTTCTTTTGGCACATCTTTTTTTCTGTATAATGCTGCCTTCTTGTATGTTAATTATTCCCTTTTGGTACTTCATAGTTTCTATCATGCTCCCCCCTTTCCTTTTAGGTTTACGTAATATCCTTTAGTGTCTCTTTGTCTGTCTTCGTGTGCATATCTTGCAACATTTTAGTTGCCTTCCTTTGTACAGCCTCCATCCTCCAGTGTATATCCTTGCAGACATATGTTCTCATTACTGTACGCTGTACCTAAGATGAGGTCTTACCAAATATATGTACGTAGGGGTAACAGCTTCCATTTTTCAACTTAATTTTTATGTGATGGCTCCCAGTGCATCCCAGCATACCCTGTCCCCCAGCCCTCCTCACTTACTTCTCACATTTCTTGCATATCTTTAGGTCATCTGACACAGGTCACTGTCCATTTTTGTTGTCGTTATAACCCCCCCAATGTGCACTGTTATGTGTATAATGTTAAGTGTGTGTTCCATCTTTCTTTCACATAACCTTGTTTACCTCCTAAAAATGGTAAGAACCACGCCCAATAATAGCTGAAATAAAAGTACAAAAGTGGTGTCCTTGCCCTCATTATATTCCTACTTAACAAAACCAGAAAGCTAACACTCCAGATTAATAAATGCTAATAAAAATATGTTCACTGCCAGTGTAAATGTATTTATGGCAAAAAAGGCACACAAATGACCCTTACACTTCAGCCCCTTAATGAAGGCCTTACCACCAAAGCGCAGGGATCATTTGTGTGTAGCTTGTTTTGCCATGAATAAATTTGCACTAGTAATGAACATTTTTTCCTGCCATTTATTCATCTGGAGTGCTGGCTTTCTGATTTTGTCTTGTTTGTTGAAAAGCAGGAGTGAACAATGCAATGATTTGCTAAACAGCACATGTGCACTGTCAGGTGCACACTGCCCAGTCAACGGAAAACATGTATGATAGCTGACTTGTTCCACTGTTGATGATATAAAGAATATATAATGTATATTTTATTTGTACCATCATCAACAGTGGACCAACTCATATAATATGTTGTTTCAGGGAGCTCAGTGGGCAATGGCAACCTGACAGTGTACACATGCTGTTTAGCAGATTATTGCTCTGCTCACTCTTGTTTTTCAACAAACAAACCATGACAGAAAGGAAACATTACTGAGGCAGAAAAATATTCCATGGTAAATAGACATTATTAAGTAGGAATAGAACAGATCCAGAAGCATGCTGTGCTAACACTGGGGACAGGTGCTGGTAGAGAGCAGCTAGCTGCAAAAGTGCAAGACTAAACCAGAAAGCCGCCACTTCAAATGAATAAATGGCAAGAAAAAATGTTCATTGCTAGTGCAAATTTATTGATGGCAAAACAAGCCACACACAAATGACCCCTGCATTTCAGTGGTTAGGCCTTCATTAGGTCAACTGGTCAGAAGTGAAACTTGGGGCAGCAATACTCATGCCAGCAGCAACTGCACTAAACACACCAGCAGGGACATCATCATCTCCTCCAACTATCAGTGAATCAACAGACTGTGCTGTAAAAAACATTGACAGAGAAACCCCTTTACTGACTTGTGCATACTACCACGCCATGGCCAGTCTTGGCACTGGCAGCAATGCCATTGCCAGAAACAGCTTTGTTTGCACATCTCTTTGTAGGCATTTTTGGTGATCACCAAGAAAATTCTAAACAAATTTAGATTTATGAACTTTCAGTTTGGGGTGAATGGGAAGCCAAAAAACAACTGTGGCTTGCAGATGGAGATTGGGCACTAAACAGATGCAAACACACAGACAGATTAAGACTGCACTGTACACTCAAGAGAGAGGCAGATGCAAAGGCACAGCAACACCTTAACCAGTGCTCACAAATTCAAAACTGGAAAATAGTACCTTTTGCCAATGGGGGGGGGGCAGAGCACTGCAGTAACAGTCCACTACCAAGATACCACAAAGCAGTACAAAATAACACAGATGGATAACAGGTTCACAGTGCTGCAATTACTGTGTGTCGACGTGATGGCATGCATCGCGCACACACACTCACACACACCCTATGGGTAATGCGCAGCAAATTAAAAACTTCAGTAATATAACCAAATTTTTTTAAACAAACTGAAATTATGCACTGCACCACATTAATCAACAAACAAATGTCAAAAATTACTGAAAATATTACTGTGTGTGTACATGAACACAGTTATACAACAATATAACCAAAACAGTTAGAAAGACTGCCTTTCTCCCAGTTAATCTACCTCCACCACAGATACGCCCCTCCCCCAAGCACCCTTCAACAGTGTCTGTCAGTACACAGACTGAATGTTCTAAATTAACATTAAAAATCCACACAAAAACAAACACTCAATGATATGAGCACAGGAGGGTTTCCTACAATTGATGTACTAAATTCTGAGAAAACAAAATGGCTCAAAAAGGCTTATTGAAAGGTCTTTAGAGGGTTTGAATCTCAGAGCTCTGAGATCAAACTGCCTCCAGCTACCACTACACACATACACACTACACAGAACTGAGGCTGTGCAGAACAATCTAGAGCCCACGTGACCTGCAATCCCATGAATCACTACAAAACTCTTCTTAAAGCTCACCAACAAGGCGAAGTAACATGAAGTACATTGAAATCAAGGTACCTCACATTAAAATTGGTGTAGAAGTGGTTGGATAAAGGTGGAGTAATGCAAAGTTAGAGATATCAATGGACTTTGTGTTCATAATTAGATGGCAAAGTACTCACCTTTGTGTTGCGGATTCCACCTTAATACACAAATTGCTCCACATAGCAGATTTTGGCCACTTCACCCACCTCTAGGTGCCATTAGACAACAGGGATAGGAACCATTAAATGGCACAGAAGTTCAGGGAGTGTGAAGTGCCACTAGACACCAGGGATAGGGAACTATACATGGAGTGGGTGTTTGGGGGATGGTGGGTGCCATTAGAAAGCAGGGATAGGACATAGTACAGGGGACTGCTGTTCAAGGGGTGGGTGGGGCCACTAGACACCAGTGATACAGAACTATATATGGGATGGGTGGTCAGGGGGTAGAGGAAGTCACTAGACACCAGGGGTAGGAACCACTGAATGGCACAGGGGTTCAGGGCATGGGGGGCATCTAGACACAAGGGACATGAGCTATACATGGGATTAATGTTCATGGAGTGGGGGTTGCAATTAGGCTCCAGGCATAGGACAAAGTAAATGATACAGCTGTTTGAGGTGCTGGGGTGCCACTAAACACCAGGGATAGAGAGCAGTACATGGGAGAGATATTTGGGGAATGTGGATGCCACTAGACATCAGGGATAGGGAGCAGTACATGGGACAGATGTTTGGGGGATGGAGATGCCACTAGACACCAGGGGCTGCATCTTTGCAGATGTGATAGGTGATGAGGTGGGTGTCTGCAGTACAGCTGCCCTGCCATTGGTGGGGTCAGTGCATGGGCTTAGCAATCAGTTAAGTCATGGGGCCCGATTATCAAATGGAGATGCAGGGCTTGTGGCAAAGCCCTGCATCTCAGCAATGTATTCCACACCTATGGACAAGGGTTTGGCGCAACTTGCTCCCTATTTTAGAACCCGGGACACAAGTTGTGACAATACCATCATTTTATGGCAGCTTGTGCCAAAACTGTGGCACAAGCTCCATAAACCAGCTCTAAAGGGACAAAAAGGTACGCTGGGGGGAGCTGGCAGAACTCATCTGCACCACTGCAACAGACTTATGGCATGGGAACTGTGGCACCCATCTTTGATAATCCCACATGGGGCACAGTTTGCTGCAAGCCATCACTTTTGACTCACTCACGGCCGCAAGTCTGATGTGGTGACTGCAACACTTTTGAAAATTAGGCCCATGGTTTTCAGTGCCAGTAAATAGTGCCACTTTGGGGTCTGTTTATTGCCATCACAATCTTTTAAACATGTTGCTGTGCAGGAAGGGGCCCCCTCATTTGTATGGGTGCAGTGTTATTAGGGCTGGGTGAAATTTATCTTCTGCCAGTGGAATTCAGACAAAATGCTGATTTTGCTTCTGCAAAATGTAACCAAAATTGTGATTTCACTTATTTCCATCTAATTTAAAAATTATTTGTCCAAATTGCACCAAATGGTACAATGATTTTGCCAAAGCCTATATAGAAGTGTCCAAGTTTCAGATCTCTATCTATAAGGATGACAAAGTTATAAGCCTCCAAACTTTTGGAAATTACAACTACATAAACTAAAAGCGTTTACAAAAATTTCACCAAATGTGGTACGATGACTTTACCAGTGCCAAGTTTCAGATCTCTAACTTTAAAGGCGATTGAGTTATAAACTTCCTAACATTCAGACATTTTAAAATAGCATTTTGCAATTTTGTAAACTACAGAATTTTAAGCCCTTAAAAGTTTAAAACTAGAGAATGGAATATCTCAAATGTTATTAGGTTCATTGACCCTAAATATTAGGCTTTAAGGCAACTCCTATTGCCCAACATCAGAGCATCATGCTGCCACGCAGACAACCTAGGTTTGGAAGCAAGCCCAGAAAGTCATGTTGGGAGGTAGGTCATGGCTAAAACTTAAAATTTACATAATCATTACTTCTGTAGTTAACAGTTTCTATGACTCTTCCAAGAAAGTATGCATCTAAATGTTCAATTGTCTAGATCCAAAGGGGGCCAAGTTGTAAGTATATAAATACTTTTAGAAATGTTCACATGACTATTAAATTGCCAGACTTTGTGCCCCTATAATGTCTCTGCCTTTTATGCAAATATTATGAAACTTTGCATGTGTGTAGGGCCTATAACAGACAATAAGTAGGCCAACTGACAGACCTCTAGCTGTAACATGAACTGAGATATGGTCAATTTAAAAATATTGTAAAATTCCCAAAAAGTTCATAATTCCCAAAATGTTATGCAATTTTGTGAAAATTCCCAGAATTAAAAATCTGCAGATTTTTACTAGTTCTGTTATTTTACTTCCTGGGTGGGGGGGTAGGAAGAAATAGGCTGTTGATTAACTAGGATCTGCAGCTTATCGAGTAGGTAGGGACATGGGCAGGCTAAGTAGGCCAAGCGGTCCTGATCTGCCATCAAAGTCTATGTTTCTGTGGGTGCTAACAGGTTTAGGGTACACTAAATGGGCTTCTGAATATGCCTCCTCCCTGCAGCACAAGCACCAAATCCAGGTAGTGCCAGGGCAATAAACGTTAGCGTCGGCACTAACATTTGAATATCTGCCTCACAGTATCTTAATTTGTATGATTGGTATTTCAGGTCTGAACTGGTGCAGAGACAGGCAGTAGATAACAGGACATACTGTAAAACTTACAACTCAAGAGACTTCTGGAATAAGCTGCCAAGAACTGTGTTGGAAGCAAAGAACACTGATTTGTTAGTGGTACTAGTAGTAGGAAACTGACCCAATGGGCAATTGTCTTCTTTCATCTCTATATCATTAGTATAACCTTTAGTAGTAAATAAATATGGCTACTCATTAGATGCATTTTCATTAGGTTTTACATTATTTCTTTTCCTAAAATTAGATAAAAGGCCATATCCCTCAGATCTCCAGACTAGAGGTATAGTGCTATAGAGTGGGATGTAAGACCCTTACATTTGGACCCAGTATTAGCTGTGGGCTTAAATCCCAAACTTGCAAATAATAAGGTATGTTCTATTTTATAGATGGGAGACTTTTTCTATGGCACTAAACTTTTAACATGGGATGCCATTTCTATTGATTAGTTACTTGTAGGAAAAAACTTTTACAGTGTTAGAACTGGTTTACTTGCTTCATAGTCTCTGGCATTCTTTTTTGAAGAGTTAATTCCCCTTCCCCAAAATGAGGGATGGGAGCTTTTGCATATAGAAATAGAGACCATTTAAGTATTTTGTCTGTAGTCCACAGCTCTCAGACACCTGTTTTTTTTTTACAGCTGCAGTGGGCGTAGCCCTGCAGACATATTGCAAGCACAGTAGAGAAAGGGAGCTTACTGGATACCAAACAGACATCTTAAATAATGGAGATGAATGGCAATCACTGCATGTTCACTGCACTATTTTGTCTGTCTGTCTGTACCTGTAGACTCAGAGGCACTGGGCGCCTTTCTGTGCTAAAATGTCAAGTTGGTTTTCCACAAGGAGAGCAACACCTGGAGTGTTTGCTTCTTCTGTGCTGATGGATGCAAAAGCTGCTCTCCACCTGATGTAATGGGCAATACGCACACTCATTCACTCACAGCTGCCTGGGTGTAACTGGTGATCTCAGGCGATTCTTGTAAAGGTCAAAGTGACTATCGGGCAAGCGCCTTGTTTAACAGTGGCATCTGCCTGGCTAAGATCGGGAGCTCCCCTTATAAACAGGAAACAAGTAAATGGAACTAAGTAAATGGGGCTGCGGTTCTCACCATAAGGCATACATTCAATTGCAGACAAACTTCATGTAAAGTCCAAGTTGTAGCACTTTTTCTTTATCAAGCATTTCTTATAGAACAACAAAGCAGTGACAGAACATATGATAGTACAATGTGCACATCTATAGTTTTATACAAAACTATCTGATTGTTAGCTGGCCCAGTGGTTTTGAGGGTTGAGGTGCTGGACACCACACCTCATGCTACACTGGTGACCCAGGTTTGGGAATGAGCCCAGGTCACTGGGGGTCAGCTGGGGGAAGGAACTGGATTGAGCTGCCGATTGGCAACTCTCCACTCCTGGGGAGGGTTAGGCACAGCTCCAACAAGTGGACAGTGTCAGAAGGGGAGAATGCCTTTTAGGCACTTGGTAGAAGCTGTGTCTCAGCACTTTTGGGACCAAATAACACAGTTTCAACCCCAGTGTTAATAGGATTGGGTCCCAAAAAGGCACTGTGGAAAATTTGGTGAAATAATTCCTAAAAATGGCTGAGTTACAAGTGTTTGTTGAAATTCTTCTATGCACATGCATAACTTTGGTATTTTTCAATATTGTGTCTCCAAATGTTCGACATAGGCATTTTTCTACCACACAAACAGTACAGCTGTCATTTTTCACATTATATCTGAAACTTGTTTTCACACCTGTGGCGTAGAACAGCGTTCCGGCACAGATTTGAAAATGTTCACCTATGGGATTTATGAGGTAGGGTCATAAGAAGACTCAAGTGTGGGGTCAAAATATTGAAAAACAAAGAATTTAATAAGTAATGTTGTTAGCAGGGGCATCCATTGTAC
The DNA here is from genome assembly GCA_016271365.2 of Neoceratodus forsteri. NCBI lineage: Eukaryota > Metazoa > Chordata > Ceratodontiformes > Ceratodontidae > Neoceratodus > Neoceratodus forsteri. The sequence goes on along the minus strand of CM028130.1, from coordinate 1,063,019,395 downwards.
CACTAGGGAACATGCTGCTGTACCATGCCAGTGAGCTGAGTTCAGCTGTGAGAACTCAGTGAGCTGGCATAATGGGACAAGGCTGATGGTGAAGGTGCTGCAGCATGCAGTGCCAGCCCTAATGTGGCTAGAGATGGAGCATTGTTTTGGCACAGACACCACACCCTGTGGTGGGGCAAGAAACCTCGATCACAAGGTATCGATGTGTGTGTGCTGGGGCTTGCTGGGTCCATGCACTGGGTCAGGACTTTCTCCAAAATTGTATTCATCTCATTTTATGCAGTACACAAAGGGACCTGTACAAATGAGGATACAAGTCCACCACATCAGAAAAAGAAGGGAAATTCTTTATAAAAACCTGTGTTAGTGCAGACACTAGGGTTGTAGAACACAAAGAACATAAAGATAGGAAATTAAATACATTAAGGACTTGGGTCTCTGTAGTATTGGTGAATCAGTGGTGGGATCTTACTTGGGGTCGTCAACCCTAATGCCCACCCCTCCTCTGATCAGACAATGTCAAATGTGATGTGAAGAAAGCTCCAACAGATTATGTTGGCCATACTGTATCACTAGGAGGTACTAGGTTAGAGCTGAATCATATGCTTCAGAAAGGAGGCTACGAGCTGGGGAAGGGAGTGGGAATTAGGTTTGACAAACCCAAGTAAGACCCCACCACTGATTCGCCAATACTCCGGAGACTCAAATCCCAAAAGATTTTCATTTCCCATCTTTGTGCGCTTTGCATTCTAAAATCCTAATGTCTGCATTAACGTAGCTTTTTTGCAAAGCATATTATAGGGACATGGTCATACCCAATAGTTAGGGTTGAGTGCCATGTTTCATGTTCAGCCTTAAATTTTACACTTTAATAATGTTGTCACCAACCAATGAATTTGCATAAAATTTGGTATATGCTGTTCCATGTGGTAGAGCTCTTGACGTGGCAAGATTCGCTCTGGTCAGATGTACGGATTCTGAGATCTCAATAGTGTAAAAACTTTAAAAGTTGCCATGGTTGTAGTTTTTTCCTTATCATCTTGCATACAGATGGTGTAGAATTTTTGTGTGATTCTTTTTTTAATGGTAGATACAGCTTGGGTAACAGAACTGCCATGCATTTGTTCGGTGAAAAAATACTAATCTACTGCAAAGTTATTCAATTTTTAAGTTACCATTATTTTCAATGGGAAGATCACTGTTCAAGACAGAGGGAAAACATTCAACAAAGAAAAGATCTCATGAAAAAGAATTCTTTCTTGCAAGATCGGTTCCATTTTCATGAGGATAAATTTCTTTTTCACGAGCCACCATCTTGTTTTGTTTTTTAAAAAGTTTGGAATATACATTAAAATGTTGTCATTTTACAGATCAAACACCAGAAACTAGCTAAACTGGACCAATTTAACTAGATTCTGATGTTTGTTTTTCAAAATTAGGGCCAGAAATGCTATGTCTTGGCATCCAAAATCCCAGGTGCCCAGCTTAATGAGAGGAGCCTTTCCTCGCATTCTCTGTTTGAGAACAATGGATTTTCTTGACTTCTGTAGCTGAACTCCTGCTGCTGGCTGTACTGTAAGTGGCAACCTGCCCCACCATTTCCATGGTGTTTGGTGGCACAACCCCCACACACACACACACACACACACACACACACACACACACTGTCCCCATAAATAATATCTTCCCTGGTGTCTAATGGCACCCACTACCCTCCAGTTACCATCCCATGATTTTTAGCATAATACCTGGTGTCTTGTGGCACCCCCCACCCTATGTTCATTGTTCTCCCTAACTGTGGTTTAATATTTATATAATCTGACACCGGGATGCCTACCCCATGTGTCAGATGCCCCCCAAGCCTGTCATTTTATTAACTGTAGCAGACATCAGGGGGCCCAATCCCTGTGCTGGCATTTAGAGAACCCCCAGCAGTATGAAACACTGTGGAGCCCACCCCCAGTGTCTCAAGATGCTTATTGGTTCCTGCAATAGGAAAATCATCCCCATTGTCTTTTTTTTCCTGAAACAAAGAAAATGGTCCCTCATCATCACCGCTGACCCCCTCCCCATCCTAACCCTCCCACTAAGCACCCACCTCCCCACACCCCCTTACCCTATACTTATCAGCTGATGTTGATTCTGTTATCTTTTGTGGACCAAGACATGTTTGCACTCTTCAAAGCTGAACCACGAATGGAGGAATAAAGGTAAGTGCCGTATAATGTATTTCAAAGGAGTTTTGAAGTTATGTTCATAACTTTGCCATTTTTAGGAATTGTTTCACCAAATGTTCATGGCCTTTTTGGGACCCCACCTCATGAACATTGGCACTGTCATTTCGTTAATGAAGCCTGGAAGGTGATTTCATGGCTGCTGCGTTAAATCATCTTTTGAGACCGAATAGCCAATTTCACCACCAGTGTTCATGATGAGGTTTCCCGAAAAGGCCATATTGAAAATTTAGTGACAACATTTTCAAAAATGGCAGACCTTTGAGGGTTTGTTGAAATTCTTCTACACACATACATAACTTTGGTAATTTTCAATATTTTCATAGGATTCATGGGATAGATACAAGTCTATAGCTTTCGCCAACAAAACTTGCCATTTTTCAATGGACAGAAATATTCCTCATGTAATTATCTAATTTCTTTTTAAAAGCATCTATATTTTAACTAGTTACCACTTCTTCTTATAAGCTATTCCAGTGGGTCACCACGCTCTAGTTTACCCACCCCCACATTTTGTTTGTTTTGTAGTTTTCACCTATGATTTGTAAACCGTGTGCTCTAGTTATTTTATTTCATGCCTTTTTTCCTGTTCTAAACATTCCCATAGATCCACATTTTAAATGCCACATATATTATGCATATATTTTGACTCTAAATTTTCAATGTAGACATTTTTTCACACCATCTCATGAACAGTACAGCTGTCTTTTTTACATCCTGTCTGAAATGTGTTTTCGCACATGTGGTGTAGAATGGTGTTTTGGCACAGATGTGAACATTTTCAACTATGAGTTTGTGAGTTGGGGTCATAAGAAGACTATGTTGAAAATATGGAGTGAAAATATGAAAAAAATGTCAACTTTATGATCATTCTTTGCAATTTCGCTAAGCACGCTTGTAACTTTGGAAATTTTAAATATGTTGACCCCAAGTTTTCAACACAGCCTTCTTATTACCCCACCTCATGTTTGTCACAGTTGTCATTTTTCATATCCTGCCCAAAATGTGTTTTCATACCTGTGGTGCAGAATGGCATTGTAGTTGCTTAGAATTATGTTTTGGTGCGAATTCGAAAATGTTCTGTACCAGGTACGTGAGGTGGGGTAACAAAGTGGCTATGCTGACAATTTGGTCCCTGTTGTCCTATAAATGGAAGTGTAGAGCCCAGATGGCCCTGTGTTTTCATGGTTACATAATTAGATAGATAGATAGATAGATAGACAGATAGACAGATAGACAGATAGACAGATAGACAGATAGACAGATAGTTATTATGCATACAACTTCATTGATGCATCATTTAGGGTTAAAACACAAAAAGTAAGGAAATGAGACCTTTAGGATTGCCTCGTCCCCCTCTCATGTATCCCACCTCCTCCCAAGATTGACAGATAATGTGGTGCATCATTGAGGTTGTGAGGCCTAAACGTCACCCCATTCCACGTGTAATCATATTCACAAGCCACAGTAAAAAAGAATGGGGTGACATTTGGGCCTCACAACTCCAATGACACACCCCATCATCTGTCAATCTCAGAGAGGAGAGGTACATGGGGCAACCTTAAAGGTCTCATTTCCTTATTTTTTGTGTTTTAACCCTAAATGATGCATTAAAGAGGTTTTTTGCATAGAATTTCCTTACTTTTGGAAAAAGAATAGCAAAGTAGAAAGTCATCCAAGTTGGTGGGAGTGAGGGACCCTTTAGGCCCCGTGCCCCACCAAATTGCAAATTTCTGCCTAACATAACAGTTCAAGTACTGAATATGATATGTATTGGTGGGAGTGCATATGGGTGGGACCATGGGGCCCGTTCATTCATTGGAGTGGCATAATTCTGCATCTGTTTACATGTGAGACACCTAACCAGTGAAAATTACCTCCATGGCAGTAAGGCTAGCTACCCTACAAATGTGAAGCCACTGCCACAATGGAAAATGCTATACACAAAACATAAAGTGTGTCATATAATATCTCCACAACAAATTAATTTATCAACACCTAAATACCATAATTCACATGTCCAAGACATCCCCTCAACACCCTCCCAATTTCAAATTAAAAGACCAAACCGTTTCTGAGATATTACATTTTAAAGTTTGAGATTTTCATTCATTGGAGTGGCAGAATTCAGCACCTTTTTACATTTTACACACCTAATGACTGAAAAGTTGGTCCATGGCAGTAAGGGTAGCTACCCTATAAATTGAAGCCATTACCACAATGCAAAATGTAAACTGTGCCATGCAATATCTCCACAACAAATCTATTTTCTGAGACCTAAACACCATAATTCAGATCAACAGGACATCCCATCAACCCACTCCAAATTTCAAGTTAAAAGACCAAACCGTTTCCGAGATATTTAATTTTAAAAGTTGTCAACATTGTGCTATCTGGAACTTCCAAATCTGGCTGTCTAGTCCCTCCCTCGTGAAAAAATCTTGAGATCAAAGAATCTTGCAATCAAAGAATTTGCAGGCTCATGACCAAAGAATGTGCAGGCTCATAATCAAAGAATAAAAAATGGTAAAACTCAATTTTTACACAGAAATACATGAAACCACAGCCATGCCTCGATAGAACGAAGCCCCCTGAGCAAAACCCATCCTAGTTTGACTTTATAAGTCACCCCGGGCTGAGAAACTTGATTTTTTAACCTAGCCATCTAGTCGCCCCTCACAATCAAAGATTGCAGTCAAAGAATCTCGCGATCAAAGAATTTTCAGGCTCATGACCAAAGAATTTGCAGGCTCACGATCAAAGCTCATTAGCGAGCTGCGATCAAAGAGTTAAAAACTTTAAAACTATATTTTTTGACCAAATTACAAGAAACCACAGGCATGGATTGATAGAGGAAAGACCCCTGAGTAAAACCCATCATAGTTTTACTTCAGAAGTCCCCCCTGAGCTGAGATATTCGTTTATTTTTGACTGCAAAATGAAAATAAGATGGTGGCCCTTGGGGTCAAAGAATTCCTTGCGATAAAAGATTCTTCGATCATGAGCCTACAAATTCTTTAATTGAGAGGAGGGATCAGATGGCCCATTCTTCTTCTCACAAAATAACCATATAAATTTTCCCATTGATTTATAATGGTAACTTAAAAGTTTAATAACTTTTAAATGAGTTAATATTTTTTCACCAAACAAAAAGCAGCATATTCCTCCACCCAAGCTCTTTCAATGTGCCAAGTTGCAGAGCTGCATGCCACACAATGGCTGCACAGTACCATGGACAAAATCCAAAAAACTGCCCACAGAACTGGGGAAAAGTGCATTTTCAGCGTTTTGGTGCATAATACCGTACGTCTAACTCAAACACAATTTGGCAAATCAAGAGATCTACCATGCCCCACTGTGTATTCCAAATTTCATGCAAATCCATTGAATGGATCCATAGAAACATAGAAACATAAAAGTTGACGGCAGATAAGGACCACAAGGCCCATCCAGTCTGCCCATTTCTTTTTCTACCTTATAAATGTGCCATCGGCCTTTGCTCTGTCAGTGACCTATCTATTCATAGTCATTTGTATTGCTCCCTTATGCCTATCCCAAGCCTGTTTGAAGCCCTGCACTGTATTCATAGCCACCCCTTCTTGTGGTAACCCATTCCATGCATCCACCACCCTTTCTGTGAAAAAGAATTTCCTCACATTCCCCCTTAATCGGCCTCCCTCTAATCTCATGCTGTGTCCTCTTGTCCTGCTATTTTTCTTATATTTAAACATGTTAGACTCTTTCACCTTGTTTATGCCCTTAAGGTGTTTGAATGCCTCGATCATATCACCTCTCTCCCTCCTTTGCTCAAGGGTATACATATTGAGCTCCGTTAATCTGTCCTCATATGTCTTCTGATGCAGTCCCTGCACCATTTTGGTTGCCCTTCTCTGGACTGCCTCAATTTGGTTAATGTCCTTGTGAAGGTGTGGCCTCCAATACTGCATGCAGTACTCCAGATGGGGCCTAACCAATGTCTTGTACAGAGGGATTATTACCTCCCTCTTATGACTTGTGATACCCCTACTAATACACCCTAACACCCCCCTAGCCTTACCTACTGCTTTAGAGGTCTGCTTGGATGATTTTAGGTCATCAGTGATGATGATGCCCAAGTCTCTTTCTTCCTTTGTGACTGCTAGCAACTCCCCTCCCAGCCTATAAGTGGCTGCAGGGTTTCTCTTCCCTATGTGCATGATTTTGCACTTCTTTGCATTAAATCCCAGTTGCCACTCTTCTGACCATTCTGCTAGTTTATCCAGATCTCTTCTCATTCTGCCCACCCCATCTGGCTCATCTACTCTGTTGCAGATCTTGGTGTCATCTGATCCAAGGTTATTAACATGAAAAATGTTGAGTTTATCATAGAAGTGGCTTCATAACCCTTAATATAGGAGCACGACCATGACCCTATAATATATATACATACACATATATATACACATGCATACACATATATATATATATACACATATATGTACATATATATGCATATGCACACACATATATATATACACACACACATATATATATATACACACACACACACACACACACACATAGAGATAGCAAGGTGAGGAAGCACCACTCAGTAGGAGGGAGGTAGCAGCATGGTGGCAGATTTAGAAAGCCAGCAGAGCTAGAGCTGCTCACACCGTCTCTCCCACGGAGCACACCAATAAATGGAGTCTTGTTTTTTTGTAAAGGGTACGAATGGTCTGAATGAATCTGGAGCTACATTTCTGTGAAGAGCTGTCTCATAAGAAAATAACAAAAAACTTTCTAGTGTTTGGGATTATGCTTACCAGAAGAGAATCCAAATGGTATGTTAATGCTACTTCCAAAGGAAAGCAATTCAAAATAAGCAACTTGGGAATTAAGAAAGCAATTGCAGGCTTGAACAAAAATAAATCAGGCAAACTGCAACTTGAGCATTCATTAGTTGAGAGTGAAGATTTACCTGCAGACAAAAAGCTTTTCTCTGCATTTAAGATGGCCGAGCATAAAGGTGAAGCTGCTGGTGATAAATCAAATGGAGCTGTGGAGGGTCAGTCAAAAGGGGTCCAGCTTGGGGAGTTAGAAGAGTGCACTGAGATACCCCAGAAAGCAGGTGAAGTAAGAAAACAAATCCAGAACACTGAAGTGTTGCAATCCAAACTTGAAACACTCCAACAAAAAAAACAACTGAGCGAAGGTTTAGAGAGTGCAGCACCAAACCAGAGCAACAATGAGACACCTTCTGGGTCTGGGAAAGGGGTGAGCAAAAGCTTCTCTTCAGTTGATTTTAAAACACTAGCAAAAGTAAAAAAAGAAACAAAAAAGCCAGACAAATGAATATGCTGCCAAATTATGACTCTCCTACTCCCTTAAGAGAAGAAACTGTAAATGGTCAGAAAAGCCTGAATGTAGTAAATAAAGAATAGAGGGAGGTTCCCTGAATAAATCTCTTGAACTTAACAAAGAAGCAGACTCAGAAGATAAAAGAGTATTTTCAGATGTCAAGGAGCCACCTAGGTGGGCCGCTGTTTTGATAAATAAGGTGAATATGATTGCTGAAAATATGGATAATATATTAAAATTACAAGACAAACTTGAATCCTATTATAATTTAACCCAGAAACTAACTGTGGAAAATGGGGCCTTAAAACAGGATCTCTTAGAAGTAAAGGCAGCCTTAAATGGTATACAAAATGAGGTGTTTTCAGTGCAATCATCCATTAAAGTTATGCAAAAAAACCAGGCTGACATGCAGAAGAAAATGATGGATTTAGAGTTATGATCTAGGAGGAAGAATGTGAGATTGATTGGGGTCCCAGAGCCATGGGATAAATCACGAACGTTGCAAGATTCACTTAAAGTAATTGCTGCAGCCTATTTGGATAAAGATCCAGAAAATATTGACATCCAGATAGTTGAATCCATAGAAGTTTGCATCAGATACCTGATGGTACTGCCCCATCATGACCTATAATTATGAAATTTATGAGCTATGTGGATAAAGAAAAATTGATGGCTGCAGCAATAAAGAAAAAGAGACTCACTATTTTAGGGGTTCAAATAGTTATTTACAATGACCTTCCATATGAACTCCTTCAACAAAGGAAGAAGTTAGATGATTTAAGATCCAAATTATGGTCTAAGGGTCACAGGGCAACAATGATAATGCCAGCAAGGATGAAGTCATAATTAATGGACAAAGACATGTTTTCAACACAGTTGAATATGCAACTATGGAAATAAAAAGGTTAATCCCAGATTTAAATGTATGAACAGAACTTTTCTTTAATGGTATTTAGTTTTTCTTGTTTATAAGCTAGGGATGATTTCGGTACAACATAAGAGTACAAGATAAAAGGGAGTGAGGTAGGGGTGAGAGAGAAGTTAAGAAGAAAAAAAGTATTATGAAGTATGTGGCATGGGGGGAGCAGCAGATTCAAGAGAATAGGGTTGCTTCATATTACAGTGTTTTTCTTGTTTTTCTGTAGGGTGCCTGGTGTTTTTAATCTTGTTTTTCAAGACTGTAGTAGTCAGAGGAAAATAGGATACCTTAGGGGAACATGTAAGTTTAAGAAGAGAGAAATGAGAGACAAACTAAGGTTTGAAATATTAAAGAGGAACTCAGTGGGTTTTTTGGGTATTTACAAGAAAGGTTTTCACTTCTCTGTACCTGCTTGTTTAGATGTTACTAAAATATGAACCTTTCATATCTGGAAAAGTGGGTACAATAGGTTTAAATTGAGGGGGGCACAATGTTCTAAGCAAAACAAAGGTCACCATGGAGAAAATTAAGATAATCATGTTAAATGTGAATGACTTGAATACCCCATGAGAAAGAACAGAATATTGTTGTATGCTAAGAAATCTGGGTCCCATATTATTTGCTTTCAAGAAACACACTTGACAGAGAAAGGGGCTAAGAAATTAAAACAAAGATTGTGCACCCACTGTCTCTATTGTACTGGCACTAACAAAAGTAGAGGGGTGGTTATTTTATTAAGGAAGGGTTTAGATTATAGTATTATAGGTTCAAATGTAGATAAAATAGGTAGAATTTCTACAATAAAAATAAAGATAACATTAAATACTTATGCAATGGGCTCAGTGTAAGCACCATTTACTAACTATACAGATTGCCTAGTGGAGTTATCAGCTGGGTTTCAAGCCCTCCAAGCAGAAGATATACTTCTGGTAGGAGATATGAATATGGTTTTAAACCCATAAATGGATAAATCCACTGTGCCCTCCTCAGAAAATATAAACCTGGCCAAAAAAGTGTTGTCTTTCCTACATGCAGAACAGATAGTAGATGTTTGGAGGCTAAAGAACACAAATGCAAATGATTTTATATATTATGATTAAAAAAACAGGTTATTTCTCACGATTAGATTATGTTTTTATTTCAAATAATTTGGTGCAGTGAGTCAAAAAGGTTAATATAGACACATTGTGTATATCTGATCATGCAATGGTTAGTTTAGAATTAAAGTTAATAAACCCAGACACTCAAAAAAAAAAATAACCAATGGAGATTTAATAATGGCCTCTTAAAAGATTTAAGATTTGTGTAACTAATTAAAACTGCAATTAGAGAATTTTGGCTGTTTAATTATAATGAGCAATTAGGGTAACAAAAATATGGGATACGTTTGAGGTGACTATTAGAGGTCATATAATCTCCTATCAGATAAAACAAAGGAAGCAAGAGATAAACAAAAGCTTACAGACTGAAGCTAGATTAAAACAATTAGAACAATTAATACTTGTGGACTTTCAGTCTAGCCAGAAAGAATGGGAGACTTATAAGGCAATGAAACAGAAACTAATTCACAAAGAAACTATTAGAATGATTCAGACATTTCAAAAAACAAAATATTTTCATGCAGATAAATCAGGAAAATTCTTAGCATCTTTATTAAGACAAGAAAAACAAAAAAACATAATAATGGGTATAAAAAATAACTCAGGGGCTATGCAAACTACAGAAAAAGCATAAACACAATTTTTTCTGGAATTTTACAAAGGAATTTTATCAAAGGAACTTAAATCCTAGTAAAAATGATACAATTGCCTATTTAAAGGAATCCCAATCAAAACCATTCAAATTTGAATTTTATGAAATAACAGCAAAAGAAATAACAGATGTAATTAAAACCCCTCCGAAAAAATAAATCACCTGGATTAGATGGTTACACAAATTAATTCTATATGACCTTTAATGCGGAATTAACACCCTGGTTAAAAAAGTTAATTTATGAGGTAATAGATAGTAAAGAGTTAATGCTTCCTTTAACAATGCAAATAGGTAAGGTAATTCGAATACCAAAACCAGACAAACCAACAGATATCCCAGACAATTACAGACCTATTGCACTCCTAAACTTGGATTATAAATTAATAGCTAAAATAATAAACAATAGATTACAAAATCAAATTCAATATTTTATACATCGGAAGCAGTATGGCTTTATATTGGGCAGAAAAATACCTCAGGCAAATATGAGGATTCAAGCTATTGTTCAGTTGGTCAATTCTTCCAAGAAATATAAAAATTATATTTGTTATACTATAGCTAATGACACAACAAAGGTTTTTGGCCTTATGGATAAGAAATTTATGTTTGAAACTTTAGAATATTGGGATATTCTGAAATAAATAATCAGTATGATTAAGAAATAATACTATAATACTACACTAAACCTGCAAATCAACAATTTTCTCTCTGAAGAATTGACCATGAATAATGGGGTTAGGCAGGGTTGTCCCCTCTCACCAACTTTATATATTTTGATTCTGGAACCCATTCTAAATTCTATTAGAGCTAATGAATCTATAGAAGGTGTACAGTATAAGGAGGAAAATATGAAACTTAGTGTTTTTGCTGACGATGTCCTTACAGTTATTAAAAATATAGAAACCTCACTAAAGGCCTTTATGATTAAAATAGGAAAATACTCTAGAGTAGCCGGGTATTCCTTAAACAAAAATAAATCAGTAATAATGAAAATTAGAAAAGAATAAATCAGAACCTCTACATACATATGTGCAACAATTTAAAATACAAAATCATGTGAACTATTTAGGCATAATATTAATCCCTAACCAAGATAAAAAATATAAAACTAAATTGCCATAATTCAAAGAATAAAATAATATTACTATTGGAAAGATGGAAAAATGTAATGTTATCCATATGGGGAAGGGTGGACACAATAACAATGATGGCTATGCCACACCTGATCTATGTTATACAGTACAGTACAGAATATCCTGGGGCTCCATCTTCAAGCTGGTTTATGGAGTTAAAAAGAATCTTTAAAAAATATTTGTGGACAGGGAGCAGCCCTCCTATAGCATGAAAAGCTATTTCTGTAATGAGGCAAAATTGAGGCTTAGGTTGTTCAGATCCTGAAAAATATGCAGTTGCATACCTTTTTGCTTTAATAAACCAATGGACATTTGGTGATAAGGAATCTTATAAACTGTATCAGGAGGTTTTGTTTTCACAAGGGTTGAAAGATCAATTTAGAAATTGTTTTTAGAACTTTTGTTTAGACCAGATATAATAAGGAGTAAAATTACTTTTCTTCCAATATGATTCGACCTACTAAATAGATATTTAAAGAAGCCATATGTATTAAATCTGATTTGGTTATCTTTTCCTATTAATGTGGGGGGGGCAGATGGGAACGCTGCATACAGCAACAATAAATCTTTTGGCCAATAAAAACATTATTTTATTGAAATATCTGATACAATATGACAATTTTATATTTTATATTAACTTGTTAAAAAGACTGGGGTTAAATTGGAATATCATGAATTATTATGCACTTCAAAAAAGTTTAAGAAAGTACAAAAAAAAATTATATTTAATAGTTTCAATATTGCTTTAAGCTTAAAAAGGACAACACATTATGTTAGACCAACACTTTAAAAAAATCATTGGCCTTCTTTTATGAAAAGTTAGTTACAGAAAATCTACAGGTTTATAAAAAACCAATAATAAATGGAATAAAGAAGCTACAATACAGATTAATTATGTTCAGTGGGTGCAGATTAGACAAAATAGTAATTAAATATATGTCGCTGCAAAAAATAAGTCTATACAAAGAAACATAACTGATAGAGCATTTATTACCCCAGCACAAATACGGAAGTAAACAATATTCCATGTTATGCTGGCATAATTGTGGTCAAAAAGCAGATCTAGTCCATTGTCTCTGGGCTTGTCCAAAAATTCATCCTTGGTGGTTAAAAGTTAACCAAATAATGTCAAGATGGTTTGGTCAAAAGATTCCATGTTCAGTGACAATTTATTTAACGATTTTTCTACACTTGGGTTACATAGTAAGCAACAACTTGTTGCATTGGTATCAATGGCTCTGAAAAGAATAATACTGGAGAATTGGAAGGAGAGTGATTTGCAACCTTTTACAGGGTATAAATGGTGGGCTATTTTTCATGAAACCATTTTGTATGAAAAATCAATCCATGATGTAGATGATGATCCCATGGGCCTAAGATGGAGAGACATAGAAAAAAAATATTCCCCTACTGCAAAGTATTATAGAAGTATAATACTTTTTACTATAATAGGTTCCTAAATGGTCATTTAAGTGTTCATCCTATTTTTTGATCCAGTGAGTTTGAGAGAAGTAAAAAAAAAAAAAAAAAAACAGTTGCTGTGGATGGGTAAGTTAGGTTAAACATCAGTGGAGAGCTACATACCAAATAATGTAATTATGATCACTAACAATGAATATTGGGGAAGATGCAAAGTTGACTGTTGTGTTAATTGGTGATCGAATGTGTATGATATGTATGAATTTTCCTGAGTGTTTCTCTGTGTACAAATCTATTATATGATATAATTAATATTTTAAAAAACATACATACACATATATACATATACACATGTATACACATATGTACATACACACGTATATACATACAGATATATATATATATATATATATATATATACACACACAAATATATATATACACACACACACACACACACACACACACACACACAACACAATATACAGGAATACACACACACACATATATATACATTATTAGGTGCAGTAGTGCCCATATAGTAAGGGTTGAGCAGGCACTTTAATGTTAAACCCCAAATTTTGCACGTTAATAAACTTTGTAAGCATTCAATGTATTTGCACAAAATTAGGAATATACAGCTTTGGGTGGTAGATCTTTTGGTTTACCAAGTTTTGTTTCAATCACATTTGAGGATTTCGTGCAGCGAATCATCAAAAAATGCATTTTTTGCTAAGTTTTGCCAATGTTCCACTGTTTTTCCTCATCGTACTGTGCCCACAGGGTTTGCATTCTTGGCCTGCAATTTTCAGGGTGGAAAGAGGTTATCATAAGGAGCAATCTAATGTTGGTGTGGTGAAAAAATATTAATCTGTTCTAGAGTTATTCAATTTTGAAATTTCAGGTTCTGAGCATGCTCAGTTCAGCTTTTGGGATAGATGCACAATTTATTTGTTTAGCTTTTGTTAACCGGGTAAGTGCACTAGCCAGCAGGTGACTATTTTCAGGCACGACCCGGGAGAGTACAATACAGGATAACCAGTGAAGAAAACAACAATACAGTTGAGGCAATAAGTACAAAGTACATTCATTCATACAGGGAGAAGCTTTGGCTAGGCTAACATGTCGTAGGCTATTCAAGGCAATAGACAATAGGTCAGTGCAAAAAAGGTTAACAGGGAGTATTGGTACTGGAAAATGTCTGGTCTAGACTCATCCCACAGGGATGGTGTCCGAGGTGAGGAGATGGCGGGGGGGGGAGTGTAGTAGAGAGGACCGGCTCCAGGATTTGGGAGTCATGCTCCCCAGGTCCAGAGTGATGCTAATTGGAGAAGATAACGGTACCCTCCCAGGGGAGGGGGAGGGTCAGGTAGCTAATGGGTAACAAGTAAGGTGTGCAGGCAGCGATTGGTAAGGAGATCTGGGGTCGTAAGGTACGCTTACGGCTTTAGCGGTAAATGCACAGGGTAGAAGCCGGGCTTATGGTTTCACTGCTGGGCATGAAGGTGAGGAGCAACCGGGAAGGTGCACGCCATTCGGACTATGGCTGGTGTAGTCTAACGATCTCGTGGGAGCGGCAGAGGTAAGGAGGGCGATATGGGAGGGAAATAGCATCCATCTAGGGCCAAAGCACCAGGATAGAAAACTGAAATTGATAGGAGGGTGCCGTCGACGGGCGAAACAGCAGTAGGCAGCCCGTGGTTTCTGGGACTGTAAGATAAGCCTACGGCTATAGCGACAGCGAGCTAGGAGGTGTGCCGGGTAACATGGTTCCACTATTGGGCATGAGAGAGGGAGGTTGGTGGTGAGAGAGAAAGTATGGTGCATTTGCGGCTTTAGCAGTAATAGGAAGGTGCGTACAGCCGGGCTCGCGGTTCCAAGACTGGGCAAGAAATCCGATATCGGTCCCTGCCCGGGGATGTCCGGGAGTTGCGAAAAGGGAGAGGAGGGAAGGGGGTGAAGACCTTAGTAGTAACAACATATGACTGTTCAGAGGTGGCCCTGGCAGGTAGTTGGTTAGCCTGAGACAAGTAGCGAAATAATGATAAACTAAGAGAGAAACCTGGCAACAGATAACAGTAGAGGAATACATTACAAGTAGCATTAAACGAGGCAGTGTTGTCACATCATAACATAGAGAGAAATACATTACAAGTAGCATTAAACAAGACAGTGCTGTCACTTCACAAAATAACTAAATAGTACATTAACATCACGAGTCATTAAGGAGGTAGTTACAAGCAGGAGAGCTTAGGGTGGGGGTAGGAGAGTGGGAGGAGAGCAAAAGCAAGGGAGGGTAGAAGCAGAGAAGGTAATGATCAGGTAGGGTCAAAGCAGGTGCATTGATCAAGGGAGGCCAGGTGGAGTCTCAGCCCACATTTGAATACAGGGTGCAAGGATGCTTGCCTGAGAGCTTGAGGGAGCTGGTTCCACAAATTAGGGGCTGCGTGTTTGAAGGAACTGGTTCCTTTGTTAGTGTGGCAATGAGAAACAGTGAGGAGGGCTTTGTCTGCTGATCTTAGCTCATGGTTTGGTATAGAATGAAGAAGCAACTCGGCAAGTGCAGCTGGCTGTCTTTGTCTGAGAATAGAGTCATTTAGACAGCCCAGGTAGTAACGCCTGGTGGCAGAGGAGGAGAGCCAACCAAGATCAGTGTATAGCTGGCAATGATGCTGAAGTCATGGAGCTTTAGCAGCATATCGGCAGACATTATTGTAAGTGACATCCCATTTATGCAGGGCAGTTTTATGGGCAGTAGTGAGTATGGGCGCACAATAGGTAAGTGTAGGTAGAAGGATACCCCTGGCTATGGCTAACTTTGCTGACGAAGTGAGCATATAGCTGGTTCTGTAGGCAGCTCCCAGCTTACAGTTTACAGCTTTACATGTGGTTTGGATATGCAGATTTAAGTCAAGAGACTGGTCCAGTAGGATGCTCAGATAACGGAAGGAGGTGACGACCTGTAGAGGTATCCCATTTAGATCAAGAACATTCAGGGAGGTGGTGCACGATCGAAGCTTCTGTGTAGTGCCCAATAGCATGGCATTTGTCTTGGTGGAATTGAGAATAAGGCAGTGGGAGTTTAGCCAGTTTTGGATGCAGAAGTAGGCTCTGTTGAGTGATAAGTTAATGTGCTCCACATTATAAAAGCTGGCATAGATGACCTCCAGGCCCATCGGGGCTTAGGAACCCTCCAACTTCGATCCCCAGCACTGCCGTGGACCCTCTGCTGCCAGCCCAGGAACCCTCTTGGTGATCCGTCTGCCCATCCGCAACCACCGAAGTCTGCACCTTGCTCCACCAGGAAGCCTGTTAGGGGCCACCCACTGAACTCACGTCCAGAAGCAGAACCAGGAGCCCGGCCGCACCCTGGTCCCTCGAGCCGCCAAAGCTGTAAATGCTGCCAGGTCCCCTCCAGGCCCATTGGGGCTTAGGAACCTTCCAACTTTGATCCCCAGCGCTGCCGTGGACCCTCCGCTGCCAGCCCAGGAACCCTCTTGGTGATCCGTCGGCCCAGCTGCAACCACCGAAGTCTGTGCCTTGCTCCACCAGGAAGCCTGTTGTTAGGGGCCGCCCACTGAACTCACACCCAGAAGTGGAACCAGGAGCCCGGCTGCACCATAGTCCCTCGAGCCGCCAAAGCCGTAAACGCCACCAGGTATGTTTTTCACTGTTTCCAGCTGCCGGTTGCCTCCAGCCCAGTCTGAAGTGCTGCCTGGCTGTACTTCTCTGGAAAAATGGCTGTTCTCACCTAAACTCGTTGACTTTGGGGAACTTTTCCTTCGATCTCGGACTAGGAGCGCCACTCAAAGGCGCCTCTCTCCCCGCTTAAGGTTAACTCCGAGCGGTCACAAGTCTGAAGTGTTACAGTTCCTTCTGTGGCAGTTTGGACTAAAATTGGACTAAAATTACCCTGTATAAGCCATATCTGTCTCTTTCCTATAGAGTTTTGTGCTGTAGAGTACATACCTGAGTTACCGCTTGATTATATATATAGTACTTACAGTCAAAATTGCATAGTAACTAAGTATTTACTATAAAGCCTTGATTACCTGCCATAGAGTATAGTAGCTGAAGTAAATCTCCCTCTGTTCCTGGATCCCCTCCTCTCTTTCGCACTTCCGGCCCTTTCTCTTTGTCCTCTAACGCGCCTTGTCTCTCAGCTCTCCTACTTAAGTCTCTCCCTTGCTGTCCTCCTCAGGTCCCCTCCAGGCCCATCAGGGCTTAGGAACCCTCCAACTTCGATCCCCATGGGTAGGTGTTTATACCCATTAAAAAAGACAAACTCAGTGTGCTCCATAGCTCCCAAACTCATATATTGTCCATAATTTTAACAGAGATAATGGCCTAAGGCAACCTCTTACTATGGTGAGATTTGTAAAGGAATACATTCTATATACATTTTGATTATCACATTATTTTAATCCATACAACCCACTTCTCTTCTTACACTTAAAGTGGAAAAACAACTATTCTGTCTTTTAAATTTGCAAAAAATAGTGTAATCTTCTGGAACATGGTTGAAGCAAAGAAAATGTTTAATAGTTTTTTGTAATAAATGTCAAAATAATAAAGAACATGATGGTGTTCCGATTAAGGTGGGCTGTGCTATACATACTTTATTAAATGTTTTTAAAAGAAACTAGACTTTCTTTAAAAGGGTAGAAATGTCCTAATATCCTGGATTGGAGTGACAGGGAAGCCCTGAATACTGCATGGCATGTCAGATAGCTAGGTAAAAGGCTTCTGAGGTTAATAAGTACCAAGCCATTCTTTTTCAGCCTGCCTTCAGCTAATACTGCCAGCTCAGCAGGTGACTGACAGGTGGAATCCCATCCTGCAAGCCAATTTAGCTGCAGCAGCTGAAGACGTCCGATGAGCAATGCAGGAGATCGCAGTTACATAGCCATGTGAGAGCCAGCAGCAAAATTGCATTAAAACAGGGGTAATTGGTCCCAGTACCCTCACATGAGGAGAGATGTGGACAGAATTTGTATCCCTCACTTGTGAGGTAATGTTCCCTCACAGCAGTCTCTGGGATGTGTGGTCAAACTCTGTTGAAACAGAACCTTTGTGCATATCTGTCAGTCTCAGCTTACCCCCATTATAAGGAACAGTTCTTCATTCGGTCATACTGAAGAGGCTTGGATCAAATTCAAGAACGTTGTTAATAATATAGGGCCCTATGTACAAAAGTGTGGAGTGGGAAAGTGCTGCATAACTCTGGTGCGTAGCCCACTCCGCACCCACCTGGACCCACTGTGCCCCCTCTGTGGCATTCATAAGTGGACAGCCACCCACCCTCCATGCCAGATCTCAGGTGGCATGTGGCCCTACATGCAGAGGATGGACCGGGGAAGGGAGAAGGGGCATGCCAACGTGCGGAGTGCTGGGCGCAGGTGTCAGCGCCTATGCCAGGTCAGGGCTGCCATAACGGCAGGGAGCCAGGCACGAGCCCACCCAAGAGTTAAAACTGTGTGCTGCAGTGGCATGGTGGGACCTTGCACTCCCCCACAATGAATGTCCCAGCATGTTGGGCACACCTGGAGGCCAACAAGAGGGTGTCCGGGAACCCAACTCCCACACCGCTTATAGCGTACTACGCCCCAGACCCTCTGCTATCACCCACTGTTGCAAGTGATCCACTGTGGGTTCTGGGCCATGTGGCTTATTGGCCGCCCACCCAGATCTACGGCACCACACCCGACTGCCCCAAGGCCCTGTATGCCAGGGGGTGGGACCATGAATGGGAGTAGCGTGGTGGCCACTCTTTGTGAATGTGGCCACCAACGGATCTCCCTCTAGTGCAGAGATGCACAGGTAGGATACATGCCACAGGCATGTATTACCCACCTGTTAGTGCATAGGGGGCATCGTGAGTGAATTAGTACCCCTTAAAAAGAAATACAGCAAAAGGGGCAAGTCACAAAGTTGGATGGCAGCAGGTATAAAGAGACAGTTAAAATCTAATCTTAAGGCATATAGGAAATACAAAAATTACCCATATGAAATACTAAAATTTGCCTTAATACAAGCCCCAAAACTGTTAAAGAATATGATTAAAAGGGCAAGATACAAAATCGAATTTAGGATAGCCCATAGTAAAGCTCAGAAGTTGTTACACTCTTATATAACCTCAAATAGCAAAACATCTGCACATGGTATAGGACCAATTAGTCATAACGGGAAAATTACTGGAGATAACACCATCATAGCCGATACCTTTAACAATTATTTTTGTTCAGTCTTCACCTCTAAATATAATTTATAGCTTAGTCAAAGAGGAAGTGGAATCAGAACTAAGAAACATAAAAACTTCAACTAGTCAGGGACCAGATCTGTTAAATCAGAGACTCCTCAAGGCAAGTTCTCATATCATTGCCCTACCCTTAACTATCGTTTTTAATAAATCCTTGGCTAGCTGGGTATTTCCATCAGACTGGAGGGTAGCAAACGTAACAACAATTTTTAAAAAGGATAATACAAAACTGGTTGAAAATTACAGACCAATTAGACCAAATAGTTTGACATCAATCTCCCACAACATAATGGAAAGATTAATAAAAATAAAAATGGATGGTGAGGCCAAAAAGCCAAATGTCAGAGATATACTACAATAGATGTTCCAAAAAGGCAAATCATGTACAACTAACCTAGTTTCTTTTTATGCGTACGTCAGCCAGAATCTTGATATGGGAAAGCTGACGAATGTTATTTATTTGGATTTCTCTAAAGCCTTTGATAAGGTACCACACCATACCTTAGTAAATAAGTTACAAACCCTAGGCTTTAGTTCAATAATAGTGCATTAGATTAGTAATTGGCTAAAAGATAGGACCCAAAGTGTTAATGTTAATGGTAGCCTGTCAAGAATGCAGGAGGTGACCAGTGGAGTACCTCAGGGCTCCGTGCTGGACCCAACCCTATTCAGTCTATTCATTAGCAATATCCATATACAGTATAAGCAATAGAATGATGAAATATTGCTGGTGATCTGAAAATAAGTGACGAAGTAGATAGACTTAATAAACATTGAACCACTGTAAACAATTTAAATAGAATATAAGAATGGGCTGAACATAATGGCATGCAGTTTATTGTAAATAGATGTGTGGTCAT
Organism: Neoceratodus forsteri; assembly: GCA_016271365.2. Taxonomy (NCBI): domain Eukaryota; kingdom Metazoa; phylum Chordata; order Ceratodontiformes; family Ceratodontidae; genus Neoceratodus; species Neoceratodus forsteri. The sequence continues at coordinate 1,062,999,480 of CM028130.1, read as the reverse complement.
GCATTATGGTGTCAATAATCCTAACTACAAAATAAGTGGCACTATTCTTAGCATGGTCACATCTGAAACTGACCTAGTGGTCAAGTTTAACAACAAACTGACATCAGTAGACCACTATAGAAAAGTAACCAATAAGGCCAGAGGACTTGTTAGGAAAATCAAACGCACTTTCACTTGTAAGTCTGAAAATTGTATTGTTCCTATCTAATATTTATGTTGTCCTATACTTGATTATGGATCTTCAGCCTGGGCCCCTCCCCTAATTAGAGACATTAATATGATCGAAGGAGTACAAAAATCTGTTACAAAAATCAGCCCTCATTTAAAGAATCTGCCATATCAAGACAGATTAAGAGACAGGTCTCTTTACACTACAACAAAGAAGACAGAGAGGTTACCTGTTACTCCTTCATAAATTACTTCAATTGCCAGACCTAATAAATCAATTCAACCTGGTCTTTAGAAGTTGTAGGAGAACTCACAGATCTCACAATTATAAATTAGTTGTCCCTAGAGCTTTCACTACAAAGGAACAACTTTTTCACTATCTGAACCATAAAAGCATGGACTAGACTGCCAAGGGATGTGGTTGAAGCAAACAGTCTTTAGGATTTTAAAAATAGAGTTGATAGACTTTTATTCAAGAAATCTAATGGCATAAAATAACCCACTTGTGTGGGGAACAGTCTAGATCAATAGTTCTCAGACATTGTCACAGTGAGCCTCCCCAAATCCATGGAAAAGATTTTGAGCCTCCCCCAAAACTGAAATAATCTTGGGCCTCCCCAAAGAAAAATAACATGCTGTACTTTACGCAGTACACCATGAATAAATTGAAACCCCTTTGAGTACTTGGCTCATGTTCAGTTCTTTGTCTTATACTGACTTGGAACTTTTGAAAAAGAGTTTCTGTGCTCAAAGTTGTTATCTGAATAACAAATAAAATAAACAAATATTATTATTCAGCTTACTGTAACCCCCCCCCAAACAGGCCAAGCTACTTGCTCCACTATTTTCATTCTTGAACCATTGTTACCCCTTGTTGCAGTAACTTCATGAGTCAGACTGCTTCCTCTGTTTCTATATGAAATAACTTTCGAATATACTTTGCCTCTCCCCCTCCTTCCCTGCTCCTAAGCAACTTCTCAGGGATTATTTTGCTCCTTCCTGCTATTTCTTTTAGCACTTCTATGCTCAGCCCTTGTATTTGGGCTGTTCTGTCATCAGTTTACAAATTAATCAATTACCACCACTCATTATTAATTTATTGTTCATATTTATTTGCAGTATTGCTCATTCTATATTTCTTGATTGTTTTGCAGTTACCTTTTGAAATGTATTCACTCCCTACCCTTCCCCGGGTACACCTGAAATGAGCCTTGGCTCATTCACCTTCCCTTGTCATCTATTAGTAAATAAAGACATACAATTCACCTACTGTTATTATCCTCTTCCAGTTTGCTTCGACTCATCACACAAAATATATAAAATCCAAAATTTAGATACAGTACTTTTTCAGACTTGCTTGAGCCTTCCCTGGAACAGGTTGGGGCCTCCCAAGGGAGGCTGGCCTCACCGTTTGAGAACCCCTGGTCTAGATGGGCCAGGTTGCCTCCTTTTGTCCTTCAAACCCAGTAATAATACCCAGTAATAATTGATTTTCCCCTCATCTCAGAAAAACCCTTTTCCACCCTGTGTGGGTACTGTGACTGTCCTACATTTTAGCCTGATATTTGAAAGCAAAAATCCAAACAATGAATGGTAACAATGTATTGCTCAATGAACAGAAAGCTTTGTGAACATGAACACACATTTACACAATGTTCTGAGCTTTTTCGTCATTTGTTGAGGTGTTCACATTTTGCGGATTTGTTCCTCCACATTTTTATTTATGGTTGAGAGGCCTGCTTTTGCAATCTATAGCTTATTCACCCAGGATAGTCCAGCCCAGAGGCAATATCTCATTTTCATTAACAGATTCATTACAATTTACAGTCACACCAGAATAATCCAGTGGAAATGCAATATCTCATTTTCTTTAGGTCCTGCTTTGTACTCATTTTTATAGCCTGGTGGACTGAAGCATTGAGAAGTGTTGCTCAAAGTTACAGTGAATAAGTGGCTTTGGTGGAATTCTAACCCGAGTCATCTGTTCTCATGTCATTATCCCTGGGATGAATCATATCTAGAAGTTTCTGGAGTGTGAACATTTTAATGTATTTATTTAGATAGCTGCTAATTCTTCTTCTTTCTTCCTTCCTTCCTTCCTCCTTCCTCCCTCCTCCTTCCTTCCTACTAACTTAGGTTAGATGCTTCTTTTTCAAGAGATTCGGGGGGGGGGGCAGTTACAGCCACAGATAAGGTATGTGAAGTTTCCAAATGTGAAAGTTGCCAATATAGTTAAATACATAAGCAGGTACAAGAGCGCAGTAATTTACTACTGTGACAAAAGGGACTTTGTTTCGGTTTCGTCTGCCCCTCCTGCTGGATGGCAGTGACTATATCCCATTGAAGTATGGACACACATCCAGGGGTATCAGTTAGCATGATACTCCTCCTCCTCCTCATGCAGTGTAACCCTCGATGACATTTTTCCTCAGGACTCTGGCAGTCTTGCTTTGGCAAGCCTGAGCAGTGCTAGGTTCCTCAACTTCACCAGGCGGTCTATTACACATCTAATTCCACATGCACCCTCTGTGTAAAGTAATGCATTCTAATGTTTCTGACTCCGTGATTGAGTGCAGATTTATTTATTTAAAATTATCTACATTAATAAAAAGCAAACAGATCAGCAAGTCTGATTTTTAGTTGCAATGGTCGGGGGGAACAGCATGTAAGCATCGTGATGATGGAAAACAAAATACATGATAGTTCCATGTAGTTACACAAGAAAGGAACACCTTTCTTTTGACCTGGCACATGAAAGGATGTTGCTCATGCGGTAGATGCATGCAGTGCTCAAAGATCTAAAGAGCAATTTATATCAAAATGTTAGAGGTAAAAAGGAATATACCCATTCAAGATTCTAGTACATGTCAAACTAAGTATGCAGTTTAAATACTTAAAATAACTTGTGATTTATTGTAGATAGGGAAAACACTGAGTTAGTTAATTGGCCAGTGCTGTGTTACACAGTTGTTTAAACCCATTGGAACACCACACCATAGATTCACCGGAGCTCAGGGGATTTCTTTTACAATAACATCATTTTCATTTTTGCCAAACAGACCTTGGCGTGACAATGTTGGCTATTGGATAGCATTGCCAATATTGTTAATGGCAAATAGCCCCTCAACTGGCAGGTTAAAAAAGAAGGAGGGTGCTGGCCAGGTGGCACTGATGGCTGAGGCATCTCTGCCTTATCTCATGCCATGCTGGTGACGGAGGTGCGGGAACAACCCTTGGGTCATCAAGGAGCCGGCATGGGGGGAAGGGGGAGCAGGATTGAGCTGCCTTGTTGCAGCTGTCCTCTCCCAGGGAGGAGGGTCCCTCCCACAGTCCCGTTGTCACTGAGTGGAGGTCTGGCAGTGGCACAGGTGGGCATGGGTGACCGGTAGGGTGGGGCATCCCACAGTGCATGGTGTGCACATGTCTCCACATGTATGCACTCGTGCCAAGGATGTGAGGTTGGGGAGGGTGAAAAACAGGGAAAAAATATAAAAAAAGAAGGGGGGTTGGACAAATAGTAAAGAAAAGGTGGTAGTGTTTATTGGATACTTCTGTTCAATCTTCATTTGGAAAAAAATGGACCAGCAGTACCACAAGGGAGCAAGGGGTGGGGGGACTCAGAGAAAGGAAGTCAAAAATGGTGCAGTTCAAGCTAACAGGATACTCAAGGGCCTAAGGGTCCTAAAGGTGGACAAATTCTTGGGCCAGATGGCATGCACCCGAAGTCCTTAGATAACTGGCAGAAGTTCTGGTAGCTTCCTAGCAGACCTGTTTAACATCTCTCTAGAGTCTGGAATTATGCCCCAGGATTGGTGAACGGTGGATGTAGTACCTCTCTGTAAAAGTGGGTTGACATATGAACCAGAGAACTGCAGACTACAGACCAGTCAGCCTGACCACAATAGTGGGTAAGCTGATGGAGACCATCCTGAATAAGAGGCTATTCAGCTTTCTGGAGGAAAACAGGCTTCATGTTGAGAGGCAGTATGGATTTTTGTCAGAAAACTTACCTAACCTAACTGACTTCTTGTATTGGGTCACCATAACAGTTAACAAGGGCCAAGTGGTTGATGTCCTGTATCTGGACTTCAGCAAGGACTTTGACACAGTGCTTCACAGGAGACTGGTCAGGAAGCTGGAGGACCTGAGGGTGGGGGCTAAATTCATGGGATGAGTCATAAACTGGTTGCAGAATAGAAGTCAAAGGGTTTTAGTCAGGAGAGAATTCTTAGAAATAAGGCCTGTGATCAATGGGGTATCAGATGGCTCAGTTCTTGGTCCAGTGTTGTTTAGCATCTTCATAACTGACATCACAGATGGGATCAAGGGCAAAATCTACCTGTTCATGGAGGACACCAAGCTCTGTAGGAGGGTAGACATGGTGGAGGGAAGAGAGGAACTCAGGGAGGACCTGGCTAGGCTAGAAAAATAGTCTGGCATTTGGAAGCTGGGGTTCAATGCTAAACAGTGTAAACTTATGCATCTGGGGATGAAGAATCCACGCACAAAATTCTGGCCGGGCAGTGTGCAGGTAACCAAGTCAGAGGAAGAAAAGGACCTGGGAGTAATAATCACAAGTGACCTGAAGCACTCTGCACACTGCAAAAGAGCAGCAGCCAAGGCAAATTGGATGCCTGGCTGCATAGCCAGGATAATTATGACCGGGAAGGCTAAGGTAATTCTGGCACTTTACAGGTCACTGGTACAAGCACACCTGGAGTACAGTGTTCAGGTTTGGTGCCTGTATTTTAAAAATGATTTTAGTTGCTGGAAATGGGCCAGATAAGGGGAACCAAAATAACCAGGGTGAGTAGGCAACACCTTTGATGAGAGGCTTAGGGAGCTCAATGTGCACTCTCTTGAGGAATGGCAAAAGAGGGGATACATGATTGACCTTCAAACACCTTAAGGATATTAACAGGGTGAGCACTAAGGGCCTCATCAGCTTTAGTGGGTGCAGGACCTTAAGGAGTCATAGTCTAAACTCATGGGGGGAAGGTTTGGGAGGGAGATGAGAAAGTACTTTTTCACTGATAGGATGATGGCCAAGTGGAATGAGCTGCCAGAAGAGGTGATGTTCCCTATTAACAGTGGACAGCTTCAAGAGGGAGTGGGAAAGAGTGTAGGGAAAGGCTGTGGGTAGAAATTGAGGTTGAGGGAAGTCAAAAGGGAAATATGTAGGGGGCAGTTCCCTTTATAAACATTGGGAGCTGCACAATTGAGCAGACTAGATAGACCATATGGCCTTTATCTGCTGGCATATTCATATGTTTGTATGCCAGTCCTTGGTCAGCATACATAATATTATTAATGGCTAAAAGTCCCTGGATTGATGGCAAATAGTTCTTGAGTAGACAATTCTGACCTTTAGTTAGTATTCTCAATACTTTTAATGGCATGCTGTTCCCAGTCACAGTGCCAATCCTTGCCCTTACCTCCACTCTGTGCCAGTCCAAGTTGTATAATGACATGCCCACTGTCACTCTACCTCTGTACCAAGCAGTCACTGGTGTCCATTGGTAATCCTATGCTCTTACCCTAGCATTGCACCATGCAGTCCCTAGTGTCCAGTGGTACCCCATCCTCCCCTTGCCCCAGACAACCAATACTTGTTGTTCCATCATATCCCTCTGTCTTCCTGCCACAGACAACAAACCCTCGGAGTCCAGTGACACCACCTCACACCCAGCCCCAGTCCAAGCATGCCTGATATCCAATGATGCCACCCTCCAACACCCATCAAATTCCTAGCATTTCAGAGGAAAGACAACTTTGTCAAAGTGCCCAGTTTCAGTGTTAAACATTGTTTTTTCCTGTGGTGGTCTTACTCCAAGTGTCTTCACATTGCTAACCACAATTAAAGTGATTTTTCTACCTTGAAACCCAGCCGTGGGTTTGTTTTGGCAATTTTTACTTCCTGGCTTCTTAACATCCAGTTGTACTACCACACCGGCTCCATTCCAGGTATCAAGTGGTACCTCCCCAAACCTTGCCTCATTTGTAGGTCATCATGCTTGTGCAGAGAACTCCGGTGGCCATCTTGAACATGGCAGACAATGCTGTGTTCCATCGTGACCTCAGTTACAGCCATACCAGCTCTGACCAGAGTTTGTTTCATAGCTTGTCACTCAAATGAAGAGTGGTGCATAGTTTATCATAATGAAGATAGTGTTTTAAAGGTATTACTAATCTTAGTACATTTTCTCAACAAAATTTTAAGAGAAAGGTGCATGCTTATTCTTGTAAACACGTTATGTTGTATTATAAAATGGGCAAAAGAAATCCTAAACTTTGATTGGCTGAAAGCCTATTTCAGCTGTGTCCTTATCATGCCATAACTATTCAACAGGCACTACTTGTGCCACACCAAACTGCAGCACACGATAAAAACAATATGTACCACCTGTCTCTCACTACAACTCCTCAGGTGGCATATGATAAAACAGTGAGCGAGCGGTGGCACAGTACTGTAAAAACCATTGCAGCCAACAGTTACACCCCAGAAACAGTAGCTTAAAAACAGACAACCAATTACCTCTTCCACCTACTTTGTTGCTTAGTTCACAGAACTTTCTGACATGCTGATCTGGATCATTTCTCCTAAGTGTAGCAGCTTCTTTGCAGTCCTCACTATGTTACTCACCCCATGCCTTGGCTTCTCCCTAACCCACTGCATTCCTCCATACCATTGCGGCCATCCCAACCTCACTGACCATCAACTAAACAGTAAGCCACTCTCCACACAATCAGGTTCGACAATGAACACAGGATCACTTCAGCAGCACTACAAAATCTTTCCCTGAGATGTGTTTGGAAGATGTGTTCACTTTTCAGACACAGTGTAAAACTATGGCAGCTGAAAAGGGACATGCTCGGTCCCTGTACTAGCTAGAAAAAAAAAATGTAAAACTCTGCCAAAAGTAAGTGTGTGTGTGTGGCTGATGAACTAAAGACTATGTGGTGTGTGTCTGGAGGGTAGTGGCATCTACTGACAACCAACGTAAATACACTGCATTGTACTGTACTGTACAGAGAGTACATACAGGAACGTACAGTTATGTAAAAACTTACCATAACAGTATGTAACCCCCCCAACAAATGGGGGTTCCTGAAAAGTCTTCTTTGAGTTTGCCTAAATGCTCACTACCAGGCTGGTGTCCTGCGATTTAGTAGTTTAAATGTGATTGCCAGAGAATGCCTGTATAGCATCTGTGTACTGTCTCTTTAAGAGCTGCCTGGATTGCAGTCATAAGTAATCTGAGAGGGAGCTCTGTTGAAAGATGTAACTATTTGCTGAAAATTATTTAGAGTGATAATGATAATGTAGTTTGTCTAACCTGCCTTCTTTGCAGCAAGGACTGTTTTGTTTATCCCCACCATTTTGGCCCAGAACTGCCAAATTGGACCAATCAGTCTGGTGGGACCTAAAATGGAGCCGGACTATAGGAGCTGTATGGAGTCAAAATCTATGGGAATTGTAGTTTTGGGCTTTTTGCCCCTTTTTGCACCTGAAGGTGGAGCTCCTGTTGTGACTGACAGACGAATCGGCCAACTGAACCTTTTGGATCTAAGGGAAGTCCCCAAGCTGTCTGCTGTTTGAGTCAGATCTCAGTTGGGAGCTGAATGAGCAAGAGCTTGAGACAGTCAAGCAGCCATCTGAGTAGTTTCACGCGGGAGAACTGTGGAAAGGCCTGACTTGTGTCCTGCATGTCTGCCTTCTGCCCATGAGAGGGAAAGAAAGATAATTATTTTGATTAAATCCAAGTTTGTGAGAACGAAGTAAGCCACTGATTTTTTACCAGGCTTATACCTGAAGAAGACTGAAGATTTGCAGAATGCGATCAGCCTGTCAGGATTCCCAGCTCCTTTTGAATCCCTGGTTTGTGCGGAGACTTTGCGATCATGACTGGAGAGCGGTTTGCCTGGTACAGTAGAGTTTCCTTACACGTAAATGTGCTGTGTGTTGAAAGTGGGTCATGATTTGGTTCCCCACTGTGTGAACTGTGTTCTGCTTGCTGGAAGCTTTATCCAGCCTAATTGGACTGAATCCGCATTCATCTCCATTCAGCCTGGGCCATGCTATGCTTCCCTTACCAGACTACCCCACTACACAGAGAAAGCCACCGATGAGAGACCTACCTGGGAATCATCCCCCTGCTCCATGTTTAAACAGGAATGAAGCTTTGGCGAATCGTATGGGCCCTGCTTCTCCTGGCACTCCAGATTAACCACCTGCTGTCTCTATTTTTGTCCAGCCTGTGTCCAGTCTTGGGTATCGTGAATAATCATCAGGGTAGCTCCCTGCAACAACAGCCTACTCTAAAAGCTTGTCATCTCCAGATTACAAATGGTGTGTGTTGTGCATGTTGTTTTCTTCCATCACAGTGCAACAACCAGCTGCACTGTTCCTGGCTAGCCCAACATTCTCCATCTGGGTACCCTGAGTGTGTGACTGTTTATGGACCTTGAAGTGCATGCATAACTGTTTGATTGATACAGCCTTTAAGCAAATTAACCTGATTACACCCCTCCCTTGTTCAAGCCCCTTAAATAAATCAGATCTAACTTTTTTTTGCATTTACTCTGACTGCGGTTCCAGTTTGTGCAAGAGTACTGTACTGCTGTTATTTGCTGTGTATAACCTTGTTTTACAGGGGGTCCCCAGGGCTGGGCCAGAGGAAAGTCCTGGTGGTAAGTGCGAACAGTATGGGTAGTTGTGCGATGTATCAAGGGTATTGTGAAAGTGATTACTGTGTATTGTTCTGGCCACTAGTAAGGAAAGAGGGGATTACAGTATCCTGAAGGGCTGTGCCCAGGTTAGTTTGACCACTACCAACCCTGACCTCCGGGTGGAGGCACCTGTTTCAGAACTCAGGCCCCTTAACCTGCTACTAGCCAAGCAGGCAGGGGTAGTAGCCCTTGGGATAGTGCCACCTTGGGGTAAAAAGTAGATCTTTGAGGATTGTCTCTTGCAGTAGGTAACACTTTTGGGTATCCAGAGGAGGTCGTTGTGGTGCATGGAAGCTCTTCTAGCAGTTTTTCATCAGGGACCACCCACACAACATCAGCTTCCTGTTTCCTATATAAGTGTGGGTGGTCCCTGGTATCCTCATTTCCCCTGCCAGATTCAGCTCACAAAGTGAGGACTGAGGGTAAGCCAAGGTACCAAAGGAGTCCCAACCCTAGTCATTGGAACAGAACTTGATCTCTTAGAGAAGAGGGGTGGAGGGTGGGAACAAACCTTCTGCAAGAGACACTCCTCAAAGATCTACTGTTATGATAAGTTTTTACATAACTGTACTAACTTCCACAGAGTGATCTCTTGCAGTAGGTAATACTTTTGGGATGAATCCCAAACAGTAATGCCCATGTGAGAGGACAGTTGTGATTAGAGACCTTGTAGGACTGCATGGCCGAAGGCCATCCTATGTCATGAGGTAATATACAGATTGTAGTGCCTTGTGAATGTATGGATCATGGACCAAGTAGCTGCATTGCAGATATCTGAAATGGAGGCTCCTTTAAAGCAAGCTGCAGTATTGGCCATATCTTTAGTAGAATGGGCATGGACAGGTCCAGGTAAAGGCTTGTTGTACTTTTTGTAACAAACTGTAATGCAATTTGCCAACCAGGATGAAAGAGTACATTTAGCAACTGTGAGGCCCTCATGACCCAGGGCAAAAGAGATGAACAATTGAGACATCTTTCTAATAGATTCTGTCCGATTAGTATAGTAGCGTAGTACACGATGGACATCTACAGTATGTAGTAGATGTTTACCCTGATTGGAGTAGTCAGGATAGTAGACTGGAAGCTGCAAGAACTAATTTAAAGTATGTTCAGAGACTACTTTAGGAAGGAAGAAAGGGTTAGTACAAAGGACCACCCGGTCTTTGTGGAATAACAAGTAAGGTTCCCTACACATGAGGGCATGAAGCTTGGAAATACATTGAGTGGAAGTGACAGCCACCAGAAATAGGGTATTCCATGAAAGAAAACAGAGTTAACAAGTGGCAGCTGGCTCAAAAGGCTCAAGGGACAATTTTTCTATCATAAAATTGAGATCCCACAGAGGAGTGGGTCTTCTAATAAGAGGTTTAATATGTAACATTCTTTTCAAAAACATCTTAGCTAGATGATGTTGGTACAGTAACCTACCATCCAGAGGTTCATGGAAAGCAGAGATGGTGGCTACGTGGACTTTAATGGATGAATAACAAACTGGACTCAGATAGTGATGCCAGGTAGTCTAGAACAGTCATCAGTGGACAAGAGTAAGGGTCCAAAGATCAAGAGGCTGACCATATGGAAAAGCATTTCCATTTAGAATTTTATGTTGCTGTTGTTGCTGGCTTATGGGAGGCCAACAGAATATTGGCAACAGGAGAGGACACTTGTAATCAAGTTATGAAAGCATCCTCAGGAGCCAAGTGTGAAGGTGTAGAGCCTTCAGATTGGGGAGTAGGAGAGACCCACGACACTGCGTCAACAGGTCTGGTCTGATCGGCAACAGGATGGGGTTCTATGCTGACAGTTGTAGAAGTAGGGGAAACCACATCTGGTGAGGCCACACTGGGGCTATGAGAATCATTGTGGCCAGTTCTAACTGTAGTTTCAAGTGAGGGAAGGGGGGAGCATATAAGAAGAGACCTGTCCAGGGCTGGGACAGGGCTTCTATTGATCATCCCTTTCTGTTTGGGATAATGGAAAAATACCTGGGAAGATGATAATTCTCTGAGGAGGCAAACAGATCCATCTGTGGAGTGCCCCGTAAGCTGAAGATTTCTTGGAGCACTTGCTCATCAAGTGTCCATTCATGAGTTGTGGACTGGTGACTTAGCTGGTTGGCTAGCTAGTTGCAATGTCCTGGTAGGTGGACAGCTGTTAGCATCAATTGCTGCCATACGGCTTCTTGCCAAACTGCAAGGGTATTTCTGTATAGGGTGTGAGACTTCATACCCCCTTGCTTGTTGAGGTACACTACTGTAGTGTTGTCTGATTGGATCAGTAATGATCCTGGCTCAAGGTAGGGCTGGAATGCCTGTAGGGCTAGATGGATCACTTTCAGCTCTAAGAGATTGATATGAGACAGATGGAGAGAAGTAAGCCATTGGTCTTGGGTCAGATAAGGACTGAAGTATACTCCTCAACCCTGTAGGGAAGCATCCATGGTCAACATTTGCATGGGGAGGGGACCGGAAAGGCATTCCTTGATTCAGATTGATTCTGATTGTCCACCATGTCAGAGTCTACTTCAGAGAGGGCGTGACCCTGATTTTGTCTTTGAACTGTCCTGTTTTTTGGGACCATTGATTCTGGAGGGTCTATTGGACAGGTCTCATGTGGAGATGGGTGAATGCCACCAGAGGGATGACAGTGGACATGTGATCCAGAAGATGCAGCATTTGTCTGGCTGTGACTATTTTCTGAGTCTGTATATCTAACGCCAGAGCTATAAGTGTGTCCTTCTTGGCAGGTAGGAGGTAAGCCCTGACTGTAACTGTATTTAGAACAGCTCCAATGTATTAAGAGATTGTGTTGGATTTGAACTGGACTTTGGCCAACTTACAGTGATTCTCAGATCTGCAAACAGTTTCAACTTAGCATCTAGAGGATCAGCAGAGCTACTTTGGAGTCTGCTTTTATTAGCTAATCATTGAGATATGGAAAGATGAAGTGCCCTTCTCTTTGTAAGGCTGCTGCTACCACTACTAGGCACTTAGCAAACATTCTGAGGGCTGATGAGAGGTCAAAAGGGAGGGTTTGAAACTGGTAATTTTGACCCAGTAGGTGGAAATGCAAAAATTTGGAGTGGGCAGGGTGGATGGGAAAATGAAGTTAGGCATCCTTCATGTCTAAGGCTCAAAACCAATCACCCTGTTTCAGCGCAGGTAGGATGATCATGCAGAAATGTTTGTACTGAATGTAAAGATTCAGTTGTCTGAGATCCAGTATTGGTCTGAGGTCTTCCGTTCATTGAGCACCAGAAAGAAGTGGGAGTAAAATCCCATTTGATGTTCCAGAAGGGGCACCAGTACAGTGGCCTGTTTGGTCAATAGGGCCTTCAATTTCTCCTGTAAGATGAGTATATGATCTGTAGGACAACAAATCTTCTGTGGAGGGCAAAGGTGTGGGGTGGAGAGAAACTTCAGAATATGACCCTTCTGTATAATCTGAAGTACCCAATTGTCAGAAGTGATCATTTGCCAGGCCTCCAGATGGAGGGCAAAATGACCCCCCCACAGCCTCCAAGGCCTGGTAGAGGAGGCGGGGGGAAAGCCCTAGGGGGTCACTGGGACATGGGCTGTGCAGCTCCACCTGAAGGGCTGGAGCAGGTACCCTAGGTAGTAGAGGTGTTGCCTCTGGTGAATTGAGCATGACTTCTGAAGATGCCTTTATTAATACCTCTGTATCGTCCACCTCTTTTGGAATAAGAAGAGTGTTGAGTATGGTAGGTAGTAGCTGGAGTATGATACTGTACATGCCATGTACCATGCAGAAGTTTCTGCTTGATGCCTGTAAGTCATCTAATAAAGTTTGAGTACCTTGCCCGAACAGCTTGGACCTATTAAAGGGGGCATTAGCTACTTAATGTTGTATATCAGGTGCAAATCCTGAAACGCGATGTCAGGCATGGCGATGCAGAGTGATACCAGTGGCTGATAGTCAGGCTGAGGTATCTATGGCATTCTATCCCAATTTGAGAAGGTGTCAGGAGATAGAATTTCTAGTTGTCACTATAGCCAATAATTTATCACTGTCTTGTGAGGAAGGGAGTTTATTGATAAGCACATTGGCAGAGGAGCCAAGGGTATGCTGATATTTAATTATATGACCCATATAGATCAGGATTCTGATATTCATTGCTCCTGAGAAAAAGAAGACCTTTTCCCCCAGATAGTCAATACTTTGGGATTCCTTATTGGGGTAAGGAGCTCATGTGCTTGGGTTTTGTGGTATGGTCATGAGCAGCAGTAATGACCACAGAATCTGCCTCTGTAACACTAGACAGAAAGGGGTAGTCCAGAGGAGCCTTATATAGATGATCCTCTTTGCAGGGAACAGCTGTAATAGCTGAAGGCTGATGCCAAGCAGCCAGCATGGCATTCTGGTAGGTTGGTATTAGTGTGGGAACCTCTAAGACAGGCTCCTCAGGTAATTCATGGTATTCTGCCATATCCCTACATTGTTTGTCATGTTCAGTAGTGGAGAATTCCATGATCTTTGAATTTGAGCCATTATTTCACCAAAGGTCGGGTCATCTGGGGGAGAGGCTGTTGAAGGTAGAGGCAGATCCTCATCCAGGGAAGATATTTCTGAATAGGGGATTCAGGATTAGGAAAATCCAAATCTTGAAACTCTTTATCCTTAAGATCACCGACAAAATCTGGCAGAAAATATTGGTCATCTGACAAACAAGTCCTCTATGAATGGAGGAGGAGACCGGGATGGCATGGTATCCCTTTCATTATGAAATCTTTTAGGTGGAGGTGATCGGGTAGGATCACCCAGCTCTTCAGAGGGCTGAGAATGCCACATGGCATGCAAGACATGTTGGACTACATTGGTGAGGTTCCTTTCCTGGGAAGTAGGTGGGGTGAGAAGGGAGGCATTTTGGGAAACAAGGGGTGTGATAGAGGGAATGGGATGAGTAGTATGAACAGGCCTTACCCCTGGGTGGTAAAGACCAGGGTCCTGATCCCTGTCCATATGACCCCTATAAGAAGCCACCTGTGTAGGCGGAGGGGCAGTCAATAAGGCATAAGCCATAGGCTTCCCCTGAGGAATTTGGGGTCTTGTCAATGGGCCCACGGGGTGAAAAAGAGAATTATTTTCACTTAAATTGTCAGATGCCATCGACGGGAGAAGAGCCCCCCGTCGACAGAGCAGCAGTGTATTTAACTGCATGTAAAGCACTGGAAAGCATGATCAATGAGAGGGTATAAGCCTCCATCAACAGAGCAGTTACTATTTGAACTGCATTTAAAGCACTGGAAAGTGCCGTTGACAAGAGGGTACGAGCCCCCGTCAAATGAAGAAGTGTTTAAAGGATGCCCTGTTGATGGAGGGACACCAGAAATGGTGGTAATTGATGGGAGTGTGAGGAGGGTTTCTCCTTCTTTTTCTGCCTGGAATGAGAACCAATAGAGGGAGAGTCATTGGTAGGAGCCCACTGGTTCTCCAAGAGAGACATTTTCTGCTCCATCAAAAGATGTTGAATTTCAAGCAACATTCATTGACAAGTTGCCTGATTAAATTCCTAACATAAACTACAGGAATTGGTGTTGTGTGTGAGACCCAGACACCTTACACAAAGTGCATTATTGTCAAAGCAGTATATCTTCCTACTGCAATGGCAGGAATGAAATAAAGCTTTTTTCTTTGAAGAATCTGAAGACATTCATCTTAGTTCCAAATTTCTGCTACACAGGAGTTGAACTAGCTGCTGCACAAGCTGAAGATGGTTGGAAAATGAATTGAGGATACCAGGGACCACCCACACTTATATAGGAAATGGGAAGCTGATGTCATGTGTGGGTGAGCCCTAGTGAAAAACTGCTAGAAGAGCTGCCGTGCACCACAGCGACTGCTGCTGGATACCCAAAAGTATTATCTTCTGCAAGAGACCATTCCATGAAAATCTATTTTTTGTCTTCCATCTGGAAAACCTCTTTCCTAGCTTTTTTTTTAATTTTTGACAGTTTTTTCCTTGTTTTAATTTCTACTTGGGGGCCCATTTTATAAGCACAATAAGACACTCAGAGGTGTGGGTTATGGCCTGATAAGAGCATGCCCCAGGTGCTAAAGGCACTTGGAGCAAGCACCTCATGCCTTATAACGCACCTGGGGTGTGCTCTAATCAGGCCATAACCAACATCTCATCATGTCTTATTGCTGGCATATACCAGTGTGTAATTTGTATTATTTGAAGTGAACTCCAAGTGTAACTTAAAATGAGCTTAACCTTCACTACCTATGTTGTAAAACAGAAACAAAACATAATACAGAACTAAGTAAAGAAACATTTAATCAAAAATATAGGCTGCTGCTGAAGATTATTGTAGCCATATGAGGTGACTGTGTACAGAGTTTTGTATATTTTAGTTGTATGACAGAATGAACAAAATTGTACCTTTGTGAGGGTACATGCGGAAAAAGCTTACTAGGCCTCTTGCCCTCAATACTGCTTCATTTATTTTTTTACAGCTGCAGTGGGCATGGCCCTGCAGCCATCTTGTGACCTCAGTAGAGAAAAGGAGGATTACTGGACACTGATTGGACTTTTAAATAGTCTAGGTGAATGGCAATCTCTCCGAGTTCACCCCACTATTTAAAGGTTTGGTAGGTAGAACATGGCACAGACCACTTTGTTCAAGATGGCCACTGGAGTTTTCTGTGCATATGTGACAATTCGCACATGCACACTGAAATCCAGTGACACAATCAGTCATGTCCAAGATGGCCACCGGAGTTCAGTGTGCATGTGTTTCATTGCACATGAGCAAAAACTATGGTGCCTATCTTGAACATGGGAAACAGTGCCGTGTTTCTCCAGTACACTGTTTTTCTCCATCTGCTTGGCTGCAGCCATACCTGCTCTGGCCAAAGTGTGTTTTGTTAAGCACCACTAATATTTAAAGGCCTAGTCAATAAAGGTGACCATGATGTGAGAGAATCATTTACAAATGGGCAGTGGAGATCTGTGCTGAGCAAGTACTCTATGGCTGTGGGTTGGCCCAACTGGCACACAAGATGGTGCAGCGTGGCATGGACTGAGAAGGTGCTGAACCCATGGAGAAACAGACAGGCCCACAGCATGATCCTTGACCCTGTTATATAAAGGGGTGAAATGCTCTGCTTAGGCAAGAGAGAACTGTCACATGTTGATCACTTGATATGACCTGCACCTGTTGATCCAGTTAATGTACTTGGCCAATGAGATACACACATGATACACCCAGCAACTCTTTATATAACTCCTGCATGGCTGTAATGGAACAGTTATGTTGCCTACTTGAGGCAATCAGTGTACTGGTGGCCAGTGTCAGACTGGACTGTGATACAGTGGTAACACCTGGACAGCAAATACAGTAAATTGTGAGAAAAAGCCCAATTGGGACCATTGTCAGTCATTTCAGAGGAGTTATTCAAACACACATATACACTGCAGAAAGGACAACACTAGTCACCAAAGGGGTTAATCATCACAACAGGACACTGGATATTGTAGATCTAAATGACTAAGGGGTACAATAGACTGGTAACAGCTTTTGTAGAGAACACAGAGGTCCCCATCAGCAGAGGACAATAACACCAGATGACAAATTACATATTGCACACTTCCATAATCCTTCCTCCAAGTAGATACATAGATGTGGTCCGCAAATAAGGGTCACTAGGTCCATCCAGTCTGCATGTTTAAAGTGCCTAATGAAGCATCCAGTGACCCTATCTGGTCACTGGCTTTTGCATTTTCTTCCTATGTCGTCTATTCCTTTGTTTCTGTCCCATGCATGTTTGAAGCCCACCACTGTATTGGGTGCCACCACCTCATGGGGCAAGTTATTCCATGCATCCACCACCCTTTCTGTAAAAAAAGAACTTCCTGACCTGTCCCCTTATGCAGCCACCCTCAGTCTCATGTCATGTCCTCTTGTCCTGGCCCTACTATTAATCTGTAATATATTGTCCCCTTCCACCTTGTTAATACACTTCAGGTACTTGAATGTTTCTATCATGTCACCTCTCTCCCTGCTTTGTTCCAGCATGTAGAAATTGAGGTCCCTCACTCTCTCCTCATAAAGCTTGTGATGTAATCCCTTCACCATTTTGGTCACCCTTTTCTGCACCGTCTCTATTTTGTCAATGTCCTTTTGAAGGTGTGGTCTTCAGTACTGTACGTTATATTCAAAGTGAGGTCTCACCAGGGCCTTGTACAGTGGAACTATTACCTCCCTCCTTCAGCTTGCAATTCCCCTTCCATTACACCCAAACATCCCATGAGCCTTTCCCACCACCTTTGCCATCTGCCTAGCTGCCTTCAAATCATCTGTGATTATGACCCCCAAGTCCTTCTCCTCAATTACTGTCAGCAGCCCTCCCCCAACCTGTAACTCGCCCCAGGGTTCTTGCTCCCCACATTCATGATTTTGCACTTCTTTGTATTAAACTTTGGTTGCTATGCCACTGATCATCTCTTCAGCAATTCTAGGTCTTTTCTCATCCTTTTCACCTCCTCTGGAGTATCCACCCTGTTACAGATCTTGGTGTCTTCTGCAAACAGGCAAACCTTTCCCTCCAGCCCATCTTCAATGTCACTGATGAAGACATTGAAAAGGGCTGGCCCAAGAACTGACCCCTGAGCTACTCCACTGGTCACCTCCCTTTCGTCTAATTGGGTTCCATTCACCACTACCCTAGGTTTTCTGCCCCTTAACACGTTTCCAATCCAGTTCACCACCTTGCATGCCAACCCCGGGCTGCCTAGCTTGTTGACTATTTTCCTATGTGGGACCATTTCAAACAATTTGCTGAAATTGAGGTATGCAATATCTACTGCCCCTCCCCCCTTGGTCTACTGCCTTTATCACCCTATGGCTCAGCTCAATCTATTATATCTGGAGTGCTTCTTCGCTGGTGTATCTTTTTGGAGCATGGTTCAACGGCTCAGATTTACATTCAAAGGATCACTAATCTGCTTGGCCTTTTCCCTTGAACTTGATTTTGCTTCATTTTGGACTGGCTTTCCTCCCGAGCAAGTCTAACATTTTAATTTTTGAAATAGATCAATGGGGACATTAATTTACAGAGACTATGGATCTTTCTACCAGTTCGACATTTGGCCATTCCTGAATGGTGTTATTTCCCTTTTTTTTCTTTTCTTTCGCTCTCCTTTCTAAGGGGAGTAATCTTGTTGCTACAGTATATAAAATGGCATTTCTATTATATAGTTTGAGAAGGTTCTGACAGTTACTGCTTATATTGGGACATTACTGTTTTCTGAATGGAGAACTCTCCAAGTTCATTGAAAGACGGAGTGGGTGGTGGTGGGGGTGGTTTATGTCGATAGGAGGTCTGCATGAACCAATGAGTGGGGGGAGGGCTTTCCCCTGTTGCCAAATTGTTTTTTTTGTTTTCATGGTTCATTTTATTATTCTATCTGGGGATGAGTGTGGGAGGGTCTGGGGAGCTGGCAGTTACTGTGTGGCGGTAGAGAAAAGCTGTGCTTTGTTGTCTTTGAGGAATTTTTTTTCCTTCTTGTCCTCCCACTAGATACTGTGATTGTAACTCTGATTATTCTTCAGGAGGGCTGGGTGGGGTTGTGGGTGGGTGCCACCAGAGGAGGGAATTTAGGGTTGCATTTTTATACCCGAGACATGCTTATTCCTATGTGTCTTACACCACTTACCAGCTTTTCTATAACAGGTCTCCATGGTTGCTTATAACTTTTGTCCATGGAATATAAAGTGTGCTCAATCTCCTATCAAAAGATGCAAAATTTTACTCCATCTACAGAGCTTACAAATTGATATCACTTTCCTCCAAGAGACTCACCAGCATTCCTCCCTAGGTTCTCCTTTTAAGGTGATCCTGGGTTGGACATGCCTTCAGTGCTGGCTCTGACTCTCGTAAAAGGGGTGTGGTCATTGTTATAGCCCTTAGATTACCCTTCCATCTACTTCAAGAAACAGCTGACCCCCAGGGTCGATATATTATTCTCTGAGTATTGCTTGGTCACTTGGAGGTTGTCTGTGGTTCTATTTATGGACCTAACAGTGAAGATTCCTCATTTTTTCACCACTCTGATGTCTATCTTAGCCCCATGGAGCTCGCTTCCTATCATTCATGGTGGGGACTGGAATCTGGTTCTGTGTAATGATCTGGACAGGACTGGTCAGACCTGACAAGTTTTATCACCCAGTCAACTGGCCATCCGGGAACTTATGCACTCCTTGGGCCTGATAGACCCTTGGAGGGCACTCAACATGGATTGTCGGGAATACTCTTTTCACTCTCTACCACATCACTTTTTTTCCAGGACTGACTATTTCCTTTTAGGAGTGAATCACCTTCCTGGGTTTGCTTTTGGCTACTATTCTGCTAAAGTTATATCAGATCACTGCCTTGCTTTTATTCAACTCAATTTCACACCTCTGTTAAATAGAGACAAGGTCTGGCACTGCAACAGTCAGTTACCCAAGTCAGATGAGTTACTGCAGCAGCTCCAGTCTTTTATTAACACCCTACATGGAATTAAACTCCCCTTCAATGCCCAAACTGGATGGCTTGTGGGGAGCTTTGAAATGCGCCCTTCGAGGGGAATTAATCCGTTTGGCCACTAAGTGCAAGAAACAAGCATCTGCTGCTCTTTCTTCCTTCTTAGCCCATATAAAATTAATTGAGGAACACATTTCACTAGTCTCTCCTCAAGCAGAGTGGGAATAGTTAGAATCTCTTAGATCTCAATATAACATGCTACTTGGAGAGAAGGCTGAGCACCTTATTCTTACATTCAAAAGTGAATTATTTTGATCAAGGGGGAAGAGCTGAGAAGTTGCTGGCCCTTCATTTACATTCACAAGCAATGGATAGAATTGTCCCCTCAATCTATTCGAACTCTGGCCAGCTCCTTACTTTGCCCCGGGATATTGTTGAAACCTTTAGAATGTTTTACCAACTATATGCTCTCCCTTCTCTTCCTTTTTGTCCACTTCAGTTTGAATCCTTTCTTCAGGATATCACTCTCACCCAGCTGACTGACCCTCAGGTAGCTACCCTAAAAGCACCACTGACCATCCTTGAAATTTCCCAAGCCATTGACTCCTTGTCTCCCAATAAGTATCCTGGCCCGGATGGGTTTACCATCAACTTTTATAAAGCCTTTAAGGATCATGCAGCTCCCATCCTTTGAATACTTACAACTATTATTTCAAGGAAGGTTTATCTGATCCCTTTATTACTACAGCCACTATTGTAGTTCTCCTTAAACCTGGCAGAGATCCTTTGATGGTTTTCAACTACAGGCCAACATCACTTATCAATATGGATCTTAAAATCTTAGCTAAGGTACTGACCGGTAGACCAGGCCTGATATGGGACTCAATTAGTAGAGAACAGGTGGGCTTCGTAAGAGGTAGGTTTTCTGACGACCATCTCAGAAAATGATCCTACCTTTTTTTCGGTGTCCAGAGAGTCCCCTATTCCAGTGGTGTTGGTATCTCTGGATGCTGAAAAGGCTTTTGATAGGGTCTCGTGGGACTGTTTTCCTTTTTACACAGATCTCACATCCCTCAAGAATTTATACACTGGGTCAAGGTGCTCTACACTCTTCCATCAGCTCGTGTACTTTGTAATGTCATGTTATCCTCATCATTCCCTATTCATCAGGGTACCAGGCAGGGATGTCCCCATTTGCCATATTTATTTAATCTATTTCTTGAACCTCTAATTCATAAACTCAGTTCTTCTTCTCATGTCTCTGGCATCTCAATTGGTGACATGGATTGCAAATTATCAGTATACACAGATGATATAATGTTACATGTCTGTTCCACAGCTACATCCCTGCCTGCAGCCCTACAGATTATCTCCCAATTTGGGGTTATCTCCAACTTCAAATTAACCTTAATAAAGCTGAGCTTATGCCTCTTAACAATGCCACTCTCAGGGCAGATGTTGAGCATCTCAGTTTAGTATGGAGGAAGAACTTTTTGAAATATTTGGGAATTTATCTTGGTACCTTCCCTCACAAGATGAAACAATTTAATCTTGACTCCACGGTATCCTGTCTTAAAGTGGACCTGGACCATTGGTCCATGTTACCCCTTTCCCTGTAGGGCCAATTCAACATCATTAAAATGAATGTTCTACCCTGATTATTACACCCTCTCCAGATGCATAGCTGGGTTTTCCCCCAGTCATGGTTTACACAAATTCACAGGATTCTCTCCTCTTTTCTATGGCAAGGTAAGATAGCCTGACAGGCTTTTGACAAATTAATGTGCAACAAACGGGATGGGGGATTACAAGCCCCTAACTTTTTTCTGTGCTATTTGGCCTTACAGCTAGCAAGCCTTTCCCATTGGTTGAAGCAATCTGGGAACAATCCCTGTACACTATATACTCCCCTTTTGGCAGAGACAGAATGCTCCTTGTGTTATATAAATGATTTTGATATAAAGTCACTCCCTTATCTTCCCAAGAAGAAACTTCCTCAACACCTATGGGATACACCCTTAGGGACATCCCTTCAGACTCACTCACAACTTTGTTCCTTACTCAAGATTTGCCCATATCAAGATACTTCTCAACCTTTATTTGGGAACCCTAATCTCCTGACAGCTGGACAGATGCTCTCCAAAAAATTCTGGCCTGATATGGGAGTGGACATATAGATCTTGTATCCCATCAGAAACTGATCTCCTTCCAGGAAGTGAGCACTTTGTATGGTAGGCCTATTACTTCCTTTTTCTGATTTTTTCAATTATCCCACATACTTTTACAATTTTTTTGATAACGGGCTATGGCACAGTCCCTTTAGTACTTCAGCCCTCTCCTTTTTCCATTCAGCCCCTGATACCCATTTAATTTCCTACCATTATTGATCATTACAAACCTGCCTGGTTGCCAAAGTGGGTCCATGGTATTATTGGTGAGATCAGGCTCTTTCAGCTTCTTCCCCATCTAGAAAATGGTCAACCATATGGAAACATTTATTCATATTGATAAAATTGGTTCAATTCCATTTTATGCAATTCAGATCATCCATAATCATTCTTGCACTCCAGTCAAATTGCATAGAATGGACTGATTACCCACCAATAGAGATGGGTGAAGTGGCCCCAATTCACTCCATGAAGTGAATTTCGAAGCGAAAGCAGATTAGTGGAGTCCTCCACAACGCGAAGCAGAGTACTTTGCATTATAATGGGTAATGCAAAGTCCATTGAAATCAATGACTTCACATTACTCCACCTTCCCAAACCACTACTCCACCAACTCTTAAGGTGAAGTACACTGAAAACTGTACTTTGCCTCACTTCACCTTGTTTTTAAGCTCCAAGGGTGAATTTTGCAGTGATTCATGGGATTTCAGGTCACATGGGCTTTATATTGTTCTGCACAGCCTCAGTTTGGGGTAGTGTGTGTAGGAAGCTGAAGCAGATAGTCTGCTGTGAGAGCTCCCTGTGACTCAAACCTTCTAAAAGCAGTTACAAAAAGCTTTTCTGAGTATTTTTTTTTTGCTCAAACTTTAGTTCATCAATTGTAGGAAACCCTCCTGTAATCATATCATCGAGAGTTTATTGTCTGTGTGTGGATTTTGAACGTTAATGTGCAACATTTAGTCTGTATAGTAAGAGACAGTGAAAGTGTGCTTTGGGGAGGGGCATATCTGGGGTGTAGGTAGATTAACTTGGAGAAAAAGACAGTTCTTTCTGTTTTGTGATATTTTTCTCATATAACTGTGCTAATGTGCACAGTAATATTTTTAATAATTCTTGCCATTTTTTGCTGATTGTTGTGGTGCAGCAGTGCATAATTTTAGTTTGTTTAAAATATGTGGTTATATTACTGAAGTTTTCAATTTGCTACGCATTACTTGGTGTGAGTATGTGTGTGACGCGTGTCATCAAATCAGACACATTTTACTGTGCCACATAGTAATTTCAGCAATGCGAACATGCTATCCACTGCAGCTGTGTAATTTTTGTATTTCTTTGTGGTATCTTTACTGGTAGTAGTACTGGTGACTGTTACTGCAGCAGTGCAGTACACTGTCCACCCCTTCCCCGCAACCTGCCCCAAACGGCAGAGGTATTCTTTTCCAGATTTTCATTTCTGATGGTGAGCACTGGTTAGGCATTGTGCCTTTGTGTCTGTATCTCTTCAGTGCACAGCACAATCTTAATATGTCTGTGCATTTGCATCTCTTTAGGAACTAATCTCCATCTGTAACTTATGTCAGAGTTGTTTCTTTGGCTTCCCTTCAGAGTACTGGACTGGTGTGGTGCATAATTCTGCATGAACATTGTACTAATTAATATGTCTTTTTAAGTCAGGACCATCATCACGTTCACGAGTCACTCGTGATACAAATCACGTTCTTCATCATCACAGTCACAAATGCAGTCACAAATCATGATTCACGATCATGTCATGAATCACAACATTAATTTTTTTACTAGTTACTTGGATGTATTGTAAGCCAGTTTTGTAGTATCTTTCTAGGCTTCACCACCCCACCAGTGTACTCATTAATAAGTGTTTTTAAGTTGGGGAGTTTTCTGCTACAGCTCATCGGGGAAGACAGCCTTAGGCATTCGTGTTCCCTCCTGTACAGCATGTGAGTTACAGTACTGTAAGTAGTGGTGGGTGAAGTGGCTCCAATTCGCTCCATGAAGTGATTCACAGAGTAACGCGGAATCCATGTAGTACTTCACAATGTGAAGCGGAGTACTTCACTTCATAATGAGGAACATGAAGTCCACTGAAACCAATGACTTTGTGATATTCTGCCTTCCCCAAACCACTTCTCCACCAATTTTAAGGTGAAGTACACTGAAATCAATGTAAGTCACCTCATTTTGCCTTGTAATTGAGCTAGGAAAGAGCTGTAAATTGGGGGAGTGGCTTAGCTAGCAGGAAGTCAGGTTAAAGACAGATTTAAAAACTGCCCTAGATAGCTTCTGCCAGAGAACAGGAAGAGAACACCAAGATGAAGGAGCTGCTATTATAACTATACTTCTCTACTGGGACTATACTGCCATCCTTCCCTCCCCTCCCACAATATGCCAGTTCTACTTTTATAGGCACAGGATTTGACTTACAACAGGAACTTCCTGTTTGGGAGCAGGAAGTGAGTGATCACAGAGCCACAAAAGACTCACCATCATAGAAGGAAAAGAGTAACTCTCTGTTGGCCCCCAACTGTTGGAGGTCTGACTCTGAGCAAGTAAGGAGACTACTGAGAAATATATGAACTTCTTGTCTCAGAACAGGAAGATCAGGAGCTTAAAAGGCATAGTAAGTAGGTAGAAGAAATATATATATATATATATATATATATATATATATATACACAGAGGAAATAGTAAATATTCCAAACAACAGTTAAGGGGCCAGAAATGAGACATGATGAGAGTGGTGCAGTGCAGTGCTGTGCTGTGGAGCAGCAGTCTTGTGGGAGACATTCTGAAGGATGCAGTGTTGTTCCATCTGCAGGCAACTCTCTGGGCTGAGGGAGGAGGTTGCTCATCTCCAGGCTGAGTTGGCCAGGATTTGGGGGACCTCCTCTCCCACCGAGGGACCACCAGGGCCACTGCTGTTGCCTCACAGGTTGCCAAGAAAAAGGAGTGGTTGGACCACAGTGGGCTCAGGGAGGGTGAGGGCAGTGAAACAGAGGTGCATCCCTCCAGTTGTATCTCTCCACAATTCATATGCCATTCTGGCAAATTGTGGTTCCTCTACCTGCATTGGAGACCAAGGAGTATGCTGGGAACCTCCACAAAGGAGACCCACAGGAGAGTGGCATGGGACCCCACAGGGGAAGGAAACAAGTCCTGGTGGGGGACTCCATTATTAGGGGGTAGAACTGAGTGAGGAAGGGGAGAGGGAGGTAAGGTGCTTGCCTGGTGCCATGGCTTGGAGGGACAGGGAGCAAATCCTCAGGATCACCAGAGCAGCTGTATGGAGGAGGGAACTGGATGTCATTGTCCACCTAGAGACAAATGACCTGGCTGAGAAAGGGATCAGAGCAGTGCAGGAAGAGTTTGTTGAGTTGGGGAGGTGCCTTAGACAATTAGCACACACGGTAACCTTCTCAGAGGTGCTGCCTGTCTATGGCATGGGTGAGGCTAGGGTGCTCCACACCATGGGATTCAATCAGTGGTTGAAAAACTGTTGCAGAGCTCAGAGGTTTGGCTTATTCGGGGACTGGGGTCCACTTAGAGTGATGCAGGCCTATACTGGCATGATGGTCTGCATCTATCCAGGAGGGGAACCAGGATCCTAGGTGATGGGTTTAAATGCTTCATTGGCAAGCATTTAAACAAGCCAAGGGGGGCAGCACTGGAAAGAAGCAGGGAAATCCTAGCACCCCCCAAAAAAATCAGGGTAGAAAATTAGGTAAACACCAAGATAGTGATGTGAATAAGGAGAAGGATAGGGGTAAATGGAGAAAATGGCAAAGGCAATAAGGACAGGGATGGGCAAAAAGGGGTAAAGCCATCAAGAAAGGGAGGTTAATGAGTATGAATGCCCATAGTCTGGGCAACAAGTTCCCTGAACTGGTGGTCTTGATGGAAGAGGGATGCCTGGATATCATAGCAGTCACAGAAACATGGTACACAGAGAACCATGACTGGGATGTTAACATACCAGGGTACACAACCTAGAGGGGAGAAGAGGGGAAGAGGTGGCTCTCTATGTAAGGGAAGGGATAAAAGCAATGGAACAAAAGAGTAAACAGGGAGGAGAGGAGGCACTGTGGGTCACCTTAGAGACTGGAAATGGCACCACAACCTGCACAGGGGTTGTATACAGACCTCCATGTCAGGGGGAGAGAATGGACAATGATATGATAGAAGGAATCCTTAGGATGACAGAGAAAGGGGATATACTGTTGATGGGGACCTGCATATTCCAGATGTTAACTGGAGCACCTTTGCTGCAACCACATCCAAGAGCAGGGCAATTCTCGATTCCCCTACAGGTGGCATGCCTCAGACAGCTAGTGTTGGAACCCACTCATGTGGGAGCAATCTTTCACCTCATACTCTCAAACGGGGACAGTGAGATGATCTTAGATCTAGAAGTGGGTAGCCATCTGGAAACAAGTGAGCACCAAACAGTGTGGTCCATGATAAACTCAGCTACAGAGCCATGCCATACAAAAGTGAGGGTACTGGTCTTCAGGAGGGCTGACTTTGGCAAGATGGGAGAGGGCCTTAGAAAAGCACTAGCAAACAGGCTAGAAGGAGGGGGTGGAGCAACAATGTGGAAACATCAAAACTGCCATCACAGAGGCAACAAGCCTTTGTGTGAAGCAAATAAACAAATCAAAATGAAAGAAAAAGCCACTATGGTTCTCAAAAGAGGTGGCGGCGAAGGTTAGGGAGAAAAATATAGCATTTAGGAAGTATAAGGAAACACAGAAGGAGAAGGACAGAGAACTGTACCAGTTAAGGCAGAAGAAAATGGGGAGGGAAGTCAGAATAGCAAAGGCCCAAACTGAGGAAATGATAGCCAACTCGGTTAAGAAGGGGGATAAAACCTTTTATAGATACATCAGGGAGCATAGAAAGACAAAGAGAGGGATAGTGAGGCGGAGTAGAATCGATGGTGGGAGGGCAGAGAGGGACAGTGAAAAGGCAGAGATACTGAATGGATACTTCTGCTCAGTATTCACAAAAGAGGAGGAGGGGAGGTGCCTAATCCAATTAACAGAAGCATTCTGGATAGCGGGGTCAATCCCAATCATTTCACAGAAGAAAGGGTTCTGAAAGAACTCCTAAAACTGAAGGTGGACAAAGCAATGGGGCCTGATGGAATTCACCCCAGAATTCTTAAAGAATTAAGGGGAGAACTAGTGACACCACTGACTACCCTTTTTAACAAATCATGGGAGGATGATGTGGTACCTGAGGACTGGAGGAAAGCAGATCCGATTCCCCTTCACGAAAGTGGGAGCAAGAAAGAGGCAGGAAACTACAGACCTATCAGTTTGACCTCTGTGGTAGGGAAAGTGATGGAATCACTTCTGAAGGAAATAATTGTTGAGTACCTAGAGGCCAGTGGGGCACAGGACCCAAGGCAGCATGGGTTCACAGTGGGAAGGTCATGTCAGATGAATCTAATTGATTTCTTTGACTGGGTGACCAAAGTAGTAGACCAGGGAGGAGTTGTTGACATGGTCTACCTAGAATTTAGCAAGGCATTTGATACAGTCCCACACAAAAAATGAATAATCAAATTAATCAGCCTGGGAGTGGGTCCCAGGGTGGTAGCCTGGGTAAAACATTGGCTGGACAACAGGACACAGAAGGTAATTGTAAATGGAGTCCACTCTGAAGAAAGAGGGGTTACTAGCTGGGTACTGCAGGGTGCAGTACTGGGTCCAGTCCTTTTTTAATGTCTTAATAAGTGACATCGCAGAGGGACTAAAAGGAAAAGTATGCCTCTTTGTAGATGACACAAAGATCTATAACAGGCTTGATGCACAGGACGGCGTGGAAAGGATGAGAAGGGACTTGGTAAGGCTGGAGGAATGGTCAGAAGTATGTCAGCTTGGATTCAATATAAAGAAGTGCAAAATAATGCACCTGGGAAACAAAAACCCAGGGGAAGATTACACAATGGGGGGGGGGAGTAACAACAACAACAAAAAAGGAAAGGGACCTGGGGTAATCATATCAGAGGACCTTAAGGTTGGCAAGCAATGTGAGAAGGCAGTAGGGAGAGTTGGGGGGATACTGGGATGTATAGAGAGAGGCATCACCAGCAGAAAACAGGAAGTTGTTATCCCTCTGTACAGACAGATGGTGAGACCCCATCTGGAATAATGCATCCAGTTCTGGAGACCCCATCTCCACAAGGACATAGACAGGATGGAGGCAGTCCAGTGGAGGGCAGCTAAAATGGTGCAGGGTCTGCAAGAGAAGCCATACAAGGAGAGACTAAAGAAGCTTAATATGTTTACCCTTGAGGAAAGGAGGGAGAGGGGGTACATGATACAAACTTTTAAGTACCTCAGTGGAATCAACAAAGTCCAAGAGGGTAGCATCTTTCAGAAAAAGAGATGTGCAAGAACAAGGGGACACAATTTGAAGATGGAGGGATGGCTCAGAGGCAATGTGAGGAAGTATTTTTTCACAGAGAGGGTGGTGGATACATGGAACAGCCTTCCTGAGGAGGTTGTGGGGTCTAAAACTGTGGGAGAATTCAAGAATGCATGGGATAGACATAAGGCAATTCGTGTGCGGGGTAGGAAGAAATAGGCTGTTGATTAACTAGAATCTGCAGCTTATCCTGTAGGTAGGGAAACGGGCTGACTAAGTGGGCCAAGTGGTCCTTATCCGCCATCAAAGTCTATGTTTCTATGAAATTCTGCAGTGATTCATGGAATTACGGATCACATGGGCTCTAGATTGTTCTGCACAGCTTAAGTTCTGGCCAGGGTAGTGTGTGTGTGTGTGTGTGTGTGTGTGTGTGTGTGTGTGTGTGTGTGTGTAGTGGTAGCTGGAGACAGTTTGCTTTCAGAGCTCTGCAATTCAAAACCTCTAAAAGCTGTTTAAAATGTCTTTTTGAGTAATTGTTTTTGCTCAAAACTTAGTACATCGATTGTAGGAAACCCTTCTGTGCTCATGTCATGCAGTGTTTATTGTTGTGAGTGGATTTTGAATGTTAATTTAGAACAGTCAGTCTGTGTACTGTGAAGTGTGCTTTGGGGTAGGGGCGCATCTGTGGTGTAGGTACATTAACGGAGAAAAAGGCAGTCTTTCTGTTTTGGTTATATTTTTCTTGTATAACTGTGTTAATGTACACACAGTAATATTTTCAGTAATTCTTGAAACTTTTTTGCTGATTGTTGTGATGCAGCAGTGTATAATGTGTCTGTTTAAAACATTTGGTTATATTACTAATGGTTTTCAGTTTGCTACGCATTACTTGTAGTGTGTGAATGTGTGTGTGATGCATGCCATTAAAGCAGACACCTTTTATTGTGGCACAGGGTAATTACAGCATGTGAACCTAATATCCACCGCACCTGCATGGATTTTTTTATACTGCTTTGTGGTATCTTTACTGGTAATGGATTGTTACTGCCGTGCACTAATCCCTCAACTGGCAAAATGTATTCCTTTCCAGATTTGGATTTGTGACTTGTGAGCACTGGTTAGGTGTTGTTGTGCCTTCTTGTACGCATCTCTTGAATGCGCAGCACAATCTTAATTCTGGGAGACTACATTTCTTGTTACGCTCTCATTTCACTTCATCAGCACTGGGGAGTTTTCTGGACACAAGACAGTAGCATTTTGAGGATGCACATTAATTATGGTGACTCTTTGTGTGACCACTGCGCGCATGACTGACTGCGCCATTAATTCTAAGACACTTTGCATTTCATGTTACACTCTCATTTCACTTAGTCAGCATGTGTGAATTTTGTGGACACAAGTCAGGTGCATTGTGGGGATGCACAATAATTCTGGGGACTGTGTGTAAGTACTGCGCGCATGACTGAATGCGTCATTAATTCTGAGGGACTTTGCATTTCATGTTATGCTCTCATTTCATTTCATTACCACTTGTCAATTTTCTGAACACAAGACAGATACATTTTGGGGATGCAGAAAAAATCTGGGGACTCTGTGTGACCACTGCGCGCATGACTGAATGCGCTATTAATTCTGGGACACTTTGCATTTCATGTTACGCTCTCATTTCACTTTTGTCAGCATGTGTGAATTTTCTGGATACAAGACAGCTGCATTGTGGGGATGCACAATAATTCTGCTGACTGTGTGTGAGTACTGCACATATGACTGAGTGCGTCATTAATTCTGGGACACTTTGCATTTCATGTTACGCTCTCATATCACTTTGTCAGCACTGGGGAATTTTCTGGACACAGGACAGTTGTATTTTGGGATTGGGAATTCTGGTGAGTCTGGTCAATATTTTTGGAGCCTCAGTAATGTTTACTTTCTGTCATGCTATTGTGAAGTATTTGTCAAAAAGCAGGGCTGAGCACTGCAATTATACTGTACTAAACTACATGTGTGCAGTCTGTCTTCTTTCCTGTGTGTGCAGACACTGTCCAATGTCAAGTTGCAAACATATATATATATATATGCTGATGCTGACTTGTTGCACTGTTCATGATGATGGTATAAAGAATAAAGATATGAATATGTATTGTATATTGTATTTGTACCATCAGCGGCAGCAGACAAAGTCATATGATATGTTTTCAGAGGTCTTGGGCCAGTGTGCACCTCAATCACTTGTCATGCAGACACAGTGCACACATGACTTTGTGGAGATAACAGCGCAAAAAAAATTATGCTTTTAAACAAACCATACCTAACAGACATAAAATATTGCTGAGGCACCCACAATATTTTATGGTGTAGAGACATGTTCAAGTCAGAATATATAACAGGTCCTTTAGTCCACTGCCACCACACTGTGCTACGACTGGTGCTGTGTTGTGTTATGGTGTACATCAACTTGCTGAAAAACTGACACTGCCAGTGTAAACTAGAAAGACATATTCCAGAACAAATAATGAAAAGAAGGAATGTGGTAGTACAGTGTAGTGGCAGTGAACTGGACCTTATGTATTTTCTGACTTTATAATGTCTGTACACCATGAAATATTTTGGGTGCATCAGCAATACTTCATGTCTGATAGATACGGGTTGTTCAAAAGCAGGATTTTGGTTGCTATGATCTCATGACAAAATATATGTTACATATTCTAATCTTTATTCTTTATACCATAAACACAGCAAGAAGTCAGACAGCAATCAGCATATATATGTTTGCAAGAAGCTGGACAGTGTCTGCAGTACATACACAGACAGGAAAGAAGACTGACTGCACACATGCAGTTTAGCACAGTATACTTGCACTGCTCCATCTGCCTTTTTCACAAACACTCCATGACAGAAAGTAAACATTAATGAGGCACCAAAACAGCACACACACACACATACACACACACTTAACAAAATGAAGGGGGGCCAGAATACAAAGTGTCATGCATACAGAAGACAACAAAAAAGGGCATAATTACATACAAGGGTCGGGAATGGTGGAGGAATACATTTTATAAAACACAGCAAGGAAGGTGTGCCCCCCCAATAGTGTGAGGAAATAAAAAAACAATGTGGGATCCCATGGTGATGCAGCAGCAGTTCCAGCATGGACATACAGTAATTTGCAACTGATGTCCCTCTGTGTGATCCAGCCGCTGCTTGACAGCACTCACCTTCTCATTGTTCTCCTCAGCAGCACTCCAGAGAACTGCCAAGTCAGCCTGCATTACACACAGTTCTCTGGGGTCCAGATGTTTTACAGGCTGACTGCTGGTGATGGTGGGGGTGCTGGTGGAGCAGCAGATACTGCTCTGGCCCTCCTCATCTTAGGATCGCCGCCATGCACAGTTGCACCCTCTTCCACAGAAGGGCCAGCAGGTGCAGGCATGGACTGTTCTGTGGCAGCCTGCCACTCCATCTGGTGGTGAATGAGCATATGGGTGCATTGGCCTCCAGTCCCCAGGTGGGTCTCCAGGAGGCCACAGTGCACCTCCACCTCACATAGGCAGCACCTGCCCATGCTGCTGTCCCCCCCAACACAGTCAAAAAACTGCCAAAAAACAGAGGTGTGGGGAGGACCAGGCACAGGCAGTGGAGGGCCAAATGAACTGGCAGCCAGCTGGTCATGGTGCTCAGCAGGGATGGGATCCACATCTGGGCCCGGGGACACAGGCACATCCTGCTCCAGAGGACCTGGTGCTGGATGTGGGTGGTGGTGGTTGTTCAACTGCCTCAGAGTCAGGAGCCGGTGCTGGTCCTGCTTCCAGGGGGGACACTCAGAATTTTTGATCAGTCCAACAGGAACTGGCAGCCATGCCCCCCATGCATGTGCATGGTGCGACACCTACCAGTACCACACTATTCCAGAGCTGCCCCCAGCCCAGACATTCCCTCACCCTGGTCCATCTCGCTCCCTCAGTCCAAGCAATGATTACTCACACTGTCACACAACATACACACAGTCACACAGACAAACAACTAACTACTTATAAAGGTAAGAAAAAAAAATTTACAGAAAGAACAAATTAAGTAATAAAGAGTACAGAAAAGAAAAAATATAGTAAATGTAGCTTTTATAAATCTGTTGGGTCTAAATCAAAGTTTAAATCTCCTCCTCGCTCTGATCTCCAAGTCTCAGCTGTGACAAAACAACACACTCCTCTCTCTCCATCTCCGTCTACACAGAAGAAAGTGATAGTGTCTGCTTGTATGACTCACATCCCTCATTTTCCTTCCTGGCTATGGCTAAAGAGCATGGTGAAGTCCATTGAAAAAATGACTTTGCCTTGTCATTCCACCTTAACGCGAGGTGGTAATGACAAGGCAGAGGGAGCACTTTGCATTGCCCACTCTGCATAGCAGAGTGGCAATGCAAAGTGCCCACTTCATGGTCACTTCACTGGCAGAATTTAAATTCACTGCATCTCTACCCACCAATGCATATTCTAGTTGTGGCAAAGAGCCTAGGACCGTGTTGCATATCTTGTGGCCATGTGAGACAGTGACCTCCATCTGGGCTTCAATTCAAACCCATCTTGACCCCCTATTGGGTCTATCTGATGCATTTATTCCTGATATATGCATCCTGGGAGATTACACAGACAGAGTGGTTTGCAACCAGAGGTCACATACGGCCTTGATTTCGGCGCACATGAAGGTGGTTATCTTTTGGCACTGGCTGGATCAGAGCACTCCATGTTACCTAGAATGGTATAGAGAGATTTTGTTTGCACTACAAATTGAATGCCTTATAGCGAGTATGTCCAATAAATTATCTAAATATAACCATATTTGGGAACCTTTGCACACCTTATTAACTATCTAATTAGATAATTAATATTCTCTGTAATCCCTTCTGACAACTTGATGTAAGCTATGTTTAATAATAAGACACATTTTTCTTTTTACCTCTGGTGGCAGTGTTGGGGGTAGGGGAAGGGGTTTTGGGGTAGATTGTAAAATGACTGTTCCTTGTTCAATTGGTTTCTCTGTTTATGACCTCTGTTTTGCGAACAATGTACACTTTGGTTTTCTTATTTGTTCATTAAGTTGAGGTCTTTGGCTTTAATAAAGTTTATTCAGTTTGGGGAAAAAAAGTGTGTAGGAGATAATGAAGCCAGACTCATCTCCTTAGAAAAAAAACGGTTGATTTAGTTGACCTCAGATAGGTTGCAACCCATCAAAAGATGGCCCTGCTCGAAGCTAAAGTTGAAGACCTTGAGGGTTAGAGCTGAAGGAACAATACGGTTATCATCAGTCTTCATGAAAAGGAAGAAGGCTCCAACCTTATTTTGTTTGTACAAAAATGAATCCTGAAGCTTTGTGGGTCCTTCACCATATGGGCCTAATTATACCATTGAAAGAGCACATTGGGTTTTATGCCCTACGCCAGCTGCAGGTACAGCTCCTCACCCATTACATTTTCTCTCTTCCTAAACTTCCTCGAGTGGCAATACATTCTCAGCAAAGTCTGAGATCTGCAAGAAATACAGTGGGAAGGATCTAAACTGTGGGTGGCCCAAGATTTACCAGCCTCTGTCCACAAAGAAGAGCTTCATTCCACCCCATTGTCAACAAACTAATTGCCACAAGCATCAAGTTTAGGATGGGTTATCCTGCACGATTTCAGGTGCAATTATCAGGAGCATGGTGTAGCTTCAAGGATTCAGAAACAGTGGTGACTGAATTGAAAAAGGCCCTGCCAAATTTATTCAAGGATCACTGATTACCTGGGTAAAAGGCTTGGGGAAACAGTATGCGACCCAGTTTTCTGGATTTATCTTGGACTTAATGAGTAAACTTATGGACCTTCCTTACTGTGGGTGAAATTTTTACATGGCTCTCACTAAACTGTTTTCAGCACTCCTCTCCCTTCCCCCCAGGAGATATGGATCTTCATACTGACCACCATGTGCATGAGAGTTGAACTCTACAAGGACTTTAACAGCAGCACTTGGAGAAATAGACAAATATGATGGGAGACAAACTGTAAGTAAATATTCCATCGGGGATTGCAATCTGAGGTGGGGGTGCAGCTTTTCTGTGCTGAGAGAGGAGACTGGGCCTAAAATTCAAGAACTGGTATGTCAATTCTGAGGCTTCAGATGTGCTGAGGATACAGGGACAAGAGACAACGTTATAAAGAATTTGGCATGCAAGTTGATGCTATAGTGTAGTTGCAACCCAGAATCAGGAGTATTTGAGGAGAGGGATCAAGGAACCAGCTTGGGGTTTTAAGCTGCCTCTGGATCACATAAAGAGAGTTTGGTTGTTAACTTTGATGATCAATGTTCATTGAACTCTGACCCTGTCCATCTGCTCCACGAGTACCAGACTGCTGCTTCTAATTTTATTTTGCCAAAGGGATCAGAACTGAAATGGATATGCATTTCCTAAGAACACCTCCCCATGTTGTTTTTTTCTTTTTCCTTTTTTTTATTTGCTCTTTCAATTAAGGAAGGACCACACTAAGGACTAATGTTGATAAGGCAGCACGACTGTTAATCTGATTGGGCATAAACAATCAGGTTTCTTGGTGTTAACATATGATGTTTTCCAGTTTATCCCCTCACCTGTAATTGTTAATAGTTCTGTTGGTATAACAGGTTGAGGGGAAATTTAGCAATATATTAAATATAATAGTATGGTGGATGGGGGAGTGCCCCCCTGCTAACGGTTTGTGTACATAGTTAACAATGAGTTACTCTGAGTCAGAGTGCACTTCTCGAGAAACATTGCATTAATCGGGGGGTGGGGTGGCTGGACAGAACTGGACAATGGGTGGAATGACTGTTCATCTTGGACCATGGAGATTATAAATTGGAGGGGGGGGATTATTATGTTATGTTACTGTGTTTATAAATCCTGTGTTCATATAATATAGGTGGGTTAAGGTTTGATGGGGTTCATTTCTATTACAGTTCATTCTTGTTATCGCATTGCTTTTGGGGAATCTGTGGGAAGGGGCATGTTGGGTGGAAGGGTGGCTGTGGGAGGACTGGAAAAATGGGGAGTTTGGCATCAGAAGGATTATTGGTCAGATGGGTCAAGTTTACCATGGTTTCCCTGTACTATGGCATTAGTTATATGCCAATAACTAACAAGAATGGCTAGCTACCTGAACATTGTCAAATGGAATGTTTGAGGGGCCCAAAAAAAACCAAGAGTTACAAAATTCTTAGACACCTCCAGCATATTAAAGGTGATAGTTCCTTATTGCAGCAGATACAGCTGTTAGAAGATGAGGCTAATCAGTTTTGGAGACAATATGCTGGTCAAGTTTACACAGCGGGCAACAGCACACACAGTAGGAGTGCAGCGGTGCTGATCTCACAGAAAGTCCACTTTGCATGCACACGGTGCATCCGAGACCCAAAAGGTAGATATTTATTTCTTAGAGGGACCACTGATAGGGTAGAAATTTTACTGGGATTCGTCTATATATCAAATTGGATACCCCCTCCTTTTTCACGAAACTGGCCTCTACATTGTCTCCCTTCTTCTTTTTAAAGGAGGGGATTGGATTCTACCATTTGCTCCAGATTTGGACAGATCAGATAGATGTCAGACTAGGTTATACCCTGCTCAGCAAGTTCTACGTGACCTAACAGACCACTTTGGCCTTTGTGATCCCTGGTGAGCATTGCACCCCGATTCTAGGGAGTATATGTTCTGCTCCATGGTTCATGGATCCTCATCCCATATAGACTCTTTCCTGGTTAGTGAATCAGTTCTGAGTGGAGTGCTGGGCTGTGGGATGGATCCAGGTGTAATCTTGGATCACTCCTTGATAGCATGCAGGGTCACATTCCCTCCCTTTCAACAAAAGGAAACTATTTGGAAAATTAACAACCAGATATTAAAAGAGGAGTGAGTGATCAATCAGGTGTCAAAATGTATACAGCCGTTTACTACAGACAACCTGGACTCAACGGGTAAACCTGATATGGAATGGGGCACCCTAAAGTGTTACATTAAGAGGGGAACTAATAAGAATAGCATCCACTAGAAAACAAACAAGATAAACAGGCCTTAGATCTACTAGCCCAAATCAGAGATCTGGAGACACGTCTCTCTCACCCGACACTGGGGATGAGGCTCAGCAGGAGCTCCTTAGACTTTGGGATCAGTATAGTGAATGTCTCCTTGAAAAGGAAAATCTCTCTATTCTGAGAGCTTGAGCAACTTATGTTGACCAGGGAGACAAAGCTGGAAGGCTACTAGCGCTCAGGGTTAAAAAGCAGGAGGCTTCACAGATCATAAATACTATTCGCTCCACAGTAGATGGGTCTATTAAGACTGTCCTGAAAGACATAGTGTTAGAATTTGAGATGTACTGCCATGACCTTTATAGCCCAATGCCTCTAAGCAGATGGTGGACAATTACCTTTAATACCACTTCCCACTTTGACTGAGACACAGAAAAACTTACTGGTGGCACCGTTCATGGAAGCCAATATTCTTGGGGGCGATCTGGGCCTTGCCACTAGACAAGTCCCCAGGTCCGGATGGATTTTCACCTAATTTTTACAAAGTGTTTGCTGATAAACTGGTGCCATGGTTGCATAAACTGTTCCAGCATATCTTGTCCTCGGGCCCCCTGGATAACAGTTTACTTGAAGCTCTGATGATAGTACTTCACAATCATGAGAAAGAGGCTAAAAAAGTTACTAGCTATCGGTCAATCTCACTTTAAAATTTTGATATTAAATTACTGGCTAAACTCTTAGCAGACAGAATTGGATGCATGCCACCATCTCTAATAGGTCTGGATCAGGTTGGTTTTATGATGGGATGGTCCTCCTTGGATCATCTTCACAAGCTAGCCCACATTTTCTCTACTTCCAAGGACTCTGGTTATGACACGGTGCTTATGTCCCTGGATGCAGAGAAAGCTTTTGATTGGGTAGATTGGCAATTCATGTTTAGATCGTTACATCATTTTGGATTTCCTCCCAAAGGGACCTGAGGGTAGTTATATCAAATGACCTAAAGGTGGGCAAGCAATGTGAGAAGGCAGTAAGGAGGGCTGGGGGATACTGTGATGCTTAGGGAGAG
Source organism: Neoceratodus forsteri (assembly GCA_016271365.2). Lineage (NCBI taxonomy): Eukaryota > Metazoa > Chordata > Ceratodontiformes > Ceratodontidae > Neoceratodus > Neoceratodus forsteri. Next base: position 1,062,962,434 of record CM028130.1, on the reverse strand, counting down.
GCATCACCAGAAGAAAACAAGAAGTTGTTATACCCCTGTAGAGACAGTTGGTGAGACCCCATCTGGAGTACTGCATCAAGTTCTGGAGACCCCATCTCCGCAAAGACACAGAAAGGGTGGAGGCTGTCCAGAGGAGGGCAACTAAAATGGTGCAGGTTCTGCACCAGAAGACATACAAAGAGAGACTAAAGGAGCTAAACATGTATACCCTCAAGGAAAGGGGGGGAAGACATGATAGAAACTTTCAAGTACCTCAAGGAAATCAACAAAGTCCAACAGGGTAGTATCTTTCAGAAAAAGAGATGTGCAAGAACAAGGGGACACAATTTGAAGGTAGAGGGGAATGGCTCCGAAGTAACATGAGGAAGTATTTTTTCATGGAGAGGGTTGTGGATGCATGGAACAGCCTTCCTGAGGAGGTCATGGAGTCAAAAATAGTGGGAGAATTCAAGAATTCATGAGACAGACATAAAGCAATTCTAGTGGGGGGTAGGAGGAAGTAGGCTGTTGGTTAATTAGGATCAGCAGCTTATCCATTGGGTAGGGAAATGGGCAGACTAGGTGGGCCAAGTGGTCCTTATCTGCCATTAAATTCTTTGTTTCTATGTTTGAAATTTGTACAGTGGATACGGTCATTATACTTGGATCCTAGGGCACCAATATATTGTAATGATGTTTTTTCCTCCACATTCCCATTATATTCGGGCACTACGCTAGGCTGTCCCCTATCACCATTGTTATTTAACCTTTATCTAGAATCTTTACTTATTAAACTAAAAGGGAATCCAGCAGTCCTAGGTATCAGTTTAGGGACTCATGAGGTCAAACTATCCATGTATGCTGATGACATTATTGCACCTCTCGTGCCCCTGAACCTCTATTCCAATTGCATTGGAGATAGAGAATTTAGTCTGCTTTCAAACTATGAGGTGAACCTGGATAAAACCTTGGTCTTCCTTTTAAATTCCAGAACACTTAAAAGTGAAATACTAGATATAGGGTTAAACTGGACTTCAAAGAGCCTAAAATATCTGGGACTACACTTGGCCAGGAGTGATATCCAATTAAGATAACTAAATCTGGAAGTACTACTACAGGTAGTGCAACAAGATGTAGCCCATTGGAAGGTGTTACCCCTATCTCTTTGGGGACGTATAAATTTAGTGAAAATGAACATTCTTCCATGACTTTTCTACCCGCTTAACCTGCTGAACCTGTGGTTGCTCCTTACCTGATTCAGGAAAGCACACACCACTGTCAATGATTTTATCTGGTTGGGCAAACCTCTGAGAAGAGCATACCACAAATTGGCAGTCCCTAAAGACTGGGGAGGTCTCAGACTTCCACATTTTGGATTATATTATTGGGCAAGCCAGGCCAGTAAATACTTGTGCTGGCTCACACCAGCAGAGGATTTGGGTGCACTCACAAATGTGTCTAGTTAGTTTGCTGTAGAAAGGGAAGTAATTGCTACTAGTGAAGTGTCCCTAAAGGCTCTTCTTCATATCAAACCTAGGGACCTTCCCCCTGCCTTGTGCAACTCCTTGATTGAGGTTTTGGTTAGGATTCACTAACAGTTATGCTCCTTTTTAAAATGTAATCATAGCCAAGACGTCACTCAACCCTTTGTAAGAAATCTGAACTTTAAAATAGATGGTAAGCCTATACCCCCCTCTTGGTACCACAGTTGGCCCTGGTCGAAGTGGGAGGGCTGGTGAAGAATGGGGTTTGCCTCACCTCAGGTGAAATTATGCAGAAATATAATATAACTAGAGCCCTAATTTGTAAGGTTTTCCAACTCCATCATATGCTGATCTATAACTTGAAGTCTCCTTTTGAGAATATAACGGCTGGAGAATTTTTGCAGCCACTCAAAAAAACTAGCTTCATTACCCCATGTTGTGTCTAAAATCTATGCTAGCCTATATGACAGAGCTTTCTCCAATGTTGATGGAGTATCTGGATATTGGGTCTCTCAATTCCCATTGTCAGGGTTTGATTGTAGTAAGATATGGAAAAACTGCCATACCTATGTCACGCAAGACAGATTAAGGATTATGCAATTTCAGTTACTTAATAATATATACCTGACTCTGGTCAAACTGTTTAAAATGGGCAGGGCTCCATCTTCCCAATGTGTGAGGCAGGGGTGTAGCCAGACATTTCTGTTTTGTACACACAATATCCAACAGTTATCCCCCCCATTTAAAAAGTGTACACATCCTCTCCAAATACTGTCCCCTTTCAAACAAATCAGATATTTTTTTCAGATGATTCCTCTAATCTCTAAAGAGGCTATACATATATCTGTCTCCTAAACAACAGAAGTTTGAACAGAGACCCTCCTCAGTGGCCTACACTAACTCAAATACTTCAGATTGGAATGATAATATTAACAGCAAGGAAAATAGTTTGTGACAGGCACTCAACAAAACTGTACACGAATGTGTACAGGGAGTATGCCTGCCTACACCCTTGGTGTGAGGTGCCAACATGCAGAGGGCTGCCTCTTTCACATATTCTGGGAATGCCCCAGGGTAGCTCCCTTGTGGGAACTCATCAGACAAAAAGGCTGATCCACGGCCCATCAGCACAGCAGTTGGATTTCCGCTTGCGACACTGGCGACCCTGGTTCGGGAACGGACCTGGGTCATCAGAGAGCCAGCCGGGGAAGAAGGATTGAGCATCCCATGGACAGCTCTCCTTCTCCAGGGGGAGGGTAGGGTGCACACTTTGTGCATTGGGGATCCCTGGCGGAGGCTGGGAGTTCCAACGCAGCCAGCGTCTGTCTGATCCAGGAGGAGGGGCAGACACTGGACGTCATTGCACATCTCCGCCTCCCAGAAAAAACACAAAAAGCACTGCCCATCCATCTCTGTGAAGCCCTGCCCTCGGCTTCGATTAGCCTCTCAAGCTGGGCTCCCCCGACTAGCCCTAGTTTTGCAGCACTGGTTGGGGAACGGTGCAGCGACCCCACCCTCTGGGGGGCAAGCCAGGGGTGACTGGGGGAGTCACCAGCAATATGGGAGGTGGAAGCCGAGGGCACCGTGACCAAGGCTGAAAATGCTGATGACCAGTGCAGCAATATAAAGAATAGAAAAAAAAAAAAAAGGCTGATCCAGTACTGTGTATTGAAGGGCTTTTTTCTCCGGAAATTTGTCTGGTGGGTGAGTACGCTGGGACTGAGGTTAGGGAATGCAGACATTATATGGCCCTAATTGGCCTATCAATTAAGAAACTAGTGCTCCACCATTGGCTGGATGGGGAGAACATATTGTATGTGGAATGGTTACAAGATCTACTCCTCAGTCTTCGCACTGAAAGGATGGGATAGCCAGTCTGCACAATCACCTCAAAAGATTCGATAGAGTATAGGGAAAAATACTTACTGTTTATTCTTTGTAATTTAATCCAAATAAAGCTGGATAACTTGGCTAGATTCACTCTTCAAGGGTAGCACCATTCTAAAACTGGGGGTATGGGAGGGGGTGGGAGGGGTCTGTAGTGAATGTCTGTATTTATCACTGTTTGTTTTTTGTTATTGTGTATACAATCTGAAAACCAATAAAGCTGATTTAATTAAAAAAATACATATTTCCAACTACGGAGGTTAGATAGACTGGCCTGCAGTTCTCTGCTTCTTCTTTACTACCACTCTTGTGAAGAGGGACAATTGCCCTTCTCCAGTCCTCTGGGACCACTCCAGTGTCTAAGGACTCACTGACCGGGGTTGCCAGTTCAGTCCTCAGTTCCTTTATCACACTGCTGTACACCATCCATGTGTAGACCTCTACTGGCATCCACAATCACAAAGCAACACCTGACCCAGTGGTGCATGGCAGCTGTCTGGTAATGGTAGGGCTGTGTAACATGCAGCACACAAAGATATGGTAGACCATAGCAGAGGACAGCAGAAGTGTGCCAGCTGTACTATTTAGCCACATGTGCAGAATGCAAAAAAAGGAATTATGGATGCTTCAAGAGACTGTCTGTGTGCCTTGTACAATGATTGTGCCACAGACTGTGTTGCAGAACTGGTATCAGCTATAATGCCCTCAGTGTGTACCCACTGTTTCCTGTAAAATACTGGCTACAACACCATGTGCCTTGCAGCATGTTGCACATGTCATCACATATCATGTCTGTATTACTGCATGTGTACTGACCATTCAGCCATCTTTGCTCAAGTTACAGAGTACTCAGCCAAGGACACATCTGTGACAGAAAGATAGAAACACAGAATTTGCTGGTAGATAAGAACTACTAGGCAGCCCACCTACTCTGCCCATTTTCCCCTGCCTACAGTGTCACTTACAAATCCTATTTGATTTCTGCCCCATTTCCCACCCACCCCTTTTCCCTAAGATTCCCTTGTGCCTACCCCATACATTCCTGAACCCCACCATGGTTTATTCCCCCACCACCTCTACTGGAAGGCTGTTTTAGAAATCCATATCTTCCTCTGTGAAGAAGTACTTCCTCTCATCTGTCCTGAATCTACCCACCTCCAGCTTCATATCATGTCCCAATGTTCCTGAGCATCATTTTTTTCTGAAAATACTTTCCTCCTGTACCTTATTTACCCCATGAGATATTTAAAGTTCCCTATTATATCCCCTCTTCTCTTCCATGGTGTAGATATTTAGGTCCTTAAGTCTGTCCTCATAGGACTTCTGTTGCAGACTCTACGCAATCTTGTGTGTACTGAATGAATACTTCTTTTGTCGTGTCTTCACCTGGGAGAAAGATGGACTGGTGCCAATAGGGGGGCAAAGGATGAACAAGGGGGATGGGAGCACAGATGTAATGGTAGAGGGGAACAGAGCAAGGAAAGGGCTGCTAGCCCTGAAGGTAGACAAATCACCAGGCCTGGATGGAGCACACAAAGAAAAATATGAGTACTAACAACCAGTTTTGCGCATGAGCACTTCCTTAGGGAGAGGAAGCGTGCATGTGTGAAACTGGTCGGAGCTGTTGAAACTGTGTTCATTTACTTTGGAAGTTGCTGGTGCCTGCATGATACAGGAATAAATGTTTAATTATTTGCTTCTACTGTTGTTGGTGCTCATATTTTCCTTTGTGACTCATTGAAATTTTACTGAGCACAACTGGCTGCTGGAGCTACTTCTCACATTAATCTGGATGGAGTACACCCAAGGGTGCTAAGGGAAATGGCAGAGGAACTTGCAGAGCCACTGGTGGGCCTGTTCAATAGTTCAGAGTCAGGCATGGTACCACAGAACTTGAAAATGGCACAAGTAATGCCCCTTCATAAGAGCAGTCTTAAAGATGACCCAGGAATTACAGACCAGTCAGTCTGACTTTAATCACGTGCAAGCTCATGGAGACCATACTTAAGTAAAGGTTAGTAGAAAATCTCGAGAAGCATGGTCTTCAAGATGCAAGGCAGCATGGGTTTATGGGAGAGAGGTTGGGTCAAACAAATCTGATGGACTTTTTTGCCTGGGTCACCAAACCAGTAGACCAGGGCCAAGCAGTGGACATCCTCTAGCTGGATTTCAGCAAGGCCTTTGACATTGTACCCCACAAGAGGTTGATCAGGAAGTTAACGGATCTCATGGGTGGATCTCAGGGGTGGGGAGAAGATGACCAGATAGGTGGAAAATTGGCTGGAGAACAGGACCCAGAGGGTGGTTGTGGGAAGAAAGTTATCTAGCACCAGAGACACCACAAGAGGGGTCTTGTAGAGCAGGGTGCTAGGTCCAGTGTGCTAGGGCTGGTGTTGGTCACTGTCTTTATTAATGATATTTGGGATGGCATTAATGGAAAAATTTGCCATTTCACAGACTGCACCAAGCTCTGTGGGATGGTGGACACTTCTGAAGGGATACAGGACCTGAAGGAGGATCTGGAAAGACTTAAGCAGTGCTCTGGGATTTGGAGGATTGACTTCAATGCAAAGAAATGAAGTAATGGACATTGCAGCCAAGAATCCCAGGATGGAGTACTACCTGGGAGGGGTCCTGGTATCAGCAACAGAGGAGGAGAAGGATCTGGGAGTAATGATCATGAGTGATCTAAAGCACGCCACACAGTGCAGGAAAGCAGAAGCAAGGGTAAACATGATTTTGGGATGCATAGCGAGGGGGATCAGCAGTGGGTGAGAGGAGGTTATACTGCCCTTGTACAGGTCACTGGTGAGGCCACATCTAGAGCATGGAGTACAGTACTGGAGCACACACCTTAAAAGGGACATTAACCTGCTGGAGATGGTCCAGAGGAGGGCAACAAAGATGACTGCAGATCAGCAGGGTAAAGCATATGAGGAGAGGTTTGGAGCCCTGAACATGTACTCCCTGGAGAATAGGAGAGTGACAGGGGACATAATTGAGACCTTGAAGTACTTAAAAGGGTTACATAGTGTGGATAAGGAGGATCTATTTAAGCTAAGTGGAAACTGAAACCCTAAAGGGCACAGTCTCAAGTTGGAGGGGGGAGGTTAAGAAAGGAGGTTAGGAAGCACTTTTTCATGGAGAGGGTGGTGGCCAGTTGGAGTGAGCTGCCAGAAGATGTGGTCTCATTGAAGATGGTGAGCAGCTTCAAAAGAGGCTGGAATAGACATAAGGGGAAATAAGAGTCATGGGAGGGGCAGATGGAAGGGACAGGAGGATTGGAGGTGGGGGGGGAGCACCATCAGTAGATTAAGCTGTGGACCCTGCAATAAGAGCAGACTAGATAGAGAAAATGGCCTTATTCTACTGGCCTCTTCACATGTTTGTATCTTATTTGTCCTCCTCTGGACCATTTCCACTCTGTCAATGTCCTTCTGGAGATGTGGTCTCCAGAACTGAACACAGTACTCTAGGACGGGTCTCACAAGCTTTCTATACAGAGGCAACACCACCTCCCTCTTCACGCCAACATAATACTAGCTCTCCCAGCTGGCTTGTCACATTGCCTGGCCACCTTCAGGTCATCCAATATGATTACCCCCAGGTCTCTTTCCCACTTTGTGGTCCTCAGTACCACCTCATACAGTTTGTACTCCATCCCAGGGTTTTTGTGCCATAAGTGCATTATTTTGCACTTTTTCACATTGAAACCCATCTGCCATACCCTTCACCACTCCTCGAGTTTTATCAGGTCACTACTCATCCTTTCCACCCACCCTAGTGTGTCCACCCTATTTCAGATTTTGGTGTCATCCACAAAGAGGTAGATTCACTTTCAGCTTCTCTACAATGTGACTTATAGACATTAGAGGATCGGTCCCAGCACTGATTTCTGAGGCACCCCCTGGTCACCCTTCCTTTCTTGAAGTGAACTCCTTTTACCACCACCCTGTGCTACCACTCTCCTAACCAGTTTCTTACCCAGTTCACCAACTTTGAGCCCACTCCTAAGCTACACAGTCTTGCTTGTTAGTCTCCTATGAGGAATTGTGCCAAAGTCTTAGTGAAATCTACGTAGGCTATGCCTTCCACTCCACCCTGATTCAGTTTCTTGGTCATCCAGTCAAAGAAATATATTAGATTAAGGTTGTACTAGTCAACAAAAAACATTCAGAAGACTTGGGTCCTCTGGGTGCACTCTCCTAGAGATTCCAAGGACAAGGTCTTCCATGGGAATGAGAACCTTTACGCACTTTGCCCCAACAGACTGGAATGCCCTCCCAGCAGCACTCCAAGAGTGCTCATCCCTTGGTGGCTTCAAAAAGGGCTCATGGTTCTTTTCCTTGAGCACGGTCTGTGTATTTGTATATGCTGAAATGTTACATTATGGTCAGCACTTGATTTTCAGTGTCACACAATCATGAAGCAACTTGAACCTGCCTTACCATGTACACCCTGCAGCTCTTTTCATCGATTCCTTGTTGACTCTGTGATGTCCTTGTAAGCTGCCTGCCTGTCTTTTGTAATCAGATCTTTACAACTTTTTTTATATTTATACCTTGTTGTTGCTTCATATGTATTTGCCATTGTCTCCTGCTTGTATACTATGTTGTTTCTAGGTATGTGTAATTAATCCTGGGTCAACCCTGAAAAAGGGACTTTTAGTCTCTGTGGGCCTACACAGTCAACAAAATTCAATAAATAAATAACTGAATAAATAGATTAATTTGACATGACCTCCCCCCACCCATAATTCCACGCTGCCTCAGTCTTGCAACCCACTAGAGTCAAGAAATTCTGCAATCCTTTCCTTCTGCAGTGATTCCAATACTTTTCCCACCACCAATGTTAGGCTGACTGGCCTATAATTGCCATCCTCCTCCCTGCTACCACTTTTGTGACGTGGGACTATATCTGCCCTCCTTCAGTCCTCTTGAAGCACTTCTGTTGCCCATGAGCTGTTACATAGGACTGTCAGAAATGCAGCCAGTACCTACCTTTGCACCCTCAATACCTTTGGATGTACTCCATCTGACCCCACTGTTTTGTGTCCACTTTCAGATTTCTGAATCCCTTTGGGACACTCATCTAAAAACAGAGTAGTGTACACCTCCATCCCTCCAGTGCTCCTATTACTTTTTTGGGGCCCTTTCCCTTCACCTTCCTCTGTGAACATTGAGCAAACGTATTTGTTTAGGATGACTGACTTTTCTTGCTCTCCCCCCCCCATGCACAGTCCCCCCTTCCCTTTTTAACCTTACAATCCCACCCCTGGTCTTCCTCATTTTGCTTATATAACTAAACAATATCTTGGTCCCTTTTGCTTCCCCGAGCAATTCTGTCTTCAAGTAGTTTTTTTTGTGATCCTTACTTCTCTCCCTGCTTCCCTCTGTTTCCCCAATACACTTCCATATCCTCCTACGTCTGCTTATACCTTCTGAATGCTACCCTTTTAAGGATATGGAATGCTCCATCTTCTGAGATCAGGAAAGGACAGATATTTAGTGGATACCTGTACTTGTGTTTGAAAATTATAATGTTTGAGTAGGGGGATGATGTTACAAACATTGTATTGTGTTGTGTTTATTTGTGTACCTATATGTAAGTTTTATTCTGTTTGTTAATAAGCTTCAACATCTTTGTTTGTAGAGTATGGTAATTCATAACTGTGCAGAATATGTAATTTCAATCAGTGTGTATACCTCCTTTGTAAAAATTATGCAGGACAACTTTGTAAACAGGGCTGTGAAAGTCCTAACAGTTTCATCCTGTTGAAAAATAAACATTTTATCTATCTTTCTATTAGCTTTTTCCTTTTCCGCCACCTCTTTTAAGAACTATAGCAGTGTCTTTTTCCTCTTGCTTTTGCACACTTGTTTGACACAGAGGTTTGCTGCCTTCACTATTGACCCTTATTAGCTTCATCCACTGTTCCTCCACCCCACTCGGGTCATTCCTCTCTCCCAGGTCATCCATGAGACAATCAGCCATCTTTATAAAATCCGCCCTCCTGAAGTCCATGAACCTCACCCTTGTGTAGTTTGATGCTGTAGCCACCTAATGTTGAACCACACAATACGGTGTGATCATTGGCCCCCAGGTGACCTCCTACCTTGATGTCTGCAACACTGTCCCAGTTAGTGAGTACCAGGTCCAGTATTACCTTTTAATGAGTGACTTCATGGACTGGTTGCCTGAGGAATGCACCCTGCAGAGAATCCAGGATGTCCCTACTTCTAGCTGAAGATGCAGCTGGGAGGCTCCAATCTACATCCAGCAGATTTAAGACCCCATCAGCAGCACCACCCCCTTTTCTGCCATCTTGCCAATGGCTTCTTCCAGTACCTTATCTAACTACTCCTCCCATGCTGGAGGTCTGTAGATCATGCCAATATGAATAGAGGCACCATTCCCTGTCTCTAAGTTGACCTGCAGTACATCAGTCCCCCCTGTATTCCCTGTAGCTCCATTGCTTTTATGCTTTCCCTCACAAAATGTACCACACCCCCTCCTTTCTTTCCTACCCTGTCCTTCCTGAACAGAGTTTAGCCTAGTATGACCGTATTCCACACATGGTTTTCAGTGCACCATAATTCGCTAATGGTCACAGTATTCAGGTTAGCCTCAGCCATGATGGCCTCTAAGTCCAGAATCCTATTACCTACACTTCTAGTATTCACGCACATGGCCTTCCAGATTCTGTTATCACTCTGCTACCCCACTCTTTCCTTTTTGCCCACCTTCCCCATCTCTTTTTGATGCTTCTGTTCCCATCCCCCTTCATTGTTACCATCCAGTTTCCTTTGTTAATTGCATCGTGGGGATTTCCGCTCTCCTCAGATTCTCCCTGCTCTCTACTTCAGTTTGTGGGGAGCAGTTTTTGCTTCACTGATTCCTTCTGCCATCCTTGTTAGCTAGTTTAAATGTTCATCAAAGTAACATCTAAACAATTCACTGATGACTGTGGCCCCTCCCAGATAGATGGAGGCCATCACCCATATAAAAGGCCTTATCCCTTCACGTGGATTTCTAAACTCCAATGCAGCCAAACCCTTACTCTCTGCACCATTACTTCAACCATGAATTGAAGGTCCTAGTGTGGAGATTCCTTTTCTCCCCCGTCATAGACAGATAACACCTCAATGAAAGCAACTGAGCATGCTACCTGTCTAAGACCCCACCTCAGCTTCCTAAACTCCCCCTGCACTATCCTAGCTCTGTCACCAGCCAGCTTATTAGTCCCCAAGTGGACAATTACATCCATGATGTCTCCAATATGTTGAGAGTGTGTTTGTGGCCTACGTATTCAGCTTACCCCTGTGTGATCTGGCCTATGGCATCAAATAGTAAATGAATGTCTTTGTTGCAGAATGTTCCCAGTTGTGGCTATAGACCTATTCAAGAGGTATCTGATACACATCCTCCTAAAAGTGAAAGTGCTGGCCATGAGTGACACATGTTACATGAGTATTATGGGTATCCAGGGCATACACAGCTCACTGTGGTAGTCCTGTTCTGTTTTGTTTTCCTTTTTGTTAATTTATTATACTTTAATTGGTAGTCTTGTTCTTGTCTCACCCACCAGAGCAGTGGCATGCCAAAGACCCTTTAAGGCCTGTGTGCATGGTCTGGGTGGTGGCCAAATGGCATTCAGATTTTTGAGGCCCACTAGGCATCTGAGCACAGAATATGGTGTCATGCAGGGCTCTTGCCCAATGGGATGCATGAGGGAGTCCAGACCATTGTTCCTAACTCATTTCATCCAAGATACCCTTATCCATTAGAGAATAGGGAGTTATTGGGATAAAACAGATTTAGTTCTGGTGGTTGGTTAAATCATTTAGGGTAGGAACTGCACATTTACTGTGCATGGTAGAATAACAATTTCATTTAGGTAACTATTGTTCAACATCATATGTTATCATAGACTAGCACTTGTCACATTGGGGTCAGGGGACTTGTGCTGCACCACTTCCACCATGGTGAAAGTGGGAACAGTAAGACTAGAGGTGCAAGGAGGAGGAAAATAAACACCAGGGGATGGAGGAGGCTGCCATGTGGTATGTTGACCTAAGAGACCATTCATGTCAGAAAAGGAAAGGCCCGATGGTGGCCCACCAGCCAGAGTAGTAGCAGGTCAGCAGCATACCTCTGAAAAGTGTGTGCACACTCAGAAGGGCTTTAAACCTTTTAACTAATTGCTACAAGTAGCACTTTCAAAATGCTGATAGCCCACAAAGTTCTTGGCTATTTAAACTACTGAAGCACCCAGACCATAGCATGTTTGATAGAAATTTATTTTCACAACACTGTACAAAATTAAGGCACTTCATTCCAATAGAGCTTCATCAGGGGATTACCCCGCTGAAGCTCTGTTGCAGCAAAGTTTTGGAGCAGGTAGGATTGGCAGTGGTGAGAGGAGGCTTTGTGAGTTCTATTCATTCAGCACTTTACAACATAAACTGAACTGTTTGCACTATCTGCACTAATTGCATATGAATTATGATTCACCCAGCCGGGTGCCTTGTTTTTTCTTTAATTTTGCACAATGTTGTTAAAATAAATTTCTATCAAGCATACTATGGTCTGGGTACCTCAGTGCTTTTAAGGAGACAAGTATTTCATGGGCTATCTGCCTTTTCAAAGTGTTACTTTTAGCAATTGGCTGAAAGGTTTAAACCCTCCTCCGAGTATACACACACACTTTTTGGAGCTTCATTGTAGGTTTAGGGGTTTGGGACAAACCCCAGTTTGAGTACTGACCTCTGCACCAGTTTGCACCAACCAAACCTAGGAAAATTGTGAAAATCTGGCAGCAGCAGCAGCCTGTGGGTGGCATGTTGTTGTATGCCTGCTTGCCAGTTGGGCCCACTTTGCTGTGTGGGTTAGTGGGGTGAATGATCAGCTGGTTTTACGATGAGCAAGTGTGTGAATACATTCATCCAGAAGAAGGCGGTCAGCCATGGAGGAGGGTGGGCTACATGACCAGTTTCCTTCTTCCTCCTTTGACTTGTCATCAGCTCGCCACTCAGGTGTTACTAGATTTTGGGTGCTTAGAGGGGAGGAGAAATTACTGCCACTGGGTGGGGAGTGGCAACATAATAAATTAATGAATTTAGAACAAACAAGTTTGTTTGTTTGTTTTTATTTTGTTGCTCAGGTGAAATATACTGGTGTTTAAAGCACCTTTTACAAGAACTGTATGACCTGGTATGCACACATACAGGACATAGCAAATACAATTATAGGATAAATACAAAACAAAACAGGTTGTACTTTGATATCTGCAAGATTAGATACAGTATTGAATTACATAACTAGGATGACAAGATAAATTACATGGTAGTACATTTACTCAAGAAATTAAGCGGAGCATATACAGTTTGTCAATGCTAATAAAGGATTCTTTAGTTCTTTGGTAAAGCAGACAAATCTGGTTTGCAGTGCGGTTGGTGGAGGGATGGTATTCCAAGCTGATGGGACCTGGTAGCTGAAAGATCTCTGGCCCATATGTGAGGACATATGAAGGACCAAAACGTTCATATTTTTGGTTGATCTGGAACTGAAGTTTGGTGAGACTGGAAGAAGAAAGTATGTTAAGCTCTCAGGTTGTTGCCTAGTCAGCAGTTTGAAACTAAAGTTTGCCAAAGCCTGCTTTGATTTCACTTCAAAAGTTGGCCAGCCCAGCCTATCCAGGATTGAGCAATCACGCTCCCTATTTCCACTTTGACTAACAAATTTAGCGATTTTGTGGTAAAGAGTTTTTTTACATCCAAATTGGTCTTGGGTGCTATATTCACAACCAAGGGTCCGTAATCTAGTATTGAAAGCAGGTGGTGATTAGAATGTTTAGTCTGGCATCAAATGTCAAGTATCTGTTTAGGCGATAGAGCTGACTGAGTATTTGATTTCAATTGTGCTGTATGCTTTTGATATAGGGGCCTAAGGACATATTAGAGTCTATGGTAACACTAATATATTTAAAGACATTTATGAATTCAATTGGCTCACCCTATGTGTCAATATTAGAAAGTTGTTGGCATTTGTTCTGGTTTTGGGAGCTAAACAGAGTAGCATAGCCTGCATTTTAGTTACATTAATAACCAGCCTAATTCTCTTCCGAAGCACCTGGGCAGTGATCTCAATTTCATATTTAAAGTATCATTGATATCAGTGATCTCTTTTTCCTGGTAAAATAGAACTGTGTTGTCTGCATATAACATCATGTTGGCCTTACAACATGCAGCTGGGGCATCATTTATAAAGAGAGAGAAGAGCAGTGATCCAAGGATTGACCCCTGTGGCACCCTAATGATACAGGCTAAGGAATGGACAATGCTGAGCCCAGTTTTACCTGCTGTACTCCATCTTTTAGGTAGCTTGTGAACCAACTGGTTACGGGGGGGGGGGCAAAACCCAGATTATCGAGTTTTTGTATTTGGATGCTGTGGTCCACCAGGTCTAAGGCTTTTGTGAGGTCCACAGACACTGCCCCAGTCATCAGGCCATTATCCATGGCTCTGTAGACAGTGTTCATGAACCCCACCAGGGCAGTGTCTGTACCATGGTGGTGGCGGAAACCCTGCTGTTGAGCTTTCAACAAGTGATGGTTTTTGAGGTAGTCATTTACATGTGGATGACTCTTTCCTGGACTTTAGACAGTGTTGAAAGGATTGAAATGGGCCTATAATTCTCGACATGTCTGGTGTTGCCCTTTTTGAACAGTCACGCTTCGTGTGCACATTTCCAAATGTCAGGTACTTGCTTTAGCTCAAAGGATAGGTTGATTAATCTTGCTACTGGGAAGGTTATGGCTGGTGCTGCTAAATGTAAAAACTTAAGGTGAAGACCATCAGCACTGGCAGATTTGTCAGATCTAATACTTCTCAGCAACCTGCAATTGCTTGCAACTGCCCTAAAGTAGAATAAGAATCAGTCAAGGATGGGTGGTTCTAATCTACTGCATCTGCCCTTAGTGTTGGGTGTAGGTTTAGGCTGGAGCAATGCATTTTGAAGTCACAAAAATAGTCATTATAGACATTTGATATGACCTGCTGTTCAGTTACAGATTTGCAATTGTATTCCAGGCCCAGCTGTGGCAGTTCTTTGGCTGGCTTTAGTAGGTTGTTTAAGCACCTCCAGAAACTCCAGTGATCTGATAGATTAGAGATCTGCTGTTCTCTAAGATGGTTTCTTTTGGCTGCATTTAATGATTTTTTTTATAGGTGTTGCACAGCATCCTGTATTGTTCCCAGTCTGATTTTATGTTTGTTTTTTGATTTAGCCCAGGTGCGATCAGTGTTCTTCATGAGCTTAGAAATATCTTTTGCCAACCACCTAGAGTCCAGGCCCCTGAACCTCCTTTTGGTTAGTGGTGCAAGTTTGTGCACTATTTTGGAGAATTTGGGAGAATTCAATGATAAAGAAATCCAGGGCAGCACATTAATATGTGCTTGTCTAAGGACTTCTCCTCCTCAAATCATGACCTATAAATGGGGGTTTAGGAAGAACTATTGTCATAGTGACCTGTGCAACATTGTTGTAAATAACATAACACCCCCCCCCCAAAACATGGGTTAATCCATGATAATTCACTTCCCAGGTTTTGACCAATAAGGAGCCAGAATTAGTCCAACCCACTGTATAATATGGTTTATACTTATTCTGCTATACCTTGTTTCTTAGCTAAGCACATATTAATGTGTTGCCACCCACTGATACAACTTGTCATACTGTGCTGTTCATAATGTGCTGAAAATAGACCTAAGTTTGGTTTTCTTTGAGCTGTACTCTTACTTCAAGATCCCACCAGATTATTTACCCTTTAGGTGCTCATGAATTATAGATGCCTTTGCATTTTCTCTTGCATTAGTTAATGGGTGAATAGTCTATATTATGTATCTTGTCTTTCATTGCAATAACAGAAGTTATATGCACATAAAACTGACCAATTGGTCTCACGTAATTTGGGCAAGAGAACCACAAAGTGAAACTATGAGGTTCTGGCACTTCAAATGACACTAGTACAATAAGATTCATTCTAGACAAGACTCTTGCATTGCACTACAATAAAAGATGGACTGCATATTCCTTGGCAACCCCTGAAAAGCTTTTTAATTGAACATTGTATTTGGCTCTACTGTTCTACAAGAAGATGTTATCTTCCAGCAAAACATAATTTAAGATTTCGGGCACAAGATCGCTTTTAGTTGCAGAATAACATACTGTGCATGCAAGGCTCCTGTAATTCTGCAATGTTGCGGTTGTGAAATTTTCTGCAGAATTTGCATCATGCTGCAGAATGCCACAGAATACATTATTCTTGATGAATTTCTATTCAAATATATAGTTTTTCCATATTACCCAGCAGCCTTCCCCATGTTGTTTATCCTGAAGCTCCTCCTCTATGCTAGGCATGTGATGTCATCAAGGATATCACATCATGTTTTAGCCAAGTGCAGGACTACATTCTGCCAAAGAAATGAATAAATCATGCCACAGAAATAAGAAAATGCTGCCACTGAAGCCTAGGTGCCTACCACAGAAATCAGGAAAAGTGCCGCAGAACACTAGGGACCCTGCATATATTGAAATGTTTGGTAATCCCAGATTATAATTGATTGAGCCAAGATTATCTAGGAGTTACAAGATGGATTTTTATAATTTTAGTTTTACAATGCAGCTGGTTTTCTGTTGTGTCCTTTGATATGTATATGAATGAAATGCAAATGCTGGAGTGAGCTGATTATTTGAACAATGAATTTCAATGTTAGACTCATTTATAAATGAGACTTAGCTCAAATGGTTGTATTTCACCCCTTCCCAAACATGAACCTTGAAATTTATAATAACTTAGAAACCCTAATTAAATACTCATTAATAAATTCACTGTTCACATTTGCATTTTCTCTTCATTAAGTTCAATTTCATGGTTTAATTTCCTGATTTTTCCACCATTAGCTGATGGAAATATCAGTGCTTGACCCTGAAAATCAGGACATTTACACATTTCCTTGTTTTTTTCCAGGACATAATCAAACCGGAACTGTCCTACAGTAGTTAAAATAGGACAGGTTAGGCAGCAACTTTGCAGACAGGTCTCAACTGAAATTAAGGTTGTTCTCACTGCAATTATTGTACTGAAACTCTTCCTGGTCATGCCCAAAAATAGACATCTGCATGTCTAGTGTACTTAGCTTGTGAATAGAAACAAATAATAGAGGCTATTCATAGCATTCTTCTGACGTAGGTCAACTGTACTGTAGGCCACATTATGTAGGCCAAAACATACAATAGCTTTGTAAAATTGGCTGTTATGAAAGTGTGTCATAAACTACAGGGAATCTACTTTTAAGATCAGTGAGGAGTCTGTTCCTTTTTACTTTTCCTAGATTTAAAAATTTATTAAAAGCATCACAGACTGACAAGCAGCTAAAACCTATTTTGCCTTTTGACTTTTGTTATTAATGATCAGTGTTTTGCAAGTGTCTACCATTTCATTTTAGGACACATGTGGGTGGGTAGGGGGGTAAACGTTTATAAACACTCAAAGCTAAATCTCTGTAAAGTCTGTCAGTTTCATGTACAGCTGTATTACATACAAATCCGGAGCTTTTACGTCACCTGGGTTAATATTCAGCTTGGATTTGTAAAACTGCACCTTGACTATCACTCAAAGCCCTGTAAAATAAATGACATACCTTCCTAGCAGGAGGATGATTGGATAGATTGTGATAATAGAGATCCCAAACAGTAATCTTCCAATGATGATAACAACATCATTGCCTGGATATGACATTAAAATGTCAGCAGCGACATCTGCACCAAAGGTTAAGTAGCCATAAACTCCTAGAAAAGATTCACATGAAGTAAATGGAAATCTTTCACGTTTCAGGTAAATTAAACTTTTTCATTTCTAACTTATGTACAGTAAATAATTGATATTCTTTCAAAGAAACTTTGTTAATGCACCAGTTAATGGTTCAAGCTGAGAACGCCAAGGAAGACCCCATCAATGATCTGCCATGACTCCAGAGACCCAAAACCCTATTGTACTTTCCTTTTGTTGTTTGGGGTGGTGGGGTGGGGAGTTAGGGTTCGAAACCCCAATGCCACATTTCCATACTTTTGTGGCATTAACCTGAATCCTAACTGGAGCATTATTGCACTTTTTTGCAAAGAATGTTTTTTTTTTTTCTTTTTGAGATAGTGCAATCATATCCTTATCCATGCAGGTCCCGTTGGGACCTCATGAACACATGCAAATGTGGGGCTTGAAAATCAATGGAAACTCAAACCTTCCCTACAATCATAAAGGTTTAAAAATTTAAAATATTTTTCTGTTCTCTTTGCAAGTTATTTCCTCTACCTTTCACCCCTTCCCTACAACCTGCATGTACAATATGTTGGTCTCCCTTACTTTGAAAGATCAAATATGATTGAAATCCAGAACTATGGGGTGATCATGTGACCTTACCAAAATCTTGCTTTCCTTCTATCTTTTTATGGATTTTGCATAGTGCTGCTAGGATCTATAACACTGCATGTATGTAATTAATTGAATTTGATCCAGCACTTAATGTGCATTGTTTGTATTCAATGAGTAAATTGTTTGTGTTATAAATAGATGTAGTTTTATAAGTTTTGCACTTTTACACTGTCACACTTTATATGACATCATATGGCAGCCTGGCTATTTAAGCAGCAATATTTTCATCTACTGCCATGTTTCCTGATGATGGCTGGTGATAGCCAAAGTGCCGGGGCATTTACAGCAGCTCTAGGTATGAATATTTATAACTTTCACAAAGTCTTCACAAAGCATTTGCTGATGGAATCCTGACTGAGTGATGACACTTGTTTGTTTCCTGAGTGCTACTATTTTAGATTTGGTTATGAAACTTGGAGCTGGTCACACTCATCTATAGCACTGGCCCTTCACTGCCATCATGGCTTCTTGTTTTGAGGAAAACCCTTTTGGGCCCTGCACTTTCATGCAGTAACAGATGTCAAGAATTCATGGGGCTGTTTGGTAGGCTGCAGAAGTGTAAGGCCCTGAGGGCCCTGCATTTCCATATGGCCACAGACACACAGGGAAAGGTGGCCATCTCTCAGCCAATGCACAGAGCTCTCTGCCATCCACAGGTGCAAAGGTGCATGGCCCTATGCCAAAGGAAACATTGTCTTCACTATATGGTACCTGGGCCCATGTAGGCAACCCTGCATCTTTTATTCCCTGGCTGGGAGGTCACATAACAGCACCATCTGTGCACCCTCACCCCATCCAGCTGGGTCACAGAGTTCACTGCTGAACTCACCTCATTAGCACAGGATCACAACGCACTACCCATTGGGTTCTAGACTGGCACTACACACAAAGTTTCTTAATAATGATTTTGTTTTGACCCCAAATTTTCAAGATAGTCATTTTATGATTCCCCTTATACACATAACATGTGACATGTATAGCACCTTGGCCAAAATATAATTTTGCACCAGAAATGCAAAAACACATCTTGTTCAGGATTTAAAATAAAAACAACAACCCTTGTTTTGTTTACGCAGTAGTGTGATAAAATGACTATGTTGAAAGTTTAGAGTAAGATTATTGAAAATAGCAAAGTATATGAATGAATATTGAAATATTACAAAGTTTGCTCATAGCTTGGTCACTTTACCATATTTGTTCATCAAATTTTCAATAGCCTTATGACTCAATGTCATGAACCTGGCTGGTGAAAATTTTAAAATCCCTATCAAAACATCATTCCACACCACAGGTGCAAAAAACTCATTTTAGCCAGAATTTGAACAATGCCATCTATCATGGTCATTATGTGGTGTGAAAAATTGCTACTTTTAAATTGTTGGGTCAAAATATTGAAAAATTATCAAATTTATGAGCGAGCATAGAAAAATGTCAATGGGCCCCCATAACTTTTGCTGTTTTTTTTAATATTTTGACCCCAAATTGTCAACATAGTCTTCTTATGACCACATCTCATGAACAAGGTTGGTGAAAATATTCAAATTCCCCCCAAAAGGTGATTTCAGAAAGCAACCACAAAAATCACCTTTTGGACCAGACTTGAATAATTCCACTGCCCTTAGTCATGAGGTGGGGTCACAAAAAGACCATGTTGAAAATTTGGTGTAAATAAATATTAAAAAATGACAACGTTATGAATAAAAGTTCAAAGCCCATTGAAATGCATTAAATTGTACATTAAATCAGACTTGCATTATGTTTTCTGATCACAGTCACCTGTTTCAGCAGCCAGATGCATCTTTGACTGGAGAATAGATGTACATTTTGGGACATGTTCAGGTAAGTGAGGGTGCATGGGGGAGTGTGGGGTGGTGGGAGCTGAGTGGGAGATCAGGGTGGTGTGTGGGGGCTCAGATTGGTCAGTAACCTTTTTCTTTTTACAGGCTGAAAAAAAAATCAATGAGGGATTTTTTTTTTATTTCAGGAAACTTTCCAGCACTGGAGTTGGGCATTCTACTGTCAGGCTACTATTCATCGATATCAGGGATGGGCACCTGGTGCCATCATGTATATATTGGGAAGGGCTGGGCAACCTGGCAGGGAGGGAGGTGAAGAGAAGCAGTATGGTGTATGGGCACTCTGGTCTACTTAATAAAGTTACAATTAAACATGGGAAAGGGGATGGGGAGAAAGAAGCAATACCAAGGGTGGACACCTCAGTCCACTATTTATAGACACACAGATGGATAGAGAAATAGCTAGCTAGACAGCCAGACAAGCAGAAAGGCATGCAGACAGGAAGAAAGACATAGACAGAACAAAAGCAGAGGATCACTGGCTCACTGTTGTAACTGAAGCAAGCAGAACGACTCCATTTACAGCTTTACATTT
The DNA here is from genome assembly GCA_016271365.2 of Neoceratodus forsteri. Classification (NCBI taxonomy): domain Eukaryota; kingdom Metazoa; phylum Chordata; order Ceratodontiformes; family Ceratodontidae; genus Neoceratodus; species Neoceratodus forsteri. Next base: position 1,062,942,202 of record CM028130.1, on the reverse strand, counting down.
CAAGAAAGTTCTGCTTTTCTCATACTGAGAACACAGTGAACAGCTCCTCTGGCTAAGCTGGGCACCCAGGATTTTTGAGTGCCCAGAAATATTATTTCCAGGACAATTTTCAAAATCAAACATCAGAATCTAACTAAATGTATCCCGTTTACCTAGGTTCAGGTGTTTGTTTTTTGAAAATACCTAATTTTTATATATTTTCAATGTTTTTAAGTTAAAATCCAGATAGCAGCCACCACAATCATTTTATTCCCCTCATGACAAGTAAATCATTTCTCACAAGTAAATCATGAAAATAAGCCCTCTCAACTGATGATTTTTACCAGTTGAGCTTGATGGTTGTTATGCAAAAAATCCTTATAACTTGAATCATATAATATTTTTTTATAAAACCTTCAAAAGACTCTACCTCAGTATAGACTGCTTCTACCCTGAACATCTCATGAAAAAAGTCTGTACCATCTAAGTTTTGCATGAGATCAAACAAATAAAATGGTAAGCATGGGAAAAACAAACACCTCCCCCCCCCCCGTTTTTTGCATTTTTTGTATTCCATATCTCAAAAATGGAAGAAGATGACATCACAAAACTTTTTAGGTCTTGAGACTCTGACAGCCTGACAGCACATGCCAAATTATGTGCTATTACGTTGAACACTGCCACATTATTAAAGGGAAATGTCCACATGAAAATGTACCCCACCTCAGTGTGAGACAGGGCCCCATTAGAATATACAGAAAAGGTACCTTTTTTAACATTCTCCAATTTTATATAGTTGTAATTTATCTGGTTGATCCTGCCTCCCTCTGTGCTGCTGGCATTTTACCATTCAGTGCTGCGAGCAGCATGCCCACAACCACCCGCAGCTGTCATGAGAATGACGTGTCATGTGGGAATTAGCTGTGGGTCTGTCCATTACATCTACATATTCCTGCAGCTTCTAATAGCTCCAGTTTGGAGCTTAGATGTAGATGGTGGTAGTGTTGAAACGCACCTAATACTTAAAAGGAATCTTTACCATTCGGTGACATAGTAGATACATGTGAAGCTTCTGGTCATTCTAATTCCCTTAAATACTTTTATTTACTCTTTCACAACTGCTGAAGTACCATGCCATCTTCATAAATCAAGTAGCACATTGCACACTTTTGTCCTCTGTTATGGCATGCATGCCTCACTCTCTGGTGAGAAGATGGATGAATAACTAGCAGCCTCCATGGACTTAAGTGCACAAAGTGCACATTTTACATTCCACAGTCAAAAACACACACATACCAGAGTAGAAGAGAGTACCAGGTGGGGTCCTCCAGTAATATGCTTTACCAGTTTAAGTGGCTGAAAAGATAAAGGCTAAAAGGGTGGCATTCACAAAGTACAGTATAAAGAGACACAGACAGAAGAGGACAGTGGAGTCTATCAGAAGAAGCAGAGGGAGGCAAAGAAAGCAGTGAGAAGTGCAAAGGTACAAACTGAGGAAAGAATATACCAAGAGATAGCTAAATGGGACAAAACATTTTTATAGGTAGATAAGTGGAAAGAGTAAGACTTGGTGGAGAGATTATGATGCTAAGAAGGGCAGGTGGGGACTATGCAGAGGAGGATAAGGAAAAAGAAGATACCCTAAACAATCACTTTTCTTCAGTCTTTTCAGAGGAAGGGGAAAAAGGCATGGGCCATGTAAGAGTAGCAGAAGCATGGAGGGTGTGTGGGGGGGTAGACACAAGTCATTTTACAGAGGAAAGAGTCTTGAAGGAACTCACAAATCTGAAAGTGGACAAAGCTACAGAGCCAGACGGGGTACACCCAAGGGTATTAGTGGAGCTCAGAGAGGTATTAGCTTCACCTCTGACAACCCTATTCAACAATTCACTGGAAACGGGAGTGGTTCCAGAGAGCTGGAGGAGAACAAATGTGGTCCTGCTTCATGAAAGCTGTAGTAAGGAGGAGTCTGGCAACTATAGGCCAGTGAGTCTGACATAGGCTGTGGGAAGTTAATGGAGTCACTGTTGAAGAGAGAGGATTATGGAACTTCTCAAATCCAGTGGTTTACAAGACCCCAGGGCAGCACAGATTCATGAGTGCGAGGGTTGTGTCAGACAATTTCTTTGACTGGGTGATCAAGGGAAATATATCAGGACTGGGCGGTGGATGTGACATACTTAGATTTCAGTAAGACTTTCAATGCAGCTCAACATAGGAAACTCATAAGAAAACTAGGCTGCTTAGGGGTGGGTTCTTAGGTGGTAAACAGGGCAAAAAATTGGTTAGGGGGTAGGTAACAGAGAGTGGTGGTAAACTGGGCTCACTCCAGGGAAGAGAAGGTGACAAGTGGGGTACCTCAGGGCTCAGTACAGGGACCAGACCTCATTAATGTCTTTATAAGAGACATTGCTAATGAGCTGAAAGGGGAGGTATAACTCTTTGTGGATGACACCAGACTCTCCAATAGGGTGGACAATCCAAAGGGAAGGAAAGAATGTGCAGAGAAAAAAAGCTCTAGAAGTAATCCAAGGGCATGGCATCCAGATTTCAATGCGAAAAAAGTAGAAAATCATGCACTTAGGGCTCAGAAACCCTGAGGTATTGATGGTCCCACCCAAAAAGGGATCTGGGAGTAATCATATCTGATGATGTAAAGGGGGTGAGACAGTGTGGCAAGGCAGATGCTGGATGTTGGAGTGCATAGGAAGGGGTAATCACAGCAGAAGGAAGGTGGTGGTGGTGTCACTGTCTAGACTGCTGGTGAGACCCCATCTGGAGTACTGTGTCCAGTTCTGGAGGCCACATCTCAGGAAGGACATAGAGTGGAGGCTGTTCAAAAGAGAGCAACTAAAATGGTGCAGAGTCTGCATCACAAGCCCTATGAGTAGAAGCAGAAGGACCTCAATATGTACATCCTGGAATAGAGAGAGGGGGGACATGATAGAGACCTATAAATATCTCACAGGGGTAAATACAGTACAGGAGGGGAGTATTTTTCAGAGGAAAAGATGCACAAGAACAAGGGGACATGCAATGAAGTTGGAAGGTGTAAATTGAAGAAAAATGTGAGAGATTACTTTTTGACTGATAGAGTGGAGGATACCTAGAACAGTCTTTCAGTGGAGGTGGTGGGGGCGACAAAACAAGTGGTGTTCGATAATGCATGGGATAGGCATAATGGAATCCTAGTAGAAAGCAATGGGTAGGGAAGGGAGATGGAGCTCAAATAGGGCCTGATGTGTCAGTATAGGTAGGGGAAACAATGAGCAGACATGGTGGGCCAAATGATCCTTATTGGTCATTAAATTTTGTTTTTATGAAAGGAAAACATCTGGTTTCACTGTGGCTTAGTTACTGCTATTTTCTAGCAGTCACACTGTGCACATGTCACATTCAGCATGCCCCACTGTGAGTGCGTACCTTGTCATCCATTTCTCTGTTATCAACCAGTCAGTACTATTACACTGAATGAGGTGAAATATAAATATTGTGCAATTCTACATGTCCTGGTAAATGACTACAAGACCCTCTAGAGTGATGTGGTTACTAAAAATGAGAAGTGAATAAGTTAGCACAGCCATTTGAAACTCATTACACTTGCTCATGGTAATGGAACCTTAAATGTTAATCCTTTTGTGTACTAAAATAGTTACTTGCCTTGAAGAAAATATATTTTCTATTCCTAAACTGAAAGAGTTCTGATTTTGTGATTTATATCTCCAACAGCGTGAAACTGAGCTGATATGCAAATCAGTTATACAAATAGATTTTTAGCCTTGGTTCATCGTGACCCATTAAAGGTTCAGCAACTTCATAAACTTTGTGCTGATGAATTGTTCATGAGCCTGGTTTCCATCCATCCCCAACTATCTACACCTATAATTAAGCTCCTTACCTGTGAGTGAATAGATAAGCAGACAGAAAAACATGGAAAGCACGGACACCAGAATCCAGTTGCTAAGCTTCTTATTTTTCATACTGCTGTAGATGGCAATTGAGGCTTCATGACACTGGAATAAAATGCATTTTACTGTAGAGGTTGTGTGCAGATGATTTCAATCATCAGCCTTTTTACTATAAAGAGACATTTTCTTGACCATTGAATAGTTTATTTAAAATTGTAAGAGGAAAATGTTTTGAGTATGCTTTTTTTTAGTTAAAACGAATTTTGTAATAGATATAAATATGGCTCAAAATAATCATCATTCTAATTTTCAATGTGACTTTATGGTGATACTAATAACTCAGTTCTGAGGACTCAGTTCTGATATAACTTGCAACTCATTTATGCAACTGTCTTAAAAGGGCAACAGGTGCTGAAATAGCTTGTAAAGACTTGCTTGCTGTAAACTGCCCAGAGCACTTAAAGGAGAACTGCACCGAGTTGGTAAGTCATTTCCCCCTTTAGAAACTGTAGTTTAAATACTGGCTCCAGTTATGTTATTCTTCAATCTATACAGTCCTATTAGTAACTTCAGTGGCTGTTTGTGATTTACACATTGGTGCTAAGTGTCATTTTAGAACTGTGTGATGTAGTGTATACCCTTTGCTCAGATTTTCCATTGTTGGCACACTGCATCCATGTTCTACTATAGAACTCAGTAGTTGGGAGGGATATAAACTACATCACACAGATCTACAACAGCATTTAACACAAGAGTGAAAACCAGAAAAAAATACCAAGGTAACTTTAGGCCCATATAGATGAAACAATAACAGAAGTGGAAACAGTATTTAAAAGGCAGTTTCTCTTGTAAAAAACGTACTTCCAGGTTCAGCACAGTTCTCCTTTAAGAAATAACATAGTAATTTAAGTATGATGTGCTATTATGTACCAGTTTAAAGGGGTTCCCTACCCCCACTCTACTACACTCCAGTTATTCCCTTGGTAAGCAGAAATTTGTTCAGGCTTACCTTGAAGGTCCATAACATCTGCATAACCAATGTATCAACTGGTACAGTAAGCTGTTCTAGAAATACTAAACCATCTGGTTAAAGAAGTGCTTCTTACTGTTTCGTTTGAATTAATCACCTCTGAGCTTCAGAGTGTATCCCTGTGTCCAGATCAAACATCTCTGTCTCTTTAAAATTGTCCATACTTTTGGTTTTACAGAAGGCAGAGATCCTTTCCCCTCTCATAGCCTCCTTTTCACCAGTGTGAACATGTTAAGGGCCACCAGCCTATACTCCCAGCTTATGTCTTCTCGGGGCTCCAAGATCTGCATGGATTCCTGTATATTACAGGGAGATGAAACCATTTACAGGTAAATTGCTCCCATAGACTTGTAGGAGTAATACAGGAAAACTGAGCAATTTGACTTCCATAAGTCAATGTAATCAGCATAGAAAAAATTGCCATGGAACTACAGGGACAATGCCAAAGCAATCTGGGAGTACTGGTCTTCCATACCCTGATCATTTTGGTCACCTTGCACTGCACCCTCTTAACTACCACAAAGTCCTTTACACTAAGATACCCTAAACTGCACATAGTACTGCAGGTAGAGTCTCAGTGGCACTCTATATGTAAAATTGCTTCTACTTGATAGGGTTCAGTGGCAGAAAGTTAGACTTATGGAATTTAGGCAGATGCCAGGTTAACAAGTTATTCGTGTAATTTCATGGAGTAGTTTACTCAAGCTATGTTGTTTTTGACTTAGGCTGCCATCCAAAAATATTGACTTTGATAGACAGGATGGTGGACACTGAGCAGAAAGGCATGATTGAGTGCTGGCATAGGAATTAGAAGTCCCATTGGTCAGGCACTGCTCATGAGTAGTGTGCAGAATGATGACTGCAACTGGCAAACAGCGTGTCTACTTCTGAAGTGTTTAGCAGAAAATTTTGAAAAATTCCATGGAAGATAGAGGAGTGACCAGCAAACAAGATGGTGACCTAATCTTTTCACACTGCCAATCCAGAGCTAAGAACTCAAATTTTACCCAATCCATGGAAGAGCTGCTTGTACCTACTACAGTCAGAAGCTCTCTGAAGCTGATTTCTACTTACAGTTAATTTTTTTGAAATATTCTTTATCTGGATTTGGCTATATTTCATTCCTAGGCCCGGAACACTGCTGCATCCTCGGCCGCATAGTGCACAACTCCAAGGGGGAGGGGAACCCTCGATACAGGACATGTTCACTTCAATACTGAGCTGGATTGAAGCTCTAACTGTGGCTTCTAATAACATGGCTGGCACACTGCAACAAATGGATATTAGGATGGGTTGTATGGAGCAAAACATTGAATTGCATGAGGAGGTGCTGCAAGGTCACTGCATGACCATGTGGGAGCAGGTACCCCAAATCAAAGCTTTACATGACAAAATGGATGATATGGGGAACAGGATCCGCCACAACAACTTGTGACTCCCGGGCTTTCTGGAAGGATGCAAAGAATGGAGAACAGTAGCCATCCTACAACAAGCCCTCCTGGAGCTCCTGTGACTCCTGGCCAGCACCAGAATAATTATCAAGTGGGCACACCACTCACTACAGCCAAAGCCAGCCAATGGAGAAAGGCCAAGACCCATCCTAGCCCAGATTTTGCAGAGGAGGAGGCCATTCAGGCTAGGGCCAGAGAACTGGGAGCCCTGGACTGGTGAGGCCACCGCATAATGATTTGATTTTCCAAGACTACTCAAGGGAGTTAGCTGCCAGAATAAAGGCCTACACTAATGCACGATGGAGGCTCCACAAGCTGCAGGTATCTTTTACCCTACAGTACCCTGTGGTCCTGAAAGTCACCTACAATGGATCCCCGTATCAGTTCTTAACACTGGAGGCCACTATGGATTTCATTAACATAACCTGGCCTCCCTCCAACAACCAGTGCCATAGCCTGGCTCAGGACCCTCCTGTTATTCCACATAGTGCCTATCTCGACCATAGATCACCTCTGAAATGGGACTAGCATGACTTATTAGAATGGGCTAAGCATTAGGTACCCTGCAGAGAACTGGAGCCTCGACCTGCCAAAGGCCACAAGAGACCACAGTCTGTCTCCCATGCCAGAAGAGAATTCCAGCAGGACAGAGGATGAGCCGAAGATCCTGCTGAACTGACCTCCCAGTGAGAAGGGACCCAGGACCTGGAATATACTAGTCCCTACTAGTTGCAGAATAATTTTTCTCCACATGTTCTGCAATCTCCAACATGTACTGAGGAGCCCCTCACCTAGATGGACTTTTCTGCCCCTGGAACAAGAGATTGAGGATGTGCAGCAATCCTAGGAAGCTTTCACGGATATTGTCCTGCCACTCAGAGACTCTGTAATCTCAGCCGTGGACTTGGGCCCTCTCAGGACAGTTGCAGCATCCAGAAGAAGATGAAGGACAGAGGGAACCTCGCAATATGCACCTTGTGTGATCCTCAGATTACAGAGCAGTGCCTACCAGGTTTTGTGTCACTAAGGGGAGTAAATTGGTGGGTGGTATAACGAGGTAAGGAAGAAAGGAGAAGCTGTGATGACTGTTGACACCAGCTGTGGTATGGGGCCTTTCCTTCCTCCCTGTAATTCATGGGGACATTGAGAAGGGCAGGGTTGCATTTTTACCTTGCCCCCTCCACCAACACTCCTCCTTCTAGGAATATTTGTAGTGCACACAGAAAGAATCTGGTGGCTTAAAACTGCAGGGATGACTGTTTAAATGTAATGGGGGAGCGGGGTGGGGTGGAGGGGTATTAGAAGTGATGGTTTACAGTGTTCTATACTACTTTTGGGTGTACTGACCTTCGGACCTCCCCTCCCATTTCCTGCTCCCCTCCAATCACTCATCCTCTCACATGCTTTGATACCCCCTCTCTATACTATAAAGGAGAGACTGACCGAATGCCAGGGGAGATTCCCTTTTTACCCCAAGTGGTGCTAAGTACTAGGACAGGTTGCTACCCCCCGTGCTCCCCCTTGATCTTCACCAGACACCGTTAGGTGCCACAATCTACATACCCCCTGTCTGGCTGGCAGGGAGCACAGTAGGTGAATACCCTATGTGTATCTGCACCCTTATATAGCTTCATCTATCTCACCAGGGCTCTAGAAGGATTCAGTACACCCTTTAGCTGTGGGTGGCTGCTAACCTATGGGATTCTTTTCTTTTTCTGCATGTTTCACTTACAGTTCTTGTTTGTTCATGTTGCATTTTGTGAGACCAGTACAGGTAAGAGCAGGAAAACCCTTCATACTTGCCAGTTTTTAACCCCCCCCCCCCCACCGGGACAGCTGGGCATGACATTGATTGGTGAATCAGCCAGCTAAGTCTAGCTTCTGGCCCTTAACAATTTTTTTTGGTTTATAAGTTTATGTACATAGGTTGTTGAATTGTTCTTGGAGAAGTAAATACTACTCAGGTTAACTACCTGACCAGGGATTCTAGCTGTCCTCCCTGAACGTACTCCCCTAAGACAGATAGCAAGTGACGGCAGGGCGGGTCAACCCATCCACATCTGTTGACCTTATCGGAATGTTGTCTAGTTTGGAAAGTGGGTAGAATTAGGGTTATACCTAGCGGTACATCCCCTGATATCTGGAATAAGAACCCAGTGACACTTGTCCAGAGTAATATATGGGATAGGACTGCACTAACCTCACCCTAGGGGAAATGACAGATATAATTTTTCATACCTGGAATGTTCGGGGTTTGAACTCCCCTATAAAGAGGAAAAAAAAGTCTTCTCCCACCTGAAACATTTGAAATCCAGGGTGACCTTCCTCCAGGGGACCAAATTGACCAAAAGCGATGATGCTTTAATGCTAAAGGATTGGGTGGGTCAGGATGTTCATGCAGGGGCTCCAATAAGGAAGCACGAGGTGATTATCCTCCTTCATAAATCACTACAATGGACCCTGACTGACTTTGCTGCTGATCCTGATGGCAGGTGGGTGGTGGCCACTTATGGTACCCCTTCAGGTCCCCTAAGTCTATGCAATGTGTATGCCCTTATATAGATATCCTCTACTTCTTTCATGCCCTAACTGAGACCCTCAGTGCTTTCCTGCCCACTACTCCTTGGCGGGGATTTCAACCTGACTCTGGTCCCTTCCCTGGGCAAGAATGACAAGAGAAAAGAATCACATTTTTTTTTTTAATTTAGTTGTTTAACCAGGTATAGCACACTAAGCTGAAAGCTTTTTTACAGGAGCAACCTGGGAGCACGAGGAGGTTAAGTGACTTGCTCAGGGTCACCAAGTATGCAAGTGGAAGCAGTGGGATTCAAACCCAGGTCTGGTCTGCTGGATGTCACCAAATTTGCAGCTCAGAGCCTTAGACCACTGCGCTATACTGCCTCCTTAATCACATAGCAGGGGAAATAGAGCACTGCAAAACCTATGTCAAATCAGGGGCTCACTTGCATGTGGAGACTTTCACCCCAGGGCCAGAGACTACAACCTTCACTCTGAACACAACTCATCACATAGCAGGTTAGATTATTGGTTAACATCTCCATCCCCACTACATAATGCTAAGGAGCCAGAAGAACTGTGGGTCACCCTGGAAACAGGTAATGGGACAGCCATAAGAACTGGGGTTGTCTACAGGCCCCCAGACCAGAGGGAGGACATAGACACATTACTGTTAGAAGATATACAAAACATGACAGCTAAAGGGGAGGTTCTGATAATGGGAGACTTCAACATGCCAGATACAGATTGGTCAATACCAGCAGGAACATCTGCCAGAACTAGACTCATAGTGGATTCCCTGCAGGAGGGCCTCAAACAACTGGTACAGCAACCCACAAGAGACAGGGCTATCCTAGATCTAGTACTGACTAACAAAGAAGGGATCACAGATCTCCAGGTAGAAGGTCACCTGGGGCCAGTGACCATCACATGGTATGGTTCAATTTGGCTACTACATCTAAATCATCCCATTCCAAGGCAAAAATATGGGACTTCAGAGGAGCTGACTTTGATAAGATGGCCAACAGAGTTAAGCTAGCCCTGGCAAAAGAAACACAGGTGAGGAGGTACAGGCAAAGTGGGCAAGCATTAAGGATACAATACTTGAAGCAACATCCCATTGTGTTAGACAGAAAAGGAAGTGCAAAAGAAGAAGGAAACCACTTTGGTTCTCAAATATAGTAGCAGAAAAGGTCAGAGCCAAAGGCTGGCCTTCAGAAAATATAAGGAACACAGCGGGATGAAGATAGGGAGGCATACCAAACTGCCCAGGGAAGCAGGTAAGGCAGTAAGGCAGGCAAAGTCCCAAACTGAGAAACACTAGCACGAACAGTAAAGAAGGTGACAAGACTTTCTATAGATACATTAGTGAAAGGAGAAAGTCCAGAGGGGTATTGCTAAGCTTAATGGAGAAAAGGGAGCATGTGAGAGGAGGACCCAAAGGCATCTATCCTAAATAGATACTTTTGCTCAGTATTTACTGAAGAGAAGGTAGGGCAGGGCCCACAGCTCAACATCATGGACACAGGGGAGGAGGTGAGCACTACCCCCTTCACAAAAGAAAGGGTCCTACAAGAGCTACTAAGCCCAGGGTGGATAAGGCAATGGGACCTGATGGCATACATCCCAGGGTACTTAAGGAGCTAAAGGAGGAACTAGCAGAGCCATTAGCAAAATTGTTTAGTGAGTCTCTGAGCACAGGAGAGGTCCCAGAAGACTGGAGAAAGGCTCATGTGATCCCCTCCACAAGAGTGGTAGCAGGGAGGAGGCGGGGAACTACAGACGGTCAGTCTTACCTCAGTAGTGGGCAAGATTATGGAGGCACTCCTTAAGGAAAGGATAGTGCAACACCTGGAATCCATAGGGGCACAGGGATCCAAGACAGCATGGGTTTACAAAGGAAGGTCCTGTCAAACTAATCTCATAGATTTCTTTGACTGGGTAACCAGAGTGGTGGACCAAGGGGAGCAGTTGATGTCGCCTACCTTGACTTCAGCAAAGCTTTTGACACTGTTCACATAGAAGATTGATAAATAGCTAGGTAGGCTCGGGTGGGTCAGAAGTTGGTCAACTGGGTGGCAAACTGGTTGACTGGCAGAAAACAGAGAGTGGTGGTAAATGGTATACAGTCAGAAGAGATGCAAGTCACAAGTGGGGTACCTCAGGGATCAGTCCTGGGGCCAGTCCTATTCAACATCTTCATTAGTGACCTGCAGATGGACTAGAGGGTAAGGCTTGTCTGTTTGCAGATGACACCAAGATCTGCAACAGAGTAGATGATCCAGATGGGGTGGGCAGAATGAGAAGAGATCTGGATAAACTAGCAGAATGGTCAGAAGAGTGGCAACTGGGATTTAATGCAAAGAAGTGCAAAATCATGCACATAGGGAAGAAAACCCTGAAGCCACTTATAGGCTGGGAGGGAGTTGCTAGCAGTCACAAAGGAAGAAAGAGACTTGGGCATCATCATCACTGATGACCTAAAATCATCAAGCAGACCTCTAAAGCAGTAGGTAAGGCTAGGGGGGTTAGGGTGTATTAGTAGGAGTATCACAAGTCGTAAGAGGAGGTAATAATCCTCTGTACAAGACATTGGTTAGGCCCCATCTGGAGTACTACGTGCAGTATTGGAGGCCACACCTTCACAGGAACATTAACCAAATTGAGGCAGTCCAGAGAAGGGCAACCAAAATGGTGCAGGGACTGCATCAGAAGACATATGAGGACAGATTAACGGAGCTCAATATGTATACCCTTGAGCAAAGGAGGGAGAGGTGATATGATCGAGACATTTAAACACCTTAAGGGCATAAACAAGGTGAAAGAGTCTAACATGTTTAAATATAAGAAAAATAGCAGGACAAGAGGACACAGCATGAGATTAGAGGAGGCCGATTAAGGGGAATGTGAGAAATTCTTTTCACAGAAAAGTGGTAGATGCATGGAATGGCTTACCACAAGAAGTGGTGGCTATGAATACAGTGCAGGGCTTCAAACAGGCATGGGATAGGCATAAGGGAGCAATACAAATGACTATGAATAGATAGGTCACTGACAGAGCAAAGGCCGATGGTACATTTATAAGGTAGAAAAAGAAATGGGCAGACTGGATGGGCCTTGCGGTCCTTATCTGCCGTCAACTTCTATGTTTCTATGTTTCTACTGATGCTGTTATCCTCACCAGGGTTATTTCCGATCATGCCCCAGTCCAGCTGATAATACAATGGGGCCCTACTTCCCCCCATGCCACAACTGGAGACTTGACCCCCTCCTCATATGAGACCCAGACTTTATCCCCTGGGCTAAAAATGAGGCCTCACTATTCATGGCACACAACCCCTCAGACATCTCAGCAGGGAACACTTGGGAGGCCATTAAGGCCTCCATGAGGGGCAATGTTATGGGATATGCTGCAGCCAAGTGCAGGGAACAGGAACAATGCCTGGTAGACCTAGAACAACAGCTAGCAACAGCAGAGGCCACATTCAAGGCTACTATGCCCTCCCCCTCTCCTAGCTCTCCTACAGGCAGAAAAAGTCTCCGACAATGCTTTGAGATCAACCAGCTTTTAAATAGGAAAGCTGAGGTGGCCATTCCCTGACTCAGACACACCTTCTGGGAAGGAGGTGATAAGGGGGTAAGGTGCTGGCCTACCAGCTCAGGCAACAGCAGGCCAGCCGGCATATTCCAGGCCTGAAGGACAACCATGGGATGTGGTTAGTACCCCATAGGCAATTAATGAGATCATGTCCTCCTTCTATGAAGGGTTCTACTCCATCACCCATTTAGGGCCAGTGCCAGGCAAACATTCCTTTTGGATGGCCTGCACCTCCCTAAAATCTCCACGCAAGAGTCACAGGAGTTGGATGCCTCAATCACCCAGAAGGAAGTAGGAACCACCATTCGGAGTCTTAGCCTGGTGAACTTCCCTGGGAGTGATGGATACTCTGAGGATTTCTATCAGGTGCTAGCCCCAGTGATCACCCCCCCTTCTCACGGAGGTTTTTCAAGAAGCGGAAACTAAGGGGGCCTTCCCTCCCTCTCTTAAAGAGGTGACTATTGTAGTAATTCCCCAAAAAAGTAAGGACCCTACCAGTCCAGGTAGCTACTGTCCGATATCACTTATAAACCTGGACAGCAAGATCTACACCAAGGTTCTCACCTCCAGGCTGAGTCCCCTGTTATCACACCTCATTCACGCCTCCCAGGTGGGCTTTGTCCCTAGCCAACACAGCTCTGACCATGTCAGAGCATTAATGAACCTTATACACACAGCTTGTTAGTTGAGCACCCCATCAGAAAGCCTTCTGGAGGTACCTGTAGACCTGGGCAGCACTTAGACCCCTCCTGGAACATCCCAGGCAATACAGTAACCCCCTCGGACCCGAAGACCTGGCTACAACACCCAAAAGACCTTGTGGGTAGAATCTATGCCAAACTTAGGGACACCCTTCCTTCCCAATCAGGGGAATCTAAGAGAAGATGGGAGAAAATGCTTCAGTGCAACATCTGTACTACTCAATGGGGACAGGCCTGGAAAGATGCTCAGAAATCATACTGCAATGCCCATTCCTGGTTAATTCAGAACAAAATAGTACATTCCTGGTACAACCCCCCCCCCCCAGTGTACTCTGTAAGGCCAAGCTCCTTAACTCCGATTGATGCTGGAGATGTCAGACCACAGGAGGGGACCTGGTGCATATACTATGGTACTGGCCCAATTTACAGAACCTCTGGAAGGGGGTGTGTTCCACTGCATTTATAGTACTCCACAAACAGATCCCTCGGTCCCCTATGTTCTTCCTCCTGGGAATTTGGTCAGATCTCCCACTGTTGACCCCACAGGAATACAGATTGTTAGTTTTGCTGGACATACAGACCAAGAGAGCTATTCTACGCAAATGGCGCACCTCAACTACTTCCACAGTTGAGGAGGTACTGGCCTCCCTTTCAGCTCTAGCAAAACTAGATAGGGTTTCTCACCTCCAAACTTACCAGATTGCTAAATTCCAGCTGTGTTGGGCCTCTTACTTGAGATATGTTAACCCCTAGAGGGGACTGGCTGAAACCAAAACCTACTGGCTGGACTCACCATGGTCTCCAACTATGGCAAAGTGTCCAACTGGGTGGGTAGGGTATTAAAGGCTGCTCCCCTAGGGTATTAGTATTCAGGTTAGGGTATTAGGATTCAAGCTAAGTTTCTGAAATTCCTGATATACTGCTGTTCTTTCTACTACAAAGATTAATAGGTTGTTTACCGCTGTTTAGAAGTACTCTTTCTCTGGTTATAGGATTTGGCTCCTGTAGAATTTAAAATAGGCTTGGAACACAGATTCTTTGTGTATATGTTTGTTCTGTTTTAGAAATGGTGCCCACTGGACCAAGCAGAGTGAATTCACATATATCTGGATCACCCTTGATGCCTTGCAGAGCTGTGAACCATACTCAGAAGAATAAGTGTCTGTGGTCCTGCATTACAAAAGGTCCATGAGGATTCCTGAGGGGTGAGGAACCCTTTTTCAAGATCCTGTTACTCTGTATAGTGCCTTCTTTAGGATATGCTCCCATAATTCCTCCTTTCTCCTCTCCCCTTAGAAGGAGGGAGAATATTTTAGATAAGCTCACATCTGGGTACTTGACCTTATCATAGTCTTTGTATACTTATTGGCCCAGATATTCATACTGCGACCGGCTGTGGCACAAGATTGGATGCAGCTCAACTTGGCTGTGCAGGGGTGTGGACTAAGTGATATTCAAAGGAGCTGCATCATGGCTCAGCAGCTTTGAATATCGCACCCCGGCCACCCCCAGTGTGCACGGAGCAGTGGCCAGAGTGGAGCATGGGGATGTGCTAGCGCAAGTACCATTGCGCCATGCACAGCTACCACGATATTCAAAACTGAACATGCAAATGGGGCCATAATGTATGCAAGGCTCACATGGGGCCATTTGCATGTCATTATGGCCCCATTGCATGCAGGTGCGCCAATCCCCGACGACTTGCGCCTGGCGCCCTGCCAGGCAGCAGCAGTCGGGAACCGATGCCCCCTGCAGCCCAATCACGGGCATTTGTAGTAAAACTAGTTCAAGTCCAATATCCCTGGTGGTTCAGTGGACTGCTTTCTGCCTGATCGTGGGCATCTGTATTAATAAAAAGGTCCAATATCCCTGGTGGTCCAGTGGACCACTAGCTGCTCAATCACAGGCATCTGTGTATAAGAAAGGTAGAAGTTCCAATATCCCTGGTGGTCCAGTGGACCATTAGCTGCCCGATCGTGGGCATCTGTGTATAAGAAAGGTAGAAGTTCCAATATCCCTGGTGGTCCAGTGGACTGCTAGCTGCCCGATCGCGGGCATTGTTAAAAACAAACATGTCCAATATCCCTGGTGGTCTGGGTGGCCCCACCCACCCACCCACTGAATCCCACGGCCCGCTCCCTCCTGGTCAGCCAGCGGGCGACAGCACCCCACCCGCCTGCCGACCGCGCCCGCCGACTGACACCATCGGTGGGCTGTACGCACCGTGGTTCACAGCGGAGCCAATGGGCATGCAGTTGTACCATACTACATTCCAGATATGTGAATGAATCATTCTCATATCTGGAATATGTAGCTGGCACGGGTTGCACGCCCACAGCTCACGCCAGAACCAATAGGCGACAGCCCCACCGGGGTGTCAGTTGGCGGTGGTGGGCGGCAGGCAGGTGGGGTGCTGCCACCCACCGGCTGACCAGGGGGGAGCGGGGCAGTGGGATTCAGTGGGGGTGGGGGTACCCTAGACCACCAGGGATTTTGGACATGTTTGTTTTTTTAACAATGCCCGTGATTGGGCAGCTAGCGGTCCACTGGACCACCAGGGATATTGGAACTTCTACCTTTCTTATACACAGATGCCCGCGATCAGACAACTAGCGGTCCACTGGACCACCAGGGATATAGGAATTTCTACCTTTTTTACACACATGCCCACGATCGGGTAGCTAGCGGTCCACTGGACCACCAGGGATATAGGAACTTCTACCTTTTTTATACACATGCCCGCGATTGGGCAGCTAGCAGTCCACTGGACCACCAGGGATATAGGACATATTTCCATTTTTACACAGACGCCTGTGATCGGGTATGGGGGGGCGCCACCAGGTGCGGCGGAAACTCAGGTGGCCACCCACAGGTGGCAGCTGCCGTGTTGCACCCTGCAATGTGGCAGCTCACCTGTGGGAGGCCATCAGTTGTTCCTTTTTTTTTTGGCTTAACTTTGTGCTGGCGCAGCTAGGGGTTACGCATGCATTGCTCTGCATCCGGGCTGAATATCGGGCTGTGCAGGTTATGCATGACGCCCCACCTGTGCCTGCATACATTACTGATGTGCTCCGGTGCATCGGGATTTGTGCCGCGCACTTTTCCCTTTTGAATATTGCACCGGGGCACATGCCATGCGCAACCCTTTTGAATATCTGGGCCATTGACTGCACCCTGTAATCATGTGCAAGACTGTGAATTTGTATAACCTTTTCCCTACTTCCCCCCAGATACCTCCTCCCCTGCCCCTTCCCTTCTGCCTTTCCATCCCCCACATAAAGAAGCTGTTTATCAACTTCATATTGTACTGTATTACCTTTTGAAAATAAAAACTTTTACACCCCAAAAAATTCAATGGAATACCTTCAAATGTTCTACAATCTGAAGAATTTTTTATTGCTAAAGTTAATGCAGCAGTATTTGTAATCAGCAAAAAATGTTACATAGTTTTTAGCATTAATACATTTCTGACAATATACATCCATATTTTTTATTTTTTCTGATGTTCTTAAAACAGATTTTATTACTCATTTGTATAAACAATGACAAGTCACTGAAAATGTCCACTACTAGCAATTTTTAAAAATCCTTTCACTCAAGATTGTTTTTAAAAACTTTACATACTGGATTCATACTGTAGATTTATTGGGGGGGGGTGCTAGCGCACACTTCCAATGGTAGGTAGCACAGCACCACATAAAAAATGTTCTATTTATTCACGGTGGGCATTTCATGAGCAGTCATATTTAAAAGCCTTCAAAACTCCATATCTCAGTTCAAAAGTGAAATACAGCAAAAAAAAAATGTGTTTTATGGTTTTTATTATTTGTTTTGTTTTTTGCCACAGTTGCATCATTTGTTTTAGCAATAATGTTTTTCCCTGTTAAATACTGCTGCTTTACATATACATTGTTAGAATAGATATTATAAACTGTAGAACGTCTAGTAAAGCTAATGTAAATTGTCGAATTTTGCCATTTTCCACAGAAAAATGGGGTGGAGTTCCACAGATTCCACATTGGTTGCAGTTCTGCAGAATCCCACAAAAATTGTGAAATTCTGCAGAATTCCGATGTAGGAGATTCTTTGTAATTCACTCAGAACTACTGCTCACCCATCCATCCAGACCGGAGTGCAATGTGATGATGGTGGTGGACAAAAAGAGGAGGTAGAGGACCAAAAGGGGAAGTAAACATAACTTCATAAAGAAGTCAATTCCCTTTCCTTGGGAGGTATTTTAAACTGGTAGTTAGCATGCAGACCTGGGAAGCTGGAGGCCTAGGTTTAAGTCTCACAATGGATACAAACTCTGTGATCCTGTGCAAGTCATTTTACCTCCCTGTGCTTAATCTTAGCATAATATAATATAATAAATATCTCTGAACTGCTTGGAATCTCCCAGTTCACCTACTGAGGACAACATACACCCACCACTTTTTGGATTACAAAGCTTGTTACAATACAGTTCACAAGAAAGTTTGGCTACAATTCTCAATGTTGTTGATCCCTAATCTTTCAAAAGCATACAAAATAGGATTGTAAAATCTAATGATCAAAGAGGCAGTGTGCTGTAATGGTTATTGTAATGGCCTGGGAACCAGGAGATTATGGGTCCAAACCCCTCTGGAGGCAAAATACTCATTGCGTGACTTTGGGCAAGTCACTGAACCACTCACTGCTCCAGTTTACTCAGGTGCAGAATGAGTACAAGAAGGACCCTACTGAAAATTAGATTGGCATCTCAGCTGAACTGTCCCAGGAGCAGTAAGAAAACTGTAACAAAAAAATAAAAATTCCTTTTCTGTTAAATGGCCTTGATGTTGAGGGTGACTGATAAAAGCTAAAAGTGCATTTAAACTCAAGTGATGGTTGGAACTGTGAACACTGTAACTGATCCCCATGTTTGGCTGCTATGCTCCTGTGAGGGATCACACTGTAGCTCCTGCAGCACTGCTGACACGTATCAGCATTTACTGCATTGTCAGGGGTGGCTGGTGATTCGCAACGTGACACCCAAATGCCTGTCTCTTGTGGGAGCTCATGGAAGCAAAACACTGTGCAGCCCTATCAAGAGGGCAGGGTGGATCAACACTAGCTGCTGTGGTTCCCACAGTGTTACAGTTCCCCACCTCTGCAGGAGTTCAGCAGCACTGCATTAGAGCACCTCTGCAAGGCTCCCAGGCTTATCCACATACATCGAAACACTTGCACCAAATCAGTTGATCTACACCTCTGTGTGGAGCAACTATAAGACTTTCTAGACTGAAATTTATGTAGGGTCACCCTACAATCTAAAAACTATTAAAACCATTAAAATGTAAACTGAAATTTCCTATTAAATGCATCATAAACTTTAAAAAACGGAGTAGCATACAGCACCATTTCAAGCAGAGAAACTTTAAATCAACACTATAATAAGAAACACATCAAAACTCTCAAAGTACAAATAAGCATTTTATAATGCATGTAAAAAAAAAGCCTCCTTACCTGAAATCCAAAGCATATAGTTGGGACAACACTAAACATAGATGCCCATGAGGAGATGCTGTGGAAGAGAGAATACTCATGGTCAGTTTTATACATTGAAACATAGACAATGCTGGCAGAAAATGATCAAAGAGCCATCTAGTCTGTCCAGAGTCCCCCATCTTCCCCAGGACATATTGGCCATATAGCTTT
Organism: Neoceratodus forsteri; assembly: GCA_016271365.2. Classification (NCBI taxonomy): domain Eukaryota; kingdom Metazoa; phylum Chordata; order Ceratodontiformes; family Ceratodontidae; genus Neoceratodus; species Neoceratodus forsteri. The sequence continues at coordinate 1,062,923,339 of CM028130.1, read as the reverse complement.
TATCCCTCTGGGTCCACCTGCTGCACCCCTCCCCATTGTCACTGACCAGAGCAACCACTAAACCCTTCACTCAGTCCCAGTCAAGCTTGAAACCATTTATAGTCTTGGTACCCACCACCTCCGCTGGCAGACTGTTCCACAGCTCCAACATCCCCTTCCATAAAATAGAACATTCTCACATCCGTCTTGAACCTTCCCCCCTCCAGTTTCAACTTATGACTTCAGGTTCTTGACTCAGCACTTCTACCAAATAGTTTTCCGCAGTTCACTTTATTTTTTCCCCTCCAGGAACTTGAAGATCTCTATCATAGCTCCCATCTCTCACCTGTTCTCCAGTGAGTACATGTTCAGTGCATTCAGACTGTCTTCATAAGATCTGCCCAGCTGGCCCTGAAGTCTCTTAGTCAACCAGTACTGCACTGTCTCTAGCCTATCCTGGTCCTTCCTTAGGCGAGGACTCCTAGAACTGAGCACAGTATCCTAGATGCGATCTAACCAGTTGTCTATAAAGAGGTAGTAGTACCTTCCTTTTTCTGCTGTAAACATCCCTTCCAATACACTCCAACATCATATTAGCTTTTTATAGGCCATGTTACACTGGCTTGATTGAGGGAGTCACTTGTCAGACCAACATAGTTGATTTTTTAGAGGAAGTAACTGGAAGGTAAGCAGTGGGCATTCAATTCCTGGATTTTTGTAAAGTGTTCTACAGTGCTAAAGTAATAGCTGATCCACAGGGTTGTTTGGCTATGGAGGGGAAATTATGAAGATAGCAAATAGGCTCTGTGGCAGAGTACAGAGTAGTAGTAGTACTAGTAAATGTCACAGACTCGGGTTGGAAGCAGGAGAACTGTAAGATATCTCCTGTGATCAGTATTGGGAGTGGTTGCTATTTAATGCTGTATCTGTCATGAAAGTAATGGAGTCCATGATTTTTCTCCATTTTTATAAAAGCTCCATGATTTTTGACATTTCCCATGACAACCCCATGACTGTTGGCATTGTTCATGAAAATAGTATAATTTTTAGTCTTTGCAAATGACAGACTCAATTTTGTGCTTCACCCCTGCGACTCACTTGGTCCCATATTGGCACAGTATGGGATTCTGAGATTTGCACATGAGAGCTGGCCTCTGAGATGGTATCACATTATGCTGCCTCCTGCTTCTGGATTTTTTAAACATTTCCATTATCTGCTGATGTGCCTGTTTAAAAATATGTCACAAAAGAGGGAATTTTTTCAGGAGCACCATATTATAAGGTACTGTTCTCACCCACCTGCTCAGTGCAGTATGCATTTAAAAGTGGGCTGTTACCAGCTCAGTATGATGTTCCTGGTAAAACACTTGTGAAATAAAGAAGTAAAGAAACATACAATAGATCCATGATTTTTCATGATTTTCAGTGCGATTCCTGGCATTTTGATTGTGACAATAAGATGACTTTCTCCAATCTTTCCATGAAAAAAGTTCAGCCCTGAAAATGAACTTGATAAAATGGTGGTGTGTCACATTACTAAATTTGCTGCTAAGTATAAAGATAGTCAATGTTTTTTTTTTTTTCAAAAACCACTAAGTGGAGTTCCAGAATGGTATTCCAGGTGGGCTGGGTTCAAGTCCCAGTCATGGCACTTACTTCTTTCTCTCATTTGTATATGTTCCATAACATATGCACACCACACTCCTGCGATTGAATAAAGTAATTATTTGTGCAACCACCAGGTGGTGCATCTGAGAAAGAGTAATGTGCTCAGGGACAGCCCAATTTTCAGTTGCCTTAGTGGTGCAGCTGGTAGAGCAATCAGAACAGTATTCTTGGTGACCTGGGTTCAAATTCCTGTTGAGGCACTTACTTCTTTCTCTCCTCTCTTTGTGTTGTATGTGTTCATAAAATATGCACAATGCACTCATGTGATTGAATAAACTAATTATGTGTGCAGCCACCAGGTAGTGCATTTGAGAAAGAGTTATGTGCTCTGGGACAGCCCAGTCTCCAGTTGCCTTGGTAGCACAATTGGAACAGTATTCCAGGCAGCCTGGGTTCAAGTCCCTGTTGAGACACTTACTTCTTTCTCTTCTCTGTTTGTATGTGTTCCTTAAAATAAGCACACCATACTCCTGTGATTGAATAAAGTAATCATTTGTGCAGTCACCAGGTCATGCATCTAAGAAGGAGTAATGTGCTTGGGGACAGCTCAGTTTCCAGTTGCCTTGGTGGTGCAACTGGTAGCTAGTGCTGTGCAGAATGCAGAATTCCACCATGGTAAAATTAGCATGGAATGACTATTCTGCCAGTGGAATTTCCACTGGAAATTCACTGGCTTTTCTGCGGAATTCCGCCTACTGTGATCTGTGGAATAATATTCTGTGGAAGAGCATTTTTCCACAGAAAATCGTTTCACAACCATTTCCACAGAAAATATTGAGATCCACAGAAGAACAGCATTTTTTTCCATGGAAAATCATTCCACAATCATTGTTTGCAATGGAATTCCACTATCACATTTCTGGTGAAATTTGGTAGAATTTCAGCAGAATTTCAAAAATTTCACAAAATATTTTTCTGCTGAAATTTGAAAATTCTGCACAGCATTAATGGTTGTGCAATCAGAAAAGTATCGCTATGAACAAATGAAAAATGCCAGCAGAAACCAGCCGTAGTGGTCTATCGAGTCTGCTTGTACCATTCTGGTCCTTCTTGATCTTTCTTTTGCATTGGACACTGTAGACCATGAGGTGCTACTGGAGCGACTGCGGGTTTTTTGTGGGCTGTCTGGTACAGTCCACGAATGGTTTCGTTCTTACCTCACTGGTAGGTCTCAGAGAGTTGTCACGAATTTATTCCTCTGACGCCTTCTCCCTACCATGTGGGGTACCACAGAAGCTCCATTTAGCTCCCATGCTGTTTGCAGTGTATATGCTGCCATTAGGAGAAATCATCAGGAGATACAGCTTGTTTTCTCACTGCTATGCAGATGATACTCAGCTGTATCTATCCTTTCTCCCCGATCAGAGTGATGCACTCTCCGTACCTAACAACTGCCTGGATGAGATCAGAATTTGGATGAGTTCGAGCTGGTTAAAACTTAATCCGGATAAGACTGAGGTATTGGTTGTGGATCCAGGTCATCCTGGGAGGGGTTTGGGTGCGGGACAACCATCAGGTTTATTACTTGGTGGTGTACCGCTCTCTAGCTCTCGACAGGTGCGAAATCTGGGCGTTATTTTTGATGACGGTCTGACCCTGAAATCACAAGTGTCAGCTGTTGTCAAATCCTCTTTTTACCATCTGAGGAATATCGCCCGGGTGAAACATCTGATTCCCCAGGAGGACCTTCCGACTTTGGTCCACGCCTTTGTTACCACCCGTCTGGACTACTGTAATTCCCTCTACCTAGGGCTACCAGGGGTTGATATCCGCCACCTTCAGCTGGTGCAGAACGCTGCAGCCAGGCTTTTGACTGGGACCCTTAGAACCAGTCATATTACGCCTGTGCTTCGCGAACTGCACTGGCTGCCTGTGCAGTGGCAGATCACCTTTAAGGTTGGTTTACTAACCTTTAAAGCCCTACACAATCAGGGACCCGGTTACCTGAAAGATCTTCTGGTTCCCTATTGCCCCCTCCGCCCCCTCCGCTCCACCAATGAGGGATTGCTGGAGATTCCCAGGGTCCATTTGAAGTTGTCAGGATCTCGTGCTTTTGCCTTTTCAGCTCCTGCCCTGTGGAATTCTCTACCTCGTTGGTTAAGAGAATGCCCGACCGTTGACAGTTTTAAAATTGCTTTAAAAGCACATCTTTTCACTTTGGCTTTTTCTTTATAGTTCTGATTGTTTAATGTTGGATTCTCCTGTTTTATTTAATCTATACAGCGCCTTGATTTTGAAAGGCGCTCTAAAAATAAACATGAATTGAATTGCTTAAGTGTGAAGCTTAGTCTATTCTACTAAAGTTACCCTCTCCCCTTGCCCCCTAGCGATATTCCCCTCTTCCCCATCCCCTTCCTCCCTCCCTCCTGTTGCCACTTCTCCTTTTAACCATTTTTCCACCCCACCCCCCAAAACTTCCCACTGTTTTCAACATAATCCCCTCAGGCATTTCATTCCACTTTGACACCACCATATCCATAAAAAAGTGCCTCCTCAATAATCTGTAATTTATTAATCAATCAATAATTCATAATCAATAATAATAATCTCATTAATAAGTGGGCAGCCTGGGTTCAAGTCCCAGCTGAGGCACCTAATTCTTTCTCTCCTCTGTTTGTATGTGTTCCATAAAATATGCACACCACAGTCCTGTGATTGAATAAAGTAATTATTTGTTCAGCTACCAGATGGTGCTTCTGAGAAAGAATAATATGTTCAGGGGCAGCCCAGTTTCCAGTTCCCTTGGTGGTGCAGCTAGTAGCGCAATCAGAATGGTATTCCAGGTGGCCTGAGCCCAAGTCCCAGTCAAGTCACTTACTTCATTTTTTCCCGCGTTTGTACAGTACAAGTCACATTAAACTGTCCCTTAAGCTCACTGCTCTGGTACTGTTTTTCTGTGCTGCAAATGCAGTGGCAATTCTAAATGCTTAAAACACAAACACTTTTTCAACTAGTCAACAGCTCACATGCAATGCACTTCCAGGCACTATACAATTCACTTTAGCTCCCACTTCAATGGTCATGTAATGCATTTTCCCAAATGCATTTACAGTGCAGTGTTGTGCTGTAAATAATTCCAGCACTGCAGTATCTGCCATCTTGCCTCATGCTTAGCTCTGAACTTGCCACTATCCCACATCTCACTCACTGATTAGTGTACAGAATATTATTTTTTCAGAACAGTACTGTACTGTATGTTTAATGTTCATTTTTATTTGCTAACAGTATAGTACAGAGTCACCTCCAAGTGAACGGCAAACCAGAAGTGTCTGTACTGTATACAGCTGACCCTGTCCCCCCTAGTCAGTCCCATTCCAATGACCTCTACTGTAAAAGTACTGTAAAAAATATATTTTTCCCCTGGTGGTCTAGTAGTACTGTACCTATACCTGCACAGTACTGCAGTTCCCCCATCCCCCGATCTTTAATACTGTACTTTTTACTTAATTACCTGGTGGTCTAGTGGTTCCTCCCGCATCCCCTCTCCATCCCAATAGGTAATATCCCACACCACTCTCCCGACCCCCAAAAGGAGTGGGCCACCAGCTCAGCCCTCTTCTCCTTCATGACCAGCAGCCCGCTGAGTAGTTAACGAATGAGCACGTGCACAGTCAGCACATGCTCATTCATGAACCTCGCAGCAGGCTGCCGGCCATGGAGGAGAGAAGGGCTGAGCTGGTGGCCCACTCCTTTTGAGGATGGAAGAGCGGTGTGGGATATTACCTGTCAGGATGGGGAGGGGATGCGGGAGGGATCACAAGACCACCAGGAAATTACGCAAAAAGTACAATATTAAATATCAGAATTTGAGTATTGGGGGTACTGCAATACATGGCATACTGTACAGTACTGTATTACAGGACATGGGCTGGTGGGTGATTTTTTTCTTTACCTCTGGCAGGCAGGTGATAGGGGGGTACCACTGGCCAACAAGGAGTTTTTTGGGGGCAATTAGGCAAGGATTGGGTCCTTGTGACAGCTGCTAAAGCAGCGTGAAGGGCAGGCAGAATTTCTATTTGTTTTTTACACACGGCTAGAGAACTGGAGACTGATTTCACTGCAGCGTGACACTGCAGTGAAATCAGTCTCCACTTCTACTGTACTGTACAGCAAAGTATAGCATTTTTAGTTTTTATAGCATTTACAGCATCATTAGTATGGCAAGCCATTAGGGACATAATTCATAATCTCTGGCTGTATAGTAAAACACATACACTTTATGGTGAAATACATACATCATATAGTGAAATATATACATTGTATAGTGAAATACATACACAATGTAGTGAACCACATACAGTAGCTACTGAAATAAATACATCATATAGTGAAATACATATACTGTATACTGAAATACTGAAATACATATATTATATAGTGAAACACATATGCTATATAGTGAAATGCTTACATTGTATAGTGAAATACATACACTATCTACTGAAATCCACATACTGAGTACTGAAAATCCACATACACTATATATTGAAACAAATGTACTATGTACTGAAACATATACACTACCTATTGAGATACATTCACTATAGACTGAAATATCCACATAAACTATCTACTGAAACAAATACTCTATAGATTGTAACACATACACTATATATTGAAAAAAATCTTCATACATTATATACTGAAACAAATATACTATATACCGAAATACATACACCATCTATTGAAATGCATACACTACACACAGAAAAAAGCACATACACTATATACTGAAACAAATACACTATATATTGAAACATCTACACTTTATATTGAAATACATACACTATCTATTGAAATAAATACACTATGCACTGAAAAATCTGCATACACTATATACTGTACCGAAACAAATGCACTACATGGTGAAACACGCACACTATGTATTGAAACACATACACTGTAGACTGAAAAATTCACATACACTATATACTGAAACAAATAAACTATATACTGAAATGGACTATGTTCTGAAACTACCCATCCCCCTGCCCCTCCCCCTTGAATGATCTTCAGCTGAACTCCTTGCCTGCTGCATTCAGTTAGCTGCTGGCTTGATGAGAGGATATTTTTGAAACTGCAGAGCAGGTTAGCAAAACAGGGCTATCTCTTATTCTACTTCTTCATGGGGTTTTACATCTTGTTTTGCTTGCACACCTTTAATCAAATTTCAGAACATTGTGATGTGACAAGAAACTTTTAGAACTAATTTAAAATGTTCTAGTTTATTCTTTTAAATAAGTGCTGCCTTCATTTACTGTTAGACATTTTTGTATAGGAAGCTAATACTTAGGATATTCCTAACATGCCACTCTCATACCATATAAACACAGGGAACAGCATGCATTTTTCTAAGTTAAAATTCTGATTAGATTTATGTGTAATAAATTACTGTGTTGGTCAAGCAACTTATCTGAGCCGAATGCTTGGAAATGTACTGCAGGAGCTGTGAAAGTGTAAGTCAATTACTTTCGTAGTTTGTACTCTATTGAGTTAGTTTTGATTTTTTTTTTTTTTATTTGAATGTTTTGTTTAATAAAGGTTTTTGGTTAAGAAAAATATATATATTGCAGCAATCGCAGGGCCCAATTCTTGTCAGGAGCTCAGCTGGCATATGCATAATTTGCACTTTCTGTTCTGAATAACTTCACTGTGATGCCTCACTGGTGGCTCTCACAGCTCCTAACCTCCCCATTACATATCTGCAGAGCATAGAGTCTTGTGCTTGGCGCACCGATTGGATATTCCTGGTTACTTAACCTGACCACTACCCTCAATAAGTGTGGCCACCTCTGTACACTGTATCACCTTGCAGTCCATATGGGACCTGGAACCTTGCAACTTCTACTCCAGGAAACAACAATCAAAACTATCTCTCAAAGAGCTGCGACTCTGCTCCTTAAAACTCCTACTCCTCCTCCTTCTCATCTCAGGCAGCATCCATCCCAATCCTGGCCCTAGAAGCTCAGGCCACACACAAACTCCAGGTGCCCTTATCCTTGCAATTATTAATATCTGCAGCCTACTACCAAAGCTGGTTGCACTCCAAGCCTTCATATGCCAACACAACCCTGACATCCTTGCAGTGGTGGAAACTTGGCTGACACCTAAAGTTCCTGACTCAGCAGTAACAATACAGGGCTACAATGTCCACAGGCTGGACTGGATATCCAAAAAAGGCGGTGGTTGCGCAATCTATATCAAAGACTCCCTGTCTTGGCACCCTGTAGCAACTCCATCACATTCTGCCTCAGCCCAGATTCTTCCAATAAAAATCGTCCTAGGTCCCAACCATAAAGCCCTGACTATTGTCTCCATATACATCCCACCCGGGGACCCTAAACATGGATTCAATGATGTCCTAAACTTTATCAACTCTCATCCTTCTGAAGCTGAACTTATTCTATTACGGGATTTCAACATAAACTGGTTAACATCGAGTGCCAGTGCCTATAAAGACTCCATCTCAGCTGCTAACCTCACGCAAATGGTGAACTCCCCTACTAGGATTAACTACAAGACTGGCACCAGTACCCTCTTGGATTGGGTCCTCACCACTCAGCCCACAAGGATTTCTCGTATGACCATTCTCCCAGACTCAATCAGTGACCACTCCCCAGTCATGTGTGCATGGTCTAACAAATTCCTTAAGCCCCCTCCCAAAATTATCACTAGCAGAGTCCTTCCTCATGGAAAACTTCCACATCTCAAACAACACCTGCTTCTACAAGACTGGCTACCCATCTATGAAGCAACAGATGTTAACTTGGCTCCTGATCACTTCATCTCAATATTCAACAAAGCCTGCGACCTCTTTGCCCCTGCTAAAAGGTGCAAAACAAAATCTGTCTCTAACCCATGCGTCACTGTGGCTCTTCTCTCACAGCTGAAACTAAGGGATCACCTCTAGGCAGTTGCCAGAGCCACTGGCAAACAACTGGACATCCAAAATTACAAACAAAATGCCTGCACAAAAGCCATACAGCTAATGAAATCCACCTATTACAAAGACGCTCTCACCAATACATGGGGAAATGGTCGTGCTTTCTGGGACAATATCAAAGATGTCACAGAAGCAGCCAAAAACCTCTCCGGCCATGTTAATGGTTGGCGGATCCTCAACCCTTGACCCCAAGGTGATCGCAAACATCTTTAACATGGCTTTTTCAGACCTTAGTGCTGTTCTACCCCATGACTTTTTCGAAAACAGGGCCTACTCCCCAAATACCTCAGCCCCTCAGTCTAACCATCCCCTCTTCTACTTCAGGAAGGAAAGGCTGAATGAAGCTCGCCGCTATATTACTGCAGCTATCTCTAAATCTAGATCTACTAACAACACCCTGGACCTTAAGCTTCTGTTGCTCACCCTCGATGAGGTAATTCATCCATTAACAAAAATCCTAAACCTCTCTCTCAGCTGTGGAAAATTCCCGGACCTATGGAAAACAGCCACCATGACATCTGTCCATAAAAGTGGGGACAAGACGATTCACTCAAATTATCGCCCTATCTCCATACTGCCCCCACTCTCTAAGGCACTTGAGCGCATCGTGGTGGATCAACTTACCGACCACTTGGATAAATACAATATACCTTGTCCACAACAACACAGCTTCCAGAAAGGTCACAGCACCACCACAGCAATTCTTGAGTTCACTGGAGCTTTGCACAAATCCCTTGACAACAGCCTTCTCACAGGGGCTGTTTTCGTCGACCTCTCCAAGGCCTTCGATACAGTACATCATAGACTACTAGTACACCAACTACTGAATGCCGGGCTATCACCTGACTCTTCTCTCTGGTTTAAAAGCTACTTAGAAAACCGGTCACAGAGAGTAAAAATTGCGGGCGCTCTTTCTAACACCCTGCCTGTTTGCTCGGGTGTCCCACAGGGATCCATACTGGGACCCCTACTTTTTAGCCTTTTCTTAAACTCCCTCCCTTACCACTGCTCTGAGCAGATCATACTATATGCCGATGATGCTGTTGTATTCTCCACTCACAAAGATCCTGCAAATCTTCAACACAACCTTCAACTTGGTTTCAGTTCTGTAGAGACATGGTTTCTTAATCATAAACTGGTCCTCAATGACAAGAAAACCAAATCTATGCTCTTCTGCAGCTCTCATAACCCACACAAGCTACACCACTTGGCTATCTCCACCACCCAGGGCAACACTGTAGATCAGGTGGTGTCCTTCAAATACTTAGGGATTCAGCTTGACCCAAATCTCTCCTATGGACTTCATGTAGATAATGTAGCTAGAGCAGCTAATACACGGCTTGGTCTCCTCTACAAACACAGACCACACCTCATGCCAGAAGCTTTGAAGGTTGCAGTCCTGAGCTCTGTGATCTCTGAAATAGACTATGGTCTCATCATTTATGGCTCAGCCACAACCACAACCCTTAGACGCCTCTCAACTGCTTTAAATAAAGCATGTCAGCTCATCACTGGTGCTCACTGTCTCACCCACACATGTGACCTGTACACTCAGACTGGCTGGCTCCAACTATCAAACCGCATAAAGTTTCTCACCTGCTCCATGGTCAAAAAAATCTACCTTGGCCTTGCACCTTCTGGGGTCTCAACTCTGTTACAACACGAATTAACAAATGGTGCCTTAGGAGATCACCTACAGCTACTGAAAGTCCCCACTGTCACACTTCACAGGTACAATGCTCTTTGCTTATCGAGCACCACTCTGGTTCAATGGCATCAGCGCAACCATCTCCTCTGCCCCAACTATTGGTATGTTTAAAACTAGGCTCTGGGACTATCTCACTACCAACAGCTCCCGTGACTGCCCAACTTAACCTTGTTTCTCCACTTCCCTTTCTGCTCTAGTTGTCCCCCCTCCCCTCCTCACTGGATTGTACCCTCACATCTTGGTATACCCAATGCTGCACTTTTCACCCTCTTGCCACCCTTCCTACATTCCTTCTCCCCCCCTACCCTCTTCCCTCTCCCTATGACTCTGGCACTTATTATCTGTTGTCTATTTCCTCTGACAAATGCTGCTGGCTGCCTTGTTACAATGCTACCCTTTAACTGTATTAATATGTACTCTGTTTGCAATGTCCACATTGTTGTAATGCCTATCTTGATGTTCCCCATAATTTGTATTTCTCTGATGTGGAACCTTTGTAAAAGAGCCATGGCTCAAAGGTATTTGTAATCCTAGACTTGATAAATAAAATAAAATAAATTGAAAGGTGAACAGAGCTTTGCCAGGCACTTGGTCTCCACTAATAAACCTGCCCTGGTCTAGACTCATAGTGCACAATTACGCTGTTTATATGGTATGACTGTGTTATTGAGTCTGAGATTCCCAAACTGTGTTTTATTTCTTTTTCAAATGAGATGTTTATCTTCTGGGTCACCCACTGACCCCCCTTGTGCACTTGCCTGTCCATCCACATCACCCGAAATCACCAGGACTTACCTGCTCAGACAGCTCTCATGGCCTCCCCCCCCGTGGTGGGGCCAGGAGGGAGAGGGCCATCCACAAGGAGCCACATATTCAGGAGCTGAGCCTGGTTAGTAGTGCAAAGCATGTGGCAGATTGGTGGATTATTCTGCCATTGGAGGTTTTCTACCTTTGGCTTATCCCCTGGGCCATCAAGTATGCAGTGATGCCAATCCAATTAAAGGCAAGAACTGCCTTGTGCCTGCCTGAGTCCTGCCAGCATTCCTCACCTAGGTGGCTGTTAAAGAGTGGGGTGGTCAGACTCCCCCTCCCTGAGAGGAGAGCAGTCCAAGAGATTCTCAGTCATCTCTCCTGTCAGTTAATGTCTGTTTGACCCAGGTCCTCCCCTGAAACCGGGCCACTGGCATGGGAGGCAGTACAGTTACCACTAAGCCTGAACTAAACCACTAAACCAGACTGTATTTTTATAAGTAAATAAAAACAGCACTTGGATGAAAGAAGAAATTGTATTTTAGCTACAGTTGTTATAAATATTTAAGACACATCACAATGTTTTGAAACTGATTAAAGGTTTTCCAAGGAAAATAACATAAAATAATACATAAAAATGTAGAATAAGATAATCCATTTTTGTTTACTTTCTGCATCTTAAGAGGCATTGGCAGGGGATTTTTAGTCAGAGTCCCATTTTCAGAAGATTAGCAGAATGATAAACATCTAAGCACTGTGCCATGTGGGAGAACAGCATGGCTGAACAGGTACCATATATTTAGCAGCCCCAGATACTAACCTGATCATGTGCATGTGCATATGTAGTACTAAAGCTTTGCAAATGAGGGATCCCCTCCTGCGTACAGAGCACAGTGCTATATAAAAGGTTTTGAAAGTGCTTAACAACTGAAATTGCAATACTGTTTACTGCTTCCAAAAACCCTGCCCTCATTTGAGCACACAGTGGCGCATATTGCCACCCTACCTCTGGTCACCATTATGATGCTCCCAAGTAATATACCAAAATGATCCTTGGCATGTAAAGGTTCTACACACCTGATCGCAGTTTAAATGGCTCCAGTTATTATAGTAAAATGATCCTTGGTGTCTAGTGCCCCCCACCCAGACATACTAAGCTGGGAGCTCATTTCTAGCTACATCCTGGGGGAAGGAGAACTTGTACAAGTGGGGCTTAGGTAGCACAAAAGTTCAAAATACATAACATACATGGAGCAGAGTAGTACACAACCACAAGTTACATTGGGAATAATACATACGAGACATGAGAACTTGAGTGACAAGCAAACAATCGACAATGCATACACAGCGCAGTCAGGAGCCACAGACATATGCTGGTGATCAAATACAGAGCAGTTTAAATCAACGCTGGCTATAAGCATTTGTGCATAATGCCTAGAGTGGAAGCATAAGGGCCAAATTATAGTTGTAACTAAACTGGAAACAAGTCATAGGAGAGCAAGAGGGAAAACTAGAGCAAGTGCAGGAGGGAGAGGTGAGATCTCTGAAGTGGTTTGAAAGAATCCATGGGAGGGAGATTGATGAATGGCTGGGGTGAGGGAGTTCCAGTTATTAGGGAAACGGTGGCTGAAAGTGGCTTTGCCGATGGTTGTGGAAACTGATGGGACTGCTGGGGTTTGAATATTTCAGCTTCTGATGGTATGGCTGTGGGGGGACATTAGAGAGATAGGAGGGTAGGGAAACAAACCAGATTTGCCCACAAAGCTGGCACAGTTGGCATGGTGTCTGTCCACAAGAAAAGAAAAGGAGAGAGATTTATATATAGAACAGTGGTGAGTCCAAGAAGGATAGTCAAGAGTGTAATGGCAGAATTGTTGAAGAGTGTGTCCAGTCTGGCAAGGGTAGTGACTGGGGCTATGCTGTAGACCACATCACCAAAGTCAGAGATTTGGAGGATCATTCTCTGGATAATAGCACAGTATGCTGAAGGTGAGATACAGTCACAGTTCTTGTAAAGTGCACCAAATTGGGGTGCAGCTTTTTGACTATAGCATCCATTTGTTCAGAAAAGTTTAGGTGCTGGTCTAGCCAGATACCAAGATAACTAAAGGTGGTAACATCCTCCACAGGGGAGCCATCCAGGGTATGGAAAGTAGGAAGGGAGCCTAGAGAGTCTGTGCTTTGTGCCAGAGGACAGTCTTCTTGGCATTGAGGAAATGCTGATTTGTGTGTGGTCAGGGCTGAACTTGATCAAAGTCCAGCTGGAGTCTGTGAGCCTGCTGTGAAGAGGACCGTGTCACCTGTGTACATGTGAATGGATGCAGACAAGCATATGGAGAGGAGATCATTAAGAAAAATGGAGAAAAGTAGTGGGCTTAACACAGATCCTTGTGGGACCCAAGTGGATACAGGCAGGGAGAGGAGAGAGGGGGGTCACCAATTTTGACTGCTTGGGACCTACCTCTGTGGTAGGAGTGGAACAGTTGATGGCTAAGTCAGAGAGGTCTTCAGCCTGGAGTTTGGCTAATAATTGGGGTGGTAGACAGGATTGAATGCTTTGGCTAGATCGACGAAGATAGCAGAGGCTATGATCCATACCATTATGGATGGATTTGGTGAGCCTGAGCAGGGAGATGGTGGAGTGATTTTTCTGGAAGCCAGACTTGTATTGGGTGAAGAAGGAAGAGGAGTCCAGAAAGGGAGCAAGTTCTGACAAGATAATTTGTTCCTGTATTTTGGAGGGAGGAGAGAGAAATGAGTCAGTATCTGTTAGTACCAGATGGGTCACCACCTTTTGGAGGAGGAGTGACAGTGGCAGTCTTCCAGTCAGCAGGGATGGAGGAACACCAGAAAGAGAAGTTAGGGAGGTCAGCCAATGAGGAGGAGATTGCAGATGCAGAGAGATGGAGGAACTTGCTATCCAGGCCATCTGGGCTCTTACCCTTGGAAGGATTATGGGTGGGAAATGTGTCGGTGATAAAAGATGGAGTTACTGGACAGAAAAAAAACAATAGGGGGAAGGAAGAAGACGACAATCATGCAGGCTGGCAGGGGTGAGAGGGAGATGAGAAAGGGGAGAGTGAGGAGAGGAGAGAGGAGGTGTAGGTGATGAAAAGGAATTACATCTCTTTGATGATGAAGGAGAGGTTAGAGATAGGGGTGTCACCGACTCTGAGGACAGGCAAAGGAGTGGGAGGGGAGAAGAGATTGTGACAGCCTTCCAAAATTTAGACAGGTAACTAATGTTGGTTCTGAAGTTAGATGTAAAATACTCACCTTTGGCAAGCTTATTGTCATGGTACAGGTGCTGAGGAGGTAATCATACCTCTGGAAGCCATGGGGCAATGGGTTACATTTATTTTATGACCAGGCCAAATCATGCACTTGCAAGTAAGCTATGAGCTCAGCCATGATCTAGGGGAGGTGGGGTACTTTTTCTCATGTCCTGCTCTTGGGGGGCATGGCAGTCCAATATTTTGAGGAATTTTGTTTTGAAATATGTTAGCATGGAGACAGTGGAGCAGACCAATGAGATAGGGGACCAATCAGAGTGGCTTAGGTCACGGCACAAGGGGGTGAGGTCCAGGGATTTGAAGGAAAATATAAGCAGTGTTTTGGTGGGGGTGAGAGGGCTTTAGTAAAATGAGAGGAAGCAGAAGGTTGTGATTATCATGTCAAATCAGAAGAGAGGGAAGTCAAGAGTGGAATGCCACAGAGATCCATCCTGACTCTTGTTCTCTTCAATATGCTCATTAACAATGTTTGAGAATGAATCTGGGTTTGTTTCTCTTTGAAGATGACACCAAGCTCATGGGAGAGTAGTGATGGGGGAAGTAGGAAACTGCAGAGTGACATGTAAAGATTAGAGAGGTGGCCTAAGGTTTGGAAATTGAATGCCAAAAAGTGCAAGGTGATTCACTTAGGGGACAAGAACCCTAGGACAGAGTGCCGGATAGGAGGGGTAGAGCTGACCACTACAGCTGAGGAAAGGAACCTAGTATTCATCATTAGTGACTCCCTTAAACAATCAAGCTAGTACAGTGAGGCATCTAGTAAGGCAAATAGGATACTAGGATGTGCCAGAAGAGGTTCTGATCGTAGAAGAAAAGAGGTTTACTTCTTTATTGATCATTGGTGAGGCTGCACCTGGTATACTGTTCAGAGTTCGGAACTTCTGAAGACCTCACCTCAGAAAAGATAAAGACAAAGGGTGATCAGGAAGATTCAGAGCTGACAGGACAGATCGTATGAGGATCTGCTCAAGGCACTGAACATGTCTTCACTGGAGACCAGACAAGAGAGAAATGATATGATAGAGACCTTCAAGTTCCTGTAAGGAATAAACAAGGTGAATGGAGAAGAACTACTTAGCATGAGTAACAGTTCAAGTGCATGGGGGCCAAGTAGAAACTGATGGGAGGGAGGTTCAAGAGGGATATTGGAAAGTTTTATTTTCCAGAAATGGTGGTGGAAATGTGGAATAGTCTGCCAACCGAGATGGCAGGCACCAAAACCATAAATGATTTCAAGCATCCCTGGGACAAAGTGAAGGGTATAATGATTACTTAGGCTGATAGTAGTAGGGAGGGTAACAAGGGAGTGGATAGTGAAGGCTAGTACCCTGTATGGACAGTAGGTTCTGAGGTTTAATAGGACAAACAGGGGCAGACAGGATGTACCATTTTTTTTCTGCCATCGTCTGTTTCTGTGTTTCTATTTTTCCATGATCCCCGACATCTAGTAGCCCAACCTGCCAGTAGCAAATCTGAGCCCCCTCCCAAAGCCATCCAGCCAGGTCCCTCCACCCCTTCCCCATTGGCTCACCATTTACCCAAGATTGCAGTCACTTCCCTTTGATTGTGATCGGTACAGCATCTTAGCTCATTACCATGGCTGATCACTGTCTGAGTGAAAGGGAGTGAGTGCGAGCCTACTGTAGAACATCTGTTTCTATAGTAGATGTGTGCTCACTTCATGTCACTCAGAAAGTGGCCAGCCGAGGTGGTGAGCAGAGGGGCTGAACCTGTCATTGTTGCAGTGGGAGGGACTAGCAGCTGGGGTAATTTATGAGCCACCATGGGGAGAGGGGTGGAAGGACCTTAATGGGTGGAATTGGGACGGGGCTCACGCTTGCAATCAGGGTGATCTAGATGCCAGGAATCCTCTTAATATACTAATCAGGTGCATCTGAATGGTGATTGGGGGTAGGGAAATTCTAGATACCAGAGATCATTTTATTATATCAGGGGCATCTGAATTGCGATGAGAAGGTGGGGGCTGGCACTGCTCTGTATAATTCCTCCATGCAGTCATGCACAGAGGCATTGTGCAGAAATGTTAGTTAGCCCACATGGGCTGGCAAATGTCCCACTAGCACCTGTCCTGCCCTATGGACTTAGCATGCTGAGAGTTGAAAATGACTCATGGGGTAAAGGTGCTATCCTATTTGGGACATACTTTCTCCATTTGTTCCTCTGAATCCCTGACTTACTGGAGGCTGTGATAGTGCCTAGTCATGCCATAGTGGGCTATCCAATAGGAACCAGTGATGACTGTACAGTGTGGTTCAATATTACGATGGGTGCAGAGGCAAGCCACAAAAAGACGATGGTCCTGGACTTTAGTAGGTTGGATTTTAAAGAAATCAGAGACTTCTTCAGAAGTAGCCTAGCAGGGGAGGATTGTCAGAGAGGGGTAGAGGAACAGTGGAGAAATTAACTGTAGGTGTAGGGAAGGCATTCAGCATCTGCATGAAGGAAGTGAGCAAAAGCAGGAGAAAACAAGCATTTGTCAATGCTGAATGTTGTACTGCTGGCATTGGCATTGATAGTGCAGGAGTTAGAGAGATGCATAATAGGAATGGCAGTGAAGTATGGAAGTGGCGCCAACCCCACAGCACCCTGCAGAGACTGACAGGCATTGAGGTGTGCCTTTGGATCGTCGACCATAACACTCATTCCATTTTACCTCATCCTACCCTGCAGACTCTGACAAGTGTCATGTTGTGCCTTGGGGCCATCGGGCCTTATGCTTACCCCATTCCATAACAAAATACATTGAGATGGGTGCAGTATAGGAGAATGGGGTGAACTTTGGGGCCGAAAAGTCCAAGGCACACCTTGATGCCTGTCACTGGCTGCTGGGTGGGGGTGGGGAGGAATGGTGTGACCACTACAGCTGACAATCCAAAGTCACCCCCTTGATACCAGTCAGTCTATACAGGGTGGGATATTATGGTTAGAAACCTTAATGCCCTGGGCATTTGTTGGTATTTGCACTCCAAATTTTCAACGTGGGCTTTTTGTGACCCCACCTCATGAAGGCATTTGGGACCTCTGCTCATGAACAGTGGCACTGTGATTTTGTTAATATGTCCTGAATGTTGATTTCCCATAGCAACTGTGGCATTCTGCGACAGATGTGAGAAAACACATTTTGGGTAGAATGTGAAAAATGACAGCGCTACTGTTCATAAGGATGTGTGAAGAAATGGCAATGTTGGAAAAATCTGGAGTGAAAATATTAAAAGTTCTCAAAGTTACGAATGTGCATGGAAACTGCACAATGCACACTCATAACACAATCATTTTGTGGAATTTGTTCTCCAAATTTTCAACATAGGCATTATGGGAACCCATCTTATGAACAGTGACACTGTCATTTCATTAAATTGGTCCCAAAAGGTGATTCTGCACAGTGACCGTGAAATCACCTTTCGGGATCGAATAATGAAATGACAGTGACTGAGTACATGAGGTGGGGTCCTAAGAACCTCATGTTGAAAATTTGGAGCCAAAAGTCACAAGAGTGGATGAGATATCAACCGAAGGTGACCCTCCCACACCATTGATGCCATTATACAGCTTACCAGCATTTCTTCAGTTTGTGGTCAGTTTTGAAGAGTGAAGACATGTTCCCACTCCACTGAAGATCACAGCAGTGGATTCTGGAGGTAAGTATGGGGTGGGGGGTTGGGGGGTGGGGTGTGCAGAAGGTGGGTGCAGGTTGAGGGAGGGCACCCGATGGCAAAGGACCATTTTCTTTGTTTCAGGTTATAATAAAAATAAAAGAAAGAACACCGAGGACCATTTTTTTTTTTTTTTTTTTTTTTACAGGTGTAAGGAAAATGTTGGGCAACTGGGGTGGGTTCCCAGTGTGTCCCATAGTGTGTGGTGTGATGTTAGCCACACTACGGTGAGCAGGGGCAAATGCTGACGCAATCAGCTTTTGAACACAGAGGCACACTGGGGTGGGCTCCCAGTGTGCCACACAATCTTAGGGGGTTAACTATGCCAAAAGAAGGACTGGGCACCCCCTAAAGTCAGCTTGCTGGGGATTATGAAAGGCGGGCAGCAACAGCCTCAACCATGTTCACTGAAATGTTACACCAGGCAAGGCATGCCCTGCAATGATGGGAAGCACCCTCATTGCAGCAGCGACATTGTTTCAAGTTGGTGGCATGCTTTTGCAGTGCTGTCATAGACAGCATGCTGTTTCATTTGTGCCACAGAGCCCAGCCAGAAAAAGCAGTGGCACCACTGGCCACAACACGACCGCACCTCCAAAACCTGCCACCACAATATGTTGTCTGCGCTGTGTGTACAAGACAACATAAAAAGGACCATTATGGTACTGTAGGGAAGTTACCATGAAGGTGTCTTTAGGACATCTTCCAACCAGTCTGGTTAAGCAATCCCCTCACTGTTTTAGAGGAGTGGGCTAGCCCCACAATGGCACCCACAGCTAAGACCAAGGTGGAGGTGCAGATCCTCAATGATGCAGCACCAGAAAAGGGGGAAAGAAAATTCCAGAGAAGAGGGAAGCTTCTCTTTGTGGGGGACTCACTTGCCCAAGGAATGAAGTTAAGGGAACCCAGCAGGAAGGACAGAGAGGTAAAGTGCATTTCAGAAGGCACTGCATGGTGGGATGAGAAGGTGGATCAACAGGATCACAAGGGTAATGGCAAGGAGGAGGAACTGGATGTTATCATCCATCTGGGATGAATGACTTGGCAGGAGACAAAGTGGATAGTTAGAATTCAAAAGGATTTTAGGAAGTTGGGGGAGTCTGAAGCAAATAGAACACTTCAATGAGGCAGTGTAGCGCAGTGGTTTAAGACTCTGAGCTGCAAACCTGGAAACCTGGGTTTGAATCCCACAGCCCCCATTTGCATACTGTGTGACCCTGAGCAAGTCACTTAACTTTCTTGTGCTCCCAGGTCACACCTGTAAACAAGCTTCAGCTTAGTGTGTCTCTCCTGGTAAAATAAAACAAACACTCCATCTCCTTCTCGGAGGTGCCACCTGTCCATGGCAGGGGAAAGGCTATGGCACTCCACATCCAGTAATTCAACTCCTGGTTGAAGGAATGGCATGGAATAGAGGGTTATGGCTTCATGGGAGACTGGGGCCCCACCTGGATGAATGCAAGCCTGTATAAAGATAATGGCCTGCATCTGTCAGGGAAGGTGACCCGAGTAAGAAGTGTGAATGCTTCAGTGACAAGCATTTAAAATGGCTGGGAGGGGAGTCAGGAAGGTCATCCGACTTAGTATGTCCCCCCTGGACACATGCAGCAAAATTAGTTGAAGTCTGGGTCACTGAGAGCAGAAGCAGAGTGGGAAGCAGTGAATTCTAGGCCACATAAGAAATACAACTGGGGAGTGGGGGATGAAGCAGAGATGGTTAGGGGGAAGGAAGCAGGACAGCAGCAGCAAGAGAAGGAGTGGGATGGGATGCAAAACATGGAAGGCATGGTCACAAATGCTCGCAGCCTGGGAAATAAAATCCCAGACCTGGAGGCACTGATAGTAGAGGCAGACCTGGACATAGTAGCAATATCTGAGACATGGTACACTATTAATCATGGGATATTAATGTACCAGGTTATGGTCTGTTCAGGAGGGATGGAGGGTGAAAAAGGAGGGAGTGTGGCCCTGTATGACAGAGAGGCTATAAAGGAGACAGAGATGCAGGGTAGACAGGGGGAGGCTGAGGCACTGTGGGTCATCCTTGAACCTGGCAAAAGCTCAGCAATATGAACGGGTGATCTTCATGCCTGCAGCACAGGGGGAAGAAGTGGACAGGGAGCTTGCAACTGGAATACACAATATGGCAACAAAAGGTGAAGTCCTGCTGCTGGGGATTTCAGTATGCCAGATGTGGATTGGTCCACCCAGGCAGCTGCTTCAGTCGGAAGCAGAAGCATCCTGGATTACCTACAGGGGGCAGGTTTAAGGCAGCTTGTGCTTGATACAGATAAAAGGCCATTCTTGACCTAGTACTGACCAATGGGGACAAAATGCAGATATCTGTGTGGAGGGACAACTGGGATCTGGCAACCACCACATAGTGTAGTTTAGCATGGAACTCAGGACTCAGTCCAGTCACACGAGGGCAAACATTTTGGATTTCAAGAAGGCAAACTTCACTGACATGGGGAGATACATCTGAATAGCCTTCTTTAGAAGCTTGTAAAAGGGTGGCATTCAGGAGGTATGATGAAACACAGAAGAATGAGAATAGAGAGGTGTATCAGGTAAAACAGAGGGAAGCAGGTAAGGTAATGAAGGGATCAATGGCTCAGATAGAAGAAAGCATAGCCAAAGGGTATCAGAAGACCAGAATTTCTTCATATACATAAACAAGGAGACAAAGGCAAGGGGAGGGATTCTGAGGATAAGGAGGATGACAAAGGGAGACTGCACAGAGGGGATTAGTAAAAAGCATACATCCTGAACAGGTACTTCTACTGTTTTCACAGTGGAGAGAGACAGGGACAGTTCACCAAGCAGCAGCATGAACACTGTAGGGGGAAGTGGACACAAGTCCATTTTCAAAGGAAAGAGTATTATTGAAGGGACTTCAAATTTTAGGGTGGACAAGGCCATAGGACCGGATGCATACACCCAAGGGTATTAAGGGAACTAGGCAGGGAGGTGCTTGCTGTTCTACTCATGGCCTTATTCAGCAACTCACTGGAAACAGGAGTGGTTCCAGAGGACTAGAGGAGAGCAGACATAGCAGGCTAGCAAATATAGCCTGGTCTGTCTTACTTGAGTCATGGGGAAATTAATGGAATCCATACTAAAAGAGAGACTGTTAGAGTATCTTGAATCCAGTGGGCTGCAAGACTACAGGCAGCACAGATTCACAGGGGAAAGGTCATGCCAAATGAATCTGGTAGATTGCTTTGACTGACTGACCAGGGAAATAGATAAGGGGAGAGCACTGGACATGACTGAGCTGGAGTTTAGCTAGGCCTTCAGCACTGTGCCACATAGGAGGCTGATAAACTGAATGGCCTAGGGAAGGGATCCAAAATGGTTAATTGGGTTCAGTGTGCAACATAGATAATCTTTGGCTGTTCACCTCTCTATCCATGGGATATACCACCCTGTATGGGTATGAAGGGAAGGAACCTTAAAAGAGGGTTCCACCCCTTGAGGTGCTGCAGAAGCGATTCCCTTGGTTAATGGTACCTTAAGAAGAAGCCCACGGGAAAGAGAGGCATGCCACTGGAGAAGGAGGGGTGGATGGAGGGGCAAGAAAAAAATACTTTTATGTGGAGTGAGGAGAGCAGCCCTTAAATGGACTGAATGGGAATGTGTCCAGTTGCACCACCCCCTTAAACTACAGACTGTAGCCTTCCAATTAGTACAGTAGCTAGTAAATGGATAAGAAACAGAGGGTGGTGGTTAACGGCACTCACTCTAATTATGGGAGAGTGAGCAGTGGGGTACCACAGGGCTCAGTACTGGGACCAATCCTTCTGAATGTAGGGACACTGCAGAAGAACTGAAGGGAAGGTATGCCTTTTTGCAGATGATATCAACAATTGCAATAGGGTAGACACCGAGGAGTGGTGAAGAGAATGATCAGGGATCTTCTGAATTTTGAGCAGTGGTAAAAAGTATGGCAGTTGGATTCAATGCCAAAAAGTGCAAAATCATGCACCTAGGGCATAGGAACCCAAGAACTGAGTATAGGATGGGGGGAGGTTATTTACAGTCAATAAACAGGAAAGGGATCTTGGGGTTTTTATGTCTGAGGACCTCAAGGTGGCACTGTTGCAAAGCAGTGAGTAGGGCTAGTGGGATGCTGGGGTGTGCAGGGAGGGTATCTCCATCAGGAGGATGGAGGTGGTGTTGCCAGACCCCACCTGGAGTGCGATGTAATTTTGGAGAACAAACCTCAGAAAAAACATAGGCAAGGTGGAGGAAGTCCACAGGAGGGCAACTAAAATGGTGCAGGATTTGGATGAGAAACCCTAAGAGGAGAGACAGAGGGATCTCAGTATGTACACCCTAGAAGAGAGGAAACAGAAGTGTGACATGATACAGGCCTACGGGCATCTTACAGGAGTGAACAGGGTCCGGGGAGTCACTTTCAAATGTGAAAGAGCACCAGGAACAGGGGGAATATGCGATGAAGCTGGGTGGAGTCAAGAGAGATGTGAGAAAATATGGGTAGATGCCTGGAACAGATTACCCGTTGAAGTGGTGGAGGGTAAAATAGTAGGGGACTTCAAGCATGTGCGGTGCAGACATAGTGGTACATTAGAGAAGAGGTGGGAGGGTCAATGGAGATCAGACAGCATTTGAGAAGGAAAATGAGGCAGGAAATATCTAGGCAGACTAGGTAGGCCAAGTGGTCCTTTTCTGAAGACAAATTCAGTGTTTCTATGTTTACAATTGCACACCTACTATAGACTATCACTAAGTTGGTGGCTGCTATGGATGTGAGTGGAGGGTCTGTGCTGGTCACCATATACCATAGGTTAGGGGCAAGTGGGGGCAGTTGTAGTGTTACTGGGTGGGCTGGTTGGGGGTAGATATTATACTTATGGGGAAGGGGAATTACTAAATGCCAAGGGTGTGGCATGGAAGAATTACAGCTCTTGCCAAACTACTAATTGGGACACGTGGGGAACCCTGGTCTGGATATCAGACAAATGGTACTGAGGAATTACTGATCTTATCAAGTGTCTGATTGGGGCCCCGTTTATCAGTGGTGGGGGGTCTGCTGGACACATGGGACAGATGTTTTATTACACAGACATGCAATTTGGGGGGGTGGGGCACTGGATACCAGGACAGTTATGCCATGCACCAGTGGAGGCGCCAGGGCTAGTGGTAGCCTGACATGGCCAGGTGTTGGGAGTGTAGGAATGCATAGTCCATAACACCTTGTTTGAGGAACCAGTAACTAGTGTTGCACTAATGGATAGCTACACCTCCCCAACCCTCCCAGCATGTCTATGTGCAAGGTGCTGTCAGCTGCTTTACATCGGTGCACAAGGATGGATTAGGGCCACTTACAAATGGGCTAGTGACTTGGTACCCAAGCAATCATATTACCCTGTGCAGTACTAGCCTGCTTTAGAGGTGAAAATTGGGATTAGCAAATTGATAACCTGTCTAACACTCACAAAAAAGCTTGAATATTCTGCCTTAGGGATTTTTAAAACCATTGTAACTCTGTTAAATGAACAAGAAAACACCCCAGAGTTGTGGTTGGTGACGGTGCACCTTGGCCCCATGCCCACTGCCGGACCCCGCCCACCTGGGTCCCAATTCTCTGCGTGCCTCCTCTGCCTGGATGATACTGGATGTCTTGGGTGCCAGAAGGAGTGGCAGCTCTGCCCTATGGATAAGCCAGGGAGGTCTCTCGCCAGACGGAGGTAGGCACTAGCGGAGCCTCGGGAGGGGACCCATAGTGTGGCCGGGGGGGAAGGTTGGGTGGGAGAGAACTGGGGACGACGCCTGAGAGAGGACACATCTCTGGTGATCAGAGGAAAAAGAGTTGGTAAAAAAAGAAAAAAAATTTCCAAACAGCATTCCCCCTTTTGATTTGAACTCAAATCACATTTTGATAATGCAGCCACCAATCTACCTGACTATCTAACTGCTGCAGGTATTACCAAACACAAACCCACTGGTATCAGTTCAAAAAAGACACCCTGAATTTTGTCCCCGAATACCTAAATGCCAAGCGGCAGGCCTGAGGTGCAGCTGGTTGGCTGGCACTGGCACACCCACCTGAACCAAACAACCCCCCAACATGTTTCCCTTGATGTCTTTAAATCCTGAACTGTCTTTCAGCGCCAGTGGACTTGAACACAGATAACTATTTATATATATATATATATATATATATATATTCCTCAGGTGTAGGGCAATTCCTGTCCTCACTCACAGCTCTGTTGTATTAGTCCTAGGATGGCACACATGACTGAAGTCCTGGGGAGGATGGATCAGTAGACGCAGAATCAGGCCTGATGCTTAACACTTGAAGGTGTGGAAGCTGCAGCTTGGATCTTCAGTGTGACCAAAGGTCTTGCAGCCCTGCTCCCCGGCCCACAGAGGCCCACTACAGGGCATCACACAAGACCCATCAGCCACAAGGGACCCAGACATGGAAGCGTGCCCATGGTCTGACTCCCCCACAGGTCAGAGTACCCCAGCACCCGGGCACAAACCCACAATCCCTTGCTGCCAGCAGCCCCATTTGATAGGGATCAGCGAGCTCCCCACCTGGCACGTTTAGGATTGATTCTTCAGATTATTTCCATTCTTTCCTCAGTTACCTGCTACTCTGTGTAGTCAAGCAGTCTCAGCTACCTTCTTGAATATCAGGCTCTGGGGGCACTGTGCAGAGTCTGAAATTCTAGGAATTTAACGCAAGTGTCTCCCATCTTGCTGCATCTCAGGAGCAGACAGCAGGCATCCACCCAGACAGCACCCGCTCATCCCCTGCCCCCACAGTCTTTCAACTCCAACACAGTGGCCACTCTTGTGCTCTGGCTCACACACAAATTCAACAACTCTTTTTCAAAAATACATCAAGAAAGTCCCATTTCTCACCATGCAGGTGCTAATCAACTCCAGACAGAAGACACTCTCTTGTCAGCTTCTTAAAACCTGGGTTCAAATCCAGTTTTCCTGTCCATTTTCTACAATTCATTTTTTTCTGCCAAAAAACAGTCCTTTAACCTTGTCTTTCCCATTTTCTGTTGATGTCCTGTCATTGCCAGGGTCAGACAGAACCTTTTACACTTTTTCTTACTTCTCTCATCAAAAATCTTTAATCATCTGTGTCTCACTGATGTGGCACAGATAACACTGAAGAGGCTTTCTCCCCATCCTCTTGACACAAATCCATTTTCTTAATCCTTTTTCTCAGTCTATTTAACCTGTACTCTGAACAATTTCATCGCTGTGGGGTAATTTATCTTGCAGCAACAGAATTCTGCAGATCTCCCTCTCTGCAGAGCTGCCCTCAAAATCCTCTCTTTTCTCTCTAGGTAGGGAAAGGCACAACCAGCTCTGGTGGACAGATGGCTGGCAGCCCCCCTCACAGGCCCACAATCATACCTTCTCCCTAGGGGCTGGAGACCCCCTCCCTGTGGAGGGGCTCCCACCAAACTGAACTTTGAAACCAAAGTTCTTCCCCCTTGGGAGCTTTCTGGCAGCTCCCCATTGGCAGGAGCTACTGTCAACCAAAATTAACATGTACGAGGTTCCCTCGACACCTCACTGGTTTCTGAAAAAGGCACACAGACTGTCCCCAGTATTCCCCCCCCCAAGAGTCTTCATTGAAGTTCTACTCTTTAGTAGCCTCTTCCTGCTGATGGCCCAACAAAAAATTTAGCATGTTTAGTTATTTTCCAGCCAGTCACTAATGCTGAAACTTGTTTTCCCCAGCACCAGACAAGCTGAGAAATATGTGTAGTATAACAGCAGGAATGAGGAATACATGTTCTAGATCTACCTGGATTAGGTGAGTGGGGGACCACCAGACTACCAAAGAACTATTTTTTTATTGTGTCCAGAACTGACAGTGTGACTGACAGTGTGTGTATGTGTGTGGCGGGGTTGCTGGCAGGCTGCATGTGTGCAGTTAAAACACGATTCCCAGAATCATTAACTAGCACTAACCATGCAGTGTGTTAGAACTTCAAGAAAGCATTTAATATACCTGTACGCCTTATATGCATTAGAGTAACCCCCAGTTGTATGATCACCTGGTTGCAATTAGTAATCCTGTGCCAAAAAAAAAAAAAAATTGTGCCACATTAACAGGTTAGCACTGCACAGAAGAATGCTTTTTAAAATAGTACCAGCCATGCTTATCACAATGCAGTGCTAATTCTGTTACAGTGGTATGTGGGCCCCCATTTTCAGATTAGTGTTGTGCACTCCTAAGTGCTGCACCTGAGACAGCGCACAGCCACAGAAGGTGGTGGCAAATGGCACTCACTCCAGTGAGGAGAGAGTGACCAGTAGGGTGCCGGAGGGCTCAGTAATGGGACACGTCCTCTTTAGTGTCTTTATAAGTGGGATAACAGAAGAACTGGAAGGGAAGATGTGCCTTTTTGCAGATGAAACCACAATCTGTAATAGCATTGATAGGTGCAGATGGAGAGAATGAGTGGGGACCTTAGAAAACTTAAAGAGTGCTATGGGACATGGCAGCTCGGGTTCAAAGCCAAAAAGTGCAGAATCAAGCATCTAGGGACTAGAAGCCTAGAGGCTGAGTATAAAATGTAGGGGGAGGTACTTATGGCCACTAAGGAAACCTATTATACAGCACTGTGCTCTGTATGTAGGTGAGGATTACTAATTTGCATGGCCCGTAGTAGTATATATGCATATGCACATGATCAGGGTAGCATCAAGTGACGCTGAATATGACACCGATCCAACCATGCTGCTCCCACATAGTGTAATGTTTAGCTCTGCACGCTAACCTTCTGACAATGGGGCCCTAATTGACTAAAACTTCTGCCCGATGCCTCTTAAGATGCAGAAGGTAAACATAAAAGGGTTATCTTATCTATCTGTTTATGTATTGTTTTATCATATTTTGCTTGCAAAACCTTTATCCAATTTCAAAACATTGTGATGTGACTTAAAATGTTTATAACAGACTAGTTAAAATGCAGTTTTTTGGTTTTTTTACCTATATATAGTCTTTATTTATAAAAACACAGCCTGGTGGGCTGGCCTAGCAGCATGGTGGTGATTGCACTGCCTCCCATGCCAGTGGCCCAGTTTTGGGGGTGGACCTGGGTTGCACAGAGGTTAGCTGGGGGGAGATATGATTGAGCATCTTGGAGATTGCGCTCCTCTCAGCGAGGGGAAGTCTGACCACCCTGCTCTTCAACATCCACCTAGCTGAGGAGGGCTGGCAGGGCAGTGGAGTTGCTTAAGTGGGAGGGCTCAGGCAGACACAAAGATCCAACAACCTGATGTAGATTCTGCACTGCCAACCAAGCTCTGCTCCTGTCTTGATATGTGTCTCCTTGTCAGTGGCCCTGGCCCTCCTCCTCCTGGCCCCAACACAGGGGATGTGTGTGTGTCGGGGAGGGCATCTCAGAGCAAATATGTCCCATGGATGGTAAGTGATTGGGCTGGAGATGTCAGTGGGCAAAGAGGTAGCAGGGTGACTAAGGAGATAAAAATCTCTATGGAAAAAAATAAATAAAACACAGTTTGAGAAGCTCAAACCCCAAAACAGACTGTGCATGCCTCCAGTGAGGCATCACAGTAAAGTTATTTAGTAAAACAATGCAAATTATATGCTTATGCCAGCTAAACTCCTGATGAGAACTGAATACTGAGGGATTGCAGCAAAAATATATATTTTTGTTTCTTAGCCAAGAAATGTTTATTAAACAAAACATTAAAATAAAAACTTAATCAAACATAGTAAACAGAGTACAAACTAGCAACGTTTTTGGCTTACACTTCCACAGCTCCTGAAGTGCTTCCCAAGCATTCAGCTCAGATAAGTTGCTGGACTAACACAGTAATTAATTACACATAAAACTAATCAACAATTTAACTTGGAAAAATACATGCTGTCCCCTATGTATACAGGTATGTTAGGAATATCCAGTATTAGCTTCCTATACAAATGTGTTGTCTAACAGTAAATGAAGGCAGCACTTATTTAAAAGAATAAACTAAAGCATTTTAAATTAGTTCTAAAAGTTTCTTGTCACGTCACAATGTTCTGAAATTTGATTAAAGGTGTGCAAGCAAAACAAGATGTAAAATCCCATAAAGAAGTAGAATAAGAGATAGCCCTGTTTTGTTTATCTGCTCTGCAGTTTAAAAAATCCTCCCATCAAGCCAGCAGCTAACTGAATGCAGCAGGCAAGGAGTTCAGCTGCAGGCCATTCAAGGGGGAGGGGCAGGGGGATGGGTAGTTTCAGAACATAGTCCATTTCAGTATATAGTTTATTTGTTTCAGTATATAGTGTATGTGAATTTTTCAGTCTACAGTGTATGTGTTTCAATACATTGTGTATGTGTTTCACCATGTAGTGTATTTGTTTCAGTATACAGTGTATGCAGATTGTTCAGTGCATAGTGTATTTATTTCAATAGATAGTATAAGTATTTCAATATAAAGTGTAGATGTTTCAATATATATAGTGTATTTGTTTCAGTATATAGTGTATGGGCTTTTTTCAGTGTGTAGTGTATGCATTTCAATAGACAGTGTACAGTATGTAGTTCAATATATAGCGTATTTGTTTCAGTATATAGTGTATGCAGATTTTTTCAATATATAGTGTATGTGTTACACTCTATAGAGTATTTCTTTCAGTAGATAGTTTATGTGGATGTTTCAGTCTGTAGTGTATGTATCAGTAGGTAGTGTATATGTTTCAGTACATAGTACATTTGTTTCAGTATATAGTGTATGTGGATTTTCAGTACTCAATATGTGGATTTCAGTAGATAGTGTATGTATTTCACTATACAATGTAAGCATTTCACTATATAGCATATGTGTTTCACTATATAATATATGTATTTCAGTATACAGTATATGTATTTCACTATACGATGTATATATTTCAGTAGATACTGTATGTGGTTCACTACATTGTGTATGTATTTCACTATATAATGTATATATTTCACTATATGATGTATGTATTACACCATATAGTGTATGTGTTTTACTATACAGCCAGAGATTATGAATTATGTCCCTAACGGCTTGCCATGCATTAGTGCGCTGCACTGAATTAAGAGTTTTCAGTGAGCTGCCACTGATTGGCAGCTAAGACACAAACCATTAGGAAACTCTTTACAATTCATTGCTGCCAGAAGTGTACACATTAAGCAACTCATTGAAAAATGCTAAACCAGTGAGTTCGGGAAACAGTTTAATGTGACTTGTACTGTATGTGTTCCATAAAATATGCAAATAGCAGAATTCCACAAGTAGAACAATTCAACTTAGCTCTAGTTCTAGGTTATAGATGGGCCCGGAATGAGTAGTGGACTGGGTATATAAATGATGGATACAGTTTAACATGGATAACTGAAGCTATGAATTTGGATGCCAAAAGCAGGGGAAAATATACCCTTGAAATTAATTAAACCCCTAAGAGATCCAGAGGTCATCCTAAGAATGTCTAATAGTATCTAGATGCATAGAATCCTAATAATAAAAAGAAGAACCACATTCTCCTCTTTAAATCATGCTGGCTGAGGGTCACCATTGGTCCTGTACTTGACTTGGCCCCTTTATCATACCACATACAAACACTGGAAATAGGTGACATGCATCAAAGGTTTTGTTCAAGAATAAACATCAGAGCAGCATTAATGCAAATCTCTGATGGGCAATACCTTCTGATAAAAATGGAACTCCTCCTTAAGTAGCTGGTATCTACTACAAACTCTGGTCAGAGCCAATATGGCTGTGGAGAGCTTTTAGGAGCAGCAAGAGCAGTGAACAGAATATGCTGTGCTCTCGCTTCGTAGGAGTCAGCCATAATACTGCAGCGATTACAGTACTGCACATGCGTGATACTTGTACATATGCAGTTTGACCCAGAGTCAGCCTTGCGCAACATGGCAGTGCTGACATAACTATGTGTAACAACCCAGTCCCCTCAGGTTACTAGAATCTTATTAGTACTAGTCTTAGGCAGGTAGAAAAAGGCAGCTGGTGGGGAAGTCATTAAGAGCTTTCTACATAATGACATTATTGTTTACTCAGCTAGCCTGAGAGAAGGATGAGTATGTCATTTAGAATTCTCACAGCAGCATAACCATTTTAGAGTCAGCTGTTCTTGGGAGCTTAGAATGTTCATCAGTAAGCTCAAGTGTTGCAGTTAGACTGTCAGGGGGTCTGCCATTGGGGCTCTGTCAAAGGGAACCCTGGTATTTCTCACCCTAGTTTGGTAAAATCTTCAATTTGCCTGCAGTTCTCTTTAGTTTCATGCCGGGGGAGTGAGAGGGAATGCAATTCTTGTGGATCCACGGGGCAATCTCCAGAAGTTCACAGCTGCCTTAAAGAAGAGCAATGAGTAGAATCTGACAGCTACCAGAGAAAGAAAGGTGCCTTTTGTTCTTTCCATGACTCTGAGGAAAGAACAACTAATCTGTGAGTACAGAATTTGAGACTGTTCTCTGAGAAAGTTGTCTGAGGTGTATGTGTGCCCTAGACAAGGCTATATCACACTGGTCAGGAGCCCTTTCAACACAACTGTGCTGAAATTAAAGTTAAAGTTGGGAGTCTTTAGCAATTCATTGTGGATTGGAGACTCATTTAGTGTAACCCTGAAGGAATGGCAGAAGCTTTTTGGGGCAAAGGGCGAGGAATGTCATCTGGAATTTCAGGCAGGGCTAAGTGGTTCATGGATGGGCACCAGTGTTCCTTGAGCAATGGCCATGCACCTGAAAGATTTTGAAGTGTGTGGCACATCCCACAGATATACACTTTGGAAATGGAAATGTGTGGAAAATGTTTAAAGTGTGTGGCAAATCCCACAGAAATACACTTTGGAAAAGAGATAGAGATTTTTTTTGTGGAAAGCAGTACTGCCTACCAAAGTGTCCAGCAAAAGAGAGTGTGTCAGTATTGCAATTGTAACCCCTAGGTGACACTATCCCAAGGGCTACTACCCCACCAGCATGGCTAGTAACAGGTTAAGGGGCCTGAGTTCTGAAACGGGTGCCTCCACCCGAAGGTCAGGGTTGGTAGTGGTCAAGCTAACCTGGGCACAGCCCTCCAGGACACTGTAACCCCCCCCTTTCCTTACTAGTGGCCAGAATAATACACAATAATCACATTCAAAATACTCCTGATACACCACACCAGTACCCACACTGTTTGCACTTACCACCAGGGCTTTCCTCTGGCTCGGCCCTAGGGATCCACTGTAAGACAAGGTTATACACAGCAAATAACAGCAGTACAGTACTCTTGCACAAACTGGAACCACAGTCAGGGTAAATGCAAAAAAAAGAGTTAGATCCGATTTATTTAAGGGACTTGAACAAGGCAGGGGCATAATCATTTTAATTTGCTTAAAGGCTCTATCAATCAAACAGTTATGTATGCACTTCAGGGTCCATAAACAGTCACTCACCCTGGTACCCAGATGGAGAACGGTGGGCTAGCCAGGAATGTTGCAGATGGTTGGGGCCCTGTGATGGAAGAAAAAAACAACATGCACAACACACACTATTTGTAATCCGGAGCCGGGGGCTCAGTTTGTGAAAAGAAAACAACAAGACAACCAGATGACACACTTTTAGATTAATCTGTTATTGCAGAGAGCTACCCTGATGATTACTCATGATACCCAAGACTGGACACAGGCTGGATGAAAATCGAGACAGCAGGTGGTTAATCTGGAGTGCCAGGAGAAGCAGGGCCCACACGATTCACCGAGGAGTCGTTCCTGTTCAAGTGTGGAGCAGCGGGCTGATCCCGAGGCAGGTCTCTTGTCCGTGGCTTTCTCTGTGCAGTGGAGTAGCTTGGCAGAGTCAGCAAGGCATGGCCCAGGCCGAATGGAGATGAACGCGGATTCAGTCCGATTAGGCTGGATAAAGCTTCCAGCAAGCAGAACACAGTTCACACAGTGGGGAACTAAATCACGACCCACTTTCAATACACAGCACATTTACATGTAAGGAAAGTCTACTATACCAGGCAAACCGCTCTCCGGTCACTATTGCGAAGTCTCTGCACAAACCGGGGATTCAAAAGCAGCTGGAAATCCTGACAGGCCGATTGCATTAACCAAAATCTTCAGTCTTCTTCAGGTATGAGCCTGTTAAAAAAATCAATGGCTAACTTCATTCTCACAAACTTGGATTTAGTCCAAAATAATTCTCTTCTCTCCCTCTCAGGGGCAGCAGGCAGAGATGCAGACCACAACGCAGGCCTTTCCACAGTTCTCTGGTGCGAAACTACTCAGAAGGCTGCTTGACTGTCTCAAGCATTTTGCTTCTTTAACTCCCAACTTAGATCTGACTCAACTGCTAGCAAGCCAGGGACTTTCCCCAGAATCCAAAAGGTTTGGTCACAACAAAGGCTCCCCCTTCAGGTGCAAAAAGATGCCAAAAGCCCAAAACTACAATTCCTACAGATTTTGACTCCAGACAGCTCCTGTAGTCCGGCTCCATTTTAGGTCACACCAGAACTGATTGGTCCAATTTGGCAGTCCAGGACCAAGATAATGGAGATAAACAAAACAGTCCTTGCTGCAAAGAAGGCAGGTTAGACAAACTACATTATCATTATCACTCTAAATGATTTTAAGCAAATAGTTGCATCTTGCAAAAGAGCTCCCTGTCAGATTACTTATGACTGTAATCCAGGCAGCTCTTAAAGAGACAGTACACAAAGGCTATACAGGCACTCTCTGGCAATCACATTTAAACTGCTAAAACACAGGACACCAGCCTGGCAGTGAGCATTTAGACAAGCTTGAGGAAGACTTTTCGGGAACCCCCATTTGTAGGGAGGTTACACCCTTCCCTGCCTGGAGAAAACTTGGCATCCGCATCAAGTCTGTACCATCATGCATCAGTTAACCTAAACTTATTACTTTACTATACATATTCACTACACTTCATGATACTATATCCATTCTGACAACACATTGTGCATATTTCACACAGGTAAATTGAACATTACTGTACTGAATCAGGTAATAACTTCTTGTACCTTAAACAATGCAAGAGGGAGCCCTTCCTTATCTGCTTACTTGGGGCTAGAGGGGATAGGAGCACCATGGTGAGAGGGAAAGACAAGTAACCTGGAATTGGCTGTCAAGCTCAATTTGGGCAGTGAGCTTGGTGAGACAAACACCTTTGTGCACCACATTGAGAGGCAAATCCACTGGCCTCCCGAGAGAATCATACCAGAGGCGTACTACTTGCTTGACAGCTCAGCCAGTCTTTCTGAGGGGGGGAAAACTACAGTCTCTGTACTCTCAGTACTGGTCTGGGGACTCTTGTCACTTGTGAGAGGTGCTTCTGCCTGGATGGGAACGTCCAAACTTGGGGGACAGTCGGTTCCTTGCTCTGCAGGCTCTGTTTCTATAACACTTGACTCATTTTGCGAACGCTCAGGCACAATCAAGTTTTGAAGCACTGAAGGGGGGTTGTCAGCACTCTCATAGTGTTCTTCAAGTTCTGGTATGTCATCAGAAAGAATCAAACCATCAGCCCCTCCTTCAGGCAAATCATACAGTTCCACAATACACAGGGAGTCAGCATCTTCAGACGTGATACTTTGCAGTACACTTTCAGGGAGCATTGGCTCCAAGGACGAAGTTGGGGGGTTAGACAGTCCAGAAGGCCCAGCTTCATTCCAGCAATTAGTCATAGGATTTCCTTGAAACAACTGACTCAATTCATAGGAGGGATAATAGGCATAGTCGCACTCACTTTCTTCAGAAGTGGACTGACAGTCACTATCATTCTGGGCCTGCTGCGGAGGAAACCTTAAATCTGTGACCACTGAGGTAGGTTGACTCTGTCTCTTTCTTGTAGCAGCATGAGTCACCAGCCCGGGGGGCTCAATTTCTGGGGGTTCAGCCTCAATCATGACTTGGTTGATAGGTAGCAAGTGGTTACGGTGCATGGTCTTGACAGCTTTGGAGTTGTTCTCTGGACACACCTTATACACAGGTAAATCATCCAACTTTCCAACTACTACATGGGGAAGATGGTGCCACAGATCAGCAATTTTGTGTTTACCATGCAGTTCCAAATTGTGTAACAATACACGGTCTGGTCCCCAGGTCGAAGATCTAGAGCCTTTACTTTTTTATCATGCCTTTCTTTGTTGGCTAGATTTCTCTTGGCGGCCATTGTCTGGGCCAGTTGATAGGCATGGTTCAATTGAGCTTTCAGTTTTTGTACATATAGCAAGTAGTTTTCGTCTCAGACCCCATCTGGAGAGACCCCAAAACAGACATCAACTGGCAGCTGGGCCTCTCTCCCAAACATGTAGAGGGAGAACCCAGTAACATCATTTTTTGTGCAATTGTATGCGTGTACCAAGGTGCTAATCTGCTGGCTCCATTTATGCTTGTCTTTTGGGTGGAGGGTGCCCAGCATGTCTAGAAGGGTGTGGTTAAAACATTCTGGTTGAGGATCTCCCTGTGGGTGATAGGGGGTGGTTCTTGACTTTTGCACCCCCCCATAGAGAGAACATTTCTTTGATTAGTCAACTCTCAAAGTCTCTGCCCTGGTCAGAGTGGATCCGCTGGGAGGCACCATAGTGGATGAAGAAATTTTCCACTAGCACCTTGGCCACAGTAGACGCCTTTTGATCTTTGGTGGGAAAAGCTTGTGCATACCGTGTGAAATGATCCATAACCACTAACACATTACCAATGTTCCACTGATCAGGTTCTAAACACAAGAAGTCTATGCAGACTAGTTCCATGGGGGTGCTGGTAGTAATATTAATAAGGGGGGGGCAGCCCTCTGAGGCAGGGCTTTTCTTTGCAGGCAGCGACTACAAGTCTTTACATGGTGCTCAACATTGGCCCCAATTTTGGGCCAGTAGAAGAGAGATCATACCAGGTCAAGGGTTCTGTCAATACCGAGGTGCCTCACGTGATTGTGGAGGGACCTCAGTACCAAATCTTTAAAAGCCATGGGCAGGACCAATTGTTGCTTGTCTACTTTGCCACTACAATCTACTGTCTCTCTCTCTATACAACTGATTGACCAACCTCAATCTAGGACCTTCTTTAAACAATAAAGCAGTTCGTAAGTCAGTGGAACATAACTTAGACACATCTTTCCCCGCATGCAGGGCATCAAGTGCTGGCTGAGTCATAGGATCTTGGGATTGAGCCCACTGAATGCTGTCATTGTCAAATGGAGGTAGTGCACTAATATCTAGAGCGGAGAAGTGGCAATAAGTACAGATAGCTGGTATGCAGGTGTCAGAAGGGCCCAAGCAATCTACTAAACAGCCCACTGTGTCCGCAGACATCTGTTCATCTCTATCCAACTTCTGGCACAATGCTCAAATGTCAGGTTCAGACAGCCTGACCCAATCACTCTTGGAAGTGGGCCTTCGTGATAGGATATCAACATCAATATGGTTCAGTTCCGGTCTGTATTTGACAGTATAATAATAATAGGTTGATAACGCAGAAAGCCACAGGTGCCCAGTGGTGTCCAACTTAGCTGAAGTCTGTACATAGGTCAATGGGTTATTGTCAGTCTTCACCAATATCTCTGCCCCATAGAGGTATTCATGAAACTGGTCAATGATGGCCCATTTCAGTGCAAGGAACTCCCACTTATGCACAGGGTAGTTTCGTTCGGACGGGGTCAAGCTCCTACTGGTGAAAGCTACTGGTCTCAGGCCATCCTCATGGTCTTGATACAGCACCACTCCTAGACCCTGCAGACTAGCATCTGTATGCAGCACATAGGGTTTGGTGGGGTCAGCATAGGTGAGGATGGGGGCGTGGGTGAGCTAGTATATGATCTCATGGAAGGCTGTTTCTCAGTAGGGCGTCCAGTGGGGCCCAAAGAGTTCATCTGGGCAGAAGTATACTTTTTCTGGTTCTTTAACAGACCCTTTTTTGTATTTACGATTGGTAGGAGGGTAACCCTGGGTAAGGTATATGCTCCTCCTCCTGGGGCTGTGTGGGTGGCTGTTTGTGCTTGTCTGTGTCTGTAGGTTAGTTTTTGTTGATTTACATGTTTTTCAGCTGGCAATACCTGTGCCATTCTTGCACACAACATTGGTGAAAGTCCCTGGACTAAATTTCTGCAAATCGCCATCATCAGGTATCAGCTTTTTAATTTTAAATCAACTTTCTTGAAGCCTCCCAAGGAAGCATATGCCTTACAACTAGTCTTACAAACATGGTGATGCTGGGTCCTGCAACTGAATCAACATTTCAACATTCTCATCTGACCACTCTTAAAGCAACTGCATTGTGGACTTTAAAGAACAAAGGATTTTAACACATTTGTGACCGAATCAACATTTTGTCTGACCTTTCCAAAGGTATTGTACTTATCTCTGAGGACTTTGAAGATCAAAGGAAACATATACAGACAAAGGATTTCACACATTGCATATGCCTACTGTCTGACCTACTCCCAAGGTATTGTACTTATCTCTGAGGACTTTGAAGAACAAAGAAACATATAGACAAAGGATTTCACATTGCATATGCCAGGCCACAGTTTATCACCTTTCAGGAATTTTAACATATTATGTGATCCTGGATCTCAACAGTTAATTTCCTGTGGATGAAATTAACCTTCAGCATTTTCCTTTGCTATCTCCTGGTGTGCTTGTTAGACCACCCAAGTGCCACCACCTCTGCTCTACCATGGATTACTCTATCCTCCTAGTTCTTTATTTGCTGTGGGTGCTACAGGCCCACGATGCCAAGCTGACCACTCACCACCCCTCATGAGAACCTGCTCTTGACAAAAATGGACTATATGGCACCCCATGCCAACTGTGCCAAAGGAGCTCCAGCTTTCCACCATCTGCATCCCACCTGCTAGCCTGGGGCACCCGACACCTGCACGTTATCAACATTTCCATTTCATGCCCATAAAGATCACCCTGGTGAGCATTGCCTCCCCACTGCAAGAGCAGGAGGCGAAGATAAGCTCACCATTTGCATAAACCTCTCAGCCAAGAAAATAATATTCATGCTTCTTCTTCTATCGGGTAATGTCCATGCCAATCCTGGCCCACCACCAGTATCAAACGCAGGGGAAACACATGAGAAGGCCTGAAAGTAGCTGCACTGGAACATCTGCAGCCTCACAGCAAAGTTTGACCTACTCCAAGCGTGGATGTCCGACCATGTACCTGACATTCTGTGTCTGACAGAGACCTGGCTGTCAAGCAGGATAAAAGACAATGAGTGATGCTTCAGGATATCAAACATTCAGGAAAGACAGGTGTGGCAAGAGGTGGAGAGTCCTTATCTATGCCAGGGATTACCTATCTGTTCGGGTCCTCCTGTTACCAGGGTCGAGGATGATCATGAACTACTAGCAATAAAAGCACAGGTCAGGCGCACGGCAAATCTCTAATCTTAGCGTCGGTTTATCTTCCACCCACTAAAGCCAGGGATGGCCTCCCAAAAATACTGGGTACAATTGCTACCCTTTCTCAGGGCACAGAGCTTCTCATAACAGGTGACTTTAACATCAACTGGGAGGGCAGGGAATCCACGCCTTTCAAAAACATGGTCGCTACTTCCAATCTGACCCAACTTGTAGACAGCCGAACAAGGCAGAACCACATAACAGAAACAGACACCCTCCTCGATTGACTCCTCTCGAGTTACCCTTCTCGGATCTCTGAACTTAAGGTCCTGCCTGACACCTTAAGTGATCACTCCCCGGTCACTTTCACATGGTCAAACAAATTGAGCAAGCCCCCGCCTATCATAATTAATAGTAGGGTCTTGGGGAAGGGCAAGCTTGGGTTCCTCTCCTCTGCCCTTTCCCAGTATGACTGGTCCCCCATTTATCATGCGCCTAATATTGACCAGGCCCTAAGTTTCTTTATAGGGGCTTCAACAAGATTTGTGATATCTTTGCACCACTGAGAAAAAGAAAAATTGGGGTCAAGTTAATGGATTTGGATCACAGAGGATATCCTCGCCCAGATGAAGGAAAGGTCCAATCTCTGGGAAAAAGCCAGGTCCTCTCATAGCAAACACAACTTCCAATGCTACAGAGCTGCAAGAAACCACTGCACCAACCTTATCCTCCAACCAAAGGCCAACTTCCACAAGGAGCAGCTTAAAAAAACTTGGGGCAATGGGAAGAATTTTTGGGATAACATCCAAAACCTTCTTGGGAAGGATGAGAAGAAGATCCCCCACTCGCTCAGCATTGACAACATCATGATTACTGACCCTCAGCACATCGCGGATTCTCTCAACACAGTGTTTACTGACCTGAATGGAGTGCTACCCCCTGACTACCTGCACCCTGCTGGGGAACAAACCAACTGCACGCTTCAAGAGGGCTCAATCCCTGTCTTCTATTTCAAAAAAGTGTCAGTGAAGGAGGCTTACAAATACATAAAAAAAATACTAGGCAAGACCAGAATGGGGAGTGATGGAATCGATATGAAATTCCTTTCCCTAACACTGGATGTCATCATCGTGCCAGTTACAAAACTATTTAACAAATCACTGGCTCTTGCACAGTTCCCCGGGATCTGGAAACAGGCTCTCGTGACGCCGGTGCACAAGAATGGTGATATGACATGCACCACCAATTACAGGCGATATCCATCTCTCTCCCATATCTAAAGCCCTGGAAAGATTTGGCCGCCCAACTCACAGATTACCTCAACAAATACAACCTGTTATGTCCAAACCAACATGGCTTCAGGCAGAATCATAGTACCTCCACAGCCTTGCTGGACTACACTGACTACTTGCACAAGGCACTAGATGAAGGAAAGCTGGTGGGGTCAGTCTTCGCAGACCTCCACCAAAGCCTTGTCACTGTCAATCACTCTCTCCTCCTGACTCAACTACAGAACCTGGGGGTTGCAACCAATGCTGTCTGCTGGTTCAAGGACTACCTAACACACAGAAGCCAGCGTGTAAAATTGGGCACACAGTATCTAGCTCCAATGAGGTATCTTTAGGGGTCCCACAGAGGTCAATACTGGGGCCCTTACTATTCAACCTCTTCCTAAATAATCTTCCTGAAGCCTGTGACACTAAACTGATACTTTACGCAGATGAAGCTGTCGTTTACCAGCAGTTCATCAATAGTTGCCCCACTCCCAGCAGGCATCCTTCTACAAGCTGGAAGACTGGTTCTGTAGCCATAAACTTCTATTAAACTACAAAAAACCAAGGTGATTATACAGCCAGCCCACAGCACAAAAAAAGCTCCTCCCTCACCATCTCCAATAAAGTCAGTGAGCTGCTGGAACAAGTTCAGACCTTCAAGTACAAGGGTCACAGTTGATGACTGCCTCACCTTCACCCAACACATCGACACAGTGGTAAAGGCAGTGAACACCAAGCTGGGTGTACTATATAGGCATAAAAAGTATCTCACTCCAGAGGCCCTCCTTCTCTCAGTCTCCAGCTCCATCCTTTCTACCATCGACTATGGACTGGTGGTCTATGGCGCAGCAACAGACACTGCACTTAAAAGGATTCACATTGCCCTCAACAAGGCATGTAGGCTCACAATGGCTGCAGATCGAAATACCCACACCTGCTCCTTATACAAGGAGACCAATTGGCTGCCACTAAAGAACAGGATTATACTCCAAACATGTCTCCTTGGAAAAAAGGCACTAATGGGTAAAACTGCCTCATGCATTTCTAGCATCCTAACACCAAGTGCTACCAGCTATACCACCAGAGGCAGGATGAGGGGGGCCCTATCAACACCTTTCCGTCGAACTGTGCAGGGACAACGTGCTTTCAGCTTTAGGGCCCCCCAATGGCTAAATGAAATCCCAGTGCACATTCTAAACTCCCAATGCATCTTGCAATTCAAAAATGGCCTAAGGCAACACCTTCTTACTCGGACAGTTTGTGACTGCCACTAGGACTCTAACACCCATAATGCCACTCACCCACACTCTCCTTCCCCTTCCTTTTACACCCACTCTTCCCTATTGCCCTATCCCTCTGTCTTCCTCTCCCCCCTGTGCCTTTTCTCCCACTGGATCAACCTTAAAACCAACATACTACCACTACCTCCCCAACCTCCTAGACAAACCACTTCTGCGCCCTCCCCCCTGTCTCCCCTCCCCTCACCTTGACTCTTCCTTGGACTCTCACACTAGGTGTCACACCTGTTTATCTCCTTCACTACATATAAACACTGTCCTTTACCTAGTTGAATGCTCTTGGCTGTACTATCACCATTGGTACTATGAATGACATTGTATCCTTACTGTATACTAGCTACCTACTATTCGAGTATTGTATGTAAACTGTTTGTTATTGCTGTCATTGTCACTGTTTGATGTGGAACCTTTGCAAAAGAGCTCTGAGCTCAAAGGTATGATCCAAATCCCTAAATAAATAAAAAATAAATAAAATAAAGGTTCAAGAGTGGTGAATCACCTTGGAATAGTCTTTTATGAACCTGTGGTAGTAGCCACAGAACCCCAGGAAATGTTGTAGTTCTTTCAGATTATGGGGCTGGGGCCAAGTAGTCAGTGCTTTAACCTTACTGAGATCAGTCTCTATCACTTTTGTAGATACTATGTGCCCCACATACTTCACGGAGGTTTGGAAAAACTGGCACTTGTCAATGGACAGCTTGAGGTTGAAGTCTTCCAGTCAGTCTAGAACTTTAAACAGTTGGTTCTCATGCTTCTCTAAGGTGCTCCCAAACACAGTGACATCATCCAAATACACCAAGCATTCCAGTAAATTCATATCTCCCATCGCACGTTCCATAAGTCGTTGAAAGGTGGCCGGGGCACCCGATATCCCCTGCGGCATCCTCAGAAACTTGTAGAACCCCAATGAACAAATGAAGGCTGTTTTCTCATGGTCTTCTGGGGCCATCAGGATCTGATAGTATCAGCTGCGAAGATCCAACACCAAGAACCACTTGCTCCCATTCAAGCAGTCCAGGGCATTTTGTATACGAGGCATAGTATACTGGTCTGGGAAGGCCTGCCAGTTCAGGGTTTGATAATCAACACACATCCTCACAGACCCATTCTTCTTATGCACAACCACAATGGTAGAGGCGTATAGGCTCATGGATTCTTGTATCATGCCAGCAGCAAGCATTTCCTGCAGGTGTCTTCTCACATCCTCTATGTCTGCTGGGGCTAGGCATCAGGACCTCTCTCAAAATGTCCGTTCATCGTGCAGGAGTATGTGATGCTCTGCACCGTGGACACATCCCATTTCTTCCATGAAAACACTTAGTCTCTCTGGGCAAGTCTCTTGCTAATTCTAGTCTCCCATTCAGCTGGCAACGGGGAGTCACCAAAGTCAAACAAGTCTGGGGTCACTCTCTCCTTCTCACCAGGGTGAATGTTGCTGGGCAATACTGCAGTGTCTGCGCAGTGTACCATAGCTAGGGTGCACCCTTTGTTCACATGGATCTCCCGATCTGACACATTGTGAATCTGGACCATCACTCATCATGCATAGGCATGGGCATGAGTAGGCAAGATGCTGAGCTTGACCAATAATCCTTCTGGCAATTTTCCATCGCTTGATGCATCCGACATCAGTATTTTATTCTTGACATATCTCCAGAGGTGAACCTCCCCCCTTGAATGGTACACTGGGTGTTAGGGGCCAGCACCATTGAATCGGGATCCTTCTTCCACACAATCCCCACTGGTTCATCCTGGTCTACTTCCTCGGGTTTCTTCTGCAAATCATAGGCCCTCTTGATCAGAGCCAGAATTCTCAGGGCCCTCCCAGTCTGTCGCACTTGTTTCTCGTGACAGAGCTGTGCCAGTCTCCCAAACATATGGGCGTTTGTTCCAATTACCAGGGGGACCCCATCATACAGTCCGGTGGGGGGGAGACACACTAGGGCCAGTGTCTCTACTTACTCCTCTACACCAGTGACAGTTGCAGGAAAAGACAACCAGAGGTGGGCATATCCTAGATATGGATAAGACTTGTTGCTCAGCCCCCGCACATGTAGGCCTTCCAGGGACTGCAAGGGGTGCATCAGATAAGTGTTTGTCATACCAGTCCTGAAACACAATGGTCACTTGTGACCCACTGTCAAGCACAGCCCGAGTAGGAATACTATTCACAGCCACATTAGTCTCCATTGAAGGACCCACTATCTTGGACCATTCTGGAGGGACAACAGCAGGGGCCTGGACAGACTATTTAGCCACAGAGGGGTTTGAGTTAGGATGGCCGAAGCTTTTACTGTGGTCATTGAGTGCATCCCTTGATCACTGACTCATTTTCTGAAGCTCTCCTTGATGCTGGTTCACCAATCTCTCCAAGTCCCTCTGAGAAAGGCATTCCCTCTTCCTGTGACCATCCTTGCCACAATTGTGACAAATGACAGGCTCTTGGGGCATACTTGAAGAAAGCATTGCAGGGGATGCTGGAGCACCGATGGAAGATTGTGATCTGGCTCCTGCTGATAGTGTGCCATGTCTCAAAAGTCCCTTTAGGGTGGCAGTCAATTCCTTGAGCTCAGCCGAAAAGCCACCCTCAGTAGCAGATGCCTGAGGATGCACCCCCACCCCATGGCAGTCACGTCCTGACAGGGGCCAGGGTCCTTGCCAACAGGGGATACCTCAGTGAGAACATCCGGTTGTACCTTTCTGACTTCCTTCAGCAACTTCTGTCCCCACTGTTTAGCCCACGGTGGGACACTCTTAATGGTCTCCATTTCGGAAGAGCCTTCCGGTGTCATGATCACTTGAGCTGCACTCACCCCATAATTACAATCTCCCTCTTCCCCTTCAAACTCCCTGAGTTCTTTTATCAAGTCACAGTAGTCAGGTGGGTTACCGCTCCTATCCTGGAGCCTTAACTGGAGGATCTTCAATTTAGAATGCTTTGCATGTTGCAGTATGTACCCCAATCTCACATGGTTCAAGTCACTGATGGCTACCCCACCTTTCCAGTAAGCTTTCTGCAAAGCTCTTTCTAGAAGAGCAACATACACAGACAAACTTTCCCCTTTCCATTGTTTGGTAACTTGGAATTTCCACATCAAATTCTCCCACGACTCAATGCTCCCAAAATTACCTTCGCGTGCAGATAGGTACTTCTGAGCAGATGCATCATGGTTTGTGGACCTCAAAAATTTAATGGCTTTGAGGGCGGGACCCCTCAAACTTTCTATGATTCTTTTCCACTTCTCAGCCTCCGCACACTGCCACTCGAGTATCAACGGGGCAACATAGTCTATCCAGGTCTTCCAGTCTTCCTCCCTCTGGGGGGGTGGGAAGGGTGCCCAAGAAGATTCTCAGCCTTTGGTAGGAGTTGTGACTAATGGCAGGTACAGATATAGGGGCCAGCATTGGCACAGGCACAGAAGGTGGGGCAGTAACAGGTGTTGGAGTGGGAGGGGGTGTTGGGGAAGGAACACCCCCAGGTGGTAGGAATAGTTTCTTAAAGTCCTCTATGGTTTTCCCTTCCTCCAGCAACAACTTAGCAAATTTCTCCTCAAAAGTCTCAGATAATGGTGGGAGCTCATCCTCCCCAGGGTCTTTACTGTCTGTTATCACTCTCTAGGCAGCTAGAACCCCTTCTGGGGCAATAGTCTGTGGCACTTTAGAGCTGCCCACGAGGTCACTACACTCTACCAAGGCTTTGAAAGTTTGGGCAATCAAATCAGCTTGTCAACCACCACCACAGGGTTTTTTAAACATTCAACTTTGGAGAGTGCTCTCTCTACAGTGTCCTTACTGGTACCCAGGGGAATATCCAGTATAAGCAGAGGATTTTGGGGGTCTATCTCCTGCCCAGTACATCACCCCACCAACTGGTGTACAGCTATTTCAACTGGGGTAGCCATTAATCTTTAACAATAATTCGTAATTTTTGGCCACTAGAAGTCACAAAATCCCAGTGGTGAGCCTCCAAGTTGTAATCCCTAGGTGGCACTATCCCAAGGGCTACTACCCCTGCCTGCTTGCTAGTAGCAGGTTAAGGGGCCTGAGTTCTGATATGGGTGCCTCCACCCAGAGGTCAGGGTTGGTAGTGGTCAACCTATCCTGGGCACAGCCCTCCGGGACACTGTAACCCCTCTCTTTCCTTACTAGTAGCCAGAACAATACACACAATAATCACATTCACAATACCCCTGATACACCACACCAGTACCCACACTGTTTGCACTTACCACCAGGGCTTTCCTTTGGTTCGGCCCTAGGGACCCACTGTAAAACAAGGTTATACACAGCAAATAACAGCAGTACAGTACTCTTGCACAAACTGGAACCACAGTCAGGGTAAATGCAAAAAAGAGTTAGATCTGATTTATTTAAGGGACTTGAACAAGGGAGGGGTGTAATCAGATTAATTTGCTTAAAGGCTCTATCAAACAGTTATGCATGCACTTCAAGGTCCATAAACAGTCACACACCCTGGGTACCCAGATGGAGAACGGTGGGCTAGCCCGGAATGTTGCAGATGGTTGGGGCCCTGTGATGGAAGAAAAAAAACATGCACAACACACACTATTTGTAATCTGGAGCCGGAGGGCTCAGTTCGTGAAAAGAAAACAAGACAATCAGATGACACACTTTTAGACTAGGCTGTTGTTGCAGGGAGCTACCCTGATGATTACTCACAATACCCAAGACTGGACACAGGTTGGACAAAAATTGAGACAGCAGGTGGTTAATCTGGAGTGCCAGGAGAAGCAGGGCCCACACAATTTGCCGAGGCATCATTCCTGTTCAAGTGTGGAGCAGGGGGCTGATCCTGAGGCACGTCTCTCGTCTGTGGCTTTCTCTGTGCAGTGGGGTAGTCTGGCAGGGCCAGTGTGGCTGGCCCAGGCCGAATGGAGATGAATGCGGAGTCAGTTCGATTAGGCTGGATAAAGCTTCCAGCAAGCAGAACACAGTTCACATAGTGGGGAACCAAATCACGACCCACTTTCAATACACACCACATTTACATGTAACGAAAGTCTACTGTACCAGGCAAACCGCTCTCCGGTCACGAT
Source organism: Neoceratodus forsteri (assembly GCA_016271365.2). NCBI lineage: Eukaryota > Metazoa > Chordata > Ceratodontiformes > Ceratodontidae > Neoceratodus > Neoceratodus forsteri. The sequence goes on along the minus strand of CM028130.1, from coordinate 1,062,878,345 downwards.
CGCAAAGTCTCTGCACAAACTGGGGATTCAAGAGCAGCTGGAAATCCTGACAGGCCGATCGCATTCAGCAAAATCTTTGGTCTTCTTCAGGTATGAGTCTGGTAAAAAAAAATCAGTGCCTTACTTCCTTCTCACAAACTTGGATTTAGTATGAAATAATTCTCTTCTCTCCCTCTCAGGGGCAGCAGGCAGACATGCAGGTCACAACTCAGGCCTTTCCATAGTTCTCCCATGCAAAACTACTCAGACGGCTGCTTGACTGTCTCAAGCATGTTGCTTCTTCAACTCCCAACTTAGATCTGACTCAACTGCTAGCAAGCCAGGGACTTTCCCCAGAATCCAAAAGGTTTGGTTGGCTGATCTGTCTGTCAGTCACAACAAAGGCTCCCCCTTCAGGTGCAAAAAGGTGCCAAAAGCCCAAAACTACAATTCCTACAGATTTTGACTCCAGACAGCTCCTGTAGTCCAGCTCCATTTTAGGTCCCACCAGTACTGATTGGTCCAATTCGGCAGTCCAGAACCAAGATAGTGGAGATAAACAAAACAGTCCTTGCTGCAAAGAAGACAGGTTAGACAAACTACATTATCATTACCACTCTAAATGATTTTCAGCAAATAGTTACATCTTTCAACAGAGCTCCCTCTCAGGTTACTTATGACTGCAATCCAGGCAGCTCTTAAAGAGACAGTACACAGAGACTATACAGGCACTCTCTGGCAATCACATTTAAACTGCTAAAACGCAGGACACCAGCCTGGCACTGAGCATTTAGGCAAGCTCGAGGAAGACTTTTCAGGAATCCCATTTGTAGGGGGGGGTTACACAATGATAAACATTTGGGGAACCACCCTTGCTTTAAGTAACATCTGTAAATAAAAGCATACTGCAAAATTCCAGTTACTGCTTTAAACATTCCACTTATTGCTTCAGGTGTGAACATTATTGGGGCTCCTCTGTAGTTAGGCCTAGCATCCACTCCCCTAGACCTGGCTGTAAATAAAAAGGTCCATTTTAATATGTTCCCCTGTCCCCCATTCTCTAGATAATAAGCCTGGTATTCACTCCAGCGCTAGCTGTGGTACCATGAGTGTAGTTCTGCCAAAAGAAAATTGTATGCCATGTTGTTGTCAGTAGTTCTTTTAAGGGGGACTGCCAGCTAGCCAAAGGTGGTGTGGAGGTTACATACATATGAATGATACCCGTACATGCACAGTTTAAGTCTGCACCACCATGTTGCATGCGACGGCCATCACATCTGCACTCGCAGAAAGGAACAGTAGTTCACCAGGAAGTGGGTATGTTTATGCAGCCCACAGAGGGGAAGGGCTGCATAAACAGACTCACTGGAAACTATGCTGGAACACTGTGGCAGAACGTCAGACAGCGGTCCAGTTGCATGCTTCCACAGTGCTCTTATACAGATCTGATGATGGCATAACATTTATGGAGCTTGGCCCACACAATCATAAAAATCAGACTCAGGAGGAGACTATTAAACTAGAGATCTGGTCTCAGATTTGCTCATCACCACAGTCATGATCTCATTCTTTTCTAAGCAGTAATTTCTGGTAAATGTGCCTTAACCATATTGCTAGCACCATATTACTGGTAGACTACTTCTGGTTTTCCCCTGATTGTATTAGGAGAAGGTAGTAGCAGTCTTGAAGTGGTTGCTGCCAGTGGTAGTATGCACTTAAAAAAGTGGTCCCTATGCTCATCTGCACATTTTAGAAGTGACCCCTTGAGTTAAAGGGAACAGGAATTGACTAGTTATGTGCAATTGTTTTAAATGTCTCTTTTTATAAATTATATTCATACCTCTAAAGGATCCCTAATTTAACTATGTCTGAATAAAAGTTGAAGCTGTCAGTCTGTCAGCTGTGTTTTGGTTTTAAATGTATAGAACTGTTATTTAATACAACAGCAGATTAGGTACATATGGACCCATGTTGATACATGGACATATTAGGATAACAGCATCTCAATTATAAGGGGGTCTGTGTTAGGTTTGGGTTTTGAATGTACACATACAACAGTCACTTGTTACAGAATCGCAGATATATTTTATTTATTTATTTATTTATTTATTGAATTCTCGGATTACAACCTTTGAGCTACAAGCTCGTTTACACAGGTTCCACGACAGGAAGAAAATACAAACATACAATAGTAAAAAAAAAAATACAGGGTTACATCAAACATTCAACAAATTGTTAATGGTAATATGAATGAGGAGTACATGGGAAAGGGATAGTGCCAAAAATAAACAGGCAGAGTCAGAGCAGCAGCAGTAATTGGCACGAGAGATTGGGGAGGTAGGAACAAGAGTGAAGGGGACTAGGGCAGGTGTACAGCTTAGGGGAACCACTGGCATGTGGTTGCCTTGTCAGGGAGGGTGAGGGGGTGGGAGGACTGGGTTAGTAAAATAAATGGAAGGGGAAGGTGAGGGGGGACTAGGCTGAGGTCAGGGGGAAGGGGTTGGTGGGGAAGGGTGGGAGTGGGGAGTAGCAGAATGGGTGATTGTTTAAGTGCGCTAAGGCGGAGTAGTCAGAATTATAACCAGGAGGGTTGGTCAGGTAGAACAGGTGCATTTCCCAAGGCTGGTAGGTGGGATCTAAGTGCAGATCTGAACAAGCCAATCTTGCTAATAGTGGCTATTTCAGGTGGGAGTGAGGTAAGCCATAGCGGGGCCCAGTATTCAAAAAGCACTGACTTTGGGTGGTGCGATGGTAGGGGATCATGATAGAGATCTTATTGAATGTCCTTGTGGTCCTAGTTGGTGTGACCTTGTGTATGAGGGAGGTGGGCCAGCAGGTAGAAGGCCCAGAGTTGCTTTTTTGGCAAGGAGACAGGTTTGGTAGTGGGCCCTGTCATTCAGATTTATCCCACCGGTTTTCTGGTAGAGGTGGCATGTATGGGTCTGGCTTGGGGCTCCAAGAGCAAGTTTGCAGGCTTTGTTGAGTGTGGTGGTGAGTCGCCTGAGGGTGCTGTCAGAGGCAGCACTGTAGACTTATGGCAAACTGGAAGGCTTTATCGGAGAGGCAGCTGTGGTGCTTATATAGCAGGCCGAGCTTCCTGTTAGCTGTAGTGGCCACATGATCTATATGAGCAGCGTATGAGAGGGAGCTGTCGAGGGTGAGGCCCAGGTATTTGAATGTGGAGACCATTTCAATGGCAATCTTTTGAGAATTCAGGATGCACATGGTTGCGGCCATGAGGCGGCTGTGCGCAGGGGCAAAGAGCATGGACTTCATCTTTTTGTGGTTGACTAGCAGCTTAGCTTTGTTAAACCAGTCTTCCACCTTGTAAAAGTCCTGTTGAAGATGCTGCTCCAGTGCGATCGGGTCGGGATGACTAGAGTAGATCACCGCATCATTAGCATATAGAAGGATTTTTTGTTGACAGCCTAGTGGTAGGTCGTTTAGAAAGAGGCTAAAGAGGAGGGGGGCCCAGGATGGATCCTTGGGGGACTCCTACGGATGCTTGAAGTGGGTCAGAGAGTACATTGCTTATTTTTACCTGAAGAACATGTCCGGAGAGGTAGCTCCGGAACCAGCACAGAGAGTCAGAGGACAGCCCAGTTACCTCTAATTGAGCCAGAAGGATATCATGGTTGACTGTGTCAAAGGCCTTGGTCAGGTCAATGAAGGTTGCCCCAACCAAGTGCCCTTGGTCAAAGGCACTATGAATGTAACCTGTGAACTTGAGAAGAACTGTGGTAGTGCTGTGGTGTTGACAGAAGCCATGCTGCTGCTGGCATTGTAGTTGGTATTTGTCAAGGTGTTCCACTAGCTGATCGTAGACTATGCACTTAAGGGCTTTTGAGATAGGTGGGAGGATTCAGATTGGGTGGTAGTTGGCTAGGTCAGACTTACTGCCTGCTTTGTGAACTGGGGTTACTATTGCAGCTTTCCAGGGTTCTGGGAAGGTACCTGTGGTGAGGGACAGATTTATAATACAGGTCAGTGGGGTTAGCAGTTCATCAAGGGTAAGAGAGATTAGCTTTAGGTCGAGGCCCTCAAAGCTGTGCCTGGACTTACCAAGGACTTTGGAGAGATATCTTTTTACTTCACCTTTAGATAGTACTCTAAGGTAGAATGGGGGGGCTTGGAGCGTTGGGAGGAACTGTGGGGGCTGGGCTGGTTGGTGCCGGATTGATCTTGGAAGCTGGGGGGGAGCACTGTTCTGAGGTCAGTAAAGGCTTTGTTGATGATGTCAGCGATGGATCTGGGGTCTTGTGTAAGGGATCCATTGTTGCACAGCATTGTGGGTGCTGAGGTATCTTGTTTCCCAACAATTGCATTAATGCTATCCCAGAAGCGGTGGCTGTCCCCCAGGTGGAGTTAAGCTCAAGTCTGTGGAAGTTAGCCTTAGCCTGACGGATTGCACCGGTGCATTTATTCCATGCAGCCTTATAGTTTTGCATATCCTGGTCAGAAAGAGTATTTTTGTACTTATACCATAGGCAGTCCCTGGTGCTCATCTGGGCAAGGAGGTGAGGAGTTACCCACGTTTTTTGTGAGCCACAGATTTTCCTTTTAGATAAGGAGGCAAATATATTGCAAGCAGTATTGAAGCTAGCAATAAATTTACTCAGAGCTGTGTCAACGTCTTTGGCATTTAGGATAGGTGGCCAGCTCAGTTGTAGGAGGTGTTGCTTAAAGAGCCCTCACTTGCCCTTTTTTAGAATACGGGATAGTATCACCTTTGCGGGTGGTTTAGGGGCCTTGTTGGACCAGGTGAAGATGATGGGAGAATGGTCACTTAGCGAGTCTGGGAGCACTTTTAGGCCAGAGATACATTCTGGGTGGTTAGCACCCAGTCTAGCAAGGTACTGGAGCCTGATATGTAGTTTGTATGGGTGAGTTGTTCCACAAGCTGAAGGAAGTTGATTGAGGAGACTGCATCCTTATAGGAGCAGAGTCCTGAGACAGCCAATTGATGTTGAACTCCCCAAGCACTATGACTTTGCAACTAGAGCAGATATCAGCTAGATGCTCATGCAGCACTCTAAATCCCTCAGCTACTTCCCTAGGGGGTAGGTAGGCTGAGATGAGTGTAAGGCCCTTGCCTGGGTGCCTAGGGTTAAGCGTACTGAGAGTATTTTTTCCCAAACTTAAATGTGGGAGAGCTATCCCCTGCAGGTAATCTTTTATGTAGATTATACAACCACCATCCCTCTTTCCAAGCCGATCATGGTGGAAGGGAGTGTACCCATGGAGCTGGACTTGGCTGTCCTTGGTCCTGGGAGTAAGCCATGTTTCAGTTAGGCCAGGATGTCTGGGTTGTGTTATACTACCCAAGCTTGCAGTATCATGTTCAAGATAGTAGAAGTGTGACTATTCATGAGTAATATGTACACAGAGTTTAAAAAATGTATCTGAACTGCCTTATGCATCTGAAATATGGGTATATGCCAATGATGAGAACTTTGACAGAATTGTGAAGAAATCTCGCAAAGCATTGTTAGGGGAGCCCTTCTCTGCTCTAGCTCCTGATATAATTGCACAGATAGGACAATGTTGTTTGTAACAGTACTAAAGTCAACCTTTTCCATACTGGGTAAAATTACAGTGCTTAGATGGTTCAAAAAATTCCTGTGTTATGACTCTTTAAGCAGCAGTATTAGTTAGTAAACATATAGTTTTTTTTTTTCAGCAATTAACATTCATCCTGCAAAAATATTAAGATACACATTTTTCTTTTTGCGTTCTTTCATTCCTGAATCAAGATATGGGATTTTGAAAGTTTTAAAAGTGCCTACTCCCATGCCATGCCAGTCATGAAAAAATGAAATATCTTAGTACAGTGTTGTGCTGTTTACCTTTAGAAACAGGTGGTAGCACCATCCAAATACATCTACAGCATGCATCTAGCATTTACATTCAACCAATAACCTCAGCAGGAGAGAGTTTTAAAACTTACAACTGGTGGTTATCTTTATTGGCATGAGTCATTGATTACAAAGTCAGCTGCAAAAGTTGTTTTAACAATATCTGAGAAAACCAAAAATACATGAAGAATGAATGTAAAGATGAATTTAAGAAAGCCAGAAATAAATTTTTGCAAAAAAAAAAATAAATAAATATATGATGAGGATTTTTTTTTCCAATTAGCAAATACTGCTGCTTTAAAAAATAAAGCTACAAAAATAGAGCATCAATCTATTTGCCTTCAGTTTGTGGGAACAAAAGACTGAAAACAGACTCTGTACTTATGGGACCCACTGGCAAATGCAGTGTCTAGAAATAAAGCTGAAGGTAACCTTCTAATTGTAGACATTGCAAAACAAAATTATATTGAAACAGGAAGGCAAGCAAGACTTGATCCATGGTATCCACTGAATAAGTACCTGCATGACTGTGATGGGTATTTTCAAATAATAATAGACACAACAAAAACATATTGACAGCAGTCAGATTTCAGACATTTCATATTTATGATGCAAAATGCAATAAAATATAAAGGATACTGTATGGGCAGCCATAACCAACAAGACTGTCTCTGCATTGAGAGGTTTATATGGCAACCAGGAAACTTGAGAATGAAGCTCAAGAGGTTCACTGGTTGCCATAGGAAACTCGAGATGAAGACACAGGCTTGTCTGTGTATGGATGCCCATACATCATCTGTTGGTGTGTATAAGTATTCATTTCAGACACTCTGCTTCATTTCAGTGAATTGATGGTTGGTAGAAGGCAATAGAGGGCTGGTGGTGGGCTCAAATTATTGATTCAATGTACTGTAGCTTTTCTGTAAGTTCAAGTTTAAAAAAACAAAACAATTTCCAGTTTGATTGGATGGAGGAAAGCAGCTGTATGGCAGTATGCCAAGTCGTTGGGCTGCATGAGTGACATCACTGATGCAGCACAACATCATAACGATGTCACCATCACCACTGAAGCACAACTAGCATATTCCAGGCATGGGATCCAATGCCATAGCAGAGTCCCATCATAAACTATAAGACGTTGCTGTGTTTTGTGAATGAGGACCTGGCAATATGGAGGCTATCAAAGCAGTTATTCTAATTGACCCATCGTATACAGTGCAGAGGAGTTAATAACTAGGGAAGATAGTCAAAATTATACAGGACTTCTGATGCAATAATTAATGCTCTGTTGAATCTATAATTCTGTAAATGTTAAGTAGATTAAAAAATGTCACTTTATCACCAAAGAGATATGGGAAAAATGGCTTGTGTATAAAGGACACTATCTACTTCAGTACTAAGTTGTGTTTGAAATATTATAGCAAGAAATGTTACCAATTTGCACATGTTTTAGTGAATGTGATGATGTATTTATGGTTTATACCTGTCTTATGAAATAAAATTATGAAGACTTTTTTTATCCATCTATAAACTCTTAAAACAGTTTTATGTCAGTAAGGCAATAATTGTCATGGACACCGATTTGCAGTGTTGGCCGGTGTCTTCTATTAAACAAAACAAAGAGTTGTAGAATGCCTGGCTGTTTCTGATTATTGGAAATGCAGAAATCATTGGCAAAAAAATCCCAGAATTTGACTTTTTCAAACATTGTAAAATGGTATTTCCAACACTATGCTGATAAAGAGTTGTATGGACAAGATTTACCTGGAAGTATGATGTAGCTCACGTAAGACAATCCGATCCTTCATCAAATAGTACTTGATAATGACAGCCACTGCCAAGTAAGTAGCAGCTAAGGTGCCTAAAATGCTGAAGTGGAAAAAAAAATACAATATAGATTATTATGGAGTATTCATTTTCTTTTAAAGACTCTGCTTGCAAAACTATGCCTGCAATCTATCCTGAGATATTTTGTTTTAAAAATAGAATATTCCAGTCACCTGTTCAGTATAGGGCGTTGAAGATGAAGAGCTAAGGGACACTCTCTAGCTGAGGTTTGAGAAACTCCGCACATTAGCCCTGTCAGGCTACAGTACATTTCACTCTAAATGGTCACACCAAATAGTTTTATTTTACATTGTTTTATTTTTAAAGTTGGCAATGCATTTCCAACTACCATTATTTTGTTTTCAACACTGAACCAGCTCAAGGGCAACAAATGTTTTTGCAGCTTAACAGAAATGCGTCTCCAGTTCTTTCACAATGAAATGCAAAAACCTAGTTGCAAGTGCTAGGCTACAGATTTTGCATGGCTGTGTTCTGGATCCAGCAACACTTATGCAAAAAACTGAGAAATTCTAGAGCACCGCATTGGTGAGACATTTCAATTTGATTTGTACTATACTAGAAGTTCAGCTATTTGTAGCCCATCATAGACTGTACACATTCGGGGTGGGCCCAGGCAGGTTAGCTGGAAGACATGAATACATGCAAAAAGCACCAAAGAGCCAATACTGCCAAACCATTATAAAAGCATAAACTTTATCTGCAGGAAAGGACCACATGGCCCACCCAGTCTTCCCAGATGTTCCCTACCTAATCAGTCTCTGCAGACCCCAACTTATCTCTGGTGACCCTCTCCCTCCCTCCCTGCCCATTTATTAATATCCCCTTATGCCTGTCCCATGCATGCTTGAAGCCCCAACTGTTTTTTCTCCACTATTTCTTCTGGTAGTGTGTTCAAGATGTCCATCGCCCTTTTAATGAAGTAGTACTCACTTCCCTTTTAAACCCCAGAGCTTCATTACATGCCTTTTGGTCCTCCTGGTCTTTCTCATTTGAAAGAGACCCCAGGAGTCCAGCAAAACATGCCAACTCTACATGTAGCAACCTAGCAGAGTCTATCAAATGCTGTTTGTATCCAGCAGGTCAGAAGAGAATTGTCATCTCCATCTTTATCCAGCAACAGAGGAGAAGGAGCTGGGTGAAAATTAAAAATGCTATATTGAGAAATGTTTGTGACATGCACAATTGTCACACAATTTTGTGTCCATCAGATTTACTTCTACAGTGTGCAGTTTTGCATTCCTGAAATATGCAATTTCACACACAGTGCATTTGTTACATGCAAGTGTGCACTTCTATGTATTTTGTGCTAAAACGTCCGAACTGTGCATTTTTTTAATTGGTTTTAATCAATAATTTTGGCAAAAGAAACATTTTCAGTTATTTTACAAAGAAATGTTTCATACTAATAATTATTTAAGGAACTGGGTTTTCAAAAATGTTCATTTGGACAAGGTAGAGCAAGCTCATGCATGTTCATCAATTAAGTTCCAAATAGAGCCATGGGTGCTGAATTCTGCTAGCAGAATGGCAGTCCTGCTTCTAAAATGTTTTTCTGGTATTTTTGATAAATACTGTGAAATTTCAAAAGTATCCCCCCCCCCCATTATGTTTCTCCCCTGTCCTGGCCAGCCCCCTCCTGGCAGCCCTTCCCAGTCTGGTTACCCATCTTCATGGGTCTTATCCCTTGTGTTTCTGGTGACTTGCATGTTGTGGCAGAATTGAGGAGCTTCCAGTCCCCCCCCCTCCAAAGGTAGGATCTGGTGTGGGTGCCCAGTCAGTGGTGCCAGAACTGCCTGAGGGCCACATGTTTTTCTGTTTTCTCCTCTGGTGACATACAGATTTAGATTTTGCCATATTGGTCCTTGTAAGAGCAGATCCAGAAGCAAATGATTTGATACCTTTTATTAGACCAACATAGATTTTACAAAAAGAACAAAGTGTTTAAATTTTTGGATTAACTAAGTCCTTCCTCGGAAGCTTCTGAAGAAGGACTTTGTTAGTCCAAACGCTAAAGCACTTTGTTCTTCTTGTAACATCTATGTTGGTCCAATAAAAGGTAGAAAACCATTTGCTTCTCGATCTCCTCTGGTGGACATTTGCATGCAATGATGCAATGCATCTTGTCAACATCATCCTGTCTTTTCTGGTCCCCCCCAGCTATCCTGAGACTCAGCCTCCACTTGGTGTCAGGCACACTGTGGGAGGTGCTATCCCCCTTTTCTGGGAAAGGAGAAGAGAGTAGTTCTGTGGACCCTTATGAAAATGAAATATATTTTAAAATATATTAACAGTATATTTACATATAGTGAAATATACTGTATCCCAATCTACTTGTTTTATAATATATTGCAATGTATTGGAAAATCAATATATTTCAATATATTTTAAACTTTGCAAATATATTGCAATGTACTGTAAAGATACCCATTATTGCCACTTTAGTATACTATGTATATTGCAAAATATATTGATTAAATTCCAAATATATTGAAAGAAGGATGGTAAATATATATTATTGGTATGTTGCCAATATATGTACAAATGTATTTTTCTACATTTCAAATGTTGTTCCTGTATTTTCAAACATATAGTATATACATATGGACTAGCTATTACTATAACTATTAAATTACCTAGACAAAAACAAATGAAACTATTTATGACTTACACATACCTCTATCTGTACAATTAGAGTTCACCTTGTTAGTAACCACAGACATATTTACTCTGGAATTATTGTTGTACAGTGCAGCTTTAACCAAAACATACATTTTATACATTTATACTTACAAAGGACTTACCTCACATGCTCATGCTTGTTAGAGGCTCAGATTGATATTATACCAGACCATTTTGTTTCACTTTTAGGTCAGGGTTAAATCCTACATGTACTTTGCTTTATAACTTATACCTTTCTTTTTAGTGTTAAGTTAATGCCATAAATTCAAAATTATTGTAAAACTTGAAATTATCATGATTATGGCTGATAAACTATGTTTTTGAAATATTCAAATTAGTTATGCAAATACACACATGGGACAAAACTAAGCCTTTACAAAAATGCATGTAACATATATAAAAAATATGTGTCACATGTATAAAAATATATATAATATATATAAAATATATGTAGCATATATAAAACTATATATATTTAAAAATATGCATGACATACAAAGAATACAGTATATCTTTTGAAATATAATAATATATTTTAGACAATAAATCACTAAATAGATTGACATGCTTTCAAACAATGCATGAGGCAGAATATATGATTTCAGTATATGCTGAAATACGCTGCATATTATATTTCATTGAGTCAATGTATTTCTCAATACAGTGACATTTTTGCATACTATGGGTTAGAAATACATTATGTCAGTATATTTAAAAATATATTTCATAATATACTATATAATATATTACATTGGGACAATGTATTTCTCAGTGTATTGACATACATTAATGCATATTTTTCAATATATTGCAATATATTCCATTTTCATAAGGAGATACTCAGTCCTTTCTCCCTGGCAACCCCATGGTGATTCATGATTGCTCCTGAACTTGTGCCACCAACTTGGCAGGTGCTAGCTCTACTGCTCCGTCATTGGGTTGGCCACAAAAAAAGTGTTTTAAATTAAACTGTGGTTTAGTTTTCTGGGATTTATGTAAGTCATGGATACAATTTCTTCAGTTTGCAGGAAACTAATCCATAGTTTACTTATATGGCAGAACACTAATCCATATGGCAGGCCCAGTGGTGTGGAGGGCAGAGGCAACCATGCCTCACCTGCCATCATGCCGGCAACCCGGGGTTGGGAATGACCTTGGGCTGCTTGGGGGCGAGCAGGGAGGAGGAGGATTGAGTGTCCCAGTGGATGCTCTTCTTTGCTGGGGAGGGAAGGCAGATTGTGCCACCATAACACTACCTCCTAGGTTACCATAGGAGGCAATACAACTGGCCAGCAGTTCTGGGTGGGGGATGCTCCCTGGTGGGAGACATAATCAAATCCTGTGACATGCACACATCAGACCACCACCTCCATGAAGCATCTGTGGGTTCAGGGGAAAACACTGGAAAATCTCTGCTGGCTGCAGGATGCCACCCCACAGAGCCTTGCAGACCTCACACCACCAACTGGGCTCAGGGACCACAGATCTGAATGCGGAACTGGAAGGGGGCTTGGGGGACTCCTTGATGGCCCCACCACAGGGGGCAATGTGCGGGACACTCAGTGACCCTAAGGTAAGTCCCAGGAATGGCAGGAGATGAGGGTGGTGGAGCTGTGAGGGCCAAAGGGGGCCACCAGTGGAAGGGGGGGGGAAAGAACACTAATCCACATTTCATGGAAAACACAAACTATTACTCTGTTGTTTAAATAAAAAAAACACAAACTGCTTCTGAGATTTGGGAATTCTGTTTCCAATGGAACTCCATGGAATTTGACAGAATTTCAGTAATTCTGTGGCATTCTATCAGCAGCACAATTTGAGCATTTCAGACAGCCCTAGTTATGGCTTGCACATTTTGAACAAAACCAGGCTTTTCAAGAATGCACAGTTTAAGAAAAATACGCCAGAGTACATATGGAAAAACAAATATTTTGTTCTATGTTGTAGGTATAAAATAAACAATAATGCATGACAGGATGTGTGTAATTCAGGGATTATGTCATCCCTCAGGAGGTTGTGCAAAAGGCCCCAGGCCAACTGCATCCAACACCTGGGAAGTGTGCTATGCCTCATGATACATCCTGGGGTGCATTATTGCTATTACAAAATAGACGCCTTGTAAAAGAAAAAAAGTAACACAAAATTATAAAAGAAACAAATGAAAAAATTTATTTTTAAAACACATATTCAGATTATTTTTGTGTGGGTAGATACGTTTAAAAGTTCATATTTTAGTTTTTTGTCAATAGGTGGGGCTGTTTCATGTTATTCTACTCCTTAGTGATCCTCCCAACTCTGGTCATCTCTCCCTTGCTATCTCTTTTCTTCCTGTGCCATTAGAGATTCTGTCCTCAGCTCCACAGATTCAAGGAGTATGCTGCCATGACTATTTTTTTCAATAGAGCATGCATTTTGTCAGCAGGAATGGGGACATGACCAATAAGTTATGGAGCAGGGTCAGAGCATGCTTAAGTCCCACACTGCAGTTTTAGTTTGGCATTTTCTTCTGTTGGTCAGGCAGGATAACATGAAGCAAGTTGCTGTGACAGCTTAAGTTTCTAATGCAGCAGAGTTAAAAAGAGGAGACAGAGATGGGAGGTAGATGTATTCTGTGGGATGGGGAAGTGTTAGGATGTTTCTGTACATCCTTGGTTTGGTTCTCTTCCCCCCAGCTCGGTTCTCATAACAGCTCAGGACAGAATACCTTTGCACTCTGTATCCTGCACCTCAGCAGAGTCAAGTCAACTCAGTTTACAGCAGTATCCACCAGGATCAATCACTCCCACAAAAACCTGTGTTATTTAACAAATATCACAATCAGGTGTGTTGAAGTGCTGCAAAAAATATTAAATAAAGCCCTTTCTTTTTAATTAGTGTTGAAATTAATTGTAGCAGGCAGAAAAAAAATTGCATCAGTCATCATTTTTTGAAAATCAAATTCCAGATGAATGTTAACATATAGAAAATCATAATACTGTATAACCTAGGATTCTACAAAAAACTGTGACTGATAATGAGGGAAGCAACTTGATAATCGTTGGAGCTGTGCAAGCTGTGACATTGGACCCCACAGACAAATTTCAAGTCAGGCTGGGCTAAACCTGTTTCACTCAATCTGGCCCAGTATGAAAGAATGGGACATTTTGTGCCCCTAGACACACGTTTACATAGACTTTGATGGCCGATAAGGACCGCTTGGCCCACCTAGTCTGCCCATTTCCCTACCTAGAGGATAAGCTGCAGATCCTATTTAACCAACAGTCTATTTCTTCCTATCCCCACAAAAATTGCCTTATGTCTGTCCCATGCTTTCTTGAATTCTCACATGCCGTCCACCACCCTCTCTGTGAAAAAATACTTCTCACATTACCCTGAGTCATCCCGCTCTATCTTCAAATTGTGTCCCCTTGTTCTTGCACATCTCTTTTCTGAAGATGCTACCCCCTTGGACTTTGTTGATTCCACTGAGGTACTTAAACATTTCTATCATGTCCCCCCCTCCCTCCTTTCCTCAAGGGTATACATATTAAGCTCCTTTAGCCTCTCCTCGTATGGCTTCTTTTGCAGACCCTGCACCATTTTAGTTGCCCTTCTCTGAACTGCCTCCATCCCGTCTATGTCCTTGTGGAGATGGGGGTCTCCAGAACTGGACGCAGTACTCCAGATGGGGTCTCACCAACTGTCTGTACAGGGGGATAACAACTTCCTGTTTTCTGCTGGTGATGCCTCCCCTTATACATCCCAGTATCCCCCCAGCCCTCCCTACCGCCTTGTCATGTTGCTTGCCAACCTTAAGGTCATCTGATATGATTACCCCCAGGTCCCTTTCCATTTTTGTTGTTGTTACTACCTCCCCCCCAATTGTGTAATCTTCCCCTGGGTTTTTGTTTCCCAGGTGCATTACTTTGCACTTCTTTGCATTGAATCCAAGCTGCCATACTCAAGACCATTCCTCCAACCTTGCCAAGTCCCTTCTCATCCTTTCCACGCCTCCTTGTGTATCAACCCTGTTGCAGATCTTTATGTCATCTGCAAAGAGGCATACTTTTCCTTCTAGTCCCTCAGCAATGTCACTTATAAAGACATTACAAAGGACTGGACCCAGTACTGAACCGTGCAGTACACTTCTCTCATGTGCCCATTTCTCCTCCTCCACTTACTCCCTCATGGCAACTCCCCACCCAGACTAATCTGTCACATCTAACCAGTCTAAGAACTGCTTAAATAATCTGTTGGCCATAATTCAGGTTTATTATGTGGAACCTGATTTGGACCTTTTCTACGAATCTCCCCCAAATCTGACTGGGCTGAACAAATTCTCAACCCTAGTGTTAACTAGCCTGATACATAATTAGCAGTCAAACCTAGCCTATAAATGTACTGTATGAGATCCACTCTGAATAAGGAAACATAAGAAGAAGAAAATTAGGAGCACTACAACAATCTGATGCTTCCAAGATGAAGGGAGTTACAGTCTCCGTAAGTGGATGTGTCACATCACATTCCAGTTGCCTCTGAACCAGCCAGACTCAGGTACCATAGGCCTAAAAGACTTAGCCCAGAGACTAACATTCAGGCTTGGTCTTGTACCTTCTTGTGACTTCTTTTGGGGGATTATAGCATCAACATTTTATCAGAAAATTGTGGTCAGTGAAATTTCTGTCCTGCTAAACAAGTGGCAAGACCTTATCCCCCTCTTCATCATTAGTTATTTCCTCTACTTCCAACCAGATTGTATTCTGCTTTTTAAAATTCACAATACAACAAGGGTAAAAACGTACTTCATATCATGTGTAGAATGAATTTGGTTGCTAACTGACCTCGCAGTACACTATAAAGCATGTAGGAAAAAATACAATACAGTTTTACAGTGTACACCTGGACAATTAGCAACACAACTAGCTGTCTTTACTTATATACTCTAGAAAGACTTATAATGATGTGCATGTAGAATACACTGTATTGCCCATCCCACCTTGGAGACAGGATGTGCATTCAAGACCAGTTTTGAAGTATACTGATGGAGCAGTACTGTGTACAACCTCTAGGTCCTCAGTGTTTATTTTACATTGTTATTCGCAAAACACCAACACATGAGAAGATCCAACCTGACAAGTGGTGAATCTGCTACCTCTGAATGATTGACAGTGAGTCTAAGAACACAAATGTTGAGTGTAGAAAGAGCAAACACCTTGTTCATCACAATTTACACTCAAGGATATGATCACTGACGTCAGCAGTACAGTACATGGGGATTAGACCAGCAATAGTCATACTGTACCTGGTATACTTTTGGAATCCTATCTCCTTGGGAATAGAGAGTGGGAGGATGACAACGGCACAGATGACAAATAAGGCAAACTGGCGATTGGTGTACCAGTGCTGTGGGGTACTTATTCCATCGGTCAGCATTTCATTCGTGTAGAAGGAATCACATACTAGAAACACCAAGTAAACAGAATGTTCATTTTAGGTAAACGGAGGAAAGCACAGTCATCTTTTAAACAGGTTCCCATCAAAAACTACTGTTCTTACAGTATTTCTTACAGTATCATCAATAATCCTATATCAGTGTTCCATAATAAGATCTAAGAAAGGCAAAGACCCTTTAATCTAAGTGGTATGATGATATTAAGGGTAGTGCAATATTTTGATAAATAGTATAACATCCCTTTATCCACTAATGCTTCTTTGTGTAACATGCTACCAATACTTTTTGCAATGCTTACAGTTAAACCTTGCTGAAAATGATTGTACCAGGTCTACATAAGCTCAACATTCTGACAGATTTTTACATGGTCATATCACCTCCTGCTTTCTACTGGTGAAGGGCATGCTAATGCAGCCTAGCATCCTGTTAGCCTCAGAACAGGCCTTATTGCATGGGGATGATGTCCACTGGTTTGCGATAATCAACTCAAGGTCCAGTTTCCTACATTGGTTGGCCTACTCTGACTCCTCTTAGACAATACCCTGTTTCAGGCTTTTTGACAAAATGAACAACACCGTTTTGTTTTGGCACTGAATTTGAGCTGCCAGACCTTGGAACGTTTTCCCCCATCTCTGCAGGTTCCTTCTCATTCCCTTAATCCCCTCCTCTGTGTCTATTTCATCACTTATTGCAGTATCATCTGTGAAACAAATAAATCTTTCCCTTTATGCTCTTCTCCTATGTCTGGCACTTTCTCCCATTAAAGTTACGCTACCTTGTATCATGTAGGTCATTGTTTTTAAATAATTTCTCTACCTTATTTTTCATGATAGACACAAGCAACTTCCTCGTGATACATAACTGACTAATAGGCCTGCCGTTGTCCTGCACCCCTATATTCAATCCCTTTGTGAAAAGGAGCAACATCGGACACTCTCCAGTCTGCCAAGACCACCCATCACCAGAAAGAGGTTAAAAAAAATCTGTAATAATTCTACTAGTTCCCTCCAGTCTCATAGCACCATGTGGAGGAGTCTGGCCAGCCCCAGTGCTTTTTTTTTTACCTTTAACCCCCTCAGCCAGTGGAGTATGTTATCCCCTGTAATTTGCTCTGTTTCCACCTTATTCCTGTTCTCCTACCTCAGTTGTGATGCGCAGTGTGGCAGAGAGCTCCCTTCCTCCATCATGAATAAGAAGTGAAGTATTCATTTATCAGGGTAACCATTCCTTCGTCCTCAACTACCTACACACCTCCTGCCTGTGGCCTTTCTATGCCTTCTTTAGCCTTTCTTTCCCCATGTATATACCTTATGAAGGTCCTCTCATTCTCCATTACCCCCACTCAATAGTCATACTAAACAGTGCCTCAGCTTTAGATTTTTGTTGTTACATAACCGCTGTTCTTGCTGCCCTAACACTGTTCTGGTAAATTTCTCTACCATCTGCTATGTGATCCCATTTGTAATTATTAAAGGCTGCCTTTCTACCAATTCCATCCTCCATGACCTCCCTGGATAACTATATAGGTTTCCTCTGCTTTTTTACTCTTCCTATTGCTTTCATGTAACATTTAGAAACCTCCATACTGCACATTTAATGGTTTCCAATTTTGCTCCAGCCCCACCTGATTACTCATCCCCCCTTGAGCTTAACCTGCAGTAGTCCCTCCATATTCTCAAAATCCACCCTACTGAAGTTCAGAGTTAGTGTCTTTATTCCTGGACACTGGACACTGGACCCTGAGAGATATGTTAAACCACATTGCGGTGTGATTGCTTATCCCAGGGATGCCTTGACCCATATTTCCTTGATAAAATCATGATTCAAGAGCACCAGGTCCAGGGTGGCTCTATCTCTAAAGGGGTCCCTGACCTGCTGTACTAGAAAAGAATCCTTAAAGGTGTTCACCAATATCTGGCTCTGTACAACGTCTCTCATCAGAACCATGTTTCCCATCTCAACATCCTTCCTAATTTCTCCTTCCAACAGCCCATCTCCTAAATCAGTCTAGATTTGGGGCCTGTAGGTCACCCCAACCTGCTGTTCTTACTCCATACATCATCAGCTGTGCCTGCAGAGGGTCCAGTACCTGCCCCAATGGATGTCTCTTGCACTGCCCTTTTACACCAGCTGAAACATGTAGCTGTAACAAGATAAAAAAATGACATGCCCATGGGTATGTTTTGTATTCTTTCCCCTTGCAGTGTCTTTGACTAAATATGCATCTCATTTTAGAGTAGCCTTGAATGTGGCAGACATAGTTCAAGTGTAAGTTCATAAGTCAGCTCAAGTGGTCGTAAATGGAGGGATTAGGCATTTCAGTAACACAGAGGCCTAGTGTCTACTGCATGCCAGCTCACAATAAAGACCCCCTACTGTGTTTGCTGCTAGTCTGTCAATGGCTGGTACTTAATGTACAGGGTGCCACCCAGAATGCAATGCATTACCTTGTAGTATTACTGCAAAATGCTGCAGTATGCTGCTAGGAACAGTGTAATTCAATGGAAATTAAGCCCTTTTGTCATGTAGTAGTTTGTGACATGTCATTTACTGCAAATTACTGCGTTACATCCTGACAAGCTCTGCTGTAATATGTTAGTTTATCCAGAGGGAATCCCTAATCATAATGGGCACTGGCATCTAGTCTGAATTGATTCAGTAGAATCTTTCCAGGACTGTGGGCTGAACCCACCATGGGTCATGGTGAGGGGGGAGGATGGAGGCCCTGCAAGGTATATTAATATTACAAGGAGTGTTTGCTGTAGAGAGTGTCAGATTCTCTTGAACCAGGGATAGGACTGTATACATACCCACTATATGAAAGACGATTGCTGGGATTCTTGGATTTCAAGGCCTATGTGGCAAAAATCACATCTGTGTTTCCAAGGCCCATGGGGTAAGGAAACAGATTTTTAAGTGAGTGTAGAGAGCTTTTCCATTTGTAATTCATTCTGTTTAAAATAGTTACTTTAATAAATTTCCTAGTGCTGTTGTATGTCCTTGAGTACCGTTCTGGCAAAATGTGGTTCCTCTATGGAGGCACCCGCAGTGGAGACAAAGGAGGATGCTGGGAACCTCCACAAAGGAGACCCACAGGAGGGTGGTATGGGACCCCACAGGGGAAGGAAACAACTCCCAGTGGGGGACTCCATTGTTAGGAGGGTAGAACTGGGGGAGGAAGGGGAGAGGGAGGTAAGCTGCCCACCTGGCACCATGGCTTGGAGAGACAGGGAGCAAATCCTCAGGATCGCTGGAGCAGCTGCATGGGGAAGGGAGCTGGAAGTCATTGTGCACCTAGGGACAAATGACCTGGCTGAGAAAGGGATCAGAGAAGTGCAGGAAGAGTTTGTGGAGTTGGGGAGGGGCCTTAGACAAGTATCACGCACAGTAACCTTCTTGGAGGTGCTGCCTATCTATGGCATGGATAAGGCATGGGATTCAATCAGTGGTTGAAAAACTGGTGCAGAGCTCCTGGATTTGGCTTCACTGAGGATGGGGGGTCCACCAGGAGTGATGCAGGCCTATACTGGCATGATGGTCTGCATCTGTCCTGGAGGGGAACCAGGATCCTAAGTGATAGGTTTAAATGCTTCACTGGCAAGAATTTAAACTAGCTAAGGGGGAGGCACTGGAAAGGACCAGGGAAATCCTAGCCCCCCCCCAAAAAAAATCAGGGTAATTAGTGAGGTAACACCAAGACAGAGATGTTGATAGAGAGAAGCACAGGGGTAAGTGGAGAAAATGACAAAGGCAATAAGGACAGGGATGGGGCAAAAAGGGGTAAGGCCAGCAAGAAATGGAGGGTAATGAATACCAATGCACATAGTTTGGGCAACAAGCTCCCTGAACTTGTGGCATTGATGGAAGGGGGATGCCTGGATATTGTAGCAGTCACAGAAACATGGTACACAGAGAACCATGACTGGGATGTTAACATACCAGGGTACACAACCTACAGGAGAGACAGGGAGGGTAGAAGAGGGGGAGGAGTAGCTCTCTATGTAAGGGAAGGGATAAAAGCAATGGAACAAAAGAGTAAACAGGGAGGAAAGGAGGCACTGTGGGTTACCTTAGAGACTGGAAATGGCACCACAATCTGCACAGGGGTTGTATACAGACCCCCATGTCAAAGAGAGGGAATGGACAAGGATATGATAGAAGGCATCCTTAGGATGGCAGACAAAGGGGAGATACTGTTGATGGGGGACCTGAATATGCCAGATGTTAACTGGAGCACCTTTGCTGCAGCCACATCCAAGAGCAGGGCCATTCTTGATGCCCTACAGGTGGCATGCCTCAGAAATCTAGTTTTGGAACCCACTTGTGAGGGAGCAATCTTAGACCTTGTACTCTCAAATGGGGACAGCGAGAGGATCTCAGATCTAGAAGTGGGTAGCTATCTGGGAACAAGTGAGCACCAAACAGTGTGGTTCATGATAAATTCAGCTACAGAGTCAAGCCATACAAAAGTGGGTACTGGACCAGGAGGGCTGACTTTGCAAAGATGAAAGAGTGCCTTAGAAAAGCACTAGCAAACAGGCTAGAAGGAGGGGTGGAGCAACAATGGGGAAACATCAAAACTGCCATCACAGAGGCAACAAGCCTTTGTGTGAAGCAAATAAACAAATCAAAATGAAAGAAAAAGCCAATATGGTTCTCAAAAGTGGTGGCAGTGAAGGTTAGGGAGAAAAAGATAGCATTTAGGAAGTATAAGAAAAACACAGAAGGAGCAGGACAGAGAACTGTACCAGTTAAGGCAGAAGGAAGCAGGGAGGGAAGTCAGAATAGCAAAGGCCCAAACTGAGGAAAAGATAGCCAACTCGGTTAAGAAGGGGGATAAATCCTTTTATAGGTACATCAAGGAGCGTAGAAAGACAAAGGGGGGGGATAGTGAGGCTGAACAGAATGGATGGTGGGTGGGCAGAGAGGGACAGTAAAAAAGCAGGGATACTGAAAGAATACTTCTGCTCAGTATTCACAAAAGAGGAGGGGGGTGCCTAATCCAATTAATAGAAGCACTCTGGATAGGGGGGTTGATCCCAGTCCTTTCACAGAAGAAAGGGTTCTGAAAGAACTCCTAAAACTGAAGGTGGACAAAGCAATGGGCCCTGATGGAATTCACCCCAGAATTTTAAAACTATTAAGGGGAGAACTAGTGACACCACTGACTACCCGTTTTAACATATCATGGGAGAATGGTGTGGTACGGGAGGACTGGAGGAAGGCAGATCTGATTCCCCTTCACAAAAGTGGGAGCAAGACAGAGGCAGGAAACTACAGACCTGTCAGTTTAACATCTGTGGTAGAGAAAGTGATGGAATCACTTCTGAAGGAAAGAATTGTTGAGTACCTAGAGGCCAGTGGGGCAGAGGACCCAAGGCAGCATGGGTTCACAGTGGGAAGGTCATGTCAAATGACTCTAATCGACTTCTTTGACTGGGTGACCAAAGTAGTAGCCAGGGAGGGGCTGTGGACATGGCCTACCTAAACTTTAGCAAGGCATTTGACACAGTCCCACACAAAAGATTAATAATCAAATTAACCAGCCTGGGAGTGGGTCCCAGGGTGGTAGCCTGAGTAAAACATTGGCTGGACAACAGCACACAAAAGGTAATTGTAAATGGAGTCCACTCTGAAGAAAGAGGGGTTACTAGTGGGGTACTGCAGGGCTCAGTTCTGGATCCAGTCCTTTTTAATGTTTTTATCAGTGACATTGCAGAGGGACTGGAAGGAAAAGTATGCCTCTTTGCAGATGATACAAAGATCTGCAACAGGGTTGATACACAAGGAGGTGTGGAAAGGATGAGAAGGGACTTAGCAAGGTTGGAGGAATGGTCAAAAGTATGGCAGCTTGGATTCAATACAAAGAAGTGTAAAATAATGCACCTAGGAAACAAAAACACAGGGGAAGATTACACGGGGGGGGGAGGTAGTAACAACAACAAAAATGGAAAGGAACCTGGGGGTAATCATATCAGATAACTTTAAGGTTAATAAGCAGTGTGAGAAGGCAGTAGGGAGGGCTGGGAGGATACTGGGATGTATAAGGAGAGGCATCACCAGCAGAAAACAGGAAGTTGTTATCCCTCTGTACAGACAGTTGGTGAGACCAAATCTGGAGTACTGCATCCAATTCTGGAGACCCCCATCTCTGCAAGGACATAGACAGGATGGAGGCAGTCCATAGGAGGGCAACTAAAATGGTGCAGGGTCTGCAAGAGAAGCCATCTGAGGAGAGACTAAAGGAGCTTAATATGTATACCCTTGAGGAAAGGAGGGAGGGGGGACATGATAGAAACTTTTAAGTACCTCAGTGGACTCAACAAAGTCCAAGAGGGTAACATCATTCAGAAAAAGAGATGTGCAAGAACAAGGGGATTTGATTTGATGATAGAGGGGGGGGAAGGCTCAGGGGCAATGTGAGGAAGTATTTTTTCACAGAGAGGGTGGCGGACACATGAAACAGCCTTCCTGAGGAGGTTGTGGGGTCTAAAACTGTGGGAGAATTCAAGAATGCATGGGACAGACATAAGGCAATTCTTGTGGAGGGGTAGGAAGAAATAGGCTGTTGGTTAACTAGGATCTGCAGCTTATCCTGTAGGTAGGGAAATGGGCAGACTAGGTGGGCCAAGTGGTTCTTATCTGCCGTCAAAGTCTGTCTTTCTATGTAGTATATCTTTTAAATGTATCTGAAATAATACATATTTTACTGTAAAACATGAAATTTTCACGGTCAAATAATTTTCATGATTTTCGCTGAAGCACTAATTTTAGCCAAAATTAATTTGTGCAAATTAGCAGTTCTACCATTATAGTGAAGGTGGTGCTAAAGACTAAGCACTAAATTTAATTTATGAATTATGGTTACATTTGTACTTACGCTAAAATTACTTTGCATGAAAATAATTAGTTTTACAGTGTGTTCAATATAAAATCAGACTACTGTCTTTTATTAAGCACAGGAAGTCTGTTTTTGTTGGGCAGTCTATCATCACTTGGTAGTGAACTTTACTACACTTAGTAAACTTGTGTCATCTCAAATAGAGGGGAGAAGGTACCTGGTACTGTAGCCCATGTTTCCATTACAGAGATGATGTCTACTTTCCCCTCTATGACCAGTCTATTTGTATTTGAGTTTATGTGTTTCACCAGGAACAGGATTCTGTTGATCATGCTTATTTACAAGGAGGTCCTGGGTAGGATAGCATGCAGAGTTTAAGGCAATGATACATGGTACAGGTGTACACAGGACATATCTGTATTCACAACAGAAGCAAGTTCATCAAATTCATATCTCTAACAGTTATGCATACTGTGAAGAACACAGTGTTTATCTACAAGCCTTGGCATATGATTCCACTTACAGACTGAGTCATGTAGATGGAGATCTTTGGAGCAGGGCTAAACTGGGGCTACACTTTATATTGCAATAATTCAATTCCAATGGAACCATCCCATTTGGTACCCTACAAGTCAACTACATCTTCATAAAACAGATAATTTTTGCTACTTTCAACTAAGATCCTATATAGGAGACACACCTGTAGATTATCAAAGTCTAGCACTTCAGCTCCCTGCTCTCCCCCACTCGTAATTTCATATCTCCAGGGCCATACACAGGACCACATCATTGGTCATGCCAATAAAGCATTACAGGAGACTTCCAAGGAAACAACCCCATCTATTCTACAAATGTGGAATGTGGAACTCAGTACATCACATACTGTTGAGGCCTGGACCAAATTTGCCATCCACACCTACCGCCTTACATCTTCATTGTATTGGAGAGAGGTCTCGTGGAAATGCCACTCCAGATATTTCGGCCCCCCAGATATAATGGCTAAATTCACAGATCAGATCATGGCAACATGTCAAAGGGGATGTGGTCACCCCTTGGCAACCACAACACACATCTTCTGGGATTGCCCACATATCCAACCATTTTGGCAGGAAATCATAAGACTGGAGGATATATTCGATTGCCCTGGGGAGGTCACTTCTTCTTTACTGCAGTTTGCCATTGCATTGGACAATACTAGATTGGATCACCTTAGCATCCAATTAATACTCATCTCGGCCAAAGCTGCCAAAAAAGTAATTACCCTTGTAGCCCCTCTCCGGCACCATCCTGGAGAGGGCCACTGCCCATACTGTGCAGGCCTGACCATGGTTCAGGGGTCTGGGTTCCCATAGCTGACCTACGGGGGCAGTTTCCCAAAAGTTAACAAATAAAATGGTGGTGCCTCCACCCAGAGTATGTATCAGTGGGTCTGATTACGTGCAGCACAACCCCTTGGGATGTTGTACTAACCCACCTCCCCAACAGTTACCCCAACATGGAATTTCCAAGATTTGAACCTACCCACATTCAGTTACACAATAGAGATTTCCAATTTCATCCAATGACATACTCACTAAAATTAGGCTCTGGATTCATCTCTGCTGCAAAACAATAACATCCAGTTTATTTACAGAGGAAGGGTTTAGGATGGGATAAGTGGAATAGAGTTCAAGCAAATCACTTTTCTTCTCATTTCAAAGATTTGCATTTCCCAAAATCACCTTTTGATTCAAACCCATATTGCAATCATTGCAGCCACCAGATCTAACTAAATTATCAAACTGCTGCAGAAGTATCCAAACCCAGATCCGCAGGTCCCAGTCCATTTCAAACCCCAAAGTCAATTCACTGGGTACCCAGATTTAAGTTGCAGGCCTGAGGTCCAGCTGGTAGCTGACATTGGTGCACTTAATTGAATTAAGCAACTTTTTAACATTTCTCTCTTATTTAAACCTTGGCTCTATCTCCAACCCTGGTGCGCTTGCTTAACTATTTACAGTCCCCAGGTGCAGTGCAATTCCTGTTTTTTAGTCATGTTCTGCAGAATCAATCCTTCGAAGGCACAGTTGCTGAAATCCTGGGGATAGATGGCAACACAAGCAGAACTGGGCACAATGCTTGAAATAGGGAGCACAGAGGCTTCAGCTTGCTCTTTCTTGCAGATTTTGCAGTTTGTCCCCTTCAGCCCATTACAGGCCCTGTTGCAGAGCATGTACACAAGGCGTACCAACTACAGAGGACCCAGACTGGGGAGTGGCCCCACGGCCCTGCTCCGTCTGATCAGAGCGCCCTAGCATTCTGGTACAAGACCCGTTTATCCCCTGCAGCAGCAGACCCCACTTGATGGGGGTTTAGCAAGTTCCCCACCTGGCCCTGGGTGTCAGCAGAAATCATGTAGCACATTCTCTTCTGCTCTCTTTCTTTCTCTTTCCTGCCGCGGTGTGTAACCACAACAATCTGTTTATCACTTTCTTTTGCTGCATCTCAGGAGCAGACAACAGGTACCAGACCCCGAAAGCCATCTGTACAACCTTCTGCTTTCACAGTTTCTCAACTTTAACACAGCCACATTCTCGCTCTGGCTCATACATATCTCCTGCATGCAAAGTCCCTTTTCTTCTTGCACTCAAAGTCCCATTTCTCACTATGCAGGTATATAGCAATTCTCTAAGCGAAGAGTATCACTCTTCCTTTTCTTTTCTCAGCACATTCATATTCACTTGTTCCTCACCATTCCTCTGTATTCTGTCTTTGCCCAGGCTTAGATGCAACCTTTGTCCTTTTGCCAGGCTCAGGACACAACCTTCATCCTTTTAACTGGCTCAAGACGCAACCTTTGCCCTTTCCCCAGGTTCAGGACATAACCTTTTCTCTCTTCCTCTATCACACCGCTGTAGTGCTATTTCAGAACACAGAACATTCAGCATCCTGCAGCTTTCCTTTTCTCTCTGCCAAGCTGCTTCTTCAAAATTTTTTCTATGTCCAGCTTTTCCTTTCCCTTTCCCTGATGGGGTAGGCACTCCCTGCCCTGGGGGACAAATTGCTAGCAACCCCCAGGCAGACCCATCCTGCAGCCCCACTCTCTCCAGGGGCAGGAGCTACCCTCCTCCTGAAGGAGCTCCCACTGAACTGACTCAATGTCCAAAAGTTCAGTCCTCTTGGGAGCTTTCTGGCAGCTTCCTATTGACTGAAGCCACAGTTTTTCAGAAAGATTTATATGCATGAGGCTACCTAGATGCTTCATTGGTGCAGAAAATGGTGCCTAAACATTCCCTGGTAATTTCCCCCAAAAGTCTATTCACACAGCCCCAGAGTCCCTGGCTTGGTAGTTAACTGTATGATGTCACAGGGCTGCAAAACATGGTGGCCAATGTTTTCAGTGCCAACACATTTCAACACTGTCCCAGGTTTTAATTGTCCCTGCAGCCAAACCCTGTGCTTTTATTCCACATTTACCCCATCATTTGGTAGCCACTCCTGTGCTCTGGATAGCTACTGCATTCTTCAATACATTTCTCTAGCCCTTTCACAGTCACTGCTGCCATTTCTAAGTGTCCCTGGCAGCATGTACATAGTCCCAGTAAACTCTTTCTGTGCAGCCCACATAATGTTCCACATTGTTCCCTGTCTGCAGACTGTAAATACATTTTATTTATTTATTTTCCCCATGGATCTGCAGGCACACCTTTACTTTAATCTTTTTTCCTGTTCCTGCCTGTCGCTAATGCTACCTCTGTGCCTACAGCTCTAGACAGGCTCCTGGCTTACACATTGTTCATGCTGCCTCATGAATATCTCTGCTGCCTCTCCGGTCTTGCCCACATCTCCAGTCCCTCTCTTACATTACCCTGGGACTAGGACCACTGGAGAGGCAAACCAAACCAGCTGCAAATGGCCACAATAAAATGCACTTCTGTGCATGCGTGGAGCTCACTGGCACTGCTGTGCCATTTCTCCAACTGGCAGCTCCACAAACCAGCTCCTCGGGCTCCACTTTCTCTCCAAAAACCATGTGAGGGTCGGCAGTAGAGGACAGAACACAGGGGTCAAGCCAAGAAACCAGGACCCAAGAGATAAAGAATGGTGGGTGGAAGCAAAACCCTGGGGAAATTAGTCTTTTTCAGGGGGCTCACAGGTAAGCCCCCAACTGGGGAAGGGGGGGAGTGTTACACCCAGCTTTGGCACACCACAAAACTTCCTACACCTGGAGCTTGGAGAACCATTATGTTAGACATATACAATATGGAAATGATCTATAGATTCCAGGATAAACTCCCTATCTTTGAAACTAGATGGCGTAAATAGGTGTTGTACCAATTGGCACATTACCCTGACTTCATGCTATGAGGGGGTAGGCCCTTCACACAAACACTTTGAAATGTTTCTCTGTTTCTTCTCAGCATCTGAAAATCTCCCTGTTTCCATAGAAACAGACTATGCATAGATAAGGACTGCTTGGCCCATACAGTCTGCCCATTTCCACAATGATTGGATAAGCTGCAGATCCTAGTTAACCAACAGCCTACTTCCTTCTACCCCCCCAGAGTTGTCTTATGTCTGTCCTATGCATTCTTGAACTCCCCATTATTTTTGACCCCACTATCTCCTTAGAAAGGCCATTCCATGCATCCCCCACACTCTCCATGAAACAAATACTTCCTCATGTTGCCCCTGAGCCATCCCCACTCTGTCTTCAAATTCTGCCCTCTCCTTCTTGCACATCTCTTTTTCTGAAAGATGCTACTCTCTTGGACTTTGTTGATTCCCTTGAGGTACTTTAATGTTTCTATCATGTCCCTCCTCTCTCTCCCCTTTCCTCAAGTGTTTACATAGTAAGCTCCTTTAGTCTCTCTTTGTATGACTTGTGGTGCAAACTCTGCACCATTTTAGTTGCCCTCTTCTAGACCGCCTCCATTCTGTATGTCCTTGCGGAGATGGGGTCTCCAGAACTGCTTGCAATACTCCAGATGGGGTCTCACCAACTGTCTGTACAGAGGGATGACAACTTCCTGTTTTGTACTGGTGATGCCTCTCCCTATACATCCCAGTATCCCCCCAGCCCTCCTTACTGCCTTTCTGCATTGCTTGCCTACCTTTAGGTCATCTGATATGACTACCCACAGGTCCCTTTCCATTATTGTTAGTACCCCCCCTCCACCATTGTGTACTCTTCCCCAGGGTTTTTGTTTCCCAGGTGCATTACTTTGCACTTCTTTGCATTTCCTTACAGTTTTCACCTTCCCACTTTACACGCTAACAAGCACATGGTGAAACTTCAGCCATAAGTGTCCTTTGAAAATCAGCCTATACTGTTAGCTGATAACTCTTTCGATATATATGGTCTGGGGAAGAACCTAGCTCTCTTTCATATTTTACTGAACTTCTCCTTGGGTTTTCTGTGATATATATCTGCCTCTTTATATATCTCCCTTTCTTTACTTATCCTTTTTCTCTCTGCTCTTTCCTACTGTATAGTCTGTATATCATTTCCCCTACCCCTCAGTTATTAAGACTATACAACAAACTAAAACTTGAAACGTCATCTCTATATCCTAGCAAACTCATCAAGTACAAGGAATAGTAAAGTGCAAATTATGTGCCTGTTAAATGCCATCCTATCAAATTAGTGCACCAATCACAGTAGTGCATATACCATTTCAAACAATTGGTAGCCACAGGCATATAGTTAAAGTGGCAAAGTAACTAGTGAAAACATACGAATAACTAAAACTTATGATTAAATCATCAATTCATAATAGTCTGTTTGTGTTGCACATCTTTCTAGTTCATAAATAGAGCCTTAATTTTTGGGTTTAGCAAGGTCATTCTGCAAGAATAAAATGTAAATAACAAGCACAAGCAACCAGAAACTGGCTTGCAGTTGTATATACAAGGAAACATCAAATATCTACATTTTAAGTACCCATCGTGTATGTACAGTATATGGGGGGGGAGAAGGGGGAAGAAGGAAAACAAGGTGCAGGGTCAAAAAGGAAAAAAGGAGGAGAAAAAGGAAGTGGGAGGGGACAGGAAAGGGGAAGTTAAAGATATTTTTGCATCACAATATTGCATCACAGTAGATTGGCATTCAGGCATTATTTCCTTCTTATCAAAAATGGTTTCAATTCAAATTTATCATTCAGGCCTGGTTTGTTCAGGCCCCCAGTACATAAATCCACTTTAGTTCTTTTTGATTTAACAAATTTTCTATATCCCCTCCCAACACATCCATTTTCACAGATTCAAAGTCCATAGCTGTAATTCTATGTTCTCCCTTATGGGTTGTGCATTAATATACACTGGAATGGCATACTTAGGGTTGTTGTTCTTGATTGCAAGTATATTTATTTATTTATTTGTTTTTGTTAACCGGGTAAGCACACCAGACAGCCAAGTGCCTATTTTCAGGTGCAACCCGGGAGATTACAAGGTACATTACAAGGTACATACATGAACATCAGGCAAATACAAGTGGAGGATTATATTACATAGAATTAGCACAACAGGGATTTTACAAGCATCACATTTCATCAGGCAAATAGTAGTGAAGAGTTAATATAAAGTGACCAGAACACAGGGACATTGTAAGACAACAATACCAAAAACAGGTATTACAATACAGTATTAAACATTGCAGTCAGTAGGAAGAAGTGCAGTGTGAATTCATCGCTCCAGGCAGCAAGTTATAAGGCTAGCAGTTAGAATAAGGAGGAGTCACAGCTGGGATAGAGTGGGCCCAGTGCGAGAGAAAGGAGTGCACAGTTATAGTGCTCACCCTGTTTTGCCAGTGGGCCTAAATGATCCATTTTTATGTTTGCTTGCACGCATGTGCAAGAAACATAGTGCCTTCATCGGAGATTTCGGAGGTGTGTCACCTCCTCCTCCAATTCAGGCACTGTGCTGGCAGGCGTGGCCCCTGTAAGCCAATGCATTTTGGAGCTGTCTGTGAGCGCTCAAAATGCAGTGGCTCACGAGTTGAAAAGGAGCTACGCTTGAGTGAGCAGAAAGACAAGCTGCTCACGCCGCGAGCTCCCCAGCCGCAGGTGGGCGCAGGTGTGCCCCCACATCGCAGCGTATAGCCGACGGGTGCCCAATCCTCCGCGGCTGAACCGCGCCTGTCTCCTCCCTCCCTCCCACATAGTGGATGCCACGCTGGGGCCCACCCCAGCATGGCAATCATCATGTTGCCGATGGGGTGCCCCAATCCATCGGTACCAGACGCACCCCTCCCCAAAGTCCTTGTGCCCACGCTGGGGCCCACCCCAGCGTGGCAAATAATCCCGCATTTTTTTTTTAATTTTTTGCCGGCGGGGTGCCCAATCCCCGTCGGCTGAGCGCGCCCCAAAGTCCTGGTGCCACGCTGGGAGCCCACCCCAGCGTGGCAAGTAATCCCATAACGTCTTTTTTTGTTTTAACCTGTAAAACAAAAGCGGTCCTGTCAGCGTCTCCGAACCCCTCACAACCCGTACCACCCACTGCACCCAGCCTCCCACCCCCTCACCCCATACTTACCTCCGGACTCCGGCACGACGATCTTCGGTGGACCGGGAACACGTCTGCACACTTCAAAGCCGACCGCGAACTGAGGAAATGCCGGTAAGCTGTATAATGGGTTAGATAGGAGGGGTTCAACTTTATTGCATATCTCAGGCATTTTGGGGAATTTTTGCACCAAATTTTCAACATGGGGTTTTTGGGACCCCTTCTCATGAATGATGTCACTGTCATGGCGTTATTCAGGCTCGAAGGGTGATTTCGCGCAGTGACTGTGAAATCACCCTTTGGGACTGAATACCACCATGACAGTGACATCATTCATGAGAAGGGGATCCAAAACTCCAAGTTGAAAATTTGGTGCCAAAATTCCAAAAAATGACTGTTTAACGTACGCGCGTTGCGCAGTTCCTACGCAGGCTCGTAAGTTCACGAAATTTCAATATTTTCACTCCAGATTTTCAACATTGCCATTTCACCACACTGTCTTATGAGTAGTACAGCTGTCATTTTTCACATCTCACCCAAAATGTGTTTCCACCCTTGTAGCGCAGAATGGCGCAGTCGGTGTGCAAAATCAATGTACAGGACAAATTAAGAAAATCACAGTGACACTGTTCATGAGCAGAGGTCTTGAAATGGCTATGTTGAAAATTTGGTGAAAAAATTCCTAAAAATGACTGTTTTACGAGTGTGCGTTGCACAGTCCCCACATACACTCGTAGGTTTGCGAATTTTCAATATTTCCACTCCAGATTTCCAACATTGTCATTTTTCCACACCTCCTTATGAGCAGTACAGCTGTCATTTTTCACATCCTGCCCAAAACGTGTTTCCGCCCATGTAGCGCACAATGGCACAGTCGGTGTGCAAACTCAATGTATGGGACACATTAACAAAACCACAGTGACACTGACTACTAATGAACAGTGTCACTGCAGAAGTCTTAAAATGGCTATGTTGAAAACTTGGTGAAAAAAATGCCTAAAAATGACTTTTACGAGCGTGCGTTGCACAGTTCCTATGCATGCTCGTAAGTTTGCAAATTTAATATTTTCACTCTAGATTTTCATCATGTCCATTTTATTAAACTTCCTTATGAACAGTCTAGCTGCAATTTTTCATACGTCACCCAAAATGTGTTATCGCACATGTAGTGCACAATGGTGCTGTTGGTGTGTGAAAGCAATGTTTAGGACAGATTAAGAAAATCACAGTTACACTGTTCATGAGCAGAGGTCTTAAAATGGCTATGTTGAAAATTTGGTGACAAAGTCCATAAAATGACTGTGTTACAGTGAGCATTGTGCAGTTTCCACGCATCCTCATTAGTTCATGACTTAGTAATATTTTCAGTCCAGATTTTCACTAGTGGCATTTTCAACACTTCCTTATGAACAAGTACAGCTGCCATTTTTCACTAACATGGCGAAGTGTGTTTTCACACTTTCAGTGCAGAGATGCGTGGTCACTGTGGGAAATCATTGTTTGGCACAGATAAAGAAAATCACAGTGACACTGTTCATGATCGGAGGCACCAAAATGCCTGAGTTGACAATCTGCTTAAGAAATCCCCAACCTACTTATATAACGGTTGTCGTTGCACAGTTTCTATGTCTTTCGTGACTTCACCTTTTTTTAAATATTTTACTACACATTTGCAACATAGCCATTTTACACCTCCCCATGAAAGAGTACAGCTGTCATTTTTACAGCCTGTTCGAATATTTTGCACCTGTGGTGCTAAATCCGTAGTCACTGTGCATAAGCAGCTTCGGCTACCAAACTGATATTCCCCTGTTCATGAGGTGGGGTCACAAAACAAACATGTTGAAAATTTGGAGTTAAAATACCAACGAATGCCTGCGGTATTAGGCTTTTCAACTAAATCGCCCAACCCTAGAGAATGACAGGAATCAGGGTGTGACTTGGGATTCTTGCCTGTGATGCTCATAATATTCCACACCCTGCAGTCACTGAGAGGCATCGGTATGCCTTGGATTCTTGACTAAACTTCACCCCATTCTCTATATCGCACCCATCTCACCGTATTTCCTAATGAAATGGGGTGCGCATAAGGGCCAAAGACCCCAAGGAACACATCACACTTGTCAGTCTCTGCAGAGTGGGGTGTGGTGAAATGGCGTGGCCGTTATGCCTGACGACCCAAATGCACACCCCGATGCCTGTCACTCTCTGCAGGGTGGTGGTGGGGTTGGCTTCAGTTCAATACTTCACTGCCATTCCTATTATGCAGCTCTGTAACTTCTACACTACCACTGCCAATGCCAGTAAGCAAACATTCGGCATTGACAAATGCTTGTTATATATGCTGTGAGAACAGGAGGAGTATGAGCACAGTTGTGCTCTGCCCAAGTCGTAATGTTTAGGTTGCATCCCAGTTAGTTGGGGCATCTCAGGCTGAGAGGGCTTGTCTAGTGCAGAGACAGGTGGCAACCGTTTTGAGAAAACCCCAGAGGGAGGCTTTAAAGCTCAGGTGCGAGGGAGAGGAGCGAGTGCTAGTTGGAAGAGAGTTCCAAACCCTGGGTGCATACACAGCAAAGGCTCAGTCACCCATTTGTGTGCGGGTTTTAGGTACCAGGAGGGCATGGGAGCTGCTGGATCGCAGGTTGTAGGAGGGTGTAGCAAGAACAAGGGTCTCAGCAAGGTTTTGAGGGGTGGCAGTTCTGACAATATTGTCAATGAAGTTGCCCACGACATAAGAGTGGTGAGTTTCCGGTGGGAGCCACTCAAGTCAGATGTAAAGCATGCTCATTTAGGCATTGCCTAAGTTTTCTGTTTGTCCTCACCACATAGTAGCATCCACCATGCACATGTGGGTAGGTACACTATGTATACCACGGGGCCTGCGCATTCTAAATGGCCCACATTTGGTAATGGTAAAGCCTCTTTCATTAAGAAGTGGGAGACTATTATGGATGAGGCATCCCTGAAACTGACTGAACTAATCATCGAAGAGGGACAGGAAACCATCGAAGAAGTTAGCGAATCATTGAAAGAACAAGAACAGGCTGTACAAATGTACCGTGTTCATCCAGATTTTCATAAATGTGAGGAAAAATTCAAACAGTATGTGCGTTTCTATGATTCAAAGATAAAGGCACAAAAAATGAAAAAAAAAAAAAAACAGATACAGGACTACAATGATTACAGACTTAATAGGGTCTATAATTGGATAAAAAAAGGAACCCGGGGGACGTCTTTGGAATCATAGCCTGTGATGTCAGAATCAAGGACCAAGGACACCGTGAGTGATGTGGACAATGCAGAACAAACACAGATGCAGTCGATCTTAAAAAGAATGGAACCAACTCAATTCGAGTATAGCACTGGGAAAGAGGCTCAGAAGTAGAAGAGGGGAATGAAATAGAGAATGAAAGGGGACCTTTTTTAGTCAATACTCCTTCTTGGAATGTTTCCAGGAGAAGCAGTTTCCAAACACACTTCAAGTTTCCCCCAGCAGAACTGGGCCCACACAGCAGAGGAGGACTAAAAGGAAGAGGAGGATGCAACAGAGCCAAAGGAAAAACAGGAGGCAGAGGTGGACATCAGAATAAACTGGTGAACAGTTACCAAATGTTATGACCTTTTTGAGTAGCGAACTCACTGAAATTGAGCTTAAGGTACTGTTCAAAGGACATTCTTTTGTGCTCATTTATAGACTGCCTGAATTTAGTGCTCTTGTAGATATTCAGAAGTTTGCCAGAAATGTAAACTTGAAAATCTGTTTTGCTGTTAAAGCTAACAGTAGTGAGTTAGACACTGAACAGGCAGGCCAGGCTTCTGTAAATGAAACTGAAAATACAACTAATGGTGATGTGCAGTTTAAACCATACTCTACCTTTTGTCTCCCCCCTCCCCAAGTGTGAATACATTTCTCGAGTGTTTCTTCAAAGATATGGAGGAATATTATAGGGAACTGGGAACCATTAAATATTGTAATTTATCTATACTTGGGAGAAAAGCTCTCCAAACATTATCACAGGATGCATCTGTTGTTATCAAACCAGCAGATTGGGGGTCAGTGATGATTCAGGACAAAGAAAAATATGTCACTGAGATTTACAGACAATTATCTGATAAGACATTTTATGCAGAATTAAACTATGACCCTACCAAAGAGATCCAAAATAAGGTCAAAACTTTCCTTCTAGAAGGATTTGAAAATGGCATAATTGATACAAATGTTGCCAATCCTAAAAAAACAGCCATATACACTATATCAAAAGCACACAAGGACCCTTTGCCCCCCCGGCAGACCCATTATATCAGGAATAGGGTGGATCACTGAACCCTTGTCCAGATACGTGGACAGCTATAAATGCCCCCTGGTCCCAAAACTCTGGAACCACATAAGGGACACTGGACACCTGCTTACGTATCTTAGTGAGATGCAGGTTCAGGAGGAGTGGCTTTTGGTGACCATGGACGTGGATTTGTTATGTACGAATATTCCACATGAAGGGGGAATCATAGACATTGAACACTTCCAGGTAACAGAAACAAAATTACCACAGAGTAAGATAAAGTTTTTGTTAGGTTTGACAGAATTGGTAGTTAAGAACAATGTTTTCATGTTTGAAGGCAAAAACTATGTGCAATTAAGTGGAACAGCAATGGGGGCCACTTTGGCACTTAGTATAGCCAACCTTCACATGGGTCAATGGGAGAATGTTTATTTTTGATGCAGAGAGAAATCCATTTTATGATAAAGTGGATTTTTATAAAAGATTTATCAATGACCTACTGTTAGTATGGAGGGGAACGAAGGAAGAACTTCTGGATTTTGTTGAATTTCTAGAAAACACCAACTCCAACTTGAAATTTAAGGTCAATGTACAAGTCCAGTGTATTAATTTTCTAGACATTATGATCAAAAAAAAGTAAGATGGAACCCCATTAACAAATCTCTTTAGAAAACCAACTGATCACAACAGTTTATTATTAGTATCTAGCTGTCATCCCCCAAACATTACTCACAATCTCCTTAAGGGGCAGTACATTACAACTAGACACAACTGTGGTAATGAATACCTGTACACTAAGAGAGCAAAATAACTCACCCACAGACTCAAAGAAAGTGGGTATGCCACACAGAACATTGTATTGGCTGAACAGGAAATTGCTAAGTTGGAGAGAAGCACCCTATTGCACCCAAAACACTCTTTAAAAGAAGAAACAATTTTGACTTTTGTTACATCCTATGGGGATAGCACTAGGGGAGTAGTACATATTGTTAAGAAAAACTTCTCCATATTTAGGGGCACTACACAATTGAAAGAAATGCTGAAGGAACCACTTAGAATCTTTTATAGGAGAGGACAAAACATCAGGGATTTTGTGGTAAATAGTTACCAAATGAAACCACAGAGCATGCTCAATATATCTGGATTCAGGCAGACATGGGGAAATAAACCCTGTGGAGGCTGCAAGACATGCAGACTAATGAAGAGAGGTACAGATTTAAAAATGCCAAAACTGGCCAGGATATCAAGGTTATTGGGAATATAAACTGTGGTACTGGAATATACAGTGTACCTTATCACATGTGCCTGGTGGATGCTACTATGTGGGGAGGACAAAGAGGAAACTTAGGCAATGCCTAAATGAGCATATACTTGCAGTCAATAACAACAACCCTAAGTATGCCATGGCAGTGTATATTAATGCACAACCCAATAGGGGAGAACATAGAATTACAGCTATGGGCATTGAATCTGTGAAAATGGATGCATGGGTGGGGATATAGAAAATGTGTTAAATCAAAAAGAACAAAAGTGGATTTATGTACTGGGGGCCTGAACAATGAATTTGAATTGAAACTGTTTTTGAAAAGAAGGAAATAATGCCTGAATGCCAATCTACTGTGATGCAATATTATGATGCAAAAATATCTTTAATTTCTCCTTTCCTGTCCCCTCCCATCTTCCTCATTCTCCCACCCCACCTTCCCCCCCCCCTTTTTGAGTTCATCATGGAGCACAGGCACAGACAAACTCATTGCTATAAGGTGCTTTACAAGGGTGTGCCCAATGAATAGCTCCCTTTGTAGGGGCAGGTCAGCGTCAGGCAAATCAGTCAGCAGGCTGGCGATGACTCATGTTCAGCTGTTCAGGCTGAGCAGAACAACTTTTCAAAGGACTGGACTTGCACCAATAGTGGAGTGGCTCGGTCCTTTGAACTTGCATTCCTGCATTGCATTCCTGGTTGCGTGTTCACACTGCTGTAGCTTACAGTAGTGTGAATGCACTGAGTCCAGGCCTTGCACTGCACAGTAAAAAAAAACATGGGGTGCCCAGTTCCCCCTGTAAGCATGCCCCCTTCCAGTTCATTTTGCTGATGGGGGGAGCCCACTCCCCATCAGCATAATGTTCCCCAACCCAAATTTGTTGTGTGCCCAGAGGGTGCCCAATCCCCCTCGGCTCTTGTCCCCAGTACTTATATGTGCCAAAGGGGTGCCCAATCCCCCTGTTGACATGCCCCCTTCAGTTCATTTTACCAAAGGGAGACCACTCCCATCAGCACAATGCCCCCAA
The DNA here is from genome assembly GCA_016271365.2 of Neoceratodus forsteri. Classification (NCBI taxonomy): domain Eukaryota; kingdom Metazoa; phylum Chordata; order Ceratodontiformes; family Ceratodontidae; genus Neoceratodus; species Neoceratodus forsteri. The sequence continues at coordinate 1,062,841,661 of CM028130.1, read as the reverse complement.
TTTCTTGTGTGCCAACTGGGGTGCCCAGTCCCCCTCGGCTCTTGTCCCCCCTGCACTTGGTATGTGCCAATGGGGGTGCCCAATCCCCACTGGCTACAGCCCCAAACACTAAGGTGGCATGCTGGAGCCCACCCCAGCATGCCAAATGTCCCTGTAAAAAAGAAAACCTTCCCCCAAGGTTAAAAAAAAAAAAAATTAAACCTGTAAACTAGAAAACGGTCCCTCGTTGATTCTGCTGGTTCCTCCCCCAACCCGCTCCCACCCTCTGCACACCCACCTCCCCATACCTCCCTCACCCCAAACTTACCTCCAGAGCATGGTGTGACGATCTTCAGTGAACCGGGAACACGTCTGCACTCTTCAAAGCCGACCGCAAGCTATAGAAATGCAGGTAAGCCGTATAATAGCATAAATAGGTTTTTTTCAACTTTGGTGCACATCTCAGCCATTTTTGGGAATTTTGGCATCAAATTTTCAACATGGAGTTCTTGTGACCTGACCTTATGAATTCAGTCACTGTCATCTGGCTAATCGGTCCCTAAAGGTGATTTCGCAGTCACTGCGCAGAATCACCTTTCGGGACAGATTAACATAATGATAGTGTCACTGTTCATGAGGTGGGCTCCCAAAAGCCTATGTTGAAAATTTAGTGACAAAATTCCAAAAAATGACTGTTTTGCGAGCGTGTGTTGCACAGTTTTCACGCATGCTCGTAACTTTGCGAATTTGTAATATTTTCGCTCCAGATTTTCAACATTGGTATTTTTTTTTACACCTCCTCATGAACAGTACAGCTGTCATTTTCAATATCCTGGCCAAAATGTATTTTCGCACTTCTGGAGCAGAATAGCACGGTCACTGTGGGAAATCAGTGTTCTGGACAGATAACGAAAATCACAGTGACACTGTTCATGAGCAGAGATCTCAAAATACCTATGTTGAAAATTTGGTGACAAAAGTCCATATAATGACTGTGTTACGACGTGTGTTGTGCAGTTTCCACGCACAGATGTAACTTCATGAATTTGTAATATTTTCACTCCAGATGTTCAGCATTGGCATTTTTCTATACCTCCTTATGAACAGAACAGCTGTCATTTTTCACATCCTGGCTGAAATGTGTTTTTGCACTTCCGGTGCAGAATAGTGCAGTCATTGTGGGAAATCAGTGTTCAGGACAAAGCACAAAAATCACAGTAACACTGTTCATGAGCAGACATCTCAAAATACCTATGTTGAGAATTTGGTAACAAAAGTCCATAAAATAACTATTTTATGAGCATACATTGCACAGTTTCTATGCACACTTGTAACATCAAGGATTTGTAATATTTTCACTCAAGAGTTTCAACATTATCAGTTTTGCACACCTCCTTATGAACAGTACTGCTGTCATTGTTCACATCCTGCCTGAAATATTTTTTGCACAATGGTGCAGTCACTGTGGGAAATCAACATTCAGGACAGAGTAAGAAAATGATAGTGACAGTGTTCATGAGTAGAGTTCACAAAATGCCTATGTTGAAATTTTGGTGAGATTATTCCACTAAATGACTGTTATGAGCATGCGTTGTGCAGTTTCCACATATGCTCATACGTTTGAGCATTTTTAATATTTTCACTCCAGATGTTCAGCACTGCCTTCTCTTCACACCTCCCTATGAATGGTACAGTTGTAATTTTCACATCCTGCCCGAACTGTGTTTTCACACATCTGGTGCAGAATGGTGCAGTTGCTGTGAGAAATCAACGTTCGGGACAGATTAACAAAATCACAGTGGCACTATTCATGAGCAGAGGTCCCAAATGCTTTCATGAGGTGGGGGTCACAAAAGACCATGTTGAAAATTTGTAGTGCAAATACCAACCAACACCCAGGCATTAGGGTTTCTAACCATAACATCCCTCCCCAACCCAACCCATGGTGGGGCTCCAGTGCCCTCATCTTCTCTGAACCACAGGCACATCTTCACTTTTCAAAGCCAGATCATGAATTGAGGAAACTGGTATGCACTTCACTGTATTGCAACAGGAATGTGAACTTGGTGGCATAACTTGTTCTTTCCGCTGGGAACTATAGTACTACCAATCTGTGTGTACCAACATCAGTTCCAAACAACAAACTTTGGCATTAACAAATACTTGTTCCTTTTTGACCCTGCACCTCGTTTTCCTTATTTCCCCTTCTCCCCTCTTCACCCATATAATATGATGGGTACTTAAAATGTAGATAGTTGATGGTTCCTTGTTTATAAGCCAGTTTCTGGTTACTTATGTGTGTTATTTATATTTTATTCTTGCACAATGATCTTGCTAAACCCGAAATTAAGGCCCTGTTTACGAACTAGGAAGATGTGCCACACAAACAGACTATTATGAACTGATGATTTAATCATAAGTTTTAGTTATTTGTATGTTTTCACCAGTCACTTTGCCACTTTAACTATATGCCTGTGGTTACCAATTGTTTGAAATGGTATATGCACTACTGTGATTGGAGCACTAATTTGATAGGATGGCATTTAACAGACACATTATTTTCACGTTACTATTCTCTGATGATGCTGTAACGGTGAAACGTAAGAACTGCTGCTACGCTGTGTGCTCATCACTAGATGGGTGAATAAACATGTTCGGAGAAGGAATTTAAGAATATGCAGTGGTGTATGGTCCTTATTATTAGGGTAAGTGCAAATTTTTTTGAAGAACAGATTGTCTGCTTTACTGCTACGTATACAGCACCCCACCCCCAGTGCAAACCCTGCTCTGCTTCTTCATCAAGTACAAGATTCCAAATACAGTTCCTCAAATTTGATGCTTTTATCAGATGGAAGATAGCCGTCTTACATTAATTAAGTATACAGTAAGCTTGTTCCAAATTTATAGTCCACCTAGATTAAGCATACAATTTTATGTATGCTCAAGTTACTTATACATTTTCAGGATTTTAACAAAAGGCTGAACCTAATGTTAAAGGACTCCAAGATGAGCTATGATTTGTCATTTACAAATATGTAAGAGTACTTTACAAAGTGATTATACCACTATGGTGGAAATTTGACTACTGAATGTTTGTTGTGCTGTATATACTTCTGTCTGATATGTCTTGAAGGTAAACTGATAAAGAACAGTGTTTAAACAAAAGAACACAGGGTATAGCAGAATATAAAACAGGAATACGTTTGTTGCATTCCACAGCTTTTAGAGATTCCAGTGAGAGACTGCATTATATGACGGGATACCAATCAGGTGAATGTAGGAGTAATGAGATTTAATCTAGTCACAGCAGCAGGTTTCAGTATATAATTTTTTGAAGAGCACCTTGAAGGTGTTGGGTCTGACCAATGAATAGAGTTTTAGAGAGGTTTGTAACAAGCTCCATGAACATGTTACAACAATGTGCCCTTGCATTTAAATATGGTTGCATACTGATGATGTCATAATCAGTGCCATTAAGTTTCAGATGAGGGCACACTGGTGGATACCGAGTACATTTAAAAACAATATTGGTGAAGTTTGTGAAAAATTGTCAAGAAAAGACATATACAAGTTAAAAACATTTTTAAACACAAATATGCAAACACCATCCTGCTTGCATTTCCTAAATTATAAATAGTAAATGTCCTACATTTGTACTGTAAATATGAAAGCAAGCAATTGCATTCCTAAATACTGGTGGGAGAAGGGAAATAAAACCCCTGCAGTGGATGACGGAAGGAACTACTGGTACAGATGGGCAGGGACGGAAGATCTGAGCCTCTCACCCACCCTCAAGAAGTCCCCAATCACAGGAGCAGCACCAGAAGAAAGGAGCTAGGGATCTCTGTCCATTTCCACTGAGGAACCAATCAAAGGAAGGCTATGCCTCACTCCATGCTAGGCAGCCAATTCTGGGCACTGCCTGGGATCCAGAAAGTGGGAGAGAAGGGGAATACCCTCCCCCACAGTGGATGATGGAAGGAACTGCCAGTACAGATGGGAAAGGAAAGTATGGAGGATCTGAGCCTCTTGCTCTCCCAGATAACATCCCCAATCACAAGAGCAGCACCAGATGACCAAAGCTAGGGCGCTCCACCAGCTTCCACAGAGGAACCAATCAGAGGAGGGCTACTACTCCCTCCATGCCAGGCAGCCAATCCTGGGCACTGCCTGGCATCCAGGAATTGGGGCAGGGACATTCTTAAGGACTGTCCCATCAAGCGGCCCCCCACGCTGTGGTCCTCCGCTTGAAGGGCAAGTGTGCAAGGGACATTGGAGTCTGTCCAATGGAATCAGCCCAACAAAGCAGCCAGCAGCCAGCCACTCTGCTCCTCTGCCAACCCAAGTGGACCCCTACCCAGTTAAACCTGGTGGGGGTTGCATTGTAGGGAACTGTGCTTGGGTGGCTAGCTAGGCATCTGGGGTGTGTCCGTGGGCTTAGGAGTTCGCTTTTTTCTTTTCTTTTCTTTTCTGTTGTTTTAAACTGCTACTTTGTATTCGTGTGTTTCAGGGATCGGGGTTTACTGTTATACAGTAGCTGGGTATATTAGGATGCAGAGACTTTGCTTGCTAATTATTAGTGAGCTTTAAGGTTTAGGGGGCTTGGGGTTACTTGGTGGTAATAGGACAGCCCCACTGGGGCATAGAACAGGAAAACAGGAAGGAAAAGAAGAACAGGAAAAACAAAATGTGGGGAGAGGTGCAAAGCAGTAGTTGCACTACGGCAGTCAATAGGGAGACCTTCTGGAGACTCCGGCACTGTCCCATCTGTGTGTGCCTCTCTGGGTGGAGGGATCAGGTCTCAAGACTCTGGGCAGGTATGGCTGGCAGAGAGTTAGAAAAACATTGCATTGGTGAGGAGTCAGGGGAACCATGTGTCCCACCTAGTGAAGACACCACTACCTCAAAGGATGAGCAAAGGGAGGAGTGATTGAACTACAGTGGGCTCAAGGAGGACAGGAGGAGTAGATCTGGAAGGCCAGGAGGAGTGGGTAACAGGCACAGACCTCTTACAGTGCTACTAATAAACTCCTATACCATTCTGGTAGAGCAGGACTGCAAAAAAGGGGCACCTGAGGTGGTAAGACAATGAGGATGGGAGAGACCACCCAAATGGGGTCCTGGGGGGGAGGCACACAGAGAAGGAGGAAGCCACTTCTGGTGGGATACTACTGTCAGAGGGATAGAGTTGGCAGAAGCAAATAGTGTAGAGAGGAAGGTTTAGTGCCTGCCTGACGTATCAGCTTGGAGAGATTGAAAGCATATTTAGCTGATTGTAAGGGCAATAGGAAGGAAGGGGGAGCTGGATGTCATTGTCCACCTGAGGATGAATGACCTAGCTTTGGCAGAGACTAGGGCAGTGCAAGAGCAGTTTAGGGGTCTGGAGGGAAGGGGTCTTAGGCAGGTAGCATGCACTGTAGCCTTTATGGAAGAGCTGCCGGTCTACAACAGGGGAAGGGAGAGGGAGCTCCACACTAATGCCTTCAAATCATGGTTGAAGGAATGGAGCAGAGAGGAGGGGTATGGCTACACTGGGGACTAGGGCTGCACCTGGAGGGATCAGAGCTACTGGGAGATATCCTGCATCCATGAAGGAAGGGAACGGCAGTCATCAGTGGACAGTTTAAATGTTACTTTGTTGAACACTTAAACTTGCCGAGGGGATGGCAGAAGGCAAAGGGGTGGCAGCAACATCCACCCCACAGGCTATGATGGAGGGTAGAAAATTCCTAACAGAAAAGATTCCAATTGGAATGAAAGACAGTCAAGGTAGCAGAGGATTAGCATGGGAGGAAGGGGGGGGGGAAGAGAAGCTGGAATTGTGAAAAGGAGAGGAAGGGGGTACAGCTAGAAATTATGGGAAGGGATATGAGAAGGAATAACAAAATCTGGATAGCAATGCATGCCAATGCTAGAAGTCTGGGAAATAAGATACTGTACCAGACCTGGAGGCCACCATTGCTGAGGCAGACCTGGATATTGTAGCCATCACGGAAACATGATGCATTGACAAGCATGACTAAGAAATTATCATACCTGGCTACATGATGTTTAGAAGAGACAGGGTCAGAAGGAAAGATGGGGGAATGCTGTGTCATATTAAGGAAAACATAAAAGCAACAGAGGTACAGAGAATTTGGGGGGGGGGGGGGGGTGATGTGCAGTGGGTGAACCTCAAGTTGGGAAATGGAGCCACCATTCAGATAGGAATGATATACAGGCCTCCAACACAGAGACCAGACTTAGACAAAGAAATGTTGGAAGACATAGGCAAAATGACAAAGAAGGGGGAATTGGTGTTGGTGGGGGACTTTAATTTGCCAGATGTAGAGTGAAGCCTATCTGCTGCATCATTAGCTAGAAGTAGACACATCCTGGACTCCCTCCAGGGGTCATTCCTCAGGCAGCCAGTCAGTGAATCCATTTAGGGAGGGGCAATACTGGACCTGGTAGTTACTAATGGGGACAGTGTTGTGGACCTCAGAGTGGGAAGTCATCTGGGGACCAGTGACCATCAGACAGTGTGGTTTAATATAAGAACAGTAGCACAATCCAACTTCACAAGGGCAAGGGTCCTGAATTTCAGAAGGGTTGACTTTACAAAGATGTGGGACGTACATGCATCCATTCAGATTCACATGCAGGATTCAGGCTTCCATCAATGTCCATCCCCAATTAAAAAGCGAGGGTGGATGCTGGTGGAAGCCTGAAGCTTGCATGTGACTCTAAACACATGCATGTACATTGGACTCAAGTAACTTTTGTGGACATACAAGTGTTTCACGTGCTATTGGGTACTATAAAGTACTGTGTGGAATTTTTTTGGCACCTTACTTTAAAGGAACTTTGGCACTGAATTTCTTTGGAGTCCTGGGCTTCTTGTGGAGCAAAGTGTTTACTTATACCTATCATTAGGTGCCAGTCTCCAAACCCCTGAACTTTGGAGGTAGGAGGCAGAGGATGGTGATAAATGGAGTTCACTTGGAGGAGAGGAGAGTCACCAGCGGTGTACCTCAGGGGTCACTACAGGGCCCATCCTCTTTAATGTGTTCTTTAGCAACATAGCGGAGGAACTGGATGAGTAGGTCTGCTTCTTTGCAGATCACACCAAGATTTGCAACAGAGTGGGCACACTGTGTGTATGCACGCACAAAGAATGGAAAGAGGCTTAAAATGACTGGAGGAATGGTCAAAAGTTTGGCAGCTAAGGTTTAATGCAAAAAAAGTGCAAAATAATGCACCTGAGTCACAGAAACCCAAGGGTGCAGTACCAAATGGGGGGAAGAGAGATACTTGCAATGACCAAGCAGGAAAGGGACCTGGGGGAATCGTATAAGATGACATGAAGGTGGCCAGACAGTGAGACAAAGCAATCGGAGAAGCTAGTGTGATGCTGGGGTGTATTTATTTTTATTTATTTTAGTCTTTGGTAACCGGTTAAGGCCCACTAGGCACAAGTGCTTGTTTTCAGGGGCGGCCTGGGAGCACTAGGCAGTTAAGTGGCTTGCTCAGAGTCACACAGTATGCAAGTGGAGGTTGTGAAAATCAAACTCAGGTCTGGTCTGCTGGATGTATCAAGCTTGTTCACACCTCATTCCTCTAACCTCAAGGCTATACTGCCAGGTAGGAGTATCACAACCAGGACGAGGAAGTGGTGCTGCCACTATAAGGATCATTGGTAAGACCCTACCTAGAGGAATGCATCCAGTTTTGGAGACCACACATCAGAAAAAGAAGTAGAGTGGAGACTGTTAAGAGGAGGGCTACCAGGATGGTAAGGGTCTACATCAAAAGCCCAATGAGGAAAGGTTAAAAGAATTAAATATGTACACCCTGGAGGAGAGGAGGGGGGATATCATCAAGACCTTTAAATACCTCACAGGTGTAAACAGGGTACAGGCGGGAGGTATTTTTCAGAGAAATTGGTGCTCTAGAATAAGGAGTCATGATATGAAGCTGGAGGGGAGAGGGGTAGATTCAAGAGAGATGTGAGGAACTACTTCACAGAAAGGGTGGTGGCTACCTGGAACAGTCTTCGAGTGGAGGCGGTGGAGGCAAATACAGTGGTGGGATTCAAAAATGCCTGGGATATGCACAAGGGAATCATAAGGGATAGAAAAGGGGTGGAAGAGCAAGTACAGTACTGTAGGCCAGGAAGGGTCTGCAGTGAAAGCAGCACAACAGAAAAAGGCAGACTGGATGGGCCAAGTGGCCTTTATCAGTCATCAGTTTCTATGTTCTCATTAATGTAATGTGCTATTGCATGTAAAGTACTCTCCTAATCACCTTCCCCCAGAACACATCAGAAATTGAGCATTGCATCGCTCAGTATGCCTTCCTGGTAAAACGTTTAAATAAATAAATAAATGTTTCTATGTTACGGCTTTAAGTAAATATCAATATATAACCTTTAATATTGCAGATGAGCTTAAATGAATAAATACATTACTGTCCCCAAATAGGAAAAATAGGGGTACAGCAAAAAAAAAAAAAGAGAGATAAACAAGAGTTTCTAAGACACAGATTTGATTCCTGAATCCTATCAGTGGATTCTTCTGTAGCTGATGAGATGGGAGGTTGAGCCACAGCGGTAGCAGGCCTTTGCTTGTCCCTATTAGAACAAGACACACACTTTTCAATCTCAAAAAGAAGAAAATTAAGGACATGTTGCATGCCAGTTCAGACTGAAGAAGACCCGCCTTGATCCCTTCCCCCAAAATCCAAAAAAGCCAGGAATCAATAATTGGGTCTTGGTTTCCTATGATGGTACTGTATAGGATGTCCACAGTACTGACTCCTTTATTCTTAAAAAGGATAGTGATGACTTTGACAGCAGGCTCAGTAAGAGAAACTGCCACAAATGTTAACTGGACTGGAGAATCCTTCTGGGCAGTGTATTTTTTTCAGAATCTGTGCAGACCAGATGAGGATTTGAAGCAAATATCACAAAAGGTATCCGCACTGAGTGGATTAAAATGAACATTTACAATGTGAAGAATCCCATTTCCCCTTCAGGGGGGTGTGACCCATGATTATCCAGTCTCAGATATCCTCCATTCAACCATTATAGCATTGTCTAACTGCATTTCTGTGATTTGCAGGTTCAGATAGAGTTGCAGTCTGAGTAACATTTTGTGCCTCGGCGAGAGGAATGAGATCTTTGTGTCAGGATGTGGAACTCGGACTGACCCCAGGGAGTGCCAGGCTATTGAAAATCAGGCCATGAAGTCCCTGGCTGCGGGGAGGGGGGGGGTCACTTCCATTTCTTTCTGTTTCTTGAAGAAACCTGTTCCCATCATTAGGATAGTCCATCTGAGTTTCCCCAGCCCCATCATTCATCTTTTCCTAACCCAGGTTCAAGAGAGGCTGTACCAAACATACAAGAGAGATTGGGAAGTGTCAGGTGGCTGTAAAGAACCTATTTCTTCTCAAGTCCTAAGTTTCATTTCTGAGCCATCAGTGGGGTGTGCAGACCACCAGTAAAATGAGACCAGAGAATAACAGCAGAGTCTGCAATGTGAGCAGTTGTATTTTCAGCAGCTGACAGTGTCCCGCTGACATGTGGAGCTTCAGAGGCCATCTCAGGTGGCTCTGTTATCATGGCACCAGCTAGGTCTCCCATGGGAACAGCTACTCCACTTGACATGCTATCAGTGAGCACAAGCAGTGGGGAAGGGTCACTCTGCCCTGGGGAGTCCACAGACAGTATTTTTTTCACTGGTTTCCTCATGGGCAGATATAGGCACATTAGTAATAATGGGAGATGAAGTGAGTTCAATATCTGAACTAGTACCTTGTGACCCTGCATAGAGCTTATTTTCTGCTCTTCCAATCTGTATCTACTAACATTAAAATATGACCCGCAACATTCCATGTCAGTATACCAACAGCATTTTGATTTTCCTGTATAAAAATCTAAAAAGAACAATCCATTAATTTTTTTATTATTTATTATACTTTTTCCTGCCATCGACTGCTCGATACCTCAGCCCGGTCATAGACCCTATGACTTCCAATCTCACATTGGCCGCAACTCCCTGATACCCCCTTGCTTGCCTCCCAGGGTGGGACTGTGGCACCAGCCCTAAGTGCACATCCAATGGGATAGGTCAGGTAGCCAGCCTGAAAGCTAATTGAAGCCGAGGGCAGGCTTCATCAAGGGCAGCTGGTAGCGCTTTTCTAGACTGCCCCAGTGGCAGGGGCTGGGGCAGGGATGTGCAATGACATCCAGTGTCTGCCCTGCCCCTCTTACGTGCTGGTGCCGGTCACTTGTGGTACCACTAGCCTCTGCCAGGGGTCCCTTGGGGGCTGGACACTCTACTCCTCCCTCCCCCTGGAGAAGGAGAGCAGTCCAGAGGATGCTCGATCCTTCTCCCCTGGCTGGCCCTCCGACTCCCTGGGTCCATCCCCTAACCCAGGCCACCGGCATCGCAAGCGGTAATCAAACCACTACACTGGTGGGCTGGCCACAATCCATTAATTTTGTACAATCCATTTCTGTTGAATTGTTTAGTATCATATCCACATGTTTATTATTCTGTAGTCAGTCTTCTTGATTTTCCAGTGTTTGGAATCTTCTGTTTACTGATACATTATAAACAGTTTCTCTATTATTAGAATTACTTTCAGGTCATTTGTCTTTTTGATATTATTTTGTTGAAATTGATCATAAGAATTTTCAGCTATGCTGCTTCTTCACGTGGCATCATATCTTTTGTTTACTTCTGTGGGACCCTGTACTGCACATTCCCACTGTCCCCGTGTAGTACTGTGAGTTATATACATACAGTATGCAGTTGGCTGTAGAGGGTTCCAGTTCAACATGGTTGGTGGAAGAAATGCAAACAACAACAAATGAAAACCACACATTACAGGTTGATAGTACAATGAAAACAAAAAAGATTACCAGATAAATGCTCAACAGAGCACAGGGAAGAAACAATTTCAAAAAATCCAATTTTTGTTATCTAGTACTGCTGCTTTAACCTGTTGAAATGATCCATCCATAAGATATTTATGGTTGCTGTTTTCTAATTGGTCACAAGACCCCTCATTAATAGTTTTATTGCTTCTTGTTTTCGTTTATATATTCTTAAGTAAGTTTCTATCAGAGCAAATTAAGACCTCATTTGTAATTATCCTACCGATCTGAATTGGCAAAATCAAATCAACTTTATCAATAAAGATAAATTATCATAAATATTTACAAGTAAATCTTGTTAATATATAGGTTTCAATATAATAGCCAATTGTCAAATAATGAGTGTAAGAGAATAAAACTGATATGGCACTAGTAAGTGTTTCTGTGGTTGTCACTCTGCAATTCCAAGCACCTTAAAAGGAAAAACCATTAACCATAAATATAAAGCTGAGCAGACTAAAATACAATACTTGGTACACAAGCCAGCACTAAAGATATTTTATAAACCGGTCCCTTTAAGAGCCAAATGATGAACTTTGATTATAATTAGATGAGTCCTGCAGTCCTTAATTATGTTTCCAGGGAATTCTGTTTTCGGAAAGCACCATTCTATTCATCCTTTCAAATTCAGTGTTCACTATTACAGGTGTTTCTTATCCCCCATTCGGCGGTAATACTAATAAAATTTGTAGCGAAGTAAGTGATTCACCCAAATGCTGCCTTTGTTAAAGATACTAAAAGAAACAACAAAAGTAACAAACTCTAGCCAGAGCCGATAGGGCTGTGAAGAGCTACCAAGTGACCAAAGTTACACATGTGCATAGAAATTATTCAATGCCTGGGTGTAACTTGACCATTTTTTGGAGATGCTGCACCAAATTTTCAACATTACCTTTTTGGGAACCCTCCTCGTGAAGAGTGCCAGTGTCATTTTGGTCACTTGTCCCGAAAGGTGATTTCGCAAACCAAATGTGCTATTCTGTGCCACAGGTGCGAAAGCACGTTTTGGGCAGGATGTGGAAAATGACAGCTTTACTGTTTTGAAGGAGATGTGCAAAAATGGCAATGTTAAAAATGTGGAGTGAAGATATTAGAAAATTGTCAAAGTTAGGAGTCTCAGCTCAGAATGCAATCATTTTTTTGAAATTTTTCACCAGATTTGCAACATGGACTTTTTGGGATCCCACCTCATGAACAGTGGCACTATCATTTCATCAACTGGTCCCAAAAGATGAGTCTGCGTAGTGACCACGAAATTACCTTTCAGACTGTATAAAAAAAATAACAGTTACAGTTTTCATGAGGTTGGGTCCCCAGAACCCCATGTTGAAAATTTGGGGCAAAAATTCCAAAAAATGGCTGACTTATCAGCATAAGTTGAAAAAAACATTGAATGGCATTATAGTATGCTTACCTTTGATTCTTCATTTCACGGTTAGATTTTGAAAAGTGCAGACATGTCCCGGTCCAGAGAAGACAGTGCCAACCTCCGGAGGTAAGTATGGGGTAAAGGGGTGTGTGGGAAGGTGGGTGCTCTGTGGGAGGAGGGAGGAGGACTGCAGAAATGATGAGGGACTGTTTTCTTTTTACAGGAAAAAAAACATGACTACGAGGGACCGTTTTCTTTTTTTCAGAGAAGCAAAAAAACATTTTGGCACACTGGGGTGGGCTCCCAGTGTGCAACATGAAATAGGGATGTGTAGATGATTGTAACATGAGGATTGGGCACCCCGGTGTCGAAGAAAATGGAACAAAAAAAAACAGATAGGCACACCGGGGTGGGCTCCCAGTGTGCCACATGAGGTGAGGGGAGCCACAGAATGCTGCAGATCTGGCAGCAGTGATGCAATGGTACACGCACAACACTCGCTCATGTGCAGTTGTGGTGAATGGCATTTTGCTATTCAGATGACAGCACCAGCAGAACTGTGCATGTACACAAGTCATGCATGCGCACTTCATGACAAGGAATGTGAAAGTATTCCTTAGTGGCCAATCATGGCAGAGGGTTTTAAGCTACATTGGACTTTCGGAAGGATACTTCCAAAAGTCCAATGGAAAGTTCCATGATCAGCCATTTTTAGAGCTACTGAGCAATCGCAATAATGCTGTAGGCTCCGCCCATGGCCCTAAAAATGGCTCAATAGATGTCCATCATTGTATCTTGTTATTTTAGAACCACTTATATTGCATTTTCTGTTTTTAAGAATCTTATATAAATCATACAGATCTTACAGATCAATATTAAAATCGCCCTATTATACACTTTTCTAAAATAATAAAAGAAGGTTATCTTTTAATTTTTTCAATTTTCATTAGAGTATCCAGTTCCTTCCTGTTCTGATCAGAGGTATATATTCTCTCTTTAGGCTCCTATTCTTTCAGCCTAAAGATGCTGAACAAGTTTGTTTGGTTGTTCCTTGGGAGAGGACCATTTTAAACATTTACAAAACAGCTGTTTTTAGTATTTTCCCAACCAAAGGTAAAAATTTAAAGAGTTTCAACATTAGTTAAACTATAGAATTCATTGTACCTTAGTGGCTATCGTTGTTTGTTCTCCAGGATTTTTTATTTTTTAAACAGTAGGGCCCAGACATTCAACGGGGATGCACCGGGCACAACCAAGTTGCAATTGCGCATCCCCAAAATGCGCCCATGGGCTATATTCAACAGGGGGTGATGTATTATGCAAGTCTGGATGCACTGCAGTGCAACGATAATGTATGTGGCGTATCTGGGGGGGCATTCCCCTGCATATGTGGCACATCTCCATATTTAGCCAAGATGTGTGGTGCAGCCACCCGCACATCTCAGAGATGTGCCACCCATAGTTAGGCATGGAAAAACAATGCTTAAGTAATAGACACCCACAGGTGGGCTGCTGTATTGCACAGCACAACACAGCAGCTGGTAGACTAGTGGTACCCCTCTCCTTCCCCAAACTCTGTCTGTATTGCAAATAAATCCCCCAGTCATCCATGGTAGTCTAGTGGTACCCCCCTCCCTACCTGAACATGATCACAGCATAATAGCAGAACTCTCAGTAACCCTGGTGGTACAGTGGACCCCCCACCCACTGAGGGACACACACCCCATCATGCTGCCCCCATCCCAGACTGGCCACATGGCCACAACATCAGCAGGCAGCACACCCTCCTCACACTGCCACAGCTGCCTGCCGACTGAGCTGTCAATGAATGACAGCATACTATACTCCTGTAAGTCCATTGGCAAACACTGTCAACCAATGGTCTTGCAGTGTGTACTGTACACTTTCATTCACAACTTTACGAATGACACGAAGTTGTGAATGACAGTGTACAGTACACTGACCCATGGTCAGCAGTGTTACCAATGAAATAACAGATGCAAGCGCTGTCATTCATTCATTGACAGCTCAGTCGACAGGCAGCCATGGTGGTGTGAGGAGGGATTTGTTGCCTGCTCGACACCATTACTGTGTGGCCAGTCTGGGATGGGGGAGCGTGGTGGGTGTGAGTCCTTCAGTGGGTGGGGTCCACTGGACCCCAGGGTTACTGGGAGTTCTGCTATTACATTGTGATCATGTTCGGGTAGGGTGGGGGGGTACCACTACACTACCAAGGATGAATAGGGGATTTATTTGCTATATGGATGGAGTTCATGTAGGGAGAGGGTTACCACTAGTCCACCAGGGAGGAATAGGGGATTTCTGTGATACATGGATGGGGTTCGGGATGGGAGGGGGATGCCGCTAGACCACCAGATAGTGGTGTGCTTTCCTACAAGGGCAATTGCAGGGTGCTCGGCGCATTGTGCTGGGTGCATCCCTGCATAAGACATGTAAATGGGGTCATAATGACATGCAAGTGGCCCCATGTGCACCTTGCATGGCTAATGGCCCCATTTTCATGTTTCAGTCTGAATATCTGGAATGTACGCTTGGCGCATCCGTAGATGCGCCATGCATTTCCATTCCAAATATTCAGACTGGGTGGGGGGGATGTGCCAGAGCATCATCGGCAGCCCCCAGTTGCACCTCAGGCCTCTGTTGTCATATTTAAATGGGATGTGCTACCACTAGCGCTAGCACTTTTGCTCTGTGGCTCATCTCAGTTGTGTGGAGCGTCCACTTGCACCCTTTCTGGGGGCATTTTGAATATCCTGACCACTGTGTTTAGTGCAGGACAGTTCTGTATGATGCAGGGGCTCAGAATGGTGCTCTCCAGCTTGGAACACCCACACATGCATATTTAGGCAGCTAGAGATTGCTTACATAGTTGATGACGCAACACGAATGTATTTACCTGATGTATCACCTGTGTGCATTAAAGCAATTGATTCTAAACTTAAAGACTCAACCAATGTGCAAAATGTTAAGCACTAAATTATCTGCAGATCAATTGTACCCTTTTTAGCCTAACAGTTTATGGATTTTAACCTACAGTCAGACCTGGTAAATTTGTAAACATTTGTTTTTGACCATTTTGTTATGTAATAAAAATATACGTAGTAACCAGACATTGACCAAAGGATTTTTTTGTTTGTTTACTTTATTAGGAAATTAGAAATTTAGTAATACAGTGCTGATCAGTTAAAATATTCTAGTTTCTATGTTTTGATCTTTTTTTATTAATCATTTATGTTTTGCCTTTGTAACTGCAGTAAATCCCTTTCTCCTCAGCAGTTGCTGTGCTCTCTTTTCAACTGTTTAGACATTCTATGACATTAGTAACATCATTCCAGGCCAGTCATATGAATAGTCTGGAATGGTGTCACTGATTCCATGGAATCTTTAGGAATATGAAAAGAAAGAACAGTACCTCTATAGATCCTCAGGGTGGAGCTGAGAGCATCCCAAAGCTAGGTTATTTATTTATAAAAAATTGGTCAAAGCATATCAAAGCATATCATAACACATACTGGCATGGAAAGAAAAATGGGAGGGTTGTTAACTGTTCAAAACTCATTTCCTTTCACCTTTAGCATGACAGTGGGGATTAAGGGGGATTAAGAATACTGCAGTTAGCAAACTCATTAACACATGCAATGGATTATCCAGGTTAAAATGAATGGGAATAATGGTCTCTGTACTCTAAAAACAGGATTCAGATTCAGAAACAAAGGTTTCCATATTAAAGAGGCAATTAACATGGTAAAAAATCAGTTTCAGAGGTTTCCTGTTCAGATAATCAGGTATATGTAATAACAAGGCATGGATTAACCAGGTCTGACTGTATTTATTATTTATTATATTTATAAATTGAATGGGCATTAAGCACAGCAAGTACAATTTTCCTTTAAGCTTACTATTTCCCACACTCTGATTTACCAGGGGAGACAGTTAGGGTTTTGTCTATACCGAAAAAACATAAATCTGAACAGGGATCGGCAGGAATGAAAAATCTATTAAAAAAAAGAAATCCCAAGACACGCATGTCCCTTAATAAAAATTCACCAGATTCACTGGTATTGGCTATATCTGTTATCACTGCAGAAGGAATAAATTGTCCCAAAATAAACAAATTAGCAAGTTCATTGGTTTCCACTTAGGTCCATTTATTACCGAGCTTATAACTTCAGCAGAGTGCAAACAAAACATCCAGTGAAGTCCAGTGAAATATCGAAATTCCAAAGTTCTAAAGTGTTGAGGTTTCTGGGTCCCAATAAGTACCTCAAATATCCTCAGTCTTCAATCAATCCCTGAACAAATCCTCATCCAAACCCTCCGCTAGGCTCTCTGTAACCTCATCTGCGATTTGCGGGCTATCCACCACTGATAGTCCCTGGCAGACCTACAGCTGGGAACAGAAGCACAAGGGTGTACAGCAAACCCAAGTATATTCACACAAGATAGTCTGGAAAGAGAAACTTACAGAGCTTTAGGCAACAGTGCCATGCCCATTTTAGAAGCTCAGAAGGCACTAAGTTTCCCCCTGCTCTTGTGGCTACTCCTCAACACTCACAGCATTCTGTGGCATTCCTGGAGCAGAATCGGCTACAATGAGCCAGTCATCCAGGCCTCGTGCCCGTGTGTATTGTATATTTTTTGTACTTGTATTTATAATTTCAACACTAGTACACTGTTATGATGTCACCAGTGGGGAGACTATAAAATACAGAATGTCAGTCTCCCCGAATCAGCCTCCTGATGAAACCTTATTGGTAGGCAAAGCTTTGGGGTGGAGAGCATTTTCACTGTACCCTTATGTTTTGCCAAGGCTCACTATCCCAACACTGACCTGCCCGGGCATTATAGCCCGACAGGTTCAGTGTCCAGACAGTGAGCATCCCAGCATGTCGAAAACCCGATGGACGTTACAAGGGTAAGGTGGTGGATGCAATGGCTTCCTACCTTACCCCTGTGGATGGATCCCAAGTTGTGGAGGAATCAGGAGGCTGGCTGAGCTGCCCCAGTGGTGTTGTGGGCTAAACCACTGCTAGCTTGGCTAGTGTGCTCTGGGAGATGCGTGTTCTGTCCCGAGCTGCATCCTGGAATTGTTTTGAGCATTGGTACCCCTGTAACTATTTTTTGTTAACTCCGGGGTCTGCTCACCCTTGGAGTTAGATATATTAGTTACAGGGGATGTGGGGGCAGAGCCCCCCACTTGGGAGGTTCAGGGGGTGAAGCCCCCTGACTTGCATGTTTTTTTCAATCAGATGCCCGAAATCATATATTCAGGCATCTGATTGACTCAGGAGTGTTCATTTCGGGCCAGTGGGGTCAGTATCCCAAGACTCGGGAATCTGAGTTTAGGGATACCATAGTATATTCATTTTCACTAGGTGACTGGCTGGGACTGCACTACATTAAGCAATTAGCTGAGTAAAATGTGATGTGATTCAGTTTTCTGACTCAGCTGTGGTTTTTGTCCATCTCTGTCCATTTGAGTGCAACTATCAAGGTAATGGATTTCGATTGCTGGGGTTAACCACCAGTTTGTTGCACCCTCTGGGTTCCACTAGAGCACATGAACACCGTCTGGAACAATTCAAGCTGTCCAGGCTGGAAGTACCCAATCCTCCCTCTCCTCACTTACTCAGGCATCCCGCAAGGGTCTGTCCTTTGTTCTAGTCAGTTTTCAATATTCCAAAATACCTACTGCCGGCTCCTCTGTGTCCATTCATATGTAAACTGATGGTAAGGTGCATTTTTGTCTCTGGTTCCTCCATCATTGACCCTATTGCCTGGCTATAACTGTGCTTTGACAATATTCAGCACTGACTCTGCTCTGGTCAAACCAACTGCCTCTCAATGTCAAGAAAACTATTCCATGACATTTCACCTACCTAGTTCATGAGGAGGGGTCATAAAAGACTTTGTTGACATTTGGGGTGAAAATCTCAAAGAACACCAAAGATATGAAAGTTGAAATGTTTCAACGTCGATTCATAACTTTGCTGTTTTTAAACATTTTTTTTTTATACTTTTCTTTTTTCCTCCTAGTTTTTCCTACCCTCTTGATCCTCTCCTTCAGGCCTCTCAATGTTCACTGCCAGATCCCAGACCCATGATCTGCCCCTAGAGTGCCTTCTCCCCTTCTCTGCACAGTGGGGTCTGTCTGGTGTTGGTGGTCTGGGGCGAGCAGAGAGGTCATCATCCAGGACCACAAGGGTGATTTTTCCTTGTTTCTGTTTTTGTCCCTGGGGATGCTGTGCTTGGGACTCAGTCCTGAGAAGTGATGTGCTGATGCACGTCTAGCCTCTCATGCGCCGTACAATGTCCCCCCATCCCTGACCCCTAGTATTGGAGCCGACCATTCCTTCAAGGACTGGTGCTTCCACTGACACTCTATGGGAGTGTCGGATGCTGGTGCATCCCGGGTATCCTACCCCTGAGGGAGGAGAGCATCCAGAGGGATGCTCGATCCTCCCTCCCCCTGCAAGCCCCCGGCTACTCGGGTCTGTTTCCGAACCTTGGTCGCCGGCATAGCGCAAGGTGTGGTGTCTAGCGCCTCAACATTCAGTGCCACCGGGCCGGTCTCTGTTTTTCAGCATTTTGACCCCAAATTTTCAACATATTCTCTTTTTACCCCACCTCATGAACAGGACAGGTATCCTTTTTCAGATCTTGTACAAAGCATGTTTTGGCACTCATGCCACAAAATGACATTTTGGCCTGCATTTTATAAATGGCACCTGTCATGTTCACAGGGTGGGTACCATAAAAAGACTATGTTGAACATTTGGGGTCAAAATCTCCAAAAACAATGGTGCAATGTACAAAAGTTGTATTCAGGAGCACTTGTTGGCCCAGCAGGTAGTGTGTCGTGTTCACAAGATGACAACTTGAGCTTGTGGATAAGTTTAGACAGCCAGTTGGGCAGCATGTGGATGGAGGTCAGCACGGTCATGTATCACTGTTCCCAACCTGGGAAGGAATGGCACAATGTTCTGCCGCACAGGTAACACCTTGTGTCAGGCCAGGTAGTCTTCCCTCCCAAAAGGTTGACATGCGTGTTGAGGCCTGATGGGACCATGCAATGTGGTGAAAGAAGTGGGTTGGCATGAAAAATGGGAAACAGCAACTGGCAGGATGAAGGTCTGGTCACTGCAGGACCCACACCACTAACAAGTTCCCTACTGTAGCCAGCCACCCAGCCATGTTACCCACCTTCCCAGGAACTTACCTCATACCTTTGGTACCCCCCATGGATTTTCCTTCAAGGGGGGGCTAGGAGGGGGGGGACCATCCACCCCCTTTGACTTTCAGCCAGTTTGGCAGTCCACCACCCTGCCAGTGTTGCAGGGTGTGTGACAGCTGGTGACTTCATTCTCCTCTGCTGGTGGTGAATGAGTGGAACCACATGACCCTATCCCCAGAGAGGTGAGTTGTCCCTGTCCACCTCCCACACATTGGCCTCCACTAGTGATAAGAGTCCATTCTCCAAAACACAGTTTGCTGCCATGGTACTGCTATCTCCCGTCCCAAACAACCCACAAAAAAAAAAAAAAAAAACTCTGCAAGCCCTTCCCACCTGACCCATCTGATCAGTATTTTTATTACTCATACGGACCCATTTTCCAATTTAGTTCTACAGGTCTGAAGGAACAAAGACCATGCTATAAGAGCACACCAACCCCGGTGTGGCAGGACCCCGACTACATGCATCACATAAGTATTGCTTTATGTTTATGCTACCTTGTTTGTCCTAGTTAGTTATTAAGGAGCTGCAGATCCTTGACAAAAAGCAAACAGAGCTGCAACCAGACAATTTGGAGTGCTTAATGACAAAGCTAGAGCTCCAGAACCAAATGTCATAGCACTCCTACACACATACACACAATAAGATTGCAATTACAAAGTTCAACAAGTTTTTATTCTCACCAGTGGAGGCAATAAAACAGGACAAAATCACAGTGCAGCTCCTAACGTTTCACACTATCAAGTGCTTTGTCGAAGATAGTGCCGTCTAGCGTTGCATTGTTTAAATAACCAGCAAATGATGACATCACAGTGATTTATTTAAAGTGCCATAGTGCAACAAACAATGCTGGTGCATTATACACCTTTCAAAATAAAGTGCAGTAGATAAAGTGCATAGACTAGATCACGCAAATGGTTAAAAAGCTCACATTTCTCTATAGTTCTTGTCAAAGCCACATTTGTAAGCCACATTTCAGAAATAAACAGTATTTGTCACAACATACTGGTGCATCCCACTACTCTTGAACAGAGACCTTGCCTTATATTCTTTCTTATGTATTTACTGGATTTTGTAAGGGACAAAAGGAGGCCGTGGTCCATCGAGATTGTCACCCTCAATAGAGGCACATTAATTTTATGAATGTAACCATATCAAGTTTAGATTTGAATGTGTCAAAATCAGCTATATCTACTAATTCTTGTGGAAGTAGGTTCCATTGTTTAGGTGCCCTAATAAAGAAATATTTATCTTGTTTATTAGTGTTTGCCCATTCTTCAGTAAGCTGCTTATCGTAGCATCTGCCTACTGTACGTTTATTTGCTAAAGTTAAACCACACTGTTTCATTAAAGTCGGTGACTTTAATACCTTATATGTAAAAAGAATATCTCCCTTTAGTCTTCTTAGATCAAGTGGATATAGTCCAGTTTCTTTAAGCCATATTTCATAGGTTGTGTTTCAAAGATTGGGTATCATTTTTGTAAATCGTCTTTGAGTTTGTTTCAATCTTTTTATGTCACCTTTTAAATATGGGTTCCAAAATGGGGATCCATAGTCTAGATGTGGTCTAATGTATGTTCTGTATAATGGGACTAGGCACTGTTTAGTTTTATTAATAAATGATTTGTTAATTTGTTTTATCAATGAGTTGGCTGTTCTAACTACCTTATTGCAATGTGAAAATGAAGATATTTTATTATTTATCAAAATACCCAAATCTCTTTCACAATTAGTTTTTTTTTTTAATGGGGTTTCATTTAGTGAGTACTTGGTTTGGGGATTTTTTTTTGTGCTGAAATGTAATGCCATGCATTTGTCTGTATTAAATGTCATGAGATTCCTTTTTGCCCATGTTTCAATGATAATAAGATCTTGTTTTAATATGTGAATATTATCTAATGAATCCACTCTACCAATCTTTGTGTCGTCTGTGATTTGGGTTTTGTGATTAGGTGAGGAGATATTAAGGTCACTAATAAATATGTTAGGCCCTGGACACACTATAGAACTGTTTTTAAAAAACATTTTTAAAACCAGTTTAGCTAAACCATTTCAGTGCAGCCACACTACTCAGTAACCATTTTTGATAAGTTTAGTGTGGCCACATGCTAGTGTTAAACCGGTTCTCCTTGTAACTATTTTGTGTTAAGTCTAACACACAGAACTGTGCTTGCCTGGACACACTGCAGCTAGAACTGTTTTAGTTAAACCATTACTGCTTTAAATGTTTTTACTCCTGGACAGACCTGTGAGTAAAACCATGCTAGCTTCAAAACGTTTTTAAAAATGGTTTTAAGACTAGGTATCTAGCAGGGTTTAAAAACACTTTTGTTAAAATGTTTTAAGGGGCTTGTAGTCTGTCTGCAAACAGTGCTAAGGGGATTTAAACCATTTTAAGACACTTAAACCATTTTAAGTTTCCCAGTGTATCCAAGCCTTAAAAAGTAAAGGTCCCAGAACTGAACACTGAAGGATCCCACTCATAACTGGTGCCTGTTCAGACAGGACTCCATTTATTCTCACCAACTGAGTCCTGTTATACAACCAGCTAGTTACCCAATTTATCAGATACTGAGAGAATCCAAGTCTATTCAGTTTTTCTATTAATATTGCATGAGACACCTCATCAAAAGCTTTACTGTAATCCAAAAGGATTACGTCAGAAGGAATATGTTTGTCCAGATAATTACTAATATTATTATAAAAGGATACCAAATTCATTGTAGAAGAAGAACCTTGTTTAAAACCATGTTGTGGTGTATCCTCGATACCTAGTTGTTGCATTTTGGACTCTATTAATGATTTAACCAGGCGTTCCATAATTTTCCCAATAATAGATGTCAAACTAATGGGTCTATAATTTTGGATGCTTGATTTGTTACCTTTCTTGAAAACAGGAATTACTATGGCTTGGCACCAATCATCTGGTATATCATTTTCCTTAAGTGACTTATTAAAAAGTAAAGTTAGTGGTGACACAAGAGACTCAACTGTTTCAACCAAAAATCTTGATTGGATATTATCCGGTCCTGAGCTAGTTGATTTTTTAATATGTGCTAGAACCTTCCTTATATTTGAACAATCAAAAGTATGTGAAGAAGATGATTTATTAGATACTGATGAAGTTAAATCATTATTATTGAGAACAGAGCAAAAATATTTATTAAATAAGTTTAGTGTTATATAATTGTCTATGATTATACTTCCATCTTTAACCAAGGGCCCAGTGGTCTTAATGTTACACTTTTTACTGTTATTGTACGAAAAAAAGGATTTCTGATTAGATTTTGTGTGAGCTAATTTAAATTCAAATTTAAGTTTGGCTTGTTTAATAGATTTGTTTTAATAAAGATACTACTGCTTTGTATTTATAGAGGTTACTCATGGTATTTTTTTTTTTTAGTTTTTTAAAGGAACATTCTTTTTTTTATTACCAATCTGTGTATTGATTTAGTGAACCAAATAGGAATTTTACCTTTTATTATATTTTGATTTTATAGGTACACATTTATCCTCCAATGACAAAATAATTTGTTTGAGTTTGTTCGATGCAATGTTTATTGGTTTATTCTTGAATATTTTATCCCAATTAATTTCATTTAATTTGGTCTTTATCATATCAAAATTTGCTTTACTGTAATCTTTTAATTTTGAGGTTATGGTAAATGTATCTTTTTTTGTAGTTAGATGAAATTGAATAGAGTTATGATCGTTGTCACCAACTGGGACTGTAATATCTAATTCAGAAAGTACATTTTCTGCATTTGTAATAACAAGATCAAGTATGTTTGTACCCCTTGTTGGCATGCATACCATTTGTTCAAATCCTAAATCTATACATGATGTTATTAATAATCTTTCTTGGGCATTTCTGTCTGTTAGTGTTTCCCAGTTTATATCTGGCATATTAAAATCTCCCAATACAATAGTGTCACCATCATTAGCCATATCAGATATAGTTTTTATCATATATGTTGTGTACTGGAGATATGCAGAGAGAGGTCTATAAGAAACTCCCACAGTTAATTTAGGTAGTCCCTTTAACAGAATTTTTACCCAAAGATGTTCCAATTTATCAGATAAACATTTCATAAGACATGATATTTCTTACATACAGACATACACCTCCACCTGTTCTGTTCTCTCTGTCTTTATAATATAATTTATAATTTGGAATATCTCTGCACCATTTAATAGCAGGATCCCACCATGTTTCCGTAACTGTGGTAATACCTAGGTTATGAAGAATACATTTAACCTGTAATTCAGATAAGTTAATATTATTTAATGGTCTTGCATTATAAGATAGTATTTTGCAGGTTCCATTTTGGTTATGTCTACTACCGATTGTTAGAGATTTGGGAACTTTCCCATTCTCCCCCTTAGACTTTCGTTTAAATGATTTTTGATCACAGAGGCCAAAGTTTTTCCCAATATAGCGCTACCTCTTTTGCTGAGAAGAAGCCCATCCCAACAGAAAAGGGAATCTCTATCACTGAATTTCTCCCAATGTGGAATACACTGAATATTTTGTTTCAGACACCATTTCCTCAACCAATTGTTCATTTCTTTAATTTTGTTTGTTATATGCTCAGTAGCTCTTGGTACAGGGAGAATTTCAGAGAAACAGACAGTCCAACCTTTTTCTACAAGAATGTTGTTAAGTGCAACAATACATAAATCTTCCATAAGTTGCGGTACTATTTGGGTAGTATCATTAGTTCTTGCATGGATTATTACCAACGGGTTTTGTCCTGAATCCGAAAGAATATTATTTAACATGTTTGTGATATCTGCCACTTTAGCTCCTCTAAAGCTTGAATGTTTGTTTTGTTTTGTCTGGGTTACAGATTACCCTATCAAGATACTTTATTATTGAATCCCCTAAGACAAAAACCTGTCTAGTTGCAGCTACGGGGTTGCCAGGATTTTAAGTGTCCATTGGAATTATTGTCTGGGTAGAGGGGGAACCTTAACCTGTGTTAATTTTGAGGGGACAAATGATGAATTAGTTGTATGTGACACATCTGTATTTATTGTTTTGTTATATAAAGGGGGATGCTGGTCCAAGGATATTAATGTTGTTGTTTTGGGTCCATTGTCAAAGACAGCCGGGGTACAGTCATACTGATCATTATTATTTATAGCTTCTTCTATATCAGTGTCTGTATCTGGTTAGGTAAGAAGTGGAGAAAAAGGATTACATGTGGAAATTGAGAACTGTTGAGCTTTTCTTCCTTTTTTTAGTGCCCTTGATGTTGAGACAGTTGCCCAATCAGAGTCAGATTCAATGTCATCCTCTCTCCCTCTTTTTCTTATTGGTAATTGGTCCCTAGTCCAAGCATTTGGTGTTACCATTTTTAATGTACATTCAGCTGCAGTGGTATCTGTTTGGGTAGAACTATTACTGCTGGCTTTTTTAATATCCTTCTTTTAATGGGGTGAACTTTTATCTTGTTCATTGTATCTTTATAACGTATCAGCCTGACTATTTTCTAAATTTAATAGCTGTTCACCGAATAAGGCTATCTCATCTTTCAACAAGGCATTGCTAGTGCATTTATCACATATATAAATATCTAAAGAGCACGGGAGCTTTTGGACAAGCAGGTACATAACACAAGATGTACATTTGATACTGATCTCCCCATCTAATGTCATAATGGTTTGACTATCACATGCTGCCATTTTACCTATGAGTTTTTTTTATTTAAATAGTAAATTAAATTATGTATAATGCCGTATTTACAACACACTGTATATCGTACAATAGCCAACAGTCAACACTGGTCACCAATCAGTGATGACGTCAGCATTCTACTTAGTAAGCAGAATGACTCAGTCCTTAGATTAATATACTTACAGTCCCCTCTATTCTGCCAATTCCACCAATCACACTAATCACACGTGGAAGCATGCGTGTCTTTACTTGTGGCGATCTTCGTATGTAGGCGTGCTCACCCTGCTTGCCACAGGGCTTGAGTGAAATAGTCTAGCATGACCCAGAAGTGCAGTGGGGTCACAGCTTTGAGGGATCACAGTATTCTGTTAAAACAGAAATAAATTCTGGTATATCCCTATTATGCACATATGTATGTGAGTTTTATTGGTTCCTAAGTCACAAATACTCAAAATATGCCCCTCAGAGTTGTAGTTTCGAGGAATCCTCTGAAAACACAGCTCCTTTTCCTGCTTCCTGTAGAGTAGCAGGGTGCCACGTTATAGGGAAATAGAAAAATTCTTCTTTACAATAAAGTTATATTCACACAACAAGTCTATTTAGCATTTTCAGGTACAGCAAGCACTACTGCACTGACAGAGCATAGGTATATAAGAAACGTTCGCCACAGGACTCGAGTGAAATAGTCTAGCGTGACCCGGAAGGGCAAAGAAAGTGTAAATACTTTACAATTTTCTTAAAAATAAAGAAGAGAAAAGAGACATGTGAGCTGAAGAGCAAAATTAGTTTTAGCTATGGAACAGTTATTCCACAATATTGTAAGGCTTTATCAAGGCCCTTAAATAAGGAAGCAATAGCCTAAAAGACTAGTTTCAGTAATCCAAAGTGAAAAGGAGAAATCAAGAGCACTAAGAAAAACACACCAGCAAACACCAGGCCCCAAACAAGTAGAAGAGGGAGTAATGATAAAAATGTCTTACAATTTATAGGGAACAAAAAGCAGGCACTTATGGGACATGGGGGGTGGGAGTCCTCTATAGATATGCAAGATGGTAAGGAAAGAGTATCTAAAGTACAAAGTGTAAGGGGCCAACTTACAACCTGGAGTACATTTTATCAGAGGGGAAAAAAGAGTTGACACTTTATGTACATACATTCTAATTCATCTTTAATCTTGATGCAGCACCCAGTAAGGAAAAACAGAAAGAAAAACTTTTATCTTCTATTTTTAAAGACTGGCCTCAGTTCAACATGCTCGTTTAATTATTTTCCTGTATAGGCACCCATCTCAAAAATCCAGTATTTTTCCCTTTGGCTTAGCAGATCCTCTCTGCTAACCCCTCTTGGTCCCAATTTAACCTTCTCAATACCAATGAACTTTAGACTATGTTCCTCCACATTTGTCACATCCTTAATGTGAACAGCCAATGCATATTCTAAATTCTCATTTCTAATGGCCCCAAGGTGTTCACCTATTCTTTCCTTCCACCTCTTTTTTGTATAGGCATTACATGTGCATATAAATAAGTGTACCACATTTGTGGTGTTACAATTGATAAGTTCTTTTATATCATGCATTCTGCCAGTGTATGGATTCTTTACCATATTGCACTCATGTATACTCTTACAAAATATACAATTGCCTCAACTCTTGCAGCTCTGTGGGGAGGGCAATGGATGCCAATTCCTGAGTTGTTCCACTCTCTGTGATGAGCTGACCAGCATGCCCTTCAAGTTTCTGGCCCTCCTGTATGACATTCTAGGAGGGTGTTTGGATGTTTCCAGAAGTCTAGGGTCTGCTGCCAGGACACGCCAGTGCTTTTTGATGATTTCCTGGACTCTCCAAGATGTTACATCAAAGGTAGTGATGCAATTCACAGTTTCACTGTTCTCTCTATGTTCACCTATCTTGCCTGCCAAAAGTTGTACCCTGGTTTTATTGTCACAACACAGTCTGGCTTTGTCAAGTACTTTTGATGAATACCCCCTTTCCAAAAACCTTTTCCTTTTGTTTGCTAGTTCACCTTCGAGGTCTGTTTCATCACACAATTTCTTCTGATTTTGTAGTATTGACTGTTGGGTATATTGCCTACTGTGTGGCGGGATGACAGCTGATAGTCATAAATATGGTGTTCCAATCTGTTGGTTTTCTAAACAGGGTGGTAGTGATACTGCCCCATTCATCTGCTCGAATTTTCAAATCAAGGAACGCAATTTCACTTTGGCTAGCAGTGTATGTGAGCCTGAGGTTAGGGTTTTTTCCTTGTAGGTACCTTATAAAATCCTCCAGCTCACTTTTGTCTCCCCACCACATTAGTAGAATATCATCAATAAAGCATTTCCAACACACAATTTTATTTCTGAAAGGATTATTATGGTTGTCCCATATCACTCCTTCCTCCCAGAACCCCAGATACAGGTTTGCATAGTTGGGGACAAAACTGGCTCCCATAATGGTACCCTTTTTCTGCTGGTATGGCTCATTCTGGAAGACAAATAAGTTCCTCTCTAGTACAATTTGTGTGAGTTCCACCAGAAAGTCTGTGTCAGGATCAGCTCCTTCCCCTCTCTTGTTGAAAAAGTGTCTGATAGCTTTAAGACCATTACTATGGGGAATGTTTGCGTACAATGACCCAATGTCAAGTATCACAAGTAAATTATTCTTTTCCAGGCTAACATTCTCAAGAACCCTTAGTATATCCTCTGTGTCCTGTATGTATGATGATAACATGCTTACAAACTTTTTAATAGTCATCTACCATATGTGCAAGTGTTTCTGTAGCTGTTCCCACACCTGAAATAATATGTCTTCCAGGGGGATTTATTAGGGTTGTGTGCATTTTTGGCAATAAATAGAACTGGGCTTTGAGGAAAAAATCAGTAGTCAAGTATTTCTTATCTTTCTCAGTAATTACCCCTCATGTACTGCCCATGTTAAAAACTCATCAATTTGTTTTTTAAACAAGCCCAGTTTCTCCTGGCGTATTGCTGCATAGTGATCCTTGTTATTCAATTGTCTCGACTTCTTTAATATATTCTGTAGTATTAAGCACAACAACAATGCCCCCCTTATTGGACGGCTTTATTACAATATCCTTATTGCTTTTTAATGCCTAAATAGCTTATTTTTCTGCAGAGGTAGTGTTGCTGTTCCTAGGTAAAAAAAAATCTTCTTTCCTAAGACTTTGAAGATCCCTTTCACACAATTTCTGAAAGGTGTTAACAGCAAAAGGTTGAGGAAGGCAAAATGTGCTTGGTTTCTGCCTAACCACCATCACCTGTTCCCCTGGGTAAGTGTCTAATTCCCCCTCCTCTTCCGTGATGCCCTCCAAGGCTTCTATAACATCCTGGATGGGTATAATTTCTTGGTATAAACTTTCATCAAGCTCCATTACATTTGCTCTACCCATATTGAGATCTTTATAATAGAAACACTTAAGGCTCAAAGTTCTGCATAAATGGTGAAAATCAATATGCGTGTCAAAGAAGTTTAAATCACTTGTAGGAATAAAGAACAAGCCCTTATTCAACACAATTACTTCCACCTCTTTTAATGCATAGTTTGAGAGGTTGATTACATTTATTTTTGGCACCTCCTGCTGTAATGCTACTGGTCCTGATAGCTCCTCTTCTGTTCATTTTCTGCCCTGGGCCCGTGCAACTCTCCTTCCTCTTCTGGTGTGTTTTCTTCTTGTAGGTATGTTCCCTTGTGCTTCCCACATCTGGGTATTCCTGTTGTGCACTTGTCTAAAAAATGTTTGACTGTTCTGAATCGCTTGTTTTAGATGCACTTGTCCCACTTGCAGCACTAGCCCCTCTGGATGTATTGTGCAAAACTGAAGTTGGTTCAAAACTTACTTTATTTAATTTTTTTGGCACCGCTTTTCCTTCTGTTGTTACTTCCCTTGGGCCAACTAAAAATATGTCCCACTAAATAGTCATTCTCATCTCTGACTTTCCCTTTTTAGTCGCACAGATTTTACCTCCTGATACTGTATTTCTTTCTGCAATTCAGTTTTAAATTTCCCGAAGTTCCTGTTCTCTGCATAGGTCCATAGGGATTGTTCTTTAATCTTGAGTTCCTGATCTATCTTAACCTGATCTTTTTTAAATTTCTCAATTATCAGGTGCATCCATTTATCTGTGGACAACCATAATAATCCTTTCAGAAACAAAATTTTGTATTGGAAGCGCTTTATTGATGATTGTCTGCTGGTGTGTCGGGGAGACAAAAGTGAGCTGGAGGATTTTATAAGGTACCTACATGCAGCAAACCCTAACCTCAGGCTCACATACATTGCTTGCCAAAGTGAAATCACGTTCCTTGAATTGAAAATTGGAGCAGATGAAAGGGGCAATATCACTACCACCCTGTTTAGAAAACCAACATATAGGAACACTATATTTATGACTAGCAGCTGTCATCCCCACCTCACAGTAGACAGTATCCCCAAAAGTCAATGCTACAAAATCAAAAGAAATTGTACTGATGAAGCAGACCTCGAAGGTGAACTAGCAAACCAAAAGAAAAGGTTTTCGGAAAGGGGATATTCATAAGAAGTACTTGACAAAGCCAATGTGTGTTGTGACAATAAGACAAGGGTACAACTTTTGGCAGGCAAGATAGGAGAAAATAGGGAGAACAGTGAAACTGTGAATGGTGTCACTGCCTTTAATGTAACATCTTGGAGAGTCCAGGAAATCATAAAAAAGTACTGGCGTGTCCTGGCAGCAGACCCTGGACTTCTGGAAACACCCAAACACCTTCCTAAGATGTCATGCAGGAGGGCCAGAAACATGAGAGACATGCTGGTCAGCTCATCACAGGAAGTGGAACAACCCAGGAAATGGCTTCTCCCGGCTGCAAGAGATGCGGCAATTGCATATTTTTTACGAGTATACATGAGTGCAGTACAGTAAAGAATCCATACATTGGTAGAATGCATGCTATAAAAGCACTTATCAATTGTAACACCACATATGTGGTATATTTATTTATATGCACATATAATGCCTATTACATAAAAGGAGGTGGAAGAAAAGAATAGGTGAACACCTTAGGGCCATTAGAAATGAGAATTTACAATATGCATTGGCTATTCACATGAAGGATGTTGCAGATGTGGAGGAACATAGTCAAAGGTTCATTTGTATCAAGCAGGTTAAAGTGGGACCAAGAGGAGGTAGCAGAGAGGATCTAGTAGTGGAACCAGTGAACCAGAAGAGTGACTATCTCTGCAAAGCAGTGTGCAAAAGATGGAGATTAGTGTCCAAAAGGTGGATAAGCAGAAAAGGGGCAAAATTCAGCAGAAGGGCAAACAGCAAGGAGAACCAGGGATAAATGACCACCAAGGAAGGGGCTGGAGTAGAACAGTGAAGCAGTCTAGGGAGGTCAAATCATGAAAAGCCATGTGTGCAAATGCCAGGAGCCTTAGCAACAAGATGGAAGATCTGGAGGCTGTCATGGTACAGTCAGACCTGGACATTGTGGTCATCACTGAAACCTGGTGTAATGATAACCATGACTGGGAGATGGCCATACCTGGCTACAACATATTCAGAAGAGACAGAGCAGGCAGGAAGGGAGGAGGAGTGGCACTGTATGTGAAAAATGACATAAGGGCCACAGAGATCCAGGAGGAACAAAATGGGGGAGAGATACTGTGGGTTAAGCTGGAAAGGAAAATGGGGCCAGCCATCCGCACAGGTGTGGTCTATAGACCACAAGCCCAGGAGGAAGAAACAGATAGGAGTTGATGCTAGCCATCCAAAGGATGGCAGACAAGGTGAGGTAGTACTGGTTGGAGACTTCAATATACCAGACGTGGACTGGAGCATCCCAGCAGCAGCATCAACTAGGAGCAGATTTATCCTGGACTCCTTCAGGTGCCTTCCTCAAGCAACTGGTCATGGAACCAACTCGGCAGAAGGCAATACTGGACCTTGTGCTCACAAACAGGGACAGTGTGATGGGGGTAACAGTGGGGAACACCTGGGTAACAGTGACCACCAGTCATTGTGGTTTGAAATCACAGAAAGAGCAGAACCAAACCACACAAAACACGATCCTGGATTTAGGGGGCAGACTTTGGGAAAATGGGGAGATACTTGAAAGAGGCATTAAGGGGAATGGGACAGGAATCAGGGGTTGAGGAACAGTGGGCAGTATTTAAAATGGGGATTATAAGAACAACAGAATTATACATTAAGCAGGTTAGCAAGAGGAAAAGGAAGAGGAGACCATTATGGTTTTCCAAAGAGGTAGCAAAGAAAGTGAAAGCCAAAAAGATTGCATTCAGGCAATACAAAAGACACAGGCAGAAGGGGATAGGGAGAAGTACCAGGAGAAACAAAGGGAGGCAGGGAAGTCAGTAAGGGAAGCCAAAGCTCAGACAGAAGAACACATTGCAAAATCAGTGGGTAAAGGGGACAAAACCTTTTACAGGTACATAAGTGAAAAAAGAAAGACAAAGGGAGGGATAGTGAGACTGAAGGGGGAGGATGGGAGCCACGTGGAGGATGACAACAATAAAGCTGACATATTGAACAGGTATTTCTGCTCAGTCTTTACTAAGGAAGAGGGGGGTAATGGGTCTGAAGGAGTACAAGGTGAGAATGGTGCAGAAATGGACACAAGTCCCTTTACACGAGAAAGGGTCCTGAAGGAACTGGAAGTAATAAGAGCTGATAAAGCAATGGGGCCAGATGGGGTGCACCCCAGGGTCCTTAAAGAACTAAGAGAGGTGGTGGCTGAACCTCTGGCTATCCTGTTCAGCCAATCACTGGAAACAGGGAGGTACCCAAAGACTGGAGGACAGCAGATGTAGTCCCCTTATCACAAGTGGGAACAAAGAGGAGGAGGGAACTACAGACCAGTCAGCCTCATCTCGGTAGTGGGAAAGATCATGGAAGCACTACTGAAGGAGAGATTGGTGGAACATCTGGTTGTCAATGGACTACAGGACCCAAGGCAGCATGGTTTCACCAGGGGAGGTCATGTCAGACCAACTTCATTGAATTTTTTGACTGGGTGACTAGGGAGGTGGATCAGGGGAGGGCAGTGGACATGGCCTATCTGGACTTCAGCAAGGCCTTTGACACTGTGCCACATAGAAGACTATTACACAAACTGGGGAATATGGGTGTGGGCAGGACAGTAGTGTGGTGGGTAGGTAACTGGCTGGGTGGCAGGACACAGAGGGTGGTGGTAAATGGCTGTCACTCCACAGAGGGAAGAGTAACCAGTGGGGTACCACAGGGATCAGTGCTGGGACCGGTCCTATTCAACATCTTCATCAGTGACATTGCACAGGATCTAGAAGGCAGAATTTCACTGTTCGCGGTGACACAAAGCTCTGTAACAGAGTAGACACACCAGAGGGTGTAGACAGAATGAGAAGGGACCTGCAGAAACTTGAAGAATGGTCAAGGCTTTGGCAGTTGAAATTCAATGCAAAGAAGTGCAAGATAATGCATATGGGGCACAAAACCCTGGCACAATATATCAGTTGGGGGTGAGGATATAGCATGCACCAAGCAGGAAAGGGATCTTGGGTTGTCATCTCTGATGACCTCAAGGTAGGGAAACAGTGTGACAAGGCATCAGGTAAAGCAAATAGGATGCTGGGATGTATAGGCAGGGGCATCACCAGCAGGAAAAGGGAGGTCATAATTCCGCTATACAAGACACTAGTGAGGCCCCACCTGGAGTACAGTGTACAGTTCTGGAGACCATACCTA
Organism: Neoceratodus forsteri; assembly: GCA_016271365.2. Lineage (NCBI taxonomy): Eukaryota > Metazoa > Chordata > Ceratodontiformes > Ceratodontidae > Neoceratodus > Neoceratodus forsteri. The sequence continues at coordinate 1,062,808,716 of CM028130.1, read as the reverse complement.
CGTAAGGACATAGACAGGGTAGAGAAGGTTCAGAGGAGGGCAACAAAGATGGTGCATGGGTTGCATCACATGTCCTATGAAGACAGGTTGAAGGAACTGAACATGTACTCCCTGGAGGAGAGGAGGGAGAGAGGGGATATGATAGAGACATACAAGTATCTTACAGGGAGGAACAGGGTGCAGGAAAACACTATTTTCAAGCGAAAAAGATGTTTCAGGACTAGAGGGCATGGGATGAAGTTGGAGGAGGACGATTCAGAGGAAATATGAAAGAATTTCTTCACAGAACGGGTGGTGGACAAGTGGAACACCCTGCCAGAGGAAGTGGTGGGGCTGAAACAATCACGGGATTTAAGAATGCATGGGATAGACATAAAGGAATTCTAGAGGGCAGGGGTAAGGGGAAACAGACTTCTAGGAAAACAAACTGAACTTACAAGCTCAAATGGGCAGACTAGGTGGGCCATAGGCCCTTATCTGCCGACACTGTCTATGTATCTATGTATCTACTAAGCCAAAGGGAAAACTATTGGATTTTTGAGGTGGGTGCCTGTACAGGAAAATGATTAAATGCGCATGCTGAACTGAAGCCATTCCTTAAAAATAGAAGATAAAAGTTTTTCTTTCTGTTTTTCCTTACTGGGTGCAGCATCAAGATTAAAGATGAATTACAATGTACATAAAGTGTCAATTCTTTTTCCCTCTGATAAAATGTACTCCAGGTTGTAAGTTGGCCCCTTACACTTTGTACTTTAGATACTCTTTCCTTACCATCTTGCATTTCTATAGAGGACTCCCACCCCACATGTCCCATAAGTGTCTGCTTTTTGTTCCCTATAAATTGTAAGACATTTTTATCATTACTCCCTCTTCTACTTGTTTGGGGCCTGGTGTTTGCTGGTGTGTTTTTCTTAGTGCTCTTGATTTCTCCTTTTCACTTTGGATTACTGAAACCAGTCTTTTAGGCTATTGCTTCCTTATTTAAGGGCCTTGATAAAGCCTTACAATATTGTGGAATAACTGTTCCATAGCTAAAACTAATTTTGCTCTCCATCTCACATATGTCTCTTTCTCTGCTTTATTTTTAAGAAAATTGTAAAGTATTTACACTTTCTTTGCCTTTTGTGAGCCTTAATACATAAAAAGAATATAAGGCAAGGCCTCTGTTCAAGAGTAGTGGGATGCACCAGTATGTTGTGACAAATACTGTATTTCTGAAATGTGACTTACAAATGTGGCTTTGACAAGAACTATAGGGAAATGTGAGCTTTTTAACCATTTGCGTGATCTAGTCTATGCACTTTATCCACTGCACTTTATTTTGAAAGGTGTATAATGCACCAGCATTGTTTGTTGCACTATGGCACTTTAAATAAATCACTGTGATGTCATCATTTGCTGGTTATTTAAACAATGCAACACTAGATGGTACTATCTTCGACAAAGCACTCGATAGTGTGAAAAGTTAGGAGCTGCATTGTGATTTTGTCCTGTTTTATTTCCTCTACTGGTGAGAATAAAAACTTGTTGAACTTGATTTGTCTGCAATTGTAGTCTTAGTATATGTGTGGGAGTGCCATGACTTATGGTTCTGGAGCTGCAGATCCTTGTAGCTCCATCACTATTCTTATTTTACAGGTACAGATGTTCCCTCAAACCCTCCTCCCAATCTCATCCGAGACTCATCAGGACCCAGGTAAGAGCTCTTTATTATTACCTATGCTAAACTGGTAAGGTATATGGTGTAACGGTGCAACTGCAAATATTAAGACACTGTTGTCTCATGGGTTAGGTAGTTGGTGACAGTGCGTAAAATGTCTGCACCTTTGCATTTATTCCTCACTGACAGTCATGCAGTATTTGTTTTAAGGATTTTGTCATTTCTTTACCAAGCAAATGATGAAATAATGAAACCTTTTTAAACTACAAACAGGTTTTATCACTCGCGCAGTAAAAAAAAGCCCCAAATCTTTTTTATAAAAAAATACAGTATGACAGTCAATGAGGAATGAGCCTCACATCCTACACAGTCCACCATGTATATTTCAACTCAATCTGCCCAGCCATTATAGAGTATTTAATGCACAAAGTATTTTTTGTTGTTGTTTTTACAAGTTATGTGACCACTAAAGGTCATGGAACCAATAAAAATGAACAGAAAATGTTTTGCAAAAACGTGCATAACTTCAGAATGTTCTGTTTCTGCACTATGCATGTGCAAAAACTGAAAACAGTATTTATTGAGAATTTAAAAAATAAACCATTTTTTGAAAAAAATATCAAAATATCATTTTTGGGTCAAATTCCAGGCAACCTAATAGTGTGAAGTTTCTTGGGGTTTTCAAACCAAGTGGTTATCCCAGCCCCTAGTCTCATGACTCAAGGATAAGCTACAGATCAAAGCTCATGCCAGACAGGACTAGTGCTTGGAGTTAGACAACTATGGCTCTCCTCATGGGGCCCACAGAATCATTCATCACTTTCTTCACACAGAGCCATGTGGTTCCTCCACAAATCAGATCAGCATACACAACTGGCTTCATGAGGGACCCTGTGGACCCTGAGCAAACAGTGATGGTGCTGGGAGAATTATACAAATCTGTTTTAGATACTTTTCTCAAAACTGTGTAATTTTAATGAAATTATTTGCAATTTTATGGAGGTGAGCACAGTATACAGTATCATGTGGCTTTTTGTACAAAATGAATGCAAGTGTGCAGTTTTACAGATTTAGGTTTTCAAAATGCCCACTTTCAAAAGTGTGCAACATTCACATAGGCATACTATACACATAGATACAGTACATAGGATTTGTCAGCACATAATGACCACCTGGCACATCTAGTCTGCCCATTTTTTTCTGCCTTTAACTTATGCTGCACACTGTAGTTGATCTGCAGCTTTCCTACTCTTCCTTTTTTCTAGGGTTCCTTAGTGCTTGTGTCCCATGCATTTTTGAATTCCTCCACCATTTTTGCCCCTACTACTCCTGCGTGGAGACTGTTCCAAGCATCCAGCACCCTCTCTGTAAAGAAATACTTCCTCACATTACCCCGGATTCTTCCTCCCTCCAACTTCATCTCATGTCCCCTAGTTCTTGTCCATCTTTTTTTCTGAAAAATGCTACCCTCCTGTAGTTTATTGAACCCTTTAAGATATTTATACATCTCCATCATGCCCCTCCTCTCTCTTCGCATCCCTAGAGAATACATATGGAGATCTTTCAGCTTCTCCTCATGTGACTTCTGGTGCAAACCCTGTACCATTTTTGTAGCCCTTCTTTGGACTGCCTCCACCCTGTCTATGTCCTTCCTGAGATGCGGAAGCCAAAACTAGACACTGTACTCTACATACAGTCTCACTAATGATATGTATAGTGGCATCACCACTTCCTTTTTTCTGTTTGTGATGCCTCTCCCTATGTACCCCAATATCCCACTGGGCCTTCTAACCACCTTCTCACACTGTCCAGCCACCTTTAGGTCTTCAGACAATTATTCATACTAAGGTTCAGTATCCAGTGAACAAGGCAACTGAAATTGGGCACCAACAAAAACTGTGACTCAATTATGGTGCCTGTCTTCATGGCTACCAAGTGGGAGGGGGTGACCCGGATACTGGGGTGGGCAAATACGAGACAGGAAGTAGCAGGTATACACACACCGGGGGGGGGAGAGACAGGGAAGGAAGTTATGTGGGAGGGGTGTGGCAGGCAGATGTTGAGCTGGTCCGCTAGTGTGGTGGGGAGGGCAGTTGGCTGGGAAGTGCAGGGTACAAGGTTTGGGTTCAGCGCAGTGTGTTTTTTTTTTTTGCCGGCAGGCGGCATGTTTTTTTTTTTTTTTTTAAGTCCCCCAACATGCACCCCCCGTGGAGTTGAGAATCCTGAAGTAGGGAGGTGTGGGGGCACAGTTCCATTAACAATAAGACCCGTAGGTTTTTGGGTGCCATTGTTATCCACGCTGCAAGTGTGCATTGCTGAAATTGATTTTCAGCAATGTACAATCGCCATAATGGAAATTGCCTTTCCGCGATTACCATTATGACATGGAACCCTATGGTTCATACTATGGTTCAAGAGCATGAGAAGTCTGTTGGCCCATATGTGATCCTATTCTATCTGTAGTAAGTGACAGTATTTCCACTCAGTATTTATTTATCAAGGTTACTCTTAAATGGATATTTGTCTTTGTTCAGGACAGCTTGTTTAGGGAGACTATTCCAGGGTTAACAACTCGCTGAGTGAAAAAAGCTCTTCTTTTTTCTGTGTTAAATGTAATATGTTGCAATTGCAAATGATGTTCTCTTGTACCTTTATGGTGATTTTTACACTAATATTCAGATCAGTGAAAATACTCATGTCCTGTATCATGTTATTACACAATAACATATCTGCCCTGATCTTTCTCAAATGAAGAGACATTAAGTTAAGTTTTGAAAGCCTATCCTTGTATGATAAATTCCTGTAGTCATAAATGATCTTTGTTTTTGTCTCTGAATTTTTTCAACGTTATGCATGTTAACTCCTTTAATAGGACCCCATAGTGGGATTCCATAATCTAATAGTGGCCTGATATAGCACTGATATAGGGGAATAAAAACATTGGCTTCCCTACTTTAAAAAAAAAAAAATTATCATCCAAAGGATTCATTTAGCCTTAGCTATTTGATTAGAACAATGCTTATCATGGGTTAGCTTGTTAGATATAATAACCCCTAGATCCTTTTCTTCAGCTGTTTTTTTCAAATTGGTGTTATTCATATCATAGATAGCTTCAACATTGTGATTACCAAAGTGCATTACACTACACTTATCTGGGTTAAAGGTCATTCCTGTTAAATCTGCCCAGTTAATTTCTTGTAGTGCATTTTGAAGTCTGCTTCGATCTATATTGTTTTTAGTGACATAGAATACTTTAAAGTGGTGAGCATATTTATTGACCATCAGTGTTATCTCCTAATTTGGAAATGAACAGTTGGAATAAGAGTGGACCCAACATGGAGCCCTGTGGAACTCCACTTGTAACTTCAGCCTTTGAAGAGTGGTAGCCATTTATGCTGACAACTTAAGTTCTCCCACTAAGACAGCACTGGATCCACTTAACTAATCTACAGTCAACTGTGAGGTCTATTAGACAGTTTGTATTATGTGAGAATGTGGTACTTTGTCAAAGGCCTTTGACATATCTAGGTAGATACAATCAACTGTATAGCCTAATCTAATGCAGATGAGATCTTTTCGTAGAAACATAACTGCTTTGTAATGCAAGATCTCCCTGGCATAAATCCATGTTGTGTGGTGTCTAACAGATCTCTATCCCTTATGTCATCATATAATGACTCTTTAATAATCGACTGTAGTATCTTACCTGTCACAGAAGTTAGACTGATTGGCCTATAATTTGTATAATCAGATTTATTGCCTTTCTTATGAATTGGTATCACAATGGCACTTAGCCAGTCAGGTGGGATGTTAAGTTCCTGTAATGATTTATCGTATAATAAAGCAAGAGGGGTTGCAATTTGTGCAGACAAAAGTTTTAGCATAGCTGCAGAAATATTATCAGGGCCTGTCGATGTTGTGTTCTTTAATGCTTTCATTTTATCTATGATTAGCTTATCAGTAATCTCCACATTGACTATTAACTATAGGGATATTCCCGGTAAACTCCACAGCAGAGGTGAATACTGAGCAGAAGTAATTGTTAAATATACCTGCAATGTAGTTTGGCTCCTCAGTCTGTCTATTGTCATACATGATAGACCTTACTCCTACATTATTGCCATGTAATGAATCAACGTAGCTGTAAAATTGCTTTACATTATCTTTACTTGCTGTACTAGTCAATATATGCTCCATTCTTTTTTTGCTATTCCTTATCAGCCTTTTACATGTCTTCTTACATACTTTAAATGGTATCCTTAGGTCATCTGTTTTATATGTTATGTATAAGGGACCGGATATTCAAAGGGATGTGCCTGGCACAACTTGGTTACACCAGGCACAAACCCACAATGTGCCCCGGCGCAATATTTAAAAGGGGCATTTGCGCAGCACAAATCTTGATGTGCTGGGGCGCACTGTAATTGTATGCAGCACATCCAAAGGGGGTGTGCCCATGCATATCTGGCACATCCCGATACTCAGCCCGGGACGTGCGGCACATATTCTGTCGCAACCCCCAGATGCGCCGCAAACCTGGGCGCAAAGTTGTTCCAGAAAAAAACAGGAACTGCTGGCCACCCACAGGTGGGCTGCTGTATTGCAGGATGCAAAACAGCAGCTGCCAGCCATGGGTGGCCACCCACCCGCCCAGAACACGACCACAAGCACCCATATGGTCACTGGTAGTCTAGTGGTTCCCCAACCCCCATGATCACCAGTAAACTGTATTGACTACAATCCCTGGTAGTCCAGTGGTCCTCCCTCCAGCCTGTAGTCATCATTGCCAGTGAAATGACATCAATCCATGCCCTGGTGGTCCAGTGGCACCCCACCCCCACCCACACAGGACCCCTTGCCCACCGCTCCCCCCCATCATCAGCGGCAGCTGCAACCCGCCCGCATACTGCTCAGCCACCCACCAAATGACAGCTTACAGTATGGGCTGTAAGACCAATGGTCCGCACTGTGGACCAATGGGCTTGCGGGCATACTGTACTAGACAGCCATAAATATATGATTGACTTCATTCACATATTTGTGCAATTGGCTTTCTTCTACAATCTGCATAACAGCTCAGTAGCAGCTCCACTGTCCCTTACTTGTCAGTCGCGGTCCATGACTTACTCAACAGTGCCTTGTCAGCTCCACTGTCTGCCTCTGCTTTTAAAATGAACAACCAAAAAAAGCAACCATGAAAAAAAAAAAAAAAAAAAACACATCCAGCATCTATATGGCATACTATGTAAAGTCAGATCTCTTTGCTAACAGAAAAAAGCTATAGCAAGGGAAACAATCCAAAACATACTGCCAGCACCATCTAGTGGCCAAAACATGGACTTTTTTCTGAAAACATACCTCCACGCATGAAAAAATGCAAAAAAAGGCCATTTGAATATTTTCTTGTTTTATTTTTAAAAAAAAGAGCCATTGTGTAATAGCAAAAATGTACTGCAGGGTGTGGGTTGTGCTGGGATAACCTCACTTCTGGGTTATTGGATGCGGCCGCATGCCCAACCATCCCAGGCGTGAGGCTACCCCAGCACAGCCCACACCCTATTGTGCATTATTGCTTAATTAGTTAATGCTCTGCGTCCTTTTTTCCTTGGCATTCTATCCACTAAAGATCATTCCTGTTCATCAGTCATATTAGTGGAATTTGATGTGCCCTCACCCGAGTCCTCATTACATTCCAAATTTTCCTCATTATCACTTTTCCATTTGTCTTTGGTTAATGTAATTACTGTTTGATGTATTTTTGCCATATTTTGCTCCCTTAAACTTTTACTTCCTATTTCTAGATCCCTCTCCTGTTTGGTGGCAGACAGTACCCCCCATTGAGTACTCCTGTCTTGGGTTCCTGTGACCCAAGTGCATAATTTTGCATTTCTCGGCATTGAATCTTAACTGCCATACATTTGACCAATCCTCCAGCTTGCTTAGGTCCCTTCTAATTCTTCACCCCTTCCCCAGTGTGTCTACCCTATTACATATCTTTGTGTCATCTGAAAAGAGGCACATCTTCCCCTCCAGCCCCTCTTCAATGTCACTTATGAAGACGTTAAAGAGGACTGGCCTTGCACCGATCCTTGAGGCACCCCGCTGGTCACCTCCCTTTCTATGGACTGAACTCCGATCACTACCACCCTTTGTGTCCTACCACTCAGCCAGTTTCTAACTCAGTAAACAACCACAGATCTGACTCCCAGGCAGCTCAATTTGTTTATTAGCCTTTCATGCAGGATGATATCTATGGCCTTGCTAAAATCCAGGTAGAACACATCTACCACCCCTCCCTACCTAATCAATCTCCCTTTTCACCCAGTCAAAGAAATCTATCAGATTTGTTCGGCAAGACCTGCCTGCCATGAATCCATGCAGTCTTAGATCCTGCTGTCCTTGGGATTCATCATATGTCACAATCCTTTCCTTGAGTAATGATTCCATCAATTTTCCTACCACTGAGGTTAAGATGACAGGCCTGTAATTACCAGCCTCCTCCTATCTTCTGCTGTTATGGAGAACAACAAAATTCACCCTCTTTCAGTCTGCCAAAACCACACTCGTTTCTAATGATTTGTTGAACAAGGCTGTCAGTGGTCCTGCTACTAGTGTGATGTTGCTAAATAGTGCTCGATTCTTGCTTGGCCTACACTGAGCATGGTCCAGTGTCGGTAAGCAACCTCTATACATTTGCTTGAGAGCTGTCAGAAGACTTAGACTTACAGAGCTGCAATCTAGAACAATGCTTGATAGAATATGAACTTTAACATTTATTTTGATCTTGTGCAATCTGCCAAAAATTACTTGGCAATCTGTTCTTTAATTAGAAGGCAGTGCCTGAAGTTCGATGGGGCAGAGCAACTAGCCACTCCCCCACTCAGGACATAAAGGCCACACCTCCTATTTGCTTCCTTGAGTGTTTTCTTTCATTGTGGTTTGAGGCGCTGCCCTTCCTTTCTTCCCTTCCAGTTTCTCCTGCATCCCAAGCTGTTTCCCAATCTCTCTGCTGTGCCTCTGACCGCTGGTACCTTCTCTTTTTAGTTTTGTTTTTTGTCCCCCACTCATCCAGCAGTAGTTTGTGTTGTTCTGCCCTTGCCCCCTTCTGCTCCTTGCTGCTGCTTTTCTGTTTGTGCAGCTCCCTGCCTTCTCTTGCTGCTGGCTGTGCAGCTTCCTCTCCTTCTATCCCTCCCCTCGCCCTTCCCGCTCCATTTTCTACCCCCCCTCCTGTTGGCCCCATTTCTCCCCTCCACTTCTCCATTCTCCCTACCTTTCCCAGTGTTTTCTTTTGTTTTGTTGTTTTCTCCCCTCCTCCTCCTCCTCAACTGTGTTTGGTGTGCCTTCCATTGTCTTCCCCCTGGCCATCTGTTACTGGGGTACTGAGATCACTCACCCATCTGATTGGTGGCCAGTCTGACTTCACCTTGCTCTTGCTGTGCTTTCGGCATTCACCTTTTCTTCAACAGAGGTCCTGTTTTGCAAGCTCTATCTGGGCTCTGTTGCCTGGGGTGCTCTTTCTGCTTCTTTCTGTTTGGTTCCTGCCGGTCTCTGGACAATATGTGTGTCTTGCCACTTCTGGGTCTCTCTGACTGCCTCAGTCCTTTTTGGGGTTTCTTGACCTACCACTGCAAGTCTATAATGATTTGTTACTGCTGTCCTAGCACTACATGCAGGACCCCTGTACATTCATTATTTTAAACTGATCTTATTCAGCATTGTATCTCTTGCTACCAGTGATTACCTGCCTATGCATTTTACTCCAAGGCATGTCACCTCAGCTACAACTTCTGGCGTTTACCCAATTATTTTACCTTACAATATTACCTCTGCATTTGGTATCATGGTGTCTAGATTGTGGCTTCTCTGTTTTTCCCGCAGTGAGGGACTATGTTATCGCAGTGGGAATCATGGCTGTAGGCAGCGGGAGCAGCTTTATAATTCTCATATATTTACTTAGTTGCTGGCTCACCCTGCCTTCTACTGCCATAACAATACATCTGGTTTCTCTGACCCTCACCATACCAGCCTCCCTGGCATCAGCGCCATGAACATATCAAGTCTATTCATTCTAGAACCTCTCCTCTTCACATACCAACTTCATAGCCCTACCTTGCCATTGGCTGAGGGCTTCACCCAGCCGTCTTCATCTCTCTCCCCCACTCGTAAATTGTTCTGCTCCTAATTTGGCTCTTAATGGACCTGGTCAGCATGCACTCCTCATTACAATTGCTACCTGCCTTATCCTATGTGAAGGTCTCATCATCATGATCAAATATCCATGCTCCATAAGTCCATAGTCAGATCTCATGCTTCTCTCAACTTTTTTGTCTCTCCAACCTAGGGGCATGCCATCCATGTTCATTACTTCCATGGCTCAGTGCTAGCCTATAGCCAATGGTCTCTCTCTGCACAAATGAAGTCTGCATCTAGAGCATGTGAAACTCATAGCGGAGTCCTTCTTATCTGGCCCATAGTGAGAATGTCTTCACTCTGGGAAGACCTTTAGTCATCAACCATCCTGGTGACACCCCTTGAGGAAGAATTTCTGACTTCAGCTGCTAGGGGTTGGGCTTTCACTAACAAGGCCCCCTTTAGCTGCCCGAGCAGGTTCAGAGGCACCCTTTTAGCTATTCTCCCTACCACCACCTCCTCTGGTTCACCTGGTCTGTTTTTAGGCTTGCATAGGCTGGCTGAGTGCCTCTGCCGTCATTTCTCTCCTCCTTTGCTTTTCAGCATCTAGTTGCAGAGACATTGCTCGCAACCCTCAAGTGCATTCTTGTTAGAAGGAAAGAGTGAGACCTTCTTTCAAATTGGAATACAGTATTTTCCACGTCCCTTAAATCTGGTCTCTAAATTTCAGTAGCAGAGCCATTACTAACCAAAACGTCCTTATGCCAGGCCCATCAAATGTTATTTTTGCAGTATCTTCAGTTTATATGACGTGAGATGCGAGGAAATACTTCTTCAATGAAAGGGTAGTAGAGCCCAGAACAGACTGCCAGTGGAGGTGGTGGAGGCAAAAACAGTGGGTGGCTTCAAGCATGTGTGGGAAAGACATACTGTAGGAGTATATTAGAAAATTCACAGGAAGGAGGCAGGGTCATTTAACATCTGCAGAGACAGAATAGGCAGAGAACAAGTGGGCAGACTGGGTGAGCCGAGTGGCCCTTTACTGCTGACAAATGTTATGTTTCTATGGGGTGTATTTAAGAAGTCTGAAGTTTGGCATAGCAAAGTGCAAAGGAAGGAACAGTTCTTTTCTGAGCTTTAACATTTTGTGTAGATCCATAAGAAGGCCGGGAGTTGTGTGTCATGCATTGCAATGCAGTACACGTGCAGTGCTGTAATTCCTATGCATCAGCATTGAAATTTGCCTTATACTCTACTGCAGCATTAGCACCAGCATAAAATGTACAGGGAAATGGTGCCAACAACTGTATAAAGGAAAACCATGTTTTTAGTGATCAGTTAATAGCAATACAACCCCTATACTTATAAGGGGGTCCTTCATTGTGTGTCCCAGTGCAGTACCCATGTAGCGCTATCATTTTCATGCATCTGTACTGAAATTTGCCACATACAGTAGCAGTATCAGCATCAGAAATTGCAAAGGGAGATTGTGCTAGCAGCTGTATATGAAATGTAAAACACTGTTTTTGTTTCTCACGTTACACCATTAGCATTACAAGCACCATATCCATGATTAGGTCCTGCATTGTGCACAGCAGTGCTGCACACATGCAGTGCTGTCATTCCCAGGTGTCAGTACTTAGAAATGTAGAAACATAGAATCTGTCAGCAGATAGGGACCATACAGACCACCTAGTCTGCCCATTTCCCTACTTGGTTTGGCAGTCCCTACTCTTATCAGGACTCTGACATTTTCCTGATAGAAGTAGCCCCAGCATAAATTTATTCATTCATTTATTTATTTTTTGTTGACCAGGTAGATATGCTAGACAGCATGGCTGCCTATTTTTAGGTTCGACCTGGGAGAATACAACAGAGGGCAGGTAGACAACAGTATATACAAATAATAGTCAAGTGAACATGGTACAGTACAGGAAAAGGCATGAACAGTCACAGTACAACTATACAAAATATTCAGCAAATGACAATACAGTCACCAGAACAATATGTAGTAACTGACTCTTGATAAGTGCAAAAACTAACATCTTTTTATATCAACATTTAGTAGGTAAATCAGAGTATACAGGAAAATTATACGAACAACTGTAAATCAAAAGGAAAATGTGTGTGTGTGTGTGTGTGTGTGTATGTGTTCGTTCAGTCAGTGGCATGATTTACTGAAATTTCACATTAAGAATTCTTATTTTTTTAAAACAAAATGTGCACTTTCAGAAAAATGAAACAGAAATAAAAATTACTTTAGATTTTTATACAATTTTCCAAAAATTGTGCAAATGCAAAATTTTCATTTTTTGTGCAATTTCACAAGAGTACTAGAAATTTTACCCAGCATTGAGCAGGAGATAATGAATTCCTTTCTTTGCCCAGGGACCTGAAGGCCCTATGAGTAGCAGTAAAGCAAGACCTGCTCCTGTATCAACTAGGCTCTATTGGCGCCTCCCAATCTACCCTTGCCTGGTTCTCCAGTTATCTGTAGAGCCGCTCCCAGTCTGTCTCCTGTCATAAAGTTCTCTCTGCCCCTGCCCCTGCCCCTGCCCTGCTTCATTTGGGCATCCTGAAAGGTTCCATACTTGGGCCCCTGCTCTTTTCTTTGTTCATCAATAACCTATCTTCTGTGCACTCCCACTGTCTCTCCCTTACTCTATGCCGATGACGTGGTTCTCCATGTCTCCTCCAGCTCTATTCAAGAAATTAACTCCCACCTCTCCTCTGATCTTCAACATATCCAAACTTGATTTACATCACACCACCTGGTACTAAATGTTGCCAAGACCCAGGCTATATTCTTTGGGTCACAAAGGAAATCTGTCGCTTCAACTCCATCTCTCTAGGCTTCTTGTCTGATGGTTCCCTTGTGGAAGCTACCCAGTCCTTCAAATACCTAGGGGTAGCACTGGATACATCTCTTAACTTCTCTCTGCATGTCAAAGCTGTCTGAAAATCAGTCAATGCTAAAATTGGACTAGCTTACCAAGTCCAGCAGTTCCTGACCCCTGCTGTCAGAATCTCTGGTGCCCAAGGCCTTCTCTTCCTTGGACTCTGCTACGCTCTGCCTGTCTTTGTTATAGCATAGGCAAACATCCTGCAAATGTGGGACATTGCCTACAACAATGTTTGTAGATTTGCACTATCTGCTCCTTGTCTTACGCACCACTGTACTCTTTACTCTGACCTCTGCTGGTTATCTCCTTCCTCCAGCCGGGCTTATTCATTAAGTTGTCTGACTGACAATATTATTTATTCTTCTATCCCCTCCACTCTCACTGCTATGCTCACCCCTGTTGACTGCCCTCATTCCCTCTGATCCATGTCTTTAGCTCTGCTATCTGTCCCAAAATGCTGTACCAGAATGGGTGAACTTGCCTTCTCCTTCTATGCCCCCAAATTTTGGAACTCTCTCCCACTTGATCTTAGGCACTCCAAATCCCACCCCACTTTCAAGAAAGGCATCTCCAATTACCTTGCCTCCTTTGACATTTGCAAATGTCCCAAGCTTCATGAGTCATGCTAATCTACCCTTGTCCTGCTCTTAAAATTCCCTGTTGGCCTCTATGATTCCCCCCACACACTCTTCCTGAGCCATAGGTATGTACTTTGTTTCCCTGTCTCTGCCCATGAATTGACTCCTTGCTGACTTAGCCAGCGTCACTGTCATGTTTGTACATTATTAACCCTAACTGTGCCATTTTGCATGTTTTTTTCATATTGTAATGTATGACATGTACCTCCACTATGTGCTATGTGACCTGCACCTTTGTATAGCTGTCTGGAACTCCCATTGTACAACACTGTATATGTATTTGTTTTTACCTGTTCCTTGATTTGTACTCTCCCAGGTCATGCCTGACAATAGGTAATTCTGTCTAGTGCACTTACTTGGTTACCAAAAGCAAATAAATAAATAAATACAATTTCTAAAATGCCCAGTCTATATCTTCAATAGTGCCCAAAAAGGACCAGTCAATTAAATGAATCTCAGAGAAACTCTACAATTGGAGGTCCTGTAGTCGACAATACCCAACTACCCTGGGGGGTGATTTACAACCCTTAATTGACCACTGACAGAAAACCATGCAGTGGTCACTCAGACTATCAGATATGATGCTCAAAGTGATCATATGTATCCAGGATGGTTGGTAATGAGCCAATAAATAGTCAACTCTTAACCAGTTCAATAATTATATAGAGTAGTGTCAGCTATTAAATGGAACATTCCAATGCCAGAAATTAAATTTCAAACATCTATTGCTTCCACTGAAGACCAATCTAAGTTAAAATCTCCTACTACTAGAAGTTCCCTTTACGATGGGAAAGACAAATTATGAAAAAATGTATCAATACCCATTTTAGCATACATCAGAGGAACATGCACATTAATAATAGTCAAAATGTTATTGCTTCCCAAAACCAAATTGATTGAGAGTGACTCATAATACACACTATCTACCCTATCCCGATTCTGTGTAGCTGATAAGTGATTCTTAACATAAATGAAACAACCCCACTCCTCTTTTCCTTCCTGCCCTCCCTGAAAACTGAATAACTCTCCAGTTAAACTTCATCATTAGACACTTAATCCATAAGCCAAGTCTCTGTCAAGGACAACACATCAAATAAATTGTCCACCAACCAACATTTCAATTGGTCCTTTTTAGCTAAAAGGCTTTGAATATTTAAATGGCCAATACTTAATGTAGTTTGTGACTCTAAAGGGATCTTATTTGGCACATAATGATCAGAGATAGGGACAGGATTTGAATGAACTGTACCAGATAACAGCAATATTTTTAATAGTCGTCTATGCCTAGATTCATTAAAACCAAGCTTCCTGGTAAGAATAAAATGCTTAGCATTACAATTAGCAATAAAGCTGGTTTTCACCATCTTGAAACATGATTGAAGACCACAGAGCTTGTTGACTGTAGATATTTCCAGCTCTTGACTGGTACCAAATATTCTGTTGGTAATGTGAGTTGGCAAAAGTGAGATAGCAGAGTAAAATTGACCATGTAGTGTACCAGTGTAAACAATATTAACCCCACTTGATAAACTTGCTGAAGTAGAGCAAGTGCAAGCAATTTCATATTTAGCCACCCATTTTAGGGCACAGATGGTAAGTAACAACATTTTTACCATATTAAGCCCAAATAAATTACTTATAACATTGCAAATATTCATAGTCATGTGTCACAAAATCAATTTGTTAAACAATTATTATTTTTTGTCATACTAACACAAACATTATAAAAACCTTGAACATTTACTTTGTCTACAAAGTCAAGTGACTAGAATACCAGCCAAAACTTTGTGCTTCTCTCAGTGGTGCTGGCAAGAGTTACTTAGCAGCAGTATTTTTATCAGTCCTGCTACCACTGATGGTTGCTGCTGTGGGCATCCTCAACCAGCAATCTCCGGGGAGAGACATGTTCCTAAACAAGGGCAAAAGTGCTGTTAAGCAGCCACAGATAGGTTTCCTTTTCCCTGAAGCCTTAATAATCTTTCTTGAACATAATGTACAGTAATTAAAAATAATGTACAGTAATAAAAAATGGTTTTCTATTCCCTTACACCACTAGGAAACAATTGAATTAATGACTGTATGCAATTGCGTGTGTGTGCGGTTGAGCGAGCTCTGCTTTGGGCTTTTGGCTTAGCTGAGCTGAGTGTGTGGGGGGGGAGGCTGATGCTATAAAAACAAAGCAGTACCACAGCATTCACATCAGGTCAGCAAAACATGTTGTATAATTATTTATCTGTTATTGTTTTAATTTCTGTAACAACTATGATCTTTGGCTCTCTTGGTGGAGGGGAAGGTTCATGACATGGGGTTGGGGGAAAACTATAAAACTACAACTATGTCAAAAGATCTAAAGCAAAGCATAAACCTAACTCTAGTCCCAGTAGGTGGAAGGACTATTTTATGTATGTTTCAATATGTGTAGTTTAATTAGAAAACCTCTTTTAAAAATAAAAGAACATAAGTAGTAGCCAGCAGAAGAAGACCTCCAGGCCTATCTTGTCTGCCCAATTTGTGTCAGGATCTTGTATTTTATCCCATCACCAATGTTTGTGTCACTTCTCCTCCCAAAAGCCCATTTTATAAGTGCAATGAGACACTCCTGGGGTGTGGACTGTGCTGAAAAATAACTGCACTTCCAGGGACTGAAGGCACTTGGCCTGTGACCTTACACCTCAGTACACCCCTGGGTATGTAGTTATTTCAACACAATGCACACCATATAATCTTATTGATTACATACACACACCCCTCTAGATCTGAAACCTATAGCACAGTTGCATAAACATCACGTTGATGTTTTTCTGGGCAATTGAAACTAGGAGACTCAGTCATAAAACAAGCATTTGTCAATGCCAAATGTTTGCTTGTTGGTATTGGCATTGGTACTGCATGAGCTAGAGAGATGCATAATAGGAATGGCAGTGAAGTGCTGAACTAACGCCAACCCCAACCCCCACTCTGCAGAGACTGACAGGCATTGGGGTGTGCCTTTGGGTTGTTAGCCATAACACTCATGCCATTCCATCTCACCCCACACTTCAGACACTGACAGGTCTCACAGTGTGCCTTGGGGTCTTTGGCCATTATACTCACCCCATTCCATGAGGAAATAAGCTGAGATGGGTACAGTATAGGAGAATGGGGTGAACGTTAGGGTCGAAGGCCCCAAGGCACACCTTGATGCCTGTCAGTGGCTGTAGGGTGGGGGTGGGGGTGGAATGGTGGGAGGATTATGGCAGACAACCACAAGCCACACCCCTGGTGCCTGTCAGTCCGTAGAGGGTGGGGCAATATGGTTGGAAACCCTAACGCCCCAGGTGTTTGTTGGTATTTTCATTCCAAGCTTTCAACATGGGCTTTTTGGGACCCCACCTCATGAAAAATGGAATGATCATTTTGTTACTCAATACTCAAAGGTGATTTCACACAGTGAATGCACCATTTGGTGCAACAGCTGCAAAAAGATATTTTGAGCAGGATGTGAAAAACGACATCTGTACTGTTCATGAGAAGGTATGTAAAAATGGCAATATTGAAAATCTGGAGTTGAAATATGAAAAAGTGGTGAAGTTACAGCATGCGTAGAAATTGCATAACGTTCACCCATAATGATGTAATTTTTTTGAATTTGTTCGCCAAATTTTCAACATGGCCTTTTTGGGACCTCTTCTCATGAACAGTGGCACTGTGATTTTGTTACTCTGTCCCCAAAGTTTATTTCACACAGCGACCGTGCCATTCTGCACCACAGGTGTGAAAACACGTTTCAGACAAGATGCAAAAAACGACAGCTGTACCGTTCATAAGGAAGTGTGAAAAAATAATAATGTTGGAAATTTGGAGTGAAAATATTATGGTCAAAGATACGAGCGTGCATACAAACTGTGCAACGCACACTCATAACACAGTCATTTTTTGGAGTTTTTTCCACCAAACTTACGACATAGGCTTTTTGGGTCAATACCTCATGATCAGTGGCACTGTTATTTTGTTACTCAGTCCTTAAAGGTGATTCCACACAGCGACTGCGAAATAACCTCTCAGGACTGAGAAATAACAGTGTCAGTGGTCAAAAGGTGGGGTCCCAAGAACCCCATGTTGAAAATTTGGGGCCAAAACTCAAAAAAATGGCAGAGATATCAACCCAAGTTGAACCATTCCATTGATTGCCATTATATGGTTTACCATGATTTTCTTCAGTTTGCGGTCGGCATTTGAAGAGTGCAGATGTGTTCCTGGTCCACAGAAGATTTTAGCACCAGACCTCCAGAAGTAAACATGGGGTGTAGTGGAGTGGGGTGCACAGAAGGAGGGTCAGGATGGGTGGAGGGGGGCCACCAGGATGACGAGGGACTATTTTCTTTTTTACAGGTAGAAAGAAAAGAAAAAACACATCTGGGATGATTTTCTTCTTTTACAGGTGTAATTTCATGAACAATAGATTTAAGCACACTGGGGTGGGCTCCCAATGTGCCAGACTAGTGGAGGGAGATCAGTGCTGAAATGGGGATTGGACACCCCAAGGTTGACTGAAAAATGGTGGCATTGGGGATGCATCCAACACTGGGAGTGGACATCCCAGTGTCAGAAAAGCATGTTTACTTTGGCACACTGGGGTGGGCTTCAAGTGTGCCACAATAGTGTGGGGGGTGCATACCAACACAGGGATTGGGCCCCCCCCGATGTCAGCTTTGGGGGGAGGAGAGTGTGTTGTGTGAGGCAGGAGATGCCAATTATGCAAACTCACAAGGCTCATTTTTTTATTTTCCTGGGAAAGGCACACTGAGCAAACAAGTTGCTCATAAGTCCAGCCATGTGCATTACTTTGCACTGTGCTTGCTCTGAAACTGCCTTCATCGGCAGCTTTTCTGTTGATTGGTGGCCACAGGACACACCCCAGAAAGCACTTGCCAGATTGGCCAAACACTGCCAAACCTCTGCAACACTCTACTCTCCTCAAAATGTTTCTTGTGTGCTGCGCGTGCAAGCAAACATAAAAATGATAGGAATTTGCCAGAGGTGGATTTTACCTTCTGGACTTTATTCTCAAAAGAATGGCCCAGACAGTTCACTAGCTGTCTGTCACAACCTCTGCAGCTAGAAGGCTCCAGCTATGCAAGTGGGTGGTATGTGATGAGAACATCTTGGGGGTTCCAGTGGTTAATGCTATCTGCTTTATAACATCCTGAAGGACATGAAAACACACCAAACCATCAAGCTCTCAGCTATGGCCTGGAGATGGGTAGCTAAGCTCACAAGCTGGTCTCCAGTTAAATCCCTGATCTTACCAGTGTGGTGCAACAACAGAGTATGCATCAAGGGGGCAGGAGGTCCAGTGTACAGACTGGGAATGGAGAAGTCCTTCCAACAACTGAGCAAACAATATCATCTGTCTAGGCAACACCGCAGGAGAGATCTCCAACTGAAGCATACCGTAGCTCCAATGTTAGGTCCCATGCACAGACTCACCAAATCCCAACTCCTGGACTCTGTGCTCTACCCCAGCACACCACAACTGGGTAAGGCCAGGCATATATACAGCAAACTTATCCAGCAGGGTACTGATTCATTGGGAAGCGTTGGAACCCACTGGAAAAAGGAACTCCACATGATTGGAAGAGACGCTGGAGACATCTAGCCTCAGGTGTCAAGGATCCTAAAAATAGATTAACCCAGCAGAAAACCTTGCACAAGTGATATAGGACCTCAGAAAATCTGCATAGGTGGGGCCTGATGGGCAATGACCAGTGCTCACAGGGACCATCACATATATTTATTAATTTATTTGATTTGTTAACTGGGTAAGAACCCTAGAGAATCAAATGCCCATTTTCAAGGGCGACCAGAAACAAACATAAAAATAAAGCCAAAACAAGTCCAAAATATGAATACAGTGAAGTAGAACAGTTTTGTAATAAATACAACATATAAGTTCCATCAGGTAAAACAGTTACATCTTGATAGTCCTTAACAAGCATTTGTCAAATGTTTGCTTGCTGGTATTGACATTGGTACTGCAGGAGTTAGAGAGATGCATAATAGGAATGGCAGTGAAGTATTAAACTAACGCCAACCCCCACCCTGCAGAGACTGACAGGCTTTGGGGTGTGGTGCTGGATCGGACCATCGGTCATAACACTCATGCCATTCCACCTCACCCCCACCCTGCAGACACTGACAGGTGTCATGGTGTGCCTTGGGGTCTTCGGCCCTTATGCTCGCCCCATTCCATAAGGAAATAAGCAGAGATGGGTGCAGTATAGGAGAATAGGGAGAACATTAGGGCCAAGACTCCAATGCACACCTCAATGCTGGTCAGTGGCTGCAGGGTAGGGGTGGAATGGCATGAGCATTACGACCGATGATGCCAAGCCACACACCCAGAGGCCTGTCAGTCTGTACGGGATGAGGCGTTATGGCTGGAAACCCTAATGACCCGGGTGTTTGTTGGTATTTTCACTCCAGATTTTCAACATGAGCTTTTTGGAATCCCACCTGATGAACAGTGGCACTATCATTTCATTACTCAATCACAAAAGGTGATTTCACCAGCGAATGTGCCACTCAGCACAACAGGTGTGAAAATAAATTTGGGGCAGAATGTGAAAAATTACATCTTTATTGTTCATGAGAAGATATGAAAAAATGGCAATGTTGAAAATCTGGCATGAAAATATGAAAAATTGGCAAAGTTATGAGCATGCGTAGAAACTGCAAAACGCACACTCGTAACGCAGGCAGTTTTTGGAATTGTTTCACCAAATTTTCAGCATGGCCTTTTTGGGACCTCCCCTTATGAACAGTGGCACTGTGATTTCATTACTGTGTTCCAAAACTTGATTTTGCCCAGCAACTGCACCATTCTGCACCACAGGTGCGAAAACACATTTCGGGCAGAATGCAAAAAATGACAGCTGTACTGTTCATAAGGAGGTATGAAAAATGGCAGTGTTGGAAATTTGGAGTGAAAATATAAAAAGTTGTAAAAGTTATGAGCATGTGTACAAGCTGCACAACGCACGCTCGAAATGCAGTCATTTTTTTAGTTTTTTTTCACCAAACTTGTAACATGGGCTTTCTGGTGCCCCACCTGATGAACAGTGGAACTGTTGTTTCATTAATCAGTCCTGAAAGGTCATTCTGCGCAGCAACCTTGAAACTATGTTTCAGGACTGAGAAACAAAATGAAAGTGCCAGTGTTCATGAGGTGGGGTCCCAAGAACCCTATGTCAAAAATTTGGGACCAAAACTCCCAAAAATGTCTGCGATATCAACCTAAGTTGAAACCCCCCACTGATTTCCATTATAGGGCTTACCGTGATTTTCTTCATTTTGTGGTCAGCTTTTGAAGAATGCAGATGTGTTCCCGGTCCGCAGAAGTTCGCAGCACCAGACCTCCAGCAGTAAGTATAGGTAGGGGGGTGCAGGGAGGTGGAGTGCGCAGAGAGAGGGTCGGGATGGGTGACGGGGTGGTGAGGACGATGAGGGACTATTTTCTTTTTCCTTTTTTTCTAAACCTAAAGTCCTTGGGGGTTGGTTTCCTTTTTTATAGGTGAAATGATATGAAAAATAAATTTAGGCACACTGTGGTGGGCTCCCAGTGTGCCAGACTAGTGGAGGGGATCAATGCCAACTCCAGGATTGGGCACCTCGAGGTCAGTTGGGGAAAAAGGGGGGCATGGGGGGGTGCATCCAACAACAGAAGTGTTGAAAACAGATAAAGAATTAATTTGGCACACTGGAGCGGGCTCCCAGTGTGCCACAATAGTGGGGGTGGAGGGGCATGCCAACACTGGGATTGGGCACCCTGTTGTCGGCAAAAGATACATTCTGGCTTGGGGGAGTCATCCGACACGGAAGTGGGAATCCTGGTGTTGGAAATAAAATTAGTTTGGCACACTGTGGTGGGCTCTCAGTGTGCCACATTAATGGGGGGGATACATGTCGACACAGGAATTGGGCAATGTCGGCATTTGGGGGAATGTGTGGTGGGTGGCAACAGTCACCAATTATGCAAAGCAGTGGCATGGTTCATTTATTATGTTTGCTTGTTTATTAAAATGTTTCACCAGGAAAGGCACACTGAGCAAATGAGTTGCTTGTAACTCCAGTCATACGCATTACTGTGCACTGCAATGCACATGGCTGGAATGTGCCTGGTTGCTGGGAAGGGGGAGGGGGAGATCTGCTGCTGCACTGAAGAAACTGATTGGAGTGGCAGATTTTGTTCAAGTGCAGTGCTCACTCAAACTGCAGCCATTGGCAGCTTCCCTGTTGATTTGTGGCTGAGGGACACAGCCAGTAAAGCATCCCCTGCATTGGTCACAACAGTGCCACACCTCTGCAATGTTCTAACAACCTCAAAATGTTTCTTGTGCGCTGCATACACAAGCAAATATAAAAATGTCTTTTCAATAGTAGCTTAAACCTAGACTATAATACTATACTATTCAATGATGATAAGTGGGCACAGAGTTCCAGTCTATGATAGAACTATATAAAAAAACAACATTGCCCAGTGGCAGTATGATATAGAGGAGTTCTAATTTTACCACTTTCAGATGACCTGGTAGCATAACTAAAGGAATGGGAACTTAAAACAGACTTGAAATAAAAAAGAGGCAGTGCCTCTAAAGAACTTATTTATTTATTTTTATTTATTCAATCTCAGATTACAAATACCTTTGAGTGCAAGGCAGCTCATTTACAAAGACTCCATATCAGAAAGGTAGGGGTTAACAATCAAACATACTAAGTGAAACATAAGCTATTACAACACATAAAATCAATAATTCAATACTATATAGGGAGTAAAAGAAGTTAGGAATTAGGTAATATGATCAGAGTTTGGAGGGAGGGGAAATTTGTGAGAGGGAGTAGTACTATATGCAGCAAAAAGTGCAGAAGAGTAGCAGCCGGAGGCTTTGTCATAGTTGTGAACAGTGGGAGGGGGGAGGAGGTGGCGGAGGGATGGGTTGGGGGGATATGGGATAGTAGGGAGAGGAGGGATGGGGGAGAGATGACAGTTATAAGTACTAGTGCATCCAGAGCTTAAGGTGAGGTCAAGTGCGATAGTCAAGTGCTTTCAGTTATGAGATGTAGACAGAGCATTTTCTTAAATGTTGCAAGTTTTGGGAGCATAGCCAAATCACTGCAAAGGCCATTGAGCCATAGTAGGGCTCTACATAGGAAGGACCGTTAGAACTGAGCAGTCCGACATCTAGGGACTAGGAGGTGATCTGATTCAGAGGTGCGAGTGTGTTGGGTCTTTAGGGATTTATTTAACATGCCATTAACATCCAGAGATAAGAATCCAAGAAGCGTCTTTTTGGTAAGGAGGCAAGTTTGGTATTTAAGTCTACCACTTGAGCTGCACCCATCCAGATTTAGCATATAACTCACAAGTATGGGTGAGGCAATCAGCTCCAGTTATGAGTCTACAGTCCCTGTTCAGCGCCACTGTAAGTCTTTTGAGTGAGGTGGATGTTGCAGCTCCAGGCCATAATTAATAACTGACAGTACCGAGCTGTAGATTGCAAGCTTAAGAGCTTCTGGAGTTAGACTTTGTCTGTATCTATTGAGTAGTCCAATCCCAGAATTAGCATTCCTGGCAACACTGTCTATGTGAGGTATGTAGGTGAGGTGACTGTCCAGGATAACACCTAGGTACTTGAACTGCTGAATTTGTTCAATAGGAACTCCTCGGTTATTTGTAACTGAGATGGCATGTGCTTTATACTTGTTCCAGGGGGAGGAGAACAGCAGGACTTTGTTTTTTTTGTAGTTTAGCACTAGTGCGTGTGTGTATTAAACCAATTTTCAGCTTTGAGGAACCCAAGTTGCAGATTTGTTTAAGTATGTATGGATCTGGCCGGCTGGTGAAGATGACCGCATCATCTGCATATAGGAGACTGCATTGTTTGCAGGCAGATGATAAGTTGTTAAGGAAGATACTGAACAGCAAAGGGCCCAAGATTGATCCTTGCGGCACTCCAGACTGGACTGCCCTCTGATCTAAGACTACACCAGAGATCCTGACACTCTGCTGCCTGTCTTCAAGGTAACTTCCAGACCATTTCAGTGTGACTGGTGAGAGACCAATTTTAGTGAGTTGTCCAAGCAGGAGTTTGTGATTCACAGTATCAAAAGCCTTTGTTAGCTCTATAAAGGCTGCACCCACAAGCTTGCCTTGGTCCATGGATTCCTGTATAAAGCTTGTAAATTTTAGCAGAGCTGTGGTAGCACTATGTCCTTTTATAAAACCATGCTGCTGTGGACACTGGATAGAGTATGTTTCGAGGTACTCTGCCAGCAGTTGGCAACAATATGTTCAAGCACCTTATATAGTGGAGGGAGAATGAATATTAGCCTATAATTGCCATGCACGGAGCGATCACCAGATTTATGCACTGGAGTAACCAAGGCAGTTTTCCAGACTTCCAGGAACTGTGACAGGGTTAGTGAGAGGTGTATTATCTTGATTATGGGTAGAAATACTTCATCTAGGGTGAGAGTGATTTGTTTGAGGTCAAGACCATCACCACTATGTCTGGATTTTCCTAGCACCTTAGCTAGTGTTTTTTGGAACAGGTTGATTGAAACCTTCTTAAAGTAGAAGGAAGGGGTGCTCAGGAGTCCTTTTCTGATTAGTAGTGTGGTCAGTGTTATTTTCAAAAAAGTCTGAGAGAGGATGCTGTTCAAAATGGTGAAGACATCATTAAAGGTGTTTGCAATTTTAAGTAGATCAGTGGGGGGGGGCCTTCAAGATTTAATATTGTGGGCAATACCTTGGGATCTTTGGCCATGATATCACTGATATTAGACCAGAACTTTCTGCCATCTCCCCAGGCATTTGTCAGCATCTCCCTGTGGTACTTGTCTTTTGCCTGGTGGATTTCCCTCATGAAGGCATTTCTAGCAGCTTTATAGGATTGCAAGTCCTTCTGTTTACCAGTAGCTCTGGCACAATGCCATAGATAGTCCCAGAGTTTCCTTCTGGCTAGGAGCTCAGGAGTGAACCAGGGGTTAACAGTGCCACGGACCTTCATCTTTTTGAAAGGAGCTTGGGAGTCACAGGCAGAGTTGAAAGCCATGATAAAATGTTCCAGGGCTATATTAATGTTATCAGTTGAGTACAGCAGAGATCAATCTTGGGCATGTAGTTCCTGTTTTAACAGGTCCAAGTGGCCTCACTTAAGTATTCTATGGCATATAGTTTGGGAAGGGGGGGTGAAATTTGTTGGACCAATTGCAGGCGATTGAGGAGTGGTTGCTGAGGGAGTTGTGATGCACTATTATATTGGATAGTTGATCGGGATGATTAGAGATAATCCAATCTATGGTGGTGCTAGTCCCTGTTTTATAGTTTATTCTAGTTGGGGAGTTAACAACTTGAGTAAGAGGAAGGGCTGCTAATTTGTCCTTTAAAGCATTGTTTGCAGGTGCATTCCAGTTTAGGTTAAAATCCCCCAGTATGATTTTCTCTGAAAGGTCGTTTTGAGAGCAGAGATAGTCCACGACCCTCTGGAGACCTGCGGTGGGATCCTTGGGGGGGTATGTATACTGATAGTATAAAGAGAGCTTTAGATTGGGCCCCAGTAGCACTTTTATTGCCAGCACCTGAGTAGGGCATCCAAGATCAATTGCTGGCAGAACATGCCCCTTTATTGAGTTTTTTTAAGATATATGGCACAGCCACCACTACGTTTAGACAGCCTGTCCAGTCTGTAAATAGTGTATCCGGGGACGGCAACTGCCACATCAAGTATTTTTGGAGACAGCCAGGTCTCAACGATCGATAGTATGTTTGGATTGTGTTATACCACCTAGCTTTGAGGATGTCCATTTTACATAGCAGACCGCAGAGGTTTATTGTGGCCAGGGTAATAGCACCTTGTTTGGAGCACTCACTGCTTGTAGTTTGATCAGTTGGACCTGGATTAGGGTGGATATTGCCCAAGAGTAGGAATAGCAGGAGGGTACACCTTATGAGGAGCTCTTTTAGCACATTTGACGTATAATTTATGTTCCTACTTGAGCAGTGGTGTTTTTTCCTTTTACAACATACTTGTTTTTATTGAACTGTCAACCATGCATGATGTACAAATCCTGTGCCAACACCTGGAAATTCCATGCTCTCCTGCTGGAATTGTTAGTTTTTTTCTGTATGTTTCTGTACTGTAACCTGCTGATGTGGAACCTTTGAAAATGAGCACCACGCTCAAAGGTCTTTTCCGAAAACACAAATAAATAAAAATGAAATAAACAACATATAACTAGGAGGATGATAGGATCTATGGGGACATAACTCTGTGCCCTTATTCCATTTAAAAGCCAGTGTTTACTTAGCTCTTGGACCATGTGAGGAGACCATGAACCAATAATAATGATGAAAAAGTTCCCTGTTGTACAGCCCTTGCTGTAGTGAAAGTTGTCACTAGGGTCCTTATGGAGTTCATTTTCCTTATTGGTGAACGAAGTACTATGGTGGCAGGGCACTACAAGAAGGATAAGAATGATGCAGAGGGCACTCATTGTGAGTGTATCCTGAGAAGCCATGATTAAAAGCTTTTGTTTAAATTGTAGGAAGTTGTCTGACAAGGAGTAGTTTCTCTGCTCCTTCACTAGTGTCTGAGCTAGAGTCCTGCCCATGTTAGAGTAGAGGAATTAAGCAGCCAATGGGAGATGAAGAGAGCAAAAGAGGGTGGCACATGAGCACATTTAATTGTGGCTGGGGTTGGAGCAGGTGGGTGGCAGAAACATACAAGGCAGAAACAAAGACAGTCCAGCAGTAATTAGAGCCAGGAGGACTGACCTGCTAAAGCCCGAGCTTTGCAGTCTGAACTAGAGGAAGAGAAGGGCAGCCAATAGCACGGCAGCAGGATTTGGCAACAGTCCGATGCCCAAGCAAGCTATCTGGTGTGCAGCTTATCAGACAGCTGCTGGAGGCAGCGAGAGCCCCCTGGGAGACGTACCTTCACTGGGGCCAGGTGCAGCTGCTGGGTGGCTGGATTGAAGCAGTTGGCCACTGGCCAGGGAACAGGACCATGGCTCCTGTAGAGCCCGTACCAGGGGTTAGTTCTGAAAGGAAGAGGTAGTCTCAGTTAGAACAGTTTAAAGCACATGCAAAGCTTTGCAGATGAGGGGTGGTAGTGTTAAAGAAAAGAGAGGGAGGGGGGAGAAAGTAGGGAGGAGATAAGCAGAAAGGAGTAATTTAGAGAGAAATAAGAAAGGGGAGGGGAGTCTAACAGGCTACAGCACCAGGGAGGATTTAGCAAAACAAAAGAGGGTGGGGGTAGTCTGAGTGGACTAGAGCAAGAGGGCCAAGAGGGTGCTGGGGTCAGTAGCAGATGCTAAATTAACAGGATCAGCTAGGAAGAAATAATTCTGTGGATGGTTTTACATTACAAGCAGCTAAAGCAGCTTGGGGCATAGCGAAGTGAAATGAGTAGAAGAAGATAAGAGCGAGGGAGTTTCAAGGCGGAAAGACAGAGAGGGAGACAAAGTCACAGCAAATATTTAAATTTAGCTATGCTATGCACTATCAGAGGCTCAGAAAAAATACAATCAATGATTAAACTCTGTTGCACTGTTTTTCATCCTATGAAGAGCTATTACAGCCAAAAAGTTAAATACAGGACTAAGGACAGCAAGGTCCAAATGGCAATAATAAAGTATAATACGCCCCTACTCTGAGCACTGTTTTAGGTTTCAGTACCTTTCTCAGTTAAACAGAGAATTACAACAGTTTCTGTCATTAGTAAGTGGAAAATTAAAACAAGATCATTCATAATTAACAGAAAATTGGAGCAATTTCTCTCCAAGTAGCAGAGCATTACAATAGGCATTTTTTCAAAAAAAAAAAAAAAAAAAGATCAAAAACAAAGACAGTCCAGCAGTAATTAGAGCCAGGAGGGCCAACGTGCTTTGCAGTCTGAACTGGAGGAAGAGAAGGGCAGTCAATAGTACGGCAGCAGGATTTGGCAAGAGTCCAATGCCCAAGCAAGCTATCTGGTGTGCCGCCTATCAGATGGCGCTGGAGGAAGCGAGAGGCCCCTGGAAGATGTACCTTCACTGAGGCCAGGAGTGCCTGCTGGGTGGCTGGATTGAAGCAGTTGGCCACTGGCCAGGGAGTGGGACCATGGCCCCTGTAGAGCCGTGTCAGGGGATAGTTCTTCACTGGGGCCAGGAGCAGCTGCTGGGAGGCTGAATTGAAGCTTCGAAAAAGTAAGAAGTCTAATACAGTATAAGCACATGGTGCCGCAAAAGTAAACCAAATTAAATTTGTGTAAAGAAGACAATGAAGTGTATAACATGAACCAAAAGTAACAAACCTACAGATCTGATTGTACAGAATTGCAGCCTTTTTTAATGTAGATTTGTTAGCATCAGAATAAATGGGCAAATGAAAATCTATTTGGGACAAGAACATAGTTTGTGCTAAAACTTTCCCTAGAGTTTAAAGTCAGATAGCTTCTAACTTTGTAAAATAGGCCTAATCTAATGTGAACTTTCTTAATCAAAGAATCAATGTGATAGGTATAAGACAAAATACTGTTCATAAGATTTGGTCATGCCACAAACTCCAGTCATACTGGTAGGAGGGGGAATCCAACAGATCTGCAGGACAACATCATCAACAAACCTTATATTCATGCCACTGATGATCATGCTAGGGCTAGACTAAGGCAATGGCTTCCAGACTAGAACTAGGCCATGCATTCACAGGGATAGGTGACTGGAGGGAACCCTAATTATTGGCAAGAAGATAATACTTTTGGCAGTGTACAAACCAGGGGCTCCATGAGTGCAGGAGTGGTAGTTAAAACTAGGTAAATCAGCTAGCTAGGAAAGGGTTCAAGTGGTTTTTAAGGATAAAAATGACAGAATTCACAAGCATCTGGGGATGGTATCTAACATCAAAATTATACAAGATGCCTGCAGGTCACTTCATCATACTTGGCTCCTTCCTCTTATCAGTGTGAAGGGGACCACCCTAGGCTACACCCTCAAGCAACCCACAGGACAGGGGGAACCATACAGTACAAGTAAACAAATTAGATAGCACCTCTACCCAGACTCAGCCCTTGGGCACACAGTAAGAGAATGCAATTGGTACTAGGCACCTAGAAGGATAGATATAACTTTATATAGCATCTTTTCAAAGCTCAAAGTGCTTCACAATCAAACAAATATCACAACAATATTACATCTCAGATTAATTATGATCAATATTAATTTCACAATTATTTATTAAGAGACAGCAGTAAAATGGTTTATGCAAGACAGATCTGTTTTTTCAGATACAGTATATCAGATGGAAATGTTATAGCTCATTAGCATTGTACCTCCATGGGGTTTTCACACCAGCCAGGAATACTTTATTTCTAGGATTCATATACTTTATATGTACAAGCAACAACTGATGAATGCACTATGTATTGAACCATTACTGTAAAAGGGACAAATGATGAATGTACTATATTGAACTGTTACTGTAAAAGTTGGAAAATTCAATAAATACTTTATAAACAAAAACACTGCAAAACCACAGCACTTACTGTCTTTCTGAGACAATCAGAAAGTTTCCCATAGTTCCTTTCAAAAACTCCTGTGATGACCAAAAACACCGCATATAGAACCATTTTCCTACATCATGAAACAGATCTCACAAAACAAAAACTTTTTTGTCATGTTGCCTTAGCAAATTTTCTGTTCTTAATTAAAAGAAAATACATTTTTAACACCTCTAAAGAAATCCCCACATGACTTCTGTCAAGTTACAGCTGTGAAATCCACATTGTTTTCAAATTATTACTGTGTAATCATTTAGTGTCATTTCAAACCATCACAAAACCAAAAGTAAATGACAAAACCTTGTGTGCAAATGAC
This sequence comes from Neoceratodus forsteri, assembly GCA_016271365.2. Classification (NCBI taxonomy): domain Eukaryota; kingdom Metazoa; phylum Chordata; order Ceratodontiformes; family Ceratodontidae; genus Neoceratodus; species Neoceratodus forsteri. The sequence goes on along the minus strand of CM028130.1, from coordinate 1,062,779,494 downwards.
AAAATTTAACTCACAAAACCATAAAAATATATATGGTTTCATCACTTGTGATGTTCTTAAATTCATATTTACGAAAATTAGTTAGAATATGTAACTATGAAAAGTGCCGGGGGATTTTCCTTTCACACTTGTATCTTGACCACTCAAACCACAGACCACCACCTCCACCTCAATTTTCCGTTTTCAGAACACAAGGATTGTTGTTGTTGTTATGGGTTCAGGACAAGTAACTCTCATAAAACATAAACATAAAATCTATATACTGTATAAAAATCTATTGTAGAAATTCACTTATCCTTAGAACTTTTTTCTAATACCATGTATGCCTAAAAATTGAAAACAGTTTTACAAATGTCTTCAATATCTTAAAAATTAGGAAAATGCTAATTAGCAAATAATAATCCTATCCTACTTGAACCAATCCCAATGAAACCTGAAAGTTCAAATTTTGAATCCCAGTCATTTTTGAGCTATTGAGCAAATAAAGGTCATCATTGTATTTTCAATCTTCTAGAATTTCGCACCCACTATATCGATTACCAAATTTATAGGAATCAGAGATCCTGGCACTGACTTAGTGCAAATCACATTTTAGGTGAATAGGTTGAATGCCAGAAAGTTATTAAGGTGCAGACATAGTTTCACATTAAAGTGCCTTCGCAACCCTAAAAAACAAATGCTACTACACCTGTATAATACATATTATAGAAAGGGTCTCAGAAATGCTGCAATCTGATTGGCTATTAGGATTCCAACAGCCTTGCATTAATCCCTGGCACATGAATTCTTCCTGCCAGCATTCCATTCTCTAGCACTGCTGAATGACTGGAATGATGCATTCAGATTCTGAACCAGCATTCTTAAACTGTTGGTGGATAAACTATTTTAAATAAAAAAAATCCCCCTCTCAATGAGGAAAACATTAAAAAAGTACACTTTTAACACTTTCCTTTTGGAACAATTTTTATAATAGCAATAAGGCACTCCCAGGAGTTAGATTAACAGTCAATTAATCACCCCCAAGGGGCAATATGGCATTTAGCTGTGCCTCATGCCACATTACACCCCTACTGATTAAGAGACTGTTAATCTAACCCATGGTTGTGCCTTCTTGCTTAATCATTTGGGGGAAGCCTACCTCTTCCAATCCCACGCAAATTACTCCCTACCATCTAGGGCCCCCACCTTGCTTCCCAGATGGCAACTGGCACAACTCTGCTTTCTCCTCATCTGGCTGCCATTGGAATAAAATACCAAAATGTACTACAGCAGCAGTTTGGAATAATTTATTTTACTCAAACAGTAGTTTCCCAAGAAGGTGAGAAGAGATCTGTGAACATCACTATCTTGGTATGGGAAGGGTGAAATGGAAATTCCACTACATGCCATGGAGCCTTGGCAAACAAAATGGGGCACTAGACACCAGAGGTTACTTTCAGGGTTGGAGGAAAGTGGGTTTTGTTTTGGATTCTGGGGAGTATGCTTATTTCCAAGTACTGGGGAGGGCAACTTGTGCCAGTTGACTACATGGGAGGGGTGTCTTTCCCCAGCAACAAGGATGGTCTCTCAGTGCTGGACCAGATAGTGAGTGGATGGGTAGTAGTTTCTGGAACTGGGAAGGGGCTTCCCATGCTATAGTAACAGTACTGGGTGCAATAGGGGTTATAGTGAAACATCTCTTGTGGGGTCAGAATCAAAAAATTGTTGAAAAATACTGGCAATTAAAGGGTCACTGGAAACATTTACAATTAAAGAAAGTGTCAAAAATTTAAAGGACCACACAGGGCTGATCCTAACCTCATTACCTTATTACATAACTGGAGAAATGTACAGCAATGGTTTGCAAATGAAATGTTTATGTACTGGAGTTTGTGAAAGTAGATTGTACAAATGCTTCATCATGAATTTACAAGGAAGTAGTCTCAAGTAAAAAAAGAAAAGACAATGGCAGGAAAATAAACTGTATGGGGCTAATAATTTAAATATCATAATATAACAGTCTAAAGGAATAAAGAAACTTCACTTACTGATGGTTGTTATAAAACCCCAGACATGACATTAAGAAAAAGTTCCAGTCACAGACCTCATAACATAAGCAATAAATAACTACATTGTCCTTCTCTTTAGAGCAACTTGCCTAAGATGGCTGAGAGTCACAGCATGAAAGGCATTCTTGATGTAAATTTAGCTGTTTAATAGTTAACTTAAGTTTTTTAACTTGTTAAGGTTAAACTTGTGCTTTTTTTTTCCTCAGATTCTTTTGAACTGAAAATTATGACTGTATGAAATCCTCGTTTTTATCCCAGTGCCAGATTGTATTGCAACGGGGTGTTCTCAGAAACTTTCGTTCTACAGTCTGGCAGTAGATAGGGATGTCCACTATCCCCACTCTTATTCGATATATATTTGGAGCCCCTGCTGATCAAGTTAAGAAGCCACCCGGGGATATAGGGTATTACTATCGGTACACAGGAGTTCAAACTTTTGGCCAATGCGGACGACATTCTGTTACACCTCTCACCCTGCAGCTTCATTTCCAGTGGTGCTGGAGGTTATTGTGGAATACAGCCACTTCTTGAACTACAAAGTTAATCTGGATAAAACTATGGTGTTCCCTCTCAATACTGGATTACTGAAACAGGATGTCTCCTAGCTGGGCATACAATGGCAATAAGAATTATTATATTTGGGGGTTAATTTGGCCAGCAGTGAGGCTCGTATGATCAAACAGAATCTATTTCCCTTGTTACAAGTAATCCAGCAAGATTTAGAGAGATATAAATCCTTCCCAATGTCTCTATGAGGCTGAATTAATTTGATTAAAATGAATCTACTCCCAAGGGTATTTTACCTTCTCAACATGCTAAATCCCTGGCTACCCCAATTCTGGTTCAAAGCCCTCCATTCTAAACTAATAGATTTTATTTGGAAGGGTAAACCTTCTAGAAGGGCATACCACAAACTGGCAGCTCCAAAACAGAAGGGTATACTATGAGTACCCCATTTCGGACTTTACTACTGGGCTTGCCACGTAAGTAAGTACATGCAATGGTTTTCTACCATAGTCGATCAGCTGCCCTCTCAATATGTATCCCTCTGACTACTATTAGAGAGGGACCTGATAGGCAAACTGGAGTCAGTCCAGAGGCCTTACTCCATATCCCACTGAGGGGTCTTCCGAAGGGGTTAATGAACACTCCCATCACAACCTCAGTCAGGATTCATGGGCAACTTTGCTCCTTTCTTAAATACAGGCATATACTGGACATGGCACAACCCATTGTTGGGAATCCTAACCTTAAAATAGGAGGCCAGATTATCTCCAACCATTGGCTCCCTCAGTTGAGGGGCTTTAAATAGCTGATCCGTTTACAGGGGAGACCTGCAACTCAGTTGGCATAATTATGGAGAATCCTAGTATCCCCCTAAGTCAGACCTTCGAAGTTTATCAGCTGAAGCACTTAGTGTCTAACATGCATGAAACCCCTTCAGAAGGAAGAGCTGTACACAGCTGGCTTTTTTAGGAACCTGGTGATTGCAGCCAAAGCCCCACATGCCATATCAGAGATCTATAACTTATTACTGGAAAGAGCTCTTGCCTCTTTTGATGGAATACCCAACTACTGGAGGAATCAATTCCCGGATCTGGACAGGGCCTGGTGGAGTATCTGGGGAGGATACCTAAAGGTATATCACGCAGGACAAATTGAGACTCACTCAATTTCAATTCCTTAATAACATGTTCTGGACCCCTTTCAAGTTGCATAAAGTTGGAAGAACCCCCTCACCAATCTGTAACAGATACTCCAAAGAGGAGGGTATACTGTTACACATTTTCTGGGAGTGTCCTTCTGTTTAATCCCTCTGGGACAGTATAAAGGCCAAGGATGATCCTTTACTAGGTCTGTCTGATTATTTTTGACCCAAAATCTGCTTGACGGGGCATTTTGCCACCATCCCAGTCAAACAACGCAGATTTTACATGCCAATTGTCTCCCTATCCCTGAAGAAGGTAGTGTTGCGACATTGGGTAGATCCCAACCCTATTTCCTATACAGAGTGGTTACAGGAGGTACTATTTAACTTGAGTGCTGAGCAGTTCAAAGCTAGCCTATGGGGCGGCCTTTCTTTATATAAAAGAATATGGGAGCCTATGCACACACCGTACTTGATCCAAGCAGGCATAGCTATGGCAAGAGGCTAGGGCAAGATCAGGGCTAGTACAAAGATGTCAGTGGCTTTTGCTAGCAGTAGTTATCAATGTGAGCCAGGTTTCCCTCTTTTGAGGTCTTATCCAGCCAAAGCCTGGAGGGAGGGGTTTGAGAGGGGAAGGGGGAAAGGGGGGATATGAGACCAACTTTTATTTTATGTGATGTATTTGCAATGCTCACATGGTTTCATATCCATGTATGTTGAAATCTTCAATAAAAATGCTAATTTCAAAAACAAATCCTCGTTTTGGTGCATAATAGCAACAATACACATCAGGGCATGTCATATCATGGGATATTATCACTTCTTAGGTGAATGAGTCATGACAATATCCAATAATGTACCACACCTTGACATGTATGATTACATAATTATAAAATGAAAGAAAAATGCTTAGCCCTGAATGGTTAATTGAGACCTTCACTATGATGTTAGCCCAGTACATCACATGATCAAATCACGGTACACTTGACTGCATAACCCACCCCCAAGAAACCATACTGCATCTCAAGATTCCACCTTGCCCTCAGTTATTATGGTGGTCTTAAAGTTTGCCAGTACATGAGCCCCAATTTTAAACATCCATGCCTACCTCCAATTTTCAGAACAATCACTAAACACCTTAAAAACGTCTACTTTATCCACTTAATGTAAAAACTTATAGTACTACCTTCCCACCCCCAACTCTTGCTTCATCTTGCAATCCCATTCCAACCAGCTTCACAGAATCCCCTCTGCCCTAACAACCGAAGACAAAGAGCAGCTGAGCATGATGCTTGAAGCAGTATTGCCAAGTATCTCCCAAATGCAGTCACTGCCTTGGATTCTGTCCCTGCACCTGATAAATATGCTCAGAAACAAAATAAATAAAAACAAATTTCAGCCTGCTATAATGACATCCAGGGATACCATCCTCAGTAAAGTGTTTTTTTGTTCTTTTTTTGTTATGGGAGTAGAGGGGTGCAGGTAGAGAACATCGAAATGTCAGACAAGCCAGATCTTTCAGATCTCTATTACTGATACAATAGCACCACCTACTGGAGTTAATACAAACTTAGCGCTATTTTCTAATTACATGAATCTATCTATTCAAATTAATGAAAAAAAAATTTTAAGATTTATTTTTTTTATTTTAAATGCAAACAAAACAAGCAAAACAAAGAATCATTTTATAATAGAAATAATCACTTCAGGGTGTGTGGAATCCTCGACAGTTGGGCAATGCCTGCAGTTTAGATACTGGGTATAAGAATGGGAGGGGGAAGATCAGGGTGGTAAGATTAAGGAGATGCCCATGGAGGACACAGATTCTGCAGTGAGACCCATACTGTCCATTTCCCTTCCTCAGGACCCTGCTAAATGGCAATGAGCAGGAAGTAGTCTGTCCAGCCAGCTCTACTCCTCCCTTTTGGGTCGTTCTGTGTAAAGCAAGGTCACTGAGGAATAAAACAATGGTGATGGAAGGCTTCATAACAGATTCTTCAGCTGACCTTGTTTTGATCACAGAGACCTGGTTGGGTGATGACTCTGACCTGCCCTGAGGTATTAGTCCTGCCAGGTTACTCTGTGGTGCATTGCCTGAGAAGGGATCATAGAAGTGGCAAGGCGGCCATTTGATTAAAGTCCACTCTGGGATTCCTCGCACTCCCCATGGGAAACTTCAGGTCTTTTGAATATGTGGCAGTTAGATATGCTTTCTCATATACTGTCCTCCAGGCTATGGGAGGGATTTTCTGCAGGAACTGGTGGACTTCATGGCCAAACAGGCGTTGGATGCCCCCAGACTGTTAGTGCTGGGGGACTTCAGCACCTGGATTGGTGATAAATCCTCAGATTTTGGACAACAATTTCTCCAGTTGATGTCCTCATGAGGACTAGCACAAACTGTTGCCTCTGAAACACATCAACATGGCCACAGTTTGGACCCAATCTTCTCAATGGGACTTTATTAGTGCGGTCAAGGTTGCTCCGGTCAGCTGGTCAGATCATCATGCATTGTCGTTCTCTTGTGGGGCCCCTTGCTTTACGACCCTTTCTGCAGAGATGATCCGGTACCATCCAAAGCATAATTTGGAGCCTTGCACACTCCAGTAGGTACTAAGACATCTTGGGTGTGATGCTTGCTTGTGCATAGGGAACTGAAAAGACTGTGGAGCACTATAACACAGTTCTTGCAGATGCCTTAGACTCCCTGGCATCTTATCATGTTTGTCCCTTGATGTCCTTTCACAGTTCGCCATGGTACTGTGCTGAGCATCGGTTGAAGACTAAGGGATGGAAGTTGGAGTGTTCTTGGAGAAGGTCAGTCTGCAGAGGAATGGTTGGCATTTAAAACTCACTGTGCTTAGTGTCAACAGGGAATCAACATGAAAAAGAATTCCTGTCAAGATCAATTGCAGCAGGCAAGAATCAGCCTGGTCAGCTCTTTCACACCATAGATACATTGTTAAATCCTTTATGTCTGTGGCCCATTGAGAGCCTTTGCAGCAGATAAGTTTGAACAGTCTGACAAATTCTTCTCTGACAAGGTGTCCTCTATCAGGTTTGGTATCTCCTTAAGAGGCCTGTTATGGGCCAGCTGTGGCCTGCCTTCTGGTAATGTGGATCTGCCTACCTGGAGTGAGTTTTGATCAGTTTTGGAGGATGAGGTGCTCCGGGTGATCTCTAGTTTGAGTTTCACCTGCTGTATACTGGACCCAAGACCAGCTTGCCTGCTTTTGGACTGTAGTGAATCCTTCAGTCCGGTGATCGCTGAGACAGTCAGCAGTTCCTTCAGGGAAGTCATCTTTCCATCTGCCCTGAAAAAGACAGTGGTCAGATCCCTCCTAAAAAGCCTTCCTTGGATCCTGATGATCTGACGAATTACAGACCTGTTTGTAACCTCCCCTTTTTGGGGAAGATTATTAAAAGGTAGTGGTTAATTAACTTGTGGATTGCCTGGAGTGTTATAACATTCTATAAACCTTTCCAGTCTGGTTTCTGGTCCTACCACAGCACTGAGACCACACTGGTATGGTTGACTTATGATCTCATCCTACCAGTGATCAAAGATTTTGTTCCATCTTGGTATTTCTTTATCATTCATTAGCATTAGACATGGTGGACCACAGGGTGCTGTTGGATCACCTGAGGGCCAATGTGGGTATCACCGACACTGTTGTATGCTGGTTTGAATCCTACATAAATGGAAAAATGCAGCAGGTTGCCCTAGGAAAGTTTATCTCTGGGGCCTCTGCACTCCCCTGTGGGGTTCTTCAAGGATCAATCTGTCCTCCTGTGTTCTTCTATGTGTACATGTTGCCTTTGGGAGAGAGCATTAGACTATATGGTGTCGAGTTTTACTGCTATGCAGATGATATTGTATCCATCTTGTTCTCCCAGCAAGGATGATGTGGCTGCAGTGCTGGGGTGATGTCTTGCTGAGATAAATGACTGGATGGCCTCAGACTGGTTATGTCTCAACCCAGGGAAGACAGAGGTCATGGTGATTGAGCCTAGTCAACGGGGTGCCTCAGCAATGGGAGATAGGGTAGCTCTTGATAGGTTGGGCAGCCAACCCCTTGTTGCTGTTGATGTGGTTAAGAATCTTGGGGTCATTTTGGATCACAGGCTGACACTGGACCAGCTGGTGTCAGTGGTGGTCTGATCTGGCTTTTACCACCTTTGTAATATTGCCAGGAACAAACTCCATCTGGCTCCTGCTGACCTGGTAATGATTGTTCATGATTTCATTACCTCTAGGCTGGGTTACAGCAATGCTCTGTACTTAGGACTGTCTGGAGGTTTATTGCTATGCCTGCAGCTGGTCCAGAATGCTGCAGCCCAGCTGTTGATAGGAACCACTCAGAGGGACCACATCAGAATGGTCTTGCATGCATTGCACTGGTTGCCTTTGCAGTGGTGCATAATATTCAAGATATACTTGTTAACATACAAGGCCCCGTTGAGTTTGGGACCTGTCTACTTTTAAGATTTCTTGGCTTCTTACCTCCCATCCCAACCCCTAGGCTCCAACAATGCTAGCCTACTTGTTGTTCCATCACCCTGTCTGAAACAGTCCAGGGACAGAGCTTTCAGGGTTTACAGTTCCATTACTTTGGAATTCCCTTCTGGGAAGTATCCACTCTGCTGGCATGGTGGAGGCCTTTAAAAGATTACTTAAAAGTTATTTATTTGAGCAGACTTTCCCCAGCTAGTGAGTTTTAGACTAATTTATCTTATATATTTAAGTGATTTTATGCATCTTATTATGTCATATGTTGTTTGGGTTTTGTTAGGTTTATAATTTTAAATTATATACAGTGCCCCAAACCCTTCAGAAAGGGTGCTTTATAAATAAAACAATTTGCCCTATGAGCTATTATCACTTCTCAGGTGATTGAAATCACTCTGCCTTTGACCACTTAATTCCACACTAATGATGAGCCAATGCCAAATTTGTATTCAGCAACTCAGCAGAAATTTAGCACCTTTGCCACCGATTTGGCCAAATCAAACTTTTGGGCCACTCCTAGTCACTTTGACCTTCTGTCAAATAATTGATAAACAAAACTCTAGCCCTTCACAGGTGGCAAGTGCTATCCTATGGCCAGCCCTTTCCCCACTTAAGTCAAGTTCCTCCCTAATACCTCTTCCCAAATTATTTTTAGATAACCAAAATTTCCATCCAGCTCCTGGCACTGTGTCAGGTACTAAATTATTTTTAAAATCCTAGCTGAAAGAATGAGAGAGTGGAAGAGTAAGGGATTGACATGAGTTGGTGAAGAGTGGTGGCAGGTGTGTTTTAACCATATGTTTTGCTTTCTAGCTCCTTAAATGTGAGCGTTAGGGTTAACAACCCCAATGCCACCCTGACGCCTCTTGGTCTGCACAGGGTAAGGGTGGGGTATTAGGGTGAATCCCTAACACCACATTTCCCCACTTTTGTTGAAGTAACCCTAACTGATGCATTGACAATGTTTTTTGCAATTTATTTCCTTACTTTTTAAGATCGTATAATCATATCGTAATTTGATTCTGGGCCCTGCACACCCATTCCTCCATAGATGTGTATATGTACTTCACTGTGGAACTTCCATATATAGCCCAAGGATGATGAAATTGTCAGCATACCCATGTTATTACCCCACTTGATGTTCCTAGTGCAGAAAATATTCAAATCCCCACCGAAACGTAATTCTTCGCGGCTGAAATGCCATTTCCGTGCTGCAGGTGCAAAAACACAATTCAGTCAAGATCTGAAACATGACAATCTTGACATACATTTGGTGAGGTAATAAAAACTCTGTTTCAAATCTGGGGTCAAAATATTTTAAATTTACAAAGTTAGGAGTGTGCATAACGAAATTGCAACTAATGGTTATAACGCAGCCATTTTTTGACATCTTGCCCCAAATGTGCAACATGGCCTTTTGGGGACCCACTTTCATGAACACTGGTGACCGTCATTATGCAAATCCTGCCAGAAAGGTAAATTTTCCAAGTGACTAAAATCACATTTCGAGCAGGAGTTAACAAATGACAGTTGTATTGTTCATGAGGTGGGGTCCCCAAAAGGCTATGATGAAAATTCAGTGTCAAAATCTCAAAAAACAACTGAGTTATGCATCAAAGTAGCCTGTAAAATCCTTTTCTGTGAGCTCCTGAAAAAAGAATCAGCTGTCAGAAAAGTATCTAAGCGAGTCAAGAAAAAATAATTAAAATGTTAAAAAAAGGTATTGCAAGGTTGTTCTTCCATCAAATAACTTCACAGTCCACCTAATGGAGTCCCGATGAACAAGATACATGTTTTCATGTCTGTAGATACCTTCATTTTGGGTGCTTTTTTGCAAAAAAGAAATTTTTTTCTCACAAAAAAGGATTTTGTTCTCACAAAACACGACACGATCTCGCAAGACTAAATCCTTTTTCATGAGATCAAATCCTTTGTCGAACTTGAGACATCTATCCTGAAAAATTACCTTCCCCATGGATATAATGGGAAATAAAAAAACTGAATAGCTTTTGCAACAGTTTAATATATTTGCACCAAACTAACAATGGCAGTTCGGTTACCCAAGTTCTTTCTGGAAACCAGTCTCTACTTTGAATCACCTATGGTTCCCTTTGACTTTTTCAATCTTTAGGAATTCCCATAAAGAAAGTTGGGGGAGTGTACCACACCAGAAAATAGTACTGGTTAGAAAAACATGGCACTCAACCCCTATAATAATACTAGAATTCCACTTCTTAATAATCCATATTAATTTTTATTTTCTTTCAGCATTTATTATAAATTATCTTCTAATGACATTTCAGAACAACCCTGTTCCTTCTTCAGACATATATTTTGAGCATCTGATATAATAAAATTTACATTCCTTAGCATCCATTGACTTTCATTTTCTGCAACTGCATAAATCAGATAAATAAGATAATCAGTTTCCTTAAATATCTTATCCCGTTAATAAATATATATATATTAATTCATTTAAATAAGATCCCCAAAAAATATAAAATAAATGTGCAGGGGAACACATCTGCGTTCCTGATTTGATATGAATCCTGGTATCATTGCCTTTTATATCTCAATGGCTTTGTGTGTGTGTATGTGGGGCTCAGTTTCTTTCCTGTAAAATAATATTAAAATCTTAAGTCGTTCACTTTAATTAAATCAATTATCAGATTTCTGTTAGATTTAACCTTTTGTTTTTATTTTTATTCTTTTTATTTTTTATCTTGCTCCACCCTGTTAGGTATTCTTAAATCCACTGTTCCATTAGCTGTAAATTAAAATAAATGGACCATATTCACAATCAATCCTTCTTTGTATAATATCTACCTTTTTGCATTCACTACATTCTTTTCAATTCTTTTGGTAAGAAGGAGAAATTACCTGTACGCATTTTATTCCTCCTCTTGTGATCACCTATACGCATTTCATTCCTCCTCTTGTGATGACAGTTTGCTTTCACTAGTCTCCGGGGAGCAAACGGTAGCTTAAACTTCAAAACCCGCTGCCAATAACCAGGATGCCAGTGTGTGGTTGTGTGAAAATTGTCTCCTTTCTGAAGGACCAGAAGGGGCTGATCTGTGGGTGAGCACGCACAAGGCACAACTGCGTCAAGATGACATCACCCTGGGTGGCCCAGTCACTAAGGAAACCACCTGCAAACAAAGATCCTGTTTGTGTTGGTGATCACCCTTCTGTAAGAGTTGTTTATTTAGCTTTCTTAACCTAGCATTTTTCATATATTTTACAGTATAACCACATGTTTTTCTCATTCATGAAACATATACAACTATATACAGTAGCTTCTTACTACATTTTGCTTCATGGGAGAGACTTGACAAGGAGAATACATTTCACTTAATGGGTGAAATTTAAAAGAGGCGATAGTGTTTTAACCGTCTCTAAAGGTTAAAGAACAACAACAATAGGCGAATTGTTCCATTTATTTTAATTTGCAGCTAATGGAACATGTTAACAGTGGACTCGAGGAAGGAAAAAAATTAAAAATAATAGAAACAAAAGGTTATTCTAACAGAAATCTGATAATTGACTTAATCGAAGTAAACAACTTAAGATTTTAATATGAGCCCCCACCCCCAAAAAAAAGCCATTGAGATAGAAAAGGCAATGATACCAGGCCATGTTTTTCTAACCAGTACCCAAGTTCTTTCTACCTTAAAAAAAAATCACAGCAAAATTTCACACTGTCTGGGCACAAGGTGACAAGGAAAAAAATGCAAAAAAGGGTAACTTTTTTACTTTATCACTATCCGTATCTCAGAATCTACAAAACCAACCAGAACAAAACTTGACACAGCAAGATATCTACCTCACAGGACAGCATATACCAAATTTTGTGCAAATCCATTAATTGGTTGCAAAGTTATTAAAGTGCAAAATTTGAGGTTTATTAACATTAAACAGGCTACTCAATGTGACCGTCTCCTATAATATAGATATATAGAGATAGATACAGTATATATATTTTTTCTTTTCATTGAAAAATTTTGTTAATGCACCATTAGGATCGATGCATCAAATGTAGGGAAATGAAACCTTAGGGTTTCCAAGCCAAAGACCCCACCCCTACTGTGCACACAGGAACAGGCATGAGGGGTGTGTTTTGGGGTTGTGGACCAGTCCTCCATAACCATCCTTATGTCACAGTGGGAGCTCATGCTCTGTGATTTTTAATATTTTACTGTGGGAGTGCAGAGTGCTTACAGATTACTGCTGTAATCTTTTCTGATTCAAATTGTTATTTGCAAGGCATATCTTCTGTTAAAGTGTTCTGCAAGTTGTGCTTACAAGTTTTGTTACTTTTTTCTCTGTAGCAAAGTGTTTTTGCAGGGTATATATTCTGTGAAATTGTTACAGGTGGTGCTTACAGGTTTCACAGTTTTATCTTTCATTAGGCTAAGCTTTCAGGGTTAATTACAGGAGCACATACGAGAAGTGCAAAATAATGCACCTGGGTAGAGGGAACCCTGGGGAGAGCTACAGGTTGAGGATGGAGGAGCTGACTGTCACCAAAGAGGAAAGGGACCTAGTGGTTATCATCTCTGATTACCTTAAGGTATCAAAGCAGTGTACAAAGGCAGCAGGGAGGGCCACTGCATGCTGTGGTGCATATACAGGGTATCACTAGCAGGAGGCAGGAGGTGGTGATGCCATTGAAAAAAACATTGGTAAGGCCTCACCTGGAATACTGAGTCCAGTTCTGGATACCACACCTGAGCAAGGACATAAATAAGGTAGAGACTATCCAGAGAAGGGCAACAAAGGTGGTGCAGGGCTTACACCACAAAACATATGAGGAGAGACTAAAGGACCTCAATATGTACTCACTGGAGGAGAGGAGACAGCTGAGCGACAGGATTGAAACTTTCAAGTACCTCAAGGGCATAAACAAGGTACAGGCAGGGGACCTTTTCCAATATAGAAAAAGTACTAGAACAAAGGCACACAATATGAAATTTGAAGGGGGTAGTGTAAGAGGTAATATGAGGAAGTTCTACTACACAGAAAGGGTAGTCGACGCTTGGAATAGTCTACCACAGGAGGTAGTGGGGGCAAGCACAGTGGAGGGGTTTAAGCATGCTTGGGACAGGCACAAGGGAAGCCTGAGAGGGGAGGGAGTGACAAAAAGCCATAGATCACATAGGGGTCAGCAGCCACATACAATGTATAGGACCTATGGCAGACTGGATGAGCCTAGCGGTCCTTATCTGCCAACAATTTCTATGTTTATATGAGATACAGACTGAGCGATAGTGACTGCATTTGTTGTTGGTTGATAGTTTCTGTCTTACCTCCTTGTTTCTTTCATCAGTGGTTCTTTTTCAGCAGGGGAAGAGCCCAACCACCCACCCATCCCCAACCACCCCATGCTACACTCCTTTTAATAAGTAGCACAGTCATGACAATTCCTGTAGCGAAGGAGAGGATCAGAGGGGTATCCACATAGTGACCTCACCTACAGGGGCACCATTAATTTAATTTCTTATAAAATATTGTATGAAAACAAAAAAACAAAAAAATAAAAAAAGATATTATATATATATATATATATATATATATATATATATATATACACACACACACAAAAAAAAATCAAACTTTTCCTTTCATTTTCCTTCTAGTTACTCGGACCAAGTTATAAACTTGGCAACTCAACTGGAATGGATATAATTAACTGCAGGTGCTGCGGAACACTTTTCAAAAGGGCAGTTATACAGGATTTAGGATGCTGTCCTACATGCTGGATAGGGGTGGGCAACAGTGTAGATTTCCGCCATCGTGGAAGCTCCACAAAATTTCAAATATTTCATGGAATTTTCTGCTCTTTCACCTATGGCAGAATTCTGAACTTTTGCCAAATAATTGTGGATTTTGGCCTAGTACTGCAGCATTTAATTACGAATTGCGCACTTTTTACATGACATGCAGAAATAAAGTCTCTTGCTTAGTATTTTGCTGTATATCATGTAATTATCTATGGTTTGCATTTCTTCTTCGGGGGGGGGGTCCCCCACAGTTTAATACATTAACCCACATTTCTTACATTTATTCTGCAGTTTTTGGGCAGAATTTCTGTGAAAGTTGGCAAAATGATTTCTGAAGTTTAGCGGAAGCGAAAATCTGACTTTTGATGAAATTCTGCAGGTGGATTTTTTTTGCACACCCCTAATGCTGGCCCATCGGAACTCCAAGGGCTCAGCTCCGGGCAGCATCAGCAGAGATTGTGAACTTCAAATTGTATTTTCAGGAGGAAATATATTGCAAGAATTGCCCACCATTTCCCCAACATCCAACTAAAGCACCTTGACCGCAGAGGGTAGTTGGTCTGGGAGGTTGGCAGGTGGTTAGAAGGGGCAAATTGGGTGCCCTATCACTCAATGCTCACCAACGTATCACCTCCATGAAGCATATAAAAACTACAAACAGGTATCTACCTCTATCTCTGAAATCAAACAAAGGGGCAGAGGACACATGCAGAGCAGGACACTGCAGCACAGTAGCTAGTGCTGCAAAACCCACCCAAAACAGGGACCAAAACAAAAAAAGCAAAAAAGGAAATTCAAAACACTTCTGATCATAGGAGACTCCATGATACAAGGGGTTGATACCTACCTTCAGCTGGGGGTAATGGTCAGATGTCTCCCAGGAACATCAGCATGGAGAGACACTGATCACATTGCTAAAACTGTGCAGGAAGCAGGAGAATACATAGCTGTCCTGGTACACATAAGGACTAACGATCTCACCAGCCAGTCAGTTGTGCAGACCAAGGAACATCTGACCAGGCTGGGAGACAAACACTCATTCATTTTGTTCAGCATCTCCTTCTCCGAGATCCTACTGGTCTGGGAGAGGGGGGGCAGATGGACAGAAGGTCAGAGAAGGGGAGATAGGGGAGCTAAACATGTGGCTCTAGGGCTGGTGCCAAGAAAAAGGACACAGATTTGTAGGTAACTGGCAACAGTTTGGGGAGCGAAAGTTCTTTAACTTCAATGGACTGCATCTGACTAAGGAGGAAGTCAGTGAATTGGGGCAGAAGTTTGATATCTTTGCAGAATATTTAAACTAGCAAAATGGGGAGAGGGGTGCAGCACCCAATACATTGAATGGGAAGAACACCCCTCCTCTTTCAGCTAGTGATCACACTGGAGTTCAGTATATTTGTAGTTTCTTTGCAACACCAGGCAAGGAAAAACATCCAGCTCCCTATACGATGCGCAGGGGAAAAGCCAGACCTTGCAACAACAACTGACACAACAAAATCTGGCCAAGGGAAAATCATGTACACAAATGCCCGCAGACTGGGAAACAAGATTCCAGACCTGGAGGCAACAATGACAGAGGCTAAATTGGATATAGTAGCCATTAGTGAGACATGGTTCACCAGTAACTGCACTTGGGAGACTTAAGTGCCTAGCTATGTACTGTTCAGAAGAGACCGAGGTGCAAAAAAAGGGGGGGGGGGTGCAGTGGCCCTTTATGTCAATGAAAATATCAAAGCTACAGAAATTCAGAATACACACAAGGAGCCAGAAGAACTGTGGGCTACCCTTGAAACAGGAAATAGGACAGCCATATGAACTGTGGTTGTCTAAAGGCCTCCAGACCAGGGGGGATGAAATAGGCACATTACTCTTTGAAGATATATGAAACATATATACAGGATAATATCAGAAGGTTACTAAATATTATTTCCAACCAGTGGGGATGGGGCACTACAATTGGTCATATCCATGGATGCTGAAAAGGCATTCAACAGAGTTAATTGGCATTATTTACAAAAATCCATGGATAAATTTAATTTCAGCTCCAAATTTAGGAAAATAACTAATCTTTATAATTCACCCCAAGCTTAAGTATGGGTAAATGGGATTAATTCAGCTAGGTTTCCAGTCTGTAGAGGAACAAGACAAGGATGCCCCCTGTCCCCACTATTGTTTGCCATTTTCTTGGAGCCCGTGGTGGCAAGAGTTAGGCAATCTTTGGAAATAGTGGGGATAATGGTGGGGGGGGGGGGGATAGAACAGAAAATTGTCCTGTATGCGGACGATTCACTGTTTTTTTTTGAGGAACCTGGATAGGTCAGTGCCAGCCCTAATTAAGGTGTTAGATCACATTGCCGCTATCTCAGGGTACAAAGTAAATGTTTCTAAGTCTGACACACTGATTCTCAGTGGGCAACCCACACAGTTGTTTAGGTCCACATTCCCGTATGCCTGGGAAAAAAATAACCAGCTTAGATACTTAGGGATTCAAATTTCTACTTCCAGAAGTAGACTATATGAAACCAATTACAATGCACTTTGGAATGGGATGCAAGGCGACATGGCTAGGTGGACCCTTCTACTTCTCTCATTGGCTGGTCACATAGACTCAATTAAGATGTTACCTCAGTTTCTCTTTTTATTCTCTACACTGCCCATTCCTATTCCCCCTGATTATTGGAAGAAAGTGAATCAAGGATTAGATAAGTTCATATGGGGAGGTAGGAAACCTAGAGTGGCGAAGAGAATTTTATATCTCCATAGGTCTCAGGGAGGACAAGGACTACCAAACCTCCACCAGTATTACTTGGCATGTCAGATGGTCCTGTTGTGTTCTTGGGCCAGATGACAGGATATATCAGGTTGGTACAAAATAGAGGAAAACAAGGCCCTGCCCCTGCCTTTGTACACGTTGTTTTTTACAGAAGTTCCACAGAGTATAGTAGAACATATATATATAACCCCTGGGTGAAGCACTCTATAAAGATTTTACATCGGGTTCTGGACCTGATGAGTTCAATAGGAAAATTAGGTCCCCTGTCCTTAATATCATTTTGTCCAGATTTCTTCCCTCCAAGATTAGATTCTGGGTATGCATTGTGGGAAACTAAAGGCCTGTGTAGATTTTCTCAATTCTTTGAGGGAGGGACCTGCATGTCCTTCCAGCAACTGAGAGATAAATTTCACCTCTCAACTTCAGACCTGTTCAGATATATGCAGGTCAGACATTTTATTTTTTACAAAGACAATGAGCAAGCATTAACTCGACCAAGAAATCCCTGGGAGGAATTTATGTATGGGATCATAATGGGTACCACAATTGTGAAACTTATATCTAACCTTTATTTTAAATTGGGATTAAGAGAGGAGATTCCACTATTACGAGTGAAAGAACACTGGGAGAGGGAAGCTCAACTTCATATTACTATTCAAGATTGGAATAGGCGCCTGA
Source organism: Neoceratodus forsteri (assembly GCA_016271365.2). NCBI lineage: Eukaryota > Metazoa > Chordata > Ceratodontiformes > Ceratodontidae > Neoceratodus > Neoceratodus forsteri. The sequence continues at coordinate 1,062,762,054 of CM028130.1, read as the reverse complement.
AGGTGGGATGGAGGGCGACCTCTTCACCTGGCTGGAGAGAATTTTTCTGGAAAATTTTAATTCTTGTTTTTTATACCCCTAAGATTACCAGGCACTTTCACACCACTTGTACAGATCATTGCTGGCGTGGTTGCGGCAATGTGGGTTCCCATCATCATATATTTTGGGCCTGCCCCTACTAAGAGAGTTCTGGTTTAGAGCGCAGTTGGCCATTAATCAAATCCTGTAAATGGATAACCCAGATGAATTCTCGGAGTGGATACTTGGCCTTCCTACAATTATTTGGCTACCCTCGTCCCGTGGAAAACTGGCATTAGGTCTCATAGCTATGGCATTAAAATGTGTATCCACCAGGTGGTTAAGGCCGCTTCCCCCATCATTCCATGATTGGGTTGATTGAACTAATAAGGTGTGTGATATGGAACAGATAACAGCCAGATTACATTTTAAGATGGATAAATTCATGGAAATATGGAGCCCTTGGATAGGATGGGCAGCTAGCCATTCAACTTTAGGGAATAATAGGAATGTAACACAAGAAAATAGTTCATAACGATATGAGATTAATTTTCATGGACTTCCCCAATGATAAAAAGGTTTCCTGGGGTAACCTTTTGTTTTTCAGTCATGTATCGGTGAGTATGATCTGGCCCCCCTGGACTGTAAGAATTACAACTTGCCTTTTTCCTTTCGTCCAATTCTCACAGATACTTCTATAACCCCCTTCTCTTTCTTTCCCTTTTTTTTTTCTATAACACCAAAGTGATTTAATATGTTGACATATAACCTCATTTCATCTGCTCCCCTCCATTATATTGGACATAAGATAATTTTCTGTTATTTGGGTTTCATCTTGAATCTCTCACACGTTATATGGCTCTCTTGGCACTAGGTTTATGAGTTTTAAGGTAGATAATTAAGTTTCTATATGAAGCCAGCTGTCAGACTTCAGAAGGAGATAAATATGCAAACTAGTGAAAGATTAAATAAGACAGTGATCTTAAAGTCTTTAATCTATTATATAACATAGACACATTTCTGATGGTATGTCTTCATATGTTTAATTGTAAGGAATTTGATTGCTTGAATAAAGCTGATTTTCAAAAAAAAAGAAGATATACGAAACATGACAGCTAATGGGGAGGTTCTGATAATGGGACACTTCAACATGCCAGATACAGATTGGTCAATACCAGCAGGAACCTCCACCAGAACTAGAGACATAGTGGATTCCCTACAGGGGGAAGGCCTCAAAAAATTGGTACAACAACCCACAAGAGAAAGGGCTATCCTGGATCTAGTACTGACTAACAGGGAAAGGATCACAGATCTCCATGTAGGTCACCTGGGGACCAGTGACCATCACATGGTATGGTTCAATTTGGCCACTAGAACTAAATCATCCCATTCCAAGGCAAAAATATGGGACTTCAGAGAAGCCGACTTTGATAAGATGTACAATAGAGTTAAGCTAGCCCTGGCAAGAAGAAATGCAGGTGCGAGGGTACAGGCAAAAGTGGGCAAGCATTAAGGATGCAATACTTGAAACAACATTCCATTTTGTTAGGAAGAAAAACAAGAGCAAAAGAATGAGGAAACCACTTTGGTTCTCAAAAACAGTGGCAGAAAAGATCAGAGCCAAAAGGCTGGCCTTAAGGAAATATAAGGGAATGCAGTGGGATGAAGTTAGGGAGGCATACCAAACTTCCCTAAGAGAAGCAGGGAAGGCAGTAAGGCAGGCAAAAGCCCAAACCAAGGAAACACTAGCATGAACAGTAAAAGAAGGGGGCAAGACTTTCTATAGATACATTAGTGAAAGGAGAAATTCCAGAGGAGGTATTGTTAAGATCAAAGGGGATAAAGGGGAATGTGTGGAGGAGGACACAGGAAAAGCATACAGTATATCCTAAATAGATACTTCTGCTCAGTATTTACTGAGGAGAAGATAGGGCATGGCCCACAGCCCAGCACCATGGACACAGGGTCCTAGAAGAGCTTGCTAAACTCAGGGTGCATAAGGCATTAGGACCTGATGGCATACATCTCAGGGTACTAAAGAAACCAACAGTGGAATTAGCAGAGCTATTATCAGAACTGTTTAGTGAGTCTCTAAGCACAGGAGAGGTCCCAGAAGACTGGAGAAGGGCTCATGTGATCCTGCTCCACAAGAGTGGCAGCAGGGAGGCAGGGACTACAGACCAGTCAGTCTTACCTCAGTAGTGTGCAAGATTATGGAGGCACTCCTTAAGGAAAGGCTAGTGCTACACCCGGAATCCATAGGAGCACAGGATCCAAGATAGCATGGGTTTACAGCAGGAAACTCCTGTCAAACTAATCTAATAGATTTCTTTGACTGGATAACCAGAGTGGTGGACCAAGGGGGTGCTATTGCTGTTGCCTACCTTGACTTCAGCAAAACTTTCAATACTGTTCCACATAGATGATTGATTAACAAGCTGGGTAGGCTCAGGGTGGGTCAGAAGTTGGTCAACTTGGTGGCAAACTGGTTGGCGGGTAGAGAACAGAGAGTGGTAATAAATGGTATACAGTCAGAAGAGATGCAAGTCACAAGTGGGGTAGCTCAGGGATCAGTCCTGAGGACAGTCCTCTTCAGTATCTTCATTAGTGACATTGTAGGTGGACTGGAAAGTAAGGTTTGTCTGTTTGCAAATGAGGCCAAGATCTGCAACAGAGTAGATGACCCAGATGGGATGGGCAGAATGAGAAGAGATCTGGAAAAACCTGGCAAATTGGTCAAAAGAGTGGCAACTGGGGTTTAACGCAAAGAAGTGCAAGATCATGCACATAGGAAAGAGAAACCTTGAAGCTACCTATAGGTTGGGAGGGGAGTTGCTGGCAATCACAAGGGAAGAAAGAGATTAGGGCATCATCATCACAGATGACCGAAAATCATGCAAGCAGAGCACTAAAGCAGTAGGTAAAGCTAGAGGGATGTTGGGGTGTATTAGTAGGGGTATCACAAGTCGTAAGAGGGAGGTAATAATCCCTCTTTACAAGACACTGGTTAGGCCCCATCTGGAGTACTGCATGCAGTACTGGAGGTTACACCTGCACAAGAACATTAACAAAATGGAGGCAGTCCAGAGAAGGGCAACCAAAATGGTGCAGGGACTGCATCAGAAAACATATGAGGACAGATTAACAGAGCTCAATATGTATACCCTAGACCAAAGGAGGGAGAGAGGTGATATGATGGAAACATTCAAACAACTTAAGGGCATTAATGAGGTGATGGAGTCTAACATGTTTCGGTATGAGAAAAATAGCAGGACAAGAGGACACAACATGAGATTGAAGGGAGGCCGAGTAAGGGGTAATGTGAGGAAGTTTTCTTTCACAGAAAGGGTGGTGGATGCATGAAATGGCCTACCTCAGGAAGTGGTGCATATGAATACAGTGCAGGGTTTCAGACAGGCAAGGGATAAGTATAAGGGAGCAATACAGATGAGTATTGATAAATAGGCCATTGACAGAATAAAGGCCTATGGCACATTCATAAGGTAGAAAAAAGGGAAGGAAAAGGAAGTGGGGGTAGGGGAAATTGTTTAACTAGGAGAGGTGCACTAAGCCAAAACTTGTTTCCAGGTGTGACCTGGGAGCACAAGGAAGTTAAGTGACTTACTCAGGGTCACACAGTATGCAAGTGGGGGCTGTGGGATTCAAACCCAGGTCTCCAGGTTTGCAGCTCTGAGCCTTAAACCACTGTGCTACACTGCCTCCAAGGGACAGACTGGATGGGCCTTGCAGTCCTTATCTACCGTCAACTTTTATGTTTCTATGTAACCGTGCACTCAACCCCAATATACTGGTGCTACTGCGCCAGTGTAATTCATATATATATTATATTTTCATACCTGCTTGTAATACCCATGATATAAGCACAACAAGCCACTCCCATGTAGAAATTAGTTTGATCATTAAAAAGATCTTTACCATTTAAAATGTTGTTCAGCATGTACACATAAGACATTACATGGCATTATAGCATACATATAATACTATAATAATATACAATTCCCCCAAAGCCCCACTTTTAAGTGAAATATTTCATAGAGTCAGATGTATGTACATTTACATCTCATAATAAAACATACCCTGAATCAGAATATAAAACCATTAAAACAACTTAAGTTAATGTTTAAGTTGTATTTTGCTCACAGCACAGAGTTACCCAGCTACTCTAGTAATAACAATCATCTGCAGCAGTAAACATGATTACCAAAAGTTCATATTTATTAACAGTTTGTATATACTGGAGTGAGCCATATTTCTGTAACCTTACTATACTACGTGCACGCAAACATTATGTGAAACAGATTTTCAGTCTGGTTTCTCACAACTCCACTTTTTGTCATCAGTGTTAACTGTGTTATTGTACCTTGCCTTTAATACATTATTGTAAAACATTTCAGATCTATAGATATTGGATAATCTTATACGTGGTTCAGCCAGAAGGTCCAGAAAATACAGTATCTTAAACAATGACATATCATTCTATACATGCCATGGGAATATTTTGAGTGTCTGATTCTCTCTCTATAGCTTCATTGATACAAATGTTTGCTATCTTATTTTTAATATAAGTCTTGCATTTTTGGCTAAGGGTTATACCTTTTTTTACATATTTTTTCAAGAATTCCAGGTCATATTGTTTAACGTTTCTGAAACTTCCCGTGAGCCAATCTGATTGCCTATACCCTATTGCAACCTGAAGTTTGTGGGGGAGCCTGTGTTCCAGCATTCTAGTAATTCTTAACCAATAATTTATTCTACGTGTGGAAGTCAATGTGTTTACATTTATAGTACCCAACTCAGCTCTCAAATAGTGAGCAGGGGTTGAGTTCCCTACTGCAAGCAATTATCTATATATTTGATTCTAGGGGACCTCCTTTGAATCAGTATTCCTGGGGTCTCAAATTTCAATTGAAAACAAAAAAAGCCTGCGGTTAGAGCTGTGCAAAATATAAAAATTCAACCTGTGGAATGCCCACAGAATGATCATTCTGATTCTGTGGAATTCCACAGAATTTTCAAGAAAATTATATGACAAAATTCTGTGGAATTTCACAACATTTTAAATGTCAGTTATTTCACTATAATTTTAAAAGTACATATCCACATAACACCATATTTGGAACATAAGAAGTACCCCATGGCATACAAATGTGTACCAAATGTCTGAGTTGTAGATTGAAAGGGAGCAGAGTTATAGGTGGCCAAACATTGAATAAAAATGTAATTTTCAGTTATTTTGAGATCATTTTAGAATTTCTTATCCAAATTTCTCCACAATATCAGGATTTAGAGAAGCACATAGAATGCATATATGCTCCATGTTTTAAGTCTCAAGCTTTAATGGTAGCTGAGTTACAGGTAGCCAAATAGTTTGCCATAATTTGGATTTCTGTAATTTTAGTATAACTTTGATAGTATTCATTGAAATATTATAATAATTGCCAGGTATACAGGTTCTCACTACATTTGTATATACACAGTTTCAGATTTTTAGCTTTAAATGGGTTTACATTATAGCCTGACAAACATGTTGGCAACATTTTAATTTCGGTTAGTTCCCTGTAATTTTAAAAACTACAAATTCAAATTTAACCAGAGTTGAAACATTTAAACTACTACACCACATGGTCATTTCTGAAAAAGTTCATATTTTCAGCTTTTAATGGGATTGACTTAAAAGTAGTCAAACTTTCACAACATTTAAAAAAATGTAATTTTGCAAGAATGTAAACTACAAATTTATAAACCCCTGAAACTTTAAAACTAGAGCATGCAATACCATTAAATTCAGCAAGTTTCTAGACCTTACAAAGAGACTGTGCATGCCAACTGTATTAATTGCTTGCTGTGAGGAACTGCAAAATAACAGCTGCACTTAAAGTCAAATCCCATGAGTCTTTGTGAAAGTTGCAGAATTTCATGAAATACTCTGTCAAACTTGAATTTTCTAATTTCACTCAGCCTTATCTGGTGGGTTCTAATGAAAGGATAGGGATATAAGAGGAAGGTAGTGCAGGGGATCACCATGTTCTGAAGTTAGATGCACAGTTTCACCAATAAATGGACAGCTGAGCTGGGTAGCACAACAGTGGTAGACCCCCAGGTTGGAGCAAGAAAGCAGAGAGTGTCAACAATTCCAACCTGAATGCCTGATATTTAAGGATCACATCCAGTAAATTTATAATCCAGGAAGCCTGGTGTACATGCAAGTCTAGAAATTAGAGGTACTCAGAAAGATGTAGAGGGGGAAGACAATGTCTTGGGCAGCAGGAAGAAAGAATTATAACGATTCCAACAGGGTAGGTAGATAGGAAAATGAGTAGGTGACTAACATTTTAAGGGAGCTTGTCACTGTAAAGACCAAAGAAGATATCAGTGGGATCAGTAGTTCTACTGAGTCAATCTAGCTATGCCAAAATAGATGGTGGGGGGGGGGGAATAGTCACCCAGTGAGGAACAGTAGGACTGCAAAAAGTTCAGCCCAGCTTATCAAATAAAGTAGTGATGTATGCATTGTTACTGTTACATTCCACACAAAAAAATTCTGGATGCTTCATCTACAGAATATGCTATCATAAATATGTGAGAAAATGTTACTAATCATGTTTTTCCTTCTGCAAAATTAAAACTGCTTAACCAATGTATCCAGTTGTGTTAGACACCAGGATACACAGACTATGGATATGCATGTCATATGTTAACTCTATACATGCAAGAGCAGGGAAGTTACAAATATCCACATTTTTGATAATTTTCACAAAGTTTTGCAAATATCTACATAGTAAAGTTTTGAACCCCTGTAACTTAAAAATCTCCTAAGTTTCTCCATATTTATATCATTCTATAAGCATTATAAAAAGGTTACCCATACTAATTTACACATATCTAGCTACAAAGGTGCCAGAGTTATATGCAGATGAAATTTATTCATGAAATTTCCTGAAAAAAATAAAATGACAGATTTTGAGCACATATAATTTTGAGATGATACATCATATTGTCATGAAATATGGTACATTGTTAGAACACCAATCATCAAGAAATCATGCAAAATTTCAAATCCCTTACCCAGAGACGGTTAAGGTATATGCTGATAAAAAATGTTCATGAAATTTCACACAAACAATACAATGACAACATTGGATAACCTATACTTTGGAAACTATCACACCGAATTACATGATATTTGGCAGTTTTGTGGCCACAGACTGCAAGAGTATATATTCCAACTTTCAGTGCTCTATCTTGAATGGTTGTTGAGGTATAACCAAATTACAAAATGTAAACAATTCCACGAAATTCCAATGAAATTCCACAAAATTCAGTGGAATTTTATGAATTTTCATCAAAATTCCACGGATTTGGAATGTTCCTATTCCACACAACTCTACCTGAGATACATATTTTGCTCTTATTGCTTCCAACAGTGGGCCCACACTATTACCCCCATATTGTTGATTAAATCTCTTCAATGCTGCTGCAGTCTGTCTCAGTTTTAAAAGCATTTCCTTCATCAGCTTTGACAATCCATTCTCTCCATAGGGTAGGCTCAGATAAGTATATACTTTTATGGAGTTCCGTTTTTTTTTTAATACAACTTTCCAGACCCATTTGTAATTCTTAGAGCCAACTACAAGAACCTGGCTTTTTGTTTCAGTTATTTTAAGACAAAATTTTTCTGCATAATTATTTGAAAAATCCAGCTTTTTCTGTAAACCAGGTTTTGTAAGAGTATTAAGGCCAGTTCATTTGCATATGCTAACACAGGACAAGAAGGAGCACCTATCTTTGGAGAATCAGAAGCTAAATTTTCCAGGTCTACAAGTAGATTGTTTAAATAAATACAGGAAAGTGTTATAGGTCAAGACGCAGCCCTGTCTCACCCCCCCATTCACTCCCATGTATAGCTGTCCTGTGTTTGCTACACATCCAGTAGCCAAAAGCAAGTGGCATTGTGCCCTTGCCCTTGGTTGTGTGGTTAGCACATTATCCCCACACACTCAGTCATGTTTTATTGCTTGCTTAAAACTTAATCCAGTCCTACTCTGAAACTTGCAAAATGTAAACATCTGATATGCTGGTATAAAGCTTATTCTACGCTGCCTAGGAAATATTGATACCTACTGTAGGGTCTTTCTAGATGTTGCCCACCCCCAACCAGTTCTTGTGGCTTTTAGACCTTGTCCTGGTTCAGATTTTAACAGATCACTATCCTTTTTTTGTTATTCCCTAAGGAGATGCATAACATTATAAAAATATTACATCTTTCACTTTTCTAATGTGAATATCCCAGGTCTTACTCATAACTTGCCACAATCAACTATTTGTGCTGCTGTACTCTGTACCAGATGAAATGCATCCATTTGTTTTAACATGGGGAACTGCGTATAAAAGAAAAAATCAGATAATCATGTACAGCTGACTATGGGCCAGCAAGGAGTGTCACTCAGACAAAATCTGATCATTTTTCACCCATTAATTTACAAAGTTTGACCTGTTAGGCACACTGGGCTGATAAAGATAATTTCTGGGTCCATCCTCAGAGGAGTGGTAAATAGGAGACAAGGAATAATGCAGTAAGCAGGGATATAAATATTAACAAGGAAGTACAAATTACATCCTTCTCCCATCCCATGAATTAGTATTCAGTAATGCACAGTATTAGAAAATAACTTCTCTCCCACAAGGGCTTACATTTTCCAACCTGATCTTCCACAACTTGAAGAAATGCCACAGAGATCATAAAGAGGTTTAGGATGTAGCAGATCTCACATAGCCTGCCAATGGATGATCCACAGATCTGTTTCACTACCCCCTGGTAGGTGGACTCTTTGCTAATTGAAGATGCATAGCCCAGCATCACAAGGCCACTGATGAGGAAAATCAGGGAGACCTGCAAGAGAGGAATTTGGATACAAGTGAGAAAGAAACAATCACAAAATGGTGTGAATGTGGGGAAATACTTAGATGATGATACCTCAAATTGTGGTGCAAATTCTGGGAGCTTGCCAATTCCTTTTATGAAATTTCCTACCAAAGATCTTGAAATTATTACAAATGAGAACATTCTTGAATTAATTCCCTTATAGAAACATATTAAGTTGACCATAGACATTCATGCTATCATCTTATAAAGATACATTAAATTGTTACACCAATGAGTCACTTTAGCACTTCTTAACGAGTTGAATACACATTTTTGGATCGGAACAAAGAGTTGCAAAATGTGTTGCCTAAGAGTTGTAATTCAGATTTGAACTGCATTGCACCAGAACTGCAGATGCGTTCCAGATGAATTGCAAAAACATTTTGTAAAAGCTGATTTTGAGCTGATTTTAGAGTGGCCAATGCATTGCCAATTAAAAAAAATGCTACGCCAATTTATTAGTGTAACAGTTTAATACAACTTGTAATGTAATCTCGAGCTGCAATACAAGCCTTTGTTTTGTTGGACCATTAATGTTATTTATAAGCACATCTAAGCAGCTGCAAAATGAGCTGTGTGCTTCATTTAGTTTCAGTTCTGTATGTATGCCTATAGTACTTCAGAAAGAATCCCTCTACCAGAATCAGGCCTCATTTTAATACATTCTGCACCAGTGTTTGCTAGTTTTGTATATAAAAATATTGTCATATGGAACAAAATAATATTACCTTTAGAATGGTTAATATAATCCATAGTGTCTTTTTGTACTATCAAACACATCCTTCTATTGTCTTGCAATATCCGTTTGCATGTCAACTCCTCAATTTGAAAAATCACATTAGTCCCCCCCACCACCATTCCTTCTTGGCTGAAGGAAACTGCTGTAGCCATTTTCTAGTACTGCCCATCTGGTGCCCTCCACAGCAGGCAGATTGATGAGGATGTTAGGTAGAATTTTAGGGAGCTGAGGGTAGATCTTCAGTGGATGTGGTGTAGTGGGCCAATCATAGGAATACTGCTAGTGCCAAGAGCAGGTACAATCAGAAAGAGACTTTATATTGAGAAAAAAGAGCAGTTACTTGCTAGAACAGCAGCTCTTTGACAGAATCTCCTCAGGTATGCCACATCACAGAACTATAAGCCATTGACTACAGGACCAACTGGAACAATGTTTGTTAACCTGGGCCATCCATGTCAATGTACATCATCACTGCCTACATAATGTGGGTGGCCCATCATGCCTCAGTTCCCCGCTAGAGACAAGCTTGGAGGATCATCAGACCAGCAGGGACCAAAGTAACCAGGACCAAACCAGGCACACAGAAGAGGATATGGAAACCCAAGTATTAATATGCCACAATCAGGTATAAGAGGATAATTAGTGTGAGAGAAGGCAGAATAACCAGAATCCACCTAAAAAGGGGAAAGAGGGAGGGTGCAATGTGGCTAAATTGAGGAGATTCTAAGATCTACTCCTTTGATAAGTAACTGCTTTATCTTCCTCGAGAACATCTCCCTCCCTTGAACCCCATTTCATTTTATTTTCATTTAATTTATTTGTTTTATACTGGTAAGCATGTGAGCAACAATACCCATTTTCTCAAGTGACCAGTTGAACTACATATTACAAAAAATAAAAAAATACATAGACAACAATAGTCATTAATGAAGAATACAGATAATCATCCATAACTGAGTTAACACTTACAGGAGGATTATCCCAATAAAAACTCTAAGCTTGTTTTTCAAAGATGAAATCCTGGAAAAATCAACATCAGCAGTTTGAAGATTATTGTAAGCCTTAGTTGCTCTGGAGCTCAAGGAATTCACACCCCATTTCGTATGGACCCTGGATGTTTTGAATGTAAATTTACTTTGTGACCTTGTAGCCCTGGAATGCAGGGAGTTGGTACCCCACGTTGTATAGTACCTGGATGTTTGGAATATAAATTTACTTTGTGACCTTGTGTCATGGGCATTTACAGTTTTAGGGAATAATTCAATAACACTATCTGCTAACAGACCTAATGTTATTTTTTGCAAAAATGTGAGGGATCCAAATTTAAAATCATCTTTGAAAGTCGAACATCCCATAGGTTTTTGGAGGCAGTATAGCGCAGTGGTTTAAGGCTCTGAGCTGCTAATCTGGTGACATCCAGCAGACCAGACCTGGGTTTGAATCCCACAGCTTCCACTTGCATACTGTGTGACCCTGAGTAAGTCACTTAACTTCCCTGTGCCCCCAGGTCACTCCTATAAAAAAAGCTTTCAGCTTAGTGTGCTACTCCTGGTTAAACAACTAAAAAAAAAAGTCTAATAAAGTCCAAATTAATGCGACAGGACATTATGAGATTCTGAGGAATAAATGAGAGAACCAAATTCCATAATTGTACGCAATATACTATTGCCTAATAGTAATCTTGTTTTGGGTATAAGGGAATGATTTACTCTATTGAGCATACCCAACCTTTGATGGAGCTTATAAATTTGTAACATGCACCTCATATAAGACAATAATCAAGGGTAACCCCCTAAGTACCTCAGCTCATACACCTTTTCAGTTTCCTCTGCCCAATTATATACCAGTTTAATAGCAAAGTTGATGGCCTTCCTAGGTCTAGCGACGATTATGGATCTCATTTATTTTCAAATGTAAGACCAATTTATGGACAGTCACTCTTGGAGTCTATTAAAATCTTCCTGCAATTTGCCAGCAAGATTAATAATGTTATTCCCCTTACAATATAAAATGGTATCATCAGCATCAATAATTATTTCAGTGTGATGACACACTTCCAGAAGAGAATTTACAAAGACAGAAAATAATAAGGGCCAATAATGGATCCTTGCAGAGCACCACGAACCATATCACTACTTTATGAAAAAACACCCTTAATCGAGGTTCTGGGAGAATGACCATGAGAGAAACTACAGAAACAATACAATGTAGCCATTGAAAAAATTAACTTGGAGAGAACAGTATTAAGTACGTGGCAGTCAACCAGTTCAAATGTCTTGATGAGGTCCACAAATACTGAGGCAATATAGAGTCCTTCTTCAAGGGCTTCATCAATGTGGTTTGTGAATCTCATCAAGGCAATCTCAGTGTTGTGTTTTGTGTGAATACCATCTTTGACACTAATCCAAATCTAATTCTTACTTAGAAAATCCACAGTCTGGTCAAACACAACCTTCTCCAAAATTTTGGAAAGGGCCACTAAAAGAGACAGGTTAAAAATTCTCTACACAGTTTTTGGACCCACCCTTGTGAATCTGTCTGGTAACCACATCTTTCCAAATGGATGAGAAACCTACATAGCATAAAGAATTATTAAAGAGTTTTGCTAAAGGATAAACCACTGATCTACTCTCAAGTTTGTGTATCAGCTGAGATTAACTATTGTATAGGTCCTATATACGCCCTCACCTTGACACAAGTTCCCCTTTTTGGAGTCCATACCTAAGACAGGATGTGGAATTACTAGAAAAGGTTCAGAAAAGGACCACTAAGATTAGCCCTAGGCTTGCATCACTACCATATGAGAACAGACTAGCAAAGACAGGACTAGGACAGACTACCAAGACTGGACTAGTGAGCCTGGAAGATAGATGCAAAAGGGGAGAGCTGTTAGAATTATATAAATTCTTAAAAAGCTTGAATTAAAAACAGCTTGTGGACTTCAATAAAATAATAGAGCACTTAACTAGAGAAGCCACAAGCAACAATTAAGGGTCCCCAAAGCTTACACCTCAAAAAGGGATAACATTTACACAGTAAGAGCAGCAAAGGCATGGAATAACTTGCTTCAGTATGTGGTTGATGATACCACATTTGAAATATTTTAAACTAGATTGGATTCATTCCTCAGATGGAACCACAAAAACATTTGATACACCCTTGATGTCATGGGAGACATTCTCATTGGGTGTAAGACTACTTATGTCTAAAGAAACCGAGTAACTGAGTAACCCTGATTGAAGGTTTGGGGTCTGCCTTCAACAAATATGTCCATACCAGACAGAGTGACTATGAAAGTGGAAGTTTGGTCTTTCTTAATTAAGACAGACTCGAGCAAAGTCGTTAGTCAAGCCTGACTGATCTAGATTTAAAAGTCATTTAGCAACTCTGACTGATCTAGACTGAAAGTAGAAGATGAGGAAAAAATATTAACCTATACCGGTCAAGATTAACAAAATATCTATTTAAGCCTTATGCCCATTCTCTAGGGTCACTGGACATTGTCCCATCAACATCAAGGGCAATTGATTCATCCTTTCTTGCTCTCCCTACAAGTTGGTTCAAGGTTTCCCAAACATTTTTTGAAATTTCCCAGCCCTGTCATTGTTTATGTTTTAAATCATTAATGTCTGCTACCCTAACAGCTGACATATTGATTTATAAGAGTTTTATACTCCTGGAGACTAGAAGGTTCTTTTTACATAATGAGACTTTTTTTATATCTATTGCACATTAATTTAAACATTTCAGGTGTAATTCAAATGATTTTACATCCTTTAATCTTCTTTATGGGTGAAACCTATTGCATATATTTAATCAGGTGTCACATAACATTTTATAAGCAGAATCCAAATCAGTGATATGGTCTAAGAAAGATCAATCTGCCATGGTTATAGCATCATTAAATTCATCAATGTTCAGATTCCTAAATCTATGAATAAAAACCAAAAGACAGTTGCTTTTTGTCCCTTTTCATGGATCAGTTACAGAACACTGCACAATGCTCACTTAAGGAAACAGAAAAGACTCCAGAAAACACTACCCATGAGAGATCCATGATAGCCACCCAATCCAGTGCAGACTTATACCCAGAGCTATTATTTGTACAAGTTGTTCCATGGATTATCTAATGAAGTCCTAAGTTAACCAATACCTCCCTTGTTCTAACTGACCATTTGGTTCCCCAGTTTATTCATTCCCTATTCAAGGGGAGGCAATATTTAAGATCCTGAATATTATCCAATCCAATATTCATCAACCATAAGGAATGTAAATATTACTCACTATCAACATTTTACTGTGTCCAAGAATCATTTTAATGGATGAGAATTCTCATGAATTACCACTTATTTGCATTGTCCATTCAGTGGCCACCAAGTCATCAGAAACATAAACTCCACCCCCCCCTTTTACCTTCCCTATCTATTTGGTAGCCTGTGATAATGGCAATCCCTCGCAACGGAGTCTTTAAGAGACAGCTCAAGCAAGGCACCTGTGCACAGGGCCACCTGGCAGGAGGGCAACCCGGATAGGAGTTTGATGAATATAGCAATGGGATGTCTCTATGTATACATGAGCATGGGGTGGGGAGGGACTACTCGTGTGATGGGCGGAAGGTGAAGGAGGGTTTGTGGGGTGTATTGTGGCAGTGGACTGCCAAGCTGGCCATGTGGTGTGGTGGGTGGGTGGCAGGCTGAGGTTGGGAGGGTGCCAGGTTCAGTTCTGGGCACGCCTGTGGTTTTTGTGCTTTTTTTTTTTTTAACTTTTGCACCCCCCCCCCCCCGAGTTGAGAATCCTTTATTTTTATTTATTTATTTAAGAATCAGTTTACAACCTTTGAGCCAGAGGCTCTGTTCCAAAGGTACTGTCACATAAAGACATACATTATGTGAAATCATTACATTCACCAGAGGTGCCACGTCACATAGTGGTCAGACAAATACAATTGGGTACAGGGTACATGTAATTGATAACAGGTATTACACAAGTCGGTATCAAGTGAACATTCTGGTAGATAAACATTGAAAACAGCTGGCGCTGGCCAGGTTAAAGCCAGGCATGGTGTACAGGGAAGTGGTGGAGGGGATGGTAGGGTGGAGAGCTGCCCGGGGGGCATTGTCAAGTACTAGTCACAGTACCTATGGTCATGGGCACAGTTGGCAAGGTAGTAGCACTGTCGACCGTAGTAGGAGGGTGCAGCGGGTCCCCTGCATAAATAAAGAAAACCTATGTCTTGTTGCCCTCTTGTTGGTGGGTCAGTGTACATCACCAAAAATTTTTGCTTTTATGTACACGGGCCCAAACGGCATTGACTACTTGAGTAGTTTCTTGTTTCCTACTGCCCTGTGTGACAGCTCCACTTGGCTGATGAGGAGTTGCTGAAGATTCCAAAGGTGACTTTGAAATCTTCTGGCGCCCGAGCATTTATGTTTGCGGCCCCTATCCTCTGGAACTCTCAACCCCATCAGCTTTGGGAGTGCATGACTGTGGGGGGATTTAAACAGGCATTTAAAACCTTTTTGTGGCATCAGCCTTATCAGTAACATATTGTTACATGGCTCTTTTGTGCTATTATTGTATTTGCTGTTTAAGAATTCTGTTTTAACTTTGTACAGCACCTTGATATCTTGAAAGGTGCTTAAAAATAAATTATTAGTATTCCATGATTGCCATCATCACATGGAACCATCTACTTTAAATATTGAATAACCCTACAAATACCTCCAGTTGAATTTCCTCATTAGATAGCTTACTAGATAGCCAAGTCTCAATTAGTGCAATATTATGAAATTTAAGGCTCTGTACCCATGCTTCCTAATAATATGTCTTGTCTTAGAGTCTCTGAATGTTCAAATGCACCAATTTAATCATATACGTCACTCTGTGATTATTATGATTTCAAAATGCAGGGTCCTCCTGTGGCCCAGGATGTTACTGTACAGTTTCAGAAATCAGCAGGCATAAAAGAAGCAACCACCTATGTCTAAAGGTCCTAAAGCATGGAATGTTTTAAACTCCAAGTACTAAAACTCTGATCAACTCCTTTTAATACAAACCAGAGAAAAGGATGTTAAATCATGACCTAAACAGTTTAGGAACTTTTCAGCTTTCTTAAGCCAACCATCCCTGATTTAAACTACAAATACAGTACCATCGAATACTAAATTTCGCACCCCATAATAGTTCAAATTACTTGCCCAATGTACTGCCGAAGAAACAGCTTGTTGTAAATTACAATAAGAAATATTCTGTTCTTTGAACTGAGGGCATATCCAAAGACAATAGTGCTGTGCGGAATTTTCAGATTCTGGCGGAGTGAAGTTCCATAGAATATTCAAAATTCTGCTGAAATTCTGCTGAATTCTACTGAAAACAGAATGGCAGAATTGTGCGGCATAAAATTGTTGTGGGATGATTTTCTGCAGAAAAATCACTGTTCCACAGAATATTATTCCCTGGATGTCAATATTTTCCACGGAAAATATTGCAGAATAATTTTCCATGGAATAAATACTGTTCCATAAAATATTATTTCATGGATCACAGTAGGCGGAATTCTGCAGGCAAACAAGCAAAATTCCACCTGCAGGAATGGTCATTCCACACTAATTCCACCGGCGGAATTCCACATTCTGCACAGCACTAAAAGGCAACTTACAATTAAAAATAAAAACGTGTTTGATTCAAGATATGAGGGACTAGCTGCAAGAAGTGGAGCAAGTCACAGAGACTATTGCCAAACTGTGAAGTTCTATGCAATATTAACAAGAGCGGCTTCCCTTCAAGAGCAGGGCCACCACATCATAGAAAAATTCTCGAGCAGTACCAGAGCACTGAGGGAGTAAGAAATAATCTAAGTATGAGTAAGGAGACCTTGTAGGATAGCAAGGCCCAATCCAGCGTTTCTACAAGAGACGATGGCCAAACTGTAATGTTTAGCGAATGTGCGAACAGTACTCCAAGTGGTAGCAGCGCAGAGGTCAGCAGTGGACACATTGTGAAAACAGGCCATGAATGTAGTCCTGCTATGAGGGAAGTGAGCATGGACAGGACCAGGAAGCTGCTTACCATGCTTCTGGTAAAAGAAATTAAAATAGCAAGCCAACCATTCGGAATGACCCTACATAGAAATAGGGGAGCCCACCATACTGTGGTGAAATCTTCAAACAGCTGACAGGATCTTCTGTATTCCTTATTATTATCAAAGTACCATTGCAACGTCTGATGGATATCAAGTGTGTGTACAGTAGATGACATTCCCCACTATTTATTGAAGTTAGGAAATAACTCTGAAAATCAATAGTCTGATTTAGTATATGCTCAGAAATGACCTTCAGCAGAAAACAAGAATTGATACACAATGTAACCTGATCCTTATAGAAAAGAACAAAAAAAGAGAAGGAGGCTCAACAACCAGAGTTTGCAATTCAGAAATATGTCTAGCAGATGTTTTAGTCACAAGGAACAATGTCTTTCAAATGAAGAAGCACAGCTGACATGTAGTAGAAGGCTTACAGGGAGGTGCAGTAAGGGTTTCCAGAATCATATTAAAGTCCCACACCAGAACAATCTCTCTGACGGAGGGATATGTAGTAGCAGAATCCCTCTAAGAAACCTACATTAAACCTCAAGCTGGACTACAGTTTTGCCATCGGTAAGGGCATGAAAAGCAGGCACCACAGCCAGGTGAACCTTTGTTGAGGAATATCCCAGGCCTGCATCCGTAAGGACAGGATGAAATCCATAACATGACTAGCTGGACACGTAAAGGGGTTCAGCTGATTGACAGCACACCAAACTGCAAAATGTTTCAATTTTTTGAGAGTAGGTTACCTATTAGATGGCCTGTGAGTTACCAGTAGAACAGCTGCAACCACAGGGGAAACCCCAAAGCAGAACAGTTTTACAGCATGTCCTCAGGAGCCAGACATTGATGTACAGAGATCAAAGATGTGGATGCACCAGGGAGCTGAGTCCAGCTCATAGAGGGAGTGGAACGGGGGTTCCACTGTTAGTTAAAGCAGAGGGAATCAAAGTTGTCTGAGCCAGAACTAAGGTAGCTGGCTCCTCCTGCGAATTAACCAGAACCTTCTATATGAGCAGGAACGGGGGAAAAGCATACATGAATCTTCCTTTCCAAGAAAGGGACATGTCTCACTGAAAAAATCCAGGCCCTGGAGCAAATGAGCAGAACACAGCAGTTCTGTATTGTATGGAGACACAAAGAGGTCTATGTGTAGCCAATCCCAGTTTTTGAAGAGGTTATTCATGATAGACTGCATTAACTTCCATTCATGGAAGAGTGACTGGGACCTGCTAAGGTGATTCACAAAGGCACTGAGAGTACCAGGCAGGGATATGGTGACCAGAAACATCTTAACTTTCACAGCCCAGAGCCAGACTCATCACCTCTCTGCAGGGAGGATGCAACTGAACTCCACCTTGGTCGTTGATGTACTTCATCACTGTTTTGTCCATATGGATCAACAGCTGGTGACCCTGAAGGAGGGTAACAAAAGCCTGTAGACCAAACACAAGAGCCCTCACCTCCAGAGTTTTCTGTAGAGAACCATGTTTAATGGTGACCATTGATCCAGAGTCCAAAAAGGGCCCAGATGGCACCCCAACAGCAGGTGTCCTTTGTAATCACTAGAAGAGGAGACAAATGAAGAAAGAAGACCTGGTCTCCATGTTGGAGTGGTTCAACCATGAGAGCAGGCAGCAGTGAAGCAGATGCACTTGTATGAGACATCACAGTTCATCTCAGTATGTTGAGCCCACTAAGTGAGCAGAAATCATTATGGTATCCTCATACACAGACATGCCAGTGAGACAGTGAAAACAGCAGCAGCCATGATGCCTGTCGCAGACATGTGACTGAGATAATCACTGGAAAAGATCTGCCAATCCTAGGCAACCAACACTGTAGCACGATCCAAAGGAAGAAATGTCTGGCCCTCTTCCATGTCCAGAACCGCTGCTATACATTGGAGGCACTGGCATGGGGTGTACCCCAATTTTGGCTCATTAACTAGAATGCCCTTCTGCTTGAAGAGCTAAAAGATACAGAACAGTGTGAAAGTGATTGCCTCTTGTGATGCATCTTTCAGAAATGCCATTCATCGAGTTGTGGGAAAACATATAGACCCTCACTTTAGAGAGCAACTGCAACTGCTGCAAAGCATTAATAAATACATGCAGTGCAGAAGATATGCCGAAGGACAATACACAAAATTGAGAGAGAGAGAGAGAGAGAGACAGAGAGAGACAGAGAGAGACAGAGACAGAGAGACAGAGAGCCCTGGGGCATAAACTGCAGATACCTTCATATCAAGATGCACAAGTGCTGCAGAATGTAAGTGTCCTTCATATCCAGGACACACATCTAATGCCCTTGCAGGAGCAGGGGGAGTAGGGACTATAGAGAACTGTTTGTATTCTATAAATGGGTTGAGGCCCCAGATGTAAATCCCCCAACCACTTTGGTACTAGAAGGTTCTGGGAGTAGAAGCCCTGATTTATTTCTGCAGTCAAAACAGGCTCTACAGTCCTCTTTCAGAGGAGGAATTAAATCTCCTCAAGCAGGAATGTGAGATGTCCTAGAGGGTAATGGTTTGGTAGGGGAGAATGTACTGGAGGAACAGACAGTTCAAGAGTGTGTCCTCTCTGAATCACCTCCACCACTGAAGCATCTGTTGTGATCTTCCTCCACCTTTAAAGGAAAAAGGAAATACAGCCTCTCAGTAGGATCACCAATCTGCAGGGGCTGGGAGAGGCGGAAGGGAATCAGAAGGCTCCAGGGTCAGCTGGTGCACAGCTAACATCCGTACTCTTGATGACCCTGGTATTGGTGCTAGAAGGCAAAGGGCTTGAGAGGTGGCCTGGGTTGGATAGAAGCTATGGCCAAGTTCTCTTGAATAACCTCTACCAGGGTGGATATAGGGACTACAAAAGGAACCCTTGCCCCGACCCAGAGAGTTAGAATCTAGGTTATGCAGGACCTGCAAGGTCATTTAGAACATTTGCAGGTCCCTGATAGACTCCCCAATGGTAGAGAACAGCTGCTTACCTCTAAAGGGTACATTAAGGACCAATTGCTAGACATCAGTGGCAAAGCCAGTCACTCTTAGCCATGACTGGTGGTGCATGCAAATGCCAGAAGCAGCTGAACAAGCTGGAAAATGAAAGCATCATTAGCTGAAATAAGAGGCACGTATCAGCCTCTAGACTGTGGTCTGTTGGACGTCAGTCTTGTCTGGTCAATCAGACAGCTTATCAGCCATGGCAGCCATAGACTTCCATAGTTTATTCTCAAGTGTAAAAAGTGGCATCCTTCAAAACCAAATAGATTAGAGGACCAAAAACTGTAGGCAGTGCAGAAACCTCTAAGAACTTATAGAGGTTCTTCTTTGAATAATCCCTCTCCTCAACAGCAAAGCCCAGCTTAGATTGCACCTGCCTGAGGAAACCCTAAAAAAAGGCATTGCATCTTCAGGAAGGGATCTAGGAGTATAATGTATGGTGTCCTCAGTACAGGAGGATAAAGTGGAGCTGGAGCCTAAAACATCAAGAGGGGTCAGTCCCTCCTCCTCCATTAAGTTAAGATTATATTCCAGCCCCTCCTCCTTGTCTACTGGAATAGGCAGCAGGTAGATGGCAGGAGGAAGTGGCTAAGCAGGAGGTAGCATTACTGGAACAAGTGGAGGAATCCCTTGCCTAGGATCAGTAACCTGCAGAGAAGTGCCGGCAGCATCAACAAAGTCAATGGTGGCAGACCAGGCAGCATCAATGGGGTTAGCATTGACAGTGGAAACTGTTGCAGGAGCTGTGAAAACAGAGCAATCAGTCTGACATAAGGGACAGTGAAGTGTCCCAGCAGCAACTTTGATTTGGCTGTGGCAGGGGGTAAAATCTGGGTGTGCTTCGATACTTCAGCCAAGTCACTTACAGTCCCACTGTAGTAATTGGCAAAGGGCATAAAAACACACTATAGAAAATGGGGGCCAAAGCCTTGAGGTCAGCAACGACCATGATTTACTATGGCTTATGTATAGCAGGTGGTGTTGTCTGGCCACAGCGGCAAACATATCTGACTGCTAAGCACCCCCATCAGACCTGTAGGAATTCATACTCCTGCCCTTCAAGCCAATTACTATGTTAGTTCAATAGGTTTCAAAATAAATCCCCCCCCAAAAAAACATGCATCCCAAAGAAAAGTGCAAGTATTAGGAGGCAGTATAGCGCAGTGGTCTAAGGCTCTGAGCTGCAAATTTGGTGACCTCCAGCAGACCAGACCTGGGTTTGAATCCCACAGCTTCCACTTGCATACTGTGTGACCCTGAGCAAGTCACTTAACCTCCTTGTGCTCCCAGGATGCTCCTGTAAAAAAGCTTTCAGCTTAGTGTGCTATACCTGGTTAAACAACTAAATAAAATAAATGGTTCCATATATGTTGTCGAGTTGGCACCCACACCTGGCAGTCAGCTACTGTTGTGTTGTTCACACAAGATGCACAGGCGGAGGGCTTGCCTGTACCTCTTCAGAATGAGATGAGGATCCCTGGGTATTACATCCCCACTATGGTTAGTAGGGGAAAGTAAGGTACTTCTAGGAGGAGAAGGAGGAGGAGGACTACGAGCAGTGGAAGACCTGTGTGTTTCTGCTTTGCTACAGCTGGTTTCAGCACCACAGGACACTGATTGACTGGGAAAGCTCCGGCTTACGGTGGGCATACAACCAGCTGATGTCTGTGGACTAAGAAATCCATATGGTTTCTTTGGATGTATTATTCTATGCTTTTCAATCTCAGACCAAGCACCACCACTACCACTCCCTGTCTCTGTCTTTCTCCCTCTAACTTCCTCACCACGTGCATCATCCTCACCATGGGCCACACGATTACGACTGCTATTTGCAGAACTGCTACCTCCTGTGGAGACGGGTGCCATAGTGGAACCTTTCCTTGCTGCTCCTCCTCCTCCCTCCATCCTCCCTGCTTTCCCTTTAGGAAATCCTTGCTTTACCTTTATGGCAGTTATGGGTGGCATGCTGCAATCAGATAAAGCCTTTCTCAAAAGAAGGCTAGCAGGCACCCACTGCCTAGCCAGTCACGGAATCAACACTGCAATTGGATAAAGTGCTTTACAAGATTTTTGTGTGGGGGGGGGGCTCCAGCTCCCTCAGGCAGGCCAGGCACGCACATACTGCCTGTCATGAAGACTCAGTTGCAGTTGGATAATATTTTACACATTTTTTTTGGGGGGGGGGTTTCCAGCTCCCTCGACCAGGCCAGGCACAGTTCACACTGCCTGTCACGATGACTAAGCAGCAGTTGGGTAAAGTGTTTCACTAGATTTTTTTGGGGGGGTACTCAGGCTCCCTAAGATATCCTAAGCATGGCACACACTGCCTATTGCAAATACTAAGCTGCAATTAGATAAACGGCTTCACAAAATTTTTTATAGGGGGTAGGATCGAGCTCCTTCAGGCAGGCCAGGCACTTACTGCTTGCCATGAAGACTAAGCTGCAACTGGATAAAGTTTTTCACTATATTTTTGGGGGGGTCTCCACCACTGTCTCA
Organism: Neoceratodus forsteri; assembly: GCA_016271365.2. Classification (NCBI taxonomy): domain Eukaryota; kingdom Metazoa; phylum Chordata; order Ceratodontiformes; family Ceratodontidae; genus Neoceratodus; species Neoceratodus forsteri. Next base: position 1,062,739,772 of record CM028130.1, on the reverse strand, counting down.
GGCAGGCACTGTTGGGATAGCTAAGCTGAAATTGGATAAAGTGTTTCACAAGACTTTTTTTGAGTGATTCAGCTCCCTCAGGCAGGCCAGGCATGACACACACTGCCTGTTGGGAAAGCTAAGCTGCAATTGGATAAAGTGTTTCACAAGATTTTGAGTTTGGGTCCTGCTCCCTCAGATAGGCCAGGGGGCAGCCACCCACTGCCTGGTATGAAAACTAATCTGCAATTGGGTAAAGTGTTTCACTAGATTTTTTTTGGTGGGGGGTCTCTGGCTCCCTCAGGCATGCCAGGTATAGCGCACACTGCCTGTCACACATACTAAGCTGCAATTGGATAAAGTGTTTCACTAGAGGTTTTTTTTGCAGGGGCAGGCTCCGGCTCCCTTCAGGGAAGCCAGGCACCCACTGCCTGTTACAAAGACTGAGCTGCAATTGGATAAAGTGCCTTACTGGATTTTTTGGGAGGACTACAGTTCCCACAGACAGGGCAGGAATGGCACATGCTGCCTGTCAGAGAACTAAGCTGTAATTGGATAAAGTGTTTCAAAAGATTTGGGGGGGGGTGTCGCGATCCCTCAGGTGGGCTAGGGGGCTAGCCACCCACTGCATGGCATGAAAACTAAGCTGCAAATGGATAAAGTGTTTCACAAGATTTTTTTGGGGGTGGCTCTTGTCCTTCAGGCAGGCTAGGTACCCACTGCCTGTCATGAAAAGAACACTGCAATTTGATAAAGTGTTTCACAAGATTTGAGAGGGGAGCTCAGGCAGGCACCCACTGTCACCCACCAAAATTACACTACAATTGGATCAAGTGTTTCACAAGATTTTTTTTTTTTGGGGGGGGTCACGGAAGCTGGAGCCTCCCAGCACCCTGTCCCTGTCCCAGCACATCAGCCACCCATAATTAATAACCCAAACTACAGTTTCATAAAGTTAAGATTTGAGGTTTAGGCACCCACAGAGTCAGAAAAATCTTCCAAATCAAAGTTTTGGTACTAGAGTACAACAGCAGCACAACAGTGCTGCTGGGCAGACCGGGGCCCCTCTCCCTCCCCACTCCTAGCCTTCATAATGCTCTTTTTTCCTTCCCTTTCCCTGACTAACAAAATTTGATTCTGATCTGCACTGACAACTTTAACTGCAAGAAACTGCTCTTAGAGTTTTCACAAATTTGAATACGGCAATCTTTTTCAGACTAAAAGACAGCACAGCACAGAGAGAAAGCGAGAGAGAGAGAGACCACACACAGCAAGATCTGTCCTCCACTGACACCAGATCTGCACTGGCACACAGAACTGCAGCATGCTTGGTTTTGTGGTGATTCCAAATCCCTAATTGGTTGCTGAAGGTCAGGCGACTGCCAGAAAGTGCTGCACATATTTCATGTAATATAACTGTGTCATGCCTGTCAAAGAGCCAAAGTGAAGAAGACATCTTCGGACCGGCTTCTGCTGGGAGAAAACCATCAAAGTTCGGAGGTTCACCAAATGCTTCTTCAGCTTCACACTCACCCATAGTATGAAAATGCAGCTGTGCATCGATGGGTCCTGGCTGGGTTGCTGAAAACCAATTAATTGATGGGACAGTGCCCAATGATTAATCAGTTGTGAATCCCCCACTGAAGGATTTGAGCCAATGCCAGACCCTGATCTTGGTGTCAGAGATGGTGTGGGAAGGGGGCAGCAGAACTTGAGGGCTTCACCTAGGATCTTGTCATTGCAGACTCACCTCTGTCAGAGAGGAAACAAAGATCTGGAAGGAGAGGTCTTTTTCATATGCTTCTGCTGCTTTTCTTTTTCAGCATGGTGGCGTTTTTCTACTGACTTAGCAGCCTTCTCATTTTTGCCTTTTTTTAATGACTCTGCAGGCATCATTGTTGATCATAGGGGAATGTCTGGGCAGATAGAGAGTTAGGAGAAAAAGGAGCAGGTGATTATAGTAAAGCAGCTTGCAATGTACTTCATTTTTCCTCAATGACCTTCAGCTTTAAATGAACTCCCAAGGCCTTTGAATATACTGTAGTCTAGAGGCTAGATCATGGAGCTGTAAACCAGAAGACTGAACAGGCCAGAGTCTGAATCCCACAACTGCCATATGCACACTGACTGATCTTTTCCTGAACAGATGCTTCTGTTCAGTCTTCACAATGGAAGTGGAGGGGGGTGGACCACATAGACACAGCAAGAACACTGGGGGGAGGGAGAAAGGCACAAAGTCCATTCACAGAGGAAAGAGTCCTGAAAGGACTTATGAATCTGAAACTGGATAAACTACAGGTCCAGACAGGGTACCAAGCATGCTGAGGGAACTCACATAGGTACTGGCTGCACCTCTGACAGCACTATTCGACATCTCACTGGAAACAGGCATGGTTCCAGAGGACTGGAGGAGGACAGATGTAGTCCTGCTTCATAAAAGAGGCAGTAGGGTGAATACTTGCAACTATGACCTGGTCAGTCTGATGCCGGAGGTGGATAAGTTAATGGGGATGCTTCTAAAGTAGAGGCTAGTACAGTATCTTGGAAACCAGTTAGAATAGAGCTTCTTGAACTGCGCAGTATAAACTGCGCGGTCAGGACAGCATGAGCAGAAATAGCAAAAGGGGTGGAATAACGACCAGTAACTACCTCTACCAATGTCACTATTCCTGCTCTTTACATGCTAGGGAAGGAGAAAAGTCTGGTTACTGGCAGAGCTGCTCCCATAGTGTTGCGGGTTAAGGCAGCAGCTTGGCTAGCACAGATTGGGAGACCAGGGTTCTAATCTTGGTCTCTGAAATTTTACTTTTCCCCCATAATCCAACTCCAACTCAGAGTTGATTGTTTTAGTTACAGGGGTGATAATGGTGGCAGCCATCACTGCAGTGTCTGACCACTACTGTTGACATTGTTGGTGGTGGCATTGTTTCCTGCCGCTGTAGTGGAGAGCACTGTCAAAACAGAGCTGTCGTGAACAGTGCTGTTACTGACTGTGCTCTTCAAACCTAGTGCAGAGTATCTTGAATCCAGCATGTTACAAGACCAAAGTCAGCATAGATTCACAGGTGGGTGGTGAGGTCATGTCTGACAAACTTGACCAATTGCTTTGACTGGGTAACCAAGGAAATAGGGCAGTGTGAGGTAATGGATATGGCCTACTTAGAGTTCAGCAAGGCCTTCAACACTGTATCACATAGGAGGTCCATAAGGAAACTGGGCAGTTTGAGGGAGAGTTCCATGGTGGTAAACTTGGTATGAAATTGTTTGATGGAAAGGTAACAGAGGATGATGGCAAACGGCACTCCCTCTATTGAGGAGAAAGTGACCAGTGGGGTACATCAGGGCTCAGTACTAGGACCAGCCCCCTTTAATGTCTTTATAAGTGACATTGCAGAATAGCTGAAAGGGAAGGTATGCATCTTTTCAGATAACTCCGAATCTACAATAGGCAGACACTCCAAGGAGGGTGCAGAAAAGGGGTAGAGACCTGAGAAAACTTGAAGAGTGGTCAAGGGTATAGCAGCTGGGGTTCAATGTGAAAAAATGCAAAATCATGCACCTATGGCACAGAAATCCAGAGGCGGAGTATAAAATGGGAGAAGAGGAATTGCCTGTCACTTAACAGGAAAGGGACCTTGGGGTAATCATGCTGGATGACCTCAAGGTGCTGAAGCAGTGCAACAAGGCAGTGGGTAGCACTAGCAGGATGCTAAGGTGCATAGGAAGAGGCATTACCAGCAGAAGAAGAGAGATGGTTTTAAAACATATAGAACACTGATGAGACCCCCACTTGGAGTACTGTGTCCAGTTCCGGAGACCCCATCTCAGGGAGGACATAGACAGAGTAGAGACTGTGCAGAGGAGGGCAACTAAAATGGTGCAGGGCTGCATCAAAAGCCCTAAAAGCAGAGACTGAGGGATCTCAGTATGTACACTGTGGAAGAGAGGAGGGAGGTGGTGGAGACCTATATATACCTCACAGATGTGAATTAAGATACAACATGGGAGTATTTTTCAGAGGAGAAGGAGCACAAGAACAAGGTGGCATGCAGTGAAGCTGGAAGGGGATTCATTTAGGAGGGATGTGCAGAAGTACTTCTTTGCTGAAAGAGAGGTGATGCCTGGAACATAAATCTATGCAGAATAAAAAATTCCACCTGCAGAATGACCATGGAATGACCATTCTGATTCCGTGGCATTTCAGAGAATTGTTGTGAACATTCTGTGGAATTTTACAAACTTTTAAATTTCAGTTATTTCATTATAATTTTAAAAGCATGTGTTCAAATAACACTAAATTTGGCAAGTAAACACTACCAAATTGCTTACAAGAGTGTACCCAAATATCAGAGTTGTAGATTAAAAGGGGGAAATGTTTTGGGTGGCCAAACATTTAATCAAAATAAAATTTTCCGTTATTCTGAGATAATTTTTACATTTCTTATCCAAATTTCTCCACAATATCAGGATTTAGAGAAGCTCATATAATGTATATAAGCACCTTGTTTTAAGTCTCAACCGTCAATACAATCTGAGTTATAGACAGACACATATTTCCCAAAATTTGGATTTCTGTAATTTTAGTACAGTATAATTTTGATAGTATTTATTGAAATATTACAATAATTGACAGACATACAGGTCATCACTGCATATGCATATAGTTTCAGATTTCTAGCTTTAAATGGGACTGAGTTATAGCTTGCCAAACATGTTGCCAAAATTTAAATTTCGGTCAGTTCCCTGTAATTTTAAAACTACATATCCAAATTTAACCAGAGTTGAAACATTCAAACTACTATACCACATGGCCATTTCTGAAAAATGTTCATATTTTCAACTTTAAATAGGATTGAATTAAAAGCAGTCAAACTATTTGGCAGGTTCTTAGACCTTACAAGGGGGCTGTGGGCCAGATATTCATAACTTTGCCCCGGGGCTAAATTAGCACTGCCCGGCTGGCAAACTTAGCGTGGAGCACAAAGCAAGCTATATTGAAAAAGAAATAGCCCGCTGCAAAACCAGCTGAATATAGCAAGCAAAGGAAGCCAGGCAAACAGGGTGAGGGGTGCAGGGCAAAAATTGCCCAGAAGACAGACAGCACTGACTATAGCAACAGGGAAGTGCACACTGCTACTGCAGCTCATTAGACCCTGGAGAAAGCCAGCGTTGCAGGTGGAGAACATTGTAAGTGATTGAAAAGAGATGTCTGACATCTACTGCAAACAACAATGTAAGCCACACACTGCAGAACTGTGCTATGCTGAAGTAAGGTTGGCCCGGGGCTAACCTGATTGCACAGTGCTAACACATTAGCCCAGGGCAAACAGGAGCTATATTCAAAGCTCCCATGCAAATGAGCCTACTTAGGTAATCCGTGGTCAAACAGGTATATTTGCATCTCATTAGGTGCTGCTTAGCATACATTACCATGCAGTTTGCCCAGTGCTACTGCATGAAGCACAAAGCTCCCCTTTTTGGTTGGAATGGAAGTACAGGTTGGATGCTGCAGGCCAAGGCATGCCCACAGCATCCCCTGTTGGTCGGAATGGCAGCACAGGCTGGACACAGCTGGAACTGTGTGCTGGCAGGCACAATTAGTGCATATGTACCTCCCAACCCCATGCCTCCTGAATCAGGGACAAGGCTTATAAACATTGGGGACAAAAATCCCAAATCAAGCACACATCCTAAAATGTGGTACTATTCACTCAGAATGCTGATAGGGGATCTGTGATAAGATGCATCCTCAGAAGAGGAACAAGTCTGTAACTTTAATGTTCAACATTATTGTGTGAGTGTATTCCCCACTGTTCTGTCACAAAACTACAACTTTTCTGAGGGACAGAGGAAAATATGGAGGCAACACCAGGGACAGTTGAGAGGTATGGGTGCATACAACGCACCCATGCATATGTGTGCCTGTTACACACCAGTTTCCCTGGTATTCTAGTGGTCCCCTGACCTCCCAAGCATGATCCCTGACCCTCGTAGCCCTGAAAAGACAGCAATACCTGGTGGTGTAGTGGTTCCCCCCACCTGGAAGTGCACCACCCGTCCTCCTTTACACAGACTAGGTACGGCGCTGGTGACCAGCTCAGCCCTTCTCTCACCACCACAGCTGGCCGCTGACTGTGGTATGCATGAGCACTACTCCTTGGGTAGCACTCATGTATACCGCAGTCAGCGGCAGACTGTGGTGGTGAGAGATGGGCTGAGCCAGCTGCCGGCACTGTACCTAGTCTGTGTAAGGGAGATGGGCGGTGCACTTCTGGGTGGGGGACCACTAGACCACCTGGCATGTTTTTCAGGGCTACTGGGAGTCGGGATCATGTCATAGGGTGGGGGACCACTAGAACACCAGGGAAATTATTTTATTACCATGGCTATGGGGATTGGGGATCCTGCTTGGGGATGGAGGGACCACTAGAACACCAGGGAAATTATTTTATTACAATGGCTATGGGGGTCAGGGATCCTGATTGGGGGTTGGGAGGGACCACTAGAACACCAGAGGACTTATTTCATTACCGTGGCTACAGGGGTTGGGTGTCATGCTGGAGGGTGGGGGGACCACTAGCACACCAGGGATTACTGTGCTTATTGGGGCTACTGGGGCTCAGGGATCATGCTGGGGGGGCACTGCTGCATTACCACCAGCTTTTTGTCGGCATTATTTAGTGCAGCACTACAGGTCACCCTAATGCCTGTAGCATGGCGCTATACATTTAAATATGTTGCATAGCCAGCATTCATGGCCAATCCCCTAACTCCTTCCCCAGCATACATTTACTTTTAGCATTGGCGCTATCACACAGCACAGGTGCTATTAGGGCTTCTGAATATTGTAGCCTGGTGCAAATCCAGCACTATTCCAGTGCTACGGCTTTGCATCAGGTGCAATGCTTTGAATCTCTGGCTCTTCGTGTGCTAATTTTATTAAATTGCTTGCTGCTAGAAATTGCAAAATAACATCTGTACTGAAAGTCAAATCCCACGAGTCTTTGTGAAAATTGTAAAATTTCAGGAACAATTCCATAAAACACAAATTTTCTTATTTCACTCAGCCTTATCTAGGAATTCTATTTAAAGGACGGGTATAAGAGGCAGGTAGTGCAATGGGTCACCAGGTTCTGAAGTTAGATGAACAGATTCACCAAGAAATGGACAGCTGAGCTGGGCAGCTCAACAGTGGTAGACCCCCAGGTTGTATCCACTGACAAATTCTGTTTCTATGTTTTTCTGCTGTATCTCTGTGGCCTGGTTAGAATTCTGGCAAATGCTGCAGGTCTTCACATCCTGAGAGATGCCCAAGCAGCAGATGCATAAGTTGTTAGCATCGTCCTTATAAATCTTAATTTTGCAGCAGTGATAGTAGTAAAACGTCAGTTCCTTGTCTTTTGTCGGCAGCATAAATGCTTACTTTTATAATCAAAACAAAAAACAAAGTAGAAGTATTAGCAATTCTTTCAAAGTTTGCTGGTATTCGTAGCAGCGGAGGATCAACGAGTGGTTGATGGCAGGACAAGGCATGATGGGGCTGCCCATGTTATGTAAGTGGCGATGATGCATGTCCATGTGGGTGGTCCAAGCTAGCAAAAGTTTCCAGGTGATCCTGACACCGATGGGTTACTGTTCCATGATGTGGCTGATGTGGAAGAAAGGGAGATGTTCTCCAAGAATACAGGATTACATAATTGTCTAAAATGCCAAACCTAGTTGAAATCTGGCTGACCTGTTTACACTGCCCAACTGTTACACTTAGCTGCTAACACAAATGCCAGGGCACTCACCCCCTACCTTTACTCCCTAACTACCACTGTCCAGCTCCTACACCTCTCTAGTTTGTCCTCTGCTCACCCTCTCCCACCTTATACTTTCTACACTTTTCACATTCAACTTCTTCACTTTGGTCCTTATGCCCTCCTTCACCATCCCTGGCTCACCAGGCTCCTGACAAGGCCTCTTGGCTGCGAAGCTTAAAGCAGCAGTACTGGATAACCTGGAAGTGTTGGGCAAAATTGCAGTTTTGGTCTGTGTTGGTGCAGCTGGAATTCCAATGCATATATTTCCTATTTTGAATGTCATCCGATCATCAATGGCTGAGGTATTAGTAAAAGCGTATAAGTCCTGTAGATCTACAAACAATATGGCTTCCTTCGTATTTGGAGTCCAACTTGCCCTTCACATTGGCTCACATACATTGTTTACTTCTGTTTGCCCCAGAGTCATGCTTTCCCGATCAGCCCTATTAGTGCAGGTCAGTAGAGATGTTCCTGTTTGGCCCTAGAGTGGATTTTTCTATCTTTCCCACCAATTTTCTGGTCTGCTAATGCATTTTTTTTTTTTTTTTAAGAGTTTTTATCTTTCTGTTGCTGTTAGTATACTGTTGCTGCAAACAGCATGTATGGTCATTGCTGCTTGTTTCAGCCCCTCTGAGGTTCATACCCTGCTGTCAGAAGTATGTGCGGCAGTGTTTTGTGGCAGGGCAAGGAAGGTTTTAGGTAGACTTAACAGCGTGATGCCCTGCTGTGCTTCCAATTCATGATTCCCATTGTCAGCACACAGTGAAACCTCCCCCGCACCCCCCCCGTTCGCCAGCATACTGTCAGACTGCTGATGACCCTTGTTCTTTATAGTTACAGCTGCCAGCTTCTGTGATGAAACTCACTGCTTTCACATTTCTGACAATGCTGGAGTCCAGCTGTCAATTAAGTGATGAATGCGCTAACCCCCCAACATTCGCCAGTACGCTATCAGCAGTCTGATGACCCCACATTATTATAGTGATTGCTGACAGCTTCACCCCAAATAAATAAATTGTTTTGATCTTTCTTCCCTTTCAGCAGTCCCATTGTCAGCACATGCTAATAAGACAAACCACCCCCCAAAAAAAAAAAACACACTCTTGGCTGGCAACTATGCTGTCTGCAGGCTGATGACCCCCTTCAGGTAGAGCTATTGCTGACTGCTTGTAGTCAAGTACATAACTGCTTTGCTAAGTGTGTGGACACCAATGCTTATGTTGGCAACTGTTGGCTTAGCACATACCCTTCTCTTAACAGGCAGCACATACGTTGTTTCTGGTGCTATGGTATTACCCCCATGCTATTTCTAGTCATGTGTTATTGATTTGCAGTCATCTGTGGCATTCTTTGTTCACATTAATTCATGCTGTCTATTTCCTACCCACCAACCCCAACCCATACTCGGTTAAGAGAATGCCTGACTGTTGAAAGCTTTAAAGCTGAATTCAAAATCTATCTTTTTAACCTGGCCTTTTCTGATCATTTTTAATTTGATTTATTATATCCATGATATGACTAAGTATTTATGTCTGTTGTAATGTTTTATTTATATGTGGCATGGTTATGCTTTGTTAACATGCCTTGGTTTTGGAAAGGCACTCTAAAAAGTTTTATTTACTTTTACTTACTCATGCTTTCCTTTTCCTACCCACCAACCCCCACACACATCCCCATTGTTATGTCATGTGTCCCATTGACCCTTCTCTACAGTCACCTACAGTATACATGTGCTCTTCAGCTGCAGAGAACACAAAATACCACGTTTCTGCTGCATTTCAAATGTTACTGCAGTCATTAGAGATGATGACCTTTGTTCTGCATGTCAGACTGCACTTTTCCTTTTTCAGTCATGGTCTGTGAAAGGCAAAGATTTAGTATTTAGTAATGCGGCGGTTACTGGTGTAAGTTGGTTACTGGTGTGCCTACATGTCCCTTCACAGTAAATGCACCGGTTGCACCACGGTGACCCACACAGAAGAGGAACCCACCAAGGCATACCATTTCCTGTCAGAATGCTGAAAAACCCAAACTTTACCACTGCACAAAAATGCATCTGAACTGAATACTCCTGTCAAACACCAGCCCCCCCCCACCCATGGATTATATTGACAGGACTCTTGTTATGGCATGTTCTCTCTCCCCACCCCCAAAATGGGAATCATCTCCCTGCAAATGAACCCCATCCATACAGTACCACGCAGATCACCACCACAGTGCCCCTTTCCACACCTACAATTAGAAGAGAATGTTGTCATGGGGCCAGTTATCATTGACAATTACTTTTATGTTGACATCAAACAGGATCATAGAACAAATAACACACTGCCCCTTGCAACAGAAAAACCAGGAGAAAAACTTTTCCAGAGCCGATCAAACCATATCAGTGCACTTATCTGCAAACACAAAAGGGTCACTAACAGGGATGGCTCAAAATCACTTCTGTTTGAGGACATCATGACAGCTGATCATGAACAGCAGCTCAACACAAGAATGCTACTTCTCAAGAATGTGCATCATCGGAGGAAGAGGAGAGACTTACAGCTGCATCATGCTACTCAGAGTTCAGATCATCACCTGCACAACATGGAGAAGTGGTGGAATTTCATGATATGTAAACAAACAAACAAACAAGGTAATTAAAACATTGCTTTGGGTACTAAAATCACACAGGAATACAAAAATAAGGGTAGGGAGAAAGGTTGGGGAACTGGACCATGCTCAGAAAGATAGAAACAGGGTAACAATTTATCTAGTACTGCTGCTCTAAGTCAGTATGAATAAAGTAAAATGTCTAATATCCTATCCTACATTGTATGTAAGCATCATCACTTAAATTGTACTACCTAAAGTTTTTTGAATTGTATCAACTCTAATATGTTGTATTGGTTGTATGGCTGTCCTTAAAAGTAATGTAATCAAACATTCTGTTAATTTACCCACTGTCTTCCCAAATCATGTATGTTGTCCTCTTTTACCCACAGACATGGAACCTTTGTGAATGAACCCCCGGCTCAAAGGTACTTGTAATCCGAGAATTTAATAAATAAATAAAATTGAAATGCAGGTATTTAGATTTTGTAAAACTGGATTGGGATACTTTTTGTACAGATATGGGGCAGGATTCACAAAGTGCTTACGCTCAGCGCATCTCGGATGTCCCGGCGCAAATGAGCAGCGGCAAGCACCAACTGTGGTATTCACAAAAGATATGCCTGGGAATGCTCCTGGTGCATCAACTCTGTGAATACCACAGCTGTACCCAGCCCTGGATGAGCCAACACAACCCCCTGGTCAGGCTGGTCAATCGAACAGGCAGCGCATCTCATGATGTGCTGTGCCCAAAGTCACCATTCAGAGCCACCACCATGCAAATGGCACCATTAAGCATGCAAGGTGCAATGGGGCCATTTGCACGTCATTATAGCCCCATTTGCATGTGCTGTGCAGGGATGCACCTGGTAGAATGCGCCGGGTTGCCCTGCATGAGCAGCAGTATAGCCAAGCCCAGCAGCCCTGATGGGTGAATGCCACCCCCCTCCCTGCTCGTATCAGAGTTAAGCCACCACTGTGGCAGTACTGTGACATGCACAGAACCTCCCTTCCCTGCTTGTAGCCTCTTAGGAAAGCCGCACACAGCAGTGGTAGATATGGTACACAGAACCCTTCCCTGCCCAAAGCCCCTTAGGAAAGTCACACATGATGGTGGTAGGGAAAACATACCAGAATCCCCACCCCAACCTGATTGAAACATATCCATGAGTCACTACCTTTCCTGGTTGTCCAGTGGACCTCCCCCCACCCACTCAGGTACCCCCAAACCACTCTACTCCCTCAGTCCCAGTTCCATAGATCAGTGGGCAGCACAAGCCACCTGCATTCCACCACAGCTGCCTGTAAACAGAGCCATCTGTGAATGACAGCTACTGTATCACTGAAAGCCCATTGGTGGACCCTGTTGACCAATGGGCTTGCAGTGTGTACTGTACTCAGTCAGTCACACTATCCACCCCTATGCTCCCCTTCCTACCCTACCACTATCACCATGAGCAACCACTAAGCCTTCCATGCTCAGAAACTAAACCGATTATGGGTCCAAGTTGTTTTATGATTCAAAGTGACAATGGGCCACAAGAACTGGTCCAACGGAGGTTTGATAATAGCTGGAAATATGTACTGATAAAACTAAAAAGGAAGAACTTGAGGTAATGATAAAGAGGGGGGGGGAACAGATATTGTAGGCATAACCAAAACATGGAGAGCAGAAATAGAGGACTACAGAAAATGGTTATAAACCTTTTAGCAGAGATAAGAAGGGAAGGATGCTGCAGATTTACAATATGCAAGGAATACATTAAAAACACAGAGAAAACAGGGCTTAATATCATTAGAAGCGGGAGTTTAAGCTGCTGCGAGTGTTGATGTTTGCTGTTAATGTATTTATTTTGCATGCATTTTAAGTTTTGTTTATGCAATTTATGTTTTGTTTTAGCAGTAGTTTGGTTTTATTTTGTCCAAGTGTGCACTTTTGAAGCTGCCTGAGTTACTGAGATCAGGGGAGCTGCCGTTACCTATCTGACTGGCAGAACGTTTTCAGGATTTGCATGCCTACGACTTAATGTATCTGCCTGAATATTGGAGATCTAGGGGATATAGGAGAGCTGCTCACTGCTTACCACTTACTTTGTTACACTTGTGACTTGTGGAAAGTTTCGGGATACGCTACCTTGGCCCATAAGTCGGTGATCGGCAGTTTGTATTCTACAAACCTTGCTCTTGTCCGAGGACTTGGCCGGGTCTGCCCTTGGGATTTATTACATTCTACCCTGCTCCGGTGGAAATCAGAGAACTGTGTGGACACCAACATGGTTCTTGTACTGCGGGGATCGATTTTCTGAGAGTTATACAGGTGAGATGCCCCCCCCCATGCTTCCTGGCTGCTTCCCATCATTCTGCCCAGGACTGGGCAGGAATCACCTGGTTCTGACCTCCAGGGAGCCAGAGGGGAATTGGGGCTTCCCCTAAGCCACCTCGAGGACTGGCTGGTAGTTGGTCCACCGGGGTGTCTGTAGCTGTGGGTTACGGGTGGTCTGGGGTGTGGCTAGCCTGGGACTGCACAGTTAGGGGTATTTATTAGCTTCCCTGCAATTACACTCTCCATTTTATCCTCACTTGGTCCCTGGAGTTACCTAGGAAGACCAGCTGGAGCAGGTGTTGCTAGCGGACAATTTTCACGGAATGCTGCCTTGAGGAACTTGCTGATCTGGTATCCATCTCCTTGCTCTGATGTTCGGTCAATGCAGTAGTAGTAGTAAAAATGTTTATTTTTATAGGTCATAGACCTATTTTCAAAGTTGTCCTGTGGACTGATTTTCTCCTGGTTGGTAATCTACACTGCAATAGTGGACCTGTCCTACTCCCTGGCCCTTTTCTATGGGTATATGGGCGGTGAGAGTGCTGTGTACACTGCTTCCTTTTACTTTTGTGTACTGTTATTTATCTGACTCTTTGTAGCTTTATCCTGGTTTTCTCCCACCATATGAGAGGTGGTTGTTGGAGGAAATATAATTCATCTGACTGAGAGACTCATGGATTGCTCATATTTTTCATTACATTTAGATATGGTGACTTTTATGCCATTTTATTGCCTCCAACTTTTGTGTTTTTGCCCCCCACCATGAGAGAGGTGGTGCTGGAGTCGGATCAATTGTGGATTTTCCAACCAGAGTGGTGAGAACCCTCTGGTTCTAGAACTCACACTGCATCATATTTTCGAGACTGATAGTTTTCGTTTTCCATCTATTTTGAATAGTCACATTTTGGATTGTGTAATTTTATTTTATTTCTTCTTTATCTTATTTTTTAGTGTGCAGGTGTGTATGTGAGTGTTGAGGTGATTGATTGGGTGTGTTGTCTATATTGCCTTACAAGTTATTTATTCATTGCTTTTACCTGCAGCTGTTGTTAAGCTGAAGACGTGCTGGTAGGTGGCTCCCCCAATCTGGCGATACTCCACCTCCAAGCTTCAGATCCTTCGCCCCTTTAATTGTCCTCTTGCCGGCAACAGTTTATAGGCACTGCAGGGCTCCGGGAATAGTAAGGAGGAGATGAAGGGGGTCAGGAGTCCTGAACCTCGGGGGGGTGTTGATCAGGATGGTCGGATTGGGATAGTCAAAACCAGTAGATGCCCTGGGGTGAATTGGATTCCAGAATGTGGTCCTCCACATCTCGTCCCCATACCCAAAAGCTCCAATGTTTTGGGGCTGGTGGCCCAGTCGGCTCCGGAGCCCCATCCAAGTAGAGCAGTGTTGTGCAATGCCAGATCTATTAGGAACAAGATGGCCATTATTGCTGATCTTGTTGGGACAGCTGATCTGGCTTGCATCACTGAGACCTGGCTGGATGATAATTCTAGCCCCATTTTGGAGGCAGCCATTCTGGTCGGGTTGTCTGTGATACACCACTCGAGATCGGGCCACAGGGCGGGGGTGTAGACATTTGTTTTAGATCAGAATTGGGCCTTGTGAGAGTGCCAGTTGAGGAACCCAGATCATTTGAGTGTATCATTGTTGCAGGTGTGGGGTGCAGGATCGTTTTCATCTACCGTTCACCTGGGGATGAGAAATTGTTCCTGCAGGAAGTCATGGACATCGTTGTAGACATGGCATTTGAGTCTCTCAGGCTGATGGTACTGGGTGACTTCAACCTTGGGTCAATGACAAACATTTGCATTTTGGTCAGGACTTTCTCCAGCTTATGCATTCGTGGGGCCTCACACAAGTAGTTGCCTCTGCAACTCATGATCATGGTCACTCACTCGACCTGGTCTTCCTCCTGGGGATGGAGACCGCTGATTTGATGGTGGAACCAGTTGGAAGGTCTGATCATCACACCATAAGGTTCAATCTCCAGGCTCCCCTCTGTAGGCCTACCCCTGTGGAGATGATCAGATATCGCCCTTTGAGGGATGTGACCCCTGAAGGCCTGCTGGTGGTATTAGACCTATCGAGACTGCCAGGTGCAAGCAGCAGCCCAGACAACTTAGTTCAGGCCTATAACAAGGCTGTGATGGAAGCTCTGGACTCTATCACTCCTGTCTAGGTTCATCCTCTTTTTCTTCATTCTTGGTCCCCCAGGTTTGATGGGACCTTGAAGGAGCTGAGATGAGTTGGACGAAGGTTAGAGTGATATTGGTGGAAATCCACCCTGTATGCTTACCACCTTAGATTGCTGGAACATTATTGGGTCTATAAATCAGTAATCACCCATAAGAAGACAGAGTTCCTGTGCGGGGAGATTGCTGCAGCTCAGAATCTACCAGCCCAGCTCTTTCGGACAGTGGACAGGTTGTGCAACCCAACTTGTCTGCAGGTCCGAAGTGCATTTTCACAGTTTAAGTGTGATGAGTTTGCTCAATTCTCTGCTGATAAGATGGCCGACATCAGAACGGAGAGCCAACCAGCCCACTCTGTGGGAGTTGATGGTGGTTGGTGCTTGGTCACTGCACCTCGGTTTTCTTGGTCTTCTTTCGACTGGCTGGAGATCATCAATTTCGTGCAGATTGTCCAGAATATGTGGCTGACTTACTGTAGTTTGGACCCAGGCCAACACACCTCATATTGAGGTGTATTGATTATATTAGCCCTGTTCTGGCCAAGACTGTGTGGTGCTCCTTAGAGACAGGTGAGTTCCCTAGCTCCCTGAAGGAGGTAGTGGTGACACTACTCCTTAAGAAAGCTTATCTGGACCCTAACTGCTTGGCTAACTACAGATCTATCTCTAACCGTCACTTTGTAGGAAGGTGATTGAGAAAGCAGTTGTGCTGCAGCTGGAGAACCACCTTACCATCCATGATGTCTGCGATCATCTCCAGTCCGGTTTTCAGAAGAGGCATAGTACCGAGACAGCTCTGGTTCTGGTGCTTAATGATCTCTTGATGGCTAGAGATCAGAAGCACTGTTCCATCTTGGTGCTCCATGATCTCTCATCAGCTATCAACACCGTGGACCATGGAGTGTTGCTTGAGTGCCTGAGGGTCATCTGTGGCCTGGCAGATTCAGTCCTTAGATGGTTTCAATCATTCCTCTCTGGCAGATTTCAGAGAGTAGTGTCTGGGTTGTTTTCCTCCAACTCATTCTCCCTGCCTTGTGGGGTCCCTCAGGACTCAGTGCTCTCCCCAATGTTGTTTGTGGTGTACATTCTGCATCTAGGAGACAGTGTAAGATGGTTTGGGCTGAGGTTTCACTGTTATGCAGATGATACCCAATTCTACCAGTCTTTCGCGCCTGAACAGGATAGTGCAATCTCGGTCTTTAACAGCTGCCTCGCAGAAATCCAGGACTGGATGAAATCCAGCTGGCTGAAATTGAATTCTGATAAGACTGAGGTTTTGGTTGTGGATCCAGGTCTCCAGATAGAGAGGATGGTGGCAGGGTGTCCTTCTGGGTTTGGCTCACAAGTAGTCTGCTGCCTTCCTCTGAGCAGGTGTGAAACCTGGGGTGACACTACATTCACAGATGTATGCAGTTGTCAAGTCATTTTACCATCTTAGGAACATTACTCAGGTTAAGCACCTTGTTCCATCCAGAGACCATCAGACGCCGATCCACGCCTTTGTGACCTTGCACCTGGACTACTGTAACTCCCTCTACCTAGGGCTTTCAGGGGTTGATATCCACCACTTGCAGCTGGTGCAGAACACTGTAGTGTGGCTGCTGATGGGGGCTCCTCATTCGAGCCTCATCACACCTGTGATGCGAAAACTGCACTAGCTGCTTGTTCAGTGGCAGATCACCTTCAAGGTCTGTCTCCTGACCTTTAAAGCCCTGCACAGACAGGGTCCAGGCTACCTGCAAGAGCTCATGAACCCTTAATGTCCCATCCAACCACTCCAGTCTGCTGATGAGGGGTTGTTAGATATTCCCAGGGTATGGTTGAAAACCTCCAGTTCTTGTGCTTTTATTTTTGTAGCCCTGACCCTGTGGAATTTTCTACCTCATCAGATTTGAGAGTGCCAGGCCATGGAGAGCTTTAAGACAGCTCTGAAAACCTAACTGTTCTCTCAGGCCTTTGGTGATTCCATATAATATTCTGCTCCTGTCTGCATTTATAGTTTTGTCCTGAATCAATTGGTTATTGTTTTATTTGTTTTAACTATTTTAAGGCTTGTACAGCACTTTGGTTTTAGATATTGCACTTATGAATAAAGTTTATTATTATTATAAAATGAACAGAGACTACTGTATAGGGATAAGAGATGGAGGAGTAACTTTGGTGTAATAGTTGGGGGAGACATGACTATAAAGGGATTTTACAGTAAGTTATACAAGACTGCAATGATGAAATGTTGGGGGGGGCCTGTCCCCCCATCCTCCATAAAATTACTCCACTAATGATCAGCACCCGAAGCAAACTGTTTTCCAAGGAGAGAGAAGATCAAGTAGCACTCTTCTTCCTCAGTTAATTCTATGATCCTGCTGGTCAGAGGCAAGAGGCTTCAAACAGACAGTCTATGGCTCAGACGTAGCAGAAATAGATGTTTGATCAGCACCAGAAGCAAACTGCTTTCCCAGGAGAGAGAAGATCAAGTAGTACTCTTCTTCCTCAGTTAATTCTAGGGTCCTGCTGGTTAGAGGCAAGAGACTTCCCACAGACAGTCTATGGCTCAGAAGTAGCAGAAATAGATGTTTGATCAGCACCAGAAGCAAACTGCTTTCCCAGGAGAGAGAAGATCAAGTAGCACTCTTCTTCCTCAGTTAATTCTACGATTCTGGTGTTCGGAGGCAAGAGACTTCACACACACATCCTATGGCTCAGGAGTGGCAGAAAAAGGCATGTGATCAGTGTCTGAAGCAAACGTTTTCCCAGGAGAGAGTAGATCAAATAGCGCTCTTCTTCCTCAGTTAATTCTATGATCCTGTTGATCAGAGGCAAAAGACTTCCCACACACATTCTATGGCTCAGGAATGGCAGAAAGAGATATGTGATCAGTGCCTGAATCAAACAGTTTTCCCAGGAGAGAGCTGATCAAGTAGCTCTCTTTCTCCTCAATTAATTCTATGATCCTGCTAGGCAGAGGCAAGAGACTTCCCACACACATTCTAAGGCTCAGAAGTGTCAAAAATAGATATGTGATCAGCATCTGAATCAAAATGTTTTCCCAGAAGAGAGCAGATCAAGTAGCTCTCTTCTTCAGTTAATTCTATGATTCTGCCAGTCGGAGGCAAGAGACTTCCCACACAAATTCTGTGGCTCAGGACTAGCAGAAAGAGATGTGTGATCAGCGATTAACACTTGAAACAAACTGTTTCCCCAGTAGAGAGCAGATCAAGTAGCTCTCTTCTTCCACAATTAATTCTATGATCCTGCTGGTCAGAGGCAAGAGACTTCCCACACACATTCTATGGCTCAAAAGTGGCAGAAAAAGTATGATCAGCAGAAGAGTAACTCTGGTGTAATAGTTGGGGGGACACCACTGTAAAGGGATTTTACAGTAAGTTATTCAAGAGTACAATGATGAAATGTTGGGGGGACCTGTTCCCCCCATCCCCTAATAAAATTACTCTCCTGGTAAGAGAAGAGTGTAAATGTAAGGGCAGTAACTGTTATGGTGTGCCATAGACCCCCAGACAAAGATTCCCTTAGGGATATGAAAACACTGGAAAGAAACAATATGTACAAGGGATTGAGTCCTATTTGGCAGATTCTAACTGTAGAGATATTAATTGGACTACTGATACAGTATTGGTTTGGGTACATGTTCATCTTGTGGAAGTATTAAGTGACCGCGCTATGCATCAATATGTGCAGGAGAACACCGGTGTAGAGTAATACTGGACTTGATTTTCAGTAATATACATGGAGGAAGACATAATGGGGGTCAAGCAATATAACCACAAAGTGGTAATGATCATAATATAGTCAAATTCACTGTTACTAGGACTTGATAAAAAGGGGAAGCACAATTTTATACAATTAAAGGGAAGTTTGTTTTGATAAATTAAAGATCATAGGCAACCATTGTTTACACCTCTAGATGCCCTCCCATTGTCCTTTTAGTGTCTATCAAGCATTTGGATAGGTTTCTGATCTTTTAAATTAATTGTGTATTGAGGTTTTCCAGGTAATCAAGGTACATTATTGTCAATAATAAACAAATTGTGTTGCCTTTGTAACCATCCTGAATCCCTCTCTCCTCAGCAGTTGCTGCTCTCTCTTTTCATACTGACTGAATATTCTTTGACATAATGAATACCACCATTCCAGGCCATTTGGAAGAATAGTATGGAATGATATTATTGATGTCACAGAATGTCTATGAAAGAAAGAGCAGTAGCTGATGAGGAGAGTGGAACTCTATGTAGATCTCGGGTCACTCCAAAGCTTTATAATTTATCAAAAATTGGTCAAAGCATATCACAATACATAACTGGCATGGAAAGAAAGATGGAAGGGCAGTTAACTATGCAAAATCATTTTCTATCTCCTTTAAAGAGTGAATTAAAAGACAAACTGGAAAATGAACATGGAGGGTAAAGGTGCAAAAAAATACAATGGTGTACTATAAAAATGACGTTGTTGGGGCTTAGGGACAAACATGTTTAGTACCAAGGATAAATAAATACATCATTAGAGGACTTTTTTTTTCCTATTATCTGTTTATTCTCTAGATCCTGGCAGGCAGCTCCAGTACCTCCCGTAGAGTGACTGTCTTCAGCCGCACAGTTCCCCCGCCCAACACTCCCACGGGTTTCTTCCCTGTGGTGGGGCCAAGGTGAGGGATGCTGGCTTTCCCCCACCCCAGAGCAAAATCCAGATGTTGGATGCTGGACAGGGTGCTGGTGCAGCCATCACGGAGCCTGCCAGCTCCTTTTCATCCATGTTTTTTCCCTCCGCCCCCCTCCCCACAATGACGTACATTGGCAATGTGCCTCCTGGCTCACATCTCTCCCTAGCTGATGCCAGAGGGCGATCGATGAGCAGGACAGCAAACCCTCCCTCCCCAAGAGAAGAGATCAGTCCACCAGATGCTTAATCCTCCTTCTCCCCTGCTGACCCAGAATCATTCCCAAACCTGGGTCACCAGCAAGGTGTAGTGACCAGCACCTCAACCTCCACTAGGCCGGCCAACATGAGAGGACTTCAAAGACTCCATAACAGTAGTTGGCCTCTGAGCATCTGGGGCAGAAGACCACTTGTTGACCCAATGGTTCCATTCACAAAGAAGAACAGATTGTGGCTGCTGGATATCATTGGCATTCAATTCTAGAACTCCTTGTACATCAGCAGAAGTAGCTTTTACAGCAAAGTGAGGGATGAAATATTGAGGTTTAAAACAATCAGAAGCACCATGTTCAAATCTCTGATTTCTTACTTGAATAATGTGGTCCATGTATTTGACACAGATTGATGATCTGTAGTAACTTTCTAGATGCTGTGCAAGATTGTCTCTGTAAATCTGTCTCCCTCTTGATACATATCTAAGCATTGTCACAGAAGTTCCAGAGTCTTCCGTTAGTGCTTTTTCGATGTCTTGCTGAATTCAAGATCTCAACTGTTTTGCTGTCTTCAGTGCATCTGTGTTCTCTGACTTAATGAGATGTGTGTATAAGATCCATAGTAGGTAACTGCAAAAGTCTGGATAATGGCAAAAGCAAAGCAGACACAGGTTCCATGACACACAGTGCCACAATAAAAACAGAACAAATGGCAGAATGTAGAGTCTGTGCCTTTGAACTTGTCACATGATCTCTGTCTAGTGTAAGATGCTCAACAACAGTGACCATTGGTAGAAAATGTTCAATGAAAGTTAGAACTGCAGCATGACATTCTATCCACCATGTCATACAAAGTGATTTGAGTCACATTTTACTGCAGTCAGTAATCACCTCATCAACTTCAGATTTGAAAATACCCAGACATTTAGCATATGACAAGAAAGTGTTCATTTCCTGTATAATACCGATTGCATTTCTTATTTCAGGTACTTCACAGCTGTGATTTAGAACCAGATTGAACCGATGACCATAACAGTGTGTGTATACAGCAGTGGGACATGTTTTTCAATCTTAAGCTTGTAAACCTCATAATCTTCTACTCATTGTAGGGCATCCATCATGCCCCAGGCCAATAAGATTGTTAAGGTCCAGGTTGACATCCTAAAGACTACTGAGAAGAGTCTGAGAAACCACATTGCCTGATAAATCATGAATAAAAGTGAAGAAAAGAATGTGTTCAAATATGTTATCATCCTTCATGTATCATATAGAAACAGAGGACTATTCTTGAGTGAAAACATCTGCAGTCTCATCTGTTAAAACTAAAATATTTAGCTTGGTTAACCTCCTTAAATATTTATTATGTGACCATTTTGTAGCACTCTTTAAGAATTGCATTTTGCAACCATCACCTTATGTATGCTGGATCTGCTCAACTAGTTGCAAAACGGTTTGCTAAAATGTAATCTCCTGCATACAGTCTTAGTCTATGAGGTGCCCAGAAGGTACCCTTGCTGTTATTTGACTTTTTAGTAGGATCAAGTAGTCCATAATCACTGTAAGCTCTAAGGGGCAATTCCTGCCTACCACAAAAAAAAAAAAGACTGTCTGAATCACAGGAACAAGATGTTTACAGTTTTCTTTGACTGCTCTCAAACAGGCATTATCAATCATATTTCTTAAATCTTCCCTTTTACCTGTGAAATACTGTGCAATGCAACCTGCTTTCTTCTCAGCTGCCACTTTATATTCAGTACTTTGAAGTTTATTAAAAAGTTCAAGAGCACCTTTGTATTTATGAAGTGGTTCAGTAAAGTACAGTTACGTAAGAACTTACCGTAACAGTAGATCTTCGAGAGAGGCTCTAGCAGTAGGTAATTACATATAGGACTGATACTGGATGGCAACTCTATGGATTGATTCAGCATTGATTCCGCTTCCCCCTTAGGGAGACACTTAGGGTTGGTACACAGAGCCACACTTTCCTTTTGAAAAATCAAATATGGGATTTTACACATCAGGGCCTGAAGCTCAGAAGTAATGGCCACTAGGAAAAGAGTCTTCCAAGAAAGGAACTTTAGGTCCACTGAGGATGCCAGCTCAAAAGGAGGCAGAGTAAATTTCTCTAAAATGAAATTCAGATCCCAAGGAGGGGCAGAAACCAGGATAGGGGGTCATAAGTCAAGGACCCCTCTCAAAAAGATCTTAGAGATCTCCAGCTGAGCAAACATTCTGTCTGCAAAGGGGACTTGATAGGCCGAAAAATGGCCACCATGTGAACCTTTAAGGATGAATGGCTGAGACCCAGATCGAAGAGGTGTTGCAGGTAATCCAGAAGTCAGCTGACAGAGCACAAGAAGGGCTCGACATCATTGGAGGCAGCCTAAATACTGTAAAGAACTGCTTCTATTTCATGGCATAAGTAGATCTGGTTGAGGGTTTTCTGGCCTCCACCAGAATCTCAGCTACTCGGGGTTGGGGGGAACCCTGAATCGGGCCTGAGCTACATCTGCAGGAGCCACGCATGCAACTGAAGGGACTTGAGGCCTGGATGGACCAGGGTCCCCTAATCCTAGGTCAGCAAAAGTAGCGAAAGAGGAAGAGGAAGAGGAGGGTCCTCTGAGTACTGTTGCAGAAGAGAGAACAAAACTTGCCTTGGCCAGAAAGGAGCGATCAGAATCATTCAAGCTCCTTCTGAACTGAGTTTCTGCAAGACCCTCATAATCAGTGGAATCGGGAGAAAGGCATAGATGAATCTGCCCTTCCAGTCCAGAGACAGAGCGTCTCTCCAAAAAATGCCGTGCCCTGGAGCAAGCGAGCAGAAGACGGGAAGTTTTGTGTTTTGGGGGACGTGAACAGGTCTACCTGTGGAGTTCCCCTGCATAGGAAGATGTCATCTACAACCCCCTAATCCATTTCCCAGTTGTGAGCTAGAGCAGATGACCGGCTTAGCCTGTCTACCAGTGTATTCTCCATCCCCGGGACATGAGATGCCGTGAAGTAAAGGTTGTGCTGTACTGCCCAATCCCAGACTCACATCGCCTCTCGGCAAAGGGGGTAGGAATGAGTTCCTCCCTGTTTGTTGATGTACCAGACCACACACATATTGTCCATCTGTACCGCTAGGTGACCTGGAGACAGATACAGATGCAGAGCCTGAAGAGCATACAGAATTGCCCTTGGTTCCAGCACATTGATGTGGAGGGACTTCTTGAGCTTGGACCAGGAGCCCTGGGTCCTGTGAGGACCAAGATTGGCTCCCCAACCCTCGCTGAAGGTGTCCATAGTCAATGTCTGAGAGGGGGAAGGGAGACTGAAGGGAACTCCCCGGCAGAGGTTCTCCTGAACCATACACCACTGCAAGTCCAGAGCCATGGGAATGAAGAACAGCACAAGTTGATCTAAGTCATCCACCAGCTGATCCCACTGAGGCCGAAGTGTCCACTGAGAGATTCTTATGTGGAGCTGAGCACGAGAGACTGTCAGTATCACAGCCGCCATTAGCCCAAGGAGGTGAAGGGCTGACCTGGTGCTGACCCGCCTGTGGCTGGACAACAGGCTGACCTGGGCCTGAAGAGTGGCCACCCAGTCCGGTAGCAGGAAGGCCCTGCCAGAGGTCATGTCCAGGATCGCCCTGATAAACTGGAGCCTCTGGGATGGGATCAGATGGGACTTGGCTTGGTTGATGGTAATACCTTCTTCCCTGGACGGGGCTGCCAGGAGCCAATCATCCAGGTACGGGAAAACCTACACTCCCTGGGTATGCAGCTAGGCCGCTACCACTGAAAGACATTTGGTGAACACTTGGGGTGCTAAGGAAAGACCAAATGGGAGGGTCTTGAACTGGTAGTGGTCCCCCTGGAATGCAAAACACAGGTATTTGTGATGGGAAGGGCAGATAGGGATATGCAGGTAGGCATCCTGCATATCCAAAACTCACAGTCACAGTCTCAGCTGAAGAAGGGGCAGGAGGCTCTGCAGCAACAGCATCCTAAATCTCTTGTACTCCATGAACAAGTTCAGGGAGCTGAGGTCGAGAATCGGCCTCACGTCCCCAGTTTTCTTCAAAACCAGGAAGAAATGGAATAGTATCCTGTTCCCTGAAGAGGAATGGGGATGGGTTCTAGCGCCTCCTTCAGCAAAAGTGCTAAAATCTCTTCCTGGAGCAGAAGATGATGTTCCAGAGAGTACGATGACCTTGAGGGAGGGTGTCGAGGGGGTTTCTGAAGAAACTCTATTGAGTGTCCTTCTGAGATCAGCTGGAACACCCAAGAATCTGAAGTTATCCTCTCCCAACCCAGGAGGTGGAGGGAAAACCTCCCTCTTACCGGTTCCTCCAGAAGACCCAGAGGCTGTGCTTTTTTGGGCAGAGGGGGCTTGGCAACCAGAGGGGCCTGGTGTTTAGCAGCCCACTTTCCCTTGGGGTTTTGCCTTTTGCCGATTCCGCCTGTGAAAAAGGACAGTGCTGCATTTGATGGGGATGATGCATGGAGTCCACAGACTTCACTGCAGTCCCCTTCTCCTGCAGATCGGTGATAATGTCATTGACATCACCACCAAACAGCACCGAACACCGGAAGGGTGCTTCCTGAATAGCGGACTGCACTTCCGGGACCAACCCTGACACACGGAGCCAGGCATGATGCTGTAAGTCTACGGCAAAAAAGGAGCTCCTACCAGCAGTGTCCGCTGCATCGTAAGTAGCACAAAGCATGTGCTGACTGGCCGAACGTGCAGAGCGGACTAGGTCAGCCACACCCGGTTTGACTTGAGAGTCTGGAAGGGAGTCCAATTTGGATTCCACCTCATTAAGAATTGCCTTCTGGTAATCCCCCATGTGACTGACATAATTTAGGGCCCTAATACCTAGAGTGGAAGAAGCATAGATCTTCTTCCCCTATTGGTCCAGAAGATGAGATTCTTTGTCAGGTGGAGACAAGCTCAGATGTTTCGGGTTAGCTGTCTGGCCATGAGCAGCACTAATCATGACCGAATCAGCTCGAGGGTGAGAATCAAAAAAGTCAATACCCTCAGGAGCCTGATATAGCCTGTTCGACTTCCGAAGAAGTGGGGCTAAAGCCAACAGTTGCTTCCAAATAGAGGAAACAAGGTCAGCATGAGGCTCAATCCAGGGTGGCACCAATGTAGGAGCTGTCTCGGGCAGGTCCAGATGTTCAGTGAGTTTCTTACACTGTGGATCTGGCTCCAAGGAATGCCATTTGTGAACCTCCTGGATTTTGTGTAGCAACTCCGTAAAGGAAGGATCCTCCAGAGGAGACTTCAAAGGAGATCTAGGCCTAGGCTTAGACAGAGAGCATTGCTCATCTTCTGGCTTGGAGCAACCATCGGAGTCGTCTGAGGTGTCCAAGGAGGAAGAGGATGAAGAGGAAGACTCCATCTCCCAGTGAGGGGGAGGAACGGAGCCCTTGGAAGGTCCTCAGGGAAGCGTATCCTGCCCCACCTTGGAACCAGAGGGCTCACCCCTGGTGTCCAGAGGTGGGGAGGGAGTCAGTCATCACGGATGTACAGGAGCCGGAATCGGCACTGTCATCATGAGATGACTCTCCACCTCTCTGGTGAGTTGAGCCTTGCCATCAGCCCACCAGGAGGCCAGAGCCTCCATCAAGTCCACTAGCAGCTGAGAGGGCAGTGGAGGAGGAGGAGGAGGGGGATACAGGTATTGATTGTACCCATAAGAAGCGTATCCATAACCCGATGGCGGGAAAACACAGCATCAGGTATTGAGGCACTGGGTACTGCGGCGTTGAACAGGCCGGCGTCAGGTACTGGGGCATCAGATACTGTGGAACGGGGTAAGACAGCATTGGATACAATGGTGTCGGATACTCTGGAGCCGGGGGGGGTGTCTGCTGGAGAAGGTATGGCCAGAGGGCCCAGGGGCAGGCCTGGAGCAGGAGGCCCATTGGGCAGAAGGCCCGGCATTGGAATGGCTTCTGGGAGTGGGATGTCACCCGGTGTCGGCAAGGCTGGTGTCTAGGGAACCGACATCAGGTCAGTCAGACCAGCAGGCAGATGGCCTGATGGGGTGCAGCAGGAACCTCGGCATCACCCGGGGATGGAGGAAAAAAGTCCCCAGGGTCAGGCTGAGGAGACCCAGGGTCCCCGGAGGGCAGCGAAGGCTATGGGGAGCTGGGAATGGCAGACGTGGGAGGGTCCAGAGTCAGCTCAGCTGCCATGTGGGTTTTGGGCAGGCCGACATCTGACTTATCAGAGGAATCCAGGTGGACGCCGGAGGAGCCGATGTCCAACTTATCGGACCCATCGCCCGAGATGGGTCGTGAAGGAGGAGTGGCCTTTTTTGGGTGGAAGAGGGGCCGTGCGCCACCCCAAAGGGTGGGGCGACATATCAACCGTCTCCATGTGGGCATCAGAGGAGCTGATGTCCGGCTTACTGGAGCCGCTCAAACCAGTAGGCCAAACAGTGGCGGCTTTACTGGGAGTGGAGGCCTCCAATAGCCCGGAGGTGCCCGAAGGGCCCAAGCATGAGCCAGACGGGTGGGCCGATGCCACCTTGGAAGCCTCCAAGGTAGCTGTCGTGGAGCGGTCCCCTGGAGGGGACATTACATGTAGCACGGCGACTCCCAAAGAAGATGCAGTGGATGAGGAACCCTTATCCTGGTGCTTCTCCTGGTCTTTCTTCTTACGATGGCCTTCAGCGGAAGTGGACGCCTGCCGGAGCTTTTTTAACTCCTTCTCCATGGAGGACATTTTCTTCTTTTGTATGTGTGCCTCCAGGGACCGCTGCCTCCGTCTGCAGGTGGCGGCATTGAATTCTAGGCAGTGCTGGCACTTCTCCACCTGATGATCTGGGCCTAGACAGAAGAGGCACTGGGAATGGCAGTCCTTGTGCTGGAGTTGGGCGCTGCATGAGTTGCACTTATTTTTGTGCTCGGAAGGTGTAGGGGACCACATACATCGACGAATGCCTGATGATTTTAATCGAAGAATCGGAAAAAAGACGTAAACCTATCAAGAGAGAGCTGACGAGCATTTAACTTCATCATGAGGTGCTGACATGAGCTAACGCAGGAAAGAACTGGAAGGTAGGCGGGAACCGCCTTTATACTAACAATAACGATGACGTTGGTCACCTGACGTGGAAGGCCTCTACCAGAGACTGCTAGCTAGAAATTTTTCCGCTGGGTCCTGACGCCAGCAGGCATCAGTCCTATATGTAATTAACTTCTGAAAGAGCCCTCTTGAAGTAAGATCTAAAGTTTGAAAAGCCTGTGAGTGCCTTTCCCTGCAGTTATTGGAATGAACAGCACACAAATTCTGCAGAAGCCACCATTACATGTAGGGCTATATAAAAGCCATGGAAATCTGGATAACCATTGTATCTGGAATTAACACTTTTTACCTCCTTGAGGGACATTGGGAAAAGTAAAAGTTGTATCAGGTATTCAAACTAATTTTAGGAGGGAATATATTTGACCATCACTGATGCTCATTTTCTTGGCAGTAAAATTTTCAGCATCTAGACTATAAGGAAATGTTATGGATGTGTCCGAATGATAAGATCCCTGTACTCTGATGTTTCAGCAGCAGATTCAATAGCATACTCAGAAGGTGATGGGTTTGTTGTTGATGGAGGTGCTGTGAAAGATGCAGGCAATTTTTCTGGGGGCTTCAAAACATTGTTTCATGCAATCTCTGCTGTTAATTGCACCACATAAATTCGAATTACAGGATTGTGAATCACCTCCTTTGCCCACAGAGAAAAAAAAGTCATAATAAACGATTGCTTACTACTCTTCATTGTATTCACAATCTTGAGGGAAGAGATGCATTTTCACTTACTAGTGAGTGATGAAAATGCTTGAACTGGCACACAGAGTGCCACACACTGTGATGCCTCTAAATTTTTTAAAACATTTATGATCTAGACAACAGTGACCAGTTTGACACTTAGGCAGCCAGCAGGTCACAGCATCATGTACATGGCATACCCTATAAGGGGAATCAAATTTTATGTGACAGTAAGGTATTAATTATTCTGGGTAAGAGTCTTGAGGGAAGAGATTTGAGTGTTTTCAATTACTAGTGAGTTACAAAAATGCCTGTACTACCAAGTGGTGTGCCACACACTGTGATGCACCTCTACATTTATTACACACTTATGAGCTAGACAATAGTCTGAGAATGCAAGGACTTATGTAACTGGCTGGCCACAGCACCCCGGCATATATACTGGCCATATTCTATATAATAAATCATTTTTTTTTAGTGACGGCAAGGTATTCATTTCTTCAGGAATGAGACTTGAGGGAAAGGAAGAGATGTGAGATTTGTTTTAAAGGGGAACTCTCATCTTCAGGATTTCTTAATGACTGAAAGCCCATAAAAAAATAATTTGAGTGAGCTGTTGTTCTTACCTGCAAGTCTTACCAGTTCAGAGTTATTCAAATGTAAATCACCCTGTAATTAAGGGCTGGGGCAGCCATGTATTTTAGACTTCTGACAGGCAATGATGTCACCCCATTCTTGGCCCTGCTTTTACTGCAGATAATCCAATAGGTTAAATAGGAAGTTGTCTATTTATTAAGTGTGTTTTAAGGTATTATTGCATCCCTTTCTACATTTATAATAATTGCTTTGTATATGCACTGAATTCAATAGAATTATGGTATTGTTAGATTATAAAATTCTAAATAACACATTTGAAGTTATGCATGTTTTAACAGTGTTATCCACCTATGTGTTTTTGCAATTAATAAACAAGTAACTGTGTCCTATTTTTCCTTTTCAAGTCAAATCTGAACATAAAGAGAATAATGTTTGCAGAATCATAACAAATGCTCAGATTGTTTTTATTATCTTTGTCCAAGAAAGGCACACTGAGCTACAGCTTGTTCCTGGGGGTGTTTTGGGAGCACAGCGAAGTTAAGTGATTTGCTGTCAGTCAGACAGTATATGCAAGTAGAGCATGTTAGAATCAAAACCTGTTCTACTGGATGAAACATGCTTATTCATGGCTCTTTGCTTTAACCTCTAGGCTATACTGCCAGCTGATCATCAAAAACTACACATTTCAAGGCTGGCCCCATGGTGCCAGGCCAGTAGTTATGGAGCCACAGTTGCATCTTATAGACCGGAGTTCACACCTGAAACCCAAGATTGTAGAACATGCTGTAAGAGAAGGGATGCAAAAAGAAAGTTAGAAGAAGGTGCTGTGGCAGCCCCAGAAATGTATACTGATTTGAACACAACCAGGGTCCAGACATCCTGATATGGGCCCCCCACACCTGTTGACACCATATAGTCATCCATGAAATGTGTAGTTTTTGATGATCAGCTGGTTGTATTGCCTACATGCTAGAGCAATGAGCTTTGAACAAGGTTGGTTCATCCAACAGAACTGGTTTTGATTCTATCATGCTCTGCTTACCCTTTTCAGTCAGAGCACCAGCACATCAGGGCACCGATTTTGAGATTTGCGCCCCCTCCCCGAGGTTCGCCCCCCTCAGAGTTAGAAGAATAATAATAATAAAGGGTCTGCAGGAGCACAGCTCCTTGCAAAAACAGGGAACTGTGAAATCCTGACTTGGTGCCTTGATGACCGGGCACACTAACGCCAGTGCATTCAATGGATGGAACCTCTGCTTGCATATTGTGTGAACCTAAACAAATCACTTAACCTCTCCATGCTCCAAAAACACACCCAGAAACAACTTTCAGCTTAGTGTTCCTTTCTTGGACAAAGATTATAACAAAACAAAAAATCTGTAAACATGTGTTATGATTCTGCAAATATTATTCTCTTTCTATCCAGATTTGACTTGAGAAGAAAAATATCAGTCACAATTATTTGTTTATAAATTGCAAAAACACAGACAGACAACAATGTTAAAACAAACATATCTTGAAATGTGTTGTTAAAAGAGTATCTTTCTTTGATAAAAGTTAAAAGTATGATGGATTCTTCCTGAAATATTCTGAACTGAATAGTCATGGTATTTTTCCAACTACCCGGTAAACAAAAGCTAAATAAAAACAATACCAACATTCTATTGGATCATTTTTACTAGCAGTTTGAAAGATAAAGGTGATAACTCACTAGTTTCATAGCACATACAAGACAATTATAAATGTAGAAAGTGTTATAATAACATCTTAAAACACACATAATAAAATAGCCAGCTTCCTATTTAATCTAGTGGTTTATCTGCAGTCAAGGAGGGCCAGCCCTGCGATGACAGCATTGCCCATCAGAAGTCTAAAATACATTCATTCACATTCATTCATTTTTATTTATATAACATTTTCATTGTGATTCAAAGCAATTTACATCAAATCTAAAAACAATTAAAATACAAAACATATACAACAGAACACATACTGTAAATAACTCCTTATTACTAAGCAATAAATGCATTAATCCATTTCTGGGAAGGCTTGGCTAAATAGATGGGTTTTCAGCTCCCGCTTAAATTGATCAATGGTCAGGCTTTCTCAAATGTAGCAAAGTAAAGAGTTCCATAGGGTCGAGGCCGTATATGCAAAAGTGCATGCACCAGATGTTTGTAAGAGAATCCTACGAACCTCTAGCAATCCCTCATCTGTGGAACCAAGTGGGCAGGAGGAGCAGGAGGTCTTGCAGGTGGTCAGGCCCCTGCCCCAGTAAAGCCTTATAGGTCAGCAAACTGACCTTGAAGGAGATCTGCCATCTAACTGGCAGCCAGTGCAGATAGCAGAGCACAGGCATGATAGGCCATGACCTAGGAATGTCAGTCAACAACCTAGCTGGATGCACTCTGCACTAGATGCAGGCAGCAAAGATCTACCCATGGATGCCCTAGGTATAGGGCATTGCAGTAATCAATGTGAGAGGTCAGAAAGGCATGGTCCAGTGCTGGCATATCACCAGGGGGAAATCAGGTGCTTAATCCTGGCTATGTTCCTTAGATGGTAAAATGAGGTCTGGACCATGGCCGACATCTGTAACTTAAGTGTTAAGCTGCAGTCCAAAACAATGCCAAGATTCTTTACCCAATCCAAGGTGAGCAACTGGGAGTCCCCGATCCGTAGCCCAAAGAACTGACCAGATTCCCCCTCACTCCCCATAAACCAGGTTCCAGCACCAGTATTTCAGTCTTGTCTGGCTGCCCCAGCCCTTAATTACAGGCTGATTTACATATGAATAACTCTGGACTGCTAAGACGTAATGGTCAGCACAATAGCCCACTCAAATTAACTTTTTTTATAAGTTTTCAGACATTAAGAAATCCTGAAGATGAGAGTTACCCTTTAAGTGAGTTAAGAATTTCTTAATAAGAAACAGAGTTTACTGGCAAACAGAACAATACAAACTGAAACCTTCCAAATCACTATTAAATACTGAAGACCTACACAACATTTATCTAGAAATGTAATAGTAGGAGTTATGCAGTTCTATTTAAAGTATGCTGTAGCTCTGCGAGTTATTAATGAATTATACAGTGGGACTGGATCAGATTAGCTCCTTTTAACTAACACTCAGTACTGCACAGTGACAGATTGCTGCAAAAATCAGGATTAAGAGAAGAAATCTTTGTATATAAAACGTAATCCCTCTCAGACATTCTCTCCAAATCCTAATTGGGCTGAGTAATGTCCTGACTCCTGCTTATGTCAGTAATAACCTTCAAACCACACAGTACACAGTCACAGACTAAATGTGCAGTCAGTGAAAAATCTTAAATACTATTTACTGAATGTGAATGTCCTGGGTTGCTTTTAGGTACAGACTTTTTCTTTTAAACTTGGATTGCAACCTTTCCACTTAGTATTCCTGCTGCTGCCTGGGACAGACTCCCAGTGACTCCCAAGTCCATCCTGACCTTCCTTCCTTCCTCCCTTTTGACCTTGACTGGCTGGGACAGACACTGCAGCAAGCTTCAGGGCAACTGTTAGCCCTGTACTATTTGTTTTAATTTTTTCCTCCATCCAAATTCTATCCAATTTCCTTCTTTAACTAAACAATCACTGCCTACTGGGTTTCAATCACAAATTCACAATCTTACACAGATAGGTAATTAATTAATTTATGTTTGTTTGTACAATAGAAACATAGACTTTGATGGCAGATGAGGACTGCTTGGCCCACCTAGTCTGCCCATTTCCTTACCTACTGGATAAGCTGCAGATCCTAGTTAATCAACAGCCTATTTCTTCCTACTCCCCACAAGAATTGCCTTATGTCTGTCCCATGCATTCTTGAATTCTCCCACAGTTTTAGACCCCACAACCTTCTCAGAAAGGCGGCTCCATGCATTCACCACCCTCTCTGTGAAAAAATACTTCCTCACACATTGCCCTGAGCCATCCCTCTATCTTCAAATTACGTCCCCTTGTTCTTGCACATTTCTTTTCTGAAAGATGCTACCCTCTTGGACTTTGTTGATTTCACTGAGGTACTTACAAGTTTCTATCATGTCCCCCCTCTCCCTCCTTTCCTCAAGGGTATACGTATTAAGCTCCTTTAGTCTCTTCTCATATGGCTTCTCTTGCAGACCCTGTACCATTTTAGTTGCCCTCCTCTGGACTGCTTCCATCCTGTTTGTGTCCTTGCAGAGACAGGGTCTCCAGAACTGGACACAGTACTCCAGATGGGGTCTTATCAACTGTCTGTACAGAGGGATAACACCTTCTTGTTTTCTGCTGGTGATGCCTCTCCCTATACATCCCAGTATCCCCCCAGCCCTCCCTACTTCCTTCTCATATTGCTTGCCAACCTTAAGGTCATCTGATATGATTACCCCCAGGTCTCTTTCCATTTTTGTTGTTGTTACTACCTCCCCCCACACACACACACAATTGTGTACTCTTCTCCTGGGTTTTTGTTTCCCATGTGCATTATTTTGCACTTCTTTGCATTGAATCCAAGCTACCATACTTCTGACCATTCCTCCAACCTTGCCAAGTCCCTTCTCATCTTTTCCATGCCCCCTTGTGCATCAGCCCTGTTGCAGATCATTGTGTCATCTGCAAAGAGGCATACTTTTCCTTCCAGTCCAACTGCAGTGTCACTTATAAAGACATTAAAAATGACTGGATTCAGTACTGAACCCTGCAGTACCCCACTAGTAACACCCCTTTCTTGAGAGTGGATTCTGTTTACTGTTACTTTCTGTGTCCTGTTGTCCAGCCAATGTTTTACTCAGGCTACCACCCTGGGACCCACTCCCAGGCTGGCTAATTTATTAATCTTTTGAATGGGACTGTGTCAAATGCCTTGCTAAAGTCTAGGTAGGCCATGTCCACAGCCCCTCCCTGGTCAACTACTCTGGTCACCCAGTCAAAAAATCAATTAGAGTCATCTGACATGATCTTTCCACTGTGAATCCATGCTGCCTTGGGTTCTGTGCCCCACTGGCCTCTAGGTACTCAACAATTCTTTCCTTCAGAAGTGATTCCATCACTTTCCCTACCACAGAGGTCAAACTGACAGGTCTGTAGTTTCCTGCCTCTGTCTTGCTCCCACTTTTGTGAAGGGAAATCACATCCACCTTCCTCCAGTCCTCAGGTACCACACCATCCTCCCATGATTTGTTAAAAAGGGTAGTCAGTAGTGTCTCTAGTTCTCTCCTTAATTCTTTTAGAATTCTGGGGTGAATCTCATCAGGCCCCATTGCTTTGTCCACCTTCAGTTTTAGGAGTTCTTTCAGAACCCTTTCTTCTCTGAAAGGACTGGGATCAACCTCCCTATCCAGAGTCCTTCTGTTAATTGGATTAGGTACCTCTCCTCCTCCTCTTTTGTGAATACTGAGCAGAAGTAGTCATTCAGTATCCCTGCTTTTTCACTGTTCCTCTCTGCCCACCCACTGTCCATTCTATTCAGCCTCACTATTCCTCCCTTTGTCTTTCTATGCTCCCTAATGTACCTATAAAAGGTTTTATCCCCCTTCTTAACTGAACTATCTTTTCTTCAGTTTGGCCTTTGCTATTCTGACTGCCTTTTCTGCTTCCTTCTGCCTTAACTGGTACAGTTCTTGGATTTTAAATAGAAACCTAGACAATGACAGAAGAAAAAGGCCAATGGTCCATCCAGTGCGCCCAATTTCCCTGTTTAGCCCTGGGTCTTACTGTCACTTCAGGTACCTAGCCCTCCTATCCCCCTCCATTCTTCTCCTGGATTCTGCCACCCCAATATATATACCCTTAATATATCCTCTGCGGCTGGTGGGGTGTTACCTATGGTTCCCCCCAGTCTGGCCCAACCTCCCAGTCCCTGCACTGCCCTCACATCCTAAGCTGTACCCCTTACCTCTGGTCCTGCTCAGTGATATGCCATGGTGGGTACGTAACCACCACCACGGGATCGGTGGGGGTCCAGATGAGGAGAAGCATCCAGGATTGAAGCCCAGCCCAGTGGTGCTGCTTGGCTGGCCATCATTTAGCATGCTGAGGTTATTTTCTTCCACTTTTCTTCCCCGTATATGGCGTGCAGTGACGCCAAGGGTCAGGACCGCGCACGCTACCGTATGCGCCCCATCCCAGCATCTGCCACAATATGTCCCTCCAAGTCTTCCCATGGCCTGCCCTAACCCCCAGCCACTGCTAGAGGCCATTAGGCCACCGAGGCATCCCACCCCCTTTCCCCAGAGAAGGAGAGAAGACCTACGGATGCTCAATCCTTCTTCTCCCCTGCTGACCCCCAACAACCCAGGCTCATTCCCGAACCCGGGTCACTGGCATAGCACGCAGTGTGGCATCCAGCACCTCAACCCTCAGTGCCACCAGGCCAACATCATGTAGCTCTTTCTAAAGAGATTACCACTATAGCTGGCAGCAACAGAGCAAAGCTAAAGCAGATGCTTGTATTAGATAAAATTTCTTAAGGAGGACATTATCATGTGAGACCACTGAGAGGAATTTGAGTTTCAGCATAACATATTCAATAAGGTTTGGTGAGATTAAAAATATTATTTTGAAACATTGGAAGATTTTGCGAAGTACAGAAGCAGGGCAAGGCTTTTGCTAGTCAACCATGGATCACAACAGAAAGGCAAAGAATCTCAATGAAATGTGACTTGGGAATCCCCTATCAGGTCATTATCCATGTGAGAACTGTGTGTACAGTTCATATGAAACATAAAGAATCATAGGACAGTTACAAGCAAGATAAGCTACTAGTGCATTTTAGTTGCTCACCGTTGTTATCAATGGTTGTAACCATGTATACAGTTGTCTTCCAGGGGTTTATCAAGGTGGATCTTGAAGCTATTTTTTGTTTCACTCAGAACAGCTAAATCTGAAAGCGACTTCCAGATACATAGTACTCTCTCTGTAAACCGTATTGCCCTTTCAGTTGGTCTGTACAGAGTCCGTTTAAAGCAGCAGTACAGGATAATCAGGAATAACCCTAACCCCTCATTCCTCCTACCACACTTCAGGGTTTTATTTAACTCCAAGAATTGATTAGCATTTTCCTTATGAAAGTGCTATAACATTGTGAAAATACATAGCACTTGCCTCATTGTGTTTAACAAACATAACACTTCTAGAAAACCTATATAAATTCTTTCTGTACAGTTAGCATTGTCCCAAGAAAAAAATGTTAATCAATTATTTAAAACCCTGCACTTGCTTCCCATTGCTAGATGCTCTCCAGCAGTCTTTTGCATTCGGTAGTGCCCAGAACCGACTGCAGTACTCCATATGAGGTCTCACCAATGGTCTACATTGAGGAATAATCACTTCTCCTGTTCCTACTACTGATGTTCCTAATGCAGCCCTGGATCTGGTACCCTTTTTTGGCAACCTGCTTACAATAATTTCCAAATTAGAGTACATTAGTCATTATAATCTCCAGGTCTCTCTTTTCCTTGGTTTGCCTTAGTTCCTGTCCATAGGGTTTATATGATGCCAGTGTGTTTTTGCTACCCAGGTGCATGATGGTACACTTATCAGTACTAAAACTTAATATGGCCTTGCTTGCCCATTTCTCCAGAATTTCTAGGTTACACCTCATTGTCATGATACCCTGTTCACCATCCACTATTACCCCAATTTTGGTGTCATCCATGCATCCTCAGTACACTACATTGATGACACATACATGTTAAACAGAACCAGTCCCAGCACCAAACCCTGTGGTACTCTGCTCATCACTTGTCCTCAGCTAGGAGCATGCCCTTATATTGTAACTCTCTGTGTCCTGTTAGTTAGCCATGACACTATCCAGTTCACTATATGACTATCAGTACCCATACTGGCAATTACTTCCACTAGTTCTTTGTGCAGTACTGTGTCAAAGGCTTTATTATAGTCTAGATATACCAGATCCACTGATAGCCCTCTGTCCAGTGCCATACTTTTAGGTTCAAGAAATCCAATTAGATTCATCTGGCATGATAATCTTTGTTGAAAACCATGTTGGGTGTCATCAAAGATGTTATTTGTTTTCATACAGCTTTCAATTTCCTCCTTCATGATGGTTTCAATTACTTTCCCCAATACTGAGGTCAGACTTGGTAGTCTATAATTCTGGTAGTCACTCTTTGAATCCTTCTTATAAATGGGTAATACACTGGCCTCCCTCCATGACTGTACCATCCTTCCCTCATCGAATAATTTCAGTGTCACTGAGACTTCTAATGCCAATTCTTTGATAACCCTATAATGCATCTCATCTGGTCCCCATGCCTTGTGGTCATTCAGGCAAAATAACAACCTTCTTTTTATCTGTCCTCATTGTATTTGCAGCATTTGGAATTTTGACATGTTTAGCCTCTTCACTACGCTGTGATATATGGAGCAGAAATGCTGGCCTGGTGGCACTGAGGGTTGAGGTGCTGGATGCCACACCTTGCGCCATGCCATCGACCTGGGTTCAGGAATGAGCCCAGGCTGCTGGGGGTCAGCAGGAAGGAAAGAGATTGAGCATCTGGATGACTGCTTTCTCTTGCTTGGGGAGGGCCGGGGAGACTACTGTTCAAGGAGCAACCTCTGGCGAAGACTGGAGATTGCCAGCGGTAGTGTTGAAGCAAATGCCATGGGGGTGGAGCCACGGCAGTATGCTGTCTTGACAGCTGGGCTCCACAGGGGTGTAACCAAGCATGAAAAAAAAAAAAAAACCTCCTCCGCTGATAGGTGAAGGCACCTCCCTTCACAGTCCATACTCCCAGAAACGGACTATGCCCCCTCCTCTGTTTCCCCCCTCTGGCCCAGTGTCTCAATACTTGAGTGCAGCACTGTAGACTACATCACAGTAGTCAAAAATAGTGATGGATCCACTTCTGGACAAGCTCCGCCTTGTCGTAAGAGGTATGCAACTATGGTTCCTGTATAGGGTGCCTAGCTTGGGGTGCAGTTTTTTTCAGGATGGCATCAATGTGACCAGAGAAACTGAGGTGCTGGTATATCCATACTCCAAGGTATCCAAAGGAGGATGCACATAAAATCTTGAGTTACTTCTTTTTACATCAAAACCCATAGGGGTATCGAATATATATTTCAGAACTGAATAGCCTTCATATTTCATGCATTATGTATAATGTATGTGTTTTACAACTGTAATCTTTAATTGTGACCATCTAGTATAACTAGTTATGAATAATGTTCTGTCCTTATTGGATGCTTTTATAGTGAAAACTAATATGTTTAAATTGTGTAACTTATATGTAATTTGTGCAATAAGAATATTACTGGAAATGAACTTGGCTAAGTTGAGTTTCCAATTCATATTTCATGAATTTTTTTTACTGCTACTACTACTACTCCTGCTGCTATTACTAGATAAAGACCATCATGGATGCTCATTCTACAGGGTAGTGACAGAATAGATCACGCATTTGTCAATGCTGAATGTTCGTCGCTGGTATTGCTGTTGTACCGCGTCTTGCTTGTACACATTTTTACTATATATTTACACAGGAAAGAGCAGATGAGATATTGTCCTGCGTTGACGAATTATTAGATTATAATTACACAGGATAGGGCAGCTGAGAGGCACTATTCTACTTTTAAGTGGGCTCCCACATTTTTACCCCAAATGTACAGCAGTCTTTTAATGACCCAAAGTTATGATCAAGACAGGTGGAATTTTTAAAATCCCATCTGAAAGGTGATTTCACTGTGTGACTGTGGAAACGAGTTCCAGAGGGGATTTGAAAAATGACACCAGCCATGTTCAGGAGGTGGGGTAAGATGAGGGATATGTTGAACATTAGGGGCCAAAATTTGCAAAAAAGTGATGAGTAAATATTGGAACAATTAGTTTCCTCATAACTTAGTTGGTTTTTCAAATTTTTACCAAATGTTTTCAACATGGTGTTTTGTATGACCACTCCTTCCAAGTATGATAGGTGTCATTTATAAAACAATGGCTGAAACATAATTTTGCACCACAGGTGTTAAACACATTTTGGGTAGGATTTGAGAAATAACAGCTGTCACATTCATGAGGTGATGTGAAAAAAATGGCTATGTTGAAGTGTTAGGGTCAAAGTATTGAGCATTACCAGAGTTACAATCAAAGTATGATGTGGCAAGGATAAGTACTGGTAATGTTAAAGTCTGTTTGTCCAAGAGGGAGATCCATTCCGTGGACACACTTGTTTTTAGAAAATGAATGGGCAAAGTTAAACATTTGGGAATTATTGTTTTTGTGGATGATTTAAGGGGCATATGAGGGTGCTGTCTTGGGGGAGACTTAACAGTGGCTCTGTTTAGTAAAACAAATAACAGCAGCTCTCCTGCTGCCAGTGGAATAGCTGGTCCTACTTCAGAAGCAGGATGTGGCTGGAACAAAATAAGCTGTTTGTCTTTGGTAGTCAACAAGACCCATAAAGAGAGTTTGCACTGAAAAATCTTCATAAATACCATCATCTCTCCAATTACCATAGTGTCACATGCTTTGGTGAAGATTAAAGATGGGAAGCTGTGAGGTGGCCGAGGTGAATAAGAGTATATAGGAGATGGGGATGTAGTGAGGCTGTCGTAGTGTTTGGTGTGTGTGTGTGTGTGTGTGTGTGTGTGTGTGTGTGTGTGTGTGTATACATGCGCACACAGCCAGCATAAGAAAGGTGAGTGTGATTGAGGTACAGGTCAGGAAGCACAGGAAGACCAGGAGCAGTTGTAAAATTCACAAGTAACATTTTATTATTATCAATAACATAGAGAATAAAGTATGGGGTGGTATGTTTAACGAGAGTTTACACACACCCAAGGGGTTAGATGCTTCATAAACCCCGTGAGCGAAGCTCGAGGGGTTTGTGGAAAGCATCTAACCCCAAGGGTGTATGTAAACCTCGAGTTTAAACACACTACCCTGTATTTTATTTTATATAATTAATGGCTCTCCTCTTTTTGGCCACAGCAATTATATAAAATAAAATCAGCAGTTTCAGTGTGGCTACGAGTTTGCGCCACTTTATTTTTCATCCGGTTGTTGCATTTTCGTTTTCGGGGGCTTCACTTTTTTTTTTTTTTAACAATGCTGAAAGTCCCCATCTGTAAAAAGCAGTGCTCTTTTATTTTATTTTTTTTATTTACTCACCGCGTGTTTCTTGGTGGCTCCGTTGAAGGCGTGAGCCGGAAACTTAAGATGCTGGTGTAGGTGCATGCACAGAGGGAGGAGAACGGCGTGTTTGCCATTATAAACGCTCCTTTATAACGGCAAATTATGCCACGGTCTGTCGATGACAAAAGGGGAGAGCCATTAATTATTGTAAAATAAAAAATTGTTCAGTATAACTATTTACAAAGGCAGTACAAGCAGAAAACAAAATTCTTCATCTGAAGGTATCTCTAATTCAAGTGTCAGTCTCTCAAAGTATTGCTTCTCTTTTTATAAGTATTTGCCTGGAAACTCGTTAAGGAGACATCCTGTTTCTCATAAAATGTTCTTGTCAATTTCTTTGCAGAGCAGGCTTGCAACTAGAATAGTGTCCCAAGCTGGTCTCCTGCTGACAGCTCTGCAAAAAAGTTTGCAAACGAGCCTGAGAGGAGCTCAAACTGCATCTCAGGTTAACCCCAGAAATTCCAAATAGCTTTTTGCAATAATTTAAACAATATAACTACATACAGTTTCACACCAAGGGATCCTTCACATAAAGATTCAAATATACTTTTATAGCAACAGATATGCAAGGGGCAGAAAAGACAGAAACAGCAAGAGGCAAAGAATTGTGAGACCATCAAAGTAATCAGTTCTTAGGTCTCATGAGAACATTTTGTTGCACAACCAGACAAATAAGAGACAGAAAAAGAGAGAATAGAACAGATCCTTGTGTTTAACTCTTTCTACATAATAAATGTGAGAACAATAATAAACTTAGCGACACAGTGTCAGATATTTTAGAACAATTATTAAATGTGTCTATAGAAGCTCCTGATGCAATTACTGTTAGCAGGCAAGGATTTGATCCTGATTGTGACTCAATTGTTAAAGTGGGTTTTCTAAGCTTGTATAGAAAAATTACTGAGAACATGAGCCTGTTAGATGCAATGGGCTTATATTTAGTCCCACAGGGTGACTGTTCATATCAACCAATATTCAAATATAAACCAACGGATAAAAAAAAAACTTGGAGGAACTGATATTTAATGTCTCGGTTTCCAAAAAGTTTGAACTCCTTGCTACGCAGACTGACTGACTGGATGAACTACAAGAGCTACATCCAGAAATACATTCCTCTCAAATGACATTAATTTCATGGAATATTGTGGGTTTCTTTGCTAAATTAGTGGACCAGAAGTGGCCGGAGTTTGCAACCAAGTTCAACATTTTGTGCTTTCAGGAAACCTGGCACAATAAAGACAGGAGATCTTATTGAACAGGTACCAAATATTTCCAAATACATGGAGAGAAAACTGCAAATAGAGGGACAGTTGTAGGTGGCTTAATTACGCTGGTTAAAATAGATAAGGATATTACTGGGGATCTTTTATACAGTAATAAGATTATGATACTTTTTATTCAACTTAAAAAAGGGAAAAACTTTTGCTTAGTGAATGTGTATTTCCCCCCATCTAATTCTAAATGTTATACTCCATTATTATGGGATCAATTGGAGGACCTTATACACAAGAGCTGGGCTGTAACCACTTGTGAAGAAGTGCTTCTTTGCGGTGATTTCAATGCAAGGATTGGGCCTTATGATGGCTATGCTGATAGTAACTACCACAATTGGTGTTATCTAGAAGTGTCTAGGTTTCCTAGAAAAACAAAAGATAGTAGGATGAATCAGATGGACAAAGGTTAACAGAGTTTCTACCTCTATATAATCTGGCATCCACTGATGGCAGGATCCATGGAGATAGGGAGTGAAATTTCACTCATTTTTCAATTAAAGGCCCCTTGATCATAGACTATATTTTCTGAAATGGGGATATGATATTCTGGGAAACCTTAAAGATTCCAATTAGAAGGAAGCGTGATCATTTTCCTCCTTTATTACAAGCAAAGGATACAGAGTGTTGCTCTGATATCTCTCCTCAGTTTGTACATCTTGAGATACGTAACAATAGGATTAATTGGCAGGACAATTTAATTCCCTCTATAAGAGATATATTGTTGGATCTGCTTACAAAGCTTAACCATGAGAATTTGGGATACATGTCCTTGCATCACTGTTTTTATGCCTTGAGCAAATTAAAAACTCACTTCAG
Organism: Neoceratodus forsteri; assembly: GCA_016271365.2. Taxonomy (NCBI): domain Eukaryota; kingdom Metazoa; phylum Chordata; order Ceratodontiformes; family Ceratodontidae; genus Neoceratodus; species Neoceratodus forsteri. The sequence continues at coordinate 1,062,698,377 of CM028130.1, read as the reverse complement.
GTTACAGCTATTAGCAAAAACAAGGAAACAAATGAATCTTGGTTTGATAAGGAATGCTCTAAGCAAAAAATAACAACATAAAAATGAGAAAGGTTAATTTACATAATACTATACATAATCTCAGAGAACTGAACAAATGTTGAGAAAGATACAAGAAGTTTCTTGTCCTTAAATGTGAAAAATATCAATAAAAGCAGAGGAACAATATGCTTAAGGCTATATATAGTAAGGATCATCAAACTTATTGGATGCTTGTAGCTAAGGGTACTAACAATATTAAATATGAAATAGTTACTTACATTACATTGGACACCTGGTTTTCTTATTACTCTACTACATTGTTTTCCTCTAATGTTGTAAATGTAGGGGTACAGTTGGACTCTGATATGTATGCAAGTATTTCGTCCATTTTTGCCTGCTGAAGTATATTGTGTAATTGCATCTTTGAAAAATAGGTCCTCATATGACACCATCTGAGGTGTATTCAAGTGCCCCCTCTTTATGGACTATATTGCTAAGTACTTTAACTATTGTTCGCAAAATTTGACATTTCCTACTTCATGGAAAGGTGCAACAATAATATCAATTTACAAAAAAAGGCGATGACGCTGATCCAAAAATGTATAGGCCATCTCATTATTAGATAGCCTGGGGAAAATATTCTCCAGATTTATTTTAAGCAAACTCGGGGAGCAATTGTTACAACTGAGGGATCTCACTAAGGCCCATGCTGGTTTTAGAACTGGATATAGTACGACTGATAAACAACATATAAATAATTATAAAGCAGTTATCAACATTTATATGAGAAATACGTTTTGTTAAAGAAACAAATTATTTGCTGCCTTTATAGATTTTAGCACAGCACTTGATTCAGTCTCAAGGAATTTATTGTGGAACATAATGAAGAAAAAAGGCTTCTCATTGGAATTAATAGCAATTATTAGGGAACTTTATACCTCAACCTGGTCTCAAGTAAAGATGGGTACTGGGGGGCAGTTTTCTTCAATTTTCTATACTAATATGGGTGTTAGGGCTGTGTTATTGCTCTGGTGCTGTTTTGCATTTATATTGATAAGTGATTATGTGATCTGAACTCTAGTAACATCGACTCCCCTAAGATTCTGGACAAACACTGTGGTGTACTGGCTTATGCGGACAATTTGGTCCTGTTTTCTTTAACACAAGCAGGACTACAGGCTAAACTAAACATACTGGCCAATTATGCCTGTAAGCTTAACCAGAGTATAAATGTCCAGAAGAGTCAGGTCCTTGCTTTTGGATTAAAGGGTAAAAGTAGGAAATTTTGGGAACTGGGGAAGGAAAAGTTAGATACTGCAGACAGCTATATTTATTTGGGCATACATATGACAAAGGATGGTAACTAGAACAAGCAGCTTGAGACTATACTTATTAAATTAAAAAGGACAGCTAATTCCTTACTTTTGTTCAACAAAAAGTATGTCGGAAACTCAATTAAACCACTTTTGTTGGCAGTTCAGGCCAAATATTGTGCCCAGGCCCTATTTAAAAGGGTCAGTGGCTCAGTAGGTAGCACACTCGCCTCTGAGGCCGGGAGATCAGAGGACTGTGGGTTCAGTTCCCACATCTGGCACTTGGGTTAATATCCCAGTACTGACACTGTAGTGCAGCATGAGAGGGGTGTTGCACTTCTGAGGTGCCATCATTCGGATGAGATGTTAAACCAAGGTCTCATCTGCCTGGATTGGTGGTAGTTCAGGTGGATGTTAAAGATCCCATGGCACTTATCGAAAACAGTAGGGGAATTTCCCCGGTGTCCTGGCCAAATTTCCCTCATTCACTAAAAAAAAAAATACCATCAACAGCTTAATCTCAAGATCAGTTGGCATTCATCTGTATCCCCCTCCCCCAGGTCGTGCCTGAAAATAGGCAGAATTTGTCTAATGCACTTACCCGGTCAACAAAAAATAAATAAATAAAATAAATATTCAATGCTGAAATATGGCAACATCATAAAGTGAATAAGTAAGAGATCCCTCTAAATAAGTTACTCCGTGCAAGTTTAGGATTATGTAACTCTGTCCCTGCTGCTATATTAAGAGCTGAAACAGGGATCTCCGGTTTGAAGTCATTTTTTGACACTAGGAGGGTCAATTATTGGATTTAACTCCTCCGGCACAGGCAGGATAGATGTACGGCCTTGTGTCTAAAAGAAAAATGTTCTTGGAGCTCTCTTGGACACCTGAAATCTGAATGGCTATCATCTATATCTGCATTGCTGTAGAAAGTGGGGTTAACTGACTTGTATCATTGTAGGGACTTGGAAATTACTATTGGTCTAAAATATCAGACTTACATTACTAATAAAATTAAAGAATATTATAGGATAACAGGCCTTAATTACATTAAGAAGTTGAAGATGTTCTCCTGGTATAGGGCAAATGATATTGTGCACTTTTTAGACATTACCTTGAAATTCTCACAGATGCTGAGCAAAGAAGGCAATATATTAGGTATAGGTTGGAAGTGTTTCCAAAGAATATACTTGAAGCCATTTAAATAAATAATATCTCTGCTTGCTCCATATATTGTTCATGTACCTGCACTGCTCTAGAAAACTTGGAGCATGTTATGTTTACATGTAACTGGTATGATTTACCAAGAACTAAATGGATTTGGCCACTGTGTCAAACTATACAAACAACAGACCAAAAAACTTTATGAATCATCTATTTCACATCTAATGATGAAAATGTAATTAGAGCAGTGGCTAATTATCTAGGAAACTTATCTAGATTATGACTCAAATAGAAAACAATAATGAATGTATGATGGTCTGTTAGAATTTAAAATAGTTTCTTTCTGGAGCAAATATGATCTTGCTGATTGATCCTGATCTGGTTTCTGGTTATTGTATTTATCATGTGAACATATATTACTGTTATTGCACTTGAAAGTATCACAGAGTATCTGTGGACTTATCAGTACTTTTTAAATGTAATGGTACTCTCTGTATTTATTTATACTGTTGATAGGTTGATAGATACTGTTGTAGTGTGTATACTAATTCAATATACAGGACTGTTTAAAAGTTTGTATGTATAATTTATTTTTGTATATCGTCAAGGTGTTTGACCGCTCAATAAACGAAACTTTGACTTTGACTTTGACTGCATAAGAAATGGGGCAGGACCTTATTCAACCCTATCACATGGAGAAGAAACAACACAATGTGTCCCTTTCACTTGTGACTCCTTTATGATACAGGTCAGATCACCTAGAGGGCAAGGAACATTTTCAGCCCCTTGTACTTCTTTTATACCAGCATAGTTTTGCTTTAATTTATAGGCCTTACTAGACATTAAGAAGTCAGGGGAGCACGTTAATTTTTGTTGGAGAAAAGCACAGCAATCTGTCTGGATGTGATGGCTATACTTCGCAACTTGTGAGTAACCTCATTTCTCTTTTGTTCTTTTTGAGTGCTACCATTGTGTTCCTTCTCAGCATTAGTTTTGGATAGCACACACTCTCCTCCTGTGAGTGAATGGTCTTGGTATGTCCTTTACTAAACACTTACTTCTGTCTTTTAGGTAAGTATTTTTATCTCCATCTTCTGTCAATCTCCCTACATACTATGGATCCTTTGTGACCACTTTGTTTCACTTTCTTTTACAGGTAAATCCCTTTCCCCTTCCAGGATCAGATCTCTGAACAGGGTCCCTTATCTGGACTGATAAGTACCAGTTTGGCTTAATTGTAGGTAGGGAGCAAGAAGATGATAAAAAGTAGTGATGACTGGAGCCGGAGGAAGGAACCCTTCAAGGGAGGGCCAGAGCCTCCTGTTGGCTGTGTGGAAAAGCTGAAAAATTATAAAAAAGTAAAATAAAAAAAATTAGTATGGCCCATAACTGAGCACCAGCATCCATTACATTCCTCTCCCCAGAGGCCAGCATAGTTAGCAAAGGCTCAGTGTATGTGTGTGTGATGGAGGGACATGAGAATAAGGATCCTCAGAGATACTGAGCAGGGAGGCTATGAGAAGTTGGGGGTGGCCATGGACAGTGAAGCCATTTTTAATCCTAACCTCAACCCTCCCCCCCCAAAAAAAAGCAGCAGACGGCAGGAAACCAGCAGCACCCCATGTGTTGTTAGGGCTTCTTTGTTCTGTAAAGGGATCTGTGCCAGGTCATCTAGGTTCCAATCCAAGCTCCCAGACATGTTCTGTAATGGATTACAGCAAAGCCATTATGGTCCAATGACTACAGCAAAGGGTGCAAATTGGGAGATCCTTATTCCAATCCCAGCTTTCTGCTAATGTGGACTAATGGTAAGAGGAAAGAACTGTGAACCAAGTAGTCACACTTCAAATCCCCACTCCCAGGCACCGAGGCTCATTGGTTACAGCAAAGGGTTGAGATCCAGGGAAAGTTGCTGTCCTAGCTTCCAGTCACTCAATCTGATAAACGGCTGTTGAGAGTTACATCAATGATAACATTCAGACAAAGGTTTTTTTTATCCTTTTTATACACATTGGGCTGGATATTCAAAAGGGTTGCGCCATGCGCAATAGGGTTGCACCTGCGCAAGTCCGAAATTGCGCCATTCTGTGATATTCAGCAGGTGGCAGTTGCGCCCCCCAAGTCATGCTGAGCAACAGCGCAATGCTAATGAAGGCATGCTCAACCAGAGGGGGAGGAACCATGCATAAACTGCACAGCCAGATATTCAGCCGGGCTGTGCAGAGTTGTGCAGGCACAACCCCCAACCTGCGCCTGCACAACTTTGAGCCAAAAAAAAAAGGAGTAAGTCGAGGGCCACCCACAGGTGAGTTGTCGCATTGCAGGGCACAACACGGCAGCTGCCACCTGTGGGTGGCCTTCCACTTGTTCCCTGTGCCCTCCCACAGCCCGATCACGGGCATAACATCAATAAATCCCCCACTGGCCTGGTTGCAGGCATAACATCAATGAAACCCCCACTGGCCCGATCACGGGCATAACATCAATGAACCCCCGACTGGCCCCAAACATGGCCAGAATGAGTTCAATCCCCCAAAGCAAAATCCCTGGTGGTCTAGTGGACGCGCGGCCCTGATCGTGGGCAGTAGAGTCACCCCAAGGTCAATTTCCCTGGTGATCAGTGGCCCCCATCCACCAGCCACGGGCCCACCACCGCTCCCCCTCAGCCGGTGGATGGCAGCACCCAACCCGCCTGCCACCCCTCCACCCGCACTCAGCTGCTCAGTAGGACTGCCGCCTATTGGTTCACAGCAAGGCCAATGGGTGTACTGCATCAAGGCAGTCCAGATATCAGAATAGTTGATTCACATATCTGGACTGCCAATATCGGTATCGCTCTACGCCATTGGCTCGCGAACAATGGGCATGCAGCCCTACCGGAGCAGTCGGTTGATGGTGGGGTAACGAGGCGAAGCGAAGATGCTGCCGCCACCGACGACGAGGCGGGGTCAGGTGGAGGTGGGGGGGCCACTGGATCACCAGAAATGGACGCTGAGGGTTGACTCTACGCCCGCGATCGGCTGCAATCACTGGATCACCAGGGATTACTCTTCTGAGAGTTCTCTACTTCCCGATCGGGCTTCACGGTCCATTGGACCACCAGGATTTTTGCTCTTGGGGGTGAACTCTGTTCTGGCTGCGATCGGGCCATTTGGGGGTTTCATTGATGTTATGCCCATCATCGGGCCAGTCAGGGGATTTACTCCCATGCCTCGCTATCGGGCTGCAGGGAACGTCGGGCCCCCACGGCTGCTGCCTGGCAGGGTGCCAGGCACAAGTCATCGGGGATCGGCACACCTGCATGCTAATGGCATGCAAATGGGGCCGTAGTTAGATGCAAATGGCTGCCTGTGCACCTTGCATGAATGATGCCCCCATTTGCATGCCACCTTTTGAATATCAGAAATTTGCACATGGCGCAATGGAACTTGGGCCACCGCATCTGAATGCTCCACTCTGACCACTTGAGGTGGCGCAAGTTCCACTGTGCTGATGCACAGTGGTTGAGTTAGGAGATTCAAAGGAGCTGCTCAATAGTCAACTCCTTTGAATATCGCCCCGGCCACACCCCAGCACAACTTTTTTGAGCAGCGCAAGGGCTTGCACCACAGAATGGCGCAGTTTGAATATCCAGCCCATTATATATGGAGGATAGCTCAGTTGAGAGGAAGCATCTCATTTGCAGTGGGTTCCAGCTTTTATACCATATGTGCAGCTGAGAATGACTGAAATAGAAAGAAGTCAACAGGCTTGCTCATGGTCATTCTGAGATAGTCATGTGCTGGGATTTGAACTTGTGATCTCTGGTATCATAGTTACAGTGCTGTACGAACATTCAAAAATGCCAGCAGAAGCAGGCCTTATGGTCTATCCAGTCTGCTCGCTTGTGCCCTCCCCACCCATCTTCATCACCCCCCCCACCCTATCCCAACCCTCTTAAAGCCACCCACCGTTCTACAGGATACCACCTCCTCGGGCACAGCATTCCACTTCTCTACCACCTGTTCAGTGAAAAAATGTCTCCCGATTTCCCTCTTGAATCTTCCCCCCCTCTGATGCCTTCTCATATCCCTCCCTCTTCTACACTCAGAAATCACTTCTGCATTAGCCTTGTTTATTCTCTTAAGGTATTTAAAGGTTTCAATCATATCACCCCCTATCCCTCCTCTCCTCCAGGGAGTACATGTTCAGTTTGCCCAATCTATCCCCGTAAGACTTCCCCTCCAGTCTCTGGATCATCTTGGTTGCCCTTCATTTCATCCTCTCCAACAATTTGATGTTCTTCTTCAGGAATGGGCACCAGTACTGCACGCAGTACTCCAGGCATGGCCTGACCAGAGATCTGTACAAGGGACAGAACACCTTCCTATTTCTGGAGGAGATTCCTCTCGCTATACAGCCCTGCATCCTGTTGGCTTTTGCTGCCACCTTCCTGCACTAAGCCAAGTTGTTCATGCTGCCTGTTATAAGCACTACCAGATCCTTTTCCTCCACGATGATTTCCAGCTGCACCCCTCCCAGCTGATAGCTTCTCCCCCGGTTTCTTGCACATCTTGGTGTTGAACCCCAGCTGCCATGTTTCTGACCACTCCTGCAGTTTGGTCAGGTCCTCCTGTAGTGCCTTCCACCCTTCAATGTCATCTACCACAGCTCCCATCTTCATATCATCAGGGAACAGACTGATCCTGCTCTGGATCCTGTGTGAGATATCAGCTATGTATAACCCAAACAGCACTGGTCCCAGTACCGATCCCTGTGGCACCCCACTCATCACTTCCCTCAGTTTCCCACCACCAGTACCCTCTGCTGCCTTACATTTAGTCAGTTGATGATCCATCTGATCATCTTCATTCCCACCCCTATGTATTTCAGCTCCCCCAGCCTCCCATGCAGCACAGAATCAAAGGCCTTCCTGAAGTCCAAATGCAGGAACTCCACCGCATGGCCCCTGTCCAGCTCCCCAGTCACCCAGTCATAATGCTCAATTAGATTTGTCTGGCAGGATCTGCCCAAGACAAATTCATGTTGCTAGATGTCCTGGAGACCACTGTCCTCCAAAAACAGTTACTAGTTTCTCTTTTAGGATTGTCTCCATGAGATTCCTCACAATTGATGAGAGGTTCACCGATCTGTGGTTGCCTGGTTCATCTCTAGGGCCACTTTTATGAATGGGCACCACATAGGACATCCTCCAGTCTTGTGGTATGCATCCTGTGTCCAGGATAGCATTGAACAAATCAGACATGATCTCTACCAGCTCCCTGAGTTCCCTAGGGTGAATTCCAACCAGTTCTGGTGCCTTGTCCACCCTCAGTTCCCTAAATCCTTCCAGAACCCTGTCCTCTGTAATCCCTACATCAGTCATCCATTCACCCCCACTACCCACTCCACCCCTCCCTTGAGGTATCTGCCACGCTTTCTCCTTCATGAACATAGAACAGAAGTATTCATTTAATGTCTCTGCCTGATCCACCCCTTTTCCACCCATCCACCCTCCGTCCTTCCTAATCCTCACAATCTGGTCCTTGCTCTTCCTTCTTTCTCTAATATATCTGAAGAGGCTCCCTTCTCATTCCTTAATACCCTGTGCCAGTCTCGGCTCTCTTGAAGCCTTGGCCACTCTAACTAGTCTGGTAATCTCCCTAGACTTCTATCAAATCAAATCAAACTTTATTTCTTTAAAGGCACCTTTCTTGAACCAAGGCGCCTGTACATCAAATATTATTATCCAATAAAACATTAAAACCATACAATTAAAACAATGATCAAGTCAATCTAAAACATAATTTGGAAACACTATATTAAACTTCATTTATAAACGCAAAGCTGAATAGGTACATTTTAAGCTCTTTTTTAAAACTTTGGATGGTCAAGCAGTCCCTTATCCAATGAGGTAGAGAATGCCACAGGGTTGGGGCCATATAAGCAAAAGAACGGGCCCCAGATGTCTGTAATTGCATCCTGGGAATCTCTAGCAATCCTTCATCGGTGGATTGAAGCAGTTTGGAGGGGCAGTAGGGAGAAAGAAGATCTTTCAGGTAGTAGGGTCCCTGGTCATATAGGGCTTTATAGGTCACCCAACTGACCTTGAAGGTGATACACCATCGCACTGGCAGTCAGTGCAGTCCATAGAGCACAGGTGTTATGTGACTAGTCCTGGATGTACCAGTCAACAACCTGGCAGCCACATTCTACACCAGCTGTAGGTGATGGAGATCAACCCCCAGAAGCTCTAGGTATAGAGCATTGCAGCAGTTAAGGCAAGTGGTCATGAAGGCATGGACCAAGATAGGAAGGTCATCAGAAGGAACCAAATGTTTCACCCGGGCAATATTCCTCAGATGGTAAAAAGAGGTCTTGACAATGGCTGATGCCTGTGATTTCAAGGTCAAGCCATCCTCAAAAATAACACCCAGGTTCTGCACTCAGTCCGAGGTGGTTAGCTGGACACCCCTGACACAAAGACCAGAGGGTTGCCATACCAACACGTCCATCCTCCAACGATCAGGATCCACCACCAACATCTCAGTCTTGTCAGGGTTCAACCTCAGCTAACTAGAACTCATCCAGTCTTGGATCTTGTATAGGCAGTTATTAAACACCATAAGAACATCCCCCTGCTCAGGTGCAAAGGACATATACAGTTGAGTATCATACACTTAGCAGTTAAAACTCAGTCTGTACTACCTAATATTGTCCCACAATGCTAGCATATACACCGTGAACAACATGGGTGCCAGAATGGAGCCCTGCGGCAGCCCAGAGGATAGGGGGAGAGGATCAGAGGAATAAATTCCAGAGACCACTCTTTGTGTCCTATCCTTGAGGTAAGATTGAAACCATCTGCGGACAAAACCAGACAATCCACAGATGAGCCACTGGTGCTCCAATAGCACACCATGGTCCACAGTGTCAAATGCCATGGAGAGATTAAGGAGGACCAAGATGGAATGGGTCTTCCGATCTCTCCCCATTAGGAGATCATTCATATACTCATCCTTTTCAACACCTCTTCCCAATGTCTTGAGTTTCTGAAATGCCTTCCTCTGGCTCTTGCCCCATCCATAACCTCTCCAGTCATTCAACCAACTGGGCTTCTTTGTCCTTCCCTTTTTACTCTATCTTTATACAAGTAGCAGTGGCCTCTGTCAGACCTTTTTTAATAATATTCCATTTTTGACTAGCATCCAAGTCTGGTTGAATTCCAGCCAGATACCTACCCAAAGTTTCCCCCATCCTTTTAAAGTCTGCCCCTTTAAAGTCAATCACTCTGGTCCCCATACCCCTCGTTTCCCTATCCACACTGAGCGTGAACCACACCGAGTGGTGGTCATTCCCAGTCATCGGGTTCTCCACCCTCAGTTCTCTTACAGCCTCTCCATTTGAAAGTATCAGGTCCAGCAACCTCTCCAATCTAGCTGGCTCATGTACCAACTGCACCAGGAAGCAGTCTTGAAATGCATCTAGTATGACCTGCTCCCTTGCACTCATGGTGGTTGGAGTGCTCCAATCCACCTCAAGTAGGTTGAAGTCCCCCACCACCACCACTGTGTTCCCCTTCCTACAGAACCTTCTAATTTGCTCAGTTAACTGTAACCATAGACTGTACTGCCTTTCCACTGCCCAGCCATGGACTGTGTTGCAGTGGGACCATCTGCAGAGCAGATACCCGTGTGCAGGCACCATCCAATCAATAGGTGGAACGAGATGATCTCATGATAGAAAATTGAAAGCTTAACAGGGAAAATTCTTCATAGTTGATGTTTTCAAGTCAGTTACCCCCCCCCCAACAGTGACATTTCACCAGCGAGGTCCCCCACAGTGACTACAGCGCCAAGCTGAGGTGGGTGACCTGCTGGAACCCGGCGCTGTCTGTCAGGGGTCATGCACCCCCCTAATCAGCTCCAACTGGAGTTGAGAATCCCTAAGTGGGGGGTGCAGGGGTATAGCCTCCCTTGTGGGGGGGGTTCAGGGGCGAAGCCGCCATGAAGAAAACAGCAGAACAAAGTGTGAACTGGCAGCCGACTGCAGAATGCAGTCAACCTGCCGGTGTCACTGACAGGCGTTCGACAACATTTTTGTCAGACTTCTGTCATGGATCCTTTTCAAGTTGCTATGCCAATGCAGCTGAGCACAGCTGATGGGTAAGGAAACTTTATTTATACAATGTTTACAACTGACATTACTGAATGGTGGAAATCTGTATCGTAAAATATAACCCCAGCATAAACAAGGATAGAGTTCATTTTGAGTTAAATGCATGAAAGCTGTGCAAGATGATATAAAATTAATATTCAATGTGTAATTATTGTTTGCTATAATAGTTACCATAATGCAGAGTAAATAAGTTACGATGTTTATATTGGAAGCACAATGTGATACTGTTTTCTTAAAGGAGGCAGGACTCACAGGATGTAAAAAAAAAACTCTCAGACTATTTAAGTGTTCTTAAAACAGTGTAATCTAGTGTTGTGTGGGTTGAACTCATGTATGCAGTGGGGAAGGGGGTTGAAATATGTCTGAAACTGGTGGAGTTGTGGTTAATCTGTGTCCAGCAGTGCTTGAGGTTATAAGTGTGACTAGTTATTAGGGTGCAGTGAAACTGCAACTTTGTCTGTTGTTGAGGGTATTGAACCAGAGGGTACAATGGGAGACAAAGTGTGGCTCAAGCTGTTTTTTGGGGAGGGGGTAACCTATATGTCCACTGCTGTGGGGTTGGGGATGCTATAAGTACATCTAATGCTTTGGAGGCATAAAACTTTTATTGTGTCTGGTGTTGGTGGGAGCATTAAATCTCTGTGTGCAGTGTAGAAGAGGACCTAAAATTGTGTTCAAAGCTATGGGAGGGAAGGTTGAAACTATGTAGTGCTTGGGGTGAGACTGTAAAAGGGTATGGTGCTTTGGAGGGAGTGAAACTGTCACAAAGACAATCCTGAATGTGGGTAGTACTTTAGTGCTTCCCACTCCATATGCATTTGAACTCTGCACAGGATGGGTATTGAAAAAATTAACATAAATATAAACATCAATACAAATGCAGCTTCAAAGTGGGCACAAAACACCTCAGCTGAGCTACTGTATGGCAAAAGTGCCAGTGAATGGTAAAGCCCTCCACTCACCACCTTGGCTAGCTCCCATCCGATTGTCAGCATGCAATCACAAGTATTGTAGAAACAGCTGTTTCTATAGTATTCACGATCATTCACGGACAATCAGATGGTGTCCAGACAAGGTGGTGAGTAGTGGACTGTGCCTGCCCAAATCACTACCATAGTTCAGCTTTTGGGGACTTGGGTGAGGGGTGGGTGCAGGAAAGAGGTTCCTAAGCAGGTTGCTTGGGAAGGGTTAAGATGCTTTTACGGGGGTTATTAGATTACCAGGAATATTCAACTTAGCTACAGGGTGGCTGGTTGGGTAGGTGGAGGACCACTAGAAATATTCACCACAGCTACAGTACTGTGTTCTGTTCAGGAGGCATAAACATGCTAATAAGCCCATTATGGCCATGCAAATTGCACTTAGTACCTTGCAAGCCCAATGGTCTCATTAACATGTTAGGGCTCAGTATTGCCCTTACGAATCCTGGCACTATCCCACTAGCACTCTACTATCACCACTGGGCTCATGTGGCCCATTTTTCAGTCTGGTGCTGCATCAGAGACGTGCACAGTTACTATGCGCTGCACCAACATGGCTTCATAGTCAAAGACAATAAGTATGCTCCTGTTGGAGCACGCTAATTGTCTAAACATTGCCCTTGAGGCAGCTTCATGATAATTGTCACAAAGTGCTCCTGTCAGTGCAATGCATGTGGCTGGATCTGAATAGGAGGACTTATACCCCTTAGCCTGATAGAACCCAAAGTCCATAACACTATAGCTACTAGGGATGGTTGGATAAAGAGATAGACAAAAACTTTATTTGTATACAGGTAGCATATCATTAGGGAAGATTGTCCCCGTTTACTAGACAGTCCTGTATAATCATTACAGTTACTATAAAAACAATACAAAATATAAAATATACATAAAAAATCAGTTACAAGCATTTGAGGAGCAGCATTCCAATTCATTTACAAAAATGTAAACTGATGACGTACAAACAGAATATGGCAATTTGTTCCAGTGTAAAGCAGCCTGAAAACTTAATGTCTTAACCAAATCTGGTGTTACACCTGGCAAAACCAATTTTATTAATATACAAAGATCTTTTCAAATCATGAAATCATTTTTTTTTTTTTTTTACAGAACACGGTAAGAGTAATGTAATGATTGGTTGGAATAACAAGTTCTTATGCAGCAATTTCAGTCAGGTGTTAGTACATCTTATGCTCAAGAACTGCCAATTCAACTTTTTAAACATGACACAGTGGTGAGTGGAAAAATTACAGCTCAGAACATACCAGGCCAGTTTGTGATATAACTTATCTAACAACCCTTTTGCAGCAGTGCGACATAAGAATGGTATGGCCATAGCCTCAAGATGATAGTGTTCTAACTTACAACAGCATGAAAGCAAGCAAACATGTTTGGCACTCACAAATGTGGATTCTTCTATAGAACCATAATGACTCAAGGAAATATAGCAGACACTTAAATGGGATTCTTCCAACTAACTATATCACATTAGGGAATAATTCCTTATTCAATTTAGATTAAAAAAATACAGGTCCGAGTATTACAGAACCAAACTTTTTTTATGCAGCAGATCTAATAGACTCAAACTAAACATATTTATCTTATTTTAAATTATTAGAAATATAGTGTAGCCTGCACACTGCTTTCAATTCTGCAATTACTTAACAGATCAGAAACTCTCTATACTCAGTGGCACACTCTTGCTTGATTATACAATTTCAGTTAACCAAGAACGGAAACTATTTAAAAAAATATATATATTTTAAGAGAGGAGTAAGCTTCTTGTATAGGTTATTATCAGAAGATGTACACTTAAGATAAAAAACAAAACAGAAGACTGATTTGGGCATTTTCTTATCCTCTGAAACATAGAACAAATTTTGGAAAAATATGTACAGTGTGACTAATGCCACACAAGTAGAGGTGCTGTGAAGTTAAACTTTGCCTGCGAAGTTCACAAGAATTGCCTACAATTCACACTTCTCAGAATTTGCAGAATTTTTGGAACACTCCAAAACCTTGATTCATGCAATTTGCGTGACATATTTGGCGAAATTTACCTTTTTTTTTTTTATATAAAACGCAAAGCATGGAATTTGTGGGAGAGCATAAAATTCATGGGTGGAGCACAACGAAATTGCTCCGCAAATTCAACAAACTCCGCTAATTAACTCAGGGAGCAGATTTCAAGGACTTTGCGCACCACTACACACAAGGGACTCAGAAGATTGACCCAATTCAAAATTCTGCATGATTACTTTATCCCAACAAAACTTCAAGCTATGGGTTTCCAGCAAAATGGGGTTTGCTGCATGTGTCACCGATTACGGGCCACATGTGGTCATGCTCCTCATTCCCAAAAAGCATGGAATTATGTAACAGAGATATGTTCAGATATTCATTTACCTCTCTATTCTAAACATTGGATATTAGACAACCTTTCCAGAGCCCCATCAGCAGATATCTCTCAAAAGTCATGTATCCAGCTAGTTGCATTATGGCTAAAACTTCTGTTTACTGGGAAAACAGTTTTCCATTCATTGGTGGAGAGATGGTGAAAAAATATGGATTCAACAACCTCCAGTTGAAGCATAATTGTTGTTCAGAAATATCCACCCCAGTCCTGGGTCTGCAACAGCAACATCAGTACCCACTAGGAAGTGCGGTGCCTTAACTGTTGCCTCCATCAATATCTGTATCCTGCTGCCTATAGTAAATATGAATATCTTCAGGCATGGGTTTCTCAACATAAACCAGATGACCTGTCTGTTGTAGAGACCTGACTTACCCCAAGAGTCCCAGATCTGGCTATCCAACTGAAAGGTTACTCTTCCTTCAGGCTGGATAGATTTACAAGCATGGAGGAGGTTGTGTCATCTATCTTAGGGTCACCTTCCAGGGTCATGCCCTTCCAGGACCCATCATCGGCAGTAATACCCACATGCTTGCAATAAAGTTGCAACTTGGTTTGCACCTCATGCTAGTATCAGTGTATATACCTCCTAAAGAGCAGGCCTCTGGCTTTAAGTCAGCCATGGATTATCTCACTGAATTCCAATACAACTCTGAGGTATTGATGGTACAGGATTTCAACATAATCTGGTTATCATCTGAGGTGGCACCATACAAAGATGTTCTCTCTTCCCTGGACATGGCCCAGCTAGCTGAAGCCCCAACCCAAGTGAATTACTGAAATGGTACTAGCACACAGCTTGATTGGCTAATCACCAATCGATCTGAAAGAATAGCCAGTATATCTGTACTTCCAGATGCCATTAGTGACCAGTCCCCTATCCTTTGCACTTGGACAAAAATCTCCCAGAATCCCTCCAAAAACAGTTACATCTAGGGTCCTAAATAAAGGGCAGCTTGGATTACTTGAAGTGTACCTCAGTCAGCTAGACTGGTCAGATATCCACAACAGCCAACAATATTGACACGGCGCTTGAGCTCATTGTCGACACTTTTTTTTTTTTATATACTTAGTTTATTATCTTTCATTTGTCAGCATTTGTTGCATCATTTTCATGAATCACACATTGTTCTTTGGGGGTAAAAACCCCTAGCACTGACAACCTTGCAGATATATTACAGCACTTCTGGTTCATAGTAGTCAACTTTACTACAGTCTAACTAAAACAGTAACAGTAGGTGCTACTGTCTGGTATGTTCCGTCCTTTCACTATCTATAACTAATTGTCTGGCATCCAGAGAATACCCATAACAGGAGTCTATCGGGGGACATTCTCTATCTCTGGTGTAAAAGATAAGTATCTCTTTAGTTTGGTTCAGTTCTGGCATCTTACTCTTAACCTCTGTCATACAGTAACCATCTGGTCTATTTCTATTGATATATCTGTGGCTTTTGCTTAAGATTGATCGTTAACCTTTCCATCAAATGTATGGATTCAACCATATCCCTCCATTCCCCTACCCCCGGGGCCTTCAGCTGCAACCAATTCTTTGTAATAATTTTTAGGGCTGCCGCTACCTGGATCTTCCATAGGTATCTGGCATCCTTATCTTTAACTTCCCCTGGGATTAGTCCCAAAACCAAGTGTTCAGGTGCTAACTGCATCTCAATTGCAAATATCTGTTCTAGGTGTTTTGTAACCTCCATCTAATAAACAGTGACATGTGGACATGACCAAAAGACATGTGCCTGTGAGGTATGTTGTTCTCCACAAGCCCTCCAACACCCAGCCGTGGCCCCTCCTTTCACATGAACCATTTGTGTTGGTACTAAGAAATATCTGGTTCTCAACTTCCAACAGAAATCCCTCCACACCAAAGAACTAGAAGCTGACCATGTACTTCTCCACATCAGAGACCATTGTTTATCTGTTATGTGAATTACTAAGTCCTGTTCCCATTTTTTCTTTATGTGTGGGATGTGTTGGCCATATCTGCCACATAATTATTATACAGCAACGAGATGGCATGGTCAGCCCCCCACACTCTTTGAAATAGCCCTCTCTCTTCCAACACCGGCTGTTCCAGCATTGTCTTGTTAATTTGTATATTCAAATAGTCTCTCAATTGATAATACCCGATTTTATCTGTCTGCTTCAGGCCATATTTTTCTTGGATTGCTTCAAAGGAGAGTAGGGTATTCCCCGACATTATTTGATAAGGAGCGCACAGACCCCTTCTAGCTTGTTTCTGATACCACTTATCAAGCATTGCTGGTGTATATTGACTGTCATATGCCCACCATTTATACCTCCACAGAGTCCCAAATGTGGCCCCCCTGCTTATTCCTCTCCTCCATCCGTCCAACACCGTTCTTGTACCCGAGAGACAGAACGTTTCCCCTGTGTCCAGAGGCCCAAACATCACCGCCTGCAAAGGAGGATCCCTTTGTTTCCAAAGATCTGTTCACTTCCAATGGTGTCATATCCCAGATTGCCCCAAAGTAGTGCGACCCTCATCTGGGCTGCCACCCAGTAGCCCTGCAAGCATGGGAATGCAAGGCCCCCCTCTTCCTTAGGAAGATAAAGCAAGGATCTTCTTAATCTAGGATTTTTACCCTTCCATAAATAGGAGAAACACATACCCTGCCAAGTCTCCAGATCCGCCAGAGTTAACAGACATGGGACACATTGAAATAAGTAGAGAAGGTGTGGTAATGCATTCATCTTAAGGGCTTGAGCCCTAGCACTAAGTGAGGTGGGTAGAAGGGACCATCTTTGAAAGTCACTTTTAAGCTGCACTATTATAGGAGGACAGTTCAGTTCTTTCAATTATGTATTGTTCCTACCCTACTTTACCCCTAAATATTTTATCTCTGTCTAAGCCCATAACATGGGGTAGTTACTTTTAAGCTCTTTAGTTGGGGTAAATTTGAAACAGAGAATTTCCATTTTATTATTATTCAATTTATAGCTGGATAACCCTGAGAACTTATCCAGCCTTCTAGATACCGCTGGCAAAGATTTCAGGGGGTCTGCCACATACAAAAGAACATCATCAGCATACAGAGCCAGTTTGTGGGTTTGTCCCCCCATATTAATTCCCTTTATCTCTGGGCACTGATGGATGCTCTGAGCAAGAGGTTTAGTGAACAGGACAAACAGTAATGGAGAGAGAGAGAGAGGGGACACCCCTGTCACATTCCTCTTTCTAAATGAAAAATCCCAGAGATATGTCCATTCACTTTGACCTGTGCTCTCGGAGATTCACATAACTTAAATATGGCCGTTATGAGCTGCCTCAGGAACCCAAACCAGGAAAGGACCTCTTTCAGACATAACCACGATACCCTGTCAGATGCTTTTTCAGCATCAAGACTTACTATCAACACCGGTAATTTTTGCATGGAAATTTGATCTATTATATGTGTTGTTCTACGTAGAGTATCCTGTGCTTGTCTACCCAGTATGAAACCGGATTGGTCTATCTGTACTAAAGAGGGAAGGTACTCCTGAATACGTCTGGCCAAAAGAGATGTAAGTATTTTATAATCAGTGTTCAATAGGGAGATCAGTCTATATGAAGGGCATTTTGTTGGGTCCTTTCCTGGCTTGGGTATCACCAAAATCACCACCTGAGCCCAAGAAGAAGGGGCCGCAGCCTCATCTCTCATGACCCCATCAAAAACCTTCCCCAGAAGTGTCTGTATCTTGTTTCCAAAACATTTATAGAACTCCGAAGGGAGTCCATCCGACCACGGGCATTTACCCACCTTAAGCCTTTTAATCCCCTCCTTTATTTCCTCTGGTCTCACAGGTCCCACTAATCTTTCCCTTTGCTCTCTAGTTAGGCCTGGTAGTTTAAGCGAACTCAGGAAATCTCTTTATGTCTTCCCTTCTCTCTTTTGTATCTTCTGCATATAAATTTGTATAATATGTTCTAAAGGCATCTGCTATCTCATGGACCCCTTGAACCATTTTGCCTAACCCTGGGTGCCACACCTTCATTATTGTTGCTCTTGCTCACTTTTCCCTCAACCTACAAGTGAGATAATGCAGTGATCAAGGTCCCCCCTCATAATGTTGTTGTCTCAAAAAAAGCAGCTTCTGTTCCACCTGATAATCCAAAATTCCTGTCAACTCTCTCTTATAGTCAAACAACTGTCTCCTACGCGCCTTGTCATACTTTTGTTTTTGCTGTCCCTCTAGATCTGCTATCAACCCCATTAGTTTAAGTCTTCTGGCCTCCCTCTCCCTCTTTTTCCACGAGGCCAGTTGGATAAATTTGCCTCGGAGGACAGCTTTTTCGGCATCCCAGAGGATGGCCTGTGTGGTATCCTGCTCTGTATTATCTAGAAGGTAAGCCATATAGGTTTCTACTATTTGGTCCCTGATTTCTTTATCTTTCAAAATAGAGGTGTTCAGCCGCCATAAGGTATTCCGGCGAGTCTCCCCTAGGTCTATTTTTATATATATATGGGCGCATGATCAGACAAGAGTAAGTCTCCTATCCAAGTGTCCTCAATTCTCTGTACCTCAGTCTTTGTGACTAGGATATAGTCTAACCTTGCGTATGTGTTATGGGCCACAGAAAAAAGGTATAGTCCCTCTGTCTAATGTGTTGGTGTCTCCAGGTATCTAATAATCCCATTTCTCCTATCAATTTCTGGATTTTCCTAGCCGTTTTGTGTGGTTTCCCTCTTACCCTTGAGGAGTAGTCCATATCCGGGTTCAAGGGCAGATTAAGGTCCCCCCCAAAATTATAACTCCCTCCCCCCACTCTAACAGAGTGGCTAGAAAGGAATGATACTCAGGTAATGTTGAGCCAGGGGGAAAGTACACGGATGCCAGTGTGACAACATTGCCCCTAAATTTCCCTTTCAGCATCACGTATCATCCCTCCTTATCTGTCTTAGCCTCCATTTTTTCAAATGGGGAATTAGAAGGCACCAACACCATCACTCCCCTCCTTCTACCATTCTTATAGGAGGATGCTGCCATTTCCCCAAAACCCAATTTTAGGAACTTATTATGCTCCTCCGTCGACAAATGGGTCTCCTGGAGCAATAATAAATCTGCCACAGCTTTCCTTAACTGGCTCAATATTTGAGATCTTTTAACAGGGTTTGTAAGGCCATTAACATTGTAGGAACAAACAATCGTACCCCCATCTGCCATCACAAAGGTCTGCATTTAAAAATATATTCTCAGGGTCCCCCCGGACTCCTCCTTGAGGGCCACCCCACACATCTCCCTTCTTTACTTCAATTAACTCACTCTTACGATGGAACACATCCCTGATATGAAACAACATATAAACTATTACTGATAACAGTAGCTCAGCTTTACAGCCAACTGGGCTTGTAACCAATGCATGATCTTTGACCTCCAAGGTAGAAGTCCCACTTTTTTGGGCTCTGGTCCTACCTCCACCTTATACCGATGAAGGCAAGTTTAGAGGGGTTACCAGTATCTCTACAACGGGAGACCCTCTCTAGAGAGCTCTTGTTCATGACTTGAAGCTCTTCACTTTCCTGTATGACCAATTATTCTATTGATCTGAAAAGCTTTTTATTGGGGCACTGTGTACCTAAGCATCTTCCAAAAGAAAATGATGTTCTGCACTGATCTAACCATCTTCCATATAAACATTTGCCTTCTGACCTAATCCCAGTTTCATGTCTTCTGTAGGACCAGAGAAATCTCCCTCTACCACTTCTCCAACTGGGGTACCCCCCGGGGGGAGACATTAGTTCCACCCCACATGGAAGGGATGCAAACCCCAGAACCACCAAACAAGAATCATTACCCCTTCCCCAATTCTCCTCCCCTTCTCCAGAATTCACTAATCCCACTAACTCTGTTTATTTTGTTCATTAATTCCTCCATAGTATTGCCCTTTTCCCAAACCTCAAATGCTTCTTATCTTTCCATCCCCATGTTTTGAGTTATTAATGCCCATTCTTGTACCACTGATATCCTAAGCCCATAACACTGTACAGTTTCAAATATAATGGTCCACACTCTTTGTATATTTCTTCTTGATCTGGGCCTCTTCCCCTGTTTCTGCTCCATAACTGGAGCTCTTGTTTTACTTTTAAAGCAAATCCCCTACAGTGGACCCTTTCCAGTGTCTAACCAAAGATTAGCCCCTATATATCCCCCCACCCACTTCCACCCTTCCCCCCCCAGCCATGTAGAAAATAACCCAGTTCCTGATGGTGATGTGATTCTTGCACTTCTGTTTCATTTCCCCTCGCCCTCCTTCCACTGCATCCACGTTTGTATTTACTCATAAACCCTTCCACGTCAAATCCCACTTCCCTGAGGCATCCAATATGTGCATAGCTTTATAACTGCTGCAGGGAATCAGGAGTCGCTAACCCCCCCGCCTGCTTTCTCATAAGATCGTATAATTATTAGTCATGAGCCATGTAATCAGAATAAGCAGGCATAGTCTCCAGTTATGAAAGTCTTTTTCATTTCTCTTCAAGTGCTCTGAGCACATTGTACTCCCTTAAGTCCCCATCATAGTCTCTTTAAAGTCAGTACTTGCAATGTATTCCCATTTTGTCTCTTCATCCTTTAGCCGTTGAGTTGTTATTCAGCACGACGTCTTGTTCTCTCAGAGGGTTGCCTTGTTCCTGCTCTCCTCACTCTAGATCTACTTCTGGGGGTTTTCTTTTGGCTAGGACCTTGTCCCACACCCCAAACATGTCCCTGCTTAAACCACCATTCACTCTTTTTGGGCCTCTTTTGAACCAGTTCCGCTCCCCCAGCTGCTGTTGAATCCATCGTCCCTGCTCCTCAGGTATGTGCAACCCCACTCTGTCCACGAACTCTTTGGCTTCTGCCAGCTCTTGAAATCTCAAAATACCTTTTTCTGTTTGAACTTTCAGCCTAGCAGGGTATTCAACAAAGGCCTTTACCCCTTTTTGCTGTAATAATTTCAAAACCTGTAGCACCTTCCTCCTCCTAGCAAGCAACTGTGGGGTAAAGTCATGGTCAAAAAATAGTCTGACATCTCCAAAATATATAGTTTTTCTTGACCAAGCTAGGGCTAACACCTCCTCTTTGGTTGTGTAATCCAGGAACGCAAGCACTATCGATCTAGGTCTGGCCTTCTGATCTCGAGGCCGTGGTACCAATGATCTGTGAGCTCTAATAATGTCCAGCCACTTGTCAGTAGGTAAATTGAATATCTCTCTTATAAATGAGTCGATAAAGCCTATCATGTTCACTGATTCCATTCCTTCTGGTACTCTGTGGATCCGAATATTGTTTCGCCGGCTCCAGTTCTCTAAGTCCTCAAGCTTCTGTTCGAGCAATGTGGTGCGATGATGCAGCTCCAGCAAGGCTGAATTGTGCACGTCTTTGGTCTGGGTATATTCTGTCATTATCGTCTCAACTTCTTGTGTTTTCTGGTGTAATTTTGCAATGTCTTGGTATTGATCTAATGCTTTAGCCTCCAATCTCTGCAGAGTATTGTTTATTTGTTGCAGGGTTTGGCAGAGCTGCCAAGAAGTAATCGTGCATTCTGTCTCTTGAGCCATACTCATGGCCTTCTCTGTACTTTGTACTGTGGGTTTGCACTCTGCACAGGCCTCCGCTCAGCCGTTTTGTACCTGCTATCTTTTGTTTTACAGCTCCATTCAACTGAATCTCCTTCAAATGGTGTTTGGGTCCCATTAGATAGTCTTCTATTGATCTTTTGGTCGACAGGATTGACGTTTTCTTTATGGATTAACATGGATTGTTTCTGGTCAGTCATTCAGCGCTTGGTTTAGGCAGCCATTAGGTCCATGCCCCAACCGAAAGTCCCCATTGCCAACACTTTTAATGCAGCTTGCAACTTATATGCACTACTCAAAAAAAAAAAAAAAAAAGGAAAGTTAGGGGTTCAAGTAATTCTTGGGCCACACCATCTCACATCAAACAAATGAGAGAAAGAGACAACCTGTGGCATAAAGCCAAGTGTACAGGGTCCCACGCCGACATCTAAAATTATAAAGCAGCCTGTAATAAATGCACATGTGCTATCCATAAAGCGAAAAGTCATTACTTTAGAAATGAACTAAGCAACTCTTAGTGCAACAGTCATAAATTCTGGGACAACATTAAGTCCCTGACTGGTAAGCCTAGTAAAGACCCACCCACAATGCTCAATGGTACCAAAGACCACAAAGAAATAGCTACCACCCTCAACAAGGCCTTCACTGAGCTTGGCTGGTTGATCCACCCTACCAGTGTCCACAAAACTATACTACTCCTCATAACAATTCTAAACCACCAATCAGCTCACTTCCCCCCCTTCTACCTCAAGACTGTAACTAAATCAGAGTCCAAAAAATCTCTCGCAGGTACTTGGGAAGACTGGAACCTGTAGAGACGCACTTTATTTTAAGCTAATTTCACTCACCCTTGCTGAACTCTCTCTCCCCTAACTAGAATCCTCAGTCTATCACTTATAACTGCTAAATTCCCCCTGATCTGAAAAGAAGCAGTGATCATCCCCATCTTCAAAAGTGGAGACACTCCAATTACTGACCCATCTCTATTCTCCCTCCGCTCTCAAAAGCTCTCAAAAGGATTGTCAGCAACCAGCTCCTTGACTGTCATGACAAGAACATGCTTCTATGTCAGGAACAGAATGGCTTCAGGAACATGCTTCTGTGTCAGAAACAGCATGGCTTCAGGAAACACCACAGCACAGCAACGGCTTTAGTGGAGTTCACCTGCTTCATCCATGAGGCTCCAGATCAGGGGCTTTTGGTTGTGGCAACCTTCATAGACCTCACCAAGGTCTTTGACATGGTCAATCATGAGCTTCTACTTTGTCAGTTGGTCAATACAGGTCTATCCTCAGAGTCCCTGGAGTGGTTTCAGAGCTACCCCACAGGTCAAGTGCAACAAGTAAACATACTTGATGTTCTCACTGATCGGCATAACGTTACATCTGGGGTAACCCAAGATTCTGTCTTCAGTCCCCTGCTATTTAGCCTGTTCTTAAATAACATCCCTAAGGCATGTCCTGACAATGTTCTGTTGTATGCAGACGATGCTGTGATGTTCATATCCAGTCCAACCCCAAAGGCTCACAGCAAAAAATTCAGGCTAACTTCACAGCAATAGAGGCCTGGCTCTGCAACTCTAAGCTCCTTCTGAACTACAGGAAGACAAAGGTTATGCAGTTTGCTTCCCCGCAAACAGATTTAGGTCTTATCACCTCAAGATATTAAACAACTGTGAAGATGCACTAGACTTAGTCAATTGCTTTAAATACCTTGGGCTCACTCTAGACTGATCTCTCACTTATACCAAACACATTGACCATGTAGCCAAGGCTGCAAACTCCATGTACTGGTCAGCTTTATAGGCACAGGCATTGCCTTATGGATGAAGCCCTCAAGCTCACAGTCACCAGCTCAGTCCTGTCTACTATTAACTATGGGCTGGAAGTCTATGGGTCAGGTACTGACACAGCCCTTAAGAGAATCAAACTGGTCCTAAAAAAATTCTGCCATCATACTAGGTGCTCACTGATTTACCCATATCTGCGAGCTCTACATTCATTCTGGATGGCTTAATCTGCAACATGGGATCAAGTACCAGGTTTGCCTGCTTGCTAAGAAGTCCATCCTTAGTCTCACTCCTCCAGGGGTAGAGGACCTCCTCTGTTCACCCACCGACCATAGGCTTACCAGAGGTTCCAACAGGAAGTTACTTTAAGTTCCCTTCAGCCAAACATCGCAGGGGCAATGGTCCTTTGCATATAGGGCCCCCAAATGGCTTAACTCTCTCACCTCTAACTTTCAAATTGGAACCCAAACTTGGCTCCTTCAAAACAAAATGTCATCCTATCTTTCTGCCATCAGCACTTGTGAATGTGAAAACTAATGCACTTACTTTCACCCTTTATGATAAATATTCCTCAACTGCACTCATTTACCTGCTCACTACCCCTATAGTACCCAGGCACCCATCATTACTCACCCTCCATCCCCACCCTTCCCCTGGCTCCTGTTCACCCTAATGGAGGCTGGCATTACACCCGTTACTCCCCCTCCCCCTGGCCACTTCCCATTCTGCACTTTTGCTCCAACAAGCTCTGTGGGCTACTCCAATTAATACCTCCTAACTCCTCTTCCACTTCAATAAGTTTATTAATCTTGACTACCTAATGCTCTCAAATGATTCTATTTCCTCTCCGTACTACTCATACTCTTCTAACCTCTATTAGCTCCTCTCCCCCTCCCTCCTGAATCCAAAGTTTATTGGCTGATGCTTTGCATGTAAGCATTTCTAGATTGTAAAGATTGTAACTAACGGTTATGGAACTTTTGTTCCACACCTTTCAATCCATGTACTGTATGTGTTTTTTTCTCTAACGTGGAACCTTTGTCAATGAGCTATTAGCTTAAAGGTATAAATCCAAGATGTCAATAAATAAATACATACATACATTTATCTGCTACTTAGCAAATGATATATCTTTGACACCATCTAGTCACTGTTCTTAGAAAAATTAAGTATGCAATACAATATTCCTAGGAATGTGAACCACATGATCGCAATAAACATGATCTTGAAAATGCTACAGTCATCCTAATTTTATCTCAAAGCTTTGTGCTGTGTGCAAACCATTAGTGCAGGATTAGCGTGAGTCTGCTATGTTCAAAAGGCCAAATAATATGTACAAATCGCATTAGCACCAGGCAAACCATAATTATATGCAAGGGGCACACTGAACATGAATACAGGTGCTATGGGATATTCATCAGCTAGCGCCATGCTAAGGTGTTTAGCGTGACTTAGCACAACCCTTAGCATGGTACAAATTATCACCCTGGAAAAGCTGGTCTTAACCCTGGGCAAACAGCTTTGCATGACATTGGTGCTTTGTGCTGTGTTTGCACGGCTTGCGCGAACCTTATATACGAGTATGACACTTAGAAAATGCCAGACATGGAGGACACATGCTGCTCACTGATGGCACCACCATAATGCCAAACAGCTGCCACTAGTCCCAGCCATGCCAGGCAGTAAGGGGTGATCTGGCCCACAGGGGACATCATGGTAGTGTGGCCATAGGACACACACCTGCAGACCATATACATCTGATGACCAACAGATGCCAGCACACACATGCAGCACTGTGGGCATGGTGGCCATTGAGGGGAGGATGTATGGGTTTCCAGACCTCACCACAGCCCAGGTGTGGCCAGAAGGCTGGGACACATCATGCAGTGTACATGGGCCAGTAGTTAGACTACCTCACCACCTGTGTGCCTGTCAGATTTTACGTGGCACCCCAGCCACATACTGCACAACTGTACAGATGCCACAGCACACACAGCCAGCCATGTATATGTCACTGTGAGCATCCCATGCCACAGGTGCAGCATCTGTGGATCACACAACAGTGTAACAGTACAGTCTACTGTCAGTAATCACCTGCAAGCTGGGTCTGTCACTGTGTACAGTGCTGTGGTCATCACTGCCCTACATACCATAGGCATTGCCAAGTCCCCCACACTACCGGTCCCCTTGCTACTGTAGTGTCTGCTGTGCACTGTAGCATGACCTACAGTGTGACAGTTGCATGCAGCACCACCACCACCTGTGCCTATGCTGTGTTGTCTCCTGGGGTACGATATGCTATGCTATGCTTTACTGTTTACTTGTAGCCTGCAGCTATCATCATGCACTGCCTGACTGACCTACAGGTAGAGCTGTGGTCAGACCTGGCCAGCCCCTGTACTTCCAGACTGACCTACAGATGGAGCTGTGGAACCCTGCAGTAATGCTGGGCAAACTTTGGGAGGCAGTATAGTGCAGTGTTTTAAGGCTATGAGCTGCAAATCTGGTGATATCCAGCAGACCAGACCTGGGTTTGAATCCCACAGCTTCCACTTGCATACTGTGTGACCCTGAGCAAGTCACTAAACTTCCCTGTGCTCCCAGGTTGCACCTGTATAAAAAAAAAAGCTTTCAGCTTAGTGTGCTACTCATGGTTAAACAACTAAATAAAAAAAAACTGCATACAAATAATGAGATGCTAATGTGGCTGTTTGCCTAGAGATTACCTAAGTAGGCTCATTTGCATGTCACTTTTGAATATGGCAAAGTTTAGCACTGGGCAAACATGTTTGCACTGGGCAAACAGCTTAGCTCCACGCTAATCCCATGCAAATTTGTTGGCTCTGCGCAAATGGTTTGGGGAATATTATACTGTTTTGCACACTGTACTGTCCCATAGGCTGCTCCCTGCAGGTGTACTGGGTCCAGGCATTTGCTGGAACACACATTGGCCACATAGGCCACCTCTACCTACCTTCACATCGCTGTGCACTGTATTGTTGTTGTGGTCTGCACTTCCTGGTTACTATATTCAGAGCTATCATATTACAGGGCTACATTTGCCCTGCACTCCCTGCCCAGTTTGCCCAGCTTCATTCCCATGCTATATTCAGAGGCTGTTTGCCCTGAGCTATTTCTTTTGAATATAGCTTGCTTTGTGCTCTGGGCTAACTCTGCCCACCAGGCAGTGCTAATTTAGCCCCAGAGCAAAGTTTTGAATATCTGGCCCTCTACGTCTTACTAGGTATGCTTTTATTTGTTCCGTACTCTGCACCATCTCTAAACATAATTATTAAAAAAAATACAAAACATCACTGCCAACAATGACAAGCATTACATTATATCATTATCCTCCAACTTGTCTCTATATGCATTATGGGAAATACATGCACTCAGTTCATTAAGATAATCATTCCATGGGAAGACCCAATTGCAAAACTTGTTTTCAACAAAACAATGTTTCCAAAAGGATGATTATGATGTTTATAAAGTCATACAGTAACTCTTGTATTGGATACATTAATAGCTGAATTAAGAGTTGGTATACCTCCAAGCGCTTTGCCCATTTGTGCTTTCTTACAAATGAGTCCCGAGTAATATTCTCTCTCTCTCTCTCTCTGCTTTCTCCCTCAAGTTTCTGCTTCATGACTTTTCAACTCCCACCTGCAACTGTCCATGGCCCTCTACCTCTTTACTTCTCCTCCACGCTAGTATTTCCCTGGCCACTATGCTCCCCTCGTCCCCAGACTATGCATGTATGAGTAGTTTCGCCCTGGCTATCAAAGTTCAGTTATTATCTACTACATGGATCTGTTGCACTGATTCACCTTACCACATTTATGATTATGCTCATCTGATATACCGTATTGCTGTATATGACTTTTATTTTTGTAATGTTGTTAATACTATTCATTCCCCCCCCCCCGAACTCTTGAACTATCTCCACTTCCCCTCACCCCAAGGACATATCTAGAAATGAGCTGTTAGCAGCTCAGTATGAGTATGTCTTCCTGTTGAAACTTTTGAAATAAATAAATATTTTCCTTAATGTCAGTAGTCTTTAAATATACAGTACAGTACAAAGATACAAGTAGTTCAAATTTAAAACAAAGCTATAAACTGCTCAATATCCTATGCCATGACAGGGCACTGTCATCCACCCCCAAAATAAACAACAATTCCACAATCTATAAAATAATACTGTACGTGTCATTAGAATGTTCCTAGTACCATCAGTCATAGTTTTTGTTTTCTTTGCATTTATCACCAATTTCTATACATTGTCAAATATCAATCAGATTTTTCTATCTGGTAAGTGTCACTGCATCGTCTACATATAAAATTATTTTATAGAATTTGTTTTGTACATAAAATGAATAAATGATACCCTTATATTATGACAACAAAAACTCAAATGCGCCAAGTATGGCTGGGCCACAGGACCCCCACCCAAAAAAAAAATCATAATACTAGCATTTAGATCTAGGCTCTAAAAGTCACACCACTTGTAGTACATAAATTAGCACACATGTACTTAGAATGAAGTGTTCTTTTATTGCATATAGCCTATGAGGTACATTGATACTGACAAGCAGTAGCAATACAAATGAGTGCCAACCTTTCATGCACAGCACTTTGTCAATCATATAAGCACCTACTACTGGATCTCAATTTGTACATACCAAAACAGTCATGCCACAAAAAAGGGACAATTTAAAAGATCTTTTCATGACAAGCAATACAAAAATAACCCACAGCATTTTCAAAGATACACGAAACTGAATACACTAGAACAGAACAAATGTTTGCACCAATTAAATTAATTTATTGCATATATTATCCTACCCAAGGCACATTTCAAAAGTGCAAATCAGAATGGATGCAGACATGTAAAGGCTATCACTTTTAATGTTGATCATTCAAGTGTTGCCAAATTTCAGACACCAGCTTCAAGTCAGCCTTCATTGCAAGATCAGACAAAATCCTCACGATGCAAGTACAATGTACAGACAAGCATGAGCAAGATAATTGGAACAACTCATGCTTAACTGGAAGTAAAGAAATATTCAAATTAGTTGTGGTAGAAACATCAAAATGTTAATTCAAACTGAAGGCACTATTAACCAAGTCCAACTAATATATCCACAGACTCCATTAGCAACATTTTATCCAAATCTCCAACCTTTTTTGGCAGCCAAACTTAATATGTCCTCATGAAAGAAAAACAGTGTTCAGGACCCTGTATACAGATATGTCTCACCAAGGCATTATCCAGGTTTTCATTTTGATGTCCTGTAAATGCTCCCCAATACAGATTTTAAACCTACAGTACAAATCGTTTTGCCAGCATATATACATTCACAATTACACCTAGCTAGGTTAATCAGATCAGTAGCACAATTAAAAAAAGCTTCACTCATCAAGGTTTCAAGTCACAGGGTTCCTAAAACATCTTCCATTACAAATGGATACACACAATTTACAGTACCCACAAGAATAGTTACCCTTGGGTAATAGAGGTAGGCAATTCCTTTCTTTGGCCACTATCAATTTCTTAAGACTGTGAGTCACCCAGTCGCCCATGTTTTTGTCCTTGCGATACACAAACCTAGGGAAATGTAGTACAAATGGATCAAGAGATTAGTCTGCCCAAAGTATATTCCAGTGCTTCTCAATTATTATTTTAAACACCATCTGCCTGCATAGAGCAAGTGGTAATGAAACTTAACAGCTTACATTGGGCTATAGGTTCATAGATCAGTAAGAGTCTGAAGCCGCTGGCCATAGTGACTCGACCAATCAATCCAAACAGGTGAATTTATCTTTCATATGTCTGTCCAGTGTAATTTAAAATGCATCTAGTGTCTTGTTTAGTACCACCTCCTTTGGTAGTCTATTCCAGACATTCACCACTATCTGATTTAACCAATTTGCCTGACAATTTGACTTATAATTTTCACCTTTAAACTGGGGTGGGTGGAATCTACTCTCCTTAATGCTGTCACTTTTTGTTAATCCTACACATTCCCAAAGGTCACTAGTACTGGATGCTATTGAATGCTCTATATGTTAGGCATCAATCCCCCTTAATCTCCTATATTACAAGGTATATAGTTCCAGTTTGTTTTAGTCTATCACCATATGCCATACCAATCATCTGAATAATCCTTTTGGGGACTCTTTTCTGAGTCTTCTCTAAAACTCGAATATCCTTTTAATTAGCTGGTGCCCAGAACTGCACACAGTACTCCAGGTGTGGCCTCTCCAATAATGTGTACAAGGGGAGTACTACCTATCTGTCTCTACCTTTAAAATTCCTGAATATGCTGCCTAATATTTTATTACTGTACCTACACTTGCTACATTTTTACAGTGCTCGGTAGGGGAGAGATTATTAGTAATTATGACACCTAGGTGATGTTCCATGTTAGTATCAGGTAGAGCCTTCCTGTATAGTGTATAGTTAACACACCTGTTTCCTCTTCTTATGTGCATTATCTTACATTTTTTAAATCAAGACAAAGTTTTTTTTGATCCACCTACTCCCCGATTCTATCTATATCACTTTGAAAATTATTAATGGAGTTTGATCATTAGCTGTTGCTCCTATTTTAATAGCATCAGCAGACTTACTGCACCAGTTGTTGGAAGTGGTCTGTAGAGGTGCAATGTATAGACCAAATAGTGTTGGGCCTAGGGCAGATCACTGGGCCACTCCACTAGTATTCTCAAACCATGAATATAGGTAACATGCCACACTCACTCCCTGCCTCCTACCATCCAACCATGAAGAGACCCATTTGATCAAATTAATATTCAACTCAAATTCCTTACTCTCTTAATCAGGGGCTTGTGGGGCAAGATATCAAATGCCTTGGAAAAGTCCATATAGAAAATGTCCACAGGAAATCCCGCATCCTTAGCACTGCTAACCAGATTGAAACAATGTAATAAATTAGTAAAACATGACCTCCTTCCTTAAAACCATGCTGGGTGATCTCCATAATTCCTGTTTTTTGAGGTGCTCATTTGTCCTCTCTTTTACTATTCCCTCTAACATGTTACTGACAACTGAGGTGATACTAACTGATCTGCAATATTTGCAGTTGCTTTTTGTCCCATTTTTTTGGATGGGTATTATATTTGTGGCCTTCCATGCCTTTGGTACTCTTCCCTCTAATGATGTATAAAATATGGCCATCAGTGGTCTAGCCACATGTTCTGCAAGTTCCTTTAACAGGGCTGGGTGGAAACCATCTGGACCAGGTGATTTATTAGGGCTTAAGTTAAGTATTAGTGTTTTGACCTATTGTTCGGAGATTGGTTCTAATTTATTTGTTTCTGTTTCTATAATATCTGGACTGGGTAGCTTTGTTTGGTATATATCAGCAAAATATTTATTTAAATTCCAAGGCCATTTCATGTCCTCCTGTGATGACTTTATCCTGTATAACAATTGGTTGGCCTTTTTTAGTGCTATTTATATAGTTATAAAATAATTTATTTTTGTGTGTGTGTGTGTCAGAGGCTAGTCTATATTCATGTGCTTTTTTTTTTTGCATTGTTTGCACAAGCCACTATACCTTTTAGAGTTAGCTACTAAGGGATTACGTTTTAGCTTTTTGCATGTTTTTTTTTGTAGCTGTATTAATCTTTAGATGGTATTATTAAACCGAATCAGTATCCTACCCTTGTTATTATGCTTAACTTTTTCAGGTATAAATGTTTCAGTACAGTATTCCATCTTAGCTGCCAACTTATCCTATTGTCTTTCCAACTTTAGATTATCAAAGTCCTCTTTCCAGTTCCGTTTACCTAAATAGCTCCTAATATTATTATTTTTATTATAGGCAGCCCTAGCATAACACTTAAATTTTGTTACCCCAATACAGGTTTCCAAATGGTCTGTATAGCAAACACTACCATGTTATGGTCACATTGACCTAATGGTTCCCTAGTTCTACAGTTTATACCATCTACACATAAGTTGGTGCACAATAAATTGAGGGTATTACTTCCCCTAGTATGGTCCATCACCATCTGTTGCATGGTAAGTGTCAGTATCTCTAATGTTTTTTTACCATATTTATTTTTGGATGTGCCACGTTTCTGCTCTATATCTGGAAGATTGAAATCTCCCATAATTATGATGTGATCTCCAGGGTACAAGTCCTTCAACCTATCTATCATTTTCCTCATTTGTTAGATTTGGCATTTTATAGCCCACACATAGTTAGTTTTTTGTTGTTACTTGGGTAAATATTCACCCAATCTTATTTCATTTGTTCTGTGTTAGTTATGGTGATATTAACCTCACAGGACTTGATTGTACATGTAACATATATTGCTACCCCACCCCCACATTTTGTACCTCTGTTCTGATAATACATCCTATAACCAGGGATGTTCTTGCTCAAAGTGTCCTCTTTCATCATATTTCTGTTACACCACATTTATGTACCTCTTCTGATTTGAGTAGATATTCCAAGTCACCGTTTCTTCCTGATAGACTCCTTGCCTTTGGTAGGATTACCTTCATTCCTTTTGTTGCTGTATGCCCCCCTCCCCCACTATTCAGTTTAAATTTCCTGTATCTTGTTTATTGCTAGAAATTGCATCTCTTAATCTATATAGGATATTTTTCCCAGCTTGATTCAGATATAGGTCATCTCACGAGTACAGGTGTGACTTCCCCTTAAACAAGTCCCATGTTTAAATACAGTAGGCCTGACTGCTTATATTTATATTAAAATCTAGCATTAATCATTTGTATAGCAAGTTTTTTTTTCTGGATGATATTTTTCAAGGGGGATTATACTAGAAATAATAGCTGTTGTACCAGTGTTTTTTATTTGGTTTCCAACTTTTTTAGGATCCCACTGACAATGTCCTTTTCATGTTCCTTTCCAACATCATTAGTTCCTATGTGAATTGTTATTTTGGAGTAAATTCTTTTTATTAAGTAGTTTACTGATACACAGTGTTGCATCTTTAATTCTGCTTCCAGAGAGGCAATTTGCTTCCCTGTTGTACTCATCAGGCTGACAAATTACAGAGTCACAGCCCAATATAACCGAGTCCCCTAACAGTATTTCTTTTAGTATGACTCATGGGTTCTTTACCACATTGTATGTCTCTATTTTTGTGTGTAGTTGACTGTGGGATATAGTTATCTTGTAAATCAGATAATACAGAAAAACTGTTTGTTAAGTCGATTTTGCTATGTCCCAAAGTTATTGTTTAAAATACCATCAGCTTGCTCTGGGCTTCTGAAATATATTGTGTTACTTGGTACAGCCCCAGGTCACATGACCACCTCCCTCCAACAATAATTTCAGAGAATCATTTAAAAATATAGGTCTTAGAATCTCAAAATGTTTTTTGAGGGTTTGGTATTTTAATCTCAGCCTAGCAGAGTAAAAATGCTGCTCTTTGGCTGGTTCTGTAGTTCCCAGGATGATCCTGGGGCTACATTCCATAAGTCAACTTCCTGCTTCCTTTACCTAGCTTGGTTGCTAGGAGACCCCTAGGTTCTCTTGCCAGTAATGAAATGCACAATAAAAGTTTAAAAGGCTAGGAAAATGCTTGGTTCTGCTGTCTCACTAAAGGCTCAGTCATACATTGCATACACAAGCTAATGTCCCTATAGAGGGAAACAAATGTTCATTATCAATTGGCAAGCACAAAGTAACATCCTCAACACTAACTTCTGACTGTGCAGCCAGTTTCCTCCTAGTAGAGCAATCATAAATATCCTGAACTCTTTTTATGCCCAGTAGCAGTTCACAAAAAAAATAGTTAAGGCACTGGCACTGCAGCACAGACACACAGGGCACTGATTGCTTTGGGGAGGTTAATGTACAGGCTCTGTTCCACAGACCCCACATTTTTCCTCTTGCACCCCCTTAAAAAAAATATAAATCACCTCCATCCCTAGCATATCAGAGTGGAGGCAGCATAGAGAATGACACGGAGAAATCCTGGGTGCCTGGATCAGTTTTACCCTCATTTGGGAGCCCTAGTGATGGAACCCTAATCACAGCAGCTTGTCCATGATATACATCACTGTAAAAGCTAGAGTGCTGGCTGTTACACATAGAATACATGCACTAATACCTAGGAAACACATAATACATGCACTAATACCAATGAATGCAAACAAAATCACAGTAAAGCACATAAAATCCAACCTAAAGAATGAAAGTGGGCCAGTACCACGTCCATGTTGATAGATTCCAACAAAAATAATCTTACTAGACTTTCCTGCAGTACATAGATTTGTTAGAACCCAAAGGCAGCACTTGTACAGGTAGTTCAAACTGAAAATACAGAATAGACAGTCGCTACTCACAAATCCTGACTTAGGCTCAGAAGCGAGGACAAGGAACTTTTACTCAGCAGCATCACTTGGCTTCTAAGAAAGTGTACAGAAGCTGTACTGCAGACATGAGATGGTTAGAAAAGTAAATAAATTTTGAGAGCTCACTGGAAAAAAAAACAGTACAATAAATAAATGGAGCCAAAGTCACAGTAAACATATAACAAAATGAGTACCCTCTCACATGTACATGCCGGTCAGGTGAAGGCAATCACAGGAAACACACATACTGTATATGACATCTTCTTCAGAGCAGAGTATCAGAAAGTGCAGAGTTTAAAAAGCTATCTCTTAAAGGGACAGGCTACTAAAATGATTAAAATAAATCACCAGTGCAGAGAACAATAAAATGACAAGGTATTTATTGTACAGATCTCTTATTAAAGAACAATCTAAGTAGGCTGTCTGTGTCTAGAGTTAATGATTTAGTAAGTATGAGAACACTTGAAAACATGAGGAAAAAACAGATTAGTTTCAATCTTCATGCTGCCTCCCTGCCTCAATAATAGAGAGAGATAAATGAATCCCAAGAGGGCTCAGATTACAAAAGTCACCCTCTTTCAGCATGGGTGATGATGAATACCTCTGGGACTGAGAAAAGGTATTTAAATGCATCAACAATTTGATGTTGCTAGAGCTAAATTGAAAAAAGAATGCAACACGGCAGCAGCTGGAATTGCCTTGCTGGAGCTGATGTTACCTACCAAGTATTCAGCTGAGAATCTCATAGCCATTAAAAGAAAAGGTCGAGTATTATACCCAAAAGTGCCAATCCAGACTTAAAATACAAGCAAAAGAAACACGAGAGATTCAAAGGACTACAGGGATGGCAAGATTTAAAATTGGCATGGTCAACAACCTCAGTTAGAACAATCACAACCAAATAGATCTAGTAATGCATTTGATATCGATGGGCAGACTGTTTCATCTGGCCCAGATAGTGATTTCAGTTATACCCCTGATAACTGATATAAGCGTACCAGATAACATCATTTTTTAGAAGAGTCCAATAACAACAGGGTAACAGACCCTGGAGAGAGATGAGGAGGAGGAAGAGGATGAGGAGAGGGCTGGGGAGATGCAAACTGGAAAGGCTAAAGAGGAGGACCAGGATAGCAGAGGCCATGAGGGAGGCAGAACTGGGAAGCAGCCATGAGGCTCTCACAGAATCCCCACACAAACTGATAATCATAAATCTGTCCTCTTTAACTCTAACTAGAGACCAGGAGAGGGCACTGCAGTTCATTCATCCCAGTGAACACACTAGTTCCTTTCAAAAGTGAAGAAGACTTTTAAGTTCTTCTGTAGGCTTCATAGGTCTGATTTCTTTGAAATCAAAGGCAATAGTACTAACCAGAAAACAATGATAGGTCCTAAAATCCCCAGAGAACATACTAACTTGCACAAACATTTTACATTCTATCTTCTGAAGACTAATCCAACCTGCATTGCCTTTTGCAACCTGGTCTCTCATGATGTTAGAGAGCTATTTCAGTCTGAAGAAACTAACAAAAGAAAGAATATCAGCCTAATAGTCCATGGACTAGATAATGAAACCCTCTCCCCCCCAGGAAATTTTCAAGACTATGATTTTTGAAAAGTTTGTATCATAGCAATTTGAAATTTACTTGTTTGCCATTTGCTGATGGTAGCTTCTGTTTTGTACAGGGCATATGTGTCATTAGTTTTCGTAGGAACTGAAGGGCAATAACGAACGGGTAGGGATAGCTTTTCACGTAGTAAATCTAAGTATGCAACTAAAAATAATGGCAAATTGGGTATCAATAAAAAAGATTTTTAATTTGTCTATCCTATGAATATAATCTAGAAATTCATGAAGTCAATAGTAATGTACTCATAAAGTCACAATTTTTACCTGACAGTTTTGGAAATCAAATAGACTGTAGATGGGGATATATAAATGTATTTTCTATGAAATTATTATTCCATCCATGAATATTCAAATGGTTGTTTTAGTAGAAAACAATTCTGGAAAAAGCAAAATAAATAATTTGTATTTCTTTTTTCAGGACTTTAGACAGCATGACTGACGAGCATCCTGTAGCACTAAAAACATCTAAGTCGAGGTGGACAAGTCGCTGTACCGTAGAGAAGATACACATAATTCACAACAGCAAGAACAAGTCTGACATAATAATAAGACCTTTGACATTGACCAGTTGGTCCAAAATTGAAAAGGTTGCATGTAGGAGACAATTATGTGATGACCCAAGTATCAGACTTGATGACATATTCAAGAACATGCCTGTTGAACTTGATGACATGCATCATCGGTATAACAGATGGTGCTACCAGTCATTTACAGATGTCAACTACCGTAGGAAAAGAAGTGTCAGGTTAATGATGACACAGAGGACCAACAGCCTTCAACCTCCCAAAGAAGCAGAGCTGAAACACCTTCTCAAGTGTTATTTCCTTCAAACCAGAGATAAGTCAATTCCTGGAGGGAGGAAAAAATAAGACAAAAACTAGGAGAAAACTGATGCAGTGTGTAACAAAAACTGCAGAGATATCTATCAAAGAAGCAGCGGAGACAAAACAAGATCATCTACTATGCAACATTCGAGATGTTGATTTAATTGCAAGGGAAGTTTGTTATCACAACTCTTGTCACCACAAATATACAAGGAAAGATCACAGAAATGCAGTAGTGGACCAAACTGGTGAAAGTGTCAAGCAAATCAGAGCCCATGAAAATGCATTTGAGTACAGTATATCACCTAATATGTTAAAAAGAATATCATCAGAGGATCACAGGTTGAACAAATGACAATGTTACTTGAGAGGTACTGTTTGTTTATGCGGGCTCATTAACCAGCCTTCTATAATCCTAACTGCAAAACAGACAAGTTGATCAAACACTTTGATCAGAGGATAAGCTCCTGGCAGCCAAACTTTAGAAGCGAACTTGTTTACTATGATAAGCTGTCAAATGGTCAAGCTGTGTAGACTGCATTTGAATCTGCTGCATCAGATGACAGGAGGAAGAGGCAGCAACTCTTTTACATTGTCTCATCATAGATTTCTTCAGGGAATCACAGGCGCTTCTCTGGCAACCTTCTTCAGGTTTGCTGCTCTCTAACACCATTTCACCCCCAGATGTGCTTGTAAAATTCCTGGCCCACATAATTTCTGGTCAATCTAATTCTATAAACACCTCAAGAAGAAAAGAAAAATTGGTGAATTCAATTGGTCAAGATATTTGCTATGCAGTGAGTTGTGGGCAAGGGAAAATACCAAAAACAACTCCTCCTAGGAATGACTTTAAGACACATCACTGGTATTGCTGAAATCTTAAATTATCCTCAACCACTTTGGACACTGTGTGTCCCATTTAACCCTTTTGGAGATAGAAAATGCTACAGTGAAGCCCACCAGGATGAAGCACAGTGCTACAGAATTCTAAAGTAGAATTACTTCAATAAACAATGCAATTTCAATGGGAGTCAATCCCTTTTAAACCAAAAATGAAGATCACCCACTCATTAAACAAGACTTCTTGATTGATGAAAAGTTTTTAGCAGTTTTTTATTAGTATATTGCAGCCATGTCCCAATGTTTCACCAAGTTATGGCTTCTTCTGGGGAGCTGTTTCAAAACATATATCACAAAAATTTTTTTATAAATATTCAGAATATAGTATAAGCCTAATAAAGACTTACAACCATTTTCTAATAAGAGTAAAAGCTAAGTATCTACCCAAATGAATTGGAAATAATGTTCTTATTAAGAATATAAACCAAAAACAAAGTATACTGGTGTAATTTCAGACAAAAATCAAAATGTGCCAAATTGGCTTCCTACTCTTAGCTGCTTGAGTTTCTTGTGCTGCCAAAAAATCTTCTAAACATTCTAAATTATATGCAAAAAAAGATTCCTCATTGTGGGGTGAAAACAATCAAAAAATAAGATGAACGACAGTTCAATGGAAAATTACCTTATCAAACAGTCTCTTATGTGCGTGCTATTGCTTTAAACACTGGAGACAACCACAGGAGAAGTCTGACAAAGACAAAGACAAAGAGAGCCCATCAGAGTGCAGCAGAAGCATCTCTAATAGAGAAACAGGTAACACAGGGTTTACCCAGAAGATATGATCTAAGAGAAAAAACTGGGGGAGACGAGAGACATCATCATTAAGTCAGAGGTGTGTGCCAGTGGCTATACTGAAAAAGTATTGAGTGGCAAACACTACAACAGGGCCACATGGGTTCATAAGCTTACCCTTGAGGCACTTGATCACCTTCTTTTTCAATTGTTTCAAAACAGCACTGATGTACAGACATTGGTAGAAGAGGAAAGACCAGGGTCTGACACATTATGTGAGGCAGTTGCCAGTTTGTCACCAACTTTGCAAAAATTACTTCAAATTTAAAGAGAAAGTGAGGCATGGCAAACTTGGAAAGACAGCACAGTTTTGGATTCAGCACATGGACAGAATCTGGTTGGTGCTTAGGTTTCTATGTGCTACCAAGGAGAACGACTTTGACCTGCACCCAGCATGTGTTGAACAACTTTGCTCTCTGCTTTTCAGCCTGGATCACCAAAACTACATAAGGTATCTGTCTATTTTCTGGCAATCCTGAACCTAGAGAATACACATCCTGAAGCTGATGTCTTGCTGCGGAATGGTGGGTTCAGTGTGTATAGAAATGATGTGCCAGCATCAAGAAATGCTATTGATCTGACCATTGAACAGACAATCAATCAACATGCCAAGTCCAGTGGAGGTATTGTTGGATTCAGCAAGATTTATCCAGCCTGTTACTGGTGGTGTGTAACAAGGTCTGAGCAAGCTATGTGACTGCCACACTTGAAACTGCTGGAATGGTAGACTCGGAGGAGTCCTTTCACAAAGATGCTAGGCCTGCAGAGATGGCACACAGTGAGAAGGATGTACAGAAACTGATCAATGCATTCAGAAATGTCATCAATCCTATTGAGATAAAAGTCGAAAAGGCATTATTCTGTCTCTTATCAGGTGCATGAGCCCCAGGAGATGTTGAAAATTGCTTGCTCTGTGCTGAAAAAATGGGGAAAAAGAAGCCTTTCAACAACTTGTGGAGACAAGGCTTGTTGACAAAAAATAGTTCCCTTTCATGCGCCCTTGAAAAAGCAGTCACTAAAGATGTTTGTTTCCCTTCAGCAGTCAAAGAAACTCAGATCCTCACAAAAGAAGATTGTACAGGTGACTGCACAAAGACACCTCTTTGGGCAACTGCTAATGCTTTCAGAATATAACAACCTTAGCATGGAGAAGACTCTTTCATATCCATCGAGTCCACTATCATGGCCATTGGCAACTTCAAATGGCCTACCAGTGAAGAAAGAGAAATCCACCCTTCTTCACAAACTTGAAGATGAGA
Source organism: Neoceratodus forsteri (assembly GCA_016271365.2). Taxonomy (NCBI): domain Eukaryota; kingdom Metazoa; phylum Chordata; order Ceratodontiformes; family Ceratodontidae; genus Neoceratodus; species Neoceratodus forsteri. The sequence continues at coordinate 1,062,659,203 of CM028130.1, read as the reverse complement.
CCGCACTCAGTACAGTGAATTGGGATGAAGACAAAGTTTACATATGTGATGGCAATGCACTTCTCCAGTCAATGATTGGTCTACTGCAGACATTTGGAGAGTTAGCTGAAAAGGTCTTCAGTGCATTACCAAAGGTACAAAGGTTGGACTTTGTAACAGATACCTACAAATATAATTCCATAAAGTTGGTTTAAGGCAGAAGACAAGGATCATCAGATTCTTACTTGGCAAAAGGTCTATCAACAAAGGTGCCAAGAGACTGGAAATCCTTTCTCACAAACAATGACAAGATAAATTTAATCAAGCTTCTTCTCAATAAGTGGCAAAAGGAAATGTATGCACCAAGACTAATGGGTCATCAATTCTTTTTTGTCTATGAGGAAAACTGTATCTCTTTGACAAGCATTGATGGAATCACAACACAGAGCTGCCCTGTACAAGAGCTTTCTTCATGTCGGGAAGAAGTGGATACGTGAATATTGCTTCACTGCTTTTGTACAGCAGCGTCAACATCCTCAATTTACATCATCGGATCACCAGACACAGATATATTTCTGCTGCTGCTGTACTATGGTGATACCGAAGTACAGAAGAACATCTACTTTGACACTGGAGTGCCAAATAAACATTGGCTTTTGAACATCAAAACTCTAATTCAGATACATGAAGAGGAGATATGCAGTGCACTGACTGTACTTCATGCATTTTCAGGGTGTGACAGCATGAGTGCATTTGTTAGGAAAGGGAAACTCAAATCCTACAACAGCCTGTGAAAACAAAAGGACCATATGGCAACTTTCCAAGCACTTGGTGACACAGAACGTGCATCAGATGCCATCCATGCCAACCTTGAAAAATGTGTCTGCTGCTTGTATGGACAGCCGTTGTATACGGATATCAACAAACTTCGCTCTGACCTTGCAAGGTATAACTTTCACACAGGAAGCAGACAACTATTGTCAAATTATCATGGCATTGATTGGAGTCTACTGCCTCCATGTACAGTAAGCCAAAATTGAGAATGCGTGTACTGGGAGTGAATTACCAAGCTCTTGTCTGGAAAAATGCCCATGTGTCACACCCTAACAACCCAAGTCCTGAAACACATGAGTGGAAACTTGATGAAACAGGAATCCTGGGGCCAGCCCATAGGTGCAGTGGTAACACTACCGCTTGAGATGCTGGTGACCCGGGTTTGGTAGCGAGCCCGTATTGTCAGAGGGTCAGCCGGGGGGGAGAAGGACTGAGCACCCAACGGGCCACTCTCCTTCTCCAGTTTGGTTGGGCAGTGCTCTTCGCCACAATACCACCACCACCTGGGAAAGGAGGCAGAGGGAGGGTCAGACATCGGCCGAGAACCAGAGCAGAGGTGAGTCTCCATGCACCTCTAGCTCATTGGTTCTGCCTGCATGCGGACATCTGTTGGCAGGGAGAACAAGGAAAAACAACCCATGACTGCACCAGTAGACGGGTCTCTGGCACCTGAACTCCAGTGCATGCTTCCTCCTGAAGCATGGGGGAGTAAGTGAAGGGCTCCCCTACCCCAACCGGGGGGGGTAATCCGGGGACTTGTGAATCTAAAGGATTAGGGCCACTAATAGGAAGTGGCATGGGTGTATGAAGACCCCGAAGAGAGGAGCAGTCATGGAGAGAAGGAGGCTCTTAAAAAGTAAAAAATAAATAAATAAATTAAAAAAAAAAACAGGAATCCTGGAGTATGACTGGTGTGATGGTGACATTATACCACAGAACTGGTGGACATTTTGTCCTTGGAAGAGACCCTGAATCAGTCAGATGAGGAAGATGACAATGACATTCTTTCTGCTAGCCTGGCAGATGAGATCTTTGATGCCAAGGATGAAAACAGTGGGGATGAAGATGACAACTAAACTATAATGGCAAAGATATTACTGTTACAGTGTGCCAATTTATTCATACACTTATACAACAAGTATTTTTATAACTGTATTCTCATACCACCAATTTCCAGTTTCAATGACATTGCAAAGTACTGATGTATACGTCAATACGACATCATTACTAATGCTACCATTGAGATGAATCTTTTCTAATTATAATTCTCCATACTCTATGCAGATGACATTGTCCTCTTTACCAATGAGAAAAATGTAACTGACATCAATCTATGGCTCTCTGCAGACTTCCAATGCCTACAAACCCGGCTCTCTGAAAATAAACTTGTTCTTAATGAGACCAAAACCCAATCCATGCTATTTGGGACCCCCTCTAAACTTAAATCTTACCAAAATCTTCGGGTCTCCTGCTTAGATGGCTCACCCATTGGTGTAGTCACCTATTTTAAGTACCTGGGCACCACATTGGATCAATCCTTAAACTTTGATCATCATATAACAAACATATGTAAGTCTGTAAACTCCAAGCTAGGTGTAGCTTACCGCACTAGCTATGTTCTAACCCCCTCTGCAAGACTAGCTTTTGCCAGAGGCATTCTCCTACCAATGCGAACCTATGGGATATCTTCATTTGCTGCCATACCTAAAACAAATCTATATAGATGGGATATTGCCTATAATAATATATGCTGTTACTCTGCCTCATCCCATAGGAGAAAACACCACTGCCTCCTCTACTCTGATCTTAACTGGCTATCCCCAAATGTCACCAGGCTCTATTCCTTTGGCTCCACTATAGACAGTATTATGAGGTCTCAAACTCCCAAATCACTGGCTGAACTGCTCACTCCACAGACCTCCAACTATGGACTATGCTCAGCGGATAAATCTTTCTTATATGTGCCAAAATACACAACCACCAAAGGTGCTAGTACTTTTGCCCACCACGCTCCTTGACTGTGGAACTCCTTCCCTCTAGAGGTCCACCTAGCACCCACTCATGACACCTTTAAAAAAGCACTGCATCACCACATCATCTCCTCTGACCTATGCTCCTGTTTTAAACCTCCTTAGCTCCCTATCTTCCTTCCTGGCCAGAGTTCTTAACTTGTTGCTACATTATACCACTATATGTCCCTCCCTTATGCTCCCCTACCAGGTTACCCCTTTTCAACAGGCCTGCATATCTCTAACCTCACCTATCATCAGCTCAACTATCCTCTGCATCAATCCCCCTTTGCACTTATTCTCTCTGTTCCCATTTCCTCTGAATCAGTATAAATCTGCCTATATACCCTTGCGAGATATATCCCTTCTCACCAGTCCCGATCGCCCACTACTTGCCTTTGTTGACATCTCCGAAGCTTACCCTACTCCAATCATGTATAATCCCCTGTTGCCTATCTCCTACATCTACCCTAGCACTTAGCAGCCTCGTTTCCCTTATCTTACTTGTCCATTTGTCTACCTCCAGGGGCTTACCTGCTGCATGTCTATTCTTTTGTATTGTCTGCCCACTGTATTCTCTGTTCTTACTGTATTTCTCTAAATGCTGCAAAACCAACTGTGTAACACTTATTTATACCTTGCTGTAACCACCTTGTTGGATATCTGTAATGTTTTACCCTGTAACCTCCTGGGTCATGCCTGAAAATAGTCATCTCTATGGCTAGCATGCTTACCCGGTAAACAAAAACTAAATAAATAATAAAGCCATAGATGAGTATGTAACCTTTTTATTGATACCCGTTTTGTCAATATTTGACTTATATATATAGACTTTAAATCAACCAAAACAACCTCTATTCCATCTTTGTTGTTTTTTCTTTTCTTATATACAGTGGTCACACATGTTAGCCTATAGCAAATAAAAGCTACCATTGACGGATGGGAAACAAGTAAATTCTAAACTATTACAGTGAAAGCTTCTAAGAAAGCAATGTCTTGATAATTCCCAGTGGGGGGGGGGGGGAGTGATAGCCCATGGTCTCTAAGGGAGAAAAAGACAATTCATGAATTCAACTATGGATTGAACAGTAAATCAAGCTGGCTGATAAGGTGGTCATCTGGGAGAAAAACGATTATGTGCAGGAAGCAACATGACAGCAGGAGAATGCTACATTCTGTATCAGACTATGACAGGACCGACTTTCAAAAATACGGAGACAAGCTAAAACTCATCGCAAAGGGCAAAATTCCAGCTGGATAACCCAAAAGGATGTCAGTTTTCTTACTGTAAAGAAATACCAGAAAACCTGTATTATACCCCTCCCTAAATTTACAAATCTACAAGATCAGTAATAAGGCATCTCATAGTATCCTCAATTGGATCTATATCTGAACCACTTTCAAAATCTGCAGATTTTAATATTAAGAAATTGATTCCTGGATCACCTGTACTCAGGACATCAATGACATTGCTAGAATGTTGAAAGAGGTAAGATTATACAATGGGGTACAAGAATTCTTTAATCCAATTGGCTGACTGGCCCCGTTTACCCGTGGTAAATCCTGGCATAACTCACCCACAGGAAAAAGCGCTAGTCAACCACATCTGAAAGAGAAAATCAGTCCAACCACCCCCCCAAAAAAAGAACTCCAATCTGCCATCTTCTATTCCCCACTAAAACACTGGTAAAACCACAGTAGCAGCCTGTGTACAACTCCTACCAGCTAAACACATCTTTTAAAAGGACAGTAACTCTGAATTGGGTGGGGGGGGAGTGTAATTAAATGAAAACCAATGACTATTACTTTTACAAATCATGGCTGAATAGTGGAGCCATTACACTGCCCATGACATGCACACTCACATGCCCAACAACAGATCACTGCCTCTTCTGTTTTAACATCCATTTAGCTGCCACCTTTGAATGGGAAATGGAACGAATACACCATAAGCAAAAATTAAAAAAATAAAAAAAATAAAACAAGCTGCCAAAGTACCTTCACTTACAACAGCAAACCTAGTGCAACCTAAACTTTTTTTTCATTTTGTCATAACCACTCCATATTGCTTGCACCCACTGCCTCTCACTCGCTCCCTGGTCCACTCCAGCTCTCTCCATCTCTCAGCCAGCAGTTCCCCAAACCTTTGTAAGAGTACTTTTGAAGTCCAGTGGTGTCCATACTGACAGCGGCAGGCCCCTGTTCACCAAGAGGGGACCCAGATCTTAATATGCAGCCTGGCCTTGGCTCTGCTGCACTGGGTTCAGGGAGGCTGCAAGAATGTGAACACACTGCAGTCTCCAGGAGCAGGCATTGATCTCTAGTTCTTCATGATGCACTCAGGGTTTATGGAAGCAGGCTGCAGTGGGGTGCTTCTAGTCTTACAAGGGGTGTTCCTAGTCCTACATTCCCCAGCCTGTCTCTCACACTCATACTGCTACTCTGCAACTGTGCCTTGGGCAGGGTCTGGACATCCATAGGGCTCAATGCCTGTTACACCAATATAAAATAATGAATGTAGTGGCTAAAAAAAATAAAAAAAAGTGTGGCAGGAGAATGCAGGGATGACTACTTTTTTTTGTAACAGTTTTCTGTTATGAGGAGGGGTTAAAATTTCTTGGCATATGGCTGTATAAGGAAACCATTGTTGCTCTACAGTAATGGAAAGTGCGAAACTGCCCCCATGTTCCATTTAACTGAAGCAGTTGGAAGCGTATAAACTTGAATTGTTAACAACCGCAGCAACAATATACTGGATTATTTATGAAGCCCTAAAACCTAAGTGTGGCATCCTAGTCCGGAAGGGGTGGGGGGAGTGCACTCCCTTACGTTAATTTGACATTTGCATCTCCACTTCTTGGTGTCCTTCTTGGCCTTAGAGGTATCATGTGACTGAGGCTGTCCTTCCAGGCTTGCAGCTCTCCTCTGCCTCAAAACAAAAATGAACTGTGAAAGGGGGGGGGGAAGGAGAACTGCATCCTTTTGAAGAATGGAAATTGTTGCTTTAATACTGAGGCCGGAATAATGCACAAAGAGTCTCAGTTATGGGGAGGGGAGACATTATTCTACCTACCAACAGAGAACTATTTTCTGTGGCGCAACAATAAACTCACAAAAAAATGATTAAAAGTAACAAAAAAAGTACTTTAATTTTTTTATTACAGAAAGGGATGGGGAACATTGAATAATCGCAATAAACCACTCTATGGTGTGGGGTTATGCTGGGATTTTCCCACTTCTGGTGTGTTTTACTTACTTGACCTGCAGCCTCATGACCAAACCACACCAGCTGTGCATAAATCCCAACATAACCCAAACCCAGTCATGGTTTATTGCTTAAATCAACAACACTGACATTGATGTTGAGAGTTTACTCCAACATACCCAATGAGGCAGGTCTTGAGACCATTAAGAAAGCATTAGCACAGAGACTGGATAACTTGATGCCTCCAGCGCATTACATTGTAGATTTGGCTCGCTTCATTTTAGAAGCCAGTTATTTCTGGTTTAAAGGGAAGTACTACATGCAACATAAGGGTGCAGCCATGGGTATTACATTTGCCCTAGACTTGTTGAATCTGTACATGGGGGCATGGGGTGAGCAGTAAATGTTCAATCAGAAGACAAATATTTCCCCCTCATGTCAGACTGTGGAACATATACATTGATGTTTGCCAATAAGAGGAGTGGATGAACACAGCCTGCAGGATTTCAACACTTATCCTAACTCCACAAAAAGCAACTTAAGGTTTACATGTAAAAATCAATAACCTGCAGATATTCTTCCTTGATCTATTTTTTATTTTTCAATTTTGGACTCCATTTCTCCTTTCCAGCTGCCAGGTCCTCCTTCCACCTGCTCAAGCTTTTCTGCTGCCATACGAGTCTTCTAGTATTATATCTTCTCTGGACACTGCTATCATAACTCACAGCTTATCTCCTGGGGTGTGACCCCCCCAGTTCCCCAAGCTGGCAGGAGGATACTTCACAGTTGAGGCCTTGGAGAAGGAGTCATTGAGGCATGGGAAGAGTCTGAAGTATCCTACTGTGGAATGGGTGCAGGGCGGCTTCATCTGCCTAGTACTGCTGAGATTTTTCCTCCTGTTAATCCCTCCCTTTTCCCTCTCCAGGGCATGGTCCCGAGAAGTGACCAGGCAATAGCACCCATCAGAGCCATCGAAAGAGTGGATGAGCCCTGCCCTACTTTCAGAAGTCCTTTGCCACCCCCACACTAGGCATGTGATACTTCCAAGTCACTTGCCAGGTGAGCAGGTGCATGCCAATTTAAGGACACTCCACAAGGACCACTTGTTCCTTCCAGCATGACACACCCTCCCCCAGGGCTACCAGTGGGCAATCATGCAGAGGAAGGAGGTGCCATCTCTCCCCAAGGCAGGAGGCATCCAGATAAACACCAGAACCCTACCTTACCAGTTGGCACCAGACATCACAGACTCAGGGCACACACCCGGGTTGCCTGGATGGTAAGCAATAGCTCTACAAATGTACTCTGTCCGGTATGCTCCATTGCTTTTTAAGCCTGTCACAGAGATCCATGCTCAACTTTATAGAAAATCCATGTAGAGAAATTCACTTTCATGAAGCAGCAGTTGCCAGCCACCTGCATTGGTTGAAAACATTCTCAAAAGACAATTCTTAAAGGTTAAAAAAAAAAAAAAAGACTGTCAAACCAAATGTACTTTGTTGCAGACTACAAAAAGATGGAGAACAGATTTGTAACCATTTCACTGCTATAAAACACGTTGCCAGGGAGTAATTCAGAAACGCTGATAGAATGGACAGATATACTGTACCCTTCTAAATTTTAACAGGCTGCCAGAGAAAAGTCTGCCTGCATGCAATTTAATCTGGTAGCCAGTAAGATTGGAGGCATAATCCATAGACACTGGGTGTTATTAAAATGATAGGAGCCTAGAAAAACTATCAAGTAAGATTTCTAGGATCAGGTTTACTAAGCGTAAAAGTATTAAGGATAGGCTGATACATGCTGTACTACCACTGACACCACCAGCCTGAAACTGGCTACCAAACCAGCCAGTTGGCTACTTCACATGTGGCAACTGTATTTATTGTGTAAACACAAAGAACAGGAAATTAACAAACCATGGACTGGCAACAAATACAAGATAAAGCAGTTCATTACTTGCACTTCTGGTGGTGTGATCCATATCCTGGTATGCCCGTGTGGTCTTGTCTAGATTGGATAGGCCAAAAGGCAAATACTACTTCACATTGGCAATCCCAAGACAGCTACAGGTGTTAGAATCAGAAACCAAGAATCTGCTATGGGTCACCATTATAAAGAAGCTGACTACACATAGTGCTGGTTAAAATTGCAAAAATCTGCTTTGTGCGCTTTTTATGATATTGCATCATTTTCGTGTAATTTTGCACAATTTCATGAAATGAGTGGAGTATACAGTTCTACAAAAGAACCCTAGAGGAAATGGACTGGTGCATGGGTTATCCCAGAGGATATTGGCCGTATAGTCATATTTTAAAGAAAACACAAATTGCACATACCCCAATAATGCAAAGCATCATGGGAAGCACATGCAAATGCTCATGAATTAATTTGGACTGGCTCAACTTCAAGTAGAATTGCATGGTGCCAGAAGGCCTCACAATGCAATCAGCAAAGGCTGATAACAGCAGACACAGACTCTTGCTTCATCCTCATTAGGACTTGTCTGTGTCTGCTCTTCTCAACCTCTGCCGATTATATGATGCCTTCTGGCACCATGCAATTCTGCTTGAAGCTAAGCCAGTCCAAATTCATGAGCATTGCATATGCTTCCCATGATCCTTTGCATTTTTGGGGTATATGCAATTTGTTTTCTATACAGTATTGCATAGCTTTTTTGTGCAAAATGAATGAAATTGCACAATTTTGCAGATTAAGGTTTATAAAACATGCATGTTTGAAAGTTTTTACTTAGTCTGTAGCATTATTTTTTAAATTGCACATTTTTAAGAATTCACATTTTTAAAAATGTGCAATTTGAAGGAAAAAGGTGTTATTTACAGAAACTGCATTTTAAGAACTCAGGTTTTAAATAATGCAAAATTTGAAAACAAAGGGAAGCAATATTATGCTGGACTTTGAAGCAATTTCATGAAGAATGATTGACTGTGAAATCCAAAGTTTTGATCAGTTTCTCAGGAGTACTAGAAATTTCACCCAGTACTTGTTGCACCTCTGTGGCAACTCATTTCTTGGTATACAAAAAAAAATTGACGCTGACTTGAGAGGTGGAGACATTCAGAAAAAGCTCTGTGACAGAGGGAAGCATTTTAGATTTCAGACCTCAATATACCGAATCCATCAAGAATAACAGATTTGTCCTGGAATGGCTTTTTGGATCAACTTCCCCCTTGTCACATACTATTTCTGATACTGCTGGTGTTCTTAGATATAGGGTTATACAAGACTTGAAACACTGCTGGATTTATGTGACTTGTTATTCTGGCTCAATGATACTGTGATGGTTCTTTCATGCATTATATTGACATTGATTGCATCAAATACAGTATTCTGCTGTATATTTTTCTTTATGTATTGAGCAAATCTGTTTGTTCTTTGTCACTTTCTTGTTCTCCATTACTCTATTATTCTCTGCTCTGATGATCACCTTTCTTTGTTTTAGTAACATAGCACTCAAAACAGAGAAATAAATTCAAAAAGGCAAAACTAGCAAAACTCACAGTTTAATCAGTAACAAGACATGTAGAGATCTCGGCTCAGAACCTCAATGCTTCAGGATGATAGTGAGCACCTTCATCGAAGAGTGTTACTGCCACACATTAGCAGGAGTATTTTTTGGACACTCTTAAAAGGTGTATTACTAGTAAGCAGGGACCCTACTGCTACTGCATTTACTGATTTCTGTGGCATGATGTATTCATTTCTGTGGCAGAATTCAGTCGTGCCATTGGCTAAAATATGATGTGATGTGATTAATGACATAACATGCCAAACATAGAGGAGGGGCTATAGCGTAAACAAGATGGGTATGGGAGCCTGGTACCATTGAAAAACTGTACATTTGAATGAAAATTCACCAAAAACAATGAATTCTGTAGCACTACTTGAAATCTGTAGCATGATGAAAATTCTGAAGAGAAAGAGAGAGAGAGAGAGAGAGAGAGAGAAAGAAAAACTTTCCAATTAACTACCTGATGAGTTCAGGACACAACCAAGCCTGTGAGGGACTTAAAAAAAAAAAAAAAAAAAAGGTCCCCTTCCCTCGACACCATGATGAATGCCAAGCCCAACCTGGTCTGTCTGTCTGTCTACCAAAATCTGACTTCTCCTTCCCCCTCCCCCTCAACTGCCCAACAGTTTTGATGCCCATCCCAGCCCATCAGTGAATAAAATTAATCTGGGCCTCGTCCACCCACAACATCCTGACAGGTCTAGTGTCTAACTCAGACTAGAGAATTGAAAAAAAAAACTAAATAAAAAAAAGAAATGGTGATATGGAGAGGGAGCTATAAGTGAGTTTGGTACTAGGGAGATTGAGATAATTGCCTGGTGTTGATTGGACTTGAACAAGTATGTGCAGTGTAGGGAGTCTCACTGAAGAGCAATGTCACTGCTGCAAAGCCCTCCCTGTGGGCACTGCATACAAAAAAAAATCTGCAAAACCGACGTTGGATGTAGTCTTCATGCAACTACAATAAAAGGGAATCTGGTGAGACAGTAGGACCCGCTATAAAAAAATTAAGCAAAGATTACTTAAAAAAAGAGAGTGAGAGCGAGGATGAGGGTGAGAGACCAGCCTTGTTGGCACCAACTAAATCTGTTTTTCTCTTGTTCCCAATTAGTGATTTTTGTGATTCTTCTATTCATGCCTACGGTTGTCATCTGTGAACTTTGAAACTCAGAAACTTGTGTTTTTGTGCTTCTCCACTTTAAAATCATTGATACACAAAGGCAGGAGGTACTAATGCTCACAGACCATTTTCACCCGACACAGTTTTTTTGAGTTCATAGATCATCTCATCAGGGTGCCTAGTAAGTTGATGATAACAAGTAAAGTTGGTGGGGTGGTACACCATTGTACTGTCACATCAATTGGCTAATGTTTTTGTCAGAACCAATGACTAATGCATTTTTTGTGCAAAAACTACTGTTCCATGTATCGCCACATAAATAAATCCATACAGCACACAGAAAGTTTGTCTGCATGTAAAATATTAATTTATTTATTGGACCACTGGTTTCCAAACAGGACTCTGATGCATTACACATGATGGATGTGACACTGACGCTCTGCCATCTGCTTATTGTTATGTTGTGTAAAATTTGTATTATAAACAAATGTGTCTGAATGTTGGCTTAGAGACAAAACAGGCTGGCTGTTGCAGCGAGTGACCTTTGACCTAAAGTGTCAGTTGCTGAAACAGCAGAGATAGTAAATTGACTAGTGAAGAGAAAACCCTAATTATAAATTTCCTGTTCTGCCTTAATTAAAGCCTTCTGGCCATCTGCCAGGAGAAAGAACCTCATAAAATGTTACGATTCCTGTGGAAGAGGCCATTTGATAACAGAACCGTGCTATACCAGTCGTAAACCTGAGATCACTCTAGCAGAACAGGAAACCAGCAAGGAGGCATCAAAGGGAATGTTTTGATGGCTCGTATTTTAAAAATTGCTGACTGTTGATTTTCTCAGTAGAAATAAATCTATGGAAGGATCTAACTGTCACCTCACCAAAAAGGGTGGGGAGATGGAGTTTGAAATGAACAGCTATCAGAGAGAAATGGCATATTATTTTGGACTGAAGAGAGACACAGTTCTCTGTACTTAAAAAAGCACTTAAGGGTAACACCTAGATAGGCAAGAACTTGTAAGTATTTTCGGGTAGGCATATTTGTGTTCTGTAACTTCCCATTTATATTATGTGACTAAGTTAGTAATATAATTGTTCTGTATTTGATTTTACCCATTTTACAATTTTTGGTAAACAATATTTTCTTTGAAATTCTGCCTGTGTCTTCTCAGTTTTCTTTCACTTGTGACTGCTGAACCTGTGTTTAAATATGACAGCTGTGAAGGGCTTAAATGTGTTACTAAGCTTGCTAAAAGGTAAGAATATACCTAGGTCTCATATTGAGTCGTAAGGGAGCATTTTGGGAACCTGGCTGGGTGCCACTGGGTGAAAGATTATATTGTATTTCCCCAAAGAGAATATATATCTGAGCCTATTAACTGGGTATGCTAGCATAAGGGTCACATTTTGACCCCCAGGACTCGAGGCTAGTAGGTGATTCAGACCCAAAACAGACAGGAGGGTTACCCTGTCTGTCCCCTTTTCACACTATTGCGCTTCGAGGTTGGCACTTTGGGAGCAGAGGGCCTGACCTGCAGAGTGCGTTTGTGACAATGGCATTTATGAAGCCCAATAACGTGGAAGCTATACAAAGTGTAGAGAAGCAATCTGACTTGAAAATAGAAATGGTTTTAAAAATATGTAGCGCAAGAGAGAAAAGAGTTCCTCAACTGCATTATAATAACTGGCCTTGCCTTTTTCCCATAGGGAAACCATGGCGTAATTTGTCATTATAAAGGAGCGTTTATAATGGCAAACATGCGCACGGTTTCCCTCACTCTGTGCATGCCCTGCTGCAGCTCTTCTCAGACCGCGGCCACACGTTTTGTTTGTTCTGCAGAGACCCAACTGCCATTTGGACTCTGCGGTAAGTTCATTTTAAAACAGAAAACTTACCACGACGGGGAAAACTTATCTTCTCGCTGCTGACTGAAAAAGTTAAAATAAAATCAAAACGACCGCATACTGAAAGCAAATGGGACTGTGAAGTGCTCCGGAACCTGCATTCATTTTATATGATTGCTGTGGTGAAAAAGGCAAACCAGCAATTATATAAAATAATATGGGGTGATGTGTTTAAACTTGATTACATACTGTGGTTAGATGCTCATAAACCCCTCGAGCTTCGCTCTCAGGGTTTGTGAGCATCTAACCACTCGGGTGTGTGGAAACTTCACGTTACACACATCACTCTATACTTTATTCTCTATGTTTTATATGAGAATGTGTTCTGAGCTTATTTAGTGTTTCTCCTTGGGATACATTTTGTTTTGGTTGAACCTCTAGTGTACCACATATCTAACTTGGTTGTTTAGATGCAGGATATTAATATCGACTGCTCTCTCAGTCACTATCTTTCAAATCATGTTAGCCATATTATAAAGTATTCATTAGCTAAATGACAACCACTGTAGTTGCAAATAAAGAAAACAGTAACAATCACAATCCACAGCAGATTTTGTTGTACAGAATATGTAACCTTGAGAAAGTGCACAGACTATTGCTGAAGAATAAATTAGGATCCCATAGTTCATAACCGGTAGAAGTAATGTCTTGGGCACCCATTTTAATACATCAGCAATTAAGTAAATTTTAATGTCATTTATGTATTTTTTTAACCATAGTATCGATATATTTGCAAAATATCAATGCACTGTCAAGTGTCAACTCCTAGATACTCAAGACATGTTTATTCAATCATCATGCGCAAGGAGACTATTTTAGAGACTCTTGTATTAGTTTTGCAAAATAACATTTCTTTCTCCTTTGCAGAGTTCAGCACAAGCCCATTTTTGATCAGTTACCTTTGCATGTTGAAATCTCCTGTAGTTTTGGTATCACACAACTGGAGTTCATGCCTCTTAAAAATTATTCCACATCTTCTGCACATACAAGGAGGCTGGAATTTTTGTAGACCTGGGGCTAGCTAGTCAAAGGGGCTGCTCCTGACGCAACTGGGTTGCACCAGTGCAACCCCACAGCTGCACCCCAGGGCAATATTCAAATGTGGGAAATGTGCAGCGCAATTCCCAATGTGCCAGAACACAAAAATAATGTATGTGGCACACCTCCAGGGGGTGCACCCATACATATGCAGCACATTCCAATATTCAGCCCAGGATGTGTGGTACATCTGCTGGCACAACCCAGAGATGTGCCACATAACTGGGTTCACAGTTGAGCCATAAATAAATGGCTCAGGAGCTACACACCCACAGGCTGACCACTGTACTGCAGTGTGCAACACTGCAGCCGTCAGCTGTGGGTGACTACCCAACCTCCCCAACACCATGCACAAGCACACACAGGAATCCCTAGTAGTCCAGTGGTCCCTCACTCCCTACCCATACCTCTGATCACTGAGATAATGATAATAAAACATCCCTGGTGGCCCAGTGGTTCACCCCACCCCATGCCGACCCTACGATCAGTGCAATAAAGAAGTCCATTATCCCTGGTAGTCTAGTCGTACTCCCCTCCCCATCCCGACACACCGATCAATGAAATATGAATATATTCTATGCCCTGGTAGTCCAGTGGGAACCCCCTCCTGCCCGAATCCCTTGATTGCCATCAAAATAGTACAGTATGCTACCCTTGTGGTCCAGTGATTCCCTCTCCACCCACTCAGGACTCCCATCTGCCTGTCATTAGTGGGCAGCATACCCACTTGCATACCACCACAGCTGCCCACTGAATGACAGGTTACAGTAGTTGCTGCAAGCTCATTGGTCTACACTGTGGATCAATGTGCTTGCAGTGCATGCTGTAATATTCCACAACTTTGTACATGAATGGCTTCATTCATGAAATAGTGAAATATTACAGTATGCACTGCAAGACAGCAGTCTCATCAAGTTTTAAAATGAATTTTCTTCAGCTACCAGGAGGTGGCCTACCCAGAAACAGGAAGCATTAGAACAGTGGGAGTATTCTAAAACAAGAAAAAAAAAAACTGACCAAATTGGCCTTAATAAGTTGGACTCTGAAAGAATATCATGTTCTGAGCTGAGGGGGAGGCAAACAGCATAATGATAGGGAACTATGGTCTGGACTTCTACATTACCTCTACCCTACAGATAAGCAAAGGTTTAAGTATATTTGTACCAGTTTGGAGGTAAACTATTTTGTTTATTCATGACATTATCACCATGATAACATAAACAGAACAAGTGCATAATCATGACACCGACTGATCACGAAACTATAAATATCTTAATTTAATTTAGTTATTTCACATCAGGGGGCCAATTCTGGAAGGGCTGGTGCAAGACATGCCTAAGGCAACTTGTGCTAAACAACATTGCTCCAGGGACCCTGCACCCGATTCTGTATCGGGCAGGGTCCCCGTGTCAAAGTTCCATGACGTGTGCCAATTATACCAGTATGCCAAACGGAGGGCATACCTGAATGGTTGGCTGCAAGCCTGTGTCATGGTCACAGGAAGGGTGAAAGTGCCCCCCACTCCAATCTGTCAAAGCCCCACAGGACTATTGGGACCCACCCCACAATCCCCAATTAAATATTGAAAAGCCCTGCTGGGCTATCAACCCCCACACACACACGCACACTCAAGCCCCAATCCCCAATAAAAATGTTGAAAAGCCCCTTGGCTTATCCAACCCCAAGCCCTCTATCCCAATCGATGGACAATGCATTCAGAGGGCAAATAGCACTCCCCCATCCTGTATCTGATCCCCACACTCCACAGGAGTAGTAAGGCAGGTCCTAACAATAAATAAAAAACATTCTACAGTGCCCATTTTGCCTGGTAGTCTAGCGGCCTCCCACTTCCCCACCCAGTCATGCCTGATCACCCTGATCCCCCAACAACCTGTACCCAGCCATCAACTGGCACAGTCCACCTCTCACCACTGTGGCCAGCCACTGACTGAGCTCCACTATGAGCGTGTACTGTCAATAGTATGCACTTAGTGAATGACAGCACTTAGCACATACTAACAGTATTTACTCATATAGTGGAGCTCAGTCAGTGGTGAGAGATGGGCTGTGCCAGTCAACGGCTGGGTATGGGTTGGGGGAGTGGGGTGGTCTGGCACCACCAGGTGGGGGGCCACTAGACTATTAGGATTCAGTGAGCACCATGGGATTTTTTTTATTTTATTGTTAATACCTGCCTTACTACTCCAGTAGGTGCAGGGATCGGGTACTGGATGGTAAGGGCACCGATAGCCCTGCTGGAGCATTGTCAGTCATTGGGGGTAGGGTCTGGTGGGGAGTTGGATAGCCCTGAAGGGCTTTTCAACATTTTATTGGGGATTACAGCATAGAGGGTGGGCTACATGAATGGGGGGGTGGACTGCCAGCACATTGGCACAACCCCAGGTGGACTCAAAGTACACTTACACCAGCCAATAGCTGGTGTAAATGTACTTTGATGGATGTCCTCTGGGGTTGTTTTAGAATTTCAATTTAGGGGGATGTGGCAGCCTCCCTTCCAGAACAGGGTGCAACTGCAGCCATAAACCCCCTTACACCATGTTGCAGGAGGGTTATAGTGCAAATAGTGATGCAAGTCCACTTTGGCACAAGAAGCCTGCAACATATGGCAGGCTGCTTTGCAGAGTCCCGCATGTTGCAACTCATGGTGCAACATGCTCCTTGCACCATTCTCATTGGCACAAGCCACTTTGCGACATGCGCAACATTTTGAGACTCAGCACCCAGGAGTCTTAACTGAGTATTCATGAGCCTAGCAAGGATCCTGATTGACTGCCAGATTGGTCATTAATGTCTTAGAAATGACAGCTCCAGCTGCCAATCCATGTTGCATACCAGCAACATATACAATGCAAGATTTCCCTGCACAAACCCATTCTCTACAGAATGTTCAAAATGAAAAGGCAATTTAAAAGAAGTTTGTAAGGAAAATAATTATTGTAATTGAATTTATTATCACAATAACTTCAAAATTGGTTATTTCCTAGGATTAAAAATCGACTGGTAGGAGGTGGTCCTCAACTGTCCCTCTGACTACCCATCCCACATTAAGTCATCAATCCACAGGAAATTAATTAATTCTTTGTCATTATTGCTTAATTAAATCTGCATATGTGTTTTCTCCCCAGTTCTGTGTATGTCCCCTTCTGTCACTGGCCCCTGGGCCTCCCACATTTCCACTTACAGTACTTAGGATTTTCCTGTTGACGTCATGATGCTTTAGATTGCCTTCCAGGCAGTGTCAACAGTGGGGTCACCCGTTAACATGATTTGCATTGGGGCCCCACATGATGGGAAAGCTAAGTCAAGGGTGTACATACTGGGGTTTCTAGCCCCAGGTGTTATAGCCCATTTTCCATATTCTACCCCCCCAGTCATGAGGCAGCATATGGCGTGACATCATGATGTATGCACACCAGGTGTGTCAGCATGTCAGTGCCTCTGCCTCTTCCCAAACATGATCTTCACAGTTGCACTGCCATCTTTGGTTCCCCAGATGGCAGTGTTGCAGTGAAGCAGATGACCCACCCTCTCCACAGGATAGCATCCTCTGATGAGCTCAGTCCTCCTCCCTGGCTAGCTCCTGACTACCAGAGATTGCTCACAATCCAGTGTCACTGGCATCATACAACTTGCTTGAGTCTAACTTTGGCTTGGACGTTTTCCTTATATCTTCTGCCAATGGTCCAGAAATTAACATATGCAGTGGGGAAGTACAAACTAGATTAAGAATAAATGTAAAAAGTCTGAAGTTTCAAATACCCAGGGTCTGGAGAGGTTTTTGTCATAGATGATCCCCAATTATAAGTAACGAGTTTAATGGTTCACAAAACTGTCTGGCACTTGTACAAATTAATTGAGCACAGCTACAACACAATCATTTAAAGGACAATAGTATATCACTTATATGGTGGAGCAGAACACAGCAGTGCTGAGCATGTGGAATGGCGCTGTGATGTTTCTGTCATCTTTTCATTATGGTGAATACATCAAAAGAAATAGAATTGCTCAGAGGTAATGAAAACATTTTTTTAGGCTGAAAAGCCTAATGGGAGCTTATGATTTTGAGAGTGGGGTGTTGGGGGACAACTATTGTCCTTTAAAGTATACAGTATTCTACTTTCAGCATTAATGTTACAAATAAAGCGCTCAATACAGATTAATTGTTTCAGTCTGAATGCTTTAATGCTAAATCAGATTTCAACAAGCAAAATCTTGAGGGTGAACTTTTTAAAAAACACTGTATAAAAAGCCAACTAGATACCGTATTGAGTAGATTCACACCTGTAGCATCTGTTGGCTTCTTTGCAAAAATGAAGACACCTTCAAGCAGTTAATTTTACACAAAAAAAATATGTTAATTCACACAGCACATACAGTGTAAGACATTTTATAAATTGAACAATCCACTTTAGGGTTGTTCGCTCATTTTCACAGATTCAGTTTCAGCATCATGTCTCACACCCCTGGAGCAAGCATCAAAAAAGGTTCACACCCTCTTTTGGTTTATTCCTTATTTAATGTATCCTAGTGTAGTGCTCAGTAACTCACTTCAGTCTCAATACTTTATGCACCCCCACCCCACCCCACCTTATCTTCCGTTTTATTGTTATGTTCTGTTCTAATGCCACCCCCCTCATCTTCCTTCCATGTCCTCCTTATATAGTTTTGATGTAGTTATCTTACCTATCCTTTTAACCAACTGTACCATGTTCCTGTCATTACAACTATGATATGTTGGTCCTCTCCCACCATTACTTCCTCTTTCAATTATCACTGTTCTGCAAGTCCTCTCCTATGTCATCATTGCTTCTAAATTCTAGATATCACAACTATGTCAAATCCCCCACGTACTGTAATTGCGGTCTCTAAAAATTCTTAAGTTTTCACACCTCGCTCCATGCCGGCAACCTGGATTTGGGAGCGGACTCGGGTCACTGGTGGGTCGGCAGGGGGGAGATAGGCTGGAGCATCCCACGATGGCTCGCCTTCTCCGGGGAGGGTTCAGACTGCTGCCTGCATACTTGCCTAACTCCAAGCAGAGGCTCGGAGTACTGCAAGCCCTACATAGGGTTGGCTGTCCGCACTGCAGCATTGATGTTGGCGCCTAGCACCTTGACATCAGGGGAGACGCATGCTGTATGGGGATGGTGGAAACAGAAAAGAGCCTGCCACTGCCGGGAAGATGGGGAGACTGGACATACCCACAATTTGCCTTCACCTGCTCAGCGAGCACTGGACCAATGATATGTAAGTTTTGTGGTCAGCCCCCGCCTTGTCCCCACCCAGGGGGGTTAGCCACAGCTCACTGGGGATCTGGGGCTCCGTTGGGTAGGATGGAAGGCAGTGAGATGTTGGTTGTCTCCTATGATGGGTCAGGGGTGGCAGGCTGGGTAGGAGAGAAAATAGTAATTACAAAAAAAAAAAAAAATTCTCAGTTTGTTCAAGCAAACACTTACATTGTCCAACAGGTATCCCCCCCTTTTTGACTCATACATCCCCTAGTACTTTAGGTTTTTTGGGGGGGGAGTGGAGCCTTGGCTTTAGTCCCATATACCACAGTATTCCTCTGCCATGTTTTAGGTTCTCCTTGGTGTTTAGTACATTGCTTCTTCCCTTTTCAAAAGATGGAGACACTGCTAAGAGGTATCCAGTGAGGATGGTGACTGAATGGGAGTGATCATCAAAATTGTGACTCTAATTCAACGATTTCCTCTTGGGCTACAATGCAAGGGTAGCAACCCTACGTGAACATGAGGGTAGTAATGGATGCCAGGAAGGGGGGGATAGAAAGGGGAAAGGGAGGGACAGGGAAGGGTTTGGGGGGAACTGGTGTGCCTGCTGCCACCAAAATTGCAGTGCGGTGTGGTGGTGTGGGTGGCTAGCTCAGGTGTAGTAGGTACAGGGTTCAGGACTGGGTGCATGGAAATTTGCATCTGCAGCACTTAAATCTTTTTCGGATGTAGGGATTTGGGGATTTTGCCCCTTCCCCGACATGCACCCCCTGGAGTTGAGAATCTACATTCAGGGGGGTGCAGGGGGCAAAGCCAGCCATGAAAGGGGGGGCCACATGGGGGGGCCCTGCAAAAACACTTTCATTTTCTGGATGTCGGGTCACCTGAGAGTGTATATCGCCAATTTGCTTTTCGGCAATACAGTATATACTCGCCTTAATAGTGATCACTATTTTGTGATTGCTATTATGACACGAAACCCTGCTACAATTATTCCAGCTCTTGACACATGCAATCTGCAGCATTGGGAGCTCAATTTGTAATTGTAATTGGTGTTTGTATTTATTCTACTTATTGCTTGAGAAAATGGGCATTTTTGATCATCAGTTAACAAGCATAAAAAATAAAAATGAAAAAAATGAAATCTCTCTGACCCAGCCTCCTTCCATCTCCTCACCTTCAGGTAATCCCTAAGCCTGCAGATCTTTCCTAATATCCTGTGGTCTCATATCTATATAATTTGCACCTGGACTTTGACAGACATGGGCCACTGGCAACTGTGGTAAGACTTTGAGTTGGAGACTGTATGGCTTTGAGTTGAAGATTATACATCGAGTTTGGCTTTGCTAACTCAGCCAAACTGCTTGCGCTCCTAATGCTGCAATTTGCATGGGGTAAAGTAGACTGAAAATAGGGTAATAAAAAACCTTGAGGTCAGCAATGAATATTTACAGTGATTGCATAATTCCAATAGGTGGTGTTGATATGCCCCTGCAGGGGTTTGGAGTTTTTGTTGTGGTGTGACAAGGTCAGCCACCCAGTAAGACCACCGCTACCCTGTGGTAAGCTACAGTAACAGATTAAAATATTTATAGTTGAGTTCAAGGCTTAGGCATCCCCTATTCACCTCCATGCTTTTAACTATATTCTTCCTGGTAGCCAGAGATTTTCAAATTATATAACCCTCCCTCCAAAAAAAAAACACAACAACATAAAAGCAAATAAGAAGATACCGTATTAACCTTTAGGGGCATTACTTTGCCCTTCACAATATTTGACATCCATGGATAAAGACTTTTTTTGTTTCGTCTTTCATTTCTTTTAACTTTTTACTATATTCATTACTTTGAATGCAGCCACTGCCTGCAGGAACATTTGAACTGGTGGCTTTCACCCAAGCAGTACATATGCTGCTGCTGTGAGTGCGGAACCAGACTGTGTCAGCACCAGTGTCAAGTCAGTGCAACAAGACATCTTGCAAAGCAAGTAGGATGCTGGGACGTATAGAAAGGAGTACTGATAGCAGAAGGGAAGAGATAATACGTCCCCTACATAGATCCTTAGTGAGGCCAAACCTGAAGTACTGCATCCAGTTCAGGTGTCCTCAATGCAGGAAAGACAGAGATAGGCAAGAGACCATGCAGTGCAGGGTGGTAAAAATGATTTGGGGACAGCAGGGCAGGTCCTATACAGAGTGTCTCAAGGCACTGCACGTATACTTGCTGTAGACCAGAAGTGAGAGGGAAATATGAGAGGCCTTCACATTTGTAAAAGGAATTAACAAGGTGAACTGCAGGGAAATATTTAGCTTGAAGACTAGCTCATGGTCACATAGACATGAGTGGAAACTAACAAGAGGGAAGTTAAGGAGGGACATGAGAAGGTATTATTTTACAAAAGGCTGGTGGAGCCATGGAACAGTCTACTAGTTGAAGTGGTAGGTTTAAAAACAGTTGGTGGTTTCAAGCATGCTTGGGGCAGAATGAAGGGTCTAGTGCTTGCTCACGATGGCAGAAACTGGGAGGAGAATGTGGGGGGGGACCAGGGAGGGCTAGAACCCTGGAGAGATAGTAGGTCCCAGGGCTAAATAGGTAACTCTGGCAGACTGGATGGACCATGAGCCTTTTTCTGCCATCATTGTCTCTGTTTCTATGAGAAAAACAGTAGCCCGTGAAGACGGCAAATGAAGAATGGCGAACTGACACAATGGCAATGGAACCACAGGGCCGAAAGTTTTACACAATAATGGTCCCCCCCCAATCCCCAAGTTGTGCCCCCGCTTGGAGTCGGAATCCATATTAAGGGGGATGTGGGGGGTGAAGCCCCCCACAAGGGGGGGTGGGGGCTTCGCCCACCACATGAAAATACTGTAAAAAAAGTGTTTGCTCTATGGGTGCAGTGCCATTGTGATGGTTCACCATTCTTCATTTGCCATTCTGACATGGCACCAGAAATACCCCTTCTATCATTACTGGCTTGCTAGAGCAATCTCTGTTACATATATTTCTTCAGATGTAGTTAAAATGTTGACTCCATACAAAGCCTTCTGTTGTGTGTGAGGGGAAAACATTCTGCCAGAGGAATGTGGCTGCGGTTTGAATTCCTGTGTGCCATAATAAACAAACGTTCCATTTAGTGAATGTGTGGAAAGACAAAAATGATTGACAGCTGGAGAGGACTACTTCTACTAGTTAATGCTAATAAAAGAAAGACCAGTTTTTTATTTAATTTTGTTTGTTTTTTAAGCTGTTTCTTAGTTTACTCATTTTATATGAACAATAAGAAACTCCAGATCATTGGTTGTCTGGGGTTAATGTACTTCCAGGTCCCAAAGGGACCTGGAACAAGTATGGTTTGTGCCTTACTACACACTTGGGCAAGCATTAACCCTTGACAGCCAACACCATGTTGTGTCTCACTGCTTACATTTGACACTTGCTGATCATGAATAAATCAAATGGAGACAGTAGTTCAAGTTTATCCAGGGTAAAGTCCAGTTTGAGAAAGGCCAAGAATTCCTGATTATCTAGATCCAGCCTTCTGCAAGGAGGCAAGACACTATCCTCAGTGGGAAATATCTTTCTGAAGTGATAAACAGGTGGACAACAGAGAAAAATTGAGCCACTTTAGCCAGTAGAGGCCAAACAACACACCTGGCATGCAATAATTTGATTGGCTCACCATCTGTGCTAGACAGTGGCTCTGCTTGTTAAGCCTTCATTATATACCCTGGTGAAATGTCTGTACCTTCCTCAAAAATATCTGAGCAATGCTGGTATTCAGCACTGAAAAGCTCCCCAATGTCATTGGTTGCCTCAGGGACATCACTATCCAAGTATTCAATGTCATCTCACTGTTGCCCGTCACTGGCACCATGAGAAGATGGGGAAGGGGAAGGGAGGAGGAGGAAGAGGAGGAAGAGGAGGAGGAGGAGGAGGAGCAGTATGACCAGTATGGGGGTGTATGCACATTCTAGGTTGCTTCTTCAAGCTTCCTATGCTGCTCAAAGTGTACGTCTACTCAACAGTTTCTGTTGAAATACTCAATGCATCCAGATGGAATAAACACATCTTTACATCTGAGATCCAATTTAGAAATTCCACTACTACTCAGTGCAGTTTAACCCCTGCAAGGTATATAGTTTTTTAAACAAAGGATGGAAATGAGAAAGGAAAATGTGGGCGCACCGGGATTTGAACTCCAGATCTCTGGTATGCCGTTCCAGCACTCTAACCATTAAGCTACATGCCCACTGGTTACAGCATCCGAAGAACTTCCTATTTCACAGTCACACATTCCTTTCTCTCTAGTGTTGCTTAATCTGCAACCAGAAACCAATTTAGAAATTCCACTACTTCTCAGTGCAGTTTAACCCCTGCAAGGTATATAGTCTTCGGACGCTGTAACCAGTGGGCCTGTAGCTTAATGGTTAGAGCGCTGGAACGGCATACCTGAGATCCGGAGTTCAAATCCCGGTGCGCCCACATTTTCCTTTCTCATTTCCATCCTTGGTTTAAAAAACTATATACCTTGCAGGGGTTAAACTGCACTGAGAAGTAGTGGAATTACCCCATAACATCCAATTTCTTAGATTCCTTATCTGGGGGCTGAGCACTCATGTGTTGAGGACTAGAGGACCTATTGTGAGTGGCACAGATCACCACAGAATCTGCCTGCGACATAACGTAGGGGTGGTCAACCAAGGCTTCAGCCTTCCGAGGATTGGAGGGAAGTTTAAAGGGTTATTTCCAAGCAGCCCAAATAGCCTCTTCAAAGGTGTCCACCAAAAGGGGGATGACCAGAGTGGGGCATTCTGGTACACCCAATTACTGGGCCAACTTCTTTCTTGAAGCAGCTTTCTCAGTAACCTAGAACCCAAACATTTTCTGGAGATGAATCAAAATGCCCAAAAATGTGGGATCATCAGGTGGAGAACATGGTAGTTCTGGAGAAGGTTCACCCTGCAATGATAAGGGAGCTGAGAAGGACTGTGAGGACTCCTCCAGGTCCATTCCTTAATCTGCATCAAGATCAGCCAAACCTCAGTCCTGCAGGAAAGGATCATCCATGTCCACATCTGGAATAGGAAATTCCCAGGAGACAGGGGAAGAGCTGGCCATCCTCTGGGTTGAGGAAGGCAGAGAGCAGAGCTGACACTTTATTGGGGGGGCAAGGGGTCTTTGTAAGGTCCAGGGTAGTATTTACTAGGGCTTGGACATCAATCATGGCCATCTGCCCATTGCAAGTAGACAGGGTAGAATGGACTGAATGAATAGGAACCACTGACTGGATTAAAGACTGCAGTAGAACCAAGCAAGTAGCTGTCAATGTGGTGGGTGTTAAAGACCCCAAGATCATTGACAAGTGTACTAGTATAGAGTTCTGTGAGGTAAGGCTGGTTGTCTACAAAAGAACTGTTGACAGGCCAGAAGCCATCGTTGGCTGATGATGGCTGGAAACCATAGAGGGGCGGAGGCAGCGATGGTAGCTGCAAATTCACCCTGGAACCCACAGTCAGTGGAGGAGCCATCAATCAGGGAAGAGAGGAGCCCACAACAGTCAATGGTGTAGAAGACTATGTTATTGTGGCACTCTCCTCAGTACTTACCTTTTTTGTAGTGGTTGGGGTACTAGTCATCAATGACAAGGGCATGGCAGAAATGTGCTTCATTTTGATGGCATGTTTCTTATTGGGACCCTGTCCCATCAATAAGGAGGGCTCACCCATAGAGCAGCGAGACCTCGTGGAGGACGTCGAAGACTCCCTGGGCTTGGAGCATCATTGCTGCTCCAGAAGGGCAACCTTTTTGCTCCATGAGGAACTCATGAAGCTGCTGAAGCCTTCAACATTTTGTGGCCTTGTTGAAACAGTTACAGAGGATGCAATCCCTGGTGTCATGTTCAGGACCAAGGCACCAAACACAGACGTTATTGAGGTCCTCTGTAACAATTCTATGACCACAGGTACACTTTCGGAAAAAGAGATCAAAGCCATCAGTAGATAAACCTATTTAGGGTCAACTGCTGAAAAGTCATCAGGAGGAAAGGATCTCTGTGGCTGATATCTCATGCATTATGACCTGCTGCAAGAGACTGGCTTGAAGAAGAAGATCTGGCAGCATTTGAAGGAAGAAGGAGGGGAAAAATTGCTGAACTTATGGATTGTTCAGAATGGTTATATCATCAGATTCACTGGATAACTGGTCAGAAAGGCTGCTTAGGATTGGAATTAATGCTGTGCAAAAAAGAAATTCTGTTAGCAGAATTTCAGTGAAAGTCAGAACTTCACTTTCATGAAATTTTGGAAAGCTGTTTGGAAACTTTAATGTAATTCTGACTTCAAATACAGAATGAATCCATGTATTGCAGATTAATGTATTAAATTGTGGATCAAAATTATGTAGAATTTTCATTCCACGGTACATGTGCACCACTTCACTGTTCAACCAGAAAAATACCACAGAACATTTGGAAGATTTGGATTTTGCCAAGGGCAAAATTTTGCAAAATTCTGCAAAACTTTAGCAGAAATGGAATTCGCACTTTCTGACCAGCATTAGTGGGAGTGCAACCAGTGGACTTATGGGGACTAATGAAGCATGGTTTCTTTGACTGTTCTATCTTATTACCAGTGTAACCCCTAGATGGTGCTATCCCAGGGGCTACTACCCCTGCCTGATTTGCCACTAACAGGTTGAGGGGCCTAGATCCAATGGCGGGTGCCTCCACCCAGAGGTCAGGGTTTGCAATAGTTAAACTTACTTGGTCACAGCCCTCTGGGACACTGCAACCCCCCTTTCTTCCCACTAGTGGCCCACACAGTATATCAGAATTACCTTCACAGTATACACTTACCCCCAGGACTGGTTCAGGCACTGGGACCCCCTGTAAAATAAGATACAGTGCAACAATCACAGTACAATACTTTAAGATAGACAAATACCTCAGGTAGTATAACTTTGCTGAAACAAGCAGCTCTGATTTATTTAGGGGATATAACAAGGACAGGGGGAATCAGGTTAATTAGCTTATCACTTTACTCATCTATTCTATGGCTCTGTGCACAGGCCTATCCCTACCAGTTACTGTCTCTGGGTACCCAAGCCCTAGTGGCTAGTCCAAACCGTGGCAGCTGGTAGGGGCCCTTTCACACAGAGAAAAGAAAAATTAGTTAAACAGTCAGCAGTACAGTAATTCCATTTGGATTCAATGTGGCAATTCAACAGGGAGCGACCCTGAATTAGTACTCACGACCTCCAAACAAGATAGGGTCCTTCAGCATCAGCAGGACTACTCTTGAGCTCCACTAGACTCCTCACACATTTATATGGTAAACAGTAACAGGCAGAAGTCCTTTAATGGCAGCAGGATTCACTTGAGCTACACAAGCCTCCTCACACATTTATATGGTAAAAAGAAAGTACTATACCAGGCAGGCTGCTTCTCTATCCCGATCGCAATTACTGCACAATACCTGGGAGATCACACAGCAGATTCAGTTCCTGACAGACCGAGCGCAATTCAGCAATTTCTCCAGTCTTCTACAGGGTGAGCCTGGTTTCTACTCTTCAGATATCCTTTGATTCTCTTCACAGGATGGATTCAGTCCTAACAAGCAGTTACACAAGCTGCAGACCGGAACTCTGGGCCTTACACACGTTTCCCGACTAAAACTGCACACCGAAAAAGCACAGGGCTCCTTCCCTCTTCACTGCCAGAGCTCAACTGAAACTCCAGCAGACAAAACCGGCACTTCCTTTGAGTTCCTCCCAGTTCTTGGCTGGATTGGCTGTCACCACAATAGACTGCCCCTGTTGGTCCAAAAGGCTCAAGTCCAAACTACATCTCCCAGAGTCACTGCCCATACAATCCTCTTGTGGCTGGCTCCAGATTACGAGTCCAAGTTCTGATTCGTCCAAGGCACCATTTTAGAGCTCACCTTATCCCACACTGATTGGTCCAGTTCAGCAGTTCAAAACTAGAATGGAGAACTAGGCAAACACAGTTCTGACTGCAAAGAAAGCAGGTTAGACAAACTGTATTTTCATTATTACTCTAAAAGATTTCTGGCAAACAGTTACATCTTTCAGATAGGTTCCCTTTGCACTTCTAGTGACTGCAAAAATGGAGTGACTTGGCAGCAGCTCGAGTGGTACTCAAGCAGAGAAGCACACAGTCCCCCCCATACAAACTAATTATGTCTGCAAGCAGACAGCTCTTAAAGAGACAGTACCAGAGGCTCTAAAAACACTCACTGATAAATGGCTTAAACGCCAAACACCATTCAGGCTTGGAGCATTCAAGCAAGCTCCTGGAAGTCTTTTGGGAACCCCCATTTGCAGTGGGGTTACACCAGCACTAGTCCTCACAGCCCCATGACCATGACTCCCAATCTGTGTCCCGCTTGGACCAGCTCCTTCACCAACACTGCTTACACAAGTTGTATTTGGTACAACTGACCTGAAGGAATCTTTATCTGCACCTCCCTCCCGCATCCCTTTCTCCTGTTTTCCCCCTTATATTTCCTGCATTTATCAAAGTTACGCATAGCAGATAACATGATGTATGGTGCAGGTTACAGATACTGCTGGACGCCAGCTATGACTCACAGTAGTCATCAACGATTCTGAGATGTCCACAACACACACATACTGCAATGCTGCATGAATTATGGGGTAACTGTGAAGAACCACAACCCCCCAGCTAACCCCCCCACCCACTAAGAGTTTCCACACCTGCCCACTGAGCAACATAGTTCCCTGTACAACACAGTGGCCTACTTCACTTACTGAGTAGCTGACAGTGGTAACTTAACACACAAGCAAACAATAAAAAATGTGAATTTCTATGCCCTGCCTGCATCACCAGCAGTCAGTAATAAATCATTGTTGGTCAAATAAATCCTTCAAAAAAAAGAGAAAAAAAAAACCTGCACCTTTTCCAGTCTGCTAAATTCACTCACTACCTGGCTGCAAGTACCACAGCTGCAGGCCAGCAACAGGTAGAATAATGCACTGTCCTCTGCAACAGCACCTGATTTCACTGGCCTGGCCATCTGAAACTACAGTAGTGTGAACGAACTAGAATATTAACAAAGCTCTCTGATGTTCTTCAAAGAGAAGTCATTTTTGCAAAGGAATGCACAGCTCTGTCACTGGTCTTTCTCCTGTGAAAAACAGCTGGACATGCACAACGTGAGGTGTTCTCAATCTCCAGGGTTGCGATTGGTTACTACAGGTCAAGTGACATTTATTTATTTATTGAAAACTAATTTTTTAATTATTTTTTTTTTTTTTTTTTACAAAGGTTCCACGTTAATAAGGAGGGGTACAACCAATAAGGGAACAAACATGGCAGTTACAGTTACAATAACACAGGTTACAATACACAGAGTTCCAATAATAGTTACAGTAAATCATGAGTACATTGAGCAGCCAGAAGTTTGACTTAATCGAGATAAGTGCAAAAAGGAGGGTTGGAAGTGCAGTACAGTGGGTGGAGAAGAAAGAAGAGAGGGAAGTAAGGGCAGAAACAGCAGAGGAGCAGTGGAGTGGAAAGCAAATAGATTAGGAGGGTCAAGGAGGGTGAGAAGGAGTGGAACACAGAGATGAGGGGGGACAGGGTCAAGGGGAACAGGAAGGTGACACGAGGAGGAAGAGATGGGGGGATGGAAACAGGGAGTGATATAAGTCATATGCTGGGAGGATGTGGGCAGGAGATGGAGGAGGGGGGGATGAGGAAGAGAGAGCAGAAGGAGGCTAAGAGAGTAGGGAAGACATTTAAGGAGAGAAGGCGGAGGGAGGGGGAGGAATGGGGAGGTGGGCAGGGCAAGAGGCAGGCTTAGGTAAAGCAGTCACAGCGGTTTTGAGCAAGTAGGTGTTGTCGAAGCTTTAGTTGAAGAGTCCCCTGTTTTGGTTCATTATGTGCATCAGAGGGGAGACGGTTAAGAAGCATGGGAGCTCTAAACACAATGGTCCGCTGGGCTACAGTAGTCCTGGTGAAGGGGACAAGGTAGGATTGCTTGGTGGAACTCCACAAGCACTTAGTTTTTGGTGCCGACTGAATAAAGGTCTCCATGAAGGGGGGGGGTGAGGCAAAAGTGATCTTTTTAGCAAGTAGGCACATATGGTAGGTGACCCTTGCCTTGAAAGGGAGCTAGCAGGTTCTACCATAGAGTTTGCAGGTATGGGTCCATTTGTGAGATCTGGATACCAGCCTGCATGATTTGTTAAGCACAAATGCAATTATTTTATGGGATGTGTCGGAGACCAACATTCCAACAACTTGGACAAGTTCAGTGTGCACTCCTGTAAAAAAAAGCACTGAGTAATGACATCAAAGTGCTGAAGTGATGCAGAGTTCATTTAGACCTGTTTCACTGGTTTCAAAAGTGCCAGATTTCAACACTTCCACTGAATGCCAATTTGGCATTAGCTTACTCTTTCTTTATGTGCACATGCAGTATTAACACACGCAGTGCTCTCTTTGCCTGGTAAGTATACACTCTGTCCTCCCTTTCACATTTTGCTGCCAAGATTTATTTATTCATTTTTGTTTTGTAACTTCAATGTACTTTTTCCCTTTCACTCCAGTCAGCCCAATGGGGGGTGTATTTTACTTCTCACTCCTCAGGGTGCAGACAGTGGGCTCAGGGATGTGCATTCATGTCTGCAGAAGTCAGAGCCCAATGCTCTTCTTCCTTTGTGTGCCAACTCCAGCTTGCACTGCCACCTGTGGTCACCCAGGTGTCAGTAGCACAGTGGAGTCCTCATGAAGCACATCATCTGGGATGCTCAATCCTCTACCCCAGGTACCCCTCCAATGTCTCAGCTTGTTCCTCAACCTGGGTAACCAGTGTCACAAGTGGTATAGAGATACTGCTGTACCTGCAAGCTGGCCTTGCTACCACATTTCTAATACAGAGCAGGTCATTCTGTTTTCTTAGCTGTTCTACAGACTTTTCTACTGTATCTACAAGAAATCTAATCGTTGATGTACCACTAGCAACCATCTGTGCTGTCTCTAGCCATCATTCTTGCCATTGAGTTATCCACAAACCCACCCACCCATTCATCCATTCACTTTCTTATTGCCCTCTGGTTAATGCAAAAAAAAGATTCATAGGATAACCTTAAGCATATTGGTTGATCTAGAATTATAGCTCTTATATCTCCTTGCTAGTTGGTTTCCTCCTGCCATCTCCTTTTTTTACTTCCACTTCCCCACCCTGAGCGATAATCCTCTATCCTGTTCTACAGTTTAATAAGCAGCCCTGATGGGCCAGTGACAGCACTGCTGTGCAGATGACCCAGGTTCAGGAGTGAACCCCAGTGGTCACACTGGGAAGCATGCCAGGCTGCTATGCAGCAGGAAGGATGGTGGTGAGCTCCAGCACCACAGCAACCTCCTCTGGCTAGGCCAGTAAGCTTGCTCAAACCACAGGGGATATGCTGCATGCATGTGAGGACAACACAAGGCTGGGCTCATGCCAGGGAGGTGAGAGGGACCATAAAAAAAGAGAAAACCCATGCACATCTGAATGACAGAATGGGCTGCTGCTCCACTGGTCTTAGTGCCTACCAGCCATGGAAGACAGAGTCATGGCGGTAGCCAGTGTGCTGCTGGGGGAGGCCAGAAGGCACTGAACCAACCAGGGTACATCCCTGGGACCAAGGTACACTCGGACTGATGGACATGACCCAAGAAAGAAAGAAAAATCTCTAAGGAAAATGGAAGGGTTTAATATACCTACAGTAGCTATATTAAATGGTGATATTATTATTTCCTTGAAGGAAGAAAGCAATGGATTGAAACGGATTGTCATAACTGCACAAATCAGATTTCCTT
The DNA here is from genome assembly GCA_016271365.2 of Neoceratodus forsteri. Taxonomy (NCBI): domain Eukaryota; kingdom Metazoa; phylum Chordata; order Ceratodontiformes; family Ceratodontidae; genus Neoceratodus; species Neoceratodus forsteri. The sequence continues at coordinate 1,062,628,483 of CM028130.1, read as the reverse complement.
TAGATAGTGGGTGAGCACCATAGCTGAAAGTCTGTTTAGCTCAGTATTTACCTATGAAACCTACAACTGAGATCTGGATCATGTCTGTGGTGCCCCCCGTACTGGGCTGGGGCCATTACTTTTCCTTATTATGACAAATGATTTAAATAGAAAAGGTCCATGTATGAAATATGTGGATGACATTACAGTTGGGCATCTTTAGTACAGATAGCAAAAGTGTAATGCATCAAGAAAAAGCACATATAAAGTTTGTCTCAGGAAAACTTTATGCAAAGTAGCCCAGACAAGATTAAATAAATTTTATTTGGGAACCAAACCAGCTGGACCATCCCACCCCTTGTTTTGGTGAGGGAATAGATGCAGAAGTTGTAAGTCACATAAAACAATTAGGATTTATTTTGCAGAATGACTTTGAGTGCTCTAGTCATGTTGAGAGAATGCTAAAAAATGCAAACACAGGCCTGCCCGCTGGCACAGCAGTAGTGCTGACAACTTGTGATGCTGGTCACACGAATTCAGGAATGAGCATGGGTAGGCAGAGGGCTGGCTGGACAGAGGAGGACTGAACATCCCACTGGATGCTCTCTCTACTCCTCTGGGGAAGGAGGGGAAATGCTCCACAACACGGTCACCACCTGGGTGACCATGGTTTGCTATGCAGGCTGGAGTGGGGGGGTGAGATGCACTTTTATAACGCAGTAGTCACATCAGTTCTAGGATAAGGGGCTTTAGTGGAGTACGGAGGCCTAACCATAATGGAAAGTGATGATCTGGAGAAAATTCAGAATAGAGCCCTATGGATTTATCTTGAGTAAAGAACACGGTGAACCAAACCTTTTAGTAACTGTAGTTAGTAAAACTTAGTGCCAGGAGGGAAGAAATGTCTAATTCTAAATTGTAAAAAGATGTAATCCTAGCCATAAACTACATGATCTGCTACCACACACATAGATGTCAGAGTATGGGTTATGCAGACAAATTAGACTGACAAAAAAAACCTGATCCAAACCCAAACCTATAAGAACTCTCAGTATATACAATATCTTGAATATGGAGCATTTACAGTTATAGTAGCATTACTGCCTGGCCATTTTAGATCCAAGTGCCCATATGTGGGATTTCAATGACAGCATGAGAAATTGCATTTATAATCTGCTGTTGTATTCAACTTCAGCCTCCCAAATCTCCAGCTTGGTTGCAATGATATTTTACTACATCAAATCAGTTCCACTACCATGAGCTCTATTATCCCTACATCCCCCATTGTATGTCTACAAAAATACCCGACTGCTGAGTCTAGCTGTGATATTTTTGCATCTGCTCCACCCTCTCCCAATCATTGATCAGAGGTAAGGAGGAGAGAGGGGTGCCTAGTAAAGCGTTGCCTCATAGAACATCTTCGATGATGCTGGGAACTGGCACTGTTCCAGCTCTCCTGTAACAACGAGGAGTTTGTAGTATTTACACGGAAGGATGGAAGAACAGAGCATGGGTTATTAATGAGCGGGGTGATTGGTGTCTATGGGACTAGTCCCGCTCACCAGGGGAATGAGGGAAGGATAGGATTTTAAAAACATTTTTTTTTAAAGCTTGAACAAATAACTAATACCAAGTAACAAATTTGAAGGGCCTCAAATAATATTTGGCAGAATATTTAACCTATGGTATGTTCACACTCCTCACCCCTCATATGCAATTCATACTAAAACTAGGCATGGGCAGGTAATGAAATTCTCTTGCCTAAACACTACCTATGTGTACCTCCAAACTACCCTAAAAATACCCTAATGCACAAAAGGTCATTGATAAAGGCTGAGGCTGGAAGGGCTGTGGAGCCCTAGATTTATTCATTTAGGTGGGTGAATTTGCACATTAGTTACATGTGAGTACTTTTTCTCATGTTTGTATTTAATTTTCTTTTTATAAGAATATATTAGAAATATTCTCCCTGAATTTGGTTCTGGAATGCTGGATTTTATTTTTCATTTTTTGTAGTTACTGCCCTGTTACCCCGATTTTCTACTACTGTACCAGTGACAGCTTTACACCAGGACACACCAGGGCGCTCAACGTGATAAAACGAAACTGTGTCCCAGCTGGTGCCCCATGTGGTGCAGAGCTGCCCTATAGTAACAATAGATCAGTGCTCTTGCTGCTATCTGTTGTGCCCTGGTAACTAATTGTGGCTAGAGCCACTACTGTACCCTACCCTACCCTACCCAGGCTCTACGATGCCAGTTTGACAACTAAGTTGTCGACCAACATCACAGTGATGGAATTATGTTGACCCCAAGTTGTGGTTCACATAATTCCAGCAGGAGACCCTGGTCATTTTTCTATTGGGGCTTTGCCCAAACCCCTGATGGGGTTTCTTGTACACTGCACTCTTAATCTGTGTAGGATTCTAACCTTGAGTCAGAGTTGAATCGTGTGTGCAGAACCAGGAGACAGAGTGCCGGGGTCTCAGGTGGACCATTGCAGCGAACTGTGGATAATGTTGGCATTGACGTGTTCGCTGTAATGATGTCACTTTACAGTCAGCATAACCCCCTACACTGTCCATAATAAATGTGAAAGAGGAATCCTGACCTTGGGCAGATATTGCCAAGGAGTTTTGTCTGTGGGGTTATTGTGAGATGCCCCAATGCTTCCTCATTAGTTTGACAAAGCCAGAGTGGCAGTAAGTGATAGAGTATGTTTTAGAGCTCTATAAAGCAGCAGCTCCGAGTGCACCTGCAGCAGATTTCAAAAATTATTCCCATGGTGGGCACTGCTGAGGTAAGTAGCAGAGCTACTATTGTCCTGAACAAGCCTGCTGCCACATTCACAAATTATGCCCCTGCGTATTGCTAAGGCAGAAAGTAGAGGTGCAGCTGCCTGAGTGAGCCTCCTGCGGATTCAAAAAATTATACCCATGTGGGTACTGCTGATGCAAGTACGTCAAATGATGAGACTTCTCAAAATGACCCTAATGGTAAATGCCTTCTACAGCTGTTAAAGACTGTTTTACTGACTGCTGCAAAGATTCAGGCTGACTCCAACAAATGCATATTAATAATAATTAAATGTTAGGGCATCTTGTCCCAGTAGACTCAAGTCACATATTTCTTTGCCAAATCACTTCATCTGTTTATGTTTGTATGTAGCTTGTTTCCTCTCTTTAAGCATACTTTTGATTTTGCTTTTTTGAATATGAGGCGATTCCTTAGTCAAAGCGTAGAGAAGTAATAGTGTTTGAAACATTACTGGTGGAACTGCCTGACAGCAGACTATAACACCACTTTCAATCACAGCTGTTCCAGTTTTTTTATGATAAAAATACAGACTAGTCTGTGTCTATCTGGCCATGTATGCAACAATAAATATACAGCAGCCTGACTGAATAATCCATTCACCCCTCCTAGTTTCCGCAGACAAGCCAATTCCCCAATAAGGCAGAACAATCTTTCTAGTTTTTTCTTAACCCTTAGGCTGTCAGCAGAATTAGAACATATTGGAAATCTGGACTTGTGTATCAATCCACAGCCTGGCACAGCAAGGGTTAATTTTTATAAATCCTTATGAGGCTGCAACATATATACGTCCAAAATCTACATTCGTTCAAACATATTTGGCGCTCAAAGAGTTAATCTCTGTATTGAGTTTATTCTTCTGTTTTCTTATTTCAAGCTCTCCTCCCCATTATCTACCCCCCACCCTACCCATCCACCCTGTTTGCAAGTGCTGAGCTTATTACAGCAGATGCAGTTTGGCTTTTTCAAAATAAACAAAATTCTAACACTCCACAAAATTTGGTGGACTACAGTTCAATATTATTAATTCTCTCTCAGTCCCATAATCCTGCTGACATGAAGTCATGAAATACAGTGGAACAGGCAAGCACACACTTCTGTCTTTTCCAAGAGGCACAGAGAAAATGAACACTTTAGTCAGACCAAGTGTCGAAACTGATAGGTTTACAATGTAATGACCAATAATTACATCTTCTTGCCCACAACTGCATCCAGTCCTGCCAACACTATGCTGCTGCCATCCCAAACTTTTCACTGAATCATTAGTCACTACCTTACCATAAATCTGGGCATTATTTTATTTATTTATTTATTGGAATTTCGGATAACACCTTTTAGAACAAGCTCATCTCATAGGTTCCACGTCAGACAAACAATACATATTGGGAAAGTATGAGACGGAGAACAAACAAAGCAAGGAATTATACAAGACATTACAAGAGCATATAATTAGAGAAGTTCCAATACATGTGGCATTGTACAATGTATGCCATGGTGCATATTTGATTAAAACCTGGAATTCAAAGGATCATATTAGAGGGGTGGGGTCTTATGAAACAACCCTTTACAGGAAAATGAGAACAGACTCAGCCTAATACCTAATAATCAACAAGGTAAGGGATGGCATCAGCCCAGGGGCCTCGTCAGAGGTGAGAAGGTATGGGACAAAGCAAGGGAGCAAGGGAGCTCAGGAGATATAACATGGAGGGGGGATGGGGGAAAGCCATAGAAGGGTGAAGTGAAAGAGTGGAAGGGATCAAGAGGAATGTGAAAGGAGAATGATTATCAACTTAGAACAGTTATTTATATGCTGAGAACAGTTATGCATATGGTCAGGATAGCATAAGGTTAGAATAAGTGCTGGTCATAAGAAGGAAGGTTATTGAAAGCAGTCACAACTGGCATCAGCAACTGGCTGTTGCTTAAGTTTAACCTTGAAGGTGCCCAAGGTGGATGCTGGTGATATCATGGTGCAGCGAGTTCATTCATAACGGGGCCAGTAGGCAAAGGACCTTTGTCCCAGGAAGTACAACAGCAGAGTATATTAAAAATCTGGCTAGTAGAGCTTCTGTTGCTATGACAGTTGATAGTGGGGGTAATAAGCTTTTGCACTTCTGGGGGCATTTTGCCCAAGCTTACATTTTTGGACAGTAAACATGTTTGGTACATGAGTCTACCTTTGAATTGGAGCCAGTTAGCTTGAGCGTACATATCGCAGGTATGGGACAGATGGGCTGAGCCAGTAAGGAGCTGGCATGCTTTTTTGAGTGCAACTATGAGGCGGCGAAGAGTTGCTTCAGTAGCTGATCCATAGATCGGTAAGCCGTAATCAATAAGCGAGACAAGAAAGCTTTGAATGGCCAGGTTAAGAGCCTCTGGGATCAAACATTGTTTATGCCTATAAAGTAGCACAATGCAGGTGTTAACAGCCTTAGCAATGTTGTCAATGTGATAGGAATAGGTCATCGTACTGTCAATAGTAATCCCTAGATTTTTAAAGAGCTGAACTAGCTCAAGGGGAGAGCCCTCTTCGTTGGTGATAGAAAGAGGGCAAGTTTTGTACCTATTTTGGGAGCTGGAGAACAACATAGTTTTAGTCTTCTTGTAATTCATAATCATAACAAACTTGTGTTTATGGAACCATCTTTCTACAACTTCGAAACTACTCTGTAGCCTAGATTCAAGAACCTTAGGGTCTGGATCACTGGTAAACAGGACAGCATCATCAGCATATAAATGGATGTGACCCTGACAGGAGTAAGGAAGGTTGTTGAAAATGCTAAATAAAAAGGGGTCCAAGATAGACCCTTTAGGATCACCAGATAGGACAGGTCTGCTATCCAAGAGGGTGTTACCAGTCTTCACCTGCTGTGTACGGTTGTGCAGGTAACTTTCAAACCAGGCTACATTGTCATGAGCTAGGCCAATGGTGGTAAGCTGTTAGACCAGGAGGGCATGATTCACTGTGTCTAAAGCTTTGGTTAAATCAATGAAAGCAGCACCAACCAGGTGTTCTTGCTCTAAGGAGTGGTGAATAAAGCCTGTGAACTCCAGAAGGGCGGTAGTGGTACTATGACAATTTCTGAACCTGTGTTGTTGCAGGCATTGTAGCTGATATTTTTCTAAGTATTCAACCAGTTGGTCAACCACTATACAATCAAGAGCTTTCAAGAGTGGGGGCAGGATAGAGATAGGCCTGTAGTTCCCAGTAATTGTGCGATTACCGGAGTTATGAACTGGTGTCACAGTGGCAGATTTCCATTTCTGAGGAAATTGAAAGTATCTAAGTGGCATGTTAATAATATGTGTGTTAGAACTGACAGAATTTCATCCAGCGTAAGGGCTACAAACTTAAGATCCAGTGTGTCACCACTAAATCTCGATTTCCCCAATACCTTGAGTAGGTAATTCCTTACTTCATCGGCTGAGAGGGTTTTGAGGTTGAAAGGAGGATGAAAAGGGTGCAGAGTCTCTTTCCTAGAGTAGTCAATTGTGAGGGGATGAGAGAAGTAGCCATGTGGCAGGACACCACACAGGTCTGTGAGGGCATTATTAAAAGCATTAGTAATAAGTTTGGAGTCGAGAGAGGATACACTATCTAAGTTAAGCATGGTAGCGGCAGATCCGAGGTCTCTCCCAGTGACCTCTTTAAGGTTAGTCCAAAATTTTCTGCCATCATTCCAGGTACGAGAGAGAGCACTTCCTTATAATATTGATTTTTAGCTGCACTAATAGCCCTCGTGCAGTTGTTTCTAGCCACTTTGTACCTCCGGATGTCTGCCAGGTTACACAGGGACCTAGACCTGTGCCATAGGTGGTCCCTGGCATTCAGAAGCTCAAGGTGGTCTGGAGAAAACCAGGGATTACAGCGGCATTTGATTTTATGTTTTTTATGGGGGAAGGGGCGTGCCTATCACATATAGCATTGAACTGAAGAATGAATTGGTCGACAGCAATGTCAACATTGTTAGTTGTGTAAACATTGACCAGTCCTGATTATGCAGGTCAGCTTTTAGTGATTCAAGATGCCCACAGATGAGTACCCTGGTGGTAATTGTTCTAGTGGGTGGTTTAGAGAATTTGTTCACCCAATGAAACAAGACTGGGGAGTGGTCACTGATGGCATCTGGGGATACGGTTGTGTCAGATATATGATCAGAGTGGTTAGAGAGCAAATAGTCCATAAGGTACCGGTCCCAGTTTTATAGTTGATTCTAGTGGGGGACTCTACTAGCTGGGTGAGGTGAACTGCTGAAACTGCATCTTTGAAAGGGCTTGTGTCAGGAGAGAACCAATTGATATTGAAATCGCCTAACATGATAATTTCAGAATTAAGACTCAGAGAGCCAAAACACTTCAGGAGTGAATCAAAGCAGGAGGCAGTCTGTCTGGGAGGAATATAGATTGAAAACACAGTAAGGGTTTTATTGTGTGCACTAAGAAGCACTTTTATGGCAAGGGCTTGCATATGGTCATCAGTTTTGGGCAGAGTTAGAACGAGACCTTGAAGGCTGTTTTGGAGGTAGATCGCACAACTGCCCCCATTCTTGGAGAGACAATCCTCTCTAAACACTGTGTAGAATGGAATGGAAATTGAAGCATCAGCTACTTTTGGAGAATGCCATGTTACTATGACTGAGTGGACATCTGGGTTATGTTGCAAGATTCATGCATTCAGCATGTCCATTTTGGGGAGGAGGTTGCATATATTAAGTGAGGCAATTTTAAGTAACCCAGTAGATGACTGTGGGTATGCTATAAGTTTTGGAGGGCCAGGGTTGGGGTGAATATTGCCAAAATGGAGCAGCAACAGTAAGGCCAGTCTACACAGATATTCCTTTAACTGTTTGTTGCTGAATTTGTGAAGATTCCTCTGAGTTGAGCACGCTTTACAGTTGGCTTGTAAGTTGAAGATCCCAGGAAGGAATGCCAAAGGGGGTAGCCAGCTATAGCGATGAAATGGCAACCTCCAGTCACCAGGGGAATGTAGGTTCCATGGCACAGTAAGAGAGAGTCACAGCATTGGGGTAAGGTGATAGTACTATAAACACATAAATGATGTTGGTCCATCGGCACAGCGGTTGGATTCCTAATTGCTATGCCAGCGACCCAGGTTTGGAATGGACTTGGGTCATCGGAGGACCGACTGGGGGAGAAGATTGGAGCATCTGCAGACAGCTCGCCTTCTCCAGGGGGAGGGTGGGGATGAGAGCCAGGCACCTGTTTGCCCCTGGCGGAGGCCGGGAGCATAACTGCATCAGGGCTCTAATTGCTGGGAGAGTGACAGACATCAGCATTCACCTTGATGTTACGTGGCATGTCACTCTCCAGGGGAGAAAACCCAGGAAACAGCTCCCTGGCTAAGCCAGATGATGGTCTCCAGCCCCCCGCTGCTGCCAGACTTCACAACCGCCCACCTCAGCAACACCTGGAGCAGACTGCCACAGTGCACTGGATGACCCCCACCAGTGCCTTTCCTCTCGGAGGAGGGGACCCACCTGATGAAGGGAAATGCCGGGCTACCTCCAGTGGGTAGCAATATGAGGCAGGATTGGCGTCGGAGATGGCGGGCAGATGGAAGGACCTCAGGGGGCCTGAAGGAGGAGCTGGCCAGAGGAGCAGAGGAGAAAAAAAAAACATATAAAAATGATTACTATCCAATGTTGGTGAGGTAGATGTTAGAAAACTATCACAGGCAAGGTCAGATAGGGTCAATAGAGAGAGCAATATAATGTGTCTAGGAAATAGAGCCGTTATAAGAGACGTTATGATACCAAGGAGTGCAGCAGTAAGGGCACACGCAAGGTTCCAAGCACAGTGCAAAGTTAATTATACCAGTGTTTTTTTGTGTGTTTTTTATTTCTTCAGAGTACGAGTGGGGATAATGGTGATTAGAACAGGAAAAAGGCAGAGGCAAGTTGGACAAGTGGGCTGGAGGATTAATAGGAAAAATAAGATGCCTCTAGTGGCAGATCAGGATAAACTGCAAAAAAACTATCTCAAAACTTAAATCAACTGTAAGAAATCTCTACATCAGACTAAACATTTCTTAAAGTGAGAAATCAAAACATTTCAAGCAGAGATCACCGAGGGCTGCAAGCAGACTCTGGAGTATCAGGTGTAAGCCATAGTTCAGAGGTGCTTTTACCACCTCTATAATATGGTCGGGTTCAAAGTACATCTTGTGCCTGGGGACTTAGTGATGATAGTGCATGCCTTTGTCACTTTAAGACTGGATTACTGCAACACCCTAAATGTAGGCTGATGGGCTGCCTGCAGTTGGTCCAGAATGCTGCAGCCAAACTAGTGGCTGGAACACCTTGAATAATAACATAGCCCCGGTGCGGCAAAGCTTGCACTGGCTACATATTTGGTTATCAACTTCAAAATACAATTGCTCCCATACAAAGCCCTACACGATTTGAGTCATGACTACCAGTGCTCCCTCACACCTCTGTTTGCCATCTCCACTACATTGTTGGGGGCCTTTTGGTAGTTCCACATTCCTGGCTAAAGCTTTCAGGGAATAGAGATTTTAGAGTTGCTACTCCTACCCTGTGAAACTCCCTTCCATCCAGCATTCGCTCAGTCCTCACAGTGGATGCTTTCAAGGGAGCCCTGAAAACTTATTTCCAGCTTACTATGTTCCTTAGTTATTGGTTTACTGCTGTATTTATTTATTGCCCATATATTTTGCAAAGAAACATAAAAACACAGAAGTTGACAGCAGATAAGGACAGCAAGGCCCATCCAGTCTGCCCATTTCTTTTTCTACCTCATAAATGTGCCATCGGCCTTTGCTCTGTCAGTGGCCTATCTATTCATAGTCATTTGTATTGCTCCCTTATGCCTATCCCATGCCTGTTTGAAGCTCTGCACTGTATTCATAGCCACCACTTCTTGTGGTAAGCCATTCCATGCATCCACCACCTTTCTGTGAAAAAGAATTTCCACATTTCCCTTAATCGCCCCCTCTAATCTCATGCTGTGTCCTCTTGTCCTGCTGTTTTCTTATATTTAAACATGTTGAGACTCTTTCACCTTGTTAATGCCCTTAAAAGGTGTTTGAATGCCTCAATCATATCACCTCTCTCCCTCTCTTGCTCTAGGGTTTACATATTGAGCTCCGTTAATCTGTCCTCATATGTTTTCTGACACAGTCCCTGCACCATTTTGGTTGCCCTTCTCTGGACTGCATCAATTTGGTTAATGTCCTTGTGAAGGTGTGGCCTCCAGTACTGCATGCAGTACTCCAGATGGGGCCTAACCAGTGTCTTGTAAAGAGGGATTATTACCTCCCTCTTATGACTTGTGATACCCCTATTAATGCACCCCAACATCCCCCTAGCCTTACCTACTGCTTTAGAGGTCTGCTTGGATGATTTCAGGTCATCTGTGATGATGATGCCCAAGTCTCTCTCTTCCCTGGTGACTGCCAGCAACTCCCCTTCCATCCTATAGGTGGCTTCAGGGTTTCTCTTCCCTATGTGCATGATCTTGCACTTCTTTGTGTTAAACCCCAGTTGCCACTCTTCCGACCATTTTGCCAGTTTATCCAGATCTGTTCTCATTCTGCCCACCCCATCTGGATCATCTACTCTGTTGCAGATCTTGGTGTCATCTGCAAACAGACAAACCTTACCCTCCAGTCCATCTGCAATGTCACTGATGAAAATATTGAAGAGGACTGGCCCCCGGACTGATCCCTGAGGTACCCCACTTGTGACTTGCATCTCTTCTGACTGTATACCATTAACAACCACTCTCTGTTTTCTGCCAGTCAACCAACTTCTGACCCACATTCTCCTTGTGAGGTGCTCCGAGCCGTGTGAAATGGGTGCCATATAATAAAAGTTGCCTTGCCTTACTCATGCAGCTATCCCTCTTCCATGGAAAGGTGGACTTGTTGCAAAATATTTCTGCAACAGCAGCAGCAGTATATATACACACTCACACACTCACACACACACTCTTCAGAAGAAGCCAGGACCCATAACCAGTGTGTCAGAAATGGCAGCACATAGAATCAGAGAAACTGACAGCATATAAAGACCATAAAGCCCGTCCAGTCTATTCAACCCATCCCAATATCTACCTACAGTAGATAACATATTTAAATATTTGGATTGTCTTTTTTGTGCTTAGCCTACAAGAGTATTACTAATGTTGTTACTGGGTAGAGTAATTTTAAAATTACCAAACCAAACTGCAAGATTACTAAACCAGGTGATGTAGAATAGTACCCAAACTGCCACACATGGCTAAAATAGGAAGATACCCGAGCTAGTCAACCCAACTACCCATCAGGTAGTCCAAGGTTAAATTAAAACCACTTTTTTTCCCCTGATTATAACTTGGCAATCTTTAAGGACTTCGTGATTTGCTCTCAGTCACAGTCGTTCCCAATCTGGCAAATCTGAAAACATAGTGGGCAGAATAACTTTTGCTCCTTTGAGAAATGGAAACAGATATTTTGCCAGTTTCTGTAACAAAAACATCAGCAGATATAGCAACAAATAAGCATTTGTCAATGCCTAATGCTGGTTGCTTATTTAACACTGGCCCTTCCCTGAGCTCCCTTTATACCCTGCAGTGTACCTAATCTGGTCCCCAAAGCCTTACGTACTTTCAAGGCAGCAACTTCTTTCAGTAACACCTATTTAAATCCCATGCTGCTATGCACCCAGCATCCACAATTTATTTTTCTTTTTTCTGATGAATAAAAATGTTAATGGGGCCAGCAGAACCCGCCCACCTCCACGGCCAGCTCCCATCTTATAAACTAATTTAAGTGAGTGCAGCAAAACCAAGAATGCTGAGTAATCCCTCAAACATAAGTGAGAGGCAGCAGTGCCAAGAATACAGAGTAATCTCCAAAATTTAAGCAAGAAGCAGCAGTGCCAAGAATACAGAGAAATCCACCCCCCAGCAACAACAAGCAGTGACCTGACCACTCCATCCATCCATCCATCCATCCATCCATCCATCCATCCATCTCCTACCCCCCACACCCAGCACCCAGAACTAAAATTATCTTTATTAGAAGGAAATTGCCGCTACCACCCACCGGTCCAGCACAGCACAACCCAACCCCCTCTCACACTCCTGAGTGCCGGCTTCTAGTGAATGAAACCGCACTGCTTGCTGCTACAGTACAGCCAGCAGATCACATTGCTATAAAGTACATTAATGCATCCGTTAGGGTTTTTATTAGATCATCAAAAGATGGGAAATTTGATGTTGGGGTTCCCATTCCTACCACCTCTTCCACACACCAACAGGCATCAGGGTGTGCCATCGGGTCATCAGGTCCAACTCTCACCTCATTCCATGTGTAAACAAGCTGACATGGTACAGTATAGGAGAGTGGGGTGAGAGTTAGGCCATACAACCCTATGGCACACCATGACGCTTGTTGGTGTGTGGAGGGTGGGGTGGTAGGGGTGAGAACCCTAACATCAAATTTACCAGCTTTTGACAATTAAAAAAAAGCCTAACTGATGCATTAATGTCATTTTTTGTGTTTCATTTCCCTTCTTTTTGAGACAGTATAATGATATCCTTATTTTACTGTGGGAAAGCAGGGTCCATCTTCTGCAAAGTTATGTGCGCACGCAACAAATTCAATGGACCCACATAACTTGGCATTTTCAGGAATTTTTCACCATTTTCAACATGGCCTTTTGGGGATCCCACATCATGGACACTGGCACTGTCATTTTGTTAATCTATCCCAAAAGTTGACTTCACAAAGCAGTCATGCTATTCTGTGCAACAGGTGAGAAAACACATTTTGGGCAGGATGTGAAATATAACAGCTGTATACTGTTCATATGGAGGTGTGAAAAATAGCAATGTTGGAAATCTGGAGTAACGCTGGAACAGGTTCAAGCCTTTAAGTACCTTGGGATCACTCTAGACCCTCATCTAACTTACAGTGCCCACACTGACTCTGTAGCCAAAGCAGCAAATACACACCTTGGCCTTCTCTTCCAGCATAGGCAACATCTTACCCCAGAAGCCCTGACTGTTGCCGTTCAGAGCTCAGTTGTCTCCATTATTGACTATGGGCTTATCATCTATGGCTCTGCCCCTGCTACTGCTCTTAGATGCATATCCACCTCCCTCAATAAGGCCTGCCGACTTCTCACTGGATCCCACCACCTCACACCTATGTGCGACCTCTATTCACAAAGTGGATGGCTGCAACTCACCAATCAGATAAAAGTACTTAACCTGCACCATGGCGAAGAAAATAACTATGGGCCTTGCACCCCCTGGAGTGTGTGCACTTCTGCACCCTAGTAAGGACCCACGCTCAATCAGGGGGTCTGAATCACAGCTTCTGCAGGTTCCACGTTGTCATACCTCACAAGGTCAATGATCTTTTGCCTACAGGCCGCCCAGCTGGCTAAATGGTCTAAACAGTTACATCTCCTCCACTCCTACCCTTGGTGCATTTAAAATCAAGGCTGTGTCTCTCTGTGTCTCTCTGTGTCTCTCTGTGTCTCTCTGTGTGTCTCTGTGTGTCTCTGTGTGTCTCTGTGTGTCTCTGTGTGTCTCTGTGTGTCTCTGTGTGTCTCTGTGTGTCTCTGTGTGTCTCTCTCTCTCTCTACCTCTAGGTCCTGTGACTGCCTCCACCAGCTGACCCCATGAATATTTCCCTAACCTTATGTGGTTCTCTCTCCTATTAGCACTTGGTTACCCCTTAGCACGCATTTCCCCATGTTACATCTCTGACAACGCCTCTGGCTGCGCTCCTCCTCTATAGCTCTATGCCCCCCTCTACTCTTCAGCTCTCTTGTCCTCTATCCTCTCTGCACCTCAGCTGCTATCTCCTTGTAACCTAGCCTCCAAAACTTGTTTTGTTTTTCAGATGCTTCGTAACTCTGTTTAGCTTAAACTTTTGTAACCTTGTCCTATGTATTGAATTTGTAATCTGACTTGCATGTCTCATGTTTTGAATTGTAACCTGACGTGAAACCCTTGTAAAAGAGCCCTGGCTCACAGATATTGTAATCCTAGACCTAATAAAAGAAAAAAAAAAAAAATATATTGTCCTAAGTTATGCGCGTGCGTAGAACCTTCCCAACGCACACTCATAACATGGTCATTGTTTGGAATTATTTCACTACATTTTCAACATGGGATTTTTGAGAACTCCCCTCATAAACACTGGCACTGTGATTTTGTTAATCTGTCCCGAAAGTTGATTTCACACAGCGACTGTGCCATTCTGTGCCACAGTTATGAAAACACATTTTGGGCAGGATGTGAAAAATGACAGCTGTACTGTTCATGAGGAGGTGTGAAAAAAATGGCAATGCTGAAAATCTAGATGCAAATATAAAAATTAGCAAGAGATGCGACAGTGCTTATAAACTGAGCAATGCATGCTTATAGCATATGATCATTTGTCAGGACTTTTTGCACTAAATTTTCAACGTGGGATTCTTGGCATGCCACCTTATGAACACTGGCACTGTCGTTTTGTTAATCAGTCCCAAAAGGCGATTCTGTGCAGTGACTGCGCAATCACCTTTTGAGACCAATTAACAAGATGACAGTGCAAGTGTTCATGAGGTGGGGTCTTAAGAAAACCATTTTGAAAATTTGGGGTGAAAATTCCTAAAAATGACTGAGATATCAACATAAGCTGAAAGCCCCATTGGTTGACATTAAACGGCGCTTACTTTTGATTCTTCAGTTCCCGGTTTGGCTTTGAAGAGTGCATATGTGTCCCGGTCCAGAGAAGATCACAGTCGCTGACCTCCAGAGGCAAGTATGGGCTGGGGGGGCAGGGGGCACAGAGGTAGAGTGGGATGGGGGAGGGGACATGGAGACATGACGAGGGACAATTTTCTTTTTCCAGAAAGAAAGAAAGAAAGAAAGAAAGTCAGGGGACAGTTTTCTTTTTTACAGGTACATTACACATTTGGGGACACTGGGAGTGGGCTACGCAGTGTCCCACTCTGTCAGGGGAGGGGGAGCTACTGCTGATGTGGGGATTGGGCACCCCACTGTCAGCAAACATAAGGGGTGACATGGCAACACTGTGGGAGGGACATACTGAAAAGACAGAGTGGGCTCCCCAGTGTTCCACAATATTACTATGGGGATTTTGTATACAACTGGGGACACTGGGAGTGGGCTACCAGTGTCCCACACTGTCAAGATGGAGGTGGGCTACTGCCAACACCGGAATTGGGCACCCTGCTGTCAGCAAACCTTAGATGAAGAGGGCACACTGCTGGGGGGGCGGGGAAGAGACTGTACTGGTCTGAAGCAAAAATTGGAGACACAGAGTGGGCTACCCAGTGTCCCACACTGAGGAGGATGGGGGCCCTGTTGGTCTGGGTAGGAGATTTTTTTTTTTTTGGAAGATGTCGCAAGACTTCCCCAGTCACTGTTTACTGATGTGGGTAACATGCAGATCAAAGGAACCAAAGCCCTCTCTGATTGGAACTGCTTTGGCCCGCTGAAGTGCAGGACCATTAAGCCCACCTAGCAGAGAGTTGCGTCAAGACCACACCAAGGGGTCATTGGTACGGACTGCTGAGCCCATTACAAGTCCCTGGTTTTGTGTACCGCAATAGACTCAGCAGTGACACACACACACACACACACAAAATCCGATAATGAAACATGCACGCTACCAACGTAAAAATGTGTTACAATCCCAAATGATGCCATTCCTTCAGGACTGGTCTAACTTAGGTGCCTTTTGTGTTATTTTTATTCTGAAACAAAGGGACATCATATGGCAAAAGAAGTTGTATTCCCATACATAGCACAACATTCAAAGAATAGGGACAGAAAGTATGAAGCAGAGCAAAATCAAGTTTTAAATCACTTAGGTAAATTCATGCTTACTAGCAGGAAGTATTAAAAAAAAGAAGCTCAAAAGCGCAGTAGCATTCTTTCCACCCCCAACCCAATACACTTACAGTCATAAATGTCAGGATTTCAGCTGCAATATAAAACAAACTCTGGCAGAGCAACTATGGCTGTAAATGCATTAACTAGATAAGGGTGTTTCATGGGCTTAAACATAAACATGAATTGCAGTTGCATACACTAACTGAATCAATGTATGATACATTGAGAAAGGGCAGATATAAAAAATAATACCACCATCTATATTACAGTTACGTATATGTTTCACATTTTATTCTATGCACTGTTATACAATCGACTCAAAAGAACCGGGCCATCATATACATGAAGGTACTGTACCTGAACTGCACTGCTGAGACAACTGTATGTTGTAACGTGGTGGAAGATAAACAGAATGTTGAGACATGTTTAGGAAGACATTTGATGTGTTTAATTGATTTTGAGAGATTGCTATACAGTACACACACATAATTCGTATAATATAAAAGTGCGTATACCCAAATGTCAATGTAAATCTTATACATTTCATTACAAGCTGTTCTCTCGAAGGAAGATCTTACTGTACAAGGCCTAAAAATGGGTGTTAGGTAAAAGTAACCTGCGGTAGGTGTGTTATTGAGGGTATTGCATATTTTATCTTTTATTGCTGCTCCACCCTAGGAACACACAATATGAAAATGAACAACATATGAAGAAGCCAACAGAAGGCCATTTGGTCTATTAAGTCTGCTGGTGTTGCATGGTCTAGAACTTGAGCTACTGTCCCTGCCCCCTCTCCCCACTCCTCCCATTCTCCCTACCCATGACCCTTACCCTCCACCTATACCTGTCCCAGCCTCTCTTAAAGCTGCCCACTGTCTTCAATGAAATTACCTCTTCTGACAGCGCATTCCAAGTGTCCACCACCCTCTCTGTGAAGAAGTGCTTCTGGACCTCCCTTCTAAACCTCCCACCCTCCAGCTAAGTCTGTGCCTCCTCGTGTTATAGTTGCCACTCAGCTTAAAGTGACTCTCCTTATCAACCTTATTTATCCCTTTCAAGTACTTGAACATCCCAATCCTGTCCCCTCTCTCTCTCCCCCCTGCCTTCCAGGGAGCACATGTTCAGTGCCCTCAACCTCTCTTTGTATGCCTTCCCCTGCTGACCCACTATCATCTTGGTAGCCCTCCCTTGGACCTTCTCCAGCAGGTTAAAGTCCTTTTTGAGGCATGGGCACCAGTACTGAACTCCATACTCTAGATGCAGCCTTTCCAGAGAACTGTACAAGGGCAATATAATCTCCCTTCTCCTACTACTGATCCCCCTAGATATGCATCCCAGCATCTTGTTTGCCTTTGCTACTGCTTTCTTGCTTGTGTGGAGTGCTTCAGGTCACTAGTGATCATCACTCCCTAGTCCTTCTCCTCCTCTGATGCAGATACTCAGACTCCACCCAGGTAGTACTCCATCCTAGGATTCTTGGCTCCAATATTCATAACTTTGCATTTCTTGGTATTGAAGCCAAGCTGCCAGATCCTGAACCACCTCCCCAGTTTTTTCAGATCTTCCTGTAGGTCCTGTATCCCTTCAGCTGTGTCCACTGTCCCACAGAGCTTGGTGTCATCTGCAAATAGGCACATTTTGCCCTTAATGCCATCTCCAGTGTCTCTGATGAAGACATTGAACACCACCAGCCCCAGCACTGAGCCCTGCAGGACACCACTGGTTATATGTCTTGCGCCAGATAACTATCCCCCCACAACCACCCTCTGGATTCTGTCTTTCATCCAGTTTTCCACCCATCTGGCCATCTTTTCCCCCCAACTCTGAGATCCGCCAACTTCCTGATCAACCTTTTGTGGGGCACAGAATCAAAGGCCTTGCTGAAATGAAGATAGAGGATATCTACCACTAGGCCCCTGTCTACTGTTTTAGTGACACAGACAAAGAAGTCAATCAGATTTGTTTGACATGATCCCCCCCCCCATGAACTCATGCTGCCTCACATCCTGGATACCTTGCTCCTTATATATTACACCAACCTTTCCTTTAGTATGATCTCCATGAGCTTGCCCATAATGGAGGTCAGACTAACTCATCTGTAATTCTCCTGAGTCATCCTTGGGACAGCTTTTGTGAAGTGGCACTACATGTGCTGTTCTCCAGCCCTGCAGTAATACACCTGTCTCTTGTGAACTATTAAATAGGTCTGCCAGTGGCCCTGCCAGCTCCTCAGCCAGTTCCTTTAGTACCCTTGGATGTACTCCATCTGGGCCTGGTGATTTGTCCACCTTCAATGCTAGCAGCCCCTCCCTCACTTTATCCTCCTCTATCACTAAATCTGTGTTCCCTTCCCCCCACTCCTCTTTTCCCTCCTGAAGGCACTGGGCACTGGTGCGTCCTTCTCTCCGGTGAAGATGGAATGGAAGTATTCATTTAGTATCTTTGCTTTCCCCTCATTATCTTCCACCCACTCCACATCTTTCTTAAGCCCAACAATCCCTTCCTTCTTGTCCCCTTTCTCACTTATATAGTGAAAGAAAGCCTGAAAAGAGTGAAAGAGGGAGCAATCTTAGACCTGGTTCTCTCAAATGGAGATGAAGAGAGGATCACAGATGTAGAAGTGGGTAGCCATCTGGGAACTAGTGACCATCAAACAGTATGGTTCACAATAAACACAGCAATAGAGTCAAGCCATACAAAGGCAAAAGTACTGGACTTTAGGAGGGCTGACTTTGCCAAAATGGGTGAGTGCCTAAGAAATGCACTAGCACATGGGCAGGAAGGAGGGTGGAAGAACAATGGGGAATAATAAAACTGCCATCACTGAGGTAACGGACCTTTGTGTGAAGCAAATAAACAAAATGAAATGATGTAAGAAACCACTACGGTTCTCAAAGGAAGTGGCAGTGAAGGTTCAAGAAAAAGAAACATTCAGGAAGTACAAGGAATCACAGAAGGAGCAGGACAGAGAACTGTATCAGTTAAAGCAAAAGGAAGCTGGGAAGGCAGTCAGAACAGCTAAGGCCCAAACCGAAGAAAGATAGCCAACTCAGTTAAGAAGGGGATGAGACCTTTTATAGGTACATCAGGAGCAAAGGAAGACCAAGGGAGGGATAGTGAGGCTTAATAAAGGGGAGGGAGGGTGGGAAGAGGTGACACTTAAAAGAAAGATACTAAACAAATATGTTTGCTCAGTATTTGCAAAGGAAGAGGGGAGGTACCTAAAACAAACAGTAGAAACACTCTGGATACAGAAGTTGATACCAGCCCATTTACAGAAGAAAGGGTTCTGAAAGAACTCTTAAAACTGAAGGTGGACAAATCAATGGGGCCTGATGGGATTCATCCCAGAAGCTCTAAAAGAACTAAGGGTAGAACTGCTGACACCACTGACTACCCTCTTTAACAAATTATGGGAGGATGGGGTGGTACCCGAGGACTGGAGGAGGGCAGATGTGATTCCCCTTCACAAAAGTGGGAGCAAGGCAGAAGCAGGAAACTACAGACCTGTTAGTTTAACCTCAGTGGTAGGGAAAATGATGGAATCACTTCAGAAGGAAAGAATTGTTGAGTATCTAGAGGCCAGAGGGGCACAGGACCCAAGGCAGCATGGATTCACAGTGGGAAGGTCATGCCAGGCAAATCTGATAGATTTCTTTGACTGGGTGACCAAAGTAATAGATCAGGGAGGGGCTGTGGACATGGCCTACCTAGACTTTAGCAAGGCATTTGACACAGTCCCACACAAAAGATTAATATACAAGTTAGCCAGCCTGGGAGTGGGTCCCAAGATGACAGCCTGGGTAAAGAATTGGCTGGAGAATAGGACACAGAGGTAATAGTAAATGGAGTCCACTCTGAAGAAAGGGGTTACTAGTAGGGGTACTGCAGGGTTCAGTATTAGACCGGTCCTTCCAATGTCTTTATAAGCAACATTGCAGAGGGACTGAAAGAAAGTATGTCTCTTTGCAGATGACGAAAGATCTGCAACAGAGTTGATGTACAAGGTGGGTGGAAAGGATGAGAAGGATCTGGCAAGGTTAGAGGAATGGTCAAATGTATGGCAGCTTAGATTCAATGCTAAGAAGTGCAAGGTAATGCACCTGGGAAACAAAACCCAGCTGAAGAATACACAATGGGGGTGAGATAATAACAACAACAAAAATGGAAAGGGATCTGGGGGTAGTCATATCAGATGACCTAAAGGTAGGCAAGCAATGTGAGAGGGCAGCAAGGAGGGCTGGGGGGATACTGGGATGCACAGGGAGAGGCATCACCAGTAGAAAACAGGAAGTTATTATCCCTCTGTACAGACAGTTGGTGAGACCCCATCTGGAGTACTGCATGCAGTTCTGGAAAACCAATCTCCGCAAAGACATAGACAGGATGGAAGCTGTCCAGAGGAGGGCAACTAAAATGGAGCAGGGTCTGCACCAAAAGACATATGAAGAGAGACTTAAGGAGCTTAATATGTATAGCCTCGAGGAAAGGAGGGTGAGGGGGACATGCTAGAAACTTTCAAGTACCTCAAGAGAATCAACAAAGTCCAAGAGGGTAGCATCTTTCAAAAAGAGGTGTGCAAGAACAAGGGGGCACAATTTGAAGATAGAGGGGGGCGACTCAGAGGCAATTTAAGGAAGTATTTTTTCACAGAGAGGGTTGTGCATGCATGGAAAGGCCTTCCGGAGGAGGTTGTGGAGTCTAAAACAGTGGTGGAATTCAAGCATGCATGGTACAGTCATACGGCAATTCTAGGGAGTGGGGGTAGGAAGAAGTAGACTGCTGGTTAACTAGGATCTGCAGCTTATCCATTAGGCAGGGAAATGGGCAGATTGGGTGGGCCAAGCAGTCCTTATCTGCCATCAAATTCTATGTTTCTATGTTTCCCCCTTCTTAATTCCTTCAAATATCTGCAGCTCTTTCTGTGCCTTTGCTCATCTGACTTTCTTACTTGCCTCACTAGCCAACCTTAGGTAATTTTCCCTATCCATCTCTCTCTTGGCCTTCCTGAATTTTCTATAGGGCAACCTCTTTTCCCTTACTGCCTGGGCAGCCCCAGAACTGAACCAGCTGGGCACTTTGGCCCTTGTGTTCTTACCCCTGAAACTAACTCACTCACGTGAGGCAACCAGTATTCCTTCCTTAATGATGAACCACCTTTGGTCCACCCCCATATCTGCTCCGATGCCCACCAGATGGCTCCTTAGCACTTCGCCCATTTTCCTGAAGTCCACCCTCCTGAAATCCAAGATTTTGGTCTTAGTCAGGATGCTTTCTCTGCCCATAAGCAATTGGAACCACACTGTGTAATGGTCACTTCCTCCCAGTGGCTTCCTGGCCATTATTTCCTGCACATGCTCCCCATTTGTGAGCACCAGATCAAGAATTGCCTCAGTTCTTGTTGGTTCAGTAACAGCCTGAGTTAGGAACCCACTCTGCAGTCCTTTCAGGAGCACCTGACTCCTAGCACATGTCCTAACACACCCCCTTGATATGAAGCAACAGGAATTAGTTAGTACAAGGACAGAAACAAGTAGGAGACAGAGTAAGTGGGTAGACAAGCATGAGTATGATATGTCAAATAACATTTCAAAAAGTCTCACTATTAGAATTAATTTTTTACAAATGCATCGGCACAATTGACAATTTTTGTAAAAAGAGAACAACATGAGTTATTTCACATAACACAAAATTTAAGAGAGAGGAATGAAGTTAATAAAAATAAAACAAAGTGGAATGGAAGAGAAGTTTAGTTTAGTTTAGCTTAGTTTTTGTTGACCGGTTAAGTGCAC
This sequence comes from Neoceratodus forsteri, assembly GCA_016271365.2. Classification (NCBI taxonomy): domain Eukaryota; kingdom Metazoa; phylum Chordata; order Ceratodontiformes; family Ceratodontidae; genus Neoceratodus; species Neoceratodus forsteri. The sequence goes on along the minus strand of CM028130.1, from coordinate 1,062,607,020 downwards.
TAGGCAAATCTTGCCTATTTTCAGACACGACCCAGAGGAGGGTGATACAGATCAATGCCAACTGACCTTGAACCAGATTAAGCTGTTGGTGGTATTTTTAATGAATGAAGGAAATTTGGCCATGACACTGGGGAGATTCCCCTACTCTTGCTGAAGAGGGTGCTGAAGCACTGCAGAAGAGCTCTGTATGTCTCAGGTTATGGAAAGGGATGGTCAGGTTTTTGGAGCTCCAGGTACAATGGATATCCTGACTGGGGAGAGGATTCATGAAGATGAAAGTTCAGTTCAAGGAATTGTATCAGAAGACCCTGATATTCCATCCCTTATAATGGATACTGGTGGAGATTTGATGGTGGAGGAGCTTAATTTACAGGAAGAATTGGAGGAGAAAAAGAAAAACAGCTTTTGGTTTTAAATCAATACTGCCGAACAGGAATATAACATCAGCAGATCGAAACTGGAGGAGGAAAGGAAAAAATGGAAAAGGTCAGTGGCTAGTCCTTTATCGGGTACTAGGAAACGCTTACCTTTGAATGCTGTTTCACTCCCTGATGTAAGTCCAGGTTTGGTGACTGTTTCAGGTACTTTTATGAATGATGCTGTGCAATAGGAGGGTTCGAAGGAATGGTCACCGGAGGAAGCTCTGTAGAAGGCAGAATGGCTCTACCAAGATAATAGGTGGGTTCCTGACCCGCAAATTCCAGTTCTGGGATCTCTGAGAAATTTAGCCTCTGATATGCATGTTGGTTCAGACACAGTCGTACCTGGTGTAGAGGTCAATTCAGGGTGAGTTTCGGAGTCTCCTATTGACCCTATTGCAACTGTGCAGTACGATAGAGAGGTTACTACCTTGGTAGATGAATCAGATGTGGTGTTTCCCCATGTTGGGAGCCGGGCCCTTAATCATTCTACTTCTCGAATTTCAGAGGATAATATTTCGGGTGGACTGTCCCGAGCTTACCCACGAGAAGGTAGGAGTGGGTATGGACTGTACTGGGATGGGGTTACATTTGGAAGGAGACTCAATGTTACCTAGGATGAAGATACCTTCATTACAGGATAAAAGTAAACCTTTAACTTATGCTGGACTCTTTCGTAAGCCTGAGGAAGCAGCTAAGAGGAGATATTTAGTGCATCTCCGGTATGTGGGTAAGGCCCCAATTCTTACTGACAGACTTTGGGTGAGGAAGACTATTATAAAAGATTTATTGGGATTTACTCCAACAGAGGTATATGATTTTATTCATGCACCAGGGGACCGGAATTATGATGTTGGCTTTTGTTCTATGTTGTTCCCAGATAAATTTTGGAAATTGCACTATGAACAGAAGGATATGGAGATATGGAAAGAATGTATTGCTATCCCTATAACTAAACCTACTATTAAGACTTTAACCATGCTTTTTTGGAATGAGGGGGTTGATGTGAACAACATTGTTTTCTGGTTAGAAAACCATTGTACTGTTTTTGAACACCCACAGCCAATTATGGATGAAAATGGATTTTGGAATGGAGAGTGGAATTTTCAAGTTCAATTGAAGCAAACAGAAGCGGGGATTCAGCATTTGCTGAGTTCTTTCTTTCTGGGGAGAAAATCGGGGAATATTGTTTTATGCTGGTCAGCCAAAAACTGTTATCGATGTGGTGCTTTGACTCATTTGAATACTAACTGTGATAGTAATAAATGCTTTCATTGTGGGGTTCTAGGACACTCAGCTGCACAAGGTACTGCCCCCCCCCCGTTTGCAATCTTTGTGGGGATGAAGACCATGGGTTTCAGGAATGTCCATGGGTGGCCCATAATTCAGATGAGGTGTCTGATCATGAAACATTATTACTTCAGGCTCATCAACCATACAGACATGGTTCAGGACAGGAGGCCACTCATCCTCTTCCACCTAGGCATAGAGGAAGAGGTAGTAGAGGTTCTTCTTCCTATGGGAGAGGTAGTGATAGGGCTCACATGGGTCTACAGGGTATATCTGTTCCCCACAATCCAGTAATATTAATACAGCTACTATAGATCCTGGGGAAGTTCTGGTAGAAACCCCTTTTCTTACACCTCAAGGTTCCCTGAGGCAGGTTCCTATTCAAATTATCACAAATTTTCAGGTACTGCAGGAAGTTGTGGTTCCAATGGAATCACAGGGGGGTTCCCTTGGAGAAGGGAGTCAGGAGGCCCCCCCAGGTCCATCTGGGGTGGAGTGCTCCGACTTAGCCAGACTGTTAGTTCCTTTGTCACCCTTACCCCTTTCTAATAGATTTTCTGCATTTTCATCTTGGGGTGAGCAGGTGGAGAGGGATGATCCCATGGAAGAGAGTATACCACCTTCCCCTGGCTTGATGACTAGCCCTGATTTTGAGTCTAAGAAATTAGAGGGTGCAGCAGTGCAAAAATGGATAACAAGGTCCAGTAAAAAAAAAAAATGTGACTAGACCTCCCTGAACCTTTTGATTTACGTGTAGCGAGCTTAAATGTAAATAGTATAAAGTCAGATTATAAGAGGAGAACTACATTTAGTGTCTTGCAGCATTTAGAGTTTGATGTTTTTATGCTGCAGGACACCAGATTGCACACTTTAACAGAAGTTTCACAAGCTACTAGAGATTGGCGGGGGGTTCTGCATACTGGTTGATGGGAACAGAGACTTGTTGTGGGGTTGGTTTCTGTTTTCACTCTTCAAATGCTAAAGTTTTAAGGATGGTTGATATTGACCCGGGTAGATCTTTTTTATTGGATGCGGTTATTCATTTTTTTTCATGTCTATTAATTACTAATTATGGCCCTTAGACAAAAGCTTTAAGGACTGAGTTATTGACAAAGGTGCAGCCTTATTCATATACTAGTAGACAGATTTTTTTGGGGGGAGATTTTAATGTTAATTTTCAACTCCATAATGACAGAAAAAAGCAGTATTGTGAAAAGGTTGTTTTTTTTTTTGCAAAAAGTAATAACTTTAGCTGGGCTGAAGAATTTTCAGGGAAGTGATATGAAACCTGGGAAGGCTACCTTCTTCAAAAGGTACATTTTCCTCCTGAACTGATTTTTTATTTAAACAAAAAAAAAAAAAAACACACTGGAAGTTTCGAGTACTGCTATTATACCAATAGAAATTTCAGATCATATACTTATAGGAATACAGATCATGGTCCCCCCCTGGTAGGGAGGCTAGACCAGGTTTCTGGAGATTTAATGTGTCCTTATTGAATGATCAGGCAATATATGCGGCTTTTCGGACATTGGTGCAGGATAAGGTTACTACAATATTTTTATATGATAATATTGGGCTCTGGTGGGAAGATTTAAAGTTACTTCTTGTAGGGTTCTTCCGAGTTCAAGGGTTAACATGAGCTGTGTCACAGGAAGAGACATATTTGGCCTTGAGGCATGATTTAAGCATACTGCTGACCAGACAGTGTGAGGAGGAGGTAGACCTCAGAACAGAGATAGATTCTGTTAAATGTTCAATGAGGTAGTTTTAATATGACAGGCTTTGTTCCTTACAGAGGGAACAAACTTTTGGTACACAGGAGAAGGCTGAAAGCATAAATCCATTTGTGAGCTGTTATAACTGAAGGGAGAAAAAATTGATTAAAGGTTTAAAGTCACCACAAGGGACTTTAGTTTCAGATAATGCTTCAATTATGGGTTTAATTGTACAATATGTACAGGAGATGTTTGGCACTCCGGTGGAATAGTCTCAGTTCACTTCTCAAATACTTCAAGCAGCAGCATTGCTACAGCTTACTAAGGATTTCAGGAATCTCTGACTGCTCCATTTTTAGCTAAAGAAATAGAGAAAGTTATTAAGGGTTTACATAAGGGAATTTCACAAGGCTCAGATGGTTTGCCAGGAGAGTTATATACAATGTTATAGGAAATTATCCCGGTCGTGTTGACAGTGTATAGGTTTTTCCAGGTTGAGTACAATTTACCTCTTGGTATGTATGAGGGTTTGTTGATCTTCTTATTTAAATCTGGAGATCCTACAGAATTGAATAATTGGTGTTCTATTATGTTGTTGAACGTTGATTTAAGATTTTTGCAAAATTGTTAGGTAATAGATTGGCTGGGGTAATGGAAGGGTTAATTAAGGAAAATTACTGAGGCTTTATTGTTACTTAGAGAGGTAGTTGAAGGGGATGTTGGAAAGGGTTCGAGTCAGAATTCTGGGTTTTTGGTCAGCTTAGACCAGGCCAAAGCTTTCAATAGGGTCTCACATTCCTTTTTGTGGGAGTGTTTACTTACTTATGGGATTCAGAGGGAATTTGTTAGTTGGTTAGAACTGTGTTATGGCTTAGCGTTTGTGATACCTTATGATAATGGTATCAAGGGTCCAAACATCCAGGTACTGAGAGGGGTGCATCAAGGTTGCCCTTGCGCCCCCTCCTTTATGTATTTATGATTGACCCAATTATGAGAATTCTCCAGTGTTCTCCATGAATTCTTGGGTTAACTGGGGGTTACTCTCAAATCTGTAAAGTATTAGCGTATGCTGATGACATGTGTCTTTTGCTTCAGAATGGTCAATCACTAGAGATGGCACTGGACCTTATTCAAGTAGTTAGAAAGGCATCTGGGGCAAGCTTGAATATTGAGAAAACTAAATGTATTGATTTCAAAGGATTTCAGGATTCCTCCAGGGAGACTGGTGGTTGTAGGGTGGCAACAGGACCATGCAAAATTTTAGGAGTTTATTATGGTGGTTGTGATATGGCAGTGTATAACTGGGCACATTTACTAACAGTAGGGAAGGAAATGGTAGGTAGGTGGAATAGATGGAAAGTAGCTAAGAAGAAGAAGAGGATATTTTTGATTGAATCTTTTTTGACTCAGATTTTTCTATACATCAGTGCTATTTTTATGGTTCCTAAAAGATTAGAAGTTTCATTATCTAGTTGCTTCTTTACTTGTTTTTGGGGTAGCCAGTTAAATCTGGTCAAATTAAATATTTTATATAAGGAAATAAAAGGTGGAGGGGTGAATATGTTGAACCCTATTTTATTTTTCTTTGCAGTTTTTCTCTATGTGAACCTGCTTCACTTGATTAAAGGTATTACCCAGTTGTGGGGTATTTGGGGATTTTCCCTGCTTAACAGCATTTTGTTGGAATGGAAAGGGAATACTTTTTTCCATAAAACCAAAAAAGACATCCTAAATTGGTTAAATGGTGGGAGGGGGTTTTTGACTGGATAATTAAATGGGACGGTAAATATACGGGTGTCCAGTCCTTTTCTAGGAAAAGGTTGTATGATGAGATTTTGACAGTTCATTTCCAGGAACATCCTTTTCAAGGATTTCTACAATGGCAGCAGAATGCAATAGCTGATTTTCTTATGAATCAATGGATCCCTGAACAAATGTGGGATACAGTATGGCTGGGACTTCATCAGAAAGTTAACGTGAAGGGAAATCAAAAACATAAAGCTCTATATGAGGGATCTTGCCCTAGAGAATATTGTAAAGAGGTGATTGAAATGATGGATCATCTATATTATTCCTGCCTCTTTGTTGTAAAGTTTTGGGATATTGTTAAGAATAGGTGGAAGTGTTCATTGTCTATACCTCCGGTGGCTACATTGTTGTACTTTGGTATTTCTCCCTTACAGAATGGTCAGCCTCATGTTAGTACTATGAGGGTTATGTTTTCTTATTTTTTATATTGGATTTGGATCTGCCATCATCATCTAGTGCTGCAACACCAAGACATTTCGGCATTAGAATTATATTTTGTAATCTGGTGGAACTTAAGAAATGGAAATCAGAAGAATTATTAAAGGTCAGTACAGGACAATGGTTGCAGTGGTGGTCATATATTAATTTTTTTATAGAAACAGCTGGACTTTGTCCCTCTTCCCTTTTTTGGAAACTGTATAGTTCCAGTCATTCCTTTTGTTTTATATAGATTATGATTTTAATGTATGTATGTATCAAATATATTACAATTCAAGTATACAGGAACGTTTATTTGATCCTATTTAGGAATTGTAGATAACAGTTTATGGGATGTAAACATGGTTATGTTGCAGATTTCAATCCCTTAAATGGTTTCAAGGGTGTGGTGGGTTCTTTTTAGTATACGATATGGGTTTATAGATTTAATTTGCATGGAAATTTAGAGATTGTATGACAGTTACACATTTCTGATTCTTATGGTTTGTAATTAGTTTTTAGTGCAATTTAACATGATCTTGCCTTTCTTTGGAAAAAATATATAAATACAGTTTTTCCCTACTCCTTTTGTGGAGGGGGGGTACATTTTTGTTTTGGGCTTAGGTGTGAGTTTGATTTTTGTATTAGATAGGCTGTTTGGTTATGATTGACTGTGATTCTTAAATTGCTTTGGTTATGATTTGTATTCTTCCTTTGTGTAAGGTAACACTGTTTTATATAATTTTAATTTAGTTATTCAAAAAAAAATTCTCCAACTCTTTTAGTGGGGGGATGGGGTGGTTTTAATGGTTTCCTTATGCATGGGGTTATTGTACGAACTGTTACCCATTTATGTTTTTGATGTTTTTTCTTTTATGGTTTGGTATGATGTAATACAGATTTGTATATATTTTGTTATGACTTCAAAAAGTTGTTTATATTGTTTATAATTGTTTTATTATGTTTGGGATTTTTGTATGAATCAATACTTATTTATGTTTGATTATTTTCTATCAATGATTTTGTACTATATAATACTGATCTGTATATATTTTGTTATGATTTAATAAAAAATTCCCCTACTCTTTTCGATAAGTGTCATGGGATCTTTAACATCCACCTGAGCTACCACCAATCCAGGCAGATAGGACCTCAGTTTTACATCTCATCCAACAGACGGCACCTCAGAAGTGCAGCACCCCTCGCATGCTGCACTACAGTGTCAGTATTGGGATTTAATCCAAGTGTCAGATGTGGGAACTGAACCCACAGCCCTCTGATCTCCCAGCCTCAGAGGCAAGTGTGCTACCTACTGAGCCACTGACAACTATAAAATGAATAAGGGGGGAATACAGAGCTATTCCAGTGGCAACAGGTGACATGTTCAATTGCTCTGCACCTCAGGTGGGTGCAAAGGCAAAAATAACAGAACATACATGGTAACAAATGAAAAATAATATACAGCTCACTGCAGAGCAGATTTGCAGTCGCACAAATGTCCGTGGCTGAGACGTTTCTGAAACAAGGAGCAGAAGCAGCCATGCCCCTGGTTGAGTGCCCGTTCACTTCCCCTGGAAGAGGTTTCTTGTATTTCTGGTGACAGAAAACAATGCAGCTTGCCAACCAGTTAGACAGGCAGTGTTTTGAAACATCTATGCCCTGTCTTTTGGGTGCAAAGGAAACAAACAACTGATCAAACTTACAAACATCTTTAGTCCGGCTAGTTTAGTAATGCAAAATTCTGTGCACATTCATAGTGCACAGAAGAGCCTTCCTCTGATTAGAGTACTCAGGGAAGAATACCGGCAGCTAAATTGTCTGATTCAATGTAAACTCAGAAATCACTTTAGATAAAAACTTAGGGTTTGTACGCAGAGCCACCCGGTCTCTGTGGAAAATCAAGTAAGGCTCCTTACACACCAGGGCCTGAAGCTCTGAAATATTCAAGCTGAAGTAATAGAAACTAAGAAAAGTGCTTTCTAAGACAAATAGTGCATAGCACAACTTGCTGCCAGTTCAAAAGGAGGCAGAGTAATTTTATCCAAGACAAAATTTAAGTTCCACTGGGGGACTGAATTACAAATCAGTGGTTTCAGATGGAAAATTCCTTTCAGGAAGATTTTGGAACTCTCCAACTAAGCTATGGTTTTGCCATCCCCAGGGAGGTGGTAGGCAAAAATAGCAGACTGATGGACCTTCAAAGAAGAATAGCTGAGGCTGAGATCTGAAAGCTGCAAGAGGTACAGCATGACCTGGGGCATCAGACAAGAAAAAGGGTCCCAACCCTTGGAGGCTGCCCAAATGGAGAATATTTTCCATTTCAAGGCATAAATAGTACTGCTAGCAGACCTTCTGGGCTCTACGAGGACCTGGACCACTAGGGCGGAAACTCCAAAGCGTGATGCAGCTATGTTCACAATTCCCAAGCATGCAGGTAGAAGGATCTTAGGTCCAGATGCACCAGTCTGCCCTGCTCCTGAGTCAGAAGATCATGGCAGAGAGGCAGAGTTACTGGGGGTTCCATCAATAGCTGTTGAAGCAGAGGGAACCAAATCTGATGAGGCCAAAGAAGGGCTAATAGAATCATGTCATCCCCTTCCACCTGTAGCTTTAGGAGAACCCTCTGAAGCACTGGAAAGGAAGGAAAGACATACAAGGACTTCCTTTTCCAGCAAAGAAACCGCGCATCTCACCAGAAAATACCATGCCAGGGAACAAGAGAGCAAAAATTGGGTAGTTATGCGTTGGATGGGGAGACAAAGAAGTCCATCTCCAGCCGATCTCACAGATCAAATAAGCTTTCGACCACACCTTTTGATTTAGCTCCCACTCATTAGCTCTGACAGTGATGTGGCTGAGACTCTCTGCCAGGATGTTGCTGATGCCCAGCACATAGACAGCAGTCAGGTGGAGGTTGTGTTGGACTGCCGGGAGGTGATGCCAAGTATCACACTCACATCACCTCCCAGTGTGGAAGACTAGATTTGCTGGCCAAGGCACCTAGCTTCACCTGAGCTATTTTCTTCTAGGTTGCTTGAAAGGACAGAGCAAAGAACCTTACCAGAGCAAGGGAAAGGATTAAGACTTCTTTTGGCTAGGCAGATTTACTGTGAGTTGTTATTTTTATGTTGTACTCACAGGGATTGTTACTGTTTGTTGCTAAAATTTTATTGCTTTATTTTTCTCCGATTCAAATTGTTGTTGCTGGGTATACCTACTGCTGCATTATTACAAGGTGTGCCTACAGGTGTGCTAACAGATTACTGCTGTAATCTTCTGATTCAAATTGTCTTTTGCAAGGTACATCTTCCGTTACTGCTTTATTTTTCTTTCTATCAAAATGTTTCTTACAGGGTATATCTTCTGTGAAATTATTACAGGTGGTGCTTTACAGGTTTTACAGTTTTGTCTATCATTAGGATAAGCTTTCAGGGTTGCTGCATTTGTTGCTGACTGATTGTTTCTGCTCTTACCTCCTTGTTTCTTTCATCTGTGTTTCTTCTTTTTTGGCAGGGGAAGGGCCCAGCCACCCACCCCACACTGTACTACTTTTATAGGGCAGCACAGTCATTACATTTCCTGTGGCAAAGCAGGAAGGGTGGATCAGTGGGGTATCCACACTGTGACCTCATTTATAGGGGCACTAGTAATTTAACAAGTTATACAAAAACACAAAATCAAACTTTTGCTTTCATTTTCTTCCTTCTAATTACTCTGACCAGGTTATAAACCCAGCAAACTTATCTGGAATGGATATCATTAACTGCAGGGCCTGCAGAACACTTTTCAGAGCAGCAATTTTACAGGATTTAGGACACTGTTCTACATGCTGGGCCATTGGAGATCTTAGGGCAGTGCTCCAGGCACCATGGGCAGACATTGCGTGCCTCAAATTTAATATTCCAGAGAAAATATATTATAAGAACCACCTGCCATTTCCCCAACATCCAACAGAAGCACCTCGACCACAGAGGGTAGTTAGTCCAGGAGGTTGGCAGGTGATTAGGAGGAGCAAATCAGGTGCCCCATCACTTGGTGCTCTCCAACATATTACCTCCACAAACCATATAAAAACTACAAACAGGTATCTGCCTCTATCTCCAAAATCAAACAAAGGAGCAGAGGACACTGCCAAGCAGGACACTGCAGCACAGGAGCTAGCACAACAAAACTCACCCAAAACAGGAACCAAAACAAAAAAATACAAAAAGGAAATCCAAAAAAACTTCTGATCATAGGAGACTCCATGATTCAGGAAGTTGATACCTATCTCCAGCCAGGAGTAATGGTCAGATGTCTCCCAGGTACATCAATATGGAGAGACACTGACCACATTGCTAAAATTGTTTAGGAAGCATGAGAAAACATGGATGTCCTGGTACACATAGGGACTAATGATCTCGCCAGCCGGTCAGTTGTGGAGACCAAGGAACACCTGACCAGGCTGGGTGACAAACTACCATCCATTTCATCCGGCATCTCTTTCTCTGAGATTCTGCCAGTCTGGGGGGGGGCAGATGGCCTTAAGGTCAGAGAAGGGGAGATAGGGGAGCTAAACATGTGGCTCAAGGGCAGGTGCCAGGAAAAAAGGACACACATTTGTAGGGAACTGGCAACAGTTTTGGGAGCAAACACACCGAAATCTGGCCAATGGAAAATCACATACACAAATGCTCACAATCTGGGAAATAAGACCCCAGACCTTCAAGGAATAATGACAGAGGCTAAACTGGACATAGTAGCAATTAGCAAGAGACGTGGTTTACCAGTAACCACACTTGGGAGACTTCAGTACCTGGCTATATACTGTTCAGAAGAGACAGAGGTGCAAAAAGGGGGGGGGGTGGAGTGGCCCTGTATGTCAATGAAAATATCAAAGCTACAGAAATTCAGAATGCACACTAGGAGCCAGAAGAACTGTGGGTCACCTTGAAAATAAGAAATGGGACAGCCATAAGAACTGGGGTTGTCTACAGGCCCTCAGGCCAGAGGGAGGAGACAGACACATTACTGTTAGAAGATATACAAAACATAACAGCTAAAGGGGAGGTTCTGATAATGGGAGACTTCAACATGCCAGATACAGATTGGTCAATACCAGCAGGAACATCTGCCAGAACTAGACACATGGTAGATTCCCTGCAGGGAGAAGGCCCTAAACAACTGGTACAACAACCCACAAGAAACAGGGCTATCCTAGATCTAGTACTGACTAACAGGGAATGGATCACAGATCTCCAGGTAGAAGGTCACCTGAGGGCCAGTGACCATCACATATGGTTCAATTTGGCCACTAGAACTAAATCATTCCATTCCAAGACAAAAAATGGGGACTTCAGGGGAGCTGACTTTGATAAGATAAGCAACAGAGTTAAGTTAGCTCTGGCAAAAATAAATACAAGTGAGGGGGTACAGGCAAAGTGGGCAAGCATTAAGGATGCACTACTTGAAGCAATATCCCATTGTGTTACAGAGAAAAGGAAGTGCAAAGGAAGAAGGAAACCACTTTGATTCTCAAAAACAGTAGCAGAAGAGGTCAGAGCCAAAAGGCTGGCCTTCAGGAAATGTAAGAGAACGCAGCGGGATGAAGATAGGGAAGCATACCAAACTTCCCTAAGGGAAGCAGGGAAGGCAGTAAGGCAGGCAAAGGCCCAAACCGAGGAAACACTAGCACAAACAGTAAAATAAGATGACAACACTTTCTATAGATACATTAGTGAAAGGAGAAAGTCCAGAGAGGGTAATGCTAAGATCAAAGGAGATAAGGGGGCGAGTGAGGAGGAGGACCATGTAAAAGCTGCTATCCTAAATAGATACTTCTGCTCAGTATTTACTGAAGAGAAGGTAGGGCAGAGCCCACAGCTCAGCACCATGGACACAGGGGAAGGGAGGGAGGTGCAGTAATTAGTCCCTTCTACAAAGAAAGGATCCCACAAGAGCTCGATAAGCTCAGGGTGGACAAGACAATGGGACCTGATGGCATACATTCCAGGGTACTAAAGGAGCTAAGGGTGGAACTAGCAGAGCCATTATCGGAACTGTTTAGTGAGTCTCTGAGCACAGGTGAGGTCCCAGAAGACTGGAGAAAGGCTCATATGACCCCGCTCTACAAGAGTGGTAGCAGGGAGGAGGCAGAGAACTACAGAACAGTCAGTCTTACCTCAGTAGTGGGCAAGATTATAGAGGCACTCCTTAAGGAAAGGATAGTGCAACACCTGGAATCCATAGGAGCACAGGATCCAAGACAGCATGGGTTTACAAAAGGAAGGTCCTGTTAAACTAATCTCATAAATTTAATTGACTAGGTAACCAGAGTGGTGGACCAAGGGGGAGCAGTTAATGTTGCCTACCTTGACTTCAACAAAGCTTTCAATACTGTTCCACATAGAAGATTGATTAATAAGCTGGGTAGGCTTGGGGTGGGTCAGAAGTTGGTCAACTGGGTGGCAAACTGGTTGATGGGCAGAAAACAGAGAGTGGTGGTAAATGATATACAGTCAGAAGAGATGCAAGTCACAATTTGGGTACCTCCGGGATCAGTCCTGGGGCCAGTCCTCTTCAATATCTTCATCAATGACATTGCAGATGGACTGGAGGGTAAGATTTGTCTGTTTGCCGATGACACCAAGATCTGCAACAGAGTAGATGATCCAGATGGGGTGGGCAGAATGAAAACAGATCTGGATAACCTAGCAAAATGGTCAGAAGAATGGCAACTGGGGTTTAACACAAAGAAGTGCAAGATCATGCATATAGGGAAGAGAAACCCTGAAGCCACCTATAGGCTGGGAGGGGAGTTACTGGCAGTCACCAGGGAAGAAAGAGACTTGGGCATCATCACCACAGATGTCCTGAAATCATCCGATCAGACCACTAAAGCAGTAGGTAAGGCTAGGGGGATGTTGGGGTATCACATGTTGTAAAAGGGAAGTAATAATCCCTCTTTACAAAACACTGGTTAGGCCCCATCTGGAGTACTGCATGCAGTACTGGATGCCGCACCTTCACAAGGACATTAACCAAATTGAGGCAGTCCAGAGAAGGGCAACCAAAATGGTGCTGGGACTGCATCAGAAAACATATGAGGACAGATTAACGGAGCTCAATATGTGTACCCTAGAGCAAAGGAGGGAGGGGAGAGAGAGAGAGAGAGAGAGAGGTGATATGATCAAAACATTCAAACACCTTAAGGGCATTAACAAGGTGAAAGAGTCTAAAATGTTTCAATATAAGAAAAATAGCAGGACAAGAGGACACAGCATGAGATTAGAGGGAGGCCGATTAAGGGGAACAGTGAGGAAGTTCTTTTTCACAGAAAGGGTGGTGGATGCATGGAACGGACTACCTCAGGAAGTGGTGGATATGAATACAGTTCAGGGCTTCAGACAAGCATGGGATAGGCATAAGGGAACAATACAGATGAGTATAAGTAGATGTGCCATTGACAGAGCAAAGGCCGATGGCACATTCATAAGGTAGAAAAAGAAACGGGCAGACTGGATGGGACTTGCAGTCCTTATCTGCCGTCAACTTCTATGTTTCTCTGTTTCTATGTAAGGCCTGAAGAGCATACAGCACTGCCCTCATTTCTAACACATTGATGTGTACAGATGCTTCCAGCTGAGACATACAAACAAACTTTGACAGCAGATAAGGACCGTTTGGCCAACCTAGTCTGCCAATTTCTCCTACCTATTGTATAAGCTGCAGATCCTAGATAACCAACAGCCAATACTTCTTCCTCCCCCCCCCCACCAGAATTGCATTATGTCTGTGTTTCATGCATTCTTGAATTCACCCCACTGTTTTTGACCCCACAACCTCCTCAGGAAGGCCGTTCCATGCATTGACCACCCTCTCGTCAAAAAAAATACTTCCTCACATTGCCCCTAAGCCTTCCCCCCTTCTGTCTTTAAATTGTGCCCCCTTGTTCTTGCACATCTCTTTTGCTAAAAGATGCTACCCTCTTAGATTTTGTTGATTCCCTTGAGGTACTTGAAAGTTTCTATCATGTCCCCCCTGTCCCTTCTTTCCTCAAGGGTATACATATTAAGCTCCTTTAGTCTCTCTTCATATGGCTTCTGTTACAGACCCTGCACCATTTTGGTTGCCCCTCCTCTGGACTGCCTCCATCCCGTCTATGTCCTTGCAGAAATGGGGTCTCCAGAACTGCACATAGTACTCCAGGTGGGGTCTCACCAACTGTCTATACAGAGGGATAACAACTTCCTCTTTTCTACTGGGGATGCCTCTCCCTATACACCCCATCCCAGCTATCCTTACTGCCTTCTCACATTGCTTGTTTACCTTTAGGTCATCTGATATGACTACCCTCTGGTGCCTTTCCATTATTGTTATTGTTAATACCTCCTCACCCCATTGTGTACTCTTGCCCTGGGTTTTTGTTTCCCAGGTGCATTACTTTACACTTCTTTGCATTGAATATAAGCTGCCGTACTTTTGACCATTCCTCCAACCTTGCCAAATCCCATCTCATCCTTTCCACCTTCCCCTCATGTATCAACCTTATTGCAGATCTTTGTATTATTTGCAAAGAGGCATACTTTTCCTTCCAGTCCCTCTGCAATGTCACTTATAAAGACATTAAAAAGGATTGGACCCAGTACTGAACCCTGCAGTATCCTACTAGTAACCCCCCTTTCTTCAGAGTTTACTATTACCCTCTATGTCCTGTTGTCCAGCAATTTTTTTACCCAGGCTATCACCCTGGTACCCACTCCCAGGCTGGCTAATTTGTTTATTAATCTTTTGTGTGGGACTGTGTCAAACGCCTTGCTAAAGTCTACGTAGGCCATGTCTACATCCCCTTCCTGGTCTACTACTTTGGTCACCCAGTCAAAGAAAACTTTTTGATTCATCTAATATGACCTTCCCACTGTGAATTCATGCTGCCTTGGGCCCTGTGCCCCACTGGCCTCTAGGTACTCAGCAATTCTTTCTTTCAGAAGTGTTACATCATTTTCCCTACCACTGAGTTCAAGCTAACAAGTCTTTAGTTTCCTGCCTCACTCCCACTTTTGTGAAGGAGAATGACATCCACCCTCCACCAATCCTTAGGTACCACACCATCCTCCCATGCTTTGTTAAAAATGGTAGTCAGTGGGGGAGTCACGTGATGCAGAGCGACTGGTGACAGCCTTTTCTAGAGCTCCCACCTACCACTCTACAAAATTAATATTTGCCCTATTCAATAGCTTGGGATTAGCGAGAGTTTCTTTCTCTTATTGCTTTCCCTACCTGGAGCACTCATTATTTCACTTTCTGTGGATCTTGAAGTGGAACGGGAAGCTTTTCGGTCCGATGGACGCCGAGATGAAGCAGGCCGGAGGAGACATACTCCGCCCCAGTCTCCTGAAAAAACACCAAGAAGGCCAAGAACCAAAATTTGGGGCAGACATCTAAACAAATACCCCTAATATCTCGGCTAACCTGCTTACAGAGGACGGTTTTGCAAGAATGCTTCCTTTTACGTGAAACCCTCAAGACATATCCACGGAGGTGAAAACTATACGGAGTGACCTCGGGCACTTACTGCAGAGTAGGAGCATGGAGGCTGGATCATCCTCGATGGAAAACTGGAAGGAGAGAATTGATCCTGAAATTGCGAGACTTCGGCAGCAACTGCACAAATTACAACTTAAGACGGAAGACCTAGAGGGCAGAAGCAGGAGAAACAATATCTTGATCCTTGGCCTGCCTGAGTCAGAGGAGGGAGGGGATACCATTTCCTTTATTCAGAAGCTGTTAAATAAAATTATCGGCTCCTCGCCCCTTAACCAGCAGTATCACATCAAGAGGGCACATCGTTCTTTAAAACCCAAGCCTCCGTCTGGTGCCCCCCTCGGCCCATAATAATCAAATTTCTCAGTTTTCTTGAGAAGCAGCATGTGCTGACTAAATCAAGGGAGCTGGAGTCGATTTACTGGGACAGGGCCAAACTTCGTATAACACAGGACTTGCCCTATGAAACTTGCCAAAGAAGAGCAGCATTCCATCCTATTGTGAAAAAGCTTATTGCAGCGGGAATAAAATTCAAGATGATCTACCCAGCTAGACTGATGGTCTCTTTGGAAGGTGTTTGGTCCCCCTATGAAAACCCTGAACAAGTGCTATCGGATCTCACCTTGAAACTTCCCAACCTATTTAAGGGGGACTGAACGCGATGTTTAAAGCCTTGCCTCATTTTTGTTGTTTAAAGTTTTGCCTCTTTTTATATATATATTTACAATGAGCGGTGATTTCTTACCTGTTGGGGTTTTGTGGATATCCTGGGAGTACGCAATGGAGTGGGCGGGGAGAAGGCTGGTTTTGCGGCCTGATAGGCCTGCGCAGGTCCTAGAGGCCTTAAATCTAGTTCCAAGGGTGGAGGGAGGTGGAACTGAGTTTCTGGCTTGGAGGTTTCTTCCGGACCTTTTTGGAGATGGACCAGCAGGTCCTCTAGGGGGTTCTTCCATTCGCAACTTCCTCCCATAAGCGGGATGCTATTGGGGCAATGGACTGGCTGGCTAATCATGGGTTTGTGCCTTGCCCAGTCTCATTTTTGCTGGGATTTCGGTAGTAGGTAGATATTATTATGTTTATACTGTTTGCCTCCTCTCGACATGGTGGCTAGTAAATGCTATATCACCACGATGAGACTGATTAGGTTTAGGATTCACGTAGTTTTGGTTTGTGAACTTATATATTTCCAAGATCATTGTGTTATGAATATGAGGGCATGATGATTAGTTACTCTTTGCAACAAAGAGTGGTGGGGTGGGGGCTTAGGGAGAGGATAAACACTGGGGGATTTGCTTCACGGTCTTGATAAGGGGAGATGGGTCATCATGTCCAAGTATTTTATTGTTGAATGTTGGTTTTTCTGTAGTTGGGTTTATAATTTCGGGGAGTTTTCCACATTTGGTTTGGATTTCAATATAGGTTGGTTTAATCTTGGACGGATGACCTTTTGGGGGGGGCCCCTTCTAGCACGGATTCAGGCTTTTGTACCCAAGTTCTCTGTATTATTGGGGCCTGTTGTATATAGTTTATGCAGGATTGGGGAGGGATGGATGGGTAAAAGGGGGGGTTGGGGAGTGGGCTCGGAGTTAATTTACCTTCTATAGAATGTTCTTGGATGTTCTTGTTTTCTAATGCAGTTATTAGCCTCGTACACTCAGATATTCTGTCAAACTGGATCTACTGCTATGTACTGAGTAATTGGGTGTGGGAGAGGGGAGGGAGAATATTTGGAAGGTGCCACTTATTAACTGGCTGGATGGAAGCGCCACTGGAAGTCCCTTTTTCTACCCTTTTCTTTTTATTATATGGCTATGAGGCCTATCAAAATAGCTACTTGGAATGTCAGAGGTATAAGAGAGGCGATTAAAAGAACCCAAATCCTGTTAAATTGTTCCCTTCTCGATATCGACATTTTATTCTTACAGAAAACCCATGTATTAGCTTCGGAAGCTAAGGGCCTACGCCACCAGGGGTTTTCTCAGGTTTTTGTTTCTGAAGGAACCTCAGTTAGCAGGGGTGTGGCAATTTTGATAAGAAGAGACATTTCATTTGTGGTTGAGGATTGCTCCACAGACCAAGAGGGCAGATATGTGTTGGTTAAGGGTTCGCTTAACAGTATGAAGGTGGTTCTAGGGGCAATATATAGCCCAGTGGGGGGGATCCCAACTTTCTCTTGCAACTGACGGCTAAACTGAGTCGATTTTTGCCGGCTTTATTCATTTTGGGGGGTGACTGGAATGTCACCCCAACTCAGGACCTAGATAGAACTTACAGACCTGTGAAACCCCTCTCCCCTTCCCAATTAGCTCTCAGTGATTTTATGGACTTAGTAGGTTTATGTGACCTTGGCGTAGTTTGAACCTCTTGCCGTAGTTACTCTTTCTATTCCTATATACATAGATCGGGTCCAGATTAGATTATATTTTAATTAGCACCACCCTCCTGGCAAATGTTTCCTACCAGGTATAGAACCAATTGTTATTTCTGATCACTCTCTGTCCTGGATCAAATTGTCCCCTGGTCCGCCTGGTCAGAGGGATACTTCTTGGAAGCTTAATACACGGCTTTTGAAAGATGAACATACAATTTTACACCTCAAATCTTTGATCTCGTCCTTTCTCGAAATAAATCAGGGTTCCATTGCCAGAGAGGATCTAATTTGGTGTTCTTTAAAATGTTTTCTTAGAGGCGAATTCATTAAATTGGCCTCAAGGAGGAAAAAGCTGAGAGAAGCTAAGGTCACTTCACTGTCCAACCAAATTAAGGCTGCTGAAGATATCTTTTCTCGCTCTAATTCACAAACAGACCTTGAGGTGCTATGCAAACTGAAAAATGAATACAAAGACCTGATCAAAGAAAAAACGGAATACGTCATTCTTAAAACTAAAGCAAATTACCTTGACCAGGGGGGAAAACCTGGCAGACTGCTTGCCCTCAGGTTAAGGGAGGTTGAAAATTCTAGGTTGATTCCTGCCTTAAAGGCACCTGACAGTTCAATCAAAACGTCCCCAAGGGATATTGTGCAAATTTTTGAATTTTTCTATAAAGATTTGTATGGTAAGGGTGCCTCTCTGATATCCCGTCCTGCTGTGGAGCATTTTTTGGACGGTGTCCCTTTGCCTCACTTGAGGGCGCAGCACTGCAAACTCTTATCCTCTCCTATTACATTGAGTGAAGTTGAAGAGGCCAACAAAGGTCTACCCATGGATAAATCCCCAAGCTCCGATGGCTTCCCCCCAAATTTTTATAAAATCTTTTGTAAAGAGATCTCCCCTCTTCTCCTTAAGTTGTTCAATTATATCCTTTCTTCAGACCCCTTAGACCCCTCATTGCTGGAGGCCACAATAATTTTAATCCCAAAACCTGACAAACCTCTAGTTGAACCGCCAGTTATCATTAATTTCATTACTAAATTACGATATTAAAATCTTAACCAAGATTCTCTCCCTGAGAATTAAACAGGTTTGGCAAGTTCTGTTGAGTCCCGAACAGGTGGGGTTTGTCCAGGGAAGATCTGCAGCAGATCACCTGCGTACCCTGACCCATATCTTTCAAGAAGCACAGATGTTCCAATTCCCCATGGCACTAGTTGCCTTGGACGCTGAGAAAGCTTTCGATCGAGTTAACTGGGACTTTTTGTGGGCTACACTTGGAAGAATGGGTTTTCAGAGATTTTCATTCGTGGATCAGAGCAGTTTATCGCTCACCATCCGCCAGGATTTATTGTAATGGTGTTTTTCGCCCTCACTTTTCCTTACACTCTGGTACTCGCCAGGGCTGTCCCTTGTCCCCCTTTTTATTTAACTTGTATCTGGAACCTCTCATACTAAGTATCAAAATCTCACCTCAGATCACAGGCTGCGTTATCTCTCAGCAGGCCCTGACCCTCTCTGTGTTTGCAGATGATATTCTCCTGCATCTCTCGAACCCTGAATCCTCATTACCAGAAGTACTACAATTAATTAATCAATTTGGGAGCGTGTCCAACTACAGGTTAAATTTATCCAAGTCGGTGATATTCCCTCTAAATTCCCTTACGTTTCAAGCCAACTTTTCTCAATTCGGCATGAAATGGGCTTCGACCTCTCTCAAGTATCTGGGTATACATTTGGCCCATGATGTGGAGGTGATCAAAAAGATCAATCTGGATGATCTTTTGGATAGAATTCAGAAAGATCTTAATAGATGGGACAGTCTTCCATTGTCCATAGGAGGACGTGTTAGTATCATTAAAATGAACATACTCCCCCGTATTTTCTATCCCCTGAACCTCCTTAACATTTGGCTCCCTAAAACTTACTTTCAACAGTTACACTCCGCTTTATCCAAATTTATCTGGCGTGGTAAACATCCCAGAAGAGCTTTCCTCAAACTTAGCCTGCCTAAAGACAGGGGGGGTCTACGTCTTCCTAATTTTCAATTTTATTACTGGGCTAGCCATTTAGCTAAACTTGGGCATTGGAGCAACCCCCAGAATGAGTGTTATAAGCCCATCTGGTTGGAATTGGAGCTCAAATTGTTGGATAAATATAATTTATACCCTCCCCGTATTTTTTATTACAGCTATTCTTCCTTACCGGATGATATTCAGGATTCATCCATAGGACTTTCCATTAAAATTCTCTCTCAGTGTTGGAGCTCTCTCAAGATACCATACACTAAGGATGTGGCACAACCACTTACCCTCAATCCTAACATCAAAATTGGTGGCTCACTTTTACCTCCAGATTGGCTTCCACAAATTCATGATCGATCAGTGGAGGACCTCTATTCTCAGGGTTCTCTTTGTTCCTCGGATAGTTTGCTAGCCAATTTGAATATCCCACAGAAATATATATTTAAGGTTTTTCAGCTAAGACACCTTTTAGGGAAGTGTTTTGGGACTGTGAGGGTACCTTCCCAAACTAGACCCTTTTTGGATCAGGTTCAGGAGTGCGTTATCAAGCCCCATGGAATTGCCAGAATATATTCCTACCTTTTGGTTTTCAAATTCCCTAACCCATTATCTGGCTCCAAGATATGGACTTCTCTCATACCCAATTCCCCTGCATCTTGGAATCAGATTTGGCGAGATATAGATAAATTCCTTACACTGGATAGAAATAGGCTTATTCAGTTTTTCATCCTGAATAATTTGTATTATACACCAAATAAGCTGACTAAATTTAACAGGTTAATGTCAAATAGCTGTACAAGATGTGGCATAGGGGAAGGGAATTTATTGCATATTTTCTGGTCATGTAACAAAATGGCCCCATTATGGAACACAATTCGAGCTAATATGGACCGTCTTTGGGTTTAGGCGAGTTATTCATACCTGAAATATGCATTCTTGGTTTGTACTGGATATAAGAGTAAAGGATAAATTTCATATAGCCTAATTTCAATTGCAGTTAAAAGGCTGGTCCTTAGGCATTGGCTAGACCAATCTGATATTTCATATAACGAATGGCTCAAAGAAATCTCCTTTTGCTTCAAGCTGGAAAGATTAATAGCCAGTTCCCGTAATGGGATCTCCACCTTTAATCAGAAGTGGGGCAAATTATCGCCTTATATCTACATTAACCTTTTACAATTGTTACCTCTGGCTGATATATTATATTTCACCTTATCTCTTTTATCTGAGCTCTGGTTGCTGCTAGGCCCGTGGTGCTTCTATCCCGCTTATATGAGTCTGTCCGGTGTTGGTGGTGTCACCTTCCAGGGGTGGGGGGGGATATTCGGCATTCTGTTCCAGGCTGATGTCATGTTTCATGGATTTTGTTTTGTCATGTAATAGTTTTGGTTGGTAATTGTACCCCATGTTGGGTTGTTGTGAAAATTTAATAAAGAAATTAAATTTCAAAAAAAAAAAAAATGGTAGTCAGTGGTGTCACTTGTTCTCCCCTTAGTTCTTTTATAATTCTGGGATGAATCCAATCAGGCCCCATTGCTTTGTCCACCTTCATTTTAAGGAGTTCTTTCAGAACTTTCTTCTGTGAAAGGACTGGTATCAAGCCCCTATCCAGAGTGTTTCTATTGATTAGATTAGGTACCTCCCCCTCCTCTTCTTTTGTGAATACTGAGCAGAAGTATTCATTCAGTATCCCTACTTTTTACTGTCCTCTCTGCCCACCCACCACCCTACCCTTTATTAATAATAATAATAATAATATTTTAGGCACCTTTCAAAAACCAAGGTGCCGTACATAATCAAAATCAGCAATTCAAATATATAAACAATCATTCATAAATAAAATCATACACAATCATAATACAACCAACAAATTCAATTATTAAAAGCCTGAGACCACAAATAAGTCTTTATTAATTAAGCCTCTCTATCCCCCGCTTGGTCTTTCTTCGCTCCCTAATGCATCTAGAAAAGGTTTTATCCCCCTGCTTAACAGAGTTGGCTATCTTTTACTCTGTTTGGGCCTTTGCTGTTCTGACTGCTTGCCCATGTTCCCTGGGTCTCCTAGATAGGCTCCCTAGCCTTGACACAAAGCATCCATTGTAAAGGTAATTTTAGGAGCAGGAGATTGAAAGGGACCCCCCCATGGAGAGTTTGGACAACTTCTGCACAAAAGAAGACCCTTCTTCATGCACCCAGACATTAGAACCCTGTGGTCCAGCTTGTCTAGCCGCTGATCGCATATGACAAGAAGAGTCCATTGGGTCACCCTTCTGTGCAGTCTGGCTAGAGGGACTGTAGAGCTTACAGCTGCCATCATCCCAAAAAGATGGAGGATCAACTGGGCTGTGGCCTAGCATGAGCTATCCACTAATCTATCCTGTTCCTGCACGGTCTCTGCTCTGTCCAATGAGAAGAAGGCCCTGCCTTGGACCGTATCCAGCACCACTCCAAATCAACTGTAGGCACTGGGAGGGGAGAGGTAGGACTTGGGATAGTTGACTGTTATTCCAAGTCTGGAAAAGAGGTCCAGAGTGAAGGAGAGGGACTTCCTCAGACTGCTCTGTGATGGGGCTGACAGAAGCCAGTCATCCAGATACAGACACAGTTAGATCCCTCTGCAGCATAGGGCCACAGCCACCACTGCTAGGTACTCGGTAAAAACCCAAGGTGCCAAGGATAGGCCAAGTGAGAGAGCCTTGAACTGGTAATGTCCCACTTGGAAGGCAAACTGAAGAAAGCGGTGGTGGGCCTGGAAGACAGGGATGTGCAGGTAAGCATCCTGCATGTCCAGTGCACAAAGCCAATGGCCCTTGTGGAGCAGGGGTAGACTTTTCTGGATGATAAGCATGTAGAACCTCTTGTACTCGACATACAAGTTGAGTATGCTGAGGTTCAAGATAGGTCTTAGGTCACCGGTCTTTTTGGGCAGTAGGAAGAAATGGAAGTAGTATCCTCTTCCTATCTGTGCTGGAGTCACGGGGTCTATTGCTGACTTTTTCAGAAAAGCTTGGATCTCATCCCCGATCAGACAGGTGTCATGGAGGATAATGGGAGAGGCCTGGGGGGGGTTGTCCGGAGGCCTGTCTAGGAACTATATGGTGTGACCACTTGCTATTAGCTGAAGGACCTAAGAGTCCATGGTTATGTCCTGTGACCCAGGAAGGTGGAGGGAAAATCCTCCCCCCCCACTGGTTCCCCCAGATTATCTGGGGGAAGCAGGGGAGTTCCCCATGAGTCAGGAGGCAGAGGGGAGGGAGCACACAGCTCCTCCAGCATGTTTCTGGGACTTGGCAGGGGGAGTAGGTGTTCCTGATGCTGGATACCGGCATTTGGTAGGGGTCTCTTTGGTTTGGCATTGCTGTTGCAGGTGAAAAGGCCGATTGCCTTTATAACCCCCTCTGCACATGAAGCAGACATTGCAGATGGATTTACCATGGTCCTGCAAGTCAGTGATAATATCTTTGCTGTCACCTCTGAATAACATGTATCCCCTGAAAGGGGTGTCCAGGATGGAATTCTGGATGTCTTGTGCCAGGCTAGCAATCCTGAGCTATGAATGTCACCTAATGCACACAGCAGTGGCTGTGGTGTGAGCAACTGAGTCTACTGTGGTCTTAAGTGGCCAGGAGGACATGACAACAGTAGATTTTAGCCATTCTCACTGTCTTGGCAATCTCAGCCTTAAGTTCCTGGTCCTGGATAGCTTCCAGCTTGGACTGCAGTGAGGCCAGTGAAGATTTCTGGTATGAAACCATATGAGCCACATAATTGAGGAACTTGAGAGTGCTAGTGGAGGAGGAATGGAACTTGTGACCAAAATTGCCCAGCTGCTTAGACTCCTTATCAGGAGGAGACATGCTCAAATATTTAGGTTTAGAGGACTGGTTGTGGGCAGTCATGATAACAACAAAGTCTGCATTAGGATGGCCAGTAAGGTGTGTGACCCCATCTGGGGGGGGTGATACATCCTAGCTGCCTTTTTTGGAACAGCTGGAATGGAGGAAGGCTGTTGTCAGATAGTGGATGTCAGGTCTTCATGGGGCCCATTCCAAGGCAATATGGGCATAGGAGTTGTGTCAGTCACATCTAGATGCTCCACAAGCCTTTCTTGCTTTGGAACCTGTTCCTGGATAGCCCAGCCATAGGCATTTTGTATAGTTATGAGGAGTTCTGCAAAGGAAGGATCCTCAGGAGGGAACTTCAGCGATGCCTTAGGCTGAGGCTCTATAGGTGTATGCATACCAGAGCTGGAGGACGAGCCGATATCAGAGTCTGAACAGTGCCTGCTGGGGATCTGAACCCATTTTAGAGGAGTGCCCTGGGTTTTATCCCAGACCTGGTGTCTAGAGGAGCCTTCTCCAGAAAGGTGGGAATCCACAGGAGAGGCTGATCTAGGGGTCAGAAAGGAGGCAGAAGTAGAGGCCACCACTGGTTTCCAACGGTCAAGCTCTGAGGCTAGTTGAGTCCTGGCCTCCTGAATCAGGGTCTGAAACACTGTCTGGATACCAGCCTGGGGGGGGGAAGAGACAGAGAGACAGAGAAAGGAAAATGGATATCTCAGTGTCTGATATTGAGGGCATCCATGAGCCTGATAGGAGTAGGGAAAGCTAGAAGGAGCATAACCTTGGTTAGACATAGCCCGGCATCTGGTACATAATGGGGTTAATATCCAGGTGTTGGATACCCTGGCAAAGGGTACATTGGGTATTGTGGGGGAGGGTATCCTGGAACATTGCCCATAGGTCCATCTGGAGGTGGAGCTGAAGGCCCAGCAGGCAGTCCAGAAGAACCAGGTGGTGGCCCTGTAGGGACATTGGAAGGGGCTGGCACTAGATCAGGCACAGGAATGTCTGTTGCCAGAAGATTCGGTGCCAGGGGCCCTGACAGAAAGCCATACAGCATTTAAGGAATGGCCAGAGTGCCGGAATACCATGACCAGACAAAGGATCAC
The DNA here is from genome assembly GCA_016271365.2 of Neoceratodus forsteri. Classification (NCBI taxonomy): domain Eukaryota; kingdom Metazoa; phylum Chordata; order Ceratodontiformes; family Ceratodontidae; genus Neoceratodus; species Neoceratodus forsteri. The sequence goes on along the minus strand of CM028130.1, from coordinate 1,062,582,498 downwards.
CTGGTGAAGGGTCACTTGGCATTGGGGTGTGAGTAGAAACCGATGGAAGACCCGCCATCATCTGGGGAGATGGAGTCCAAGATGGCAGAACCAGGTTGTCCAAGAGGGCTTGGGTTGAGGATGTCCTGATGAAAGGTCTCCGGAGGGATTAACAATAGGCCCAGTGGGTGAACCAGGAAGAGACTGATGCTGTGAAGGAAGGAGAACCTCCAGATTAGTTCCCACATCCAGATATTGATCTTCAGGCATACCCGGAGGGTCTGGTTGGGTTAGTGTGAGCTAGGAACCCTCTAAAGTCTGTTGTGTGTCCAGCAGCTGGCTCAACTCAACATCTGGGGCATCCTGCAACCCAAATGGGAGAGCCTTTACTGTGCAGTACCCAGAGGAACCAGGGATCGACTTAACAGCTGCTGCCATGCAGATGTCAGAAGAGGTAACATCTGATTTATCGATCAGGGCCATGCAGACAACAGCAGAGCTGGAGTCCAGATTACCAGCTGTGACCGTGCACTCCTCTTTAGGATGAGGAGTGACTTATTGAACTGGCTGCTGGTGATAGACCCTGAAGAAAATATGGTCCTAAAGGAGCACAATAAGGGTTCCTTCATCCAAGAAGAGCCCCAACTGCACCATGAGTAAAGATAAGTAGGGAGGCTGTGGTCTGATCCACCAGAGTGGTAGGAGACCTGACAGTAGGGGTACTTACTGAAGTGGAGGCCCCTCCGGTGTCAGTGGTGCCCAATGGTCATCACCAAGTGACTGGAGACCTATCCTGGTCTTGGTGCCTCTCCTTGTCCTTTCTCTTCTTTTTGGGTTCTGGCGTTGGAGAAGATTTTTCCCACATATTCTGCAGCTCCTTTTCCATCAAAGCTAGGTGCTCCTCCAGCATGTGATCTTCAAGCTTTTTCTGGTGCCTAATCTGTGTGGACTGGTGGAAGGATTGGCAGGCAGCACAGTCCTTGACCTGGTGTTTGGGACCTAGGCAGAACATGCAGTGGGAATGCTCATCCACATGCAGGATCTGGGTGCCACAGGACTTGCACTGCTTTTTTTTTGGCTCATCAACCAGCTGTTAATTAACAGGCAAGGGGGATAACCAGGAAGAGATTGACCTGGTGAAGGAAGGGGATTCTCCAGATCAGTGCCCACCTCTGGCTCTTGATCTTCAGGCAAGCCCAGAGGGTCCAATTGGGTCAGTGGGAGTGAGGAACCCTTTAAAGACTGTTGCATGTCCAGTAGCAGGTTCAACTTGATGCCGGGGGTATCCTATGACCCTGATGGGATAGCCTCAGCTGTGTGGTCCCCAGGAGGAACTCAGAAGAGCTAACATGCAACTTATCGGTCTTGGTCATGCAGAGAACAGCAGAGCTGGAGTCCAGCTTAATGGCTGTGACCATGCGCTCCTCATTGGGACGGGGAGCAACTTAACCTGGCTGCTGGAGATATAGGCCTAAGGAGCACAATAGAGGTTCCGTCATCCAAGAAGAGCCCCAACTGCACTGTGAGTAAAGCAGGTAAGGAGGCTGTGATCTGATCCACCTGAGTGGAATGAGATCTGGGGGAACTTAATGAAGTGGAGTCCACTCCAGTGTCAGTGGTGCCCGATGGTTGCCACCAAGTGGATGGAGACCTATCCCAGTCTCGGTACCTCTCCTTGTCCTTTTTCTTCTTTTTGGGTTCTGGTATTGGAGAAAAAGATTTTTCCCACAGATTCTGCAGCTCCTTTCCCATCAAAGTTATGTGCTTCTCCAGCAAGTGGGCTTCAAGCTTTTTCTGGTGCCTAATCCATGTGGCCTGTTTGAAAGATTGGCAGGCCACACAGTTCTTGATCTGATGTTTGGGGCCTAGGCAGGTCACGAAGCAGGAATGCTCATCTGCATGCAGGATCTGGGTACCACAGGACTTGCATCTCTTTTCAATGCATCACCCAACTGTTTATGTTTCCAAATTGTACCTCCAACTATATCCCATGCTGTAAATTTGTCACTGTTATTTATTTGCTTCCCCTTTCTTCTGTATTTCGTTCAAGATCTCTGTATTAGACCTGCTCATGTTAGACTGGTTTATATTGTATTTTTATTATATAATTGTTTGACCTGATGTTCTGTTCTCTTTTTCTGCTTAACTGGATGTTTGTGTAAATGGCATTTTTGCTCACATACCTTACAATATAAAATAAAGATTTATTGATTGAAAGCTGGACTGACAGACCTGAACCACAGTAGTTCTGTAAAAATCCAAACTGGCCATACTCGGTGCAATCTGCACAAATACTGTCGGTTCGGTCACTCTGGCTGCACTGTTCAGTTCAACTTTTATGTAACTGGTCCACTCCTGGATGTCTCTTTTTTCAATCCTTCCTTGGCATGGTTGAAAACGGAACCGACAGGACCAGATCAGATAGGTAAAAGCCAGACTAGATAATCTGGAGTGAGTGGATCAGCAAATTTGCAGAAGCTGTGCCCAGTCCAGATTTTACAGCTCTGGTCCAGGTCTGATGATATGGTTTTTACCCATACCCTACTGCATGTGGTGTAGTGATATACTGTACAGATTGATGCAGAGCCTAACCCATTGAAGGTTGAAGTTTCAGAAAACCATTATGCTAAAAATATCAAGACTCACTCGATTACTGATAATCCCCCACCCCCAAGTCACACTTAGTCATCTACCAAAGTCATGTTCAAATATTGGTGCCTCTACATCCATACCATTAAGCTTTTAATGCCATCATACCTCTTCTGCTGCCATGAGCTCCCCTATCCATGAAGTCCCATTCTGCTTGAGGCAGCCCCCTCTCTCCAAACCAGGTAATTTTCCAGGGAGCAGCACTTTACACCACATCAACTAAATTACTGCTAAACTCCTTATTTTAAAACATTTTGTTGAGAAATTTTGTTTTAGTATATCCATAGTAAGGAAAAATGAATTTGTAAAAGAAACCAAAGCCTCCATTTATCAGTTATTTTAATCACAATATAGCATATTATGAACTGATCAGATCCATGTGTAACCCAAGTCAAACAAAAATTAGACACATACATGCCTACCTATTTGCAAGTGATGCAAATGTGGTTACGATCATTCAGTTTGTAAACACCTATAGTCACAAACTGCAGGTTAAGAACATTCAGTAGAATATAAACAGTAGCCCAGAACTGCCTGCCTAAGAAAATGAAACTGGTGTATTATTTGGGAACAGGCATCACTGGAACTTTTTGCTATTGAATGTCCTGCAAAGTAGCAGAATGATTGCTCTTAGGACGGAGGTGTCAAATGGCTTATTATAGAATGGCAAGAAACAATCCTGGCTTCTGATTGGTCAGTTGGCCACCACAGCAGGGATGTTATCCTGGTATAATATCCCAGCTGATTGTTTAGATTTGCATTGCGCATTGCTTGCATCTTCTCTTGAAAATATTTTTACACACAGACATTCTTTAAAATTATTTTTTTATTCTGTATATAACAAACCATTGTATAATGGGAATAATGCCCTCCAGGGTGGGTGTTATGCTGAGATAACATCCCCTCAAGTGTTGGACACCCTCAGCCTGCGGCCTCGGGCCCAACCACCCGAGGCAGGATGTTATCCCAGCATAACACTCACACTGTTTGGCATTATTCCTTTAACAAGGTGTTCTTAGGGGCTGAGGGCACAGCAGAGCTTATTTGTTTTGTAGAAAGCACCAGGAAGTGGTTAACCCATTCTACTTCCAATAGCTTTCTATGATGTCTGTACTATCCATTGGTAATCTGACACAGAATGACTGCCAGAAGATAATGAGTTTACTACTTTTTGTGTGCTGAATTAACTCCTCAAGCCAGAGGAAAAATAGTACTCTATTGCTTCCTATACACACACACAGGCAGCGTATTAATGTGACTTCAGCAGAGGAATCTATTTCTTACGCTCTTTCATATTGTTTGGTAGCAAAAATGACATCAGTCCTTTTCTGAATCTAAAAAGTCTGCTGTGCTACTCCCACAGCTGTAAAAATAAGAAGTTCCCATGGGGCAGAGGTGGGGTGCCACTTGATGTTGAACCAGTTTTCAACCTACACAGAGGTAGGGGGCTGGGGGAAGGGTGAGCATCCCAGAGGACATGCTCTGCTTCTGTGTAGAGACGGTTAGCAGTTATTGCAGCAGTACCATCACAGTAACAATTTCTTTACATAACAATTTAAAGTCTGAAGGCACTCTAAGTCCATTATGTCCGCCACCCCTTCTTTACATGCAGCGAGGAATTAAGTATGCTGTGCAAACATACACCAACACTGAAAGATTCCCTGTGTGCACCCTAGGTGGCAGTGTGGTCAAGTATCTGTAGTGTGGGAGGTTTGGTCACCTAGCCGAGCTCCACATCGGAACACTGAGACAAAGCATCCACCGAAATGGAGCTCTCAATGTCAGCACCCAGTAGAAGAAGAAAAATGGTTGAAAACCTAGATTCTCAGTAACATGCTCATTGTCCTTTTGGACTCCATTTTGCTGATTGCATCTGATCATATTACATGCCTGAAAGGGACATGTCTCCAGATCTAGATAGCCCCGACCAGGAGTTCATTTGGAGGGGGTTAAATTGGGAAGGAGTCCACAGGAACTTACTTCCACCACCTGTTAGAAAATTGTATGACAGTTCCACCACCTCTACCATAGGAGAGTTCCACCAGCTAAAAATGACAGTTCCGCTACATAAAAATCTAAATGTGAGGAGAGTTCCTCACCTGATTTAACCACTGGTCAACCAACACATGGGGGGAAGCCATGGAGAAACAGCGGCACAGTAGGTATTACAGCTGGGAGATCTCTGCCATGAAGGGCAGAGAGAGAGAGAGAGAGAGAGAGAGTTTGTTGACTTAGGGTCATTAATAGCGATTTAAAAATAATATATATTTATATTTATATAATGGGGGTGAGACATATTCCAGTGAAATAAACCATGTTATTTTCACTGCAGTGAAATAAATCCTGATGACATCATCAGAATTTATATAAATGCCATTTATTACATCCCGGAAACCCACGCTAAACCTGTGCAAAGCCATGCAAAGCTGCACAGTCACGCAAATCCATGCTAAACCCGCTCTAATCCCATGCAAACTGTACATTTTGCAACAGATCCCCATTGTATAAATAGGATATGTGATGGGCACATCGTGGAATATCCAGGCGTACTCCGCAGGAGTGAAAATATTTTCCATATTCCACTCGTGCCCATCATGTATCATTCATATTATAAAATATTCCCATATACTTTTGGTGAGGAGTTGATGAGTAGACAATCAGTTTTTTTTCCCCCTCCTAAAACTATACCCCAATAATTAAAATTTATGTAAAAGACTAAGAACTGAAAAATATCAGCCTTGATGTTCCTGACAATGCTTTGCCAGGATTAAACATTTTTTCCTTATAGATTTGTTTTTACTCCTGCTGCTGCTAGTTCTAACTCATTTCAGCAATCTGGCAGCCACAACAATAACCTATAAATGACCCTCCATGGCCAACTTCCCCATGTCAAGGTCAGCAGAGATCCCTCAAGTCACTGCCAAGGTCCTCATTTGGCAGTCAGTTATGGAGGTGGTATGCATAGCATGAGGCCCCGAGACTCATCATTCCAGCGATAGGCTATATCCATCCCCTATCTTCCCACAACACCATGCACAATCATCTTGGCCACACTTAACAATGCTGGCATCCAAGCTTATCCCTCAAAAAAAAAAAAAAAAAACAGACTCCCATTTCCACCATGAGTGATCACTGCAGTGGCTCTTCCTCCCTCCCCTTGCTGTTATGCCTTTCCAGACAATTTATTTATTGAAGTTTCAGAAACCACCTTCGAGTCAAAAGCTCATTTACAAAGGCTCCACATCATAAGAACAAAATATTGATTGAAAATACAACAGGATTATATACAGAGGAAGTAGAAAAATGGGTACAGTTAGTTATTCTGTTGCGTGTCCCTAATCTACAAGTCACAGGCAAGAACCATCCCAGAACTCCATGATGCAATCCACGCCCTGGTTCCACTGTTCTATCATTGGTACAATGCACCCATTTTCTACTGTAGAACTCGGTGGCTGTGAGAGACACAAACCACACCACACAGCTCCAAAATGGCACCCATCACCAGCCTGCAATACAGCCTTGCTTCAAACACCCAAGTTCACTCTTGAAGCCAGGTCACCTGTGTGAAGCATGCCAAGCTTCATAAAGTTCCCTGGGAAGCCAAACACATTTTTGAAAAATTGGTAAACATTTAAATAAATAAATAAAAACTATATTCTTGTTGATCATGTCTGCCCCCAAAATGAACAAGTAACACCTTGAACCCAAACATGCTACTTCAAGAAGAATGAATCCCTTTCTCCCACAGTACATAAAACCCTGCTCCCTCTATCCCATTTAAATGCTATGAAAAGTATTTTGATTATGTTGATTGCCAAAATAAATACAATATCTGCTTGATCAAGCCAGAGCATGTACCGGCAAATCTCCCTGCTCCCTAAACCCCCCCCCAACCAAAATGGCAAATGGCACAATTCCTTCCACCAACCTCCAGAGGTGTTTTATATGCATCAGCAATTAAATCAACTAATTGTGTGCATTCCAGATCTGTGATTATGTGATGCATCTTCATTACAAAATATGTTCTTCCTTGACCAACTCCCAGGGGATAAGGTCCCCTGGGATCTAATCAGACAAAAAGCACAATTTAGACTAAACACTCTTTAGACAATACCATGTTCTAGATTCAAAGAAGATTGCACAGTCTATTAGAAATGAAAATAGCACACCTCTTTCCCTCCAATATGCCCATTTGTGGTGTCATTTACTTGGTTAGCAGATTCCGCCTGGTCCTTCTCTACAGTAACAATAATAGACACAATGGTGGGGTTTTACTTGGTAGTAACCATATTCATTAGCATAGCCTACATCCACTGCCCCCATCAATGTACCTTCAAAAGGGCTGTACTGATCACTATGTGCCCTGGTGGGACAATGTAAGATGGATCCAGGCCTGTGGGACCTATGGCCTTTGCATTGATAGTAGAAGGTGACTCAGGTAGAAATCGTTCTGTCCCCTTTCCTCCCACCAAGGCACTCACTGTAGCTCTCTGCTGCCATGCTTCTATGTTGCCGAAGTCCACATGCTGCTGGGGGGTAGTTGCTGTCAGGTGGGATCTACAAAAGTTTGTCAGGGTCACAATCAGCCTTTATCCAACATGGACCAGTGCCTTTCAGTTACTAAGTCAGCTTAAGCTATTGACTGATAAACAACTTAACCTTATTAACATTGTTAGTTTACATCTGTGTCCCCTCTCCCTGAAACAGGCAGAATTACCTAGCCCTCCTTTATTGGTCAACAAAAATAAAACAAACAAACAAAAACAAAGATAAAACCTTGGACCCAATCCTCAAAAGGCTAAAGAGGTCTTACACACCCACACACGAATGGCTGGTGTGGATTGTGGTGCACAGAAGTCTTGCTACACACATGCAAAGACCTCTGTGCATCCACAGTGTTGGATTCATATCCCCCATACTCCCAATACCACATGCTCTGCACTTCCATGTAGACAGACGGATCAGTGGTGGGGACATGCATATGTACAATCTGCAAAACACACCCACATAGGAATGACTGGTGTGGATTGTGGTGCACAGATGTATTGCTCCACATATTAAATGGGTCAATAGAATCACATGGAATATACTGCAGAATATTAAGAGTAGAAAGAAGGAGGTGCTTGTGCCCTTATACAAGTCCCTGATCAGATCTGTGTTAGAATATGCAGCCCCGTTTAGTGCACCTCAGAAAACAGGAACCAGTAGAAAGGTGGAGCAAGTACAGTGCAGGTTTACAAGGAGAATATGTTCAGTAAAAGATGTGGAACATAAAAACAGTCTGCAGTCATTAGAAACACAGAATTTGACAGCAGGTAAGGACCGCTGGACCCACCTAGTCTGCCCATTTTCCTACCTAACGGATAAGCTGAAGATCTTAGTCAACCAACAGCCTACTTCCTCCTACCCAATACTAGAATTGCCTTATGTCTGTCCCATGCATTCTTGAATTTCCCCACTGTTTTTGACTCTACGACCTCCTCAGGAAGGCTGTTCCATGTATCCACAACCCTCTCTGTGAAGAAATACTTCCTCACATTATCTCTGAACCATCCCCTTCTATCTTCAAATTGTGCCCCCTTGTTTTTGCACATCTCTTTTTCTGAAAGATGCTACTCTCTTGGACTTTGTTGATTCCCTTGAGGTATTTGAAAGTTTCTATCATGTCCCCCCTCTCCCTCCTTTCCTCGAGGCTATACATCTTTAGTTCCTTTAGTCTTTCTTCATATGTCTTCTGATGCAGACCCTGCCTCATTTTGGTTGCCCTCCTCTGGACAGCCTCCACCCTGTCTATGTCTTTGTGGAGATGGGGTCTCCAGAACTGTACACAGTACTCCAGATGTGGTCTTACCAACTGTCTGTACAGAGGGCCAACAACTTCCTGTTTTCTACTGGTGATGCCGCTCCCTATGCATCCCAGTATCCCCACAGCCCTCCTCCCAGCCCTCCTTACTGCCTTCTCACATTGCTGGCCCACCTTTAGGTCATCTGATATGGCTACCCCCCAGGTCCCTTTCCATTTTTGTTGTTGTCAGTATCTCACCCCCCATTGTGTAATCTTCCCCTGGGTTTTTATTTCCCAGGTGCATTACTTTGCACTTCTTTGCATTGAATCTAAGCTGCCATACATTTGACCATTCCTCCAACCTTGCCAAGTCCCTTTTCATCCTTTCCACCCCACCTTGTATATCAACCCTGTTACAGATCTTTTTGTCATCTGCAAAGAGACATACTTTCCCTTCCCGTCCCTCTGCAATGTCACTTATAAAGACATTAAAAAAGGACTGGCCCCAGTTCTGAACCCTGCGGTACCCCACTAGAAACCCTCCTTTCTTCACCGTGAACTCCATTTACTAGTATCTGCTGTGTCATGTTGTCCAACCAGTATTTTATCCAGGCTAGCACCCTGGGACCCACTCCCAGGCTGGCTAATTTGTTTATTAATCTTTTGTGTGGGACTGTGTCAAATGCCTTGCTAAAGTCTAGGTAGGCCATGTCCACAGCCCCTCCCTGCTCTACTGCTTTGGTCACCCAGCCAAAGAAATCAATTAGATTTGTCTGACATGACCTTCCCACTGTGAATCCATGCTGCCTTGGATCCTGTGCCCCACTGGCCTCTAGGTACTCAACAATTCTTTCCTTCAGAAGTGATTCCATCATTTTCCCTACCACTGAGGTCAAACTGAGAGGTCTGTAGTTTCCTGCCTCTGTCTTGTTCCCACTTTTGTGAAGGGGAATCACATCCACCCTCCTCCAGTCCTCAGGTACCACACCATCCTCCCATGATTTATTGAAAAGGGTAGTCAGTGGTGTTACTAGTTCTTCCCTTAGTTCTTTTAGAATTCTGGGGTGAATCCCATCAGGCCCCATTGCTTTATCCATCTTCAGTTTTAAGAGTTCTTTGAGAACCCTTTTTTCTGTGAAAGGACTAATATAAACTAATATAAAAATATAAACAGAGTGCTTCTATTAACTGGATTAGGTATTTCCCCCTGCTTTTCCATTGTGAATACTGAGCAGAAATATTCGTTCAATATCCCTGGTTTTTCACCGTCTCTCTTTGCCCAACCACCTTCCTCTTTGTTCAGCCTCAGTATCCCTGCCTTAGTCTTTCTTTGCTCCATAATGTACCTATAAAAGGTTTTATCCCACTTCTTAACTGAGTTGGCTATCTTTTCCTCGGTTTGGGCCTTTGCTATTCTGACTGCCTTACCCGCTTCCTTCTGTTTTAACTGGAACAGTTCTCTGTCCTGCTCCTTCTGCATTTCCATATACTTCCTGAATACTATTTTTTTCTCCCTTACCTTCCCCAACACTTTTTTTTTTTTTCTTTGAGTACCATACTTTTTTTTTCTTTCATTTTGATTTGTTTATTTGCTTCACACAAAAGCTTGTTTCCTCTGTGATGGCAGTTTTGATGTTTCCCCATTGTTGCCCCACCCCACCTTCTTGCCTGTTAGCTAGTGCTTTCCTGAGGCACTCTCCCATTTTGACAAAATCAGCCCTCCTGAAGTCCAGTACCTTCACTTTTGTGTGGCTTGACTCTACAGCTAAGTTTATGGTGAACCACACTGTTTGGTGGTCACTTGTTACTAGATGGCTACCCACTTCAAGATGAGAGATCCTCTCTCCATCCCCATTTGAGAGTACCAGGTCTAAGATTGCTGTCTCCTGAGTGGGTTCCAAAACTAGCTGTCTGAGGCATGCCCCCTGTAGGGCATCAAGAATGGCCCTGCTCTTGGATGTGGCTGCAGCAAAGGTGCTCCAGTCAACATCTGGGATATTCAGGTCCCCCATCAGCACTATCTCCCCTTTCTCTGCCATCCCAAGGATGCCTTCTATCATTTCCTTGTCCATTTCCTCCCCCTGAAATGGGAGTCTGAATACAACCCCTGTGCGGATTGTGGAGCCATTTCCAGTCTCCAGGGTGACCTATAGTGCCTCCTCTTCTCCCTGTTTACCCTTTAGCTCTGTTGCTTTGATCCTTTCCCTTACATAGAGAGCTACTCCTCCTCCTCCTCTTCTTCCCTCCCTGTCCCTCCTGTAGATTGTGTACCCTGGTATGTTGACATCCCAGTCATGGTTCTCTGTGTACCATGTTTCTGTGACTGCCACAATATCCAAGGATCCCTCTTCTATCAAAGCCACCATTTCAGGGAGTTTCTATCTAGACTACGGGCATTGATACTCATTACCTTCCATTTTTTTATGACTTTATTTCTTTTTGCCCCATCCCTGTCCCTACTGCCTTTGTCTTTTTCTCCATTTACCCCTGCCCTTTTCCCTATCGACTGCTCTATCTTGGTGTTTACCTTACTAATTACCCTGATTTTTTTTTTGGGGGGGGGACTAGGATTTCCCTTCTCTTCAGTGCCTCCCCCCTTGGCTAGTTTAAATGCTTGCCATTGAAGCATTTAAACCTATCACCTAGGATCCTGGTTCCCCTCCAGGACAGATGCAGATTATCATGCCTGTATAGGCCTGAATCCCTCCAGGTGGAGTCCCAGTCCCCAGTGAAGCCAAAGACTGTTCTTGATGTCTTATGGAAAAGTAAGAGGGGATCTTTGCTTTGTGTATAAAGGTATAACAAATGGAATGCTATATGAATCAGCTGGCCTGTGTTGGAATATAAGATCAGGTGTGAGAACTAGGGGGCATCAGTTGCAATTAAAAGGGGAAAGGCATAACACCATCAAAAGTGGAAGGTGATTCAGTCAATGGATGGTTATCACCTGGAACGCACTCCCCACTGAGATGGTGTGTGTAAATAGTTTGTCAGCTTTTAAAACTGCACTGGGCAGACATATGGGAGAAAAAAAAATGGGAATTCGAGCACTGAAAAGTGGCAGGCCCACATATGGCTCTTGAAGCTACTGGACCTATAAACCTTACCTATGAACATGTAAAGACCTCTGTGCATCCACAGTGTTGGATTCATATCTCCCATACACCCGATACCAAATGTTTTGTAATTCCATGTAGACAGATGGATCAGTGGTGGCGACATGCATATGTATAATCTGCCAAACAGGTCATACTTTTGGGATCCCACAGGAACTGGCAGCATTATGCAACCTGGGGTCCGGTTGTAACGTCATCTAGAGCAGCGCAAAAGTCTCCCACAGCAACAGTGTTCCTGCTCCAGCACCCATTAATGGCTGCCACAGGTTGCTCTCAACCCTTCAAGCTAGCGAGGAAGGCTTCAAGCACTCTTTTTATTTTTTTTTTATATAAATACATAAATCAAATATTGCATTCTGAATATAGAAGTCCATGAAGGCTGCTGTATCCCCGAATCCCATAATCTAATTGAATGCTGGGCATCAATCCCTGTGCTAACTTTGGTATGTCCCCGGCCCATATTGTCTGTGTGGGGAATGGGATTAACGACTGTTGGCTGTGGAGTATGGATAGTGCCACTGGCACTTTTATCCATGAATGGGAAACTCTGTAGTCAGAGTGTGCACCTCTGGTGCATATCCTGGTCAGGTTTGTGTATAGGGCCCTTAGGCAGAAAATGCTAAATGTTTCCAAAGTTGGATATGCTGTATGCTTCCCTGAACCATCCATAGCCAATTGTTACCATTTTAAAAACTGTGCAGACTGCATCCATGTAGGTCATGGACACAGCAGGAACCAGATGGATGCAAGTACAACTCAGATGTGCTTCATCCAGGGTTTTAGAAATGTGCCTCCATGTTTGGGCTCATAGATACTGTAGAGAATAATACATGGGTACGTGGCTGTAATCAGAACGTTATACATACCCGAGTGGGATGCTACATAAACCTTGAGACTACAGCATAAGGGGTTTATAAAACCATCCCACATTGAAGGAGTGTATAAAATTCTGTTATACACACCTACCCAGTTTTTTGTTTTTGTTTTTAGAATTACTGTCAAGCATGTTTAATAAGGGAGGGATTTAGAGAGACAGAGACAATTCAGTTATATAAACTTATTGTATAATTTATAGTTCAGTTATGTAATTTTAAATTGTGTGTGTTTTAAAGTGTAAACATTTAGCTGCTTTTCTGTGAGGGACACTGTTTAAAATGAGAGGCAGTTGTGCTACTGGTGCACACAGCTTCAGTAGTGAGAGTTTGAGTGGGAAACTTACGGTTACATGTGACCAGTTATAACCATTAAAGTTACACCATGGTTATTTAGCTATTACTAATGCTGGCCAGTAATTGTAGTGTTATCACCTGAGAAACTCCTCATGACTATACTAGGTTTGCTCTAATAAAAGACTTGGAAAATGATGTCTTATTATGGTATGTTTAATTTGGCTGCTGACAGAATTACAAGTTATTAGAGTTCTGGACATATATATCAGTCTGCGGCCCTGCAAGGGTTAAATGTTAAACTATTACTAGTTACATGCATGCTCAAAGGGACGCAGTCAACCCCTTAGGCCTCAAAGTGTCCCTAGTATTTTATGATTTTTCACATTCTATAGAGACTGTTGATGCAGCTGGTAGTTTGATTCAGATCCATTATTTTCTTTTAAAAAGTGAACAAACTGACTGCCCACCACATGTCTTGACCAGTTCCCATTGCATCTTTTCTGGACGCAGGAGCACCCCTAACACAATCTAGCCAATCATTATGTAGTGAAAGTTGAGAAGATTATTGTCTCATGAGTGGCTGCACTATTTGAGGGTGTTTCTAATGTTCAAGAATGTACTAAGAGTAGTTCAGTGATCTGAAGCAAAACAAGACTGGCCATAGCTGTACATAACCATGCATTTTGGTTCTAATAATCAAGGCAGAAGAAAAAACAACCAGCAACATCAATGAATTTTAGAGAAAGTAAGCAATCATAAAATGTAGGTTTTTAAATAGAAATAATATGATGAAAAACAGATTGACAGTGTCCCTTTAAATCATAATTCTTTTGAATTTAAGGAGATAGAAACTATTAAATTATTTCATTAATTTTTTTTTTGTCACTTAGCTTGAAGTGTTACCAAACACCGTGTGCATACCAAAACAAAGAAAAAGCATGGATAGCTCAATGGTTGTTATACAGTACTGTACTAAATATACTGAGATGTATTTAGAGGTGAAAGAGTTGTCACCTTAATATATTCAGTCATTCAAAATCCAATCATTATGAAGCATTCCTTGCCATTTTTTTTTATTTATGTAAGTATGTACATTATCTTACAATAATAGTTGTCCCTTTCACCCTTGTTCTCATTTCCCTTCTAAATCTTTTACCGATCTCATCTTTTTGTTTCCTTATTGGCTGCTTCATAGCATATCCCAAGAGATAAAAACATAAGTACCGAACTGAAACTGCACCCCACAGTGTTTCTAGATGGAGCACAGTATCATGATTATATATCAATTCAGCTAGGGTTTGATAAAAAGTATTTGTTACCTGTGAGTGCGATAGCTAGAGAAACAAAAATACTGTGCAGTGTATGGCAGAATGCTGTTCTGCATGGAAATCCATGCTTAGAACCGCATTGCTGTGCTTCCCAGAGTGCGTCATGATGTTGTTGTGCTGCACTGAGTACCGCACTAGTGCAGCACAACATCATCGAATGTCATCGTGAATGTGTGACTAAACGGCCGTGGCTGTGAGAATTGACATGGAAGTGACTGCCACCAGAAAGAACACGCCACAATAAGGCAGTTTAAAGTTATTTTGTAGACTTTATTTTGATATTGTGGTACAATAATGGTTTCCCATACACTATAAAAGATTGTGTATGAGCATCCAAGTCACAAGTGGGGTACGTCAGGAATCAGTCCTTGGGCCAGTCCTCTTCAATATCTTCATCAGTGACATTGCAGATGGACTGAGGGGGTAAGGTTTTTCTGTTTGCAGATGACACCAAGATTTGCAACAGAGTACATGATTCAGATGGGGTGGGCAGAATGAAAAGATAGCTGGATAAACTGGCAAAATGGTTGAAACATTGGCAACTGGGGTTTAGCACAAAGAAGTGCAAGATCATGCACACAGGGAAGAGAAACCCTGAAGCCACCTATAGGCTAGGAGAAGAGTTGCTGGCAGTCACCAGGGAAGAAAGTGACTTGGGCATCATCATTACCGATGACATCAAATCATCCAAGCAGATCACTAAAGCAGTAGGTAAGGCTAGGGAGATGTTGGGGTGTATTAGTAGAGGTATAATAAGTCAGAAGAGGGAGGTAATAATCCCTCTTTACAAGACACTGGTTAGGCCCCATCTGGAGTACTGCATGTAGTACTGGAGGCCACACCTTCACAAGGACATTAACCAAATTGAGGCAGTCCAGAGAAGGGCAACCAAAATTGTGCAGGGACTGCATCAGAAAACGTATGAGGACAGATTAACAGAGCTCAATATGTATACCCTTGCGCAAAGGAAGGAGAGAAGTGATATGATCAAAACATTCGAACACCTTAAGGGCATTAACAAGGTGAAAGAGTCTAACATGTTTCAATATAAGAAAAATAGCAGGACAAGAGGACACAGCATGAGATTAGAGGGAAGCTGATTAAGGGGTAATGTGAGGAAATTATTTTTCACAGAAAGGGTGGTGGATACATGGAACAGCCTACCTCAGGAAGTGGTGGATATGAACACAGTGCAGGACTTCAGACAGGCATGGGATAGGCATAAGGGAGCAATACAGATAAGTATCAATAGATAGGCCATTGACAGAGTGAAGGCTGATGGCATATTCATAAGGTAGGAAAAGAAATGGGCAGACTGGATGGGCCTTGCGGTCCTTATCTGCTGTCACTTTCTATGTTTCTAAGACTGTTTTTTATGTTGTCTTGTGGGCTCAGCAAAAGCAACATTGTATGACAGCTTGCTGGAGTAGCAGGTTGTGGAGGTGCAGCCGTGTTTTGGCCAATACACCACTGCTTTTTTGGGCTGGTCTCTGTGGCACCAATGAATGAACACGTTGTCTATGACAGCAGTTCAAAAGTGTGCCACCATCTTGAAAGAATTAAGCCGATGCAATGAGGGAGTGCCCCATCATTGCAGGGTGTGCCTTGCCTGCTGAAACATTTTGATAAACATGGAGGTGTCTGCCACTGTCTGCCTCTCACAGTCCCATGAAAACCAATGTCGAGGGTGCCCAATCCCTATGTCAGCATGCCCCATCTTGAGTTTGTTTGCTGATGGGGGAGCCCAGTCCCTGTTGGCATAATGTTCCCCCTCATTTTGTCTGCCAAGGGGGGTGCCCAATCCCCCTCAGCATCATGCCCCCCCAACAGAGACACACTTTCTTCACTGATGGGAGGACCAATACCAGTTGGCTTCAGTCCCCTGTCCCCAAAAACCACAGGTGGCACACTGGGAACCCACCCCAGTGTGCCAAAATGTCCTTCTCACACCCTGAAAGAAAATACCTTCCCATGACATTCATTTTTTTTTTTTAACCCTGTTAAACAAAAAATGGCTCCTCGTGTTCATGACAGCCCCCCTTTCCCCAATCTGCACCCACCCTCTGTGCACCCCACCTCCCCACACCCTCTCTCACCCCCATACATACCTCCAGAGTCCCATGCGATGATCTTTGGTGGAGTGGGAACACATCTGCACTCTTCAAAGCTGACCTCGAACTGAAGAAAATCACGGAAAGCTGTATAATGGCATCAATGAGGAGGATTTCAACTTAAGTGGATATTTATTTTTATTTATTTTATTTAAACAGCAGTTTGGAAAACCTTTGAGCCATAGGCTCATTTACAAAGGTACCTTGTCACAGTAAGACAAACCAAAATACACAGTATAGCAGTACAACACATAAGTATAACAGTAAATTAAGACATAGATACAAACAAGCTGGTACAGGTAGGATGGATGCAAACAATACCAGAGTTATGTCGTCCTTAGCAGCATAGTAATAAGCTTTGTCATAAGTACTGAGTACGGCTTTGACTAGTGGCAGTTACAGCATCGGGTGTTAATAAGGTGGTTACGTAAGGAAGTTTTGAAGCACGATATAGTTGGAGCTTCGGAGATGGAGGGGGGCAGTGTGTTGAACCAGGAGGGGGCCCTAAAGCTGAAGGCTCTTTGGCCGTGAGAGGTCCTAGCTCTAGGGATAACAAGAAAGGTTTTCCCAGAGGTCCGAGTATGAACTAGTGGGACAGAGCGGCGTATGGTGGTGGTCAATCCTGGTGGGGAAAGCCCAAGGAGGGTCTTTTTTGTAAGGGTACAGGTAAGATATTTGAGGCGCTCGTTGAGATCAAGTACCAGTGCTTTAGCATACAGTAGACAGGTGTGTGTCATCCTAGGTGCTCCAGTAATTAACCTGCAGGCCTTATTCAGAGTAGTGCGAATTTTATGGAGTGCGGTCTGATCAGCAGCACCATACACCAGCAGTCCATAGTCCACTAGGGACAGGATAGAGGAGGTGACTGTGAGTCAAGATCTCGGGGAGGCAGTGTTTATACCGACAAGATGCCCAATCGGATATTAGTGGCAGTGGCTAGGGCAGCAATGTGTCCATGGAAGGAGAGGAGGGGTCAAAATGGATCCCTAGGTATTTATAGGAGCAAACTTGTTCGAGTGGGAATGAGGACCCAGAGTGAATGAGGAGTTTGAAGTTGCAGGACTTGTTTTGGGGATGAGTGAAGAACATGGTTTTTGTTATTTTAAGATTTATCACCAATCTATGTTCCTTGAACCAGCCCTCGGCTTCAGTGAAGGACTTCTGCAGTGAGTCCTGGAGGGCAGTAGGGTTACGATTTGAGGCAAAGATGACTGCATCATCAGCGTACAATAGAATGTTCCCCAAGCAAGAGCATGGAAGGGTGTTAAGGTAAAGGGAGAATAGTAAGGGGCCCAGAATGGAGCCCTGGGGAACCCCAGAAAAGATGGGACAGATGTCTGAGTAGGTCCCATTAATTTTTACACGCTGTGAGCGGTCAGACAGATAACTGGTGCACCAGGAGATAGGCCCAGCAGCAAAACCAGAGAGACTAAGGCATCAAGAAGGAGGGTGGAGACAGTGTTGAAAGCTTGAGAGGTCACATGAAGACAGCACCAGCCAGAGAACCAGTGTCTAAGGAAGAGTGGAGAAAGTTGGAGAACTCTAGGAGGGCTGTGTTGGTACTGTGGCCTGCTAAGCCATGCTGCTCAGCACAAAGGACATTGTAGGTGGAGAGGTAGTCAGAGATTTGAGAGGCCACCACTTTTCCAAGGCCTTGGAGAGAGGAGAGAGAATGGAGATCAGTTGATAGTTTCCAGCCACAGTCCTATCACCACCTTTAAAGATAGGGGTGACAGGCGACTTTCCAGGCAGTTGGAACCTTTCCCAGGCAAAGAGAGTGGTTGATGAGGCATGTGATCGGGGTAAGGACTGTGTCTAAGACCAGCCATAGGATACACGGATCCGGGTGTCACTGCCTGTACTATTACTCTTGAGGGCAGTACAAGGTGTGGCCCTAAGTTCTTGGGCAGAAACACGGCAGAGGAGAAAATAAGGCGAGAAAAGATTTCTGGCAGGTGCTGTGGGAGGAGGTCAAAAATTTGTAGGAGGATAGGGCTAAGGTCAGTGAATGAGGTGTTGAGGTGGTTGGCTATGAGGGCTGGGTCTGAGGAGATCATACCATTAATGTTGATCTGGGTGGGTGGGGGGGTGGCACTCCCATTTAACTGTTTAATGTTATCCCAGAAGGTTCTAGGATTCCCCATGAGGCAGTGAGTGAGACCGATAGTGCTCAGACTTCACCTTTCTGATGGCCCAGTGCGCCTTGTTTGCGGCAGCATATAACCGCCTGTCATTGGGCGGCCAGTCTCAATGGCACAGTGCCATAGGTTGTCCCTATGTTTGAGCTGGTGGATCAAAGCTGGGGTAACCCAGGGGGCATTCTTCCTTTTTAGAATGGCGGGTCAACACTGGGGCAAAGATATCACAGGCATTATTAAAAGTTTGGGTAAAGAAGGAGAGAGCTGTGTCTATGTCAGGAGTTGCCTGTATAGGAGACAGTCAATTTGGGACAGAAGTTCCATAAGTTTTATCAGTCCACCAGGTATTAGACGCCCATGTGGACTGTGCTATGGGTTTGGGGACTGAGGTTGACCAGTGGAATAGAATGGGGAGTGATCGCTGAGAGTCTGGGAGGACTTGTGCATTGGGGATCCGATTAGCGGTTGGTGAGTACCACATCAAGCAGGGTACTGGAGCCTCTCTTGGGTTAGTCCTGTAGGTGGGTAACTAGTTGCGTTAGGTCTATTGCAGAAAAGGAGTCTCGGTAGAGAGGAGGAGGGGCTGAGCCAGTTGACATTTAAGTCACCCACCAGAATTTGATCAGCAGAAGGAGGTAGAGAGGTAAGGTATTCAGTAAGAGAGGCAATGGCCTGCGTTTGGTCCTAGAGGCACATTGTGCAGTAGTCAGATAAAGGGGTCCCTTTAAAGGGTCAGGGTTAGTTTCAGCGTAAGTGCCTGGGCCCTGGAGTCAAGGATGGGAGTGGGCAGGCTAGTAATGGGAGAGATTCTCATTACAAATAAAGAAGTTTACGCCTGTCTCCCAACACGGTCGGACCGAAAAGGGGTGAAACCAGTAAGGGAGACTAGGAGTCAGGGGAGGATTCGACAGCCAAGTCTCAACCAGGGTGATGACATCAGGGTTAATTGATGTGACCAGGCATTGTAGTGAGTCAAACTTGTTTAGGAGGCTACAGATATTCATGGAGACCATGCATAGGCCTGTGGTGCAAGTTGGGGAGCTCCTGGGAACCGGGCCAGGGTTTGGATGAATGTTCCCTGACAGGAGTAGTAGCATGACTAACACCCTGGCTGGGAGATGGTGAGAGGTTTTCCTATGATTGACATGAGAGGGAGGGGGGAGGCTAAGGGAGCAGGGGTGGGCAGGGAGGTACAGGAGGGGAAAGCAAGAATAAGAAGACACCCAGATGTGCCTGAGGTGAAGAGAAAGCTAGAGGGAGGCCGGGGGGACGGGGACACACAGAGGTCCCAAGGGGCAGGAGAGGAGGATCAGGAGCAAGGGGAGGGAGGGGTGCCAGGGCACAGTGTGGACTAGCAGATGGGTAAGTGGGTAAGTGCACTGCTAGCGGGGATAGGCACAGGCAGAGCGTGAGGCAGGGCCAATACATTGTGGTGAGCAAGATCCCAGGGAAGTAGTGCTGTACAGGTAGGAGTAGGAAGTAGTGAGGAAGCATAGGTCCCTCTAGTGGCCAGCAGGTATAACCTGCAAATGGGAAAGTGGGGAGATAGGTTCTGGGCAACAGGACGTGATATCACCGGATGTGATGTCACGGGGTGGATCCTTAAATTGACAGCCACCCCTGGGTGGAAGGGTGGTTGGGGCAGGCGGGGCAGATGGCACGAAGCGCCGTCTGGCTAGCACCCCTCTGCAGGTGTCCAGACGAAGAGAAGAGGCTCTCTTTACCTCAAAAGTTATCAGGCTGGAGATTTGGCTTCCTCAGCTACTCAGGTGAGCTGCTTGTTGCTTCAGTTGCTTGATTGTCCCGAGTGCCTAGCTTGGGGGCTGCCTATGTAGTGGAGAAAACAAAGCCTCTCATTACTATGCAGTGGGAGAACATGTTGTGATTTACACAAAGGAGCTCCACTCTAAGCAAACAGGGCTATTCCAAAATGAGGTCACACTAGGACCCAGCTAACCTAATGCCTTCAGTAACAAGCACAATTAGCTCAATACCACCATATTAAACAAGTCTGATCTATATTAGCTGCTTGGTATATCTGGCTTTAAGATGAAATCTGCAATTAGCTCCAAATACCACCATATTAAACAAGTCTGATCTATATTAGCTGCTTGGTATATCTGGCTTTAAGATAAAATCAGCAAGGCAACTCTAGAAAAGCCAGTGAGTCCCTAGCTTTACACTTCAGCATTAGTAGCACAAAGAGAATCAAATAACAAGCCCACCCAGTGGTGAACAGGAACAAAGTTCATAAAATATAAGTGTTCATCAGGTAGCACCCCTCTGCAGGCTTCCAGGCGAAGAGAAGAGGCTCTCTTTACCTCGAAAGTTATCAGGCTGGAGATTTGGCTTCCTCAGCTACTCAGGTGAGCTGCTTGTTGCTTCAGTTGCTTGATTGTCCCGAGTGCCTAGCTTGGGAGGGGGGGCAGCTGCCTCGAAAGTTATCAGATATCTCAGCCATTTGTGTGACTTTTGGCTCCAAATTTTCAACATGGGGTTCTTGGGACCCCACTTCATGAATGCAGTCACTGTCATTTCATTATTTGGTCCCGAAAATTGATTTTGCAGTCAGTGCACGGAATCACCTTTCGGGACCGAGTAACAAAACGACAGTGTCACTGTTCATGAGGTGGGCTGCCAAAAAGCCTATGTTGCAAATCTGGTGAAATATTTCTTGAAAATTACTGTGTTATGACATGCATGGTTCAGTTTCCACACACACTCATAAGTTTGAGAATTTTTAATATTTTCACTCCAGATTTTCAACATTGTCAGTTTTTCACACCACCTTATGAATGGTACAGCTGAATTTTTTCACATCCTGCCCAAAAGGTGTTCTTGCACATCTGGTGCAGAATGGTGTGGCCCCTGTGGGAAATCAATGTTCAGGACAGATTAACAAAATCACAGTGCCACTGTTCATGAGTGGAGGTTCCAAAATGCCTATGTTGAAAATTTAGTGTACCGTAAAGTCCCACCCTGTAGAGACCGACAGGCTTCAGGGGTGTGCCTTTGGACTGTTGGCTGTAATGATCACGCAATTCCACCCCCACCATGAAGCCAGTGACAGGCATCAAGGTGTGCCTTGGACTCTGCTGCACAAAAGTTCACCCCATTCTCCTATACTGCACCCATCTCAACATATTTCCTTATGGAATGGGGTGAGCGTAAGGCCCAATGATGCCAAGGGACAATGCAACACTTGTCAGAGTCTGCAGCATAGGGTGATATGAAATGGCATAAGCATTATAGCCGACGACCCAAAGACACACCTCAATGCCCGTCGGTCTGTACAGGGTGGGGTGGGGTTGGCTTCAGTTCCATATTTCACTGTCATTCCTATTATGCATCTCTCCAACTCCTGCACTACCAATGCCAATTCCAGCAAGACAACATTCAGCATTACCAAATGCTTGTTTGATCTTGTGGTTACTGTGGTAACAAGACCTCTGTCACTACAGAAACCACTCAATCAAAAAACATCCTTGCTGTGTGTGAGTGCTTTTACACAATTCTCTATATCTTTATGTCAGAAAAAAACAAATGTTTTTTGGAGGGGAGCTAACTGCTTGGTTTGCTTTGTAAAAGGGCTACATGCCCATCAAAACAGACTGCATGATTTGTTTACTGTTCACAGAATTTCTTGTCAAGCAGCAGTATTTGTTAGTCTGCAAAACATTTTATTATATAGTAGTTTAGCAAAAGGTGTAGTTATGATATCCTGAGTTATCATCTATGCATTTTCAAAAAAGTTGTTACAACAAATGTGATTAATGACTCAAGTTATTAAAGAGGGATGCAGCTCATTTTTTTTTTTTAAATCTCTGGCTTTGAGGTTATTTTTTGAATGTATATCCTAGATTTACACAGTGGATGTGTTAGTCTGGTGCTGTCACATATTGCTAATGGTAAAACAGCACAGACCCACACCAAGGCCTAGATATTCAAAGGAGTTGCACCGGCACAACCCCGCATTGCACCCAGCGGGATAATGAAAAGGCTGCCCAGTGCAATGCAACTCCTGATGCGCTGGGGTACAATGTGATGGTATGCAGTGCAAATGCAGGGGGCGTGCCCATGCACATGTAGCACAATGCGATATTCAGCCCCGGATGTGTGGCACATATGCTGGTGCAACCCTGCCCTGCGTGTCATGGGGGACTCAAAGTTGAGCCCTTGCACAGTAGGAACAACTCCTGGCCACCCAAAGGTGGGCTGCTGTATTGCAGGGCGCAATACAGCAGCCCAGCCATGGGTGGCCATCTGCCCACCCAGAACACTGTCTACAAGCACACACTGAACCTGGAAACCCCCTACCAGTAGCCATGATCGCATGGTATATGTTTAAAAAGTAATCCCTAGTAGTCTAGTGATCCCCCCAGTCCCTGATTCCACGATAAATATCATACATGACCATCCCTGGTGGTCTAGTGAACCCCCCCTCCCACCTAAGTCCCTGATATATGTCCGTCCCTGGTGGTCTAGTGGAACCCCCCTGCCCATTGCCGTGATTGCAGTAAATGTAAAATAAAACATTCCCTGGTAGTCTAGTGGACTCCCCCTCCCAAGTCCCCAATCTCGCTAAATCACCCACATGCAAGTCGCTGGGGATCCAGTGGCACCCCCAACCCCTCTCACCCACACAGGACCCCTTGCCCACCTCACTCTCCCCCAGCCATCAGCGGGTGGCTGTATCCCACCGGCACACTGCCAGGCTGCCAGTCAAATGACAGGTACAGTATGGGCTGGAAGCCCATTGGGCCCCTGTGTGGACCAATGGGCTTCCAGGGCATACTGTACTAGACAGTCCCAAATATGTGACTGAATCATTCACATATTTGGGACTGTCTAGTACAGTATGCTTTGCAAGCCCACTGGTCCACTCAGAGGACCAATGGGCTTACAGCCCATACTGTACCTGTCATCTTAAGGCAGCCGGTGATATGCGGGAGGGATGCAGCCACCGCTGATAATGGGGGAAGCAGGTGGCAAGGGATCATGGTAGAGAGGTGGGGTAAACTGGATCACTGGACTTATGTGTGGATGATTTACTATGCTTGGGGACTCTGGGGGGCCACTAGACTACCAAGCAATGTTTTATTTTACATTTTACCGCCATTGTGGCAATGGGTGGGGGATCCATTAGACCTGCAGAGATGGGCATATTTACATATATTGGGGACTTCAGTGGGAGGGGGGGTCCACTAGACCACCAGGGATGGTCATGTATGATATTTATTGGGGAATCGGGGACTGGGGGGGCCACTAGACTACCAGGGATATCTTTTTACACATATGCTGTGCGATCATGGCTACGAGGTGGGGGATGCCCCAGGATCCCCACAGCACACGTCATGCTGTGCTGGGTGTCAGGCACAAGCTGCTGGGCTGCCCTGCTCAAGGCATGGAAATGGGGCCATAATGACATGCAAGTGTCATTTGCACCTTGCGTATATTATGGCCTCATTTGCACTCCCCCTGCTGAATATCACAGGTGATGTGCCTAGCACAACTGCACTTGCACTAGCATAGCTCCATGTAACCTATCTGTGGCTTGCACTGGTGCAGTGCCACTGCACCATGCGCAGTATCTGTGCTGACCCTGCCATATTCAACAGGGCTGTGCAATGGCACATCCCCATTGAATATCACCTGGAGATGGCCACAACGCATCACAGTTGCATTGTGCCCAGGCTTGCACCACAGCCTGGCGCAGTCCGAATATCCAGGCCAAAGAGTTTTAAGTTTTTCATGGTGGACATAGCAAGTGAGCAGGAATTAAAAAAAAAAAAAAAAAAAAATTAAATCTTATATCTCAGTTAAGGAATAAAAGAAATTAAATAGAAATATATTTTATACACATATTGTATACTTTTTTTGTCAGAAAAAAACATTATTGCTAAAATGAAAACTGCATAATGACTAACAAATACTTCTTCTTTAATATAAATATTATAATTACATTTGCCTGAAACAGTCCAATGGACATGCAGCAGCTCAATTTCAGTTTTGCTGGCTGGGAGGATTAATGGTCAGGGAGGTCAAGTGCTTTCTTTGGGTCCAGTAACTAATGTTGCAGTGTGGTAATCATGAGACCATACTACTTTTTGTTCTTCAATGATTTTGTGAAACATTTCCAATTTTCATGTTTAAATTTTTTAGCTTTTACAATAGCAAACTTTACAGGCCAAAATAGGTGTATGTTTTGCAGGTTTTTCACCCCCCCCCCATCCATTAATATATCAGCTGAAAGCTTCAATGTGTTATTGCAAAGCCCAGAGCCAATGACTTTTCAGAGTTTATAACACAGAAAATTCATTTTAGCGTGATCTGCTGTTTAACAGCAGGTGCTGTGTGTCTTTAACTGGGAACACTGTTTTATACATTTTTTAACCTCATCCTGGAAATTTTATTTCCCCACTTACCATTTCCACTGCAATGGATGTGTTGATGCCCCCAGCCTTGTTGAAAGCCCAGGGGAAGTTAAGAAGTCCAGCTCCCAAAGTCGACTTCAACATAATACAAACAGCACCAAATGAAGACAGGCCTGAACCATCAGTGTCCGCAGCAGGTATCAGCAAACTAATACTCTCTCGAGCCAGTTCCTCCATTCCAAGACTGGTAAAATGTATCTAAAACAACTTTTCCGTCTAAAAGCAAAAAAAGGCAGCTTGATCAGTGAAAATAAAATCCAAGATTATCCATATAAACCAATAAAACCTTTTCTTGAGATCCACAGCTACAGTTTGTTTTCAGGGATAGCAGAGGTAGTGATCAAGACATTGCAAAACTTTTTAAGAAAGCCTGGCCCATGTTATGGGGGACCTTATTTTCTAGCCAATCATGCACCAGAAGTACTTTTTCTGGGACGAACAAGGGTCAATGGGTTAAGTGAAATTACTATCAATCAACTTCTAAGGAGTTCTAATCTAATTATGCCCCCCTCCCCACATGTCAGGGTTGGGCATAATTAAACTCAGTACATTGGTAAGCTGAGGGGAAATTTCCCAGTAATGTGTGAAAAAAGCTGACACCTTAAGTAACACATCCCAGTGAATTAACTCTTTTGGCTGCATGGGGCTATGTGGCAATTTCATTTTGTTAACTAGAATATGCTTTCTGAAGGTTTTAGGAATGTGTAGAAGGCTTTGCTGTCCCGTAGTACTCTTAATGAGCTGGTTATGTTTTCACTGCTAGCCATACAATTTTGTATTATGCTTCGTACAAGTGGCCTTTTGTTTTTCTTTTGGGATTATAAATTATACTATGATTTTCACATGCCACCATCACCAGAGTATGTGGAAAAAAGATGTTTACCAGACTGCCAATATCTCTGCCTCTCACTGTTAAATGTGCAACCTTAATCCACGGTAATAGTTTACAAATATGTGTAAGTCTTTTAAAATAGTAGTAAGATGTGCTAAACAGTTTCATTAAAACATACTTAATTTTGAGAAACAGATAAACAGCAAAGAATGCCTTTTTATGTCTAAGTTAAATTAATCTAATAAACAGAGTGAAAGTATACAGTAGGTAAGTTCAGCTGTGGTTTACCATTTAAAAGTTAACAAGTCTGGTCAAAACCAGAATGTCTGCTAATGCATTAACTTGATAAAGGATACAGAAGTAACTTACAGTTTGAAATGTAAGTTTGTACAGCTGTACTTTGAAGAAGAAGAAGAATCAGCATTTATATAGCGCTTTTCACACACACTATCCCAAAGTGCTTTACAAGCAATGCTAGACTGGTAGTGACGTGACTGAATGTGTGGTGGTCATATCACACATCATCACCCACACACAGCCTGGATAATTGCATGAACCAGTTTATGGGAAGGGGAATGTTGGCCAGGACACTGGGAATGTTCCCTGCTCTTTGCAAAGAGTGCCCTGGGTTCTTTTACTTCCACCTGGACATCCACCAGGACAACACCAGGATGGGCAGAAGGGACCTTGGTTTAACATCTCATCTGAAGGACAGCACACCCCAGGAGTACAGCACCCCCAATACTGCACTCAGATGCCAGCAATTTTTAGGTGCAAGTTCAATCCCAGTGTGGGACGAGAACCCATGACCTTCTGGTTCAGAGGCAGATGTGCTACCAACTGAGCCACACTGACACCTGTATGTGTGTGTCCAGTTTTGTTTGTTTTATTGTAACATGAACCTGTTACTGTTTCTCCTATGTAGACTTCTCCTAGGACAATTTCACTACCAGTCCCAACTACTAATCAGCTAAGACCTTGATCAAGGCACACCACAAAACCCTGCAGTCCTGAACCCAACTGCCCCTAGACCTACCCACAGTTTCACCCTCCTGAGGCAGTATGACTATTTGCCTTTGAAAAAGCTAGCTCACTATAATCAAATGTATCACAATTGCAAATGTATTACAATGTAAAACACGTCTCACTATAGCTATTTTGACCTATTTGAAGAGAATGTATTATAAGCTTATTCTTACTGTGTTCCTGGATATAGTCTCCCCTGCAGTCAATATGGTGATTGCACAGTGAGTGTATTTTTTCACTACAGTATGTATGTACATATCTCCTTGGTATTTTTCCAATACAGTATGTATGTATTATCTCTGTAAAACAACAGAAATCAGTCACTCACCACTTTTTCAGGAAAACAAAAACACCACTCCACAAGTAGTTGGTGTGCAAAAAAGTGCAGATTTTATTTTGGTGTCCAGGCTGACCCACTGCACACACACCCCCGCCGCACCATGACTGACAGCTACTTGTTCCAGAATTCCCTGCAGCTAATCCTCTGATGACATGCACCTAGGACTAAGCCTCAGGGGATGCTTAGATGCCTGCAAATTCTTTGCAACAGTTGCGTGCAGCATGTTATTACTTGTGCTTCTGGTACTGAACAGCTGAGGAAAGGATTGGTACCAGCAGCATGAGCATTATGATGCACTGCATACAGCTGTCATGTAGGCGTCTCCCACCGTTTAGTTCATCATGTGCATCATCAGAGGGCTGGCTGTAGGGACACTGGGACAAGTAAGTTTGTCAGTCATGTTGGGCAAGGGGGTAGCAGAATCAACCAGATAAAAAGTGTTACTACAAACATGTAGGTTGTTTAAAAATGTTGCTCATGTGCAATTTGATTAATCTGGACCCGTAAGTCCTGCAGATTTTCTCCTGGGGAGGTGAGAGTTCCCCTTTAATCACTGTGTTTTGGTAGAGGTCCATCCGTTTTCTTAGTGAAAATTGAACTGAAATACTTGTTCAGTACATATGCTTTACTCAGGTCATCTACTACCCATTATGTCCCCTTTGCTACAGGTAGCTTTTCAATGTCCTCTCTTTTTCCCTTGTTTCCCTTATACAGAGTATCTAAAGAAGGCCTTGTCATTGATCTTCACTCCCTCTGCTATACTGAGTTCGGTCTCCACCTCAGGCTTCTTCATTGGTGCACTGGCTGCCTTAAATGTTTCCTTAAAGTTCAATCTAGTGGTTTCAGAATGGTTCCCCTTATACGGTACCTCTCAAAGACAACCTTTTTACCCCTTACTGCCTCCCTCTGTTCCTCATCTTCCTGGTGGAACGTAATAGCTTGTTTCATCTAATGCTCTTCCCACCCTACTTCACACAGAACTTAATGACCTCCAATACCTCACTTTTGACAGTCTCCCAATTTTCCTCTACCCCCACAGTCTGAGTTATCCTCAGAGTCTGGCCTCGAGGATCACTTCCATCTTAAATCTGCCCTTCAGGGGCCAGATATTCAAAAGTTTTCCCTGTGGGCAGTTTGCATACCATCTGCCTGGGGTTTTCACCTGTGCACAATATTCAAAGGGGGTGGGAACAAGTGCAAAATAGGATAGATCGTGTGCAAGGATTGGTGTGCAAAATGAGTGGTGGTGACATGAATACCCATGCAATGAAATATTCAGCACAGTAGCACTGTGCAAAAGGAATAGTGCAGGCCACTTTGCACAGTGCTATTACCGCATGCAAAACTCCGACTTCCTCCGGGCAACCATAGTGCCACTGGAGCCACTGCAGTCAACAACCAAGTTGGCAGTTGGGGGATCACATCTGCCACCTAGTGTCTAGTGACACCACCTCCACCGATCGCTATCCCTGGTAAAGTAAAAAACGTCCCTGGTGTCCAGTGGTCCCCTTGTCCTCTGATCCCCTTCCCCATTAGCATAACATAATGCCCTGATGCTTAGTGGGCCCCCACCTTTCAATTCATAGCCTCGTATAAAACAGATTATGCCCTGGTGGCCAGTGATCCCCCCCATCTCCAATTTCCAGCCTCTCTGAAAATAACATACTCCCTGCTGTCTAGTGGTCCCCCCACCATCTGACTGCCATCCCCATATAGGACGGAACAGTCCCTGGTGCCCAGTGGTTCCCATATCCACTGATCCCTGGCCCCATTGAAAACAATGATGTCCCTCGTGTCCCATGGTACCCCTATCTACTGATCACTGTCCCCCTATAAGACAAGGTAATCCCTGGCCTTAGTGGTACCCCCCACCCTCTGATTGCCATCCCCATATACAGCAATGTGGTACCTGGTGATAGTGGTACCCCCACCCTCTGATTGCCATTCCTGTGGCAAGAAGGAATTCCCTGTAATCTAGTGGCCCCTCACACTGCCAGCACCATTCAAACTACCATGCCACCCCCATCCATTAATGCTTGTGCAGTGGCTTTGATACAGTGAGCAGTACAGCCCTCCTTTCACTTCCTCAGCTGGCTGCAATATGGACAGACAGGGAATGTGAGTCCTATCTACTGTACAGGGCATGTATCTTCTGTGCTGTACAGGGTGTACATGGCCTGTGTACTGTACAAGAAGTGTACACTTCTTTTACAGTACACAGGCCATGTGCTCCCTGTACAGTACAGAGGGTACAGAACTTGTACAGCTCATATGACACATGCCAACCCCTCACCATCCATATGGTGGACAGCCAAGGAGGTGAGAGCTGTGGCACCAGTGTCAATGGGCAGAAGGTGGCAGAGTAGTTTGCATGGTGCCAGTGGCATGGTGGTGGGCAGCTAGATGCCAGGGAGTTCTTTCTTGCCACAGAAACAGTGACTAGAGGGTGGGAGTAGCACTAGCACCAAGAATTGCATTGTCATATTCAGGGCTGGTGAGTGGGGAGGATCACTAGACACCAGGGAATTTGTTTTTCTCTACCTGGGCTGGTGATCGAAGGGTGGGGGGGGACCACTAGGCACAAAGGATTACTTGATTTTGCAGAACTGAGCAATCAGAGTGGAGGCAGAGGCAGTTGCAGGAGCACAAATCTACCACTGCTTCCCATGCAAATGTGCTCATAATGGACATGCAAATGGCCCCTTAGCACCTTGCATGCCCAATGGGCTCATTTGCATGGGGACATCAGAATATCGTGCCAGGTGCTACCAGTGCTATCGGGTTTGGTAGTGCTGTTTCCTGAATTGCCAGGTTCCATGTCAGGGCAGCGCTACTCAGCATACTGCTGTGACGACATGCCCCTATATTCAGTTGGATAGTGCTGGTGAACTATCCAACTGACTATAGCATTCTCAGGATCTTGGTCAATGGGCAAGTGCAGCACAAAACTTTGCGCTCTGCTTTTCCCATTTTTGTATATCGGGCCCCTGATGTCCAGAACCTTCATCTTGGATTTCTGGTGCCAAATCCTAAAGTGGATTTTGAACCACATAGAGTTGTGATCATTTATTGTGAGGGGAGCTTCAACAGTCATATCCTTGATGAGTTCATGGTACATGAACACCTGGTCCAGGATAGCCCCTCCCTTGTTTGTTCCCTCATGTGATGAGAAAGTAAACCATCCTGAATGGTGTCTGCAGGTGGTGTTCACCAGGTCATGGCTTCTGGTGCTCCTTGCCCCTGAAATACTCCAATCTACATCTGGCAGATTAAAGTTGCCCTTCAGGTAGAGGAAGATTCTTCACTTGATACTGGGCCAGGTCACACAACATCCAGACAAGCAGAAAAAAATGGCACCAATTCAAGGCACATCAGTCTTTAGTATTCAGTATTTATTTAAGTGCAGTGAAAAGTAAAAAGACACTCACTTTGCCAAGCACCACATTCAGTAATTATTAACAGCTAAGAGCCCTGGCCAGTTTTGAACATGCACTCTTCCTCAGGGAGGCTGATCCCATCCAAAGATTGTCTTTTTGTACTTGTATCTCTTAAAGAGACAGCACAATTAGCCATAATACAACATACAAATAATCCCACAGTTCACAATGGACCAAAACAGTAAAAGTGTGTGAAACAATATTATAGTGAGGTTACAAACCTAAAATAAAAATTCCTTAAACTGCAGCTCAAATCAATAGCAGCAATATTACTGTTCAGAAAAAGTATTTGCATCATAAAGGCATCAAAACATGTTTTTTTTTCAATCAGATGTAAGCTTTGGGAAACCTCATTACCAGGTAGCTAATAATAATTCTGAGGCACACTCATCCTTGAGACCACATTCTAAAACTCTTACACTGGAGGTCAAATGGGTTTGTGATATGCTCACCTCATTTGCACTGAGCTTTTTAAAACAACTGAATAGTTTAGGGTCTGGATTGCAGAAATAATGATGCCCATTCTAAAACGGTTTATGAAGGCCAGCCCACCAGCACAGTGTTACAGATGCCGCTTGAGGCCTTGGTGATTGAGGTTCAGGAGCAGACCCAGGGCTGTCTGAGGGTTGGCCAGGTAGAGAAGGCTGAGCATCTGGAGGACTGCTCTCTTTCCTGGGGAGGGAGGGGACCTGGTGCCCAGCATATACTGACAACTAGTGCTGACTAGGAGGGTAGACAAGTCTAGAACCAGCATGAAGGGCCAAACAGAGGAGATGGTGGCCATCTGCACATCAGGAGCAGAAACATGCCTGACCGTGTGCTCAGGTCATTGCACGACCATCTCTCTCTGCTTACAGAGAATGCCAGAGAACTCATCACTGTGTACTTTACGATGACTTGGAGCGATTACCACCTAAACTAAATTTTCGATTTAACTTAGTCTGTTTGCTAAATAATACACTTAGGCTTGAACATAAGTCTCCCTTATTCACTCTTGTTGAATTTAAGGATGAAACTAGAACACTCCGCTCCTCACCCTTCTTTGTCTGGCCCTCCCCAGAGTTGCATCTTGTATGGGCAAGTGGGCTTTTTCAGTCACCTGTCCTAAACTGTGGAATTCTCTACTCCAGTATTGCAGAATTACTACTAGTCAGTTTATTTTTAAGAGATGTTTTCTCAATTACTTGCAATCCCAAACTATTTGTAAATGTTTTTAAAATGCTGTATCTGTTATTATATTTAATGTGTGTATGTATTGCTGTGTTATATTTTGTACCATGCTTCTTATCCTGTTTGTGAGGCTCTGGGTCATTCCTGAAAACGGGCTTTGGCCCAGTGTACTTACCCGGTAAAAAAAGTGATTGATTGATTGATTGATTGACTGATTGAAGGAGAAAACCCCTTGAGAGACAAGCAGCATGAGTATGGGATCCCTTGGAGACCCAGGAAGATAGATGTGAGGCATGTCCCCTAGTCGTCACTGAGGAGCCAAAAATAGAAGCATAGCAAAAAAAAGGTCTGTAAGAGATGCACTTCTAGACCTGTATCTACAATTCCTATTTTAATAAAATAAACAAGTTTGAAGAAAATGAAGGCAATTTTCCAGACCAAAACCCAAACAGAGGTCATGGGGGGTCAATTATTATGCTCGTCCCCACTATGGGCATCAATACAATTGCACCTGTTCAGTGATAAATATGCTGAAATAAGTTATTCTGCATAACATGCATATAAATTAATAATATTGTATGGAATGTTTAAAGAGCAGCTGATGCCTTCAGGAAAACTTTAAAAAAACATTTAAACACAGTTCAGCTTGCATTTCACATTAGTTTTGTATTCTTCCTTTCCATTATTTATTACAGAGGTCATTTGAATGAAAATAGGATCTTTGTTCCTGAAGAGTTCATCTATTCCTATTGTTTTCTCCCTATCTGAGGTCACAATGCCCTGCTTGTGACCTCACAGTTATTCCCCATGGCAATAGATTATGATGTCACAAAACAGCATTATGACTTGAAGTAGGGAGTAAGCTGCAGTGGCAGACAAACTCTAAGGGAAATCTAAGGAATAAAAATGTGCTCATATAAATTTACTCAGTAATAAATAACAAGGAAGGGAAATATATAGAATACATATGGAATGCAAACTGAATTGTACCTAATTATTATGTTGTTTCAAAGTTTTCTTTTTGGCATCAGTAGCTCTTTAAATGCAGATCCCATCTCCTGAGGAGGCCCAGCATTGTGAGTGAAACATTGGGCATGGTCAAGGGTATCGTGCTGAGTTAAAATATGGAAATAAAGGATGCAAAGATTTGACTACCAATATTGTTGCTAGTGTGGCTAGGTATTTGAAGTATGGCTTCCGGGATGGACTTGCACCTAAATGTTGCTGGCATCCGAGTGCAGTATTGGGGGGTGCCGTATTGCTGGGGTGTGCCGTCCTTCGGATGAGACGTTAAACCAAGGTCCCTTCTGCCCATCCTGGTGTTGTCCTGGTGGGTGTCCAGGTGGAAGTAAAAGAACCCAGGGTACTCTTCGTAAAGAGCAGGGAACATTCCCTGTGTCCTGGCCAACATTCCCCTTCCCATAAACTGGTTCATGCAATTATCCAGGCTGTGTGTGGGTGATGATGTGCGATATGGCTGCCTCCACACATTCAGTTACTTCACTACCAGTCTAGCATTGCTTGTAAAGCGCTTTGGGATACTGTGTATGAAAAGCGTTATTTAAATGCTGATTGTTCTTCTTCTTCTTCTTCTTCCATCAATAGAATGGAAAATGAAAGCGATCAAATTATTGCTATGACAGTCACAGAAGTAAGTAACGGCAAATATGAAGGCAGAGTAACCACCATAAATGAGTGGCTGCCGGTGTCAAATTTTTGCTTTTTGGACAAAAAAGGAACCGTGTTAACACTACCATTAAGACCAGGCAGCATCAAAGCTCCTAAATGGTAAATCCAGTAGGATCCTCTGTGCAAAATGAGGTTGGCCAATGAGATTTTAGGTACAAAGCTTGGTCCCTTTTTTTTTTTCCAATTGTTTAACCAAATGAGACACTCTAAGCTGAAAGCTTGTTTACAGGTGCAACCTGGGAGCACAGGGAAGTTAAGTGACTTGCTCAGGGTCACAGAGTATGCAAGTGGGGGCTGTGGGATTCAAACCCAGGTCTCCAGATTTGTAGCTCAGAGCCATAAACCACTGTGCTATACTGCCTCCCTCATTCAACACACTGTCTTGGTCAGCAGTGAGTGTAACTGATGACAGGTTTATAATGTTGATCTTTTGCTCCCCTTGTATGGTCCCCTCTTGTAGTTGTTGTATTGTGGGTTTTCTCCTCCACCTGTGCCCCCCCCCCGCATCCTTCTCCTGCTTTGAATTGGGGCAGGTGTGTACTGCATCTGGGGATTTGTGCTTATGCCAGGGGCGTTTTCTCTAAAAGCATCTTCAGAGTCTGTCTCAGACTCACTGGTAGAGGTATGAAAACTGCTCTTATTTTTTAGGATTTGCCCCTCCTGGCTGTCACCCAGAGAATACTTGATCGGGGCCACTGGACCAGTCCTTGGGTCTGACCTTCCAGGGTGGCCAAACCTGGGAATGTCGGGCCATTGATCAGTGACCCCAAGCTGAGCTGGGGCTGGTAAGTAGTCACAGGGGTGGGTGGGGTCAGGTAAGAGTTAAAATGTCAAGGCAGAAGAAGCTCCTCCTCTTTCTGTCCTGGCACTTTAGGAGAAGTCAAAGACCTCCCACTCACCTTAAAGCGAAGTCAACAGAAGCAGGCCTAGTGTGACAGCCTGGGTAAATCCTGTTTTTTCCTTGAACTGTGACCCTTAGGTTGGCCCCTGAGGTGCTGCAGTTCAAACATCTAGCTGAATAACTGAGCAAGTTAGGCAGTATCCCCAGCTGGGTGATCTGGGTTGGGAGTGCACTTTGGCAGTTAACCGTGTGGGCTTACAAGCAACCCCCTCCCCAAAAAAAACAGTTGGCAGCTCCCCCAATGTACCCAAAAGTAAGAAACATATCAAGGAACCATATAGCATGACCTGCCTGGCCAACAGCTGGTTTGTGTGAGCCTCTAATCACAGCCCTGTGGAGTGGCCAATCTCATTCTTCCTGTCCCTTCCTGTCTCAGCCCCTCCAAGTCTGCAGCCATACAGTGTTTGCCCCACAACCAGTGGTAACTACTGGAAGTGGTTCAGGGCTAGTCAGCAATAGAGTGCCCTGTCTTTGTGCACATGATTGGTGCTAGGGAGATTGCCAGGGAGAGGTGACCGTCCAGAGAATTGAGTGCTGTGTGTTTCTCCCAGCCACTGTCAACAGGCAGGGTTCTGTACAAGGTAAAGGGAAGTTGCGGCAGCAGGGCAAGCAGCAGTCCTATTTGTGCAGGGAATGAGCTGGTTTTACTGGTTGGTGAGGGGGAGGAAGGGCCTTCCTGTGGCTCTCAACACTTCACCTATAGTAAGAAAAAAAGACAGGCCAGTTTACTTGGCAGCAGTTAGACACACCAGTCCAACCTCAAAGTCACCGTGTAGACAGTTTCTGGATGTGTTGGCACACCAGCATGCACCAGTGTTGCAGCTGCACCTCAGAATAAAAAGGGGGGGAGAATAGTGTCACACGTCACAGAAGTGTGGCAAACTGAGAATTCCTTAGAAATTCAGACAGTGGCACTTTCTTTTGGTGGGTGTAATAATTTGAATAGGTATATGAGCAAAAGAGATCCCGGTCACAGTGTGAGTATGACAGGAAGCTGCTGTCCAAAGGCAGCTGTTAGACACCGTTGCAAAACACAGTCACTGGCTTGATATTCCATTGATGCAAGGGATATAAAAAAGGAGGTGGGACCACAGATGAGGGGATAGGGCCAGTTGTACAGTACATTGGGAACAGTTACAGGCACTGTGGTGCTCAGAACCACAAGTGTGGTCTGGCATGTCATAACCCACATACTGGCTGTGCTCAGTACTAAGGCTTTACCAGGGCATTATTCCTGTGCAGTAAGAAGTGTGAAGTTTGAAAGTTACTACATGGCATGCAGCCCCCACTCCCTCATTACCATTCCCATCTGGTTACTCACTGACCCAATTTATTTCCCTCTCTGAGTGGCCTGTAGCTATGGCATAATCATGGGGCATTAACACCATGGTTTTGGTGTTAGGGATTTCAGCATTTTCAGACCAACCTGTATACTCAGCCATTATGTAATTGATTGCTCTCAAGGTTATTACTGTCCACTTTTTCTCTTTCTTCAATAACAGGCACTCTAGAATGGAGAAGAGCAGCAAATGTTCTTACTTAAAATTAAATTATGTGGGGCAGCTGTAATTATGAAGGCCAATTCACACAGCTGGGGGCATGGTGAGGAGGCAGCCTCAAGGGGTCCAGAGATGGAAAATGAATTAAGTATGAATTTACACAAAGGGCACAGTGGTTGATGGAGCTAGGCTGTCCCAATGGCTGCAGTCCAAGATGCGAGTAGCACCAGGGCAGCAAAAGGTGGTGCCAGACACATTACACTCCCTGCCATGGCTAAGGAAACCATCCAGGAAGCTGGCTGAGTCATTAACAACACAAGCAGGGGTGAAAAGGAAGAAATGGTTGAGGACTGGCACAAGGGAAGCAAAAGAACAGGTAGCACTGGAGGGTCCAGAGGAAGCAGGATGAGATGACAGCAGGGCACCCATGAACACTGCAGCAGACCTGGAGACACATGGGGTGGAGCCAAAGTACAAACATTCCATACCCCCAAACACTATGGGTAAGTACTGTGAGGAAAGTGATAATAAAGAGTGTAGACAGCCTGTGAAGTAAGGTGAGTCAAACCTGACTGACTCGAGAGCAATGATTGGTGACCAGGCACAAGGGAAGGATGGGAGTTGCCATGCCTCCTGAGGAAGGGTTGGGGAACCTGAAGCACTGAGGCTTGAGTGATGCTGTGTGTTTTCATCAATAAAACTGTTTAAATGGACTATATGCATTGTTTGTTATTTTTGGTTTGCGAGTACTTGGATTTAGTTTGGTTATAGGACTTGCTGCCCTTTGCTCGTACCCGCCCTGCCATTGAGTGTTCATGGCCTTCTTTTGGACTACTACGAGGGTGGGAGTAAAGTTAGGGATGCCCCCAAAAGTAGGCTCCCGTATGCCAAGGCTTATCGTGTCTGAGGAGACAGTAGCAGTACAGATGAAACTACAGAAGGGGGCAGTTCAGCAGAAGTACAAAACCTCAACATAGGTTTAGGATCTTTCTGGTCTCCTATAACTTTCCTGTGGTTCCCACCATACTTTTTTTTATTTATTTATGGAAATGTTTTACCAGGAAAAGGCACACCAAACAACATGTTGCATGTCTCACAGTGCATCCAGGGGTGGGGTAGGGAATTGGGAGTAGAGCATCAAATAACATAACACGAACATTGATACAGTATACAATACCAATACATATCAAGCAAGTATACAGACAAAATGAGACAGTGATAGAGAAAGCAGTACATAATACATATCAATGAAGTATACAGACAAATGAGCCAGGTAAAAATAGCTCAACAATAAGGTGAACCTAATATACAGTTGAAGTGCTCACAGTGTAATAAAACTTTAATGAAAAGTGCTGGAGAACAGTTGTGGGAGTACAGCAGTACATAGATCAGCTAGTACAAGGGAATGTAGAATTATTTGAGGTGGAGATGTAATCTGTAGTATGAGAGAGAAGGTCAAGGGCAGGTGCAGTTGGGCCCTAGGAGTTTGTATAAAGCAAAGGAGAGGGAAGCAGAAGATGAGGAGTGGTGGATTTGAGGCGGGAGGGAGTTTCAGAGCTTAGTGAAAAGGTGAGAGAATGTATTGTGTCCTGCTTTTGTGGAGTATTGAGGGAAAGCTAGAGTGCGTGCATCAGTGGATGTAAGGGAGTGAGAAGGAGTAGGGGGGCTGCATGGAGAGGCTGACAGGTAGGGCGGGAGAGACCCAAACCAGAATTTGGAGATAAATTTTATGCAGTGAGAGAGGCATCTGTTAGCAAGCAAGGGAAATGTCAAAGAGTGATCGGCTTGTAGTAATGCGTAAGGGGACGACAGTCTAGAGCAAGGAGACAGAAGGAATTAAAGAGATTGTCCAATCTGGTAAGGGAGGACGGGTGGCAGAAGTACTGTAGACCACATCACAGTAGTTAAAAATGAGGAGGATCATCTTCTGAACGAGTTCACACCTTGCCATAAGTGGTATGCAGCTACGGTTCCTGTAAAGGGCACCAAGCTTGGAGTGCAGGTTTTTTTAGGATGGCGTCGACATGTCCAGAGAAGGTGAGGTGTTGGTCAAGCCAAACCCCTAAGTATCTGAAGGAGGATGTATCCTCAAGTAGGGTCCCATCAGGGGTGTGGAAGGAGGGCATGGCTGGTAACCGTGAGAGTCTCTGCCTTCTGCCAAAGGTCATCGAGACAGTCTTCTTGGCATTGAGGAAAAGGTGGTGCAAGCTGAGTCAGTGCTGAAACTTATTGAAGTCATGCTGAAGTCTGGCAGCTACGTCAGAAGGGGAGTGACCTGAGGTAAATAGAATGGCTGTATGGGTGAAAGTTGATGTGCAGACTGAGGGGAGGTTATTGAGAAAGATGGAGAAGAGCAGAGTACCTCGAATTGAACCCTGTTGGACTCCAGTGTTATTTGTAAGGGGGGGGAGATGGATTCAGCAATTCTTACTAATTGCATCCTTCCTGTAAGGTAGCCTCTAAACCAGTTTGTGGCCTGAACTGAGAGGCCAGCTAATGTGAGGGTATCAAGGAGGAGGGTGTGGGAGACCACCTCAAAGCTTTTGCAAGGTCGACAAAAATTGCTGTTGTAACTTGGCCCCTGTCCATCCCTGAGAAGATGGAGTCAGTGAGCCTAAGCAGGGAGGTGGTGGTGAAGTAGTTTTTCCTAAGCCTACTGCAGATTGGAAGGGGGTGAAGAAAGAGGTGTCAGAGAGGAAGGTGGAAATTTGGGAGAGAACTAGATGTTCTTGCAGTTTAGCAAGGGAAGGAAGTAGTGAGATAGGATGATAATTACCAGGGAGGAGAGGATCACCTCCCTTTGGAAGAGGAAGTACAATGGCATGTTTCCAGGCAGCAGCTACTTGGCTGATGAGAAAGAGAGGTTTAGTAGGGTAGCCAGTGTTGCTGCAATTGCCAGGGTAGAGAGATAGAGCATCTTATGGTCGAGCCCATCAAGGGACTTGCCTTTGGAGGGGTTAAGGGAGAGAAGGTCTTTAGAGTGTCAGTTTGGGAGATATTTGTGAAGCAAAATAGGGAATCTTCAGATAAGGACAGCATTTTGGTAGGATTCTTTGTGGTAGATGTGGTGGGCGGGAGTAGAGGGAGGGAGGACAGGAGGACAGAGGCACAGGATGAAAAATAGGAGTTGACATTTTCAGTGACTGTTGCATGGGCAGTAATTAGGGAGCCATTTACATTTAAAAGGGGGTAGGGGTTGAGGGGGAGAAGAGGGCACTTACCACCTTCCAGAATTTGGAGGGGTTATTTATATTTATGTTGAAGTTGGTACGGAAGTGATCAGACTTTGCTAACCTGATTACTTTAGTGCAGGAGTTGCAGAGATACCAGTATCTGGTGAGGTCAGCTGGTAGCTTATATTGCTTCCAAGCTGAGCCATGGATCCTTTGACAGGCTAGCAGTTCTGGAGTTGCCCAGGGGATGTGGTTGCCATGAACCATGTATTTGTTCAGAGGCACATGGTGGTTCCAGATGTTGAGAAGTTTTGATTTGAAATATTTGAAGGTGGAGTTAATGGAGGTAGCTGTGCTTATCAGTGTTCAGTCATTATGAATCAGGTCATGGAGTAGTGGGGTTATGTCCAGGGATTTGTAGGATCGAATTAGCAGGGTTTTAAATGGGACTTTCAGTCAATGGATTTTACAGACTAGGAAGATGGTATAGTGATCGCTAAGCACGTCAGGAAGTAGCCCTGATTGTACCATCCTGTGGGGGTGGGAGTTAAGGGCCTAATGTATAAGTGAGTGGTTATTTGGTTTGTAGTTTAGGTGAGTAGGTTCGAGAATTAGTTGGGATAGGTTGAGGGCGGTTATGTCGGTATGAACCTTGCTTAGGGATGGGGCCAGCCAATTGAGATTAAGATCACCCATCAAGTAAAGTTCGCCGGCATGGGTTTGGGAGACTATGTTAGTAATGAGGTTCGTGGTTACGGTGGAGGAGATACCCAGGCAACAGTAGATACCAGCTATGAAAATGGGGATTGGGAAAGGTAGGGTGACTCTTATGACCAGCGCCTCATAGACTGAGGGAAGGGACTTGGATAGTGTGATAGAGAATTGTAGTGATGAGGAGATGTAAATTGTTACACCTCCGCCCTCTTGCTGTGTGATCCTGATGAGCAATGGAATAGCCTGGGAAGGAGATAGCAAGATCATGGGGTTGATTACTAAGACAGGTTTCAGAAATTATGAGTATGTCAGGGGCCAGAGATATCACGAGTGGTTGGAGAAGAGCAAGTTTAGGTAGAAGGCTTCTTATATTTAGGTGTAGTATTTTGAGCCCATTTGGTAGGGTGACGGGCAGGCGTTAAGGATTTATGTATGGCATTTGAAGCTACAGCTTTGACAGAGGAGGGCCCGGGGTTTGGGTTTATGTCACCTGACATAAGGAGGAGTAATGCTATTATAATATAATGAAGTTTTTGATTTTTAAATCAGGATTGGGATGTGGCAGGGAAAGAAGTAAAGGAGGAATGGGCAGATGGGATATGGAAGATCTACAGTAGGCATAGAGTGGCAGTAAAAAAAGGTGTAGATATAATAGAGAGACTGAGGAGGAGATGAAAGTGGGTCCATAGATAGTAGAAAGGTGTTGGGGTTGCTGCATGAATATATGAGGGAGTAAGCAGAGGAGGTGGACCAGGAACTGGAGGGACAAATTATTTGGTTATGAGGAGACTGGGGTGGTAAGGATGGGGATAAAAAGCAATAGTAGACAGGGCTGCACTAATAGCATTTTGAGATCAGGGTAGTGAGTTTGCCCAATAGTTGCTAGAAAGCGTATCAGGTAAATGGAGTGATTAAACACACAGGAGAAACACTACTATTCGAATCCTGCTTCTGATGTCTTCATTGCTTCGTTAATTCACTGATCCGCTGAATATTTTTGGACATACCTTATGGCCCTCAGGGGTGAAAAGGATAAGAAAAAAATTAAAAACCAAGAGGCAGCTATTTTCTTTTTGTCACACGTCATGGCAAAATTACAACAAAAGCGAGCACATAGAGACCGCAACACTTTACTAACAAGTATTCAAAGTTGCTACCATGAGAGCTTGCTGCTGTGAGTCGACGTTCTGCTTAGCTCCTGCCTGCTAAAGGAACTGATGTCATCCTCCGCCTGCTGACTGGTAGAGTGGTCTTGTCCTCCAACCTTCTTCCCTTCCCCTTCCCCTTCCTCTGTGTTTGTCTTCTGAGCAGTTCCCACAAATTGCTACTTTACCTGGAGCATCTGAACAAACTCCATAGAGACTGAGGTTAGAATTATCCCAGGTTGTAAGTTGACCCCCTGTTTCTCTACTCCCCGATACTCCAGGGAAACAATCCTTCTTGAAACCAGGTAATATAGCTTTTACTTTTGTGGGAACAAAGAAAGTGTTTTAAGTTCTGAAATCTACTCTGATACTACCAAAGAGATGCCAGGGAAAAAAGTAGTATCTAAAACACAAGAGGTCTTGGGCAGGAAAGTGGCTGTTGAAGGGACTATTTCCTGACAAAGAGCCATCAGTAGATTTTCAACCGCAGAAGAATGAGCCAAATGAGGGGAAGGGGGATTGGGTGAGAAAAGGGATTCTGTTGCAGACTACATTTTGGTGATGGAGTTAAACCTAGTGCAAACTGGGATTGAGGAGAACCAAGATGCAGGCTCAAGTCAAAATCAGCATACAGAGATAATTTCTGTGTTATCTAATTTCAAAAGTGGGATC
This sequence comes from Neoceratodus forsteri, assembly GCA_016271365.2. Taxonomy (NCBI): domain Eukaryota; kingdom Metazoa; phylum Chordata; order Ceratodontiformes; family Ceratodontidae; genus Neoceratodus; species Neoceratodus forsteri. The sequence goes on along the minus strand of CM028130.1, from coordinate 1,062,541,191 downwards.
CTTTCTGCAATGGATGAATTAAAAAAGTGCTATTAAATATGTTTCAGACTCAGTAGGTGCTTTAGTCAACAAACTTGAAGCCCTCACAATGTGCACTAATGAATTAGAATGCAGGGTTTCACAGATGAAAGATGCAAACAAGCCAATTCCACAAAAGCAATGCACGCACAACAGACAACTTCATGCTTTAATTCAGAAGGTCGTGGAGCTGGAAGATCGCTTGCACTGGAGAAATTTAAGAATTTGCGGGTTTCTGGAGTGACTGGCAGGAGATGGTGACCCCAAATCTTTTGTAGAAGAAATGCTTACCATTGTGATTGGTTGTGACTATTCTGAACAAAAACTCTTGTTAGATCGAGCTCATAGAGGGGGTAGTAGATTTATAGGCAACAATCAATCTCACCCTAGAGCATTACATATTAAACCACATTATTACCAGGATAAGGAATCATTATTACAAAAAGCAAGAGTGGAAAAGGGTTTAAAGTTCCAGGATTTTGTGCTTCATGTTCAACCAGTCCTTTCCACTGACACAATCGGTAAAAGAAAGTCATTCAACTATGTAAAAGAGAAACATGATCACAAAGGGATAAAATTGTCCTTTTTATATCCCGTGAAGTTAAGGTTTGTAGGGAATGTGAAACTGACGGTGTCTGAAGATGCAGAAGACGCTTTGGAAGCATTTGAACATGCTTATGGGGAGCAGCACTCATATGACCAATTATTAATGAAACAAAGCGCTCACCCATGTCAGAATTTCAACTGCAAATCAAATGCCGTGCATGATCAAACTTACAAATTCCCTGACAAAGTGCAGCATATTGAGACCAAATACATCTTTTATAAGCATTAATTAAATAAATAACAGCAATAAAAAAGAGAGTCTTCTGCTGCGTAGTAGAGGCTTGCGAGATGGCAAAAGGAAAATGCCATCTCTGCTAATTGGGAGGTAAGGGGTTATCTTTTTTTTATTATTTTCAATAGGGGTTTTGGGGGATATGTAAGGACTTTATTTACTAAATCTAAGTTTAATAATAGTTGGTTTTTACTATGAGTCCAAGATTCTAGTTATATAAATGGGGTTTGTGCACTACTTTATTATGGTGGCATTTGTTCGAGGCATAAAAGGAAAGTTTGGGGAATAAAAAATAATAGATGGCGGCAGAAATAAAAATAGTACCATGGAATGTAAACGGTTTACAGAATAGAACTAAAACTAATTAAATTATAAATTACTTAGAAGCCAAACAATTTTCCTGTATTTTGTTGCAGGAAACACATTTTCTAGAGAAATACCTTTTATGGTTTCAAAATCGATGGGGGCCAGGGGCCTTTTCTTCCTTTAATCAAGCTTCATGTGGGGTAGCCATTTTCTTTCATAAAATTGCTTTAGGTATAAAGCCCACTATTAAATCTATCAAATCAGATGCATTTGGCAGATATGTCATATTGGAAGTAGTGCTGGGTCAGACTGGCCTTACCATAGCTTCTATATATGGTCCCAATACTAGCAATCTGGCTTTTTTTTCAGAATTATTTTTTTACAGATTTCAAAATGTAAGGCTCCATATATAATTGGGGGTGATTTTAATTTAGCATTAAGGAAGGCTGACTGTACATCAACAATCGCAACTCCATTTAAGTCTTCAGTAAAAATTATTAATAACTTTATATTTGATTTCAAATTAGTCGACCCCTGGTCTGTAGCAAATCCAAAGACTAGGATGTTTTCCTATTTTTCAGCAAAGTATCAATCTTACTCAAGAATTGATTTTTTTTCAGGTTTCAGAATCAATTCTACATAATCTACTGTAAGTAACATAAACTACTTTGGCATAATTATTTCGAATCATTCCCCATGTGGACTATCTTCAGTTAGGGCAGGAACAAAAGTGGAGAATGGATTTGTCTGTATTAAAACAACAGTAGTCCAATGAGAAATTTCTAGTAGAAATGGATGTTTTCTTTGAGAGAAATAGGGAAACTGACACTAGTCTTTTTACAATATGGGAGACATTCATGATTTGGACCAGGGGATACCTGAAACAACTTAAATCTTTTAGAAGGAAAAACTGGGTCAAGTTGCAACAAAGATTAGAAGCAGAGATTCAAACATTACAACAATTACACAATTCCAATTTTGACTCTAAAGCCTATACTACATTACTTCATAAAAGGGCTGAATATAATCAACTTATAACAAATAGCTCAGAGAATCACATTTTGCATACAAGGAAAAATTATCTTTTTTCAGACAAACCATTAAAATTAATGGCTTGGCAGCTTAGTAAAGAATGTGAACAAAATAATATAGTTCAAATTAAGGATCATTTGGGTAACATCCATAAAGATCCAAAGCACATTGAAAAAATATTTTTGGATTTCTACACTAAATTTCACACTTCAGATGCTGGAGCTGTAAACCCAGCCCTTAACTGTTTGGATAATTTACAAATAAAACAAGTTTCTCAGGAAACAAAACTTTGACTAGATGAACCAATAACACAGTGGGAAGTGGAAAATGCAATTGACAACTGTCTAGCAGATAAAGCTCCTGGCCCAGATGGGCTTCAATTAGAATTTTATAAAAAATACAAAAACAAATTAAGTCCCATTCTAACAAAATTATTTAACTTCATTAATAGATTACAAACTATGCCACAATCTTTCAATTCAGCAACAGTTTTATTGCTGTTAAAACAATCTTACAGACCAATTTCCTTGTTGAATTCGGATTATAAGCTTTTTACAAGAATATTGGCAAATAGGTTGGAAGGGGTACTCCCTGCCTTGGTCGACCTGGATCAGACAGATCAGAATGGTTTCATAAAGGGTCGAACTATTAATGAAAACATAAGAAGAACAATTAATATTATAGCAAATGACACTTCTCAAGATGCTATTCTTTTGGCAGTAGACACTGAAAAAACATTTGATAGAGTTGAGTAGGGTTTTGTCTTTTTCTTATTAGATAAAATGAATTTTGGACAACATGATATTAGATGGGTTAAGAGTATAAATCAGTGTCCTCAGGCAAATATTAAGATTAATAATAGAATTTCAGAAACCATTCTGATGACCAGAGGGACGAGGCAGGGATGCCCCCTCTGTCCATTAATTTTTGGTTTGGTAATGGAACCTTTTGCTATAGTGGTAAGACAAAATTCTAATATATCAGGTATTATGATTAATGACTATATGCACAAAATTAGCTTATACATGGATAACGCCCTATATGACTAACCCTCAGTATTCAATAAAAGAATTTATGAATGTAGCCTTAGAATTTGACTTATATTCCGGTTACAAAATTAATTGGCAGAAATCAGTTATACTAAAACTAAATCAGAACTTGAATCTACAAATTCCTTCTTCCTGCTGCTGCCAACAAACAGATGCAGTTAGGTATCTTGCTATTACATTAACTTCTTGCTATGAAGATCTCTACCAAGCAAACTTTCCTAAGTTAATAATGGAAACAAAATCTGATCTACTCAGATGGCAGCATCTCCCGTTAATACTTATTGGGAGAGTTAATGTTATTAAAATGAAGATTTTACCCAAAATTATTTTTGCCTTTCAATCCCTTACAATTAATATTCCAACTACTACATTTGACCTCCTTAAGAGAATCACAATAAACTTTATATGGGGGAATAAGAAACCAAGTATTGCATACACTAAACTAATTTTGCCAAAGGAAGCTGGTGAGCTGGCTTTACCCGACTTTAAAAAATATTATATAGCCTCTCAATTAGCAATAGTGTGGCACTGGTTGAGAGATGAAGAGAACCAACTCTGTTCTATTCAAAGTGAGCAGGATGAGCTTAAGTATGGATCAATGAGAAACCTTTTATTTTGGGGGTTTTTCAGTAGTAAAAAGGACAAAAAGAAATATAACCTGGTTTCATATGTTACTTTTCAATGCTGACAAGAATTTCACAAGAATGCTAAAATCAAAACACCTGAGGGGGACTCCATCTTCTGCACTAGCGGTCTGGTGCTGAGTGCAGCTGGCCGCAGGGTGCTCCCCAGCCTGCCCTCAGGAGCAAGATTCCAGGATTCCCTGAGGGGGACTCCATCTTCTGCACTAGCGGTCTGGTGCTGAGAGCAGCTGGCCACAGGGTGCTCCCCAGCCTGCACTCAAGAGCAAGATTCCAGGATTCCCTGAGGGGGACTCCATCTTCTGCACTAGCGGTCTGGTGCTGAGCGCAGCTGGTCACAGGGTGCTCCCCAGCCTGCACTCAAGAGCAAGATTCCAGGATTCCCTGAGGGGGACTCCATCTTCTGCACTAGCAGTCTGGTGCTGAGCGCAGCTGGCTGCAGGGTGCTCCCCAGCCTGCCCTCAAGAGCAAGGTTCCAGGTACATTTGGGAAAGCAGCTCCAGTCCAGCTTGCTAGCCATGAACTCAGTTGGTGGATGGTGCCAGAAATTGGGTCTACTCTTGGCAGATTCAGCACTCCATCTCTCCCTGACTGGCTTCAGCTCCTGGAGATCTGAAGTCCCCTGGAACTCATCTCTCTGCTGCCTAAATTTTTTTTTCTAACCTCTGCAACTAAATCTGTGATGTGCCTCTGTGCCCACTGCTGAATTTGAATTGTTAGTGTAGGGAACTACAACCCTTTTTGTATTGTTAAGAGTAGGAAACTATGGCATCTTTGAAGTGTTTCAGCTGCCTTAAGCTATTTAAGTATTAACAAAGTTTGAAGTTAAAAACTGCTTTGTCTAACTGCTGAATTGCTGTTTCTCCCAAAGTGCTGACTTTTCCATTAGCAGATTATATCTTTTGGCCACTAGAGGGCCCAATTATAAGCACACTTACCTAATCCAATCCATCATTCTTCTCCACTGCTAAACCCAACTGTTTTTTCTCTTTTCTTTTTAGTACTCCCCCAGACCATGCCTCTCCTCAACCACCTGCTCCTGTCTCTTCTTACTCTCTCTTTCCTTCCTCCCCTCAACTACCTCCCTGGTGCCACCCCTCTGCACCCTACATCTACCTCCTATTCATCTCCTACCACCAACCTGGAACCCTGGCCCACACACCTTGCCCTCCCTAGGGGCATCCCCCTATTAAGGCCTGGCCCTACTCTGATACACATGAGAATGGAACCCGGGCAAACTGACCCCTGCTGCTATTCATTGCTCTGCACTGGGACATACGGCACATATGCTATATTCGGTCTTGCAATATACAGATATGAAACCACACCAACTATGAATAACGACAGATTTCACTAAAACTCTTGCTCCTCCTCCTACTGATGTCAGGGAGTGTTCACCCCGAACCCTGGCCCGGTTACCTCCAGCCCAGCCAGAATTGGGAAATCAGACAGGGGACTCATCATTGCCACCCTCAACATTTGCAGCCTCCTCCCAAAGCTTGCTGCCCTTCAAATCTTTGCCGACCAGCATAACCCTGTTATCCTTATTGTTGTTGAAACCTGGATGATGCCCAATACTCCTGACCATGCTATTGTGCTACAAGGCTATAACGCTTTCAGACTTGATAGGAGGACAAAAAGGGTGTGTGTGTGCAATTTACATCAAAGACAACATCACCTGTCACCCCATCTCCACTACCCCCTCTGACTCTTCTGTGCAATTCCTACCTATCAAACTACTCCTTGGGGCCCAAAATAAAGTGATCACTGTAGTCTCAGTCTACATCCCACCAAAAGACCAAGGGATTGGTCTCTGTGTGGTCCTAGACTTTGTGAGATCCCAACCTCCCAGATCTGAGATCCTCCTCCTTGGCAATTTTAATATCAACTGGCATGCACCTGAAGTGGGAACCCACAAGGATGCTATCTCTTCAGCTAACCTAATGCAGATGGTCGATTCCCCCACAAGGAAGAACTACAAGTCAGGTACCAGCACTATCCTGGACTGGGTTCTTGCCAGCCACCCAACCCGTATCAACAACACCACTGTCCTCCCGGATTCCCTCAGCTACCATTACCCTGTCATCTGCAACTGGTCAAATAAGTTCTGTAAGCCTCCTCCTAAAACCATTTCCAGCAGAGTCCTAACCTGTGGCCAACTGACCCATCTCAAAACCTGTCTTAGTCGGCAAGACTGGTCTGCCATATACAATGCACTGAATGTTGACTCGGCCCTTGATTATTTCATCACCACATTCAATGCTGCCTGCGACTCCTACACCCCAGTAAAAAAGCACAAAGTCAAGGCACTTTCCAATCCCTGGCTCACAGCAGAGCTACTGGCTCAGTTAAAATCAAGGTACCACCTCTGGGCAATAGCTAGGGCCACAGGTGCTCAACTGGACATTTAAAACTACAAACAGACTCGCAACAACTACACAAAACAAACACAACTGACGAAGATTGCCTACTACAAGGAAGCTCTCACCAACACCTGGGGAGATGGGAGAGCTTTTTGGGACAATATTAAGGAAGTCACAGGAAAGCAGTCCAAATCCTCCCCAACCCTACTGATGGTTGATGAAGCCAACACCCTTGACCCGAAGATCATTGCCAATACTTTCAATGCAGCCTTCACCTACCTTAGTGCTGTTCTTCCCCCGGACTTTTTCTCCAAAACTGACTCCCCTGCTCCAAATTCCCTACCTACCACCCCAAATCATCCGCCGTTCCACTTCAAAAAAGTCAAGGTGAATGATGTCCGCAAATACATAACAAAGGCTATCTCTAAGTCTAGAGCCAGTGGTGATTCACTGGACCTTAAACTGCTATCTTTCACTCCTGAAGAGGTATTACGCCCACTTACCAGAATCTTCAACCTCTCCTTCAGCCTCATTCAGTTCCCAAGCAAATGGAAATCTGCTATTGTTACTCCAGTCTTTAAAAGTGGCAACAAGTCCATACAGGGGAACTACTGGCCAATCTCTATATTACCCCCCTCTCCAAAGCCCTTGAGCGCATTGTTGCTGACCAGTTTGCAGACTACCTGGACAAATATAACATCATATGTGCACAGCAACATGGGTTCAGGCAAGGGCACAGCACATCAACAGCCCTCCTGGAATTCACTGGAGTCCTTCACAACTCATTGGACAAGGGTCATCTAACTGGAGCCGTATTCATTGACTTGACTAAGGCATTTGATACTGTTCACCATGGCCTGCTTACCAAACAGCTGCTGAATGCCGGGCTCTCCCAGGACTCCACTGCATGGTTTAATAGCTACCTGGACCAGTGCTCATAAAGAGTAAAAATCTCAGGAGTACTCTCTGACTCCAAACCTGTTCGCTCAGGCATCCCTCAGGGATCCATACTGGGCCCATTAATTTTCAGCCTTTTCCTGAACTCCCTTCCACTATCCTTCCCAGAACAAATTATCCTCTATGCCGATGATGCTGTGCTTCTCACCCCCCATAAGGACCCACAACCCTTACTTCACAACCTACAGCTTGCTTTCTCTGCTGTTGAAAACTGGTTCACAAAACATAAACTGGTTCTAAACCACAAAAAGACTAAATCTATGCTTTTCTGCAGCTCACAAAACAAACACAGGTGATACCCCCTTGATATCAATACAAGCACTGGTAATACCCTTGAACAAGTGTCATCTTTTAAATACCTTGGAATCTCACTTGACCTTTGCCTATCTTATGGGACTCACATTGATAGTGTTGCTAGAATGGTAAACTCATGCATTGGAATTCTCCACCAAAATAGACAGCATCTTACCTAGGCAGCACTGAAGATTGTTATCCAGAGCTCTGTGGTCTCCGTCATAGACTATGGCCTCATACTCTATGGCTCTGCCTCTACTACCGCCCTCAAGCACATAACAACCTCCCTAAACAAGGCCTGTCAACTGCTTACTGGATCCCACTGACTCACACATACATGTGAGCTTTACGCTCAAATGGGATGGCTTCAACTCGCTAACCGTATAAAGTACCTTACCTGCTTGATGGTGAAAAAAATTACTTTGGGCCTTACTCCACCTAGTGTCCAAGCCCTCCTGTGCCAAAACACTAATCCTCATAACACCAGAGGGTCTGAATGTCAGCTTCTACAGGTCCCCTGATGCCGCACCACTCTGGGACAAAGATCCTTTGCACACCATGCACCCAGCTGGATGAACACCCTCAGCACTCACATCACCTCCACCTCCTCACTGGACATATTCAAATCAAGCCTCCATCATCATCTCACAGCCTCCAGCTCATGTGACTGCCATCCTTAACTTTCCCCTTTCTCATTGAGATCAACCACCCCCCTCTGATGTTCTTTGACAATGCCGTGACCTGCTGTAGTCTCTTTTCTGGCTATCACCCCCCTATCCTCTCACCCTTCCTCCCTGATTTCTTCCAGGTTTCTGAAATGATTCCTTGTATATGTTATTCATGTATCCTATTTACCGTGATGCCATATCTGAACTGATGAATATTGTTGTATGCTCTCTTTAATGTTGTATGCCCTTGTTTAACATGTTTAACATGTATGTACTCTCCTGATGTGGAACCTTTGTAAAAGAGCCTTGGCTCAAAGGTAATTGTAATGCTAGCTCTAAATAAACAAAATAAACAAATACTCCTTTACTTAATAATTTTAATTTGCTGCCTTCTATTAATGATCCCACTATGAAAATGTGGCAGGATAGGGGAATTTTTGAATTTGACCAATTATGTTTGAATAACGTTTTGAAACCATTTAATCTAATTCAATCCCAATATAACATTCCAGGTAATCATTTGTTTAAATATTTACAACTGAAGAGGTTTCTTATTCAGAGTAAATAGTGCTTTACATCTTCATAGTACACCTTGGTTAGACCTAGGTGAGCACCAACTGGAATGTAAGAAATTTATTTCTAAAATATATAATTGTGATAACAATGCTATTTCTAATAATGATATAAACAAACTAAAAAATGAATAAGCCAAGAACGTGGGCATTGATATATCAGAACATTTATGAATGTAAATTTTATTAACCCCAAAACCTATAGTCAAAGCATGTAAATTGCAACAAATCCAATACAATGCATTACACAGGGTTTATTTCACCCCATATAAACTTCATATACAGTAATTAATAACAACATATCTGCCAGTTGTCCATAATGCACCAATACTTTGGGAACCTTGATTCACATGATGCACGAATCTCCTTGTTTGTCTAAATTTTGGTTGAACATTTTGGCAACAATAAATAAGGCTTTGGGGTTTATATCCATAGGGAACCATTAATATCATTGTTAGGATTCTCTGAACAATTGGATCAAATTGATTATTTTCAAAGAATATTATTGACACATGCAATGATGTTGGCAAAAAAATGTATTCTCATTAACTGGAAGGATGTGGCTCCCCAGGTTTATGAGACTTGGCTTAACTACATGGTGGACACCATGAATTTAGAATTAATTCATTGTTTACAATTTGAAAATCTTTCTACATTTGAAAAAGTTTGGCTTCCATTTCAATGGGCAATTTAGCTAAGAGTTTAAAATATATTTATTTTTTACTCCATGGAGGTAACATTTAATGGAAACAAAAAAGTGTTTTACAATTAGGGATAAATGCAATGAGGTGCCTTTGTAAATGAGTCCCTGACTCAAAGGTTGTAAATCCGACTTTCAAAAATAAATAAATAAATAAATAAATAGGGAGAATCTTGGTCCCATAGGTAGTATGGTAATGATGGTAAGGATGTTGTTAGGCTCTGAAGGCTTAGAACGATTAAAATCTCTTTTGTTTGCTAATGATGTAGCCTTCATATTTTCCATCTGAACCATGTTACAAAAATAAAAATAAAAAAAAAACACAGGAGAAACAGAGAAATGCAATCTCAGGAAAGCACACCCCTAGTGGCAAACTAGTATAAGGAGCTAGGGAGAAGTTGGGCACTTAGTCAAGTGATAAGCCAACACTATATAAGTAAATGACAAGCTAGGGTATGTAGGGGGTACTAGGGGGAATAGCCCTCCTCAGGATGGGGCAAGCACCCCATCACACCCCCCTTGCACCATAGATATGGCCATGGGTGCAATGGGGAAGGCAGCAATTCTTTGGGGGTGGCAATATCACAAACTATATGGCAGTGAATCAAAGAGTGCCCTTGTTCCAGACATTAGGTAGCATGCTGGGTTTAGACAGCAGGTGTCCAACTCTGGAGGGAGCGAGCAGTAGTATAGCCAACCAGGGGCAAGCTGGTTGAGTAGCAGAAAAGTCTGGTGTGGAGCAAGGGCTACAGCAACACAGGGATGCCCTGGTCAGGGCACCTACTTTGTTGGCATTGCCTGTGGGGTCCCAGGGGCCTGGCATTGTCTGAGCACAGACCCCAGCACTGCCAGTGGGTCACAAACTGAGTAAGCTGTAAGGCAGATTTAGAGGATTGATAACCTTTGCAGCAGGCAGTAGGGCCCAGGCCCAGGATAGGTGTCCAAGCAGGACCCAGTGACAGCAGGGTTGTCGGCAGCAAACAACCCCAATCACAGCATAGCACAGGCAATAGCAACTCCACCAGCTGGTGATCACTGGGTGTATGTGGGGGTGTATGACCCCATGGACATCTATCTGTCTGGCACAATGAGAGAGAAGAACTGGAAAGGTGAGTACACAGAGAAGTTTGAACTCTTGCATCGGGAATTGCTCGACTTGAGTGACAAGGATAAGGTAGAGAAAGATAAATGGCATAGATCAAAAATGCCACTGGCATCTGACAATTGGGCAACAACATTTAATATTTTCATAACCATTTATAGCATTTGATTACCCCAAAAAATGGCACAACTCATAAAGTACAGGGACAATATCAAGATGGCACATTTGGTATGCAAAAGTAAAACCTGGTTGTGTTATGATGAACTGTTCAGGATGAAACTGGAGAGGGCACCTGAGATGAGATGGGACAAGACAAACCATGATTTTTGTTCTCAGCACGTGACAAGTGTGAAGCTGGCCAATGTGAGTTACACAGCTAGTTGGCACATGGTTCCTAAGGTAATATGGATATGCCAAAAAGGGACATACAGCCAGTTTAACATGGGGAAGTGTTTTCATGTCTTCTGCAAATTCAGGCATGAATGCAGCAGCTGTGGCAGAAAACACAAGGCATTGGCCTTCTACAGAGGCAGAAGTTACAGCAGAGTGGAGGGACAGAAAATTGGTGAAAGCAAGTAAGGTGACAAAAACACCCAAAAGGCTGGCAAATTCCCCCTAAAAAACTGACCACCTTCAACCATGGCTTGATCACTACTCCTGTGCGACCAACACTCAGAATTTGTCAAATGGATTCCCCATCCCGAACAAAGGCCCATGGGTATCAGCCATAACTCATAGCCTAAAACTGGTTCATCCCTTAAAGCATGTGGTAGCACTCAAACTACAAAAGAAAATAGAAGCCAGTTTGTTCTCATATGGAAAATATATTTTTTAAATATCTGAAATATATATTTGCATCCCCAAATATGCGTCAAACATATGTCACATACATTCAGACTTTTCAGATATATTTCAAGATATATTCTAAATATTCACAGAATGATCCAAGATGTATGATAATTCCAATACTATTTCAAAGTTAATGTTTTTGTTTTTTCAATGGTATGTCCTTGAATAAAATCAGAAATACTTATTTGTGCATATACATTATTGTAGTTTCTACATATTTTGCCTTTTAGGTAAATACAGTATATATTTTTCATCTATCCAACATATATATCTGAGTTATGTATACCTTTTCATTTCTGGTTTCCCTTGTAAGATGCTGAATACATAAAAATCACAAACATATATTCATAACATTGTTTTAAATTATACCCATATGGAAAAGAACTATATTATGTTTTGTTACTATGTGGACTATATCTGAATATGCCTAAATATATCACATATTCCAGATATCTGTGCATTTTTCCAGTTATAGTTTAGATGTTTACAGAATTCAATGAGCTATGTCTTACACTTGGCATTGATAGACTACATATATATGTTTTGTTATACTATCAAAAGAATATTTTGTTTTACTTTTTTATGGACTCTAATGAAGAATTATTATAGTTTTAAGCACACATAATTTTACTCTGTAATTTATTCAATAAGTGTATGTCAGTAAACATATATTTTCAATATATTAGCGTTGTATTTCCTTAGATATATTTCATATATGTTAAAATGGGCTTAATACATTTTAAATACATGTTTTACATATCAAATAAATTATACCTTTATAATATATATTGACTACAAAATGTAAATATATATCAATTGCACTATTTCTATGTAACCACCCAGTAACCTGAGGTTACTAGAATCCCCTCAGTTACAGTGCTCGGCAGGGAGAGGCAGCTGGTGACTAACTAGTTAAATTAGTTTTTCACCTTCTCACTCTTCTGTTTACTTGGCTTCAGCTGAGATGGAAGTGATGAGCTCATTTCGAACTCTCACAGCAGCATAAGCCTTTGTCGGCTGTGAGAAGGCAGCTTAAAATGTTGAGGTGGCAGTCAGTGTGAGTCTGTAGTTGGAAGAAGGAGGAGTGAGAACTGCTCAGATGAGGCGTCTGAGTTGAGGGCCCTGCATTCTCACCCTAGTCCTGATATTCTCCAGTTTGCCAAGAGAAGTGATAGAAACTGTTGTCTACAGCAGGATCTCCTGATTTTCATCCCTGGAGAGGTGAAAAGGACTGCTAGTGGATGGGTCCAAGGGGCAATCCCCTTTTTGACCCAGGATGTTTGAAGTTGCCTGGAATGTCTAACAGTGAGTAGGATCTGACTTTTGCTGCAGAAAGCAAGTACCTGTGCTGTTGTGTTCTCTGGCTAAAAAGGAAATGAACAACTTTTTTGTGAATTCAGAAGTTTGAGACTATTCTAATTTAAAGTTGACTGAAGTGTGTGATATCCAGAAGTATGACTATATTACATTGTTCAGGCCTTTAGTTTTCCACTACCAGTGTAGAGATTCAAATGTTGGATGCCAAAGTTTCATTCATTAAGCATTTTCCAAAGTGTACTTTCAAATGTTTACGGTATAACTCTGAAAGAATGGCTGAGTATGGATTTGGGAGCAAAGGGTTGGCAGACCCCCATCTGGAGTAACCAATTCAAGACTACAGGTTCAGTAAGAGTGCCTGGTTACTTTAGACATAGGGCCAATGTCTGAAGAGGATTTTACCCCCAGAGGTGGGTTGTGCTAGTTTGTAGCAAAATGTGTATTCAGTGCAGGCCAGTGCCACTAGAAGCAATGTTCAATGTCTTATGACATGTGGGAAACAAAGTACAAGTGTCTTGTTAGCAAATGTGTTTTCAGTTGTGGCCAGTGCCACTAGATTAAATGTTCTATGCTATATGGGAATACAAGTGCAAGATGTTCTATGACCTACAATGTGGGAATACAAAGATAATTTTCTGTAGGATACAGTTGTTTTGTTGTTCTGCAAGTTCCTAGTGCCAAGATGTGTAAACCTTGGGGGTCCACCCTTGCTTTAGAAAATGTCTTTTGGGATAAAGCCACACTCCAGAACAAGAACTATGGTTTGGACAATTACATTATTGCTTTCTGTGTGGAGTTACTGGGTATCCCTCCAGAAGAATAGGTCTTGCATAGCCCTAGCAAAAAGTTCTCTCCCCAGGACTTGGTTATGGTAAATACCAAATAGGTTAAATTTGCTTTTGTAAAACCCCACCCCTTTGATCTTAGTTAAGAGTTAAGAGTTTGAAGAGTGAGCAGCTTGAGATGTAACCCCTAGGTGGTGCTACCCCTAGAGTTACAAACCCTGCCTGTATTTCTTGCCACAGGTTGAGGGGCCTGGATTCAATATTAAGGTGCCTCCACCAGAGTAACAATAGTGGGGGTATCTATCTAGCCTGTTATAGTCCTCTGGGAAGCTGTAACCACCCACAAATCCACCTAGTGAGCTTATACTTCTGGCAACAGTTAATAAACAGTCAGCATTTAACATTAATAATAGGCACACACCCTTTACACTTATCACCGGGGTCTGGCCTTCAGCAAATTCCCAGGAACCCCTATAAAGGCAGGGTTAGCAACACAAATATACACTTTCAGTACTATAACCCAACTAATAATATGCTCATAAGCCAGGATAAATGTGAAACAACAATCAGATTTAATAAGGGGGTTTTGAACAAGGAAGAGATGTGAATTTAGATGAATGATTACTATACTGATCAGATTCAGGTTACTTTGCATGCACTTTTAGTCCCAAATGATCAGTCTTACAACACTTGGAACCCAGGATGTTATACTGGCTAGCCAAAGGTGTTGTCCAGGGTGGCCAGCATTGAAGCTGTTGTTGGGGCCCTTGATGGGAAAAAAGGCAGTTAGCATACATAAACAGCTTTGATTATTTGTAATCCTGGCCGATTGGCCCAGTCTCTTATAACCCAGAAAATCACTGACGCAATTAGATGGTACCAAAGATAATGAAAGGATTTGCTATATGGAGCTACCCTGGATTTACTCATGCTACCAGTTGGCTGTGATGAGTCTGGTGATATGAAGACCTCATGTAGATCACCGAAGAGCATGGGGAATCAGGGCCGACATGACATACCTCCACTTCATGGTCTTTCCCTCCAGGTGGCCACAACCTGTGAGTTGTCTCTGTGCAGGGGCTGGATCCCCAAAGTCAGTCTCACACCAAAGAAGTGTCTTTGGTCTAGGAATGGTTGGCATAGGCCCAAGGCTGAATAAACAATTCTGGCAAAGTTCAGTTTGTTTGCTGGTGAAGGCCTCCAGCTGGCAACACAGTTCAGTCACTGGTGAAACAGGACACAATCCATGATAAACATTCAGCACATTTAACAGGAACAACATTAACTTCTTTAACTCTCAAGTCAGTATTCTGACTGGCTATTGCAGTAGATTCACTGAGCAAACATCTCAATCATTAAATCAGACTCGCACAACCTCTGGGCCGAATGCTTCACAGGAGCATCCTCTCGGTCCAAATCTCAGGCTGTACCTTCAAAAATCTTGGAGCCTTCTGCCACAAGTAAAGGTTCCTTTTCAGATTATTCCAATTATTGCAATCAGGCAGTCCCAAGCAGGAGAACAGTAGGAGAGAGGCAAGTCAGGCCTTTCCCAGCTGAATCTCCTAGGCTCCTTACTAGGAGCAGCTTCTCAATAGCTTGAGCTGCTCACTCTCAAACTCTAACTCCAACTGAACCACTGTCCTCTAACAGTTCTGGGATTCCCCTTGGTTTCCAGAGTTCTGGTTGGCTGGGAGAGGTGTCAGTCACAATTTGGATGCCTCCTTCAGTTCACTTTAGGTGCCAACCTAAAAATTACATTTCCCTTTCCATGAGACACTTGAGCTAAGGACCCTACAAGGCTCCCTGAGTCCCATAGGTTCAAATGCTGGAAGTCCCAGACCAAACACAGTGGCTTCAATTTAGATAAACAAAGCTGCAAGAAGGCAGGTTAGGACAAACACTCTAATGCAAATATAACAGCAAGTTAGAAATAAATAATTACAGTTCTAGTTCAAGCTTCCTCTGCCCTATTATCGACAGCTGAGTGGAACAAATTAAAGCAGTGTCTGGCCGGTCATGAGCTTTGATGCACTCGGACCCAGCCCAGACTATTTACTATACACATACAGGCTAAGATCTTAAAGGGACAGGCATGGTGGCACAGCATGGCACTCTCATGTAAGACAGCAGGAGCAGACAAATAACCTTGGATTTAGAGATGCAGCAAATTTAAACTCCACTGGCAAAATGCCCAAGAAGTGGGCACTTCACATTGCTGCAAAATGCTGGCTTCACCTTCTCATTACCACTTTGCATTAAGGCAGAATGCTAATGCGAAGTAAGGCAAAGTCATTGTTTTAAATGGACTTCTCATTCCTCATTATGATTCTAAGTGATCCACTTCATGTTCCAGATTTGGCAGCCCCCCCCACACATCACAAGGCTTACAGTACGCTAAGTCCCATGCTCTTAAGCCAGGCAGGAAGGAAGTGCCTTGCCAAGGAGATAGTTTCACTTTCTCCTGTGCAGACTGAGAGAGAGAAGTGTGTTGTGAGACAGCCTGTGAGACTTGGAGATCAGAGTGAGGAGGAGATTTAAACTTTGAATTAGACCCAACAGCTTTCTTAAAAGCTACATTTTTTTTGTCTTTTCTGTACTCTTTTTTTTGTGTGTGTGTTATCTATTTACCTCCCATGTGACCCCAACCTATCTCTCCTTCAGGCCAATTGCCACAAGGATGCTCACCTCTTCTTGTCTCTGCCACTGATCCCAGACACAAATTGCAGCCACCTCAGGGTAACCCAACATAACCCTGCATTGGGTGGGTCCTCTTTTTCTGAAGAGAAATGGCCTAACAGCCTAGGCATTGGCCCTGGGTACTGCTGCGGCCAGGTCAAGTGTCACGGAACTCGAGGAGGCACTGGTCCGGGCGGCCATCATCTGGTAGGAGGAGACTCCATTTGTCTAGTTTTTCCTCCAGTTCCCCTATTGGCACCACAACTGAGCTTCCCCTGGTCTCCACCAGGGGCCGCAACAGAGTGATGCCATTCCCCAACCCACCCCAGGAGAGGAGAGCAGTCCTCCAGATGCTCAATCCCACTCCTTCCCCTGCTGACCATCTGGCACCCAAGTCCATTCCTGAACCTGGGTTGCTGGTGTGGTGTGAGGTAAGGCATCAGCTCCTCAACCCTATGTGCCACCAGGCCAGCCTGTACTCTTTTTTGCTTAATTTGTTCTTTCTGTAATTTATTTTTTCTTACCTTTATAAGTAGTCATTTGTCTGTGTGACTGTGTGTGTGTGACAGTGTGAGTGTTTTCTGTTGAGTTGAGTAGTCATTGCTCGGACTGAGGGAGCACAGTAGGAAAGATGGACCGGGGAGAGGGAATGTCTGGGGTGAAGGCAGTTCTTGGAGAGTGTGGTATGTGTCACACCATGTACGCATGTGGGGGGCATGACCGCTGGTTTCTGTTGGGCCAATCCAAAATTTTGAGTGGTCCCCCCCAGGAAGCAGGACCAGCAACTCCTCCTGAGGCAATTGAACCACCACCATGTCCAGCACCAGCTCAAGCACCAGGTCTTCCGGTGCAGGATGTACCTGTGCCCCAGGGCCCAGGTGTAGATCCCATTCCCATTGAACACCATAACCAGCTGGCTGCCAGTGCATCTGGCCCTCCCCTGCCTGTGCCTGGTCCTCCCTGCACCTCCATTGTTTGGGAGTTTTTTGACTATGTTGGGGGACAGCAGCATGGTCAGGTGCCACCTATGTCAGGTGGAGGTGTGCCGTGGCCCACAGGGGACTCACCTGTGTACTGGGAGCCAGCGCACCCATGTGCTGAGTCACCACCAGATGGAGTGGCAGGCTGCCACAGAACAAGCCAGGCCTGCACCTGCTGGCCCTTCTGTGGCAGAGGGTGCAGCTGTGCATGGCAGCAGCTCTAAGAAGAGGAGGGCCAGAACAGCACCTGCTGCTCCACCAGCACCCCCCCACCTCCACCACCACCACCAGCACCAGCAGCTGAGCCTGTAGAACATGTGGAACCCAGAGAACTGCCTGTAATGCAGGCTCCCCGGCAGTTCTCTGGAGTGCTGTTGAGGAGAACGATGAGAGGGTGAGTGCTGTCCAGCAGCAGTTGGATCACATAGAGGGACATCAGTTACAGATTATGTCTATGCTGGAACTGCTGCTGGACCACCACACCTTCCCTGCTGTCTTATAAAATGTATTCTTCCAACATCCCTGACCCCTGTATGTAATTATGCCCTTTTTTGTTGTCTTCTGTATGTGTGACACTTTGTATTCTGCCCCACTTCCTTATTTTAAGTGTGTGTGTGTGTGTGTGTGTGTGTGTGTGTGTGTGTGTGTGTGTGTGTGTGCTCTGTTTTGGTGCCTCACTAATGTTTACTTTCTGTCGTGGAATGTTTGTGGAAAAGCGGGACTGAGCAATGCTAGTATACTGCGCTAAACTGCATGTG
Source organism: Neoceratodus forsteri (assembly GCA_016271365.2). Taxonomy (NCBI): domain Eukaryota; kingdom Metazoa; phylum Chordata; order Ceratodontiformes; family Ceratodontidae; genus Neoceratodus; species Neoceratodus forsteri. The sequence goes on along the minus strand of CM028130.1, from coordinate 1,062,523,286 downwards.
TGCAGTCAGTCTTCTTTCCTGTGTGTGTATGTACTGCATACACTGTCCAGCTTCTTGCAAACATATATATGCTGATTGCTGTCTGACTTGTTGCTGTGTTTATGGTATAAAGAATAAAGATAATAATATATAATGTATATTTTATTTGTTAGGAGCTCATAACAACAAAAAATCGTACTTTTCAACAAACTGTATCCAACAGACATGAAGTATTGCTGATGCACCCAAAATATTTCACGGTGTACAGACATAATAAAGTCAGAAAATATATAAAGTCCAGTTCACTGCCACCACCCTGTACTACCACATTCCTTCTTTTCATTCTTTGTTCTGGGATATGTCTTGTTAGTTTACACTGGCAGTGTCAGTTTTTCAGCAAGTTGATGTACACCATAACACAACACAGCACCAATGGTAGCACAGTGTGGTGGCAGTGGACTGTAGGACCTGTTATATATTTTGACTTGAACATGTCTGTACACCATAAAATATTGTGAGTGCCTCAGCAATATTTTATGTCTGTTGGATATGATTTGTTTAAAAGTATGATTTTTTTGTGCTATTATCTCCTCAAAGTCATGTGTACACTGTGTGAATGATTAAGGTGCACCCTGGCCCAAGACCTCTGGAAATATATCATATCACTTTGCCTGCTGCTGTTGATGGTACAAATAAAATATACTATATATATTCTCATCTTTATTCTTTATGCCATAAACATTGCAACAAGTCAGCATATATATATATATATACACGTTTGCAAGAAGCTGGACAGTGTCTGCACACACAGGAAAGAAGACAGACAGCACACATGTAGCTTAGCACAGTATAATTGCACTGCTCAGTCCTGCTTTTTGACAAACACTTCATGACAGCACAACAAAAAGTAAACATTACTGAGGCTCCAAAAATATTTACCAGAGTCACCAGAATTCCCAATCCCAAACTACAACCATCTTGTGTCCAGAAAATTCCCCAGTGCTGACGAAGTGAAATTGTAGCATAACAAGAATTGCAAAGTCTCCCAGAATTAATGGCATACTCAGTTATGTGCACAGTACTTCCACAGAGTCTCCGGAATTTTTCTGCATCCCCAAAATGCAACTGTCTTGTGTCCAGAAAATTTCCCATTGCTGACAAAGTGAAATTGTAGTGTAACAAATATTACAAAGTCTCCCAAAATTAATGGCAGACTCAGTCATGTGTGTATACTCACACAGAGCCCCCAGAATTTTTCTGCATTCCAAAATACAACTGTCTTGTGTCCAGAAAATTCCCCAGTGCTGACAAAGTGAAAATGTAGCGTAACAAGAATTGCAAAGTCTCCCAGAATTAAAGGCACAGTCACTCATGCATGCAGAGGTCACACAGAGTCCCCAGACTTTTTCTGCATCCCAAAATGCAACTGACTTGTGTCCAGAAAATTCACAAGTGCTGCTGCTGCTGCAGTTACACTTACATGTAATGCTGATGTGTGTATTGACCTTACTGTGATGATGATGTCATGATGCACAGTGTTTTGCCAAACTGTGTGAAGGAGGGATAACATGACATAAATGACCATTCAGTGTTCCGTTACAAATGATGACAGTGAGAGAACTGCTGCTTGGTTGTGATGTGATCACCTGAACCAGATGAAAGGGTGCTCTTTTGTGTGTACACTAATAGTAGCCTTGGTGAGCATATATATATATGTCTATCTATATATATAGATATATATATTAGAGGCAAAAAACTCCATTTAATGCATCAGTTAGGGTTGTTCCGCAGTGATAAAAAGCAAGGAAATTTGGTGTTAGGGTTGAAAGCCCCCCTTGCACCCAGCCCATACCCCAACTGTCAATGGGGTGTGCATTAGGGGTCATTGGCCTTAACTCTCACCCCATCACATATGTAAACAAGCTGAGGTATAAGAGAATGGGATGAGAGTTAGGACCAATGACCCCAATGCACACCCTGTTGGCGGTTGGGGTGGTGGGCTGGGAGGTGCAAGGGGGGCTTCCAACCCTAACACCAAATTTCCTCACTTTTGTCACTGTGGAACAACCCTAACTGATGTATTAAATGGAGTTTTTTGCCTCTAATTTCCCTTCTTTTTGAGAATGTGCAGTAGAAATAGTGAATGGAATGGGCACTCCCACCACATGATTTTAAGTAATAGTAACATAGTAGCGGTAAGTGCAAGGGAAACACAACCGCTAACGTTTGCGCACATGGTGACTGAAACATAAATGGAAAAGCAAATGTTAGTAGAAATGCAAGTGCAAAGTGATGCCAAAGAGAACAGTGATGCAAAAGGAGACACAAGCACATAAGAAAATGCAAACCGTGACGCGCACTGTGACAGTACCGCAATTGGAAACGCAAATGGTAATGTTAACATCAGAAATAACGCCAAAGGAAACAGAAATGGAAACTCAAACACAAGCGCGTACGCAAATGGGAACGCAAATGGTAATGCACACGGTGGCGTACACGGGAACGGTAACACAAACGGACACGGAAACGCAAGTGGAAACGCTAACTGTAACAGTAAGAGAAGTGCAGACCCCTGGTTTTGCCCAACAGCTGCATAGAGAAACACAGTGTGTACAAAGAATGTATGCATAATAATGGGCCTTGGAGCAGAAAATGAGCTGTTGGAATACTAAATTGCTTACATCTCAGGAACTGTGAAATGTAGAAAACAAATTTAAATTCCACATAATTCATCAGTTTCCTGGCTAGGTTTTTACTACATGTGTAGCCCATAGGGCTACACAATGCCGTAACAAAAATTCCATATCTTGCACCGTTTCCGAGATACGAGACTCGAAAGGCACGGCGGACGCCACCATGTTAGTCTATGGGAAAAATTGATAATTTCAGAGTACTGTAACTTGGCACCCATGCAATATTTTGTCACCAAACCACCAAAAGGCACATCTGTGAGATGTTGGCTGCCTTTCTTCCAAATTTGAGCCCAAAAGACCAAATCATTCTTTTGCAGCAGGGTGGCAAAGAACTCCTGTCATTTTGGCCATAGTCTGGAAAAGTAGTGTCGCAATTTGCGACACCTTTTTCAAACATTTGCGAAAGTGTCACAACTGCGACACTACTTTGTGACACTACCTTTCCCAGAAATTTGAAAAACATATTTCTGAGGTGTTTAACCCCAAAATAAAGACATGGCTAGCATCCTCAGGGCTCGAATAAGTAAACACAAAAATAATTATGTCCCAAGATGGTCCCAATTTTAAATGCCAAGAATTTCTGTGATCAGTAACTGAAAACAAAATGGCAGATTTGCGACACTACTAGGGCCATTTGCAACACTAAAAAGTGTATTTGCGACACTTTCAAACTTTTTGTTAACTTTTCCCATTGGCTTATAATGGGAAGTTGTTTTTTGAATAACTTTTGAACCATTTAATATTTTTTCATGAAATCTTCAAAAGGCACATCGGGGACCCTATCCATACATTCCCTGAAGTTTTCAGACCAGTCACACAAACTGTGTGACCTGTAGGTGCGAGCAAAGAATTCGCAAAAAAGCACAACTGCGCTCACGGATGTTGCTTAATAACTCCGCAGCCATATATCTGACCAGAATGAAAGTTGGCAGATCCCAAAAATCTATGGAGACCCCCGTGCCTGTCAAATTTCAGGCAAATTCGTTGAATGGCAGAAAAGTTATTAAGGTGCAAAGTTTCACTCTTTAACCTTAAAAGGGCTACTCAACCCTAACGATGGTAGCACTACCATGCTACCATAATATATATATGTGTATATTTACCATAATATATATATATGTGTGTGTGTGTGTGTGTGTGTGTGTGTATGTATATATAGTCATGGCAAAAAAATCCATTTAATGCATCAGTTAGGGTTGTTCCACAGTGACAAAAGCAAGGAATTTCGATGTTAGGGTTGAAAACCCCCCTTGCACCCCACCCCCGCAACTGGCATTGGGGTGTGCATTGGGGTCATCAGTCCTAACTCTCACCCCATCCCATGTGTAAGCAAGCTGAGGTGGTGAAGTATAGGACAATGGGGTGAGAGTTAGGACCGATGACCCCAAGCACACACCGATGCTGGTTGGGGGCGGGGTGGGGAGTGCAAGGGGGTTTCAACCCTAACATCAAATTTCCTTGCTTGGTTGCTGTGGAACAACCCTAACTGATGCATTAAACAGAGTTTTTTGCAATGAATTTCCCTTCTTTTTGAGAATGAGGACTATAAACAGTGAATGGAATGAGTTGGCGGGTGAGCAGGCCATTCGGGCCCCGCGCTCCCATCATGTGATTTTTAGTCGCATAGTAATGGTAAGTGCAATGCAAAGACAAGTGCAAACGGTAATGCACACGGTGACACAAATGTAAATGGTAACGCAAACAGTAAGAGAAATGCGCAGAAGGAAACAGTAACGCAATGGACAGTGGAAATGCAACGGAAAATGCTAAGGGCAACAGAAATGCAAACGATGATGAAGACACAAACAGTAACGGTAATGCAAATGGAAATGCAAACAGTTACAGTAACAGCAATGATGATGTGAAAGTGAACAGTAACACAAATGGAAATGAAAATGCAAGTGTGTACAGAAACACAAGTGGTAACACGTACGGTCACAGTACCGCAATTGGAAATGCAAATGCTAACAGTAACAGCAACAATAACACCAAAGGAAACAGAAGCAAAAATGCAAACACAAGCATGTACGGAAACTCAAACCGTAATGCGCACGGTCATGGTAACGCAATTAGAAACACAAAAGGTAACGGTAACAACAATGATGATGCTAAACAAAAGAGAAACGCAAATGCATATGCAAATGGAAGGGCGGCTGTAAACACAAATGGAAATGCACACAGTGACGCAAATCAAAACGCAAACACAAACAGTAGTGGCAACGCAAATGGTAACAGTAATACAAACGCAAGTGCAAACGAAAATGTAAAGGGTAACGCACACGATGGCCTATACGGGGTGCTAGTTCTAACGGGAATGGTAATGGAAGTGGAAACGTTAACTATAACAGTAACGGAAGCGCACACCCTGTTTTTCCCCCAACAGCTGCATAGAGAAACACAGTGAGTACAAAGAACGTATGCATAATAATGGGCTTTGGAGCAGAAAATGAGCACTTGGAATACTAAATTGCTTATATCTCATGAACCATATGACATAGAAAAAAAATTTAAGTTTCATATTATTTATGACTTTCCTGGCTAGTTTTGCAGTAGCATTTTTGCGACAAAAAGTCCGTATCTCATAGTGTTTCCGAGATACGGGCCCCGAAAGGCATGGCGGATGTCACAATGTTAGTCTAAGGGAAAAGTGTCAACTTCAGAGCACCGTAACTTTGCATCCATGCAATATTTTGTCGCCAACCCACTGGAAGGCACATCTGTGGGATACTGGCTTTCCTGCATCCAAATTTCATCCCAAAAGACCAAACCAGTGTTTTGCAGCAGGGTGGCAAAGAATTCCTGTTATTTTGCCCATAGTGTCACAAAGTAGTGTCGCAAAACACAACACTTTTGCAAAAAAAATCACGAAAGTGTTGAATGTTCGACACTCCTTTGTGAAACTACTGTTCCAAAAAATTTCAAAAACATATTTCTGGGGTGTTTAACCCCCCACCCCCAAAAGTTATACCTAGCATACTTAGGGTCCAACTAGGTGAACACAAAAATAATTGTGTCCCTAGAGGGTCCCAATTTTAAATGCCAAGCATTTCTGTGATCAGTAACTGAAATAAAATCATGGATTTACACACTACAGGGGTCATTTACAGCACTAAAATCCTCATTTGCGACACTGTTGAACTTTTTGTTAACTTTTCCCATTGACTATAATGGGAAACTTGTTTTTGGAATAACTTTTGAACCGTTCAATATTTTGTCACAAAATGTTCAAAAGATACATCGGGAACCCCAGCTGCATGTTCCCTGAAGTTTTTGGACCAGTCGTGCAAACCATGCAACCTGTAGGTGCGACCAAAGAATTTGCAAAAAAGCATAAATGAGCTACAGAATGTCACTTAATAACTCCGCAACCGTATATCCGACAGGTACGAAACTTGGCAGATCCTGATATCTCTGCTACCGCTCCATGCCTGCCAATCCATCATATAATGGCAAAGTTATTAAGGTGCAAAATTTCACACTTTAACCTTAAATGGGGTACTCAACCCTAACTATAGTGGCACTACGTGCCACTATAAATATATATATATATATATATATATATATATATATATTCATGGCAAAAAAACTCTGTTTAGTGCATCAGTGAGGGTTTCGATGTTAGTTCCATGCCCTGTATTCTCAATTTCACCCCTCGCGCTTCCAGTAACAACAGGCATTGGAGTGTGCATTGGGGTCATCGGTCCTAACTCTCACCCCATCCTATGTGTAAACAAGCTGAGGTGGTGCAGTATAGAAGAATGGAGTAAGAGTTAGGACCGAAGACCCTAACACACACCCCGATGCCTGTTGGTGGGTGGGGATGGTGTGCAAAGGGGGTGGTAACCCTGACATCGAATTTCCTCACTTTTGTCACTGTGGAACAACCCTAACTGATGCATTAAATGGATTTTTTTGCCATTAATTTCCCTTCATTTTGAGAATGAGCATTATAAATAGTGAATTTGTTGTCACATAGTAATGCTAATGGTAACGCAAATGCAAGGGCAAATGGTAACACACATGGTGACACAAAGGTAAATGGTAACGCAACCGGTAAGAGAAATGCAAGCGCAAACTTTAATGAAACCAGAAATGGTAATGCAAATGGTAACGCAAATGCTAATGGCAACAGACATGCAAACGTTAATGGAAACAGAAAAGGAAACAGTAACACCAAAGGAAACGCAAATGGTAAGAAAAAATGCAAACGGTAACAGAAATGTAAATAGAAATGCAAATGGTTAAGGCAACAGCACTGCAGAAGGAAACAGTAATGCAATCGACAATGGAAATGCAACTGAAACCGCAAACGCTAAGGGCAACAGAAATGCAAATGGTGACGAAGATGCAAACAGTAATGGTAACGCGATTGGAAGCGCAAACAGTTACAGTAACAGCAGCGATGATGCCAAAGTGAACAGTAACACAAAGGGAAATGCAAACGCGTACAGAAATGCAAATGGTAACTCGCCAGGGCATGGTACCACAACTGGAAACGCAAATGCTAACGATAACAGCAATGATGAGGCCAAAGGAAACACAAACGCAAACGGAAGCACGTATGCAAACACAAATGGTAATGCACACGGTGACACAAAACCAAATGCAAATAGAAAAAGTAATGGAAACCCAAATAGTAACAGTAACGCAAATGCAAGCACAAACGAAAACGCAAATGGTAACGCACACGGTGGCGTAGTCGGGAACGGTAATGCAAATGGTAACGGAAATGCAAGTGGAAACAATAAGTGTAACAGTAATGAAAGCACACACCCTTTTCCCCCCAAAACAGCATAGATAAACACAGTGAATACAAAGAATGTATGCATAATAATGGACCTCGGAGCAGAAAATGAGCACTTGGAATACTAAATTGCTTATATCTCAGGAACCGTAAGACGTAGAAAAAAAATTACAATTTCATATGATTTATGACTTTCATACTAGAGTTCATACTAGAGAATATAAGGAAATCAAAGGAATTTTGCCCACAGGGACCTCCCCCACCATTCAGTGGCGATGACCCATGTCACCAACTTCTGTAAGAAATTCATCTAACCTTTTTTTAAAAATACTTATATTTTCAGCATCAACCACGCCCTGTGGCAACAAATTCCACCATCTTACTGCCCTACTCTTAAATCCATTCCTTCTTCTCTCAGTTTTAACCCTTTCTTCCCTTAATTGTTTATTGTGACACCTTAGATAGTACGGTTTTTATACCATCTCCAAACCCAAATCAAGCTTTAAAACTTCATCCTTCATAATTTTAAACAATAATAGTAAATCGCCCCTCTTTCTTCTACTCTCTAATGTCCATAAATTCAATCTTTTCAGCCTGTCATCATAAGATCTATCCCTCTCCCCTTTTATCATCTTTGTATAAACTCTCTGTGGCCTCTCCATCACCCTTATATCCTTTACAAGATATGGACAAAAAAAACGCCGAACAATAGTCAATTATAGGCCTGACAATTGTCCTATACAAAGGCATTAGCACCTCTTCATTTCTAGATTGAAATCCTCGTCTAATACAATTTACCAACTGCATAGCTCTGCTTGAAACTTTTTTACTATGCGCTCCACTATTTAAATCATTCTGTACAAATACTCCCAGGTCTTTCTCTCCCTCTGATATCTTTAATTTTTATCCTAATATATCATATGACTGTTGAACATTTTGTCTCCCAAACTGCGTTATAGTGCACTTTTCCTCATTAAAGATCATACCATTTGTCTTTGCCCATTCCAATATACACATCAAGACCTGTCCAAAATTTAATCTGTCATCGAATGTATCCACAACTCCTCCCATCTTAATATCATCAGCGAATTTAACCATCTTGTTCTTCCTAGATATCCTTAAATCGCCAATAAATATTCTAAACAACAGTGGCCCCAACACTGACCCCTGTGGCACTCCACTCATCACTCTCCATGGATCTGATAAATAACCATACAATCTAACCCTCTGTCTCCTCTCTTCCAACCAATGTTTCACCCATCTCACGATGGCCCAATCCACTCCCAACCCTATCAATTTTTCCACTATTTTACAATGAGGTACAGTATCGAATGCCCTACTGAAACCGAGCAATACCACATCTACATTTCTACCCTCATCAATGTGTTTACTAACATTTTCATAAATAAACACCAAATTAGTCTCACAGGACCTATTTGCCACAAATCCATGCTGGTCTGTATCCTCTAAGTTCTTACTCTTTAGATAATCCAGAATAAAGTCACTCAATATTCCCTCAATGATCTTCCCCACTATAGAGGTCACACTCACAGGTCTGTAATTTCCTGCATCACCCCTACTACCTTTCTTATATATAGGTATCACATATGCTGACTTCCATATTTCCTGAACTATACCTTCCTCCAAAGATTTTTGTCCCAGATATGTTATAACCGGCACCAAAATATCATCTAACTCCTTTACCAAAAAAGGATGCATCCCATCCGGGCCTGCAGCCTTTTCTGCCTTCAACTTCATAATTCTGCTCCTCACCCTCTCTTCTGTTATAACATTTTTTGGGTTCAACATACTATCACCTATATATACTGTCTCCATACTCCCAACACACTTTTTATAGGGTGCAGCAAAACATCTACTAAATTCTTCCAGCATTTCCTCACATTTAGAAGTTGTACTCCCCTTAATATTCAATAGTTCAGTCATGCTGTTACCTCCTCTCTTTCCGTTTATGTATGCAACAAATTTTTTACTATTGCTCTTTTCCATCGCTAATCTGAATTCTAACTGTTTTTTTGAGTTCTTGATTTCCTTCTTTAATTTTTTGGGGGATATTCTTATATTTAATTTTTAAATCTGATGAACTTGACTTTCTCATTTTTCTATACAACACTTTCTTTCTATTGCACAATCTAATTATATTTTTTGTTAACCAGGGTGGTTTTTTACCTTTACTATTATATACTCTTCTCCTGGGTATAAATTTCTCTATTACCTTCTTCATTTTCTCACTGAAAATTTCCCAAGATATTTCCATATTAAGATCTTTCATTTCAACCTCCCAATCGGTGTTACCTAATTCTTCTGTAATTGCCTCAAAATTTCTTCTTTTATATAATATCTGTTCAGTCACTCCTTTTACCCTCCTTTCTTCCCAATACATATTAAATTGTATGGAATTAGGATCACTCATTCCGACCTGTGGTTGAACCTTAATTTGCGTTATAACATCTGGGACATTTGTTAAGATGACATCCGATATGTGATTTCCTCTAGTGGCCTCCTGTATACACTGCTTTATACCTACTGCCATAAACTCCTCTTGTAATCTACACTCCAAACTATTTCCTTCCATACCATTATTCCACTTAATATTTGGCATATTCAGATCTCCTACCATTACCAAGTCAGTACTTTCAGCTAATTCAGTTACATATTTACTTAAGGCATCCGTACTCTCCATTTTAGTATCTGGTGGTCTGTAAAAAACAGAAAAAACACATTTTCTTCCCCTATTGCTCAATACATCCACCATTATAATTTCAATACCACCCATGTCACAGTTTACTTCTTTAACTCTTACTTCTAATTCATTCCTTATGAATAGGACCATGCCACCTCCTCTTTTCCCAACTCTATTATGATTAATTAATCTATATCTAGATATCTGTTGACTCCACTGACTATCATCAGACCACCATGTTTCCACTACCCCAACCATATCAGATTTTTCCCTCCTTACTATCATTTCCAACTCAGCCATGCTGACTTCATTTAAACTTCTTGCATTAAAAAACATCACCTTTGTATCTATCATGCTGTTAACTACTTTTTTGTTTCTTTTTTTTGTACTGTACTATGTTGTTGCTTTATTTCCCTGTTCATCTCCCTCTTTTTCAGTTTAAACAAATCTCAATTTCATTTTTAATCCTCTGTCTTAGTATTCTACTACCCCTATGATTGAGGTGTAACCCATCTCTACTATACAAGTATTCTTTATTTACAAACGTCCCCCCATGTTTAATGAATTTATGTCCAGATTCCCTTGCCCATCTCACTAACGACTCATTTGTCTGGGCAAATCTTCCTTTTTCTCTTCCTTTTATAGGCTGCTGCCCTTGGCTAGTTTTACACTTAGCCCTCTTGTGGGGGGCTAAGCATTTTTTCAACAAAAAGTCCATGTCTCAAAGCGTTTCTGAGATACAGGCCCCTAAATGCGCGACGGACACCGTAATGTTATTCTACAGGAAAAGCATCACCTTTGGAGTACCGTAACTTTGCATCCCAGTAATATTTTGTCACCAAACCACCAAAAAGGCACATCTGTGGGATGTTGGCTTTCTTCCCTCCATATTTCAGCCCAAAAGACCAAACCATTCTTTTGCAGCAGGGTGGCAAAGAATTCCTGTTATTTTGGGCATAGTGTCGCAAAGTAGTGTCACAAATCACGACACTTTCACAAAAAAAATCACGAAAGTGTCACTACTTTGTGACACTACAGTTTACAAAAATGTCAAAAACATATTGCTGGGGTGTTTAACCCCCCCCCCAAAAAAAAACATGGCTAGCATCATCAGGGCTCAACTAGGTGGACACAAAAAGAATTGTGTCCCTAGAGGGTCCCAAATTTAAATGCCAAGCATTTTTGTGACCAGTAACTGAAAAAAATGGCTGACTCACGACACTACAGGGGTCATTTGCAACACTGAAAACTGCATTTGCAACACTGTCAAATATTTTAACTTTTCCCATTGACTATAATGGGAAACTTGGTTTTTGAATAACTTCTGAACCGTTTAATATTTTTTCACAAAATCTTCAAAAGGCACATCAGCGACCCCAGCTGCATGTTCCCTGAAGGTTTCAGATTGGTCATGCAAACCAGGCAACCTGTAGGCATGAGGAAAGAATGTTCAAAAAAGCATAAATGCGACACGGAATGGCACTTCATAGCTCCGCAACTGTATATATCCAACTGGTATGAAACTTGGCAGATTCAGAGATCTATGGTGCTGCTCCATGCCTGCCAAATTTCAAGAAATCTGTTATACAGTGGCAAAGTTATTAAGCAGCAAAATTTCACACTTTAACCTTAAATGGGGTACTCAACCCTAACTATAGTGGCACTGTTGCTTACTATATATATATATATATATATATATATATATATATGTGTGTATTTTTCTAGGTGGGGTTGAAACACACACACATATATATATATATATATATATATATATATATATATATATATATCGACAAAAACTCCATTTAATGCATTAGTTAGGGTTGTTCCACAGTGACAAAAGTGGGAAATTCACTGTTAGGTTGAACCCGCCCACCCACGCATAGGTGCGCATTGGGATCGCCAGCCCTAACTCTCACCCCATGACATGTGTAAGGCAGCAGAAGTATAGGAGAATGGGGTGAGAGTTAGGACCCATGATCCCAATGCACACCCCAATGCCAGTTGGGGGGTGGGCGGGGGGTCCAAGGGGGGTTTTTAACCCTAACAGCGAATTTCCTCACTTTTGTCGCTGTGGAACAACCCTAACTAATGCATTAAATGGAGTTTTTTGCCTCTAATTTCCCTTCTTTTTGAGAATGATAACGAGAAATAGTGAATGTAATGCAGCGGTGGGAGCACCCCATGCTCCCGCCACATAATGCGGTGGCAGGAGCGCGGGGCCCTTCGGGCCCCATGCTCCCCCCACATGATGTCTTGTGGCATACTAACAGGGACAGCAATGCAAACAGAAATGCTAACAGTGGGGCACATGGTAACACAAGCGTGAATGAGAACAGAAAGGGTAACGCACATGGTGGCATAGACCGGAATGGTCTGCCATGTGATGTGTTGTCACAGAGTAACATGGTGCCTGCAAACAGAAATGTCAATGGGCATGGTGACGTAAAGTGAAACAGAAAGATAAACAGTACTGTAGACAGAAATGGCAAAAAATAACAGAAACGCAAGATCAAATGAAAACACAAAGGATAACGCACATGGTGGCGCAGACGTCAACGGTAAGTGAAACGGGTATGGAACTGCAAGTGGAAAGGGCAACAGTAACAGTAATGTAAGCGCACAGGCTGGTTTTCCCCAAAACCTGCATAGAGAAAGACAGTGAGTACAAATAATGTATGCATAATAATGAGTATCGGCGCTGAAAATGAGAACTTGGAATACTAAATACGTTATTTCTCAGGAACCGTATGACGTAGAAAAAAATTTTAAAGTCATATTATTTACAACTGTCCTGGCTAATTTATTTTCCGATGAAAAGTCCGTATCTCGCACCGTTTCCGAGATACGGACCCTGAAAGGCGCAGCGAATGCCATAATGTTATCCTATGGGAAAAAAAGAGAAGTTCGGAGCACCATAACTTTGCCTCCCTGTAATATTTTTTCACTAAACCACTGAAAGGCACATCTGTGGGCTGTTGGCTGTCTTCCCTCCAAATTTCAGGGAAAAAAGACCAAACCGTTATTTTGCAGCAGGGAACCAAAGGATTTCTGTAATGCGTCGGGCGCTGTAATGTTATCCTATGGGAAAAACAGTCAACTTCGGAGTGCCATAACTTTACCGCCATGTAATATTTTTCAATGCAACACTGCAAAGCACATCTGTGAGATGTTGGCTCCGTTCCTTCCAAATTTAAGCCCAAAACTCCCAACTTTTTTTTGCAGCGCAGTGCCAAAGAATCACTGTCACTTTCCCACAGATGGAAAACTACTGTTGCAATTTGCAAAAGCTTTCACAAAAAAGCTCGACACTTTCGTGAGCATGAAAGTAATTTGCGAAAGTACTTTTTCCAGAAATTTGAAAAACATATTTCTGGGGTGTTTTACCACAAAATAAAGACATGGCAAGCATCCTCAGGGTCCGACTAGGTGAATACAAAAAGAATTAGGTTGCTAGAGGGTCCCAAATTTAAATGCCAACCATTTTTCTGATCACCAACTGAAAACAAAATGGCCGATTTGCAAAAGTAACAGGCCCATTTGCGAAAGTAAAAATGCATTTGCGACACTGTCAAACCTTTTGTTAACTTTCCCATTGACTTATAATGGGAAACTGTTTTTTGAATAACTTTTGAACCGTTTAATATTTTTTTACAAAATCTTCAAAAGGCACATTGGGGACCCTGGCTGCACGTTCCCTGAAGATTTCGGCCTGGTCACGCAAACCGTACGACCTGTAGGCGCGACCGTAGAAGTCCAGAAAAAGCGTAAACGTGCGCACAGATCACGCTTAATAACTCTGCAGCTGTATATCTGACTGATACAAAACATGGCAGATCCCAAGGCCTATGGTTCTTGATCAAGTATTCCAAATTTCAGGCAAATCCGTCAAACGGTTGCAAAGTTATTAAGGTGCAAAGTTTTGGGGTTTAACATAGAAATGGATCCTCAACCTAACTATAGTGGCACTACCGTGCCACTATAATATATATATATATATATATATATATATATATATATATATATATATATATATATATTACACATGTACTCATTGTATTTTTTGTATCACAGGTCACATACTGTTGATGTGCACAGTCCTGTGCTTGATGAAAAATTTTGGTGTTGGAACTGGAAATGGAATATTCTCAAGCCAATGAAGGTAAGTATTTTTTTGGGGGGGAGCATATTTGCATGTAGGTCTCATTAGTGGTTTATTATTTGGTTACTTTTTCTCAGATTGTATCTGCATCCTTCTCCAGTCCAGTAATGATGATCATGGTCATCATCGATTCAAATGACTTCTGCTTGTTGCATGTCTGCCCCAGCCCGGGGTGGGGGGGGGGATGATGTTGAAGAAGTTCTTTGGATAAGGCAACTATGACACCACAAAGCATCTGGAAGTTTCCTAAAAAAAGAAATGAAGGACTTATTACAACTTGATTGCAGCAGTAAGACATTACGTTTAAGCCGTGGCTGTTCCACCATGGGTATCTAGATTAACACAGATAGCAAGCTGTCCCACTGCAATCATCAGATCACAATTTAAATACCAGGCTGTAACAAATACACTGCGCCAGTGTCCCTTTGTCTCAACTAGAGTTACATTTTAAAACCACATCTTGTCAAGTAGCATAACCTGGGTCAAACTTTTTCAACACTGTCATAGCTGTAGCTGCAAATTTGGAATACAGTGCATGATACGTTGCAGAAATATTTTTTGTGACATACATGTCACCTAGTTTATGAATCATCAGTCGGATTTTTTGCACTTTTATGAAAAAAAAGGAACAGATGAAATAAAATTGATATACTTACCAGTATGGATTGGAAATGGATATCCCATAGGTTCTTGTTGACAGTGCTGCTGCTCTACCATTGATACAGACCTTCAGTGAAGGACAGTCCTTTGTTGTTAACCTGTAAAAAAACAAAATAAGTTGACCGCATGTGTTTTACCATTGCAGCTTGGAAAAGCTACAGAACACAAAACACACAGCTAAAGAAAGTTGAATAACATGAAAACCATTAGTACACATACCCACTTTATATTATTCATAGTAAGAAGCCTTGTGCCAGTGGCTGATGGATGTGGTCTCCTGTTCAACTCCCTCTGCCTTGGCATGGTCAAGACATGTAATGGAAAACATTGTCACAATGGTGGTGGTGGGTGGTGGTGGTCATAGGTAGCTGAGGCACATGATGACATTCCCTCTTACATCTTCCTGCATCTGGTAGTGGTGGCAGTGGCTAACAGCAGTCTTATGGTGGTGGTCCAGGGGGTCACACAAAGTAATTCCCCCTGGTGGCAGTGGGTAATCAGTTTCATGGTGGTGGTCCAGGGGGGCATACGGTGACATTCCCAATGATGGTGGCAGTGGCCAACAGCAGTCTTATGGTGGTGGTCCAGGGGGGCACACAAAGTCATTCCCCCTGGTGGCAGCGGCTAACAGTGGTTTCATGGTGGTGGTCTGGGGGGCACACAGTGACATTCCCTATAATGGCACTGGCTAACAGCAGTCTTATGGTGGTGGTACAGGGGCCTGGACATAGTGTGCTCTGTATTACAAATCTGATATGACATATGGAATTGAGTCACTCTGAGTGGGACACTTATTTAACTTTATGAAAAAGAAAACATGTATCATACAACAAATGTGACAGCCTTTTAACCACTTAAGTTAAAACCTGCCAACATTAACCTCATCATCATCATCCTCATAAAGAAAGCTGCCCTCACATTCATCTAAGTCTGAATTCTGACCACTGAGAAATTCTTTCTCCACTGTATCATCATCTACATCAGTGGTAGCCATTTCATGCTGCCAGTGCCACCAAGATGGTCCCTTTCTACAACATCAGCAAAACCATGACTATGCGAATATTGAGGTTGCAGTCTGAGCTGGTATGTGCCTCTCATTCATTTTTATGAATGTCAGCAAACTGACATTTGCAGGAGAGAGGTTTGTATGATGATCCCAAACTATTGCACCTGCTGAGCTGAATACCCTCTCAACACTCACACTGGAGGGTGGGCATATCAGGAACTTCAGTGCCACAGCGGTCAGCTCTAGCCATTCACTGACCTTTCCACTCCAGTGTAAAAGGGGATCATCAGTGATTGACAGATGCCTGTTTTCAGACAAATATGACTCAACCATTCACTGTACTGCACTAAGTCCATTGGTTGATGCATCATCCTGTTCTCTGGAATCATTTATGTAACAAATCCCCACTTGTGACAAAGCCTCCCAAAGTGGGTTAATGCCAGCGGCTTTTGATGACAGACCACCTGGAACTGCAGTCCCCTTCCCCTTACAGGATATGCTTGATACTACTCCTCCAGGTTCACCTTCAGCCTGATTATGCTGCTGAGTTCTGCTGATCTTGGCATGTGACTTCTGTGCCCCATGAACCAAGTGCACCAGTTGCCCACTGAAATTTTTTTCCTGTTCAGACCCGCCCTACAGTACTGAGGCAATCCCACATTTGTATCGTGGGTCCAGCATTGTTGCTATCGCAAAGTTGTCACTATGCTGAATGCTCAAGATGTGACGATTCTGGTTGAATACTGTCAGCATGTGTTTCAGCAACACACTGCTACCACTGTCTCTAGCAACATCAAGGCTATGCTGTACATTCAGTAATGTCTGCCTCAGCACCCGCAGCAGTGGAATTGATTGGCTAATGGAGGCAGACTCACCACTCACTGCCTGTGTGACATGTTCAAAAGGCCTCAAAATTGTTATTACATGGTCCATGAGGTGCCACTGCTCAGTCATCATAGACATGGAGGCCCCAGAACTGTCACGGCTAGTGTGCATGACAAGATATTCTGAAATGGCTTTGTATTGTTCATACAACCTGTCTGCCATGTATAAAGTAGAGTTCCACTGGGTGACAACTTCAAGCTTGAAGCAGTGTTGCGGGAGGCTGTTTTGGATCTGCAACTGTCAAAGTTGGTCATGGGCCTTTGCAGAGTGTGAAAAGTGAGAACAGATATGGTGTGCAACTGTCAGCATTTCCTTTATTTCAGGGTGCTGCAGAAACTCCTGCACCACAAGATTTAAACAGTGGGCCATGCATGGAACCTGAACAAAGTCACTATTCGTGATGCATTTCACCACATTTGACCCATTGTCACTTGCTATGAACCCAGCTCTCAGGAATGGGGTTCAGCCACTTGTCAATTTCAGTCAGTACTAAGTCCAACATGTTTTCACCATTGTGTGAACAGGTAACATTACGCATAGCAATCGTTGCATGCTGTCCAATTCCTGGAAGATTGCTACCACGACACTCCATCTTACTACACTGATTATTCACACTACCAACAGCACAAACAACACCCGGCACCTGCGTCCAATGTGCAGTTATACACAAATACAAACTCCCCACTGTTTTGCCACTTGTCCACAAATCCATACTTAAATGGATGAATTTAGAGGAGGAATGTTGAAGGGCATGTCTTACAGAGTCGGACACAGTACAGTACAGCTTGGGGACAGCATGGATTGTAAAGCATGTCCTGGATGGGACTTTGCATTTTGGACAGACACATGCCACAAAGCACCAGAACCAAGAATTCTCCACAAAGGAGAATGGCAAAAGATAAATTGACAGCATTTCAGCTACAGCAGTATTAAGTTCATGTGACATTGTACGATTGGGTGGGTACTTCAGTTTATGCGCAAAAACACTCTGCAATGTTTTCTGACTTAAATGTTTTACACAGGGTGTGATGACAAATGGTTCTGCTCTGCAAATGGCAGGGGGCAGAGTGTGGACGTGTGGTGAAGACTGCTGCACAGGAGAAGATGAAAAACCCACAAATGCAGTTATTTTCCCAGATTTACCAATCGGGGTTGATGTACCACTTGCACTAGACATATTGCATTCACCATCACCAGCAAAACTGCTACTCTCACCACCACTAGAAAACATTTCAAAATCATTATGCTCCTCCACTTCATCATGCCTGTAGTAATCCTCTACTCTTATTTCATCGCTACTGCACACATTTAATTTCCTACTTGATTTTGCAGTCATGGAAGGGGATAACATGCTCATTATGGTTGATGACGAGGGTGAACACCCCACTGTGGTATTATTAGTTGCCATCATGTGCTGGGTTCACAGTGCCATGTGCCTGTTCTTAAGATGTGTATGCTGTCCCGCTGTGCCCAGATGGCTCCCCTTTTTACCTTGCTGCACACAGGCATGGTAAACCTGGCAGACTGCAACTGACTCATCATTTGCATCTTGCACAAAAAAATCCCAAACAGGGGACTGAGATGCTCTAGTTTTAATATGTCCTGATGCTGCTTCTTAGACTCCGTTTTTTAAGCCATGAAGTGGGGCTGCTACATGATTTTTCAGGCAGGACACACTTGGACTGCAACTAACCACCAAGACTACTTATCATTATTACTGGGTCATCATCATCACTATCAACTGAAACTGGTAAATGACAACTTTTTATGGGGGGGGGGTTAATGCAAACACACCCAGGCACAGCCACTTTGAATTTCTTTTGGGGTCACTTACATCATCATCATCATATTCATCAACATCACCCACATCCACATCTTCTGCTTGGATGCTGGCATGCAGGCTGCATGTTTCAGCCACAGCAACATCATCATCATCATCAGATTCATCATCATCAACACCACCACCCGATATTTCTTCACCACACTGTGAATCACTGCATGGCAAATGCATGACCTGAACTGCGGTGGAAGAAATGTGACATTGTGTGCTATCGTTGACATGATGATCTGAATTCTGATGTTCAGTTGCTGGGATGTTACTGGGGAGTATGACATCATCTACACTGTCACTCACTGGCACTGCTTCACATTGCACTATATTTTTGGACACAGTAAAATGGTCAGAAGTGGAACTTGAGGCAGCAGTACTCATACCACCACCAGCAACTGCACTAACACCACAAGCTGGAACAACATCATCTCCTCCAAGTATGAGTGAAGCTACTGAATGTGCTATAAAAAACATTGAAGGGGAAATACTTTTCCTCACATCAGCAATGCACTTCTGTGTACTACCACGCCCACAGACAATCTTACCACTGGCAGCAGTGCCATGGCAAGAAATGGCTTGGCTTGCATGTCTCTTTGTGGGCATTTTGGGGGATCAACAAGAATATTCGAAACAAATTTAGATTTTGGAACGTTCACTCTGGGTGTGGGCCGGGGCTTGGAGGGACGCAGGATGTCAAGCCAAAAAACAACTGTGGCTTCAACAAGAGATACACATGCAAAGTCACAACAAGTTCACCACCTTAACTAACCAGTGGTGCTCAAGTCACAAACAATCCAATCTGGAAAAGAATGCCTTTTGCCGGGAAGGGGGAGCAATGACTACAGATTACCGCAGTGCAAAACCAAGAAAAAACTCCACAGTGGCAGTACAAAAACATGCAGGTGCAGTGGATAGCAGATACACACTGCTGCCCCTGCAATTACACTGTGGCACAATAAAAGGTGTATTATTTGATGTCACACACCGTGCACACACACACTCACACACACACATACAATTTGTCTACAAGTAATGCGAAGCAAATTGAAAACTTCAGTAATATACCACATATTTTAAACAACCCTGAAATTATGCACTGCTGCACCAGGTCTACACACACAATCAGCTAAAAAATGCCAGCAATTACTGAAAATATTATTGCGTGTACATTAACGGTCAATTATACAAGACAAATATAGCTAAAAAACAAAGAACACCCTATTTCTCCAACTTAAATCTACCTACACCACAGCTACACCCTTCCCCCAAAGCACTCTTCCACTGTCTCTCAGTACACAGATGCAATGTTGTACATTAACATTCAAAATCCTCACACAAACAATAAACACTCGATGATATGAGCACAGGAGGGTTTCCTACGATCGATGAACTAAAGTTTGAGCAAAAAAAAAGTTACTCAAAAAGGCATTTTGACAGCTTTTACAAGGTTTGAATCACAGAGAGCTCTTAGAACAGATGGCCTCCTACAGCTTCCTACACACACTACCCTGAACTGAGACTGTGCAGAACAATCTAGAGCCCATGTGACTTGAAATCCCATGAATCACTGCAAAATTCGCCTTTGGAGCTTAAAAACCAGGTGAAGTGAGACGAAGTACATTGGTTTCAATGTACTTCACCTTAAAATTGGTGGAGTAGTGGTTTGGGAAGGAGGAGTAACGCAAAGTCATTGTTTTCAATGGACTTCGCGTTACCCATTATAACGCAAAGTACTCCGCTTCGCATTGCGGAGTACTTCTTGAATTCGCCTTCACTCCGTGAATCACTTCACGGAGTGAATTGAGGCCACTTCACCCACCACTACTTGGATTCACGATCTATAAAGGATGTCTGCCTGGCAGTGGGCATGAATAGAGCCCTAGAAGACATTAAGGTAAACCCAGATAGGTAGGGGGGTTACATTCATACATAATTTTTTCATATCACAAAGGCTCCTTTGTGAACAATCACATCAGTTCAGAGGCAGCACAGTCACCTATGTGTTCTTTGATGTAGCAGTCATGCAGGCGCTGGGGCAGGCAGAGGTACCCTGTTAGCTAAGAGTGACATAAAGTCAGCCTTCCACTTGTTACCTGTCAGGCCAGATGATTCTGATCTACTGGGCTTCTGTTTCGAGGGCCAATTCTATTATGACATGGTAATACTGATGGGTTGTGCAATCTAATGTTCAGCCTCTGAGGCATTTAGCTGCTTCTTAGAATGGGCAACAAAGGCACACTCAGGCAATTGGCAGATAACTCCCTATCTGGATGATGTCCTCTTTATTAATAGACCTTGAACTGAAGGGTGTGGGAGAATGTTATATGCTTTTATGGAGTTGATAGCATGGTTTGGGGGTACCGCTAGTGGAGAAGAAAATGGAAGGTCCTATGACAAGGCTCACATACCTGGTTATAATAGGGCTAAACACAGTAGAAATGGTTTCCAGGCTGCCAGCAGACAACATAGAAAGGCTAAGACTGCTCTGTGTTCATGTAGGAGAAGGGGGAACAAGTACCTCAGGCAAGTGGGGGGGTGGGTAAGGGGATGACAGATGTAGGGATTACAAGAGGGCAAAGTGCTGGAGGGGTTGAGGGCATTAAGAGTGGATAAAGCACCTGGACTGGATGGCATTCACCCTGGGATACTCAGGGAGCTGGTAGAGGCCCTTGTGGGGCTGCTGGCAGACCTGTTCAATATCTTCCTGGACACAGGATGTGTACCACAGGACTGGAGGATGGTCCACATGGTGCCCATCCATAAAAGTGGGCCAAAGGATGAACCAGGGAACTACAGGCCAGTGAGGCTCTCCTCAGTCATTGGCAAACTCATGGAGACCATTCTAAAGGAGAGGCTCATGAGCCTCTTGGAGGCAAACAGTATCCAGGACGACCAGCAACACGAGTTTGTCGTGGGCAGATCATGCCAGATAAACATGATACAGTTCTATGACTTGGTGACATGGGAACTAGACAAGGGCCATGCTGTGGATGTCCTGTACTTGGACTTCAGTAAGGCCTTTGATTCAGTGCCGCATGGGAGATCGGGGGGGAAGCTGGAGTATGTGGGCACATGACTAAAAATGATGACCTGGATCAGGAACTGGCTGAGGGGGAGACAGAAAAGGCTGGTGGTAGGAGGGGAACTCTCATCACTGAGACCAGTGATGAGTGGCAGACCACAGGGATCCATGCTGGGACCAGTACTGTTCAGGATTTTCATTGCAGATATCTCAAATGGGATCCGGAGCAAAATCATTCTGTTCGCAGATGATACCAAGATGGGAGCTGTTGTAGATGACATGGAGGGGGAAAGGGGTTGCAGGAGGACCTGAATAAGTTGCAGGAGTGGGCAGATAAATTACAGTTGGGGTTCAAAGCCAAGAAGTGCAAGGTTCGGCACTTCGGAGCCCAGAACCAGGGGAGCAATTATCACTTAAATGGGATTCAGTTGGGTTGCTCCACTGAAGAGAAGGACCTAGGTGTGATCATAACAAGGATCATGAACAACTCTGTTCAATGCAGAAGGATGGTGGCAAAAGCCAACAAAATGTTGGGGTGTATAGCTAGAAGGATCTCCTCCAGAAGTAGGGAGGTTATCCTGTCCCTGTATAGGTTGCTGGTCAGTCCCCACCTGAAGTACTGCATGCAATACTGGCACCCGTTCCTGAAGAAGGACATCAGATTGTTGGAGAGGGTACATCACAGAGCTGCAAAGATGATCCAGGGATTGGAGGGTAAGCCATATGATGAAAGGCTGGGGGAGTTGAATATGTACTCTCTGGAAGAGAGAAGGGCCAGGGAGATATGATTGAGACCTTTAAGTACCTGAAGGGAATAAACAAGATTAATACAGAGATGATTTTCCAGAGGAGAAAGGAGAGGGACACAAGAGTACACCAACTGAGATTGGAGGGGGGTAGATGCAGGAAAGAGGTGAGGAGACATTTTTTTCACAGAAAGAGTGGTAGACAATTGGAACTCCTTGCCGGGCGAGGTAGTGGCCTGCAAGATGGTACACAGCTTCAAGAGGGATTGGGATAGGGTAAGGGTAAGGGGTAACAGGATGGGGGTAAGGGAGTGACAGTAGCATTCTAAGGTGCTAGCTGCACACTCGAGCAGACTCGATAGACCATGATGCCTGTTTCTGCTGGCATTTTGGTATGCTCGTATGTAAGGGAGTTAATCAGAGAAGTCTGGACTGCTAGAAAAGTAAAGTTAAAAACTTTGTAGTCATTCATTGGCCATCTGAATTTTGCATGTAAAGCAATTTCACCTGAAAGACTATTTATTAGGTGTTTAGCATAGGCAATAAGGAGAGCACTTCTACTCCATCATCACATGCAGGTGTCAGCTGGTATGAGGGCTGATTTGGAGGTATGGGACATGTTCCTAAGGTGGTTTAATGGAATTTCAATGTGGCAGTTAGGAAGGGCATTTACACAGGATTGTCAATCAGTTACAGATGTGGCAGGTGGTTTGGGCTATGGGGCATATTTTAAGGATTCCTGGGTCAATGGGATGCCACATCAGTAAGAGACAGTCTTACTAAGAATATAATATAGCTGGAGCTGTTTCCTATTGTAGCTGACATTTTTGTGTCTGGTGGCAGACTGGTAAACAGGAGAATATCACTCCACTTGTATAACATGGCTGTGGTTGAAATTCTGTATGTGCATTCTTCAGACTCCTGTTGAGGTGATGAGGCTGTTGCAAATCTTTGTACTGTGCTGCTTACAGCTCAACTTCACATTGAGGGCTAACTACGTACCTGGGAAAGTTAATGTCATTGCTGATGGAGTGCTTCATTTACAGTTTGACCACTTTCACCAGCTTGCTCCAGCAGCAAATCTATGCTCAGCCCAGATCTCCCATTACCTATGGCAAGCAGCGACCCAAAAACATACAGACAGGTATAGCATGCTCAACCCCAGGAACAAGGTGTAAGTATGATGCAAATATGAGTCCATTTCAGAAGTTTGGGGGGCAACAGGTGAGTTGGCCAGAGATGTTAGAGAGCATAAGGGTGATTCTACAGTTCATCCACCATCTTATAGAAGGCAGAAGACCACCAACTTACAAAAGGAGCCACTTGTCAACCTTTGATGTCTATGCTCAAATGCATGGATTACAGAAAGCGACAGGCTCCTTCATTGTCAGGAAGATGATAGATGGTTTGGCTAGAATTAGTGGAAAATGGTAGGATACCAGAAAACCAGTTGACAGGTCTTTGTTGAATGAAATCATAGGTTCCCTGGGTTACATATATTCAACAGCTGCCAAGATGCAGCTATTCAGGTCTTTCTTTGCATGTGCATTTTTCTGTGTTTTCTGGGTGTCAGATCTGGTGGTGGACTCTAAAGCACTGGCTGATAAAATTTAGTCCAATGATGTGAGACTGCTTGAGCAGGCAGTCAAAGAGTAACCAACTGAGACCAGCCCAGCTTGTGACATTAAGACACTGGGTCATAGTCTGTGCCCTTGGAAGATAATTGAAGACTACCTAGCACATAGGCCACAGGGTAGTAGGGATTTCTTCATCCATAGTAATGGTGAGCCAGTGACCAGGTGTCAGTTTTGGAGCAGTTCTTAGAAAAGGAATTCAAGCTACAGGCAGAAATCCAAGATGGTATAATGCCCACCCATTTAGGATTGGGGCAGCCACAGAAGTGACTCAGCTGGGTTGTAAAGAGGATAAGATAAACATTACTGGCAGGTGGGCATCTTGGGCATATAATGTTGTTGATGAGACTGAAGTTTTATTTGTGTTTTATATTTAATTATAATGCTTGTTTTTTATATACTTTTGTACAGTGCCTTGAAAACTTGAAAGGCGCTTTATAAATAAAATGTATTATTATTATTATTATTATTATTATTGTGGATATATCAGGACATCTGCCTTTAGAGAAAACTCTGGACACAGGAATCAGTGGCATGATGATGCTAACTTTTTGTGATAATGTTACAGATCTGGTTTCTGCATTCAAAGTAATATGAGTAGTGGGACACTTCTACATCAGAAGAGCACATGACTGGGACTTCTGATGATGTCGCAGTACTGAGGGTGCCTTCAGCCTGTAGCTCCTCTCCCTCTAATCATCAAGCTCCCCAAAAATCAGCTTACAGTCAGTGGGAGTACAGTCACATGACTTCATGCAGAGAAGAAGAAGATCGACTCACGATATCCAGGATTCACAACCAAGATGGGCAGACAGATGGTGAAGGATTTTCCCATGAACCCCTGCTTAGGAGTAGAAGCATTTGCCTGATGAGTATGATGGGTCAGCCATACGATACAGAAACCATGATAAGCAGCTCTCCAGAACTTGATTTGAGACCTTCATAGCAGAAATAAAAGGGCTCAAGGCAGAGAACCATGGAGAATTAAAAAAATTAAACAAGCAGCTTCAGCATTTGGAGAGGTAGGGAGACACAGCAGAGGAACAGGTTGCCAAGTTAAGGCTGGTACACTTCAGCTTCACAAGGCTGCCACCATTTTAGCAGAGCAAAAGGAAAAACAGTACAAAAAATCCCAGGATTTGGAAGGACAATCACTGCGTGACAATCTCCAAATGTATGGCCTCTCTGAAAACACAGAAATGGGAAGCTTTATGGATTTTCTGGAGGACCTCCTTAAAGATATATTTGTGCTACCTCCCACAGTGACATTCCATACTGAATGAGCATATTCTGCTCTTGTCCCAAAACCCATAGGCCATAATAACAGACCATGTCCTATTTTTATGAAATTTAATTCATAAAAAGACAAAGAAAAAATATTGCAGATTGCCTGGCAAAACAAGAACATTACCTACAAGTCAGCGAAGATTACTTTTGATCAGGATTATCCTTCTGAGGTGGTCTGTTGCTGAGTCCAAGACGGTGAGCTGAGAGCACAGGTAGGATGCCATCTCAGAACCACTCTCCCAATGTAATGCAAACTTGGACTCAAAAAGCTGTCTCTCTCTGTGTATTTTTCTTTACCTTCAGATTAGTGGGGTCGCGAGGGCTAAGAAGGAGATTGCCCTCCCCAGCACCAGCAGCCCAACTCGGGGACCGGATCGCCCGCGTTCCCCCCCCCCCGGACCACAGATCAGTCAGTGGGGTCGCGAGGGCTAAGAAGGAGATTGCCCTCCCAGCACCAGCAGCCCAACTCGGGACTGGATTGTCCGCGCTCCCCCGGACCACAGATCAGTCAGTGGGGTCCGCGAGGGCTAAGAAGGAGATTGCCCCGCACCAGCAGCAGCCCAACTCGGGACTGGATTGCCCGCGCTTCCCCGGACCACAGATCAGTCAGTGGGGTCGCGAGGGCTAAGAAGGAGATTGCCCTCCCCAGCACCAGCAGCCCAACTCGGGGACCGGATCGCCCGCGCTCCCCCCCGGACCACAGATCAGTCAGTGGGGTCGTGAGGGCTAAGAAGGAGATTGCCCTCCCCAGCACCAGCAGCCCAACTCGGGGACCGGATCGCCCGCGCTCCCCCGGACCACAGATCAGTCAGTGGGGTCGCGAGGGCTAAGAAGGAGATTGCCCTCCCCAGCACCAGCAGCCCAACTCGGGGACCGGATCGCCCGCGCTCCCCCGGACCACAAATCAGTCAGTGGGGTCGCGAGGGCTAAGAAGGAGATTGCCCTCCCCAGCACCAGCAGCCCAACTCGGGGACCGGATCGCCCGCGCTCCCCCCCCGGACCACAGGTACGGCACACCGCGGAGCAGAGGGATTCTGCAGCTCACAGTTGAATTTGGCACCTAAACTTGGACTATTTGCTTTGTGCCTACAATTGCTTTTTCCACCGCGTATAGGCTGCTATTTAAGCTGGTGTTCTGTTGATTAATCATAGTCCTACTGTGTAGCCTTGCATCGCCATAGCTAAACCGTTGAAATTTAAACTTAAAGATAAACTGGGATGTCAATCTCAGAAAAGGAAAAACGCTGACTGCATTGCTCAGTTTGTCTTACCTGGCCCGCCTCCTCATACCAGTATTTAATTCCCTTTTCTCTCCTCAGATCAGTCAGTGGGGTCACGAGGGCTAAGAAGGAGATTGCCCTCCCCAGCACCAGCAGCCCAACTCGGGGACCGGATCGCCCGCGCCCCCCCCGGACCACAGGTACGGCACACCGCGGAGCAGAGGGATTCTGCAGCTCACAGCTGGAATCCCGCCGGCACTGCGTGCCGGCTCCCCACCACCCTTGGTCGGCTCTCCACTTTATAGGCATTACCACGTGAGGCTGCAGAACCAATCAGCCCACTTTACCATCTGCAGGTTATACTGGCTGAACACTAGAGGGATCCTGCTCTTCTAAGCCCTCCTATCTCTCAAACAGCAACATAACATAATGACTCCTTTAGGACTTAGATTGTTCATACTGCTCCTCCTCACCCCAACACTGCTACAAAAAAACACAGCCCTAAACCTCTATGACACTGCGACATATGTTCTTATGCTAGCCTCTTGTCCACCTCCCATTCCCTCTAACCCCTCCCTCTACTCTCCTTTCTCCACCTGCACCCCTCACACATTGGCTTGCCCAACTGCCTCCTCTCACTCCCCTCCGACACCCATACCCTGTGCAGCCCATAATAGCTGGTGGCATCCCCCTGTGCTAGCCCTGCCCACCCTTAGCTCCCTGTCTATCCCCTGCAATACCCCTCGCAAACCCTCCTGACCGCCCAGACATCACCACGATCACAGCTGCAGTCCCTTATTCCGGCTCACCATCCTACTCCTCCTGCTCTCGGGTAATGTCCACCCCAACCCTGGTCCAGGACCCAGTACACTGCCCTCCACAGGGCATGGCCTCCGCATTGCCTGCATGAATATCTGCAGTCTGCCTAAAAAGACTGCTGCACTCCAATGCTGGGCCTCCCAGCATAAGCCCGATGTCCTTGCCATAGTGGAAACTTGGCTCTCACCATTGACCCCGGACTCGACGGTCTCCCTCCCTGGCTACTCCCTCTTCAGAGAAGATTGTGTGGGTAAGCGTGGGGGGGGGCTGCGCTGTCTACTTAAGGAACTCCCTCCTGGGTCATGCCCTGCATACCCCAAAACTCGATCATGGGGCTCAAGCTATCACCCTAAAAATCTCCCTGACCCAGGCCGTGGCCCACTTTACTTCACAACGACATATGTACCCCCACATGAACAAAACCAAGCTATCCACTCCCTCACTGAATACCTCACTTCCCTGCCTCAAAAGGCAGAACAACTCATAGTGGGTGACCTCAACATCAACTGGCTCAGCACTACCTCAGCTCAAATCAAAGATACCTTCTCTGCCCTTGATCTGTCCCAGCTAGTGACTCAACCCACCAGATTTAACCAATCTAGTGGGACTAGCACGCTGCTTGACATTGTGCTCTCCAACCGCCCTCACAAAATAAAGGATATTAATATATTGTCCAACTCCCTCAGTGATCACTCACCAATTCTCTGCCACTGGTCCACCCCCACGCTCAAAACCACACGGCTTGCCACCCCCGTCGTGCCGTCCCGGGAGGTCTACGTAAACTTAAGCGTCACCTTGCACAACTGGATTGGTCCCCAATCTCCCTTGCAACGGAAATAGACGATGCCCTTGCTTTCCTCACAAATGCCTTCTGCAAGGCCTGTGATGTTTTTGCCCCTGTCACCCACCCCCGTACCAAGAGGCACTCAGCCGCCTGGATAACCACCACCCTGCTCCAACAGCTGAAGCAACGTGATAATCTATGGCACATTGCTGTCAATACTGGCAAACTAGCTGACAGGCAGGCCTATAATGCAGCTCGTAACCAGTGCACCTGGGCCATAAGAAAAGCCAAAGCCAGCCATTACCAATCCACCTTGACATCCACTTGGGGCAATGCCCGCACCTTCTGGAATAACATGAAGGAGTTAAACGGGTCGACCTGCTCCACCCTTCCCTCTCAGATGATCATAAATGGTGCTGTTAACGCGGACCCTTCCCGTATTGCCAACTGCCTCAACGAGACCTTCACTGATCTAAACTCAGTTCTCCCGGCCCACTTCTTTGACCCCATACCGGTATGCGACAACCCAGCTATTGCTCGCCCCCCCACTTCTCTTTAGGACTGTCTCTCACAGGAGGCGAAGCCAATCCTCCTAAACACTCTTTCTTCCCGCAACCCTAGTGAGGACCCCCTCGACTCCTGGATACTCCGCCTAACATTGGATGTCATGTTAGTCCCCCTCACTGACCTCCTTAATCGATCCCTGTGTCTTGGCCAATTCCCAAAGGCGTGGAAGCAGGCTGAAATCATCCCTATACATAAGAATGGAGACCGTACTGTACCAAATAACTACAGGCCCATCTCCATCCTCCCCTCTCCAAAGCGCTCGAAAAAATAGTAGCCACACAACTCGTAACCTATCTATCCAGCCACAACATTCTGTGCCCTGAACAACATGGCTTCCGTCCAGGGCACAGCACCACCACTGCTCTTCTGGAATTCTCCCACCATATACACTCTGCACTAGATGGCAGGGAATTGGCTGGGGCAGTATTCATTGACCTGTCCAAGGCCTTTGACACTGTGAACCACCCACTATTGCTTGCCACCCTCTGTAAAGTTGGGCTGTCATCTAGACCATTAGCCTGGTTCTCCAGCTACCTTAATGATAGGTCACAACGCGTCAAGCTAGCTGCTTGCCTATCCTCGGCCCTACCTGTCCTCTCGGGAGTCCCTCAAGGCTCCATTCTGGGCCCCACATTATTCAGTCTCTTCCTGAACACCCTTCCCAGCTCGTGTTCAGGAAAGTTGCTATTATATGCAGATGATGCAGTCCTGCTCTCCTCGCACCCCAATCCGACCACACTCCAGAACAGCCTTCAAACCTCCTTCAGCCAAGCTGAAAAATGGTTCCTCGACCACCGCCTAGTCCTGAATCTCAAGAAAACAAAGTCAATGATCTTCACACACCACCAAAGTAGCTCCAAAAATGCCCCCCTCTGCATACTTCCCAACACCCTCCATCCCCTTGAGCAGGTATCAACTTACAAATATCTGGGGGTCACCTTTGACTCGGCCTCTCCTTCCATACCCATATAAGTGCCCTATCCTCTGCCATGAACACCGGATTGGGCTCTCTATCGTCACAAAGACTGCCTCCTGGTCGCCCTACGGTTGGCCATTACTTCCTCCATCCTGTCACTAGTTGACTATGGCCTCCATATCACGCTGCTGCTGGCCCCACTACCCTCACCAAAGTCCAGACCTCCATCAACAAAGCCTGTAGGCTCTCGTGGCAGGCCCCTAGAGGAACCCATACATGCCAGCTCTATGCCACCACGAACATACTCAATCTAGAAGAACGTCTGCAATATCACACTGGTATACTAACCAAAAAGACTCTTCTAGGTCTGTGCCCCCCTGGTGTCACTGCTCAACTCCAGCCTGCTTACCACTCAACCGCCACCCGTGCCACCTGCAAGGCTGCCTTCCAGGTGCCTAGAGCCAGGACCTCCGTTGCCCAAAGGTCCTTTTATTACAGAGCACCGTCCTGGTACAACTCCTTCCCCAATCACATCTCAAACACTCCTAAAATTGGTCAGTTCAAAACTGCCCTGCGCAACCACCTACTTGGCACTCGGAAGTGTACGTGCCTACGGTAAGGCCATCCACTGCTCTCCAGCCTTGATAGCCTGCCCCACTCCATTTTTCTCAGGAGCTTGCATTCATGGCCTGCCAGCTTTTAACATTGTTCTCCATTCTGTGATACGATGGTATTCTTCCGATTCTTTATGCTATGTATAATTTACTCTGTAAAACACCTATGTCTCATGCTCTGTATAATGTATGTACGCACCTGTATTGTTCCACCCTGTCTCGGCGCACTACTTGTTTTCTCCCCTCCCTGTGACGAGGTGTCTTTGTAAATGAGTCTGTGACTCAAAGGTTGTAAATCCGATTGATGAACTAAATAAAATAAAATAAATAAATTAAACGATGAATGAAACTACTATTTATTTTGTTTAAATTTTCAAAGACAAGTGCTGGCTCAGGAGTAAGCTTAAAAATACATTAAAAACCAGAGTTTCAAGGGTGTATTCAAGAACCAAAAAGTGCCAGAAAGCCTCCACTCACTCCAGCGCAGCCTAGGTAGACAGCTTCCCCAATGACTCCCCTAGGTATTTCATAAGAAGAACCTGATTGCAGCAGCAAAAAATAAACATTTTGCAGTTCTCTCCAACTATGATAGACAAACGTCTGTCCCCTTTACCTGCTTCTCCAGTGGCAACAAACGAGAAACAGGATACAATCTGCATACTAAGCCATGAAGGCAAACCAGAGGAGTCAACATATTTGACAGCAGATGAGAAAGAAGATTTAGTGCAGGACCCTGGCCCAACCAGGCCTGAAAAACTGCAATCAATCTCAGTGGTGCAACAGGTAGAAAACTCATTATTACAATTCATGTTAACACTGTTAATGCTAAATGTCCCATTAAGTTTCAAGACCTACCTGCCTTAAATCTAAGTGAAACGTGGGAAATCTTAGACCGAGAAATGGAGACACAGTTAGAGGAGAAAAGCATGGCAGAATTTACAGGACCAGCTTCTATGGGGGAAGGAAACTGAGCTAAGAACAGAGACAAAATAGGGGAAGCTCAGCCTACAACTTCGAATGTTGCCCCAGACAAATCGGTATATTCAGACTGGCTATCACTGAAGGACAACACTCAACAAGAGATAAGAACAGGGCCAGCCTCCACCTCATCTGCAGTAGCTGATATTAATAAATTGGTGAACGAACTAGCAGCTAAATTCAAAAAACTTTCAGTAAGGGCAAATGAGTCAGAACTACGAGTCAGCACACTAGAAGATAAAAGTTATCCTGCAATCACTGCAGTAGACAAACATCTGGTTACAATAGAAGAACTAAAACAAAAAATGATGGACCTTGAAGACAGATCCCGAAAAAATAATGTTAAGTTGATTGGGATCCCACAGGGGACCGAAGGGACAGGAGAACCTATTGCACATTTTGAAAAGTTGGTGACTCTAGCTCTCAATCTGAAATTCCCTGAGGAAAAAATTCAATTGGATCTAGACCACAGGAGTAGAATAAGGGAAACTCATCCCTCATAACCTTTTACCTCTTCTTCTCCTTTTCCCAGGCCAGTAGTGATCAAGCTGCATGAATACCAAGACCAGGAGAGGATTCTATAAGCAGCAAGGGTTAACAGAGGGCTCATGGTGGAAGACTTCAAATTTTCTGCATACCCAGATTTTAGCCAGGAGGCTAATAAGTCCAGAAAATCATTTGATCAGGTTACAAACATTATCCAACAATGCAGTATAAGATTTTCACTCCTGCCACCTGGCAGATTACTTTTTTTTTATCTGGGGAAGCCAGAGGAGGCAGGAGTAAGATGGCCAGGGAGAATGCAGGTGGTGAAGAATTTATTGAAAATCTTGTCTACAGAGGTGGTATATGAGGCAGGCAATCCATCAATTTTAAGGACTTGAGGGGTAGGATGTGCAGGTGAGTCAACAAGAGAGAGTGGATAACGTTCCAGAAGGTAGCAGGTATGTTGAGGTTAGACTACAGATGGGACCTGAAGTAATCAGCTTTGGCTTGACAGACAGCCTTAGTGCAGATGTTTCTGAGGGATTTGTATAACTGCAAGTGAGATGGAGATTGGGAAGATTTATATCATGCCCAAGCACAGTCCCAGGATTTGCATAGGGTTATAAGGTCCTTCGTTATCCAGGGACGATGGAAATGTTTGACACTGGCTCTTTTAAGGGGGGGAAATGGATATTCCAGATGTGAGTGACAGTGTTGAATAAGTGATTGAGGGCAGATTTGACATCTGGGGTCAAGAGCACCAGGAGCCAGACAGCATGAGTTAAGTCCTGAAGGAGGGCAGCAGAAGCCAGGGTACAGATTGGGTGATATTAAATGACTTTAGGGGCCAAGTGGGAAACAGTCACCTTCCTTACACAATAGGTTATGCAGTGATCATTGAAGGCACCAGGAAGGATACCAGCAGCAATGATGCAATGGGGGTGAGACAAAAGCACTCAGTCTAAAAGGGAGTGGTTAGGGGAGTCTAGGTTGAAGAGAGTTGGTTCAGAGATCAGTTGGGTGAGGTTTAGAGACTCAATTTTGAGGAGGGTGGGTATTGAGGAGGGAAAGAGCCAGTCCAGGTTGAAATCTCCAAGGAGAATGAGTTCTCTGTTTGCCATGTGGGAGGTGATGGAAGAGATACAGGTGAGTAGGGAGTTGTGGGTTGTTCAAGGGGGGGTGTAGAGTACCCCAATATAGATTGGGATAGAGGTGGGAAGGGATAGAAGGATGACGATTATCTCATGTGAGGCAGGGCAGGATTCATTGAGGGAGATGGAGCATGAGAGAGACTGACGAACATACATGGGTATGTCACCATCACCATTACTGCTATCTTGGTGGTAGAGGTTGAAGTCTGGGGTTGTAAGGGAGGAGTCAGGAATCCTAGCAGACAGTGAGGTTTCAGTGACACACAAGGTGTCTGAGGGGTGCTGAGTAATTCAGACTTTGAGAGTGTCCAACTTAGGGAGGAGGCTCCTGGCATTCAGGTAAAAGACAAAGATTCAATGCAAAAAAGTGCAAAGTAATGATCCTGGGAAACAAAAACCCAGGAGAAGAGTACACAATTGGGGGAGAGGCACTAACAACAACAAAAATGAAAAGGGACCTGGGGGTAGTCATATCAGATGACCTAAGGGT
Source organism: Neoceratodus forsteri (assembly GCA_016271365.2). Classification (NCBI taxonomy): domain Eukaryota; kingdom Metazoa; phylum Chordata; order Ceratodontiformes; family Ceratodontidae; genus Neoceratodus; species Neoceratodus forsteri. The sequence goes on along the minus strand of CM028130.1, from coordinate 1,062,489,911 downwards.
AAGCAAGCAATGTTAGAAGGCAGTAAGGAGGGCTGGGGAGATACTGGGATGTATAGGAAGAGGCATCACCAGTAGAAAACAGGTGGTTGTCATCCCTCTGTACAGACAGTTGGTGAGACCAAATCTGGAGTACTGCGTGCAGTTCTGGAAACCCCATCTCTGCAAGAACATAGACAGGAGGGAGGCAGTCCAGAGGAGTGCAACTAAAATGGTGCAGGGTCTGCACCAGAAGCCATATGAAGAAAGAGACTAAAGGAGCTTAGTATGTAAACCCTTGAGGAAAGGAGGGAGAGGGGGGACATGATAGAAACTTTCAAGTACCTCAAGGGAATCAACAAAGTCCAGGAGGGTAGCATCTTTCAGAAAAAGAGATGTGCAAGAACAAGAAGGCACAATTTTAAGATAGGGGGGATGGCTCAAGAGCAACATGAGGAAGTATTTTTTCATGGAGATGGTGGTGGACGTATGGAATGGCCTACCTGAGTAGGTTTTGGGGTCAAAAACATTGAGGGAATTTAAGAATTCATGGGACAGACATAAGGCAATTCTGGTGGAGGGGTAGGAAGAAGTAGGCTGTTAGTTAACTAGGATCTGCAGCTTATGCAATAGGTAGGGAAATGAGCAGACTGGGTGGACCAAGCGGTCCTTATCTGCTGGTATAGTCTATGTTACTATGTTTCTAAAGGCCTTTGGCACTTCATTCTGGGGTGGTGCAGAAGCCCCAGTGCAGAGTGAAGTGGGTGGCACGGTGAGTGGCAGCCAGATGCTGGCCACCAGAAAAGGCTTTGTTTATTTTTTTTGAACTAGTGGCCCAGAAGATAGTTTTACTTGCTACAAATAGAGATATTCTTGTTGAAGATTTTAATGCTGCCCGGGATTAACCAAGAGACCAAAAACTGGAACAGTATTTCCAGATTTGGAATGTCCAACAAGTAATAGATAGTCACCAGGAGAGGATATACTAAAGGCATTGGTAACATATTAGATCTGATGTTTTTCTCAAAAACTTTTACTATAGAAAACTGCTCTGTTCTCCCCTTAGATCTAGGGGATCACAATCTCACTACGTGTATTGTTCAAGGAAAATGCCATCTTAAAACTAAATCTATAAGTACTATATTAAAAGAAGAAGTTATGCAAATGATGATGCTGCAAGCTTCTGTGATGATTTAAAATACCAACAATGGGACAGGACAAATCTTATGCCCGTTGCTGTCATGAGGATCAAGGACTTTACTAACATTTTTTTGCAAATTTGTGACAGGCATGTACCATAAAAATTAGGAAGACTGAGAAACAATCAGGTACAATAAATAGACAAATATTTAGGAAAAATTATTTGTGTCAAAGACAGATCATGGAAAAAAGCCAATAAAACAAATTTGGCACATTGGGATCTCTACAAAAGGCAACAAAATAGATCAAAGTTACTTATAAAATAAGCACAGAGAAAGTACTATTAAAATAAGATTGCCAATTCCACTCAACCAAAAAATATTGCAACATTAAAAAATAATTGGAAAATCCTGTAAAAGTAGACTCCTGCATTAAACTAATAGATAAAGATGGTGATATTAAATCCAAAAAAAGCTGCTGATACATTGAACTGCTATTTTCTAACTTTACCAGATATTGTTATACCAAACACTGTTAATGATGAAAATGAGTCTGGGGAGAGTGAGATTACTTAGAATGTAACTCCACTGTTTTATCTAAGAAAAATAAAGGTGAAAGAAGTAGTATCAGAAATTAAAAAGTTAAATACTAAGAAATCTTGCAGTCCTGACAATATTTAGATTAAGTTTCTGAAGGATGTGACAAACATAGTGCCATCAGTATTAATTAAATTATTCAGAGTTTGATGGAAGGCATTTTTCCTGATAGTTGGAAGCAAGGAAAAATGTTACCAATTTTCAAGGGTGGTAATTGAAAAGAATTTTCAAATTATACACCAGTTGCATTGTTATCTATTCTTTCCAAATTATTGGAACATATGGTATGCAATCAGTTATAAGAATAGAGAAACATTCAAAACTAACACATTTCCAACATGGCTTTAGGGCAGGTTATTCAATGGATACTGCACTCGTGGACTTCGTTGACAAAGTGGAACATGCGCAAGATGTGGGGGATTCTACGGGTGTGGTGTTTGTCCACCTGTCCAGAGCTTTTGATTTGGTAGATCATGCAATTCTAATTGCTAGATTAAAACAGATAGGCTTAGCCCCACACTGTATAGGCTGATTTGCATCATACTGCACCTAAATCAAAGAAGACAAGTGGCCATAGATGGCCAACTATCGGAACTGGGATATTTAGCCAAAGGTGTTCATAGAAACATAGAAACATAGACTTTGATGGCAGATAAGGACCACTTGGCCCACCTAGTCTGCCCATTTCCATACCTACAGGATAAGCTGCAGATCCTAGTTAACCAACAGCCTATTTCTTTCTACCCCCACAAGAATTGCCTTATATCTGTCCCATGCATTCTTGAATTCTCCCACAGTTTTAGACCCCACAACCTCCTAAGGAAGGCTGTTCCATGCACCCACCACCCTCTCTGTGAAAAAATACTTCCTCACATTGCCCCTGAGCCATCCCCCCTCTATCTTCAAATTGTGTCCCCTTGTTCTTGCACATCTCTTTTTCTGAAAGATGCTACCCTCTTGGACTTTGTTGATTCAACTGAGGTACTTAAAAGTTTCTATCATGTCCGCCCCCCCTTCCTCCTTTCCTCAAGGGTATACATATTAAGCTCCTGTAGTCTCACCTCGTATGGCTTCTCTTGCAGACCCTGCATCATTTTAGTTTCCCCTCCCCTGGACTGCCTTCATCTTGTCTATGTCCTTGAAGAGCTGGGGTCTCCAGAACTGGATGCAGTACTCCAGATGGGGTCTCACCAACTGTCTATACAGAGGGATAATAACTTCCTGGTTTCTGCTGGTGATGCCTCTCCCTATATATCCCAGTATCCCCCCAGCCCTACCTACTGCCTTCTCACATTGCTTGCCAACCTTAAGGTCATCTGATATGATTACTCCCAGGTCCCTTTCCATTTTTCCATTTCTGTTATTGTTACTACCTCCCCCCCACCCCATTGTGTACTCTTCCTCTGGGTTTTTGTTTCCCAGGTGCATTATTTTGCATTTCTTTGCACTGAATCCAAGCTGCCATACTTCTGACCATTCCTCCAACCTTGCCAAGTCCCTTCTCATCCTTTCTACGCCTCCTTGTGTATCAACCCTGTTGCAGATCTTTGTGTCATCTGCAAAGAGGCATCAAGACATTAAAAAGGACTAGAGCCAGTACTGAATCGTGTGGTACCCCACTAGTAACCTCCCTTTCTTCAGAGTGGACTCCGTTTACAATTACCTTCTGTGTCCTAATGTCCAGACAATGTTTTACCCAGGCTACCACCCTGGAACCCACTCCCAGGCTGGTTAACTTGTTTATTAATCTTTTGTGTGGGACTGTGTCAAATACCTTGCTAAAGCCTGATAGGCCATGTCCACAGCCCCTCCCTGGTCTACTGCTTTGGTCACCCAGTCAAAGAAATCAATTAGATTCATCTGACATGACTTTCCCGCTGTGAACCCATGCTGCCTTGGGTCCTGTGCCCCACTGGCCTCTAGGTACTCAACAATTCTTTCCTTTAGAAGCAATTTCATCACTTTCCCTACCACAGAGGTCAAACTGACAGGTCTGTAGTTTCCTGCCTCTGTCTTGCTCCCAGTTTTGTGAAGGGGAATCACATCCATTTTCCTCCAGTCCTCAGGTACCACACCATCCACCCATGATTTGTTAAAAAGGGTAGCCAGTGGTGTCTCTAGTTCTCACCTTAATTCTTTTAGAATTCTGGGGTGAATCCCATCAGGCCCCATTGCTTTGTCCACTTTCAGTTTTAGGAGTTCTTTCAGAACATATTCTTCTGTGAAAGGACTGGGATCGATCTCTCTATTCAGAGTGCTTCTGTTAATTGGATTAGGTACCTCCCCCTCCTCCTCTTTTGTGAATACTGAGCAGAAGTACTCATTCAGTATCCCTGCTTTTTCACTGTCCCTCTCTGCTCACCCACCATCCATTCTATTCAGCCTCATTATCACTCCCTTTGTCTTTCTACACTCTCTGATGTACCTATAAAAGGTTTTATCCCCCATCTTAACCAAGTTGGCTATCTTTTCCTCAGTTTGGGCCTTCACTATTCTGACTTCCCTCCCTACGTCCTTCTGCCTTAACTGGTACAGTTCTCTGTCCTGCTCCTTCTGTGTTTTCTTATACTTCCTAAATGCTATATTTTTCTCTCTGACCTTCCCCAGGGCTCAGTCCTGGGGCCGCTATTATTCTAGATATATATAAATGTTTTGCCAAAACTTATCTGTAATACACACATTAGGCTATAAACTGATGATATGGTGATACTGGAGTCAGCAAAACACCCCAAACAAAAGTTAGACAAACTCCAAGCTGATTTTGAAGTACTTCAAACCTGGTTCTGTGAATTTAAGTTAGTGCTTAGCTCTAGAAAAAGGCAAGCTATGATTTTTCAAAGTAAACAGACAAAATATGGATCACAAAGTATGCAGGATTTTAAAATTATTACTTTGAAGGGCCAAAAACTGTCAGTTATTAAGCAGTACAAATATTTAGGAGTTATGTTAAACAGCTCCCTGTCTTTTGAAGCACATATATTCATGCTACAATAAGAAAAGTAAATTCAAGAATTGGAGCAATGAGAAGATCGGCCTCAGTAGTTACATTCAAGATGTGTAATATGATTGCCACACAGCTGATCTTACCAGTTTTGAAGTACGGCAATCTGATACATGGGTTGGTTAATCTGAAATTATTAGATAAAGTTAGTTTAACATACAATCGATTGCCAAGATTTATTCTGAACTGTCCTTTTACAACTCACCATTGCTTGCTGTATCTACAATTAAAGTGGGACAGTTTGGCATTACAATTTAAAAAGCAGTGGATATATCTGGTATTTCAAATGAAAAATTGACTAAATAAGGGTAACCTATCTTTTGCATATGAGAAGGATGATCCCAGATACCATTTTAGGGATGCTATAAATAAAGGTTTAATAATTCAAAAAATAAGAAATAGATATGGCCAAATGACCTTTCAGTTTAACGCTGTAAGACTGCGGAATGTAATTCCTCTGTCAATAAGAAACTTGCCTAAGTTAAGTTTCTTTGTTACAGTGGTTAGTGTGGTTAATAAAGAAGTTTGCACTTGCATTTAAATTAATGTGTCAATATCCGAAAATCATCTTTGCTACTATGGTAATGTGGGAAACAGATAATATAACTGTGTTGTTTTACAAATTTACACTTGTAACTTATCGATGGGTGTTGTGTGTTTCAGTAACTATATCTGTATGTAAGAATGTTTAGATGGAATTTGACTGTAACTGTATGTTATATATACTGTATGTCTGCACAGGACAACTTTGTAAATATGTCCTCCGGGCCTAAAGTTCATATCCTGTCAAAAAATATAGTTTTAACTAACTAACTAACTAACTAACTAAAAAGAAGTTTTATGTCTCCTGTCACCAGGGAAAGCAACACGACCACATGAGGCAATCCAAGCCCAAAAGAAAAGAAGATCTTCCAACAGGGAGGAGGCTTGAAGAACTCCTCAGGGAGTCAGAGACTGTGGGGGCAGGTAAACCCATCCATGGAACCACTCACGGGGCAAGGTTTGAAGAGTACTCTATTGGAGCCAGTGCCAGAGGGGGCATGATTACATAAATAAATATGCATGCAGGCACAGCAGGGCCATATTTAAAGAAACAGTGCACCTGGTATATAGGCTGCCTTTTTTACTGCTCTTTATCTAAAGACTGACTTTGAGAAGTAAATGTAAAAGTTTTCTTTGTGTTTTGTGACCCCTATGACTGAACTACCTGCTGTCATATGTGTGTGTGTGTATGCCCACAAAGAGACTGTCTAAAGCCTTAGTGCTCCAATGACAGGGCTCTAATCTGTGTAAACAGATTGCACCTGCATTTAAAATTTAAAAGGAATTAACTACACAAAGACTTTAAATGTTTATTTAAATAACCACCGTCACAAATGTTTGCAAACTCCTTTATTAAGTCACCACTCCAATCTGCAGGTCGTACTCTGTGTTTCCCAGCCCTGTTGTTCCAGGCCATCTTCTTCCACAGCAGTTCGTCCAGGAGATTCCTCAGTGTTCCTTGCATCCCGTGACCCAGGTATGATCTGAAAGGCTGGTGACTTGTCAGTTCTTCTGTCTTCTTCCTCAAGGGGTTACCTATTCTGGTAGTCCATGTGTGACCTTCTACCAGTGATCTTCAGCACCTCAGCTGCATCTTGTTCTTCAGCCCAGGAGTAATAATAAGTACCGGTGGTCTATGACAGGCCCAAAGCCAATGACAAGTATTCTTTGAAATGTTCTTTTCTCTCTTCAGTTTGAGTGTCCCTCCAGAAGGGGTAAACTGTCTTGATAATCTAAAGGGGCTCTCAACTTAACTTTCCCATTAATTGACACACAAAGTGGTGGCTGAATTTTAAGTTGACTATAAAGTTTGAGTCATGTCTCATTTAAAGTGTTACAACCAAACTTAGAGTGTTCGAGATCATTTTAGTTGGTGTTGTAAATATTTTAATATTAAGATGCTTAGTATAAATGCTGTTGTTAAAAACTTTGATTACATTCAATTCAGCTTCACTCTTGCAGGTTCTGGTTAGTGGCTGTTGGCCTGGGTTCCCTTCCTCCAAATTCAGTGATGCACACTGGCCAGGTGTCACCCCAAAATCCAGCTCTGAGAGGTTGGAGTAGTTGCAGTTCTCATTCCCTCCAAGATACAGCCTTGTGGATCTGTGCTCTGACATGATCTATTAGAGTTCGGTCAGTGGCCCCCATGCTACCACAGGAGCCTATCATTATTTTGGTTGCTTCTTCTCCATGTTCTCTAATTCTTCAAAACTAACGTGTGACAAAACATCCCACAGTGGATTGGTTGGGATTTTTTCTTTGACCTTAGATGTTTTCACCTTTGTTTTTGCCTGTGCAGTACTAGCAACACTCCATTTCTGTTGTGGTTTAGAAAGTTGTTTTTTCAGCATATGTGCTCCATGTACTCATCTAATCAATAGGCCAGTCAAGTTATGCACCTGATCCTGGCAATCTTTAAGGATAGGTGCAAGGCCATGTTTATACTGTGGGTCCAGCATGGTGGTGATTCCAAACTCGGCAGACTGCAGGATGTCTGAAATATGTACACTGCAGTCTCACACATAGCATGTGTTCCATAAGAGCAGAACTGCCCGCACAGCCAACTGCTTCTATCCACTGTATGTTAAGAACAGCCTAACTCAACACCCACAGAAGTGATATTGTCTGACTTATACATTCAGTATCCCCTCTCACTGCCTGTTTTGCTTGCTCAAATGGCCTGATAATCTTTATCAGCCCTTCCATTAGTCACCACTGTTCTGTTGTCAGAGAAATGGCTGCCCTGGCACTGTCATGGCTTGTGTGGATCAGTAGATATTCCAGACAGTTTTATACTGCTCGTACAATTGCTCAATCACTCAGGATATTTAACGTCACTAGCAGTCCCCATCAGACAATTTTCTAATTGTTGGGATTTATCACACAGTTATTTTATTTTACTAAGTAAAAATCACTGAAAACTAATTCCAGAAGTTATGTAGCTGAAAATATACACTTCTCAGCTATTCAAATACAATTTTAAATCAGTTTTATTAGATGGAGTTTAGTCATTTTGAGAAAACATTGAACAAATATAATGTGCTGTATGGAGTTTTGAGCTGGTATGCACCAGAAAAGGCCCACAACAGGCTGTAGCTGCAGTCACAGACCATCAGGCAGGGCTGACATTGACTATCTCTGGCTGGCCTGATGCGTAGGCTCCTAGATTCACACTAGAGAAGGGGCCATTCAGCAGACAGATATTGGTAAGACATTGACTTTCAGTCAGTATCCTTGCTCTGTATAAGAGTGGATCCTCTAATCCAGGACAGTAGGGCATCATGGGATATTTTTACAACAAAGAAGCATACATGAAAGTAATGTACTGTAGCAGCCAAATGTAAAGCAAAATGTTGTGCTGAAAAAAGATAAAGATTTATTGCACTAACCAAAATTCATTGCATGTCTATAGGTGCATTTCATTTAGGAGGATGTTGTTTAAATGTTTTATTTTTATTATTATTATTTTGTAACTGGTTAAGGACCTCTAGGAACAAGTCCTGTTTTCTGGGGCCACCTGAGAGCACTGGGAAGGTTACAAAACTTGCTCATGGTCACGCAGGATGCAAGTGGAGATTGTGCAGGCTGTAGGAATCAAACCCAGGTCTACTGGAGGTACTGACCTCATTCATACAGTAGCTTGTTACTATAACCTCTAGGCTATACTGCTAGTCCCTTACCTTCTTTCATCAGGAACATGATAGATCCTGGGGAAAATGAGGAACCTTCAATGGGAGATTGATTTTTTTTTTGTGGACCATTGATGGATGATATCTTTATACACCCCTATACCTCATGGCAGGGGTATAATGCTGTCCACTTACTTCTTAGAAAAGCAAAGCATATTGAAACAGATACCAACAATGTTTACCATGGAAGCACTGGATTTCATCCTGAGACACAATTACTCCAAACACTACGTGAAAGTCCAGGGAACGGGGTTGGCCATGGCACAGGGAACAGTGGTGGCAATGGCATCCTCCTCTGCCAACTTTTTTATTGATTGATGGGAGGAGGGCATCATTTTTGACATTAATGCTAACCCTTTCGTGTCCAGGATAGCATAGTGGGGTTGATATATTGATGATATATTGCGCATTTAGTGTGGCACTTTGGATGAAATTGAAGACTTCCTGATTTACCTCAGTACACGTGAGTGTAATGTGAAGCGGACATACAGTACAGATCCTAATAGAGCAAGGTTTTTGGATTTAACATTTTATTTTGATTCAGTTGAAACATGGGTTTTCACCACCTGTCACAGAAAATCCACTTCCACTACAAGAAATAAAGTGTTATGGGAGGATAGGGCCCATCCTGTGATGTTAAATGGAGCATCCCTTCTAGTCAACTTATGAACATGAGACAAAATTGTTCTACTTTGGAAGCTTATGCTTAGGGAGACCTGCAAGACTACCCGGCAGGTACCTCAAAAGTACCCTAAAAATACCCAGGTGAAAACCAGCTAATTGGGTCATGTCGAGTAGTTACTACCCGACCCATTCAACTACCTGACTGCCTGACCCTGACCATAACAAAAATCATGTGAAAGACTGTTTTTTTTTTTTTTACTATTACACTGTTTGTTAGGTACCCTGATCCGTTATACCCATGGGGCATTGCTGAGGCAGGTACGAGAGGCACAGCTGCTCTTAGTGAGCCTGCTGCTTTTTCCCCAGATTATCCCCATGGCTGGCATTGCTCAAGCAGATATGAGAGGCTCAGCTCCTCTTAGTGGGCCTGCTTCTGTGTCCAAAAGGGGTTTATGTGATAATGGCAAAAGCCTACAGGCGATCTCTGTTATCACTCAGTTAGAGTGAAAAACACATTTTCGGTGCTCTGACAACCCTGGCACACCAGCACAATGGTGCCAGGATGTATTTTTACTACTTTCTGTGGGGGGCTGTGCCCCCCACACCCCCCCTCATGGGGGGCTTTGCCCGCTGCACCCCCCTACTTAAGGATTCTCAACTCCAGGGGGATGCATGTCGGGGGGGTGAAATTAGTAAAAATAAAAAGGTTCGGGCTGGGCACAATAAAAGTCGCACCAGCAGCCGGACCCAAACCCAGTACCTCAGCCACCCCAGCCATTAACCAATCCCCAACTCCACGACGCAGCTCGACAGGCAACTGCAGCGCCACTTCCTACAGCCTCTCCACCCCCTCCCAGCCCACACTCACCGTGCTCACTCTCACCCCCCCCCCACGCACATATGTATAGTGACATCCTGTCGCCTAGTTCGCCCACCCCCTCATCTGGTCACCCTACCTGTCGGTCACCATGAGTGGATTGCGTGGGGAAGGTGTAACTGTAATGGACGGCGCCCTTCCTCATGCGCCCACTTCACAGGTTACCATCCAAAAGTTATACCCATGGCGGGCATTTCTGAGGTTGGTACAAGAGGCACAGCTGCTCTGATTGAGCCTGCTGCTCTTTTCAAAAATTATACCCATAGTGGGCATTGTTGAGGTACGTATGAGAGGTACAGCTGCTCTAATGATCCTGCTGCTGTTTCCAAAAAGTATACCAATGGTGGGAATTGCCGATGTAGGAACAGAAGATGCAGCTGCTCTTAGTGAGTCTGCTCCTGTTTCCAAAAATTATACCCATGGTGGGTACTGCTGAGGTAGTTATGAGTGGCACAGCTACCCTGATTGAGCCTGCTGCTGTTTCCAAAAATCATACCCATGGTCGGCATCAATCAAACTTGCATATTGTAAAACTGATGACAGACAAAAGAAAACTAACAGTAGTGTGGCGCATATGACTGGCATGGTGGCAGTGGTGATGATTCTATTAATTTTGTACACAGCCTAGTTATTATATTCAGTATCGCTGTTTGCAGGCTGTTGTTCATGTTCAGGGTCAGACTTGCATAATTCAGTGTTTGGAATACTTGGGAAATTGTCAGCATTCATTCTGAGAAATGTAAGAAGTTCCACATTTGCAGGACTTAGCAGTGTTCTGTGGTCAGTGACTACTCCTCCAGCTGCACTAAATATGCGTTCTGAACATATGCTTGAAGGTGGACAGCTGAGTTACATTATTGCAAGATTTGCTAGATTTGGCCATATTGTTCTCTTTTGTTTCCAACAGAGTAATGGATCTTCCTCGAGATTGTCCTATGCATCACTGAGTCCTGGCTAAAGCCAACAATCCTTTCCCATGAGATCACACTATCTGGTTATAACACCTTTAGGAGAGACTGTCACTCCAAGAGAGGTGGGAGGTACTGATCCACACCATGGTAGAGATTGCCCCAGTGAACAACTGAGTATGGATAGTAACCCAGCATTAGAACACCTATTTGTCTCTATTACCTTAAACCAGGTTAAATAAATAGCTTTAGGTTGTGTTTACCTACCTCCTAACCTTGCATCATCCACCTAATCTGAATTCTTTACTAAGCTAGACAAATTCACACATAGAGAAATTATACTCTGTGGAGACTTCAGTCTGGACTGGCTAGGCCTGAACAGAACAAACTACCTTGCCACACTCTTGGATGCTAAATTACAGCAATTAATTGATCAATCCACTCGACTCAACCCGAAAACAGGTAACCATAGCCTGCTGGACTGGGTGATGATGAATAATATTAATAACATCAAGGCATCAGGAGTCTTCCTCGATGCCCTCAGCAACCATTCCCCAACCTACTGTGTGTGGAGAAGCAACTTCCACCCCCCCCCCAAATTCATAAAAGCCCGGGACCTCACAAATTTCAATGCTGCAGTTTTTATACAGTCTCAACTCAGTTGACTTGACCCCATCATGACCCTTCCTGATATTAATCAGGCAATGGAATATTTTATTAACATCTTTACCTCTATGCTTTACTCCCATGCTACCCTCAAGTGAAGAAGAGCCAAAGGTAACCACTCCCCTTGGCTCTCAGAGGAATTAAGACACCTTATTTAAGCCCGGGATAGAGCTTGGAAAGTATTTAAAAAATCAGGTCTGTCGTCTGACTGGTTGTCTTATCGGCAACTGAGGAATGCCTGCAAAACCAAATTGAATAAATCTAAGCATGAATATCTCCTATCCCTACAGGAAACAAATCTTGCAAGCCCTAAAACCTTGTGGTCACAAATCAACTCCCTACTCAAAGGTAAGGAGTGTAACCTCCCACAAATCATGCTTATAAAAGGCACTAGTCTAACAAACCCTTCTGAGATAGCTTCTGGCATAAATCACTTCTTCACAGACCTGACTAAATATAAAACTGATCTACTCTCTGTCCCCCAGAATCCACTGGTGTCAAACACCGATGAATCTCTCCACCTCTTCCACCTAAAACTTGCCAGTAGGTCTGAGGTTCTAAAACTGTAAAATGGTCTAAACCCAGACAGCTCGCCTGGATTCGACTTCCTTCATCCAAAATTCCTTAAATTAGAGGTACCAGCCATTGATCACCTGGTTACTCACTTAATCAATAAATTCATGCCTCATGCAGTCCATACCAGACAAATGGAAGGTTGCAATGGTTGTTCCCATGCATAAAAGTTGCTCCATTAATCCAGTAGAGAACTATTGACTTTTCTCCATTTTATGTCCCCTCACAAAAATTCAAGAAATAATCATATACAATCAACTTTACTCATTCCTTGAGCTGACCAGCTCTCCAACTATCCACCAACATGGCTACTGAAAACTACATGGCACTAAATCCACTCTACTGTGGGTACAACCAATATTTTTCAGGCCATGGACCAGGGCTATGCAACTGGGGCAACGTTTGTGGACCTGATTAAGGCCTTTGACTTAGTCAACCACCAGCTTTTCCTGACTAAACTAAGTGACTTAGGATTAGATAACCACCCCATTCATGGATGGCCAATTACTTGTCTCATAGGGTGCAATGCGTCAAATGGTCTGGTGCTACATCACCCCATCACCCATCACTGATGGTGTCCCACAGGGTTCAATACTGGGTCCCCACTTATTCTCAATTTTTATAAATAACCTTGCTTCAAACTGTGGAGGTGCTAATATACTGCTATATGCTGATGACGCAGTACTCTATAGATCCTCTAACGACATCTCCTCCCTCAATCACAAACTGGAAAGTGACTTCCAGATGATGGAGGCATGGTTAAAAAATAACTTGCTGGTGCTAAACATAAAGAAAACTAAGACCATGCTGTTCCACCACACCTCCTTTGACCTGTCTGCCCATCCTCCTCTAGTAGTGAGGAGCTCTACCAGTGCCATACTTGAAAGTGTTAAATCCTTCAAATACCTTGCGTTTTACTCGATGAGCACCTATCTTTTGACACACATGAAGAAAAGGTCATTAAAATGACTCATCAGAAACTTGGCCTCTTATTCCGTGCAGCCCCCTACCTCACACCCCAATCTCTGCAATCCTATTCCTGTGCCTCCTTTATGGAGCTCCACTACTCACTACTGCCAAACCATCAATTTTAAATCAACTTAGACAAGCATTTCACAAGATTTCCCAGTTTGCTGCATCCGCAAAAGCACAAACTCATCACTGTAAAGTGCTTAGTTTCCTAAACTAGCCTTCCTTCAAAGACAAATTGGACTTCCCCCCTACTATGCATCACATACAAACTCCTCCACCTCCCCTCTCCCCCCAAGCCTTGCCAATCTACTCATGTTGAAAACCACCAACAGAACCCTTCGATCCTCCCAGTACCCAATACTATGCTTACCAAACCTCAGCTAGCCATCGGCAGAAGATCCTTCTGTTTTGTGACACCTCAAAAATGGAATAGCCTCCCTCATGGCTTACTTTCCTGCACAGCTCTATATCAGTTCAAACGGCTCTTCAAAGAAACTTTCTTTCCACCACCCATTTGCAATTGCAAATTATTATCCCTGAGAGCTCACTGGTTTTCTATCCACCTCCCCCCTTCTCTCATCTACCTGATTAAAATTGCAACCAGTCCCCTCCTATTCCTACTGTTTCACTCAGTTTTGATTTTACTTTACTAGACTCCTCTGCACATATGTAAATACATTTATGTAATACATTAGTCTCTGTTAAGTAACCCTTATCCAATATTGTAAACTTTATTGCTGTACATAGAACTACTTGAAATATGCTTTAACCTCTGTAACCAAATGCATTGTAAATTGCCTGGAATGTGTTTGTTCCCCGGGTCGACCCTGAAAAAGGGACAGTAACATCTCAGTGGGCCTACCCGGGCACCAAAATTCAAATAAATAAACAGTCTGGTCTGTGAAATACTCCAGGATCATTGTTCTTTGTAAGACGGTTACCAGTCTGGCAGATGAACCAGTTGCACTTTCTTTACAGGAGACTAGTCTATGTTGTTGCAGGTGATTAGGAAGTGATTTGCCTTTCTAACCCTGAACATAGGATGCCTGAGAAGTATCTGTAGATGTCATTTCCCCCTCTGCTGACAGTGGTGATTGTGAAGAATTGATAGATGTGCTATTGTCTGCACCAGAGGCACACTCTGATGGTTCAGCAGGGTTTGACAGATGTACATCAGTCAATGGTGTTTGTAGGGCAATGTCACATTTGGTTAGCAGAAGATCTCTCTAATACTGAATCTCTTCCCCTGTAGGAAGGATGGCTTCAATGTTCCACTTAAAGTGGGGATCTAGCAACACATAGGTGTCATTCTTAAACATGGCATTAATTCTTTGATCAGTCAACAGTCTGAGACTCAAGCCATCTGCCAGAATAACAGCAGTGGTGTCTTCTTTTGACTGAAAGTCTTCCTTTGTGTCATCAAGGAAAACATGAAGAAATCTGATTTGAGTAAGAATTTGACTCAGAGTTGCGCTATCTGCACTGACGTCACATGTGGCAGCCTCAAATGGTTCCAATAAGGTCACCAAACCTTCAAGTAGAGTCCAGCTGCTGGAATTGAGCATGTTGTCTGCTTTACCTATTTGATTCTGCATGGTGTAGTCATGTACAGCCTTTATTCTGTTTAAGAAACCTTTCCAACATGTAAAATGTAGAATTCCAGTGGGTTGGAACTGCCTGCTTTAATGTATGCAATGGTAAGTTGTTTGACCTCTGCAGCCCCTTCAGGATAATTTGGCACAGAGTAACTGAAATGCCCACACATTTTCCTAGCAAGATCAAACAGGTTTTAAGCATTTCTGTTTCTATTTAAGAAACTATGGATGAGAAGTTTTAAACAATAGGTTCTATTCATGAAAGGACCGCTGCCGTGAAAAAGTGGCGTAAATGCGGGCGTGCTCCATGCAACACACACGAAATACATGGCATGCACAAATAAGCCAGGAACACCCTCAGGAGAATGGGGCGGGGTATGCTGAGGCACACAGCAATGCACAAGGGTGGGACTGGGACTGGGACAGCGCTACATGCCCAGAATGCCCCTTGACCCTGCCATATATGGAGATGTGGAAGCACTACGCTATACTGCTACACAGACAGACACGGAAACATGTCAGTGGAGCACATGAGAGCGGATGCCAGGAATGAGGACTATGGACTGGTGGAGACCACGGTGCAGGCAAGTGGGGCTGGGGGACATTACATGAGCGGCGGAAGCGGCAAGAGGCTACGTCCCCCAACTTTATGGGGGTGCAGGTCACCATTCTGGTGATGGAGGTCCATCAGCACTATGATGTTCTGTTTGGCCACCAGGCACTCAGCACCCCACCCGTGACAAAGTCCAGAATATGGCTGGACATGCAGGTGGCCATAAATGCTGCTGCACCAGAGGGTCACACATTGGCTGTCACAAAGCACAAGTGGTATGACCGCCAGTCCCAGATCAAGGAGAAGTTGAGCTGGGCACTCCAGTCGCATGGCACCACTGGGGGAGGCCCACGACCAGACCACTCACACCCATAGAACAGATGGTGTCGGACGCGATAAGCAATGTTGCTATGGATGGGGAGCCCAACGGCCTTGACAGCATGCTAGGTGAGCATATTGAGCATGCATATGGGATGGCCACACCACACAGTATTACTGACACAGGCCCTAACCACCTATCACCTTTCCCACCCACAGGGCATGATGATGACAGTGCAAGTGAGGGACCTTTCTTTGATCGACAGTGGAGGGCCACAGCAGTCAGGCGATGCCGGTTTGCAGTGACACAGACACAGAGTGATGCATAGCACAGGACGGACATGCATCAGCACTAAACTATGTTTCCCCCACACACAGGTATGCAACAAAGCCCTGATGGCAGATAGGAGGGGGAACACAGCTTACTGCACCATCAGAGGACCAGCAGAGGAGTGACAATGGCAGAACACTGGAACGGCAGCAGGAGGAGAGCAGAAGCTGAGCTATGGTCACAGACACACAGGCGGCGAGGAGGTTGGGATGCTGATGGACCAGGATGAGGGTGACTACACGGTGCCTGGAACAGACAGTAGCACAGAGGAGGAAACACTGTGACTGGATGGCAGCTGCATGGTGACTGTGGGGACATCAGCACCCGCCACACCACCGGACACCCAGGAGTGAGACACATGTGCCTTAGAGGGTCCCCCTCCCACAAGGTGTCATAGGCAGGGTGGCAGTGGTATGGCACTGGTGAGCTATTACCCTGACCACCACTGGCTGGAGCATGACTGGCTGCAGGCTGCCAAAGACTGCACGGAGGCAGTGCACTGCATGACTGAGGTGATGGCGGCATCCGTGTGTGCTCAGGAGAGGTTGGCCGAGAGCGTTGCGACTGGTGTGAGGGTGCAGGAACACATGGCCGAGGCCACTGCCGCAAGTGCCCATCCCCAGGACAGACTCACAGAGGAGGTGGCAGTGAGTGCCCACTCACAGGAGTGGACAGCCGAGGCACCCCTTGCCATAGCCACACACCAGGCCATGCCACAGGCCCAACCACCAGCCATGGCCACACCACCATCACCGACTGACGCTGCACAGCCATCAACCTCTGCGCAGGTGGTGCTGTGTGACAATGCCTCACAGCATGTGGTGGCAGACCAGGCAGCCCCACCTGCCGCAACTGGTGCAGGCATCACAGCCCGATGGTCACGCCGCATACAAGCGGCACAGCACGTCACACAGTCAATGCCCATGCAACAGAGAAACAGGGGAACAGGTTGAGGGTGTGGTCATGGTGGGAAGCCACAGACACCGGCCACACAGTGATGAGGTGGATCCCACAGCAATGACCATGTCCGGCACACACACACACCCCCCACTCATACCCCACACTGACACACACAACTACCACCAAGGCACACCATACACCGATGCACTGTGACACCCCATGGACCAGTACCACCTGGGCGATGTGACAGGCAGCACACATATGGGACACAGGCACACCACAACAGGCACCCCATCCCACACAGGCATCCCGCACACTGTGACATCCACAGCTTGCACTGGCCAGGCCACAAAATGGGTCATGGTATGAGTCTATATTGGCTGGCTGTGCAACCGACCTGTACTCATGGCACTCAGTTGGTGGCACAGCCATACATCACACAGGATGGCTCAGACCTGTGGTGTCATCATTGCCAGCAAGAGCTACCACTCACCTGCTGAATTTGCTATGTGCCACGTGATGTTGCATAGCCTATGGTGCCATACATCCCGCAGCATGCTGTCCCCTGGGTGAAACCTACCACCATCACCGGGCTGTGGCACACTGTGTCAGGTGCATATGTTGTGCAGCATGGCACAGTCAATGAATGCTCTGCAAGCCATCCTTGGCACAAGCATCATCATGCCACCTGTGTGGTCCAGGCAGTGAAAACGCATCTTCATAAGCCCAATGGTGCGTTCCACAATGCCGCGTGTCCGCACATGTGCAGCATTGAATGCCTCCTCTGCAGGGTGCTGTGGCACAAGGTATGGTTTCAGGAGCTTTGTCCTCAATGGTTATCCGCTGTCACTTGTGGAATGGGATGGTACACAGATGTTAGGCAGACAGTAATGCACATTCTGCAACTAGTACTGCAGGCAATGATTGATGCTCACCCAACAGCCAACCATATCCCTCCTCCTACTGATCTAGATGGTGTTGCAGCACACTGTTGCCATAGATGTAGGAATCATGGCACGATGCCAGGAACCATGCCAGGACATTCGTGACAAGGCCTGTTGCATCGCAAACCACCTGGCAGTTAATGCTGTGGTACATCTTATGGTTCCAGTAGGCCTCCTCATTTGTGGTCAGTGTGAGTATGGGTGCATACATGCAGCCTATCACATCTACAGTGTTGGGCATGCCATACCTGTCCAGGTATACACCCTTGACAGCCCTGAGCTCTGCCATGGTCACCTGGTGCAGTGCCCTGGACATGGAGGACTGGCTCACACCTTTCACATCCCCTGTCACTCTCTGGAAGGTGCCTGTGGAATAGTATTGCAGTGCGCGAAGCACCTTTGTTTCCATGGACATGGCCATGGAGCGCCTTGTGCTGAGATCGATGCCATCTTCCACGAGTGCACAGATGAACTGTAGTGTGTCATTGTTAATCCTGTATCACTGCAGGATGTCCATGGTGTGGAGACTCCATGCCATGAGCCGTAGCCTGAATACCCATGGGCGGCACCTCACCCATCCACAGCACTCCCCCAAGGGGTCCTCTATTAGGACAATGTGTAGCAGTGCCTCTGGGCACATCATATTGCCACTGTCTGTTCTGCTGTCTGCGTCTGTACAGTAGTGTTGCAGGCACACAAGTGTGTCCTGTGCATGCTGTGTGGCATGGCACATGTGTCCTATAGGGTGGGACATGCTCACGTGGTGTTAGTGGGACAGCCACAGGGATGCCACAACTGCACAGACAGTCTTGGTGGCAGTTGCTCCACCAATGCCACAGAGCTAGGTGTGCAGCAGGCTTGCCCTGCCATGGTGCCTGTATCGTGTCACTAGGGAGGTGTACCAGGATGGAGTACCAGCAGGGGCCATTTGGGAGGTCACGGAACAGAGACAGGTGGGTGCCACAGCCTGTTCAATGCCTGTTTCAGCCCTGTGCCTGTTGAGGGGGAGGCCTGTTGCTCTCAGCATGCTCCTCACTGTTACTGCCTTTGCATTTCTACAGGGGACATGGCAGCATAAGACCATGTTGGCGTTGGAGCTGCATGAGGTGGGTGGGCTAGGCCCAGCAGTGGTGGTGACCCCAGGCCACATGCTGCCTCATGACTTACTGCTGTGGATGGACCTGTGGCAGAGCACATCAGACATGGTCTGCAGGGACAAAGAGGGGGACCTGTGGGCCATTCACTCCCCCTTGCAGGTAGGTAGATCTTGGTTACTTGTGTGTGTGCCTCTGTGTGTGTGTGTGTGTGTGTGTCTTGCAACATTGCATTGTTAGCCTTGCCATTTCTGCGGGTACTGACCTATGTTCCCTGTGTTTCCTGTTGTCATTACAGTGCTACCATGGGCCCCTCAGGTGTCTGGTGCTGGAGGAACGTGCTTTCACAGATTCGACCCCCCCAGGAGGAGACCCCTTCGACAAGCCCAGAGGTGGCCATGGAGGAGGATTCGTCCAACTGAGCAGGGGGATGCCATGCACTCCTGATCTGTTTCCCTCCCCAACCCTGCTGTTGTGTTGCCCTGTGCACCCATTTTGCTTTTGTATATCATTAAAGGCATTTGACTGTATGGCCCTGTGTGTGCCTCATTCTTCATTCTGGCACGATGTGTGGGAGCGGGCGTGTTGTGTGTGTTGGGCTGGTCATGCTTCTGTGACCAGTATCTGTGTTGCCTGTGCCATGAGTGTGGCCTGTGTGCCACAGTTTGCCATGTTGGCCATGCGGCATCAGCGGTGCCTGGTGGTTGGCATGCATGCTGGGCTTGGGACTGCAGTCTGGATGTTGTCATTGCACCTGTGTGTGGTGCACATAGCACATTCTGCGCATGTGCATAGCCATCCACTCCATGCCCTGCTTTGCTGCGTGCCTGTCCGGTGGTGTTTGCCATCATGGGCATGGTCGCCCCCACACCAGAATGTGTTGCTGGATAATCCTGCTTTTTGCGTGGTGCATTTGCCACTTTATGGCTGCTTTCCAGATGCATATTGCCTACGCGGGGCCACAACATGACATTCTGACATATTGTATGTCGTACATGCGGGTACAGTGTGCCATGCATATGACATACATGGCCTGCCCCTGTACAGATGCATATCCTGCACAGTGTGCTGCTGCACTCAGTGCAGCTATGCACATCCCTATGCATGGTTCATGCATCCCGCGCAGTGGTTGCTTATGCTGCTTCGGCACATATGTGCCTCTGCTCAGGATGTACGCTTCATTCATAGTGCTGCATAGCCTTTGTGAATAGGGTCCATTAAACAAGGTATGTGTTGGTAGTTCCCATCTCTAAGAGCTTTGACTATGTTGGCACCATTATCTGACACTATGAACCATGGAGATAAGGAATATGGATAAGCCATTTCTGGAATTGATTTTGCAGCTCCTGCAAAATACTCACTGCACTGTGGTTTTCCTCAAAAGTGGTGACACACAATACAGCCTGCTTCCTACTACTTACAGTATAGCAGGAATTATTACTTTCAGACTGAAAACTTGCCCAATGAGCTATAACAGTCGTATAATTACTGGTGACGATAAATATCAACCAGATTACTGTTCTGTTAAAAATGCATAATACCCGGATTTCAGGTTATTATGCTTCAAAAAGCTGTAATACCCCGAAATCTGGTTATTGTGGCATTTTTGAAACAATTTTCACTTTCCACGGTGGTAGCGTGACCAAGTGGTGTTTGTTGTGCTAAACAATAAACCCCAAGACATGTTGAAAGAGTAGTGCCCAGTGTGAAAAATATGCTGATTTTCTTTTTAAAACTTACTTTGTTTTGTTTGGCCTAAAAGAAGCCACCACACATAGAGTGAACAGCGCAAGATACTCGGTGGCTTCAGAAGAGTCGATGCAAGCATCACCAAGTGTTGCTATAGGAACACTCGCATCGACTCTTCTGAAGTTGGTCTCCTAGCTCAACACTCAGTGGCTTCTTTTAGACCAAACAAAGCAAACTTAGTTTTAAAAATAAAATCAGCATATTTTTCACACTGAGCACTACTCTTTCAATACATCTTGAGGCTTATTGTTTAGCACAACAATCACCGCTCAGTCACACCTCATGCACATACCCTCCCCCAAATCACTTGGCCTCGCCAAATAAACAATGTTAATCCATACACCAGCAATTATAAAAAATAAAAGATAGATAAGTGTGATCTTATGGATTTTTTTCACACACCCTTAGTGTGTGATGACCACATAAAACTCTCGTGCTTTGCTCTCGAGGTTTATGGGTCATCACACACCTTGGTTGTGCGAAAAAAATCCATAACACACACTTACCTATCCATTATTCTCTATATAATGTATGGTATGGGAGAGGCGTATTTAATCTGTCATTGACTTCAGGCATATTTCCCTCAGTATAGAAAGAAAGCTAAGGTGGTCCTGATACCGAAAAAAAGCAATGCTGCCTCTTTGGATGATTATAGACCAATATCAATCTTAAATCCCCTTAGTAAGTTACTTTAAAAAACTAGTGGCTAGATAGATTAATGCTTACCTGGAAACCTATGATCTACTGGCTGGGCAGCAGCATGGATTCTGGAAGCATTATGAAACAGGGACTGCCTTAGTTGAGTTCTCAGACACCATCCTAATTGGATTTGAGATAGGTAAGATGACAGGGATGGTGTTCGTGGACCTAACCAAGGCTTTCGACTTGATTGATCATAAACTTACTTGTTTGAAATTGCAAGTCCTTGGGTTTTCTGAGCTGCTGTTCTTTGATTTGGCAATTATCTAAGTGACAGATGTCGATTTGTTCAAGTTGTTCAGTAGCTTCTGATGTGTTGTCAACTGACTGTGGGGTACCTCAGGTGTCCATTTTGGGCCCCTTGTTGTTCTCCATTTTATTAATCATTTAGCTAGGGTCTGCAAGTTAAGTGATTCATTATTGTATGCAGATGATCTCATAATTTATGCTCAGTCAAATTCCACGTTAGAACTTGCTAGTTCTTTAGAAAAGGACTTTGAAGATGTTTGTTCTTGGTTAACCTTTAATGCTATGGTTTTAAATTCTACCAAGACAAAAGTCATGCTTTTTGGTACATCATCTATGTTAGAAGATTCTCCTAAGTTGGAAATATCTGATCCCCAGGGCTGTCTGTTGGAACAAGTGTCATACTTTAGATATCTTGGAGTACTTCTGGATTCTGGTTTGACCTATTCACTACAGGTTCAAGCAACTGTAAAAATAGTTAACCAAAAAATAGGGTTGCTTTACAAATTTAAATCATATTTTACACAAGAGACTAGATTAGCGATTGCCACTGGGTCTCTTCTTCCCAATTTTGCACACATATCTAGCATTTATCATAATATTGGGGTTAAGGAAATGCATGCTTTATCTGTTATGTATAATAATATCTGCAGATTTGTTTTAGGCATTTCCAATAGAATGAATCATTGTAATCTCTATTCACGGCTGGGATGGCTTTCTCCCAGCTGTCAGATAGAATATACTGTACTGTAGGATGTTTGATGTTCAAATGCTTCCATTTTGGTTCTACCTGTCCCCTCTCTAGCCTTGTTATTAGAAGATAACTGCTCCTTGTCTGAGGTCAGCTGATGGTCCTCAGTATAAGGTTCAATGCATAGACTTAAGTCAAGCTCTAGAGCCTTTTCTATAGCAGCCCCTAACAACTAGAATGAACTCCCAAGTAATGTTTGACTTGCTTCTTCTGTTTCTACTTTTAAATTTAGGTTAAAACATTATTTAATACAGAGATCTGTGTGTAATTGTAATTTGTGAATTGTTTGAGTTATTATGTATTATTTGCTTGTTTGTTTGTTTGTTTTTTGTCTGGGTCAGACTTGAAAAGGGACCCTCGGTCCTGTGTCCTTACCCAGTTAACAAAGAATAAATTAAATAAAATTAATTAACTAAATTCACACACTTTACAATGCTGTTATACCATTGATATGACATCAGATTGTTGTTATACCCTCTTCGCTATGTCATAACAATGGTATAATAAAACGGAACGTTCCCTCTGTGTAACATTCTATACTGTGAATTCAATATAAACTGGTGCACATACACTATAAAAGCTAATGGATGGTCTTCGGGTAACAACCACAGTGCAATCACTTCTCGCAGTTGCCATGACAATAGTAAACCACTAGAACTTTGCTCTCAAAGTTTACAATGTCATGACAACCTCTCGAAGTGATTACAGTGTGGTTATTACCCAAAGACCATCCATTATCTTCTATATGGTGAAGTTATTTGGTTGCTGGTCTATATATCTGTGGTTATGTGAACCTGCTTCACCTCAGAGAATTTCAACTGCTTAGTGACTGCACTACTCACCAAGCCATACAAATGTGGAACAGCCTTTTTCAAGAAATATGTTAAACAGAGAATGGTGTACTATGGTTCAATTCAGTTCATGAACTTGAGAAAACTTGTTTGGGCAACAAAGACAAAAGGGAATTGATAATCAACCAGCAGCTCTGCAATGGTTCTATTTAACAGCTGGCATGTTGGAGGCTTGTGGGTAAATTTTGATATCCTCACAACACTTTCTTTTAATGTTAGTTGATGAGAATGACAAGATATTTATCATTCTTTTGGATTGTATTTTTCACGCCTTTTTCACGTGGAGTATTACTTTAGGATTTTGCAGTACTTTATGGTGTCAGAAGAAAACAATCTGTTTGTCTGGGATTTGGTGTCAGTTCCTGCTTCCAGTTCATTGTCACTATAGTCACTGCCACCACCACCTCCCATACTAACCACACTGACCCTTGCCCTGCAGAATGTTCCCTCTGTGTAACATTCTGTACTGTGAATTTAATATAAACTGGTACCCATACACTATAAAAGCTAATGGATGGTCTTTGGGTAACAATCATGGTGTAGTCCCTTCTTGAAGGTTGCCATGACAACAGTAAACCACTTGAGCTTTGCTCTCAAAATTTAGAAAATCATGACAACCTCTCAAAGTGATTATAGTGTGGTTATTACCCAAAGACAATCCATTATCCTCTGTGTAGTCAATTGTTTGGTTGCTGGTCCATATATCTGTAGTTATGTGAATCTGCTTCCCCTCAGAGAGTTTCAGCTGCTTAGTGACTGCACTACACACCAAGCCATACAACTGTGGAACAGCCTTTTTTGAGAAATATGTTCAACAGGCAGTGGTGTACTGTGGTTCAATCTGGTTCATGAACTTGAGGAAACTTGTTTGGGCAACAAAGGCAAAAGGGAGTTGACAATCAACCAACAGCCTGCAATGGCTTTATTTAATAGCTGGCATGTTGGATGCTTGTGGGTAAATTTTGATGTCCTCGCAACACTTTCTTTTAATGTTAGTTGACAAGAATGACAAGATAGTTTTCATTCTTTAGGAACTGTGTTTTTCGTGCCCTTTTCACGTGAAGTATTACTTTGGGATTTTGCAGTACTTGACGGTATCAGAAGAAAACAGTCTGTCAGGGAAGACTGCAAGGACACATCAAATGATTCAGTGTCAGTTCCTGCTTCCAGTTCATTGTCACTATGGTCACTGCCACCACCACCTCCACTACCACCCATACCAACCACACTGTCCCTTGCCCTGCCCAACTCAATTGGGTGTTTTGCCTTTGCATGTCATATCATTACTGATGTTCCAAAATGTCCTACTTTGCCACCATGACTGACACTCTTTTTGCACAGACTGCATACAGCTTGAGAGTTGTCTGCAGGATCAATATAACATAAATTCCACAGTAAAGAGTTATCCTTTGTGCTTTGTACTTAGGTGCCTGACACTAATTCTTGTACAGTCAAGGGACCTGGAGGAAACCCTACACTGATATTTCCTTGTTTACATGAATTGTTCTCATTCATGCTCATTTTCTTATTCTTGCATTTAGCATATCATTTTTTTCTGCACTTGCCTCTCATGCCTTACAGCAGCAGCATCCTCTAATATCCCCTCATCAAAACTACAGACCTCATTGTCACAAGATTCAGAAGAACAGGAAGTGCCATCATCATTAGGTAATAAATAGCCTGGGCTGTCCCATTCCCAGTCCCCACTGTCACCACCATTTTTATCAGCATTCACTACCTCAGCATCTGAGGTTATATATGAGGATGATGCTTCCTTGTCCTTGCATGCTGCTTCAGAAGCTGGAAGTATCCTGGCACATGTGACAAAATGTTCAGTACCTCTATGAATAACTCCAGTCAGTTCTTTCTGAAATTCTACTATCATTTCATTGGTACTATGCTTTTTTGGTTCAAGAGGACATTTAGTGCCAGTCCTGGTGATGTTACTGTTATTATTGTCGCTATGTTTTTCATTAGTGCTAGGATTCATATTGCCTACATCATTTTCAGTTGCATGTGCAGCAGCACTGTGCTTCCTTTAAATAACTTAGATTTGGAAATACAAGCCATGGTAGACACAGCTGTGGCTTTTGCTATGCTACAGAGAGATGTTACACACAGTATAGTTATGACAGGGCTCAGGGCACCTAACAGAGACTGTAATACAGCCTAAATGGCTTTCCCTATGCTGCAGAGAGAATTCAGACACAGTGTAGCTATGGCAGGGCTCAAGACACCTAACAGGCTAACAGACGGTGTACATAAATCCATAGATACATAGATACTGAAGGCGCATAAGGGCCTTTGGCCGACCTAGTCTGCCCAATTGTGCAAGTAATTTTGCCTCTTCAAGCTTCTCTTGAACTAGATTGTCAATTTCCCCCAACTGCTAGGATCCCCCTGATGCCTATCCCATGCATTCTTGAATCCTGTAATGCAGTCTAAATGGCTTTTGCTATACTGCAGAGAGACACAAAGTAGCTATGTCATTGACAGGGCTTGGAACACTTAACAGACAGTGTATAATGCAGGTTAAATAACTTTTGCTGTGCTGGAGTGAGATACACACACACACACACACACACACACACACACACACACAGTGTAGCTAATGTCACACAGACAGGGCTCAGAGCACCTAAAATACAGTGTAATATGCCTGAATAGTTTTTGGTATGCTGCAGAGAGACATCACACACACTGTAGCAATGACAGAGTTTGAAGCACCTAACAGGCACCTAACAGGCTAGCAGACAGTGTAATACAGCCTAAATGGCTTTTATTATGCTGCAGAGAGACAGAGTAGTTATGTCACAGACAGGGCTCTGGGCACCTAACAGACAGTGTGTAATACAGGCTAAATGGCTTTCACTATGCTGCAGAGAGAGACACACACACACACACAGTGTAGCTAATGTCCCACAGACATTGCTTGGGGCACCTAACAGAAAGTGAAATACAGCATAAATGGCTTTTGCTATGCTGCAGAGAGAGACACAGAGTAGCTATTTATTTATTTGAATTTTGGTAACAAGATGAACCCGCAGAGACAATACAGTCCCTTTTTCAGGGGTGACCCGGGTAGTGCAATACATTGATAAAGTGATTATAAAGTGCAGTACATTGACACAAGACTTGGCAGGAACAGTGATTACAGTTACATTCAGTTACATCATTCACAGATAATACATTATATCATATACAAAATTAATTTGCATACTTTTACATCATTCACAGATTAGCATTACTTCATTTGCAAATACACATGCACAAATACACAAATTCAGCTATGATTGCAGGTCACAAGTACATGTACATAGATAAAAAATATTCAAAGAGCATAGATACCTAACTACAGTGGTAGGGAAGTTGGGAGCAAAGTTAGCGGAAGCATGAGCAAGGTGAGGAAGCAGAGCAATGGAGTAATAGGGAGGATTGAAACTTAGTGAGAGAGGAGCAGGAAAGGACAGCATGTGGTAAGGAATTCCAGGTGGACACTTCAGAGTATGCAAATGATTGCCAGGCCACTACTAGCCATGATTTGGGGACTATAAGAAGAGGGATTGAGGTGGACCTTAGAGCACGTGGAGGTTGTCGCAGCTGAATGAGCTCACCTAGGCAAGGAGGGGTGAAAATGTGCACCAGTTTGTACACTAGAGTCTAGGTAGTATACTGTAGCCTGGATTCCTATGAGAACCAGCCCAGGGTGGAGAGAATATCATAGTGGTGGCTACGGGCATTGACACCTAAGGCAAACCTTCCCACCCTATGATAAGATTGCTTGAGGTGAGAGGATGGATATGTTGGTAGTGAGTAATAGCGGAGCACCATAAGAAAGGAGTGGAAGATGAGTGGCAGAGGCAATTTTAAGGCAGGACATCAAAGAGAGGAAGGGGCAGATAGGAGAGAGAAGGCCCAGCTTTTGGTTTAGTGTTTTGGTCAGTAGTGTGAAATGGGTGTACAGGGAAAGTGATAAGTCTAAGGTGATGCCTAGATATTTAAAGGATTGGACTGGCTCAAGGACATCACCATTGCTTGAGCAAATCACAACGGGGGGAAGAATGCATTGTGGGGGAGTGGTTGGAAAACAACATGCATTTTGTTTTTTGATGTTGAGGACTAGTTGGTTCTCTTGGAACCAGCCCTCAACAGTTTGGAAGTCCAAGGCTAGCATACCTTTGAGCCACCCAATGTCAGGTGAAGAGCGGTAGATAATGGCGTCATCAGCATAAAGGTGCACAGAGGTCCCACCACAGTTATGTGACAGTTTGTAAATAAAGAGGGAGAATAACAACAGGCCTAGGATGGAACCCTGAGGGACACAGTGGGTAATAGGTCTGAGATCCAAGTGTGTTCCAGACCACCTGACCCTTTGCTTGTGGCCTGAAAGGTAATTTTGGAGCCAGGATGAGGCACTGGCATCGAGGACAAGAGAGTGTAATTGCTGGAGTAGTAGATTGTGGATAACCAAGTCAAATGCCTTGGTCAAATCGACAAAGATAGCACTAGTGGCAGCGCCTTGGTCCATGGCCTGGAAGAGGTTGGAGGTCACTTTTATTATTAAAGCAGTGAGAGTACTGTGTTTTTTTCCTGAACCCATGTTGGAACTTTGAAAGGAGCTATGTTACAGACAGGGCTCAAGGCACCTAACAGACAGTGTAATACAGCCTGAATGGCTTTCACCATACTACAGTGAAACACAGAGTAGCTATGTCACAGACAGGGCTCTGGGCACCTAACAGATACTGTGTAATACTGCCTAAATGGCTTTCACTATACTGCAGAGACACAGAGTAGCTATGTCACAGACATGGGCTTGGGCACCTAACAACAGACACTGTGTAATGCAACTTAAATAGCTTTCACTATGCTGCAGAGGAACATAGAGTAGCTATGTCACAGAAAGGGATCAGGGCACCTAACAGACAGTGTGTAAGATGGGCTAAAAGGCTTTCACTATGCTGCAGGGAGAGACACACACACAGTGTACCTAATGTCACACAGACAGGGCTTGGGGCACCTAACAGGAAGTGTAATACAGCATAAATAACTTTTGCTATGCTGCAGAGAGACACGGAGTTGCTATATCATAGACAGGGCTCATGGCACCTAACAACAGACAGTGTGTAATACAGGCTAAATGGCTCTCACTATGCTGCAGACAGACACACATGCAGTGTAGCTAATGTCACACAAACAGGGCTGGGGCACATAACAGACAGTGTAATACAGCCTAAATTGCTTTCGCTAAACTGCAGAGACACAGAGTAGCTATGTCACAGATTATTTATTTATTTAAATGTGTTAACCGGGTAAGCCCCCTGTGACATGATGTCCCTTTTTCAGGGGCGATACAGAGTCAATTACATTCATATAGAAGGCATCAGTTTACATACATACATACAGAGGCATCAGATTACATACAGAGACGTTTAAAAGACAGGATTGTTACATATTAACAATTTTCATAGGTTACAAAGCTTAGAGCTACTGTAAGACAGTACAATGCAAATCAAGACAGGTCAACAGCAATAACTGACAAGCAAAGGATCCTATTTGCCTGGGTTGGGCAGGCAGGGCTCGGGGCAGCTAACAGACCGTGTGTAATACAACCAAAATGGCTTTCACTATACTGCAGAGACACAGAGTAGCTATGTCACAGACAGGGCTCGGGGCACCTAAGAATAGACAGCGTGTATTACAGCCTAAATGGCTTTCACTATGCTGCAGAGAGACACAGAGTAGCTATGTCACAGACAGGTCTGGGGCACCTAACAACAGACAGTGTGTAATACAGGCTAAATAACTTTCACTATGCTACAGAGAGACACACATACAGTGAAGCTAATGTCACGCAGACAGGGCTAGGAGCACCTAACAGACAGTGTAATACAGCCTGAATGGCTTCCACTATACAGCAGAGAGACACAGAGTAGCTATATCACAGACAGGGCTCAGGGCACCTAACAGACAGTGTGTAATACAGCCTAAATGACTTTCACTATACTGCAGAGAAAGCAGCTGCTGCCAGCAATGAGTGCCTTTTGTCCCCCCTCCCCTTCTCCTTCTCTCCCAAGCACCACACTGGGTGATCCCCAATTCCCTATCAGTCTCCAACCCTTACACTCCTTCATGGACTTTTTTTATGTTAACTTTTGGTTTTTCTTTGATTAATGTATCAAATCCTCCCTCTCCTTCCACACTCCATTACTATCTGGGCACTCAAAACAGACACAGAGCACAAACACCAGCACTGACCTATCAAATTATCACCCTGGTGTCATGTGCTCCTTTCTGCTGTGAGGACCCCACATGCTGCCCTTTCATGCCTGTTTACAACCTCTGAAGAGTCCTAGAACCCCACAGGCTGCCTATAATTTTTTTTTTAATTACCCGTTACCTGACCCATTACCCATGTCAAAACTACCCAGCCTATGAAGTACACTGTTATATTGGGTAGGGTAGTAAATTACCTGAAGTGCCAGGCAAAAAATCATTGATACCCAGCCTACCCGATCCAGCTACCCAATGGGTAGCACATCCCTACTTTTGATATCTAAGCTCTGGCACTTAAACAAAATTTCTGCCAAATAGGTTGCACAGCTGACTTGAAGGTGAACTCTCAGCTCCCCTAGAGTAATGTTGCCCAACCTAGAGGTCCCAATTAAGCAAAACAGCTGTATATTTGATTTCTATAGCAACTTATTGTTTCATAGCTTTTTTATGTGTTTGATCCTGTAACCCCCTGCCTGCCATGCCAGGAAATAATTTCCTCTAGTATCCCCAATGGCCAGCCCTCTGATGATGCAAATGATAAGCTAAGCCACAGGGGACGTCTATGACTGACTATGTAAACCAGCACTTTTTCATGCTTATTCCACTGGTACTGATCATATCTGTGCAATCTGTACCGGTAGAATATCCATTAAAAGGTGATGTTTTAAATTTTCAGTCTTAGAACTAATGTGCAGCACATAGACATCCCCTGTGGCTTAGCCCTTCATTCACATCATCAGAGGGTTGGCCATGGGGACAGTGGGAGAAACAGTTTGCCAGCTTGGTGGTTGGGGAGGGGGGCTGCAAAATCAACCAGATAAAAATAAAGCTACAAAACAGTATGCAGTTATGAAAAAATTATGTACAGCCATTTTGCTTAATCAGGACCTCTAGGTCCTGCAGCATTACTGTAGGGAAGGTGACATTTCCCTTGTATGTCCCCTAACTTGACAGGCTTGGTTTATTGTATCTGATGATATTTTCTGTGTTTCTTGTTGGATGCTACAAATTGGAAGGCAAGATGGGGGAGTGAGACACCCACTTAATTCCTAAAAGACAGTAGCATTGAATTCCAATGTTATTATTTATATGTGACAGAATTTAATAGGGTGGCACCTAATATACACAACAATGTTACAAAATACATTGGCATCGTTTAAATTGTGTTGAAAATCTGGCAGGTCGAATTGGAAATAGACTCCATACATGCTTCAGCAGAGGTCAAAATATTGCTGCTTCACTAACCACTGTGTTTTTGTTTTTGTCAGGACATGTGCTAGCTCTGGGGTCAGGATTATTCAAGTGTGTGGGATGCACCATGTTCACACATGCAGTAACTGGAAAAATGTTCC
This sequence comes from Neoceratodus forsteri, assembly GCA_016271365.2. Taxonomy (NCBI): domain Eukaryota; kingdom Metazoa; phylum Chordata; order Ceratodontiformes; family Ceratodontidae; genus Neoceratodus; species Neoceratodus forsteri. Next base: position 1,062,459,188 of record CM028130.1, on the reverse strand, counting down.
AGCACCCAAAAAGGCTCCCAACAAACTGAGATTAGGCAAGTCATCAAAAAACCACATTTGCTGTGTATTCTCTATAGTGTGCATGCTTAACATTATACAATATGATGGCCATGCCATTACAGCAATTAAGATTCATCTACAGCAGCAGCACTTTAAGGTCCATCAAAAGTGATAACTCTGACACTCCAGTTGGAGCACATTTTCAGATATGTCATAATGTAGATTCCGAGGGGTTACATTTACAGTAGTGGATCATGTGACCTAGAGATCCATGGAAGGAGACAGAGTGAAAACATTACCCAACGAGAGAGACAATGGATTTTTCATTTGCAGGCTCTTCAACCTACAACCCTTAATGATAAATGTGATATTGTGTCTTTTTTATAAAATTAATTTGTTGCTCAGAGGCACTTTTATTCTGAATCCCTGGGTTATTCATTACCATTTCCTGTAAAAGTCTCTCAGCTCCACATCTTGATGTACTTGTCTTTGTTGGTTTGATACTAAAGATATTAATTTGTTTTCTCTTTTTTATTGGTAGACACTAATAAGACAAACAACATCTGAAATCTTATTGATAGGTTCTTCTATTCAGGCCACCAGCACCAAGGGAAATCCCTGTTTTCATTCTCTTAAGCCCTGTTTACACAGCAGCAGCGCTGTCTCATGTGCACTACTCCCTTCCCGATGAACCGGCTCCGTTCCCATTCACACAGCCCGCCCTCACAGCACTGCAGGTCGCTTCAAGAAGGGGTTGTGACATCACCATTTTTGATGACAAAAATGGCCTTTGTATTAGAGCAAGTGCAGCAAAGCATGAACATTACCATTTAACGTGCTTGCTCCGCTACCGATCCCACAACTGAGTTGGATCAAAAAAATGATCCGATGGGCACATAGGGCACTCTTGACAGTGTTTACACTGCCAACTTTGCAGTGCATCATCTGGCGTGGATGGGCTGATGCACTGCAAAGTCAGCAGTATAAACAGGGCATTAATCTCTTTACCCCTTCCCTTCTCCCTCTTCCCTCTCCCACCCGGCTTCTTCCGATCCTTGAGCCTTATCTTATTTCCATTTTTTGTTTCTTCATTACTATTCTTCCTTTGGTTGCTTCTTTTTTTTTTTTTAAATCACCTTCACAACCAGCCTAGGCCAAAAACTACTGTAGGATTGGATCTGTTTCAAAACTGTCTTTGTATCCATTTTAATGGGTTGGAATAACCAAGATTTTTTCTGATCTCACATTCCTTATAAAAAAAAGATCTCCTTAGCTTCATTGTGCATATCCATCTGCACTGCTCAAGTATGGTATTTATTATTTTATCTTTTGGATAAGAAGCTAGTACAAGGTCCCGTCTGCCTGTTCTGGTCATTATTTGGGTGGACATTAAAGATCCCATTACACTTCTTGATAACAGTTGGAGTATTTTATTAAAAGAGAAACAAACTCATATACAAGGACAAAACAAGCAAATCAAAGAACAGTTTGTACAGAAATGTAACTGGACAAATCCAGTTAATTACAAAAATTAGGGATACAACCTTTTCTTATGAATCATTTGCATACAAAATCAAAAGTATTAAGGTAAATAGTGAAGCAAATTTTCTATTTTCTAATAATCAAAAAATGCATGTGCATTTATCACAAATTAACCTGGTAATGAAAGAATCAATATCTGACCCACCTACCTAATTCTGTGCCCATCCTCACTGATCCATGGGCAAGGCGCTTACCTGTCCTGCTGCTGCTGCAAAGACATTCAGGACCTTCTGCCATTGCTAGGTTACATAGTGGTTTAGTGGCTTGCTCACCTGCTTCATTACACATCAAGAGCAGAGGGCACAATGTGCCTGCCACAGTTGGTATTTTCAGACTGCTAACATAACTCCCAGTGTGCTGGCATGGAATTTCCTCCACCAATAATGAAAGACTCCAAGCACTATACTGTCTGTATCAACCATTAACGAAAGATGTGCCTTCTAAATTGTTGCTGGTATACTCCAGAAATCTTTGGCAAATAGAAATTAAAACCAAAAAATGATCTTAGTCTCCTGTACCCCCTTACGTGAAGGCACTCTTTCTTCCACAGCCTTATGTTTAAAGTAACCTTTAACCCAAAGTTTGCCATGTGCACACAGCCATGTAATGTCCTGCATGTTCAGGGGTACTCTGGTGTCTTTTAGAAGCTGTAATACATTAAGGCCCAGATGTTCAAACACATACACAAGTTCAGCACAAATGTTTTTGCTGTCCTTGCACTAGTGCCTGACCCAGAGGCTGCTATATTTAGTTGGATAGCAGACTGGTGCTATCCGACTGAATATCGGCCTGTGTCAGTGGAGCACTTAGTCAAATTTTATTGTCATGACATGGACCTGGGATGTATCTAGCTGACAGGGAATAGCATTCTGGGACTGGATAGCACTGGGAGCCATGTTGGCTATATTTAACCTCACCTTGCAAATGTGGCCATTGGGCACGCAAGACACTAAAGGACCATTTGTATGTCCATTATGGGCTCATTTGCCTAGTGAGCAGCAGCCTTTTAGCTCCCATATTGTGGGTGTCAGCAATGCCATCCCTGCTGTCTAGCCACACTCCCTGCACTGTATCTTCCATTCCATAGATTAAACACATATCCCTGGTGTCTAGTGGCACCCCTCGCCCCCCAATAACTGTTCCATATATTATACAAATATCCCTGGGTACCCCCATCCCCAGACACCTTTGCCATATATCATTCATCTCTCCCTGGTGTCTAGTGGCAACCCACAATCACCCATTCCATATAGGGTACACATTTCCCTGATGTCTAATGGCACCTCCAACCAGATCACCTGTTCTGTAGAGAGGAATACATATCCCTGGTGTCTAGTGGCATGCCCTGATCACCTGTCCCATATTTTGCCACATATCCCTAGTATCTAATGGCACCCACTACCCCAACTGTATACTGTTAACACATTCACTGTCAGCTCATACCATGGCTGATCAAGGAGGTAAGAGGATGGCTGTGCCAGTCACCATATCAGGATTCAATGCACATCCCTGGAAACACCGTTAAGGGAGGGTTGAATGGGTGGTGTTCTGGGTGCATACAGGGTAGGTGGAGGCCACTGGACCACCGCTGTTTGCAGGTCTGTTAGTTGACCAGCATGGGGGGGAGGGAGTGTGGCCATCAATGGACACAAGGGATATTATATATTATATGGGCCAGGTGATCAGGGATGGGGGTTACCATTAAACACCAGGGATACATGGTACAATACTGGATAGGTGATCAAGGGGCAGAGGTTGCAACTGGACACCAGGAATATGTGTTGCACTATACAGAATGAGTGACTGGGGGTTGGGGTGCCACTAGACATGAAAGATATGTGTACACTATATGGAATGGGTGATGAGGAGTGGAGGGTGCCACTAGACACCAGGGAAAGGTTTTTAATAAGTGGCATGGGTGTCCAGGGATGTAGGGGTACCACTAGACACCAGGGATATGTGTATAATATACAGGATGGTTAGTGGGGGGTGGAGGTTGCCACTAGATACCAGGGATGTCTGCATAATATATTGGATAGGTGATTGGGGGTAGGGGTGCCACTAGACACCAGGGATGTGTATATAATATACAGGAGTTATGACCGTGGGAGTGCACTAGACACCAGGGGTGTCTGTATATTATATGAGATGGGTGACTGGGGATGGAGGGTGCCACTTGACACTAGGGATGTGTGTATAATATATAACAGCAATGAAACAAGCACTCCTGAGTATCAGTCACGCAATTTTACTCAGTTTGAAAAGGTGCACAGTACAACTGGTGCAAATAAGGTACAAAGATATTATAAATACATTGCATGTAGGACCACTTCAACACACCTGACAATTCCCAGTGCTTCAAGGCTCTAAACACCTCTTACTCAGGGGGCATGACCACAATGTTTAAACACTTACATAACAGGCATTTTAAATAAATTTATTAATAAAACCCAATAAGGGGGCTCATGCCTCTAGTTCTGCTGATGAATCCTGGTATCAAACTATTTAAGGATAAGTATCTAATTCCCCCTTATATTACTATGGGGACCACAAGGTAATTTGTCAGGAAGAGCTGCACAACATGTCCCCCATGTTAGGCCTGGTCCCCTAACCTATATTGGAAATCTACTGTACACTCCTGACAGTATCCAGAGTATTATATGATCATGGCTCCAACATGAGCTTTAATCAATACTAATCTATTAGGGCATAGATACCTACCATATAAGAGTAAGGTATCAGGGACAATCTATAAGATTATTGTTATGATTCATTGGAAAGATATATACAATGTACTAAAACTTTATTACTGTGTTCTGATTCTAACCCATATTCTGATCTTCTGAGATGTCTTATATATGCCTACACTGCCACCATGCAGATTTATGTTACACCACACTTGTTTCCTAAGATTTGTAAGAACCCATTGTGTTCACAGTTCTAGCTGACCTTACTACAAATGTATATCTTCGATACCGAGGAGCCACCTAGCATTTTAGCAAATAAGGCTTGTTCGTACATCTAATGTGTGCAATTGGAATGTGTTACTATAGTAATTTTTATGTATTTTTTATTTATTGAATTTTGATGACCAGGTAGGCCCACTGGCCCCCGAAGGTCCCTTTTTCAGGGGCGACTGGGAGAGACATTACACAGCATTACATGGCATACATGGTGATACAGACAGTAAGATGGTATTAACTGACATACAGGTTCAATTGTTACAGTTTTGACATTGATTCATAACAGTAGAGGCAAACAATCCATAATGGTTTGTCACGACTCTTACAGGTAAGGCGATTGGCATAAGTCTGTGGGGGGTGGGGGACTGTCAGGTGCCATGAGATAGGCAAGTGCTTGCCTCAAGTAGGTGCGCTTGAACCTGGTATGGAAGTTCATGAGCGAGATGACTTTCTGTATCGCTGGTGGAAGTTTGTTCCACAGATGGGGGCTGTGACCGAGAAAGATTCCTGGCCTGCGCTGGTCCTGACCCTGGGGGTTTCTAGTAGAGTCTTCCCTGTGGACCTCAGGGTTCGAGGGTTATGCTTGGAGGCTATGGTAGATGAGAGGCTGGACGGAGCTGTAGGGCTGAGTAACTTAAATGCTAGGCAGAGGAGAGGGTATTGAAGGTGTGCTTCAAAAGAAGGCCACTGTAATTTGGCTAGTGTGTAGCAGTGGTGGCTTCTTGAATGATCCTGGGTAGCGAACCACACTACCTTGTTGTAAAGAATCTGCATCCAGTGGACCTGTATCTTGGCCATTCTCTGTATTACAGGGGCTGCACAGGTCAGTGTGGGGAGCAGGATGCTTGAAGCAATAGAGAGCCTGGCTTCCAGAATAAGCTGATCCTTAATCCGATACAGAATGCCAAGTTTCCCATGGATGGTCTTGGTCACTTGTTCCACATGGTTCTTGAAGGTGAGTCCTTGGTCAAGTGTGAGACTTAGGTATTTTAATGAGAGCACAACTTCAATGCTGGTCCCAGCCAGTGATTTAAGCTGTAGGGAGCTGGTCCTGTCTTGCCCCAGGGATCTGGCCCCAAACAGCATGGCTTTTGTTTTGCCCACATTCAAGACCATTCTGTTTATTTTTAGCCAGTTCTCCAGTGATGTAAGGTCAGATTGGAGTAAGGGACTGAGAACCCCCAGGTAATTATCTATAGCATAAGAACTGTTGTCAGACATTTTTGCCCCAAGTCCATCTTCATATTCCAGTATATAGGGAATACTCTGGCTCCTGACATCTATCTAGGTAAGATTCCGTGTAGGGCTTGGTTCTGATTTTATGTAATAAACCGGTTTATTACTCCCTGATGCCATTTTTCTATAATCTCTTCTGTTAACCTCTGACCAACAAGAACCTGCGAGGTAATACTCCTCTACAATTTGGTGATCGTGAGCAGATGGTCAGCAGATTTAACATGGATTCATAATTCATATAGCATTCAGACTGGTTGTATGAAGGTTTGCCCTTGCCGGTCTGTACACTCTGTAGCACCCACCAAAGTCTGACTGCACACTGGTCAAGAATGACTATTTCTCACCTTGTTCCAAAGCAGTTTTGAATTTTAGGATTGTGCAGTACAGACTCCCAACCGTCCTTTGTTTTATCCAATGTGGATCAATACACAATGGGGTACCACTGATGGGTTATTTTGAGTTTCCCTACCATGTCTAATATCTATGCAGATTTGAGACTTGATGTCTCAAGTTTTCTTGCCTCCCATGGGGGCTGGAGTGACTGCGCTGGACATGAAACTTTCAGACAACCCGGTACTAGAGATCTCCACCCAGTACTTGGAGATGCCACAAACAGCTAAGAAATGCACCCACAAGGGTCTGTTAGTCATGGCCCTATTAGCTGCTTTAGAAGCATCCTAATTGAGGTTCCATTCTCTTGAATAGAAAAACTCAGCTCTAAAAAAAGAGTTGGGCTTGCATGCTACTGAAATTATCAGAAAGCAGCAAAAATGGATGAAGAACTCCAAACTCTATGCTGTGAGAATGAGACACATTTGCATTGTGCTGTACAGGATAATGAATGAGAGTTATGTAAGTTGAAGGAGGACTGTGACAGGCTGAAGCAGGATAACAGGCATACATTACAAATGAATGATTTGTTGAGTAAAACAATTAAGACGTTGCGAGATAAGAATGAGGAGCTGTGAGAGGATCTGAAAAGAATAAGTGGTGAATTGGACAGGGAGCTTAATGACAATTGTGAACTCAGCACCCCATGTAGAGTGTTGCAGAAAGAGATTACTAGAGGTGTAGGGCAGAGCAATCATGAAGTTAGTCATAAGCAATGTAGAGCCAAGATGGCAAAACTGCACCATCAAAAAGAGGTGTTGTCTGGTCATGTCAAAGCAATGGTCGGAGTCCATTATACGCCCATTGACATTGTGTCATCCTTTGATGACAATATGGATGGCGAATGCATCCAAGATGGTGCCACCCACAAAATGGTGACCCCATGTATGCCACTCACAAGATGGGAGTCCCAAACATCACTTCCAACATGGTGACGCCGATGTGCATCACCAAGATGGTGACCCCCATGACAGTGGGGGGGGCAGACACGTCCTCCACCCATTGCCCTCCTGAAAAAGGAAGACAAATCTAAAGTCAATCTTATGATCAAGACAGCAATCTCAAAGTCCCACATGACAAAGGAACTGCAAATCCTTTTTAGGGAACACATGCAGACCATGCTAAAAGAAGCAGCAACCCTTTAACCATTGTTCTGTACTGTGGCCGATGCCACAGCAGAGGCTGCCCTTCGTGATGCACATGTATTTCCCCCAATACCCAACCAACAATTATTGGTCATAAGCAACCCTCTTCAGTCAGCCCACTCTGTTCAGCAAATTTCTGACAGTATAGGCCGCATGGGCCCAGATGACAACTTCAGCAGTCACTTGGAAAAGGTCCAGTCTAAGCGTGAAATGCTTAGTCTCTCTGCAGACTACCAAGTCCAGATTCTCTGACAAACTGTTGATCCAGGCCTCTGGGGGAAACATCCAGAAGAAACCCAGTGACTCACAAATGCAAATTTCAATGACATCACCACAGGCCTTGCTTGCAGCCATTCTCCTGGCATGGTCAGCATCATGCTGGCCTACCCCATCAAGCAGTATGCCAAGGAAAGCCCAATATCATTCCACCAGCAGTTATGGTTAGCATACTGCACCGGCAAAATCCTCTTGGAGGAAGGAGCCAACCAGGACCAAATAGAGTATAAATTCTTGTTTATCCGCAATTTGATCCCGGAGGTCCGCGACAAGGTCAAACTAGCAGTATTCCCCAGAACCCACAAGTTTGAGGATATCCTAGAGAGAACAGAATGAGTTTTCCAGCGCTACCTGTGGGATCTCAGCTCCAGTTTGAAACCTAAGGTGGCAGCGGTGCAACACACCAGTGAGCCCATGACCCACTACACTGTGGAAGGCAAGGCCCAGGATGGGAAGGCTGCTGCCTCAGACAACAGACAACCCCATCGGGGCGGCAACAAAAAAAAAACAGAAATAGGCAGAATGGGAATAATCTGAACCAGAACAATAACCAGGGCAACTGGAATTACTGTACAGTCCCTTCCTACTCACAGGTAGTGAAGGAGAATATTAACCTCCATAAACTCTTTAGGAAAGTTCAGTCCATGGCCGAGTCTATCCCCAAACAGGCTGTAGTGGTACTCGCACCCACAGCCCTGCCTTCACTAGGCCAAGGAGATACCGGAGCCTCCTTTGGCCAGGCTGCACCAGGCCTGATTTCTGACCCACTGTCAGTTACAGCCACTACTACACAGGAACACCTGTATTCCAACCAGGACCTGGAAGAGGCCCAGCAAGACCCAGCAGGCCTATGGTTCAAGCAGCTGTCAGATGATGCAATTGATAATGATAGTTCAGATTGTATGGTATGCCTATTAGATTGTTCAATTTTTGATACCAACTTGTGTAACACCTGTTCTCAATTACTTGTGCCCTGTAACCTAAATGTATTTTGTCTGACCTCAGTGTGACGTGGCGCCTCTGATGAATGCCTATTTTTAACAAACCTGTGCTATGTAACCTAAAACTCTATGTATGTCTTTAATGTGACGAGGTACCTTTGGAAACGAGCCTCTGGCTCAAAGGTTGTAAACTGATTTCACAAATAAACAAATAAACAAATAAGATTGACTATTACAGATCCCAGTCTTCACTGTCAATAAAATCACCATTGATTCTAATGTATGGCCTTGTAACAAGGCCATGGCTGGGGGCCGCCAAGGCCCCTGTTACACAGCTAAACAATGTAGCATTCAAGACACCATGTTTGTAACATATACTGTCTCACTTCCATATTTTGATCTGTAAACAGCCATCTTTGTAAGCTGGCTACTATCCACTCTGTAGGACATCTCGACAACGACATCTTCATGAAGAGAATCGACCTCCCACCTCTACTGGTTTTCCATGCCACCTTGGATGCTTGGGTCGCTCCTCATAGAAACTGTTGCACCAAAAACGGTCACTATCTCTGCATATGTGATGCTTTCTACGTCAATAAGCCTGTCTGTGGGCACTCACTGGACAGCATTGATTGATCATTTACTTTGGACTCTGAACTTTTTTCAAATGGAACTCTTAACCCTAGTACAACAACCTCTACTTCATCAACTTCATCACCAGTCAGCCAGACTGGGCATCTCTACAAGGATTACAAGGACAACGTTAAATGTTTCACCACCAGGATGACAAATTTCATCTTTCACCTGTCCTATTCAACTTCATAAATGGCGGATCCCACAAGCTGGAGAGTCATACAACTCTGATGGCCAATACTGCATTGTCACTAATCATACATCTTTTGCATATGGTGATAAACTATGTGATATTATTGCACCTAACTTTTGTTTTATTCCTCATCAAACTACAGTTGTTGATCATATTGTAATAACCCCTGTTCCCAGCCCAGAACCAGATATTAACGCAGACCCTGAATATTTGCTTGCTCTGTCTCAGTATTTACCCATTTTCAATGTTCACATTGACCCACTTAACCTGGCACTCAAGACACATTTAGATAGACAGGATACCCATCTCAACTACATCAGTAATAACATCTCCAAGGCCGGAGATGCTCTTGATACCCTTATTCATGATGGTGACCTCAGCACCACACTTTCCAACACCTGGTTAGAATTAACTTCAAATGTTTTGTGATTATACAAGTCTTTTTGATATTTTTCATGATGTTAACACTCTGCTGTCTCAGGCATGCTCTGAAACAACACCGTGAACAACTACAGTTTCTCTACAAGGCTCATGCAGCAGGTCTGTATGATGCTATCACCCACAGCTTACCCATTAGTTGTTGCCTTTTCTGTAAGGCAACAAGAGGGGATTGTTAGACCTAGTCCCTAACCTACATTGGAAACCTGCAGTACACCCCTGACAGTATTATCTAATCATGGCTCCAACACGAGCTTTAATCAATACAAATCTATTAGGGCATAGGTACCTACCATATAAGAGTAAGGTATTAGGGACAATCTATAAGATTATTGTTATGGTTTTGGAAAGATATATGCAATGTACTGATAATGTATTACTGTGTTCTCATTCTAACCCATATTCTGATCTTCTGAGAAGTCTTATGTGTGCCTACACTGCCACCATGCAGATTTTTGTAACACTGCACTTGTTTTCTACTATTTGTAAGAACTCATTGTGATCACAATTCTAGCTGACCTTAATACAAATGTATATCTTTGCTATTGAGCAGCCATCTAGTATTTTAGCCAGTAAGGCTTGTTTGTACATCTAATGTGCATAGTTGGAATGTGTTGATATAGTAATTATCTATAGCACGAGGACTGTTGTCAGACATTTTGCCCAAGTCCATCTTCATATCCCGGGGTATAGGGAATACTCTGACTCCTGGTATCTAGGTAAGGTTCCGTGTAGAACTTGGTTCTGATTTTGTGTAATAAACCTGTTTATTACTCCCTGATGCCAATTGTCTATAGTCTCTTCTATTAGCCTCTGACCAACAAGAACCTGAGAGGTAATAATCCTCTACATTTTTGGCGATCGCAAGCAGATAATCAGCAGCGTTAACAGGGATTCATAATTCATCTGGCATGCAGACTGGTTGGAAGAAGGTTCACCCTCACTGGTCAGTACACTCCTTAGCACCCTCCAAAGTCTGGCTACACACTGGGCAAGAATGATTATTTCTTGCCTTGTTCCAAAGCAGTTTTGAATTGGAGGATTGCGGAGTACAGATGCCCAACTGTCCTTTGGTTTATCCAATGTGGATCAATACACAACGGGGCACCACTGATGGGTTTTTTTGAGTTTTCCTACCATGTCAATTATCTGTGCAGATTTGAGACTTGATGTCTCAAGTTTTCTTGCCTCCCATGGGGGCTGGAGTGACTTCGCGCTAGACTTGAAACTTTTAGACAACCCGGTACTAGGGATCTCCACCCAGTACTTGGAGATGTGACATACATCTAAGAAACATACCCACAAGGGTCTGTTAGTCATGGCCCTGTTAGCTGCTTAAGCAACCTAATTGAGGTTCCATTCCCTTGAACTGCAAAACTCAGCTCTAAAAAAAGAGTTGGGCTTGCATGCTACTGAAATTATCAGAAAGCAACAGAAAATGGATGAAGAACTCCAAACTCTATGCTGTAAGAATGAGACACATTTGCATTGTGCTGTACAGGATAATGAACGAGAGTTATGTTTGTTGAGGGAGGACTGTGACAGGCTGAAGCAGGATAAGAGGCATACATTGCAGACAAATGATTTGTTGAGTGAAACAAATAAGACATTGCGAGATAAGAATGAGGAGTTGTGAGAGGTTCTGAAAAGGATAAGTGGTGAATTGGACAGGGAGCATAGGGACAATTGTGAACTCAGCACCCCATATACAGTGTTACATAAATAGATTATTAGAGGTGTAGGGCAGAGCAATGCTAAAGACAGTCACAAGCAATGTAGAGCCAAGATGGTGAATCTGTGCCGTCAAAGAGAGAAGTTGGATGGTCATGTCAAAGCAATGGGAAGAGTCCATTATATGCCCATTGACATTGTGTCAGCTGGTGATGACAATACAGATGATGAATGCATCCAAGATGGTGGACCCCCATTTATGCCACTCACAAGATGACATTCCCCAATGTCACTTCCAACATGGTGACTCACATGTGCATCGCCAAGATGGTGACCTCCATGACAGTGAGGGGTGGGACTGACATGTCCTCCACCCATTGCCATCCTGAAAAAGGAAACCAAATCTGAAGTTGATCTTATGAACAAGATGGCAATCTCCAAGTCTCGCATGACAGAGGTACTGCAAACCCTCTTTTGGGAACACATGCAGACCATGCTAAAAGAAGCAGCAACCCATTAACCATTGTTACATACTGTGGACGATGCCACAGTAGAGGATACCCTTTGTGGTGCATGTGTATTTCCCCGAATACCCAACCAACAATGAATGGTTGCAAACAACCCTCTTCAGTCGGCCCACTCTGTTCAGCAAATCACTGACAGTATAGGCCGCATGGGCCCGGGTGACAACTTCAGCAGTTACTTGGAAAAGGTTCATTCTAAGTGTGAATTGTTTAGTCTCTCTGCGGACTATGAAGTCCAGATTCTCCGACAAACTGTTGACCCAGACCTCTGGGGAAAACATTCAGAGGAAACTCAGTGACTCACGAATGCAAATTTCAATGACATCACCCAACCCTTATTTCCATCCATTCTTATGGCATGGTCAGTGTCATGCTGGCCTACCTCATCAAGCAGTATGCCAAGGAGAGCCCAGTATCATACCACCAGTGGTGATGGTTAGCATAGAGTGCTAAATCCTCTCAGAGGAAGAAGCCAACCAGGACCAAATAGAGTATAAGTCCTTGTTTATCTGCAATTTGATCCCGGCAGTCCGTGACAAGGTTGAACCAGCAGTATTCCCCAGAACCAACAAGTTTGAGTATATCCTAGTGAGAACAGAATGAGTTTTCCAACTCTACCTGTGGGATCTCAACTCCGGTTTGAAACCTAAATTGGCTGCGGTGCAACACACCAGTGAGCCCATGACCCACTACACTGTGGAAAGCGGGGCCCAGGATAGGAAGGCCGCTGCCACCAACAACAGACAACCCCATCAAGGGGGGTAGGGTCAGCAAAACAGAAATAGGCAGAATAGGAACAAACCCAACCAGAACAATAACCAGGGCAACCGGAACTATCATACAGGCCCTTCCTACTCACAGGTAGTGGAGGAGAACATAAACCTCCATAAACTCTTTAGGAAAGTACAGTCCATGGCAGAGTCTATCCTCAAACAGGCTGTAGTGGTACTCGCACCCACAACCCTGCCTTCACTAGGCCAAGGAGATACCGGAGACTTCTTTGGTCAGGCTGCACCAGGCCTGATTTCTGACCCACTGTCAGTTACAGCCACTACTACACAGGAACACCTGTATCCCATCCAGGACCTGGAAGAGGCCCAGTGGGACCCATCAGGCCTATGGTTCCAGCAGCTGTCAGATGACGCAACTGACAATGATAGTTCAGATTGACTATTGCAGGTCCCAGTCTGCATTGTCAATAAAATCACCATTGATTCTAATGGACTGCCTTGTACCAAGGCCGTGGTTGGGGGCTGCCAGGGCCCCTGTTACACAGCTAAACAATGTAGCATTCTTGACACCATGTTCGTAACATTTACTGTCTCACTTCCATGTTTTGATCTGCAAACAGCTATCTTTGATAAGCTGGCTACTATCCACTCCATAGGACCTCTCGATGATGACATCTTCATGGAGAGAATCGACCTCCCACCTCTATTGGTTTTCCATGCTACCCTGAACACTTGGGCCCCCCCCTTATATGAACTGTTGCACCAAAAACAGTCACTATCTACATATGTGATGCATTCTACGTCATTAAGCCTGTCTGTGGCTACTCACTGGACAGCATTGATTGGTCCTTTACTTTGGACTCTGAACTGTTTTCAAATGGAACTCTTAACCCTAGTGCAACCATCTCTACTTCATCAACTTCATCACCAGTCAACCAGACTGGGCATCTCTATAACGATTACAAGGAGGACGTTCAACGCTTCACCACCAGAATGAAAAATTCATCTTTCACCTGTCCTATTCAACTTCATAAATGGCGGATCCCACAAACAGGAGAGTCGTACAACTCTGACGGCCAATACTGAGCTGTCACTAATCATAAATCTTTTGCATATGGTGATAAACTATGTGATATTATTGCACCTAACTTTTGTTTTATTCCTCATCAAACTACAGTTGTTGATCATATTGTAATAACCCCTGTTCCCAGCCCGGAACCAGATATCATTAACGCAGACCCTGAATATTTGCTTGCTTTGTCTCGGTATTTACCCATTTTCAATGTTCACATTGACCCACTTAATCTGGCACTCAAGACACTTTTAGATAGACAGGATGCCCATCTCATCTACATCAGCAATAACATCTCCAAGGCTGGAGATGCTCTTAATACCCTTATCCATGATGGTGACCTTAGCACCACACTTTCTAACACCTGGTTAGAATTAACTTCAAATGTTTTGTGATTATACAAGTCTTTTTGATATTTTTCATGATATTAACACTCTGCTCTCTCAGGCATACTCTGAAACAACACCGTGAACAACTACAGTTTCTCTACAAGGCTCATGCAGCAGGTCTGTATGATGCTATCACCCACAGCTTACCCATTAGTTGTTGCCTTTTCTGTAAGGCAACAAGAGGGGATTGTTAGTCCCCTAACCTACAGTATATTGGAAACCTACAATACACCCCTGACAGCATCCACAGTGTTATCTAATCATGGCTCCAACACAAGCTGTAATCAGTACTTATCTACTGTCTCTGGTTTCCCACCCAGAAATAACCCAGGCCACACTGTATTACTTTGAATGCTCGCTGGCAGGCTTTATTTTAATTAAGGCATGGAAAATTTCATACATTTTACATCCCAATTTCAGAATAACAATTCAATATTTACAAATTGGACATAACAGCCCCCAATCTCTTCTGGAACATAACAGCCCCATCTTTCTTCTCTTGTGGTTCTCCTTCCAGATCTCCTCCTCTTGCATCACTGCTTCTCGGGTCCCAGACACCGTGATCCGCCCCCTCTTTCCTTCATCATAACCAGGTACCACCTTACCCTGAACATTCTCCCCCTACTAGGCGTGGACAAAATTGATCCACCCCCTAGTCCTATATCCCCTCCAATTCCCCCATTACTCCCACACCTGGGTTCTCTTTGTCCCTAGCCCGTGGTACCAACCCCTTCTCCCTCTACCTGCCCCTCCCTTTTCCCTCTAGCTCCCAACCCTTCCCTTTCCTCCTCCCTTTCCTTCTTTCTGCCCCTTCCCACACAGCGGGCTCCACCTAGCCCCAGACCCCAACCTCCCTGCTGCAGCCCCCTTTTGCCCATGCCAGGCCCTTCTATCAGTGCTTCCCTCTTGTACCTCCCTATCCTGCTGATGTTCTTACATCTCCCTTTCTTGCCAGGTGGGTGGGTGGGAAATTCCAGCAAGAAAGGGGAGATTCTAAGCTTACCTGGCCTTAAGTAGTCCCTAAGGACCCATACCTCAGGCTCCTATTAGCCCCTCCCCCTTGCCCAATAGCCAGTGGGCTCTGACCCCATATGGAAAAAAATCTCGAGAAATCTGATGTTCTTTCTCCATCCCTTCTCTTTCCAATCTTCCGGCCATGCCTCTGATACCCATTCCCCTTGGAAGTAGGCTCCCAGCCCGTGCCCCCCGCCACATCCATAAATTGTTCTAGGTCCATGTTGCGGGCCCACTCCTCCTGCCAGAATGTCACCCCATTGAATGATTCCAGGAAACTGTCCCACACCTGTAAGTCCTGACGTACTCCCTTGCTAATGTACACCCAGTGGTGGGGCTGCTTGGCCTTTCCCGTGGCCTTCCCCAAACATCTAGTAAATGCTCTGCCTGGGCTTATGGCTTTACAGATGAAATTAAGGTGCCGCAGCAGCTGCTGAACCTGTACCAGCAGCACCCTCCTCCTCCCTCTACCTAAGCTAGCAGCCCCTTCAATCGTGCCACCTTGTCACCTGGCAAGCGGAAACACTCCTCCTCGGTGTCCACCTCGATCCCTAGGAACCCTAACTTGTGGGCCGGCCCCTCGGTCTTCCCTTCTGACAGTGGGATCCTGATAACCCTGCACATGTCCTGGAAGTCATGTAACATCTTCTGCACTTCCACCTGGCTTTCTCCTATCAAGAGGAAATCATCCAGATAGTATGCCACCCTCTTGTGCCTGTACCGTGACCCAAACATCCATTGTACCCATGAACTAAATGCCTCAAATGTCAAGCAGGCCACAGAGCATCCCATTGGCATTGCTTTGTTGAAGTACAGTTTGCCATTGAACTGGAAGCCCAGCAGGTCCCAATCTGCTGGTCGCACTGGTAATAGCCGGAAAGCATATTCGATGTCTGTCTTTGTGAGCCATGCCCTCCCAGCTGCCTGTATCAGTTCCACTGCTTGCTCCAGGGACGCGTATGAGACCATGCTCAAATCTTCGGGTATCCCAGTGTTCACTGACCCCCCCCCTCCGGGTAGGACAGGTGGTTTATGAGCCGGAACTCACCCACTTGTTTTTTTGGCACCACCCCCAGTGGTGACACCCGGAACTGCCCACAGGGGGGTTCCCCCAGTGGCCCCTCCACCCTCCCCACCCTCACCTCCTTCTTGATTTTGTTTGCCACTATGCCCTCTTTCCCCTTTTACCAAAGCCAAATTCTTGGCCCGCATCCCCACCTGTACTCCTTTGAATCCCAGTGGGAAACCCCTACTAAACCCCTCCCTCAGCAGGGCTGCCCTTTCCTTGTCAGGGTACCCTGCTGTCCAGGTGTTCACTATGACCCGCTTGATGGGGGTGTGGGCCAGTGTGTAGCCCCACCGCCCGTTGTCTGCTTCCACCTCAGTTCCACCCGTAGCTGGGGGAGAAACCACTTCTCCCCAGGCCCCCCGTCCTCTCCCATTCCCCCCACCACCCCTAAAGGGCTGTTCTGCCCACTGCCCATTGGCCTGCCCCACCTTATCACCCCCTTGCCAGCATGCCATTGCCGGGTGCAACCCCCCACATCATGAACACACGTGCCAGAATTTACAGCTAGGCCATGTGCATGATGCCCTGTTGTAGGCCCAGCATGCTTTTGGTCCCCCTGCCAATGCTGCCCTCCTCACCTGCTCTGTTGCTTGTCCCCAGGCAGGTCCTGACAGTGTCCTGACCCACAATTCCACGTGGGTACAGTCCCACCTCAGGTCCCCTTTTATTGCCATCCTCCTCCAAAAGGCCTCATCATATTTGAGCCACCCAAAACCCAGCTTGGCCCAGTAAAGCGTCCCGAATAATGGCCATATATGTCAACAAAGGTATCGCTAGCTCCAGCTGTTTCTCCAGCACCAGTGCACTATAAATTATGAAACCCGCTTGCCAGGTCTCAATGTTCTTCCCTTTTATCCGGGCCTCCTCCCCTTTGTGCCTGACCACTGCCAGTGTTACTGCCATCTCGGACTTACCCACCGACTCACTGTGCTCATATTTCTTAGCTGTGTCTTCATCAACCAGACCAAATACATCCATATATTCCCCTTTCCATATTTTTTCCTTTATCATGGCCAGCACATGGTCACCCAGTGTGAAACTGGGTGGCCCCTCGTACAGCTTACACATACCCCCGGAGGTGCTGGCGCCCTCCTTTCCCCCTTGCTGGTCTCTTTAATGGCTTTCAGTGCCTGCTCCAGTTTTGCAACCCTGTCCTCCCCCATGTCCACCAGCAAACCCTCCATATACTCTTTCAAATCCTCTTCATTATTCATGTCCACATCGTCCTTACCCCCATCCGTGTTAGGCCCACCCAGTGTTGGGGTGGGCGCAGGTGGGGGTGGGCACCCCCGCTTCGGCCTCTTGTTCCCTGTTCTGGGTCCAGCCCTCTCATCTCACTCTTTCCTTTTCTTCTGTGTCTCTTCCTCTGCCTCCCTCTTCTTTGCCACCTCTCTTAATTCTGTCATCTGCACCATCAGTTTTCCAGCCTCCATCGGCATGGTCACGCTAGACGCTGGGACTTTCCTAGGTTCCATTGTTTCTGGGGAACCTAGACTGCAGAAAATGACGACATCATTCCCCATTCCTCCACATCCTGTCCTCATTCGCAGCCCCCTGGTATGGCTACCCCTAGGTGGCTGGTCTCCCTGCTCCAGCCACTTTCCACCATCCTTTACGCCCATCTTCCTTCTGGACTTGTGGGCATTTGAGCCCGGCAGTTGCCTCATTCCCCTCCATCCCTTGCGCGGTCTCCCGGTACTTCTCATCCATTCGAGAATCTTGTGCCCCCCCCGAGGCCAAAGCCCCATGGTTCTTCCTGTTCATCCCCATGAACTCCAACTGTGATGGTCGGCCATGCCTCCTATGGCATCCCCTAGCATTTTTATTTTTTTTGGTTTGAGGCCTCCCCTGCAGGCCTGATAACTGGTGCCTCTTGGGACCGTTGAAATTAGATTGCCTATCTTCAGGTCACCCTGCAAGCCAACTGCGCCATAGTCATCACTCCCAGATTGCCCCCATAGCAGCCTGGAGCTTTCTCCCACAGCGCTCGACTGCCTCCCAGAGGAACGCCTTACCTCCAACCGCACAAAACTCTACCCCCCCAGGTGGACTGCTCTTGCAGCCACTGGCCTATTAAACTCTAGCCTTCTGATCCACTCTGGGATCCCTTCCTGTTTATTTACCACTGTCTTACACTTTGACAACTCTCGCCTAGCCCTCCTTAGGCCTGGTTCGGTGTGATTGCCCAGGTCCACCCACGTGGCGGGGCCCTCCGTTGTCGTGGTCTGCAGCTGCTGAGACATCCACCCCAGGCTCCCTTCCTCTTGGATGCACCAGGCCAACACCAAAACAAAAAATCTGACCACTGTTCCTCCTCCTATCAGGCCCCCATGGTGACCCTCTCGGCCTGCCCCTTCAGCCACTCACTGCACTTGCCCCCCCATGCAAGCCATTACTCCTGACCTCAGCCATGTTCCCCTGTGAGCACCCTGTTCCCCCCACTGATCTCCTGCCACCTCACCTCGATGGCCGCCCCCCCTTTGAGCAAACATGCCCAGAGCCCAGAACCACAGCCCCCACCTGTTGTGGAGACCCTTTGCTAGTTCCAGGCTTTAGCCACACCACTGCCTCCTCCCATGCACCTATCACCCAGCCCTGTAACTAGGATGCTCAGCATTACTGGTTGCAGGATCACAGATGTTGTCTGACTCTTCCCATGCCTCTCATCCCTCCTGTAGTGCCCTGGGCTGCATATCAAACCTGAACAAAAAGGACAAGGTCCACCCTACCATGCTCCCCAGCACACCCTTATGGCATTTCTCCCCCATGTTGCCGCCCTTGCTCATTTCCAATCTCCAAACAGATTCAACAGTTAACCTCACCCAGGTGGTGGATGAGAGAGCAGCTATCAACAGACGTTGCAACCTGACAAAATTGATCCCATCCCCTTGATAGCAAATGCAATTTCCCAGACATTACAGGCACTGGATGACATGTTCATCATCACTAGTCTCCCCAACTAATGCCACGGGGTGCTCCCCCATGCTAAGTGAGGCCTCTCCTAATACAACAACTCTAAATACTTTAAATTTAGCTCATAGGATGAAACAGATAATCATCAAAACACAGTGCTAGACAGCTTAGGAAGCATCACAATTACTGTAATAATGTTTGCATTTTAGTTGACGGCGAGGCCTACTCTGCTAGGCCTCAGCCACCCATGCTAGCCTGCCACCCTCTAACGCTGGTCCAGGAATTGACCACCACTTGAAAAACCCATCCTCCAGGGCTGCCCTGGGCCTGCAGCTGGTACACCCCCCTTCCACACTCCCAACCAACCCCACGCTACCTAGCCTTGCCTTGACCTGCCAGCGCTGTGCTGAAAATGAAATTCAAGCAAGAGAGGGGAGATCCTAAGCTTACCTGGCCTGAAGTAGTCCCTAAGGACCCATAGCTTAGGCCCCTATTAGCCCCTCCCCCTTGCACAATAGCCAGGAAGCTCTGACCCCTGTCATATGACCCTTTACTGAGGTCATAACCCCATCCCCCATGCCCTGCTGACCCCGTCCCCACACCCCCTTCTCTGTGGGTCCTTTCTAGCTGGTCACCAGAACAACCTGGCTTGCATTTGAAATGGCAAGCCCCATTATGGCATAGGTACCTACCATATAAGAGTAAGGTATCAGGGACAATCTATAATAATGTATTACTGTGTTCTGATTCCAACCCATATTCTGATCTTCTGAGAAGTCTTATGTATGCCTACACTGTCACCATGAGGATTTATGTAACATTGCACTTGTTTTCTATGATTTGTAAGAACCCACTGTGTTCACAATTCTAGCTGACCTTACTACAAATGTACATCTTTGATACTGAGAAGCCACCTAGCATTTTAGCCAATAAGGCTTGTTTGTGCATCTAATGTGTGTAGTTGGAATGTGTTGCAATTGTAATTATCTATAGTATAAGAACTGTTTTCAGACATTTTTGCCTTGAGTCCATCATCATGTCCCAGGTTATAGGGAATACTCTGGCTCCCAGTTTCTACTGCAGGTAAGATTCTGTGTAGGGCTTGATTCTGATTTTGTATAATAAACCTGTTTATTACTCACTGCTATAATTTGCCTATAGTCTCTTCTGTTAGCCTCTGACCAACAAGAACCTGAGAGGTAATAATCCTCTACACCCATCTATTTTAATAGTGAAAACACCCAACAAACAGCATGATGGTGAAAAAGTGAACTTTAAAAAATGCATTTAACTCTGTTTTTAATTAATTCAAATGCATTAATTTGCTCTTCCTTTATAATGTGACAATTCATTTTCAACTCTCACTATTAATTAAAAAAATAAATGTTTATCTAAGGTAATTGCACTTAGTGGAATCATGACCAATGGTACTGTAAATACTCAAACTGTGATGGTACCTATTGGTGGGCTCAAAACATTCAATAACAGTATAAATATTAATAGCAGTGACATTAAAGTTTACTGATCATGCATAGGTAAATACCAGTCACTATTCATTGGATCCTCAAAAAACATCTAACCACGGGGAAGAAGGGCCATCTGACAATAGTTTGATAACAGGAATCATCAGCAGAACTATAGCCTCTAGCCCCCTTGTTGGGTTTTATCAATGAATTTACTTAAAACACCAGTTACATAAGTATTTAAACATTGTGAATTAAGTGGTTGGTCATGCCCCCTGAGGAAGAGGTTTTAGAGCCTCAAAGCACTTGGGCTTGTTGGGTGTGGTGGAGTGGACCTACATGCAATGTATTTATAATATCTTTGTACCTTATTTGCACCAGTTACACTGTTCACCTTTTCAAACTGATTAATATTGGGTGACCTATACTCAGAGGTGCTTGTTTCATTCCTTTTTTGTGACTGTGGGTTTGCAAGCTCCCAGTCTTTATAGTGAGCACAGCCTGTATGTTGTTTATACTTGTATAACTAGACACTGGACATCAGGGATATGTGTACACTGCATGGAACAGGTGATTGGTGGGTGGGAGGTGCTACCCAACACCAGGAAGAGGTGTTTAATATATGGCATGGACATCTGGGGTTGGGGAGCTGCCACTAGACACCAGAGATATGTGTATAATATCTAGAATGGGTGATCAGGGTTGGGGGGTGCCACTAGGCACAGGGAATGATGTACTAGATACAGAATGGGTGGTCAGCAGTGAGGGGTGTCACTCAACACCAGGTCCTGCAACCTCACTGGTATGCAAGTGATTGGAGGCGGGCAGCTGTAGAACAGCTGTCCTGCCATCAGTTGGGTGGCGTGGTGGGCATAGCACCCAGTTAAGATGAGATTTTTCATTGTGATAAATAGAACTGCTTTGGATGCCACTTACCACCATTGCAAACCTTTCAAAATGCAGCTGCATCCGTATACGAGAGAGGACCCCCTAATTTGTGTGAATACAATGTTATGTTAGCGCTTGGGTGCTAATGGGTTTAGTGTGCACTACGGGGGCCTCTATATAAGTCCACCAAAAAACTAGACACAAACCCAGACAGCACAGGCACAAACCCTGTTAGCACTGGTGCTAGCTTTTTGAATATATGAGTCTGCACTTGGGGCAATCAGGAAAAGAAAGGGGATTATAGCATACTTTCTCTAGGATAGTGGTATAAATAACTTTCCTTGTCATGGTGGTAAGTTGCCTTGGCAAGGGCTTCCATTGTCTAGCTTAACTAGTGCATGTCTACTGTATTCAGGAACAACAGGTCTCTTGTCCACCCCAGGAAGTCTAAGGATGCCTTTTTCCCAAATAGAGGCAACATCCTTTTTTTATCTTGCCTGCATTTGCGCACCCAACATTTTCTGGCAAGGATAGGGAATTTCAGGTGTGTGACACTGCTGAACCCATTGCAGTTCACAAAACCAGGGGTTTGACATCCTACACCAATGACCATGTGCTGTGGTCATGACATCATTCGCTGGATGAAAACACTGTGTACTTCAAAGGACCGAAACTGCTCCAACCAGAGAGGGTTTCAGTCCTTTGATTTGCATGAAGATGGTCAGCAAACAGCTGAGTGACTATCAAAGGAGCCTGTCAGTCTGTAGAAAAAAAAGTCCATCGATGTCTGTTGATGGCCCCTCTGTAACTGTTCCCCCAACTGACCCTCCCTTTCAACACCCACTGCCCCATCCCAAAACATAACTCTGACACTGGGGTGCCCAATCCTCCAATGTTGCCGCCTTGTAGTTTTTCAAAGGAACCTGTCAATCTGCAGAAAAAAAAGTCCATCGATGTCTGTTGCTGGCCCCCTATAACTGTCCCCCATTCAACCCTCCTTCTCAGCACCCACCACCCCACATCTGTCCCCCCAAACATAACACTGACACTGCCTAATCCCCCAGTGTCACCACCTCGTATTTTTTTAAATTATTTTATTTGTGTCTGTAGCCTGTAGCACAGAAAACCATCCATCAATGTCTGTAACTGGTGCCCCTGTAACTGTTCCCCCCCAACTGACCCTCCCTTTGAGAGCCCACCACCCTACACCCCCAACAAACATAATATTGAGACTGGGATGCCCAATCCACCAGTTTTGTCCTTCTTAGTTTTTTTTTATTTTATTTATATAGATTGCCTGTAGCAAAGAAAACTGTCCATCGATGTGTGTTGCAGTTGCCCCATAAGTTTCCTCCCACTTAACCCTCCCTCTCAGCATCCTCCCCATAAACATAAAACTGATACTAGGGGTGTCCAATCCCCCTGTGTCATCACCTGAAATATACAAAAAAATTCCTTGTCATTTTTTAAATCCTGTAAAACAGAAAAATGTCCATAGTTGTCAGTTGGGCAGTCAGTCCTCCCACCTACCCCTCCCACTCAGCACCCACAACCACACACCTCCTCCAAGCTCTTACTTACTTACCAGGGTCAAATGCTGTCATCTTCTCAGGACCACATAGATGTCTTTACTCTCCAAAGCCAGACCACAAACTGAAAAAGTCAGGTTTGCGGTTTAATGTATTTCAATGGGGTTTTGAACTTAGTGGCATAACTTGGCCATTTTTTTATATTTTTACCCCACATTTTCAACCAACCTTTTTTGGGATCCCACCTCATGAACAATTGCAGTGACAGTAGGCAAATCTGTCCCAAAAAGTGATTTTGTGGTCACTGCATGAAACAACCTTTCTGGCAGAAGTTGAAAATTTTCTCTGCCCTTGTTCATGAGGTGGGGTCATAAGAAGGATATGTTAAAAATTTGGGGCAAAAATATTAAACGACTACAAAGTGATGAGCTTAAGTTGAAATTTCCAAATGCAGGCATGTAATTCTGGTAATTTTTAATATTTTGACCCCAAATTTTAAACATGGCCATTTTTTATAGCACCTCATGAATGTGACAGCTATCATTTTCCAAGGTTAAGTTCAAGTTTATTTCACCAGGAAAACTCCTTTGAGCAAGCTCATTTACAAGGAGGTCCTATATAGACAAGTTACATAACAGTGCAATGCAATATATAATAAACCAGGTACGATTTCAAAAGGCAAGTGCAATAGTTGCGTATAGGTACATAAGTGATAGACAACACACATAATGTGATAGTAATGCTAAACAAGTAACTCATAGTAATACAAAATCACACATGCCCCCACAATGCAAAGCATCATGGGCTGCATATGCAAATCACCACAGAATGTTATGCTGGTCCAACTTTAAGCAGAATTGCATGGTGCCGAAAGGCCTCTCACACAGTTTGCAAAGGGTGCTAACAGAAGACATAAACACGTGTTTCGTCCTACCAGGACTCATCAGTATGCCTCGTCTGTTTGACACCCCAGTGGAACGGACCAGCTACCCCTAAGGCAGTGTGCCTGGGATATATTGTGGTGAACCCATTAAAATAAAAAACTATTTAAAGACAAAGAACCTCTGTGCATAAACACTGAGGCAAGGTTACCCTAAAGGGCATTTGGCTGGGAAGCCAAGTTTCAGAAAATACAAAATCACACATGTCCCCACAATGCAAGCATCATGGGCTGCATATGCAAATCACCACAGAATGTTATGCTGGTCCAACTTTAAGCAGAATTGCATGGTAGCCGGAAGGCCTCATTAGTTAGTAAAGGGTGCTAACAGAAGACATAGAACGTGTTTCTGTCCTATCAGGACTCATCAGTATGCCTCATCTGTTTGACACCCCAGTGGAACGGACCAGCTACCCCTAAGGCAGTGTGCCTGGGATATATTGTGGTGAACCCATTAAAATAAAAAACTATTTAAAAGACAAAGAACCTCTGTGCGTAAACACTGGAGACAAGGGTTACCCAAAGAGCATTTGGCTGGGAAGCCAAGTTTCAAGAAAATACAAAATCACACATGCCCCCACAATGCAAAGCATCATGGGCTGCATATGCAAATCACCACAGAATGTTATGCTGGTCTAACTTTAAGCAGAATTGCATGGTGCCGAAAGGCCTCTCACACAGTTTGCAAAGGGTGCTAACAGAAGACATAGACACGTGTTTCATCCTCACCAGGACCCATCAGTATGCCCTCATCTGTTTGACACCCCAGTGGAATGGACCAGCTACCCCTAAGGCAGTGTGCCTGGGATATATTGTGGTGAATCCATTAAAATAAAAAACTATTTAAAAGACAAAGAACCTCTGTGCGTAAACACTGAGGCAAGGGTTACCACAAAGGGCATTTGGCTGGGAAGCCAAGTTTCAAGAAAATACAAAATCACACATGCCCCCAAAATGCAAAGCATCATGGGCTGCATATGCAAATCACCACAGAATGTTATGCTGGTCCAACTTTAAGCATAAACTTTACTCATAGTAATGATATATTCTAAGCAGATAGTTGAAGCACAGAGGAAAAATAAGGGCCAAGGAGATGGAATGTGGGAGGAAGGGAAAGGGGCATGCATATAGGGGAGATTGAGGGATTTGAGGGAGCAATAGGGAGGAGTTACATGATTGGATCAGATGGAGGATAAGAAGGAGAGGAAGACTTAAAGGTCTAAGCTGAAAAACAGTGGCAAACATCATTTGTATACTTGGCGACAAGGCTTGTAAATGCCTTTATTGGTACTAGTATGGATAGTTTGAGGAATGACTGCAGCTTGTACCAGCCAAGTTGTATAGAGTGGCTGATGGTGGCTTTGCTGCAATTAGTGCAGAATTTAGGGTCTTTGAGCATAATGTACAAAGTTTTCCTAAGGGCATAGGAGCATGAGGTGCAGCAAAACAGACTTGAGATATATGGCAGCAGCTTACAAAGCAAGGATTTGTATGCCCAGACATAAGTATTTAGTAATCTTCTGGTTGCAAGGGATGTCCACCTAATTGCAGCATAGAGGTCACATTGGTGTGTGCTGAATTGTGCATTAGTGATAAAGTGGATGGCTTAATGGTATATGGCATCTAACTTACATAGACTAGTACTGTAGTCAAGCAATGGCCATATAGGATGTTAGCATAGTCCAACAGAGGAAGAAATGTAGTTTGGACAAGCCTTGACCCGGACTCTTTGGTGAATAAGGATTTATTCCTATAAGGGAAACAAGCCTCAACTTTAGCTTCTTTGCAAGAGCTTCAATATGGGAAGAGAAGGCATGATTATGGTCCAATAAGAAGCCAAGGTATTTAAATTCATCCACAACCTCTAGGGTATCACCTAACAGGGTTATGATAGGCAATAGGTAAGTGTGGTTTTTGGACATAGTAGAGTGGTTATTGGGTTGGAAGAACATACCTTTTTTTTGGCATTTAATAGTACAGTAGTTTGGCGTGAAGAAGATTGTGTTGCAAAAGATCAAATTCGGATTGAAGTTCAAGGCAGGCATCTGTAGCTGAAGGTTTTGAGCTACAGAGAACTGTATCATCAGCAAAGAAATGTAGCTTAGCTTTGGATATATTATTGCTTAGGGTATTGATGTATATCATGAAGAGGAGGGGGCCTAGAATTGATCCTTGGGGTACACCTCTAGAGAGTTGAAGAAGTGGTAAGAAGGTCCCATTTGCCTTGATTTGCTCCTGTCAGCCAGACAGATAACTGAAGAACCAGTTTACAGTAGGTTAATTCATGCTATGCTCCTTAAGCTTGTCTAGCTAGTATCATATGGTCTACAGTGTTGAAGGCTTTGCTCAGGTCAAGGAAGACTGCTCCTGTGATGTTTTTATGGTCTAAGGTGAGAAGCCAGTCATCCAACACTTTTGTTAGAGCAGTTGTGGTGCCATGGGAAGTCAAAAAGCCAGACAGTAGTAGATTAATAAGATTTGAATTGACTAGATAGTCCCTGGTCTGATTATTGATTTGTTTCTCCAATAATTTTGATAGGATGGGTAAGAAAGGATAGAGGCCTGTAGTTATTGAGGTGTCCAAAGTCACCAGATTTGAAAAGTGGTAATATATGAGCTACTTTCCATACAGAACAGACTTTGATATTTGAAATAAACAAGTTAAATATATAAGCTATTTTCCATACAGAACAGACTTTATGATTTGAAATAAACTAGTTACATAAATGCTGTATTGGTGCTGTTAGGTATCGAAAGCCTATTTTTAGAAACTGGGCATCTAAACCATCTGCTCCAGCACTTTTTTTACTTCAAGGTGTATGAGTAAATCTTCAACTTGTTTAAAGGTAAATAGTGAGAAGCAGAAGGAATCCTGGGGTTGCAGCTTGGTGTCTGGGTCTGTTTGATTAAATGCAGCCTGTAGGCTAGCAGCAAAGAAGGAGTCGAAGGCAAGGCCTGCTATGGAGAAATGTGTATTAAATTACTCTAGTAGTAAAGATGTATCAGTAATATTTGTTCCTTAATAGATAATGCTTTGGGGAAGGGATGGGGAGGAACTTCGTCACCCAACTGATTTTATGATGTCCCAGAATGTTGGTGGGTTACCCTTGGTATGCTCTAGGGCACTGAGACAGTAATTCACCTTCATTTCTCTGATCAGTTTTGTGCATGTGCTTTGGAGACTTCTAAAGGCCATCCAATCAGAAGGAACTTCGGTGCATCTGGCAGTAGCCCACAGTCGGTCTTTGTTAGAGCTCTTTTTATTTCACCTGTGAACCCTGGGCATGACACTCTTTTGGTCCTACATTTGATCAATGGTGCATGTTTATTAATAATATCAAGGATGGTGGAATTAAAAATAGCCACTGCTTCATTAATATTAGTAGCAAGATAGAATGTTTGCCAGCTTATGGAGTGAAGGACAGATATGTAGCTGGCTACATTAAATTTTCTAAACCTCCTTTTCAATATGAATTAAGAGAGAGGACTGGATCTTTCCCAGTTCTCGACACAGGCTACAATGTTATGATTGCTTAAGCAGTTGTGGAATACTGCTACTTGGGAAACTTTATGAGGTCTGTTAGTAAGGATTTATTTATTTATTTTATTTTAGTCTTTGGTAACCGGTTAAGGCCCACTGGGCACAAGTGCCTATTTTTAGGGGTGGCCTAGGAGCACTAGGCAGTTAGATGATTTGCTCAGAGTCACACAGTATGCAAGTGGAGGTTGTTAGAATCAAACCCAGGTCTGCTGGATGTACCAAGCTCATTCACAGCTCATTACTCTAACCTGTAGTCTATACTGTCAGCCCAAATCAGAAAAAACAGCCCAGGATCAGATCAAGGAGGGAGCTGTTAGGATTTTCCAGTTTGGTCTGGTGGGTTCCATGATTAGTTGGCTTATACGAAGTTCATCACACATATCCATTAGAAGGGCTGATTTTTGATTGAGCCAATTAAAATTCAGGTCACCAAGGACTATGGATTTATTGGGACTGGTATTGAGGACATTACGCAGATATGGTATTATGTGTAAGCCCCCTGTCAGTGGCCAATAAACCCCAATTATGTTAAGGGATTCAGCTGAGGGAAGTGAGGGTTTAAGTGTCAGGCACTCATATTCTCTGGACCTCATTATCAAATCCTGGCCAAAATGTGTTTTCATACCTGTGATACAGAATGATGTTTTGTCTGGAATTTGAAAACGTTAACCTACCACGTTCATTAGATGGGGTAAGAAGGCTATGCTGAAAATCTGGCATACAAATACAATAAAATGCCTAGATTTTGACTGAACATTACACTGTTTCAACGTTCATGCATAACTTCACTAATTTTCAATATTTTGACTCCAAGCTTTCAACATAGCCATTTTTCTAAACACCACCTCATAATTGTGACGTGCCATTTTTTAAATCCTTGATGAAATAAGTTTTCACACATCTGGTGGGGGTTAAGCACTCCACTGACTGAGCAAAAAATGAAATTAAAGAATACACTAGCATCATGTTGCTACATAGCTTTATGTTTTTTTTGGAGGGGTTAAGCATTCCACTGATTGAGGAAAAAAATAATTACATTAAAGAAATAAAAGAACACACCAGCATCATCACCAACCTCACAGAAGCATCATTACACCTGACTGTGAGTACATGAGTCCAGAACAGGACAGGACAGTACATAAGCAACCAAATCTGAGAGAGAAACAGCATATGAAAAATGAGCAGCTTCCCAATTTCTTTATTTTATCTTTTTAAATATTGTATTGGGATATCCATGCAGAACAAGTGAGAGAGAGGAGAGGTGAACATGAGGAGTGAGGAGAGCAGAGCAGAGGTGAACGCGAGGAGCGAGCGAGGAGAGAGTTAAGGCACTGCAGCACCTATGAGCAGGGGCAAAAACGACTGAGTGGAGAGACTGAATCTGAGGCAAACTGAACTGAGGCAAGTTGAACAGAGGAGAAAAATTAATGTAATAATGAGGGGAGTAATCAGCTCAGTAAATTACATATCACCTCCAGCGCTGGTGCTTTGAAATTCCCTTTAGTGTTTTCTGCTTCCGACTGAGAGAGCAATTAAAGTAATCCAAGCTATTAATGCCTGGTTAGTGAAGCAATTAGTAAAGGTTACAGAGCAAACAAGGTGAAAAGTAGTTATTGAGAGGTTTCTTGTGGTTGCGGTTAGTTTTGTTAACTTTGCACTGAAAAAAAGCCTTTACTTTACCGCACTTTAAATTTCAGGGACAATTCCACAGACCCCCGGTTGAAATACACTGCTGTATACTATAAATGGAACATGTGAAGTTTATAAGAGAATCCAAAAACAAATATCTTCAAAACTTGGGCTCAGAATTGCAAAAAAAAAAAGTTTAACCAGCAGCCAACATTTGGCATTGATAAATGTTTCTTTTTCAATGTTAAACCATGACCTAGTGATATGTGCAAGGGCTGGACTGAGATTCTGTAGGAAAACAATACTAAAATAAAATGCAATATAGTTTATCATACCCACAAACTGAACCCCATGAATGCTCATGGAATCCACCACCTGGGTTCATTCTACAGTATGTCAGAAAAAAAGGGGTCTGTAGAAAAAGATCCTACATGTATGGTTCTGCTCTTTTCATAACTTATGAGTGCTCCTGCCAATTCCCTAAAGTCTGTTATTATTTCTTGTATAGCCATTCAGCTGCTGGTGTTACAGTATGAATGCACAAGTCATCAACATATGCAAGTGCTGCTGTGGGAGGAACTGGAGAGCAAAACTATGTCCATTATGTGCTCTTTGTCCTATACCATACACAGCAATGGATCAATTGCAGACACATTCAGCAGGGGACTTAAGGGGCACCCCTGCAAGGCACCTTGGTGACCCTAATTACTCTTCCTAGTTTGCCATTAAACATTAGGGATTATGAAGAAGACTATATTAGCACCCGCATAAAAAACAGAACACAAAAATGTCAAATGTGGCTTACCAAATTTTATTCAAGAGTCACTGAGCAAACTGTGCAAATCACAAAAACATTTCATCCCAGCTAGAGCTCAGGTGGCTATAACACACCGGTAAATGGCTGGTGACATCATAGGAATCCATGTAACATTCCACCTCAGTGCTGCTAGGCTTCATCAGGGACAAGGAACAGCAGAGGTCTGTGCCCTTTTATACCATCAATTTAAAGTGACAGATGCTAAATGCATGCTCTGCAATGGCTACCGGTCAGGTGGATGGTCCTTTTCAAGGTGTGTCTCTTCACCTTTAAGGCCCTATATGGGCTGGTCCTGGTTACCTGTCTGAGCTTCTGACACCAGTGTCCTCTGTTCACTCACTCCCTCCACTCCTCCTTCTTGAGGGGCCTCCTGGATGTTCCCAGGGTTCAACTCAAGACCTCAGGAGACTGTGCTTTCAGTGTCTCTGGGCTGACCCTGTGGAATTCACTTCCATCTGCAGTCCAGGAGGTTCCCTTGATTGAGATGTTTAAGGGGAGGTTAAAGGCCCACCTCTTCAGCCTGGCCTTTGACTGTTGATGCCTTCTTTAGCTTTTCCCTGGAAGATTGACTTCTGGAAACCTCTATTTTGCAGAATTTTAATCATGTTATGGTTTTAACAAGGTTTTATTATGTTTTCATTTATTGCTGTATATCCTCATTTTATGTTCGGTGCCCAGAGCCTCTGGGATTAGGCACCTTATAAATAAAATTGCCTTGCCTTGCCTAAATAAAGTGCAACAAAAACCCAACAAGTGGGAACCCGGTAACCAAGTTAAAACTTCTTGGGGATAAAATTAAATGTATCTGGGTACCAAACTTGAGATACAAAAATAGTGTTAGGAACATGAGAGATGGCAACAATAAAGAGTATGCCACTTGTTACTATTCAGTGCAAAAAACATTGCTAATGCACTAGTTAGGGTTAAACTGACAAAAGTAGGGAAATGTGGCATTAGGGTTTTCAACCCTAACACCCTACCCCCACCCTGCAGGCAGAAAAAGGAAAAGTCATTATGGTTTGTCCTCTCCTCCACCTTAAATCAAGAGTGGGTTGTGCCTCAGGGTTGTGAACCCTAATGCTTATCTCATTTCATCAGTAAATAATCTGAGATGTATACTGTATATGAGAATGGAGTGAGTGTTAGGGTTCACAACCCTGAGGCACACCCTATGCCTGATTTGTGAAAATAGAGAAGAGATGAAACTGTAAAGGTTTTTCCAGTTGTTGCCTGCAAGGGGGAGATGGAGTGTTAGGGTTTGAAATCCTAATGCCACATTTCCTACTTTTGTTGGTTTAACCCTAACTACCTGTAATGCATTAACCAAAATTTGTGCAATGAATTGTCTTACTTTTTGCAATATAATTGTATCTTCATTTGCATGTGGGACAGCCCCTGCACTCCCATCCCTCCATAGATGCATACATGTATGTTGTTGTGGAGGGTCCTGCACTTCAGTGTGTGCCAAAACAGTAATTTATGTCCATTGTTGTATGGCTTGTTGAACTTCCAATGATATTCTATGGGAAATTGCATGTTGTTTACTTTTTAGGCATTTGTACATTGTCCCTAAATGATTGGGTGAGGGTGTGTGTATTATTCTTGTAGTACTCATTAAGACTTTTGTTATGATATATAGATTGCCCCTTAAGTCCTAATATTGAGGGAGTTATGGATTGTTAAACATCCAATGTTATCCTATGACAATGTGCATTTTTGGTTTTTTTCTGCTTTTTAGTATGGCCCCTAGATTTGTGGTGGGCGATTATGTGTTATTCTTGCAGTAGTAATTAACATCTATGTTTTGATTTATAGATTATCCCTTAAATCCATTTACTGAGGGAGTTCTGACTTCTTAAACTTCCAATGGTATCCTATAGGAATTTGCATTTGTAATGCTTGTGTTTTTTTATGTGGCCCCTAGATATCTGTGGGAGGATCATGTCTTATTCTTGCAGTACTCAATAAGACCTTTAATTTGATATATAGATTATCCCTTAAGTCCATATATTGAGGGAGTTATGGCTTATTGAAGTTCAAATGTTTAAAAACAAATAAGTACAAAAATCTTTTCTGTATAAAGACATCCTTTTTCATATGAAAAAAAATCCATTTGAAAAAGAATGCCTTCATATGAACAAAGAACTGGGTGAAAAACTAAGTCCAAACTCTTTTTTCGTATGATGGATTCCCTTTTTGTAGGAACAAAAAAAGCTCACAAAAAAAGGATTCCTTCATATGAAAAAAGAATTGGGGAACAAAACTAAGTCCAAATGTTTTTTTCATATAATAGATTCCTTTGTTGTATGAACAACAACAACAAAAAAAAGCTCACAAAAAAAGGATTCCTTCATACTAAAAAAGAATCAGAAAACTAAGTCCAAATTATTCTTTCATAGAAGGCAATCCTTTTTGGTATATATGAGAAAAGCACACAAAAGAATTCCATCATACAAAAAAAGAATTGAAAAAAAAAAAACTAAGTCCAAATTCTTTTATCATATGAGGGCATCCTTTTTCATGTGAATGAAGAAAAATGGATCCCTTCAAACAAAAAAAAAAAAGAATTTGGACTTATTTTTTTAATTCTTTTTTCGTATGAAGGGATCCTTTTTCATGATCTTTTTTCATTCATATGAAAAAGGATGTTCTCATATGAAAAAAGAACTTGAAATTAGTTACTTTTCACATTCTTTTCTCGTATGAAGGGGTTCTTTTTTTTGTATGGCTGAATTATTTTTTTGTATAGCCATACTTTTTTTTTTAAACTTCTTTATTTAAGTTTTATGATTTCGACAATAAAGACGTACATACATATATCCCAGGCTAATCCCAGGCCCACATCCCAAAACTGGATATGGTTACTATATACATACCCTAAACTATTTACATACACAGTTATAATGTATTTTAACCATTAATTTATGTCCCATTTTATTAGTATAACACTTGATTCTATTCCTTCAAAGTTAGCAATAGATCTGATCTACCTCC
Organism: Neoceratodus forsteri; assembly: GCA_016271365.2. Lineage (NCBI taxonomy): Eukaryota > Metazoa > Chordata > Ceratodontiformes > Ceratodontidae > Neoceratodus > Neoceratodus forsteri. The sequence goes on along the minus strand of CM028130.1, from coordinate 1,062,426,247 downwards.
AATTTAGACTTCCTTCTGTATTATTCTCCTTAACTTTGAAGTAACTATAAGTTCTCAGGACTGGGCTTTAATAACTGTGTCCCTAGAAGAGAGAGAGAACCCATCCTAACCTTTTCGATATAAGAGATCTTCTAAGTTCAGCTGAGAACTATCTCAAGAGAGAATTATGCCTCACTGGAAAGAAAACCTACAAAAAATGATATCATACACCTTCAAGAAATCATAATCCCTTTTCACATTCTCTTAAGAAAAAATTACTGGCTAATCCCCATTAGACAGACAGATCTGGATTTGAGCACTCTTCAGTTGTATTGAGTACACTGTCTCTAATGCCCTTCACCCTTTATCATATATTTTCTTTTTGTCATCTTTTATCATTTGTCTTTTAAGTCTATCTAGGATCTGTAGCAGGTCACTGACCCCTTGATCATAATTATAAATACGATCATTTTTCCAATGTCTTAAGACAAATACCTTAACCAGAGCAGACATCAGTGACACATGATGCTTAGCTGAGTCCCTCACAACCGTTTGCATATCTCCCAAAACACAAATGTCTGGTTTAATATGCTCTGAATAGTTTAATAACGGGTCCATTTTTTGACTAATTTGAACCAATAATGAATGTATTTTGGGACAGCTGCACATCACATGTAACAAGTCCCCTGACTTCATTCCGCATCTAAAACACCGATCTGTCTGTCTGAGTTTTCTAGAACATAGCTTAACAGGGGTGTAGTAAATGTCTGAACAAATAAAGAATTGCATAGTCTTATATTGCGGTACGGGCAGGAGTTTAACATTTTTCCAAATCTCTTTCCAGTCAGGCCTCAGTGGGGTTAGACTTTTTTCCCAATACAATATCTGAGCCTTAGATTCTAAGCGCACAAAATCTAACAACACCATATAAACTTTTGAGAGGGGGTGTTGTGAATAATCAATCTCCTTCAAATGATCCCAGGTAAATGGACTCTGACCCCTTTCCTTATTATCTCGTTTAAATTTCTGTACCAGATTTGTAATTTGAATATTTTTGAAAAAGTCCCATTCCTTCGTCTGCACCGGTAAAATCACCCTATCTTCTAGTATAAAATCTGTCAACTTCAGGTCAGATAATTGTGATGCCCATTGTTGATTAATTATTAGTCCCCCCCAGCTGAAAGTTAGGATTTCCTAATATAGGTTGATCCCTGGCTCTCCTTCGTACTCTCCTTTGTACTCTCCTCTGTGTCGGGTTTAATAAATCCCACCATGCCTTCACTGATTTCAAAACTGGTGACTGCTTTCCCCTGTCAGGTATAGCCTCTGGATCTGAAAACAGCAACGCTGCTGGGGAGAGTTTCAGGTCCTTTAAAATACGCTGCTCAATTTGGAGCCAAGTTGGGGTATATCCTCCTTCTCCCCGACTTCTGCGCCACTGTCCCATTAAGCCAAGCTGTCCTGCTACATAATACAAAAATAGGTCCGGAAGTTTAATATCTCCCATAAGATAAGGAAGGCATAGGGCAGCATGTTTCCTCCTTGGGGGCTTAGAATTCCACAAGAATGCTGAAAATACCCTTTGGATATTAATAAACCTTCCTTTAGGAATATTGTAAGGTAGTAAATAAATTGGGTATAACAATCTAGGTAGGAGATTCATTTTAATCAATCCCAATCTGGCAGTGAAATTCAGGGGGAGTTTATTCCACCCTACAATGTCATTTTTAATTGTGGCCAGGAGATTGTCCACATTTTTTTCCATCCCATTTTCTGTTTTGGCCATAATCCAAATACCCAAATATTTAGTTTTTTGGGGGGCCCAGTTGAGTTGCAGATGTTCAAAATCTGCTCTATAAGTATACACGGTAAGTGGAAGAACCTGAGTTTTACTTAGATTTAATTTGTAGTTGGAAATCTTTGAGAATTTCTTGATAATTTCCAAGGCTTTTTTGGAAACTATCGGCTGGATTATATAAATGCAACAAAATATCATTGGCAAAAAACGAGAATTTAAGCTCCATCCCTTGAACCTTAATTCCCTGAACCATGGGCTCCATATTAATTGCCCTTAATAAAGGTTCCAAGTAAATGTTGAACAAAATTGGTGACAAGGGGCAGCCCTGTCTTGTCCCATTCCTCAGCAGGAATTCTTTAGAGAGATAGCCATTACATAGGACCCTAGCAGTAGGGGCATTATAAATGTTTTTAAAGCATCTGAGAAAGCACTTTGGAAAACCCATTTTCTCCATTGTAAAAAACAGAAATTTTATGGGACACCCGATCGAATGCCTTCTCAGCATCGAGTGCAATCAGTGCCAAAGCAGACTTGGAATTGGAAGTCCGATGGAGGATGTGGTGCAATTTCCTTAATGCATCATGTGCCCCCCGACCTGGCATAAACCTGACCTGGTCCTGACTAATTAATAAAGGAGTGACTTTTAAAACCCTATTAGCCAAAATCCTTGTGAGGACTTTAATATCCTGGTTTATTAAAGCAATGGGTCTGTAATTACCAGGTAAATCCCTGGGTTTATCCAGTTTTGGAATCAATGCAATATAAGCCTGGTATAAAGGAGGATGGAGAACCCCATTTTTCATAATATTCAATAATAATTCTTTCAAAAGAGGAATTATTATCAATAAATGGACTTTGTAAAATTTAGCCGACAGGCCATCAGGCCCTGGTGTCTTACCATTTGGCAATTCTTTAATTGCCTCCATAATTTCTAGATCGGAGATTGGGGCAGCCAGAACCTGGGCATGCTCTCTGTCCAGTTTGGGCAAAGGTATTTTATCAAGGAGCCCTCTGATCTCTTCCTCTGAGCTGGTACCCCCCTCTTGATAGATCCCAGCATAGTAATCTGCAAAGGCATCAGCCATTCCCTGAGGATCCATAATAGTTTCCCCTCCAAATTTTACTGTCATTATTGTTCTGTCCACCTCCCACTCCCTAATTCTAGAGGCCAATAAGTGACCCGGCACATCCCCCTGTATCAAATATCTAGCATTTAATCTTTCAAGCCAGCGGTCTATCCTGAGATACATCATACTTCTAAACTCTTCTCTTAAGTCTCTTAGCTCATTATCCAACTCATTGGAGAAACCCTCCAAAAGTAATAATGACTTAATGGCCCCAGTTAAAAATTCTTCCCGTGCTCTATTCAACTTATTCCTCCTAGCAGTATATTCCTGAGCTATTCCTTCATATAATACCTTGCAAGTAGGTCAACCAAGTTTCTTATCCGCAAGTGTCAGAATTTGAATTTGAATAATCTCCTTTAGTGTATCTTCTAACTTAGCTACTATATTGTCAACTGTTAGTATCCCTTCATCCAACCACCATCGGTATGGTTTAGGGGGAATAGTGTCCATCTCCCATAGCATCTGGATCGGGAAGTGGTCAGATAGTACCCTGTTTAAAGTATTCAGTTCTTTGATACCCCTTCATGCTTCCCTATTGACCAAGAAGAAATCAATCCTAGAATGTGACTTGTGCACAACAGAATAAAAAGTCATCTTGGTATTCCCTTTCTTGCACATTCTGTATGGGTCTACTAATGCTGCCACTTCCAGGAATCTGTTTAGAGCTGTTTGCGGTGCACTAGGTAATCTACTAGAGGGAGGGTTCCTATCCACCCCGTTATCCAGACAAAGGTTCCAATCACCTGCCAGAATAAGTGCATGAGATGGGAGCGTAGCAATATCAACTTCCAATGAAGCAGAAAAATTCTGGTTTAGCAGGGGTAGGGCCATCAATTGAGGCACATGAAAATGGGTTTCCCAGGATTGAACCCGACACATATATCCCCCTACCATCCTCTCGTGACTTAATTTGAGTAATTACATATGGGGAAGCTTTCCTTATTAATATTGCCACACACCCCGATGCTTTCACATTCCCTACTCCTATTACTTTACCCACCCATCCTTTCTTGAGTAGATATAATTCCTCATTCAGTACATGGATTTCTTGGAGTGCAGCAAAGTGAACCCCCAACTGATTTATATATTGTAATATAACCAGTCTTTTCTTCCACCCCTGAGGCCTTTTACATTCCATGAAAGAAGTTCAATCAGTACCATATTCTATACCACTACCCCTATTCACCCTCATAAGTTCTATCCTTCTTATTTTATATTTCATGGATTCTCTCTCTCCCCTTTTCCTTCAGTAAATCCCCCCTGTAACCTCGATCGTCCTCCTTAGTCATCATGAGACGTGTATGAGTCAGCCCCAAAGTGTCTCTGATCCCCCCGAGCCCCAGCATATAGAGAAATAGAAACAGAAGACACCCACAATAATCCCTAACCCCCACATTAACTTCTTAAATTACCTGCTGCCCCTTTAACTTTAAATAAAAAAAAAGCCCCAGTATCTTAGCAGATACCTCCTTCCCCCCATATGTGGACACCACCACTAACATGCAACTAATATCAAAATTAGAGCATTCCATGCCCTGTCCATTCTCCCATTTGTCTATTCCACCTGTAGCTGATTAGGGAGGAGAGTATCATAAAGCTACTCAAAAGGAGAGCCTAAAAAGAATTTTCCCATAAGCCCCTGTAGCTTGTACTTAATCCTTTATTTAGAGGAACACAGAACCCCCTGGAAGAGAATAACCAATTTCCATAACATATTTGCTCATCAGCATATGCTGAGCAGTACCCCCCCTTTCCCATAACCTTTTCTCCTATTCCAGTCATAAGCTGCATTAACCTGCACTATGATTTGAAAACTTCAGGCTACTCAGTTTCTGATCCCCTTCTTAATACTGAACTTTAGCTTTAAAGAAAACAACCCGATAGTCCAGGACTGTTAGTGTTCTCAGGCCAGTTGTCACCTGGAGAAAGGAAAATAAAAATACAAAATCGGTGAAAGGCCCTCATTTAACAGTCCCATGGAACATACATCTAGAGCAGTCCCAGCCAAGAAGGGCAAATCTCTTCTCCAGAACCAGGAGTATAACGAGGTTGAAAATAAACGAGCACTACCAGCTATCACAGCGCTTCCCAATCATTGCTGCTCACACTTGCCGCTTTACTGCATGCACTCATGCAAGTCCCTCAATCCTTCAGGTAGCTGACTTAAACAAATCTGGTAGCTCCACCTGGAAACTTTCCATGGCATCACACGCCATAGCATATCTCCTGTCTCCCTTTGGTAACTTCACAATCAGCGTAGCTGGGTACAGCATTCTGAATTTCAGCCCCGCCAAGTACAGCTTCTTCTTAATCTCCATATACTCCTTCTGTTTTTCTCTCACAGAAGGTATTAAATCTTGAAAAAGCCAAATAGAGGCCCCATTCCACTGCAAATTTCTATTTGCTTTGGCTTTATTCAATATGTGTGTCTTCTCTTTAAAATTCAAGAAACACATAATAAGAACTCTGGGATGAGCTCCAGGTGGGAGGGGGGTTCTCTCAAAGAGCAATGGGCCCTCTCAATATTATAAGACTCACCAAACGGCATTGGACGAAACATTTTCAGGAGGAGATCCTGCATGAAAGCAACACAGTCTGAACTTTCTGATTTCTCAGGGAGGCCCACCATGATTAAGTTATTCCTCCGACTACATGATTCTTGATCTTCCAGGCGATCCTCTAGTTTTTTAACTTGCCTTTTAAGAACGATCACCTCCTGGTCCATGGCCCCATTTTCCTTTCCTGTGAAGCAACTTTGGATTCCACATCCCCCACCCTTTGTGTTAAAGCATGTAAAGCCAACTTCAATTTAGAGAAATCGGCCACAAGCCCTTGCAGAAGCTGTTTAATTTCAACAATATCATCTGAGGCTGCATGCCCCCCTCATTCTTCTACCCGCAGATCTTCGTTCTCTTCTGGAGGTGGGGAGTGGGGTTTTGAGAGCTTAACAGCCGGCAATCTTGCTGCCAAAGGCTCGGGGCTTCCACCTTCCATCTCAGCCATACTGTCAGCCAGGCCCACTTCTGCTTCTGGTGAATATACTCCTTATTAACTAAACTTGTCTCACTCTCTGAAACTCAGAACCTTACTAACAATCGAAGCTCCTTGCTAAGTCAAAGTTGTGGGGTCTTCAAATGCTAAAATTATATATTTTATTCTCCGCAACCCGGGAGCAGCCTCGGAGACATCTTTTCCCTGCTAGCTCATCACGTGATTTTTTGTATAGCCATACTAAAAAACAGAAGTGAGTCATGAAAAAAAGATTTTAAAATGCTGGAAAAACACATTTGAAGGTAATTTTAGCAATAGTTAAGTGCAGAAGGCACTTAAGGGGATCCTGATGAGCAGAATATATGTGCTGGTGTCTCTGGAGGTGGTCATTTTTGTGAGTTTTAAAACTTTTATGTTTGAAAAACATTGAAACAAGATGGCAGTCATAGGAATAAAGAATATTTCCTCATGAAAAATGATGAGCCCCATGCAAAAAATATAATCCTTTTTCATAAGGATCAAATTCTTTTTTCATTCCAAGCAGCTATCTGAAAGACTGAACTGGGTATGCTCAGAACCAACATTTTTAGATTTAATAACTTTGGAACAGATTTTTTTTTTCACCAAACCAGTGAAAGGCACATCTGTGGGCCAAGCCCATTCCATTCTGAAAATTTCAGATCAAAATTCCAAACCGTCTGGGTGCTAGGGGATAACAAACAAACAGCATAAAACAGTTATTTGTTATGTTTTTTTTTTTCACCATCTGTAGCTTGGAATTTACACATCTGACCAAAATAAAGCTTGGCATGTCAACAGATCTACTCTCCAAGAGCACGCATAGAACATTTCGTGCAAATCCATTGAATAGTTACAATGATATTAAAGTGCAATATTTAAGATTTAGCATAGAAACTCCAGATCAACCTTAACGATAATTGTGCTACTGCACCATTATAATTCCACAATGTGTGAAGTTGTGATAAAATGATGTATTGGATACACTGCATGAATGCTAAACATTTTTGAATTAGCTTTAAAGTATATGCTAAACAGAACACCTTATTATATTGGAGTCCTAAGCATTAAAATCATGTGACTAATCTAATATTACATAAAAGGTGAATATAACCACACAATTCCTAAATATATATGTATGCAGTACAATCCTAGTATCAGAATCTAGTGGCATAAACTTTAGAGGCAGTAGGTAAATTAACTAGTAGCCAACTAATTGTAGTGTACTAACACTGTAAATCATAAGGCAGAAAAAATATTTATACATGTACCTTCAACAGCAAAAGATCTGTACATATGTTCTATGAAAAAATGAAGAGCATGATTAAAATTCAACAATATATATATATATAGAACAGATTGAAACAAATAATGGCAGCTGAGTCATTCATTCCTTTCTTATGGCTATTCTATCTGTTTTACAGGAACACACTTAATTCAAAGGAATCATTCAAGCCATTTCCTTCTCTGGCCCCAAAAGTGCAAATTCAATGTTCTCTCTCTTGCTTGATTTGTCTCTCCCAACCCCACTCTGTTCAACTTTTTCTTTGCCATGGAATTTAATTTCATGGGAGTCCCCTTGTATTGTTTTAAAGTGCTTCACAATGGCATAAGCCATTCATTTGTATTGCACATATACAGTATGTTCACCAATTCTTTCATGCAATGTCCTTATAATGCAGCCAAAATAAAAAGCACCACAAGAACCTGACATCAGCTAAACTACCCTGGGGTTTCACAACCAATAAAACTTGTTTTTGCATTGTACCTGCCCAGGTTTTAAGTATAAAAATGTTTTACCACTCCAGTGCAGTTTTCTTCTACTTCAGTAATGGGTGCATCAAAAATGGGAAAGAAAAATACAGAACCAGAAGAAAACGCTATACTATGGACTCTTTTGGTAGTTCTATCTACTGAATATTATTTGTGTTAGAAAGACAAGATCAGCACTATGGTGCTTTGAATAAGAAAACAGATTTCATAAAGAACAAGATTAACCAAACTAAAAAAAAAGCCACTCTGACTACACAAATAAAACAGAATGAGGAAACAACATAAACTTTCAATAATAGAATTAAAGCAATAGAGGCATCCACAGCAGCTACAGTGAAACTATTCATTACACAGAAAAGAGGAGAATTTAGAAAAACAAGTTAGATACAAGAACTTAAAAACTGTGGATAGCCTTCTAAAACTGGACTTAGAGATTGAAATTACAAGAGACATGATAAAAGGTATATTTATAACTGTTTATGAGTTACCATCAGACAAGCAGGACTAAGTCAAAACAGCTACACAATAACTGTGCGGGTCAAAAAAAAGCACAAATAAATGAGCTTCCGTAAACACAGGGGCATTGAAAAAAAGTGAGCGAAACATACATTTGACCTTGGAGCTCTACATGCCCCACACACACAAGGAAGGACACAAGACACAGGACAAAAAGAAAGAGTGGGGCTCTGTACTCTAGCAGTGGGGGATGCAAGTAGGGGGGAAGAAAGTTGGACGGAGTGACAGTCCTTATTAGAAAGTTGGAGGGACACAGGACAGTCACTATCTGGAAGTTGAATGGATACAGGACCGTCATTATTAGGATGTCTGGGGGGGGGATGCAGCTGAGGAGGCACCCTGCCCATATTATATATAAACATCCTCAAAAATGCAACTAACTCCACACAAAAAAAAAATCATAGGCAGGGGAATAGACTTGATCCCGGCTCCACTCCATCTATGCAGATTTTGCTTTCTCAACACAACAGTGTAGAAGGCATTTCCTTACTTATTGGCAGAATATTTTGGAACTAGGTGCCTCTTTCCAGCTGTTAGCACCTGCCAAAGTAAGGATTAACCATCAAGGAAAACAATATATTTTTTCGATGTGGACCATTTGTCGGCTTTCTTGCACTCTGAATATGAAAAAGATTAATCTAGAGAAGGTAACACCTTAGCACGCTCTGATCAGGAGCTTTCTTGTGCTGCCAAAGAAATCGAAAACATATTGGAAACAATCTGAAAAAGTATCAAATAACTAAAGAAATCATCTTTTTTTACTCAGGAAACTTTGTTAAATTTAATAAAGTACAAACAAATAAACAAAACAGAAAACTAAGACAACATAACAAACCCAACGCCCCCCCCACTTAGACCACATAAACCCCACAAAAACAACAAACAATGAAATACTTATCCCCATATATACCAGAATCTCCAAAGTTCATATCTTCTAAGAATCCCCCCACTCCACCCCAAGACCACCCTCTAAACTCCCTCCTAGAGCACCATAACTATATAAACCCAGTAGCTCCATTTAGGTTGTAAGGGAGACAAAACTGTCATGAAATAGAAAACAATGCACATTAGAGTGAGGAAAAAGAAAAGTATTTTTTTCTTTAAATAAATGGAGGGCAGCCCTTTGATTAGGGTAACCCCCGAATTTGATTTGCATTAAGAAAATAGAGTCTGTTTTATGTTAACCATATAAAACTGGATTATTTAATTAGTCTGTTGTTTTACATAAACTAATCAGTTAATGCATCAATAACTGGACTACACCTGTTATGGCCATTTATTGGAGTTTGAATCTCTTTATGTTAAAGTTAATATTATGGCCTAGAAATTACAAATATACTTGGACTGCATGCAATGGGAAACTGTATAGCAAGTGTATATTGATTTTACTGAATCTTGTCCTCGTCCAACCATGTGGATGTTCTATCCTATATGTATATTGTTTATGTATGCATATTACATAAAAACTTCTAAAAATAAGAAGTATAAAAAAATGTTTTACCCTGGTGCAAGTGCTGGCAAAAAGTGCTATTGCTACATCTGTACCTGTCTTGTACTGGAGAAGGTAATCAGACTATAGGGGGATCCATGATTTTAGGCATGTAGCTTCTCACAACCACATCTCTAATAGTTTCTGGTCTCCTAAACACAATTCAAGGACTCTCTGCCACTACTTGGTATCAAGTAGGGTCTTTGGTTTTTGCAGCAGGTAGGGAACATGGGCAGATTAAGTGGGACTGGTGGTCCTTATCTGCTGACAAATTCTTTTTTTTTTTTTATTCAGTTTGCTTTATTGGCACCGTAATAACACATAAGTTATACAGCTCTGCTCAGGCTGACACTTGCAAATTACATATGCCATTATCATATAAGCATATTTACAAAACCAATATCATTGAGATAAACAAGATTGACCTAACATATAACAAGGTAACCAATATAACTTTACCCCATGCCCCAACCCACCACCCATCCCCCTAAACAGCATCTACACAGAACTTGAGACACCACGAGGATTCTCACTAGAAGAGACATGGATCAAAGGATGCATCTAGCAGGGGATATTTCCTTAACTAGGCAGTCTAAGTTTGCTACGGCTACAGAACAGCATCCAATGGGTCTCAACTGGAGCCATAGGACTGGGTCCTGTTATTCATTTTGGCTATGTGTAACTCCAATTGTAAAGCAAGCATAATCTCTTTATACCATTCTAGGACTGATGGAGTAGTAGTGTCCTTCCAGTGCCTCAAGATGACAACGTTTGCCGTAGCCAATATAATAGCCATGTACAACTTATTTTGTTTTGTCATGCCTCTATGGAAGCTACTCAATAAACACATTTCTGGTATTTGCTGTCAAATTCTATGTATCTATGTATGTCTCTTAAACAGTCTGCTTTCAAAATGTCCTAGTTTTTGTTAATAATCTTCCTGGCCTCGAAAGCTCTTTTGCTGTACATTGTCACAAAACTACATGTGGATCTGGGCGTCTGGTTAGTGGATTCCCTAGGTGTAAGAGTTGACTCCCTGCTGATATTATCTATTTCACTAAGGGCTGTGGTGATGGTAAAGCTGCTGTCATCACGCTCTTGAAAGCATTTTATTTGCTGGACTTTTCAAAAGTAAAAGTTCGCTGACCTAGTACATTTCCTTTTGGCCCTAATGAATTGACCTTTTGGAATATTTTTTTTTTTTTTTGCTACATGTGGCAGGTGCCAACTGTCAAATCTTAGGATGTTATTTCTATCAGTAGGCTTTTGAAACAAATCTGTTCCAACACTACCATCAGCACACTTTCATTTTTTTTTATTATTTTTTATTACAATATTTTATTCAGTTCAGCAATAAAGAAGATACATTTAGCTCAGCATCAAAAAGGAAGGATAGAGTAGGATAAACTCATTGTTATAAAAGGAAATAAGTTCATGACTTTATACATTTGTAATTAAATAATTTGATTTAATGCAGACATTTTAATTGGCTAATATGATAAAAAAAAATGCTTACCCCAACCACTTTGCAATTTATTTTTCTCTATTTTAGTTTAACTTATATAAAATCTGCGTGAGTCCAGTGTCTTTGTATTTTTGTTAAATATTTTCCATAGTTGACCCCAATTTGAAAAATAGTTATTACAATATACATAGCTTAGGAAAAAATGTCTTCCATTACTACATAGGTAAAGGCATATTATTAGAAGGCTCTTTCCAGTATTTGAGTATTAGCCTTTTGACTGACATAATATTTGCTTTTATGATTATATGCTGTTTGGGATTTAGAGAAAATTCAATACCATCAGCACACTTTGTTAACTGCAGGTCAAGGAAAGAGATTGTATCTGAGTGTATCATGTCTTTGAATCGTAGAGTCACATTAGTACTTTCTAACCAGGATACACAATTCATAAACAGGTCTACAGTTCACTTCCAAACAATTAATATATCATCAATATGTCAGGAAGGTCTTAGGAAGTTGGTGTTATTAAATAATTTCTCTCTGGTACCCCCTTTATCTGATTTAGATAAACCACAATTAAAGTCGCCCCAATAATAAGTAGTCTGCTTGTGTGCAGGTAAGATTGGACTAATTTAAACAAAGAAATCCTTAAAGCAGGGGATCTGCAGGATGTGTATGTTTAGGAGTTGGATATTATAACTAATGAATGACAAATCCAGCAATAAAGCTCTTCCTGGCATGATATCTACTACTTTTTCTTACCCTGAAACTAGTGCCCCTAAGCAAAATACCTCCCCCTTACATAGTTCCTTACCCTGTGACCAATAGGAGCAATATGATGTCCATAAATGTTTTGTTTTTGAGATTTCATGTAAAGTTTTTATCCTGGTACCCTACAAAGATAAGATATTACCTGCCAGGGACTGTAATATGGAAAACGTAGTCATCTGTTTTCTGAAAGTCTTTATGCTATTGACATTAATGGTGATAGGATGAAGAGTTGTGCCTATAATCATGGAGTATGATTGGGGGGGCAGATGGAAAAGATCAGGTGAACCTTGGGCTACTGCACTGCCTACTTCTCCACCTTTTTGCAACAGTTTCCTCTGACAAAGAGCCATCTTGGTTTGAGGAAATGGTCCCTAATAGAGGAGGCAATAGAGGAGACTTCTGACACTGTATACTTCTCAGCAATATCCCCCACTTTCTACATAGGGCAGAAGAACATTCCCTGATAAGTATTGTAGAGACCTGAGGTTCCTTTGATGACTATTTCAGGGCTTCTCCTGAACATGCGAGGGGTCGGAAGATGTTGCAGGAGGGTTGTATCTTGATGCACAGAGGATTGGGCTACTGAAGGTAGTTAAATTTCAGCAGAGCATCTTTGTTTACCTTGAGTACCTACCCCAACTGTTCCATAACAGGCATCTCCTCTCTCTCCTCAGTTTAACAAAGTGGAGTTGATGGGGGGAGCTGGCATAGGAATGACCTTGGGTGGAGGACCATTGATGTCTGCTCTTCAGGGGTTTGCAGGCAGTTGTCCAAAGTCAGACAATCTATGGTAGGATGGTGGATAATCCCTGTTTCTTGTGCTTGCTCTTTAATTATTAAATTTTCTTGACCCAACCCATCTGTCCTATTGTGATTAGCTCATGTACATTGCTGACATGTGGCCATCCTCCTAACATAAATTTCATTTAAGGGAACAGGGGTACTATAGGCTAACAATGCTATATTTGAAGCAGAAGTTACATCTTGGCCTATGACAGACTGAACTAAGATGTGTGTGAGATCCACATTTGTTGCATAACCAAGGTTGCACTAGGTAAAAACAAATACCCCATTCTTTGCCATTATTAATACTCCCACATATATGGCTAATGTCAGTGTCTGACTGGCAGAGTTTAACATGGATTTTCCATCCTCCATACATACCAGTTCTGAGTTCATAAATTATATATTTATTTATTTAGTATTTGTTAACCGGATGGATACACTGATCCCAGGGACCATTTCCTCATATGAATGGCATAAACAAAGTAAACAAAAACAAGTGCAAAAGAGTGCACAGTACAGCAAGTAGTTACAATACATTAAGTGATATGAAACAAAAGATACAGAAATGAATGATTGGGTATAAAATGACACTAATGCAAGCAATTATAGTGCACAGATCAATTGTGGCAGCACAGTGTCCAAGATATATCATGATAACAATTTCCAGAGTCATTGCAGCAATCCAGTTGTCACAGCAGGACAATGAGGAGAGTAGATGCTTTGCTCATAGATGGAGTCAGCTTATGTTTGGGGAGGTGCCTTACAGGTAATGGCAATAGTGAGGGAGGTCTCATAGCTGATATTAAATTTTGTGTGATCTCACAGTTCACAATGGAGCAGATAGGCTGTTCCAAAGATGCGGGACAGCTAAGGAGAAGACCTTCTGGCTCATACACATAGTAACTTGTGGGTACTCTAATAGTAGGCTGGCAGAGGACCAAAGGCTTCAGTGGCAAGGCTTGAGCCTGAGTAGGGGGGGAAAGGGTGACACATCCTTTTCCACGATGGATTTGCCAACAAGGAAGCCTAGGAGGTAGTTCTGGTGGGCTGGAGGAAAACTAGAGGCCTTGATGGCAGGGCTTGAGCCTGAGAAGGGGGTAAGGAGTGACACCACCTTTTCCCTATTGGATTTGTCAACAAGGCAGCTTAGGAGGTACAGTAGTTCCAGTTGGACTGAAGGGAAAATCTGCCAAGGGCCTGGTAGAAGGAACAGTGGTGCATGAAGTATGGGGCCATCAAGGTAAGCCTACAGATGCTGTTGTAGGCTATATTTATTATGGACAGGCAGGAGGTTGAGGTTTTCATGTAGATGGGAGAGCAGTAGTCCAGCAGGAGGACTAAGATGTCCTGGATAATGGCAAGCCTTACTTTTGGGGTCATTAAATCCTTGAGCTAGAAGCCGACTTCTAGTCTTTGGTTCACATGATGGACTTTGAGTCTGATGTGGTCAGAGAAGGTCAAGGAGGGGTTGAGGGTGCCTCCCAGACATTTGAAGGTTGTTATAAACTCAGGGGATGAGCCATCAGGGAACAGGACATGGATCGAGGTATTGTCAGCTACCCACCTAGCTATTCTGGGTTTCTACGAATCAACATGGCTTTAGTCACCCATGTATTTACCAAATGTCTGTTGGCAAGGAGTCATTGTTGGGTGGTAGCAAAATTTTCTGTGAGTGTGGTTGTAAGTTTGGCTGGGATCTTTGCACTGTGGTAGAGGATATGGTCATCAGCGTACAGTAGCAAGTTGCACATGATGCTATCCTTGAGAAGGGAGTTGATGAACAAAGAAAACAGGATGGGTCTGAGTCTGAATCCTGTGGGACCCTGGTATGAACCTCCAGGGTGCTGGAATTCCCCCCCCATGCAGATCACTTGGGTTTGACCCGAAAGGTAGTCACAAAACTATGCGATGGAAGCAGCAGAGAACCCAACACTGCTTAGCTTTCTTAGAAGGATGCTATGGTCCACCAGGCTGAAGACCTTGGAGAGATCCACAAAGATGCTGCCAGTGAGTTTACCTTCATCCATGCTTCTGAAAACTTGCTTGGTGAAGCAAGCCAGTGTAGTGGTGGTACTGTGGCCCATCCTAAAGCTGTGCTGCTTGGGAGACAGGAGGATGTGTTTAGACACATGATCTGAGATTTGCTGATACATAATCTTTTTGAGGTTTTACTCAGGTGCAAGAGGATAGAGAGAGGGTGGAAACTGTCAACTACAGTAGGATCACCAAATTTAAAGATGGGGATGACTCTGGCTTGCTACCAGATGGGTGGTATGGAGGAGGAGGTAAGGGATTAGTTAAATATCATAGCCAGATATTTGGCAATAACGTGGACTTCAACGTTTAGAAATCTTGGGCAGAGGCCATCACTGCCAGTGCTACTTTGGTTGCGGAAGATCTTGAGGAGCTTACAGATTTTCTGCAGGGAAATAGCCTTCAAGAGAAAAGGTGGAACATGAGGGTTGTCAGTAACCTGGCCAATAGGACATCTGGTGGGGTCTTTGAGGGAAGTTTAGTGAAATAGTCAGACAGGTCTGTGAATTTATTATTAAGGGCTTTGACTACTTTGGATGGGTCAGTTAAGGGTTCTGTCCCTTTTTCTAGTTTTATGGCATTCTGTTTGATACTGGATGAGATGAGGGAGTTCACTGCCAACCAGAAATATTTGGAGTTGCTAAGGTTCCAAGTTTTAAGATTTCTGTGGAACTCATGCTTGTGCAATTTGATCTCTTGTTTACAGAGGTCACACAGGCAGCTGTATTCATTCCAAAGGGAGCAGAGGGGTAACCTTATGTGCTCCCTATTTGGCATCAGTCTCCATCTTCTTGAGGAGGTCTTTGGAGAGCCATCTCATATTTCCACCCCGCATTCTCCTGGTGGTTAGCTGGAAGTGCCTGTGCAGGATTGCACTTAGGGCTACAGTGAGGAAACCCAGGGATGATTTGACATCAGGCAATGTATACAGCACTGGCCATTTGGCTGCCCCTTATAACAGAGAACAGGCAAGGAACATAGGTCCAGATATTCAAACTGCGCCATTCTGTGGCGCAAGCCTGTGCGCCGCTTAAATTTGTTGTGCAGGGGTGTGGCCAGGGCGATATTCAACAGAGTTGTGCTATGGTGCAACTGCTTTGAATATTGCCCCCTGGCCACCCCCACTGTGCATAGTGCAGTTTAACTGCGCCAGCTCAAGTGGTCAGAGAGGAGCATTGAGATGCGGTGGCGCAAGTGCCATTGCGCCATGCACAGCACCTGTGATATTTAAAGGGTGACATGCAAATGGAGCCATAATTTATGCAAGGCACACGGGGGGCCATTTGCATCTGATTACAGCCCCATTTGCATGCTATTAGCATGCAGGTGCGCCGATCCCTGACGACTTGCGCCTGGCGCCCTGCCAGGCAGCAGCCGTTGGGGACCGATGCCCCCTGCAGCCTGATCGCAGGACGTCCCATAAGGGACAAAGACCATCTCCTATCCCTGGTACTCCAGTGGACCACGATTAGCCCGATTGCGGGCATAACTGTATCCCCCCCCCATTAGCCCAATCACGGGCATAACTGTATCCCCAATTAGCTCGATCATGGGCATAACTGTATCCCCAGATTAGCCCAATCGCGGCATAACTGTATCCCCTCCCTGATAACATATCTGGACTGACTAGTACGGTATGGGCTGCATGCCCATTGGCTCATGCTCTGAACCAATGGGCGTGCAGCTATACTGAGCTGTCAGTCAGTGGGCGGGGTGGCAGGCGGGTGGGGTGCTGCCACCCACCGGCTGATGGGGGAGCGGGGTGGTGGGACTCAGTGGGTGGGTGAGGTGGGGGGTCCACTAGATCACCAGGGATTTCAGACTTGGGGGGTGAGGAATGCCACCCATGGTCGGGCTCCATGCGGTCCACTGGACCACCAGGGATATTGGACTTCGGGGGGAATGTCTGATGCCCACAATCAGGGTATGGGGGTGCCGCCAGGTGCGGCGGGAACAGGTGATGGCCACCCACAGGTGGCAGCTGCTGTGTTGCACCCTGCAATGCGGCAGCTCACCTGTGGGTGGCCCTCGACTTGTTCCTTTTTTTTTTGGTGTAACTTTGTGCAGGCGCAGGTAGGGGTTGCGCCTGCATAACTCTGCACAGCCCAGGCTGAATGTCGGGCTGTACAGTTTATGCATGGGCATGCCCCTCTACCTGTGCCTGCTACCATTGCTGTGCGCCTCGGCGCATTGGGATTTGTGCGGCGCACTTTTCCCTTTTAAATATCACACCAGGGTGCATCAGTGGGTTGTGCATGGTGCAACACTGTTGCGCCATGCGCAACTCTTTCGAATATCTGGGCCATAATATTTTGAGAATTCTCTGAAGGTCAAACAATTGTGGGGTGGGAGTGTGGTTTGAGGACCAAATTCAGAAAGTTGGGGCATGGTCACTAATGGAGTCAGCTAGGACTCTGACATAAAGGACTCTATCTTCTCAATGTTGTCACGATTCAGTCCAGGAGGGAGTGTTTTGAAGACCAGTTGTTTAGACGGGTAGGATGGTAATGAGTTGGATGAGACTGAGTTCTTTTAACAATTCTCAGCATTCTATTTTGATGTTAGGTAGCCAGTTCAGGTTAATGTTTTCCAGCATAGTGGTCTCCCCATAGGGGGAGAAATGACCTCTGCTATTCAGCAAATGGGTCAGGCCAGCTAGACCACCTTTGGTGGGAGATATAACAGCAACCACAGCAACCAATATAGATTATTTTAGCAGACCTAAGAGACATTTCAGTAATAATCCATTCACTAACTGAGCTACCAGGTGTGCTTCTGGCAGCCAGGCTAGCACTTAGGGAGTCTTTGAAATATAAGAGTACTCCACCA
Source organism: Neoceratodus forsteri (assembly GCA_016271365.2). Taxonomy (NCBI): domain Eukaryota; kingdom Metazoa; phylum Chordata; order Ceratodontiformes; family Ceratodontidae; genus Neoceratodus; species Neoceratodus forsteri. The sequence continues at coordinate 1,062,408,671 of CM028130.1, read as the reverse complement.
TCTTTTTTTGGGCACAGGTCTGTCTTGCCATATCAGGGTGAAACCATTCAGGTTGCAGTTGGAGTATGAGGTGGAAGGCTTCAGTCATGTTTTGCTGATGCCTATGACTTCCTGGTTATATAGGGAAACCCACATCTCCCACTCAGCAAATTTGGACTAGAGGCTGCATACATTAATATGCATGCTTTTTTGGCTGTGCCTGCTCAATCAAACAGGGTTGCTAGAGGTAAGGGGACAGGTGTCCAGCATGGGTTGCTTTCAATATCCCAGGTTAGGAGTAGCAACAATAGGGGGGATGCATGATTCAGGATTTCACACCTCTGATGGAGCCAGTAGAGGATGTCACAGATGATAACCCACTCGTTCCAAAACAGAACAGTAATGACTTTGATGGTTGCTTTGGTTATGAGGATTGCTACAAAAGGGGGTCATAATGCAGAGCCTTTTAAAGTTTCATACTCCCCACCCAAATATTTCAAGCACCATGACAGTTTTAAAACTAATGTAACACTAACGTCAAAAATGGACTCTCCTGAAACATGAATTAATGGAGAGAAATCACCTGGCACAAACCTTATGGTGTTCTTTAACAATGTTTAAATGACATACACTTTGTAGGGTACGTGGTTAAGCCCCCCTTTATATTTACGTCTTACGGCATTGTGCCAGTTCTCCATGTGAGGTAAATAAGGTTGACATACTGTGGGCTTAGACCCTCCACAATGTCCCTCTGTGGCTCTCCATCTTGCTGCTCTGGTACCGCCATAGATCCTCTCAAGGCTCCCTGATTTGGAAATTCCCTAGTGTATGATGCTTGCGCTCATTTAGAAGGGCCAGGATTTCCATCCCATTGTGTTTGTATTGTCCCCCTCGAGATGCACCCCATGCTTCAACAGGGCTGTCCTTTGATTGAGCAGTAGCCAAAGCCTCCCAACCACTGGTTCCTGAGCCAGTTTCATCACTAGATGGAACAGAACTTTGTTTAAAAGGAGGAATAGCAGCAATAGGGTTAGACTGTTTAGAAATGCTAGGGTCAACCTGGTTTGGGTGAACCACAGTCTTGTCAAAAGTGACCATGAGCTGTGCAGTTCCACTCAGTACAAGGTCAGTTGCAGAACCAGGGGGAGTTGAGAACATAATGTCCATAATACATTATTGCCTGTTGCTCGTTCTGAGGCAGGAGTAGAGGGCCAAGGGGAGGCACAGAGTTCATCACTATACTGGTGTTAGGGTGAGCTTTGTGAGTGCTGGTTTGCATGCATTGCTCAGAGGTAGGTTGAACAAAAACAGTTTCAGGCAGACCAGTAGATGATTTTGAAGAGGTCTATATTACTGCAGTGTTGTCACTTACCGGTATCTCAGATTGAGGAATTACACAGCTTTCAGACCACTGATTCTCCACTCCCAGCCGAAACTGTGGCAATTATTATAGTGATTTTTGATGTACTGGTGCTTAGCATTCTGGCAACTTGTTCTGGTACAGTTCAGCTTTTGCAGGTGCAATAAGTTCCACTGCATTGTGTGTACGGTAAGTTGAAACCCTGTCACTGTATTTGTGTTTAATGAAAACAGAGAATGAGGTCCTAAGGGGCTAGGAAGCTATACTGCCAAAACAAGGCTGCCCTAAGGTATCAGATACATGAGAAAGTATGCTGAGACCTAAAACACTCGGTGCAAAAATGGGCCTACAGAATGTTACATTACCTTTAATGTTCCTTCCCTGTTTTTTTGGCTGCAGCCTTTCCTCTATGCTAACCTTATGAATATTGTAATTTGTCTTCCCTGGCGTGATCAACCAGAGTTGAAATTTATTGCTTTTTTTAATTCTTCCCCCGGCAAGTTTTAAATATACACGGGATGCCCTAGCACAGTTAAGGTGAAAGAAAAGCTTGTGTACTTTCATGTCTATTCCCTTGTTATGAGTTACAATTTGCAAAATACTGTACCTGTGGAAGAAATTACATAAACACTATGAATCTGTGTTTTTCAACCTAAATAAAATATAAAAAAAAATACTAAGGGAGAACTACTATCACCACCATTAGTTTTATATGGAGGGTAATTAAGGTATCAGGAAACATGAAGCTTTTCTTGTTGGATGAAATGTATAAAACATGTTTTGCAAACTGCTATAAATAATAATGCATTAGCAATACCTTTTGTTTCACATTATAGATTGAGGGAGCACTCCCAACCAATCAGAGCACTCTCTTCCCCTGGTGTGAGACACTCTTATTCTGTGAAGAGTGTCTCACATGCAGATGCCCTGTAAATGAGCACATTCCCGAGCTTTTTTTTTAAATAACACCAGGCGCTCCCTCAATCTATTTTTAAATAACACTGGGCACTCCCTCAATCTGTAACATTTTAACACATTCCCCGTCACCACTGGTTGCACTATGAGTGGTTTCACTAGCAGTCTGTTACAACTCAAACAGCTCAGCTTCACTTTGCTGTTCGCGTTGGAGCAGAATGTGCATAATACCACTCATCGCACGAGTGGCTCCGGGGATGTATTAATATACAGTATATTGCTGGTCTTATCTGTATTTTCCTGGTACCTAAATGGCTCAAACTGCACACATTGCTATATGTTGAGAAAATGTACCTGTTTAAGAAATGCCTGACTCCATGTACTTTTGGTTAGCTTGCATCCATTTTGTGGATTAATATGTACTCAGGCTGGCTGAAGAATGTGGGCTTTACAGAGCTCTAGCATGAGGAAGTCTGGGAGTAAGAAAGGTGGGGCTTCCTGCTTAAGAGTTCCCTTCTTTATTTTCTATTTGCTTCATTTTGGAATTGTATAAAGGCAGATCTAAGTTAACATGTTGTTTTTCATGTTTTGTTTACTTTTCTGTATGAAACAACCATATTTAAAATTGTTGCAAACACTTAAAAAGTTAAAGGGAGACTGTCAACCTCTTTAGGCCTCAAACCGTTCCTAGTTTAAAAAATATATTTTAAGATTGTTCGCATTCTGTAGAATATACTGATATGGCTGGAAGTTTGATTCTGATTCCTTTTGGGTTTTTTTTAAGTGTAAAACAGACTGCTGTCACCACACCAAAATGTGTTGGTTAACATTCCTCAATCAACTCCCACTGCATCTTTCCTGGACTTGGGAACACCCCAACATAGTCTAGCCACTTAAGATGCAGTAGAAGCAGAGAAGACTACTGCATCATTTGTGGCTGTACTACTTTGCATGTTCCTAATGTTCAGGAATTGAGCAATAAGAGCATATCAAAGATTTGAAACAAAACAAGGTTGGGTATAATTAAATACTTACCACGCATTTCAACTAAGAAATGAGACAGATTAAACCCCCAGCAACACCAATGAATTTTAAATCAGGTATGTAATCATAAAATTTATGTTTTCAAGTTGAAATAGCATGATGTAAAAAGGATTGACAGTGTCCCTTTAAAGATATGATTGACAGGTCACATGATCTCCAGCCCTATAAATGGAGCTGGCTGATCAGTCTGGCAGATGAGGTGAAAGATGAGATCTGAACTGTGGAGGAAGCAGGCCTCTGCAGGAATGAAAACTGGCTGATGCAAGAATGGAGTGGTTGATGCCAGGTGGAGTCTCAGAAAGACTGACCAGTAGTGGTGCTAGCCAAGGCTGGGGTGTTTTGGACCAGAGCTGAGTTGAGCAGCTGGAGGGGTGATTGGTCTACTTAAAGTATGGAGTGCAGAGCTGTAGGTGCAGGTAGGACCACCCTCAGATATTAGTTTTGTCCCTGTAAGCAAACTGGCAGAACGGAAACCGACAACCCTTTAAACCAAGATTTATAGTAGCCAAAGATCATCCTGACAAGTCAATCAGTATGAGCAATGCAGAATTTCCAGATTTGCACTGTTTGAGCTGTTTATTTCATTGCCCAGTGTGTTGAAGTCCTTATTTAAAGTGCACTGACCCATTGGACATTTTAAAAGAACGTTTCTCGCCTTCTGTGTCTTCACTCCAATCCACCCTGCCACATATGGTGTTGAAGTGGGGTATTTAACCAGTGTCTGAACAAGGCATAAAGACTCAGAAGGTGAGATGTCCCCAAAACAAGGGAGAAGCCTCAGACACAAGGAAAAGATAGCAGAGGACACAAAGGACAAAATGGAGGTTGCTGCAAAGCTAACCAACCCAGAAGAGACAGTGACAGATAAGCAGATGCTGAGGGTTTCAGTAGCAGCAGTGCTAGAACTGACCAAGACCTGTGATTGATTGGAGGCACAATTTATGGTGATGGAAGAGACCATCCAGGGTGTGTTAGTGAGAATTATGCATCTGGAAAGGATGGTTTAGAAAATGTCAGAGGAAGTTCAGAGAGGAGAACCTGAGATTTTGCCAGCAGAGGTGTTGAGAGTTCCCGAAAGCACTACTAAACAGGACTGCAGTAGTGTCCAGGAGATGAAGGCTATGGCAGAGGAGATGGTTCTGAAAAGCATCTAGGTTGTGCCACAGGAAAGGGCTGCACCAATAGAAACCATATTGGAGGACTGTTATAGTTGCTAGGATATGACAGCTGAAGAGAACAGTGCAACAGTTTCATGAGACTGTGGGGAAAAGCTGATATCTACTTCTGTAAGTACTGTTACCCACCTTATTGTTGCTGAACAGGAGGGCCTTGCAAAGGCTGAAGGGACTCTTAAGAATGTTTTGGCTGTGGATTAAAAAAGAAACTCTTCACCCATCATATGTATCACTGAAAAATCCAGTATGTTAAACTTTGGCAAACAGAGAGCATGTGAGATCTCTAGTAAGGATGAATTGGGTTACACTAAGCTGTATCACATACGAAAGGGCAATGAGCTGCTTAGGAGGCATTTTAACCCTCAAATTGGCTACATTGATGAGCAGATGGTGGTACCCAAACCACTCCGGCAGCAAGTGTTGGCAGCTGCCTATATTGGTCCTAATGGAGAGCACTTGAGGCTGTGTAAAACTGTGGCCCACCTAATAGCTCACAGCTACTGGCTTGGAATGTTCAGGCAGGTGAAAAAGTTCTGCAGGTTCTGTGTGATGTGCCAGCAGTCAAACAAAAAGAGCCAGAAGTTTACTCCAGTTAACAGAGAAACAGGCAGTGGGGTAGCTTGCTGTAATGTGGACAATTAAGGGTTAGGTATGGTTAGGATGTTACCATGCAAATAAAGGAATGTCATGGCCTCAGGGAACTTGTCAGTTGGTGGGGCTTAGATGGAATTTTTGAGGTAAGGTAACATCATTAGTTATGAATTCATCTAATCTAATGTTTTGAGTGTTTTTCCATTTGTCCCTGATAACAATATGCTGTAACTCAAACAAAAAAAAGTTTAATTTTCCTTGCTTCAGTTTAGGCCTAAGATGGTTCCTCTCTGTGTGTGGTGACTAGCCTTTTTAGTTTTCAGATAAAGGTGTGGGCCTGTTGCCTGAGGTGAAAGCAGAGAGAGGTGGGAGTGTTTCTCATACTATGGAGCTCTTTGTTCCAAAAAAATGCAAAAATAGAACTCTGCCCTTTTTAGGTGGGAGGTGAAGGGCCACCCATTTGAAGGAAGTAATAAGGATACTGAGGATATACAGTACCTGGATGTCTGAGGCAATGGGGGTACTTGTTCTGGGACTTGTCTGGTGAGGCAGAGAATGGTAACAATATGCTTGAAATGGAGAAGGTGGCTGCTGCCTTGTGCATTAAACTCCCTCCCTTGATTTGGGGGGGGGCAGCATATGAAAGAATATAGATGGAGAATCTGGCCTAGAATAAAGGGAAGCTGAAGAATAAATGCTTCGTTACAGAAAAAAAAATGAGTCTGTCTGTTATAAAAGGAACCTGCTGTTGCTCTTCCTAAGTGAGACACAGCGAGTAAAATACAGAGATGGTAGTTGAAGGGATTTAGGAAAACTGGAGAAACCTCAAGGAGCCTTTGGGCCATGTAAGGAAAAGAGGGAGATGGATCCCTTTAAGACTTATATAATGAGTATTTGCCACTGGACCCCTTCATATGAGGCAATGTCTTTGCAGAAGATTTGGGAACTGCAAGATCTGCATAGCTTGTTGGAGGTCTGTAGTGAGCAATAACATGTAAGGGCATTATGCCTAGGGATGAGGAGCCAGTCTGAGTGCAGACCCTCCTTAAAAATGAAGAAAAGAATCCTTAAATATGGAAGTAGGAAAAGCAGCTAGTATGTAGGTTATGAAGGCAAAGACTGACTACCTTTGCTAGTTTGGTGCAAGCCTGGATTGGTGTGTGCACCAAGAAGTGCATTTTTCCTCTCTATAAAGGTGGGGACTGGTACTAAGAAACCACCCAGAGGAGACATGCAGATAAACATCCCAAAAAGTAAGTTGGACAAAAGACCTTAAGAGGATTGTTACATGAGATGGTGTACTCCATCTGCTCATTTGCACAGAGTTCTTTAAGTGTAGGGCTCCTGGAAAAGGATAGCTGGGAGACCCTTTTTTACATTTTGCATTAAAAGTAGTGTACTTGAAACTGGGATAACAGTTGCTGGTATCAGAAACCAGTTGCTGTTCAGAGCTGATTCCCTCTTTAGGAGGGAGGTATGTGGTAGGGTGAAACCCTCCCACTGTGATTTTATTTAATGAAAACAGAATGAGATCCTAATGGGCTAGAGAGCCATAGAGCCACAGCAAGGCAGTCCTGGACCTATCAGGATTGCTAGGTGAAAGCACAAGTCCAGGGGATCTCGTACTAGCCTGTAATAGGGCAGTGGGAGATGCCCTGGACTTGATTGCTGTTGTTCATGTTTACCACTCACTCTTCGCCCAAGGTTCCCTTGGTATGATGGGTCCTTGAAGGAGTTGAAGCTAGTTGGCTGAAGGCTGGAGACAGCATGGTAAAAGTCCAGCCTAGATGCTGACAGGCTTAGATTGATAGAACATTATGAAGGCTATCAATCAGAAATCACCTGTAAGAAGGCAGAATTCCTGTCCAGGGAGATTTCTGCTGTGCAGAATCGAAGGGATCAACTTTTCCAGATTGTTGACAGATTGTGCAATCCAATCTGTTTCCAGTCCGGAAAAGTTTTTTCACAAAATAAGTATGATGAGCTAGCTCAGTTCTTCGCAGATAAGGTTGCCAGCATCAGGTCTAGAATCAGCCCTGCTCTCTCTATCAGGGGTTGCAGAGGTCGACGGGAGGTGGTGAGCACCCAGTCTGTCTGGTCGGACTTTGGCCGACCGGAATTCATGGACATTGTGAAGATCATCCAGACTCTGCACCAAGCCTGTTGTAGTTTGGATCTGGGCCCTACTCCCTTTTTAGTGGGGTGTGTAGATGTTATCTGCCCAATCCTAGCTGAAATTGTATGGAGATCCTTGGGGAGGGGGGTCTTTCCTGACCCTCTGAAAGAGGCAGTCATTCAACCACTCCTTAAAAAACCCTCCTTGGACCCCAAAGACCTAGCTAACTACTGACCTGTCTCTAACTTTCCCTTTGTGGGGAAGGTTTTGAGAAGGTGGTTGCATTGCAGCGGGATGATCATCTTGTAACTCACAATGTTTATGAAACCCTTCAGTCTGGTTTCAGGAAGAGGCATAGCATGGAGACGGCCCTGTTCAGGTATTAAATGATCTCCTAATGGCAACAGATCAGAAGGCTTGTACCATCTGGGTCCTTCTCGATCTCTCAGCAGCTTTTGGCACTGTGGACCATAGAGTGCTTTTGGAGACCCTACGGTTACTTTGTAGACTGTCGGGTACAGTCCTCAAATGGTTTCAATCATTCCTCGCAGGCAGATCTCAGAGGGTGGTCACCAGAATGTATTCCTCTGACGCCCTTCCTCTGTCTTGTAGGCTGCCACAGGTCTCCATATTGGCACTCATGTTGTTTGCAGTGTATATGCTGTCATTGGGAGATACCCTTAGGTGATACAGCTTGAGTTTTCACTGCTATGCAGATGATACTCAGTTGTATATGTCCTTTGTACCCGGACAGGTTGGTGCGGTCTCTGTGCTAAGTAATTGCCTATCTGAGATCAAAGCCTGGATGGGTTCCAGCTGGTTAAGACTGAATCCAGATAAGACTGAGGTTCTGGTTGTGGACCCGGGTTGCCCAGCAGTGGGTTCTGAGGCTGGGCACGTGTCTAGCCTGTGGCTTTATGGTGTGCAGCTCATTACCTCAGATCGGGTGCAAAACCTGGGTGTTATTTTTGATGATGGTTTGACACTGAAACCTCAAGTGCCAGCCGTGGTTAAGTCCTCATTTTATCATCTGAGGAATATTGCCTGGGTGAAACACCTGGTTTCCCTGGGTGACCTTCCAACATTGGTTCATGCCTTCATTACCACCCATCTTGACTACTGCAATGCCCTCTACCTAGGGCTATCTGGGGTTGATATCTGCTGCTTGCAGCTGGTGTAGAACACTGCGACTAGGCTATTGATTGGTACCTCTCGGTCCAGTCATATTACGCCAGTGCTGCACGGACTGCATTGGCTGCCAGTTCAATGGTGGATCACCTATAAGGTAGGCTTGCTTACCTTTAAAGCCCTACATGAACAGGGACCGGACTACTTCCCTACATCTCCGGTCGTCCTCTCTGATCCGCCGATGAGGGATTGCTGGAGATTCCTAGGGTTCGCTTGAAAACATCTGGAGCTTGTGTTTTTTCTTTTGCAGCACCAACCCTGTGGAATTCTTTACCTTGTCAGTTAAGAGAATGCCTGACCATCAGTAGTTTTAAATCAATGTTGAAAACATATTTGTTTTCTCAGGCATTCCCAGACTGAATTTTAAATTGATATTGCTGTATTTTATATTGTGGCTATGCTCTATACAGTGCCTTGACATTAAAAGGAGCTATATAAATAAAGTTGACTTGACTTGACTAGGGTACCAGATAAAATGAGAAACTATGCTGAGACCCGAAACACTCAGTGCAGAAATGGGCTTACAGCATGTCAGATTACCTTTAACGTTCCTGCCCTAATACTTTGGCAGCAGCCTTTTATCTATGCTAACCTTTTTGAATATTCTAACTTGTCTTCCTTGGCTTGATCACCCAGCATTGAAACTTTAATGAACTTTCTAATACTTCTCTTTCTACCCCCCTCCCCCTTAGCAAGTATTAATTATACAAGGGTTTGTTTTAGGTCAGAGCTGGGCCTGGTGGTGCACCCAGTGGGGGACACCATTTCTTTTAGAGTGCACAGTGGTGTGGGGGGGTCCTGTTGTGGAGTTCAGGATCCTCCTGGTCTACCGTCCACCGGGGTGGGACCAGAGTTTCCTGCAGGAGATGTCGGGAAGGAGACAGAGGGTCAACATGAGGGGGGTGCTCACAGACTGGACAGAGTTTTCGAGCGTGGTATCCCAGGGATCTGTGCTGGGCCCATGCCTTTTTAATATTTATGCATCACCCCTGCAATATGAACACCAGAGTGCATGGCTGACTAAGTTTGTCAATGATCGTAGAGTAGGAGCAAGCATTCAGAATGCTGCAGATGCAATAGTACTACAGAACACACTAAACCACATCTATGGGTGGTGAAACAAGCATAAATTACACCTAAACACTGAGAAATGTGCTATTATGCATATAGGGAAAAATAATTTAAAACACACATATTACCTGGGCAATAATTCTGTTAAAGAAACAACTGATGAAAAAGACTTGGGAATTACGATAATGAATTTCTTACAATTCAAGCTACACTGTAGAAATGTTAGCAGAAAAAGGCCAACAGGGAGTTAAATTGTATCCTGAAGCATATTTCTAGCAGAAGGCATGAGGTGATTATGCCCTTGTATGGGTCTTTGGTTCGACCATTGCTAGAGTATGGGGCTCAGGTTTGGTCACCATTTAAAGCAACAGAAAAGGACATGTTGGAGAAAGTTCAGAGGAAAGTCACATATGCCATTGAGGGACAAAAGGGGAAGGATTATCAGGCTAGATTATTAGACTTGGGCCTTTTTTCGCTGGAATACAGAAGGGCTTTTTATGTTTTTTAAGGCATTTACTGATGACGATCAATGGGATAGCTTGGGTTTAAAATTAAGAGCGCAGATGTACAACGCTAGAGGTCATCCACTACAGCTAGTAGGAGAGCAGTGTAAAACCAGTAGTAGATTAAACTGGTTTGCCCAGAGAGTGATACAAACCTCGAATAATCTGCCTCTGAAGACAGTAGGAAGTACGTCTATTGACAACATTAAACTAAAATTGGATAATCTATATAAACAGGGATATATTACCTTCTAGTCATAAAGTGAGCATTATAGATGAAAGTCTGTCTAGCTCTGAGAAAACTTATGAAACTTATGTCTGCCTTTGTTACCGAGAGGGTGTTGGAGTCGCTGAGATGGTTTGTTCTTGGGGACTTCAACACCTGGGTGGACAATGAGGTATCATCTAGGGCCAGAGATTTCCTTCTAAATATGGAGGCTGTGGGCTTCACCCTAATGACCACAGCTGGGGCCCACCACTCCAGCCATGAGTGCAACCTGGTGTTCTCCCTGGGGCTCTAAATTAATACCATCAAGACTGATCTGGTCATTTGGTTGGATCATTGCACCATCAATGTCAGTTTCAAAGCCCACCTAAATGTCCCTTCCCCTGTGGAAATGGTCCAGTTCCACTCTTTGAAAGGTTTACAGCCAGAAGAACTGATGGTAGAACTGGACACTTTGTCTATGCTTGAGGCTTGAGCTGATGGTCTGGAAAGTGCTGTGATGGCCTATAATAGGGCTGTCATTGAGGCCCTGGACCGCCTAGCACCAATCCATGTATGCCCCCTGCTATCATGCCTCAGCTCACCATGGTTTGATGGCAAGCTGAGAAGGTTGAAAGCTCCAAGGGTAGAGGCTGGAGAGGCGTTGGAGGAAGACCAGGTCTCCAGAGGACAGGCTGGTTCTGACTACTCATTATGATGAGTACCAGAATATAATCATCCAAAAAAAGGTAGCTTTTTTGTCTAGGATGATTGTAGCTGGGAAGAATCGACTGGCTCTTCTTTTCTGGGTTGTAGACAGGCTATTACATATGGCCTGTCTGGTACCTGTTAGATCTTTTTCAACCCATAAGTGTGAGGAGTTTGCTCGATTCTTCTCAGAGTGTCCTCCATGAGGGCTGAGATCTCTCCAAGCAGAATACCATCCTCCAACAGCGGCAACCTTCAAGGGGCAAATGCACTCAGTTTCCTTGGGGGAATTCTGACTGATGATGGTGGTGGAGGTCTGAGGTATGATCTCCGAGCTTTTACCAACATTCTGTGACCTTGACCAGGGCCCAATGTGACTATTAGTTTTCTTTGTTGAGGTCCTGGGTCTGGTGTTTGCCGAGATTGTCGGGAGTTCTTTGTCGACTGGATTTTTCCCCCGGAGTCCCTTAAACAGGATCTGGTTAAGCCACTGCTGAAAAAAACATCTTCAGACCGCAATGTTTTGGCAAATTACCACCCTATCTCGAAACTCCCCTTTTTGGGGGAGGTTTTTGAGAAGGTGTCATGGAGCAGCTCAAAGGCCACCTCGCACACTTTGAAATTTATGAACCATTCCAGTCTTGATCTAGGGCCTTGCATAGCATGGAGACCACACTGGTTAGGGTGTTGAATGACCTGCTTAGGCTGAGGGAAAGAGAGAGCGAACTATTCTTGTTCTCATCTAACTCTCCTCAGCATTTGACACTGTGGACCATGGGGTGTTCCTGGACAGGCTTAGGGAGTATGTAGGACTCACTGGCAAGGTCATCAGCTGGTTTGAGTCCTTTCTCCAGGGCAGGTCTCAAGGGGTGATACTGGGGAATTATTCTTCTGACCCAATGGACCTGCCCTGGGGAGTCCCCCAGGGCTGTGTCCTATCCCCCATGTTGTTCGCAGTGTACATGCTGCCCCTGGGTGAGGTTATAAGGTGGTATGAGCTGAGTTTTCATTGCTATGCTGATAATATTCAGCTCTACCTGTCCTTCACACCTGGAAAATCTGATGCGGTCAATGTGCTAAATGAGTGCTTGACCGAGATCCAGACTTGGATGGCATCAAACAGGCTGGGACTGAACCCAGAGAAGACTGAGGTGCTGCTAGTGGTTGAACCAGGTTGAGGGGTGGGAGTGGGGGCCTCTGGGGATAGGCTGGGGCTGTTTATTGGCCTGACTGAACTGGAGGCCTCCCCAAAGGTGAAGAATTTTGGCATTGGTTTTGGACAGTGAGTTGACACTTGATGCTCAGGTGTCGGCCGTTGTCCAGACTGGGTTTTACCATCTCCAAACATCACCCGAATTAAGTCCCTTATCCCCCCGATGACCTGGCCACACTGGTATATGCTTTCATCACATCAAGGGTGGACTACTGTAATGCACTCTACCTTGGGGTCAGATGTGGTGAGATGCAGTGACTACAGCTTTTGCAGAATGTGGCAGCCCAGTTGTTGACTAACCATCGAGGTTCAATCATACTACACTGGTGCTGCACGATCTACATTGGCTGTTGGTGCACTGGTGCATCACCTTCAAAGTAGGTTTTTTAACCTGCAAAGACCATCATGGGTTGGGTCTGGGTTACTTGAAGGAACTTCTGCATTCCTACACCCCATCTCGTTCCCTCAGATTGGTGGAGAAGACCTTCCTGGAGGTGCCTAGGGCTAGGTTAAACTCTTCTGGGGACTGGGCATTTGAAGTGGCAGCCCCAGTCCTCTGGAATTCATTGCTGAGGTACCTCTGGGAGGTGCCATCTTTAGAGCTCTTTTTTTCCCCTCATTTCTTTATGCACCCACCCAGCCCCCTTCAGTCCACCCCCCCAGCACCATCACAACGGTATCCACTGGACTCACTTCTCACCCTAGCAAGGTGCCAGCTAGCCAGGTGTGGATCCTGCGAGGGGTCACCTTCATCCTGCTGGCTGTCATTCTTCTCCTCTGTTTTTGGTGTCCATCCCCCGAGCGTGGCGTGGTGGTGTGCAATGACGCCAATGGCCGAGCCGCACATGCTTCCATATGCGGCATGCCAGGCATCTACCCTGCAACTGCCCCCTACATGTGGGCCCACTATGCTAGCCTCCAGGCACCACTAGAAGTCAGGCATGCAGTGGGCTCCATCCCCACCCCTCCCTGGGAGAGGAGAGCTGTCCTTCGGACGCTTGATCCTCTCCCTCCCCAGCCGATCCCCGGTGGCCCGCTCACACTGCGAACATGGATCGTCAGTGTGGCCGAGGTAAGGCAAGGATGCCTCAGCCCATTTATTTGAGCAGGTCTTTTGGACATGAAGTCTAGTTTGGGCATATCTGTTAGTGTATGTAACAATCTGTTTTAGAGTTTTATAGGGTTATGAAAAGTTTTATATATTGTATGATTGTTTTCCATTGCTGTCTCTGTATTTTTTTATTACAGTATTTGTTGTAAGGGCGCCCTGAGCCTTTGGGGAAGGGCACCGGAAATAAATAAAATCTACTACTACATTGTGTTAGAAAGTAGCTAGTTGTCTACAGGCAAAGGGTCCTGCAGAGTAGCAGTAGTTCCACCTCCTCTTCCACCACCAAAATGATTGGCCATCTTGCTAGCCAGCAAGATGAGCAGAGGTTCCCCCTTACAGTAAGAGTGGGGAAATACCTCTGGTATCCTGACCAAACTGTTCCTTTTCACTAACAAACCACCAATAGTGTAACCTGGTTCAACATCAGTTGTTTGCACCTGTATTCCCTTCCACAGGACAAGGCTGAAAACATTAAATATTTCAGTTAAAAAAAATGTTTTTTTAATCTTTTTCAGGGTCTGAGGTATTTTGTTTGTTTGTTTGTTTGTTTTTTTGTTTTGTTTTTTGTTTACTATGTGCTATTTTTTGTTCTACTTCTAGTGGCCACAGTCCTGTCAAACATCATCTAATTTTAAATGGGAACAATTAAGTGTCCCACTTAGTTTGAAAGCCCATGAAAAACTATGTTGAATGAGGTTTTGGGCTTACCTATTGCTGGCTGCAATCCCAACATTTCAGTGACTAAGTTTGCCCTGTATTGATCTTCCAGTGCCATATTTTTAAGAACCTTGTGATGAAATTGAGGGTGGGGCTGTGCCAGTCTAGTGTATTTCGGCACAGTGCCACCTTGCATGACATCACAAGGTTTTAAAACTGGTGCGGCATAGTATTAGCATTGGGCAGACATAGTCATGAAAATCTCTGGACTATGGACAGTTACAAGTAAGCACAATACCCCATGTTAAGGAGTTTATAATAGATTCACAGGTAGGTTCATAGGTAGGAATTTTAAATCAAAATAGCTAAATAAGCCATTTGGAGACTTGCTACTAATAGTGGATGTATTCTAATTTTTTATCCCCCATATATAAATCGAACTGATGTTTAAAGGACTCCATACTAGTAGCTCCAACTATCATCCCTGGCAAGACATTCCATGCCTTCACTACCCTCTGGTTAAACCAGTTGCCCCTTCTTGTGGCCATATATAAGTTCCCCTTCAACTGATAGGGGTGCAATCTAGTGGCTGCTGGGATGTATAGGCAGGGACATCACCAGCAGGAAAAGGGAGGTCATAATTCCACTATACAAGACACTAGTGAGGCCGTACCTGGAGTACACTGTGCAGTTCTGGAGACCTTATCTACGTAAGGACATAGACAGGGTAGAGAAGGTTCAGAGGAGGGCAACAAAGATGGTGCATGGATTGCATCACAAGTCCTATGAGGACAGGTTGAAGGCACTGAACATGTACTCCCTGGAGGAGAGGAGGGAGAGAGGGGATATGATAGAGACATACAAGTATCTTACAGGGAGGAACAGGGTGCAGGAATGCACTATTTTTAAGCGAAAAAGATGTTCCAGGACTAGAGGGCATGGGATGAAGTTGGAGGGAGGATGATTCAGAGGAAACGGAGGAAGAATTTTTCACAGAACGGGTGGTGGACAAGTGGAACACCCTGCCAGAGGAAGTGGTGGGGGCTGAAACAATCACGGGATTTAAGAATGCATGGGATAGACATAAAGGAATTCTAGAGGTCAGGGGTAAGGGGCAACAGACTTCTTGGAAAACATAAACTGAACTTACAGACTTAAATGGGCAGACTGGGTGGGCCATAGGCCCTTATCTGCCGACACTGTCTATGTATCTATGTATCTATGTATCTATGTATCTAGAGTCACCTTTCTTATAAGACCAGATGTTTCCCAAATCATTTCGTTTTGAAAAGCTCTGTATACATAACACAGGTCCCCTCTTGTTTTTCGATAGGACATTGAATGCAATCCTAATTCCCTAAGCCTGCCCCCCTATGCCATATCTTTAACCCTTTTCATTGTCCTCATCAGTTGCCTCTGCACCCGCTGCACAGCATTTGTGCTGCCTACACTTTGGGATGAGCAGTCTAGGGCACCATATTCAAGCACTGGTCTCACAAGGGAACTATAAAGGCGAATCAACACCTCCTCTCTCCTACTCTTTATGTTTCTCAATATATTTCCCAGAATCCTAATTGCCTTTCTAACACATTCACTAGTGTGTTTCTCAAAGCTCAGGGTGTCAGTTATCCAACCCCCCAGGTCTTTTTCATTCACAACACTAGTAATAGGCATATTATTGATATAGTACTTAGCCCCAGGGTTATTAACACCAAAGTGCATAACCTTACACTTGGTAGTATTAAAGACTAGTTTGTGCTCAATTGCCCATATTTTCAAATTATTGAGTTGTTTTTGAAATCTATTTACAGAATCCTGGTTGTTAACTATAGCCCCCACTTTTGTGTCATCTGCATATTTACAGAGCCACACCCCACCTTCGACTTGCATGGATGAAACAAAAATTCTAAACAAGATGGGTCCCAAGATCAATCCCTGGGGGACACCACTTGCCACTGTCCCCCAGTCAGACAAGTGTCCCCTGATGGCCACTCTCTATCTCCTATCACTCAACCAGTCTCTTATCCATACCAATAAACCTGTGTCCAAACCTATCTCTTTCAAAGTATTTAACAAACTGACATGGGATACAGAGTCAAATGCCATTGTATAATCTATCACATCAACAGGCATACCATTCTCAAGTGCTAGACTCATGTGCTCAAAAAAGTCCAATACATTTGTCACACATGACCTACCCTGCACAAATCTGTGCTGTGTAATATCCACTACCCCCAATCTTCTCATATCTTCTTCCATAAACTCCTTTATAAAACCCTCCATCATTTTACCTACCACTGAAGTGATACTTATGGGGCATTAGTTCTGCACCTCTGTTCTAACTCCCCCTTTTAATATTGGGGTGATGTGTTCCAATTTCCATTCTTTCAAAACATCCCCTTTATCAAGGACTGATTGAACAGTAGAGCAAATGGACCAGCTAACTCCTCCGCTATTTCGTTTAAAAGTGATGGGTGAATCCCATCTGGACCACAGGACTCATGTTTTTTTAGATTTTTTTAATGTTTTATATCCATCCCCCTCCAAGATATTTCTCGGTAGAAAAGGTTCTGTTATTCTACCCTCTTCTTGATCATTTTCAGAATCTTGACTCTTAAAGGTTTCCAAGAAATACTTATTTAATATATTAGCCATCTCCTTCTCTTCCTGTATTAATCTATCCCCACTGGGTTAGTGATGATTATCAACTATAGGCAGAAGCTGTCAAACTCCATTATACATGGCCGTGTATAATCACACATGAATATTCGAGTATGATTATACATGGCCGTGTATAACCTCCCATTAATAACAGAGTCTGATTAAGCACCTTTTGCAAAAATTCTAAAATCACTCTTGTGCTAGTGCTACTAGCTCCTCGTGCTGTCAGCTTGCACCATCAACTTGATTGTGCTAATCTCACTGAAATCACTGAGCAGGAATCTAACTTACATGTGACTGAAAAAAGACACATTTCTCACAGAAACAAAAAATAACCAACGTTCTACTAATGTCTATGTATCCACCTAAAAAGTGACACATTCATCACCATTTCAGCTACCCTGTGACCTAGAAAGGCAAAAATTCATACAGCAGCAAGAAAATGGAAACACTCTAAGAAAAAAATTAGACCCAGGTTAGACTGTACCCTTTCCAATAAAAATAATCAAAGGAACCAGTTATTATAAAAAATAAAACATGGGGAAATGTGTGTCAACTCAGATTTTATGTACACTCTCGGTGTGCAATCCCTTGACAAACCCCTCGAGCTTCACTCTCGGGGTTTATGAGGCATTGCACACCTTGAGTGTGCATAAAATCCTTGTTACACACACTCCCCTTGCATTATTCAATCTGCCATAGGCTTTGAAACTATGATGGGTATGGCACAGCTCATAAATCTTCCCCTTTAATAGTGGTTTCACACTGTTCTGAGCATTGAGACTTGATTTAGTAATGATGGGCATGCTAGGAAGGTTTCTGTACTGAATCAGATATCAAAAATACTGTTAAAAATAAGCTTCACATAATCTGTTTTGTCAGTGAAGTGTCAGCAAAGTGGAGTGAGCCTTTCACCAAGGGTAAACTACAAGTAGATTTTCAACATGGATGTTGCCTTCCACAAAGTTTATAACTTTACTGCAAGCATTACACAAAGTGTAATTTGTGGACTTCACCCATCCTCAACTGCATCTTCAGCAAAGCATGCAACAGCAGGAATAGATCAATGCCTAGATACACAAGGCATGTTTTCCACATAAATGAGCTTAGTAATGAAGAAGAAAAGCAATAGAAATACAGAAAATTGAAGAATTATAAACAGAATTACATCTAAATATTATATTTTTCAAAGTTTTCCCAAAAGTGACAAATGTGGTACTATTGCCTAGAAGTTAGAGCAAGAAGCTGTAATGAGCTTGGTACATATAACAGACCTGGATTTGCTTCCCACAACCTCCAGCTGCATGCTGTCTGACTCACAGGAAGTCCCTTAACCACCATATACTGCCAGGTCACCCATGATAATGGGCCTTGTTCCTAGTGGGCCTTGCACGGTTATCAAATAATTAAAAATTGGCCAGCCCAGTGATGCTGAGGGCTGAGGCACTGGACGCCACACCTCGCTCCATGTCAGCGACCCGGGTTCAGGAATAGACTCGGGCCACTGAGGGCTGGCCGGGGGGAGAAGGATCGAGCGCCCAACGGCCTGCTCTATTTCTTCAAGGAAGGATGGGGAGTTAGCCCCACTGCTCTACCACCACCTGGGGATCTCGGGTGGTGCCGGCTCGGTTGAGGACAACAAAGGGGTTGACGCTAGCAGAGGATAGGAGCAGATGCACGTCTCAGTGTGCATTGGCACATTGGTCCTCATTGCATGCCAGCATCAAGGGAACCAGAAAGAAGCAAAATCCCCCAGATGGTCCTGGTGACAGTCCTCCACTCCACTCCCATGATGCTAGAGGGGCAGACTCCGCTGTATGCGCACACTTTCCTGGTGTCCGAGGAAGGTAGAGAGGCCTTCCTTGCCCCTCCTGGGGGGGGTTAAAAACCAGGGGCTTGAAAGTAGAATTGAGGTGGTGTGCACTCTAGGGGCAGACTCCTCAGCAGGTTGGAAAGTGGATGCCAGGGGATCTGAGAGATAGGATGGTCTGCGAGCTGTAGGAGGATAAACACAGAGTTAAAAAAAAATGTAAATAATTAAAAATTACATAACATCTTGCTGGGCGAAAGACTTATGCTGTGGCTAAATTTCATTATAACTATCTTAGAATTTAATTTAATTTGGTTCAGCAAAATGATAAAAGGAACATCTATGACTTGCAGCATCTTTCTCCCACAATTGTGCAATGTGTGACAAAAAATTAGTCCACACAAAATGTGATCTTACTTTTTGACACAGGTGTGGCAATTTGCACGCAGAAAATGGTGCATGCATCAAGCAAATGACACAGATACCACTTTTGTGCCGTAAAGCAGGGAAACTGTCAAAAATGTACAAAATGTTTGAAAATGGCTTTCAAATGTCTTGGTGCCTTTCGGATACTGTAGGAGCAGTCGAAAATGTTGATTTGTGTCTGCATGATTACTTTTGAAAATCCTATGTTTTGCGGTGGAGTAAACAAATGTATCAGTGATAAGCAAGTTCTGCCCATATTTCAGGCACTCAAAAACTTCAGTAAATCAGCTTATCTCAATGGTAAGTGCAAAAAACAGAAAACAATACTTTCTGCAATGAGACAATAGTTTGCCCTAAACTTATTTTATGAATAAAAATGTGCCATTAATTCAGTCCCTGTTTGGTTAGCAAAGTATGTTCCAAATTGTAACAATTACAGTGATGACCCAGTCAGCTAAGATGTTGCCATACTCAATACTGACTCACAAAACATACTGCATATCTTGCTCCATTAGCCAATCTGGCCAGTCTTTAGCTATTTTAACCCGTTCCCTCAGCCTGCTTTTAACATCTTACTCTCCCCACTCTACTAAAGTGCTACGGACAGCAAACGCAGCCCTGTTTACTCAAGTTTGCTGTCTAATCCCTTCCTGCAATAATGCTCTCTGTCCATGCCATTCCCCTGTCCCTCTTCATCATATCTCTTATCCTCCTGTCCACACCATACCCTCACCTGCTCAACAACTCCAAGCCCCACTCTGCCCCCTCTGTATACCTCACTATCTCACTTACCCCCTATTATAACCTAGCAATAACTCCTACACCCTATGCTCATGCTTGGACACACTACTCTACATGGCCCTCTGCCCACTCATATCCCTTCACCACTTCCACACCCTTCTGTGTCTATTCAAATTACATCTCTCTGCCTTCTTCTTCCCACCCAGCTCCCCCAAAATGTCTAGTCAAATCCTGATTTAAGAGTACCAAACTTCATTTCATCATTCTCTCTCTCTTATTGCTCTCTGCTGGTGATATAAATCCCAACCCTGGCCCCTCGCTAATCAATACTCCCTCCCCTTCCACTTTCTTCCCTCCTCCCCCACCCTGAATACTCTCCCCCAGGGACTAAAAATTCTCCACCTTAACATTAGGAGTCTTCTCCCCAAACTTGACCTGCTGCACCCTCTTGAAGCAGACACTCACCCAGATATACTTATACTAACCGAGACCTGGATTACTAATAAGGTCCCTGATGTGTCAGTCACAATCCCTGGTTATACTGTCACCCACCAGGACCAAACTAGCAGGGGCGGGGTGTCGCTATCTACTCCTCCACCTCTCTCCAAACCACAGCTTTTCTATTGACCACAGTCCCCAAGTGCTATGAAGCCCTCACCCTACGGCTGTCCCTACCCTTCTCAGTCCCTATTTTCATTGTGGGTATGTACTGCTGCCCTGGTCTACACTACACCATAGCCACTGAGCTAATCTATTCTATACCTATTCTCAGTTTTCCTAACTGATCTCCCATCAGCCTACTCCTCATCCCTGATCCATATGTATGCTGACAACACAGTCATGTTCACCTCCGTCCTCTCCCCCTCCAATGTGACTACCAGATTTCAGCTTGACTTCAACAATGTTCAGCGTTGGCTAAGTTCTCATCAATTCTTTCTCAATGCCAAGAAGACAGCCTCCATGACCTTTGGCGCTAGGCAGAGACTCTCTTGGCTGCCCCCCTCCACACCCTTAATGGGACAACTTTAGAGGATTCCACCTCTTTTAAATATCTGGGTGTCTGCCATGACCAACACCTTAACTTTTCTGATCATATTGACTCCATTCTGCAAAAATTGTGCCCCAAGCTTGGCATCCTTTACAGAAACCACAGTTCATTACCACTATCAGTTAGGCGTGATCTTGCTCAGAAAATGATACTCCCCATTTTCTACTACGGTGACATTGTCTACAGTGCCGTGCCTTAGTCTTCCCTTGCCAGACTGGATTTCCTCTTCAATACTTTCTGTTGCTTTGCCCTTGTCTCCCTCCCCCCACACTCATCACTGCATCCTATACCACTCTCTAGCGCTTCCTTCCCTGGAGAGCAGGCACCTGTCGCACTGCGCTAAGTTCACTTCCAAATTCTGGTTTGGGTCTCTCCCCTCTTACCTTTCCTCCTCTCTGTCTGCTCCCCCTCCCACCTCCCACCCTTTTAAGTCCTCTGACTATCGCACTCTTGCCATCCCCCATCATAACACCTCCATAGGTCAGGCTGCTTTCTCCTACTGCTTACCTAAACTCTGGAACTTGTTTCCTCCTCCATGCTGGCTTTCTTCCTCCCCCATCTTCCCTCTACCTAGCCCTACACAACTTCTACACCCCTAACTGCACCTGCTTCTAACCCCCTTTCTTCACCCTCCCCTTGTACCACACAGTCTCCATAATCCCCGTTATCCCTCCTACTCACAGTTCTCAACCCCTTCATCCCTCTCCCTAACACAGTGCACCCCCTCCCTATAACAGTTGTCTACTCCTAGCTCACCCTATACCCCTCTGCCTCTTACCAATAACTCCTTAAACTTTGTTTCCCCTCATCAAATCCCTACTCATTCTGCCCATCTTCCTATTCATCCCTAAACATTTGCTTTTTCCCTAGTCTACATCCTCAATCCCTCCCAGTACCATCCAACAGTAGTAGTATAAGTTCATATATCTCGTCAAATGTTAAATTTCAGCCAATCAGCGCGTGCCACGTCATTTGACAGGTGGGCGTGGCCTAAAATGGACCAATCAGAATCGCCCCTTGTTAAACCGGAAGTCCTCCCTAAAATGTGCTAGGCCCTGCCCCTTCTCTGGTGGAAATGACATGCTTCAACCTTGTCCCGCCTCTCATGCAGGGAAATGACACGATTCAAACCCCATGTCCCACCCCTTGCACAGGAAATGACCCCACTGAAACCCTGGAAGTGACCTAACACCACCATTTTGTAAGCTCTTACCCTCCTTCGTGACACCTCGATCCCCTGCCAGACCATCCTGGCTGGAACCCGAGTCCCACCATGCTAGCTTGAACTCCTGTGTCCCTCCTTTGTCCTGCACCCCACCAGCCTGGCTTGGAACCCCTGTCCCCTTCTCCTGCACCCCCACCATCCTGGCTCGAACCCCTGTCCCCCTTTCTCCTGAACCCCACCATCCTCATGCTCGAACCCTGTCCTCTTCACCACCGTGCTCCTCCCACCCCAAAAAATCAGTTAGTGTTTATGTAGTGGTATGTGCCCCCTGTAGGCCTGGTGTATAATTGCAGGGACATGTGTGTGTTTTTTGATTAGGATATTTTCAGAAAGAAGTATCTAGGAGGGAACCTGATCATGCAGAAGTTTCACAGATCTGTGTGGAGACCCCCACCCCGAGGGAAATTCATCTGCCTGTATGAGTACCCCTTTTTCTGTTTTTGTAACAATATACAAAATTATTTAACATGCATCTGTAGGACTGTGTCAAACTTGCATCAAAAGGATAGCTTTATGTATACGCATGTAACATTTATTAGCTAAAATGGGGACCCTGTGTAAATCAGATGGTTCAGCAGTTTTCTGGATAGCATTGCAACAATCGCAAAACTAATTATTTATACTTTTGTCATGAATTAGAAAGAATAAAAATATATCAGAAAAAGGAATACACATACCTATAGTTCACCCTCAGCTCTGTGTAGTATCAAGGAGAAGGCTGAAATGAAATGTGTGTGATATTTATAATGTTTTGAAAAAATGACATATTACAAAGAAAATACAGAATGTAAAATGATAATGTTTCTCTTTCAAAAATAATTTTAAAGCACACAGTCTTAAAATGTATCTACAGCTTTGCTTAGAGTCGTTGCAAAAAAATACACTGTGTGTGTGTGTGTGTGTGTCCCTCATTAGACACGTAGGAAAAGCAATATCTTTTATGTATGTTTAAAATATAGATGGGGTTTTTGGAGCCTGGTGGCTGTGTGTGTGTGTATGTGTGTGTCCGTCCCTCATTAGGCACGTATGAAAAGCAATGCCTTTTATGGATGTTTAAAATATAGATGGACTTTTTGGAGCTCACGGTCCTGTTGGCTGTGTGGTAGGTGTCTTTGTCTGTTAAGACGTGACAAAACATCTGTTGTTCATTTACACAGCCATGGCTACAAAGGACTATTGATTCTCTTTGGAAACATGTGTGTCTCAAGATTTTTGGATTACATGGTCCCTGTATTTACAGGGATCTGTAAAAATGTAGCTTTATGCTTTTGTTACAAAATAAATGTCTATAGTTACATTATCAAAAATTAAAAAGTCATGTAGTACTAAATAGAAAATAAATGATATGTTACAAAGAAAAGACAGAATGTAAAATGATAATGTTTCTTTCAGAATAATTTCAAAGCACACAGTCTTCTTAAATGTATCTACAGTTTTGCTTAGAGTCGGTGAAAGAATACACACTTGTGTGTGTGTGTGTGTGTGTGTGTGTGTGTGTGTGTGCTATGTTTTACTGAATTACTAATTTAAAGGACTCAGCTGCTTAAAAAGACAGAATTTCTGTTTTGACTTTTAAAACATAACTTAAGCTGGCACTAACTGCCATTATTATAAACTGTGCCTCTTTGTGTTTTAAGATTGATAAAAGCATCTGTTTTAATTAGACTGTGACCAACGATAGCAGTATGGCATTTCTTTTGAACTCTCCTACATTGTAAATGAGAAAAACTTGTGTTTCTCATGATTAACTTTTAACAAAATAAGTTTTATCTTCTGATTAGTGGCATGCAAGCAGTTTTACCGAATTACTAATTTAAAGGACACAGCTGTTTAAAAGAAGAATTTCTGTTTTGACTTTTAAAAACATAACTTAAGCTGGCACTCAACTGCCGTTATTATAAACCTGCCTCTTGTGTTTTAAGATTGATAAAAGCATCTGTTTTAATTAGACTGTGACCAACGTATTAGCAGAAAGGCATTTTATGCCTTCCAGCTGTCGCAGGAAGTGAGAAGCAAAAGCCTACATTGACTAGCATAGGGGCTTATATATTCCCCTTGGAGAATGGGTGGGTGGTCTGATGGACAGTACCAGATGTTTTTTCACTACTTGCTACGTACTTGGGATGGGGAGAGGGGGAGAGGGGGGTCTGAGTCATTTTTATATAAGCATTTCAAGATACTGGAAGCTCTAGAAGTAGTTGTGGCAGTCTCGCTCTGTCCTTTTGTCTTGAGCTAAAAAAATTTAAAAATATTCAACAAGTAGCCATGGAATCATGGACTCCTGATGAAGAGCTTATCCAAACATTTACTCGTTTTGCTAATACACAGTTGACCACTACAGAAGGTGCGTATTTTTTAACTAGAAATAGTAGATGTTGCAGGTTTTAGAGTTTAAATGTTGTCTTATAAAAGTTTTAAAATACTGAAGTAGTGACAGGGGTTTATTTTCTGTTTTTAAACAGCCATGCAGAGAAACCCTGGAGGGGAGAGGCTGGCTAATCCCCAGATTACCACTACAGAAGGTGTGTATTTTTAACTAGAAATAGTAGATGCTGCAGGTTTTAGAGTTTAAATGTTGTCTTATAAAAGTTTTAAAATACTGAAGTAGTGACAGGGGTTTATTTTCTGTTTTTAAACAGCCCCACAGACAAACCCTACAGGTGTGAGAGGGAAAAAGAGATCATTACATGAATGTGATGTTTTTCAAAGGCATGCAAGAGTTTCTGCTGGTGTCAGTGACCAGAATACGTATAGCATAACTGAACAAGATATACAGCCATCTACGAGCAGTGGTTCAAGAGTCTCTGCAGTTGTAAATGAACCAAATGTGTCAATAAACATTGTACAGCCATCTAGGAGCAGCGGCTCAAGAGTCTCTGTGGCTGTAAATGAACCAAATGTGACAATAAACAATGTACAGCTATCTAGGAGCAGCAGCAGCACAGGAGTTTCTGCCCAAAGGTTTCAAGAAAGTGACATTGACATGATCAATATTGGGAAAGCCTGTATTTTTAAAACAATTGATAGTTTGTTTAATGCCTTGGTAATTGAGGGCAGATTATCCAGTGAGGATTACAATCATCAGCTGCTTAAATCTGAGCTTTTTAAAAGTTCAGCTACTTTACTGAACAGTGTGCTTGGTTTATTGCATGTATCTAAACAGTCATGCAAGGATTTAAAGATGATAGCAAGTGCAGCCCACATGTATGAAAAGTACAGGGATTGGAGGAAAAGTGGCCAAAACAAAGAACAAATTACAAAGTGAAAGCACAGAAGCTCTCACAAACTGAGTACAAAGGTTTGCATCACTAACAAAATGAAAAAAAATAACAAATGGGGTCAAAAAAGAAAAATCTGGGTAAAAAATAAAACAATCCGAGAAAAGTTGATAAGAAAAATAAAACATGCCAGGAACATATTACAACGTAGGTTGTTACAGCATGCTACAAATGGTCTGCAGTCTGAATTAGAAAACCATCATGATGATGATCAGGCTAACAGGGCGACCCCTACAGTGTATTTAGAAGCTGTACAGGAATATGAACGCAGTTTAAAAAAATTTAATGCTACAGAATTTCATCAAAGATATAAGTTTATAAATCTAGATAAAATAAAATCTTTTACAGAGGCTATTGCTGCAATGCACCAGGCTATAGAAAGTTTGTTAGTGTGAAGAGAAAAACACAATGTGGGGATTTTATAGAGGTAAGATTAAATGCTGCTTCTTTGAATCACCCCTTGTTCTCAAGAAAGACAAGACCAAATGAACTAGATGCTGCAACCTTCTTAGATCAGATAGCTGATATGCTACAGAGCAATACTGAAGTAATTGCTGATTCCTTTATACATCTTGTGGTAACGACCATCAGGAACCACCAGGGTTCGGGGATGGGGGGGAGACGGACACTGAGCTCCATCTTGTATAGCAGGATTTTACAAAAAAGAGACGATACCTGATTGATTTAAATAACAGAGACAATGGTTTGTGTTTCGTGGCTCCATTCTCGCACTCTCAAATCCACATATGAGTGACAGTCAGTTGTTGAACAAGGCTAAAATATTGTATGCTGAGCTAGGTTTGTCAGACCAAAGCCCTGTCACTTTTAGTGATGTGTCCCACTTTGAACGCTTTTTAGGAGTCAAAATTAAGATTTTATATCATAATGAAGGAAACTGGCAAACATTTTCAACAGGTCCAGAAAGATTTCCTAAAACAATGTTTGTATTATTACATGAATCGCATTTTTATGGTATCACTAGTGTAAAAAAATTCATAGGCGCACGGTACCTCTGCGAATATTGTGATGTAGCCTACAGCCATAAGGGAAATCATATCTGTGCACAACAGTGCAAAGTTTGTTTCGACCCGTGTTGTCTCGAAAAGGAAATTGGCACAGTATCTTGTCACAAATGTAAGAAGATTTGTAGGTCTTCAGCGTGCCTAGAAAGACATTTAGCTAGAGCTGATGGGGATACAGGGTCTTGTAAATCCATGAAACTGTGTGAACAATGTTTTGTTTTTTTACAAGGGATCTCATACATGTAAATTGATTCAGTGTAGCAGATGTGGTTCTTTCATGACAGCAGACAAGCATCTGTGTTACATGTCACCACTCACAGATGTAAAAGCGCTCAGAAATATATAGTGTTTGATTTTGAAGCCACACAAGAAACGGGGTGCACATACTAAATTTTGTGTATGTTAAGCAATTAGATGGGAAGAGGTCCTGGGAATTCGAAGGTGAAGATTGCATAAAAGATTTTGTAGGACATTTTATTGATGCCCCATTTAGACACTACACATTTATAGCACACAATGCCAAAGGCTATGACAGTTACTTTATCATTAGCCAGCTAGTCAAGGAAGAATTGATATTAAATTGCTCACACAAGGAGGAAAAGTACTCTGTCACAGTAACATCCCTACACATCAGATTTATTGACGACCATTGTTTCTTCCTTTTACACTAGCAAAAATCCCTGCAGCCCTTGGATTTGAGAATGAAAGTTGCTAAAGGTTACTTCCCCATTTTTTAACACCAATGGCTACATGAAAATTATGTAGCCCCCGCCCGATGCTCAGTTTTATGGTTCTGAATATAGTTGCCTGCAGAAAAGCAAGAGTTTTTGCAATGGTACTCTAGCTAACAGACATAGAGAATTTAATCTGAAAGAGAGCTTCGCTACTATTGTCAGTTAGATGTTGAAATTCTTCGAAAAGCCTGTGTCAGATTTAGAAATGAAGTACTGGAGATGACTACGAAAAGTATTTTAAAACAGTCAGACGGGTGATACAGTGGAGTATGAAACAGTATCCTTAGACCCCTTCCAGTACGTCCACCATAGCCTCAATTTCTATGGTGATGTACAGATTTCTGTTCTTGAAAGAATGCACTGTTGCTGTTCTCCCCAGACAACTACCACAGACAATTGAAGAGGTACTCACACCTGCTATTCAGTGGCTTATGTACATATCTGAGAAAGAAACATTTTATTCAGCATGCGCTAAGGGGTGGTGAATTTAAGGTGGGTCCAGATTTTTGGATGGCTATTCAGTCATAAATGGAATACTTACAGCATTTGAATTTAATGGTTGTTTTTTCATGGCTGCAACATCTGTTACTGTGAGAAAGATAGAAACCACATGACAGGGACTAGTTTTGGACAGTTATTCAATAGGACCATGCACAATTTCATTTTCTAAAAGACAGGTTTTGCAGTTAGAGTATTGTTGGAACATGAATGGAAAGAAATGCTGACTACAGATCAGGGTTTGAATAATAATTTCTTGAGGGACAGGCAGCTACCACAGCCCACTCGAACCTAGGCAGTCACTGTTTGGGGAGAACAATGCCATTTGTCTGGTACTATAAGACACAGCCTGATGAGAAAATACACTATTATGATTTTTACCAGCCTCTGCCTCTTTGTTAACAAAACCAAACAGTATCCAGTCGGTCATCCTGACATCATTTATGACAATTTTATGACCTCACTCAGTACTTTGGTTTAGCAAAAGTAAAAGTCTTACCCCAGAGGTCTTTTTCTTCCAGTGCTGCCATCCAGATTGGTAAAAAGCTTTGTGTTTACATTATGTCGTGCATGCGCTGAAAATAGATTCTCAAACAACATCATGCGCACATGATGATGAGCCTTGATCACTTACAGGTCCCTACTGTATCGTAGAACTAAACCTGGCACTGGAAAAAGGCTATAAAATCATTAACATTTATGAAGTTTGGCATTTTAAAGAGTCATGCACAGAGCTTTTTGCAGATTATATCAAGCTGCATCTAAAAGGCAAGCAAGAGGCATCTGGTTTCCCTTCATGGGTCAAAACTGAAGAGGATAAAGTCAGGTACATACAACAGCATTTTGAAAGGGAAAATGTACATTTGAACCCTGCAGCCATAGCTGTTAACCCTGCAAGGAGACAGATATCTAAACTGTTTTTAAATTCTCTTTGGGGCAAATTTGGGCAGAGAGCTAATTTACCGACAACGAGCATAGTAACAGACCCACAGAAATTATTTAAATATGTTTTTGTTCCATATTACGAAATTCATCATGCTTTTTCATCGATGATGAAACAGCATGCTTAAGCTGAAATATACCAGTGATCATTACACAAATTCCAATAATATCAACATATTTATAGCTAGTTTTACAACAGCATATGCCTGAGTCGAACTCTACAACCTGCTAGATAGGTTACAGGATGGTGCCTTTACCACGGCTATTGGACTCTATCATTTTTGTGTCCAGACCGGTGACTGGGCCCCACCTCTGGGTGATTATTTAGGGAACTGACCAGTGAAGTTCCTGCTGATGAACACATTACAGAGTTTGTTTCTGCAGGCCCAAAAACTTCTGGTTACAGGCTGTCCAGTGGTGAGGTTGTTCTTAAAGTGAAAGGGTTTACCCTTAATGTAGCCAGCAGTAAACACATTAATTTTGAAAGTCTGAAGGACCTGGTCTTTGACTATACAGGGTCACAAATCTCTAAAGAAATTACTGTGAGTCAACCCAGCATTGTTAGGAATAAAAAGCAGTGGTCCCTTGAAACAAAAACGCTGTCCAAGACCCAGAGTAGTTTATGACAAGCGAGTTTACAAGAGATAATTTTAAACACTTCCTTACAGATACTGATTGTGAAAAATGGATATCAGGTTGCAGCATCCCTTTACTTATCTGTTGGCTGGCCCCTCATAGTGGGAAGAGCTTCTTTATAAAACAGTTGTTGGATTTCATCTGATGTCACCTTTATCACACAAGCCTGGAAATATTGTCTGTTTCTACAGCTGTTGGCAACATTTGTATAATGAATTGTTGTTGAAGTTCCCTCAGATTGAATTTGTGGAGGGGTACTGATGTCGCTAGCTGACAATGATCTCTTACCCCTGAAAGGTAAATTTGTCGTTATAGATGATTTGATGGATTCTGCCTGTCAAAATAGTGAAGTGGAATATGGGTTTACCAGGTACAGTCATCATAAACAATTGACAATATTTTTAATTGTCCAGAATGTGTTCTGTCAAGGTAAAAAGCAGGACCATCACACTGAAACTGCCAAATACATGATTTTGTTTAAAAACCCCGGAGACAAGCTTCAGATCACAACACCAGCTAGACAAATGTATCCTGGTCAGACAAAATTTTTCTTAGAAGCTTTTGAAGATGCCACAAGAAAGCCTCATGCTATTTTACTGGTGATTTAAGATCCAATAGACCAGACTAATATAGACTGTATGGTGGTGTGTTTCCTGATCTGGCCTGTGGCATATGTCATGAAAACACATTCTGCTTCTAAAAATATTTGATACTGTATTGTCATTATGTTCTAAAGACTGCAGAGAAATCTGGTCTGTTTTAAAGTTGCTATAAAAGGTCCTCGAGCTTAAGAGAAAGCTATTTTATGTTCAGCCTCTGATGATCTGATATCAGCTATAGCTGAAATAGTTTATACACTCTCAGAGGAAATATTCCACTGTCAGCAAAGCAGTTAGGTGTGCTGAAAAAAACGGAGAGTCATTAAAACTTTAAGCGATAAACAAATAACCTTAAAGGAGAAAAGCAAATAGTTAATCAGACTGGTGGCTTTATAGGAACGCTGCTAGGAATTGCCATCCTTTGATCACAGGCCTGCTGGCTAATGGATAATGGATTTTACGCAGAAAATGTATTTGGTACCTCAGCAACAGATGGATCACATTAAAACTAATACCCTGATCCTAAATCGGTAGCTGGTGCAAAACAGCCACAGCCATCTCAGTTAACCAATGGTCATGATGCCCAAAAGACAAAAGTCTTTTAAGAAACCTGTGTGGCTCACTCTCTCATGTAAAAACTTAAAATGCAATCTCTATGTATGAATGTTAGATACCTCAGTGACCATAGTACAGCATATGTTGAACATTTTACCTCATATTAAAAATATGTAATCCTACCAGTGACTGCTGTGTACAACCTATGTTAGCCATTTACCCCATACTGAATAACCAATCCCGCTTTTCACAAAAAGGTTTATATTGATAAATGTTAGCCTACCTCATAGATTAAATATGTTAACATGTTTTAGAAAGATGTGCTTATAATTCTACCTCAGGCTATAGTGCATATAGTGCGCATTTTTAACAGGAATGCTTTTGTTTATTATATCTTATCTATGATATCAACTGATGCATTTGTATT
Organism: Neoceratodus forsteri; assembly: GCA_016271365.2. Lineage (NCBI taxonomy): Eukaryota > Metazoa > Chordata > Ceratodontiformes > Ceratodontidae > Neoceratodus > Neoceratodus forsteri. The sequence continues at coordinate 1,062,378,233 of CM028130.1, read as the reverse complement.
TATTGGAGTTCACAATAAATGCCTTTGTATTGGACTATGTCATTATTGAACATGCATATCTATCATGATGTTACCACTGATTTATGTTGTATTTATTGCAGTTTACAATAATGCTGTATTTATATATTTGTCAATACAGAACATTGCATATCTTATCCATGATGTTACTGATGTATGTGCATTTATTGAAAGTTTTTTCAACAAACATTTATATTTTATATATTTTTGTCATTGTTGAAGACATTGCATATCTAAAAACATTAAACACTCCCCACAGTTTACAGGTGCTCCCCCAAGTTTAAACACAACAGTGACACACAATTATGAGTGTTTATATGATTTTTATAAGTGATGGTTTTGAATAAATTACAGCCACACATATTTAAATTCAATACAAGACAAACAAGTCTGAACACGTTGCCACCTCACTGATACCTGACATAACACGTTCTAGAAAAGTGACGACAAAACTAGTTACATCCATTTTTCAGCAAATCATTAGAGTACATTTTAAAATTTGATCATAAGAAAAGTCCTTTGCATCTGTGATTAAGAAAAATATGCAGTAAAATCCACAGGTGGTAGAAAAAATTGTAACTGTGTTTTAAGTACAAAATGTTGTTTGCATTTCTTAAAAAAAACAATAGTTGATATGATTATCAGGATGAAAACCGAGGCTCTCAAGAACTCCCCAGTCCATTTCACCGAAATGTATACGACTAACCAGTGCTTCCAGGAGGTCATGAGGTCAGTATTGATGACTAGTGCTGTGGAAGGTTTCTCAGTCTCTCCTTGGAGCAGATCACAGGAAACATGCGCCAGAAAGCAGTCACGGATGTGTGTGTCATTGGTTACAATTTTTTTCCAGCTGCGTTTGTGTTCATTTCTATGGTTTATCACATATAATCAAAATGACATTTCCTTCTCTGGTTTATCTCAATGACATTATCAAACACTGCATAAGATAATGAGATTAACTGTTTTGTGGAAGGGCTTCTGCAAATCTGATCTCAGCTCTGAGGTTCCACAGTTTTAATTAAAAGAATAATGATCAGCACATTCTTGGTCGAATTGAGATCAAAGGCAAACAGGATGTACCCTTGGGTAAATTCCTAGAAAGCTTAACTAAAAGCAGGCGATCTTTCATGAGATTTCCGGCCGCTAGTACTAGATTAAAATATTCTCTCACAGCAGTCCCATTTCTAAAATCTGGCTGGCAGAGGTTTAGAGGAAATTTTGTTCACCGGCCCAGATACAGAGCCACAAAATTAATGTTATAATGCTTAAAGTTAAAGGGGTTTTAGTGTAGGAACCACTAAAAAGCATCATTAATCAATACAAATCCATGACCATCATTTTTGGTAACTGTCCCAAAAACAAACTATCTTGGTTGCAAACCCTGCTGCCTGCAGGAGGCTGAACTACTTATACCCACTCTGTCTATAGGGTATTTTAGTGTTGGAGGTGAGCAAGCTTCTAGTGTCCCCAGAGCCAGACTCCAGGGGGTCACTTCTAACCCTTTTGACAAACAGAAGCGGCCATAGGCTTTTAGCTTATAAGGGCTCAGCATCTCCACTCTCATCAGCAAAAAGCCATCCCTGTTACGTGTCAGTTTAATTTTAATATCCACGCCATTCAGCATCAGTTTCTCTTGAAAAACAAGTCTGTGTGCAAGTGTCCCAGCAGTTCTACCCTCTACTGAGGATGTGTGAAGGAGCTTCTTTTATTAAAACCTACATTACTCATCTCTGTCTGTGATTTCATGTTTCCCTAGGGGTGTCTTTGTAAAATAACCCTGCGGTAGAATTGTGTAGAAAGGGTCTCTTCACTGAAGTTCAGCACAGATTCTATGACAGCCCTGTAGGGGTAACAGTTATTGCTCTGACTGATGAGCGATCACCGCACAGTCACATCCAGCTGACTGAAAATGGTTGCCACTGGGTAGTTTATAAGGCACACTTTGGCTGCTGCCAGGTATATCACTACCATCCGCTTCAGTGATTTTTGAAAACCAGGTAAAGAAGCGTGTTGTTTTAGATCAAATAGTCTTCACCAGTCCCTGCTATAAAATTCAATCAGTGAGTTTTCTGAAAGGGCAGCCAGAGGGGGTATCTCTACATAAATGCTTTTTTCAATGCTTGTCTGTGTGGGAGAAATGGCAAACAAGTCAAGTTCTGATTTTGTGCATTCTTCAGAACCACAGTGCACGAAAGCCATGTTTTTTAGAACAGGTCTCTGCTTTTTTTACGACCCCTCGAAGATCCTTTTGCCTTTGAGCATTTTCTTTTATGTGAAGTTTTGCATTTTGAAACACCTCTTTTAAAGTAGCCGGGGGGGCCGATGAGAAGCGAAGGGTGTACTCTGCGCTTTCTCTTTTTACCTCTCTTGAATACAATCAGCCCTGAGCCACCCCATTTAGTAGGGCTTATCACCCCTCGACATCTTTTGGAGGACAGCACTAGTCACATGCCCCACAACATCCTTTTGCAAAATTTTAGTAGCTGTCTGTAGATGTGGTTTTGCAATTTCAAACCCCTTCTTAAAATGGAACTGCTTTTCTGAACAGACTACAAAATATCCCTCCTATACCAGAACCATACATAGTAGGAAGTCCATGAAAGCCCTGGCAGACCGTATCCTGCCTGTGCCTTGTAATAGCTTCTGTACAAGGCAGGGTCCCCATAATGTCGAACAATCACCATCCTTGTTTAAATTTTAGAGCACCTCTGGGGGCGAAAATGCAACTTCATGATCACCTTTCCAAATCGAAATGGTACAGGTTCATTTTGATCATTCTTTATTTAATAGTGACTGTATCGATCTGATGTTTACTGACTGTTTGATAATGGGGTTTTATCGTAGGTCACAGTCACTATCTCATTGTCTTGGCCCTGACGGGTACGCATCTCAGCAAAGGCACTAGACTGTCACCCACTATTTCATGTGTGTATACCGTTGTGTAGATATATATGTAAAACCCCCATTAATATCTGGAGGGTTCTTTGCTGTGATCTTTTCCTACACCTACCTCAAGTCTTGCTAAAACCAAATGGTACTGTAACTGCCCGTTATAAACAAAATACATTTGATGTCACTGTCAATGCTTATTTCTCTCCCGATGGTTTGTTGTTCCAAAACCACTGGCAGTTCATTTGCTTCAAATATGCTTTTATTAATTTGAGCAATAACACCAGCCATGTTAGGATAATAGTCGATGGGATTTTAAATGCTGCTGACTCAGTAAAGGGTCCAGTTGGTGGTGTTTTACTGTGGGCTACGTTTAGAGGCTGATAGAGCATACTGAACCTGTTTTTCTGTGCAGGCACATTGTCCCAGGTATGAGGGTACTGAATTTCTGCTAAGCCCACTTCCCATTCACCAGGTAGTTCAAGCGTTTGTGGTAACTTTACAGTAAAAGTGGATATAGTATTGTTGGGGAAAAATGTTGTGCGATGCATTGCTGGGCAATGTGATATAAAATCCATTTTAAGCATATTAAGCCTTATCTGCTTCTAATGTCCCGAACCTGTGTTGCCTCAACCCAGCTATTAAATTTATCGGCCACCCTCTCCACTTTACCAGATACCAAGTTTTTCTGCCACGCTTTTTCTCCTTCTAGGATTTTCTGCACCCTGTACACTGTCCTCATCAGGTTCAATTTTTTGCAGCTCCTCTGAGTAAAAAGTACCTTTAATGTCTTCCCCTGATAGTCTTTTTAGCTTATAGGTGGGCCTCTGTGTCTTTAAGACCTCCGTCACAATAAATATCTCATCTGCGTCGCCTGTTCATATCCCTTTCAAACACCCTTTTAGCTTAGATAGTCTCACGTGATCATCTTTCTGAAGGGTACCTTTGTTTTTGCCAAGAACAGAATTACCGTAGAGGATCTTCCATACACCCAGGGCATTGGAAGGGTTAACATCCACAGGTCTGTGTTTAATGCTTCTGTGATAAGTATGGTTATAGCTGTGCACCAGGTCTGACAACACATCTATATATTTCCAAGTATTCTGGGCTGTAAAGTAAAGCTACATGCGTGACTTCAGTGTCCTATTAAATCTTTCTACAATGCTGGCCTTAACTTCATTATTCGTCACAAAATGGTGTATTTTATTTTGTTTTAATAGGTTCTTTAAGGAAGCATTTAGAAACTCTTTACCCTGATCAGTCTGCAACTTCTGAGGTGTGGTCCACTTTTAAAATAGTTTTAAAGGCTTGCGTCACTGCCTTGCCTGATTTGTCTCTTAAAGTCACTACCTAGGCATACTTGGACAGCACATTGATGCACGTCAGTATGTACTTAAACCCATTATTGTACTTTGCATATTGACTCATATCCACTAAATCAGCTTGCCATTGTCTGTCTATGTCAGGAAACAATGACAGGATTTCTTAAATCGGACTCTGGCTGCTTTGTGTAATGAATAGGGCTCCTGCTTCGCAAGCCATTCTGCAACACCTTTCCTGGTGACCTCTTTATCAAGTTTTTTTGCAGCCTTATACAGCTGAGTCACCCCTGTGAAACTACCCACTTTTTTTGCATTAAAATATATATTCTGGAACAGGTGATCATTCATCTCCTTTCGTCAACACCCGACACATCTGCTAGCTAGCAAAACTCTTGTCACCAGTAAAATAAAGTATGTGCTCTTTTTGTTCTTTTAAAAACACTATGACAACCACAAAGTGCAATGCATGATTATATTTTATTTATAAATACACACGTCATAACAGTATTTGAATATTTACTTTATAATACGTAAACTAATGCATATAGGTTCTACAGACAAAAGGCATAACACATGGCACGTATGCAACGGATTATATAATATCTTGTTTTTCTACTCTTCAATTTTTACACGCTTCACAATACCCAGAAACAGCAACTTTTGAGCTGCATGTTTTACACAAGCATTGGCATCGTCCACTTCCCCCTTAGTGATGAGGTATGCACAATACATACACACATATGCCATACACCACTCAAAATAACAAGGCTGATTTTGAAGACATTCTGTTACATCTAAAATGATGTTCACCTTGCATACTGCTCTACGGTTACTGTTTTCCATTACGTCAACATAGAGTCTCCATACAAGTGGTGGCAACCTTTAATCAGAGTCAGTGTGTTTTCTGCCAGTGAAGCAGCAGCATCTTCAGAGCAGACATTTAATGCAGGCTGCTTTCCAAAGTATATAGGTTCCTTTAAATGTCCTTTATCACATGGTACATTGTAGACATCAAGACTGTCTGGAATATTGGGAGCATGCCAGTACGTTCCATCTGAAAAGTACATTATAATACACTATTTAGGAAAAGCATATGCTAAATCTGGTTTATGAAACACAACAAAGCGGATAAAGAAGCAAAATTTATGATGTCAGACTCTGACCCCCGTTCTGCAAACTAAACACTAAAAGTCAACAGCAGTACAGATAAAACCACAAAAGTGTATTACATCATAAGGGTTATGCATAAACTCTATAGCAATTTTAAACATTGCTTCCTCAAGAGTAGCCCCTCATCCTTAAAATAATCCACAGTTTCCTTTGGGGTCCCTCTGGGAGACCATCAAAAGACCTTTGCATGTCTCTCAAAAGTACAGACGGTGCTTGTCCTGTAGGTAGATTTAAACCAGGTTGTTTAGCTTTGTGTCTGACTAGTTGGTAAATAAGCCTCTGGATGCACTGACAGGGTGTTTCCCATCGTTGTATACTCTGAAAAAAATACATTTAGCAAGTGGTAAAAGCCAGGGTACAATATGAACAATATTAAAATGGTAACAAGTAACAGTTTTTGGGGTGGGGTGGGTGGGGCAGGTAAATGTTTTTAACAATGTAAACAGTGTTCCTGAATTTCCTTATATAATTTTTTAAAGGGTCCTTTTTTTGACCAGTGGATCATTTCAGCAAGCAGAGAAGCCAAGTTAACAACACGCACAATATCACAACGTTTTTTCTGCTTTGTAGTACACACACACATGGCTATGACACCATGATATAAAGTCCACAAAGACATTCATCGTCTTCCACGAATATATCGGCAATCACTTTAACATTTTCTACAAGTGGTAACACAGATTCATTTATATATTTATCTGTATCCTCCCATACTTCTGGAAGGGCAAACATCATCAGTTCATAGGCTGCATGTATCTCACAAAGGCAAATGTCATATTGAGGTGAACCAAACAGTGATGGATGACAGTAATGGCTTAGGATAAGATACATAAGCCTTTGGATTCTCTCTGTACTTGCATCCCACATGATTATCTGTAAAAATAAAATATGACCCATTTTGGTACTGAAATGTTTCCATGTAGTAATTTGGGGGAGGGGGGCAGGGGGTGGGGTAATTTTTTTACGATATAAACAGGGTTCCTGAATTTCTTTTTAGAAATTTTTTAAAGGAACCTTTGCTGACCAGACAGCAGGCATCTTTTTTTAATTTCACCGTCTGTCTGCTGTAACATTTGCATAACTAACCACATGGGATCATCGGATTTTCTCACATCATTTAAAACATGACTTATAGTTTCCAGGGTACAGTTGGTCATATTTAACCCTGATGCTTCATAGTGATTTGCTAAGATCAGGGCATGAGCTGCCCTATATGTATGGCTTCAGAAACATTTCTGTATGCTTCTTTAGACCTTAAGTCATCAAGGACACATGAATGGTTTTTCTGACTCAGATCATCTATCTCACACCCAAGACAGGAATCGATCAGTTCACAATGTATCACCCTCTGTATCACTGAAGCAATTGCTCCACGGATGGTAATGATACATAACGCATTTCTACATACATATCGTTGTCAGTTTTGGGGGTTTACTACTGAGGTCTGGTTTTTCACGTGAGGTCCCCTGTCTAATCTCAGTAGAAGAAGAGGGTTGTGTAGTGATCACAGCCTGTTCTGTGACATTTTGAAACATTCTATTGCTTTCTGTATTTCTAACATACTGGTTCTCACACATCTCATTAACAACCACATTTGTATCTTTCACACAGCAAACACAGTCGAGCAGTAGATTTGTGGAAAGTCGAGAATCCATGCTGTCCGAATATGACTGCTGCTCCATCGCAAATCCTTCAGTCTATTAAAGTAAAACAGAAAACAGCATTGGTCCTCTGACTCATTATAGGTAAGATTTAGTTCTACTGCTAACTCATCTCCCTCAGTTACACCATGTCACCCACTCACATTTTTTTTAAATGTTACATTTTTAAATGTTAAAATGCATTTACCTCATCAAGGCAACTCTTTTCTTCTTCTTCTTCATTTTTCTCATCTTTCACTTTCTTAGCCTGGGCTTGACTGCTTGTGGCTGCATTATCATCATCACCCTCTTGGTCAGAGCCCTCTCTTGGCTGTGTCTTGCATTTCTTTTTCACAACTTTCTCTGATGCTTTTTGGCAGTGTCTCACTGACCATCTTCTGGCTCCCTCTTGTCACTCTCTGTTTTTGGTTTCATAGTAACTTCTTTTTCTGCATCAGATTCACACCCCAGCAACTCTTCAAGGTCTTGCAGTGGTGTCTCTTCAGAAGGACAGTCAGATTTAGGATTTTCTGATTCACCAAACTGTTCAGAGAGTTTTTTTATGTCAGACACTCTTCCACTCAACAAGACATGTGGTGTGGATCGTTTCACACCTCCGTAATACATACGTTGGCTTGGGTTGTGGGGCCCCGACAGCTATCTTCTTGCTTGGCTTTTCATCTCCAGACTTTTCATTAGGTGGTATGACAATCTGGCCTGTTACAGGGAAGTTGAATTTTTCATTAGGTAGTATGACAATCTGACCTGTTACAGGGATGTTGAAATGAGAAGCGCGTGCCATCTTCTTGCTTGATATTTTTGTTAATCTGCTCCAAGTCTATAAAACAGAATCTGAGAAATCTCTCAAAAGCTGTGCCTTCTGGCTTCAAATGCAGGGTTTATATAACGCTTAGCAAGATGGACTGCCCCTTGGTAAAACCATCACCACACCCCATCATACTATACATGGTAACGTGTCAGAGGCACATCTGTTGTAGCCCCACCCCTTTTTCAAAACATTATAAATATCACACACACATTTCATTTCAGCCTTCTCCTTGATACTACACAGAGCTGAGGGGTGAACTATAGGTATGTGTATTCCTTTTTTCTGATATATTTTTATTCTTTCTAATTCATGACAAAAGTATAAATAATTAGTTTTTGCGATTGTTGCAATGCTATCCAGAGAAAACTGCTGAACCATCTTATTTACACAGAGGTCCCCCTGTTTTAGCTTATAAATGTTACATGCGAGTACATAAAGCTATCCTTTGATGCAAGTTTGACACAGTCCTACAGATGCATGTTAAATAATTTTGTATATTGTTACAAAAACAGAAAAGGGGTACTCACACAGGCAGATGAATTTCCCTCGGGTGGGGTCTCCACACAGATCTGTGAAACCTCTGCCGATCAGGTTCCCTCCTAGATACTTCTTTCTGAAAATATCCTAATCAAAAACACACACATGTCCCTGCAGTTATACACCAGGCCTACAGGGGAACATACCACTACATAAACACTAACTGATTTTGGGGTGGGAGGAGCACGGTGGTGAAGAGGGACAGGGTTTGAGCCAGAGATGGTGGGGTGCAGGAGGGGACAGGGTTCAAGCCAGGCTGGTGGGGGTGCAGGACAAAGGAGGGACGCAGGAGTTCAAGCTAGCATGGTGGGACTCGGGTTCCAGCCAGGATGGTCTGGCAGGGGATTGAGGAGTGTACGAGAATGAGGGGCATAAGACGCTTACAAAATGGTGGTGTTAGGTCACTTCCAGGGTTTCAGTGGGGGTCATTTCCTGCGCAAGGGGTGGGACACGGGTTCGAACGCATGTCATTTCCTCCAGAAGGGGCAGGGCTAGCGCATTTTAGGGAGGGACTTCCAGTTTAACAAGGGGCGATTCTGATTGGTCCATTTTAGGCCACGCCCACCTGTCAAATGACATGGCATGCGCTGATTGGCTGAAATTTAACATTTGACGAGATATATGAACTTATACTACTAACAGTGCTCTAAACCCTGTTTGTGTGCTGAGCTACCTCTCCTCGTCCCTCTCAAAAGCATACTCTCTCCTCTATTGCTTATCATTAAATTACTTTAACACTCCTTGTTACCCTGTCGAAACTGCAGTCTCTGCCCACTGTCATCCCCCTCCAGTTCTAAACTCTCCTTACTCCTAGTTAGCTACCCCAGTTTCCCCTTCCCTCTAAAACTATCTCCTCCTCTCCTTCTCTCACCTCCAAATTTTTTTCTGTCTGGTCCCACCCTTCTTGCAGGGCTTCCTAGCATCCTGAAGGGGTATCTGGACCTGGCAATTGTTCCCCTCCCTCCCTCCCCGCTCTCTGTCTCTGTCTCTCTCTCTGGTCTTTCTAGCACTTACCAAGCCAAGCTCCCAGTGTCCAGCACTTCTTTGTTTCTTTGCTTTATATACCCACTGGCTGGCCTCCTGGTCTCTTGGTTCTGGGTGCACCATGTAAGTTCTCCAACTAATTGTTCTTCTACCTCGACCTCAGGCCCTTGTGCTTTAGTGCTGTAGTCTACTACTCTCTATTGTAAAGAAATTGCTCTGTTAGTGTCTACTACTCTCTTTTGTAATGAATTTGCTCTTTTATTGTTTTCTTGCATTATGTTTAGCCTCCCCGACCATTGTATCCCCCTCCCCACAGGATGCTTCTAGAAACAAGCTGTTCGTCAGCTCATGTTTTCTTTCCTGATGAAACATTTTGTAAATAAATAAAAAAAATTAGCATTCTGTAAAACAAGCTTTCTATAAAAAGCTACCGTACATGTACAGAAATGGTCACTTCTTGTATTTAAGCACCTTCCATTTGCAAAGTCCTACCCACTGCTAGTGGGAACACTTTATATGACATATTTGTTTGAAACACATTTATGTGCATCCAGATACAAGTTTCTATGTGCAAATGGCAATGACCTTCTTCCAATCTACCAGTAATGTTTTTATCATTCAAAGGATAGTTAGAATATGTGATGTAACACTGCTGATGAGGAAGGAAGAAAGAAAGAAAGAAAGAAAGAAAGAAAGAAAGAAAGAAAGAAAGAAAGAAAGAAAGAAAGCAAGAAAGCAAGAAAGAAAGAAAGAAAGAAAGAAAGAAAGAAAAGGATGTTCTCACTTTTCAGTTACTATAATTATTTTTCTCTTTCACATGATTATCTTTTGTTTGCTCCTTCTTCCATTCCTTCTAGTTGTAAAAGGATTTTTGTAATGAAAGCACCCATGCTGCACAATTTGTATTGACTGCTTGTTCAATGGTGCATAAGCTTCAAGACAGGCTTGTTAAAGAGCTAGTATAACCAAAAATAGCACACAGGAACATGTTACAAATTTTAAGGAGCAGTCAGTTGTAACTTTTTATTTCCATTTTTTTCCCTTTTGACATTAGAAAGTTTTCTGCATGATAGCATTATGTTAAATGTGTGGACTAGCACTGGTTCTATGTGATAACAGTGAAAACAAAATAGTGAGGTACATATGGGGGAAGACAAAATGGCGATGACAAAGACAGCGGACACCAAAAACAGTGACCATCAAAACATCACCTCACACACCCACACTTAATAATTCTAACACATTCTGAGACCGCACAACATTTTACCACAGTGTGCCACAGTACCCTAGCACACTTTGCCTTCCACACATTGTTTTTGCACTATAGCTGTTTTCACCAGTGGCTGTTTTGTCACTGTCACAGTTTTTACAGGCACTTAAATTGAGTTTCTCAATTTGAGTCACCCACATCACGGGACACCTTAGCACTCTGCCTGGCAGATGACATACCTAGTTCTAGTCCTCCCATTACGTCATCAGCACTGTGACCTCACTGAGTGTGACATCACAGCTGACTGACCTGGCAGCTACTGAGTGGCTCTTACTGAGCAGGTGTGATATCACAGTCAGTGAGATCACAGTGATGATGGCATAGTAGAAGAAATAAAGCCAGAAATGTCAGCTGCCAGAGAGAATGCTGTTCCACACATCATACCTACTAACATCAAGTAAAAATACTGCTAAACTACCATAGGGAAAAGAAAAAGTACCTCAACTATAAACGGTAATAGCTGACTGCTTTTAAAAAGTAATAAGGGGTATTTGTTCAGTGGACTCTCTGGAATTAGCCTACGGTATAAAGCATGCAGGATGGAATGGAATAGGTGAACTGTAGGGAACAGTTTGCTGTGGGGTAGGAGCAAGCTACAGCTCTAGAAGTTTCTTTGTGCTGTAACAGCTTCAGATAATTCTGTGTTTTGTTCTGAGTTTAAACTGATGTGAGCTGAGATAGTTTGCCTCAGTTTGCTGTGGGGGAGGGAGCAAGCTTCAGCTCTGGAAATTTCTTTTATGTTGTGTGGTGAGTATGGCTGGAATGATGGGGCAAGATAGGACGGTGGAGTGGGGCGATGGAACTGCCAAGAGGTATGGTGAACTCGGGATGGCTGGACTGGGATGGGTTGTATGGGAGATGGGGATGGTATCAAGGGAAGGAAGGCTGGTGCAGAAGGCAGGAGGCCAGCAGGGGGTTCAGGGGTGACAGGCTGGTGGGCTGCAGTGGCTGTGGGGTGACCATATGGATGGGTACATGGTGGAGGCTGCGGGAATGTCCCATTTGCTGCAGACTGAGAGAACTGCAGGCACAGATCAGCTGGTTGTCAGGAGAGATAAGAAGGTTAAGAGAGGGGATGGGCAGAGCGAGGATAGGAGGGGCACCACCTCAGGCATACAGGGAGTCAGAGTTTGAGATGATGGGGTGGAGGGGTGAGAAGCAGAGCCTGGGCTGATATGTGGGTCTCAGTCTTCTCCGGTGTGGCAGCAGTGACAATGCCAGTAGGAGGGGGATAGGAATAAGTAATAGGTATGAGGTTCTGATGTCAGTAGCAGAGGAGGAGGATGGCACTCCCAGGCATGAGGCAGGTGACAGTCAGGGCAGGGAGAATGCTGGGCATAGGAGTCCTGATGGAGAGAGGGAGTGAGTTTGAAAGATAGAGGTAGGGAAGGGGGAGACAGGACAGGTGGAGCAGTAGGGGTGAGAAGCCAAGGGAGAGTTGGGGTTGTACTTGGCGGGGTGGGAGAGATCATAGATGGTGCATCGGACAATGGAAGAGGGGAGCAGGCAAGGGGGGTAAGGAGGCCCAGCAGGAAGGGCAGAGGGGAAGTGCAGGGGGGAGGTCTGAGTGCTGATGGGGAGGGAAGAGCAAATGCTTAAGGGAAGAAGGGGTTGCAGGCAGATACAGGCAAAATGAGGGAAAAGGGAGGTGGAGTAGGGGCGTTAGGGGACCCTATACTTAAGGGGATCAGTTGGGGAGGGAGGGGTGAATGATACAGTCAGATTTGGGTGGAATCCATACTGGGCTTAACAGCAGGAAGGACAGGGCAGGCTTTGCTTAGGTGTGTCAGGAGGGGAAGGGAAAAACCTCATGTGCTGATGCACATAGGCACTAATGACCAGCAGAGAGTCAGGTGGAGCTGGCTAGGGAGAGATTTTAAGAACTAGGGAACTTGTGCATGGAGGATGGGTGCTCAGTGGCCTTCTCAGAAGTGCTTCCAGTACCCAGGGCAAGCAGGGTGAGGAAGAACAGGATTGTGACATTTAATTCCTGGCTGGTGGAGTGGTGTCACTCACATGGGTATAGGCTGGTGGGGGACTGGAATAAACATATAGGTCAACAGTGACCTATATGCTGCAAACAGGTTGCACTTGAGTAGGGCTGGGCAGGGGGTCTTGAAGTAGAAACTGGAGGAATACATACTGTAACTTCCATGGGGTTTTTAAACTAGGAAGGGGGAGGCGAGTGTGCAGCTAGTGTCCAGGGTCACCAAGTAGGGAAGCTGTATGAGCTGACCCCCCAAGACAGAAGGGTTTGTAATGAGAAGGAGCTGAGAGTGGAAACTCTTGGGGAGGGGGCATGGGGCAAGGAGAAGGCAGATGCTGGGTGGAGGGTAGTCTCCCTGAATGTGAGGAGCCTGGGTAACAAAGTAGCTGAGCTACCTGTACAGGCTCTCTTAAGCATAGGGATGGTGGATGTTGTGGCCATCATGGAGACATGGCCAGCCAACACCAGGATTGGGATCTGACAGTTCCCAGGTACAGGGTTTATAGGAAGGACAGAGGACTGGGGAAAGGTGCTGGGGTGGCAATTTATGTAAAGGATGGGATCAGATACATAAGGGACAAGGGGGAGGAGAGGAGGACAGAGGCACTGTGGATACAGTTCCTGGACCTGAGAGATAGGAAACTGAGGCTAGAGGTGGTGTATAGAACACCAGCACAGTGCAAAGAGTTGGATAGGGAGCTGGCAGATCAGATTTGACAGGTATGTAGTAAGGGGAGCGTGGTGATCATCGGGGGATCTCAATCTACCTGGAGTGGACTGGGGAACCCAAGCACCTCTAGCACCAGGGAACAGGAACTTCTGGATGCATTCTGGGATAGCCACCTGGTGCAGTTGGTTGATGAAATAACCAGGCTGGGTAACATATTGGACCTGGTACTATCAAATGGGGAGATGGTGAGGGAGCTATGGGTAGAGGATCCATTAGCTGGAAGTGACCACCTTTTAGTGTGGTTCAGGCTCATCATGAGCAGGTAGCCTATGGGGTCAGCAACAAAGGTAGTGGACTTCAGATGGGTGGACTTTGGAAGGATGAACGAAATACTGAGAGGGCACCTTGAGAGGATTAGGTCAGAGATGGATGCACATCAGAAGTGGGATATCATAAAGTCTGGGCTGAGGGAGGCTACTGTAATATGCACCAAGACTCTGAGCAAGAAGTCCAGGGTCAAGGTGCCATGCTGGATGACCAGTAATGTGTTGGATGGAGTGAGGGCCAAGAGAGATGCTTTTAGGAGAATGAAAAGAACCAGGAGGGGTGAGAACAAGGAGTTGTACACAGAGAGGTCTGAGACAGTTTAAATGGCAAGCATTTAAACAAGCCAAGGGGGGAGGCACTGAAAAGGAGAAGGGAAATCCCAACCTCCCCCCACAAAACACAGTAGTTAGAGAGGTAAACACCAAGGTACAGAAGTCAGTAGGGAGCAGAACAGGGGTAAATGCAGAAAAAGGCAGTAAGGACAGAGATAGGGCTAAAAGGGTTAAGGCCATAAAAAAATGGAAGATGATGAGTCCCAATGCCTGCGGTCTGTGTAACAAGCTCCCTGAACTAGTGGCCTTGATGGAAGAGGGATGCCTGGATATTGTGGTAGTCACTTAAACATGGTACATAGAGAATCATGACTGGGATGTCAACATACCAGGATACACAATCTACAGGAGGGACAGGGTGGGTAAAAGAGGAGGAGGAGGAGTAGCTCTCTATATAAGGGAAGGGATTAAAGCAACAGAACTAAAGAGTAAACAGGAAGTTGATGAGTCACTATGGGTCACCCTGAAGACAGGAAATGGCACCACAATCCACATGGGGATTGTGTACAGACCCCCATCTCAGGGGGAGGAAATGGACAAGGAAATGATAGAAGACATCCTTAAAATGGCAGAAAAAGGGGAGCTATTGTTGATGGGGGACCCGAATATGCCAGATGTTAACTGGAGTACCTTTGCTGCAGGCACATCCAAGAGCAGGGTCATTCTTAATGCCCTACAGGGGGCATGCCTCAGACAGCTAGTGTTGGAACCCACTTGGGAGGAGCAATCTTAGACCTGGTACTCTCAAATGGGGAAGGAGAAAGAATCTCAGATTTAGAAGTGGGTAGCCATCTGGGAACAAGTGACCACCAAACAGTGTAGTTCACAATAAACATAGCCATAGAGTCAAGCCATACAGAAACAACAGTATTGGACTTTAGGAAGGCTGACTTTGGGAAAATGAGAGAGTGCCTCAGAAAAGCACTAGCAAACGGGCAAGAAGAAGGAGTGGAGGAACAATAGGGAATAATCAAAACAGCCATCTCAGAGGCAACAAGCCTTTGTATGAAGCAAATCAACAAAACAAAATGAAGGAAAAAACACTATGGTTCTCAAAAGAGGAGGAAGGGAAGATTAAGGAGAAAAGGATAGCATTCAGGAAATATAAGGAAACACAGAAGGAGCAGGACAGAGAACTTTATTAGTTAAAGTAGAAGGAGGCAGGGAAGGCAGTCAGAATAGCAAAGGCACAAACTGAGGAAAAGACAGTCAACTCTGTTAAGAAGGGAGATACAACCTTTTATAGGTACATTAGGGAGCAAAGAAAGACCAAGGGAGGGATACAGAGACTTAATAAAGGAGAGGGAATGTGGGCAGAGGGTGACAGTGAAAAAGCAGGGATACTAAATGAATATTTCTGCTCAGTATTCACAACAGAAGAGGAGGGGGAGGTACCTAAACCACACAAGAGAAACACTCTGAATAGGGGGTTCGATTCCAGCCCATTCACAGAAGAAAGGGTTTTGAAAGAACTCTTGAAACTGAGGGTGGACAAAGCAATGAGGCCTGGTGGGATTCACCAAAGAATTCTAAAAGAACTAAGGGTAGAACTAGTAACCCCACTGACTACTCTCTTTAACAAATCATGGGAGGATGGGATGGTACCAGAGGACTGGAGGAGGGCAAATGTGATTCCACTTCACAAAAGTGGGAGCAGGGCAGAGGCAGAAAATTACAGACCAGTTAGCTTGACCTCAGTGGTAGGGAAAATGATGGAATCACCTTTGAAAGAAAGAATTGTGAATACCTAGAGGCCAGTGGGGCACAGGACCCAAGGCAGCATGGTTTCACAGCAAGAAGGTCATGTCAGACGAACCTAATAGATTTCTTTGACTGGGTGACCAAAGTAGTGGACCAGGGAGGGGCTGTGGATGTGGTCTACCTAGATTTTAGCAAGGTATTTGGCACAGTCTCACACAAAAGATTAATATACAAGTTAGCCAGCCTTGGAGTGGGTCCCAAGGTGGTAGCCTGGATAAAAAACTGGCTGGACAACAGGACACAAAGGGTAATACTAAACAGAGTCCACAGTGAAGAAAGGAGGGTAACTAGCGGGGTACGGCAGGGTTCGGTACTGGGACCGGTCCTCTTTAATGTCTTTATAAGTGACATTGGAGAGCACTGCCACCTGGAAGGAAAAATACATCTCTTTGCAGATGACACAAAGATCTGCAACAAAGTTGATACACAGGGTGGAGTGGAAAGGATGAAAAGAGACTTGGCAAAGTTGGAGGAATGGTCAAATATATGGCAGTTCAGATTCAATGCAAAGAAGTGAAAGGTAATGCATCTGGGAAACAAAAACCCAGGGGAAGAGTACACAATGGGGGGTGAGTTAATAACAACAACAAAAATTGAAAGAGACCTAGGAGTAATAATATCAGATTTTCTAATGGTGAGCAAGCAATGTGAGAAGGCAGTAAGGAGGGCTGGGGGGATACTGGGATGCACAGGGAGAGGCATCAACAGTAGAAAACAGGAAGTTGTTATCCCTCTTTACAGACAGTTGGTGAGACCCCATCTAGAGTACTGCATGCAATTCTGGAGACCCCATCTCCACAAAGATATAGACAGAGTGAAGGTTGTTCAGCAGAGCACAACCAAAATGGTGCAGGGTCTGCACCAAAAGACATAGAAGGAGAGACTAAAGCAGCTTAACATGTATACCCTTGAGGAAAGGAGGGAGAGGGGGGACATGACAGAAACTTTCAAGTATCTCAAGGGAATTAATGAAGTACAAGAGGGTAGCATCTTTCAGAAGAAGAGATGTGCAAGAACAAGGGGGCACAATTTGAAGATAGAGGGGAGACGGCTCAGCGGTAATGTTAGAATGTATTTTTTCACAGAGAGGGTTGTGGATGCATGGAACAGCCTTCATGAGGAGGTTGTGGAGTCAGGAACAGTGGGAGAATTCAAGAATGCATGGGACATACATAAGGCAATTCTAGTGGGGGGGTAGTAGGAAGTAAGCTGTTGATTAACTAGAATCAGCAACTTAACCATCAGGTAGGGAAATGGGCAGACTAGGTGGGCCAAGCGTTCCTTATCTGCTGTCAAATTCTATGTTTCTAAAGTAGCCAAGTTAGTAAGAGAGTCCAAGGCCGCCAAGAGAGCTAAGGCTGGCTCAGGGCATAAGGAAGGGAAGCAATTATATATATATATATATATATATATATATATATATATATATATATATGTGTGTGTGTGTGTGTGTGTGTGTGTGTGTGAGGAAAAAGGAATTGTAGGGACTAGATAGTTTGGATTAGAAAGGGTGGGGGTGGGTGGAGAAGGAGGAGGAACAGGCAGAAGTACTGAATGAACACTTCCTCCATGGACTGGATGGGTGGAGACGAGGGGGTAGGAGGTGACTGATGCAGTGATTCTAGAAAGCAGGTTATTGGAAGATCTGAAGGCACTTAGGGTGGATAAGGTGACCGATACATACTGGCATCCCCCAGGGGTCCATACTAGGCCTGATCCTCTTCTCCATTTTCCTAAATGATCTTCCATCTGTCTGTACTTCATCTTCTCTACATAAGTATGCTGATGAAACGGTTCTTTTCTCCTCTGGGCCATCGCCCTTGGATGTTTCCTCAAGGCTTCAAAGTGACTTCAATAATGTCCAGAGCTGGATTCACTCTCACCAACTCTTCTTAAATGCATAAAAAAAACATTGACCATGACTTTTGGCATGAGGCAGAAACTGTCAAGGCTCCCATCTGTCCCTGTCTTCACTACTCTTGACTGAGCAACTTTAGATGCCACAACATCCTTCAGGTATCTGGGCGTATGGCTGGACCAACATCTCACTTTCTAGGACCATATTGATGCCATAATGAAAAAACTTAGAGCCAGACTCGGCGCCTTATTCAGAAACTGTTCCTGCCTTCTGACTCAGGCAAGGTGTGAACTGATCCAAAAAATGATCCTCCCTATCATCGATTACTGTGATATTGTCTACTGCTCTGCTCCTGCCACCTCCTTAGCTAACCTGGATACACTTTTCAACTCCTTCTGTCGGTTTGCCCTGGATGTTCCTCCCCTGACCCATCACTGCTACCTGTATCATGCTTTAGCCTTCCCCTCCCTAGCCAATAGGCGACTGCACCATTGTGCAAATTTCATCTCAAAGTTCTGGCTTGGCACACTCCCTCCTTATCTTTCTTCCTCACTTCCCCACCACTCACAGCACTTCACCTTTTAAGATCCCATGACCACAGAACTCTGTCCATTCCAACGGAGATCCACCTCAATTGGCCAATCCTCTTTCTCTTACCAGCTCCCTAAACTGTGGAATGCTCTCCCTTCACAAATCCATTTCTCCTCCTCCCCAGGCTCTTTAAACAAAGCACTTTATAATTTCCTCTCTGTAAACTGCACTTGCCCCTAGCTCTCCCCCTCCCAGTCCCACACCCTGCCATCCTCCCTGTTAGTCAGTTCATACCCTCATCGCTGCCCCAATTAGACTTTTTTCCTCCATCTTATCCTTGTTAGTATTCACTATCAATCTCTCTCCCTCTGGAACTTTTCTCCTCAGCCTGCTGGACTCGCCCTGGCCTTTATTTAGATCCTTATGTGCCACATTATTAGCTTCCCTTTCATTGTTTTGTCTTGTTTTACTTATAGTCCTCGTATTACAGTTCTCATATTGATGCCTTAAGACAAGTTTTGGAATACCTCAGCCACTATTCTGTCTTACCCTCTAGGTTTTAGAATTAGGCTGAATCTTTGCCTACCTTGTAAATATCCATGCCGTTATGCTTGTTAAGACATGCTTTATTATGCCTTTGTGAAAACTGCTTCTGTGTTATTGTGTGTACTCTTGTACCCCATGCCTTGTTATGCTTGTAATCCATGCCTATATTACTTCTTTGTTTAAACTGCTTTTGTACCATTGCATGTATTTTATAATTACTATGCAACTATCACTACCCACTCCCCCAGGTCGTACCGGGAGACGAGCAACTTGTTGTTCAGTGTACCTTACCTGGTGAAACTTTTCAATAAATAAATATGGCACCAGGTCCTGCTGGCATTCATCTTAGGGTGTTGAGGAAGATGGTGGAGGTGTTGGCTGGGCTGCTGGCTGACCTGTACAACATCTCCCTGGACATGGGGTGCATGCTACAGAACTGGAAGTTGGCTCATGTGGTGCCAAGCCACAAGAGTAGCCAAAAGGATGAGCTAGGTATCTACAGACCTGTCAGTCTCACTTCCATAGTGGGTAAACTCATGGAAGCAATCTTGAAGGAGAGACTGGTAACTTTTCTGGAGATCAATGATCTCCAGGATGGGCAGCAGCATGGGTTCATCTCCAGGAGATCATGCCAGACCAACCTAATAGAATACTATGACTGGGTGACAAGGGAGTTGGACAAGGGCCATGCAGTGGATGTCCTATATTTGGATTTCAGGAAAGGCCTTTGATTAAGTCCCTCACGAGTGATTGGGGAAAAGCTGTAACACATAGGGGTGGGGCTATGATTGCTAGCTGAATCAGGAATTGGCTTGGAGAGAGAGACTGCAATGGGTGGTTGTTGGGGGGGGATCTCATCTCTTAGACCAGTGACCAGCGGTGTGCTGCAGGGCTCTGTGCTAGGGCTGGTGTTGTTTGGACTGTTCATATCAGATATTGCACATAGGGTTGGGAGCAGGATCAGTCTGTTCATGGACAACACCAAGATGGGAGCTGTTCTGGATGACATAGAGAGGTGGCAGAAGCTACAGGGTGAGCTAACCAGACTTGAGGAGTGGTCAGCGAGGTGGCAATTGGGTTTTAACGCAAAGAAGTGCAAAGTTATGCACTTTGGGGCGAGGAACCTGAAGAGGGAATATTGGTTGGGTGGGTTGTGGTTAGGGGTTACCGAGGAGAAGGATCTGGGGTCATTGTAATAGATAGCATGAACAACTCTGCTCAATGCAGGAGAACTGCAGCTAGGGCCAATAGGATGCTTGGGTGCATTGCGTGGGGATTCTCATTCAGGCACAAGGAGGTGATCCTGTACATGACACTGAGCAGTTCCAGGAGGTGAATGGGGGGTTGTGGGGTGGGGCAGCAGCAATATAAGGATGCTAGCTGCACATACGAGCAGACTTGATAGACCGTGTGGCCTGTTTCTGCTGGCAAGGTTCATATGTTCATATTAGTTTTAGACAGTACCTAACTCTTTACTGTACAAAGCACTATACGGTTTCGTTCCTGGCTACTGAAAAGATATTCTGTCTCTATACAACCCTGGCCGCCATCTTCACTCCACCATGGCTGGCTTGATGGCAGTCCCCAGTTTGAGGTTTAAACTATCCAGGGACAAAGTTTTTGGAGTGGATGTGCCTTTATTGTGGGATTTGTTGCCATCCATGTGTACACTGCTCACTCAATGGCGACTTCTAGGGAGCTTTAAAATGCTATATGTTTGAAGCAGGCCTATAGAAATATTTAGCAAAATTGTATTTTTATATTAATATTTATATGTTTCACTGAATCATTAATTTGATTCCTTGTGAGGTATCCTGAACCTTTGGGATAGGGTGCATAAATATAAAATTCCCCTGCTTTACCTAAAATATTTTAAGGAACTATTTGTCAGACACAAGTAAAAATAATCATATCAGTTTGTAGTTTTGGTGTAGGATATTCAGCACATGGCATTTCACTGTCATTTGACTGTATTTGTAGTATAAAATATTGATATTTCAACGGTATATTCCCAAATAACTGTATAACCCCTGGCTCTTACATGAAGAAAAAACAAGGAACTAAACACCACTTATGTTGTAAGGATGTTTTCATTCAAGGCTAGCTAACTGTTATTTATCACTGCCTATCATGGACTGTCTGGTGTTATATTTGTTCTCAATCTATGCTGCCAAATTGCTATTTGTGAGTGCCATTTTCTGCTACATATTGTTACATTTATTCTTATTGTGTTCTAGCTGATTTCTGGTAGTCTTATCATGCTCTACTGTACCTGTAATTTTATCTTGCCTTGCTTTCCTGTAACTCCTGATTAATTGTATTGTTTCTTTTGTACTTTCCTATGTCGCACCTGAAAATAGGCCTTTATTTGCCTAGTATACCCACCTGGTTAACAAAGGCTAAATAAATAAATTACTAAACCTTAAGCTTGTCAAAAGAACCATTGATGGCTATTTTGACTGTCATTTTAATTATAACCTGTCACTTTAAAGTGTGCTGTACTATTTAAAAAGCTTTCATGCTTTAATTGACTATGCACAATGGAATTTAGAAATAATTGGCTTTTGTGATTTAGAAATTGGCAACTGGGCTGTGAAATTCCAGCCAATGGGAAAGTCAGTTAATTCCAAATGGTTCTTTGATAGGATTTCTTCTGGTTTCAAGGTTATTAAGGGTTCTTAACCTTTCATTAGTATGTCTATGAGAAGATATGCCCCTCTTAGCACTTTGCTGACTGAAGTCATAGCAGGGAGGCATGCTGCATTCTACTCATGATCACATTCACACACTATATAGTATACCTTCCTGAAAGTTGCCTTATTATTTAATAATGAATGCTATGTTACTTTTTTGGACTTATTCTGGGGAAGAATACACAGTTTTCAAAAAAACATTTCTCTTATTCTGAGCTTAGGTCGCAAAAATTTAGAAAAGTAAACCCCTATGTCCATATCACTGAAGTGCTGTTATGCATCATGTGCTGTGTTCCATATTAGACATCAGTATTTGTTCTTGCTCCATCACAGAATGTGTAAGTTCCTTTTCAAATTGGAGTTATTTTTAATTAGAAAATGGGCTGAGGATGTTCAGCTATCTGATTGGTTCACAGCCATACCAGCAGGGTACATTAAAAAACACTAGAGCCCGAAAAAGAACAAGTGCCAGCCAATGTGGCACTGCATAACATAAATCACTGTGCCAAGGCTGAACTGCAGAAAACTGGCAGCCATTTTGTTCTTGCTTAGCAATTGCCCCCCTGTGATCACCTCCACCAACTACAAGTAGGAATGAGAAAGACAGCAACACAGTAATGCACTACAATTGTTTTTTCCATTAAATAAACAAACATTTTTACCTTCAAAGTTGCAGCACTAGCACATTGTGCGCTCAGTGCTAGTGTAATACACCCCGTCCCAAGTGTGGTCCAGTATTGTCCAATACCGCCCACTCTGTCGAGTATTATTGCTTGCATACACTACAAGTTTAAATGATTTGGGCCCCAATAATCAAAAGTGGCATTTTGCACTGTGTAAAATAGAGTGTTGTGCATAAAATAATGTGCAGCTGTCAGCAAGGCATACTCATATGGAGAACATAACCTTTTTCAGCATGTGCAACCTTAAAGGGGAACTAAAGTCAAAATTTACAAAAAAATATATATGCTGCACAGAGGTTTTTATTTTGTAGGTGTATCCCTAGTATCCCTAGTAAGTCCTTCCCTTTGTTTGCTGAAAGGAGTTTTCTCTATTTTGACTTGCTGATTTTATAGTCCAGGATCTCCATTTTCACATGGTGTATGGCTGTTCTTGTTCCTACAGTGCCTCCTTTCCCATGTGAGAGTGATACATCCAGGAATATTGATTCAGAAAGCAATAACTATTGCAACAGCAATCTACTGTTAGGAGCCTGATATTTTGGCTTCAGCTAAATAAATCGGTCTAATCCATCTTTGTTTTCTAGGTACATGTCTAGGTCTAGCCAGCAGAAGTGAATGTTTTGTTTTTATATCTTTTTGTTTCATCAGACTACACACAACCATTAAAATCACACAAATCACCCAAAATCACAAATGCTATAATTAGTGAAGACTTGAACTGTTTCCTTATAGAGTAGCCCACTCAATCAAAATTATCCCTTAGCCATTTACCATCTGTAAATGTAGCCTTCATTAGAGCTCACTGGACAAAGAGAGTTACTTAAAGTGATTAATGGAAGGCTGCAATAGCAAATGGGTGAAGTAATCTGTAGGAGTTGTGAATCAGTCTCCTACCAAGTAAACTGCCAAAAAGTACTGTTTTCCATAAAAAAATTCTTTTGTTTCTGTGCTCCATTTCATTTGCATAGCCTTACTCCCTTTTTTCTCAGTGCTGCAACCCTCAACCTTTACATCATGCAAGGGAAACAACGTTACATTAAAGTGACACTATTTATTTTTAGCTGACTCTACACTGTTTGCAAGTACCTGTATCTAGCATAACGTGTAGAAAAATTCTAGTGATTTGATTAGCTGAAAGCAGCTCAGATCCATGTAATTATTGACCCGTAATTAACCTCCTGAACTACTTACAGCCATTCAAGCTCCATAACAAAAACATAGAAAAGTAGCATTACACTCCCACATTCTGACAGGAGCTGTCACTTCAGACCTATCACTTCACAAGTAGGCAGTAAAAGTGAAACAACATCTACACAGAATGGCAAATGATCTTTTTTTGGACTACCTGCATCACAAAAAAACATTTCTCAGAGGCTTTTCTACAGACTTTGCTGCTGTAAACACTGCTGAAATAGGAGACTGCACTTTGATCAGGGAGATAGAAAAATCAACTATTTAATGTACCCGCAATGCCTCACTATGTAAATTAGCACACAGGCTATTATATATCTGCTCTCACTACAGAACTAGGAGACTACACCTCTCAGTAAAACAATCTTGTCAGCGATATATCGTATACACAATGCCTTGTTTTGAAAATAAACATGAGATCTAATGTTGTTGTTGCCACTACATACAAACATGCGAACATACGAAAATGCCAGCAGATACAGGCCATATGGTCTATTGAGTCTGCAGCTCCCAGTCTAATCTACTGCAGCAGCATCCGCATCCCCAACCCCTCCTATAGATATAGGAGACTGCACCTCACAGTAAGGGAAATGGAAAACAACTTCCTATTGTACCCACAATGCCTTGCTATGCACAGCTATACATTAGGTGCCATACTGCAGTCACCACTAACAAAATAGGAGACTGCAACTCTGAGTATAATCTACCATGAATTTCTTGTTGCTGTTTGTAAATCAGTATATTAGCTGTTATGCTGCTGTAACCATTATCAAAATAAGAGGTTAGCTGATTTAACAAACAGGAACTACTTTATCTCCAAATACAGTTACAATAATAAATTAAAATGTCTTTGCAAGCAATTTTACAGCTTTAACAATTTTTCTACGAGCATTATAAGTGCAATAAGACACTTTAGGGATGTGTAATTCTGCTGTTATAATTGCACTTTGCAATTATATGCCCCTCTTGAATGAAAACAGGCAGTGAAAGTGTACCCAAAAAAACATTAAAATGCAAAGTTCAGATTCTGAGCATGTGCAGTGAGCATTGCTGCTGCTTCGCATGCTCAGAATCTCAGATCTGTTTTTCAAAGTTGTTTCTCTCGGGAGCCCTCATTACTTTCTTTCTTAAATAGACCGTGTAGCCAGTGAAAGTGATTGATGGCTCCCTTGCATGACATCATTCTTGGGGGCATGGCCACAAACTAGAATTCAAAGAAATCTGGAGGGCAGGCAGAAACAAAGCACTGATAAAACATCATGGAAAATGACCGACTGATTTTTTTTTACAAAACAAATTGCAGCTTCAACATCTGAAGCATATTTGGCAATTGCATCTAGCATGTGAACCCAGCCATGTCTGGCCCTTGTGGGATTTGCATCCCAGAGGGTCATTGGTTTGCCTCTCCCCCTCTCTCTATCTTATTCCCTCTCACCCTCCTTCTTCTTCTTATGATCTACCCCACCCTCATTTCCAGTCCTCCAAACTTCCTATATCTTTGCCCCTATTGCATCCATCTTTTATCCCTGTAAATTGAATAGATATAGTCTAAGCAAATGTTAAGAGAGTTACCATACCTAGTAAATGCACTGAATTTACTCTTTTGTATATTATTGTATTTTAATTTGGGGGGGAATGCTACAAGTCTCGATGGCTGAGAGGGACCTCCGGGTGGTAGTGGATGTCAAGATGAACAACTCAGAGACTTGTTGGAGGGCAGCAGCCAAGGCCAACAGGATGCTGGGATGCATCGCTAGGGGTATCACCTCCAGAAGGAGGGAAGTGATACTCCCTCTGTATAACTGCTTGGTGAGGCCGCACCTCGAGTACTGCGTGCAGTTTTGGAGGCCACACTTAAAGAGGGACATTAAACTCCTGGAGAGAGTCCAGAGGAGGGCAACCAAAATGATTTGGGGCTTGGGGGACAGGACCTATGACGAGAGGCTCGAAGAGCTAAATATGTACACATTGGAAGAGAGAAGGGACCGGGGGGACATGATAGAGGTCTTCAGGTACATGAAGAGGGTAAATAGGGGAGGAACAGTCAGGGTGCATCGAAGGAAGGAGGAGGGGGCCACTAGAGGGCATGGGTGAAAGCTGGAGGGGAGAAGATTCAGGGGAGAAAGGAGGAGGTGCTACTTCACTGAGAGGGTGGTGGAGCCATGGAATGCGCTGCCTAGGGGTTGGTGGAGGCAGAGACGGTGGAGGGGTTAAAGAGGGGGTGGGACAGGTACAGGGGAAGGGTTCTGGAAGCAAAACCCAATGCAGCAAGAATATCTGGAACTGGGAAGGGAGAAGCCAGTGAAGGCGAGGGGGGCAGCAAGATCAGCACCCAGGTTTTGGGGCTGACCAAACGAGCAGACACGAAAGACCATTAGGCCTATTCTGCTGGCATTTTAGTACGTTAGTAATTGTATTCTAATTTGTATGTTGTTTGTTAGTATGCATCGCAATTTGCTGCTGTTACTGTTCCCCTTTCCCCTTTCCCCCAGGATGCACCTGGAAATGAACTAAATGTTATAGCTCAGTATGACTTTCCTGATGAAACTTTTAAATAAATTAATGTGAAAAAAGGCAAAACATATGAGAAGAGACTGAATGAGTGAAACATGTACTCCCTGGAGGATCGGAGGGAGAGGGGGGACATGAGAGAGACCTTCAAGTACCTTAAGGGAATAAACATGGTAAGATCAAAGGGCATTTTTAACTTAAGGAGGAAGGGTACAACAAGGTTGCACAGCCTGAAGCTAGTAGAGGGTAGATTTAAGAAGGAAATGAGGAGGCACTTTTTCACTTAAAGGGTGGTGTTGGGGTGGAACGAATTGCCAGCGGAGGTGGTAGAGGCGAATACTTTGGCTAGTTTCAAGGGGGAGGTGGGGTAGGGTGAAGAATAAAATTAGGGTAGGTGTACCTGAGTTGGGGAAGGGGGGGTGGTTCTAGGAGAGGGATAGTCGATTCCAGGGGGAGCAGGGGAGGAGGGCAGCTCCAGGGAACTAATTAGAGCTGTGCTCTTGAGCAGACTTGATAGACCATTATGGCCTGTTTCTACTGGCAAATTTGTATGTTCATATTTGGGGGAAGTTCCATAAATCACTTCAAAATCACAGACCTACTATTGTAAGCTTGACAAAAACAGCTGTTATTGAATTAATGGTCCTGGACATGTCACTGTCACATGGGACAGGAGGCACTGTAGGGACAAGAGCAGCCATAAAACATGTGAAAATGGAGATCCCAGCCATCCCAGTGGCATGGAGGGTTGAGGCACCTGTGCCTTACCTTCTGCCATGCCAAAGACTTGTGTTCATGGCGCGAGCGAGCTGCCAGGGATCAGCTGGGGAAGGAGAGGATTGAGCATCATGAGGACTACTGTTCACTCCCAGATGCATTACCTTGCACTTCTTTGCATTGAATCTGAGCTGCCACGTATTTGACCATTCCTCCAACCTTGCCAAGTCCCTTTTCATCCTTTCCACCCCACCTTGTGTATCAACCCTGTTGCAGAACTTTGTGTCATCTGCAAAGAGACATACCTTTCCTGCCAGGTGCTCTCCAATGTCACTTATAAAGACATTAGAGAGGACCGGTCCCAGTACCGAACCCTGCGGTACCCCACTAGTTACCCTCCTTTCTTCACTGTGGACTCCATTTACTATTACCCTTTGCGTCCTGTTGTCCAGCCAGTTTTTTATCCAGGCTACCACCTTGGGACCCACTCCAAGGCTGGCTAACTTCTATATTAATCTTTTTTGTGTGAGACTGTGTCAAATGCCTTGCTAAAATATACGGAGGCCATATCCACAGCCCCTCCCTGGTCTACTACTTTGGTCACCCAGTCAAAGAAATCTATTAGGTTTGTCTGACATGACCTTCCTGTTGTGAAACCAGGCTGACTTGGGTCCTGTGCCCCTCTGGCCTCTAGGTACTCAACAATTCTTTCCTTCAGAAGTGATTCCA
This sequence comes from Neoceratodus forsteri, assembly GCA_016271365.2. Lineage (NCBI taxonomy): Eukaryota > Metazoa > Chordata > Ceratodontiformes > Ceratodontidae > Neoceratodus > Neoceratodus forsteri. Next base: position 1,062,351,038 of record CM028130.1, on the reverse strand, counting down.
TCATTTTCCCTACCACTGAAGTCAAACTAACTGGTCTGTAGATTCCTGTCTCTGCCCTGCTCCCACTTTTGCGAAGTGGAATCACATTTGCCCTCCTCCAGTCCTCAGGTACCACCCCATCCTCCCATGGTTTGTTAAAGAGAGTAGTCAGTGGTGTTACTAGTTCTACCCTTAGTTCTTTTAGAATTCTTGGGTGAATCCCATCAGGCCCCATTGCTTTGTCAACCTTCAGTTTCAAGAGTTCTTCCAAAACCCTTTCTTCTGTGAACAGACTGGTATCGACACCCCTATTCAGTTTCTCTCTTGTTTGGTTTAGCTACCCCCCCTTCTTCCATTGAGAATACTGAGCAGAAATATTCATTCAGTATCCCTGCTTTTTCACTGTCGCCCTCTGCCCACATTCCCTCCCCTTTATTAAGTCCCTGTATCCCTCCCTTGGTGTTTCTTCACTCCCTAATGTACCTATAAAAGGTTTTATCCCCCTTCTTAGCAGAGTTGGCTATCGTTTCCTCAGTTTGTGCCTTTGCTATTCTGACTGCCTTCCCTGCCTCCTTCTGCTTTAACTGATAAAGTTCTCTGTCCTGCTCCTTCTGTGTTTCCTAATATTTCCTGAATGCTATCCTTTTCTCCTTAACCGTCCCTGCCACCTCTTTTGAGAACCATAGTGTTTTTTTCCTTCATTTTGTTTTATTGATTTGCTTCACACAAAGGCTTGTTGCCTCTTCGATGGCTGTTTTGATTATTCCCCATTGTTCCTCCACCCCTCCTTCTTGCCCATTTGCTAGTGCTTTTCTAAGGCACTCTCTCATTTTACCAAAGTCAGCCTTCCTAAAGTCCAATACTTTTTGTATGGCTTGACTCTATGGCTGTGTTTATTGTGAACCACACTGTTTGGCGGTCACTTGTTCCCAGATGGCTACCCACTTCTAAATCTGAGATCCTTTCTCCTTCCCCATTTGAGAGTAAAGTCTTATCTTATCAAATGCAGAAGTTCATCTGCTAAGGAGGGATTAGTATGTATTCATTTCCGGGGTTAGCAATACACGAAGAGGAGTCACTCTATTAATTCTAAGCATCAGTCTTATTGATGGCATACTGACAAGCACCCATCAGTGAGAACAGAGTGGCCTTATGTAAGTACCTGGGGCCTGTCAGTCGGGACTTCTAATGGTGGTGATTGATCAGAGCAGTGGTGGGGCCAGACTCCAGCACTGTTGGCCCTTAGCCACAGGTCAACCATAAACAGATGCATCCCTATTAAATGAAACCTCCCAGATGGTGGGGCATGAGGATTAGTGGATCCACACCATATGACTCAGACCACATGAGAGCACAGTGCGAGGGTCCTGGAGCAATGTAGAGGGAACTGTGGCCTGAGACCACTTATGCAGTGTCTCTGTGAACTGACTATATGCCACACAGGAAAAATGCCCCTAATGATGGTTAGTGTAAACATGGTAAACAGGCTATTTACATATCACCATAGACAAGCTTTGATACTTATTGAACCAGCAGTTTGGGGCAGGATACAATTTGGTGCTGGTCCATCTGCCTCCCCTCGAGCCTCTTCAGGATTTCTGATTGCATTTTCCTTATCAGCGTTGTGGGGGGGTCTCCTGCCCCTGGTCCATGTCCTGATGGTGCAGACCTGAAGGGGTAACCATACCATACCCATACCTGGACCAACTGCATTGGGTGAGTAAAGAGCTCTTAAGCAATAGGGGAGTGAGTTGAGGGAAGGAGCTCCCATACAGAGGTCTACTTGCTGGTAGGGTACTGCACAAAGCTTCACACCCTGAACTACACTGGTCATGCGCTATGGGTGCCACATGACATAAGGACCTAGGACAGTCACTGCCAGACTGAGTAACACTGATGTGACCCAGTATATCTAGATATTTTTTTATGTACTGAATATAGTCATGAGCCACAATTCAGGCTAATTCAAGTTATATTGTCAGTTGTCTTAGTACATGTTCTGCCCTTATGCACACTGTTTATGCTGTAAGATGTTGGTTTCTCATGCAGCTATGGTTTACTAAATTGCACTCATCCTGCCAGCTGACTAGGTAGCTCCTCAGTGCAATACTGATTTAAACATGCTGGATGCTATAAGATTCAGAGTACGGATACTGAGTTTGGTGAGGGAGAGTGATACTTATCTTCAGGATTGGCAGCCTACTATGTCCACAAAGTACACGGGGCTAATTAGTAGGAAATTGGTGCCTGAATCTGGTCTTCTTAACATGGAATGTAAAGGGTGTGCAGGAGAGGAAAAAACAACAAGCCATGTAGCAACTTAAGAGGTTTGAGGCCAAAATCTCTTACATGCATGAAACTCATTTAACAAATGCAGAAGTTCATCTACTAAGGAGGGATTAGTATGTATTCAGATCCGGGGTTAGCAATATGGGGAGAGGAGTCACTATTTTAATTCTTTTTTTGTTGTTAATCTTTTTATTGAGTGATTTCATAATTATTACAATACTGGAACTTTCTACATATAAAACTGAGTGGTTTACAACATCACCACCATATATCCACTTAGTATAGCATTAATGTCAATATGAGTATAGCATAGACAGTACATAAAATAAACAGAGTTGACTGAGGCCATCTAAAGGATGCATTCTACCTAGGGTTCCAGAAGGTCTCAATGGACTGGACTTACCCGATTCTCTCTCGGTTCATAGTACTGTGGAGCGTATGGTCAGTAGTTCATATGGGGGAAAGGGGTTTGTAGCGGAAGTTACAGATCAGCTTCTATAGAGCAATGCAATGATATGAGGGGGCAGTGGGGGAGACAGAGGGGATATCCACCCAGTAGCACTCAAGAGGTCTGTCAGGAAAAAGGGAATAAACATTCAGAACCATACAAAGTCTACCAACTTTACAAGGAACTTCAGGGGGGGCGCAGTAAGTCTTTCATGTACATAACGGGTTTTCCATTATGCATATGGTCATAGTAAGAGAGGTAGGGGGTCCAAACACTTTCAAATTTGGATAGGTTTCCAGATTTATAACAGGACATTCTGGTCCGGTGTGCATCCCCTTCTATGGCTTTATGCCACTCCATAAATGTAGGGACCAACTTCATTCTCCATCATTGCAGGATTAGCCTCTTCACTTCCACAGATACTTGTATGATCCATAACAACTGGGCTTTGGGCAAACCCAGCATGGAGTGAGGCAAGCCCGGTATCCAGAGCTCAGGAGCTGATGGGAGGGGCACCCCCAGAACTAGAGAGCAGTGGTCAATTACCACATCCCATAATGATGACAGAGATGAACATTCCCAGAGTACATGTAAAGGATTCACCCCAGGGTTGTCACACCTCCAGCATGTGTTGGTTGCAAGCAATTCCATCATTTTGAGCTGAGAGGGAGTACGATACCAGAGATGCATAATTTTGTTCTGAATGAGTATGCTTCTCTGGTCACAACAAGCTTGGTGCATTCTCAGCCAGCCCAATTACCACAATTGTTCTGTGATAGGGAAGCCCAGTCTTTTTTCCCACCTGATTTTGGCAGGGAGGGAGGGGTTGGGGGTGGAATCCCTCATAAACTTTTGAATGGTGCCCGCTCTCCCTTTTGGGTGTTGGAGCCAAGGCTCTAGCAGAAGTGGGGCACACATCTTTTTCTTATTTTTAAGACATACCACACACCGACATTTTTGCTTGACCCAGGTAGAAAGGAGGTTTCTTATTTGGAGATATCTCCAGAATTCTGTCTGTGGCAGACCATATCTGGCCTTCAGCCCTTAAAAGGAGTCCAGAGCCATACCCCCCCTCTGTGTTAAGATCCCCCCAGGTTTCTATTTGTTTGGATTGCCAATTAGGCCACCTGAAAGATATATTGTCAATACATGGGTGGGGTGAAAATAAGTGTGTACTTGCCCAAGTGGAGGCAGTGTTTGGTTTGGAGCCCTAATTTTTGCCAAGCCAAGAGGGAATTGTATAGAGTGGGCCATTTTTGTAGTTTCTTTGGGGAGAGGAAAGGGCATAAAGGCCGAAGGAAGAGGGCCATCTAGTAAATCTCTCTCTATTTGTATCCAGGCCGGAGAGGATGAAGAGGGCACGGGGCTTAGCCCGTTTAAGGATTTTGCTACTATGAATGCTATAGAGTACTGGGTGAAATCTGACATATTCCATCCCCCTCTCAGCTTCTGGGCTCGTAGCTTAGCCACACTATACCGGGGATTGGAGGCACCCTATAAAAATCTACTAAATAGGTTGTTTAACCACTTGGCCCATACATCAGGCAGTAAAGTAGATACGTGAGATAGTAAGAGAAAAACTTTGGGGGCTAGCATCATCTTGTTCGCAGAGATTTTCCCTGCTAGGGACAGGTGTAGGAGTTCCCATCTCTCCGTGTCTTTCTGAAGAGTGTCCAGCAGCGGTTTGAGATTGATATCCATCAAGGACTGTATATGAGGGGAAATTTTTATCCCCAGGTATTTAATGGAATCGTGAGCCCAGGCAAGGCCCAGATTGCCCAACCTGATTGGGGAACACAATTCATTTAGGGGCAGAATTTCAGATTTGGAGGGATTAATTTTTAGACCCGAAAGAGCCTCGAAAGCCTTTAGTGTACACAGAATGCTGGGAAGGCTGACCGGTAAGTTTCTAGTCAATATTAGACAGTCATCTGTATATAGTTTGGTGGTATATTGCTTGTCCTTGATAAGTATACCCTGGATCACCGGATGGATTCTCAAAGCTGCAACAAGTGGTTCAATAGCCAGAACAAACAGTGGAGGGGGCAGGGGGCAGCCTTGTCTCATCCCTCTATATAGTCGAAAGGCGTCAGACAGGTTGCTATTGGTAAGTACCCATGCTACAGGGCCAGCGTATAACGTTTTAATCCAAGAGGCAAAGTATGGGCCTATGTTAAAGCTTTCCAGCACGGCATGCAGATATTCCCACTCTACCGAGTCAAAGGCCTTTTCAAAATCAATGGTGATTGCTGCGGCTGGGGTCAGTAGGGTCTTTGCTACTTGCATTAGGGAAATTAGGGCCCTTATATGATCGGAGCTTATTCTACCCCAAACAAAACCCACTTGGGAGGGGTGCACCAGGTCTGGAAGGAGTTTTTCCAGCCGGGTGGCCATTACCTTAGCGTCTGTATAGATGAGTGAAATGGGCCTGTAATTTGATGGTAAGGTATGGTCTTTTCCTTCTTTGGGGAGAACTGTTATTATGGCCTCTGACAAAGTGGGAGGAAGCGTGTGATTCAACTGGGCCTCCTGCAGCATATTAGACAATGGAGTGGTGATCAGTTGCTGGACTGCTTTGTAAAAGTCTGTAGGAAAGCCACCCCCCCGGGGACCTTGTGTAGGGCCATGCCCGCTATGGCTGTGGCTATTTCCTTGGTGGTTATCTTCTGGTCCAGCACTTCCTTTTGGGTTTCTGTTAGTTTAGGGAGAGATAGGGGTTCTATAAATTAGAGAAACTTACCTTCGTCCCATTGTGCTTGGGATGTATATAAGGATTTATAAGTTAGTCATAATGGCATTAATGGCCTTGGGATCGGGATTTACCTTCCCTACCCCATCTCTCATCTGAAGGATCAATCTATCCACCTGTTTTTGTTTTAACCTGTAGGCCAGCAGTTTGCTTGCTTTTTCCCCCTCCACCCCATACCTATGTTGCACCCTGTGTATATATAATTCGGCTTTTCTGGTTGCCAGTTTGTTAAGTTTTAGTCTGAGGGCTGTAAGTTTTGCTATCTCCGAGGGTGACTACAGCATAGAGGGGCATGATTTATACCTGGACTCTAATGCATTAAGATCCAATTCGAGGCGTTTTTGTTCCTTCTCTCCCTGCTTCCACCTGTAGGAGGCAAAGCCAATTATTTTGCCCCGTATGGTGGCCTTTTAAGCTTCCCAGATATTGGCATCCAAGGCCGAACCAGCTGGGTTGTCCTTGAAGAAGCCCTTGGTTTCTTTGTGCAACCATGGAACAAATTCTTTATCATGCATTAAAATAGGGTCCAGTCACCACATTAATGATCTTGGAATTTGTGTCGGGGGAAGGAAAGTGATGGATACCGGTACGTGATCTGACATGTATATGGGTGAGATCCGAACCTCGGTGGTGGCCATGACAGGTTAGAAGAGGTGATCCAGAAATCTAATCTGCTGGCCATAGCCCTCAAGGCTGGAAAAAAAGGTAAAATCCTTGACCATAGGATTTAATACCCTCCACGTGTCTGACAGCTGATGCAGTGTCATGAGCTCGTGCAGGGCATGGAGGGATCTCTGATGGGGTTCCAATTTGGCATTAGATCTGTCCAGCAGGTGGTCCATTACCAGATTAAAGTCCCTTCCCCCTAGTATGTCTGGGTTGTCGTAAGCGACATCCATAATTTTTGGGGAAATGGTGTGTAAAAATTTTGGGGAGTCTTCATTTGGGCTGTATACATTACCCAATATCAGGGGTTCTGTGGGTGTGGAGACTTTTAGAATAATCCACCTTCCTTCTTCACCTGCATGTACCTCTATAGGCTGCCATTGCAGCTTCTTATGCAACAGAATGGAGACCCCTCTTTTGGCTGACCCCGCTACACTATGAACTTCTTTACCAACCCAATCTCTGACCAGCTTGGAGGCTTCTTTGGAACTTAGTTTAGTCTCCTGAAGGAAGGCTACCTGGGTGCCTAATTTTTTGAGATGAGATAATACCATTTTCCACTTCACTAGGGAATTTAATCCCTTTACATTCCAGGAAGTGGCAGTTATATTATTAGGATCAGCCATAGTCAGCATGTCTCCATTTTGCGTGCATGATGATGATTACACAAGCCATCTTCTTGAGTGCTTTGGGGTCCCTAGCTACCACAAAGATCCCCCTATAATCTTCACAGGTAGATATTCTATTACCAGATTGGATTTGGGCCTATTTAGTGGTAATGCTCCTAAGATGGATACAGAAATCACTAGTTTTATCTTAGTTAACATTGAAAACTCCTCAGCAGGTCCAGGAAGGCACTTACCCCCCCGACAGTGGATGCCCAATAGAGCAATACTGAGCTACAGGAAGTGGCACCTCCCTGGATTGTGACATACACAACACTGGAGTCTAAAGTAAGTAGAAGGTAGGTCTGCAAAGCAGATCTGGTGTTGTTACACTTTCAGAGAGGAGAACTTAGTAGAGAGTGTAGAGCCGTCACTGATCAGGGAGTTATGGGATAGGTACCCCTCCCAACGATCAAGTTCTACACCTTGCAGGGGTGTATTGTGGTTGATCTTGTCCCACAAGATAGAATTATTTGGGAGAAATAGACCTGAGCCATCTGGGGTACCAGCCACCCATTTGATCTGTGTTTGGTCATCCCACTATCCTTTAATTAAGGTATGCATCTCATGGCCCATGAGATTCCCAATACTTTCCAGTAAGGGCACTGCCTGTTATAGCCTCCACAAGAGTATGGTGGCCCAACTACCCTCTACCCAATCCTGCCAGATGTTGTAACCTAGTTACGGTATCTGAAGTGCCACCATTACTAAGGCATGGCATCCAAGCCCAGAGCCATCCAGCGGTCCCCCAGCTGTCCTCTGAGAGAGGGTTATAGTTCTTCCTACTTATAATGCACCTTTCCTACCATAATAGGCATTGAGCTATAAATTCATTGTGGATACTACAAGTTGTGCTCCCTGTTCTTGCTTCGGGGTGCTGGCGGGAGGCTAGACGACAAAGCCCAGCCCAGTTCTAGTCTGTGAGGGCCAAAAAAAGGGGGTTGCCATGATAGCTGTGACTACTTGGTAAGGCCTGACCCCTGATGTAATCTCATACAGACTGGAGGATATTTAGCAAGCAATTAGCCATAGCCTCAGAAACAAATAGGAGCTATCTAGATGAACTGAGAGGCCTTGCTTATACAAGGCAACAGCCTATGGGGCACTGTTTCCTTGGCCACATTAGATTTTGAATTTTAGCCATTTTCCATGCTGTCTACTGTTCCTAGTTAGGAAATAAGCTGATTAGGCTATGATTGCATCTAACTAGGGCTAACTGCTTCAGCGTATATGGGTAGTAACATCCTGTCAACTATACAGCCACATACATTTCTGACCCCAAAACGGACTTCATCTGCAATTAGCAGGAAACAGAACAACTGTAAAACCTCAATGATGAGTGAAAAACCAGAGCTCATAATTTATCGTAAAACTAACGTCCCATAAGAGTCTCATAGCTGCATCAACTAAGCAGCGAGAAGCAGGGCGTCACAAAATGGGCATTGGAGCTATCCTCGGAAGGAGTGAGGCAAAAAAGAGAGGTCTCGATACAGAAACCCCTTACCTTGAACATGCTGCCTACCCCTCCAGCCCTACCTAGGCGGTACACTCGGGTACTGAGTGGGAAAAACCCTGCTGGACAGGAATAGGGCACCTCCTAGGAAATAACGGGGAGGACTGCCGCAACCCCTTACCTACATGCTCCCAAGGTTGATTCTGTCCTCATCCCAGTGGAAATGTGACCAATGGGGAAACCACTTCTGGATCAGACTGGGGACTGCCTGCATTCACAGCCCAATCTCTGGATGTCGGGGCCCAGTCCTCCTTAAGATCCGGCACTGTCAGCTCCATATGGTCCACGTGAGAGGGACTCCTCTCAGGTATGTCCAAAGCTCCAGGAAGGAGATCACCAAGAGGTTGGTAGCAGTTTGAAAGTTTCACCAGGGTGGAGTAAGTGGATGATCCACTGCCTTCAGAGTATTGCATCCGCCTCTGTTTGCTTCTAGACCGGGATCTTTTGGTGTTGCTCCTTGGTTTCAACGTGCTCTTGCGCTGCTTAGCGGTGGCCTTTGTCCTCTGTCTCCCTCGATGAGTTATCTACCAATCTGATGGAGTATCTACTATTGGTACTGGGGATCTAGAGTCTCGCTCATCAGGAATCGGTCCCTGCACCGTATCCATCAGAAGTTGGGCCTCGCCACGAGGCATGAGCGACTACGGAAGCGGGGCTGCCTTTTCATCTGCGACGTCATCCAAAAACATTTCCACCTCTTCTGGCTTGTTAAATGTTACATAGTCCCCTCTGAACAGGATCTAGAGTTGGGCAGGGTACCTCAGGGACACCGGAATTCTGAGTCGGTGTAGCGCTTGTTTTACCAGGCCATAAGCGAGCCTCCTGCTGGCAAAGTCATAAGAGAAGTCCTGATATATTTGAACTGGCTTCCCCTCCCATTACAGGTCCTTTAGGTCTCTTGCCACTCTAAGGTATAGCTCTTTAGTGGGGTAGCTGGAAAACTTGCACAGTATAGGACGAGGTCATTGGTCTGGCTGTGGTCTGGGTGCAAGAGATCTGTGGGCCATCTCCAGCTCTGGTGGGGGTTGATTGGCAATTTTTAACACTACCAGGAGGGCACATTGTAAGAAGGTTGGCAAGTCGTTTCCTTCAGCCCTCTCTGGTAACCCCACGATCCTGATATTCTTCCTCCTCCCCCAGTTTTCCAGGTCGTCTACCTTAGCCAGCAAATATTGAATTTGTTCATGGTGCTCTTCCAGTTGGAAGTGGTGGTCATGCAAAGCCTCCTTTTGCTGCTTAACTTGTGTTTCATTGTGTGTTACCCTGTTCGTGAGTTTCTCAACATCTGCTTTAGTGCTAGCTGTAGTTTCAATAAGAGCAGCAGTATCCAGAAGAACTTTATTATGCAAAAAGGTTATATTACCAAGTTGTTGGTCCACAGACAGGGGAGTAGTGGGCTGAAGATCCCTCGGATCAGCCATTGTAGTGCCAACTCGACCCTAGTGGCTTAATGATGTCTCTCTCACAGGCCAGGCTGTGCAATGAGGCTAGATATAGATTTGAATTTTAGATAACAATCCTAAGTTCGATTTGCACAATTTAGGTATCCCCGTGTTCAGCATGCTCTGAGAAAGTTAGATCTGTTAAGTAATTCCTGGATAGTGGTCTTCAAGATGTCGGATGGGTCCTGATGGGTATAGCTGGTACTGCAGTAGTACAATTACACTGCTACCATATTGGATGGCCCACTATTTTAATTCTAATTTTAATTCACTTCAAATGTAACTTTTAGCTACTAGGCACATGACAACACCCAGAAGGCAGGGTTATCAAAGTAATGGGAGAGATAAACTTGCCCTAGCAAATGTTTGTGCACCAAATGTGGATAGGCCCGAGTTGGTGAATTCCCTGCAAATGCAGATGGCTGCATACTCAGAGTACCAGATTTTACTTTGAGGTGACTAGAATTCTGTTCTCAACTCCCTGCTGGCCAGATCAAACCTTAACTGGATCCTATTGAACACCACAAAAGCCTGGACTAGCATCATGGAGGACAACGATTTCACAGAAACCTGGAGGTTACTCAACCCCTCAGAGAAAGGATACACCTTCTGTTCTCATTATCACAGATCATCACCCCATATAGGCTATTGGCTAATTGCAGTGCAAGCCATCCCAAGTCTAAGGGAGGTCAAATTTCATTTGATCATCATTGCTGATCATATCCCTTTTGGAATGACCTGGCCTAGAACTAGAAGGAGAAGAACCTGGATCTCACTGATGGCAGGCTCAACAACGTCATCTCCAGGATCAAACTATTATATTTAAGACACCATCAGTGATAAAATACAAGACTTTCTGACCCATAATGACCAAGCTGACACCTCTTCAGCGACAACCTGGGAGGCATGAAAGTGAAATTGTGAGCCCATATTATCTCCCTTTGTACACTTAGGAAAAAACAAAAGAAGGAATCACTCCATACCAAGCTGTTGTTGGGTCACAGGTCAGGAAGCATAGGAAAACCAGAAGCAGTTGTAAAATTTGCAACACGGGTTTTATTATTAACAGTAAAATAAAAAAAAATATTCAGAATAAATATTTACAATGGCAGTACACACATAGAAAGCAGAGTCCTTTTTCTTCTCAGTTTCAAATCTCAGTCTGTCTCTCTCTTGGACAAGCATTGCAGCACTTTTTTATAAGTCTTTGCAGGATCTTGTTAATAAAATAGCATGCTTCTCACACAATGTTCTTGTAAGTTTTCAATGTTATTGCAGGTGTAGCAAAAAGAATATAGTGACCCAGAACTGACCTCTTGTTTACATCTCTGCAAGAGGCTTAAAAACTGCATTTCAGATTAACCCCTTGAGTTCCAAATAGCTTTTTGCAATCATTTCAACATTATAACTACTGTATATACAGTTTTAAACAAAGGGGTCCCAGTATCAATTACATTTCCACAAAGTGATTCACATATATTTTTATACCAGCAGATATGCAGGGGGGAAGAAGATAGACATAGCAAGGGAAGGCAGAGAGATAGCAAAAGGTGGAGGATTTCAAGACCGTCGGGGTGATCAAGTCCTAGGTCTCACGAGAAAATTTGGTTGCACAACCAGACAAAGAAGAAACAGAAAAGGAGAGAATAGAAGAGATCCTTTCATTTAAACTCTTTCTCCGTAACAACTGGGACAGAGCTGTATTCAACCCTGTCACATACCCCCTTTCTTAAGAGGGAATCTGTTTTACAAAAACAAGGTTCCAGAACTTTCTAGTAATTCTCATCTAACATAAGCATATAACCTTTACAGTTCTGTGCTTATGCAGTATCCTTTTTTCCATAACAACAGTAGAGCAAATAGTGAAGTTTAAAGGCATACTGCCACTACAGCAACACCAGTACACCGAACCCCCCCACAGCAAAACCCCCAACATGCCTCTATCGGCAGCGACAGGGTTTTTGCATCGAGACACTTTAGGGCAATGGGGGTAAATATCTAACTCCACTCTCTGTGCAACATGGAGTTAGATATCTATAGAAGGAGGGCACAGCCCCCCGCCCGCATTGTGCATCACAGAGTTGATGGTCAGTTCAGGGCTGCATCACGGTCAGGGGTGTCGACAGGTTTCCACCACAGTGGCAGACATCATAGGTGGGGTTGTCTCACCAGTATCATAGATCCAAATTTAAACTCACACATTTTTTCAATCTTTGGAATTCACAATTTCTGATCCATATCTTGACATTCTCTTTCCCAGATTTGTGCATCACTTTAAATTTAAATGGCTGTAGTGCCAGGTACCACCATGTGATTCTAGAATCTTTATCCTTCATTTGGCTAAGCCAACAGACATAACTGTGATCTGTTACCAATACAAAGTCAACTCCTAGCAAATAAAACTTAAGGGAGTCCATGGCCCACTTTGCCACAAGGCATTCCTTTTCAATGGCGGAGTACCTTTTTTCTCTGTCATGCAATTTCCTACTTATGCAAAGAATAGGATGTTCTTTCCTCATCTACATGCTGACTCAGGACTGCACCTAAGCTCACCTCTGATGCATCAGTCTGCAACAGAAATTGTTTCTCAATGTCTGGGCTTCTTAAAACAGGGCTGAACATAATGCAGCCTTAATGGCCCAAAAAGCCTCATCACACTCTGGGGTCCTTTTCACATTATTCAGGAACTATTTCTTTGTGAGCTCAGTGAGGGGAGTAGCTAACTCAGCAAAGCTGGGAACAAATCTCCAACAATAACCAGCCAGTCTGAAGCCAGCCAAGTTGTGCTGAGGGTTGAGGCACTGGACACCACACCATGCACCACATTGGCAACCCGGGTTCAAGAATGGATCTGGACCACTGGGTATTGGCACAGAAGGAAGGGGTTTGAGCATCTGAAGGACTGCTCTCTTCTCCTGGGGTGGGTTGCAGGGAGTTCCCAGGCACAGTAGCAGCCTCTGGATGAGACCAGGGGCAGCACAAGATGTCAGGAACACAGTTGAGGGTGGGACATCAGCTGGCTCCAGCAGCATGAGGTGCAGAAAGTAAATGCCATACAGGAGCCATTGCATGACGCGGCCCAAGGGGGAAACAAACAGGAAAAAACTCTACCATGGCAGTAGGTGATGATGGGATCAGTGGCTGGGCCCCATGTCCAGTGCTGGGCTCTACCAGCATGCACTTTTGGTCTGCCTCCTCCTCTCCAGTCACTCCACTTGATTCTAGATAGCATGCCAGAGGAGATGGTGGCCCCACCCTTGGGGGCTCAGAGCCGGGGGATCGAGTGGCCGGATGAGGTTAGAGATGATAGCCTGGACCATAGAGCATGTCAAGGCTTCAGGCAGGCAGCAGAAGCAGAAGTTGAGTATCCACACCAGAGAGTTGGCCGCCATAGGTAGGTGAGAAATAGAGTTGGAAAAATAAAATAAAAATAATCAGCCAGCCCTAAAAATTACCAGACATGTTTCTTGGTTTTGGGGGACAGGGCTGTTAGCTACAGCTTCTATCTTAGAAACCTCTGGCTTTACTTCTCTATTTCCCAAAACATAGCCCAAATATCTGGTTTCTTGCATGCCCAATGCACACTTTGTAAGGATTAACTATCAGACCTGCCTTTTTGATTGACTGGATAACTGCTCGCAGGTGTTCCAGGTGGCTTTTCCAGTCTGGACTATACACCACAACGTCATCCAGGTACGCAGCACAATAATCAGTGTGAGGGGATAAAATTACATCCATGCACCACTGGAATGTAGTGGGTGCACCATGTAAACCAAAAGGCATGGTGATGAACTGATAGAATCCTATAGGAGTGGCAAATGCAGTTTTGTCTCTGGATTCTTTAGCTAGGGAGATTTGCCAGTAACCCTTGGTGAGATCAAGGGTACTGATATACTTAGCACTTTACAGTCTGTCCACCAAATCATCTATTTTGGGCATAGGATAACTGTTAAATTCTGACACTTGATTAAGTTTCCTAAAATCAAAGCAGATTCTTACACCCCTTCTTTTTTTTTTTACAATCTCCATTGGTGATGACCAAACACTTCTTGACTTTTCTATTATACCCATTTCTTTCATTTTTTGTATTTCCTTAACCACATCAGCTCTTAACCACTCTGGTATGTAATCTGTATGTCTTTTGTTTAATACGGCAAGCATTCCTTGTCATTATTACATGCTCGACCCCTTTTGCTCCACCTGGTACTGTGGTAAAAGTACTGTTAAATGTTTTTAGCAAGTTACGAATTTCTACAGTTTGTTTGGAAGTCAAGGAAACATTCACCTTTACAACATCAGCAGTAACAGTTTGTTGTAATCTATCTAAAGCTACATCAATATCTTCTTTATCAATTTCTGGTAAAACTAGAAAAACAGCTTTTGGTGTTTTTTCAACCCATTTCTTGAGGAGGTTAGCGTGGTATATCTTAGTAGGATTTTTCCTATCATGGCTCTTAGTCTCATAGTTAACTGTGCCAGTACATCTAAGTACCTTATAAGGCCCTTACTACTTCATTAATATTTTATTTTCTGTAGTGGGTAACAGTAGCAAAATGTTTTCACCTGGTTCAAAAATGTTTTCTTTTACCCCATGGTCATATTACACCTTCGGCTGGTTTTGGGCCTCTTCCTCATTATTATGGGTGATTTTAACATATTGTGTCAGCTTCTTTCTCAGGGCACACATATAAGATGTAATAGATTGTTTCTTATGGGGGTTATCTTCCCATGTTTGTTTTATTATATCTAGTGGCCCTCTAGGTTGTCTGCCATACAGCATTTCAAATTGTGAAAAACCTGTAGATGCCTGTGGCACTTCTCTGTAAGCAAAAAGCAGGTAAGGTAAGTACTGGTCCCAGTCTTTCCCTTCCCCTTTTACAAACCTTTTTAACATGTGTTTTGGGCTGGCCCTGTGGCACTGAGGGTTGAGGCACAGAACGCCACACCACGCGCCACACCAGCGACCCGGGTTCGGGAGTGAGCTTGGGTGCCATGGGTCGGCAGGGGCAGGATTGGATTGAGCATCCACTGGACTGCTCTCCTATCCTGGGGGAAGGGTGTCCAGTGAGCCAGCAGCCCCTGGTGGAGATTGGGGGCACTGCTGAGCACTGGACAGCACATTAGTTGGCATGGCCCGACATCAGCAGGGTTGCAGTGCACCGATCGAGACATGCACCATGCAAGGGGAGGGAGGGAGGAGGAGCACAAACACTAATGGGGAAAAATGCCCCTCCTGCCGGATAGGCAACAGCTCCTCCTGTGCCACCACCACCACCACACTCCAAACACTGGTTCTCCACCACTGCCCCTTCGATCTCCCCAGGGCAGTAGCCCCCCGAGTCCCCGGGGAGTTGTAACATCCTTGAAGATGGAGGAGAACACAGCGGGCGGTAGAGCGACAACGGAGAGCGAGGTAGCCCAAGAGAGTTCCGGTCAAGCGGAGAAGAAACAGAGTTGACAAAAAGGAAAAAACATCTGTTTTGGGGTTTGATTAAAATGCTCAACAAGACCATCTGTCTGTGGGTGATAAGGGAAGGTTCTTATGGCAGTGATACCTCACAGTTGGTACCGCTCCTTCAGTAATGCAGCACCAGAATTACTACTCTGATCAGTAATAATCTCTTTAGGTATGCCCACCCTGCTGAAAAATTTGGCAAGCTCTGCAGCAACTTTTGGGGCTGTGACAGTACACATTGGAACTGCCTCTGGGTATTGAGTAGCATAGTTACATACAACCAAAATGAATCGAATACCCTTTTTACTTTTGTCTAAGGGGCCAACCACATCCATTGCAATTCTCTCAAAAGTCACATCTATCAAGGGTAGGGGCACCAGGGGCACCTTGTCTTTTTTAGTCACTGGGGCTACTTTCTGACACTCAGCACAGAAAATTCAATAGGTAGTAACATCTTCATGAATTCCAGGACAGTAAAATCTGTACAGTAATCTGGCAAGGGTGTGATCCTTCCCTGAGGGACTAGCCATAGGTTTATCATGTGCTATCTGTAACAACTCAGATCTATACTTTTGTAGTATAACCAATTGTTCTGTCTGGTCCTATGTCTGAGGTTTGACCCAAACTCTGTACAGTAGCCCATTTCATTTTTTAAACAAAAGTTCACCCTGCTTTGGTTTCACTCCCAGCTGCTTAAAATAACCCTGGAGAGAAACATCATTAGCTTGTTCTGAAAGTGATCAGTTTAGTTTCAGCATTTTCATATGTTAACCTCTAATGTCCATCATTTTTTTTTGTTGCCACTATTTTTTCAGGCATCGTCTTTCTTTCCAGGACTTCCAGATCTTGAAGTTGTGCTCAAACAAGTCTAAATCAAAATCAAGGAAAGGAAGAGTCCCCACCATCTGAGATTTTCTTTGGCTGAGCTCTTGTCACCACAGCTGTTGAAACATCAGGATTTACTCCCTCTTTGATTAACTCAGTAAATCCTGGAAAGTCATTTCCAATAATCACAGGTAAAGGTAACTTAGGTACTACCCCCACTTTCATTTGGCGAGACACACCCTTAATATTCAGATTCATTTGGGTGGTGGGATAGTATCAAGTATCCCTGTGGATGCAGATGACACCAGTACCTGGTCCTTTTAGACATTGTTTTCCCAACACTTCAATATGCACTAGAGTCTGTCTGCTTCCCAAATCTATAAGTCCCTTCACAGTCTTATCTCACACCTTCACAACTGTTAAGTACTTGCCCCAATTTGATAAGGACAAATGTGCTCCAGTGTCACTCTTCTTACTATGGCAATTTCTTGCAATCAGACCTGTCTTATTAAAGCTATAGCACATAAAGTGTCTGGGCGCAGTTGTGTTACCCCCACCACCCCCACCAGAGTCCTAATCAGACTTGGAGTTTAAATGGGAAAAAGAGTGCCTTACCAGTGCTTGGCTGTTACCTTGCTGCTGTGGTATCTGTCTGGCCATTTGGTAGTCTTCGGCCAAAGAAACAGCCTTTTCCCCACTTTCGGGTAGGTGTTCTTTCACCCAAAGTTGCACATCTGTAGGCAGGATGTAGATGAATTGCTCCATCGCAAATGTGTTGATGATCTGTGGGTCTGTTTTGCCCTCTGTTGGGAGCCATTTTATCAGGAGTACTCTGAGTTGAGTGAAGGCTTCTCGAGGATCGTCGACTGAGTTGTACTTCAGAGACCAAAATCTCTGCCTGTAGGTCTCTCCTGAGATGTCATACCTTTTTAGCATTTCGCTTTCACCAGGTCATAGTTGTTTGACTGTGCAGTGTCTATATTGCTGTAGGCAAGTTGGGTTTTCCCTGTCAGGTAAGGTACCAGTGTGACTGCCCACTGCTGCTGTGGCCACTGGCAAGCTGTAGCAACCCTTTCAAAAGTTGTCAAGTATGCTTCAGTATCATCCGAGAGACACAACTTTGTAAGTTTAATGTATTTTAAGTTGTTTGTGTTTTGCTGCTCTGTTGGACCAGTGCCAGATACTCCAGCTTTGATAACTTGCAAGACATCCATCCATTGCTGCATCTCTTCTCTTCTTTGCTGCTCCTGTTGCTGCATCTCTTCTTTTCTCTGCTGTTTGTGTTGTTGCATTTCTTCTTTTCTCTGTTTCTCCATCTATTTTTGTTGTATATTCCACCATTTGAAAAAGGCAATCAGGCTTTCAGGTTCTGTCACTGCCTATTCTTTTTCTATAACTGGTGCTAGCTGTACATCCCTGTCTCCCTACCCACTCCTCCCCTACCCCTATATTCCAACCTCAACCCCCTTTACCCATTCTGCCTCCTAGCACTTCTTCCTTTCCTCTACCTCCCTGTCTCCCTACCCCCTCCTCCCCTACCCCAGTCATCTCCTTCCCCTAGGCCCCTCGTACCCCATCTCTGTACTCAATATTCCTGTCCTGCTGAACCTACCACCCTCCCTTCCCACATCCCTGTCTTCCTACCCCTCCAACACCTACCCTAGTCACCACCTTCCCCTTGACCCTCTCCCTGTACCCCATCTCAGTGCACAATATTTCTGTCCTTCTGAACCTACCACCCTTCTCTGCGATGTCATCTACAGCCCCATGTTTTCACTTTTTTCTTTTTTCCTTTTCCTTCTGCCTCCAGTGAAGAGTTTTCTCACTCGATGTGTATCATCTACGTGCATATTAGTGCAGTTAGTTTTTTGTATTTAATGTATCAGTGGGGCTGTGGGGACTGAGTGGACACCTGTGAAAGTACATGTGGTATACCACCATGCCCAGATGGAGCAGCAGAGTGGGGCACAACAGAGAACACAGCCATCGCCACCAGCCAGGACAGCACAGCAACTGGTCCCACACCATGCATGGATAACTCACAGGGTGATGATGAGCGCAGGAGTTGTGCAGTGGTGTTTGCACGCACAGCACCTAGACAACTGGGCACATGAGCCTTGGCATGGCTGCAGGCACAACCAGATGGTACCAGGCAGTGAGGGCAACTACACAACCCACATGGCCACACGCACAGGCCCAACACACATGCCCCATCCACCCACCCACCCCTGACACAGGACCACTCCAGCACAGAGCATAATCATCATGGCCCCCCATCCTGGTACAACTAGGTGATCCACACAGCACACACCATGGTGTTGAAGCATTCCTGGAGTCCCTGCAGATGTTGTCTCCTGGGCACCGCACACAGCACAACCTGCAGCCCTGTCACCGTGCAAAGGTACCCACCACAAGCGCATGCCATGCCACAAGGCCACTAGCTGTCCACTGCTCCCTAAGTGGTATAACATCACCACCATCATCATCCATGGGGCCAACCAGTGGCACCATCGACAATGGCACATTGGCACACTTGACTATGTTGTGCAACATGCAGCATACTGCAAATGCCCTGCAAGCCTTGGCAGGTGACAGCATGATGGTGCCCCTGAGTGGCCCAGACACTGGAATTGCATCTTGAGCAGTCCAATTGTCCTCTCAACGATGCCCCTGGTCCTCCTGTGTGCCGTGTTGTATGTCTTCTCTGCCTGTGACCCTGGAGACAGTATAGGTGTCATGAGGTATGTCCTGAAAGGGTATTCACTGTCACCTGCAGTAAAAGAGACAACAGTGTGAGTGGCATGCCACATTGTACCATCATTGTGAATGTGGCACGGTCTGACCATGTACTCACCCAGTAGCCACCACTCATTGGGCCCATCACGGTGTACTGCCCCAAGCCCTGAGGCATCCAGTATGAACGAGTCATGCGTTGATCCAGTGAACCTTGCAAACATGTTCATGAAGACAACATTGGCATCACAGATGACCTGACAGTTAATACTGTGATAGCCCTTATGGTTCTGGTACACCTCCTCATTCATCGATGGTGACAGGATGGAGATGTGCATACTGTCAATCACAGTGACAACATTAGGCATACTGTGCATGCCATAAAATGCCTGCTTCATGGTTCAGATCTCCTGTTCTGTCCTGGGCATGTATATGTGGTCCCCAAGGTGTGCAGCAAGGCATCGGTTATCTGGGCCATGGCACGTGACACCAAGGACTGACAGACACCCAGGGTGTCAATGGTCATACACTGGAATGACCCACTGGCATTGTAGGAGAGGGCACACATGACCATGCCATGAACAGCCATGGGAAACAGAACCATTCTAATCAGTGTGTGTGTTCCACCATTCATGACATCAACCCTGTGCCTGAACATTCTGGGATGTGGTAGCTTGTCCCTTCACCTGCAGGCCATCACCTCCAGCAGATGGACGTGCATGAACACACCTTGACACAGCCTGTACCACCAATATGTCTTCCCCTACCACAGTGCAACACTTATTAAGGTCCCTAATGTGCAGCCCAGCAGGTACAGTTCACCCTTTAAGGGGGCATGGTGTGGTACGCTCTCAGGACGGACATAGCACAGGACTAGCCATGCGCCATGTGCCCAGACACACTGACAGGCCTGTGCAGTGTATGTGAGGCAGAGCTGCAATAGCATACGTAGTCCTGAACAGGATGTCACTCTTCCCCCAGCATCACTTTCGAGTGTTGGAGGACAATTTCACAGACAACTGGGGTGCAGGGGATCTGTGGCAGGCCCGTGGCTTTGGCCAAGTAAGTTCAGCAGCCATCATTTACGTCACTCCATGACATTGCCCTGTACAGGCCATATGACTAAACACCACTCTTCTTGTCCACACAGGCCATGGGTGACATGCTGGAGAGGATTGAGCTGTGGCTTCTGGAGCAGCCTGATAATGCCTTCTGCTACATTTTGGCTCTAGGGCAGCAGATGTGGAGGTACCTGATGGTGTTCCCAGACTACATCATGCTGATGGGTGACGGGAGCATGCTGTTCTATGAGGACAGGCACTGCAGGTGCTGGGAGGTGTACATCCCATCCCCAGTAAGTACAGCTGTCATGGCCGGGCAGGCATGTCCCTGCCAGGCCAGCAGACAGGTTGCGGGTTGTAGTGGTCTGCCATTAATCTGTGCCCTTTCTTTGCAGCATTATGGGGATCCAGTCCAGTGCAATCTGGGTCAGCCACCACCAGACAATGAGGACGATAGCAGGAGCAGCAGCAGTGACAGCCCATAACTGTGCTGAGTATCAGACTGGGGGACTGTGTGTCCAGTGGGGCAGGCCTATGTTTTGGCCATATGGACTTGTTTGGACTTACTGTGTGGCAGGGTGGGCGTTCATCCTTTGGGGGAGGGTGGCTGTTGTGCCTGTGCTGGGGGGGCTGGGGAGCCTGCATTTCCTATGCCTTATTCAGTATAATAATAATTTGTTACTACCTTACACATGTATGGTTATTGACTCCAGAGGGGGTGGGCATGGTTACTCTCAGTACAGTGGTGCCATGTGCTGTTCACAACTGGTGCACCGGGGTGGGGGTGGCCATGTGCATGTCCTGTACAGTGGCGCATGGTCCCTGTACATGACATTGCAGTGTGGTGTCCCCATGTGTCACGCCTGTATGGCGTGTCTGGTGGCAGTGCCCGTTCTGTCCGGCAGCATGTGAGCTGTGGTCTGTGCACTGCAGTGCATGTGGCCATGGCCACATGCCACATGTCAGCACATGCACAGGGAACATGCCTCATGGCCATCATGCGGACAGTCCACATCCATACATCAGACCCTTCAGTATGGGAACATGCCATACAGCTTCCCCTGGTGCTATGTGGCCACCATGCTGTACAGGAACATGCCGTATGGCATCCTCTGTAGACATGAAATGGCCATACATGCTTGCTTTTCATGGTGCAATGCTGTACAGTGGTGCCACACCTATGTTGGGTGCCAGACAGCGGGGTCATGGTGTCTGCCCTGCTCTCCTGCTTGCCCAGGGCAGACGCTGTGGTGCACTGTTGCACACAGTGAGGCAGCAACGCCATGCCACCATGCCCAGTGGATGCATGGACAGTGGTTGTGCCTGTCTTTAAGGCACCTCTCACTGTGGCACTGCCACGGTCCCTTCCCACTCATGCTCAGGGTGTCTGCTGTGTCCATGTCGGATGACAAGCTGGTGATGTGGGGAGGGCAGTATATTACCGGTGGACATGCAGGGTCCATATGTGTTCATGCCCTGCTGGTCATGTATCTTTATGGCAGCCCATACCCTGGTGTAGATGTGTGCCCCTGGACCTGCACCCATGCATGACATACATGTTTTCGTGCATGCACGCAGGCCCGCTGTCTGTACCCATTTCCATGGCCATGCCCCCACAGATCTGCTGTGCATGTGCCTCACAGTTGGCTGCATAGTTGTCCTCTACACGTCCATGCGCATACCGCACTGCATAAACGGGTACGCCCTGCTGTCGTATTCCATTGTGTACACGCTTCTGTGTCATGTGCAGCATTCGAGCATAGTGCCCATAGAAAGCCGAGTCCTTTTTCTTCTCAATTTCAAATCTCGGTCTGTCTTTCTCTCTTGCACAAGTATTGCAGCTCTTTTTTATAAGTCTTTGCAGGAGCTCATTAAGAAAACAGCATGCTTCTTACACAATGTTCTTCTACATTTCCAATGCTCTTGCAGGTGCAGCAAAAAGAACATAGTGACCCAGAACTGACCTCTTGTTTACATCTCTGCAAAAGGCTTAAAAACTGCATTTCAGGTTAACTCCTTGAGTTCCAAATAGCTTTTTGCAATCATTTCAACATTATAACTATATACAGTTTTAAACAAAGGGATCCCAGTGTCAATTACATTTCCACAAAAGGATTCACATATATTTTTATACCAGCAAATATGCTGGGGGGGAGACTGAATAGCAAGGGAAGACAGAGAGATAGTGAGAGGTGATGAATTGCAAGACCGTTGGGGTGAACAAATCTTAGATCTCACAAGAAAATATGGTTGCTCAACCAGACAGAGAACAGACAGAAAAGGAGAGAATAGAAGAGATCCTTGCATTTAAACTCTTTCTCAATAACAACTGGGACAGAGCCATATTCAACCCTGTCACACAAACTTAGTGATCTAGCAGACAAACCTTCTTTGGACAACTCAGATGCAACAAGGCAATAATGGGGTGCAGCTAAGAAAAAGTGAGAATCTCTGGAAGCTGATGGAGTCCATGAACCACCAAGCCAGACTGAACTACATTACAAGAGGGCTCATTGGAAGAAATAAGATTTTTATCATTATCAATGTATCAAATGAATGGCTCTAAAACCATAGCTTTTCCAGTAACCAACCTATCACCAACAATGTTAGGAGCACATGCACAATTGGTAGCAGCAAGAGAGGAGACTTCACCACTGCATCACCAGCTGATCTGGCTCTCTTACCCACACCCCCACTACACCAAGGGCCCATTGGTCCAGGAGACTGGAGGGTGGTGGGGAGGGGAAGGGAGGGAGGGAGGCAAGGGCAGTCACAATCTCAGAAATTCTTGACAAAAAATAGCTTTGCACCACTGGAGGTGGTTTGCAAGTACCAGACTCTCTGTGGGGGTAGGGTGGTCTCCAACCTAGTCAAGATGACTATGCAAGATGGCATGGTGGCACACAAGGATGAGAACAGGAGGAAGATAGCAAGTGGTATTTTTGCCAAAGGGCACTCTATGGTTACAGGAATCATGAAGGTGCTGGGAAGGGCAAGGAAATGAAGGTGGTCATATGCCCTCCTGGTGCATCAGCCATCCAGAATAAAGATAGGATAGGGATGGTGGTAGAGGAGGGGGAGCTAGGGATGCTGGTACAGTGGGGGCACTAATGATCTGGTGAATCAGCCTATTCAAAATGGTGAAGCAAAAACTTTGTGAAAGCTGGGGAACAGACTGAAGGTGCACTCAGCTTCTCTCGCCTTTTCTGAGGTCATCTCTGTGAGGAGTAGGGAAAATGGACAGAGTGAGGAAGGATGAGAATGAGGTGCCTAATGGGTAGTTGAAGTGATGATGTTAGGAGGATGAGTATAATTTTGTAGGGAACTTGGGTCATCTGGGAGAGGAGACTCTTCAAGGCTGATGGCCTTCACCTAACAAAAGAGGAACCAGTGCACTGGGGCAGAAGTTAGATGTCTACATTGGTGGACAGTTAAACTGACTGCAGGGAAGTGGGAACCATTGAGAAAGGAGAACAAGTGGGACCCTAGCAAAGGCTCTCCCTGAAGGGGGCTTGGAACTTATGAGAGGTAAGCAGTTAGGCAAGAGTTCATAATAAGTTAAGAAAGGAGCCAGCGAGGGAGAGCTCAGTAAGACAGCAAAATAGAGGGGAAAATGGAAATTAAGGAGGTTGAGTGAAGATGAAGTGGGGGTCTGTAAAAGGTGGGATGGGCTAGGCACAAGATGAAATGCAGTCTAGATTA
Source organism: Neoceratodus forsteri (assembly GCA_016271365.2). Classification (NCBI taxonomy): domain Eukaryota; kingdom Metazoa; phylum Chordata; order Ceratodontiformes; family Ceratodontidae; genus Neoceratodus; species Neoceratodus forsteri. The sequence continues at coordinate 1,062,327,511 of CM028130.1, read as the reverse complement.
ATGTCAGGAGCATAGGAAACAAAATTTGTCGGCTCCAGGCAATGGTGGTAGATGTAGGGTTAGCCATTATGGAAACCTGGGTTACAGGGAATAATGACTGGGAAATGGGGGCCCCAAGCTACACAGAGCAAGAGCCAATGGGTGTGCAGCCCATACCGTACAAGGCAGTCCAGATATGATGAATGAATTCATTCATATCTGACTGCCTTATGTATGGGCTGCAAGCCCATTGATCTTGCCTGCACTGCACCAATGGGCTGCAGCCCTACCAGGCAGTCAGTCGGTGGGTGGTGGGGTGGCAGGTGGGTGGATGTTGCTGCCCGCCGCTGACGGGGAACGGGGTGGTGGGGCTTTTGGTGGGTGGGTGGGGGCCACTAGATCACCAGGGTAGGTGGCCCTTGGGGTTTGAACACTTTGCAGCCCATGATCAGGCTTTGAGGTCCACTGGACCACCAGGGATATGTTCTTGGGGGTTGACTCTTTGCTGCCCACGATCGGGCTGGTGGGGTGGGTTTATTTACACTTATGCCCGCGATCGGGCTGGTGGGGTGGGGGTTTATTTATACTTATGCCCACGATCGGCTAGTGGGGTGGGGTTTATTCAAACTTATGCCCATGGATCGGGCCAGTCAGAGTGGGGTTGCTATATGCCCGCGACACAGGGGCACGAGGCCACCCACAGGTGGGAGCTGCTGTGTTGTGCCATGCAATGTGGCAGCTCACCTGTGGGTGGCCCTCGACTTACTCCTTTTTTTTTTGGCTCAAAGTTGTGCAGGCACAGGTTGGGGGTGGGTTGCGCCGGCACAACTCTGCACAGCCTGCTGAATACTGGGCTGTGCAGTTTATGCATGGTTCCTCCCCCTCCAGTTCAGCATGCCTTCATTAGCATTGTCCTGTTGCTCAGCTTGACTTGGGGGGCGCAACTGCCTCCTGCTGAATATGGCAGAATGGCACAATTTCTGACTTGCGCAGACGCAACCCTATTGCGCATGGCGCAACCCTTTTGAATATCCAGCCCTTAGCATTTAAACATGTTCTTGCTACAAGCTTCAGTTGGGCAGGTATTGTCTTTCAAGAAAGATTCATGCCTCATAAATGTCACCCTTTCCCAGCAAATCTAAAAACATTTACAGTTTTTTTAACCTATTAAGACACTGTCTGATAAGCACTATCTCAGACATATGCCAGGTCTTCTGTGAACTATCCAGGCAAAATATATATAGCAATCAGCAGGCATTTTTTTACTATGCTTTTTTGGAAAAAATATATTGAGCTACAGCAAACACACACACACACACACACATACACACACTGTACACACCATCTTCATGGCCACAACATTCAAAATAAACACTGCAATCTAATATGGTATAAAACAATAAAAAAAAACTGTTCATGTCAGTGAACACAGTGAAATTTAGTTTAAAGTAGATTTCCTTTAAATATTTCTTATCCTATATTTTGTATCCTGGATAGCGCAGGGGAGATGTTACATCTCATTGTCATAGGGATCCTCATTTACACCATTTTTGCACTGTATTTACTCAGGATGTCCCAGATTAGATGCAATATTTTTTTTCAGTGGGGTCATGTTTTTATCATTTTTATAATGCATTTATTTATTTATGACTTTGATAACCGCGTGAGTGCACTGATCTCTGGGACCGTTTTCAGGCATGACCCAGGCCATAACGCATGGCGCAGGGTGACAGTGGAGTACAAGATAACAGTAATACACATGAAACAGATTGGATACAAGCAACAATAGTAAGCACAATATACAGGCATGATGTATTCATTCAGGGTTGCCTAGGCCAGATGTACAATATTGTTTTCAGTGTGTTCTGATTTTATGCAATGCAGCATAATATTGTCTAGATGTAGTGCCCCACTGAAAATGAGATGCCATTTCTTCTGTGAACTATCCAGACTAAATACTGTAGAATAGGAAATGAATGCACTATATATATTTAGCACTAGCCACAACGTGGCCATATGTGTGTAAATTTATTTTCACGCTAAACTAAAAGTCCTCTATTCACTTTATTGGGAAAAGTGCTAATTAGTGTAATTTTATTTTCATGCTTTTGAACACTTCAGTGAATATAGCAAAAATTCATTTACAGTGAATATTTCCTATTCTACAGTATATAGCAATCCGCAGGCATATTCTAGGAAAACACATTGTAAAAATGTATAAAAGGAAGACCACATTGAAACTGCCTCTCAGCAGATCGGCATTGTGCAAATTCATTAGAAATAATGGGTAATGGAGATCACGTGATGAGCCGAGTCTGAACAGACGTCTTCTGTGCTGCTCCGAGGCCCTAATATAGATGAAGGACAATAAAAACTCCTGGACCTAACAAAAGAATTGGCAATCGGGTATTTTCAGCTGGTGAGGTGCTGGGGACTTGATTTACGGCGATTGTGCAGTGCGTTTGAGAGAAAAAGGAAGGGAGGAGTTCACACAGACAGGGCGCTCAGGGCCGTAGTAACAGGCCGCTTTGTAACACCAAGATGGAAGTAGGTGCTGTGGAGCCCCTTGTGGCACGATCTCCAGCAACTAAGAGACCGAAGCCCTGGTCCCATACCCCTGATCAGCAGGAGGATGAGCTAGAAAATGAAGGGGGTGCCTGCAAAACAACCGAGGACTTACAAGAAATTAAACAAATGCTGCAAGGGTTGGTGGTGGATTTTGCAGCAGTGAAACCGGCATTGCAATCGCTGGCACAGAGAATGGGAGATGCAGAAGTTCGGATCTCCTCGCAGGAAAGGAAAGTCTCTACGATTGAGCAGGAGTTGGTGGCTGTCAGAAAACAAGTTAAGAAACTTGAAGAGAGAATGGAAGATCAAGAATCAAGGGGTCGAAGGAATAATTTGATTTTAGCAGGGCTACCAGAGAGAGCGGGAGGGTCAGCCTGTGTTTCCTTCATGCAAGACTTACTGCTTAAATTGCTGGGCCCTACTCCATATGGGGAGGCCTATAATCTGGAGAGAGAGCGCATAGGGCATTAAGAGAGATGCCGCCACCAGGGGCAAGATCCCGGGTGATAATTATGCGATTTCTTACTTATAAAGAAAAATCACATGTACTGTTTACTGCTCAACAAAATAAGTCTTTACAGTGGAATGGGGCATCTTTATGGTTGTTTCAGGATCAAACTCCATCGATCAGGGAGAAGCAGAAGGAATACACAGAGATCAAGAAAAAGTTATATCTTGCAGGAATTAAATTCCATCTACAATATCCAGCAACGCTGATGGTGCTACTGCAAGCTGGGGAGAAGAGGTTCTTAACTGCATGTGATGCTTTAGAAGGCCTACGATTGGAGTTACCTGAGTTATTCAAGCCGCCGACTTGAGTGTACCCGGACAAGGAGGGAGCTGTTTTATGTTGGAAAGCTGGGACTATGGAGAATGAAAGGACAAGAAAAGCTTATAGTGATATTGGGGGTCTTTAAATAGATGTTATAAGGGGTGGACTTAAAAGTTATAATAAGTTATAATAAGTTACAATAAGTCTGTCTAGTTATGGAGGGACAAAATTGGGAAGTTGGGAGTGGGAGTCGAAATAAGGACCAAAGGGGCTTAACCAGGCTGAAGATAAAAGTTAGACAAGGAGAGTTAGTTTCCTACTTCCTTCCTTTTCTCTTTTAATTTTGGGTTTTTATTAGCCCTGAATAAGGTCCTAGGAGAGGCTTATGAAATGGAGAGGGCTGGAGGGGGAGCATGGTAGGGGGTTCATCCATGATTCGCTAGGATCGGGGCAGGGGGGCAGAGGTAGTTAAGGGGATCTGGAAAGAGAGAGAGAGTCTAATAAAGGGAACGAGAGGGATCCAGACCTTGAGAGGGTACAATGCAATGGTTTAAACACAATATTATTTCTGTTTGAAAATGTCATGTGTTAAAACAATTTTGTGGAACATTAAAGGACTGCGGGGTAGGTGTAAAAGAATAGTAATTCTGAGATATATTGCCCAAATGGGGGCTCACATTGTTGCTTTACAGGAGACTTATTTACTGACAGACGAATTGAGTTGTCTGAAGCGGTTATGGGTGGGGCAAGTTTTTGGGGTAGGTAGGTAGAGAGAGAGCGACGGGGGGGGGGGTGATTCTAATTAAAAAAACCTGCCCGTACAAGATAGAGAGAGTGAATGCAAGGGAAGACGGTAGAGAGATTTATCTCTCTGGCACTCTATTTGGTAAGGGAATTTCTGTTGCTTCAATCTATGGACCAACACCCTCAGACCCGGATTTTTTTGCCACAGTAGAAAGAGATATAATGGGTTTTTCCTCACATTCTCTTATCCTGGCAGGGGACTGGAACACATATTGCAAAAATCAGGAGGATAGGATACCACCATCCAGAGGGCCCTTGTCTAGGGCTCAGATTGCCCTAAACAGACTATTGGAGGTCACAGCGTTAACAGATCTGATTAGGATCCGTTCTACAGGGGGCAATAATATGACATTCTACTCCTCGGCCCATAAGAGTCAATCTCGTATTGCCTTTTTTCTAGTAAATAGAGAGGCACTTAGGGAGGTTAGGGAGGTGGCAACAGGTGGTAGAATTTTTTCAGATCACTCCCCTATCCAGCTAATGTGGGAACCAAGCCCTGTCCCCCCGAGACCATATAGGTGGAGGCTGAATGATTTGTTATTGCTAGAGACCTCAGTGCAGGAAGAATTGGAGGAGGCCCTTACCGAGATTATGCAACAACAACTACCCACGTTACAAAATCAAATGTTGGGGTGGCCAACTTGTAAGGTGTTATATGCGGGCAGTGCAAGACTGGCAGCGCAGCGGAATAGATTGAGAAGGCCAAAAGAAGACTTTATTTTGGGGGCAATTGAATTGTTGACTCCACAGGAAGGGTTGTCTGGGGAGATTGACGCTGAACTCAAAAGCTTGAGAGGGGAATGGGTGGATATCTCGTATGGCAAGGTGGAATTTTGGTTAGAGAAGATTAAAGCCAAATATTTATTGCAAGGAGATGTACCGGGGCGTCTACTAGCGGCCAGGGTCAAGGAATGGGAAGCGAATAGGACAGTTACCTCTATTCAATATGAGGGAAAGACTTTAATAGACCCCCAGGAGATGACGGATGCATTTGCGTCCTACTTCAAAGAAATACATCAAGCAAGAAATTTGGCGAGGGAGGAGGAAATTGGGACATTTCTGGAGGGAATCCCGCTCCCAGTATTAGACTCAGTACAAGCGATGGAGCTAGCGGCTCCCATAAGAGCGGCTGAGATAATTGAGGTGGTGCAGTCTCTGCCTGCCGGTAAAACTCCAGGGCTGGATGGTCTCACAGTTAAGTTTTATCAGACACATTTACAGATGATACTCCCCACTCTTTTGTGATTTTTTGATATGCTAATGCAGGAGGGGGTGAATCATCCTCCACTCTTCCAGGCATATATCACACTGGTTCCCAAACCAGATAAGCCTAGAGATCTGCCTGGTAGCTACAGACCTATGGCATTAATGAATCAAGATATCAAGATACTCTCAAGAATTTTAGCTAATAGAATCTTGCGAGTGGCACTGAGCTTGATTAGTCAGGAACAGGTGGGATTTATGCTGGGAAGGGGGTCACAGGATGCCCTTCGTAAACTACATCATATATTGAGTTATGCACCTGATTCCCAGCTGCCCCTAGCTCTGATATCTTTAGATGCAGAAAAGGCCTTTGACAGGGTCTCCCACCCCTTTCTTTTTGCTACAATGGAGAAGATGGGCTTTCCGCAGGCTTTGCTCAGAGGGCTCAAAAACTTATATGCAGCTCCAACGGCTAGGGTATTATGTAACGGTTATGTTTTGCAAGAAATACAGCTGGAAAACGGGACCCGATAGGGATGCCTCTCTCACGATCTTGTTTAATATATACTTAGAGCCCTGTTGAGAGCTATTAAGATGGATGAATATATAAAGGGGGTTAAGAAAGGGGGGAAGGAGCTAAAGTTTTCAGTTTTTGCTGATGATGTGCTTCTACACTTACAAGACCCTGGCTCAAGCTTTGAGAGAGCAGCAGAGTTAATAGAGCGATTTTCTGCAGTTTCAAACTATAAACTAAATTTGACCAAGACTCAGATCCTACCATTAACACCATATGTTTATTGGGTGGATTTTGCACCATTACGGTTACAATGGAGGGCAGATAAGATCAAATACTTGGGTATTTGGATTACAGTGAATAGTGAGGCGGGGGCTGACACCAATATGGAGGGGGTCATAATGGCAATTAAAGGGGATATATTGAGATGGAACAAATTGCCTTTGAATTTTATGGCTAGATTGGGTCTTATAAAAATGAACCTGCTGCCCCGGTTGCTATATATAGTGTACCTAGTACCTTATAGTATACCTAAAAATTGGTTTGGTAGAATTAGGAAGTTAATCTCTGAGTTTCTGTGGAACGCTAAACCTCTGAGGAAAAAGCACACGATTTTGTGCTTACCGCCAACAATGGGGGGTATGAAATTGCTGGATCTCCAAATATATTATGTTGCGGGACAGTTGGGTCACATGAGTCGATGGGTTAGAAATTTGGATGGGGAGACCTATATACCAACGTGGCTGCAATTGGAGAGGCAAAGGCTAAAAGACTCTAACCTCTCTCCGGAGGCATTGTTGTATGCCAATGTGGGAAAAGGTCCTAAAAAAATACGGGGGACTCCAATAGAGAAGTCAGCAGAGGCTTGGTGGTCGTTTCTTACCCCGGCACAGAGAAAGGACCAAATGAAAGCCAGGGACCAACCTATGCTGGGTAATCCTAACTTCGTAATTGGGGGTCAGGTAATTAATAGGCGGTGGGCTAATCAGTTGGAGGGTCTGAAGGCAGGAGATCTTATTCAGGGCAATAGAGTGGCGCTGATGACGTGGTGTGAAGAAATGTCCTTTTTTAACCGACTGCAGCTTACACGAATGATGGAGGGGGTGCAGAAGAGGCTCAGGGGTTTCACGGATAACTCTTTTACTTGGGACAAGCTAAAGGAAGTTGACTTGAAATCTCACTCTCTATCACAAGTATATAAGGTGCTACTAGATTATATTGGTACGAATTCTCCTGTAAGAGTGTCTTATTGGGACAACAAGATGGCTCCTCAGAGTCTGGCTTGGAATAATATCTGGAAATGTAGCAAGTATATATCTATACCCAAATACAAGAGTATGCAATATTTCATTGTCTCTAACTTGTACTTTACCCCTGTAAGACTATGTGATAGAAAACTTAGACAGACAGACCTGTGTTTCAGGTGTGAGAGGGGAATAGGCGACCTCTTGCATGTGATGTGGGAATGTAATAAAATATTGCCTCTTTGGGGAGAAATTAAACGACATATGGACCCGCTGCTGGACTCACTCGGAATACATAATACCAGAAATATGTGTGTTAGACTTTACAAGAATAGCTGCTATGCTACACCTAAATATCATGTTGCTTTTGATGGCAGCGGTTAGCTAAAGCCTTCCTGGTGCAACATTGAAGGATGATCATGTTTATGCTTACGGTAATTGGGTGAGGGATATGATGGTGACTCTGAGTAGAATAAAGAGGCATTTATATATAGAGGGGAGGAAAAGGTTATATTTTAAGAGGTGGGCAACACTAGAGGCGATCTATTCACTACAGGATATAACAGTCCAAACACAGATCTGTCTGTCAGATTGTGAGTAGAAAAAGAATGTTATGCTGTTGCAAGAAGTAGGTGCAAGTGGTATAAGGTTTATGGGTGGCAATACATGAACACATGTTGTCCAGATGTTGGGGTTTAACCATAAGAGTGAAGAATAATGAACAAGGTCTGCCAAGATATATGGGGGGATCAGGACTCTCTCTCTTTCCAGGGGACTTACTAGGGACCCACCTTATAGAGGGAATGTTTTATGAATGGAACCGATTGCGGAGGCCAATCAATGGACGGTAGGTGTAGAGGTAAGGAGGTTATATCAATCTGGAGTAAGTTGGCCGGTTAACATAGGGATGTTATATATCAGAGGGTCTGGAAATAATGTATTGGCTGGAGAGTTGGTTCCATTTGAAGTGTGTGAATTTTGGTGGGATGTATATAGTTCACGCAGTCAGTCTGGGACTGTGTACCGTGGGTTGACCAGGTATATGTCTGTATGTCTAACATTGAAAAATGAATAAAGCTTTATTAAAAAAAAAAAAAAAAGAAATAATGGGTAAAAGCACCCCAAAAGCTCTCCAATGCCATTTCGGCTCTGACCAGAGTTTGTTTACATGGTCATGATTCTGTATTAGTGGGAGATATGAATTTAAATTGGTTACTTACGGATGAACTGCATTTGGAACCTTTGTTATACTCATATGGTCTATCCCAGATTATAACCGAGTCCACACATTACAATCTAAAAACCTTTAATCTTACCATTCTGGATTGGACTGTAATCAACAGAGTAAATATGGTTGGCTCTACTGAGGTTCTGCCAGAGTCTGTGAGTGACCATATGGCAATTGTTTGTGTCCTGAATTTTAGACGCACCAAGATTCCCCCCACTTATTATGGACGTTTGTAACTTTAAAAATGTTGATCGTGATGCTTTAGCTGCACATTTATCTCTTTTGGATTGGTCATACTTAAAGTGCATTCCTGATGTGAATCTGGCTTTTGATTATTTTTGTGAAGTTTTGTTACCTATTCAGATTTCTTTTGTCCCCTGAGGACCATGAGACTTAGAGGTAATTCTAACAAGTGGTTTACAACTGAGAAAAAGCAATTAATTAGACAAAGAAATAAGGCTTGGGAACTATACAAAAAGCACTTAACTATTACCATGTTGAATACATATAGAAATTTAAGAAATAGGGTATCTAACGTAGTTAGGGCAGCAAAAAAAATTGTATTTTCAGGAACCATGTGAGGCGAATTTGACTAACTCTAAAACCTTTTGGGATAATGTAAATTCCTTAACATCTCCAAAGACTAAACATTTTGTTCAAAAGTTGAAAGTAGGTGACAATGTGGTGACTTCAAGAGTGGAGATTGTTGATCTTTTAAACAAGAAATTTACAGACTTGACAGACTACAGGAAGGTCATAAATCAAAATGATCCAAACAAATCTAGAGTATCTTCAACAGTAAATGAAAGTCCAAAGGTTTTCTCTAAAAAAGTCACTAGGTGTGAAGTCTACAGATTATTGCACATGTTACCGAATACATTTAGTGATTGAAGTGGGGGGGGGGGCTTGAATGGGCATTTCCTTAGGTTAATAATTCCATATATTACTGACCCACTATGTTACATTTTTCATTTTTCTTTACTCTCGGAACATTTTTCTTCTTGTTGGAAGTGAGCTAGGGTCATGCCAGTGCCGAAAAAGCCTAATGCTGAATTGCTAGAGGATTTTAGGCCCATATCAATATCAAATCCTCTAAGTAAATTAATGGAAAAGTTAGTTGCTAACCAGATAAATGAGTATTTGGAAAATCAAGGTTTGCTAAGTTCAAAACAGAATGGCTTTAAGCAGCATCATGGAATGGGCACAGCCTTGGTCAGGTTCACAGACTTCTGAGGGGTTTTGAAAGTGGACTGATGACTGAAGTATTGTTTGTGGACCTGACCAAGGCATTTGATCTGACTGAACATGAGTTAGCTTGCCATAAATTATTGGAATTGGGATTTTCTGGTGCATCAGTAGAATGGGTAAAGGACTATTTATCTAATTGGTCTGAAGTGGTATATGTAGGTAAAACTGAGTCATCTGAAACCCCTGTGGTTTGTGGTGTTCATCAGGGGTCCATATTGGGACCCCTACTTTGTAAATCAACTACCGTCATGTACTACAGTATGTGATACAATTCTTTATGCAGACAACCTGATTCTGTTTTATCAAGATAAAATGGTCACGGTGGTAAAGTGGGGGGGAGGGATTCTCTTTGGGGGTAGTGGGGTAGGGGGTGGGCTGTTGGGTACTTGGTTTAATTTAAGTCATTTGTTGAGAAGTTATAAAATGTTCTGTGTATTCTGTACCATGCTTATGATATGTGCGTTGTCGTAATAAACTTTAAATTTCAAGATAAAATGGTCACTGATCTTACTGTCCCATCATGGTCCTGAATATTGATTATAAGCTTTTCACAAAGATCCTGGAGTCTTGCCTGCAAGGCATCCTGTCACAAATAATTAACGCAGATCAGTGTGGTTTTGTACCTTCAAGGCAGACACAGGACAACATTAAGCGATCCCTTCACCTGTTGCACCATGCCACCTGGTCGAGGGCCCCATTCCTGCTAATGAGTCTGGATGCAGAGAATGCCTTCGATTGGGTAGCATGGCCATTTTTGATGGTGACGCTGGGGGCATTGGGCTTCTCAGAGGAATTCAAGGGAATTATTGGGAGGCTTTATGATAGACCCATGGCATATATCAAAATTAATGGCTCTATTTTGGACCCAGTTGCCCGGTAGAGGGGAATCAGGCAGGAATGTCCCCTCTCACCCTTACTTTTTGCAATATATCTGGAGCATCTAGTGCCAGCCATAAGGTAGGAGGAGGCAGTTATGGGTATGCAGATGGGGAGGGATCATCACCAACTTGCACTTTATGCAGATGATTTACTAGTGCACCTGTTGGCACCGAAGTCCATCCTTCCACTGTGGAACTTGCTGCAGATGTTTGGGGCCATATCTGGCTATACGGTGAACCTGGAAAAGACAGAGATGCTCTGTGTAAAATACAATCCCTCCATGGAAGTTCAACATCGGTTCCCATTTCGATGGAACTTTCCTAGTTTCAAATATCTAGGGGTTCACCTAACAGTTGATCTAGATCTGTTATATAGACATAATTACTAACCACTTATAAGTTCTCTAAATGCAGACTTGGAGAAATGGCCTACCATCCCTCTCCCTCTCATGCGAAGAGTAGAGGCGATATGGATGAACCTTCTCCCCAAGGTTTTATACTTAGCACAGACCATCCCGACTACACCTCTGAAACAATTTGTTTACTGAAACAAATAAAAAAAATCTCACGTTATATATGGGATTATAAACCTCCCCAAGTAAGGTATACAACTGTACAACTACCCAAAGGAATGGTAGGCTTAGCTCTTCTGAACCTTGAGGGCTATCATAGGGCTATCATAGGGTGACCCAGCTTCAAATTATCTTCCTGTGGCTTCATAAGACATACTATGCAAAGTGGAGGGAGCTGGAGATCAAGGCAGAGGAACTCACCAATCCTTTGGCAGATTCTGCTGGCTTGCCCCAGTCCCTCACTGTGGGACATTACAACCAACCCCTATAAGGCTAGTACTTTAAAATGTTGGAGAACCTTATTTAACTCCCTCAATTTGCTTCCCTCAGGCCTCTGTTAATCTCTCTTTCCAGGCACTCCCAATTTCTCCCAGCCAGGCTAGATACAGGTTTCAGAATGTGGAAAAGACAGAGTATCATTACATTAGCACACATTCTAAAAGAGAGGGTACCACGTACATTTGCAGAACTCTGTGATTTATATGGTTTGCAACCCCATGATCAATTCCATTATCTACAAGTTGTTGACTTAGTCAAACAGTTCCCTAAAACAGTATTGGAACAGGGTTCCCAGATGGGGTTATACGAGGTCATCCAACAGGCATTGGAAGAGAGGGCCCCTCTAACTCATATGATTTCTTATACATATAAGGTATTGATGGCTCTTCAGGGTAGCTTTATATCCTATGTCAAACAAAACTGGGTGAAAGATCTAGGAATTATTCTCTCAGAGCAAAATTGGAATTGCCACATAAGATTTCTGTACTCATACGGCATCCTTACAGATGGAAAGTATTTAATTGTTAACTGACCATTAGATATTTTAGGACCCCAGCCATACAAGTTAAATATTTGCCTGATCTAGGAGTCTCCTGTTGGAGGGGGTGTGGAGTCTGCCCATCCACACATGGTCATGTGTTTTGGAGTTGCACTGCTCTGGCCCCTTTTGTGGCCACGTTACATGTGGCCCTTGGGGAACTATTTATTTTCCAGCTTCCACTTACAATGGAGGTTTTTCTTTTCTCCCAGTTTCCACCGGGATTCTGAGACCTGGCAACCAGGAAACTCCTGGCTATCTGTCTCTTGATTGCCGAAAAAGCTATTAGTCATAGGTGACTCTCTTCAGTAATCCCAACTATAGAAGAGTGGAGGGACCTCATGATTGAAGTCTATCACATGGAGCATTTGATGGCTCTGACCTGCCATGTAAAAGAGGAGTTTGAGTTGTTTTGGTGTAGGTGGGTTCTCTATAAAATGCAGTATTGGGGGGATTTTGTGCCATAGCCGCAGCCTGGAGCAGGAGGGTGCTACAGTTTATCTATACCATAACTTTTACCCTAGATGTAATGTAGTACCCAAAATCTAGATGATTCGATCATTTGAAGAACTATTCTATCAATATATGATGTCATGTACAAAGCCTCCCCATGGCACCTCTTGGTCTCCTTTGTTACTTATGAAGTAAATCTGTGCATAATTCTTAATTTTAAATAATTCTACTTAATTTTTTGTAGTAATAACATCCATTAACTGAAATAAGATCTGACCTGTATATGTTATGTATATGTTATTTTATTGTTTGCTGTTATCTTTCTGTGTGACTGTGTTTATATGTTTTGTACACAGAAAAATTTGAATAAATAAAAAGTAAAAAAAACGATCATTAATATTTTACTTCATTTACAGTGGGATTTTGACATGACTGGTGGTTGGTTTGCAGATAATTCTATTGTTCTGAACATGACAAAAACCAAAAACGATGTTATTTGGTACTAGTTAAATGTTAAGGGATAGTTTGGAATTGTTGATTCATGATTCAACTGGGTCAACCATTGAACAGGTACGGTCTTTTAAGTACCTGGGGATATTACTTGATCCAGTGCTAAGTTTTTCTCCTCAGATCACCACACTCTGCAGACTGGTAAATCAAAAGGTTGGATTGCAGTATACATTTAAAAAACATTTTACTGAAAAAACAAGAAGGGCCATAGCTATAGGAACCTTGCTCTCTCATCTTGAATGTGGGGCTCCTTTGTATTATAACCTTGGGAAAAAGGAATTACATACTTTAACAATCACCTATAACATTATTTGTTGTTTCACATTGTCTGTTCCTTATCGCACACACCATTGTGAGTTATAGTTAAGATTGAGTTGGTTGCCCTTTACATCTAGAATAGAATATTCTTAATGTTGTTTAACATTTAAGGCTGTATTTTTAAAGTCCTTGTTTCCTCTAGCTGATTTGTTGACAATATGTAGTGTAGCTTTCAAGTTAAGATCATCAAATGGCTTGCTTCTGGAAACCCTAATGTGTAAGTAAAAAACTGGGTCACAAGGTTTTTCAATTTCTGCACCTCTGTTATGGAACTCATTCCCCTGCTCCATTAAGAATGCAAATTCTCTGATGAATTTTAAAATGTTGTTAAAACAATATTTGTTGCCTCAAGTTCAATGTAATTGTATTAAGTAATTTTGAATATGTTATGATTACATAGTATGTGGTGATGATATTTTATGTGTATATATGGAAACATTGATCATGTGTCATTGCTTTGACTCCTGGGTCGGACCTAAAAAGGGCTAATTTTGGTCCTTACCCGTTTAACAAATGGTTAAATAAAAAATAAATAGAAAATGACACATCTGTTTATTTTGCAATTAAGAATCCGGACTGACTGTACATCATACCTAAAGTACTTAGCTAGTCCTTACCACTGCCTCCTGCTTTTGTTTAGGAGACTGGGAGATTTGACAACAAGTTCTGGTGGGACTTAAGGGTACACAAACCCAGAAGCTTCCACCCTCCCTAAATGCTCCCTCCAGCCTGTGCCACCAGCCAATGTTCCACTGGCTACACTGATCCCTCCTATCATTACCATATCTGCTCCCACTCTAATTGATCACTCCTGGCTGCTCATTTCTTGGGCACTCCTGTTCTGTATCAATCCATCAAACCTCATTAAGTTAGGTAGTACATTGCTATTTGTCTCTGAGGCTGTTATTGTACTCAGTTAGATGAGCTGTTAGGCTTTACTTCTGATCGAGATGTATCTAATGTTTATTCTTTTGTATTTCAGCATATCTCTTGTTTATAAACATGTATTTACTCAATGTATCCATTATACCCTTTCCCCTGCCCCAGGTCACACCTAGAAACAAGCCTTGGCTCAATGTGCCTTTCCCAGTTATCAGCTTTTAAATAAATAAGTGTAAGGCACTGCTAAGCAGTCTGTGACAACTGTTCATGATGAGACACAGGATTTCATTTATTTGAGGACTTTTCACTACACTAGTGCATACATAGAGAATGCTGGATGGCAACTATACACAACCAGTATGTTCTGTCACAGAGGGATTCTGATTCCCGCTGACCTCAAAAGTGAAACTCAAGAGGTCCATGGGAATCAGAACTGTGAGGTAGCAGAACACGGGTTGTGCATGAAATGGCTCATCCTGTATTTATTATAGTTAGTAGTGTTTGTTCTTTCCCCCTACTGTTGCTTACTCCCTCCACTTGCAGCTTCACTTTGTTTCTGTGCGAACTGCCGCTTAGTCAAGTCACTGAACTTCCTGCCCTCCTATCACAGTTACCTGACTCCGTGTTGTGTGAAATGTGCACAAGGCAATTCTTTCACATTCAAAGGTTCTAGTGCATTTTCTCTTTTGCAGGACTGCCTTCATTCACTGTTTCCCTCCTTGAGGTACTTGTAGGTCTCTGTCATATCACCTCTCATTCTCTTCTATTTCAGGATGTACATGTTAAGATCCCTCAGACTCTCGTCCTTTGGCTTCTCATGAAACTCTTGCACCATTATAGTTGCTTTCTTCCAGAGTGCCTCCACCTTGTGTACGTCCATTCTGAGAGGTAGCCTCCAAAACTTGACACATTATTCCAGGTGGGGTCTCACCAAAATGCAGTACAGTGGCAACACCACCACCTCCTTCCTACTACTGGAGATACCGTTCCCTTTGCAACCCAGCATCCCACTAGCCTTACCGACTTCTTTGTCATACTGCCCTGCCACTTTCAGACTGTCAAATATGATAACCCTAAGGCCTTTTTCCTGTTTAATAACCATCAGTACCTCCTGCTCATCTTATACTCAGCACCTGCTCTAGCTGCATGATTTTGCCCTTTTTGACATTGAACCCCAACTGCCTTGCTCTTGACTACTCCTTGAGATTCCAAGGATCCTTGAACATTCTCTCCATCTCTTCCTGAGTAATACCAGTTCCAGTACTGAGCCTTGTGGCACCTACTGTCACTTTCCCATCATTAGAGTAAGTGGTGTTTACCACCACCTTCTGTCTCCTATCTGGTAGTCTGTTTCTAACCCAATTGACCACTTTGGATCCCACCACTTGGCTAATGAGCTTCTTTGTCACCCTCCTGTGTGGCACAATGTCAAAGTCAATGCTGAAGCCCAAATAGGCCATGTCCATTGCCCTCCCCTGACCTAGTTCCCTAGTCACGTAGTCAAAGAAATCTATCAGATTCAACTGGCATGACCCCCATCATGAATCCATGCTGTCTGTGGTCTTGCTGCCTATTAGATTTAAGATACTCTACCAGACTTTATTTTAACAGAGTTTCCAATAATTTCCCCACCACTGAATTAAGTCTAACTGGTCTATTGTTGTTATCCTCCTCCTTGCTGCCACTCTTATGTAGACAGACCACATCACCTCTTCTCCAGTCCTCCAGAACGATGCCTGTTTCAAGTGAACTGTAGAATAAGGCTGTCTGTGGGACTGTTAACACCTCCCTGAGTTCTTTTACAACCCTTGGGTATATGCCATCTAGTCCCATAGCTTTATCCACCATCAGAGTTGCAAGTCTCTTCCAGATTATTTCCTCTGAAAATGGAGTTGTTTCTCCTCATTCCTGCTACTCCCTGGTGCCCCCCCCCGTGAAGATGGAGCAGAAGTACCTGTTTAGGATGTCTGCTTTTTCTTGGTCTTCTTCTGTGCAGACTACCCCTCTGCCCTTCTAATCTTCAGTATCCATCCCTTGCTGTCCTCTTCTCAGAAGTCTTAGCCCTCTAATGGCCTCTTCAGTGATTCTTTCCTCTGTCTGCACCTTTGCTCCCTTCACGGCCTTGCCTGCTTCCCTCTGCTTTAATAGGTATAACTCCATGCGTCCTACCTATGTGGTTCCTTATACCTCCTAAATGCCCCCCTTTTTTCCTTCACCACCGCTGCCCCTTCCTTAGAGAGCCATAACAGTCTCTTTTTCCTTCTGCATTTACCCTCTTCCTTCATGCATAGATGGGTTGCTGTAATTTTGCCCTCCCTTATTTTTTCCCACTCCGCTTCCATCTCTTCCTGGCAATCCCTTCCCCTCCCCTCCCCAAGGCAGTTTCTGAGGCAGTCCCCCATTTTCTTAAAATCCCCTTTTTAAATAATTTTACATGGTTCAGTAAGAATTGTACATTGTAATTATGTGGCTCTATTTTACTTGGGATCAAAAACAGAATGTAGTTTTCCAATAGACAGTACCTATTATATAGGGAATAAATGCTGAAAAAGTGTAGTATATGAGGATATAATGCCATTGAGGGGGCTAACTAGCTCAATAATCAACAAGGGGGCTAATTAGCTCAATAATCCCATGAGCCCAGAGGGTTCATGTTACAGGAGAAAAAAAGACAATCAAAAATCTCACAACAGTCTTCATAAAACTGTATTCTGACATGTAAAGCTAAGAACACTCTACAAGGGCACACATTTATCACTGTGGGCACTGTGAACTAGTAGGCCCATTTATGCACAACTGAGCTGTCTAGAGCTGGTGTGCAGTTACATGGTTTGGAAATGTGTAGCCCTCCTTGGCATGCACTATAGTGTAGGATGTGGCCACTGGGAGGGTTCATGTCCTAATAGTGATTGCAAAACAGATATCACTATTATGCCATGTGTATATTGCCAAAAGCATTTGATATACAGTTCTCGGTGGTCCAACTTCCGGTATCACTTAGTGTTTTACGGAGGACTGTGCCCCGTGCCCACACACCTGCTTTTAGATTGTCAACTGGGGGGATGCATGTCGAGGAGGGGGAAAAACTTGGCTGGGGGAAAAAAGGCAGCCACAAACAGTGGCAAAATACTTTTCCCCAGTCTGTCCCTAACCCAGTGCCTACTGCACCATAGCCAGCCACCCTCCCCACCACACCACAGGGCTGGCTCGGCTGCAGCAGGCTCTCCTCCCTATCTAAACCCTCCCTCCTATCCCTCCCCTCCACCTTTGTATCCCTCCCCTTCCAGTCACTTTCCTCACTATTGTATCACTACCTTTGCAGGGTAGCTAATGATGATAGTGCTATAAATCAATCATTGTTTTTACATCATTGGATCTGATCTTTCTTTTGGGTATGGAGATCACTGATTTGGGGGTGGAACCAGTCAGTTGGTCTGACCATCACACCATAAGGTTCAGTTTCAGGGCCCCCAACTAGGTCTGCCCCTCAGGAGATGGTTGGTACTGCCCTTTAAGGGGTGTTAACCCCAGTGACCTAACGGCGGTACTGGATCTATCGGGCCTGTCGGGTGAATGCATGAGTCCAGATGATCTTGTACAAGCCTATAATAAGGCTGTGGGAGATGCTCTGGACAAAATTGCTCCTGTTCATGTTCGGCCTCTCGCCCTCCATCCAAGGACCCCCTGGTTTGATAGCTCCTTGAAGGAGTTAAGGCGAATTGGCTGAAGGTTGGAGAGAGTCTGGCGGAGGTCCGGCAATGATGCTGACAGGCTTAGGTTGATGGCACATTATGATAGCTATCAATCAGAAATCACCCGTAAGAAAGCAGAAATTCTGTCCAGGGAGATTTCTGCTGCACAGAACTGACTGGCTCATCTTTTTCAGACTGTGGACAGATTGTGCAATCCAATCTATCTCCAGCCTAAAGAAGCTTTTTCTCAGCTAAGATGCGAGGAGTTCGCTTAGTTTTTTGCAGATAAGATTGCCAGCATCAGGTCTGGCATTGGTCTGACTTCTCTTTTGGGGGACTGCAGTGATTGGCGGGAAGTGGCATGTACTCGGTCTGACTGGTCAGACTTTTGCCGGCTGGAGTTCAGTGACATTGTAAAGATCACCCAGACATTGCGACCAATTAGTTGTAGTTTGGATCCAGGCCCTGCACCCCTCTTAGTAGGATGTGTAGAAGTCATCTGCCCAATCCTTGCTGACATTGTCTGGAAGTCCTTGGAGAGGGAGATCTTTCCTGACACCCTCAAGGAGGCGGTCGTTTGACCACTCCTTAAAAAATCCTCCTTGGATCCAGATTGTCTAGCTAACTACCGGCCTATCTCTAACCTGCCATTTGTTGGTAAGGTTATTGAAAAGGCAGTTGTGCTGCAACTGGATGATCATCTTATGACTCACAATGTCTATGATACTCTCCAGTCTGGTTTTAGGAAGAAGCACAGCACGGAGACTGCCTTTGTCCGGGTATTGAGTGATCTTCTAATGGCTAGAGATCGAAAAGCATGTACCATTTTGGTCCTTCTCGATCTCCCTGCTGCATTTGACACTGTAGACCATGGTGTGCTACTGGAGCACCTGCGGGTTTATTGTGGGCTGTCTGGTACAGTCCTCAAGTGGTTTCATTCTTACCTCACAGGCAGGTCTTAGAGAGTTGCCACTAGAATATATTCCTCTGGCGCTCACTCCCTGCCTTGTGGGGTACCGCAGGGTTTCATTTTGGCTCCCATGCTGTTTGCAGTGTATATGCTACCATTGGGAGAAATCATTAAGCGATACAGCTTGGGTTTTCCCTGCTATGCAGATGATACCCAGCTGTGTCTGTCCTTTCTCCCCGGCCAGGGTGATGCACTCTCTGTGCCAAACAACTGCCTTGCTGAGATCAGACTTTGGATGAGTTTCAGCTGGCTAAGACTGAATTCGGATAAGACTGAGGTATTGGTAGTGGACCCAGGTCGCCCGGGGGCAGGTTTGGGAGTTGGACAACCCTCAGGTCTGTTACTTGGTGGTATGCCGCTCCCTACCTCAGATCAGGTGCGTAATCTGGGCGTTATTTTTGATGAGGGGCTGACCTTAAAATCTCAGGTATCAGCTGTCGTCAAATCCTCTTTTTACCATCTGAGGAATATCGCCTGGGTGAAACACCTGGTTCCATCGGGCCATCTTCCAACATTGGTCCATGCCTTTGTCACTACCTACCTTGATTACTGCAATTCCCTTTACCTAGGGCTACCTGGGGTTGATATCCGCCACCTGCAGCTAGTGCAGAACACGGCGGCCAGGCTTTTGACTGGGACATCTAGGACCAGTCATATTACACCTGTGCTCCACGAACTGCACTGGCTGCCTGTTAGGTGGCAGATTACCTTCAAGGTTGGTCTACTAACCTTTAAAGCCCTACACAACCAGGGACCCGGTTACCTGAAAGATCTCCTGATTCCATTCTGCCCCCTGCATCCTCTCCATTCCACCAATGAGGGATTGTTAGAGATTCCCAGGGTTCGATTGAAAACATCAGGTTCACGTCCTCTTGCTTTTTCAGCACCAACCCTGTGGAATTCTCTACCTCATTGGTTGAGATAATGCCCAACCATCGATAGTTTTAAAATTGGTTTAAAAACATATTTATTTAGTTTAGCTTTTATTTAAATATAGTTGATATATTTTAATGTTGTTTTAATCTATTTATTTATATGTTCTTATGTAGAGCGCCTTGGCTTTGAAAGGCGCTATATAAATAAAGCTGATTTGATTTGATTTGATTTGATTTGACAGTCGCTCATTTATTATCGCTATCATCACTGGATGCCCCACTGGGGCACACCCTGGCTGTGACACTGCATATATTGCAGTACATGGGAATGGCTGGGTGGTCTGTGCTGAGCCAAAAATGCCCCATAACCCCACCATAAATGGACAACCTGTGGGCCAGAGCATGCACTACTATGCAGACATGTCAAATTCCAACAGCAAGAAGATTGACAGAGGTGGCCGTGAAAGTGTGCAGCAGCTGTATGGTAGGGCAGGAACAGTCCACTGTACAGAGGCAGGGCACAGAGTCCCATGGACAGGTGTGTGTTGCAGAACAGAGGAGTGGATGGGGACAGGGACACCTTGGCAATGCACCCCTGACCTTTGTAGTAGTAATCGGGGTCAACCTGGCTCCACAGCCAACAAGGGTGCAAAACAGGCACCACAGGGGTTCCACCTATCAGCAGACCACAACATGTATGCACTCGTGGCAATATCTGCATTGGTGGTGTCAGGCATTACTCTGCATGGAATTTCACTGCTGAGCTAGTGAGGATGGCCATCTCAGAGATATGTACCAATTATGCCACCCTGTACAGCTGAACCTCATTTCTATTACTGCCAAACATTAAGGCACAAATATGGAATGTCACCCAGACAACTGTCAATGCAGTGAGGTCTGTGCCCAGGTACATCAAGACCCTCAAGCACAAGAGCAGGACCTGAAGACAGCCATCAGGAAGAAGATGGCAGGTGGGTGGTGGTCAAGGAATGTCACTGATGGGGACCTACCATCCCCATCTGAGCTCACATCAGTGGATGGCATGATGGTCACACCATCAGACAGGTGATAGTGGATGGCGAGGAAGAGAGACCAGACACCATGCTAGGTGAGTGACTACAGCCTTACACATGTGGCACAGTGCACACTAGAGTTGCACTAACAGTGACCCTGCCATCAACTCTGCCCCTGCAGTGGACCTGCCCGTGTCATTGCCAAAGGAGTATGACATGACCTTGACTATCAATATCCACACAACCAAAGTGATGGACACTGCCAATCAGAATAGTACCCTGCCAATGCATGATGATGAGTAAACCAATGGTGCACCATACCAACTGCCATAGTCACCGGGCCAACCACTAGCAATATGTTATTCCCCCACAGATGCCTGCAATGCCAGCACAGACAGCAAATAGCAGGAGAAAGGAGGATTGCAGCATCATGAGGAGTGGCCCCCAGACAATTCACAGAGCTCTTAGTGACGGACCTCCATACAGAGCACCCCCCCACTCCCTGGATCCATGGTCCCAGAGCCCCATGCACCATATGCGCCAGGGGGTGGGTAAAGACATATATGGACAGAAGCATGCACCACAGCCATCCAGTGCATCAGGAACCAGCACCATCTCATGCACTGACACACTTTCCCCAGCTATGCCACCTGCTTGGGCAGCACCCAATTGACAGAGTGCCTAGCAACCCAGCATGGTGCCAGGTAATCAATCAATAAATCAATTCTTTGTTTAACCAGGCGAGCACCATTGAGTATACTCATTTCCAAGGTGGGCCTGGGAGCAATTCACAGAAACAGTTTTACATAGAAATGAGAGATATAGTACATATGTAAATTTACAGTATGAAAAAAAATGCACAACCACCATTACAGTTATTATGTACAGCCAGACATATGCATAAAACAGGAAGTGTAGAATAGTATATATATATATATATATATATATATATATATACACACACATACATATATATATATTTATATATCATACACACAAAATGTACAGAGTAAAAGGTTAGAGCAGATAGTGCAATGCATGATTAGGGTCCAGGTGACCTGTCCGGGCCGGGGGATCAGGAGGAATAATAGAAGTGCTGATAGGTAGCTAACAGTTTGTTACACCCTGGGGCAGTAGCGGAGTTGGTAAAGAAGAGACAATGTCAATGGCGGGGGCAACCTACCATGACTAAGCTGAGGCCAGGAAGAATTTGCAAGGCATCAGCCAGGTGGGGGGTCAGGAGGAATTATTGAAGCGCTGATAGCTAGAGGACAGTTTGATACACACTGGGGGGGGAGTAGCTGGAGTGGGTAAAGAAGGGACAAGGCCAATGAAGAGGAGTGGGGCAACCTACCATGAGCAAGCTGAGGCCAGGAGGAATTGTAAACAGTGATCCTGACCCCGGGAGTGGAGATGAGGGTCCATTGGCAACCTGCTAGAGGACATGCTAGGGCACCTCACAATATATGTCAGCAGAAATAGTAGTCTGCCCTTTTACAGCCAGCCTCACTGCCACAGACTCATGCCAGCTGCAGCCCCACATTGCCACAGCCTTCTGAGGAATAGGGGGATATTTCTGACCCTCCCATAGGAGCCCCCCATCCATAGTGACTGGGACCAGCCCAATACAGGCAGAACAGCATGGCTGTCCCCCTGATAGGGGCAAGTCTTTTACCAAGTTCCACAATGCAGTACTCCACCCAGTAACAGAGTCAACATGCCCATAAGGGGCCCCCTTGCATGAACACACACATGCACTTAGCACTGCCATTCATCACTGTGCCGTACTTCTTGGCCATGCACCATTGTCCTGCCTCACAAAGACCCAGCCTGGAACACTTTGCACAACAGCCCATGCAAAGTCTCTCTACTGCCTTATGTCACCCCTGCTGCGTGTCCGCATCTGGCTCCTAGCTTTCCTCCTCCTGGCCCTATGGGACCTCATTTGCAGGTAGGTCCTACAGTAAAGGTAATCTTTTCCTTGCTGTTATATTGCACAGCATCCAGCACATGACAAAGACATGGCACATCATCCCCGGTGCATGCAGCACTGGGCAACCTGTCTTGTCCAGGCACCTGAACTGTATCTTCAGCTACCAGAAGGTATTCTCCAAAGCATTCCATGCCTTTCTATGGGCATTATTGTACCTCTGCTCCACCCCACAGCAGGGGCCAGGAATGGTGTCAAAGGCATGGTCTGGAGGGGTACTTACTGTCACTTGAATTGGATACATGAAAGAAGCATGCCACTATGAAACAGTGAACAGTATGGCATGCCCTGTGCCCACATGACCTGTATGATATGTACCTCACATCCACCTTTACTTGCTTTAATTGGTAGCCAGTATTGTCCTCAGCCATGACTGCTGGAAGATGAAGGTGCCATGCTTGGATCCAAGGTACTTGGCAATGACATTCAAAGCAGGGTGTGCATCAACAGCGGGGCCACATCCTTTGTGTTCATGGCCTGTGGATGGGTGCCCTTTTATGGCATCTACAAGTGCTAGGCCCATCCCATGCTCCTCTAGTCCACCATCTCTGGTTGTGTGTGTATCCCTTTAAACATCTGAGCATCCCACAGGTTTGTCCGGGCATGCAGGAGCATTGCTCTACACCCTTGAATGCACACCACACCATGCCTAATGTCACATCCCTGTGTGTAGTGTATGGACAGGATGTCTGCATGATGGGCTTGACAGATAATCCCCTATACCCTTGGCAGGAAAGGCTCTCTTTGTTATGAGGGGAATGATGGCAGCTGGTGGACAGTGACTGTCCCATCATGGGTAAGGCATGTGATGGTGTTCCATGGATGTTGCATCTGTGTATGTAAGCCATGGGTTGTTCTGTACCTGACACTGTTGTGTGTTCCAATAGTTATTTCAGCCATTCCAGGGATACCCAGAAGGGATGCCTCCCAACAAGCCATGGACCTGGAAGCAGAGTACTAGTGCTGGCAATGTGGCTGCCAGGGGGCTTGAGTGGGTGGAAGAGGCATACTATGTAGATTAATTCGAAGCACCCTGATTCACTGTGGAGCCCTTTCTTGCTGAGTATCTCACAATCTGTGGCCATTGCATGGGAGAGTGGGTGGTGGTGCATGGGGATGGGGTGGTGGTGGGTGCATATGTGCATGCATGGCACCCATCCATGTCACTTAATAGTGCCATTCCTCCCCTATAGATTATGCCTGGCCAGCTTATGGACTTGCACCTTATCTGGAAGGGCCTGGAAGAAGTGGGCATTGACAGTGAGCCACCCAGGAGGCTACGGACAGTAGGAGAAAAAGTTACCATACTGACCTACTATGTTGCGGTAGTAACAGGGGTCACCATGGAGGAGTGGATGGAGGACCCCACCAGGGTGTGCATGGGCTCATGGGCTGGTGTACCCAGACATACCTTGGCATGGGATGTGCAGGATGTTGCCTTACCCATTTGGGCATCATGCTGATGCATGGATTGCTCAGATGTTCAGTAGTCAATGTGGGCATTTTTTTGGAGTCATGGATGCCAGGACTTTTACTGGCAGTCACCATTAGGTTTATGTTTTTATTTTCTTTCCATTGATTTTTCTGATTGCCCTTCCCTTCCTGTAATGCTGTGTCCGTGTCCAGAGTAAAGCTTTGAATATACCTACTCATGACCTGTCTTTTCTTGTGGGGGGGAGAGTATGTAACTATGTTGATGTCTGCCTTCATGCTGTGTAGTGTCTGGTGTGCACTGCACTGTGTTACATGGCCATTCATTGCAGTTCGCACTGTTGTGCATACACATTGCAGGCCACATACACACCCCTTTTACCCACAGTTAATAGGACACCATGTGATTGTATAGCTCTCCTCTGTACATGGTACATATTCTTGTTTTGGATGCAGCATGCAGCTACTTATAGTTCGGGATGCACATATGGCCCTGCGTTACCTGTGTTAGTGCCACATAATGGCCATAGCACTTTTGTGCATAGAGCCCACAAAGTGTACAAAAATCAAATTTAGTCATAAATATAGAGCAATTTTAAAGGATAGCAACTGACACAGTGACACATGAGTCCTGCAAATGTTGAGGGAAACTGACACTACTTTCAAACGCTCAAAGCTGCATGCAGGAATTATCTACGTCCCTCTGCAGAATGTAAAGTATGCACTTCATTGCTACCCTCAGCCCTGATCACTGGATAATGAGCTGAATGAAAAACTGAATATCTGGTGTATAAAAAGAAACAGAGTTCTAAAAAGTGCTAAAAAACACAGAACACAATTCCATGTGACAAAGCAACAATTTATTTAAGCAATAATGGTTTCCCATCTCCTTTAAAACAACTCACACTTAAGTAGGGAAAGAACAATTACGTAAGAACTTACTGTAACAGTAGATCTTCAAGGGGATCTCGGTCATCAGGTCACACCATAGGAACTTTGCTGCTTGTGACGCAGGATCCATATGGAAGATTTTCAGCAGTACAACTGGGGCCGCCCACGCAGTCAACATCCATTGACGTCACCAACAACCACCAGGGAATGGTGTCATTTTCGTGTGCAGGGTATCAGGTGGGGGGACGGACTGTTGCAGATCTTGGTGTCATCTGCAAGGAATTAGACTTTCCCTTCCAGTTCCTCTGCTACATTGCTAATGAAGACATTAAAGAGGACTGTTACAGTACTGGCCCTTGTGGTACCCTGCTGGTCACTGTCCCCTCCTCGGAGCAAACTCCATTCACCACCACCCTCTGCCTCGTATCCCCTAACCAGTTTCTTACTCAGGTTACCACCTTACTGCCCACCCCCATGCTACCCAACTTGTTTACCAGCCTCCAATGAGGAAGAGTGTCAAAGGCCTTGCTGAAGTCCAGGTAGGCCACGTCCACTGCCCCTGTCTGATCCAACACCTTGGATACTCAGTCAAAAAAATCTATTAGAGTTGTTTGGCATGACCTCTGTAAACATGTGCTGCCTCAGGTCCTGCAGTTAGCTGGATTCCCGGTGTTCCACGATTCTTTCCCTTAATAGTGTCTCCATCAATTTCCCTACTGTCGATGTCAGGCTGACAGGCCTATAACTGCCTGCCTCCTCCTTGCTACCACCACTCTTTTCCAGTCCTTCAGGACCACACTGGTCTCCAGTGAACTGCTAAATAAGTCTGCCAGGGGTGCAGCTAGCACTTCCATGAGTTCCTTTACCACTCTTGGATGCATCCTGTCTGGCCCCATGGCTTTGTCCACCCTCAGATTAGGGAGTGCTTTCCTGACCATTTTCTCAGAAAATGGACTGTTATCCACTTCCTTAACCCCCACCCCCACCCCAGTCTCTTGGTGCTTATTTTTGGTCCCTCAGTTTTCCCTACAACTGTGAACACTGAGCAGAAATATTTTTTTAAAGAGCTGCTGACACCTCAAAGAAAACTTTGAAAAACATAATACAGGTACAATTCATTTTGCATTCCATATATATTCTATAGACTCATCCTCCCCATTGCACATTAAGGAGGAAATTGTTATGAATACACAATCGTTATCCCTTAGAGTTCACCTGCCTCTATAGCTTACTTCCTACTTTAGGTCATAGTGCTCTGTTGTGACATCACAATCTATTCCCATGGAAGTAACTGTGATGTCACAAATAGTGTATTATGACCTCGGTTAGAGAGAAAGCAAAAGGAATAGATGAACTCTTCAGAAGCAAAGATCCTGTTTTCATGCAAATGACCTCAATAATATATAATGTGGAGAAAAACTGTAAACTAATGTGAAAAACAAGTTGAACTGTGTCTAAATACTATGTTTTGATAAAGTTTTCCTGAAGCTGCTCTTTAAGATGTTTGCCTTTTCTTGGTCTTCGTCTGTACAACCTCATTCCTCCTTTTTTAACCATACAATCCCTCCCTTGGTATTCCTTTTCATGTTAATATACAGTACCTGAAACATGTCTTGTCCCCCTTTGATATAGTCTGGGCTATTATTTCCTCAGCTTGCATCTTTGTGATCCTTACTGCTTTGCCTGCCTCACTCCATTTCCCTAGATACACTCCCTGTCCTCCTCTCTCTGGGTCTCCTTATACCTTCTGAATGCAATTGTTTTTGTCCTTACCTTTTCTGGCACTTCTCTCTAGAATCATAGTGGTCTACTCCTCCCTCTGGTTTTGCTTATTTGCCTGAGGTACAGGATGGTTGCTTTTGCTATATTCTCTTTTAATCTGGCCCATTTGCAGCTATTTCCAGCTTGGGCTCCAGGGTCTTTGCTTTGGAAACCAGCTCATCTTCAACACCAGAGCAAGAGCCTTTGTCATTGACTTCTAGTGGTTCCAAACACCCTATGCCGTGCTTTGTGACAGCTCAGTCAGTAGACGGCAGTGAAGGAGAGTGGAGGGCTTTGCTGGTCATCAGCTCAGGGTCAGGATGGGGGGGTGGAGCGGTGGTGGTGGAGAACTACCTGCTGGGGTGGGGGTTCTGCTAGACACCAGATAATGGATGTTCTTTCTTTTACAGGGGATCAGGGATGGGGGGACACCAGGGAATGGTGTCCCATTCTTATACAGGGGATCAGGGATAGGGATCAAACAACACTTGAAAAAGCGATACACACAGAGCAGTTGAAAAATCTTGGTAAACAATTTATTTAAACACACATACAACTGCTCCCTGGCGCTTCGAGGGCATACACCCTCTTAGAACCACATATGTTTCTTTATCAGAAAGCAATCTCATAGCTTCTGATTCATAGTCAGGTTTATTCAAAATAACCACACACACCCCATCTGATTGCTTGAAAACAACCCCTTTTAAATTTTCGAAGATCTTACAAAGCTGCCTGTTCACATTTTGAAAGATTGTTTCCTCAATTGTACCATTGTCTGGAAAAAAGAGAATCAATCTCCTTAACTACTACACTTTGATAAGTATGTATTGCAGGATCAAACCCTAGGACAAAAAACAGATTTTGGTCTCAACTTCAGTTTCCTTTCATGATCTGAAACACCACAAAACTCTTAATTTCAAAATCAATCAATCAATCAAAATCTTTATTTATTCAGGCGAACATCATTGAGCGTAGCTCATTTACAAGATGGACCTGAGTGGTCATACAAAGAAGGATACAAGTATTGTACAAAGACATGAGAATAACATAACATTAATACAATCAAATAGATGAGAGATATATACAAAAATTTACAGATATACAAGGCACAGTAACAATAACTTAAACCTGTAAAAATGAAGAGGACATTCAATATAGAAGGGATAATATTCAGATAGTAGGGCTTCTATAGGCTTTTTATATGAAGTATGATAACTGACTGGGTAGAAGAAGGAAACATTTGTCTCACCTTCATTAATGTGTATATTACCTTGTGCATCAAAACTAATATGGTCCAGCAAATCATCATGCAATTCACATTGATCATTCAAATCATTTGTATTCACATTTGTTAATGCTACAGATTCTTCTAAATCTGAGAGAGTGACAATTAAGTTGCTGAACTCATGTCTAACATTTTGCTCTGCACCACCCCTCACATCACATACTTCCAATGACAGTCCCCCAATTTTTTAGCAGCAAAAAAATGTCTCCGATTAATTTTTCGAAATATCTTAAACAATTCTACTTGTAATTGAAGCCTATTAACCTCAGGGGAAGGCACAAATGAAAAACATTTGCTTAATATCTGTAACTCAGTTTGTGTAAAAGTATGTGAGCTTAGGATTACAACTTCTTTTGACCCTTCAGATTGGACCTGGTAGGCCTCTTCTGGTTGTCCTCCCTTGTGTTTTTACTGGCTCTTTTCTCTCTCCATGTTCCACAGCTCTCTTCTGTAAAAAAACAACTCTTTTAATATCAGATGTAACATTGGCATTAGCATAGGCCCCGGGTTGTATGGGCCCGTGGGACATGGACTCCAGCAATATTTTGTGACGTGGGCCCAGCCCCAGCAATATTTTGTGACGTGGGCCCAGCCCCAGCAATATTTTGTGACGTGGGCCCAGCCCCAGCAATATTTTGTGATGTGGGCCCAGTCCCAGCAATATTTTTGGAACTTATCTTTGCTTTTTTGTTCTGACTGGGCACACAAGTGCACACGAGTGCACCCCCCCATCGGGCACTCTTCATCTCCCCCATCCCGACATGCAGTGGCGGCACTACACCGGGGCACACCAGGGCACATACTAACATACTAAAATGCCAGCAGAATAGGCCTAATGGTCTTTCGTGTCTGCTCGTTTGGTCAGCCCCCACCCTGGGTGCTGACCTTGCTGCCCCCCTCGCCTTCTCTGGCTTCTCCCTTCCCAGTTCCAGATATTCTTGCTGCATTGGATTTTGCTTCCAGAACCCTTCCCCTGTACCTGTCCCACCCCCTCTTGAACCCCTCTACTGTCTCTGCCTTCACTAGCCCCCTAGGCAGCGCATTCCATGGCTCCACCACCCTCTCAGTGAAGTAGCACCTTCTTTCTCCCTGAATCTTCCCCTCCAGCTTCCACCCATGCCTCTAGTGGCCCCCTCCTCCTTCCTTCGAAGCACCCTGACTGTTCCTCCCCTATTTACCCTCTTCATGTACCTGAAGACCTCTATCATGTCCCCCCGGTCCCTTCTCTCTTCCAATGTGTACATATTTAGCTCTTCGAACCTCTCCTCATAGGTCCTGTCCCCCAAGCCCCAAATCATTTTGGTTGCCCTCCTCTGGACCCTCTCCAGGAGGTTAATGTCCCTCTTTAAGTGTGGCCTCCAAAACTGCACGCAGTACTCAAGGTGCGGCCTCACCAGCAGTTATACAGAGGAGTATCACTTCCTCCTTCTGAGGTGATCCCCTAGCGATGCATCCCAGCATCCTGTTGGCCTTGGCTGCTGCCCTCCTACAAGTCTCAGAGTTGTTCATCTTGACATCCACCACCACCCCAGGTCCCTCTCAGCCATCGAGACTTGTAGCATTTCCCCAGGGTGTACACTTGGCCGGGTTTCTGGCCCCCAGGTGGAGTACCTTGCATTTCCCTGCATTGAACCTCAGCTTCCACTTTCTAGACCATCTTTCCAAAGCCTCCAGGTCCCCCTGTAGGGCCACCTTCCCCTCCTCCCCATCCACCACCGCCCCCAGTTTTGAGTCATCCGCCAAGAGACTCATCTCACTCCTGATTCCTGTCCTTATGTCAGAAATGTAGGCGTTGAACAGAAGGGGCCCAAGGACTGATCCCTGTGGGACCCCACTAATGACCCTCCTTGGGGATGAGACTATCCCGCCAACTACGACCCACATGCCCTGGTAAAAAAAAAGCTTTGCCCCAGTTCGTGCCCCGGTGCTCCGAAAACGGATATTTTTTTCTGTTGCGCTAGTGTAGCCTCCTCCCCCGTCCTCCTTGGCATTGCAACGGACTGACCAATACCTTTTCTGAATTTCCAGGTTGGGGGCCGGGGGCAGTGTTTGCATCAAGCCTGCACTGCAGTCATTTGATTGATTTTATTTCACGACAGGCAGATCCCGATCCCTGCTGAGAGCACCAGCAGGACTCTTAACTTTGCTGGAACTGCAGAGCTTGGGAGGGCTAGCTACTGTTCCTGAGCCAGCCAATAGGAGTTCAGCACAAGGTCTTTAACAGACCAATTGCGAAGTGAGAATTCTGCCCAATGGCAAGGAGGTGGCTGCAGCCAATTGATGGCTCCAAAACTTTACCAATCAGACAGCACCAGGCTTCCTCATCCAATGAGGTGTGTCGCTTCTTGTGTTTCATCCCGGAAGGAAAGGAAATAACATAGCCCACCATGTGTACCGACTGTATCATTTCTTATCTTCAGTCAGTGCTACCTGCTACTGTGATCGTGATCTATTTGCTACTGCTAGTCACCACTTGTCAGTCAGTTTTCCCTGCAAAGTGCTGTGGACCACGTCCTTGGACTGCCTGGCCAGTGAAGCCACTCGCTCTCCTGCCTGCTAATGCAACCCGCCGCTTTGCTTTCCTCCCATTTGCTGAAGCTGCCTACTGTAACTGATGCCGGATTGAGGTCTGCTGCAGAACTCTGTTGCTGCTAACCCCTGGGCCCTGAGGCTACTAATTAGGAGCTCCTTAAGCAAGCTGCCGACTGCGACCACCGACCACTCAACCACTTGCTTCCAGACCGGAGTGAGCCTCTTGCTAAGCAGACCTTTCCTGGTGGACCTCTTCTGGGCTGGTAACTTTAGGTAAGCACACTGACTGAATTTTGCTGCAAATAAATTAATGCTGGCCTGTGTTTTTCACCACAAGGGAGTCCGGGGTGGGGAGAGACATGCACGCTCCAGGCTTGGGGTGGTATATAAGATGGGACTGTATTGGGGTGGGGTGGGGGAGAGAAATACATGCCTCAAAAGTCAAAACTGAGGGTGTTTATGGCTTTCTGTGGTCTTTCAGTGATGGGCTTGCATGGGGGAAATGGAAGAGACATAAATACATGATGCCTATGGCCTGTGTTTTTCACCACAAGGGAGTCCGGGGAGAGACATGCACACCTCCAGGCTGGGGGTGTATAAGATGGGACTGTATGGGGGAAACATATATGCCTCAAAGCTGGGGGTGTTTATGGCTGGTGGCTCTTTCTGTGGGTCTTTCAGTGATAGGCCTCCATCGAGGGGGATACATGATGCCTATGGCCTGTGTTTTCACCACAAGGGACTCCGAGGAGGAGGGGGAGAGACATGCACACCTCCAGACTGGGGTGTGATATGTAAGATGGGGCTGTATGGGGGGGGATATGTGTGCCTCAAAGCTGGGGGTGTTTATGGTTGGTGGCTCTCTCTGTGGGTCTTTCAGTGATGGGCCTGGGTCGGGTTGGGGGGAGACGTACATGATGCCTATGACTGTAGTCTGTCATCTGCGTAGCATATTGCTGATGGCCGGGGGTGTTTGAAAGATGGGCTTATGCTGTGTCTGGGGGGAGGATACATGATGCCTCTGTCTGTGACTGCTCAGCATGTTATTTATAGTTGGGGTTGTTTCAAAGATAAGATGAGCATATGTGTGTGTGTGTGTGTGTGTGTGTGTGTGGTGGTGGTGGTGGTGGTGGTTGACATACCTGATGCCTCTGGTGAGCACTGTGCAGAATTCTATGTATGGGCCTGTGCCGGGGGGGGGGGGATATGCTGAATCTGTGAGGTGTTTAAATGGGCTGTCTTTTTATGCTGCCTGTTTGCACTGTGAGGGGTTGAAGTGGGATTTTTTTCCATGGTTTGGTTTGTTCTGGAACGATGGGTCTGCAATAGAGGGTGGGTGGGTTCTGAAGTGCCCATGGTGTTGCTTGGGGGAATGGGGCCTTCCCCATGTCAGTCATTATCCATTCGGCATGTCTGCCACCATGCTTGAAACTTGGGGGGGCCCGGGCTTTTACCCAGCACCATAGGGGAGGCTCACCTTGGCAAAGTCTGAGAACCCTACCCTGCTGCACTTCAGTCTGCAGATCGCGAGGCAGAGTGGAATTGCTTTGTGGATCTCTCCCTCAGTACTCTGTACCCCTTATCCTTCTTTCCCCAGAGTCACTGCAGGCAAAATAGGCAAAGCAAGAGTCAAGACTGCAAGGTAATTAATATAGTTACTAAAAGCCTAAAAGCTCGGTAGCCAGCCCCTTCACTAGGTGCTCGCTTCTCTGCTCAAAACAGATGGGCTTGCAGGAATTTACATGCATGATTTACATTCTGGTTTCTATAGGTGCCTTGGCTCCCAACTGTGGTGCCCACCCAATGCCCTGGTAACTAACAGAAGCTGGAGCCACCACTGACGACACAACAGTCAGTCTCAAATCATTAGTGGACCAGTGGCATTTTTTTTAAACTTGGCACCAAATCCCTTGATGTGCATGTGCCCAAAAAGCAAGCAAGCATCCTGATTGGATGGCATAAATTCTTAAACTGAAGTGGGCATCGAGGATCGGTGGGGTGACTTCAGTGTCTGGACTGACCGTCAGTGAAAAGTGGAAGGCTCGGGCAGCACCATGAAAAATTCATAAGTCAAGGCAAGGCAGCTAAAAATGAAGTTGGCAGCTGCAGTAAGCAGAAGGCGAGGGGTCGAGGAGGGATTGGCACCACACCGCACGTGGACCCTTTGGGAGAGAGCAGACTCCAGACTCAGTGGGCAGAGCAGAGAGTGAGGGTAATCGAGAGGGAGATGGCCGACTGGGATTCCAGGGAAAAGTGGGGTGGGTCGTTGGTCGGGTGACAAGTTTGGGCAGCCACCAGCAGCTCCGTTATGAAGAGGATGAGATCGGAGTGGAGCCGGAGCAAGAGGGGAGCCAGCCACGGACCAGCCTTAGCAGCAGCATGGAGGACTCAGAGCAGAGATTGAGGACAACGAGGATGGGAGAGGACAGCAGGCCAAATAGCTGAGAGCAGCACCAGGTGGTGGTGACATACACCTTTACCCCACCAAAAGGAACAAGCCACCAAGTCCCAGCACTAGTCATGTAAGATGTAGTGGGTGGGGATGGGAGGGATGAGGGTTGCATCAGCAATGCCAGAAAAAGGGTCAAGAAGGCCAGGATGGGGAAGTCAAGGTCGGGGAGAATGCTGCATTGAATCGGATTATGAGAAAATGGAATAAGAGAGCCAGCAATGCTTAGTTACTGAAGCCATAAATGGTTGGTGTCTGGGGGCTATTATAAAACAAACAAACAAGTCTCACCTATAGGACAAAATATGACCTGAAATGACTATTACTAATCTAAAGCAGCTTCACAGTCACATAGCTTACTGTTTTTTGTTCAGAGATCATATTGTTTTGAAATGTGTACTGCAGTTCATTATGTATTAAACCAGATGTGGAAGATTTACTGAACATGCTATTTTCCCCTATATCCAATGTTATCGATTTTGCAAGGAATAGCTGCAGTTTAACTGTTACTATAGGTTGTGTACATTCCATGCCAGGAGGCCCCTTGCTTGATTTGCTATTTAAAATCTCTCTTCTAGTTCAAAACACAGGCATAATAAGCTAGGAAGTATATGTGTGTACATTACAGAATTATATAGAGCAGTAAGAAAATAATTAAAAAAACTTATTCTTGAAATGTAATATTCTGGACTGTAATGGACATTGCCGATTACCACACTGTTGAAAGAGAACCAATTCTGAAAGAGGCCAAACTGTTCTGAAAGTTAAGTATGGGTGATGTGAGTGTCTGACACTGCCAAGAAACTAGTGTCTAAAAGGGAGAGAACTTGGGTTGCAGAGAGGTGGTGGATCTGAGGGCGATAGAGTAGATTACTGGGTATAGAAAGCTTGATGTAAATGTATCCTGAATACAGCACTGTTTTGATCACATGCCATATTTTCATGCTTGTGGTTTGGTTGTCAGTTTCTTTGAGGGGAGGCTTTGCCCCTACCCCTGTTGTTTTTTTACAGGGGAGTGTGTGTGTGTGTGTGGTGAAGCTCCACAATTCAAATGAAGTAATGAAAAGTAACTGAATGACCAATTTTGCCAAGGGCTTGTGCCTTCTGATCTTACTTTGACAAAGGCTCTTGCAGCAGGCCACAGTTGTAGGACTAAGCAGACTGGCACCAGGACCACATAGAACACTAATTTTGGTTCTGACAGTTTATTTGAGTTGTGGGGCTCGGACCCTATATCCCTCCTTTTTTTTTTTATAAAGGGAAGTGGGGGGCAGCAAAGCCCCCCAATTGAAATAAACTAATAAAAGGTAAAGGAACAGGTGGTTGGACCAGCAGGTGTAACATGAGCTCTACGCTCATAGTGTAGGCCCAACGCATACCCGATAATCTACTCTATTGTCGAACTGAGTCTGTCATAAAAGTTTTTAAGAGGTGTGGTGGTGCAAAAGTTGGTAACAGAGTTCCAGTGGGCCACTGCCTGCCCAGTTCCACCCGAGGGCCTGTGGTGAGCAGTGATAGCCAGCCATGGTTGGACTGAGGTATTGGGAGCGGTGGAGGGGCTGCCTGGAAAGTTGACACCGGGGCCCACCCAGCCTGTATTCCTTGAAAATCAAGGTGTAGGGTACAGGATGACAGATTCATCAGTATTCCATTCCACATTATAGAGTATACTGGATGGACAACTATGCATAATCAGTGTGTTCTTCCACACAGGGGTTCTGACGTCCATGGGAATCAGAACCCCGAGGTGGCAGAACACACTAGTTAAGCATGAAGTTGATTATCCTGTATTTCTTATAGTATATAGTATTATGTGAGATGTGTGCATTGTGTTTTTTTTCAGTTTCACAGAGAAACTGTCTAGTGCAGTCTCTACAGGTTCTAGAATGGTGTTCTGCCACAGAAGGGGACACTCACATTCCATGACCTTTGACTGTGGTACAAAAGCATAAAAAATGGATTACTGTATAGAACACTGCTCTACTACACAGTATGTATGAATGACTATGATACCATAGCCCTGTGTTTGCGTCTTACATTTACTCACAGGGCACATAATTATTTCAAAAAAAAAAAGATAAAAACAAAGATTTGCAGAGGTTAGAAGGTTGCCAAGTACCCAATATAGGGTGGTCAATACACTCAACTTCTTGCTATTACCTTTCTCATGAGTCCTCAAAAATGTGGTTACAGCTGGTATTAGTAGTACATTAGAAGTACTACTAACCTGCATCTTGCTGAAGCCACGTGTTTGAATCTCAGCTCTGTAGGCAGGCATAGGCTGGGAATGTAGTTATGCCCAGATGAGATGAACATGTGGTAAACCTTAAGTAAAGTAAGCAGTCATTCTTCTCAAATATATGCAGAGAGGGCAGATAACCCACTACTGGTACGGACATCTGGATGTGGCAGTAGTGGTCACAGGTGAGGTAATGGCATCAGCAAGTGATTTGTGGGCCAGCAAGCAGCAAAGCTGGGATGTATTGCCTTATAGTATTTCATAGGAATTAATGCCATCACCACCTGAATGGGCATTCGGGGGGATTGCTGCAAATGTATGGGGAGATATGTGTGTGTGTGCGTGTGTGTGTGTGTGTGTGTGTGTGTGGTGTCTGAAGACTGACTAAGGGTCTGTGGTGTAGCTGTAGGTAGGGAAAAATAGGCCAAATTAGAGTGGCCATGAAATCTTTATCTGAGGACATCTTCTATGTTTGTATGTTTAATGTTTTTGTGATATGTCCCTGAGATATATGGTCCAGTGACCATACTTTCAGAGTCTTCTCACTGGGAGTCTGCCTGATTGATTTATTTTTTTTCTTTCATTGAAGTCCTGCAGCAGAACTATCAGAATTAAAGGGCAGACACTAAAGAGATGGATCTTTGGTCTCCTTCAGCCATCAGTTTCAATGTTTCTATGAATGGTTGATGAGCTCAGGTCTGGGACCACATTTCTGATGTTTGGCTAGGAGGGACATGTGAGCATGTTAGCAGGCAGAATCTACTCTCCCAGTATTGGAATTACATATTATGAGCTTTGATAGTGGGGGGGGCCAGGTTGGAGCAGGGTCTTACTTTTAACCTTGGTTTCCCACGCAGACACTATTCTATTATGAATCAGTGGCACTGATGCCATGAGTTCATGTCACCGCTATAGGTGCCAATTCCTAGAAAACTCACTATAATGTAACTTCAGCTCTGTGAGTCCCCCCAGTTGGGTACCTGCTGCCAC
Source organism: Neoceratodus forsteri (assembly GCA_016271365.2). Lineage (NCBI taxonomy): Eukaryota > Metazoa > Chordata > Ceratodontiformes > Ceratodontidae > Neoceratodus > Neoceratodus forsteri. Next base: position 1,062,291,403 of record CM028130.1, on the reverse strand, counting down.
CTTGAAACTATGAACACATGCCTAAATCATCTGTTGTCTTCTTTTTAAAGGGGTTTTCTGGAAGAAATAGTATTGATAATATTGCTAGTATGCCAATGGAATGCTGATGTGATTGTGCTGTGTTCTTGTTGTGGACTCCATTGATTTCTAAGGTGGGCCTCCAGTACCCACTGGGCCCTGGCATGCCCCCCACCCCACCCTCTGTATGGTAGTCAGAGCCATGGCTATCAGTCATGATGAGGATCTTGCTAGTTTCCACTTTGTAGTGATGAATTGCCACATGAACTACCATGTGTTTCCACCTGGATTTCTGGACATTGCCTGTATATATTTTAAAGGCCAGTAGTGCTGCACATTTTAAGTGTGTGGTGTTAAGAGGAATGATGAAATAAGTGTTTCTGCATAGTGCAAGTTATGGGGTGAAGCAGCGATTATGCAGATTATCTTATCAGAGCATCAATATATAAGCAATAATACCCAACAGGGTGGGTGGTATTGGGAAATACCAGACCACCCAGGGGTAAAATGAGGCCTGATGCCGCAGATGGAGGGCCTTATAGCCCTGAAGGTCCGGTATTTCTCAATACCACCCACCCTGTTGGGTATTATTGTACTTAGAAAATGGCCCACATGTGACAGTTTTAGAAAATAGAAAGATGCCAAAAAATAAGAGATGGTATAGCATGAATAAAATAAAGAACATTTGTTACTGTGGTAAAGTATTTCCTCAAGTGGTGTACTTTCCAGTAGATGGCTCCATTGTCTTTCACAGTTTTTTCTGCTATAAACTGTATTTTACTGCTGTATTTTTTTTATTGTGTCATCTGCATTTTTTGTGAGTTCTCATGAACTGTACTTTACTGCTGCCCCTAACCCAATGCAAACCCTGTACCTCCATTTTACCATGATTCATGTGTGCTCCAATCAGGATCCTGCAGGGTAGCTGACAGAGACAAATCATAATGGTTAATTTTTTTGTTTTTTTTTTACAGAACAGAGTGCTATGCTCCCATAGACCCACGATTGCGATAGGTGGGCGGAGGGGATGACCTCTGACCCCTGGGCCAGGGGTGGGGCTTTGACCTATGACCCCTGGGCCCCACCAAAAATATTACAAACCAGGGTCCCCTGGGCATTAGTAGTTGAACTGGAAGCACAGTCTGTCATTTGTTTCTCAGTATTTGTAGTATTTGCATCATTGTGTTCTGGACCCTCATTGGCACCTTTCATGTTTTTTATTTTTATTCTTTCTCCAGTTTTGAGAGTTACTCCAAGATCTATTTCGATTTCTAGATCAACCTCTATTGGTGTCCCAACCTCTGTTTTGTGTCATTCTGTCCCAAAGTGAAATCTCTGTCATGCTTTGATTGTTTCCTTTTTATTACTTCTTTTTCGAAAATGTCAATATTTTTGTTTAACTCTTTTTCCTTTGTTTTAAATCAGCGGTGGGATTGAAAAGGATTCAAATCTTGCTGTGCATCTGCAATTTGTTGTTTCATATATTCATAATCCAGTTTGTCTTCCTTAATCAACAATTTAATCAGATCATCTGAACACGTGCTTAATATTCTCTTCCAGTCCTGTTTATGTTTAAAATGATTGATATCCACAGTTGATAGTATGTCAAGTCTTAGACCTCTAGGAACCCTCTGGTTTGCGTCATACTCCCCTTCCAAACTATTAATGATGTATTAAAACAAAAGTTCTGTTTTCATCAATTTCTCCAGCTTCGTAAATGCACATTTCAATTCATTAGTGTTATCAAGCTGTTCACTTACGTTTGCTGTTGGGGAGGGGCCGGGGTCTTCTAGCTTGCCGTCTTTTAACTCTCTCTGTTAATGACTCCAAACAGGACACTTCAAAATTGTTGGCAAGTTCTTCCTCTGAGCTTGTAAACTCTTCTGGATCTTCCATCCCAATTAGTTTGTTCAATTAATTCTACAGTTCTATTCCCAGCCTGGCAGAAGAACCAGCAGTCTTCTAAATTCACTTGATTTCACATTCGGGAATGGAAGAACATGAGCAGCTTGTATGTATCACACAACAATTTCCACAACAGTTCTAAACAGTTCCGTACCTTCTCAGATAAAGACAAAACACTGTTTCTGAAAGTATCCTATAGAATACAGCTGAAATATATGAAAGTTCAAAACCCCCATGTGTATTTCTTATGTTCAGCGAGAGGGATTCATCTCCCGACCAAACTTCGGAGATAATAAAAAATGCCACACAAGTGTTTTTTCACTTTTAAAAAGGAGCCATTTCTCAAACTTTAGCTAATTAGCTTACCCATAGCTGCGACATAAGGGCACCAACCCCAAAACTTTGTAAATTACACAAAACAATGTGCTAAACGGGTATGCTCTATGTATCTGCCTTAGTCTTGGCAAAAATGATCAAACAACACTTAAAAAAGTGATACACACAGAGCAGTTGAAAAAACACGGTAAACAATTTATTTAAACACACATACAACGGCTCCCTGGTGCTTCGAGGGCATACACCCTCTTCATCGGGGGGGGGGTGGAGTCAATTTAAATTACAGACATATTTATAATCACATCAATTGATAATATATTCAAATTAGCCAATAAGGTGCTGGTAACACTAAAAAAAGCTCACTCAGTATTTTACCACATTTCACCATGTCAAAGCCCCTACTTAATTTAATACCACAATGTTACTAATAGATATACCAATAGGGCTGACATATTACCGAACACCCCAAATTGTCTCTGACTTAGAAAAAAGAAACATAGTTAAATTGATATCCTAACTATCAGGGATAGGGAGAGGGGGGAAAACAGTGGATATCAGGGAATGGAGTAATTTTTGTAGGCAGGGTATCGGGTAGTGGGAGGGACAACTGGACACCAGAAAAAATGTATAATGATATCAAGCATGGGATTGGGTGGAGGAAGGGAACACTGGACACTGAGGAAAGATGTGTGTTAACATCAGTCTAGCGATCAGTGACGGAGGGAGGTCCACTAGCACCATGGATGCTTCTTTCTTTACTCTTTGGCTGGCTATCACAGGGGGGACCACTAACACCAGGGAAACATCATTCCTTACTCTCCAGCTGGTGATCAGCAGGTAAGGCTACCATGGTACCTCCGTCAGTCACTAGGATTGTGTGGGATTAAGGCAAGGTCTTGGTTGGCGGTATTTGCTCCGTGCAAGGGGACCACGCAAGAGGTCCTTGCACGGAGCAAATGCTCTGGGAATTGGACAGTGCTGATATTCAGGTCCCTTCCCCCTCATTTGCATTGAGACCCCCTCCAAACTTTGCCCAAGCAGAACCCCAGTTAGTGCGCACAAACCAGGCTTCTGTGAATGGGAACCAGTATGCTTGCACAAACCTGGGTTTGTGCCCGGGCAAAGTTTTGTGAATCCTGGCCCAGGTATCTTCCAGTTTTATTGGTGATAACATTTTCTAGTTCCACCAAAATCTGACTCCGCTATACTGTAAACATTTAAATTTAGTTTTTTTTCTTTTCTCAAGATAAAACAAAATGGTGGCAGCATTTGGTTTAGAAATATGATTGTAGACCTGGTAAAGGTTAGGAATGAGAAAATAAAACAAAACTCATTGTACACAGCATACAAAGTACATGGAAAAGTAGACTTGATAGGTATGCTCATATTTTTATTAATTGTAGCTAAAACTAGTTTTTTGAAAAAACATTTCATTACCCTGCTGCTTTAGGAGCCACACAATCCACAACGCACTTGATTCCGGTGAACTACTAGGCTCAATCTACATTGACTTAACTAAAGCCTTCGACACCGTCAATCACCGCCTCCTACTTGTCCAGCTTCAGAACACTGGGCTGTCAACCGACACCATTGGCTGGTTTAAGAGCTACCTTGAAGAACGGTCCCAAACAGTAAGAATCGCTGATACACTCTCAGACCCTAGATCGGTCCACTCGGGAGTTCCCCAGGGCTCCATTCTGTGACCCCTCCTCTTCAGCCTATTCTTAAACTCTCTACCGGACAGCTGCCCAGAACAAATAACTCTTTACGCCGACGATGCTGTGATCCTCACCTCAGACCCTGATCCAAACCAATTACAAAATAAACTTCAGCGGGCCTTCTCCTCCATCGAATCCTGGTTCCTAAATCATAAACTGCTTCTCAATCAGAAAAAAAAACAAGTCTATGGTCTTTTGCAGCCCCCACAACAAAAACAAACAACTCCACCTCTCCATTGCAACCGAACAAGGAGCCATCCTCGAGCAAACACAATCATTCAAGTACCTTGGCATCACCCTTGATCCCAACCTCTCATACGCTGTCCATATTAGCAATGTGGCAAAGTCTGCCAATGCAAGGTTAGGCATATTATTCCAGCACAGGAAACACCTAACCCCAGAAGCACTGTCAGTGGCCGTCCAAAGCTCCATTGTCAGCATCATAGACTATGGTCTTATCATATATGGGTCTGCAACAACCACTGCTCTCAAATGTATTGCGACCTCCCTGAATAAGGCCTGTCGTCTCATCACTGGCTCACATCACCATACCCACACTTGTGACCTTTATTCCCAATCTGGATGGCTTCAACTGGACGAATGCATAAAATACCAAATCTGCATCACGGCCAAGAAAATCATAATGAGACTTGCCCCACCTGGTGTCTGTGCCCTCCTTAAGCCTAGACATAGGAATGTCACTACAAGGAGATCCAATTCCCATCTACTACATATCCCACAATGTTGCACGACCCAAGGACAAAGATCATTTGCCTATCGGGCATCCAACTGGCTCAACTCTCTTGGCAGCGACATAGTGACCGCTCCAACACTCAGCCTTTTCAAGTCCAAGCTGCGCCTCTCACTGCTTGTATCCTGCGATTGCCAATCTTAACATTTCCACCATTCCAGCTGCACATGCCCCAGCACCCAGCACTTGCAATCAGTCTTTGCACCCCTAACACCTTACCTGGCATATTCCCTCGACAAGACCCCCTGACTGCACTGTCTCCTACCCTCGCCCACCTCCCCCTGTGATCTCCACTCCTGCCCCTGTCCCCACCCACCTCAGTACTCCCCTTACCCCTGCACCTCCTACCCCTCGATCTCCTCCCTGACTTCTCCCCATCAACCCCTCCTCCCCTTGTCTTGCTCATAGCTCAAGTCTTTGTACTGGTTATTACATGTCTGTAAGTCAGTGACGTTATGTTTGTAACTAAAAATGATGACTGTTGCACACGCTGACGTGGAAACTTTGTAAAAGAGCCTCAGCTCAAAAGTATTGTAATCCTAGATTGAAATAAATAAATAAAATAAATAAATAGGATAAACAGCTTTATTTGGGTGACAAAGGTAATGGGGACCATATACGTACATGGCTACAAAATTAGCAAAGACACTAAATGCTTATCAAATTCTGCAAGTTTAAAAAAAAGAACATATAATTCAAGTTAAAACAGTACCAAAATATCCATAGATACTGTGGAATAACTCTATAATGCCACATAATTTACTTTTTGCTGAACTAATTAGTTTTAAAAAAATGCTAATATTGGATGGGAAACATAATGGGGTATACTAAACAAATGATTGCTAAGCTAACACAGAGACATTGTACCCTAATTTCTCCACCCCTTCCACTGGTCACACCTGGAAATAAGGTTCAGCTTCCCAGGACAAATGCTCTAAAGAAATTAATTTTAATTAAATCTCACAATACTTGGTCATTACTTGAGTTCTTTTTAATAAAATCTGCCGATGTACTGACATCAGCAACAGTATCTTCAGAGGCCAGGATACTGTCTGCAGTATGTATGTGGCTCCTCAGCTTCAATGGAAACTGGTATGGCACCTATTTCACTAAGATTTCTCCAGCCTCCAAAAATGGTAATACTGATGCCAATTTTAGCAGCCGAGAGCATATCAAATTTTGTCTACAAATGCGCCAGTTCCCATAACCATAAAATGTAAAGAAAAGTTTGAAAAACATATGTTAGTAGCAAATATCTGTAATCAGATAATCTTTAGGATCAACACAATCATTATTTACTATGGACAGAAAACACCTCTGTGCACACCAGTCTCACCTGGCTAATAAAGAAATTAAAATTTTAGCATGTTGGGTAATCTGGACCCTCGTATTCAAAAGGTTAATGCAGCACTAAGCAGGTGAGTGCTGCACTAACTGTGAACAGTGCCGTATTCAAAGGCCCCCACAGAGTCACACTAACCCAGCAGAGTGATCCAGCAAAATATATTGCTGTGCCTATGCAAATGTGGGATACATCATGCATAAAGGGCACGGTGGTATATTCATAGGTTTTGGTGGTGCTAAACAGCCACTGGCACAGCCCTGTTTACTTCCTGCAAAACTGGACTTAACTGGGTGCCAAAGCTGTACCTCAAAATCATCCATGTTTCTGAATAAAACGTATGACCCTTGTAGTCTAGTGTCCGCCCACCCCCATCACCACTGCATTGTGATAATATTATTATCCCTGGTAATTTAGTGGACCACCCTCCTCCTGATTGCCTTGTATTGTGATAATATTATTATCCATGGTATTCTAGTGGTCCCCCTTCCCTGATTGTCCCTGTATTGTGATTATGTTACTATCCCTGGTAATCTAGTGGAACCCCTTCCCCTGACCGCCCCTGTATTGTAATTATGTTACTATCCCTGGTAATCTACTGGACTTCTTCTCTTTGATTGCCCATGTATTGTGATAATATTATCCCTGGTAGTCGAGTGAACCTCCAGCCCCAGATCACCCTTGTATTGTGATAATATTATCATCCCCGGTAGTGTAGTGGACTTGCCTCCCCCTGATCATCCATGAGGTGCAATAATATTTTTAAGTACTTCCCTGGTAGTCTAGCAGACTCCCCTCCCCCCTACTGTGACAAGCAACCCCCTCCACCAACCCACCTGCAAAGGATCCCTCATCCTGCAACCCCTCACTCCAGTCATCAGTTCTTTGCCAAATGATAGCACAGCCCTCAGCTCATCACCTCGTTTTGGTGGATGCCTTACAGTCCCAGAGCATGATTATGTTCTGGGACTGTGATCCTGCTCTGGGTCTATGATCATGGTCTGGGACTGTAATCATGCTCTGGGACTATCAGATGGCAGCTGGCCAAGGAAGTGAGTGGAGGACTGTGCCAATCACTATCAATTGGAAAAGTACCTCTGTGAGGGGGTACTGGGTTGGGGTCCTGGCAGGTGGGGGTGTTGCTTGCCACTTGGTCACTGGATTACCATGGATAATTATATTATCACAATACAGGGGCAATGGGGGGAGGGGCACCCCGTCAAGTGAATGCTACCAGAATAGCGCTGCACTACATGGCGCAAATCCGGTAAATGCTCATGTGGACAGTGAGGGGGATTTACAGCATTTGTTGTAAATGCTCCCCATGTCGCTGTCCCAGTGCTGACAGTGCACAAGAGCACCAACAGCCAGGAGTCTGGCCGAGCTGCTCCTGTGTCATTGAGGGCTGGGTCATCGAGCAGCTCAGGCAGTGCCATTGGAGACCAGGGTTCTAATCCTGGTTTCCAAACATTTTAGTGCACTCGGGACTTACATTCTGATATGTGGGGCTGTGGAAACAGTATTCCATGGCTTCATGATTTTTAACTTTCCCCAATATCTGCTCCCCTCAGAGTAAGAATCAAAGAAAAAATTGTCACCTTTACTGCCGCACGCACCATGCTGATGCTGTTCTTGTTGGTGCTTACTGGACCCAGTGCCTGGTGAAGGGGGGCCACTAGACTACCTGGGATAATAATAATATTAAAACACAAGGGTGATCAAGGGAGTGGGTCCACTAGACTACAAGGGATAATGATATCACAGTATAGGGGCAATCAAGGGGAAAGGAAGGTCCACTAGACTACCAGGGATAATAATATTGTTACAATACAGGGGTGATAGGGGTTGGGGGTCCACTAGACTACAAGGGATAATGATATCACAGTATAAGGGAAAACAAGTGGAAAGAAGTGTCCACCAGACTACCAGGGATAATGATACTATCACAATACTGTGTTGATCAGGGGAGAGGATCTACTAGACTACTAGGGATAATGATATTATCACAAAACAGGGATGATCGGGGGGCAAGAGGGGGTCCACTAGACTATCAAGGAAGTATATGATGATATTGTTGCACCTCATGGGTGATTGGGGCAAGTGGGGGCTGCTAGACTAACAGGGAAGTATATGATGATATTATTTCAAAATATGGTCAGTCGGGGGATGGAGGACCACTGAACACCAGGGAATCCTTATTCTGCAAGCACAGCATGGGTGCTAAGGGGCTCTACATATGCAAATAAGCCCATAATGGGTATACAAATGGCTCCTAAGCACTGTGTATGCCCAATGGGCTCATTTGCATAGTTGGGCAGTATATGGCCCACAGGAGCCCTGGCACTATCCCATCTTGGGCAGTGCTATCTCCAGTGGGCTCTCCCATGCTTAGGCCATGTCAGTGCAGCACATAGTCACTTTGCACTACACTGGTATAGCCCCATATTCAGACAGCTAAACATGTAATTACAAAGGCAGAAAAGGCTGGTCATGCGGTGCTATCTGCCGGTTCTGAATATCATGGCTATAATGCCTTAAAATGTAATTAAATAAAAGCAACACAAAATTGCATATGAAGTTTAAAGAGCAACTGACATGATCCTGGTAGACAACCCATACAATGGAGTTCCTGCCCTAGGACCAAGTTTAGCTGTAAGTTGTCTTTTTTTGTGAATCATAAAAAAAGTTATTACCTCAGTAAAACCCAGCTCCTAACCTCCGTGTACGAGCTGATCGGCCACTGAACACTGAAGCCCTGTCACTAAAAACGGCATAATTATTATGTGAAGTAGTGATCAGGGCTGCAGGTGCTCTATGTAGAATGTAATAAGATCAAGGGGGGCTGCCTAAATGTACCTAGATTATCTTTGCTAGCAGATGTACATGTATGGAGCTAATATACAGCATATATTATAGCCCCATACATGCATATCTGCCAGCAAAGATAAACATTATCACTGATGACACCATTGGCTGTCTGATCAGCTCTGTTTTTCTTCTACATTCCTTCTGTATCTTGTGCTGTCTCCTGTCCCCATTACCACACATGATTCTGCTCCCTGACTCCTGTTGCCTTATGTTTTTCAGTCCTGCTCTCTCTATTTTTAAATGCTGAAACCTAGAAATTAGGATACCAAGAGATACCTCCCATTTGGCCAGATTGTTGCAGTGGTAGGATAGTAGTACTATCAACCATGGATCCAACCCTCTAGGATACAGTGCTTGGATCCTAGCAACAGATCCAGCATGGATCCTAACTATCTGACCTAGGATTCTTTAATCTGACCTAGGATCCATCACTATCTGACCCCAGAACCTAACTATCTGACCTAGGATCCGGGGATCCTTACTAGGATACCTGGATCCTAACTAGGATCCATCACTATTTGACCATGGATCCTACATTTATCTTTTCTAGGTTTTCTAGTAGGATCCAAAGTAGGATACCAGCACTATCTGACAGCTAGTGGTAGGATCCACAAAAGCACTATCTGAGCAGCAATACCTTTTTTACCCCCATGAGGTATTTAAAGGTCTCTATCATATCTCCCCCTCCTTTCCAGGGTGTACGTGTTGAGGTCCTTTAGTCTCTCCTCATAGGGCTTTTGATACATAACCTGCAGCAATTAAGTTGCCCCCCTCTAGACCGCCTCCACTCTATGTCCTTCTGAAAATGTGTTCCGTGGGCCTATGCAACTTGATATAGTGTTATGTTTGTGTGGCTTGGATACTGTTTGGCTGTTCACCTCTCTATCCATGGGATATACCACCCTGTAGGAGTACGAAGGCAAGGAACCCTAGAGGAGGGTTCCACCTCTAGAGGTGCTCCGGGAATGATTCCCTTGGCTAAAGGTACCTTAGGAAGGAGCCCATGGGAGAAAGAGATGAGCCACTGGAGGAGGAGGGGAGGATGGTGGGGCAACTAGAAAATGTTCATAGGAGGAGCTAGGAGGAGCAGCCTTTTAAGGCCCCATAGGGGGTGTGGTTAGTTGCTCCTCCCCATTGAACTACAGGCATAGCCTTACAATTCAATGGGTGTACGCAACTTGGTATAGTGTTATGCTTGTGTGACTTGGATACTCTTTGGCTGTTCTCCTCTCTATCCATGGGATATACCACCCTGTAGGAGTATGAAGGCAAGGGACCCTAGAGGGTGGTTCCACCCCTAGAGGTATCGCAGGAATGATTCCCTTGGCTAAAGGTACCTTAGGAAGGAGCTCAAAAATAGTGTCGAGCAACACATATAAGGTTATGAACACTTATCCGAATTGAAGACCTGAATGTAGGTCGGTAGGTGTAGTATAGTCAGGAGCTTGAGTAGAGTAGCAGGAGACAATGGATGAATAGTGACCTGTTCGTAGGTCTGAATGAAAGGCATGAAGGCATGACTTCCCAAGGAGAGAAGGAACAGCTACGGGGCCACCATCCATCTCCATCCAACAGTGGAAACCTATCTACGGAACCTAGGGAATATTATTAAACCTATCTAGGTATTATGGTCATTGGCATGGAGGAGAGGAAAAAAAACCTTTGATGAGGAAACCTCTGGGGATCCAAGGCCTGGGTCACCTTCCCTCAATGCTTCAGGATATTTTGTTTAGTGATAACTCTGCTACTGCAATTTAGTAGGCCAATCTAGGGGTGGAAATCCAATTTTGGGGAACACTCTCACTCTGTCCCTCTAATGGGAACGTCGTGAAGGGTTGCGCGTGATTTCTGCAACACGGGATATGCTGGATGTCGTACGCACCTACAAGGAGGGAGAAGGAGGAGGACAGTAATGACCACCAAGGCACTCAGCTGGCCTACCAATCTAAGAACAAACCAGGTGACCCAGAGGCGGTCATAGGGAGAATAGCTTAAAGGGTGCCTCCGAACCAGCTCAGGCAGCTAAAGAGGTCCTGCTGGTGAGAGCCCCACCCTTCGCTGCTGAAGTCATAAATGTTGCATCTAGGTGTGCCATTGGTATGGCTGATGACTGAAAGTCCACCCGGGGTGAGGACATTCTCACTATGGGCCAGATGAGAAGGACCACACTCTGAGTTTTGCATGTTCAAGATGTGGACTTCATGGGTGAAGAACGAGACCATCGGCTACAGGCTAGCCCTGAGTCATGGAAGTAATGGACATGGAAGGCATGTCTCTGAAGTGAAGAAAATGTAAAGTCAAGATGTAGTATGGGACACACACGTGGGTCATGCTCAGATATTCAGTCGTGATGATTAGATGTTCACGTAGGTCGGACTGAGCAATGGGGAACCTGACAGGGTATAGATGAGGCAGTAAGCAATTTGTAACCACAGGAGTGCATGCCAACCAGGTCCATTAAAATTCAGATTAGAAGTGAATTCAAAATTGGATGAGTGGGAGAGATGGGAATGGATGGGTGAAGCCCACGGCCGATGGTTAGGAAGAGGAGGCTGTGAAGCCAGTATGAAAATGTGAGGTATGGGAACAAATAGACTTGATATGCAGATTGCATAATGCCATGAAGGCTGATATGTGCAAAACAGAGGTAGTGCCATAGAGGTAACTGATTTAAAACACAAACCTAGGTGAAGCTGCTTGTGCTATCCAGAGCCACGATGCTCACTGCAACACCATAGTCCCCCACCATGGGGAAAAAAAGATAAGCCACAAATGAGGCACCATGACACCAAAAAGCTAATTAAAACAATAAGATAAATTTATTTGATTAAACGCCAGCAGCTGTAGTTGATTAAAACATTAAGATAAAATAACATGAGTTAATGGCTAAGTCATGGAGTTGAATACATAGCAGATAAGTGTATGAATAATGCATACTGACGGTAGGGAGGAAACCCCAAAAGAGCCACGGCAGAGGAGCAAGAGGGAAGAGTCAGAGACAAGCAAGAGAAATGCATGCCATTGAAGCAGGCTGACAGGGACCAGGATGTAAGAGAAATCAAGCACTGAGGACAGCATCTGGACGGGTGAGGAGGCAGCAGAGAGTGGCCGGCAGCAAGCAGATAGGCACAGAACAGAAGAAGGACAGAAGCACTAGGAGAGGAAGGCTGCAGCAGATGAGTCACCAGCAGGAAACAGTGGAAGGCCCCCCAAAAAGGGCCGTATTCATAAATGTGATCCCAGTGGCAAGTAGGGGCTCGGCAGCCCCCAGTGGAAATGCAAACAAAAAGGCACAAGAAGGGCAGGCACAGTCCAGGAGGCACACCAACACGGACTCCATCATACAGCATCCAGGCAAGGGGGGAGAGACAGGATGGGGGAAGAGACAGGATGGGGGGAGGACACTAACGGAAGTGGGAGACGGGATGGAGCAGCCTTGGCAAGTGGCAGGCCAGACAACAATGCAAGGGAGCAGGGGGATGCAGCAGAAACTGTAGGGAGTGAGGAGAGTTAAAAAACAGACAAACATCCATGGGGCAAGCGGCACGGGAGGAGGAGCAGGAGTGAGAGGAGAGAGGTAGGGCGAAGCATAAGCAACAGTCAGAGGCAGACAAAGACCGTGAGGGGACCGAAAGGATCGCAAACCAAGGACAGCAAAAACCAAACAAACCAAGGCAGAAAGGAGCAGAAATGAACAGCAGCCAAGTGCGGGCGACAGAGCCTCCGGCCACAACTAGAAAATATTCGTAGGAGTAGCTAAGAGGAGTGGCCTTTTACGGCCCGATTGGGGGCATAGTAGGTTGCTCCTCCCCATTGACCTACAGGCATAGCCTTGCAAGTCTCTAGAACTGATCACAGAACTCTAGATGGGGTCTTACTAGCAATCTATACAGAAGTAATACCACCTCCCTCTTTCTGCAGGTGATACCCCTCCCTATGCACCCCAGCATCCCACTAGCCCTTCCGACTGCCTTGTTGCACTTCCTGGTGACCTTTGGGTCATCCAATATTATTACCCCCAGGTCTCTTTTCTGCTTGGTGGTTGTCTATACCACTCCACCCATTTTTGTATTCCACCTCTGAGTTTCTATGCCCTGTTTGCATTATTTTGCACTTTTCTGCATTGAAACCCAACTGCCATACACTTGACCACTCCTCTAGTTTTCTCAGGTCTCTGCTCATCCTTTCCAGCCCCCAGGAGTGTCTGCCCTATTGTAAATTTTGGTGTCATATGTAAAGAAGCAGACCTTCCCTTCCAGCTAACATAGAAACATGGAAATGTGATGGCAGAAAAGGACCGTTAGGCCCACCCAGTCTGCCCAGGTTGCCTAGACCACTGCTAGGACTTAACTGTAACCCTCCCTTGCAAACAGGCCCCTGTGCCTGTCCCATGCCCCCTTGAACCCTCCCACTGTACTCTCTCTGACCACCTCTTCTGGAAGCCTATTCCATTTATCCACCACCCTTTCTGTGAAAAAGTGATTCCTAATGTTTCCTCTGAACTTCCACCCTACAATTTGCAAATCATGGCCCCTTGTCTTCGATTACCCCTTTAGTTGGAATATGCTCCCTACTGCCACTTTGTTAATACCCATTAAGTATTTGAATGTCTCAGTCATGTCCCCCTACTCTCTCCTTTGTTCCAGTGAGTACATGTTTAGTGCCCTCAGTCTCTCCTCATATGTTAAGTGACTGATTCCCTTAACTATCTTGGTCACCCTCCTCTGGACGCGCGCTCAACCCTTTCCACATCCTTCTTGATTTATGGACTCCAGAACTGGACCCCATACTCCAGATGCAGCCTAACCAGCTGGTGTACAAGGGTATTATGACCCTCCTTCTACGTTTTCCGAGTTCAAGACGTGGTTCTCTGTTGTTTGAATGTGGTGCCATTTTGGTTTCAAATCGGGACTCTAACCGACCGAGAAAAACAAAGAAAATAAAAAGCTTTAAATGTTGGCACAGGCCAACTGATAGGTTTTTCTTGCCCAAGTTGTAACTAATTTCAAGGTTAAACTGTGTTCCTGAGCATTGCTTTAAGAGATTTTATTTTAAATGCTGCACTGTAGTCCGTATTAAGGTTAAACAGTGTCCTGAGCATTGCTAACAGATTTCATTTTAAATGCTGCACAGTAGTCCATAATAAGGTTAAACAGCATTCCTGAGCATTGCTTTAAGACGTTTTATTTAAAATGTTGCACTGTAATCTGTAGTTTTGACTGTTGATTTGGTTCCTCACCAAGCAGGGTTAGACACCACGTTTGCACTACCTGTGTAGTTACCTTAAGGAATTCAATTTCTTCTTTAATGGAGTTTAAAGCAGTCTAATCTAGTAAATTTCATTTTAAACCTGATCAAACTCTCACAGTAGCCCTTAATTTATTTTACTGAGGTTACCTAATTCATTTCATTTTTTGTTTTTAGCTGGAATAAGTTCTCACTGTAGCCCTGTGTACAGAGTGTAGACCTCTTCCATTGTTATACTAATTAGCCTTACCCTGCATGTAGATCACTTCTTTAAATCCAGTGTCCTTCTAATCTTGTCTCCATAGCTTTGGGGCCCTCGAGGAGGTCACGAGGGCACTACAGAGGCAGCCTTCCACAAATTAAACAAGCAAGGTACGGACGGCGTTTTCCAAGTTCGAGACAAGGCTCTCTGTTGTTTGCCCTGCTGACGCTTTGCGTTGGCTGCCCCACCGCCCACACCATCACCCTTGGTGGATGCTTACTCCTATACTGTGTCTCACGTGAGGGTTTTAGCCTATCAGCCTCTTTCCCCATTAGCAGCATATACTCTTTCACCACTTGAGGCCACCACTGTTTTATTTTTAATTTTTTCTTTCCAAATATTGTAGGTTATCCCTCAGGTATTCCCACCATGTTTCTGCTCTACATGGCCCTTTCTGCTCTGCTATTCTCTATAGTAGAACTCCCCCTCCTCTCCAACTTCACAACGGACCTGGGTCATAATGGCACAACTTACGCAGTGCCTGCTTGGCAGACACAATTTTGCTCTCCTCTCACCGGGCTATGCCAGACAACGATGGTGCATATGTGGGTGGTCAGACCATCAATCCTGCCTCACTCCTTCCATGCTGGGGTCATAGCCCTGATCTCTACCGCACAGTATCCATACAGTTATGGTGGTCATCTAAGGACCCCAACACAGAAACCTCAGAGATCCATGCCCTATTACAAGCTCCTAGTGACCCTCCTGCTGCTACTTTCCAGAGACATAGAGACAAACCCTGGACCATCTTCCACAACAATTACAGGGCCATCAGCTACCACCCTCAGTCTACCTCGTGGACTAAAATTGGTGAGTACTTAAGGAATGCACTAGCAAATGGGCAGGAAGGAGGGGTGGAAGAACAATGGGGAATAATCAAAACTGCCATCACAGAGGCAACAAGTCTTTGTGTGAAGCAAATAAACAAAACAAAATGATGTAAGAAACCACTATGGTTCTCAAAGGAGGTGGCAGGGAAGGTTCGAGAGAAAAAGAAAGCATTCAGGAAGTACAAGGAATCACAGAAAGAGCAGGACAGAGAATTGTATCAGTTAAAGCAAAAGGAAGCAGGGAAGGCAGTCAGAACAGCAAAGGCCCAAACTGAGGAAAAGATAGCCAACTCAGTTAAGAAGGGGGATAAAACCTTTATAGGTATCAGGGAGCAAAGGAAGACCAAGGAGGGATAGTGAGGCTTAATAAAGGGAGGGGGTGGGCAGAGGGTGATTGTGAAAAGGCAGAGATACTAAACAAATATTTTTGCTCAGTATTCACAAATGAAGAGGGGGAGGTACCTAAACCAAACAATAGAAACACTCTGGATATGGGAGTTGATACCAGCCCATTCAGAGAAAAAAGGGTTCTGAAAGAACTCTTAAAACTGGAGGTGGACAAAGCAATGGGGCCTGATGGGATTCATCCCAGAATTCTAAAAGAACTAAGGGTAGAACTAGTGACACCACTGACTACCCTGTTTAACAAATCATGGGAGGATGGGGTGGTACCTGAGGACTGGAGGAGGGCAGATATGATTCCACTTCACAAAAGTGGGAGCAAGGCCGAAACAGGAAACTACAGACCTGTTAGTTTAACCTCAGTGATAGGGAAAATGATGGAATCACTTCTGAAGGAAAGAATTGTCGAGTACCTAGAGGCCAGAGGGGCACAGGACCCAAGGCAGCATGGATTCACAGCAGGAAGGTCATGTCAGACAAATCTAATAGATTTCTTTGACTGGGTGACCAAAGTGATAGATCAGGGAGGGGCTGTG
Organism: Neoceratodus forsteri; assembly: GCA_016271365.2. Lineage (NCBI taxonomy): Eukaryota > Metazoa > Chordata > Ceratodontiformes > Ceratodontidae > Neoceratodus > Neoceratodus forsteri. Next base: position 1,062,275,188 of record CM028130.1, on the reverse strand, counting down.
GACATGGCCTACCTAGATTTTAGCAAGGCATTTGACACAGTCCCACACAAAAGATTAATATACAAGTTAGCCAGCCTGGGAGTGGATCCCAAGATGGTAGCCTGGGTAAAGAATTGGCTGGAGAACAGGACACGGAGGGTAATAGTAAACGGAGTCAACTCTGAAGAAAAGGGGGTTACTAGTGGGGTACCACAGGGTTCAGTACTATGACCGGTCCTCTTCAATGTCTTTATAAGTGACATTGAAGAAGGACTGGAAGGAAAAGTATGTCTCTTTGCAGACGACACAAAGATCTGCAACAGAGTTGATACACAAGGTGGGGTGGAAAGGATGAGAAGGGACTTGGCAAGGTTGGAGTAATGGTCAAATGTATGGCAGCTTAGATTCAATGCTAAGAAGTGCAAGGTAATGCACCTGGGAAACAAAAACCCAGGGGAAGAGTACACAATGGGGAGTGAGATATTAACAACAACAAAAATGGAAAGGGACCCGGGGTAATCATATCAGATGACCTAAAGCTGGGCAAGCAATATGAGAAGGCAGTAAGAAGGACTGGGGGATACTGGGATGCATCAGGAGAGGCATCACCAGTAGAAAACAGGAAGTTGTTATCCCTCTGTACAGACAGCTGGTGAGACCCCATCTGGAGTACTGTGTGCAGTTCTGGAGACCAAATCTCCGCAAAGACATAAACAGGATGGAGGCAGTCCAGAGGATGGCAACTAAAATGGTGCAGGGACTGCACCGGAAGACAAATGAAGAGAGACTTAAGGAGCTTAATATGTATAGCATCAAGGAAAGGAGGGAGAGGGGAGACATGATAGAAACTTTCAAGTACCTCAAGGGAATCAACAAAGTCCAAGAGAGTAGCATCTTTCAGAAAAAGAGGTGTGCAAGAACAAGGGGGCACAATTTGAAAACAGAGGGGGCCGGCGGTTCAGAGGTAATGTAAGGAAGTATTTTTTCACAAAGAGGGTTGTGGATGCATGGAACGGTCTTCTGGAGGAGGTTGTGGAGTCAAAAACAGTGGTGGAATTCAAGAATGCATGGGACAGTCATAAGGCAATTCTAGGGGGTGGGGGTAGGAAGAAGTAGGCTGTTGGTTAACTAGGATCTGCAGCTTATCCATTAAGTAGGGAAATAGGCAGTCTGGGTGGGCCAAGCGGTCCTTATCTGCCATCAAATTCTATGTTTCTATGATGCATCTAAACATCTGCAGCCTGCTAAATAAAATCACATTGCTGCAGCCAGCTATTACCTCCCTCAAACTTGATGTCCTGATTATCTCCGAATCCTGGCTCAAGCCCCCACAACAAGTATTTTGAAATCTCTATCCCTGGCTACTCCACTATCAGGCATGACCGACCAGGCAATATGAGGGGAGGCGGAATAGCTATGTATATCTTTTATGCTGTCGAATTCACACCTGTCAACTTACCAAAACTCCCTCACCCACCAGATGCAATATTATATAAATTCTCGCTCCCTAATACCGTCCCATTATTTATAGCAGGGTCTTACTGTCCCCCCGAAACCACTATACCAGTTATCTTGGAACACCTAGACTCCCTGAAATCCCTCGCCAAAGGTGGCGAGCTCCATATCCTAGGGGATTTTAATTTAAACTGGCTATCCAACACCACCTCAAAGCTCCGTAACCAAGTCGCTACACTAAACCTGTCGCAACTGATCACTGAATCCACTTGACTAAACAATAAGATGAAAAACCACTCCCTTCTGGACTGGGCTGTCATTTCCCACCGGCATTGCATAATTGCCTGAGGCACCCTACCCGACTCACTATGTGGTCACCATATGGTCTACCTAATCTGTAAAATCTTCCAGCCAAAAGCCTCCCCACCCCGGACCATTCATTCAAGGTCATTTAAATCCCTGGACCTTGCCTCACTCCAAAACACTCTGTCAGCCACTGACTGGTCCCCCATCCACAGGCCTTCTTCTATCAATGACGCATGGCTCTATTTCAAACTTAAGTTCCTAGCTACATGGGACATCCATGCACCTCTCAGATGGTCTCAGGTGAGGGGTGTCCACTTGTCATGGATTGTTGCTGACATCATGTCTCTTACCAGAGCCAGAGACCAGGCCTGGAAGACTTTCAAGGACTCCAGTTCCCCTGTCAACCATGCAAAATACTGTGCCTTATGCAACACCTGCACAAGGCAAATAAGGAAGGCTAAGGCATCTTACTTTAAATCTTCCTTCCAGGCTAACATAAACCAAACATCAAAATTCTGGAAAGTGGTCAAATCCCTCTTCTCCCCTCCCTCTCAGCTCCCTTCCCCTGCTTTAAAAGTAGGCAATACAGTAGTATCAGATCCTCTAGCAGTAGCAACCGAATTTAATTCATACTTTACAAGCTGTACTTCGGCACTGCTGTCTGCGCTTCCCCCTTTCCAGCCCAAACCCCCAGCAGCCACCCCCACTCAAGCCCATTCCCTCCTGCCCCCTCCTTCTACTTGTGTCAAGTCTCACCCTCGGCTGTTTTCAAAGCTCTGAACTCTCTAAACCCTAACAAAGACAATTGCTCCACCAGGCTGGATTCCAAGATGCTCTACCTAGCCACTCCTGCAATTGCCTCCCCTGGCTGGTCTCTACAACCTCTCTTTCTCTCTTGCTTCGATTCCCTCAGAATGGAAACACTACTGTCATCCCACTCCCAAAGGGAAGTGACTCCTCTAACCCTGGCAACTACCATCCTATTTCCCTCCTCCCCATTCTCGTGAAACTGCAAGAGAAACTAGTTCACTCCCAACTCTCCTCATTTCTAAGCTGCTTCTCCTTCTCCTTCTTCTCACCCTACCAGTCTGGCTTCCGTGAGTCCCACTCCACTGCCACCTCTCTCCTATGGATCACCAATTCCATCTTGGATGGCATGGACAAGGGTCTCATCACCTCCACTATTTTTGTAGACCTGGCTAAGGCATTCAATACAGTCTCTCATGCTCTCCTTCTAGATAAGCTTTCCACTGCTGGGTTATCTGCCAAGGCCACCAGCTGGTTTCACTCCTACCAGATAGGCCAATCTAAATCCATCAGAATAGGTGGATCCAATTCACCCTCCTTCCCAGTTACCACAGGAGTCCCCCAGGGCTTGGTCCCTGGCCCAATCCTATTTTCCATTTTCCTAAATGACCTGCCTCTGCCTGCCCTCTCACTTCCATTCACATGTATGCGGAAGACACAGCCCACAACCATTGATGTAGCTACCAAGTTGCAGCAGGACTTCAACCAAGTCCAGCTCTTGTTTTGTGTTAATCAGTTATTCCTCAATACCAAGAAGACGGTCTCCATTACCTTCGGCATGAGGCAGAGACTCTCTCAGCTTAAACCACCCCTTCCTTCCACACCCTGGATGGGACTATGTTGGAGGCTTGCCCCTCCTTTAGATATCTCAGAGCCTGACTGGATCAGCATCTTGATTTTTCTGTACACATCGATTCCATCTACAAAAAACTCCACCCCAAACTGGGTGCTCTTTACCACAATCGTGGATGTATCCCCCTGTCTGCTCGCAGGGCACTCATGCAGAAAATTATTCTCCCCATCTTTGACTATGGGGATGTAGTTTATATTGTCGCTCCCAAGTCCAATCTAGCCAGATTGGATCTCCTTTTCCACTCCTGCAGATTCGCCACCGACAGTTCATTGTTCACACACCACTGCGACCTCTATCAGTCTCTAAATCTGCCCTCGCTCCATAACTGCCGGCAAGCACACTGCACCAAGCTCACAGCTAAGCACTGGTCCCAGTCCTTGCCTCCGAATCTCTAGTCAGTACTTGCTACCTATACTCCTCCTGCATACTCCCTGAGATATGCTGACATCTGCCTCCTGTCGGTTCCACGAATGTCCTTGTCGGCAGGACAAGTTGCCTTCAGACACCACATGCCCAAATTGTGGAACTCTCTTCCTGCAAGCACCTGGCTGATGTCCCCTTCCCAGAACCTCAGCCACCTGATAAATGAATACTTTTCCACACCATGTGCATGTGGTTAGAAGTGCCCATAAATGGGTCATCACCCCAGCCTTGCACCAGCTACTGTCAAGGACACAATGATGCTGTTCCTGGCTTGTCTTCATACTAGTTGTTATTTCAAGTGCTGCTTTGCTATGTATTTAATTAATGTATGTAAAAATTAACTTATTCTTGCTTAGCCATGTTTGTATATACCACCGTATATTGAGTTCCAATTTTGTTCCTCATGTGCTATATGTCTGTCACTGTATTTTCCCCCTACCCCAAGATGCACCTGGAATCGAGCAGTACTCTGCTCAGTATGACCTCCTGGTAAAACCTTTCAATAAATAAATAAATACTAGGGACCCCCCTCCCGATACAACCCAGCATCCTGCTGACCCTTGTCACTGCCTTCTCCCAATGTTTTGCTACCTTCAGGTCCTGCGTAATGTTGATGCCAAAGTCTCTCTCCTGTTCGGTTACCTTTAGTGATTGCCCTCCCATGCAATTCACTACTCACTGATTTTTCCTGCCTAGGTGTATGATCTTGCACTTTAATATATTGAAAGACAATTGCCACTCTCTGGATCATTCCTCTAGTTTCCTCAAATCCCTATGCATACTCTCAACCCCCTCCTGTGTGTGTACTCTATTACAGACCTTTGTGTCATGCGCAACTAGACACATGCTCCCATTAAGGTTCTGTCCTATGTCCCCTATAAATATATTCACTAGTAGTGGGCCCAACACTGACCCTTGGGGAACCCCACTGATGACCCTTTCCTCCCCTGAGGGTACCCCATTTATTACCACTCTCTGTCTTCTACACCCAGCCAGATCTCCACCCACCGTACTACCGTCCGCCCCAGCCCCAGACATCCCAATTTATGCAGTAGCCTCCTGTGTGGCACAGAGTCGAACGATTCCTGAAATCAAGAGTACCTAATGTCCACCAACTCCCCCCGATCCACCACCTTGGTGACCCAGTCAAAGAACTCTATCAAGTTCATTTGACAAGATCTACTCGGTGAAACTGTGCTGGCGTTGGTCCAGCAGGCTGTTTGCTTCTAGGTAACTGGTGATTCTGCTTTTTAGCAGTTTTTTCATGAGCTTGTCAACCACAGATGCCAAGCTCACTAGCCTGTAATTGCTCACTTCTTCCTCCGCCCCCCTTGTGAAGGGGTACCACATCTGCCCATTTCCAGTCATCAGGGACCACCCCTGATTTTAAGAACCTGTTGAAGGGGCAGTCAAAGGAGCTGCCAGCACACCACTCAGCTCTCTCAACACCCTGGGGTGCACCACATCTGGACCCATCTCCTTATCCACCTTTAAACTCTTTAGCTCTCTCAGGATCTCCTCTACCTGGAAGGGACTTATGTACACTCTATCCTCATCCTTCTCTTTTACCCTTGTGTTACCACTCTCCCACTGATTCTCCTTCATGAACACAGCAGAAACAGCTGTTTAGCAATTCTGCTTTCTCCTGGTCTCCTACCACCAACTCTCCACTATTGTTCTTCAGTCTGTGCATCCCCTGCCCTGTTTTTCTCTGTTCTCCTATATACCTGAAAAAGGTTTTGTCCCCTTTTTTGACTGCATTGGCAATGCTCTCCTTCATTCTAGCCTTTGCCTGTCTTACCTCCAGGCTCACCTCCTTTTGTCTTGCCTGGTATTTTACCCGGTCCTCTTCCCTTTGCATTGTTTTAAACCTTCTGAATGCTAACTTCTTTGCCAGGACTCTCTACCACCTCCCTGCAAAACCATGTGGGCTTTTTTCATTCTATTCTTGCTCAGTCTCCTTACGCAGAGGTCTGTGGCCCCCACAGTGGCCCCTTTTATCATATCCCACATGTTCTCCACCCCCCTGAGCTCCCCCACCCCTTGCAGTGCTTGATAAATGTATCCCCCTATTCTCTTAAAATCTCATCACCTGATATCCAGCACCTTCATTTTGGTCCAGTAAACATCAGCCGACGTATGTACTATAAACCAAATGGTGCTGTGGTCACTTGTACCTCCCCTACCCTACCACCATTTGTCAGAACTAAATCTAGAACTGCTCCCTCCCTAGTTGGTTCCCTGACCAGCTATTTAAGTAGGGTTGCTTGTAGCAAGTTCATGATTGCCCTACTCCTGGTGGATGAGGCTGATAGGGTGCCACATTCCACATCCGGTAGGTTGATGTCCCCCATCAGCAGCACCTCACCTTTATTTGTCATCTTCAGGATCTCTTCTGTCATCTGTTTATCTACTATTATCTGCTGCACTGGTGGCCTGTATGTCACTCCAGTGAGCACCACATCTTCCTTTCTCATTGTCAGCGAAACCCACAAACCTTCCGCCTCCCCCATCTACCCTGCAGTTCCATTGCCCTGATACCCTCCCTCACATAAAATGCTACCCCCCACCTCACCTGCACTCCCTGTCCCTCCTAAACAATGCATACCCTGGTATTATCATGTCCCTATCCTGCCCCTTGCGACACCAAGTTTCAGTAATTCCCACTACGTCAAGTTCACCCTCAGCCATGAGCACTGCCAGGTCTGGGATCTTGTTTCCTAGACTGCTGGCATTGGTACACATGGCTCTCCAAACTCCAGACTCCTGTTTTCTTTCCCTTGTACTAGCTAGCCTACCCAATCCCCCAGCTCAGCGCTTTGCATTCTGGGGGGGCTGATTGCCCCCCTTATCATCTGCCCTGTGGCTTGACTCTACTTGTATCCCCCCCAATTTAGTTAACATAGTAGTGGAGCTCTGTGTACTCTGCTAGTTTACACTTTAGCACTGCATTACCTTCCCTATTTAAGTGCAACCTATCTGGGGCAAAAAGGCTGTCATCTCTCCACGTTGTCCCCCAATCCCCCACCAACCCAAAGCATCTCTGGGTGCACCAACTGGTGAGCCAACTGTTAAACTCAGCTATCCTCTGCCTCCTGTCAGAGTTTGCCCTTGGGACTGGCAGCACCTCCGAGAAAGCTACTGATTTAAACCTCAAACTGCTGCAGTACCTCGTTAGTGCTCCAAATTTTGCCTGCACCTCTAATAAACTGTTTCCTGTGAGGTCATTTGTTCCCAGGTGGAACAACAAGTGGGTCCTCTCATCCTGCTCATTCCCCCAGGAGGGGATGTGATATATGACCTGTGCTGCCATCATGCCAGGCAGCCATTCAGTCCAGATCCTGCTGCCCTTGCCCCCCTTCTAACCCAGCTAATACCCTTAATAATGGAGTCATCAACAATCAAAACCCTTTCCTCCACCCCCCCCAGACTGCCCCTTTCCCTTGCTGGCTTCCCAGAGCCTTTCACTACCACATTTCCCCTGCAGTTTCTTTACCCCTCTCCTACTGCCTCCTCCCTAGTCTTGACCACCTCTTAGCTACCCCCATACTCTGCTCCCTCCAGAGTCCAGTTGTTTGACTCCTCAATCAATCTTTATTTGTTTAAAAGGTGCTTTTTTGATGATAAAGGTGCCTGTACAAAAATTTTAATCCACCAAACATTAGCACAATAAAACCATTAAAATTCTTAACATTTTCAAATGACAGTAGAATTTATGAACAAATGACGGTCCACATTAACATTAAACTTCTTCTTCTTCTTGGAATGCAGAGTTAAACAGGTATGTCTTAAGTTCCATCTTAAAACTTTGGACTGTCAGGCAATCCCTTATCTGATGAGGTAGAGACTTCCACAGGGTCAGGGCCATAAATGCAAAGAATCAGGCCCCAGATGTTTGAAGTCACACCCTGGGAATGTCTAGTAATGCCTCATTGATGGATCGGAGTGGTCAGGAGAGCAGTAGGGAGAGAGAAGATCTTGCAGATAACGGGGTCCCTGATCATGTAGGGCTTTATAGGTCAGGAAAATGACCTTGAAGGTAATATGCCATTGCACTGGCAGCCAATGCAGTCTGTGGAGCACAGGAGTTATATGACTGGTCCTAGACATACCAGTCAAAAGCCTGGCCGCCGCATTCTGCACCAGCTGCAGGTGATGGATATCAACCTCCTGTAGTTCTAGGTACAAGGTGTTGTAGCAGTCAAGGCGAGTGGTCGCAAAGGTGTGGATCAATATAGGAAGATTGTCAGAAGGAACCAAGTGTTTCACCCAGGCGATATTCCTCAGGTGATAAAAAGAGGTCTTGACAACAACTGACACCTGTGACTTTAGGGTCAAACCGTCATCAAGAATAACACCCAGGTTCTGCACCCGGTCTAAGATGGTAAGCTGGACATCCCCAAGCCAAAGACCAGAGGGTTGTCCTGCCAACACACCCACCTTCTGATGATCAGGGTCCACCACCAACACCTCAGTCTTATCCGGGTTCAATCTCAGCCAGTTAGCACTCATCCAGTCTTGGATCTCGGGTAGGCGGTTGTTAAACACTGAGAGAACATCTCCCTGTTCAGGTACAAAGGACATGTACAGCTGAGTATCATCTGCATAACAGTGAAAACTCAGACTGTACCACCTAATAATGTCCCCCAATGGCAGCATATACACAGTGAACAACATAGGTGCAAAAATGGAGCCCCCGGCACCTCACAGGATAGGAGGAGAGGACGAGAGGAATAAATTCGAGACCACTCTCTGTGTCCTACCCTCGAGGTAAGATTGAAATGACCTGAGGACTGCACCTGACAGTCCGCAGATGAGCCACAGGTGCTCCAATAGCACACCATTGTCCACCATGTCAAACGCTGCTAAGAGATCAAGGAGGACCAAGATGGAACGAGTCTTCCAATCTCTCACTATTAGGAGATCATTAAGCACCCAACAAGGGCCGTCTCAGTGCTATGCCTCTTCCTAAATCCAGACTTTAGAGAGTCATAGACATTGTGGATAGACAAATGATCATCCACCTGCAGCGCAACCACCTTCTCAATAACCTTACCCACAAAGAGCAGGTTTGAGACCGGTCTGTAGTTAGCGAGATAATCTGGATCAAGGGAGGGTTTTTTCAGGAGCAGTCATACAGCCGCCTCCTTTAGGGGATCTGGAAAGATCCCCCTCTCCAGTGATTGCCAGACTGTTTCAGCCAGGACCGGGCCAATTTCCTCAACGCATCCCATGAGGAGACGCGTCGGGCCCACGAGGAGACAAGTTGGGTCCACGAGGAGACAAGTTGGGTCCAAACTACAGCTGGTTGGCCGCAAGGTCTGAATGATCCTCACAATGTCCATGATGTCCAGTCGGTCAAAGTCAGACTAGGAAAGCTGGGTGCTCGCAACCTCCCACTGACCTCTACCACACCTCATAGAGGGGGCTGGATGGGTACAGGGCCTGATGGTGACAACCTTATCTGCGAAAAATCAAGCAAATTTGTCACATCTTTCTTGTGACAATGCTCCACAAGACTGCAGACAGGTTGGATTGCACAATCTATCTACAGTTTGGAAGCGCTGGGCTGGTCAATTTTGTGCAGCGGCAATCTCCCTGGACAGGAATTCTGCCTTCTTACAGGTGATTGTTGGCTGATAGACAACATAATAATCCATCAATCTAAGCCTGTCAAACTCCAGGCCCGATGTCCACCAAGCCTTCTCTAACCTTCAACCCACTCTCCTCAACTACTTCAAGGCCCCATAAAACCAATCAAACCATGGCAACCTTGGGCAAAGGTTGAGTGGTTGAACATGAGCAGGAGCAGTGGAATCCAAGGTACCCATAACCTCCCTATAAAAAGGCAAGCACAAGATCCCCTGGATCCATGCATCCACTTGATAAGCCCAATAGGGCTAGCACCACCATTAGGCCCTCTGGGGTCACCCCCCCTTAAAGGGCAGTACCGGACCATCTCCGTAGGGGCAGACACATTAGGGGGAGCCCCAAAACTGAATGTTATGGTGTGATGGTCAGACCAACTGACTGGTTCCATCACCAGATCAGAAATCTCCATCTCCACTCCCCCTTACTCCATGCTCTATGTCCTCGCTTTGCCCCACTTTCTCCTGCTTTGTGACTGGCTCCATGTCCACCCCTTCCCCTCTTTCCCTAGTTTTGTGGCAGAAGTTTCTGTTCCCCCCAACTCCTCTCCTGGCCTGCTTTATCCTGCTTAGTGTCTGAAAATTCCAATGTTTGGGTCCCTACCCCCCTACCCTGCTGCTTAGGCCCTTCCTCCATTTTGCTAACACTTACTTCACACTTTGGGTTGAAACTGTCATGGGGTGGTTCCTGCTGTATGATGTCATCTCTATGCTTGCAGTTTATTCCTGCTCTATTCGTGGGTGGACTCCCATCTTCTCTTCTGCCATGGGTTTTAACAGTCTCTCCCTGACTGCCCCCCATAGATCTCCTTGATCACTAATTTCCTTTCTCTCCACCTCATCCTGGGACTGTAGTGCAGCAAACCTATTTTTGTGCATGATGCCCCCCACCTGCCCTACCCCTACAGGAACATGTCCTCCTTTTCTTCTCATAAATTCAGTCCTAGGAACCTTGCCCCAAATCACCTGCCATCCATCCTGCTCACACTCCTGCCCTTTACTGACACCGGTATCCCTCTCTGACACATCCCTATCACCCCTCTCTACTCTACCCTCCTTGCCTTTGTACCCATTTGTACTCCTCCACCTGTCTTCAGCCCCTTCCTGCCTACTGCTTCCCTGTCCTCCCACAGCCCAGAGTGAGTTTTCCATCCATCCCTGTTTCAACCTACTCCCTCAAAATGCCCCCACCAGTCACCCCACCTCTACCCCTCTCCTCTGCCTGTTTGAGTGACCATCTCAGATCCCACACCACATCCCAGACCAGTGCCAACTGCCTACAAACCATGCAGCCCCCCATCCTCCATGTCATATCCAGCACTATTGCTGACCTACACCCAGTGCACCCCACAACCCTACCAAAGATCCTGCCTACCCTTGTAGTCTGGGGGCTGATCCCCAGCCTGGACTCCCTTTGTTCCTAGTGCCCAAACCCCTTTGCTGCTCCCCCATCCACCCCATTTGTCCCACTTGTTGGCTGTTGGTGTCTAACTGATGCCTCCAGCAGACACAGAGGTGGACCTGGGGGATGTGTGCTAACTACTAGATGGGTTGGTGGGACTTCCGGCCTGGAAACCATGAGGAGAATGTCACTGGAATTCTGTAATGTACGTGTAGTAGTCTTTGTTAAGCTAAGTATTACATTGGCATTAGCCTTAGCTAATATCAAGTGGCTAATGTCACCGGCTCTGGTGCAAAAGTTTGAGGGTTCAAAACCTGGTTGGGGAAAGCCAGAATTTCCTAGAGAAGCTGCATTAGATCCCACAGAATTAGTTATAAAATGAGCAAAGCTGGTCAGCATGGGCTATGGAACTAAGGCGGAAGCTAGAATATACAGTTGTCTTACTAGCACCCCCTGGTGGCCAAATAATATGACCTCCAAATAGGCAAGTGGCTCCTCTGCAATGTCACTTACAAAGACATTAAAGAGGACTAGTCCCAGCACTGATCCCTGAGGCACCCCGCTGGTCACCCTCCCTTCTTTTGAGTGAACTCCATTTACCACCACCCTCTGTTGCCTATCCACCAACCAATTTCTTATGCAATTTACCACCATTGGACCCATTTCTAAGCTACCGAGTTTGCTTACTAGTCTCCTGTGTGGAACAGTTTTGAAAGCCTTACTGAAATCTAGGTAGGCCACATCCACGGCCACTCCACCTTGATCTAAATCCTTTGTCAACCAGTCAAAGAAATCCATCAGATTTATTTGACATGATCTCCTCCCATGAAACCGTGCTGCCTCAGGTCTTGTGACCCAATGGATTAAAAATATTCCACAATCCTTTCCTTTAGCAGTGATTCCATTACCTTTCCCATCACCGATGTCAGGACAACTGGCCTATAATTGCCAGACTCCTCCCTGCTAACACTTTTGAGCAGTGGAACTACATCTACCCTCCTCTATTCTTGTGGAATCACTCCTGTTTACAGTGAGCTGCTAAACTGAACTATCAGAGGTTCAGCCAATATTTCTATGAGCTCCCTCAATACCTTTGGATGCACCCCATCTACCCTCATTCCTTTCTCCACCTTCAGATTAGTGAGTCCTTTAGGACCCTCACCTCTAAAAACGGACTAGTGTACACCTCCTTCCCTCCTTCCATTACCTTTTAGTGGCCCCATCTCTTCTCCTTCCTCTGTGAACATTGGACGAAAGTATTTGCTCAGGATATCTGCATTTCCTGGTCCCACTCTACACAGTATCTCCCCTTCCCCTTTTAACCTTACAATCCTGCCAATGGTCTCCTTCTTTTCACTTACACACCTAAAAAATGTATTGTCCCCTTTTCAATACTTCCTGGGATATTATCTCTTCAGTTTGCACTTCTGTGCTCCTTACTGCTTTCCCTGCTTCCCTCTGTTTCCCCTGATGCACCTCCCTATCCTCCTCCCTCTGCATCTCCTTATACATTCTGAATGCTACCCTTTTTACCTTTACCTTTTCAGCCACCTCTTTTGAGAACCATAGCAGTCCCTTTTTTTCTCTTGCCTTTGCTCACCTGTTTGAAACAGAGGTTTCTTGCCTTTACTGTGCTCCCTTTTAGCTACACCCACTGTTCCCCCACCCCTCCCAGGCAATTTCCTCTGCCAGGTCATCCCAGAGGCATTCACCCATCTTTATGAAATCTGCCCACCTGAAGTCCAGGACCTTTGCCATTGTGTGGTTCGATTCCACAGCCTTCCTTTTATTGAACCACACTGTACAGCGATGACTGGTCCCCAGGTGGCCTCCCATCTTGACAGCTGCAATACTGGCCCTGTTAGTGAGTACCTGGTCCAGTATTGCCCCATCATGAGTGGATTCACTGACTAATTGCCTGAGGAATGCCCCCTACAAAGAGTCCAGGATGTCCCTGCTTTTATTTGAAGCTGCTGCTGGGAGGCTCCAATCTACATCTGCCAGGTTGAAGTCCCCCACCAGCAGCACCTCTGGCTTTTCTGCCATCTTTGCCAATGACTTCCACCAGGACCTTATCTAATTACATCCCCTGTGCTGGAGGTCTGTAGAACATTACTGTGCAAATAGCGTCTCCTTTCCTCATCTCCAGGGTGACCCACAATACCCCAACCTCCCCCTGTATTCCCTGTATCTCCATTGCTTTTATGCTTTCCTTCACATAAAGCACCACACCCCTCAATTCCTTCCCACCCGGTCCTTCCTCAACAAAGTATAGCCTAGTATGGCCATGTCTGAGTCATAGTTTTCAATGCACCATGACTCAGTAATGGCCACAGTATCCATGTGGGCTTCTGCCATGATGGCCTCTAGGTCCAGAATCTCATTTCCTAGACTTCTAGTATGCACAACACTTGTCAGGCCTTTCTTAAATTGCAGCACTTTGTTTCCCCTATGTGGCACTTTATAATTTGTTAATTAAAATACATTTTCTACTTATTATGTATTGTGAATGGTGCCATCCTTTCTACTGTTTTTTTGCATAACATTGCCCCCAAGGCTAGGGTTACCTTTAGCAAAGTTAAAAGCATTGGAGGTAGGTTAATGGATAGCCACCTGGTGGCCACTGAAAAAGAAAAGAAGGGCCAAAACAGTTAACCAGGAAGCTATTTTGTTTTACATGTTGGACATGTAGTACCTGCAGACATGTTAATCCCAGCAATAGGTACACTACTGGCAATACACATGTAGATATTTAACAGTTTATTATCTGTACTACACCATTTGTAGGGTACATTTGCTGATGCTCCTGCAACATGTCCTATATAGGAAGAACTATAAGACCAGTAAAAGTCAGAATACAGCAGCACTTAAAAACGTTCCCTGGTGTTTCAAAATCCCATTTTTCTGATGCATTTGAAACTATTTTTAAGGTTGTTTTCTGGCACAAGTACATTCTTAAATATATGGAAGCATTATTAGAATAATGAGTTATCCTATTATGTCATGTCCATTAGCTGCAGCTAAGAATATGTACAGGATGGCGGCAAGAAAATTAGCTCCCACAATTGCAGCAGTTGGTATAATTTAAGACACTTTACCTACATTATCTGTCTGTCTTTGGTCACAGTGTTTATTTTAAATTAAAGTCTGCCATTCTGCATGCACTTTTAAACTGTTTGAATAGCATTCTTGTAAATTGTATTTTTTAATTGGGTTGTCCCAATTTTTTTTTGTCCTGAGCCGACCACATGTGAGACTGCAACTTTGAAAGCAGATATAAACACAAGAAGCATAATGGCAACCCCTATATTTCTTTCTGTTTCTATATTTATAGCCATATTCTACATATTTCAAATTTTGTTTATGAAAATGACATGGGTTTGAAATGGTGTTATGTATAAAAACATATAAAATACTCCCACATTTTTTGGGGGCTATCAGTTCAAGTGGGTGTCTTGTTCTGGTAATATACTCTTTACTTTTGCATTTGTGGAAGAAATGAAGCAAGGAGGATGAAAAACAGTAAAAACAGCCATGATGACAGCCTTTGTGCTGTTTTTTATCCTTCCCCATTTCCCTTTATCATCTCAAACTGTACCACACTCCTATGTAATCTGGCACTCTACCCTCACCCATGAGGCCTTATTCATAACAAACAAGCTTACTGTAAAGCTAAACTAGACAGGCTATATATTAAACATAGAAACATAGAATGTGTCAGCAGTTGGGGTCTGTGTGTGTGGACCATCTAGTCTGCCTATGCATACTGCCCAACCCACCCCCATTCAGGCCACTGTGTTAAGTTCTCCACAGAGCCTGTCCCGTGCTAATTTGAACTTCCTGACCATATTTTGCCTCTTGGTTTCTATGTGCAATTTTCTAGACAGTCTTGGATTATTTAATTTGTTTTTATTTTATATTTTTTGATACTGTTCTAAAAATGAACAAGTTGAAATTAATTTTTCCATGCAAATACATTTCTAGAAGTACTGTATCATGAAAATTAACAACTTTGTTCCTCTTGTTTACTTACTTTCCCCCACAATCTTAAAATGTAATTAACTCAGTTTTTAGTATTTCATGAAGGTGACAGAACATACTGATAAATGTATGTATGTTTCACTTTAAGTGCATTATATAAATGGTGGATTTTCCTGATGCTCACTAGACCCAACCCTTGATGAGGACCCGGATAGGGTTGTAAGCACTGAGGCTCAGGGTCCTAGTTGGACTGTGGTTTCACTTGGTGCCATACTAATAAATCTGTTAAAATATATGTGATGCCTTAGGTTTTTTCTGGATCCCACGAGTGCAGAGTTCCTTTCCTATCTGTGACTAGCAGGCTAGCTGCCTTGCTCTGTACCACCGCCATTTCCTGAGCATGATATTCTTTTGGATTCTTCTTCCTTTCAACTATGAGAAGTTTCAGACCCACAAACAGTGAATAGTGTCATGGGGCTGGTCTGCCAATGTATCGATAGTGCTTCCGTTTGTGACACCAGTGACCCGGGTTCAGGAACAAGCCTAGCTCACTTGAGAGTTGGCCGGGGGAAGATGGTTGAGCATCTCATGGAAGCTCACCTCCTCAGGCTGAGATGGCTCCTGGAGTCCACCACACTATTGCCACCTGGGTGACCCCAGGTGGCAGTGCAGGCTGGAACCAGCATCAGGGAGGGGGTGCTGTCACTCTGATACTGCGATGTCATGCACATTTCCACCCTAATACATGAGGGTGGGGAGAAGCAGGGAAAATCCTCCAACCATGCAGGATGCCAACTAACTACTTTGCTGCAGACTTTGCACCACTGATTGTGGCTCTTGCTCCCACACCGAAACTCAACTCTGTTCCATTGTAAAATGGGTCAGTCCCGGACAGCCCTTCACAGTGGAGATCATCCACAGGGGACCAAGAAGCAAGGTAACTCACATAGAAGTTGGGTGATGGGGTTGGACAGGGCAGTGGAGCAAAGAAGACCAGTCGGGAGTTCAAGGGACAAAGAATACAATGATTAAAAAAAGAGAGACAGAATACCATCATGATGAGCTTGGCTGATCATTGATTTGTCCCACCCCCTGCTCTCTCTTCACCCAGGCTCACTGCACCTCCTTCATGTTAAAATACCAGTTTGGTCTGGTGCCCTTCCCTCTTACTTCTCCTCTCTTCTCTCCCGACCTCCCCTGTTTCTTGTTCTCTCCACTCTAGGGACCACCACACTTTTGCTACTCCTCAACTCCACTCCTCTGCTGGTCAATCTGACTTCTCCTATCGACTTCCCTCACTCTCAAACAAACTCTCCTCCTCTCTCCATTATTCCCCATCCCTTGGCTCCTTCAGACACCAGCTGAAACTTCATCCCTTCTCCACCTGTTCCTGTTACCCTTCTTCCTGATACCTCCATGGGTGAGCTTTACTATGTCGGTAATAGTGGAGAACACCGGACCTACCCTGGACCTATAACATAACTGTGGTTCAAGAATAACAGATTGCAACAAAAATTTGTAACTAGACGTGCTTATGTCACATAAGATGTCACGCCACAGTGTGCGTATCAGTCTAGCAGGAATAAATCTGATCAGCGTTGGTAAAGTTTAGTAACAGGAATAAATACAGCATGGGCTTGTGCTTGTTGTAAAATTTTGTGTTATTTTATTTAAGTTGGGGGGCTTTGCCCCCCACACCTCCCTTTCTTTTCTTTTTTTTTTGTAAAAAGGTGGGTGTGAGGGGTGAAGCCCCCAAACTCAAATAAACTAATACAAAAAAATAACCGAGATGTAGTTCTGAGAGAGTAGCATAACTTGAACTCTACTCTAATAACGTAGGTCCAGGGTAGGTCCAGTATTCTCCACTATCGCCCCTCTGTCCTGGTAGCAATCAGCTGGTTCACTGCTCCTGCCATGTTCAAACATCCACTCCTCTACAGCTGTCCCACCTCCCTGAGGTCTGGCAACCAATTTGCCTACTGGTCAGTCACCTACTGCCATTATTGTTTTTCCCCCACTATGTATTGTTGCCATTTTTTATGCACTGTTAGGCATTCTCTGCACTTTATTATCTCTACATGCATTTAATGATTATTCTAATATTTTTTTATGATCTTGTACCTTATAGTCATTCAGATGTTTTGCTGCTTTGCATTATTTGATGTTTGCTCGACCTTCCCCACCCCCAGGTTACAACTGGAAACAAGCCTTGGCTCAGTGTACCTCTCCCAGTTACCAATTTTCAAATAAATAAATAAATTGACACAGTTTGAGCTGAATTGGACCTGGCAGAGACACACCTCTGAAATACAGTTCTTTGTAACAAAATTTTTGCTGTCCATGCATGCACTCACAAACATAAAAAAGGGCAGACCACAGGAGCTTGATTGGACAAAAACAGTAAAAACTGGACTGACTGAAGCAGCTGGACTGGGTGCAACTTGTGTAGTCCGGCTGTTTCGGTCAGACCTGTTTTTATCGGTTTGGTCCAGATTTCATCTAGATGAGGTCTTGGGGGAAATCTGGACCTGAACTTTTACTATTTTAGTCTGGTCAAGTCCGGTGGTCTGGATTTCACCCATACCCATTGCCCTACATGAAATCTAGTCTAGCTGGAACAGACAAACTAAAATAGTAAAAATCAGACCAACTGGACAGGCTGGAATAGCCACACTGTACAAGTCCAGTCAGCTAGTCTGGCAAGACCATTCAGTCAGGTTTTTACCATTTTGGTCTGGTCTGGGTCTGGATTTCATCCATACCCCCCAAGAAACTTAAATATGTCACTGGCAGCCCTGAAACTACGATGATATACTTATGGCTACAATACAGCACACGTGGCCTAGGAGGGCCAGTCAACTGGGGGCCTATGACCTGACTAATTTTTCAGGAAGGGGAGCAAAACCCTAATGCCTTCCTTTCACAAGTAAGACTGACCACTGCTGAGTTTGTCTTTACTTAAAACTATGCATACACGATATTTCAATTTTCCCACCCACAAATGCAGGGCACTTCTGTTGCATTGGCAGTACATAGGTTAGTGTGGGGCATTGGGAGGGTGTAAACAGCACTAAAATTTGACTTGTATGTGGGGAAACTTTAGTTGTAGTAGTGTTGACGCCATCCCAACCATTTTGCAATTAACTTATCTAAATTAACATAAGAGCTCAAGTACTAACAGAAGTGAAGTAACCAGTCTTTCAAAAAAATGTAGGCACAGGGTTTGAAAATCTGAGCTATAGGCTGGGGGTTAGGGGCCACCTAGGCCTCCATAAAATTTACATCTTTTGGTGCTCTCTAGTGAATATTTGGGGGCATTTGTAACTGAATTTGCTATCCTGCTACCCAAGCCCAGTAGGCTGCACCATAGTCCCCTCCTCAGAATCCTCAGAGTCCAGTATGTTGGCTGAACCCTCCTCCCAAAGCCAAGCCAGCTGTTCCAGTGCATGGCCTCTGGCCATCCCCAACCCAGCACGTTTCACCCAAGCCCACCTCGATACACTCCCTAACCCTCCCCCAAGCATAACAAGTTGAACACTAGCACCCATCCCTCGAGTCCCAAGTTCCCTCAGCACAGCACATTGCCCTTTCCTTGAGCTCATCAGGTTATATTTATTTATTTAAAAGTTTCACCAGGAAGACATACTGAGCAAATTTTTCATTTCCAGATCTATCCTGGGGAAAGGAAAAAGAGCTTGGTACAGAAGAGAATTCAGGGTAACAATAGGCAAGACTACAATAGCATAGGATACAGGGTAACAATGGTAATAGGATACAATAGCGTAGGATGCAGTGACAATTACATGCAGACATATAAGCAGAGATACATTGAATGCAATGGCACAGAATACATACATTATCAACTAGCAGATTGTACAGGGTAAACTACAACATCATGGGATGCAAATAGCAATGCAGACATACAAGCAGAGATACAGTGATTGCAGTGGTTACAGATGCATACATTGTCAACAGCGAATTGCACAGATAAGTGCTTGAGCAAGTCAAAGTAAGGCTTGCAGGTCAAGGCA
The DNA here is from genome assembly GCA_016271365.2 of Neoceratodus forsteri. Classification (NCBI taxonomy): domain Eukaryota; kingdom Metazoa; phylum Chordata; order Ceratodontiformes; family Ceratodontidae; genus Neoceratodus; species Neoceratodus forsteri. Next base: position 1,062,256,303 of record CM028130.1, on the reverse strand, counting down.
TACAAAGTCAACAACAGCTTGTACAGGATAAGTGCTTGAAGCAGTCATAGCAAGGCTCCCAGGGAAAGGCAAGTAGAGGGGGGTGTCGAGGGAATCAGAAGCAGAGTTTGAGTAAGAATTGTAAGGGGAGGAATGGTAGGGAGAGGCCAGATGATTAGGTACAGTTGCAGGTAGGGGCGGTGAAAGATCATAGGAGTGAGGATATGGTGTGAAATGAAGGTGCATTTTGAAAAGCAGCGGGGAACGAGTTCCAGAGCTTAGGGAGCTGGTGACAGAAGGATGCCTAGCCAGCTAATGAGGACCTGAGGGGGATGGCAAAGGGGCTAGCATCGCTACTCTTGAGTGAGCAAGAGGAGGAAGGGGGGATGGACAACAAGAGGTGAGAAGGGAGCTTTCTGAACCAGACCTTACCAAGGAAACTGGTACAATGGATGTTTACTCACCTGGTGAAGGTGATTGTGTTAGTTGTATCCATGACACTCCAGACATTACCTCTTGGGTTCCCAACCTGACTGATAGGCTAGTGATGCACATGTGACCTAGATCAAATTTTGCAGTACACCTTGGTCCCAGAAGTCCCCTGTCTCCAGTTCAAGTCTTCCATAGCTGAAAAAGACAACTTAGGTCAAAAAGAAATACTCTTTCCTGTAACTCCCCCACTAAACCCTGTATTAAGAACAAACGGAACTCTGAGTGTGAATTTACCACCACCTTATGTTTATTTTCTATCTGTACAGTTCTAGACTATGGTACTGATGGATATCAACTTTTGAGATACATGTAAACAGAACTGCAAAAATTCAAATTATGCTTGACGTTCTAATGTAACTCTGCGGAGCTCAGTAGTCAGTGTGTGATACTGCCGCCGTGATTGTTCTGAAGGAAGGGCCATGGAGTGTCATGGATGCAACTAATACAATCACCTTTACCAGGTGAGTAAACACCCATTGTGTTTGTTGCTATCCATGACACTCCAGGCATTACCTCTTGGGTTACTTATAAGAAGCAGTTCACCAATCCTTCAGGGTGGGGCAGGGCGATCAGAAGGCAAGTTGTTTTGGCATGCTGTGGTTAAGATTTGATTGGCAAAATTAGTTCTTTGTCTATATAATGTCTCACGTCTGTAATGTCTTGTGAAAGTATGGATGGAAGTCCAAGCTGCTGCTCTGCAAATGTCTTCCATGGACACATTAGCTCTTTCTGCCCAAGAAGTGGCCACTGCCCTTGTGGAATGAGCTTTTATTCCTTTCGGTGGTGTGAGGCATTTTGATTTGTATGCCTCTTGTATTGTCCTCTTTAACCAGCTGGCAATGGTGGTCTTGGAGGCTGCCATTCCCTGCTTGTGACCTTTCACTATAATAAAGAGTCTCTCTTATCAGCGTATTGGTTGTGTCTTTGTGATGTATTGTTTTAATGTGCTACCTACAATACATCCAAGGGATGGTGGGTTCTTATCTCCCCTTATTGTGGTTGCATGTAGAAGGTCGGCAGTTCCACAGGTTGCTCCTTATAGAATGTGGACATAACCTTGGGTCGGAAGGCAGGAACTGTTTTCATGAACACCCTTTCTGTTGTGAAAATAGTAAATGGTTCTTTACTAGATAGTGACCCTAACTCGGCTAATCCTTTGAGCGGAGCAGATGGCCACTAAGAAGCATGTCTTCAGGCCCAACCAGTAAAGGTCTGACTGCTTTATGGGCTTCAATGGGGCTTCCCCTAGGAACCCTAGTACTGGTGCTCGTGAGCGGGGTTGTATGGCCGCTGCAGCCCTGAGGAAACGGATAGCAATTGGATGAGCTCCAGGCTGTGTAGGGCCAACATTTCCTCTAGCTGCTCCTATGGCTAACAGTTGGACTCTTAGGGAAGAAGAGGAAAGGACTTTGTCTAGCCCCTGTCGTAAGAATAGCAGAATCAGGGACATGTCAGCCTGCAGTGGGTCGACTTGCGCCACCTTGCACCAGTTTGCAAAAATATTCCATTGCCTACCATAAGTGGCTGTGGTAGATAATTTTCTGGACTGTAAAATGGTTGAGATTACAGAATTGTGATACCCAGCAGTTAGTAATCTTTGCCTCTCAGGAGCCAAGCTGATAACTTTAGGGTGTGGGGTGCTGGGTGCATCATTGGGCCCTGCAACTGCATGTCTGCTTGGTATGGGAGGGACCATCTGTCCAAACTCATGGCTACTGCTGAGGCAAAGCAAGCCCTCCGTGGCCAGTATGGTGCCACCAGAATGATCAGCCTCCAGGATACTCTGATCTTTGTTAGTACCTGAGGAATCAGATGAATTGGTGGGAAGACATACGAATAGTCCTGGTTCCAGGTCTGGGATAAGGCATCTGCTGCTAGAGCCTGATTCTCCCTGAGTCTGGAGAAGTAGGCCCTGACTTGGGTGTTCTATTTGGACACCATTAGATCAATTGGAATGCGTCCCCACCTGATTTGAATCAAGTTTAACAATTCCGGGTGCAGCTGCCACTCCCTTGGGTGCACCTGCTGTCTGCTGAGCCAGTCCTCCCTGAAGTTCAGTTTGCCTGCCAGATGGATGGCATGAATGTGGGTGAGACTGGACTGAGCCCAGTTGAGCACCTTGGCTGCTTCCCTGATCATGGCCTTGCTGCATGTCCCACCTTGCTTGGCTGTGTACGCTACTGTGACTCTGTTGTCGGACTTCACTAGAACTGACCTCCCGATGACATTGCCCCTGAAAGCTTTCAGGGCATGGAGCACTGCCCTCATTTCCAGAACATTGATAGGCAGTCTTGCCTCTGCCGTTGTCCACCTGCCTTGGGCTGAGTGACTGTCCATGCATGCTCCCCAACCAGTCAGGCTGGTATCGGTCTCCAGTGACACCTGATATGACAACTCCGGTGGGGAACCCCTCAGGAGGTGTGGACAATATATCCACCATCATAACGATTCCCTGACCGCCTGTGGTAGGAGTACCTTCTTGTTGAGGTTGTCCTCCGACGGGGAACCTTGCTGTAGAACACAGTTCTGCAGGGGGTGCATGTTCCACCTTGCCCAGGGCACTAGGTCGATGCATGATGCCATGGACCCCAATACCTGAACCATTTGACCCATCGTTGGTTCTGGAGTAGCTTGAACTGCCCAAATCAGTACGATGACAGAGTCTATTCATTTGCAGAAAGGTCTTGCCATTCCCTCGGCTGTATTTATCTCTGTGCTGAGATACTCTATGCATTGAGATGGGTGCAATGAGCTCTTGCTTTGGTTCACCACCCAGCCGTGTTGTGACAGGGCAGTCAGCACTAGGTCTGTGTCCTTCTGAGACTGTTTTCTGGAGCGCCACCTTATCAGCCAATCATCCAGATATGGGATAATATCCACTCCCTTCTCCTGCAACCTGGCTGCCAGGATGATGGACACCTTTGTGAACACTCTTGGTGCTGATGTGAAACCGAAGGGTAGGCCTGATACTGGAAGCATTTGCCCAGTATGTGGAATCGAAGGAATAGTTGGTGACTGGGCCTGATTGGGATGTGGGTTTACGCATCCTTCAGGTCCACTGAAGTGAGGTAGTCACCTACCCGGATGTTCATCAGTGTGGTTCTGAGGGTTTCCATCTTAAACTTCGGGGTAATTATGAACTTGTTCAAGAAATTTAGGTCGAGGATTGGCCTGAGGTCCCCGTTCTTCTTCAGGACAAGGAAGAAGATGGAATAGACCCCCATGCCCACCTCGTTGTCCAGAACAGGTTGTACTGCCTTGTTCTCCAGCAGGTCCCAGAGAATGTCCTGTACCTGGTAGGCTGTGGCCCTTTTCTTTGAGATGGGTGAGAGTACCACCCTGTCTCTGCAGGGCTTCTTTGAAAATTCTATAGCGTATCCTTGAGATATGATCTCTAGGACCCACTTGTCGGAAGTTGTCTGTTGCCATTGTGGTAGGAACAATGACAATCTTTGACCCACTAATGGATAACTGTGTTGTGGGCTGAGGGAAGGGGCAGCATGGGAGTAGTAGTCAAAACTGCTTTGGCTTGCCACCTCAGCCTCTTTCCCAGAATCGGGGATTTCTGCCTCTAAAGGTGGAGTAAGAGCCTTGAGAGGGGCTTCTGAAGTTACTGCTGTGCCCTCTCCACCGAAAGGGGTTACTAGAGTAAGTTTGCTTTCTGTTCTGTTGAAATCTGCCACTCCCTTAAAACCTGCGATGGTTAGATGGTAGGTAAAGGGTTCTTTGCTTGTCCTTGGAGAGGTCCTTTCATTCTTCCTTTTGTTTGAGGAACTCATTTAGACCTTCACCAAAGAGATTGTTTCCCTTCAGGGGTAGGTTTTGCAACAGTGCTTTTGACTCACTGTCCGCTTCCCAAAGTTTTGACCATAAGGCCCACCTAGCCCTGTTTGTTAGGGTGTCCACGGCCATGTCCCCCAGGTATTTGGCAGTATCCAGAGCGCATTCTAAAAGTTCTGTTTCTCTGGATTTGGGATCAAATTTCTCCATTACTTCCTCTAGCCAGCGAATTTGAGCTTTGGCAGAATATACTGCGGACACTGCAGCTTTGGTAGCCATTCCTGTGATCTCTAACAGCTTCTGTAGTATGTCTTCCACCTTTTTGTCAGTGGGGTCTTTGAGTGAAATGGTGCCGCATGGCAGCACTGTTTTCTTGCTCAGTGCTGCAATTTGAGGATCTATGATAGGTGCTGTGTACCACAGTTTAGCCTTTTCCTGTTGTATCGGATACATCCTGTCCATGTTCCTTTTCTCAGACAGTTGACCTGGTTCTGTGGACTCCCATTTCTATAAAATTATGTCATCAATGGCTGGACAGCTTGGGAAGGTGTCCTTGACCTGTTGATTCTGCTGTATCATTGGATCAAGCTTAGACTCTGGCTTTGGTGTCTCTGTGTTGAACCCCATTGTGGATTTAATGACCCTCATTAACCCTGGGACCAGGTCAAAGGAGCAAAGTTTCAATAACAACGATGGACAATCGGATACTGTATCCATGTCTTTGTCCCCCACATCTATATTTTCAACATCCTCTGGAGTATTTCCCTGATCCTCCTCCAGTGGATTGGGGGAGCTGTGCTGTTGTCGTTGTCCAGTTGGGGGATTAGGGGGTTGGCTGGGGTTTGGCACTGGCATGGGCAGTGTGAAAGGTCTAGACTTAGTTAGGGATTCCAACTTCTCCATAACCTAAAGCATAAAGTTCTGCTGACTCTCCGTCATAGCAACTGTAGTCTGCTGGGTCTGAATGAGAAGAGCCCCCGGATCCAACCAGCAGAGTTGTTAGGTACCTGGGTATCCAGGTCTGTGTTGGGAGTCTGCTCTGATGCCAGATTTTCATCTATGTGTTCACAGGCAGGGCATCGTGGGCCTGGGTTGTGGGGCAGGAGGGCGGCACTACACAAAGTGCATTTCTTTGCCTTCACCATCTATGGGATGAGAGAAGGACAAAGAGAAGAAGAAGAAGGAGTAGAGCATTAAAAACACGTATTCAAAGGGATGTTACCTGCAAGAGGTAATACATTATGAAAATGCCTCTAAAATATGAACACATTAAGCTTACATCAACACATGTACACAGATGTGAATGGTTAAGGAGCCCATGGGGATAATGGTATCCGGGGAGTGGTGCCAGAGCCCCAACGCCTTCATTGTCCCCCAAAGGATAAATGCTGCTTGTGAAGGCAAAACAAATAGCGTTCCCCTAATATGGTAGGAGAAGTACTGCATGCTTGTGAATGAATGGCCTTTCTACCTAGAGTGGCGGCTTGTAACTATGAAATCATCCTAAATAATGTATGGCCTCCCAGGCTCATAACTATGAAACCATCCTATATAATGTATGGCCTCCTTACCTAAAATGGTGGCTCGGGATGAGGAGGCCATCCTATACAAAATGGAGGCTGACTCTAAGCAAGTGCTAAAAGAGGGGAAGCCTCATGTTGTGCCATCTTGAAAGAAATCCAAAGAATCCATAATTAGTTTGCATTTAAAATAGTCTGATTCCTTAAAAAAACAACAACTGAGGAGACTCCTGTATGAATGCAGAAGCCATAGAATATCCTGCAATGTGATGCAATATCCACGCCAGTAGGCCGCTACCACGAGGGGCCTGAACTGGCTGTGGGGTAAAAGAGAATAATTTCTATTAGTTTGGAGCTATTTCCGGGTCCACCAAGAGGTCGCTGCACTAGGGACTGCCTCGGGTGCCTCGCTGTAGTTTCTGAATAGTCTGCTTGCTTGGACATCAGTTGCAGTAAGGGAAGGCGCCTCGTGGTCTCCACTACTGAGGGGAGAGCCATGGGGCAGGGCTCGCCTTTTTTTAATTGCTGCCAGCTAGGATCCTGCTTGTAAGGTGAAGACCAAGCACTAAGACGTGCCTCTGAATTGCGGCGATTTAAACAGGGATTTGAATCATGCAGCCACGAGCCTCCCACTTGTGAGGGGGAGACCAGTGACTGCCAGGAGCTTCTGAAGTGCGCAGTGAATTTAAACTCGGCCTGTGAGCAGGTGACAGCGTGGAAGGAAACCGCGATGTAGCTCGAGCTGACTTCAGGCTATATAAAACTTTAAAATGCACAGACTGTAGTTTAACCTAAGAGCTGCATAATAATTAGACCAACTGTGAATCTCACTCAAATTACTAATAATAAAAATGAAGCCCCTGCTGAGTCTATCTAAGGATCAAGTTAAAAACTTCTAAATAATTAAGCCACAATTACCAGCCCTGGGACAGCAGACAAATGATTTACAATTTTAAATCAGCAGCTGAAGGCCTAACAACCATAGGCCAATTAGCTGAGTCCCATATATCTAGCTAATAATTGCAAAAAAAAAAAACAGTGGTAAAAGAGAGCCACAAACTCTTACATCAGCAGAGGCAGCATAGGATTTATTTAAACTTAAAGCATGACAATCAATTAAGAACACTGTAGAATTTCCACAAGCTTTTGGCCTACCTTAGTTAATTAGCTGAACAAGGGACTCCTGGTGTGCTTGTAGCTTCTTCAGATGCAAAGGTTAAACTGAAGACAGGGGACTTCTAGGATCAAGGTGTACTGCGAAATTTGAACTGGGTCACATATGCATCACTAGCCTATCAGGTGGGTTGGGAACCCAAGAGATAATGTCTGAAGTGTCATGGATACAACTAACACAATGAGCCAGGCGATGATCACTGAAGGAGGGGAGTGTCAAGGACTGATGTAAGGAGCAGTGGTGAGTGGGGGGGGGGAGGCAGTTGAGACCAAAGTGACAGAAGGAGTGGAAGAGGGTGTCCAATCTGGCATGGGTGGTTTTGTGGGCTGCACTATAGACTACATCACTGTAATCAAATGTTGGAAGTATCATTCTCAGTAGAATTTCTCTGTAGGCTGCTTAGGGGATGCACTCATGATTCTGGTATAAGGCACCCAGTCTGGGGAATAGTTTCTTCTGATTAGCATCCATGTGACCAGAGAAGTCATGGTGTTTATCTAGCAAGATCCCAAGGTACCTGAATGAGATAATGTCTTCCAACATGGTCCCATCAATAGTGTGGAGGGAGGGGAGCCTAGAGAGTCTCTGCCTAGTGCCAAAGGTCATTGAGACTGTCTTTTTGGCGTTTAGAAATAGTTGGTTGGAGCATAGCCATTACCAAACATTATCAAAGTCCTGCTGAAGAGTGAATGCCACCATAGGAGAGGAAGGACTGGATATATCCAACTTCCAAGCTCATCCCAGCCCAACAGGTTGCACCTTAGCCCCCTGAACCAGACCCACCACAAAATGCTCACCAACAGGTACTGAACACATGAACTAAATGGATTAGTTACCCCCCTTCCAAAACGTAAACACATTTTTTTATGCAAGTCAATTAATCAATCAGATCCACCACAGACATTTTTTATATAGTCTGTGGCTGTGGGCCATAGTCACAGACTGAATAACAATGTTCACACTTCTCTTTGTGAAAGCCTTAATACAGCAAAGTTAGTTTCTGCCCAGTGTTGGAGTCAGTGCTGAGCAGACACAGATGCCATGTTTGTCACACTCATAGTTGCTCTTGCTACCGCTGAGTGCTAGGCATACTACAGTTGGGGTTGAAACCTCAAGCAACTAAAACAAAAAACCTAGCAAGACACACAACCCAGCCAGCCAACAGTGTTCTTCATGGAAAAGGTGGTGCACAAACATTCTGTTTTGTTAGTTGCATTTATTGAATATATTGAAGTATGTGTGTGACTCTGCTCAACCTTGAAAATGTGCCTTTGCTCATGGACTTACCAGATTTTAAATAAACAAAACAACAACAAAAAAACAACAACACTAGCAATACAACACAAACCATAACAGAAAGTAACCACCGCCTGTGCAACTGCTGCCACCTCATGACAAGGGCCTGTGGCTCCATGACCTAGTGCTACTAGAGACTACTATGCTCTGCCACTAGTAAGTAACTAGTACTATTGTATATAGTAGTATAAACATGGAGGTCAGCTGCTCAGTCTCATAATTATCTAATAGCTCCCAACATGAACTTGAAGTGTGTGCTGAACTTAAATATCATGGACAGGACAGCCACTTCCTGCTGCACTCTTTGCCATGCCAGGTCCCAGGTGGAAGGAAGTGCCTGTGCAGAGGAGGTAAATGGGTGGCCGTGATTTTAGTTTTCATGATGTTCCATTACAATGCAATCAGCAGCAGGAGATGGACAGAGGCAGAGGGAGCCATCTGAGACATGGTAACATCCTGATATTGTTGCTGAGGTGAGCTGTTACTCCTCGGTTCTCTGACTAACTTAATGCAGGAAGGGTGAGGGCACCAATGGATGCACATGCATGCCCACCTCCCAATCAAGGTCTGGGGGTTCAGATGAGGCACCAGTAAGAGATAAGCAAGGAGGGGCAGGGTGTGGGGCACCACTGGTTAGGTTGCTCACAATCACCAGTTCCTCAGCCTCCTATTCTGCTGAAGTGGTGCAGCAATGCACACAGCAGGGTGGATGTGATTTATAAGCTGGTCACCAGTCATCACAGCCATCATCCATTCAATCACTTGTTACAGGAGGTATGCATGCTTTGCTGTCTGGCAGTCTGACAGTAGGCTTGGTGGATCAATGGGAGGCTGGGGTATCCACTCAGTACGTCACACTCTCTCTCTTGCAGCTATAATTTAACCAGTATTCAGTTAAAGGTGATAGGAAGCAGTTTTCACACCTTTAGATACCTTCCAGTTGTTCTTTTACTGGCTACCCAGTATTCTGATCTATTTTTGACCTTTTTTGTTAAATTAATAATCTATTTTTTTTTGCCTTTTTAACTACCCTGAATACCTCTCCTCTCAGCAGTTGCTGCTCTCTCTCTTTTCATAGTGCCTGAACATTCTATGACATCAGAAACTCCAACTCCAGGCCATTCAGATGAACAGCATGGAATGGGAGTTTGTGATGTCATAGAATGTCTTTCAAATATGAAAATCAAGAACAGTGGCTGGTGAGGAGAGTGGAACTCTAAGTAGCTGTGAGGACACCCTAAAGTTAGATTCTTTATTTATCAAAAAATCATCAAAGTGTATCAGAATGCATAACTGGCATGGAAAGGAGATGGAAGGGCAGTTAACTTTGTAAAAATCAATTCCTATCTCCATTAAGGAAGAAAAACAAAAGAGAGCAATTCTGGAAAAAAAACTTTACAGTTTCAAAATTGACACACTGGGTCCCGACAAAGCAAAAAGAAAAATATGGTGTTGGTAAGTAGAAACAGAACAGGGACATTGTGTGTATCTGATCAGAGCAAGTTTTCTAAAGAAAGTGGATTTTTCCCCATTTGCACATTTCTTAACTTCCCACCCCCATGCCAGGCATCCTGTCCAAGAATGGCTACCTCTTCACGCTATTTGCATGCAAAATGCCTGAGCTGCACTGTTGATCACTTTCCACCTAGTTTGCATTTTATTTACATGAGTTTCCTTTTTATGAATGAATCTAATACAAGCAGGGAGGCAGATGGGTGGTGTCATGTTTTATAGGTTTCATAGGCAGTTACTGAACAAAGTACACCATAGTCCATGTAGCTCACCATCTAATGTAGATGAAATGAGCCAGCAGCTGTCTGATAGGAGCAGCTGGCTCCTTTCAACTATGAGAAGTTTCCACCCAATAAACAGAGAATAGCATCATGATCAGCCTTACTGATCATTGGTTTTTCACTGCCAAGCCCACAGCAGTTTGAGCTGCATTGTACCCAGCACCGACACACCTCTGAAATGCTGTTCTTTGTAACAAAATGTTTGCTGCACACTCATCTGCATACAAGCAGAAAGATACTGCCCCCTCAGTGACCAAGATGTATTACAGTTAGGTCCTGAGCCTTTATGAGTTTGTTTGTGCCTCAGAATAAAATGCCATGCAAAAGTAAGTAGGCCCAGATAAAATCAGATAGTTTACATAATGTATGTATCAGGCCCTTACCTGACTGCACATACAATGGAGGTAGTCTCTTTTGGACATCACACTTGACTTTCACAGCAGGAGCACTCAACAACAAACTCTTGTCAGAGCCAATATGGCTGCACAGAGCTACTGTGTTGTTGTGTGGCGAGAACTCCGAGTATGGTTTTACTCACTCTTGCTGCATCGTAGCCTGCCATGGTGAAGATAATGGCTCTGACACATCTGTGAATGTGTGATACTCGTGCATGCATAGTTTGCATTGGAGCCACCATGTCCTGTGCACCAGATCCTGCCATTCGCAAGATGGCAGCTCCAACAGATCTATGCATGCACGATACTCGTGCATGCACAGTTTGTGTCAGGGCCATCACTTCGGCAGTTGTGGAAAGTAGTGTGCCGGAGGGGCTGAGTGCCATAGAGATTAACAGAGTCTGCGGAGGGCTGGAGAAGAGAAGACACCACAGACCATAAACAACTTGAGCACTGTGGATGGGAGACCACATCACTGTAGGAGAACATGGACATTGGTTCTACTTTTCTCCTGCAGTGATGTGATCCCAAAACAACTGGCATGTTTTAGTTTCTCATTTTTCTTTGGGGGCTCTATTCAAACATGCTTGGGGCAGTCCCACCTTGCTCCAAACATGTTTGAGTATAGCAAATTTAGTGACCTGTGTTAGTTTTTACTAAGGAAAGAGAATTAAGGGGCAGCCTGATACCTTTTAATATGGGGCCATTACTCTGTATTAGTCTTACATACAGTATTTTTAAAGGGACACATTCATGTACAGTGTCAGAAATAGTTTGAAAGCTCATGAAAAGTAATTTTAATTGAGATATTGGACATACCTGTAGCTGGAAGCAGTCTAGAGACATAGATGACTGAGTATGTACAATATAACTACTACATTAGAGCCATTCTTAGAACTTTGTGATGTCAGTGACAATTGAGTTAAGCACTGCTTGATAGTCACTGACATCACAAGATTCTAAGAATGGCTCTAATGTAGTATTTATATTGCACAGACTCAGTCATCTATATCTCTGGACTGCTTCCAGCTACAGATATACCCTATACCTCAATTAAAATAACTTTTCATGGGCTTTTAAACTATGTCCGCCACTGTACATGAATGTATCCTTTTAATATGTTTATGGATAGGATCTGTCTAATTTATTGAGCTACTGTGTGTGTGTGTTAGAGGTTTGATTTTACAGGTGGGTGATGAGTTCATAGACTGTAATTTCATACAGCAAACTTGCTGTTTCTACAACACACACACACACACACACACACACACACACACACACTCTCTCCACAACTTACTTTCAGAAAGACATTTAATGAGCAGGTGTTTGCTTCTAAGAATAGACAAATTATTATTTTATCTATTGTTTTTTGATGTGATAGTAATTACTTTCTCCTTTTGTAACTAAATATGTATTAGTGCAGTGAAAGAAGTAGGTATTTGTCTTCACTTTTCACACTGTTAGTAAAAAAGAATTCAGTACAATTCTGCTACTGTCATGTCAGAAACTGCCAGCTAGTTTGAAGCACAATGTAATTCAACAAGAAACTAGATTTTTCTCAGTTTCAAAAAAAAATAGATACTTCTTTCAGTAATAAACTGCACCCTTTATAGGTTTGCACTATCGTAGTCTATCTGTATGACTACATTTTTTTAAGCAATAATTAGCTTCTCTTTCTTCTTCCCAAGTAAAATCTGTTCATGAAGAACATGTCACATGCTACATTATAACAAAAGATGACAGGTTATCAAAATCACATATTTCTATTAAATATACAATATTTTGGTGGTAGATAGTATTATTTCTCCATAAAAATCTGAAAACAGGTTTGCAGTTTCCCTTTGAAATACACTGCCAGCCTTGCCAATAAACAGTTTCTGACTTAATAATACGAGGATACCATGGTATTCTTTTTTCACTTGCAGTTGGCAAAATAAAAATAAAATGATGAAGAAGTAAGTAAAGAAACAAATAATAGTAAACTGAATGACTGTAGCAAAGGGCCCCAAACCTTCATTCTTTAATATATACATCCTAACTCAGTACGTACTATCAGATAATTTACTGCAGGAAAATTCCATTCTGTGATATTTGACCCATTCCCTCCTATGGATTTCACAGATGTTCCCTTATCTCTTTAGTTGTATTTTTTAACTAATTACTCCTGTAATCTGTCACAGTGATGCAGTGATGCGTAATTGTTTTTTTTCTGTATAATTTTGCTCTAGATCCTTAAAAGGAAGCTTTTGTAACAGATAAAATGAATAACTCCTGTTCATGAATGAGTTTTCTGTGAGAGAGAGAGAGCGAGAGAGAGAGAGAGAGAGAGAGAGAGAGACAGAGATAGCAATCCAATAAGAGTCCAGATGTAGTGCATACAGGCTGAAAGGAAATGACGCAAAAGAGAGACAGAAACAGACCACAGCTTTAAATGAGATAACTTGGACCAAAGCACTGACATATGTCCACTCTAAAGCACTCAAGGGAAGAACACAGTCATCATTTCCTGTCAGTCCCCCCCCCACCCCAGTAATCCCAAAATGCCTGCAGGGCTCTGCCCATGCAAATGCAAAAATGGGCTCCCAAGCTGAAGACATCCTTTTTGACCCCAAGGAAGTCCTGCTCAGTCTTTCTGGAGTCTGATAATTCCATTTTCTTCAGTGGCTTAGAAGTATCCCTGTGGTTTCAAATGAACATCCTCATGTTTTGCACACAAATAGGCCATGGGAGAAAAGATCAGCTGCACCCACTATGCTAAAAATGTAGGTTACTAAACAAACAGCTCTATCCTTTTCCAGCCACATTAGGAAGTAGGTAATAAAGTAAATCCAGGTCAAAATAATGTTTTTTTTTTTTTTTTATAGTTTTAAGGGTCAAATAAATTATGTGTTATCTGGGAAACTGTAACGTTAGCCACCAAAACTTTACAGGCACCTGTGGAGGAGATCAAACAAGCATTTGTCAATGCCAAATGTTTGCTTGCTGGCATTGGCAGTGGTAGTGTAGAAGTTACAGAGCTGCGTAATAGGAATGGCAGTAAAGTACTGAACTGAAGCCAACCCCACCACCACCCTGCAGAGAGTGACAGGCATTGGGGTGTGCCTTTGGGTCATCAGGCATAACGGCCATGCCATTTCACCACACCCCACCCTGCAGACACTGACAAGTGTCACAGTGTTCCTTGAGGTCTTTGGCCCTTATGCACATCCCATTCCATTATGAAATACAGTGAGATGGGTGTGATATAGGAGAATGAGGTGAATTTTGGGGCTGAAGAGTCCAAGGCATACCTCGATGCCTCTCACTGGCTGCAGGGTGTGGAATGGTATGAGCATTATAGGCAAGAATCCCAAGTCACACCCCTGATGTCTGTCATTCTCTAAAGGGTTGGGCGTTATGGTTGGAAACCCTAATATCTCAGACATTCGTTGGTATTTTCACTCCAAATTTTCAACATGTTTTTTTTGTGACTCCACTTCATGAACAGGGGGAATATCAGTTTGTTAGCCAAAAGCTGCTTATGCACAGCGACTACGGCATTTAGCACCACAGGTGCAAAAACATTCCGATAGGATGTAAAAAATGACAGCTGTACTGTTCATGGGGAGGTGTAAAAAATGACAATGTTGCAAATCTGCAGTAAAAATATTTAAAAAACTGGTGAAGTCACGAGCGTACATAGAAACTGTGCAATGCACACCCATAATATAATTAGGTTGGGGATTTTTTACAGCAGATTGTCAACTCAGGCATTTTGGTGCCTCCGATCATGAACAGTGTCACTGTGATTTTCTTTATCTGTCCCGAACAACGATTTCCCACAGCAACCATGCATCTCTTCACTGAAAGTGTGAAAACACACTTCAGCCATGTTGTAAAAATGACAGCTGTACTGTTCATAAGGAAGTGTGGAAAAATGCCACTGGTGAAAATCTGGACTGAAAATATTACAAAGTCATGAACTTACGAGGGTGCGTGGAAACTGCGCAATGCTCACTCGTAACACAGTCATTTTATGGACGTTTGTCACCAAATTTTCAACATAGCCATTTTAAGACCTCTGCTCATGAACAGTGTAACTGTGATTTTCTTAATCTGTCCCAAACATTGCTTGCGCACACCAACAGCACCATTGTGCACTACATGTGTGAAAACACATTTGGGGTGACATATGAAAAATGGCAGCTGTACTGTTCATAAGGAAGTGTAATAAAATGGCAATGTTGAAAATCTGGAGTGAACATATTAAATTCGCAAACTTACTGTAAGAGGGGATAAAGAAATGTGTCCCAATATTTTAGCCTAAACCTCATTTTGGTGTAAAACATAATGGGCCAGATATTCAAAACTTTGCCCAGGGGCAAAATTAGCACTGCCCAGCGGGCAAACTGAGCCCGGAGCACAAAGCAAGCCATATTCAAACGGAATAGCCCAGGGCAAACAGCTTCTGAATATAGCATGGTAATGAGGCCATGCAAACTGGGCTGGGAGTGCAGGGCAAACATTGCCCTGGAATAAGACAGCACTGAATAAAACAACCAGGAAGTGCAACCCACAACAACAACACAGTACACAGCAACATGAGGGCAGGTACAGGCAGAACTACGTGGCCAATGTGTGTGCCAGCAAATGCATGGACTCAGTACAGTTGCAGGAAGCAGCAGATGAGAAAGAACAGTGATCAAAACCTTACAATATTCCCGTCACATTAGCGCGCTAACACATTAAGGCGGAGCTAAGCAGTTAGCCTGGAGCAACACTTGCCCGGAGCTAAAATGTGCCATATTCAAAAGTGCCATGCAAATGAGCCTACTTAGGTAGTCTCTGGGCAAACAACCGGATTAGCATCTCATTATACCCTGATTTGCACACAGTTTGCCTAGCGTTACTGCAGGGTCCCATAGAGCCACCTGTAGGTCAGTCTGGAAGTACAGGTCAGACAAGGTCCAACCGCAGCTCCATCTGTAGGTCAGTCTGGCAGTGCACGATGATAGCTACAGGCTACAGGTAAACAGTACAGCATAGCATAGCATAGCATATTGTACCCCAGGGGACAGGACAGCATAGGCACAGGTGGTGGTGGTGCTGATGCAACTGTCACACTGGAGGGCATGCTACAGTGCACAGCAGACACTACAGTAGCAAGGGAGACAGTAGTGTGAGGGACGTAGCACTGCCTATGGTGTGTAGGGCAAGTGATGCTGATTGCACTGTACACAGTGACAGGCCCAACCTGCAGGTGTTTACTGACAGTCGACATTACTGTTACACTGTTGTGTGACCCACAGATGCTGTACCTGTGGCATGTGATGCCCACAGTGACATGTACATATCTGGCTTTGTGTGTGTGGCAGTTGTACAGCTGTGTGGTATGTGGCTGGGGGGCATATAGTATCCGAAGGCACACAGTGTTGGGGTATTCTAATACTGGCCATGTGCACTGCATGCTGAGTCCCAGCCTTGTGGCCACACCTGGTCTGTGGCACAGCCTGGCCACCATACACACTCCCTCAACATCCTCCTGCCCACAGTGCTGCATGTGTGTGCTGGCATCTGTTTTTGTCCACAGATATGTGTGGTCAGCAGGTGTGTGCTGTATGGCTACACTGCCATGCTGTCCACTGGCGCAGGGTCACCACTTACTGCCTGGCAGGGCTGGGACTGGTGGCAGATGATGGCATCATTGTGATGCCATTGGTTGCAGCAAGCTTCCACTATGTTTGGCTTTATCTATGTGTTATATTTATGTATTAGGGTCGCAAGACCCGCTAAACCCAGCAAATCCGCCAGCCATTTATAGTTACTTAAAGCTGATTGCCCAGGATTAAGACCAGCTTTTTCTGGGCGGTAATCACACCGCGCTAACTGTCGGCTAGGTCGCTAAACCACTTAGCGGCGCTAGCCACTGAATATAGCATGCGCTTGTATTCATGTCAGTTTGCCCTTGCATACATTATATCTTTTGCCTGGCGTAATGCAGTTTGCCCGCTATTTGGCCTTTTGAATATGGCAGACCCGCGCTAATCCCGCGCTAAACCTGCGCAAATGATTTTTGCCCAGCGCAAAGTTTTGAATATCTGGCCCAATGTGTTTGTGTAACTAATATTGATCTATGAAGCTAGATCATATCAAAACTTGCAAAGTTACAAGTTTAACTGAGCCACAACTTGTAATATTAAAGTGTTTTTTAATATTTGTACTAATCATTTGAGTAATAGAAAACAGGTGTCTTAAGTGTCTGCAAGACAGAAATACAGGGATAGAGTTCAAGTTACCCTTTTGACTATTATTATCAGGAGGACAGGTCAGAATAAATGCCTGAGTGCACATTCCTAAGTGCAAACCTATTTCTTCCTCCTAAGACCTTGATAACTGGTAATGACAATTATTATTATCCTTATATAGTAGTATAATTTGCACTATCAATACATTTGTGCTGACTAAAAGATTAGCTAAAAAGAGAATTGCCTTTTAAGTTAATGTTTATATTTGTCTTGTACCAATTATAGACAACCATAGTACTGTCTTCCACTATATAAGCAAGCCACTATACACTGTTAGTTTGAAGAATGAAGAATAAAGAATGAAGAATTAAGAATGAAAAATGCACCACCTGTAATCTCTTGCTGTGATTATTGTTATAATCATTAAATTCTTCCACCATCAGCCTCGTCTCCATTCGTCTCCTTTCTAAGTATCAGTAATGGATAATTTACTAATAGTTTACCAAGGGTAATTTTTTTACCCTCCTCTACATTGGTGCTGTGACTCGGATCGCTGGTGCTGTATGCTTTGGAGCCCCAATAAGAAGGTGATGACGCTCAGAGACGTAGTGCTGTTGGCTTAAAGCGAGAGAAAATGGTGCACACAGACAGTTTAGCCACTTGCTAATCAGGTGATGTATGCTTTGTATGCTTTTCAAATTTTTTTAAATAAAAGTGGTGCTTAACTCTGGAGGAACTCATGGGGCAGAGTAGGTAAGTGAAGGTGCTGGGACTTGCAAGCCGGACCTCACAGGGGAGCTGTAAGACATAGCTAGACAGACCAGGGCACCAGTGCACAGGTGCACCCGGCTGTAAAGGCTAGGCAGGCAAGAAAAAGATAAGAAAAATGAGTATGGAAACAATAATAGGTCATTTTCTAGGAAAACACCTAAAGAGGGAAGCATACAAACCAGTGCCTGATGATCAACAGGCACAATTGTATTTTATGAGTATGGAAACATTGATAGGTTGTTTCTGTGGGAAACACCTAAAGGGGGGGGCATACAAACCATGATCAACAAGCACAGCAGTATTTTAATTAAAAAGTAAAAAAAGAGAAACTAGCAAATACTGTACAAAGTCTGTGATAATATAGCCAGGTGGTAATTCGTTAACACATGAGACTTTAAAAAGAAAAAGCTGCATGAGCAGTAAGATGTAATAATCCAGCTACAGTCAAAAAATAGATAGTTTAGAAATGCAAATAAGTCAAGAGCCAAAATCCCTGCAAGAGAAATACTAATAACTAAAGTTAGTTAGTAAAGGTACAGGGAGACCTTTGTTTTTTTAGATAGGGATAATTCTCTTTTATTGATTGCAATATAAACTATAACACAGCTTCTGTAGCACGTTTCTAAGATGTAAATGTCTTAACATCTAAAAACAGGCAATGTAACATTAAGATATTTTTAAAAATCAGTAGTGTTCAAGGCCACTACAAAAATAACTGGGTTTGAGTGACCCTTGCATGCACATTATGTGACCTTTTGCATTTTATTTGACCTTCTTGTGTTTCAGCAAACATAGTCAATCAACATTTAACTGTAAGCAAAACTTCTTTGTTTAAACTCAGCTGACATTTTGTCATGCTTAGGATAAGAAAACCCAGGGACGCTTGGCTTCTTTTATCCTATGGAAATAATCTTGTATTACAGTAGTTGAGCTGTATCTTCTGACAGTAGAAGCTCTGGGGAAGGGGGTAAGCTACCCTTCCTTCCTTCCAGTGTAATGTCCACAGAGGTTGCAAGGTACATTGCTATCTCCCCATAGGGGTAAATACTAAAAAATGTGTATTTGATTCTTCTTCAAAAACATATGTTTCAAGAATTAGTTAAGCTGGAGTGGGAGTTGTATATGTACTTCCACATAATCATTCTTTTGATTGTCTTTTCAGCTTTCTTAGTCCATTTACAAGCTATATTTGTTTCGTGCTTAAAATGTATTTTATACATTATGCTCAATACTAAAATTGTTCTATTGCAAAAATGCTTATGTTTCCTAATTTGTTCCACATAAGTTCTATTGCATAAATCAAGTCATTATTACCTCTGCAAGTGTAATGTTTTAGCAAAATGACATCTATTTGTACAACTTTAAATCAACTGAAAAGGTCTAGTCAGTTTAAACTCTACTATCAAGCTTATTGTTTCTACTTACTATGAAGTTAAGTCAGGGGTAGGGGCAATCCCCTAACTTCAGCAAGAAGATTCTTCTTCAATTGACCTTCAAGCAAGATATCCATTTTCTTCACTGCTGTTTATTCCAAACATGGCTGATACTTTATGCAAACCTATTGCTTTACTATGGACTGTTTATGGACTGTTAATCTGTGTGCCAGGGTGTAATCAACTACCACAACACAAATGCCATGCCAGTGTGTGTGTGGCTACTCAATGCACAATCTAATGCACCCCTGACCAGTGCAGTGTGTCTGCTAATCAGCCAGCCAGCAATATGAACACTGACTTTTCTAAATTGGTGTGTGGACATACTTAACAGCTGGTCTAGCAGCTGTGCCTCAAAGCTCAAGACTGGATCACAGAAAAGCTACATGGACTAAAAACAGAGAAAAAAATGTGTTTCTTGTTATAAACAGAGCCACACCAAAGGACAATAATGTTTATGTGTTAACTCTGTACTACTGTCTTTGGGGTAATAATAGTGTTTGTAACTATGCTAGTATAAGCAACTCATTATGTTTTGTAGTCTCAAATGCCATATACTTAACTGTAACACCAACTGAATGTCTAAATGTGACAAAAGGGCCAGAGAGTGGATTTAATCAACACTTATTGATGAAGTGATTGTGAATAATGTAAAGTACATAGTGAGATGTACATGCTCCAAGGAGTTTCATTGTTGCATAAATAATAATTAGGCAATTATTGGGCCAAAGGGGGGCTTGTAATAGGGGATAATGAAATGTGTCCCAATATTTTAGCCTAAACCTCATTTTGGTCTAAAACATAATGTGTTTGTGTAACTAATATTGATCTATGAAGCTAGATCATATCAAAACTTGCAAAGTTACAAGTTTAACTGAGCCACAACTTGTAATATTAAAGTGTTTTTTAATATTTGTACTAATCATTTGAGTAATAGAAAACAGGTGTCTTAAGTGTCTGCAAGACAGAAATACAGGGATAGAGTTCAAGTTACCCTTTTGACTATTATTATCAGGAGGACAGGTCAGAATAAATGCCTGAGTGCACATTCCTAAGTGCAAACCTATTTCTTCCTCCTAAGACCTTGATAACTGGTAATGACAATTATTATTATCCTTATATAGTAGTATAATTTACACCATCAATACATTTGTGCTGACTAAAAGATTAGCTAAAAAGAGAATTGCCTTGTAAGTTAATGTTTATATTTGTCTTGTACCAATTATAGACAACCATAGTACTGTCTTCCACTATATAAGCAAGCCACTATACACTGTTAGTTTGAAAAATGAAGAATAAGGAATGAAGAATTAAGAATGAAAAATGCACCACCTGTAATCTCTTGCTGTGATTATTGTTATAATCATTAAATTCTTCTGCCATCAGCCTCGTCTCCATTCATCTCCTTTCTAAGTATCAGTAATGGATAATTTACTAATAGTTTACCAAGGGTAATTTTTTTACCCTCCTCTACACTTACGAGCATGCATAGGAACTGCTCAACACACGCTCATAAAACAGTCAATTTTAGGAATTTTTTCACCAAATTTTCAACATAGCCATTTTAAGATCTCTGCTCATGAACAGTGTCACTGTGATTTTCTTAATGTGTCCCATACATTGATTTCGTACATCGACTGCACCATAGTGCGCTACATGGGCGGAAAGATGTTTTGGGTGAGATGTGAAAAATGACAGCTGTACTACTCAGAAGAAGGTGTGGTAAAATGGCAATGTTGAAAATCTGGAGTGAAAGTATTGAAAATTCGCGAACTTACGATCGTGCGTAGGAACTGTACAATGCACGCTCGTAAAACAGTAATTTTTGGGAATTTTTTCACCAAATTTTCAACATAGCCATTGTAAGACCTCTGCTCATGAACAGTGTCACTGTGATTTTCTTAATTTGCCCCACACATTGATTTCGCACATCAACTGTGCCATTGTGCGCTACATGGGCGGAAACACGTTTTGGGGGAGATGTGAAAAATGACATCTGTACTACTCATAAGAAGGTGTGATAAATGGCAATATTGAAAATCTGGAGTGAAAATATTGAAAATTTTACTTACGAGCGCAGGAGAACTGCACAATGCACGCCGTAAAACAGTCATTTTAGGAATTTTTCACCAAATTTTCAACATAGCCATTTTAAGACCTCTGCTCATGAACAGTGTCACTGTGATTTTCTTAATTTGTCCTGTACATTGATTTTGCACACCGACTGCGCCATTGTGCGCTACATGGGCGGAAACATGTTTTGGGTGAGATGTGAAAAATGACAGCTGTACTGCTCATAAGAAGGTGTGATAAAATGGCAATATTGAAAATCTGGAGTGAAAATATTGAAAATTCGCAAACTTACGAGCCTGCATATGAACCACGCAACGCACGCTCTTAAAACAGTCATTTTTGGGAATTTTTCCACCAAATTTTCAAAATAGGCTTCTTGAGAGCCCACCTTATGAACGCTGGCAGTGTCATTTCATTAATCAGGCCCGAAAGGTGATTTCGCACAGTGACTGCAAAATCACCCTTCAGGCTCGAATAACGCCATGACAGTGGCATCATTCATGAGAAGGGGTCCCAAAAATCCCATGTTGAAAATTTGGTGCAAAAATTCAAAAATGCCTGAGATATGCAACAAAGTTTAAAAAACCCTATCTATTCCATTATACAGCTTACTGGCATTTCCTTAGTTCACGGTCGGCTTTGAAGAGTGCAGACGTGTTCCCGGTCCACCGAAGATCATCACGCTGAGCTCAGAGGTAAGTATGGGGTAAGGGGGTGTGGGGAGGCAGGGTGCTGTGGGTGGGTGCAGGTTGTGGGGAGGGGCAGGAAGACTCAGTGGGACCGTTTGTTTTTTTACAGGTTTTTTTTTAACATGATGACGCGGGATGTTTGCCACGCTGGGGTGGGCTCCCAGCGTGGCACAAGGATGGCTGGTTGGGGGAGCATGGAGCCGATGGGGGATTGGGCATTCCCCATCAGCCATAGCATCAGTTGCCATGCTGGGGTGGGCTCCCAGCGTGGCACCCTGTACTCTGGGGGGGGCAGTGGAGCCGACAGGTGATTGGTCACCCCCCGTCGGCTATACCATTCAGTTGCCACGGTGGGGTGGGCACCCAGTGTGGCATTTGGAAGGCTTTGGGGAGTTGAAACAGCCAATGGGGATTGGGCACCCCACCGGCAATAGAGTGTGGAGTGGGGGAGAATGCAGTATGCATGTGTGTGTGTGTGCTGTGTGTAGGGGAGCTGCGCGCAGGCAAGCGATATCTGATCGCTGCTCACTGCGAAAGTAGCTCCCCTTTCTACTATCGCCACTGCATTTTGGAGCTGTCATAGACAGCTCCAGCATGTATTGGCAGACAGGGGCCGCGCCTGCCAACACACTGACTGAATTGGAAGAGGGGGTGACACACCTCAGAAAACTCGGATGACGGCACTATGTTTCTTGCACATGCGTGCAAGCAAACATAAAAACACAGCACAAAAACAGGGAGTCAAATGTGCACAGGATGCAGGAGGTTGAGGCTAAGTACTTTATTTAAAAATGAAACTAACTAAAGCCAGTATAAGGATATTAATTGTAATGTGTACATCTATGTCAACATTTAGCTGCAACAAAGTGCAGCATTTCACATAAAGACAATACTTTTTTATAGTTAGAGGAAACAGATGACTTATTTTATCAAGTTGGGCTCCCTTTTCATGGACTTACAGATAGATCGATTGATAGATCGATTGCTAGATAGACAGAGAGACAGACAGATATATAGATAGGCAGACAGACACATAGACAGACAGACAGAAAGATGGATGCCAGTGAAGTGATAACATATCATGAGGTGTGCAGGGTTGCTTAGATGAATTCATGCCTTGGGTGCATTAAGAGGCAAGAGGCAAAGCCGTGTGCCTTCAACCACCCGAGAAGTGCATATATTAGTGTTCGGCTGCACATCAGGAAGTTTAAGTTCAAATTTATTTTACCAGGAAAAAACACAATTGAGCAAGCTCATTTGTGAAGTGTGTTATCGCACTTATAAAATGGGCTCAAAATGAATATTTAGCAAAAAGCACATGAAAAAGATGCAGATGTGTGGTCATTGGGGAATAATGCATGGTGCATAACATAGCCATGTTACACATTTGCACCAATGATAGAGTACGATTTTATGCACCCATTTGATAAATAAACATGTCCAGATGCCACTTCCTCCAGCCATAATGCTTCTTTGTCCACTGGAGCATGGATCACATGCCAGCTGCCATCATGACTGAAAGGTGTTGTGAGCCCAACAGCACAGGTCTCTTCCATTCCCTCACAGCTAGGTTGACAATGATTCTTCAGGTCACTACCAACTCCCTGCAGCTTTTCAGCCAGTTGGGTTGTGGAGCACTTGCATTAGGGTTGGACTTTAAGCCCTTTAAACTTAAACAATCTGCCTACCATTCCCACCCATTGTTACACCTTACTCTATGCTGATGACTTGGTTCTCTATACCTCCTCTAGCTCCATCTCTGACATTAATTCCCACCTCTCTTCTGACCTGCAACAAATCCAAACATGGCTCACATCTCACCACCTCGTATTAAATGTTGCCAAGACCCAGGCCATGCTCTTCAGGTCACACAGGAAGCTCAGTGCCCTAAACCCCTAATTTCTGGTCTCTTGTCTTGATGGCTCCCCGGTGCAAGTTATGAACTCCTTCAGATACTTAAGGGTCACTCTGGATTCATGTCTCAGTTTCTGTCTCCATGGCCCACCCTAAGGCTTAAGTTAGCCTATCCTACTGCCTGCCTGACCTATAAATTCACCTCCCTAGGCCAGTTGCCTCACCTGAGTGGTCTGCTCACTCCCAAAGTCCCCTGCTGAACCCTCCGGTCCACAGAATGTCATCTCCTTGCCATCCCCCAAGTTCACACCAACCAAGGAAAGCGTTCTTTTCAATATGCGGCTTCCCACTTATGGAACTCGCTTCCAGCAAGCCTACTTGACAAACCTTCACTCCTAGGGTTCAAATCTGGCCTCAAAGTGTACCTTCTTGAACTAAGCCTCGATGGCTGTGACCGCTAGATCATGTCCTAATCCTAACCCCCTCCTATGCCAGCTGACCTATGCCCTTCTCTTCTTGGATTGCCTATGGTAAATGTTAAAAACACTGTAGACCTGATGTAAGAAACTGTTTCAACCCTGTTGATTCCTACTAATTCCTGTTTTCTCCTCGTATATTGCCTACTTCCTGACCTGTACCAACTATTGTCTAATGTACCCCTTTGATTATGTATTTACTCTCTGTTACTTAATTATTGTATTTCACTAGAATTCTCACCTAATGTAAAGTGGTCATTGTAATTAACCCCGGGTCACCCCTGAAAAATGGATCTCTGGTCTCAGAGGGCTCACCCGGTTACCAAAATCTAAATAAATAAATGTCAATGCGGTATGCAAGTCTGTCAATGCCAAAATTGGGGTGGCTTATCATGTCCATCACACCCTGACCCCTGCTGCTAGGATCTCCATCACCCAAGGACTTCTGCTCCCTGGTTTTTGCTATGCACTGCCAGTCTTTGCTCAAGTGCAGGCAAACATTCTTCAAGCGTGAGATGTTGCCTTTAACAATGTTTGCAGATTTGCCTTCTCTGCCCATTGGCTTAAACACCACTGGACAATTTACTCTGACCTCTGCTGGTTATCCCCCTCCTTCTGGCATTTATATTCTATAGGCTGCCTGACCGACAATATAATTAGTTCTTTTCTCCCCTCTTCCCTTGCTGCCATGTTCACCCCAGTTGACTGCCTCCAACTCCTCTGGTCCACGACTTCAGCTCTGGTCACTGTCCCTAATTGCTCCACCAAAACTGGTGAACTTGCGTTCTCCGTCTATGCTCCCAAATTCTGGAACTCCCTTCCATTTTCCCTTAGAAGCTCCAGTTCTCACCCTTCCTTCAAGCATGCACTCTTTAATTACCTCACCTCCCAAGATGCATGCAAATGTCTTTCGTTCATGTATTACACCTCTTTACTTGCTCTAGTTCATGAAACATACCTCTTTACTTGCTGTTGCACTACTATCCCCTTCCTTGTCCCATACCTTTGTCCTATGCCACCAGCACTGCTGTTTTGCACTTATGTTACTGATCTCTACAAGATGTTTTTAACTCTTTTGTACCGTAATGCTTATGCAATGTATGCCATCACTTTCGGGCTAAGTAGTTCTACTGTCCTGTAAGGTTGTTGATCTCTTTATGTACTGCATTGTATCTGCTCCTCCCTGTACTATTGTTTGTAACTAGCTTAAACTGTAATCTCCTGGGTCATGCCTGAAAAAAGGCAATCCTGTCTAGTGCACTTACCTGGATACCAAAAGCAAATAAATAAATAAATAAAAACTTGCAGCATGGCTCTTCACTCCACCAGATGCTGCTTCCTCCAGCTGGAACAGCCTCTTCACCCGTTGGGGCATAGCTCAAACCTAGCTGTCATCTTGACTAAAAGAGGTCATGTGCCAAAAGCCACAGGACCACCTCCATCGCATCACAGTCAGGTTGCCTGAGACTCTTCAGGTCACCAGAAACTTCCTGCAGCTTCCCGGCTAATCTGATTGGAGAGCACTCACATTACGGTGGGACTTAAATCCCTTTAAACTCGCAGTGCAGCTCTTCGCTCACAAGACTCTGCTTCCTCCAACCAAATTAGTCTCTTTGCCCACTGGGGCACAGCTTGGACCACGGTCACTGCCATTTTGACTTAAGTGGGTCATGAGTCCAAAGCCAAAGGGGCTCTTCCATCTCCTCACAGCCAAGTCACTAGCGACTCTTCGGGTCATCAGCTACTCCCTAGCGCTTCCTGGCCAATTGAGTTGGAGAGCACTTGCATTAGGGTGGGACTTATTTATTTACTTTTTGTTGACCGGGTAAGTGCATTAGACATATCCTGCCTATTTTCAGGCACGACCCAGCAGAGGGGGATACAGATGAATGCTAACTGACCTTGAACCAGATTAAAGCTCTTTAAACTCATCAAGGCTCTTCACTCCACCAGACACCACTTCCTTCAGCCACAGCAGCCTCTTCACCCATCAGGACATGGATCGGACCCCAGTAACCACCATCATGACTAAAGGGGGTCATGATCCCAAAGCCAGAAAGGATCCTCCATCTCTTCACAGCCAGGTTGTCAAATACTTTGCAGGTTGCCAGCAACTCCCTGAACCTTCCCAAATAATCAGGTTGTAGACAGCGCTCACATTAGGGTAGAACTTTAAGCCCCTTTAACCTTGCCTCCACCTAGCAATCCTATATAAGTGATCCCAGCATGAGTGGCACAGCAACAGTGGGAGTCTTCAAGGGGAGTCACCAAAGAGGACGTGCCAGGATGCCAGGGGACTCTGCCCAGCTTCTACTCTGTAGCCAATAAGTTGCAATCTTAACTCTGCCTATCCTCATTGTTGTGCTCACACAAAGAATAATTGGGATCCTCTCTTGTATTTAGTTTGTACTTGCTAGACTCACAGGTGTTGTGCAATGTGTTGTTTATTGCTGCCTAATGTTAAGTACAGTAGCTGTTGCACTGCCTAGTAAAAACATATTTCCCCAGGGACCTATTATACTTAATACTGTTATGGTGTTCTTCCTATTTGCTCCATAGTGACCCTGCATCATAGCATCCATATACTAGCCTACCTGTATTGTCCACTTTGCACTTCCCTTAGCAATCCTATGTGGGCCAGGCCTCTGCTCCCCTTTATAATCCTATCTGAGTTAGACCTACAGTCCCCCTTGCCTCCCTATCTGGGTAAGGCCTACACTCCCCCTGGCATCCCCGTGTTAGTTAGGCCTGTGCTCCCCCTAGCTTCCCTGTCTGAGTCAGGTCAAAATTTCCCCTATGAGCTGCCTTCTTGATAAAACTCTTAAATAAATAAATCTCCCTACCTTGGTCAGATCTTCCCCCTTCTGGTTGTTTCTCTCCATTGCTAGGCTCATCCACCATGCTGTTCCACTTGCTAGCACTCCTCCCCTCCTCTTTTCCCCTCTCCGCCTTTCCTCCAGCTACCAACCCCTTCCTTCCTCCCTCTTTCCCACTCTCTCCACCCATCTTCCTAATATGTGTCCATCCTCCTCCCTACTCTCCCTTTCCTCATTCCCCCTGGTGTCCAGGGTGTTGTCTCCTACCTGCTCCTTGGCTCAACCATGAAGATCTATAACACCTCCTGCCCACTCCCTCAATCCCTCCCTCCCTCCCCACTCCACTGCCCCCAGCTCCTACCTTCTCAAGCAGCTCCTTGGATCCATTAATCTCATTGTCACTTTGCTACTTCTGGTGGCAGAAGGCATAGAACTTAATCCTGGCCCTGCCCCCTCTGCACCATTTCAGCTTGCCAAAGGACAGCGTGTTGCCCACCTTAACTTCCGCAGCCTCCTTCCAAAGCTGTATCTGTTTCAGCTCCTTATGGTCAGCCTCCTGCTAAATGTTCTCGTCATCATCAGGTCTTGGCTCTCCCACAAGGTTCAAGGCTCAGCAGTGTCTATCTACTATATAGCTAGGCTGGACTGCTGCAAAAGTGGATATGGTGTTGCAATCTACCTGTCCTCTGGCATCCAATTTGCACCTGTACTGTAGGTCTCTCCCCCCGCTGCCTATGAGCTGCTGCTGCTCAAACTCACCCTCCCCTTCTAAGACCCTTATTTGTTGTAGGGGTGTACTGCTCTTCTGGCCTGTCCCCTCCTGTGATCACTGAACTCCTCACCACCATTTGCTCCCACTCCTCCTCTGGTGAGTTGTGATTTAAACATTAATTGGATCTCCCCCACTGTGTGCAAACTTTGTCTAAATGTTGAATTCCTTCAGTTACACCAACTGATCTCTGATCCCCAACTACTTTAATCACCAGTTGTGGAACCACACTCATCTGGACTGGGCAATCTCCTCTCACTACCACATTGTGGATGCAGGTATCATTCCAGATTCCCTCAATGACCATCACATGATTTACTGTTTGTGCAAGATCCATTGCTCTAAAGCACCCTTAAAATTATCCTTCTTCTGTCCTTCTGGTAGCTGGCCACCTTTCACACTGACATGTTGACCACCAATTGGTTCCTCATCTTCATAGCCACTGGTATCCTCTCAGTCTTAGAATCCTTCTAGTCCAAATTATGGCTATCTGGAACCATCATACCCTCCCTCAGGAAAACCAGAGTCCAAAGTTCCTACCTTCCCTGGATTTCTGTTAAGCTGCTGGCTTATCTTCAAGATTGCAACCTAGCCTGCTGGCTCTATAAGATCACTGGATCCCCTCTTGCCCTGTTAAATTACTGGACCATTCCCAATGCTTGCACCAAAGCCACCAGGCTTTCAAAATCCAAGTACTTCATATCCACACTCCAGATCAATCTTAATTATCACTTCAAGTTCTGGAGAGTTATTTACTCCCTCTTCTCCTCCAGACCCAGCCCTTAGCAACCCCCATCCTCCCACTATCCCTTTTCCCTTGTACTCCTTCTGCTTCTCTCCTACCACACCTTCTGCCTTTCTTAAAGCCCTTGTACCTATAACCCCTCACAGGAGTATAAGCCATGATGGAGACAATGAAAAGGCAGACATCCTTAACAGATACTTTTTCTCAGTGTTCACTGAGGAAGGAGAAAGGAAGGGGCCATAATAAAGTAATAGGAGAATTGAAAGGAGGGAGGTGGACACTAGTCCATTCTTGAAGAGAGTCCTGAAGGGGCTTGCTAATTTGAAAGTAGACAAAGCTATGGGTCCAGCAGAGGTTCATCCAAGAGTATTGAGAAAGCTCTGGAAGGTACTGGATGCCCCTTTGACAGTCCTATTTAATAGCTCATTGGAAATAGAAGTGGTTCTAGAGGACTGGAAGAGAGCAGATGTAGTCCCACTACACAGAAGTGGTAGCAGGGAGAAGGCTGGCAATTATAGGCTAATCATCCTGACATTGGTAGTGGGAAAGTTAACTGAATCACTGCTGAAGGAAAGGATTGTGAAATATCTTGAATTAAATGGGTTGCAGGACCTGAGGGAGCATGGATTTATGGGGTGGGGGGATCTTATGTCAAATAAATCTGCTAAATCTCGTTGACTGGGTGACCAGGGGTTAGATAAGGGTGGACCAGTGGACATGGCCTACCTAGAATTCAGTAGGCCTTTTGACACTGTTCCACATAACAATGGGCTGGCTAGAAATATGCAAAATATCTTCATGTATGAGGAGGCAGGACCATAACTCACCAGTGGCAGAGCCACAAGTGAGTTATGAAAGTCCTGCTCATGTAAAAGTGATGGTAAATTGCATATTTTGAATCAGACTGAAATGTGTAGTTGATATTTATGCAATGGATATGGACACAAAAGCCATTGCATAGGTCTGTTTGTCTGAGATGCTATATCTATAACTCTAGTGTCTTAAATTTATACATATAATAAACTTGTTATCACAGATTTGTACATATAGTAAATATGTCATCATCTCCCCATCCCACCTGCCAGTACCTCTTCCAGCAAAAGCAATCACTTTCACTTTTTCACGCTGCCTCTTGCACAAACTGCTACACTTTCTCAAGAAAAAAGTATTGTGCAATACAATAACAACTCAATAAATGTACTCTATACCTCTTTTTCTCTTCTCATGCACATGATTCCTGGTCTTCTTCAATGCAGCACCACTCCACTTCACTTTTCTTCTGTTTCCCTGCCTGCACCCTCTCTCACTCATGCACTAGCTCCCTTGTTCTCCTCTCCATCAATGACTGCCAGTCTCTGCCACTCCACTCCCCAACAGGACATACTAGTTTTCCAAAGTTACTAAAAATGTTAAAGTAAACTACCAGCTACCTCTATCATACCCAGAACAGCATCTTAAACTCATTCTACTCAGACGGCCGCAGTTGCTAAGCAGGTCCACCATATTTCCATGACATTTCTCAAAACCTGCTTGCTCCACCAATCAGGAGATATCATGACATCGATGCAGCATCCAAACACCACATCACTTAACAACAAACACAACAACCAGGCCAGAAAAAAATGTGCAAAGCAACAGTTTCACAAAAAAAAAAGCTATCCCCAAAAAATGACATATAGTAAAAATAAAATAAGCTGTGAAGGTCCTCTCCTAGTGCATAAATGAAATACGCTAGGTGGGTGTCTTGTGTTATACATGATTTTTTGTTCACCCATGCTGTTTGTCCTTTGACACCTCACTCATGCGGTTATCCAAGGTCAGACAGCACTTGCATACATAAATCATGTATCACATAGATCCCACCTGCATATTCCTTCTATACAACAGTTCTACCTAAGGAAGGGGCAGGGTGCCTCAAAATGCAGGTGTATTAGCCTGAACTGCACTAGAGTGTTTATATAAATTTTAAACAAATATACCCATGAAAATAAATCTGATAATTTCAGTGAAGTCCTGACATATCCCAAATAGATATGTATATAATTTCCTGTCTGAAACACATAGGTACAGTTCCAAGCTAGTGCCCCCGAGTGATATATTTTTTGGAGATAGAGTAGAATAGCTCACCACATGTTGCCAACAGAATCTGGTGTGGCTTCCTTCTTGAAGGGCCCTATTTATACATGTAACTGATAATCCACCACAGGCTGTGTGGTCATGTTGTGCTATACACCCACCTTGGGTGTGTTGTGAAGCCCTAGGCTACGGTGCATTCAACCACTCAAGGCATGCATATATCGGAGCATGGCCACACACTCTGTAGTATGTTATCTGTCATATGAAATGTCCAGACGGTTCTGAGGGATGAAAAGAAATGCAGACATGTGATTGTTGTGGAATAAATCAGGAGACTGGATTTTTACCTATCTATCTGTCTGTCTATCTATCTATCTATCTATCTATCTATCTATCTATCTATCTATCTATCTATCTATCTATCTATCTCTCTATCTATCTATCTATCTATCTATCTATCTACCTATCTGTTTTATTTAAACATTTTTTACTGTGTAGACAAACAGAGCCCAGAAGGCTCATTTGCAGTTGCGACCTGGGGAGAAGGGGGTAGGGCAGTTATAGGGAAGAATACATTCATCCACAAGGGATCTTGAGAGTAGCATAAGTACAGGTGACAAAGCTACATACATGTAGGAATACATTTTTCCCACATGGAACCTTAAAAAAAACATCAGCAGTACATAATATGATACATGCAAAGACATACAGTACAATGTGCAATAACAGGGCAGGTGCAGTTGGAGTCTGTACAGTTGAGACTAACATTATCTATGGAACATGTTACCAACATAGCATAACAACAGGCAGTGTGCCAGGTATCAACACAGAAAAACTTGGCTAACAAACAAACTGGTGCTACAACATAGTAAATCAAATGTATAGAAGCAAAGTCAGGAACATAGAACCGGAAAGAAATAAACCCAGTGTTGGGCACCAGGTATACTTGGGTTGCAGAAAAGGATAGATGATGGCCCAGAAAACCACTATGTGGTGTTGGGCATAGATAGATAGATAGATAGATAGATAGATAGATAGATAGATAGATAGATAGATAGATATTCCTTGCAAAAAATGCATTAATGTACCAGTTAGGATGTAACTTAACAACACAAAAGTAAGGAAATGTGGTGTTAGGGTTTCCAAGTGTAACACTCTACCCCCCCAAAGAAGCAAAAGAGCATGACCACACAAGCAACCACAGACAGCCATCATAAGGTAAGGCAAACAATATACAACTATTTCCAGATTACACAAATTCAGTAGCACTGATGTGTTACTTTCATGGATTTGTATTTGCACTTTTGCAGCCACAAGTGTGCATAGATCTTACAGTATGCATGATTACTTGTGTCAACAGAACCTCTAGCCACCACAGAGGCCTGTACTTCTGCAGACAGCAGTAGTATTTCAATTTAGGTATCATGGATTTCTATCTGTGGCTGCAGAAGTGCATGTCCCACAGGGGTCTGTACTTCTGCAGCTAGAAGTTAATGTGTATGTCTTATACTTGTGCTTACAGATGTGAAAGCTCCACAGGGGCCTGCACATCTGCAGCCAGAAATGTATGTATGTCTTCCAGTGTGCATGAGTACCTGTAGCTACAGAAGCATTTGCCCTCCACCAAGGGAACAGTCTGTCCATATGCCTGCAGAATTGAAGGGCCCTCTGTGATGCTACCAGTACAAATCCATGAAAATAGCACATCACTGCTACTGCATTTGCGTCATCAGGAAGTAGTTACACGTTGTATGTCTTACCTGACGATAACTGCCTATGGTTGTTTGTGTGGTCTTGTCCTTTTGCTGCTGGGTGGGTGGGGAGTTAGGGTTGGAAACTGTAACACATTTCCTTAGTTTTGTGATATTAAGTTGAACCTTAACTGTAAGTTAGTAAGTAAGTAAGTAAACTTTTATTTTTCAAGTGCCAATTCACAGGGGACTCAAATTGCTATACAGAGTGTCAATTTTACTACACATAGAATACATATGAAATAACAAAAAAATCCTAGTTATACCAGGTAAAACTTTTTTTTATTTCTTTTATTCAGTTTATGGTAAATAATTAACAAATAAAAATAGTTGAGAGAGCTGCAATTATATACACATACATAGTACATCAGCATGAGTACATTAGAAAAATTATTTGAGCAGCTAGTTAATACACCATTTAGAGCGGTAGTATAAAAAGTGTTACTTGTCCAAGCAATGTATAGTCCATAATTCCATTTAGGATGAGCCCTCTGTGACAAGACACTAGGAAAAAATAACCAGCACATATTCTCCTTATGACTAAAGTCAGCAGCTCTGAAACTAGCCATGAGGTCCAGAGTAAAAGAATTGTATATTTAGTATAAACTTCAACTGCTAATGACGCTATTGCACAATTGGCATCAATCCTTCACAGCCTTTAACAAAACAAAAAAAAACAGAATAGCATATAATGTGTTCACTAATCGGAATGTAGACCTTCAAGGATTAGGTATCAATAAAAGTGGTAAGTATTGTATAAACATCAAAGGTTTATCAACAAAACCACTACATAGCTATGTCAGAGGGATTGGTAATGCTGCATATTTAAAACTGGCTCCTCCTCCTATATTAGTAATGGCATGAAAAGAAACACCCTATCTCCGCCATCTTAAATGGTTCTGTAACTGCGATCGTTAACATCGATTCAGCTTAAAAATAATAGATCATTGTAGGAAGGAAAGACAAAATATAGTACAATAAATGCACCACAGTTCCCCCAATATACACAACCAAACACAATGTTTGAAACATTATTCAGATACCCTCCCGAGGCTTAAACTAATGCCTTAACAAGCTATGTAAAGCAGTATATGAAAAAAGTCAATACAGTCTTCACCCACCTGCATCCAAATGGTGAAGAGCTTCAACAGTTGCCAGAAAGTCCTGCTTTATTTGTTCAAATTTTTTACTTGACTATGCTGGGTTATTAAACAAAAATTGCTTGCCTGCATATGAAATCTTGAGCTGAGCAGCATTTGGAGAGAGTGCATCATACCAAATTTGTGAATTCCAGCTTGAATTCCTGTTAAATGCTTTCCAACACTCCTGAGTTGAGAAACTCAGATCTGGGTAGCAATACATCATTATACAATGGCGAGAAAATTTCCTGGACTCTGATTGGTCAGTGTGTGCTTATTGCAGTGAGATTATCTGAGTACAATCTCACAGCATTAAGTCCAAACATGCAAATGACTGCAGGCCAAACTGAAAAACAAGCCACAGCTTCTCTTACCAAGAGAGTTTGAAACCTTGTAATTGTAGTACAGAAGCAAAAGCTTAGTTTCATATAAAAACTTTATTTACTTACATTTTGGGTGGCAAAAAGTTTTGTCACATGGCTAAAACATTTCATAGTTAGGCAGAGAACAAGTGTCAGAACATCTCCTTTATAGTGTGGGAACATCTCTTTTATAGTATCAGTTTTACAGTTTTATTTTTTATGAGGAAACACCCCACATATGAATGCACTGCATCATGGGTATACAAATACACAATTGCCTGGTATTGCATAACACACTACAGTGATAAAAGACAACTGATTATTTGCATACGCATGATGCAGTGCTTTCACATGGGGAGTGTTTCCTCAAAAAAAAATAATAATTAAAAATAAAACTGTACAACTGATACTATAAAATAGATGTCCCTACACATAAAAGGGATGTTCCAACACTTGTTCTCTGCCTAATAGCCATCTACATGTGCTCATTTGTGTCCCCACAATATTAGTAAATAAGAGCCATTGTATAATAGCAATAATGCATTCCAGAGTGTGGGTTGTACTGGATGTATTTGGCCTCTGGCCCAACCATCCCAGGAGTGAGGTTATCCCAGCACAACCCACACCCTGTCATGCATCATTGTTTAACTTTTTCCCCTTCCAGCAACAATGGAGCATGTTCTTGGGCTTTTGATAAGACTCTGTCCTGTTGATAGGCATCATCAGTAACTACCAAAAGAGCATGTGGCAAGTCCAAGTTGTTAGGCTTCTTTCTCTGAGTGATTTGATAATCTTGATGTATGAAGATGCCCTGGATTTCACTAAACAACAGTGTAAAGAGACACAAGATGAATCAAATAGGATTTTGGGCTTCCAAACCCTCCAGAAAGCCCGAGAGCTGTATTTTGCTGAACTTGTGGCATTCTCCACACTCTCCAATCTATAGTGTAGAAATGTATTTTCTTTAACCAAACCATTCACTCCTATTACTGACTTACTAGCTGTCTCAGTAATTGTTTTAGAGTCTGTAATGACTTTCTCCACCTTGGTTTCCAGTAACGTGACTCTGTGGTTAAAGTTCTCCACTGTATCAGCTAGATCCTGCAGTACTGCTATAGCATCATCTTTTATGGCCTTCAGGGTGAGACCAGACTCCACTATAGCTTCACTGCTCGGCCCTCCTTTAGTTGAGGATCACACCAGTGGAACCTCCTTTCCTTTCCAGGTCTCCAATGGAGGTGGATCTTTTGTCTGTCCCATGCTGTAAGCCACTTGACATTGGTATCAAATCAAAGCTCTAAATGAAATCTTTCAACTGGAGTACTTTTTTGATCACAAAAGAATAGTTGTAAGTCCAAAAATACCTTCTTTTAAGCTGTGTCAGATAGGAGCTCAATCCAGATTGTCTTACTCGACCAGCTGGGGGGCTCTGTCCTCCCCCCCCAATAAAACAAATGAAATACATAAATAATAATGATATAGTCAGTAGAAACAACCAGCAATGAAAATGAGGAATTATAAGCCAAATGCCTCCTTAAAAAGATGGGATTTCAGACCCCTCTTAAAGGCCTCCACCAAGAGGGCCTCCCTCAGAGGTCTGGGAAAGGAGCTCCACAGGGCTGAGGTGACTACTGCAAAATATCTGTCCTGTGAAGATTTTAGTCAGGCTCTGAAAACCACTAGGAGGCCCTTCTCAGAGGAGCGTAGAGAATGAACAGGGTGGTGGGGGGTCAAGAGGTCACACAGGTAACTAGGGCCCTGATTATGCAGGGCTTTGTCAGTCAGCAATCCAACCTTAGAGGTGATGCGCCACCTCACTGGCAAGCAATGCAGACTATGCAGAACCATGGTCACATGGCAAGACCTAAGTAGGAATGATAGCAACCTAGTTACTGGATTCTGCACAAGCTGCAGGTGATGTAAATGCATTAACACAGTTTTTTGCAATGAATTTCCTTTCTTTTTGAATAAACTGAAATTGCAACAGTACTTCCAGCTGCAGATGCACTGGCCTCCAGACCAGTGTTTCTGTAGTCTTAGACACAAATTCAAAGTGCAAGAAATACACAGCCACCTTTGGCTGCAGATAGAAACAGTTCTTGCGATAGACTTCAAATGACACGTGCTGCTATAGTTGAAAATAATTTGTGGAACTGTTTAAGGTACTGCAGAAGTGCATGGCCCTCTGAGCCCTGTGCTTCCATGTAGCTTCTGATGCAGACACACAGAGCAAAGTGTCCATTTAGCTGCAGAAGTTCAGGACCCTCTGGGCTGAGCCCTTCCATGCAGCTATTGGTGCAGAGGTGCAGGGCTCTCTGGTCCCTATACCAGGGGAAGTCTTCTCTTCACTACACAGTTACTTGTTGTCCATGCTGCCCATGCTGCACCATCTCTCCCCATGCTGGGATGCTAAATGGCAGAGGATCACAACAGAGTACCCATTGGGCCAATGGTCAACCCTGCACAAAACATGTCCTCATAACATTTTTTTTTTTTACATTTTAACCCTATGTCATGAATTTGGTTACTAGAATGTGCTACAGTAAATACTACCAGATAGCGACTGGAAAATCATCTTTTGACCTTTCCTTGAAAATTTTGACTATCCTTTTTCATGTGGTAGGGTTGTAAGTGGTATATTCAAAATTTGGAACAAAATTATAAAATGCCATGTTATGAGTAAAAAGTATCTGAGGCACCAAAAATTATATTTTTATTTTCAATCACATGGGTGCTGTGTGCATATTTATGGAGCACATACAAACAGAGGTGAGAAAGAAGTAAATGCCTTAGCTGGGACTTGAACCCAGGCCTCCCAGAATACCATTCTGGTTGTGCTAACCAGCTGCAACAGCAAGGCAACTGGAATATGGGCTGTTCTGGAGGATACATTACTTTTCTCCAATGCACAACCTGGTGCTGCACAAATATTTACTTCATTTTCAATCACATGGGTCAGGTGTGCATATTTACAGAACACTTATAAACAGAGGAGAGAAAGAAGTAAACGCATGAGTTGGGACTTCAACCCAGGCTGCCCGGAATACTGTTCCAGTCATGCTAACCAGCTGCAACACTAAGACAACTGGAACCAGGGCCATCCCGGGGGACAAATTACTCTTTCTCCAATGCACAGCCTGGTGCTGCACAAATAATTACTTCATTTTCAATCACTTGTTTGTATGTGTTCCATAAGTAGGCACACCGCACCCATGTGATTGAACATTAAGTAATCATTATATTTGTGAGAAAGAGTAATGTGTTTTCTGGGGCAGCCCAAGTTCCAGTTGCCTTGGTGGAGCGAATCATATTTTAATGTCATCAGCCAGTATTCACTAAATTCGGATACGAAAATTCTGTTATTCCATGCGCACAGAAAATTCTACTGTCTTAGTTACTTTGCAACATGAAATTCCATTTATTTTGGCACACAGAAAATTCTACTGTCTCAGTTAATTTGCAATACGACAATTCTGTTATTCTGTGCACATGGAAAATTCTACTGTATCAGTTAATTTGTGAGCAGACAATTCCATTTTCTAGGCACACAGAAACTTTTAGTGTCACACTTTAATGTCACACCTAAATATACTACATGAAAGTTTGCATTTTAGTGTCACACTTTAGTGTGACACTTAAATGTGTGAGACATAAATTTGCAGCTCACAACATGTAAATTGGTCATTTCAGTAAACTGACTGCCAAGTCCCAAAAAGGTATTTCTGATTCTTTTTGGGGGAAAACAATCACCAGAATCTTGCTTTTTTATAGTTAATCTGTTTATTGAAGTTATTTGTACAAGTCACAAACAAGCAACATTTATCTCCATAGTCATGCAATGATACAGTGGCAGGGTGGAACCAGCTAACAGTATACAATCACAGAAAGCTATCTAAAGCCCTCACAGTAGTCAAGGGCTGTCATGTCATAATAGTTAACATTTGACAGTCTTTAACAGTCAACAAACTGAGTGAGAGTTGTCCCTTGGAAATCTTACTTATTGGAGGGTACTGAAGTAGAACCCCTCAAGGCTGGGTTTCTGTAGGTCATTTAAGGTAACTAATTTAACTATATACAGCTGAAGAGCAACAATTATCAGAATAGGATTAATTGGCTGCATTAATACCAGGGATAAGTGTCAAATAGTATTTGTTATTCTGTTATGTGCATGGGGGCTCTTGTAGCAAGAAGGATCCAGCTTTGATATGATAGCCTGAACCCTGCCAATCACCAGCATAATCTGTGTATGTACCTTTTACCCTATCCCTTCTCTGGGTAGTTGTGCGTAAGCCCTCCTAGTATCTTCAGAGCAGCCTACGTACTGCAGAAAGGAGGCCCATGTTGCCTAACAGCTTGGAAGAGTGTTGCTAATGAGATGCGATAGCCTCTAATATTTGGCCAGCAATACTACGTTATTGAGAAATTCCATGATGGTGGCCAATCCTACGGATTACCATTTCCTAAGCAACAAATGTTTGGCTTCTTGGGCTATAACTATAACTAATATCCATTTCAATTTCCTGGTGCTCAGATTTGAGGCTGGTTCTGGGAATCATGGAATTAGTAATTCTGGAGACCATGGAATCTGCTCTCCAAGTACCTGAGTGAGAAAATGCTCCACTAGCCACCAGAAGGGTTGTATCCTGGGCCATTGCCAGAGGATGTGGTATAGATCTCCCACCCCTAGGCCTTGCAATTCCAGCAGTTTGCCCTGAGGGTAAGATGAGCTGCATGAAGTATCAACAGTATCCAGTACCACCACTGCAATATTTTATTTTGTATCAGGTGTGTCTTCAGGTGTGTCTTCAACACATGGTCTGATTTCCAACAGGCTTTTCAGTCTAGGGTATTGGTTGCTATTCCCAGACTGTTGGCCCACTCCTCCCAGGAGTGGGCTGTTTGGTCTGGGATAGACTCCCAGATGTACTCATAGATAATGCCTGCCCTCCCATTGGACATGTTTAACAATTGTGGGACTGGGTGTTGAGGAGACATATTCTCTAGCTCTTTCAGCTGTCACAGGTAGAGGCCAACAGCATTCCTGATTTGCAAGAATCTCCAGTGGTCTTTTTTCTCTAGCTGAAATCTTGAAAAGAGTACATGTGAGTAGTGGCTGGGGGTAGCAGGTCTTTGATTAGTCAGACCCCTTTGCTTCCTAGAAGTGTCATCATGTTGGGTGCCCTCCTATCATGATGGGGGCACTGTCCCACAGGGTACAAATGCAGAAGGCACCAGGAGGATCCCCAGCTTGTGCTGTAGCTGTTTCTATAAGCCTAGTGATTCATTGATCATGGGGTGGGAGTTTGGGACTTTGGACATGGGTGAGTAAAGACAGGATGCTAGGAAATTTCATTCCAGCTAGGTTGTTTCAATGTGGAGCAACAAAAGGGGAATGTATCGAGATCTGGCATCCACCTCAATGTCTGGGCAGTGTGAAAGGCCCAGTAGTAGGCTTGAACCAGGGGAAAGCCCAGCCCCCATGTTTCCAGTGCATGCATAGTTTTTTGTGGCTATATTGGGGTTGGTAGCCTTCAAATAGAAAGCTGCCTATAAGTCTATCAATGCTGTCAAACCATTTTTTGTGCATCCACAGTGGCAGGTTAGCTAGGATATAGAAGAATTTGGGAGTTGTAACCATTTTTTAGGACACACTATGTCAAGCTGGAGTGGTGCATGGTCTGATATGACCAGTGGGTGGATGATGGTCACTGTTATCATATGGAGGAATGAGGGGGATGCTAACCAGAAGTCCAATCTGCTGCATGATTGATGAGCTGCTGAATAGCAGGTATAGTCCCTGACTCTGTGGTTGAGTGTCTCCTACACATCCACTAGTGCTTGATCGGTCATCCAGAGTTTGACAGCTTGCTGTGCTCTAGGATGGGGCTCAGTGGCTCCATGGCTGCAGTCTACAGTGTGGTTCAGCAGCAACTTAAATTCCCCACCCAGCAAGACCAGTGCTGGACCACACAGTAGATCACAGCCATGGAGCCACTGAGCCCCATCCTAGAGGTTATATTAGTGTCAACATTAAAATCAGCCTCAGAATTGGTGTTTATGGAGTACGTTGTCCTGCACAGCAAACACCAATTTCAGGGTCAGTTTGAATGTTGATATCAATATTGTTCATCAGGGAGTGACAGGGTTCAATCAATCAATCAATCAAAGTCTTTATTTAACCAGGCGATCACCGTTAAGCAAGCTCATCTCTGAGGGGGACCTGGGGTTGCTAGCAAGGAACAAGGGACACTATACATGGAATGCAACACACAAGAAAATAGTAATAATACAAATAAAGTGAGATACAATAAACAGTATATACAAAGTATCAGCAGGTAGCATTGACAGTAGTATATGTTTGGAACAGAAGATACAGCTAGTTTTGGGTAGGACACAATTTTTCATAAAAATAAAGAAATATACATATCAGGTGCACTGAACACAAATAAAACCTAATATAAAAAGAAATATAGTGATACAGTATGGAGAATTTAGAGCTGGAACCAGGTTCAAAGGAATGTGGAAGGGACAGATATGGGGTAGAAAAAGGGGAGAGGGAAGAGTCGATTATAGATGTGATCAGTCTTTTAACAGTAGTAATTAGAGCGTGATTGGACTTATAGGAGCCACTATTTAGGGTAGACAGGCACAGGACTCCTTATTATGATGTATATATAAAGATTTAAAAGCCGCTAGGCTGATGGGGTGAGTTAATTTCTAAGTTTTTTGCAGCTTGTTCCACAGTTAAGGGAGAACAAAGCTGATGACTGCTCTGCCAATGTGAGATTTTGCTTTGTAAACATAAAGGTAGATATATGAGGTGCTTCTCAGGGCATACTTCCCCAGAGTGCACAAAGGTAAACAGACAGAGATATACTGGGGCAGTTTATTTGAGACAGCTTTGTATGTCCAAACCACTGCATTTTTTTGCCACCTGTAAGCAAGGGTTGACTAAGACCCTGTCCGATTTGTTATGTAGAAAGAGTTAAATGCAAGGATCTGTTTTATCCTCTTCTGTTCTGTCTCTTGTCTGTCTGACTGCACAGTCAGATTTTCTTGTGAGACCTAGGAACTGGCCAATCCAACTGTCTCACTATTCTGCCCCCCCCACTATATATCTGCCTTCACTTGCTGTTTCTATCTTTTCTTCCCCTTGCATATCTGAAGTTATAAAATATGTGTGAATCTTTATATGAAACTGGGATCCCTTGGTTTGAAAATGTATGTGGTTATATTGTTGAAATGATTGCAAAAAGTTATTTGGAGCTCAAGGGGTTAACCTGAGTTGCTGGTTTGCAAACTCTCTTCAGAGCTGTGCACAGGAGGTCAATTCTGGGACACCATGCACTGTTCTGTTGCACCTGCAAGGAAGTAAACTAACAAGAACATTTTCTGAAAAACAGAATGTTCTGTTAATGAGTTCCCAGCAAAGACTTATAAAAAGAGCGGCAATATTTTTGCTAGATAGAGAGAAGGCAGAGGACAAGACTGAAACTTGAAATTAGAGATATCCTCAGATGAATGACTTTGGTTTCTGTGTTTGTACTGCCTTTGTAAATAGTTATACTAACAATTTTATTTTCATGTTACTGTTATTGGATAAAAATAAAATGCTACTTGAAAATGTTATACCTACAGCTGCTTTTCCTATGCTTCCTGACCTGTGCCTCGATGACAAATGGTGTTAGCAGTGGGATTTACACTGTGCATACTCTAAACCAGGAGTTTTGTG
Source organism: Neoceratodus forsteri (assembly GCA_016271365.2). NCBI lineage: Eukaryota > Metazoa > Chordata > Ceratodontiformes > Ceratodontidae > Neoceratodus > Neoceratodus forsteri. The sequence goes on along the minus strand of CM028130.1, from coordinate 1,062,214,964 downwards.
CTCGGGTACTAGACCTGGTACCAGAGAAACATAGCAGAAGAGTATGGATTCTGCAGCAGCAATCCCAGGAGTCATTACCAGAAGGATGGCAGCCAATCTAACAGAGACAGAAGTCCAAGCTGAGATTGTACACCCAGCACCAGTGATGGAAAAAAAGAACAGGCAGTGACAGAACCTGAAGGCCTGTCTGCCTTCTTCAAATGATAGGCTATACAGCAAAGAGAGAGAGAGAAACAGAGAAAAGAAGAGATGCAGCAACAGGAGCAGCATAGAAAAGAAGAGATGCAGTGACAGGAGCAGCAGAGAAAAGAAGAGATTCAGCTACAGGAGCAGCAGAGAGAAGAGAAGAGAAGAGAAGAAGAGAAGAGAAGAGAAGAGAAGAGAAGAGAAGAGAAGAGATACAGTGGCTGGAGCAATAGAGAAAAGAAGAGGAGCAGTGGAAAGAAAAGAAATGCAGCAACAGGAGCAGCACAGAAAAGAAGAGATGCAGTGACAGAAGCAGCAGAAGGGAAGAGATGCAGCGACTAGAGCAGCAATGGCTGGATGCCTTGCAAGCTATCAAAGCTGGAAGATGTGGCACTGGTCCAGCAGAGCAACAAAACACCAACAACTTAAAGACTTTAACCTTAAAAGTTGTGTCCCTTGATGATATTGAAGCATATCTGACACCTGACAACTTTTGAAAGGGTTGCTGCAGCCTGCCAGTGGCCAAAACAGCAATGGGCAATCAGGCTGGTACCTTACCTGACAGGTAAAGCCCAACTTGCCTACAGCAACATGGACACTGCACAGTCAGAAAACTATGACCTTGTGAAATGAGAAATCCTGAAAAGGTATGACATCTCAGGAGAGACCTACAGGCAAAGATTCCAGGCCCTGAAGTACAACTCAGTCGGCAATCCTCAAGAAGCCTTCACATGACTCAAAGAACTCCTTATTAAATGGTTCCAGCCAGAGGGCCAAACAGTCCCACAGATCATTGGCACATTTGCAATGGAGCAATTAATCAACAGCCTGCCTACAGACATATAGCTTTGGGTAAAAGAACACCAACCAGAAAATGGAGAAAAGGCCATTTCTTTGGCTGAGGACTATCAGATGGCCAGACAGACCATGCAGCAGCGAAGTAACAGCCAAAGACCGGTAAGATCCACTTTTTTCCAATCTAACTCCAAATCAGAGAAAAACTGTGGTGGGGTAACAAATCTGCACCTCAAAAACTTTATTTGCTATAACTGTAACAAGTCTGGCCATATCACAACAAACCGCCATAAAAATAACGAGCATACCACTGTAGCAGATTTGGCCTTAGCAAATTGGGGCATGTATTTAACAGATGTCAAAGTGGGAGATAACACTGAAAAGGGTCTTATTGATTCGGGAAGCAGACAGACCCTAGTGCAGGTTGAAGTGCTTGGAAAACACTACATAAAAGGACCAGATACTGGTGTCATCTGCATCCATAGGGACACTCGATACTATCCCACCACACAAGTGATACTGAATATTGATGGTGTGTCGCACCAAATGAAAGTGAGGGTAGTACTTAAGTTACCTGTACCTGTGAGTATTGGAATTGATTGTCCAGGATTTACTGAGTTAATCTCAGAGGAACTGAAACCTGCAGTTTCAGCAGCAATGGTAACACGAGCACAGGCAAAGAACATTTCAGATGGTGGAGACACTTCCTTTCGTTGACTTTGATGCGGACTTGTTTGAGCCCATTTCCAAGATCCAGAAGTTCAGGAAAGAAAGAAGATGCCTGAAACAACAGTGGCAACAAAAGACTGATGGACATAAGGGGTTAAAATATGAAAATGCTGAAACTAGACTGATAACTGATTGTGATTTTCTTTCAGAACAAATTAATGATGCTTCTCTCCAATGTTATTTTAAACAGCTGTTGGTGAAACAAAAACAGGGTGAATCAATGTTTAAAAAATGTAATGCACTACTGTGTTAAACCTGTGTTAATGGTAAACCTCAGACACAGGAATAGAAAGAACAATTGGTTAAACCACAGAAGTATAGAACTGAGTTGTTACAGATAGCACATAATAGTCCTATGGCTGGTCACTCAGGGAGGGATTGCACCCTTGCCAAATTGCTGTACAGATTTTACTGGCCTGGAATTCGTGAAGATGTTGCTACCTATTGCAGTTCTTGTGCTGAATGTTAGAAACTAGCCCCAGTGACTAAAAAAGACAACGTGCCCCTGATGCCACTACACTTGATAGCTGTGCCTTTTGAGAGAATTGCAATGGATGTGGTTGGCCCCTTAGGCAAAGTAAAAATAGTAATCAAGTCATTTTGGTAGTACAGTATGTGACTATGCTACTCAATACCCAGAGGCAGTTCCAATGCATACTGTCACAGTCCCGAAAGTGGCAGCAGAGCCTGCCAAAATTTTCAGCAGGGTGGGCTTACCAAAAGAGATTATTACCGATCAGGGTAGTACTTTTGGTGCTGCATTACTGAAGGAGCTGTACTGACTATTAGGTATCACTGCCATAAGAACCTCCCCTTATCACCCTCAGACAGAAGGTCTTATTGAGCATTTTCATCAAACCTTAAAACTCATGTTAAAAAGGTTTGTAAAAGGGGAAGGGAAAGATTGGTACCAATATTTGCCTTACCTGTTTTTTGTTTACAAAGAAGTGTCACAAGCCTCAACAGATTTTTCACCATTTGAAATGCAATATGGTAGACAACCTAGAGGGACACTTGATGTAATAAGAGAAACATAGGAAGATAACTCCACTCAAAAACAATCCATTACATCTTATATGTGTGCCCTGAGAATGAAACTGGCAAAATATATTGAAATTGCCCATAGTAATCAGGAAGAAGCCCAAAACCTGCAGAAGGCGAATTATGACCATGGAATAAAAGAAAACATTTTTGAGCCAGGTGAAAAGGTCTTGTTAATGTTGACCACTACAGAAAATAAACTGTTAATGAAGTGGTGAGGGCCTTATAAAGTGCTTAGATTACTGGCACAGTTAACTATGAGACTGAGACCCTGAGAGGAAAAATCCTACCAAGATATACCATGCTAACCTCCTAAAAAAAATGGGTTGAAAACACACCAAAGACTGCTTTGTTAGTTTTATCAGAAACTTCTACTGAAGATATTGATATAGCTTATGACAGACTGAAAGAAACTGTAACTGCTGATGCTGTAGAGGCAAATGTTTCCTTAACCTCCGAACAAACTGCAGAAATTCATAACTTACTAAAGGCATTTAACAGTACTTTTACCACAGTGCCAGGCTGAGCAAAAGAGGCTGAGCATGTAATAGTGACAGTGAATGCTCACTCTATTAGACAAAAGACATATAGATTACCAGGGTGGTTATGAGCAGATGTGGTTAAGGAAGAGTTGGGTATCATAGAAGAGTTGAGAAGTGCTTAGTCATCACCATTGGTGATTGTAAATAAAAAAGATGGGGTGTAAAAATCTGACTTGATTTTAGGAAACTTAATCAAGTGTCTGAATTTGACAGCTATCCTATGCCAAGGATAGATGATTTGGTAGACAAACTGGAAAGTGCCAAGTATATCAGTACACTTGATCTCATCAAGCGTTACTGGCAGATTCCCCTAGCTAAAGAATCCAGAGACAAAACTGCATTTGCCACTCCTGTTGGATTCTATCAGTTCACCGCCATGCTGTTTGGTTTACATGGTGCACCCACTACATTCCAGTGGTACATGGATGAAATTTTAGCTACTCACCCTGGTTATTGTGCTGCTTACCTGGATGATGTCATGGTGTACAGTACAGACTGGAAAAGCCACCTGGAACACCTATGAGTAGTTATCCAAGATATCAAAAATGCAGGTCTGACCATTAATCCTCCCAAATGTGCATTGGGCATGCAGGAAACCAGATATTTGGGCTATGTTTTGGGAAATGGAGAAGTAAATCCAGAGATTTCTGAGATAGAAGCTATAGCTAACAGTCCCATCCCTAAAACAAAAACCTGTCAGGTCATTTTTAGGGCTGGCTGGTTATTATCAGAGATGTGTTATCAACTTTGCTCAGATGGCTACTGCCCTCACTAAACTCATGAAGAAATTGTTCCCAAATAATGTGAAGTGGACCTCAGAGTGTTATGATGCTTTTTGGACCATCAAGGCTACATTATGTTCAGCCCCTGTTTTATGAAGCCCAGTCTTTGAGAAACAGTTTTTGTTACATATAGATGCATCAGAGGCAGGTCTAGGTGCAGTTTTGAGTCAAAATATAGATGGGAAGGAACATTCAATTCTATGTAGCAGTAGGAAGTTGCACATTACAGAAAAAATGTACTCCACCATTAAAAAGGAATGCCTTGAAGCAAAGTGGGCCTTGGAATTTCATAAGTTTTATTTGCTAGGAGCTGACTTTGTACTTCTAACCAATCATAATCCTCTGTGTTGGCTTAACCAAATGAAGGATAAAAATTCAAGAATCACAAGGTGGTACCTGGCAATACAGCCATTTAAATTCAAGGTGATACACAAATCCAGAAAAGAAAATGTTGATGCTGATTTTCTGTCAAGATATATATCAGGAATTGAGAATTCCAAAAGTTGAAAAAAATGTGTGAGTTTAAACTTCACTGTTTGCTGTACTAGTTGTTATGGAGAAAATAGATTCTGCATATGCTGAGAACTGTAAAGAATATAAGTTAATGTTAAAGAAGACTTTAAGAAGATTTTGAAAACTGTTTTTTTAAAACAGATTTCCTCTTAAAGAGGGGGGTATGTGACAGGGTTGAATAAGATCCTGTCCCATTTATTATGTAGAAAGATTTGTCATGTAGAACGAGTTAAATGCAAGGATCTATGTTTTGCTCTTCTGTTCTGTCTGTTGTCTGTCTGACTGTGCAGTTACATTTTCTTGTGAGACCTAGGAATTGGCCACTCTAATGGTCTCGCTATCCCCCCTGCTATCTCTCTGCCTTCACTTGCTGTTTCTATCTTTTCTTCCACTTTGTGTATCTGAAGTTATAAACTATGTGTGAAACTGGGATGCCTTGGTTTGAAAATGTAAATGGTTATATTGTTGAAATGACTGCAAACAGCTATTTGGAACTCAAGGGGTTAACAGCTATTTGGAGCTCCAGGGGTTAACTTGAAATGCTGGTTTGCAAATTCTTTGCAGAGTTGTGCATGGGAGGTCAGTTCTGGGACACCATGTACTGTTTTGTTGCACCTGCAAGGAAGGAAACAGACAAGAACTTTTTCTGAAAAACAATGTTCTCATAATGAGTTCTCAGACAAAGACATAAAAAGAGCAGGAACGCTTTTGCTAGAGAGGGAGAAGAGAGCACAACTGGAACTTGAAATTAGAGATATCCTCAGATGAAGGACTTTGTTTTCTGTATTTGTACTGCCTTTGTAAATAGTTACACTGCACAATTTTATTTTTATTTTACTGTTATTGGATAAAAATAAAATGCTACTTGCAAATAATATACCTGCTCCTGGTCTTCCTATGCTTCCTGATCTGTGGGTCGATGACACAGTGGGATGGTAAAAGGAGCACAACAAAAAATGTAGGTAAAAAAATGAAAACAAAAAGTAAGAAAAAGATTGAAATGAATGGACCCTTTGAGATAAATGGTCTCTGTTCATTTCAGTTCAGTTTGATGTGAGAGAATCAGCTCTTCATGGGACAGCAACTATCAAAACATGTGTGAGGAGGTGGGGGTAGGTGGGTGGTACAGTACATGGGGGACAGTGAGTGGAAAAGTGTCAGTTTAATTGCATTCCAGTTCACACTACAAACTTTATGGGAAGGGACACAGAGTCACGTTATCTCTGGGGGGATTGAATGTGTAGCTGATTCAATATAAAGAACAGAAACTTGGAACACATGTGAGGAGGTTGAGGGTAAGTGGGTGGAACAGTGCACAGAGGGCTGTAACATGTATCTTTTTACTTCATTACTTTATGCACTACAGTCTTTAGGGAAATGACAATGACTCACATTAATGGATGGAGTGAGGTGGTTGAATATGTACCAAACTCTTTACAGTGGACTGAGATGAGCTACACTTATGTGAGGAGGTTGTGGGTATGTGGGTGGTACAGCGCCTGCAGTGCAGGAAAGGGTTGGATTTGTTTCATTACATTTGGAAGTATGATCAGCTCCTGAATACACTATAAGCACATATGCAAGCAAGTCATTAGTGGGTAACTGGCTTGGTAGCAGAGATTTTTGGTCACAACCTGCTAATGATATTTCCAAGCATGGGTGCCAGAACATGGGGAAAAGTGGGGTGTGGGGCTGTAGTTATCTGGTCCTTACCACTGCCATCTTCCCCCAGGGCTTGACCCCCTGCAGGTTGGCAGGGCTTCACAACCCATGCAGTGAAATGGATTCAGTTTTCAGCTGTGTGCCCCAGTGGTCAGGTGAGGAGCCTGTGGGCACTTGATGACATCCTGCCACCAGCTTTCTCCCATTTGCTGTCCCCCGGGAAATGTGACACACAATTGCATCATGACTGTGTGCCACTTTCTCTTGTGCGATGTATGTCAACACCTGCCAAGACACTTCCTTATGTGTTGGCCCAGTCTGCCTTCTCTCAGCTTCCACTAGGGGCTCTGCTCACTCTCCCCACAGAGGAGGACAGCAGTCCAATGGATGCTCAATGCTCCTTCTCCCATCTGGCCCTCCAACATCCCAAGTTCACTTTCAAACCTGGGTCATTATCGCTGCCAGCAATAGTGATACCACGGCGCTGAATGGTCAGCTCATGTTTTATGCTCATTGTTAGTCCCACCAATTCACCTCAGGATCCCATCACCAAAGCATCCTGTGTAGTTAACAGCCTGGACACAGTTCTCCAGGTGCGGTCTCACCAGTGAGTGTTACAGTGGAAACACTACCTCCATCCTCCACGTACAGATACCTCTCCCTACACATCACAGAACCCCACTGGCCCTATCAACTGCATTATCACATAGCTCTGCCATTTTGAACTCATCAGATGGAATAACCCAATGTTCTTTTCCTGCTTAGTGACTTTTGGTACCTCCCCCCACACACTCAGCTCCTGGGTTCTTGTGCCCTATGTGACTGATTTTCCAAGGTCCATACGCATTCCCTTCACCCTCTCCTGAGTTTCACCCCTATTACAGATGTTGGTGTAATCTTCAAAAAGGCATGCCTCTAACTTCCAGTTTTCTGCAATGTCACTTATGAAGACATTAGAGAGGACTGAGCCCAGTATTGATCACTTGTTAAACTGCTGGTCACTGTCCCCTCATTAGAGTAAGTGCCATTAACCATCATCCTCTTTCATTTATCCATTGACCAGTTTCTCATCCAGTTCACCACTTTGGATGCCAACCCTATGCTGCTTAATTTCTTTATCAGTCTGCTGTGTGTCAGTGTTGAATGCCTTTTTAAAGTCCAGATATGCCATGGCCGCAGCCCTCACCTAATCTATTTCCATGGTCACGCAGTCAAAAGAAATAAATTAGGGTGACTGATGCAACATTCATTCTTTCCAAGAAGTAAACAGCGATCACAGCCAGAAAGCCTCCATACAATGATGTCACAAAGTCATGTCACGTGACTTTCTGGAAGAGCTTCAGAGAGACTGGTATTCAGCTGCAGCTACTGACAACCTCATTTTACACTCATGTCGATATGCAAAAGCACAAAAGTAAGAAAGGGAAAGCTAGCTTAAAGTTGCAAGCAGAAAGCAGGATTTAATGCATGCTTGACAAATCTGCCTGAATTAATCCTCTTTAAGCTTCATATTAGCAGTAAACAGCCAACAATAGCAAGTGAATTCTCTCATTAACACATCATATCTATGTACAACAACATAGCAATCTGAGGCAACAGGTTGTCTGCCTGGCCCTTCATGGTCACCGATAGCTTCCTTGCTACTCTCATGGGCATGGGCAAGGGAATTACAGAAAGTGAGGTTGTTCTATATTACTCTGAAAGTCATTCAAACATTAGCAGGAGTTCCTGACTTTCTGGTGTTAGTCAACCCTCCACCTTAAATCAACCTAGAGCATGACAGTGGATGAGGGGGTACACCCCCCTTACTTGCAGGCCTATGTGTTAGGCCTGATCAATTTGGACTTGAAAATCTTTGTTGTACTTTATAGTGCCAACTCACTTGTGTGTTCAAGCATGAGGTGGGGGTGCAGGATAAGAAGACAGTCCAATTTAGCTGCACCCAGTGATTTCTGCCTCTCTCCACCCATTCAGAAGCATACCATCTAACAATGACAAGTTGGCTTCTCAGTGAGATATCGAGGGTGGTGGTTATGGAGAGGGTGGAGGTCGCCAGCACCCATATTTCTAGAGGTCCAGGGTAGGTGCTCCCCTTCCATCTTAGTTCCTTGTCTTTGTGGCATCTGCCCGTGTTTCCACTGCCATGTGGGCTCCCCAAGATGCAGTGAAGATAAGGCTGGCAGAGCCACCACAGCTTAGCTATCCCCAGGGCACTGACAGCCTTATACACTAGCTATGGACTGCTGGCCTGTGCACTTGCCCCAGACTCGCTTCCTGTTACTGCGTTTCAAATTGCATGATGCTGGGTGAGGGCACAGTTGGGGCCTAACTGGAGGGTAGCAGAAGATGTGCTTGATGATAAGAATATCTAGGTCACTGGGTTCAAAGGACCCATGAAGTTAGGGGAGCAATGAGTGTGGCATGTGAGAGGTGCATGGTACCCTCCATCAGTAATGCATAACAGAAATGAGGGTAATGGCTAAATGGCCCCACTGCAAGAGGAAAGGTTAGTGTTAGGTAGATGCACATGCAAGAGAAAAAGGATACCTGGCAGTCATGTAGTTGGTCAGCTGTAGTAGACCAGGAACTTATTTTCTTGGGGTGGGTAGGGGGCTCTGCTTGGCGCTGGTTAGACAATAGATTAATCTTGTATGCCATTCAGGTCTACAACAGGAGCTGTCCCTTCCCCCCAGCTGAGTTACTTCAACGCAGTGCAGTGAATAACCAAGCAGATCCATGGCTTGAGGAATTCAGTAACTTAAGCCCAGAGCTGCACACAAATGCTGCAGTTGATAGGTAGGCCTGCAAGAGCAGCCCACATGTCAGCCCAGTGTTTGCAGTTTTGTATTGGACCTGTGTTGATGCCATGCTGAGTCTGGGGGTTGTATATGTGTAGCCTTGTATGGAAGTGAGGGATTCAAGGAGGTGTTGGACATAGAAAAAGGGAAGATGGGCTACTTGGGGGAGACAAAACAACTATGGAGGCACCAGGCAAGTCTTATCAAGAGTCTGATGTCCTGAGGGCTGCTTTGGAAGTGGTGATGGGGTCTTAGGACCAGTATGTGAGGACTGCAGAAGGTGAGTTGTACTACCGCTGAGTTGGGGTGGTTGCTGTGGGCTTGCAGTATGTTAGGAGGTATGTGGGTTCAGTTTGTGGTCAGACTTATTGTCGCCTTTTCCCTTCTCCTGAATGGCCTGTTGGAATTGCTCCATCTGGATGTCAAGAGGTTGTGTATTTGTCTGGTGTAAGTAATGTGGTGTACATGTGGGGGAGGATTCCATGACCCCATTTGCATTCTTATTTCCTTTTGCTGGTTACCAAATCCTGCCGCAGTGTCCAAGCTAAGCATGTTTGGGGTGCAGTTCAGGTGTCATTGGGTGGGCCACAGTCTGATACCTGCAATCTCGGTATTTGTTGCCTATATTTGTTATCTTTCCAGTTTCTTTTTGTGTTTCAAGTTTGTTTATGTTAACAGCATTGGATCCAGTACTGGTAACAAAATGCATGTTGTTAGGTCAAGGCCAGTGTGTACTAAGGCTTATTGCACACTTGGCGTGGTAGGTCAGAGTCACTGTGGGGGGGCGTTGGTAGGGAGGAAGGCATAGCTCTGTGATCTTCTTGCCTGGATGAACAGACACAGACCACATCGCAAGTGTGCTCTTTTGGAGCTGTGTTCTGGTGTTCGCAGTGATGGGAAAAAGTCAGGCCTGAGAGAGTTCAGGGATGTGAGGCAGAGAGTGTGGAAAGGTCTTCACTCAAGATTAATAGCCATGACTGGGATGTGGTCACCACTCTCTCAACCTCTAGGTTTAAACAGTACCTAAAGACACAATGATAGCCCAATCCAAGCACATAACAGAGAGGGAAATACCTCAGCAGTGTGCGGAACAGTCAGAATTCAGTTAAGTCCAGCTCAGCTATTTTCAGAGCACTGCAACCAATTGCCCCTCTGATCTGACTGGCAATGTCAAGTTGTTTGGGACTGGGTCTTCCAGTCTGGTGGAACTGGATGAGGGAGAGGGGCTGTGGAGGCCTCTATTTCAGCCCAAGTAGCTGGAAGGGGCTTTGAAATACCATCTGCAGCTTGTAAGACAGATTTGTGTGCTGCTGGGGAGTGTTGTTTACTGGTGCTTGCACTTCAGCACCACTCCCCAATGTAACCTCCTCAGAGGATAGAGAGGCATATCTGTTATGCATGTAAAGATTGGTGAAGTCTTCTTTCTTACCCCCTATCTTCATCTGTGCAGCTGTTGATCCGCGATTGGATTGATGGTGCAAACTTTCCTTTTCTAATTATTGTTTTATTCTTGGTTCTCCTTTTGGGTTTTGATGCCTGCAACCACTGCTCTTCCAGTTGGTGTTGTGGAAGGAGACTAACTTGCTTGGGCCAAACCTCAACAGGAGTTGAGGTAATCGGAGCCCCATTGTCCCTTTGAGTGCACTGGGGTGATTGCCGACTCTGATCAGTCATGGTGGTGTGGCTAGGTGGAGGTCCATAGGATGTCAGAAAGGCTGTTGTGGCTTCAGGCATGTGAAAGATCTTTGGTACCCCATTTGCTACCACGTAGAGGATTGAAAGATAACATAGGGAAAAGGGGATTCCCAATTGATGTAATCACTGTCTCACAGCAGTATAGGCTCTATATTGGCTGGTCAAGTCTCTAGAGAAATCTTGAAAAATCATCACTTGGTGACCCTGCCATTCTAAGTGCCCCAGCTCTCTTGCTCTGAACAATATTGTATATCCTCCTTAACATGGTACTGGAGAAATCTAGCAATGACGGGTTGCGGCTTTTCTCCTTTCTTTGGTTGCAATGCCAGTGATCTATGGGCTCTCTCTATGTTGAATTGGTGGTTGCCCGGGAGTTTGAGGAGTGAGGGAAGGATATGACACAGGAAGCTGATGGTATCATTTAATGAGGCTTTTTTAGGTAGGCCCTCAAATCATAAATTATTCCTGCGCCCCCTGTTTTCCAGATCATCCACATTTTCTTGCAGCTTGTGGATGATCCAGGTCTGTTCCCTCGGCTGAGCCTGTGAGTAAGTGATGGACAGGATGAGTTTGGCACAGTGGGATTCAGTGGCAGTAATTCTGGTGTCCAGCCCATGGATTTCTTTAGTATTGTTTGCAGAGGTGGTCTGAATCTCATCTAGCCTGGCAAGGACCTTAGAAAACATTGCCTCAACGCGATCAATGAGCATTGCCATAGCCATAGTGAATTCCAGCTGATGATCATGCTTGTCTGTGAGGGAGATCTTTGTGGGATGTGGTGTTCTGTCAACCAGGCAGAACTGGAAAGTAAAAACACCATTCAGTAGCACTCGTCGAACTTTACACACAGAGGCTTAAGATGAGTGGCAGAATGACTGTGAAATTCATGAATTTTGATGGATTTGGGTTTCCAGTTGGCAGAGCATAAACCTAAGCAGCCATCTTGACTGAGCTCAGGTCATGTCCCCACCAGAATCTTGCTTAATGGATCCCATTTAGTAAGATTTGTGTTTTTTTTTTTAAATAAATTGTTATGTATTTTCAATGTTTTTTATCCACAAAAAAACAAAATGGCATCTATCACAACATGAAATTTCTCCTCATGACATGAAAATTATGAATTTTGCAAAAGTAAAATTGCTTTCAAAAGGTACATTTTTGTGTCATATCAGAGGTTATCATGAAACCCTACTGAGAATGCTCAGATGTCAAATTTCAAAACCTTATAACTCTGGAACTGATTACTATTTTTTCACAATACCTTTGCAAGGTATACCTTTGGGACAAGCCCTCAGCCCTGAAAGTTTCTGAACAAAATCCCATACATCTAGGCTGGAGGTGAGAAAACCAAAAATGTCCCAAATTGGCCAAAAGTGATGCTTTTTCTTTATTTATGACATATCCAGATCTCCGACTCTGGAGAAACACCCATCACGAAACTTTTCACATCTTAAGAACTTGCCATCCACACAATGCATGCCAAATGTCATGCAATTTTGTTGAATTCTGCCAAAGTTATTGAAGTAAAATATTGTGGTAATCTTTGTTCAGTCCTAACTATAGATGCACTACTGCACAAGTATAATACATGCATCTATCTATCTATCTATCTATCTATCTATCTATCTATCTGTCTGTCTGTCTGTCAATCTGTCTGTTTATGTCTATCTGTCTACCTGTCTATCTGTCTGTCTGTCTATCTATGTCTGTCTATCATAGATACAGATATATGGGTATGTTCATGAAAATGGTGTACCAAAGTGTGACATGAAGGTAGCATTTTTAAATTCAGAATATATCAAGTTTTAAATGTATTTTGAGATACCATGATCAAACCAGTAAAAACTGGCCATGTGGTAAGATAACTGCCTTGATGGTTCCTGTGAACAAGACAGCTCACCATGGTGTATGTACAGGGACACTGTGGTGTATGTACATGGACACAAAATGGTTGTGATGTGTGTACATGGACAACAATCAGCTGCTGCAATTAAAAACAAATGTTACTAATAATAAGCCCATTGATACATTTCAATGTGTTTTAAGATACCACGATAAAACTGGTTAAAAGTGGGCATGTGGTAAGATAACTGACTTAAAGATGCCTGGTAATAGGGCTGCTCACTGTGGTGTATGTACAGCAGACACCGTGGTGTATGTACTTGGACACTGTGGTGTATGTACGTGGACACCAAACATTTCTGAAAAAAAAACAAGAGGCAAACAGTACAATCCAACTCTGCACTCCTGGTCCTCCAGTCCAGCAGTATAATTGAGAAACTCCCTGAAAAATGTGGTGCTTATATACTAAAGACAAGACTGTGGTGTTTGTATGGTGGATGCTGGCAATGGACACCAAGCTCTTTCGGTGTGATAGTCCAGTGGCAAGAAGGGCTAAGAACTCTGGAGCAGAACCTTTTAAGCAGTGTTCTGAGCACTCCCTATAACATCACTGTGAGGCTTCCATAGGTTACTAAGGCCAGTTTCCAACTCCTGACCGTGGTGTATGTACATCTTCAAGAGCTGGACACCATGGTCGGGGTGTGTCAAAAGTAATTCAGGAGGAGATGGGGATTAGGATATTAAAACAACAGGGAGGGTGTTTACACAGTATGGGATGGGGGGAAGGAGGGAGAGAATTGAACAAAAATGCAATTTTAGACCAAACAGCTGCAAACTAAATTAGAACCATGCCTAGCCTTGTGAACCCCATCAGTACATTCACCATGGGGAGTTTGGCTGCAAAACATTAATATCCCCGTGAACACCATCGGGCTGTAAATGAAAATAAATTAAAAAAACACAAGCCACCTTGGATTTCAACACTGATTTATTTACAAATAATGATTATTCACAGGAGTACGTACAGTACAAATGTCATAGGTTTTGATGTCACATTTCAGCCTAGAAATACGTGACACCTTTTGGATATTATGTATAAAAACAAAAAAAGCTGTTGTGCTAGGATATTCATTTTACCTTTTTTATCTCTGCTCAGTATCAGCAACAACCAATATAAATATTTTTGCTACTAACCACTTGTTGTGCCAGTTATAGGCTGGAGAAGTTAATATCTAAGTTGGTACTCTGTTTCCATGAACATATCCATATAGATCTCACACCAGAGGTGAATAAATTGGGAAAATAAATCATGTTATTTTGGGATTAATATAAGTGAAAAACTGTGCTGTTTTCTGAGCATGCTTAGTTCAAAAAATTAACATTCTAAGGATAAAGGGCAAAACTGCATTAGAGATTTTCTTCCTTCACACTGCTGTAGTCAGCAATGGCTGATAAAAGCAGTGTTAAGGATATCACTACAGAACACACTGCTATGCAGCAAAACCACCTATCCTTAGAAACCCTCCCAACCCACATTTCAACATAACAAGAAGGCTGTTTTCCAATCCTGACCTATGTTTCAGTATCAGCAGATGACAAATGCCCAATCTTACCACTGGTATCCCTCCTCCCTCCTGACCCATGTTTCAGTATTACCAGATGGCCAGTGACCAATCCTGCCACTGGTATCCCTCCTCCCTCCCTCCCTCCTGACCCATGTTTCAGTATTACCAGATGCCTAGTGCCAATCCTGCCACTGGTATCCCTCCTGACTCATGTTTCAGTATTACCAGTTGGCCAGTGACCAATCCTGCCACTGGTATCCCTCCTCCCTCCTGACCCATGTTTCAGTATTAACAGATGCTCAGTGCTAGTCTTGCCACTGGTATCCCCCCCCTGCAGACCCACATTTAACAGAAAATGTCTGGCAGGCACCCAGTCCTGCTGCCACTATTCATTTTTTTAACTCCCCCCAGTGCCAGCTAAGATCTTCCCTGAGTTACAAGTGTACCAGGGTGCCCACTCCAAGTACTGCTGCACATTAAGGGCCCCCTCCCCTCCAGCTCAGTGCACTCCCCCAAAGCTAGTGACACAGGCATACCCACCCCTAGTGACGAACAGTCTACCAACCTGTGATGCCCAATCTCCAGTGTCAGTCAGATCTCCTAAAACCCAAAATTGTCCCTCAAAGATTTTTGAAGTTATACAACCTGAAAAGAAAATGTTCCCACACCACAGTCTGACCCCAAAACCATACCCACCAACCCCTCTCAGTAGTCACTACGCCACACCCATCCCAAAGCCCTCACTCACCTAAAGAAGGTTCACCAGTGTAGATACACTCTTTGTGAAGAAAGATGTCCTACTCCTTTAACTGCAACTCTGAACTAAGGAAATAAAGCAAATGGGGTCAATGTATTTTTAATGTGTTTTGAACTTTCACTCACAACTTCGTCATTTTAAAATACTTTTTCAAAAAGGTTATTTTGTGATCCCGCCTCATGAACAGAGGATGTGAAATGTTTTGGATCTGGGCTGAATGGTAATCTCACAGTCACGCCTTGAAATCCCTTTAGTCACAAATTGAAATTTTTCACCTACCAGTTTCAACAGATGGAGGTCATAAGAAGACTATGTTGAAATTTAGTGACAAAGTATGTTAAAATGACTACCGTATGAGTGAACATTGAACTTTTTCAATGTTCATTCATAACTTTGGTAATTTAAAATATTCTAACCCCAAATTTTCAACATATAGTAGCCATTTTTACTCTACCTCATGGGCATGGGATGTCATTTTTTAAATCCTCCAAAGTGTGTTTTTGCACTTGTGGTGCAAAATTATATTTTGGCCAGTATTTTATGAGACACCTGTCATGTTCGGGGGCATAAAAAATTGTTGAAAATTTTGGGTCAAAATGTCAGAAAAAGTAATGAAGAAATGTATTGTTTAGGGCAGGCCATTGGCCAAGTGACTAGAGCTTTGTGATCCTGTGCTGGTTAGCTGAGTTCTGGGGTGAGCTTAGTGAGCCAGCTAGATGGACAAAGGCTGGGGGGAAGGTACTTCCTTCCAGCACCACCCCCAGCCTGGAGAAGGAGGGTGCATTGTTGGCTGCATGGGCAATAAGCAACCATACAGTGAAGAGAACTCTTCTATTGGCAAAGAGCCTGGAGAGCCATGCATGTCTGCATCCATAGTTGCATGGAAGCACAGGATCCAGACAGCTCTGTACCTCCACATCCAGATGGACTTTTGGCCCAAAGTTTCTGCATCTGTAGCCACATAGAAGCACAGGACCCAAAGGGCCTTGTGCTTCCATAGCCCCACAGGCAGCCCAATGGATTCTTTGCAAACTTGGCATTGGGTGTAGAGGGCCATGCGTGACTGCGTCCATAGCTGCATGGAAGCACAGGACCCAGAGGGATGTGCACTTCCACAACCAGATAGACTCTTCCTTTGGCACTGGTCCCAGAGGGCCTTGTGCATCTGTATCATGAATGAGGATACAATTCCACTATCAGAAAAAAAAGAAAATTCATTGCAAAAGCAACATTAATGCAGGCATTAGGGTTGAAGAGCAAAGTGAACAAATATGGAAATTAAAAACATTAAGGTTTGGAGTATCAAGAGTTTTAGTGAATCAGCAGTGTGGTGTTCCTTGGGCTTGTCACTCCCTAATGCCCACCCCTGCCTCCCCAGCCCATAGATTCCTGTCTGAGGCACAAGGTACAGCTAAAAGCCAGTGCCTCAAGGTGTATACTCTTTAAAGGTAGAAAAGTATGTCACCAAATGTAGCCAACAGTATAAGTCATACAGTAGGTTTCTTTACACAGGGCCCATAGAAACATAGAATTTGAAGGCAGATAAGGACCGCTTGGCCCACCCAGTCTGCCCATTTCCCTACCTAGAGGATAAGCTGCAGATTCTAGTTAATCAACAGCTTACTTCTTCCTGCCCCCCACTAGAATTGCCTTTTGCCTGTCCCATACATTCTTGAATTCTCCCACTGTTTCTGACTCCATAACCTCCTCAGGAAGGCTGTTCCATGCATCCACAACTCTCTCTGTGAAAAAATACTTTCTAACATTACCTCTAAGCCATTCCCCCTCTATCTTCAAATTGTGCCCCCTTATTCTTGCACATCTCTTCTTCTGAAAGATACTACCCTCTTGTACCTTGTTAATTCCCTTGAGATACTTGAAAATTTCTATGATGTCCCCCTCTCCCTCCTTTCCTCAAGGATATACATACTAAGCTGCTTTAGTATCTCCTCGTACGTCTTCTGGTGCAGACCTTGCACCATTTTGGTTGTCCTCCTCTGAACAGCCTCCACTCTGTTTATATCTTTGCAGAGATGGTGTCTCCAGAATTGCATGCAGTACTCCAGATGGGGTCTCACTAACTGTCTGTAGAGAGGGATAACAACTTCCTGTTTTCTACTGTTGATGCCTCTCCCTATGCATCCCAGTATCCCCCCAGCCCTCCTTACTGCCTTCTCACATTGCTTGCCCACCTCTAAGTCATCTAATATAATTACTCCTAGGTCCCTTTCGATTTTTGTTGTTGTTATTAACTCACCCCCAGGGCCATTTTTGTGCATAGGCTAACTAGGCTGCAGCCTAGGGGCACCAGCCATTTAGGGGCACCTGCAAAATTAGGCAGCAAAAAAAAAAAAGTAAAAAAAAAATTTTTTTCTGGGCTGGCTGCTTGTGTTGTCTGCCAGTATGTCTTGCTAAAAACAAAACAAAAAAAAGACACAAAAGTCTAAAGACGTTCCAGTTCAGACTCCTACTAAGGGACCCCCTGCCAGCATCATTTAAACAATTGGCTCCCTGCCCTCCCTTTTGTCGTGACAGACATAAATGTTTATTGCTCCTGCTGTTGTGCTGATGACAAGCCCCCCTCCCCCCTTAGGCAATGGATGATGTGACATCAATGTACATGACTGCTGGTGCCCCGTGCCTCCTGCTTAGGCAATGGCTGACCTGACTCTGACTGACGCCGACATCAATGTACTTACTGCGACTGTTGGTGCCCCACCCGCCTGCTCACTCTTCCCTTCCCCCTGTATGAAACTATTATCCTCAGCAAGTCAGCAGCACCCCACAGACCTTGTGATTTAGGATTTCAATCAGGTCCGCGGTGGGCGTATACTGTGCTGTGCATCCTCCAATTGGCTGCTGTTTCAAGTAAGAGGGGCATCAAGTTTAAATGCCCCCAGTACAAGTACAGCAAAGTACTTGGAAGATAGAAGGAGAACTGTGTCAACCGCCACTCTGCCAGCCGGAATTGGGAGGAAGAGAGAGAGTGAGAGTGGCGCAAGTCACAAGCCACTGTTTCTTCAAGTCCACTGGATCTCTGTCTGGGAGAGTCACCATCGCAGAGACAAGACAAGTGTGACTGCGTAGGAGATTCAGGAGTTGGAAGCAAGCAGCAGATGTGGAGCAGTAGTACTGGTCTGGAGCAGCAAGACCAGCCAGCTTCAGCTACTTAATTTTAGTCCAACTAATTGTATTGTGGACTGAAGCAAAAGAAATTAAAATCCTCCGTCCTCTCATGACCTGACTGAGTGAGTGTGGAGGAATCAGGTAGGCTGGAGAGCAAAGACTGAGAGGGACCTTCCTTTCCAGACAGTGAGCGCAGACAGCGCCGCCAGCCCAGTAGTCGTGGCCGGTCTGGTTGGGGAGAAGATTGAAAGCAAGTTGAGAGGTCACTGAGACTCGCACAGTCAGCAACAGACCCACTTTAGTAAGTAAACAGAACTGTTCTTCATCGTTTTGAGTGAGCAGTGCCAGCCAGTGTGTGTGTGTGAGGCGGGCTGTAGACTAGGTGTGTTCCAAATCAACGCATATGCATCATTCATCACAACTAGTCACACGGACCGGGTCATCGTGTCCTGTCAGTTGGCTTCTCTGGATAAATAACTGCTGCCTGCAACTTCTGCTAGACTATTTACCTTCCCACAGAATCATTCAAGGCATATCAGGTACCATTTTTGCTTTGTTGCACACAAGGGTGCCGGAAGATGGTAAAAGCTCAGGGGGCTGAGAATCAAAAGGGCACTTATGAGGGAACAAAGGGCACTTTTTCTATACTAGTTTTTGCCATACAGAAATAAAACGTGGAGTGGCTACCGCCCCTTCCGCCCCCCCCCCCCGATTCCGGCACCTATGATTGCACACAATGCTGTCTGACAGTTTGTTTGAAGCTTATCTTATTTTATTGTCTGTGTTATGTAGTAACAAAAATAAACACTGCTCCTGGTTGATCTGTAGTGTATCCATTTTTTTAGAAAGTTCAGGATGCATGCTAGCTCCCCAACCCCATGACCTGCAGTGAATTTGAAGGTTTTTTTTTTCCTCCTGTAAATTAAATTGATAGCAGCAGCTTCAAAGTTCAGACTGTTTACCCACAGGTTCTGTATTATCAGACAGTGACATTGACTGGCACTGCAGTAGCTTTTATTCTTAAATAATGTTATCACCACACTTAGTAAGAAAAATGCTGCCCCCGACCTTCGGACCACTTGGACAAAAAAAAGTTTAACCACTTGCCTCCATTTTAAAATGTTACCCCCAACCCCCATGACCTGCAGATTTTTTTTTCTCTAACTCCTAAAGAAGTTAAATCGGGGAGTTTGGGGCAGTGCATTTAATCTTGCAGCTTGTCTGTTATGACACTAAGTTTAGTTTAGCCTTAAAATGCTACCCCTGAATGACTTGCAGTGATTGAACTCGGACCATTTAGGTAAAAGTGACTTTTGTTCTGTTCAGTGCATTACTTTTTTTCTAACTAGGGAGACTGTGAATAAAAATGCACACTGTTTGGCCTTGTTCAGATTAAATGCATAAATAAGCGAGTGTTTGTGCTTGCTTGTGTGCTGATAGACTGTTTTTTTTCCACCTCTAAATAAGTGTAAATAGTTTATTAAAAGGAATTTTAACATTTTGACAGTAAAAATGTTCATATTCTGGAAAAGTTTTATACAAGTTTAGCTTTCAAAAGGGTACGAGTGGGACCAGGCCAGGACTCTGTGGTGCGGATGTAACTCAGCAGGACATGGTAGGGAGGTGTGTGTGTGTGTGTGTGTGTGTGTGTGTGTGTGTGTGTGTGTGTGTGATGGGGGACACGCCTGTTGCACACTGAGTGCATGGGTCAGTGGTGGGGGGGCACCTGAAGTTTCAAGCCTATGGGTGCTATTTATGAAAACACAGCCCTGCTCACCCCCCATTGTGTACTCTTCCCTTGGGTTTTTGTTTCCCAGATGCATTAACTTGCACTTCTTTGCATTGAATCTGAGCTGCCATGTATTTGACCATTCCTCCAACCTTGCCAAGTCCCTTTTCATTCTTTCCACCCCACCTTGTGTATCAACCCTGTTGTAGATCTTTGTGTCATCTGCAAAGAGGCATACCTTTTCCTTCCAGGTGCTCCAATGTCACTTATAAAGATATTAAAGAGGACCGTCCCAGTACCAAAATCTCAAGTGTACCATGCTAGTTACCTCCTTTTCACTGTGGACTCCGTTTACTATTACCTTTGTGTCCTGTTGTCCAGCCAGTTTTATTCAGGCTACCACCTTGGGACCCACTCAAGGCTGGCTAACTTGTGTGTTAATCTTTTGTGAGACTGTGTTGAATGCCTTGCTAAAATCTAGCTAGGCCATATCCACAGCCCCTCCCTGGTCTACTACTTTGGTTACCCAGTCAAAGAAATCTATTAGGTTCATCTGACATGACCTTCCTGCTGTGAAACCATGCTGCCTTGGGTCCTGTGCTCCACTGGCCTCTAGGTACTCAACAATTCTTTCATTCAGAAGTGATTCCATTATTTTCCCTACCACTGAAGTCAAACTAACTGGTCTGTAGTTTCCTGCCTCTGCCCTGCTCTCACTTTTGTGAAGAGGAATCACATTTGCCCTCCTCCAGTCCTCAGGTACCACTCCATCCTCCTATGATTTGTTAAAAAGAGTAGTCAGTGGTGTTACTAGTTCTACCCTTAGTTCTTTTAGTATTCTTGGATGAATCCCATCAGGCCCCGTTGCTTTGTCCACCCTCAGTTTCAAGAGTTCTTTCAAAACCCTTTCTTCTGTGAATGGACTGGTATTGACCCCCTATTCAGAGTTTCTCCTCATGCGTTTGGTTTAGGCACGCGCACATCCTCATCTGTTGTGAATACTGAGCAGAAATATTCATTCAGTTTCCTGCTTTTCACTGTCACCCTCTGCCCATATTCCCTCCTTTCATTAAGTCTCTGTATCCTCCCTTGGTCTTTCTTCGCTCCCTAATATACCTATAAAAGTTTTATCCCCTTCTTAACAGAGTTGGCTATCTTTTCCTCAGTTTGTGCCTTTGCTATTCTGACTGTCTTCCCTGCCTCTTTCTGCTTTAACTGATAAAGTTCTCTGTCCTGCTCCTTCTGTGTTTCCTTATATTTCCTGAATGCTATCCTTTTCTCCTTAACCGTCCCTGCCACCTCTTTTGAGAACCATAGTGTTTTTTTCCTTCATTTTGTTTTATTGATTTGCTTCACACAAAGGCTTGTTGCCTTTGCGATGGCTGTTTTGATTATTCCCCATTGTTTCTCCACCCCTCCCTCTTGCCCATTTGCTAGTGCTTTTCTAAGGCACTCTCTCATTTTCCCAAAGGCAGCCTTCATAAAGTCCAATATTCTTGTTTTTGTATGGCTTGACTCTATGGCTGTGTTTATTGTGAACCACACTGTTTGGTGGTCACTTGTTCCCAGATGGCTACCCATTTCTGAATCTGAGATCCTTTCTCCTTCCCCATTTGAGAGTACCAGGTCTAAGATTGCTCCCTGCCGAGTGGCTTGCAACAATAGCTGTCTGAGGCATGCCCCCTGTAGGGCATCAAGAATGATCCTGCTCTTGGATGTGCCTGCAGCAAAGATACTCCAGTTAACATTTGGCATATTCAGGTTCCCCATCAACAATATCTCCCCTTTTTCTGCCATTTTAAGGATGCCTTCTATCATTTTCTTGTCCATTTCCTCCCCTTGAGATGGGGGTCTGTACACAACCCCCATGCAGATTGTGGTGCCATTTCCTGTCTCCAGGGTGACCCATAGTGACTCATCAACTTCCTGTTTACTCTTTAGTTATGTAGCTTTAATCCCTTCCGTTATATAGAGAGCTACTCCTCCTCCACTTTTACCCACCCTGTCCCTCCTATAGACTGTGTATCCTGGTATGTTGACTTCCCACTCATGGTTCTCTGTGTACCATGTTTCAGTGACTGCCACATTATCCAGGCATCCCTCTTCCATTAAGGCCACTAGTTCAGGGAGCTTGTTGGACAGACTACAGGCATTGGTACTCATCACCTTCCATTTATTTTTTATGGCCTTACCCCTTTTAGCCCCATCCCTGTCCTTAACACATTTTTCTGCATTTATCCCTGTCCTGCTCCCTACTGACTTCTCTGCCTTGGTGTTTACCTCTCTAACTACTGCGCTTTGTGGGGGGACACTGGGATTTCCCTGCTCCTTTTCAGTGCCTCCTCCCTTGGCTAGTTTAAATGCTTGTTAATGAAGCATTTAAACCTGTCACCTAGGATCCTGGATCCCCCCCTGGGCAGATGCAGACCATCATGCCAGTATAAGCCTGTATCCCTCCAGGTGGCTCCTCAGTCCCCAATGAAGCCAAAACCCTGAGCTTCACACCAGTTTTTCAACCATTCATTGAATCCCATGGTGCAGAATACCCTAGCATCATCCTTGCCATAGACTGGCAGCACCTCTGAGAAGGTTACCATACATGCTACTTGTCTAAGGCCCCTCCCCAACTCCATGAAGCAAGAGATCATACTTGTTTGCTCAGGGGAGGGGTGGGCATTTAGGTTGACAACCCCCCCCCAGGAACACCACACCACTGATTCACCAAGGTTCCAGAGACTCCAACCCCTAATGTTTTTCATGTCTTTACTTTGCCTGGTTTGAGTTCTTCAACCTCAATACCTGTCTTAACATATTTTTTTTCCAGTGATATATGCATCTTTGTCTATGGTGGAACCTGCCAGGATGCAATGCACTACTGCATCACACTGCAGTAGAGTCACTGCAGTAGATAAAGCCTTCAATGGCAGTTAATTCCGTTTGTCATACAGTAACTCCAGACACTGTGTTGCATCCTGGCTGGCTCCAGTGTTACAGATAGAGTGACAGATAGACAGACAGATGGACAGACATATATAGATAGACATACAAACTGATAGACAGACAGACAAAGATAGATAGATAGATAGATAGATAGATAGATAGATAGATAGATAGATAGATATATAGATAGATAGATAGATAGATAGATAGATAGATAGATAGATAGATAGACAGACAGACAGACAGATAGACTGACAGATAGATACAGATAGATTGGTGACTAATACACCTCTTTAAATGCTCTTTAAATGCATAACTTCTGTGTTCTTCATTGCAAGACTCTGAAACTTCATGGGGAAAGTTTCATCACTAAACCCAAAGTAAAATTCTTACCCAGAATCAAACAGAAAACTGAACAGGTTTACTCAGACCTACTTTTATCACTCCTATCCATGCTTATGCCTAAAAATCCATTTTATAAATAAAAGTAAGTAATGTGTGTGGTGTTAAAAAGTATGCTTAATGAGAGTTTGGCAAGTATCACACTTTCAAAGCATTTTGCCTTTTCTGACTGACCTTTTACTAAAGTCATGGAAGGTGATGACTTTAGCAA
This sequence comes from Neoceratodus forsteri, assembly GCA_016271365.2. Classification (NCBI taxonomy): domain Eukaryota; kingdom Metazoa; phylum Chordata; order Ceratodontiformes; family Ceratodontidae; genus Neoceratodus; species Neoceratodus forsteri. The sequence goes on along the minus strand of CM028130.1, from coordinate 1,062,191,649 downwards.
TGTTAATCCACTATGAGGCAGAATAAATACTGTGTGAAAATGGCATTAGTCCTAACTGGCATTTTTCATAATAGCTGAACATGAGACTAGAGCTGTCAATCTGTGTCTACAAATAAGTGGATCAGATATTTTCCAAATGAGGTCACATGACCTCTTCTTTTCAGTCCTTCCAGGACTTACACTCACTTCCAATTTCTAGCATCTAGGCTCAGAATTTACTCTTGTGTGACAATTAACTGTTTGAAAGGGGAACCCCTTTCAACATGATAGGTCTACTCAATGAAGCAAGCTGCTTAGTGTTTGTGTGAGCTTTTTTTATCATGAACCTTTTTATTGTAATATTTTTAGTAACACAGAAAATAAAACTGGTACAACAATGTCACAAAATTAATAAATTAACAATCGAGTAAGGCACTGGGGTCTCATACTGTAAATACAAAAATAAATGTTAAGGTAAGCAACCAGCCTATACAAAATAACAGGATAATACATGTACCTTTACAACAAGAGTACATGCAGAAGATACAGGATAAAGCTAATAGTGTGAATACACAACTCACAAAGTAGCATATACAAGGAAGGAAGGGAGCATATCAATATGCTTAGAGAAAATCATTTTTCTCGCACCCATGGAATGCAAAGTTTGCAATTCATATAGTAAAATCTATGGGTAGTGTGGTAATTTGCCACTTCATGGCTATGTGTTTACTATGAAATTAATTTTGTGGATTGTAGCATAGCACAAAATGGCCACTTTACGGCCACTGCGCAAAGTGGGCCACTTCACGCTGAATTCACTGGCAAAGTTTAAACTTCACACAGGCCTAGTCTCATGAAAAAAGTTCAAAAATTATGAAATTTTAAGTTAAATTGGCAAAGTCCATTTCTTACACAAGGATATCCCTAATTTTTGGTTTTTAATAACATCCATTTTTAATAACAGAAATCTAAACAGCCAGTCTGCCAGCACAGCGGTAACTCCACCACTTGTGATGCTGACAACCTGGATTCAGGAACTAGCCCAAGTTATTGGAGGGATGACTGTGGGAGATGAGATGAGCATCCCAAAGGACACTCTCCACCTTGTAGATGAAGGGTTGATGGACTCTGCTTTGCTACTTCTACCTGAATGACCACAGGTGACAGTTCAAGTGGAGTCATGGAATGAGGGGTCGCCAGTGAGCTCTGACATGCAACGAGGGTTCCATCTGCCTCTCATTGGGGCTGGACCAGGAAAATGTAAAAAGACTGGCAGGCACTTCAGGAGAATGTCTGCCTCATACCTCAGGCCCTCTACCACTGACTGAGGCACTCCTCGCTGACTGAGTCTCCATAGGTTATATGTTCCTTCCCAATGGCCCAGCCCTGGGGGGTAAGCCAGGTTGTTTGTAAGAGAGAGAAAGATAAGCCCTGGGGAAGATGGGTGAGGGGGTTGGGTCTGTGAATAGGCTCAATGGATGCCACCTGACCTAAGGGGACAAAGTACAGTAAATGGAAAAAAAAAAACAGAAATCTATTCTTCATTATGATTTACAATATGTTTATATGTACATTTCCTGTGTCTCTTGTGCTTATCAGAGCTTCTTCTGAAGTCCTGCATGTGCCAGAACTAGAGCATGATAATACACTCTTATAACCATAAGAGACACAGACACTCCAGATATTTAAAGCAGCAGTGCAATGAAATTGGGCAAAACATTTGACCCTACCTTTTCTCCACTATAAATGATTCTAGGCATGTTTTAATTTTACTTGGTGGTACAATTTTCTCATTCTACCAAAACTTTTTTTTCTGTTATCTGTTTTTCATTCTGGGAACCCTGGTAGGGGTAGCCCATGATGATGGCGACTGTATGATGGCGACTGGTCGGAACGGCGATCAAGTTACAGCACCAACACTGTTCAGTGACTGGCACTTCCCCCCATCCCTGAGGTGTGCCCCTCAGATCTAGAATATTTAAGTGGGGGTGTGTGTGGGGGTACAGCCCCCCACAAGGGGGTGTGCGGGAGTAAGGCCCCCCACAAGAAATAATGTTTTCCACAATAGGCGCCTATGTGGGGTCGGCACTGTTCTGACCAGTCGCTATCAAGTGGTTGCTGTTCTGACATGGAACCCCTGGCAGGTGGCTGCAGTTCCTCCTTGTGGAGAGATTCACTCTCTGGCTCCTTGCATCTCCGTATCACTGACCCTGGTTAATACCCCATGAATTGTCCCCCATGGTGGAGCTAGGAAGGAGGGCTCCGGCCTCCCCCCTGAGACCCAATCCAGATAGCGGGGTCAGCCCCCGCAAATGCAGGAGCTATCCTGAAACCTGCCAGGCTTTGTTTTCCACTTTTTCTCCCATTCTCCTTCCCTACCAATGTGATGACATAGGTATGTGTCTCCAGACCCATGCTGCCCTCCAGTCACTGCCAGAGGGCAGTCAGCGAACAGGATGTCAGGTCTCCCACCCCGAGAAAGGAGCTCAGTCCTCTGGATGCTCAATCCTCTCCCACCCCTGCCAACCCCTGGTGGCCTGAGCTTATTCCCAAACCCAGGTTGTCGGCATGGTGCGAGGTGTGGCATCCAGTGCCTCAATCCTCATCACCACCAGGACAGCCCTCATTCCACCAAAATGTAAGTATTTTATAAATGTTGTAATTCAGTTTTTTTCTCAAGAAAAAAGATGGTCACCACATTTTGCATAGATATAACATTACTTATTTATTGAAATGTTTCACCAGGAAGGCACACTGAGTGACAAGTCACTCTTATCCTGGTGTGACCTGAGGGGATGGGGTACAATAGGAATGAGACATTAAACATTCAAGTTACAAGATCAACATTAGCATACAGTTGTAAGGCATGTGTTACAAACAGTGTTACAACAGTGTTGCGCATAATAGGTAGAAAGAGTGGACAATAATAAATGTTAGGCTGATAAGTAAACAAGTGCTTACATGAAGGAAAAGGGGGAAGGAGAGGGAGGGTGAGGTTGGGGGAGTGGGAAGAGTCATGTCCCTGGACACCCCTTCAGGGTGTGAGGAACCCTGCAAGGGGACTGGGGGGACCAGAGAGAAGGTGATAAGGCAGTGTCCATGAGAGACCCCTTCAGGATGTGGGGAACCCTGCAAGGGAGCTGTGGGGCTAGATAGAAAGGGGATAAGGCTGTAGGGATTTAAAGAGGGAGGAGACAGAAAGAGGAGGTGTGACTTAATGCTAGGAGGGGGAATAGTATGTAACCCAAGACAGGACCCTTCAGGATGTAGAGTACCCAGCAAGGGGGTTGGGAAAGGTCAGTAAGTAGGGATTAAGAGAGTGATAGTAGAGGGAGGGAGTGAGAATTGAACCCTTGAGGTGAAGAGAAATTCACACCTTTGGAGGGGCTGGGGCCTAGTCAATAGTCCATCAGGATGCATTAGACCCTACTAGTAGACATGGAAAGCCAAGATAGTGACTAGATAGAATAAGGGAGATATGTTTAGGCTCAGTTCGACCCCTTCAGGATGCTGAGAACCCTGCAAGGGGACTGCGATGGCCAGGGAGAAAAGTAGATGGGGAAGGGGAAGGAGATGAGAGGAGACAAGACTAGGTGCAGTAGGACCCCCTCAGGATGCTGAGAGCCCTGCAAGGGGGACTGCAAAGACTAGGGAGAAAGGTAGATGGGGAGGGGAAGGAGAGGAGACAAGTTTAGGCCCAGTAGGACCCCTTCAGGATGCTGAAAACCCTGCAAGGGGACTGTGAAGGCTCGGGAGAAAAGGTAGAATGGGGGAGGGGAAGGAGAGGAGACATGCCTAGGTACAGTAGGGCCCCTTCAGGATGCTGAGAACCCTGCAAGGGGACTGCAAAGGTTGGAGGGACAGGTAGATGGTTAAGGGGAAGGAGAGGAGACAAGCCTAGATGCAGTAGGACCTCTTCAGGATGCTAAGAACCCTACAAGAGGACTGCAAGTCTAGGGAGATAGGAGGGATGGTAGGGGAAGGGAGTAGATGAGAAATACAAGCCCTTTGGGGGTAGGAGAGGGGCCCATGGAGAGCACTCAGGGTCCCTTACATTCTGTGAGAGATCAAGGGAGGCCAGTAAGGGGGAGTAATTTGGAGGAAGGGGAGGAGAGCTAGAAATTTTGGGGATGGTGGTGCAAAGGGTAAAATGAAGGTGATAGTAGAGGGGTAGGGTTTGTCCAGGGCTTAGAGGAGGGAATTAGGGAGGCACATGGCAGGAGCAGCTAGGCGCAAGGTAATTATTGAGGGCAGAGCTGATGGAGTAGGCAGACAATGAGTGCCAGATTTGAGGGGGAGGGAATTCCAAATTCTTGGGAGGCGGTGAGAGTAACTGGATGGGCTGATTTGGGTGGATCTGCGGGGACTACCAAGGTGTGGGAGTTTGTTGATTTAAGGGAATGGAAAGATGGGGGGTGTTATAAAGGAGGAGGTGAGGTAGGAAGGGAGCTCACCCAGCCAGTGCTTGGAGGTGAATTTAGCCCAGTGAGAGAGTCACCTATTTGTAAGAGAGGGGAAGGATAGGGCATGATAAAGATCACAGTAGTGGGTGTGAGGGGGGCATCCAGGGCAAAGCAGCAGAAGAAATTGAAGAGGGTGTCCAGTTTGGCCTGGGAGAACTTAGGGACTGCACCATAGACTACATGACAGAGGTTGAAAATGGGCATCATCATCTTCTGAATATGTTCACACCTAGCCATTGGAGGGATAAAAATACGGTTCCTGAACAGGGCACGATGCTTGGGGTGCAGTTTTTTCTAGATGGCATAAATATGTCCAGAAAAGTTTAGGTGTTGTTCCAAACAAACACCTAAGTACCTGAAGGAAGATGTGTCCTCAAGTAAAGTCCCATCATGGGTGTGGAAAGTGGGTAGGGAGGGAAGCCTAGAGAGTCCCCGCCTTGCACTAATGGTCATGGAAACAGTCATCTTGGCGTTGAGGAAAAGTTGATGGTTAGCAAACCAGAGCTGAACCTTGTCAAAGTCTTGCTGTAAGCTGGTTGTAACCTCAGCAGGACAGGAGCCAGATGCACATAGAACTGTATCATCAGCATACATAAGTATAGCGGAGGAGGGGGAGCAAACAGACAGAAGATCATTTAAGAAGATGGAGAATAGGAGGGGCCCTAATACAGAGCCCTTGGGGATTTCAGTGCCAGTCGGGAGGGGAAGTGGTGTCTAAGATCTTAACTGATTGGGTTCTGCCAATAAGGTAGACCTTGAACCAGTTTGTGGCAGAAGGAGATAGGCCAGCTGCCGGGAGTGAGTTGAGAAGAAGGGAGTGAGAGACAGTGTTGAAGACCTTGGCCAGGTCGACAAAAATGGCAGAGGTAATTTGGCCATTGTCCATCCCAGTTAGGATGCAGTGTGCGAGCCATAGGAGAGGGGTGGTGGTTAAGTGGTTTTTCCTGAAACCAGACTGGAAAGGGGTGAAAAAGGAGGTGTCAGATAGAAAAGATGTGAGTTGGGAGAGAACAATGTGTTCTTGAAGTTTGGCAAGGGTAGGGAGGAGTGAAATAGGGTGATGGTTGCCATGGGATGAGGGGGCACCCCCTTTGGGTAGAGGGAGAACCACTGCATGTTTCCATGAAGAGGGGACTGAGGCAGTAGAGAATGAGAGATTTAGAATTATTGAGAGGGGGTAGGCAATGACCAAAGTGGAGAGGAAGAGGAGTTTTTTTCATCAAGGCTATTAGGGGATGCACCTTTAGAGAGGTAGATGGTGAGGAGGACACTTAGGGCACTGTTTGGGGTTATAGTAGTGAAAGAGAAAGGGAGGTGAGAGGGTAGTGGAGGGGGCACACTGGCAGAGGGTGGGGAGGGGGATGGGTAGGAGGCGAGGAATTTCAGTTGCTCAGTGGCTCAGGAGATACAGTATAGTAGGAGTTAAATTCTGCAGCTATGACTGGTGGATTGGACACTAGTGAGCTGTTTACTTTAAGTACCGGGGGGGCGAATTGAGGGGGTAAGTAGGGCGTGGACCACTTTTCAGAATTTTGAAGGGGAGTTTATGTTAGTGATGAAGGCAGATTTGAAATTTTCAGAGTTGGCTAACCTTGTAGCACTGGTACAAGCATTTTGGCACATGCGGTAGTTCACGAGGTCACTAGGATGCTGGGTAGCTTTATGACACTTCCAGGCTCTATCTCTAGCCCTGAGGCAGGCCAGAAGTTCAGGGTTATCCAAGGTAAGTGGTTACTTCTGACTCTGGTTTGTTTGAGTGGGGCAAAGGCATTCCAGTTTACAAGAAAGATTTCTTTGAATTAGGTAAGGGCCTTATCAACCTAGGGGAGGGAGGTTGGGGGGGGGACCAGTCAGAAGTGGCAAGGTTACTCAAGAGAGGTTCAAGGTCAAGAGACTTGAAAGAATGTAGTTGTATGGTTTGTGTGGTGATTTAGTTCTGTGAACTTTCTTAACTATGAATGTTGGGTTATTGTCACTGAAAGCATTGGGGAGAATGCCAGAGGTGATGACACAGAGGGGGTGGGAGGTAAGGGCCCATTTGAGTGGAGAGTGTTGTTGCGTCTTGTGGTTTGAGCAGGTGGGTTCGGAGATCAGTTGGGAGAGGTTTAGGGCTCCAATTTTGTTTTTAGTTTTGGTAGTTTTAGGTGACAACCAATTTATATTGGAGTCACCTAGGATGAATAATTCCCCAGAGTGAGCAAGGGAAGTGATGGAGGTTAGGAGGTCTAGCGCGACCAAGAAGAAGAAGAAGAAAAAGAAGAAGAAGAAGAATCCACATTTATATAGCTCTTTTCATATACAGTATCCCAAAGCGCTTTATAAACAATGCTAGACTGGTAGTGAAGTGACTGAATGTGTGGTGGCAGCCATATCACACATCATCACCCACACACAGCCTGGATAATTGCATGAACCAGTTTATGAGAAGGGGAATGTTGGCCAGAACACGGGGAATGTTCCCTGCTCTTTGTGAAGAGTGCCCTTGGTTCTTTTACTTCCACCTGGATACCCACCAGGACAACACCAGGATGGGCAAAAGGGACCTCGGTTTAACATCTCATCCGAAGGACGGCACACCCCAGCAGTACAGCACCCCCCAATACTGCACTCGGATGCCAGAGATTTTTAGGTGGAAGTCCAATCCTGGTGTGGGATGAGAACCCATGACCTTCTGGTCCAGAGGCGGATGTGCTACCAACTGAGCCACACTGACACCTAACCACCTGACCAAAGGATGGACATTTGGGCGGCAGTATAAGCATGCTACAAAGATTGGGAGAGTGAAGGGAAGGGTCACATGGATAACTAGGGCATCATGGGTCTCAGGATTGGAGAATGAAGTACATGTAGAGTAGATGATGGAATATTGGATAGAGCTTAGGGCATAAATGGCCACATCACCACCCCTGACAGCATGGTCTTGCCTTAGCAGTGAGTAGCCAGGAATGAAGACCAAGTGGTCAGGGATAGTGCTCTTTAGCCAAGTTTCTGAGATGATTAGAATGTCTGGTTTTAGAGTGCACACCATGGTCTGAATCTGGTCTATTTTTTGCAACAAGCTGCTGGTGTTTCGATGTATGACCTTTAAGCCATTTGGGAGGGCTGAGAGAAGAGAGTGAGAGGAGGTAGTAGAGGAGGAAGCACCAGAGAAGTTAGGGGCAATAGGGCCTGGGTTGGGGTGGATATCCCTGGCAGACAGCAAGAGGAGAGCGAGTATGAGAAAGTGGAGCTTAGGGGATTTTGAAGGGACTGGTGAGGAGGTTTGGTGTTTTGAGGAGAAAGGAGTGGATAAGTGAGGAAGAAGAAGGTGAAGAACTGCAGTGAAAGTGGACACCATTATCAAAGCCACATGAGGAATAGTAGCAGAGTGAGACCATATTTTAAATGGGAGGAGGGAGTGATAGCATAGATGTGGGTAGGGGATTGGAGATAATAACTGATGGGGAGGGAATGTTATTAGGAATAGATGAGTAGTAAGCGAGTGGAGGTGGTAAAGGATATGAGCAGAACAATGGGAAGAGAGAGGAGAGTAGGGGATGCATTGTTCATAAAGGCAGAGAAATTAGTGAACAATAGATTTAGGAACAAGAAGAATTTGTGAGCAGGGAGTGCAGGGGGCTGGTCAGATGGCGGGGGTAGCTGTAGTTTAGGAAGGTATCTATATGAATAATAAGCAGGGATCACTTTAGATACAGATTGTGTCCCTCTAGTGGCAGTACAGTATAACTTGTTAATGGGAAAATGGACACAAAAAAAAATTATAGACCTTACAAGGGTTAGGACTGACAAACATAAAAAGACTTAAGGCGTGCAGTATAGGAGGTTCATATACAAGTACATTTGAGAGGCATGCTAATATGTTCTTAATTGTAACTGAAACCAGCCTTTTTTTGGAAAAAAAATTTCATTGCACTGCTGCTTTAACTTATAAACTATGTGCAGGCAAATGTTGGAAGAACACTCTGAAGTTTTTCATTGCCCAACTTAGCAAAATACTCAACTGTTTTGGGAACATTTCATATTTTGCAAAGTAGGCACAGAGAATTCCAAACATCTACTGTATATGCCTCCCTACTACATCCAGAGGATCTTTGAATGTAAAGTACCATGTCATCAGCAAAAAGGTGAATGTTAGCAGATTTGACGTCAACATCGATTCTGTTTATGCGTATTGCAAAGAGCAACGGACCCAGTATAGACCTTACAGTACACTCCTCAGAAGAAGTTTCAGGGATGAGAGCTCCCTTCCACCCTAATCTGCTGTTGCCATCCTGTAAGATAGTTTGAGAACTGTCTCAAGGATAGGGAGTCCAGGCCGAAGTTTTGGGGGGAGACAAGGAGTAGATCATGGTCAACAGTATCAAACAGCTTGCTTAAATCCAGAAATATAGCGCAAATGAAGTTCTTAGTATCCAGTGCACACTGTCAGTCATTGGACTCTTTTGCAAGGGCTGAGATAGTACTATGATGTGGCCTAAAACCAGACTGTAGGGGGGTTTAACAGGTTAACAATATCAAGGTAGTTCCTGAACTGTATCCTCACTATTTTCTCCAATAATCTGGATAGGGTAGGAAGTAAGGAGATTGGCCTATAGTTGTTCAGATCACTGGGGTCTCCAGACTTGAAGAGAGGGATTATATGGGTGGTTTTCCAGAGGGTGGGGGATAACACCTTGTGAAAGGGAGAGGTTAAAGAGATGCGTGATTGGCATTGCCAGTATACATTGACTCAGATTCAAGAAGATGGGGTCTAAGAGGTCAGCCCCAGCACTCTTCCTGGTGTCCAGATGTAGGAGAAGATCCTCAACTTCCTTTAGAGTAGTAGGCTGGAGAGAGAACGCAATGCTTGTGACTGGAGCTGATGCATCCAGTAAACCGAGTTGTGAGAGGAGGGTATTGGCAGGAAAGGTATCGAATGCAAGTCCTGTGTTTGTGAAATGGTCATTAGAAGAGTCAAGGATGGATGATTTGTCAGACACCACAGAAACACCAGTAGTGATTTTTGTGGGCAGGGTGTTTGGAGCAGCATGACCCTCAATATCCTTGATAGTTTTCCAGAAATTGGCTGAGGAATTGATGGAAGAGTCCAATTCTTTATGGAAATAACTAACCGTGGCCTCTCCAACCAACCTAGTACAATGGTTTCTAGCCTTTCTAAACAAGGCCCAATCTGCAGGGAATTTTGTTCTCAGACCTTTTTCCAAAGCCAGTCTCAGGAGGAATGTGAGAAACCTTTACTTCATAAAAGGAGTAGGTGAGGCATGAAGGAGCCTGCTGGTAGGGCTGCTGTGAAGTAAATCTTATTAGATGAAATTTTCACGAAGTGGCCCACTTCAAACTTTGTAGAGTTTCTGCAAAGTGGCCTCTTCACACTTCATCCCACTTTGTGAAGTAAACTTTGCCACTTTGCCTCTTCACAGTAAAAAAAAAAAATAGCTGGTAAGTGGTGAAGTAGCACACTTCAAGTAGGTTTTTCTATGCAAAATATGAACTTCGGAAAATGAAATGCTATGTTTTGAACTTTGCAGTGAACTATGGAAAGTGCAAAGTTTTTACACTTCATAGGGACCTATCAAGTAGCTGAGATAGTGGAGCAAAACCATAAATTGGTTCAAGCATGGCTGGGACAGAGTAATCAATTATTATTTAGCCAAGTGAAACTCCATTGAGCAAGCTCATTATTCAAGGAGGGCCTGGTAGGTACAGAATAAATGATACAGTAGCACAGTAGAACATATAGCACAAATGGGCATAATGATACAATACATAGCAATAAAAGCTAGGTACAAGGATAATCAATGAGGCCCGGTTGTAAGGTGAAGCCTCATACCAGTAAACAGAACAGCAGGGAGGTGGAAGCAAGTCAGCACCAACGTGCTGAACCAGTGATTTTAGACTATGATAGCTCTAGTAGAGCAAAGTTAATGCTAGTGACAGTGCAAGCTGGGGGCTCAGCAGCAGGTAGAAAGCTAGGATGAATCCAGGAACATGGCTTAGGGTAATTCTAATGAGAGGACAGTGTAAAGGGTTGACTGTAAGAATAACAATGTATGGCTACAGTTTAGCAACAGAGAGAATTCCAACCAATAGGATGCACCGATTTTATGGATTTCTGGATGTTGTTCCACAGCTGGGGCAGCACACAGCTGAAGAAGGCTCTTCCAAAATGGGAAAAGACTTTAGGCACAGCAAGTGAGATGTACGAATGACTTCTCAGGGCATAGTTTCATAAGGTGCAGGAGGGCAGACAGTCAGAAATGTAGGAGGGTAGCATCTTGAATATAGATCTATAGGTCCATAGTATAGCTTTCCTTTGCCTCCTGATCGTAAGCGAGGTCCATCTTACCTTGGAATAGAGTACACAGTGATGGGTATTATATGCCGCACCTGAGATGAAACATAAGGCCCTATGATAAAGGGTGTCAAGCTTAGGGCAGTTTTTGGGACTTGGCCATACAGGAAGTTTGCATAGTCCAAGATACTGTAGCTAGTAACGTGGTTTGTACTAAGCTTTTTCTGGCCTCCTGGGTAAGCAGATGTTTGATTCTAAAAAAAAGTCCAAGCCTCTGTCTAAGTTTTTATGCGAGCTCATCTATATGATCAGCCAAAGAAAGTCTGTTGTCAATCCACATACCTAGGTACTTGAACTTGGTCACATAGTCAAGTGACTTACCAAGCAGGGTGTTGATAGTGAGAATATTGTCGTGCTTAAGGGAGTTTATGGACTTGGTCATTGGGGATAACAGCATAGCCTTTGTCTTTTTGGCATTCAATAGGAGCTTTTGACTCAGGAGTTTTTTTGTAGCGTAAGAAAATCTGCTTGCAAGTCCAAGTAAGGTGACTGATAGTTATGTAGGGGCGTATCAGTACAGGGGGACAAGGGGGGAGACAAAAGCCCATCTAGACAATAGGTCATGGGGTGTTGTAGGGTAGCAAAAATAGGGCAGACTAGATGGGCCGATGGTCTTTTTCATCTGACAGTGTCTACGTTTCTATGTCAGTCACCATGCTTACAGAGAATAGGCATAGTTAAAATTATTGACTAGAGAATTTGAACCTTTGATTTCCTTACTTGTTCCACTTTATCTATGAACCCAAGAGTTTTCAAATGTAGTTTTCTGTAATTAATGCTCTTGATTCCCAGTACTGGTATACCTATTCTAGACTAGAGCCTGTGTGGCTGGCTGTTGGTGTTTGTCTCTGTCAGTAGTTTAGTTTTTGTGGATTTTCATGTGTTTCTGCTTGGAGGAACTGGACCATTATTGGACATAACGTCTATGAACATTTCCTGGACTAAGAAACTACAAAACATCACCACCAGGTATTGGCATTCTCATCATAAATCAACTTTTTTGGAAGCCATCAAAGCCAAAAGTAAGGTCAGTAAATCTGTTATACAAGCACTGAGTTGTGGAGTGCTGCATTGAATCCACATTTCCATCTGAATTGTTCTTAAAGGATGTGTACTTGTCTTTGTGGTCTATTCACAACCATTTTGCAGAACAAAGGGAAGATACTAACAAAGGATTTTTTACATCCTGCATATGCCTCAGGCCAATGTTCATCACCTTCAGGAATTTAAACCCTTCAGGAATTTATCACATTCTGGGTCTTTGAGCTAACATAGCAGTTTTCTGGTCCCCGGTAGTTCACCATTTCCTGTGGATTTGATTACTTTTCATCAATCACGTGGCACCTCTGAGAACATGGCTTTATATATTGTGCTCTGCAATATCATGGGGTAAACGCAGACCAGCAAGGCCAGGAGGACTAGATGCCCTACAACAAAACTAGTCTGCAAAATGATTAAAGCGTACCTTCTTAGGATACTACTTATGCTACTTCTGATATCTGGAAATGTTCATCCTAACCCAGGGCCTACCGGCCTAGCACCCCATGCCACAAAAAGATGGGAGGGGTCCCTCACATTAGCCTCAGTCAATGTCTGCAGCCTCCTTAACAAACTTGACATCTTGCAAACCTGGGTCCAGCAACATAGCCCTGATGTACTCTCTGTTGTCGAAATATGGTTTAACCTCAAGATACTAGATGCTGCAGTCACCATCCCTGGATACTCTATATTCAGGCAGGACAGGGTTTCCAAACGAGGTGGGGGCTGTGCCATCTACCTGAGGAATTCCTATCTGGGTCAAGTCTTCCCATTCTCAAACCTTAAACCACCCTCACATGTTCTCGCTATTAAAGTTCTACTCGGGGTGCACAACAAGGAGCTCACCATTGCCTCTGTGTACCTACCCCCTAAAGATCAGCCCAATGGATTTATGTGCATATTGGAAATTCTACAGGGGATCACACCGTAACTCTGAACTCATAGTACTAGGCAACTTCAACATAAATTGGCTATCACTGGAGGCCAGAATCTACAAGGATGCTGTCATGTCACAGAACCTCACCCAGCTTGTTACCACCCCCATCAGATGCAACTATAGGACAGGGTCACACACACTTCTGGACTGGATCCTTACTAATCACCCTGAATGAATCTCAAAAGTCTCAGTGCTCCCTGATGGGATCAGTGACCACTCACCAGTCACATATACCTGGACAAACAAATTCATTAAGCCCCCTCCTAAAATAATCCACACCAGAGTGTTAAAGCAGGGGTACCTTGAGCTACTAAAGACACACCTAAGCCACCTGGACTGGACACCAATCAACTCTGCCATTGATGTAAACCAAGCCTTAGACCTTTTCATCAGCCACTTCACTGCGGCCTGCAATATCTTTGCACCTCTCAAAAAGCTGAAGGTCAGAGGCAGAGCTAACCCTTGGATAACCCCCGAACTAATCACTTTACCGAAACATAGGGATCATCTCTGGCACTGTGCCCATGCAAAATCCAAACCTGGGGGTATTCATGAATATAAAGCTGCCAGAAATGAGTGCACACGGGCAGTTAGGAGCACCAAAAGCAAATACTTCAAGGAAGCTCTCTCCAACTCCTGGTGTAATGGAAAAAAATTTTGGAGTAACTTGAAAGACCTTACAGGTAAGGACTCTAAGTCACCACCCACCATACTCAGCATAAATGGAACACCAACATCTGACCTGTACACAATCACCAACACCTTTAACAATGCATTCTCCAACTTGGATAGTGTCCTCCCTTCTAATTTATTTGATGCCCTCTCTGGTAGTAACCCTCCTGCAACTACTCCTCTCCTACACCCTGCCCCACAATTCTACTTCACGGAGATCCTAGTGCATGAAGCCAGAACCTATATTCAGAAGGCCATTCACAATGCATGCTACAGCGGTGACCCCCTTGACCGGAAGTTGTTAGCACTTGTCCTTGAAGAAGTCCTTGAACCCCTGACAAAGGTCCTCAACCTATCACTAAGGATGTCCCAGTTCCCATCTCACTGGAAACAGGTGACCATCACACCAGTACACAAAAGTGGAGACAAATCACTGCACTCCAACTACAGACCTATCTCAATCCTCCTTCCATTGTCTAAGGCCCTGGAGTGCATTGCCTCAGACCAGCTAGTCAAGTACCTGGAAAAATATGACATCCAATGTCCTAAACAACATGGTTTCCAAAAAGGGCACAGTACCACCACTGCACTATTAGAATTCATAGGCTTCATCCACACTATGCTCGATCAAGGAAACTGTGTAGAGACAGTATTCATCGACCTTACAAAAAGCCTTTGACACTGTGAACCACCCACTTCTAGTCAAGCAATTATCAAATATTTGGTTCTCCAATGAAGTGCTGCTCTGGTTTTCAAGCTACCTTGGGGAGAGAATCCAGCAGGTTAGGATTGCCGGTGTCACCTTGGAAGAAAAGTCAGTCCTTTCAGGAGTCCCACAGGGGTCCATCCTGGGGCCACTACTCTTCAGCCTCTTCCTCAATGACCTTCCCAGTGTCTGCCACCAGAAATTACTGCTCTATGCCGACGACGCAGTCATGTTCACCAACCACCAAAGCGCAGAGCTCCTCGAGAAACAATTACAGCTTGAATTCATGAGCATCGAAGAATAGTTCAAGTCACACAAACTGGTCATGAACTACAGCAAAACAAAGGTTATGACCTTCTACAACACCAGGAGCAAGTACAAATCCTGTGACCTCACCATCCTAAACCAAACAGGGACCTTGCTTGAACACGTTCCTGATTTTAAATACCTAGGTGTCACATTGGACAGCTCACTCTCATACCATCGGCACATAGATTCTGTTGTCAAAGCTACCAACATCCGTATAGGCCTGTTCTACAGGCACAAACACTGCATGATTCCTGACACTCTCCAGCTGGCTATCAAGAGCTCTGTCACCTCCATCATCGATTACAGTCTAGCAGTTTATAGCTCCGCCTCCGCAGAATTACAGTTGCACTCAACAAAGCATGCAGGCTGCTAACTGGGGCTGACCGACTTACACACACTTGTGACCTGTACACTCGGGCAGGATGGTTTCCTCTCATCAGCTGGATACAGTATCAAACCTGCCTCTTAGCCAAAAAAGTTCTCCTCGGGGTCATGTCCCCAGGCATTGAAAAGCTCCTCATTGGCCACCACAGCACCCAGCAAACTAGAAGTTCACAACAACTAACCTTCCTTGTCCCCAGATGCCGGACTACCATGGGCCAGAGGGCCTTTGCCCACAGAACACCACAGTGGTACAATACTCTCAACAAAGAAACTCTTACTGCTGCTGCTCTTGGCCCTTTTAAGAGACAACTCTGACTTCATCTCATTTCAACTAGTCGTTGTGACTGCCTCACCTAATCAGGGGCCAACTGCTTACTGCCCTCCACTTCAGTCTTGACAGCTATCTCTCCCCACCTTGCCCCCTTCTACCAGCCTACCCCTTTGCCCCATCGCCCTTTCCTCCCTCCCGGGCATTTCCTGACTTTTATCCTTCCCCTGCCTCCCCTTTAGAGCTCTTACCCTCATCCTCTACCTTCCGACGATGGCCTTCCTGCCTGCATACCCCTTCCCTCTCACCTGCAGTGCTTATTTCTAAGATTGCCCTTGGCTGGTATGTCATGCTACCTAACATTTGGCACATTTTGAATTGCTGGAATTTCCTAAGCCTCAGTCTCTTACTTCTTTTTATTGTGTAACTATGTATTATTATGTTGAAATTTGTATGTATGTATATTCCCCATTCCTTCGATGTGGAACCTTTGTAAACGAGCAGTTCCTGCTCAAAGGTATTTGTAATCCTAGATTTCAATAAAATAAAATAAAAAAATTAATGTAGAATTTTTGGCTGGGACAACCACACTGAGCTGAAGCTTGTTTCCAGGTATGACATGGACAGGACAAAGCATGTTGAAAGGAAAGTCCCCTCAACCTATTTTATGTATACCTGTGTAGGTTGTAGGCATGATCAATGATTCCCTCTCTTGCGTCCTCCTAATTTAATCCTGTTTAAATATAAATGAGGTTGCTTTGCTCTGTTTTGCCCTTGTGTGAAAACATGTCTGTCTCCATTTTAAAGATCATGACCCCACTCATGTAAGGCATCATGGGAGTTGATGCATGCTACACAAGCCAGCAGAAGTTATCCTCTCATTCAGTTCTGTTATATGTCTTGTGAAGTCCCTGTATTCTCTAAAAGCATTTTTTCTAACTCAGATTCACTGTAAACTACAGAAAACAGCCTGCCATACTTCATACAGGCAAACCAAGTGTGGCAACTACCTGGCTCACACCTGGGAGGACCATTTAGCATGGCCATAAACCTGGGTCCTTGGGAGAAAGCGGTTGCTCAAAATTGTGCTAGGTTTGTACTTCTGGACAGGGGCACCCAAGTAAATCCTGACACTGGAAGCAATAACTGAAATGTCCAAACCAGGAATGGGATTCTAGAGTGTGGCATTTATTCACATAACGCAAAGAATAACAAAGCAAAGATGGACCCCCACAGGGCTATACTCGCTGGTAATGCAGATTACAGAGGTACAGAGCACACTTCTTCTTTACTAACCCTCAGGTTCTGAATGGATCTGAGCACACACAGCCTGAACTGGTACAATTCTCTTCTATTCCTTGACATGGCACCCCGGCCAGTACTAGGACACTTCCATATGGCATGGAGGTTGATGGTGGCTCCCTAAACCACCCATTAGCACTTTATAGCTCTAAGGGAAAAATCCATAATCCCACATCTGGGTGCTTTCTTCAGACACTGGCCAAATGCCTGAGAGAAAACCATAGGTGCCCAGACTGAACCCGGAGAGGTAAACCTGGTTACTCCAGATGGGAGTCTCCCACCTCTTGCTCCCAAATGTATACTTGGCCATTCATTTGGTTACAACACCTTTCTTCGAACTACTATTTGTAGATGCCCTCTAGAAATGTTTAGCACATTTAACATTCTACATCTCTGGAGGTGTCCTGACTTTAAAAGTACTGTAAGTGGCTATGTCTTTAACCTAGACCCCCACTGTTGCAGATGCTTCTAAGCCATACACAAATTAAAAGTTCTGTACTTGGCAAGTCTTCCTTTGACCCCACAGTAGGCAGAAACTTTTACACTAAACTCTGTCTTGGTGAACATTTTCTCTATTTCAGAGTAGAACTCACCAACAGTATGCAGGTGCCCCAGGGCTTCTTGCCACAAATGTCTCAGGTACTCACAAACAAATCAATTCTCAGACAGCTTCTCCCTGTCCAGGCTGGCACAGGGGATTGTTCCTGAATTCCTGGGAATTCCCCCCATCCCTCTGGGGATGGGGCACGGGAACAACTCTAGGAACAGTCTCAACCACTTCCTTCTGGTCTCTTCTGTGTTCCTTTCTAGTGTGAGAACACACAGTCCACTTGTTTCTCTGGTAACTCTATATCAGAGCTAGGCTCTGAGGGGCTGCCAACTGCAGCACACCTCTCTCTCGAGTCTCAACTCAGACTGGTCTCTGAAGACTGACTTGAATTCCCCAGCGTTCTACAGCTAAACCCTGCAGTTAGCATTCCATTGCGGCTTATGCTGCTGTGAGAATTCTATGGTGATTCATCACTCCAGCTTAGCTGAAACTGAGAACAGACTGAGACAGTGTGAAACCCATTTAACTGGCACCTCACAAGCTGCCTTTCCCCTGCCTGCCACTGGTTCTAAGTGGGATTCTAGTTACCCCTGGGAATAAAGGGGTTACACCAGGAGTCATAAAAGGATGAGGGTAAGGCACTATACCAGTATACCATGAGTATAGTGACCAAATATGGGCACCACGTCAAAACAGTGTCTCATATTGGGTGTGATACTCATGGGCTACCCTGCAAGGGTAGTGACTGTACACAACTGCTACAGTAGTGTATGATGACGGGGGGGAATAGCGAGGGAAGGGGAGGGACAGGGCACAGGTTATGAGGGATGGGTGACCTGCTGCCACTGAGCTAGCCGTGTGGTGTGGTGAGTGTGGCTAGCTCAAGTGCAGCAGGTTCGGGACTGGGTGCAGGATAATTTTGCCACAGCCTGTGGCCATGGCACTTCATTTTTTTTCAGTTTAGGGATTTTGCCCTCTCCCCATCATGCACTCCCCTGGATTTGAGAATCCTTATTCAGGAGTGTGTGGAGGACAAAGCTTCCGGATGTCGGATCACCTGAAAGTGTGTATCACCGACTTGCTTTTCGGAGATACACACTCACCGTAATAGTAATCGCTATTCTGCAATCACTAATATGACATGGAACCCAGTGCACCTAGAGAGTCAGAAGGAGACAGGGAAGGCAGTAAGAAGCGTGAAGGTGCAAACAGAGGAAAGATTGGCAAAGACAATAAAGAAAGGAGAAAAGACTTTCTTCAGGTACCTTAGTGAAAGGAGGAAAGCCAGGGGAGGAATTGTAAGGATCAGAGGGGAGGGAGGAATGTGTGTGGAGGGAGACCTAGATAAAGCATCAATACTGAATGATTACTTCTGTTTGGTATTCACTGAAGAGGAGGAGAGGCAGGGACAACAAATACTCAACAGAAACACTGAGGTGAGGGAGGTAAACACTAGTCCTTTTACAGAAGGGAGAGTCATGGAGAAACTCAGAAAGCTAAGGGTGGACAAAGCGATAGGACCAGATGCCATACACCCCAGGGTATCTAAGGAGCTTCAGAAGGAGCTGCAGCACCACTGGTAGCCCTGCTTACTGAATTGCTCAATACAGGGGTGCTTCCAGAGGACTGGAGGTGGGCTCATGTGGTCCTTTTCACAAGAGTGGAAGCAGGGAAGAAGCAGGTAACTATAGGCCAGTCTGTCTCACCTCAGTAGTAAGCAAGATTATGGAGGCGCAGCTCAAGGAAAGGATTGTGGAACACTTGAAATCCAGTGGGGCACAGGATCTGAGGCAGCATGGATTCACAGCAGGAAGGTCAGGTCAAACAAACCTGATAGACTTTTTTGACTGGGTGATGAAGGAGGTGGACCAAGGTGGAGTGGTGGATGTCGCCTATCTCGATTTCAGCAAGGCATTCAACACTGTTCCACACAGAAGGATGGTTAACAAGTTGGGTAGCCTGGGGTGGGAACAAAGTGGCGAGCTGGGTCTGAAATTGGTTGAGGACAGAAAACAGAGGATGATAGTAAGTGGGATCACATCTGGGGAAAGGGGGGGTGACCAGTGGAGTGCCTCAAGGATCAGTCCTGGGGCCAGTCCTATTTAATGTCTTTGTTGGTGACATTGCTGAAGGGCTGGAGGAAAAAAGGTTTGTCTAGTTGCAGATGACACCAAGATTTGCAACATGGTAGACACTCCAGAAGGGGTCAAAAGAATGAGGAGGGATTAGGAAAGCTAGAAGAATAGTCCAGGGCATGGCAGTTGAAATTTAACACAAATCATTGCAAAGTCATGCACCTGGGGCACAGAAATCCAGCAGAGAGTTGTAGATGGGGGAGGAGTTGTTGACAGTCACTAGGGAAGAAAGGGATTTAAGGATAATCATCTCAGACAACCTAAACATGACCAAACAATGTAACAAGGCTGTGGGGAAGGCCAGTGGGATGTTGGGATGTATAGGTAGGGGTATCACTAGTAGAATAAGGGAAGTGTTGTTGCCACTGCACAAAATGCTGGTGAGGCCCTCACCTGGAGTATGGTGTACAGTTCTGGAGGCCACACCTTCACAAGGACATAAACAGGATGCAGGTGGTCAGAGTCCAAAAAAGTCCTGCACTCATCACCAAATGAAGATGCTGCTCGATTGTAATCCAATGAAGTGCATAATTTATTTAAGAGCCAGTGCTCAAGAATACCTTGACTAATTTCGTACTACACATCCTTTATCAAAAGGCCTTTTGGAGTTATTGGATTACAAGTGAGCAGCGTCTTCATTTGGTGGCAAGTGCAGGACTTTTTTTGACTCTGATATCACAGGTTTGACCCAGCACCCCAACCTGGTTCAACCTTCTTTCTTGCAACTTTCTTTAGGAAGGAGATGGTCTAGAGAAGGGCAGCTAAGATGGTACGAGGCTTGCACCAGAAGACATACTGTATGAGGAGAGATTAAAAGACCTCAATATATATACACTGAAGGAGAGGCAGGAATGGGGAGATGTGATAGAAACCTTCAAGTATCTAAAGGGATTGAACAAGGTGCAGGTGGGTGACATCTTTCAGTATAGAAATACCACTTCTCTCAGTGCAGTTTAACCCCTGCAAGGTATACATATATTTTTTTTAAATCAAGGATGGAAATGAGAAAGGAAAAGTGAGAGCCTGTAGCTTAATGGTTAGAGTGCTGGAATGGCATACCAGAGATCTGAGGTTCAAATCCCAGTAGGCCACACTTTTCCTTTCTCATTTCCATCCTTGATTTTAAAAAAATCTTTCAATATAGAAATTGTACAAGAAAGAAGGGGCACAATATGAGATTAGAGGGAGGCAGGATAAAGGGGAAAGTGAGAAAGTGTCAGTTAGAAGTTTTTCTTCATGGAAATGGTGGTGGATGCATGGAATAACCTACCCCAGGAAGTGGTAGGAGCCAGCACAGTGGGTGTTTTCAAACATGCATGGGACAGGCATAATGGAGTGACAGAGGCTAGAATGAGAGGTGAAAGCCAATGACCAAGCAGGGTCAGCAGCCACTGGTTCAGGCAGGGGATACGGGCAGACCAGGTGGGCCTAGTGATCCTTATCTGCAGTCAATTACTATGTTACTATGTTACTATGTGTCAGTCTGTTCTCCATCTCAGAGAATTACACCACCAGGCATCTCTGGTTCCCAGAGTGTAAATATACCTGTGCTTGGTGTTGTGGGTCCTATAGGCCAACAGTTTTTGGGACAAGGTAAAACCTGAATTTCTTAATTATAGACCTGAAATTCAAAATGCATTTACTTTTTTTTCAACCAGCCTTTTATATAATGTTTTTGCTGTTCAAGCTTATCTGTGACTACTCCAGTCTCCCTATCCATCTGTACTTAAGTAGATTTGTTCATTGGATAAATTGGGAAGGCACCCACAGGAACTCAGTTCCCCCACCTCTTGCAAAATTGTATGATAGTTTCAGCATATATAATTATATCATAATTTAGTTGAAGGATTATTTTTAACAGGGGGGCCGGGACCAGGGTAGCCCCCCCACACACACACACCTATGAATCTAGGCAATTATTGAAAAATGGCTTTGCTGTAGTGCTGCTGTGCACCAGCTGAGCTCTACCCTAATGGCTATATTTTTAGCCATGTACCCACAGTGGATAGAAGCAGCAGTGGCACAGTTCTTAATTGCACTCCAGTTTTATATTTATTCTGTTGTCCCTGTCTCCATGTGATTCATTTGAATGCATTTGTTTACAGATTTCTTACCTTAAAATGCTTATTTTTGTTTTTGTCTATCACCCTTCTTGTTCCCCAGTATACCGTTCAAACAGCAACGCAAATACCGCAAAGACCATTACAGCGACAAAATCAGCAGTTCACTGTAATGGTCTGCAGTACACCAGCACTGCTGTTTTCGGTTATTTTGCCCCCTCCCCGATGCAACTCTGACTCACAGTTGAGTATTTTAAAATGCAGGGGGGGAGGGGGGCAAATCCTCCTGCTAAAAACACTTTGTTTTACTGATGGCACAATGGTGACTGTTGGCATTGTGCTGTCTCTGTAATGTAGTTCGACAAATTTACTGTCGAACCCTCTTGGTGGAACCCTGTTTTCCGTACTAATTTCATTGATGATTTGTGTCGTTCAAACATAGCCTTCCTATGCTTTTTCTGGGGTGAGGGAGGGGGGCATCAATATCTATTGTGTTTCTGCTATAATACAAGTCCTGCTGTTTAAAGTTCTTGGAAGCTGTTTGACTTTTTCAGTTTCTCTCAGTGAGAATTTTTGTCCATGTTCTGGGCATTGCTTAGATTTAGTCATTTGATTTCCTCATCTTTTATACCTGTTACAGTCAAGCTACTAGATATGCCTTTGTCTGATCATAAAATTGTGTCATTTAATTGTAGTCTTGCCTGTTTTGACATTCACGACGAGGGAATATCAATCAAGGAAACTGGCACTTGTAGACCTTCCTGCCTTTTCTGTATCCCATGAGGCAGAACTGCTGGACATTATTGGTTTATCTGATGTGAACAGTCTCTCGAAGGCATATGATTTGATGCTGGGGCGACTTTTACATATCACCTCACCTATGATCATGTGACTAAGGAAGTGTCCTTTTCCTCAGCCCTCATATTCCCCTCAGCTTTGTGTTTTAAAGAAAGAGTGAACAATATAAAACATGCCTGGTGGCCAATTAAATCTGCCATGGCATTGGACTACAATTCTTTTTTGCAGTTAATCTGTTTATTGTCTGATTTCAGAGTTTTACAGTTGTGGAACCATTAATCAAACTGGCTGCCATAGTGGATTGGACTACAATTCTGAAATATTAAAAGTCAATAACACCCTGTTACATGAAACCAGGGTATCTTACTTCTCAGACTTGGTTTCTTCAGTACCCTATGACCCAAAGAAGCTATACGTCATCCTTCATTTTTTTCAATCAAGATTTTTATGTCCCCCACTATCTGGGCAGCCCCATTCTACACTGACCCACCCAGCCCCATCACCCATCTACTCTTGGGCTTACCTGGCTCCTGCAAATCCACCTGGCTTGACCCCTGTGGTAGGGCCACTTTGGGCAGGGCTGTCTCTCCCCCAGTGACTATATCTAGATTTTAGAGCCCTGTCCAGTCAGTGATGTGGGGCCTGTGGTGGGTTGATGATCATCATCCTGCTGGCTGAAGGATTTTACTCTAGTTGTAGATTCCTACTGGGCCACCTGGTGCATTGACAAAAATGCATCTACATGTCTATGCAGATGTGTCCTACTGCCTCAAGCACCCAAGCTACTGGGTGTCCCTGCCATTGCACCATTTGTTCTCCAGTAGGTGGAGACAGCTGAACAGGATGTCTAACCCTCCTTCCCTGAGGGAGGAGAACAGACTGTTGGATGCTCAATCCTTCCTTTGCTGGCTGACCTCCAATGACCAGAGTCTCCACTTGAACCCACTCATCAGTGTGGCAGGCAGTAGCAATATCGCCAAGCCACTGGGCTGGCTGTAAATCTTTTATTATTTGCAAAACTAGTGTACCATCTTTCCGGATTTGGCTCTTGCCCCTATAAGTTTTGCCGGATTTTTTTTTAATCACTAATATTTCAGATATTCTTAAACCTGTTGTCTTTCCATTTAGTTCTCAGTCTGGTTGTCATTTGATTACTACTCCTCCATCAGATGGTTTGTTTTTCATCTTTTTCCTGGTTGAGCCAGAATTTGTGGCCTTTCTGATACATTTTAAGAATTTTGACTGTCTACTCCATTTCTTGTCCTCAAAGCATTTGAATACATAGTTACACACTTTTATCCCTGGTATTACATAGATGATTACCATATGCCTTAGCAGAGTTTTTCCTGATAATTTTAAAACAGCGGTGGTGCCTCCGTTTTGAAAAAGCCACCCCTTGAATGAACAGATTACTCAAGTTTCTTCCATAATTCACTGTTAGAGTGAATTGTTGTCATGGAGTATCTTGAACATTTGGAATCTACCTCACTTCTTAACCCCTGAAAGTCTGGTTTCAAGAAAGCCTATTCTGCAGAAACAGACAACAGAAAAGTGATACTAGAATGATATTCTTCTTGCTAAAAGCCATTCATTTTCACTATTCTGATTTTACTGGACGTTATGTCCAAGTTTTATACTCTTAGCCATCAGGTTTTATGTGGTCAGTTGTCTTTTGAGGTTGGGGTGTTTGACATGGCTTTATTCTGGTTTAAGTTATATTTGTCTAATTAGCTCTTTAATGTTTATTTAGGGTCATTGTTAACTTGATCTCATCTGCTTTCTTCAGGTATCCATCAGCAGTTCATTTATAGGTCCCTTTGTTTTGCTTGTATATTGCTCCCTTAAGTACAGTCAGTTCATTACCTCTTTCAATTTTTCATTTCACCATTATGTAGATGACTTCCAGATATGTATGGTGATCTGGTTGTATTGGTTCCTGCTGATGTTGGGGCTGTGCTAAATAAGGAGATGCAGGTGTAGAATTCTTAAAGATTAACCAGTTATTAATAGTGGCAAAAGGAGGATAGCACATGGAAACACAATTGTGCAGATGGCAAGACAAGATTCTTATATTCTATATACTGTAGCTATTTAACTTAAAACTCTATGAGGTAGAGGTACATTGGCCAGGTCATGATACAATTTATCTTATAACTGTATGGTTTGATCTTAAGCTCTATGGTAACTAAACTGACTTCATTAGTTACAGTAACTTTAAATGCTGTAAAAACAGAATCATCTATACCCAGCAATAGTCTACTAAGGGTGGTCTGTCAGGGGGTTGACAAAGGGGTTACCAGACTAAGTGGATGTGGGTCATGAAGCTTGGAAAATGGAACCCCAACAGTGGTTCTCAGACCAAAGATTAATCCACGGGGTAATCAATCATAAGATCTTCAAGCACCAGTTACTTGGACCCCAAATGGGTAATCAGAACTGATGTAGTCTGAAAGGAAGATTGCAGAAAGGAAAACATATGAAGGCAGTTTATCAGCTATAGAGTCATATCAACACCATCAACAATTTGCCTCTTCTAAGAGGTAGCACAAAGCTTTCAGTTAGAAGAACTCAAGAAATGAAGATCATCAGCTGTACAGAGTCCAAGTGGGTCACCAGGACAATGCTGAAGAATGCAGGAGAAAATACAACAGGCTTCTCTAGGCATCAGCTGTTCAGATCCCCATAGGTTTCCCAGACACAGGATGCTGAAGAAGAAAATGGTACTAAAGAAGGTGGGATTCAAAGAAAGCTGGTCCTGAAAAGAAAATTAACTCTCTGCTCTATTGAATATTGGAAGTTTTTTCTATTGAGTTGGAATAGCTCTTAGGCTGCCTAACTCACTTTTAGTTGTCAAAGGCTGGAATAAGATTTGTATGTGGCTGAAAGTTGGAATGACATGTTAGTTTTGTTGAAAAGCTGGGGCAATATATTGCCTTTTGCAATGCACCCTGTCTATAGTCCTACACTAGCTGGACGATTGATCCCTGGACTGCTGATGATTATGTGTGAATCCAGATGGATATGGGTTGAGGTTGCTGCTTGAATAAAGTATTTTGCATAAACCTGGCAGTAGTCTGTTTATTGTACATACAGTTGTTCCCTGTGGTATGTTATTTATTGCTGAGTGATCATGTAGTGGTACATCAGTTTGTTGCCACAATACTGCAAGTTTTATATGCATCACATCCATGGCACTGACCATGTTTATTTGATGTTGTGCCAGCATATTTAAGTATAATTTCTGATCACTAACATGGAGTGTTGTATTTGACTGTCACTTATAATAATGCATGTCTCGTCTGTGATCCATCAGTTTTTCCCTACCTTGTACTATTAATTTAAATATACTGTGTTGTACTATTAAGTAAGCCAAAATGCCAATGATAGGAACCATTTAATAGTCCAAGGGAAATTTGGTTCTTGGGGGTGACAGTAGGGTGTTTGTAAATTGACAGCTATCTCTGCAAACTGTTGAACTGTACTCTTCTTCACCAATACCACATACAGCATATGCTCCACTTGAAAACCATTTCACCCTTTTTTGTTAGAAACCTGGACAATTTGGGGACTTCAGTGACACCTTGGTGAACAGGTACATTGAATTTCATGTTTGTGCCAAAAAAAATTAAAATATTATAAATCGTCTGGGTGTTTGTGAAGCAAATGCATTGGCCTCAAGGAAACATTTTAGCTGCTCTTTGCTTCACAGACAATATACAGTAATTACCCTTGAAATCCCCTTTACTCGTTGTTCAGAAACCTGGGTTTAGAAGTCATCATAGGGGACACCTGTGGGAATAGGCACACTGAATTTCATATTTATACCACAAGACATTCAAAAGTCATGCCTGCTTCTGCATGATGTTAGTAAAGTGACAGCAGGCCCTGCCTTCAGACATTTGAGGTGGAAATCAAACTGTCAAGCTGCCCTCTGCTTCCCAAACAACACACAGAAATTACCCTTGAAATCCCCTTTACTTGTTGTTGAGAAACCTGGATTTAGAGGTCATCACAGGAGACACCTTTGGGAACAGGCACACTGAATTTCATGTTTATACCACAAGACATTTAAAAGGTATGCCTGCTTCTGTATGATGTTAGTGAAGTGAAAGCAGGCACTACCATCAGGCACTTGAGGTGGAAACCAAATTGTTGAGTTGCCCTCTGTTTCCCAAACAACACACAGAAATTACCATAGAAAAACCACTTAATCCTTTGTTTAAAAACCTGGGCATTTGGAAAATTTCAGGGAACATGGTGGGGAACATTTATACTGAATTTCATCTTTGTGCCACAAAAAATTCAAAAGTTATAACTTCTTGTGTGTGTAGCTTGTAAAGCAAATGCATCAGCCGCCAGGACACAATTTAGATTCCTTTTCCTTCCTAAAAAACACACAGAAATTATCCTCAAAAAACACTTTACCCTTATTTTAGAAACATGGGCATTTGGGAAACTTCAGGGGACTCCTTCAGCAATATGTGTACTTAATTATATGTTTGTGTAATAAGAAATTCTGAAGTTATATCTTCTTCTGTGTGCTGCTCGTGAAGCAAATGCACTGGCCACCAGCTTAGATTTGCTTTACTTCCCAGACAACACAGAAATTAGCCTCAAAAACACTTTGCCATTTTTCTTTTCAGAAATCTGGGCATTTGGGAGACTTCAAGGGACACTCTGGGGAACATGTATACTGAATATCATGTTTGTCACCACAAGAAATTTAAAAAAATACTTATTTTTCTGTGTGTTGCTTATGAAACAATTGCATTGGTCACCAGGAGACATTTTAGATTATCTTTCTTTCCCAGACAACACAGAAATCACCCTTGAAAACCAGGTTACCCTTTTTTCAGAAACCTGGGCATTTCGGGGACTTCCAGGGACACCTTGGGAAGCAATTATTCTGGGTATTTGTGGAACTTAACCCTTAGCATTGCAAACAATGAATAAATACACACGATGATGAAAACACATACTGTACAAGAGTTTTGCCATTCTTTCTTTGCTTTCACCCTTTTATTGCTTTCACTCTGTTACTTTGTGCTGTACTTAATGTACAGGTACTGTGCTTTAAAAAAAATTGGGGGGGAGCAACAGGATTCCCTGATTTGTACACATACTGTACTATACTGTACTGTGCTATAAATGGAAACATATCATTTGACAACAGATAAAAACCGCTTGGCCCACCCAGTCTGTCTATTTTTCCCTACCTACATTATTACTGCAGACTGTACTTGATCTACAGCTATTTCTTCCACTCCCTCCTTTCCACTATAACCCCTTTGTGCCTATCCCATGCATTATTGAATCCCACCACTGTTTTTGCTCCCACCACCTTCACTGGAAGGCTGCTCCAGGAATCCACCACTCATTCTGTGAAGAAGAACTTCCTCATCTCTCTCCTGAATCTATCACCCTCCAGCTTCATAACATGTCCCACTGTTCTTGAGCACCTTTTCATCTGAAAAATATTTCCCTTCTGTACCTTATTTAACCCTGTGAGCTATTTAAAGGTCTCTATCATATTCCCCCTCTCCCTCCTCTCTTCCATAGTGTACATATTGAGGTCCTTTAATCTATCTCCTTGTAGGGCTTTTAATGTAGACCCTGCACCATTCTAGTTGTCCTCCTCTGAACTGCCTCCACTCTATGTCCTTCCAGAGATGTAGTCTCTAGAACTGGACACAGTACCCTAGGTGAGGTCTTTTCAGTGATCTATACAGAGGCAACACCACCTCCCTCTTTCTATTGGTGATACCCCTCCCAATGCACCCCAGCATTCCACTAGGCTGTCTGACTGCCTTGTCACACTGCCTGACCACTTTTAGATCATCTGATATGATTTCCTCATCTCTTTCCTGCTTGGTGGTCATCAGTACCACTCCACCCATATTGTGTTCCAGCCCTTTTCTATGCCCAAAGTGCATTATTTTGCACTTGTTTGAATTGAAACCCAGAGGCCATACACTTGACCACTCCTCTAGTTTTCTCAGGTCACTGCTCATCCTTTTGACCCCTTCCCTGATGTGTCCATCCTATTGCAGATTTTGATGTCATCCACAAAGAGGCAGACCTTCCTTTCCAGCTCCTCTGCAATGTCACTTATAAAGACATTATAGAGGACTGATCCCAGCACTGATCACTGAGGCACCCCCGCTAGCCATCCTCCTTTCCTTGGAGTTAACGCCATTTACCACCATCCTCTGTTGCCTATCCCCTACCCCACTCCTAAGCTACCTAGCTTGCTTACTAGCCTCCTATATGGAACAGTATGGAAAGCCTTATAGAACTCTAGGTAGGCCACATCCACCGCTCCACTCTACTCTAAATCCTTTGTCACCCACTCAAAGAAATCTATTAAATTTATTTGACATGACCTCCCACATATGAAACCATGCTGCCTCGGGTCTTGTAACCCAGTGGATTCAAGATATTCCATAAGCCTTTCCTTCAGTAGCAATTCCATCAGCTTTCCAACTACCACTGTCAGGCTGACTGGCCTATAATCAAGGCCCCTGGAATTCTGCAATTCGGCAGCTATAGAATTTTCCACAGAATTTGCAACATGCTGCAGAATATATATATATATATATATATATATATATAGTGCCACATAATTCATTGCTCTAGGTGAATTTTCATTCAGATATACAGTTTTTCCATAGTGCTCAGCTCCCTCCCATCTCATGTATTCTGAAACCCTCCTCTATGCCCAGCATGTGATGTCATCGATGACTTATTTTAACCAAAGGTAGGACCGCATTCTGTCACAGCACTAGGTCAAGACAGCTAAACCAGCAATATTTACGGCAAGAAACATGATGGAAATACAGAAGCTGCAAACACAGTTACAGTACAAAACAGTGTCAATCAAAAACCACCATAGCCCTGCAAGAAAACAAAAACAGGAACAAATGGAAAGTGCCTGCCACAGCACACTTTATTAAATGAGGCCAGGACCACACATTTCACCACATCACATCTTCAAGGAGAAATTATATGGCATCCCCTTCAAATACTCATAAGTAGACTGTGTACAATACTCTGCAACAATACTAACAATCCTGTTACTGACACACCTGTGGCTCATCAAATGCGTGGCAAATGACACGGAAAAATATAAACCTCCACTGATACCTCAGCTACTCACGGACATTCCCAGAGCATTCCAGGTACATTCCCAAAACACCTCGTCAATACCTCGGACGGGATTTGAATCACAGCCACCTGTCTACACTACAACAACTACCCTACAAACCACACACTCTAACCACTACACCAACTGACCAGCACAGCTCAATTATTCAGCAGCGGCAGCATTTCAAAGCCACACACACCCCAAAACAGTGAGTGAGGCTCTCACATATTTCTACATGCCAATATTATGATTTGATTTTCTCAGACCTCTCTCCTGCTTGGTAGTCATCAATACCACGCCACCCATTTTGTACTCCATCCCTTTTTTGTTCCCTTAGCGCATTATTTTGCATTTTTTGTATTGAAACCCAGAGGCCATATCCTTGACCACTACTCTAGTTTTCTCAGGTCACTGTTCATCCTTTCTACCATCCTGAAGTGTCCATCCACAGTGAGTGCAGCCCTCACATATTTGTACATGCCAATTCACTACATTCTTCTACATGCCACATTCTTGTAAATGTAGCTCACTGACACCCCCTGTATTTTAATATACCAACTCCAGGTCACACTATATCAGAACAGGGCAGCATTATTTTTCCCCCCTTCCTTTAGGAGGCAGTATAACATAGTGGTTTGGGGATCTAAGCTGCAAACCTGCAGACCTGGGTTTGAATCCCATAGCTCCCACTTACATACTGAGTGACCCTAAGCAAGTCACTTGACTTCCTTGTGCTTCCAGGTTGCACCTGGAAACAAGCTTTGGCTTAGTGTGCCTTTCCTAGTTAAACAATTTCCCCTTTCCCCTCCTATTGTCAGGTGACATTTTCCACCCTGCATTGTTTTGCTGTGCGCTGTTCTTGCAGCGCTATTCTGTGGTTTCACATATTGATTCTGTGTTTTCGCCTGGTATGTTCTGCCACCGAAATAAATAAATTATGCCACAGAAATCATAAAATGCTGCCACAGAAATGTAGAAGCCCTGACACACAAATCAGGACAAAGTGCTGCAGAGCACTGGGGGCCCTGCCTATAGCTGCCAACCTCTTCCCAGCTACCACTTTTGAGTAGTGGGACTACATCCACCATCCTCCAATCCTCCAAATGCACTCCTGTTTCCAGTGAACTCTTAATAGATCTGTCAGAGGTGCAGCCAGGATTTCCTTGAGCTCCCATATTACCTTGCATGCACTCCATCTGGTGCCATTGTTTTTTCCACCTTCAGATTAGTGAGTCCCTTCAGGACACTCTCCTTAAAAAAGGACTAATGTCCACCTCCCTCCCTACCTCCAAAGCTTCTATTACTTTTTTGTGGACCTTCCCCTTCTCCTTCCTCTGTGATCACTGAATAAAAGTATTTATTCAGGATGTCTGTCTTTTCCTAGTCCCCTGCTGAATGGTCCCCCCCTTCCCTTTTTAACCTTACAGTCCCACTCCTGGTCTTCTTCTTTTCACTTACATGTCTAAAAAAAAGTCTTGTCCTGTTTTATTACCTCCCAGGCTATTGTCTCTTCAGTTTGCACCAGTCTAATCCTTGTTGCTTTCCCTGCTTCCCACTATTTCCCCTGATACACCTCCCTATCCTCCTCCCTCTGCATCTCCTTATACTTTCTGAATGCTACCATTTTGGCCTTCACCTTTTCAGCCACCTCTTTCAAGAACCATAGCAGTCTCTTTTTCCACTTTCTTTTGCTCACTTGTTTGACCCAGAGGTTTGTTACCTTTACTATACTACCTTTTAGCTTTGCCCACTGTTCCTCCACCCCAACCAGGTCATCCACCCCGCTAGGTCATCCCTGAGGCATTCACCCATCTTTATACATCTGCCCTGCTGAGGTCCAGGACCCTTGCCCTTGTGTGGTTTTATTCTGCAGTCATCCTTATATTGAACCACAATGTACAGTGATTACTGGTCCCCAGGTGGCTTCCCACCCTGACATCTACTATACTGTACCTGTTAGTGAGTACCAGGTTCAGTATTGCCCCATTATTAGTGGGTTCACTGACTAGTTGACTGAGGAACACCCCCTGCATAGAGTTCAGGAAGTCCCTGCTTCTAGCCGAGGCTGCTGCTGCTGGGAGGCTTCAATCTACATCCAGTTAGTTGAAATCCCTCACCAGCAGCATGTCCCCCTTTTCTGCCATCTTACATTTGGCTTGCACAAGTACCTTATCAAATCTGCCCCCCCCCCCATGCTGGAGGTCTGTATATCACTCCAGTGTGAATATTTGCTCCATTTCCCATCTCCAGGGTGGCCCACAGTACCCCTGCATCCCCCTGTATTCCCTGTATCTCTGTTCCTTTTATGCTTTCCTTTACATAAAACACCACACCCTTCATTTCCTTCGCACCTAGTCCTTCCTGAACAGAGTGTAGCCTGGCATGGCCATATTTCTTTGGGTAGAAAGGGCCCAGAGTCAAGTGTGGGGCAGGAACCAATGTGAAGTAGATGTGCAAAAACATTTTCTTTTACTTACAATACTGTGTAATGCATAGTAGTATGGCAGACTGTATCTGATCAATTTGCTTAGTTCTAGGCTGACACTATCTGCTAGTACAAATCCCAGAATCCCCCCAGTTGACATTAACACAGTAGGCACCAGTTAATTCAATAGTCTGAAGTGCATATCTGACTTTCTACTGCATACTGTGCACTCTAATCTGATAAAAGCTCTAACAGGCACTGCAGTCTACTTAATCTGCCACTAATGGCTAATACTCTGATGTTAGCTGGGAGGGGCTCTGGGATTTGTAGTAATAAATACTGTAGAGTAGTGTCAGCCTAGAACTAAGAAAACCACAGCAGTACAGTATACTGTAATAAAATCTGCAATACTACATTGAACAGTACTGTAAGTAAACCAATATTTTTGCACAGAAAGTGAATATTGGCAGCAGCCCCACACTTGAGTCTGGGCTCTTGGTGCTGACTGATCCCTTTCATGGTACAGGAGTACTATGGTAGAGTATTTTCCATTCCTGTTGTTTTTACATATTTGCTTTAAATCTGGTACTTTGTGCTTTACTTTTCTGCATGTATTGGATTTTTTTTTATTAGACAGCAGGAGGTCATGTTACACCTAACAGTAGGCCCAATTGTTGTACTTTACATACAGGTAGAATACTTAGTCTTTTTTTTTTCTTTTTAAGTTTCCTGTTAGACTTGACAGGAGGCCAAATAAAATGTGTAAACAGTTAGGTCATGCTGTTCAGAATTTTCAAATTCAGGCAGAACGAAATTCCACAGAATATTCACAATTCCACCGAAATTCTGCCAGAAATGAAATGGTGCAATTCCGGAGCAGAAAATAGTTGCAGAATAATTTTCTGGGGGAAAAAATGCTGTTCCAAGGAATATTATTCTGTGGATATCAATATTTTCCACGGAAATTGTTGCAGAATAATTTTCTGCAGAATAAATTGCTGTAGGCGAAATTCCACAGAAGAACCAGTGAAATTCTGGTGGAAATTTCGCAGTGAATGGACATTCCATGCTAATTCCACCAATAGAATTTCACATTCTGCACAGCACTACAGTCAGAGGTGCAGATAATAAAAATGCATACACCAAGACAGTGTTTGTTTCCACATCTGGCACAATAAATACCGTACTACTGTACAAGCTTTGTACACCATGGCACTGGTTGTTCCCACCACCATGCATGGGATAATACAGCTATCATGCATTAACCCCAACCCCTAAAACACCTATACACTTTCCTACCTCAGAGCCCTCAGACTCCCACACACTGTCCAACCCCAGAGCTGTACATTTGGAGTTGAGCAGTTTCTGCTTTACAATGGTGGGGTCAGAACATTGAAGACAGTAAGCTATGCTGCAGTCGAGCCTTACCTTTTTGAGGATGTGCAAGAATCGGATTTTAGAGGTTAGGAGTGGTTTTATCACTGAATAGTCATGTGCTGTAATGTCCAGTCGCTGTATTGATACTCACTATAGTGGATTCACTATATTGATATTAGCTGAAATAGTTTAGCTGTATTGACATTGAGCCCAGTACAATACATATACAGTAGGTTAATAAAGGAATAATGCACTCCAGAGTGTGTGTCGTGCTGGGATAATGTCATGCCTGGGGTGTTTAGGCACGAGATCACAGGCCGAGTGTGACTAATCACCCCAGAAGAGACATTATCCCAGCATGACACATACCCTGGAGTGCATTATTCCTATTATACAATGGCTTATTGTTATATATAAAATAAAAAAATAATTTTAAAGAATGTTTTTATAGTAATATTTTAGTTTCTTAACAAGAGATGCAAAAAAAGAGATAATCCTGTTCATGCTGCAGGTCATCCATATTGGTTCACAGTGCTGAGACTAGACCTATGATGTTATGCTGGATAACATCACACCTATGATGTTA
Source organism: Neoceratodus forsteri (assembly GCA_016271365.2). Taxonomy (NCBI): domain Eukaryota; kingdom Metazoa; phylum Chordata; order Ceratodontiformes; family Ceratodontidae; genus Neoceratodus; species Neoceratodus forsteri. The sequence continues at coordinate 1,062,158,164 of CM028130.1, read as the reverse complement.
TGCTGGGATAACATCATGGGTCCAGCCCCAGACTGACCAATCAGAGTCCAGAAAATGTTCTTGCCATTGTATAATACAATATTATACATGCTAGAGATTGTTTTAACCAAAATTCATTTAAATCATGGCAAGGTAGGCCCTTAACATTAATGTGTTGCTTCCTGAATCATTGCTGCCGAACACATGCAGGAACAGTACTTAAAATCTAGTGCTTAACACATACTGGAACAGTACAGATTCACAATGATTCAAACAACTATAATCCATTAACAATTACAAATTTAAACTAATTCAACCTGAAAATATAAAGAAATAATGAAAAGTATTTTATCTGCTCCATGTGCCTGGGTCACCACCCAGAAAGCCCTGGATGCCCAGTCCTCGTAGAGGTCTAGACTGATCAGAACAAGTGTCTTGGGGACAGGTGTGGTTTCAGTCCAGTGGTGTCATCCATAGGGGTACACAGTGGTCTTCTGCTGTCTAATGAATACTTTTTTTCACCTCCTCTCCAGCTTCACCCCGCAATGGATAAGAAATAACATCAGTAATAGTACTGATACAAAAAATACCAACAGTAATTTACTCTATTAAATAATAAAGCATTTACAATAGATACTATTAACAGAAACTAAAGTATGTTACAGTCTTAATTATGAACTAGATGAAATAAATCCTTGACTCTAATTGGCTAAGAACTAAGTTCAGGCATGATGATATCTTGATACATCATCACAGAGGAAAAAAAAGATCCAGCAACACCCCTAATTAATTATACAAATATCAATATGCCCCTCAGAAATCATTCATTCACCTCAAATGGTAAGAAGAGAAGCTGGCTTCCAGCTAAATTTCAATATAGGAATAGAACAAACCTTAAAAAGAATGGAGGAAAAAAGTACGAAAACAGTTGAAAAACAACATTCTTGGGGGCGAAGCCTGCCAGAGTGAGGGTGGCAGTGTAATTTCCTCAGCATCCATCCACGGAGAGCATCCTGACAACCTCCTAATTGTCCAGTCCACAGGCAGTGATTTAACTTTTGAGTAAAATAAAGCCAAAGTCTCCTGCTTCAGTTGGATACCAAATTCAGTGGTATCGTATAATCAGAGAGGCTAATTCTAGATCCAAGAAGCCAGTGAAGCATCACGAGGTTTCAGCCCTGCCAGATGGGTCAACTGGATTTCTACTACCCAACAAAGAGCTCCAAGTGACACAGCAGTGCCAGCCTGTACACGATGGCAGCTGCTCCTTAACGTGGACCCCACCTGCAGTGCCAGGCAAGTCATTCAACTTCAGATTTGAGGCTATCATGACCAAACTGGACAAAATATTACTGGACACTAATGATTTAAAAAAGTAGCCAATAAAACCAATGCAGATTTAATCAGGTAGCACTTCAGGATAATAACATCCTGACAGCGAACACCACCACATCGACAAATCTCGCCAGATCAAGATCTTTGTCTGTGGTGGTCCGCTATGTGCCAACACCATGAATCCTGGTGTTTCACCCCCATCCCGAACCAGCTCCAACCTGGAGTTGCATATATAGAGATGGGAGTGTGTAGGGTTATCCCCCTGCATGGAAATGTGGGGTGAAAGCCCCCTGCAAAAAAAAAACACTTTCTCCTGTCAGGAACAATGCTGACTGCCAGCATTGTTCTTGTTGCTGTTGGGGGTGTCAACATCAATGGCGTCGATGTCTTGTCAACATCAATGGTGTCAATGTCTTGACATGGAACCATATAACCGTACTTGCCATCCAGGTGGCCCAAACTGAACAGTCAGCCCACAGTCTTGAGGCAACAATACATACCCACTAGGGAACCCTTCTAGACCACAATAATAAAATCCAGTGTTTGCTAAACAATGTAGACAACATGGAAAGCCATGCCAGGAGAAAAAATATTAGGATTGTGGGGGTCCCAGAAGGAGTGGAGGGCAGGGACATGTACACTTTTCTCTGCATCCTCCTGCCAGAGCTGCTTAATGACAATAACTGTACAGCCCCTGAGATTGAGAGAACTCATCGATCCCTAGCCTCTCACCCACAACCAGGAGAGAAACCCAGGCACAGCCTCTGCAAATTCCTCTGATACCATGTGAAAGAATATTTTATTTGGAGGGCACATGAACAAGAGTCTTTCCAATGTCATGGTCACCGTATACAAATGTGCCAGAATTTTTCACAGGATTTATCGAACAGGAGAAGGACTTACACTGAAGTTAAGCAGCAGTTTTACAAGCTGAATATCCAGCCCTCAATAAGATACCCAGCTACCTTACAAATTAACTTCAGTGGGGAGTACATTGCCTTCAACTGTCCAGCCGATGCTGAAAAATTCATCCAAGACCACTGCCACAGGCCTGCAGCATCTCCACTGAACAGCTGTTTCCCATGAGGTGGCTCACCATCAAAGACAGAGGTGGGCCATGAGGTGCAGGAGCTTGAGACACACCCGAAAGCTGGAGGGGTAAAAAGGGAAGTACCCTGGCAATCTGCCATGAGAGGACATCCCAAGAAGAAGCCTCAGAGGGACAATCAGGGAAACCCCAACCCAGAAGAGAACGATCCTGCAGTCATCAACACAAGATTTCTTCCTCTGGATGCCAGCAGCTGCTCTTCTGGGGTGACCTATTAAGACAAGCAACCACTATGAACCCCTGCAAGAGCTAACACTGGCCCCTTTGGATCTAAGTGCTGGGCATTTGAGTTCATCCATGCAAGATGGGACTATAGTCGCTGCCTCAGGGGACTGGTCCCCACTACCAGAAGACTGGGCAGGCTATATACAACACGATGAGTCTGAGGATGAAAATTCCTTAGACAAACTGGAGGCTTTGCTTAATGACTCAGAAGATACTGACCCGATGGGCTAACTCTTAGGTTGAATTAGGTTTTGTATAGTACCTTGCCTCTGAAGAGCACCTGGGGTTCAGGTAACATTCTCTGTCATTTAATGCTGTGAGGTTTAGAGGGAGGAGGATCACACTGAATGCTATTGATATCAGCTCACCAGATGATTATTTTTAAAGGTGGACTATCTCTTCACTTATTTTCATGTTGTTTAACTATCCTAGCCCACTTCCAGTGGGAGGAAAGGCGTTGCATCATTGAGTAGCGCATTACTTCCTCGTGACTGCATTTGGCTGCTGCCTAGGTTTAATAAAGGGCAACTGCGGTTATGGATAGCACCTATAAAATGTGTTGACATGATGTCAGCCAGCTGCATTCTCACAGAAAGCACTCTAGGCAGTCTCCTGGGCATATAACTGCTGCACACAGTGGAGGGAGGGAGTAGTTAATGTACATCCTTTATGATCAACCAGATAAAATATACCAAAATATCACAATGATTCCCCCCTTCCTCAGGGATCTCATCTGAGGACCCTCATCCAAGCTTATCTATGTTGAGCATCCCCCACTCTGGGTGCAAGCTGCAGCAAGGCCAAACATGTTCACCCTCCCCCAGGGCCTTAGAGTTAATTCCCACTGTTTGGAACTCTAGGGTGCTTTTGGTCATTGGATGAATACATTGACCTGAGAAAGAAGGGCCTTGCCCCTTCTCCTTGAAGGATGCTCCTCCACAACTAACTGATGGAATGACATACCTGCAGTATAACAACCTTCCCCCAGAGGGAGGCTCTGGGAACTAAGGGCTCTACAATGCTGGTCGGGAGCCCAATTCCATAGTCAGAGCCTTGCCTCTACTTCAGGTGAAATGTTGCTTTGTTGTCATTTTTTGTACCTTGTTGTTGATAGATGTTCTCAGTGCATTTAGTAGTTGTCTCAAGTATCGCATGTATGGGCAACAAACAGATATGCTCACAGGAGTCAGTAAGTGGCTCCAAAAAAAAATGAGGGGAATCAAACAAGCAGCTCAAATTAAATAAACACCACACAGTTAGAGTACAGCTACAAATGGTACTAGAGACACACACTTTGAGTGGGGTTAAAACCCTCCACCTGACTCAACTAGAGCAATCAGACAGAAGAGGCCTATGCCTTTGACTGGGGACAGGCATTTAGTGACCATATTAGCAGTGTCAGTGGCTCAGTAGGTGGCACACTCACCTCTGAGGCCGGGAGATCAGAGGGCTGTGGGTTCAGTTCCCACATCTGGCACTTGGGTTAATATCTCAGTACTGACACTGTAGTGCAGCATGAGAGGGGTGCTGCACTTCTGAGGTGCTGTCTTTCGGATAAGATATTAAACTGAGGTCCCATCTGCCTGGATTGGTGATAGTTCAGGTGGACATTAAAGATCCCATGGAACTTATTGAAAAGAGTAGGGGGAATTTTTTATTCAAAACTTAAGACAAAATATACAAAAATGTATTACGTCATACAAAATCATAATGAAAGACATCAAGAAAACAGAAATAGTACAGCATACAAAAAATTCTAACATAAATATTCTGTCTGTATACATATTCCCCATCCCATCCCCACTGAAAGAGTAGGGGATGGTTGTCATTTAGAATAACAAAATCAATAAACAACATAACACAATACAGAGGTATAAAAAAATCAGATAGAAAATATAGGCATAAACAAGACAAATAAAAATTACAAACAGTCAAAACATGGACAGAAACCAAAAATAGAAAAAAAAAAACATAAGGAGATAGGAAGAACCAAAAAACAGACTGAGAAACAGTAGGGGCATAAAGTGAAAAATTGAGGTAGGGACAGAATCATACTAAACATATAAAAAAAAGAACCAAGAACAATCACATATATTAAACTGTGAACTTCAACCAGTATCCAACCACTGTATCACCTTCCATTTCCTGTGAAACTGGGAAGATGATAAAGAATGGGAATCAGTATGCCAAAGTTCAGAAAGTCAATCATGAATCCTCCAAAATAATTGGTCAGGGGAAATAAATAAAGCTCGCAGGGACCAAATACATCGAACCTGCCAGATATGATATTTTATACTCCAAAAATCAATCTAATAGTATTTGCAGTAAATGAGTCCCAGTCCGAAGACAGAATTCCAAAAAATAAACAAGTAGGATCAATATTCAGAAAATGGAAATGGGCCCACTGAATGGAAAGTATTGACCAAAACTGTAAAATAAATGGACATTCAAAAAACAAATGTAACATAGTTTCAAGCTGAGTTGTACAAGTGAGAGTTCTTGGACAGTACCTTTCTTAAATACCCTTATGTTTCAAGTTATTCTTAACATTTAATTTACCATGCACTGTAAACCACGTAACATTCCACGTATAATTGGGAAGACTAGGAGAGGTAAGCAAGGCAGAAACCTGTGGCAAATCTTTACTTAATAAATCCGGAAAAACTAAACTTTCTAAAAAATATTAATCTAACAAAGAAAAGTACATACTTCTTCTAGAAAATCAAGTAAAAGAAACATAAGAGATGTTCCATTTCTTAATTTTACTAAAACAGGAATGGAAATAAACCAGTAAATGAGCAATAGGTTTTTGTTTGTGTATGAGGCCATCGTTAGACCACCCATCCAACCAAGGAGAAACATGATCTAAAAGCCACGAAGTCCAGACTTTAGAAATACCAAGAACAAGAGGAGAAATATTTTTATATAAAAAGATGCTAAAGAAAAACAAAACCGGGTTAATCATATTCAGTCCTCCTGATTTAATGGGACAATATAAAATATTGCTCTTTATGGGGTTCAAACGACTCCCCCAGATTGTTCGGAAAAAAAGACTATAGAGTGCTGTTTCTTTTGAAATAGGTAAGGCGTAAACCGCATATAAATGTAAGAAGAAAACAATAAGAAAAGTATGAACCATATAAATCCTTTTCTTTTTGGACAAATTCCACTTATTCCAAAGGGTAACCTTCCAATTAGCAGCCTGAATAAGCATGTCCCAATTATATGTGGCAGTATCTATCTCACAAAAAAAATAAATGCCCAAAATTTTACAAACATTGTTAGTAACAGGAATTCCCATAATTACTGAATGTGAAGAAGAATGATTGCCAAAATAACAACACTTACTTTTAGATAAATTAAAAGAAGCACCAGTCCCCTTCCTGAAGGATTCAGTTAACATGTCCGTAGCAGTACAGGAAGGGATATCAGCTAGAAAAAAACATAAATCATCCACATAAGCTACAACAGGAGTTTCAGCATCATCCGAACCCAGAGAGGGACCCCTAATAACATCCATATGAGAGATGGCAGAAATCAGTGGTTCTAAAGATAGAATATAAAGCATAGAACTTAGGAGGCACCCTTGGCGGACACCTTTGCCACACGGTTGTTTAGTGCCCAACCAGCCATTGACATAAGGAATAATCTCAGCATTCAAATAATAGTTTTGTAACCAACCAACAAAACGAGTAGGAAAACCCATAGCCAGCACACAAGTCCAAAGATAAAGATGAGACACATTATCAAAAGCCTTTGTCTGGTCTAAAGTAATACAAATACCAGCAAGTTCATCCCTCTTACCAAGTTCAATGATTTCCAAGATAAGAATCAGGGCATCTGTAATTGTACGGCCAGGCACTGAACAAAACTACATGGGGGAAATAATATCTGCCAAAAGACAAGAGATCCGTAAACCCAAAATTTTAGTAAAAAGTTTACAATCTGAATTCAAAAGCATTATAGGATGCCAATTATTCAGGTCACCCTTTTCCCGATGTTTATGAAGAAATATCAAAAGCCCCTCATTCATACTGAGAGGAAAGGTACCAAGGGAAAGGCAATCATTGAACATGGAAACCAAACAATGACCCAAAACAGAACCAATTAAACCATAAACTTCATTAGGAAGTCCATCCTTGCCAGGGGCTTTATGTTTCAGAAGAACCGGAATAACGGCACAAAATTCTGTCAAAGAAATAGGAGCCAACAGAGACATCAAAAAAACATCAGAAATCTGTCTTAAAGAACTATTTGCCAACCATTCAGTAATGGATTGAGACATAACGTTGGAATCTGTGGCAAACAAGGACTGAACATGAGCATCTACAAGTCAAAGGATATCTTGCCGAGTAGTAACCCGAACACCTTCAGGATTCAACTAAGCATGAGCATCCTTCTTACTTCTATGCGACATATTACTGTCATAAGGATTCGTACAATTAGAAGAACCCTTAGTACTAAATCGCAGTTCTCTCTTGAGTTGCTTTCGCTTTGAATTATGTATCTTTGCCAATTCAGCTTTTACCGTACGTAAAGCGTGAAAATCTACAGGTAAACCCAAATTAATTTGGGAATAAAAAGTAGTCAATAAATTTTGGAGAGACCTGTGATAAGATTTACGGGAAGCTCCCAATATGTGGTCAATGTCAAGAAAATATTCCTTAAAAATTAATTTAGAATCCTCCCACCAATCCTGTTGGGAGTCATATAGAAAAAAAACAGAGTCACAGGCCTTTAAAATAGACAAAAAACCTTCCATTACTGCTGGAATATCCAGAAGAGATAAATTCAACTTCCAGTACCCCGGGCCTTTGGAAGTTTGTGTATAATTGGAAAGTGAAAAACTGAGAAGGCAATGATCTGAAGAAGCAACCAGAGAAACTCGAGGGGTAAAAACTTGAAGTGAGAAGAAACAAACCAATAATCTATTCATGACTCCCGAAGGCCTCGTAAATAAGTAAAGGAAGGAATATCCTCAAAAACATCACAGAGGCCGGTTACCTTCAACAAGTCATTCAAACATTTCGTGTCACAATAGATTTTAGAAGTAACAGATTTTGCTGACAGAGAAATATTAAAATCACCACCCAATAAAATATTCCGACTAGAAAATAAATGGGGCCAAAGGAGGTGTAACAACTGAATGTGATCCCATTTGGTCTGAGGAGCATAAATATTGATTAATCTAAGGGGGATGGAATGAATAGTAACATCGAGCAACAACACCCTCCCAGGAGAAACATGAACCACATCCGACACTTTAATAGTATTAGAAGTAAAACATATTCCAACACCAGAGCAGAGGTCAGTGCCCCCTGACCAATAACAAGGACCCCAGCCCCAGAGATCAGTAGCAACAGAAAAATCTTGAAATGTGTACAACCTGGTGTCCTGAAAAAATGTGTACAACCTGGTGTCCTGAAAAAATATAATGTCATAACGTAAATCAGAAAATAAAGCAAAAGTTACCCGTTTTTTGTATAAAGACCTAAGGCTATTAACATTAAGACTAGCCAAAGAAACATCATGTGAGGACCGAGAAATAAGTTAGAAGTGAGAGTTCAGTTTCCTGATGCTCTTACACAACCCAACCCGAGTAGTTTTTTTTAGTTTACATTTCGCTCCCACCCTTGGATCTAGAACAGTGTCCTGGTCAGAGGCCATGTCTACTTGTGAGGGATGTTGTGAAGCGGAATCAGAATCAATCATGATCCTCAGTGTCCATAATTGCCAAAATACCAAATTTATTCGAAACAGACACCAGGGCTGGAGACTGAGCCCAGTCTAGAACTGAACAGTGTACTACCTCAGGTGGAACAGGAGAAAAGGAAACGCCTTCAACCTCAACCTGATTTTCCAAAGATGGCACCAGCAGAGGAGGTGATGGAACTTTAGGGAGCGGGGCTGTAGGATCAGTGGATACTGGAGGAATAACAGGGGGAGGGGGAGCACTTTTTGAAGGGCGAGAAAGAGGAATAGAAGAGGTAGAGGCCAGAGCAGCAGAATATGACTTTGGTGTTTGGGAAGTAGAAGGCCCAACCCCATCCAAAAGATTCCTAGCCACTTTAAAAATAAGTAAATCTTGCATAGCAAAATCAGAGTCAGCAGTGTTATGGGCTGCTTTCGGGCAATCAGGAAAGACATGCCCTAATGTATCACAAAAGGAACACTTTACCGGGTTCTCACACTGATAGCCAGAGTGGCCACACTCTCCACATTGAAAACAAAAAACCTTTTCACAAGGCATGCTAATGTGTCTGAGAGAGCCACATTTATAGCAACATCTGGGTTGACCGGGATAAAACAAAAAGCCTTTGTCTCAGCCAATGAAAAAACAATTCAGAAGATGCACAAATTCATCATGAACACTAGGAAGTTTAATTTTAAAGCACCAACCCCCATTCCAAAATCCCTCCCCATCCAAAATTGGTTCAGGTGTGCCCTGAACCTCACACCTTTGTTTTAACCAAGAAAGAATATCAACCAAATTTACACCCTCATTACGAAATAGAACAGTAATAACTCTAAAAGGTTGCTTCGTTAATGGAACCACATGAAAGGGGGACCATAAAGGGTTAGTTTTCAAAGAGGTATAGTGCAACCAAAAAGTTTCCAAAGTAGAAGGAGTCCTAAAACTAACATCAAAAGAATATTCTCCTGGAGCATGGATAAGGGCATAAATATCAGCAGGCGAGAATCCCAGGCACTACTTGATCAAAACCCTGCCCACATAAAAGCGATCCGGTACTTCAGCCAGCCCTTCCAAATACCACAGTCTAATAGCATTACGTCTCTTTGCTTGTTCAATCAGTTTTGCAACTAAATCAGCAGAAGTAGTGTTAGGAGGGGTAGGCAAAGGAACAGTAGAAATAACCGGAGCGGCTGCAGGAAAGTCTATAGTGTCCGAGGCAGTAGAAACAGGAACAAAACTACCTGTAGCACCAGCTGTAGGTATATCAGTGTATCCGAAGTCCAATGGCAAAGCAGTTTTCAAAACAACAGTATCGCCAGCCTCACGAACAGAACGTGCCAAGATATCCGACAGTGGAGTCGGGTCAACTACCCAAGAACCGTCAGCAAGCTGCTTCCAGCCCACCTTGGAAAGCGATGATTCAGGAGACCACGGTTCATCAGGCATGTCAATTAATGAATCTACAGATGAAACAGTAGCAACATCAGGTGCAGGCGCAGTGGAAACCATGTCATCAGCAGAGCCAAGACCCAACTTAAAAGTCCGGCGCGGGACATCAGGAGAAATACCAAGTAAGCATTTACCCTTTTTTTCCAACAAATCAGCCCTAGCAGAAGAAAGGGCAAGTTCCGTTTGTAACAACTGACCTTTTAAAGCTTCACGCTGCAAAACCATTTCGGTGACCATACTGTCTTCAAGTCCATCCTCCACAACATTCATTGTAATTGGGGTAGCATCTGAACAGATAGATGAAACTGTAGGAAGCAAAATCCCTTCTCGGGTAGAAACAGCATTTTCCAGGCCGACAACGGCCGTGCGACCGTCCTCCTCCAGAACCGACAGTGAACTGCCTTCCTCCATAGGCACCACGTATGAGTCAACACCCCTTCAGAGTAGGGGAATTTCCCCAGTGTCCTGGCCAAATGTCCCTCATTGACTAAAAATACCACCAACAGTTTAATCTGGTTCAAGTTCAGTTGGTGTTCATCTGTATCCCCCTCCCCAGGGTCGTACCTGAAAATAGGCAGGATTTGTCTAGTGCACTTACCTGGTCAACAAAAACTAAATAAATAAATATATAAAGGCAGGTTTCTCCTGACTAAGGACTATGAATAGCATATCTGACATCAGTCTAATCTTAGGCTGGAACATCTGAGGGTTGAACTCCCAATCAAATGGAAAAAAATATTGGGCCACTTAAAGATTCTACAATGTCACATAACCTTCCTCCAGGAGACTAAACTAAGTGACTAAGAGGCCCGTAAGTAGGCAAGGGAATGGGTGGGCAGGAAATACTACAGCACTTCAGGTAAACCTAACAAAGGTAAACAGTAAATGTTGTTGTGCTCAGGTCAAAGGACGGTGGGTGCCAGATGGGATAGCCAGTCCAAATAGTCACAATTAGAGATGGGCGAAGTGGCCCCAATTCACTCTGTGAAGTGATTTGCAGAGTGAAGGCGAAATTGTGGAGTGTCTTACAACAAGAATCAGAGTACTTCACGTTATAGTGGCTAACGCGAAGTCCATTGAAAACAATTACTTTGCATTACACTGCCTTTCCAAACCACTACTCCACCAATTTTTAAGGCAAAGTACATTGAAAACAATGTACTTCGCCTCACTTCACCTTGTTTTTAAGCTCCAAAGGCGAAATTTGCAATGATTCATTGGATTTCAGGTCACATGGGCTCTAGATTGTTCTGCACAGCCTCAGTTCGGGGAAGAGTGTGTAGGAAGCTGCAGGAGACAGTCTGCTCTGAGAGCTCTCTGCAATTCAAACCTTCTAAAAGCTGTTAAAAAAGCCTTTTTGAGTCTTTTTTGCTGAAACTTTAGTTCATCGATTGTAGGAAACCCTCCTGTGCTCATATCATTGAGCATTTATTGTTTGTGTGTGGATTTTTAATGTTATGTACAACATTCAGTCTGTGTACTGAGAGACAGTGGAAGTGTGCTTTGGGGAGGGGCATATCTGTGGTGCAGGCAGATTAACTTGGAGAAAAAGACAGTTGTTTCTGTTTTGGTGATGTTTTTCTTATAACTGTTAATGTACACACAGTAATATTTTCAATAATTCTTGCCATTTTTTTGCTGATTGTTCTGGTGCATCAGTGCATAATTTTAATTTGTTTAAAATATGTGGTTATATTACTGAAGTTTTCAATTTATTATGCATTACTTAGTATGTGTGTGAGTATGTGTGTGACACATGTCATCAAATCAGACACCTTTTATTGTGCCACATAGTAATTTCAGTAATGTGAACCTGCTATCCACTGCAGCTGTGTGATTTTTGCACTTCTTTGTGGTATCTTTACTGGTACTAGTAATAGTGACTGTTACTGCAGCAGTGCAGTACACTGCCCCCCACGGCCCACCCCAACCTGCAAAGGTGTTCTTTTCCAGATTTGAATTTCTGATGGTGAGCACTGGTTAGGTGTTGTGCCTTTGTGTCAGCATCTCTTCAGTGCGCAGCACAATCTTAATCTATCTGTGCATTTGCATTTCTCTAGGGTCCAATCTCCATCTGTAACTTAAGTCACAGTTGTTTCTTTGGCTTCCCTTCAGAGTACTGGACAAGTATGGTGCATAATTCTGCATGAACATTGTACTCATTAATATGCATTTTTAAGTCAGGACCATCATCACGAGTCACTCGTGATACAAATCACGTTCGTGGATGTATTGTAAGCCTGTTTTGTAGTATCTCTGCAGGTTTCACCACCCCACCATTGTACTCATTGGTACGTGTTTTTAAGTTGGGGAGTTTTAAGATACAGCTCATCGGGGAAGTACAGCCATAGGCATTCACATACCCAATACAGTTTCATATTGGTTAACTCACACCATCGACACTGAATCGCTTTCTTTATTATCACGGTCACAAATTACGATTCACAATCACGTTACAAATCACAACGTTAATTTTTTTTCTAGTTACTTGAATGTATTGTAAGCATGTTTAGTAGTATCTCTCCAGACTTTACCACCCCACCATTGTACTCATTAATATGTGTTTTTAAGTTGGGGAGTTTTGTGCTGCTGCTCTTCGGGGAAGTACAGCCATAGGCATTCGCTTTCCTTCCTATACAGCATGTGAGTTACAGTACTATAAGTAGTGGTGAATGAAGTGGCCCCAATTCACTCCTCGAAGTGATTCACGGAGTAACGCGGAACCCGCGGAGTACTCCACAATGTGAAATGGAGTACTTTACTTCATAATGAGGAACACGAAGTTCATTAAAACCAATGACTTTGCATTATTCCGCCTTCCCCAAACCACTTCTCCACCAATTCTAAGGTGAAGAACATTGAAATCAATGTAATTTGCCTCACTTTGCCTTGTAATTGAGCTCCAAATGAAATTATGCAGTGATTCATGGGATTGCAGGTCACATGGACTATAGATTGTTCTGCACAGCCTCAGTTCTAGCCTGGGTAGTGTGTGTGTGTAATGGTAGCTCGAAACAGTTTGCTCTCAGAGCTCTGCGATTCAAAACCTCTAAAAGCTGTTTAAAATGTCTTTTTGAGTTATTTATTTTGATCAGAATTTGCTAGGAAACTCTTCTGTGCTCATATCATCGAGTGATTATTGTTGTGTGTGGATTTTGAATGTCAATTTAGAACAGTTAGTATGTGTACTGTGAAGTGTGCTTTGGGGAGGGGCATATCTGTGGTGTAGGTACATTAACTGGGAGAAAAAGGTAGTCTTTCTGTTTTGTTTATATTTTTCTTGTATAACTGTGTTAATGTGCACACAGTAATATTTTCAGCAATTCTTGACATTTTTTGCTGATTGTTGTGGTGCAGCAGTGTATAATTTGTCTGTTTAAAACATTTGGTTATTTTACTAAAGGTTTTCAATTTGCTACGCATTACTTGTAGTGTGTGTGCGAGTGTGTGTGCGATGCATGCCATTAAATCAGACACAATTTATTGTGCCATAGAGTACTTGCAGCAGTGTGAACCTGCTATCCACCACACCTGCATGATTTTTTTTTATACTGCTTTGTGGTATCTTTACTGGTAGAGGATTGTTACTGCCATGCACTAATCCTCCAACTGGCAAAATGCATTCCTTTCCAGATTTGGATTTGTGACTTGTGTGCACTAGTTAGGTGTTGTTGTGCCTTTTCATATGCATCCCTTGAGTGTGCAGTGCAATCTTAATCTGACTGTGCATTTGCAGTGCACCATTAATTCTGGGAGACTATATTTCTTGTTATGCTCTCATTTCACTTCGTTAGCACTGGTGAATTTTCTGGACACAAGACACTAGCATTTCATCAGCACTGGGGATTTTTCTGTAGTCTGGACACAACACAGTAGAATTTTGGGGATGCACATTAATTCTTGTGCCTCTGTGACCACTGCACGCATGACTGAGTGTGCCATTAATTCTGAGAGACTTTGCATTTCTTGTTATGCTCTCATTTCACTTTGTCAACACTGGAGAGTTTTCTGGACACAAGACAGTAGCACTTTGGGGATGCACATTAATTCTGGTGACTGTGTGGGTGGGGTGCTGCCAGTATTGTTGTCATTCTACCTTACTTCACATTTAAACCAGAATGACAAGACAAAGTAATAATGACAAGGCGAAGTGAGCCTTTCCTATGGGGCACTCCGTGTAGCGAAGTGCCAACGCGAAGTGGCCACTTTGTGTTCATTCACAGACAGATTTTAAATTTGCTGCATCTCTAGTCACAATAAAAGAATATCAGCACTCCAGAAGTTGATTTATCCACCAAATATTAGGTTTAGTACCAAAATATCCACATGTCAGGAAAGTAACAGAAAGAACAAACCCCAGCGCCTTGACCGTTAGGTCTTCCAGGGGAATGATTCAGTACTAGTTTTTTCTCTCCTTATATGTGCATAGCTGTGTTTAATTAAGTAATTAAACTAAAAATTATATCATTGCTCATATACAGAGCTTAAAAAAAAGATCAGCATATAATAAAAGTTCCTTAAACATTCAGATTAATGCTGATAAAAAGAAAGTGAAAGCCAAAAACATCAGAGAGAGAGCGCACATTTGTAAGTGCAAATGATGTTTAAGTAACATTCTTTTTCATTTCAGAAAATCTTTTCTTTAGAGAAAATATACATATACATATATATATGTTCATTTCTCATTTATAAATATAAGAGTGTATTGAATAATTGCATCTTACAAAAGAGAGAATTTATTTTTATTTTAGCTTTTGTTGACCAGGTAAGTGCACTAGACAAATCCTGCTGATTTTCAGGCACGACCCGGGGGAGGGGGATACAGATGAATTCCAACTGACCTTGAACCAGATTAAGCTGTTGGTGGTATTTTTAGTGAATGAGGGAAATTTGGCCAGGACACCGGGGAAATTCCCCTACTCTTTTCGATAAGTGCCATGGGATCTTTAACATCCACCTGAACTACCACCAATCCAGGCAGATGGGACCTTGGTTTAACGTCTCATCCGAAAGACGGAAAACTGGGCTCATCCAGGATTTGAACCCAGGACCTCTTGCACCCTAAGCGAGAATCATACCCCTAGACCAACGAGCCACAATTTGCCAAGCAGTCTCTAAATAGTGTACAAATAATGATGATAGTAATAACAACAACTTGAACTGCAATTTAGATATCCAAATATCCAACTAGTACACACATATTACTAGGATAAATATGCATAAATATAGGTAGCTGTGGCAACTTCAATCAAAGTTTTTAATAGTTATTTCTCTCAGAGATGCTCCTATAGTGCTTAAAACATCATAATTCTATAGTAATTTATACTTTGATATAATAATCGGTGGAAGGTCACCACTGAGTGCAAAAGGTCAATGTTACATTTATTTATTTAAACCTTTTTTAAAATAAGTTATTTTCTTTCTCATATTCATATCTTTGCTTAAAAGGAAAAAACATGATAAGTAAAGCACCATACAAGGAGCCCATAAATGTTAATCGGAGCAAACCACAGTCACCCCATACAACTAAATCTTCACATCTAAGTTTCAAGGCAGTCAGAGTGTGCGCTGTCACCGTTCAAGCATGAAGAAATGCCCATCAAGCCATAAGTTAATTTTTTATAACCAAAGAGGAAAGGAAAACAAGTAAATAAGCTTTTCAAAATGTCATTTCTTTATCAACTAAATATGGCAAAGTAATAAAAAAGTAATAAAAATATAGGCAGCTCTAAGACTCAAAATTTTATCATGATGCATGGGGATTGTTGTTAATCATTATTCTTCAATAATCACTTTCCTCTATTATACTTAAATCACATTGTTTTATACTTGATTCATTTAGTCTATCAGTTAACAGGAGGTCACTGCCAAATGCAAAAGGTCAACAATAAATATTTATGCTTTAATCTAAATAGAATAACGGACAAAAGGTTATAGCCCTTAGTCTATTTAAGCTATAATTACCTTTATCTATTGAAATTTATATTACTACCATTCAAAACATGATCTCCATCAGATCTTCCATCAAGTTGTATAATTAGTATTTTGCTACCTAAAAGAAATAAGGTAATAATGACATTTGTATTATGAATAAAAATAGAACAAATAAAAATACAAAATAAAAAGCAAATAATATTGGGGAATTTTAGTTGATCATCATTCTCCATTTCAGAAGCTTATTCATTCTATTTATTTATATATACACTAAGATAAAACTCTTCATTCAAACCATGTTGGCTAAGGGGAATGCAGGTTATAGATCCATCTCATCTCTTTTTACTTTAGAGTTGTCAATTGATCCGCTCCATGTATGGAGACAGGTACACTTTCTAGTGCCGTGAATTTAAAACCTATAGGATTCAAATTATGTGCTACCGCAAAGTGTGCGCCAATTGCATTGTTTAAATTGCAATTATATATGGCACGTATGTGTTCCTAAATTAGAGTTTTCAAAAAAATGAGTGGCCTTTCCTACATATTGTAGACCACAAGGGCACCACATCACATATACAACATAAGTACTTCTGCATGTTAGAAATTGGGAGATATTTTTAACAATATTAACCATAAGTGGATAAAGAAGAAGAAGAAGAATCAGCATTTATATAGCACTTTTCATACACAGTATCCCAAAGCGCTTTACAAGCAATGCTAGACTGGTAGTGAAGTGACTGAATGTGTGGTGGCGGCCATATCGCACATCATCACCCACACATAGCCTGGATAATTGCATGAACCAGTTTATGGGAAGGGGAATGTTGGCCAGGACACTGAGAATGTTCCCTGCTCTTTGTAAAGAGTGCCCTGGGTTCTTTTACCTCCACCTGGACATCCACCTGGACAACACCAGGATGGGAAGAAGGGGCCTCGGGTTAAAGTCTCATCCAAAGGACAGCACACCCCAGCAGTACAGCACCCCGCAATACTGCACTTGGATGCCAGTGACTTTTAGGTGCAAGTCCAATCCTGGTGTGGGACGAGAACCCATGACCTTCTTGTCCAGAGGACAGATGTGCTACCAACTGAGCCATGCTGATACCTGACGTATATACAGTATATATCTCCTTCACTGACATAACCACATACATTACAAAAGCTACATTTATGAAAGCCCTTTGGGTGAATTGACAACCATGTTTTATTAGCCAGTTTAGGTTTATAGTGGCTATTTTTTATAAGGTCTGCTAATGACTTTCCTTTTCGAAAAGTCACCCTAGGTGATTCACCTACACATTTATATAAATCAGGATCTGATGTCAAAATTGGCCAGTATTTATAAATACTGCTGCCCAACTGTCCAGAGGCTGGTGTATAGTCTAAGACTACTGTAACAGGGTTTTCACTGGGAGGCATTCTTTTCTTATTTTTTTGGTACTAATAGTGCAGTTCTATCAAATTGTTCACCTTAGTTAAAGCATTCATTAGTACATTTTCTTCATAACTCCTATCTCTTAGTCTCAGCATGAAAAAGAGCTGTTCCAAAGGAAAAAACATAAGTTAAACCGTGACTCAACAGACTACGAATGTGGTGAAGTTCTTCCTTGGGAAAGAAGACAAAGACAGACATCACAGAATACAGGTCATCAGAGATCTAGAATTTGAAACTTTAATCCAAAAACAGATGCACAATCAACTCTGTCACACAATAAATTAAATAAAAATAAAACAAGATTTACCATAGAAGATCAAAGTAGTGAAAATACAGAAACAAGTCAAGATAGCCTGGACAACGTCGCCTCCCCCTCCCCCCCCCAAACAATACAAACCCAAGGTACATCTTCAGATAAACAACAGAATATACAATGAGGTAGAAAAAAAAGGACAACAATACAATATCAATAAAGCTTCAAGCCAACAAAATTCAAAAAATGAAAGTGGTTTAAGAAAACAAGATGGGGAGGAGGGGCACACGAAGGCAAGAAAAACAGATACCAATTCAGGAAATAAATATTATCAATCTTTCCCAACTAATATTAACTGAAGAATAAAAACGTGTATTGTGCAAAGGACTAACGTTTGTACGAACCCCTCAAGTAGATCCATTTAATATCAAAGTGGACATCTTTAGATTTATAAGAAAACTCAAATTAAGGTGGTATTTTTGTGAAACTAAAGACACAGAAGATACAAACATGGGCTTTAATGACACTTATACAAATGAAGAAATAAATGTAATCAGTGACATCCTACCAGACACAGGAATTACGCAGGAAGAAGAATTTGATTTTTGGGGAACTAACATTTTGGATGATGTGGATTTGAATGAATTACTATAGGGCCCCCTTATGGAGAATACTCTGGTCAGTATAAATATACATCACTTAAACCAAAATCTTTCTTTACCCCATCTGGACCTATGAACTTAGCAATACTGGTATTTGAAAAAGTGGTGGAGAATGACATTTGCCAAATACTTGAGAACAAGAAATTTTATTATAATATAAACTTGACCTAAGATGAACGTGTGGCCCTTAGGGAACTGAGGGATCAACCAGGTATTGTAATAAAGCCCTCCAACAAGGGGGGTAATATAGTAATCATGAATGAGGACTTTTATGTAAAGAAAGCACATGAATTGTTAGATATAACTGAAGATTATTGCAAATTAGGTTTGAATTCCACTACTGCTTTCTGCAATGAATTAGATTGTCTAGTGAACCGGGCAATTGAACAGGGATGGATCACATACTTAGAAGCTGGTTTTATTAAACCTAAGTTTCTAGTAATGCTTACATTCTATTTATTTCCAAAAATTCATAAAAACAAAAATGATCCACCTGGCCGTCCTATTTTGTCTGGTATTGGATCCCTAACTGAAAATGTAGGGATCTAGTTAGATCATATGTTACAGCCCATAGTTATGAAAACAAAATTTTACATTCAAGATACTATGCACTTACTATATAACATAAAAGGAATTAATTGGAATTCAGAATACAGATGGCTGATAACAAATGTGGCCAGCCTCTATACGAGTATCTAATGCTCCAAAGGCTTAGAGGCGATTGAATATTTCTTTAACAAAAAAACAAACTAATTAGATACCAACATAGTTTGTGTTGGAAGTCTTAGAATTTGTTCTTACTAGGAATTATTTCCTATTTGATAGGCAATATTATTTACAGCAAAAGGGTACAGCCATGGGTGCATCATTTGCACCATCATATGCTAACCTATTTATGGCACATTGGGAAGGCATTTATATGTTTGGTCTGAATAATCCCTTTAATACAAGCATCATTCAGTGATGACACTTTATAGATGCTATTTTGTGTGTATGGCATGGATCTGACTTAGAACTCACACTGTTTCCAAAATACATTAATAAGAACAATCATAACCTAAGATTTACTCATAATGTGGATCCAAACACCATTTTCTTTTTGGATATCCAACGTTCAGGGTTGGCAAATGGAGAAATAACAAGTTGTTTCTGGAAACTAATATCAGTGAATACAATCTTACATTAAAGAAGTGCACATCCAAAACATCTGATCAAATCTATCCTATACTCACAACTTATGAGACTACAACGTAATTGCTCTGATGATGTCCTGTTTGAAAAACAATATCAGGAACTGTTGGTGAGACTAAGAGATAGGGGTTATGAAGAAAATGTATTAATGAATGCTTTAAATAAGGTGAAAAAAATAAATAGAACTGCACTATTAGTACCAAAAAATAAGAAAAGAATGCCTCCCAGTGAAAACCCTGTTACAGTAGCCTTAGACTACACACCAGCCTCTGGATGGGTGGGCAGCAGTATTTATAAATACTGGCCAATTTTGACATCAGACTCTGATTTATGTAGATGTGTAGGTGAATCACCTAGGGTAACTTTTCGAAAAGGAAACTCATTAGCAGACCTTATAAAAAATAGCCACTATAAACCTAAACTGGCTAATAAAACATGGTTGCCAATTCACCCGAAGGGCTTTCATAAATGTAGTTTTTGTAATGTATGTAGTTATGTCAGTGAAGGAGATTATATATATATATACAAAATCACACATGCCCACACAATGCAAAGCATCATGGGCTGCATATGCAAATCACCACAGAATATTATGCTGGTTCAACTTTAACATCCATTTATAGTTAATATTGTTAAAAATATCTTCCATTTTCTAACATGCAGAAGTACTTATGTTGCATATGTGACGTGGTGCCCTTGTGGTCTACAATATGTCAGGATGACCACTCGTTTTTTTGAAAACTATAATTCAGGAACACATACGTGCCTTATATAATTGCAATTTAAACAATGCAATTGGTGCACACTTTGCGGTAGTACATAATTTGAATCCTACAGGTTTTAAATTCATGGCATTAAAAAGTGTACCTGTCTCCATACGTGGAGGGGATCGATTGACAACTCTAAAGTAAAAAGAGATGTGATGGATCTATAACCTGCATTCCCTTAGCCAACATGATTTGAATGAAGAGTTTTATCTTAGTGTATATATAAATAAATAGAATGAATAAGCTTCTGAAATGGTGAATGATGATCAACTAAAATTCCCCAATATTATTTGCTTTTTATTTTGTATTTTTATTTCTTCTGTTTTTATCTGCAATAAAAAAAGTCATTATTACCTTATTTCTTTAAGGTAGCAAAATACCAATTATACAGCTTGATGAAAAATCTGATGGACATCATGTTTTGAATGGTAGTAATATAAATTTCAATAGATGAAGGCAATTATAGCTTAAATAGACTAACGGTTATAACCTTTTGTCCGGTATTCTATTTAGATTAAAGCATACATATTTATTGTTGACATTTTGCATTTGGCAGTGACCTCCTGTTAACTGATAGACTTAATGAATCAAGTAAAAACAATGTGCTTTAATTATAATAGAGGAAAGTGATTATTGAAGAATAATGATTAACAAAAATCCCCATGCATCATGATAAAGTTGTGAGTCTTAGAGCTGCCTATATTTTTATTACTTTTTTTATTACTTTGCCATATTTAGTTGATACAGAAATGACATTTCAAAAAGCTCATTTACTTGTTTTCCTTTTCTCTTAGGTTATAAAAAGTTAACTTATGGCTTGATGGGCATTTCTTTGTGCTCGAATGACGACAGCGCGCACACTGACTGACTTGAAACTTAGATGTGAAGATTTAGTTGTATGGGGTCACTGTGGTTTGCTCTGATTAACATTTATGGGCTCCTTGTATGGTGCTTTACGTATCATGTTTTTTCCTTTTAAGCAAAGATATGAATATGAGAAAAAAAATAACTTATTTTAAAATGGTTTAAAAGGTTTAAATAAATAAATTTAACATTGACCTATTGCACTCAGTGGTGACCTTCCACTGATTACTATATAAAAATATAAATTACTATAGAATTATGATGTTTTAAGTACTATAGAAGCATCTCTGTAAGAAATAACTATTAAAAACTTTGATTGAAGTAGCCACAGCTATATATATATATATATATATATATATATATATATATATTTATCTTAGTAATATTTGTGAACTAGATGGATATTTCAATATCTACATTGCAGTTCAAGTTGTTATTACTATCATCATTATTTGTATACTATTTAGAGACTCTTTGGTGAATTATCTCTTTTGTAAGATGTAATTATTCAATACACTCATATTTATAAAAGAGAAATGAACATACATATGTATATTTTCTCTAAAGAAAAGATTTTCTGATATGAAAAACAATGTTACTTAAACATCATTTTGCACTTACAAATGTGTGCTCTTTCTCTCTGATGTTTTTTGCTTCCACTTTCTTTCTTTTTATCAGCATTAATTTGAATGTTTAAGGAACTTTTATTATATATTGATCTTGTTTTTAAGCTCTGTATATGAGCAAGATGTAATTGTTAGTTTAATTACTTAATTGAACACAGCTATGCATATATAAGGAGAGAAAAAAACTAGTACTGAATCATACCTCCGGAAGACCTAACGGTCGAAGCACTAGGGGTTTGTTCTTTCTGTTACTTGCCTGACGTGGATATTTTGGTAATAAATCTGATATTTGGTGGCTAAATCAACTTCTGGAGTGCTGATATTCTTTAATTGAAACCTAACAAAGGGGTTTCCATTCTGCTCCACAAGAAACTGCAGTGGAAAGAGATCCACCATGAAACAAATGATGAGGGTTTTGGGGTTTTAGTCAAGCTAGCCACCCCAGTGGGCCCCATATTACTGGTAAACACCTATGTGCCAAATGAGGATGCCCCTGCCTTCTTCAATGCCCTCTCCCAAAAAATACTGGACCAATCCCTGGATAACCCGGGGACATTGGTGGGGGGGCTCAATTTAGCAATGGACTTTTGATGGACAGGTCCAACACCAGACCAGAACCTCACACCAACTTGTATGGAGCCCTTCTAGATATGCTTACCCTGCACCAGCTGGCACATGTGTGGTGGCTACACCATCCATATTCCTTGAAAAAGACTTTGGTTTGGTAGAGTGGGAGTACTGGCATGCAGTCCTGGATCTGTACAACATATGGCCCTACTTCTCCTCTTGGATCTGAATCCATAGGAAACCCAGAGGCAGGTTTATAACTAATACTACCCTATCCCCAGCCTTTGAATTACATAGTGGTACAAGGCAGGGCTGTCCCCTAT
The DNA here is from genome assembly GCA_016271365.2 of Neoceratodus forsteri. NCBI lineage: Eukaryota > Metazoa > Chordata > Ceratodontiformes > Ceratodontidae > Neoceratodus > Neoceratodus forsteri. Next base: position 1,062,135,751 of record CM028130.1, on the reverse strand, counting down.
CCCCTTTGCTTTTTGTGTTAGCCATTGAACACCTGTCCACATCTATCTGCACCAACCCAGGGATTCAGGGAATACAGATGGGAGATAAGCAATGTCATGCCAAACTGTATGCAGATGACTGATAGTGACAAAAGATATTGAAAGCAGTATACAACCTATCCTGAACACTTTAACGGCATTTGGGGATATAGCTGGCCTGAGAATTAACATATCCAAATCAAAGGTACTCCCCCTGAACCCCCTCACTACACACAATATGACAGCACCTACAGGTCTCAATTGGTCCCCTTCAGAAATCAGATATCAAGGGGTAAAGCTTTCCCCTGACCTACTCAGCCTGACAGACAGGAATTGCACTCTGGTATGGGCCTATCTGTCCATGGAAGTACAAAGGTGAGAATATCTACATTTGTCCCTGGCAGGTAAGATAGCCACAATAAAAATGATGATGGCCCCAAGGATATATTACTTGGTCTCCCATTTACCACTCACCCTTCCCAAGATATGGGCACAGAAATTCCACTCCCTAATGAGCAGATTCCTCTGGAGCTGTAATAAACCTAGATTTAGCAGAGCTAAACTTTGGGCCTCCTGAAAAAGAGGGGGTTGAAACTTACCTGCCTTTTCTAAATACTCCTATGCCTTTCTTGCTGCCAAGATATGCAGTGGCCTGGGCAAAAGGGTTCATCCAACTCCAATGTTACACATTTCATGATCTTGTGCATGAGAATAATAACACCTTTGTCTCCTTTCAACACCTGAAAGACAACTATCACTTACTTCAGGAGTGGTTTTGGTGATATCTCCAACTTAGAAGTTTGTACTTTAGTTGGAGGTGGAGACAGTTTCTTTGCCCCACTTGTGTCAGTTCCCCCAAATCCCCCCCCCCCAGCTAAACTACCCCTTCTGGCCTGGGCTCAGAAACATAAAAGTTTAGTGGGGACTAAACAAAGCTGGATGAGAGACTGTGCCCCAGACTCCTCGACTTCTGCGAAGGCCAGGTGGGCAACAATGTTGAACTCAGAGATTTCAGACCAAGAATGGACCAGGTGCTGGAAAATCACACATGTAGCTTGTGTGGACCAGCATAGCCTGCTGATTCAAAACAAGGTTTTACATTTGTGGTTCCGCACTCCATTCCAACTTTTAAAAAATGGGGTTGTTAACACAAGATGTATGTTTGAGATGCAACACTCCCAATGCAGACCTGCTCCATGTCCTATGGCAGTGCAGATCATTGCACTCAATATGGGCTAGGGTAACCCACTTCTGCTCCAGAATCCTTAATATAACACTTCCCTCCAGTCCGGGTTTTTGGCAATCTGACCTCCTCTCTGAGAGAGATATCACCTGATTGCTAAACAGAGGTTATTGCTTACTCAGACCTCTGTACAGCTTGTCAGGCTTATTTTAAAATGCTGGAGGACTCCAGATGTCCCTTTATATAAGGACTAGTATCAGGCCATGGAATCCTTGGCTTCCCACGTAAGGTTGGCTTATTTTGCAAAACAAACCTGTCAAGCATATCAAGAAATCTGGGCCATATACATGGAGGATTTAACCCCCCATACCCACCCAACCAAATGATATGGGCTCTAAAGATCTAATGAAACCCCCTTGAGCAGAAGTTGTGTTCAGGATGGATTTTTGTATTGCAGCTACCACGTGTGCCAGGGAGCAGTTCCTCCTGGAAGCACTCTAGGACAGCTTCCTTTCCCAGAAGGTAACAGTGCCAATGAGAGAGGAGAACATTTTTGCCATGGTGCTGGAGGATGGAGAACATGTCAGGTATGTTAGGGTGGAGGACCCACTGGTGAGTAGTGATCACTACACAGTGTGGTTCTCAATCAATCTGGGTAGGGAAGCAGCCACCACAAAAACTAAGGTCCTGGACTTCAAAAGGGCAGACTTTGGGAGGATGGGTCACATGCTGGAAAGACTCATAGCTAGCATTCACCCAGACATGGATGCTGAACAAAAATGGGTGATCATCAAGCTAGGACAGACTGAATCCACTAAAACATGTGTCAAGAGCCAGTGTAAGAAATCCAGGACCATGAAACCAAGCTGGATGAGTAGGGAGGTAGCAGAGAGGGTGAGGGATAAGAGGAAAGCATTCAAAGCCTACAAGAGAACCAACAGGGCAAAGGACAGGGAGGAATATGTGAATAAATCCAGAGAAGTGAGCAGAATGGTAAGAGCTGCAAAGGTGACTAGGGAACAGAGATTAGCAAAGGGGATAAAAGAAGGTGAAAAGGATTTCTTCAGATATATCAGGGAGAAGAGGAAGAGCAAGGACCAAATTGTTAGGAACAGGAAAGGCAGTGGGTGGATAGAACAAGGGGGCTAAGAAGGTAGAAGTACTCAACAGGTACTTCTGTTCAGTATTCAGAAAGGAGAAAGATGGGCCTGTAACTGAAGGGAAAGGTGGCGTGGGGGGGTGAGGCAACCACGGATGGGGTAATCACAGTGGAAATGATGATATGGGGGTCTTAGGTCCCTGAGGGTGGACAAGGCACCTGGGCCAGATGGAGTTCATCACAGGGTGCTGAAGGAGACGGCAGAGGTCCTGGCAGGGCCATTAGTGGAACTGTTAAACACCTCTCTAAATATGGGATGTGTGCCCAGGGATTGGATGGAGGTGCATGTGGTACCTCTCCATAAGAGTGGGCCCAAGGATGAGCCGAGGAACTACAGACCGGTGAGTCTCACTGCAATCATAGGAAAGCTGATGGAGGCTATCCTCAAGGAAAGGCTGGTGCAATTTCTTGAGGATAATGAACTACAGGATTACAGGCAGCATGGGTTTGTGTCTGGCAGATCCTGCCAGACAAACCTGGTTGATTTCTTTGACTGGATTACGAGGGCACTGGACAGGGGCCATGCAGTGGATGTACTCTACCTGGATTCAGTGCCACACGGTAGGCTGACAGGCAAGTTAAAGGGGCTGGGAGTAGGGAAGAAGCTAGTCAGATGGGTTGAAAACTGCCTGCAAGATCAATAGCAGAAGGTAATAGTGGGAGGTGATGCATCAAATCCCAGGGTAGTGACAAGTGGTGTCAACAGGGCTCAGTACTTGGACCAATCCTGTTTAACATTTTCATCACAGACATTGTAGTAGGGATCAAGAGCAAGATCAGCCTTTTCATAAACAACACCAAGATCTGTGCTGAGGTGGATGGGGAAGGGGGGCAAGGTACTTCAGGAGCACTTGGCAAAACTGGAGGAATGGTCACACACCTGGCAGCTTGGGTTCAACACCAGGAAGTGGAAAGTGACCATGGAAATGAACCACTCTACACAGTGCTGAAAGGCAACAGCAAAGGCAAACAGAATGCTAGGGTGCATAGCAAGGGGGATTACCTCTAGGAGTAGTGAGATCATATTGCCCCTGTACAGGTCCCGGGTGAGGCTGCACTTGGAGTACTATGTGCAATTCTGGTGCTCCTACTTGAAAAGAGACATCAAACTGCTGGAGGTGGTACAGCACAGGGCATTGGGGGATAGACCTTATGAGGAGAGACTGAGAGAGCTCAATATGTATACACTGGAGGACAGATTGAGACCTTCAAGTACCTGAAAGGGATGAAAAGAGTGGGCACTAGGTGTTTGTTCAATCTTAAGAGCAGCAGGAAAACCACAGGGCACTCTCTGAAGCTGGAAGGGGCAGATTCAGGAGGGAAATGAGGAGACACTATTTCACCAAAAGGGTGGTAGCAGGGTGGAACACACTGCCAGAGGAAGTCATATCACTGCAGACAATGGAGAGCTTCAAGAGGGGGTGGGACAGTTTCAAAGGGATAGTACAAACTTGGAGAGGACAGGGAGTGAGTAGGGAGGAATTTGTGGGAGGGGAGCAGCTGCAATCTGATGGACTGAGGTGCTACACACTCAGGCAGATTAGATTGACCATTAGGCCTGTATCTGCTGGCAAATTTGTGTACAAGAAATTGAATGCTTGTGTGTCCAAGGTATCCTAAGCTATAATCTGCTACTATGTGTACAAATGTGTAAAATGTAAAATGTGTGCTGTATTCTTCCTGAGTGTATCTACGTCTTAAAATTTGTAAAACCTTACCCTTCAATAAAAAGATTAACTGCAAAAAAAAAAGAAAAACGACATTCTCAAGCAACACACAAACAATTGGATAGCATAGACATGGGGAAAAGTGAAGTCAACTAAATAAATAAGCAGGATGAACACCACTGTATGGTTCTTCACAAAAGTTTCTTCATTTCCCTTTACACATCATATGGTGGGGCAAACATTTCATGGTTCCACCACTTCCTCAGGCCCCACTGTAAAAATTGCAGCAACGATAAAGGACTGTTTTCCATTTCCACAGGAGAAAAAAATGACAGTGAGGGACCATTTTCTAATTTTACAGCAAAATTAAACAAAAAAAACCCATTTTGACACACTAGGGTGGGCTCCCAGTGTGCCACATGAATGCCAACATGGGGATTGGGCACACCAGTGTTGGGCAGGACTTGGGAAGGGGGGCACCAAGGAAAAAATAAACGGTGATGAGGGACCGCTTTCTAATTTACAGTAAAGTGTACAGTAAAAAACACTTCTGCACACTGGGGTGGGCTCCCAGTGTGTCACATGAGATGTGGGCATGACGTTTGGGGGGGCACAGAAAATACTGTATGGCATTCGCAACATGGCAGCAACCACACCGCTGTGCATGCGCATGACTCTGTGCCTGCACCGTTGACACATCTGAATGCAGAAGTAACAGTTTATTTATTTATTCTATCCCTTATTAATTTCATGTGGCTACTGCCGACCTCCAAGTGCCTCCTGACAATTCTTAAAACCTCATGGCATATTGCACTAGGTATTGGTCTCTTCCCCCTGCTCCTCTCCCAGTTTGCTTTCTTTCACCAGGACAGATATTAAGTTTGAGTCATCAGTGTCTGAAAAAAACAGAACAAGACATTCAGGCCTGCCATTGGATATTGTTACTAATTCAAGTTATCTTGCCTTACTCATTGATATAAAACTGCATTTCATGTTGGGAGGATGTAATGTCATTGTATTCAATAGCAGGCATAACTGGCACATGTGTGGAGCTATCTTATTACTACATGCCATCACTGCTCCCACTGCTTGGAATCTGCATATCAGATTCAAGAAGCTGGATGAAAGTCACAGGTGATGGCGCATGCCGATGTGACAGCACTGGACTGCATGTGACACTGTTCACTTGTCATAGCTAGAGCAAGAGGTCTATCTTTTTCTTGATGCTCAGTACCCTTTCTGCCATGTTACTCAGTTCAGTTCTGAGCACTGGCACATGCTCTTCCTGTTCTTTCTCATGCACACCTATAATGTCCTCTTGTTCCTCCCCAGTTTCATCCTCTCATCTTCCTGTTAACATCTGGCAGTTCTACCTGGATTGTATGCTCCACATCCCTGTTAACATCTGGCTGTTCCACCCAAGTTTCAAAATCCAGTTCTCTGTAAACCTCAACTTGATCCTCTTCTATTTCTTGCATACTTCAGGGTTCATCTCTTGGTACAGTCTCCATTTCTCCTTCAACCTCTTCCTGGTCATCATTTTTTGGTACGTCATAAGTACTATTTTCTTCATCTTGTATACTATTTATTTATTGGAATTGTGGAAGTACCTTTGATACAGATGCTCTTTTACAGAGGTTCCACATCAATAGAAACAATACAAAGTCTGAGAAGTGCATACAATTTCCAGCATAGCAATACAACATGGTATAAGAAGCAGTGACGTAGATACAGACTACAGGAAATTACCAGAGAATATACAGGGCAAGACAATTATCAGAATAAGTAATATAACTCAAATTAATGATTAAAGAAGGAACCAAAACAATAAGGTGGAAGAGACCAATCACCAGAGTTGCCATTTAAAGCAGCCCCTGTTGTCTAAGTGCAAGTCTGGGGATACAGTGCATACAATTCACAATGAGTGGGTTGACCAGGGTGTAGCTAGCACAAGTCAACAGTCCTTCTAGCTAGAAGTGGGAGGAGGCCATTCTACTGCGAGAGGTGGGGTGGAAGAAGAAAAGAAGGAAGACCAAGTGGTTTCAAAAGGATAGGCAGAAATAGCAAGAGGCATTGCAATGAAAGGTAGGAGTGAGAAATAAAGGTGCATGTTTGACCTTAGGAGGATGAAAGGTAAGTACTGAAAGAAAAGAGGCATAATCTATAAAAGAAAAAAGTATTCATTGGCAATTAGAGAGGTGAGATTTAGGAAGAAAGGAATAGGTCAATAAAGGAGAGCTTGAAGATAAGAAGGGACATGGAATAAGCAATAGTGCACAGGGAGTAGGGATGGAGGTAGAGAGGGGACCTAGTGGATAGACAGCGGTAAGGAAAAGATGGGAAAAGGCTGAGATAAGCAAGGCAGGGGTGAGAGACATTATTTAGGTTGAAAAGATGGGTGAACTTAGGTCCCGCATTCACAGTTACTATTTGTTGCGAGAAATTCCCCTAGTTTTATTTTGAATCAGCCTAGTTTACTTTCCTTCTGTAGATCTTCCAAGAGGGAGTTAAGCCAGGAGGACACATGGTATTCAAAGGACCTCTGTCCTTGTGAGGTGTAGAGGAAAGGAACTTTTAATGAGGAGTTGTTTGCACCTCTGGTACATCTGGTTTGGGTGGGCATACTTAGGAGGTTGTAGACTCCCATAGAGGTGAGTCCAAGGGTGGATTTCTTTGCCAGGAGGCAAACTTGATTTTTTATTCTGTTTCTAGGTTAAACCAACCTAGCTATAGTATACTATTTTCATGGCTGCTGCTTGATGTTCCATACTCATCCATTTTATCAACAAGGTTACTCTGTTGGAAAAAATTAGAATAACATTTACTGTCATGTACTGTTTGTTAAAACAAAAGTGAGTTGCAGAATTTAGTAATACAGTACTCAAGACAAAAGTAATGAACTGGGCTGTACTTTATCTGTAGTGCCTTTGTCCTAGACCACTTTGGGTCTTCAACGTATCTGTGGAGTTCCTATGTCTACATTTATTCAGTCTACTGATATTCTCATTCTCTGAGCCAGCAGGTAACCTGGTCAGAGGTGGTGTCCTATTTATCAGGCTGGAAATTCTTCTTAGTGGCCAAGGTACCAGCTCTTCTTATTTTCTCCCATAGAAAACAGTCTTGTCCATGGTAGAATAGACAGGTGATAAAGCACTGACAATTCTTTCAAAAATGCATACTAAAGTACTGTTGGCATTATGGAACATTTTTGTGCCTTATGTAGGCTGACAACCGGTGGTATCTGGTGACATGCATTGTGGCAAGTATACATAATAGGCAGATTACTGCATCAAATTGGACAACAGGTAAGATGATGCAGTACCCTTTGATGGTACCAAATAAATGATGTGCTTCCACAGCAGGTAACGCCTTAGCTTTTATCACAACATTCATGCATAGTGGTGAAGATGATATCAGTCGAGATTAGTGCTGCAGTGAGATGGATGAGGTCTGAAGGTGAAAGCATCAAAAAGATCAAAGTATTTCTGAAGAACACCAGGATCTCCATTACAGATAGTGGACTGAGGGCACACTTGAAATACCTTATCCCAGTTTTGCGTGCACCACAGCCTATAGTCTGCACCAGGTGCTCACCTTTATAGCACTGTTACTGATCTCTTTTGACACTATACATTTTACTGTAGTGTAGTATTATACATTTACCTACAGCAATTCACTGACAGAATTGTGGGTAAGTTTTATTTCAATGTTTTTCATTCTGCACTCAGGGAAACAATGATAATTGGTGACAGCATGGTAACAGAGGAAGACAAGACCATCTTAAGAGAAATTGTTGAATGTCAAGGTGCTGAACCCAGGGCAGTGGCATCTGTCCTATCTGTCAAGTGAATGTGCCACCAGATTGGGTGGACACATAGGTGGGCAAGGTGAGGCATTTATAATGTTATCTTATGCTGTGTTATCACAGTTAGTTGCAGCTCATGAGCTACAGTACATTATCTGTTTTTTTTTTAATTAAGGTTTTATCCAATGATATGGGATGTAAACAAAGAAAAAAAACTTCAGCAAACCAGGTCATGCATAAAGAACAAGGAGACATTTCATGACATAATGTTTCTGACAAAACAGTAATGTCTTTGGAGCAGTTTGCTTCCATGTTTTTTTTTTTTTTTTTGTAAAATGGGCATGGACTCCATGAAGCTGAAGTCAAAGCACATGCTAAAGGTTCATATTTGGGCACTACAGTATATCTAACTGCAGGCACAGCTCACTGTGCATTTTTGAGGGTTAGTGATGCTAAATTGTACTGTAGTTTGAGAAACCATTAAAAATGTAACAGATCATTAATAGAGCCACTTGATTTAAGACCACAGAAACCATGGATGCCAAATTCTTCAGGGAACATATCATCACAGGAGCTGTGCAGATATACATATGAAGAAAATATCTTGCAAGACATTGATTCTTTTAAGACAATGACCCTAAACACACTGCATCAGCAATGCTTATTGCTGCTAGAATTAATTGGGTCAGGATGTTACCAGAGTAAGTACTGTGCTCAACTGAATCTTCAGTACAAAGTATGTTTTTTATAGTTGTCATATCCGGGTGCTTTATTTGTGTCATACCAGGTCTCCAGATATGAATCCTGCTGAAATGGAGTGGCATGCTATGGAAACATTTATCAGGAGAAAGAGAAAATCATGGGCAAAGCAAAAACTTGTTGATGATATCAAGCAATTTTGGAACACATTAAAAAGAAGACTCTCTAACAATATATTGCACACCTGCAAAACATATTGCCTGCCATGGTTGCCAGGCTCAGATGCTGACAGGAATGTGAATAACACACTGTACTATACTATTGTCTATTAGTTGTTTGAAGTCTGTTTTCCTGTGGCAATGTTTTGTAAGATACTGTACTTACTATGTCATGTAATTATGCTTATGATGTTTCCATCCACATGGAAATATTAAAATGTAGTGGATCGAAAAACAAAATGGATGCAGTGCTCACTGGTGCTGGGCAGGGTGCACTTAAGGGTCTTGCTAGACTCAAATGAACCACAGAAACTGCAACAAGTTACAATTGCACTCCAGAGCCTTCTTTACAGTCAGCTGTACTGCACAAATGTGCTAAAAACACGTAGGTCTGTGCGTAACCAATTTATTAGTATAAACACCACAAGTAAAGAACACACTCAGGTTCAAAAGTACATGGGAACTGTTCCTCCACTTCCCAGATGCCCCCATGCTTTGCTCATTAGAGCTTCCTCAGGGGGAAGTCATCTGGTGGGCAGCTGAATGCCACTGTTGTGTCCTGTCCTCTACCCACTGAGGTGGATCTGGAATTTTGCCATGTAGTTCTACTACTTGGTCAGGTAAAGAAACTGCACCTGTATTGTGTCTACATACCATCCACTGGTGGTATACAGGCTCTAGCTAAACTTACTGACATAGTGGGAGCTCAGTTAAAATGTAAGAAGCTAATTATACTGGGACTCTTCAACGCTGAATGGTTAGATAAGTCTAAGACCTTTGCTGATCACCATCCAAGTAAGCTAAAAGTCTACTAAATCATTGAGGCCCCTACTAGGCAGTCTAAGACTGGGACTATAGCTACTTTGCTAGATTGGATACTGATATCCAGGGCTGACAGAGTCATGGAAAGTGCCTGAAATAGAGACCCTAACAGTGACCACACCCTCACCTATTGCCTGTGGAGGGCTAAACTACCCCTCCAACTTATTAGTTTCTGCTACTTCTCCAAATTTGACACTACAGCTTTAGAAACATAGAAACATAGAATTTGACAGCAGATAAGGACCGCTTGGCCCACCCAGTCTGCCCATTTCCCTACCTGCTGGATAAGCTGCAGATCCTAGTTAACCAGCAGCCTACTTCTTCCTACCCCACCCCCTAGAATTGCCTTATGACTGTCCCATGCATGCTTGAATTCCACCACTGATTTTGACTTCACAACCTCCTCCAGAAGGCCGTTCCATGCATCCACAATCCTCTCTGTGAAAAAATACTTCCTTAAATTACCTCTGAGCCGCCCCCCTATCTTCAAATTGTGCCCTCTTGTTCTTGCACACCTCTTTTTTTGAAAGATGCTATCCTCTTGGACTTTGTTGATTCCCTTGAGGAACTTGAATGTTTCTATCATGTCCCCCCTCTCCCTCCTTTCCTCGAGGCTATACATATTAAGCTCCTTTTGTCTCTCTTCATATGTCTTCCGGTGCCGACCCTGCACCATTTTAGTTGCCCTTCTCTGGACAGCTTCCATCCTGTCTATGTCTTTGCAGAGATTGGGTCTCCAGAACTGCACACAGTACTCCAGGCAAGGGTCTCACCAGCTGTCTGTACAGAGGATAATAACTCCTGTTTTCTACTGGTGATGCCTCTCCTATGCATCTCAGTATCCCCCAGCCCTCCTTGCTGCCCTCTCACATTGCTTACCCACCTTTAGGTCATCTGATATGACTACCCCAGGTCCCTTTCCATTTTTTTGTTGTTAGTATCTCACCCCCATTGTGTACTCTTCCCTGGGTTTTGTTTCCCAGGTGCATTACCTTGCACTTCTTAGCATTGAATCTAAGCTGCCATACATTTGACCATTCCTCTAACCTTGCCAAGTCCCTTCTCATCCTTTCCACCCCACCCTGTGCATCAACTCTGTTGCAGATATTTGTGTCATCTGCAAAGAGACATCTTTTCCTTCAGTCCTTCTGCAATGTAAACACAAAGACATTGAAGAGGACCAGTCTATACTGAACCCTGTGGTACCCCACTAGTAACCCTCCTTTCTTCTGAGTGGACTCCATTTACTATTACTCTCTGTGTCCTATTCTCCATCCAATTCTTTACCCAGGCTGTCATCTTGGGACCCTCCCAGGCTGGCTAACTTGTATATTAATCTTTTGTGGGACTGTGTCAAATGCCTTGCTAAAGTCTAGGTAGGCCATGTCCACAGCCCTCCCTGATCTACTACTTTGGTCACCCAGTCAAAAAATCTATCAGATTCATCTGGCATGACCTTCCACTGTGAATCCATGCTGCCTAGGGTCCTGTGCCCCTCTGGCCTCTAGATACTCGACAATTCTTTCCTTCAGAAGTGATTCCATCATTTTCCCTATCACTGAGGTTAAACTAACAGGTCTGTAGTTTCCGGCTTCTGCCTTGCTCCCACTTTTGTGAAGAGGAATCATATCTGCCCTCCTCCAGTCCTTGGGTACCACCCCATCCTCCCATGATTTGTTAAAAGGGTAGTCAGTGGTGTCACTAGTTCTACCCTTAGTTCTTTATAAATTCTGGGATGAATCCCATCAGGCTCCATTGCTTTGTCCACCTTCAGTTTTAAGAGTTCTTTCAGAACCCTTTCTTCTGTAAATGGGCTGGTATCAACTTCTGTATCCAGAGTGTTTCTACTGTTTGTTTTAGGTACCTCCCCTCTTCATTTGTGAATACTGAGCAAAAATATTTGTTTAGTATCTCTGCCTTTTCACAGTCTCCTCTACCCACCTCCCTCCCTTTATTAAGCCTCACTATCCCTCCTTCGTCTTTCTTCCTCCCTGATGTACCTATAAAAGGTTTTATCCCCTTCTTAACTGAGTTGGCTATCTTTTCCTCGGTTTGGGCCTTTGCTGTTCTGACTGCCTTCCCAGCCTCCTTTTGTTTTATCTGATATAGTTCTCTGTCCTGCTCCTTCTGTGATTCCTGTACTTCCTGAATGCTTTCTTTTTCTCTTGAACCTTCACTGCCACTTCCTTTGAGAACCATAGTGGTTTCTTACATCATTTTGTTTTGTTTATTTGCGTCACACAAATGCTCGTTACCTCTGTGATGGCAGTTTTTATTATTCCCCATTGTTCTTCCACCCCTCCTTCCTGCCCATTTGCTAGTGCATTCCTTAGGCACTCACCCATTTTGGCAAAGTCAGCCCTCATAAAGTCCAGTACTTTTGTCTTTGTATGGCTTGATTCTATTGCTGTGTTTATTGTGAACCATACTGTTCGATGGTCGCTAGTTCCCAGATGGCTACCCACTTCTACATCAGAGATCCTCTCTCCATCTCCATTTGAGAGAATCAAGTCTAATATTGCTCCCTCTCAAGTGGGCTCCGGTACTAGTACAGCTTTCATAGCTGAACTCGTGAGCATGGAATGGTCCTATCTTTGGGGCACTTATGATGTCAGCAAAGCAGTCTCACTTTTCAGTAATACATTAAATGAGCTGCAGGATAGACACGTCCCTTTTACCACAAGATGTGTCAGGGATCTCGCTAATAAGTGGCTAGATAACCTTTTCAAAATGTTAAGAAAAAGCAAAAAAACAAAGGATGATTTATAAGGCATCTGGAAGTATGATTGATTGGGAAAAATATAAGCATCTCTGAGCACAGTATAAAAGATTCACCAAGCTAAATAAAACTAATTTCCACAAAATTCTATTGTCCACCACAGAGGGATCCCTTAGTCTTTACTGGAAGCAAACTAAACAAATTCTTGGGTAACACAATGGGCCTGTGCCACCAGACATAGAAAGGTAGAAGTTGATGGCAGATAAGGATCGCAAGGCCCATCCAGTCTGTCCATTTCTTTTTCTACCTTATAAATATACCATCTGCCTTTGCTCTGTCAATGGCCTATCTATTCCTATTCATCTGTATTGCTCCCATATGCCTATCCCACACCTGTCTGAAGCCCTGCACTGTATTCATATCCACCGCTTCTTGAGCTAGGCCATTCCATGCATTCACCACCCCTTCTGTGAAAAAGAACTTCCTCACATTACCCCTGAACTGGCCTCCCTCTAATCTCATGCTGTGTCCTCTTGTCCTGCTATTTTTCTTATATTGAAACATGTTAGACTCTTTCACCTTGTTAATGCCCTTAAGATATTTGAATGTTTCCATCATATCAACTCTCTCCCTCCTTTGCTCTAGGGTATACATATTGAGCTCTGTTAATCTGTACTCATATGTTTTCTGATGCAGTCCCTGCACCATTTTGGTTGCTCTTCTCTGGACTGCCTCAATTTGGTTAATGTCCTTGTGAAGGTGTGGCCTCCAGTACTGCACACAATACTCTAGATGGGGTCTAACCAGTGTCTCGTAAAGAGGGATTATGACCTCCCTCTTCCAACTTCTGATTCCCCTACTAATACACTCTAACATCCCCCTAGCCTTACCTACTACTTTAGTGGTCTGCTTGGATGATTTCAGGTCATCGGTGGTGATGATGCCCAAATCTCTTTCTTCCCGTGTGGCTGCCAGCAACTCCCCTCCCAGCCTATAGGTGGCTTCAGGGTTTCTCTTCAATATGTTCATGATCTTGCACTTCTTTGCATTAAACCCCAGTTGCCACTCTTCTGACCATTTTGCTAGTTTATCCAGATCTCTTCTCATTCTGCCCACCCCATCTGGTTCATCTACTCTGTTGCAGATCTTGGTGTCATCTGCAAACAGACAAATCATACCCTCCAGTCCATCTGCAAAGTCACTAATGAAGATATTGAAGAGGACTGGCCCCTGGACTGATCCCTGAGGTGCCCCACTTGTGACTTGCATCTCTTCTGACTGTATACGGTTTACCACCAATCTCTGTTTTCTGCCATTCAACCAGTTTGCCACCCAGTTGACCAACATCTGACCCACCCCAAGCTTACCCAGTTTATTAATCAATCTTCTGTTTGGAACTGTATTGAAAGCTTTGCTGAAGTCAAGGTAGATGACATCAACTGCTCCCCCTTGGTCCACCACTCTGGTTATCCAGTCAAAGAAATCTATGAAATTAGTTTGACAGGACCTTCCTTTTGTAAACCCATGCTGTCTTGGATCCTGTGCTCCTATGGGTTCCAGGTGTTGCACTATCCTTTCCTAAAAGACTGCCTCCATAATCTTGCCCACTACTGAGGTAAGACTGACTGGTCTCTAGTTCCCTGCCTTCTCAATGCTATTACTCTTGTGGAGTGGGATCACATGAGCCCTTCTCTAGTCTTCTGGGACCTCTCCTATGCTCAGAAACTCACTAAACAGTTCTGATAATGGCTCTGCTAATTCCACCCATAGCTCCTTTAGTACCCTGGAATGTATGCCATCAGATCCCTTTGCCTTGTCCACCCTGAGCTTATCAAGCTCTTGTAGGACCCTTTCTTTTGTGAAGGGACTAAGTCTCACTTCCCTTCCCACTGTGTCCATGGTGCTGAGCTGTGGGCCCTGCCCTACCTTCCCTTCAGTAAATACTGAGCAGAAGTACCTATTTAGGATATATTCTTTTACATGGTCCCTCTCCTCACACGCCCCCATATCTCCTTTGATCTTAGCAATACCCCCCCTCTGGACTTTCTCCTTTCACATGGTTATCAATGTTATAAATTGCAATTAACCATCTACCATTGCTGATGCTTTTAACAGGCAGTTTAGTAACCTCTCCCTGTACACTGGTTCCTTCCTCTGTGAGAACCCCTTCTTTCCATTTCAGCATGATTAAGGTCACTGAAAAGTATAAACTGCTCAGATGTATTCCTGTGTCAAAATCCGCCGACTCGGATGGGCTAGAACCTAAATTGCTCTGGCTTACTACGTCAGATATTACCCCAATTGTTATGAGACTATTTAATCTGTCCCTTATAAATGGTGTCATACCTGCCTAGAAGCTGTCTCACATAATCCCAGTCTTCAAAAAAGGAGACCCAAAAATCATTAGTAGTTAAAAGCCTGTTTCTACCCTGCCTGTGCTCAACAAACTGCATTAGAAACTGGTTGCTTCACAGCTCACAGATTATCTGTTAAAACACTGTCTACGAACTACACATCAGCATGGTTTTAGAATTTGTCACAGTACAGTCATAGCTTTACTTACGCTTACTAACCACATAGCTAATGCTAATGACAGAGGTGAATATACCAGTGCAGTATTCATTGATTTAACCAAGGCCTTTCAACTTGGTGGACCATGACCTGCTTCTTGCTAAGTTTAATGGGTGCTATTCACCAATGTGGCAGAAGGTACACACCAAAGGTGCATACCCTGCCTGTGTAGCTTCATGGCCCCAGACTGGCACTGGGTGTGTGGTTCTCATGTCTGCATGCTCCCAAAGGTACCTGTCTACAGCCCCATCCCCTGTGTGCAAGTTTCCTGGGGTGGCCAGGTGCAATGGGGTGGATCTGGGCAGGCATCCAATCAGATGCCTGACCCAGGTCCCAGAGTAAATCCCTTGCATCTTTGGGGTGGTGGAGAATGAGAAGTGTGAAACCACACTAAAAAATGAAAAAGTAAAACGTCTATGCACTCACCCAAATGGCTGCCTCAGCACTCCCTATCAGCCTAGTGGGCTGGGGAAGCATGGATGATCATTTTCTGGTACCGCTATGACTAGCTGGTGATGACCATGGGGGTGTACACTGGGTTACAGCAGGATCCAGGCTGCCATTACCTGTGCCCCACCTGTGTCTAGCACTATGTACCTTAATGAATGGCACGTAGTGTAGACACACTCTGACACTACCCCCAACTGCCCCTGCAGCATTGCTGCCCAAGTGGCCGGGGGATCCACTTTGCACCTGACTAGCGTGCTCTCTGTGAATGCCCATGGGGGTCCACAGGACCCCCCACTGTGTGGCATTCCCAGTCAGGGTTGCCTACACACTGCAGATATGCAGTGCGTATGCAATCTTTTTTTGTGCATAGGGCCCAATAAGCTTGGAATGGCTCCTACTGCCCTAAACTGGTGTATGGACTACCTTCTGATAGGACATCAACAGGTCAAACTGGGCTCGACATTATCTGAACCTGCACCATCTACAGCTAGCGTCCCTCAAGGATCCATCTTGGGGCCTTTGTTTTTCTTTAGTCACATTAACAACTTGCACGGGTGACTACGTTTCAGAAAGCCCATTCTCTATGCCAATGACCTCGTACTTCTAATAGTTGCTGATACTATATGCAATATCAATAGCACATTATCCTATGATCTTAAGGCTGTACAAACCTGGCTAATACATGACAAAGTTCTCCCTAAATGTATCCAAAACACAAGCAATGCTTTTTGCCTCTTCCCCTACATTAGGTATCTTGTAAGGATGGTACCCTTCTTGAGCTAGTACAGGCATTTAACTATTCAGGAGTCTTGCTAGATCCCTCCCTTGATTTTCACATACACATTATGAAAATGTGTAAAACAAGGAATTCCAGGCTTGGTCTCATCCACAGAGTCAGGAACAACCTCACAGCCCATGCTTGTCTATCTGTCACCAGGGGACTGCTTTTACCCAAGCTCATGTATAACATAGCTGTATATGCCTCATCTACAACAAAGTCAGCACTTAGGAAGTGGGACGTCTGCCATAACCATATTTGCCACTTTGCATCAGCCACCAACCAGCTCATTCACCACTGCTCCCTGTATACATCCCTATGATTGGTCTCCCTCAGTGATGCACATGAACTTGCTACAGCAGGTATAGTCTACAACAGTCTGAAACACCTGCACCCCAGCATCTTGCTGAATTGCTTCACCCACAATATAATTCCTACCCCTAAAGTCCTTGAACCTTGCCTTGCTAACTATCCCTCAACTAAGGATTAATCTTGGGGTAGCATCATTTCAGTACTTCACCCGCATAATGTGGAATTCTATTCCATTTGAGATACATTCATGCATAAGAGGGTAGCATCTTTGAGAAAAAGAGATGTTCAAGAACAAGGGGACACAATTTGAAAATAGAGGGGGGATGACTCAGAGGCAATGTGAGGAAGCATTTTTTCACGGAGAGGGTGGTGGACACATGGAACAGCCTTCCTGAGGAGGTTGTGGGTCTAAACCTGTGGAAGAATTCAAGAATGCATGGGACAGACATAAGGCAATTTTTGTGGGGGGTAGTAAGACATTGGCTATTGGTTAAATAGGATCTGTAGCTTATCCCCTAGGTAGGGAAATGGACAGACTAGGTGGGCCAAGCAGTTCTTATCTGCCGTGAAAGTCTATGTTTCTATGTTTAACATCTGTAGGCTTTTGCTATGCCTATCACACACACCTTCTGAGCGCTCTGCCTGTAAATGTTTTGACAAGGGTTAACTTATAATTTGTACTCTTTAGCCTTGAATATACTGCTGCATGGTTTATCCATCTCAAGCCTTTTTCACTTAGTTGTTCCCCTATGCACTTTACTAACTATACCCTGTGTACACATTACTCATTATTATGTTTCCGCAGACTTGGATGGCTAGAAACTAAATTGCTCCGGTGTGCTACATCAGATATTACCCCAATGGTTACGAGACTATTTAATCTGTCCCTTATAAATGGTGTCATACCTTCCTAGAAGCTGTCTCGCATAATCCCAGTCTTCAGAAAAGGAGACCCAAAAATCATTAGTAGTTAAAAGCCTATTTCTACCCTGCCTGTGCTCAACAAACTGCATTAGAAACTGGTTGCATCACAGCTCACAGATTATCTGCTAAAACACTGTCTACTAACTGTACATCAGCATGGTTTCAGAAGTTGTCACAGTACAGTCACAGCTATACTTATGCTTACTAACCACACAGCTAATGCTAAGGACAGAGGCGAATATACCGGTGCAGTATTCATTGATTTAACCAAGGCCTTTTAACTTGGTGGACCATAACCTGCTTCTTGCTAAGCTTAATAGGTGCTATTCACCAATGGGGCAGAAGGTACATGCCAAATGGGTGTACCCTGCCTGTGTAGCTCCATGGCCCCAGACTGGCACTGGGTGTGTGGTTCTCATGTCTGCATGCTCCCAAAGGTACCTGTCTACAGCCTCATCCCCTGTGTGCAGGTTTCCTGGGGTGGCCAGGTGCAATGGGGTGGATCTGGGCAGGCATCCAATCAGATGCCTGACCCAGGTCCCAGAGTAAATCCCTTGCATCTTTGGGGTGGTGGAGAATGGGACGTGTGGAACCACAATAAAAAATTAAAAAGTAAAATGTCCATGCACTCACCTGAATGGCTGTCCCAGCACTCCCCATCAGCCTAGTGGGCTGGGACAGCATGGATGATCGTTTCCTGGTACCGCCATGACTGGCTGATGATGACCATGGGGGTGTACACTGGGTTAAAGCAGGATCCAGGCTGCCATAACCTGTGCCCCACCTGTGCCTAGCACTACATACCTTAGTGAGTGGCGCGTAGTGCAGACACGCCCCTGACACTACCGTCAACTGCCCCTGGAGCATTGCTGCCCAAGTGGCCAGGGGATCCACTGTGCACCTGACTAGCGTGCTCTCTGTGAATGCCCATGGGGTCCACAGGACCCCTGGTGCATGGCATTCCCACTCATGGTTGCCTACATGCCGCAGATATGCAGCGCGTAGGCAATCTTTTTTTTTTTCATGCATAGGGCTCAATAAGCTTGGAATGACTCCTACTGCCCTAAACTGGTGTATGGACTACCTTCTGATAGGACAGCAACAGGTCAAACTGGGCTCGACATTATCTGAACCTGCACCATCTACAGCTGGCATCCCTCTAGGATCCATCTTGGGGCCTTTGTTTTTCTTTAGTCACATTAACAACTTGCACGGGTGACTACGTTTCAGAAAGCCCATTCTCTATGCCAATGACCTCGTACTTCTAATAGTTGCTGATACTATATGCAATATCAATAGCACATTACCCTATGATCTTAAGGCTGTACAAACCTGGCTGATACATGACAAGCTTCTCCTAAATGTATCCAAAACACAAGCAATGCTTTTTGCCTCTCCCCCTAAATTAAGTATCTTGTAAGGATGGTACCCTTCTTGAGCTAGTACAGGCATTTAACTATCCAGGAGTCTTGCTAGATCCCTCCCTTGATTTTCACATACACATTATGAAAATGTGCAAAACAGGGAATTCCAGGCTTGGTCACGTCCACAGAGTCAGGAACAACCTCACAGCCCATGCTTGTCTATCGGTCACCAGGGGACTGCTTTTACCCAAGCTCATGTATAACATAGCTGTAAATGCCTCATCTACAGCTAAGTCAGCACTTAGGAAGTGGGACATCTGCTATAACTATATTTGCCACTTTGCATCAGCCACCAACCCATTCATTCACCACTGCTCCCTGTATACATCCCTATGATTGCTCTCCCCCCAGTGATGCACATGAACTTGCTACAGGAGGTATTGCTTACAACATTCTGAAAC
Source organism: Neoceratodus forsteri (assembly GCA_016271365.2). NCBI lineage: Eukaryota > Metazoa > Chordata > Ceratodontiformes > Ceratodontidae > Neoceratodus > Neoceratodus forsteri. Next base: position 1,062,116,601 of record CM028130.1, on the reverse strand, counting down.
ACTAGCAACCCCAGCATCTTGCTGAATTGCTTCACCTGCAACATAATTCCTACCCCTAAAGTCCTTGAATCTTGCCTTGCTAACTGTCCCCAAAGTAAGGATTAATCTTGGGGTAGCATCATTTCAGTACTTCACTCGCAAATTGTGGAATTCTATTCCATCTGAGATACATTCATGTGTAACATCTGTAGGCTTTTTGCTATGCCTATCACAAACACCTTCTGAGCATCTCTGCCTGTAAATGCTTTGACACAGAATAACTTATACCTTTTACTCTTTAGCCTTGAATATACTGCTGCATGGTTTATCCGTCTCTAGCATTTTTCACTTAGTTGTTGCTCTAAGCACTTTACTAACTATGCCCTGTGTACACATTACTCATTATTATGTTTCTCTTATGCTCATATGATCCTCTTATCATTATTGCTATTTACAACTGATGTTTATTTTACCTTGTCTCTAAATATTCTACTGTGTTTCCTAGTAATGCACTGTGCATTTTACAGTGATTATTGCATTGTACACTTCTGATGTTTGTAATATATATTGCCTCCATATATCCTTCCGTACTTTGTTATAGTGTTTCTTGTTATACTGCTTTATGCTTTCCCCCATAGTATTGCTGTTGCTGTGTACAGCTGCTGTTGTAATCTACCTGCCTTTTAATATCCTATTGTGCATTGTCATACTGTGTCCTACATTTTTGCTGTGCATTGTATGCTTTTCTGGTTGTGCTGTTATCTCCTGGGTTGCACCTGACAAAAGGCAGTTTTCTGCTTAGTGCACCTAACTGGTTAACAAAAAACTAAATAAATAAATAAATACATGCCGTTAAGTGCAATTGCAGCAGTGAGTCCAGTGAAAAAAGGGGGAGGATGGCTACTGGTCCCGACTCCGGTCTCAAACCTCCCCCCTTTTTTCACCTCTTTGATTATTATGAATAGATAGAAACGTTTGTTATAAAATGGTCTGAGTCTCTGCACTTTTTTATTTTTTATGGATTCGGAATGCAAAATGTTGTTGAATGAACATGTGAATTTGTGTTAATCACTTAGGTGCACTTTTTTGTTTGTTTAAAGTATATATTAGATGAGTAATGTTGGGAGCCCTTCTGGAACCATAAATGTTTAATGAAGGCTTACCTATGATATCATTGTAATAATGGTATTTAAGGGCAACCTGTTCACCAGATGATCACCCCCTGAGGACGCTCTAACCTAGCGAAGTGTGAGGGCATCTGAGAAGTAAAGTAACAGCTCCAATTTAATTTTGAACCTGTGTGGTTTTTACTTGTAGTGTTTATATCAATAAATTGGTTATATACAGACCTGTGTGTTTCCAGCACTTTTCTGCAGTACAACTGACTACACAGAAGGCTCCAGAATGCAACTGTAATTGGTTCTGGTTTTTGTGAAATGTAATGGACACTGTACAGCAATGTGAAATGTATTACATTGTGAAATATTTCAATAAAAGCAACCCCCTCATGATGACAAATAGTACACACTAATGGGTATAAAACACTAGAGATGTCACATTTCATTACGTGCTCCCAGGAGGAAAGAGGCATATCCAAGGCCATGGTTTCCCTAAGATTTCTGCCACTGGAGGTTTTTTTTCTGTCCTGAGAATCTGGATGTTATGAAATGACACTGTCTGGCAAAAATAAACAGCAATTTTACAAGGCCCTAATGCAATTGCTGATAGTAAGTAAAAAAGCACAATTTTTACTAACTGCAATATGCTGAAGCTGGTGCTTGCAGGGTCCATCAGTGGTTGAGTGGTGGGGGAACTGGTATGGCAGGAGATGTGAGCTCTGCTGCCATTCAGGAGAACCCTGCCTATCTCCCGCCTTGCTTGGTGTAGACCTGAGCTGCGGTTCCTGGGCCTTAGCGAAGTGGCCCACTTTGAAGATCATCTGCTGGGGCAGAGGATTTCATTCCCCAGAGGATTTTATGTTTCTGGCTCCAGCCGTTGACTCTCAGGTGACTTCCCTGCAATACTCCTACAGGAACTGTTGGGTGTAGGAGGTGAAGGATATTTCCTGGATGGACTTGGTGAGAGCTTGTCCCCGGTTTTCTTTTCATGGGCTTTTTCTGCTGATGGGATGAGTGATCATATTTTTAAAACTTGTGTGCAGTTGTGCTGCTTTGGTGAGAGCTGAGATGTTTTCGACCTGGTGCCTTTGGAGGGTCTTCCTAAAAACTGAAAAGCTATTTTTGAACTGGTCATGTTGTGGTTAAATCATCAGTCGAACCTTGGTGGTGAGAGCATCTAACTGTTTGGACTGCTCCTTGAGACACATCCAGTTTTGCAATTTAGACTTTGAGTCTGATTTTAATTTCCTGATTTGGAATTTTCTGTTTTGCTTTTTGCTGCAGCTCACTCTCATTGGTTCCCCCCTTACTGACCCTCTGATTTATTTATTCATTTTATTGTATTTGGGAGGTGGGGGTTGTTGGTTGGAGTGTGTGGATAAAAGATAAGAAATCTGTATTAGTAGAGTGAGGGGGCAATTGTTTTTGGGTGGTCTATAGGCTGTGTATGCCTAATATGTATGAGGGGAATTTTTATTAGTGGGATAACTTAATTTTAAGGGTTTTGTTTTGAGTAAGTGGCTGGGGGCTGGTTGTGATAGTGGGGTGTATTCTTTTTTTATTTCCAGAATTCTTTTGGGGACTAGAATAGCCAGGCAAGATGTGTTGGTTCTGTGGCCCTGCTAGAATTACCTATGCTGTCACTCAGCTCCACAACCTTCGCCCCTTTACTGACCTCCCTGTTTCTGCCACTGCAGCGAAATGCTGCAGGGAGGTCAGAATTACTAGGAGGTGAGGGAACTGCAGGAAGCCAATGGTAGTTGAGGAGGGGGTGGTGAGCTGCATCAAGGTTGTCCAGTCCAGGAGATATCCTGGGTGTAAACGGAGCTGAGGGAGAGGCCAGACGTGCTTGATCTCCATACCCAGGGTTCCCACCGTATCGAGTGGGCAGGCCGCTAGAAGCCCAGCCACATCTTCTCATCTTCTTTGGGTAGTGCTTTACAATACCAGGTCAATAAGAAACAAGACCACTATTTTTGTGGACTTGATTTCCACTGTCGACCTGGCTTGCATAATGAAGTCCTGGCTTGGTGACGATGCTGGCCCAGTTCTTTTGGCCACCATCCCTACTGGGTACTCCATAGTGTACTGCCTGAGGAAAGATTGCAGGGAAGGGGGTGTGGCCATTGTTTTTTTAACCCAGCCTGGGCTTCACAGTGCACCAGATTGGTGACACCTGATCTTTTGAGTGCATTGCTGTGCGTGGGGGCACAGGTGTAGGTTGCAGGATTCTCCTCATTTACTGCCCTCCTGGGGTGGGGGGAGATTTCCTGTAAGAGATGCAGACTTTGTTGTTGACCAGGTGTTGGAGTACCCCAGGTGTTTAATCCTGGAGGACTGCAATGCCTGGATAGACGATGAATCCTCATGTTTTGGTTACAACCTCCTCCAGTTGATGCAGTCACTGGGCCTGTCACAAGTGGTTGCTTCTGTGACCCGCCAGCACAGCCACACACTCAGTCTGGTGTTCCAGCTGGGTCTTGAGGTCAATAACCTCAAGATTAATCAGGTCACTTGGTCTGACCACTGTACCATGGAGTTCACGTTTGGGGCTCCCCAGTAGTCCCCCCATGGAGATGGTCAGCTTCCACATTATAAGGGGTGTGCACCCTGAGGGACTGTTGGCACTAGCTGATCTATCTCAGGTTGACGTGGCATGTGCGATGGGTTATAAAAAGGTGGTGGCCACTTATAACAGGGTGGTCTCCGAAGCACTGGATGCTCTCACACCAGTTTGTATATGACTCAGATCTTCTCACTTGAGGTCTCCCTGGTTTAATGGGGACCTCAAGGTGATGAAGATCAAGGGTTGGAGGTTGGAGCATTGCTGATGGAAGACCCAGTTGGAGGCTGATAGGCTGGCCCTATGTGCCCACTATGTGGAATACCAGGGTGTAATTTCCAGTAAGAAGGCAGAATTTCTGTCCAGGGAAATTGCTGCGGGGAAAAAGTTAGTGGCACATCAGCTCGAGGATTGCCTGGTGTCCTTGGACATCTATGAGCCATTTCAGTTAGGTTTTTGGGCTAGACACAGCACAAAAACAGCTCTAGTGAAGGTGCATAATGACCTGCTCAGGGCTAGAGATAGAGGAGACAAGTCAGTTCTTGCTCTCCTTGATATCTCCTCAGTATTTGACACTGTGGACCACACTGTGCTTCTTGATCTGCTATATAAGTTTTGTGGACTTGCCGGTGCTGTTGTCAGGTGGTCTGAGTCCTACCTCTCAAACAGGGTGCAGCGGGTACTGATGGGGAATTTATCCTCCTCCTCCCCAATGCCCCAGTCTTGTGGAGTGTACATGCTGCCCCTGGGTGAGATCATTCGACAGTACAGCGTGGAGTTTAACTGTTATGCAGATGATACCCAGCTGTACTTATCTTTGGCCCCCAGAACATCAGGAGGAGTCGATGTGCTTAACAACTGTCTGGCTAAAATCAACAACTGGATGGCTTCTAGCTTGGCAGAAGACTCCAGGAGAAAGGACTGCAGTGTGACTGAACTTCTCTGCTGGGACTAAAGTAGAAGAACTTTTGTATTTAGACCTTTAATTTAGGGTAAAAAAACTAACATACAAAACAAAACAAAAAAAAGTCTGTGTTTGGGTTAACTGAACTGAATGGGTAACTGAAAAGTCATCTAGGTGTAAATCTCAGGTGACTGAAAGGACTTAACTGTTGTGAGGTTTAAATTACTTGTAGAAAGATCTGGTAAGTAGGGGGAGTGGCTTAGCTAGAAGGAAGCTACATTTAAAGACTGCCTTAGAAAGATTCTGCTAATAGCTTGGCAGAAGACTCCAGGAGAAAGGACTGCTGTGTGACTGAACTTCTCTGCTGGGACTAAAGTAGAAGAACTTTTGTATTTAGACCTTTAATTTAGGGTAAAAAAACTAACATACAAAACAAAACAAAAAAAAGTCTGTGTTTGGGTTAACTGAACTGAATGGGTAACTGTAAAGTCATCTAGGTGTAAATCTCAGGTGACTGAAAGGACTTAACTGTTGTGAGGTTTAAAAGATTCTGCTAATAGCTTGGCAGAAGACTCCAGGAGAAAGGACTGCTGTGTGACTGAACTTCTCTGCTGGGACTATATTGCCCTCCTTCCCACCCAAAGCTAGTTCTATTTTTATAGGCACAGGATTTGACTGACAACAGGAACTTCCTGTTTAGGGGCAGGAAGTGAGTGATCACAGAACCACCAAGGACCCACCATCCTAGAAGGGCAAGAGTAGCTCTCCAGCCCCCTCTAGCTGCTGGAGGTCTGCCTCTGAACAAATAAGCGGTCTACTGAGAAATATAGGATATTCTTGTCTCAGAACAGGACAATCAGGAGCTTAAAGGGCACACAGGCAGAAAGTAAGGAGAGAGAGAAAAAAAAAACAGAGGAAAGAGTAAGGATTGCAAACAGTTAAGGGGCCAGAAATAAGACATGATTGGAGTGGTGCAGTGCAGTGGCTGTGGAGCAGCAGTCTTCCGGAGATGTTCTGGAGGATGCGGTGTTGTCCCATCTGCAGGCACCTCTCTGGGCTGAGGGAGGAGGTTGCTCATCTCCAGGCTGAGTTGGCCAGGATTTGTGGGACCTCCTCTTCCATCCAGGGACCACCAGTGCCACTGCCGTTGCCTCAGAGGTTGCCAAGAAGAGAGCAGTTGGACCACAGTGGGCTCAGGGAGGGTGAGGGTGGTGGAACAGAGGCACATCCTCCAGTTGTACCTCTCCACAATTCCTATGCCATTCTGGCAAAGTGTGGTTCCTCTATGGAGGCACCTCACAGTGGAGACCAAGGAGGATGCTGGGAACCTCCACAAGGGAGACCCACAGGAGGGTGGTAGGGGACCCTGCAGGAAGAAACAACTCCTGGTGGGGACTCCATTATTAGGAAGGTAGAACTGGGCAGGAAGGGAGAGGGAGGTAAGGTGCCTGCCTGGCGCCATGGCTTGGAGGGACAGGGAGGCGAATCCTCAGGATTGCCAGAGCAGCTGCACAGGGAGGAGCTGGATGTCATTGTCCACCTAGGGACAAATGACCTGGCTAAGAAAGGGATTAGAGAAGTGCAGGAAGAGTTTGTGGAATTGGGGAGGGCCTTAGTCAAGTAGCATGCGGTAACCTTCTCGGAGGTGCTACCCATCTATGGCATAGGAGAGGCTAGGGTGTTCTGCCATGGGATTCAATCAGTGGTTGAAAAACTGGTGTGGAGCTCAGGATTTGCTTCATTGGGGACTGGGGTCCACCTGGAGTGATGCAAGCCTATACTGGCATGATGGGCTGCATCTGTTCGGGAGGGGAACCAGGATCCTAGGTGATAGGTTTAAATGCTTCATTGGCAAGCTTTTAAACTAGCCAAGGGGGGAGGCACTGGAAAGGAGCAGGAAAATCCTAGCCCCCCCCAAACAATCACGGTAGTAAGTGTGGCAAACACCAACATGGAGGTGTCAATAGGGAGAAGGGCAGGGGTAAATGGAGAAAGTGACAAAGGCAAGAAGGACAGGGATGGGGCAAAAGGAGGTAAGGCCATCAGGAAATGGAGGGTAATGAGTACCAATGCCCGTAGTCTGGGCAACAAGCTCCCTGAGCTGGTGGCCTTAATGGAAGAGGGATGCCTGGATATCGTAGCAGTCACAGAAACATGGTACACAGAGAACCATGACTGGGATGTTAACATACCAGGGTACATAACCTACAGGAGAGACAGGCAGGGGAGAAGAGGGGGAGGAGTAGCTCTCTATGTAAAGGAAGGGATAAAAGCAACTGAACAAAAGAGTAAACAGGGAGGAGAGGAGGCACTGTGGGTCACCTTGGAGACTGGAAAGGGCACCACAATCCTGACAGGGGTTGTGTACAGACCCCATGTCAGGGGAAGGAATGGACAAGGATATGATGGAAGGCATTCTTAGAATGGCAGAGAAGGGAGATACTGTTGATGGGAGACCTGAATATGCCAGATGTTAACTGGAGCACATTTGCTGCAGCCACATCCAAACGAGGCCATTCTTGATGCCCTACAGGTGGCAGGCATTAGACAGCTAGTTTCGGAACCCACTCGTGAGGGCAATCTTAGACCTCGTACTCTCAAGCGGGGCAGTGAGAGGATCTCAGATCTAGAAGTGGGTTGCCATCTGGGGACAAGTGACCATCAAACAGTGTGGTTCACGTTAAACTCAGCTACAGAGTCAAGCCATACAAAAGTGAGGATACTGGACTTTGGGAGGCTGACTTTGGCAAGATAGGAGGTGCCTCAGAAAAGCACTAGCAAACAGGCTAGAAGGAGGTGTGGAGCAACAATGGGGAATTATCAAAACTGCCATCACAGAGGCAACAAGCCTTTGTGTGAAGCAAATAAACAAATCAAAATGAAAGAAAAGCCACTATGGTTCTCAAAAGAGGTGGCTGTGAAAGTCAGGAAGAAAAGATAGCATTCAGAAGTATAAGGAAACACAGAAGGAGCAGGACAGAGAGCTGTACCAGTTAAGGCAGAAAGAAGCAGGAGGAAGTCAGAATAGCAAAGGCCCAAACTGAGGAAAAGATAGCCAACTCAGTTAAGAAGGGGATAAAACCTTTTATAGGTACATCAGCGAGCATAGAAAGACAAAGGGAGGGATAGTGAGGCTGAATAGAATAAACGGTGGGTGGGCAGAGGGGGACAGTGAAAAAGCAGGAATACTGAACGAATATTTCTGCTCAGTATTCACAAAAGAGGAGGGGGAAGTGCCTAATCCAATTAACAGAAGCACTCTTGATAGGGGGGTCGATCCCAGTCCTTTCACAGAAGAAAGGGTTCTGCAAGAACTCCTAAAACTGAAGGTGGACAAAGCAATGGGTCCTGATGGAATTCACCCAGAATTCTAAAAAATTAAGGAAGGAACTAGTGAAACCACTGGCTACTCTTTTTAATAAATCATGGGAGGATGGTGTGGTACCCGAGGACTGGAGGAAGGCGGATGTGATTCCCCTTCACAAAAGTGGGACCAAGACAGAGGCAGGAAACTACAGACCTGTCAGTCTGACCTCTGTGGTAGGGAAAGTAATGGAGTCACTTCTGAAGGAAAGAATAGTTGAGTACCTAGAGGTCAGTGGAGCACAGGATCCAAGGCAGCATGGGTTCACAGCGGGAAGGTCATGTCAGACGAATCTAATAGATTTCTTTGACTGGGTGACCAAAGTAGTAGACCAGGGAGGGGCTGTGGACATGGCCTACCTAGACTTTAGCAAGGCATTTGACACAGTCCCACACAAAAGATTATTAGTCAAATTAACCAGCCTGGGAGTAGGTCCCAGGATGGCAGCCTCGGTAAAACATTGGCTGGACAACAGGACACAGAAGGTAATTGTAAATGGAGTCACTCTCTGAAGAAAGAGGCGGTTACTAGTGGGGCACCGCAGAGGTTCAGTATTGGGTCCAGTCCTTTAATGTCTTCATCAGTGGCATTGCAGAGGACTGGAAGGAAAAGTATGCCTTTTGCAGATGACACAAAGATCTGCAACAGGGTTGATACACAAGGAGGCGTGGAAAGGATGAAAAGGGACTTGGCAAGGTTGGAGGAATGGTCTGACGTATGGCAGCTAGGATTCAATGCAAACAAGTGTAAAATAATGCACCTGGGAAATAAGAGCACAGGGAAGAATACACAATGGGTGGGAGGTAGTAACAACAACAAAACAGGAAAGGGACCTGGGGATAATCATATCAGATGACCTTAAGGTTAGCAAGCAATGAGAAGGCAGTAGGGAGGGCCGGGGGTATACTGGGATGTATAGGGAGAGGCATCAGCAGCAGAAAACAGGAAGTTGTTATCCCTCTGTACAGACAGTTGGTGAGACCCATCTGGAATACTGTGTCCAGTTCTGGAAACCCCATCTCACAAGGACATAGACAGGATAGAGGCAGTCAGAGGAGGGCAACTAAAATGGTGCAGGGTCTGCAAGAGAAGCCGTATGAGAGAGACTAAGGAGCTTAATATGTATACCCTTGAGGAAAAGAGGGGGACATGATAGAAACTTTCAAGTACCTCATGGAATCAACAAAGTCCAAGAGGGTAGCATCTTTCAGAAAAGAGACTTAAGAACAAGGGGACACAATTTAAAGATAGAAGGAGGCGGTTCAGGGGCAATGTGAGGAGTATTTCTACAGAGAGGGTAGTGGATGCATGGAACAGCCTTCCTGAGGAAGTTGTGGAGTCTAAAACTGTGGGAGAATTCAAGAATGCATGGGACAGACATAAGGCAATTCTTGTGGGGGGCAGGAAGATATAGGCTGTTGGTTAAATAGGATCTGCAGCCTATCCTGTAGGTAGGGAAATGGGCAGACTAGATGGGCCTAGCGGTCCTTATCTGCCATCAAAGTCTATGTTCCTATGTTTCTAGCTGGCTGAGACTTAACCCAGCCAAGATGGAGGTACTGGTAATTGAACTTGGTTGTGGACATGATATGCTGCCACATGAGGCTGACTCAGGGCTTTTCCTGGGTTCTGCTCCATTGTTGGCTGCCCTGAGGGTGCAAAATCTGGGCATGATCCTTGACAATAGATTGACTTTTGAAGATCAGGTGTCATCTATTGTCAGTAGTGGTTTCTATCATCTGCAGAACATTGCCTGAATTAAGCCCCTCATTCCGTCCGAGGACCTGCCGACTCTAGTGCATGCTTTTGTGAACTCCAGACTGGACTACTGCAACTTTCTATACTTTGGGATCACAGGAGAGACCCTCCACAGACTTCAGCTAGTGCAGAACGCGGCAGCCAGTTGCTAATGGGCCTTTCGAGGTCCAGTCATGTGATTCCGGTCCTGCAGGCTCTGCACTGGCTGCCGGTCAGGTGTAGGGTCCTTTTCAAGGGGGATCTTCTTACCTTCAAGGCCTTACATGGATTGGATCCCAGTATCTATCAGAACCCCTAACACCAGTGACCTCTGCTCGCTCCCTCCACTCCTCTTTGAAGGGCCTCCTGGAAATTTTCCTAGGGTTCGGCTCAAGACCTCAGGAGATCATGCATTTAATGTCTCTTGGCCGACCCTGTGGAACTCGTTACCACCTTCTGTCCAGGAGTCTCCCTCAGTTGAGGTGTTCAAGTGCAGGCTGAAGGCCCACCTCTTTGCCCTGGCTTTTCCAGTTTTTTTAGCATACTCTGTGCTAGTCCCTGCTGTGATATTTTGAACCCCATTTTAGTCTATTTTAAATCGCTATATTTATACTTAGTATTGTTATGGTATTATTTATTTACACTGTTTTTATTATGTTTTGTTTTAATTACTGTTAGGCACCCAGATCCTCCGGGACTGGGTGCTCTACAAATAAAATTGCCTTGCCTTGCCACATTACCATACACGTCACACACTGTGCAAGTAAGCATAATCACCAAAATATAGTACACTACATGATACACACTGTCCCTTATACACTAAACAGCTGTAAAAAACGTGTTCTATGCACATTTCATTAAGTGCCCCCAGGAAGAAGGAAGACACATCCAAGGCCATGGGTAGAGACCGGGTTCATCAACGAACAGAACCTGAACTTTTTTTTGTATATCTAAACAGAACCAGAACTAGCTAAAACATTAATAAAAAGAATCTGAACTGAACGCTAACCATGATCAGTAGATAACACATCTTGCAGGTTTAACAAATAGTGAATAATCAGGATTTGAACTCTGCTGAGCTTGGTACATCCAGCAAGCCATGTTATGATTCCCTAAATCTCCACTTGCATGCTCTGTGACTTAGTCAGTTAGCCACCCCATTGCTCCCAACCCACAAACCAGTAGTTTATTAACTTTTTGATTCATGATAATTTCTGCATGTGGCAGGTCTCAGCTGATTCAGGGATAAGTAAATGTAGCAGGACTCTCACTTAACTTTCCAGTTTCAACAACAGGGCCTCACACTGATTTCAGCATATGGTACATCAGCTCATTTGCTGTTTGGAGGTCAGGTGGGGGGTTGTTACTGAGGCTAGAGGGTAAGGGATGTCTCAGCTGATTCAGGGATATGTAAATGCAGCAGTACTCTCACTGTATATGGCAGGTCAGTGACTTACAAATGTGTGTGGGAACGAAGACTTAGTGCTAGACTGCCTGAACAATTAATGCCTTCTATATTACGAAGAACCTGAGCTGAACTGAACCTGAACTCTCAAAATAGTATATCCAAATGATGCAAACATGAACTTTACTCAGACAAACCCAGACTGAACCAGAACTGCAAAAAATAGCTGAATCTGGGCTCTAGCCAAGGGTTTTCAGAGAATTCCACCACTGGCACAATAGCCCCATGCAGGCATAACTTCAGAAGTTCCTGGGGTACTAAACATCAAAGGAAATCTGGCCATAAATAAAATTCCTTTCCTACTTGTTATCACTGAATAGGATGATTTTCAATTTACTACCTCAAATATATTGTTTCTCCCCTGGTTGCCATGACAACATCTCAATTCAGAGCAAAGTAGTTGCCACCTATTCAGATGTTAATATCTAGCCTACAGACCTGTGAAATGTGAAAATAAGGGAAGGGAGATCACAGTCATGACATGGTCAGAGTCTTTAAAACAGCTTACAGGGATAACCTGTGATGACAGTGACTGTAAATGAGCGACTGTCAAAACAGTGACTCATTTACAGCGCTATCCTTTTGGGCTACCCTTTAAGGGTAGCAACTGAATGTGAGCATGAGTGTAGAGAGGGCAACTGCAAAGGGAGGGATAGGGAGGAGGAGGAGAAGGAGAGGGTTAGGGAAGAGGATTTGTGTGGGGTAGTGTGCCTGCTCCGACTGAGCTAACCAAGTGATGTGGTAGTGAGGGTGGCTAGCATCAATGCAGCAGGTACTGGGTTTGGGGCCAGGGACCTGGGAAACTTTTTCTGCTGCCATTTCCCTGTTACTGTGTTTTTTTTTTTTTTTTTTAATTCTGATGGTCTCCCCCTCCCTGACAGGCACCCCCTTGGAGTTGGTTATTTTTAATCAGGTGGGTGCAGAGGGCAAAGCTCCCTGCGAGGTGGAGCGTGGGTGGACGCAGTGCCCCCCCCACATAAACACTAACTTATCTTGCTGGATGTAGTTTTGCCTGCAAGTGTATATTGGCAATTTGCTTTTTGGCAATATACACTTGCTCTAACAGTGATCACTGTTTTGCAATCGCTGTAATGACATGGAACCTCTTACAGGTTATAGTTCAGCAAGGTCAGAGAGAAAAATGTTGGTTTAGTACTCATGCTGTAGCTTTTAGAATAAATACCTTTCATGAAAATGTGATGTCAAGACCGAACGTACATCACAGCACAGAGTGGACTATAAGTGGGGATGGGGAGGGTGATTGCTAAATGTATTCATTAGATTAAATAGTGTACATGTGCCCTTATAATGTATGCCTATTCACAAAAGTGATGTCAGTATTATATATCCAAATGCACAAAACTGGCAAAGAGTGAAGATTAGAACTATTAATATCAGTATCACCTCACTAATACCCAACTACACCCCCCACCCAGCTAGGAAAGGTATATCCCAGAAATGAAAATCATAAAACACAATACATAAGGTAGAACAGATATTTGAAACATGGCTGAAGCAAGATTGCCAACGCCTATAAGTCACTTTATGTTGGGGTTGCTGGGCCCACAAGGGTGGGTGATGAATGGAACAAGAGCGAGTATAGTACAATACGGTACATGCTACATACTGATACTGTATTATGCAGTAAATGCACAGACTAAAACATCCATTGTTCAATACTGTATCATTTCAGGATGCTCAAGAGGTGACTGTGGTCCTGAGGGAGGTCACCAGAGGAGGGAAGGCAGTGGACAGTGAACAGTACTAGCCAGTGCTGCCAGACAGCACACCATTGCCACCAGCATGTCCCTTGAAGGGGACCACTATATCAACAAATATGACAGGGAATGGATGCAGTGTTTGGCATTTCTGCATACTTTTGCCTATAAATTCAGAATCACGTTCCCCAAGATTTCCCCTTACTACCCCTGGTAGCACAAGTCTGTACTCCAAGCAAAAGTTGGTTTTCGGTGGGGGTCTTGTGATGTCTGACAAACAGCACTAAGGCCATAGAAACAATGCATTTTAAAGTCTCACAGAAAATGGCTGCTATGTTTGGCATTTATGCATACCATTCTTTGGCCTGAAATTTCAGAATTCTGTTCCCCAAAATGTCCCCTTACTACCCCAGTTATTACCAATCTGTAATCCAAACAAAAATGATGAGACAACTAATTCTTCCAGTTGTGTCTTACAGATAATTATTTTATTGAAATGCTCTGAAAAATGTCATGCTGAAAGTTGATCAAGCTTATTATAGACTGGCCCACTTTGCAAATAACAGTCAGTATGGCACACATGACTGCCGGGTTTATCAGGAACGTGGATGGGTAAACCCAGTGAGCTATAGAAATTTGAATTGGTCTACCTGGTGCTACAAATTGTTAAACTCTAAACAAGAGCATCCATTGAGGAACTTAGTGTCATCTAGAACACAGACTAATACATTCTTAATTTAGACAAAAGGAGATATTCACTTGTCCAAAAATACATAATAGGTATGGGGATGTGATACTGCAGGCTTGTTTGGCAAAGACATGGAATTATATTCCTGTATGCATTAAAGTAAAAAATTCTGTAAAGGAATTTCAGTCAGCCTTGAAAAAGATTATAAAAATCAGTATGCAATTCTTGTACTCGAGCTTGTTAGAATGAAACAGTTGCTGTTCTAGGAGTCTTGCATATTACCTGTTTTAAGTTCTAAATGTTTTTATGTGAGCTAACGTAATTTATGTTGAAAGTGTGTCAAATTAGATTAGTGTTGTGAATGTTTTATGTGGATTGAAGACAGGGCTTACTTATTTAAAATTGAGGTTAATTCCAATGAAGTTTGTACCCTGTATAAAAATAAACTTTTATCATCATCATCATCAAGTTGATTTTTTTTGGGGGGGGCTCATGTGATGTCTGACAAACAGTATTCAGACCATAGAAACAATGCATTTTAAAGTCTCATAGAAAATGGATGCTATCTTTGTCATTTCTGCATACTTTCACCTGAAATTTTGGAATTGTGAATCCCAAGGTGTCCCCTAACTAGCCCTGGAAACACAAGTCTGTACTCCGAGGGAAGATTGTTTTTTAGTTGGGGGAGCTCATGTGATAGCTGACAAATGAACTTGCACCTCACTCGGCAAGCGGGCCAAATCGAACGTACTCCCAACTATCTGGAACCAGCTCCAAGGCGTACTGAAGCTTCCCTGTACTGTGCCTGTCAGCCTATATAAAAGGTTGGCTGTAGCAAAAATAAGAGATACGTGCAGCTGCTTCTAAATCCTAGCTCACTGCTCTAACCCTAGCCCACTGCTTCCTTTTACTTACCTAGAAATTAGCTGCCTTGATACTCCGAAACAAGCACTTTGTTCCTGTTTTCTGTACTTGTATTTTTCTGTCATTGTTATTTTTATGCAACATATTAATGCTTGCCCATAATTCTGTACTTGAATTTGTACTGTTTTTTCGATTATGCAATCTGTAACTACCTGTCTGTGTCAAAGGATCTCCTTGTGAATGAGCTTGCTCAACGGAGTTTTCCTACAATAAACTTGAACTTGAAATGACTTTCAGGCAATAGAAGCAATGCATTTTAAAGTCTCACAGAAAATGGCTGCTTTGTTTGGCATTTCGGCATACCTTAGCCTGCAATTCCACAATCTTCTTCCTCAAGGTGTCCCCGAACTTTCACTGGAAGCACAAGTCTGTACTCCAAGGGAATTTTTTTTTTTTTTTTTTTTGGGGGTCATGTGATGACTGATAAACAGCATTCAGGGCCTACAAGCACACTCATTGGAAGAGAGGAATGAACTGCTAGGGCTATGAATGGAATGGAAATGAGGCAACATATGGGTATTGGCATCACCGCAGCACATAACAGGCATTGTGTCACTGGCTGCAGCAAAATACTGGAAAATCACATGCCATGTAAAACAGCAGCAAACAACATGATGCTGGGCACAACTGTACCATCAGTTTAAATCACAGTCTTTTATGAAATGCAAAGCTATACTCAGTGTTTAAATAGCATAATTCAACTAAGGCCGTCTCTTCTATGCTTTTAGCTGTTAGGCAGTTCTTTTAAATTAGAACAGGTTCTGGGTAGTTCAAAACAGGGCACTAAGTGATCAGGTATTCTATAACATAAACATCACACAATTAGCTTTTACAGAGTACCAAATGCTTAGGCAGTTAGATCGTCTTCATATGAAACAGTTCAAACAGGCAGTTTACTGATGGGACATATGGACAATAAACAGTCCATAAAGAGCACCCATTATTTTGGCAGGCAAGCAGTTCAGGAATAGGGGCACTAGAGCAGTAGGCAGTCATTTATTTACAAAGTTCAAATAGGAAGTCTAAATGGGATGTGTCTCTTTAAATGTTGGCTGGTGGCAGAATGAGGGGCTGTGTGCAATGAATATTCATAAGTCAATTTAAATAACCCTGTCCCCCTCATATTAGCTTACTAATGGGGCACATTATAGTTCCACTCTCTTGCTGGTCTTGAAAACCTGGGACCTGCTTGCCCCCACAGAGTCTGCTCCAGGATGGCACTCAATGTCCTAATTCATTTGAATTGATTCAATTATTTAATCTGGCCCCCTTGCTCGGGGTTTACATGATAGCAGCTATGCAGTCTTACAGGGCTCCTTCCCTTGGTTTGTTTCATCATATTCTCTTTGAGTTGTCCTTTACCTGGGGCTTACCAGTCCCTTGCTATGCTCCCCTGTGAAGCAAGTCCAAAAATGCCCTATGGGTGGTCCATTTACTGAGGCCTGCCCTGTCCCTTCCTGCTTCCTGTCTCGAGCAGTTTGTTTCCTGATACCCCCACCACCACCACCACTGTGGGTGGCATTTCAGTTCCAGAACGGCCTCGCCACTGCTGCTGTAGCAGTGACCCACTGCACAGCAACACAACAACAGCGGAAAAGACCATTGCAGCGAAAGTCACTGTAATGGTCCGGGTTTCACCGATGCAGCTTCTCCCTGTGTTCTGCCCCTTTCCCATAACAACTTTGACCCAGAGCTGACTATAAGAAATGTGGGGGGTGCAGGGGGCAGAGCACCTTGAACATTGATGGCACAATGTTGAGTGTTGGCATTGTGCCATTGATGTAATGGATGTTGGCAAAATGGCTGTCGATGACAAGTGGTGCTTCCCTGCTGTTGCATAGCAGCTTACCATCACCACTTGGCATAAAGGAAATTACTTTCACTTTTGTTTAATTACAAACAGGTGGTCAGCATCTGCCCAGTGTTGATACTGCCAACACATTGCTGCCTTTAGGAGACAGGACATCTTTAGAGGAGCCCAACTGGTTCTGTGCCTGCTGCTGCTGTTGTAATTTCAACTCTCAGCACCAAGCATTGCTGCCAACACTGCTGCGAGTTGGGAAACTGATTGCCGAAAGGACTCACTGCTGCAATTGCACCTGATGACTGCTGGCTTCTCTTTACCCCAATGGACTGCAGTGCTGGGAACAGAGAAGAAGCATCAATTACTTTGCCATACTGGCCATGACACAGTGTGGGACTTTGCATGCTTCGGGTAAGCCCCTCTTATTTTTCCTGGCCAGCTGGTCATTGTCAGTCTCTGCAACCTCCTATCTCTTTGTTGTTTTAAGTGCAACTGTTTTCTCTTTTTCCAGTTCAAAAAGGGCTCAGGACTCAATTTAGAATGCCTCCATGAACCAGCTCAGAATGTTGGAGCACAGAGGCTCACATGCTAGGGAACCACAGGCAAAGTTCTCAGCACATGGCAAAACTTCTCAAGTTCCATTTTCATCCCTTTGCTGGACTGAACTGGCACAATTTACAACAAACTTGTGCCACGTCTCATGTTTGCTGCTGGCTGGTCTGTGGAAACAAAACAGGGGCCCATTTTCTTAAGTACCCCAAGGAACAAAACTCTGGAGCAGTACATATAAATGTATTTTCCAAATGTTTCTGCTGCCATTGCTGACAGCGTTGGTAATTGTTTAGATGTGATTTCACTTTTGTGCTCCCAAACCTCCCTCTCTTAACCCAAATATACAAGTCCTTGTTATTTCCCTTTGTCAGTCATGTCAGACCTCTGTTTAGCCATGTGTACAGGCATTTAGAAAAATGTAGTTTCCTCTTAGCATCTCCCTTTGAATGCTGTTAAGAACCTAGGCATCCACATGAGTAGCCTGTCAAAACAGCGACTGAACTTGAACAACTTGCATATGAGCAACTTAAGTTCAGCACTCGTTATGTGTGAGCCCGAAAGGGTCACGATGGGCGAAGAACAAGGTGACTGGAAGGACAGGATGGTGAATGGAAAAGGAGGGAAGGTATGTGGGATGTAGTGTGGTGAGAGGCTGCCGAGCTGGCCATGTGGTGTGTTGGTAAGGGTGGCTAGCTACGATGGGGAGGGTGCAGGATTCATGGTTGGGGAGGAGCACGATATTAATTCATTTGCATGTGGGAGTTAATTTTCTTTAAAAGGTTCTCTCCCTCCCTCCCTGACATGCACCCCCCTGAAGTTGGGAATCATTTTTAAGGGGGTTGTGGGAGGCACAGCTCCCCACATAAATGACATATAAAATATGTGGTTTTTGCTGGCATTGCCTCACTGGGAGAGTACATCGCAATTTTGGTTTTCGATGATGTACATGCGCCATAACGGCGATCACTATTTTTTTTAGTACCGTTTTTCTTCACCCGTGGTTCCCGCTGGCCACCTCTGACGTCCCCCCCACCATTCCTGAGCATCAGGCCCCCTCCCCTATCATCCTCATGACTTATCCTTCATGGCAGGGGGTGGAGAGCTACTCGACCCACCAGCACGGATCTGGCTCAGGAGGTGTTCTTCCGGGGAGGTGCTGCGGGGGGGGGATCATCATCCTGCTGCAGTGGGAACCATTTTTCCATTTTTCCTTGTGCGGCTGGGAGTGTGTAATGCCGCCAATGATACCCAGCACATGCATCTGCATGCTGTACGTCAGGCAGCTGCTCCTCCTCCTCCACTTGCACATTGTGGGACCTGGCATGCCAGCCCCCAAGCCGCCGCTATGGGTCAGACAAGTGCTGGTCCATGTCCCCACCTTCCCCCAGCACAGGATTGTCCTCTGGATGCTTAATTCTCTCCCACCCCAGCCGACCCCTGACGACCTGCTCGCACTGTGACCACGTGTCGCCGGCATGCCGGGGGCAAGGCAGTTATTCATCAGCCGTCCACGTCACTGGGCCGGCATATGGCGATTGCTATTTGGCAATTTCTGTTATGACATGGAATCATCTAGATGTATTCTGATTTTTCTTACAGGTTACAGATCTTAGCCATTTCTAAATACTGCTGATTTTGTTCAATTGTTTTATTTAATGTCATGCATATTAGGAAATATTTGACTGCTAAGGCTACCAAAATGAGTGTACATAGACTAGTTATTTCCTATTACAGTCTGTGAATTGGTTTACTTGCCTTGACATTGGCCCCTTCACAGCACAGTCATAATGCAGCTGCCATCTTAATATTTGGCACCTTTAATCATGTACACATTAATTCCCTTTTTTTAAATTTTTGCCATGACTTCCACTCCATCTCAGGGTTCACTTTAAAATTTATGTTTTAGTCTTTTTGGCTCTCGACACTGGAAAGCTGTTTTACTATGCTTCCTGTCCTCAGTGGTACGTACCCTCCCCCGCTTCACTCCCATGATACTGGTTTACTACTGGTCCTTAATCAAATTTATGGCTTCAGCAGTGTCCTTTTTCTTTGTTTAGAACAACTGGTTGGAATTCCCAACCTCCCAATGTTCACATATTTACCAATATTTTGAGCTTTTGCAGTGCTCTTAAAAAGTATTTGTATAATCGTTATTAATTTGTAATGGATGTACAGTATTCTTATTTTGGAATTGTTGTACTTTTTGTGATGTCTATCACTTTTATACTTTTGTAAATTGTGCTTAATATTAATAACAGTAATAATTACTACTAATACTAAAAATTGATAATGAGGGTACAAATTAGATAAGCAAAAATAAAGTATTAAAGGACATGGGGAAACGAGAAGGAAAAAAGTGAAGAGGTGAGTCGGGGTAGCTTCAAGGGACAGCATAGGTAGAAAGGGGGAAGCAGTCAAGGAGCAAGTGAGGTATGGAGAGTCACATACAACAATGCATGGCATCTGGAAAACAAAATTCCTGGAAGTCATCATGGCAGAGGCTAGCCTGGATTTGGTGGCCATAACAGAGTCATGGTGCATTGAGCACCATGACTGGGACATGGCCATACCTGACTACTTTCTGTTCAAGAGAAGCAGGGCTCTCAAACATCACATGAGTGTTCTGGTCATGTGACCTTTGAGAGCGATTTAGTAGGAACGAGAAAAACGACTTCCTCTTGGTTTTATTGATCTCCTGAACTTGCAAGGTACATTTTTATATTTCTCTGTGAGGCTCAGTAACTGTGGGGGCATTGTGCTGACTGATTGTTTACCTTCTGTCTGCGGTCAGAACTGCAGTGAGAGACCGCGGTCGGGAGATGTCAGCATGTTACTATGGAAGTGCAGTCGGGAGAGTGGCACCGTTAACGTGCTTGTTAAAAACAAACAAACAAAAAAAAACGATTGTGCACTGCCAGAGAGTCAAACAGAAAATTTTCAGGGCACACTGCCTTTCTTTTTTATGAAAGTGTGTGTGTGTGTCTCTCTCTCTCTCTGTCTGGGGGGGTGCCAATCCACCAGAATGCTGCAGGGTATGGACTACTTTATTAATAAACTTATTTCTGATACTTATGTTCATTTGTCAGTCATTTATTATTATACAACTTCAAGAAAATATACAAAGATGGCCATTTTCTAAGCGCAATAATACCCTCCAGGGTGGGCATTATTGGGAAATACCGGACCTTCCAGGTGCTATAAGGCCCTCTGCCTGTGGCGTCGGGCCTCATTACGCCCCTGGGCAGTCCGGTATTTCCCAATAATGCCCACTCTGTCAGGTATTATTGCTTACATTCCATGACAACATAATTGAAAATCAATCAATCAATCAAATCTTTATTTATTCAGGCAATCATCATTGAGCAAGGCTCATTTACAAGATGGACCTGATAAGGTCAAGTTTCGAGTTGATACACAGCAATTACATCACCCACTTATAAGACAGTTATACATACAGAAAAAATGATGTTTATAACACAATGATACACAGTGAATTCACATGTTGAAACTCGGTTAAGAGAAGGTTAAACTAATATCTACAATATGTACAGTACATATATATCCCAATGAGGGTCGGGACAGTCACACACATAATGAGTACAAGGATGGTGAAGGAAATATTGGGTGCCATAAACTGGGGGTGTCTGACTGGAAGGAATATGTCATATATGATTGGAATATAGGTTTGTGGGATGACTATTCTATCTCTAGAGGTAGCAACTGCATTTCTCTGTAAGAAGGCTGTACAGTGCTGCTTAAAGGATGTAAATGGAATGATAATGGACAGTTTTAGGGATTTTGTAGGTGTTCCATGCTATAGCTAGAGAATAGCTGATTGCTGCCGTCCCTAGTTTGGTGTTGACTTTGGGCAATTTGAGCAGGATGATATTGTTGCTTCTTAGGGCATAGGAGCTAGGAGTGGTCTGGTTGAAACAGTCCAGGATATAGCTTGGGAGTTTTTTTGATAAAGCTCTGTAGATCCATAGAGCTGCATTTCTGCTCCTCCTGACATGAAGGGAAACCCATCCAACTGCGTCATAGAGAGAACAATGGTGGGTATTATATGGCAGGTCTGTAATGAACCTTATTGTTCTATGATATAAGGTATCCAACTTTTGAAGGTAGGAGATGGGGCAGTGACTATAGAGGAAGTCTGCATAGTCAATGACTGATAGAAAGATGGCCTGGACTAACCTCATCTTTGAGTCTCTGTTAAGGAAGGGTTTTAATCTATAGAGGAGGCCAAGCCTTAGGCGAAGCTTTTTTAACAGTTGTTCTAGATGCTGAGTGAAGTCAAGTCTGTTGTCAATCCACACACCTAGGTATTTGAAATGTTCAACATACTCCAGATTTTCTCCAAGTATAGTGCATAGCTGGGGGAGATTGATTGAAGAGGATGTGTTGGTGGAGTTCTGAGTTGTGAACATCATTGCTTTAGTTTTCTTTGCATTTAGCAGAAGCTTTTTCTCAAGTAGCTGATATTGCAACAAGGAGAATTCTGTTTGTAGGATTTCATGAGCAACTGTAGGTGAAAAGCTGTCTGCGAGTACCCAGGAAAGGGAGAAAGTACAACGTTTCTGCTCTCTGAGTACCCAGGTGATAAGTAGATGCGTATGAGTGTGTGGTGAAAAGTTGCCTTAGTTGGAACAGTAAATTAAGCGGAGAGCATGAGCAGCGTTAATAAATGCTTTTTGTTTGTTTTATTTCATTTGTAAAGTGTCCTTTCATCTTTAAAAAACAAACAAACGTTAGTGTCATGCATTTTTTAGGGTCACTCTTCGTGGTTTTAATTATGTCAGAGATGAGAGCCCCTGCTACCCTCCCTCTGTTAGAAATGAAAAACACTTGTCTTATGTAAACAATAAAAAAAAATGTTTAACTTCAAAAGAAATCAAAAACATAAACTGTTGGACTCCTAAAGATCATAAAAATCAGTCCATACCTCACAACTGCCCCTGATTACGAGGGACATCCCTCATTTTCCCCTCAAACTTGCTCTGTCCCTCATCCTTCCCTCATGGAAAAGGTGCTCCCTCATAGAGAATGTGCTGTAAATTCAGACTTCAAAGCAAAAATCCATAATAGTCTAAGACGCTAAATTGAAAATGAAGTTACAGTAATGCAAGTAAACACAATGGTCTCCATTGCATTCTGAGCTTGTATCTCTATTTGAGGATGTGTCCCTCATTATGAGGGTCATTGCCCCTCATTCAAGGAGGGTGTGGTGGAGAAGCTCCCTACTAAAATAAACAAATAGAAAGTAATGGGATGGGCAATCTGCCCATGTGCTTGTACCTGCTGTTAATTCCTTTTTTGTCAGTTTATTTGAGTTGGGGGGCTTTGCCCTCCACACCCCACTTTTTAAAAGAAAAAAAGTGTGTGTGTGTGAGGGGGGAGGTGAAGCCCCCCAATTCAAATAAACTAATAAAAAGTAATGGAATGGGCGATTTGATAAAGTAGCGTAACATGAGCTCTATGCTAATAGCGGAGGTCCTACCCATGTCTGATAATTTACACAATCACCTTCTATTTTAGATTGCCCCTTATCTCTTGACTTGTAGAACACCCTTTTTCCCCAATCTGAGTCTGCTTTAGTACTTTTTTTACATTTGAAATATTAAAAGGAGCACTGCTTTTAATATGTCTCAGACCAAGTTTTCATCAGTATTCACAGCTATTTTTTTCATTAATTATTTAAAATAGCCTCTATTGTGACAAACATGAACTACCAAGCAGCAGATAGTGCTCCTTGATCTTGCTGGACAAAAGGTGTTCAAAAACAGTTGAAAATACTGATGAAAACTTGGTTCAACCCATACAGAATATTACAGTATTTTATATGTGGAAAAAAGTACTAAAAGAGACTCAGATTGGGGAAAGAAGGGTATCATACAAGTCAAGAGATAAGGGACAGCCTAAAACAGAATTAAAATTATAGGTAAAAACTTTTCACTGCTATCAAGCACTGCTGCTTTAAAAAGGCATTCTTTTATGCAAGGTGCCTGTGCCAAATGTGTATGATGCAAGTGGCACCCTGCACCAAAGGTTGCCACAGTCCTGATTTTTAAATGCAGGCTGCATCAAAACCAAGAGGCAATAGTATAGCACTCCGGACCCCCTTACACTACATTTTTGTTTATGCTAACAGATACATTATGTTTACATCAGCACTGTTATGTTCCTGCACTCCTGCTCTTTACCCACTACCCCTACAACCACTTCACTACCCACTATCTGTATGACCACTTTGCTGTTCTCCTGTCTCCCCTCCTCTCTAAGAGGGGTTGTGGGGCGGAGCTCCCCATTAAAATAACAGTATAGTTATGTATTTCAGTGGATTCCCCATCAAAATAAATCCCCAAAAAAGAAAAGAACACTAAAATCAAGTCCTAGAAATGAGGGATTTTCATGGAAACACATAACTAGCTAGTCTGTATTTATATTGGGGGTCTCTACCCCCACCACCCCTTAATTTTTCTTTGCTAATTACTTATGCAAGTAGTGTAACAGTAAAATAGCATAATGTATGCAATTTTTGTGATGCTACGCTGCTTGCAGGGGTCCAGAGTGCTACACTATCACCAGTCGAGATGCCGTATGCCCAAGTTGCCCTGCTCCACCCTTGCGGCAGAAGCACCCTTGTACTAAGTTGTAAGGGGGCTTGCACCACAGCAGGCTGCACCATCCCCTTTTTTTTGTAATTTTGAAAGCCCCACCATGGATGCAACAGGGGGCTCAGGTGAGACTAGCCTGGAGGTGGTCTAAGGGTCATGCGCCACTGCCAGATACTGTGCCGATGTGTGGGGGACCTGCCAAGAGGGGGCCAGGGCAGAAAGAGCAGGGGTGGTGCCCTAGGGGACATTGGGGATATGGCAGCAATCACAGGGAAGTGCTGTGGCACCCAGTGGGGATGCCAATTGGTGAGCTAAACAGGCGATTGGATCAGACCACTTCATGGGGGGTTGGCAGGGCTGAATAGTGACCTGACCCCAGGTGTGCACAGCTCCGGCACTTTCCCCATAGGTGCACAAATCCCAACTCTGTAGACAGGAAGCACTGGCTGCAGGTTGAGGACTGCCACTAGTGGAGGGGAATTTTCTCTGGGCATTGCTGCTGTTTCCTAGTACTCAACCCCCCCCCACACTGTGGCAGGCTACCTCTTGCCTACAGGGTTGGGATTTGTGCACCTATGGGGCAGGTGCCAGAGCTATGCACACCTGGGACCAGCTTACTATCCAGCCCTGCCAACCCCCCACAAAGTGGCCCAATCCAGTCTCCTGTCTGGCTCACCAACTGGCACCCCCATGGGTGCCTCAGCACCTCCCTGTGATTGCCACTGTATCCCTGATGCCCCTAGACCATGCCCTGCTCCCCAGCCTTCTCCTGGCAGGCATATTCACCCACTCCCACCTTTGCTGCCCCTCCAGTGTTACACCGGGCAGTGGGGCCAGATCCCTGTGGCTATCCTCACAGGTGGGCCATCTGTTTGGCACAAGCCTGTGGCAGTGGCAACCTCTGGGTCTTTGGCACAGGGACCCCCTCTTTTATAAAATTGGGCTCAGGGTCCCTGATGCACCCAGAGTTTGCCACAGCCCTAGAGCAATGCAGTTTGCGTCACTCTATGGCGGCTTCTAAAATCAGCCCCAATGACTCAATAACATTTTTATTGGATTTTAAAGTTAACATGATGCAAGAGAACATCATACATATAAATCAAGTTCTTTCTGAGTCAGGAGCTAAAGAGTACCCACTAGATTTATTTTCATTTAATAATAAGCTATCCTGTTGCAAGATTGGCATTCGTTGAGGATGCCAGACCCACTTAGGCTGTTTTGATAAAGACACTACTCTCAATGCCTCATCGCTGCTCCCTTCATGCTGTTACACTACCTCTACCACAGGCAGTAGTGGATCATATCATATAAAAAGGTACACATTATTTTCTAAATAATAGGGGGTGGGGACACAGCCCCCCATATAGCAGAGAATGGCTGGGGGCGGCTCTGCTCACTCTCCCCATTTTGTTGCTCTTAGAGTGGTACTCTAAAACAGTGTGAGACCGCTAGCTAAAACCATGAGTTGGCTGAAGGCATGAGCTGATAATTGGCTCGATCAAGCAAGTAGCATTGTGGTAGTATATGCACACTAATTCCATGACATACTGTTGCAATGCTTGCATGGGTCCAGAGCCCTCCCCTAACGCTAAATATCCTATTATGCAGTAATCCGCTATCCTATTAAAATTTGGTGATAGTGAAAGAATGCAGACCAGTATCATGCCAGCATAATTAAGTATAAGGTTGCACCATGCTATTTGCATTATTTAGGGTTAGCTGGTAGGGTTGTGATGTTTCTCTTATTAATCTGCTTGAGTTGAGAGTTCTGATACCCACCTCATAATAAAAAAAAAAAACATTGCAGCTGTATCCAAACCCTAAGTAGCACAACTAGCACAGGGAATGGTTACCACCTTTTGGGAAGCCCAAATCAGGACACAAACTGCGCACTATGGGAGACACACGACCAGGCATCCCAAACAGGCACTTTGTGATGCAGTGTTGTGTCCTCACTGTGTCGTGCAGTTTAGCAACATTTTCCATGCATATTCACCTGTGGAATAACCTTAAAACCGAAGTCTATGGACATCATGATAACAATTGGTTGAATGTAATAAACTGAAGACCAAAAACAGTGTTGTAATGCAATAAAGGGATTTTATGTAAAATAATTAATACTTATGGAACTACTTGTATGTGCCACATTTAAGGAGTCAATTTTCAAGCAAAAAAAAAAAACGCACTGAGATATATATATATATATATATATATAGAGAGAGATATACAGCTTAACTATACTTTGCATTCGGTTTTACAGCCTGCATAAAGGCTCTGTTCCCGACAATGTTAGACCAAACAAAACACACTGAGATAGATATATATATATATATATTCACCGCATTTCAAGTGGAAGTTTACTGTTACTATTATTTCTGCTTTGATCAGTTCCAGCTGGCAGCAGTTTCTTGTGTCTGTCCAAAAAAACTCAGCAAATGCATTGACAGGTAGGATGCTCATCTGAGGAACTGGAGGGGAAGGTGTGTCTCTTTGCAGATGACATGAAAACCTGCAATGTGGTGGGCACCCAGGAGGGGGTGGAGAGGAAGCAGAGGGATCTGAAACAATAGAAAATAGTGTAGGGAGTGGCAGCTGGGATTCAGTGCCAAAAAGTGCAAAGTCATGCACCTGGGTTGGGGAAATCCAGGGGCTGGTATAAGATGGAGGGGCATACTTACAGTTACCAAGCAAGAGAGGGACCTCAAGGGGATCATATCTGATGATCTCAAGGTGGCAAGACAGTGTGACAGGGCAGTAGGCAAGGGTGCCAGATGCTAGAGTGCATAGAGAAGGGGATCTCTTGCAGGAGAAGGGAGGTGGTGTTGCCTCTGTATTGCTCACTTGTGAGACCTCACCTGGAGTACTGTGTCCAGTTCTGGAGACAACACCTCTGCAAGGACATTGACAAGGTGAAAGGCATCCAGAGGAGGACTTCTAAAAGTATCTGGTCAATATAGTGCAGGTATTATTGCGTGGTACAAAACCTCACAGACAATATAGCATTAGAGAAAACAACGACAGAGAAAGTATAGCACGGCCATAACAGCCCTATCCCTGTGGCTGTTTTCACCTTCAACATGTCTGGTTGCCAGTGTCCCATCACCGTGGCTGAGAGATAGTTACAGGCTGTGGATCCTGGCAGCACCTGCGGCTGTCCTTAGTTCGGGTCTCACCTTGTGGCATTTCTTTTTTTTTTCCTCACTTGCCATGTGGCTCCCTTCCCCCTCTTTGCTGTCCCTCCTGCAGGTAGTTCACTCACTCCCCCCTTCCCCGAGCTGTTCCACCCCCCAACTTACCACTCATCCTCTTTCTTCTCCCTACCCAACTTGCATCCGCCACCCAGTTCATCCAGTGACTCTGCCCACCCACCCAAATTACTGCCATTCCCCACATGCTCTTGAGTAGATTATAATATATTTGCAGGGTGCGGGAGGCAAAGCCTCTTGCAAATGGAGGTACGGGGAGCAGAGTTTTCCCTGGAGATATTGTCGGTGCTATTGGGACTGGGACCAGACTACTTGCAAGATCTCCTACGGCCTTACCGCCCTCTTCGTTCTCTCTGCTCTGCCGACGAGGGATTGCTAGAGGTTCCCAGGGTTCGTCTTCAATCATCTGGGGCCAGAGCCTTTTCTTTTATGGCCTCAACCCTGTGGAATTCTCTACCTCATCGGATTCTAGAGTGCCAGTCCACAGAGCAATTCAAGGCTTCTTTAAAAAGCTATTTTTTTGAGAAAGCCTTTGATTAGGCCAACTTATTGTCTTTTAATTGTTTTTAAATGTGTACTTATTTGTTGGTTGTTTTATTTGTATTGTATTCACACTTTGACAATTTTGAAAAGCGCTTTATAAATAAAATTTGATTGATTGATTGCCTGTAAGTGCGGTTTTGTGTAGTGCTATTCTGTCCGCACGATTATGACAGTATTCCCCACTAAAATGGTGCAGGACGGGCTGCATGAGAAACCATACAAGGAGAGGCAGCAGGGACTCAGCATGTACTCCCTGGAGGAGAGAAAAGTGAGAGGGGACATTACTGAGACCTATAAGTACCTCACAGGGGTGTACAACATGCAGGAAGGGAGTCTGTTTCATATGAGGAAGAGTGCCACAACACGGAGGCATGCTATGAGGCTTGGGGGGGGGTTAAGAGGGATTTAAGGAAATACTTCTTCATAGAAAGGGTAACAGATGCCTGGAACAGCCTGCCAGAAGAAATGGTGGGGCAGACAGTGGGGAGCTGCAAATCTTGCCCTCTCTCCACTCTTCCCTGTTCCCATGGTTTGATGGGGCCGTGAGGGAGATGAGGAGGGTTGGGCGAAGGTTGGAGCATTGCTGGAGGAAATCTGGCCTTGATGCCAACAAGATTAGATTGATGGCACATTATGTAGACTATCAATTGATGATCTCCCATAAGAAGGCAGAGTTCCTGTCCGGGGAGATTACGGCTCCATGGAATCGACCATCCCAGCTCTTCAGAACTGTGGACAGATTGTGCAATCCAGCCTGTCTGCAATTATGGAGAGCTTTGTCACAGGAGAAATTTGATGAGTTCGCTCACTTCTTTGCAGATAAGATTGGTGACATCAGGTCAGAGTTCAGTTCAACCCACTCCAATGGGAGTGGCAATGATCAAGAGGGCACAATTTGAAGAAGGGGGGCAGCTCAGAGATAATTTAAGGAAGTATTTTTTCACAGAGAGGGTTGTGGATGCATGGAACGGCCTTCCGGAGGAGGTTGTGGAGTCAAAATCAGTGGTGGAATTCAGGCATGCATGGGACAGTCATAAGGCCATTCTAGGGGTTGGGGGTAGGAAGAAGTAGGCTGCTGGTTAACTAGGATCTGCAGCTTATCCAGTAGGTAGGGAAATGGGCAGACTGGGTGGGCTAAGCGGTCCTTATCTGCCGTCAAATTCTATGTTTCTATGTTTCTATGTTTCTATGATCGGTGGGAGGATGCAACACCTTGAGCTAGTTGGTCGGCTTTTGATCAGGTGACGATCTTAAATGTCATGATGGTCATCCAGAATATGCAGCCGACCTACTGTGGTTTGGATCCGGGCCCAACCCATCTCCTTGTTGGATGCGTGGCGGTCATCAGCCTAGTCCTAGCTAAGATTGTCCGGTGTTTGTTAGAGACCAGGTAGTTTCCTGACTCCCTGAAGGAGGCAGCAGTGATTCTGCTCCTCAAGAAACTGTCTCTTGACCAGGACTGTCTCACTAACTACAGTCCAGTCTCTAACCTTCCCTTTGCATGAAAGGTTATTGAGAAGGTGGTCACGCTGCAGCTAGAGGATTATCTTGCCATCCATGACATCTATGATCCCTTCCAATCAGTATTTAGGAAGAGGCATAGTACTAAGACTGCCCTTGTTCGGGTGCTCAATGACCTCCTTATAGCAAGAGATCGGAGGAATCATTCTATGTTAGTCCTCCTTGATCTCTCCACGGCATATGACACCGTGGACCATGGGATATTGCTAGAGCTCTTGTGGTTGATCTGTGGACTTTCATGTACAGTCCTCAGATGGTTCCAATCTTTCTTCACTGGCAAGTTTCAGAGAGCAGTGTCGTGGATTTATTCCTCTGATCCATTCTCCCTGCCATGTGGGTTACTGCAGGGCTCTGTGCTGTCTCCCATGTTGTTCTCAGTATACATGTTGCCGCTGGGGGACATTGTAAGGCTGTAAGGGCTGAGTTTTCACTGCTATGCAGCTGATTCTCAGCTGTAAATGTCTTTTGTACCCGAACTGGATACAGTGGTCTCGGTATTTAACAACTGCCCATCCGAGATACAAAATTGGATGAGTGCCAACTGGTTGAAGTTGAATTCGGACAAGTCTGAGATACTGATTGTGGACCCAGGTCATCGAGTAGAAGGGTCTCCGGCAGGTCAGACAACTGGTCTTGTACTAGGGGGCTGCCAGCTGAGGACTTCTGAATGGGTGTAGAATCTGGGCATTATTCTTGACGAGGGGCTGACCCTGAACTTTCAGGTGTTGTCCATTGTCAAGACCTCATTCTACCATCTGAGGAATATCACCCGGATCAAACATCTGGTTCCACCTGACGGCCTACCAACATTAGTCCATTCCTTTGTGACCTCCCACCTGGATTACTGTAACTCCCTTTACCTAGGGTTGCCAGGGGTAGACATCCGCCAGCTGCAGCTAGTGCAGAATGCGTCAGCCAGGTTACTAACTGGGCTTTCTCAATCTAGCCCAGGAATCAACAAAGTCCAAGAGGGAAGCATCTTTCAGAAAAGAGATGTGCAAGAACAAGAGGGCACAATTTGAAGATAGAGGGGGGTCGGCTCAGGGGTAGTGTGAGGAAGTATTTTTCACACAGAGGGTGTTGGACAAATGGAACAGCCTTCCTGAGAAGGTTGTGAGGTCAAAAACAGTGGGGGAATTCAAGAATGCATGGGACAGACATAAGGTAATTCTGGTGTGGGGTAGGAAGAAGTAGGCTGTTGGTTAACTAGGATCTGCAGCTTATCCAGTAGGTAGAGACATGGGCAGACTAGGTGGGCCAAGCGGTCCTTATCTGCCTTCAAAGTCTATGTTTCTATGTTAGCCATATTACACCTGTGCTGCGTGAACTGCACTGGCTGCCAGTTTGGTGGAGGATAACCTTAAAGGTCAGCTTGCTGACCTGTAAAGCCCTACACGGACAGGGACCGTACTACCTGCAAGGGTTTCTGCACCCCTACTGCCCCTCCTGACTACTCCGTTCCACTGATGAGGAATTGCTAGAGATTCTCAGGGTTCAGTTGAAGTCATCCGGTGCTTGAGCATTTGCTTATGTAGCTCCTACCCTGTGGAATTCTCTACCTCGTCAGGTTCGGGAGTGCCTGACTGTGGAGAGTTTCAAAACCACACTGAAATTTTACTTATTTAGTCTTGCTTTTTTGTAATTGAACATGGTGGATTTTAGCTGTTATTATCTGAGTTTTAACTATTTATGGCTCTTGATTTTAATTGTGATATTTCTTTTTTCTTTAAAGCGCCTTGATACTCGTGAATTGTGCTGTATAAATAAAGCTTATTATTATAAACATGCATGGGATAGGCACATGGGTATAATAAACAGTGGTGAGGGCGGAGGGAGGGACACCTGTGACCAGTTAGGGTCCAGGGTATAGTGTCTGGCAAAGAAAATAGGGCAGACTAGATGGGCATACTGGTCCTTCTCTGCCTATGCATTCTATGTTTCTATCACCAGATTGAGAAACTGTAGGATATAGAGCAGGCAGGTATGGTGCATTCCTTCAAATCTTCTGCCACTTTTCCATTGGGAATAGGTCCAGTCTACATAAGTCTGGCATAAGAGGTTTCATGAATGAATAGTCCTGAAACAGTTTATAGTGTATGGAAGAACATAATTTTGAGAAGAATTCAATGAATTCCTAAGCTTGTTGTGCCATCATATTGACATCAAACTGCTGTTGTACAATCTTGAGTACGTCACTATGATGGTACAACATAGAATGCCATTGCAGTTCAGTAACCATGACAGCCATGCCAATCGCTCATTTTTTTTTAAGTTTCCGAGTATGTACAGTGTCATCCAATGCCACTCCAAAACTTAGAATGGACTTACATGTTTTTTTTTTTGTTAACATTTCATTCCTGAATTGTTATTGTTCGTGTACAATAAAAATCTTTATGGTCTGATGTTTAATCCTCTGAACTGGGTGTCTGAATTAGTCAATACAGGTGTGTGACAGTCTGACAGCCTGGCTCGCTCTCAAGAAAATCCTAGTGCTGTAGTGAATGCCGCTTAGTGCAAATCGCTCTCACGAATAAATTCTCAAACTGCTCAAGAAATGAACCATTGTTTCATTGCTGCCCATACATTGTAAAAGACAGTGGATGGGCAACAGTGAACAACAACACTGCATTTTACTGCATCTTGGGAATGGCAGAATGCCATTCACTGCAACTTTGCATGCGTGACTGCTGAGCATGCACAGTTGCATCAGTACTGCCATCTTGGAGATGGCATTTGGCAGCACTCACTCTCCAGAGCTTTGCAAGCTCACCACAGCCATATCGGCTCTGGCTAGAGTTTGTTTTGTTATGTGATCTGAGATTTACTGGTCTGTTGTTATAGATTATATTACACTGGGTTCGTAGTTCTTCGTTTTTAAGTAACTTATACAAAAACAATATATCTCCCCTGGTTCGTCTGTCCTCTAGACTGTATAGCTTCAATTGCTCAAGTCTTTCTGCATAAGGTAGCCTAGATAGTCTTGGTATTAGTTTAATTATTCGTCTTTGAATGCCTTCCACCAGTTTAATATCCTTTTTTATGTATGGTGACCAAAACAATGACCCATAATCCAGAATCGGCCTAATGTATGTTCTGTAAAGTGGGATCAGGCATTGTTGATTTCTCGTAACAAAATCCTTTCTTATACACCACACAACCTGTTTGCATTTTGGGTGATTTTCCTATAGTAGTTTGATGGTGTTGATATGTTATTAATCAGGATACCTAGGTCTCTTTCCATCCGTACTGCAGTGAGATCAATGTTGTTTAGTTTGTGCAAATTCATGGAATTGGTTTTACCTAAGTGTAGGATCGTACACATTCCTACATTGAATTGCATTTTATTTAACTTTGTCCAAGATTTCTTTTTATTCAAATCACTCATTATGGACTGGTAAGTATTTGTGGTATCCATTTCTTCACATATTTTTGTATTATCTGTGAATGTAATAATTCTATTCTGTAGTCCGCAGTCCATATCCTTAATGTATAGACTGAACAAGACTGGTCCAAGCACCTACCCCTGGGGCACCCCACTAGAGACCGGCCTTTCTCTCGATAATTTTTACATCCACCCTTACCTGTTGTACTCTATTGAACAGCCATTCATCTATTCCTCTGACCAGGACCTGGTCTATTCTTATGTCTATTTGCTTTGACACTAAGTCATTGTGAGGTACTGTGTCAAATGCCTTTTTAAAGTCTAAAAATATGTTGTCCATCGGGATACCTTTGTCTAACCTTGAACTGACTCCTTCATAAATGGATATTAGGTTTGTTATGCATGACATCCCATGCACAAAGCCATGTGTGGGGTCCTGTTCCCCTAAGTCTAATATATTTATTTCAATGTGCTCCTTTAGCAACCTTTCCATAACTTTACATGGAACAGATGTAAGGCGTATCGGCCTGTAGTTACCCAAATTCTCCTTACTTCCCTTTTTGTAGCTCAAAGTAATAATGGTCCGCATCCAGTGATGGAGTGTTTGTATCACTGTTCTACTCTGAATAATAAAACAGTCTTGCATGATGTTTATGAAAAAGCATGTAACATCCAGCATTTTCAATAGGTGGCCCACAATTACATTATTATTATGCACAGCTGAGTAGTGATACGAGAACTTTTAAGTAGCAGATAACAGTCAGTTGTGGAGGTGAGTGGTGAAGCTGGGTTGGTAGCAATATTGGGACAGGGCCTGTTGGGGTGTTGGAGGCATGGGGGGAACCAGACATTGGGTGAGGGATTATCTGGTTTACATGGTATTAAATCTATTTAAGTAAAGACTGGCACAGAAACATAAAAACTAACAGCAGATAAGGGCTGCCAGGCCACTCCAGTCTGTCCATTTTCTCAACATTCTGCAGAAACCACAGACCCTACTTGATCTCCAGTTTTGATATCTTTCCTCTCACTAGGGTTCCCCTTCACCTATCCCATGCATTTTTGAATTCCCCTACCAAATTTGTCCCCACCACCTCTGCTGGGAAGCTGTTCCATGCATTCACCATCCTTTCTGTGAAGAAATACTTCCTCATGTGACCTCTTAGTCTACCCCTTTCCATCCTCATGTCATGACCCCTTGTTCTAGAACATCTCTTTTTCTGAAAGATGCTATCTTCCTGTACCTTTTCTATGCCCTTGACATATTTGAAGGTCTCTATCACATCCCCCCTCCCTCATTTCCTCTAGGGTAAACATACTGAGGTCCTCCAGTCTCTCCTCATATGACTTATTGTGCAGGCACTCCACAATTTTTGTTGCCCTCTTCTGAACTGCCTCCACCCTGTCTATATCCTTATGAAAATGCAGCCTCCAGAACTGGACACAGTGCTCCAGATAAGGTCTCACTAATGATTTGCACAGAGGCGTCAGCACCTCCTTTTTCCTGCTGATGATACGAACATACAAACAATATGAAAATGCCAGCAGATACAGGCCATATGGTCTATCTAGTCTACTTGAGTGTGCAGCTCCCAGTCAGTACTATTGCAGCTTCCCCTTACCCAGCCATCTGATTTATCACCTCTGTCTGCTGACTCCCCTCTTCCCAGCTTCCCCACAGTTTTAACCATAGCTTTGACTCTGTCCAACCCCCTCTTAAAATTTCCCACAGATTTCAAGAGACATCACCTCATCTGACAGTGAGTTCCACCTTGCTACCACCCCATCCATGAAACAGTGCCTCCTCATCTCCCTACTGAATCTTTCGCCCTCCAGTTTCAGACTGTGCCACTTTGTGTCCCTCCCCTCCAATCTAAAAATGTCCTCAGTACTAACCTTATTCATGCCCATTAAGTACTTGAAGGTCTCTATCATGTCCCCTCTCTCCCTTCTGTCCTCCAGGAAATACATGTTGAACTCCCTCAGTCTTTCTTCATATAGGCCCCTATGCACTAATGGGTGGGAAGTACGCACCTGAGGTGCATATACTGCCTGTGGAGCTCCACACCTGTGGACAGGTGTGCACTGGCAACATGCACGATAGTCAGCCACCTTGTTACACCTTTGTTATGCCCCCTATTGTCTCACATACACCTCACACTGTATTCCTGGTCTATTGTACTGTGATACTGCTATTTTGCACTTATATATAGATATGAGTGCTAGGAATGTGCTTTGCTGCTAAGATATGCTAATATTGTCATGCATGATTTATTATACCTCACTATAATACATTTATCTAGAGTATGTTTGTCTTTTACATATATTCCATATATAATCTATCTAATCACTGATAAGATGACTAAGAGGGATCATCAGTGATTACTGTATACCTATATTCTCATATAATTATATGTAATGTGTTTTACTCTCAGATATGCCATGTAATAGGCCTGTCAGCAGTTCTCTTTGTCTAAGCAAGCTAGCAGAGAGAGACAGCTTTTATTATGTCTCTGTGTTTTATATTGTACGTAAGTAAGAAATGTGCATGCAGTTGGAACTGTCAGCATTTCTTTTGTCTAAGCTATAATGCTAATGGAAGCATATTCTGTCTCATATGATTCTCATTAGTAATTATGTCTCCTAAGTCATTCTCCAATGGAGAATGACTTAGGACCAATACATATTGTTTTTCATAACTGTAACTATGTTGTAATCTGTGTTGCTATGCTATTATCTGTAGTATTTAGCTGTCTGCAACCTATTATAGCACTTTCTAGACAATACTGTAGCTGCTCTAGAAGGGCAGAGAGCTGAAGCAAGGGGAGAGATAGAACAAGATCTTAGAGAACCTAAGATCTACAATTCTGGAGATTATGTACATTCTTCAGAAATGGTGAGAAACCCATCTCCCTTGTGATTTTCTCTGTCACATGTTTGGCGTAAGTAGTATGATAAACTTTATTAGTACTCCTTGCTTGTTTACGAATGTTTCTTGGCAGACTCCGAGATACAAGAATCTGTATTATTATTATTTTTATTGTTTACCCTGCACACCAAGAGTGTTTAGACAACAACCTATCCACAGCCCCACCCTTCCCAGTGCGAAGGACTCTGTGGTGCGGCCGGAGGTGGAGTTGTGTGTCCGGCTGGGCATCCAATCGGATCACCAGACTGGGCAGCTCAGTAGATCCCCTATGTGGCCGGGTGCATGTTGGAAGCATGCCCTGTGGATGTTCGACAGTCGGCAGCTGTAGAGGTGTGCAGAGGGTAATGCTGCCAGCCCACCCATGAAGTGACACAGAGCAGTGCACTGGAATGGGATTGAGGGAGTTCGTACAGCACACCAGGATGGGGAATCCTGTGTCTGTGGGGTGGTGGGGGGTGCCAATGCCTATGGGGTGGGGGCACAACTGTGTTGGGGGGTGCCACAGCACACAGTGGCAGATGGGGTGGCCATCTGTGTGGTGGGGTGCAGCATATGGTGCAGGGATGAATGCAACTACCAACTTGGCAGCCACTCACAATAAAGGAAAAAATTCTTCTCCCAGTCATGGGGAATGTTAAAAACAATTGTTTTAATTTTTAAAATGGGTGGTAGCACCCCCAAAGCATCTGTGTCTATGTTTAAAGTTATCCAACTCTTGTAATTGCATTTAGTCAAATATGGCTTCAGCACCACAGACCGCTCTGTAGCCACAAAAGCTGTTTCTGTGTGCTGGTGCAGGGTTGAAGTTGCGGTCCTGTGGGGTCCACAGTGCCTCACTGGTTCTGGGGCAGGTATCCTGAAGTGTGTTTGTTTGTGTGTGTGTGTGTGTGTGTGTGTGTGTGTGTGTGTGTGTGTGTGTGTGTGGGCGGGATTCACATCAGCTGCCAGGGCCAGAATACATGGTCAGGGCACACAGGTCACTTACGGCAGGGTTCTCCCTGGCATATTCTGCTCCCTCCTCCGCACCCCGGCAGTCAGCACTACGTGCCTTAGTACATGGCGCATAGTGCCAGCCCACCCCCATCCGTTGCTCTTCATGCAACCAGGGGATCAGGAGCATAGTTGCTGTGCATCTCCTGTAGTACAGTCCGTGTAGTGGGGCACATAGGGTGCAGAGTGGCTGCACACCCCAGAAACACGCACATAGCCACTTTGATCCAATAGTGCAGAGGGCTGGTGTTTTTTTTCCCCCCGTCCAAGAATCATATTTGTCACCCTGTGATAGACACCCTCCAGTAGTTTGACATTCTTTTTTAAATAGGGGCACCAGAACTGCACACAGTACTCCAAGTGCAGTCTCTCCAGTGACCTGTACAGTGGCAGGACAACTTCCTTTCTCCTAGAGGTGATTCCTCTGGCAGTGCACCCAAGCATCTTATTAGCTACCTCTCCCTATGCACCCCAGTACCCCACTGGCTCTCCCCACTGTGTTGGCACATTGTTTGGCCACCTTTGAGTCATCCAATATGATTACTCCCAGATCCCTTTCCTGTTTGGTTGCCATCAATAACTCTCCCCCAATCATGTATGTCACCCCAGGGTTCCTGTGCCCCAAATGCATGATTTTGCATTTTTTTGCATTGAATCTTAGTTGCCACACTCTTTTTTTTATTTTTCTATTTATGCCTCCTATGCCCCCTCGGCACCGGTCTACTTCGGGATCTCCTGGAGTCATCCCCCTGTGGCACTAATCCTAACTGGCCATCCTCCGTCACCCATGTAGCCTTGGTTATACCCCTCCGGGTGGGGACGGGGCAGGCCCCAATGCCCCGACATAGCAGTAGTGTCGGTCTGGAGGATGCTAGGTGGGCAGCTGCAAATCAGGGACAAGCTCCTGGGATTCCATCATTTTGCCGGAGCTGAGAGGTATTTTGTCTTTGTTTCCTCTTCTGGGAGTGGCCAGCGCACTGACATCATGGTGAATCCGACATCTGCCACTCCCCACTCCCTCGCTCTGCTCCTCAGTGCCCGCTATCTCTCCAGCCTCTGCCAGAGAGCAGCAGAACACTGGCCAGGGACCCCTGTCCTTCCCCAGGAGAGGAGACCTGTCCTCCGGATGCTTAATCCTCTCCCACCCCTGCTGACCCCCAGCAACCCGAGTTGTCACACTCTTGACTATTCCTTTAGGTTTCTTAGGTTCCCTACTCATTTTTTCCACTTCTCCCAGAGTGTCTACCCTGTTGCAGATCTTAGAGTCATTTGAAAACAGGCATACCTTTCCTCCCAGCACATCCGCAATGTCACATATGAAGACAATGGAAAGGACTGGCCCCAGAACTGATCCATGTGGCACCCCCACTGGTCACCCTTCTTTCCTCAGAATGAGCTCCATTTACTACCACCCTCTGTGTTCTATCCCTCAAACAGTTCCTAACCCAGTTTACCAGCTTAGGACTCAGTCCCAGGCAGCCTAGCTTGTTTACAAGCCTCTTATGTATCAAAGGCCTTGCAACCCCTAGGTGGCGCTATCCCAAGGGATACTACCCCTGCCTGCTTGGCTAGTAGCAGGTTAAGGGGCCTGAGTTCTGAAATGGGTGCCTCCACCCAGAGGTCAGGGTTGGTAGTGGTAAACCTAACCAAGGCACAGCCCTTCGGGACACTGTAACTCCCCTCTTTCCCCTCTAGTGGCTTGAACACTGTACAATAATCACTTTCAGAATACCCTGGTACACCACACAAATACCCACACTGTTTGCACTTACCACCAGGGCTGGTTCCTCTGGCTCGACCCTGGGAACCCCCTGTAAAACAAGGTTATGCACAGCAAATAGCACCAGTACTTTGAGCACAAACAGGAACCACAGTCAGATTACATGCAGAAAAAGTTAGATCTGATTTATTCAGGGGACTTGAACAAGGGAGGGGCAAAATTAGGTTAATTAGCTTAAAGGTTATATCAATCAAGCAGTTATGCATGTGCTTTGAGTCCCCACACAGTCACACCTCTGGGTACCCAGGTGGAGAAGAGATGGGCTAGCTAGGACTGATGCCCGGGGTTGTCCAGCATCACAGCTGGTTGGGGCCCTGTGATGGAAAACACAACATGCACACTACATAATATTTGTAATCCAGAGCCAGAGGGCTCAGTTCATAAAGGAAACAAAACAACAAGGCAATCAGATGACGCACTCAGATTAAGCTGTTGTTGCAGGGAGCTAACCTGGTATTTACTCACGATACCCAAGACTGGACAGGCTGGATGAAAATCGAGAATGCAGGTGGTTGATCTGGAATGCCAGGAGAAGCAGGGTCCACACGAGTCACAGAGGCATCATTCCTGTTCAAGCTTGGAGCAGGGGGCTGATCCCCAGGCAGGTCTGTCGTCGATGGCTTCTCTGTGCAGTGGGTAGTCTGGCTGGGCCAGTCTGGCAAGGCCCAGACTGCATGGGGACAAATTCGGATGCAGTCCATTTTGGGCTGGATACAGCTTCCAGCAAGCAGAACATAGTTCACACAGTGGGGAACTAACTCACAACCCACTAGTAGCTCATAGCACATTTTCATGTACAGGAATTCTACTGTATCAGGCAAAGTGCTCCCCGGTTACAATCTCAAAGTCTCTGCACACACCGGGAGCTTAGGGGTAGCTGGAACTCCTGACAGGCCAATCGCATTCCGCAAAATCTTCAGTCTTCTTCAGGTTGAGCCTGGCCCACTTCAGTAGCTTACTTTAGTCACACAAACTTGGATTTACTCCAAAGTAATTCTCTTCTCTTCTCTTCTCTCCCTCTCAGGAGCAGCAGCAAACATGCAAGCCAAAAACTCATCCCTTTCACAGTTTTCCCATCTGAATCCACTCAGGATTGCTGCCCAAAATATACTTACGCTCCTTCCTCTTCAGTTTCCAGCTTAGATCTAACTGAAAACTGCAAGCAGCTCGGGACTTCCTCAAGATCCAAAAGGTTTGGTTGGCTGATTTGGCTGTCAGTCAAGGCAAGAGCTTCCCCTTCAGTTGCAAAAAAGGCGCAAAAAGTTCAAAACTATGATTCCTACAGATTTTGACTTCAGACAGCTCCTGTAGTGTGGCTACATATTAGGTCCCACCAGTACTGTTTGGTCAAATTTGCAGTC
This sequence comes from Neoceratodus forsteri, assembly GCA_016271365.2. NCBI lineage: Eukaryota > Metazoa > Chordata > Ceratodontiformes > Ceratodontidae > Neoceratodus > Neoceratodus forsteri. The sequence continues at coordinate 1,062,077,459 of CM028130.1, read as the reverse complement.
CAGGACCAAGATAGTGGAGACAAACAAAACAGTCCTTGCTACAAAGAAAGCAGGTTAGTCAAACTACATTATCATTATCACTCTAAATGATTCTCAGTAAATAGTTACATCTTTCAACAGAGCTCTCTCTCAGATTACTTAAGCTGCATTCAGGCAGCTCTTAAAGAGACAGTACACAGAGGCTATACAGACTCTGGTAATCACATTTAAACTGCTAAAACGCAGGACACCAGCCTGTCAGTGAGCATTTAGGCAAGCTCAAGGAAGACTTTTTGGGAACCTCCATTTGTAGGGGTGTTACACCCTTCCCTGCATAGGAAAACTTGGTGTTCGCGTCAAGTCTGTACCATCATAACATTGAAAATGCAACATATACAAGATATTTATACCATTAGCATGCTATACAAGTACTATGTGATTCATCAGTTGGCATAACTTTTCACTTTACTATACATATCAATGTACTCCACTATAACATTTCCATTCTGACAATACATTATGCATATTTCACATGGGTAAATTGAACATTACTATACAGAATCATATAATAACTTCTTGTACTCTAAACAATGCAAGAGGAGGACCTTCCCTATCAGCTAACTTGGGGCTAGATGGGGCAGGGGCACCATGGTGAGAGGGCAGAACAAGTAACCTGGAATGGGCCATCAAGCTCAATTTGGGCAGTGAGCTCTGAGAGACATAAACACCTTTGTGGACTACATTGAGAGGCAAATCCACTGGCCTCCCGGGGGGAATCGTGACTGAAGCGCACCACTGGCTTGACAGCTCAGTCAGTCTTTCTGGGGTAAACAACCACTGTCTCTGTACTTTCAGCAATGGTCTTGGAGCTTTCATCACTTGTGAGGGGTGCCTCTGCATGAAGGGGAATGTTCAAGCTGGGAGCACTGTCAGCCCCTTGCTCTGTAGTCTCTGTTTCTACAACACTTGGCTCATTTTGAAGATACTCTGGCACTGAAGGGGTTGTTAGCACTCTCATAGTGTTCCTCAAGTTCTGGCATGTCACCAGAAAGACTCATACCATCAGCCTTTCCTTCAGACAAATCATACGGTTCCACAATACACAAAGACTCAGCATCCTCAGATGTGATACTTTGCACTTCACCTTCAGGGAGCATTGGCTCCAAGGATGATGCCAGGGCATTAGACAGTCCAGAAAGCCCAGCTTCATCCCCATAATTCAACATAGGATTTCCACAAAACAACTGACTCAGTTCATATGAGGGGTAATAGGCATTATCACACTCACTGTCATCCGAGTTAGATTGGCAGTCACTATCATTCTGGGCCTGCTGCGAAGGAAGTCTTAAATTGGCAACCACGGGGGCAGGCTGACTCTGTTTCTTTCTTGCAGCAGCATGAGTCACTGGTCCAGGGGAATCAATCTCGTCGGGTTCAGCCTCAGTTATAACTTGATCAATAGGTAGCAAGTGGTTCCGGTGCATGGTCTTGACAGCTTTGGAGTTATTCTCTGGGTGCACTTTGTGCACTGGAAAATCATCGAACTTTCCAACTATGAGATAGGGAAGATGGTGCCATCGATCAGCAATTTTGTGTTTACCATGCAATCCTAAATTTCGCAACAAAACATGATCTCCAGGCCTAAGCTCTTGAGCCTTTACTTTTCTATAATGTCTCTCTGTATTGGCTAGATTTCTTTTGGCTGCCATTGTCTGGGCCAGTTGATAGGCATGATTCAATTGAGCTTTAAGTTTTTGTAGCTATTGCAGGTAATCTTTGGCTTGGACCCCCATTGGGAGAAACCCCAAAACAGACATCAACAGGCAGCCGGGCCTCTCTCCTGAACATAAGGCAGTAGGGAGAGAACCCGGTAGCATCATTCTTCATGCAACTGTATGCATGTACCAATGTGCTAATCTGCTGGCTCTATTTATGCTTATCTTTTGGGTGGAGGGTGCCTAGCATGTCTAGCAGGGTGTGGTTAAAGTGTTCTGGTTGAGGATTCCCCTGCGGTTTGTAAGGGGTGGTTCTTGGTTTTTGCTCCCCACCCCATAGAGAGAGCATTTCTTTGATTAGCCGACTCTCAAAGTCCCAGCCCTGATCAGAGTGAATTTGCTGGGGAGCACCATAGTGGACGAAGAAATTTTCCACTAGCACCTTGGCCACGGTAGATGCTTTTTGATCTTTGTTGGGAAAAGCTTGTGCATACCATGTGAAATGGTCCATAACCACTAACACACTGCCAATGTTTCGCTGTTCAGGCTCTAAGCTTGAGAAGTCTATGCAGACTAGTTCCATTGGGGTGCTGGTAGTAATGTTGACAAGGGGGGCAGCCCTCTGAGGCAGAGCTTTTCTCTGCAGACAGCGACTACAAGTCCTTATATGGTGCTCAACATCAGCCCCCATCTTGGGCCAGTGGAATCAAGATCGTACTAGGTCAAGGGTCTGGTCGATACTGAGGTGGCCTATATGATTGTGGAGGGACCTCAGTACCAAATCTTTGAAGGTTGTGGGCATGACCAATTGTTGCTTGTCTATTTGGCCACCCCAATCTACAGTCTCTCTATACAACAACTGATTAAGCAGCTTCAACCTGGGGCCTTCTTTAAACAATAAAGTGGTTTGCAGATCAGAGGAATGCAACTTGGACACATCTTTTCCTGCACGAAGGGCATCAAGTGCTGGCTGAATCATAGGATCTCGGGATTAAGCCCACTGAATGCTGTTATTGTCAAACTGAGGTAGTGAACTAATATCTAGAGCAGAGAAGTGGCAATACCCAGCCAGTATGCAGGTGTCAGAGGGGCCCAAGCAATCTACTAAGCAGCCCACTGTGTCTGTAGACATCTGTTCATTTCTATCAAACTTTTGGCACAGTGCTCGGATGTCAGGTTCAGACAGCCTGACCCAGTCACTGTTGTAAGTGGTCATCCAAGATAGGGCGCCAGCATCAATATGATTCAGGCCTGGTCTGTATTCTACAGCATGATCATATGTTGACAATGCAGAAAGCCACCTGTGCCCCATGGCATCTAACTTAGCTAAAGTCTGTACATAGGTCAACGGGTTATTGTCAGTCCTCACCAATATTTTTGGCCCATAGAGGTAATCATGAAACTGGTCGACAATGGCCCATTTTAATGCAAGGAACTCCAACCTGTGCACAGGGTAGTTTTGCTCTTACGGGGTCAAGCTCCTACTGGCGAATGCCACTGGTCTCAAACCATCCTCATGGTCTTGCTACAGTACAGCTCCTAGACCCTGCAGACTGGTGTCAGTATGCAGCACATAGGGTTTGGTGGGATTAGTATAAGTGAGAATGGGGGCATGAGTGAGCTGGTATATGACTTTGTGGAAAGCTGCTTCACAGTCAGATATCCAACAGGACCCAAAAAGTTCACCTGGGTGGAAATATGCTTTGTCTGGTTCTTTGATGGCCCCTTTTTTGTATTTTTGATTGGTAGGAGGGTAACCCTGGGTAAGATTCAAGAGCGGCCAAATCACTTTGGAATAGTCCTTTATGAACTGGCGGTAGTAGCCACAGAATCCCAGGAAACATTGTAGTTCTTTCAAATTATGGGGATGGGGCCAAGTAATCAAGACTTCAACTTTACTAGGATCAGTCTCTATCCCCTCTGTAGACACTATGTGCCCCACATACTTCACAGAGGTTTGGAAAAACTGGCACTTGTCAATGGACAGCTTGAGGCCAAAATCTTCCAGTTGGTCTAGTACTTTTAACAGTCAACTTTCATGTTCCTCTAGGGAGCTCCCAAACACAATGACATTGTCCAAGTACACTAGGCATTCCAGCAAATTCATGTCTCCCACCGCTCGTTCCATCAGTCGCTGGAAGGTGGCTGGGGTGCCCGATATCCCCTGTGGCATTCTCAAGAATTTGTAGAACCCCAAAGGACAGATGAAGGCTATCTTCTCATGGTCCTCCAGAGCCATCGGAATCTGGTAATATCCACTGTGAAGATCAAACACCGAGAACCAATTACTCCCATTGAAACAATCCAGAGCATCTTGTATACGGGGCATGGTGTATTGATCAGGGATGGTCCGCCTGTTGAGGGTCTGATAATCAACACACATTCTCATAGATACATTCTTCTTATGCACAACCACAATGGGAGAAGCGTATGGGCTCCTGGATTCTTGTATCATGCCAGCCGCAAGTATTTCCTGCAAGTGTCTTCTCACATCGCCAATGTCTGCAGGGGTTAGGCGTCGAGACCTCTCTAAAAATGGCCGTTCATCATGCAGGCATATGTGATGCTCTGCACCCTGGACACACCCCATGTCCCATTCCTTCAATGAAAACATTTGATCTCTCTGGGCAAGTTTCTGGCTAATTCTAGTCTTCCATTCAACTGGCAATGGGGAGTCACTGAAATCAAACAAGTCAGGAGTCACTCTATCAGTCTTGTCAGGGTGCTTGTTGCTGGGAAACATTGCAGTGTCAGTGCAGTGTACCGTAGCTAGGGTGCATCCTCTGTTCACCTGGATCTCCCGATCTGACACATTATGAATCTGTACCATCACTCATCGTGCATAGGCATGAGCATGAGCTGGCAAGATACTGGGCTCAACCAATAATCCTTCCGGCAATTTTCCATCGCCTGGTGCGTCCAACATCAGTATTTTGTTCTTGACATCTTTGCAGAGGTGGACCTCCCCTTGAATGGTACACTGGGAATTAGAGGCCAGTACCATTGAATTGGGATCCTTCTTCCACATGACCCCTACCAGTTCATCCTGGTCCACTCCCTTGGGGTTCTGTTGCAAATCATAGGCCCTCTTGATCAGAGTGGGAATTCTTAGGGCCCCCCAGTCCATCGCCCTTGTTTCTCATGACAGAGTTGTGCCAGTCTCCCAAACATATGGGCATTGGTCTCAATTAACAGGGAAACCCCATCATATAGTCCATTAGGGGGACACACTAAGGTCAGTGTCTCGACTTGCTCCTCCGCACCAGTTACAGCTGCAGGAAATGACAACCAGAGGTGGACATATCCTAGGTAGGGATAAGACTTGTCGCTCAGCCCCCACACATGTAGGTCTTCCAGGGATTGTAAGGGCACATCAGATAAGTGTTTGTCATACCAGTCCTTAAATACAATGGTCACTTACGACCCTCTGTCCAGCACAGCCCAAGTAGGAATACCATTCACAGCCATGGTAGTCTCCATTGAAGGGCCCATTATTTTGGACCAGTCTGGAGGGACAGCAGCAGGGTCCTGGACAGATGATTTAGCCATCTAGGGATTTGAGTTACTACTTCTTGAATCCTCACCGCGGTCATTTTGGGCACTCCTCGACTGCTGATTTGTTCTCCGAAGCTCGCCTTGAAGCCTATATACAACTTTATCTAGGCCTTTTGTGGACCAGCATTCTCTCTTCATATGCCTATCCTTCCCACAATTATGGCAAAATATGTTGTCTGGGATTTGGGGTGGCTGAGGCATCACACTGGGAGCTGGTGCGGTGGTACTACTAACTGAAAACCTTGGTGCCATCTCTGTCTGCTGTGTGGTGAGCATTTGGAGACATCTCATCAATTCTCTTACTTCCATAGTCAAGACATCGAGTTTCAAGCTGCTGTCAGCAGGAGATGCTTGGGAGGACACCCCAACCCCCATAGCAGATGCAGTTGGATAAGGGTCGGTGCCTGTACTTGCAGGAGCGGTCTTCATAAAGAGACTGTTTTTTGTTTCCCTGAACACCCTAAGCAGTTCATCCCATGGTGGCACACCCTCATTGGTCCCCACTTTGGAAGGGCCTTCTGATGCTGTGATCACTTGGGCTGCACTCACCCTAGAATTGCAATCCTCCTCTTCATCTTCAACCTCCTGGAGTTCTTTTATCAAGTCACAATAGTCCAGTGGGTTACCCCTTCTATCTGGAAGCCTTAATTGAAGGAGCTGCAATTTAGAATGCTTTACATATTGCAGTACGTGTGCCCCCACCTTTTCGGTAAGCCTTCTGCAGCGCTTTTTCCAGATGAGTAACATATGCAGACAAACTTTCCCCTGGTCATTGTTTTGTACCTTGAAATTTCCACATCAAGTTCTCCCCTGACTCAATGCTCCCAAAATTACCTTGGAGTGAAGATAGGTACTTCAGGGCAGATGCATCAGGGTTTGTGGACCTCAGAAATTTAATGGCCTCTAGGGCAGGACCCCTCAAACTTTCTATGATCCTTTTCCATTTCTCAGCCTCCACACATTGCCATTCAGGTACCAAAGGTGCAACACAATCTATCCAGGTCTCCCAATCATCCTCCCCTTGAAGGGTGGGGAAGGTGCCAGAGAAGATTCTCAACCTTTGGTAAGAGTCATGACTAATGGCAGGTACAGACATATGAGCCAGCATTGGCATGGGCACAGAAGGATGGGCAATAATGGGTGCTGGAGTGGGAGGGGGTGTTGGGGGAGGAACACCCTCAGGTGGCAGGAATAGTTTCTTTAAGTCCTCCACAGTTTTCCTTTCCTCCAGAAACAACTTAGCAAATTTCTCCTCAAAAGTCTCAGATAGTGGGGGGGGGCTCATTCTCCCCAGGGTCTTTACTATCTTTAGTTATCAATCTCCAGGCAGTGAGGGCTCCTTTGGGGGTGATAGTCGGCACTTTGGAACTGTCTACTGGGTCCTTACACTCTACTAATGCCATGAAACTTTGGGCGAGCAGATTAGCCTGTCGACCCACCACCACAGGGTTTTGTAAACATTCAACTAGGAAAGTACTCCCTCTACAGTGTCCTTATAGGTACCCAAGGAATATCCAGGATAAGTATAGCATTTTGGGGGTCGATCTTCTGCCCAGTACACCACCCTACCAACTGGTGTACAGCCACTTCTGTTGGGGTAACCATTTATTTTTAACAGCAGTTCACAAATTTGGCCATTAGGGGATGCTAATCTCAGTGGCACCTTCAAGATGCAACCCCTAGGTGGTGCTATCCCAAGGGCTACTACCCCTCCCTGCTGGCTAGTAGCAGGTTAAGGGGCCTGAGTTCTGAAATGGGTGCCTCCGCCCGGAGGTCAAGGTTGGTAGTGGTCAAGCTAACCTGGGCACAGCCCTCCGGGACACTGTAACCCCCCTCTTTCCCCTCTAGTGGCCTGAACACTGTACAATAATCACTTTCACAATACCCCTGGAACACCACACAAATACCCACACTGTTTGCACTTACCACTAGGGCTGGTTCCTCTGGCTTGACCCTGGGGACCCCCGGTAAAACAAGGTTATGCACAGCAAATAGCAACAGTACAGTACTTTGAGCACAAACAGGAACCACAGTCAGATTACGTGCAGAAAAAGTTAGATCTGATTTATTCAGGGGACTTGAATAAGGGATGGGCAAAATCAGGTTAATTAGGTTAAAGGTTATATCAATCAAGCATGCACTTTGAGTCCCCCATACAGTCACACCTCTGGGTACCTAGGTAGAGAAGAGATGGGCTAGCCAGGACTGATGCCCAAGGTTGGCCAGTGTTGCAGCTGGTTGGGGCCCTGTGATGGAAAACACAACATGCACAGTACACAATATTTGTAATCCAGAGCCAGAGGGGTCAGTTTGTAAAGGAAACAAAACAACAAGACAATCAGATGACACACTCAGATTAAGCTGTTGTTGCAGGGAGCTAACCTGGTATTTACTCATGATACCCAAGACTGGACACAGGCTGGACGAAAATCGAGATTGCAGGTGGTTGATCTGGAATGCCAGGAGAAGCAGGGCCCACACGAGTCACAGAGGCATCGTTCCTGTTCAAGTGTGGAGCAGGGGGCTGATCTCCAGGCAGGTCTCTCGTTGATGGCTTCTCTGTGCAGTGGGTAGTCTGGCTGGGCCAGTCTGGCAAGGCCCAGACCGCATGGGAACAAATTCAGATGCAGTCCGTTTTAGGCTGGATAAGCTTCCAGCAAGCAGAACACAGTTCACACAGTGGGGAACTAACTCACAACCCACTAGCAGCTCATAGCACATTTACATGTGCGCGAATTCTGCTGTACCAGGCAAAGCGCTCCCCGGTCACAATCACAAAGTCTCTGCACACACCAGGAGCTTAGGGGTAGCTGGAACTCCTGACAGGCCGATATCATTCAGCAAAATCTTCAGTCTTCTTCAGGTTGAGCCTGGCCCACTTCAGTAGCTTACTTTAGTCACACAAACTTGGATTTAGTCCAAAATAATTATCTTCTCTCCCTCTCGGGAGCAGCAGCAGACGTGCAAGCCAAAAACTCAGCCCTTTCAGTTTTCCCATGCAAATCCACTCAGGATTGCTGCCCAAAATACACTTGTGCTCCTTGCTCTTCAGTTTCCAGCTTAGATCTAACTGAAAACTGCAAGCTGCCTGGGACTTCCCCAAGATCCAAAAAGGTTTGGTTGGCTGATTTGGCTGTCAGTCAAGGCAAGAGCTTCCCCTTCAGTTGCAAAAAACTACAATTCCTACAGATTTTGACTTCATTTTCAGTAAATAGTTACATCTTTCAACAGAGTTCCCTCTCAGATTACTTAAGCTGCAAACAGACAGCTCTTAAAGAGACAGTAAGCAGAGGCTATACAGGCTCGGGTAATCACATTTACACTGCTAAAATGCAGGACACCAGCCTGGCAGTGAGCATTTAGGCAAGCTCAAGGAAGACTTTTTGGGAACCCCCATTTGTAGGGGGTTACACTAAAATCCAGGTAGGCCACATCCACTGCTTCTCCTTGATTCACTTCCCTGGTCACCCAGTCAAAGAAATATATCAGATTAGTTTGAAATGACCTTCCCGCTGTGAATCCATGTTGCCTTGAATCCTGTGCAATGCTGGATTCAAGATGTTCCATGAACCTTTCTTTTAGCAGTGATTCCATTATTTTTCCCACCTCCAAGGTCAGTCTGACTGGTCTATAGTTTCCAGCCTTCTCCCTGTTGCCATGTTTATGTAGAGGGACTACATCTGCTCTCTTCCAGTCCTCTGGAACCACTCCCATTTCCAGAGATTCATTAAACAGGGCTGTCAGGGTTGCTTCTAGCACCTCCCTGAGCTCCTTTAATATTCTAGGATGAATCCCATCAGGTCCCATTGCCTTGACCAGTTTCAGATTTGCATGTTCCTTTAGAACTCTCTCCTTTGTAAATGGACTAGTGTCCACCTACCTCTCCTAGTTGCTCCTGCCATTTAAATGTGGTCCCTCACCTTCTCCCTCTTCTGGGAACACGGAACAAAAATATTTATTCAGAATTGTTGCTTTTTTCCAAGTCCCCCTCTCCGCATACTCCCCTTCTTCCACCTTGAGCCTTGCAATCCCACCCCTCATCTTTCTCCTTTCACTGACATATCTATAAAATGTCTTGTCCTTTCTTTACTGCCTGGGCTATTTTCTCCTCCATTTGCGCATTTGCACTCCTGACTGCCTTCCCTGCTTCCCTCTGCTTATCCTGATACACTACCCTGTACTCCTTCTCCTTCTGTGCTTCCTTGTACTTCTTGAAAGCCATCTTCTTGGCTCTTACCTTCCCGGTCACTTATTTTGAGAACCATAGTGGTTTTATTTTTCTCTTGCTCTTGTTTATTTGCCTAACAAAAAAGGTTTGTTGCCTCCATTATGGCTCCTTTTAGATGGGACAACTGTTTCTCAACTCCCGCCGCCCTCCCTTCCTCCCTGCTACAGCTTTCCTGAGACATAGCCCCATCTTTGAAAAGTCTTCCCTCCTGAAGTCTAGGACCCTCACCTTTGTGTGGCTTGATTCTGCCACTGTACTCATGCTGAACTACACCGTGTGATGATCACTGTACCCCAGGTGCCCACCTACCATGACATCTGCAATTCTGCCATCGTTGGTAATTACCAGGTCCAAAATTGCATCCTCACATGTGAGAGAGTGTATGCAGAAACCGGCATGGGGATCACAGCAGGAGGGGATACCTAGTATGGGTTGTGTCATATTTATACACAGCATGCAAGAAATGCTTGCAGACCACCCACTGCAGGAGGGGCAGGCCTCCATGTAGCCCATGGAGCAGAAACTAGCACTTCACTAGCTGATGAGGTCATAATGGGATGTAAATGACCCCTTAACACCTTGCATGGGCCAAGAGGTCACTTGCATCAGTGCTTTTGAAAAAAGCAGGTTAGTGCCAGAGCACAAACAAGTTTGGGATTCCCAGTTTTTGCTTCTTGACAGCCTATGGTAAGTACTATAAGCACATAGCTCTCTGTGGCCAGCATGGGGTTGTGTTTTATTCCAGTTCACACTTGTTAGGCTCCTTGGTTAGGACTGCCCTCTAGGGGATATATTCAAACAAGTACAGAGTACTTACCCTGTGCTCCAAACTTGTTTGACTAGAGCACATAATAGGGCCTTGCACTCATTTGTGCTCAGCATTGGGACTGGTGTAAACCTCAACTTTTCAATATTCAATGGACTTCATCTGACTAATGAGGGAGTCAGTGCATTGGGGCAGAAGTTTGATGTCTTTGCAGAATATTTAAACTGGCAAATGGAGAGAGAGGTGCAGCACCCAATACGTCAAATGGGAAGAATATCCCTCCCCCCCAGCTAGTGATCAAACAGGAGTTCAGCATGTCTGTAGTTCATTTGCATCACCAGGTAAGGAAAAAGGTCCGGCTCCCCATACAATGCACAGAGAAAATGCCAAACTTTGCCCAGTAACTAACACACCAAAATCTGGCCAATGGAAAATCATGTACACAAATGCTCGCAGTCTTGGTAACAAGATTCCAGACCTGAAGGCAACAATGACAGAGGCTAAACTGGACATAGTAGCCATTAGCGAGACATGGTTCACCAGTAACCACACTTGGGAGACTTCAGTACCTGGCTATGTACTGTTCAGAAGAGACCAGGGTGCACAAAGGGGGGGGGGTGGAGTGGCCCTTTATATCAATGAAAATATCAAAGCTACAGAAATTCAGAATACACATAAGGAGCCAGAAAAACTGTGGGTCACCCTGGAAACAGGAAATGGAACAGCCATACAAACTGGGGTTGTCTACAGGCCTCCAAACCAGGGGGAGGACATAGAAACATTACTTTTAGAAGATATATAAAACATGACAGCTAAAGGGGAGATTCTGATCATAGGAGACTTCAACATGCCAGATACAAATTGGTCAATACCAGCAGGAACATCTGCTAGAATTAGACACATAGTGGATTCCCTGCAGGGGGAGGGCCTCAAACACCTGGTACAACAACCCACAAGAGACAAAGCTATCCTAGATCTAGTACTGACTAATGGGGAAAGGATCACAGATCTCCAAGTAGAAGGTCACCTGGGGGCCAGTGACATCACATGGTATGGTTCAATTTAGCCACAAGAACTAAATCATCCCATTCCAAGGCAAAAATATGAGAGTTCAGAGGAGCTGACTTTGATAAGATGGCCAACAGAGTTAAGCTAGCCCTGGCAAGAAGAAATACAGGTGAGGGGGTACAGGCAAAGTGGGCAAGCATTAAGAATGCAATACTTGAAGCAACATCCCATTGTGTTAGAGAGAAAAGGAAGTGCAAAAGAAGAAGGAAACCACTTTGGTTCTCAAAAACAGTAGCAGAAAAGGTCAGAGCCAAAAGGCTGGCCTTCAGGAAATATAAGGGAACACAGAGGAAAAAGAAGAAGAATCAGCTTTTATATAGCACTTTTCATACACAGTGTATCCCAAAGCAATTTACAAGCAATGCTAGACTGGTAGTGAAGTGAGTGAATGTGTAGTGGCGGCCATATCGCACATCATCACCCACACACAGCCTGGACAAGTGCATGAACCGGTTTATGGGAAGGGGAATGTTGGCCAGAACACTGGGAATGTCCCCTACTCTTTGTGAAAAGTGCCCTGGATTCTTTTACTTCCACATGGACACCCACCAGGATACCACCAGGATGTGTAGAAGGGATCTCAATTTAACGTCTCATCCAAAGGATGGCACACCCCAGCAGTACAGCACCACCCTAATACTGCACTCGGATGCAAGCGATTTTTTAGGTGCAAGCCCAGTCTCGGTGTGGGACAAGAACCCATGACCAAAGATAGGGAGGCATACCAAACTTCCCTAAGGTAAGCAGGGAAGGCAGTAAGGCAGGCAAAGGCCCAAACTGAGGAAACACTAGCACGAACAGTTAAAAAAGGTGACAAGACTTTCTATAGATACATTAGTGAAAGGAAAAAGTTCAGGGGGGTATTGCTAAGCTCAAGGGGGATAAGGAGAAGTGTGAGGAGGAGGACCATGGAAAAGCATCTATCCTGAATAGATACTTCTTCTCAGTATTTACTGAGGAGAAGGTAGGGCATGGCCCACAGCTCAGCACCATGGACACATTGGGGAGGGAGGTGTGCACTAGTCCCTTCACAAAAGAAAGGGTCCTTCAAGAGCTCAATAAGCTCAGGGTGGACAAGGCAATGGGACCTGATGGCATACATCCCAGGGTACTAAAGGAGCTAAGGGTGGAACTAGCAGATTCATTATCGGAACTGTTTAGTGAGTCTCTGAGCACAGGAGAGGTCCCAGAAGACTGGAGAAAGGCTCATGTGATCCTGCTCCACAAGAGTGGTAGCAGGGAGGAGGCAGGGAATTACAGACCAGTAAGTCTCACCTCAGTAGTGGGCAAGATTATGGAGGCACTCCTTAAGAAAAGGATAGGGCAACACCTGGAATCCATAGGAGCACAGGATCCAAGACAGGATGGGTTTACAACAGGAAGGTCCTGTCAAACTAATCTCATAGATTTCTTTGACTGGGTAACCAGAGTGGTGGACCAAGGGTGAGCAGTTCATGTTGCCTACCTTGACTTCAGCAAAGCTTTCAATACTGTTCCCATGTTAAAAGTGGCCAGTGGCCAAAGTTTTGGTGACCAGTGGTCAAGGTTTTAGTGACCAGTAAGCAAAGTTTTATACAAGTTTACCAACAACAACATTTTTATATAGTTGGCTAGCCAAAAGGTTGAGAACATAGAAAAGGTGTAAAAAGGCTTGCAGTGGCTAGTAAAGTGGCTAGTGAAAGGTGAAAGTGGCTAGCAGATAACTACATAATACCACCACATGTATGTGGGTGCTCGGGTTCAAAAGCTGTTGAGGCCCTTTCAATAATTGTAGAAAAATAGGTGAAGACCATAAACAGTGTTTAGAAACAGGTGTTTTAAGGAAAATGAGCTTTGCTTTGCTTAGCAAAAATATTTTGTACAAAACCTGTTTTCCTCTAACTCAAGGTCATAGCCAAGATAAGGTGCAGCTGCGTCAACTGACTGCAGTTTAGCCTTGGCTAACACAGTTCTTCATTTTATGATTTCTTGTGTTTAAAAAAATGTATAACAGAGAGTTGATAAGAAATAATTATCCTTGCTTTGGCCACTTTCTACTAAAAGGCTCTTTGTATTGTTTTTTTTTTGGTTTTTTTTTCTCAGTTCTAAGCAATTTGTTTTAAATAGAGTAAAAGCCTTTTTTTGTTCTTGTCTCCTAAAGCATGTTATTTTTAATAATGTAAAATCCCTGGACCATCCAAGGGTGATAATAAACAGAACTCCCCTGTCTCACAAAGTGTCAAATGTATCTTATGCCCAAGGTATTTTATGGCCTATGTACTTTCAAACCCTTATCTCATGATTTTATTGAATGATGTAGTGTCTAGGCTAAAATGTGCTGTAGTAGGTTTTGGAAATGTCCACTATGCATTTTTTTGATGTAAACAATTTGAGTATAAATACAGGACCTGGATGTCATGTCCAGTGTGTCCAACAGGAATGGCCGCAGGCTGCTATGGATGCTTGAACACCCAGAAAAAGGGAGCAAGTTTGCTTAATTTTTTCTGAACACCTGTAGCCCTGGTGGTAAAAAGCCATCAGCTGTTTAGAATTAATCATGTTAGAGGTAAAATTGTTAGGGCTTATTTGGGTATTAATAAATTGCAACTGATTTAAAACAACATCTAGTGTCAGGTGGATTTATTGGATTACCAGGGACACTAACCACAAACCTTGTACTTTTACTACCTCACTGTCATCAGTGTGGTATAGTTTCTTTATTTACACACATTGAAGATTGATTAATAAGCTGGGTAGGCTCAGGGTGGGTCAGAAGTTGACCAACTGGGTGGAAGACTGGTGACGGGCAGACAATAGAGAGTGGTGGTAAATGGTATTCAGTCAGAAGTCTGCAAGTCACAAGTGGGGTACCTCAGGGATCAGTCCTGGGGCCAGTCCTCTTCAATATCTTCATCAGTGACATTGCAGATGGACTAGAGGGTAAGGTTTGTCTGTTTGCAGATGACACCAAGATCTGCAACAGAGTAGATGATCCAGATGGGGTGAGCAGAATGAGAAGAGATCTGGGTAAACTGGTAAAATGGTCAGAAGAGTGGCAACTGGGGTTTATTGCAAAGAAGTGCAAGATCATGCACATAGGAAAGAGAAGCCCTGAAGTCACCTATAGGTTGGGAGGGGGGCTGCTGGCAGTCACCATGGAAGAAAGAGACTTGGGCATCATCATCATCACAGATGACCTGAAATCATCCAAGCAGACCACTAAAGCAGTAGGTAAGGCTGGGGGATGTTGGGGTGTATTAGTAGTGTATCACAAGTCATAAGAGGGAGGTAATAATCCCTCTTTACCAGACACTGGTTAGGCCCCATCTGGAATACTGCATGCAGTACTGGGGGCCACACCTTCGCAAGGACATTGACAAAATGGAGGCAGTCAAGAGTAGGGCAACCAAAATGGTGCAGGGACTGCATCAGAAAACATATGAGACAGATTAATGGAGCTCAATATGTATACCCTAGAGCAAATGAGGGAGAGAGGTGATATGACCAAAACATTCAAACACCTTAAAGGCATTAACAAGGTGAGAGAGTCTAACATGTTTTAATATAAGAAAAATATCAGGACAAGAGGACACAGCATGAGATTAGAGGGAGGCTGATTAAGAAGTAGTGTGAGGAAGTTATTTTTCACCGAAAGGGTGGTGGATACATGGAATGGCCTACCTCAGGATGTGATGGATAAGAATACAGTGCAGGGCTTCAAACAGGAATAGGATAGCCATAAGGGAGCAATACAGATGAGTATGAATAGATAAGCCATTGACAGAGTAATGGCCTATGGCACAGTCATAAGGTAGAAAAAGAAATGAGCAGACTGGCTGGGCCTTGAGGTCCTTATCTGCCATCTACTTCTGTGTTTCTATGTTTCTATATGCAACCCTTAGTGCAAAGCATATAATCTTTTTTTTTTCAGCACAAAAGGAGTAAAGGACCACAACTTTCATTCTTTTTCCCATGATTTGATTAAGGACATTTTTCATGGCACTTTGCCCAAAATGTTTTAAATATTTTACAAAATTCCATGAAAGCAAAATGCATAAATTGTGTTTGAACTTCACGTGTGAAAAATTATTTTCCCACCTCTACAGGGACAAACCTCCATGTAGTCCATGGAGCAGAAGCCAGCACTCGACTTGTTAAGTAAGCAATAATACCCTGCAGGGTGGGTGGTAGTGGGCAATACCGGACAGTCCAGAGGCATAATGAGGCCTGACACCACAGTCAAAGGGCCTTATAGCCCCTGGAAGGTCCAGTATTGCCCATATCACCCACCCTAGAGTGTATTTTTGCACTTAGAAAATGAGTCAATGTAGTATATATGTTTCAGAAAAAAAATAATGTTCATGTTAAAATGTTAAAACTGTTAGGTATTTTATTCTAAAAAAAAAAATATTCCTCCACCTGTATTACAATGACTTTTTTTTTTTGAGTTAGGGACATTCAATCAACTTGAGCTCCTGGAGTTGGCTGTCATGGTTATCCCCCCCCCCACCCCCACACATGCACACAGCTTCAAATTGCTAAAAAAGCTTTTGTTCTACTGTATGTATTTATTGGTACAGCCTGGTTTTTTGCCTGTCAGTAGAGGGCATTGGGTGTTTGATAGCTGCTCCTTTTTACAGCTGCAGTGGGCGTACCTTGCAGACGTATTGCTTTGAGAAAAGGACTACCTGCATATTTACCTTCCAAACAACATAGTAGAGTGTTAAAAATAGTATCCTCCACTGAAGTCTCATTACTATGCTGCCTGTGTGTGTATGGGATTTAGAGAGCACTATTTTTCCTCTGGCTCATGTTCCCTTTCTGCAAGGCATCAAAGGAGGCAGGATTTTGTCTAGGGGCATGGCCAGGACACCTAGATGGACAGGTTTGGGGAGGAGGGCAAGCAGGTGCCACCCACTAGGGGCAGGCAGGTGTTCCCAGGGCAGAGGGAACTTGCATCCAGGAATAGGGAAGAGATACCTCATCATTTCTACCTTTCCTAGGTTGCAAGAACAGCCTCAGAGGGAACATCAAGGTTTTTGACAAAGAAGATACCTTAAGGCAACAGCAGAAAGTAGATCTTGTGAATCCTGGACATTTTGGTAATACTGTTTTTGCTTTTAAACTTCAGCTGGCTTAACAGGATGAAGGATTCTTCCTGTACTGCACCTGTCTACATCATAATGTGATATAAAACTAAGGCTGGTGTTCACTGTAACCAGCTTAATGTTCCCCTTTCAATAATGATGTACTAAGTTATCACCTTACTTTGTCACTTATGAATATCCATATTGTCTGAACTTCTTATCCTAAAACAGTGTCTTTACAATACAGAAAAATGCTATATTCAAAGTATAAAAAGAGAAAGAACCAAATTGCTCTGCATTTTAAATGCAGTTGGCCAAAACAATAACTATAAAAAGAAATATTTTTTTTTTCACTTCAGTTAGGCATCCAATGTCAAAATGAATATTTTTAGCATCTTGCCATATATTGTAGTGTGGTCAACTACTGACAACAAGGCGTAGTACAGGACCGTCGGTGTGTAAAATTAGCACTTTGCTTCATGCCACATGAATGGGAGGGGGACAAAAATGCTGAAATAAATGAAAAAATCTATCAAGGGTGATGGTTTTCTCAAATAACAGTAAAAGCACAGTTACTGACACAAGCAGTATCATTAATTTGCTGGGGACATTGCAAATGCCAGCATGAAAAGCGAAAGGAAAAAAAGTATACCTGTATCGATGCAGTTAGGAAATACAGGGAGACAACAACTGACACATTGGTTTGACTATAAAGGCATTATTACTTAAAAGATAATTTTTTTGTGGAACTCAAAAAGCTGATGCAAAACAAATGTATTTGCAAAAACATCAAACCCTGTTTGTGTTTGCCTTGTTTACATACACACTTGAACGAGGTTCAAACTCCAATTTCAGTGAAACCAATGTTACATTCCTCAATTGGAAGCTCATGTAAACTCATTCTGAGTTGGGTTCCTGTTTCAGTTGGAACTGGGTTCAAGTGCAGTGGTTCAAAATAATTGATTATTTTGAACCCAGTTACTTAGTACATGTAAACCTGATTTGTGAATTGATTCTGCTATACTTACTGTTGAAACTGCTGCGAAATGAATGCAACCAGATTCAAAATTCTCAGTTGCTGTGTGTTTACATGCAATGGGAATCAGTCACCTTGTAATCAATTCAGTTAGAACTGATTACAAGGTAACTGATTCCCATTACATGTGAACACACAGCAACTGAGGATTTTGAATCTAGTTGTTCATCCGCATCAATCCAACACCATGTAAACAAAATGGATTACAATCTGAATGAAAAGAATGGATTACAAAGTAATTGATTCCCACTACATGTAAACATAGCAAATGATATATAGTTCCCTGTTCCAATACACACACACACACACTGTATAGGCAGAAATACAGGACACCAGTTGCAGTAAAAAGAATGTCAGCATGATGCCATCTTGCAAACCAGGAGTATGAAAAGAAAACGTAAATTAAATATTTTTCAGTTTACTTAACGAATATAGGGAGAGAACAACTGAGGTATTGGTTAGACTATAAAGGCATTATTACTTAATGATTAGATTTGTCTACAAGCACTATCTTCTAAGCAAGACACAAGCAATTGAATCAACACACACACACACACACACACACACACACACACACACACACACACTTATCATGTAGTTTTCCTTTACTTGAGCTATCTCCAGTGCTGCCTTTTTTTTTTTGCAAGCTGAAACCTCCGCTATAGTGATCTTTCTGTGCTAAGTTTCAATGCTTAATTTACAACCATTTACAAACTGAGAAACTTGTTTTGCTGGTATCCCCTTCCCCACTCATACAGAGGTGTCAATTCACTGTTTGATAACCATGCTGGTTGATTTTACTTGCTTAGGGCAACATATTATCATTTCCAATAGTTTACATTAAAAGGATCAAGGAATATAACAACAACTGATGACAAGCAAGATGGTTAAATGAGGATGTGAAGAAAGTGACAACAACAACAACAACAACCAACAAAAAATCTAAACATGCAATAAAATATCTGAAAACAAAAGGCATGACATAATCACATGGTCAGAATATGAAACATTTTTAAAGAAACATAAACGCAAAGGTAACCATTTCAAAAAGAAAATGGAACTCAAATGCAACAAATGCAGACAAAGGCAATAGCAAGCAATTATGCAGTTACATCAATAGCCTAAACAAAAAAATATGTAAGTATATTAATAATAAAGGGGATACAGTAAAATATCCAGTGGAGATAGCAAGGTAATGTAATGAATATTTGTGTTCCTTATTCAAACCCAGTCACAACTCAGTCCCCTGCCCCTGTACATTACCAGACATGCCAACATAATTAATATAAATACAGACAACATACTGCAAAAAATTCAGAATACCAAAATGCTGAAATTAAATATTGGGATAATCCATAACCATGCACCCCCTCAAAATATATATATATTTTTTAAATTAATAAATACAGGTTCAGGGTAAATTCTAGAATCAGTAAGATTTAAGTCAGCTACATGTCTAACATTGATTTCAGTGCAGAGAGCAGTAGTGATTCACAAAGGGATAATCAGGTACCCTAAATGTAATGTGTCTCTATGAAAATGTGATCTAATTCTTGGGCAACCATACCTGATAGACATAATTTCTGTTATACCTTTGCAAAACATCTGCCACTGTACCACATTTGGCAGTCATTGAAAAATGTTTCCCTAGCTATTCATCCCTGAATTATAAACAGTAGAACCCAAACCAGTCAAACCATATGAAGATTCATCACTGTAAGCCTTGTGTATTATGCAAACTGTGATACTCGACAGTTTTAGGGTAATTTAGTCCATCTTGACTTATTTGCTGCATATGCATCTCAGTTGCTAAGGGGTCCTGATCATGTTCATCTTTCCTCAAGCCAAGCTAGCTACAATATGTATAGCATTAACACTGATGGGAAGATTTTGCCATTAGCAAGAATCTCTTTAAATAGCCTTTTTTTTTTTGGCAAATTGAAACCTCCTCCATAGTGTTTTATTTGGCTTGCCTCTGGCTTGAAAGAAGTTAAAGGAAAACTGCACCCAATGTCCAAGTCTGGTGCCTCTGTGATTTCTCTGAATTTGCTAAAAAAAAAATATCCTGCACATTTTGAGTCCCTCCATAGGAGACATCAATAAAGTAAGCAAATACTAAGTAAGGACTGGATCACATAAAAAACAAAATCACAAAGCCTACTTAGCCAGTGGATGACCACAGCTGCAAAATGATTAGATTTATCTACAAGCACTGTCTTCCATGCAAGATACAATCAATTGAATCAAAAGTATACACACACACACACACACACACACACAGCAGAACACAGCTGCAAAATGATTAGATTTGTCTAAAAAAACTATGCACATTATCATTACTCTGTTGTGTGAGTAAAGCATATCTGAACACTGTGTAGCTCACAGAAATTAAATCTACAAACTATAAATATTATATTAAACTTCAGTGTGAGTGAAGCATATCTGAACATTAATGAGCAAACAGACCTGCACTAGCAATGTGTGTGTATGTGTGTGTGGGGGGGGGGTACCCTGTGACAAAACAAAAACTGTACCTGGAGGTCAGGGGTCAATCTTAACATTGTTTTACTAGCCCAAACACTAGTGCAAATTAACCAGGTCTAGTGCAGCTAACTCTGTACTTGCCCGTCTTGACTACTGCAGATGTTCATGGCTGTTAATGAAATTAAAAAAGTCTCTACTTTAGCATTCTCTAATCCTCATGCTAATCTCTCTCAAGTTCCAGATGGCCAGGTGCGATTAACAGCTCATTAGGAGCTGCAATTATCTGGCAGTTCAAGAGATCGATCCCACAAAAGACTTAATGTGAGTCATTATCATTCCACTGCTAAGACTTTCAGCTAGTGTCCAGGGTGTGATCAAGCGTAGAGTGCTGTTAAATCACTAGGTTCCAGTTTTTTGAATGTGTCTAACAATGTGTCCAATATTATTAATACCAGTTCCCCTCATTTTTCTACATTTTGAGTGTTTGTATCCAACATTTCAGTGACAAAATGCAAAGAGGTATACAGGATTGGCCCTGCAGGTAGTCGGTTTTATTACAGCCTCACCATTAACTTCCCTTTCCCCTCCAAATCTCTTAACTCTGTTCTTTCCCTGGACACCACTGCAGACCAGACTCTAAAGTGACCATCCATAGATCCATAGCTGCCATTACTGGCAAGTGTAGGGGGTCCCCAGCTCTTCTAAATGGACCATGCCAGCCATCACCATCCATACAATTCCATCCATATCCCACTCAGCATGTACTTTTAGTCTAAAAATAAAGCTTTGGATCATATGTGGTACAAAAATAAACCTTGGTACATGTGATGAAGTCAGTTATTGTGTGCACAGAGCTAGGACTGCTTGATTGAACATTTGCTGTTGTGATGTCCTCTCTCTGTTTGATGTGAAGGGGGGCAGAGAGTGGAAGAGAGGAGGCCATGGTACAAAACAATGGAGGGGGGCTCACTGTCTGTGATGGCACTATAGTCTTTTTTTCTGCTGTGCAACTGGAAGCAATGTGGGAGCATCATAAATGTGCAATAATCAGAGTATTTCTTGGCTTTGCTTGCATTGTTTCCTGTACAAGTGATCAAAATTTACCATTGTAATTAAGGGCTAGTGCAACCATCTGCAGGCTAGTGCAATTTTGAATCAACTTGCCCTGCTGGCTAGTGCAAAAAAAGGTTAAGGTTGACCCCTGCTGGAGGTTTAAAGTCATGGTACAACCTAAGGTGTATAACCTTTTGCACAGATCAGTGACCTCCCTGTGTCAATGGCCACAATTACTGCTAAGCATTGAAAGCAGGCAACAGAAAATATAAGCATAAAACATGGACATGGAGAAATTATTGTAATTTTCAGGATAGAGTATTGGGTTGCTTACTGTACTGTTTGTTTCCCTTATGTTTGCTGCTGTGCTAGCACATACTGCAACAGTGAAATTAGCCATCACAGTCAAAAGTTTGTAGATTGGAAAGGATCAGCTGCCTGCAGAGTCCTTTCTTCCTTGACACACACACACACACACAAACAATAATGGTGTGGTGCCTGTTACATGAAAATAATTACTAAAGTATGAATAAAGCCCTCGAGGTTGTAAATGTGTCCTGTGAAAGTTTTTGAATATTATAAATACATTTACAAGTACATAAATAATGAAACTAATGTGTCTGAGTAGTACATGAATAAAAATATAAATATCGCCAATGTGTAATAATTACATGAGACTGGATTTAATTTTGCTGCCCTGTAAGTGTGGTATCTTGAATCAGTAATCAATCCAGGTTATAGTACATTAAAAAATGACAGTCCATAAAAGGTAGTAACTATAACAGTGGGTGCATGGTATAATAGGAAAAAAAAACTTACCGAAGTTGGTACAGAAATGGAAATGTTAGTCCTGTAAAGGACATCATTGAAATAATCCAATTTGTGAAGAAGTTGGTAGGAAATACACAGAAGAGTCACTTATGTTGAGTTGATCCATGTAACAATGAAATATTTTGATTATGATATATCAGTAGCCAGGTAACTATTAGCCAGTCACTTTCAGTCCATAGATCCAGACTATATGGGTTTGGTTTCCTAGCAGTAATTTAAGATTGCTTATCTCCAGCAACCTCAGAAGCAAATGTTGGATGCGATGTGATAAGTAAC
This sequence comes from Neoceratodus forsteri, assembly GCA_016271365.2. NCBI lineage: Eukaryota > Metazoa > Chordata > Ceratodontiformes > Ceratodontidae > Neoceratodus > Neoceratodus forsteri. The sequence continues at coordinate 1,062,055,402 of CM028130.1, read as the reverse complement.
ACTGTATAGGCACTAAAAACAAAGGCCTTGCTTAAGTTGATATCCTTTACATGGAAAGTGGATTTGACAATGGCATATAAGATTCACCCAATGTGAATTACTGCGAAAGGAATTTAAAGTCATTTGTACCTCAGACAGAAAGTCTGGCAGTTTTCCTATAGATCCTGGTACCTGACATTTACCATTATTGTGTGAAGTGACTGAAGGCTTGGGGACTTTAGCATATGAACAGGTTTTGTGCTTTGAAGTTTAATATAGAGTGTGATAATGTCATGGGTAGAGGATGGAGTCTGTAGGAAAAGAAGCTTTATGCAAAATAATTTATTACTCTGTTGTGTGAATGAAGCATATCTGAACACTGTGTAGGTCGTAGAAATTAAATCTACAAACACAGTATGAGCATTATTATTAAATTTCAGTGTGAGTGAAGTGTATCTGAACACTAATGAGTAAACAGACCTTCACTCAGCTGGGGGCGGGGTACCCTGTAAGAAAAAAACAGTACCTGGAGGTTTAAAGTTAAGGTACAATCATAGAAAAGGCTACTTAATAAATGAAGATCCACGCTAATGTTTACCAGATATTTTCTCCATGTAATGGTCACAGCAAACATTACATGCCAAACTGGACAAGGGAAATGCTCTCCACAATGATCTTTCCCTGGCCCAGTGGGGCATGTAGTGTTTGTTTTGACCATTAAATGGAGAAAATATCTATTAAACATTATTGTGGATCTTTATTTATTAAGTACCCTGAGCTAGGGTTGATCTGTGACATTAAACCTCTACATATATTTGCATTTGTATATATGTTCAGATCACAGGCTTATGGAAAGGTCAATATTCACATTATTATTACTCTGTTGTGTGAGTGAAGCATATCTGAACACTGCGTAGGTCACAGAAATGGAATCTACAAACAAACTACAAACATTATTGTTAAACTTCAGCATGAGTGAAGCATATCTGAACACTAATGAGTAACCAGACCTGCACTCAGTGAGGGGTAGGAGGGTTACCCTGTCACAAAAAAAAAACAGTACCTTGAGGTTTAAAGTCAAGGTACAACCTGAGGTGTATGACCTTTTGCACAGAGCAGTGACCTCCCTGTGTCAATGGCCACAATGACTGCTAAGCACTGAAAGCAGGCAACAGACAAGATAAGCATAAAAGGTGGACATGAAGAAATAATTATAATTTTCAGGATAGAGTATTGGGTTGCTTACTGTACTGCTGTTTTTTATTTCCTGGTGTTTGTTATTGTGCTAGCATATACTGCAACAGTGAAATTAACCATCACAGTCAAAAGTTTGTGCACTGGAAAGGCTCAGCTGCCTGTAGAGCCCTTCCTTCCCTCACATACACACACACACACACACACACAGGTTCCTACAGTGTTATTAATTTCACACACTTGGCAGCAGACCAAAAAAAGTTCTCAGTAGCACTGCCAACCTCTGGAAGTTACAAGACTGCAGAGACTGATCATGCCATGTTGCATTTTAGGCATGATTTTTATGTTTGCTTGTGCACATGTGCAAGAAACATGTGACAGCTTGCTGGAGTAGTAGTTTGTGGATGTGTTGTTGTGTTGTGGCCAATGCCCCCACTGCTTTGTGGGGCTTGTCTCTGTGGTAACAATAAAAGAGCATGCTGTCTATGACAGCAGTGCAAAAGCATGCCACCAACTTGAAAGAATGTTGTCGCTGCAATGAGGGAGCACCTCCTCGTTGCAGGGCGTGCCTTGCCTAGTGTAACATTTCAATAAACATGGTGATGGCTGTCACTGTTGACGTCTGCCTCTAGTCCCCAGAAAGCTGATGTTGGGGGTGCCCAATCCCCCCCTGTAGGCATACCTCCTCCCAGTTCATTTGCTGATGGGGGAGCCCAATCCCCATCAGCATAATGGTCCCCCTGTACAATAATTTATCTGCCGAGGGGGAGCCCAATTCCCCTTGCCATCATGCTCCCCCCAAACAAGGACCCTTTCTTCTTTGCCATCGGGGTGCCCAATCCCTGTTGGCTCCAGTTCCCCCCTCCACAAAACACCTATGTGACATGCTGGGAGCCCACTCCTAGTGTGCCAGATGTCCCTGTAACAAAGAAAACCTTTCCGCAACCATTTATTTTTATTTTGTTTAACCTGTGAACAAGAAAATGGTCCCTTATTGTTCCCTCCCCAACCTGCACCCACCCTCTGCACAACACACCTCCCACCCACCCCTCACCCCATACTTACCTCTGGAGCCTGGTGCAATGATCTTCGGTGGAGCGAGAACCTGTCTGCACTATTCAAAGCCGACTGCAAACTGAAGCAATGCCGGTAAACTATATAATGGCATATGGTAAATGAGTATGAGTTTTTTTCAACTTAGGTGGATATCTCAGCCAGTTTTGTGACTTTCAGCACCAAATTTTCACCATGGAGTTTTTGGGACCCCACTTCATGAATTCAAGTCACTGTCGTGTCATTATTCGGTCCCAAAGGTTGATTTTGCGGTTACTGCATGGAATCACCTTTTAGGACCGATTAACAAAACAACAATGTCACTGTTCATGAGGAGGCCTCCCAAAAAGCCTATATTGCAAATTTGGTGAAAAAATCCAAAAAAATTACTATTAAGAGCGTGCATTGCATACTTTCCACCGTCGCTCATAACTTCAAGAATTTTTTATATTTTCACTCCAGATTTTCAACATTTACATTTTTTCACATCTGGTTATGAACAGTACAGCTGTCATTTTTCACATCCTGACCAAAATGTGTTTTCGCACATCTGGCGCACAATGGCACGGTCATTGTGGGAAATCAATCACAGTGACACTGTTAAAGAGCAGAGGTCCCAAAATGCCTATGTTGAAAATTTGGTGACAAAATTCCAAAAAATTTAATATGTTATGAGTATGCGTTGTGCGATTTCCATGCACACTTATAACGCTTTCATTCACATATCTGGTCCTTTGTAGTACAGTTTGGTCTGCAAGCCCATTGGTTCACACTGTGGACCAATAGGTGTACAGATCATACTGTACACTGTCATTCGGCAGGCAGTCGAGTGGTATGCGGCCGGGGTGCTGCCACCCGCCAATGACGGGGGTGTGCTGGGTGGCTGAGGTCCCCTGTGGGTGAGTGGGGAGGGGGTACAACTAGACCACCAGGTAAATCTTTTGTATGACAACAGCCCGTGATTGGGCATCTGGGGTGGAGACCGCTAGACCACCAGGTACTTTTATTATTTTTACAGATGCCTGTGATCGGGCATATGGGAAGGGGACTGCTAGACCTCCAGGTACATTTATTACTGTTACAGATGCCCACAATCGGGCATATGGGGAGGGGACTGCTAGACCACCAGGTACTTATTATACAAGTACAGATGCCCACAATCGGGCATACAGGAAGGGGATCACTAGAGCACCAGGTAATTTTATTACTTTAACAGATGCCTACGATATGGTGTATGGAGAGGGGGGGCACCAGACTACCAGGGAAGGTCTGAGTGCTTGTGGATGGTGTTCCTGCTGGGTGGGTGGCCACCCATGACTGTCAGCTGTTGTGCTGCACCTTGCAATACAGCCGCCCCGCTGTGGTTGGCCAGTATTTGAGCCTGTTTTCTTTGGCTCAACTTTCAGCATCAGTGTGCGGCACATGTAGGGGTTGCACCAGCATATGCACCGCACATCCCAGGCTGAATATCGGGATGTGCTGCATATGTATGGGCATGCCTCCTGCATCTGCGCTACATACATTACCAAAGCATCCTGGCGCATCAGGGGTTGCACCACGCAACCTGACACTTTGAATATCATGCCAGGGCACATTGAGAGGTTGCACCTGGCACAACCCTGTTGTGCCAGGTGCAACCTCTTTGAATATCCTGGCCACAGTATTCTGCATCCAGTTTGCAGATGATTCTCTTTATGTGACTGGAGTGTGTTGGCAACTAGTTAGTTTGTTTTCCACGTCAGCTGCAAAATGTAACTTTTAAACAAAAGTACAGTATATTCAGGCAGCTCGTTCAGAGCTCGGTAGAAACCAGCTAAAAAACAGATATCGCTTCAGTGAATAAGTGATTTCCTGTGCAAAGCCTTAAAGGAAAACTACACCCTCATATCTTGTAAACTTTATTTGTTTCCACGTCAACAGGCAACTCTTTTCATGTAGCTGTTAGAGATGTATGTGGCTGCTTTAGTTTATTTTCACCGGTCATACTAGTCCCTGTAACTATCCAGGGGATCTCCATTTTCTGATTGTTGAAATCTCAGTGTCCCTGTGAGCTACATTAGGATATTAGAACATGATGTGTCAGCAACCTTTAGACTTCACAGTGTGCCTGTCTGCTTTATTAGTGTTCAACAAAACAAGTTGCAGCAAGGTGTGAAATACCACATTTACCTTTAGTTAGCTTTGCAAACTGTCTAAGTTGTAATGCTGGGTTTCTCCCTTTAAACTGCATTCAGTCTATGTATTTCCAGACAGTTTTTTCAGGATATTTGTACTTTCAGCATAGAGCTGCATGATATAAATGGGTGATGTGGCATCATGTTCTCATATGTGGATGCAGATCTCATGGACAATGGGATTGCAAGATTCGTAAAATGGAGACTCTCAGAATAGTTACAGGAATTAGCATGAACAGTGAAAACAAACTAAAGCCAACACATATATGCTTAACAGCTACAGGAAAAGAGTTGTCTGTTGACATGGAAACAAGACTGACAAGATGTGAGGGTGTAGTTTTCCTTTAACAGTAAGGCTGTACAGAAAGTAAAAATTCTGATGAAATAAAATTCTGTGGAATTCTGGAAAATTGTGTAGAATTCCATTGGTAGTGGAATTACAGCATTTAACATGTTAAATGGTTTTTGTGGATTAATAATACACAGTTTACAAAAATTGCAAATTTTTTTTCACATTCTACAGAATAATATGCTGCGGTTTATTTGATTCATGCAAAACTACTTTGCGGTTTACATAGAAAAGCTTTGCAGAATTCTTCAGATTTTAAAATGAAATTCCAAAAGCATTTAGGAAATTATTTTGATGGTGAATGCCAAACAGCCCTGCTTAACAGCTCATTTGCTAATAGGCTTTCAACTAGTTCCACAATAAGTTTAATGTGAACTGCACTATGCTCCTGACACCCTACCCGATCTATGATTTGGAGTGAGGCAGTGATAGTCATAAACACTGGCTGCTCAGCCATCCCACTCCCTAACTCCTATGCTGCAAACACATGTTGAATCCAATGACAAGATTTGTCTCCTGCTAAGTCAGCTGAACATTGGCAGGAAGTCTTTATTGAGTCAGTCTTTAGGTGGAAGTTGGGTGCCATTCGGACGGTAAAACTCTTTCTTGATAACTTGCACCCGAACATATTTCTTTGACAGAGTTTCCACTGGCTTGCCAACTCGATGTCCATAGGCTGAAGATGACAAGACAGGAACAGCTCTCTTCTTCTCCTGGAAGGGCACAAAAGGGGAATCAAAACATTACTTATAGGACTGCTGGGAACAAGTTTTCCTAAAATAGGCAACTCTTCCTGCCTCATAGTTTCTTGTGTTTCATTGACAGTAACATAACAATTCTTCATGGCCCAAAAGAGGCCTTAAAGTATTTGGAATGGGCATGTGGTGGAAGATTGAGGTGGCTAGCTGCCTTGAGGCAGTGCAAACAAGGAGAACAAGCACCAGGAATAGTGCTGTACTTAAACATGAACCACAGTTACAATAAGAAAAGCACCCATAGACATAGAGGTCACATCCAAATGGTCATAGTAGAAAAATATACAATTTCTATTTAATTTATCATAGCATAAAATTCCAGCACCATGTGTACAGCAGACGGTTGCCGCTATTTAGAGCTCTACCACTGTTTAAGCGGGTCGCCCAGGGGCAGTGCGAAGAGCAGCGCAACAGAGCGACTGACACAAAAGGCTGCTCCACAATACAAAGGTGAAAATAGCTGCAAGCCCACAATGGGCGCGACAACTGCGGCTTCACAGACCAGGCAAGGGCTGAGCAGGCGAAGCCCATAGGCAGCAAGGTGCTCCGGGGCATTACTGCAACAAAAGTAGGGCCACAGAAGGTGCACTGTGGGGAGGGAGCAAGAGCAGAGCAGAAGGCGCAGATGGATGCTGGTGGGGGACTGCAAATGGTGGGGGTGCACACACACTCCAGGACAGGCCCCCCCAAGAACCTCATACAACCTGGCAGCCCTTAAGGACTTGCTGAAATAGTAGCACTCTTAATAGCAGCAACCATAGTGGTGCTCTAAATAGCAGCAACTGAGCTGAGCTGTATCTTAGCATCTTCATATTATAAGCTGGTGGTGTACTGTTTTGTTTTCTGTTTTTTTAGCTCTTTCAATCTCTAGCCTCCTACTTGTTTGGCTCAGACTTCCTTTCAGCATGGACATAGACCTTCCCCTGCAGCCTATTTTTGTTCTGAACTTCACCATCCCTAGCTAAGCCTTTGAGGACCCTCACCCCCCATGGGGGTACATAGGCTAACCAGCTCTGCTGAGTGGAGATGGAGGCCTGAAATATATTCTGTGGGTGGCTCATCTAGGTGGTGGTGGTGGGGGGGGACCATTCAGCATTAGCTACATGAGACTCCACCCTTTTTCTTTTTCCTGCTCTTCCCTGGGGATGAGCTGATAGTCCCTTCCAGTATCAGCTATGCATAACCATGCTGTGTTGCCCCCTGTGCCACCAGTGTGAAGTCTAACAGCAACGAGTTCTGCAGTGCCCATCCCTTCTGAAGAGAGCATCCACTAGGACTGCCCACCATATAAAATTGCCTCAAGACTTCCTGCCCAGTAATAAAGTTTGAACCCTCTAGATAACATACCTCAAAATCCTTATGCCCTATTTGGACATCCTCCCCTTACCCTTAAAGTGGTCCTCGCTCTTCCTGTGGTGCTCGCCTTGTGGCTCCCATGTACCGTCACTCTTGTGTCCAGGTGCACCTCGATGTCATTGTGCTCCGTGTGCGATACCATCAGGGGTCACCCTTGCAGGACTCGCCCTGTAAAAAATCACACTTATCACATAAAACCCATCAGACTGTCCAGGACAGTCTGCTGTACACATGGTGCTGGAATTTTATGCTATGGTGAAGTGAATAAAAATAGTATATTTTTTCTATTATAACCGTTTGGATGTGACCTCTATGGCTATGGGTGCTTTTCTCCTTGTAACTATGGTTTCGTCTTGATGCACTAAATATAGTGCTATTTATTATTTTTACAACTCATCAAATGTTCATTTAGAAATCCTGGGCCCAATTTTCAAAGGGTTGAGAATGTCACAAGCCCTGGGAGTGCCCAACATATGGTGCAAGGGGCTTGCATCATTCTCCCAGCTGATGATCGGGATTTTCTATCCTATGTTCCGATTACCCTGAGTTAGGCCAACTTCTTCTGGTCTAACTTAAAGCAGTTCTGGGTACCTTTTTTACAGGGGTTGCACCATATATTTGGCGCAAGCTGCCATAAATTGGGTAAAGTGTCACAACTGCTCCTGATGTACCAAAATCAGGTGCAGTTGTGACAAAAGTGTTTGGCGCAGCTGCACCCAAAAAAAGGTTGGATGCATGGCTTGGCACAAGCCTTGCATCATCCTTTCAAAATTGAGCTCCTTGTTTTCTTGTAATATAAACAAAAAACACATTACAAGTATTACAAATTGTATATTGTATAGCTATCATCTATGCCACGATAAATTTATTATGTCACTCACACTATCGGGTAATGCCCCACTGTGCTCCTTTACCAATACCATCACAATAAGCATCCCTTCCTGTGGTCCTTCCCGTGGTGAATCCCCTTGAATGCCACTCATGTTGTTATTTATGATCTTGTACAGCAATCCAATGAAGCACACTGTTATACTGTCATAGAACTATTTTTATTGGTATATACTAAATAGAGAATAATGGATGGTGTGTTGTACATTATGAGGTTTTTTTTATGCACTCAAGGTGTGTAATAAAGGAATAATGATTGGCAGGGTGGGTGTTATGCTGGGATAACATCCCGCCTTGGGTGGTTGGGCCCGAGGCCATCGGCTGAGGCTGTCCAACACCCGAGAAGGGATGTTATCCCAGCATAACACCCACCCCGGAGGGCATTATTCCTTTTATACAATGGCTCATAACTATTAAATAATAAAGCAGACAACGAATTTTTAGTTTTAAAATGTTTTTAATGAAGAAAATGTAAAATATCCTTCCACTACATCAAATAGTTCCAAAGTTGAACTGTAACAGATGTGTAATTTAATTAGTATTATACAATGGCAAGTAAGAATCCCATTTCCTGATTGGTCAGCTGGTCACCACAGCAGGGATGTTATCCTAGCATAACATCCCAGCTGTAGTGCCAGCCAGCTGTCAGCCTCAGAGGTTGTACTAAACATATCCCTCCACAGCAGCTTCTCACAGAAAGTCTGTCAGCTATACCTGAATGGCAAAATTTGCATAGTGAACTTCACTGTCTGTACCATGAATTCAATAAATGAATGGTTTTCAGAAGATAAAGAAAACAATGTACCAAAACCAGAGGCAAAAAAAAAAAGTAAAGAAAAAAATTGACATCTACAAGTAGCAGAAAAGAGCTTGATGACATCGAACAGAACAGAAATGATCCTGCCACAAAATGCCAAACTAACTGGGTGGGTGTTATGCTGGAATAATATCCCACTTCGGGTGGTTGGACCCGGCATAACACCCACCCTGTCGGTCATTATTCCTTTATACAGTGGCTCGTAACCATTAAATAATAAAGCAGGCAAAATAATTTTTAGTTTTAAAACGTTTTTAATGAAGAAAATGTAGAATATCCTTCCACTACATCAAATAGTTCCAAAGTTGAACTGTAACAGATGTGTAATTTAATTAGTAATTTGTCAATTTTTTTTTATTCTAAGATGAGGTGACTGAAAGTGTGCAATTTATGCTCATATTACATATATTTTTTTTTAAATGTAACACTTTAGGCAGAAACTGTCTTTATGCTCACATTAAATACTTTTTAAAAATTTTACATTTGAAGCACAATCTGTTTTTTTAATTTTACGTTAATAGAACAACAACTTTCATTCAACAACAACATGTAAAGTTCATTTCAAGGGAACTTTGTTTTAAACTAGCAGGCATGGAATTTTACTTTGGCAACTATGATGCTACATTTATGATTTATAGATATTGAAAAAGCATTTAGAGTTGCTTTGAATGTAAAACTGATTGCTGCTTTGCAGGGATGTGCTGCTGTTACTCTGGGCTGGCTCTGTAGATTCAGCATTGGTGCTACAGGTTGCAGAGAAGGTATCTCTTCCAGATGTTGACGCTGCTGCTTCTGTCAGGAGCACATTGCTGGTTGTGGCATTGGCGGTTCGAATCATGGACACTGCGTCTGTGTTTTTACAGGGTCCGATGGTTTCTGCTAAGGTTTCTCTTCCAGAGGTTGATGCTGCTGTTTCCGTCGGGTACACATCTTTGGTTGTGGCATCAGGGGGTCCAATCGTGCTGCTGGTTTCAGGTTGCATGCCAGGTAAAATTGAACTCTAGTTGCTGTGTTCTTGCAAGGTTGGTGCCCAGTAACTATTCAGTGAGGATTGCTGCTTGTGAACGGTGACAGATATAATCTGTCTGCTTTCAAGTCCGGCATTGCTTAGCAGTTGAATAGCGGTTGCACGCAGGGAATGGTTCGTATAGGAGTTTGCCAGTCCTGCTACAGCACACATCTTCGGGAGCATTGACGAAAGGTAATTTTTACCTATGGGCTCTAAAGTGTACCACTTTGTTTCATTTTCCCAAGGGTTAAATATCTTTTTTCTGGGATGCAGAAACAGACATGGTGGATTTTGTGGTAGCTTACTGAAGTATTTTTTTAGTGCGGTTTCCGGACAGTGTGGGTGCCCTTTGATCTCAAACGTTGTCCCTCAATATCTGTCTCTATCTTTTTCAAGGGGATCACAGTATTTTTTTTGTTTTTTTGTTAAAATTTAAGGAGATATATTCTAGACCATTTTCTGTTTGTTTAAATTGGAAGTAGGATGGCTTTAATTGTCGCTGGCCCTCACAGCCGTGTCTGGCGAAATGTATTTGTAACTTGAGCCAGACGTGGCATAGCAGTCCTTTGGGGGTTTCACTACTGAGGGCCAGGGATTCTCTCAGCAGCTGGAGGTCTGTGGTGGTGAGGGGAGGGAGGTGTTTTGTTTTATCTCTTCCCCTCACGTCTTAAGTTTTTAATTTCAGCAATGAAAACGTTTGCACTTTGGAATTCAGGGTTTGTTAGGAAGTTAAGGTTTCTGCTGACAGGAAGCTCATTTAAATAACAGTTTAGTCCCGCTCGAACTCTGATGTAACTGCTAATGCCATAGTAATCACCACTTGAATTTCTCATAGAAGCATAGAATTTTCTAAGAATCACATTTAAATCATTGGCACTTACTGTGTTAACATCTACTTCTGTTTTTGTTTCTTAAAGCCAGTCTTGCCAAACTTAGACAGCCCAGTTGGTTTGATGTTTTGTGGCAGGCTCATTTCTGTTCCGTTCGATGTCATCAAGCTGGTTTTCTGCTACTTGTAGATGCCGTTTTTTTTCTTTACTTTTTTTTTTGCCTCTGGTTTTGGCACTTTGTTTTCTTTGTCTTCTGAAAACCATTCATTTATTGAATCCATGGTACAGACAGTGAAGTTCACTATCCCGGATTTTGCCATTCAGGTATAGCTGACAGACTTTCTGTGAGAAGCTGCTGTGGAGGGATATGTTTAGTACAATCTCTGTGGCTGACAGCTGGCTGGCACTACAGCTGGGATGTTATGCCAGGATAACATCCCTGCTGTGGTGACCAGCTGTCCAATCAGGAAGCAGGATTCTTACTTGCCATTGTATAAGTAAAATTATTAAACAGATTCTTAAATTACTATCATCATGTAGCCCCACTCTGGCGCCATCCCAGAGAGGGCCACTACCCCTGCTTGGGTGGGCACTAATCAGGATAAGGGGCCTAGGTTCCTTAGCTGATATTATCAGGGTCCTTTCCCAAGAATACAAATAAAATGGTGGTGTGTCCACCCAGAGCACAATTAGTGGGCCTGATCTCTTCCAGTACAACCCCCTGGGGTGTCGTACCAACCCACCCCCCCCAGCTACCCCAGACATGAACTTACCAGACTCAAACCTCCCCACATGTAAGCAGTTGCATAATTAACTTCAGGTAATAATATACTCACCAAAATCAGGCTCTTGAGTCTGCGCTTTCTGAAACAGTAACATCATAATTCATTTACATGGGGAGGGTTAGGAAGGGGTAAAATTGGAAAAGAGGTTAAGCAAACATTTATTAAGTTGCATTTAAAGCTTTGCATTTCCCCAGACAATCAATCCCCTTTTATACATATGAACATATGAAGAAGCCAGCAGAAGAAGGCCATTTGGTCTACCAAGTCTGGTCGAATTGCAGGGTTCATAGCTTGAGCTACTGTCCCTGCCCTCCCTCCCCACTCCTCCCATCCTCCCTACCCAAGATCCTTATCTTCCCTCTGTCTATTTCAGCCACTGTTAAAGCTGCCCACTGTCTTCAATGAGATGACCTCTTCTGGCAGCACATTTCAAGTGTCCACCACCCTCTCTGTGAAGAAGTGCTTCCTGACCTCCCTCCTAAACCTCCCACTCTCCAGCTTAAAACTGTGCCCCCTCGTGTTATGGTTGGCACTCAGCTTAAAGAGACTCTCCTTATCAACCTTATTTATGCCTTTCAAATATTTGAAGATCCCAATCATGTACCCTCTCTCTCTCTCTCTCTCTCTCTCTCACTCTCTCTCTCTCTCTCCTGTCTTCCTGGTAGTACAAGTTCAGTGCCCTCAACCTCTACTCATATGCCTTACCCTGCTGACCCGCTATCATCTTTGTAGCCCTCCTCTGGACCTTCTCCAGTAGGTTAATGTCCTTTTTGAGGTTTGGGCACCAGTACTGAACTCCATACTGTAGATGCGGCCTTACCAGTAACCTGTACAAGGGCAGTATAACCTCCTCTCTCCTATTACTGATTCCCCTAGATATGCATCTCAGCATCTTATTTGCCTTTGCTGCTGCTTTCTTGCACTCTGTGGAGTGCATCAGGTCACTAGTGACCATCATTCCCAGGTTCTTCTCCTCCTCTGATGCAGATACTCAGACTCTACCTCCTAGGTAGTACTCTGTCATGGAATTCTTGGCTCTAATATGCATACCTTTGCATTTCTTGGCATTGAAGCCAAGCTGCCAGATCTTGGACCACCTCACCAGCTTTTCCGGATCTTCCTGTAGGTCCTGTATCCCTTCAGCTGTGTCCACTCTCCCGTAGAGTTTGGTGTCATCAGCAAATAGAAACATTATTTATTTATTTATTTATTTTGCCCTTAAGGCCATCCCCAATGTCACTGATGAAGACATCGAACAACAACTGCACCAGCACCGAGTCCTGCTGGACCCCGATGGTTACCTCTCTGGTGCCAGATAACTCTCCCCCCCCACAACCACCCTCTGGGTTCTGTCCCTCAGCCAGTTTTCCACCCTTCTGGCCATCTTTTCCCCAATCCCAAGATCCACCAACTTCCTGATCAACCTTTTGTGGGGCACAGAGTCAAAGGCCTTGCTGAAATCAAGATAAAGGATATCTACAGCTTTGCCCCGTCTACTGTCTTAGTGACAAATATTCAAACCCACACATTAGTTAGTGCAGCCATCAAACTACCTGACTATCTAACTGCGTCAGATATTCCCAAACCCAGACCCATTGGTACCAGTCCAGAACAACACTCAAATTCTGTCCTGGGTACCCAGAAATTAAGTTGCAGGCCTGAGGTGCAGCTGGTCAGCCAGCATTGGGGCACTTGCTGAATTAAAATTAACTTTATACAGTTTTCTTCATAAACTCTACTGGCTCCCTATGCCAGTGGGCATAAGATGAACAAAACTGTATACAATCCCCAGGATTTGCAGGGCAATTCCTGCTTTCTTACTTACAGTTATGCAACATCAGTCCTTTCATGGCACAGACAACTGAAGTCCTGGGGGTTGGTAAAACAGCAGATGCAGAACCAGGCTCGATGCTTGAACTGGAAGGGGCAAGGAGCCTGCAGCTTGAATCTTCAGCTTGACTGGAGATCTTGCAGCTTGTCCCCTTCAGCCTATTGAGGATTGTTACAGAGCACATGGCAAGGCTTGCTAGCCACAAGGGACCCAGACCTAGGAGTGGGCCCACGGCCTGGCTCCTTCACAGGTCAGAGTACCTTAGCACTTGGGAATAAATCCATGATGTCCCGCAGCCAGCAAGCCCCACTTGATGGGGGTTAGAAAGTTCCCCACCTGACCCTGGATTTTGGAAAGAAGTGTTAAGTGATCATTCTCTCTTCAATCAAGACCAGCTACAGTGAGTAGCCAAAGCATTTTCTGTTTCTTCCCTGTCTTCCAGACTCTGGGGGGGGGGGTGCAGAGTCTTAAATACAGGTTCATCTGAACAGTCTCTTTACTCAGCTATATCTCAGGAGCAGACAGCAGGTACCTGCTCAGATAGCACCTGCTTATTCTTCTTCTTTCACAGTCTCTCAGCTTTAACACAGCGATCGCTCTCACTCTGGCTCACACACAGTTCCAGAACTCTTTCTCAGCAGAACATCAAGAAAGTCTCTTTTCTCACCGTGCAGTTGCATAACAATCCAGAAGAGGCTCTCTCTTCAGCTTCTCAGAATCCGGATCCCCATCCAATTACCAGTAGCCATTCTTCCATGCTACAACCAGTCCTCAGACCTGTGTCTTTCCCTAATCTCGTTAGACACTTTCTTTATGCCAGGGTCAGACAGAACCTTTTGCCTTTTCCATACTTTCACACAACTTTTCATTCACTTCTCAGATCACCCATGTCTCACCATGGAGATGCAGATGAATACCAGGAGGCTTTCTCCTCCTCAAGATCAGTCCATATTCCTAATCCCTTTTTTCCTTTTCAAATATCCTTCTTTTTATACCTTCACTGCTGTGGTGCAGCTTCCTGCCATAGCATCAGAATCCTGCAGCTATCCTTCTCTGCAGAGCTGACTGCACATTCTCCTCCAACTCTCCTCAGATGGGGGAAGGCAAACAACCAGCCCTAGGGGATAGATTGATGGTAGCCCACAGGCAGGCCCTCTCCCAGCCTTGCAGCCCCATTCTCTGCATAGGAGTTGGAGCACCCCTCCCTGTGGAGGGGCTCCCGCTGAACTGATGCACAGTCCAAAAGTTATCTTCTTTTGGGAGCTTTTTTGGCAGCTCCCTATTGGCTGGAGCCACTGTCTTTAAAGAAAATTAATATGTATGAGGCTCTCTCGATGCCTCATTGGCTGCTCAAAATGGCATCAGAATATTCCCCAGTATTTTTCCCCAAGAGTCTTTACAAAAGCCCCAGAATCCTCTTGTGAAATCCTGGTCCTTTGGTTGGTTGGCCTAGCTGCCTCGGCCCTGCTTTAACAAACAATTATGCTGGTGCCAGCGGGGAAATGCAGGCACCACCAGAGGCCACCAGGAACACAAAAGGAAATGGGGCAAGGACGGGGAAAATGAGGAAACCTGGGAAAAACGGGAGCCCCAAGGGGCAGACAGGTAAGGCCCAGGGACAGAGGGGTTACAATCACATTTCTATTTATCTTATAAATAAATCAGGTACAATAAAAATATTAGAACAAATAATAATATAGAAGTATCTTTACAAAATGTGTGATCCAGCAAAGGTGAATATAATAGTTGGCATGAGGTAAAGTGAAGAGTCAGAGACAACAGGCAATACCACTTGAATTCAGCAATGAATAGTGAGTATTACTGTAGATCTCACCGGGTCATGGCAGCCTTAATAGGTTTTGCCGACTCTGTCAGAACACCCCAAACAGTAATCCTAAGCAGATGTATGCCAACAGCACCTGTCATAAGTAATTCATAGTCATTACCTACCTGAGGGCTTTCATCTCCCCCTATTTTTTGTCTGCTTTACCCCATGTCTGTTAATGCATTGATTGAGAGCAAAAGTGGTTCAACCAAACTGGTGAAGCTGAACCACATTTTGAAGCCCCAAGTTGAAGTGGGACTGAAGTTGGCTCTGGCCTGGCCCATTTCTCTCACCCTTACTCTGGGTATGGCACAGCACCATGAAACATGTGCTAGTCTATTCTCATACCTTCATGGGTGGTGTAATGAACATCGACATGTTAATCGGATAACACCCTCTTCATATGGACTAACATCAGACAGCCATATTTGCATTGCAACTTAACTGCTGGAGAAGACTTCTCCCTCTGGGTATCCAGTGAACAGGGTAAATGAGATTGAGCCACTGCAATGACGGTGACTCAGTCTCACCACTTGTGTTGTGGGCTATCCTGAAAGGGTAGTGACGGGTGAGAAGGAAGGGTGACCAGAACCACACCACAAGGGATGGAAGGGGAGGGAAGGTATGTGGGAGGCAGTGCAGCTGAAGGCTACTGAGCTGGCCATCTAGCATGGTGGTGAGGGTGGCTGGCTGTGGTGGGGAGGGGAGGGTACAGGGTTCGGGTCTGGGAAGCGCGATAGTGTTTTGCGTCACAGCGTTTTCTTTTTTTACAAGTCCCCCCCCGACATGCACCCCCCCTGGAGTTGAGAATCTTTAGTTAGGGGTGTGTGGGAGGGGTGCGGGGGGCACATAGAACACTCCCTCTGCAGCTCAACTGCTGGGGAAGACTTCTCCCGCAGCTCGGTGAGGGTTATACGTATGACAGTATTTGGTAGTAATGCAGTGGGGGAGAGTGTGAGATCAGGGGCTAGATGCACAAAACTTTACCCCATCACAAACCCAGTTTGCAATGTGCAAAGTGGGTTTTGCCCCAGTGTGGTATTCACAAAAGCCCAGTTTGCACCCTTAAACTGGTTTTGTAACTGGGCAAAGGTTTGAGGGTTCCACAATGCAAATGAGGGTAAGGGGCCCTGCATATCTACGCAGTCCAATTCACAAAGCTTTTTCTCCACACAAGGACCTGTTGTGGTGATTCCTTGCATGGAGAAAATACCCCCAACAGAGACCTGGTGGTATTCCGTGCAACCCTTGTGGCTGTCAGAAGGACTGCTTATCATGGTCCCTGGCATAGCAAAACAGAATGGTGCCCTGGTGGTCCAGTGGTCCCTCCCCTATTGTCCAATCGCCGTCCTGATTTAAAAATAAATGTCCCTGGTACTCTTGTGGCCCATTCTCCCTTCCCCATTGTCCAATCACTGTCCCGATTTAAAAATAAAAGTCCCTGGTAGTCTAGTGGTCCCTCCTCTGTTGTCTGATCACTGTCCCAAGTGAAAAATACATTTCCCTGGTAGTCTAGTGGCTCCTCCCCCCAATCACCATCCCTCAATAAACCAAAAAATGTCACTGGTGATCTAGTGGTCCCTCCCCATCCCAACTGCAGACCGCCATGCCGACAGTACAAAAATAAAGCATACTAGTCCCTGATGGTAGTTGTTCCCCTGCCTCCCCATGATCACTGTTAGCCAGGCTGATAGTCAAAAAGGTAAAGTCTGGCCTTGTGGTGTGGCCCCACCCTTCCGCGGATCGCCTGCCACTGGTCCGGATATGAAATATTATTAGTCCCTTGTGGTCTAGTGTTCCTTCCCCCACCAGTTGCCATTCCAAGCACAATGACAGATTAATAGGTAGCCAGTGGTCCCACCCCCCACTAGATCACCCACCTGATGTCCACATAATAGTTCTAATAATAATAATTCTGAATACAGTACAGTGCTCATTGAGAGCTCAGTCAGTGGCTGGCCATGGTGGTGGGCAGTGGGCTGTGCCATTCACTGGTGCGGTTTGGGGATGGGAGGCATGGAGTGTTGGGACACTGCCTGATGGGGTAGGGTGGTGGGTGTCCACTAGACCACCAATGTTGTGTTCATATTTCATAACAGGGATCGGGGTTTGGGGGGTCCGCTAGCTCACCAGGGATCTATATTAATAATAACGGGGAGTCAGAACTTGGGGGGGTCCACTAGACCACCAGAGATGTTTCAGTTTTAATAATGAGGGGGGTTGAGGCTTAGGGGGTTGCTAGATCACCAGAGATCTTTATTTATACTAACAGAGGATTTGGGGAGGTCTGCTCCACCACCACCAGGGATGTATCATTTTCAATAATGGGAGATAAGGGCTAGGCCGGCCTGCTAGACCACCCATGAATGCTTGGGGACATTGCTGCATGGCTGCCCACGGCTTGCGGCAACCTGTTCAGGTGCACCCTCTGTTTGGCACACCACTATGATTACCACAAGCTGTGGAACTTTGCTGCCGGGACCCTACCTGATCGAGAATCAGGTGCAGGGTCCCTGGCACACCGGCAATTGGCACAAGCCACCTTTGGTGCGGCTTGCACCGACTTCTGAGAATCAAGCCCCAAGTGAATAGCTTTGGATCTGCCACTGGGGACATCTACTGTTCAGGACAGATAGACTAGGGATGTTCACAGCTGACCACCCTGAAGGAACCGGCTGTCCACCAGACACTCCCCCAGGACCCCTGGCACCCTGGCAAGGCAAGGTTGAAGAGGATCCTGTGCCTCCTTGACACCAGAGGTGCTTGTAAGAAACACAGGGAAAGGATCTAGAGAATGTTCCTTGGCCTCATGAGTGTGATGCTTGCCTCCAAAGGTGGGCATCAGCCAACCCCACTTCATCATGCTGATATCAAGCATATGACGGTCCATAGAGAAACAAGCGTCACACTCATCCATGTTGTGATCCAGACAAGGGCAGGCCATATATGTCAGATGCCAGTCATAGAAACATAGGAACATAGATACTGATGACAGAAAAAGACCAGTGGTCCATCCAGTCTGCCCATGGTTGCAGTCAGTCGTCGTAATTTGTTGTTCACAGGAGCTCTGATGCATAATGGGAGGCAGACAATGTTACCTAGCTCCCTTTGAGTTATCGCTTTTTGGCATTGTATCGAGAAACAAAAATAACAAAGCAGAAAAGGCAATGTCTGCATACTGAAGGCCAGTGATGCAGTAGAAATGAAGCACTGCTGCTCCCACAGTGTGCACTTAATAGTGGGAAGAACAGAACTGAGGTCCATGAAGGAGCTAGCATCAGTTATTGGTTGGGATGCACGACACCACATGAGGTGCAGAAGCCTAATCAGTAGGAGGCTGTATAACATAGTGGTTAAGGGCACTGAGCTGCAAACCTGGAGGTCTGGGTTTGAATCCCATCAGCCCCCACTTGCATACTGTGTGACCCTGAACAAGTCACTTAACTTCCTCATGCTCCCAGGTTGCATCTGGAAACAAGCTTTGACTTAGTGTGCCTTTCCTGGTTAAACAATTTCCTCTGTCCCTTCCCCTTTCCTGTAAAAAATTTGCTCCCACTATATCCTAGTGACTCAAGCTCCAGACTCATCAGTGGGAATTAATGGTGAAGATTGATTCCTGAAAGATCTTACCATTCCACACCACTCTGAGTCCTATCTGTTAAACACTTTCTTATCTATCTAGTTAGTCCCTCCCCTGGTCTTAGGTCACATATCTTCCTCAGTAGCCTCCATTGATTCAGTGTCAGATAGGTGGCTAGTGAGGAAAGTAGATGACCTAGGAGGACTAGTGAATGGGCTAACAAGATGGACTGGCAATAGGGCTTTGCACAATATGGAAATCCACCATCAGAACTGGTGTGGGATGGTAATTCTGCTTCTGAAATGCTTTTTGGAATTTCTTTTCAAATTCTGTGAAATTCTGAAAAGCTTTTCTGTGTAAACCTCAGAATATTAGTCCACAAACAAGTCACATATACTGCAATATATTTTTCTTCAGATTGCAGAAGAAGAATCCATAGGTCATGTAAATTGTGCCATTTTGCATGCAAAATGTCAGAATTCTGCTACTAATTGAATTTAGTGGAACTTTCTGAAATTCTGTGGAATCCATCTGTCAGAATCTAAACATTATACAGAGTCCTAACTGGGAATTAATTGTTGAATAGGATGGATAAAGTGGTCCTGAATGGTAAGTTCTCTGATGTTAGGAAGATACTAGCAAAAAGAAGCTCTGTTTTAACATGGATAAGTATAAAATTATGCACTTAGGTAGACATAACAGAGGCTATAAATACTATATAAATGGAAGGGAACTCAATACACCTAACATCGAAAAATACTTCGGAGTCCTAGTTAACAACACCTTGAGCTTTCCAGACCATTGTTCTAACGTAGCAAGAAAAGATTATGGCATTCTGTCATCCATAAAGAGAATCATCAGAAACAGGTCAAGAGATGTGGTGATTCCACTGTATGTATCTCTGGTGCGCCCGCACCTGGAATATTGTTCTCAGTTCTGGATGACTTATATGAAGGCGGATATCAAAAAGATAGAGGGGGTGCTTTTTTTTTTTTTTTTCCAATTCAGTGTTTATTGAAGGTTTTTCACAAACAATGGACCACATTCAGAAAAATACAACGACATAAATAAAAAAAGCACAAGGAACATACCCTTTCCGAAAAAATCATGTGGGTGCGGTCCTCACCCTTTCCCCCAGACCCCACCACCCCCAAAAAAAAAACCTCCCCACCCAATGCACAGCACATAAACGATAAGAGACTGGGAACCAGAAGCAAATCACACCTGAACAGAGAAAAGGGTATCTAAAGAACCCCAAATATTATTGAATTTAAAAAGATTATACTGCAAACTAGCTATGGTTCTTTCCGTTCTCAGATTAGCTAAGAATTCTTGTAACCATTCGCCATATGAAATCTCAGTAGTGTCCTTCCAATGTTTCAGGACTAGTTTTTTAACTGAAGCTGATATCAGACCCATATGAAATTTTCTATTCCTGACATCCACCTGAGACATGTCCCCTAGGATACAGATCTCAGGGGTGAATAAGGATTCCAGACCCAGTAGAGAATTAAGTTTTTCTTTAATAGTCTCCCATAAAACCACCACTTTTGGACATTGCAGAAATATGGAGAGATTACCTCCTTGTTGGCATCTAAAGCAAGTAGGAGATGAGACCAAGCCTCGATCGACTAGTTTCTGGGGAATAGTAAATATCATGTAAAAGATTGAACTGCATTAGCCTGAGCCTGTCCTGCGATAAGAATTTGTGGCATGCCCCCAAATACTCCTCCAGTCAAAATCATGCTCCGAAACAATCGAGACCAATAATGTTTCAGATAAAAGCATTAGGGTGTAATCGTTCAATTAAACTATTATAGATGGCTGATATTGCATGAGGTTTCCGACAAGGGGAATCAGGACCTCCTCAAAATTCCAGGACTGGCAGTCCTGGGCAAAAATACTGGAGCTCCTCACCCAGGAGGTGGCAGAAGTTGGAACACT
Organism: Neoceratodus forsteri; assembly: GCA_016271365.2. Taxonomy (NCBI): domain Eukaryota; kingdom Metazoa; phylum Chordata; order Ceratodontiformes; family Ceratodontidae; genus Neoceratodus; species Neoceratodus forsteri. The sequence continues at coordinate 1,062,035,033 of CM028130.1, read as the reverse complement.
TTGAAAATTAAGTGCAGGATACGAAACTGCCTCATTATTTCACCTGATGTAGCCACTTGCCCCTCTCCATATGTAGGTCTTTAACCAAACTTTTTCAAATGACGGTAACCAGGAGCCTTTTAAGGCCTGCCATCAATTAAAAAGTTAGGGTTGCCTAGCACAGGTTGGGCTGGGTCTTCACTATGACGGTATTTAAGGGCAGAGCATAGTTGTATATGTACTTTAATCGAAGTCTTGATAGGGGAATTACGAAGCATTGTTGGGAGAGTTTTCATTGAGCAATACAGTAGGGCCCTCGGCGATAAATCAAGACTCTTAATTCGAGAAATCTCTAAGGTTAGCCATAATGGGGTATAAGAATTTACCGGATCCTCCTGCGGTTCTTTAGCCCAACATAGATATTTAGCGAGATGGCTGGCCCAGTAATAAAGCATAAAATGGGGGAGTCTCAATCCACCAGAGCGTTTAGGGGCAGACAACTTAAAGTAAGCCAGCCTAGGCTTTTTGTAATTCCAAATAAAATTCGATGTAATTCTATGCACCTTTTTAAACCATTTTAACGGAATCCACACATTCAACATGTTGATGGGGTAAAATAATCGAGGAAAAACATTCATTTTAACCAAGTTAATTCTGCCCCATATGGATAAGGGAATAATTGCCCATCTTCGCAGATCGGCCTCAATATCCTGCAAGATCGAATCTAAGTTACCGTGCATTAGGCGGGAGGGGTCACTAACCAGCGTAAGACCAAGGTATTTGATGGACTTGGGGCTCCAAGTTAAACCAAAAGGGGCTATGTCATATGCATGTACCCTAGGATTTATAGGGTAGACCACTGTCTTACTAATATTAAGCCGATAGTTGGCAATTGCACCAAATTCCTCAATAACCTCGAACAACATAGGGATAGAAGAGGATGGGTGTGAAATGAGTAGGAGCAGGTCATCTGCATATGCTAGCACCTTCAAATTGTGCCCCCAGATCTGAATATCTTGGATCTGCGGCTCTTGTTTGATCCGCAAAATGAGGGGTTCAATATATAAATTAAAAAGGAGCGGGGAAAGAGGACAACCCTGCCTAGTACCTAGGAAGAGTTTAAAAGGGGCCGATATTATTCCATTACAAGTAATTTTCGCTGACGAGAATTTGCATATATTTTTGATCCAATCAGAGAATTGATGGGGGAAACCAAAACAATCCATGACTCTTGAAAAAGTGATTATAAACCCTATCAAATGCCTTCTCGGCCTAGGGAGATTAAAGCCCTAGGCTGATTACAGAGTCCATGGAAGCCGAGAAGACATGGGACAGGGCCCGTAAATGGTCAGCTGAGGATCTCCCTTTCATAAACCCCACCTGCTCGGATCCTATTAGACCGGGAAGAACTTTGATAAGCCTATCGGCTAGCAATTTAGTAAGGATTTTAATATCCTGATTTAGGAGGGATATGGGCCTATAATTAGCAACTAGATCTGCAGGTTTCCCGGGCTTAGGCAGAAGTGTTATTAGTGCTTCAAATAGGGTATGGTCAGAAGCCTCACCATTTAGGATACATTGGAAAAGCAGCAGCAGAAAAGGGATTAATTCCTTTGAGAAGGTCTTATAGAAGTTAGCGGAGAGACCGTCCGGGCCTGGCGTCTTGTCTAAAGGGAGGGATTTAATGAGCCGGTCTACTTCTTCTGCAGTGATAGGAGCCAGAAGTTGAGACTGGTCCATTTTGCTCAGTGTAGGAAAATTTAACCCTTAAGAAAATGATTAATTTTCTCCATCTGACGGTGGGTCTTTCATTGGCCCATAAACTCCTTAAAGTAACTCACGAACTCACCCAAAATATCTTCAGGGAGGTCATAATAGAACCCCTTCAGAAGGGCGAATAGTCGAAATCCACTTAGAGGATTCTAATTGCTTAATTCTTCTAGCTAACAATCGGCTACTTTTTTCCCCTTGGTCGGAAAAACCTAGCTCTGCCCTATAAATGCCCACTAGTCTGTTCATTTATTATCTTAAGATATGCCTCTTAACAGGGCTAATTCCTGCCTATAAGTTTCTGAGGAATAGTCATAAAGGCTACCGTTTTTCTCGTGATTTTAATAAGCAATTCCGAGATTTGACTCATCTTTTCTTTTTCCTACGGAAGCCAGACCAATCAGTATACCCGGATAAAAACTTTAAAAGCGCCCATTCTATGTCTGGCTTACCAGTAGAGTCTTGGTTAAAGGAAATAAACTCCTTATTTGCGAGGAAAGGTATTCAACCAGTCTAGGGTCTTTTAATAACTGGTTATTTATTTTCCACCTGCTCCCTGGTTTGGGAAGGATGAAACCAAAAGGCACTTAACTATGGAATGATCCGAAAGTGGCCCAGATAATATGTCGTATTCAACACCCCAGTTAGAAGGATATGTGAGACTAATATATAGTCTATTCTAGATAGAGTGTTATGCACTTGTGAAGTAAAAGTGTAGTCCCGCCCTTCTGGATGGAACACCCTCCATACGCTGCAGAGGCCTAGTCCTTCCATCATTTCCTTAACAGCTTTTTGCCCTGGGACAGTCCTTTCCTAACAGGGCAGGATTTATCTAGTAAAGGTCCATCACTAGATTAAAGTCACCACCCAAAACCATAGGGCGATTAGACCAAGGAGAGAGTAAATCCAACATTTGAACAAAGAAACTTCGGTATCGACATTGGGGTATATATTGAACCCAAAATAATCTCTTGGAGTGCAAAGTGCCCCTAACAAAGACATACCTCCCATCATTATCCTCGAAAATCTGAATCGATTAAATGGAACTGATTTATGAATCATTATCATCACCCCCTTACATGGGAGTTGTATCCAGCAGCAAAGATTTGACCTATTTGAAGTTTACACAATTGACTTCCTTTCAGCTTTAATAAATGGGTCTCTTGGAGAAAAGTAATATCTGCGTGGACATAGCTCAGGTGTTTTAACATCTTGTATTGTTTTACTCTGTGGCGAGAGGTCACGTATATTCAAACATACATTTGTTGTCTAACTGTAATCTAGTGCAATGGATATGCCTGGTAACAGGAGACCAGTCTCATAATAGAAAACCTAAAAGCAAATAGGAAGTGCTTGCAGAGGGTCCCACCCCCTCCTGTTCCCCTAATCCCCAGATATCCCACAAAGATAACAATCCCAAACCCCAATAACCCTCCACCCCCAACCCACTCCAACTACCAATGAACATGGTTCCAGTGCTATGGTCTACTCCATCTCCGCCCCCCCAACCCACTGTAACATATATACAGAAACATATAATTGCTGCATCCCATGCACAACTCATATTCGTTTAGAGTGAGGTCCACCAAACTTGGAGGGACTTATACATAACTTTATATACTGGAAAAAAAAAAAGGGGGGGGAACAAGAATCCATGTTAATTGAGAAACACTCCCAAGAGGGGGTTCAACAGAGGGTGACTAAGTTACTGGCTAACATCAGCATGCTGACATATGAGGAAAGATTATGAGAACTGGGGCTGTTTTCCCTTTAGTATAGAAGACTGAGGGGGGACATGTGCCTCGTCTACAAAGCATTCCAAAACCAGGACATCTGGGAGTGTACTGGTTTGAGTCTGAGACCTGATACCACTTGGATTCGGGGACATCACCTAATGCTAAATAGAGATCAATACAAGAATAACCAAAGAGGTGGGTGGTTCTCTTAATGGGTCGTGACCCGTTGTCATTCACTACCACCATCATTAATATCAGGTAATACTATGAACCAATTTAAAGTGGCACTAGATGGTCACTTTTCATCCTTGTGCCACTCGGTGGACATCTAGGAGGTGAAAGTCTCAAAATGCTTGCACTATTGACCTGTTTAAAATCTTACGAGTCTTATCTTATGAATCTTATAAGTGATATCAGCGTGGTGATACAGGGGAAATTAGTCTGCTTGCATATGACACATAACACTGTAAGAAACTGGATAGTGAGGAGGGAATAAGCAATATGAAAAAGGATGTAGATAGGCTGGATAATTGGTCCAATATTTGGTAACTGAAATTTAGTGCCAAGCAATGTAAAGTAATGAACATTAGTATCAGAAATCCACATGCCGATGACTGCATTAATGGGAGGTGGAGCACTCAGAGGAGAAAAGGGATCAGGGGGTTATAATTAAGCAATAAGGCATGGCCAGGGGTTATGTTAATACTGAAAACGACTAACATAAGGCTTATAGAATGTTTGCAGCCAGTCAGAATGCTCTATTTCTCAAACTCTTTTCATAATTAGTAATAGTTTGAAAACCTCTTCCCAATGCACCAAAGGGTTCCATGTGATAAGAACGAAGAAACAACAGCAACAGTAAAATGGCAACAGGACAATAGCAAGTGCAAAGACGGCAACTGCATTTTTTTTCTGCGGGGCTTCGCCCCTTACACACCCTTTTTGGGGGGCTTCATCTCCCACACACTCCTTTCTTTAGATAACCAACACCAGGGGGGAGCAACTCAAGGAGGGGGGAAATCGGTAAGTTGCCGAAATGGCTTGCATTGTTTTCCCATTGCTGTTATTGTCAGCCACCATTTTGTCTTTGCTCTCATCATGGGACACCCAGCAAAGCAAATGGGAACGCAAACAGGGTTGTGGAATGCATCAGGCTGGGTTTTGCCAGTTGCAGAGGGGGAGGGGTAATGCTGCCACTATATAGGTAACTGGTTCAACCACACCTAAAAAACTGTACAATACAGGAGCTTAAATCTGGGGAAGGACAGTGACAGGTTGGAACCATTACAGCACAGGGTGACAGAAATGATCCAGGAACAGACGAGAAGGTCCTAACAGGAGAGACTGGAAATTCTCGATATTTATGCTCTGCCTGATGGGGAGCGAGAGTGATAAAAGCATACAGATACATATAGGGGTACAATAGGGTGAACTCTGTAAAATTCATGATGAGGAACAGTAAATCCAAAAGCAGGCACAATCACAAACTGGTTGGGGGATTCAAACAAGGATAATAGGAAATATTTTCTCACTCAGTGGGTGGTTGATGGGTGAACCGGATATCTCATCAATGCAGTCAAGTTCAAACAACATGAAGTGTTGCTGTATTCTGACTATATGCAGTTTGCCCCAGCACTTGAACTGCTCCAGTGAGGAAAGAGTTAACTCTATGCCAAGGCATAGAACGTTCACTAGAGCTCGGTTTTCAAACCTCTCTCCCAGGTACTCCTCCGTGTAATCATCAGATTCTTTACTCCGCCTAACTGTGAAGTCACTTCGGAGATCCTCTCCTTCACTTTGGTTCGGTTGTAGTAAAATCGGTCAGTTTAGTAAAACCACTTCTTTATTTTTCAGTCTTTACATCTGTGTCCTGGTACAGTAAGTGTATTAGTAGGTAGTAGTGTGGTTTATAAAGAAATTGCTTTTTCTTTTCGGTTTCTTTCCGGTTGGTCCAGTTGGGAACCGAAGCAATTTGTTGACTGAATTTCTATCTTTTAAGTTTAGTGTGGTTTCCAGTATCTATCGGTTCCTGAAAAGACTATTGATTTCTCCGTTTTTTTCATCCGACCCGTGACGCGGTTGAAACCGATAGGTTTTGGTAGTTGCCTGGCTTAAATGCTAGTAAGGGTAACTTTGTTTATTGAGGCATGTCTGAGAAACCCAAAAAGAAAACCGGGCCCACTGGGTTTCAACACTGCACTGAGTGTGGGGAGGCTTTTGCCAAGGCTGATCCCCACCTCATCTGTGTTTATTGTCTGGGGTTTGATCACCTCAAAGAAGACTGCCAAATCTGCAGAAACTTTCCTAAAACCACTGTGGATAAATGTTTAAGTAGGCTGAAGGAAAGGGAGGTCGAAAAATCCGCTGACCCGGATGGCCAGCCCGGTTCGGTTCCAACCGACTTGGGCGATACCCCCTCGGGTAAGAGGAGAGTTGATTCTGTGGAATCGGTTCCTGCAAAGAGAAAGTGCAAGTCAGCCGGTTCAGATCCCGGTTCCCATGGTCCGACTGCTGATGAGACAGTCAAAGCGAATGCTATTGTGCAGTTGCTTCGCCCGGTTCTGACCGAACCGACACCGACGCAGAGACAGTCAGTTCGGTCAGACTTGTCTGCTTCTGAATATGACCCTGAAGCATTTTATGAATGCGATTGGGAGGGAGACGAAGATGATGAAGATGAAGATTATGAAGACCTAGATGAGCCTATTGAGCCTGACATCTCCCCAGACAGGCCTTCTAATGTGTCTCCTCCCAGGCTTTCTGAGTCCCCCTCCCACTTCTTGTTTTACAAGAAGGTGGCTGAGACTCTTCAGCTTCCAGTGGAAGAAGCTGAACAGGATCAGGAGGAGCCTGACTATGCTGAGATGATGGATGTCCCAGAGTCAAAAAGGGTGTCTATCCCTCTGCACAAGTCCCTGGAGAAACAGACCTAAAAAATATTACAGTTTCCAACATCCATACCTCCTGTGGATAAGAAAATGGACAGGAGGTATGCCCTGTCAGGTCCTGGTATGGATTTTCTTACTAGTCATTGCAGCCATGTTGGGGTATTGCAAGCTGCAGCCTGTGACAAAGCTAATATTCCTCTGGCATCTCACCCCCCGGATAAGGATTCCAGGAAAGTGGATGCCATGGCAAAGAAGCAGTACTTGGCATCCTCTTTGGGACTCAGGCAATCCAACTATATGGCATATACAGCCAGATACCAGAAATCTAGGTGGGATATGGTTCTGGAGCTGGCTAAGAATGCCCTTCCCCAGCTGGCCAAGGAGCTGGAGCAGGTGGCTGTGGATGGCATCGAAGCTTCAAAGGTCCAGTTTCATGCTGCTGTGGACTTGAATTATGTTCATTCTAGGGTCATGGCTACATCTGTTTCCATGAGGAAATTTGCATGGCTTAGGTGTACCAATTTATCTCAGGATACCCAGACCACGGCCATGGATTTTCCTGTCACTGGTAACTCTCTGTTTGGGGAGCAAACAGAGATGTACATGAAAAAGATGGATGAGTACTGGACCACATATAGGAGTGCTGCAGCCAAAGAAAAGCAGACCACTCCTCAGAGGCAGCAATCCAAGGCTCGCAGGAACAGGTCTTTTCACAGGCCTTTTTACCAGGCCCAGGCCTCCTCTTCTTTTCAGCAGAGGGGGTTCTTTAGGGGAAGAGGCAGAAGAGGGATGACAAGGGCTAAATCCTCCTCTCAGTCTAAGCCCCCTGACAAACAGACACCCTGATGTGTCAGTCAGGGTCGCCTCCCAATTCCTGTAGGGGGCAGACTGGCTCACTTTTTCCAGGCCTGGAAGTCTATCACTTCAGACAAGTGGGTCCTGGAAGTAGTGAGCCAGGGTCTTCCTCTCAGCTTCAGCATGTTCCCAAAGTTGAGAGCAAAGGTATTTTGTCCTTCCTCGGCAGAGGAAACACAGGCCTTAGAAATAGAGGTCTCCTCTCTACTGCTTCTACAAGCAGGTGAGAGGGTACCACTCATTCACAGGGGAAAAGGATTGTACTCCAGGTACTTCCTTACCCTAAAAAAGACAGGGGAGTGGCAACCCATCCTGGATCTACGATACCTAAACAAACACATACTAAAGTCAAAGTTCAAGATAGTAACTCTGGGAATAATTCTTCCCCTCTCTGAGACCAGGAGACTGGCTAGCCTCTCTGGATCTCAAGGATGCCTATTTCCACATACCTATCAGGCAGTCCCACAGAAAGTACCTCCGGTTCAAACTGCCCACAGGCCATTACCAATTCAGAGCAATGCCTTTCGGCCTAACATCTGCTCCAAGAGTATTCACCAAGTGTCTATTAGTAGTGGTGGCCTTCCTCAGGAGACAAGGCATCTTACTGTTCCCTTACCTGGATGACTGGCTCATAGTAGGTCAGTCCCCAGACCAAGTCAGGTCAGCTCTAGGGGTCACTCAAAACCTTCTAGACTCCATAGGATTCATTCTAAATCTGGAAAAAGTCTGTTCTGGAACCAGTCCAGCTGCTCACATTTATAGGAGTGGAGCTGGACACTGTTCATGCCAAGGTCTTCCTTCCTCTCTCAAGGGTTCAATCCCTCATCACTCTGGCTTCCTCTCCTTGGTGGTTGGAAGAAGACAATCTGAGGCAAGAGGTTCCCTTCCCCCAGTCAGGTTCCCACAGTGAATCTCATCACAGGTGCCTCCCTGCTGGGAAGGGGTGCCCGTCTGGATCAGTTTACTGCTCAAGGAATGTGGTCTCATCAAGAGTCTCTTCTACACATAAGCCTTCTCGAACACAGAGCTATCTTTTTAGCATTCCAAACATTCTGAAGCATAATTCAGGAGAAAGTGGTGCAGATCAGGACAGACAACACCACAACCATGTGGTACATCAACAAGCAAGGGGGCATTCGGTCCTCGGCCTTGTGCACCGAGGCCAAGAAAATATGGTCTCTGGCTTATTCCCTGCAGGTTTCTCTAATTGTGGTGCATCTCTCAGGGAAGGACAATGTACTTGCAGATGCTCTCATCAGGATTTCCCAAGGTCACCACGAATGGGTCTTGAATCCCCTTCATACTTCAGATCATTTTCAAGAGGTGGGGCACTCCAGAGATAGATCTCTTTGCAGCCCCGAACAATCATCAGCTCCCTCTATTCTGCTGCAGACCCCCCCTCCTAAGATCTGTCCCTCTGGATGCCCTCCTGCTGGATTGGACCAACAGGTTTCTATATGCTTTTCTTCCTTTTCCTCTGATGTTCAGAGTTCTGGTCAAGATCATATCCCAACCCTGCACTGTGAATTCTGATAGCCCCAGATTGGGCCAGACAGCCTTGGTATCCTCTACTATTGTCACTATCAGTGACATTTCCCCTGTGCCTTCCCAGACAGTTCAACCTCTTCACCTCATCTAAGGGGAGGATATTGTACCTCAATCTTCACACGCTCAGGCTCAAGGCCTGGCTCTTGAGGAGCTAGAATATGCAGGCCTGCATCTCTCACAATCAGCTCTGGATATCCTTAAGGCCAATAGAAAGCCTTCCACTAGAAAGACCTATAATTCTAAATGGAAGAGGTTTGGGTTCTGGTGTTCCCAGAGGCACATCCAGCCGGATTCAGCTAATATTACCACTGCTTTAGATTATTTGGTGTATCTTAACAGTTTAGGCCTTCGGCCTACCACTCTCAAGGTGCATTTGGCAGCTATTTCTACTTTTCTTTCAGCTGGGAAGGTCTCCTCTCTAGCCTCCCATCCAGTTTTCAAGAAATTCTTCAAAGGTTTGGTCCATATCAATCCTCCCTTCAGGAATCCTGCTCCTCTATGGGACCTGAATATCTGTATTGCACAACTGATGCAGCCTTCCTTTGAACCACTTTGCTCAGCTGAGCTCAAATACCTGACTTGGAAAACTGTGTTCCTGGTGGCTATTACCTCTGCCAGGAGAATCAGTGAGTTACAGGCTTTATCAGTTCAACCTGATTTCACTTCATTTCACAGAGATAAGGTGGTCCTTCGTACAAATAGGAAATTCCTCCCTAAAGTGGTATCAGACTTTCATCTGAACCAATCCATGACACTGCCTGTATTTTTCACTGATCACTCCTCCTCTGGAGAGAGGAGATTACACAGTCTTGATGTAAAGAGGGATATTACACAGTCTTGATGTAAAGAGAGATATGAGTTACTACATAGAATCCACTAAGTCCCATAGAAATGACTGCTCCCAGCTGTTTCTCACTTATGGGGAGGTGGGTAAACGTAAGCCTGCCACTAAGAGAACTATTGCTAGATGGATTGTCTCTTGCATACAGTTCTGCTATTCAAAATTGGGGAAAGAGCCTCCATCAGGTCTGAGAGCTCATTCCACCAGAGGTACAGCTGCTTCGACTGCAGCTGCCAGGGATATGCCCTTAGTGGAAATCTGTAAAGCAGCCACCTGGAAGACTGTTCACATATTTACCAAGCATTACTCCCTTGACATTCAGTCAAGAAGTGATGCTAGGTTTGGCACAGCAGTGCTGCAGAGCCTGTTCCCAAAATAGGTTCTGTAGTTCCCTCCTCCTTGGGAGGTACTGCTTGGTAGTCTGCATATAGTCAGAATACAGCAAGACTTCATGTTGTTTGAAGAAAAAATTACTCACATTCGTAATTGTGTTTTTTCTAATGGAGTCTTGTTGTATTCTGACCTCCCTCCCTACCTCAACTCCTGGAACCTAGCTGTTTTGGGATGTGGGTGGTCAGGCGCAGTGTTGCACCTCAGGGGTGTACCTGGGTGCCTCTTCTTAATTGAGGTTTTCTTGTTCCTATGTTTTATGATTGTATGCTTTATTATCTACTTGGATTCTTTTTGGGGGTCTCTACTTGAGTCTTTGGACCCTAAATTTATGTTTATTGCCTTTTGGCACGAAAACTCTAAAAACAATTTCTGGTTTGTTGTTAGTTAACATAGGGCTCATAAGAATCTGACGGTTACACTGAGGAGTACCTGGGACAGAGGTTTCAAAACCGAGCTCGAGCACGTTCCCTCTCCGGAGCAGTTCAAGTGCTGGGGCTAACTGCATATAGTCAAAATACAGCAAGACTCCTTTAGAAGAAACACAATTACTAAGGTGAGTATTTTTTTCTTCTGGGACTACAACTAGGTAGAGTTCACAATAAAACATCTTTAAAGTCAATTTCAAATATGTGGGGTTGGGCTTTACAACCCGTTACCTCACTGCAACTTAAGTCCTGTGAACCATATAAGAACATTTTTCATTAGTCCTGTTAGGAAAGGAAGGGATCATAATCAAGCTGAGCCCGATGGCCAGTCAACCCCTTCTACTTCCTGGTCCACCAGCCATGCCCCTGCATTCAGACATTTTTTGACATCTAACCAGGGAGAGTGCAGGGTCATGCCCCATTAAAGTCTATAGGGCTCATTTTCAAAACTTTTTTTTAATGTGATAAAGTAATTGTTGATAGATATGAAAGCCACTGCTCAACTAGGTTGAGCTGTGGTTTTCATATATATACCAGCAATTGTTTTATTATATAAAAAAGTGTTTTGAAAATGAGCCCTATAGACTTCAATGGGACCTGGCTCCAAGCTCTCCCTGGTTAGACATTACAAAACATCTGAGCACAGGAGTGTGGCTGGCAGACCAGGATGAGGAAGAGATCGGTTGGACATCAGGCTTAGCCCAATTTACAACCCCTTCCTAACAGGACTAATGAAAAAAAATTATTTATGGCTCAAAAGACTTACGCTGCACTGAGGTACAAGGCTATAAAGCCCCAAATCCCCCAAGAAAATGTTAGAAATTCACTTTAAGGAGATTATCAGGAGCAAGAGTGTGGTATAAGATGGGGAAGATTATGATTAAGAATATTCAGAGGGCATTAGGGCAGACTTGAAGGACTTATAGTTTGTCTTTGTCCTTATTCTCTGCTTCTAGGTTTGTTTCCAGCAAGACTCCCAAAAAAAGGCATTTCTCATTTCACGTGTGTTTATAACTAATACAAATAGTTTTCTGCAATTTTGACCATTGATAGGTCAACTATTATGCAATATTTGATTTTTCTCTGAGATATGCTGCTATGTAATTTTACAGTAGCAAAGATTAATAATAAAACAATTATAATAATACCTTTATTTATATCATGCCTTTCAAAGAATCAAGGTGCCTTAACAGTAAAATAAAACAAGAATAATATAAAACACAGTTAAATACAGAATCTCATAAAATTCAGACTTCGATAAAATCAAACAAAGTAGGCTAGGTGCCACAGATGGGTTTTTAAGGCCTGTTTAAACCCCTCCACGGTCTCACACTCCTGAAGCTGTCGGGGTAGAGAATTCCAACGAGATGGGGCATGTACATGAATGCACATGCCCCCAAAGATTTTAAGGATACTCTTGGAATCTCTAGCAACCCCTCGTCAGCCAAGTGGAGTGATCGCCCGGGGCACTAAGGAACCAGAAGCTGTATCAGGTAGTCCGGGCCCTGTCCATGTAGGGCTTTATAAGTCAGAAGTCCGACTTTAAAGGTGATCCACCACTGTACCGGCAGCCAGTGCAGTTCGCACAGCACCGAAGAGATGTGACAAGTCCGGGGAGTTCCATCAACAACCAGACTGCAGTGTTCTGCACCAGCTGCAAGTGGTAGATATCAACCCCAGGTAGTCCTAGATAAAGGGAGTTGCAATAGTCAAGACGCAAGGTCACAAAGGCATGGACCAGCATAGGAAGATCACCTGACGGAACTAGTTGCATAACCCTGGAGATGTTCTTCAAATGGTAAAAGGAGGATTTGACGACTGCCGACACCTGTGATCGCAGTGTCAGCCCATCATCAAAAATCACTCCCAGGTTTCGCACCCATTCAGAGATAAGAAGCTGGGAGCTGCCGAGGAAAAGTCCTGAAGACAAACCCGCTCCCAACCCATCTATCTGTGACCCGGATCCAACACCATCACCTTAGTTTTTCCCGAGTTCAACCTCATCCAGCTTGAATTCATCTAACCCTGGATTTCAGTGAGGCAGTTATTGAAACCTGAGACAGCTCTATCCTGGTCAGGTGCAAAAGACAGGTAGAGCTGGGTATCATCAGCATAACAGTGAAACCTCAGCCCATACTGTCTTACAACGTCTCCGAGGGGTAGCATGTACACTGTAAACAACATGGGGGACAATACAGAACCCTGAGGGACCCCACATGACAGAGATACTGGGTCTGAGGAATAAATCCCCGACACCATCCTCTGAGTTCTGCCGGTGAGGAAAGATTTAAACCACCTAAAAATTGTACCAGACAGGCCACAGATGAACCTCAAGCATTCAAGAAGAACTCCATGGTCCACAGTGTCAGATGCTGATGAGAGATCCAGAAGAACCAGGATGGAACGGTTTTTCCAATCTCTCACCATCAGAAGATCATTGAGCACCGGAACCAGTGCAGTCTCGGTGCTGTGCCTCTTTCGGAAACTGGATTGAAGAGGTTCATAGATGTCATGGATGGTCAAATGGCTCTCCAGTTGTAGGGCTAATACTTTCTCAATCACCTTCCCCACAAAGGGGAGGTTGGAGATTGGTCTGTAGTTGGCAGGGCAGTCTGGGTCCAGAGAAGCTTTCTTCAGGAGGGGTGTCACCACTGCCTCCTTCAAAGAGCTAGGAAACTCACCCAACTCAAGGGATCACCAGACTATCTGTGCTAGGACCGGACCAATGATAGCACAGCAACCCATAATCAGGGTGGTTGGGCCCGGATCCAAACTACAGCACATAGGGTGCATACCCTGGACGATCCACATGACATCAATGAACTCCAGCCAGTTGAAGGTACTCCAGGAAAACTGAGGGAAAGTGACCGAGTGCAGATCAGTAGCATCTCCCATAGTGTGTGCTGGTTGGAGCCCTGCCCTGATGTCAGTCACCTTAGCTGCAAAGAAGCGAGTGAGCTCATCACACTCCACTTGTGAAAAGGCTCTTCAAATCAGCAGGCAGGCTGGGTTGCACAGTCTGTCTACAGTTCAAAAGAGCTGAGCTGGTCAGTTCTGAGCAGCTGCAATCTCCCCAGACAGGAACTCTGCCTTTTAACGGGTGATTGCAGATTGATAGACTTGATAATGTTCCATCAATCTAAGATGGTTGGCCTCCAGGGTGGATTTCTGCCAACAACACTCTAACCTTTGTCCTAGTCACTGCATCTCCCTCAAAGTCCTGTTAAACCAAGGGGACTGAGGGCAAAGGGAGAGAGGATAAACATGGACAGGAGCAATAGCATCTAAAGCTGCAAAAATTGCCTTGTTATAGGCCAAAACCAAAGCTTCTGGATTGCTGCTTGCCCCAGGAAGCGCCGATAAGTCAAGCACTGCTGCCAGGCCTTCAGAGCTTACATCTCATAAAGGGCGGTACCTGACCATCTCCACAGGGATAGGTCTACGAAGAGGGGAGAAAAAACTGAACCCCACGGTGTAGTGATCGGACCATCTGACAGGATCCACTCCCAAATCGAACGCTTCAATCCTCAGGAGGAACACTAGGTCAAGAGAGTGACTGTGCTTATGAGTAGCAGAGGTAACAATCTGTTTAAGGCCCAGAGATGTCATCAACTGGAGGAAGTGTTGTACAAATTACGAGAGTTCGTCATTGACCCAGCACAAGGTGAACAGTACAGCTCTAGAAGCAAGCTGTAATCAACTTAATATTTTTTCCCTAGAAAAAGGTTTCTAAGATAAAGTTATAACAGAGGAGACTACCACTTAATAACTCAGCATTTACAGCGAATCGCAGCAAAATAAAAAAAAAGAAAAAAAACAGATATACTCATGCTTGAAGCACAGAAACAGAATTTGTCAGCAGATAAGGCCAATTGGACCACCTAGTCTGACCCTTTCTTCCCTACCTATACTGTCACCACAGATCCTTCCTGATCTCCGGCTACCTCCCCCTCTGCTGCTTGACAACTAAGATTCCCTTGTATGTATCACATACATGCTCAAAGCCCACCACTGGTTTTGCCCCCCACTACCATTGCTGAAAGACTGTTCTAGCCATCCACCACTCTTTTAGTAAAGAAATACTTCCTCACATCCTTCCTAAATGTTCCCTCCTCCAGCCTCATTGCATGTCCCCCTATTCTTGTGTACCTTCTCAACTGAAAAATATTCATCTCATGTACATTGTTCAACCCCATGAGCTATTAATAGGCCTCTATCATATCTCCCCTCTCCCTCCTCTTTGCCAGGGTGTACATATTGAGATCCCTCAGCCTCTACTCATAGAGTTTGAAACTTTTATTAGTACATAAAATTGTGTGCTCAGCAACCATTGTAGGCAAACAAAGGAGCCCCTCCAGTCACTAGATGTGCTTCACGTTACTAGGAAGACCTTTTTAAAGGCAAGAGGCCCTGATAATGGTCTTCCTTCTATACCTAAATTCTTAAAGGTTTAAGGTTAAGTTAACAAGCAGAGACCAGCATACAGTATACTCATGGTCACCTTAGTAACCTCCTAAAATAGTGTCAAAGTGTAGAAATCAGTGTACAATATGAGTTGGCTTCATCCAACTACCAAAGAACAAAAACTCTATAAAGAGTAGTTCACATATGTGACTGAAATAGTACTTTTTTAATACATGTGTGTTATAGGATCACATACAGTATGTGGATAGAATGACAACATTGCCTCACTGATCAGGTGCATCAACCAGAAGATAGGACTTTACTATCGCATGATCTAGTACCTCTTGCCAGAAGCCTGCCTTGCTATTGCCCATGGCAACCTCCTCCCCCTCCTTGACTATGGCTGCTCAGTGTACTCCCTCACCTCCCTTACCAGCCTGAACCGCTTGGACACTACCTACAATTGTATATGCCACCTTGCCCTCCACGCCCCTCTTCTCACTCACCACTGTTTTCTTTCCCAGTCCCTTAACTGGCTCCCTCCACAAGTGCAACACTCCTACCTGCTGGCCTGGATCATTGCTGATACCTTGCACAATCCTTCCTACTCTCCAGTATCCCTTCTTATCCAACCCAGATCCTAATGCCGCAATCTGCGTTAGTCTTGCCACCTTCAACTAGAATGCCCTAACATAACTACGAGAATAGACCTAAGAGTCTTCTCCGCAGCCGGACCCTCACTATGGAATGACCTCCCCTCCACCCTACATTCCCCAACCCCCCTCTAAATCTAAATTCCCTAATAGAATGTACTTTCTGTCCTCCATGACCTGCATGTGCCCACATGCCACTAGCACAGCTACACCTCCCTTACTGCCCACCCTTACCCCTCCCCCCTCCAGTGCTCCATTCTCTTCTCCTGCCCTGAATACTATTGTTATTCCTGTTGTTAAATTATGGAGCAACCTTACCCAGTTAACCTAAATATTATATACCTTGGTATGCTCAGTTGTTGATGTTCCTGGTACTGTTTATCTTATATTTTCTCTGTTAGCTTGACCTACACTGTTATGTTCCCTGTATGATCCACGCTGCTCTCTCATTATATTTTATGCTGTTTGTGTCAGTTTCTGGCTTTGGCCATGCCTGAAAAAGGTCTTCAGATCAGTGCACCAGGCAGTTACCAAATGAATTAAATAAATAAATAATAATAATCAATAAATGCATTCAATTGTTTGATAATGCTAAAATGGTATCATGGCATTGTACTTATTGTTTTTTAATTTGTTATATTTTTTAATGTTTTATACTGGTTTCTGCACTTTGACAATGTTATGGGAGATTACTATGGTGACCCTGGGCCGGTCTCCGCCTGTTAATATGACCATATGCCTTTGCGAGTTTTGGTATTTTAGTGAAACCAGTATCCTGCCTTTAAAAAAGTGCTTTTTAAATGTTTGAAACACATCTGGTGATGGGGGGGGGGGGTGCTTTGTTTGCTTGCACTCACTGTTGAGCATGAGTTTTCACTAATAAAAATTTCAAGCATATCTGCATTTTTTTAAAATTTTTGCTGTGACTTGCTGTTAAGTGCTCAGTTATTGAGTGCTAGTCACCTCTGCTGTAACTGCTATGTATTTCACCTGTGGCAGCTGTGTTCCTTTGTTTCCCTGCTCTACCTTTGATGTTTCTACAGTATAGAAGCTTGCAAAATGTTGCTTAGTGGGCCACAGGCTGCGATGGTATTTGAACACAGGATGTTATCTCATATTCCAGTACCGTAACATTTAGGACACATTGCCTTTTTACAGAGAAGCCACATGTTTCATTGGTACATCCTTTGATATACACAAGGCCCCAGTAATTCTGTGATTCCACATCCATGGAATATTCCATAGGACTTGCATCCCACCCAAGGATATGCGTAGTGTCACAAAATGCATTGTTCTTGATGATTTCTCATTAATATGCTGTATACAGATTTTTCTATAGTACCTGACTCTGTTCTTCTCCTTGATTAAGCTGAAGCCTCTCTTATATGCTAAGTATGGCAAGTCATTGATGATATCACATCATATTTTAGCCAATAGTAGGATTTTGGTCTACTATGGAAATGAATAATTTATATCACAGGAAAAAACAAATGCAGCTGCCACAGAAGCCCATGAGCCCTGCCAGAAATCAGGACTGAAGTGTGGAGGAAAACTAGGGTAGCCTAGATATACAATATGACAGCTATCTCACCTCTTCATTTACATTAATTTTCAGGCTTATTTGGCGATCATCCCTGCGCATTCTTTGGTCATAGCCTTTCTCTAGATGGAAAGCCTTGTCATACAAACATGAAGTAGCAAGCTGCAATTAAAAAAAAAAAAAGCAGTCAATGCCAACGCTAATTAAGCAGCTTTTTGAACTCTGATTTTGAACTCAAGCTGGGCAGTACTTAACTGCAACATTTATATTTATTTATTGAATTTTGATTACCGGGTAGGCCTACTGAGCCCCGAAGGTCCCTTTTTCAGGGGCAACCTGGGAGACAGAAACAATACAATACAGTCGGGTAGTACAGGGTGCAGAGAAAGTAGACATGAAATTCAAGGTTACAATAAAGGCAATATTTCAATATATTGAACATAAGTGCAACATTTGAGGGAGTTGAGGCATGCTTTTGGAGTCATTTTAGATGAGAAAAGGAGAGGGATTGGTGTAGGATGTGGGACCGGGGGTATCATTTTCTTCCCCGTTAGTTCAGTATGGCATGCAGTATGTGTTTTACTATACAGTGTATCTAGCCAGAAATTCTGAATTATGTCCCTAACAGCATGCCGTAGTTCAGCATCAAACTTTACAAAGCTCTGCTGTGTACTAAACATGAATGGGATATCTTAGTTGTGTGAATCTGTTGTGAAAATTCAGTGATACTTGCAAAAAAGGACAGTGTGTAGGAAATTACATGAAAGCAAAACTGCTTTACATCATCAAAATTTGGGAAGAGATGAAAAAATGAGTCACTGTAGCAATGTTCATTCTTCTATGGGATTCAGCAATAAGCCATACAAAAGTGTATCATCTTCTCAGTGAGAGTTGTCCTGGAGACTGGAAGTGAATACTAATGACTGAATTTTATACCCTATTGAAACTCTGCACAGTGATCAAACTCCCCCTGCTGGTTAAATGACAGATTTATTTCTGTGGTGCCAGGGGAGTAGTGACCATCAATATCGAAGCTAATGAAAAATAAAACATTTCTGAAATATACCATTTCTAGAACCAATTAAAAATGATAGGCAGGACTACTTCAAACACTCAACAGATTTTAAGTTTGTGAAACTGGAAAGAATAAAACAGTTAGAGAGACGCTGTCAATCCCTTAGGCCTCAAGGTGTCTCTAGTATGAAAAAACACATGTTGTGATTGGGACCCATCCTGTAGAGACTGTTGATGTAGCTTGTAATTTGAGACTGATTCTTTTTTTCATTTTCATAAATGATAAAAAAAAACTGCCTACCATACTGGTGTTATCACATAAAAACATGTTTGTTTACAGTCCTTAATCAACGCTCATTGTATCTTTCCCGGAACCAGCTCTCACTGTATCTTTCCTGAACTTGTGAACACTCCTAACATAGCCTAACTACTCATGATGCAGGCTTAGGAGATAAGACTATTGCATCATGAGTGGCTGCACTGTTTAGGGTGTTCCTAAAGTTCAGGAAGAATGCAATAAAAGTAGATAAAAGATTTACAACAAAACAAGGCTGGGTATAATTACACAATTAGCATGCATTTCAGTTCCTCTAAGAAAGGAAGTAGATAAAACAAAAACCACCAAGACATTTTAGAAAAGGTAAGCAATCATAAAATGTGGGTTTTCAACTACAAATAATGTAATGTGAAAAGGGTGGACAATGTTCCTAATGCTCAGGGAGAAAACTATCAGACTGATTCGTGTAGTAACCTCTTCTCAGGTTCCAGAAGAGGAGGCGGCGCTAGGATTTATATGGCTTTTTATTGGATCCCCTAGAAGGAAGAACATTACTAGGGAAAATATTTTGCTTTTCTTTTAACAACTGGAATCCAACAATAATGCCAACACAAAAGTGTAGACTCACTTGCAGTACCATTGGAGGATTGGTTTAGAACCTATTTAGGAAAGAGGTTCTGCAAGACAACAGTCCCAAACTTGGTTTCCCTCCTGGACTGTATGTCCAGAAAATAGTGCATTGTTAGTATGTGGACTGTTTTCCAGGTAGCTGCTTTGCAACTATCCTGAAGGGAATACCCCTTGTGGCTGCCACTAAGGCAGAGGTACCCCTAGTAAGGTGTGCATTTACGCCACTGGGAGGTTGCTTACCAGCTTTCCCATAGCAAAACTGGATACAGGAGACTATCCACTGAGAAATAGTCTTTTGAGAGATGGTTACCCTTGCCATCCTCTTCTTAAGTGACAAACAGTTGTGTACTGTCTGACTTGACATCCTTAGTCCTGACTATGTCCGGAGCTCAATGCCCTTTTCACATCAAGGCAATGGAACTTTTGCTCACCTGTGCTAGAATGTCCTGGAAAGAGCACATGTAGAGTAACTGGCAGGTTCAGGTAGAACTCTGACACTACCTCAGGTAATAATTTCCTATTTCTCCTGAGGACTATTTTTGTCCTTATGGAATATTTTATAACTCATACTGTACATTTGTTTTGGTCAATAGAAGTAAATGATAGAGGCTGCATAAAAACATAGAAACATAGAAGTTGTCAGCAGAAAAGAACTGCTTGATCCACTTAGTCTGCCCAGATAGTCCAAGCCTAGTCTGCCTCTACAGACCCTAACCTGCTGAGACACAGAGAAAGAGAAAGCAGCCAGAGCCTCCTTAAATCAAGGAGGTTATTTTCTAGCTACACTGAACTGAATTATTACTTTTTGGACCTGTGTAAGTAACTAGTATTGATTCTGTTTTTGAGGTTGACTTGTCTTAGTTTTAACTTTAATTTGCCAGGGAGGAACTGTAGCTGGGAGATATTTGCAATAATTTGTGACTAGACCTGTTACTTAACCTCTGTAAAATAGGTGTCTGAAAGGAAGGAATGCACTCCCCGGGGTGGAAGGTCAGAGTTGTAGTTGATTGTTTCTGGATGGCATAGGTTTACTCCTCCCACCTTCCCCTCACCCCCCCAAGTGCATAACTTCCTTTATAGCAGGGGTTCTTACACCACTTCCCCAAAATTGCTAACATCATACACCTGTTCATATCCTTAAAGGCACAGCACACTGAATAGGGGGTAGAGACACTCACAAGCCTACACACACTAAAACAAGAACAAAAAAACAACAAAAGAAAAGCATTTGTAACAGGAAGGGACACAGACATGTGGGGAGTGGTGCAATGTACTGGCTGTGGAGCAGCAGTCTTCCGGGAGACAGCCTGGAAACTGCGTTGCTGCCCTATTTGCAGGCACCTCTCTGGTCTGAGGGAGGAGGTTGGTCGTCTCCATGCTGACCTGGTAATGATTCCAGAAACTTGCTCCCCCACCCAGGGACCACCCAGGCCACCACCACTACCTCAGAGGTTGCCAAGAAAGAGCAGTGGTTGGACCACGGTGGGCTCAGGGAGGGTGAGGGTGGTGGAACAGAGGCACATCCCTCCAGTTGTGCTTCTCCACAATTTATTCACCACTTTGGCAGAGCATGGTTCCTCTATGGAGACACCTGTAGTGGAGACCAAGAAGGATGCTGTGAACCTCCACAATGGAGACCCTCAGGAGGGTGGCACAGGACCCCACAGGGGAAGGAACCAACTCGTGGCAGGGAACTCGATTGTTGGGGGGTAGAACTGGGGCAGGGAAGGGAAAGGGAGGTAAGGTGCCTGCCCGGCACCATGACTTGGAGGGACAGGAAACGAATCTTCAGGATTGTGGAAGCAGCTGCAAGCAGGAGCGAGCTGGATATCATTATTCACCTAGGTATGAATGACCTGGCTGAGAATGGGATCAGAGCAGTGCAACAGGAGTTAGTGGAGTTGGGAAGGGGCCTTAGACAAGTAGCACACATGGTAACTTTCTTGGAAGTGCTTCCTGTCTATGGCATGGATGAGGCTAGGGTACTCTGCACCATGGGATTCAATGACTGGTTGAAAAAGTGGTGCAGAACTCAGGGATTTGGCTGCATTGGGGTCTGGGGCTCCACCTGGAGGGATGCAGACCTATGCAGTCACGATGGTCTGCATCTATCCTGGAGGGGAACCAGGATCCTAGGTGATAGGTTTAAATGCTTCATTGGCAAGCATTTAAACTAGCCAAGGGGGGAGGCACTGAAAAGGAGAAGGGGAAATCCTAGCCCCACCAAAAAAAATCTGGGTAGCTAGTGAGGTAAACACCAAGATAGAGCAGTCAATAGGGATAAGGGCAGGGGTAAATGGAGAAAAAGACAAAGGCAATAAGGACGTTCTGGAGGATGTGGTATTGTCCCATCTGCAGGCACCTCTCTGGGCTGAGGGTGGAGGTTGCTCATCTCCAGACTGAGATGACCACCAGTGCCTCTGCCGTTACCTCAGAGGTTGCCAAGAAAGAGGAGTGGTTGGACCACAGTGGGCTCAGGGAGGGTGAGGGTGGTGGAACAGAGGTGCATCCCTCCAGTTGTACCTCTCCACAATTCCTATGCCATTCTGGCAAAGTGTGGTTCCTCTATGGAGGCACCCACAGTGTAGACCAAGGAGGATGCTAGACCTCCACAAGAGACTCACAGGAGGTGACAGGGGACCCACAGGGAAAAACAACTCCTGGTGGGGACTCCATTGTTAGGAAGGTAGAACAGGGGGAGGAAGGGGAGAGGGAGGCAAGGTGCCTGCCTGGTGCCATGGCTTGGAGGGACAGGGATCGAATCCTCAGGATTGCTGGCGCAACTGCACAGGGGAGGGAGCTGGATGTCATTGTCCACCTAGGAACAAATGACCTGGCTAAGAAAGGGATTAGAGAAGTGCAGGAAGAGTTTGTGGAATTGGGGAGGGGTCTTAGACAAGTAGCATGCACGGTAACCTTCTCGGAGGTGCTGCCCATCTATGGCGTAGGAGAGGCTAGGGTGTTCTGCACCATGGGATTCAATCAGTGGTTGAAAAACTGGTGTGGAGCTCAAGGCTTTGGCTTCATTGGGGACTGGGGGTCCACCTGGAATGATGCAAGCCTATACTGGCATGATGGGCTGCATCTGTCCAGGAGGGGAACCAGGATCCTAGGTGATATGTTTAAATGCTTCATTGGCAAGCATTTAAACTAGCCAAGGGTGAGGCACTGGAAAGAAGCAGGGAAATCCTAGCCCCCCCAAAAAAAATCATGGTAGTAAGTGCAGTAAACACCAACATAGAGGTGTCGATAGGGAGAAGGGCAGGGGTAAATGGAGAAAGTGACAAAGGCAAGAAGGACAGGGATGGGGCAAAAATGAGTAAGGCCATCAGGAAATGGAGGGTAATGAGTAACAATGCCTGTAGTCTGGGCAACAAGCTCCCAGAGCTGGTGGCCTTGATGGAAGAGGGATGCCTGGATATTGTAGCAGTCACAGAAACATGGTACACAGAGAACCATGACTGGGATGTTAACATACCAAGGTACGTAACCTACAGGAGAGACAGGCAAGGGAGAAGAGGGGGAGGAGTAGCTCTCTATGTAAAGGAAGGGATAAAAGCAACTGAACAAAAGAGAAAACAGGGAGGAGAGGAGGCACTGTGGGTCACCTTGGAGACTGGAAAGGGCACGACAATTCATACAGGGGTTGTGTACAGACCCCCATGTCAGGTGGAGGAAATGGACAAGGATATGATAGAAGGCATTCTTAGAATGGCAGAGAAAGGGGAGATACTGTTGATGAGAGACCTGAATATGCCAGATGTTAACTGAAGCACATTTGCTGCAGCCACATCCATGAGCAGGGCCATTCTTGATGCCCTACAGGTGGCAGGCCTCAGACAGCTAGTTTTGGAACCCACTTGTGATGGAGCAATCTTAGACCTCGTACTCTCAAATGGGGGCAGTGAGAGGATCTCAGATCTAGAAGCGGGTTGCCATCTGGGAACAAGTGATCATCAAACAGTGTGGTTCACGTTAAACTCAGCTATAGAGTCAAGCCATACAAAAGTGAGGGTACTGGACTTCAGGAGGGCTGACTTTGGCAAGATAGGAGAGTGCCTCAGAAAAGCAGTAGCAAACAGGCTAGAAGGCGGTGTGGAGCAACAATGGGGAATCATCAAAACTGCCATCACAGAGGCAACAAACCTTTGTGTGAAGCAAATAAACAAATCAAAAGGAAAGAAAAAGACATTATGGTTCTCAAAAGAGGTGGCTGTGAAAGTCAGGAAGAAAAAGATAGCATTCAGGAAGTATAAGGAAACACAGAAGGAGCAGGACAGAGAGCTGTACCAGTTAAGGCAGAAGGAAGCAGGGAGGGAAGTCAGAATAGCAAAGGCTCAAACTGAGGAAAAGATAGCCAACTCAGTTAAGAAGGGGGATAAAACCTTTTATAGGTACATCAGCGAGTGTAGAAAACCAAAGGGAGGGATACTGAGGCTGAATAGAATGAACGGTGGGTGGGCAGAGGGGGACAGTAAAAATGCAGGGATATTGAACAAATATTTCTGCTCAGTATTCACAAAAGAGGAGGGGGAAGTGCCTAATCCAATTAACAGAAGCACCCTTGATAGGTTGGTTGATCCCAGTCCTTTCACAGAAGAAAGGGTTCTGCAAGAACTCCTAAAACTGAAGGTGGACAAAGCAATGGGGCCTGATGGAATTCACCCCAGAATTCTAAAAGAATTAAGGGGGGATCTAGTGAAACCACTGGCTACTCTTTTTAATAAATCATGGGAGGATGGTGTGGTACCCGAGGACTGGAGGAAGGCAGATGTGATTCCCCTTCACAAAAGTGGGACCAAGACAGAGGCAGGAAACTACAGACTTGTCAGTCTGACCTTTGTGGTAGGGAAAGTGATGGAGTCACTTCTGAAGTAAAGTATAGTTGAGTATCTAGAGGCCAGTGGGGCACAGGACCCAAGGCAGCATGGGTTCTCAACGAGAAGGTCATGTCAGATGAATCTAATAGATTTCTTTGACTGGGTGACCAAAGTAGTAAACCAGGGAGGGGCTGTGGACATGGCCTACCTGGACTTTAGCAAGGCATTTGACACAGTCCCACACAAAGATTAATAGTCAAATTAACCAGCATGAGGTGGATCCAGGCTGGTAGCCTGGGTAAAACATTGGCTGGACAACAGGACACAAAAGGTAATTGTAAATGGAGTCACTCTGAAGAAAGAGGGGTTACTAGTGGGGTACCAAGGGTTCAGTATTGGGTCCAGTCCTTTTAATGTCTTCATAAGTGATATTGCAGAGGAACTGGAAGGAAAAGTATGCCTCTTTGCAGATGACACAAAGATCTGCAACAGGGTTGATGCACAAGGAGGCATGGAAAGGATGAAAGGACTTGACAAGGTTGGAGGAATGGTCAGAAGTATGGCAGCTAGGATTCAATGCAAAGTGCAAAATAATGCACACCTGGGAAACAAGAACCCAGGGAAGAATACACAATGGGAGGGGTAGTAACAACAACAAAAAAGGAAAGGGACCTGGGGGTAATCATATCAGATGACCTTAAGGTTAGCAAGCAATGTGAGAAGGCAGTAGGGAGGGCTGGGGTATACTGGGATGCATAGGGAGGGGCATCAGCAGCAGAAAACAGGAAGTTGTTATCCCTCTGTACAGACAGTTGGTGAGACCCCATCTGGAGTACTGTGTCCAGTTCTGGAGACCCCATCTCCGCAAGGACATAGACAGGATAGAGGCAGTCCAGAGGAGGGCAACTAAATGGTGCAGGGTCTGCAAGAGAAGCCATATGAGGAGAGATAAAGGAGCTTAATATGTATTCCTTGAGGAAAGAAGAGAGGGGACATGATAGAAACTTTTAAGTACCTCAGTGGAATCAACAAAGTCCAGAGGGTAGCATCTTTCAGAAAAAGAGGCGTGCAAGAACAAGGGACACAATTTAAAAGATAGAGGGAGGGCAGTTCAGGGGCAATGTGAGGTATTATTTCACAGAGAGGTAGTGGATGCATGGAACAGCCTTCCTGAGGAGGTTATGGGGTCTAAAACTGTGAAGAATTCAAGAATGCATTTGACAGACATAAGGCAATTCTTGTGGTGGGTAGGAAGAAATAGGCTGTTGGTTAACTAGGATCTGCGGCCTATCCTGTAGGTAGGGAAATGGGCAGACTAGATGGGCCAAGCGATCCTTATCTGCTGTCAAAGTCTATGTTTCTATGTTTCTATATTTCTATGACAGGGATGGGGCAAAAAGAAATAAAGCCAGAAAAAAATGGAGGGTAATGAGTACCAATGCCTGTAGTCTAGGTAAAAAGCTCCCTGAAATGGTGGCCTTGATAGAAGAGGGATGCCTGGATATCGTGGCAGTCACAGAAGCATGGTACACAAAGAACCATGACTGGGATGTCAACATACCAGGGTACACAATCTACAGGAGGGACAGGGAGGGAAGAGGAGGAGGAGGAGGAGGAGGAGGAGAGGTAGCTCTCTATGTAAGGGAAGGGATCAAATCAACAGAACTAAAGGGTAAACAGGGAGGAGAGGAGGCACTGTGGGTCACCCTGGAGACTGGAAATGGATCCACAATCCACACAGGGGTTGTATACAGACCCCCATCTCAGGGAGAGGAAATGGACAAGGAAATGATGGAAAGCATCCTTGGGATGGCAGAGAAAGGTGAGCTATTGCTGATGGGGGACCTGAATATGTCAAATGTTAACTGGAGCACCTTTGCTGCAGCCACATCCAAGAGCAGGGCTATTCTCGATGCCCTACAGGGAGCATGCCTCAGACAGATAGTTTTGGAACCCACTCGGGAGGGAGCAATCTTAGACCTCATACTCTCAAATGGGGACGGAGAGAGGATCTCTGATCTTGAAGTGGGTAGCCATCTGGGAACAAGCGACCACCAAACAGTGTGGTTCACGATAAACTTAGCTGTAGAGTCAAGTCACACAAAAGTGAAGGTACTGGACTTCAGGAGGCTGATTTTGCCAAAATGGAGAGTGCCTCAGAAAAGCAGTAGCAAACAGGCTAGAAGGTGGGGTGGAGCAACAATAGGGAAACATCAAAACTGCCATCACAGAGGCAACAAGCCTTTGTGGGAAGCAAATAAACAAATCAAAACAAAAGAAAAAAACACTATGGTTCTCAAAGGAAGTGGCAGGGAAGGTAAGGGAGAAAAAGATAGCATTCAGGAAGTATAAGGAAACACAGAAGGAGCAGGACAGAGAACTGTACCAGTTAAAGCAGAAGAAAGCAGGGAAGGCAGTCAGAATAGCAAAGGCCCAAACTGAGGAAAAGATAGCCAACTTGGTTAAGAAGAGGGATAAAACCTTTTATAGCTACATTAGGGAGCAAAGAAAGATGAAGGCAGGGATACTGAGACTGAATAAAGAGGAAGGTGGTTGGGCAGAGAGCGACAGTGAAAAAGAAGGGATACTGAACGAATATTTCTGCTCAGTATTCGCAATGGAAAAGCAGGGGGAGAGACCTTATCCAGTCAATAGAAGCACTCTGGATAGGGGGGTTGATATTAGTCCTTTCACAGAAGAAAGGGTTCTGAAAGAACTCTTAAAACTGAAAGTGGATAAAGCAATGAGGCCTGATGGGATTCACCCCAGAATTCTAAAAGAACTAAGGGAAGAACTAGTAACACCACTGACTACCATTTTTAATAAATCATGGGAGGATGGTGTGGTACCTGAGGACTGGAGAAGGGTGGATGTGATTCCCCTTCACAAAAGTGGGAGCAAGACAGAGGCGGGAAACTACAGATCTGTCAGTTTGACCTCAGTTGTAGGGAAAATGATGGAATCACTTCTGAAGGAAAGAATTATTGAGAACCTAGAGGCCAGTGGGGCACAGGCCCCAAGGCAGCATGGATTCACAGCAAGAAGGTCATGTTAAACAAATCTAATTGATTTCTTTGACTGGGTGACCAAAGTAGTAGACCAGGGAGGTGCTGTGGACATGGCCTACCTAGACTTTAGCAAGGCATTTGACACAGTTCCCCACAAAAGATTAATAAACAAATTAGCCAGCCTGGGAGTGGGTCCCAGGGTGGTAGCCTGGGTAAAACACTGACTGGACAACAGGACACAGCGGGTAATAGTAAATGGAGACCACAGTGAAAAAAGGAGGGTTACTATTGGGGTACCACAGAGTTCAGTACTGGGGCCGGTCCTTATTAACGTCTTTATAAGTGACATTGTGGTGGGACTGGAGGGGAAGGTATGTCTCTTTGCAGATGACACAAAGATCTGCAACAGGGTTGATACGCAAGGTGGGGTGGAAAGGACGAAAAGTGACTTGGCAAGGTTGGAGGAATGATCAAATGTATGGCAGCTTAGATTCAACGCAAATAAGTGCAAAGTAATGCACCTGGGAAACAAAAACCCAGGGCAAGAGTACACAATGGGGAGTGAGATACTGACAACAACAAAAATGGGAAGGGACCGTCGAGTAGTCATATCAGATGACCTAAAGGTGGGCCAGCAATGTGAGAAGGCAGTAAGGAGGGCTGGGGGGGATACTATGATGCATAGGGAGAGGCATCACCAGTAGAAAACAGGACGTTATTGGCCCTCTGTATAGACAGTTGGTAAGACCACATCATCTGGAGTACTGTGTACAGTTCTGGAGACCCCATCTCCGCAAATACATAGACAGGGTGGAGGCTATTCAGAGGAGGGCAAACAAAATGGTGCAGGGTCTGCACCAGAAGACATATGAAGAAAGACTAAAGGAGCTTAAGATGTATAGCCAGGAGGAAAGGAGGGAGAGGTTGGACATGATAGAAACTTTCAGATACCTGAAGGGAATCAACAAAGTCCAAGAGGGTAGCATCTTTCAAATAAAGAGATGTGCAAGAACAAGGGGGCACAACTTGAAGACAGAGGGGGGACGGCTCAGAGGTAAGGTGAGGAAGTATTTCTTCACAGAGAAGGTTGAAGATGCATGGCACAGCCTTCCTGAGGAGGTCATAGAGTCAAAAAGAGTGGGGGAATTCAAGAATGCATGGGACAGACATAAGACAATTCTAGTGGGGGGTAGGAGGAAGTAGGCTGTTGTTTAACTAGGATCTGCAGCTTATCCGTTAGGTAGGGAAATGGGCAGACTAGGTGGGCCAAGCGGTCCTTATCTGCTGTCAAATTCTATGTTTCTAAGCAATCTCCAGTGACCATCCATCCTCCCTGCCTAGTCACTAATATTCCCTTAAATCTGTCCCATACTTGCTTGAAGCACGCTATGGTTTTCGCCTCCACCTTTTCCATGAGGCAGTCTATTCCAGGTGAGTACCTCCATTTCAGTGAAGTAGTACTGTACTTCCTCACATCCCATTTTCCCCTTTATTGCATGCTTTCTGGTCATGTTGCTCTTCCTCCTTTGAAAAAGACTCACCTTATGCACCCTGTTTATCCCCACGAGGTACTTGTAGATCTCTGTCATGTACCCTCTTGCTCTCCTCTCTTCCAGTATGCACATGTTGAGATCCCTTAGTCTCTCCTCATAGGGTTTTTGGTGCAACCCCTGCACCATTTTAGTTGTCCTCCTCTGGACTGACACTGCCCTGTCTATGACCTTTCTGAGGTGAGGTCTCCAGAACTGGACACAAAACTCCAGGTGGGATCTTACTTGTGATCAATACAGTGGTAACACCACCTCCCTCCTCCTGCTGGACATACCTCTCACAGTGCATCCCGGCATCACACTGGCCCTACCCACTCTTTTGTTTAGTTATTTAAAAATTGGTAATCAGGAAAGGCACACTGAGCCAAGGTTTGTTTCCAGGTGTGACTCGGAGGAAGGAGAAGAGGAAAGCATCAAGCAAATACAATAGAATGGATGATTATATACAAGTAAGGTGCAAACAACAGTAGTGCAACTTGGCAAAAGTGCAAACATTTTAAGATACAGATATATGGAGCAACACAGGCTCTACATTCTGTAAGAAAATCGAGCAATTGGTAGAACATTGCAGTGCAGAGAAATGGGAGGCACAAAACAGGCCTGTGGAAGGGGGCATGAAACTGGGAAAGCACACTGCCTTGCCACTTTGA
Source organism: Neoceratodus forsteri (assembly GCA_016271365.2). Classification (NCBI taxonomy): domain Eukaryota; kingdom Metazoa; phylum Chordata; order Ceratodontiformes; family Ceratodontidae; genus Neoceratodus; species Neoceratodus forsteri. Next base: position 1,062,006,052 of record CM028130.1, on the reverse strand, counting down.
GGTCTTCAGATATGATAACCCTAAGATCCCTTTCCTTCTTAGTGGCTGACAGTACCTCCCCCCATATTATACTCAGTTCTTGGGTTCCTATGCCCTAGATGCATAATTTTGCACCTCTTGGTGTTGAACCCCAACTGCCATGTTTTTGGCCACTCCTCAAGCTTCTCAGGATCCCTATGCATTCTTTGAACCCCTTCCTGATTGTCCATCCTATTACAGATTTTGGTATCTTCTGCAAAAAGGCATTCTCTCCCTTCCAGTTCATCTGCAAAGTTACTTACAAAGACACTGAAAAGGACTAGTCCCAGCCACCCACTGGTCACTCTTCCATCCTAGTAGTAAGTGCCATTAACCACAACCCTTTGTCTCCTCAGAGTATGATGAAATGACGAAAGTCAGGATCCAGACATTCAGGATCCTGAGTTCGGCTGCACAACACACACCTGCCCAACAGATGGACACTGGTGCTGGCAGGGGTAAGGTAGCAGATGTGATGAACTGCTACCCTGCCTCTAGCCGTGCACCACAAGAAGGGGAACATTTTGGTGGTTGGCTAAGCTGTTCCTGTGGCATGGAGGGCTAAGCCACTAGCAGCTCAGCCACCAGTGCGCTCAGACCCAGGTTCTATTCCTGGGTCTCCACTTTTGTGCAGCGCTGTTTTGCCTCTGTAAACTGTTTTAACATACTCCGAGGTCCACTCCCACTCGGAGTTGGTTATTTTAGTTACAGGGGGAGAGGGGGGCTTGCCCCCTGCATTGCACCAACACCTTGTCGGCCTTCTGGCAGTCAGTCTCCTAAACTCTGGCTTATGGAGTTCAAGGGACTGACTGTTGAGATTCAGTAGTAGATCCCTGTCTTTTATCTGTTAACCAATTTCTAACCCAGTTCTCCCCCTTTGGATCCCACCCCTGAGCTGCTCATTTTCTTATTCAGTCTCCTGTGAATTGTAGAAGGTCTTGCTAAAGTCCAGAAAAGCCAAGTCCACTGCCCTCCCCGATCTATTTTCCTGGTCACCCTGTCAAAGAAATCAATCAGGTTCATCTGGTGTGACCCCATCACCCCCAACCCATGAATCTATGCTACCTCTGGTCTTGCAGCACATTTGATTCAAGATACTCTACCAACCTTTCTTTTAACAGTGTTTCCATTTATTTCCCTACCATTGAGGTGAGGCTCACTGGCTTGTAGTTCCTAGCCTTTTCCCAACTGCTGCTGTTAGGCAGAGGGATCAAGTCCGCTCTCCTCCTGTCCTCTGGAATCATGCTGATTCCATTGATTTGTTGAATAAAGTCATTAGTGAGGCAGCCAGCACTACCCTGAGTTATTTCAGTACTCTTGGATGTATCCCATTTGGTTCCATAGCCTTGACCATTTTCAGATATGCAAGTTCCTCCAGAACAATTTTCTACGAAAATGGACTTGTTTCTGCCTCCTCCTTCCCCTTGTTCTTGCTGCTCCCTGGTGGTCTGTTTTCTTCCTTCCTTCGCCGTAAACACTGAGCAAAAGTACCTGTTCAGGATGTCTGCTTTCTCTTGGTCCTCTTCTGCACTGTCCCCCTTCCTGCTGCCCTCCTTGTCCTCACTATCCTTATCCTTGCTTTCCTCTTCTCACTTATGTACCTGAAGAAAGTCTTAACCACATTTGCTACTCCTTTGGCTATCCTTTCCTCTGTCTGTGCTTTTCCCTTCCTAACTGCCTTACCTGCTTCCCTTTGTTTTACCTAGTTCTCCTGTCTTCCTCTGTCTGTATTTTTTTATATCTCCTGAATGCCAACCTTTTTTTCTTCACCACCTTAGCCACTTCTCTAGAGTAATACAACAGGCTCGTTTTCCTTTTTACTTTTACTCACATCTTTCACACACAAGCTAGTTGCTTTATTTATACTCTTCCTTATTTCCCCCACTGTTCCTCTACCCCTCCCTGGCAATCCCCACTCCTTAGGGGTGGGTGAAAGTGGTGTTTTCTGCCATCACGGAACTTCCATGGAAATTTCCAAACATTCACAGAAGTTTCCGAACTTCCACCTGTGGCAGAGTGGAAAACTTCTGCGAATATCAGGGGCAAAATTACACCCGCTTCCACTAAAAAATAAGCCCTGGTGGCTAGTGGTCCTTCCCCCCACCATCCCCACAAGTACACAAAATGTCCGTGGTAGCTAGTGGTCCCTCCCCCCACCAGATCACCTGCCTGACCTGAAAAGAAATACCCCCCGGTGGTCGCGATCCCACCCCATCATCTTCCCAACAAATCTACCCTGGTGGCTAGTGGTCCCTCCCTCGCCTCCACCATCACCAAAGTGTTCAGTAACCCCCTCCAACCATATCTCCATCCCGACCATCCATACTGTTATGAAAAAAAAAATCCCTGGTAGTATAGTGGTTTCAAACCCCTTCCCCATCCCCAATCCCTAGTCCCTGAATAAATTACCTCGTAGTCTAGTGCCCCCCACCCCACCCCAGCAGGAGTCCCACCACCCCACTTCTCACCCCATCCCAATACCCAGCGAGCAGACTGGCTCAACCCTCCTCTCTCCCACCATGGCGGCCCTCACTGAGGCTGTCAATGAATGAGCATGTCCCTAACATGCTCATTCATTGACTCAGCTTCGTGTGGAGCCAGCTGTGACGAGAGGAGGGCTGTGCCAGTCCACCCGCTGGAGTTCTAGATGGGGTGGGAGTGGTGGTAGTGTCTAACTACTGGGGTGGGGAGGACACTAGACCACCAGGAATTTATTCAGGGACTGAGATCAGGGATGGGGAGGGTTGAAATTGCTAAACCACCAGGGAATTGTTTTCAAAGAGGATGGTGGGACAAGATATGTGTGGAGGGCTACTGGGCACTTTGGTCATGGTTGAGGGAGGAGGAGGGACCACTAGCCAACAGGGCAGATTTGTTGGGAAGGCAATGGGTGGGTGGAGATCGTGATCACCGAGGGTATTTCTTTTTAGGTCGGGCAATCCAGTGGGTGAAGGGACCGCTAGCCACCAGGAATACTTTCTGTACTTGTGGGGTGGTTGGGGAAAGGAACCACTAACCACCAGGGCTTATTCTTGAGGGGAATAGGACTGACCATTGGGTGGTGATCACAGCCGGAATTTCCGCAAAAGTTTGGAAATGGATTTCCTAACTTTCGTGGAAGTGAAAGTCCAACTTTCGCTTGAATTCTACCTACGAAATTATTTTTTTGTTGCACACCCCACCACTCCTTCAAGACAGTTTCTGAGGTAGTCTCCCTTTTCTTTAAAATCACACTCTTAAAATACAGGACCCTTTTCCTCATGTAGTTTGCCTCTGTTTCTGTCTTTTTTTTTTGAGGGAGTGGGTGGTTGTGCCTTCCCATGCACTCTCCCAACCTCCCACTCCTTCTAGCTGCTCAATGTCCCTGTTTTCTTGCCAGACTCATCCTTTGCTGCTGCTTCCTGCCACCTGGCTCCTCAGACTGCCCCCCATCCTTGGAGGTTCCAGCTTACCCCTGCCAGGGGCCATTCCTCCCTCAGGCAGAGGAGTAAGTAGCATTCCTCTGGGTTCCTCCAAGGTGTGGAGGGTTGGCAGGGGAGGAGCAGTTCAATATGGTGACTGTGGCATAGGGGGACTAAGCAGCTATCATTCCACAGGCTGATGCAGGTGCTAGTTTTTCATTTTCTGGGCCCCTCTCAACACCCCAGTGGTGTGTGCCATGATGACACCCTGAAGGTGGAGCCAGCTGATGTGTGGTCACCTAGGCTGGCAAGGTTCCTCATTCCACCAGGTGTTGCTCTCCGAGCAGTGCTCTGCAGTCTCTCCCCCAGGAGGAGAGCATCCACTTGGTTGCTCTATCACCATCCCTGCAAGCCTCTGTTCTGATGCTCTGCTTTTGTCTTAATGTTAAACCACACTGTAGGGTGATCACTGTTACCAAGGGGACTTCCCACCATGATGTCTACAATGCTGTCCCTCTTTGTAAGCACCAGGTCCACAACTTCCCCATCCCTAGTGGGTTCATTGACTAGCTGTCTGAGTAAAGCCCCTTGTAGGGAGTCAAGGATGGCCCTATTCCTTACCAGCGCTGCAGCCGGAAGGCTCCAATCCACATCTGGCAGAATGAATAACTAACCTGCAGCACCTCCTCCTTATTTGCCATCCTGATTGATGATGTCTTCCCCAAGTGCCTTATCCAACTCCTCTCCCTGTGCTGGAGGTCCACATACAACCCCTGTACAGATAGTGGCCCTAGCTCCTGTCTCCAGAATGACCCACTGGACCTCCAACCATTCCTTTTCCTCTGGGTGCCCCCATATTGCTGTAGTCTTGGTTCCCTTCCTAGCACATAATACAACCCCTCCTCCTTTCTCTCTCTCTCTTCCGAACAGAGTGTAGCTTGGTATGGCCATATCTTAGTCATGACTATCAGTACACCATGATTCTGTTATGACCACCAAATTTAGGATAGCCTCCTCAATGATGGTCTCCAGGTCCAGAATTTTATTTCTCAGACTCCTAGCACTGGCACACATGGCTCTCTGTACCTTACTCCCTCCCTGTCTGCCTCCTGCTTTCTCCCCAGCCTGTGCTGTTCCCTGATGCTCCCCCTGACCCCTCTCCCTTATTATCCTCTCAGTTTCCTGTCTATTTTACTCCTCTCTTCTTGAATTCTTGACTCCTACTCCCTAGTCCTCTGCCTTGTCCCCACCCCTTTCTTCTTGTGCCTTTCCATTTACCACCCTCCAGCCTTCTCTCCTTGTTGCTTCATCATGTGGGATGTTACAACTTTCCCTCACCCCCCCACCCCGCTAGTTTAAATGCTCATCCAAGTGACATTTAAACCTCCCTCTAAGAACTGTGGTCCCCCTCCTGGAAGGATGTAGGTTGTCTCTCTTATGGTGGCCCATATCCTCCCAAGCTGGCCCCTGTTCCCCAAAGAAGCCAAACTCCTCCACCATGCACCTTGCCTTCAACCAGTTGTTAAAAGCTCTAGTGTGGAGTACCTTTTCCTCTTTCCAGCCATACACAGGTAACCCCTCAGCAAATGCCACTGTGTGCGCTACCAGCATAAGGCCCTTCCCCAGCTTTCTGAAGTATGTGAAGACCTCCTATACAGCCATGAGGCCTTCATGTGCTGCAGCCTCCATTTGGACTTGGAGATTTATCCATCTTCAATGTTAACAGTCCATTCCTCACTTTATCCCCCTATACTACCTCTGTGAACCCTTCTCTCCATGCACATTGTATCCCCTCTGTTGGCACAGGCCCATCTTTCTCCTTGGTGAAGACGGAGCAGAAGTATTCATTCTGCACTTCCACTTTTTTTCCATTCCCCTCAACCCACCTGTTCCCTTTTCAAAACTTAATGATCCCATTCTCCTTATCTCTTTTTTCACTTATGTATTAAAAAAAGGTTTCTCCTTCTTCTCAATTCTCTCTGCAAAGTGCAGTTCTTTCTTAGCTTTAGCCTGCCTGACTGCTATACTTGCTTCACTAATCATCTTTTGGTAATTTCTCCTGTCCTCTTCCCCACTGGTTTTCTTGAATTTTCCTACAGGCTAACTTTTCTTCCCTTACTGCTTGGGAAACTTCAATACCAAACCAGTCTGGTCTTCTGACCCTTGATTTTTCCCCTGAGTCTCACACACTCATCTGTTGCAGCTAATATCCCCTTCTTAATGTTGTACTACTTTTGGTCCACCCCTATATCTGCTGTGACACCCATTAGGTGCATCTTTAACAATTCACCCATCTTCCTAAACCCCACCCTGCTAAAGAACTTTAGTCATAGTGAGTATGTTCTCCCTACCCATATCTAACTTGAACCATACTGTGTTATGATCAGTCCTACCCAGGGACTCCTTGACCTTTATGTCTTCTTTATGTATTGTACATGTTCCCCATTTGTGAGCACTAGATCAAGGATTGCTCCATCTCAGGCAGGTTCTAAGATTTTCTGAGTCAGGAACCCATTCAGCAATGCTTTAAGAATCACCTAACTTCATGGTGTGGTCTGTACACTCCAGACTATCTTGGTCAGGTTGAAGTCTCCCACTATTACCACCTGACCCTTCCCTGCAGCTTTCAATAATTGTGAGCTTAATTTCCTATCCCTTTCATCATCTTGGTTGGGAGGTCTATAAACTACCTCCAACTTCATCTTCTTTTCTCTACTGGACAGTAACTCAATCCACCAAACTTCTACACTCCCTTCATCTGGCTACTCCCTCATACATAATATACTTTCTGTGATGTAAACTTCTAGCCTGCCCCCTTTCTCTATTGCCCATTCTCTCCTGCATAAATTATACCCAAGGTTCGAGCATTCCCAGTCATGGTAAAGTTTGGCCAAGTTTCAAGTTACTGCCATGATGTCCACCCCTTCTTCCATTAATAGCTACCGCAGGTAATTTATTTTATGAGTAAGACTTCTTACGTTCAGGAACACCACCTCCCACCTGGAATCTGAGTCCCCTTCCTTTCCTATACAACTTCCCTTCCCCTTACTCATCGCTGCATGTTCACATCCCCCTTACATTTTTGAAAGCATCACTCCCACTCCACCCTCCAGACCCTTTCTGCTATTATGGGGGTAGGTCTGTTGTTCTCCTACTCCTGGAGTCTTTGGGTCTGACAGCCCATCTGTTCCCCCCAGAGTTTTAAACTTAGTTTATGTGTTATTTTCCGGCAGGCTTATCTCTGTGTACCCTTGAGCCCTCCCTGTTGAGGTGTAATCTGTCTGGTGTGTAAAGTAATTTATCTGACATGGGATCCCCCAGTCCCCAATACATATGAACCCTTCCTTCCTGCACCATTCTCTTAGCCAGACATTGAAATCCTCTACCCTTTTCTTCCAGATCATACTGGCCCTCGGAACTGGTAATACTTCTGAGAATGCCAGCAATCTTGTTATCTCCCTGCAGGTGCTCCCTAACACCCTGAATCTACCTTTTTCTACTTCCACCTCCTCCCCAAATTGGTCATTGGTACCTAGCTGTATAACTACGTTTGGTTCCCTTCCCCACCCCCTTAACATTTCCCCTATTTTGGGGGCACATCTTCTCCGCTGTCTTACAGACACGTGGAGCACCTTCCTTCTTGCATTCTTATACCCCTTCGATCCCCACTGAATTTCCATAATTATAGATTCCCCCAGAATTATTACCCTCCCTTCCCCTCCATTCATGTCTCTCTTTTTCCCTTCTTGACTGCTCTACAAGCTGTTCCCCCACCTGATTGCTTTCACCCTTCTCTGGATAATGTCCCACCACAGCCTCTACTTATCCCTCCAAGTATGTCTACACCCTGTGTGCCTTTCACTTTCTGGCTAAGTACAGTATGTCTGCCTCCATTTTACTGTCACTTCTACTTATTCTAGATTCTCCCTCTTCTCCACTTTGTCTGATTCTGATTCTTAACCTACCTTGCATAGTCTCAACCTCCTTCTTCTGTCTTTCAATCCCCAACCTCATTTGTTTTAACTTGATCTTCTACCCCACATCCTATTGCCTGTCCTCCATTTCAGATAATGTATCAGATCTATTCATCAAAGACACTCCTTCAAAAGTTCACGCTTCTGATACCACCCTTTCAGTCCTACTCTTTTCCCTACCACTTGCCATTCACCATCTCATGGCTGCCTGGCCCTCTGAGGAAAAGGTATCCCCTGATACTGGGTGATCCTACAAGCACCCTTTTCCTGCCTGAGACCATCACTCCACTCTGCAACTCCCTTTCTCTCCATTGCCCTGCTTCTCTGACTCTCTACTCCATCATTCCCACTCCCATCTAAGCTGTTTTACTTCTGCTCTTATCTGATCCATACTCCCACACATCCACCCTGCTTGTTAAATGCAAAAAAGTGCAAGATAATGCACTCAGGGCACAGGAACCCAGAGGCAGAGTACAAAATGGGTGGAGTGATAGTGATGAGCACCAAGCAGGAAAGAGATTTAGGGGTAATCATATCAGATCATCCAAAAGTGGTCAGACAGTGTGACAAGGCAGCAGGGATGGCTAGTGGATTCCAGAAGGTGTAGGGAGGGTATCACTAGCAGAAAGAGGGAGGTGGTGTTACCTCTGTATAGATTGCTGGTAAGACCCCACCCAGAGTACTGTGGCCAGTTCTGGTGATCACATCTCTGGAAAGAAATAGACAGAGTGGAGGAGGTCCAGAGGAGAGAAATTACAATGGTGCAGGGTCTGCATTAAAAGCCCTAAGAGGAGAGACTAAAGAACCTCAATATGTACACCCTGGGAAGAGAGGATTGAGAGGGGTGATATGATAGAGACCTTTAAATACCTCACAGGAGTACACAAGATACAGAAGGGAAGTATTTTTCAGAAGAAAAGGTGCTCAAGAACAGGATGACATGCTATGAAGCAGGAGGGCTATAGATTCAGAAGAGATGTGAGGAAGTATTTCTTCACAGAAAGAGTGGTGGATTTCTGGAACAGCCTCCTGGTGTAGGTGGTGGGCAAAAAACAGTGGTGGGTTTGAAGAATGCATGGGATAAGCAAAAGGGAATCATAGTGGAATGGAAGGGAGGAGGGAGATAGGGCTGTAGAACAGCCATGGTCTGCAGTAATAATGCACGTGGGGAGAAATGGGCATACTGGATAGGCCAAGTGGTCCTTATCTGCCATCAAATTATACGTATCTATGTGATTATGTGTTTTAGTCTGCAGTTGTTTAAAGATACACACATTAGTTTTGCTGCATCTGAAATGTGAGCTGCCAGTTTCAAAAGGCTTTTAAAATGTATGTGTGGTGGACAATGTTTCTGTTTCATTACAGCAAATAACTGAAGTTTGTTTGGTAAGATATTACTAGTCTTAGTTTGCAAGTACATTTCTACAGGTAAGTGGTTTGCTTCTTTCAAGTTGTGTTTTGTGTGCTGGCTTTCCATGCATCAGTAGTGCTACCACTTGCAATGCTGAGGACTTGGGTTTGAGAATGAACCTAAGTCATTGCGGGCCGGCCTGGGGATAAGGATTGAGCATCCCAGAGGACACTCTCATTCTCTGGGGTGGGAGGTTTCCTGTCCTCCACTGCAGTACTGCCACCTGAGGGACCACAGGTGGCAGTGCAGCTGGAGGGCCGCTGGAGGGTCGCTGGGAGGGATGGATGTGACTGACACTGGGGCATCATCATGCCTTGGGTAAAGCACAACCCCTTGACATCCTTAGAAGCATAGAAACATAGAATTTGAAAACAGCTAAGGACTGCCTGCCCCTCCCCAATTTGCCCATTTCCCTACCTACTGTACAAACTCCAGATCCTACTTGATCTGTAGCATACCTCCTCCTTCCTGCCTCTAGTGTTGCCTTCTGCCTGGTCCATGCATTCTTGAATTCACCTCATGTTGTTGCCCTCACAACTTCCTCAGAGAGGCTATTCCATCCATCCAACACCCTTGCATGTGATGTCCAGTGGAAGGGAGTGAAAATGGAAAAAGTAGGCCCTGCTCTTCACCGACGAAGGACCCTCATACACCCAGGGCCAGACCTGCCTTACCAGCACACCTCCAGACAAAATGAAGAAGCTGAGGTGTTAAATGTCCTCCACCCCATCCTCGCTGGGGGAGGACAAACCATGGCAGGGTGGAAGATAGCAGTTGGTTGGATGGTAGGTCCAGTGGGGATGATACCCTAGGGATCTGGAGAATAAGTGAACACTAGAGACATGAAGGGGCATAAAACAAAGTGTAAAAACAAAACAGTGTTTTTTGGTTGTAGACATATACATTAAGCACAGTACTTTAATTGAGTCTGAAGATACATGCTGCTGGTTTTGAAAGATTTTGTTCTATACAGAAAAAGTGTTTCTGTTTCATTGAAAGATTGCCGGCATGGAGGAAATAATATGAAAACTCCAGTGATACATAACCAGCCAGTCAGGTATTACTAGTAGGCTGGACATCACTCACTATTCATTCTGATTCAGATACTGAAGAGCAAAGGCATTCAATCTGCCAAAGGACTGTTTTCTGCTTCACAAGGTAGAACACCTGAAACAAGTGTTTGGGGTAGGAAGGGATATTTATTTGAAAGAGGGTGGGAAAGGGAGGGGGTGTCTGTTACTAAACTAACAGGAAAAAAACACAGGCTGCTGTGTTGACATGTGAGCTGAAACCAAAAAAAAACAGTAGTAAATGCATGCTGAAAATAGAAAACAGATTTGGAATCAACGTTTGAACCATAGTTCTTCTACACATATTATCTAAGAGAAAAATACAAAGTTAGTGGAGAGTTAAGGGGAAATAAGGGATATATATGTGAGGGAAGAAAAGAGGGGGAGGATCTAGGAGAAAAAAAGTGTTACTAGGCAAGGTAAGACTAGAAGCTGGAAAACATGAAGGGTGGTGATGGGGATGGAGAGGCACAGCAGGAGTGACTGAGCTGAGGAGTCCTGAAGTGGAGACTAAATAACAGGGCACAGTAAGAAGGCTGAAAGGTGACAGTGGTGGAGGAAGGAGACAGGAGCATCTGGAGAAAATGAAAATGAATAGGTATACATAGCTAGAATACCCTAGGAAAACAAGAAAGGGGGAGGTTGGTGAGGAAAAACATTTGTAACTTCTTTTTTAGTAAGTGTTGCCAAAGTTGAATAGACATGAATAGTGTCTGTTTTTATTCAGACAAACATGGATGGGTAACCTGGAGACCTCTGTAGACTCTGTCAAAACTGCGACTGCAGAAGCCTTGAAACAGACTGACGCAGCCATGGGTACAGTCTCTAGTATTATAAAACAAAACATCCATTGAAGTCTTGCTTGGAAACCTTGGAAAACCAAGCAAGAGCGGCAAATATTTTTATTTTGGGACTGCCCGAGGGCTGTGAGGGGGACCATTTGCTTCTATTTTTATGGGACTGGCTGGAGCAACAATTGGGGGATGAAATAAAATCTTATGTCCAGCAACTCCAGAAGTCATATCGAGTTACTCCACAAGGTCACCTGGATAACCCTGAAGCTCCTTGTCCAGGAGTGCTGGTAACAGATGGAGCGGGCACCTAAGACTGCCTTCTAGCAGTAGCCAGATGGAAGTGACGTCTTCTACAAGATGGCCAGCAAGTGAGGATGTTCCCAGATATCGGGTACACAACGTGGCAAAACAGAAAAATATTCAACAGAGTGAGGGCTATATTGAGAGAGACACACATTCCCCATGGCATGATTTTCCCCCACCAGATTGCAAATAGCCCACCAAGGGAAGGTTTACATTTTTTCAGATCCCTCAGATGCATTAAAATGGAGCTAGAAGAATGTTACTCCAAGCCACCAACTTGGGACCAAGAAGATTCCTAATCAGCCGAAGAGGACACTTGAGTATTGCCAGGAAAAGTTTTGTTAAACTCCTTTAAGGAGGGTACTACTGCTGTCCCTAGATAAGCTGAAGCTTTTTCCTTTTGGACACTTGAACTGAACTGGTAATTCAGAAAAGGACAGCCTTATGTCCGAACAGGAAGGTTTTCTACTTTTACCTGGACATTTTAGTTTAACTTATTGATGGCCACTTTATTACAAGTTGTTAAAGTTTTCTCTCCTGAAGTGCTAGTTTTCTTTTTATCTTGTCTTGTGCATGCAGCGCAAGCAACATTTTGTGGCAGCCTGCTGGAGTAGCAGGCTGTGGAGGTGAAGCAGTGTTGTGGCCAATACTGCCACTGCTTTTTGGAGCTTGTCTCTGTGTCACCAAAGAATGAGCATGCTGTCTATGACAGCAGTTGAGAAGCGTGCCACCAACTTGAAAGAAATTTGCCACTGCAATGAGGGAGCACCCCATCATTGCAGGGCGTGCCTTGCCTGCTAAAACATTCCAATAAACATGACAGCAGCTGTCGCTGTCCACCTCTCACAATCCATAGATAGCCGACATAGGTGCCCAACTCTGGTGGTATGTTTATAATCCCCCTCAGACAGGTGGCACACTGGGAGTCCCCCAGTGTGCTTTGTGTGTTCCGAAGCAGACCATGTCAGCATTTTCCTGCCCCAACCCCACCCCCATTGTGTGCCACACTGGGAGCCCACTCTAGTGTGGCCAACATATCCTCCCCAAAGTCATGGGGCACACTGGGAGCCCACCTCAGCATGCCAAACAGTTGTTTTATTTCACCTGTAAATAAAGAAAACCTTCCCATGATGTCTGTTCCTGAAAAAAAGTAAATAGTCCATCGTTGGGTCCAGAACGCCCCATCTCCCAACCCGCACCCACAGTCTACGCACCCCACCTCCCTACACCCCCCTCACCCCATACTTACCTCTGGAGGTCTGATGCCACAATCTTTGCTGGAGTGATCACATGTCTATAGTCTTCAAAGTCAACTGTGAACTGAAGAAATGCTGGTAAGCTGTATAATGACATCAATGGGGGGGGGGGTTCAACTTAGGTGGATATCTCTGCCATTTTTTTGACTTCTGGCTCCAAATTTTCAACATGGGGTTCTTGGGATCCACCTCTTGAAATCAGTCACTGTCATTTTGTTATTCATTCCCGAAAGGTGATTTCACGGTCAGTGCATGGAATCACCTTTCAGGACCAATTAATGAAATGACAGTGCAAATGTTCATGAGGTGGGCTCCAAAAAGCCTATGTTGCAAATCTGGTGAAAAATTTCCAAAAAATTACTGTGTTATGAGATTGCATTGTGCAGTTTCCATGCACGCTCGTAACTTTGAGAATTTTTAATACTTTCACTCCAGATTTTCAATATTGCCATTTTTTCACACCTCATTATGATCAGTATAGCTGTCATTTTTCACATCCTGCCCAAAATGTGTTTTCGCACATCTAGCACACAATGGCGCAGTTGCTGTGGGAAATCAATGTTCAGGACAGATTCAGAAAATCACAGTGACACTGTTCATGAGTGGAGGTCCCAAAATGCCTGCGTTGAAAATTTGTTAAAAAATTTCAAAAAAATGAGTGTGTTATGAGCGCGCATTACACAGTTCCCATGCACACTCGTAACTTCGAGAATTGTTAATATTTTCACTTCAGATTTTCAGCATTGCCATTTCTTCATGCCTTCTTATGAATGGGACAGCTGTAATTTTTCACATCCTGACCAAAATGTGTTTTTGCACATCTGGCGCAGAATGGCGCAGTCGCTGTGGGAAATCAACATTTGGGACAGATTAACAAAATCAAAGTGCCACTGTTCATGAGTGGAGGTCCCAAATGCTTTCATGAGGTGGGATCACAAAAAGCCCATGTTGAAAATTTGGAGTGCAAATACCAAAAAACACCTGGGGCATTAGGGTGTCTAACCATAACGTCCCACCCTGTACAGACAGACAGGCGTCAGGGGTGTGACTTTAGATTGTTGACTGTAATGCTCACATCATTCTCCCAACCCCCACCCTGCAGCCAGTGACAGGCATCAAGGTGTACATTGGACTCTTTGGCCCCAAAGTTCACTTCATTCTTCTATACTGCACCCATTTCAATGTATTTCCTTATGGAATGGAGTGAGCGTAAGGCCCGATGACCCCAAGGTACAACGCAACACTTGTCAGAGTCTACAGGGTAGGGTGAGGCGAAATGGAATGAGCGTTATTGCGGATGACCCAAAGGCACACCTCAAAGCCTGTCAGTCTCTCAGGGTGGGGTGGGGTTGGCGTCAGTTCCATACTTCACTGCCATTCCTATTATGCATCTCTCCAACTCTTGCACTACCAATGCCAATGCCAGCAAGACAACATTGGGCATTAACAAATGCTTGTTTCCTTTTTGATGCCAGTCTGCCAATTTGCTGTGACTACATTGGGTACTAAGGGATAATATACCCATTAGATGGTTGTATTAATTGGCACCTCATACTGTATTAGTTATTCAATACAGCACCATTATTATTCTGCTGTTCATTATCAAGCACTGTCATAAATGGATTGCACTTTATTGTGCACAATATGGTTAATGCATGGAGATTCTTTTTCTCTCCTTAGAGGTGGAGATCTAATAGACTTTCTTTGGGACTACATTCCATATTAATTCCATGTAGCTCTTGGACTCCTTTCCACAGTAAGATAATTTTATAAGTGAACATATTTTGGTAATCTCTCTCAAGGACGCATCTTTAAGCATAGGATGGATAAATGTTCATATTAAGAGAAGTGGCGCACTCAATGTTATTTCTGTACTAATGTTATATCCTTTGCTTGTATTTCAGATTTTGTATTTGTTATTCAAAACAATAAACATAAAGTAAAAAAAGAAAGAAAAAATGTGCATCAGCCTTAGGTAAGAACATTCTGTGGATTGAATCATTATGGACAGAGAACTTAAAGAGGCACATTCATACCCAATAGTCATCATAGTTTGAACACCCATAAGAAGCTCTTTCAAACAAGGTATTGGACTTGGGCACTTTGATAGCTGGAAGCATTCCAGAGATATGACTGACTGGGTCTGTTCAACACTAATACAACTGCAGTAAAGATGTGGTCAGATATTATGCAATATTTCTAAAGAGGTTCTGTCTTGAGATATTATGGAAATTTCAGGAAATATCTGACCATGCCAGTTGCTGCAACATTACTACTACATTGTAGCCATTTTCGAATACTGTAATGTCATCGAGGAACAAGTTGTGCCTAACTACACTAAGTTATGCACAGCTTGCTCCTTGATGATGTCATAATGTTTTAAAAATTTCTGCAATGCAGTATTAATATTGAACAGACTCAGTCATTTATATCTCTGGAGTTTTTTCAGCTGCAGGTGAGCCCAATGCCGCGTTTAAAATAGCTTTTCATGGGCTTTCCAAATGTGACAGTCAATGTATTATATATAAATATTTCCCTTAAAGGTAACTGTTTAGCAAAACTTCAAAAATATCTGAAATAGGAGGCATTCTCCAGATGACAGCAATTCAGTGGTCTAAAGTCTGAGGATACCTGATACCAGCCAGATGCTGTCTGGTGCCAAAGATCATACAGACAATCAGTTTGGCCTTTAGGGAAAGGGAAAGTATGACATTAATAAAGTAAAGTTGCAGCAAATGATTTGGTCAGATAGTTCGTGAAATTTCCATGGTATCTCTAGGAGAATCTGTCTACCTTCAGTACCACTGTAGGGCTATCAGAAAGAATTGCTTCGGAATTATCATAAAACATCTGGAAATATCTGACCACTTATTTGCTGAAACTAGCTCTGGAGCTGTGCAAACAGGTCAGGATCTTGAAGGCCCCATGCAAAAAGCCCCATGTCATCTGCACGCAGGTGAATATGCAAGGAAACGCAGGCCATAAGCAGGTGGTACAGGAAGACTGAGAAGAGGATGGGGCCAAGGACAGAGCATTGCAGAACTTCTGACTCAGTCAAGAGAGGTGGGAAAGGCTGCCTTATATGAAGACAGACTGGAACCTCTCAGTTATATAGGAACAGAACTACCTGACAGTGAAATCAGACAGACCAGCACCAGTGATCATGTTCAAAAGAAGTGGTGGAGAATAGGGTGGAACACATTACCAAGGTAACACTCCCTTGATTCATCCCTTTCAGGACAGCGTCAGTGAAACCCAGAAAGGAAATAACTGTTAAATGGGATTTCCTATAACCAGACTGGCAGGAAATGAAAAAAAGCAGAGGAGGATTTATAAGAGGGGAAAAGTTACATACGAACATATGTAGAAGCCAGCAGAAGAAGGCTGTTTGGTCCATCTAGTCTGCTCGTATTGCAGGGTTCACAGCTTGAGCTACTGTCCCTGCCCTCCCTCCCAATTCCTTCCATCCTCCTTACCCATGACCCTTTCCTTCAAGTTGAAAGAGTAATAGGCACACTTGGTAACAGGAGAGAGTTAGGGTGATAATTACCTGGGGAGGAAGGGGTACCCGTGAACAAGGCGACCGCAATTGGGCACCTACAAAAATGGCAACTCAATTATGGTGCCTGTTTTCAGGACTACCTGGCAGGGGGGTGACTGGATACTGGGGTGGATGACATATGGCTACGGGACATACGCATGTATACACGCATGTACACATGCACGGGGGGAGAGAGGCAGGGGAGGAATGGTATGTGGGAGGGTGTGTGGCAGGCAGCTGTTGAGCTGATCTGTTAGCATGATGGGGAGGGTGGTCAGTTGGGAGGAGGAAGAGGGTTCAGAGTTCAGGTCCGGTGCAGTGGGGTTTCTTTTTTGCCAGCAGGCGGCATTCACTTTTAAAGGTTTTTCACCCCCCCTCCGGACATGCATCCCCCTGGAGTTGAGAAGCAATAAGTAAGGGGTGTGGAGGGGGCACAGCCACCCGCATTAATAAAATAACCTGTGGGTCTTGGGTACCCTATTTTTCCTCGCAGTGAGTCTTCATCGCCGAAATTAATTTTCAGCTATGTACACTCGCCATAACGGCGACTGCTATTCCGCAATTGCCATTATGACATGGAACCATTAGAAAGAGCAGTCAACCTTATTGTATGTAACTAATTGACCCTAGCCTTTATCCACACATCAGGAACAGTACACATGAGAAAAGTGAGATTAAGAAGGAAAAAAAATGGTGCACTTATTTCAGGGATAGCAAGATAAAGAGGTTTGTGAACTAGTTGGCCTGAACTGTTTCTGCTAGTGTGGCTGAGTGAAAGAAGAACAGAAAGGATCACAGAGGGGCTAGTGGGAAAGATGAAGTAGTAGGAAGTGAAGATGAAAGAGGGAGCAAAAAATGGCAGAAGGGGAGAATACAGGCGGAGACAAATTGGTTAAAGGTGGCCCTATTTCTTCAGGGGTAGAGTGACAGACCTACATAGCTTGAGAGTAGGATATGTGACTTGGGAGTGGGGCATAAAAAAAGGAAAAGGCAGCCTTCCAGAATTTGAAGCAGCTGTTACTATTATGGTGAAAGTTAGAGGCAAACTGTTAAGGCTTGGCCAGCCGGTGGCCTCACAGCAGGCAGTTCAGAACTGCTTGCATCTGGCATAGTCTGCAGGAAAGCCAGTGGCCTTATATCAAGCAGAATCTTATGCCTGAAGGCATGAGATGAAGTTATCAGAGACCCAAGGAAGATGGAATATTTTTACATATGTCTTACAGAAGGGAACATGCTTCTCATTCAGAATGTTACATGCAGCTCTTGTTAAAATAGCTAATAATTTTAGGAACATAACTCTCAAGTGTCCCTGATTTTCAGGGATGTCTCTGATTTTGCCTTAGAAATTTCTTCTGTCCCCCCTAGATTTGGCATTTCTGTCACTGAAGAGTAGGGATTTGAATCACAAAATAATGCCAGCCATTGGTGGTACAGTCTAGTTCTCATTAAGAAAATGCTATTCATACTAAGAAGCATGTTGTACACAGTTTCTGGAACTAATATTGCTGTTTTTTCAGATGTCTCCCTGATTTTGGTCATTTGTCATTGATCATTTTAAGCCTTGTCCCTGTTTTGTGAAAAGGGAGGTTGAGAAGTTTGCATAGGAAGCCTGAGGATTTTTCAGATTTGTCTGAGGTTAGGACTCTTATAAAAGTTTAGACTTTTTTTAGGGCATATAAATTATTGGACTCCGAGCATTTCTTAGCTGTTTTGAATCTTGGATGTCCAAGAAAAAACATTATGTTGGGCAACTGCTAGACTTTTAATGTGAGACAAATTGTATGGTGGGATTAGAGAGAAAATATTTAGACTAGACGTAAGCCCCCTGTAAAAGAGGGGCTTATATTACCATTTTAGGCATCCCTTTCCCCCTCCTACCCCCCCCCGAGCTAGGGAATGGGTTAGTGCTCTGGGGGATATTGACTGTTGGACACCTCAAGGTGGCAGCAAAGAGTAGGTTTAGGAAGTATAAAAAGGGACAGACAAGAAGTATCTGGGCCTTTCTAGCCCAGGCGCTAGGTCTGGGGCTGGAGGGGAGAGGCTGGAAACGTAGAGTTAGGAGCAGATGAGGTGGGCAAGTAAGGGAGCTCAGTGGTCCAGGAGGGCCAGTAGGGACCCCCCCACAAAAAGTACAGTCAGAATGGCTTTTTCATTCATCATGGTCAACGTGGAGTTGGTGGTATGGATCTCTGTGGGGGAACTAGGTAGCCAGGTCCTGCATCATTGGGGGCAGACACAGTATGGCTTTGTAGGCCAGGTAGGAGCCCTTAGAGACCCCTAGTAGGCTTGCCCAGGTCACCAGGGCTGGGAGGGCAGTAGCAGGGCCCTCCTAGGAGGGGAGCTGGTGGCAGTAGCTCACCTCATACCTGGTGTGGCAGGGCAGCCTGAAGTGTAGAGGGAGCCAGGGGGCCATTCACCCAATTTAAGGAGACTGCTTTGGAGAGGCAGGTTCTGGAGCATTGTAGTCCAGGCAGGTCACAGGCTGTGATGGCAGACCTTGGAACATAGCCCCCATGCTGGAGCTTACTTCAAGCCCAGGCAGTGTAAATGGGGATGTAGGCCTGGCTGGGACCCCCAAGGAAGTAAGACCTGTGGCACTCAGGGTGACTTGGGCAACCCATAAGAAGGCAGGTGCTGAGGCAGAGTGGAGTGAAGGTGTCAGGTGTTGCATTAGCACCGGGTACAGTGCCAACCATTCCAAGAGGTTCTGGGCCTGGGTCATCAGTAAAATTACTGAAGCCTTGTGGCTTGGGTCAGGTGCCAGGTGGGGGAGGCAGCTCACTTTCCCGTGCCAGAGTTTGGGGGGATGAGCAGTACCAGTGAGGAAGGGAGTGACCAGGGTGAGGAAGGAGAATTAAAGTTTGGCTTACCAGATCCAAAGAAGTCAGGAGACTGCAGGGATCTGAGTTAGAGTAGGTCTTGGGTAAATCATCCGAGAGAGAGGCTGAACAAAATAATCCTTGCTTGTGACTGCCTTGCATCCATCATTTCTGCTGCCTTAGGTTGTCTAGCCAGTGCTTGTACAAAGTTAATTAGCCCCGTGGATCTGCTTTATCTATTTAAAGTGAAATATGTGACCCCTGTATTACTGTGAATCATTTGCGGTACAGGTGCAGAATAAAAGCCAGTTTGAGGAGGAAATAGTGGTCGTGTGCATTATTTAAACTGAGAGGAGGAAGTAAATGAAATGAAATCCTTCTTTTCTCCTTTATGTTCAGTGTGATTAACTTTCCATGAGTTGCATTTCAGCTACAGTATTCATCTCGATTGGGGTGGGACCATAGGGGCTCCTGTAACAGCAGAGGTGCAGCGTGGAGGTCCTGGTCTGGTATGCAGCCTTCAGGGAGGAGAAAATAAAATATAGAAGATGCCTGAGAGTTAGGATATTATTTCCCTGCCTTAATGTGGAAGTGTAAATTGACTCGATGTTAGCATTTGAGGGTGCCTCTCTTCTATTGCCCTGGAATATCTGTGGATGAAAGAGTATGCTCCTAGACAGGGGCATAGATGGCGGGGGTTACATAAATATGTTACACTTCTGTAGGCCTATGAAAAAGTTAGTGCAAACTGCTGAAAATAAAAAAAATATATAGATTAGAAGATGTTTACACTTCATAGGCAATGAGAGGGGAAGTGTAAATGTTTGGTGTTAGGCTAAGAACATTTTTTCTACAGCATTCAGTCAGTATCAGGACCCTGCATTATACATTCCTGATTGTACTTATATCTGTTTTCTAATTGGTCTCATATGCACTTTAATATTAAGAATCTAAGTCTTAATAAATTGCTGCAAGTAGTTTAGGATTAAGGACTCATTTGAGAGTGGGTCATTTAAAAATATGTCACATACTGCTTAAGATTGGTTGTGGTTTTAGCATTTGTAGTAACTGTTAAGCATCCATTTTACTGTACATCAGATAAAGAAAATAACATTATTTTCTAAATTTAACATTGTATTTTTCCTCAAACTAATAAAATATCACAGGTTACATTGTTCACCTCTTTAAATGTGCGCTGTGCATGTAAGCATTAATCCCAGAGAAAGGAAGCATTTCCTAGGTAATAATGCATGGTTGGGGGGGGGGGTTAGTGCTTTCACCACCCAACCATATATTAATTCCAAGAAAATGCCTCCTTTCAAGGAGATTAATGTGCTTGTAACATGGACAATGTTGCAAGGGATATGTAAAGTTGTTAGAAGTAAATCAAGCACACTGTTAGATTAATAACGTTTTTATAACACTATTTTTTTCACTTATACATGTGAACAATGTTTAAAAAGATGAGGTGTGCATTAATGCTGTGACTGCTGAAATATTTTGCAGCACGTTACACTCTCTATATAACCCTTGTATTACTATATCACTAAATTTGCAAAATACTTTTGAAAACAGACTATATGTAACTTATTACAACACTCATTAAACAGTCAGTAACATTTCTGTGAGGAATGCAATGCTTTGTGGGTTGTACATGCGTCATTTGTCTGTGTTTTTTTTCCCAACGATCGTGCTGAGTTGTTAAGCGACCACTCGCTTACCTTGGAGACACTTTCATGAGTTTTCTCATGTTGCTCAACTGCTCTGCTATACGTGAAGACAGAAGACAACTTGTTCAGTGTTGGTGAGTCCGGTCCACAGAAACGGTCGGCCCATGATGTAATCCCCATCACGCCACATAAGGCAAATGTGCGGGCAAATGTGGTGTAGTAATTCTCCATTTTTTTATGCTATGGTCATGGCGATAGCTAGAGTGTCAACCAGGTGGGTTGGTGGGAAACTGTATTTCTTAGGCCTTGTTCAGACTAGGGTATTTAAAATGGTTTAAGCAGTTTAAACCATTTTAAAGTGTCCTAGCACAGTTTGCATTTGCACTTAACATGCATTGTAATCCATTTTTTAAAACTGTGTTTAAACCCTGATAAGACCTAGGTTTAAACATGGTTTTAAAAACATTTCAGAATTTAACTCAGATTTACCTATAGAGCTGACGCTCAAGCACGGTTCCCCATCATGACGCTGGATGTCCCCATATCTGAATCGGTTGCCAGGTAATTCAGTGCAGAGGCAGTAGTGCAGATGCTGTAAACCATTTTTAATAATGGTTTACAACACGCTGGCAGCAGTGCGGATGCTAGAACATGGATGTGACAGCAAGGTAATTAATTCATTTTAAAAAATGGTTTCCCTTACCATGCTGTAGTGTGAACACAGCCTTGGATGATGTGTAGATGGTTTGTAAATTACACCACTGTGCATGTCTTAGGAATTAATGCACATTTCATTTTGTATCATATAACATTGTTACACCAATGGAAGTTCTCTATTTTCTGTAAAGTTAATTGCCATGTTACAACTAATTTTAATGTATGAAGGGAAGATTAAAGCTAATGATGGTATACAGTAGCTGAAATATTGCTTAGTCAAAACCATTCCAGAAGAAGTGGGGCCGGAGTCATGAACCTGATACATGCGGCAGGTGGGCCGCAGTGCGATGAGGTGGCATAGGATTCATGATAGGTATGCCCAAAACAATTATCGCGGGCAAGCCAGATGGAGTCAGCCTGAGACAGTACTCAAGCAAGTGATGTAAATAGATGAACCATGAAGTAAGGATGAGTGAATGATGACCGGAGTCAGGAACCAGATACATGCGGCAGGAGGGCTGCGGTTCGATGAGGTGGTATATGATTCATGATAGGTATGCCTAAAAGAATTATTGAGTACAGGCCAGATGGAGTCAGCCCGGAGACAGCCAAATGATGAGGATGGCAGAGCAAGTGGGCAACAGCAGCCGAGGAGAGGGAGCAGGAGCAGGATGAGTGCACTCTGAAGCATGTCGAAATGAGTTCCCTGAAAGAAGACGAAGCACCAAGGTAGAACAGGAGGGTGAGGGCTGCTGATGGTAAGCTGAGGCCAGGCAAAGGAGGGCTGCTACAAATAGGTATGGAGATAGAATAGGGAAACACCCCCCCAATAAAAGCATGAGGAAAACACGAGCAGGGAAAAGAGATGATACAATGCCAGCAGTAAGGGACAGGAAAGAAGGCTGACCATGGAGGTCAAGGGACACACCTGGTCTGACTTCAATGGAAGGTGGTACGGCCATAAACTAAACTCCATCCACCATGGGTGGATAGTCAGAATGGAGAGCATTAATGTAAGCTGAAGAGTCCATTCCCCTGGAAAGACACACACTGAGTTGCTCAAAAGAGAAACAACGGAGAGAGAAGTACCATTCGAGTTAGTAAAGTCTAAAGAGGATGATATCCTAGTAAGCTTTGGCCGGTGCCACAAGTCCTAGACACTATCCATTTAGCATTGATTACAATGTGGTGGAACTAGAACCGGAATGAGGTAGTGGTGAAATTGCATGAAATATAGTACAGGTACAAGACAGGGACTGAGGCATCTGAGGTGAAATTCAGTATGTAATCAGCATATAAACGCTAGGTGAAAGAGGCAGCAGACAGGCCCAGTAGTTAATGGAGTGAGCGACTGACTGACTAGAAAAGTGGTGAAGGGGGAAGATGATCCAAACTGGCACTGGCTGGAAGGAAGGCCCCCAGGGTGGGAGAGCAAGCGAACAAATGATACAGGATGAAGAGAGCTCAGGGGTGGGCCAGCACACAAGAAGAGTGGAGGAAAGATCACAGCAAGCGACCAGGGAGCAGCCAGCAAGGGCAGGTTCATCCAGGGGAAGGAGAAGCGGCAAGCAACAGAATCGCATGGCAGGCTTCCCCTGCCACAGCACCTGATGGCACCAGAGCCAGAGCAGTTGAGAGGGATCAAGCTGCATTACTCAGCGGACCATGCACACTCACCCGGGGTGCCGAGAACGTCCATTGCACGCTTCAGTCAGCCACGAGGAAGAAAAAAAGATGCGGCTGAGCAGTAACACAAATGGAAGCTGGGAATGGGATTGGAGAACAGGAACGATGCCAACAGCCAGAGGTGACTGCAAACACACAGGCGAGAGCCCAGAATAGAAGTACAGGGAGAGGAAGGTGGATGGGCGGTGCCTCCGGCCGCAAAGAGAAATGATCCTGAGAAGGCACAGGGTGAGTGACATGATAAGGCCTGATGGAGGAGTGACATAGTTGCTCCACCCATTGAAGCTCAGGCTTACAGCCTTCCCATTGGATTTCAGTTGTTAGAAGAGTTGATGCTGTGACTTGAGGAAAAAGGGATTGAAAAAGAAGGTGAAAGAAAGGGAGAGGGGAAGATAGTGAGTGACAGGATGAGCACAACTTAAGCAAAATAAACAGAATCTTCCAGTACAATAACACGGGTTAGAGAAGTAGCAATCAGACAAATATTGTAGAAAAATTCAATTAGGCAGTAGCAGTCAAATAAAGCAGCATTTAAAATGCAGTTACACAGCAGAAATTCAAGGAAAGCTGCAGTTAAAAGACAAACAACTGTTGCAATTAAAAGGACAACATTGGTATTACTTGTAAGGAAGTTAGGCTGGTGTAATAAAGTAGTATACACAGATTGAACCAGCAAGGAGCAGCAGCAATATAAACTGGACTAGTAGATGAGTACATGCAAGTAGGGTTGCATACTGGCATTGAATAAGCAGCAGCCAGTGAAGTAAGCAGACACAGCAACTCCTAGCAGTAGAAAAGACAGGAACACTGAACAATACTACCAGAACCGCAGTGGAAGCAGGGTTGTCTTCTGTCTGACAAGCAGAGTGGCCTGCAGCCTGTAACCACCCTGCAGACAGCTTAAAGACAGCTTGAGAATGCCCTCCTGCAGGGTTGCATTCAAGCTATGTTGCCGCTCATGCAATGATGCTAAAAACTGTACAGTAATAAGGGAGTGGTTAGAATTGCCCCTTCTTGGAACACCTGATTGGCAGGGTCTTGATCTGTGGTGAAGGAGTGCTCCATGCTGCTCATACAGTAGTCCACTGGTGTACTCAGTGTTGTTCTTTCTGTACACGTTGAGTCATGGTTGAGACAAATAGAAATCTACCAGTAGCTGAACATGAGTGTAAGCATTTGCTTTTGTTTTTTAAACGTGGCCCGGCCTAAAGGATAACTTGCCTGGTAGGCTCTCAGAGTTTGTTGTCCCTAGATTATCTGAGGCTTGATCCTTGGCAAAGGAGAGCCTCTTGCCACACAATGTTCACTTATGTCTCTGGCAATGTTTTGTGTGGACCTGGAGGTCCCCCTGTGGTCAGCAGCTACAGCCACAATGGCAAATGTGACTCACAAGGATGGCTAGCAACTGAAAGGGAGTAGAAACATGGGCTATTTCTTAAACTTGGCCTTGAATCTTAGACAGTCTGACTGGTAAGCTTCCAGAGTTTGCTGTAATCCATTTGAATAGGGCTACAGCACTGACTAAGGTGAGTTGCACACCACACAGTGTCTGTTGGTGTCTCCAGCAATATTCTCTCTGGACATGGACGATCCCAGGGTGGTTGACGATAATATTTGTAAAGGCAACTGCAGCCCAAAGAAGGCTGAAAACAGCCAAGTGTTGGCAGTGCACCAGGATGTTATTTCAGGGAACTGGGTTCAAACCCCAGTCAGGTCATATTATTTCTTACTCATTACAATGTGTGATTCAGATGCTTAGCAGTGACTAATACTATACCAGTAACTAGTTGTCATGTAAAGTGAAAGAGTAGCTAAAATATACATGAACAAATTGTGTATCTTTCTAACCCACAACAGAAAATGTACAGTATGTGTTTTTTTTTTTCTGAAGCCTTTGTTCCCATGGATACAGATTGAATCAAATGGTTTAGCCTAACACGCTGATCATACTAAAGTATTTTTTTTTTATTTCAATTAGTCTATAAATATCAAAAACTATCAACTTGGCTGTTCATGACAGCGGATCAAGTACTATTTTTTAATGCCCATTTTCCCACAGTAGAAGTGCAGTGAAGGGAAAAGCTTTCTAATTTCTGGTCAATTCTCTTTTTGTTTAACTTTTTTTTATAAAAAGAGGTAATAGTAGCTGCTCAAGTCCTTAGGAAACCAAAAATACACAATCCACACAAAGGAAAATGGGGGAGGGTTGGAAAAAAAGGGTTTGTTCCAAACAAAGTTCATGAGCAGTTCTCAACTAAAGTAAAAATCTTAAAACTATTAGAATTAAAATTATGCTTAGCTTTAGTACATTCTAGTTTTAGACTCAACTTACTTTCTTTTGTTGTTGGTCTACTAAATATTTGAAACAATGCAGTATATATTTCATTAATTCTTCCAAAAAGCATCTGTTTCCAAATGACCTCACAATTGCTATTTGTGACATCAGTCTGTTGCCATGGTGAACAGTATGCCAGCAAAAAGACACAATGAGGTGTGGTTTATGGCCTGATAAGAGCATGCACCAGGTGCATTATGAGGCATGAGGTGCTTGTGCTGAGTGCCTTTAGCACCAGGGAAGTGCTCCTATCAGGCCATAACCCACACCTCGGAGTGTCTCACTGTGCTTATAAAATGGGTCCTTTGGGTAACTATTTCAGCACAAAAGAAGAACAAAACAAAATCAAAAAGATTAAAAAAAATGTATTTACGTGGAATAGTAAAAAAATAATCACCCTATACTTTTATAAGTGCATCATGAGCAGTACAAGGCTCCCATTATCTGTGCATCAAGGGCACTTTTATTACCATTAGTACTCACCACCCCCACAGTGGTTTTGTTTTCTGGTGTCAGGTTTACTTGTCTGAGGCTGACTGTTGTCTTCCTGTGAGAGCAAGCATGTCCTAATGCAGCCACCATAGTAAGCAACTGTGATACAGCTCTTCCTGTACCTTGCTTGTAACTGAATGCTGGTATCAGAATTTTTTATTTTATTTCATAAAGCTTTGTAAACGTACTGGTGGGAGAGTGAGTCTGGTTTTCTTTTGTCAGCTGCTGCATGATGGTTGCTGTGTCCATAATGGAGGGGTGGGTATGTGGCAGGAATCTGGGATTTGAAAGTCACCAGTAGCAGTTCCCTGACTTCCTTGCAGTCAGCTCACAATGCAGCATTATAAAGTTCTGACTTAATTTTAAAATCATGATTTGGGGAATTACACAACCTGTCTGTGTGTCTTTGGGAACTGGGGGGGGGTCACAGTGGAGACTGATTTGACAAGCTGCCTGCACTTCACACTAGGAAACACTAGCATGAACAGTAAAAGAAGGGGGCAAGACTTTCTATAGATACTGTAGATACATTACTGAAAGAAGAAAGTCTAGAGGGGGTATTGCTAAGATCAAAGGAGATAAGGGGGAGTGTGTGGAGGAGGAGGACCAAGGACAAGTATATATCCTAAATAGATACTTCTGCTCAGTATTTACTGAGGAGAATATAGGGCAGGGCCCACAGCTCAGCATCATGGACACGGGGGGGGGGGGGGATGGAGGTGTACACTAGTCCCTTCACAAAAGAAAGGGTCCTGCAAGAGCTCACTAAGCTCAGTGTGGACAAGGCAATGGGACCTGATGGCAAACATCCCAGGGTACTAAAGGAACTAAGGGTGGAACTAGCAGAGCCATTAGCAGAACTGTTTAGTGAGTCTCTGAGCACAGGAGAGGTCCCAGAAGACCTGAGAAGGGCTCGTATGATCCCGCTCCACAAAAGTGGTATCAGGGAGGAGGCAGAAAACTACAGACCAGTCAGTCTTACCTCAGCAGTGGGCAAGATTATAGAGGCACTCCTTAAGAAAAGGATAGCGCAACACCTGGAATCCATAGGCGCACAGGATCCAAGACAGCATGGGTTTACAACAGGAAGGTCCTGTCAAACTAATCTCATAGATTTCTTTGACTGGGTAACCAGAGGGGTGGACCAAGGAAGTGCAGCTGATGTTACCTACCTTGACTGCTGGGTAGGCTTGGGGTGGGTCAGAAGTTGGTCAACTGGGTGGCAAACTGGTTGGTGGGCAGAAAACAGAGTGGTGGTAAATGGTATACAGTCAGAAGAGATGCAAGTCACAAATGGGGTACCTCAGGGATCAGTCCTCTTCAATATCTTCATCAGTGACATTGCAGATGGACTGGAGGGTAAGGTTTGTCTGTTTGCAGATGACACCAAGATCTGCAACAGTGTAGATGATCCAGCTGGGGTGGACAGAATGAGAAGAGATCTGGATAAACTAGCAAAATGGTCAGAAGAGTGGCAACTGGGGTTATTTTATTTATTTAGTTTTTGTTGACCAGATAAGTACACTAGAAAAATTCTGCCTATTTTCAGGCACAACCCAGAGGAGGGGGATACAGATGAATGCCAACTGACCTTGTACCAGATTAAGCCATTGGTGGTATTTCCAGTGAATGTGTTTAACGCAAGGAAGTGCAAGATTATGCAGATAGGGAAGAGAAACCCTGAAGTCACCTGTAGGTCGGAAGGGGAGTTGTTGGCAATCACAATGGAAGAAAGAGACTTGGGCATCATCATCACAGATGACCTGAAATCATCCAAGAAGACCACTAAAGCAGTAGGTAAGGCTAGAGGGATGTTGGGGTTTATTAGTAGGGGTATCACAAGTCATAAGAGGGAGGTAATAATTCCTCTTACAAGACACTGGTTAGGCCCATCTGGAGTACTGCATGCAGTACTGGAGGCCACACCTACACAGGTACATTAACAAAATGGAGGCAGTCCAGAGAAGGGCAGTCAAAACTGTGTGGTGACTGCATCAGAAAATATATGAGGACAGATTAACTGAACTCAATATGTATACCCTAGAGCAAAGAAGGGAGAGAAGTGATATGATTGAAACATTCAAACATCTTAAGGGCATTAACAAGGTGGAAGAGTCTAACATGTTTCAATATAAGAAAAATAACAGGACAAGAGGACACAGCATGAGATTAGAAGGAAGCAGATTAAGGGGTAATGTAAGGAAGTTCTTTTTCACAGAAAGGGTAGTGGATGAATGGAACGGCCTACCTCAGGAAGTGGTGGATATGAATACAGTGTAGGGCTTCAAACAAGCATGGGATAGGCATAAGGGAGCAATACAGATGAGTATGAATAGATAGGCCATTGACAGAGTACAGGCCTATGGCACATTCATAAGGTAGAAAAAATGGGCAAACTGGATGGGCCTTGCAGTCCTTATCTGCTGTCAATTTCTATGTATCTATGTTTCACACAAATTAGCGTGAGTTGCGGATCGGCAGCACGGTAGAAGTTATGCAGAAGATTTAACTGGGTTTCATTACCAGTTTACTGGTTGAGAGTGTTTTATGAGGAACACAAATACTGATTTTGCTAGTACAGTGACACCGCTCTCTCATGGTTCTGTGACAAGCTAGGCAAGGAGCTGCAGCGGGAGAGTGGTGGCACACTGATTTAAATATGTGTTGCATTTTGCTTGGCACAATTAATACAGGTTGCAATGTTATGTCCTGATAAGGACATGGCTGAAAAAGCCTTTCAGCCAGTCAGGACTCAGGAAACATTCTGTCCATTTTATAAGATATCATAAAGGCACCATGAGGTTAACAGGTATAGACCAATGTGCTTCATACAGGCTTTTTGGCTAGATGTGTTATCAACACTGGAAGAGGATATCTGAAAATTAAGAAAAAAGTATTCACTTGTAAATTTTACTTTGTATGACTTTTCACTGTGAACTTATTTATTGATTTATTTATTTATTGAAATGTTTCACCAGGAAGGCACACAGAACAGCAAGTCTCATGGTTCAACTTGGAGGAGGGGATACAAGGAGGATGGCAAATAGAAAATGATACCATTTTTAAAATACAAAATAACTCAGTTAGATAATGGCACAATAGCAGGTAGTCAATGTAAAATACATTGGAAGGGCAACCAAGGGGAAGGGGAACTAGGAGGATATCTTACAAACACTGATACTCTGCTGGGAGATATACAGTTCTATACTAGGTGGACAACACATAGTACATCATAAGTGCATTCAAAGAATATCATGTGCTATGACCTGGGGAGAGTATAGCTAGATGTTTTGGGGGGAGGGAGGTAGAGTAGATAGAGCACAATTTGAAAGGTAGAAAATAAGTATAGGAGACGGTGGGGATGTAGGAGAAAGAGTAAAGGAGAAGGTGGGGTATAGAAAAACGAAGTGAATAGTTTGCAGAAGGAGGAGAAGGCAAAGTTTAATTGGGGGTAATAACTGGGGTAAGTAGGAGAGCAAAGTCAGTAGTTTGCAGAAAGAGGAGAGGCAGGGGTTTATTAGGTGGTAGCAAGTTGCTGCTTTGGGGGGGAAGTCACGTGATGAGCTCACTGTAAACAGCAGCTTTCTTCAGAGCTCCATGGCCACAGCACAAAACCAGGCTAATATAACTGATTAATTTATTAATAACCCTTTACATTTGACAGATTTCATTTTCTGAACTGCACACTGAATGAAATCTATAAAAATCTGCTACATTAGTTCTCACACTTTGTGATAGTGAGTCTCCCCCAAGTCATGAAAAAGATTTCAAGCCTCCCTCAAATTTGGAAAAAAAAATCTTTGGCCTCCTCACAGAAAAACAAAAATCCTACTTTGCACAGTACACCAGGAATAAAGTGAAACTGATAAAGTTGACTGAGTATATTCTCTTTTTATTCAACTTATTGCTCTCCTCCCCTGACCTGGCACACAGGTTTTACTTGTCACTCCTGTTTTCTGACTCTTGGGCTCTTGTTACACTGTTTCCTCTCTAACTGGAACAACCAAACCTAGCCACTTCATCTCTCCCTCTCTTGCCCTGTTGTTAAGCAACTTCCTGTATCCTTACCTCAGGTGATACCTGAAAACGTGTTGGATCTCTGTGCCTTTCCCAGTCACTAATTTACATATAAATACCTACTATAGAAATGAGCCATGACTCAGTGTGCCTTTCCAAGTCACTAATTTACATATAAATACCTATTGTAGAAACAAGCCTTGACTCAGCATGCCTTCCCCAGGCAATAATTTACATATAAATACACACCTATAAACAAGCTTTCTCTCAGTGGATACTTCCTGGTCATATATTTGTGGATAAGTAAAGTAATTCACCTACAATTATCCATATTTAATTTATTTTATGCTTTCACATAAAACAGCCAAAACTTAAAATTTAAATACTGTACATTGGCAGACTTGACTGGGCCTCCCCTGGAACAATTTGGGGCCTCCCTTGGGAGGCTGGCCTCACCATTTGAGAACCACTATGCTAGATGAATGCCAAAGATAAAAGGCAAATGGACATTTCTGTGATGCCCACCTCACAATCTCCTAGCCAACCTACAAAGCTTTCAAAGCAAGACGCCGCAAGAACTAGGGCTTGACCTATCACTGCTGGAATGAATAGTCAGCAAAATGGACCTTTTTTTTAACAGAACTTACATTGTGAAACTAACCCTGGGGGACATGGCCACAGATATATGAACCATTAAGCAAACAGTGGAAATGTTGACAACCAGAGTCAGTGGTGCAGAGGTGCAACTCAGCTCCACAGAATACAAATAGGTTAGAGTGGACAAACTAAACGTGGAGATGTGAAAAAACTCAAAAATTAGAGGACCGCCTAGAGGACCTAGAGAGCTGCCTAAGGCACAATAATAGTGCTGGTTGGTATACCAGGGAGGGTAGAAGGATCCTATGTACATGCAGAAACATCTCCATGAGATAGTGGGACCCCCGGCTACAGGCATGGAATATACCCTGGAATATGCTCATAGGTCAGCCAGAACCCCTGCCAAACAAGACCAGCACCCAATGGTAATCATCGCCAGGCTCACAAGGCTACAGGATAACTTCAATATCCAAATACAAGCCAGGCTGAAAGGGGTACTGTCATGGAATGGGCAGCGTTTCCATGTCTATAGTGATGTCACGCCTGCAGTCAGAGATAGGCAGAGAGCATACACAGGTATTAAGAAAGCCCTCCACACAGCCTGGGTCCTGTTTAGAATGTTACATCCTGCCAGACTCACCACAACCACAACCACCGGACCCAAAGAATTCCCTACTGTGGAGGTCACCAGCAAGGAACTCCGGAAGTACCTTCCACAAATCTTCTCATAACAGTCGAATCATGCAGGTCACCAGTCGAACAAAGCAAAGTAACTAAGGGTTCGTTCAGTGTGTTTCCAATCTGTATACCCTGCTTGATTTACCATGCTGCCCCCCCAATGAACAACACATTTATGACACAGATTACCTCTCCCTGCGATCTAGAGGTGTAACACAACCGGTCTCCACGGACCACCAGTCACTCTGGTGAGGGGACTACAACCTGGAAGAGGTCTATGGAAATATGGGACTAGGCTGGGGATGGGGAGGTGTAGTAATCTGAAGTGGCAACCTGGGGACCATACTAGCCAAAATGGTGCAGATGAGCTAGCTAACTCCAAAGGATATGAGACCCCCTTCTTCATGGTGTTGTTTTTGATTTTTCCCGCAGACTGTAATCAGGTCTTTGTCTAAGGCCTCCTACATAAATCAAGCCAACGTCCTGCTATAATTAAAATTCCTCTGGCCACCACCTCTCTCCTAAACTGAACCAGCGCATCTTATCACCCTGCCTTCCTCTGCACTCACTGCCTCCTCTTGGGAGGAGCAGACTGTGCCAGTAAATCCCAACAGAGCATGGACAGATCGGACAAGGAATGCCCTCTCTAGCTGCTCGACTGAAAGGCCACAGGACACTAGCAATGACCAATGCATCGGATCCCCTGACTGGAAGGAACACACAGAGTGTGTCAGAACTGCAGTCTTTGCCTGGCAACATTGGCAACCCAACCCGACCACTTGCAAGCCCAGAAGGGCCAGCATGGTTCCGAACCCGAGACTTCACGACAAGCGGTCCCACACTGAGGAACTCTGGGACTGCAAACCTCCATGGTAACCGGGCTGACAAGTGACCTTACCTTTGCTTTGCCCCAGTACTCGATCCCTGCAGGAAGCCCGGTGACCGGCTGGAGAAGAATGGACAATCTTAGGGTTCTAAGTTGACAACTGAACAAAATTAAGGTACTGTAAAGCTCCTGGGGGGGGGGACCTGTTGATAGAGGGATGCAGTGGGAGGGAGGAATATGAACCACAAAGTGCACAGGGACTACTGGTAGTAATGAAAGTTCAGGAGGGCTCATGGTGAGACCCGCCATCAGAGAGGAGGGGTGGAAGATGGTATACAGAGGTCAAGTGGTGGGAGAGTTGCTGGGGGGAGGCAGGGAGCAGAGAACACTGAAGGACCATGAGTTCCAGTTAAGGGGCATATTAGCAATGCGGAAAATGCTTTGAAAGGGGAAGACTGGGATGGACACAGCCAAGAGGGGCTTGCATGAAAACATGGCCCTATGAGTAAAGCCTCACAGCTTCAGATTGCAAGGATAGTGACCCGTGGTGGCAAACTCAGACAACCTGCACACATACATAGGACCTTGGGGATGCACAAAATCCCCAACGTTATGGTGCTACCTGACCCACCACAAGTATGTAGACTCTGTGAAGCCCACAATGTCCAGCCCAAGTAACAATGCAGCACTCTGTCTGGGCAACCAGGGATCTTAGTGAATGAGTTGGGGGTGAGTGAAGACAGACTGGCAACCATACCCAGGTCCCAAAATGGTGGTCAGAGGTGAGGGTTGGAAAGGAGCACATATCAGATGGGGGGAGGATGCTGGAGACCGGTAAGGGCAAATGCTAAGGTGCAAAAGGAAAAGGGGCATTAGCAGAATGGAACCTCGGGGACATCTCAAGCAATGACACCGGGGCACTTAGGGAAATGAGGAAGGGGTAAAACAGAGGGTTCCAACACACTCCTTATAGTTGAGAACAGACGGAGTCAGCTCCAATGAGTGAAAGGCAGATCACAACCCTTGGTGGGGGATGGGGTGAGGAATGAGCGATGGGGAGGGGCAGAAAGGAGAAGATGGACATTACATAAGGAGGAACCCACCTGAACTCCCAATGGTCCACAGGGTGTGCTTCTCACTCCTTTACACCACAGGACAAGAGGTTATGCACTACAGGCTGGGCTGCAGCACCTAAAGGGGGGACATAGCCTCGTAAAAAGGGGTTTCCACCCAGGAAATGAAGGGAGTGGGGGACTTATTACAGAAGCGCAGCTCCGAGGGCAGGCCAGAACTGTGGCCACAGAGGGCGACTCCATGTGGCCTCCACAGCCACCATGGGGAGGGCAATGAGGTATAGACAGTTCGAGGCAGGGGAGGGACTAGAGTGAAGGGCCAGGGAAGCCCTCAGAAGGCAATGATATGGGGGGGCGTGGCTTGAGCTCTAACTTAATGGCTGCCTAAGAGCTTGGCTCTCGCAAGTTGGAATCAAAATTTGTTCATCCATGCAGTAGTCGAAGACCGTGGGCCAAGACAAACAATAGACTGGCAAGCCCGAGTCATCTAGTAAAAAGTTACTGGGTCAGATTGTGCTTTTATTCTTTACCAGAGATGCTGCTTTTTGATTCGCCGACCGAGAGAGGAGTGGACTAAAATTTTACTATGGCTGATAGACACTCACAGGCCGCAGAGGCAGGGGTGGCTTTTGATGGTAAAAATATAATGGAAATGTTCCATACCTTAGTGCAACTGATGTCCAAAGTCACTATTGCCTCCAACGTGACCACTTTGGCAGTTCATCAGCTAGATACTAGAATTTTTCATTCCGAACAACAAGCAGTGGCAAACAAGGCTGCAATCTTGGAATTGCACTTTCTCCTGAGGGAGCAAAACCACACAATCCAGTCACTCCTAAGTAAAGTCAATGACCTGGAAAACAGGAGTTGAAAGAACAATATCCACTTCCTTGGCATTCCTGAAGGAGCCAAACAAGGACATCCGGTGGATTTCTAATATGATGTCATCCCAAGAATCATGCAGCAGGACTTGCCACATGGATTCACTATTGAGAGGGCCCATAGAACGTTAGGCCCTGCTCCTAAACCAGGAGAACATCCCAGACCTCTGCTAGCCTGAATTCTCAACTATGCAGACAAAGATTGGGTGACCTCTAGTGCACAGGACCTTAAAGCTCCCTCTTGGAATGGACATCAAATCCTGATTTTTCAGGACTATTCACACAACCTGGCAAACCACAGGAAGGAGTATTCAGTGCTACATAGCCAGCTGCATACCTTGGGGTCCTGTTTTCACTTAGATATCCAGCTACGATGTGGCTAGTTGTAAATGGTACTCCTCTCTCCTTCACAAAACCTGAGGCACTGAGAGATTATATGGCCAGAATGTGGCCAGAGCACAGAGCTGTCTCCCCTCCAAGTAGGAAGACCTCATCTCCGAACAACCTAAAGGAACAGCATTAGCAGGATAGCTCTACCTCACTGCCTAATGGAGACATGAACAACATAGACCAAAATCAACCCTTTACTGCACGCCTTCCTCCCCGGAGTCGCAAAAGGCAACAGAAGGAATGGCACACCAAACATGGGCACCCAATGGACAGAACAGCAGATAGGCCCCCACACACTGAGTCACCTGCACCACAAGAGCTGATTACCAGCCCATACTTCAGCAAAAACTGATTTGAACTATTAGGTGACCCTGATGTGGGCTGTCTACAAAAAGAGTCTACACCCTGTACTTCAACACGCGAGAGTGGAATTTCCTCATCTGCATCTGCCGCCAACCAGCTGGACAAAGGGGTGATAAGAACTCACTGGGGGATGACATCCCAAGACTCTCAGGGCTATGGCGCACCACCTCCATACCCCCTTCTGGATTTAGCTTCTTGGAAGAAGGCGGTACATGAATGAGTCAATAGGACAGTGCTCTGACCTGGCCTAAACAGCCAGCATGGACTTTTGTATGTCAGATAAGTTGTTAGTTTATGCTTCTGAACTGGGTGGGGAAATAGATAAAGTTGATGACCAGGAGAATTAAGGTTCTTCTATGGGCTTTTACCCCCTTCTCAAGAGCAGTGACCACTTTTGTACTCTGACCGGGAGATGCCACCCTCACCTGGGGGTGGAGAGTGGATTGTCCTAAATAAGATATATTGCTGGATAAGTGTGTCAGCTTCCCCTATATTACTTATGCAAAGGTTTATGGAGGAAGGGTAACATTTGGAGCTGTGGAACATTGGGGACCAGGTTTGTATACCTTAAAGGATGCTCCGTTGCATATAGGTAAATAGTTTCTGGGGCATTTGAAGCAGTAAGGGGCCACTTATTGACCAGTAGGACATGGTGGGTACACTGTCCTGGTTGACATAAGATATAAACAGGCCCTGGTATATAAGCATAAGGATCCCCTCATGCAAGACAGGGCACCGCAATACTCCCGCTCCCTAACTCTGTTAGAATTAGTCTTATCTTGAGTCTCAGACATAGCCCCTCCCTGCCCAGATCTACATTGAACTTTAATTTTTTTTAAATGTGATTTATGGGTGCAAATACTTTCTAACTCATGGGACTGGCTTGAGGCAGCCCTTGAGCTGTGGATTATAACGCATGGGGATCCAAAGTTTGGGAGTTTTTGGGCCTCTTAGTCACCCCCTACCCTCCAGTGGGGGAACGGCCAAGGCCAAAAAAGGGGATTTTTCCCCCAGCCATGAATAACCGTTCTCCTTGATGCACAGTTATGTACTATTGTATAGGCTGATGTTTGTGTTTGAAGTTAAATGTAGCAATGTTTCATCAGCAGAGGGCACCACCTTTCCATAAACAGACAGAGAACATGTACAGAATGTTTACTGCTCAATGGTTTCAGTCACTGCATTTTCAAACTCTGAGCTCACAGCAATATTGGCCACTCTTAGAGATAAGAGGCGGTCTTCTGCTGTCTTCAAATGTCAAAGTAGACCAGTGGGTCACAGGCCACATACATAAAGATCATGGTTGAGATTTCCTGCTGTACATGGAATGTCAGGGGCCTTAACACCCCCATAAAGAGGAAAAAAGTCCTATCGTATTTGAAGAGAGCAAAAGCCCAGTTGGCCTTTTTACAGGAAACAAAGCTCACAGGTACTGACCATGCTTCCCTAGTTCGGGACTGAGTGGGCACAGAGGTACATGCCTGTGCCCCTATAAAGAAAAGGGGGGGTGGCAACACTTGTTCACAAATGCCTCCCCAGACAGTTATTAAATGCAAAAGGGATCTTCAGGGCCGCTAGGTTATAGCCAGTGTCCAAACAGTGGAGGTACCTATTCTATTAGTTAATGCATTGCACCCAGTGAAGATGACCTGAAATTTTTCTAAGAACTCTCTGATAAAATAGAGCCCATGAGGGAAACGGACACCCCTGTCTTAATGGGAAGATATTTGAATTTAACTTTAATTCTGGTTCTGGACAGAAGTGCAGTAGGGAAGGACTCACATCCTTGGTGTACTATACCTGTCCATCAGTTCATGCAAGAGCACACCTTAGTGGACATCTAGCAGCTCACTCATCCCCAAGAAAGGGACTATATGTTCCAATCCGGGGTGCATGGCACACTTAGTAGGCTAGACTATTGGTTAGTTTCCCCAGGCATTTCCCAAATCTCTATCAGCTCTACTATTCTTCCAATAATTATTTTAGATCATGCTCCAGTCCAGCTTCTTTTTCTTTGGGGCCATAAATGTAAGCCTTCCCCCATATGGCATCTGGACTCGTTGCTGTTAAAAGACCCAGATTTCCTGCCCTGGGTCACACAATAATTGAAGCAATTCTTCCTAGGTAACTTTATCACTGGCACTAGAGCTGGTAACACATGGGAGGCCTATAAAGCCACCATAAGAGGGAAAACCATGTGGTTTGCCTCCCATAGGAAGAAGCAGAGGGACCGTAAGTTGGTTACCCTGGAGCAACAACTGACTGAAGCTGAGCACCGCTTGAATAAGTCCAGAGACCCCAACTTTATTCCTCAGCATAGGAGAGAGGTGCTTAGGCTCAGATTGGAGGTTAACGAGCTTCTCTACAGGAAACCAGAATTAGCTATGTTGTACATTAGACATAAATACTGGGAAAGCGGGGACAAGAATGGGAAGGTGTTGGCCTATCAAATAAGAAAACAGCAAGCCAGTTGACATATTGCCGGTTTATTAGATCCTGGCACACATAGGCTTTGCACCTCCTCTTCTGAGATTAATACTATAATGTCTGATTTTTATAAGCAGCTGTATACCACTTCACGTCCCACCCCACCCAGTGATACAGTGGCATTTCTGGAAAATCTACAACTTCCTACTCTGTCCCATGCACAACAAAGTTGTCTGTCCATGCCATTTACAGAGGCAGATGTCCAGCAGGCTCTGTTATCCCTCCAAAGAGGTAAAGCCCCAGGGGAGGGACGGCTTCCCAGCTGAGTTTTTACAGGCACTTGCTCTAGTGGTTACCCCCCATCTTAAGCCAGGTCTACCAGGAGGCTGAAGCCATGGGTCACTTTCCACCAACCATGCAGGAAGCAGTAATTACTATCCTTCCCAAAAAGGGGAAAGATCCACTAGAGCCGGCAACTATAGGCCCATAACTCTTATCTCAGTTAATAGTAAAATATATGGTAAGGCTATTGCCAACCACCTTAAATCCCTTCTTCCATATTTAATACATCCTTCC
This sequence comes from Neoceratodus forsteri, assembly GCA_016271365.2. Taxonomy (NCBI): domain Eukaryota; kingdom Metazoa; phylum Chordata; order Ceratodontiformes; family Ceratodontidae; genus Neoceratodus; species Neoceratodus forsteri. Next base: position 1,061,968,797 of record CM028130.1, on the reverse strand, counting down.
CAAGTAGGCTTTGTACAGGGCAGATATAGTGCAGACCACATATGGTCTCTTGTTAATTTAAAGCATACAGCTAAGTCCCTCCCAACGCCAGCAGCTGGCATACCTGTAGACTTGGAAAAAGCATTTGATTCTGTTGAGTGGGACCATCTCTTTCTAGTACTAGAGAGATTTGGATTTGGGCCTAAATTCTGCACCTGGATAAAGGCTATATATACTTTCCCTATGGCCAAAGTGCTTACTAATACCATTATGTCTAGGGATGTAAGTTTGTCATGGATGAGGTTTTAATGACTCATTGTTTGTTCATGAAATCATTAGTAAACAGTAATAAATGTTGTGGCACTGTCATGATTGCTACATTCTGATGACACTAGTGAAAGTCATGGAAGTCCTGAAGAAAGATCAAACGTCATAGAATCAATGACGTGTATGACTGCCATGACAAACTTACATCCCTAATTATGACTAAACCCTTTACTCTAGGGCGCAGTGCCAGACAAGGTTGCCCCCTCTCTCTCCTGCTAGTCATGCTGGCTGTAGAACCATTGGCTGCAGCCATACACCAGCACAGGGACATTCTTGGAATTTCCATAAAAGATAAATGCTACACTACCCTAATGTATGCAGACAATCTGCTCATCCCCTTGGCAGGTTTACACACAGCAATTCTCCCTCTGACAGACTGCCTTCAGATGTTCACTAAGTTCTCTGGTCTTAAGGTGAACTAAGACAGAAATACTTCCCTTTAATAAACTATGCATGCATCAGAGTACGCCGGCTATAGATCTTAAATGGGTGATGGAAGGTATGACATATTTTGGGGTTAAAATCTCCCCACAGCTTGGCATGGTATGGGAAAAGAATCTAGGGCCCTTAATGGCTGAATGTAAGGAGGAGCTGAATGGATGGGCCCGGCTAAACCTCACCATTGCTGGTAAAATCTCAACAGTTAAGATTACTCTGGTCACAAAGATAATATATCTTCTTTCCCACATCCCCTTATGTTTTCCACCTTCTTGGTATGCTAGATGGGATAGGATGGTAGGCGCCTTTTTGTGGAGTCAGAAAACACCATGCTATAGCCTGACTAAATTGAGGTCTCATTCAAAGAGATGGGGCTAGGGGATGCCCTGGCTGGAAGGATACAAAGTAACTTTCCATACAGTCCAGCCTTTATACTGGTTTTGGGCTAGCTCCCCCGTAGCCCCACAATGGATAACTATGGAAAGGGACTTAACAGGCACCTCCAATTTGGCATCCCTCTTATGGGGTGTCTCACAAAAGCAACATCTCACTATTGGTCCCACTCTTAAGTACTGAAAGCAACTCCACTCCCAACTTAAAACCTCCCCATCACCCATCTTACATGCCCCACTATGGCATAACCTCCAGATGGCTATTGGCCACACCCCAATATACTTGCACTCACAGGCACTGCGTGGGATACAATATGTGTCAGACATACTGGGATTTTCTCACACCTATATAGATACATTCCAAAATCTCCAGAAGTGGGACATTCCACCTGGTAACTTCTGGAAATATTTAAAGTTGTGTGATGCAGTAGCACATCTCCCTGCTCAACAACAAAATGGGCATAAGAGAAACATACCCATGTCCAAATGGTTTGCTTTGTCTAAGGGGCAGGCTGGGATCATTTACTAGAGCCTCAGAGGTGCCCTTCCTACTCAGACAGATAGGGTGAGGCAGAAATGGGACAATGCCATGGGTATAACTCTTACAGATACGCAGTGGGTCACCTGCTGGCAGAATGCACACAAGCACTACATAGCTGTCTGTAGTAGGATGATACAGAGCAAACTGTTACATTGGTGGTACAGGACACTGGCTATTCTGCATGGTATTATGCTGCTTAAAGATAATACATGCTGGAGGTGTCTCCAGGCTGGTGGTGATCTGTATCATGTCATGTGGACGTGTCCTCCAATTCAGAATTTGTGGTCCAAGGTGGGTGAACTGGGAGACAGAGTACTGGGGAAGCATTTTCCCTTATCCTCAACCTTAATGATATTGTGAATACAGCCCCTGCTCTCTATACTATCCAAAAGGGAGCTCAAGTGGTCTATGTTACTTGCCATGCAAACTAAATGTTTAATTCTTAGCCACTGGCGAACAGCTCAAGTCCCTTCCCTGAGTGATATTCTTACATCCATGAGCCCCATCTATGAGATGGAGAGGTGATCCTCAATGGTAGGAACACAGACAGGGGATTTACATACAGTCTGGGTACCCTTCCTGATGTATCTGTCACCCAGAGCAGGGACTGGCTGAAGGCATATAGCTGTCAACTACAGGCTACTGTTTATGAACTTTGCTTGGATGTAAAACTTTCAAACTCCGTCATTGTCAAGTTATATGTTAAAGGTGGTGTAACTTATGACATGCTACAGTTAAGTAAGATTTGTTTTGTTATTGTGTATATAGTTAAACTAGGAAAAATGTTTATCATTATCAATATCATGGTACTTTGGGGTTATATTTTTCTTTCTTTCATTTTCAGGCGTGGAGAGCATGAAGCCACATGGAGCTAAGAAACCTGGGTCATAATAGATGCCTTGGCAACAGATCAGACTTTATTCCCTTCAGTGTGGTTTGGCTCGTCTGTCTCCTAGATATAGTATGTACCTTCTGTTTCATTGCATTGGTGGGTATGCTGAGAGGATAGTGGTTAACATATTGCAGTACACAATTTTTATGTATTAGTACATGTGGGCAGTGGGCCTGTTTGAAGGTGTTTGTTTTTCCTTTCTGTGTATCCTGGTCTCTCTCAATGTATTCATACCTGTACAATACAAACTCAATAAAATTTTGAACTTAAAAAAAAACAGTGATATCCACGGGCACAAGAGGAGGATGGTGGGGTGGGGGGGGTTCCAAGGCAACATGACGGTTACACACCTCTGTGTACAAGGAGGATAGTGTGTAAAGTGTGGGGGGGGAGCAGTTTGGAGGAGGAGGTTGGAGGGATGCCATAAATATCTGAACTAATCAGTTTATATACCTTCAAACATGGCACAGCAGTAGAGAGGAGCCGCGATCATGGGAGTCATGTATGAACCAGCAGAAAATGGGGAGTGTCAGGACCTGTGGCACCCCCACAAGTGGTGGATGTGGAAAATGGGGATCGACAAACCCCACTCATGGCAGACCTCAATGTTTTGTGTATCTAGTTTAGTGTAAGTTACGTTAAGTATTCTGTGTGTTTACATAGAGGTAGTGACAGTGTGGCATGCTCAAAATGTAATCCTAAACACGCATGGTGTGCAGAGGAAACATGGATATACAGCACCTGACTGCAACAAATGTCGTGGGGTACCCTACACCTACATAGGATAAGACAATCATGGACATCACGCATTACATAACATAAACTGACCAAACACACAGGGACAAAGGTCATAAAATGATGACAAATACAATAAATTGCACCACCTGGAATGTAAAGGGGGCACAAACAAAAGAAAAGTGAGAACAGATTTTGAGGCACCTAAAATCTCTATCAACCCAGATAGCCTTTTTACAAGAAGCCCATACACCCATGCACCAGGCTCAGCTCTGATAGAGGGTTGGGTGAGGCAGGTGTTTGCAGCGGGATCCAGTAATAAAAAAGCAAGGGTGATCATCCTGATCCGCAGGAGTATCCTCTTCCTCCTCACTGAACAAGACCCTGACCCGCAGGGCAGAAACACAGTGATTAGGGGGACCCTGAATAAACACAAGGTTATTCTTGGGGCCATCAATGGTCCAAATAAGAAAGAACCTGGTTTCTTCACTGAACTACTGTCTCTGGTGTCCACAATGCCCTCTACACCTGCCATACTGGCAGGGGACTGAAACCTGGTCCAGGATAATAGCCTGGACAAGACCAAACCAAAGAAAATTGACCTCTCACCCTCACAAACGGCGCTCTCAGAACTTCAAGACTCCCTAGGTCTGGTGGATGTGTGGTGTATCCTACACCCTACCTCAAAGGAATACACTTTCTGATCAGCCCCTGACAACTTCTTTCTGGCCAATCAGCAAATCCTGAAAAACACCTCCACATTTGAAATGAATGTCATGGTAATGCTGGACCATGCACCAGTCTCCCTATCCTTCCTGCCCTTGGACCACCACAGTGGGGAGAGGCTATGGCATCTAAAAAACAACCTGCTAAAAGATCAGTATACCCTCAGGTTAATAAAAGATCATGCTAAGTACTTCTTTGAAGAGAATGCGGGTTCAGTCCCAAAACAAGCACTCCTCTGGGGAGCATTTAAATGCACACTCTGGGGAGAGCTCATAAGACTAGCTTTTGTAGGAAGAAAAAAAAGAGAGGCCAAAAGTGCACAGTTACTACACACAATATGGGAGCTAGAAAAGAAGACTAAAGGTCCACCCAACTCCAGTGCAGCGTTGCACCTTAATGCAGCAAGAACTAAGTATGGAGAGCTTCTCAGGGAGCAGACGGAATTCACCATCCTTAGGACCAAAACCTGATATGTTGACCAAGGTGAAAAGGCTGGAAAACTTCTGGCCCTGAGGCTTAAGCAGCAGGAGGCACACTCAGCCATAAATTCAATCAGGAGCAAGATGGGCCACATCCTCTACCACCCAAAAGAAATAGCAGCAGCCTTCGGTGACTTTTATGTAGAGCTGTATGTGAGAGAGGACCAGCTCTCCCGGGGAGGGTCTGTCAGTTCCCCACAAAAGCCAACCTAGCCAGGGTGGTTCAAGCCACATGTGAGTAACTGGGTGCCCCCATTGCAGAGGGGGAGGTAGTGAAGGCTATCTCATCTCTGAAGGTGGACAAAGCCCCACGCCCAGATGGCTTTCCAACCAACTTTTACAAAGCTGTGGGTCCTGGACTATACAAACACCTGGCGAACCTATTCAGTGAGGCCAAAAGGGAGAGACGCCTTGAACCAAGCCTACAGAAGGCACACATAACTATTACCCCCAAGCTGGGCAAGGACATGGCCAGCATGGGAAGTTATTTATTTTTTTTATTTGGTTTTTGTTTACCGGTTAGGTGGGCTAGCCATAGAGATGACTATTTTCAGCCATGGTCCGGGAGGATTGCAACATAAGGGAAATAAAGAAAAGACATTGCAAGTACAGCATAACACAATTTGGAGGAAAAACATGTACAGCATATTTACAGATAGGTAGAGATGTGTTCATGGTGAAAAAAATACAAGTGGGGGCAGAGTATGTACTCTAGAGATATAACAAGCTATCAAATATGTAGTGAGAGCTAGGCAACAAGAATACAGTACCCTAGTAAGTACATAGTAAGTGCACATTTAACAAATACTATTTATGAAGGGAAACCAACATACAGGCATTCAAAATCATCATCCAAGACAGCTAGCGGAGCATAGCCATGGTTCTAAGAGAATAAAGGGTAGGGCTTAACACAAATACCCCTGCCCAGTCTACTACAGTCATTACCTTGCTGCAGAGCTGCAGCAATCACATACTGTGCTCTCTTTTTCTCTACAGAGCACAGAATTTTACTGTCCTGCCTGAATCTACAATTAACTTCTAACCTGCTAACTAGATTTATAATGCACAATTTCTGATCATACATAACTTTTCTGGATACCAAATCTTTTTTTGCAAAGAAATGAAGAGCTCCCAGGATCCATGTCCTTCCCACCTAATGACAGCTGGGATGGCACCGAGGCATGTGCAACACAAGGAGTCAAAAACATAGGAATATAGACAATGATGACAGAAAAATGCCAGTGTTTCATCTATTCTGTCCATAATGTCCAATCATACCCTGAGAACTTTTGTCAAATATGAGTCCTTGTCTACACTATCCATTCCTTTGCTCAGTGTTTTATTACTACCCTCCCCCCCACCAAGTAATTACTAAACCTTTAACTGTGTCCCACCTGGGGTTGAAACTATTAATGGTTTTGGCACCCACCACCTCCACTGGCAGATTGTTTCATGGCTCAGCAATTCTCTCCCCCCACTCCCCAACCCCCCACCATTACCTGACCTGAACCTCCCCCTTAGGAGCTTCCTGTCATGATCCTGTGGTCTAGATTTCTTACTTTTATGGAATAGCTCCTTGCAGTTCACCTTGTTCATTCCTTGCAGGAACTTGAACATCACTACTCTTATCTGGCTTCGTGCGAGTACATGTTCAGTGCCCCTAAGCCAGTCCTCATGGAATCTGCCCTGTTGGTCATGAGCTGTTAATTTCCAGTTTCACTGGCTCACTTTTGAAGGTCATGTGGCTTGCACAAACTCAGTGAGTGATCCCTGAAAAAAACTATGTCATGATGTTAAGGTACTGAAGCACTGAAGTAAAGGGGAATCCCTTCAAACCTGAATTGCTGGAGTCAAAAGTACCAGGCTTTGGCATTTCACTGAACTCCAGTTCTGTATCACACAGATCCACTGGCTGTTACAGTTGCAGCAAAAGATATGGTCAGATATTTCCTGAACTTTCTGTGGTATGTCTACCTGCCTGTAATACCCACTGTAGGGCCACCAGAGAGAATCTCTAGAAATATCGCAAGATATCTAGCAATATCTAACCATGTCTACTGCTGTAACTAGCTTAACATACTTCACCAATATTACTGTACCTCCAGTGAGCTGCGTTTAGATCACTGGGCTTCTTCTTTCTCATCCCACTTTATGTCATTATAAACTTAATACTAGGCCACTGGACTCTGGCCCTGTCCACACTAAAGAACTGTTTTTAAAAATCATTTTCTAAACCAGAACAGTCAAACCATTCCAATGCATCCACACTATGTGGTAACCATTCTTGACAATAGTTTAGTGTGTCCACACTGCTGGTGTTAAACCTGTTCTCCCTGTAACCATTTCATATTTATTCCAACACACAGAAATGTGCTCACCTGCCTATACTGCAGCTCGAACTGTATAAGTTAAACTGTTATAGCTGAAACCATTTTTACTCCCATCCAGACATGTCAGTGAAACCATGCTTGCTCTAAAATATTTTTTTAAACTGTTTTAAGACAAGGTACCTAGCAGAGTTTAAAAACATTTATGTTAAATGTTTTATAAGGGTTGTAGTCTGGATACGAACAGTGCTGGGTGGATTTAAAACTATTTAAGGCACTTAAAAGGTTTTATGATCCACAGTATGTACAGTATAATAGAAAGCCATATTCAGTGTCGGAGGGCCAGCCGGGGGAGAAAGATCGAGCATCTCGTGACTGCTCTCCTTCTCCGGGGGGGGGGGGGAGAGTGTATAGTGTCCAGTGTGCTACAGACACCCAGTGGAGGCTGGGTGTACCACAAGTGCTGGCACCAGTATGTTTGGGGAATGGGGAGGATGCTGGCCATCATTGCACGTCCCTGACCCTGTATAGGGAAAAAATCCAGTCGCCTGCCGGCGTCCATGAAGCCAGCCCCTCTGCCTTAATCAGTCTCCAGGGCTGGCTCCCACATCCTATTACAGTGCTCACAGCACTGGGGCTGGCCTTAAAGCCCTGCCCTGGGGGTATTAGGACTTTGGGAAGTCCCAAGTTGGAGGCAGAGGCAGAGGGTCCATGACCGGCTGACGTAAGGCGGCAGGTAGGCTACAAAAAAAAAAAAAAAAAACCCATATTCATTCTAGGCACTCCACAACATGCTCCCATAGGGGAAGCAATCTCACATATATTCTTCACATATATTCAGTATGTGATCTCAGAGACAGAACACAGAGTTGCCAGTAACATAAATTAACTGTAATGTGTAAAAATACTGTATAAAAAATACTGCACAGTGACAGATGAATTAAATATAAAATATATAACATATGTAATATGTAACATTTTATAATACTTATTGAATTTAAAATATGTAATACTTTATATTACATATGTTTAATTTAATTTAAAACATTTAATATTTGTACATTGTGCAAGAAATGCAATAGATGTAGTAATGTAATGCACACTAGAGAACTCCCAATAAAATGTTGTTCCAGAGAACACATAGCACTCTTCTGACAGTCAGCCTAAGAACCCTCAGACAGAGAGAGCGCTTCTAGCCTGTGCACTAGAAGATATGGTGTTTTTGACTGTTGTAATGCCACAGGCTTGAGTTATATAATTTCCCTGTGAACAGTGCCTCCCATGTTTCTACAAGTATGTGGTAGGTACCCCAGAACTAAACAATAAAGAAGGAAGCCTTCTCCTCTGGACACAAACCCAAGGTCAATGACATGCATCTGACACGTTTCTGATTTACAATGGCCATGCAACCATGATAGGCCTATACTCTCTATCCAGCACTCCCTGACTACTTGGCTCCATGTCAATACTTTGAAAAGGTAGCGTAATAACCTCCACTGTTGACCAGTACTGTATCAAACTAAATACCTGAGTACCGGGTTGTACCTGAAAATAGGCTGGGTTATTGCCTAATGTACTTACCCGGTCACCAAAAGCTAATAAATAAATAATAAACAAATAAATACATTTACAGCAAACTGATTTCACTGGAAATTTCAAAACAGTCCTAACAGTATCATAACAATGTAAAACATTCTGGTGGAAACATGGAATAAAAATGGTGGTGGACACATGGAACAAAAATGGTGGTAGACACATGGAATAGTCTGCCACAGGAGGTGGTGGGATCCAGCACAGTGCATGGATTTAAACATGCCTAGGACAAGCATAATGGAACCTTAGAGGTGGGAGAAGGGGTGAAAAGTCATTAACCAGGTTGGGTCAGAGGCCAAAAATTAGTGTAGTGCTTACAGGCAGACTGGATGGGCCAAGCGGCCCTTATCTGCCGACAATTTCTATGTTTCTGTGTTTCTATGATATGGCGTACCTGTTTTACACACAAAAGCATACAACAAATAATCCATAAAAAAAGAAAAATTGATGTATCTGTGGAGGTGGTTGTGTCACTAGGTCTACTATTATGTTTGGCTACTAGAAATCTTTGAAATCATTACCATTCTTACCTTCTTTTTACCTGGGTAGAAATAAGAAATAGCTGCCTCTTCTGGGTGTCCTATCATCACTGATTTTGACCATTTCTTAAAAAAATGGTCATGATATTTAGAAAGAGCCTCCCCCTTCTGTAAACAAGAAAGATACAAATAAATCATCAAGAGCTGGCTATAGCCAACATGATTGCAGAGTCAACATGTCACACACTCACGTATGCACGTGTGCACACACACGCACACACACGTGCACACACACACACATGCACACACACACACACACATGCACACAGATCTGCGTAAAATTCAGATGAAATTATTTGACAGTCATACATTTCAAAATGCAATGCTTACTGCATTTTCTCCACAAATTGATTTGAAAACTTAATGTTGCAAATCAAATTTTTGAAATAATGCTTTTAAGTACATGAAATATGGATGTTTACCTGTAAGTTGGAGAGACTGAGATATAAAACAGTACAAAAATCAGACACTTGGTATATTTTTCAACAACTTTATTAATGTTGTAAATTTTGTTGTGTGCATTGCTGCATTTATTTAAATCTGAAAATTTCTTCAGCCCTATACCTACGGCAAAGGCACACTAATCTAGATCTGTCCAAGGGGAGCTATAATGCTCCTCAAGGAACTGTCGTACTTTCTTTCACTTCAGTCCTTGGGGAGGGCACATGTAAAATATGAATATTTTTCGCACTTAAAAGTTAAAGCCCCGAGACAGTTAATTGTTCTTTACACAAAGAAAGAAGATGTAATATTAGGGCTGAGTAAAATAAGCACATTCTAATTTCATGGCATTTCAGCAAAATATCATAAAATTCCATCAAATCACTTAGAACTTTGCAGAATTTCACAAATTTATTTATGTGGTCATGACCCAGCCATCTGTAGACCTACAGCAGAGCCCTAAAGATTGTCAAGCACCCTTTTTAAGTGTCCTAGAAGCATACCAAGCAATATGATATTTGGATGAGCAGTTTTCAACATATAAAGGCTTACATTCTGCCCTTGTTTTGCATGAAATTTTGTGAAAACATTTCTCTGCTTGTGACTTGGCCACCAGTGGAGGTGGGCATATGCAAATTAATATGAATAACTTTCTAATAAGGTCCACAGAAACTACTATACATGGAGATATTTACCTGAGTAATTTCAAGCTTGCAGGGCTTCATAATTTTACTATTTATAGGTGTAATTGTGCGAAACCTTTCTAAAAATGTGGATGTTGTAACTTCCCTGCTACTGCTGGCATAGACCTCAAAGCTGGCATGCAACCCAGTGTCAATGAATCCTGGAACCTAACAAAGCTGGAGAAATTTGGTTCAGTACTTTTAAATACCGGTATACAGTGGAAATACCACCAAATACTAATTGTTAACATTTGCTCAAAAATGTGTAGCGTATTAGGTAATGCCACCAGAATTGTGGAATTTGACATTTGCAAAACATCCATCACCATTACATCTGACAAGCTGAGCTGAGCTGTTTGTAGTCTAGCCGTTACATGTTGCTAGCCATCCTTAGATCACGTCTGATGCAATCAGGTGATTGGGTCTTCTCATTGGTGGCACCAGCAATTTGGAACTCCTTGCTATACCATCCTATGTGTTCCCCATTGGTGGAGGCATTTAAACAGGGCCTGAAAAGTTATCTGTTTTAAATGGCCTAGGGACTTGCTGTAGTTTGTACTGAACCAATACTGCTGTATATTTCAAATGTGTTATTGTTTGCTAAGCGCCCTTAGACCTTGGGAAATGGCGCTACTGTATATAAATAAAAATTCCTTGTCTTACCTAGTCCTGTATTTCCTTCTTGTAAGACTATTTTCCCACCCCAACACATTTTTTTTTTTTTGGCATGACCAGATGGACTCAGTGAAAGTTTACACCTGCAAAAAAAAACAGAAGCTCTGATGATGACCTGAGTGTCGATATGTAAGCGTGTGAGGTGTGTCACTGCACTGTTCGCTTCTTGGTTGAGAGGCATCTGGTTGTTTTTGAAACTTTGATCGTTTTTCCTTTGTTGCAGTCCTGTCTGTTCTACCTTGTTTAGCAAATGACACTAAGCACTTTAAGAACTGTACTGGAAGGTAAGATTTTTGTCTTTCTCTGTTTTATGTGCAGTAGAGCTGTAATACTGCTTACACCTTAGACCTGTGTTTCTAGCCTGGTCTTTTACAGTGTAGGTGCTGACCTTAATTTGACATTTGAGTGAGAATTTTTTCATTTGGACCCAGTGAAAGTGTTGTTCATAGTGGCACAATCCATCCAATAGTGAGCCGCCTGCCGTTTTTCATGTCAGACATCCATTTGGAATAGTTGAAATCCTTCCTTGTAGGTTCTACAGTCACCCCCCCCCCATCAGCATGAGTACCTCTAAGTCTTAGATTTCCAAATAAATTAAGCTCTCAAACTAGTCCGATTCACTAGGTGCAGTTGTTATATGGCCCACTTTCAAGTCAGAATTGTTTTCCTGTTCTTCTTTTCTGTAACTCTACTATTCTTGTGCTAGCCAGCTCAGTTGTCCATCAGCCCATGTATCTAACACCTGCCAATACTGGCATTGGTGAGTCCCTGTACTAGCCGTCCCCAGACCCTGTCCTTTAGTTTAAATCAACAGACTGCCCTGTCCCTTGGCATGATCAGTGCCCTCTTCCTCTCCACACAACTGCAGCCTATCCTGACTATTCAAGCATTTCTTACCCAGAATACCCAGTAGCTGGCCAAAAAAAGCACTTTTCAACAAAATCTTAGGAAAAGTTAGCTTGTCTAATTTCTGTCACTGTCATGCCTTACAGTCCCCAGGATCATGAGAACTTTGAAAAAGACTCCTCTGGATATAATTTCACTAAGGAAAATCCCTACTTCAATAAATGTGTTTTATTTGTTTCACCAGGAAAGACATACTGATCTGCTAACAGCCCATTTCCAGATGCATCCTGAGGGAAATGAGATGTGGAAAGTCATGTAAAGCAAACACAGTATAATCGGAGTATAATCAAAAATTGAAGGCAAACAGTTTAAAAGATATGCACATTAGATACAATTGAAATAATATAAGTGAGGGAACTACTATTTAACGGACAGAGAACAAGAATGAGGGGGAGGAGGGTCATGGACAGCTGCAAGAGGGAGAAGAAAAGTTGTGAAGAAGAAACTTACATAGATACAGAAATACAAAGACACTGTCGGCAGATAAGGGCCTGTGGCCCACCCAGTCTGCACATTTCAGCTTGTAAATTCCCTTTATGTTTTTCCAGAAGTCTGTTGCCCCTAACCCCTTACCTTCAGAATTCCCTTATGTCTATCTCATGCATTCTTATATCCTATGATTGTTTCAGCCCCCACCACTTCGTCTAGCAGGGTGTTCCACTTGTCCATCACCCTTTTTGTGAAGAAATTCTTCCTCACGTTTCCTCTGAATCGCCCTCCCTCCAACTTCATCCCATGTCCTCTAGTCCTGGAACATCTTTTTCGCTGGAAAATAGTGTGTTCCTGGACCCTGTTCCTCCCTGTAAGGTACTTATATGTCTCTGTCATATTCCCTATCTCCCTCCACTCCTCCAGGGAGTACATATCAAAGTCCTTCAGCCTGTCCTCATAGAACTTGTGATGCAATTCCTGTACCATCTTTGTTGCCCTCCTCTGAACCTTCTCTATCCTGTCTATGTCCTTACATAGGTAAGCTCTCCAGAACTGTACACTGTACTCCAGGTGGGGCCTCACTAGTGTCTCGTATAGTGGAATTATGGCCTCCCTTTTCCTGATGGTGATGCCCCTTCCTATGCATCCCAGAATCCTATTTGCTTTACCTGCTGCCTTGTCGCACTGTTTCCCTACAGTTTGCCAACAGAAATTCCTGCAAATCAGGTGAAGTAAAATCTTTTTATTGGGTGGTTTTGTTATGAAAACTTTTCTGTAGACTGGACATAATGCTATGAGCATTCTGAACTTATTAAATACTGGGATCATTATAATTCAGCCCCATGAGAGGGGGCTGAAGAGTACTGAAATCTTCATTCTGCAGTGGTTGGAGCCCTGTGAGGGAAAATAAAATCAAGACTGCAACTGGAGACTATAGACTCTGCATTATAAATACTTTTAAAGTTATTTGTTGCTAAGTGGGGGGTTGATTTTGGGGTGGAGGGGTGAATAGGGGAAATTTTTGGTAGACTGGATTGAAAGGGGTTAGTTTAGACAGCCGACGCCGAATTACAGAAGTGCAGGGTCTGAAGGCAGGTCAATGAACCTTCCTGCCCTCCCCAGAGCCGACGCCGTACTACAGAAGTGCAGGTACGATTTCCCAAGCAAGTCACTCGGCCAGATCTTGAACTTGGCATGATTCCTGTGCAGCCTGCTGCCAGCTCCCTGTGTGTGCTGCTGCTACTTGAACATTTTTTTTTTCATTTGGCTGAGATTTTCATTGCTCTCTAAGTTCAGAATTTTTTCACTTAGCCCTAGCCTAGCAAATTGTATAATGTTTTTTTTACATTGTTTAGCTAGTCTAAATTTAATTGCTGGTGCCATACAATATTGTTACCTGCTAGCTGAAATTTTTTATTAACTTGTTTCTACTAGAACCCCTCCAATCCCACAGCTCCTCTCTGTCTGCATGTCTCTCTCTCTCTCCTGCACTCAGTCTTCCTTACTTCCATCCGCCACCTTGCATTTCAGACCAGCCCCCTGCTTTCCCTTATAAAATAGATCCCAAGTTTAAAATCCCCTCTCCTTCCTTCCAGGGTCTGAAGGCAAGTCAATGAACCTTCCTGCCCTCCCCAGAGCCGATGCTGAATTACAGAAGTGCAGGTACGATTTCCCAAGCAAGTCACTTGGCCAGATCTTGAACTTGACGTGATTCCTGTGCAGTCTGCTCCCAGCTCCCTGTGTGCTGCTGCTGCTGCTTGAGCATTTTTCACCCACCTCCCAACCCCCTCCTCCCACCTTAATTAAATACTGTAAAACCCCACCTCTGGTCTTTCCAAACTGGCCTCATAAGTGTGGAGGCATGTCTGCACTCCAGAAAGCTTAGTGATCCCACCTCCTGCATTTCAAGCCACCCCCTTCTCCCAGAAGGCACGCCTAGCCTGCTGTGAGTGTACCCTTGACCCCAAACTTAAACTAATTTCTACATTCTTTTAAATTCTCCTGTAGACACCCAGCCTGATTTTCCAACCTAATAAACCATCCTACCAGATTATATATTGGTCTTCTAATATGGCCCTGGAGAACTTTTCTTCCAACCATGGCACCCCTTGCCTTAAGTCATGATGGACCAGTAACCCACCTGCCTCTCTCCTAAATAGGGGCGTACTCCTGGCCCTTCTTTACATACTGTCCCTCCACTGGGTGGACATGTGCATAGGGCATGGACAATTCGACCCCATGAGGCAAAATCTCAACAACCCCAAGTCTTGTGGTCATTACTACTGGGCCTCTCCCACAACAAAGAATGATTTTCTCATAGTACACGAGTTGGTAAAGAGGGGCACCTACTACGTGTTTCTCCATGAAGCGTGCAGGAGGCTCCGTAACCTCTCAAAACCCCCAGTAAGGCAAGTGTTGGTAAGACTACTTGCTTTTCTACTGCTCCATGCAGGTGATGTTCAGCCAAACCCAGGGCCCCCATTAACCAATATCCTTGTCTCCACCCCCCAGGATCTTCACTGGGCATCATCAAAAGGCTTAAGGATAGCGCACATGAATGTCTGCAGCCTTAGACCTAAAATTCATGAGGTCAAAGCCTGGCTAGACCTCTACAAACCAGATATCCTTGCTATCTCCAAGACCTGGCTTAAGGCCCACATCCTAGACCATGAGATCATGATCCTAGGGTACAAAACCTTCAGACAAGACAGGGCAAAAAAGAGAGGGGGAGTGATTCTAATCTATATGAAGGAGACTCTAAATGTGGCACTGCTGAAGCCCAACCTTGGGAATTGCCAGGACGGGGAGTCTTTTTTCATCTGTCTAACCCTTGGTCAAGCTAAGCATCTCACCATCGGCTGTGTCTATAACCCCCCTACGACTGCCCAACTTGCTCTTGAGAGCATCACCAAATCGGTTGGCAGTGAATTAACCAATTAACTCCTAATTTTGGGATACTTCAACCTGAACTGGGCCTCTGACCTCAACAAAGTCCTCAAGGCAATGATCCATGATGCAAACCTGGAACAGGTTATCTCTCTACCCACCAGGCTCAACTATAAAACTGGGAACCACATTACTCTTGACTGGGCTCTGGTATCCAATCCCCTCAACATACAGAAAGCAAGCATATTGGCAGACTCTATCAGTGACCACTCCCCAATTTTCTGTATTTGGAAGAACAGTGCACCAAAGATTCCTCCCAGGAGACTCACAGTACATGATTTCTCCAATTTCACGTCTGCAAAGTTTAATGACTACCTAAGTAACCTGTACTGGAGCCCACTTAGGCTCCTCACGACCTTGGATGAGGCTCTGGCCTACTTCCAAGACTCACTACTCAAAGCAGCCTCATTCTTTGCCCCCCTTAAAAAACTTAGAACAATGGGAGGCTGCCACAAGTGGATCTCCCCCTCAGTGAAATCTCAGATGAAAAGCAGGGACAAGGCCTGGAAGAAGTTCTGGCTCTCCTTTCTCCCTGCAGATCTGGTTACTTACAAAACCCTAAGAAATAAATGTAAGCTAGCCATCAAACTTGTGAAAAAGGAGTATGTATCCCACCTCCAACAGTCCAACCTGCGGAACCCCAAGCTTTTCTGGTCACACATCAACGAACTGCTTAAGGGCAATTCCAAGGATGCACTAGGTCCAATAGAGGTACAAGGACAGCATGTCAGCGACTGCCACCAAATAGTCTCAGCAATCAACCACCACTTCACCAACCTCGATGATTACAAGTTAGGGCTGCCCCATCTATGCCTTTACAGATCTCTGACGTACCCCCCAGTCTGAAAAGACCCCAATTTCACCTAAGATTAGTCAAGGTGAATGATGTCCTTAAGCTACTTAAAGCCCTCAAAAACAAAGGCTCTGGAGGCCCTGATGGAATTAGCCCAAGGTTACTCAAGGAAGGTGCCCAATCCCTTGCCAAACCTCTGACCTGGATCATCAACAGGTCTCTACTTGAAGGTTACATTCTGCACCAGTGGAAGGTGGCCAATGTGGTCCCCATTCACAAGGGTGGCTCGCGCGAACAAATTGGCAATTATAAGCCCATCTCCCTGCTAGGTACCCTTGCTAAACTGCAAGAAAGGCTAGTGTACAGGCAACTGAGTGTCTACCTTAAGCTCCACCAACTCCTAGCCCCCTCACAGTATGACTTTCGGGCAAACCATGGGACAGATACGGCACTCATCAATCTCACAGTGAACGTATTCACGGCATTGGACGTAGGCATGTCGATGGATGCAATCTTTATAGATCTGTCCAAGGCGTTTGACCTTGTGCACCTTCTTCTAACTAAGCTTCACGGCATAGGTCTTAATGCCTAGGCCTAAACTGGTTCAAGACCTACCTATCAGGCCAGTCCCAGAGGGTCATTTGGAAGGGAGAGCTATTTGACCCTCTTCCCATCAAGGAGAAGGTGCCTCAGGGCTCAATTCTTGGCCCCCTCCTGTTCTCTCTCTTCACAAATTACCTCAACTGCCACTGCGGGGATAGCTCAGTTGTTAAATACGCTGATGATACAGTCATCTACCGGTCCATGTCTACCCTCCAGGACCTGGGCCCTCTCCTCCAAGGGGACCTAAATACACTTGAGGCCTGGCTTATATGTAACAGAATGGTCCTCAATGCAGCAAAAACAAAAGCCTTGTTGTTTGGCCCTAGATCCCTCGGCCAGGATAGGACCAATTCCTTACAACTAATTTACCTTGCTGAAAAGAGTATAGACATTGTAGGCAACATAAAATACCTTGGGCTAACTATCGACCAAGATCTCACCTTTAAGTCCCACGTAGTCCAGGTAACTAGGTCAATCCACGGCAAACTTGGCACCTTATACCAGCTAGAAAAACAACTTATCCTGGAGTCAAGGGGAGCAATTGCCTCCAGTGTCCTCCTTCCTGCATTAACGTATGCTGCCCCTGTAATTCAGGGTATGTCAAAGCATGAGGTTGACAGGCTTCAGGTTCTGTACAACAAGGTGGTGAGGTTTGCGACACTGAGTCACCCAAGAAGCCACTCCTGTGTCTCATTGGCCCAGCTTCAATGGCCTTCCTTTAAGGCTCATCTTCAGTACCCCCTGCTCTGCCTTGCTTACAAACTGCAGCACCAGGCTGCCGCACCTAGCCTTACAAGAATAATCATTCCTAAGTCTAACCCTCGTATACTCAGGACCACCGGTCTGTCCCTACTAGCAATCTCTAGAGTCAAGACTAACATGGGAGGCAAATCCTTCTCTCACACTGGCCCTAAGCTGTGGAACACTCTCCCACCTTTAGTACAGGAAGTCCATCACTGTTAAACTTTCGCACAAGGCTCAAGTCCCACCTGCTTGGGGCAAGCTCGTGCCATTGTCAGGTTATTGGATAGTCACTCCCGGTCCCACATCCTACACCAATCCCTCTCCTTTTCTCACCCAAAATGACTCCAAAAGCATGCCTTAACTCCCTCAATTGTTGCACTTATGTTCAATGTATTCAATATTGCCTTTATTGTAACCTTGAATTTCATGTCTACTTTCTCTGCACCCTGTACTACCTGACTGTATTGTACTGTTTCTGTCTCCCGGGTTGCCCCTGGAAAAGGGACCTTCAGGGCTCAGTGGGCCTACCCAGTCATCAAAATTCAATAAATAAATAAATATTGAGTGGGGGAGGGATATATGTATAATTAAGTAAGGCTAAATGAGAAGAGGGTTTTATATATGATGTTGTACCTTTGTAAATGAGTCCCTGACTCAAAGATCTTTCTGAATAACTCACAATAAACAATAAAAAAAACAATATAAGTAAGGAATATATGTGATTATGACGGTGGGGGTTGATTGAGTGACTGAGGGGTGTGGTTGGATTAGTATTGTGTGTGTGAGTGTGCCTATGAAATGTGCTGGGGAGACAGGAGCATGGTTAGGCCATACTCCCCCTTGAGACTAAGGGATCTTCATCCCTCTGACTGCCCCCCACTCCCATTCAAGGTGTATGGTAGATGCCGGGTGTCTGGCATTTTAAGGAGACTTGGGGGTGGAGGATCTTGGAACTCCCAGGGGGGATGGGAGAGGGGTGGACTGATTGAGACAGTGAGAACCAGGAGGTGCCCTGGGGTGAAATGGGTACAGGAGCAAGGCCCTCCTTGCCTTGTGCCCATACCCAAGGGTTCTGACTTGGTCAGGCAGGAATTGGGGCCATCCTCAGATTCTTGTCCCTCTCAGGTGGTGTTATGCAATGTCAGGTCAATTAGGAATAAGACTGCAGTGGTTGCGGATCTTGTGGCCTCTGCAGACCTGGCTTGCATCACTGAGACCTGGCTGGATGAGAATGCGGGTCCTATTTTGAAATCCGCTGTTCCAGCTGGGTTCTCGGTGATACACCACCCGAGAGAGGACCATAGGGTTGGGGGGGGGTTGCTGTCTGTTTTAGACAGGAACTAGGGATCAGGGAGGTGCCAGCTGGAACTACCAACTCCTTTGAGTGCATAGTGGGTGCGAGTGCAGGCTACAGGACCCTTCTCATTTACCGTCCACCAGGTGATGGGATGGAGTTCCTGAAGGAGGTTTCGGACTTCATCGCTGAGATGGTACTGGAGGCCCCCAGGTGGTTAATTCTGGGGGACTTCAACGCCTGGGTCGATGATTAACTCTTGTCATTTGGACAAAACCTCCTCCAATTGATGGAATCATTGGGCCTGACACAGGTTATTACTGCGGCAACCCACAAGGGGGAGCTCAGACTTGGTGTTCCGTCTGGGGATGGAAATCTCCAATATGGAGGTGGAGCCAGTCGGGTGATCTGACCATCATGCCCTGAAATTCAGTTTTGCAGCCCCCCGAAGTAGGCCTGCCTCTAACGAGTTGGTACAGTGGCGTCCTTTGAGAGAAGTTACCTCAGAAGGCCTAATGACGGTACTGGACCTCTCAGGAATTTCAATTGATGAAACTACCTGGGCCCCTTGTATTAGCCAGTAATAAGGCTTTTGCTGGGGCCCTGGATATCATTGCTTCAGTTTGTGTTCACCCTCTCACTCTTCGTCCTGGTGCCCCATGGTTTGATGGGGCAATTCGGTAGTTGAAGAGGCGAGGGCGAAGGTTGGAGAGACACTGGTGGAAAACTTGCCTGGAGGCAGATAGACTTAGATTACTAGATCA
Source organism: Neoceratodus forsteri (assembly GCA_016271365.2). NCBI lineage: Eukaryota > Metazoa > Chordata > Ceratodontiformes > Ceratodontidae > Neoceratodus > Neoceratodus forsteri. The sequence continues at coordinate 1,061,949,548 of CM028130.1, read as the reverse complement.
TTACAAGATCTACCAATCAGCAATTTCCCATAAGAAGCCAGAGTTCCTCTCCAGGAAAATTGCTGCAGCAAAAAATAGACCAGCCCAGCTCTTCCGGACCACAGACAGACTCTGCAATCCAGCCTGTCTATGTTCTGGTCGAGCACTGTCACACGGAAAGTGTGAGGAGTTTGTGCAGTTTTTTGCTGATAAGGTGTCCACTATCAGGGATGAGATCAGCCAGTGCCTCCCCATTGGACCTTGCATTGATCGATTGGGTGGTACTAATGCCCCATTAACCTGGTCCACCTTCAGCTAACTGGTAGTCTGGGATATAGTGAGGATCATCCAGACTCTGCAGCCAACCTGCTGTAGTTTGGATCCGGGCCACCCACCTCCTTGTGGGGGTGTGTTAAGGTCATTGGCCTGGTCCTTGCTGGGATAGTGGGGGGTTCATTGGAGAGAGGTATCTTTCTGGATCCCTTAAAGGAGGCGATAGTGCAGCCTCTCCTGAAAAAGCCCTCCCTTGACCCTGACTGCCCAGCTAACTACAGACCAGTCTCAAACTTGCCTTTTATAGGGAAAGTTATTGAGAAGGTGGTCGCTCTGCAATTGGAGGATCATTTATCCAACCACAGTATCTATGACCCTCTCCAGTCTGGCTTCAGGAAAAGGCATAGCACCGAGACTGCCCTGGTATGGGTGCTTAATGACCTTCTGATAGTGAGAGATCAGAGATCCCATTCCATCTTGGTTCTTCTTGATCTCTCAGCGGCATTCGACACTATGGACCATGGGGTGCTGCTCGAGTGCCTGTGGTTTTTCTGTGGACTGAGGGGGGCGGTCCTCAGTTGGTTTTGATCTTTCCTCAAGAGCAGAGAGTAGTGTCAGGGATTCATTCCTCGGCCCCTCACTGGCTGCCCTGCGGGGTACAGCAGGGCTTGGTGCTGTCTCCCATGTTGTTCGCAGTGTACATGCTGCCATTAGGGGACATTATAAGACAGTATGGGTGGAGTTTTCACTGCTATGTAGATGATTCTTAACTGTACATGTCTTTTGTGCCTAAAAAGGAGTTAAACTCTGTCTCAGTGTTAAACAACTGCCTGTTAGAGATACAGAACTGGATGAGTGCTAGTTGGATGAGGCTGAACTCAGGTAAAATGGAGGTATTGGTGGTGGACTCTGATCGTAGGACGACAGGGGCATGGGTGGAAAAACCCTCAGGTTTATATCTTGGGGGGGCCCCACTGATTGCCCCACTGATTGCCTTGGGCCAGGTGCATAACCTAGGTGTGGTATTTGATGAAGGCCTGACCCTGAGGATGCAGGTTTCGGCCGTGGTCAAATCTTCCTTTTATTATCTAAGGAACATAGCCAGGGTGAAGCACCTGGTCCCACCCAAAGATCTTCCTACCTTGGTTCACACCTTTGTCACCAGTTGTTTTGATTACTGCAATACCCTCTACCTAGGGCTACTGGGGGTGGATATCTGCTGCTTGCAGCTAGTGCAGAACGCGATGGCCGGGTTGTTGTTGACTGGAACCCCTAGATCCAGTCATATAACACCTGTGCTGCATGAACTGCACTGGCTGCCAATACAGTGGCAGATCACCTTCAAGGAACCTGTCCTAGAAGGACCTACATGAGCAGGGACCCCTCTACCTGAAAGTGCTCCTGTCTCCTTACTGCCCCACCCACTCACTCCAATCCTCTGGTGAGGGATTGCTAGAGATTCCCAGGGTATCCCTAAAAACATCAGGAGGAAGATCATTTGCCTTTATGGCACCTACCCTGTGGAATTCTCTACCATGCCAGATATGAGATAGCCTGACTGTGGAAGGATTTAAAAAATCTTTGAAAACATGCCTGTTTAATCAGACATTTGAAGGGACTTAGTGAGGCAGTGTTGTAATATTGTAGTTATATTTATGGTTTTAATGTCTAATGAAGATTATTTATTTTAATGATGATTGTTAAGGTGCCCTGAGCTCTGGAAGGGTGCCTGATACAAATAAAGTTTTACTTACTTACTTACTTACCTTGAGGTCGTCAGAGATAATAACCCCAAGGTCCCTTTCCTGCTTGGTGCATCTTATATCCTCAGCCCCAACTGATATGTTGTTCCAGGGTTTTTGTGCCCCATATGCATTATCTTGCACTTCTTTGCATCAAATTTCAACTGGCAAACCCTTGATCATTCTTCAAGCTTCTGCAGGTCCCTCCTCATTCTGTCTACTCCCACTGGCATGTCCAGTCTGTTACAGAGCTTCGTGTCATCAGCAAACAGGGAAATTCTGCCTTCTAGGTCCAGTGCAATGTCACTGATGAAGACGTTGAGTAGGACCGGTCCCAACACTGTTCCCTGTGGTACCCCACTCATCACTCCTCCCTCTGTGGAGTGACAGCCATTTACCACCACCCTCTGTGTCTTGCTGCCCAGCCAATTACCCACCCACCGCACTGCTGTCCTGCCCACTCCCATATTCCCCAGTTTGTTTAATAGCCTTCAATGTGGCACAGTGTCAAAGGCCTTGCTGAAGTCCAGATAGGCCACATCCACTGCCCTCCCCAATCCACCTCACTTGTCACCCAGTCAAAAATTCAATGAGATTGGTCTGGCATGACCACCCCCCAATGAAACCATGCTGCCTTGGGTCCTGTAGTCCACTGGCAACCAGGTGTTCCACCAATCTCTCCTTCAGTAGTGCTTCCATGATCTTCCCCACTACCGAGGTTAGGCTGATTGGTCTATAGTTCCCTGCTTCCTCTTTGTTCTCGCTTTTGTATAAGAGGACTACATCTGCTGTCCTCCAGTCTTTGGGTACCTCCCCTGTTTCCAGTGATTGGCTAAACAGGATTGCCAGAGGTTCAGCCGCCTCCTCTCTTAATTCCTTTAGGACTCTGGGGTGCACCCCATCTGGCCCCATTGCTTTATCGACTCTTATTCCTTCCAGTTCCTTTAGGACCCTTTCCCATGTAAAGGGACTTGTGTCCATTTCTGCGCTGATCCCACCCCTTGTATTCCCTTCAGGCCCATTATCCTCCTCTTCCTCAGTAAAGACTAAGCAGAAATATCTGTTCAGTATGTCAGGTTTACTGTTGTCATCCTCCATGCAGCCCTCATCCTCCCCCTCAGCCTCACTATCCCTCCCTTTGTCCCTCTTTTTCACTTATGTACCTGTAAAAGGTTTTGTCCACTCTACCCATTGTTTTTGCAATTTGCTCTTCTGTTTGAGCTTTGGCTTCCCTTACTGACCTCCTTGCCCCCCTTTTTTTCTCTTGGTACTTCTCCCTGTCCCTTTCTGCCTGCGTCTTTTTGTATTGCCTGAATACGATCTTTTTGGCTTTCACTTTCTCCGCTACCTCCTTGGAAAACTATAATGGCTTCCTTTCTTTTGCCCTTGTTAACCTGCTTAATGCATAATTCTGTTGCTGTTGTAATCCCTGTTTTAAATATTGCCTACTGTTCCTCCACCTCTGATTCCCCCCACATTCCCATCAGTTACTCTTTAAGGAGAAAGCAGAAGAAGCAGAGCAATGACAATTCAAGAGAGGACCAGAGTATAGGACAGTGATAAGAGAAAGCAGATTGACTAGCAGTAGATTTTCTGGAAATAACAGAAAGGGAAGAAGAAATAATATTGCAGAGAAGGTAGCAGGAAGCAGAGGGAGAGAATAAGAGAGGTGAAAGGTAGGAGGAAAGTGAACCAAACCAAACCAAACCAGAATTTAGAAATATAGGAGATGCAATGGAAGAAAGAGCAGTGTAGAGTGAGCAGTGGTGTGTAGGAGGGGAACAGTCTAAAGCAAACTTAAAGAAAGAGTGGAAAAGGGGGTCAAGTCTGACAAGGGAGGACTTGAGAACTCTACTATAAAGTATGTCACCATAATCAACAAGCATTTGTTAATGCCAACTGTTTCCTTGCATGGTGTAAGTGGCAGGGGTGTATTGTGTTAGTCGAATCACAACTTAAAGCTGCACTGTCAGATTTTTGATAAATTGTTATTTGTACTCTCACCGTTTCACCTCGAGCATAAGTTCTGCTTCCGTTTTACTCCCCCCACTCTTTCGTCGTGTTTTTTATTTCTTTTACTGTAAAATAAACCCCAAAATTGTGCATTTTGTTTCAGCTGTAACCCCACTTTTGTTTCCAAGCCACCCCTTTGAATTCATCGTGCACGTTCACGTTCCTGGGTCGACTTAGGTGGGGGATGTGCATGACCATGGCCACTAAATAATAGCTGCTCCCTTCATGCCCTTCCTCCACTTGTCCCTTTATGTTTTGGTCCCCATCTATCTCCTGTCATTATTTGCATGTCTTCTGGTTCGGCCTGCTCCTTACTGCTGTCATCTGAACACCTCATTGTGATCCTGAGAACGCCTCGCCAATTGGCAATATCCCATTCATATTCCATTTGTCTTGTGTCTGTCTCTACCACACATAAGACTGTCTAATTCATGTCTGGCTATGTAATTAATTTTGAGCTGTGCCAATGTATTTATTTTTAATTTATTGACCGTGTTGTGGAAGCCCTCATTTTTCTATTACCCGAATAGCATTTGTAATTGCCGTCCCAGAGTGTCCTTTTTCTTATCATTTCACTAAGCTTGTAGTGCTCATATCCCACTGTTTTCATTTGGCATGACTTTTTGACATGCAATCCTTATTGGAGCCCTCTGCAATTTCTATAATCATTGTTTTCTGTTCAGATTGCTATATGCGGCATATAACAGTCTGAACTGAAAAGAAGGATTTCATGCCTAGTACATTGCATTGCTGTTGTTGCCCATTAGTTTCTTTCTAATTCATTATTTCTGACATTTTTTTCTACTGCCCTTAATCTCAAGTTCCTGTTACTTTTTTCTCACCACTGGAGTGTACTCCTTTTTTTGATCATCCCGCAGTCAACATCTTTTTTGTAATGTTCCCTCTAGCCTCTGCATATGTCACTTTCTCTTGCTAGACAGCAGCACACACCTACTGTTTCAATAATTTGGCAAATATAATCTCTAATCAGGATTCCCATGCCATTATATGTGAGGTGTGCTTTGAGTACAGCTGACCGATGTCAGCAATGGTTTGCAAGGTTGTAACTGTCCAGCAACACATTTAGTTTGATGGGATTGTTTCATGGGATTATTTGTACAGAACAGTGGTTTCAAAACAAGGTTAGTAGTCCAGAGGAAGGTGGAAAAATAAAACTACAGATGTTAAGCCAAATGTAAAGTCTCAGTACAGAACCCCCATTAAATCATAGACTGGCAACAATCCAGCCCTGATACCTCGCAACTGTGCTACATGGTATTCTGCTTGCAAGTTGGTACTGTCAAGCCAAATACCATCATACTGATAACATGCCATGCCAATTACCATTACATCGGCATCCCTTTTAACACATCATGCATTACTTCTGTTTGGTTTCAGTATGACGATATTTGCCATGACCCTGCCAACTCGTCAGTGTCATGGTTGCACCTGGGTACAATCTTTAGAAGTGCAACATTCACAGCCTGTGCAAAATGCTTTTTTTTATAACCAGTATTCTTAAGTCACACGTGCCTGACTCGTTTGGAAACCAAATGCCATTTAAAATGAATTACCATGAAAGGCTTACTCCGGGATGCCTGCTCAGAGAAGAGCTGGGAAAGTACTAAGGACACATGGTTAGCCATTCACTTTGCTCCCACAGAGATGGGGTGTTTCCTACCTCTCTTCCTGTCCCACTGGAGGGGTGGGGGCAGAATACCATATAGCACAGTTGTGAGATGACAGGGCTGGGTAGTTTCCAGTCTATGATTTAATGGGGGGGGGGGGGGTGTCTGTATGGAGACTTTAAATTCGGATTTATTTATTTATTAATTATCTCTTGGATTAACACATTTGAGCAAGAACAGCATATTTACAAAGGTTCCACATCAAAGTGAAGGTAGACAACAAACAGTGAACCTTTTTTACAGAGTAAAACAGAAATTACACAGATGATAAAAAACATACAGCGGTGAACTTCATTTCATGGTTTATGCAAGATTATACAAGAAAGATTGAGATGGAGTAAAACAGCCAGTGGTACAAGAGAGGAGCCTAGCTACGACAGAGAACTAGGCACAGCTAGGAAGATTAAGTGAATAGGTACATGTGAAGTAGGCAGTAGGGGAAACCCGGTAGGAGTAGGTAGGCTAGAGGGCCATTGTCAAGGGCTGGGGGAAGGAATGAATGAGAAGTGCTAGAGATTAGAGGGAAGGGAACAGGGGGGTGAGAAGTGCATATGTTGGTGAAAGTGGGGGGGCGAGAGGGGTATAGGAGGAGCAGGAAAGCAGAAGTATATTGCAAGGAAGGAAATTGCAAACAGAAACTTTGGTGAGAGTTAGGAAGGAGGTGCTCTTATATGAAACAGTCGCAACATTAACATCTATATTTTTATTTTGCCACCTTCCTCTGGACTACTAACCTTGTTTTGACACCACTGTTCTGTACAAATGATTCCATGAAAGCACATGTGCTATATTTATTTCCATGGTGGTGAACAGTAGGGGACTGCTTTTTCACACTGGCAACCCTGGTTCCTGCCCCACGCCCATGACGAAGAGAGCACAGTATAGCAGGGAGGGTCAAAAAACATCCATGTGGATGCTCTGCTCCCAGGAATCATGGAGCTATGTGCTACTCAGAAAGTGGCACATGGAGGTTGTGTGTGGCCATTGCTGTTGTGGATGGCCATGTTCTTGTGTGCCCCAACCCCAGACGATGACATAGTGCATGCTGTGAATGGGGGATGGAGGTGTACAGGAACCACAGGTGTAAATGACTTTCCAAGACATCTTGTGAGATGGTCTCCATGTGCACTCTCCAATACCACTTAACAGTATTTGGTTTCATGACCACTACCCTGGTGCTAAGACAGTGGCTTCGTAGAAGCATTTCTCCAACTTCTTCTTGCCAGGGGGAGTGCTTCAGAGTGTGATAGAACTGAACTGTGCACTAGAGGCACACTGCGAACTGGGATGGATGATGCCGATAAGTTTGAGTCCAGCTGTCAGAGGAATGGCAACACAGGGTCCTTAAGGAATGATGCATCCCATACTTCACAGCCATTACTGCCACTCTAGTGATATCTTTGTAGGGTTACCCACTGCTTAGAAATGTATTGATTTAACAAGTTTTACCAGTAAATACATACTAGGCTGGTAACAACTAGTTTCCAGATGCATCCTGGTGGTTGGAGCGAGGGTGAAACTACAAGTTTTGTTAGGTGCATAGTTAAAAACTCTTAACATTAGTAGCAATAAAATTAGTGCAAGGAAAACACAGAGCAAAAATATAATACGTAACCGATGAGTAAGTTAATATACTCTACAGGGTTGGTGCAGAGCAATGAGGTGCTGGGATCAGATTATAATTGTTTATAAGTATGCCTTTGAACTTGGTATATAATAACCCCAGCCAGAGTAGCACCAAGAGTAAATAGGGCTTGGGAGAACCATGTGCAGGAGGTGGAGGGTGGCTGCTGAGAACAGTGTCATGGGCAGTTATAAATACACATTTGCATACAGTCTCCATGTTTACCTTTTTGCTGCTAAAGTTACTTGTACTGTGGTGGTGTCTGTTTTTAAAGGAATATGAATTCTGTTTACTTGTTAATGAGGGCATGTGTGACATCTGTTTACTAATTATAGTGTAGTCTTTTGTGCGTTTGTATTAAAAATAGTTATGTTTGTTGACTATTTAGTGCTCCTTGTAAATGCAGTATTATCCAGCCCAATATTTAATTATGTTAATTACTTGTCAGTTCTAGAACCCAGTAACATCAGTTGACTTAAATTACAGCATGGTTTCCGACTGATTGATGTCACTTGAATCTGTACTTCAGATCTAATTCAATTTTTTTAAATGAGGCAGATCAGTGATGCAGACTATAAATAGGCAGTAACAGTGCATTACAAGTAATAGGCAGCCATGCAAATGTAGAAGCACAACACACAAAATATATTTTCTCCCATCGTGAAATTTGGTCAAATAATTACATCGTATACATTCTGTATTGTTGCAGTCAGACTGTCTATGCTGTAGTTTACCAATCTACCTTTATTTCATACTGCTGTCCTAATTTTTTTTTGGGTCAATGACCACCCTTACTATATGATCTGTTCTGGGGTAAAAATTGCATTTTACAGCCACTGGCCAACAGGACTAGTGTCTGATAAAATCTACTAGCCCTATAGTCATTTTCTCTGTCCTCGATAGTGTATTTGTTGAAAACAATACTAGAATTATATGTATTGAAGTGAAGAAATGAAATGTACAAGATAAAAAAGTTATGCTAATAGACTTAAGATGTACTGTATGTGATGTACAATGTGAGTTGACACTTGACCCAATGCAGAAGTTAAGAAAAAAAATGTTATCTTCCATACAAGCCCACAGGGTTAGGTAAAAGAAAATCTTGCTAGCTCCATGGCAAAATCTAAGATCATCTTGCTAATGGGCCAGTGCCAATTTCGACCCCTATTATCTATCGAACTTTCTATTCATGGGACATACTGTGTGAATTTTTCTATGATGTGTAACACCCAGCCATTCCACTTGCTGTTGAATAAATCTGTTTCAGCATGCAGGTAATGAATGCATTTTTTCCATTTCATATACCATGAGCATTAAATCTGGTTCCACATCTGGAGCTTGATGCTGTAACCACTTTTTCATTACAGCTTTCTTAGCCATTATGAAAGTACTATTCAGAAGGTATTCTCAATCGCTTCACTGTGTACTCCAGAAATACTGCCTGCATAGGTTTCTGTGTGAGGATGCCAGTACTGAGTTCCCTTCAATCAGATTTCAATACTTTTCCCCAAAATGGTCTTAGGAGGGGGCAAAGCCAGAATATGAGACCATGGTGCACTAATTGTGCACCAGTAGTATGCATCAATCCTGGATTAAATTTAGCTTTGATCTGGGTAGGAAACCAATTACCTTGGACCATTAATTAACAGGAATGGGTCACTCCTGGATGCCGGACATGGATTATACTACGGAGCTCAGAGAAAAGCCCAACTGTACTCACGGTCTAGAAAAGTACTATGTTTCAAAGCATTAGAATACATGGTCAGCCAATCATTTTTATCCCCCCCCACACACACACACACTCACTAAGAAAAAGATGAACACGAGGCATGATTTATTAATTTGTACCTGTAAATTACTATATTATGGCTATTTGGAACAGACATTTACAATGGCAAACTGACATGCAATATGGTCTGACAATCTATCAGCTGTCAGTTCTTCACTTCTATGATGGTGGCTTACTTACACGGTGTATTTGTCTGTCAGATTTGAGGTGGGAGGGAGTGAGCTTCATAATGTGTTACCGGGTAAGCAGCAAGATGCATTGTATCTCCCATCTGTCACATTCCAGCTGTGGTCCACATAACACGGCACACAGTGGTTATTCAATGGCAAATAAAAAAATGTTTTAGGCCATGCAGCATTGAAAAGATAAAGATCCATTGTCCAGTTAGATAGTAGTGCTCAACACTGACTCTTTAGTTCTTTGCAATGTCTATTTCTGCCACTTATTGCTTGTTTTTGTTAGCTCAACATCTAGACAATTACTACGCTCACCACTACACTGTTTTTCCCTAATATGCTGCTCTAAAATCTGAACCTATCTCCTTGATGTCCTGATGATGTGATGGTCTCTTAAGGTGATATATTCCCTTCAACTATTCCACAAGGCACACAACTAGTGCACTTTCGCCCACTGGTGTTATATGACCCTTGCCAAACCTATCCTCAGATATCACCTGTCAATGTGGCCACTTTTGCTATTGAAGTGGAATTCACTGTTTGTTTTCCACATTTCTCACCACTGACCACCCCCTAACTTATCCGTGTGCATTGCTCGGACTTTATGCATCCCAAAACTGGTAACTATAACCCCTATGTGCTTGGTATTGCTAGAGGGGTCATAGTGTTGAGAAGTGCATGAAAGCAAATGACAGACAAGTCAACAGCAACCACGGAAGACTCCGGAGTTTGGGAAAAGTCTGTGTGTTCTCCTGCCATCAGTTACCCATCACAGTGGTTGTGTCATTCCTGACACCTAACATCCTCCATGAGCATCCCCCTTGTGCCCCCTCCCCCTCCCTAACCTAAGGAGCAGCGCCTAACTGTGCTATGTTATCAGACTCACTACCCCAACTACTGCACTTACTGTCTTGTTTCATGTGAACAGTCCTATTGCTAGCCAGCTCTTGCACTTATTTCCCCCAGTGTTATGTATCCCTGTATCAAGCCAAACTGTTATCCACATTGTTACCATTATCAAGTCTGTTCCTGTACTAATGTTAACCTATGCTTCTGTATTCTGTCAAATGTACGTAAGATAACCTGCGTGTTATCCTCTCTGCTGTACCCCCTCCCCCCAGGTCACACCGGGAGATGAGCAGCTTGTTGCTCAGCGTGCTTTTCCTGGTGAAACAATTTCAATAAATAAATACATTTTCAGATGAGAAAATTATTGAAGCTGTTTCTCATACTTAGGTTTCCACTCTATTAGCCCTCATCCCAATCACCTCGTCTGGTGAAACTGATATAGTGAAACTGAGACTCAGAACATGGCAACCTTGATGACTGTTTTTGGCCCCCTTTTGATGGTTTACAGTTTTTGTTTTTTTACTTATCAGTGGGAGATGAATTTGTGCTAAAGAGTCCTTGACTGTGTGAATGACTCAGTAAGTTGGAATGCTTGTGACTTTGAGTACAGTTTTGTAAGGCTGTGTGCCTTGCTGTGGTCCAGTGGCTTATCACACTGTATTAGAAGCATTGTAAGTAAAAGCCTGCCAACTGCTGTTTGTTTGGCAGTGTGTTGCTGTGATACGGCTACATGTGGTGCATCTGGGGGGACATTATCAAAGGAGATTTCATGGTTCATCTCAAGAAATTTGCTGCTGTGTGATATTTTAATGGATGAGATGTGTTGCATATCTACGTCTGCGGCAAAGCACAGTGATAATGTCTGCAGCGCATTTACAGTTGGTGTGCCCATGAATATGTGACACATCCCCATATCCAGCTGAGCTATGCGGTGCATCAGCACACACATCTTGTAGATGTCATGCACAAAGTTATGCATGTAAAATCCATACCTGACTCCCGGCCACACATAAGCAGGATGCTATATTGCACACAGCAGCACAATGTCCGCAATACCCTGCTACCTCGTGCTAATTTCCCCCTCCCCAATCACCAAACCTCAATTGCAATTTACTGCATGCAATAAAACATAAGTGCAGAAAAAACAGGCCTCACAGTCCAACAAGTCTTCTGTACTGGGAGGGATACCAGCCTATACTGGCAAGATGGTCTGCATCTTTCCAGGAAGGGAACAAGTCTTCTGGGCGATCAGTTTAAATGCTTCATGCTTCATTGGCAAGCTTTTAAACTAGTCAAGGGAGAGGTACTGATAAGCAGCAGGGAATTCCCAGCCTCCCTCTACAAAACAGGGTGCTAAATGAGGTAAAGACCAAGGTAAAAAGGTCAGTAGGGAGCAGGACAGGGGTAAATGGAGAAAGAAAGTCAATGAGGACACAGATGGTGCTACAAGAGGTAAAGCCATCAACAAATGGAGAGCAATGAGTACCAATGCCCATAGTCTGGGTAACAAGCTTCCTGAATTAGTGGCCTTGATGGAAAAGAAACATCCAGATATCATGGCAGTCACAGAAACATGGTACACACAGAACCATGACTGGGACGTAAACATACCAGGATACACTATCTACAGGAGGGACAGGGAGGGTAAAAGAGGAGGAGGAGTAGCTCTCTACATAAGGGAAGGAATCAAAGCAACAGAACAAAAGGGTAAACAGGGAGGAGAGGAAGTACTGTGGGTCAATTTGGAGACAGGCAATGGCACCACAATCTGCACAGGGGTTGTATAGAGACCCCCATCTCAGGCGGAGGAAATGGACAAGGAAATGATAGAAAGTATCCTCAGAATGGCACAAAAAGGGGAGATATTGCTGATGGGGATCTGAATATGCCAGATGTTAACTGGAGTGCATTTGCAGCAACCACTTCTAAGAGTGGGGTCATTCTAGATGCCCTACGGGGGCATGCCTTAGACAACTTGTATTGGAACCCACTTGAGAGGGAGCAATCGTAGACCTGGTACTCTCAAATGGAGATGGCGAGAGGATCACAGATTTAGAAGTGGGTAGCCATCTGGGAACTAGTGACCATCAAACAGTATGGTTCACGATAAACACAGCAGTAGAGTCAAGCCATACAAAGGCAAAGGTCCTGGACTTTAGGAGGGCTGACTTTCCCAAAATGGGTGAGTGCCAAAGGAATGCACTAGCAAATGGTCTGGAAGGAGGGGTGGAAGAACAATGGGGAATAATCAAAACTGCTACCACAGTGGCAACAAGCCTTTGTGTGAAGCAAATAAACAAAACAAAACGATGTTAGAAACCACTATGGTTCTCAAAGGAGGTGGCAGGGAAGGTTAGGGAGAAAAAGAAAGCATTCAGGAAGTACAAGGAATCACAGAAGGAGCAGGACAGACACATGTATCAGTTAAAGCAAAAGGAAGCAGGGAAGGCAGTCAGAACAGCAAAGGCCCAAACTGAGGGAAAGATAACTAACTCAGTTAAGAAGGGGGATAAAACCTTTTATAGGTACATCAGGGAGTGAAGGAAGACCAAGGGAGGGATAGAGAGGCTTAATAAAAGGGAGGGGGTGTGGGCAGAGGGTAACTGAGAAAGGGCAGAGGTACAAAACAAATATTTTTGCTCAGTATTCACAAATGAAGAGGAGGAGGTACCTAAACCAAACAACAGAAACACTCTGGATATGGGGGTTTATACCAGCCCATTCACAGAAGAAAGGCTTCTGAAAGAACTCTTAAAACTGAAGGTTGACAAAGCAATGGGGCCTGATGGGATTCATCCCAGAATTCTAAAAGAACTAACAGTAGAACTAATGATACCACTGACTACCCTCTTTAACAAATCATGGGAGGATGGGGTGGTACCTGAGGATTGGAGGAGGGCAGATGTTATTCCACTTCACAAAAGTGGGAGCATGGCAGAAGCAGGAAACTACAGACCTGTTAGTTTAATCTCAGTGATTGGGAAAATGATGGAATCACTTCTGAAGGAAAGAATTGTTGAGTACCTAGAGGCCAGAGGGGCACAGGACCCAAAGCAGCATGGATTCACGGTGGGGAGGTCATGTCAGATGAATCTAATAGATTTCTTTGACTGGGTGCCCAAAGTAGTAGATCATGGAGGGGCTGTGGACATGGCCTACCTAGACTTTAGCAATGCATTTGACATAGTCCCACACAAAAGATTAACATACAAGTTAGCCAGCCTGGGAGTGGGTCCCAAGATAGTAGCCTGGGTAAAGAATTGGCTGGAGAACAGGACACAGAGAGTAATGGTAAACAGAGTCCACTCTGAAGAAAGTAGGGTTACTAGAGGGGTACCGCAGGGTTCAGTATTAGGACCGGTCCTCTTTAATGTCTTTATAAGCAACATTGCAGAAGGACTGGTAGGAAAAGTATGTCTCTTTGCAGATGACACAAAGATCTGCAACAGAGTTGATACACAAAGTGGGGTGGAAAGGATGAGAAGGGACTTGGCAAGGTTGGAGGAATGGTCAAATGTATTGCAGCTTAGGTTCAGTGCTAAGAAGTGCAAAGTAATGCACCTGGGAAACAAAAACCCAGAGGAAGAGTACACAATGGGGGGGGGGTAAGATACTAACAACAACAAAAATGGAAAGGGACCTGGGGTTAGTCATATCAGATGACCTAAAGGTGGGCAGGCAATGTGAGAGGGCAGTAAGGAGGGCTGGGGAGATCCTGGGATGCATAGGGAGAGGCATCACCAGTAGAAAACAGGAACTTGTTATCCCTCTCTATAGACAGCTGATGAGACCCCATCTGGAGTACTGCGTGCAGTTCTGGAGACCCAATCTCTGCAAAGACATAGACAAGATGGAGGCAGTCCAGAGGAGGGCAATTAAAATGGTGCAGGGTTTGCCCAGAAGACATATGAAGAGAGACTTAAGGAGCTTAATATGGATAGCCTCGAGGAAAGGAGGGAGAGGGGGGACATGATAGAAACTTTCAAGTACCTCAAGGGAATCAACAAAGTCCAAGAGGGTAGCATCTTTCAGAAAAAGAGGTGTGCAAGAACAAGGGGACACAATTTGAAGATAGAGGGGGAACGGCTCAGAGGTAATGTGAGGAAGTATTTTTTCACGGAGAGGGCTATGGATGCATGTAACAGCCTTCCTGAGGAGGTTGTGGAGCAAAAAACAGTGGTGGAATTCAAGAATGCATGGGACAGTCATAAGGCAATTCTAGGGAGTGGAGGTAGGAAGAAGTAGGCTGTTGGTTAACTAGGATCTGCAGCTTATCCACTAGGTAGGGAAATGGGCAGACTGGGTGGGCCATGCAGTCCTTATCTGCCATCAAATTCTATATTTCTGTGTATGTTTCTATGTGCTGCTAGCATTTCATCTCTCAACTGCCCCACCCACCTCACTCTTCCCAATTTTTCTTCCCCTTCCCCTGTCCCAACCACTCTTGAAACTGCCCATCTTATGGGACGCTATCTCGTCTGGTAAGGTGTTCCATTTGTCAACCACTCTTTCAGTGAAAAAATGTCTCCTCATCTCTCTCCTAAATCTTCCGCTCTCCAATCTCAGTCCATGTCCTCTCATGTCCCTCCCTCTTCTCATCTGGAAAATCCCTTCTGTGTTGGTCTTGTTTATCGCCTTCAGATACTTAAAGGTCTCCATCATATCCTCCCATCCCTCCTCTCTTCCAGTGAATACATATTCAACTCGCCCAGCCTGTCTTTGTAGGGTTGCTTGCTAATACAGGATGATCGTTGTGCCTTTTTGCTGCACCTCTTCCAACAATCGGATGTCCTTCTTCCACAATGGGTGCCAATACTGCACACAGTACTCCAGGTGGGGCAAGACTAATGAGCTATACAGGGGCAGAATAACCTCCATCCTTTGACTGGAGATCGCTCTTGCAATGCACACCATCATTTTGTTGTCCTTTGCTTCCGCCTTCCTGCACTGAACAGAGTTGTTCATGCTTCCTGTAATGGTCCATCCTTTGTCCTTCTCCTCTTCTGAGCGTTCCAACTGTACCACATTCACATGACAATCCCTTCCCGTGGTTCCTGGCTCCAAAGTTCAGAAACTTGCACTTCTTGTCATTGAACCCCAACTGACATGTTTCCCACCCACTCTTGCAGTTTAGTCAGGTTCTCCTGCAACCCCTTCCACCTCTATGCATCATCAATCACAGCTCCCATCTTGGTATCTTCAGTGAATAGAGTAATCCTGTGTAGAATCCCATGCGAGATAGCTGCAATAAAAATCCAGAACAGCACCGGTCCCAGTACCGATCCCGGTGGTACCCCTCTCATTACTGCTTTTGATGACGAGAGTCCCCCCCCACCACCACCACTTCCACCACCCTTTGCTTCCTTCCATTTAGGCAGTTTGTGATTCATTTCACCATTTTTGGTTCCGCCCTCACATATTCCAGTTGCCAGCCCCCTCCAACCTCCCATGTGGCACTGAATCAAAGGCCTTGCCGAAGTCTACATTCAGGACATCCACTGCATGGCCCTCATCCAGTTTCCGTGTCACCCAGTCATAGTACTCTACAAGGTTTTTATAGCAGGATATGTCAGCTACAAAACCATGTTGCTGACAGTCCTGGAGACTGTTTTCAATCAAGAAACTCATTAGCTTCTTTTTTAGTATGGTCTCCATGAGCTTTCTCACAGTTGATGTTAGTCTCACTGGCCTATGGTTTCCTGGTTCATTCTTTGGGCCACTTTTATGGATGGGCACCACATGGGCCTTTCTCCAGTCCTGTGGTACACGTCCTGTTTCCATGGAGGTATTAAACAGGTCAGCCAGTTGCACCATCAAGACCTCTGTCAACTTCCTAAGTACCCTACGGTGCATGCCATCTGGTCCCGTTTCTTTGTACACCCATAATGCCCTCAACCCATCTATAGTCCCACTCTCTGTAATCCTTACATCTGCTGTCTCCTAAACCCCCTACTCACCCCCCTCCCACCTCACCTGGAGTGTCTGCCACTCCACCTTGTCCAGCGTGAATACAGAGCAGAAGTTTTGGTTTTTTTCCTATCTCTGCTACCTCCCTTTCTCCACCCACCCCCTGTCCTTCTTAATCCTCAACAGATGATCCTTGCTTCTTCTTCTCTCTCTCCGATGTAGTGGAAGAAGTCCCTTTCTCTGCTTTTGATTCCATATGTCAGTTTCAGTTTCCAGGAAGCCTTTGCCACACTCACCAGTCTGGTGACCTCCCTGGACATCTCCATCAAAGTTTCCTTATCTTCACCCTTCCCCGATTTCATGTACTTCTGAAATGCTGCCCTCTTGGCCCTCTCTTCTTCCCTTACCTCCTGTGTCAGCCAACTGTGTTTCTTTGCCCTTCCTTTCTAGTTTTTCTTCCTAGTGCAAGACTCTGTATCTCTCTGCCAGCCCTTCCTTTATGATGTCCTATTTCTGGTCTTCATCCATGTGTGGTTGCATACCTACCAGGTGCCTGCCAAAAATTTACACCATTTAGTTTGCACCCCTGAACCTAAGTCACTCATACCTGTGCACAGAGGTTCCCTCCACATGTTGAGCGTGAACCACAAAGAATAGTGGTCACTCCTAGCTAGTGGTTCCTCCACTTCCCAATTCCTTACAGCTTCCCTGTTATCCAGTACAAAGTCCAGAGTCCTTTCAAACTGAGTCGACCCCTGGACTACCTGTGTCAGGAAGCTGTCTAGAAATGCTTCTAACAGGACCCACTACCTTGCGCTCATGGTGGATGTGGCGCCCCACTCCACCCCCAGTAGGTTGAAGTCCCCACCACCACTGTGCTCCCCTTCCTGCAGACCTTCCTAATTTGTTCTGCTAATTTCCTATTCAGGTCACTCCCCTAAGCTGGTGGTCTGTACACCACCCCATCCTCAGTGTCCTAGTCTTTGCATTTTTGAACTGCATCCATGATGCTTCTGTTCTCCTCTCCTACTCTTCCCCCTACACAATTTATCTCCTCCCTTCCATAGATTGCCAATTCACTCCCCCATTTCCCTTTGCCCTATTCTTTCTGAATCACCTGAGCCCAAGGATCATCATATCCTAGTCCTGGTGCTGTGTGTCCTACATTTCCGTGATGTCCGCAGTGTCCACTCCCTCTATCACCCCCCCCATAGTTTAAATCTACCTTTGTTGATATTTACCCCTCTATTCTACTTTTTAGTACTGCCTTCCCTTCACTGCTCAGATGTAATATGTCCATTGTGTGTAGGTCACTGTTGCCTCAAGGTACTGCCCTAGTCTGACACGTTCTTCCTGATATGGCACCAATCTCTCAGCCACTCATAGAACTCCTCTATCCTTTTTTCCTCAATGTACTCACACATGGTACCTTGAGTACCTCATATACCACCACTGACCCAACCCCACCACCTCACACTGCCTACCCAAATTCTCGAACCTCCCCTTTACCACCACTGATGTCTCCCCTGCCAAGTTGTTTGTACCCATGTGAATCACTATGTGAGGTTTATTCTGCCCCTTCGTTTGCTTTTAAGAACTGCCTGCCCCGCCCTGCCCATGGTCAATAATAGAATAGCCTTGACCCAGACATGACTGTGCCTTTCTCCCCTTCTACCCCATCTGACCACTTTCAGTATAGAATCCACCAGCACTAGTCTCCCATCTTCTTGTCCCATATACCACTCCACCTGTTTTCACTGTCCGCATTTCCAGAGTTCACAATGCCCAGCTCAGTATTACCTCAAGCCGCACAATTAGCAACTACTGCATCTCCAACCACACTCCCACTCCCCCAACTGTTTCTGCCTCTCCCTCTGCCTCTACTCTGCTCTTCCCCTCCCCTCTTCTTTCTTTCACAGCCTGACTCCAGACTCCTGGGCCATCACTTATTTTCTCCACCAACCAACCCCCCCCCGATCTGCAACACCTCCCCTACCACCTCTGATGGCAACACTGCAAACCTATTACTTGTGACCCCCCAGAATGGTGCCCATCTCCTCCTTACCCTTACCCTGAGCCTTCCCTCCACTTACTGCACCTCTGCTTACCACCATCCACCCTCTCAATATCCTCACAGGATTTAGCCCTGTTATGCCTCATCTGCAACTCCCAGCTACTCCTCCCTGTGGTCCCTCCAGTCGCAGCTATACCCTCCAACACCCCCCCACCTCCCTACAGAGCCCCTGTACCTCATCTTCCAGTCTTTTCAGTCTGTAACAAATTTTTGCTTTAGTTTTCCATATTCATGCATGCTCTATTCAACCTGCTTGTGACCACTCCAAAAAAACATATACACACAGAGACATGTTGATAGTGTGGAATGGTGTGATTTCTGTGATGTCACCACAAGTATAATTTATTATGTTGTCTACTGCAATATTCATATACCTTTGAATACAACTATTCTGGAGTTTACAGCAACTCTTTTTACGGACTCTTGCTGTTGCTCCATGTAAGCAACTTTTATTTTCTTTATTTTCACAATGGTGTCTTAGTAATCATACAACACTGATTTTAGCAGGACATTGCAATCATAGCTTCAGCTAACAGTTTACCGCAACTATTGTGACTGTCAAAGTGTCATTATATGTCAGCATCCATGACTTTTGTTCACTGAATACTATACATACTGCACTGACAAAGACAACACTGTACACTGCATTAACTCTTATAAGAGAACAACACTTGTGAAAATAACAATAAATCATGCTAACAAGGTTATCAACACATAGCTTGCCAAAGTCTCACTGTTGTATAACAGACACGATTATCGAATATCATTGGCGTGATAATGCATGAGTGTACACATGCAAATACACAGCTCACTCTACATGTGTTATCTTGCAACATGACCTTAGCAGTGATTTCAGTACAGTTACTTGAGTCACTGATTGGTTTGTATTCTAATCTGTTTTTTTTTTCATTCCATTTCTTCACACCTGCAGAACTACTACTACTCTTCCTCCATGTCCCATGTAAGCAGTATTGATTTTTCCTTGAATGAAACAGTTGAATCCTGAGTCCCTCTGCTGAGTGTTGGTGTTTGCGAAAGTGGTGATGCTAGCACCAGTGTGCCCGTGTTGTGTGTCTGCGCACAGATGACATACAGTCCAAAGAGGCCGTGTTCAAGGCCATGGTCGTGCTCATGGCCATGTTGGTGTTTGCTCCTCTGTCAACAGTGTTTGTTCATCTGGAATCGGCTGTACTCTGAAGCATGCTATCATGTTAAGGGTGAGTAATTACATTTTCATTTCAACGTGATACATTACTCATGATGAAAGGGAATGCATAGCCACCACATGTAAACAGTGTGTTTTTTGCATACATGCCTGCACATACCATTATTTATGTACTTGTGATTTAGTGATATGGCAATGCAGTTTGTTTTAGAATTGTATAAAGTCATTGCTTGATGATAAAGAGTGTTTTTTTTTTCCAAACCTGGGTATGTGTAGTGTTAGATTCGTTAGGTTTGTGCATAACATTCAACTGTGCAATCCAACACCACCACATAACTCATAGATTCATTTATTCATGGATATGTGTCTGCAGAAAAAGGCCCTTCCACGTTCATCAAGTTCGCCGATTCCACCACTCTACTATCTCCTAGCTCCTGGACCAGCCAATCCCCCAGTTGACCAGTTAATTTTTATTCTCATAATGTCATGGTGTGTCTCCCCCCTTCCCCCCATCCAGAGTGCTTATATTGGTTGGTTTAGTTAACTCCTCCTCCTCCTCTTCTTCTTTTGTGAACATTGAGTGGTAGTTTCCATGTAGTATCACTGCTTTTTCACTGTCAACCTATACCACCTGCACCCACCAAGCCCCTTTATGACACCTTGGTTTGGCCATTTGCTATTTGTACTGTGTTGACATCTTCATTCTGCTTTACTGCTACAGCTCTTGGTTGAGTTCCGTCTGTGCTTCTTTATACTTTCAGAATGCTCTCTCATTATCCCTAACCCCTCCCCACCCCAACCCAACCTGTTGGAAAACTATAGTAATGTTTCCCTTCATTTTGCTTGGTTTATTTTCTTCCCACAATGGGTTGTTCCCTCTGCCCTTTCTGTTTTTTGTTCCATGGTTTCTCCACCCATCATGCTTGCCTGTTTTACTATTGCTTTTCTTCTGCACTCTCACATTTTGATACAGTCTGCTCTCCTAATGTCTAATACTATTGCATCTCTTTGGCTTGAGTCTAATGCTCTTTGACATGTGAACAACACTTTTTGTGTGTTTCTTGTTCCAAAATGGCTACCCACTTCTACATATGATATCTTCTCTCCTGCACCCTTACAGAGTGACATGTTTAAGATTGCGCACTCCAAAGTTGGTCTCAACACTGACTTTATAATTCATGACCCCTGTGGGGCATCGAGAGTGACCCTGTTCTTGTAGGTTGCTGCAGCAAAGTTGCTCCACTTCACCACTGGATCATATTCTGGTACCACAACCATAATATCTCCACTTTTTTAGCCATTCAAAAGATGCCTTCTTTCATGTCCTTACACATATCCTCCATTTGAGATGTGGCTATATATAAAACTCCTGTGCAGATTTTGGTCCCATTTTCTGTCTTACAGATGACCCACGGTGCCTCCTGTCCTCAATGTGTACGCTTTCATTCTGTTTCTTTCATTTCTTCTCTTACTTAGAGAGGATCTTCTCCTCTTTTACCCTTCTTGTCCGTCCTGAGGATTTTGTGCCCTGCTACGTTGACATCACACTCATTGTTCTCTGTGTACCATGTTTCTCTGACAGCCACGATATCCAGGTGTTACTCTTCCTTCTAGGTCAATAGTTCAGGGATCTTGTTATCCATGACTATGGGCATTGGTTCTCATCACCCTCCACTTCTGTTAGGCTTTAGCCCTTGTAAGGCCCATCCCAGTGCTTACTGCCTCTGCCTCTGCCTTTATCCCCATTTACACTTGCCTAGCTCTGTATCCACTTCTCTACCTTCATTTTTACCTCACTTACTGCCATGTTTTGTGGGTGGTGTCTGTCATTTCCCAGCTCCTTTTCAGTGCCTTTCCCCTTGGCAATGTTACATGCTTGTCAATGCAGCATTGCGACCAATTTCCTAATATACTTGTTACCCTCCCTCAGAGATGCCAACAATGGTGCCACTATTGGCCTGTGTCCCTCCAGGTGAACTCCCCCCCCATCCACAAGTAACCAAAAACACTTTATGCTGCTGAAGCTTGTGGATCATTCATTGAATCACATTGTGGTAGGTACCCTAGCCTCACCAATACCAGAGAGGCATCACCTCCCAGAAGGATAACTTGCATGCTACTTGTACAAGGCCACTCTCCAGCTCTACAAACTCCATCATATCTGCTCACTTCCACTTCCAAGCCAGGTCATTTGTCACTCAGTGGAGAATGACAGCCAGCTCCACCCAGCTCCATCTCCTGTTCTGTTTATTTCTGCCCTCCAGCCAAGGCTCTGTGCAGCAACCGTATCACCCTCTCCTCTCCCTTTCCCTAGTTCAATCATCAAAATGATTACTTCCCACACCAGGAGTTGTTTCCTTCCCTATTTTGTGTTCCCATGCCTCCATCAGTGTGTGTGTCTCCTTTCTGCAGTTTCCCATCATCCTTCTAGGTCTGGACTGTGTGTGTTCCTCCATATGAATGGGATATGAAATGTGGATGTGTACAACTTGAGGGATGCGCCCGTCTTCTACTGCCATAGCCATTAGTGTGTACACCATGGTAGGCAACCTTTGCTGTAGTGACGGCATACCTGGTAGTCACTGGTTGCAGCTGTGAGTTTCCTGAATCCTCAACAGGTATGCCTGTGATGGGCAACCTCCTCCCTCTGACCACACTGTTGCTTGCAAATAGTTACTCACACTATCCTCAAGAATATCTACTGACAGACTGCCTCCACACAGACAGTGCATTGCACTAATCTACACTTGTCTCTCTACCATTCCGAGTTTAATGTTTTTTCAAATTTCAGAATTTTTTATTTAATTTTGTCATGGTCTGTGTGGTTATGTGTTTACATTTAGCCATTTCCAGTGTGCTAGGTTATTACAACATGACCGTTATATGCCCAATAGTTTTGGTGTGGGATTGTAATTGGAACACATGGTATGAAGCAAATGATGCAGTAGATATGAATGGGGTGAGTGCCATAGTAGGCTCAACCATTTATTTGACCACTGGAAACAATCGGCTACAGCTCTGAGACACAACTACTTGTTCTGGAGACTGTACAATGGGTGACTTCAAACTTGCATGTGATTTGTACATGGGAACCATAGAGTAGTCAAGATGATCCAGCCGTCTGAGCTCAAATAGTGGTCAGCCGAGGTTACCTAAAGTTAGGTTATAGAGGCATAGTGAATTAACCAGTGGGCGCCCTACCTAGTGTCACTTCCCATTTTGCCTTGTTTAAATGTCACTAGTGTGGTGCTCCTAACAGCTTCTTCAAAGTGATACAATAATGGATTGAGTAGCTAAAGGGGGGCTGCCACAGTTATAAGTGGCATGGACAATACCTGCATGCATGATGAGACAGGCCTGTATACAGCATAGCCAGTTGAAAATGCACTAACAAAGATGACATTTGAGCAGTTGATTTAAAAGGAAATTTCTGATGTAAGGCAGCCATTCACATATGGCTGCCCTCATCCGCTGTCATTCTATTCTGGTTTTACTGATAAAAAGTATTCCATACCTTAATTATATGCCTCATAATTTTTATTTTTACAGTGAGGCCCTCTGCTGTGTGAGTGTCCTGGTTCTGCCGCAATGCCTCCGCGCTCAAGCACATAATGACATGTGGCCAGGGAGAGTGCGTGGTCATGCCCCATTGAAATGAATGTGGCTTGATTTCTCATTTGTTCTTAAGCTACAAAATGGTCACTTGGGTGATAAATCAAGGACACCATGTGACTAACATGGGCCATCAAGCCCCATTCATTTCAATGTGGTGCTCAGAACCAAGACACTCATACGGCAGAGGTCTCCACTGTAAAAATAAAAATTATGAGGCATATAATTAAGGTATGGCATGCTTTTTATTGGTAAAATCAGGATAGAATGATGGCTGATGAGGGTAGCCATCACTATGTGTGAGTGGTAGCTGCTCTCAGATAGGTTGGAAATTTACTTTAACCAGAGTGCTGTGGTTAAAGTGAAAAGGTTTACTTGTTGGCACTCTCACATCTAGGTCTTTAGGTGGTGGAGCACTCATTTTTAGTTTGTTTAACTCTGCTATGACAGCCAACGGAGCTAGATGGCATAGATGGTTGAGCTTGCATGCAATTTTTAATGAGCTATTCGATCAATGTTGGTGTGTTTTCCTGTCCACTCAACCCTGTACAACTTGAAGCAAATGTATCATATTACTGGAGCAAAGCACAGTGGTGAATGCACTACTGATGACAACATGCACTTCGGTGATGTTAAATGTGGTGCTTCATGTGCATTTATTGATTTTGTTATAGTATTTAACTTTACACTGCATTTCACTTTTGCATATTGTTTATTGCATGAGTTGTATATGGTCTCCTTCAACATACTTATGAACCACTTGACAGATTTTCCTCTCCTTCTCTAATGTTTCGAACAGGAAAAAATTCAAAATATGAGCATGGACGCACTAGTTGAATTCTGCATGGAGATTGCTTTTCATACTCCAGGCCTTGTTTTTAATATACTTGAAAGAAGACAGCCAGGTTTGGCAAACACACCATCCGTAATAAACAGTGATGCACCAGAATGGTGTGTGTGCCAGAAGTGCAGAGTCATGTCACCTGCAATTGAAAATGTATGCTATGAGTTTGCGCCAGGTGACTGGATTTCAGACTTACAGGTAGGTACTGCTGCAACCCATGATTTTTCCTCCTATTATCCCATTATTTTTTTATCAGGTCAGATTGACAATTGGCAATACATTTATTAATATAACATGGATAATTACAAGTGTTGAAAAATGTCCAACCCTATCAGTTGTTTCCCATTAAAATCTGTTTTCAATGCATGGTTCAATGGAGGGACTCTGTGAAACTGCTGTCACCACTTGTTGCCTCCAAAAACCGGTATAATCTTAACATCAGCCATTACAGCATGCAGTTAAGTGAGACAGGCCAGCTGTTATCATACTGAGTCACTAATCAGTATGCAGGTGTTGTCGGCGGTCTTTTCTGCACGGGTGTTGTAAGTCAGTAAACCCCCAGTGTTTTTCTTCCCATCCACCGACCGCAAGCTTCTTCTACATTGTAGTGCATTGACCACGTGTGAGACACAGACAAACAGGGCAGAGAGACACAGACATAGAGACCATGGGTTAGCACTTGTAGCCTCTGTTTCATGCAGTGCTGACCTGGGGTAAAGGTCTTGACAGCTGTGTTTTTTGCTCCTCACTTTCTCTTGTCTGTGACTGCAGTCATCTCTGTCACTGTCTCTCTGTCATGTGGGTCTCACTGTGCCATGTCAACTTCCCGGGAGTAGCGCTTGTGGCATATGCACAGTGACACTAGGCAGCACTGTTGTCCCTAGACAGCACTTGAATGTCCTCCCAGTTCACCCTGACTGCGGCACACACTCACTGTAGCTACAAGTACAGCCACTGCCAAGATTCTCCTTCTTCCTCCTGTCATCCTGGTTTTAATCTGTGACCCTAGTCAAATACCCGTAGTTGCTGCTAGCATCCCTCCTGATGTTTGTGTCTTTTATCTCATCTCACTTCATTGTATTGCAGAGTGGTTACTCACCACCAGTGTTAACAATGATCTGTGGACAATGCAATGGACAAGTACGTTTCATCGGTTTTGAAAGCCAACATGTTAATGTCTCATTGTGCTGTGAAGTAGGTTTGTGGGGTAGTGGGGACAGGACAGGACAGTAGATGGCCTCTATGTCACAGCATTTTATTTTTTCATATGCTAGTGTATAGCACATTTGATAATGACTCTGTGAGTGTGAGAGAGAGAGACAGCAAGAGGTACAGCAATTATGTTATCGTTGATCTTCCTCTCTCACTGTAACAGTTGGATGGCCTAGGCAGTAGTGGAAATAAATGTCAAAGACACATTACCCCACATTGTTATGTAAACCAAATCTCGCAGAGCATCTCAATAATGTGTTGGTGACATTTATATGTGCAGAACAACAAAAGAGTATGCGTTTTTCTTACGGACTATTTCCCAAGGCGGCAGGACACATTATCTATTTTCCATTTAATCATTGGGAACACACCTTTGTGTGGTGGTTGTACTTACTGATCAAGATAACCCATGCTACAAGCTTAATAACACATTCCAGGCTGTGCCTTTATATACAACAGCGTATTTTGTCAGTATTTGCCCACGTTCCGGTTACCACTTTAATGATGTACCGTAAACACTGCATGTAAACATCAACAGTACAGACACTCATTGCCAGTTTAAAAGATCCAGTATTGCGGTACATTACTTAGTACTTGCACCTTTTATGCATTCCTCCATTTGTCACCATCTCCTTTTTCTATTGTGCTCATACACCCCCTTTCATCGTTTTTCTTTTTTCTAAACCTCCTTGCTGTTCTTTCGCTGATTGTTTTCAATCATTATTATCACTTACTGATTACTTCACCAGTAAGCTGGTAAATATGATTGTTCAGACTCGTTACATTACTTGCATACTCTTGTGACTGTTACTGCTACCCATCATCAGTGTTCATTTCAGATATTTGTCTATGTGGGACGTTACACAACTGGGAATAAAACATGAGTATCAACTAAAAAATTACTGTGCCATATAGCTCAACAGACCCCAGAGTCATAACTGATCACTTTAAACATGTGAAAACAGTGAGCAAGTAGACTGAAGTGTGACCTCAGTACACGTATGTTACAGTGCGTGCCTGCAGTTGCCTTTCTTTATTTCAGGTTTTTGCTTTTTTTTTTTTGGCTGGCGAAGGTTAATTTTAGAGGATGTACAACCATTTAAGATACTTTCTGCTAACTCTTGGTTCCAGTGTAGTATCCGTTTTATAGTCGTTTTGGGGGGAATGCAAAAGTGGCATGGTCATGAGCCTAGTAACTCCATCTGGCACATGTGCACAGTGAGGGGAACCACGAGTGTGTGTGCTGTAAAGAGCTGCCCTTCATTATGGCAAATTATGCCACGGTTTCCCTACAGGGCAAAATGGGAAGCAGTTATTATGAATCAATTATTCACACCTTTTGGTTTTTTGCTGCATGTATTTGTCCAGCCATTTGTTGCATTAATTGGCTTTCTTCGCAACGCACTGTTAGTAATTTTGCACATGTATATCCTGCATCTGTGGGTACAACTTTATTTTCAGAAAATGTAAATGTTGATTTTTCTCTTCTCATGTAGGAAATGGATCACCTCGTTTTGGATCCTGCAGCACTGACGTTGTCTGCTAGCTGTCTCCAGGACATGTTTTCATTGCTGCCAGATGCAGACACTAACGGATCAAGGAGGCATTCTGCATTCCAACAGTACATTCTGTGGTGACTTGGATGTCTGGGTCAACAAATACGGGTTCCAGTTCCCAACTGCTGTGTATGGTGAATTTGAGATGTGTACCCTGACCGTTCAGGGCAGTATGCTGGTTACCGTCCGGACTGCCATATCTGATAAATGAAGACTTACACTAGAGCACTTCATGGTTGCTTCATCTACTGTGTTTTTTAATCACGTCTTGAATGTCAATTTTTTTTACTGACATATTCAACTACTGTTTAATAAACCTTGATTTTTACCAGTCAATATTTCTATTGCTAATAATCAGTGTACATGAATATAAAACATGCCATTTGAGAATGCACGTTTTACACGTTATGTTCCATGATGGGAATCAGTACAGCTACATTCATAAATATTATACTTGATTTGTCGGTCGTTAATGTGGCCCACTGTAGACATGTGTGTGTGTGTGTCTGCTTCTGAAAATGAGCTTCACAAGATGCTTGCATTCACACAGATATCTTCATGCATTAAAAGAAAAAGGAATGGTCAAAATTGTTCTCCTGATCGTGTGAACAAGGGTATCCAGTGCACAAGAGATTCTCTTCTGGTGGTGTACAACACTAGTAACTTTTAGCATGACACAAGCTGGTTCATCATGAATAAGTTATAGTGAATGCTAGCAATTTGTGGTCAAACACAGTTATACATGAGTGAGCCCACTCTTAAAACCCTATTGCCAGAGTGAGAAAAAATTAGCCAGGTGCATCATGCAGAAAACCACTATGCAATTGCCACATTTTCCTTTACACTTGCAACTAGCGCTAGTGCTGCACCATGATTTGCTTGGTTACCAGGTGCCTGCAATTGTGTGGCATGCACTATTTCATTTTTTCAATGCTTTATTTTTGTTATATTCAGCACCATCTTGAGTCAGTTACAAGAAGCAGCACTGTATCAACAACAGACTTTGGTGATGCATAAGAAGGTTAAACTCAGTGTGGGCTGAATACATGAATACAGTGCAGGGCTTCAAACATGCATGGGATAGGCATAAGGGAGCAATACAAATGACTATGAATAGATAGGCCACTGACAGAGCAAAGGCCGATGGCACATTTATAAGGTAGAAAAAGAAATGGGCAGACTGGATGGGCCTTGCGGTCCTTATCTGCTGTCAACTTCTATGTTTCTATGGGCTGCAAAGCAGACAAGTAATAAGAGGCTTCACATCATGTGTCTGCTTAGAGGCATAAAAAGTTCAATAAATAGCCTAAAACATATTGTCCGTATTTGGTGTTTTTGGGTCAGTGTTTGACCTTATAGAATTTGATTGACAGCCTTGCCCGTGGGTCCAAAAGTTATTTCAGAAACTGTTTTCTTTTTCACCATATATTTTTTACTGGCCACTCCACTGAGAATTGCTTGCATCACAGAGAGAACAACCTTTTGTTCTCCTTCTTTTGGTCTCACTGAGGAAGTGTAGCGCAGTGGTTTAAGGCTCTGAGCTGCAAACCTAGAGTCCGGTGTTTGAATCCCACAGCCCCCCCACCTTTAAAGTGTGACCATGAGAAAGTCACTTAACTTCATTTTTGCTCCCAGGCTGCACCTCGAAACAAGCTTCTACTTAGTGTGCCAGTCCTACATAAACAATTTCCCCCTTTGAAAAGACTTTTGTCACCCCACAGAAAGTGGCATAAAAGCTAATGGCATGGATGTAGCCACTATAATGACCATAACAGATGCATATACTGCAAATACATAGTTTTGCATAAAGAGGAAAGAGCTTACCACATAACATGACTAAACATATTGATTTGAGTAGGCTGTGC
Source organism: Neoceratodus forsteri (assembly GCA_016271365.2). Taxonomy (NCBI): domain Eukaryota; kingdom Metazoa; phylum Chordata; order Ceratodontiformes; family Ceratodontidae; genus Neoceratodus; species Neoceratodus forsteri. The sequence goes on along the minus strand of CM028130.1, from coordinate 1,061,921,180 downwards.
TTAAGCGCGCTTACAAAATAAATGTATTAATATAGTCAGAAACACGTTTAAATTCATTTTATCAGCAGGAATTTAAAAAGTTGTTTAATTATGCATATATTGTTTTCCTTTGTCATTCTTTTTCTGTGTTTATAGCAGACAAGTCAATACATCACGGTAGAGGGGGGATCTTGGGACATGATTTGATCCTAGCAGGGGTATAAATGTAAGAACTTTGTCCCAGAAGATTAAATCAGCCAGAGGGAAGGTTGGATGCGGACATACAGGGCTTTATTCTTCACAGGAACACAGTGATGTATTGGATCTGTGCCTGATGATACAAGCTGTGCATGCTATTTCTTAAATTTTTTTTGTTGTTGTCTATAAATAAAATCACAACCTGGTGTGTTTTTTAACTAATTTCTGTGTCAGTGTTTCCTTATCCCATGTACCTGGCCACAGGCCAGTGGTAGGGAACAAGAGTAGAGAGAAACGAGTTATGTACACTAGCCAGCAAACGCTGAGTTAGGCTAGGATATCATGGGAGTGGCTTCCTCAGGGAGTGGCAAACAAGAAACATGTACACAGTTTGTTTTGAACAACTGGAATGGTGGTGTGGCAACACAGATTGATAAAAAGAGTATTTTGATGGAGTGCATGAGGTCAACAGGATGAAAATCACAACAGTGCTCTATCTGATTGGGGTAAGGAAGCAGGTCTGGTTGTCGCAGCTGCACAAACTAAAGGTTGAGTGTTCATAAAAAATAAATAATTGCAATGGTGGAGTTGGGATGCAAGGTTTAAGGGAAACAGATGGAACATAGACTTACATAAGGGATGCTTGTGGAGCGGAGAAAGCAGCACTGCAATGATGTACTAGTACAACATCAGGTGCAGGTGCAATGGTGAGGTAGAAGGGTGGAGTCAGGTACAGGTAGAAAGAGGTAAGCACACGCGAGAAAATGGGTTCATAGAAGACTGCAACAGAAGTGAGTGGCAACTGATGAGGGATCGACTGGTTACAATGTTAGGTTTGTAAGCTTGGTGGAATGTCTGAGATAGGAGTGTTTGGGAACAAGTAATAGCCAAGCCTGTGAGTATTGTATGTCAGGTATGATAGTGGTCTGACTAGGTCATTGCATTCCAAAATGTTTGAAGCTCATTGTAGATAAATGTCACATTGCACTGCATCTAGTCACAAACAACATAGAAAGCTGTACAGTGGTGAAGTGCACAAGTGTTTAAGAGGGGAGTGTATAATCATCAGCCTGTTGTGAAGGTATATGTCATTCTGGTGCTGTTTGGGATATTCATATCAGATATCTCACACAGGATCTGGAGTAAGCTCATTCTGTTCACAGACAATACTAAAATGGGAGCTGTGGTAGATGACATAGATGTGTGGCAAGGGCTGCAGGAGGACCAGACCAAATTACTGAAATTGTTGTAAACTTGGCAGCTGGGGTTCAACACAAAGAAGAGCAAAGTACTGCACTTTGGAAATAAGAAGCAGGGGAGGAGCTATCAGCTCCAAGGTGTTCAGTTATAAATCACAGTGGCACTGGAAGATCTCGGGGTGATTATAACAGAGAATATGAACAACAGATTATTAGAAGGGGTACAATGCAAGGCAGCAAAGATGATCCAGGGTCTGGAGGGTCTGTCCTACGAGGATGGGCTTGGCGAGCTGAATATGTATTCAGTGGAGGAGAGGAAGGATAGGGGATATATGACTGAAAATTTTACATACTTAAATGGGATTAACACAACTAACAGAGAGGATCCTCCAGATTACAAGTTGGAAGGACATAAGAGTGCATAGATTGAGACTCTGTTGGGTGGAAGATTCAGTATGGAAATCAGGCGACACTTTTCACTGAACGGGTGGTGAATACGAGGAATTTCCTGCTTGAGTAGGTAGTAGCTGGTAGTAAAGTGGGGGGTTTTAAGAGAGGGTTGGGACAGAGTGAGGGGAGTGCTACTTATGCGAAGCGGGAGGGAGGGTGGTGTAGCTGCAAGTTGAGGGGCTAGCTGCACAATCGAGCAGACTCAATAGAACGTTATGCCTGTTTCTGCTGGCTTTTCCATATGTTTGTATTCTAAGTGCTACTACCAGTACCTAGGACAGGCATGGCTAGTAAGTTTTGAATTGAGGAGTTCATTAGGTGGCTTGTTGGCCGACATAGGGAACATGTTAGTTGGGTGGGACATGGAATTAAACAGTACTTTATTCCACAGAGAGGCTACATCTCAGCACTGAGGGTACAAGGATGACTAAGGGTTATATGGTGGAGGGTGGGTCAGGAAGGGGAGTTGTACAGCCTAATGGAGTGACCTAGCCAATTTAATGTATTTATTTATTTATGACTTTGTTGACCTGGTGAGGTACACTGGTCCAGAGTACCATTTACAGGCATGACACAGGCCAAATAGGCACAAGCAAAAGACAGGTACAGAATAGCAATCGGTATGACAACAGCACTAGGTACAACACAATATACAGAGTAGAGGCATGGGAAGCAGACAGTGATAAACATACAAGCCACATGCAGATACTAATCAGTATATCGGTACAGTGCAGTTAATGAATTACATTAAAATTGTGGTACAATATTAGTTGAAACTTAGGTACAACAGGAGGTTAGCAATATGTCCATGTATACTGGTTAGTCTAGCATGAAATGGGAAGGAGAATAGGAGAATAGGCATCAGGTCCTAGGACAGATGAAAGCTTGGTGTTAACTGGGTGGACAGGTTCAGCTGTCCCTAGTGAGGAGCCATGATTTAATGTAATGTTTGAATGCTTGCAGCATGTTGGGTGGTCTGAGGTGGTCATGCAGTCTATTCCATAGTATGGGTGCCACGACCAGTTGTGCTTTGCATCCCATGTTAGTGGTGGTTCTCGGCTTCTCCGGAGGTGTGGCCGAGTGAGTATTGGAGACTTCTAGGTGAGGCATGGTGCTTGAAGAACGTTGCCAGCGGTGAGGTGCAACCGTTTAGGATGCAAGTATCGGTGAGGCAGTTGAGGGTGAGGTCAAAGCGACCTTGTAGTGAGAGCTACTTTTGAGAGCTGTAAATGTCACAGTGATGGGTGTATTATGGAACAAACTGTGAAAAGCAGCAGATGCTATTGTAGGCATTCATGAGTCATGTTTGAAGTGTGGAGAAAACTAGAGTGTATACTGGGGAACAGTAGTCCATGATGGGTAGTCGGTGTCCTTTTGCAATAGTAATGCTGTCCTCATCAGTCAGGAAGTGTCAGATTCTGTAAGCTGTACAGAGTTTCAGATTTATCCACTACTGAGTTTATGTGGTCAGTGAAGGAGAGGGAGTGGTCTACAGTGACCGACAGGTATTTTAAGGAGTGGAAGATTTTGCGGAATGAGCCACTAGATGGGTGGACCAGTAGGAGATCGTACCATGTTAGTTGAGCAGTCCTGCTGGAACTACTCACCTGGGAATGTAACTTAGGGTCCCTCTGTCGAAGCCTTTAAAAAGGGATGGAAGACGTATTTGCTCAGGCAAGCTTGTATTGAGTACGTTTATGATTTCGTTTTTTTTAAGTGAGGTAGATAGAATTTGAATACTACCAGAAGAATTCTATTTGTGTATTTTCTTTCTAATAAACATTGTACTGTTCTACATTGTACAGCTTCCATATTCCCTGGAATTGGGAAATGTAGAAAGAAAGTGCCTATCTATCTATCTATCTATCTATCTATCTATCTATCTATCTACAGTATCTATCTATCTATCCATCTACAGTATCTATTGACATAATATTGAGTCTATCAAAGTATACCATTAAAAAAGTTTACTGTATGCCTGGAAGGTGTACTTCCAGAGAGCGGTCTTCTTGAGGTTGCTGGAAATGCTGAAGAGAAGACTAGAGAGGATTGGTCCAGAGAGGGACGCAGCTGCAATCTTGGGGAGCTAGATGTTCACTCAAACAGATTTGATAGACCAAGTGGACTGTTTCTGCTGGCAGTTTCATATGTTCATAACTCAAATGAATGGGATTTTATGTAGCCCAGTCCAAAGAAGTGCAGGCCCTGTAAAGCTAACACTTACCATGAAGCTGAGGCACTGTGAGATGTGTAGGTGATGCTAACACCACAGCAACCTGCACGGAACAGACAACAGGCGGCAGAAAACAAACTCCACTTAATCCTAGTAAACATGGAAGCAATGAGATGACATACAGACAAATAGAAGCATTCTAGGATACAATTTTATATGGACAGATAAAGTGGTCAAAAAAGGGAGGGGAAAGCCTTGTATTACAGAGACACCTTCAAGGCAACAGAGACACAGTAAAATAATGGAAAGAAAGATCACCATGGGCCACACTAGAGAAGAGACAGGGAACAGCTATCTGCACAGGGGTGTTAGACAGACCAACACCTCAGGATGAATCTATGGATAAGGAAATGTTATCACTGACGACAAAAAATGTCACATTTAAGGGAACCTGTTGATAGTTGTGGACTAGCAGTTTTGGGGTGGTGGGGTTGTCAGCTGGCTGCATAGGATGACAAGCATCTGGTGGTGATCATTACAGGCCCAATGAATAACTCAATGCAATGTTGGAAGGCAGCTGCAAAGCACAACTAGATGCTGAGTTGATTCGACAACTACATAGGTTACTGGGCTGACCACACCTGGAGTACTGTGTTCAGTACAGGTACAGTGCAGGTGTAGAAAGGCAGGAAGGGGAGGATCACAGGGGTATCCACACAGTGACCTCACTTACAGGGGCACTAGTAATTTAACTTGTTATAACAAGTTATACAAAAACAAACAAACAAAACAAAAAATTAAACATTTGCTTTCATTTTCCTCCTTCTAATTACTCGGAAGAGGTAATAAACCTTGCAGCTCATCTGGAATAGATATTATTAACTGCCGGTACTGTGGGACACTTTTGAAAAGGGCAGTTATACAAGATTTAGGATGCTATCCTACATGCTGGACCATTGGAGGTCTAAGGGCTCAGCTCCAGGCAGCATTGGCAGAGATTGTGCACCTCAAATCGCATATTCAGGAAGAAATATATTGTAAGAACTACCAGCCATTTCCCCAACATCCAATTGAAGTACCTCAATTGCAGAGGGTAGTTGGTCCGGGAGGTTGGCAGGGGGTAGGAGGGGCAAATCAGGTGCCCCATCACTCAGTGTTCTCCAACATATCACCTCCATAAACCATATAAAAACTACAAACAGGTATCTGCCTCTATCTCCAAAATCAAACAAAAGGGCAGAGGACACTGCAGCACAGGAGCTAGTGCAACAAAACTAGCCCAAAACAGGGCCCAAAACAAAAAAAAGCAAAATGGAAATCCAAAACACTTCTGATCATAGGAGACTTCATGATTCGGGGAGTTGATACCTACCTTCAGCCAGTGGTGGTCAGATGTCTCCCAGGTACATCAGTGTGGAGAGACACTAATCGCATTGCTAAAACTGTGCAGGAAGCAGGAGAAAACATCGAAGTCCTGGTACACATAGGGACTAACGATCTTGCCAGCCTGTCAGTGGTGAAGACCAGGGAACACCTGACCAGGCTGGGAGACAAACTGTCATCCATTTCATCCGGTATCTCCTTCTCTGAGATCCTGCCAGTCTGGGAGAGGGGGGCAGATGGATGGAAGGTCAGAGAAGGGGAGATAGGGGAACTAAACATGTGGCTCAAGGACTGGTGCCAGGAAAAAGGTTGCAAATTTGTAGGTAACTGGCAACAGTTTTAGGAGCACAAGTTCTTTAAATTTGATGGACTGCATCTTACTAAGGAGGGATTCAGTGCATTGGGGCAGAAGTTTGACATCTTTGCAGAATATTTAAACTAGCAAATGGGGAGAGGGGTGCAGCACCCGATACATCGAATGGGAAGAATACCCCACTCCCCTCGGCTAGAGCTCAAACAGGAGTTCAGCATGTTTATAGTTCATTTGCATCACCAGGTAAGGAAAAAGGTCCAGCTCCCCATACGAAGCGCAGGGGAAATGCCGGACCTCACCCAACAACTAACACACAGAAATCTGGCAAATGGAAACTCATGTGCACAAATGCCTGCAGTCTGGGAAACAAGATCCAAGACCTGCAGGCAACAATGATAGAGGCTAAACTGGGCATAGTAGCCATTAGTCAGGCATGGTTCACCAGTAACCACACTTGGGAGACATCAGTACCCGGCTATGTGCTGTTCAGAAGAGACTGAGGTGCAAAAAAGGGTGGGTGGAGTTGCCCTTTATATCAATGAAGATATCAAAGCTACAGAAATTCAGAATACACATAAGGAGCCAGAAGAACTGTGGGTCACCCTGGAGATAGGAAATGGGACAGCCATATGAACTGGGGCTATCTACAGGCCTCCAAACCAGGGGGAGGACATAGACACATTACTGTTAGAAGATATACAAAACGAGACAGCTAAAGGGGAGGTTCTGATAATGAGAGACTTCAACATGCCAGATACAAGCCGGCCCGGTGGCGCTGAAGGTTGAGGCACTGGACGCCACACCTCGCACCACGCCAGTGACCTGGGTTCGGGAGCGTACTCGGGTCACCGGGGAGGGTTGAGGATGAGTGCCCGCATGGTGCTCTCCTCCCTGGATAGCACTGGGAGGGATGTCTTGGTGTGCTGGTGACCCCCAGTGGAGACCGGGGCACTACAGCAGCCAGGCACGCACGTAATTAGCGTGGTCAACACCGGCAGGGTTGCCATGCGCCAGTGTGTCATTGTGCAACACACAGGGGAGGGAGTGGGTGGAGCTTGCAAGAACACGTAAAACAATGGTGCTTCGGGTGGGCGATGGCACTGGTCCACCATGTCCTCCGCCAGGCCTTTCCCCGACTGGCCTTTCAGGTCTTCCATTCCCCAGCCCTACCCGAGCCAGAGTCTGACTCTTAAGCGGGCCCAAGAGGAGAGGGCGACCCGCCCCAGGTGGGTTAAACTGCGGGTACTGGCTTCGGGGAGGGGAAGGAGAGAGGAGGTGCAGATTGGGGAGGCTTCAGGCTGGGAAGGAAAGGACCAGGTTGCCTGAGAGAGGATCCAGGGTGCCGCGACTGGAGGGAAAGAAAGTTGAAAAAAAAAAAAAACATGCCAGATACAGATTGGTCAATATCAGCAGGAACATCCTCCAGTACTAGACACTTGTTGGATTCCCTGTAAGGGGAGGGCCTCAAACAACTGGTACAACAACCCACAAGAGACAGGGCTATCCTAGATCTAATACTGACAAAAGGGGAAAGGATCACAGATCTCCAAATAGAAGGTCACCTGGGGGCCAGTGACCATCTCATGGTATGGTTAAATTTGGCCACTAGAACTAAATCATCCCATTCCAAGGCAAAAATATGGGATTTCAGAGGAGCTGACTTTGATAAAATGGCCAGCAGAGTTAAGCTAGCCCTGGCAAGAAGAAATATAAGTGAGGGGGTACAGGCAAAGTGGGCAAACATTAAGGATGCAATACTTGAAGCAACATCCCATTGTGCTAGAGAGAAAAGCAATAGCAAAAGAAGGAGGAAACCACTTTGGTTCTCAAAAACAGTAGCAGAAAAGGTCAGAGTCGAAAGGCAGGCCTTCAGGAAATATAAGGGAATGCAGTGGGATGAAGATAGGGAGGCATAATAAACTTCCCTTAGGGATGCAGGGAAGATAGTAAGGCAGGCAAAGGCCCAAACTGAGGAAACACTAGCATTAACAGTAAAAGAAGGGGACAAGACTTTCAATAGATACATTAGTGAAAGGAGAAAGTCCAGAGGGGGTATTGCTATGATCAAAGAGGATAAGGGTGAGTGTGTGGAGGAGGACCAAGAAAAGGCATCTATCCAAAATAGATGCTTCAGCTCAATATTTACCGAGGAGACGGTAGGGCTGGGCCCACAGCTGAGCACCATGGACATGGGGGAGGGAGGTGTGTACTAATCCCTTCACAAAAGAAAGGGTCCTACAAGAGCTCCCTAAGCTCAGGATGGACAAGGCAATGGGACCTAATGGCATACATCCCAGGGTACTAAAAGAGCTAAGGGTGGAACTAGCAGAGCCATTAGCAGAACTGTTTAGTGAGTCTCTGAGCACAGGAGAGGTCCCAGAAGACTGGAGAAGGGCTCATGTGATCCTGCTCCACAAGAGTGGCAGCAGACAGGAGGCAGGGAACTATAGACCAGTCAGTTTTATCTCAGTAGTGGGCAAGATTATGGAGGCACTCCTCAAGAAAAGGGTAGTGCAACATCTGGAATCCATAGGAGCACACGATCCAAGACAGTATGGGTTTACAACAGGAAGGTCCTGTCAAACTAATCTCATAGATTTCTTTGACTGGGTAACCAGAGTGGTGGACCAAGGGGGTGCAGTTGATGTCGTCTACCTTGACTTCAGCAAACCATTCGATACTGTTCCACATAGAAGATTAATTAATATGCTGGGTAGGCTTGGAGTGGGTCAGAAGTTGGTCAACTGTGTGGCAAACTGGTTGGCGGGTAGAAAACACAGTGGTGGTAAACGGTGTACAGTCAGAAGAGATGCAAGTCACAAGTAGGGTGCTCAGAAGGGATCAGTCTTGGGGCCAGTCTTCTTCAATATCTTCATCAGTGACATTACAGAGGGACTGGAGAGTAAGGTTTGTCTGTTTGCAGATGACACCAAGATCTGCAACAGAATAGGTGATCCCAATGGGGTGGACAGAATGACAAGAGATCTGGATAAACTGGCAAAATGGTCAGAAGAATGGCAACTGGGGTTCAACACAAAGAAGTGCAAGATCATGCATATAGGGAAGAGAAACCCTGAAGCCACCTATCGGTTGGGAGGGGAGTTGCTGGCAATCACAAGAGAAAAAAAGAGACTTGGGCATCATCATCACAGATGACCTGAACTCATCAAAGCAGACCACTAAAGCAGTAGGTAAGGCTAGAGGAATGCTGGGGTGTATTAGTAGGGGTATCACAAGTTGTAAAAGGGAGGTCATAACCCCTCTTTGCAAGACATTGGTTAGGCCCCATCTGGAGTACTGCATGCAATACTGGAGGCCACACCTGCACAAGGACATTAACAAAATGTAGGCAGTCCGGAGAAGGGCAACCAAAATGGTGCAGGGACTGCATCAGAAAACATACGAGGACAGATTAACAGGCATGGGATAGGCATAAGGGGAGCAATACAGATGAGTAGCACTAGACAGGCCATTGACAGAGTAAAGGCCTATGGCACATTCATAAGGTAAAAAAAAATGGGCAGACTAGATGGGCCTTACGGTCCTTATCTGCCATGAACTTCTAAGTTTCTATGTTACATGAAGAATAATATTTGGTTATTGGCGTGCATACAGTGCTCATCAGAAATGATAATCCAGGGGCTAGGGGACATGCCCCACAAAAGAAGGCTAATGGAGTTGAACATGTACTCATTGGAGAAATGGGGGGGGGGCAGGGTAGATACGACTGAAAAACTGAAAGTACATGAAATGAATAAATGAAACAGACATGGAGAGGTTTCTCTGGTGTAGGGGTGGTGGAAGGGAGAGACAGTAACGGTCATGATCTAAGATTGTAGGTGGAAAATTTCTGAAGGGAAATGAGTAGACATCATCTGCATGAGAGGGTGGTGACTGGGTGGTATGTGTTGCCTGCAGCTGTGGTATCCTGTAGAACAGGGCCCTGCTTCAAAGAGAGATAGGACAAACACACAAACATATGAAAATGCCAACGGAAACAGGCATCATGATCTATCGAGTCTGCTTCATTGTGCAGCTAGCTCCTACACATGCAGCTGTACCACCCTTTCCACCACACTTTATCATAACCCCCCCTTACTATGTCCCAGCCCCTCTGAAAACCACCCGCTGTTCCACGGGATACCACCACCTCGGCAGAGCATTCCACTTGTCTACCACCGGATCTGTGAAAAAAAGACTCCTGATTTGCCTCCTGACTCTTCCACCCCTCCAAACTGAGCTGGTGCACTCTCATATCCATAACTCTTCGAATTCAGAAACTCCATTCTGTATTAGTCTTATTTGTCCCATTTAAGTATTTAAAGATCTCGATCTTATCACCCTTATCCCTCCTCTCCTCCATGAGGCACATGTTCAGCTCACCCATCCTATCCCTCCAATTCCATGATTCATTTTTGTTGCCCTACAATGCACACCCACCAACTACTTGATATCCTTCTTCAGGAATGGGTGGGAGTACTGCACGCATTAATCCCTGTGCTGCCTGACCAGCAACCTGTATATGGGAAGGATCACCTCACTATTTTTGGCAGACACTACCATCGCTATACACTCCAGCATCCTGTTGGCTTTTGCTGCCACCTTCCTGCACTGAGCTTATTTGTTTAGACTCCATGTTATAAGTACCCCATATCCTCTTGTTCCACCATCGTAACGCGCCCGTCCTAGTGTGCCTGTCATAATGGCACACTGATTTAAATTTGTCTAACTGCGTTAATGCAGGGGGGCTGTGCCCTTTGCAACCCCTGTGTGGGGGGCTGTATCCCCCTGCCCCCTTAACTAAATATACCAACTCCAGGTGGGTGGGTCTCATGGAGGGGTGGCAACTTTGGACAGTTGGTACCCTATTGATGGGAGAATTCGGAACAGCGCACGGATGACAGGAAGGGATAGCCTTTTCCTCCTTGATTCTTTAAAACTGTTCCCGCCCAGCACTGGCTAATGGCTCATCTCCTGGTTCCTAGCCCAGAAGTCTAGTACCTTGCATATATTGTCTTTTACCTCCAGCTGCCATGTTTCCGACTACTACTGTAGTTTGGTCAGGTCTTCTGGCTGCTCCCGCTGACCCTAGATGTCATCTGCCACAGCTACCATCCTCGTATCATTTTGAATTTTTACTGGCCATTGCTAACTATTCTACTGTCGGCTGTGGGGGCTTGGATGTGGCTTTACCACTCATGCTAATGAACCTGCTGCTGATCCTTCACTCTCTTTTCTGCTTTTTGGTGTGGACTGTTATTTTGCTTGACTGTTGTGGTCCTCTATCCCTCTGGTGCCACCGCTATGTTCACTTTAGCAGCTGACTGCACAATGACTGTCAATGACCAGCAAGTCACCCATGACCAATACCGCCCACTCCCTCAGTGGCCTCACACCTGATCACTGTCCCTCACCCACAATAAACCAGAAGCAGTAAGTGTCCAACTGTCCACTACATGCATGCCACACACAGACACTTTACACCATTCCTGCAAAGCTCAGCAACCTCAGTTGTGGATCAAGTTAATCGCACAACCTGTGATGCTGGGCCTGGTGATAACCACCTCATCGCAGACTCACAGACATTCTGTGCAAGCTAAGTGTGGATGTTTGTCCCTCCAGGACCCACTACCCCACTTCCTTCATAACCTTCTGCTTCAGTGCTTTACTGACCACCCCTGGTGCTGCATCCTCAGTGCTCACACAGACTGTCTTGGCTCACACTCTATGTTTGCCTTGCAGGCCCTCAGCACCTGCCTTTCAAGCTCAGTAAGTCACACATGGTCATTGCGCCCATGCCAATATCACTCATGCATAAAAAGGCCAACATTTAAAAAAACATTCCAACAGCCCAACAGTTTATGGAGTCGGAGGTCGTGGATTTGGTGAGTGATGGCTTCCCTGCCCACATGCCTGCATCAGATCACAGAGTGTAAGTGCGCTCAATGCTCACATGCACAGAAACAAAAGTACGCTAATTACATTTTATGTTACTATATATGGTTGCATTTGTCCCTAATTCGCAAACTATTGCTGGATCACATGACACCAGGGCCCATATAATTTATTTATTTATTTATTTAAGAGATTTACCAGGAAGGCATACTGAGCAGAGTACCGCTCGATTCCAGATGCGCCCTGGGGTAAGGGGATTACAGGAGTGCAGTACAAAAATTCAAAAATACAATAATCAGTACATGCAAAAGTAAGCAGGTAGCAACAGTGAACAAAATTCAGCACATGAGTTATTTGCAGCTAGCATCAGGTGGTCCAGAAGGGTGGATGCAGAAGCTGAGATGCATATGGAAGGTACAATGAAAACGGATGAGGAGTATAACAGGCAGTGTTGTATTAGCATGGACAAACATAAAAAATTCACATTTACATCTTGTGGTTAGAAATACAATACTATTTGGGTAGGCAGGCGTATCTATAGCAGCAGTTGAGAAGACAGTGGCAGAAAAGTGCTGAGTAGAAGTGGGCCTGAAGCTGTTAAGAGACATGCAGGGAATTGTTAGCGATGGGGAAGCATGTGCAGTTGGTAGCAAAATGCTCTTTGAGGAGGGCATGCGTTGGGGAGTGCTGTAGAGAGTCTGATGTCGGCTGCCAGTGAGTTCCATAGTTTGGGCAGTCTGAAACTAAAAGCTACCTGACCTGATCGGGTGGATCTGTGAGGAATGTGAAGGAGCCTGGCGCCAGTGTTTCTGAGGTCGTAGGTAGGTGGGGGCGGTGGTTAGAGATGTTGATAGATGGGAGGGCAGCGTGTGATACCAGAATTTAGCAGTGATTCTAACACTGCAGCAAACGCCGATTTTGAGTGGACGGGAGGTCGAGGGACCGGTAGAGGTTGCAGTGATGGGTATTGGGAGGGAGGTCCAAGGCGAACTCCGGCAGAAGGAGTTGAAAATGGGGTTTAACCTGGCTAAGGATGTAGAGCGGCGCCGTAAATGATGTCGCCGTAGTCAAAATTGGGAGGATCATTTTTGCACCATTTCTTGCCTGGTTGGTGGGGGATGCAATGTTTGTTGCGTGGAGAGCTCCAGCATGGGATGTAGTTTTGCAGTGCGTCTACATGTGCAGAGAAGTCCAGGTGCTGATCTAGCCAGATGCCGAGGTAACGATATGTGGAGCATGCCTCAAGTGGAGACCTATCCAAGGTATAGAATGTGGGCACATCGGTAAGCCGGGATAATTTTGCTCGGGAGCCGAATGTGAGGGAGACAGTTTTTTTTGAGTTGAGGAAGAGTTGATTCTCCAGAAGCCAGCGTTGGACGGAGTCGAAATCCTTCTGGAGGTAAGCTGATACGGTTGCACCAGATGGGCCAGAGGCGAAAAGCACCGTATCGTCCGCGTACATGTGGATGCTGGATTTTTGTGCAGACAGAGGGCCGTCGTTTAAGAAAATTGAGAAGAGCAGTGGGCGAGTACAGGACCCTTGAGGTCGCCACTGGTGACAGGGAGGGTGGGGATAGAGCCGCACCGGATGCGGACTGCTTGGGATCGGCCAGTTAGGTAAGAGTGGAACCAACTGAGGGCAGATGTTGACAGGCCAGTTTGGGCAAGTTTGGATAATAGTAGGCGGTGTGAGACCATGTCGAAAGCTTTTTAGGTCAATAAAGATAGCTGCGGTTATGTCACCTTTGTCAATGCCTGTGAGGATGGAGTTGGTGAGGCGAAGGAGGGATGTGGTGGTGGAGTGTTTTTCTGAACCCGGCCTGAAAAGGGGTGAAAAGGAGATTGTATCTAGATGGGTGTGCAACTGGGATAGGACAAGGCGGCTCTTGAATTTTGGCAAGGATTGGGAGCAGAGATATAGGCGGTGGTTCGTTGGGGAGGAAGGTCCCCACCTTTGGGGAGGGAAAATAGTGGCCTGTTTCCAATTTGTGGGGACAGACATAACTTAAAGACAGGTTATAGAGCATAGCTAGGGGCAGGCTATGGCGGGGCAGAGAGCTGTAGCATTTTAGAATCTAGCCCCGATGGGCATTTTCCTTTGGATGCGTTTAGAGAGTGAAGAGTTTTCAACACCTGGTCAGGGGTGACCGGGCGGAGCGAGAAGCAGGCCCGGGGGGCTGAGGAGGTCAGGGGGACCTTGGGGACAGCAGGGGTGGAGGGTGAGGATGGGGTAGGAGGAGTAGGGATGCAGTGGTAGCGGAGAAAAGGGCATTAAACTCGGTGGCAACCAGAGAGGGGTCGTTTATGGTTTTGCCTGCAAGGTTGAGGGTGGGGTGGGAGGTTTGGTTGGGGGGCTGAGGAGGATTTTATGGATTTCCAGAATTGCGAAGGGTGGGTGTGGTTTTTATTAAAAGCCGTTTGAAGTAGTTTGATTTGGACTGCCGGATGAGTCTTGTGCAGGCATTTCTGAGAGCCCGTAATGTTCCTTGGCTGGTTGAGAACCGGTGGCCTTGAAAATGTCATGCTCGGTCCCTGGCTGGAGCTGTTCCATAAGTTCAGGGTTACCCAGGGCAAGTGTGAGCCTCTTCTCTGGATCTCGTGTGCGGCATGGAGTCCCAGATAGCAAGGAAGATTGAAGAGAAGTAGCTCAGGGCCTCGATCACGGTAGTGGCATATGGGATGGGAGACCAGTCAGTAGTGGACAGGGCGAACAGGTCTTGAGGAGATCAAGGGAGTGTATGCCCTGCAGTGCAGCAGGCAGGGTGGGGAGCCAGGGGATGGAAGATTTTACGCACTATATAGATCATATGGTGGTCGCTAAGAGAGTCTGATAGGAGGCCTGCATTATGTATCCTATGTGGGTGGGGTAGTGAGTGCCCAGTCCAGTAGTGAGTGATTGTTTGACTTGTGGTTTAGGCGGGTGGGTTCCCTATCTGCTGATGCAAGTTTAGAGCATTTACTTGGCTGCGTGTTTTGAAGCTGCACTTCCAGCCAGTTCAGATTGAAATCACCGAGGATGTGGGTTCGCCACCCTCGGTGAGGTCCTCAGAGCTGCCAAGGTGTTCGAGGATGTTGGTTAGCAGGTGTGTTTGGTGGGCAATATGACCCAGATATGTAAATCGGGACAGAGTGGGGTAGGGTGAGTTTGATCAGGAGGGACTCTATGTTTGTTAAGGGTATTAGTGAGGTAATTACAGAATACTGGAGGTTTGAGGCAACATACATAGCAGTGCCACCACCCTTCTTCATCCCCTGCCTGTCTTGGCCGGATTAGTGAGAAGCGGGTAGTGAGAATTCCTCGTCCCGGTGGTGGGGCTTCAGCCAAGACTCTGTGATGAGTACGATGTCTGGGTGAAGGCGAGGACAAATGTTTGGAGGCAGCTATTTTATTTAGGATGCTGCAGATATTAACATCTGCGATTTTGAGGCCTTTAGGGAGGTGTGTGAGGCGCCGTTGGTTGGGCAGCTGTGGGTGCCTGTGGGCCAGAGTTCTGTTCAACGTCCCCTACTAAGAGCAGTAGGAAAACCAGGCGTGTCTTAATAGGCGCATGAGCTTAATTGGTGCACCTTCGGGTGGAGGCTGACATGCTGGAGTGGGGTTAGTCTTAGGGGCAGAGTGGAGATGGAGAAATAGGGCGGGTGTTGTGGTGTGGAAGGAGGGGGGGAGGATAGAGGCCCCCAGGGGCCAGTTGCAGCCCTGGTGGAGGAGGTGACTAGCTGGAGCTGAGGAGGAATGGGGTGTTGGCTTTGGGGTTGGGGTGAGAGGTGACAGGGGGTCAGGTAGGGTAGGGTTTACTGAGGGGGGGAGGGAGGATGAGGCTATGCAAAGCGTGATGAAACTTGCAGTGAGGAATTGCATTTTTTTTTTTATTCTTGGGAGTAGAGGAAGGGAGATGACAGAATGCTCAACGGTGGCCACTAGTGGTTGGGAAATATAAGGGACTAGTGGGAAAGTGGGCTGATTGGTTCACGAGCTACCACACTAATATGTGAACCTATCAGGTATGACAACACCACACTATATAAAGAAAAGCTGTCCAAGGGTGGTGGTGGGGGCGGTGGGGAGCCTGCGCATAACGCAGGCGGGGCTAGAGCTTTTCCTCCGAACAGGGAAGCAGCTGCAGAGCAGAAAGAACACCAGCTACCTGCGCGTTGAGACTTCGGCTTGCTCTGGGGGGGGGTCGTCCTGTCCTTCAGGCTTTGTGTGTGGGCTGTGGGGAGGCTTGGGACTCCTGCCCTCACGACCCGACCTCGGTTTCTGCAGAAAAAGAAAGAGGCTTAAGCCAGAGTGATAAAGCTAGAGGGTGGGCGTCCTATTTGAAACAAATCAAATGCCTTGGGATAATATACAAGTTAGCCTCCCGTATGCAAGGAGAGTAGCGTGGTGGAAAACGCAAGTCAGGGTCAGTTTAAACAAAAAGAAAGAAGAAAAAAGCAAACAAAAAAAAAAAAAAAAACTCAATCGAGGAAGCCCTTGCTAGCAGCAGGCTGCAGATGCTGGCCAGTTCTGCAGATCCCCAGGTACAGCGCCAGCTACGGCCCCTGCAAGCAGTTAATTCCTGGGCAGCTGGGTTTTACTGATTAAAAAACAATTCCCTGACTACAGTAACTCACCCTGCGTTTAGGCAAATATTAATATTGCAGAAGTAAAGGATTGAGGCAGAACACTCCCTTAAAATACATATGATTATACTGTGGCAATAGGTTGTAGCAATAGGTTGCAGTCCAGCACGTAGGGTCTATGGCAGTACAGAGGAATAAAAAGGCGCAAGTTTAAACTGAGGCGTGGTAGAGCTTTCCTCCGAACAGGAAGCAGCTGCAGAGCAGAAAGAACACCGGCTACCTGCGCGTTGAGACTTCGGCTTGCTCCGGGGGGGGGGGTCGTCCTGTCCTTCAGGCTTGTGTGTGGGCTGTGGGGAGGGCTTGGGACTCCTGCCCTCGCGACCCGACCTCCGGTTTCTGCGCGTTGAGATAATATGACGCACATGGTCATGTGTGCACGTGATGTTGGCAATGCAACAAACACAATACCTGTTATGATGCGGTGCACTCATCATATAGTGTTTTCACTCTACTGATGGAGTTACACGGGACGTGACCGTTCTCACTCTACTGTAAAACAGAAAGTGCATATGCTACTGTGTTTCTTGGCATTCAGCAATCCTGTTGTGGATCTGGTGTTATGTCTCATGTTTGCCTGTGCGACACCACAGGCATGACAAGCATCCTTTTTTCATTTCTTTTTTGTGGCACCTGTAATCAGTGGTCTGTTATCTTCCTGTAATGCTTATAAAGGATATAACTCTATTGGGCTTTATGTAATTGTTTTCCAGTTCCATTTCATATACTGCATATACTGTTTGAAGACACACTAAGTTTTTCATACCTGCATATTGAGTTCAGGCATCCAGTTTGCAGTATTATTTACACAACTGCTTCCTCTAACTTTTTGTCCCAGTTTTTTTTCTTGGTTGGAAACTGTGGCAGGTGATTAAAGAGTATATAATAGTCAAACAGAGTACAAGGCTGCTGGATAATGCAGTTTGAAGCTCTTCACTGATCTCATTCAGCATTTCAAATGAGGCCCATTCAAGGTGTCTTATCACATGCTTTCTATTGTCATTGCACTTCATTTAGTTTTTTGTCTCAGTAAACATGACTATCACACAGACAGAATAGAATTCTGCAGTTCATGGCTGTTTGAAGCACTTCATTTCTCTCATTCAGACTGTCACTGAGACTCACCATAGGTCAGCTATCACCTAATTGCTGTTGTTCTTTTGCTTCATTCTGATTTTGTGTGGGAGAGAACAGGACCAACACAAAGATAACTGGGTAATAATTGTCCTTAGCAGAGCTCAACTGCACTGCCAAAGCAGAAGAATGGAGGCACAGCAAGGTCAATGGCATGTCTGTCATGCAAACACTCATACATATGCACTGGCATTCGAAGCCTAAAACTATTGCAATCATGCTCCTTTGCAAAGATTAAAAAATTAAAATATGCAGGTAATACACATTTTTGAAATCTTCCCTGTTGACCTGTACATATGCACCACTCTACGTGGACATTGCAGAGGTGGAACCTTCAATGCTGAGGACTGAAGCTGAATGGGTGAGGTATGTGGTGTTATGGAGGAACCCCTACTTGAAGCTGCTTATTATTGACATTGTTTTGTGACTGGTGCCATTCACATAAACCTCTCCTACTATCCAGATGGGGGATGTTGCCTGTCTCTATGCAGAGCTGGCCAGGTGACAAGCAGAGCCCACCATCACCCAGTGACCACTGTGTCCAAAACATGCACTTCAAAGGATGACCAGCTTGAAGTGATACTGGAGCATGGTGTGCTCATGGAGGAAGAGGGAGGGGCAGAAGCACATCACCAAAGTGGTGCAGCTGAATAACTCGTACACTGCTTTGGAGGTATGGCAATGCACCAGAATGGAACCCACAGCTGGAACCAGGGTGGATGTTCGTGAGTACCATTCTGGAGCCCCAAAGGAATGTTGGTTGGGCACACCTGCAGAGGTGGAAGCGTCTCCTAGTTGCAAACTCTATTGTATGTGGTGTGAAGTTATGGACAACTGTCAGAGGGGGCGAGGGAGGTCACGTGCCTCCCAGCAAGCACTGCATGGAGGGATGGGAAGCAAATCCATGGGATCGCTAGTGCCATACACGGAAGGTTGGAGCAGGATGTCATTGTCCATCAGTGGACCTATGACAGGGAGGTGAGAAGTGCTGAGTTACCCAGAGTACAGAAGGATTTCAGGAAGTGGTGGTTGGTGTGGGAGAGAAAGGTTTACAGATAGCATGTTCTGTCGCATTTTTTGAGGTGCTACCTATCCAAGATACAGGGGAGTCACGGTTAGTACACGTCCAAACCTTCAACTCCTGGCTGTAGGATTAGTGTGCAAGGTATGGATAATTATTCTTAGGGGACTGGGGCCATACCTTGGCACATGATAACTAGTATCAGGAGGATGGCCTACATCAATCTGGGAAGGGTACCTCTGCCCTTAGTAAGAATTTGGAATGCTTGAGCACAGTGCATTTAAACTTGTCAATGTGGTAAATCATTTAGGGACAGTTCAATAATGAACCCTCTCACATTGGAACAAGAAAAAACACTAGTTGACAACAGGAACAGCCGAAGTGGGCAGTTAGGAGCAGGCAGGTGAAATGGGTATAACAGTAGATAATGGGCAGAAAAGCACAGGAACAAGAAAACCTGGATGGGAGACAAGGACAAGAGAAAAACAACAAGCTCAGAGTTTGGGCAGGGTGTAAAAGATGGAAGGTCATGCTCACAAATGCCGGCGACCTCTGAAATAAGGTCCCAGACCTGGAAGCTTTGATGACAGATGCAGACATTGATACTGCAGCAATAACAGAGACATGGTACACTGTTACGTATTGCTTGGGCATCAGTGCACCCCATACACTGTTCAGATGGGACATAACAAAAAAGGGAGGCGGGCAAGCTACAGCAGAGAAGATATAAAGGCTACAGAAATACAGGAGAGGCGGGGAGGCCGAGGCACTGTGGGTCACCTTGGATCCTGGAAATGTCACATGAATATGTGCAGGGGTGATCTACAGACCTCATATGCAGAGTGAGTAAGTTGCCATGATACTAGTGGATGCAAATCACAACATGGCAGTCAAAGATGAAATCCTGCTCATGGTGGAGTTCACTATGCCACACGGATTGGACCACCCTGGTCATTGCTTCAGCCAGAATCGCCTCCATCCTGTGTTCCCAACAGGGTGTTAGACTCAGATAGCTGGTGTATGTGCCAGTCATGGACAAATGGATTCTTTACCTGGTACAGACAGATGGGAAAAGAGTCAAAGGAGTCCAGGTGGAAGGTCAGCTGGGATCCAGTGACCATTACATGGTGTGGTTTTGCCATGTGAAATGGACTCTATTACGTCACAGATGTGACAAAGTATTATTTTTCTTGAGTGCAGATTTGAATGTGTAACCCCACCCCCCCCGGGGGCTTACCTTGTGTGCCCGTTTTCCCCATTTCCTCCCTATTGCTTATTGTTCTTCCTTGACTACATGGTGATTCCTGTGCTTGCCTTGTTGGCCCAGAACTACAAATAATTATATTGCACAAGCTTTTCTGGCACTTAGACTTTGAACCTTAAATCCCGAGTCGCCCTTTATTCCAGCTTGCTGGAGACCGAACATGTGCCCAGAGTGCATTGATGGTCCCTACCGCCAGTTGGTGTTGAAACCAGGCATTTGTTGATGGGCAGGTCCACATCTCTTGTTTAATGGTGGCCGATAGCCCTGGAGAAGCTATAATAGGTCTGATGTTGGGGGGGTTGTAGTTTAAATGGGGGGGCAACATCGCAGTCCCATAAATGAGACATGAGTCCTCAGACATATTAATCAGTATCTGCCTGCAGTCTACGATGTCTATGTTTCAGCGGCTGCAACCAAAAAAGCATGGTGTGCATTTAAAACAGAGCGGGATCATTGAAAAGGTATTTGTTGTCGCAAATAGACTTAGAAGGCATCCGTAATGCAGGATTAATTTCCAAGGCAGCAACAGAGCTAGAAAGTGTGATACCTTGAGGACTGCTGAAGAGTTGGATGGGGCAGACATTTTGTTGATGCTTTGCCCATCCCCAGCAGCCAATCAGCTGCATAGCTGCCTGAAAGAGGACTAGAGTAATTCTGGGAGTTGGAGTTGCATTAAATCATGCACCTAACTCATGCCCCCAATGATTTTCTGGGTTTCATTTTGTCTGTTCCTGGGCGCATCCGAGGATGGCATTTTCTTTGTGAGTTGAATTGCACTGTCCAATGCCTTAACCAGGTCTCGGCTGCAGATTGCCACTGCTGAGAAGCAATCTCATAAGAAAAGAGAATTTTTAGACCGTATTACTTTTTAAGCTCTCCAGGTACTGTGAACTGTGCTGTTTTGCTTGGATAAAATCAGTTGTTGCAGAGACCCTGCACTGTGTATGTGACTTGAGCTGATATAACTGTGCTACTGGTTTACAGTTAAACAGCTGCATCAGATGAACTGCTGAAAGGAGTGGAACTTTAGCAAACTTTATTCAATAGGCAAAGCAACAAAGGCACTAGTAGCTAGCCAGGTTATGTGAATTTGCTGTGTGGACTGAACAAAGTGGATTTCAGCTGTGTCACAGCTAAAGCTGCAATGAACCAGCTATGGACATTTAGCACCGAAAGCACAGAAGGAGAGCACGGACCACCCTAGTTCTTAAAACCTATAGATTGCTATAGTCCTAGTCTTAACAGAAATCTATTGTCAATTGACAAAGCAACACTACAGTTTTGGTTGGACGTACGGCCTAGCACCCATTGTTTCATGGATTGAGTCCATGCACTGCAGAGGGCTCCAACTGCTTTGGATGCTGCATCAAGAGCCAGGAAGGGAAATAGCTAAATGTTTCATAGTGGGACCCACTATCTCAGGTGGTCACTAGCAAGTGATGATGTGTTAGTGCACCTGTGACCCTTGTCGGAAGCAAGGCTGTACAGGTACTCCTGTGTCTTGGGCTTCTGAGGCTGGTGTGTACCTGCCATTAAGAAACATAATTTTACCAGTCCTCAGAACAGTTTTCAAGCTTCTACAGGTCACTCTACATTTTGTAACACCACTCTTGGTTATCCACTCTGTTACAGGTCTTGGTGCCATCTGCAAACAGGCAGACCTCCCCCTCCATCCATTCGGCAATGTTGATACTGAATACACTGAGCAGGACTGGCACCAGGACCAATCCCTGAGGCAGCCCACTGATCAGCCCCCTATTCCCAGACTGCACTTCATTTACCACCACCCTCGGCCTCCTGTCTGTAAGTCAGTTTCTAACCCAGTTTAGCAGACTGTCCCCCATGCCCAACCTACAGAGCTTGTTTATAACCCTCATATGTGGGACATTGACAAAGGCTTTGCTGAAATCAAGGTAAGTGATGTCCACTGCCCCACCGTGACTTACTTCCTTTGTCACATAGTTGAAGAAATCAACCAGATTTGTCTGACTTGACAACCCAGATGTGAATACGTGTTGCCGATGGTCCGGGGCTCCGATGGCATCTAGATGCCTCACTATCCTTTCTTTAAGCAATGTCTCTTTGATCTTCCCCACTACTGAGGAAAGCATGACCGGCATATAGTTCGCCACCTACTGCAGGATTTGTGTAGTGGGACCACATGTGCCATCCTCAAATCCTCTTTATCACCCCATGGTTGAATGAATTGTTGAACATGGCTGCCAGAGTCAACTGCTGTACTGCTGTTGCCACTGCCCATTCAGCTCTTCCATGAATAATGAACATAAATATGTATTCACTATTGCAGCTTTTGCCATGTCACCCTCCTTGCATTCCCTGCATCCCCCCCCCCCCCCCCAAGACTTGCAATCCACCCATGTTTTTCATCTTTTCACTAACAAGGTGATCTGGCCAAGTAACCGCCTTATTCCACATGTAATGCTCCTTGACACGGGCACGCCTTGTTTCCCCATCCGTACTCATGGCCACTTCCACAACGCAAGACAGTACTGAAAATATGATAGTGGCAGCAATATGAACCAAAAAAAAGCTGACAGTGAAGGAATACAGCAGAATGGAATAATTCTCTAGACAATTGAACGTCAGGTAAAAAGTGCAATATTCCATGTATGCATATGATGTTCCATGGTGCCCTGCGAACATTCACCATTCTATGAGGGGCATTACAGAGGTGGAACCTTGAACACTGAGGACAGAACTTGAGTGGGTGAGGCATGGGGTGGCATGGAGAAACCCTAACATTCAACAATTACACAGGAGTGTGCTTTGTATATATTATGGGACACATATAATTATTGGAGAGAAATAATTAAGTGCCTCAGCTGTGACTTAAACCCTAGCAGCCAGGAACACCGTTCTAATGGAGATAACTAGCTGTTCGACTGAGACAGCTGGTACATGGTCTCTCCCTAATCACATGACTCTTTCCCAAATGTATAACCCATGGCTACAAAAATGTTTACTTGTAACAATCACACATTAGTGTGGTGTGCATGTATTATGGAACACATACAAACACAGATGAGAAATAAGATTGTGCCTCAACTGGGACTTGAACCCAGGCTGCCCGGAAGTCAATATATACGTACAGTATGTTCTGCCACAACATTTACTGAATTTTTAACACACTCCCTCCATCTGTTTTTTGTCACTGTTATTTTGCTGTTGGAAATTGAGTTTGGTAAGTAAAGGGTGTATAATAGTCATACCCAATGCAAGACTATTAATTGCGTTCATTGCTCTCATTCAACCTGCCAGTTGAGACTCATTCAAGGTTTGTTATCGCCTCATTTTTTGTGCCATTTTCTTTGTTTTGGATTCTGTCTCTAAGAACAAGACCATCACACAGACAGACTAGAATTCCGCAGTTGATTGCTCTCATTTAGACTGCCACCGAGACTCATTGTAGGTCCATTCACACCTAATTGCTTGTGTTCCTGTGCTTCATTTGGATTGTGTATGAGAGCATACGGGGCATTACTAAGACAATTGGGTTATAGGTGTCCAGTGCTGTGTTCAACTCCAATGCTGAAACAGAAGACTGGGGTGTATGGCAAGGTCTATGCATCAATACTGCATTCAATAACTTTACACATATCCACTGGCCTGTTCTAGACTGTACCCATTCAAAGTTCTTAGCTGCCATTTCTGTGTGTTTGAAATTGTATTTGAGGGATTGTAGCTGACAAGTTTGTGAGTGGAGAGAGGTGTCACTAGGACTCCTTGGCTGATTGTTTTGTGGACACAGCCTGTGGTGTATGTTTTGTGGACACAGCCTGTGGTGTAGTCCTACCAAACCACCCCAGGGCTCGCCCTATAATTATTGGGTGGATCCATATGGCCTTGCAACATCCTGCATCCATACAGGAAGTAGCGAAGAGAGGAAGCATAACAGAACAGAACAGAAATAAAACATATATTTGGGGGATATCAAATAGCCATCTTAAGCAGGCAGTTGATTGATGAGGGAATCAGACATGATGGGAGTGGTGCAGTGTTTGTAGAGCAGCTGTCTTCAGGGAGACATTCTGCAGGCTGCGATGCTGCCCTATCTGCAGGCACCTCTCTGGGCTGAGGGTGGAGGTTGGCTGTCTCCGAGCAGAGTTGGCCAAGCTGAAGGCGGCATCTACCCCCACCCAGAGACCACTGGGTCCACAACCTGTACCTCAAAGGATGCAAGGGAAGAAGAGTGATTGTACTACAGTGAGCTCAGGATGTGTGAGTGACGAGGCTCAAAATCATATCCCCAACTGGTCCCACTTAATAACTCCTACACTGTTTTGGAGGAATGGGAAAGCCTCACTCAGGAACCCAAGGCTGGGACCAGGGAGGATGGGAGGGTCCTCAGGATGGAGCCCCGGGAGGGAAGCAGGGAATCCTGGAGCGGGGGGAAGCTTCCCCTAGTGGGGGACTCTATTTTCCAGGGAGTAGAATTAGGGTCACCTAGCAGGGTGGGGGAGAGACGAAGGTCAAGTGCCTCCCAGGAAGTGCTGCATGGAGGGATGGGAAAAGGATCCATAGGATCGCTACGGCAATAGCTAGGAGGAAGCAGCTGGATGTCATTGTCCACCTGGTGACCAATGACCTGGCCAGGAGAAAGGTGGAGTTAGCCAGAGTCCAGGATGATTTCAGGAAGCTTGGGGGAAACCTGAAACAGATAGCACGCTCTGTTGCATTCTTGCAGGTGCTACCTATCCCTGACACAATGGAAGCTAGGCACTCCACATCCTTACCTTCAACTCCTGGTTGAAGTGGAAGGGAGGATTTTGGCTTCATAGAGGACTGGGGCCTGACCTGGGCAGATGCAGGCTTATATAAGATGAACAGCCTGCATCTTTCCAAGAAGGGGACCATGGTCCTTTGTGAGAAGTTTAAATGCCTCAGCTGTGAGCATTTAAACTGGCCAAGGGGGGGACAGCCAGGAGGGTCAGGAGGCTTAGCAACCCCCCCCCATGGTAACATGCAGGAACATAAGTTGACTATGGGAACAGATAAAGCAGGCTGGAGGGGCAGGCAGGTGAAAAATGTATAATGAGTGACACGGGGGGGGGCAAGAGCACATAGGAAAGAAAACCAGGGTGGGGGGGAAGATGCTGGAGAGGGAGAACAAGAGCAGAGGGAGGACAGACTGTAGCACATGAAAGGTCATGCTAACGAATGCCCGTAGCCTAGGAAATAATGCCACACACATAGAGGCCTTGTTTGCAGATGCAGACCTTGACATAGCAGCAATAACAGAGACATGGTACTCTGCTAATCATGGCTGGGAAGTCAATGTACCAGGCTTTACATTGTTCAGGAGGAACAGGGAGGGTAAAAAGAGCTGGGGCATCCGGGGCAGAATGAGCCATCCCATTTCTTCTCTGCAAATACCTGGCAGTGGTAATCCACACAATTCCTGTAAATAGTGTTCCTGCACACTGCAGCCAGGTGCTGCAAAAATGTCACAATATGCAGGCCTGCCAATCTTAATTTAAACCAGTCATCTTGTAGTTGTATCAATCTTTTCATGAATGTCTTTATTTTCTGTCCCTTGATAAATAAACGTTTTAAACTTCTTAAATGATGCAATTGCAAAATAAAATGTCACTGCCTAGAATGGAGTTGCAAAAATGGCAATTTCACAATTTATATCAGGTTGGGATGAATGGATTGGAATAATATAATATTGATCGATCGATCGAGGGAACAATTTCGCAGGTAGGTAGTAAAAAAAAATAATACGCTCGGTTATTTTTTTAAATTTTATAGTCAATATGTATTTATTCAAATACTGAACAAAGCTAAGCATAGCTTGACAGCTTGTATATGTTCATGACAGAATCAATCACTACTTGCCTGGAGTGGATGGATTCCTGCTGCTGGGGCCTGAGTGTCCTGGACTGTATGTGGGAGCATGCCTGAGGGCTGGTTCATGGCCCACTGAGGCGAGGAGTGGAGTGGAGGATTTGCGGAGTGGAGCACCAGCGGTGTTAGCCAGGGCAGCACAGCCATAGACAAAAAGTTTATTCTGGTCTAGTGGCTGAGGGTCACCATTTATGGTCCACATGAGAAGGTGATGATGACAACAACTGACAGGTGCAGATCAGGTCAAGACTGACATTCGTGGCGGGGTGCGAGTGAATCAGCGAGGTATGGTCCATGAGGACAAGTTGGTCAGGTAGTTGGTCAGGTAGTACTGATGTTCGGAGGGGGGTTGACTCAGCAAGGGGCCACTTGGGATATTTTTTATTTTGTCACCAGCCAGGCACAGCCACACCCTAGGTCTCAGGCAAATTGGAGCAGAGCAGAGGAAAGGAGACTCATGAGAGTGGAAGTCAGACTTCTGGAAGAGAAAGACACAGACAGGCGTGCATGCTGCTCATGGAGGCTAGCTACACCTGCCTACACTACACTGCAGATGAGACGAAGCAGCGTAATACCATATTGGCTACCACTGGGAGCTGGGTTTGCTCTTTTGGGTGTGAAGTTATGTGCAGTTCTGTGCCAGAGAACTACCTGCTGATGCTGTCACTTTTGGCACTACCGTTCTAATCCATATGAGATAACGGCCCCGGCCTTCAGTGAATAAGGCAATCTGTACTGCCTCACCTCTCCTTCCTAGGTATCTGAAACACAGGGCTACATCAGCAGGGACTGTGGGATCCAGCATTCACTGCTACATGTCCGTCACTGGCCGCAGGGATCCAGGACTTGTTGCTCCATTGTGAGGATTCAGCATAGCGGTGATTCTGGATTTCTAGTAGGATTATTTTTAATTTTTTGCAAATAACTTTATTTTCTAAGAACAGGTTTTAACATGAACATATAAAGAAAACAAGCAAAATTCCATCTTGTGACTAGACAAGCACAAATATGTTCATGATACAGTAATCATAACTATCAAAAGAAACCCCCCAAAAAATAAGTAACCCCCACCCATCCTGCAACAGCCCCTTCTTCCATGGCCCTATTACACCTAAAAGATTAGCAATATGAACAGATTGGGCTTTTATAGGGATTCGTGGCACACCCTTTAACACAAAAAAAAAAGACCAAATATAGTGGGAAGGGGGAAATACCTAAAAAAAAGACAGAAAATACAAAGACCCCCACCAGGGAAGCATAGTGATGAAGATAACACTTTAAAGATAGATTCCCTATCAATATAAATGTAAAAAGAGGGATCCTAGGCATTGTCAGGAGGAAACAGAAAAAACTGATGGGAGCTAATTCAATAACCAAATTTATCCTTAAGGATTAAAAAAGCTCTCCCCAACATTCCTGGAATTTCTCACCAGAGTGGGAAAACCTTCCCTAACCCATCTTTTCATGCTTAAGGCGGGGAAGAAATCTACCAACCATTCTCAAAAGAGGGTTCCCATTCTTCCCTCCAATGTCTTAGAATTACCAACTTTGTAACCAAGGCAACCAATGCTACCTGTACTTTTTGAAAAAAGGTGGGGATAGATGAATACATGCCTAAAAGGCAGGTGTCCTCATCCAAATATGGGGCAATTTTAAGATAAGTTGCCACCCGCCTTTTGATCGTGTCCCAATATTTAGCTATCTTGGGGCACGACCACAATTTGATGATTTAGTGTAGCAAAATCAGAACCACAGTCCTTACATTCTGCAGAGGACAACCTGCCCATCCGATATAATTTACTAGGCATATAATATATATTGTGTAGAATATTGAACTGGATGTTTCTCAGTTGGTCTTGTTTGATTAAAAGATAGTTGTCAGTCCAGATAGTTTTCCAAGTTTTATCTGCAAAATATTTTGTATGATTATTTTTCCAATAGTAGGCTATAGGGGAGGGATTTACCAAGGCTTGACTTATGATTCCCTAATACAGTTTAGCTATTGATTTCCGACCCTTAGACAAATCCCAGAGGGTATTTAAAACTCCCCCCACATGATCTGACCATGGTAATTTGCCCAGAAAGTGTTTAATACACTGACGTATTTGCATTAACTGAAACCGAAATTTAGAAGGAACATTGAACTTATTTTGCAAGTTAGCAATGGATACCAATGAGTTCCCCGAAGTGAAGTCTTTTAAACATAACTCATTATGAGATCCCCCGAGGTAGGTTTTAACTATGTTCTTGTCTATTTTTAAGTTTGGGTTATTAAACAAAGGTTGCCTCAGATCCTTAGTAGAATGGATCCGAAGCAAGGAACATAATTGACGTAAAGCTCTCACGTCCCACCCAAGAGGAGAGTCTCTGAGCTTAAAAGGAATATTTGACCACGGGTTGAACAGCAAGGCTGCCAGAGCCAGATTGCTCACCTTAGATTGCTGGTTATCCAAATGTAACCATGCGGGGCTCTCCAAGATATTAGCTTTAGGCGTGAAACAATGCAAAAATCTGTTAGCATGAATTGCCAGGTAGTAAACATAAAAATCTGGTAATTGTAGCCCCCCCCCCCATTGCTCTAGGGCGGGTGAGTTTCCCATAAGCCATACGAGGAGCCTGCCCTTTCCATAGAAAATCAGAACATATTCTCTGAAGAGACAAAAAGAAGGCTTTAGGGAGATAGATACTGAGGTTATTAAGGGGTTAAAAAAATCTGGGTAAAATTGTCATTTTCAAAATATTCGACCTCCCCCAAAAAGATAACGGTAAATTTTTCCACCTGGCCAGATCTTCTTTAGTTGTTTTTATCAAAAGATCTAAATTAAGTTCCTTAAGTTTAGTAGTATCTTTAGAAATTTTGATACCTAAATAAGTTAGGTACTCTTTCTCCCATTGGAGGCCCATACTTTCAATATGGTCCCTCGTAAGAAGAGGGGATAGGGAGTATACCATGGTTTTATTTTTATTGAGTTTATATCTTGAAAACTCACTAAATTGTGATATAACTTGAAGGGCACGAGGGAGGGACTGCCTGCTATTCAAAATATGCAGGAGTAGATCATCAGCGAACAGGGGTAACTTGAGTTCCAAATGTTCAAATAGCATGCCCCTTATCCCCTGCTCTAAGTGGAGAACTCTAGCTAATGGTTCTATATACAAATTAAACAGGTAAGGAGAAAGAGGGCATCCCTGCTGCGTGCCTCGACAAAGTGGGAAGGGATCTGAAATATGATTATTACACAGCAACCTTGCTGTTGGACAACGATACAAAACTCGAATTTGGTTAACAAAGGGCTGTGGAATACCAAATTTGGAAAGGACCTCAAAACAAGTATGTCCACTCTACCCTATCAAATGCTTTTTCTGCATCCAGGGACACCAAGACAGCTTCCAGCCTGGGGTCTCTGGATGCAGAAATTAGGTGAAATAGTTTCCTAAAATGGTCTGATGAAGTACACTTCGCCACAAACCCTGCCTGTTCTGGGCCAATCAAACACTTCCATACGCCCGCCAATCTATTGGCCAAAATTTTTGCATAGATTTTAACATCAATATTAAGCAGGGAAATAGGCCGGTAATTACTAATCACTGTAGGATCTTTCCTTGGTTTGGGCAGGAGAATTATTCTCACTTCAAATAGTGACTGATCCTGGACTGGGAAGGAATCCCAGTAAGTATATAGCTGTAGCAACAGAGGAATGAGGTACCGTTTAAAGGTTTTGTAGAACAGGCCCGTAAAGCCATCTGGGCCTTGCCTGGTTTTAAAGAGTCAGTCACCGCCGAGATCTCCTCCACAGTGATTGGGGCTGTTAAGTGGGTCTGGTTATCTCCCGATAGGGTAGGCAAGCCTGCTCTAGTTATAAAGGCTGACATTATTTCATATTGAGTACCCAATAAGAGATCCGGGGAGTACAATGCTTTGTAATACTCTCTAAAGAGAGTTAACATCTCAGGTGGACTAGCCACCAAAGAACCTGATTGTGGGTGTTTAATGGCCGCAATCCATTTTGATGCTGACTGTTGCTTTAATTGCCAAGCTAAAAGTTTATTTGCTTTGCTGCCATGGCCAATATATGAAGCTTTTAGTAGAGAAGCAGATCTCTCTACTTTCTCTAGTAAAGTGCTTGCATAGTGTGTTCTTAACCTAATAAGTTCCTGTTCTTCTAGAGACGAAAGGTTGTCCACTCCCTTAATTTCCAAATTCCTAATTCTCTGCAAGCAAGTATTGGTTTGAATTGACTTTTCCTTTTTTGCACTATAGCAATACGTATAAGTTCCCCCCTCCATGTAGCTTTTAAAGCTGCTCAGACTAGATTCACTGCAGGGACTGAGTTATAATTAACTTGAATGGAGTCCTGCAAAAATTGTTGAAATCTTGAAATTATTTGTTTATCCTTTATTAGATTATTATTTAACGACCACGTATGTGACCTAATAGGAACGTTGGGTAATTCTAAATGAACTACAATTAAGGAATGGTCCAAAATTACCCGGGCTAGTATTTTTGATTCAGTGATGCATGGGATTAATTGATGACTGACTAAAAAATAATCAATGCGAGAATAGCTTTTGTGCAGTGGGGGAAAAAAAGTAAATCTTTACCTAATGGGTTAAATAATCTTCATGGGTCTATAAGACCTAATGAGGAGATAAATTCCCCTAAGGCCTTTTGAGCTGAAGATAATTCCGCCCCTCTAAGATATGTACAATCCAAATCACTTGTCTGAACTAAATTCCAATCACCACCAATTATAATAGGGTATTGTCGGGGGCCAATACCAATGCTAGATGTGTAAAGAAGGAAAGGGTTTCTACATTAGGGCCATAAACTGACCCCAATACTATATCAAGGTTCCCCAATTTACCTAAAATGAAGACGAACCTTCCCTCAGGATCGCTGACCGTATCCCCAGGAGTAAAGGGTAAGCTTTTGGCTAGCAACAGTACCACGCCCCGCTTACGAGAGCTGAATCCCGCTCCAAAAACCTGGCCCACCCAGCACTTTTTAAAGAACTTTAGCTGTTCTGGAAGCATGTGTGTTTCCTGGAGAAACACTATCATAGGGTTGAATTTAGCAAGGTGGTTTTTAATGACATATTTCTTCCTATTGTCCTTCCCCCCTTAATATTCCAAGAAAAGATATTCAGAATGTTAAGCATAAGTTAAAAGATGGTTGTGCCATGCAGTAAAAATGAATTGAAGGGCTATGCTGCCACCACCCCCACCCTCCCAACAACAGGAAAGAGCTGCCTCCAACATATTTCCCATAAACACACAAACGCTAAACTAAATAATAAAACACTTGAACTATATACAAATCTCCTCACCTGGGCCCTAAGCCCCCCTCCCTAAATCTTGGACCATGATAATCTCAAAGGGAGAGCAACGTTCAATCACCTCCCAACCTATAAAAAAGTTCCAAAGTTAAACTTCTTTTACACCCTCCTTCATCCCACTAATATATAATCATCCCTCCTCTGAGTATAGGAGTAGTTCCAGTTACCGTAACCCATCCCTGCTATATACTAACTTCCTCAGTTGGGTACACACAAAAGAAAGAATAATAAGCAGCCTCATTTTCCAACTGAGATAATCACTGAAGAATGTATATCAGTAGACTTTTGACTTGACTCTAAGAAATAGGAAAAAGACAAAAAAAGGAACCTAAGCTTAGGATCTGGACAATAACTAAGTTCCCATTTATAAGCCTTGTACTTCTGTACATAAGAATTGCTCCCAAAATAATATTCTGAGGATCATACTGCAAACACAGTTTGAACTAATAAAAATGCTGCCTCGTAGACCATGGTTTGCGCGTCAAAGCAGTTTTAACTTTCTGTATATTTTACCAGACTGATAAAAAAAGAATAGAAAAAATACCAACGCAAAAAAAAAAGTGTCTAAACCGCGTGTAACTGAGCTATCTCGGTTAGTGCACCTCTAACTTATTGTCATTTCTAACCCATGAGATTGCTGCCAAGTTCCCCCTATAAGTCTAGAGATTTTATATTTAACTTGCTCCCAGCTAATGACACACTGGGCTATATGCAGTGTTAGTTACAGATCCTTAACTTTACTTTGCAAAAACAAGTAATAATAATAGAAAAAAAAACGAAAGGCAAAGATAAGGAAAGCCTTTCCAGCATTACTTGAAGTCCTTGGCAATAACCGCTTGCCTGCTAAATAAGGGACATTTGGCGCCATCTAGTGGATAAAACTGAGCAGCAGCTATCCTACAGCTTCCTTATGATTAACATTAGGTACAAATAAAAAAAACTTCAAACTACTTTGGAATGGTGCCTCTAAAATCATGCTTTGCATTCTTTAGTCGTTTAATCCTCACATCTCCCTACCAAACCGTTGAGTCAAACAAAGCCGCACAGAAAGGATTAAACATTTTAATATTAGTCTGGTTCTTTACGAATGTTCTTAATGAGTGTCTCTTTAGTCCCCTGTTTAAACTGTACTACTCCCTTCTCATTTAGGAAACAGGTTGGGGTAATTTCTTCACCGAGTCTTTGTGGCTTCTTCCACCGAGTCAAAACGCTTGGCACCTTCTGCTAGGGTAACCTCTAATCGGGCAGGATATAGGAGCCGATGCCGTATACCCGCTGCCCACAGCTTTGAAGTGATGGGCTGAAATGAAGCTCATAACTGGCGGGTTTTCAGCGTTAAATCTGGAACCAGTCTCAGTTTTTTACCCTCCCAGAGGATAGCTGATAACTTCTTGGCTTCCTTGTGGATGAATTCCCGATCTAAATAATTTAACGATAATCAGCCTAGGTGGGTCAGCAGGTGAGGGTTTTGCCCTAAGAGATCTGTGTGCACATTCAAAAATAAATTCTGGGCCATTCAGAGAGGGGCCCACAGTCTTTCTCAGAAACCGTTGCAAAAACTATATCGTATTAGGGCCCTCTTCACCCTCGGGAAGGCCTAACAGCACCAGATTGTTCCTCCTGTTTCTCCCCTCCAGATCATCAAAATGATCCTCAAG
The DNA here is from genome assembly GCA_016271365.2 of Neoceratodus forsteri. Taxonomy (NCBI): domain Eukaryota; kingdom Metazoa; phylum Chordata; order Ceratodontiformes; family Ceratodontidae; genus Neoceratodus; species Neoceratodus forsteri. The sequence goes on along the minus strand of CM028130.1, from coordinate 1,061,888,689 downwards.
TTTAGATAGGCTCCTTTTTATCTCCACCACCTTGGGTTCCATCTTATCTTGTTTTCTCTCTATCGAGGCTACTCTAGCTTCCGCATCAGTGACTCATCGGGCTAGCTGCGTAACTGTTGGCTTGAAATCAGCTACATCTTCGATGAGTTTTAGCAGAGCCTCCTTAATAGATGTGAGCTCCGAGTAAATATGTGAGGACGAAAGCTCCTCTGGAGATAGTTGGGGAGAAGAGCTGCGGCAAGGGCGCTTGGCCTCTGATTCTTGTGTGGCCTCCTCAGCTAATTGCTGTGTGGACATGCTTAAAGGAATGCCCATCTCCAATTCCTATCCGGAACAGCCTCTGCGATCCCCGATTACTTAACTTTCTGATTTTATTGCTGGCAAGTGAGAAAAATTGGGTGTTTTTTGTGGTTCAGGTCGGTGAAAGAATGGAGCTCCGACAAACACATCCTATCCCTTGCACAGACTCCAGGATTATTAAGATTTCAGCATATCAGGGATCCAGGTCTCCATGAGCATGATAACTGCCAGCTCTCAGAGAAGGCTCTCGGGCTGCAGATTATTGCCAGCCAGCTTTATGCAAATGAAAGTACTGAAGGGCTCTCTCATTGGAGCACTTCAGTCCTTTCAAGTACACAAAATTTCTGACACTGAAACTGTGACCACCATCATACTCAGGTTATGTGGTCATTGATCTGTTAGGGATGAGCACAATGTAGATTGCTCTGCATTGAACTAGTCCATGACATACCTCTGAAATGCCATTCTCTGAAGCAAAGCAAAATGTTTCTTGCGCACACACATGGAAATATTAAAATAGGGAGAATCATCTATAAAACAATCTCTCAGGGCCCAGTGGTGCTGAGGGCTGAGGTGCTGGATGCCACACCTTGCACCACGCCAGCGACCAGTGTTTGGGAATGAGCATGAGCCTTCTGGGGCTGGTACAGGAGGGAGAGGATCGAGCATCCAGAGGACAGCTCTCCTCTCCCAGGGAGGGAGGACTGGTGTTCCAGCCAAATGACTGCCCCCAGGTGGAGGCCTGAGGGTAGTGTGGGACTGTGGGCGCCATGAAAGGGAGGGTGCTGTGGGACTTCCATGGATGTGCACATGCCTCCATGTATGCACAGCCTATGTGTGTGCCCCAGCAACGGAGAAGGGAGAAAATGGAGGAGAAACACTCCAGCTGCGGATGAAGATTGACCCTCGCTAGCTCTACTCCAGCGCACTGGCAGGGTGAGTCCCTGTGATACTGCAATGTTAGGGGGGAGCTAGTTAGAAGGGGGCAGCAGTGGAAACGTGCAGGAGATAAATACCTATATAAAAAAAAAAATCTCTCAGCAGACCAGTAGTAGGATACACACTTTGTTCCTATACAATGCACCAAGCTTGGTATGGAGCTTTTGGTGTATGGTATCAATATGAACTGAGAAATCAAGATAATGATCAAGCCAGATCACGGTGTACTTGAAAGAGGATATGTCCTCAATCATAGCATCATCAAGGGTGTGAAATAAAGGGAGAAGGGTGAGTCTGGAAAGCCCCTGATGGGTGCTAAAAGTCATGGAAACTGTTGTTTTTTGGTTTTTTTTTTTTGCATTAAGGGTTAGTTGGTTAGACTGGAACCAGTGCTGAATATTGTTGACATCCAGCTGCAGCTGAGAGGTAAGATCATGGAAAGTGGATCCAGATGCAAAACGTACTGTATCATCACAGTGCACATATGAATGGACACAGAAGAACAGACAGACGGGAGGTCATTCAAAAATTTGGAATCGATAATAAGACCCAGGACAGAATCTTGAGGGACATCTGAACATATAGGGAGTGGTGAAGAAATTGAGCTACCTATCCGGACAGCTTGAGATCTACCCTTTAGGTAAGAACAAAACCAACTGACTGCAGAGTCAGAAAGACCCATTGCTTTAAACCTGTCCAGAAGGAGGGGACGAGCCACTGAGAAACCTGCTGGCCACATAATGAAAATAGGACCAGTACAAAAATGCTAGATAAGTAGCATGTCCAGATAATATTTATTTCAGAGAACAGTGGATTGTGAGAAAACTGCGCTCGAGCAAGTATCACATCAGAGGTTATCACAGTACTTCTCTCTAACATGCCATCACAATTAACTGTTTACGGTGGGCGAAGGGTGTGATTAAAGGTAGGGCAGAATATTTATGTACAGAAAAGTACTGTGCCTGCATTGTTTACTTAAATAAGAGCACCAATTCCTTTTTACTTGTTATGAACATACGAAATTGCCAGCAGATACAGACCATTGTTCAAGTAACATCTCCTGCTCTCATCTGTCCCTGGGAGCCGCTTTGTGGGAGCAGCTGATCCTCTGTCAAACACAAGGACACACATGCTGCCTGTACATCCTTCAGAAAGCACAGCTGCAGAACTGTCCAGTGCATGAAGCCTGAGTCAGATTACTGTAACTGATACCACAGTGACTTGGGCTTCAAAGCGCATCTTGTCCATTTTTTATTTCCTCTGCTCCCAGTCTTGATGATACCATGCTTGTCATAGAACTCAGTAACAGACCCAAACATTGAAATGAACCAACCAGGATACAAGGTTCGATTTGTAATATTATTGGTACAGGATAAAATAAGCATTTGTCAATGCCGAATGCTTGCTTGCTGGCATTAGCAGTGGAAGTGCAGGAGTTAGGCAGATGCAGTATAGTAATGGCAGTGAAGTGTTGAACTGACGCCAACTCCACCCCCACCCTACAGAGATGGACAGGCATTGGGGTGTGCCTTTGGATCCTCGCCTGTTACGGTCAAACCATTTCACCTCACCCTACCCTGCAGAAACTGACAAGTGTTGAGGTGTGCTTGGGGTGTTCAGGCTTTACACTCACCTCATCCCATAAGGGAATACGCTGAAATGGGTGCAGTATAGGAGAATGGTGTGAACTCTGGGGCCAAAGAGTCCAAGATGCACCTCGATGCCTGTCACTGGCTGCAGGGTGGGGTGGGGGGGGAGTGGGGGTGGAATGGCGTGAACATTACTGTCGACAATCTCAAGTCTCACCCCTGATGCCTGTCAGTCCCTACAGAGAAGGGCGTAACGGTTGGAAACCCTAATGCCCTGGGTGTTTCTTGGTATTTTTACTCCAAGTTTTCAACATGGGCTTTTTGTGACCCCACCGCATGAACAGTGACACTATCAGTTTGTTAGCCAAAAGGTGATTTTGCACAGTGACTGCGCCATTTGATGCCACAGGTGCGAAAACACATTTCGAACATAATGTGAAAAATGACAGCTGTACTGTTCATGAGCTGTAAAAAATGTTAATGTTGAAAATCTGGAATGAAAATATAAAAAAACTGGTGAAGTCACAAGCATGCATAGAAACTGAGTAACACAATTATTGTGGGGATTTTTTGCACCAGATTTTCAATATAGGCATTTTGGGACCTCTGCTCATGAACAGTGTTACTGTGATTTTCTTAATTTGACCCGAACACTGATTTCCCACAGACACCACGCTATTCTGTGCCAGAAGTGCGAAAACACATTTCAGCCAGGATGCGAAAAATGACTGGTGTACTGTTCATAAGATTGTGTGTAAAAATGCCAATGTTGAAAATCTGGAGTGATAATATTACAGATTCGTGAAGTTACAAGAGTGCATAGAAACTGCGCAATGCACGCTCGTAATACATTAATTTTATGGACTTTCATCACCAAACTTTCAACATAGGCATGTTAGGACCTTTGCTCATGAACAGTGTCACTGTGATTTTCTTAATCTGTTCTGAACACTGATTTCCCACAGCTACTGTGCTATTCTCTGCTGGAAGTGCAAAAACACATTTTGACCAGGATGTGAAAAATGACAGCTGTAATGTTCATAAGGAGGTGTGAAAAAATGCCAGTGTTGAAAATCTGGAGTGAAAATATTGCAAATTTGCGAACTTGTGAGTGTGCGTGGAAACTACGCAACACACACTCATAAAACAGTCATTTTTGGAAATTTTTTCACCAAATTTGCAATACAGGCTTTTTGAGAGCCCACCTCATGAACAGTGACACTGTCATTTTGTTAACTGGTCCCAAAAGGTGATTCTGTGCAGTGAATAACCAGATGACAGTGACTGAATTCATGAGATGGGGTCCCAAGAACCCCATGTTGAAAATTTGGTGCAGAAATTTGAAAAAATGACTGAGATATGAACCAAAGTTGAAAAAGCCCTACTTAGCCATTATACAGCTTACCCGGCATTTCTTCAGTTCATGATCAGCTTTGAAGAGTGCAGACGTGTTCCTGGTCCAGCGAAGATCATTGCGTTGACCTCTGGAGGTAAGTATGGAGTGAGGGGGTGTGTGGGGAGGTGGAGTGCGCAGAGGGTGGGAGTAGGTTGGGGGAGAGGACAAGAGAGTCAACGAGGGACTGTTTTCTGTTGTTACAGTTTTTTTTTTTTTAAAAGATGATGCAGGACTTTTGCCGTGTTGGGGTGGGCTCCCAGCGTGGCAGCATGGCACCTGGAAGTTTGTTTGGGGGGGTCAGTGGTGCCAATGGGGGATTGGGCACCCCCTGTTGGCCATACAGTGTGTGGGGGGAGCACATGATGATGCGGGACATTTGCCATGCTTGGGTGGGCTCCCAGTGTGGCATCTTGAAGTTTGTTTTTTGGGGGGTCACTGGAGCCAATGGGGACTGGTCACCCCATTGGACATACAGTGTGCTTGGGGGGGAGTGTGCAAGTGCCAAGTGGGATTGGGCACCTCCCTCAACACACACAACAAATCCGGAGGGGTGCATCATGCCAACGGGAGGTGCAGTGGGTATAGTTCAAAGACAACGACTGATAAGGTGGTGACGGGTAGGCAATATGCATATTGCTGATGGAACTGCAGTATGCAAATTGCCTACATGTTACCACTGCTGATTGTAGAGGTCATTCTCTTTCAACTGTATGCCACTGCATCTGAACTACTGTAATAGACAGCTCGGACATTCATTGGTGAGGTGCGTCCACGCCTGCAAAAATGCTCAGGGCATTGGAAGCGGGGGTGCCACACCTACAAAAACTCATATGGTGGCACTATGTCTCTTGCACATGTGTGCAAGCAAACATAAAACAGGACTTCTACACACCTCATTTGAGTAACTATCTGCACTTTAAGCAATCGGATTGCAGTGGAGGAGCACTTGGGGAATTAATTTAAATACCTAATAAGAATTAATTGCCATGCCCCCTTCCATAGAACTCATCTCCCAATTGGAGCAGGGGCTGGCTTCAAGAAAGGGCACCTACAGACAACTCTCCCAGGCAATGGAGCATGTGTAGCCAATTCCAAAGAAACTGACAAGTCTGTTTTTAAATCTAAACTTGGTTGGCTGGCTCAAGAAGCAGAGCTCCCCACAGAGCAAGCAGCAGGTCCCAAGTTCAAAAGCGCTGTGATAGTAAAGGCACTAGAGAAGATACGCCACCTTCCACAGAACTCAGTTCCTGATCCGAGCAGGGGCTGGCTTCAAGAATGGGCACCTAGAGACACCTAGAGACAGCTCTCCATGGCAATGGAGAGCATGAAGCCAATTCCAGAGAAACTGACAAGTCTTTTTTTAAATCCAAACTGGGCCAGTTGGCCCAATGAGCAAATCTCCCCATGGAGCAAGCAGCAGGTCCCAAGTTCAAAAGCACTGTGAGAGTAATAATAAATAGCCTCCTCATGTCTTCAGAATTTGTATCCCCAGTATGGACAACAGTCATTACTGCCCTTTAGCTGCAGTGCTTGAAGTATGAATCAGTCATTTAACCCATCTGGAAGGCAAGCAGGGAACGGAGGGGGGACCACTAGACTACCAGGGAGATTTTTTACAGTTCCATGTCATAATAGCAATTGCAAAACAGCGATAGCTAACATGGCACATGTATATTGCCAAAGAGCAAATTGGCAATATACACTTCAAAACAACCCGACATCCGAATGTTAAAAAGTGTTTTTCATGGGGCTGTCCCAACTCCCACACCTCCTGAATTAGATTCTCAACTCCAGGGGAGCATGTTGGGAAGCTGGCAAAATCGAGTTAAAAAATTTAAGTTCCTGCACGAGGCAGTGGCAAAATGTACACGCTCCAGATCCTGAACCTAGAACCTGCTGTGCTAGAGCTAGCCACCCACACCACCACACCATACGGCTAGCTCAGTGGCAGCAGGTACGCCAGTCCCCTAAAACACTTTCCCTGTTCCTCCCCTTTCCCTCGCTATTCCCCCTTTCTGGTCACCCTTCCCCACAGTCGCTTTCCTGCACGGTCACTAGTTAGCAGGGTAGCCCAGAATGATAGCGCTGAAAATGAGTCACTATTTTTGTAGTCACTCATTTTTGGTTGCTGTTATTACTAGATACCTTTTTTACCAATATTTACACTACAACCGGGTTCAGGGAAGGGAGCAGGGCCACTAGACTACCACTGAAATGGGTTACGGAATTCTGTCATGTTACAGTTGGGGACTGGGAGGGCTAGTCACCCACGGGCTGATGGCTGCTGTACATACAAACATACGAAAATGCCAGCAGAAACAGGCCTCAAGTCTGCTTGATTGTGCAGCTAGCCCCTCAATTTGCAGCTCCCGCCCTTCCCACCCTCACTCTGTCCCATCCCCTCTTAAAACCACCCACCGTTCTACAGGATACCACCTCCTTTTGTAGAGTATTCCACTTGTCTACCATCCGTTCCATGAAAAAGTGTCTCTTGATTTCCCTCCTGAATCTTCCCCCCCTCCAGTCTCAGCCGGTGACCTCTCATACCCCTCCCTCTTCTAATCTTGAAAATTCCTTCTGTATTAGTTTTATTAATCCCTTTTAAGTATTTAAAGGTTTCAATCATATCTCCCCTACTGTTCAGCTCGCCTTGCCTATCCTCATAGGACATTCCCTCCAATCCCTGGATCATCTTTGTTGCCCTACGCTGCACCCCCTCCAACAATCTGACATCCTTCTTCAGGAACATATGCCACTACTGCACATAGTTTGCCAGGTGTGGCCTGACCAGTGACCTGTACAGGGGAAGGATCACCTCCCTATTTCTGGAGGAGATTCCCCTCACTATACACCCCAGCATCTTGTTGGCTTTTGCTGCCGCCTTCCTGCACTGAGTTGAGTTGTTCATACTCTCCGTTATAAGCACTCCAAGTTCCTTTTCCTCCTCGGTGCATTCCAACTGCACCCCCCCCCCCAGCTGATAGCTCCATCCTTGTTTCCCAGCCCCAAAGTGTAGTTCCTTGCATTTCTTGGTGTTGAACCCCAACTGTCATATTTCTGACCACTCCTGAAGTTTGGTCAGGTCTTCCTGCAGCCCGTCCAACCCTCTATGTCATCTACCACAGCCCCCACCTTTGTATCATCTGCGAACAGACTGATCCTACTTCAGATCCCGAGTGAGATATCAGCTATGAATATCCCAAACAGCACCGGTCAGAGCACCGATCCCTGTGGCACCCCACTTGTCACCATCCTCAGGGATGAGAGTGCCCTCCCACTACCACCCTTTGCTGCCTTCCATTCAGCCAGTTTCTGACCCAATTTACCATCTTTGTTCCCACCCCTATATACACCAGCTTCCCCCTTCAGCCTCCCATGCAGCATGAAATAAAAGGCCTTGCCAAAGTCCAAAAACAGGACATCCACTGCATGGCCCTTGTCAAGTTCCTTAGTCACCCAGTCATAGTATTCAATAAGGTTTGTCTGGCAGGAACTGACCAAGACAAACCCATGTTATCAACCGTACTGAAGTCCTTTGTCTTCCAGAAAGGTCACCAGCTTTTCTTTTAGGATTGTTTCCACAAGTTTATCCACGATTGATGTGAGGCTCACTGGACTACAGTTATTTGGTTTGTTCTTAGGGCCACTTTCGTGAATGGGCACCACATGGGCCATCCTCCAGTCCTGCAGTATGCATTCTGTATCCAGGGAGGTATTGAACAGGTCAGCCAGTGGTCCTGCCAGGACCTCAGTTAGTTCCTTAAGTACCCTAGGGTTAACGCCATTGGGTCCTGGTGCCTTGTCCACCCTTAGTGCCCTTAACCCTTCCAGAACCCTGTCCTCTGTAATCCCTGTATCCATCAACCCTTCCCCTCACTGCCCACTACACCCCTCCCTTGTGGTATTTGCCCCCCTTTCTCCTCTGTGAACACAGAACAGAAGTATCCATTTAATATCTCTGCCTCCCCCCCTTCTCCACCCGACCTTCATCCTTACTAATCCTCACAATTTGGTCTTTGTTTTTCCTTCTCTCTCTCTCTCTCTCTTATGTATCTGAAGAAGTCCTTTTCTGCATCCCTAATACCCTGTGCCATTCTCAGCTTTCTAGATGCCTTGGCTGCTCTGACAAGCCTGGTAACATCTCTGGACTTCTTTATATATTCATCCTCGTCGACTCCCCCTCTGGATTTTTTGAACCTCCGAAATGCTTTTCTCTTGGCCATCACCCCATCCATGACCTCCTGAGTCAACCAGCTGGGCTTCTTTGCCCTTCCCTTTTTGCTTCTTGTCCTTGTGCATGTCCCAGTAGCCTCCACCAGCCCTTTTTTAATAATGTCCCATTTTTGACTAGTATCCAATGTTGGTTGAATTCCCACTAGATGCCTGCACAAAATTCCCCCATCCTTTTAAAGTCTACCCCTTTGAAATCAATCACCCTGGCTCCTGTACCCCCTACTTCCCTGCCCATATTGAATGCGAACCACACCGAGCGGTGGTCACTCCCATCCAGCAGGTCCTCTACCCCCAGATCCCACACAGCCTCCCCATTTGATAGTACCAGGTCCAGAGTATTTTCCAATCTAGTCGGTTCCTGGACCAACTGCACCAAGAAGCTGTGCTGGAATGCTTCTAATATGACCTGCTCCTTTGCACTGTTGGTGGTTGTGGTGTTCCACTCCACTCCAGGTAAGCTGAAGTCCCCCACCAACACTGTGTTCCCCTTCCCGCAGACCCTTCTAATTTGCTAAGCTAGCTCATTAGCCAGGTCATCCCCTTGAGCTGTTGGTCTGTGTGCTACCCCCATCCTCAGAGCACTACCTTTTGAGTCATGAAATTGCAACCATAGGGCCTCTGTCTTGCCTTCCTCCCCCTTCTCCCTTATACACCTTATCCCCTCATGCACATAGATTACCACACCTCCACTTTCCCCCTTATCCCTATCCTTCCTGAGTATCTTGTACCCAGGGATCATCATATCTCAGCCCTGGTTCTAGGTGGCTCATGTTTCCACTATGGCCGCAATGCTGACCCTCTCCACTTCCAAGACAGCCTCCAGCTCAGCTGACTTATTATCCAGGCTTCTTCTGTTAAGTGATATCACCCTCCACCCTGTTCCTTCCCCTCCCCTCCCTGCTTATCCCCCTTCTATTTACCCCCTGTCCCCTTACACTGATTCCATCTCTTAGTTTGGGGTTAAGCTCGTTCAGTTCACTTCCGTAGGATCCCTGCCTACCAGCAGACCTCTCACCCCTCTCCTAGTTTAACTCTACCTTTACTGCTATGTAGTCCTCCAGCTTCTGCTTTAATACTGTAACAGGGTCCCTGTTCCCTGTAAGGTTTACTCCCCTACTAGTATATATAGGTGACCCCCCCTTTTTTCTCTCACACTGTCCTATCCTCTTCATCTTTTCTTTTGTCCTTTTCCTTTTTTTCATGTCAGGGTGGCCAACCTGACATCTCATTGCTTACTTTACTATCCCTTTTCTCAAACCCCGCTTATAGTGCACCAGATAGCACTGGGTGCAGTGTAAAGCACTCTCCCTAATGGGAGATATGTCCAAACATGAGTACTGCTTTACTTTTTAATAGTGAAAACACTCCTGAGTTCCCTGGAGGGTCCCCAGTTTAGCACTAGTGCCCAGAGCAAAAGAGTAGTCTAGATAAAGAATAAAACATGCATGTACAAAAAAAAAACAAACAAAAAAAAAAACAGCCCAGAGACGTTGTAACTGGGCTGATAAATAAAAGAAACCACTAAAGGTTGGAAATGGGCTTAGGAAAGGCCCAAATGAAATGTTTTGCTGACGGCTGCACATTTCAGCCATTGGAGCAATAAAAGGAAATTGCTGCATAGTGGCAGGGGCTGCTAAAGGAGCCTAGTAAAGAGCCCCTGCAAGGTTTAAGTAACATGGCAGCATTTTTAAATGAAATGAGGGCTAAAATGCTCTAAAAATGGTAATTACTGAAATAAAGATACAGGTCTCCTGAGCTGATAGAAGAAGGGATACAAAGAGTGCACCCTTTATCTCCCATTCTCCTTGCCAAAACAGAGACACCTGAAAAACAGAAACAGTAATTATGTTGTAATTACCTGTGGGTTTCCCTGCAGTTCTTGCTATAGGGCTGGCTGACCACAAAATGGCTGGTTTTAAAGGTGCAGGCTTCAGTGACATCAGAACAAGGGAAGGGCTTGCTTCCAAATGAGTCCCAATTAAGCCCAAAAGAGCTATTCCCTACCTGTAGGTGTTTTTAAACTAAAGTCTGTTATCAGGTAAAGGATTATAGGGACTTGGAAAAGCATGAAATAAAATACATTTATTCTATAAAATAAAAGAATAAAAGCCTAATTGTTCTCTTGATGTTGGTCACCTGGCCATGATGTCATCAGCCATAAGGCTATATAAACTCACCACTAGAAGGAAGTGTAGAGAGAGGGGTTTGGGTGGCAGGCTCCATCCGGGGCAGCTGATTTTGGGTTGGTGGGGATAGTCCGACTGTTGCTCTGTCCCCAGTGCCGCCGTGGTTTTTTCACATACCATCTGTTGATTTGGGCTTGTTAGAACATCTGAAGGATAGGGGGAAGGTGATAATTTAGGGATTTGGGTGAGAAGTTATGTGGCTCAAGAATTTTATTCCTTCTTACCTGTGTTTACGGATGGGTCCAAGGATCCTGTGTCAGGTAGCACTGGTTCGGCTGTGTATGTGTCGATTTTTGATGTTAGGATGTTTAGGAGATTGACTGATGGGCTGTTGGTGTACTCCGCTGAGCTGATGGCCATAATTTTGGCACTGCAATGGGTTGAGGAAGTGCATCTTGATTGGGTGGTGGTTTGCTCGGACTTTGCGTCGGCACTGGCTAGTTTAGTGTCTTTTTCTTCTTGCCGTATGGATCTTTTATTGGAGGTATTCTTATCTTTATACCGCCTTCATCTTTTGTGAATTAATGTGCTATTCCTTTGAGTTCCTGCACATGTGGGGGTAAACACTCCTCTCGTGCTTCTTACTGCACCCCGCTGCGACCAGGACCATCTGCTCTCCCTGCCCACAAGTACAAAATGCTCCTGTAAGCTCACCATCAGATACCTGCGAATGTGTACCCTGAAACTACTGCTCCTCCTACTGCTCCTCTCTGGCAGCATCCTCCCAAACCCTGGCCCCATAGCCCAAGGATCGAATAATCATATTAATCGCACTGGAACACTCTCCATAGCCTCTCTCAATATCTGTAGCCTTCTCCCAAAGCTCGATGCCCTGCAAATCTTCTTGTGCCAGTACAAGCCAGACATCATTGCTATAGTTGAAAGTTGGCTATCATCAAAAGTCCCGACTCTACAATTGCATTACCCAGCTACAGTGTTTTTCGACTAGATTGAAAAACAAAAAGAGGAGGGCGATGTGCCATCTACCTTAGAGAGATGCTCACGGGTTATCCTCTAAACACCCCTCAAACGGACACATCTGCCCAGATCCTCCCAATTCGCATCATCTTAGGAGCTCATGGAAAAGCCATCACTGTTGCTGCAGTATACATCCCAGCAAAAGAACAATTAAAAGGCCTCAATGCCACCCTGGTCTTTGCATGTACACAACTCCTGGGCTCTGAGCTAATCTTACTTGGCGACTTCAACATTAACTGGCTCACCCCTGATACCAGGAACTACAAGGATGCCCTCGACTCTGTAAATCTCATGCAACTGGTCACCACCCCAACCTGCCACAACTACAAAACAGGCACCACCTGTCTCCAAGATGGGGTCCTAACCAGCCACCCCACCCAGATCTCCAATATCTCCGTTCTTCCTGACTCTCTTAGTGACCACTCTCCTGTCATCTGTGAATGGTCCAACAAATTCTACAAACCACCACCATCCATCACCACCAGCAGAACCATTCCCCAAGGAAAACTGAAACTACTAAAATCTCTCCTCAAGCAACAAGACTGGTCTCCCATTTACAATGCAACTGACGTGAACTCAGCCCTCGATTTCTTCATCTACACCTTCAACACAGCCTGTGACTCGTAAGCCCCCTTAAAAAAGCACAAAGTTGAAACTCTCTTCAATCCTTGGCTAACTGCTGATCTAATCACACAACTAAAAGCAAGGGACCACCTCTGGCTCCTGGCTCGGGAGTCCAGCATGCAGACCAACATTCAGAACTACAAACGTTCCCGTAATGCCTGTCCCCGATCAATCTGGCTTCACAAAAGCACCTACTACAAAGAAGAGATCACCAACACATGGGGAAATGGGAAAGCATTCTAGAAAAATATTAAAGAAATCTCTGAAAACAGCCAAAAACCACCCCTACTATGCTACTCACAGATGGGTCTATTACCCTCAGTCCTGCCACCATTGCCAGTACCTTCAACACGGCCTTCACAGACCTCAGTAATGTTCTCTCCCCTGACTTGTTCAATGATGACTACTCCCTCTCAGCCTACCACCACCACTGCACCTACCCCTGCCGCCCGCCTTCTACTTTAAAGCCATCAAATTGCACAAAGCTCGGAAATACATCACAAATGCTATCACTAAAACAAGACACAGTGGGGATACTCTTGATCTAAAGCTGCTGTACCTCACCCTTGATGAAGTTATTAGTCCTCTTACCAAGATCTTCAATCTCTCCCTCAGCCTCAGCCTCAGCCAGTTCCCAGACAAATGGAAATCTGCCACCATTACTCCAGTCCATAAATCAGGTGGCCTGACCAACCCTGGTAACTACTGACCAATCTCCATTCTGCCGCTGCTATCCAAGGCCATCGAGTGCATAGTTACTGACCAGCTCACTGATTACCTGGATAAACACAATATCCTTTGCTCACAGCAACATGGCTTCAGGAAAGGACACAGCACCACAACAGCACTCCTGGAATTCACCGGAGCCATCCACAGCACACTGGATAATGGACATCTAACTGGGTCAGTCTTTATAGACCTAACCAAGGCCTTTGATACAGTTCACCACCACCTACTCCTTGAACAACTCACAAACGGAGGGCTCTCCCTTGACTCCTCTGCCTGGTTCAAAAGTTACCTGAAGAACAGATCGCAAAGAGTGAAAATTGCAGGTTTCCTCTCTGAAGCATGACCTGTCCGCTCTGGAGTCCCCCAGGGTTCCATTCTGGGGCCCCTTCTTTTTAGTCTGTTTTTAAATAACCTCCCCCAATCATGCCCAGAACATCTCATTCTCTATGCTGATGATGCCGTTATCCTTGCCACCCACAAGGACCCGCTATCCCTACAGAACAAACTCCAACTCGGCTTCACCTCCGTGGAGCACTGGTTCAACAAACACAAACTCATCCTTAACTGCAAAAAAAAAACAAATCCAAGCTCTTCTGTAACTCTCACAATAGGAACAGGCAACATCCACTAACCATTACAAACTACCTTGGAGTAACCATTGAAGAGGTTCACTCCTTTAAATACCTGGGGATCACTCTGGACAAAAGCCCTGGCCTATGGAGCCCATATTGACTACATAGCCTAGGAGGCTAACCTGCATCTAGGCCTCCTCTATAGTTATAGGGTGCACCTTACCCCTGAAGCTCTAAGGATCGCTGTCCAAAGTTCTGTAGTCTCTGTTATCAATTATGGCCTTATTATTTATGGCTCTGCCACCTCAACAGCCCTCAGGCATATTGCAACTACCCTAAACAAAGATGTCTTCTAACTGGCACCCACTGCCTAACCCACACCTGTGACCTCTATGCCCAAACTGGTTGGCTACACCTATCAAACCATATAAAATACCAAACCTACATCATGGCCAAGAAGATAACCTCGGGTCTTGCCCCACCGGGCATCCTAGCCCTCCTCAGTCCATATAGTAACCCCCGCCACACAAGGGGATCTGATTTTCAACTCCTGCTGACCCCACGCTGCAGAACATCTATAGGCCAATGCTCATTTGCCTTCAGAGCACCGAACTGGTTAAATAATCTCAACAATGAAATCTCCTCCATCACCGTGCTTGGCACTTTCAAATCCAAGCTCCGCCGCTCACTCTCTGCATCCAGTACCTGTGACTGCCACACCTAACCAGTAACCCATGCTACTCTCTCAATACTGCCTAACCACTCAACCTAGCACTTTACCTCCCCTGCCTCTGTCCCTGACTTCCTCCTCCCCCCCTCATTCCCCCCACCCCTACCCCCTTACCACACCCCTTGCCATGTTTCCTCGACAATGCCTCTGGCAGCTCATATTCACCCCGTGTCCTATCCTTGTCTTGTAATGTTCTAGCATCCCCTTTTTTTTTGCCCTAGACCTATGTTTACCAATGACTCTATCCTGTGTCCACCTCGCTCTACTTGTGTATCTGCTGTTTTTCCTTGCATAACCATGTATGACGTAGCAATCCTGCCCACTTTTCTTCCTTGACCAATGTATACCAATACTGTTTTCATCTTCCCCAATATGTTGATGTACCAATTTTATCCTGTGTATTCTAACTTCAGATCGCTGTATCTCTGTATTATCTTGTACTGCCTCAATTTGTTGTACTGTTTTCACACTGACGTGGAACCTTTGTAAAACAGCCTTTAGCTCAAAGGTATTTGTAATCCTAGAACAAAATAAATAAATAAAATAAAAACTGGCAATGAAATAGCAGATCTATTGGCTAAAAGGGCTCTGCGGAGGGAGGTTGTGGATGTTCCTGTCCTGATTGGGAGATCAGAGGCTAAGGCCATCATTAGGGGAGCAGTAGTGTCAGCTTGGCAGGACCTGTGGGATTCGGAAGTAAAGGGTAGGCATTTGTATGGGGTTCAGAAATCTGTGCTGTCTCCGGGGGTAACAGGGAAAGGAAGGAAGGCTGAGATCTTGATGACCCGGTTAATCATAGGGCATGCTGGGTTGAATTCTATGCTGCATCGGTTGGGTAAACATCCGACAGGGTTGTTTGATCTCTGTCAGGTCCCTGAAACAATGGAGCATGAGTTGTTGTCCTGTGCTGCTTATTCAGTGGCGTGTGATGAATGTATGAATAAAGTAAGATCACTGGGGAGGCTGGAGTTCTCTTTACAAGGGCTTTTGTCTTTTGATCAGGGTTATCAAGGTGTTTTTAAATGGGTTCTGAATTTTCTTTCTGTTACTGGTCTGGGGTATAGAATTTGAGGCTTGCCGTTTATCTCCTTGATCCACACTCCAGCACAGTAGATGGTGGTATGCACCTTTAAGTTGGTTTTTGACCCGCCAATAAACCCAAAGAAGAAGAAGAAGTTTAAAGAGAGATAGGCCAGTGAGCTGCTCTTGTAGGAGGAAGGTGTGCCTGTTTTCACAACAGTGAATTGCTTTATGAAAGTGTTAAAATTAAGAGAGAAGTTACTAGGGAAGAGTCATCTTCAGAGTTTTGTTTATTTTGGTTGCTGACTAACACCCTGTTTTTTTTTTTTTTATTTCTGTAAATATTGATTTTATTTGATTTTGAATTAAAAATCAAAAACGCATTTGTGCGTTTATTTTATGTATCATACCTTCTGCCTAAGTGCCTGTTATTCCCACACCGTAACACTAGTGTCAGAAGTGGGAGTCTGGTGGTGTCGAGACTGCTTGGGAGGCACCATTAGTGGGTACTGGATCTAGTACCCAGTTGCTGCAAGAGAGGCAGGGGAAGGTCATTCACTTGATAAGGGCAATGGCTGAGAAGACAGGTGTGCAACCTGGACATGGCTTTAGATTTCAGCACAAAGCCAAAGGTGAGGAAGACTAAACAGGAGTCAGAGGAGCAGGAAGAGCACGACATGAAGAAGATGGAAGCACCAGAGGATACCGGCGAGCTCCTGAGGTGACTGTGCATCCAACAGCAGGAGATGGATCGACAGCAGCAGGAAGATAGACAACAGCGAGATGAGGATTGGTAGTGACAGGAGGAGGATCGTTGGTGACAGGAGGATCAGCAATGACAGAAGGTGAAGTGGACAGACACTATTAAGGCAATCCAGGTCTTAATACCAGGGCAACCTGATCATACGGAACCTAAAGACATTAGGCTAACAAAATTAACTGACTATGATGACATAGAGGCGTACCTTATTATGTTCGAGCGTATTACTCTCACATGTACATGGCCATGGGATCAGTGGGTAATAAGACTTGTACCATATCTTTCTGGGCATGCCCAGCTGGTCTATAGTCAGTTAGTTGGACTAGACGCTGTAGTATATGATCGGGTTAAGGAAGAAATATTGCATCAGTATGACATTAATTCTGAAACATACCAGCAACGCTTTCGGTCTTAGAAGATGTCTTATACCGATGCCCCGAGAGAGACTTTTGCTAAGTTGAAAGACTATTGTAATAAGTGGTTACAACTGGCAACAAAAAATGTGGACCAAATTCTGGAGGCTATTGTGATCTAGCAGTGTGTACAGATTCTACCCCAGCATGTACAAGTGTGAATGAGGGAGCACAAGCCAGAGACTGCAGCGAAAACCATCCAGCTTGCTGAGAACTACCTGGTAGCCAGGCCCTCAAGACCCAGAGGACAGGATGTGGCACCCAGGCCTGTAGAGCTGGTAAGATCGTTCAATTTTATACTGCAGAGACAGGCTAATTATGTAAGAAGAGACAGAGGGGGAAGGGTACCCTATTCTGAGATTATATGCCATGGATGTCTGGGAAAAGGGCATATTGTTAGGAATTGTCCCAACAAAAGATCAGAAGCTGCCCATTTAGCTAATATTGTATATGTCACCACTGTGGGGATTGGACAGCATGAGACTTTGGGCCTGCTGGACTCAGGCAGTAAACAGACATTGATGAGAGCAGATCTACTGCCTACTACTGAATATACCCAGGCTGAAATACCTGTACTATGTGTCCATGGTGATGTTCATCAATACCACACTGCCAGGGTTGAAGAGACTGTTAACAACCAGTAGCATTGCATGAATGTGGGATTGGTGCCAAAACTACCTGTACCAGTAATCATAGGGCAAGACTTTCCCAATTTTTCTACCCTAATGAGTACCCAACATGCTAACAATGAACTTGGGACTGTTACCACCAGGTCCCAAGCTAAACAGGCCCAATTACCCCGTCCATTTCCCTTTGAGGAGGACTTGTTTGACAGCCCAGGGAAAACCAAGAGGACCAAGAAACAAAGAAGAAAAGAAAAGTTATGGCTGGAAACTAAACAAGCTGGTAGCTCTGAGGTTGCACCAGGTCTGATCAGCTGTGATTTAAAAAAGGAACAGTTGGCTGATGTATCTTTAAAACCTTTTTCTTCCACAGGTCCAGGAAAAGGTAAAAGAAGGACTGCTTCATTTTGTGTTGAAAAATGGGTTATTATACCGTAACTGTGTTAATCCAATAACTCAAGTTTGTGTAGAACAACTTATGGTTCCTACTGTATACAGGGAAAAACTGATGCGAATAGCACATGACCTACCCATGGCAGACCACGAGGGAAGGGATAGAACTCTTGAGCACATAACCTATAGATTTTTCTGGCCTGGCATTCCTAAGGATGTAGCGGCTTATTGCCAAGCATATCCCCAGTGCCAACTGGTTGCCCAAGGAGGGAAAGCAGATAAGGTACCCCTGCAACCTATTCCAAATGTCGTCACTCCCTTTGAGCGCATGGCAATGGACATAGTTGGGCCCCTGACAACCAGTTCCAAAGGCAATAGGTTTATTTTGGTTGTCTGTGATTACACTACCAGACACCCTGAGGCAATACCCTTACGTACTGCAAAGGCTCCTCGGATTGCTGAGGAATTGGCCAAAATTTTTAGTAGGGTGGGTATCCCTCAGGAGAGCATGTCTGACAGGGGAAGTAAGTTTACTTCTGAATTGTTAAAGGAATTGTACAAACTTCTGGGTGTATCCGCAGTATGAACCTCCCCCTATCATCCCCAAATGGATGGCCTCGTAGAACGTTTCAACAAGACCTTGAAAACTATGTTAAAAAAGTATGTGCAGGAGGAAGGGCAGGATTGGGACGGGTTTCTTCCCTACCTTCTTTTTGCATATAAGGAGGTACCCCAGGCTACAACAGTTTTTTCCCCATTCACGCTATTGTATGGCAGGAATCCCCGTGGCCCCCTGGATGTTGTGAAAGAGCATTGGTAGGAAGGTAGAAATGTGGGCCATACTAACATATTGGACTACATGACTTCTTTAAGAGATAAGTTGGTGAGGTTTGTCACCAAGGCACATAAGAATGTGTCCAGTAACCAGGCAGAGCAGAAAATGTGGTACGATGTAGGACTGAAGGAGAAATGTTTTAACCCAGGAGAGCAAGTACTGTTACTTCTGCCATTAACAGAAAACAAACTGTTGATGAAATGGCAGGGTCCCTTTAAGGTAACACACCAAACAGGGGTGGTAAATTTTGAGATCGAGATGCCAGGGAGGCGGCCCCAGAAATGGGTTTATCATGCCAACTTGCTGCATAGGTGGGTAGAAAAACCAGCCCACCCCCTCCTACTCTGTTTATTCACCCTGAACAGGTATACACTGAGTTGGATATTGCTTATGAATGATTAGATCCTTCTCAAGAGAAACAGAATGTACAGATCAATCCTGAGTTAGACCCTGAACAGTTCAAAGAGGTACATGACTTCCTACAGTATTCCCAGCACACCTTCACAAATACACCAGGTTGAGCAAAAGGGGGGTGGTAAATAACATAAAAGTCATACAATCAAAACCCATACATCAAAAACCATATAGGTTACCTGAAAGGATGAGGTCAGCGGACATAGAAGAGGTATGAAGAATGGAACATCTAGGAGTAATAGTGCCTTCACGGAGTGCCTGGTCTTCACCCGTGGTTATGTTCATAAAAAAGGAAGGTGGTCTAAGGCTATGTTTAGATTTTAGGAAAATCAATGCCATCTCATCCTTTGATGGGTACCCCATGCCCAGAATCGACGATTTGTTGGATAAAATAGGAACAGCTAGATACATCAGCACAATAGACTTGACAAAAGGGTATTGGCAAATACCCTTGGCATTAGATGCACAGGAACTGACTGCCTTTTGCACTCCCATTGGTCTTTATCAGTTTACAACAATGTCATTCAGTCTTCATGGTGCCCCTGCCACATTTCAGAGGTGCATGGACCACATTCTTAGACAACACATACAGTATAGTGCTGCATATTTGGACAATGTTGTTATCTTTAGTCCAGACTGGCAAACCCATTTGACAAATCTAAGTGCAGTCATACAAGCCATTACTGATGCAGGACTGGCCATTAACCCAACAAAATGTGCCCTAGTAAACACTGAAACAAAGTTTCTAGGGTTTGTAATAGGACATGGGTCAGTAAAACCAGAAATGAGTAAGGTAGAGGCTGTTGCAAATAGCCCTATTCCTACCACCAAAAAGCATGTTTGTTCCTTCCTGGGTTTAGCTGGGTACTACAGGAGATTTATTCCTGATTGTTTAACCGTATCAACCCCTTTGACTGAACTCACTAAAAACAAATTTCCTAATAAGGTTAAATGGACAACTGAGTGTGAGAAAGCCTTCCAGAACATAAAGGCTATTTTATGTTCTGCCCCAGTCCTTAGGAGTCCAAATTTCCAGGTGCCCTTTGAGGTGCATACAGATGCATCAGACACAGGGATAGGGTCTGTTTTGTCCCAGACTGACAAAAACAGAGAGCATCCTATAATCTATATCAGCAGAAAACGTCATGAGCGAGAACGGAAATACTCGACTATTGAGAAGGAGTCTCTTGCCATGAAGTGGGCCATTGAGTACTTACACTATTACCTGTGGGGCACTGAGTTTACCATCTTGACAGACCATAATCCATTGTGCTGGTTAAACCAGATGAAGGAAAAGAATGCATGGATTATGCAATGGTACCTTGCCCTACAGCCATATAGGTTTATGGTTAAGCACAGAGCAGGTGCCCAGCATAAAAATGTCGATTTTTTTGTCTAGATTTGGAGCTGATAACCAGATATTGAAGGAAAAAGTAAATTGAACTGTGTAATAAAATGTTAGTTTTTGTCATGTGTCATGAATAGACACAAAACCTCAGGGAATAGAACAGTATGGTTGCTATTGTCGGTATCTAGATACTGATATACCATTACTGTATTTATAAGGGTCCCTGAGAGGAACTGTTGGAGTGGGTGGGCGGAAGTTCCAATCCCTCAAGGGTAGAAGGGTCTGAGTCAACAATTGTCGCCTTCTTGTGTGGGGAGGCGTGTAACAGGGTCCCTGTTCCCTGTAAGGTTTGCTTCCCTGCTAGTATATATAGGTGACCCCCCCACACTTTTTCTCTCACGCTGTCCTATCCTCTTCATCTTTTCTTTTGTCCTTTTCCATTTTTTTCATGTCAGGGTGGCCAACCTGACATATCTCATTGCTTACTTTACTATCCCTTTTCTCAAACCCCCCTTATGGTGCACCAGATAGCATTGGGTGCAGTGTAAAGCACTCTCCCTAGTGGGAGATATGTCCAAACATGAGTAGTGCTTTACTTTTTAATAGTGAAAACACTCCTGAGTTCCCTGGAGTGTCCCCAGTTTAGCACTAGTGCCCAGAGCAAAAGAGTAGTCTAGATAAAGAATGAAACATGCATGTACAAAAAAAAAAAAAAGCCCAGAGACATTGTAACTGGGCTGATAAATAAAAGAAACCACTAAAGGGTGGAAATGGGCTTAGGAAAGGCCCAAATGAAATGTTTTGCTGACGGCTGCACATTTCAGCCATTGGAGCAATAAAAGAAAATTGTTGCATAGTGGCAGGGGCTGCTAAAGGAGCCTAGTAAAGAGCCCCTGCAAGGTTTAAGTAACATGGCAGCATTTTTAAATGAAATGAGGGCTAAAATGCTCTAAAAATGGTAATTACTGAAATAAAGATACAGGTCTCCTGAGCTGGCAGAAGAAGGGATACGAAGAGTGCACCCTCTATCTCCCATTCTCCTTGCCAAAACAGAGACACCTGAAAAATAGAAACAGTAATGATACTGTAATTACCTGTGGGTTTCCCTGCAGTTCTTGCTATAGGGCTGACTGACCACAAAATGGCTGGTTTTAAAGGTGCAGGCTTCGGTGACATCAGAACAAGGTAAGGGCTTGCTTCCAAATGAGTCCAATTAAGCCCAAAAGAGCTATTATTGATCCCTACCTGTAGGTGTTTTTAAACTAAAGTCTATTATTGGGTAGAGGATTATAGGCACTTGGAAAAGCCTGAAATAAAATGTATTTATTCTATAAAATAAAAGAATAAAAGCCTAATTGGTCCCTTGATGTTGGTCACCTGGCCATGATGTCATCAGCCATAAGGCTATAAAAAACTCACCACTAGAGGGAAGTTTAGAGAAAGGTAGACCAGTAAGCTGCTGATCTTGTAGGAGGAAGGGGTGCTTGTTTTTACACCAGTGAATTGCTTTAAGAAAGTGGTAAAATTAAGAGAGAAGTGACTAGGGAAGAGTCATCTTCAGAGTTTTGTTTATTTTGGTGTGCTAACACCTTTTTTTTTTTTTATTTCTGTAAATATTGATTTTATTTGATTTTGAATTAAAAATCATAAATGCATTTGTGCGTTTATTTTATGCATCATACCTCCTGCTTAAGTGTCTGTTATTCCCATACTGTAACAAATACCCCCTTCCCCTCCCCGCTCAAGTGTAGCCTATCCCCTGCATATAGATTGTCATTGTCCCAGGTTCTGCCCCAGCCACCAACCAGCCCATACCCCCTGGATCAACACTATTCCCCCAGCCACAAGTTGAACTCCCCAGTCCTCTGTTTCTTCACTGTCATCGTGTAGGGCACTGGGAGCACTTCTGAGAATGCCATCGATTCCCCTCACCCCTCATACAGCCTTCCCATTTCCTTGAACTTCTCCCTTACTACTTCCACCATCTCCCCCCCATATCATTTGTACCCATGTGCACCATGAGATTTGGTTTCTTCCTACTCCATTTAACCAACTTAAGAATTGACTGCTTCGCCCTGCCCGCAGTTAACCCAGGTATGGACTCCACCTGTATGCGACTATGCCTTTCTCCCCTACTGCCCCATCTGATCCCTTTTAGTATGGAATCCCCCAACACCAGTACCCCCCTCCTACTTTCTCATCTCTGTCCCCACTCTGTCACCTGTATACCTGTCCCTTGAGTCTGACACCTTTGTAGCTCCCTCTTTTCTCCCTGCATCTCCACCCTTGACCTGTCCCTTCCCCTTCACCTTACTCTCCCTATCATCCACATCCTTCCCTTCCATCCTTGCTCCCCCATCCTCTGCTCTTGTCATCCCCTCTATCCACCCTGCTCATTTCCCCTGTTTCCCTGCTCCCTTCTACCACTCCTCCACCTGTGCCTCTCCCCCCTTTAGCCCTGCCACCCTCCTGGGACCGACTCTCGTTCTTTGTGTGCCCCCTCCCTTTCCCTCTCCACCCCCTCCAGATGCACCGCATACATTATCTTTGAGCAGTGGCGCATCTGGAATTGCACAGCATAGCCCACCCTTTTGAATATGGCCCTGGGGCACATTTCAGGGATGCACCGGCACAAGTCAGTTGCGCCGGGTGCATCTCCTTTGAATATCTTGGCCATAGATTGCAAAATCTGTCTTAATGCAAGCATTAGGGTTGAAGACTGCAAAGTGGACAAAGTAAGGAAATGTAAAACATCAGTGTTTGTAGTCTCAGGGGTCTTGGCAAATCAGCGGTGTGGTGTTCCTTGGGGTTGCCAACCCTAGAGCCCCCCCATCCCATAGCCTTCTGTCCAAAGCACAAGGTAAAGCTCCAAGTCAATGCCTCAAAACCATATACTGTTTGGAGGTAGAGAAGTACAGCTTACCACATATGGCCAACAGAATCATACATACCTTTCCCCACGTAGAGCAAGAGATCATGTATTACCTTGTTTGCTCATGGAAGGGGGTGAGCATTAGGATTGACAACCCAAAGAAACACCACACTGCTGATTCACAAAGACTCCTGAGACTACAAATCGTAATGTGTTTTTATTTCTAAGGGAAAAGCCATATGGGACCTAGTATTCACAACTAACAATAGGGTAGCGTTCAGGGTACAAGAACCATTGGGAACAAGTGATTACTTAATAGTTTAGTTTGAAACATTGTTAGGGGGTGTCACAAATGCACTCAGCAGGTCAGACCCTCTGCTCCCACAGTGCCAACCTCAGAGTACCATAGTGTGAACAGGTAAAAGACAGGGTAACTCTCCTGTCTACTTTTAGGTCTGAATCACCTTTAGTCTCAAGTTCTGGGGGATTCAAACTGTGAACCTATACTAGTGTACCCAATGTACAGGCGCAGATACGTACCCTCTTTGGGGATTGCAGTGCAATCTTTCACCAGGGGCACCAAGCCAGGCTTCCAAAATGAACCAGGTTGGTATAAAATGTTCTTCCTATAGGAATTCTTACCTTTTCAATGTTTAATAACACCATCAAGTTGTTCAGAATAGCTGTCAAACTTAACCACGTATACATCACATGCAAAAAAGAACTTGGAAGACACACCCAGGCAGTATTTAAAATAATAGGTACTATACTAAAAGATAATAAAAATATGAAAAATGTAAACACAGAGCAGTATATCAAAGAGCATACAGTAACTTAAAAGAAAAGCAAACTACTGAACAAACTCCTACCAACATACAGTTAGTTTTTTTCTATTGTCTTACCTCTAAGTGCTTAAGTTAGATCAGAGTAGAGAGTTCTGTCTCACTAGCATCGCAAGATGGAATATGACAACATTTCAGACACAAGAATTAGTTTAAACTGTGTCTCTCCACTCCCCTTCTGTGAGTAATCTAGCTCCTCCTTTTAGCCCCCCCCCCAAAAAAAAAATACAAACTTGATTTCCTGTCAGGAGATATTTTAAATAATGTAACTTCAGGAGGAAAAAGACATTTCCTAAATTATGACAGTCTTTAATCAAGCCTTTCCTTTGAATGGGTGGCTGATTCCTGTTCCCAAGGCATATCAAAAAGTTTTACAACTTTTAACACCAGATTGGTATAAAATGTTCTTCCTATAGGAATCATAAAACTTTACGGGCCCTATATCCTGGCAGTTGGGTCAGTTCTAATTAAGACAGAAAAACAGGAGACTCTTAATTAAGTCTCTCTGGTCTTTTAATTACCTCCTGGTTTCAGGTCACTTGTCACTGTAGCTTCACTGAAACCGGGGGGGAGGGTCCATAAACATAGGCTGCCTTATGTGAGACAATCACCTACTCACCTACTATCTTTTTTTATTACAAATATCATACAACAATCATAACTAGCTGGCCAAGCATCACAGGGGGTGTTATAGGAAAATTGGGAACAAAATTACTGGATTTCAGGACAGCAGATTTTTCAAAGATGAATGGGATTGTCAAAAAGAAACTAAAAAGCATCAAGGATGCAAAAGGTGTGGATAGCAAATGGAGTACAGTACACATCACTTAATGCAGATGCAGTTAGTTGGGATGAGCTGGTTAATCAGGATGTCCCAATGGGAACCAATTTGTTCCCCTTTTAGGCAATGTAAAGTTGCTCCTGATAATTGGGACCAAGGCACTTGGTTAATGGGGATGAAGTCGTGGGAGCACATCCATAAATACTGGCATCATTCTCATGTATCACTCAGTCTGCAGAGTCTCCTGGCAAGTAATAATCACTCTGAAGAAGAACAAGATCAGCATGTCCAATAAAATCAAAGTATTAGAGGCACTGAACACTTCTGGTTGCCAAACAGTTTGGAATTTCCAAATCTTAGGCTGGTCACTTCAGCTAGAACCAAACCAGACTGGCAGAGCAGCAGCAACCCAAGAGAAAGCAGAAAATGGAAAGGAAAAACATTCACATAGAGGATGGCTTGTTCTTATGGTTCCAGCAGGCATTCACTAAAGGTGCAGATTATCGGTCCTACACTGAAGACGAAAGCCACAGAACTTGCCATAGAGCTGAGCAAAGAGGGGTTTGATGCAATGGAGGGATGGCTTTGCTGGTGGAAGGTTTAGCATACCATAATGTTGAGAAGGGTGAGAAAGCCAACTCCAATACAGTCACTGCTCAAACCTCGTTTAGAGAGATCTTACCTGCATTGTTGTCCAACTTATCACCTGAAGAAATTTTTAATAGAGATGAGACTGGCTTGTTTTATCGCAGTTACCCCGATTGTGGACATGCATCTCATAATGCTGAGCAGGTTGGAGGTAAAAAGGCAAAGGACAGAGTGTCCATAGTGCTGTGTAAAAACATGACAGGGAGCAAGAAAACAAATGTTGGTCACTGGTAAAAGTAAATGAGAAAAATGTTTGTTCAGTCTAAACACACTGCATGTGGTGTATATCAGTTCTTTTTTTTTATTATTATTTTCTTTTTCTGCTGCCGGACCCCAGCCCTGTGAATGGGCTCGCCCCAGCCCCGGTGACCCGACCCTCACCCCGGGAAGCCCCCCCGGAGTGGGGCTGCCATAGCGGAACTGTCATGGCTGGATGGTTAGGCACCGGGCCTGGCTTATACGCAGGGGTCGGCAATTTTTTTTTTCAGAGATTACATCCCCTTGGAGCTATGATGTGCAATGACACTAGGGTTTGAGCATCTGTCCTAGCTCCACCCCATGTTGTGGTGTGGTGCCGTGTCCCCCAGCTTCTGCCAGAGGGCAACCGATGCTGCCACACAGGAATCCTCCCTCCCCAGAGAAGGAGAGCAGTCCTCCAGATGCTTGATCCTTCTCCACCCCTGCCGACCCCCAATGGCCTATGCCCGTTCCTGAACACGGGTCACCAGCGTGATGCGAGGTGTGGCGTCCAGCGTCTCAAACCTCAGTGCCACCAGGCCGGCTGTGTGTGCCAGTTCTGCCAATCCTTGGATGACTGGGCTGCTGTTTCAGCAGGGGCTGTTTACATGGGGCAAACAGCCTAGAAGGGCTTATCAACACATACTCCTTCTCCTGGTCGACAACTGTAGTTCACACTCCCTTGACCTTGCTAACTGCTCAGAAACATCAAGCTGGCATTCTTCCTACCAAACACAAAAAATGTTATCCAGCCAATGGACACAGGATGATATGCAGTCTAAAGGAACACTACAGGTTGTTGGTGGATAGCAAGATCATTGCCACAATCAACCAGGGAGAGTCAGCACATGCAGCTGAGATCACTCATAAGGTCACCCTTACTGATACAATCTGCATGCTGCATCACTCTTGATCTCTGGTGAAACAATCAATGATTGCACACTGTTACAAAAAAGTCAGGTTTAACAACTGAGGCAATAGTGATGTTGAACATGAACCAGTGTCTGCCCTGGAAGATTCCCACTCTCAGCTTTCATGTCAGCTGATGCATGCACCAACTTTGTATATACTATATATGGATACAGACTGACCAGCAAGGGGGAGCTGAGCAATGATGATGTTGTGACAGTCTTTAAGAGAATTCAGTTTGATGAGAAAATTGTCTCCACTGACACAGATGAGGAAAGTCAAGAAACCCCTGCTAAGGATGACCCCATACCTGCTGTGAATGCTCTGCAAGATCTCTCCACCATCATGAAATGATACCAGCAACATGGATTACTCCAGCAGTGGGAAAAGATGGAAGTGTCAGAAGCCACGGTCCAAAGTAGCCATAGAAGTGAGCTGACAAAGTAAAGTGACTGAATTCTTCAGTCCTCAGTGATCATTAGCACACTGAAAACTGCAATCTGAATATGGCACAGTACAAAGCACTAAGCACCTGCACCAGCAAATAAAAAGGAAAAAAATGTTTGCACAAGTATTAAAAAAATACTAAAAAAAACTTATAAAACAACATGAAAACCTAAAAAAACAACTAAAACACTTACATAAGCAAACTCTAGCCAAAGCCAATACAGCTGTGGCAAGCTGTTAAATGACCAAAGTTACATGGGTGCATAGAACATTTTGAATGACCTGGTGTAACTTGACCATTTTTGGAGGTATTTCACCAAATTTTCAACGTGGCATTTTTGGGACCCCACCTCATGCAGAGTGCCACTTTCATTTCGTTCACATGTGCTGAAAGGTGATTTTGTAGAGCTAGTGCGTCGTTCTGTGCCACAGGTGGGAAAACACATTTTGGGTAGGATGTGAAAAATGACAGCTGTACTCTTAATAAGGAGGTGTGCAAAAATGACAATGTTGAAAATCTGGAGTGAAAATATAAAAAATTGGCGAAGTTAGGAGTGTGCATAGAAACTGCTCAATGCACACTCATCACCCAGTCGTTTTTGGGAATACTCCCACCAAATTTGCAGCATGGGCTTTTTGGGACCCCACCTCATGAACAGTGGCACTGTTGTTTCATTAGTTGGTCCTGAAAGGTGATTCCATGCAGTGACCACAAAATTACCTCTCAAGACAGAGTAATGAAATGACAGTGACAGTGTTCACAAGGTGGGGTCCCAAGAACCCCATGTTGAAAGTTTGGGTCCAAAATTCCTAAAAGTGGCTGATATATCAAGATAAGTTGAAAACTTCATTAACTGCTATTATACGGCGCTTACCTTGATTGTTCATTTTGTGGTTTGACTTTGATAGTGCAGATGTATCCCTGTCCAGAGAAGATGACAGCGCTGACCTCTGGAGGTAAGTATGGGATATGAGAGGGTGCGAGGAGGTGGGTGCTCTGTGGGAGGTGGGGCTGGGAGGGGACTGGGGTGATGACGAGGGACCATTTTTTTTACAGGTAAAAAAGACTTCAGGAGACAGTTTTCTTTCTTTACAGTGAAAAAAACACATACATTTGGACACACTGGGGTGGGCTTCCAGTGTACCACATGAGTTGAGGGGGACATGAGGCCAACACAGAGACTGGATACCCTGATGTAGGTGGGGGGAATGAAAGAAATAAATTTGGGCACACTGGGGTGGGCTTTCATTGTGCCACATGAGTTGAGGGGGTATGTGATGCTGATATTGGGATTTGGCACCCTTAGGTCAGCACGGGAGGAAACAAATTAAAAACATAAATTTGGGCACTCTGGGGTGGGCTGCCAGTGTACCACATGAGTTGGGGGTGTTACATGATGCAGATACAGGGATTGGGCACCCCGATGTCAGCACCGGGACAGGAAATGGAGGGAGTAGGGAGGACAGCAGCAGTGGGAGGGAGAGAAAGGGTTTTATTACCTGTCAGTGCTGGTAGGGAACAGAAGGAGCAAGAAGGACAGGAGCAGTGGAAGGCTATGGGAGGAGTGCCATCTGCAAAATGGTGGAGGTGATGCAACTGCACATGTGTGGCATTCGTGCATGTGTAGTTGCAGTGAATGGCATTCTGCCCTTCACAAGATGGCAGTGCCAGCAGAACTGTGCATGTGTGTGAGGCACGCATGCACAGTTCTTGTCCTGGAATATGGAAATAACAGCCGAAATAGTGCGGCTGTTACTCCACAGTGGCTGATCATGGTGAAGTCTTACAAGATCTGTTGGACTTTTGGAAGGATACTTCCAAAAGTCCAACAGAAGGTGCCACAATCTGCCATTTCAGGAGCAACAGATCGATCCCCAAATAGCTGTAGGCTCTGCCCGTAACTGTAAAACTACCCATGGAAAATAATGAGTCCCATTTTAAAGGGATGCTCGGATAATTGGGATGATTCAAAATCCAAGCTGCCCCATTAAGTGGGGGTGTACAGTAAAAGCAGGGCTTCCTGAAGGCAACTAGTCTTTGTGTAAGGGCAGTAAGTAAAAATAAGAGCAGCAAAAAACATTATGGTATTATAAGGACATCTGAATTGCAGTTAGAAAAAGGAAAAAAGAAAAGCTTTTACAGATTACAAGGCAAACTAAACAGAAGATAAAAAGGAAATGTACCTTACAAGCATGAAGGAGGCTAACAAGAGAGTGATAAAAGCAAAATTAGATGCAGAACTCAGAATTGTTAAAGGAGTATCAAAATGAGATGAGATTTTCCCCTCTATATGAGGGAGAAAAGAAAAACAAAACAAGGATATTGTAAGATTTAAAAAGGTAAGTGGTGGGAAGAGAAGGATAAGGAAAAGACAAACATCCTAAATGAGAATTTCTCCTCAGTATTTACAGTAGAGAAAAAGGGTTCACTACCAGATTGCAAATTGCAGGTAAAGAAGGAATAATGCGGTGTTTAGTGTGGGAACATAACCATAGAAAGAGCATTAAAGGATCTTAATACTTTAAAGGTAAATAAAGCCACAGATCCTGACAACATGCATTCCAGAATATTAAAGGAACTACATCTGCACCACTGACTGACCTCTTCAATTGTACATTACAGACAGACGTACTTCCAGTGGATTGGAGAACAGCAAATGTAATACCTCTACTGTATATAACAGCGGGAATAAGGATAAGCCAGGAAACTATAGGCCGTAGGTAGACTTTTTGTCCAGTCATATAAGCTACAGGATGAGAAATAGCATGGTTTTAAACTGGGGTGGTCATGCCAAACAAACCTAATAGACTTTTTAAAGCTGGTCACAAATTCAGTTGATAGAGGTCAGGCAGTGGATGAACTGTACTTGGATTTTAAGCACAACCTTTAAAGTGGTGTCTTATGAGGGATTAATTAAAAAACTAAATGACTTGGGGGTTGAGAAAATATTATCAGATGGATTAGAAATTGGTTATAAGAAGTCTCAGACATGTGGGATGTCACCCATGTGGTTCCCCAGGGATTAGTTTTGGGCACAGTTCTTTTTAATACTTTTATATGTGATATAGGTGAGGGAATACATTCAAAGATGAGTCTCTCTGCAGATGATGCCATGATCTGTGACAGAATAGATAATGATGAGGATATAAAATTGCTTAGGGAGGATCTAGAAAAAACTTGAGAAATGGTCCAGGGTTTGGCAACAAAAAAATCCAAAAGTAACCTAAACAATGGATGACATAAATATAGATGGAATGGATGAAGAAAGTTACTTAGGAGTGTTACTAAATGAGAGCTTAAAGCAATCATCGAAGTGTAGTAAGGCAGTGGGGAAGGCAAATAAAATACTGGGTTGTATAGGTAGGGGGAATCAGCAGTAGAAGACTGGAGGCAATATTATCCATATACAAATCCCTGGTGTGGCCACACTTAGAGTATTGTTTGCAATTCTTGAATTCACACAAGAAAAATATATAGGGATATGGCTGAAGCAGTGCAGAGGAGAGCAATAAAAATGATACAAGGGCATATAGAAACATAGAAGTTAATGGCAGGTAAGGACCACAAGGACCATCCAGTCTGCCCCTTTTCTGCCTTACGAATGTGCCATAGGACATATCACATGAGGAAAGATTATTAGACTTGCATCTGTACAAATTGGGTGACAGAAGTGAGATGGGTGACATAATTGAGACATTTATGTTTTTAAGTGGAATAAACAAAGTGGAATGCAAATAATTATTTAAAATTAAAGCAGTCACTAGTACAAAGGGAAACTCTATAATGTTGGTAGGAGGAATGTTCAAGAAAGGTAGCAGGAAATATTATTTCACTGAGAGAGTGATGGACAATTGGAACAGGCTTCTGAAGGAAATAGTGTGTTCTAATTCTGTAAATTAATTTAAGCATAGATGGGACAGACATATGGGTATTGTGAAAATGAGTGGGGAGTTAAACATGGGAAATGAGTGAAATAAATGTATTTATTTCAAATGGTTAACTAGGAAAGACATACCGAGCTTGTAACAGCTAGTTTCCAGATGTGTCCTTGGGGGAACAGGAGTAAACAGTACAAGATGAACAGTAAAAATACATTATGTAAGGTACAGCAGTAATAAAATAAGTTCAGAAAAAACGTATATGCAATGGCAGTTATCTAAATGTTGACTACCTCAAGGTATTGTACCATGAGGTACTACTGCAGCACTCAAGTTACAATTAGCATTGACTGTAATGTGATTCTGCTTCAGTATACCCAGGTATACCTCAGTACTGATCAACTTTCATATGACTACCATTGAAAGCACTGAACATGTGCTCCCTGGAGAAAAGGAGAGAAAGGGGGACATGACTGGGACTTTCAAGTACTTGAAAAACATAAATAAGGTGGATAAGGAGGGTCTCCTTAAGTTGAGTGGCGACCATAACATGAGAGGGCATAGTCTTAGGCTGGAGGGGTGGAGGTTTAGGAGGGAGGTCAGGATGTACTTTTTCAAAGAGAGGGTGGTAGGCACTTGGAATGCACTGCAAGAAGAGGCGATCTCATTGAAGACAGTGGGTAGCTTCAAGAGAAACTAGGATTAGCATAGAGAGAAGGTAAGGATCATAAGTAGTAAGGATGGGAAGAGTGGAGAGGGGGGCAGGGACAGTAGCTCAAGCTGTGGACCCTGCAATATGAGCAGACTAGATAGACCAAATGACCTTCTTCTGCTTGCTTCTTCATAGGTTTGTATATAACAGTGCACAGTCACAGTTATGAGATATAATGCACATTAAGAAACAAGTGCTAAACAGTGCAGGGAGCAATGCAGACAGCAGTAGGAAAATATCACCCAGACAACTGAGAGTGGCTAACTAGGTAGGGCCGGAGATAGACTCAGCAAAAAAAGATACTAAAATAGATATTAAGACACAGTTAGCTTTGAAGGATGGGAGGAAGTTGCTCACAGTTGGGGAAGGGGGGACAAGGGTGAAGTCAACAAATGCAAGAGTAGGGAATACAAGGGGGATGTCAGCAACAGATGAAGAGGGAATACAAGGCTGAATGGTCAGGAACAGTTGCAGGAGGGAATGGCAGAGTCCTGAAGAAGAGCTTTGAGGAAGGCACAAATTAAGGCTGAGCAGATGAACATGGAGAGGGATGACCAGAGTTTAGGAAAATGAAACAAGAAGGCAGCTTGGCCCTTGAAAGTTTTCCTGTAGGGGAGGGACAGGAAGAGTGAAACAGTGTTCCTAAGGGTGTAGGGAGAAGGGGGGGAGGAGGGTAGATAGATGGGGAAGAGTGAGCCAAACCAGAATTTGGAGGTGAAAGTGGCACAGTGAATGAGGCATCTGGCTTCGAGGGAAGAGAGGCAGAAGGAGGAATAAAGAGAGCAGTGGTGTCTACAAGGGGACACTCCAAGGTAAACTGGCAGAAAGAGTGGAAAAGGGGGTTCAGTTTGGCAAGGGAGGACTTGGAGGTGGCTCTGTAGACAATGTTGCTGTAGTTGAAGATGGGAAGAATCATGACTAGCTCCCTGTGGGCAGGGAGAGGGATGCATGCTTTGTTTCTATACAGTGCACCCAGTTTGGGGTGAAGCTTATGATAGATGGTATCAATGTGCTCTGAAAAGTCCATGTGCCAATCCAGTCAAACCCCAAGGTACTTAAATGAGGGATATCAGCAAGCATAGTACCATCAAGGGTGTAGAAGGAGGGAAGGGGAGAGAATCTGGTAAGCCTCTGTCAGGAGCCAAAGGTCAGGGAGACCATGTTCTTGGCATTGAGGCACAGAAGGTTTGTGCAGAACCAGCACTGCACACTGACACAGTCCCATTGGAGATGTGCAGTCAAGTCTGCAGCAGCAGAGTCTGAAGCAAACAGCACAGTGTCATCTGCATGTGTCTGGGTGGATGCAGATAAAGAGACAGTGGGGAGGTCATTAAGGAAATTGGAGAAGGGGCCCAGGAAAGACACTTGGGGGATGCCAGAGCAGACAGGGAGTGGAGAGAACAGGGAGTCTCCAATACCAACAGCTTGTGACCTACCCTAAAGGTAGGAGCTGAGTCAGCTGATTGAGGAGTAAGAGAGCACTGTTGTCTTAAGCTGTCCAGGGGAAGGGGGTGAGACACCATGTTAAAGGCTTTGGCCTGGTTGACAAAGATAGCGGAGGTAATTTTTTCCTGGTCTATACAGGGCAGGATGGAGTCAGTGAGCTGGAGCACATATATAGGACCCATGGGTTCTTCCACAATTGATCTAGTTTGGATCAATGTGGAAGCACTTAGTATAATACAAACTTTAAAGGTCTTTGACCACTGACCAGATTCTTTTCATTATTCAATATAACTATGATACAGATACAGAATTCTAAAGGTGAACAAGTAGACACTTTCACCCAGGAGGGTGACATGGAAATCCTGAGTTTTAAAAGTATTAAGTGGCAGAAAGATACTATAAGTATATTCCAGGAACTATTCACAGAAAGTATCCTGGGAAACCAGCAACAGTATCTGTTAGAAACTGCCAACTTTACCAATATAATACAAGAATGGCAAAAAATAAATCTTTATATAGGGCAAGATAAATAAAAGACAGATTGCAGGTCAGAAAACATGGTTCAACACCTCCTGCAAAAAAGCTAAACAAAAATTAAATCAGATGGCTAGATCAATAAAACAAAGGAGAACAAGAAATAATATCAAGGACTTAAACAGAGCAAAGAAGACTTATAAGCAGTTTTGAGATCAAGAAAAGAATACAAATAACATAACATGGTGGGGAAAGTTGAGAAAAGCTGCTATTGTGAAAGATAAAACATTTTGGAAAATTGTTAGTGGAGGATACGGTCAATATTCAACTAAAATAAAAGCGTATGTGGTGCCAGAAGTCTGGGAGACTCATTTTTGGAAATTATATTTCTCAGAAGAAGAGGAATTTTGGATAAATAATTTCATAACAAATAAACTGATTGAAGAGAATATATTATACCCAACCCCAATGGTTAAAGGGGAAATTAAAATATTTCAAGCATTAGTCATGATAACTTCAAATAAAGCCCCTGGACCTACTTGTATTTTGGGTGACATATATAAAACCTTGCTGAATTGGTGGATACCAGTCTTTGTCATTTTATTCAGCTCCTTGATACAGGGACATAATATCTCAGATAGTTGGAAGGGGAGCACTGTCTTCCCAATACTAAAGAAAGGAGACCCAATGGAACCCAGAATGTATCCACCTATAAGTCTGATGTTTCACAGAAAGTATTTTGTAAAATTATATCGACTCCAATCCTGGATTAGCTATAATTCAATATTAAGTAACTATCAGAATGGTTTTAGACCTGGTAGATCTATGGTTCAGCATTGTTATATTTTAAAACATTTGACATGGAAATATGATGCAGTTAAAAAAAGTAAGTTACTCTGTTGTTTAATGGCTCTATCAGCAGCATTTGAAAGTATAGGTAGGGTGCTTCAATGGGAAAAATTACAAAACTTGGGTCTTGATTATACCCTTCTGGACTTTCTTATTAGACTGCATAAGGACACTTGGAGCCAAATACAACATAACTAACAGGGACTGACAACATCAAAAATTAATACGAACCTTGGGGCTCATCAAGGATGCATACTGGCCTCAACTTTGTTCAATTTATACATTAATTCTATTTTGAAGAATCTTGATAATTCTGAATATTATTCACCAAAAATGGAAAATAATTGAGTTTCTCTTTCCATATGTGAATGATTTGGTTTTGATTTCTACATCTTTTCTGGGACTTCAAAGGAAGCTGCGTAGCTTTGCAGAAATGTGCAAAGCTGATGGCTTGACTATAAGCAAAGAAAATACTAAGGTAGTAATATTTGGTAATAAATCAAAACGAATGCCTATAGCAGTTATAAATCATGAAATAATTGTAACTGATAAATATTATGACTATTTAGGATTATGTTTTGTGCAAAATAACTCATGGAAGAGTCACATTTTGCCTATAGAGTCTAACATCAAAGTGGCATCTAATGCTTTAAGGCTGTTTATTTCCAAACTGGGCAAAGGTACAGTTAAGGGAATTCTTAGGGTTCTTAATGCTAAATTGAAGGTTAGCATTTTGTATGCTTCAGAAGCATGGGGTGATTCAAATTTAAAAGATCTTGAGTGCATCATTAACAAATTGTATCGTTATACTCTGATGGTACTACAATCCTGCAGAAGTTCTCAGGATGGAACTTGAACAATTTTCTCTTAAAACTATGGTAATAGAAAAACGAATACTGTTTGTGCTGGGACTTTTTCATCTCCCAGAGACCAGGATGCCTAGATGTTGCCTGGAAGAAGAAATTACTTACCCATGTTTGGGCTTTATTTTCCCAAATATTGAACTGATTCAAAAAGAACTTTACCCAACGGGACTAGGTCACCTTCTCTATGAAATTTACATAAGACCAAAAAAAGTAACTTCCTCAATAGTAAAATTGAGGGTTAGGGATTATGCAATTGTGAAAGCTCTAAGAAGAATCCAAAATCTAAAATGTTACAGATGGTATAAAGAAATTAAAGTAGTACATCAATTAGAGCCCTATTTGCTTAAAATTTCAAACCCTCAAAGTAGGCAATTAATCATGAGATTTTGACTAGAGCTTTATGCAGCTAAATATATATATATATTTTAGACAAGAAAGGGTAATGGACCTCCTCTGTGGTTGTGGGAATAGAGCAGAAGATGACTTAAAACATGTTATTTTACTGTGCTCCATCAACGCAAAATTTAGAAAGAAATGGCTTGGAGAAATCCTGGCAAGTCTTGGCCTTCTTACCAATCTTATGCTAAGTTATCTCTTTTCTACTGTTGATTTTGATATATTAAATAAACCTGTAGGATATGTATCAGCAATACATTTGTAAATATTTTAAGGAATAGAAAGAAAACTGTTGACTGGAAATAATTTTAGGAATGAGAAATTTTGTATCGAGTATAGGAAATTGATCTATTCATATTTTACAACATTTATTACAAATAAATTGGTAAATGTCAAACCAACTGATGTGACTTGTATATTTTAATGAGATTTGTATTGAATTGGTCTATGTTTGTACATTTTGTAAAGGCTTTTTGCCGATTGAATAAACTCTTTTTGACTAGTGAGCTGGAGGAGGAGGTGGATGTGGAGTGCAACTTCCTCAAACCAAACTGGAAAGGAGTGAAAAAAGAGTCATTGAGGAAAGGGGTGAGTTGTGAGAGGACAAGATGTTTCTGAAACTTGGCCAGTGGGAGGAAGAAGGAAATGAGATGGAAGTTTCCAAGAGTGGAATGGGTCACCCCCTTTTGGAAATTGAATGACAGTAGCCTGCTTCCAGGTGTCAGGGACAGAGGTGGAGGAGAAGGAGAGGTTAAAGAGGAGTGAGGATAGGCTATGGCTTGTGCAGCAAGGTACAGGAGGTTAGGATCAGGACTTGTGCCTATGTGGAGGTTAAGCGAAAGGAGGGCCTTGACAGTGGCAGAGGGAGTGGTAGGAGAGAAGGAGTGTAATGGGTGAGAGGAAGGGTGGGTGGGAGGACGGGGAGGGGGATGGGAAGGTGAGATAGGGAGGAGGTGATAAAAAAGGAGTTGAAAGCAGCAGCAATGGCAACTGGGTCAGTGATGTGGGAGTTGACAACCTTGAGGATGGGTAGAGAAGGTTGTGTAAGATGGTAGTAATGGGAGTAAATGACATTCCAGAACTTGGAAGGGTGATTAAAGTTGTTCTGGAATGTAGATGAGAAGTTATTGGATTTTGCTAGCCTCATGGCTTTGGTGCAGATATTGTGAAGGGTTCAATAATTTGTCAGGGTGACAGGGTAAGCCAGTGGTCTTATAGGACCACCAGCCTTGGTCACAAGCTTGAAGACGGGCCAGCAGCTTGGCTAAGATCCATGGAAAGTAAGAGCCTCGAATCCTGGTTTTTCTCAGTGGGCATAGTAGTCCCAGACAGGCATGAATTTGTTGTGGAAGGAGTGGAGGGAAAACTTGATATTGGTAGCTGAAGATATGTGAGACCAGTCAGTGGCCAACAGGTCTGCATGGAGGGAGGTTAAGTTCAATGACCTGAAGGACCGCAGAAGGATCATTTTATGATAGACTTTGGGGTGATTGATTTTACACACACAGTAGATCATATGATGGTCAATGAGTGCATCTGAGAGGATACCTGCATCCACAATACAGTGGGGGTGAGAGGAGACTACCCAGTCCAGCAGAATGTGGTTCAAGGATTTATGATTAAGGCAAGTGAGGTTTGAAATTATTTGGGATAGCTGGGTTGATTTAATCATGTTACTAAGTTTTTTTTTTTCATTGAGGGGGAGAGCCAATTAGTGTTAAAACCCCCAAGCTTCAGCAACTCACCAGAGGAGGATAGGGAGCAGATGGAAGAGAGAAGTTTCACAACAGAAGCAGGGGATAGGCCAGGGCAGCAATGCACACTTGCAGTGAAGAGGGGGACAGTATGCGGGAGGGACAGTTTGAGGAGGAGAAAATCATAGGCAGCAAGGGCAGAGACTGATAGTGCAGGCACGAACTGGATGCCAGAGAAAAGGTAGATGCAACACGTGTGCCTTTCTTGGGGCAATCTTAACTTGCTATGGATTAACCAGGTATGGACACTGCAGAGTTTTGGACCTAGGGGGAGAGCCAGGACTCCGAGATGATGAGAACATCTGGCTAGAGGTCAAGTATGAAGGGTTGTAATAGATCTAGCTTTGTGAGAAGAATTTGAATGCTAAGGTGGGCAACCCACAGTCCCTTGGGAAGCTGCATCTGCAAGGTGGAGGCAGGACGAGGATTAAGCTTGATGTCCCCTGCCACCTGGAGAAACAAGAGAACAAGCAGTTTAAGACAGCCAAGGAACTGCGTTGAATGAGGGGAGTAGTGGAGGTTGGTGAGGAGGGTGGAGTGGGGGGAGGGGGCTGGAGGCACAAGACAGCTTCTAAGTGGAGCCAAGGAGAAGGTAAAAGTGAGCAATCAGGATGTCAGGGGATGTGGGGAAGGTAGGGAAGGGAAGAGGATGGGCAGGTGTGGAGAGAGAGAGAGAGAGAGAGAGATATAGAGGGACTAGGAGAGAGAAAGGGTGGAGCAGTGGAATGAAGAAGGGAGGAAGGGAGGATAAGGAGAGGGATAATGGCTGGAAAGAGGGGCAACATGCTGGAACAAGTCTATCTGGGTAGGGTGGAAGCCTGAGTAGGAAGTTAATGTAGATCTCAGGCTACACCAATATAGGGATCCCCAGTGCCCAAAATGGCATCAGCATGAAGTTCAGTCAGTGCTCCAATTGGTTGGGAGCTAAAGAGGCAGAAGGAGAGTGGGTCGGAGTGAATGCCCAGTTGGGTACCATTCACAAATTAGACTCTGGCAGACTCAGTGAGTCATAAGGCCCTTTTCTGCTATAAATCACTCCGTAACTATATTTCCTTACTTTGTCTGCTTTGTGTTTTCAACTCTATTGTCTACATCAGAATAGTTTTTTGCAATAAATTTCCCTTCATTTTGTGATAGTGGAATTGTATCCTCATTTCATACACATCCCTCCAGGCCCTGCACCATAAGAAGAGTATGTCTGGCTGCAAATGTGCTGTACTCTGAGGGCCCTGCACTTCCATGTGGCTATGAATGAAAGAATCCATGGGGCTCACCGATGTCATCCTTGAACTCAGCTCACTGGGACAGGATCGTAACAAGCTACACAGTGAGCCAATGGCTGACAATGCACATAATGTTTCTTAACTTTTTTTTTTAAACCTTCTGACTCCAAATTTTCAACATAGGCTTTATATTATCTCCTGTTCTGATTATGAGAGGTGTCATTTACAAAATACTGGCTGAAATGTATTTTATATCACAAGTGAGTAAACATGTTTTGGGCAGGATTTCAAATATGACATCTGTCACATTCATCAGGTGGTGTCAGAAAAAGCCATGTTGAAAATTTGGTGTCAAAATATTGAAAAATGGCAAAGTTATGTGTGAATGTTGTAAAAAATTCAATGTTCCTTACTTACTTTTGTTTTTTCAATATTTTGACCCAAATTTTTAACATAGCCATCTTATGGACCCACCTTATGAATCTTGTAAGATCCTTTTTTCAAATCTGTGTCAAAAGGTGATTTTGCAGAATGACTGCAAAATCGCCAGATTGGCTAGATTAAAAAATTCTCATCTCCCTTGTTCAGGAGATGGGATCAAAAAAAGGCCATGTTCAAAATTTAGTATCAAAATATTGAAAGAATAGCAAAATTATGAGTGAACATTGAAATTGTTTAATGTTCACTCATTACTTGGTAGTTTTACCATATTTTTTCCCTATTTTCAACATACTCTTTTTGTGACTCTGCCTCATGGGTAGCATGTCAATTGAGTGAGTCAAATTAGGTGAATCAAATTGGGCAAATCAATTTGGGTGAATGCATTATGAGCGACTGGCACATTACAGCGAGTGCACAAATTGGGCGATCTTTACTAACAATGTGTGACATGGTGTTAGAATATTATAAATAGGGGGTTCAGGTGGCAAAGCCCCCTGCTTAAATGCATACCTGCACTGTTGATGAGATGCACCCAGGGTAGGTGCCAGAAATGCTACTGCTCAAGATGGCACCACACACCTGCCTTTAGTTTGCTGCACCACGGTCTGCTGCTGTACCTGAGTTGGAGGAGGAGAACATGAGATGAGTTATATCCAGGGGTAAAAATGGGGAGGGAAGGACGGAGGGCTCAGATGCTGCTGCCCACGATGACTACTGCTAGGGTCTGGATGCGCTGCTGTGAGTTTTTTGCATTCGTTGAAATATGCCGCACTGTATTTTGCAGTTGCCCAAATGATGGGTGCTATAAAAGATTTGTCCAAATTGCATTTGCTCTAATAGATTCACCCAATTAACATGGAACCCACCTCATGAAATTGGTAGGTGAATTTTTTTAAATCCCACCTGAAAGGTAATTTTGCAAAACGACTGCAAAATCACCTTTCAGGCTTGATTTGAAAAAGTTCACCTACCTTGTTCATGAGGTAGGGTCCCAAAAAGACCATGTTGAAAATTTGGTGCAAAAATATTTAAAAATTACAAAGTTCTGAGTAAGAGCTCAAAATGCGTTGAAAATACATTGGTGCTACTTACCTTGTTTTATCAGTTCACGGTCACACTTCAAGGAGGAGGACATCTTTTTCAGTGAGAGTGGATCTAAACCAAGATGAGGTATAGGTGAGTGAGGGTGTGAGGGGGAAGTGGCTGTTGATTGGTGGGGTTGGGGTGGGGTAGGTGGGGGGTTATAGATAAGAGAGGGACCATTTTCACCTTTTCCAGTTAAAAAAAAGACAAAAAAATAAGATTTTTGAGAGACAGTTTGCTTACTTTCAGGGGTACTGACATTGGGGATTTGGCACCCCAGTATGTGCAGAGTCTTCAGCAGCACTGATGTGCTATCCAAGTGTTGCCAACTATTGGTTGGGGGTGGCTGGCAGTCAATCAGGAGATGATGGGAGGAGGAGGACCGTCACTTGCAGTGGTACTGGGGATGGGCTCCCCGGTCCACTTCTTATTCGGGTGGGGGTTATCTCAGTCGGCAATGGGTATGGTACCCCTGTGTCAGATCTTACAAATGTGTAATGACTCTTGAGATTGGGTACCCACTGGCCATTTTTAGTTTTATAAAATGTGTATCAGGAGGGGGATAGCAGCAGTGGAATTGGGCACCCACCTTTTCATGATTGCAACAAGACAGGAAGGCATTCTGGGGGTGTGTGCATTAGCAGTGTGAGTGAAAGTGATTTTTTTCACACTGCTTTAGTCAGCTGGCTGAAGAAAGTGGTGTGAAGGAAATCCTTTTTGATGGAATCAATTTTGATTTCCTTTAAATTGCTTATGTCAGCTAGCTGATGAAAGCAGTCTGAAGGAAATCACTTTCACTCAAATTGCTTATGCAAAAATCCAGCTATCCCTAGAACATTCATTTTTTGAACTGAGCATGCTTAGAGAACAATACAGTTTTTAAATCATATTTTAAAAACTATATAAGTTAAAAAATTCAAACTTGTGAAAGCATGTACTTTGGGCCAGACTCTATCAAACCTATAAGTTTCAGGTTTACAAAATCAGTTTTTAGTTACACATGAGCAAAAACTCCCTCTTAATCTGGGTGCATTTTAATATTTTTTGCACCTCTGTAACTTTGCCCTCCCCAAATCAATTCATAAAACATTTTTAGGCTCCAGAGACCCTAACCCAGACTCCATGCCTATGAAATGTTGGGAAAATCAAGTGGATGGGGGTAGAGTTATTAAGGTGGAACAATCAGAGTTTAACATAGAAGTTCTTACTTAATCCCAATATACAGGTGCTACCATGACTGTGTTAGGCTAGGCCCCCACTCTATATTGAATACCCATAGTGCATCTTGGACAACACTATTCTGTTACTACTAACCAGAATGATACTGATCACTACTAATGTGTTAGGGCACAGTTCCCACTGTACAAGAATGGCAACAGGGACCAATTACTGATTATTGTTTGCTGTTAATTACAATGTTATTACTAAGGATAGGTTATGATTTTACTATATTTTTCTAACCAAGCATTGTTTTATGCTTCATTGCTTGCAACAATACCACTGTATGATCAAGTGTGGTCTGTACCACCATCTGCTGGATTATGTTACAATTACTTCTGACTGTATTTGGATTTGCCTTATCCAATGTTGTGATGATTTTTGCCTAATCTAACAGCATCACCTAGTGGACTGCTGTCTGCCTGTAATACTAATCTATTGTTTAGCACCAGAATGCCTTAACTAGCATATTTCTATACTTTGCATATCTTTAGATAGTGGGAGCTGCCTAACTTTTAGCCAACAGGGCTTGTTTTGTATGTTAGCTATAATTATAATATATGCATGGACTAGCCATCACTATGGTTATTACCTTAGTATAAGAGGGATTGCATACTGGTTACACTCTGAGTCAGATCATATGCTTCAGAGTATAGGGAATACTCTGGCTCCTGGTGTCAAGGTAAGGCAATGCAGGGCTTATATCTGTAATCAGAATAAATACTTTATTCATGATCTGATTCCTTTTGTCAGTGTCCTGTCTGTTTTATCACTGGTCCCAACTTCCTCAGGGGTCTGGCCCTATACCATCCAGACATTATGGTGACCACGGCAGGACCTGTGCAAAAATGAGGACATTAAAGATATTAGAGTATCAGTGGATTGGTTTGAAGATACCCTGCCAATTTGTACACTCCAAGGAAACTTCTTAAACTGAGCTGCATGCAAGCGAGACAAGGATCATTCTCCCCTCTGCCTGTCAGGTTTGGAAGATGTATTACCAGGAGCCTGACCTGGTGGACTGACTGCTGTTGGTAGCGGATCAATAAGTATTGCCTCACAGTCACCAGGAAACTTTATAGAGGTTCCCTAAAATGGCCAGCAATATGTGTACAGATCTGAGACTTGATGTCTCTAATTTTCTTGCCTCCAATGGAGGGTGGAATGATTTCATGTGGGATGTGAAATCAGAAGGAAGTCCATAGCAGAGTGTCTCAACATTGTATGTGGATGCCAAGCAAACCAGAAAAAAACATGGCCAGAAGGGTCTGCTTGTTGCAACACTTTTCACTGCCTGAGAAGCTTCTGAAGCATTTGTAACAGCTGGCAAATTGAAAATCACAGCTCTGAAACAGGAGCTGGGTTCTAAGGTGAGTGGTAGGTCAAAGCACCATAAGCAAATAGACCAAAAACTCCAAGCACTATGCTGTAAACATGAATCAAACTTACAAAATGTTGTTCAAGAAAGTGAAAGAGAAGTAAATCATTTGAGAGAGGAAAATGGTAGGTTGTTGCAGGATAAGATGCACATATTGCATATGAATTACATGTTAAGTAGAATGAATGAGTCGTTGCATGATGAGAATGAAGAGTTGGAGGAAGAGTTACACAGAGTGTCTAACGAGTTAGATGAAGAACTTAAGGAAAACTGCAAACTCAGTGCTGCATATAGAGTTTTGCAGAAGCACGTGAGTGAAGGGGACAGCATAAAAGTAAAGTTTTCCATGTTTCATGTAGCACCAAGATGGTGAAACTGCACCATCAAAGCGGGGTGCTGGCCGGCCACATCATAGCGATGGGTGGAAACGAGCACTCACCCATCAACATAGTGTCATCCGGAGATGATGACAAACCAGATGATGAAGTCATTAGAGATGGCAACCCCCAAGACCGAGATAATGAGTCAGGCCTACACTGTACTGTCACTGTGATTACCAAGCTGGATAAGAGTGAGATCCTGAAATAGATCGATGATGCATTTTTAAAATCTAGCATGAGCCCCGAGCACATCTCTGCCTTGCAGAATGCCATGAAAGAAATCTTCTTGTAGCAAACCGGAGAGAACCCGTCTTCAAGACCATGGACTATGCCACGGCGAGCGCAGCAGCTCAGTCTGCCGCTGCTCACCCACCTCCACCAGTCATCCTGGCAAGCCCCTTGAAGGCTGCTCAGTCAGTACAACAGATTGCTGATAGAATCGGTCACATGATCCCCAGTGACAACCTCAGCTGTCATCTGGGAAAAGTCCAAAGCCAGTGCAAGATGCTCAGCCTCCCCACAGAGTGTCAAGTACAGGTACTCATCCAAACCATTGACCCATCTCTATGGGGTAGCTCCCTGTGGAGGTCAGGAATTCCACCCATATCAAGTACGATGAGATAGCCATTGAGCTTATTGCTGCTGCCAACCCAGAGGTAGTAGGCATAATGCTTTCCTAACTGGTTAAGTAGCTCTCTAAAGACAGCCCAACGGCTTTTCACAACCATTTATGGTTGGCCTACTGCGCAGGTAAAAACTTAGTGGGGGAAGGAGCAGATGATCACCAGGTTGAGTACAAGGTTCTCTTCATCAAATATCTGGTCCCTGCTATCCATGACAAGGTCGAACCTGCTGTGTTCAGGCAAGAGCTACCCCCAAAAGTCACAGGCCCAAGGATGGGTCAAACCAGAACTAAGACAAGAACTGGAACAAGGCCCAGAACCAGTAGCAATCCTCGTACAAAGACCAAAACAAAGGTCCTCCCTATCAGGAGATAAGGGATGAGAACATTAGGATTAAAGAGGAGAATGACAAGCTCCATCTAATCCCTGAGAAAGCTACAGTCCATAGCGGAAACCATTCCCAAATGAGCCATTGCTGCAGTCACTGCCAACAACATCCGGCCTCTTATAGGGATCAAGAGCCTAGGTCTATCATCAACACCCTCAGCTCTGAAACTCCCTGAGGAGATGGAAGCACCTGTGGCCTCCACCACACAGGCCCAGAAATATGAAACACCATCCCTGTATCCAGCTGAGGAACTATGGGAATCCCAAACCCCACAGGCCATGCTCCAATACCAATACCCATGAGCATGTACACTCCGATTGATGGTTACAGGCCCTAGTTAGTATCATCAACAAACTCATGCTTGATGGTAGTGGACGGCCTTGCACCAAGGCCGTGGTCGGGGGCTGCCAAATGATTTTGCTTTTGGATACTGGTGTAGCCATGTCAGTATTACACCAAGAAGACCCATAGACATCAGCCTAGTCCATGGGAAAACAGATCATTGCCCATGGAGTGGACAGAACCAGGCTAGCCACCTATCTATCATACCCTTTGGCAGTGATCATTGGCACTTTATGTACTATATTTGTGTTCGACCAAATGGTGCTACTTCATCACCCCAACGTCCTGGGAATTGATTTTCTAGTGCAACACAGCTGTGTCATAGATCTAGCCAATTTACTGATCATTCAGATTGAAGGACGGTACCATTCACATGTCATCCCTGACTCGTATGTTATGGCTGCAATAGTCAGCAATGATACAGGGTACGATGTCATCACATTACTCCAAAATCACCTGTTCTATGACAGGCTTCTGCCCATTGTGGAAAGACGCCTGGATGCTTTTTCAAAGCATAAGCATGATTGTGGATGGATGGACACCTGTATAGTTGTTCCTGGACGTGCACCAATCAGACCCAAGCAGTATCCATTTCCTGCAGAGGCCTTACCATCCCTGAAAGCCACCATTGGATCCCTATTACAACAAGGGGTCATCAGACACTGTGTGTCAACCACAAATTCTATTTGGCCTGTGAAAAAAA
This sequence comes from Neoceratodus forsteri, assembly GCA_016271365.2. Taxonomy (NCBI): domain Eukaryota; kingdom Metazoa; phylum Chordata; order Ceratodontiformes; family Ceratodontidae; genus Neoceratodus; species Neoceratodus forsteri. The sequence goes on along the minus strand of CM028130.1, from coordinate 1,061,843,716 downwards.
CCCAATCATTCTTGGAGACTCACCTTTGATTATATAAAACTTAATCAAGTTACACCTAGCTGCTTACCCACAGTAGCATCAGCACCAGATGTGCTCAAATTGCTGAAACCAGAGCAAAACTGGTTCAGTACCCTGGACATCTCCAGTGGTTTTTGGTCATTACCTTTGAACCATGATAGTTCAAATTTGCATTTGCAGTTGAAGGATGCCAGTACACCTGGACATGCCTTCCCCAAGGATTCCATAACAGACCATCACTTTTTCATATTTATATGCACAAAGCCATCAAGAGCTGCAGTGTCCCACAATGCCTTTTGCAGTACATAGATGACATACTGATGGCCACTGTAGACTCAGAGAAGCACCTAGAGCTCCTAAGCAAGCTACTGACCCTATTACAGAGAGCAGGCCTCAAATGCAATCCATCAAAGATACAACTTTGCCAGAAGGAAGTTACTGTACTTTCCTTGGCCTCCTTTATCAATTCCCAAGGGAGGCACCCAGCACTGAACAAGATTCAGGGCCTACAAGATCTGCCAATGCCAACACGTGTGGCAACACTCAGATGTTTTCTGGTGATGGTAAACTACTCCAGAGATTTTATCTGTGATTTTGCACAAAAGGCCATCCCTCTGTATGAATATCTGAAAAAGGATATCCCATGGATATGGGAACAAGTACATATTAATGCAATCACTGACTTAAAACAAGCTTTGGCCTATGCCCCAGCATTGGTCAACCCAAATCTTAACCTACCTTCCCATTTTGAAACAGCCACTTCTGACATTGCTATGTCTGGAGTACTTGCATAAAATATAAATGGAATATGCAGACCCTTTGCCTATGCATCCCAAATGTTCACCCCAGTGGAACTCAAATACACTCTCTGTGAAAGAAGCCTCTTGCCTACATACTGGACTGTCAAATATTTTCTGTAAATCATTGGGTTCTTACCTATTGTGCTACACATCAACCGCACCCTTATAAACTTTTTGCTATCAGACAGAGTGCAGGATGGAACAGTCTCAAACACCATACTAACCCATTGGTCACTGCTTTTGCAAAACAGAAACATCCAAGTACGTGCAGTCAAAATGCCTTCCCTTCTTGCCCATGGGCTCCTATATATTGGAGAACTGCATGAGTGTGGCCTCCAATCTCCTGTACTGCCTGACCCAGGTCCATTTCTCCCTGCAACAGACAAACACTTGGAAGACACAACCGTGTGCCACATCTTTGCAGATAGCTCTGCCTCATACTGTGAGGTAGTTCAAAGTGGCTGGAATAGCAGTCCTACTTCACTACCCTGATGGAGAAGTTGTGCACACTTCAAAAGGGTGTCACATTAACTCCTCACAGTATGCAGAGCTTGCTGCTACTGCTGTGGCCTTGGAACTTGTGAAAGAGGGACCAGGAGACACCATCATTTTTAAGGACTCCAGTTGGGTCTGTATCTCTCTTACAGAGCTCCTACCATTCTGGAAACTCCATTCCTTTTCCTTTTCTGATGGTACTCTAATCAAATACAGAGACATCTTTGTTTACCTTGAGACTCTGGTACGGAAGTTTGTTTTTAAACTACATCCACAAAGTTAAGACCCATTTCAAAAACTAGTCTTACCACATCTTTAATGAGAAAGCAGACCTCCTTGCTAAGGAAGGTGCCCTGGGTGGATGTCTGTGTAATAAAGTACACAGATGTCATCCCTGCCAGCATTGCAGCAATTCAAAACCAAAAACCAATAGTCCCATTGGACTTGCAAGCTGCACAAAAATTGGACAAACAGCTCAGATAAGTGTTTGGCTTCTTGAACAAAGCCACTGAGAAGGAACTGCCAACCCATAATCCCTATATACACTATGCACACAAACTCCATCTTTCCAAAGATGGAAGACTGATATGGTATCAGACTGAAGATGACTCACAAATGAAGTTATGGGTAGTTCCAAAATCTCTGCATGCTGAATTCATACACCAAGTACATGATACCCCCACTGGTGGTCATCAGGGGACAGAAAACATGTTACAAAGACTCAGGACTGCTGGCTTGTGGCCTGATATGATTGTAGATATTCAACACTACATTGACAACTGTCTTGTCTGTGCACAAAACAATCCAATTCCTACAAAGAAAAATGCTAAATTACACCACCAGAGGCAATCAGACCCCTGCCATTCAATTCAGATTGATTTCATTGGTCTACTCACAAACACTAGCAGAAACAAGTATGCGCTTGTAGTCACCGGCTTATACTCAAAATAGGTTGTGGCTTTTCCTGCCCAAGCGTGCACATCAAAGGCAACTGCAAAAATCCTGGTGGACCAATTTTTCACCAGGTGGGGCCTACTGCTCAAGGTAGACTCCAATCACGGAACCAGTTTTACAGGTGAGATAATGAGAAAGGCACTTGAACTTCTTGGTGTATACCAAAAGTTTCACATCCCCCATCATCCCCAGTCCTCAGGACAAGTACAGAGAACAAACAGAAGAATCAAATCCATGCTTACCCAATTTATTGAGACAGCCCCAAAACATGGGACTCCTTGTTGTCCTTACTCCTAATGGCAATTAGAGGGACTCCTGCTTCCTCCACCCAGCATACTTCTTTTGAGGTTATGACTGGTAGAACCATGAGACTGCCTAAGCACCTGGTGATAGACGTGAACATGCCCACTGCGGACAGGCTGGCAGTAGACATCTATGTTTCGCAACTCAGAGAAAACATTATTAAGACCTACCTGCTTGTTGCCCTAAACATTGGAAAAGCACAACTGCAATCAAAAATACACTTTGATAAAACAGTTAAAGAAGTCAACTGGCCAGCTGAAGACCAGGTAACGGTACACAAATTTGCACACCCCTCATATCCCTTTGCTAATAAATAGGAGGCACCATACCCAATCATCAGCAAGCTCAGCCCAGCAGTCTATCAGGCAAGTATCAACACTGAAAACAAGCAGAAAGACAAATGGATTCATGACAACCAGCTCAAGCTGTCTAAAGAAGAGTAGCACCCTCCATCCTTACCCATTTGGTAGGAAACAATGAATACTGATGTTAATTTTCTTTCTTCCTTACAGGTCACCCGCACGATGGCTGTCTTGCTTCTTTTCCTTATCCCTGGAATCCTGGCTGCTGTTATACTACAGGATGTATTTACTAAGCCCCAAAACATGAATCCTAATCTGAAGTGACTTCTCTATGCTCTGCATCCTTCGAATGAGCATTACTCTCCCCCTGGCAATGTATCAAAACACCCAACTCTTAAACAAGGAGTCAGCATTGCTGTCCAATTCAGACTTATTACAGACCAGGAAGGCAAGGATGCCTACCTCATTGCCATGGTCATTTCTCTCATCCAATTCTCTCCCCAAATTGAATGGCAAACTGATGTCCAGGATAAACAAATTCCAGTAGCCCACCTAGCTAAAGGCACATTCCAAGGTTGGCACAAATCCTGTATTTCTCCCAATGATACCCTGTCTATAAGACAAGCCCAAGCCTAACACACTGGTCTCTATAACCTTACTGCACTTACTAACCCCACCTTTTGTGGCACTTATGATAATGAATCTAGCAAACAATTTTGTACACAACATTCTATTGCCAGCAATATGTTTTTAACTCTGGTACCCCAAACTGAAGAATTTGTTACTGAGTGCCCCATTTGGAACAAGGAACGGCTAGCGGTCTTGTTGCCACTTCTCTACCAGGTACACTTGTCAATAATGTGCAGTTCATGCATATTCCTGTTGTTTTAAATTTCACTAACTGGAATATGGCTGAATTTGGTTGGCGCTCTACCATCAACACTTTTAAATTCCATAGTGTCATGCTGCTTGACCTGTTGCAGCATATCAAACTCACACTCAGCACCCTGTAGCAAGACCCCATACTACCCCATATTGAGGTGTGTTTAGAGCCCATCCCAAACCCAAGAAAGCAAAAGGTAAAACCTGCAGCAAGCACAGGTACTGTTACTGGTCTAGTAGGGACAGATATGTCCATCTGGAATTGAGCAGACTTGGCTGATATACATACCCAGACTTTGAAATTCCAAACCAGAGTAGGACAAGATGTTATTTCCCTTGTTTTACAAGGCATAGATGGCCTTACCCACGAGGAGTGCTTTACTGTGTACAATATGCACAACATTGATACACATTTTAATGGCACTAAGAACAAAATCAATGAATTGGTTTTACAGAACAATAAAGAAACATAGCAAATTTTATGGCCAGGGAACTACTTTGCTCAGCCTATAGTTCTTTTGTAATGACTACTATGATAAATTTCTTTCAGGATCTCAAATCAAGGTGCATCCCAGGTTTGAACCATGATACCAGTATGGCCAAATGGTATTGTCCACACTGTAGGTCTTTATCATGCACCACTAAATGTATGGAAAGAACTGTACAGTTTCCATTATCTACTGCCAGAAACCTAGGTATGTCACTAGACACCACAACTAGGGCCCATGTTATGAAACTAAACAATGTTCAATTCAAGACACCTTCTATGTAACCTTTACTATTTCTCTTCCACATTTTGATCCTAAAACTGCCATTTTTAACAAACTTGCCAACATCCATTCAGTTGGACATCTTCAAGATGACATCTTCCAGGAACAGATCAACCTGCCACCATTGCTGATATTTCACGATATCCTAGATGCTTGGGTGGTGCCATCAATGGACTGCTGTGCCAAAAAAGGTTACCACTACCTCTGTCACTGTGATGTGTTTGATGTAATCAAACCTGTCTGTAGCTACTCCATGGATACAATTGATTGGTCTTTCTCTCATGATACGGATTTGCAATCTAACAAAACTTTTAACCCTAGCACAGGTAACTCCACTTTGACCTCATCACTCCTTCTGCCAGAGGGGACAGTGCCTCAACTCCATGACAACTACAAAGAAGATGTCCATTGATATACCAGCTGCCTCACAAACTCATCCTTCACATGTCCCAACAAACTTACCAAATGGCGCATTCAACAAGTAAAGGTATCTTATAATGCTGATGGCCAGTACTGTGTCATCGTAATGTTTCAAAGTGTTGCTATGACTTCTATATGTTGTAATTTTGTTTCATGAAAGTGGGCAATTAATTCCACCTGTAAATAATCTAGTGGATTATAAAAGTGACTGTTGAAACTGATCAAGCCACACCCCCTGAAGAAGGCAGTCACCAAAGCACTAAGGTAGTGGGTACTGTGTCTGATGCATACCACAATAAATATTCATTTGATTTCATCTGAGATTGCTGGTTGAGATTCTTCTCTCAGAGTGCTGTAATTTTGGAGGATGTTTATATCTGGTCTGGCAGCCCATTACTGCACCCACCATATACTACAGTTCACAGTAATTCCTTTGGAACTACTCTGAAAGAGGAAAGTGAAAGTTATTTCACATGAAGCAGTGTAAAACTGGCAGGATCAACCAGATACTTTTCTTATCAGGTTTTACCTATCAAAATCATTTCAATATCTACCAGATAACTGTTTGCAGGGTGAAACAGCTGTATAGATTTACTTCCTTATTTGTGTGGCAGCCTATGTGTGCCAGGTGTGGAGTGATCTCACTGCTAGTTAGAAGGTTCAGAGGGATAGGACATAGTGCAGGCATGTGGTCATACTGGGATGTGTTTGGTTTTGTGGGATAATGCATGGTCATGTGGTATGTTTTATCCATTCAGGGAAGCTAATTTTCACTGATTTTAGCCCTCATTCTAGTTATGAGTCTTGCATAGTAGTCTAGTCTGAAAGCAGGAGAGAAGTTCACACCCTGGTTGCCCTTGCCATGAAGGTACCCTTATGTACAGGCAAGGTAGACATCAGGCATTTCCAGCAGGGTGCTGGGTACCAGGGACCCTGGTGTTGATCTTAAAGGGTGGGCACATACTGTGCTCCACCAGGAGACTGGCTTCAGGACTTATGACAAAGACACAGGGATCCCATTGCTTGCTCCCATCTGGAGACACGGATACCATGCTGGCCTCACTACCTAGCATGTCCACTTGTTCTAAAGCATCTTTTCTTCTGAAAAGTACTTCCCTCCTGCACCTTCTTTACCACCTACCCTAAGGTATTTAAAGGCCTTGATCATATCACTCTCTATTCCAGGGTGTACATATTGAGGTCCTGTGTCTCCCTCATAGGGCTTTTGATGCAGACCCTGCACCATTTTAGTTTCCCTCCTCTGGACTGCCTCCACTGTGTCTATGTCCTTCCAGAGATGAGGTATCCAGAACTGGACACAGTACTCTAGGTGAAGTCTTACCAGTGATCTATACAGAGGCAACACCACCACCCTCTTTCTGCTGGTGATACTCCTCTGTATGCACCCCAGCATCTCACTCACCCTCCCTGTTGCCTTGTCACACTGCCTGGCCACCATTAGGTCATCTGATATGGTTATCCCCAGGTCTCTTTTCTGCTTGGTGGTCATCAAAATCACTCCACCCATTGTGTACTCTGCCCTTGGGTTTCTGTGCCCTAAGTGCATTATTTTGCACTTTCTTTCATTGAAACTCAGCTGCCATACCCTTGACCACTCTTCTACTTTTCTTAAGTTTCTGATCATCCTTTCCACCCCCTTGAGTGTCTACCCTATTGCAGATTTTGCTGTCATCTGCAAAGAGGCAGACCTTTCATTCCAGCTTCTCTGCAATGCCACTTATAAAGACATTATAGAGGACTGATCCCAGCACTGATCCCTGAGGCACACCACTGGTCAACCTCTAGAAGTGAACTCCATTTACCATCACATGCATGATGTTGGTTAACCTTGCTGTAGTGAAGGTCTCTTGAAACATCCTTGAAGCCCTGACTGCTATCAGGGGAGATCTCAGGCATCAAAAGACACAAGTACAGTGTACCATGTCTCATTATTATCTGGGAGGCCATTTTGTGTCAGGGAAACAACGGATAGTTCAGATTTCGTATGAAGCTATCGGGAGTAATGAGTTATATAAACAACAAACTGCACAGTCTTTGACTGCAAAGCATTTATTTGGTGCCAAAGGCAATGAAAGCAGAGCCCCATGATGATGCCTTGTAAAGAGGTGAAGTGTTGGCTTAATTTGTGACTTTGATCTCATTGTCTCTGGCACCAAATAAATGTTTTTTGATAGTTAAAGATATTTTTACAGTATGTTGTACTTGTGTCTTTTATGGTTTGTTCTAACAGTAACACCAGCTGAAGGGAGTGTGCACACTCATCACTGTGGTTGATGAGGTCTCAGGCATCCAAGATATTGGTGGGGTTGGGGGTGGGGGCCAACTAGATGCCAAGGATATACTGTTCATTTTAAAGAGCTGGTGTACTGCCTGGAATTAATAGTGACTTTCAGATGTAGTCAGCGATCACTTCTTATATCTGAAGTATGTTTTATTTTCTGTTTGCTAATTAGAAGATGTTCCACCTGTTGGTACTGGGGTAATGTGTGGAGCAGCTCTCTATCTGGAGGTTAAAAAAACAGTCAGTTATGTTCCTCCCACTACATCAACAACACTGAAATTACACTGACTGTGACATCACTAATAACTAAGCAGAACATTTTTCACTGCCAGATTATTCTCTTTCATATGAAGCAGCAGTAATTGACTCTTCTTGGTTACTAGTGATGTCACAATTTCCTTCATTTTGATTGGTAACTTGTGAAAGTCATTACTCAGGCTGTAAGGGTTGTGCTACATCCATGTGCTTGTTCACATTTCTAATGATGTAGTGGGAGGAACAAAAGTGACCTTTTTTTAGCTTCCAAAGAGAGTGCTGCTTCACACATCAGCCAAGTACTGCCAGGTGGAAAATCTTCTAATTAGCACACACACACACACACACACACACACACACACACATGCATACGCACATGCACGTGCGCGCACACACACACACACACAAAAATACTTCTGATATAAGAAGTGATAGCTGACTGTAACATCCAGTGAGCACATGCTTGTTCCTCACTAGTTTCTGAGTTCATAATGAGATGCAAATTACCTCTTAGCACCCTGTATGGGCAAAGAAGTTATTTGCATGGTAAGGTTCCAAGATAGGGTTTTGAGTCTCAGGAGCAAACTTACTCAACCCCAATATACAAGTGCTATTGCACCTGTGTAATATACATATTTTATATAAATTATACAAATATTGACCAAAGTCAAGGACTATAGTGGGAAAATATTGCCCCTGGAGGGATGAACTATTACCTGACACTGACAATTGTTACACTGCCTGAAGCCAAAGTCTGAGGCCAATTTGACTATTGGAAGGCAGTAGTTCATCTCGAGGGGTCAGTATTTTCTCACTGTAGCCCAAAATGACTCTGGTCAATTTGCCAAAGTTAACCTCCCTGCTACCTCCCTCCTACATTTTTCCACACAGAACACATTTAATAAACAATAAATAAAAATTAAGCATTAAATTATCTAGTTCTGTCTGCAAGTTGACTTGTAATGCTGAGGTAAAGTTTTTGTTTTTCCAGTTGCTTGTTTTGTCTGTAATCTTGAATGGTATTATCATCAATCCTTGTTCACCCAACCCCCTGTTCGTTTGTGCTGTCACCTTGTGTGCTAACCCTCCCTACACACACAAATCTGGCTGAGAAGCAGGAAAAATAAATATTTTGTTTTAAAGCTCATTGGCACTGATGGGCACCTGCTGCTTGTGGTCTGAGCCATGCAAGTACTTTTTTCCCACCTTCAAGGACTTGCTAATTGATCCAGGGAACAAGTTTGACTGAGGAGGTCACGACACTGACTGTGGATTCAGAGTTACAGTTGGTGAGCTGTGAATGAGAGTGCATTCTCCCACCCACTATTGCCAAGCCAGCAGATGTAGTTTGTTTTCCTGGCCCCAAGGACTTGGAAACAGGGCTGGGAAGCACAGGAAGTCCTTGCTTGCAAGACATGCAGCAGCTTCACAATCCCCTGCCTCAGAGACCACCCAGTGTGTGTGGGTGAGAAAATAACAAAAGTGTTCTTCCTGGCTGCATAGTGCTGATGAGCACCAAGCGGGGGACCATCAGGGATTTTGGTAATAAAGGGGGAATGGGTAGGCCACTGGATTACCAGGGAAAGAACATGTCAATCTGGGGGGGCACTTGAACCTGTGTTTTTTAATCTTTTTTTTCTTTTTAATGAAAGCTAGTAGCAAACTGATGCCAGGTTATGTATAGCAGAGCAATGATGTTTAAGAGTGAATGGACCCGGGTTGTCGGAGGGCTGGCTAGAGGGAGAAGGATTGAGCATCCCTAGGACTGCTCTTCTTCTCCAGGGAGGAGGGTGGTGTGTGTTCAGTGCAAGCATGACACCTGGCAGAGGCTGGGTGTGCTACATAGCACCAACACCAATTACTCTCAGGGGCAGGTTGGAGGCTGGTTATCATTGCACATCCCTGCCCCTGCTTAAATGGGGAAAAACTCTGTTCCATGCCGTCTTTGTGAAGTCCAGCCCTGGGCTTTGATTAGTCTCCCAGCTAGACTCCCCCAACCAGGACCAGTTTGGGGGCACTAAGCCAGGCAGTGCTGCAACCCCACCCTCTGGAGTGCTGGCAGTAAGGTAAGGTGGAAGTCTGAGGGCGCCATGACCGGGGCAGATGTCCTGATGGCAAAGGCAGCAAAAACAGTAGGCATGGGGGTGGGGTGCAAGAGGTGGTAACCCTAACACCAAATTTCCTTACTTTTGTTGCTGTGGAACACCCTAACTGATGCATTAAACAGATTTTTTTGCCATGAATTTCCCTTCTTTTTGAGAATGTGCAGTATAAATAGTGAATGGAATGTGGTGGTGGGAGTGCAGGGCCCACCATGCTGCCCATGCCTGTATAAGAACCATAACAGTAATGCTAATGCTAACAGTAACAGTAACGGTGAGTGAAAAGCATAGACTAATGGTAACTGTAATACCAACATAAGTGTGAATGCAAATGCAAGTGGTAACTGTTACGGTAATGCAAATGGAAATGCAAATGCAAGTAGTAATGCAAATGGTATTACAAATGCAAACGGTAATGGTAACAGTGACACAAATAAAAAGGCAAAACACAGCAGTAATGGTAATGTAACCACAGACGCTAACAGTAACAGTAACGGTGACACAAACGTAAATAGAAACACAAATGGTAATAGAAACACAAGCGCAAACCATAACGCAAACAGTGAGAGAAACGTAAATGTAAATGCAAATGGTAATGCAAAAGGAAACGGTAACAGTAAGCTGATGTAAGGCAACAGTAACCAAAAGTCTGTATCTTGCTTCCTTTCCGAGATAACAGCAGAAAGGTGATGTGTGCCAACAGTAATGAAAAGTCTGTATGTCACTTCATTTCCGAGATAACGGCACAAAGGTGATGTGATCCAACAGTGGCAAAAAGTCTGTATCTCGCTTCGTTTCCGAGATAACGGCATAAAGGTGATCTGAGCCAACAGCAGCAAAAAGTCTGTATCTCGCATCATTTCTGAGATAATGGCATAAAGGCTAATGTGAACCAAACCACTGAAAGGCACCTTCAGACCACTAGAGCTACCTACACTATAAATTTCAAGCCACAAGCACCGTGCATAACCCGATGCGCAACATGTTAACTGTGTCACAAAGTATCTCCACAGCGAATTCTTTTCCCAACATGTAAACAGCAAAATTCACATATTCGGGACATCCACTCAACACTCTCAAAATTTCATGTTAAAAGACCAAATCATTCCAGAGATATTCAATTTTAAAGTTTGTGCACCTTTAAGAGGTTTTCCACCACAAAACTGCAGAACTCGTGGCCGAAAATGTGCTAAAATGTCAGACCTGGTGGCTGAAAAATCTTTAACCATAAGGGGGGCAACTTCAAATGGCAATAACTCTGAAACAGAACAAGATTTTTTGCATTAAACAAAAAACTGGCATCTTCCTTGAACAAAGGGCTTTCTACTTGTCAAGTTCCAGACCAATAAACCACACAGTGGCTGTGCTATGTGTCATGCAAGACAGGGAAAAAAAATAGCAAAAACTGCATCTTTGGCACTTCATTGGGAAAAAAACGTATGTACCAGTGAAATAGAAATTGGTAAATAAATAGATGTGCCATTCCACTCCATTTGTACCAAATCTTAGCCAAATCTCTTAAATGGTTGCAGAGCAGCATGAGCGTAAAACTGCACGAGTGGCGAAAAATACATTTTTAGCACTTCACTGTCCAAAAATCATATTCAGATGTCAAATGAAAATTGATAAATGCACAGAAGTACCATAGTAGACCAAGTATTAGAAATGTCACACAAATCTGTTCAACAGTTGTAAAGTTATGATCACACAAAGAATGTGACGTTTAAGCACAAATGCAAACAGTAACGCCAACGGTGATGTAAACGGAAACAATAACGCAAAAGGTAACAGAAATGCAAGCGCAAACATAAATGCAAATGGTAATGAAAAAGCAAACATTAATGATAACTCAAATGGAAGAGCAAACGTAAACGGTAATGCAAGTGGAAACGCAAGTGGTAACGGTAATTGTGACACAAGCAGAAACAGTGAGACAAATTTTAACAGAAATGCAAGCACAAATGTTAAAGCAAACAATAATGGTAATGGTAATAGTAACACAAACAGTAACGGAAAGGCAAATGGTAACAGAAACAGAAACGTAAATGGTAACGCCAGTGGTGACGCAAAATGAAACTCTAACACAAACGGTAATGGAAACGGAAGTGCAAATGCAAACGGAAATGGTTATGCAACAGGTTATATAAACACAAGTGCTAACGTAAACGCAAACACAAATGGTTATGGAAACAGTAACGAAAACGAAAATAGTTACGGTAACGCAAAAGGAAACACCAACAGTAATGGTAACGCCAATGGTGATGCAAAAGAAAACAGTAATGCAAATGGTAATGTAAACACAAGCACAAATGTAAATGAAAACACAAATGGTAACACAAATGATAATGAAAACACAAACGGTAACACAAACGCAAATGGTAAAGGTAATGCCAATGGTGATGCAGAAGGAAACAGTAACACAAACAATAATGGAAATGCAAGCACAAATGCAAACACTAATGGTAACAGAAATGCAAATGGTAACACAAACCGTAACGTAAACTTAAATGGTAATGGTAACAGAAACACTAATGGAAATGCAAATGCAAATGGTAATGGTAACGCCAACGGTGACACAAAAGGAAACAGTAATGCAAATGAAAACATAACCACAACCACAAACGCAACTGCAAATGGTAATGCACACATTGATGCAAACAGAAATGGTAACGCAAACAGTAACGGTAAAGCAAGCGGAAACAGAAATGGTAATGATAACAGTAATGCAAATGCACACGCTTTGTGTCCCAAAAAGGTGCATTCAGAAGCACAGTGAATACAAAGAATGTGGGCATAATAATGGCCCTCAAACAAGAAAATGAGCACTTGGAGTACTAAATTGCTTATATCTCAGGAACCGTATGACGCAGAAAAAAAAGAAAAATCTCATATTTTTTACGACTTTCCAGGCTAGTTTTGCACTTAGCTTCCCAGTGGGGGACTAAGAATTTTTGTGATGAAAAGTCCGTATCTCAAACCATTTTTGAGATATGTGACCCGAATGGCACGGCGGGTGCCATAATGCTATCATATGGAAAAAATAATAAACTTCGAAGTGCCGTAACTTTGCAGCCCAGAAATATTTTGACACCAAACCACCAAAAGGCACATCTGAGGGATGTTGGCTTTATTCCCAGCAAATTTCAGCCCAAAAGACCAAACTGTTATTTTGCAGCAGGGTGGCAAAGATTTCCTATTGTTTTGGGCATAATGTCGCAAATTACTTTAGCAAATCACGACACTTTCGCAAAAACAATCACGAAAGTGACGATATGGAAAGTACTTATGCACGCTTACTTCTTACAAAAATTTAAGAACATATTTTTTGGGTGTTTTACCCCAAAAAAAGACATGGCTAGCATCCTCAGGGCTCAACTAGGTGAACACAACAAGAATTGTGTCCCTAGAGGGTCCCAAATTTAAATGGCAAGCATTTTTCTGACCAACTGAAAAAAAAAAGGCTGAATCACGAAAGTAAAAGGGTCGTTTGCGATAGTAAAAACTGCATTTGCGACACTTTCGCATAGTTTAACTTTTCTGTTGGACTATAATGGGATTCAGTGTTGTTTAAATAACTTTTGAACTGTTTAATATTTTTTCACAACATTTTTGAAAGGCACATCGGGGACTCCAGCTGCAAGTTTTCTGAAGTTTTTGGGCTGATAACACAAACCGTGCATGCTGTAGGCACGAGCAAAAAAAACACGCAAAACCCCATGGTTTATGATTTTTGTGGTGCTCTGTAGCTCTGCAACCATACATCCAACCATAACAAAACTTGGCAGGTCCAGAGATCTATGGTACTTTCCACATTTCAGGCAAATCCATTGTAGGGTGGCAAAATTATTAAGGTGCAAAATTTCAGATTTAACCTTAAATGGGGTACTCAACCCTAACTATAGTGTCACTGCCATGCCATTATGATATATATAAATATACATAAACAGTATATATGTTAGCACCCTTTGCAAACTGTGTGAGAGGCCTTTCGGCACCATGCAATTCTGCTTAAAGTTGGACCAGCATAACATTCTGTGGTGATTTGCATATGCAGCCCATGATGCTTTGCATTGTGGGGGCATTTGTGATTTTGTATTTTCTTGAAACTTGGTTTCCCAGCCAAATGCCCTTTGGGGTAACCCTTGCTTCAGTGTTTACGCACAGAGGTTCTTTGTCTTATATATATATATATATATATACACATATAGTATCCATTCTAGTTAAGAGTCTCACATAGTAGTCTAGTCTGGAAGCAGAAGGGGACATCACACATGTTTTCCCTTGCCACACAGGTCTCCTCATGCATAGGCAAGATTAGTTGCAGGCATCTCAAGCAACTCAAGTTTGTCAAATATCTATTTGAAGAAACTATTACAAAGCTTTATTAGTGTATTCCAAGTTGTAATTCTTGTCCCTCTATGCTTCCTTGTTCCAGATGGGGGTCTACTACAACGAAAGTAAAGGAGTAGCTATACTTATAAGGAAAAGTGTTGATGTTCAAATGATAGATTATGTTCAAATGATAGATTATGTTAAAGATGTTAATGGATAAATGATCTTCATTTCTTTTTTGATTAAATGGGTTAGACCAGTGAGTGAACTCATTTAAAATGGTGACCTGTGGCATTTACAATACAATTAACAAACAGTTACTTGACATAATATAAACATAACATGTACACGTAACATATTTCCAGGTATACATTATAAATTAAAAGATTCATATACAATACTAGATTTGTGTCAACCACAACAGGCCTTAAATTGAGTTGCTGCACTCAATCAATGACAGCTCAGTGGGTGGGCCAGCCATGGCGGAAAGAGGAGGACTGTGCTGGTCCACCTGCTGGGGTTCAGGATGGGGGTGGGAGTGGGGTGGTAGGACACCTGCTGGGGTGGGGGGGGCATTAGATCACCAGGAAAATAATTTGGATTTAGGGACTGGGGTCGGATTGGGGATGGGGGAAGGGTAGTCTCTCTTGAATGAACTTAAACCACTAGACCACCAGGGAATTTACTGACAGAGATGGGGATGGTGGGGTGACTACTGGGCACTTTCGGTGAGGTGCAGGGGAGGGACCACTAGCCACCAGGGCATTTGTGGGGCAGAGATGGGGTGGGGAGGATTGCAACCACTGGGATGGGGTATTTTTTTTTAGGTCTGGAAGTGGGTGATCCAGTGGGGTGAGGGACCGCTAGCCACCAGGGATAGTTTATGTACTTGTGGGGTGGGTGGGGGAAGGGATCACTAGCCACCAGGGCTTTTTTGGGGCAACTGGGTAGGCTGCGATCACAGGCAGAATTTCTGTGGAAGTCAGACTTTTACTTAACTCCACCAGCAGAATTTTTTTTTTCGCACATGGCTAGTGGTGGATTCCTACAAAAGCTTTCCATGGGAGGCACTGGGGGTGAAACCAGTGGTGAGTTTCAAAAATGCCTTGGATAGGCACAAAGGAACCCTTAGAGGAAGGAAGGGGATGGAAGAGAAAGTGCTGTAGATCAAGTTGGGTCTCCAGCAGAACTGATCATAACTAAAAATGAGCAGACTAGATGGGCCCAGCAGTCATTAACTGCCATCAGTTTCTATGTTTCTATGTATGACAAGTTATGCAAATCAAATGGATATAGGGTGAAATTATTAATATGCACAATGTGGATACTGTAAACTGTCTGGTACAAATAAATCATGTTGTACTATGTTACACAGACATAACCAAATCAGTAATAATATATGCATTGAGCAAGGGAGAAAAAAATCAAGGGGAACAAGTGTGAAGGAATATACTACTCATAGAGTCGTGACACCATGATAGGTACATACCGCATGAATTTACTGCATTGTGATGGTACACAGCTGTATACAAATGTTGAATAAGCTACAATATGGAATTTTATTTATTGTTGTTTTAGTTTTAATTATCCCGAGAGGCTATACCAAGGTGATGGCCAGCTTCCATTACAGAGGGAATCATACTCCTCAGTGCACGGTTTAAATGTTACTTCGATGAGAATTTAAAGTAGCTGATAAGGGTGATAGAAGATTTTAGAATAGAACTGAAATGAATGCTAATGGTGTTACTATACCCAGAGTTGTTTTGTTTAAAATCCTTGACCTGCTCTTACTGTATACTCCCTAAACATTAGGAACACCCCTAAATAATGCAGCCACTCATACCATATTGCCCTCCTTTCTAACTGCGTAATGATGTTTTATTTGGAGGGGGGGGGTCCCAAGTCCAGGAAAGATGCAGTGGAAGTTGATCAGGGACTATAACAAACATGTTTTTACAAACAAGAACCTGAGGTCATGAGTTGAAACTGGAGCGGTGAAGGTTTTAGAGGGATGTGAGGAAATTCTGTTTTATGGAAAGGGTGGTGAAGCTGTAGAACAGTCTGCCAGTGCAGGTGGTGAGCACCAAGACTATAAATGGTTTCAGGCATGGCTGGGATGGAGTGAAGGGCTTGGTGGTTGCTCAGGTCAGCAGCATTAAGGAGGGGAGCAGGGGGTGCTCTGTATGGACAGTAGGTCCCGAGGCAGATAGGGAAGTCTAGGCAGACTAGATGGACCTTTGGTCTTTTTCTGCTGTCATTGTTATTTATGTAATAGTATATGCATTGAGCGAGGGAAAAAAAATCAAGGGGATCGTGTGTGAAGCAATATACTACTCATAAAGTGGTGACACCATGGTAGGTACACATACTGTATGAAGTTACTGTATTATGATGGTATCCCACTGTGTACCAATGTTGAATAAGCTACAATATGGGATTTTATTTATTTTTGTTTTTTTTAATAACCCAGATTATATATTTTAGCCACTAGAGGGACCAGTTATAAGCACGCTTACCCAATCTAACCCAATATAATACAATACAGTTCCTGTCTCATTTCACTTATTGTGTGGTCAGTCTATCAGTATTCATCAGTCTTTGCCCCCTCCCTCTTCTACTGATTGATACTGATTGATTGGCCACACCCGGCCAAGTTACTACCCAATCCTTCTGTGTGCTTCTACTCCTCCTTAGAGCTACTGATCTGCACACCAGGCTTGCTGTCTCTGGCAGGCATGACACTTCCTAATCCTGTCTTCTCCTGGTCACTTAACCGACTGTGTCCATAACTTTCCTAGCCCTCGTATTTGTGGTGCCATGGCACGCTACTTATACTCAAGCCTTTTCTTATTCCTAACTACCTTATCCATAGCGGCTCACCACAACAAAGAACAAGGATCAGGTCCACCTCTGGAAATTTCCAGTCCTGTAACCGGAACCTCATTCCACTTTACCTCCTCTTAATATGTCCACCTCCCTTTATCTTCGACCCATATCCTTCAACCTTACACTTTCTGCTCCCTTCATATATGTTGATCAGCGCACTCTCCTTAGCTTCCCTTCATTGACGCCCTAGCATTACGTCACACCCATCATCACCTTGCAGAAGGTCGCAAAGGAAAAAAGCACTCCTATCCTGCAAAAACTGGATCAAGAAACTGCTTCTCTTGCTCCTTATCTGTTCAGGTAACATGGAGCTAAACCCTGGACCCCCATTACCACTTGCATCTCCCGCAGAATTTGCATCTGCACCCGGGCTTAAGTTTATTTATTTATTTATTTATTTATTAGCTTTTGTTGACCAGGTAGGTGCATTAGGCAAAAACCCTGCCTATTTTCGAGCATGACCCAGGAGAGTACAATATACAGTTTACAAAAAGACAAGCAGTAAAATAATACAGAACCAGTAAATACCCTCGCAGGGATAGTCATGGAAACAAAACATACATGTAACAATGGCCAATCCATGCAGGGATGGAAGGAAGGAAGAAAGCACAGAAACAAGATTAAGCAGAAACTAATTGCAGAGATAACAGTAAGCTATCTTAAGGAAAGCAAGAGAAAAAGGGGGGTTAGGTACAAACACAGGACTCAAGTGCATGTAGGTAGGAAAAAAGTGCAATCTTAAAGGAGGAGTGAGATGAAGGAAATTTAAGACTAGAAGGTAGATAGTTCCAGAATTTGGGAGCAAAGTGAGAGAAAGCTTGTTCCCCAATTTTTGTAGAGCACAGCGGGATGGCGAGGGAAGAGGAATTAAAGGATCTTTGTAGGCGTGAGTGAGCCACCGGGGTGAGCATAGCTCCAATCCTGTCTGGGCGAGGGGGTCCAGACATGGAGTCAGTGAAGCAGCCCAGAGTATATAAGCGCAGGTTTTTGGGGGACAGCCAGTGTAGGGCGGAGTACAGGAGACAGTGGTGAGTAAGGCGAGGGGCAGACAGGGCGAATCTGCAGATATTGTTGTAGGTAGTGTCCCATTTATGCAGATACCAATGTTGGCATGGGAAAAGAGGGGGAGGGCATACAGAAGCCTTGGAAGAAGGACCCCTCTGGCCACAGAGATCCTAGCAGCAGGGGTTAGGGAGTGATGCATCCGGTACGCTGCGCCAATCTTAATATTGACAGATCTACACACCTCCATTAAATGAGAAGAGAAATTACGGGCAGGATCAAGTGTGACTCCTAGGTATTTGAAGGAGTCCGTGGACAGGACTACAGAACCTTCACTGCAGTGCATGCAGAGCTTAGGGGTCCCACCATGGATTTTTCTAGCAGACCCAAAGAGCATGGCCTGTGTCTTTGGTAGATTGAGAACCAGGGAGTTGATTTGGAGCCAGGATTGGAGCGTTCGGAAAGCGGACGACAGTTGAACATTAAGGTCGGCAACAGAACGAGCGGCAGAGTAGAGCACCAAGTCATCAGCATACATGATGGAGTTGCAGTCGGGGAATGAAGAGGGACAATCATTGAAAAAAGTAGAGAAAAGCAAGGGTCGGAGAATGGATCCTTGAGGGATGCCACAGGAGATGGGAGATGGATATGAAAGGGCTTTATTGAAGGATACAGATTTGGAACAGTTTGAGAGGTAACTGGATATCCAGGACAAGGAGAAACCAGAGGCCCCAAGAGACTGCAGTTTGTGCACAAGCAAAAGGTGATATAACCAGGTCAAAAGCTTTCGTAAGGTCGATAAACATGGCCTCTGTAAGTAGGCCAGAGTCCATGTTAGACTTAACCTCACTACTCAACAACGTAAGAGCTGTAATGGTGCTGTGACCAGCCTGGAAACCATGTTGAACTGGCGACTGGAGATTGAAGTTTAATAAGTGGGCAGAGATCTGGCAGTGAATAAGTTTTTCCAATGTCTTGCTGAGGGTAGGTAGAAGTGCAATGGGGCGATAACTGGACAGAATTTTAGGGTCACCTTTCTTGAAAACCAATATGGTTCTGGCAGATTTCCAGGCTAAAGCCACTACGGAGGTGCTAATGGACAAGTTAAAAAGCAGAGTAACTGGTGTGGCTAGGAGAGAGGCGCAGAGTCTGAGTATCCTAGGTTCAATCCCATCTGGTTCTGCACTGCCACGGAGAGGAATGGACTGTAATAACCTAAGAACATCAAGGCAAGATATAGGGGATAGCACCAGAGTAGATGGAGTATGTGAGGGAGCTGTGGGAGATGGCAGGGAGCCACAGGGTCCTGGAGGGGAGACGTTGGGAACCTCCGTGAAAAGCAAGTTGAAGACATTGGCAATCATGCAGGCATTATTGCAGATAGAATCAGTAATAATCATGTCTTTGGGAGACCCTCGTTTAGTAATACCCAGGATTTCATTAATCTGGGTCCAGTAATTCCTGGGGACAGCAGCTGAAGAGCGAAGGAGTCCACGGTAGTAATTGCTCTTGGCAACCCCGAATAGACTTCTTACAAGAATTATGCAAGGTGCAATACTCATCAAAGTCAGACTGACTGGAGGAAGATTTCCATTTTAGCCACAGCTTATCATGCTGCTTGAGCAGTTGCAGGAGAGGGCGGTTCAACCATTTAGTCACCTTCCCTCTGACCCTACGCTTAGAGTATGGGGTGTGCTTGTGCAGTAAGGCAAGTAAGGTCGTGTTGAAGTAGTTGGTGGCCTGGTTGATATCGTTGGTTGTGAACAGGGGAGACCAGTCAGTGTGCTTGAGATCAAGTAAGAACTTGTCAGGGTCTAGTAGAGAGAAGTTAGCAAAGGATAGGACTTCATGGGGTCATGAGGACGGTGAGGAGCTATGCACACAGAAGACAGGGCAGTGGTCACTGATTGAATTGGGTAAAACCCCTGCAGAGGAGTAGCAATCCATCCGGTTAGTAAGATTCCAATCAATCATAGTACAGCAGGAGCTGTTCAGCGACTTCCGAGTGGGGGAGGAGACGAGTTGGGACAAGTTGGCCTTACTGATGGTAGAAGCGAGGGAAGAAGAGGTCGGTCCAAGGCAGTCAAGGTTGAAGTCCCCCAGAGAGATTACCTCATTTTTTTTGGACAAGGCAGGAATATGTTCTAAGAGCTCCTCCAGATCAAGCTTGCTTGTACGTGGAGGTAAATAAGTTTTGATAATGTGCAGCTTCTTGGCTCTGCCGAGAGGGTAGTACTACATGTATTGCCTCCTCGTTGTTGGGGGGTGTAGGATAGAGGGCGACATCCAGGTGAGTCTTGTAGTATAGCGCCAGTCCGCCCCCTCTTTTGGGGGATGGTCGGTCGGCCCGATGCATAAAATAGCCTGGTAGTGCACAGCTATGACCCAGGATGGTTGGTTTCAGCCAGGTTTCCGATAGCACAAGGATATCCGGATTATTCACCTGGACCCACGCCTCTAGGTCAGTGAGATTGGCCAAGAGACTGTGGATATTAAGATGGGCAAGGGTCAGTCCTGAGTCTTGCGGTAAAAGATGGGTGACCTCAGGATAAGTTTGGGGAAGAATGACCTGAGGACCAGGGTTAGTTTCAATATCCCCGGCTAGAGCAAGAGAAGTTAATGCTAGTCAACATATTGAGCCTAGCAAAAAAGTTTGATCAACTCCAAGTATAGGCTGCCCATACTGACCGGACCTCATTATTATAACTGAATCTTGGCAAAAACAGTCAAACAGTGATCATCAAGTCTCCCTCCCTGGCTACAATCTGCACAGGGCATATAGGGAAGCCAGAGGGGGCGGTGTGGCCATCTATACTAAATCTAAGTTTACAGTCAGTGATATTCACTGTAAATCTAAACCTAAGGAGTATGAAATCGTATCTCTCAAATTACACCTTCCATCCACTGAATGTCTCACTAGTATTGATGGTTATCACCCCCCATCTGGTGGCACTAATATCTTCACCATACTTAAATCCTTAATCACCTCCACCAACACTGAAACTTTAATATTTGGGGATTTTAATATGGACTGGCTTACCCCCAAGTCACACATCTTGAAATCCTTCTGTGACAAAGTCGGCTGAGCCCAGTTAGTTGGTGAACCCACTAGAACCAATACATCCAATCCCAACAGCTGTTCTCTCCTTGATGTCATACTTTCTACGCAGCCCCACAAAATTCTTCACTCTTCAGTCTTCCACAATGACATGAGTGATCATGGGGTGGTTGTTTGTACAACATCACAAATTATAGCCCGACAACAACCAACACTCATAACTAAGTGGTCCTTTCACAAGTTTAACGCATCGGACTACTTATACAACTCGAGCAAAATTAGATGGAAAGACCTCTACCTTGCCAAAATGATTGATGAGGCGGTCACTGTCCTTAATGACAACCTCACCATGCTAGCCAACAAGAATGCCCCTTTGATCAAAGTCAGGGTGCGTAAAACATCCAACCCATGGTTTACATCAGATCTCAAGGCTACACTCCTACGCTGTGATAAACTCTGGGCTAAGGCCAGAAAATCCAAAAGCCCAGCTGACTGGCAAGCATTCAGAGCAGCTAGAAACACCTGCATTAAACAAATCCACGCAAGCAAAGCCAACTATTATGTCTCTACCCTTGAACAGGCAAAAGGGAATTCCCGAAAAATCTGGAAGACACTCAAGTCCATCGAAGATCGGCCTGTAGCCCCCCCCCATCCCTCTGAAGATCCTCAGCAATGGTAGGGCTGTGGAAAACAGCTGCCTAATCCTCGAGGAAATCAACAATCACTTTGTAACTGCTGGCCTAGCTTTCAACTCTTTGCCTTATGCAGCCTGTGGTAGCTACCAAGACTGTAATAACATTGACTCGCAAGCTTTGACCCACCTGCTCCAGTTGTGCCCGCTTAGCTATAAAGAAGTTGAAGGTTCACTTCTTAACATAGACATTTGAAAAAGTGCAAGGGACAATGGTCTAGAACCTTTTTTTTCTTAAACTAGGCTATCTTGACCTCACCACCCCTATCCTCCACATATTAACATAGACTTTGACGGCAGATAAGGACCGCTTGGCCCACCTAGTCTGCCCATTTCTCTACCTACAGGATAAGCCGCAGATCCTAGTTAACCAACAGCCTATTTCTTACTACCCCCCAACAAGAATTGCCTTATGTCTGTCCCATGCAATCTTGAATTCTCCCACAGTTTTAGACCCCACAACCTCCTCAGGAAGGCTGCTCCATGCATCCACTACCCTCTCTGTGAAAAAATACTTCCTCACATTGCCCCTGAACTTCCCCCTCTATCTTTAAATTGTGTCCCTTGTTCTTGCATGTCTCTTTTCTGAAAGATGCTACCTCTTGGACTTTGTTGATTCCACTGAGGTACTTAAAAGTTTCTATCATGTCCCTCTCTCCCTCCTTTCCTCAAGGGTATACATATTAAGCTCCTTTAGTCTCTTCTCATATGGCTTCTCTTGCAGACCCTGCACCATTTTAGTTGCCCTCCTCTGGACTGCCTCTATCCTGTCTATGTCCTTGCAGAGATGGGGTCTCCAGAACTGGACGCAGTGCTCCAGATGGGGTCTTACCAACTGTCTGTACAGAGGGATAACAACTTCCTGTTTTCTGCTGGTGATGTCTCTCCCTATGCATCCCGGTATACCCCAAGCCCTTCCTACTGCCTTCTCACATTGCTTGCAAACCTTAAGGTCATCTGATATGGTTACCACCAGGTCCCTTTCCTTTTTTGTTGTTGTTACTACCTCCCCTCCCCATTGTGTAATCTTCCCTTGGGCTTTTGTTTCCCAGGTGCATTATTTTTCACTTCTTTGCATTGAATCCTAGCTGCCATACTTCTGACCATTCCTCCAACCTTGCCAAGTCCCTTCTCACCCTTTCCATGCCTCCTTGTGTATCAACCCTGTTGCAGATCTTTGTGTCATCTGCAAAGAGGCATACTTTTCCTTCCAGTCCCTCTGCAATGTCACTTATAAAGACATTTAAAATGACTGGACCCAGTACTGAACCCTGTGGTACCCCACTAGTAACCCCTCTTTCTTCAGAGTGGACTCCATTTACAATTACCTTCTGTGTCCTGTTGTCCAGCCAATGTTTTACCCAGGCTACCACCTTGGGACCCACTCCCAGGCAGGTTAATTTGACTATTAATCTTTTGTGTGGGACTGTGTCAAAATGTACCTGAGAAGTCTAGGTAGGCCATGTCCACAGCCCCTCTCTGGTCTACTACTTTGGTCACCCAGTCAAAGAAATCGATTAGATTCATCTGACATGAGCTTCCGCTGTGAACCCATGCTGCCTTGGGTCCTATGCCCCACTGGCCTCTAGGTACTCAACAATTCTTTCCTTCGAAGTGACTCCATCACTTTCCCTACCACAGAGGTCAAACTGACAGGTCTGTAGTTTCCTGCCTCTGTCTTGCTCCCACTTTTGTGAAGGGGAATCGCATCCACCTTCCTCCAGTCCTCGGGTACCACACCATCTTCCCATGATTTGTTAAAAAGGCTAGTCAGTGGTTTCACTAGTTCTCCCCTTAAATTTTTTAGAATTCTGGGGTAAATTCCATCAGGCCCCATTGCTTTGTCCACCTTCAGTTTTAGGAGTTCTTTCAGAACCCTTTCTTCTGTGAAAGGACTGGGATCAAACCCCCCTATCAAGAGTGCTTCTGTTAATTGAATTAGGCACCTCCCCCTCCTCTTTTGTGACTACTGAGCAGAAATATTCATTCCGTATCCCTGCTTTATCACCGTTCCCCTCTGCCCACCCACCGTTCATACTATTGAGCCTCACTATCCCTCCTTTTGTCTTTTTATGATCTCTGATGTACCTATAAAAGGTTTTATCCCCCTTCTTAACAGAGTTGGCTATCTTTACCTCAGTTTGGGCCTTTGCTATTCTGACTTCCCTCCCTGCTTCCTTCTGTCTTAACTGGTACAGCTCTCTGTCCTGCTCCTTCTGGGTTGACTTATACTTCCTGAATGCTATCTTTTTCTCCCTGACTTTCCCCGCCACCTCTTTTGAGAACCATAGTGGCTTTTTCTTTCATTTTGATTTGTTTATTTGCTTCACAAAAAGGCTTGTTGTCTCTGTGATGGCAGTTTGATGAGTCCCCATTGTTGCTCCACCCCTCCTTCTAGCCTGTTTGCTAGTGCTTTTCTGAGGCACCCTCCCATCTTGCCAAAGTCAGCCCTCCTGAAGTCCAGTGCCCTCACTTTTGTATGGCTTGACTCTGTAGCTGAGTTTAACATGAACCACACTGTTTGATGGTCACTTGCTCACAGATGGCAACCCACTTCTAGATCTGAGATCCTCTCACTGTCCCCATTTGAGAGTATGAGGTCTAACATTGCTCCCTCATGAGTGGGTTCTGAAACTAACTATCTGAGGCCTGCCACCTGTAGGGCATCGAGAATGGCCCTGCTCTTGGATGTGGCTGCAGCAAATGTGCTCCAGTTAACATCTGGCATATTCAGGTCTCCCATCAACAGTATCTCCCCCTTTCTCTGCCATCCTAAGGATGCCTTCTATCATATCCTTGTCCATTCTCTCCCCCTGACATGGGGGTCTGTACACAACCCCTGTGCAGATTGTGATGCCATTTTCAGTCTCCAAGGTGATCCACAGTGCCTCCTCTCCTCCCTGTTTACTCTTTTGTTCAGTTGCTTTTATCCCTTCCTTTACATAGAGAGCTTCTCCTCCCCCTCTTCTCCCCTGCCTGTCTCTCCTGTAGGTTATGTACCCTGGTATGTTAACATCCCAGTCATGGTTCTCTGTGTACCATGTTTCTGTGACTGCTACGATATCCAGGCATCCCTCTTCCATCAAGGCCACCAGTTCAGGGAGCTTGTTGCCCAGACTATGGGTATTGGTACTCATTACCCTCCATTTCCTGATGGCCTTACTCCTTTTTGCCCCATCCCTGTCCTTCTTGCCTTTGTCACTTTCTTCATTTAGCCCTGCCCTTCTCCTTATTGACACCTCTATGCTGGTGTTTACTGCACTTATTATCGTGACTTTTTTGGGGGGCTAGGATTTCTCTGCTCCTTTCCAGTGCCTCTCCCCTTGGCTAGTTTAAATGCTTTCCAATGAAGCATTTGAACCTATCACCTAGGATCCTGGTTCACCTCTTGGACAGATGCAGACCATCATGCCAGTATAGGCTTGCATCACTCCAGGTGGACCCCCAGTCCCCAATGAAGCCAAATCCCTGAGCTCTGCACCAGTTTTTCAACCACTGATTGAATCCCATGGTGTGGAGCATCCTAGCCTCTCCTACACCATAGACAGGCAGCACCTCCGAGAAGGTCACCGTATGTGTCACTTGTCTAAGGCCCTTCCCTAATTCCACAAACTTTTCCTGTGCTGCTCTAATCCATTTCTTAGCCAGATTATTTGTCCCTAGGTGGATAATGACATCCAGCTCCCTCCCCTGTGCAGCTGCTCTGGCAATCCTGAGGATTCGCTCCCTGTCCCTCCAAGCCATGGTGTCAGACAGGCACCTTACCTCCCTCTCCCCTTCCTCCCCCAGTTCTACCTTCCTAACGATGGAGTCCCCCACCAGGAGTTGTTTCCTTCCCCTGTGGGGTCCCATGCCACCCTCCTGTGGGTCTCCTTTGTGGAGGTTCCCAGCATTCTCCTTGGTCTCCACTATGGGTGCCTCCATAGAGGAACCACACTTTGCCAGAATGGCATAGGAATTGTGGAGAGGTACAACTGGAAGGATGCACCTCTGTTCCACCACCCTCACCCTACCTGAGCCCACTGTAGTCCAACCGCTCCTCTTTCTTGGCAACCTCTGAGGCAACGGCAGTGGCACTGGTGGTTCCTGGATGAAAGAGGAGATCCCACAAATCCTGGTCAACTCAGCCTGGAGATGAGCAACCTCCTCCCTCTGCCCAGAGAGGTGCCTGCAGATGGGACAACACTGCAACTTCCAGAACGTCTCCCGGAAAACTGCTGCTCCATAGCCACTGCACTGCACCACTCCCATCATGTCTTCTTTCTGGCCCCTTAACTGGTGTTTGGAATCCTCACTCTTTCCTCTGTTTTTTTCCTTCTCTCTCTACTTACTTTCTGCCTCTGTGCCCTTTAAGCTCCTGATTGTCCTGTTTCAAGACAAGAAGATCCTATATTTCTCAGTAGACCCCTTACTTGCTCAGAGGCAGACCTCCAGCAGCTAGAGAGGACTGGAGAACTACTCTTGCCCTTCTAGGATGGTGGGTCTTTGGTGGCTCTGTGATCACTCACTTCCTGCTCCCAAACAGGAAGTTCCTGTTGTCAGTTAAATCCTGTGCCTATAAAAGTAGAACTAGCTTTGGGTGGGAGGGTGGAGGGGAGGGAAGGAGGGCAATATAGTCCCAGTAGAGAAGTCCAGTCACATAGCACTCCTTCCTCCTGGTGTCCTCTGCCAAGCCTGTAACAGAATCTTTCTAAGGCAGTGTTTAAATTTAGCTTCCTTCTAGCTAAGCCACTCCCTCTACTTACGAGATCTTTCTACAAGTAATTAAACTGCACAGCTATCAAGCCCTTTGAGCCACCTGAGATTTACACCTAGTTAACTGTTCAGATAAGCATTCAGTTAACTCAGACAAATACACTGATTTTTTTGGGTTTGTTTGTTTTTCTACCCTAAAGTAAAGGTCCCAGTACAAGAGTTCTACATCTTTAGTCCCAGTAGAAAACTCCCAGTAGAGAAGTCCAGCCACACAGCACTCCTTCCTCCTGGTGTCCTCTGCCAAGCCTCTCAAGCCTCTAAACTAGGCTATCTTGACCTCACCGCCCCTATCCTCCACATATTCAATCTTTCCATCTCCACTGCCACTGTTCCCTTCTGCTGGAAATCTGCCCACGTCCTCCCATTATTCAAGTCAGGGGACCCATGCGACCTAAACAACTATAGGCCCATCTCAATCTTACCTGTCCAGTCCAAAGTCCTCGAGGAGCCAATTTACTCTCAAATGAAACTCCATATCTAATCATCTTCAATCCTCAATCCTGCACAATCTGGCTTCTGGCCCAACCATAGTACAATCACTGCTCTAGTCAAAGTTACCAATGAATGGATCACAGTCATAGACTCCAAGAAAGTAACTGGTGCAGTATTTTTAGATCTCAGCAAAGCTTTGACACTGTCGACCACAATCTGTTAGTCTCAAGCCTAATAAAAGTAGGCACCACCCTCCTTGCTGCCCAGTGGTTTATCAGCTACCTATCTGAACGGACCCAGAAAGTAAAAGCTGATGGCCTCTTTTCTGCATCCCTCCCAGTTGTCAGGGGAGTCCCATGAGATTCCATATTAGGTCCTGTCCTCTTCTCCCTGTACATCAATAACCTTGACGCACATATATCCCAATCCCATCTGCATATCTTTGCCGATGATACTGTACTGAATACATCAGGCCTTACACTGGCTGAAGTGAGGGATGTACTCCAAGCTGACTTTGCACAACTAGAAAGCAACCTAATCAATTCCAAACTACTCCACAATGCCAAGAAAACTAAAGCCATGATCTTTGCCCCAAACACCACCTCCACTTCCCTTGCAAACATGCACAAAGAATTCATCACTACTTCCTTAGGTGAACCCCTTGAAATCACCTACAAATTCAAATATCTTGGTATGTGGCTAGACAACAAGCTTTCCTTTCATGACCACCTCGACGATCTGACAAAGAGGCTAAAAATTAGGCTAGGTTTCTTTTTCTGTAACAAGTCTTTCTTTCCATTGGATACCAGAACTTGGCTGGTCCAGGCCACTTTCCTGCCGCTACTCGACTATGGAGATCTAATCTATTCCTACGCAGCTGTGTCAGGACTCAACAAACTAGACATCCACTACCATCGCGCCATACGGTTCATGACAAACCTACCCTACTGAACCTACCATTGTGATTTGTACCTAGCCACTGGCTGGACATCACTCTTAACTAGATGCATGCTTCATGCTAGTATCTGGACTCTTAAGCTACTCCTGAGCAAGCTTCCGAACTATCTCACAACCCTTTTCCTTATTTCCCATAGTGCCTACTCTCTTACAAAAAATGACCTCCTCCTCCTCAATGTACCAAGAGCTCACACCTCATTTGGCAAGTGGGCCATGTCAAGTGTACTGCCAACTATCTGGAACCAGATCCAAGGTGTACTGAAGCTTCCTGGTACTGTCCCTGTCAGCCTATTTAAAAGGTTGGCTACAGCAAAAATAAAAGACACATGCAGCTGCTTCTAAATCCTAGCTCACTGCCCTAACTCTAGCCCACTGTTTCCTCTTACTTACCTAGAAATTAGCTGCCTTGATTCTCCGAAACAAGCACTTTGTACCTTTTTTCTGTACTTGTATTTTCTATGTCATTGTCATTTTTATGCAACATGTTAATGCTTGCCCATAATTCTGTACTTGAATTTGTACTTTTTTTTGATTATGCAATATGTAACTACTTGTCTGTGTCAAAGGACCTCCTTGTGAATGAGCTTGCTCAATGGAGTTTTCCTACAATAAACTTGACCTTAACTGTCCCTGATTTATGGATGTCCCTGATTATGCCTCAGAAATTTCTTCTCTCCCTCCTAAATTTGCCATTTATGTCACTGAAAAGCAGGGATTTGAATCACAAGATAATGCCATCCATTGGTGTTACAGTCTAGTTTTCATTAAGAAAATGCTATTCATACTAAGAAGCATGCTGTACATAGCTTCTGGAATGGAATATACTGCTCATAGAATCATGACACTATGATAGGTACATACTGTATGAATATACTGTATTATGATGGTACCCAGCTGTATACCAATGTTGAGTTAGCTGCAGTATGGTATTTTATTTATTTTTGTTTTATTTTTAGTAATCTAGAGAGCCATTCCATGGTGGTGGAACCATGGAACAGCCTGCCCCAGGAGCTGGTAGAATCAAAGATTATTACAGATTTTACATTTGCATCAGATAGGCTTGCAGACAAGTTGGGTTGCACACAACATCGGGGGCAGTGGTCTTTTTGGGCAGACTAGATGGATCACGCGGTCCCCATCTGCTGGCATTTTTCTTATGTTCTTATGATGGCCAGCTTCCATTAAGGAGGGGACCATAGTCCTCAGTGCATGGTTGCAATGTTACTTCAATGGACATTTAAAGTAGCTGGGGGGATTATGGAAGATTCCATAGTAGAACTGAAATGCATGCTAATGATGTTACTATACCCAGAGGCAAATCCATGACCTACTCTTACTGTATACTCCCTGAACTTTAGGAACACCCCTAAACAATGCAGCCATTCATGATGCCATATTCTCCTCCCCTCCAGCTGTGTAATGATGTTTTTTGGGGGGAATGGGAGTTCATCAAAGACTGCAAACAAACATGTTTTGACAAATGAGAACCTGAGGTCATGAGTTGAAACTGGAGTGGTGAAGGTTTAAAAGGGCTCTGAGGAAATTCTATTTTATAGAAAGGGTGGTGAAGCTGTAGAACAGACTGCCAGTGGAGGTGGTGGGTACCAAGACCATAAATGGTTTCAGCTATGGCTGGGATGAAGTGAAGGGCTTGGTGATTGCTCATGTCAGCAGCATTAGGGAGGGGAGCAGGGGGTGCTCTGTATGGACAGTAGGTCCCTGGACAGATAGGGAAGTCTAGACAGACTAGTTGGACCTTTGGTCTTTTGCTGCTGTCATTGTCTATGTAATAATATGTGCATTGAGCAAGGGAGAAGAACATGTATGAAGCAATATACTACTGATAAAGTGGTGACACCATAATAGCTACATATTGTGTGAAGTTACTGTATTATGATGGTATCCCACTATATACCAATGTTAAATAAGCTATATTATGGGATTTTATTTATTTTTGTTTTATTTTAATAACCCAGACATTGTCTACTCAGTAATAACATGCAGACAATGATGCTGCTTACAATTTGAGATGTTGTTTTTTTAACCACTTTATTCAGTTTTGGGAAATCACTTGCAACATGGCTGCAATCCTGTTCAGTCAGTTAAATTTTGCTTTACCTATTCTTACAAGACAGTACTGTATGTATTAATGCCAGTGCACAATATTACCCTTAGTACAGGTTGTGGAGTGAATTTGAATAGGTGTAAAAATGTTGAAACTGCACTGTATGTCAAGTAAGAAAGGTGTCTCTGATTGTGAGCAATTGTCCCTGATATTACTGGGCAGTGAGCAGTGGGCAGTGTCCGTCATTTTGCTCCTAGCAGGGTGATAGGTGTGCAGTTTGGGGTAGCCAGGTGTTGCAGCTGACACCACTATGATTTCTTTGCATTCTCCTATGATGCCCCTTGCAACCTCTGAAAACCCTTAGACATCAGTTGCCTAGTATTTACCTTTACTATAATACAAATACAAATCAATGACTTCTAATTCCACTAACAGTTAATTAGATCCTGAAAGGGTTAACATAAATCAGCCCTTCAGAGAAGGTAAATCTCACACACACACACACACACACACACACACACATTCCTCTTTAGAATTTCCTCTAAAACCTTGCTGCCTCTGTTGCAAATTATGGACAGTTTTCTCCCTCCTTCTCTCTCTCTCTCTCTGTCTCTTGCTTTCTCTCTCTCTTTCTCTCTCTCTGTCTCTGTCTCTCTCTCTCTTTCTTGCTCTTTCTCATCCTCCCTCCCTCTCTCTCTCTCTCTCTCTCTCTCTGCAGTAGATGGCTATTCCAGCAAGGCTTTTTTGACATTACCATGCAAAACAAAAATCTTCTAATCACACTGTTGCAGACAGTTAAACTGCTGCAAATAAGTGGTGTAAATAACTTGTCTTCATAACTATTCAGACTTGGAGACACTAGCTTTCACATAAAACAGACATGAACAGAATGGCTAACAAGCTGACACTCCTGCAGTGATAATAACACTTCATTCTGTGTTGCTCTGAATGAAATGTGAACTGCATGCCTCACTGTGAAACTCAGACTAACAGAGAAAAAAATTGTGTGGTAAACAGTCTGCTGAGTGGCAGGATTGCTATAAAACTTCAATTTAAAGAAGTCCATTAGCAATCTGCTGAGTTCCATTTTTTTCTATGTGATAGTAAAACTTCTGCAAAACTCTACTCTGCAGCCATAAAAAAGAAGACAGAAATAATGTGGCAAACTACAGACCTATACATGTGCTATTTTACTACTGCCTCTGTATCTATGTGCTAAGAATTCTTATTTTAGTTGGTTATTGTACTATGCATGCCTGTACCTAAACCCTGTTCTGGGCACAACCATACCTTAATTATGTATTGTATTACCTGTTCATAAAGTAACTCATCTGTATGTTATTACACTATTGTGTGTGGTACAATTGAACACTGGGTCATGCCTGTAAAAGGTGACTTTGACGCCAGTGTATTTCACCCAGTCATCAAAGTAAAAACAAACAAACATATGTTTGCTTTTGATCCTGAGAAAAATTCCTGAATCATTTATAAAGGACTTGCTTATTAACATATTAAAGCAAACAGTAGCCTTGACTGGGAACAACACAGGTTCACTGCAGGCTTCTCCTGCATCACTAATCTCATGTGTTTTTTTGAGAAAGTCAAGTGAGTCATTAGATCAAAAGAAATCAGCTAATGTGATCCTATTAGATTGTTGAAAAGCCTTTGATACTGTACCTCATTGGGTAGTAGTGAAAAAACTGCTAAAACTCAATATAAATAGCCACTTGGTAAGATGGTTTGAAAATTGGTTATCAGATCATATACAAATGGAATCTGTAAATAGCTAGTTACCAAATCAGGTGACAAGTGCAGAATCATAGAGGTCGATACTGGGTCCTATCTTATTTCAATTATTTGTTAGTGATTTACACACAAATGTAATGAACTGGGTAATGAAATATGCAGATTATACCAGATGTGGAGGCTCTATAGATGGTTCCACATGATGATAGCGATCAAAAATCAGCAATCGCTATCATCCTTAATGTATGTTGCCAAAAAGCATTTTGGTGATATACATTTCTCGCCGGTGAATTAAAGTGTTTTCATGGTGGAGGGGGCTTTGCCCCTCAGACCCCTTTTATTCAGGATTATCAACTCCAGTAGGGTGCAACACAAAGAGGGGGCAAAATTCATTTTAAAAAAATCACACAGACACAAGCAGCGGCAAAACTACTACCCCCAGCAAGTCCCAAATCCAGCACCTACTGCACCGTAGCCAGCCCCCCTCACCACCACAGTACAGGGCTGGCTCAGTTGCAGAAGGCTCAGATATCCTCCTGAACCTTCCTTCCTACCCCTCCCATGCAGCTCCCCTTTGTTCCCCTTCCAGTCACTCTATAAGCTATTCCTTCGCTACCCTTGCAGGGTAGCAGTTCATGATAGTCCTATAAATGAGTCGCTGTTTCTACAGTCGCTCATTTATAAGTGCTATCATCATGGGCTACCAATAGAGACACTGCTGAACAAATAAATAGTATCCAATCTGACTTAGATAACATAACAATATGGGTCTACAAATAGGGAATGACCTTCAATCTATAAATGCTGTATACTATACTTAGGGAAAAGTACCAGTATACCTAATGTAACTTTACTGAAGATCAATGAAAAAGAAAAAAATATTTTGGAATCCCCATAAATAACACCTTGGACATTAAAGACCACTGTACAGGTACTACAGCCAAGGCAAAAAATGTAGTAGAAACAATTAAACAACACATCAAAAGTCATAAGGCAGCGGTTATAATGCCCCTGTACCAATCATGTGTAAGACCTCGGTTAGACTGTGACAGCCAGGTATGGTGTCCGTATAAAAAAAGGGTCAGAGAAAGGGTAGAAAAGGTCCAGTGCAGGACTTCTAAAGTAATATCATGCATCAAGAACATGTCATATACTGAAAGGCTGTAAACACTAAATATCTTCCCCTTGGAAGTATAAAAGAAAGGGGGTGGATTTTATTATTCAGCATATAATACATGACCAACATTTACTTAATGAACTTAATATTACCTTTAAAGGCATCAACTCTAAAACCAGAGGCCACCCGCTTCAAGTAAACCTGTGAAATTTCAGAACTAATAAAATAAAGTGTTTCTATACAGAACAGGTAATTAATTTATGAAATGCTTTACTACAAGACATTATCATAGGTAAGACTAAAGACCAATTTAATAATAATTTGGACAACTGCATAACAAAGTGGGGGGGGGGGACTTGAAATATTGCATTTAAAACAGGAGATAATTATAAACAACCTGCTTTCTCAGCTCCTTCACTCATTAATGAACATTAGTAAGAGATGTTCCATGAACTAATCTATTGGGGAAAGACATGATTTGTGATTTGTATAAATTCCACAACTGGACTATATGTAAATGGCTATCACTCATTTACAGTCAATATAAGGACTCATCAAGATGAATCTATGTTGTTCAATTATTACTCTGGTTATATTAATTTGTCTATGTAACATTTGTTTTTAAATGCTATAGAAAACTAGATCAATATATATTTAAAAAATACTTAGTACCTCAGAAAGAGCACAGCCCAATTGATTGCACATTGTACAGTATTAGACAATCCAGAGGAAACCAGCAAAAAACATTTAAGAGTACAGCATTGGAAAGTTTGGGAATGGCAGACTGGGAGTGCAGAGAAGACCACATCCCCTTAATCTATGGTAGGGGTACATCATCCTTTCCATAATGCATTTTCTAGTACAAATGGGGAAGATCTTTTTTTGCCCAATAAAGCGATTCAAGTTTTAAAGAATTTGGAAACCAAGATGCTGATTTAAACTTTACAGAAAAATGGAAACAGTACCCACACCTATACATGGATGACCAGGACGCTGATATCTACAGTAGAAAATCCTTTATATAAAGCAGATGTGCAAATCAAACACTGCAGTGGCTTACAATAGTGAAATGGACTGATGTTTCACATGGTACACTGCCAGGCTTGTGTACTGCCTGCTGTGACTTGAACATAGCACCACACGTTTCCTGGTGCTCCACCTTACTTGCTTTTTGTAAAACTTTATAGTTCATGTACTGGTATCATGTCAGTCTCAGGTATTAATAGGAAGATAAGATAGATATGACTTAAAGTGGCATAGGGAGGTGTCTGATAGCAATGAGGAGGAGGCTAATTTAGATAACAGTAGGGGGTGGCTCATGGTGTCAAAGGCCTTTGCCAAATCAGTTAAGATTACCCAGGTACCAGAATCCATCTGTCTATGTATGTGATTGGAAATCGAGATAAAGGACATGATGGTGAAAGGACTGGGGTGAACAGAGAAATGGAAGATTGTAAGGAAGCCAGTTCTGGAGCAGAAACTAAGCAGTTTACTTGGGTTTATAAGACCCAATGAGACAACCCTCCCACCAGTAAGTGGTTATAGGAAGTATCCCATCATTAATTAAGCTTTATTCCTACTTTTAACAAACTCTAGCCAGAGCTGATAGGGCTGTGACAAGCTGCCAAGTGATAGTTACATGTGTCCATAGAAATTATTGAACGCCTGGGTGTAATGTCACCATTTTTTGGATGTGTTGCACCAAATTTTCAACATGGCCTTTTCAGGATCCCTCCTCAAGAAGAGTGCCACTGTAATTTTGTTCACTTGTCCAGAAAGTTGATTTTGCAGAGCTACTGTGCCATTCTGTTCCACAGGTGTGAAAATACGTTTCAGGCAGGATGTGAAAAATGACAGCTGTACTGTTAAAAAGGAGGTGGGCAAAAATGGCAATGTTGAAAATCTGGAGTGAAAATATTAAAAATTGGTGAAGCTAGGAGCATGCATAGAAACATAGAAACATATAAGTTGATGGCAGATAAGGACCGCAAGGTCCCTCCAATTTGTCCATTTTTTCTACCTTATGAATGTGCCTTAGGCCTGTACTCTGTCAATGGCCTGCCTATTCATACTCAACTGTATTGCTCCCTTATGCCTATCCCATGCCTGTCTGAAGCCCTGCACTATATTCATATCCACCACTTCCTAAGGTAGGCTGTTCCATGCATCCACCACCCATTCTGTGAAAAAGAACTTCCTCACATTACCCCTTAATCGGCCTCCTTCTTATCTCATGCTATGTCCTCTTGTCCTGCTATTTATCTTATATTGAAACATGTTAGACTCTTTCATCTTGTTAATGCCCTTAAGATGTTTGAATGTTTTAATAGTATCACCTCTCTCCCTCCTTTGCTCTAGGGTATACATCTTGAGCTCCATTAATCTGTCCTCATATGTTTTCTGATGCAGTTCCTGTACCATTTTGGTTGCCCTACTCTGGACTGCCTCCATTTTGTTAATGTCCTTGTGCAGATGTGGCCTCCAGTACTGCATGCAGTTCTCCAGATGGGGTCTAATCAGTGTCTTGTAAAGAGGAATTATTACCTCCCTCTTATGACTTGTGATACCCCTACTAATACACCCTAATATCCCTCTAGTCTTACCTACTGCTTTAGTGGTCTGCTTGGATGATTCCAGGTCATCTATGATGATACCCAAGTCTCTTTCTTCCCTTGTGACTGCAAGCAACTCCCCAGCCAACCTACAGGTGGCTTCAGGGTTTCTCTTCCCTATGTGCATGGTCTTGCACTTCTTTGTGTTAAACCCCATTTGCCACTCTTTTGACCATTTTGCCAGTTTATCCAGATCTCTTCTCATTATGCCCACCCCTTCTGGATCATCTACTCTGTTGCAGATTTTGGTGTCATCTGCAAACAGACAAACCATCTGCAATGTCACTGATGAAGATATTGAAGAGGACTGGCACCAGGACTGATCCCTGAGGTACCCCACTTATGACTTGCATTTCTTCTGACTGTATACCATTTACCACCACTTTCTGTTTTCTGCCTGCCAACCAGTTTGCCACCCAGTTGACCAACTTTTGATCCACCATGAGCCTACCCAGCTTATTAATTAATCTTCTATGTGGAACAGTATCAAAAGCTTTGCTGAAGTCAAGGTAGGCAACATCAGCTGCTCTCCCTTGGTCCACCACTGTGGTTACCCAGTCAAAGAAATCCATAAGATTAGTTAGACAGGATCTTCCTTTTGTAAACCCATGCTGTCTTGGATCCTGTGCTCCTATAAATTCCAGGTGTTGCACTATCCTTTCCTCAAAGAGTGCCTCCGTAATCTTGCCCACTATTGAGGTAAGACTGGCTGGTCTGTAGTTCCTTACCTCCTCCCTGCTACTGCTCTTGTGGAGCGGAATTATGTGAGCCCCTCTCCAGACTCCCGGGACCTCTCCTGTGCTCAGAGACTCACTAAACAGTTCTGCTAAAGGCTCTGCTAGTTCCACCCTTAGCTCCTTTAGTACCCTGGATGTTTGCCTGTGAGTCCCATTGCCTTGTCCAACCTGAGCTTAGTAAGCTCTTGTAGGACCCTTTCTTTTGTGAAGGGACTAGTGCACACCCCCCCCCCGTGTATGTGATGCTGAGCTGTGGGCCCTGCCCTACCGTCTTCTCAGTAAATACTGAGCATAAGAATCTCTTTAGGATAGATACCTTTCCTTGGCCCTCCTCCACACACACTCCACCGTAACCCCTTTGATCTTAGCAATACCCCCTCTGGACTTCCTCCTTTCACTAATGTATCTATAGAAAGTCTAGACCCCTTCTTTTACTGTCCGTGCTAGTGTTTCCTCAGTTTGGGCCTTTGCCTGCCTTACTGCCTTCCCTGCTTCTCTTAGGGAAGTTTGGTATGCCTCCCTATCTTCGTCCCACTGCATTCCCCTATATTTCCTGAAGGCCAGCCTTTTGGCTCTGACCTTTTCTGCTACTGTTTTTGAGAACCAAAATGGTTTTCTTCTTCTTTTGCTCTTGCTTTTTCTGTCTAACACAATGGGATGTTGCTTCAAGTATTGCATCCTTAATGCTTGCCCACTTTGCCTGTACCACCTCACCATTATTTCATCTTGCCAGGGCTAGCTTAACTCTGTTGGCCATCTTATCAAAGTCAGCTCCTCTGAAGTCCCATATTTTTGCCTTGGAATGGGTTGATTTAGTTCTAGTGGCCAAATTGAACCATACAATGTGATGGTCACTGGCCCCCAGGTGACCTTCTACCTGACGATCTATGATCCTTTCCCGATTAGTCAGTACTTGATCTAGGATAGCCCTGTCTCTTTTGGGTTGTTCTACCAGTTGTTTGAGGCCCTCCCCCTGCAGGGAATCCAACATGTGTCTAGTTCTGGTGGCTGTTCCTGCTGGTATTGACCAATCTATATCTGGCATGTTGAAGTCTCCCATTATCAGAACCTCCCCTTTAGCTGTCATGTTTTTTTATAATTTCTAACAGTATTGTGGCTATGTCCTCCCCAAGGGTGAACCACAGTTCTTCTGACTCCTTATGTGTATTCTGAATTTCTGTAACTTTGATATCTTCACTGACATAAAGGGCTACTCCCCTCCCCTTTTGCACCTCGGTCTCTTCTGAACAGTACATAGCTGGGTACTGAAGTCTCCCAAGTGTAGTTACTGGTGAACCATGTCTCGCTAATGGCTACTATGTCCAGTTTAGCCTCTGTCATTGTTACCCGCAGGTCTGGAATCTTGTTTCCCTGACTGCAGGCATTTGTGTACATGATTTTCCATTGGCCAGATTTTGGTGCGTTAGTTGTTGGTCGAGGTCCAGCATTTCCCCTGCGTGTCATATGGGGAGTCAGACCTTTTTTCTTACCTGGTGATGCAAATGAACTACAAACACACTGAACTCCTGTTTGATCACTAGCTGTGGGGGTGAGGGCCTATGGCCCACCCAATCTGCCCATTTGAGCTTGTAAGTTCAGTTTATGTTTTCCTAGACGTCTGTTGCCCCTTACTCCTGACCTCCAGAATTCCTCTATGTCTATCCCATGCATTCTTAAATTCCGTGATTGTTTCAGCCCCCATTCGATGTATCGTGTGCTGCACCCCTTCCCCATTTGCTTGTTTAAATATTCTGCAAAGACATCATACTTCTGCCCCAATGCACTGACTCTGTCCTTAGTCAGATGCGGTCCATTGAATTTAAAGAACTTTCACTCCCCAAACTGTTACCAGTTACCTACAAATGTGTGTCCTTTTTCCTGGCACCAGCCCTTGAGCCACATGTGTAGCTCCCCATCTCCCCTTCTCTGACCTTCCGTCCATCTGCCCCCCTCTCCCAGACTGGCAGGATCTCAGAGAAGGAGATGCTGGATGAAATGGATGACAGTTTGTCTCCCAGCCTGGTCAGATGTTCCTTGGTCTCCACAACTGACCATCTGGTGAGATTATTAGTCCCTATATGTACCAGGATGTTGATGTTTCCTCCTGCTTCCAGCACAATTTTAGCAAAGCGGTCAGTGTCTTTCAATGCTGATGTACCTGGGAGACATTTGACCATTACCCCCCAGCTGGAGGTAGGTATCAACTCCCCAAATCATGGAGTCTCTTATGATCAGAAGTGTTTTGGATTTCCTTTTTGCTTTTTTTGATTTGGTCCCTGTTTTGGGTGAGTTTTGTTGTGCTAGCTCCTGTGCTCCAGTGTCCTGCTCTACAGTGCCCTCTGCCTCTTTGTTTGATTTCAGAGACAGAGGCAGATACCTTTTTGTAGTTTTTATATGGTTTGTAGAGATGATAGATTGGAGAGCATTGAGTTATGGGGCACCCTATATGCCCCTCCTAGCCACCTGCCTACCTCCCAGACCAACTACCCTCTGCGGTCCAGGTGCCTCAGTTGGATGTTGGGGAAATGGTGGGCAGTTCTCATGATATATTTCCTTCTGAATATGCAATTTGAAGCTAGCAACCCCTGCCCATGCTGCCTGGAGCTGAGCCCTTAGATCCCCAATGGTCCAGCATGTAGGACAGCATCCTAAATCCTGTATAACTGCCCTTTTGAAAAGTGTCCCACAGTACCTGCAGTTAATAATATCCATTCCAGATGAGTTGCTGGGTTTATAACCTGGTCCAAGTAATTAGAAGGAAAATGACAGCAAAAGTTTGATTTTTTGTTTTGTTTGTTTTTGCATAACTTGTTATAACAAGTTAAATTACTTGTGCCCCTGTAAGTGAGGTCACTATGTGGATATCCCTCTGATCCTCCCCTTCCTGCTTTGCTACAGAACATGTCACAACTGTGCTACCCTATAAAAGGAGTGTAGCAAGGGGTGTTTGGGGATGGAGGTGGGTGGCTGAGCCCTTCCCCTGCCAAAAAAGAAGAACCACAGATGAAAGAAACAAGGAGGTAAGAGCAGAAACAATCAATCAACAACAAATGCAGTAGCCCTGAAAGCTTACCCTAATGATAGATCAAACTGTAAAACCTGTAAAGCACCATCTGTAGTAAGTTCACAGAAGATACGCCCTGTAAAAAACACTTTGCTATAGAAAAAAAGAAAGCAGTAACAGAAGATATACCTTGCAAAAAACAATTTGAATCAGAGAAGATTACAGCAGTAATCTGTAAGCACAAAACAGTAACAACCTGTAGGCACACCTTGTAATAATGCAGCTGAAAGTATACCCTGCAGCAGCAATTTGAATCAGAGAACAATAAAACAGTAAAATGTTAGCAACAAGCAGTAACAAACCCTGTGCATGTGTAATATGTATACCCTTGAGGAAGGGGGGAGGACATGATAGAAACATTTCAGTACCTCAGTGGAATCAACAAAGTCCAAGAGGGTAGCATCTTTCAGAAAAAGAGACGTGCAAGAACAAGGAGACACAATTTGAAGATAGAGGGGGGACGGCTCAGGGTCAATGTGAGGAAGTATTTTTTCACAGAGAGGGTGGTGGATACATGGAACAGCCTTCCTGAGGAGGTTGTGGGGTCTAAAACTGTGGGAGAATTCAAAAATGCATGGGACAGACGTAGGGCAATTTTTGTGAGGGGTAGGAAGAAATAGGCTGTTGGTTAAATAGAATCTGCAGCTTATCCTCTAGGTAGGGAAATGGGCAGACTAGGTGGGACAAGCGGTCCTTATCTGTCATCAAAGTCTATGTTTCTATGTTTCTGTGAGTACAAAAGAAAATAATAATACACAGTAAATCTGCTTAGCCAAAAAGAAGCCTTAATCTTTTTCCTTGCTCTGATAAAGTTCTTTGCTCTGTCCTTAAAAGCAAACCTAGCAGAAAAGAGCTCAGGTGGAGCCAGGTGCCTTTACCTGCAAACCTAGTCTACTGGGCAGTGCACACTCATAATGCAGTCATGTTTTGGAATTTTTTTCACCAAATTTATAACATGGGCTTTTTGGGATCCCACCTCATGAACAGTGGCACTGTCATTTCATTAATCAATCTTGAAAGGTGATTCCTTGTGGCAATGGCAAAATCACCTTTCAGGATCGAGTAACGAAATGACAGTGACACTGCTCATGAGGTGGGGTCCCAAGAACCCCATGTTAAAATTGTGGTGCCAAAATTCCAAAAAATGGCTGATTTATCAACTTAAGTTGAAAACCCTATTTAATGCCATTATAGCATTCTTACCTTTGATTCTTCAGTTTGTGGTTCAGCTCTGATGAGTGCAGATGTGTCCTGATCCAGAGAAGATGACAGCACCAACCTCCAGAGGTAAGTATGGGGTAAGGGGTTGGGTGCAGGGAGGTGGGTGCTCAGTGGGAGGGTGGGGATGGGGAGGGGACTGGGGTGATGATGAGGACCGCTTTCTTTTTTACAGGTTAAAAAAATGTGTCTGGGGAAGGGTTTCTTTATTTAGAGGAAATTAAAAGGAAACATACATTTGGGAACACTGGAGTGGGCTCTCAGTATGCCACATGAGATGGGGGGGTACATGATGCCGACACAGGGAATGGGCACCCTGATATCAGAAGGGGGAAGGAAAAACAAACATTTGGGCACACTGGGGTGGGCTCCCAGTGTGCCATGAGTTGGAGGGCACATAATACTGACATGGGGATTGAGCACCCTGATATCGGAAGGGGCAATGTATATAAATACAGTTGTGCACACTGGGGTGGGCTGTCAGTGTGCCACATGAGTGTGGGGGGCTACATAATTGAGTATCATTTTTTTGCCATTCACAACATGGTGGCACCAGTGGAACGATGCATGTACTCAAGTCATGCATGCGTAGTTCTTGCCCCACAATGCAGAAGTAACAGCAGAAATAATGCAATTGTTATTCTGTAGCAGGCAATCATGGCAGAGTGTTTCAAGCTCTGTTGGACTTTCAAAAGGATACTTCCAAAAGTCCAATGGAAGGTTCCATGAGCGGCCATTTTTAGAACTACAATCGATCCCAAAATGGCTGTAGGCTCCACCAACAGCCCTAAAAATCAGCTTGTTCGGGCTATTAATTATATACTGAGATAGACTGTTCCAGATACCTGCTACCCATTAGGTAAAACAATGCTTATGACTTGCTGTTTTAAAGGTACCGCATTTAATTTGTTTCAAGTGACCCCAGGCAATATATTTTTCCTTCAGTTCTAGACCTACTTTGTTTTGAAGATCATTTTCTTTCATGGCATCAAACATTAGATGTACTTAACCTCTTCTGCTTCTTCCTCTTCTTCTCCTTGTAGGTTCATTAAACTTGAGTGTTTTAATCTTTCACCATAATACCCCTCATACCATTTATAATTTTAGTCTTTTTTATGCCACATTCTCTCAGTTTTTTGTTCTTCTTTCACCAGAGAGGGAGCCCAGAACTGGGATGTATAATTAAGCCTGACAATAACAGAGGATTGTCTGGAAATACAGTTCCTTTTTATTCAGCCTAGTGTTATGTTTGATTTTGTTGCTATCTCATCATAATACATAGTGTTACTCATTTGTTATGAATACTTCAAGATCTTTTTTCAGTCTGAGTGATGTTAGATTTCTTACCATTTACACAATACTCATGTTTCCTATTTCTGAGTTCAAGATACATCATCTTGCACTTGTCCATGTTCAGTCTTTTTCCCCAGTTTTCTATCCACCCTATCAACTTGCTAATTCCCCATGCACTGTAGTTCCAAGCTTCACGCACGTTCTGCCAAGTGCCCTAATTTAGCATCATTAGCAAACTTCTTTAACCATACCTTTTTTCCTCTGGCAATATCTAAGATGAAAACCTAGAAAATTAAAGGTCCAAACACTGAACCCTGTGGCATCACACTTATAACTTTACCTGGCTGAGATACTTTGCCCTTTACTCTAAACCTCTTTTGACTATGTACAAGCTAGCCTTTAATCCAATTATTTTATAAGGTGAGGAACTCATAATATATGTACTTTATGCAGACTTGTTTGATGTAAAACCAAGTCAAGTGCATGAAGAAGTACAATTAGACGATATCCACTGGCTTACCCATATCCCAACTTTTGCTGATATTTTCATAAGAAGTCAACACATTAGTTACACCAAATTGCCCCTTCCTGACTGCATGCTGTTTTTGGTTCTCTAAATTATGTATTCAGTTGCTTATTTAATATCCTTTCCAGGATTTTGGACTGGACTGGCAATAGGGAGATGGGGCAGTTTCTCCTAGGGGCACTTGCAGCACAACCTTTGTGAAGTGGAATAACTGCTGCATGTTTCTAGGAGTAGGGAAAGAGTCCTGTCTCCAGAAAATAGTTAAATATGTGTATAAGTGGTGTGTCAATAGCTAAGGATTAAAAGGAGAGAAATTTAGGAGCGATGCTACACCACTGATAGAGTACACATCCAAAGTGGCCAGTTTGTTAAATACAGCTACCACAGGGATTATGGAGAATACAAACCTACCTGGGTTGGGGATACACTTTGGGCGGGTAGAGATGAGCCAGCATGAGGGCAAGTTATGACTTTTGGGCCTTACATGAAGTGCCTGTTTAATGTGTTGGCAGACAGATGGGTGTTGCCTACTGCACTTAGGATCAGTAGAAGCAGAAGGGCAAGTCAGGGGTTTAGTAGGCCATAAATGGCTTTTCGGAAACCTGGACAGATCTGTACCTAGGGTGAGGAATTTATTTGTGAATAACACAGCTTTCATCTAAT
Source organism: Neoceratodus forsteri (assembly GCA_016271365.2). Lineage (NCBI taxonomy): Eukaryota > Metazoa > Chordata > Ceratodontiformes > Ceratodontidae > Neoceratodus > Neoceratodus forsteri. Next base: position 1,061,800,959 of record CM028130.1, on the reverse strand, counting down.
GGTTTTGGTACAGAGTGTATGGAGTCTGGATTAGTGCAAGCTGTTATAGGGACAGCCTGTAGTTTAATGTTTGGAACAGGCAGTATCTGTCGTGTGGAAGAAGAAGTCAATTAGATCAGGAAAGACCTAGGAAATGTAGGAGTCCCAGACCCTGGATTTCCTGAGAAGAGCATGTCTGTTACAGAAAGAGTTAAAGATGGGCGGAGACTGTATTATTTTGAAATAAAACAAGTCTAAATAAATTCTCAAGAGAAATAATGTGCAAAACAATGGAACATTTTTTACCATTAATAGTCGTGAAAGTATTGCAACTTTGTCTGGTACTAACAGCAGTAGGTGAATCAATGTGAGCATTGTAAAGATGATAGTGGATGGTGAAGTGTGCAGTGTGGTGCTGTTGTTAGGTCAGGAGAAAAGGTTTCCACAATACTGAGAGGGTTACCTTGGCAATCATTTTGCAAGCACCTGCTGCCATGCAATAAATTTCTGTAATAACTGGGTATTGTTTTTTCCCATAGGGAAACCCAGTTTGTAATTTGCCGTTATAAAGAAGTCTTTATAATGGCAAACACGTGCCAGGTTTCCGTTGTCCAGTGCATGCTTCAGCTGCTACTCTTCCCTTGCTCACTGCCGGATGCTCTCACTTACCGCCAAAGACTACACTGCTACACACACAGATGTGGTGGTAAGTCAATTTAAAAAAAAATAAATAAACTGAGGTACTTTAAAAAAAAAACATAAAGGTTTCCTTCAACAGCTGTCTGACCGTGGACCCCACTGAAACCCGTTTGGACAGTGGCTGAATAGAGATGTCTTCTTATTTTATATAATTGCTGTAGCAAAAAAATGATACCCAGCAATTATATAAAATAAAACATGGAGTAGCGTGTAAAACTCAAATTTTACATACATCTTCGGTGTTGGATGCTTAGATAAACCCCTCAAGTTTCTCTCTCAAGGTTTATGTAGCATCCAACACCTTGTGTGTATGTAAAATTCTTGTTACACAAACCACCCCATATATTATTCTAGATACAGTGTATGCTAGAACATTTTGAACAAAGGTATTCAGTGACAGCACAGTACCGTTATGCATGAATTACAGTTGCCAGATATCTGTTGTGAGTGGGAGTGGTCTAACGTTGTGCATGAATATATCTCAGCCAATCAGAATCATACAGCAGACAGTTTTCAGACATCAGAATTTCACAGCCTTCCACAAACTGACAGACTATTAGCCTTCCACAAATGTTGAACATTTACATTTAAGCATTAAATGTTTGTCTCTTTGTTTTATAGTAAATAGTTTGAATGTGTTATGACTTAATAACTTGAAAACTTATTCCCCCCAACTGTCTGACTACAAGAAAAATGTAAATTGAATAATGCTTAACAGTTATTTTTGTTAAAAAGAAATGTCCCATTCTACACTATAAAAACACTGCTTGCAGTTCTGGAGAACCCATCTCTGTAAGGACATAGACAGGATGGAGGCAGTCCAGAGGAGGGCAACTAAACTGGTGCAGGATCTGCAACAGAAGCCATACGAAGAGAGACTAAAGGAGCTTAATATGTATACCCTTGAGGAAAGGAGGGAGAAGGGGGACATGATAGAAACTTTCAAGTATCTCAAGGGAATCAACAAAGTCCAAGAGGGTAGCATCTTTCAGAAAAGGAGATTTGCAAGAACAAGGAGGCACAGTTTGATGATAGAGGGGGGGATGGCTCAGGAGCAATGTGAGAGAGTATTTTTCACAGATAGGGTGGTGGACACATGGAATGGCCTTCCTGAGGAAGTCGTGGCATCAAAAACAGTGGAGGAATTTAAGAATGCATGGGACAGACATAAGGCAATTCTGGTGGGGTGGTAGGAAGAAGTAGGCTGTTATTTTACTAGGTTCTGCAGCTTATCCAATAGGTAGGGAAATGGGCAGACTTGGTGGGCCAAGTGGTTCTTATCTGCCATCAAAGTCTATGTTTCTATATATGTTTCTATGTCATGATTGGGGATGAAAACCACACTAGATCTGTGATTCTGTCTCAGGATTCCGATGACATCAGACCACTTGAGCTTTGTTCTCATGGTTTGTGATGTTATCAGACTCCCTTTATGGAATCATAGCTCTGTTTTGCATGTTTCCCCAGCTATTATTCTACATATAATAACTGGTGAAGCCCAATATCAACCCATTATTAGCAACTTTGAAAAGTCGTAGGTTGATACGAAAAAACTCGTATCAACCTGCGGGTTGATACAACTTTTACATCCTCACGCTGAGAAGCATACACAAGCACCAACCAATGAAACTGTCTGAGGCAGCATGAGACTATTCTCAAACGTAAACAGAAACTCACTGGTAAAAACCAGCATGGAGACCCGTGGCAAAAATGTTCGTACTTCCTTACTAGTAGGCACACCCCCATGCTAGCACATTATGTGATGTCAGTCCTTGAATAGCGTGGGGGCATGCCTACTAGTAAGGAAGTACAAGCATTTTGGCCTCACATCTCGTTGTAGTGGTAATTCTGAGAATTTTTTTTAGTACTAGTTATTATAAAAAATAAAACATATGTAGGGAGTTGATATGGGGTTTTTTTACACACCCTTGTTGTGTGATAATAGTAAACGCTCTCGAGCTTTGCTCTTGAGGTTTACATATTATCACACAACTTGGATGTATGAAAAAACTCCATATCAACTCCCTACATATGCATTATTCTCTATGTACTTTGCACCATCTGTTGTTATATATAATATGTCTGCACTATCTGTTGTTATGTATAATGTATGGAGCAGAATATGTTGATAAAGGAATAATGCACAACAGGGTGTGTGTGTCATGCTGGGATAACATCATGTCTTTACACAATGGCTCATTTGTAAAACAAAGGAAAAAAGTATTGAAAAACTACATTTAAATTAGATTTTTTGTAATATGTTTAATTGGTAAGGTTACATTATAAAATAAAGTGCTGATTTCTTGTTTTAGCCAATAGGTGGTGCTGCTGCATTTTTTTTGGTTTTTTTGTGGCTCTGTACTCCCCATAGGAATGTTTTGCCAGTGCTGCTAGTCTTTGATCATGTGCCCTATTCTCTTGTTTTTTATGTTCTGTTTTTGTACAGAGTTTTCAGTGATTTTCATTTTTATTTCTGTTTCTTTGCATTTCCTTGACTCGGTGTTCATACTACTGCTGCTGTTGTGGATAGGACATTGCCCTCCACCCATTCTGTCTGCTTGCCTAATGCAGTAAAGATGTCTTGAACATGTCAGAAACAGACGCAGGGAGGTGGTAGGGAGAATATTTGTAATTCATTTCACTTGATGGGATTCAAAGTAAAAAAAATGACAATGTGACTTTAACAGTGAATGTTTGAGTAAGAGTTACATGGTAGCTGTTTGAAGAGATGCTCACTTGCTCACTCATGATGAAGACACTTGCACAGAGTGGCTTTTTCTTCACTTCAGTAGAATTCATTGAAGTGAATAAATCAGTCCACATACAGGGCATAAAATGATAATTATGTGTATTTGTGTGTGGGGGGATCTTTTTCTACATATTCACGGAAATGCGGCCATTGTTTAAGTGCCATTATACAATGGCAAGAAAAAATTCTGGACTCTGATTGGTCAGTCTTGGGCTGGACCCGTGATGTTATCCCAGTACAACATCACGGGTCTGGTCTCAGCCTCACTGTAAACCTGCAGATGAACTTTTGCTTGATTATGTGCTTCATTGTTTCATCTTCTTTTAAAAAACAAAAATATTTTTTCACACAAAAACATCTTTAAAATGATTTTTTTTTATTTTGTATAACAGTGAGACATTGTATAATAGCAATAATGCCCTCCAGGGTGTGTGTCGTTTGGGATAACATCACACCTCAGTTATTGGACGCAATTGGCCTGCAGCCTCGTGCCCAACCACCTGAGGCATGACTTTATCCCAGCAAGACACACACTCTGTCAGGCATTATTGCTTAAGTGGGGCACTTTTGAACTCAGGAGATGCTGGAACAATTGCACCTGAGAAAGTTAGAACTGGTGGATTCAGGGCTTTGCTTTATTTTTCTTGTAGCTGCCTTTTTCTTTAATTGGGATTCACTTGCAAATTTATTGGGGCTATGTGTGGACTGAATAATTAGTGATGGAACAACTGAATCTCTACTTGAGGGATAACTGGTGCTTCTAGGAGTAGACAGGGCAGTGCAGGTACTGGGCAGTGGGCAGTGATTAATTTTAATGCTTGTATGAGTGATGTGGTCATATGTGTGTTAGGACTAGATCCGTGATGTTATGCCAGTGTAACATCACGGGTCCAGTCCCAGACTAACCAATCAGATTCCAGCATTCTATCTTGCCATTGTATAATTGTGAATGTTCTTTTCTCTCAAAGCATTTGATTTTCTCGTAAACAGTTGAGAAGCTGTAAATCAGAACACAGATGTAGCATTCTACTCTATGGCACTAGAGGGTGCTTGTAACAAAATTGCAGCATGGGCAAACAATGCAACAGCATAATGATACTAACAGTAAAGGTAATATGCATTTAAGCATTCCTAAAAGTTTGATTACCATCACTTAATTGAACCCATGGGGAATCATGAGGTATGAGGTGAAGCCAAGTGTCTTATGCCGAACAGTTACATTAACAAAGGTAGCCCTACCCCTGGAGTGCTTTAATGTTAATATAATGTTTTTTCTTTTTCTCAATTAAGTTTTTTTTATCATTTAAATTCTAATTGTTCCATTTGACCTGCAGTTCTCCAGCAGTTAATCAAGGCTCTACAATGCTGGTTCAACAACAGTGCCTGGTCCCGCAGTAACAGTACAGTGACCTGTTGATGCTGTCGCTGTACTGTTGTTCATGGTGTGGGTGTCAACAGGTGATCAGCATATGGTGAATCAAACTATTTAGAATGTGAGTCAGACAATCAGAATGTTCTGTTTCCAGCCACCAGTTTATAATGATTTGTATGAGAACGCTATTCTCCTTGTCCATAAATTATAGTAAAATATTAAACAGATATGCCAGCATTTTAGTATTTTATAGGCTTAAACAAGTCACTTTTGAAAGGTTAGCTGATAGCCAATACATCCCTTGAGTCTGTTATGTCCAAAATCAGTGGGTGCTTAAGTAAACAGACCTCTAGTAATGGAAGACTGAGTAAATAAGAATAGGTTACATAAGCACTGCAGCGTCAGATCAATATTCTTTCTTATACAGAAGAAAAAAAGTGGAAAAACTTTGTGAAACACTTCAAAGAACTTTGATGGTCTGCAATGCGTTGGTCTACATTGCCCTCTAGTGGCAAATACATTCATTGTCAAATATTGAATTTATTTTATTTATTTATTGAACTCCAGGATTACAAGTACCTTTGAGCAAGAACTGCTTGTTTACAAAGGTTCCACATTAAGTGATGGAGGGTAAACATACAAAGGTAGACAAAGTTACACAGTCATGAAACAGTAAGAAGGCTGAGCTTTAAAATAATTCATAGTCTTACAAGTGAGCCAGAGTCAAATTAAGAAAACTTTCAGGGTAAAACATTATACATGAGCCGAAATTTTGTAAGGATCAGATATGTGGGAAGAGAAAAGGTAGGCAGGCAGAGAGGCTGTTGTCTAAGGGGAAGGGGTGAGGTGTGAGAAGTTCTTAGGAGGAGGTAGTAGAGGGGACAATAGTCCAAGAAGTGCCTTAGAGAAGGTGGGGGGGGTGAGGTAGGGCAGTGGGGGAGAGGGGAGGGTGTGAAGGGGGGGAAGGAGGGTAGTAGGATAAGGGGGCTTACTGACAAGTTTCTGCTATTGTGCAATGGAGAGATTAACACCTTAGGTGAAGCAATCACATTTGCTAGTTGAGGTGAGGTGTTGTCGGAGTTGCCTTTTAAAAGGGTCAAGGGTAGCAGTTGTAAAATTGCCATTTTGATGTAGATACAATGTTGTATTTGCTATTTATAATGTGAAACATACATATTTATGAATGCTTTTGCTATTAGTTTTACAGTTATATCACTGTTTATAATTAATAAATACTATTTTAATACAAATATAATTAAAAATAAAAATTTATATTATTAAAATAAAAACTTCTTATGAGTGCTCCCATAGTAAGAGAGTAATTTAATATCAGAAAGGGATCAAATTTCCATAAAGTCTGCCCCTACCTTATATGCAGGGACCAATAATATTCTGTGCTAACATGTACTATTTTATAACAATTCCCCACCCATCTTATTATCCTGGCTACTATCTGATTTTGTTGGTAAGCAGAAATGTGTCCAGATGTATCTTGAAAGCCTGTACTGTTTTCATGCTGGTAGGTTGTTTCCTAGGTTCACTACTCCCTGGGAGAAGAAGTGCCTCCAAATGGTTGCTCTTAATGTAGCATTTTTAAACATAAGGGTATGCCCACACACCCTGTTGGAGCACTCCAGAGCTAACATTTATTTCTGTTCAACCCTGGAGATGTCCTTCAGTATGCGAAGACTGAGATCAAGTCCCTCCTCAGCCTTCTTTTCTCCAGGTTAAACATGTTAAGGGCCTCAGTCTTTTCTCATACTTTATATCCTCCATACCCCTTGTTAGTTTGGTGACCTTGCACTGTACCCTTTCCACAGTCTCAATGCCTTTTTCTATATTAGCAAGCCCAAATCTGCAAGTAGTACTCCAGCTGGGGCCTGACCAAAGCCTTGTAGAGTGATACTACTCCTTTCCCTGATCTTCTGTTCACTCCGTGTTGATATACCCCAGTATTCTTCCACCTTAACAGTAGCTGCACATTGCTTGTAATGCTTCAACCCCCCCTGCCTATTATGACCCCAAAGTCCTTTTCCTTCACCAATGCAGCAAGAGGAGTGCCACCAGTATGTAGGCCCCCCTTCTGTTTCCTTCCTCAGTGTAGAAGCTTGCATTTGGTTAAACTGAATCCAGGATTGAAGGAATCTGACCAGTCACTTAGCATGTACAGGTAGTACTGATGTTTGTCCTCATCTTCAAGGGAGTCCCCAACCCTGGCCAGCTTGGTGGCTACAGTGAGTAGAAACAGCCTGCTGGTAACTCCAGCTTTCAGATTGTTGATGGGTATGTTAAACAGCAATGGCCCCAGCACTGACCCCTGTGGGACACCACTCAGTGTCTCTTTCCACTGGTAGTAAAGCCCATCAACCACAATACTCTGCTTCCTGCCCCAAGCCAGTTAGTAACCTACCTGCTGTATGCCTTATGTATACCACACTGGTGAACTTTGACAAGAAGCTTACCATGAGCCACATTGTCAGAAGCCTAGCTGAAGTCCAACAGACTATAGACTGCCCTGGTTTGGGTAACTTAATGATCTCCTGATAGCGAGGGCTCAGGGTAGCCACTCCATCTTGGTTGTCCTTGATCTCTCTGTAGTGTTTGACGCTGTAGAGCATGGGGTGCCATTGGAGAGCCTGTGGATAATCTGTGGGCTGTCTGGTACAGTCCTCAGATAGTTTCAGTCGTTCCTCACTGGCAGGACTCAGACAGTGATGTCAGGAATTTATTCCCTGGCCCCCTTTTACAGTCATGTGGGGTTCTGCAGGGCTCTGTGCTGACTACCATGCTGTTTGCAATGTATATGCTGCCATTGGGAGACATTATAAGGCGGTATTGGCTGAGTTTTCTCTGCTATGCAGATGACACTCAGTTTTACATGTTCTTTGTGCCTGAACAGGGTGGAACAGTCTCAGTTTTTAACAGTTGCCTCTCCAAGATCCAGGGTTGGATGAGTGCCAACCGGTTGAGGTTGAACTTGGGCAAAACTGAGGTGCTGGTGGTAAATCCAGGTTGCCAAGGTGAGGGGTTGCCTGCAGGCCTTCCTTCTGGGCTTTGTCTCTGGAGTGACCAGCTGCTTACCTCTGACCAGGTGCGAAATCTGAGCATTGTGTCTGACAGTGGCCTAACATTAAAATCTTAGGTGTCTGCTGTCATTAAAACCTCTTTTTACCATCTGAGGAACATCACTCGGATTATGCGCCTGGTCTCACCTGGCAATTTTCCAACACTGGTCCACATCTTTCTAACCTTGCACCTTGATTATTGCAATGCTCTATGCCTAGGACTACAGGGGTTTGATATCCACCACTTGCAGCTAGTGCAGAATGTGGTGGCCAGGTTGTTGACTGGCTTATCACCATGCCACTTCTGTGCTCCAGGATCTGCACTGGCTGCCTGTGCATTGGTGGACCACCTTCAAGTTCAGGTTACTGACCTATAAATCCCTACACAAGCAGGGACTGCATTACTTGCAAGATCTTCACCATCCTTACTGTCCCCCCTACCCACTCCATTCCTCTGATGAGGGATTGCTAGTGGTTCTCACGGTTCAATTGAAGACTTCTAAGACCTGTTAATTTGCTTTTGTGGCCCCTACCCTGTGGAACTCTCTACTTTGTTGGATCAGAGTGCCTGACTGTCGAGTATTTTAAATTGGCTGTGATAACCTGTTTAACTGATCATGAAAAACTTTTGGATAAACAGGGTTTCAGTTGAACGAGGGAGCAAGAGAGTCTAGCCTGAGTTAGCAACAGTTATCAACAGTAGAACGGGACAAACTCTTAATAGCATTATGAGAACCGTGAAGTCTTTATTTAAGACTGTACTGTAGTGATACACAATATAAAAAACACAATTTGATTAATGAAAACATAAAAAAATTCAATAGTGTACAGTACTCTGCACAAAAAAGTTACAATCATACTGAAGTGGGGTGTGCAAAAAAAGTTAGTTGTCAGGTAGCTTTCACTTGTTCATTTAGTTCACTTAGTGCTTCAGTTTGAAGTAGTCCAGTATGCCCTTCTGCTGTTTTATTTGAGTTTGTGATTCTCACAGCTTTTCCTCGCAGCTGTCGGAGTAGAAGAAGGTGAAGTGGATCTGTCTTGGCCTGGCTCTCCAGTCACCGCATGCACCACTTGAATGACTCCACAGCCTCCGCATCAGTCAGTATGTACGGTACCTTGTCCTCTTCATCCTTTCTGTTGCTGCTATCCTGCTTTGCATGGCTGGTGAATTCTGCACATACCATGTTAACAACATCAGTGTTGGATGGTTCCTCATTCTCCCAGTCTATGTCTTGTTCCTATGCCTCAGTGTCAGTTTCAATATCCACCTGTTTCAGCTATTCTGCTTAGCTCATCCACCACTTGCCATACCTGGTTCTACTAATCAAAGGGCACATCTAAACGGAGTCCACAGTGAAGAAAGGAGGGTAACTAGCAGGGTACTGCAGAGATCAGTACTGGGACCGGTCCTCTTTAATGTCTTTATAAGTGACAGTGGAGAGCACCTGGAAGGAAAAGTATGTCTCTTTGCAGACAACACAAAGATCTACAACAAAGTTGATACACAAGGTGGGGTGGAAAGGATGAAAAGGGACTTGGCAAGGTTGGAGGAATGGTCAAATATATGGCAGCTCAGATTCAATGCAAAGAAGTGCAAGGTAATGTACCTGGGAAACAAAAACCCAGGGGAAGAGTACACAATGGGGGATGAGATAATAACAAGAAAAATTGAAAGAAACCTAGGAATAATTATATTAGATGACCTAAAGATGGGCAAGCAATGTGAGAAGGCAGTAAGAAGGGCTGGGGGGATACTAGGATGCATAGGGAGAGGCATCAGCAGTAGAAAACAAGAAGTTGTTATCCCTCTATACAGACAGTTGGTGAGACCCCATCTGGAGAACTGCATGTAATTCTGGAGACCCCATCTCTGCAAAGACATAGACAGAGTGGAAGCTGTTCAGAGGATGGCAACCAAAATGGTGCAGGGTCTGCACCAGAAGACATATGAGGAGAGGCTAAAGCAGCTTAATATGTATACCCTTGAGGAAAGGAGTGAGAGGGGGGACATGATAGCAACTTTTTAGTATATCAAGGGACTTAACAAAGTACAAGAGAGTAGCATCTTTCAGAAAAAGAGATGTGCAAGAACAAGGGGGCACAATTTGAAGATGGGGGATGGTTCAGAGGTAATGTTAGAAAGCATTTTTTCACAGAAAGGGTTGTGGATGCATGGAACAGCCTTCCTGAGGAGGTTGTGGAGTCAGGAACTGTGGGAGAATTCAAGAATGCATGGGACAGACATAAGGCAATTCTAGTGGGGGGTAGGAGGAAATAAGCTGTTGATTAACTAGAATCTGCAGCTTATCCATCAGGTAGGGAAATGGGCAGACTAGGTGGGCCAAACAGTCCTTATCTTCCATCAAATTCTATGTTTCTATGTTTCTATCTGTAAATTCCTCAGTTCTCAGAAGTGTTGATTTGTCCCAGCATTTGGAAATTGTTTCAGCACGAATTTCTGTCCAACTCTCAGCCAGTATATAAATGCCATCCTTAATTGTTGATCCCTTGAGTATGGTGCAAAGACCTCTTATTGTGGATTTGTGTGAGTTACTTGCTGCTGTACAGCCTTTTGAGAGTTGCCAGTATCCCTTGATCCACAAGCTGAATCTTAGCCGAATTGTTAGCAGGGAGGAACTCACAGTGAATTGACCTGTCTGCAATTCTCATTGTTTCCATGCTTGGGCAGACGCATTCATTGTTGATTAGAAGGACAGCCTTAATCAGTAGATTACAGGATTTTAGGTGAGTTTTAACACTGGGCACAAAACAGGACAAAAATGAGTCTTTAATGATGTCTGAAGTCATTCAAGCACTTTGCTGCACCGGATACACAACAGGCAGATTAGACAGATTCATGTGCTTGAACCACCTGGGCTTCTGAGATTTGCCAGTGACGTGGAGGGGTAGTTTGTGGCCTCTAGTAGCATTGCTGCATGCCAGCACAGTCAGTCGCTCCTTATTTTTTTAAACCCTAGGGCATGCTTTTCAGACCCTGAGGCAAGAGCTTTCTCTGGGAGTAGTTTCCAGTACATCCTGGTCTTGTCAGCATTATGAATCTGCTGCTCCGTGAGCCCCTGATGGAACATAGATTCTGTCAGTTTTTTCCTGAATGGGTAAATTTCGTTTCTTACCCCAGGAGTCCTTTAGCATCAGTAACTTTTTTGCACTTAGCTGGCTAGGTGCAACTGCTCCAGAGGTGTGCCTTTAAGAGAGATTTAAATGAGCTTAGGGCCAGGCCAATCAAAAGACAGGAGGGGGTGTGAGTTGAGTGAGAGCTGTTGAATGCTTCAAAATTTTTTCTCTGCTGGACTGAGCAATATTGCCTCTGAGGTGTCTCCCAACTTTCCTTGTTGACAGCCTCCTAGTGCTTATCTGGGTAAAGTTTTCCTCATAAATTAATTCCTTTAGTGTGCTGAGTGAAAGTTTAACTTTTTCATTAGCGCTGCGCAAATGTTTTATTTTTAGTGAGACAGCACTATTTTGTCTATATTTTCACCGCGACTATTTCGTTTAAAGCCTAATTTTATCACGGGTGCTTATTTTCAATGGTTTCCTTCATTCTGGGGGCAAATTCTTGTGGGAACTGTTGAATTAGGGAGAGTTGCCTTGTTTTTAACTTCAGACCTCATGGGGTTTACTGCAAGGCACCTGCAGTAGATTTCAAATTTAAACAATGCCTGGGGGTTTTCTCTCTAGATTGGCAATTGCGAGGAAACCTTTTTTGTTATATTACTGGACCTTGGTATCATCTGTGTCAGGACTGTCCATAAGGGTCCAGCAGCCACCTGTGTACAGTTGAGCATTCCTGGGTTTCTATTAAGATTGGCACTGGTATATATATTCCAGTTTTACAACCAAAAAAAATAGCCACTAGTATTAGAGTTTATTAACTGGGCCAGGACTGGCCAATGGCATTTTTACAGAAACTTGCACTCAGTTTGTAGGTCCAGAACTGATTTGCTTTGCTTAAATTGGCAAACATAGCAGACAAACCTTTGATTATTATGGCTGAGGATAAATCAAAGGCTTCCAACAAGGGGCCATTCAAAAGTACTAACACCGAATGCAGAGGTGCTGAGAAACCCTCCAGATCCCAGCCAAAAAATAAAGCTTCCAAAGATGAAGTTCCTCACAAATTGAAAAATAAGAGTGACAAAAAAGGAAGCTTGATCAAGCCTCTGATGAACTGGCTAAAAAGAAACTCTGTCAAGACAGATATGCTCCCGTTGCTCCTGGGAAAGCCAATAGTGAGACAACAGGCAGCTTAAAGCATACAGAAAAAATAAAACACAAACTGCGCAGGTTCTTCCATCAGTGTAAGATATGGAAAAAGCATGGCAACTGTTTCAGACCCTTCAAAAGACGGGTTCTCGATTTACTGGGGCTGGCAAGCACTCTTCCATAGTTCTGTCTTCTGTAGACTCTGAGGGTGACGCAGATGATGATCAATTTTATGATGCCCCTGACATGGATTTTGAGGGCCTTGAGCCCCAGGAGTCCCTGGACCCTCACCTTGGGGATACCTCAGGTGGCCATGTGGATCCTTTCTCAATGTTCACATTTATACAAAATATGCTGGATACCCTGGACCTCCCTACGCATGAGCCCAACTAGGATGTCGATGAAGATGAAGATTATAGGGAGATGAAGGGTCTTTCATCCTCAAAGACCCTGGCTATCCCTATCTATAATGCATTTAGAAAAAATACTATGAAGGTGCTTCAACACCCCACTTCAGTATCAGGGGTTGATAAGCGGCTTAAGAGAAAATATAAATTGTCTAAAAATGCTACCGAATTCCTGTCTGCACACCCTAGCCACGAAAGTATAGTGCAGCAGGCAGCTTGTGAGAAAGCTAGAGTCTCCTTGTCGCCCTCTCCCCCTGACAAAGATTCTAAGAAAATTGACTTTATAGCAAAAAAAAATGTACTGCACAGCTGCCCTGCTTCTCAGGCTTTCTTCTTACATGGCATTCACAGCCAAATATCAGAAAGCCCTTTGGAAATCTGTCCAGGCTATCACCCACAGCGGATCAGATTCTATGGTGCAGGAGCTGGTGGATACATCAAAAACTGCCCTGGAAGCTACTATGTACCAATTCCACATGGCAGATGACAACAGTGATGCAGCCTCTAGGGAAATGGCCCATACCATCTCTCCGAGATTCTTCACCTAGCTTAGAACAACCAGTCAGACCACAGACACTCAGAAAAAGGCCATGGATTTTCCCTGTGATTAAAATATGTTGTTTGATTACAGAACCACTAACTACATGAAAAAAGTCAATGAGTACAAGGTCTCCTGGCAGAGCCACTCATCCAAGCCTAAACCCGCCACCCCTCAGAGATCCCGTCCCAGTGGCAGTAGGGGCTGAAGTTTTGTTCCCAGGCCTTACAATCCTTATCCCCAATCTGGCTTTAGCCAGTACAGGGGGTCTTTCAGAGGCAGGGGCAGATGGGGCCAAAGAAGAGCCACCTCCACCCAGCCATCTGCCTCTCAGTCTAAGTCCTGATGTCAGTGTCCAGGTTGCAACCCCATTTCCGGTTGGAGGCAGACTCTCTCACTACCTTCAGCACTGGTCCCTCATCACCTTGAACAAGGGGGTGCTGGAGATAGTGGAGAAGGGTCTGTCATTACAGTTCAAGCAGCTGCCAGACCTCAAGTGCACCCAGGTGTCAAGACCTCTGTCCCCAGCACAGATACTGCTGTCGGAAATGGAGGTAAAAAACCTTCCGGCTTTACGAGCTGTGGAGAGGGTCCCCATCCACGAGAAAGGCAAGGGTCTCTAATCCAGATATTTTCTGACACAGAAGAAAACTGGGGAGTGGTGACCTATCTTAGATCTCAGATATTTAAACAAACATCTGAAAAAACACAAATTCAAAATGGTCACTCTGTCAGTGGTCGTACAGTCCTTACAGCAGGGAAACTGGCTAGCCTCCCTCGACTTAAAGGACGCCTACTTCCACATACCCATAAGGAGATCTCACAGGATATTCCTCAGGTTCAAACTTCCTTTGGGTCACTATCAGTTCACCAGAATACCCTTCCGTCTGTCCTCGGCCCCGAGAGTCTTTACCAAGTGTCTCGCAGTGGTAGCAACACATCTCAGGAGACTGGGTGTCGCTCTCTACCCCTATCTGGATGACTGGCTCATAGTAGCAAAGTCTCCTTGCCAGGTCAAGGAATCTCTTTCCCTCACAGACTGCACTCTGGAGTCTCTGGGTTTCCTGGTAAATCTAAAGAAATCTCACCCGGAACCCACTCAGCTGCTCACCTTCATAGGGGCCCATCTAGACACTCAGAAGGGATATGCTTTCCTCCCAGAGAAAAGAATTCAGAGTTTCCTTTCAGTGGCAGATTCTTTTGCCCAGGGACAGCCAAGACTAGCCAGACATTTCCTCAGACTTCTGGGACATATGGCCTCTATGACTGAAGTAGTCCCAGAGGTCAGGTACAGGATGAGAATCCTGCAAGCCTACCTCAGAGCTTGCTGGTCTCAGAGAAGCAACACATTTTCAGAGTTGATACTAGTGTCGGAGCAGTTCCTCCAAAACTTGCTGTGGTGGAAGAACCCTGCAAATTTGCAGGCAGGTGTTCCCTTTCATGCTCCTCTTCCGACAAAGGTGTACACCACAGATGCCTCCCTTTTGAGCTAGGGAGCTCATTTAGACAGTGCCTCAGTAAGCAGCAACTGGACTCCCGAAGAGTCACAACTGCACATAAATCTTTTGGAACTCAGAGCAGTCTTACTAGCTCTCAAAGCTTTCACTCCCAGCATACAGTAGAAGGGCAGGTGATCTAAATTCGAATGGACAATACTACTGCAATGTTCTACATAAACAAACATGGTGGTACCAGATCAGGAATACTCTGTTTGGAAGCTCTGGCCTCTATAATTCTCCCTGGGAGTCAGCCTCTCAGCTATTCACCTCCCAGGCAAACTCAATACTCTGGCGGATGCTCTAAGCTGCATCAGTCAAGGCTAGAGTGAATGGACACTGAACAAGCAAGTACTAGCCACAGTGTTCAGGCGGTGGGACACACCAGACATGGATCTGTTTGTCTCTCCTCTCAATTTTCAGCTTCCTCAGTACTGTTGCAGGCCCCCAGTTCTGGGAACACTTCCTCTGGATGCCCTGATCCTGGACTAGTCAGGAAGGGTCCTATATGCATTTCCTCCCTTTCCCTTGATATTCAGGATTTTGCTGAAACTCAGACAGCAGCCTGCACCTATGATCCTAGTGGCTCTGAACTGGCCCAGGCAAGCCTGGTACCCTCTACTTCTCTCAGTGTCCTGCAACAGGCCCATTCACCTGCCTCCGACTTGCTCCCTGCTGACCCTTCCTCAGACAGGAGTGCAGCACCCAGACATACACTCTCTTCACCTCAAGGTCTGGTTCTTGAGGAGTTAGAGTCTGCATCCTCACAGTACTCTGAACAAGTCCTTAAGATACTGAGGATGGCTAAAAAAAACAAACACTAGGAAGACTTATGCAGCCAAATGGAAAAGGTTTTCCCTCTGGTGCAAGAGTGAAAAGGTCGAACCCCTATCAGCTTCAGACCCTCAACTGCTAGACTACCTGGTACACCTACAGGCATCAGGCTTGAAACCATCTTCACTCAAGCTACACCTGGCGGCAATTTTAGCCTACCCTTCGGGTGGGAAAGAACTAATCAGTTTTTTCCCACAACATTTTTAAACAGTCTTTCAAAGGCATCTTGCACCTCTAGCCTCCAACCAGGGAGCCTGTTCTTCCTTGGAGCCTGAACCTTTGCATAGATGGGCTCATGAATCTGCCTTTCAAGCCTATGGCCATGGCCCACATCAAGTTTGTAACTTGGAAGACCATCTTCCTGGTAGCAATTACATCTGCCAGGAGGATTTCAGAGGTACAGGTCCTGTGCACTAAGCCGAATTACATCATCCCTCACAACGATACAGTTGAGCTCAGGACAAATAGGAAATTTCTGCCAAAGGTGGTTTCAGAGTTTCACTTGAACCAGTCCATTGCTCTGCCTGTGTTCTTTACTGAGTCATCCACTCCTGGTGAGCAAAGGCTCCACAGCTTGGATGTCAAAAGAGCCATCTTTCACTACCTAGAGCATACTAGACAGTCCAGAGGCTCTTCCACTCAGTTGTTCCTCACCTATGGGGATGTAGGCAGAGGAAGACCAGCTACCAAGAGAACTATTTCTCATTGGTTGGTCTCTTGTATTAGATTCTGCTATGAGAAAGTTGGTGAACAACCTCCAGTGGGGCTCAGGGCCCATCCCACCAGGGGCACTGCAGCCTCGCTTGCAGCAGCAAGGGACATTCCCCTACTGGATGTCTGCAAAGCAGCTACCTGGACATCTGTGCACACCTTTATGAAACACTACAGTTTGGATGTGCATACCAGATCTGATGCCAAATTTGGCAGGGCGGTTTTGCAGAGCCTCTTTCCCAAGCAGGTTCTCTGCCCATCTCCCACTTGGTGCTGCTGGGTAGTCTTCAAAAAAGTTACTGATGCTAAAGTACTCCTTGGGTAAGAAGAAAAAATTACTTACCGCAGTAATCTTCTTTCTTCCAAGGAGTCCTTTAGCATCAGTAAGCTCCCACCCTTCCTCCCCGGTTCACCTGTTGGAGAAGGGCTCTTATGTCACCTTTTACCAAATTTGGAGTTTCTTATTGATGAGTTTTTTGCTCGTGTTGCTGTTGTTTCTATTTCCACTTTTGTGGACATTTGCATGTTTTTTGAATCCTGTTGATTCTTTTTCTGGGCATTTGCCCTCAGTTTTCCTTGAAAAAGTTCTGAGGCATTCAACAGCTCTCACTCAGCTCACACCCCCCTCCTGTCTTTTGATTGGCTTGGCCCTAAGCTCATTTAAATCTCCCTTAAAGGCACACCTCTGGGGCAGTTGCACCTAGCCAGCTAAGTGGTGCAGTTGCACCTAGCCAGCTAAGTGCAAAAAAGTTACTGATGCTAAAGGACCCCTTGGAAGAAAGAAGATTACTGTGGTGAGTATTTTTTTCTTCATGTGGAAGACAGACTTTTACCAGTAACTGACTGATAGATGGTGCATTCCATGCCAATGTGAAACTAATCCAGCCAACCTTCACTTGCTGCAAAGGTTGTGTCACCACCCATTTGCTGGTGGAATTGCCTTGCCTTCATCTTGAAAATTGTGCCAGATATGGGGGTGCCCTTAGTGTGATGTTGGATGAACCACTTGTAGACTACTTCATCAAGGCTTTCATCCCTGCATGTATACATGGCTTTATGGGATGAAGTCTTCACCCCACTTTCCATTGCTGGGGCAAAGTATCAGATTTTTTTCCTTAGCCTTCAATTTTTTACAAACTGTGGTACTTCCAAGTCGAATAATGTCCACAACCTTTTCTCCAGCCTCCAGGGATTCCAAAACACTGAACTTTTGTAAGATGTTGAGCACAGACCTCTTTCACTTAGCCATCATGGTCAGTTGGTAGACAAGTCAATCTCTCTGTGACAGAATGTTTTTGACACTGTTTTTAACACCTTTCACTTGATTGATTAAGTGATATCAGCCTGTATGGTTTGCTGGGAAGTATTGTCATTGTATTACACTGATTACTGCATTACTGCTAAAGCATTTTTCATTTTACTGCAATTGATAGTAACTGACAGCTGCTTTGGAACAGACAGCTCAGGGGACGTGTCTGAATTTTGGATCAATGAGTGTTTCGCTTATCTAAGGTTCTGATAAACCGTGTTTCACTGTACTTCACCTTTTTGAGTTCGATTAAATAAGTATTAGTATGGCCATTTGACTGAGTGCAGAGACAGTCCAAAGATTGCCAGTTTATTACACAGAATTACAGTTTGTGGTGTACAGTTTTGAAGGTTTTATCTATGTCTAGAAAGGCCACTCTGACACCACAACGCCTGTCATCTCCTGTGATAAAATAATCAAGTAAGCTTGCTAAATTTGTTTCAGTGGAATGCTTTGGTACAGAGCCTACCTGATGCACAGAATTGAATTTTCCATCAAAATGTCAGTCAGCTGGTCAATTATTATTCTTTCAAGCATTTTTGCACCAACAGGCAGAGAAGAAATTGAGTGTTAGTGCCCTGCCTTTCTCCTGTCTCCTTGGTCCTTAAAAATAGGTGTAAGCAGGCCAGTTTTTCCAAACAGTAGAAAACCTGGAATGAATTATATAGAGGATAATATATAGTTTGCAATCAATAACAAGCCTATGAATTCATTAAGAGATGGCCGTGGTGACAGTTTGAACCTCGAGAGCGGATCTCGAGAGGGTTGTCGCCATGGCGACCTTGAGATGTTTACATACACTTGTTACTGAATGTAGGACCATACATTGTCTTTTATAGTGTATGGTCTACAATCTGGAGTAAAAAGAAAGACATTTTAATTCTTACTTTTATGTTTTTTTAATCAGAGCCGCTCTCCTCCGCTATCGCTGTCACCAACACATGGCCGCTTCCTGAAGGGTGGTGGTAGGGTGGCAAGCATGTGCAAGCACATTCCATGTTGTTTTGCTGCAGTAGCTATGTAGCTAGTGTAGCATAACAGCTACATGATGTAGCTACTACAGCATAATAACTGTATTGTGTATGGTGGAATGCTGTCATGCATGGAACTCCATGTCTGGAATATGCTTGTTCTGCTGCAGTACTACATATTAACATACTAAAACGCCAGCAGAATAGGCCTAATAGTCTTTCAAATTTGCTCAATTTTCAGCACCCACAATCAGGGCTGACTTTGGTGCCCTCCCCTCCCCCTTGGGTTATACTGTCCCCAGTCACAGGTGTGCCACCTGCAATGGGCCTGGTCAGATTGGCCTTCCCCCTGTACCTGTCCCATACCCTCTTAAACCTGGCCATAGACTCCTCCTCTACCAGCTCCCTGAGCAGCACATTCCATGGTGCCACCACCCTTTCAGTGAAAAAACACCTCCTCCTCCTCCTCCTCTCCCCTCTGAACCTGCCCCCTTCCAGTTTACACCCATTCCCTCTTGTTGTCCCCTCCTCTTTCATTATGTTGTTCTGCTCCAGTAGTGATGTCACTACTGCAGCAGAACAACTTGGAATGCTGCCACATAGTTTTTTTTGTCAATAAAATGTATCTGCTTTAGAATAAGAAAAACATTACATAGAAAAATGAAATCATTAAAATAAGCATTAGTACAATTTTCATAGATGTTATAAAAAATACAATATAGTTATCCTCTGTGAATAACGGTAAACAATTAATTTTTCAGTTTTGCCCTATTTTAACATTTCTAATATTGAAAAGATTTGCTACCATTTTCTTAATGTTAAATATGGAATCTAATAAGACATTGCAGTAAATGAACTAGGAACCTACATAGCAACAAAAGCAAAAAGAACCATATGTTTAAAAGTAAATTGAGTAGTGGTTGAAAGTCCACAAATATGATAGAGCCACGTAAAACTAATTTGAGATGAAAATCAACATACCTTCAGCTAAAGTCCTACTTAATGGTTCTGCTAAAAAAAAGTTTCTTTAAAGTGACTGTTCTGTGTAACAACACTGAGTCTTATTTTCAGAAATAATGTCATGTCATTAAACATACAAAATTCAATGTAAGAAAGCAGAAGTAATTTGAAAGTCAGATGTACTGTAGGTAAACCAGAAGAACAATCAAAGAAGATAAAAGAAAAAAAAAAGGAGAAAGAGATTGAGTGGTGAGAAGTGGGAAAACTATCTATAGCGCCTGTTCTGCCAAGGACACAAATGGCTTAATTAAGCAATAAGGCATGACCAAGGGTTATGTTAATGGTCTGTTAATCACCTTCTAGGGGTGTACTGTGTACAGTGTGGCGAGGTGCCATACCTAGAGGCGATGTGACCGTTAACATCTATGAGAGTGCCTTATTGCTATTATAATAAATAAATTTTAAACAGTGTTAAACCTTGTTCAGCATATGGCTAAGCTCTACATGTATGTTAATAAAAGATTAACATAAGGCTGACAGAATGTTTGCAGCCAATCAGAAAGCTCCATTTCCAAGACCCTTTTTATAATGGTTGATTATGTTGCTTTCCTCTATCCAGTTAAGCTGGAAGTTGTTGTTGTTTTAAACTTGAATTTGCAGAAACATCTGCAGCACATTGTTTCAGTTAAAAAAAAACAGAACATTTTAAAATTTCTATTCTCTGTTTTCTTCACATGCTGGTTTTGTGTGATTTTCTATGCTGTGACTGCCCATACACTATAAAAGATTGTGTATGAGCAGTCATACACAAACTAAGATATTCTTGTATCTCAAGGTTCCCTTGGTAACAGCGCACCTCTCAAGCTGCGCTCTCAAAGTCATCTGTTACCAAGGAAACCTCTTGATACAAGAATATCCTTGTTGTGTATGACTGCTCATACACAATCCTCTATATTCTAGTTATGGATTTTTATCCATAACAACATTCCACCATACACTATAGAACAATTACAGTACAAATCACATTAAACTGTTCCTCCAGCTCACTGTTCTGGCATTGTTTCTATGTGTTGACAATGCAGTGGCAACTCTAAATACTTAAAAACTATTTTTCAACCATCCATCAGCTCAGAACTAGCTCACATGCAATGCACTTTCAGATCCCTGATACAGTTCCCCAGTGCAGCAGTAAACTACATCTCCCAGCAGCCTCAGCTGCTGAGCTCAGTCCTCCAATACAGCAGTAAACTATATCTCCCAGCAGCCTCAGCATCTGGGCTAATTTGCATGCATTTTGGAGTAGTTTTATTTCAAATATTTGTGGCCCTTCTCGCCCCCCCTCATGTCTCCAGACCCCAATTAGCTTATTCAGAGGTCCAAGATCATAGGGGGAGCATCTTATTAACTGCTGTAGTGTTTTTTATACAGTAGGTGCAAACTTCAATGGCTCACACATTTCAGTGTGGCCGCATGGTGGTTCGCGTCTTCTGCTTCTCTGTCCCACTTTCACTGGAAACACATTGCGGGGGCTGGTATGAGGTTGGAGGAGATGCCCAGGACCCGGGCTGGCAGTGGTGACAATCAAGGAGTCCATGGGATGGCAAAGAAATGGGAGCACTTGGGGCCAGTAGGAGGTTGGAGGAATCACCCAGGAGCTGGGCTGGCAACAGTGACAATCAGGGATTCTACGGGGTGACAAGGTAAGCCCAACACTTTGAAGGGGCTACATAAAGCAGGAGAAAGACTGAAACAAATTGCAGGGCAGAATTTTATCCAGCTCTCAGTAAAAGTGAGATTAATAAGGTGCAAGTGAAGCCCTGGAAGCAAGGAAAAAACCATGGCAGTGGGGGCGGGGGGTTCAATCTGAATCCAGGACTGCAATTGGGTAGCATGGCATGTCATTCATGGACTCTGCAGTACTGAAATTGGTCTCCAACTCAGTGGTTAAGTATTTCTTATGGGTTGCTGAAGTAAGATGAAACTGAATAGCAGCTAGAAAGAAGCTATTAGGAAACTTTTATTAATTCATTGCAGTGAGCAGGGCACACATTAAGCAACTCATTGAAAAATTCTAAACCAGTGAATTGGAGGAACAGTTTAATGTGACTTGTACTGCACATAAATAAGTTACATTTTTAGCTGTATCTGGTCCAATTAACTTCCTAAAAGGAATATCCAGTTTAACATAATTCTTTGGTTTTGAAGCTCCAGTAAATACAATGATTTCAAGAATGAATGTATTGTCTGTGAGTTGGAATTGGAGCCCACTGTCATTACAGAATTTATCCTAGTTGGGAACCAAGTCCAAAAAATCTTTGACCATACTAAAAACAACCTTTGAAAAATGTAGGTTAAAATTGTCAGAAATCTCTATTTCATTACTAGTCAAGTTGTCATCTATTTGCAGTTGGATAGCAATGTTCCCATTACTCTCTTGACCTGAAATATGCTTAAAGAGGTACTGTGACCAGGAGCTCCTGCCACTCTTGAGGAATGACCTTTTCTTAAATCTTTTGAATCAGTTCTTCTATTTCTAAGCCTAATCTATCCTTTACTATTTCTAGTCCATAAGGTTGGCCACATATGGGCACCCCCCTCCTTTTTCTTGACTATGCTATAGTGTCCTCTTTGATTTTCCTTTTCCCTCTTAGGTCCTCGTACAGGGAGGTTATTGTGGTGCCCTCCAAGTGTATGTAAAACAGGTTGTGTTAATTGTTGTTGGATTTAGTATGTAATGGCACTACTATGTCATAAAATACCTTGATATATAAACCTTATGTTTATGAAACCTGTAAATGTTAAATACCATGGCACTAGGTGTTTTGATAGTGGTAAAAAGTACTAGGCGACTATTATAGAAACTAAACTAGTTGTGCTATTTAAAATGCATGTATATCATTGTAAACTTAAGTAAGAAATGTCATGATGATTTGCATATATCCCATGATGCATTGCATTATGGAAGTATGTATGATGTATTTCTTTGAAACTTAATTTGTTGCCAATGCCCTTTGAGGCAGACCTTCTTTCAGTGATTCTGCATTGAGATTCTTTGTTTATAGCTTGTTTTGTTTTCTTCTTTTTTGGGCCCCTACTACATAAGCAAATTAGGGCTTGCATAAGGGTTATGGGTACATGTTAGCTAGTGGATTGGATCAGAGATTAGTGTGAGTAGGTGCTGGTTAAGTGCAGAGAAAGGACATTTGTAGTCTGTTGCTGCAAACTGATGTACTGAAGAAGAAATATGCTATTGCAAAAGGTTATTTCTTGTATTTTGAATAAACGTCACACAGAGATTGTGTGTTGAACCTGAAGTTTGGTGTCTGGTCCATCTGTTATCCCACAAGGACTCCCTCCAAAAGTGCTATATTGCAGAATTAGAATAAGCATACACCCAATAAGTATGATATTAAAAATTAGGTTTCTACATTACTTCATATTAAAGTTATGAGCTGTTTTGTAACCCTGATTTCACTACCTATTCAAAAAAGCCAGTTTCAGTGAAGAGCTACTGACGATGTCATCACCTGAACTCACAGTCCAGTCCTCCCTGTCAGCAGCCTTATAGGATCTGTTTCTCCAAAGTTTAAGAAACTGTAGCTATAGTAATCCTTTAAAAAAACTGACAGTGTTGGCTGCAGTGCTTGCATTTCCAGAATGTTCAGATGCATGACACTGTACTTAAGAACACATCAGGAGGTGGTTTTGGAATGTAGCACTGAACAAAGGCATAGAAAGTGAAGGTACTGCACAATTTCAAAATGTTGGGGGGGGGACATGTAATCTCGGAATGTGGCAGGGATGCACCATTTCAAAATGTGGTGGGACAATCAGTCTCTCAATGCGATAGGGGCACACATCGAGAAATTTGCTGGGGACTGGCAATTTTGGAATATAGTGGAGATGCATGCTGTCAGAATATGGCAGGACATACCATATTATTCTGAATATGCTTGTCCTTGCTTCATTTCAGAATTGTATGCACCCACCATATTTCAAAACTGTTCATTACATACCCACCACATTCCAAAAGTATGCATCCCAGCCACATTCTAAAATTATGCATCCTTGCCACATTCCAAAATTGCGCATCCTTCCTCATTCCCAAATTGTGCATCCCTGCCACATTCTGAAATGGCAAATCCTCTCCAAATTCCAAAATTGCACATCTCCACCAAGTTGTGTTTCAATGTCACATTCTAAAATTGTCACTGCTATGTTCCAAAATTGTGTGTCACTGCCACATTCTGAAATTATGCGTCACTGCCGCATTCCAAAATTGAGTGTCACTGCCACAGTCTCAAACTATGCATCACTACCACATTCCAAACCTGTACGTCACCACCACATTCTGAAATTGTGCATCACTGCCACATCCTGAACCTGTGCGTCACTGCTACATTCCGAACCTGTGTGTCACCACCACATTCTGAAACTATGTGTCCCCACCACATTCCAAAACTGTACGTCACCACCACATTCCAAAATTGTGCATCTCCACAACATTCCAAACTGTGCATCACTGCCACATTCCAAACTTGTGCATCACTGCCACATTCTGAACCAGAGCATCACCGCCACACTCCGAAACTGTGCATCACCATTGCATTCTGAACTTGTGCATCACTGCCACATTCTGAACCTGTGCATCACTGCCACATTCTGAACCTTTGCATCACTGCCACATTCTGAAGCTATGTGTCACTGCCGCAGTCCAAAACTGTGCATCACCACCACCATATTCCAAACCTGTGCATCACCACATTTTGAAACTGCATGATACCACAGAATTACGAAACTATGCATCACTGCCACATTTCAAAATTGTGTCACTGCCACATTCCATTGTGTGTCACTGCCACATTCCGAAATTGCATGTTACCATCACATTCTGAAATTGTGCGTCACCACCGCATTCAGAAATGTTCTACATCACCACTGCCTTCCAAAATTATATGTTCCAGCTAGTTTCTGAGATTGTGTCATTGCTGTATTCCACAATGGCAACCTGCTGACATTTTGAAATCCCATACCTGCAGTATTCTAAAAATTGCACACGTTTGTCATTCTAAAGCCGTGTTTGCCAATGCATTCCAACCCCCCCCCCGTCACATTCTGAAGTAATGTACCTTGCATCTACACATTGTGGAAGTGCATGTACTGATCCACCCCAGTGTCAGTTTTGGTTTTTCAGATGTCTACTAAAACTGCAGTATAACATAGGAGAAATAAGTCATATAAGGTAGCTTGCAGGGAGTACTAGGTTGTGCGTTCAGTAGATGACATCATCAGTAGCTCTTCTCTGATACTGGCTTTCTTGAACAGGCAGTGAATTAAGGGTTACAAAATAACTTGTAACTTGTAAATGAAGTAACTTACAGATCTGTTTTTTGACATGAGGCCAATTGAGGAGATGCTGATCCAAATTCTGAATTTATTGATGCCAAAAATGTTGGCCTCAGTCCCTCTTTAAGTAGTTTCCAGAGCTTTGCTGGTTCAGATTTTAATCAAATGGTAGCCAAACTAAAATGTTAGTTTTAGCATCTCTCAGTTTAGAGAATAGTTGGTTGTAATAGTTATGATAGTCACTAAATCTGAGTCTTTTTTTTCCCAGAACGTTTTTTAATTGTATGTCTCACTGCCTAATTTTGTCTGATAAATCTGGAGTTAACTGTGGCCTATGTGTATTCTTTCATCTCTCTGGTCTCCTCCTGACCCCATTCCATGGTTTTGGGGGCCAACAGTAGTCAAAATCTGGCCAGCTCAATCAATCACCCCTCTCTAACTCATAACATGCCTTTCTTTATAAAAATCCCTCTTTACACTGAATCAGCTCATGGGAGAGTGGTCTGCATCTTTGATGGCATTAGACAACCCTGGGAGAGTTGGAAGGGGTCATTGTGAGTGAGAATTAATTAAAAGATGTACACCTTTGTCAATTTATGGTGGAAAATCCTTAGAACTTCAAGAAAAATGATTTGCAATTGCTCCTTCGGCCCTCTGACTGATGTATGTCCTTATGAGGGTGAGTATAGTCCAGGGTGACTCCCATGTCTATGGGCATTTGAATGGTAAGTTCACCAGAAGCCCCCTTTCAAACAGTTCCAGCACTGGCTCCCACAGACATGCCATTTTACCCTGAGACAGGACTCGTGTGTAGTAATAGGAAAAACTAATCACATAATGACCAGAGTACCAGTCAGAAACAGCACGGGGTGATAATGTCGTAAGACATTACAGTATGCTGCATGGCAAAATCACGCTGCCAATACAGCATGATTTATGCCATGAGGCATAAGTCTTGTTTCTCTGGGAAGCTCTGCCCCTAAACCCCCCCATTATGGGGGCTGAGCCCCCTGGACCCCCTCACTAAAGATTCTCAACTCTGGGGGGGTTCCAACTTGGCTTACAGTCGGAAAAAAAAGGCAAAATGCTTCTGGGACGGAAATCAAACCCGTCCCAGACACAGCTCCTGGTTCCTACTGGTGTGGCTCAGTCCTGTGAGCCATGGCAGCTGTTCGTCAGAACCCACTCCCAGCAGAGGTCTTATCCTCTGCCAGAGAGCTTGATACTGGTGCAATGCCGTGTACAGCAATATACGTGGTATTGCACCAGTAGTGGTAGCATACTGCGCTGTACTGGGTTAGCCATAATGTTTTACACTATTAAGCATGCAACATTATGACCCCGTAGGTTCAGAAACATAGACAATGATGGCAGAAAAAGACCAGTGGTCCATGTAGTTTGTCAGAGCTCCCATAGTCCTGGCACCTATTGTTCCTCCAGGGTATTAACCATCCCTTCCCCTCCCCTCTTTCTCCTTGGTTCCATCACCCTGAGCAACCAATACACCCTTCACTCTATTCCAGCCCTGCTTGAAGACCCTGTTTTTGCACACACCACCTCAGTTGTCAGACTGCTCCATGGTTCCATCACCCTTTCCATAAAGTGGTACTTTCTCACTTTCCTCCTGAACTCCCGGCCCCCCCGTGATTTTCCACTCATGTCCATGAGACTGTGAGTTGGTGTTAAGGCTAAATAGTTCCCCTCTTTCACTTTGTTAATTCCTTTAAGGAACTTGAAGGTCTCTATCATATCTCCCTTCTCCCTTCTGGTCTCCAGTGAGAACGTATTAAGTGCCATGAGGCGCCCCCTCATAGGATCTGCCCTGCTGACCCTGAATCATTTTTGTTACTCTGCACCGCACTATGTCTAGCATATCCTTATGGTTTCTGAGGTAAGGACTCCAGAACTAGGCACAGTATTCCAGGTGAGGTCTCACTAGGGAAGTATAATCTCTTTCTTCTGCTGTCAGTACCCTTCCTGATACATCGCAGCATCCTATTAGCCTTGCTATAGACCTTGTTGCACTGACTCAAATGCTTACAGTATGTGAGTTGCTGATAAATCTCACATTCCGTTCCTCAGCCATAACGCTAAGTGTCTCCCCACCCATCCAGTACTCCGTCTTTGGATTTTTTTCCCTTAGTGCATTACCTTGCACTTTTTGATGTTGAATTTCAATGATCAAACCCTTAACTACCCCTTCAGCTTTTGTAAGCCCCTCTGCATGTCCCTTACCCCCTCTTCAGTAGCAACACTCCCACATAGCTTAGTGTTATCTGTAAAGACACAATTTGTCCAGGATTCCCTCTCCAATGTTACTGATCAGTTCTGTCACTGTCAGGTCTTCTCCTATCTTTACTGGTTTGACACTGGATAAGTTTATTTGAGAAAACACATACTTGGTTTACATTGAGTCACAGGGAATTGCATCGTCATATACATAATTCATTACGGCAATGGTTAAGGCCTGCATCTTGCAGCTGACTCAATGTCCTTGCTGGCTAGTTGTCCCGACCCACTTTCAAGTGCTGCCAACTCTCCTATTCATGTTTTGATTTGACTCCCAAAATCAGTCAACAGGGTATTCCCTTGTCCCTTAAGCACAGTAAATTTAAACCAATTATGGCTTGTGCATAAGCTGGGAAACAGTTAAGTACAAACATGGGGTAAACAGTACACCAGCAAAACAGACCATTGTCCAGAATTACTACCTTTGAGAACCACCAGTCTAGCCTTCCTTAGCCATGCCGTGGTACCCTATGGATCCCAGTGCCTGACCTTTCTTTGTGGGACAGCCCAGCCATATCCACTAGTGCAGGTTACAAAGCTCCGTAGTTCTACCCACAGGCTCTTTCACCCCACAGATGTCACAGCCAGTTCATCCCTGTGTAACCCCCACATGGGCCACTTGTTTAACTAGAAATACCTCCCATATTTTCTGTCTAGGGGAAAGAGAGGGGTGGGTTACAGAAACAATATTTACAGACATGATCATTGCTAAACCCAGGTCCAGAGGAGATAACTTTTGCTAGGGGCTATGCCAGGTCTGCACTTCTAGAGGGGTACCCAGTAATTCCACACAGAAAGCAGTAACAAGAATGTCCAAACCAGGTTGGGGTTCTAGAGTGTGGCTTTATTCTTACAAATGGTACACATAAGCAAAGGTGGACCCCCAAGGGCTTACACTTCATGGCACAAGGCAATGCAGAACAACAATGTCTGTAGCAGACAGAAACTCTAAACTTCCGATATTGTATAGGACTTCAAACCCTTATCAGTGGCATAGCCTCTGCAAAAACACATCTATTTTCTGGTGGCAATGGCCACAATGGCGCACACAACTTCTTCTAGTGGGCGAGGGCCATGACTTAGAACATTTCCTATATGGCATATAGGATTAAACATCTGGCAATGTGGCAACTGGCCATGATGGAGCACACTGGTGCTCAGAATTAGCAGGACCCACACCAGGTGGTAAACGTTCTCTTCAGGCATTGGCAACCATGTCCTGAAAAAGTAGGCATCCTTATGGAACCTGTAGTGCTGAACTGGTCACTCCAGATGGGGGGTTGCCCACCTTTTGCTTCTACAGTCCATATCCAGCCATTCTTTTAGAGTTACACCTCAACATTTAGTAAAACAGTAGAACTATGCATCCTAGAATGCTTTTCACATTCAGCATTTGAAATACACTACTTCTGAGTGTAAGCTAAAGTTCTGAACAATGTGTCAAGTCTCACTGGGGACTCCAAGATTGTCAGCCAACTTTAAGAAAAGATGAAAACAGTCTCAAACAGAACATAACTTGATGTATTAATCCCTTTGTCAGAGCACACCCCAACCGAAAACAACAGGTACATTCCTCCTGGGATACCCAAAGTCAGATTACTCACAGTTTGTACACAAAAAGGCAGCTTCAATGTTCTGGATCAAAGATAGGGGATTGTCCTTCAGATCTATTCTGCAGTCTTCCTCTTCTCACTGGGGATTAGAAAAAATCAGGAATTCCTACTAGACAGTTTCCACCACTTCTATAAGGCAGGCAGATGGTTCTCAGCACTAAGGTGAGAAAAATTAGGCTCTTCTCAGAGCCCACACTGGGGCTCTTCTCTCCTTCACTGCTCACTCTGGCTGCTGCTGGATGATAACTTACTGAAAATTCTAAAACTCCCCACTCACAGCTAGCTACCATGGCTTATGCTGCTGCAAGAGTTCTAAATGACATCATCGCTCTCCTGTTAGCTGAGACCAAGTAAACAGAGAGGAAGCAGGTGAAAACCCATTTAGCCAGTTATTCACCAGTTGCCTTCCATACCTAGCACTGACACTGATGGGATTCTAGTAACCCCAGAGAACTGGATGGTTACACCCGTATCTTGGGAACTCAGACATTTCCCTGAATCATACTCTTAACCTGCACCTCAGATTTAACAGTGGTGCATTACCTCCTTCTCACCTCTAATAAATTATCTTTACCCAATGTTCATGGAATCCTTTTAGATCCAAAAGCCACCACTTCACATTCTTTGCAGTGGTGCCCATCCAGACTTCCCAGTCCCCTGAGATCTCACTACATTGTCGACTGAATGGCTTTACATACTTATATGGTCCACCAGTACATTTATACCCTCAGAGGCATGGCAAGTAACTCTCAAGTAAGACTTCTGCAACAGAAAGCCATGTCACACTTGCTCATGTCCTGCTGTCAACCACTCAAAGAAATACATTGTGCGACCACCACTTTAGTGCACCCAGCTCCCATCACTCTCAACATTAAGGCTGGTGATGCCCACAAGGAAATCTCACATTCAGAACCCCTATATGAAGCACTGAGTTGACTCATCACCCTGCCTGTGGCACAGACTCTGAGCTTCTCTGATGTGAGCCACACCCTGAACCCCTCAGAATGAGGCACCAAGCTAATTGTCTTAAACTTAGAGGCACTTCCCCTACTTTTCCTTTCTGCTCACTCCCCAACATGAAACCCCCATCATTCCCCACCACCCCTTCCCTACTTCATCCACCCACACCCTCACATGAACTTTTTCCCTTTCTCTCCCTTTCCTTACCATCCTCGAAGTCCTCTCTCTTACTGCCCCTTTCCCCTCCCATCTCGTCATCCAAACTCCAAGTCCCCCCTCTTCCCCTTTGTCCAGCAGGAGGGCACTGTTCTGCACTGTCAGCTCTGCATCCACTGGAAACCTTTCTCCCTGCTATGCCTGTTCCACTTACAAAATTCACACCCCATGCTGGGCCTTCTTCCCAGCTAGGGGAGAAGAACCAAAGGGATATGCCTACTCCCTTCCCCCTTCCTTTTCCCCTGCATCACTCTCTCCCCACCATGTTTCCCTTCCTGTTTCCCCCCCCACCTGCCTCCAGGCTCTGAGGCTGCTCTGACCCTCTCATCCCACCCAACTAGCATACTTATCTCCCACCTCAGCTGGCACACCTCCATCCACAAAAG
Source organism: Neoceratodus forsteri (assembly GCA_016271365.2). NCBI lineage: Eukaryota > Metazoa > Chordata > Ceratodontiformes > Ceratodontidae > Neoceratodus > Neoceratodus forsteri. The sequence continues at coordinate 1,061,770,835 of CM028130.1, read as the reverse complement.
TCTAATATGCCTGCAAACTAAGCATCCACCCATCTCCCAGAGAGCTCCCAGAAACACTGTTGCCTCACACCTTGTGAACCCTACAACCCTACGTGTCTCCTCTGGCCTCCATTGCATGCCTCCTCTCCATTTATTACAGTCTAGGCACTCCTTGGTAATGTACTAGCTATCCCTATTATCCTTTTGGAGCTTAAATCCCAGACTTGGATAACTTTAAAAAAAAAATAACAACCTCTTCCATCCTTTTTACTCAATTAAGACCTGGATGGGGTTAGCTGAACAGCTGCACCCACTTCCTTTCTAGTTGACTACCATAATAACAGCTTTGATGCGTAGCTGCCTAGTTGTCCCTAAGTATGCACTGTCAGCCTTCCTACTGAGCTTCTTGCCCGCTAACTTCTCCTTAGGATGACCCCAGATAGGAAGTAGCTGAGACCCAATACTAATCTACAGTAGATATGAACTGTATGCCCTCCAACTGAAATTCCTACCTGTTGAATCCTCTATAGGCTAATCCTAGATAGAGAGTAGCTGTGGACCACTAGCAATGGTGCTATTCACTCATAGCTGAGAGATAGCTGCCCTCCCCCAGACTTCCCTTACTGTTAGGCTAGTTGTAGACCTACCTTAGATAGGAACTAGCTGCAACCCCTACAAGAGTCCTGTCCAAAGACAGACCACAGCTAGGTAATAACTGTGATTCCTATTGAACCCCCCACTTACTTTACCCTTTCCCCCTTGCTTACTTGCCCTCCTTTGAGCAACGTGATCCCAGATAGGTAATAGCTGCAATTCCTGTCATACTACACTTACTTTTCTCTTTCCCTCTTGTTTTTCCTACCCTCCATTGAGCAGCGTGGCCTGTGGCCTGTTATCCTCCCTGTGGACATGCTGCTGATGCACAAAGACCCCACTAGGTTAGACACCACACTCCTGCTTCATGGCACTAATGCTTTGCAGTTGCTTGCATGAGGGGTACCTTGGGATTCTGGGATTTGCAACATATAAGAACTACAGCTGCCTATTGGTTGGCTTGTAGCACCTGGGATAAGGTGTCTAGTGAGTCCCTCCCTCACCCTCCCTCTAGTGGCCTCATCCCTTTTCTTAGCAAAAAAAGTAAAAAAAAAATTTGTCACAGTAGCCAAATATGACATTCTTCAGCTCCAGAGAATCAAACAGAAACTAGAGAAACCTTAACTTACAGAAAAACCCCATCTAAACACAGAGTAATGGGAGACAAACTGACTAAAGTACACTTTTTGATATAACTGCAAAATAACCCAACTGGAGAACCAGACACTGCTGGAGTTCACTATGAGGTGACTGCTCTCTTCAGGCAGAGAAACACGTCAGAGCAATGGTCAGAGTGAAGCATGGATGCAGAGTTTGAACCTACATTCCAAATTCTAACATTTGCAAAGGTTCTAGATGCAGGGTGTCACTCTTTGCTAAGATGACTGCATAAAGTGTAAACATTAAGAGAGTGATTCCTGGGGTTAGAATATAATGGGCAGTTTCCATACTACTGTACAGTACTTATGTCCTGCCCACAGTTCCTTAAGAGAATAATAGGGACCCAGAATTTCTGCAGTGATGCACCTCCTTAAGGCAGAACCATCGACTCATATTATATAATACAATATGCCATATTATATAATATAATATGTTAAGTTTTGATGATTGGATACACAACAGTTCTAAAGGAATTACAGATGAGGATTCCAAGCTAACTGACACTAGGAAGATGGAAGATTCAGGGTTCCATAATAATGCCACAGCTTTGGAGGATGTCAGTCCCTTGTAGGGATGCATGATTTACCTAGAAGAAGATTAATAGCCCAGTATCAACATTAGAACAAACTGAAAAAGAAATTATGGTAAGTCTAATAGAATTTTTTATTTTTTCTCCAGGCCCCTGGTCTGATTCTCCTTCTGATGGCACACTCAGCTCCATCGATTACCTTCTCATGCACTTATGCATACCCTATGCTTTCCCAGAGCCAAAGTGAGTGGTGGCTGTACTGCCATTTTGGTAATGTGTGGATCTGTGAGGGGTGTTGGCATCATCTTTGGTGTACATAGGCTTTTTTCTCCTCCAGGTTTTCTCCCCATAGGGATGCACCATGTAATGGCATGCACACACATGCATGAACGTGTGGCCATGCCAGTGTCTGATGTCCTTCCCCCCCTTACTGGTGACCTTGACTGCAATCTCCCCCTAGCCTCCATTAGGTGACAATCATGCAGCAGGATGCTCATTCCCTTTCAAACCTTAAGTAAGAGATTTGTTCCTGGGACATGAAATCTGTCTTCCCCAGTTGGTCCATGGTGACCCAAGCAGACATACAAACACAGGTCTGTGGTGTAGTGAGTACTAGTAATATCACTGTGCTTATGGGTTGGACCACTCTCCAAGTATTTTAACAAAAATATTTGTTTTTGGTCGAAGGCATAGGGCAGAGTGGATTGCTCTGTATCATCCCATGCTTGCTGAATCATGACAATACATGGCCAAGATCCACCACCCTGACTCTCATGACTTAGGCTGGGTGCAGTGGTGGTGACCTCTCAGCCCTATCTGCTGGTCCCCCAATGTGGAAGCCACTAGAAATCTACGGTGTGGGGCCCCAGATTACCAGTGGCCATCATACAGGCAGACTGGGAGGCATGGGTTTTTCTTTGATTCTCTCCCATCCCCCAGACCCACTTCCCTAACACTGGGCAATACCCTGTCAGGCTTTACACGCAACAACATTCATTTGAAGGAGAAGAGCTCCCCAGCACATCACAGGGATAACTGGTGTGGGAGAACCAGAGTGTCATCCCTCCCTATTTGGGAGCACTGTCACATACTCCCCCAGCCCCTTTTTTCACCTGACCCAGCTCTCAAGTTCACTCCTGATCCCAGCATACCATCGTGCAAGAGGAATGAAGTACGACATGCTGCCCACTGGGCCTTTGGGTGGCCTCATCTTTCAGAAACTTATTAAAGTTATTTTAGCCATAATGTAATTAAATACAGTTGGACTACCTCCACTTGGAAGCAGTAAAGCAGAGTTAGACTAATCTTTTGCAATAATTCATATTCATGTTTGGAAGATCTGTGTATAAATGAAGAGTAGGACGTAAAATGAATTAGCGTGATTTGATTTGCAGCATTACAATTTACAAATTGATAGAAATGAACATCAGGATATTTAAGCAATATGGCATGAATAGGGGTTAGGTTAACAGAGTGTTAATTACCCACTAGGGGTGTAATGTAGAACAAGGCACCGCCAAGTGCAATATTGTCACTAGTGCGTAATTAATCGACTGTTAATTTTACTCCTGGGGGTGCCTTATTGCCTATTATAAAAAAAATTCTTTATAAGAAAATTATAAGATGTGTACCTTTGAATATTTTTGGACTAGAGAGGAAGATTTTTAATAAAATAATTCATCCACCAACTGTTTAAGAATGCTGGTTCAGAATCAGAATGCATCACTCCAGTCATTCAGCAATGTTGCAGGATAGAATACTGACAGGAAGAATTCATGCACCATGGTGTTTAGGTTGTACATGACAGTGAAACAGAGATTACTGTAAGGGTGTTGGAATGCTGACAGCCAATCTGACTGAAGCATTTCTGAGTCAATTTTTATAAACCAGCCTACATTTCTTAGTGAGTAACATGCGGCACATTGTCAACATAATATCCCAAAGACAAAATAACAAAAATGTATTTGTTTATTTATTTATTGAATTTTGGATGACCCGGTAGGCCCACTGAGACAAGAAGTCCCTTTTTCAGGACCGACTGGGGGAGAGGGGGGATACAGATAGTAACCAATTGAAACTGAACCAGTTTAAGCTGTTAAGATGTAACCAATGAGTACAGACTCTTTATGAAATGGGTGCAAAATTTGCTTTATTCTAATTGCCTGAGTCCTTAAGCAATGCTAAACTGCCAGCCTGCAGGCACAGCGATAGTGCTACTGCTTGTGGTGCTGATAAGCCATGTTCGGGAGCGAGCCTGAGGCATTGGAGGGTCAGCTGGGGGGGAAGTTTGAGAGTCCTATGGACTGCTCACCTTCTCCTGGGAGAGAGGGCAGGTTCCAGCAATAGCATACCTCCTGACTGCAGCCTGCAGCCCTCGAGAACAGGAACGGCGGGATGCAATGGATGTCAGTGAGAACTTAAGGTGAAAAAAAGGGTCACTACTAGGAGAATGGTGCTTATAAAGTCTCAAAAAGATTCAATCAAAGCAGAAAGGACTCAGCACTCATTGTCAAACACAAAATGTACATATACCACCAGATTTATTCTGTAAAAGATTTATTGTGGTGAAAACAGGCAATATATCCTGGTATAGCCAGAGGAGACTACCACAGACCAACAATTCACACTCAAACTGAGTACTTTGTCAAGGTGTAGAGCACCCCCTTCTGACCATATTTATACATCACATTTAATTAACTTTGAGCACAAAAAAGCATGAGGAATTTCCTGGGCATCACTATAAGAAAAACAGAAATGGGTGACCTTTTGACCTCCCTGTATTGCAAGGAGATGGACAATAATACATTGCTTCAGGCAGATAGCAGCCATCCTTGGCATACAGTTACAAAGATACCTAAGGGTCAATTCATGAGGTTAAAATGTAAAATCCTCACAGAGGATTTTACTGAATGTACAGATGCACTTTCAGCATGATTGTTGGAAAGAGGTTATAGTTTCAGAAATGTACAGAATGCCAGAAGGGAGGTTGACCAAATGGATAGGACTGCATTATTACAGTTGAGGGAAAACTTGGTTGAGGAAAAGAACTACTTGAATTTTGTGACCACATGTTCTTGTGATGCAGGTGCAGTGAAGAATATTATTTTAAAAACTGGGATATTATTAAAGCTGAAACTAAACTTAAAGAAGTATTTGACCCCCCCAAAAAAAAATTACATACAGGAGGGCTTGTAGCATTAGAGATCAAAATGTGCATAGTATGCAGCCAGTTGAGAAAAAAATCTGGATTTTGGCCCCCACCAAATCCTGTATGTGTCAGATGTGGACATTGCAATTCTAAATATTTATATTGCTGTAAACATGTCCAATCCTATTGGCACATGTATAGATTATAGTGGACATAAATGGCATGTCACAAGAAGCCCAAACATATATATTTGGATTTAGGACTGCAGAATGGAGCACATATGTGGTGGATTAAGCTAAATTGTTTTGTGTGCATTTCTCATGCTTTTTTGTGCTGAAAGTTAATTAAACGTAATGTATAAATATGGTCAGAAGGGGGTGCTCTACGCCTTGACAAAGCACTCAAGTTTGAGTGTGAAACGTTGGTCTGTGGTAGTCTCCTCAGGCCTATTCCCTGCTTTCACCACAATAAATCTTTTACAGAAGAAATCTGGTGGTATATGTACATTTTGTGTTTGACAATGAGTGCTTAGTCCTTTCTGCTTTGATTGAATGCCAGTGAGGCACATACAGGAGCATGAGCTCCCTCCGAAATCTTTCCACATCCACTCCCATCACAGGAAGGGGGGGGGAAGACCACACAACATAAACAGAAACACCCCATTGACTGGTAATGAATGCACCACTCCTTAGCCACCATGTCCACCTCTGGATCCTGCCCTTCTGGGTCCCAATATATCTGACCTCCCCCTCTGCCTGCATGGCCATTGGGTTGATGTACAGGAGTTCCAAGAAGCAGAAGGTGGCATCACCTCAGGGAGTGCAAGCTTAAAGGTTGCCTGCAGGTGGGATGTGGCTTAGTCAGAGGAATGGGACCACTGGTTGGGAGGGTCTCTGGCAGGGCAGGATCAGGCAAAGAGATGACCAATGGGGCTCTAGCTTGATGGGGACCAGAGGGGAAATAAAGTTGAAAAAAGAAGAAAAAACAAAATTGTACAGCAGCTTGACAGTCACCGGAGGAAAAAAAATGTTGAAAAAAAAAAAGAAGTGATAAACTGTATACCAGGTACTTTTCTAGCAAGCAGGACAATGCACACTCACATGTTCATACCTCCTAGAAAGTGTAATAAAATGTTAGTTAAGCAGAAAAAAACTTAACTCTTATTATGCAAGAAGTTTGTTAAATAAAATTGATGAGTTAGCCGAATATGTCCATTCAAACAAAATAGATATTTGAGCAGTAACGGAAACTTGCTTCAAAAATGAGGACTGGGGCACTGAAATAAGGGGATATACTAAATATGAGAAAAATTGTACCAACACCAGAGGTGGAGGTGTTGCCCTATACACACACAATAAATTTAAAAGCTATATTGTAACTAAACCAAACAAGGTCACATCAGGTGAAATAATATGGACTAAAATTAATCTCATACCAGAACATACTATCATGGTAGGTTTAGCTTACAGAGCCCCAAATCTTAATTTAGAAGAGAACAAAAATTTCATAAAAAATATAGAAAATAATATACTCAACCAAAATTGCTTGTTTATGGGAGACTTAAACTTTCCTAATATTGATTGGCTAAATTTAAAAGCCAACACCATTTTGGAGAACTCATTCCTTGACCTAATGAGTATAAACAATATGAGGCAATTAGTAAAATCACCTACCAGAGGAAATAATACATTAGATTTGATATTTTCCAACATAGAAAATGCAGAAGAGAAGGTTACTACCAATCAACTACTAGCAAACAGTGACCATAATATGGTTCATACAACAATGAACTTAACTTACTCAACTGCAACCTCTGGCTGCACAGTTGTAAAAGACTTCATAAATGCCAACTATAAGAAAATTAAACAATACTTAACAGAATGGAACTGGGCCAACGACCTCATTGATAAAGATATTAATTTAGTTTATAACAAATTCATGTTAAAAATTAACACAAGCATTAAGCTTTGGGTCCCTAGTATAAAGAAATACATTAAAAACAAAAGAGCTCCCTTATAGTGGAATCATAAAATAAAGAAAATATTAGCAAACAAACATCGATTATACAAGAAATATAAAAAAAGAAATAAAACAAGTGAAAGTTGGAATAGGTATAAGCTAACATCAAATAAAAGTAAAAACATGATCATAAAAGAAAAGAAACACTTAGAACTAAGATTAGCTACCAAAGTTAAAGATAACAAAAAATCCTTCTATAATTATATAGGTTTTAAAAAAAAAAACAGTCCGACAATAGGACCATTAAAGTCATCCCAGCAGCTAATTACTAATGAAATTGAAATTGCTAACAGACTGAATGACTATTTTATAAATATTTTCCAAAAAAGTAAAATAGATTCAACAATTGAACAAACTAAAACTACATCATTTTCCCATATAACAGAAAGTGAAGTAATGGAAGCCATTAATAATCTAAAAAATAGCGGTTCCCCAGGACCTGATGGTATCCCTCCATTATTCATTATTAATTTAAAAGAACAACTAGCTGGACCACTAACTTTAATATTTAATTTATCAGTCTCTACAGGAAAAATGGCTTCTAATTGGAATAAAGCCATAGTTATTCCTATTTATAAAAATGGTAATAGACATCTAGAACAAAATTACAGACCAATTAGTCTAACAGATGTTATGTGCAAACTACTAGAAAGGGTACTCAAGGGTAGAATCACTAAACATTTAAATGACAATAGTATATTGGGCATTTATCAGCATGGATTTGTTAACAACAGATCATGTCATTCTAACTTACTGTACTTTTTGGAACCAGTTAGTCATGCTTTGGACAAGGGATTTTTGGTAGACATAATTTTTCTGGACTTTTCCAAAGCATTTGACTCGGTCTCACACCAAATATTAATAACGGAATTAGAAAAATTGAATCTAGATTCTAAAATAATAGGATGGATTCATGCCTGGTTGTTTAACAGATTTCAACAAGTATCTGTTAAGGGTTATTTATTTAACTCAGGCCAGGTAACAAGTGGTGTACCCCAGGGTTCTGTACTGGGCCCAACCCTATTCAACATCCTAATATCTACAATGTGCCCTCTTAACAATTCCTGTTGGTTAGTAAAATTTGCTGACGATTGCAAAATGGGATGTATTATAAAAGATCAAAATGACATGAAAGAAATGCAAAAAAATTTAAATCATCTAGTTGATTGGTCCCTAAACAAAAGTCTTTTATTTAACGAGACCAAATGTAAGGTAATGCATTTAGGAAAGCACAACCCTTGTTATCCATACAGAGTTAATGATACTTACTTAGAACAAATTACACAAGAAAAAGATTTAGGTGTTATTTCTAATGACTTTAGTTTCAATACTCATACAATTTCAGCTGTTAAAAAAGGCAATAAAATACTAAACTGTATACTGAGAAATATTAAAAGCAGAGATGCCAAAGTTTTATTGCCATGATGTACCAGTTTAGTTAGACCTCACCTAGAATACTGTAGCTCAGTACTAGCACCATTCTTAATCAAAACCAAAAAACTTATAGAAAACATTCAAAGAAAAACAACTAAGAAAATAAATGGATTGTATAATTTAGACTATGAAAGTAGATTAAAAAAAACAAATCTTTATTCAATAGACTACAGGCGTCTCCATGGTGATTTATGTTTAACTTATAAAGCATTCCAGAATGACATAATTTTTGAAACTATAGGCCTAGAAAGGAATAAAAACAACAAAACAACTAGATCTCATATATTAGAACTTAAAGGAACCTCCAATAATACTGTAAAAAGAAATAATTGGTTCACTCAAAGGATTGTTAATACCTGGAACAGCCTACCATCCAATGTAGTTAATAGTGAAACTATAACATCATTTAAAAATAATTTAGATAATTACAAAGGTGACCTAAAATTTAGCTTCCACCCATAAAAAGGTGGTGTGTTCTTAAAAGGTAGAAATACCTACTGAACTCGTATTATACTATGAAACTATGAATTACTTGCCCTAACCCAGTAATATTTCTTTTTTTTTTTTGTAAACCATCTTTATTCATTTTTCATGAACAACTGTCACAAATAAATCAACACACATACAGATACCTGGCAAAGCCAGGCTGCTCAACCCAAAACTGACTGTGCAAACTATATACAACCACTCTATTTACAATCACAGTGGGTAGTCACCCCAAGACAGGCTAAAACTCTCACATATTCTGTGCATAATCACAATAAGCGTATCTATCTAGCTACCCTAACTATGTTACTATTGAATCCTGATACTTTAATAGTCTCCAAGCAACCTCAAAGCTCCTCCTAACATCTACAGCCCTCTTCTTAAGGGTGGCACTCGTCTGCATCCCCCGGAAAGAGAGAGAGTCCCCCATCTCCCCTCTATAATCAGCAGACCTTTACCCAGTCTATGGCTACCACTATGCATATATCAGAATTGTTTCTACATATTTCCAGTTAAAACCAGAAAAAAACAAAAAGACATCTTCACAATCAAAGATAACTACCATCTGCTCTTCACCGTCCGACAGACAGCCTGTGTTTACCCATTTGTGATCTGCACAGAATAAGCTGCATCTAACACCGCCCAACGTTTGAGATATAGTTCACCTCTCCCCGCCACATACAAATATCTCTTTATTTTGCTCAGCATCCCCAATAAATCTTTTACCCATTGACCATAATGATAAACTTGATCATCTTTCCAATGTTTTAATAGGTAGCCTTTAACTACTGCCGTCATCATGAGATGATACTTGGGCATGAACACCTAGATTTGGGAGTAGCTTCAGGACACATATATTCTGGTATTATAAATTTGAGTAATCCAGCATTGGGTCCATACGCCTTTAATTTCCCCAAAGTGGGAGATTTTTACTATATCCCCAGATCACATGTAATAAATCCCCTACTTCTGCCTCACACCCTAAAACACAGGTCTGTCTGTCTCAGATTTCTATCGCATAGCTTCACAGGGTTAAAGTACAAACTAGACACAATAAAAAAGTGCCTACTCTTATACTTGGGTATAATATTGTATTTACTGCTTTCCCAGATATTATCCCAATCTAGTTGCTGAGGAGCCATCAATTTTTCCTAATATATAACCCTCCTAACAAAACTTGGGCTAAGGAAATCCAATACCACTTTATAAGTTTGTGAAAGAGGGTTAGCTCTTGGATCAACCTCCTTAAGCATCCCCCAGGAGAAAACAGTATCCACAGTACTCCCCAGCTTCTTTAACGCCCTCTCCACCATATGTTTAATTTGCAGATTTTGAAAAAAGGGCATTCCATCACATCGTGCCGGTAAGACCACTCTGTTACCCCGAACAACTTCCCTAAGATTTAAGCCTAACATCTGAGTAACCCACCGCTGTTTAACTACCTGGTTCCCAATTACAAAATTAGGATTGCCTAAAACAGGCTGGTCTCCAGCCCTCATTTGGCCCTTTCTTTACACAGGGGATAGGAAGGACCACCACGCATCTGCCATCTTCACAATTGGGTTCCCATAGCTCTTATTGAAAATATTCCCCAGATTAGCATACAGCATTGCTTCTGGATCAAGGCCTAAGTCTCTAAACTTTTGCCTCTCTAACTGAAGCCAAGTTGGAATATAGCTCCAATTTTCTAGCTCTTCAACCCATCGACTCATCAAGCCCAACTGGCCTGCCACATAATACAAGTGAAGATCAGGAAGCTGGACCCCTCCCTTTTTGTATGGTAAACACAAACTGTTGTATTTTAGTCTAGGGGGTCTGCCTTTCCATAGAAAACCTGAGATTAATCTCTTGATTATATTGAACCATTTATGGGGAATGCTGTATGGGGCCAGGTATACCGGGTATAACAAGCGGGGTAAAATATTCATCTTAATAAGGCTCAGTCGGGCAGTAAAATTTAAGGGCAATTTATTCCACCTTAGTACATCCCCTTCAAGTGCAGATATAAGTCCCCCCATATTAATTTCCGTCTTCCAAATCCGCTGTGATCCAGATATCCAAATACTTAATTTTATCTATCCGCCATTGTATTTGTAACAGTGAAAAATCAGCCCTGGTAACATGGGGGGTCAGAGGGAGGACTTGAGTCTTATTTAAATTCAGCTTATAATTGGAAACCCTGGAAAGGTACTCTATTACCTCTGCTGCTCTCTTAAAACTAATTGCAAGCTCCTCTAAATGCAGCAACATATCATCCGCAAAAAACAAAAGTTTCAGTTCCTTCCCCCTTAATTGAATTCCTTTAATATGCACATCTTTATTAATAGCCCTCAAGAGGGGTTCCAGGTAAATATTGAAGAGTATCGGCGAAAGAGGACACCCCTGCTAAGTCCCATTTTCTAATTGTATTTCTCTTGAGAGATACCCATTACATAGTACCCTAGCTGTTGGCGCAGCATATAAATTCCTAATACCCCTAAGAATACCCTCTGGAAAACCCATCCGCTTCAGAGTAGCAAAAGGAAAAGGGTGAGAGACCCTATCGAAAGCCTTCTCCACGTCTAATGATATCAATGCTAAGGGTAACTGGGAGTCGGGCACATAGCTCAATATGTGATGTAACTTCCTAAGGGCATCATGTGCCCATCTCCCTGGCATAAACCCCACTTGTTCCTGACTAATTAAACTAGGGGCAATGAGCAACAACCTATTTGCTAGAATTCTTGTAAGAATCTTAATATCCTGATTCATTAAAGCTATGGGTCTATAACTTCCAGGGACATCCTTATTTATCTGGCTTGGGGATCAATGTAATATATGCCTGGTACATCAGAGGGTGTGGTACCCCTTCTTGCATGATGGCTCGGAACAACTCCTGAAGCATTGGAAGTATAGTTTGTATATGTACTTGGTAAAATTTAGCAGTAAGACCATCTGGCCCCGGTGTTTTACCCGTAGGTAGCGATTGCACTACCTCCATAATCTCCGACGCCCTAATCGGAGCCGCCAACTCCTTAGCTTGTGTTGGGTCCAAAGTTGGCATGGGGATCTCTTCCAAAAAGCTCTCAATCTCCCTCTCTCCCACTAGATCTCCAGCCCGGTAAATTCCCTGATAATATGAGGTGAAAGCCTCCGCCATCTCCTGTGAGTCAGTTAAGAGTTTTCCCTCTCAATGGATGGAGGTAATCATTCTACTTGCTTTCCATTCCCTAACTCTAGCCGCTAACAGCTGTCCCAGGACATCTCCTTGCGTCAGGTATCTTGCATTAATTTTGTCTAACCAGAATTCTATTTTACTGTTTGCGATATCCCCTAGCTCCTCTCTTAAATATCTGAGTTCCATATCGACCTCCCCAGAAGACCCTTCTAATGGTGTCAGTGAATCAATTGCCCCCAGTAGAAACTCCTCCTTTGCTCTTCTCTGTCTACTTCTCTGTAGCACAATACCCTGGGCCACCCCCGCATATACTACCTTACAGGCGGGCCACGCCGGTAGTTTATTTTGCATTGCAGGCACTTGTTGTTGCATGAAATCCAGCAGCGCCTCCTCCAGCCTATCTCACACCAGGGGCTCTACCAGCAGAGCATCATTCAGCCTCCACCTATACGGTCTAGGCAGAGCAGATTTGGGTTCCCACACTATTTGAATGGGAGAGTGATCTGAATAAATTCTACCCCCTGTTACCATTTCTTTAATCTCCCTGATCACCTCTCTATTTACTAGAAAAAAATCAATTCGGGATTGACTCTTGTGAGCTGCTGAATAATAAGTCAGACTCATGGCCCCTTCGAGTAAATCTTAAAAGGACCTACCAATGCCATCACCTCAAGGAGTCTGTTCAAGGCCACCTGGGTGGAATTCTGTCCTCCTGATTATTTAAGCAGGCATTCCAGTCCCCCGCCATAATTAGTAAAGGTGAAGGGAGAACCGCTATATCCCCTTCAATAGAGGCAAAGAACCCCGGGTCCGAAGGTGTTGGGCCATAGATAGAAGCCACTGTAATAGACTTACCCATTAATATGCCCAAAATATATATTCATCTACTGTCTTCCCTTGCATTGACTTGCACCACCTCATATGGGCATGATTTCCTTATTAATATCACTACCCCTCCTGCAGCTCTATCTCAACCTACCCCATATACCTGCCCCACCCATCTTCTCTTAAGCCCTTTCAGCTCCTCGGTCAACAAGTGGGTCTCTTGTAGAGCAGCAATATAAGCCCCCAATAACTCAATATGCCTCAAAATCAACATTCTCTTTCTTTTACCCCTGAGTCCCTTAACATTCCAAGAAATTATTTTAATACCCGACATTGAAATAAGCTCCAAACAGTTTAATTATATCAGGTTTTCCTATCTGCTCCAGGTCTGCTCTTGAATTACTCTCCGTAGGGGACTCTCTCTCTCCTTCCTACCCCCCACCCTCCTCCCACCCCATCAACCCCGGAACCAAAGATCGACCACCTGCCAAATATCAAATCATGGAATCATGGATGAACCCGTTCCTGTGCTGCCCCCAACCCCTCCCTTGCCTGAGTAGCTCCAAAACCTAACTCACAACCCACCACGCCTATGGTACCGAGAGGATACCGCTCTCCAATACCTTTATTTCCCTTTGTCTAATACAGCCCCTCCCATATCTCACAGTTCACTCCCCCTAATAGTAGGTATAGCCCGTTTTCTTCCCCTACCCGTTAGGGTGGATCGAAATTCTCACTCCTCCACCTCCTAATAGCCTGAGACCTAGGTAACTCTTCTTCTCTAATTACCAACCTCCCTAGATATCCCCTCATATCCAGCACGGGGGAACTGGCCACCACCCAACCCCATTTTCAAGCTCTATTCTCTTCCCCATTACTTCACCCTGGAGATCGTGCCCCGAGATGTTGATTGCTTGAACCTTATGGTGCCATGTTATAATATCTCACCCCACTCAGGGCTGCTTTCCTCTGTCTGGAAACCCTCACGTTCCTACTAACCCCTGTATAATGGGGAGTTCTCTCTCCAAACCCATTATTAGTCCCCCAGTCGGCCTCTTTCCAAGTCACCACAGCTATTGGGTTATTACGCCAGCCTAATAATCCCTGCTCCCACTCTTGTCCAATCCCATCCAAGAAAGCGTGGTCCTACCTATTAAGCTAACTTACCTACAGCAACCTCCTTCCCCCCCTCTGAAAGCCTCCCCTCGACCACACCACTCCCCCTTAAGGCCTACCCCTCTCTACTTTTCTACCTTCATTACCTAACCCTTCCCTGATATAATATCAAAGCACATAATCTAAGCCTCCAGCAGATAGTTCCCAATCATATGCCATCATTAATTGCCCCTCTCTACTTCCCCCTCTCAATACCATCTACATTATACCCCAGCATCACTTTGAGAGTAATAATCTTTCACTTAGGAACACAACGTCAGAACATCCAGTACCCCCACTCCAACTACGTTACTTCCCCGAACTTTTAAACACTTCTGTAATCATAGAACATATTCAAATCTGGTAACCCGGAGTAACAAACAAACTTCCTAAGTATTGTATTTATTGTTGTTTCCCAGTCTCAATCCTTTAAATTACATTGTCTCTTGTCCGATAGGGTATCTTCAAGTTGTAGCCTTAAACAGGTCCAGGAGTTCCACTCTCAACCCCTCAAGATCATCTTTTGTGGTTAAAAACCTCTTTTCCCCGGAGTGTAACCGCACCACCAGGGTTGCTGGATATTGCAATCGAAACTTTATTCCTACCAAATAAAGCTTCTTCTTGATTTCAACATATGCTTTCTGCTTCTCTCTAATCGCTGGCATTTGGTCTTGAAATAGCCAGAGTGAAGCGCCGTTCCACTGCAATGTTTTCTTCTGCCTATCAGTAAGCAATACATATGATTTCTCTTTATAGTTGAGGAAACACATGATTATCACTCGGGGCCTGGCTCCAGGCGGTGGCATCTCCCTTAATGCCGATGGGCTCTCTCTAGGTTATACCTCTCGCCAAAGGGCGTGGGGCCCAGCAGCTTAAACAGAAGATCCTGCATGAATGCCACACAATCTTGCCCCTCGGCCCTCTCTGGTAATCCTGCAATAATCAGGTTATTACGCCTACTTCTCGACTCCTGATCCTCCATTCTTTCTTCCAATTTTTTAATCTGCCTTTTAACCCCCACCAATTCTTGCTCCAGCACTGCTGTTTTCCTTTCTTGTGAGGAGATCTGAGCCTCTGCATCACCCATTCTCTGGGCTAGAGAATGCAAAACTGGTTTCATCGCTGTGAAGTCTGACACCAGTCCCTGCAGCATTGCCTTAATGTCTTGGAGGTCCGTATTAGTTGAACCCGAACCCCCTTCTTTCCTGGGTTCTTCCTCTTGTTCGTTTGGAGTGAGGGAGTGGGGCTTTGGCCACTTAGTAGCAGGAATCCTCACTGCCAAAGGCTCACCAACTTCTGCATCCATCCTGGTGCTTTCAAGCGGCCTACTACTTCGGCCAAACACTTACTATCCAGGGGAGCTACCCCAGCTCCTTTCCACAAACAACTTTCACCAAACCTCCTCGTAACAAACCTGCTGAACTTCTCGACTCACTTACAGCTATTTCAATAACGAAAAAGGAGGTTTTGAAGCTTTTATTGACTTATATTAATAGCAGGGCCTCGGACCAGCACAGGAGACGTCCAAATGGCTTCAGCTCATCACGTGATCCCCCCATACCCACTAATATTTCTACCCATCTTAATGAGTACCCATCCTTACCCCACATCTAGCAAACACACTGCACATATAAAAAGCATTGTCTTTAACTAAGTAACTTGTTTTAACATTTAGTTTTCTATTTTCTTTACAGGGCTGTAGTCCATAGCCCTGTGTTACTACACTCTCACCAGCCAGCAATATCCACTCCATGCTCAGTAAACAGCTGCAATTTATAGAATAGTGGATGGGTGACCATCCACAACAAGGCTGTGTTTCCATCAAGGGAGTTGATGATGTCGTAGAGACCTTGGGAGCTTCTGGCATCATCAGCTCCCGAGATGGAAACACAGACTTCGTTGTGGATGGCCGACCATCCACTGTTTTTTATAGTATATGGTTCCCCAAAATAGATACAAGGTTCATACCTTGTTCACGCTTCTGCACTCCTCCTCGCTCGAGTCCCTTTCCCTAAGATAACGGTCCTCCTCCTCGCTGCAGTTACGCGCTCATGTTCCAGTCACGTCCATGCTCCTTGCCATAGTCTCACTCTGCTTTTTTTGAAACTGTGCCATTTTGTTAAAAAAAAACAAAAAGCAAACAGCAAATTGATATTTTTGACAGACCGACCCAATTATGGTAGTCTGTGTCCACACTGTCTGCTCCCCAGACCGCTCGCTAAATGAGTCCGCCATTTTTGTATGTATTTTTTGAATCTCTGCCTGTTTCCACCAATCAGGTAGGAGCTCAAGGGGGAAAAGTTGTTGTACTATCAATGTGACGTCAGAGTGATAGTACAACAACTGTTTTGATCTTTGAACTGTCCTACAACAAGATTTGGAAAACCTTTGTTTTCCATACACAATAAGCCCTAACCATATACTATAACTCTTTTGCATTGCAACAAATAATTATTTCAGAAAATACTTTAAAAAAAAAACTGACTACTGAGCAGAGCTGGTTGCTTTCGTAAAACAACAGACTGCTGCTAGCTTTTGGCTATGCTCCTCACTACACTGATAGTACAACCTCGACTATCTAAATCCCGATTATCCAGCTCTCCTAATTATCTAAACTCTGACATTGTCCCCTAACTCTAGTTTGTCCAATGTTGTGCACCCTCAATTATCCAAACCGTCAATTATTCGAACAAATCTAATGTCTCTCAGAGCATTCGGATAATTGAGGCTGTACTGTACTGCTATAACTGATCTGATGTCAGCTCCATTCCTCGGAAAAAAATAGACAGCACAAACCAAATGTCTTGCATATGAATAAAATACATATCTAATGGGACATGGGGATGGGAAGGAAAAGGAAAGAACTGTACTTATTTTTTTTTGTAGTTTAAAAAATTTTTTTTTTTTCCTTATGCCCATTTTACAAGTGTAATAAGACACTCTGGGAGTGAGGGTTGTTGTGTAATAAGTGCACTGCCCAGGTGCTGAAGGCACTCAGTACAGCGGCTCATACCTTACTACACACCTGGGTCATATGTTTGTCATACAACGACCCACACCCTGTCGTGGCTTACTGCTTATATAATGTATGGATCATTGATGTCAATTAACAAGTCACCTATGGCAATATATTGTATAATAAAATGGTCTTACTTTAACCCACTCTTGGAAAAACCTCTTGCTCTGTTCTGGAGTGGGAATCCAGAGTCCATAAGTGGCTAACTTTTTTTCGTGAGACATTTCGCTTTCTGATGTCTGCAATTACCTTTTCACACTGAGCATACATGCAGGATGGCTTAATTCAACCATCCAGCAACTAAACTTTGATGACATCATAGACATAGTGCAATAGCAAACTGTAATGTAATAGTTTCTATGACATCACTAGTCTTTAAGCTGGCAGTGATTTGTGTCTCCCAGGCATTTTATTTCCTGTTTGTACATGCTGATACCATATAAATTGAAACAAAAGGTAGCTACTGTATAAAGCGAGAGATAGAAAGCCAAGAAAGAAAATGTGTTACAATGCAAAAGTAGCTATTACACAGTAAAGAAAAAAATGAAGCAGTGTGATCTAATGGTTTCAGCAATGGCTTGAGAAGCAGAAGACCCAGATTCAGATCCCAACAGAGCCACTTACTCACTTTGTAGCCTTTAGCAAGTCACTTAGCTTGCATGTGCAGCAGTATTCTCTATCACACAATTCAGTGAAATGACTTCACTAAATGAGATATTACATATCAGTTGGTTTTCCTTGGGTATTACCTTGGTAAATAAAAATCAAACAAAAAGTATCAATGGGAACTAAGGCTTGGAATGCTTTGGTTTCACAACCCAGATACTGTAGGGCTTTGTGAATTATGTTTTTTTTCTTATTAACTTGGCACACACATTACAGGCTCTGGTGGTATATGGGTGAGTCTGTATTAGAAACTCCACTTCTGAGCAAAAAGGCAGAGATTTAAGCACCACACACAGCAATGTGGTGTACTGTACACCCAAAGCTTGCCTCATAGCAAAAAGGCAATGGTTCCTGCTCTGCACAGAGGATTTTGACATACAGTATACCCAAAGCTTGCTTCATAGCAAAAAGCAGGGTGTGTAACACTCTACTGGAAGGGAGACACATTGGATCAGAACTTAAACCAAAAGCCCATCAGTTCCTATTTCTGGTGGTTGTCTAGGTGGAAGTTAAAGATCCAAAGGTACTTTCTGAAAGAAGTAGTGTGTAACCTCTCTGCACCCCTGACACACTCAGGACAGTCAAAAGACTTAATGACTATCCTCTAGAAACAGGGATAAGAGGATTACAGGATTCTTCACAAGGGTCTCAGTCTGTAGACCACCCATCTTAGGATTTACATGAATGGTATTCTGGCTAGATGCACCAGCTGGAAGTGATACAGGATCTGGGCAGTGAGGGATATGGTACAGAT
Organism: Neoceratodus forsteri; assembly: GCA_016271365.2. Lineage (NCBI taxonomy): Eukaryota > Metazoa > Chordata > Ceratodontiformes > Ceratodontidae > Neoceratodus > Neoceratodus forsteri. Next base: position 1,061,752,413 of record CM028130.1, on the reverse strand, counting down.
ACACAGGAATTGGAGACAAAGGAGCAGTGAAATAAGGAGATTCCAGAGATGATTAAGCAAGAGAAGTTTTCACCTTCATGCAAAATGACCACAGATTGGTTGCTGAAATCTGGCACAATGCTGCCAATCCATTGAAAGGTATGCCAGATTTTGCCAACCAGTTGGCATAGCCAGACACCTCATATGTGGCAATGACACGCCTGTGAAAGGTCCAATTAGGTACAACAGGGCATGTGTTATGCAGGGACAATGTTGCACTAGTGTGTTGCATGCCTTAGGCTTTTACCACAAAAGAAATGGCATTGAGCAGTAGGAGTGCTTGGACACCTCAAATTCCTGTCTGAGTTAGGATAGTGAGATATTAGGATAATCCATATCCAGATTTAACATCCAAGCCTAGTGCCGGATGTCATTAGATTAAAATGCAGTTATCCTAAAATCTAACTATCCCAATATACTAATATTCCCCAGAGGCCACCCAACCCACCCTTTAACTCGCACAATCTCCCTTCTCTCTCCCAGCAAACTGATCGTGTTAAAAAATTGATGAACTAATGTTCTTCTTGTAATACATATAATTAATAATAAACCACAACTGCCCCTTCCCTGCTCATTCATAGCTGCCTCCTACCCTGGTACAATCAAGTATGTCCCTATCCCACTGATTCAATAAAGAACACCTGACCTAGCACACCCACTAGCCTCCATCTCCTTCCTCTCCACAAGCACATTGATATTGTTAACATTACTTAGTGTAACTAGTATAGTGTCCTCCCTGTAAGCTGCCCTTTACTCTGGTAAAAGCTAGTGGTCGCTGTCCCCCCCAATTCAGTAAGGACCTCCCCACCTAACACACCCACTAGCCCCAACCTCCCTGCTCCACCCTGTGGCACCCAAAATGGTGTGAAACAGATCATCTTTAGGTCCCATGGCAGAGTGACGTGCACTCATTTTTATTCCAGTATGTACTGTATAAATGAAATAATGTCCTCCCATAATAGAAGTAACACCTGATTGGCTAACAGTTGGCCAGTCAGGTGTTACTACTATAGGAGGCTGTCATTTCATTCATGTGTAGTGTATTAAAGACATGTACAAACAGCCACGTTGCAGGACTGATCAGTGTTACCCAGCTCTGATATTTAAATTATTTGGACGCTATGAGGAGAGAAGGGAAGTGGGGTTTAGTGTGTGTGGGGTGGGGTTGTTTGATTGAAACAGGGAGTCACGGCTTGTGCCAGGGTGGGAGGGGGTGGAGGCTCCTGATTAAATAAGGGTGGGACTTTTTACTGTAAGGAGAGTCAGACATTGTTATTATAAAGTATACAGTATGTGCTGTTTGGGGCTTGGGGGAAATTGGGGGAGTCTGGGGCTTTTGGATGTGTTGGGTCGCGGGTGCTTGATTGAAATGGGAGTTCATGTCCTGTGCCATGGTGGAAAGAGGTGGGAAAGCTACACATTTAATGCAAGTGGAGGGCAGGAGTTTTTTTTATTATAAGGAGAGTCAGACTTTACTTTTAGGAAGTACTGAATGCAGTATGTGCTCTCAAAAACTTGGGGGAGGAGGGAGGTTGGGAATTAAAAGGTTGTTTGGGTTGGGGGTACTCAACTGCATGGTGGAATAGGGGCCTGTGCAGAGTGAGGGTTTTGTTTTTAAAACAATTCCAAATCAGACTAGAGTTTTGTATCTTCATCTGATTTAGCATCCTAAAATTTATGATTTAGGATCTTCAGCAGCTTTATCAAAATATCCAAATTCTTTGCTGATGTCCGAGGTATCCCTTTTTTGAAACAGATATTTGTGTAGCCCTATTAAGCAGCATTGCACACACATTAGAGTGCCTCTTTGTGATTTTAAAATAGATGTTGGAGAAATTAAAAAAAAGCTATAACATCACAGCTGGGACTACCTATAGACTAATCAGCTTTCAGGACATTTTTCTATCCATTTTATAATGTGTATTATAAAATGGCTTGAAAAATCCTGCATCCTGATTGGTTGGCTGGAACAATTTACACATTGTAAATCCTGCTATCACCCAATGGTAAAAAGTGCCTACCGCTAGTCAGCCTCATGAGGACCCCCTCCCAAAAAATCACTCCGAGCCCACTCAAAACGAAAACCACAATAAACACTTCACCTCAAAGGTGGGTGCCTGACTCCTCCTTGCTACACACTGCCTCCCTTTTGCCGCTCATAACTTCCTCAACATAACTCTGCAGCTGTGGATTCTCTGTGACCCTGGGAGCCAAAGCAGAGCACAGAAAAAAAAAAACATTTCTTTGTTTCGCTGGCCCAGAACCTGTGATAACAGGGGAACAAGTGCTTCTTTGAGTGGCAGCTTTTGAAAGCCCTGCATGTGAACATTACAAAAATGGAAGTAGTGCTCCAAGTCTTTCCTGACTTCCGGCCCGATAATTATAACAAAAAAAAGGAGCTGGGATACAGTCAGCTGGTGGCATGGGGCACAAAAGTAAACATTTCCTGGCTGCACAAAAACGTCAGTATCAGTAATTGGCAAACCATTATTGCTGCATATGAGAAAACATAGCCCTTCAAACCTGGACCCTAGCTGGCAGTAAGAAAGGCACTCCAAACCGGGCTAGCTCCTTCTCTTTGTCTCTCTCCCTCTTGAGCCTTTCAAGTTATTGTAGGACACAGCAGTACAAAACTCAGAACTGGTGACAAGCAATATTTCCCTCTCTGTCTCACTGCCATTTATGATTTAAAAAAAACGGAGATGTGTCACCTCTTCCTAGCAACACACAATGTCTCCCTGGCAACACTGAAATACATTATCTGGCACAATAATAAATTTCAAAAAATAAGCAATTTAAAATGCAAACAATTGTTTTTCTTACTTGTTTTAGTCACAAAAAAGGAGTACCTTGCATAATCGCAATATGTCACTCCAAAGTGTGGGTGATGCCAGGATTTACACACTTCTGGTGTGGTTTACTTGCTCTGCCTGCAGCCTCATGACTGACCCGCACCAGATTGTTTTACATTCTGGCATCACACACACCCTGTCATGGTATATTGCTTAATTACAAGCAGGTTTCACTTCAGTATGTACCTTCATGAAATAGAGAATAAAGTATGGGTCGAAGCGTGTAATGAGAAGTTTACACACACCCGAGGGATTAGATGCTACATAAACCCCGAGAGCGAAGCTCAAGGGGTTTATGACTATCATCTAACCCCGAGGGTGTGTGTAAACTTCGAGTTTACACACACTGACCCATATTTTATTTTATATAATTGCTAGCGAAGCTCGAGGGGTTTATGACTATCATCAAACCCTGAGGATGTCCTCACACCACCTCAGCCACCAGCCGTCCAAGTGCTGCTGGAAGCATGCTGCCTATATATGGGTGGTGCACCCCAGCATCACTTGGATGGTCGGCAGCTGAGGGGGTGAGAGGGGCTGTGCTGCTGGCTGCCCGGGGCCGTGCACCAGCAAGCAGATATGGGTTGGGTGTAGCCAGTGCCACTGGGGGAGGCACTGGACAACTCGGGGTGGGGTACCAGGGCAGCTAAGCATGTACTGGAGTACCTGTGTAAGTGGGGGATCATGCTCCACCCTGGAACAGGGGACACTGTGTCCAGGGATGGTGGGGAGAGGGGGGTTGCTGCTACCTACAGGGTGGAAGCACAGCTGTGTTGGGGTGCTACTGCATGCAGTGGGGGACAGGGCTGCTGTGTGTGTGGAGGAGGGCAGCACTATGATGCCGGACTGGGGTTCCAATCCTGTGAGGAGCCACATGATCCTGATGGGTCCGGGGCGGGTGTCCACATGTGTGTGGGATTGGGAGGAGTTCACTACAGTTGCAGGGGCCAGAATGCGTGGTGCAGGGCATAGAGGGAACTTATGAAAGTGTTCTCCCTGATGCACCCTATGCCCTCCTCTGTACCCCTACAGCCAGCACTATGCACCTTGGTGCATGGCACGTAGTGCTGGCGTGCCCACTGTCCACCCTTGGTGCATTGCGGTCTGCACAACTGGGGGACTGGGTATGTAGAGGCTGTGCATCTCCCCCCCTCAGTGCATCCCATGTGTGTGGCGCAATAGGTGCAGAGTGGCTACATGCCCAAAATGCATGGTGTGGAGCCACTCCACCCATTATTTCATAGGGGCTATTGAGAATAATGTGTGGGTAACCATACACAACAAGGATGTGTTTCCACTGAGTGCTAAGCTGACATCACAGACCTTAACAACAAAGCAACCTCAGCCCAGCATACTCCCTGGAGCACCTCAGAGAGGTATTGGACACTGTACAGGGCAAGGTATGGCCCTCAGATGCAAGAATAGCAGTGGTCATCACACAATGCAAAAAGATCCTCATGCAGCCATGCCCAACACCTTGGGACTTAATGCAACTCCTGGGGTATATGGCATCATGTATAGACCTCCATATATGGGCATGTTTGCACATGAGAACCATCCAGAAACTCTTCCTCAGCAATTGGACCATGGAGGCAAACTGACTGTATTTTGTGCACTGTGCTGATTGGACTCCATTGTAGATAAACTGATGGAGACACTAGTGAAAGAGGACCTAATGGACTACCTGGAGAAAAATGAGCTCCAGGATAGCATCCAGCATGTGTTTGTGGCAGGGAGGCCTTGTCAAACCATCCCAACAGTATTCTCTGACTGGGTAACAAGGGCTGATGATAAGGGACAAGGAGTAGATTTACTCCATTTTGACTTCAGCAAGGCATTTGACTTGGTGCCACACAGAAGACTGTTAAAGAAATGAAAGTATCTGGGATCAGCAAAGGGTGGTAGTAAATGTGGTCAAATCAGGGGACAGGAGGTCGTAAGTGGTTCACCTCCAGGGTCAGTCTGGGGACCAGTCCTTTTCAATATGTTCATTAGTAACATAGGAGAAGGAATACAGGCAAGATGTGCCTCTTTGCAGACGTCACTAAGTTCTGTGGCAGGGTAGACAGCGAGGAGGGGATGAGGAAGTCAAAGAGGGGTGGACAACACTGCAGTGGCACGCTCATGAGCAAAAACTTCACGAGCCAGTTAATCAAATGCTCATATTTTATTGCAAAAAGTGGTTTCTCAGAGAGAGTAGAAAAAAACAAAACACCAGTGCTTTGCCCCTAAATAATGTGGCTTCACAAGGGGTTGGGGAAATAAAGATAATGCCACCTTATATAGGAGGACACCAGCTAAACTAAATGTAATGACTGTAAATTTAAACCTGGATACCCCACTGGGAACACATTGTCACTGAAGTAATCCTCACCACATGACCTTCATGGACTTGGAACATGTAGACACACAAATCAAGAGTGGTGATTGGACCAAACTCTTTTTGCAAAATAAATACAAATGGATATTTTTTAACAACTTTTGGCCAGGAAGCTGGAGCTTATTTCCTGGTGCATCCTGAAGCAAAAGGAATTTAAGTGACTTGCTCATGGTCACACAGTATGCAAGTGGTGGCTGTGGGATTCAGACCCAATTCTCCAAGTTTGCAGCTCTGTGCTTTTAACTACTATGCTATACTGCCTCCCTATTAGGGATATTTACCCTTAAAGCCCCATGTCAGAAGTGTCTAAAGGATCATATTGACCTAATTCCATTCTTGTGAATATCTCAAAATGAACGTGATACACAACAGGGACCTGTGGGATACATGATTTATTTTCACTAGTGTTGTTTGACCATGGGTAACCTCATGAGTGGCGCAAGCCATGAGTTAAGTGCCCAAAGTCAAACAACACGAGTGAAAATAAATCATGTATTCCACAGGTCTCTGTTGTGTACGTCATTTATACAATAGTCAGGGACCTTGTGTTTCAGTTGTTTTTTGTTTTCATTTAGGTTTTCTTTTTCCTTTTGAATTTGGTAAATGTGTAGGTTTTTTTGTATCAATGGAGTCCTCCACTTTTGAGGAGGCGAATTTCCATGGCAGTTGCCATAGACACTCTACCATAATGCTGCAGTGTCAGCATTGATTGTTGAAGGTGAGTGACTTTTAAAAAATAGTAATGAAAACGTGGTGGCCCGCTTTAGCTAGAGAGTGTGGGAGCCAATGTGCAGGCTTGCTTTTGTTTCATGCAAGCATTTCTGTGGCCCTCACATTGCTTTTTGCATTTTAATTTCCTTTTATTTGTACCTGTGAAAATTATTTTTTTGGGACATGGAAGAAGCGATGGACCTGGGAAGAGTGAGTACTGGGAGCCTGCTGGGGTTCAAAGAGAAGTATCGGACTTGGTGGTTGTGTTGACTGATTTGATCCCCTAGTGGAAAAAGGTACTGATCTGCAGTGTTTTTTTTTTCTCTTGTAATTGTGTTGGGCAAAGGAGAGTGGTGGACCAAATCACACTAATGCAAGCAGTGGGTGGGTGAGAAATTTTCCCTGCAGTTTTTGTTGTAACAGCAAAGGAGTGCTTTTGCTCCATTTTGTCAGTGATCTAGTTCCAGCAGGAGGGAGGATGGTTGATGGCAGGGTATTAAATAAATGGTGGTTGATTGATATTAGACAGTTAAATAAATGGTGATTCTGAGATTTATTTAACACCAGTGAGAACAAATGGACTTATTTGACTACTTTTGTGTCCATGCCTATTGCATAAAATCATTTATACAATGCCAGTGGATATAATATATAACTAATCACAAATAGATGCATTTATTTTCATCGGCAAGGGAGCTGGAGTGAAAATAAATCATTTATTTTCACTGCAGCTCAAAGAGCACCATATATTTCTGCTCTCACTCCATAATGTTCTGAGCAGAATTTTCTGTTATTCCTAACATTCTTTCCAGGCTTATCAGTACAAAATGACACAAACATCATTAGCATTAAAGTTATGAGCCCATGGTATTATATAAATGACACAAATGTCGTGGGCTGCATGAAAACAAATTATTTAGTTTGAACGGCTGGCTCTGACCTCTGTAGATCTCACACATGGCTCCCCCACTCATAAAGTCAACAGCAGTCATGAGCACTCTTTCAAAATAAATCATCTATTTTCATATAGCCCATGTAGGGGTGTGTGAAAAAAAACTTTTGCAGGCAGAATTCAAATGAAAGTCAGACTTTTACTCCTGCAAAAGTTCGGAAATCCATTTCCAAACTTTTGGGGAAACTCCTCCTGTGATCGCCACCCAATGGGCAACCAAATTCCCCTTAAAAATATGCCCTGGTGGCTAGTGGTCCCTCTTCCCACAGGCCCCATAAGTATACTAAATATTTCTGGTGGCTAGCAGTCCCTCCCCCTACTGAATTGCTTGGCATAAAAAGAAATAACCTCCCTCAGTGATTGCGATTCCTCCTCCTCCCCCATTACCTTTCCAAGAAATCTGCCCTGGTGGCTAGTGGTCCCTCCCTTCCCTCCACCATGAACAAAGTGTTCAGTAACACCCCCCATCCCTATCTCATCCTGACCATCCTGTTTTGAAAAAAAACCTGGTGGTTTAGCATGATTCAACCCCCTCCCACCCAATCCCCAGCTCCCGAATAAATTCCTGGTGGTCTAGTGCCCCACCCTCCCATCTCCACCCCAGCAGTTGTACCACATCAATTGCCTCACCCCTATCCTGAACTTCAGCGGGTGGACCGGACAGCCCTCCCTCCCCACCAAAGCCGCCCACCCACTGAACTGTCAATGAATGAGCATGTTAGAACATTCCATTCAGTGGGCCAGCCATAGCAGAGAGAGGAAGGTTGTGCCAGTCTGCCCGCTGGGGTTTGTGATGAGGTGGGAGCGGGGTGCTGGTACACCTGCTGGGGTGGTGGCAGTGGGGGGGCACTAGACCACCAGGTAATTTATACAGAGACTGCCAGGGGATCAGGGATAGGGAGGAGGTTTGAAACCACTAAACCACCAGGGAATTGTTTTTTATAACATGAAGAAAAATTGGGATATTTTGTGCTCTTGTGGGGCTGGTGCGGGAGGGACCACTAGGGAAGCACCAAGTTATCTTGTCGGCGAGAATGCCGACCTCCCCCACAGTGACAGCACAATACCAACGCAAGTATTTTGCCACCTCTTGCATTGGTGTTTTCTGTGGGGGGCTATGCCCCCACATCCCCCATGCAGGAGGCAGGATTCCAACTCCAGGTCGGAGCTGGTCCAGGAAGGGGACGAAACACTGGGGGAAGGTGAAACACAGAAAAAGGACCATTACTGCGAATGTCGCTGTAATAGTCTTTTCTGTGTTTCGCCGTCGGGGTGTTGACAACACGGGGTGATATGGACAACTAGCCACAAGGGCTTATTTTTTGTAGAAGCAGGTGAAATTTTGCCTATGACATTGGTGATAGTTTTCTGCTCTGTCACAGGTGGAAGTTTGGAAACTTCAGTGAAAGTTCGGGGAGTTCCACTTTTGCTTGCCCCTAAGCCCATTGCATATCCCGTATAGCTTCATCTTTATTAATATGAACTGACTGTATGTTTTTTATTTATAGTTATGCAGGTTTATCTTGTATTTTTTTTCTTTTAGGACCAATATGGAATGTGAAGTTTAAGATCTGAGATTTGAGATTTTGATTATCATTGGTCTTGTTACCCTTTTTGCTTACTTTCCTTTCCTTTCTTTCCCTCCTCCACACCCCACCACCCCCCACACCCCAAACCTCCCTCTCCCCCATCCAGATTCTATGCACCTTGTGATTCATCTGGTATATGCATGCCCTACAAATTACCAATGGCTATTCTGATTTACCTTTTCTGTCCATTTTTTGTAATGCTTGATTATGATTTTTTATATATGATAGGGATTTTCCTTATCTTATTTCAAGTCCTCCCCATTATTTGAATTAATTCACATTTATGTTGGTATTTTTTATATAATAATTTATTTTCCATTCAATCAATGTATTGGTTTTGTGGGTCACACCAATACTGCACTAGTAGGCTGCTGTTGTATGAGTCTGTACTGGATGCTAAACAGGGAGATTATCTGATGTTGTCTTTTCTATTTAATTTCATTTACTCTATTGGGTGACCCACCCCACCTGATGCCTACTTAGGCCCTTTTTACTATACTGTATATTATTTACTATGGGACTGCTACTGTGGACAATGTACCTTTAAATTCACAGGCATTCATCTGAGTTTAGCCAGCATCCTTCTACATAAAATGGCATCCTTTTCCTCCTCTCCCCCCTAATGAAGCCTCATTATTTAGAGGTGAAGTGCCGAATATTGCTTTGTTCTGCTGTCACTGAGACTGCACCATCTGCAATAAAATATGAGCAGTGAGGGGCGAGGACGGGCAGGGCAAAATGGCGATTGCTCTGTAGTACAGCTCCCACCTGGCACCCACTAATAACAGCAATTCTGCTACATCTAACTATTTAAACAGCTTCCACAGATCAATACCTGGTACATCTAATTAATGTCTGCACCCAAATCATAGAAGAAGCAATCTTTCTGACTTTTTGTTCTGCCGTATCAAATATTCAGACAGGCACTGAAGTGCTGGTAGGGTGCGCTAGAACTTGAGCCATGGCATTGATCGGGAACTCTGGAGCCAATGATGCCAACTGACTGCTGCTGACCCTAATCTTAAACCCTCAGCAATACTAATAAGAGAAAGCCATGCTAGCTAAATAAAAACACTTCTGAAACTTACCACAAAAAAAAAAAGCTTTTGATGCCCTAAAAAAATCACAAATAGATTTCTATTTAAACAAGTATAGGTGCCTTCAAAAAAAGTGCAAATAAGCAATTAAAAAATGTCAAGGTCAGCTGGCCCCATGGAGCTGAGGGTTGAGGTGCTCATGCCACACCAGTGACCCGGGTCTGGGAGTGAATCCATGCCACCGGGGGTTGGCAGGAGAGAGAGAAGATCAAGCATCCCACAACAGCTTCCCTCTCCCAGGGATGGCTGGGCATGTTATCCCACTCCATTGCTGCCTCCTGAGGATGGAGGACAGTACCAGACCACAGGAGATGCAAAGAACATGGATTCATGGTGCGCACGTGCCTCCATGTGCACACATTCACAGCTGTGGGAGAGGGACCAGAAAAACAGGAGGAAAAACATGGCTGCAGGCTTTGTGAAGTCCCTTCCAGCAAGCTGGCACCACCATCTCAGGACCGCCAGTAATAGCCCTCTCCATATATGGGGGGGGGGATGGCCCCCTCTCCTCCTGCCCCACCACAGGGGGCAATCCATGGGGGAACCAGGGCACAGGGGTACCTGGAGGGTGGTAGCCGGAGACTGGAGAGGGGACAGATTACTGCCTGCAGAGACACGGAGCATAAAAATGAATATGGGGAAAAAAAAGTTAAGGCCAACACAGATTTAAAATGAGCAAAAAATGCCTCTAAAAACAATAGCAAAAATGTTTTGCATATACTGTATCTATTCATTAAAAACCAAAAAAACAATGTACTGTAGGTCCAATATTTTTCAATAATTGTCCTATAAATGATGTACAACATTAGGTAGACTTTTTTAATAAGTACGTTTGCAGCATTTATGGTGGTAAACTTGATACAACACCCATAATAGATCCATTAAACTCTGAATATCTGAATATAAATGAGGACAAAATCATTTACTGGGTAAAAAAAACAGGGAGGACAACTCATCAAGACCAGACATGATCACCAGCATAATTTGATCAAACTAATGTCAAAACATTTAACATAACCATTAAAGCTATAATTTGAGAAAAGCTTAAATAGTGGTGAAGTCACCAATAATTGGAAGACTGCACACATAACTCCTCTATACAAAAAGGATAACAGTCAGTGCACTGAAAACTACAGACATATCAGCTTAAAATCCTTATTCGGCAAATTATTAGAAGTAAAGTAAGTAAGTAAGTAAAACTTTATTTTTAAGCGCTTTTCAGAAACCAAAGCTCTGTACAAGTAGATTAAAACAAACAGTTAAATAACAACAAACAATTAATAAACAGTCATAAGTGTTTTTGAAATCATTCACAATAAGCTTTAGAAAACAGATATGTTTTGAGCTCAATTTTAAAACTTTCGACAGTCAGGCACTCTCTTATCCGACGAGGTAGAGAGTTCCACAGGGAAGGGGCAGCATAGGAAAATGCACATGCCCCAGATGTCTTTAATCAAACCCTGGGAATCTCTAGCAATCCCTCATCGGCAGATCGGAGTGAACGAGAGGGGCAGTAGGGAGTAAGAAGATCTTGCAGATATTGGGGTCCCTGTTCATGTAGGGCTTTATAGGTCAGTAATCCGACCTTAAAGGTGATCCACCACAGAACAGGCAGCCAGTGCAGTCCACGCAGCACAGGCATAATGTGACTAGTTCTAGATGTACCAGTCAAAACCCCAGCTGCCACATTCTGCACTAGCTGCAAGCAGCGGATATCAACCCCTGGTAGCCCTAGGTACAGGGCATTGCAGTAATCAAGGTGGGTGGTCATGAAGGCGTGGACCAATGTAGGAAGGTCAGCCAGAGGAACCAGATGTTTCACCCAGGCGATATTCCTAAGGTGATAAAAGGAAGATTTGACAAAGGCAGATACCTGTGATTTCAGGGTCAAACCATCATCAATAATAACTCCTAGGTTACACACCCAGTCTAAAGTCGAGAGCTGGACACCATCAAGCCATAGACCTGATGGAAGCCCAGTCCTGCGACCCGCCTCAAGCGACCCGGGTCCACGACCAGCACCTCGGTCTTATCCAGATTTAACCTCAGCCAGCTGGCACTCATCCAGTCTCTGATTTCAGCTAGACAGCTGTTAAGCACAGAGATCGCATCATCCTGTCCGGGAATAAAGGACAAATACAGTTATGTATCATCTGCATAGCAGTGAAAACTCAAACTGTATCACCTAATGATATCTCCTAATGGCAGCATATAAACTGCAAACAACATGGGCACCAAAATGGAGCCCTGCGGCATTCCACAGGACAGGGGGATGGTGTCAGAGGAATAAATTCCGGTGACAACCCTCTGTGTCCTGCCTGTGAGGAAAGATTCAAACCAATGTAGAACAGTACCAGACAGTCCACAGAGAAGCCACATGCACTCCGCACTCCAAAAGCATACCATGGTCCACAGTATCAAATGCTGCAGAGAGATCAAGAAGGACTAGAATAGTATGAGCCTTTCGATTTCTCACAATTAGGAGATCATTTCGAACCTGGATAAGGGCGGTCTCGGTGCTATGTCTTTTCCTAAACCCAGACTTGAGAGTATCATAGATATTGTGACTCATAAGATGGTCATCCAGCTGTATCGCAACCACCTTTTCAATAACCTTACCCACAAAGGGCAGGTTAGAGACAGGTCTGAACTTGGCTAGACAGTCTGGGTCCAAGGAGTTTTTTTTAAGGAGTGGTCAAATGACTGCTTCCTTGAGGGGATCAGGAAAGACCCCCTGCTCCAAGGACTTCCAGACAATTTTAGCAAGGATCGGGCAGATAATATCTATGCAACCTAGTAATAGTGGCGTAGGACACAGATCCAAACTAGCAGTGTCAGTGGCTCAGTAGGTAGCACACTCGCCTCTGAGGCTGGGAGATCAGAGGGCTGTGGGTTCAGTTCCCACATCTGGCACTTGGGTTAATATCCCAGTACTGACACTGTAGTGCAGCATGAGAGAGGTGCTGTACTTCTGAGGTGCTGTCTTTCGGATGAGACGTTAAACTGAGGTCCCATCTGCCTGGATTGGTGGTAGTTCAGGTGGATGTTAAAGATCCCATGGCACTTATCGAAAAGAGTAGGGGAAAGTTTTATTGAGACAGAAAATCGTGTAACACATACTAGTACTGCACAAAATCTGCAAACAACAGAGGGAGAAAAAAAGAATACAAAGGTAATACAGCATGTAGCAATTTGCAAACCAAAAAGAAAAACAGTACAAAGATATAATGAAGGAATAACCATCAAGTCACAGCAAAATCTGAGTCAGTTATCCAAGGAAGTGCAATCCATAAAGCAAGCAGGCTTGACCCTGAGTGCATGCTTTGTTCAAGTTCATAGATGGTTTTCAAATCTTTCACTATTTTCTGTTCTAGTTCCAAATATGTGCAGTCTTTCTGTTGTAGGGCAAACTTACATCTAGCCATCCAAATGTTCCATTTAATTACAACGAAGACAAGATTTAAAGTATCTGCATGCCAGGAGGACCATTGAGGGGAAAAAACACCATACATAAGCATCTGAAAAGTTACAGACTGAAATATCGGGGTAGACCACTGCCGTGCCAAAAAGGCCCACCAATTCCGAATAAATGTACATTCAAAAAACAGATGAGAGATTGTCTCCAGTGCAGCTGTGCATAATGGCCTAGAACACAATCTATCCTGAAGCTGTTTATGTTTGTGGTTGGCTTTAACATTTATCCGTTCATGGCAAGATAGCCAATGAAAATCCCACATGTGTGCAGGTATTCTTTTACACCGCAACAAAGATAAAAGGGAGGAAAGATGCTGGACCGGACATTTATCAAAAGGGGATTGTGTCAAACAGATAGAGGAGAGAAGAGTCTTATATAGGGTCTTGTGCGAATGGGCAATAAGTATCTGAGGCGATACTTTCCATTGTTTCAAGCGTAAAAACATATGTTTCACATACAATGGTGTGCCTTCTGTATGTCGTAACACACGTAAGGAGTTGTGTTCCCACTGGTGGAACCAAACTCCACAGGAATCATAAAACCACATTTCCCACCCTCTCTGAGAGTTGATCAGAAGTGGTCGCAGACTGGCTGTAAAAAAAATGCTGGAAAAAAACAACAAAGGATTTATCATACCAACACCTCCCTCCATAGCAGACAAATAAGTGACATTCCTCTTGATCGGGTTCAGCCTGCTCCCCCATGACGCCTGAAAGAATAGGCTGAAAACTGTTGTTTCCAGTTGTTTTGGAATAGGAAAAACATAACTTAAATATAGAAACAATGGAATCGAAAAGGTCTTTATCAAATAAACTCTCTTTTTCTTCCCAATCGACCCTCTATTCCAAGAGGCGACTTTCAGTTTACCCTGTTGCAATTTATGATCCCAATTAAAAAATCAGAATCTCTGGTCCCAAAATAAACCCCTAGGATTCGAATAGGGTCCTCCACCAGACGTAGCTGGCCAATGTGGGACATCGGGGCCACGACCGATCCCAACCTAATACCCACACTTTTGTCAAAGTTCAGACGGGCTCCTGAATAAGTTCCAAACAAAGAACATACTTGTAGGGAGGCCATCACTGAGGACGTATCAGCTACTAGGAAACATATATCATCTGCATATGCAATAGCTGTAAACGGTGCAAGCGTAGCAGAGCAGGAGATGGCATGGATCTGAGGGTGAACATTCAGGTGTCGAAGCAGGACATCTAAAAACAGGACATATAGCAGAGGACTAACAGGACAGCCTTGGCAGACTCCTCTTTTAACAGGAATCATAGGTCCTACCCACCCATTTACCACAGGAACCACCGTGGCCGTCCTGTAGAACTTTTGTAAGCCATCGTATCATGTCTTCTGGTATATGTAGAAAACGTAATGCCGTCCACAAAAAATCGTGGTTAACCAAATCAAATGCAGCCTTCTGATCCACTGAAACAATGATACCAGAGGTCAGGCCTGCAAATCCATGGGGAAAACAGTTCCCGTAGGAGAATCAGGTGATCTGAGATGCGCCTGGTAGGTATAGAGCCAGACTGGGCAGGGTGCAGGACCTCAGCCACAATGCCAGTCAGACGTTTCGCGATAATTTTCATTAGGATCTTGAAATCAGTATTTAACATGCAAAGAGGGCGCCAATTCTCAAGGTGGTGAATGTCGCCCTTCTGTTTGTAGACATACAGCAAAGTACCTTTCGTAAAGTCTAATGGAATGTCCTCGCTACGCAAAAAGGCATTAAATACTGAGGTCAGTTCAGTGGCCAAGTGAACATTTAACACTTTATACAAATCAGCTGGGAGACCATCCGGGCCAGGGGTTTTCTGCAAGGGCAGCGAAGAAATCGCTGAAGACAGCTCTTGCACCGTCACGGTAGCACATGCCACAGCCACATTCTGTTCCGAAGGGAGTGGGATCTCAAGATCCGTGAACAGGGTGGCAATGTCATTCATAGTAGCTGGAAGGGGGGAGAATAAAGTGGTCGTGTGATCTGTCACAATCTGCAGAATTTCAGAATGTGTAGAGCACAACGCACCTACAGAATTTGCTAGGCTCAGCATTGATTTCTGGGAAACGAGATGTGAATTAGACTCAAAGGGGCAAACTACATCCCGTGGTCCAGACATGTGAAATTTATGTTGATGGTACAATTGTTGGGATTGTTTGGACTGAAAACATAGCATATCCCTCCGTATTGCTTGTATTTGAAGAGATAGGTCCTGACCAGTCATATGTGCTATAGAAAGCAGCGACTGTAGATGAGTTCTCTTCTGTAGATAAGCCAAATAATCCCTCCTACATTTTTGTCGACTGTAACTTTTCAGACATATAATCAGGGCATGTTTCGTATCCAGCCACCAACGTATCGGATCGTTATAGCAAATAAACACAGATTTACGAGCAGATATAAAGGACAGAATAAATCTTTGAAACATCAGGTCTTGCAACAGGGAAGTGTTAAATTTCCAAAATCCTGGCCCTTTGCTAAAAGGGGCGACTGAACCTATACCGACTGAGAGTAGTTTGGCAGTCAGAGAAGGCACTGCACCTGTACCTGAGCAGAACCTATTGGCAACGTCTGGGACAAAAAGACAAAATCAATCCTTGTTGCCAAATGCCCTTTGAAATGTGGGGTATGTTTGGTCGTGAAAGAGAGGTAAGCATCAGTCAAGTGCGCCATCCGAATTAGTTTACCCAATTCATGGGAGTCACAAAAAATTTTTTTGGTGGTGGCAAACGAACTTTTGTCTTGAAGACTCAGGCCACAGTTAAAATCGCCAGAAAAAATTACTTAGAAGGACGTGTGTAAATAGGGGCGAATCAAGGAAAATAAGGCTATGCGAGCCGACTTAACTTGTGGGGCATAAATGTTAATGGCTTGGTACGGGCAGTTACCTAAAACAAAATCCAAAATGAGGACCCTACCAGGAACTAAATCAAACAATTTAAGTAACCAAAAGTCTGAAATATTAATTAGAATGCCAAGACCTGAACAGGGGTCCGGGCCTATAGACCAAAACGATGGGCCCAAAAGCCAGTCTTGTTTAGCTTGCTTAATCTCCTGCACCGTATGGAGTCTAGTATCCTGCAACAAAAAGATACCCAATGGCAAAAGTCTTAAGAAGGAAAACACTAATCTATGTTTCTCTATATGTTTCATACTGTTTACATTGATAGTATGGCAAATGAAGTGCTCCATGTCACAAAAAGTAAAGTGTCAAGAAACATCACGACTTTCTCTTCCCAGCCAAATTCTTTACTTTCAGTTTAACTCTAGCCTTACGCTTTTGTGAGAGGCGGTTGCCCAACTGGAGCTCCGAATCTGTAGAGCCATCAGGGAGAGAAGACGAAATGGAGGAAGTGTCAGACTCACCACCAGCGTCGTCAGTAGATGGCTGAAGCACCTCGAAGGTATTAGACAGGGCTATGGGCTGAGTTGGCAATGTCTTTGTAGTATGTGGCGAAGTACGAGGACCAGCCCTCAGAGACCTCCGACGCATGACAGTAAAAAGTTCGCAGGGGGGTGGCATAGTACTAGGACCTGGGATTTGAGCCAAGTCAGATGCAGCTGACAGGGCATGTGTCAGTGGGAGGGGGGGTCCACCTCTAACGGGGGTTTCACAATGTCGGCCTTCTGGGGAGCAATGACCTGGGTAGGCACAGGCACAGGGGTCTGCAGAGCTGGGATCACCGCCGCTGCAGGGGATGCAGCCACTGTGGTACGAAGCCAAGCTTTTTGTGCCTGTGTAATCACAAAGCGTTGATCAACGCCACCATCAAGATTCACCTGAGCGTGGGCAGACCAGAGGCAAGTTTGAAAAGAATGTCCTAGCTCTTCACAAAGGTTACATCTGCTAATATTCCGGCAACGGACCCCAACATGACCCAACTCACCACAATTATTACATTTTATCTTATCACATACATTACTCAGGTATGAGGGATCCCCACACCTGTAACAGGCTTTGGGCTGACCCGGGTAAAAGAGGACCCCCTATCACGACCTAAGAAAAAGGAATTAGGTAAATGGACAGGGCCAGAGTCATTGGTATGTAACAGAACATTAAACTTCCACCCTCCCATCCAAATATTTTCTGTGTCCAGGATAGCTTCAGGTTGGCCCTGTACCTTACAGCGTTGTTTCAACCAGTACACAATATCAGACACAACCACACCTTCATTTCGAAACATCACCGTAATGGTCTTAAAGGCAGGTTTCAAGAGGGGGACAGCCTGAAAGGAAGCCCACAAAGCAGTATTCCGCAAGGTGTGGTACCTAGCCCAAAAGCGGTCTAGGCCACGAGATGTCTGAAAACTCACATCGAATGTGGTTTCGCCTGATACATGGATCAGAGCGTAGATCTCATGGGAAAAAAATTTCAATGAGTCCTTCAACAGAGTTCTGGCCACATACACGCGGTCAGGAGGGTCTGGAAGTCCACCTCTATAAACAAGTCTCACAGCATTATGTCTTTTCGCAGCAAGGACAGGGTGTTGAAATAAAGAGGAGAAGGAACGAGACTGTCCAACCTGCACAGAAGGAGTCTTATCCGTAGTAACAGAATCCAAGACAGTTACTGCTTTGCCATCAGAGGGGGGGCAGACTTCCGAAGTGGGCTCTTGCACTAGGGACAAAACAGGATTCTGAGTGAGTTGAAGTTCCATCGGCATGCTAAAGGGGTCAGAAGAACACTGTGAATCCAGTTTCCCCTGTTGCACTTCCAGGAAGTCCTCAGGATGGGGGAACCGAATAGGGGACGGACCGGAGACCCACTGCCCAAGTCCAGGTTCCTGAATCCACCCAGCACCACGCAACGCTGATTCTACTGACCAGGTAGGCTCTACATCATTAACAGCAGTGTGTGCAGGGATTTGCAAAGAAGGTCTTCCATCTGGGGGTGGCTCAGGGAGCGTATCATGTGTTCCAGCAGAGCAGATCGTCGGCACCTGTAAAGCGGGCCTTGTTTCAGGAACAGTGTCTAACAGCATCGAACTCTCCAATGCAGACGACAGCACAGGGGGCATTCCTGATAGCCCTGTGAGTCCCTCAGAGAGATCGGAGGAGCAATCGCCATCTGTAGCAGCACTCCGTACACATAGTAGTTCATTGTGCATAGTTGGAGCATGTAGCGCCGAATGGCAGGCCAACTCAGCCAAGCACTCTCCAACGTTGCGGTCCTGCATTTTCGTACCCATCAATGCCAGAAACGTGTCATTCACCACTGGGATAGCAAGAGAGGTAATACTGTCCATTGCCGTGAGGGCAGGGAGGGGTACAGTTCCAACAGTAGATAAATTCAAGGATGTACTTTCAGACAAAACAGTTGCTTCCTCAATCAGAAAAGTGTCAGTCGAGGTCTTCAAACAGCCAGAGACAGGAGCTGAGACCAAGTCTCCTGCCTCCCCAGCCACCTCTGCAGCAAGCACAGGAGGTTCCGCCATCTTGGACAGAGTATTCCCCTCTGTTGAGTAGGGGAATTTCCCCAGTGTCCTGGACAAATTTCCCTCATTCACTAAAAATACCACTGACAGCTTAATCTGGTTCAAGGTCAGTTGGCATTCATCTGTATCTTCCTGCCCCAGGTCGTGCCTGAAAATAGGCAGGATTTGTCTAGTACACTTACCTGGTCAACAAAAAGTAAATAAAATAAATAAAATTAAAAACTGCAGCTGGTTGGTCGTACAGTCTGGACAATCCTCACAATATCTAAGAACTGCAGCCTGCTAAAGTCAAACCAGGTAGTACAGGTGCTCGTCTCCTCCTGCCGATCTCTGCAATCCCTTAAAGAGGGAGCTGGGCTGATACCCGACCTGATGCCAGCAATCTTATCTGTAAAAAATCTCTTCCAGACAGCAGACAGAGTGGATTGCACAGTCTGTCGAAAGTCCAAAAGAGTTGAGCTGCTTGATTACACGCAGCAGCAATCTCCCTGGACAGGAACTCTGCCTTCTTACGGGTGATTGCTGATTGATAGACTTCATAATGGTCCATCAATCTAAGCCTGTCGGCATCCAGGCTGGATTTCCGCCAAGCCCTTTCTAGCCTTCGCCCCTCTCTTCTCAGCTCCTTCAAGGATCCATCAAACCAAAGGAACCTCGGGTGCTGAGTGAGTGGGCAAACATGAACAGGAGCAATTGAGTCCAGGTCATCACCCACCACCTTATTATAGGCAAGTATGAGATCTCCTGGACTTATGCACTCACTTGACAAATCCGATAGGTCAAGCACCGCTGATAGGCCCTCTGAGGTAACCCCCTCAAAGGGCGATACTGGACCATCTCTGTAGGGGCAGGCCTATTTTGGGGTGTCCTGAAGCTGAATCTTATGGTGTGATGGTCGGTCCAGGCAGGAATAATTAACGATCACCCTACACTAGTCTTGGGCCACATTGATAACGAACAGCACTGGTTTGTCCGAGGAACGTCATGATTTACCAATCTAGTATGCTTTTATGAATATATAAGCAAAAATTTAGATAATAAATCTCTGTATGACATGACATATATTGATTTTAATAAGGCATTCAATTCTGTCCCTCACAATGCAATCACAAAAAAAATGCTACAGAGAGGTATAAATAGCAGATTGGTGATATGGATCTCAAATTGGCAAAGGAACCATACACAGATGGTGGTTTTGAATGAGCCCTGTCTTCAGTGGGAATGGTCACTTGTGGTGTTCCCCAGGGCTCCATTTTGGGACGGTAAATCTCCTATTTATTTATAGCTGACATAGCAGACAACTTAAATAACGTAACCATCAATTATGCAGATGATATCAAAATAGGTGAGGTATGCAATTCTCTAGATGACAAAGTTAGATTACAAGATAATTTAATACAAATGGACAACTGGGCTAAGAAATGCATTATGAGTTTCAATATCAAAAAATTATCTATAATGCACCTGTGCCACAATAATCCAATGCACAAGTACTATCTCTATGACAAACTGCTAACTATTACAAAGCTGGAAAAGGACATTGGCATATTCATTTCTGATAACTTAGGTGCAACTAGGCATATAAGTGAAATAATCAGTAAAACCAACAAACTCAGTTGGATCATAAAAAAGAATATTAATTCTAAGGACCCCAATCTGTTATTACCATTGTGCAGGTCATATGTAAGACCATATTTAGACTATTGTTCTCAGTTGTGGTCTCCATATTTAAAGAAACTAGTTTTGAGAAAATTCAGAAATGGTTCACAGAGCAAATGCATGGTTTAAGAGATCTGGCATATGATGATAGAGCAACAACTTTAAATTTAATGTCACTGGAAATGAGGAGACATAGAGGAGATCTCCTATTTACGTGTGACATATTTAACAATCTGTACCTCTTTTCTGAAATGGGCTTCAGTTTCAAACCTAGAGACTAGAGGTCATCCTCTACAGCTTTCCTACTCCAGACATAAAACTAAAACAAAAGTTTTATTTCACACAGAGGGTTGTCACTGGATGGAATGCTCTATCTCTTGAGATTATTACTAGTAAACCCAAAGCCATCTTTAAGAACAGATCGGATAAGTGGTTATTAAAAAAACTCAAGAAGACTACACTAAGGGTTCAGTGGTAATAGCCATCATTAGCATCACCGCCTTTCAATCCTGACTCTTCCTCAGTATGTACCTCAGTATGAACAAGAAATGAAAGCTGGGTTTGAAAATGCATAAACTCAATCCAACATGTGCATTCTATTGTATCTGGACTTACCGAAACAACAAATGCCCATGTTGCCAGGCAGGATGAAGCCGAGAGGAGGATAAGCAAGTTGGAGGGCAATCTATCTGATGTATCCCAGGATTGGGATAAGTTCCAATTGGCACTGCAAGAAAGGGTGGATGATCAGGAAAATCAAGCACATTACTCAAACCTGTGTCTGGTGGGGTTGCCCGAGGGGGTTGGAGTGCAAGTCCCCCATCCCTACCATCCAGAAATGTCTTGTTGAAAAATTAGTAATGAGGCCGGCAGCTGTGAACTTTGAGATTGAATGGCACATAGGACAGGCCCTCAGTCCAAGCAAGGGGACCATCCTAGACATTTATTAATGAGGTATCTAAGGTACCCAGAGAATGAAATGGTGATCTGAGCTGCCAAGATCAGTGGACCAATCCATGTGGAAGGAGGCAAGGTCACTGTGTTTCATGACTGCAACATGGAACAACAATTTAAAAGGCAGTTCCCTGGCATAAAATTCAAGTTACATATGAGGGGCTGGGACTTCACCACCTGTACTCCTCATGTCTCTGTATCACCCAGCCAGACAAATCTCCCCCTTAAGACACCAAACAATAGGTGAATGTCAAAGATGCTGTAGTTAAAGGAAGGAGCTTGGCAAAGGGCACAGGCTCAGCAACATGGTATGTCTAACGGAACATACACCCACGAAACACTATGAGTATTCCATAAAGGTTTGATTTTGGGCCTCCCCAATCTTCTCCCTTCCATGCCCAGCCTGCCCTATCCTCTATCACCCCCATGCCACCTGATGCTTCAGGCTGGAGGAAGCAAGAGCAACCGTTGCCACCATGAGGTTAACAACCTAGTCCCACACAGCTCTAGCATATCTCTCCTTAAATGCCTTCTAAATAGGCAATGATGGGACTGGGTGGAGCAAATAATCCATTTCTATGACAGCTGTGGGGTTGGGGGACCAGAGCTAGGGGGTAGGTGGGGGGGGTCGCGATCAGGTTGGTAGCAGTGCTGTTAATGGTTCTGCCAGCCTAATCACCAAATTAATCTGTTATATGCCACGCAAAATCTTACTAGGGGCCTCTCTGTATATTTTCTTTAAATTTTTGAATGTGCTTGATCCCCTAAAACACACTCACATGATGCACCATGCCATGAGGTTGCCAAAAAGTGGGGCCTGAAACCAGGAGGGGAGATATATGAGTTTCTCCATCTTTCCCTCCATCCTCATTGCATGTTCCA
Organism: Neoceratodus forsteri; assembly: GCA_016271365.2. Taxonomy (NCBI): domain Eukaryota; kingdom Metazoa; phylum Chordata; order Ceratodontiformes; family Ceratodontidae; genus Neoceratodus; species Neoceratodus forsteri. The sequence goes on along the minus strand of CM028130.1, from coordinate 1,061,730,381 downwards.
AGGTCACTGCTGGGGAGACAATGATGCAGTGAACCATGATCCAACTAACTTACTGTGTTCATGCAATTGTTTTGTTCTGGAGGGGAGGAGGAACAATGTACAAGTTGCTTGGTCCAAGAAAATGTGAGCTCTGGATTTTCTCATGGCTAGTGTCTGACTACAGAGGGAAAATTGTAATACCAGGGTTGTGTGTATCAGCAGGGCTAGTCTGATCACTATTACGCCTCTAAATTCATCTAAACTAAGACCTCTGCATTGTTTAACTTGGGCTATTTACAGTGTCCTTATGTTTTAGTTCTCCTCACAACAGAGCATGAAGTGCATATGACCACCTGTGCTAACTTTAAATCAGCACTGTTCTCTCACAGGAGGCTCATCCAGGAAGAGCGGATGTCTTGTTTGAGAACAACAAACAAAAACTGTCCAGATCCTGAACTAACTGAGTTTGTCTGATGTGTCACACTGTCTTCATAATCCTTATGCCCGTGTGTCCACCACCATGAAGCACCACTTAAATGTTACTCATCATTTAAAATGACTCTGTTTTCCAGGAAAAATGAAGGGTGAAGGGGCAGATTAGCAGATTAAAACAGGGGAGAGATGGGCACAAGACCCAGGGGAGCAGGCTGAGGTACTAAATGAGTACTTCACCTCAGTTTTCACCAAGGAAAATGGGGGTGCTGCATCATACATGGGAGCAGACAGTGATACTGAGGAGGGGGGACCCTTACCGATCGGCGGGTCTGGGGAGAGGGGGAGGCATCACTGGCAGGAGGGGGGAAGGCTAAGCAGGGAGAAGAGGTAGCAGAGGTGGAAATCACAGCAGAGAGAGTGATGGAAGCCCTCAGGTCCCTTAAGACGGAGAAAGTACCGGGGCCAGATAAATTACATCCCAGAGTGCTGAAAGAACTTGCGGATGTCCTGGTGAAACCCCTGACAGAGCTTTTCACCATCTCTCTGAGGACAGGGTGGGTGCCCCAGAACTGGAAGGTGGTGCATATAGTACCTATCCAGAAGGGGGGACCAAGGGAGGTGGCAGGGAACTACAGGCCTGTCAGCCTGACATCGGTGGTGGGCAAGGTGATGGAGGGCATTGTCAAGGAGAGGCTGGGAGGGGACCTGGAAAAGTCAGGGTGCCTGGATGATAGACAGCATGGATTCATCCCGGGGAAATCATGTCAGACAAACCTTGTGGAGTTCTATGACTGGGTGATGAGTGCCTTGGACCTGGGTAGACCAGTGGACATACTCTTTCTAGACTTCAGCAAGGCATTTGACTCTGTTCCTCATGAGGGCCTGTTGGATAAGCTGGAAGAAAGGGGGTGGGGAACCAGATGATCAGATGGATAGGCAATTGGCTCCAGGACTGGACCCAGAGGGTCGTAGTTGGCGGGATAATCTCATCCCCAAGGAGGGTCATTAGTGGGGTCCCACAGGGATCAGTCCTTGGGCCCCTCCTGTTCAACGCCTATGTCTCTGACATAAGGACAGGTATCAGGAGTGAGATGAGTCTCTTTGCGGATGACTCAAAACTGGGGGCGGTGGTGGATTGGGAGGAGGGGAGGGTGGCCCTACAGGGGGAACTGGAGGCTCTGGAAAGATGGTCTAGAAAGTGGAAGCTGAGGTTCAGTGCAGGGAAATGCAAGGTACTGCACCTGGGGGCCAGAAACCCGGGCCAAGTGTACACCCGGGGGGGGGAATGCTACAAGTCTCGGTGGCTGACAGGGACCTGGAGGTGGTGATGGATGTCAAGAGGAACAACTCAGAGACTTGTAGGAGGGCAGCGGCCAAGGCCAACAGGATGCTGGGATGCATCGCTAGGGGGATCATCTCCAGAAGGAGGGAAGCGATACTCCCTCTGTATAACTGCTTGGTGAGGCCGCACCTCGAGTATTGCGTGCAGTTTTGGAGGCCACACTTAAAGAGGGACATTAAACTCCTGGAGGGGGTCCAGAGGAGGGCAACCAAAATGATTTGGGGCCTGGGGGACAGGACCTATGGGGAGAGGCTTGAAGAGTTAAATATGTACACATTGGAAGAGAGAAGGGGCCGGAGGGACATGATAGAGGTCTTCAGGTACATGAAGGGGGTAAATAGGGGAGGAGCAGTCAGGGTACATCGAAGGAAGGAGGAGGGGGCAACTAGAGGGCATGGGTGGAAGTTGGAGGGGGGGAGATTCAGGGGAGAAAGGAGGAGGTGCTACTTCACTGAGAGGGTGGTAGAGCCATGGAATGCACTGCCCAGCGGGCTGGTGGAGGCAGAGACGGTGGAAGGGCTCAAGAGGGGGTGGGACAGGTACAGGGGAAGGGTTCTGGAAGCAAAATCCCATGCAGTGAGAATATCCAGAACTGGGAAGGGAGAAGCCAGAGAAGGCGAGGGAGCAGCAAGGTTAGTTACCAGGGTGGGGGCTGATCAAACGAGCAGACGCGAAAGACCGTTAGGCCTATTCTGCTGGCATTTTAGTATGTTAGTATTTTTCTCAGAGTGCCCTTACTAGTGTGTTAATGCCTAACTCAGAGACTAAAGTTCTAAAACCTATTTCACTGTTGTCTTAACTAAGTTGCAGCACTCTCTTCAGTGGTCCTGCTGTCCCTGTGCCTCTTACAATTGAATGTTAAATGGTCAGCAGCACAAATTTAAACTAACCTTCAATCTTTGTTTCAAGGTGGCTTCTCAGAATGTTAAAGGAAACACAATTGAACATACCCCAGAATGCAAAGCATCATAGGAAACATATGCAAATCCCCATGAGAGAATTTGGACTGGCTCAGCTTTAAGCAAAATTGCATGTGTCTGCTGTTCTTAGCCTTTGCTGAGTGAGGTCTTTTGGCATCATGCAATTTTGCTTAAAGCTGAGCCAGTCCAAATTCTCTCATGGGGATTTGCATATGTTTCCCATGATGCTTTGCATTATGGTGTATGTGCAAATGTGTTTCATTTAAAACTTGGCTGTAAGGCCAATATCCTGCGGGATAACCCATGCCTTGAAGCATTTGCTCTGGGGTCCATTTCTAGTTCTCAGAGTGTTGTCACATTATTCATAAGCCAGACACTGGGTCTCTCTTGGGGGTGTTTATAGGGGTTATCATGATGGAGAAATGTACCATGAGGTTTCCTGTTGCTGTGGTGAGATCCTGATGTGGAGGCGAATCATGGGGGGGGTGCATCAGCAGTATGGCCCCTATTATGATGAGTCCTGTGGGTTATTCATGGCTCAGTGAGACCTCGCATCCATCCTTTGAATTATTACTCTGATAACTAAAGAATCCCACTTCTACTTGGGCTGCCACAGACAGTCTGCATAACAGGCAGCTGATGACCAACCTTGTTGCCACGGGGTATAGTAATGCTGATTGGACAATCTCAGATGGTGGGTTGTCCCTGGCCCAACTTGTGATGCCCACCTAGCACCAAGGGAGAACATTCTCACTGCAGCCCATGGTACATGCATGATGCCCACCTTGGAGGCCCTTCGGACAGAGCGAGGCTCACTCAAAGTTAATGTTTCTTCTGCCATCTTTTGGACTTGTAGAGTGGCTGCTAAAAATATGTTTTAGAGTGTGTCTTTGCTAAGTTATAGACTAACTAATGGGCCTCTACTTCCAGCTGGGAGTGGACATTTTTATGCAATGCTTGCCATTAAAATTAGTTTGTGCCAGCCCGTCGGCACCGCGGTTGGATTTCTGCCTGCGATGCCGGAGACCCTGGTTTGGGAATGGACTTGGGTTGCTGGAGGGCCCGCCAGAGGGAGAAGGAGGGAGCATCCATAGACAGCTCACCTTCTCTGGGGGGAAAGGAGGGGATGCTGCTCGGCGTCTGCTGGCCCCTGGCAGAGGCCAAAGGCTCAGTACGACATCCGACCCATGACGTTGGGGAGAGATGGATGTCAGTGCCAGCCTAGACATCATCACACATCTCTCCTCAGAGGAAAATACTAAAAAAAAAGGCACCCTGGCCGATCAGATGATGGCTTCCCTCGGATTGTCACTCCTGGGCTCCCAGACCTCCATCAGCCACCTCAGCAGCACCCATGGGCATTGGATATATGGCCAAAAGGCTCATCTCCTATGAAGGTAAGAGACCTTCCCGATGAAAGGATACATCGGAGATTCCTGGGCTGGCTGCAAAGTGAGGTGGTGGGGTTGGGAACACTGGGATGGGGCAATCCATGTGGGGACCTGAAGGGAAGACTGGTCAGGTGTGCAGGGAGTGATAAATATGAACATGCAAAAAAAAAAAAAATTAGTCTTTTGTTAGACACTGATATTTCCAGGTGACATAACAAAAAGAAAAGTGTTACTACCCAAATCCACCAACCATTTGCAGGGGAAGGGTTTCAAACTCACCATGTCTCAACAGGGGATGGGACTTGGGGGGCCACAGCCTATTGCTGTTATGCTTATTTTGGAGGTTTCCACTTTTAGGGGGGCAGGATGAGAGCCAAAAATAGTTTTATGAGGGTGGGGATAGTTCACAATCCCAAAAATATGTGAAATCAGTGATACCTATTGATGGATTGATAACTTGCAGTGCTCAAACCATAGCAAAACTTGCAGGGTGTATCAGGAAGGGGAAGAGAGCACCCACCCGTAAAATACTAGATGATGACTTACAAATTGCAAATCATAATATGGAGGGCAAATGGCCTTAAAAATGTAGAAAATGGAAAAAAGTGTTAAGCAGGGTTAAAAAAATTGAAGGGTGACATCTTCCTGATGCAGGAAACTCACAAGACAGAGCAGGAGATGGTGCACACAGTAGCCAGCTGTGGTAGCACATGGCATGAAGCTTGCTGCAATGCCAGAATCAGGGCCACCACAATCTGGCTGTGATCCTTATTCCCAGGAGAGGTCATAAAAGTTAAGAATGACCCTAGCAGCTGCTTAACACTAGTCAGACTGAAGATTGACATTGGCAGTGTGCTGTCGGTGGGGTCTGTTTGGTCCAAACATCGAAGATCCATCATGTTTCCTGAAGCTGGCATTGGAAATGGTTGGGTACACAGGTCCTTGGGTACAAGCTGGAGACTACAACTGTGCAACTGATACTTTAATTGTCGGATCCAACACTGTCCCTATCCCAGTGTACAAAAGCACCAGAGCCTTGCAGGAACTGATGCACACATAGAGTATGATCTGATAGCTGAAGAGATGGAAATTCTAAGGGATGAGTGTACAGTTTTTATTCACATGCTCATGCCTCATATACCTGCATCAACAGACTTCTAGTTACCCCAGAACTCTTTGGAGCAGGGGAACAGTGGAATGTATCAGTTACAAACCCATTCTAGTTGCTGACCATGCCCCTATGCATATGGCAGTGGTACTTGGGGGGGTGCATACTTCCTCGTCTAAGGGTCTGGTGCCTGCACTCTATTCTCCTGCAACAACCCAAATACAGAACTGTGATATCCCAAGGTGTCACAGAACATTTGGACATTAATAAAGTGGGGAAAACAAAACACGCCATGAAGTGGGAGGCACTTAAGATCGTGGTCAGGGGTTTAACTATAGCCAAGGCCCCTAGAATTCTGCATTTCTGCGGTTGCGGAATTTGCCGCAGAATTTGCACCATGCTGCAGAATATATATAGTGCCGCAGAATTCATTGTTTTTGGTGAATTTTCATATAAATATACTGTTTTTCCATACTGTCAGGCTTTCTTTTCCATATTATTTATCCTGAAGCCCCTCCTCTATGTTCAGCATATGATGTCATCGATGACATCATAGCATAGTTAGCCAATAACAGGACTGCGTTCTGCCAGAGAAGTGAATAAATCATGCTGCAGAAATCAGAAAATTCTGCCACAGAACGCCAGGGGCCCTGACTATAGCTTTCTCAAGTCACAGATGCAAAGTTAATGACACCAAAGTTAGGACTTTAGAGGGGAAAACCCTCACAAATGGAGGGGGTCTACATGCTAGTCCCCATACCAGTACTTTACAGCCACTTTCAAAAATTAAAGTGGTAATATAAATCCATTGCCAGTGCTGAGATTGAATGGGCCATTTTTCTAATTGGCACAGGCCAGTTTTTATATGGGGACAGAGGGGGAAAACTGCTAGCATGGCAGTCATGAGCAGAGAGAGGGGCAGGAACATTTTTTTAAGACTAGGACTGTGGAGAGGGAAGTAAGAAATAGCAGGGAAGGCATTGAAGAGGCATTCAGTGTGTTTTACAAGTCCCTTTCCTAACCCCACCCCTGCACGACTTGAGGAGTTCTTCTTTAAAGCCTCTATGGCCACTGCAACAACAAGTCATAGAGCACATCTTAATCAACTGCTGGCATGGGAGGAAATTGTAAATGCAGTAGGGGTCCTGAGGGGGTGAAAGGCCTGGGCCCTGATGGGCTTCCTATAGCTTTTTATAAAGTTTTCCAGAATGAGCTCAGTGAGTGATACTATAATATGGTTGGGGTCCTTGGGGAAAGTTTGGTAAGGGTGCATTGTACCCCTCCACATGGTTAGCCACGATCGTAGTACTGCCTAAACCAGATAATTATTACTCCCTCTGTGCACCTTATAGACCCATTTCGCTACTGATGACCATCTATTAAATTATTGCAAAAATCCTGGCTTTGAAATTTGTATCAGTACTACAGGACATTGTTCATCCAGATCAGTCTGGCTTCATGAACGGGCACCAGGGAAATGCTAATGTTTGCACTCAGTATCATTCACAGATGGTCCAGAACAGCAGCCAAACATAGTGAAGTGATCCTTACTCTGGATGCTGAAAAAAGTTCTGACGAAGTGGAGTGGGGGTACATGTTTGAAACCTTTTGCCATCTCCAGCTGGGAGTCCAATCTGTCAGTTGGGTAGGGACCCTGTATTAAGCTCCACAGTCCTAAGAATTCATAAATGAGGGACTCACACAGGCATTCTCCTTGACCCGAGGTACCAGGCGCAGGTGTTCCTTATGCCCACTATTATACGTCTTGTCTTTAGAGCCCTTTAGCTGTAAAACATGCTCATTTGGGCATCTTGGGCTGTAATCTAAACACTATTGGTGTGTAGGGTAAATAATAATAATTATATAGATTCTTGTGTCTCAGAGTCTGCCAAGAATCATTCATAAACAAGCAAGGAGTACTAATAAAGTTTATTATACTAATAACGCCAAGCATGGGACAAAGAAAATTACAAGGGAGATGGATTTCTCACCACTTCTCCTGAATAATGTACATAATCTCCAGGATTGTAGATCTTAGGTTGTCTAAGATCATGTCTATCTCCACGCTCGCCAGCTCTCTGCCTGAGAGTACCAATCTTCGAGAGATGAACTAGTAGTGTCCAGAGAGAGAGATTCAGTGGGTTGTAGGCAATTACAAACTACAGATAACAGCATAGCAACAGAGATTACTTCATAGTTACAGATATGAGGAACAATATGTATTGGTCCTAAGTCATTCTCCATTGGAGAATGACTTAGGAGACAGAATTACTAATGAGTATCATATGAGACAGAATATGCTTCCATTAGCATTATAGCTTAGACAAAAGAAATGCTGACTGGTTCAAACTACATGCAGCATTTCTTGCTTACATACAGTATAAAACATAGACATAACAAAGGTTTTCTCTCTGTGTCAGCTTGCTTAGACAAAGAGAACTGATGACAGGATCCTATTACACGTGGCATATCTGCCTGAGTGTAATACACACACTACATATAATTATATGAGAATATAAGTATACAATAATCACTGATGATCCCTCAGAGTCATCATATCAGTAATTAGGTAGATTATATATGGAATATCTGTGAAAGACAAACTAATCTAGATAAATGTATTATAGTGAGGTATAATGAATCATGCATGACAATATTAGCATATCTTAGCAGCAAAGCACATTCCTAGCACTCATGATGATGGGTGCCCATATACTAACATACTAAAATGCCAGCAGAATAGGCCTAATGGTCTTTTGTGTCTGCTCATTTGGTCAGCCCCCACCCTGGGTGCTGACCTTGCTGCCCCCTTGTCCTCTCTGGCTTCTCCCTTCAGAGTCCCAGATATTGCCACTGCACATGACTTTGCATCCAGAACCCTTCCCCTATAGCTGTCCCACCCCCTCTTGAACCCCTCCACCATCTCTGCCTCTACCAGCCCCCTAGGCAGTGCATTCCATGGCTCCACCGCCCTCTCATTGAAGTAGCACCTCCTCCTTCCTCTCCTGAATCTCCCCCCTCTAGCTTCCACCCATCCCTCTAGTTGCCCCTCTCCTTCCTTCAGAGCACCTTAACTGCTTCTCCCCTATTTAACCCCTTCATGTACTTGAAGACCTCTATCATGTCCCCCCGGTCCCTTCTCTCTTCCAACGTGTACATATTTAGCTCTTCGAGCCTCTCCCCATAGGTCCTGTCCCCCAATGTTAGTGAAAAATAGCAGTATCACAGTACAATATACCAGGAATACAGTGTGAGGTATATGTGATGTGTATGTGGGATGATAGGGGCATAACCCAGGCATAACAATCCCCTCTTTGTTGCTCTACCTGCAAAAGTGGCAACACAACAAAAAGACGGTGGTTAGGCACCATTTGTCTACAGGCCCAAGGCACGAGCCCGATAGAGGAATATTAACTGGTCACAGTACTGTTTCAGAGTTATCCTTAAACAACAAAATGCAATTATAAGGGGAAATGCCAGTAAACCTTGTATTACTATAAACATTTGGAATAAAACTTCACAATGGGATTTTCCAATATCAAAACAATCGGTAAACCTGATATGTATCAGGTGTGCATCTGTCCTATTGGAAAGAAATTGAAGAGACAAAGTTAAGCTGCCTGTATGGATATTAAAAATAAGTAAAAATCAAGATAGAGCATGAAGATAACTAGGGCTAGACTTAATGATATATGGTTCCAGGATGAGAACAGGTGTGATTACTGTATAACCTATCAACTGTTTAGGGAATAAAAACAGAAGTTAGAAAAGTTCAGTTTGCATAACTTTTAGTCCATATCAGAAGAATGTATAGTTGGTCACCACACAATGTTCCACATCAGTAGAATATACCACCTTGAAGGATGGCATTTTTCAGTTGGTAAGTTGAACAGGACACAAAATGTCAATGTCCACAAGCCATAAACTACAAACAGTTCCAGAGATAAATCCAGGGTTTCTTCAAGTGTTAGATGAAGATTCATAGTTCAAATTCAATGCATTCGGATTCTCCAAAGGTTGATCCAAATGTTCTGGAGGCAGTAGTATGTTCATAGGCCTCAGCAGGCAGTGCATTAGATTGCACATTGAGTTTTACAATGGAATAGCAACAGTGTTCAGCGAAGATGATCACACAGCTGCACAAAGTGTGAAAGTTAATAGCAGTACTCAGTTCTCAGTCTGTATGAGGCTATAGCCAGGCTTGGAAAACAAGCAATGAAGAAAAAGGATTTCTTGATTGTAGATCAAATGAAGAAGAGTCTTCTTGCTGAGTTGGGGGTTGCCCCTACTCCAGACTAGCTTCATAGCATGCATAACAATGAGCTTAAAGTAGAATCTTAATTGGTTGGACCGAATACAGTTTATTTGAAAGTTCACAAATGGAAGCCTAAATTTAGTTATTAGGCCTGTATTCACAAGCTGGTAACACAAGCTGGAAGACGTCACATCTGCATAAAAGGTAATGTTCTTTTCAGGCACGACAATCAATTTTCAGAGTCAGTCATGATCCTAAGACCTCATGGTAAACAAGGAAAGGAGGTAATTTCAACCTTTCATGATAAAAGTTTCCATCAAGATGATCAATGGAATGGACAGTTGTCAGACGATCAGAGATGGATGTTGCTGGATGAAAATGCAGCAATGACACTGTGAGAGTCAAAAACACGGCTTCTTGGATTGTGCAGGAATAAGTTTCAAAACATGGAGCAATACTGGTGTGTATGTGGTGACATACCCAAGGTTCCTTGCCATTGACAAGGAAATAGCACTAGATTCAAATAAACATTTGTTAACACATGCAATAGAAGTGCAAAATATGGCAATGCCACTGAGCCATACGTCTGTCATGTACTGTATGAGATCAAGGATATGTCCTAATTCCAGATCCTGGAAGAGATAACCAAGGGGATGTAAAAACATAACAGCTGTAGCCAGTGCAAAGGACTTTCCTAGCTATGTGATGCTCATATGCTTCCTTAATGTGAGCAGAACATAATTCATTAACATGAACATTTGTCAGGTCAAACCCCTTTACAATATCCTTAATATTGTAAATGTAAATTACTCTTAATGAGCAAAATCATGTATACCATGCAATTGGGGGGGGGTATGATATTATATTTCATGCTATCATGAACCTTTAACATATGTGCTTGAATAATGGCTATATCATCACTATTTCAAATAGATAAGTCAGAGCCAAATAGGTCTGAGTCTAAACCTGTTTTTCTTTTTATAAATAAGAAAAACAAAACCAAAATGCCTAGTGCGTTTGGGTATGTTTACAGTCATAGGATGTACCATTAGCAGTCAGGATGTGAAAATTCTAAGTGTGTGTGGTACTATCAGCCCCTGTATCGGGAGTCATTAATGAGTACCTGGTATGCTGCCAGGGTATTCAATCACATCATTATGAAAAAAAAATTGAGAAATGTTTGTTGTGAAACATAAAATAAATCATTTCAAGTTTAAAGGGTGAGATTTAAAAATCACTATGTTGTGCATAAGCTGCTCATTATTAACTAGGGTACCTGGTTGAGAAGTGGCTATTAGACCACTGGGTGGGCCAGGATTCTGTTTTGGGCACTCAGTATTGTCACAAATTATGGAGCATCATAGGGTTAAAAACCTTAAGGTCTAATGGCTTTTATTGCCATATAATTTTTGGATGCAAAATTCCTGAATATCAATAAAATGTAAACAGGAGTACAGATCAAGTCTAACTTCTAGAATTGATCCAAATCAATGAACATAACATTCAGTAGGGCCTCACTACCCTTCTGGACAATGAACATGTCTTTTAGGACTTCAGTGTGAATTCAACAGGATGCAATTAAATCATGTGGGCTTGGGGGTACTCTGCCTCAACAGTCTTTTTAGGTTTAGGTCACTGGCCTTATCTACAATAAAATATGCAGTTTGGGCTTGTAAGAAGACCCGTACTTCTAAAAGAATAATAAGCATAAAAGCAAGCATCTCTCTCTTTCTGGAACCTAAAGGAAAAGAGAAAAAAACACAGTTAGTTTAGTACTATTCCTCCCACTGGGGTATAGAAAAGTAATTTAATCTCCTTCAAATAGGTTCATTTGATTGGCATGTAGCCATTTATCAATTACAGTTATTGTGAGGCAGTCTAACTTGGTAGACTGCTGGGCTGAGTTTGTTTACAATGGGATATGGTCTGTTGTTGGGCCTTGCCCATACATTGTGCAGCAAACAAGTGTACATTTTGGATATCTTGTTTGAGGTATTTAACATATTTATCTACTGATGCTCCATCAGCAGTGGCAGTACACAGGTCCAGAATTAAGTGTTCTGGGAGTCTCATGAACAGTTCGGTCATTATTTCAAACATGGGGTACGCTGTGTACCTGCAGAGGGTGTCCCTCTTATTGCCATAAGGAGTAAAGGCAATAATGAATTCCAGTCCTTTTGGGTTTTCTGAACAAGTTTAGATAATATAACTTTGATCTGCCTGTTAACACATTCCACCTGTCCTGATGGCTGTGGGTGGTAAAGGATATACTGTAAAACTTTTGTTTTACCCATAACAGATCCAGAATTTCCTGCATTACTTTGGCTATAAAGCTGGATCTCTGTAATCAGAATTTACCTTTAGGGGTAAAGCCCTACCTGGTAAATAGCTGGTTTTCCAAGACATTTGCAGTCACTTTGACTGTGTTGTTCTGTTGTGGGATAGTTTTAAACTGTTTGGAAAATAGGTGGGTGATCACTAGAGCAAACTAGTTGTTTTTAGTGGTTGGCATAGGGCCAATGTAGTCAATCTGGATATTATTCCAGGGGCCTTTTGCCTCTGGGATAACTATGTATTTGTCCTAGCTGGTATAGGATTGTTCTGTTCACAGATCAAACAGTTACTAATGTAGCATTCTACATAATTTCTCATGTGTGGCCACAATACAGAAGATTTCAGTCTGTCTAGCATTTTTACTGACTCACTGGTGTCCACCAGTTGGAGTATTATGCATTTGGTACAGCAGATAAAATCTACTCTCAAGTGTTCAAAATTACCTGTGACTTTTCATGAGTGTTACAGCAGTGATGTTCCAAATGAGTCGGCCATCACTGGATAGGTGAATGTCATTTTCACTTTCTATAAGAGTTATTTCTGGAAGTTATTCCTCAGTTCCTTTATTAAGAAACCTATACACTGCCCTCAAATGAGGGTCCTTCTTATGGAGCATAAGGAATATACATACAACATGCTCAAATCTTATGAATATACAGTATTTAAACTGGTTAGTGTTGTGACATACACAAGCAAGTCACTGTATTTCTCAAAGGTAATATCAGAGAATTGGAACAGAAGTTTGTCTTCTGCCAAAGTAATTCAGTTCAGAGAGAAACAGACCCAATTAGAAACTGTAATAAAAACATTGTATCTGCAGTCTTTTAGAACAAGGCCAGTTTGTCAGTCTGCAACACTTAACCCTCTCATGGAGCGCTGGTATCATTTTACGTAAGGAAAAATCTTTTTATTCCTTTCTTAACACAAGTTGTGTCTTTCTCAAGGACGTTCAAGCTCTCTAAACCATCCACAAATATTTGTGGTAATTAGGAGACTTCTTGCCTCCCTGCTTTTCATTTGATTTGCCAGGCTTGTTTTAACACTGCCTGTGAATTGTACATGTACGATGATGCAGTTACTAGCCATGCACACTCTGTCATCACTAGGATGTAAAATAATTCCAAACTCTGCTATCTGACCCTCATTGGTATGTGTGACTGAGTCATCAGTCGAAACATGATACACAGTGATGTCTATTAACCCTTCCTGAGGTTCTGTCAGAAAGGTCCCTGGGACAGGTAGGTCAGGGGGTTGGAGTGAACAATCATGGGTCTCTCCTGCAAATTGTAGGCCATGGGCCAACAAGGATGGAGTTTTGATAGGAAGGACAGTGATGTCATAATCCTGTAAAATGAGAGACCAGTGTGTAAGTCTAGCATTGGATACAGAGTCATCTTTTACTCTGTCTAACAACAAAATGTTAGTTGGCAAATGATTGGAATGCAGTACAATGGGTGCATATCCAATGATGTACATAAAGTATCTCACTGCCCAGTATGTAGCCAAAAGATTCCTTTTATTAAGGTTGTATTTCAGCTCCACTGGGGCAAGCATCTGAGATGCATAAGCAATGGGTCTGATGTGTCCATTGTATGTTTGGGCAAAAACTGCTGAGATTGTGTTATCTGATGTGACAGTTTCAACATAATGCCCTAAAACTGTGTTAGGATTAACCAATGCTGGGACCACGGTCAGTGATCCCAAAAGAAAAGACAATGATATCAGTATTAGGATACCTTGTACCTTCTTACCTGTAGTGCCTGCCATAGTGTGTACTGGGAATAACCCAGACTGTTTCTGGCTTGTGCCTGCTACTGCAGCCACCGTATGGGATGATCCAGGTGTCACTGGTGGAGGGGGTTCTGCATCATGTGCAGGCAGTGCTGGCACTATCAGGGGTGCCTGCACAGTGGAGAAAAGTGTTGTGCAAGCTGCACATAGTTGTCCAGCTATGGATTGTGGTTCAGTAGCCATCAGGGGTGGGGAAAGTAGTGCTGAGACAGTTGTCAGCTCAGGTTCAGAAATTAAACCTGTAACCCTCCCCCCCCAATGTGGTCTGTGATGCTGAAAATATCACAGTCACAGGGCTTTCAGAATCAGGGTTATCCCTTCCCCCATCAAATGTAAAGTGGGTTTCCCCACCAGAATGTTGCTGGATGATAGCAACATTGTTTTTAATGTTGCAGTTTAAGGTATTAATGCACTGCACAGGAAAAGCAGTACGTTCAGTCTTCTTAGGGAAAGCTGATGTTAAATTGCATAGGAAATGAAAACAACCTTTCATGTAATTAACTGCAATGTGTTCTTTAACCAACGCCATGCTAATAAAGCAAACATAAGCTGTTTCTGCAGCATCAGACGCTGACTTAATGACAGATTGCATATCAGCCTTATTCAAAAGTATGTCAACATAATTTTTTATGAGAATCTTCTGTCCCTCAGAAACACTAGTGTTACTGATAACATTATTAATCATGCCAAAAAACTCTGGTTTGTTTTGTTTGGTTATGGCAGCAATCACAGGTCCCTGTGACTGCAGGATCGAATCTCCATGGTGTGGTGGTCAGCCATTTTGAATTACCTCATGGGCATCTTGGCTTACTGTCTCACGACCATCATCACATGACCATGAGTGGCCATCTTGGGGATGGTATGGGGATGCAACCTGATGACATGTGTGTCCACCATTTTGAGACTCTAACAATTCTCCTATTTGTGAATCATAGAGAAACAAGTGGCTAGCCTTTGCTCTAGTCCACCCCACAGCATACTGTGAGTGTTCAAAATCAAACTCTTCAACATCAGAAAAGGCAAGGTCTATGGGCATTAAGTTAGTATGCCCTGCCAATACCTCTGGCTGATGGCGCAAGTTCGCCATATCTGACTTTTTACTCCTACATTCTAACTGCTCAGATACAGGAGTTAGCACACTGTAAAGTGCATTGTTTTTAATCACATCTTGTAAAACTTGCTTTTTATCAACAGAAACTGTGTCATGATTTATATTCAAAACATTCATTTCAAGTCTACTGTAATTAAAACATACTGAATCATGCTGCACAGTCAAGGTCTGGTGTTGAAATACCAGCACATTAACTCTTTCAGTAATTACTTCAGACTTATCTCTAAGTTCCTTGTTTTCAAAACATAAGGAATCAGTGTTACTAGCCAGAACACCATTAGTTTGAAAAAACTTTTTACTAATAAGTTTTGCCTTTTCAGCGGTCTCTCTTAAGGCATGCAGATCATGGCTGCTTCTCTCATTAAAGAGAGACTTATTTTCTAGACAGACAGATTGTAGCTCAGACAGTAGTCCAGCTGTTTTTTTTTTTCCATATAAGAAGCCCTCTTCAGACTAATCTCCTGCTTGCAGGCAGAATTCTCCATTTTGCAAGCAATATACTCCAATTTCAAAACAGATATCTTATTTAGAACAGCATCAACACAATTAAACAATGTTGCAATTAATAATCCTTCAGGATCATTGGTACCATTTTTCAATTCCCCATAATGGGCATTGATATCCCTTAAAGGGCTACCATTGGATTCTGCTACCTCAGCAAAATCAAACCAACTACTGTTAGCAGTTTGGTTTGTTAAGGCATCTAGCCTCAACTCAGTACTGATATATTTTGACATGTCATATAAGATAAGAAACCCTTAGCTGTCTGTGGATCAAAAACTTTGTTTGCAACCAAAGTTCATGACAGGACACAAACAGCCTTTGGCGTATGTGGACTCCTAGATGCGTATCTACCCATTAAGATTTGAATCCATAAGAAAGCAGTCTGTCGGTTCAGATCCCTTAACAGCTGTGTTCTCACAGAGAAAGAGTAGGAAAAAATAAATAAATAAAACAACTTATTACACAGAAATTGAATATCTGCCAAGAGATTGTTTTGTCTGCACTGTGGAACACACAACAGACCAAAAATTTAAACCTAAGACACTTTTAGCTTGTTTTTTACTGGGGATTTCTTGCAGGGTGTTTTAATTTACAGAGGAAATTAAAATAAAACTTGGCAAACATCCAGACTCTACTTGCAGTCACCATTTGTGTAATCTAAACACTTTTGGTGTGTAGGGTAAATAATAATAATACAGATTCTTGTGTCTCAGAGTCTGCCAAGAAACATTCATAAACAAGCAAGGAGTACTAATAAAGTTTATTATACAACTTACGCCAAGCTTGTGACAAAGAAAATCACAAGGGAGATGGATTTCTCACCACTTCTCCTGAATAATGTACATACTCTCCAGGATTGTAGATCTTAGGTTGTCTAAGATCTTGTCTCTCTCCCTGCTCTCCATCTCTCTGCCAGAGAGTACTAACCTTCGAGAGATGAACTAGTAGTGTCCAGAGAGAGATACAGTGGGTTGGAGACAACTATATACTACAGATAACAGCATAGCAACAGAGATTACCTCATAGTTACAGATATGAGGCACAATATGTATTGGTCCTAAGTCATTCTCCATTGGAGAATGACTTAGGAGACAGAATTACTAATGAGTATCATCTGAGACAAAATATGCTTCCATTAGCATTATAGCTTAGACAAAAGAAATGCTGACTGGTTCAAACTACATGTGGTATTTCTTGCTTACATACAGTATAAAACATAGACATAATAAAGGTTTTCTCTTTGTGTCAGCTTGCTTAGGCAAAGAGAATTGATGACAGGACCCTATTACACGTGGCATATCTGCCTGAGTGTAATACACACACTACATATAATTATATGAGAATATAAGTATACAATAATCACTGATGATCCCCTCAGAGTCATCATATCAGTAATTAGGTAGATTATATAATGAATATCTATGAAAGACAAACTAATCTAGATAAATGTATTATAGTGAGGCATAATGAATCATGCATGACAATATTAGCATATCTACAATGTTAGTGCAAAATAGCAGTATCACAGTACAATAGACCAGGAATAAAGTGTGAGGTGTATGTGAGGTGTATGTGGGATGATAGGGGGCATAACTCAGGCATAACAGAGCTGCTGAACAGGTCAGAGTGAGGAGCATATGTTGTCCCTCTTTGCAGATGACATCTTGATGCATTTGTTTGACTCCAGAGCTGGCTTGCCTGCTATCCACAAGCTACTCAAAAAATATGGGGCAATCTCAGAACACAAATAAACTGGAGCAAAAGTGAGTTATTGTCAGTGGGAAAGATGAGCTAACTGACCACAAACTCCTTGGGCCTGTTAGTAGTTTACAGTATAAAACATCTGGGTGTTTGACTGACTTGCACTGTTGTTGCACTCTGTAACATAATTACATCCCACTGTTGAACCACTGAAATTTGAATATGCAAGGTGGCAGTCTCTACCTCTTACTGTACTGGGCAGAATTGAATTTTATTTTATTATTTACCCTGGAAAAGGCACATTGAGCAACTTGCCCTTTTTCAAGTGCTACCAGCATTTAAAAATAGCAACTTCGACAAACCATAGAAAAGGGGCAAATCAAAAAAAAACAGTTTAGCCACAGTTGCTCTGAGACTAGCTGCTAAGAACAGTTAATAACTAACTGGAACAGACTTACCACATATAACAGACACTGGTAAATTATTATAAAAGCATACACTAGAATAGTCAAAGGTTCTTTGACCAAAACAAGTTCTTCAAAATGGAATTACAAACTGCAGTGCATCCTAGGATCTAGTAAAAAAATTGTTGAACTGTAAGGGAAATTATTCTGAGATGGACAGTGGAACCCTCCCCAACATCATTTTGTGGAAGAAAGCCAAAGTTTTAAGTTTAGTACTGTCCTCAAAGGAAGGTAATTGTGCTGTACCATACAACAGACAGTGGTGGGTACATAAAGGTAAACCAGTTATGAATTAACAGATTAAATTAGATGCAACTTTTATCCTAGATAGCATCCCATTCCCAACTATGCAATAACATAAAATGCCATAATCCAAACCCAGAAGCAGACTCTTAGCCAGGAGTATACAAACTTCAGGTATAAGGTTTTGCTGAATACGCAATAGTTGATGTCACAAATTAATGCCTTAAAGATATGTAGCTTACCAAAATGTTAATACCTGTTCCAAACGCTGCTGGTGAGAGTACCCAATACCTTTTATAAAGCCATCGACTCTCTACTGTATGGCTTTCTCTGGCAGAGTAAGCTTGCTCATATCAAATGCTCAGTATTGCAGCAGTTGACTAGACTGGGGAGCTGTGAGTGCCACTTTTCAAGTTTCATTACTGGGCAGCACAAATGGTGTACCTCCCGGTGGGCTCGCTTTGCCCCAATCCAGCTGGGATGCTGTTGGAGGAGGAGGAGGAGTTGGGGGCAAATATTCTCAAGGGATTATTATCTCCTGCATTGATGGAACACCCAGCTCCACCACTCACCAACCCCATGACATCAAGTATGCAGAGGGTTTGGAATGCTATACATAAACACATTAAACAATCAAGCACCATTTCAACACAGGTGACTTTGACAGCCTCTGTCAAGAAAAAACAGAGTTACAATGTTTTCACTCACCAGACCCTCCTGAGGTGGAGAAAGGTGGGGTTGTCCCAGGTGGGCTTCCTGTAAAATGGAGGCCTGCTGCATCCCTTCACATACCTTAAATCTAACTTTGGCATTCAAACCAGTGATTTTTTTGCTTATTTAAGGGTCTGGTCCTGGTTAACTGGCCTGGACAGTGGAGATCTCAGGACAGGCAAGTTGTCCACTATGGAAGCCTAAACTCCCATTCCTTACTGATGTAATGATGACAGTTTAAAGCCCTTTACATTTGTAGATACTGTATTGTGAACCGATTTTATATTTCTGAGAGTGGTTCTGTGGGCATATTAATTTTTATTTATTTGTCATTTTTCAATCAAGAATGGGTCTGTCAGCTGTGACAGATGAGTTTCTGGTGCCTCCTATTTAATGGGTTACATGGAAGTGCTTTACAGACAGGGAATGTTGGCCAGGTTAATGGGAAAAAATCTTCTAGTCTTACAATAAGTTCTATGGGATCTTTAACCTTTACCTTGGCAGACACCATAAATGGACAGAGGTGACCTCAGTTTAACATCACGTTCAATGGATGGCATCTCAATAGTTCAGCACCCCCAGAGCTGCACTAGAGTATCAATATTGGGCATAATCTGAAGTTTCTGAGTGGAACTAGAACCCATGATCTTCCTATTTTCTGCCTTCACAGCAGTGCTAAATTAAACAATAAGACGAGCTGTAACTTTGGTTGCACTGAGAGAGAATGGAAAACACCTTGAACTGCTGATTTTCAATTACTGGGAACTTGTGCAAATTATTGGGCTCAAACTAGAGATGGGTGAATTAGTTCAGGTAAGTTCAGAAACACCCAGAACCTATGCCATTTTATGTAAAAGAACCATTTTAGAAACGTTGGTTCAGGTTCTGATACTGTTATGATTATTTTTAAAACACTGATTTTGCAGCTTAATATACAGTACTCCCCCAGCATGTCTTTATCTATTAAGAAGGCTAGTGGTAGTGGTAGAAAGACTCAAAAGGAGACTGAAGGTACTGTAGTACCACTCTTAAGTTGTTTTTGATTCATTTCCCTTGACTGACAATAGCTTAATGGTGGCCAGTGAAGCTTAAAACAGTTTTTGTACTTTGAACTAAAAGTTTCTTAAAGTTCTGATAATTTATTTAAAAATTGGTAACCATGAAAGACACACTAAGCTGAGGCTTGCTTCCAGGTTTGATGCAAATGGAGGAGAAGGGGAGTACAGAAATGTGACATTGCAAAACATCTGAGAGTGGTTACATGGACAACATTAGAGATGCAAGAACAACATGGTGAGCAAGTAGCAGCCTGGGTCATTGCACTGACATGAGGACAAGCGTGCAAGAATACAAATAAAGTGTGCAGTGCCTGTTAGGAAAGGTAATAATGTTGGGATGAGGTGGGGAAACAATCAGACCCTTTTATGGATCATCAGAAACTTTTAGAACCTCGGAACCTTTGCGGTTCTGCCTTCCTTGCTGAAACTGTGGCTTTCAGTTCAGCTGGCCCTAACCAGTCAAACCAGCTAAGGTGGTAAACACACTTTCCACTCCCTTCCCCTCCCTCTCTCCCTCCCACAAACACAATACACATTTTGCAAAGGTTTTATTTGAAATCCCCCCCAGCACACTCTCCTGAGTCCCCCAAATACAGCTGTTTATTTGGTAGGTGATCTTGACCCGCTATTAGTTATATTGGTGGGAGCTAACGTTAGTCACACTCAAGGAAAGTTGAGTCTTCCCCCTGCCCCCAGCTCCAGTCTGCCATCAGTTTATACTCTCCAACCAATAGACCCCCCCAAACACAACAAAGCTCCAATATAGTGCATTTAAATGGAACATAAACCCTGCTGTTTACATTTTTTAAATATAATTGTATATTTGGGCATGTGTGAAGTCTGTTTGATCACCCTAGTATATCGTTTTGTGTGTTAGTTTTGATATAGTAGTTTTGTTTTCTTATATTGAGCACCATAATAATGCAGTCTTTTCCCCATCCAGTACTTATTTTTAAATTACTTAGCAGTTCCACAACTCAGTAACATCAGTTGAGCTGATGACTGCAATGAAGTGTAAGACAGTGACATTGGCTAAACTGATATTAATGGGTTCCACTTTACTGTAGTCTTTAGTTCAGCTGATGTTACTGGTTTCCAGAACTGCCAGGTAATTACAAAATTAATACTGGGCAGAGAAAAGGCTCCATTAATATGGGGCCCTAAACAAGGGAAAAAGAGGACTTTGTCAAAACAAACACATAACACAGTATACTAGGATGATTAAACAGACATACATGCCAAATTTACAATTGTATTAAAAAAGGTAAACAGGGTTTATGCGCCCTTATAAAATGGGCAAAAAAACATACGAAAGCTGATCGACTGAAAGCCTTTTTCAGCCTTCTACTTATCAGGATATAATCATACAATGGGCATTATTTGTGTCAACCAAATTGCACCACATGGCAAAATCAATGTGTGCCACCATTCTACCACTGCAGCTCCTTATACAGTATTTGAGGGAACTGCTAGAACTGGGAGAGGGATGGCACAGACTTCTAAACATCTATAAACACTAACATCATTTGCCACCTAACAGGAGTCACAAGTACGGGGGAACACCAGAGAAATGCCACTCATGGTATACACTCCCCCTTTCCTGCACAAGCCTCAAACATTTATTCCTTTCAATGTATAATTTTCTGTTGCTCATTGGCAGTTTTCTTTTCATTGGTCCATCTCTTGATCTCGCTCAGTCCTTGCATCTCTGGACCCCCTTCCCACACACACATTCTTACACTTTGTGGTCTCCTATAAATCCCAGCTGCAAAAATGCAGAATTAAAAACTTCACAGCTTTTCCAGCATGACCAGTGCAATTTGTGAACCACACAACAGGAAACATTGTGTAAGGTGGCCACTGATGGACATGCTCGCTTCCAAGTCAAAGCAGCCATTCAGGCGACAAATCTGTTAAAAAACAATGAAAGTACACACACACACACAAAAAATGCTTTCTGTATCTTCAGAGGGGACAAGGCCCAGAAACACCACACCAAATACATGACACAGTATAAGACACGCTCGCTCTCCATTGCTGTGACTGAAACTGCATGAGGGCATGCTCGCTCCCTGTTGCTGTAAGTGAAAGTGTATGGTAAAAGTAAAGTAATATATATGAAAAACATGTTTTTTCAGTGTTTGTGTCTCTGGGAGGCTGGGGAGTAGACACACAGACAGACACCAGCCTCCTCCATTGTTTTTGAATCGAAAGGCTCCATTCCAAGGACTACTTTTTATCTTTTTCTTCTAATGATATTTTCTGTTTTTTTTTGTACACCCTGTATGTGCATTTTTTATGAACTTTTTTACCGGAGGGCCCATTTTATAAGTGCAATAAGACACTCCGAGATGTGGGTTATGATCTGATAAGAGCACTTACCACGTGCTAAAGACACTCAACGCAAATATCTCATGCCTCATAATGCACCTGGGGCATACTCTTATCAGGCCATAACCCCCACCTTGCTGTGTCTTATTGCTTGCTTAATAGACAGGTGATGACTTGTGCCTCACAATGCACCCAAGGAGTGTTGTTATCCCAAAATAATGACTGATCAACTCTGCTTGCTGGGCGGTGTTATGTAGACACATAGCTACGTAGATACGTAGATACAAAAAGTTGTCAGCAGATAAGGGCCTTCAGCTCACCTAGTTTGCCCATTAATGCTAGTAACTGTGCTTCTTCAAGCTTTTCTGGAACTAGGTTTTACTCCTTCGCCCAACTACCAGTATCCCCCTATGCCTATCTCATGTGTTCTTAAATCCTGCAATTGTTTTGGCCCCCACCACCTCCTCTGACAGGCTGTTCCATTTGTCCACCACCCTTTTGTGAAGAAGTACTTCCTCACATTCCCTCTGAACCTCCCTCCCTCCCTCTAGCTTCATTCTATGTCCCCTCATCCTTATATTTATTTTTCATTGAAAAATTGTGTTCTCCTGTGCTTTATTCTTCCCTGTGAGATACTTAAATGTCTCAATCACATGCCCCCTCTCCTTCCTCTCTTCCAAGGAGTACATGTTTAAGTCCTTCAGCCTGTCCTCATAGGTTTGTGATGTAATCCCAGCACCATCTTGGTTGCCCTCCTCTAAATCACTTCCAGTCTATTTATGTCCTGACGTAGGTAAGGCCTCCAGAACTGGACATAGTACTCAAGGTGTGGCCTCACTAACGTGCTATGAAGTGGAATTATTACCTCCATTTTCCTGCTGGTGATTCCCCTACCTATGCATCACAGCATCCTGTTTGCTTTTCCTGCTGCCTTGTCGCACTGCCTACCTACCTTGAAGTCATCAGAGATGATAAACCTTAAGTCCCTTTCCTGCTTGGAGCATTCTGTTTCCTTCCCCCCAGCTGATATGTTGTTCCTGGATTTTTGTGCCCCATGTGCATGATCTTGCACTTTTTATTATTGAATCCCAACTGCCAATCCCTTGACCAGTCCTCAAGCTTCTGCAGGTCTCTCCTCATTCTATCCACACCCTCTGGCATGTTCAGCCTGTTGCAGAGCTTTGCGTCATCAGTAAGCTGGCAAATTTTCCCTTCTAGGTCTTCTGCAATGTCACTGATAAAGGCATTGAAGAGGACAGGACCAAGCACTGATCCCTGGGGTAACCCACTGGTTACTTTACCCTCTGCAGAGTGACTGCCATTTACAACCACCCTATGTGTCCTGTTATCCAGACAGTTCTTAACCCACTTTACCACCATCTTACCCACTCCCATGTTCCCCAGCTTGTTTAACAGCCTTCTGTGTGGAACACTGACAAAGGCATTACTGAAGTCCAGGTTGGCCACATTCACTGCCCCCCCGATCCACCTCCCTGGCCACCCAGTCAAAGAGCTTAATGAGATTAGTCTGGCATGACCTCCCTCTGGTAAAACCATGTTGCCTTGGGTCCTGTAGACTGTTGGCAACCAGGTGTTCTACTATTTTTTCCTTCAGTAGTGTTTCCATGATCTTTCTCACTACTGAGGTCAGACTGACTGGTCTGTAGTTTCCTGCTTTCTCATTGTTTCCACTTTTAAATATGGGGACTACATCAGCTCTCCTCCAGTCTTTGGGTTCCTGCCCTATTTCCAATCATCAAAGGAAAGAGATGACCTGTGATTGGGTCAGCTCTCTCCTTTGAATTAGACAAAGTTCCCACCCAGCACACCAAAACAGTGTCATGATCAGCTTGGATGATGACTGATGTGACACTGATAAGCCCCTTGCAGACCACTCTGCAGAGGACTGCCAGTGTCACATCTTTCAAAAGCCACTCTCCTAACAAAATGTTCATTGCACCTGTGCACACAAGCACAAAAAAGAGGACTGTGTCAAAACCAACACACAACACAATATATTAGGGTGATTGAACAGACATCATACATACCCAAATTTATAATTATATTAAACAAACTCTAGTCAGAGCCAATACAGCTGCTAAATGATTTTAAGTGAATGTTCATGATATCAGGAATTAGGAGGGTGTTTTGTTGTTAAAGATTCTACTTAAAATTTGTCAAATTACATGTAGTATGTCATACGGTGTCATATACGAATGAGACATTAGCAGTCTGTTACTAATGTGGCACATCCTCAGGATACGAGGAGGCTCATAAAGTTACAACTGGCAATAAAGGTAATGAAAAGAATACCATCAAACCTGGTATTAACTACCCACAAGGCATATTTTCTATAGTTGGTTAATACATATAATTATTAAAAAAAGCTTTACCTATAAACCACAATATCAGGAAATATGCATTTATATAGCAGTCCATTTTGCATATGTTGGGATGAAGCACTGAGGATATAAAATGTTCAGGTGTTCATTCATATATATCCCTTCCCCTGAGAGACATTTTCTTTAGCACTCTGGATCCAATGAACTCTGTGATACAAAATACAATTGTCAGGCATGTATTCTAAGAAATAATAAAAAGCAGCACGTTATTATATCAGATGCTCATTTACTCATAATACAATAAAGAAACACTTCTATTACAAAGTATGCCATCTTCTTTTAATGGAAATAAAGATTGTCTATAGAAAGCTTACAGAAAATTCACAAGTTCAAAGCAATCATTCACAAGCAGGCTATAGAACCCCCCCCCCCCAGGTATAGATCCATTATGCCTGAGCGTCTGATATAATAATGTTCTGCTTTTTATCTGTTTATTAGAATAGACTCCTGACATTTGGAATCATTGTACTACAGAGTTCATTGGCTCCACAGTTCTAAAGAAAATTTCTCTCAAGAAAAGGGATATATAAATCAATATCTGTATGTTTTATATCCTCAGTGCTTTGGTCCAACATCCACAAAATGGACTGCTATATAAATTGATATTTCCTAATACTGTAGTTTATATTTAAAGCTTTTCTTCTAATTACATGCAAAAACCAACCGTGAAAATAAGCCTTGGGGGTAGTTTATATCAGGTTTGATATTATACTTTTCATTACCTTAATTACTGGTTGCAATTTTATAAGTGCCTCCTTGTATCCTGAGAATTCATCACATTTGTTGTTTCAAATTTTTAATTTTTACACATCACTGGTGGTGGATAATATAAGGGCATTTCTGCATCAAGTTTCTAACTCTGATAAAGCTCTGCTTCTGGAGTAAAACATTAGTTGTTTTTGCCCCAGTCTGGCATAGCATTGCTTCCTGCTATTCAGCAGATTAGATTAAATGTAAAGAAGTGCAAAGTAATGCACCTGGGAAACAAAAACCCAGAAGAAGAGTACACAATGGGGGGTGAGATACTGACAACAACAAAAATGGAAAGGGACTTGGGGGTAGTTATATCAGATTACCTAAAAGCGGGCAAGCAATGTGAGAGGGCAGTAAGGAGGGCTGGGGTGGGGGATACTGGGATGCATAGGGAGAGGCATCACCAGTAGAAAATAAGAAGTTGTTATCTCTTTGTGGAGACAGTTGGTGAGACCCATCTGGAGTACTGCATGCAGTTCTGGAGACTCCATCTCCACAAGGACATGGACAGGGTGGAGGCTGTCCATAGGAGGGCAGCCAAAATGGTGCAGGGTCTGCACCAGAAGACATATGAAGAGAGACTAAAGGAGCTTAATATGTATACCCTCAAGGAGGGGAGGGAGAGGGAGACATGAAAGAAACTTTCAAGTACCTCAAGGGAATCAACAAAGTCCAAAAGGGTAGCATCTATCAGAAAAAGAGATGTGCAAGAACAAGGGGGCACAATTTGAAGATGGGGGGATAGCTCAGAGGTAATGTGAGGATTTATTTTTTCATGCAGAGGGTTGTAGATGAATGGAACAGCCTTCCTGAGAAAGTCATGGAGTCAAAGATATTGGGGGAATTCAAGAATGCATGGGACAAACATAAGGCAAGTCTAGTGGTGGGTAGGAGGAAGTAGGCTGTTGGTTAACTAGGATCTGCAGCTTATCCATTGGGTAGCGGAATGGGCAGACTAGGTGGGCCAAGCAGTTCTTACCTGCCATCAAACTCTATGTTTCTATGTTTCTATTGCACTACTGCACTTTTGTTGTTTTGAATATTTATCCTATGAATTTGCATATGCTTTTTTATGAAGCTGGTTAAAGTTTTACTGTTAACTATGGAATAACGCTGCTTTGTATTTGATGTATGAGTGACAAGTACACAAAAGTGCAATAGTACAATGAATAGCAGAGAGCAATACTACAATAGATTAGTACAAGAAACAACTAACATTTCTTTCTAGAACATCACTGGAGTTGAGCTCCCAGTGCCTGCTTACTTTTGTTCATTGACTCTTGGACTGGGGGCTGGGCACCTGGTGTTAGAATCGTGGGTTGGTAGCACAGGGATTTAGCTGTCATTGCCTACTTACTTTTTTTATATAGTGTCTGACTCCATAGTTGGGTACTTGTGTCAGAATGGGGAGAGTTTGTTAGCACCAGGGTTGGGAATCAAGTGGCTAATTACTTTTCATTTTAGTTTACCATCCAACTCCAGAATTGGGCACTCAGTGTTAGAAGGGATGGGGAAGTGTCACTGGGGTTTGGCCCCTGGTGGCTGTCTAGCTATATTAATAGTGGCAGCTTCAGGTTTTCAAACAGAAGCAATATTCATATGCCTCTGACTGCTCTGTGTGTCATAAATCCTCCACCCAAGCCTTAACCAGCATGCTTCTTGCACCTGGCTGCTGCAGACCCTCATATGTGTTTGCCCCTCACCATTTCCTGTGCCCACACCAAGCCCTCTCAATGAAAGTGGCATACCCTGGACTCCTGGATAGTTGAAGCCATGTTATGAGTCCCCTGCATTAAGCTGAGGCTGACTTCTCAAACTCCAGGTGAAATGTGGGTCTGGTTTTGTACAATTTTAATCCATTCACTTCCC
Organism: Neoceratodus forsteri; assembly: GCA_016271365.2. Classification (NCBI taxonomy): domain Eukaryota; kingdom Metazoa; phylum Chordata; order Ceratodontiformes; family Ceratodontidae; genus Neoceratodus; species Neoceratodus forsteri. The sequence goes on along the minus strand of CM028130.1, from coordinate 1,061,703,679 downwards.
TGTATCAGAAGGGATTAACTTTTCTTCAGTTAATTAAAATAAAGTAACAAGTCTCTTTTGGAATGCAGATACCTCTTGAGACTTACAATACATTATGTTAAATAGTGAGGAATTAGATATGATGGATCTAGAATCTGTTACAACCTTAAATTACTATGTTACAGTGAGGGGTTGGACATTATGGACCTAGTGTCCCTTACAACATTTAATTACTATGTCACAGTGAGAGATTGGACATGATAAACCCAGAGTCCCTTACAACAATAAATTGCTATGTTACAGTGAGGGGTTGTACATGATGGACCTAGTGTCCCTTACAACATTTAATTACTATGTCACAGTGAGGGGCTGGACATGATGGACCTAGAGTCCCTTACAACAATAAATTACTATGGTACGGTGAGGGGTTGGACATGATGGACCTAGAGTCCCTGACAAACTTAAATTACTGTGTTACAGTGAGAGGTTGGACATGATGGACCAGAGTCCCTTGCAACATTTAATTACTATGCTGCAGTGAGGGGTTGGACATGATGGACCCAGAGTCTCTTAAAACATTAAATTACTATGTTATAGTGAGGGGTTGGACATGATGGACCCAAAGTCCCTGACAATCTTTTCCAGGACCTCTGAATGCACGGAGGGGCAGCAAACTGTTTGAGGATTGTTGTGCTCTCAATATACAGACTGCTACAGCTACAGCTGTGAACCTTCCTCCTAGCTAGGCTCATGTGCTGTGAAGCTTGATCAAATAGAAATAAAAAATGTAAATGTGAAGGTGGACATTGGACAGCAAAATAAAATGAGAGCGGTGAAGAATTAAAAAACAACCTCATTAAAAACACAATGCCTTTATGGGTCTGTACAGGGAGATTGCCTAAAGAACAGGCAGCTAAAATAAAATGTCAACTTCTATGTATCTATTTAAAATCACACAAGAAGGCTAAATATAAACTACAAGGATAATCAAGGGTAAAGACTCAAATGAGTTGCGAGGTAATCTGACAGCAGGGGGACTGGAATGCTAAACAGTGGAATGCAGGATAGAGTGCAGCCAAGGAAGAAGTGCCGTAGAAAGAAAATCATCTTTTCATTGTTTATGGAAGTTAGCTGTTCCAAAGCTATTTATCTTATATGCTCTTAAAATGATGAATGTGTTTCAATAGGAATTACAGCAATTACTGCCTGAAGCTCTTTTAACAGGCACAATTATTAATGGGGCTCTAGAAATAGTGCTATCCACTGCAGACAGGGGTGCAGGCGCACACACCACTGTAGTAAATGGAGAGAACAGCAGAGTAATTTGAGGCATCATGTCCAAACCAAACTACTCAGTGGAAGACCACAGTCTCACAATCCTGTCAGTCTTTTTCCTTACTCATAGCATAACCTCAACATGGTGACATCACCATGAAGCCATAAAAAGATAAACAACAGGGTTTATCTTCCCTTTAATAGACAGGTAATGATGACTTGTGCCTCACAATGCACCCAAGGTATGTTGTTATCCCACAACTATGCACAACCTGGAGTGTCTTATTGTAAGCTCCATTCAGCCCTTGGAGCTAGCTAATGGGCTCTTGGGACTTTGTTACTCCTTCATTAGACTGGGGTCCTCTTCTTTGCTCTCTGGACTGGATGTTTGCTGTTGTGGGACCAGTACAGCAGCACCAGAGCAGCTGCCAGGAGTCTGTGATAGGAGCCATGCCGTGGCACTGCTTTACTTGGTAGCCACAACCACACTTAGTGACCTATGCTTTCAGCCCTCAGACAGTACAGTGGGGCTCAGACTAGGTCAAGTTATACACCATCAGGTACACAGCAGCCATTGATCCCAGGAAAGGCGATGAGGCCAGAGACAAGTTTCAGTAAAAATAAATAAATACATGCCTCCTACACTGAACAACAGTTTCATACTGAGATGGCTGAAGTAGGTAAATTTCTGTCAAACAACTGCATCCCCAATCAGAAAACAAAGAACTTGCAGCACATAATAAAATGAACATGTCAAAGGACAACTAACACTTCACAGACAACCATTTCTTTTCAAAACACTTTCAATTCTTAAACACTTCAACCCCAGAAAACAACCGTTTCCATGAGGTTTGTTAGCCAACATGAGCAAAGTATAAAGCAATGACACTGCATAGATGAAGCAGAACTACAGCACCTTGAACTCTAATGCATCATCAAGTCACATGATGCACTGCAACAGTGGGGTTATGACCTCTGTAATGGAGCCAAGCAGGTTTTAACAGTAGCACAGAATGGAGCTTAGTAACTTGAAATCCAGATGAAACTTGGTGGGTGTGATATAGGCATTCATTGTTTAAGCCTACAAACTGCATTGTTTTAAGAATAAATAGTTTATGGGATCTTCCCTTTAATATGCATATGATATAGCCATGTGACAAAAACAGCCATATCAGTAGACACAAAACTGTTTTAAAAATCAAAAGCAAAGCCATCAAGCAATGCTACGACAAATACAGAAAGAGTTAGCATGGCATACTCCAGCCCCCCCCCCAAAAAAACCCTCAAAAATCTTAAATTGCAAAGCAAACCATCACAGGATACAGCTGAAATAAATAACAAGCACAAGTCAACTAAAAAAGAACTTCATCCAAAATTATGCACACCTTACAGAAAAATTAAACCATAACATGCCTCAGTGGTTCCTCTGCTCAAAATACAAGCCTAACTGAAACAAATAAATCATTTATAAATCAAATTCAGCAACCTCCATGGTAATGAATAATGGGGAATTACTCTGGCATGCTGGAAGCCCATGTTCATGCTGAGACATCAGGAGTGGAGTCTGACATGGAGGCTCAGAGCATCTGCTGCAGGGTCTCTTCTTGAGTTGGGGGAAGTTTGATGCACCACTCTAGTGGTGACTCCTGGTGATGGTGTCAGTGCCTCTCAGGGTGTGGTTTACAATGCACCATCAGGCACCAACTCAGGCTGTGTGCAATAGTTAGTGGGAGGAGGCAGTGAGAAAATCACGCATAACAAGACTATGTTTCCATCAAGGGGTTCTGATGACATCATAGAGGCCTCAAGAACAAAGCCCAGAGACAGAAATGTAGCAAAGTTGTTCATAGCTGCCCATGTGTTATTTTGTATAGAATATGATTTGAAACATAAAACAACTGTTTTATTTTTCTTCCTAAGAAATCTTCAGTTTCATTGTTTAATTAATTTTTAAAAAACACAAAACACACCCTAATCCAGCTTCTAGAAATCTACAGTGACAGGGCTGAATAAGATACTGTCCCGTTTGTTATGTAGAAAGATTTATTATGTAGAAACAGTTAAACGCAAGGATCTGTTTTATCCTCTTCCGTTCTGTCTCTTGACTGCCTGATCACGCAGTCAAATTTTCTTGTGAGACCTAGGAACTGGCCAATCTGACAGTCTTGCTATTCCTGCCCCCCGCTATCTCTCTGCCTTCACTTGCTGTTGCTACCTTTTCTTCCCTCTTGCATATCTGAAGTTATAAAATATATATGAATCTTTATGTGAAACTGGGATCCCTTGGTTTTAATAATGTCCGTAGTTATATTGTTGAACTTATTGCAAAAAGCTATCTGGAGCTCAAGGGGTTAACCTGAGATGCTGGTCTGCAAACTCTGTGCAGAGCTGTAAACATGAGGTCATTTCTGGGATACCATGTACTGTTTTGTTGCACCTGCAAGGAAGAAACCTATAAGAACAGTTTCTGAAAAAGACAGGATGTCTTCTTAATGAGTTCCCAGACAAAGGCATATAAAAAGAGCAGCAATATTTTTGCTGGAGAAACTGAGATTTGAAACTGAGAAGAAACACTCAGAAGAAGGATATTGTTTTCTCTGTTTGTACTGTCTATATAAATAGTTATACTGAACAATTTTACTTTTCATTTTACTGTAATTGGAAAAAATAAAACACTACTTGCAAATTTTATACCTGCTCCTGGTGTTCCTATCCTTCCTGACCTGATCCTTAATGACAGATGGGTCAGACTAAGTGGGATTTATGCCATGCATACTCTAAGCCAGGAGTTTTGTGCATGGGTACTAGACCTGGTACCAGGGAAGCATAGAAAAAAGGTATGGATTCTGCAGCAGCAATTCCAGCAGTGATTACCAGAAATACGGCAGTTAAACTAGCAGAGGAAGAAGTCCAAGCTGAGACTGTACAGCCAGCACCAGTGATGGAAAAAAAGAACAGGCAGTGACAGAACCTGAAAGCCTGTCTGCCTTCTTCAAATGGTTGGCTGTACAACAAAGAGAGACAGAGAAGCAGAGAAAAGAAGAGGTGCTGAAACAGGAGCAGCAGAAAAAAGAAGAGGAGCAGTGGAGAAAAGAAGAGATGCAGCAACAGGAGCAGCAGAGAAAAGAAGAGGTGCAGTGACAGGAGAAGCAGGGAAGAGAAGAAATGCAGCAACTGAAGCAGCAATGGCTGGATGCCTTGAAAGCTACAAAAGCTGGAGGATCTGGCACAGGTTCACCAGAGCAACAAAACTCCAACAATTTAAAAGACCTTAAACTTACAAAGCTGTGTCCCTTGGATGATGTCGAAGCATACCTACAACTTTTGAAAGGGTTACTGCCACCTGCCAGTGGCCAAAGCAGCAATGGGCAATCAGGCTGGCCTCTGACGGGTAAAGATCAACTTGCCTACAGCAATATGGGCACTGCACAGTCAGAAAACTATGACCTTGTGAAAAGAGAAATCCTGAAAAGATACAACATCTCAGGAGAGACCTACAGGCAAAGATTCTGGTCCCTGAAGTATAACACATTCAACAAGCCTCGGAGAAGCCTTCACATGACTCAAAGAACTCCTTAGTAAATGGCTCCAACCAGAGGGCAAAACAGTCCCACAGATCACTGACACCTTTGCAATGGAGCAATTCATCAACATCCGGCCTAAATATGTATAACTTTGGATAAAAGAACACCAACCAGAAAGTTGGGAAAAGGCAATTTCTTTGGCTGAGGACTATCAGATGGCCAGACAGACCATGCAGCAGTGAAGTAACAGCCAAAGACCGGTAAGATCCACTTTTTTCCCAATCTAACTCCAAATCAGAGAAAAACTGTGGTGGTGGTAACAAATCTGCATCCCAAAAACTTTATTTGCTATAACTGTAACAAGTCTGGCCATATCACAGGAAACTGCCATAGAAATAACGAGCATACCACTGTAGCAGATTTGGCCTTAGCAAATTGGGACATGTATTTAACAGATGTCAAAGTGGGAGATAACACTGAAAAGGGCCTTATTGATTCGGGAAGCAGAAAGATCTAAGTGCAGGTTGAAGTGCTTGGAAAACACTATGTAAAAGGACCAGATACTGGTGTCATCTGCATCCATAGGGACACTCGATACTATCCCACCACACAAGTGACACTAAATATTAATGGTGTGTCACACCAAATAAAAGTGGGGGTAGTACTTAAGTTACCTGTACCTGTGAGTATTGGAATTGACTGTCCAGGATTTACTGAGTTAATCTCAGAGGAACTGAAACCTGCAGTTTCAGCAGCAGTGGTAACATGAGCACAGGCAAAGAACATTTCAGATGGTGGAGACACTTCCTTTCGGTGACTTCGATGCGGCCTTGTTTGAGCCCATTTCCAAGATCCAGAAGTTCAGGAAAGAAAGAAGATGCCTGAAACAACAGTGGCAACAAAAGACTGATGGACATAAGGGGTTAAAATATGAAAATGCTGAAACTAGACTGATAACTGATTGTGATTTTCTTTCATAACAAATTAATGATGCTTCGCTCCAATGTTATTTTAAACAGCTGTGGGTGAAACAAAAACAGGGTGAATCAATGTTTAAAAAATGTAATGCACTGCTGTGTTAAACCTGTGTTAATGGTAAACCTCAGACACAGGAATAGAAAGAACAATTGGTTAAACCACAGAAGTATAGAACTGAGTTGTTACAGATAGCACATAATAGTCCTATGGCTGGTCACTCAGGGAGGATTGCACCTTGCCAAATTGCTGTACAGATTTTACTGGCCTGGAATTCGTGAAGATGTTGCTACCTATTGCAGTTCTTGTGCTGAATGTTAGAAACTAGCCCCAGTGACTAAAAAGACAACGTGCCCCTGATGCACTACACTTGATAGCTGTGCCTTTTGAGAGAATGCAATGGATGTGGTTGGCCCTTAGGCAAAGTAAAAATAGTAATCAAGTCATTTTGGTAGTACAGTATGTGACTATTACTCAATACCCAGAGGCAGTTCAATACATACTGTCACAGTCCCAAAAGTGGCAGCAGAGCCTGCCAAAATTTTCAGCAGGGTGGGCTTACCAAAAGAGATTATTACCGATCAGGGTAGTACTTTTGGTGCTGCATTACTGAAGGAGCTGTACCGACTATTAGGTATCACTGCCATAAGAACCTCCCTTTATCACCCTCAGACAGAAGGTCTTATTGAGCATTTTCATCAAACCTTAAAACTCATGTTAAAAAGGTTTGTAAAAGGGGAAGGGAAAGATTGGTACCAATATTTGCCTTACCTGTTTTTTGTTTACAAAGAAGTGTCACAAGCCTCAACAGATTTTTCACCATTTGAAATGCAATATGGTAGACAACCTAGAGGGACACTTGATGTAATAAGAGAAACATAGGAAGATAACTCCACTCAAAAACAATCCATTACATCTTATATGTGTGCCCTGAGAATGAAACTGGCAAAATATATTGAAATTGCCCATAGTAATCAGGAAGAAGCCCAAAACCTGCAGAAGGCGTATTATGACCATGGAATAAAAGAAAACATTTTTGAGCCAGGTGAAAAGGTCTTGTTAATGTTGACCACTACAGAAAATAAACTGTTAATGAAGTGGTGAGGGCCTTATAAAGTGCTTAGATTACTGGCACAGTTAACTATGAGACTGAGACCCTGAGAGAAAAAATCCTACCAAGATATACCATGCTAACCTCCTAAAAAAAATGGGTTGAAAACACACCAAAGACTGCTTTGTTAGTTTTATCAGAAACTTCTACTGAAGATATTGATATAGCTTATGACAGACTGAAAGAAACTGTAACTGCTGATGCTGTAGAGGCAAATGTTTCCTTAACCTCCGAACAAACTGCAGAAATTCATAACTTACTAAAGGCATTTAACAGTACTTTTACCACAGTGCCAGGCCGAGCAAAAGAGGCTGAGCATGTAATAGTGACAGTGAATGCTCACTCTATTAGACAAAGACATATAGATTACCAGGGTGGTTATGAGCAGATGTGGTTAAGGAAGAGTTGGGTATCATAGAAGAGTTGAGAAGTGCTTAGTCATCACCATTGGTGATTGTAAATAAAAAGATGGGGTGTAAAATCTGACTTGATTTTAGGAAACTTAATCAAGTGTCTGAATTTGACAGCTATCCTATGCCAAGGATAGATGATTTGGTAGACAAACTGGAAAGTGCCAAGTATATCAGTACACTTGATCTCATCAAGCGTTACTGGCAGATTCCCCTAGCTAAAGAATCCAGAGACAAAACTGCATTTGCCACTCCTGTTGGATTCTATCAGTTCACCGCCATGCTGTTTGGTTTACATGGTGCGCCCACTACATTCCAGTGGTACATGGATGAAATTTTAGCTACTCACCCTGGTTATTGTGCTGCTTACCTGGATGATGTCATGGTGTACAGTACAGACTGGAAAAGCCACCTGGAACACCTATGAGTAGTTATCCAAGATATCAAAAATGCAGGTCTGACCATTAATCCTCCCAAATGTGCATTGGGCATGCAGGAAACCAGATATTTGGGCTATGTTTTGGGAAATGGAGAAGTAAATCCAGAGATTTCTGAGATAGAAGCTATAGTAACAGTCCCATCCCTAAAACAAAACCTGTCAGGTCATTTTAGGGCTGGCTGGTTATTATCAGAGATGTGTTATCAACTTTGCTCAGATGGCTACTGCCCTCACTAAACTCATGAAGAAATTGTTCCCAAATAATGTGAAGTGGACCTCAGAGTGTTATGATGCTTTTTGGACCATCAAGGCTACATTATGTTCAGCCCCTGTTTTATGAAGCCCAGTCTTTGAGAAACAGTTTTTGTTACATAAAGATGCATCAGAGGCAGGCCTAGGTGCAGTTTTGAGTCAAAATATAGATGGGAAGGAACATTCAATTCTATGTAGCAGTAGGAAGTTGCACATTACAGAAAAATGTACTCCACCATTAAAACGGAATGCCTTGAAGCAAAGTGGGCCTTGGAATTTCATAAGTTTTATTTGCTAGGAGCTGACTTTGTACTTCTAACCAATCATAATCCTCTGTGTTGGCTTAACCAAATGAAGGATAAAATTCAAGAATCACAAGGTGGTACCTGGCAATACAGCCATTTAAATTCAGGTGATACACAAATCCAGAAAAGAAAATGTTGATGCTGATTTTCTGTCAAGATATATATCAGGAATTGAGAATTCAAAAGTTGAAAAAATGTGTGAGTTTAAAACTTCACTGTTTGCTGTACTAGTTGTTATGGAGAAAATAGATTCTGCATATGCTGAGAACTGTAAAGAATATAAGTTAATGTTAAAGAAGACTTTAAAGAAGATTTTGAAAACTGTTTTTTTAAAACAGATTTCCTCTTAAAGAGGGGGGTATGTGACAGGGTTGAATAAGATCCTGTCCCATTTATTATGTAGAAAGATTTGTCATGTAGAACGAGTTAAATGCAAGGATCTATGTTTTGCTCTTCTGTTCTGTCTGTTGTCTGTCTGACTGCGCAGTTACATTTTCTTGTGAGACCTAGGAATTGGCCACTCTAATGGTCTCGCTATCCCCCCTGCTATCTCTCTGCCTTCACTTGCTGTTTCTATCTTTTCTTCCACTTTGTGTATCTGAAGTTATAAACTATGTGTGAAACTGGGATGCCTTGGTTTGAAAATGTAAATGGTTATATTGTTGAAATGACTGCAAACAGCTATTTGGAACTCAAGGGTTAACAGCTATTTGGAGCTCAGGGTTAACTTGAAATGCTGGTTTGCAAATTCTTTGCAGAGTTGTGCATGGGAGGTCAGTTCTGGGACACCATGTACTGTTTTGTTGCACCTGCAAGGAAGAAACAGACAAGAACTTTTCTGAAAAACAATGTTCTCATAATGAGTTCTCAGACAAAGACATAAAAAGAGCAGGAACGCTTTTGCTAGAGAGGGAGAAGAGAGCACAACTGGAACTTGAAATTAGAGATATCCTCAGATGAAGGACTTTGTTTTCTGTATTTGTACTGCCTTTGTAAATAGTTACACTGCACAATTTTATTTTTATTTTACTGTTATTGGATAAAAATAAAATGCTACTTGCAAATAATATACCTGCTCCTGGTCTTCCTATGCTTCCTGATCTGTGGGTCGATGACACAGTGGGATGGTAAAAGGAGCACAACAAAAAAAATGTAGGTAAAAAAAATGAAAAAACAAAAAAGTAAAGAAAAAAGATTGAAATGAATGGACCCTTTGAGATAAATGGTCTCTGTTCATTTCAATTCAGTTTGATGTGAGAGAATCAGCTCTTCATGGGACAGCAACTATCAAAACATGTGTGAGGAGGTGGGGGTAGGTGGGTGGTACAGTACACGGGGGACAGTGAGTGGAAAAGTGTCAGTTTTATTGCATTCCAGTTCACACTACAAACTTTATGGGAAGGGACACAGAGTCACGTTATCTCTGGGGGGATTGAATGTGTAGCTGATTCAATATAAAGAACAGAAACTTGGAACACATGTGAGGAGGTTGAGGGTAAGTGGGTGGAACAGTGCACAGAGGGCTGTAACATGTATCTTTTTACTTCATTACTTTATGCACTACAGTCTTTAGGGAAATGACAATGACTCACATTAATGGATGGAGTGAGGTGGTTGAATATGTACCAAACTCTTTACAGTGGACTGAGATGAGCTACACTTATGTGAGGAGGTTGTGGGTATGTGGGTGGTACAGCGCCTGCAGTGCAGGAAAGGGTTGGATTTGTTTCATTACATTTGGAAGTATGATCAGCTCCTGAATACACTATAAGCACATATGCAAGCAAGTCATTAGTGGGTAACTGGCTTGGTAGCAGAGATTTTTGGTCACAACCTGCTAATGATATTTCCAAGCATGGGTGCCAGAACATGGGGAAAAGTGGGGTATGGGGCTGTAGTTATCTGGTCCTTACCACTGCCATCTTCCCCAAGGGCTTGCCCCCCTGCAGGTTGGCAGGGCTTCACAACCCATGCAGTGAAATGGATCCAGTTTCAGCTGCGTGCCCCAGTGGTCAGGTGAGGAGCCTGTGGGCACTTGATGACATCCTGGCACCAGCTTTCTCCCATTTGCTGTCCCCTGGGAAATGTGACACACAATTGCATCATGACTGTGTGCCACTTTCTCTTGTGCGATGTATGTCAACACCTGCCAAGACACTTCCTTATGTGTTGGCCCAGTCTGCCTTCTCCCAGCTTCCACTAGGGGCAAGGTAAGCACCAGGCTCTGCTCACTCTCCCCACAGAGGAGGACAGCAGTCCAATGGATGCTCAATGCTCCTTCTCCCAGCTGGCCCTCCAACATCCCAAGTTCACTTTCAAACCTGGGTCATTATCGCTGCCAGCAATAGTGATACCACGGCACTGACTGGTCAGCTCATGTTTTATGCTCATTGTTAGTCCCACCAATTCACCTCAGGATCCCATCCCCAAAGCATCATGTGTAGTTAACAGCCTGGACACAGTTCCCCAGGTGCGGTCTCACCAGTGAGTGTTACAGTGGAAACACTACCTCCATCCTCCAGGTACAGATACCTCTCCCTACACATCACAGAACCCCACTGGCCCTATCAACTGCATTATCACATAGCTCTGCCATTTTGAACTCATCAGATGGAATAACTCCAATGTTCTTTTCCTGCTTAGTGACTTTTGGTACCTCCCCCCACACACTCAGCTCCTGGGTTCTTGTGCCCTATGTGACTGATTTTCCAAGGTCCATACGCATTCCCTTCACCCTCTCCTGAGTTTCACCCCTATTACAGATGTTGGTGTAATCTTCAAAAAGGCATGCCTCTAACTTCCAGTTTTCTGCAATGTCACTTATGAAGACATTAGAGAGGACTGAGCCCAGTATTGATCACTTGTTAAACTGCTGGTCACTGTCCCCTCATTAGAGTAAGTGCCATTAACCATCATCCTCTTTCATTTATCCATTGACCAGTTTCTCATCCAGTTCACCACTTTGGATGCCAACCCTATGCTGCTTAATTTCTTTATCAGTCTGCTGTGTGTCAGTGTTGAATGCCTTTTTAAAGTCCAGATATGCCATGGCTGCAGCCCTCACCTAATCTATTTCCATGGTCACGCAGTCAAAAGAAATAAATTAGGGGTGACTGATGCAACATTCATTCTTTCCAAGAAGTAAACAGCGATCACAGCCAGAAAGCCTCCATACAATGATGTCACAAAGTCATGTCACGTGACTTTCTGGAAGAGCTTCAGAGAGACTGGTATTCAGCTGCAGCTACTGACAACCTCATTTTACACTCATGTCGATATGCAAAAAACACAAAAGTAAGAAAGGGAAAGCTAGCTTAAAGTTGCAAGTGCAGAAAGCAGGATTTAATGCATGCTTGACAAATCTGCCTGAATTAATCCTCTTTAAGCTTCATATTAGCAGTAAACAGCCAACAATAGCAAGTGAATTCTCTCATTAACACATCATATCTATGTACAACAACATAGCAATCTGAGGCAACAGGTTGTCTGCCTGGCCCTTCATGGTCACCGATAGCTTCCTTGCTACTCTCATGGGCATGGGCAAGGGAATTACAGAAAGTGAGGTTGTTCTATATTACTCTGAAAGTCATTCAAACATTAGCAGGAGTTCCTGACTTTCTGGTGTTAGTCAACCCTCCACCTTAAATCAACCTAGAGCATGACAGTGGATGAGGGGGTACACCCCCCTTACTTGCAGGCCTATGTGTTAGGCCTGATCAATTTGGACTTGAAAATTTTTGTTGTACTTTATAGTGCCAACTCACTTGTGCGTTCAAGCATGAGGTGGGGGTGCAGGATAAGAAGACAGTCCAATTTAGCTGCACCCAGTGATTTCTGCCTCTCTCCACCCATTCAGAAGCATACCATCTAACAATGACAAGTTGGCTTCTCAGTGAGATATCGAGGGTGGTGGTTATGGAGAGGGTGGAGGTCATCAACACCCATATTTCTAGAGGTCCAGGTGGTGCTCCCTCCATCTTAGTTCCTTGTCTTTGTGACATCTGCCCGCGCTTCCACTGTCATGTGGGCTCCCCAAGATGCAGTGAAGATAGGGCTGGCAGAGCCACCACAGCTTAGCTATCCCCAGGGCACTGACAGCCTTATACACTAGCTATGGACTGCTGGCCTGTGCACTTGCCCCAGACTCGCTTCCTGTTGCTGCGTTTCAAATTGCATGATGCTGGGTGAGGGCACAGTTGGGGCCTAACTGGAGGGTAGCAGGAGATGTGCTTGATGATAAGAATATCTAGGTCACTGGGTTCAAAGGACCCATGAAGTTAGGGGAGCAATGAGTGTGGCATGTGAGAGGTGCATGGTACCCTCCATCAGTAATGCATAACAGAAATGAGGGTAATAGCTAAATGGCCCCACTGCAAGAGGAAAGGTTAGTGTTAGCTAGATGCACATGCAAGAGAAAAAGGATACCTGGCAGTCATGTAGCTGGTCAGCTGTAGTAGACCAGGAACTTATTTTCTTGGGGTGGGTAGGGGGCTCTGCTTGGCGCTGGTTAGACAATAGATTAATCTTGTATGCCATTCAGGTCTACAACAGGAGCTGTCCCCTCCCCCCAGCTGAGTTACTTCAACCCAGTGCAGTGAATAACCAAGCAGATCCATGGCTTGAGGAATTCAGTAACTTAAGCCCAGAGCTGCACACAAATGCTGCAGTTGATAGATAGGCCTGCAAGAGCAGCCCACATGTCAGCCCAGTGTTTGCAGTTTTGTATTGGACCTGTGTTGATGCCATGCTGAGTCTGGGAGTTGTACATGTGTAGCCTTGTATGGAAGTGAGGGATTCAAGGAGGTGTTGGACATAGAAAAAGGGAAGATGGGCTACTTGGGGGAGACAAAACAACTATGGAGGCACCAGGCAAGTCTTATCAAGAGTCTGATGTCCTGAGGGCTGCTTTGGAAGTGGTGATGGGGTCTTAGGACCAGTATGTGAGGACTGCAGAAGGTGAGTTGTACTACCGCTGAGTTGGGGTGGTTGCTGTGGGCTTGCAGTATGTTAGGAGGTATGTGGGTTCAGTTTGTGGTCAGACTTATTGTGCCTTTCCCTTCTCCTGAATGGCCTGTTGGAATTGCTCCATCTGGATGTCAAGAGGTTGTGTGGTTGTCCGGTGTAAGTAATGTGGTGTACATGTGGGGGAGGATTCCATGACCCCATTTGCATTCTTATTTCCTTTTGCTGGTTACCAAATCCTGCCGCAGTGTCCAAGCTAAGCATGTTTGGGGTGCAGTTCAGGTGTCATGGGTGGGCCACAGTCTGATACCTGCAATCTCGGTATTTGTTGCCTATATTTGTTATCTTTCCAGTTTCTTTTTGTGTTTCAAGTTTGTTTATTAACAGCATTGGATCCAGTACTGGTAACAAAATGCATTGTTAGGTCAAGGCGGTGTGTACTAAGGCTTATTGCACACTTGGCGTGGTAGGTCAGAGTCACTGTGGGGGGGCGTTGGTAGGGAGGAAGGCATAGCTCTGTGATCTTCTTGCCTGGATGAACAGACACAGACCACATCGCAAGTGTGCTCTTTTGGAGCTGTGTTCTGGTGTTCGCAGTGATGGGAAAAAGTCAGGCCTGAGAGAGTTCAGGGGATGTGAGGCAGAGAGTGTGGAAAAGGTCTTCACTCAAGATTAATAGCCATGACTGGGATGTGGTCACCACTCTCTCAACCTCTAGGTTTAAACAGTACCTAAAGACACAATGATAGCCCAATCCAAGCACATAACAGAGAGGGAAATACCTCAGCAGTGTGGGGAACAGTCAGAATTCAGTTAAGTCCAGCTCAGCTATTTTCAGAGCACTGCAACCAATTGCTCCTCTCATCTGACTGGCAATGTCAAGTTGTTTGGGACTGGGTCTTCCAGTCTGGTGGAACTGGATGAGGGAGAGTGGCTGTGGAGGCCTCTATTTCAGCCCAAGTAGCTGGAAGGGGCTTTGAAATACCATCTGCAGCTTGTAAGACAGATTTGTGTGCTGCTGGGAGTGTTGTTTACTGGTGCTTGCACTAGCACCCTCCCCGATGTAACCTCCTCAGAGGATAGAGAGGCATATCTGTTATGCATGTAAAGATTGGTGAAGTCTTCTTTCTTACCCCCAATCTTCATCTGTGCAGCTGTTGATCTGCGATTGGATTGATGGTGCAAACTTTCCTTTTCTAATTATTGTTTTATTCTTGGTTCTCCTTTTGGGTTTTGATGCCTGCAACCACTGCTCTTCCAGTTGGTGTTGTGGAAGGAGACTAACTTGCTTGGGCCAAACCTCAACAGGAGTTGAGGTAATCGAAGCCCCATTGTCCCTTTGAGTGCACTGGGGTGATTGCCGACTCTGATCAGTCATGGTGGTGTGGCTAGGTGGAGGTCCATAGGATGTCAGAAAGGCTGTTGTGGCTTCAGGCATGTGAAAGATCTTTGGTACCCCATTTGCTACCACGTAGAGGATTGACAGATAACATAGGGAAAAGGGGATTCCCAATTGATGTAATCACTGTCTCACAGCAGTATAAGCTCTATATTGGCTGGTCAAGTCTCTAGAGAAATCTTGAAAAATCATCACTTGGTGACCCTGCCATTCTAAGTGCCCCAGCTCTCTTGCTCTGAACAATATTGTATATCCTCCTTAACATGGTACTGGAGAAATCTAGCAATGACGGGTTGCAGATTTTCTCCTTTCTTTGGTTGCAATGCCAGTGATCTATGGGCTCTCTCGATGTTGAATTGGTGGTTGCCCGGGAGTTTGAGGAGTGAGGGAAGGATATGACACAGGAAGCTGATGGTATCGTTTAATGAGGCTTTTTTAGGTAGGCCCTCAAATCATAAATTATTCCTGTGCCCCCTGTTTTCAAGATCATCCACATTTTCTAGCAGCTTGTGGATGATCCAGGTCTGTTCCCTCGGCTGGGCCTGTGAGTAAGTGATGGACAGGATGAGTCTGGCACAGTGGGATTCAGTAGCAGTAATTCTGGTGTCCAGCCCATGGATTTCTTTAGTATTGTTTGCAGAGGTGGTCTGAATCTCATCTAGCCTGGCAAGGACCTTAGAAAACATTGCCTCAACGCAATCAATGAGCATTGCCATAGCCATAGTGAATTCCAGCTGATGATCATGCTTGTCGGTGAGGGAGATCTTTGTGGGGATGTGGTGTTCTGTCAACCAGGCAGAACTGGAAAGTAAAAACACCATTCAGTAGCACTTGTCGAACTTTACACACAGAGGCTTAAGATGAGTGGCAGAATCACTGTGAAATTCATGAATTTTGATGGATTTGGGTTTCCAGTTGGCAGAGCATAAACCTAAGCAGCCATCTTGACTGAGCTCAGGTCATGTCCCCACCAGAATCTTGCTTAATGGATCCCATTTAGTAAGATTTGTGTTTGTTTTTTTAAATAAATTGTTATGTATTTTCAATGTTTTTTATCCACAAAAAAACAACATGGCATCTATCACAACATGAAATTTCTCCTCATGACATGAAAATTATGAATTTTGCAAAAGTAAAATTGCTTTCAAAAGGTACATTTTTGTGTCATATCAGAGGTTATCATGAAACCCTACTGAGAATGCTCAGATGTCAAATTTCAAAACCTTATAACTCTGGAACTGATTACTATTTTTTCACAATACCTTTGCAAGGTATACCCTTGGGACAAGCCCCCTCAGCCCTGAAAGTTTCTGAACAAAATCCCATACATCTAGGCTGGAGGTGAGAACACCAAAAAATGTCCCAATTTGGCCAAAAGTGATGCTTTTTCTTTATTTATGACATATCCAGATCTCCGACTCTGGAGAAACACCCATCACGAAACTTTTCACATCTTAAGAACTTGCCATCCACACAATGCATGCCAAATGTCATGCAATTTTGTTGAATTCTGCCAAAGTTATTGAAGTAAAATATTGTGGTAACCTTTGTTCAGTCCTAACTATAGATGCACTACTGCACAAGTATAATACATGCATCTATCTATCTATCTATCTATCTATCTATCTATCTATCTGTCTGTCTGTGTCAATCTGTCTGTTTATGTCTATCTGTCTACCTGTCTATCTGTCTGTCTGTCTATCTATGTCTGTCTATCATAGATACAGATATAGGTATAGTTCATGAAAATGGTGTACCAAAGTGTGACATGAAGGTAACATTTTAAATTCAGAATATATCAAGTTTTAAATGTATTTTGAGATACCATGATCAAACCAGTAAAAACTGGCCATGTGGTAAGATAACTGCCTTGATGGTTCCTGTGAACAAGACAGCTCACCATGGTGTATGTACATGGACACTGTGGTGTATGTACATGGACACAAAATGGTTGTGATGTGTGTACATGGACAACAATCAGCTGCTGTAATTAAAAACAAATGTTACTAATAATAAGCCCATTGATATATTTCAATGTGTTTTAAGATACCAAGATAAAACTGGTTAAAAGTGGGCATGTGATAAGATAACTGACTTAAAGATGCCTGGTAACAGGACTGCTCACTGTGGTGTATGTACAGCAGACACCATGGTGTATGTACTTGGACACTGTGGTGTATGTACGTGGACACCAAACATTTCTGAAAAAAAAAACAAGAGGCAAACAGTACAATCCAACTCTTTGCACTCCTGGTCCTCCAGTCCAGCAGTATAATTGAGAAACTCCCTGAAAAATGTGGTGCTTATATACTAAAGACAAGACTGTGGTGTTTGTATGGTGGATGCTGGCAATGGACACCAAGCTCTTTCAGTGTGATAGTCCAGTGGCAAGAAGGGCTAAGAACTCTGGAGCAGAACCTTTTAAGCAGTGTTCTGAGCACTCCCTATAACATCACTGTGAGGCTTCATAGGTTACTAAGGCCAGTTCCCAACTCCTGACCGTGGTGTATGTACATCTTCAAGAGCTGGACACCATGGTCGGGGTGTGTCAAAAGTAATTCAGGAGGAGATGGGGATTAGGATATTAAAACAACAGGGAGGGTGTTTACACAGTATGGGATAGGGGGAAGGAGGGAGAGAATTGAAAAAAATGCAATTTTAGACCAAACAGCTGCAAACTAAATTAGAACCATGCCTAGCCTTGTGAACCCCATCAGTACATTCACCATGGGGAGTTTGGCTGCAAAACATTAATATCCCCGTGAACACCATCGGGCTGTAAATGAAAATAAATTAAAAAAACACAAGCCACCTTGGATTTCAACACTGATTTATTTACAAATAATGATTATTCACAGGAGTACGTACAGTACAAATGTCATAGGTTTTGATGTCACATTTCAGCCTAGAAATACGTGACACCTTTTGGATATTATGTATAAAAACAAAAAAAGCTGTTGTGCTAGGATATTCATTTTACCTTTTTTATCTCTGCTCAGTATCAGCAACAACCCAATATAAATATTTTTGCTACTAACCACTTGTTGTGCCAGTTATAGGCTGGAGAAGTTAATATCTAAGTTGGTACTCTGTTTCCATGAACATATCCATATAGATCTCACACCAGAGGTGAATAAATTGGGAAAATAAATCATGTTATTTTGGGATTAATGTAAGTGAAAAACTGTGCTGTTTTCTGAGCATGCTTAGTTCAAAAAATTAACATTCTAAGGATAAAGGGCAAAACTGCATTAGAGATTTTCTTCCTTCACACTGCTCTAGTCAGCAATGGCTGATAAAAGCAGTGTTAAGGATATCCCTACAGAACACACTGCTATGCAACAAAACCACCTATCCTTAGAAACCATCCCAACCCACATTTCAACATAACAAGAAGGCTGTTTTCCAATCCTGACCTATGTTTCAGTATCACCAGATGACAAATGCCCAATCTTGCCACTGGTATCCCTCCTCCCTCCTGACCCATGTTTCAGTATTACCAGATGGCAAGTGACCAATCCTGCCACCGGTATCCCTCCTCCCTCCCTCCCTCCCTCCTGACCCATGTTTCAGTATTACCAGATGCCTAGTGCCAATCCTGCCACTGGTATCCCTCCTGACTCATGTTTCAGTATTACCAGTTGGCCAGTGACCAATCCTGCCACTGGTATCCCTCCTCCCTCCTGACCCATGTTTCAGTATTAACAGATGCTCAGTGCTAGTCTTGCCACTGGTATCCCCTGCAGACCCACATTTAACAGAAAATGTCTGGCAGGCACCCAGTCCTGCTGCCACTATTCATTTTTAACTCCCCCCAGTGCCAGCTAAGATCTTCCCTGAGTTACAAGTGTCGGGTGCCCACTCCAAGTACTGCTGCATTAAGGGCCCCTCCCTCCAGCTCAGTGCACTCCCCAAAGCTAGTGACACAGGCATACCACCCCTAGTGACGAACAGTCTACCAACCTGTGATGCCCAATCTCCAGTGTCAGTCAGATCTCCTAAAACCCAAAATTGTCCCTCAAAGATTTTTTTAAGTTATACAACCTGAAAGGAAAATGTTCCCACACCACAGTCTGACCCCAAAACCACACCCACCAACCCCTCTCAGTAGTCACTACGCCACACCATCCCAAAGCCCTCACTCACCTAAAGAAGGTTCACCAGTGTAGATACACTCTTTGTGAAGAAAGATGTCCTACTCCTTTAACTGCAACTCTGAACTAAGGAAATAAAGCAAATGGGGTCAATGTATTTTAATGTGTTTTGAACTTTCACTCACAACTTGTATTTTAAAATACTTTTTCAAAAGGTTATTTTGTGATCCTCATCATGAACAGAGGATGTGAAATGTTTTGGATCTGGGCTGAACGGTAATCTCACAGTCACGCCTTTGAAACCTTTTAGTCACAAATTGAAATTTTTCACCTACCAGTTTCAACAGATGGAGGTCATAAGAAGACTATGTTGAAATTTAGTGACAAAGTATGTTAAATGATCATCAGATGAGTGAACATTGAACTTTTTCAATGTTCATTCATAACTTTGTAATTTAAAATATTCTAACCCCAAATCTTTCAACATATAGTAGCTTATTTTACTCTACCTCATGGGCATGGATGTCATTTTTAAATCCTCCAAAGTGTGTTTTTGCACTTGTGGTGCAAAATTATATTTTGGCCAGTATTTTATGAGACACCTGTCATGTTCGGGGGGGGGGCATAAAAAACTGTTGAAGATTTTGGGTCAAAATGTCAGAAAAAGTAATGAAGAAATGTATTGTTTAGGGCAGGCCATTGGCCAAGTGACTAGAGCTTTGTGATCCTGTGCTGGTTAGCTGAGTTCTGGGGTGAGCTTAGTGAGCCAGCTAGATGGACAAAGGCTGGGGGGAAGGTACTTCCTTCCAGCACCACCCCCAGCCTGGAGAAGGAGGGTGCATTGTTGGCTGCATGGGCAACAAGCAACCATACAGTGAAGAGAACTCTTCTATTGGCAAAGAGCCTGGAGAGCCATGCATGTCTGCATCCATAGTTGCATGGAAGCACAGGATCCAGACAGCTCTGTACCTCCACATCCAGATGGACTTTTGGCCCAAAGTTTCTGCATCTGTAGCCACATAGAAGCACAGGACCCAAAGGGCCTTGTGCTTCCATAGCCCACAGGCAGCCCAATGGATTCTTTGCAAACTGTTGGGTGTAGAGGGCTATGCGTGATCATGTCCCATAGCTGCATGGAAGCACAGGACCCAGAGGGATGTGCACTTCCACAACCAGATAGACTCTTCCTTTGGCACTGGTCCCAGAGGGCCTTGTGCATCTGTATCATGAATGAGGATACAATTCCACTATCAGAAAAAAAAGAAAATTCATTGCAAAAGCAACATTAATGCAGGCATTAGGGTTGAAGAGCAAAGTGGACAAATATGGAAATTAAAAACATTAAGGTTTGGAGTCTCAAGAGTTTTAGTGAATCAGCAGTGTGGTGTTCCTTGGGCTTGTCACTCCCTAATGCCCACCCCTTCCTCCCCAGCCCATAGATTCCTGTCTGAGGCACAAGGTACAGCTAAAAGCCAGTGCCTCAAGGTGTATACTCTTTAAAGATAGAAAAGTATGTCACCAAATGTAGCCAACAGTATAAGTCATACAGTAGGTTTCTTTACACAGGGCCCATAGAAACATAGAAACATAGAATTTGAAGGCAGATAAGGACCGCTTGGCCCACCCAGTCTGCCCATTTCCCTACCTAGAGGATAAGCTGCAGATTCTAGTTAATCAACAGCTTACTTCTTCCTGCCCCCCACTAGAATTGCCTTTTGCCTGTCCCATACATTCTTGAATTCTCCCACTGTTTCTGACTCCATAACCTCCTCAGGAAGGCTGTTCCATGCATCCACAACTCTCTCTGTGAAAAAATACTTTCTAACATTACCTCTAAGCCATTCCCCCTCTATCTTCAAATTGTGCCCCCTTATTCTTGCACATCTCTTCTTCTGAAAGATACTACCCTCTTGTACCTTATTAATTCCCTTGAGATACTTGAAAATTTCTATGATGTCCCCCTCTCCCTCCTTTCCTCAAGGATATACATACTAAGCTGCTTTAGTCTCTCCTCGTACGTCTTCTGGTGCAGACCTTGCACCATTTTGGTTGTCCTCCTCTGAACAGCCTCCACTCTGTCTATATCTTTGCAGAGATGGGGTCTCCAGAATTGCATGCAGTACTCCAGATGGGGTCTCACTAACTGTCTGTAGAGAGGGATAACAACTTCCTGTTTTCTACTGTTGATGCCTCTCCCTATGCATCCCAGTATCCCCCCAGCCCTCCTTACTGCCTTCTCACATTGCTTGCCCACCTCTAGGTCATCTAATATAATTACTCCTAGGTCTCTTTCAATTTTTGTTGTTGTTATTAACTTACCCCCAGGGACATTTTTGTGCATAGGCTAACTAGGCTGCAGCCTAGGGGCACCAGCCATTTAGGGGCACCTGCAAAATTAGGCAGCAAAAACAAAAAAAGTAAAAAAAAAATATTTTTTTTCTGGGCTGGCTGCTTGTGTTGTCTGCCAGTATGTCTTGCTAAAAATAAAACAAAAAAAAAAGACACAAAAGTCTAAAGACGTTCCAGTTCAGACTCCTACTAAGGGACCCCCTGCCAGCATCATTTAAACAATTGGCTCCCTGCCCTCCCTTTTGTCCTCCCCCCCAATAAAACAAATGAAATACATAAATAATAATGATATAGTCAGTAGAAACAACTAGCAATGAAAATGAGGAATTATAAGCCAAATGCCTCCTTAAAAAGATGGGATTTCAGACCCCTCTTAAAGGCCTCCACCAAGAGGGCCTCCCTCAGAGGTCTGGGAAAGGAGTTCCACAGGGCTGAGGTGACTACTGCAAAATATCTGTCCTGTGAAGATTTTAGTCAGGCTCTGAAAACCACTAGAGGCCCTTCTCAGAGGAGCGTAGAGAATGAACAGGGTGGTGGGGGTCAAGAGGTCACAAGGTAACTAGGCCCTGATTATGCAGGGGCTTTGTCAGTCAGCAATCCAACCTTAGAGGTGATGCGCCACCTCACTGGCAAGCAATGCAGACTATGCAGAACATGGTCACATGGCAAGACCTAAGTAGGAATGATAGCAACCTAGTTACTGGATTCTGCACAAGCTGCAGGTGATGTAAATGCATTAACACAGTTTTTGCAATGAATTTCCTTTCTTTTGAATAAACTGAAATTGCAACAGTACTTCCAGCTGCAGATGCACTGGCCTCCAGAGCCAGTGTTTCTGTAGTCTTAGACACAAATTCAAAGTGCAGAAATACACATACCTTTGGCTGCAGATAGAAACAGTTCTTGCGATAGACTTCAAATGACACGTGCTGCTATAGTTGAAAATAATTTGTGGAACTGTTTAAGGTACTGCAGAAGTGCATGGCCCTCTGAGCCCTGTGCTTCCATGTAGCTTCTGATGCAGACACACAGAGCAAAGTGTCCATTTAGCTGCAGAAGTTCAGGACCCTCTGGGCTGAGCCCTTCCATGCAGCTATTGGTGCAGAGGTGCAGGGCTCTCTGGTCCCTATACCAGGGGAAGTCTTCTCTTCACTACACAGTTACTTGTTGTCCATGCTGCCCATGCTGCACCATCTCTCCCCATGCTGGGATGCTAAATGGCAGAGGATCACAACAGAGTACCCACTGGGCCAATGGTCAACCCTGCACAAAACATGTCCTCATAACATTTTTTTTTTTACATTTTAACCCTATGTCATGAATTTGGTTGCTAGAATGTGCTACAGTAAATACTACCAGATAGTGACTGGAAAATCATCTTTTGACCTTTCCTTGAAAATTCTGACTATCCTTTTTCATGTGGTAGGGTCGTAAGCGGTATATTCAAAATTTGGAACAAAATTATAAAATGCCATGTTATGAGTAAAAAATATCTGAGGCACCAAAAATTATATTTTTATTTTCAATCACATGGGTGCTGTGTGCATATTTATGGAGCACATACAAACAGAGGTGAGAAAGAAGTAAATGCCTTAGCTGGGACTTGAACCCAGGCCTCCCAGAATACCATTCTGGTTGTGCTAACACCAGCTGCAACAGCAAGGCAACTGGAATATGGGCTGTTCTGGAGGATACATTACTTTTCTCCAATGCACAACCTGGTGCTGCACAAATATTTACTTCATTTTCAATCACATGGGTCAGGTGTGCATATTTACAGAACACTTATAAACAGAGGAGAGAAAGAAGTAAATGCATGAGTTGGGACTTCAACCCAGGCTGCCCGGAATACTGTTCCAGTCATGCTAACCAGCTGCAACACTAAGACAACTGGAACCAGGGCCATCTCGGGGGACAAATTACTCTTTCTCCAATGCACAGCCTGGTGCTGCACAAATAATTACTTCATTTTCAATCACTTGTTTGTATGTGTTCCATAAGTAGGCACACCGCACCCATGTGATTGAAAATGAAGTAATCATTATATTTATGAGAAAGAGTAATGTGTTTTCCGGGACAGCCCAAGTTCCAGTTGCCTTGGTGGAGCGAATCATATTTTTATGTCATCAGCCAGTATTCACTAAATTCGGATACGAAAATTCTGTTATTCCATGCGCACAGAAAATTCTACTGTCTCAGTTACTTTGCAACATGAAATTCCATTTATTTTGGCACACAGAAAATTCTACTGTCTCAGTTAATTTGCAACACGACAATTCTGTTATTCTGTGCACATGGAAAATTCTACTGTATCAGTTAATTTGTGAGCAGACAATTCCATTTTCTAGGCACACAGAAACTTTTAGTGTCACACTTTAATGTCACACCTAAATATACTACATGAAAGTTTGCATTTTAGTGTCACACTTTAGTGTGACACTTAAATGTGTGAGACATAAATTTGCAGCTCACAACATGTAAATTGGTCATTTCAGTAAACTGACTGCCAAGTCCCAAAAGGTATTTCTGATTCTTTTGGGGAAAACAATCACCAGAATCTTGCTTTTTATAGTTAATCTGTTTATTGAAGTTATTTGCACAAGTCACAAACAAGCAACATTTATCTCCATAGTCATGTAATGATACAGTGGCAGGGTGGAACCAGCTAACAGTATACAATCACAGAAAGCTATCTAAAGCCCTCACAGTAGTCAAGGGCTGTCATGTCATAATAGTTAACATTTGACAGTCTTTAACAGTCAACAAACTGAATGAGAGTTGTCCCTTGGAAATCTTACTTATTGGAGGGTACTGAGGTAGAACCCCTCAAGGCTGGGTTTCTGTAGGTCATTTAAGGTAACTAATTTAACTATATACAGCTGAAAAACAACAATTATCAGAATAGGATTAATTGGCTGCATTAATACCAGGGATAAGTGTCAAATAGTATTTGTTATTCTGTTATGTGCATGGGGGCTCTTGTAGCAAGAAGGATCCAGCTTTGATATGATAGCCTGAACCCTGCCAATCACCAGCATAATCTGTGTATGTACCTTTACCTATCCTCTCTGGGTAGTTGTGCGTAAGCCCTCCTAGTATCTTCAGAGCAGCCTACGTACTGCAGAAAGGAGGCCCATGTTGCCTAACAGCTTGGAAGAGTGTTGCTAATGAGATGCGATAGCCTCTCATATTTGGCCAGCAATACTATGTTATTGAGAAATTCCATGATGGTGGCCAATTCTACGGATTACCATTTCCTAAGCAACAAATGTTTGGCTTCTTGGGCTGTAACTAATATCCATTTCAATTTCCTGGTGCTCAGATTTGAGGCTGGTTCTGGGAATCATGGAATTAGTAATTCTGGAGACCATGGAATCTGCTCTCCAAGTACCTGAGTGAGAAAATGCTCCACTAGCCACCAGAAGGGTTGTATCCTGGGCCATTGCCATTGGATATGGTATAGATCTCCCACCCCTAGGCCTTGCAATTCCAGCAGTTTGCCCTGAGGGTAAGATGAGCTGCATGAAGTATCAACAGTATCCAGTACCACCACTGCAATATTTTATTTTGTATCAGGTGTGTCTTCAGGTGTGTCTTTAACACATGGTCTGATTTCCAACAGGCTTTTCAGTCTAGGGTATTGGTTGCTATTCCCAGACTGTTGGCCCACTCCTCCCAGGAGTGGGCTGTTTGGTCTGGGATAGACTCCCAGATGTACTCATAGATAATGCCTACCCTCCCATTGGACGTGTTTAACAATTGTGGGACTGGGTGTTGAGGAGACATATTCTCTAGCTCTTTCAGCTGTCACAGGTAGAGGCCAACAGCACTCCTGATTTGCAAGAATCTCCAGTGGTCTTTTTTCTCTAGCCGAAATCTTGACAAGAGTACATGTGAGTAGTGGCTGGGGGTAGCAGGTCTTTGATTAGTCAGACCCCTTTGCTTCCTAGAAGTGTCATCATGTTGGGTGCCCTACTATCATGATGGGGGCACTGTCCCACAGGGTACAAATGCAGAAGGCACCAGGAGGATCCCCAGCTTGTGCTGTAGCTGTTTCTATAAGCCTAGTGATTCATTGATCATGGGGTGGGAGTTTGGGACTTTGGACATGGGTGAGTAAAGACAGGATGCTAGGAAATTTCATTCCAGCTAGGTTGTTTCAATGTGGAGCAACAAAAGGGGAATGTATCGAGATCTGGCATCCACCTCAATGTCTGGGCAGTGTGAAAGGCCCAATAGTAGGCTTGAACCAGGGGAAAGCCCAGCCCCCATGTTTCCAGTGCATGCATAGTTTTTTGTGGCTATATTGGGGTTGGTAGCCTTCCAATAGAAAGCTGCCTATAAGTCTATCAATGCTGTCAAACCATTTTTTGTGCATCCACAGTGGCAGGTTAGCTAGGATATAGAAGAATTTGGGAGTTGTAACCATTTTTTAGGACACACTATGTCAAGCTGGAGTGGTGCATGGTCTGATATGACCAGTGGGTGGATGATGGTCACTGTTATCATATGGAGGAATGAGGGGGATGCTAACCAGAAGTCCAATCTGCTGCATGATTGATGAGCTGCTGAATAGCAGGTATAGTCCCTGACTCTGTGGTTGAGTGTCTCCTACACATCCACTAGTGCTTGATCGGTCATCCAGAGTTTGACAGCTTGCTGTGCTCTAGGATGGGGCTCAGTGGCTCCATGGCTGCAGTCTACAGTGTGGTTCAGCAGCAACTTAAATTCCCATCCAGCAAGACCAGTGCTGGACCACAAGTAGATCGCAGCCATGGAGCCACTGAGCCCCATCCTAGAGGTTATATTAGTGTCAACATTAAAATCAGCCTCAGAATTGGTGTTTATGGAGTATGTTGTCCTGCACAGCAAACACCAATTTCAGGGTCAGTTTGAATGTTGATATCAATATTGTTCATCAGGGAGTGACAGGGTCCAATCAATCAATCAATCAATCAAAGTCTTTAACCAGACGATCACAGTTGAGCAAGCTCATTTCCGAGGTGGACCTGGGGTTGCTAACAAGGAACAAGTGACACTATACATGGAATGCACCCCACAAGAAAATAGTAATAATACAAATAAAGTGAGATACAATAATACAGTATATACAAAGTATCAGCAGGTAGCATTGACAGTAGTATATGTTTGGAACAGAAGATACAGCTAGTTTTGGGTAGGACACAATTTTTCATAAAAATAAAGAAATATACATATCGGGTGCACTGAACACAAATAAAACCTAATATAAAAAGATATATAGTGATACAGTATGGAGAATTTAGAGCTGGAACCAGGGTCAAAGGAATGTGGAAGGGACAGATATGGGGTAGAAAAAGGGGAGGGGGAAGAGTTGATTATAGATGTGATCAGTCTTTTAACAGTAGTAATTAGAGCGTGCTTGGACTTATAGGAGCCACTATTTAGGGTAGAAAGGCACAGGACTCCTTATTATGATGTATATATAGAGATTTAAAAGCTGCTAGGCTGATGGGGTGAGTTAATTTCAAAGTTTTTTGCAGCTTGTTCCACAGTTAAGGGAGAACAAAGCTGATGACTGCTCTGCCAATGTGAGATTTTGCTTTGTAAACATAAAGGTAGATATATGAGGTGCTTCTCAGGGCATACTTCCCCAGAGTGCACAAAGGTAAACAGACAGATATATACTGGGGCAGTTTATTTGAGACAGCTTTGTATGTCCAAACTGCTGCATTTTTTTGCCATCTGTAAGCAAGGGTTGACTAAGACCCTGTCCAATTTGTTATGTAGAAAGAGTTAAATGCAAGGATCTGTTTTATCCTCTTCTGTTCTGTCTCTTGTCTGTCTGACTGCACAGTCAAATTTTCTTGTGAGACCTAGGAACTGGCCAATCCAACTGTCTCACTATTCTGCCCCCCCACTATCTGTCTGCCTTCACTTGCTGTTTCTATCTTTTCTTCCCCTTGCATATCTGAAGTTATAAAATATGTGTGAATCTTTATATGAAACTGGGATCCCTTGGTTTGAAAATGTATGTGGTTATATTGTTGAAATGATTGCAAAAAGTTATTTGGAGCTCAAGGGGTTAACCTGAGTTGCTGGTTTGCAAAATCTCTTCAGAGCTGTGCACAGGAGGTCAATTCTGGGACACCATGCACTGTTCTGTTGCACCTGCAAGAAGTAAACTAACAAGAACATTTTCTGAAAAACAGAATGTTCTGTTAATGAGTTCCCAGCAAAGACTTATAAAAGAGCGGCAATATTTTTGCTAGATAGAGAGAAAGGCAGAGGACAAGACTGAAACTTGAAATTAGAGATATCCTCAGATGAATGACTTTGGTTTCTGTGTTGTACTGCCTTTGTAAATAGTTATACTAACAATTTTATTTTCATGTTACTGTTATTGGATAAAAATAAAATGCTACTTGAAAATGTTATACCTACAGCTGCTTTTCCTATGCTTCCTGACCTGTGCCTCGATGACAAATGGTGTTAGCAGTGAGATTTACACTGTGCATACTCTAAACCAGGAGTTTTGTGCTTGGGTACTAGACCTGGTACCAGAGAAACAGAGCAGAAGAGTATGGATTCTGCAGCAGCAATCCCTGGAGTCATTACCAGAAGGATGGCAGCCAATCTAGCAGAGACAGAAGTCCAAGCTGAGATTGTACATCCAGCACCAGTGATGGAAAAAAAGAACAGGCAGTGACAGAACCTGAAGGCCTGTCTGCCTTCTTCAAATGATAGGCTATACAGCAAAGAGAGAGAGAGAAACAGAGAAAAGAAGAGATGCAGCAACAGGAGCAGCATAGAAAAGAAGAGATGCAGTGACAGGAGCAGCAGAGAAAAGAAGAGATTCAGCTACAGGAGCAGCAGAGAAGAGAAGAGAAGAGAAGAGAAGAGAAGAGAAGAGAAGAGAAGAGAAGAGAAGAGAAGAGATACAGTGGCTGGAGCAATAGAGAAAAGAAGAGGAGCAGTGGAAAGAAAAAGAAATGCAGTAACAGGAGCAGCACAGAAAAGAAGAGATGCAGTGACAGAAGCAGCAGAGAAGGGAAGAGATGCAGCGACTAGAGCAGCAATGACTGGATGCCTTGCAAGCTATCAAAGCTGGAAGATGTGGCACTGGTCCAGCAGAGCAACAAAACACCAACAACTTAGAAGACTTTAACCTTAAAAAGTTGTGTCCCTTGGATGATATTGAAGCATATCTGACACCTGACAACTTTTGAAAGGGTTGCTGCAGCCTGCCAGTGGCCAACACAGCAATGGGCAATCAGGCTGGTACCTTACCTGACAGGTAAAGCCCAACTTGCCTACAGCAACATGGACACTGCACAGTCAGAAAACTATGACCTTGTGAAATGAGAAATCCTGAAAAGGTATGACATCTCAGGAGAGACCTACAGGCAAAAATTCCAGGCCCTGAAGTACAACTCAGTTAGCAATCCTCAAGAAGCCTTCACATGACTCAAAGAACTCCTTATTAAATGGCTCCAGCCAGAGGGCCAAACAGTCCCACAGATCATTGGCACATTTGTAATGGAGCAATTAATCAACAGCCAGCCTACAGACTACAGCTTTGGGTAAAAGAACAGCAACCAGAAAATGGAGAAAAGGCTGTTTCTTTGAAGAGGATTATCAGACGGCCAGACAGACCATGCAGCAGCGAAGTAACAGCCAAAGACCGGTAAGATCCACTTTTTCCCAATCTAACTCCAAATCTGAGAAAAACTGTAGTGGGGTAACAAACACGCACACCAAAAACTTTATTTGCTATAACTGTAACAAGCCAGGCCCTATCACAAGAAACTGCCATAAAAATAAAAAGGGTACCACTGCAACAAATTTGGCCTTAGCAAATTGAGGCAAGTATTTAACAGATGTCAAAGTGGGAGATATGACTGTAAAGGGACTTATTGATTCGGGAAGCAGACAGGCCCTAGTGCATGTTGAAGTGCTAGGAAAACACTATGTAAAAGGACCAGATACTAGTGTCATCTGCATCCATAGGGACACTCAATACTATCCCACCACACAAGTGACACTGAATATTAACATGGTGTCACACCAAATGAAAGTGGGCGTAGTACCCAAGTTAACTGTACCTGTGATTATTGAAAATGACTGTCCAGGATTTAATGAATTAATCTCAGAGGAACTGAAACCTGCAGTTTCAGCAGCAGTGGTAACAAGAGCACATGCAAAGAGAATCTCAGATGGTGGAGACACTTTTCCTTTCTGTGACTTTAAGGCATACTTGTTTGAGCCTAGATCCAAGATCCAGAAATCCAAGAAAGAAAGACGATGCCTGAAACAACAGCTGCAACAAAGGACTGATGGACATAATGGGTTAAAATATGAAAATGCTGAAACTAGACTGATAACTGATTGTGATTTTGTTTCAGAGCAAACTAATGATTCTTCTCTCCAAGGTTATTTTAAGCGGCTGGGGGCTGAAAGAAAAACAGTGTGAACCAATGTTTAAAAAATGTAAAGGGTTACTGTACCCAGTTTATGTTAAACCTCATACACAGGAACAGATAGAACAATTGGTTATACCACAAAAGTATAGATCTGAGTTGTTACAGATAGCACATGATAGTCCTATGGCTGGTCACTCAGGGAGGGATCACCAGATTGATGTACCGATTTTACATAGATACATAGATACTGACATTAGATATGGGCCTTTGGTCCACCTAGTTTGCTCAATTACTCATGTAATTTTGCCTCTTCAAGCTTCTCTTGAAGTGGGTTGTCCCCTTCCTCCAACTGCTAGGATGCCCTGATGCCTATCCCACACATTCTTGAATCCCATAATCATTTCAGCCCCCACCACTTCTTCTGGCAGGGTGTTCCACTTGTTCACCACCCTTTCTATGAAGAAATACTTCCTCATGTTTTTTTTTTTCAGTTATTGATTTTTTCCCCCACGGAGTCCTCTGCTATCTCTCTGATGTCCCCCCCCCCGCACGGACACCGGGTATGAGACCCCCTCCCCTGAATCCCATGACTTACCCTTCATGGCAGGGAGTGGGGAGCGACTCGACCCACCGGACCGGATTAGCATTCGGGGAGGTGCCTTCCCAGGCCGTTGCGGTGGGGGACCATCGTCATCCTGCAGAGGACTCCCATTATCACTGTTCTGGCTTTTTTCCCCCCCGAGGGCTGCGGTGTGCAATGGAGCCAACGGCGGTAGCGCGCACGCTCCCGTGCACCCCCACACCAAGTGCCTGCCACAGTCACTCGCCCTCAGTCTCTAGCGCTGACATGCCACCTCCCAGCCCTCGCTAAAGGGCAGGGAATTGCCGAGCACTACTAACCCCCCCTCCCCAGAGAAGGAGAGCAGTCCTGAGATGCTCAACTTTCTCCTCCCTCCAACCTCTGGTGACCCATGCTCGTTTCCTAACACAGGTCGCCAGCGCGGACGCGAGGCGTGCCCAGCGCCAGCTCTCATGCCACTGGGCCAGCGTAAAAACTTCCCTATGTTACTGCTGAACCTCCCTCCTCAAATTTCATTCCATGACCCCAAGACCTGGAACATATCTTCCTCTGACAAATAGTGTTTTCCTGCACCTTGTTCCTCCCTGTGAGGTACTTGTATATCTCTGCCATAGCCCATCTCTCCCTCCTCTCCTTCAGTGAGTACATATTCAAATCCTTCAGCCTGTCCTTATAGGACTTGTGATGCAAACCCTGTACCATCTTGGTTACCTTCCTCTGAACTGTCTCCACCCTGTCTATATCCATACGTGGGTAAGGCCTCCAGGACTGGACACTGTACTCCAGGTGTGGCCTCACTAATGTCTTGTACAGTGGAATTGTGACCTCTCTTTTCCTGGTGGCCTGGAATTCATGAAGATGTTGCTACCTATTGCAGTTTTTGTGCTGAATGTCAGAAAGTAGCACAGTGACTAAAAAAGACAAGGTGCCCCTGGTGCTCCTACCCTTCATAGATGTGCCTTTGAAGAGAATTGTGATGAATGTGGTTGGCCAATTAGACAAAAGTAAAAAGGGTAATTGATTCAATTTGGTAGCACGTGACTATGCTACTTTATACCCAGCAGCAGTTCCTATGCGTACTGTCACAGCCCCAAAAGTGGCAGCAGAGGTTGCCAACATTTTCAGCAGGGTGAGCATACCTAAAGAGATTATTATTGATCAGGGTAGTAATTTTGGTGTTGCATTACTGAAGGAGCGGTACCGACAATTAGGTGTCACTGCCATAAGAACCTCCCCATATCACCCTCAGACAAACGGTCTTGTTGAGCATTTTATCAAAACACTAAAAGGCATGTTAAAAAGGTTTGTAAAAGGGGAAGGGAAAGATTGGAATCAATATTTACCTTACCTACTTTTTGCTTACAGAGAAGTGCCACAAGCCTCAACAGGTTTTTAACCATATGAAATGAAATATGGTAGACAACCTAGAGGGCCACTAGATGTAATAAGAGAAACATGGGAAGATGACTCCACTCAAAAACAATCTATTACATCTTATATGTGTGCCCTGATAATGAAACTGGCAAAATATGTTGAAATTCTCCATAGTAATCAGGAAGAGGCCCAAAACCAGCAGAAGGTGTATTAAGACCGTGGGATAAAAGAAAAGGTTTTTGAGCCAGGTGAAAAGGTCTTGCTACTGTTACCCACTACAGAAAATAAACTGTTAATGAAGTGGCATGGGCCTTACAAAGTGCTTAGATGTACTGGTACAGTTAACTATGAGATTGAGAACCCTGATAGGAAAAATCCTACCAAGATATACCACCCTAACCTCCAGAAGAAATGGGTTGAAAAAACACCAGAGGCTGCTTTGCTAGTTTTACCAGAAACTGATAAAGAAGATATTGATATAGCTTATGACAGACTGGAACAAACTGTCACTGCTGATGCTGTAAAGGTGAATGTTTTCCTTAACCTCAGAACAAACTGCAGATATTCATAACTTACTAAAGGCATTTAACAGTACTTTTGCCACAGTGAGAGGCTAAGCAAAAGGAGTCAAGCACATAACAGTGGCAGAGAATGCTCGCCCTACTAGTCAAAAGACATACAGATTACCAGAGCGGTTACGAGCAGACGTGGTTAAGGAAATACAAAATATGAAAGAGTTGAGTATCACAGAAGAGTTGAGAAGTGTCTGGTCATCACTAGAGGTGATTGTAAATAAAAAAGGGGGGGGGGGGGTTGTAAGAATCCACCTTGATTTTAGGAAACTTAATCAAGTGTCAGAATTTGACAGTTATTTTGTGCCAAGGATAGATGATTTGGTGGACAAATTGAGGAGTACCAAGTACATCAGTACCCTCTATCTCACCAAGGGTTACTGGCAGATTCCCCCTAGCTAAAGAATCCAGAGATAAAACTACATTTGCCACTCCTGTCGGATACTATCAGTTCACCACCATGTGGTTTGATTACATGGCACACTTGCCACATTCCAGCAGTACATGGATGTAATTTTAGCTACTCACACTGGTTATTGTGCTGATTACCTGGATGATATTGTAGTGTACAACCCAGACTGGAAAAGCCACAAGGAACACCTACGAGCAGTTATCCAAACTATCAAAAATGCAGGTCTGACCATTAATGCTGCCAAATGTGCATTGGGCATGCATGAAACTAGATACTTCCCCTTGCAGAAATATAGGTGTGCTGTGTACATGCAGAATGGATGCCACATGCTTAATTGTGCAATGTTTGCATGTGGTTTATCTACACAAAGTGAACCTAAGCAAACAAGGTCTAAACAGCAAATCAGGTTTGCATGCTGCAATCTTGACATGTGTGCAGCAGGGAAACTGGTGTGAACATCTTCTAAAAATAACATCAGGTTCATGTGTTGCACACTTGACATGAGTGCAGCAGTTAAGTTAGTGTGAACATCATTTAAAAATCACATCAGGTTCACATGTTGCATGCTTGCATGTGTTCAACAACTAAGCTGGTGGAAATCTCATCTAAAAACACATCGGTTTATATTTCTCATACTATTGCTAGCAAATAGAGTCATTAAAAATCCTTTTTCATTGATTTTCCAATAAAATTAGGTAAACTAATTCTGATCCTTTTGCAAATTGTTTAATGTTTTTTTTATTTTTATCATTAAATTGCCATTCATTTCTAAAGTATTGTTTGCTTACTGCATTAAATGCCTAGGATATAGTCAGCCAACATCCCCCATTCCTGATGTGTGAAGCGGGACCTCTGTGTTGTGAAGCCTGACCTTTTTTTTGGGGGGGGGGCATGTAAATCCCCTTATGCATATTTAGTGCTAACAAATGTGTTTCTCCGTGACTGTTTCAGCTCACATACTTTCCCTTTGTCATTCTGTATGGAGCATATACATTATGGCCATGCTTAGCACTCTATGTGCTAAGTGCGGTCTTGGAAGCATGCACTATACCTCACATTTTGTCACTGAAATGAAGGACATGAACACTCAAAATGAGGGACAATGAGAAATACTAACACTCATGATGATCAGGACACATCCTGAAACATAGAGATACAGTACCTCAGAACACAGTGGAAATCATTGCATTTACTTGTACCAATATTAGCACCTGAGAATGAATTTCTACCATAAAGAAGGGGTGCCATTTAGGTAGGGCAGAGGGGGGCAGTTGCCCTCCCCCCACATTTGTGCCTAAGTTGTTCTTATGGTGTGGCAATAATGGCATTAAATTTGGATTTAATCTTTTGCACAATAAGTGCCCCCTGGTCTGTGTGCACTCACACTGCAGGTGCACTCATTACTTGACTGTGTCTGTATTGTGTTGTTCACTCTCTCCACCTATTAGTGGCACCACCATCACATGTGACACGGAGGAGCTCCAGCCAAGCAGGAGCAAATGAGTCATGCGAGTGCAACACTGTCTTTCTTGCCACAAAGTAGACGGGCTGTACACTACAGCTTGGAGGAGTTGGTGAACAATGAACTCTCAGTAGCAGTGTTGTAGTGGCATATTTGTGATGGTCTACTCTTAGTAAGCTGGGTAGGCTCGGGTGGGTCAGAAGTTGGTCAACTGGGTGGCAAACTGGTTGATGGGAAGAAAACAGAGAGTGGTGGTAAATGGTATAAAGTCAGAAGAGATGCAAGTCACAAGAGGGGCACCTCAGGGATCAGTCCTGGGGCCAGTTCTCTTCAATATCTTCATTAGTAACATTGCAGATGGACTAGAGGGTAAGGCTTGTCTGTTTGCAGATGACACCAAGATCTGCAACAGAGTAGATGATCCAGATGGGGTGGACAGAATGAGAAGAGATCTGGATAAACTAGCAAAATGGTCAGAAGAGTAGCAACTGGGATTTAATGCAAAGAAGTGAAAGATCATGCACATAGGGAAGAGAAACCCTGAAGCCACCTATAGGCTGGGAGGGGAGTTGGTGGCAGTCACAAAGGAAGAAAGAGACTTGGGCATCATCATCACCGATGACCTGAAATCATCCAAGCAGACTCTCTAAAGCAGTAGGCAAGGCTAGGGGATGTTAGGATGTATTAGTAGGGTATCACAAGTCATAAGAGGGAGGTAATAATCCCTCTTTACAAGACACTGGTTAGGCCCCATCTGGAGTACTGCGTGCAATACTGGAGGCCACACCTTCACAAAGACATTAACCAAATTGAGGTAGTCCAGAGAAGGGCAACCAAAATGGTGCAGGGACTGCATCAGAAGACAAATGAGGACAGATTAACGGAGCTCAATATGTATACCCTAGAGCAAAGGAGGGAGAGAGGTGATATGATCGAAACATTCAAACACCTTAAGGGCATTAACAAGGTGAAAGAGTCTAACATGTTTAAATATAAGAAAAATAGCAGAACAAGAGGACACAGCATGAGATTAGAGGGAGGCCGATTAAGGGGGAATGTGAGGAAACTCTTTTTCACAGAAAGAGTGGTGGATGCATGGAATGGCCTACCTCAGGAAGTGGTGGCTATGAATACAGTGCAGGGCTTCAAACAGGCATGGGATAGGCATAAGGGAGTAATACAGATGAGTATGAATAGATAGGCCACTGACAGAGCAAAGGCCGATGGCACATTTATAAGGGAGAAAAAGAAATGTCCAGACTGGATGGGCCTCATGGTCCTTATCTGCCATCAACCTCTATGTTTCTATGTTTCTATGTTACTGACTCTCTGTCTCTCTTGGTGGCTGAAGGGGCTGGGGGTGAGCTAGAAGCTAACTCAATACAAGGCTACTTACTTACTCTACTAGGCTTGCCTCACAAAAAAAAAAAAGCAGCATGGCCCCCCTCAGCAGCAAGCTAGGCCTAGCAGCAGCAGTGACAAAATTGTGGGTGGCCCTCATAGGCCTTAATCAGTGTAGTGCAGCAGCCAAGGAAGAAGCAAGCAACACAGGTTGGGTGGGTTCAGTTGGTGAGGCGACTTGGTCTCAGACCACGTTGGGGAACTTGGATGGTTGATTCTAGCATCCAGCTTCTGGCAGAAGGATGGGAGAGGAGCGGACTGAAAACTGGCCTGGTGGCACACAGGGCTGGCCACAGGTTCTGGCGAGATGACCAGGTAAGTAAAAGTAAATCATTTTTTTTCTGCAGGGGGACTGGGGAAGGAGGAAGGACTAAAATGGTAATGTATTTTTCACATTTCTGCACCTTTAAGCAGCTTCATGACCCATATGGGATGGATATTAAATGGCATGGAGTTTGGGAGAGAAATAGAGACTTTTTGGTGAGGGAGGGGTCAGAACTTTAGCCAGAAAAAAATTGGTTAGTAACTGGGTGGGTTTAAGCCCAAATCTGATTCACTGCTCTGGGGTATAGACAGATGAATCTTGTACATTTTAATTTTTCCTGATTTGCACATAACTTTTCAGTCACAACAAATAAGTTTTACCTTTTAGAGACATTCCATACATTCCATAGCTTGCCACCTATAGGCTAACTAGCACCAGGCCTCCACTGATTGTTGGCTCCCTACTGCTGAAATCTGAAATGGAGCCCCTGCCATAAAGTCTAAATTTACATGACATCCTCTGTGTGAGCAGCATGTTTCCCAGAGGGATGGAAGAGGAGCACAGCAGTTTTCTGGAGTAAAATGAGGGCTGTCCCTTGCATTCAGGGATAGTTGAGCAGTATGGAATGTATAGACTATTGGAGCCCCTCTATCATCAGGCTTATGCCCCCATCCCAGTGAAGCTGACCTTCACATCCCCACGCTCAGGCACATTATAACATAGTGCAAGGGAGAATGCAGGGGCATGCCTCATTAAAATGAATGGGGATTTTTTTATTACTATTTTATACATTATTGATGGACAGTTGGAGATTAATGAAGGTCACCACTCAACAAACAAGGGCCTTTTTAGTAGAACAGTGGCCTTCATTATTCTCCAATTCACCATCATAGTGTATAAAACTGTAATAAAAAATAACTACATTTATTTCAAGGGGGTACGCCCCAACACTCGGACCTATGTACATCATCTCTTAAAGACTCCTGCCTCTGGCTCCCTTGTATGCAGGTAAGAGACTCTCAGCTTATATCTATACTTGGTGTGTTGTCTGTAGCTGCATGGCCACACCTGCTACAGCGTGTGTGCATGGGGGGGGGACTGGCCATATGGGTGGGAGTTGAGATATTGCTACTTTTGTGCTTGCCCCTTAAAGTCTGTTTACGTGGAAGCATTCAAAACAATGGAGAGAAAATCATAGCAGTACAGAAAAGATAGAAGTAATTAAGTAGTTTAGTGGGTAAGTGTGTGTATTGGGGGTGGGAAGAAACATGTGTTTACATTGGCATATGTGCTACATTTCAGCTGTGCACCTGACACGAGGGAGGACAAGGAAACTAAAAAAGTATAACAATGGCTATAAGCATGCCGCATGTGTACAGATGTATGCAGATTTGCATTGAAGTACAAGCAAGTCATATGTGTGCAGGCAGTACAGCTTAGTGGTTAATGGCACTGAACTGCAGACCAGGAGACCTGAAGACCTAGGTTTTATTCTTATCAACCCCACTTGTATACGGTGTGATCCTGAGCAAGTCACTTAACTTTATGTGTATAGTTATTAGTGACCACTTGCTTTTTGCACGCATGCACCATGCATTCAGTCGGTTTCAATTTAACATTTAATCATGCTTGCAGCTCGCATATAACTTGAGTAGTTTTATGTGCACAGCATGAAAACATTTCATGTAAAGCTGACCTCAAAGCTGCACTGCTGGAGAGAGACAAACTCTGGAAAATGGCAAGAAAAACCAAGAATGCAAATGACTGGATGATCTTTAGGAAAGCCAGGAATAGATGCACCAAGAAAGTTAGGGATGCAAAGGCTGCCTTCTACTTGGCCAAACTCGACTCTTCCTACCATAATCCTGCTAGGTTTTGGGGCACCATCAAGGGTATGGTGGGGCAGGATGCTAACACCCCCCTTCCACCTCAATTACACAACAGTTATGGCCCTATCACTGGCAAAATGGAAATTCTGGATGCCTTCAATAACCACTTCACAACGGCTGGCCTTGCCTTTGACACCTCTCCAGCTAACCTGCTGAGGGAACAATTAAGCTCCCATTACACTGGTGATCAGAGAGTTGACTCTTCCTTCAGCTTCAAATCTATACTGTTGAAACAAGTAGAGGATCTATTATGGCAACTGGATACGAAATAAAGCGCAGGGGCAGACTCTTTGGACCCCTACTTTCTAAAGATTGCATGCCATGTACTTGCAGTCCCCCTAACACACCTCTTTAACCTATCCCTAAACTCTGGCTCTATTCCCACACTGTGGAAGTGGCTCAGTGGTTCCCCTTCTAAAATCAGGGACCTTATGGATCTTAATAATTACAGGCCCATTTCCATTCTACCAGTGCTATCCAAGATGCTGGAGAAATTAGTGAGTAATCAGTTAAGGGAGTATCTTGACATGCTAACCTCCTAAACCAGCTCAATCTGGATTCAGGGCCAAGCATAGCACTATCACTGCACTAGCCAAGGTCACAAATGACTGGCAATCCGAATTAGATAAAAAGAATAATGTCTGTGCAGTATTCCTGGACCTGAGCAAAGCATTCGATACTGTGGACCACGAGCTACTACTTTCATCCCTGTACTCCATTGACCTAGATCCATTCTCCCTTAAGTGGTTCAGATGCTATCTCACCGGTAGGTCACAGCAGGTAAAAGCTGAAGGTGACCTATCCCCATTAAACCACTGTCAAGAGGAGTCCCCCAAGGTTCTATTCTGGGTCCTATCCTTTTTACCATTTATATAAATAACATTGATTCAACCATTACCAATTCCTCTGTACACCTCTTTGCTGATGACACTGTTCTGTATGTCAGCAACCCTTCACCTGCAGCTGCTCGTGAAATCCTACAAACAGAATTCTCCTTGCTACAATATCAGCTACTCGAGAAAAAGCTTCTGTTAAATGCAAAGAAAACTAAAGCAATGATGTTCACAAATCAAAGCTCCACCAGCACATCCTCTCAATCATTTCTCCCCAGCTATGCACTATACTTGGAGAAAATCTGGAGTATGTAGAAAACTTCAAATACCTAGGTGTGTGGATTGCAACAGACTTGGCTTCACTCATCATTTAGAAGAACTGTTAAAAGCTTCGCCAAAGGCTTTCATTTTCTATAGATTAAAACCCTTCCAAACAGAGAACTCAAAGATGAGGTTAGTCCAGGCCATTTTTCTATCAGTTGTTGACTATGCAGACTTCCTTTATAGTCACTGCCCCATCTCCTACCATCACAAGTTGGATACCTTATATCATAGAGCAATAAGGTTCATTACAGATCTGCCATCTAATACTCATCATTGCTCTCTTTATGCTGCAGTTGGGTGGGTTTCCTTCACCTCAGAAGGAACAGAAATGCAGCACTATGGATTTACAGAGTGTTGTCAAAAACTTCCAAACTATATCCTGGACTGCTTCACCCAGACCTCTCCTAGCTCCTATGCCCTAAGAAGCAACAACATCATCCTGCTCAAATTGCCCAAATTCAACACCAGGCTAGGGAGGCAGCAATCAGCTATTCTATAGCTATAGACATGGAACACCCTACAAAAATCCCTAAAACTGTCCAATATCATTCCATTTGCATCCTTTAAACAGCATTGTACAGTCTTCTTCAAAGAGAAATGCAATTGCTACCACTAGAGCTAGCATTGTCATCTCACAAATCTCCTTCAAACTATATATGGCATATTCCTTCCAGACAGACACCCCATCTTATGGCACCCAGTAATATCTTCACCATCCTAGTATTACATTATGTTGAGTGTCTGCCATGTCCCCCCCCCACTGGGATATGTATATACTGTACATACTGTAAATATTAGCTTAACTTTCCTGTAACCGTTTTTTATCATGTGAATTTACTGTACATCACTGTGTTTATTAACATTATTTTCCCCTGTATGTATAACTGTCTTATATAAGTGTGTGATGTATCTGTTGTGTATCAACTATTGAACCTTGACCTTATCAGGTCCATCTTGTAATG
The DNA here is from genome assembly GCA_016271365.2 of Neoceratodus forsteri. Taxonomy (NCBI): domain Eukaryota; kingdom Metazoa; phylum Chordata; order Ceratodontiformes; family Ceratodontidae; genus Neoceratodus; species Neoceratodus forsteri. The sequence goes on along the minus strand of CM028130.1, from coordinate 1,061,664,129 downwards.
AGCCTTGCTCAATGATGTTCGCCTGAATAAATAAAGATTTGATGATGATGATGATTAAATATTTCTGTAAGGGTTGGGATATGTTTTGAGAAATGGAGAAGTAAAGCCAGAGATTTCTAAGATAGAATCTGTAGCTAACAGTCCTATCCCTAAAACAAAGAAACATGTCAGGTCATTTTTAAGGCTGGCTGGTTACTATTGGAGATTTGTTACCAGCTTTGCCCAGTTAGCTACTCCCAATGCTAAACTCACAAAGAAATGGTTTCTGAATAATGTCAGATGGTCCCCAGAGTGTGATGAAGATTTTCAGGCCATCAAGACTGCATTATGTTCAGCCCCTGTTTTAGGAAGCCCAGACTTAGAGAAACTATTTGTGTTATAGACAGATGCATCAGAGGTAGGCCTAGGTGCAGTTTTGAGTCAAAATATAGATGGGAAGGAAAATCCCATTCTAAATATCAGTAGGTATTTACAAGACAGAGGAAAAAGATACTCCACCATTGAAAAGGAATACCTTGCAGCAAAGTGGGTCATGGAGCCCCTTAAGTTTTATTTTCTAGGAGCTGCCTTTGTACTTCTAACAGATCATAATCCTCTCTGTTGGCTTAACCAAATGAAGGATAAAAATTCTATAATCACAAGATGATACCTGGCACTACAACCATTTAAATTCAAGGTGTTACACAAATCTGGAAAAGAGAATGTCAATCCTGATTTTCTGTTAAGATGTGGATCAGGAATTGAGAATTCCGAAGGTTATACAAATAATGTGAGTTTAAACTTCACTGTTTGCTGTACTCATTGGTATGAAGGAAAGGGATACTGCATATGCTAAGAACTGTAAAGATTATAAGCTAAAGTTAAAGGAGAATTTAAAGAAAGTTTTGGAAACCAATTTTTTAAAACAGGTTCCCTCCTAAAGAGGAAGGTATGTGACAAGGTTGAATAAGACCTGTCCCATTTGTTATGTAAAAAGATTTATGTAGAAATAGTTAAATGTAAGGATCTGTTTTATCCTTTTCTGTTCTGTCTCTTGTCTGTCTGACTGTTCCATCAAATTTTCTTATGAGTCCTAGGAAGTGGCCACTCTGATGGTCTCGCTACCCCCGCTATCTCTCTGGCTTCACTAGTTGTTTCTATCTTTTCTTCCTCCATGGGTATCTGAAGTTATAAAATATGTGTGAATCTTTATGTGAAACTGGGATCCTTTGGTTTGAAAATGTATTTATATTGTTGAAATGATTGCAAAACACTGTTTGGAGCTCAAGGGCTTAACCTGAGATGCTGGTTTGCAAACTCTGTGCAGAACTGCAAACAGGAGGTCAGTTCTGGGACACCATGTACTGTTTTGTTGCACCTGAGGGAAGGAAACTGACAAGAACTTTTTCTGAAAAAACAGGATGCCTTCTTAACAAGTTTCCAGACAAAGACATGTAAAAAGAGCAGCAATATTTTTGCTGGAGAGACAGATTTGAAATTGAGAAGAAACATTCAGAAGAAGGACTTTGTTTTCTCTGTTTGTACTGCCCATGTAGACAGTTATACTTTTTTATTCTACTGTTCTTGGAAAAAATAAAACACTACTTGTGAATTTTATACCTGATCCTGGTCTTCTTATCCTTCCTGACCTGTGCCTTGATGACACCCAGCCAGGAGAGGAGTAGGTGTTTTTTTTTTTTTCAAAATGATGATACAATGAGAAGATGTGTTAGTGAAGGGTCTGGTTTCACATTTGTGTTGTAAATGAGGTGAAATGGCAGGTTGCAGGAGTTTTCTTTCTAATTAAATAAGCTATTGTACCACAGAAGGGTACAACAGCATTATATGACCTTTAAACTGTGGTAAAACAGTTTTGTAGTTGGAGATGTAAATCAAAGCATAACAAGGTATAATCATATACTGCACTGAGTTGTGGTGGTAGGACGTCTTATCACTTTGCATCTTTACTGTGAAATGCTCTCTTGAATATAATGTCAAATTCTCCTGATGGCTCAGCAGCAGCACATTTCAATGCCATGCCAGGACTTGGGTTCAGGAGATGACTTTGGAGCCAGCTGTTGGACGGCCAAGCCTGGCTATCACTGCCAACGGCAAAGCATCTCAGTCTGGAGAGAAGACAGTGATGGGTGAAGTGTGAATCAACTCCCCAGTAGAGGTTCAGGGAACTTGCATTCTTGCCTTGAGGGGTGCTATGTGTGCAAGTTGCATTACATCATGGGAGGAGGTATACTGCAACAAAGGTGGATTTAAACTAGATAGGGGAGTGGCAAGTGGACAGCAGATAGGCAGGGATCCGATAGAGTGGGATCACAACCTACCCCCAGGCTAAAAGGGAAGGACTCGGGGAGGCCAAAAAGGGAAGGGAGTAGAATGAAAGAGATGGAGGCCAGTGAAGGGAAGGGGGCAGGATGGAGGGTTGTCTCACTGAATGCAAGAAGCTTAGGCAACAAATTAGCTGAGCTACAGGTACTCTTAGCAATATGGAGGGTAGATATTGCAGCTGCCATAGAAACGTGGGCAACTGAGCACTGGGACTGGGATCTGGCAATCCCAGGATTCAAATTATACAGGAAGGACCATAAGGAGAGAGGGGGTGGGGTGCCAGTCTATGTGAAGGATTGGAACAAATGCACAAGGGCCGAGGGTGAAGAAAGGAGAACAGAGGCAATCTGACTGCAGCTCCTAGACTCAAGGGGGTAGGAAACTGAGGTTTGGGGTGGTATACAGGCCACCATCCCAGTCTGAGGAGCTTGACAGGGAATTTAGTGGGACAAATCAGAAAGGTATGTAGAAAAGGGAAGGTGGTCATCATGGGGGATTTCAACTTGCAGGGGGCTGAGTGGAGCATTCCGGTGACCTCCAGTGCTAGGGAGCAAGTGCTCCTGGACATGATCCAGAAGTGTCCCCTGACACAGTTGGTTAGTATACCTACCAGGCTAAAGAACACTTTAGATCTGGTATTGTCGAATGGGGAGGCAGTAAGGGAAATAAAGTTGGAGGACCCACTAGCCAACAGCAATCACCAAACGGTATAGTTTAATATTACAATTTGTGGGGAGCCAGAGAAATCACTTACTCAGGTGGTAAACTTCAGGGGGATGGACTTTGGGAGGATGCAGGAAGTACTGAAAGAGAAACTGGAGGGCATAAGATAGGAGACTGACGTGGACTAGAAATGGGATATTATTAAATGGGAGATTACAGAGGCAACAGAAGCTTGCACCAAGACACAGAGTAAGAGGAGCAGAGCAAGAAAACCATGCCGGTTGAACAGCAAGGTAGTGGAAGTGGCGAGGGCAAAACAAGAGGCGCAGCAGTGGTATAGGAGGACGGGGAAGGAAGTAGACAGAGACAAGTATGCAAGATGGTCCAGGGAGGTGACCAGAAAAGTGAGAGAAGCCAAGGCCCAGAGGGAGCTGAGATTAGTGTAGGGAATTAACACGGGGGGGGGGGAGAATAATTCAGATATATCAGGGAGGAAAGGAAGTGCAAGGAGACAATAGTGAGGATAAAAAAAGGGTGGGGAACGGACAGAAAAGAGGGAGGGGCAGGCAGAAGCACTGAATGAATACTTTTGCTCAGTGTCCATGGAAGAAAGAAGGGTACCACTACCACCATGGGCTGGGAGGGTGGGGACGGGGAGAGGAAGTGACAGATGGAAGAACTGAAGCAAGCAGAGTCCTAGAGGGACTGAGGGCACTGAAGGTAGACAAGGCACCAGGGCCAGATGGTATCCACCTCATGGTGCTGAGGAAGAAGGTGGAGGTGTTGGCAGAGCCACTGGTGGATCCGTACAGCACCTCACTGGAACTGGGATGTGTGCCACTGGACTGGAGGATGGCACATGTAGTACCATTACACAAGAGCAGACCAAGGGATGAATAGGGTAAGTCTCACCTCCATAGTGTGCAAACTCATGGAAATTATACTAAAGGAAAGACAGGTATCGTACCTAGAAAACAATGACCTCCACGATGTGAGGCAGCATGGGTTTGTTTCAGGGAAATCTTGTCAAACCAGCCTGATGCAATATTATGACTGGGTGATAGGTGAGCTGGATAAGGGTCATGAGGTGTATGTTCTTTACTTGGACTTCAGCAAGGCCTTTGATTCTGGCCTCATGGGTGGCTTGGGGGAAGTTAACTGTTGTATGGGTAGGGGCACAAATGACGAACTGGATTACAAGCTGGCCGAGTGAGAGCCTGCAATGGGTGTTGGTAAGAAGGGAGCTCTCATCTCCAAAGCCAGTGACAAGTGGGGTGCCACAGGGCTCTGTGCTGAGGCCTGTAACATTTAGGCTTTTCATATCAGGCATTGCACATGGGGTGGTGAGCAAGGTGAGTCTGTTCACTGACAACACCAAAATCGAAGCATTGGGGGATGGAGGGAAGGGATAGAAGCACCTGCAGGGGTCCTAAGCAAGCTAGAGGAGTGATCACAGTGGTGGCAGCTGGGGTTCAATGCAAAGAAATGCAAGGTTATGCACTTCAGGGTGAAGAACCCAAGGAGAGAATACTGGCTGGAGGGGTTAAGCAGGGGATCACTGAGGAGGAGGAGAAGGACCTAGGGGTAATGATAACAGTGCTCATGAACAACACTGCCCAATGCAGAAGAGTAGCTGCAAAAGCAAATGAAATGCTGGGGTGCATAGCGAGGGTTTTTTCATCCAGGTGAAGAGAGGTGATCTTTCCCCTCCCACTGGTAAGGCCGCACTTAGAGTACTGTGTGCAGTTTTGGAGGCCATGCCTAAAGCATGATATTAGGTTACTGGAGGGGGAGCAAAGGAGGGCAACAAAGATGATATGTGGAACGGAGGGGAGAGACTATGAGAGCAGGCTGGGAGACCTGAATATGTACACCCTGGAGGATAGAAGGGACAAGGAGACATGACAGAGACATTCAAGTATCTGAGGGGAATCAATAAGGATGGGGCAGATGGGATCTTTAAGCCAAGGAGGTGGAGGGACACCAGGGAGCATGGGCTAAGAATAGAGGGGGGGAAGATTTGGGAAGGAAATGAGGAGACACTATTTCACAGAGAGGGTGGTAGCAAAATGGAATGCACTAACAGAATGGGTGGTATCATGTAAATCTGTGAACAGCTTTAAAAGGGCATTGGACAGGAAATGGGAGAGTAAGGGTGGGGAGGTGGGGGTGGCAGTGGGATGACAAAGAGGAAGGGGGTGGGGCAGCTGCAAACTAGGGGTGCTAGCTGCACACTCGAGCAGAATTAGATAGACCTGGTGGTCTGTTTCTGCTGGCACATTCATATGTTCATATGTTCGTATGAGGCAGGCTGGCTAAACAGGGAGACAGAAAGACAGACAGTTTGGGAAAAATGGGGTCAAAATTCTGGTGCCATCTAAATGATGGTCACAGCCACTGTCAGGCCTCATTGTGCATGAACTCTACCATTGCGAGGACAGTAGGGAGAGTGGCTGAAGGGGCTTGGAAGTTACAAAAAATGAGCTCCGACCTGAAGTCTAGGTGGTCTGGCATAAGGGGTGAAAAAGCTTGATTTAAAAAAAAAATAGAAATTCACTTAAGAGAAAACATATAGACACACAGCAAGATTAATGTGCATAATTTGGGGCTGGCAGTGTAGTCTTGCAGTTAGAGTAATGAGCTACGAATGAGCTTGGTACATCCAGCAGACCTGAGCTTGATTTCCACAACCTCCACTTATATGCTGTGTGTCCCATAACCTCCACTTGCATACTGTGCGACTCTGAGCAAGTCACGTAACCTCCCCAGTGCTCCTGGGTCACACCTGAAAATGGGCACCTGTGCCTAATGGGCCTTACTTGGTTACCAAACAATAAATAAAACAGTTTCACCAAATGTCTACATAGTACATATACTGCTCTAACATGAAGTAAAAATAAAACGTTTTTCTGGTTAATAGCAACAAATAGGAAAGGGCATCCAGTCTCCAAAATGTCCAGTTAGCAGCTCACACAGATTCCTAGAGTAACTGTGCATCTAAAGACACATTTCCTTGAAAGGTTAATACCAATAACAGACTGAATAACATGGGTTCTAAATGGTTCTAATAGGAGCTAATATGATAGGTGGACACACAGCTCAGTTCTAAATGAGGTAGAGACTTTCCAATTGCACTTAAAAAAACTTGATTCATTTCTTAATACAAAAACATTAGCAATTCTGTATGTGGAATACATTATTTTGGAGAGGGTATTTGTGCCTCCTGCTGCTTTAAGACCTCAGCTTCACCTCTGACTGAAGCCCACCAGTTGATACATTAAAGGCATGACTAAGTATGGGTTAGGCTGTGATAACCACCTACCCAGAAGTGTAGTGAGGTCTGACACCACAAGTGTAGGGACTTAAAGCCCCTTGAAGGATGATTGTCTCTGCCTAACCAGCACCTGGAGTGCTTAATTAAGCAATAATGCATGACAGAGTATAGTATATCATGGGATATCATCATGCCTCAGGTGGCTGGGCATGAAGCCAGAGGCCGAGTGCATCCAACACCCAAGCAGTGACAATATCCCATGATATACCACACCCTGGAATACATTATTGCTATTATGAACTGGCTTTAAAGTTTTATCAGTAACAAAAAAAAAAAATGTAAAAACTTTTGTAAATGCATTTTTTGACATGTTGAGGAGGTGACAGGAAACAGTTTTTACACATCTAGAAGCCATCTAGTTGTTCTTTTATTGGTTACCCAGTGTTCTGATATGTTTTTGAACTTTTTTGTTAAATTAATAATCTAATTTTTTTGCCTTTTTAAGGACCTTAAATACCTCTCTCCTCAGCAGTTGCTGCTGTCTCTTTTTGTAATGCTTTAACATTCTATGACATCACAAACACCTTTCCAAGCCATTCAGATGAATAGTATGGAATGGGAGTTTCTGATGTCATAAAATGTCTTAGATTATGAAAATCAAGAGCAGTAGCTGGTGAGGAGAGTGGAACTCAATGTAGATCTGAGGGCACCCCAAACCGAGACTATTTATCAGAAAATCATCAAAACATACCAGAATACATAACTGGCATGGAAAGGAAGATGGAAGGGCAGTTAACAATGTAAAAATCCTTTCCTATCTCCTTTAAGAAAATAGTTCCTGGAGGGCTCTGGACAGCAGGTGGCACTGCTGTAAGTGGAGTTTGTGCAGTTGTGAACTCTATCTCTGTCTCTGTCTCTCTCTCTCTCTCTCACTGCTAGCACAACTCCTGGAAGTGTAGTGTGTTCTCCTTGTGTTTGACCCAGTCCTGCTGCCTGCTCTGGGACCAGGTGAACCTGTGTGGAATCTTTTTTTTTTTTTTAATCACACTCTGATCTGCTGAAAAGTGCAATCTTCAGATAGATATTTCTGGGTTTTCGGTGTAATCAGTGAGTCCCCCCCAACCCATGAAGTTGGCAGGTATGTTTGCCAGTTTTTATTAACACTGACTGATTTGGGGACTCAGACACTGAGTGATTTGGTAAACAAAGGGCATTTCAATAAGCTTAATGCTACTGACTCACCCGCTGCTGCCACAGAATGATCCTGCCAAAAGTGTGGTTTCAACACCACTGACTGAGTGCCCCAATCTATAGGTGGATGGTTGAATAGAGTTAAACATAGTGACTGTGGGATTCTGTATCAGTTGGCATGGTTGCATGATGGATGTGTTATTGTCTTTTTGGAGGGGTTGTTTTGTAAATGCTGCAGTCGGCGGCAATTTGGTCTGTAGAAGCAGGGTCTTGTCCAGGAGTGGAGCAGTATGTAGTGGACAGTGAAGAGGCAGGTGGCCAGAGTTTTTTTGGAACCATGAGTATGTAGTGGGATATAATCACAGCTTCAAACACCTCTCAGCCAATCAGCTTCCTTGAATTATTTTCATCCATTTCATAACTGTACTTATAAAATAGGTGAATTGAGAAACTGTCAATCATCTCTCTTTCCAGACATTCAATAGATGGAATGTTTGTTTATTATGGAATACAAGAATTCAAACATCTGCAAAATTCCTGTAGAAAAATGTTTAAATCCTCACACACAACAGAAAGCCCCATATGGAGCCAAGGTCTCAATTTTATCTGTGGCAGGGTAAGCAGAAGAGATTGCCCTAGCAAGCAGCTAAGGAGAGTAGGGAGATTTTTCATGGTCACAAAAGAAACAAAACATATAGAATAGTAGATGGGCGACCATTCACAACAAGGCTGTGTTTCCATTGAGGGAGTTGATGATGTCATTCGCTCTGGAGGTCTCTGGCATCATCAACTCCCGAGATGGAAACACAGACTTCGTTGTGGATGGGCAACCATCCATTGTTTTTTATAGTTTATGGTTTCCCAAAATAGGTAAAAGGTTCATGTCTTGTTCATGCTTCTGTACTTCTCCTCGCTCGAGTCTCTTTCCCTAAGATAATGACCCTCCTCCTCGCTGCAATTACACGCTCATGTTCTGGTCACATCCATGCTCCTCGCCATAGTCCCACTCTGCTTTTGCTGAAACTGTGCCATTTTGTTAAAAAAAAAAAAAAACAGCAAATTGATATTTTTAACAGACCGACCCAATTATGGTAATCTGTGTCCACACTGTCTGCCTCCCAGACCGCTCACTAAATGAGTCCACCATTTTTGTATGTATTTTTTGAATCTCTGCCTGTTTCCACCAATCAGGTAGGAGCTCAAGGGGGAAAAGTTTTTGTACTATCGATGTGACGTCAGAGCGATAGTACAACAACTTTTTTGACCTTTGAACTGTCCTACAACAAGATTTGGAAAACCTTTGTTTTCCATACACAATAAGCCCTAACCATATACTATAGAAATATCTGAGCATGCACGTTACTGGCCAGCAGCACCAAATAAAGTAGATTAATTAATAAATTAATTAGTGCATTGAATCTGACAAAACAAGAAAGCACACAGCAGTTCCCCAGCACTTCATACCTATGCAGATTCCTCATCAAGGAATCTGATGAAGAACCTGCATAGGTTCGAAGCACTGGGGAACTACATTTTGCTCTCCTGCTTTTCCAGATTAAATGTATTAATTAACTGCATTTGCTTGTGTGATTGTCCTTTTTTTGTCATAATCTGTGCACCACCCCTGTGCCTTTTGTTCATAAAAGAAATACCAGGAATTAAAACTTTGACAAATACTTCATTTTTTATTTAATTAGGTATGTAAAGAAGGAATTATGAAAGAATGTTCATTTACTAAAATTAAAGTGAGTTTTACTTTCTATGATGGTGTTGAAGGTTTTCAGTAAGTAAAGCTTATAGCCATGTGTCTGATGGCAATCATAGAAGAGTGAAGTGGGTCATTAATTCTGTATTAATTCTGCCCAAATTCCAAATCCCACTGATACTTCTTTTTTACTGGGCATTCAGTTTAAGTAAATGTATAAGTGCTAGCCTGCCTTGGACAATCAGACCATACCCATTTTATAACATATTGTAATGTCCTCTTGTCACATCTTATTCATTTTTTCACACATGCTCCCAGTTTACAATGATATTTAAAATATATATATATATATATATATATATACATATACATTCTGTTCCCATTAATGACTTTAATCCAATTCGACCAATAATAAATAACAAGCATTCTTAGTTCTTGAATATGAATAATGACCAAGTATTCATGCAAAGGTTATTCACCCACCCCAAATTATAGCTTAGGTGCACAGTATATGAGGCTAGCCATGGATTGTCAGTCCCTAAATCTTGAAACCAGTCTCTTTCTGATATTATTTCCCCCATGCAATACACCTAATCTATTCTTAATTGACATTGGTCTATCTTGTAGGTACTTCATAAATAAAACCTTTGATCTAATACTCACAAAACCTCCAGTATGAGGTACTTGGCTTTCAATCTGCTCTTTTAAAAGAGTTTTAATGAAAGCAAATCTTTCATTTTAACTTTTGTACTTGATTTGTAATTGTCAGCCTGTGTTTTTTTTTTATTCAATATACTTTATTGAGTTTTATGCAGCAAACATTACAGGGTACTACAAGAGCACTACAGGAAGCTGCTAATACAATAAAAAAACAGGACAAAACACAGAAAACAAGAAACAAAAACAAAATCCCCTCTTCCCCTCCCCCAACCCCCTCCCCAAAAGTCTGTGCATCAATCAGAGACAGAAAAAAGGGGGGTTATAAGGGTCCAGTAAAAGTAGTGCCAGTCAGCCTGTGTTTGTAATCATTTGTTTGTCATTAGTGTGATGTATTATTTTACAAAACACCAATAATAAACTCCTACTGAAACATATAGGCATTATATAATTATATTTAATAAACGTATTGAAGTACAATAATAGTTCAGTTCTTCTTCAGAGACAGAGTTGCCTTGTGGTTAGAGCTCTATTGAAACAGAACGTAAGTGCTGGACTTCCAGCTAGCCCTGCATGTCCCCAAAGACTACTGTAATTAGAGTGGAAGTATTTAAGAACATTTTATGTGCACTGCTCCCAGAATGTAGGTAAGTTTCTAAATCACAGTGCTGAACAGTTCTCATACAGATTACCAGAAAATTGCATAGAAAGCAGGTTGCAGAATGTCTGCCACCAAACTTGCTGTAAAACTGGAAGCTCTGACTGCAATATCTGAAGGAGGAATCCTGTGGACAATCCATTCTACTGTTAAATTCATATCCCTTCTTCCCACTGAATAACTACTGTATGTGATGTCAGCAAGTGACGTGTTTTCAATTTACATTAACCCCCATAAATTAAAATCAGGTAGTAGGAAGACCTGAATGAAACATGATTTTGCAACCCAGTTGAGCAATCCTGAATAATTTAACTGAGGAAAAACATTTCCAAGCATCATCATTATTATTATTATTACTAGAATTTCAAAGCTTAAAGTGACTTTGTCACTTTTGAAAAATATTTGAGAAACATAATATTTAGATACAATTCTGCTAATATTTATATACTGTCTACATTTCTCTTTACTTTGTTGTTTAGCACTAGGTAGAACTGTGTGGAATGCAAAGATTCTGCCAATGAAATTGGTGCAGAATGATAATTCTGCTTTAGAAATGCTTCCAGGAATTTCTTTTTAAATTCAGCAAAATTCTGAAAAGCTTTCTATATAAGCTGCAAAGTAATTTTCCACTAATCACATTAACCACGGAACATTATTTCAAAAATTGCAGAAAAAGAATCCACAATTCATGTAAACTGTGGATTATTAACCTTGAAAACCATTTTGCATGTGAAATGTTAGAATTCCGCTCCCAACAGAATTGTAAAGAATTTTCTCAAATTCCACAGAATTCTGTTCTGTCAGAATTTCTACATTCTGTACAGTCCTATTACTAGCTTAATTTACATGGAAACAGGTTTGTTGACTCCTAGAGTTCACCTGCCTCTGCTACTTAATCCTTTGCCGAAGTCATAATCTTCTGTTTGTGACATCACAGTTTGTTGCTGTGGAAAGGCTTATGATGTCACAACTGGAGGACTGTGATTTATGGAAAGGGTTAAACAGCAGGTGTAAATCAATGGTAGGGGAGAAGGGTTCTGTTTTCAGGTAAATTAACCTAAAAATGAAGAATAAAATTAACAAAAAAACAGATAATCTATGAAATATAGGCTGACTTCTGTCTAAATATAGAGAATATTGTATGGACAGCCATACACAGCAAGCCTGTGTCTGCAGCGAGAGATATGTATGGCAACCAGAAACCTTGAGAGTAAAGCTCAAGAGGTTCCCTGGTTGCCTTAGAAAACTCGAGGTGCTCCAGTGCATGGCTGGTCCCAAAAGGCAGAGACTTCATTTCACTCACCCAACCCTAACTCTTTTTCCACTTGCAGTTGCAACCATTCAGGACCCTTTAGGATCCATACTGTTCAACGGATGCTTAACATTGGTGCATTAGGGTAAGCAAAGGCATGTGCATGGGGGAAGGGGGGTGACCCTGGCCTTGGCCACCCTTGTTAAAAGTCATCCTCCAATCAAATTTTTATAATTATTTATTTATTAGGTTTTTAAATTTGGGACTCAACTGGACTCAGTCAGGACTGTGATTTGGATGGGAACAGGAGAGCGTTCTGTCTGTCAGTGTGCTGTATGCAGCAGGTCAGGTCGGGTAACCCAACTTGCCACATACAGAGGATATTTCCAGTCAATCACACACACACACACACACACTCACCATGAGGGTCAGGTCTGAAAGTGTTGATATGATTATCATGGATGAGCAGAGCAATCCTCCACAGAGTAGATTCAGTGGCACTGGCAATTGTGAAAGCTGCAATGATTTGATCATCCTCCTAACACAAGGCTCTCCATCCATGCCACTCACTGGACTGACTCTCAACACCAATGGCAGACACTTTCTGTTACTCACTGTACAAGTAGATGGCAGGGGAGATTTGTGCTGCATGCATGCTATTTTTTTCCTTGTCCCTGCTGTGTTTAATTTAGAATTGTGACCTTCTAGACTAAGAGCATCAAGCAATAAAAACAGAGGGGACCCCATCCACTCAGACATTGTGTTTTTATATGGGCATAACTTGTTTTGTTTTTAATTTGTCCCTCAGCTGTAGTGGGCTGGGTCCCCTCCTCTTTGTTTTCCTTGTTTGCTACTTTATTGCACTGCTACTGTGTCCCTTTTTTGCCTGTGCTCAGATCAGAATGGCTGCTCACATGTTAATAATCCTTTGCCTAAACTGCCCTGTTTGTCCATTTCTTCCAATTGGGGTATGATGTGTGGCTTACAGGCAGTGCACCTGCAAAAAATCCTAGGAGGTTTGTAGTGGTAGAAGTAAGGGATAATTAACAAACGGGCTATGTGTGAACTGGAGGTCCATTTTACAGAGAGTGTGAGAGAAACGGGGGGTGAGAAACAATCCAGCTTACAAAAGAAGCAAAGGATGCAATTTCACAAATAGTTAGATTTTTAAAACATTCTTACAGGAAACAGTATTTATTTTTTTTATTGCATTTTTGTTAACCTGGTGGGTACCGTAGCCACAATGTGACTATTTTCATATGCGACCCAGGAGGTTACAAACAATAAGACATTTGTTTTACAGATCAGGGAAATACAAATGTGACAAGTAGCTTAAGGGAAACACATGTTACAGGTGATAAGAGAAAAAGCATGTACACAAAAATCAAGAGCAAATACAGTCAGGTAATGAGCACATACAATTCAAATACATGTAGGCATAAAAATGCTAATTCATATGGTGGTAGTGAAAATTTTTCAACATTGCAGTCTAAGAATAAGTGCTGCAGTGGATAAATGGCTTCAGATTAAGAGAGAGCAAGTAGCAAACGGGGTAGTGGATGATCTAAGGGAGGGGTTAAAGCAGGTGCATTGGGTACGATTTGTGAGACAGTTATAATGCAATCTTTTGAAGGCAGCATGAGTGAGTGCAGAGTGAAATTCAGCAGGTAGGGAGTTCCAGTATTTTGGTGCCATGCTAGGGAAAGCAAGGGTTCCTTTCTATGTTCTACACCTCGGGGTGTAAAGAAGTGAAAGTTCTTTAGAACGAAGGCCATAGGAGGAGAACTGGGGCACCAACATGGAGGCTAGGGAGGAGGGTAGGTTGGATCAAATAATGTTGTTGAGCAGAGACCCAAAGGCAATATGTCTATGGGCTGATGGGGAGGGCCAGCTTAGGTCAGCGTATAGCAAACAGTGGTGTTTTAGTCGATGGAAGGCCGAGGCATAGCAGCAAATGTTATTGTATGTGGTGTCCCATTGCTTTCTGAGGCTTTTATATAAGTAACTGCACCATATGACAGAGATGGAAGGAGGATGCTCCTAGCTATGGTGAACCTGGCTGAAGGAGTGAGCATTCGAATGGTCCTGCAGTTGACCCCAAGTTTCATGTTTACTGCCTTGCATGTGACCACAATATGCTCATCAAAGCTGAGAGCTTCATCAAGCAGTACACCTAGATATCAGAAAGATGTTACTATTGTGAGAGATGAGCCATCAGCACAGGAAACATCATAGAATGTGTGTTTTAAGCTAAGTTTGGTGAAGGACCCAAAGAGCATACCCTGTGTTTTGTTGATGTTTAGAACAAGCCTGTGTTTATGGATCCAGTCTTGGATGTAGATAAATGCAGAGGTAAGGCAACTATTTATGACTAGTATATCTGCTGATGAGGTACATAGTGCAAGATTGTCAGCATATAGAATTGTTTGGCTCGATGGTGAGTTGTGGGATATGCTGTTTATGAAGACTGATAAGAGAAGAGGCCCCAATATGGATCCTTGATGAATGCCAACATTAATGGGAGCTGAATCAGATACAGCAGAGTTAAATTTTATCTGTAGGCATCTGTTAGTTAGGTAGCTGTGGAACCATTTGATGGATTGTGAAGAGAAACCGAGAGCCAAAAGGCAGGCGAGCAGAAGAGGATGTTCCACCAGATCAAATGCCTTTGAGAGGTCTACCTCAATACCTTCATGTGAGCCTGTGTGGCTGGCTGTGTGTGTTTGTCTCTGTCAGTAGTTTAGTTTTTGTGAATATTCATGTGTTTCTGCTAGGAGAAACCGGACCATTCTTGGACATAACATCTATGAACATTTCCTGAACTAAGAAACTGCAAAACAGCACCACCAGGTACTGGCATTCTCATCATAAATCAACTTTTTTGGAAGCCATCAAAGCCAAAAGTAAGGTCAGTAAATCTGTTATACAAGCATTGAGTAGTGGAGTGCTGCACTGAATCCACATTTCCATCTGACTTGTTCTTAAAGGATCTGTACTTGTCTTTGAGGTATATTCACAACCATTTTGGAGAACAAAGGCTAGATACTAACAAAGGATTTTTATATCTTGCATATGCCCCAGGCCAATGTTCCTCACCTTCAGGAAATTAACCCCTTTAGGAATTTATCACATTCTGGGTCTTTGAGCTACAATAACAGTTTTCTGGTCCCCGGTAGGTCACCATTTCCTGTGGATTTGATTACTTTTCATCAATCACGTGGCACCTCTGAGAACATGGCTTCATATTTGTGCTCTGCAATATCATGGGGCAAACACAGACCAGTAAGGCCAAGAGGACTAGATGCCCTACAACAAAACTAGTCTGCAAAATGATTAAAGCGTACCTTCTTAGGAAACTACTTATGCTACTTCTGATATCTGGAAATGTCCATCCTAACCCGGGGCCAACTGGCCTAGCACCCCATGCCACAAAAAGGCAGGAGGGGTCCCTCATATTAGCCTCAATCAGTGTCTGCAGCCTCCTTAACAAACTTGACATCTTGCAAACCTGGGTCTAGCAACATAGCCCTGATGTACTCTCTGTTGTCAAAACATGGCTTAACCCCAAGATACCAGATGCTGCAGTCACCATCCCTGGATACTCTATATTCAGGCAGGACAGGGTTTCCAAATGAGGTGGAGGCTGTGCCATCTACCTGAGGAATTCCTATCTGGGTCAAGTCTTCCCGTTCTCAAACCCTAAACCAACCTCACAGGTTCTCGCTATTAAAGTTCTACTCGAGGCGCACAACAAGGAGCTCACCATTGCCTCTGTGTACCTACCTCCTAAAGATCAGCCCAATAGATTTATGAGCATATTGGAAAGCCTACAGGGATTACACCATAACTCTGAACTCATAGTACTAAGCGACTTCAACATAAATTGGCTATCGCTGGAGGCCAGAAACTACAAGGATGCTGTCACATCACAGAACCTCACCCAGCTTGTTACCACCCACCAGATGCAACTATAGGACAGGGTCACACACACTTCTGGACTGGATCCTTACTAATCACCCTGAATGAATCTCAAAGTCTCAGTGCTCCTGATGGGATCAGTGACCACTCACGGTCACATGTACCTGGACAAACAAATTCATTAAGCCCCCTCCTAAAATAATCCACACCAGAGTGTTAAAGCGGGGGTACCTTGAGCTACTAAAGACACACCTAAGCCACTTGGACTGGACACCAATCGACTCTGCCATTGATGTAAACCAAGCCTTAGACCTTTTTATCAGTCACTTCACTGCGGCCTGCAATATCTTTGCACCTCTCAAAAAGCTGAAGGTCAGGGGCAGAGCTAACCCTTGGATAACCCCCAATCTAATCACTTTACTCAAACATAGGGATCATCTCTGGCACTGTGCCCATGCAACATCCTAACCTGGGGATATTCATAAATATAAAGCTGCCAGAAATGAGTGCATGCGGGCAGTTAGAAGCACCAAAAGCAAATACTTCAAGGAAGCTCTCTCCAACTCCTGGGGTGATGGAACAAAATTTTGGAGTAACTTGAAAGACCTTACAGGCAAGGACTCTAAGTCACCACCCACCATGCTCAACATAAATGGAACACCAACATCTAACCTGTACACAATCACCAACACCTTTAACAATGCGTTCTCCAACTTGGATAGTGTCCTCCCTTCTAATTTCTTTGATGCCCCCTCTGGTAGTAACCCTCCTGCAACTACTCCTTTCCTACACCCTGCCCCACAATTCTACTTCAAGGAGATCCCAGTGCATGAAGCCAGAACCTATATTCAGAAGGCCATTCTCAACGCAGGCTACAGCGGTGACTCCCTTGACCTGAAGTTGTTAGCACTTGTCCTTGAAGAAGTCCTTGAACCCCTGACAACGGTCCTCAGTCTATCACTAAGGATGTCCCAGTTCCCATCTCACTGGAAACAGGGGATCATCACACAGGTACACAAAAGTGGAGACAAATCACCACTGCACTCCAACTACAGACCTATCTCCATCCTCCCTCCATTGTCTAAGGCCCTGGAGTGCATCGCCTCAGACCAACTAGTCAAGTACCTGGAAAAATACAACATCCAGTGTCCTGAGCAACATGGTTTCTGAAAAGGGCACAGTACCACCACTGCACTATTAGAATTCACGGGCTTCATCCATACCACGTTCGATCAAGGAAACTGTGTAGGGGCAGTATTCATCCACCTTACGAAAGCCTTTGATACTGTGAACCACCCACTCCTACTCAAGCAATTATCAAACATTGGGATCTCCAATGAAGTGCTGCTCTGGTTTTCATGCTACCTTGGGGAGAGGGTCCAGTGGGTTAGGATTGGCGGTGTCACCTCGGAAGAAAAGCCAGTCCTTTCAGGGGTCCCACAGAGGTCCATCCCGGGGCCACTACTCTTCAGCCTCTTCCTCAACGACCTTCCCAGTGTCTGCCACCAGAAATTACTGCTCTACGTCAACGATGCAGTCATGTTCACCAACCACCAAAACACAGAGCTCCTCGAGAAACAACTACAGCTAGAATTCATGCGCATCGCAGAATGGTTCAAGTCACACAAACTGGTCATGAACTACAGAAAAACAAAAGTTATGACCTTCTACAATGCCAGGAGCAAGTACAAATCCCATGACCTCACCATCCTAAACAAAACAGGGACCTTACTTGAACACATTCCTGATTTTAAATACCTAGGTGTCACATTGGACAGCTCACTCTTCTACCATCAGCACATAGATTCTGTCGCCAAAGCCACCAACATCCATATAGGCCTGCTTTACAGGCACAAACACTGCATGACTCCTGAAACTCTTCAGTTGGCTATCAACAGCTCTGTCACCTCCATCATCGATTACGGGCTAGCAATTTATGGCTTTGCCTCCGCCTCTGCCCTCCGCAGAATTACAGTTGCACTCAACAAAGCATGCAGGCTGCTAACTGGGGCTGACCGACTTACACACACTTGTGACCTGTACATTCCGGCAGGATGGCTTCCTCTCATCAGCTGGATACAGTATCAAACCTGCCTCTTAGCCAAAAAAGTCCTCCTTGGGGTCATGCCCCCGGGCATTGAAAAGCTCCTCATTGACCATCACAGCACCCAGTGAACTAGAAGTTCACAACAACTAACCTTCCTTGTCCCCAGATGCTGGACTATCATGGGCCAGAGGGCTTTTCCCACAGAGCACCACAGTGGTACAATAATCTCAACAAAGAAACTCTTACTGCTGCTGCTCTTGGCCCTTTTAAGGGACAACTCCGACTTCATCTCATTTCAACTAGTCATTCTGACTGCCTTGCCTAATCAGGAGCCCACCGCTCACTGCCCTCCACTTCAGTCTTGACAACTACCTCTCCCCGCCTTGCCTCCTTCTACCTGCCTACCCCATTGCCCCTCTCCCTTTCTTCCCCCCAGCATTTCTTGACTTTTATCCCTCCCCCTTTAGAGTGCTTACCCTCACCCTCTACCCTCCGACAATGGCCTTCCTGCCTGCATACCCCCTTCTCTCTCACCTGCAGTGCTTATTTCTAAGATTGCCCTTGGCTGGTATGTCATGCTACCTAACATTTGGCACATTTTGAATTACTGGAATTTCCTAAGCCTCAGTCTCTTACTTCTTTTTATTGTGTAACTATGTATTATTATGTTGACCGTTGTATGTATGTATATATACCCCCCCCATTCCTTCAACGTGGAACCTTTGTAAATGAGCAGTTCCTGCTCAAAGGTATTTGTAATCCTAGATTTCAATAAAATAAAATAAATAAAATAAAATGAACACTACCCCAGTCATAAGTCCTTGAGCCATTGCAGTCAGGCTAACATTTATGAATTTTAGCAGCACAGTGGAAGTGCCATGACCTTTTCGGAAACCATGCTATGTAGGCAATAACAGATTGTGTTTTTTAGAGACACTCCATGACCTGGGTGGCCACTATTTTCTCTAAGCTCTTATTTAGCACTGATAGAAAGGCTATTGGCCTATAATTTGCAATGTCCTTTTTGTCCTCCCTCTTGAAAATAGGGGTGACTTTGGCAATTTTCCAGATGTCTGGGACATGTCCATGAAAAAGAGACATGGTAAAGATTCTGCCTAGAGGAGCAGCTAGCCTCAGCAGTTTAGGTTCAAGGCATTTAGAACCAGCCCTGGTGTTGTCTGAGATTGATCTGAGATGTTTTAGAAATACAGCCTTGGATATGCCCTTAAAATAGCAGGGTGGATGTTGTGACGTATTTGTTCCAGCGAAAGATGGCAAGGTTTGATTTGATGGAAAAGAGGCCATGTATTTTGATAGGTCAGTAAACAGTTTATTAAAAGAGTTTGTAATAGTTTGAGGGTCATTGCAATGGACTCAATCAAGGACCATGTCATTATTATGGTGAGATTTGTTAGTCCCCAGGAAGGATTTCACATGAGCTCAGACTTTCTTGGGGTCACCAGCAGCTTTGTCCAGTAGGCCTTTACAATATGAGCTCTTTGCTTGCCAGATTAGTTTTTTGCACAGATTTCACTGTACTCTGTAAGTATCATAGTCAGCTTGATGACCTGAGTTTTTAAAGTGGCTCCAGCTCTTGTCACATGATCGTTAGGAGGAAAGAAGATCCTTGCTTAACCACCTGGTCTGCCTAACCTGAACTTGCCTGGTATGTTTAGGCGTGTGTATGTCCTGGAGGGACAAAAAGGTTGTGATAAAGTGACCAAGGGCAGTCTCAGCATCATGGGCATGGAAGACAGGGGGCCCAGTTTATGGCAGACAAGTCTGCTAGGAAGCTTGCATGATCCAGACTGGCAAAATCATGGAAAGGTGATACAGTGTGGTGATTTTTTTTTTTTAATTTAGTTGTTTAACCAGGTATAGCAAACTAAGCTGAAAGCTTTTTTACAGGAGCAACCTGGGAGCACAAGGAGGTTAAGTGACTTGCTCAGGGTCACACAGTATGCAAGTGCATGGTGATGGCACCATGATAACCGAGGACCCCCAGATGCAGAAAACAGGGGAGTGGTCACTAATTAAATCAGGTAGAACACCCAAGGCAGTAATATTTCCAGGATGATTTGTGAGACTCCAGTCAATCAGCATTCCAGCAGCCTGATTCTGAGTCCTCCTGGTAGAATCAATAATCATCTGGTGTATACTGTAGCTATGCACTAGGGATGCTATGAAATTGTTTTTTCCTTGCTAATTTAGGTTGAGGTCACCAAGAACCAACACTTCATTTTGGCCAGCAGTCAACGTAACGTGTTCAAGTACATCTCTGCAGTCTGATAGACCACTCTTTGGAGGCTTGTAGATGCATATAATGTGCAGTTTCTTAGTGCCAAGGAGGATGAGGGCATGTAGGAATTCACAGGTGGAGTTTACTGAATGTGGCACAAGCAATATATTTAGGTGGTTTTTAAAGTACAGCGCAACTCCACCTCCCCTCCTACCTGACAGTCTATCAGCTCTTAGCAGTGTATAGTTGGGAACGTGGCAGGAAGAGCCAAGGGTGGTGGGCTTGAGCCAGATCTCAGACAGACACTGAACATATGGATTATGGGTTTTGATCCAAGTCTCTAATTCAGTAAAATTGCAGAGGAGACTTCTAATATTCAGTTGAGCAATGCAGAGGCTATTTGCATTGAACCAGCCCATGCTATGGGCTGTGTGAGGAGACTGGGGCCCTGGGTTTGTCTTAATGTCCCCCAATAGAAGCAAGACAAGGAGTATCAGACACCATAGCTTTTGTGGCAGAAAAGAGGGTACCAACAGCATAGATAGCCAGCCATGAGTTTGGGTATAGTCAGCAGCCAGTGAGAGGAAAAACTTTGGGACTAGTAAAAAAGCTGCATCATAGTGCTTGTAATGTGTCACAAGTAGGTTAGAGAAAGTAACGTCATCCAGAGTGCTAATTATATTGTCATTATACTTTAAAAAACAAGCTGTTGTGAGAGTTGCAAGTACAGATAGTGCAAGCCCGACTGTTAGCAGTGGTGGTGCACCTCCTGACATAGTTTTGTGCAAACAACAAAAAACTTGCAGATAAAATGTTTGCACTACACCGGAGAAAAGAGGATCGCAGCAGAGAGTAGAGTTAAGGAGATTCTAGGGACAGTATAGAGGGTAGTAGAGCTGGGAGTGTGGTTAAGCAAATAGAGGTAGGTGGCTAGTGCAGAATTAAGTAATAGCAGCCACTAGTGGGGGAAAGTGATAAGCAGCAAATGGGAAAAAGGGCTGCTAGATTATTTTCGGCATGTGACAATTCACTAGATAGGGAGTGGTCCACCAAGGGTGGTGGTGGGGGTGGTGGGGTAGCCGACATGGAGCACAGAGATGTCCATGGTGCTGCAAGAGGCGTACCTTAATTGGGTGCTTCGCAGGAGAGCAGCACTGGGAGCCCTCATGACCTCTAGGGGTTCCAAGGAGCATGGAGCTGTGGAGAAACAGAAACGGGAGAGGTAAGAATTTATTTGCAGGCAGGGGGCTGGCGTACAAACAGGAGGTGGGAGTTGTCCATGTCTGTGAACAAACACTACAGCTGCTTCAGTAAAATTCCCTGCTAACTGGTGAAAGACTCAAAAAGATGGTGCTAGTGCCAGGATCTATAAAGAAAGCCTAGGTTTTGTTATATTGTCTTTTAAGTGGGCCTCTTACTCAAGAAATTATTCAGCAGTACTAGGATTTTTAGACAAATGGCAGTACAGTTTTGGCAGGCTGGTCCCGGAGCTCGGACTAAGAATTTAATTAAACAAATTGCAGTGCAGTTTTGGTGGGCAGGTCCTGAAGCACAAACACAGGACTGAACTGCAGGTAATAAAGTAGAAGCAGTAACACCCATTTCTGAGCAGTATCTCGTCTAGTGAAATTAATTACAAGAGATGGAAAATAAATTGCAAATTGTGATTTCCTGCCCTTGCTGAACTAACCTAGGCTGCCACAGAAATTAAAGACGCAAGCACCATATCCAAAATAGCCACAATATTTGAGCTGCTTTAGTTTAGGTTAAGGTTAATTTCAGAGGAGACTCCAGATCTGCTTAAGGCAGCCTCGATGGTTATGGCACAAAATAACTGTAGAAATAACATTAAGGCACCCTTATGGCAACAATAATACACTAGCCAAGACAGAGGATATTGTGCAAAAAACATAGGTAAGAAAAATATCTGCAGTCCTATGCCGACAGATATTATTTACAACAGCAGTCCTGTATACTGCTTGTTCAAATTTTACCTTGGCGCCAAAAAAACACAGAGATGCCTGTTGTGCTGCAAGAGGCTGTACCTTAATAGGATGCTTCAGGGGAGAGCAGTGTCAGGAGCCCTCATGATGTCCAGGGGTTCTGAGGAGCATGGAGCTTAATTGGGTGCTTCAGGGGAGAACAGCATCAGGAGCCCTCATAACCTCCAGGGGCTCTGAGGAGCATGGAGCTTAATTGGGTGCTTTGGGGGACAGCAGCATCAGGAGCCCTCATGACCTCCAGAGGCTCTGAGGAGCATGGAGCTTAATTGGGTGCTTCAGTTAGAGCGGCTTTTGGAGTCCTCATGATCTCTAGAGGCTCTGAGGAGCATGGAGCTTAATTGAGTGCTTTGGGGGAGAGCAGCGTCAGGAGTCTTCATGACTTCCAGGGCTCTGAGGAGCATGGAGCTCCTCAGAATGTTTCATCCTTGTGGGCTGCAACATATCTTACTTAGCTCTAAAATACAGCAGGAAAATAAACCATTTACAATTATGTTTCACCAAATTTCCCAGGGGAGCATGTCCCCAGACACCCCTAGTTTTGTGAGGATCCCCCACCACCATTCACTGACTCTGTGCATGCCTCTGGGAGCAAGCCCTTTTAGCTACACTTCCTTCATATTCATCACATGGTATAGTTCAATACACTTAACTAGACTGACCCTTACACTCAGTCTCTTAACTCCCCAGCTCATTCTTGAATGACTACTGTACTGAGGCCTACACTCCTGAGTCTATAAACAATAGATGTCATACCTGGATCTCCCTTGATGCTGGTAATATAATATAGAAACTGTTACCAATTGCTCTGGTATACTGTATCTCTCTGTTAGTGATTGGATTAAACTCAATATTGCTGTTCATGTTTTGTACTAGTTAATTGGTGTACTGTCCACATTGGCTTTCATTTGTTACATCCTTTCTAGAGTTGTATCTGCATGGGATTTCCCCAGGCCATGTTGAAAGATGTATTATTTTATCTACGGAAAAAAAGAAAACTTGAGATGAAGACACAGGCTTGGCTGTGCATGGATACCCATACATCATAAGTTAATTGTGCCTCCAAGGAATGTCTCTCATGGTACAAGAGAATCTGAGTCTGAGGCTTGCGTGAATGGACCATGAAGCAAATCTGAGAAGTTCTGTCAGCCCAACCTCAGGAAAAGAGTCTCTTCTATCATACAACATCTTTCAGAGGTCCTATTAACTTATGCTTCACTCAAGTTTAGTTTGGGTGATTTATAAGTTTTGTCTTTCTTGTTCTAATTTTATTGTACCATCTTCCCACCATTGTTGAAGTGAAGGGCTACTTCCTAGTGGCCCTGCATGAGAGCACACTGTACATTGATAAGAGGTACAGTAGCTCTAGATGCTGATTGGCCGAAATCACATAAGTGATTTATAATAACTTTCATAGTGTATGGGCATCCATGTCCATTTTTGGCACTCCACTTCCTTTCTGTGAACTGGCGGTAGGAGGGAGGCACTTGAGGGCTGGTGGCGGGCTCAAATTACTGATTCAATATGCGGCTAGTGACTACAGTTGTTTCTACAAGTTCAAGTTTTAAAAGGAAACAGCTTCCAGCTCAATCGGCTAGAGGAAAGCAGCTGTACAGCAGCATTGTATGTTGTGCTGTGCGGCAGCATTGTAAGTTGTTGTGTTGTGTGGCAGCATTCTAAGTTGTTGTGCCATGTGGCAGCATTGTAAGTTGTTGTGCTGTAGTAGTGACATCCCTACTGCAGCAAAACAACATATTGATTAGGGCTGGGAGAACTCGGTGAAGTTCTGACCCTTATTAAATAAGAACTGGAACACAGTGAAGTTCTGATTTATTCTGATTAGTTCTGATTATTTATTTATTTATTACAGTATCAAAATTACAAACCTTTGAGTCAAAGACTCATTTACAAAGGCTCATCATCGTACACAGTACAGGACAGGGTAGGAGAACATACAGTGAGTGGAAAACAGACAATAGTGGAAGAACAAAAAAGTAAAGCAAAAATGTACACATTAAATAGAGAGGGTGTAGGCCATAGCAGCGAGAGAAGGTCCATTCTTGCAGGAGACTGGCCTATACATGATGGTAGCTAAGCAAAAAGGATTAGTTCTGATTCATTGACCAATATTTGAAAACATGCCCAAAAAATGCATAACATTGGCCAAAGTAGGCTATGTTTAACACAGAGGCCCAAAGGAAACAATTCAATGCATGATTTGTATAACATTTACAGTAAAACTGCTAAATTAAATAAATAACTGCTAACTGCTTCATGTCTGGGCTGTACTGGTGGCACATCCAGCTCAGGTCCGTGTTGTTGAGTGTGCAGGGAGAGAGAGAGAGAGAGATAGAGAGACAGAGACAGACAAACAGATGCAAGCACTGTTTTGCCTGCCTGATCTGTACACTACAGAGTACACACACTGCACAGACACACTGAGGCCAAGTTTAATTTCTTTATTTATGATTTCTGAGACTATAACATTTCTCTTTGGCCCCCCAGTAGTCTAGTCTCTCTCTCATTCTGTCTCCTCTTCTGGATAGCACAAGTCAACATTTATTTTGCCAGCATGCCCATGCCCTGGGCCTGTACACAGACAGCCACAGTGAAACCAAGAATACACATTATTTGTGATTTCTGTGACTATAACATTTCTCTTTAGCCCCACAGTAGTCTAGTCTCTCTCTCCTCTTCTGGATGGCACAAGCCATCAACATATATTTTGCCAGCATGCCCATGCCCTGGGCCTATACACAGACAGCCACAATGAAGCCAAAAATACATGTAAGCAATAATACCCAACAGGGTGGGCGGTATTGAGCTATACGACTGCCCAGAGGCCCCAGCCCTGGAGGGTCCGGTATCTATACATACCATCCACTGAGTATTGCACTTAAAAAATGGGCACTGTTAAAATATATAATTTTAAAAATTGTTCCTAAAAATTAGTTTAAAATAAGTTTTGTCATAATATAATTCCTCTGCCTGCCTTAGAATGTTGTGTTTTTTTTTTTTAAGCTGTGGAGTTTTGACATTTTGGAGGCTGTATGCAGTTTCACCCAGCACCCCCTCCCACTTCCTCATGCAGCACTTTCTTTCTGATTGTTTCTTTTTCTTAAGTTGCTGTTACATGGACAGCGAGCAACAGCAAGCAGGGGACTGAGCAAGTAGATAAGCGTGTGTACACCCCCCCCCCATGCCATGTAGAAGCACTTTTACAACTTGACTGCTCTTTATTTTTGTTCCCTTTTAATATCTTTTTTTTTAGCTTTGCTTTAGTTTTTTTGTTAAGTTGTATACCTACCAGCACAATGAAAGCAGAGAGGACAAGTGAGGAAGCCAGTGATGGAGTGGTGGACTGAGTAGTTGAAAGCTGTGACACAGTCCAAGAAGTGAAGATCAACAGCAAGTGGAGGAATGAGTGAAACAACCCGCAAGGACTACAAGGCAAAACAAACAATTAATATGGTAAAGATGGCTCTTTTACAATTAAAGTTATTGAGAGAGAGAGGGAGGAGGAAGAGGGTGGGAGGTGCAGGAGACTAATGGCCAAGTGGGAGCCACAGCACTTCCGTAACGGTACTTTCCCCGAGTTTGTCTTCATGGAGATGAAGACATGCTGTCCTAAATCATCGGCTGCTGTTTTGGGGGCTGCGTCTTTTCTGAAATATACCAGGCAGTAGCAGGGAAGAGCGAGTGCATGGTCGTCTCTCACTCTCCCGGACTTGCACTATGCCAGCTTCTCCATCTCTGCCCAACTGGCACTGCATTCTAAACCATGTCAGCAGCTATAGTGCTATCTCCAAGTAGCTTTCCAACTAGAAGACTCTCACTCTCTGAGCCGAATGTCCGCTTCCCCGCAACAGATTGACATAGTGCTAAACATGCTGCTGGAACTAGATGGTACTGTTTATTTTAAAAAATAGAAGAACTTAAAAAAATTGTAAGAAGCAGCTGCTGTCACTGGACTTATACGCACTGGGGGACCAATCGCTCTTGCTAAGCGAGATGAAAAAAAATGGTGGACATTTGAAATTTCCTCAGGAACTTTCAGCCAATTGGAAAGCAAGCTGGGCACAATGATAGTGACTGGGTGAAGAGGCTGATACTTGTTATCTACTGGGCTTTACTGTCACATACTGTAGACTAAGGCTTTTGTTAGGGAACTGACCAATCCAAAGCAAGGATTTTACAAACCCATTTTCTAATTTATTTTTGATTTCTGGGACTATAACATTACTCTTTTGTCCCCCAGTAGTCTAGTCTAGCTCTCTTTCTCCTCTGGATGGCACAAGTCAACATTTATTTTGCCAGCATGCCCATGTTCTGGGCCCACAGACAGCCAAAGTGAAACCAAGAATGCACTTTATTTGTGTTTTCTGTGGCTATAACATTACTCTTTGGCCCCACAGTAGTCAAGTCTGTCTGTCTGTCTGTCTCTCCTCTTCTGGATGACACAAGCCATCAACATTTATTTTGCCAGCATGCCCATGCCCTAGGCGTGTACACAGACAGCCACAGTGAGACTAAGAATATACTTTAAACAAGTATATATTGAATACAAATACTTTACCACACAGCTGTGTTTTCATCTTCGGGGCTCAATTGCCTAAGTCCACATTCTGAGAACAGACCGACGAATCAACTCAATGACACAGCTGACCAAATGACCACAGCAGCTGCAGCCCACGATCAGATCTCCACATCATGTGACTGAGACTGTGGTCCTCCAGCACCTGGGCTCAGCTCTACCCTCCTCTCCTCACGCTTTGTTCCACCTGGCACCTCCAGCTACATCTGCATGCAACTTAGGCATGCAGAAAAATGACCTGTTTTCCACAGACCCAGAACCGGACTTCTACAGTGAAGTCTGTATTTATCTGGGTCTGTGGATTCAGGATTCAATCCAGGGGTCTAGAATTTGGATGGAACAGTTCGCCCAGCCCTAACGTAGAAACACAGAAACATAGAATTTGATGGCAGATAAGGAGCGCTTGGCCCGCCTAGTCTGAACAGATCCCTACCTAACAGATAAGCTGCTGATCCTAATTAACCAATAGCCTACTTCCTCCTACCCCCCACAAGAATTACCTTATGTCTGTCCCATGCATTCTTAAATTCCCCCACTGTTTTTGACTCCACAACCTTCTTAGCAAGACCATTCCATGCATCTACAACCCTCTCCATGAAGAAATACTTCCTCATGTTACCTCTGAGTCATCCCCCCTCTATCTTCAAATTGTGCCCCCTTGTTCGTGCACATCTCTTTTTCTGAAAGATGCTGCCCTCTTGGACTTTGTTGATTCCCTTGAGGTACTTCAAAGTTTCTGTCATAAACCTCCTCTCCCTCCTGTCTTCGAGGCTATACACATTAAGTTCCTTAGGCTTTCTTCATATGTTTTCTGGTGCAGACCCTGCACCATTTTAGTTGACCTCCTCTGGATAGCCTCCACCCTGTCTATGTCTTTGTGGAGACGGGGACTCCAGAACTGCACACAGTACTCCAGATGTGGTCTTACCAGCTGTCTGTACAGAGGAACAAGAACTTCCTGTTTTCTACTGGTGATGCCTCTCCCTATGCATCCCAGTATCCCCCCAGCCATCCTTACTGCCTTCTTACATTGCTTTACCACATTTAGGTCATCTGATATAACTACCCCCAGGTCCATTTCCATTTTTGTTGTTATAAGTATCTCACCCAATTGTGTATTCTTGACCTGGGTTTTTATTTCCCAGCTGCATTACTTTGCACTTCTTCATGTTGAATCTAAGCTGCCATACATTTGACCATTCCTCGAACCTTGCTAAGTCCCTTCTCTTGCTTTCCACCCCACCTTGTGTATGAGCCATGTTGCAGATCTTTGTGTCATCTGCAATGAGACATACTTTTCCTTCCAGTCCCTCTGCAATGTCACTTAAAAATACATTAAAAAAGACCTGTCCCAGTACTGAACCCTGCAGTACCCCACTAGTAACCCCCTTTTCATCACTGTGGACTCTGCTTACTATCACCCTGTGTGTCCTGTTGTCCAGCAAATGTTTTACCCAGGCTACCACCCTGGGACCCACTCCCAGGCTGGCTAATTTGTTTATTAATCTTCTGTGTGGGACTGTGTCAGATACCTTGCTAAAGTCAAGGTAGGCCAAGTCCACAGCCCCTCCCTGGTCTACTACTTTGGTCACCCAGTCAAAAGAATCAATTAGATTCATCTGACATGACCTTCCTGCTATGAATCAATGCTGCCTCGGGTCCTGTGCCCCACTGGCCCCTAGGTACTCAACAATTCTTTCCTTCAGAAGTGATTCCTTCATTTTCCCTACCACTGAGGTCACACTGACAGGTCTGTAGTTTTTTATCTCTGTCTTGCTCCCACTTTTGTGAAGTGGAATCACATCCACACTCCTCCAGTCCTCAGGTACCACTCCATCCTCCCATGATCTATTAAAAAGGGTAATCAGTGATGTTACTAGTTCTCCCCTTAGTTCTTTTAGAATTCTGGGGTGAATCCCATCAGGCCCCATTGCTTTATACACCTTCAGTTTTAGGAGTTCTTTCAGAACCCTTTCTTTTATGAAAGGACTGCTATCAACCCCCTAGCCAGACTGCTTCTATTGACTGGATTAGGTACCTCCCCCTGCTCTTCCTTTGTGAATACTGAGCAGAAGTATTCATTCAGTATCCCTGCTTTTTCACTGCCCCTCTCTGCCCAACCACCTTCCTCTTTATTCAGCCTCAGTATCCCTGCCTTAGTCTTTCTTTGCTCCCTAATGTACCTATAAAGGTTTTATCCCCCTTCTTAACTGAGTTGGCTATCTTTTCCTCGGTTTGGGCCTTTGCTATTCTGACTGCCTTCCCCACTTCCTTCTGCTTTAGCTGGTACAGTTCTCTGTCCTGCTCCTTCTGTGTTTCCTTATACTTCCTGAATGCTATCTTTTCTCCCTAACCTTCCCTGGCACTTCTTTTGTGAACCATAGTGGTTTTTTCTTTAATTTTGACTTGTTTATTTGCTTCACACAAAGGCTTGTTGCCTCTGTAATGGCAGTTTTGATTTTTCCCCACTGTTGCTCCACCCCTTCTTCTTGCCTGTTTGCTAGTGCTTTTCTGAGACACTCTCCCTTTTTGCCAAAATCAGCCCTCCTAAAGTCCAATACTCTTGCTTTTGTATAGCTTGACTCTACAGCTGTGTTTATCATGAACCACATTGTTTGGTGGTCACTTGTTCCCAGATGGCTACCCACTCCTAGATCTGTGATCCGCTCTCCATCCCCATTTGAGAGTACCAGGTCTAAGATTGCTCCCTCTTGAGGGGGTCAAAAACTAGCTGTTTGAGGCATACCCCTTGTAGGGTATCGAGACTTGATGTCACTGCTACAGCACAACAACTCTATTCTAGGTATGGATTTCCATGTAGAACAACGTTCCACCACACACAGAAATACAGAAACATATCATTTGTTGGCAGAAGAGGACTGGTAGGCCTATCTACTCTGCCCTATTTTTCCCTCCCTATTCTGACACCTTGGACCTTATTTGGTCACTGGTGTCCATCTTGCCTCCCTTTTCTCTGTGCATTATACCTTTGTGCCTATCCCATGCATGGTTGAAACTACCCACTGCTTTTGCCCCCACCATCTCTTCTGGCAGACTGTTCCAGGCATCTACCACCCTTTCTTTGAGTAAGTATTTCCTCACATCCCTCTAAAACTCCCCCCTCCAGCTTCATTGCATGCCCCCATGTTTTTGGTGCTTTTTGTCCTCTGAAAGATACTCCCTACCTGTATCTTGTTAACTCTTGTTAGGTATTTATAGGTCTTGGTCATGTTCCTTCTCAATCTCCTCTCCTCCAGGAGTACATGTTGAGATCCCACAGCCTCTCCTTATATGATGCCTCATGCAACTCCTGTGCCATTCTGATAGCCCACCTCTGGAACCCTTCTGGCCTGTCAATTTCTTTGCAGAGGTACAGCCTCCAGAACTGGGCACAGTACTCTATGTAGGGTCTTACTAGTGAATGATACAGTGGCAATTCCTCCTCCCTCCTTCTACTAGAAATCCCCCTCCCTATGCACTCCAGCATCTGACTAGCCTTGCCAACTGGCTGACCGTACTGCCCTGCCACCTTGAGACCATGAGATATGATTACCCCAAAGTCTCTTTCTTGTTTGGTGACTGTCAGTACCTCCCTCCATCATATAGGTAGGTTTCCCTGCCCCAGGTTCATGACTTTGCACTTTTTGATGTTGAAACCACAATTGAAGAATTTGAATATTAAATTCTGACTATCAAAACTAAATCAAAATTGAAACTGAAGGTATAAGGAGATGCAGATTGAAGAGGATAGGGAGGTGTATCAAGGGAAACAGGGGTAACCAGGGAAAGCAGTAAGGAGTGCAAAGGTGCAAACTGAAGAGAGACTTGCCCAGGAGGTAACATAAGAGTACAATATATGTTTTAGGTATGTAAGTGAAAATAGGAAGGCCAGGGGTGGGTTTGTAAGGTTAAAAAGGAAAGGGGTGACTACGTAGAGGGAAAAGGCAGGCATCCTGAACAAATACTTTTTTTCAGTGTTCCCAGAGAAAGAAGAAGGGGGGGGTGGCACAAAAAAAGTAACAGAAGCTTTGGAGGGAGGGAGGTGGACACTAGTCCTTATTTGGAGGAGAGAGTCTTGAAAAGCCTCACTAATCAGAAGGTGAAGAAAGCAATCTGGCGTGATAAGGTGCATCCAAGGGTATTGAAGGAGCTCAGGGAAATACTGGCTGCACCTCTGACAGTTCTGTTTAAAAGCTTGCTCAAAACAGGAGTGGTTCTGGAGGACTGGAGGAAGGTGGATGTAATCCCACTGTGCAAAAGTGGCAGCAAGGAGGAGGCTGACAATTATAGGCCAGTCAACCTGATATCAGTGGTGGTAAAGTTAATGGAATCACTGCTGAAGGAAAGGATTGTGGAATATCTTGAACCCAGTGGGTTACTAGACCCAAGGCAGCAGTGGTTCACAGGATGAGGTCATGTCAAAGGAATCTGATAGATTTCTTCAAATGGATGACAAAGGAATTATATCAGGGTGGTGCAGTGGATGTGGGCTACCTAGATTTCTGTAAGGCTTTTGACACCATTCCACAAAGAAGACTAGTAAACAAGCTGTATAGCTTAGGAGTTGGCCAAAGATGTGCACTGTATAAGAAATTGGTTAGGGGAAAGGTGACAGAAGGTGGTGGCAAGTGGAGACCATCAGAGGAAGGGAGGTTGACCAACGGGGTTCCTCAGTGTCAGTGCTGGGACTTGTCCTCTTTAATGTCTTTATAAATGACATTGCAGAGGAGATGGAAGGGAAGGTCTGCCTCTTTACAGATGACACCAAAATCTGCAAAAGGATGAACACTCCATGTGTGTGTGTGTGTGTGTGTGTGCGTGTGTGTGTGTGTGTGTGTGTGTGTGTGTGTGTGTGTAAAGATGAACAGAGAGCTGAGAAAACTAGAGGAATGATCAAGGGTAAGGCAGTTGTGTTTCAATGCAAACAAGTGCATACAAAATGGATGGAATGGTATTGATGACCACCAAGCAGGAAAGAGACATGGGGGTAATCATATTGGATGACCTAAAGTTGGTCAGATAGTGAAACAAGGCAGTTTGGAGGGCTAGTGTGATACTGGAGTGCACAGAGAGGGGTATCACCAGCAGAATTATGGAGGTGGTGTTGCCTCTGTATAGACTGCTGGTAAGCTCCCACTTAGAGTACGATGTCCAGTTCTGGGAATGACATCTTCAAAAGACGTGCAAAGTACAGGCAATCCAAAAGAGGGCAACTAAAATGGTGCGGGGTCTGCGTCAAAAGCCCTATGAGGAGAAACTAAAGGACCTCAGTATTTACACTGTAGAACAGAGAAGGCAAAGGGGGATATGATAGACCTTTAAATACCTCATGGGGATAAATAAGGTAGTGGAATGAAGTATTTTTCAGAAAACACGGTGCTCAAGAACAAGGCAACATGCTATGAAGCTGAAGGGGGGGTAGATTCAGGAGAGATGTGAAGAAGTACTTCTTCACAGAAAGAGTGGTGGATTCCTGGAACAGCCTTCTAGTTGAGGTGGTGTGGGAAAAAAATTGATGGGGTTCAATAATGCATGGGATAAGCACAAGGGAATCATAGTGGAAATGAAGGGGGAGGGAGAAAGAGCTGTAGATTGGGTACAGTCTGCAGTAATAGTGGAGGTAGGGAGGAATGGGCAGACTGGATGGGCCAAGCAGTCCTTATCTGCCATCAAATTCTATGTTTCAATGTTTCTAGAACATAGTTGCCAAGCCCTAGACCACTTCTGTAGTGTCCCCAGAACCTTTTATATTATCTCCACACCTTCCTGGGTGTCCACCCTGCTAGAGGTTTTTGTGTCATCCACAAAGACACAACTTCCCATCCAATTCCTCAGCAATATCACTTATGAAGACATTGAAGAGGTAGTCACTTTCCTGTCCTCTGCATGTCTGCCATGTATCACCCTCTCTGCCTCCTATCCTTTAACCAGTTTGATAAGCAGCTTACCACTTTCTCCTTTGTGCCTTAGTCCTTCCTGCCTCCCTCTACTTTTCCAGATATACCTCCCTGTCCACTTCCAGCTGTGTCTCCTTGTACTTCCTAAATTATGTTTTTTTTTCTCCTTCACCACCTTAGCCACTTCCTTTAAGAACCAAAGTGACCTCTTCCTCCTCCTTCCCTTGGTTACTTCCTTCAAAAAGCATGCTATTGACTTAGTTATTCTCTGCTTGATCTTTTTCCATTAGGTATTCATTCCACCACAGCCATCCCATCCTCCTTGAGGTATTTACAGAGGCAGTCATCCATTTCTTTAAAATCTGCCCTCCTGATGTTCAGGACCCCCATCTTAGTGTAGTTTTCCTCTTGAGCAATCTCTATACCAAACCATACACAGTACACCGATCACTTGTACCTTGGGGACTACCCACTGCCACTGTGACATCTGCATTGCTGTCCTATGACAGGGTTGAAAAAAAAAACCCGTCCCATTTGTTATGCAGAAAGAGTTAGCAACAAGAATGTTCTATCCTCTCCTTTTCTGTCTCTTGTCTGTCTCATTGAGCAAGTTTTCTTGTGAGATCTAGGAACCGAACACTCCAACATTCTCATGGTTCTCCCCCTCCTGCTAGCTTACTACTGTCACTTGCTGTTTCTTGCTGTTCCTATCTTTTCTTTCCCCTTGCTTATCTGTGGTTATAAAAATGTATGCAAATCTTTATGCAAAACTGGGTTCTCTGGCTTGAAAATGTATACAATTAATATTGTTGAAATTATTGCAAAAAAGCTATTTTGGAACTCAGTGGGTTAACCTTGAGATGCAGTTTGATCTCCACAAATGCATTTGCAGAGTTGTCAACAAGAGATCAGTTATGGGACTCAGTGTTCTATTTTGTTGAACCTGCAAAGAAGGAATCTGACAAAGTTCTGATACATTGTGTGAAAACAGGATGAAAGCTGTCTCTAACAGCCCTGTCCCTACAACAAAGATTTACTGTATGTCAGGTCATTTTTAGGGCTGGCTGGTTACTATCAGAGATTTGCTTCTAGTTTTACCCAGTTAGCTACCCCTACTCACTAAACTTACAAAGAAACAGTACCCAAATAATATGAAATGAACCATAGTGTGTGATGAGGCTTTTTGGGTCATGAAGGTTGCATTGTGTTTGGCCAATGTTTTAAGAAGCCCAGACTTTGAGAAACAATTTTTGTTACAGGCAGATGCATCAGAGGTAGGTCTTAAGTTAGGCTATAGATATGAAGGAACATTCCATTTGATATGTCAGTAGGAACTTGCACAACAGAGAGAAAAATTACTCCACCATTGAAAAGAAATGCATTGCAGCAAAGTGGGCCATGGGGTACCTTAAGTTTTATTTGCTGGGAGCTGACTTTGTACTTATAACACATCATAATTCTGTCTGTTAGCTCAATCAAATGAAGGATAAAAATTTCAGAATCACAAGGTGGTACCTGACACTGCAACCATTTAACATCAAAGTGATGCACAAATCTGGAAAAGAGCATATCAATGCTGATTTTCTGTGAAGATATGATCAGGAATTGAGAAACCCAAAGGTTGAAAAAAATGTATTGGTCTAAACTTAATGTTTTGCTGTACTGCTTGTTCTGAAAAAGGGATACTGCATATGTGCAGAACTTTAAAGGTTGTAGTGTAATGTTAGATGAGAATTTAAAGAAAGTTTTGGAAACCTGTTTTTTTTAAAGGTTCCCTCTTAAAGAGGGGGGTATGTAACAGGGTTGAATAAGATCCTGTCCCATTTGTTATGCAGAAAGAGTTAAAAGTGGGGATCTGTTCTATCCTTTCCTTTTCTGTCTCTTGTCTGTCTCATTGCACAATCATGTTTTCTTGTGAAACCTGGGAAGTGATCACTCTGACAGTCTCACAATTCAGTCCCTCCCACTATCTCACTGCATACACTTGCTGTTTCTTACTGTTTCTCTTTACCCTTATTTATCTGTGGTTATAAAAATGAATGGGGATCTTTATGTGAAACTGGGTTCTTTGGTTTGAAAATGTATATAGTTCATATTGTTGAAGTGATTGCAAAAAGCTATTTTGGAACTCAGAAGGTTCACTTTGAGATGCAGTCTGATCTCCACAAACTCATTTGCAGAGTTGTCAACAAGAGATCAGTTCTGGGATACAATGTTCTATTTTGTTGCACCTGAAAGGAATGAATCTGATAAAGTTCTGATTATATTGTATGAAAACAAGATGCCTTTTAATGAGCTCAGGATGCAGTTTTAATTGCCAGGCACAGACTTCTTATAAAAAGAGCATCAATGCTTGTCTGTGTGTGCATATGTGTGTGTGTGTGTGTGTGAGAGAGAGAGAGAGAGAGAGACAGAGAGATAATCTTAGAGAAGGACTTTGGTTTTGTTTGAACTGCCTGTTTAAGAGCTATCCTGCTTTTTTTTTTAATTTTGTTGTCCTTAATTAAAATGCTACTTGTGAATTTGATGACTTCTCCTGGTTTGCCTATGCTTCCTGACCGGTGCCTTTATGGCATGTCCCAGTTCATAAATACAAGATTCAGCACTCCCCATCTCTACTGAATTCCATAACCAGCTTCCTGAGATTAGTCCCCTGTAGAGAATTAGGGATGATCCTTCTGTTTGTTGTAGCTGTGGTACAAATGCTCCAGTCTATATCAGTCAGATTAAAGTCCCCGATAAGCAATATGGCCCCCTTTTCTGCCTTTCTGCCAGTGGCATCCCTCAAAACCTTATCTGTCTCCTCCTCCTGTGTTAGTGATCTGTACACCACCCCCTATGCCAATGAAGGCCCCAGACTGTGTCTCTAGTGGAGCCATAGCACCTCCAGCCCTTCCTTATTGTCCTGGTGTTCCTGTAGCTCTGTGGTTTTTATACCTTCCCTTGCATATTAAACAACCTCCCTTCTTCCTTGTCCTGTCCTTCTGGAACATGGTGTAGCTTGGTATGGTCACTTCCCATCTGTGGCTGTGGTATACACTATATTATGTTTCTCAAAGTTTTTTTCTAAAAGTGAGAAACTCACTTTGTTATCTTTTTATACCACCAAGAACAAAAGAAAGCCTGTTTGTACTTTTAATGGTTTTGAGATAATGTACTCCTTTATGACATTAAATAAAATATGCATCTCACAAATAAATAATTTAGGTATTTTGGTTGCAGCATAAAATATATTATTATATCTGCACAGTAGTGCCCCTATAGTTAGGATTGAGCTGTGATTTCTATGTTAAACCTCAAGTGTTGCACTTTAATAACTTTGCAACCATTCAATGGATATGCATGAAACTGTGCATATGCAGTCTCGTGGGGTAGATCTCTTGATGTGCTGTGTTTCGTCTCAGTCGGATTTGCAGATTCCAAGCAGCGCATAGTGCAACAACTTTAAAAATAGCTGTTTTCTTCTGTTTTTTTGCCATTGCATTGCACCCAAACAGTTTGGAAGTTTGGTCTAACATTTTCGGGGTAGAAAGGACCTGACCCACATAAGTGCTTTTCACTGGTTTGGTGAAAAATATTGATCTGTTCCAAAGTTATTTAATTTTGAAGTTTCATGTTCTGAACATGATCAGTAGAGTATTTTGGATAGCTTCCAGGAATGAAAAAGGAATTTGGTCTCATAAAAAAGGATTATTTGTCATGAGGGGCTAATCCTTTTTCATGAAAACAAATTCCTTTTTTGTGAGCTGCCATCTTGTTTTCCATTTAAAAAAAATAGAAAACTTGAAAAGCTGCAAAAATGGTATTCTTCCCGCACACCAACACATGTATCTTGCTCATCAGGACTTCATTATGTGCATTCTGTGGTCAGCTGATGGAAAAATTACCTTGCAATCCATTTTTTGGTTTTTAATCCTTTTACGTGACTCATTAAATTCCTTCTTCGTGACCACAAAAAAGGACTCACAAAAAAGGATTGCATGTTGCGGAAAAGATATTAAAAAAACAAAGTCCGAAACTCTCTTCTGCAAGATGGGACCCTTTTCTGCAACTATGAATAAGGATTTGCAAAAAAGGGCTCCTAACTCATGGAAAAGGATTGAAAAAGACTAAGTCCGAAATCGTTTCCCATGACAATAAATCCTTTTTCACCAAGATAGAAAATGCTGGCAAAAAGGATTTCTTATCATGGGAAAATATTTTTTCTGTATTTACCCATGCATTTCTATTATCTTCTTGGTGTCCAGTGGTATCTCCACTCTCCAATGTTGCACCATCTCATTTTATTATATCTTTTTATCCCACCCTCCAATTTCCATATATTGTGCTTTTTTATTTATATCATTGGTGTCCAATAGTACCCCCCACCCTCCTATGTCCATCTGAGCCTGTTAGTAAGAAAATGGTCCCTCAATGAGTTCAATATATATATATATTGATTTTTTTTTATTGTAATATCATTGGTGTCCGGTGGTATGCCCCACCCTCCAATGTCCCTCGGAACCTGGAAATAAGAAAGCAGTCCCTCGATGTCTTCAGTTTTTTTTACTGTAAACCTGTAAAAAATGTTCTTTGCTGTTCATACTGGCACCCCTATCTGACTTTTCACTGTGCACCCATCTCTCCACACTTCCTTTACCCTCCCACACACCCTCACTCACCTAACGTCCTTACACTGTGAAGATACACTCCCCTATTGAAGACGTGTCTTGCTGCTGGAACCGGTGATTGCTGTCTGACAAATAAGGTAAGATTAACCCTTTGCAGGGTGGGGGTTGTGTTGGATACCAGGGAACAGACAAATTTTATTTTTCAAAATAAAATATGACAAATGTATGTATGCGTGGCAGTGTAGGGTCCAAAGGACCCTGCACTCCCAAAGCTAAATGCATGGGAGTGCAGGGCCTAAAGGACATTGCATCCCCACAACCAAATGGAAATAAATTGCAAAAAACTTCATTAATGCACCAGTTAGGGTCAAAGTGACAAAAGTTGTGAAATGTGATGTTAGGGTTTCCAACCCTGTCACTCCCACCACCCCAGGCAGCACACCAGGTATAGGGGTGTGCCTTGGGGTACTCAAGACTAACGCTGACCCCATTCCATTTGTTAAAAATGTTAGATGTGTACAGTGTAGGAGAATGGGGTGAGTGTTAGTCTTGAGTACCCCAAGGCACACCCCACACCCAGTATGCTGCCTGGTGGTGTGGGGCTGTTAGGGTTGGAAATCCTAATGGCACATTTCCCAGATTTTGTCACTTTGATCCAAACTGTTGCATTAATTAAGTTTTTTGAAATTTATATCAATTATAAATCATAAATGTACAAGATGTTTTTCACACTGTAAACTGTTGTCACACTAGTTAAATTAAATATACAGTACCGAAACGTATGTCAAACATTTATGTCTCCATAAGCATGCCCTCAGCTAGGGTCATAAAATAGGAATGAAAAGTAACATTACTAGAACTGTGTGGAAGGCACAACTGCAGCAGTGGAATTCTGATGGAATCAAAAATTAGCTTCTGAAAGGCACTGCAGAATTTTGCTGTGAATTCTACTGAATTCTTCTACTTGAACTGGAATTTTTTAAGTAAATTGCGAGTTTTTAGTGTGAACCACAGTTTTGGATGTCAGATCATGGAAACATGTTTTGACGAAAACTGTGGAAACTCTGGAATTTTGCTAATTTCTGTGGAATTTCACATTAATCGGCTAAATTCCACATTTTCTACAATTTATTGCACTAGAAAAGCCCTTGCAGGATTTGGGAAATTCTGGTGGAAAAAAAAATTAGCAGTTTTTTACAGTACTATTTTCAACACTTTATTATACAACAGGTTGTCAAAATCCTACAACGTCATGGGTCAATTTGCACCACATGACAATGGGTTAAGAGAGAATATATATTAACTCTGAGGGCCTTTTTATCAACCTAGTCTTATAGCCAAACCTCTGGACACAAGCAAAGTCACTACACCAGCTCCTCATCTGACACATATCTATAGTTCTCTATCAGTATTGTCTTTCAGAAACATTTGTTTCAATTGGATGCACCTCTTGGAAAAGTACACCCTCATATCTTCTAAATATTATTTGTTTACATGTCAATAGACAACTCTTTCCATATAACTGTTAAGGATGTATGCAAATGCTTTAGTCAGTTTTCACAGTTCATAGTAGGCCATGTTGCTGTTCTGGAAGGCTCCATTTTGTTGTTGTTAAAATCTCATTGTCCCTGAGAGCTGCATTAGCATATGAGAACATGGCGTGTAATCACCCTTTAAACTCCCCATTATGCCTGTATGCTTAATTAGTTTTAAAAGAAGCAAGCTACAAAAAGGTGTGAAAAACCATGTTTACCTTCAGTGAGCTTTGCAAACTATCTGAGTTCTTTTTCCCTTTAAACTTCATTCGGTTTATGAGTTTACAGAGAGTTTTTGCAGGGTATTTGTTCTTTCAGCATATAGATATGTGGTATAAATGGGTGATCTGACATCATGTTCTCATATGCTAATGCAGTTCTCATGGACAACGAGATTTTAACAACCATGAAATGGAGACTCCCAGGGCAATCACAGGGGCTACCATGAGCAGTGAAAACAAACTAAAGGTAACACATATAGCCCTAACAGCTACAGGAAAGGAGTTGTTTTTTGACATGGAAACAAATAACATTTTAATGATATGAGGGTGTAGTTTTCCTTTAATATCTCTTTCAGAAGTTCCAGCCTTTGGTAGACAGTCATCTCTTCCTGTCTCTCACAACCTGCCTTGTTTCTGCCGCCCCCCCAACCACCACCACTGTCTGGCACTCTCTCTTGTATAAAGCTACAGCAGAACAACTAATTTTGAGCTCAGTAATCACCATGAGATGAGTAGCCAGAGCGTCTGACTGCTCTTTAAAAGGCCCAAAGGAAGTTTCTTGATTGTGACTAATGTGGGGGATATGCACCCTGTCACTGCAACTCAATGTTTTCAGATTATCCAACTTTACCACAGCTCTAGTAAAAAAAATATATTTAGCAGCTGTAAAATGTTTAGCAATACATCATAGTGGCAAGTAACATTTATGTGTTTTGTCTTCAGAGAAGTTATTTTTATGTTGGCTCGCGTGTGTGCACCAGCCAACATATTGCAGTAGTAGCAGATCTGGAGGTGCAGTCACTGTGGGGGAATGCAGAGCATGCATCAGTAGGTGCATCCCTCATTCCTCAATAAGGCAGCTGCAGGTGCTGACACCAGCAACACCTAAACTGGCCACCAGATCAAAGAAAAGGTCCGCTGCAATGAGAGCCAAGCTCATCATGCAGTGGCGTGCCTTTCCTGGTGAAGCAGTTCAGTAAACATGGTGGCATTAACTGCTGCTGTACAGAGCGCTGACATCAGGGGTGCCCAGTCCCCCTGTCGGCATGCCCTGACCCACTTCATTTGTCGACAGGGGAGCCCACTCCCCATTGGTATAATGCCCCCCCTTCCATTTAAACTGTATGCTGAGGGGGTGCCCAATCTCCCTCAGCATCATGGACCCCCCAAACAGTCTTTCTTTGCTGACAGGGGGCCCAATCCCCATCAGCTTCAGTCCTCCCTTCCCCATTTAATTTGCTGATGGGGGAGCCCACTCCCTGTCAGCATAATGTCCCCCCCACCACTTTTGTTGTGTGTTGAGGGGGATGCCCAATCCCCCTCGACTCTTGTCCCTCCCCCTTCAATATGTGCCAACAGGGGTGCCCAATCTCCTGTCGGTTACAGCACCCCCCAAAAAAACACTCAGGTGGCACACTGAGAGCCCACCCCAGCATGCCAAATGCCCCTGTGAAAAAAAAAGTCCCATAATGTTTTTCTCTTTTTTTTGAAAAAACCTGTAAATCAGAAAATAGTCCCTCGCAGTCTGTCCTGCTCCCTCCTTCAACCTGCACCCACCCTCTGCGTACCTCACCTCCCCACAGCCCCCCTCACCCCATACTTACCTCTGGAGCCCAGTGTAATGATCTTTGATGGACTGGGAACA
Source organism: Neoceratodus forsteri (assembly GCA_016271365.2). NCBI lineage: Eukaryota > Metazoa > Chordata > Ceratodontiformes > Ceratodontidae > Neoceratodus > Neoceratodus forsteri. The sequence goes on along the minus strand of CM028130.1, from coordinate 1,061,623,701 downwards.
TGTTTGCACTCTTCAAAGCTGACCTCGAACTGAAGAAATGCCGGTAAGCTGTATAATGACATAAATAGGGTTTTTTCAACTTTGGTGCTTATCGCGGGCATTTTGGGGAATTTTGGCACCAAATTTTCAACATGGGGTTATTGGGACCCCTCCTCATGAATTCAGTCACTGTCATGGTGTTATTATGTCCCAAAAAATGATTTTGCAGCTACTGTGTGGAATCACCTTTCGGGAATGATTAATGAAATGACAGTGCCACTGTTCATGAGGGGGCTCTTAAAAAGCCTATGTTGCAAATTTGGTGAAAAAAATCCAAAAAAATGGCTGTTTGATGAGTGTGAGTTGCTCAGTTTTCACGTACGCTCATAACTTCATGAATTTGTAATATTTTCACTCCAGATTTTCAACATTGCCATTTTCCCACACCTCCTTATGAACAGTACAGTTGTCATTTTACATATCCTGGCTGAAATGTTTTTTTGCATGTCCAGCGCAGAATAGCATGGTCGCTGTGTGAAATCAGTTTTTGGGACAGCTTGACAAAATGACAGTGACACTGTTCATGAGCAGAGGTCCTAAAATGCCTATGTTGAAAATTTGGTGATGAAAGTCCATAAAATGACTGTGTTACAAGCATATGTTGCACACTTTCAAAGCACCCTTGTAACTTCGCACATTTGCAATATTTTCATGCCAGATTTTCAACATTGGCATTTTTTCACACCTCCTGATGAACAGTATAGCTGTCATTTTTCACATCCTGCCCGAAATGTGTTTTCGCACCTGTGGTGTACAATGGCGTGGTCACTGTGGGAGATCAACTTTTGGGACAGATTAAGAAAATTACTGTGCCACTGTTCATGAGGGGGGGTCCCAAAATGCCTATGTTGAAAATATAGTTTAAAAAACAAAAATAATTGGGTTACGGACGTCCGTTACGCAGTTTCTATGCATGCTCATGACTTCACCAATTTTTCATATTTTCATTCCAGATTTTCAATGTTGCCATTTTTTACACCTCCTCATGAACAATACAGTTGTCATTTTTCACATCCTGCCCAAAATGTGTTTACATACCTGTGACACCAAATGGCACAGTCACTGTGCAAAATCACTTTTCTGCTAACTGTTACTGCTGCTCTTCATGAGGTGGGGTCACAAAAAGCCCATGTTGATAATTTGGAGTGAAAATACCAACACACGCCTACAGCATTAGGGTTTCCAACTGCTGCACCCCACCCCTGTAGAGACTGACAGGCATCAGAGGTGTGACTTGGGATCATCAGCTGTAATGCTCCAACCATTCCATCCCCACCCACACCCTGCAGCCACTGACAGGCATCGAGGTGTGCCTTGGAGTGTTCAGCCACAAAGTTCACCCCATTATCCTATACTGCACCCACCTCAGTGTATTTCCTTATGGAATGGGGTAAGTATAATGCCCAAGGACCCCAAAGCACACCACAACATTTGTCAGTGTCTACAGGGTAGGGTGAGGTAAAATGGCATAAACGTTATAGCTGACAACCCACAGGCACACCCCAACACTTGTCCATCTCTGCAGGGTGGGTGTGGGGTTGGCGTCAGTTCAGTATTTCACTGCCACTCCTATTATGCATCTCTAACTCCTGCACTACCAATGCCAATGCCAGCGAGACAACATTCGACATTGACAAATGCTAGTTTTTTCTTGCAGTACAATGCACAGTAGCCACTACAACAAATAAGGGCTTCTCCTTCATGCTTAGCATGTCCTTTGTGTACCAACCAATGTACCATTTTAGAATCACAACAGACCACTTGAAAGGTTGTGGGGTTGGAGCTTGAATAATACACTGCATGGAAGGTTGATGCAAATTGACTGTGCCTTGTGGATCCAATGCACCCATAGGGTGGTTTACCAGAGCTTATAATATGTGCACTAAAAATCCTGCATCCTGATTGGCTGAGATGTGTTAGTTCTCACTGAACTGAGACAGCTCAACCAATGAGTACAAAAAAGTTCCAGTGCCAGCCTGCTTCCTTAGCAACCATATTATTATGCCCTGTTACTTATTTCAGTGCAGACTTACTAGACACTACAAAATGTTATTCTTGCACTGCCCTGCTGTACCACATTGCTTACACAACTCATACCTCTCTTGGGGTCTGTTGCTTAAATAACCACAAGCTTCAGACTGATTGTGCCATCATGCAAATCTATACTTTAAGGCCCCAGTATTCAAAGTTAAGCACACCAACAAACAGTGTTTGCGGATGCACTAATCTGAATTTGTGCTGGCTGTCCGAGCTGGCCCATATTCAGAAGCCCCTGAAGTGCCAACACAAACCTGCCGTGCCAATGAGCTATAATACTGCTACAGTTAGGGGCCTGGGGGTGGTGGTGGATGTCAAGATGAACAACTCTGAGACTTGTAGGAAGGCAGCAGCCAAGGCCAACAGGATGCTGGGATGCATCGCTACGGGATCACCTCCAGAAGGAGGGAAGTGATACTCCCTCTGTATAACTGCTTGTTGAGGCCGCACCTCAAGTACTGCATGCAGTTCTGGAGGCCACATTTAAAGAGGGACATTGAACTCCTGGAGATGGTCAGAGGAGGCAACCAAAATGATCTGGGGCTTGGGGACAGGACCTATGGGAGAGGCTCAAAGAGCTAAATATGTACACATTGGAAGAAAGAAGGGACCAGGGGGACATGATAGAGGTCTTCAGGTACATGAAGGGGTTAAATAGGGGAGGAGCAGCCAGGGTGCTCCAAAGGAAGGGGGGAGCAACTAGAGGGCATGGGTGGAAGCTGGAGGGGGGGAGATTCAGGGGAGAAGGGAGAGGTACTACTTCACTGAGAGGGTGGTGGAGCCATGGAATGCACTGCCCAGGGGGCTGGTGGAGGCAGAGACAGTGGAGGGGTTCAAGAGGGTGGGACAGGTACAGGAAAGGGTTCTGGAAGCAAGAGTCCTGCTGTGGCGGGAATATCCAGGACTGGGAAGGAGAAGCCAGAGCAGGCGAGAGGGGGGAAATGAGTCAGCTCCCAGGAGAGGCTGACCAAACAAGCAGACACGAAAGACCATTAGGCCTATTCTGCTGGCATTTTAGTATGTTAGTATATAAATGAGAAAGATTCCCCCCATGCACATCAGTGCAGCAGTATCTTTAAAGTTTGCAATGGTGGTAAAAGCCCCCAAAGGGGTGCTATTTACTGTTGCCAAAAACCACCTCTTAACAGAACACCCCACCCCCATGAATCAGGGCAGCTGTACTGCAGCTGCAAACCCCTCAATTACCTGTTACTTTTGAATATAGATATCCCGGATGTCTAGTGGCACACCCACTGCCTGATTGGCCATTACTGTTGAATATAGATATCCCTGGTGTCTAGTGGTACCCCCCACCCTAGTCACTTGTTTTGAGTTATGATAGCTATCCCTGCTGCTAGTAGCACCCTCCAACCCCCCCCATTTCCATTTACAACTATTAAGTACACCCTAATGTCCAGTGGTACCACCTCCCCCAATTGCCAATTGACAAATGACAAATGAAAATATAATACTTGATGGTCCACTGTCCCACCACCCATCCAGCTCACTGACAGACCACCACCCACACCCCTCCTTACTCAGGCTTTCAATGATCAGCTATGCCCGATACAGTGACTAACACAGCCCTACCCTTATCTCCTCAGCAAGCCACCATATCAGCTGTCAGTGAGTGCTCATAAAGTATTTCTATATAATTTACAGCATCACAGCTACAGTTGTGCAAGAAATGTTACGGTCTGCTACACTATACACATTCATGCCCAGTATGTTTGGGTGACATTTGTTAACAGGTGTTCACTGGATGGCATGCAGAGCTAGTACTATTCTGGTGTATAATGTGAACTGTTAGCCATATTGAAAGTAGGACTATCCCTGCACCTTCCATGAAGTTGTTATACACACTATGGCCACACTGACATGCAGCTTGGGAACAGGTGGCTGTTACAGCATATCACAGCAGACATTCCAGGGTTTTGTTGGGCTGCTACAATGGGTGTATGGGTATGTCTCCTGAGTTGCAATTTATGTGGAGCAGTTCGGATTCTTCAGGCACTCCAGATCAGGACACATTACACTCATTCCCATGCATTTGTCTGCACTATCCATACTGCCCATAGCTGTGTACCTCAGAGAAATGAGCCACACCCCTTATATGATGTGGTACAGGGGCATTCAGTAGGTGTAGGCATGTTTTGGTGAAGTCATTCCTAGCCCAATATGTGCCACTCTGCACCCCCTTGTGCAAATATAATTCACATCGACCGCATTGTGGAGTATATATTGTGCATAATGCTTCTGCGAAGTGAAGTTACATACAGGAGTTCTGCATGTTGTTTTGTGGATCTCCAGATCTTTATGGATCAGGTCTTTAGATTTTACAGACCTGCTCTAAAAATACATTTCTAGTGAACCTATGCACAGAGCCTTGGTAGTAACAATATACTAAGAATTTACTTTAGTGTGGCTTAGGGCATATTAAATTACACATTCCCCTTTATTGCAAAGAATCGTGAGTAACATATACAAATCCTCATGAAAATAACATGCAACTGAATAAGAAATGGCCCAACCCACACTGAATTCTACTGAACATGCTACTACACATGCCATACCACAACTGGCTCACACATGCTAAAGGTAACATTAACCTTGACAAACTGCCCAAAAAGGTACACATAATGGCAATAGTTGCCTTCACCACTACATGCTTTGGCAACCAAAAATTGAAATCATACTCATTTGTTGTTCAGACTGTAAGGCATCCAGAGCCCCAGGGACTGGGCACCATATAAATAAAATCAGGGTGTGCATGTGGCTGCAACAATGTCACTCCTTGGGTGCATGTGAGGTATGAGGCTACAGGCAGAATGCCTTTAAGTACCCAAGAACTAACATTATCCAAGCAACCCACACACTGAAGTGCCTTATTACAATTATAAAATGGATCCATTTATGTGTTTATGGTCATAAGTAAGCTGTTTTGTGGGCACTAACTTTACCTGTGAGGTTGTGCTGGGCTTCCATCATGGGTGAAACAGGCACTCCACCAATCGACTTTTGACATTTTTTCTGTCCGTTTTATAATCTTGCTATTGCCTCTAAAGAGGCAGAATCACATCATTTTCCTGGCATGTTCTACCCCTTTTAATGTAATTGATAATGCAATTTGTCCTACCTACATCCGCTACAGAATGTTGTAAAAACTTCAGCTTCCCGTTTATATTGACCCTCAGTTCATTTTCATGGTTCTGTCCTGCAATTTCTTTTCTCCATAAATAGAAACACTGCTTGACCTGAGTAAAGGACCATATGCTACTCCACCCTGAATCTTAGTTTCCCCTATTATTTCACTCCTTTGGTACATTTCATTGCAACTAATTATTGTTACAATAAAGCCACTACATTTAAATGTTTTGAAACTTACAATGAAATAATGCTACCTGAAAATGTTTTTTTTTCCCTGTTCCAAATGTCCATGTTACCCATAATACCCACTCTTGCCAACCTTAATCTCTTGGTCACTATGACAGCATTACTCCTGCTAGGAATGCTTTTATGAATAACAAATTAATTCCCTTACACATGCAATATCACTTTATATGGATGATCGGAGGGACTATTATTAATGTGAGTGCTGCATCGTGAATCCTTAGGGTGAGAGAACTGCGAAGCAGTGGGGAATTCTGGTGCCCTAAGGATTCAAGAAGATACACTTTTCAAGGAATATCCATGAATGTCCCTTCTAGTGTCCATGTTAAATTATTATAGATTACACAATTTTTTTCATAAGTATATTTTTTCAACAAAAAAAGTTATGTTTTTCTTTGGCACAACCGGCACCAGTGAGAAGACTGCTGCAAGGGCATACCCTATAACACACACTCATGGAAATAAGAGTGTCTCATGCACAATTCAAGCAAGGACTGTGACTGGCCCAGAATGTCATTTGATACCCCCATGATCTATAATTGACACCCTTTGAACAGAAGCCAGAGATTTGTGTATCTTTGGTTTCATGTGACCTTCATCACCAAGATCAGACAAATTACCGCCATCGTATATAGAGCCCGTTGCCATTGAGTAGGAAACTGACGACCTCTGCCCTCAAGGGTGGCGGCTTGACCCATTCACAGTCAGCATGCAGTTTTTTTCTTTTATTAAAACAAGGAAAGTTCAAATCTGAATTCACTGAAAGCAAAAATGCTATGAAAATACTCACCATCCTTTCTTGACAGTAAGTTTCCTACAGCTGATGTAATTTGCTAATGATTTCTAGTTTTGTAAATTTTAAACAATATACAATTATCAACAGAAATACATAACATTATTATAACACACATCCATTATCTAAAACACCATTATATTGCCTGTTATGGAAAGTCTGTGATACAGAAACTGGTGTTTTGTTTAATTATACACTTGAGTATGAAATAACAATGTACAACTGTTCAAGTTTCACATCTTGTCTATATATCTACCTTTGCCTCAGAATATGTGTTCAGAAACCTGCTGATATGACAGAATCCATGACCATCTCAGAAAACATATGTGGCCTTTTCTGACAAATAAACAACAAAAGGTAATTAAGAAGCTTATTATGTATTGTGTAATGCGTGCTATAGTAGTCAACTAGAATATGTTAAAATAATGGTAGCAGTTCCGTACAGTTTCATATTTTATTTGTTATATTTTATTTATTTATTTATTTATTCATTGCAAGGATTAGAACACTTTTGAACTAGAGGTTCTTTTACAAAGGTGCTGCATCAACATAACAAGGCAGAGGTGCAAATCAAGGTTAGAAATCAGAATAACACAAACAAATATCATGAGGAACAACATCACAAGTAGTAAGACATGCATGAAACATGTTACAAATACAATAAAATGGATAATGGGGAAGCACGAATGAGGCCGAGATTTTGGGATATGGGGGGGGGGGGGACGCAACACAGTCAATAAGGTGATTTTGTTGGCTAAGTGCTCAGGATGAGGAGATTTAAAGGGAGAGGAGGTGTCAGAAAGGGGAAAAAGGAAGAGGAGGGATAAGCAGGAAGATAAGGAGGGGTGTGAGGGACAAGGTTCTGCAAATATGGTAAGTTAGTCTTTGAAGGGTGAAAGAATGCATAGAGCAGGGACAAGACTTAGGGCAGGCAGTCACAACTGCTGAGTGCTGAGAGGTGTTGGCATAATTGAAATTTAAAGGAGTCAAGGGTGATGGTGGCAAATGTTAAGCATTTCTACTGAGAATGCTGTGAGTAAAACTAATACTTTGTAAAAAAACAAAAAAAACAAAGCTATACTTGAAGTTTGCTTTTATTTTGTATCTTTCAAAGCATGCTCTATTGCATAAGCAATTGTAATTCACTATGATTATTTTCACTTGGCACATTAGGTTTTTAACAGTAACATATCAATATGGTAAAATGTTTACATTGCTTGGTTTACTTAACCATATTGTTATTCATAGTATGTGGAGTGTAGGACTGTGATTGTAGCAAATTAATATCCCCCCAAGTAAGCAGCAGGGTGATTGATTACAGTATGTTCTTTCAGTGCTTTAGGTTTCCAACAGTAACAAATCAGTACTGTAAAATGTATACTGTACATAGCTTAGTTTCCTTAATCCCAGTACTACAGTATGTTCGGTATATGGTGCATGGAACTGAAACTGTACTCAAATTAATTTCCCAGTGTGGTGACTATTTAGCACCTGAAACTTGGTACACATATCATGGTACATTACTTTACACATGCCAAATTTGGTGAAAGTTGGATAATCAGTTTGAAAATTAGATGAAAATAACTGAAAATTAAATTCTAGCAAAATGTGAGCTGCCTAACTCTGCCTTTTTAGTTTTAGAGACCTGAATCTTATTTATTTATTTATTGAATTTTGGTAACTGGGTAGGCTCACTGAGATCATTGGTCCTTTTTTCAGGGGTGACCCAGATTTAGTTACAGGCAAATTAACAGTGTTCAATGACAGCAAGATAAATCACAGGCAGTTTTACAGAGAATAAATGACAGAATTACATGAGGCACAAAGGAGGGTAATGACACAAGAGGTAAATTAAATACATACAGTAACTCACGCAGTACATTTTAAGTAACAGTTGCCCATATGTGAGATAGTGTATTTAAAGTAATACACTCTCTTAGTGTGCAGACAGTGAACACCAGAAGCAGTATACAGTCACTGTTGTTGGGATATGAATGGTTCAGTGGTAACAAGTGCATTAGATAGTTTTTTAGGCCTTTCTTGAAGATGCTAAGGGAGGTGAAGTTCATTAAGGAGACAGGTAGTGACTAGTGAGTGCCAGTAATGATGAGCAGAATAGGAAAAGGATCTTCTGCCCCAGGTTAGTTTTGACTCTGGGGATATCAAGGCTGATGTAGTCTAAGGAATGCAGAGATCACCTCATAGGCTTTGGGGCTACTAGTCCATTGAGGTTAGGGGGAATATAGACTTTGGTAAATTTGTAGGCAAGGCAGAGGAGTGGGTAGAACATTCTGTTAGTAAACGTGGGCAATTTCAACTTCGTATGCATACTCATATGATAGAATACTTCAAATATCCCAATTTGGTGACATTTAGAAAATTTGTTTTAAAAGTAGATGAAATAACTTAAAATGTAATTTTGTTTAAACATTTGGTTCCCTGTGACTTAGCCTCCAATTTAATGCTGGAAACCTGAACTTGGTGTTCCAACCCATGGGATACAATAGTTCAAACATGCTACATTTGGTAAAATTTGGATGCTGTTTCAAAATTAAAAATAAATCACTAAAAGTTTAATTCTGATGTCATGTTTGGCTGCATATAACTCAGCCACTTTTCAAGCTAGAGACTTATTTTTTTTTATTATTTAAAAGCTTTATTAATATATCAGCACCAGGTAAACAACATCAATAATCTAATACAAGTGAGGACATCAGGTGCATACTTTTCACATTAAAGAAAGAAAATGAAAAAAAAAAGGGAAGACTCAACTTACCCCCCCCAGACTATGCACCACTACTACCATTTGGACTATAGATGTACTGAAGCCCCATTTTCATTAGGATTTCCACATCATCAGGATAGCCTCTAAGCTTCCCCATAGTGAGGTAAAGGCTTTGCCTCTATTCCGTACAAACGCAATATGTCTTTCCATCTGTAAGGCCAAAACACATTCCCTAAACCATTCCAAGATTCCAGGTGGGTTTTCATCCATCCAATGCCTCATTATTATTAACTTAGCCATTGCTGTGACAAGAATCATATGTGTTTTCCTAGTTTTTGGAGTATCAACTGGGAAATAATTTGTTAGGCAAACTTCGGGTGTAAATAATTCCCTCAAGCCAAGGATAGGGTCCAAAGAATTATTAACAGATTGCCAGAATACTTTTATATGTGGACACAGCCATAACATGTGATACAATGACCCTATCTCCTCCTTGCACCTGTTACATGTTGGTGCGTGCAGAGATCCATATCTAAAAAGTTTGGCTGGTGTCATATATATATATTATACATAATATTGTAGTGAACTAATCTGAGTCTACCTTGTTTAACAAACTTATACACAGATATCCAAAGCTTCCTCCATACATTAATGTCTTCAGGGAGGCCTAATTCCCTTACCCAGTAAAAGCAAACTCCCGAAGGTAATCTATGATCCCAATCCTGAAGAATGTTATACAAATTAGACACTTTTTGTGGTTGGGAAGCAACCTGCAGAGTCGCGATAGGATCTCTTCCCAATATCTATTACTGGGAGGCAGGAGAATGAGATAGGGCCTTACTGACTTGGAGGTGTTTAAAGAGATGGTTTTACTGCACCAGTAGCATCACATAATTGGTGAAATCGCTTTCCACCCCTCCATATCTCTGAGACCTATATTGACTCAACCCAGGCCAAAAGGAACGAGATATTGGTGCACGCCAATTTTGAAATGTGGGTTCTCTGTAATTGGTTGGTCAGAGGACTGGCTCAACAGCTGCAGTATAATTGGGCTTGATGAGAAGCTTTCATCGACCATCATGGGTTATTTCTGAGACTTGGGAATATGGGATGCGGAGACATATAGCAGGGCACGGAGTGAACATTTCTGACGAGATGCCAGGTGTTTTTCAATGGATAGCCACAAAGGAGAGTATGCTGTATCATCTACCTCTTTCTGCCAGAAGAACAGCTTACCCAAATGTTGCGCAATGTAGTATAGGAAGAAAGAGGGGGCTGCAAGGCCCCCCTCACTTCGGGGCTGTCAATTTGAGATAGGACCTGTGAGCATTTTTTTTGTTCCACAAAAAGGAGCTTAACATACCTCGCAACCTGGAGAACCAAACTTTGGGAAGGTACATACCCAGCATTCCTAAGGGGTATAATATTCTAGGCAGTAGATTCATTTTAATTATACTTATTCTACCCCATAATGAAATAGGAAGCAATCTCCATCTCTCGAGGTCCTTTGCTATTACTTTAATGAGGTTGTCTATATTATTTCTCATAATAGAGCGGAATCTCTAAAATCTTGATTCCTAGGTAAACTATGGATTCGTCTCCCAAGTAAGGCCTAGAGGCTAGTTCCGCTTTGTTGACTTTGTGGTTCAGGGGATCACCATCATTTTCTCCGGTTAAGTTTATAATAGGATACATTAGAATACTCCTCAATTTCCTCTAGCACAGCAGGAATTGAGGCATTTAGACTTTCTAAATGTAATAAGATATAAATCCATAAACCCGAAAATGCATATCTAACTCCACCCACCTGAATTTCCGTAATATTGGCATTACTCGCCATCCTGAGGAGCAAGGGTTCTAGGTATATGTTGAATAGTAGTGGGGATAGGGGCACCCTGTCTAGTACCAGGCTAATTTGAATGGGAAGATAATAGACCATTACATTTTACTCTGGCTGAGGGATAGGAATATAATACTTTGATCCATTTAGAAAATCTCCCAGAAAACCAAAGGATGTTAAGGTGGCAAAGAGAAAATCCCAGGAGACTCTGTCAAATGCTTTCTCAGCATCGAGTGAAATCAGCACCATAGGTAAGTTGGAATCTCTCACCGTCAAAATGAGATGTAGCAACTTTCTCATATGGTCCTGAGATGATCTTCCCGCCATAAATCTGACCTGCTCGTGCCCTATTAAGTTATCTATAACTTTAGAAAGTCTGTTAGCCAATACTTTGGCCAGAATTTTTATATCAGTATTTAATAACGAAATAAGATGGTGACTACTGAGATTTTGGGGGTCCTTCCCAGGCTTTAAGATTAGAGATACCACCACCTCTAAAAAACTGGACTCTGACATCCCCTTATTGAACCAATAACTAAAGAGGTCTTTTAGTACAGGTGCAATGGCAGCTTGACAAGTTTTGTAGAAGTTATTGGACAACCCATCTGGTCCGGGGGACTTGTCTAAGGGTAACTGCTGGATGGCCTCCTGTATTTCCCTTAGAGTGATTGGGGCACCCAGAAAGACCGCGTCAGCCGCAGAAACTTTCAGCAAGTTCACCGTCTTAAGGTACAAGTTTATTTCTGATTCTGCGGGTGACGAGGACAGAGTCACTGAATATAGACCTTGATAAAAGGAACCAAACATTTCCACCATTTCCTGGGGATCAGTACAGACTTTGTAATCTTTCCCAGAATAAATTCCGGCAATGAATTGCGAGGTCTCTGCTTGACGGATACGCATCGCAAGCAGTCTGCTTGCTTTCTCTCCAGCCTCCAAATATTGCAATTTAGTTCTGTGTAAAGATAATTCAGCCCTCTGTGATTGTAGATCTGCATATTGGGCCTGGAGTTGATATAACCTGGTCCATGTCTCTGCTGGAGAGGTACGGGAAAGGTTACATTCTATGTTTTTAATACTAGTTAATAACCTTTCCAGCTGAACCCTTTGATGCTTGACCCTATTAGAAGCCATTTTAATAAATTCACCCCTCAGGGAGCATTTTAGAGCTGCCCAGACTAAATCGTATTTATCAACCGTCCCTAGGTTATAGTTAAGGAAAAGGGCAATATGCTCCATAGTGTGTTCAAGAGAGGCTGGATCTTTTAATAATTGATTATTCAAATGCCACTGTGAAAAGCGTTTGCCCCCTGCCCCTAAGCAGTGCTCCATGTCAACCGGTGCATGGTCAGATAGAACCCTGGCTGAGATTCCTGCATGTGTGACCCCGGAAATTGCGTAAGAGCTTATGAGTAAATAGTCAATTTGAGAGTGTGTTTTGTGTACTGCAGAGGGAAAAGTGTATTGTCTTTCGGTGGGGTTCAGAACTCTCCATATGTCAACTAATGCTGCACTGCCTATAAGTTCTTTCAATGCTCTTTGTGCTGGAGATAGACCTCGCCGTGTTCGATCTGATCTGTTAATATCCGTCTGGAGAACTAAATTCCAATCCCCACCCAGTATTGTAAGTTTAGGTGGGTTCACTACTATGGTATTTATCAGGTTTACAAAAAATGAGGGAGAGTCATTATTTGGGCCATATATAGATCCAAGGAGGACCGGACAGGATTCCAGAGATCCATGTATTATTATGTACCTACCCTCAGGATCCCATATTTCCTGAGTCAATTTAAATGGAACATCCCTGGCCAGCAGTATCACTACCCCTCCTTTGCTTGTGGAGGCTCCTGCCCCAAACACCTATCCAACCCATAATTTTCTAAAGAAGAGCACATCCTCTCTTTTAAGATGTGTTTCCTGCAAGAAAACTATTTGTGCTCGCAATAGCTGCAAGTGTTTTAATATGACCTGTCTTTTGACCCTGTCCTTGGCTCCTTTAACATTCCAGCTCACAAAACGATAAATATTACTTATACCTTAAATCAACAGGTTAAGAGGTAATCAGAAATAATGAGTAAACGTGTCCTTTTGAAAGTGCCATCCAGATTCTATGCTCTAGGCCACTGAGAAGTACATAGAGCGCAAAGACATTACCAGTTAAATCAACAGAGCCTAAGTATGAGTCGTGCATAGTCTTTCCCCCTCCCCATCCAAACCCCTCCAAACCCCGTATTCTACATCTATTATATTTATAAGCCATAACAAATTGTATAACATAACATCCCCAGTTCCAACATACTGCACTCCCAAACATCATATATCACGTGATTTTACACATAAGCAGACCCAGCTCAGATAGCTTTGTCCCCGGAGCCCCCCCCGCCCAACTGAAATTTATATTATAAGCAAGTGCTTAAAAGCTTAATATTTTCCATATTTGATTCATACCTACGATAAACTGTAGTCATCAGTATTTATCAACAGAAGCAGAGAACAATAATAATATCTGAAAGCTAAATATCACTCATATCCTTACTACATATTCCAAAAGCTTAACACCCGTGTAATCAGTGTTTAGGCAGACAGTTTCACTATAGCATCAAGATTTAGATAACTATAAACATTTGCTATAATAGGTTTAATAGCGCTGTTACTCCTATATGTTGAAACACAGTATCCTTAACGGCATGCTAACATTAATATCATTCTTAAAACTAGCAAAATACCGGGCTGAGGGTAAATACAAGTTTGTCCCATATCTTTGATTGCATAAGCAAACCACAGCCCGTTATTTGCCGTCAATCTGGTACACACTTAACCATGAGAGCAAAATGATTACAGCAGATGTTTCATTAGTAGAAGCCTAAATTTGGCAAAATCAAGCTAAGCACTTTAGCCAAGTAATTTGGATCCATGTTAATAATCACATTGGGATCTAAGCCCCTACACTGAGCAGAACATCCAATTCTTACTGGCCTTAATAAAATAAAGTAATCTGGCAAACTGTAACAAACAAATCAAGGAGCAAATGAGGTAATCACCGCTCTACCGTCTGCGATTCAAAATATGGTTCTGGCAAGGTCCTTACACATCATATTATTCCACTTTTCCAGCTGCAAAACCAAGCAGATGCTGTGAATAGCATATTTGTGGGAAGCCAGCTATTCAATAAACACGAGTGGGCTTAAATTAAAGCGGTGCAAATCACAGGCTCCCAAGTTCTCCAGCAGTCATAACTCTGCAACAGTCCAATTAGGGCACAAGTGTGATCTCGGGAAATTACAGGTGTCTCTACATAATTCTCCATGAGTGATCACCAGTCGGTTTAGACTGTCCCCCTTCATTTAAACAGATCCGGGAAGAGTTCTTTCAGACCTAATAAAGCTTGCACTGGGGAATCATAGGAGATCCATTTATCTTCGTTCTTCACCATTAAGATTGCAGGATATTTAACTCTGAACTGCTTGGTTGTGGCAATAAGTTTAGACACCAAGGGGTGAAGTTCTTGCCTCCTCAGCCTCACTGAATGGGGGAGATCTTTCACAATCTGCACTTTTTTGCCCTCCCAGGCTACTTCATGGGCTTCCTTTACCTTATTCAGTATGTGTTGTCTATCATTGTAGTTTAATAATTTGAAGATCAATGGCCTAGGAGACTGACCAGGAGCCGGGGGTGGGCGTAGGACTCAGTGAGCCCTCTCGACGATGTATTCTCCTCCATTTGGGGGGAGGCCAGCTATTTTAGTGCAGAACCTCTGTGTGAATAAGACCAGTGCATTCCCTTCTTCTTTCTCAGGGATTCCAATGATCACTAGATTGTTCCGTCTGCTACGACCCTCAAGATCCTCAATTTTTTCCTCCATTCTCTTCAGCCTGAGTCCCATTACAGCAGACCCCAGGTCCATCTTGTCTTGCCTTTTTTCTAGTGATGTCACTCTGGCCTCCGAGTCCCCGACTCTCCAAGTTAAGGATTCCACAGAATTTTTAATTTCCTTTAGATCTTCAGTGATGGAAGCAACTGCTATTTGAAGCGGCTGCATTATCTCAAGAAATTTTTCTTCCGAAAGCATAGTCGGCGCTACTGCCATTTTCATTGAGGTCGGGACTTGCTGCCTGGGCCACTTTGCGGCCTTCTCTTTCACCGGGGTGAGTGGCGGAGATCGTCTCAGTAGCGCCTTTTTCATATAAATCTCCATCCGAGACTCAATTTACAGCGTCTGATCTCTGTTGCCTTGATGCCTGGCTTTCCGGTGAAATAAACTTTGCATCTAATTACAATATTAAGCTAAATTCAGCGGCCGGGGAATGGAGCTCTCCTAGAACTGCTGCTTCTTACTAGGCTGCCATCACGTGACCCAAGCTAGAGACTTGAAACTTTTTATATGTGCACGTGGTAAAATACTTGAAGTATGCTAAATATGGTGAAATGTGGCTGAATAGTTGTAAAATTAGATGGAAATAACTGAATACCATACTTTGGCAATGTTTTGCAACATTTTCACAACATTTCATGCCATTTTCATGAAGTAAATTCAAAACTCTTGCCTAATTTTGGTGGTGAAAATTACATTTAACCCAGCACAATGCAACATACCCCCCCCCCATAGACATTGTGGTGATTACTGTATGTGAATTAATTGATGAGTATTAAAATGGAACTTTCGCCTTTTATAATTGCTTCTGCATTGTTCACTTCCCACGCAGGATGTCTTCTTCTAGACCTGCACATATGGCTTTAGAAATGCTAGTCCTCTTAGCAACCCTTGCTAGTTTAAAATGTCTTCAGGTATCATCACTGGGTTGCAAGCTTCCAAGTTTCAAGCTCAACACCTTTTGTCAGGAATGGGGATATTAATATTGGTGGACTCCTTTGTGTCCATATAAATCACATTTATCCTGCTGTGACCTTCACTGAGACCCCAGAGCCCATTCTCTGTGATAAGTAAGTACAATTAGTTATTTGTTACCTGTTGATATTGTCATAATATAAAATGTATTTTGAAAAGTATTGCATTTGGTTAATACAGAGATCCCTACCCAGCTGAAATGATTGTGCTGCTAATGGTGTTTTTTTTTCATTGAAGCTGTAAAGTTTTAGTCCTCAGGACTGCTGACGGGAAATTTGTTTTAGGAATTTGTTGTTAAAAAAAATGGTTGGGGGGGCGCTGTGTGTTTTTGTGGCTGTCGCAGTGGTTCTGGGGCAAGCCTCAGTCATTAAGGGAGTTTTTGGGAGCTTTTAAAAAAAATGTTTGACGATGACTTGGGGCTGAGAGCATTGGTATGGCTGGGTGGGGCCTAAGTAAGGGTGGGGATGGTTTTTCACCACCTGTGCGGTGGGCTAGGAGTGAACAAGAGGGACTGGGCATCCAGCACAGGTCCATTGTGTCCTCTTGGTTCAGCAATGGGGGCGAAAGGAAACAACTGGGAGCAGTTGTGCACCGTGGCATCTCTGGGAGGAGAGTCGTGGTCAGGACACCTGAAAGCAGTGAGCAGCTGGTTTATGAGTGGCCCTCCCAAGCTAGGTGAAGTGGGTAGTAAAGAAAAAACAAAAACAGCTCAACTGCTATGAGAGGGTGCACGAATATCGAACTCAATGCAAAGCAACAAAACTCAGCACTTATCAGCTTGGCATCAAACAGAGCATAATTTATTTAATAAACATAAGCAGATGCCACAATCAGCCGAAAGGGCTCAGCAACAAGAAGTCCTGATCGGTTTCTTACTAACAATACGTCATCAGGGGGTGGTACATGGTTGTAAAAACATGGTACAAATAGGGTTAGATTTAAAGCTGCAGATACCTTAGATTATATATTTATATATATATATATATATATATATATATATATATATATATATATACTTTACACATATAATATATTATATATATATATATATATATACTGTATGTATATATATATATATATGTGAAGGCAACACTTAAATTTGATTATATACACCATATTAGTTCCTATGTATGTGTATAAATGAATTCACAGCTGCTAATGTGCTAACATACAAATTTCCAAGGTATACAGCTATTTTCCTATTTAAAGCTGTACTGTGCAATAAAGATCCTATACATACACAGTGTTAAAAACATTAGATACAACAGCAAAGATCATATCATGACATAAAAATGAAAATACTATACTAGGCAGGAGAACAGCTCCCAGCCTCCTGGACACTCAGTGTAATGCTCCATGTCAATTGGGTAATTTATGATCAATTAAACCTATGAAAAAAATGAAAGATAAAAGTATAAACATAAGGAAATCAAATACATAATGTTTTTGTCCAAAATTGGAATATAAATATATAAGTTTCAAATACATATCCAAATCATTAGTAAACAAAAAAACAAGAGATCTATATGGAGGCTGGGAGCTGTTCTTCTGTCTAGTATCATATTTTCATTTTTATGTCATGATATACAACAATGTACCACCCCCTGATGACGTACTTTGTTGTTTTGAAGTGGGTAGTAAAAGTCGGCGTCCCTTCCCGCCCGAGCCACATGGTGCATTGCACCAATGGAGGGGGGGGCATGGGGAGTGCAGGTCCAGTGGCATAGCAGAGGAACCTGCTGCAGTGGGCACCTTTGAGTCTGCACGGGTGGCAGAAGATGGTACCACCAAGAAACAAAACAAACAAAAAAAAAGACAAATAAGTCATTCGTTTGCTTCATGGGGCAGGCGCTATTTGGGGAGAACAAGTGGCGGTGCATGTGAGGAGGCCCAGAGGGGCATGGAACAAAGGATGGTGGTGGGTCTTCACTGGTGCTAGATGTGGGGCACTGGCAGGAGTTATTCCAGCCGGAGAGGTATGGGGGGGTGCATCTACCAAGGCTGACGTGAGCGAGGAGCGGTCAAGTCAAGTCATTCCTTATTTTTAAAAAGTGCCTTTTCATGAACAAAGTGCTTTTACAATAAATAGGTCATATACATAAAATTAAAACAATGTAATAAAATCATTCATTAAAACATTCTTAAAAATCAGAGTAAGCCAGGCTGAGCAAGCAGGTTTTCAATGCTGATTTAAAACCCTGGATGGTCAGGCAATCTCACACCCGATGAGGTAGAAAATTCCACGGGGTCAGGGCCATAAAACTAAATGATCTGGCCCCAGATGTCTTCAAACGGACCCTGGGAATCTCTAGCAATCCCTCATTGGTGGATCAGAGAGGATGGGGGGGACAGTAAGGATGCAGAAGATCTTGCAGGTAAACAGGTCCCTGGTCATGTAGAGCCTTATAGGTCAGCAAACGAACCCTGAAGGTGATCCGCCATTGTACTGGCAGCCAGTGCAGTCCGTGAAAGACAGGCGTTATATGACTGGTCCTAGAGGTACTAGTCCAAAGCTTGGCTGCTGCATTCTGCACTAGCTGCAAGTGACAGATATCTACCCCCGGTAGCCCTAGGTAAAGGATGTTGCAGTAGTCCAGGCGGGAGGTAGCGAAGGCGTGGACCAACATTGACAGATCATCAGCAGGAACCAGGTGCTTCACCTGGGCTATATTCCTCAGATGGTAAAAAGAGGTTTTGACAACAGCTGACACCTGATGTTTAAGGGTCAGGCAGTCATCAAGTATAATGCCCAGGTTCCGCACCCGGTCTGAGGTAGCTAACTCTACCCCCCCCCAAGCCAAAGACCCGAAGGTGATCCTGTCAGCAAACCTGCCTCCCGACAACCTGGGTCCACAACCAACACCTCAGCTTTTTCAGGGTTTAACTGCAACCAACTCACAGTCATCCAGTGCTGGATCTCAGTGAGACAGTTGTTAATGACTGAGACAGCATCACCCTGGCCAGGCACAAAGGACATGTACAGCTGAGTATCATCCACATAGCAGTAAAAACTCAAGCCGTACCACCTAATAATCACTCCCAATGGCAGCATATACACCGCAAACAACAAGGGTGCCAAAATGGAGCCCTGCGGCACCCCAGAGGATGGGGGGTAATGCCAAGGAAAAAATCCCAGACACCACCCTCTGAGTCCTACCCTTGAGGAATAATCAAAACCAACTGAGGACTGGACCAGATAGTCCATAGATAAACCGCAGGTGCTCCAGCAGTACTCCATGGTCAATGGTATCAAATGCCAAAGAGAGATCAAGAAGGACCAAGATGGAACGGGTCTTTTGATCTCTCACTATTAGGAGGTCATTTAGTACCCGAACAAGGGCCGTCTCGGTACTATGACTCTTTCTAAATCCGGACTGGAGAGAATCATAGACATTGTGGCTGATCAAATGACCATCCAGCTGTCACGCAACCACTTTCTCAATAACCTTACCCACAAAAGGTAGGTTAGAGACAGGCCTGTAGTTAACCAGACAGTCCAGGTCCAAGGAAGACATCTTAAGAAGGGGCCGAATCACATCTTCCTTCAAGGGATCAGGAAAGATCCCCTTCCCCAATGACAACCAGACTATCTTGGCAAGGACTAGGCCGATTTTATCCACACATCCTGCTGAAAGGCGTGTGGGGCCTGGGTCCACACTACAGTTGGTCGGTCGCAATGACTGGACGATCATCACTATGTCATTGATTGTGGGTAGATCAAATGCAGACCACACAAACTGGGAGTCTGATATCTCCTGCCGCCCACCACCACTCCTATTTGAGAGAGTTAGAAGGAGATCGGACCTGATTGTGGCAACCTTATCTGTGAAGAATCGAGCAAACTCCTCACACCATTCCTGTAAAAATGTGCTTTTGGGCTGAAGACAGATTGGATTGCACAATCTGTCCACAGTCCGGAAGAGCTGGGCTGGTTGATTCTGTACAGCAGCAATTTTCCTGGACAGGAATTCCACCTTCTTATGGGTAATTGCTGACTGACAGACCCGATCATGGTCCATCAAACTAAGCCTGTCACACTCCAGACCCGACTTCCGCCAACACCTCTCAAGCCTTCTTCCCGCTCTCCTCAACTCCCTCAAGGTCTCATCAAACCAAGGAGACCTGGGGCAAAGAGTGAGGGGACAAACTCGAACAGGAGCAATGGAATCCAGGGCCCCTACTACCGCCTTATTATAGGCAAGAACCAGGTCCCCAGGATCCATGCATTCACCCAGCAGATTCGATAGGTCCAGCACCAACATCAGACTCTCTGGGGTAACACCCCTCAAAGGGTGGTACCGGACCATCTCCGTAGGGGTCAGCCTACCAGTGGGGGCCAGGAAACTGAACCCAATTGTGTGATGGTCAGACCACCAGACTGGTTCCCCCAGCAAGTCCGATATCTCCATCCCTAGGAGGAACACCAAGTGCAATGAATGACCATCTATATGGGTTGAGGAGGAAATAACCTGTGTGAAGCCCAGCAAAATCATCAGCTGGAGGAAGTCCTGTCCAAACTGCGAGAGTTCATCATCGACCCGGGCATTGAAATCCCCCAGGATCAACCATCTGGAGGATCCCAATGTCATGCTGACAATGAAGTCTGCAACTTCCCACAGGAAAACATTCCCATTACCTGGTGGACAGTAAATGAGAAGAATCCTGAACCCCACATCCTCATCCACAATACATTCAAAGGAGTTGGTGATTCCTACTGGTACTTCCATCAGGTTCAGTTCCATTCTAAAACAGATTGCCACCCCCCCCATGATCCAACCTCAGACGGTGTATCACCGAGTACCCGGCTGGTACAGCTGAAGCCAAAACTGGGCCAGCGTTATCATCCAACAAGGTCTCAGCGATGCACACCAGGTCCGATGACCTGACAAGATCAGCTATTATAGCAGTCTTGTTTTTAATGGACCTGGCATTACATAACACAGTCCGAGTAGGATGAGTCACTGGTGATGACCGAGCTACCTGCCTGCTACAGGCAGAACCCTTGGGTATGGGAATCAGGCAGGGAGGACCCCTCTCCTAAACCCATTTCACCCCAGGGCATCTTCTTGTCCCCACTGTCTCAATCTGTCCATTCCCCCTCCAGGCCCCCCCTTCCTCCTCCTCACAATCCCCAGAGTCTGAAACCATCTCTACACCTCTGGGGATAGTGGGGGACACCTGAAAGGGCAGAGGTCTTTAAGCTGAGAGGGAGAATAATGCCTAACCATCCCAGGAACTCCCCAGCACATCTTCCCACACTCAGAGCACCCAAAATAACTTTACACCAATCCACACCACACTACGCACCCAGTCACTCAACTTTCCAATCATACACCATACACCATTCAACAATAAATGAACATAGATTTAAATTAAACAGAACACATGGTAAATTACAGCTTAAGTTCGAAGAAAAAATTACCACAGTTCTCTCTAACAAATAGTTTTTAACCTCTGGGAGCTCCAACTTCACCAGAGAAAAAAGAAAGTCTCCCCAAACTAATCTCTCACTTCAGCTGGGGGTACAGTACATCAATTTTTAAACAGTTTGCAGCAAAACAGGACACTGGATGCACACAGGCCCAGTGGGGTGGATCGTGGCGGGCCACGTGGAGATTGTGAGGAAACAAGCCATCAGGAAGGGGTTGTGGGAGGCCTTTTGCTTCTGGTGGTTGCAAGGGGAGGCAGCCAGAGAAATAGGCCATTGAGGGGGCAGGATATCATCCTGTGGTTTGTTGTGGTGGTTTTCAGCCTCCAGTTCTGAAGGAGGTACTGGTAACGAAGCGAGAGAGGCAAGGGGATGGGTAGCGCAGCCGAGTTGTTTTAGTGGTCACAATGGTTAAATGGCAGGGTGTGGCTACATTTATTTTTAGGAAATGGACCACACAGCAGAGGGGAAGGGGAGAATTGTGTGGGTCTAGGGGTAATAAAAAAAATATAAATAAATATATGATAACATAAATGCTAATATGCACAAGCAATAATGGGGCTAAGGGAATTGATGGAGGTGGGGGGTGTGCGGGGAGCATGAGGCACAGCCAAGCACTGGTGGTGATGCTCAAGGCAGCATGGGGGGGATGTTGCATGGCAGAAGGCTGGCGACACCCGCAAGAGGGTGGGGGCAGTGGGGTACAGGTCAAGGGATGTGGAGCCGAACAACAGCCTGGAAATATCTCAGGGGGTGGGATGAGGAGATTGGTGGTGACTCAGCTGGGGTGTGTGGGGAGGGCAGGGGGAGCACAGGATGTAGCAAGGGGAGCAGGCAAAATGGGGCAGGAGGTGCTCTGGCGTGAGGCTCACAGTGGGTGCCTGATGGGCACACAAGAAGGAATGGCAGTCTGAAGTGACCAGGGAATGGAAAGGGGGGAACCTGAGTTGGAGGCCACATGGCACTCATGGTTTTTCATTTCCTCCCATATATCATGCAGCAGGAAGATGGTACCAAAGAGAGACCCCATTTCCAGTGACAAGCTGATGGAAGAAGAATCCAAGCTGATGAACTAGATGACAGAGCTTGTCAAGGTGGCCCGGCAGTGGGAGGAGGAAGAGGAGGCATCTAAGAAGAGGAAGGAGAGAGAGGAGGGGTGGGTGGGGCAGGGAGGCAAGAGGCCATGAAGAGCAGGGCCCAGCCCTTTGCCCATCCGGCCACCAGAACCAACATCAGTGTCAACTGGACCAGGCCCGAATGGCGGTAAGGGCGACGTGGATGTAACAAATGAAGGGGGACCTGAAAGAGTATATGAAAGATCTAATAGGTGATATGGGAGACAAGGGGGTAGAGAAGATGGAGCGGGCACTGCAAGTGTTGAAGAGTGGTGGCAAGGAGGGGACGGCCAGTGGGAAATTAGACAGGGGGGAAGAAGCTATATAAAGGATCCCCTTGTTTCACTTTAGGAGACCACGTACCATCCTCACTCAAAGACAAGATCTGGAAAGGGGAGTATGTGGATACTTTGGTCTGGTGGACGAGGATACTGCCAAAAAATATGAACAGAAGGAATCGGTAGGTAAATCAGAGATGGCAGTGTTGCTGGCAGTAGTGAGGCATAAGTAGGAGGAAGAGGTAAAATACAAGGGAAAAAATATAGACACGTGGCAGGTGGTTTGCCTTATATACAGTGCATTGGTCTTGGAAAAGCAGCCAGAGCTAGCACTTCCTGTCCAGACATACATGGCCATCATTAGGGATGTGTATAAGGCAAAACTGGGGTACGGGTGCCTAAAGTATGACACGGCATTCAGAAAACAGATGGTGGCAAAAGGGGACATAAGGTGGGATTGCACACATTCGGAACTGTGGGTAAAAACACTGCTGGGTCCAGCTGGGGGGCCCAGGGGGGAACATAACAAGAAGGGCGCCCCCACCATGATGGTGAAGACATGCTGGGGGTACAACATGGCCTCATGCACTTGTGCAAACTGTAAGTTCAGACATGTTTGTTCCTGATGCTCGGGTCTGCACCCAGCAGCAAGCTGCCGGGTGGGGGGGCAGGGGTACCCAGCAAGGGGCGCAGTACAAGGAACTTCCCTTTAAGAGGGTTGGGGTAGCAGAATTGGGAGGGGCTGGGGGGCCACAACAAAAGAGGGTACAACTCCAACTACGGGTGGAACTGAAGGGGAGGTGTGGGAAAGGCACTGGAGTTTTCCCTTGGCTCGCACTCCCATAGTCCAAAGAGTGGTCGAGGCCTGGATGCAGGAATATCCAGATGCAGTGAAGGCAGACTCCCTGTGAAAGGGTTTCAGGGTGGGTTTTCAATTGGGCTTTGAGTGGGTGAGAAGAGCAATGAGGGAAACAAAATTTGGGATCAGTCATGGGGAAAGAGGACATAGTCCATACAAAAATCTGGAAGGAGGTGTGGTCCGGGAGGGTGGAGGGCCCTTTCACTGGCCCTTCTTGCCCCAACTTCTGTGTATCCCCTGTAGGTGTGGTACTGAAGAAACAGGATGGAGAATTCTGACTCATCCAACACCTCTACTACCCAGAGGGGGCCTTGCTGAATGAGGGGATTCCAGACAACCTACGGACAGTTTCATACACATCATTGGACCAGGCGGTGGTGCTGATCAGGGCAGTGCAGAGGGCGTAGTTGGCAAAGACAGACATTGAATCCACCTTCCGGCTACTGCCAGTGAAGCCTGAAGATTGGGATCTCTTGGGTTTTCAATTTGAGTGTGGGCTATATTTCTACAAAGCCATACCATGGGTTGCTCGGTGGCCTGTGTCACAAATGCACTCAGCAGGTCAGGCCCTCTGCTCACACAGTGCCAACCTCCAAGTGCAGTATTGTGAACAAATAACAGACAGGGTAACCCTCCTGTCTGCTTGTGGGTCCAAATCACCTTTAGTCTCAAGTTCTGGGGGGACTCAAACTGTGAACCTTATGCTAGCATACCCAAATGTACAGGTTCAGATAATCTGCTCTTCAGGGGGATGCCAGATATCTTTCGCCTAAGGGTACCTAACCAGGTATCCAAAAAGAACCCTTAAAGCTCTATAAAAGACCTTAGGTATATTCTTACCTTTTCCCAGTTTAGTAACACCATCAAGATCTGAACAGTTTTTGTCAGTCTTAACCCTCTATATATCACATGCAAAAAGAACTTCAAAGACAAACCCATGCAGTCTTTCAAAATAATATTTTTTACTAAAATGGATAAAATATGTAAATTGTAAACACAGAACACTATATCAAAAAGCATACAGTCACTTAAAAGAACAAGGTTAAAGTACAACACCTAAACTCCTACCACAATACAATTAGACTTTTTGAATCTAATGTATTACCTCTATAGTGCTTATGGTTAGATCTTGTTTCTTAAGAGCCCCAAAAGATATCTCCTTAAGATCAGACACAAGTCCTAGGTTAAACTGTGTCTCTCTCACACACCCCTTCTGATGTTATCTAGCTCCTGCTTGTTGAATACAAAAAATGTACAAACAGGATGTCCTATCAGGAGGTATATTAAATTAGGTGACATCAGCAAAAACTTATTTCCCAAATATGACTCCTTAATTAACATTTTCTCTTTTGATCTCAAGCAGTTCCTATTCCTGAGGCATATCAAAGAGTTTTATAGCTTTTTAATACCAGTTGATATTAAATGTTCTTCCTCTTAAGACATCATAAAAATTTATGATCTCCATCCTCTGGCAGACTCATAAATGCCCATTTCATTTCCACTTCAAAGAGCCTAGGCAAATCTTAAAAAGGTAATAAAATGCCACTCTGAAGTAAGTCAGTTAATTAAATGGTTCATGCTTCACTGAAACCTGGGCGAGGCCACCTATGGCACAGCTACCTCATGTGAGACAATCACACACTACATTTTTATATTACAAATATCATAGAACAATCATAACCAGCTGGCCAAGCATCACAGTCCTCCCCAACTAGACTGAATTTGGGGTCTCTATCCACTGCATGGGATGAGCATCCCAAGTCAGTTCACTCCTCATAAACATGTGACAGACCATCTGAGTTCTAAATGGTCACTCCAGCCCTATGTAAGATTGTCATGTCATACCCTTGCAAGGCAAGACTCCATCTTAATAGTCTACCATTAGTTTTTCCCATTTGGGTCAGCCAAACCAGGCAGTTGTGGTCAGTTTGTATCACAAAATGCTGCCCATATAAGTATGGCTCTAACTTCTTTAGGGCCCAAACTATGGCAAGACACTAATTTTCCACAGTAGAGAATGTCTGCTCCCTGGGAAGTAACTTTTTACTCAGGTACACTACAGTGTGATCGTTCCCTTGGTTGGATATCTGACTCAGTACTGCCCCGATACCCACATCTGAGGCATCAGTCTGGACTATAAAAGGTCTGCTATAGTCAGGACTAGTCAATACAGGAGCACTGCACAGTGCCTCTTTCAGTCTGGTAAAGGCTTTTTCACAGGCTGGTTCCCAGGTAATTTTCTTAAGCATCCTTTTCTTTAACAGGTCAGATAGGGGAGCAGCCAGGGCACTGTAATTGGGTACAAATTTCCTATAGTACCCTGCTGTCCTGAGAAATCTCCTGACCTGCTTCTGTGTTTCTGGTCTGGGCCATGCCTTGATCACCTCTATTTTTACTTAGTTAGGACAGAGCTGTCCCCAGCCTACAACATGCACAAAGTATGCCACTTCAGCCATGGCCACCTGGCACTTCTCAGCTTTGACAGCGAGCCCGGCCCTCTGTATCCTGCCCAGCAGTTCCCCAAGGTGGGACAGGTGTCCCTCCCAGCTGGCACTAAAGATGGCAATGTCATCCAGGTACGCAATGGCATACTTCTCAGCACCATTTAACACCTGGTTCACCAACCTTTGGAAAGTGGCCAGTTCCTTCTTCATTCTGAAAGGCATTACTTTAAATTCAAATAAGCCTATCAGAGTGATGAAGACTGACCTCTCCCTAGCTCTGTCCGTTA
The DNA here is from genome assembly GCA_016271365.2 of Neoceratodus forsteri. NCBI lineage: Eukaryota > Metazoa > Chordata > Ceratodontiformes > Ceratodontidae > Neoceratodus > Neoceratodus forsteri. The sequence goes on along the minus strand of CM028130.1, from coordinate 1,061,597,620 downwards.
ACTCTACCTGTCAATACCCCTTTGTCAGGTCAATAGTCATAAGGTAGGTCACCCCTTCCAACCTGTCCAGGAGTTCATCTGTCCGGGGCATCAGGTGGGCATCTGACTTTGTGGCTGCATTCAGTCCATGATAGTTCACACAGAAATGAGTAGAGTCATCTGGCTTGGGCACAAGGATTAGGGGTGAGGCCCAGGGGCTGTGGGATCTCTGAATTATCCCTAAATCCAGCATTTCCTCCACCTCCCTCCTAATGTCCTTTTTGGACAGCCTCTGACACCCGATATGCTGTCCACCATATGGGTGTCTGTATCCCTGTCTTCACATTGTGTGTTGCTAAGGGGGTTAGTCCAGTCTTGGTGCTAAACAGTGGGGCAAAGTCTGGTAAAACCCTCCCATACTTTCTGGATCTTGTCCGGGGCCAGCTGGGGTGACAATTTAACTGCCTCCACAGAGGACTCCCACTTGCTTTCTTGAAGCAAATCCAGAAGGGGGGGTCTCCTTTATCCATCCCTTCCCCAGGACTACTTACTGCAAACACCATGTCAGCCCTATTAGCATATGGCTTCATCTTGTTAACATGGTACATTCTTTCTGTCTGTCTTCTGTCAGGTAACTCTATGATATAGTTCACATCATTTACCTTTCTAACTACTTTGTACGGTCCTGCCCACTCAGCCTGTAGCTTGTCTTTCTGGACCGGAACAAGGACCATGACTTCCTGACCCACCATGTATGAGCGAGCTCTGGCTCTGCGGTCATACTACCCTTTTTGTTTCTGTTGGACAGCTGCCAGGTTGCTCTGAGCTTTCTCCATGAGCTCCTTCAGCCTTTCCCTAAATCTAAGGATGTAATCCATTATGGGAGTTCCCTGGGTGGTGTGCTTGCCTTACCAGTCTTCCCAGATCAAGTCTAGTGGCCCACATACCTGGCGTACATATAAGAGTTTGAAGGCGGAAAATCCTGTCGACTCTTGGGGCACCTCCCTGTATGAAAACAACAGGTGGTGAAGGTATTTCTCCCAGTCCCTCCCATGCCGTTCAGCAAACGCTTGGAGCATTGACTTCAGGGTACCATTAAATCTTTCCACAAGCCCATTGGCTTGTGGGTGATAAGGTGTTGTGCGTCTCTGCACCACCCCACACTTCTCCCACAAACATTTAATCAGGTCCAGCATGAGGGAGCCCCTTGATTGGTGATAACCTCCTGCGGAAACCCAACATGGGAGAAAATCCCAAGTAAGACATCTGCCATTTTGTCTGTCCTCAGTGAGGATAGGGCAACTGCCTCTGGATACTGGGTGGCATAATCCACCACAGTCAGCATGACTTCCTGGAGGAGCTGTGGGTATTTAAAGGCCCCACAATATCCATTCCCACCATCTAGAATGGATCCTCCACTATGGGCAGTGAAATTAGGGCTGCTTGGGTTTTCTTACCTGCCTTCCCTATTATTTGGCACTGGTGACAAGATCTGCAATACTCATTCAACTGCTGGCTGAAGTTGGGCAAATAGAAATTCTGGGCCAATTGCTGTGTAGTGCGTGTGATTCCCAGATGACCAGATAAGGGAATATCATGTGCAATCTTGAGCAACTGCTCACGGTACCCCTAGGGAACAACAAGCTGCCTGCCTATCACCCCTCCCTTGGTCTTCACAGCCTTAGTATGCATCAGTCCATTTTCCCAATAAACTTCATGTTTACGGTCACCTCCCTGTGCTCCATTAGAGTCTGCCCAAGCCCTCAGCTTCTCTAGACTAGGGTCACTTTTTTGAGCAGCTGCAAACTCCTTACACATTCCCAAGGCATGGGACAGGTCCCCTTCAGTCTCTAAACTAGGGTCACTAGCACTAGCATCAGGGTACTCAGGATCACTGTCATCCCTAACCCTCTGACACTGGGTCACCCATCCTTCTTTGGAATAACCCTCTGTAGCTGTGTGATTAATGGCTACTGGGGAAATTTCTACCCCCTTTTCATTAGTCTCCATATCAGGAGACACAGGCTGGGAAACCAGCCTCCCAGTGGTTTCCACAATGGCTTCTGTGGGGTTCAGAGAACTACAATTTTCCCTTGCTGCTTGGCTATGGGTAACTGCACACACCATCCCCAGTTTGAGACTGTTGCCAAGGATGACGTCAATTGCTAATGTTTTGGCTACAGCCACCTGTTCCACAGTTCCCCCTGTTTCACCCCAGTTTAGGAGAATACTAGCGAGTGGCAATGTGGTCTCCTCACCAGTGAACCCTTGCACAGTTACAAATTCATTGGGCATAAGCTGACCAGGCTCTACCAGATCCCCCTTTACCAATGTCAGGGATGCCCCTGTGTCCCTTAACCCTTGTGTCTGTACCCCATTCACCATGACTTGGTGCATGTGTTCCCTCATGTTCACAGGCATGCTTCCAGGGACACACAAACAACCCATCTTCTTTCCTAGCCCCATTCTGTGTATTGCTCACTCTTTTGGGACACTGTCTGGCAATATGCCCAGTTTCTTTACAGACCAACATTCGTTTCTTTTCTCAGAGAAATCTTTACTCTGAAACCTGGGGCTAACTGGTTTCGGTGGAGGCAGTGATAGTTTTGGTTGCCCTGAAGGTGTGCTTTTCCCTTTCTGTGCTGCTACACCTGCCCCATTCGCTCTCAAAGTGGGTCTGTTCTTGGCATAGCGGTCTGAGAGTTCAGCAGCCTCTTGCACTGTTTTCGGATCTCGGTCCTCCAGCCAGGTTTTCAGCTTTGCTGGGCATGCCCAAAAAAACTGTTCTAACAAAGTAGCATTTTCAGTTTTATCTACAGAGTTTGCTTTAATTCCTACCACCAATGTTTTAAACACTGACGTTGTTTCATGGCTAGCTCCTCGTAGCTCATATCAGAGCTTCTCCTGAGCTTACGGAATTTAGCTCTGTCTGCTTCAGCAGTTAAATCAAACTTTTTTAAAAGTGCAGCTTTTAGTTGCTGTAATCATTACTGTCCTCATTGTCCATTTTACCCAATGCATGCCGAGCTTTCCTGGTAAGTAGTGGGGATAACTGGAAGCTCCAGGACCCTCTAGGAATTTTAGCCTGAATACAAACTTTTTCAAAGGAATTTAAAAAGGCATCCATATCCTCCCCCCTCTTTAAATTCAGCTATCAATTTGGAATTCAATTTGTAACCCAGTCCTGTAGTTCCAGTTAAACCCAAGCCACTTACCTGCTCTGGTGCTGGTGGTTGGAGTCGTAGGTTCTCCAGTTCATGTCGCCTCTGGCACTCATGATCCTCACAGTCCGCCTCGCACTGTTCACAGTCTGCCTCTTGCCATTCTTGCTCCCTTTTCTCCTCTGTGGCTAACTTCTCTTGCTCCACTTTTCGCTGTTCTCGCTCCACTTCTCGCCGTTCTCACTCAGCCTCCGTCTGGAACTCCAGCTCCATTCTGCGCAACTCAATCTGCAGCTTGAGTGCTTCTGGCTCCAGAATGCTGGTGACCTTCCCCTGCTGCTGTGGCCCTTCACTGGCACTGGCCCTGCTGTTATCCTCACCAGATCTGGACACTGCACTGGCCGCTAGCCCCTCCATGCTCAAGGTTTGGTCCTTTACAGTCACAGTCTGTGACTCGATGCTCTGGGCATTTGCTACCATCAGGGCATCCATGAGGTTCTGCTTGGTGGCTCTCACCTCGTACAGGACTCCTCTATCCTGGCACAACTGCTTCAAGCAGTCTACAGTGTGCCCGCTGTAGTTGGAAGCCATCTTTTTCCCTAACTATGGCTACTCTAACTTGCACTTTAGAAAAAAATAAAATAGGTAGGAACTTGACTGTAAGCAAAATGATGTAGTTCTGTTTCCTTTTAAAAAATAAATCACTGCCTTATTTTGCAAGTGAACTGTACAGTATTAAGCTGACACACTGAACAGTTAAAGCTTGTATTACCAAATTTACCACACCTCTGCTAAACACATCTGTCACAAACGCACTCAACAGGTCAGGCCCTCTGCTTCCACAGTGCCAACCTCCAAGTGTGGTATTGTGAACAGGTAACAGACAGGGTAACCCTCCTGTCTGCCTGTGAGTCTGAATCACCTTTAGTCTCAAGTTCTGGGGGGATTCAAACTGTGAACCTTATGCTAGCATACCCAAATGAACAGGCTCAGATAATCTGCTCTTCAGGGGGATGCCAGATATCTTTCGCCTAAGGGCACTTAACCGGGTATCCAAAATGAGCCCTTAAAACTCTATAAAAGACCTTAGGTATATTCTTACCTTTTTCCAGTTTAGTAACACCATCAAGATCTGAACAGTTTTTGTCAGTCTTAACCCTCTATACATCACATGCAAAAAGAACTTCAAAGACACACTGAGGCAGTCTTTCAAAATAATATTTTTTACTAAAATGGATAAAATATGTAAAATGTAAATACAGAAGATTATATCAAAAAGCATATAATCACTTAAAAGAACAAGGTTAAAGTACAACACCTAAACTCCTACCACAATACAACTAAACTTTTTCTATCTAATGTATTACCTCTACAGTCCTTATAGTTAGATATTGTTTCTTAAGAGCCCAAAAAGATATGTCCTTAACATTAGACGCAAGTGTTAGGTTAAACTGTGTCTCTCTCTCACACACCCCTTCTGATGTCATCTAGCTCCTCCTTGTTGAATGCAAAAAATATACAAACAGGATGTCCTATCAGGTGGTATATTAAGTAAGGTGACATCAGCAAAAACTCATTTCCCAAATATGACTCCTTAATTAACATTTTCTCTTTTGATCTCAAGCAGTTCCTATTCCTGAGGCATATCAAAGAATTCTATAGCTTTTTAACACCAGTTGATATTAAATGTTCTTCCTCTTAAGACATCATAAGAGTTTATGATCTCCATTCTCTGGCAGATTCATGAAGTCCCATTTCATTTCCACTTCAAAGAGCCTAGGCATATCATAAAAAGGTAATGAAATGCCACTCTGAAGTAAGTCAGTTAATTAAATGGTTCCTGCTTCACTGAAACCTGGGGGGGGGGTCACCCATGGCACAGCAACCTCATGTGAGACAATCACACACTACATTTTTATATTATAAATATCATAGAACAATCATAACCAGCTGGCCGAGTGTCACAGCCTATTCAACCTTCAAGGATTTAAGCTCTTGGGTACAGTGTGTGTTTGGGCTGAGATATGGGCATAGGTGGGTGGTACACTATTTAGAAGATTTCCTCCTCGTGGGGGGAGGCAAGGCAGAGGCATAAGGGATATTGACAGATTTTAAAGAGATGTGTGGGTGTATAGGTATTCCGCTGGTGGAAGGGAAAACGGAGGGCCCAGCCCACCAGTTGGAATTCCTGGGGATTGAGGTGGACACGTTGCAACAATGCTTCCACCTGCTGGGGTACAAAGTGGCCCAACTTAGAGGTTTGTTTGAACAAGTCAAAGGGAGGAGGAGGAGGAGGGTGCCACTGGTATTGGTACAGCGACTGCTGGGGCACCTTAATTTTGCTTGTAAGGCCATAAGCCCAGGCAGGGCATTTACCAGGAGACTGGAGAGGGCCACAGGGAAGGCAAAGAAGCCCCATCACTGGGTTAATATCACCAAAGGGATACAGGAGTATCTGGGAGTGTGGGGGGAGTTCTTTGATGGTTATAATGGGGTTACATTCTGACAGGAAGAATGGGCTTACAACATGGACCTTAAGCTATACACTGACGCTTCAAGGGCCATGGGGATAGGGGTCTACTTCAGAGGTGAGTGGATTTTGGAGGCATGGCCGAGCTCATGGGGTGAAGTGGGGTTACTGAAGGATATTACCTTCTTGGAAATCTTTCCCATTCTGTTGGCCCTGGAAGTTTGGGGGGACAGGATGAGGAGGAAGTGCATATTGTTTTGGTGTGAAAATAAAGGGGTGGTGGAAGTGATAAATAGGCAATGGGGGGCACAGACATGGTGGAGGGGTTATGCATTGGCTTGTCCTTTTGGGGCTTCAGCTGAACTTGTCATTTAAAGTGCAACATATTGAAGGCATTCAGAATGACATTGCTGACAGTCTTTCCCGTTTGCAGTTGAACAGGTTTCGGGACTTGGCTCCAAAGGCAGCAGTACAAAGGACCAGGGTCCCGGGCCATCTATGGGAGATTGGAGGGAAAAGTCCAGATGGTTATACTGGAACTCTTGAGTGCCCAACACACTGAGACCATATGAAGGGCATGGGGGGCATTTCAGGAGTTCCGGGCCAGTGCAGGTTTAGACAAGGAGGAACCAGTTTCCGAGGACCAGGTGAAACAATATGTGGTGAAAAGGTGGGAGGAGGGGATGGCTCACACCACCATGGGGGTGCAGCTGGCTGGGATAGGATGGGTGTGAAAGGACAAAGGTTGGCTGGATGCAACCATGGGGAGGGCTGTGAGGCACATGGTCTCAGGCTGCAGAGAGGGTATGGGGCAAGGTTGACAGGAGATGGCCCGTCATGGGGCAGCTGCTGAGGAGGGTGATAGGAGCACTGCAGCATGTGTGCATGACAGTGAAAAAGGCTTGTCTATTCCGAGTGCTGTTTGCAGTCATGGCGAAAGGGGCTTTCAGGGTCAGTGTGGTAGTGGCCCCAAGGAAGTTGTAGAAAACGGGGGGGGGACTTCAGGCTGGGGAAGTCGAGTTTGGGCAGGACAGGGTGGTCATTCATTTGTCATGGTCAAAAACAGATCAGGTGGGAAGAGGAGGCCGCGGTATTGCTCAGGCAGGGACCCAGGGAGGTGTGTGCCATTAAGGAGCTGGAGGAGTATGGGCAAACATGGGGGGATGGAGGGTGGGCGGGGGACTTGGTTTCACCATGGAAATGGGAGCCCTGTGATGGGTTTTCAGGTCAGGGGTGTCCTTAAAAAGGTGCTAGCATTTGTTGGGGAAGATCCAGACAGGTTCACCACACTCTCTTTTCACATTGGGGTGGCATCAAAAGCCATATCCCACGGCAGGTCTGAACAGGAGGTGAAGTAGGTGGGGTACTGGAGATCAAGTTTTTATAAGAAGTATGTAAGGTGTTCACAGTAATAGATGTTCACCCTGTTTTTGTTCCTCTTTCCCCGGTAGGAGCAAAGCAGCAGGGCTGGATGGTGGGGCACTTCTTTATCTATTGGGCTGAGAAATTTGCAGCATCCAGGAGTGGTGGGACATAGCTGCGGGTGGATTTGGAGCACACAAAGGTGCAGTGGAAGGGTCTAATGGGCATGAGATGGGCCTGTGATACAGTCAGTAGGTAATCTATCACAGGTAAGGTTCAGGTTAGAGGCTATAGTCCCCCCCATAACAACCAACAACCATGGGAACACAGCAGTTGCTAAGCAGTTGTGTCTGTAATAAGGCTGGTTGTGATGTCATACTAATTGAAACATTGTGCTGTCTGTATAATCTGATGTCCTGAACTGAAATGGTCAGTCTGTCTCAGTCTGTGTCTGAGTTTGTGTTTGTGTGGAGACTCACCTGCAGCCAGTGAGGAGAAGGAGAGAGATTTTCAGCAGAGGACAGGCTGCTTTATTTCCTGCTGGAGAAGTTGATTTGGAGATACTAGAAGAGAGATGCTAATGTTTTCCAGTTAGTTTGTTTTTGTTTTGTGTACAATAAATCACCACTTGTGTTTTTTCTACAACTTCTCCTGGACTGCTCAATCTTCCTGACTTATAAGCCTCCAAAATATTTGGTAATAGAAGTATCTGATTTACCCTTACCCCTAGTAAAGGTTCTACATGTTGCAGGTACATGTAGATTGTGTGGAGCAACACCCTGCATATATGTCATATGTTTCTTTAGAAATGCTTCTTTAGAAGGTTAAGGTTGGGTTAGTTAATATAGAGAAAGAAAAACCAATACTTTCCTTATGGTTTTCCTCTTAAACAGGGGGTATATGTGATAGAGTCATGGGGCGTTATGCAGTCAGAAATTCTGGAGGAGCACAAAATCCCAACCTCTTTAGGGGGGTCCGGGGGCATGCTCACCTAGGAACGTTTTGAAAAATTAAAGTCAAATGGTGCATTTTGGTGACTTTTGGCAGTCCAGAAAGCTGTTCGCCAACAAACTAAATGCCATAATGCTGATATAGGCTAGAGCAAAGATAAATTGTTCTTGTTCTTTGTTTAGTCTATGTACAGTGTTACCTTTTGTATTTTAAAGAAATTGTTCAAGAATTAGTCAGAACTTGTGCATTTTGTGAGTCTTTTATCATATATAAGCAGCTAACTGCTTAGTCCACTCCTAGCTGATCCATTAACTGCTACATGACAGAAATGCACCATTTGAATTTTCATTTAGAGTCCTCTACTATAAATGTTATATCTGAAAAATAATGACACATCATCTGTTCTTGCTGTTTTTTTTATTATCTGAAAAACTAATGGCTAAGCTGAGGTCACTTCAGCAGGCACCCCCTCCTCATAGATACACACTGGATCTGCAGACCAGAGGCAGAGGGGTCTACTGAAGTGTGGATGAGACCTCTGCCTCAGACATTAGTTTCAGATCCCTGCAGCAGGGATCTTCAACTAATGGCTGAGGTGGATGTCTCACCCACACTTTGGTAGCCCCCCCTCCTCAAGTGAACTAAACAGCAAACAAAGTCAAAACCACATGGATGGCATACCTGCCTGCCGAAGACAGTGCCACATGGGCAATGGTAAGGGTTTACCACAGAATATCTAATGTATGGATTACATATAGTAAAACACAAAGCCTTTTGTGGTGAGGGAGTGAGGGACAGTAATATTTTCACTGCATCTAGAGGCAACAGGGTAATATTCACACAATCTATGAATTAGATATTCTGTGATGAATCCTTGCCCTTGACCGTGCGGCACTGTCACCAGCAGGCAGGCATGCCATCCATGTGTTTTTGACTTTGTTTGTTGTTCAATTCACTTTGGGGGGGGGGCTACCAAAGTGCCAATGAGACCTCCACCTCAGCAGTATAGCTCGGTGGTTTAAGGCTCTGAACTGCAAACCTGGAGACCTAGGTTTGAATCCCACAGCCCCCACTTGCATACTGTGTGACCCTGAGCAAGTCATTTAACTTCCTTGTGCTCCCAGGTCACACCTGTAAACAAGCTTACAGATTAGTGCGTCTCTCCTGGTTAAAAAAAAAAACAGAAAAAAACAAAGAGCAGACAAAGAAGGATCACTCCCATGGGAATAGCTGCTTGTAAGTTCCACAATATGTAGAAAATGAGTAAAAGGACTCAGCACTCTAGCAAAAGATGCTTGTAGACATGTCAGGTCATTTTGCCAAGTTGTGTGAAAGGAGATTTCCTGTGAAAAAGAACAACAAAAGTAATGTGTCCAGGGTAGCACAGGTAGGCAACACACTAATATCAATGTTTCACACTCATTGCAGGTGCTTTGACAAAGCACGCCTCATATAATGAGTGTGAAACGTTGCTATTAGTGTGTAGCCTCACAGGGCTACTACAACGGACACTAACACTGCTTTTGTTCTTTTTCACAATAAAGTTCCACAACTTGCCAAAAGGACCTGAAGTGTCTACAAGCAGTTTTTTGACACAGATTGACCACTGACAAGTCCTTTTTGCTCATTTCTAGTTACAGAAATTCTAGTTGCCTCACACTGAATGCCCCCAACATGGCAATTCACAGCTCAATATTTGCACTTGTTGACTACAGCCTGGCCATCAATGGGTCAGTCACAGATACGGCCCTACATCACATCACAGTAGCCATGAACAAGGCTTGTTGACTTCTCACAGGCGCTGAGCGCCTCACACACACCTGTGATCTTTACACTCAAGCCAACTGTCTTCAACTACATGACAGAATCCACTTCCAAACCTGTTTATTAGCTAAGAAGATACATGTCTTGGATTTCTGCCCTCTGGTGTCAGGAACCTGCTCAGCCCTTATCAGCCTACTCGTAATACCAGGAGCTCTCACACTCAAGTTTTCAGTGTCCCTAGGTGTCTCACGGCCTTATCACAGCATGCCTTTGCCCAGCAAGCTCCGCTTTGGTTCAACTCACTCCAGCTGGATCTCAGCTCTACCACCTCAGTAGGCTCATTCAAATGCAATCTGCGTTATCAACTTCTTGCAAGAGCAACCTGTGTTTGTCACCACTAAGCCTCCCTCTCACAAAACCACACAGCGCTTAGCCTGCAACATCTACCAACACCAAACCTGTTGCTACCTCTAGCACTTACCACTCCCTGCCCAAATTCCCCTACCCCCTCATACCTTCCCCTCTTCCCCTCTTACCCTCCTCCTCTCCATTGCCACCTACTGCATCTCTCTTACCAGACATTGGCTAGGCCAACTTCCTTCACTCTACCCCCCCAGCATGCTTTGACTGACACCCAGTGCTTCCTGACAAGGGTATTCTATTGCCTGCTTTATGTTTTCTATGTACTATTTGTTCCCAAAGTTTTTTCATTGATGTCTACCTTTACCAGCTGTTTATTTAACTAGAAATAACTCATTGTAATTTGCCTGTACTCAGTTACCTGACTATACAGTATGTACTGTACCTGTAATTTAACTGTCTGTTTGTAACTAGTTCTGACGCTGAACTTATGTAAAGAGCTTTAGCTCCAAGGTTGTATCCAAGCAAATTAAATAGGAAGTCATAGCAGTAATGTAAATTTCCAGCTGCTAGGAATACACCTTTTGTGGAATGGTTAGAGCTTCTGCTGAGTGCTGACTTGCAGTCCCTGGTTTTGGTTTAAGTCCCAGCAAAGGGATCTTGGTGATACACAATAGAGGGGACAAACGATAACATTCACATAGGATCACTGGTCCGATCTTTGTTACTATTCCGCAGATGAAGGACTGCCCTGAGATCATGCCTCATCAGGTGCGTGTGACCCAGATTGCAAGGCCATGTTATGGGGGGGCTTGGGAGTCCCCCACTTTAAAAAGTACTAATGGGTGGCACAGCTGGTGGGTCTGATGAATTGGTGTAATGTTGAAGTGCAAATAGAAAGGCATACTTTATGGAGAAAGCATTTACAGGGAAGCAGAGATTTGCAGTTGAAGTTCTGTTTTACACATCCACAGAACACAACTGTGAGGTGGTATGGAAGAAATCCATTCCTTATACATTTGCTGCCTGAAACTATCTGGCATAGGATTCACAAGTTAGGAGCTGGAGATCCATCCATACCAGGCTCACACCTTGACCCCATAGACTCTATAGGGTCACCCACCCCCAATACATCCAGAGTTCCTTACTGATCAAGGCTTTAAAAGATGGAAACAGAGAAGAGGTATTAATACAACATTACAGTAATTTATACACCACTTCAGTACCTTCTGGGACCATACCAAGCTCTACAGGAAGCACAGCCACATTGCAAGTAGTTTTGCATAAAGCTCAAGATATACAAAAAATAAAAGTTAAACTTATGCAGTAAAAACAAATGAGTCACAGGAAAACAATCAGAGATGTCCGTCCATACCAGACGCCCGCCGGGCAGCTGCAGTGTTTTTTCCTGATTTGTGTGGTGCCATGCTTTGATGTACTGACTCCCGACCCTCCACCTAGTCCCAGGCAAACAGTCCCCCCAGAGCCAACCCAGCAAGCAGTCCTGCAAATAAAAACCATGACCGTGAGGCAATCCAGAGGAGTAGGCTAGCCAGCTAAGTCAGTTGATGGTCACATCAATCACATGGTTCACAACTCGAGAGATGAGTTGTACTTCCAGTTCCTCCCTTTCCTGGGTCACCAGAGAGTAAGACTGGGTGGCTGCTAGCCTGGTCAAGTGCTCTCAGAGTCAGAAACAGCAGAGTTTCGAATCCTGGTGCTACGGAGCGCAGAACACCGTTTCTCTCCCAACCGAGATGGTGCTGGAAAATGCACCAGTTTGCCGCATGGTACGGACACAGGTTGTCATCTACTCAACTGTCACTTTCTGATTGGAGGTGATATTTCTTCATGCCACAGTAATTGGCTGCAGTCTGCAGAAAAAAAAACAACAATAGAAACTTGCAGGGAAAAAGGAAAAGTGATTGGTAGGTTTATGCTGATTGTTAGCATGGACTACCAATTACTCACTGTCTGTGTCTTTTCTTCTTACACTGTACAGCCAGGCATCAGCAATGAAAGCATATATTTTTTGAAAGTCAGTCACCGACTCTCCCCAGAATGATCAGAACCCTCACCCCTCACCCCCACACCAAAGACTTTAAAAAAATCATGGATTGTTTTTGGCCCTTCAACATATTAAAAAAAATACAAAATACTTGATTTTTTTTCTAGATTGAGCCAAACTATTGGGGGGGCACATGCCCCTCAGGCCCTATGGGCATGACGCCACTGGTAGAGTCAGTAGGTGGCCTATCACAGGTAAGGTTCAGGTTAGAGGCTATAGTCCCCCCCCACAACAACCAACAACCATGGGAGCACAGCTGTTGCTAAGCAGCTGCGTCTGTAATAATGTTGGTTGTGATGTCATACTAATTGAAACATCATGCTGTCTGTATAATCTGACGTCCTGAACTGAACTGATCCGTCTGCCTCAGTCTGTGCCTGAGTTTGTGTCTGTGTGGAGACTCACCTGCAGCCAGTGAGGAGAAGGAGAGAGATTTTCAGCACAGGACAAGATGCTTTATTTCCTGCTGGGGAGATTGATTTGGAGAGACTAGAAGAGAGATGCTGATGTTTTCCAATTAGTTTATTTGCTTTTGTTTTGTGTACAATAAATCACCACTTGTGTTTTTTTTCTACATCTTCTCCTGGACTGCTCATGCTTACTGACCTATAAGCCTCCAGAATATTTGGTGATAGAGGTATCTGGTTTAGTTACAACTGGTGTCATTTTGAGTCAGAAGCCACACCCCATCCAGAAACCCCACCACAGGGCCTAACTGATGCCACTGTTGGAGGAACTCAGGGTCCGGTGGAGCAGGCCAGATATGCTCATCACACATTTGGGGGGCAATGACCTGGGAGAGACTCTGTGGGGGGGGGGCATTGGTACAGGCCATAACTGCCAATTTTGAAAGGGTGAAGGGTTGGTGGCTGCCGGGTGTGGTGATTGGTTGGTCCGAGATCACATCACGTAGGGTATGGAGACTGGTTAGGGAAGTTAGGGAGCTGGAGAAGGGAGGAAGCAGCTCAACAGGAAAGTGACTAACATGGTGATTGAGATGGGGGGGAGTGCATATACAACACAGAAACATATCTTTTGAGGTGCTGGAGGTCTATAGGTCTGATAAGGTCCACCTATCAGAGTTTGGCATGTGTCTGTTCCTAAGACCCATAATAGACCTGGTGGGAGAGGTCAAGAAGAGGGGTCCTAGGTACTAGCCCAAAAGGGGGGGGGACCCCATCTTCCATCGCTAGTGGAAGATGGGTCAGTGGAAGAAAAGGGGAGCAAGAGAGGGGAAAAGGGGGGTGGACAGGACAGGGGTGAGGGGGTCAGGGTACATGGGCTGGGGGCTAATGGCACCCAGGAGTGGAAGGAAAGGGAGAGGGGGAGAAGGGATAGACTAGGGGTCAGATCTTAGTGTCCGGACCTAGGGGGAGGAGGTCCTGGTATGTTGATACCTGGTACTGGTGATGGTGTGGGGGGGGTCGGATCTGGTGTCCAGACCCTGAAGGTGAATAATTCAATAAAAAGAGGACCAGGAAGGAAGAAAGTTCTGGAAGAAATAATGGATTGTTGTATTATTGTTGGTGGAATGTAACAGTTAAATGTGAAATGATAAATGGAAGGTAAATATTAACGTAGTGCCCAAAATAAACTGTTGCCAATGAGCATCCAAACTAGCAGGAGTGGAGAGTTTTTATTCCCCAGAGGGGATGAGATGACAAATAGGGTTGACAATAACAGGCAACCTAAATTGTCAGATGGCCCCAAAAGGAAAATGAAGAAAGGATGGGGGGAGGAGGGGAAGGAACGGGGCTTAGTGAGGTCACAGGAGGTGTCACAGGGGTGTCATTTGACATAGGGAATGGGGCTCGAGCCCACTGGTAAGGGAGAGGAGCCAGGAAGGGTCCTAGTTTGGGGGCCCTAGAGGGGTATAAAAGAACATGCACCCCTCCAGCAGCCCTCTTTTGCTGGGAATTTTCCCACCCAACCAGAGGAAAAGGTAGGTGGGTGGATGGGGTAGGGGAGGAGGATATAAGGGTTGGGCTACACGGATAGGTGGTAGGTGCCCAGGGGACCCAATGGTGGGCAGTGCAGCTGCAGAAGGGCAGCAAGTTTGAGGGGCTGCCAGATCCCAGTGGGCAGCAAGTGGCCCTGATGTTGGGAGACAAGAAAGGTGGGGAGGAAGAAAAGGGGTGGCAAGAGAGTGAGGGAAAAGGGGGGTAGGCAGGAAGGAGGGGAGGGGGCAGGGCAACATGGGCTGGGGGCAAATGGAACCCAGGCATTGAAGTAAAGAGGAAGGAGATAGACTAGAGGTTGGATCTTAGTGTCCAGACCTAGGGGGAGGAGGCCCTGGTAAGTTGATACCTGGTACTGGTAATGGTGTGTGGGGGTCGAATCTGGTGTACGGACCCTGAAGGTGAATAATGCAAGAAGAAGAGGACCAGGAAGGCAAAAAGTTCTGGAAGAAATAACGGACTGTTGTATTATTAAATGGTTAAATGTGAAATGATAAATGGAATGTAAATATTGACTTAGTGCCTAAAATAAACTGCTGCCAACGAGCATCCAAACTAGCAAGAGTGGAGAGTTTTCATTCCCCAGAGGGAATCAGATGACAAAGCCTGGTTGTGCTTTCATTTGGTATAGTATGCCACAATTGCCTTATTTATAGAGACGTTCTTCATACTTTTTATATTTTTGCATTCTGGGGAAGGGGGCACCACACCTGTAACAAAGGAGAATGGCTAATACAGAGAGACAGGTTGTGGCGCACCCAAGGACTGTTTGGCAAGTTTGGACCCCATCACAGATCTGGAAGTCTGGTACCCTCTGAAGGTTCCCTATAACTGTTACTGGCTGCAGATTACTGCAGATGATTGGAACTCTGCTAAAAAATAATATTGCTTTGTGCCAAGCCGATTTGATGTTGGTTATAAAAAAGACACACTTTATCCTACCTGTTTATACTTGTAGTTGTTGTTGTTCTTTTACTACCTCTCCACTGATTTTATGAGTGTTGAGATAACTATACAGTATACCTTTCTTACTTTTCCTTTTCTTATTAATTCTATCCCTGTACCTCTATATAACCCTTGATACTACTTCACCATCTTTTTTACCTTATGAATATCTTTGTGTTGTAACCGGCCATGACTGGCTAAAATCAAGATCTGAAATTGAGCTACTCCTGCTCTATGATTTCCCTGAAGGGATAGTTTAGAAAATGATACCATTAGCACTCAACAAACCATGTACTGTAGGCCCCCAGTCTGAAAATGATTGCCCTTTGAACAAAGTCAGGGGCTGTCCTCAACTGGCATTAAAGGATAACTATCACTTTCTATACTGAAAATGTTTTACCACATGACTTAAAGAACTAGTGCATTACCTAAAATTACTATTTAATATTTGCTTTTAAAAGTATTGCACTGTAACTACTTAAATCTAAAGTACTTGCTTATTAAAAGATTTACTATGTGACAGTATGAGGTGTGATGTGTGGAACAGTACTCTTTCTGGAGGCTGACATAGTGTAGTTCTTTTCCTCCTCATACATCATCAGCCCTGTGACCTCACCGACTGTGACATCACAGCTAACCAGAAGAGCCAATCACATGCTGCCAGATCGGCTGCTTGTGATGTAACATTGAATGAGGTCACAGTGCTCATGAGGTATGAAGAGTAGTATAATTAGATATGTCAGTCTCCAGGTAAAGCATTACTCTCATTGTGTCACACCTAATACTATCAGAGCGGGAACCTTCTAATGAAGAAATAGAAAAAATACTTCAGAAATAAAAAGTAATAACTGACTGCTTCTAAAAATTAGTAAAAATACTCTGCTTGCTACTTTTGGCACTACTAGCTCTATAAATAATAACTGCCACCGTAAGGCAAACTTTAAGAAACCATGATATTTAGTCATAACATACTATTTAAACAAAAAATATCTTATATTTAATATATTTTCAGTGTTACTCACTTATGTTTGATTTATTGATTGATTTAATTATTTCTTACACACAAGACCCTTTAGGCTGTGCCTGTTGTCATACAGGACAGAGAAACAGTGATAGGATGTGCAACATATTTACAAAAAATATACATTTTCAGAGATATAGGGTATGTGGAACAAATGCACTAGAGCAATTGCATTGCATGAGTTACTGTATATTGACCTGTGAGCACCGAACATAGATGAGAAGCTGAGGATAGCAGAGGTATACATAATGATGGGTAGGAACAAGTTCTTATGGAGGAGAGTGAGAGCATTTGGATCGAGGGGCGAGGGGAGGGAAATGCATTTCAGCAGAAGCAGGCACATGGGTTGTGGGAGCAAGTGATGTTCTTTGTTATAAAGAATGTCTGCTTGACAACTGGGTCCCTGTGCCTTTGAAATCATCATCTACTCACATTCATTCCCCACTTGAAGCCATAACCATTTCTTTGCAGCATCACAGTCTGCAGCAAGGGAAATTATGGTGCTGCCGCAAGCTAGCAGGTGGGGAATAATCAACAATAACAGATAAGTGACAAGAAAATCCCGTTTACATGCAACCATCATGAATAAGAAAATCTAAGGGAAAATGTAAATACAGAGAATATTTGGAATAAAAACCAGGCCACGTCTACAAAGTGTTCTCAGAATTGTATTTTGATTTCAGTCACAAATTGTAGAGAGAAAGAAATGTATGCCGATCAAACAGTGACACCTTTACAATGAACGACAGTACAGTGACACAGAGACGGGTCGCTGTAGTCACTGCAGGACCCCGGCTCTGCTTTCCCATGGTCTTTCACCCCCACCCTGAAGCAACTACAACCCAGAGTTGATTACATTAAGTATGGGGGGGTGTGAGGGGCAGATTCCCTTGCATGTGAGGTTTGGGGGGGGTGATGCCCCCAAAGAAAAAAGAGTGTTCTTGGACAGATTTATTGCAGTTGACATAAATCCATAGCTGTAAAGTGGGTCAACAAAATATTTGTTGAACCGGCATCGTAGAGCTAGAAAGAAATAATGTGACCAACTAGGAATTGAAACCAGGTCATCAGAATACCGTCCCAGTGTTCTAACCACTGACTTACAGACTCATATGGTTGGACCTGCCTTTCTCTGGTATTGGACATCCAGCAACAAGGAATAACAAGATGTCAATTAGATGTTTTTTGGTGCAGTATTAGCCACTGCTACACAATTTTTATCACAAATTGTAGTGAAAGAAATAATGGGATCTACTGGGACTTGAACCCAGGCCCCTGGAATGCCATCCCAGTGGTCTAACACTGAGCTACAGGCTCACATGGTTGGACCTGGGGTTCCTGGGCTTCAGTTTCTAGTAGGTCACATTATTTCTTTCTCTCTACAATTTGTGATTTAAATTGCCTAGCAGTGGCTAATACTGCACTAATAAACATCTAACTGTCATCTTGATTATTCCTTGTCACAGGATATGTAATACCAGTAAAAGGAAGTGTGTCTGGGAGCCTCAAGTCCAACCATGTGAGCCTGTAGCTCAGGGGTTAGAACACAGGGATGGTATTCCAAGGGCCTGGGTTCAATTCCAGGTAGGTCATATTATCTTTTTTGCTGCAATTTGTGGTTTAAATTGCTTAGCACTGAAAAAACATGTAAATGTCACCTTGATTTCAGTAAAGCTTTGACTCCCTTTCCATCCCACATGGACAGTTTCTAAAGAAGATGCATGACCTAGTGATGGGGAAGTAAAGTCACAAGATGGGGAAAGAGTTGATATAGTTGATAGAACCTAGAGAGTGGTAATTAATGGGGAATTCTCAGAGGTCAGGGAGTTCACTCGTTCTGAGTCATATGGATGAGGCTTGGGAGTAGTCCTCTGACATCTTCCTGTGTAATTTCAGGGTAGGGATACAGGGCAAGGTATACCTCTTCATATACACTACCAAGATCTGGGGCCAGGTGGATGGTGAGGATGGGATCAGAACTATAAAAGATGACCAAGGTAGATTACAGAAGTGGTCAAAACTATGGCAATTAAAAGTAAACACCAGGAAGTGGAAGTGCCAAAAAATCCAAAACCAAAATCAAAAATGTAAAAGGCAGTACTAGAAATCATAACAGAGGAGAGGGACTTTGGGGTAACATCTTAAGACAACAGGGCAATGTAATAGGATTGTGGGAAGGACAAACAAGATCTTGTGATGCATAGTAAAGGGGAGCAGCAGCCAGAGAAGAGACAGATGTTTCCACCACTGAATAGGTTAATGACTCATCCTTATCTGCAATCCAGTGTCAGTTTTGAAAAGGTATTTGAAGAAGGACAGGGACAGAGCAGATGCAATACAGAGGAGGGTAACCAAGATGATTCAGGGACTGCAGGAAAGGATTTACAAGGAGAAGCTGAAGGGCCTAAGCATGTATACACTGGAGGTGATGGGGTAACCTGACTAAGACATACAGACAAGGTGGATAGCGGGGATTTGTTCTAATGTAGTGGAAACACAAGCCCCACTCATGAAAAATAACATAGATATTTCTGTTAGGGCCATGTCCCTTATATATCTAGATATACAGTGCATCCTGTCTCTGGCTACCACGACATGCTCTTATAGACAATTCAGATTTTACTGTTACTGTTTCAGAACTTTAAGTGGCTTAAGGAGTTGTGCTATATTTTTGTCTTGAGTTAGGGGTTCGATTACTTTAATTCCTAAAGAGAGTACCTAATCTTATGATGACAACTTTGACTATGTGATGAGTATGCTATGGCAAGGTGAGCCCCTGGCTGAAAACCTTATCCTTATATTTAAAACTATGAACATTTTCTAGGTGAGTGTAATCTAATGTGGTAAAATCCAAATTATTCAGGAACTGATACTTAGTTTATGTCTTGAACCAGAAAGGATAACTATTGTTTTCTCTTGTTTTTTAAATGTTATGTTTATAGCAATTTGATAAAAAATACAGTGCATTACTGTTGCTCAGAATCACAGAATCAGAATCAGATTTATCAAATTCTGAGCTTTTCTTTTCAGAATTTGGAATTTTGGTATTCAGTGCCAAAACCCCAAATCCCCAAAAATCTTGTCTGATGGGGAATCAGAATTTAAATCTGAATGTGATTCCAGTTCTGCATCCTAAAACTTCTACTCACCAAGTACAGTAGTTCTCCCTCCCCTTACCTTAATGCAAAATGGCTTCTGGACTAACTGGGTTCCCTGGAGACTTAATCAACAGTAGGTGATGGTGATTGTTAAGGTCTATTCTAGCAGTCCAGTTGTAAAAAATACTGCCAAATGCAATTGTCCTTTGCTGTTCAATAGTTTACAAAAGGCAGCACACCAGTCTCCCAAGCAAACCTCCATTTCAAGATGTAGAAGCAGCACGCTCCCTCCATAACCACATCCCCCAGACTTCCCCTAGTCCAACTTCAATAGTACTCCCATAACCCAACCCTAAGAGAGGGACCTGAGCACCCCAATCCTCCAGCAGGCCAGTGGTGGCAATTGGAACTGTTGTAAAGAATTAACATTAATGCCTAGTACTATTTGTGCTGCCCTAGAGTCCAGTCACTTCTTCTCTCCCTTTGTAAGCACATACTCAGAAGCACCTGGTGCTCCCTTAGTGACTGGGGAAGTGGCTGACCTAAAAAACTGGGCTTAGCAACCACTAGATGCCTCACAAAGTCATGATCACTCCAATCTTTCATTTAAAAAGGAAAAAACTAAGTCTGTAGCCCAAACAGTTCCAAAGTTAGTCATCTGTAGAATGGGCTAGCTTTGGAATGATTTAGACTAATAACTTATTTTCATAGAAATTAAAGCTTGGTGTCATGTCTACATGTTGTGACATGGCAATGCAGCATTTATGTATCAATACATGAACAGCCACTGGAGACGACGAGGTCGTGGTATGGGAAGCTGCCTGAGCCCTCTAACCCCACCCCAGCTGGACTCTGGACCCGAATCACATGGTAAATAACTTGGCCCGAGCGCTTCCTGCTCATCAACCCGACTGTATTGCCGGGACACTATTCTCCTGCATTTGCCTGCTAAACTAGGAAAAACACTTTACTGGTGGTACCTTTGTGATCGCCAGGATGCCAGCATGCCTGTTCAGGTCAACTCCTGCCTTGCTGCACTAGTTGCTGCTGCTGCTGCTGTGGGAAGGACTTTAAGTCAGCGCACATATGCAGACTGTTATTATTTTTCTTAGTTTTGACCATTTGGTACCGTGGTGCAGGCCAGACTACACTGTTGCCTTTATTTAAAAGGGCAGACTGTTTTATTTTTATTTGCATTTCAGGCCAGACTACACTGTTGCCTTTATTTAAAAGGGCAGACTGTTTTATTTTTATTTGCAGTTCAGGCCAGACTACACTGTTGCCTTAATTTAAAGGGCCCTTACGGTCAACGCCTCATGGCAATGCTAGCAGTCACCTTAATTTCGTGCAGGGTTTTAACTCAGTTATGCTGTGTATTGTGAGCTGTGACATTACCTTACTTGTACTGGCTGCCCTTTCCCTCATTGCCCCTACAGTTTTCCGCATTTCAAGCCTCAATCTCGCTACTTATTGATAGCCCCTCGTGGCACTGCCATCTTGTGCAGCCCCCACAGTTGCCCTCTGTATTGTTTTGGTTGCCATTTTTGTCCCTGCCTGCACTTTGCCTTACTTGTGCTCCGCATGTTCTACTCCCCCAACCCCTTTTTGTTTTAAGTCCCCACTGGCCCCGAATTTTTACTGTGCTTTCCTTGAAATCAGCTTGGAATCAGATGTACTATTTCATTTCCACTTTCCGGCCAGAATTTTACTGTGCAAAATTTACTGTGCTTTGCTTGTAATCAGATGTACTACCATGCTTGAAATCTGTTACACTGTGAATTTCTGCTCTCCTAGACTCATTGGTGGCCTTGAGGTTGCTGAGCATTTTAAACGCTGACACTGAGCTGTGCCGTGAAGCCACGTCAATTTGTACTGTGTAAAATTTACTGTGCTTTGCTTGTAATCAGATGTATTACTGGTGCTTGAAATCTGTTATACTTTTGAGCTGTGACGTGAAACTACTTCAATCCGCACTGTGCATTTGTTTGGTCGCCTCTTCCCTCATCCCAGCCACAATTGTGAGCCTACCCTAATCTGTCTGCCTTACCTATCGCTAGCTGTTCTGCCCCCTCAACATCCTCCACTCACACCCCTGGTCATTTCTTCCCCCCCCCCCGATCTCGCCAAAAGCTTAAATACTCACCCCCTGTTCCTTTTCTTCCTCAGGATTACCACTGGAGACAATGAGGTTGTGGTCGCGAGGGCTGCCTACGAGGGCCCTCCCAACCCCCAGCTGGACTCTGGACCTGAATCACACGCCAGGTAAATAACTTGGCTCAAGAAGCACTAATCCTGATCATCAACCCGACTGTATTGCTGGGACACTATTCTCCTGCATTTGCCTGCTAAACAAGGAAAAACACTTCATTGGTGGTACCTTTGTGATCGCCAGCACGCCAGCACACCTGTTCAGGTCGACTCCTGCCTCGCTGCACTAGTTGCTGCTGCCGCTGCTCTGGGAAGGACTGGCCCCGCCGGCTTTGCCGGCTGCTCCACCATCCCCACCACCACCCATAGTCATCACTCGTTCTTATAGTGGAAGTCATGTGTGCGAATTATCCTATCAGCCCAGTTTGCCATTAGCAGGCTATACTCTCCTGCCACTAGGGGCATTTTCCCTTTTTTTCCTCCACTAGTCACTGCAGCTAACTCCTGATCTCACTGCTAGCTCCTGTTCACTTCCATATTCTCCAAACTCCCCCCCACCCCCTCACAGCCCTACCTACCCCCCTCTACCTGCCTCCGGCGGCCACCTTCCTGCCTGGTCCTCTCCAGCTATTGAATCATCTCCCCTGCTGCTTATGCCACCTGGCCTGCGCCCAACCCTGGGACATGGCCCTTCGCGCCTGGTCTGATCTCTCCACTGGCCACCCGGATCGCCTCTCCACCCTAGCCCTTGCCACTCTCCCCTCTGCCTGGTGTGCAGTCAAAGGGCTAAAGATAGCGCACCTTAACATCCGCAGCATCCTCCAGAATATTGCGGAATTAACAGCTTGGGTTGCCCTCTATAAGCCAGACATCCTGGGCATCTCCGAATCCTGGCTAAAGCCAAGCACCCCTGACTCAGTCTGCTCCATCCCGGGCTACAGCCTCACACGGCGTGATAGGGCAGGTAGCAAGCGCGGGGGGGGCATACTCCTCTACTATAAGGAGCACCTAAACGTGTCTTAGTTGCTCACTCATCCCTACCCCCCACCCCTGAAGTTCCTCCACACCTCCTCCTCCTCGGCAACACAAAAAGGTGCACATTGTCTGCACCTATAACCCTCCGAAGGGTGGCATACTAGGGCTCTCCTCCATGCTCGAGCAGCTTAGGGAGAGGGTCAGCCCCAATGAGCTCCTCATCCTTGGGGACCTTAACCTTAACTGGCTGGGGCCCAACCATAAGCAGTTCGAGCCACCTCTCTCTGGCCTCGCACTCAGCCAGGTCATCACTGAACCCACTCGGCCCTCCCGCCGCAGAGACCCCGGGACGCTCATAGACTGGGTGATGAGCAACCAGCCTGAAAACATCATCCACTCAGGGATACTTCCCGATTCCATCTCTGACCACTCCCCCACCTACTGCGTCTGGGGTTCTACCTCTCCCAAAGTCCCCAGTCATGTGCTCCTGATGAGGGACTACTCCAAGTTCTCGGCCAGCCTCTACATCAATGACCTTTGGATGGCTGACTGGTCTAGGATCACCTCCACTAGTGACCCTGTTGCTGCCCTAGACCACTTCATTGCAGTATTCGTCCCGTTGCAAAACAGGCACGCTCCCTTCTCAAAGAGGAGAGTCCGGGGCCCAGCCACAAAGTGGCTCCACAGTGACCTTCTCTCACTCATGAAACTGCGAGACAAAAGCTGGGAGAAACACAGGATCTCCCGCAATAACGCTGACCTCCTGGTCTACCGCCAGCTAAGAAACTCCTGCAAGCATGCTATACGTGCCACAAAAAGCGAGTTCTGCAGAGCTGCCCTGCTCGCCTCAGCAAATAACCCCCGGCGTTTTTGGACTAACGTGAAAAACCTAGTCGGAGGGTCGGCCAAGGAACAGCCCACCGATATGCTTATAGGGAGTACAAACTGCAATAACCCCCTAACCATCGCCACCTCGCTTAACCGATTGTTCACAGACCTGCCGGCCACCTCTCCTTTCCCGTCCCCTGCCCCTCAACCACTGGGGGTGCCTCTCCTATCCGCCCCCCCTTCTACCTCAAATGAGTCACTATTGGTGAGACCCAGAAACTCCTCGCCGGCCTCTCCCACCACATGGGAGCTGGCCATGATGGCCTAGAGCCGAAGCTTCTTAGCTTGGGGGCTCCTCTCCTCGCTCATCTGCTAACCCACATTTTCAATGCCTCACTTATCTCAGGGGTCCTCCCTGACCTGTGGAAGGTTGCCAAGGTCATCCCTGTATTCAAACATGGCGACCCGAAGGACGTAAACAACTATCGGCCCATTGCTATTCTATGCGCTGCCAGTAAGCTTCTCAAAAAGGCGGTTGCATCGCAACTCACCCACTACCTCCAGAGACATGATGTGCTGTCCCTTGCCCAGCACGGTTTCCATAAAGGGCACAGTACATCGACTGCCCTTGTAGTGGTCACCTCCCAGATCCGGTCCGCAACTGACCAAGGCAAATTGACTGGGGCCATCTTCATTGATCTATTGAAGGCCTTTGACTGGGTGGACCACCCCCTCCTCCTCTCTGCCTTGCAGTCCCATGGTTTTTCCCTCCATGCCCTTGATGGTTTGCCAACTACCTTAAGGGCTGGCAGCAATACACCTGCTTTAATCGAACCCTCTCACCCCTCTCCCCAGTGAATAGTGGGGTGCCCCAAGGATCCGTCTTTGGACCAATCCTGTTCTCCCTGTTCATAAACGAGCTACCCTCTGTCACTTCCAATGGGCACCTAACACTCTACGCTGACGACCTAGTCATCCTAGCCAGCTCTCAGAACATCACCTCCGTCAACTCTCAGCTCAGCTCTGATTTTGTCCTTATCAGGAACTGGCTTGATGGACACAAACTCACAGTGAACCTTAAGAAAATGCAGACCTTGCTCTTTGGCTCCGTGGCCAAAACCTCCTCCTGCACGATCCCCTTAAAAATCCAAGGATCTAGTAACTCCCTCCTTCCGAATGCTGACTCTGTAAAATACCTAGGTGTCACTCTCGATCCCCAACTGGATCTCACCATGCACATTAGGACCATTTGTAAAGCAACTAATGCCAAGCTTGGCCTAGTCAATAGGGCTAAGGACTGCCTCACCCCCGCAGCTCGGCTTGCCATAGCTAAGGGGATTCTCCTCCCCACACTCTCCTACGGGCTCATTGCCTTTGCCCCGTCCCATCCTCCAGCCTCACCAAGTGGGACACCACATACAATAACGCATGCCGCTTCGCACTCTCGGCCCCCCACCTCACACACCATTGCGAGCTTTACTCTCGACTAGAGTGGCTACCCCCTGAGAAGTTCCGGACCTGCATCCATGGCAACTCCATTGACAATATAGTCAGAATGGCCACTCCTGCCTCGCTTGCCCTTCTGCTAAAACACACCTCCCCTGTCTACAACCTTAGGTCGTGCACAGGTAAGGCCCGTCGGGTCCACAAGACCCACACCCTCACAGGCGATCGGGTCTTCACCATCCATGCACCAAAACTGTGGAACTCCCTCCCTGCTCACGTTCATGCCTCCTCCTCCCATCTCTACTTCAAATCCTCCTTATGGAACTTTCTAAAAATCACATCCACCTGCCTGTGTTAAGCACCCACCTGCCCCCCTCAGCATGCAGTCTCTCCCATTGAATATCTCTGCTGCTGACTACCCTCCTCAGGCACTTACCACTCCAGGTGGAGTGGCGTTATCTCTCTTAATCCTTCACTCACCCCAGCCAGTGCCTACCCCTCCCTCTCTCTATAGGCATCTAGGCCAGGCCTCTACTTACCCATGTTCTCCTAACTATTTCTACTGCTTCTCTCCTGTTGATGTTGTTCTTGCTGTATACTCCCATCTATCTGTTGGTAGTACCACCCATGTTCCTGATACAACTTCAATGTTCAACTCCTGCCTTGTTGCTCTTGCTGTGAATTCCTAAACTGATTATTTGTTGTTATCTCTGTATCACCCTACAGCAGAGCATGTTGCTCCTGTATGTAAACTCTATTATATTACCAACTGTTGGAGCATGTGGCTCCTGTATGTAACCCAACTGTTGGAGCATGTGGCTCCTGTATGTAATTGTTGTCTCTATGGATACCCTGTAACTCTCCCAGGTCGCTCCTGAAAATAGGCACGTTGCTGTCTAGTGTGCTTACTTGGTTAACAAAAGCAAATAAATAAATAAATTAATATATTTGGATTTTAGCAAGGCCTTTGACTTAGTGCCACACAAGAGGCTGATCAGGAAGTTGGAGGACCTAGGGTCAGGGAGAAAATTAATCAGGTGGTTGGCAAATTGACTTAGTGGAAGGACCCCACAGATGGGGAGGGCATTCTCAGGTACAAGGGAAGTTACATGTGGTGTCCAGCAGGGGTCATCACTCAGCACAGTGCTGTTTAATGTGTTCTTTAACAACACTGGGGATGGCATTAAAGGCAAAAATCTCCTTTTCCATTGATGAGACCAAGCTCTCTGGGGGGGGGGGCATGACCCAATGAAGGACCTGGTGAGGCTGTAGAAGTGGTCAGGTAGCTGTACAAATTAAATTAAACAACCCAGTTGTATATGTAGTTTTGAAACATGAGGTATGGTATACTGATCACATTGAGAGAGAGTGCTTATGGATGTATATGTTTTCTGAAGTATCAGTCTCATCTTCTTCGCTGGAAAGTATTAAGTTAAGCAGCTGCAGATTCAAATGAGGAGGTGGGGCTATTCACAGTTAAAAGCCTGCACTCAGAAAATAAAATCTTGTCGATACAACTCAATCTACTCGATCCTGCTACTATACTGCTTGACTGGATTGCTTGCCTAACAAACACTATCTTAACAGAAAGATACTGTCTATATTGCTGAAAATATATTGTACCTGCTTCAACATTTTTTTGTTGTTAAAGATTTTTATTGTTTCCAAAAGATAATACAAAAAAAAATGTAGCACATACAGAAGGATTGTTCAAATGCAGCAGTTTCTACACAGCAACAAAAACAGGAGCACCGGCAAAAACAGTGCAGGGCAACTTGCTTGCAGATCCCCTCTGTTTCAGCTTACAAAACATGCCTGGTACATGGGGACTTGAGGGAGGTCCCAAGCATCCAAGATATGCAGAAAACAACTGTAACAGGTCCTATCTGGTATGGCCCGGAGTAACAGCTGTAAGAGGTGAGCCTCAATGTGGTGCCCGGATTAGCCTTGGAGAAAGCACATATAGATGCAAACATGCAACAAACAAAACAGAACACACAGAAAGCATCTATTATCTTCTGGGGTGTTAAAAAATCATCTATCTGTCCAGGATTGTTCTATACCACACGATTAACAGCTCAAATGGTGTACGAGTTAGGTGGAAGGACACAAAGGGATATATCAAATAACTGTTTTGTTTCTAATGTTTGCAGATGTTGGTGGTGTTGTTCTGATACATGGATTAACCCAAACAATGAATTTTCATACTTTTAAAGATGTAATGGAAACCCTAACTGGTTTTGTAAAACGGAGTTTTTTTTGCAATGAATTTCTTTACTTTTTGTGATAGGTGTGTAACAAAATTACAACAACTACTCATAAGTTTGTCATTTTTTTCACATTGTGACCCCAAATATTTGACATAGTCTTCTTATCACCCTGCCTCATAACCCTCATACTGTAGGTGTAAATTTCATAATCCATGACAAAACGCAATTCTATACCACAGCTGTAGAAACACATTTTGGACAGGATGTGAGAAATGACAACTGTAGTATTCATGCGGTCCTGTGAAGAAATGGCTATGTTCAAACTTTGGAGTGAAAATATAAATGATTGCCAGTTACATGCATGCATAGGAAAATTTCATTGATTTCGTGTAACTCAGGCATTCTTTGTTACTTCTGCTCCAAAATTTCAACATTGCTTTTTTGGGACCCTACATTATGAACACTGGCACTGTCATTTCGTTACTCAATCCTGAAAGGTGATTTTGCACATTGACCGCACCATTCCGCAGCACAGGTGCAAAAGCACATTTCGGGCAGGATGTGAGAAATGCAGTTGTAATGTTCATGAGGTGGTGTGAAAAGTGGCTATGTTGAAAACTTGGAGTGAAAATATAAATTGGCAAAGTTACATGCGTGCAAAGGAAAATTTCAATGACCATGCATAACGCAGGTGTTTTGGGATATGTTTGCACCAGATTTTCCACATGGGCTTTTTGGAACCCCACCTCATGCACAATGGCATTTCCATTTCATTACTCAGTCCCAAAAGGTGATTTCTTTTAGCCACAGTGAAATCATCTTTCAGGACAGAGTAACAAAATGAGTGCCAGTGTTTATGAGGTGGGGTCCCAAAAAGTCCATGTTAAAAATCTGGTTCATGCCAGAGGGTGTAGACAGAATGAGGAGGAACCTGCAGAAGCTTGCAGAAACTTGACAAATGATCAAGGGTTTGACAGTTGAAAGTAAAGGCAAAGAAGTCCAAGATAATGCATATGGGGCATAAAAGCCCTAGAACAACATATCAGTTGGGGGTGAGGATATAGCATGCACCAAGCAGGAAAGGGACCTTGGGGATATCATCTCTGATGACCTGAAGGTAGGGAAACAGTGCGACAAGGCAGCAGGTAAACCAAAAAGGATGCTGGGATGCATAGGAAGGGGCATCACCAGCAGGAAAAGGGAGGTGATAATTTCAATATACAAGACACTAGTGAGGCCCCACTTGGAGTACAATGTACTGTTCTGGAGACCTTACCTATGTAAGGACATAGACAGGGTAGAGAAAGTTCAGAGGAGGGCAATAAAGATGGTACAGGGACTGCATCACAAGTGCTATGAGGACAGGCTGAAGGACCTGAATATGTACTCCCTGGAGGAGAGGAGGGAGAGAGGAGATAAATTAGAGACATACAAGTACCTTACAGGGAGGAGCAGGGTGCAGGAATACACTATTTTCCAGTGAGAAAGATATTCCAGAACTAAAGGGCATGGGATGAAGTTGGAGGGAGGGCAAGTCAGATGAAACACGAAGAAGAATTTCTTCACAGAAAGGGTGGTGGACAAGTGGAACACCTGCCAGAGGAAGTGGTGGGGGCTGAATCAATCACAAGATTTAAGAATGCATGGGCTAAACATAAGGACATTCTGGAGGTCAGGGGTAAGGGGCAACAAACTTCTAGAAAAAACATAAAGTGAACTTACAAGTTCAACTGGGCAGACTGGGTGGGCCATAGACCCTTATCTGCCACTAGTGTCTATGTATCTATGTAAAATACCTAAAAATGGCTGTGATATTAACATACAGTATGTTCAAAATGCCATTGACCACATCTATATGGCACTTACCTTTATTCTTCAGTTCGCTGTTCGACTCTGAAAAGTGCAGACGTGTCCTAGTCCACAGAAGATGACAGCCACCAACCTCAGTTGGTAAGTATAGGGCAAGAGGGTGTGGGGTGGTTGATTGCTCAGTGAGAGGGTCAGGATGTGAGAGGAGGATGGGGAAACAATCAGAGACCTTTTTTTACAGGAGTTTAAAAAAGATGTGGATAGTTTTCTTTTTTTACAGGAATGGTAGAACCATTTCTCAGTGCACTGGGGGTGGGTTCCCCAGGATCCCACACTGCTCTGGGGGGTACAGCATAACTGGGTACACTATGTACACTGGGAGTGGGCTCCCTAGAGTAACACACTGCTGGTGGGGGTGAGTGTAGTGCTGACATGGGGACTGGGCACCCCGCTGTTGGCAAAACCATTACATACATAATTCAGGACACTGGGAGTGGGTTCCCCAGTGTCCCACAGTGGGGGGAGGGGTGATTTATCTGGGACACTGGGAATAGGCTCCACAGTGTCCTACTATGCTGGTGGTGGGGGAGAGGGAACTAAGATACTGAAATAGCAAAAAGCACAAAAGACAGTAGCTCAATGGCACAAAACGTTTAGCCTTCAAGCATGAGGTGCACTTACCAAGGTGTTAAAATCAGTTGAAAAGCACTGAGCTGGAAAACCAACAAAAAGGTCAGCACTTCATTCAGTCCTATAGTAAGTTTAAATTTCAGTTCACAATGTTACAGAAAATAAAGCCTGGCAGATCACCCCAGAGTGGAGATTATGTTTTAAAAAAAACTCTAGTGGGTTTATGCAGCCTGGGGTGGTGCCCTGGAGGCTGTAGAATAGGCAGGGTTGGTTGACTGTTGGTTCCTGTTCCCCCGCTGTGTCAGTTCTGTCTGCCAAAAGGGATTTAGTACTGCAAAATAGCATCCTTGTTCAGTGCAGCATCCCTTTCCATAGGACTCATACAAAGCAGAATCCTAGTTCAAAGCAGAATCCTAGTTCAAAGCAGAATCCTGTGTTGTGTGCGACATCAATTTTTCCCCATAGGAAATAATGGGAAATTCAACATGTCATAACTTTGGAACAAATTAAAATGTTCCCACCAAATCTTCAAAAGGCACATCTGTGAGGCCAAGGCTTTCTACCCTGAAAATGTCAGTCCAGAAGTTAAAGCCATTTCCGAGATACAGGTGGACAAAAAAGGGTCAAACCCCCAAAACCTTTATATTTAACACTGTATCTCAAAAATGGCTAAAGCTATCAAGATAAAAATTTGAAACACCTCCCCAGGGTAATTATGAGTGCCAAATTTCGTAGAAATCACTTTACCCATTGAAAAGTTATTAAGATCCAAAAATTGCCCCTTAACATTAATAAACAGCAAAACCCTCAAACATCTGTTTTTGTCAACACTATGTATCTCAAAACCCAAACAAGGGATTCCAACCAAATGTATCAGACCAAGAGACCTCTGCCCATGGCTGATGCTTGTCAAATTTCCTGCAAATCTGTTGGAGTGTTGCAAAGTTATTCAGGTGTAAAGTAAAGCAAAGTCAGTGGCTCAGTAGGTAGCACACTTGCCTCTGAGGCCGGGAGATCAGAGGGCAGTGGGTTCAATTCCCACATCTGGCACTTGGGTTAATATCCCAGTACTGACACTGTAGTGCAGCATGAGAGGGGTGCTGCACTTCTGAGGCGTCATCTTTTAGATGAGATGTTAAACCAAGGTCCCATCTACCTGAATTGGTGGTAGTTCAGGTGGATGTTAAAGATCCCATGGCATTTATTGAAAAGAGTAGGGGTAGTTTTATTGAAGAAAAACATAACATCACAAAAAGAGATTACAAGTACAGGCAAAATACCATAGTATAAGAAAAAACCAAAGTAAGCTTAAAAAAGAAAAGGACATTCAAAAGAAACACATTATAACAACTCTTTATACAGGTATAAAATTTCACCAAAAGAGATCAACTTTAGATGTGGAGAATTTATCCAAATCTCTAGCTTTAACAGAGGTTAAACCATTCTCAATTTGTACAAACATGGTGTGAGACAAAACTGTTTGTTGCTGAAAAATAAATTGGCAACGAGCTTGCCAAAGATAATATTGAATAAAAGCAAAAAACACATTTAAAGTACTTCTATGCTATTGGTGCCATATCCCAGTATAATTACCCAAAACTATGGTCTGATAAGTAATGGTGACTAGAAAGGGGAGGTTCCCAATGTACAGCAGCGTCCTGCCAAAATGTTTGACTAAAAGGACATGTGACAAAAAAATGAACCATAGTTTCTTCGCAATTAATACAGGTTGGCCGTAAGCAAAATCTTTCCGTAGTGGGTTTATATTTCAGATTACCTCGAACCCCTAACCTACCCTGTACAGAAAGCCATACAATATCCCAGATATGTGGGGGAATCCTAAAATCCGTCAATTTCCTAAAAGAAACAAACAGTTTAGAGGGTATACATTTCTGTACCTCAAACACAATGAACTTATAAAAGGTTTTCCTAGAAAGAGTAAGCAAATGTGGAAACGATATCTTCCACTGCTGCAATTTCTTAAAAGTAGTGATACCATAAGATGGCAAAGAATCTGATGATAATAATTTAGGGGGTAGTAGTGACCATTTATTCAAATATGTGGACCATAAAAATTTGGACCAAAATTGCCAAGACATAGTGGTAGAAGACCAAATATAAGAAAAGGAGTCAAACAAAAAAAAGAGTAAAAAACAATGGGGTTAATCATGTCTAATCCACCTTTATTAATAGGAAGATAAGTAATATCTCTAGCACTGGGTTCAGTCTATTGCCCCATAGCATCTGAAAAAATACTTAATAATCTAGTCTCCAGATGAAGAGGGATGAAACACATAACTCAAATATAAAAATACCGCAACAAAAATTTTTATAATTGCAACCCTTTTTTTTCCCCCCAAATTTCCACCCTTTCCATCGGTGTATTTTAAATTCTCCAATGTATAATTGTTTCTCCCAATTATAGGTGGCCAAGTCTCCTGCTCCAAATCAAATGCCCAGAATCTTATGAGGAGAAGAAGCCACCGGAATACCTGCAATTTCAGAAGGGTCTAGATGTGTAGACTGTAATATAAAAATAAAGCTCTTATGCATATTAATCTGAGCTCGGATAGTGCCTCAAAAATAGAAAAAATATGTAATGCATTAAGTAAAGAGGAAATATCTTTAAGTAATAAAGTGATGTCATCTGCATAAGCAGTTATTTTTTCAATTGGTAAAGTAGAGGAAGGTGAAAATCCAATAATATTCGTGTCCCAGACAATCTGTCTAATAACAGGGTCCAAAACAAAAGAATACAAAAGTGGGCTCAATGGACACCCCTGTCATACCCCAATTGATATAGGCATCTCTGTACCAAAGTATCCATTAACCATGGGAACACAACAAGTGCTCTCATATAAAGTGGAGATCCAGTTAATAAATGGCGTAGAAATGCCATACCTCAAAAGTATGGAAAATAAATAATCATGTCTAACCCTATCAAATGCTCTAGCTTGATCTAAAGCAACAATATATCCAGAAATATGACCTTTATTACTGAGTTCAAATATATCTCTTAAAAGATATAAATTATGCTGAATGCGCCGATGAGGGATGGCACATGTTTGGGCAGGGTGAATAAGAGACCCAGCTACTAGTAATAATCTCTTATTAAAAATTTTAGTCAGAATTTTATAGTCACTATTTAACAAACTCAAAGGCCTCCAATTAGACAATGGGGTTTTATCCCGTGATTTATATAGAAAAAAAAGTAGTGAGGTGTTAAACCCAGAAAAAGCCGTTGAGGAAAATAATAAAGAGTTAAATACCTTTGGCAAAAAATAAATCATCTGGGACAAAAAAAGTTTGTAAAATTCATTAGGGATACCATCCCACCCTGGTGAAGTACCCTTACTTAATTGGGATATAGCTTGTTCTACTTCCTGGGAAGAGATAGGTTGTATTAGTGGAATCACCTGAGAAGTAGATAGTCGTGGAAGAGGAGCAGTGAAACTAGAAAGATCAGACAAAGTAAGGGGAGATCTATCCTGAAAAGAAGCCAATATGTTCTTGAACCAAAGTCAACTTATCCATATCTTTGGTAAGCAAAAGACCAGTAGGTGAAACTAGTTGAGTCATAAGGGTGACCTCTAACCTTTGTTTACATGCCATAAAGGGGTCAGAAGCTGGTGTATTTTTAGTGCCAAATTTAAATTCTAGTTCTAGAGATTTAGCTCTATCATATTGATAGGATTTCATCTGTTCTTTCAGAACCTTAATTTGAGGAAGCAAATCACGGGTATATTCAAAAGGGGAGGACATCAATTTGTATAATTGATTATGGACAAGCAAATACTGTATATATTTAGAATTAGCGCTAGCTTTACCAAATGAAAGCAAAAGCTGTTTTAATTCCCGTTTTGTGTCCGTCCACCAATCCAAAGAATCTGAGTAGGCACAGAAAACAGAGTCCCTGTATGCAAAAAAAAGATCCGTCTGAGAATATAAAGAGGGAGTATCAAAAAGGGACATATTCAATCTCCATCGATTATATTTGGAGAATATCCTGGGTGGGAGAGAATGTAAACTAAAAGAGCAAAAAAGTGTGTTATGATCAGAAAATTCCGAAGGCTCAGATTTACAAAAAATGGGATGTAAGTGTTTGGAAAAAAAAGACATATCAATCCTTGTGGCATAAATAAACCGATGATAAGTAGCACCAGAGCTCTTGGGGTATAATACACGGAAAGCATCCTGCATACTGGAGTCAGCAAGAATTTGTTTTAGGGCATTAGAATCACAATATACTTTCTTTTGGGTAGTTCCGTATAAAGGGGCATCTAAAGTACAATTAAAATCCCTTCCCCAAACCACATGCATTCTAGTGAAAAGAAATGGTTTGATATCCCCAAATAATGCAATCCTGGCAGATTTCGTTTTGTGGGGCATAAGGTTAATGAGGCGGAAGAAAAGTCTCCTATGGAGCCGTCCAAAATCAGGGCCCTACCAGGACAAACATCTATTAACGAAAGATGCGAATATTGGTGGATTTAAAAGAATGCCAATTCCATCTGCAGGTTCTAGTCCAAAGGACCAAAATGAAGGTCCCCAGTGCCATCGTTTTTTAATATTATCTACCTCAGTTAGTGAGGAAAGGCGACTTTCCTGAATAAAAATAATATCCACAGGAAGGGTTGCAAAAAAGGCAAACACAGAAATTTGTTTTCTATATGTTTTCAAGCTGCAGACATTAAAAGATAGTAGTTGTAAAGAGGCCATAGGGTATAATTTTTCAGCTAAGTCCCCCTTTTAAATTATTGCTTGCCTTCCTTTTTTTCCCATTTTTTCCTTTCTTATCTTTCATCAATTCTGTAGATCTACTATCTTCATCTTCTGTAGGCAACTCAGATCTATGGGATGTATCAGATTCTAAGTCTGAGTCTCCCAAGTCTTCTTGTAAGGGTAAAAAAATATTAGAAGTTGGAATAGGGCAAGGAGTGGGTGGTTTCAGAGAAGACCTTGTAAATCTCCGGTTTTTTAACGGTCTCAAAAGTGGGGGGGGGGGAGGCATTATAGGCCTGTCGGGCACACATTCCAACTCAGAGGCCTGGAGGATAGTGGAAGCAAGGTCAGAAGTATCCACCAAAGATACAGATTTCGGTATAGTTGATACAGGTGGATCAGGAACATGCAGTTCATCCTGAGCTTGGAGCACTAAATCATCATGATCCCATCCCTCGGTTCTATTTCTTTTAGCCCAGGGGCATTGATGAAAGGCATGCCCCTTTTCATCACACAAGTTACACTGGAAAATATTCTGACATAAGTCCATCGAGTGTCCATACCCCTCACAAAGAGAACATTTCATTACTTCACAAGAACTACTAATGTGCGTGCGGGAACCGCATTTATAACAGGCTCGGGGCTGACCAAAAGAGTAAGGGAATTTCCCCCGGTGTCCTGGCCAAATTTCCCTCATTCACTAAAAATACCAACAACAGCTTAATTTGGTTCGAGGTCAGTTGGCATTCATCTGTATCCCTTCCCCGGGTCATTCCTGAAAATAGGCAGGATTTGTCTAGTGCACTTACCCGGTCAACAAAAACTAAAATAAATTAAAAAAAAAGTATGCAAAACTGGTTGACAGTGTGTGAAAATCACTTTCTCTTTTACATCTATTTTCTCCCATAGGAAATAATGGCAACTTCAAGATTTAATAAGTTTGGAATGGACTGCTGTTGTTTTACCAGACCTTCAAAAGGCACATCTGTGAGGCCAAGACTTTCTTCCCTGAAAATTTCAGTCCAGCACCTAAAGCCGTTTCTGAGATACAGGTGGCTGAAAAAACAGCAAAAACCAGGGAAATCTCTGTATTTTCAACACTTTATATCTAGAAAATTTCAAAAGGTATTCAAACCAAATTTGGTACAGCAACAGACCTACCTCAGCAGATGATGCGTGCCAAATTTCAGGAAAATCTGTGAAACCAATTAAAAGTTATTAACCAGGAAAAATTGCCCTTTAACATTAAACACTCCTACAAACCCTAACTATACTGACCCTACCAGGCCAGTATAACACATCTTTTTTTTAAATTTCCGTAAAATTGTATCCTCATTCATATAGGTCCCTTTGGAAATGGAATAAACAGAATAGAGAAGATATTACAAAGCTCATTTTTCATGCCAACCTGCTTCCCCTGACACACTACGGAACACCATCAAGGCATGAAATGCACAGGGGTTGAAATTGGCACAGGCCCACTAGCCAAATGCTGGTAGATTTTGTATTGGGCTAGTAAGATTTTCCTTTAACTAGCCCTGTGGGCTAGTACTAGAGAAGGTAACATTTCCATAAGTACAGTGGCTGGGCCAAAGGAAAAGTCGGTGGGACTAATGGATTTTTCTAGTCACTATCCTTGCTAGCTAGTGGCTGCAAAGTTTAATTTCAACCCCTGCATGCATGTGAACCCATTGTGAGATAAAGCTTTCCAGCCCATCACAATGTGTCCCCCATGTGACAAAACACTGCACCATACCTTCCCAGTCTCATAGCAGTGATATGTTCCCCCAATCCTTGCGCTGCCCAGCCAGCTCTCAGAGCTCATCTCTGAACCTGAGTTGCCGGCACTTGAACACAACATGCTACCCTCTGGCCCAACAGCTGGCCCTGCACACAACATTTCTCCATAACTTTAAGTGATCCTGTCAACCAATGACAATATGTAATCAATAACACTGGCAAAAATGTGTACTGCGCAATTATTTATTTAACAGGTCTATTCTTTCAACAGGTCTACACATTATTATATTCCACTTTTCTGGGCAAAATTACTTTATTTTTCTTAAAAATTACAAGTTAATTAATTTGACTAGTTATTCATTTCAGATGGCATCTCAATACCTTAAAGGCAAAAAGAAGTTTGTACAAAGTAAGATATGGACTTAACAGGTCTATGTTATTGTCAAGGTTTTGTTTAAGTTGGCCCTAGTGTAATAATGTAAGTCTGAAAATTGTATTAGGCTGTAGTGCAGGTTGAGCAAATATCACCGTGCCTGATGTGCTGTGCCACCGCCTCTGGCAGTGGGAGCAGTAGTAGACAAGTGACTATTCATTTCTGTGGCAGAATGCAGCCATTTCATTAGCTAATGTATGATGTTGTAGCATTGATAACATCACATTCTGAGCATCGAGGGGTTTTGGATATAAAAAGAGGGGACAGGAACCAGGTTCTATGGATAAACGGAAATATTAATAAAGAATCACCAAGAACAGTGAATTCTGCAGCACTGCAGACATTCTGTTGTAGGTTGCAAGTTTTGCACAAAATTCTGCAGCCACAGAATTATAGGGACCTTGTTAATGAGTATTGCCACTCTTCTCTTCCTAGTGGGAGCTGAGGCATGTAGGAGCTGGCCAACCCTTTCTTTTTTTAACCTCTCATGGTCTCCTGCATTTAGTTTGGTCTCCTATAGGAAGGCCACTCCTGCCTGCAGTTTCCTGAGGTGGGATAGCACCTGCTTCCTTTTGTTGGGGGGTTTTAGCCCCAAAACATTCCAGGTATGACACGTCATGTCACCCATTAGGATTGGGAAATGGGAATATGTTGTAGTAATGATGAAATAAGGAAGCAGAGGCTGCGCACTGGATGATGGCCCACACCAGGAGCACCCAGATTCGGGAGCGAGCAAGACATGGAATGGGGACAGCTAGTGGTGCTCCACAGACATGACAGAGAACAGCAGAAAAAATATCTCTAAGTATCTTTGCATGTACAAATCCAACATTATACATCAGTCCAACAAATGAGATCTATACAACATAAACAGTGAATTCAGATGAGGGATATATAGGTAATCTAGTGGCCACAGCCCTTGGCTGATGGCCCATCTCTATTCCATGGGCACAAAATGGACTGCAAAATCCCAAGAGCTCTTGAGGGGACAAGCCCAAGAGGGAGTGCTCCCCAGATCTATGGTAATATCTAATACATGAGCAACAGGTAGTGAGGTCACCTCACCTCTTGCCTTGATGAAAGGCTGTGAATCTGGGGGCACAGCAAAATAGAGCATTCAAGAAAATACAAAATCACACATGCCCACACAATGCAAAGCATCATGGGCTGCATATGCAAATCACCACAGAATGTTATGCTGGTCCAACTTTAAGCAGAATTGCATGGTGCCGAAAGGCCTCTCACACAGTTTGCAAAGGGTGGTAACAGATGACATCGTCATATGTCATCTATTATCACCCTTTGCAAACTGTGTGGATCTTCGGCCTGTCTAATCTAGACAAATTAGCCAACACTAACAATACTGTAATGATACATATGCACGTGTGTAGTATGTCTATTTTCTTCTGAAACTTTGCTTCCCAGCCAAATGCCCTTTGGGGTAACCCTTGCCTCAGTGTTTGCACACAGAGGTTTTTTGTCTTTAAAATAGAGCATTGCCCACCCTGTATCCTGAGCCTAGTGTGGCAAGCATATGTGAGAGCTTGGCTTGGGATAGGAGTGGGGATGTCAGTGGGTGGGGCCTTGTCCCACCTTTAAACTTGGATCTCAAGTTGTGGTCTCGGAGTGCTGGGTGGACTCTAGGAAGGGGGTGGAGAGTATGAGGGATCTTCAGTAGCTTTGGGCAACCTATGTGGTGGGATTCTGGGGGTGCGGTGCTTCATGGTCTAGAACCTGTTTTACTATGCTCTGGGGGCAGGGCAGATATCCCAGGTGCCTTCACCCTGGGAGTCTTGTATCAGCAGAGAAATTTAGTAAAGTGGGCACAGATCACTGCAGATCTGCCGGTTAGGTCCCCATGGCCCCCTATTATATCCATCATTGAGGCCCTGCCAGGCTTTCCCATTGCCTGTAAGGAAGCAGAGATAATGATGCAGTCCTAAAACAACAACAAAACCCCCAAATGTACATCATTCCACATTTCTGTAGGAGGTGGAAGGGGGTCATTTTCTTTATGGGAGCATAGTTCTGAGATTGCAGCAACCCCCTTCCCTCACTCTGAGTTCTCCGGTCATGGTGGATTTCACCCATCGAATCCCTCCTGGTATAGAAATGGGGCTGGCAGGCTACAGCCTGGATTAACCACTCTTGTAGAAACTGGTGGGGGAATGGGGGAGAGAGTGACACCTCTAAATTCTAGATCCACATCTCTGGGCCTTGCAGCATAGTCCAGAATGGGCATCCCTGCCACTTGACCCCCAGATCCCTTACCCCCCAGCCAAGCCCAAATCCAAGTCTCAAAAAAGGGGGGTATAAAGAGCTATGTATCTGATTCTGCCAGGCCTGGGTTCTTCAGCAGTGGCATATGAAAATGTTCTGAAGAGGCCGGGATTGGGCTGTGAGTAGGATTGCTGCATGTGATGGCAAGGCATTTGGGGTGTCTTGTACTGCTTTCTCCAGTGTAGTGGATCTGGTGGAAACCACCACCTGGGCAGTCCAGGTGCCAGGCGGAGATGGTGATTGGAGTTGGCGCAGAAGTGGGGCATCCATAAGCTCCCCGGAGGTCTTCGGATGCTGCTTCGGGGACTTTGATCGTAAGGCCTCAAAGCAGCTTTCAGTGGGGAAGACATGCAGCGTGTTGGAGACCGTGGTGTCCATCTATTGGTATTCTGGGGTTTCCTTGTGGGCTCTCTTTGACAGATGGTCTCTCTTCCCATGGCGCTTGGAAGCTATTTTTCAGAGGAAGTTCCCATGAGTTCTCTGGAGCCCCTTGCCAGTCCTCTTATCTTGATTTCTGTATGGGGGAGTGCCTGTCAAGCCCCACTGAGGCCTTCCTGGGGATTGTGTGCTGGTATGCTTGAGGAGTAGCTTTGTTAGGCCAAGTCCGGCGAAGAAAGTCGGTGAGAGCCTCTGGGGTTACAAAAAGGAGTGGGACTCCATTATTTTCTACCCGCATGGTGGCCAGGTAGTGCAAAGAGAAGGACAGACTGATCTTCTGCATCATGTGTCTGGCCTCCGTGTATGCCCATCACCTGTGTGAGAGACCCTTGGAATAATCTTGAAAAATGCTGATCCAGTGAGTATGCAAAACAATTTGTTTAAACTCCTGAGCCTTTGCCATAACCAGTTCTTTCTTGTGGAAATCCATAAAGCATGCAATAATGGGTCACAGCCTATCCTGGGACCTTGGCATAGGGGCAAGGAAGTGGTGGGCTCGTTCCACCTGGAGTGGTTGTGAGGGATCTCGGTGCAGCATTTCTACCAGAGCTTTTTGGAGGAAGCCCTCAGTGTCCCATGCTTCAGACCACTCCTGTAAACCTAAGAACTGGAGGTTATTCCTTCACCCCTGGTTCTCCAGGTCAATGATCTTGCTCTGCATTAAATGAATAATCTGCAGTTGGTCCCGGAGGATCTCCAATTTGTCCTGCACTTTAAGTTCAGTAGCGTTCACCCGCTGCTCAGTCTGAAACATTTGGGTCTTCAAAGACTGCATCACCTTGGCAGCATAGTTGGTGGCGAAGGTTACTTGAGCCATCTACATGATTAATTGGCCAAACATCCTCTCAATGGATGCATGATCCCAGACCACTGGCTGTGGGGCCAGAGCCATGATGCAAGCGATAGGCTCTGCTCTCCTCCACATAAGTTCTCAGTCTGTTTGGTAGCTGTATAGATAATGTTCTGTAAAAATATAGGTATATTACAGATCTTTGCTTCACTCTGTACAGTGCTACCCAATTTAGATGAAAAGCTAGACTCGGATAGTGAAGGATACTGTAGGATTAGCCCTCAAGGTAAGAGAGTCAGTAACTTATGCTGCCATCTTGCTAAGTGCCCTTAGTGATAGTCCTCGTACTTCAACTTTTAAATTTTTTTTCTTAGCCTCCATGTGCTATACAGCATAAATTCCAGACTGCCATCTTGCTGTATTGCAATTCAGACTATTTTTAATTTAGAACTGCTGTCCAGTCATATTGTAATCTATACTGTT
The DNA here is from genome assembly GCA_016271365.2 of Neoceratodus forsteri. Classification (NCBI taxonomy): domain Eukaryota; kingdom Metazoa; phylum Chordata; order Ceratodontiformes; family Ceratodontidae; genus Neoceratodus; species Neoceratodus forsteri. The sequence goes on along the minus strand of CM028130.1, from coordinate 1,061,557,551 downwards.
TTTTAACTAGAATTTAATAACTGCAATCTGTATCCCAGTGCTATAACCTGCTAATGGTATCTACATGCGTAACAATATTCTTTTTGGACTACCACTGCTGATTCACACAGAGACTTCATAGAAACATGGAAAAATTGAAATGTGATAGCAGAAAAGGACCGCCAGGCCCACCCAGTCTGCCCAGGTTGCCTAGACCACTGCTAGGACTTAACTGTAACCTCCCCTTGCCAACAAGCCCCTGTGCCTGTCCCATGCCCCCTTGAACCCTCTCACCATCCTCTCTGCAACCACCTCTTCTGGAAGCCTATTCCATTTATCCACCACCCTTTTCTATGCTTTCTAATGTTTCCTCTGAAGATCCCCCCTACAATTTACAAATCATGGCCCCTTGTCTTCGATTGCCTCTTTATCTGGAATATGCTCTCTGCTGCCACTTTATTAATACCCTTTAAGTATTTGAATGTCTCAATCATGTCCCCCCTCTCTTTCTCCTTTGTTCCAGGGAGTACATGTTGCAGACCCTCAGTCTCTCCTCATATGTTAAGTGACTGATTCCCTTTGTCACCCTCCTCTGGACTCACTCAACCCTCTCCACATCCTTTTTCGAGGTATGGACTTCAGAACTGGACCCCATGGTCCAGATATGCCTTAACCAGCTGGGTGTACAAGGGTATTATGACCTCCCTTCTCCTACTAGTGTTCCCCCTCCTGATGCAACCCAGCATCCTGCTGGCTCTTGTCACTGCCTTCTTGCAATGTTTTGCTGCTTTCAGGTCCCACGTAATGTTGATGCCAAGGTCTCTCTCCTGTTCGGTTAGGTTTAGTGATTGCCCTTCCATGCAATACACCGCTCTCCAATTTTTCCTGCCTAGGTGCCTGATCTTGCACTTTGATGTATTGAAAGACATATGCCACTTTCTGGACCATTCCTCTAGTTTTCTGAATTCCCATGCATACTCTCAACCCCCTCCTGTGTGTTTACTCTATTGCAGACCTTTGTGTCATCCGCAAATAAACACATCCTCCCCTCAAGGCCCTTTGCTATATCTCCTACAAATATATTTAATAGTAGTGAGCCCAACACTGACCCTTGGGGAACCCCACTGATGACCCTTTCCTTCCCCGAGGGTACCCCGTTTATTAGCACCCTCTGACTTCTACCACCCAGACAGTTCTGCTCCCACCATACTACCACCCATCACAGCCCCAGACATCCCAATTTATGTAGCAGCCTCCTTGGTGGCACAGAATCAGACACCTTCCTGAAATCAAGATACGCAATGTCCACTGATCCCCTGATCCATCACCTAGGTGAGCCAGTCAAAGAACTTTTATCAGGTTTGTTTGACAGGATCTACCCTCAGTGAACCCATGCTGGCACTGGTCCAGCAGGACGTTTGCTTCCAGGTAGCTGGTGATTCTGTTTTTTAGCAGTTTTTCCATGAGCTTGCCAACTACAGATGTCGAGCTTGCTGGCCTGTAATTGCTCCCCCCCCCCTTGTGAAGGGGTACCACATCTGTCCATTTCCAGTCATCAGGGACCACCCCTGATTTCAAGGACCTGTTGAAGGGGGCAGTCAAAGGAGCTGCCAGCACACCAATCAGCTCTCTCAACACTCTGGGGTGCACCACATCTGGCCCCATCGCCATACTATATATACTGATTTGTTGCCAATTCAGATTATGACTTACCTCATGTTAACTCTGGAAATGAGAACCTCATTTATCATAATAATAAAGTAACTTGCTCCCAGATTACACGTGAAACTTGGATTACTGCATCTTAATTGGACTGAGACTCTATGTTACATTAATTATGATTTAATCAGTTGCAGCTTGCACTTTAATCATTTAATTAGTTTTGGGACTTCAAGTGCCTAACAATATTTATATCTGGTCTTCTGTAAATTTAAATTGTGATGTTTTTTATTTAATTTTGGCATAAACAGTTTTAATATTGTATTTTCAATTTTTTGTTGTTGAGTTGTGACATAATCCCTCTTTAAAATCAGTAGTTTATATCTGAATCATTACTACAAGTGCAATAGTAGTATTTTTGATTCAGTTTAACTTAACTAATCTTGGTGGGTATCAGTCCCCACTGTTGAGTCAGCATTGTATTACTTTGAGCATGGTTTAGTCCAGCAAGGAGGCAGCTCAATGGTAAGGGACAACAGTATGGGATACAGTTTCAAAGTTGTTCTCTTTATTTGTCTAGCACAAGCCTAAGTCAGGTCAGTTACAGTTTTCAAGTTATTTTTGAAAATGTTTTACTTTGGGGTCCTACTAAACTTATTTGTATGGGAAGGGCCATGTTTGCTGTCTAATTTAAATCCTTCCAAGGCAGTTATTTTAATATTGGGGACATAGGTAGATGATTTTAGTGTTTTGGGATCAATTGCAAATTCAGACCATGGGCCAAGTGATTCTTTATTTCAGTTTTTGTTTTTACTTTATAACATTCTGAGTTTTTTTTTTTTTGGTACAAATACCTACAATAGGAAGCTTTTATTTAAATTTTTTGGTTCATTTTTTTTTTATACTTTTGAGCCTGATCAGCAATTCTGCCCATTTTTACAAGTGACAACTCAGCAGAGGTACATAAAAACAAGAAATATACAATAGAAAAATAAACAAATACAATAGAACAAATAGACAAGTTACATTACATTTTACTTATTTATTTAGTCAGTTTTTGTTAGCCAGGTAAGTGCACTAGACAGCATGGCTGCCTATTTTCAGCTATGACAAGTATTGCAGTACTACAATGCACATGCACAATCATGTTTGGCCATAAGCCATGATTTGAGTCATTTTAAAACTCCATACTGTTTTACAGCCTATAATGTTTAGTGGAAGTGAGCAGAAAAACAGTGGGGCTCTGTAAAGTATTTACCTTTGTCCCAAAGCTTTTTAAAAAAAGTGGCTGTTTAAATGAAAACTTATTTTGAGATCTTGTACCACAGGAAGTGACAAATCTTGGAAACAATTCAAAAATAGAGGATACAAGAAGATCGTCTATCCCCTTAAACAAAAAAATTCCCATTCTTAAACAAATTCTGGTCAGATCAACCACAGCTGCATAATGAAATTAGTGAACTTGTGTGGAATTGTTAAGGAGGTATGGAGAAACAACACAATGATTTGTAAGTAGTAAGATTTGTTTTACTTTCTGTTCTAAGGAAGGCATAGACATTATTAGGAAAATATATGGAGGTGTACATTTTAATGGAAGGAATAGGAAGCAATATATGTTTACAAAAAAAAACCCAGAGCAACTGCTAATGAGGCATGTGTTATCCCAGATGATATTGGCTGGACAGCCAAATTTTTAAAGAAAACACAATTGCACATACCCAAATAATGTAAAGCATCATGGGAAACATATGCAAATCCCCATGATGGTACAGAAGGTGACAGTACATGAAAAAGCAATGGCTGGCATATGTTCAGCCTTGGGATTATTTACAGTTTTTTTTTTTTTTTTAGAGAAATAAGGTTTTTGTCTATGAGGCGATGTAAGTTATATTTAAGCAATGTATTGATGTCAGGAAGTCAGGTGTAATGATGGACTGTTAACAGAGAAAATGTGATAGTAACTTTCAGAGGAGGTCGCTTTTGATAAGGGCAAGATACTGTAGTTACACTTGTGATAATGGGGATATTAGGAAAGTATGAGGTCTATGCAGAAGTGGAGTACAAATATGCACAGTTTCATAAGTATGTGCTCAGAGTGCAGGCAAATGTGATATGCAGGTTTGTTTTAGAAACAGATAAAAAGCGATACATGCAATTGATAGAAAGACAGATAAGAGAGAGACAGACAGACAGACAGGCAGAATGGGAATGACAGTGAAGAATTGAAATGATATCAACCCCACCCCCACCTCGCAGAGATGGACAGGCATTGGGGTGTGCCTTTGGGTCATTGTCCATAACGCTCACGCCATTTCACCTCACCCTACCCTGCAGACACAGGCAAGTGTTGAGGTGTGCCTTGGAGTGTTCAGACTTTGCACTCACCCCATTCCGTAAGGAAATATGCAGAAATGGGTACAGTATAAGAGAATGGAGTGAACTTTGGGCTAAAGAGTCAAAAGCATACCTCGATACCTGTCACTGGCTGCAGGGTGGGGATGGGGTGGAATGGCATGAGCATTGCTGTTGACAGTCCCAAGTCACAACCCTGATGCCTGTCAGTCCCTACAGGGCAATGTGTTATGGTCAGGAAACCCTAATGCCCTGAGTGTTTCTTGGTATTTTCACTTCAAGTTTTCAACATGGGCTTTTCGTGACCCTACCGCATGAACAGTAACACTATCAGTTCATTAGCCGAAAGGTGATTTTGCACAGCAACTGTACCATTTGGTGCCACAGGTGCAAAAAACACATTTTGAACAGGATGTAAAAAATGACAACTGTACTGTTTATGAGGAGGTGTAAAAATGGTAATGTTGAAAATCTGGAGTGAAACTATAAAAAAATTGTTGAAGTCATGACACTGCTCCTGCTAATGTATACTTCTTTTCAAATTCCTATGCATCCCATTGTTTTCATCTCTTCTGCTGTTATGTGACTTCTTAACTTAGCAACAGCATTTAACTCATTACATTACAAGGACAAGTACATGTTTTTAATACATTTACAGACAGTTACACAAACTTAATTTCCTTCATAGAATAATTTAAATTTAATAACAGTGGTAGTACAAAGCAATTACTCAGACAACTTGAAAACTATAACTACTTTATATTATACATTGACACCCCATAAGGACCTCCTTGAAATTGAGATGCAAATGTCACACATTTATCAGTTTTCTAACAGGAATATGTTACCATCCTAAATACATTTCTTGCTTCAGTAACTGCTCAGCACATCTATTGCATGACCTACTTATTGACATTTCACACCTGCTATGCAGTGTACTGCTTTTTACTACACCAACATCATGAACCAAAAACAGATGACTGCCATAACTAGGAAGGCAGTCTAGCAAGATGGTTTAAGGCTCTGAGCTACAAACCAGGAGATTGGGGTTTGAATCCCCCAGCCCCCACTTACATACTGGGTGACCCTGAGCAAGTCACTTAATTTCCATGTGCTCCCAGGTTGCCCCTGTAAACAAGCTTTCAGCTTAGTGTGCCACTCCTGGTTAAACAACTGAAAGAAAAAAAACACCATATATTATTTTTCTTGCTTTATTTTGCTACTACAAGCTTTGACTAATACATCCATCCTAAAATGTACTTTTTATAGCTTATGCATCTGTGACCTAGGCAGAACTACACTTAAAATCTTACACAGAAATAAATAAATCATCAGAATAGCATTTATTTCAGTAGTATCTCCTTACTTTTCAGGTGCTCATGACACTATGTATATATATTTATATCTTTTAACTTCAAAGCACTAAACCTATTCAAATGTGCAAAACACAAGACTTTATTCTCTTCGCACATTACTGTTAAACTTCAGGTCCCAGGATGGCCAAGCAACAATTGTTAGACTTTTTGTCTCAGACATAATTATTTAACTACCCTAACCAGAAATACAGACTACTTCACTCTTGCTTACCACTGTCATGCCCACTTCTCATGCAAACTACAATAAATTAGGCAAACCCTTTTATTTCTGTGCTATGTACTCTTACATCAGGGAGACATAAATCTTACAGAACTTCTAAAAATATAAATTTATCAAGACTGGATTTCTGAATTACAACCTGTTGTTCACAGTACCTATGTAATTAATAGTTTATTGGCTACAAACAATGCTACAGACATGACAATAACAAAATTTCTGTTTTACATGGAAAACATCCATATAATGAACTCGTCATACAGGATTTGTGACCTCCTGTCTGCATGTATCTCACAAAGGAAAAGGCACATGCTTGATCCTTTTTTTTGTTTTTTTTTTTATGCCCAACTTGCTCGTACTGTTAGAGCCAAATAGTGACATACTTAGAGTTAAAAAAAAATCCTGATGTCTATGTGTGTGTGTGGGGGGGGGGAGCATATGCCTAGAGTGTACATGCACCAGAAATGTCATGCTGGAGAGCTACTCTCTGTAAGCCAAAATGGCACACAACAGATGAGAAATATAAAATGCAACTTGTGGCAATGCTGATAACTAATATGCTAGGGTTAAGAAAGTTTATGAAAGGCAGTAAATTTTTTTTTTTCAGATTGTTTAACCAGGAGTAGCACACTAAGCTAAAAGTTTGTTTACAGGTGTGACCTGGGAGCACAGAGTAGTTAAGTGACTTGCGCAGGGTCACCCAGTATGTAAGTGGAGGCTGTGGAATTCAAACCCAGGTCTCCAGATTTGCAGCTCAGAGCCTTAAACCACTGCACTCTGCTGCCTTCCTGTTGGCTTCAGTACTTCAGATCAGAATTAATAATTGCAACAAGGAAATTGTACAACTAACGAAAAAGACAAACCAGTACACTAATTCTTGTTAAAATTTGTACTTAGAGGGATTGTTTCCCCATATATATATTTCATAATTTTCTATTATAATTCATGCTAAATGTACAAAAAGTGGATCACCACTGCAAATACGTGCATGTGAATGTTTGGCATTCACAAATATGTTCTGTTCTCCTAGTGCTTAATAAAATGCAGGGGCTCCACAATTCGATCACTCCATAGACTTGTTCCGTTGCTTGGTCCATGTCCTAAACTAGTGTGTCTGGTGCTTCAGTCCATCCAAAGGGCTTGGCTTTATGCTTTTAGTATTATTTGAAATGCTTAAGAAAAATCTGCATCTCTTTCAACTAGAGATGGGCGAAGTGGTCACAATTGGCTCCGTGAAGTGATTCATGGAGTGAAGGGGCGACTGCAGAGTACTCAGCACGTAAGCAGAGTACTTTGCATTATATCGGTAATGCAAAGTTCATCAAAACAATGACTTTGCATTAGTCCGCCCCTCCCAAACCACTACCTAATTACTTAAGTCGAAGTACATTGAAAACAATGTACTTCGCTCCACTTTGCCTTGTTTTTAGGCTACAAAGGTGAATTTTGCAGTGATTCATGGGATTTCAGGTCACATGGGCTCTAGATTGTTCTACACAGCCTCAGTTTGGGGTAGTGTGTGTAGGAAGCTGTAGGAGACAGTCTGCTCTGAGAGCTCTGTGATGCAAACCTTCTAAAAGCTATTAAAAAATCCTATTTGAGTCATTTTTTTGCTGAAACTTTAGTTCATTGATTGTAGGAAACCCTCCTGTCCTCATATCATCAAGCGTTTATTGTTTGTGTGTGGATTTTGAATGTTAATGTCCAAAATTCAGTCTGTGTACTGAGAGACAGTGGAAGTGTGCTTTGGGGGAGGGTTGTATCTGTGTCGTAGGTAGATTAACTTGGAGAAAAAGGCAGTTCTTTCTTTTTTGGTGATATTTTTCATGTATAACTGTGTTAATGTACACACAGTAATATTTTCAATAATTCTTGGCCATTTTTTTTGCTGATTGTTGTGGTGCAGCAGTGCATCATTTTAGTTTGTTAAAAATACATGGTTATATTACTGAACTTTTCAATTTGCTACACATTACTTAGTGTGTGTGTGAGTATGTGTGTGACGCATGTCATCAAATCAGACACCTTTTATTGTGCCCCATAGTCATTTCAGCAATGTGAACCTGCTATCCACTGCAGCTGTGTGATTTCTGTACTTCTTTGTGGTATCTTTACTGGTACTAGTACTAGTGGCTGTTACTGCAGTACACTGCCCCCCCGCCTGCCCCAACCAGCAACGGTATTCTTTTCCAGATTTGAATTTCTGATGGTGAGCACTGGTTAGGTGTTGTGCCTTTGCGTCTGCATCTCTTTAGTGCGCAGCGCAAACTTAATCTGTCTGTGCATTTGCATCTCTTTAGGGCCCAATCTCCAACTGTAACTTAAGTCACAGTTGTTTTGTTGGCTTCCCTTCAGAGTACTGGACCGGTGTGGTGCATAATTCTGCATGAACATTGTACTCATTAATGTGCTCTTTTAAGTCAGGACCCTTATCATGGGTAATTCGTGATCCAAATCATGTTCTTCATCATCACAGTCACAAATGCAGTCACAGATCACGATTCACGATCATGTGATGTCATGAATCACAAAATTAATTTTTTTACTAGTTACTTGGATGTATTGTAAGCCTGTTTTGTAGTATCTCTCCAGGCTTCACCATCCCACCACTGTACTCATTAATAAGAGTTGTTAAGTTGGGGAGTTTTGTGCTACAGCTCATCGGGGAAGTACAGTCATAGGCATTCATGTTCCCAGTACAGTTCCATATTGGTTATCTCACACCGTCGACAGTGAATCACATTCTTCATCATCATGGTCACAAATGCAGTCACAAATCATGAGTCATGATCACGTCACGAATCACAAAATGAATTTTTTTACTAGTTACTTGGATGTATTGTAAACCTGTTTATTAGTATCTCACCAGGCTTCACCACCCCACCACTGTACTCATTAATAAGAGTTTTTAAATTGGGAAGTGTTATGATACAGACTTAGCTAATCAGGTAAGTACAGCCATAGGCATTCGCGTTCCTTCCTGTAGCACATGTGAGTTACAGTACTGTAAGTAGTGGTGGGTGAAGTGGCCCCAATTCACTCTGTGAAGTGATTCACAGAGTAACGTGGAATCCGTGGAGTACTCCACAATGTGAAGTGGAGTACTTCGCTTCATAATGAGGAATACGAAGTCCATTGAAGCCAATGACTTTGCATTATTCCGCCTTCCCCAAACCACTTCACCAATTTTAAGGCGAAATACATTGAAATCAATGTAATTCACCTCACTTTGCCTTGTAATTGAGCTCCAAATGAAATTCTGCAGTGATTCATGGGATTGCTGGTCACATGGGCTGCAGATTGTTCTGCACAGCCTCAGTTCTGGCCTGGGTAGTGTGTGTGTGTGTGTGTGTGTGTGTGTGTGTGTAGTGGTAGCTGGAGACAGTTTGCTCTCAGAGCTCTGTGATTCAAAACCTCTAAAAGCTGCTTAAAATGCTTTTTGAGCCATTTTTTTTGCTCAAAATTTAGTAGATCGATTGTAGGAAACCCTTCTGTGCCCATATCATCGTATGTTTATTGCTTATGTGTGGATTTTGAAAGTTAATTTTGAACAGTCAGTCTGTGTACTGTGAAGTGTGCTTTGGGGAGGGGAATATTTGTGGTGTAGGTACATTAACTGGGAGAAAAAGGCAGTCTTTCTGTTTTGGTTATATTTTTCTTGTATAACTGTGTTAATGTACACACAGTAATACTTTCAGTAATTCTTGACTTTTTTTTCTGATTGTTGTGGTGTAGCAGTGTATAATTTGTCTGTTTAAAACATTTGGTTATATTACTAAAGGTTTTCAATTTACATGACACTTGTAGTATGTGTGTGAGTGTAAAGGAATGAGTGCTAATAAATCAGACACCTTTATTGTGCCACAGAGTAATTGCAGCAGTACGAACCTGCTATCCTCCTCACCTGCATGAATTTTTTATACTGCTTTGTGGTATCCTTACTGGTAGTGGATTGTTACTGCCATGCACTAATCCCCCAACTGGCAAAAGGTATTCCTTTCTAGATTTGGATTTGTGACTTGTGAGCACTGGTTAGGTGGTGTTGTGCCTTTTTGTATGCATCCCTTGAGTGCGCAGCGCAATCTTAATCTGTCTCTGCATTTGCAGTGCATCATTAATTCCAGAAGACTGCATTTTTTGTTACGCTCTGATTTCACTTCGTCAGCACTGGGGAATTTTCTGAACACAAGACAGTAGCATTTTGTCAGCACTGGGGAATTTTCTGGACACAAGACAGTAGCATTCTGGGGATGCACATTAATTCTGGTGACTCTGAGTGTGACCACTGCGCGCATGACTGAATGCGCCATTAATTCTGGGAGACTTTGCATTTCATGTTACACTCTCATTTCACTTCGTCAGTACTGGGGAGTTTTCTGGACACAAGACAGTAGCACTTTGGGGTTGCACATTAATTCCAGTGACTGTGTGGGTGGGGTTTTGCCAATATTGTTGTCACTCAGCCTTACTTCACGTTTAAGGCAGAATGACAACACAAAGTGATAATAACAAGGTGAAGTGAGCCTTTCCTATGGGGCACTCCACGTAGCGAAGTGCCAATGTGAAGTGCCCACTTTTCGGGCACTTCACAGGTGGAACTTAAATTCGCTGCATCTCTACTTTCAACTTGAGTCAGAGCACTGTGTCTATTGCTTTCCTCAAGTACTGTCATTTCAGGATGCAGTTTCACAAGTGCTGTATAAGGATGCAGTTTCAGGCACTCCTTAATTGCTTTTTCTTTCCTTCTGAACCTTAAGTTCTGATACCCCAGGCAACTCTGATAGCCAGTTGTTCCAACATAATAGATCCACCTCATGCCCCTCCCACATGAACCAAAAAGTGGGGTGGATTTTTAGGAGCTTCTCAGGTGGAGGTGGGGGTGGATCTTACTCCCCCACCAAAAAAACTAATGCTGCCTCTCACTACTCAGGTTTCAGTTCTTGTATCTTCCATTTAAGAAAGAAAATAGTGTCCTGCAAACATTGACTAACATGAAAGCGTATTTATTTGAGGGCAGAAAGCATTTCTTGGAGGAGGGTAAGGCGGAGGAGACTATTTACACCTTCAGTCAGTGCCAAGGACAGAAAACATGACATCAACCCTTTTGTTCATGCAAAACATCTGCAGGGCTCCGCTCACTGCAGCCATAAAAAGGCCCTATTTTCAAGAGATAAACTGAGAGTTTTAATAATAGCCAGTGATGGGTTTGAGCTGAAACATTTAACATGAATCTAAGAATAGAGTTCTAGGTAACCTTCAAACCATTAAGTGATTTACCACTTGTTGAGGTATATATTGTAAAGCCATGGTTTAAAATACTCAATAGAAAACCACAGGAAAGTAATTTCCTAGATCCATCTGTTAGGAACAATTTTACTCTACATAATAACTCTAACCTTTGATATTTTTCTTAAACTATTGATATGGGATTCAAATGTTAACTTATTATCTAATATTATCCCAAAATATTTAAAATTATCTACAAGTTCAAAGATGTCCCATTCTGATCTACAATCAAATGAAAGTCCTCAGCCTTGTTTCTTTTACTTGAAAATAGCATAACTTTGGTTTTCTTAGAATTAAGAATCACATGACTAAGTGAAAGCCAATTCTGAAAGAGGTCAAAATCAGATTGAACATTCTCTAAAATATAATTCGGTCTTGAGCCAACACTATAGATAATGGCATCATCTGCATACAAAATCATCGAACTCTGTGTGCAGGTGTTGGGTGCCGTATTCATGTATAGTGAAAAAATTATCTGGCAAACCCTTAAAAAAAATCTTTTAATTCTCTGAGAAGTCTCATGGGAATACTAAAGATACAACTCAGAAGCTTAACCAATGCCATCTTATTATGACTTACTGCTGGTTCATATATTCTGGTTCATATCCCTAACCACGGAACAACTTACAATTATAAGACCATTGTCCAGTTCCCTAGGCACTTCATAAATCTTGCACAATTAAATGTGCAGAGCCATCTGTCCAAATATGATGATTTTATGACCAGTTCACTGCATTATCAATTTGACCTAACTGCTCTCTGTGAAACATAGTTATCTAACAAGATACCAAATTCCATAGTTAATTTGGAGGGATACAACATTTTCTGTTGTGACAGAGCTGGACGTAGAAGATGAGGTTGCATTTTCTAGGTTAAGAACTATCTCTCTGTGATTCAGGATGAGCCATCAGTATGGCTCAGTTGGTAGCACATCCATCTCTGGACCAGAAGGTCACAGGATCATGTTACCATAACTAAAAACAGCTCAGCAAACAATGCCACAGACAAAATGTTATGCTCCGACTTCATGTCCGGCATAACAGTGGCAATACAAGAAAGGTGAACACCCCATTGAAAACAAAGAATATTTTCTTTTATGCAGGGGGCTTCACCTGCCACACACCCCGGATTTCAAATAATCTACTTTCGAGGGGGGGGTGAACTTTGGTGATGGGGAGAAACTCAGGAGGGGGGAATTATTTTTTGATAAAAAAAAGCAACACTAGGAGCCCTGGGGTGGAACTGAACCACAGACCCAGGTCTCCATTGCTGCTGTGTTCTGGTGCCTTAGCCACTCCACCATGGGAACAGTTTAGCCAGGTACAGCAGCACAGGCTTCTTGACTCCTTCCTGAGTGTGGATGTCAGTGACATGGTGGCACATGCTTGCTTTCTATATATACCCCTGTTGCTGTAACTGCGTTGCTTCACACAGTGGGATTCTTCCTGTGCTTTTTTTTTTAAGAGTTATATTCATAGGTTACTGTGGGTTCTTGTCCCACACCGAGCTTGGACTCACACTTAAAAATGTTGGCACCCAAGTGCAGTATTAGAGGGGTGCTGTACTGTTGAGGTATGCCGTCCTTCAGATGAGAGGTTAAACCTAAGATTCATGCTCATTATATTTTTTGTTTTCTCAGATGTTGTTAAAACTTTTTTTATAGCTGATTTTGTAATTAATAACTCACGTCATTAAGGATGGTCGTCATTTGCCATGTTCAAAAATCTCTTCCCCTGGTGTTACTTGTTGAATGTGTATGCTACATTCATGCTGTAGTTGTATTAGGATAGTTCTTCCACATATTTCTTATAGTAAACAGCACAAAAAATTTATTTTTTTATGGTGGGTGTGGCATGGGAGTGGCATAGGCATGGGGAATTTAAAAAAATCAAGACACCATATCTTAGCTCAGGAATGAAAGAAAAAAAGAAAAACATGTATATTATTTTTCCCAGACGAACCATATTACTGAAAAATGTGTATGGTTACTAACAAATGCTTCCTCTTTAAAAATATTGCCTGGGCTATACTCATTTAAAATCTGTGGCAGTGTCATTGTGACCAACTGCTTAGCAGAGTCTGCATCAGCATCCTTTTTCTCTCCTTGGCACTTTCTGTAAATTATGTAGTACCTTTTCTTGCAGTGACAAAGCCACCTATTTGTTGAAGTATATAACATTTACAGCATGTCAGCTAGTTGCTGTGCTTTTTGAAGCAGTATCGGTTTACTAATGAGGACATCAACAGCATGGCTAGCAGTAAACCAGCATAATCGGGCAACCAATACTGTGTCACTTTTACCAGTGTTCTTTCTCATCATTGACAAATTCTCTCCACTCTCCTGTTCTGCCAGCAAATGATCCTCTGAAACGTAAATCCTGGATACACTGGAGATGTCCATAACATACAGTCTGGCCAGGTCTGACCACTTAACATCTGGTTGGGCCACTTTCTGCACCAAAGTAATCTTCTGCTCTAGAGTCAAATTGTGTTCTTCTTGACTTTCTCCATCATAGTGGCTATCTTCAGCAAGATTGCTAACACAATAGTTGATTTATATAGCACATTACTGTGGCTAATTAAGGTACTTAGAATGTTATAGTGGACTACTTTAAGGTGGTCAGCACAGGGCAACAACTTTTAAGGGGTACAACATGTAAAATCAGTGGGGAAATTTAAAAAAAAATGTACATTTCACCAAAATGAACAGTTATATGTTGTCCACTTAAGAGGTAAATTTAAAATTGGCTTAATAGGAAAAAAAATGGGTTTTGGAAAAAATGTGCATTTAAGCAGGATGTGCACTTATCCAATGTGCACTTAAGTGGCACCACTGTATTTCCTTTGGTGGACTCCTGGGAAAGTAGTATAACTCCACATGAAATAAGCCATCAAAAACTAGGTACCCAGTTAGTTTTGCCCATTTTGTACTGTATATCATTAGTGTAAAAGTAATTTGCAATGGTTTTTTGAGAGCTTTTGTGTTTTGTGTTTGTGAGAGTGGGAGACTTACTGGAGTATCAGATTATTCAGACACTGTAGCACCTGAATATTAAAGTACAGGTGGCAGTAGTAAGTAGAAAAGGTTTTTATTTTAATAGGGCTGGGATGCCTTATCTACTGTACAAAACTCTCCTTTTGCACAGTATACAAAGATGAAATATACAAATGAAAATATATAAAAATAATAATCATCATAATGAAATAACATTTGTTTACTTTATTTATTTATTTAATGTCTCAGATTACAACAGCCTTTGAGCTAGTAACTCATTTACAAGTGTTTCATGTCCAGTACAAATAATCAGATATACAAAGGTATTTAATTTATGCACAAGAGTTGCACAATGTGAGGAACAGTACAATGTAGGCCAATGCTAAATCAATACAAGTGGCAGCCTATTTGTCTCTGTCAGTAGGAAGGGGTGGAAGTGGCATCCAAATATAGCCTTGTCAAATGGGGAAGCATAGGGTGATAGGGCATAGGGGTGAAACAAGCCTTACCAGTTAGGTTTGGTCCCAGTGCACCAAGCATAGATAAGAAAAAGAAAATATTTTTTTGGGGGGGATGAGTGAGTAAACAGTATAGGTATTATGGAGCAGAGGACACTCAGGAGTGGACTTTGTTGTAGGTAAAGGTACAGCATTTTTCTCTTGTAGTGACATAAGCTGTACTACACAATTCCCTTCTAAACACTGGGTATTCCATGACAGATATATAACGTACAGAATTATGGTAAAAGATACACAGTAATAACATACAGACACATTATTATGATCACGGTGGTGTTACATAGAATACCAGGGGCAGATATTAAAAACTTTGCTCAGTGGGTAAAGTGATTGCACCCTGTTTGCCTGGGATTTGCACCCATGCATAATATTCAAAGGGGGCTATGGCACATGCTAAAAGGGTTAGCGCACTACATGCAAAAAAAATAAAATAATGTATGTGCTGAGCAAAGGGAGGGGCAAGGACCTGAATACAGGCACACTGCAATATTCACTGCATTTGTGTTATGCAAAAGGCTAAATGAAGGCTACTTGGCGCAGCAAAAATACTGCTGAGAAGACCGACTTACTCTGGTCAACCCTAGCAGCTGGTAGAGCCACTGCAGCCAAAAACCATATTGGCTGTGGGAGAGCACACCTGCTCCCTGCTAACTTGTAGCACTCTCCATCCTCTGGACCCTAGCTCTGTTAAAATAAAGTAAGTCCCTGGTGCCCAATGGTCCACCCCACCCCCAGTCCTGGTGTAGTAAAAATAACTCCCTGGTGATTAATGGTTCCCCCCACCCTCTGATCACTGACCCAGGTATCATATACTGTAAGAACTCCCTGGTGTCCAGTGATTTCCCCACCCTCTGATCACTGGCTCCAGTATAAAAGACTATCTCCCTCACTTCTTTCAGTCCCCCTGCACCATGGACACCAATGGATTCATGACACCAGTTTGACAAAAATTATGTCATCGAACATCACAGCGACGGATAAGTCCATCAGGTATACTGTCTTTTTTCAGAGGCTTTGTCTGCCAAACCCTGCATGTGATGGCTTTCTCCCCTGCACCCCCTGTCCTTTAAGATTATTAATTCCAGGTTGGAGTTGATTTGGTGTGGGGTGCAGTTCCCAGTCAAAGCAGTGCCAGGGTCCTGGGGGTACATTACAATGGCAACAGTGAACTGCTGCTGTAATGTTGCTCACTGTGCAGTTGTCACCATTCAGATGGCATACTGACACCAACCACCCACCCTGCTAACCCCTTCCCTTTACCTGAAACTCCAGTGCTGCGGGAACCCATATAAGGGGCATATAAAGGGAGTGGTATTACAAATATGTGGAGCACCACAATTTTCAGCCTAACCATGTAGCGCATCTGTCACCACAACCGAGATATGAGCTGCCCAATGTTAGGCATGGACCAGGCATGCCTAACTCAGCTGACCACCCACAGGCAGGTTGCTGAAATGCAGACAGGTGCGCAGCAGGCTGCCAGCCCTGGCATTCTAGTGGTACTCCTTCCCCCATCCTCGTTCATACTATAATGCCCCCCTAACCCGGTGCCATAGCATAAAGACACCCTCCCTACCTCGAGCCCCATGCACAGTATAATGCCCTCCCTAACCTTTTTCTATAGTGTAGGGACCCATCTCTCATCTCCACTCCCTGTCAGTAGTACCATCATACCCCAATCCTGCCCCAATCCCCATTCAAAACAGAAACACATCCTTCCACACCCGATTCCCAGTCAAAATACAATCATCCCTGACCCCTTTACAATAGTGCAGGGCTCCCCTCCCATGCTTGATCCCCAATCAAACTGGAATTATGTTGTGATCCCATTTCCATAGTGAAGTGGTATTCCCCCCCACCCATTCCAGATCCCAGATTGCAATAAAAATGTCCACTGAATGATTGTTTTACAACTAAGGATTGGGCAAGGGAGAGGGTGTGTATCTGTTTTGAATGGGGATCAGAGCAGGGTAGGGGTATGATTGTACTACGATGGGGAATGGGGATGGGAGGGGGAGCCCTACACAATGGAAAAGGGTTAGGTAAGGCATTATAGTATAATCAGAAATGGAGGATGGGAGAGGGGTACCACCAGACTGCCAGGGCTGGCAGGGGGACTGGCTTTGCCTGTGATGGTCAGGGCTGGAAGGGGACTGACCTGGTGCATTCAGCCGAGTGCAGCCATCTAATGAGCCCATAATGGGCACGCATGAGACCCGTTCGTGCCATGCATGACCAATTAGCTCATTAGCATACTTTGTCTGAATATTGCCCTTGGGGGATATGGTGCATCCAGGTATGCACCACTCATTCCCCCATCGGCGGTGTTCAGCCCCAACCCTGGCCTGGATGCGCTGCACCCTCCATGGCAGTTTCCTGCTTTGTGGCATGCATTCAGGGTCCCATATTCATACAGGATGTGCAATCTGTACAGATCGCGTAGACTGTTTGAATATTGCAACAGTGCCGTTTGGCGCATCTGTTTTGCGCAATGCACTGTTATGTGTGCACAACCAGCCAGCACTGAATATGTCCCCCATAAAGAGAGCAATGTTTTGTTTAGAGAAAGTGGGAAGTTGAGAATAAACTGAGAGATTCTCAGATGTAGGACTTTGTTTGAACTGCCTGTATAATATGCTGTTATTTTATTATTATTATTGATAATAACAAAATGCTACTTGTGAATGTTATAACTTTTCCTCATCTGCCTATGTTTCCTGACTGATGCCTCTACTACAATTACATTCAGTCACTGCAAATGGCATATACATAAATACTTAAGATTTAAATACCTTCTACCGTTCTAGTAAGATCCACAGAATGTGAAAATTAGAAAGATACTCTTTAATTTGCTATAGTGAATATATTATAGTACATATACAAATCAATTAAAAACAAATGAAGTCTCCCATTTGTGCAAACCCTTTTGGTACCACCAGCATCTTCTTTAACATATGTGTGGTCAATCTGTCCCTATTCATTAGTCTTTGCCCCCTCCTTCTACGACTTCTGTCAAGGCCTATCTCTAGCTACCTGTTTTCCCCATGTTTGCATAACTTGCTAGTGGCTGTCAGTTCCCTTGGGCAGTGGCCACTTTTTCCCTGACACCCATCCCAGTTTCACTGTCCGTGCTCCCCCTCCCCACTATCCATTCTACCCTGACCCGTAAGCACCCCTGTCTACCTACAGCATGCCCACCCCACTTTCCCCATTTCCCTGCCTTCTAATTCTCCTTTCCATCATCTCTAACACAACTCCACAAACTTCTTAATTTAAAAACCCTGCCCCCTCTCCCTCTCCCCATGATCTCCTAGCCCCCTCCTTCATTCTTGCTATTACCCCCTCTTCCCTCAAATACTCTGGACTTAATTCTCCCACATACCCAACATTATTCACAGCTTCTAGCCACCTCGCTTTCCCTCATCTCCTGATTATCCACTCACTCAGCCCCCCCCCAAAAAACATCACAAATACTCTGCCCACCATAAATATCCTAAACTATACTTCTTTATACTTGCACTCCTATTACTTGCTCTCAGAAATGTACATCCCAATCTGGTCCCCTCCCCCACAGCTGCTAGCCTCCCATTAACATACAACCTTCCAACACCACCTCTGCCCTCCCAAAAGGCCTAAACATCCTTCACTTAAATATTTGCAGCCTTGTCCCGAAAATTGATCTGTTGCAACCGATGATAGTCTCCCTCACTCCAGACATTCTAATCTTAACTGAAACTTGGCTGAATACTAAAATTTCTGATCCCTCCATTGCCATCCCATGCTATTCCTTAGTCAGGCAGCATAAGGCCGGTAGGGGAGCTGGAGTGGCCATGTGTATCCAGTCCTCTCTCCAATACACTACCATTCTCTTGTGTGCCTTACCTTCCACTTATGAAGCCCTGGTAGTAAATATTGCCCTGCCTTTCTCCTCCCCTATCTTTATTGCTGGTATCTACTGCCATCCAGGTGTCAAGCCCTCTGAATCTATTGACCTCATCACCTCTATAGCTTCCGTTTCACACAAAGGTAAGCTTTATGTATTAGGTGATGTAAATCTAAACTGGCTGTCATCAGCCACTTCTAAGACGCAAAGTGATATCTCTGCTCTAAATCTCTCCCAACTCATCCAAGAGCCTACCCAACTAAATCACAAAACCCCAAACCACTCACTGTTAGACTGGGCTCTCACCTTTTACCCTCACTGAGTCATCAAGTCTGGCATCCTCCTGGATGACCTTAGCGGTCACCACCCAATCTTCGTGGCCAGGAAGGTCTACAGACCTAAACTGCCACATAAAATCCTGCAACTTCGCTCTTTCAGTTCCCTTGATTTAAAGCCTCTCCTCAATGATATCTCCAATTCTGATTGGTCCCCAGCTGCATCTGCCACTTCCATCAACCAAGCCCTCACTTACTTCAAAGACAGATTTATGGCTACCTGGGACTTCCATGACCCATTCAAATGCACTAGAGTCTGAGGTATCCATCATCCCTAGATCACCCCTGAGTTGATGACCTGCCTCAGGGAGTGCAGTAAAGCATGAAGGAAACACAAGTCCTTTCAGCTCCCATCAGCCCTTACTAACAATCGCAGGCTAAGAAACGCTTGTACTAAAGCAATCAGACTTTCCAAGTCTGAATATTTTAAACTCCTTTTACTCAATAGCATAAACTCCCCTTCCAAATTTTGGAAAGCAGACCACTCACTATTCCCCCCTCACATCCCCTACCCCCCATGTTTAATATAAATAACACACTAGAGCCTGAACCTTGCATAGTGGCTCAGGAGTTCAACTCCTACTACACCTCCTGTGCCTCAACCCTTCTAAAATCCCTCCCTTCAAGCCTCTTCTCCACTCATTCTCCCTCTCCTAACACTCAACCCCTCGTACCCACCCTCCTTTCTCATTCTGTCCTATCCCATCTGAGGAGACACTAATGGCCCTCCTCTCTCTCAATCCCTCCAAAGGCTTCTCTCCAGATGACCTGGACCCTAAACTTCTCTACCTCTCAGCCCTAGCTATTGCTCCTCTCTCTCTCTCTCTCTAATTCTAAACCCCTCCTTTACATCCTCCTCCATCCCTACACCTTGGAAACACGCAGTGGTCCTCCTTCTCCCTAAGGGTGGTGATCTTTCTTCCCCTGCCAACTATTGCCCAATCTCCCTCCTCCCTACCCTTGCTAAGCTCCAAGAATACCTGGTCCTCTCTCAACTGACCTCTTTTCTTGCTGACTCCTCCATCTTCACCCAGTTCCAATCTGGTTTTTGGAAGAACCACTCCATTACCACCTCCCTCCTTAAGCTCACTGACTCTATCCTTACCAGGATGGACAACAGCCTAATCACCTCTGCTATCTTTGTCGACCTCGCCAAGGCTTTAGACACAGTCTCCCACACCCTCCTTCTTGACTCCCTTATGGCTGCTGGTTTGTCACCTCTTGCTGTTACCTGGTTTAGAGCTTATCTCACAGGCAGAACACAATCAGTCAAGATTCAGAATGCAATGTCTCCACCCCTCCCACTCTCCACAGGAGTTCCACAGGGCTCTGTGCTCAGCCCTAACCTTTTCTCCATCTTACCTCAGTTTGCTCCCCCTCCTCTTCTGTCCACATGCATGCCAATGACACCATCTTGTTCACCTCTGGCAAAACCATGCCCACCTCTTTCCTGCAAAATCCTCCCCCTACACCCTCCCCCCAGCACCCCTTCCTTTCCACCTTACTCCCACCCCCCCATTCCCTCCTCTGTACACCTGCTTACCCTCACTACCCACTCACCGTTGCTTGGCCTAGGCCCCTGGCAGGGTTCTCTGCATACTGGAGGGGTCCAGAACCTAGGAAAACATCTTCCTCACCTCCTACTCCCACCTCATTCTTTCCTGAAAAGGCTGGGTCTTGGCCCCTCTTCTCTCCCACATCCCTCTCTCTTGGTCCTTCTGAAGACTACTCCCCATCGCTGCCTACTTCCCTCCTGTCATGCTCTACCTCTGCTGCCTACAACCTGCTTCCCTCCTGTCATGCTTTACCTCTGCCTTGTGCGGGCAGGGTCCACAGCATACTGGAGCGGCCAGGCCCCTGCAGACCCTTCTCTTCTCTGTCTCTTCCTTCCTGACATGCTGTAATTCCCACTGCCTACAACCTGCTTCCCTCCTGTTCATGCTTGACCTCTGCCTGGTGCAGGCAGGGTCCTGAGCATTCTGGAAGGGTCAGGCTCTGGCAGACCCTTCTCCTCCACACCTTGCCTTCTCCTCCTTCAAATCCCCCCCTTTCCACCCCTGCTCTCTGCCTATGCCCCATCACCCCTTCCTAGCAGTAGTTATTGGCTAAGCCCTAATCTCTAATGCAGTTATAGTCAACCTTGCACTTTTGTTACACCTTGCAAATTTTGTTCTATCTGTGTCTCCCCTGGCAATCTTGCCCTAGTTCAACCTCCTTGTATTCTATCCAGCCATTTTCTAACTACAAAGCTATGTCCCACCAAGTGTTTGCCAAAGATATCTGTGTTATCGTATCTATCTAGTTAAAGACTGTTAGCATTGTATCCATATAGTTCATACCTGTTAGCATTCCTCCTTTTCAGTAGTTCTGTATAGTCTGCTCACTTTATTGAATGTAATCAAATTGCATATCTATGTTGTGTACCAAATCTCTGTATATTATCCTCATGTTCTCCTACCCCCCAGGTCACACCGGGAGATGAGCAACTTGTTGCTCAGTGTGCCTTCCTGGTGAAACATTTCAATAAATAAAATAAATAAATAAAAAATATAATGCCAATAGTATGCAAGTACCTCAGTACTGAATTGATAATTTGCAGCTGCATACTAAATGTACTCTCTCATACCCCCTATTCAATAACATACTGTAATGGCTTTATGGGAAAAAGAAACACCCAATACATAAGTACATATAGATATTAAAACAGATGAGGTATCACAAATATATAACTAAACTTGCTTAATTCAGTGTCCTTTCTAAGTACAAGCCTGGAAGTCTGAAAACAACTCAATCAATCAGTCAATCAAAATCTTTATTTATCCAGGCGAACATCGTTGAGCAAGCTCATTTACAAGATGGACCTGGTTAGCTCTGGGTCAAATGGTACAATGCATACAGAGATATTTACAATAGCGCAAAATAACACAAGTAAAAAACAATTAATGCAAGTAAGTACTCAATGTTACATCAGTCATATCAGTTCAGAATGCTTCTGTAATATTTAAGGAGGACATAAGATGAGGCTTAGTAGGAACTTCAGTAGGGAGAAGTGATAGGCTGCTCGTGTAGGGAGCTGACGCAAGCACAGAATTTCAAAAGTAATGTAATCACACAGTATCTCTAAATGTAATACTCTAAACAGAAGGATAAGGGTCTTAACAGTGAAGGAGAAAAGTAATTTCAGCTCTTTTTTGGCAAATTACAGCATAGAAATCAGAGTTATGATTGGTTAAGAATGGACACAGAAGCAGACTGCAGGAACTAGTTGGAAGGCAACACCGAAGAATGCTCACATTCCAATTGGACGGCTGCTAATGCTGTGCTTTGCTAATGGACAGCCCGAGCTTAGGTTCTCAGGTGGTGGTAGAGGCAGTGCCTATGGGCAGGGAGCCCGTGGAGAGTATATCCTTGGCAGGGGATGAAAGACAGGGTCAGTATTAAGTACTGGGCCATGGACAATGGAACATATGAATCAGCAGGAGGACTCGAACAGCAGGACAGCAGAATTGGGTATTCCTTGATGCCTAAAGATTGGCCCAACCACAGAAATTCAGAAAAGAGTGTAATCAGAGTCCCAACTCTAGACACTCTAAACAGAAAAAATAGAGGTCATAACTGTTAGTACAGCTCTTTTTTGTGCAAGTTTTAGACAGAAAAATCAGACTTTAGCTTAGTATTGAGGGAGACACAGGAGCAGACTGCAGGAGCCAATCAGACACCAGAGCAGAAGAGTGCTCGCATTCTGATTGGGTTTCAGCAAAGCCTCACCTTGCTAGTAAGGAGTCCAGTCTAGGTGTCTCAGGCGGCGGCTTTTGGAAGCGACAACCACCCGGTATCCGCATTTCTCCCACCTGAGGGGCAGAGAGCCGCTGAAGGGCTAGTCTATGACAGGGAAGAGAGTTAGGGGACAGAGGAAAGAGATAGTAAGTGTGGAATGCAGTGGAAAGGGAATACGAAGAACTCAAAAAAGTTTAAATAAATCCATGCCACTGGTTGGCTGCTGCATCACAGGTAAATGATCTTTACACCCAGCACAGTGCCACACTGTATAGTAATCATAGAAAAGATACTGTAGGATAAAAATATTGGAAAAATCTAGATGAAAAGGGAAAAGAGAAAAAAAAAGGAAAAAACAAGCATCAGTTCAGAGTGCATATAACATGCTCATGCAGTCTTATCACATATATACAGTAATTTATTTTCTTTTATTATTGCTGTCATCGCAATCCTTTCTAAATGGAGCAGAGGCTGATATGATTTACTGTAAAAATGGTGACACTTCAAAGCTCCCATTCAATCCTGCTGTTTTTCTAGCCTTGAGGCTATAAATCCAATATGCTTCTGTTTTTAAAGCCAGGTTATTGAAATCTACTTCCCGGGTTTGAACAGACCTGATCAATTACTCTGAAGCTGAAAGTACTGGTGATGCTCCTCAGGGTTTAGGAATTTGCCACATGGCCACTGCATAAGTCAAATTCTTGCTGGCTATTGCTCTGCAGTGTTCTCCAACCCATATTTTAAATAGCCTAATTGTTTTCCCCACATGGAAGGAAACATAGGAGCATGTTGCCAAATATATTGCTCTTGTGGTGTCACAGTTTGAAAACTGGCATATTTCAAACTGTCTACCTGTGCAGGGATTGTCCCTGGATCCCCATCCCAGAAATAACTGAGGCCAGTACTTATTCACTTTTGGATGCGTGCTGGCGTATTTATTAAAGGCACAATTCATATTCATCAATTTACATCAGTCAAAATTCTAACAATTAATATGTACAGTTTTGGACATAACAGTCACAAGTTGTTTCTAGGATATAACAGTCCTATCTTCCTTCTCAGGGTTCTTCCCCTGTTCTCTCCTTCTTCCGTGGTTGCTTCTTGGGGTCCGGACACCGTGATCCTGCCCCCCCTTTCCATCTCCATAACCGGGTACCACACTTACCCGGACCACTCCCTCTCCCCACCAGGTGTGGACACAGCAATCCACCCCCTAGTTCTATATCCCTACCCCCTCCCCCGTTACTCCCACACCTGGTTCTTTTATCCCCAGCCCGTGGTACCTACTCCCTTCCCCCCTCTGCTTGCTTCCCCTTTTTCCCCTTGCTCTCAACCCCTTCCACTGACCCATCCCCAGCTTGCAAATGGAAGATGGGTCTCCCCCTTGCGGGTTACCCTTTAAGGCCACTCTTGTTAATCTCCCCTGCTATCTCTCTGAATGGCCGTAGGAACAGCCCCATGCCGAATTCTGTCAGGTGAACCCCATACGTCCTGTAGACGGCCTCCTGATCAAATGAGATGTCCCAATGCTGGATGTGCACCCCCCCATCTCGATCACTGCCCTGGCCACCTTCCTGTTCAAGCACTTACTTGCCACCTCTATCACTTTTGGACCTTTGTCTCCCCTCCATACCTTCCGGGAGGTAATTTCAAACCATCCGAGAACCACCCTCAGCCACCTGCTGTTTACCTTCTCCAAATCTGCAATCATGTCCTTCATCAAGGACCCCCCATGGGAGCGCCCCCAAGCCATTGCCCCCAAGATGCACAATGATACAGTCTGGTGTGGCCCAGTGCACCTGAAGCTCCTCCAGTAAGGGGAGCAGCTGCGGCCACCTCATGTCTCTCATGCCCTTCCACAGCACCCTGGTGTGATCTGCTCCTGGATGAAGTTGCATCCCTATCCTTGTGGCGGCCGCAAACCTTTCTGCCCAGTATATGAAAGAGTGACCCATGATCCAGACCTGCCTCTTGGAACCTGCTGTGGGAAGAGAAAAAGGGGACACCCATTAGCCACTGTGAACACCTCACATATCTTTTATAACAGTTTGATGTCCATCAGCCCGCCCGCTTGATTTCATTTTCCGCTGCCCCCCACGCTGCTGCTTCTGATGCTGCCCCAATCCTGCAAGAGTGTGGGGTGAAGTCCTGGGGGTCCTCCCCTACAAATGCCAATGCCTTTTTCAGTACCACCCCTATTTGGAAACCTGTCACTGGTGACCCATCCCCATGTCTGAACCAGGTGCCTGGCCCACGGTCCCACCTCCTGCTGTACTCTGACATGGCCTGGACTTGCGCAGACCCCCCCCCATTTGTCTGTCTATCTCTATGGTGGTGTCCTTACCCATCTGGTCTGTTTTTGACCTCTGAAGCCAGATGATCCCTTTCCCTGCCTCCATTCTGACATCTTCTTCTTGCAAACCCCTTGAGGTTGCCCTTTTATTGGGTGCCACCACTTCCCCACCCTGAACACCCCCCCTCGTCATCACCACGAATACGGCCATAAAGAGACAGGCCTAACTCACCAAATGGCAGATGTTACCCAGTGCTTTTACCACCTTTGGGGGCAGGGTTCCCATGATGGGTCTTCTCCCATTCTGCCTCCTGCCCTGACTCTTCTGCCAGCCTGCCACCATCTGCCGGATGGCCCGGCCAGCTGCCATGTCCACCCACCCTCGATCCCTGCATGTCCAACTAATTCCCACCAGCTGGACTACCATGGTGGTGGTGGGGACCATTCCTTCTTTCCATTTTTCGACCACATATCTCATGACCTGTTCTTCCTGCATGGGGCCCACCACCTCCCAGCCTGTCTTAAGCTGGAAAGCATGAAAACTTTCCCAGGCCCCCTCGTAGTCCTTCAAGGTGTTGGCCGACCATGATCCCCTGTAGAGAGCCCTGGCCTTCTCCCTCCAATCTCCCACAGCCACCCCGGGACCCTGGTCCAGGTAGGTGCAGCATGTGGTGTCAACTCCCAGAACTGCTCTATCTGCAAATGCGAAAGACAATCAGCCACCTCATTCTTCGCCCCTTCGATGTGTTGTGCTTTAAACGACAGGTTCAGGCACAGTCCCAACAGCACCATGTGTCTTAATATCTGCCCCACCAACTCTGTGTGCCCACTTTGTCTAATAATCACCTCCACCACCCCTTTGTTATCACACCAGAATGTGATGTGCCGTCCTGCTATCCTGTTGCCCCATATCTCTAATGCCACCCAGATTGGGAATATCTCCAGGAACATGATATCCTTGGTCCATCACCACTCATGCCACTGGGCCAGTCACGCCTCCAAGACCCAATCACCCCAGAAGTAGACCCCCATCCCCAACCCTCCATCCGCATCTATGTACAGCTGCAGGTCCGCATTGGAGACCCAGTCCTCCTGCCAGAACGTCACCCCGTTGTATGATTCTAGGAACATCTCCCATACCTGCAAGTCATCCCACACACCCCTACTGATGTCCACCCAGTGGTGGAATTGTTTTGCCCTACCTGTGGCTCTCCCTAACTGCCTCGTGAAAGTCCTGCCTGGGCTTATGGCCTTGCAGGCAAAATTAAGGTGCCACGGTAGCTGTTGGACCTGTACCAGCGGCGGCCTCCTCCTCCCCCCTACCAAACCTAACAAACCTTTAAGCACAATACCTTGTCCCCGAGCAGCCAGAAACACTCTTGTTCAGTGTACACCTTGATCCCTAGGAACTCCAGCCTGCGGGCTGGGCTCTTCATCTTTTCTACTGCTGGGGAATCCCTATGGTCCTGTACATGTCCCTAAAATCGGCCAACATCCCTTAGGTTTCCATTTGGCTGGCCCCAATCAACAGGAAATTGTCCAGGTAGTGGACCACCCTCCTTCTGCCCATATCACCACCCAAACACCCATTGGACCCATGAACTAAATGCCTCAAATGTGGAGCATGCCACCGAGCAACCCATGGGTATTGCCTTATCGAAATGCAGACCACCTTTAAACTGAAAGCCTAGGAAGTCCCACTCCGCCAGGCGGACCGGTAGAAGCCAGAATGTGTATTCAATGCCCGTCTTTGCCAGCCAGGCCCCACCACCCATATCAACTCCATGGCCTGATCCAGTGATGCATAAGAAATTGTGCTTAATGACCCCCGGATCCCTCCATTCATGGACCCTTTCTCCGGATAGGACAGTTGATGTCTGAGTTGAAACTCCCCCTCTTGCTTCTTGGGTACCACCCCCAGGGGCAACACCCAGAACTGCTCACAAGGGGGTTTCTGCAGAGGGCCTTCCACCCTCCCTACCCTGACCTCTTTCAGTATCTTTCTCCGTACTATGTCCTCTTTGTCTCTCACAGAAACCAAATTTTTAGCCCACATTGCTACTCTCAAAACCCAGTGAGAAACCCCTTGTAAACTCTGCTGTCAGTAGCTCTGCCCCGCTTTTGTTGGGGTAGTCCTTCGTCCAGGCCTTCACTATCCAACACTTAATGGGGGTGTGGGCCAGGCCATAGCCCCACCTGCCTTCCCTGTTTCCCACAGTAGCTCCAACCGTAGCTGGTGTTGTACTCACTCCTCCTGTGACCCTCCCGTCCCCGAAATGTGCCCCTCCTTGTAACAGGGCCCCCCGTTATGCATAATAAAATAGGGTAACATTCCCCTTTAAAATAAAAACAAATTCTGTTTCACTCTTTTCTATATTCTTTTACTTATTCCAAACTATTCTGTTTCTTTTCTTGTCAGGGTGGCCAACCTGACAAACACATCTCTTTGTGCTTTACTATCCCTTTAAATGCCCCTTTTTCATAAAACAAAATCAAACTGTCATGCTGATTTAAAGAGCAGTTCCTAATAGAAGCTGCTGTATTTATCCTGTTTAAAATGCATTTGTCCTCAAAGTAGACTACAATGCTGCAGAGTTGTTAAGAGTAGTGGTACCTACAGAACAGAGTCCCTGCTGATCCAAGAAAAGCTGTTTTCTCTGGTTATTGAGCCCTGTAAACAGTGGAAGGCAGAGGAAGGTAAAAAGCTGCAATTTCAGCTGTCTGAAATAAACCAAACAGGCAGAAAGAGTTAAAAAAGCTCTATATGGTAGCTAATGAACTGTAATTTGAATTAAAATGACTCTCTGTGGTACAGAGAGCTGTTTTTCTCTCTGTTGTCCTAGACTGTTTTAAAAGAACAAAACAGAGTATTTCTGACAGAATTATTTTGCTATTATTTAAAGACAAACTTTCTTCTACTTCTTAAAGCTGTACAACACAATATATTATGAATTGTGAAGTCATGAAAAAGAAATGAAAGTGATTGTTTTTGCCAGAAGCTTCAGTAGGCCCTGCTTAGGAGCTGGCCAGGCCCAGAATGACAGTTTATATAGGAAGAAGGTATGATGTCACCAAAAAGGGGAGGAGAAAAATGTATCAGGAGGAGACTATATAAACCCCTATTTGATTGGCTAGAGAGAGAGGAGATCTGGAGGAGTGTTCAGTAGGGTTCTGGACACTGAGCAAGAAAGAGCTTGTTCAAGGAAAGCTATAGCTGTTAAAGAAGGAAGACAGACCAAGAAGAAGTGATTCCTGTTTGAAGTGTGCTGGACTTAACACTTTATATTTCTTTCTGTGAAGTAACAGTGCTTTCTTTATTTTTTTTTTTATTTTTTTTTTGTTTTGAACAATTTATTTTGGACATTTATTTCTGATTTAAGAAATAAAATGATAAATGCAGTAATTTGCATTTTTTATGCACCAAAGTTCTGTCTGTGTGTCTGTCATTGATCCCATGCTTCCACACTCCTACTGGCCTGAAAGTGCTGTTCCAGGGCCTGCCCCACTGCCTGCCCTGCCTTGTCACCCCCGTGTCTGCATGTTGTCGCTGGGTGTGACCCCCCCGCATCTTGTGCAAACTTGCTTGAACCTGCAGCTAGGCCGTGAGCATGAAGCCCTGTTAAATGCCCAGCATGCCTTTGCACCTGGAACTGGCCCTGCTCTCTTCCCCTGCTCTGCCGCCTGGCCCAACACTGGACCTGACAGAGTCCTTACCCATAGCTCTGAATGGGTGCAATCCCACCTCAGGTTGCCTTTAGCCACCATCCTCCTCCTCTGGAATGCCTCATCATACTTGAACCATCCGAAACCCAGCCTCGCCTTATATGCATCCCTAATGATTGCCATATAAGTCAGGTGCGGGATCACCAGCTCTGGCTGTTTCTCCAACACCAGAGAGCTGTAAATCAAGAAACCCACCTGCCACATGTCCAGGCTCTTCCCTTTGAACCTGGCCTCCTCTGCCTTGTGTCCCACCACTGCCAAAGCCACTGCCATCTCCGACTTGCCTACCGACTCCCTCTGCTCATACTTTTTTGCTGTTTCTTTGTCTACCAAACCAAAAATGTCAACATACTCCCCTTTCCATATCTTATCCTTAATCAAGGATGGTACATGGTCGCCGAATGTAAAACCCGGTGGTCCATCATACAATTTCCACCCTCCCCCAGGACCCCGGCCCCCTCCTTGTCTGGTGGGGCCCCTTCTTTTATGGTCTGCAAAGCCTTCTCCATTTTTGCTACCCCATCCGCTGCCATGTCCCCCAATAATCCCTCAATATATTCCTTCAAACTAGTCTCATTATTTATATCCACATCATCCTTACCCCTGTTCGGCTGTGGCTAAGCTGGCACCAGGATGGGCTCAGTCCCTCCCCTGAGTGCCGCTGGTGGGCTGGGTTCCCTCTCTCCTCTGTCTCTTATTGGGCTTCTTGGCCCCAGCCAACTTGCCCCACTCCTTCTGTTTCTTCTGGGCCTCCTCCTCTGCTTCCTTTTTGTTTGCCACCTCCATCAAGTCCGTCATCTGGGTCATCAGTTTTGTAGCCTCTGCCAACATGGTCGCGCTGGACACAGGTGTTCTCTTAGGTGCCATTCCCTTTCTGGCATGCCTAGTCTGCAGGGTAAAAACACCAGATGATCACTTGTCCCTCTTGACCTGCCATTCACCTCCCTTAGCACCACCGACCCCTTGGACCCAGATACCACAGACCCCCCCTGCCATGCACAGGGACCATCCCCCATTGCCTATGGGGCAAAGCTCCTCATACCCCTTACCATCCAAGGGTCTCTGATCCAAGCGTGCATCATGTAGCATGTGCCCTTGCTCCTTGGGGGACCACACGGCCTACACTGCAGAACCACCCATGGCGTATTATACCCCCTTTTGCCATGTGCGCATCCCGCAGCCATCACCAGCTGCATCCGTCGCTCTCCCCTACTCCTGCCACCTGTTCCAGGGGAATCCCGGGGTACTACCGCTGCCAAGGGCTCACTGCTTACTTCCCTTCCTGCAGTCATTGTGCTGGGGATGCTTGTGTGCCTGACCTCTTTCTAGCCCCAGATTGACGGACTTCTATGTGTTTGGGCCTTCACGGACCCCCCCCACTCGGTGGCCTGGCTTCCCGGCCGACTGGCCTGCGGCGAGGGCACAGGCCACTTTTTTTTTTAATAACATTTTAAAACCCATCGTTCAGCTCACGTGCACTTCCACCCACCACTGGGGCATTCCTTCAGCCCCAAAATGGTGGCCACCCACACATATCTGCAGCCATGGCCCCATGCCACTGTTCGTTACCTGTCTAGGTGGTGGCCTGATGCTGCGATGCCCTTGACCCCAAAATGGTGGCTGCCCACGCAGCCAGGCCTCCCAGCCCACACGTAAACATGCTTCTGTGCAGGGATTCTGAGACATATTTCCTGCTGTGATGTATTTAAAATAGACACATTTTTTACGGAAAAACAACCTTTTTAACCTCTGTTAGCCATTCATAGCATATTGGTATTGGCTATGTACCAAAATGTCCTTTAATGTCATTGATGTTCTATATGACATTCTTGGTGGAAATTTAGTAATTTTTCTTAAACCACTATCTCCATTTAGTGCAGTACATGCCAATTGAACTTTATATTGTGTTCAACATAATTGGTATGCGAGAAGTACGTCTTTACAAAACTGAATCTGCTGTTAGTGTCTGCGTTTTGAGTTCTGCTATAAGTCTGGGATCTAGGAAAAAACTTCTGATTCCTGAATATTCATGCTACTATATCCCCTTTCAGTGAATCTGTTTGCTAAAGCCCTAGCACCCACTTCAAAATGCATTTCTGCAGAGCAATTCTGTTTAAGCTACAAGTATCATTCTTTTGGGATGTTGGGATGTTGGTGAAAGTGTGGCATGGATGGCATTTTTATGCCAATAATATTGTATTTCTATCTGTTTCCTTTCTAAAAATGTCTGCCTCCACTGTCCTGTTGTGGGTTTTTTGTAATTTCTCAATCCCCCCCAAAAAATTCAGAGATGTCTTATGTGCTCTGTATGTGAATTTAAGATGGAGATTAGTGGAGTGTAAGCAGGACACAAAATCTTCCAACTCTGATAGTGATCCACACCGCACTGCTACCACATCACCAATAAAATGTCTCCACCATGACAGATTATTCTAAAATGGATTTCTGGCACTGGTTAAAACATACTCTTCTTATACTTGGTATTTATACTTGTTTAAGAACAGTAGAAGACCATTTGGTCCATATAAACTGTTCCCCACCTCAGCTGGTACACATTGACCTGTTCCCCAAGAGATATTTATCAATCTTTCCCTCAAATTCCTTTATAGTTTTACTATTCATGACTTCTACAGGCAAAGTATTCCATACTCTCCCTGCTCTATTTATGAATGAATAATATACACCATTCTTTGTTACAGTTTTCAATTTAGTCTGCTTTTCATGTCTTCTCAACCCTTTTGGCTTCTCCTGCATCTCCAACCCCATTTCATTTATCAGTTCCTTGTCATTTATTATTCTAAATAACATAATTAGATCTCCTCTTTCCTTTCTTTGTTCTAAAGTAAATCATCCTGTCCTTTTTAATCTTTCCCTATATTCATGCCTATTTAAAGTTCCAATCATCCTAGTATATCTCCTCTGCACTTCTTCAGCTCTTTTTACTTCCATCTTTGTGTATGGATTCCATAACTGGGACCTGTAGTCTAAATATGGTCTAACATAAGACCTATATTTTGGTACCATACATCCCACTGATTTATTCTTAAAACTGCATTTAATATTTCTCACCATGTTATTGGCTTTTTGTATAGCCACCGTATGTTGTTTATTATATTTTAGTTCTTTATCAATTATTATCCTACAATCTCTTTCCTCATTAACTGCCTTTAATTCTTTTCAATCTAATATGTACCAATTTTTACTCCTATTCCCTTTTCCCAGGTACATTACCCCTGGTTTCTCTATACAAATTTCATCTTTTTCACTCTAGCTCAAACTTCAATTTTTTTTAAAATGACTTTTTAACCTTTTCTGCTGCTTTAGTGTTCTCCTACCTTAATGTCATCCGCAAATTTTATTACTTGATTGGTAACCCCCTGATGTGATTCACTGATATATAGAAAAAAACAAAACAGGCCCCAACACAGATCCCTGAGGGAATCCACTTTCCACTCTAATGGATCTTGATAGTTTACCTGTTATTCATACTTTTTTAGTTCTATCACTCAACCAATTTCTTACCCATAGAACAATTTGACTATCCAATCCCATTTTTGTAATTTCTCAATCAATTTATCATGGGGTACCTTATCAAAGGCTTTTTGAAAATCTAAAAATATTATATCTATAGGTGTGTTATTAATCAAGTCCTCTTTTATGTTTTCATAGAAGCATAAATGGTTTGTACCACATGCTCTATTTTTTTTAATCCATGCTGTTTTTTATCCATATAACCCACTAAATCCAAGCCTTCCTCTATTTTTATTTTCAATATACTCTCAGCAACTTTTCCCAAGATTGCTGTCAGGCTTACTGGCCTATAATTTGTCACTACAGATCTCTTTCCCTTTTTAAGTAAGGGCACAACAAAAGCCTTCTTCCAGTCTTCAGTCACTTCTCCTGTTCTAAAAGACTCATTAAATATCCATATTAATGCTTCTGATATTAAAGGTAACACCTCTTTAATATATCTTGGATGCAACAAATCAGGTCCAGCAGATTTATGTACCTTTATTTTATTTATTATTGTTTCCACTTCTTCCTTTGTCGTTAATATTTCTAAGTTTTGCTAGTTTTTTTTTTACTTTCACATTCTTTACATCATTCTCTCCTTCAAAGACCAATTCAAAAAAATTGTTTAATGCATTAGCCATCTCACCAGAATCCTTAATTTCCCTACCATCAATGTTAATGGTCCTATACCTTGTTTATCTTTCCTCTGTTGATTTATGTATGTATAGAAACTTTTCCCATTATCTTGACTATACGCCAACTTAGCTTCCAATTTCCTTCTATCTTTCTTTATATTCTGTTTCACTATTTTTAAACAATTTTTATAATACCGTATCATGTCATCTGTTCCTAATATCTTCATTCTTTTAAAAACTTTCTTTTTCGTTAGGCATGCTTTATTAACTTACTAGTAATTCATAATTTTTTTCCCCTTATTATAGAGTTTTTTATCTGGTACATAATCTTTTTACAATGTTATTAATTTGTTTTTTAACTCTTCCCACATTTGCCCTACTGTTTTACCACCTAAACTCTGTTTCCAATTCCATTTTTTTAATTGTTCTTTAATTCTTTGGAAATCTGCTTTATTATAATTTTTTGCAGCTGTTTTTCCCTTTATACATGTAACTTTCTTTTTAATACTAAAAGTCACCATAGAATGATCACTATTTCCCAACTTTTCTCTTATCTTTATTCCTTTAATAATATATGCTCCATTTGTTAACAGTAAATCCAATATATTTCCTCCCCTAGTTGGTTTATATATTA
This sequence comes from Neoceratodus forsteri, assembly GCA_016271365.2. Lineage (NCBI taxonomy): Eukaryota > Metazoa > Chordata > Ceratodontiformes > Ceratodontidae > Neoceratodus > Neoceratodus forsteri. The sequence continues at coordinate 1,061,524,376 of CM028130.1, read as the reverse complement.
ACTGTTCCAGCCCTACCATTTCTAACTGTTGCACAAATTTTCCACTATTAGCATTCTTACTGCTAAATTTTTCCCAACATATATCAGGATAGTTAAAATCTCCTGCTATAATCACATCTCCTTCCATTGTCATCTGTCCAGTTTCCTCATTTATCATTTTATCTATTTCCCTACTACTATTTGGCGACCTATAGTATAATCCAAATAGAATCTTTTTATCTACCCCCCTGATACTTGAATCCATACTGATTCTAGTCTCTCATTTTCATTTTCTTTATATAAACTGCTATTTATTTCTTCTTTACTATAAATAGCTATACCCCCTCCTTTTCCATTTCTTCTAGCTCTGAAATATACTTTATATCCCTCAATACCCCTATTCAATTGCACTTCTGGGTCCCACCAAGTTTTGGTTACCATACACATGTCTATATTTTCATTAACTAACTTTACTTCTAATTCTGCCTTATTTTCCATATTTAGACTCCTTGCATTGAGTAACCATATAGACATTTTCCCCTTTTTTTGTTGCCCTTTTTCTGTTCTGATTTCTCTTCTTTTTTCTTTGACTTGGACTCATTTTTTTCCCCTCTCCCCTTATCTTTTAGTTTAAATTACTATCTACCACCAATTTAATGTCCATTCCTAATTTTTCTGCTACCTTTCTTACTTAAATGTAATCCATCTCTACAAAAGTATTATGGCTCATTAACATAGTTCTCCCAATGTTTTATACAACCCAAATTATTGTATAATGTCCACTGTCTAAGCCAATTATTTAATTTTTTTATATTGCTATTATTTATACTAGTTTCTTTTGGCACTGGTAAAACCTCTGAAAAGTATATGTTACATTGTAACTTCTCTGCCTCCATCTTTATTTCTTCAAATTCTTTCTGTATGTCTCCTAATCCTTGTTTTTTAATATTATTAACCCCTAAGTGTAAAATCAAAACTGCTGATCCACCTTTTTCTTTGATGATATCTCCTAACATTCTTGTTATATCTCTTATCTTTACTCCTGAGAAATAACTTGTAGTCATAATCTCTTTATTGTCCCTGGATGTATATCTATCTGTATATTTCAGCATTGAATCTCCCAATATATAGATATTCTTTTCCCTCCTCACCTGCTCCATGTGTTCCTCATATTCATTAGTCTCAACAGTTTGTCTCCCTCTACTAGGGTTTTCCTGACCAGTATTTAAACTGATGTTAACCTGTTCATTAATTTAATCAATTTGTACTTCCTCATCATTCTGTTCAGCATCAATCGTTATTCCCTCCATATTGTTTCCCCCTTGACTCTTTTTATCTTTTAGCACTAAAATTGTTGTTCCATCTTTATCATCCCCTACCTTTCTTCTACACTTTTTCATTCTTCCATCAGCATATGTGTTTTTTGGGTCTGGGTCTCTGTCCCCCAATACATTTGTTGTCACAGCCAGATCACCCACCCTATTTACTGTTTCATCACAAATATTAGTTACTAAATTGTGTCCAATATATCCATTCACACCCTCACCCTCCAATGTGATCAAGGGACCAAAATTATTTGAGCATTCCATTGAAAAATTAATTGCTCTTCTTCTTACAGCTTTTTTCTTTTTAGATTTTCTTTCTACTATAACCCACTCTCCATCGTGATCTTTTTCTCTCCTTCTTTTTCTTGACTCCCCATCATTTAACTCCTCATCTGTCTGATCCATCTGTATTATATTAATATTTGCCAGCAACTTCTGTTTGCAAGCTTTTAGTCCTTGCTTCACTTCCTCCAACATATCTTGTAACATTTTAATCTTATTACATTGTTCACAAGTGTATATTAATAATTAGTTAACTACATCCGTACTGATCATTCTGCATACTAAACATCTTAACCCCAATGTACCATCCTCCATATTTACAACATTAGTATCCATTCTTTATATTTCTACTAATTTGTTGATCTCTTCTTTATTCCGACATGCACTACTTATACGTACAGGAAGATAAAAGAAAAGAACTCCCTCAAAATGGCTAAGTCTGTACTTTCTGTCTTTCATAAGCCCTTACAAAGGCTAACAATCACACACCAGCTATGATTACTCCTTCCCAATGTACGACAAACAAACAGCACGTACTTCTCCTACTTCTCCTACTTCCCCATCTGACACCATCAGACACCACTGGCCTCTGCCCACATTGCCTCCGCTCTGTGCTCAACTCCACTTGCAGGAGCCAAGCTTTTAAAGGCACCCACAGCTTATGTTGCTTGTCGCTATGGCAACAGTTCTGACTGTGGAAGTACATTCAGCAGACTTGGGGGTAGTCTGCCCTTAAAAGATCAGACTATACCCCAATGGCAGCTCAAATGCTGCTCCAAAACACCCAGGGTGTTTGTACTAATAACAGAGACTCTCGAGAAGCAGAAGTCCCTGCAATGCTGAAATAGACACACTCCTCAAGTCAGCTGTTATTGATATACTGCTGCCTGCCCCTGCAGCGTTTCTAAAACATCTAAAATAAATATCAAGTGCCCAGCAGTTTACACTCTCCTGCAGTAGGTCTCTCACGGAGCTTAATACAGCTCCTTCTCACACCAATGGCTCGCAGGAGCCGAGTTTTTAAAGGTGCCCACAGCTTACTTTGCCTGTCGCTATGGCAAGGGTTCTGACCACGGAAGTGCATTTGACAGATTTGGGGGTAGTCTGCCCTTAAAAGATCAGACTATACCCCAGTGGCAGCTCAAATGCTTCTCCAAAACACCCTGGGTGTTTGTCCTAGTCACAGAGACTCTTAAGTAGTGGGAGTCCCTGTAACACCGAAAACAGACACACTCCTTGAGTCAGCTGTTATTATTATACTGCTGACTGCCTCTGCAGCGTTTCTAAAAAATCTAAAATAAATATCAAGTGCCCAGCAGTTTACACTCTCCTGCAGTAGCTCTCTCATGGAGCTTAATACAGCCCCTTCTCACACCAATGACTCACAGGAGCCGAGCTTTTAAAGGTGCCCACAGCTTATGTTCTTCCCAAAATGTGGCATGGAGATTTTCCACTGATGGGAAAAATGTTGCACCCATTGTGGGGCCTTTCACCTGCAGGAACAATTGATTCAAAAACATGCATACATTATACTTCAAGACACTTTCAGATAATTTAAGTAAAAACTCAGTAGGGGTATTTGAACCTTCAGGTATCTAGCTGAAGAAGTATGATTTGGCATTGAAAGCTCCCTCATGAAATATTAGAGCATAAAGACTCTATATTCATAATTACCAAGTGTGAGACCTTTTCTGTTTCAATGTTGTCTTAAATCGGTAATATGACACGTGTGTCATTCAGGTAGGAATGCAATGAGATATAGCATAGGGCTTAATATGATTAATAGGATTTTTATGATGTTTGCAAGTCAATTAGCATAAACCATAGTGATTTGTCTTCCAGGTCAAATTAATTTTACCAGTCCCCTTCCTTTTAGAGCAACATTAAGTGTTCTCTTAAATTGAGTAATACTTGAACTATATACTACATTTCTTGGTAAACAATTCCAGTTAGAAACAACTCTCTGGGGCACTAGGTCAGAAAAGCGCCACTGAAAACAGCATTGTCAAGAACCGTGTTGGTCAAAATGCCACTACTTTATGCCCCCTGCACCTCCTGACTAATAGATCTTAACTCCGGGGGAAAGAAGAAAAATGTGGGGCTGTGGAATACTGTTTCCATGGCCTCTTGTAAAACAATTAAGTCCCAATAAAGACAAAATCTAGGGAGACCAAAATTAAAACCTCGGTCTCCACTACCACCTAGCCAAGCTGCTCCATGCCTCCGCCCTCCACTCCATGGGAGCAGCTTGGCCAGCCTCCAGAATTCTGTTGCCGTTGTCCTGTGCCAGCACCGTGGACAGCAACCTGGGACATGCTTACTGCAAGTGCTGTCAATACCCTCTCACTGTTTGTGGCAATGCTATTCAGACTAGCACTCTCTTTACATGCGCTATTCTGGTAGCACTATTCTGACTTGGTAGACACTTATTTTTGATCATTTTCTCCTTTTAATAACAAGTCATGCCCCTAGTGTCTGAACAACTTTCTCTTGCCCCCAATCCAATGCGTTACCATAGACCACTATTAGAAAATGCCCTGTAAACCAAACAAAGGTCTCCTCTCAGTCTCCTGTATTGCAAGGTGTACATCTCCAATTCCCTCAACTTATCCTTGTAAGGCACATGTTTGATGTTAGAGACCAATTTAACTGCCTTTCTCTGGACACCCTGCAGTCTCCTAATGTCACCCTTCCTACACGAATCCCAAAACTGTACACAGTATTCCATGTGTAGTCTAACCAAAGACGTATAGAGAGGCACAATCCTCTCTTTCCCTACTCCTTGATTTTTAGGCTTATACAGCCTAATATTCTATTTCCTCTGCTAACAACATTCATACATTGAAGATTAAAAAAATGTTTATTGCTGTATTGATCCTTTTAAAAACAAGATGCACAAAATAGGTGATTTGTTACATTTTGTTGTACCAACAGAGATTTAAAAAAAAAATTTGTTTTGTAAATCTCTGTTGGTACAATGAAAGGTATCAAATCACCTATTTAGTGCATACTGAAGATCAAAATTAAACATATCTATAACAAATATACCTGGATCCTTCTCTACCTCTGTGTGGATGTTTGTTTCTCCTCTAGAAAGTACTTAGCTTTAATATTGTTACACCCCAAATTCATAACTTTTCATTTTTTATGTTGAACTTAAAGTTTTTATTAGTTGCCCTTTCAGCTATAATGTTTATTTCATTCCGAAAACTTTTGGCATCCTCATCGCTATTTACAAATTTTGTATCATCTGCGAATCTTCAAAGTCATGCATTCCCTGTGCATTTCATAGAGAAGGCATGGATGTTGAACAACACTGGTCCCAAAACAGACCCCTGATTCCATTGGTCCATCCAGCCTATTTTGATTAGTGTCACCTTAGGCATACCCTCTGCCCTCTATTGGCCAACTAACAGACAACCCCATTAATAATACTATTATTGATTCCTAATTCTGTCATAGTATTAATCAGCTCAGAGTAAGTCACTTTGAATGCCTTTGCAAAATCTAAATAAAGTACATCCACATGGATATTTAACTCCAAGGCCTAAACTAACAGTTTCAGAAAATGCAGAAAGTTGGTCAAGATCAATATATCTGGACAGCGGTTCATGTCAAAGACCTAATACCACTCATTATAGGACATCCCGGTGGTGAATGAAGTGTTTTGTGTACTTTTGGCAACATATACTCTATATAGTAGCTCTCAAGGAATGATCTGTAATCAAACATTTTTGATCTGTACCCATGGGTAACCTACAGCTGATTGTTTAATATGGTAGCACCATCAATTACGAACACAGTAACATAAGAATCATGTCAGCAGAAGGGGACTGCATGATTCATCTAGTTTGCCCATATTTCTGCCCCCTCCCTATTTAGACTGCACCCTGATGTGTCCACAATGTCTGTCCCATGCAAATTTGAACTCGCATACTGTCTTGGATTCCACCACCTCCTAAGGTAGGCTGTTCCATGGGTCTATGACCCTTTCTGTAAGGAAGTACTTCCTGAGGTTGCTTTTTAACCTGCCTCCCACCAGATGCAAGGTGTGCCCCTTTGTGCATGCATCCCTGTTTTGCTGGAAGAAGATTTCTGCTTGTGTTGTGTTGATTCCCTTAACATACTTAAACGTTTTGATTACGTCCCCTTGACAATCACTGTCTGCATCCTATCTTGCAGCCAGTTGGTGATCCAGTTCACTATATTATGACTTACTCCTGTATGCTCTAATTTGTTAGCTAGCCTTCTGTAAGGGAATGGTGTCAAAGGCTTTGCTAAAGTCCAGGTACACAATATCCACTGCTCCATCCTGGTCGACTGCTCTGGTGACCCAGTGAAAAAAGTCAATCATACTGGTTTGACAAGAGCATCCTGCAGTGAAGCCATGTTACCTGGTGTCAGTCTTTTTGCTATTTTCCAGGTACTTCACTATCCTCTCCTTTAGCAATGGCTCCATAATTTTTCCTACCACTGAGGTCAAACTGATCAGTCGATAGTTTCCTGCCTCTTCCCTGCTTCCACTCTTGTGTAATGGTACTACTGTTGCCCTTTTCCAGTCCTAAGGTATTATTCCACTTTCCAGTGACTTGCTGAAAAGCTCAGCCAGTGGCGTGGTGAGTTCTTCCCGAAGCTCCTTCAGTACCCTAGGGTGGATGCCATCTGGCCCCATTGCTTTATCTACCTTGAGCCTGTTCAGCTTTTCTAGGACCCTTTAACTTGTGAAGGGTCTTGTGTCTGCTCCTGTGGTGTTGTGTACCGACCTACTTAGTGTAGATTCCTTCCTGCTGTTTTCTGTGGTGAACACCAAGCAAAATAAATCATTTAGTATCTCCGCTTTGTCTTCATCTGTCTCTGCCATCATGCCTTCCTTTGTTGCTAACCTGACTATTCCCCATTACTCTTTCTTTTTCCCTTATTTATCTGAAGAAGGTTTTGTCTCCCTTCTTGATCCCCAGTGCTATGTTCTCCTCTGTCTGCACTTTTGATCTCCTAACTGCCTTTCCAGCCTTACTGAGCTTGTTTTTGTATTCTTCTGTATCTAATTCACTTTTAGTTTGCTTATATTTTGCAAAAGCCCTCCTTTTTGACTTGATTTTGGTTGCAGCTTCCTTGGTGAACCAGAGTGGATTTTGTTTTCTTTTGGATTTGGTGATCTGCCTAGTGCATATAGCTGTAGCTGTATTTACAGCAGTTTTTAAGGCCTCCCAGCATCCGTCTACATCTTTTGAGTTTCTGCCATCTAGCATGGATGTGACTATATGTTTCATTTCAGGAAAGTTAGCTCTCCTGAAATCTAGAACCTTGGTTTTAGTGTGACTAGTATCTTCGATCTTGTTCAATTAGCTGGATTGTCCTGTGGTCACTGGTCCCCCAATTGACCCCTACTTGCACATCAGAGACTTTTGTGCTGTTTGTGATCACCAAGTCCAGTATTGCTTTGTCTCCAGTAGGGGAATTCTTCCAGCTGTTGTAAACCTGCTCCTTGCAGTGCAAACAGGAAATCTTTGCTTCATTTGGAGGATGCTGTGTATGAGAACCAGTCCACATCTGGCAGATTGAAGTCTCCTACCAGCAGCAACTCTCTCCTGTTTGCCATCACTGAGTGATCTCCATGAGCTCTTTATCTGTATCAGCTTCCTGGGATGGGGGTCTGTAGATAACTCCGATCTGGATTGGGGCCTTCTCTCCAGCCCTGAGGGTAATCCAAAGTGCCTCTGCCTTGCTTTGCTTCCTTTGGATTTCTGTTGCATTGATGTCCTCTTTTACATACAATGCTACCCCCCTCCCTTTTTACCTACTCAGTCCTTCCAGAATAGCATGTACCCCATGTGTGGTTCCTGGTGAACCATGTTTCAGTGACAGCGACCAAGTCTAACTGTACTTCTGCCATCATGGCAGTGAGATCAGGAATTTTGTTCATCGGGCTACGAGTGTTGAGGCACATTGCCATCCAACACTGTTTATTCTTCTGGTTAGTTGAAGTCTTACTCTAGCTCTGTTGCATAAGTGTTTTGTGTGTCATAGGTTTCATATTTTTTCAAGCTTACATAGACTTACGTCCTTATTGCTTGCCAGGTTTAATTTCATTAACTTAATTTATTACTCAAGTAAAATCTGTCAAGACCTTTTTTGAATGCATCCATAGTTTTGCTCACAACCACTTCACTTGGTAAAGCATTCCAAAATTGAACTCCTCCCTGGCTGAACCAATTTTTTTCTTTTTAAGGTATTCCATTTGTCTTGTTCTAATTGCATTCTATGACCTCTAGGTTCAAATAGGTAGATCTTTCTTGTTATTAGTCCCAGACTTTCCCCCAAATGTTTATCTTGAAAGGCCCTGAATATCATGCACATAACTCTTCTTAACCATCTGTATTGCAAGGAGAACATTCCAAACTTATGTAATCTCTCCTGGTATGTTAATTTCTCACATACTATAATTCCTTTTGTTGCTCTACTTTGAATCCCTTCCAACCTTCTGATATCTGCCTTGTTGTATGGGGACCATACCTGTGCACAATACTCAAGGTGTGGCTTCACCAGTGCCTGATAAAGTGGTAAGATTACCCTGCTGTCCCTGCTGCTTATATGTCTAAAAATACAGGCCCAGATATTCAAACTGCACCCAAAAAGTGCACAATAGCAGGAGCAAGCACAAGTCTACTGTGCCCATGTGCAAGAAATGCGATATTCAAAAACTGTGCAGGCCAAGATGTGCCTGCAGCACACAACTGAATATCACACCACCTACACCATAGCTCAACCAGGGATGTGCAATTGCACATTTCAGATGTGCCATAGCCAACAAGGGATGCTCAGTGGAGCAGGGCAGCAATGCAACAGCACAACCAGGGATGCACAGGGACAGGATGCAGGGGCCCACCACCCATGCCACAGATGGGCAGAGGAGCACACAGCAGAACAGACATCACCCCCCACACCCCATGCACTGCACAACTGGTGGAGAGCTGGAATAACCACCGGCCCATGGATACCAGCAACCAACCCACAGCAGGGCATGGTACCCTAGCACACCCCCTGGCAAGCTGTGACCAGCACACAAGGAGGGCTGAGCACCCCGTGCCACACCATCCCACCAATACAGAGCACACCTGCACCACGATCCCCATACACCCTGCCCAGGAGTAGTGCCCAACAGTGCAGGACACCCCATGCATGCCACCACCCCCACTGTGACAATGCAACCCTGTGCACCACGGAGCCATGCAAGGCAGCCCCACCATGTGCACCCTGCAGTGGGCAGCAGCAGACAGCGATGCAACAACTGCATACACAGTGCCACCTTGCATGTCCCTACCGAGGTACAGCTGAGAGATCAACCATGCATCAGTACACGAGGTACCCCACATGCGACAGGGCATGCCCTGGATCCCAGCACTAGTGGTACAGCACCCTGCACACCCTCCCAAGGACACATCCCATCCCAGCACTGGCCACAACAGCCAGCACAGACACACATAGTGTTGCATGGAAGCATGCACCACACAGGATGAAACACAGTGCATGGACAAACACCCACCCATACTCAAGGGCACACCAACACAGGGACACAGTAGTGGGTCAACCAAGCCACTGGCATGTGGCCATGGCAGCCATGTACACATGGCCAGCACCCCTACATGTCACAGGTGTGCCAGCCACGCTGCGCAGGCACCATGAAGCTGTATGCCACCAGCATGTGGCCGGAGCACAAGTGACAGACAGTGGAGCACATCCCCTGCAACAGACACAAGTGACAGCATGGAGGGGGGACAACAACAGCGGAGGCCACAGTGCCACTGGAGGCAGACGTGCACCATACTGGTGACGGGAGGCAACCTGGCTTTGTGCCGGGTACAGTGGTTGCCCAGCATGGATAGCCACCACTGACATGCCAGCAGACCGTGTATATCACAGACATGCAAGGGTGTCAGCTGCACAGGCCATGGATGCTCTGACAGGGGTGCCATGCACACAGTGCATGCACTGTGGACCAATGCACACAGGCATCCAGTGCACAGAGAACAACACGCAAACCACAGACAGTGACTGATCCCCCCACCCACACCATAGGGGGTTCCCTTCCAGACACACACACGACCTTGCTTGCACCACCCCTGACGCCATGAACACCACTACAGCTGAGCACCTGTAGCCCACTGCAAATCAGAGACCACCACAGTTGTCATAACAAAACAAATGTATTAAAAAGAGGTAAGAAACAAAACTATTTACAAATATTTACAATGTGGGGAAGGGCCACATACCAGGTGGGGGCGGTTAAGGGGCAGGGGTGAACATATAGGAGAGAGAAGAAGGGGGTGTGAGGGTGGGTCCAGGGTGGTAAGGTGTTTCCAGGGGCATGGAGGGCCTATAGTCCACCTCACTCTTCAGTTATGTGGCGACGATGTGTCCTCCTCATCCTGACCCCGTGCTGGTCCATTCTCTGGAGGATCTCCAGGGACGCCCTTGCCAGCTGCAATAACTCTTGCATTCCCCTTTCAATGACCAGTAGTCACTGTCTACCTAGGACAAGGGAGCAGAGTCAATAAGTGTGACTGTCCAGCCCCCTGCAGCCCACCCATTGTACACAGCATACAGCCATGTGCCATGTCCCTGTGATGGTGTGCAACCACCCACAGTGACCACGTCCACAAGACCTGCCTACCCAGGCACCCACAGCCATGTGGACCACTGCACACACCCACTGCCCATGTCCTGCACAGCACCACTGTGGCCATACAGTGACATGGCTATGCAGTGTGAAGGCAGTGGCACAGCCATGTACCCAGTGCAGGCATGGACCACCATTGATGCACTCCCAGACATGCAGTGCCACTGGACAGTGCTGACTGAAACAAGTTGCGAGCAAGGCAGTGGTGTCAATGGATGGTGGCCATGCACCGCTGCTCACCCTGTTACACAGCATGCAATAGTAATCATGGATGTAAGGCACTCACCATCATCAGGCTGGTCCCTGCATCTCTGTGGACCTGCATCCCTCCCGGCCTGCTGGTTCTCCTGGCAGCACCTCCTCTCTCTCGCCCACCGGCACTCCTCTGGGCCTAAGGTGCAAACATGGAGAGCGGAACATCAGTACAATCTGGTAGCAAAGTCCCCCCTGCCCCCATGTGTGTGCAATCCCACACAACCATACCCATCTACCCCCCACCCCGATACCACCACCACGGCCAACACTGGAGAGCCCCCCCATGTGCTGGACACATGCAACCGTGATACCTGTATGGACGTTAACAGTGTATGGATGGGGCACCTACCTGGCCATGGCACTGTGCCCCTCCTGGAACATCCCCGCAGGTGGGCAAGCATTTCCGGGTCCCTGCACCGGAGGTCCCCGTACCGGTGGTGACACTGCTCGGCTGTGCGCACAATTCCCGTGGCATCCTCCAGCGCCACTGCCACCTCCTTCCATACTGCACTCCTGGCTCTGTCCAGGGGTGCATCACCAGAAAGTGCCCCAGCATGGGGCTCTACAATGTCCACCAAATTGGCCAATTCAACCTGGCTCCACACAGCAGCCCTTCTCCGTGCCATCTCAACAGCTAGTTGGAGTCAAAATGGCACTCGGCAGCGTGGTGCGCCACGTGCAGATGCTGCGTGGTACAGTGCTGCCATTCCCTATCGTGCTGTCACCTAACAGCACGATAATGGTGCACCCATGCGGATGCATGGTGCCTAGGGGGCAAAGGTCGGGCACAGGGTCAAGGGTCTCTGGCACACGGACAGCCACAGTGGGATTGGAACTCAATGCGTGTAGCATGATTGGGTACCTGTGTGCCACCTCCTGTAGTGGCCTACCACGCTGTGGCCCCAGTGTGCCTATGGTGCCCCAGTGCAACTATGGCACCCCAGTGCCACAGCACCATATATGTGAACAGTGCCAGTAGTGCCACTGGCACAATGGTGGCCATGCCCTGCATTGCCTTCCATGCACAGCATGTCAGCAGCGCAGCTGGCATCTGCGTCATCACCCCAGGCATGCGCAGTTAAGTGTGTACTGTGCATGTCACAGAAATGCGCCCTTGCCTGAGCACATTCAACACAATTGCGCAAAGTGCAACAGCGCGATATTCAGCCAGCATATGCAAATCAGCTAATCAGCCATTCAATGGTGCAGACACTGCATTTGCATCCACTTAAAAAAAAGCGCCTCGCCTCATTTGCATGCATTGCGCTATAAAAATGCGACATTGGGCTGCACTGGCCATAGTCGGTTACTGCAGTCTATTGTGGTGAGTTGCATGCTGTTTGGGAGTGTGGACTGTGGTGTGTGGGACATGCATGGGACTGCACAGTCACAGGTAACACCTGTCATTCTCACAGGATGAATAATGACCGATCATGAGGTGGAGGAAGAGGAACAGAGATGTGGGTGGAAGAGGAGGCCTAATTTCACCAAGGCAGAAACAGATGCCGTGTTTGAGGCCTACCTCGACCAGAAGCTGCTTCTCAGTGGACACCGAGGGAACACCACAGGCCTGTGCTACTGCATGGGAAGAGGTGGCAACGTGCCGTCAACCTGCATGGCAGCCACCAGTGGTCCGTGCAGGAGCACAAAAAGAAGATGGGTATGGACAGGTGGAGGATTAAGGAGAAGGTAGCTGCCATCAGGGCAGCATGGTCTGCGACCGGTGGGGGGACAGCTGGACATGCAACACCTGACCCCACAAGAAGAGCGGGTTGCTGGCAGCATGCAGCATTGTGCCATCGAGGGTGTTCTGGGTGGTGGATTCCAGATGGGTGGTAGCCCGTCACTGCATGGTAAGTCCTGGTCTGTCAATGGGGAGGGACAGGGTAGGGCAGATACATTAATGCTACTGTGTTCCCTTACAGCTCCGGAGTGTCTACATGGGTCAGCGGTGGTGGGCTTGTCCACTGAGGGAGGTAGCATGGAGATAGAGGAGGGCCCGTCCACCTCCACAGGCATACAAGGGTCAGGGCACCAGTGGGCCTGCCTGGGTGTCCAGAATGATGTTGGTGGAGCAGGTGCGGAGGAGGCCCTGCCTGTGTCCCAGCATGCCAGCGTCCATGGATACCAGCATGCTGAGACTCGGGCTGGTGCCAGATCCATCACTTATGATGATGGAGCTCACTTCATGGACAGTGATAAGTGTGGGCCGCAGGATGGCCACACAGCAGGTGACATCACGGGCGTGGCCATGGGTGGTGCTGCCATGGAGGACTGCGTGACATCACAGTCCCAGCCTGTGCCTGTCTGCACCAGTGGGGCAGCACTGGTGTGTGTCCAGGACAGTGGGGCTGTTGCAGCCACTGTGGTGGCACCGTTAAGCCCTGGAGAGCAGCAGCTGGAGGGGCAGTGTCAGCAGTCGGCCAATGGCCATGGGGGTACAGTGTCAGGGGGTGGCATCAGTGCACCACCTGTGGACATGCCCAGGCCTGTCCCTGGTGTGCAGCACCCATCCTCAAGGGGTGCTAACCATCAGGGCCATGAACACCGTGAGGGACAGCATGCCACTCAGGCAGATGACCTCGTAGATGAGCACACCCACATACCCCAAGCATCAGTCGATCAGCAGGTGCTGCTTGTGATGGCAGTGGATGCACTAAGTGTGGCTCTGCACCAGGCAGAGGAGCGGTGCAGCAGAGACACCACTCTACTCCTGGCAGGGATGGACTGGATGCGGGAGGATGTGACCGCTGCCATTGACAGGCAGACACAGGTGATCACAGCTGTCATGGCTACAATGGGCACACAGTTATTTGCCCATGCGTCACAGACACCACGCAGTGCAATGTCCACCCCCCGTTCCCGGCATCGTGCACACCCTCCTTGTCAACACTGGGTTCAGCTGTGGGTATCCCGAGCATGCCTGGCACAGGCATGTTCGGTGTGCTGCAGACCCCTGCATGAGCACGGTCATGTTGATGCAGTGGAACCCTTGGGGGACTGTCAGTGCCACCCCATGAGGCCACTGGACAGCCTGTCACTGCTGGTGGGTCTCAGCGGGGCTGTCCACGCATCCGTGGCAGCCGTGGCACTGTGGCGCATGACTGACCTGTCTCCCAGCACAGCTACTGTCTGATGCTGCCCTGTGATCATTGTGTTGTTCAACGTGCAATGGACTGGTGGGGTACCCGGCCCTGCATGCACACACATGTTCCATCTGCACACCCTCCCGGCTGCTGTCCGCTGTGGTGTGTGCATGATGATGCGTGCGTTGCGCTGTCTGCCACTGTGCAATGGTGCCCAGCATCTGATACACACACAATGACAGGCACTGGGCGTGGTGGTCTGTGGATGTGTGTGTGGCTAGGGGATGCAGTTGGGGTCGGCGTGCCTCCTACCCTTTGTGCATGTCTTGTGAGGTAGGTGTGTGTGTGTGTGTGTGTGTGTGTGTGTGTGACTGCATGCCATGTTAGACCTTGCCCATCCCTGACGGCGTGTGCAGTTCCATGCTTGGCCAATTCCCTTAATGACATGCACCCCTGGGGTTTGTCCATGCGTGTCTGTGGGATGTGCCTTTGACACTGGTGGTTGCACATGGCCCCATGACTTACCTGGGTTGGTTGAAGTGCTCCTCTGTGATGGTGTCCTGGTGCAGCTGTGCCATCTGGATCAGTCGGGGGTCCCTTTGACCAAAGGGGGGCTGCCCATCACCATCTTCACCAGTGTCCTCATCGTCCCATTGCTGTCCCCCTCTTTGACCTGTACGGCTATCCCACAGTCATTGGCCATGTTGTGCAGGATGCAACAGGCCAGGAATAGCCCATAGGCCTTTGAGGTGCTGTACTGTAGGTCACCGCCAGACATGTCCAGGCAACGGAAATGTGCCTTCAGCATCCCGAACACCCGCTCAATGACATTGCGTGTGGTAGCATGTGCCTCATTGTAACATTGCTGTGATGGGGTCGCAGGCTGCCGGTATGGTGTGAGTAGCCAGGGATGGAGTGGGTATCCACTGTCACCTGTGTGTAGAGGGTGGACGTTAGTTTGGTGATCAGCATCACCCTGCCTTGGGCCATCTAGGCCAATACCCATGTCACCTCTGACTATGCCCCTCCCAAGCTCCATGTCTTTCTGCGTGCTTTGCATACTTACCCACTAGGTGGCCAGTGGGGATGTCCCCACTCTCAAACCTGTGGCACAGTGTGGACTGGTGCCAAATGAAGGCATCATGTGCTCCCCCAGGGTGCGTGGCACAGACATTGATTATGCGCCCCCTGGCATCGCACACCACCTGGCAGTTGATGCTTGCATATCCCATCCAATTCATGTATGCAGCCCCTTCAGGGCCAGGTGGTGCATGGATGGTCACATGGGTGCAGTCTATTGCCCCGAGCATGCCAGGCATACGTGCTACCCTGTGGAACTCCTGTATGTTTTCTGTGCGCTCCTCCGGTGTACTGGGGAAATGGATATACTCCGCAGCATGTGGCAGCAGTGCGCTGAGGAATTCGGTGAGGATGTGTGACATGGCCGACTGGGTTATGCCTGTCGTGTCCCCTGCTGGTCTCTGGAAGGTACCCATGGTGAGCAGGCACATGCAAGCTGTCACTTTGATCTCCACTGACAGAGCATGGCTCTGTCATGTGGGTGCCTGCATCACATCCCTGCACAGTTCACAGAGCCACCTCAGAATCACCTGGTTCAGGTGGTACTGGCCCACAATCTCAGTACTAGTGTACAGCTCGAAGCTGGTGCAGGCTTGGTACTGCCTGTTGGGGGCATAACGCCGACAGGCCCTTCCACGGCTGCACCCCCCTGCTGCCTGCCTTCTCACCCCCCTCATAACTGCCTCCATCTGGATGGTGGCACTGGCCATGTCCCTGGCTTGTGTTACCCTCCCCGGCAGCTGTTTCTGTGTTCCCCCCGCTGTCCTTGCTGCTACTGCCCCTGCACCAGGAACACCTCTCTGTAGTGGCCTCAGTGCTGTGTGGCACTTCCCCCTTTTGGCCTGCACTGTGGCAGAGGCTCCCCACACCTTCCCTATTCCTGGGGGTTCCAGGTGCTCTGTCTCTGTCCTGCCCTGTCCTGCTCCTAGTGTTTGGTGCCTGTGTGGCTGCCTGCAGTTCAGCAACACGTGCCTTCCCTGGAGTGTTCTTGCACCTCTCTCTTGTTCCTTTTTATTTTGGCTCATTTCCGCTATCATGCAACTTCCGCTTGCTCCCCTATTGTGCATGGCGAATATTGTTGAATATCGCACTGCACCATTTATGCATGGTTCTTCCCCCTTCAGTTGCACATGCATTCATTATCATTGCACTCTTGAGCATTGTTATTTGGGGGGTGCATCTGCCTCCCGCTGAATATCGCAGAATGGTGCATTTTCGGACTTGCACTGGCGCATCCCTCTTACACATGGCGCAACCCTATTGAATATCTGGGCCACAGTTTAATACCTGATTTGCTTTTTTGACAACCAGAGTACAGTGAGCACTAAACTTTAAATCGTTTGTTACTCTCACCCCCAGATCTCTTTCAGCCACTGATTTTGTGAAATACACTTCCACTGAGAGTGTAATTATAATTAATATTGCCTTTACCAAAATGCATCACCACGCATTTGTCTAAATTCAGTTCAAGTTTGTATTGCCCTATCCATTGCATTAACAGGTTTAGTCTTTTTTGCACATTTTGGATTTCACTAAGAGTGCTTACAGTGCCCCCCATCCTGCAGTCATCTGCAAACTTGCTCATCCACGTTAGAGAATATGCATTTAATAGAGAATACATATATGTCGACTAAGCATGGGCCCAGCACTGATCCCTGAGGCACTCCACTCGTAGCCTCCTCCCAATTTGACATTACCCCTTTAACAACAACCCTCTGCCTCCTATCCCTCAGCCACACCTCAACCCAGTTAACTATATTAATAGGTAGATTAATACTAAGCAGTACCCCAATCAGTTCTTTATGTGGCAATTTATGACATGCCTTAGAAAAATCCAACAACACAACATCCACTGCCTTCCCCATATCCAAGGCTTTGTTCACCTTTTCATAAAAGGTTAGCAAATTAGTCTGACAGGATCTTGTTTTTATAAATCCATGTTGAATTTCATCAGTTTGCCCATGCAATATTAAATGTGATAAAATGTGTTCCTTCAGAATGCCTTCAAATATTTTACCTACTATAGAAGTCAGGCTAACTGGTCTAAAATTGGCAGGGTCTGTAGTAGGACCCTTTTTATGTTGATTGCATGCAGCACAAAAAACATATTGGGACAGCTTGCTGAGAAGCAGGCTGTGGAGGCAGGGCACTGTTGTGGTCAATGCCTCCACAGCCTGCAAAGGCTTGTCCCACTTCCCCCAATGCCGTGGCAGGCTGCTGGTGACACAAGTTTGGAACGTTTGCACCAACTTGTGACAATTTAGCCACTGCAGTAAAGGGGCCACCTCGTCATTGCAGTGTAAGCCATCTGCTGCAATGAGGGAGCGACCTGTCATTGCTGGGTGGGATGTAAAAACCCTGATATTGTTTGTGAACATGGAGGCAGATTGCCGCCATATTCACAAACAATATTAACCCCCCTCCACCATGTTTTTCTGCCGACGGGGAGCCCACTCCCCATCGGCATAATGTAGCCCTCCCCCTGTTTAACTCTCTGCCGATGTGGTGCCCAGTCCCCGTCAGCACAAAGGAATCTCCCCCCGTTTAACTGTCTGCTGACAGGGTGCCCAATTCCATCGGCAAAAAAATAACCCCCCCCTTTTGTTGTTTGTCGATGGGGTGCCCAATCCCGCTGGCTACAGCTGACCCCCAAAAGAAAGTCATTGGTGGCACGCTGGGAGCCCACCAGCATGCAACATGGCCGTGTAAAGGGAAAAACGTCCCACGTAAGTCTTTAATTTATTTTTTTGTATCTGAAAAAAAGGAAACTGTCCCTCGTAGTCTCTCGGACCCCTACCATAACCCGCACACCACCCACTGTGCATCCTGTCTCCCCACACCCCCACCCCATACTTCCTCCAGAGCTGGGTGCTCGATCTTGGTGGACGGAAACATGTCTACACTCTTCAAAGCAGACCGCGAACTGAGGAAATGCCATTAAGCTGTATAATATAATAAATAAGGTTTTCCAACTTTGCTGCATATCTCTGGCATTTTTTGGAATTTTGACAACAAATTTTCAACATGGGGTTTTTGGGACCCCTCCTCATGAATACTGTCACTGTCATGGCGTTAATTGGGCCCGAAGGGTGATGTTGCGGTTACTGTTCGGAATCACCTTTGGGGGCCAATTAATGAAACAACAGTGCCAGTGTTCATGAGGTGGGCTCTCAAAAAGCCTATGTTGCAAATTTGGTGGGAAAAATCAAAAAAATGACTGTTTTACGAGCGTGCACTGCGCAATTGCTACGCACGCTTGTAACTTTGTGAATTTGCAATATTTTCATGCCAGATTTTCAACATTGGCATTTTGTCACACCTCCTTGTGAACAGTACAGCTATCATTGTTCACATTCTGGCAGAAATGTGTTTTTGCACTTCCGGCGCAGAATAGCATGGTCACTGTCGGAAATCAGTGTTCGGAACAGATTAAGAAAATGACAGTGGCACTGTTCATGAGTAGAGGTCCTGAAATGGCAATGTTGAAAATTTGTTAACGATATTCCATGAAATGACTGTTACGAGCATGCATTGCACAGTTTGTGCTCAAGCTCGTAACTTCACGAATTTATAATATTTTCACTCCAGATTTTCAACATTGCCATTTTCCCACACCTACATATGAACAGTGTAGCTGTCATTTTTCCCATCCTGGCCGAAATGTGTTTTTGCAGTTCCGGCGTAGAATAGAGCGTTCTCTGTGGGAAATCACTGTCCAGGACAGATTAATAAAATGACAGTGATGCTGTTCATGAGCAGAGGTCCTAAAATGCCTATGTTGAAAATTTGGTGATGATAGCCCATCAAATGAGTGTGTTATAAGTGTGCGTTGCACACTTTCCACACACCTTTGTAACTTTGCAGATTCGTAATATTGTCATGCCACATTTTCAACAATGGCATTTTTTCATACCTCCTTATGAGCAGTACAGCTCTCATTTTTCACATCCTGACTGAAATGTGGTTTCACAGTTGTGGCACAGAATAAAGTGGTCGCTGTAGGAATTCAGTGTTTGGAACAGATTAAGAAAATGACAGTGGCACTGTTCATGAGCAGAGGTCCTAAAATCCCTATGTTGAAAATTTGGTGACAAAACTCCATAACATAGAGAATAATGTATGGGCAACCATACACAACAAGGCTGTGTTTCCATCGAGGGGTTGAGATAACAGCATATGAACCTCGAGAGCGAAGCTCGAGAGGTCCATGCTGTCATCTCAACCCCGAGATGGAAACACATGCCAAGTTGTGTGTGGTTGAGCATATTTTATTTTTTATAGTATATAGTTTTTACACTAGCATGACAGACCCCCACTGAAGTGAAAACAAAAAATATTGCCATTTCTTTGTTCTACTCACATATTAAAATCACATTTCCAGACTTTTGAAAGGTAAAAGGTATGACTTTGGGCACTGGGTAGTTAGTAAGTAGCTAGATGTAGAATAAATGAGAAATTTATGACCTTTGAACTGTGCATAACAACTGTTCAGAATGCGCATAACAACACATTAGAATGTGCATAATGGTTTAGAATGTGCTTAACAAGAATTTTGAGCAGGTTGATTTTTATACATAACAAAGGATACCCATGTACTATATGACTGTGTTACAAGCGTGCGTTCAACTGTTTCCATGCACCCTTGTAAATTCGCAAATTTGTAATATTTTCAAGCCACATTTTTAACAGTGGCATTCTTTCACACCTCCTTATGAACAGTACAGCTGTCATTTTTCACATCCTGGCTAAAATATGTTTTTGTTCTCCTGACGGAGAATAGCACGGTCGCTGTGGGACATCAGTGTTTGGGACAGACTAAGATGGAACGAGTGAGAGGGGGGAGTGACCGAGCTCAACGGAGCTCTGTCAGGACTGCTTCAGATTTGTTTGTGGGCAGAAAAAGACCCCAACACAAGAGGCCAGTACAAAAGGGCAGCCTGCAGCACTGGGAGAAACAGAACGAGAGAGCAAGTGAGGGAGGGGGAGTGAGCAAACTCACCAGAGCGCTGTCAGGACTGCTGTGGATTTCTTTGTGGGCAGGAAAAGGCATCAACATAGGCAGGGGCCCAGTACAAAAGGCCAGCCTGCAGCGGTGTGAAAAACAGTATGAGTGAGTGAGATGGGGAACTGAGTGAGCTCAAAGGAGCTCTATCAGGACTGCTGCAGATTTCTTTGTTGGCAGAAAAAGGCGCCAATGCAGGCAGGAGTCCCATACAAAAGGGCTACTTGCAGCACCAGGACAAACAGAATGAGCTTGTGACAGAGGGAGACTGAGCGACCTCAACGGAGCTTTTTCGGTACGGCTGCAAATTTCTTTGTGGACAGACAAAGGTGCCAGTGCAGCCAGGAGCCCCATACACAAGCGCTGCCTGCAGCACCAAGAGAAATAGAAAGAGTGAGTGACAGAGCGGCACTGAGTGAGCTCAACGGAGCTCTATTGTGACTGCTGTGGATTTCTTTGTGGGCAGAAAATGCGGCAACGCAGGCAGGAGCCCAGTACAAAAGGCCAGCTTGCAGCACAGGAAGAAATGGAAAGAGTGAGTGAGAGAGGGGGAGTGAGCAAACTCAATGGAACTGTGTCGGGACTGCTTCAGATTTCTTTCTGGCCAGAACAAGCCCCCAATGCAGGCAGGAGCCTAGTACAAAAGGGCAGCCTGCAGCGGCAGGAGACACAGAATGAGCGAGTGAGGGAGGGGAAGTGAGTGAGTTCAACGGAGCTCTGTTGGGACTGCTGCAGATTTGTTTGTGGGCAGAAAAAGGCAGCAATGCACACAGGTGCCCAGTGCAAAATGGCAGCCTGCAGTGGTGGGAAAACCAGAATGAATGAGTGAGAGAGGGGGAGGAGTGAGTGAGCTCAATGGAGCTGTAATGTAACTGCTGCAAATAGCGGCAACGCAGGCAGGAGCCCAATACAAAAAGGCAGCCTGCAACGAGGGCAGAAATGGAATGAGCGAGTGAGAGAAGGGGAGGGAGGGAGTGAGCGAGTTCAACTGAGCATTGTTAGGACTGCTGCAGATTTCTTTGTGGGCAGAAAAAGGCACCAACAGAGGCAGGAGCTCAGTATAAAAGGGCAGGTTGCAGTGCCAGGAGAAACAGAATGAGTGAGTGACACAGGGGAAGTGAGCGACCTCAATGGAGCTCTGTCAGGACAGCTGTGGATTTCTTTGTGGGCAGAAAAAGGTGCCAACGCAGGCAGCAGCCCAGTACAAAAGGGCAGCCTGCAGCGCCGGGAGAAACACAACGAGCGAGTGACAGAAAGGGAGTGAGTCAGCTCAATGGAGCTCTGTCATGACTGCTGCGGATTTGTTTGTTGGCAGAAAAAGGTGGCAATGCAGGCAGGAGCCCAGTACAAAGGCTAGCCTGCAACCCTGGCAGAAACAGAATGAGTGAGTGACAGACGGGAGTCAGCAGGCTCAACAGACATGAGTCAGGACTGCTGCAGATTTCTTTGTGGCCAGAAAAAGCTACCAACAGAGGCAGGAGCTCAGTACAAAAGGGCAGCCTGCAGCGCCAGGAGAAACGGAATAAGCAAGTGAGAGAGGGTGAGTGAGCCACCTCAACGCAGCTCTGTCGGGACAGCTGCAGATTTCTTAGTGGGCAGAACAAGGTGCCAACACAGGCAGGAGTCCAGTACAAAAGAGCAGCCTGCAGCACCGGAAGAAACAGACTGAGTGAGTGACAGAGGGGCAGTGAGCAAGCTCAACACACCAACGCAATCAACATTCGGCATTGACAAATGCTTGTTTAATAAAGGTACTACTAGTGCATCTCTTTATCCCTGTACCACAACAGCCTGGTCTAAAGATTTTTGAAAAATATAGGTTAAGGGCTGAAAAAGACTTTCTACTAATTCTCTCAGAACTCTGGGATGTATACCATCTGGGCCTGGGGATTTGTTAATATTAACCTCCTTTAGTCTTTTAAGTACTTCATCAGGAGCAATCAAAATGTGCCCAACCTGTGAACACTGCATGATTCTATTATTCTTAAAAGTACTGTTGTTAAATATAGAACTAAAATATTTTTATTTATTTATTTTAATCTAGGATTACAATACCTTTGAGCTGAGGCTCTTTTACAAAGGTTCCATGTCAGCGTGTGCAACAGTCATCATTTTTAGTTACAAACATATAGTCATTGACTTACAGACATGTAATAACCAGTACAAAGACTTGAGCTATGAGCAAGACAAGGGAAGGAGGGTGGGTGGGTGGGTGGGGGAAGTGAGGTGGGAGATCAAGGAGGGTAGGAGGTGCAGGGGTAGGGGAGTATGGGAGGTGGTTGGGGCAGGGGCAGGAGTGGAGATACATGGGGGAGGTGGGTGAGGGCGGGAGACAGTGCAGCCAGGGGGCCTTGTCAAGGGAATATGACAGATAAGGTGCTAGGGGTGCAAAGACTGATTGTAAGTGCTGGGTGCTGGGGCATGTGCAGCTGGAATGGTGGAAATGTTAAGATGGGAAATCGCAGGATACAAGCAGTGAGAGGCACAGCTTGGACTTGAAGAGGCTGAGTGTTGGAGCGGTCGCTATGTCGCTGCCAAGAGAGTTGAGCCAGTTGGATGCCAGATATGTGAATGATCTTTGTCCTTGGGTCGTGCGACATCGTGGGATGTGTAGTAGATGGGAATTGGAGCTCATTGTAGTGACGTTTCTATGTCTAGGCTTAAGGAGGGCACAGACACCAGGTGGGGCAAGCCCCATTATAATTTTCTTGGCCGTGATGCAGGTTTGGTATTTTACGCGTTTGTCCAGTTGAAGCCATCCAGATTGGGAATACAGGTCACATGTGAGGGTACGGCGATGTGAGCCAGTGACGAGATGACAGGTCTTATTCAGGGAGGTTGCGATACATTTGAGAGCAGTGGTAGTTGCAGACCCATATATGATAAGACCATAGTCTATGATGCTGACGATGGAGCTTTGGACGGCCACTGACAGTGCTTCTGGGGTTAGGTGTTTCCTGTGCCGGAATAATATGCCTAACCTCGCATTGGCAGACTTTGCAACATTGCTGATATGGACAGTGTATGAGAGGTGGGGATCAAGGGTGATGCCGAGGTACTTGAACGATTGTGTTTGCTCTAGATGGCTCCTTGTTTGGTTGCCATGGAGAGGTGGAGTTCTTTGTTTTTGTTGTGGGGGCTGCAGAAGACCATAGACTTGTTTTTTTTCTGATTGAGAAGCAGTTTATGATTTAGGAACCAGGATTCGATGGAGGAGAAGGCTCACTGAAGTTTATTTTGTAATTAGATTGGATCAGGGTCCGAGGGGAGGATCACAGCATCGTCGGCGTAGAGAATTATTTGTTCTGGGCAGCTGTCCGGTAGTGAGTTTAAGAATAGGCTGAAGAGGAGGGGTCCCAGTATGAAGCCCTTGGAGACTTCCAAGTGGACCGGTCTAGGGTCCAAGAGTCTATCAGTGATTCTTACTGTTTGGGACCATTCTTCAAGGTAGCTCTTAAACCGGCCAATGGAGTCGGTTGACAGCCAAGTGTTCTGAAGCTGGACAAGCAAGAGGCGGTGATTGACGTGTCGAAGGCTTTAGTTAAGTCAATGTAGATTGAGCTTAGTAGTTCACCAGAGTCAAGTGCATTGTGGATTGTGCCGGTGAATTCAAGTAGTGCTGTGGAGGTGCTGTGACCTTTGCGGAACCCGTGTTGTTGCTTGCACAGGATGTTGTGCGTATCCAGGTATTCTTTGAGCTGGTCTGAGACGATGCGTTCTAGTGCCTTGGAGAGTGGGGGTAGTAGGGAGATAGGTCTGTAGTTATCGTGGGCAGTTTTGTCACCACTTTTATGGATTGGGGTGACAGTGGCAGATTTCCATCTGTCCGGGAACTGGCTAAGGCTGAGGGAGAGGTTGAAAATTCTGGTCAGAGGACTAAGCACTTTATCAAGTGTGAGAGACAGGATTTTGAGATCGAAGGAGTCATTACTGAATCTTGATTTACCAAGGGCTTTGGTAGCATATTTGCATACTTGGTGAGCCATGACTGCTTTGAAGTAGAAGTGGGGAGCTGGAGGAGTAGTGTTCATTATGACAGAGGGGTTTCTGCTGATTCTTGAAGCAGTCCTGGGGTAGGAGCAGCGCTTTTGAAGTCGGTAAAGGCTTTGTTAAAGGTATCTGCATATGGCTTTTGGGTTGAGGGTTGTGGTTCCGTTGATGTTGAGTATTGATGGGGGGGTTTTGGATGGATTCCCAGTGAGTTCCTTTATGTTGTTCCAGAATTCCCAACCATTGCCCCAGGAGTTTGTGAGTTCTGTATATCTGCCAGCTGTTTATTATCAGTTACCGGTGCTCCTAGTGCATCTAAAAAGGGACCAATGTTATTTTGCACCTTCTTTTTCCTGTTAATATACGTATAGAATGCTTTATAATTATCCTTTACCCTAACAGCCAAAGATATTCCATAATTTGCCTTAGTTTTCCTTATTTCTTTTTTTAACTGTTTTACCGCTTGCCTATACACTATCCATCCTTCATGGTCAGATTGCTTATTGACTCTCTTAAAGATATTATTCTTGTTTTTAATCATTTTTTTAATTTTGGCATTAAACCATCCTTCATTGTTCTTCCTGCTTTCAACCTTGCACATGCTAGGTACATACTTATGCACCTCACTCACAATTTTATCATTTAGCTTTACCCACATAATTTCAACTGACTGATTGGAAAAGTCAGCTTTCCAATCCCAGATAGCCATTTTGCTTGTGTGTATGATAGGAGCATATGCATGCTGAACTAGTTGGTGATGGGGAGGGGTACAAGGCAACCCTTGTGTTGTAAGGGGTTCCTGTGCCACTCCCCCATCCACTAGTTTAACTGACCAAATGGACATCCACCTTTTGACCAAGCGCTCATGTACCTTCTTTAGAGAGGTACAGGCCACTGAATTTAAAAAACTCCCATTTCCAGAAATCCTGCCAATTACCAATATACCAGTGACCTTTTTCCTGGCACCAGTCCCTCAGCTAGGTGTTAAATTCGGTGAAGTCCTTTTCCCTGATCTTCTGCTTGCTGTCTCCCTTATTCCAGACAGGCAGACTCTCTAAGGAGGTGAGCCCGGTTGAAAGAGAAGTTTGTCACCCAGTCTGGATATATTTTGTTTAGTTTCTGCCACTGACCTACTGGATAGGTCATTTGTACCTATGTGAAGAATGACATCAGTGTTGTGGTCCACCTTTGTTTCTGCTACCTGTAAAAACAATCCGTAATGTTCAGCATTTTAGATGTACCAAGCCCTTGTTTCATCAACTGCACATAAAACCAAAGTACACACAGAACTGATAGGATGGAAAGTAAACTTGTTTTTATGTTAAGGGGCATGGAGTAAGTGTTCCAACAGTTCCTTATGCTGAGAAAGCAGTTGGTGAAGATCAGTGAAGCTCAGCAGATAGTAAGACCTGGGGGCTAGACCGCACTTGGCATATGCCTCCTAGAGTTGCCCTTTGTGTCTGAGCTGTTGCTTCTGGTTGTTTCTGGCTGAGAGCTTTCTTTTTTTTTTTTCATTAAGATTTTATTGCAGGTATTATTACAGAGAATGCACCCAAGATAAACATACACATCCAATTGAATGTGCATACATACATATCACAGATAACAGCTGGATCCATCCTCTGCCATGCCCCCAAAACTCCCCACCTCCCTCCCCACCCTCCACCCACCCCAGCACAAGACACCTTATTATTCCCCTTTATCCATGGGGGCCCTTTCCAAACTATAATGAGTAAATAGTGTAAAGGGGACCCCAAATCTTATTAAACCTAGGGAGTTTATTCTGAAAGATAGCAATCATCCTTTCGACTCTAAGGTTGGCAAGTAGTTCCTCTAGCCATTCAGTATAGCTGATCACGACAGAATCCTTCCAGTGTCTGAGGACCACTATTTTGAGAGATGCCGAGATTAAAGATACATGGAACTTCCTATTCTTGACTGGAATATGAGCTACATCTCCCAACAGACATATTTCGGGTGTGAAGAGATCCTCCAAGGCTAATAACGGGTCCACTCCATTTTTAATAGCTGTCCAGAGTGGCACTATCTTTGGACAATTACAGAAAATATGCAACAGGTCCCCTTCCCCTTGATGACACCTTGTACAGGATGGGACCGCCACCATTTTTAAACTCGCCAACTTCTGGGGAGAATAATAAATGTTATGAAGTATTTTGAATTGCATCAGTCTCAGCCGGTCTTGAAGGATAAATTTATGACAGCTATGCCACAGTGCTGTCCAGTTAAGTTCCTCATTGGGAAAGACAGAGGCCCAATAAGAACTCAGGGCCAAGTTCTGAGAATAAGCCCAATTAAATAAAATATTGTATAGATTGGAGACCGCATGTGGCAGACCTACCAAAGGCCTCAGGGTCCCATGAAATTCTACTTTCGGAGTCTGAATTGGCGTATTGCCCATTTTGCTGAGTAAAAGATGACGAAGCTGATAGACCTTAAAAATCACCGAAATTGGCAGTTTAAATTTGTTCAGAATCTCTGCTGAGGAAAGCACCTTTCCATCTACAGAGAGAAAATCTTTTAAGCGGTAATCGCCCAGCTGGGCAAGCCAAGCGACACTGAGGGGTTTACCTTCGATAAGGAAATGCGGATTGCCCCTTATGGGTTGTGACAGGTCACTGAAGTGATAATATTTTAGAAAACCGCAAAGCTGTGAGTGGGCCCTGACAGAGACCTCAGTCGGAGATTTCTTAAAGATTATGTGCAACGGTTTTTACATATTTTTTATAAAAGCTTGAAAAGCTGACATTCAAATCCCTGTGTCATGATTAGTGTTTCCTGAAAATGTCATGCTGTTTGATTTTGTGGTTTTCTTTAAATCAGCATGTGTTAAGTTGCTCTACAGTGGCTGAAAAGAGTGAAGTTATATTTGTCCTCTCAGTCAAACTTAGAGTGCGATTACATCATTTTGGAGTAGCTTACTGTTTCAGATTCCCAATCAGAGCAGTACTTTGTAGAGTTAATGGTTTGCTGAGCTCTCCAAGTTTCTTACAAACTCAGTCTCTGGTTTGTGATTAGATAGATCAACTTAAAACATAGCATTATTTTCTGATAAAATACTGATCATTTCATTTTCAATGCTAAATTGAAGTAGTGGAAATCTTTCTCTGTGAGAAATCAGCTTGTCTGTATCACAGTTTTTGATTCTTTCTAATCAAAAATCAGATTTTTTTTTCTAGCTACGTAGTACAGGACTGTTTAATGCATATAAAATAAATCCAAATTTTGTTCATTCACAGAAACAGTCTGTCTTTGATGTAGCCTTCATAAATATGTTCATGTTTTTTTATGTCAGATTGACAAACAGTACACGTATTTGAAATACTGTAGCAGAGTGTGACAGGCACCTGTCTGAACTCACACATTTCAGTTACTTGGTGGTCTCTGTGTGAAAATGTATCATGTACGTGTACAACTCAAAACACTGTGTGGCATCCTGATGCACTGTGTCTCTGCCCCACAGTTGAGGCAGCTGCAGTGTACTGCCACCTGTCCCTGCCCCACAAGCCCCCTGCCTTCTGCTCCACGTGTGAGACTGCTGCATCCTGCTGCCCACTGTCTTCTCCCACACAGTCAGGGATTGTGCACCCTGCTGCCTCCATCCCCTGCCTAAAGAATCAGGGCTTCTGCAGCCTGCCACCCCCTGCCCAGACAGTTGGGGATGATGCACCCTGCTGCCCTCTCTCCCTCACCCTCACAGTTAGGGAAGCTGCACCTGTTGACCCCTGCTCCTGTCTCCACAGTCAGGGCTGCTGTGCCATGCTAAGCCCTAGTGTGCCAGGTCCCCTGCCTCTACAGCTGGGACTGCTGTACCATGCTGCCTTAGCCACCAAAGGTGGGGCTTTTGCTACACCCTGTTACCCACTTCCATTGCCCCAGATGAGCAGGGCTGCTGCACCATCTGTACCCCATCTCATAGTCAGGGCTGCTGTACCCTGATGCCCCCTGTGTTCTGTACCACAGTCAAGACTTCTGCATCATGCTGTCCTTTATCCCTTGTCACCAGAGACAGGGCTACTGCACCCTGCTCCTTTCTACACAGTTGGAGTTGCCATGGCCTGCTGTGCTCTAGTTCCCCATGCCGCTCCAGTTTTGGCTGTTGCATCACGCTGCCACTTGCTACAAGATGCAGGGCATTTGCTGTGCCCTGTTGCATGCCTCCACAGTTGAGGCAGTTGCACCCTGCTGCCACCAGAGTCAGATCCTTTGCTATATCCTGCTGCCCACATCCCTTGTCCCAGACAGGCATGGTTGCTGCACCCTGTCCCACAGTTTGGGCTGCTCTATCCTGATGCCACCTCTATTTCCTACCTGAACATTCAGAGCTGCTACACCCTGCTTCCCTCTGTCCCCATGCTCACAGACAGGGCCATGACACCCTGTTGCCCCCTGTCCCTGTCTCCACAGTCAGGGCTGCTGTGCTGTTCTACACCCTAGAGTCTCATGCCTGCATCCACATTTGGGGCTGCTGAGACCTGCTACACATTTCCATTGCCCCAAATGAGCTGGGCTGCTATACAGTGTATTCCCTGTACCACTGTCAGGGCTGCTGTATCCTCATGCCCACCTGTGTCCTGTCCCACAGTCAAGGCTTCTGCACCATGCTGTCCTTTGTTCCCTGTCACTGTTGTGTCCTGTTGCACCACACAGCCCCTTGCCTCCACAGGCAGGGGACAGGGTGCAGCAAATGCCCTTACTCTTGTGCTGTGCCCTCCCCAAACAGTTGGGGTTGCTGCACCCTGCTACTCTCTCTCTCTCTCTCTCTCACAGTCACAGTCAGGGACACTGCACATGTTGCCCCCTGTTCCTGTCTCAGCAGAGTGTAACAAAGGATCTGACTCTGGTGGCAGAGGGACAGCAGGGTACAACTGCCTCAACTGTGGAGGCATGTAACAGGGTGCAGCTAATGCCCTGAATCATGTGGCAAGTGGCAGCATGGTGCAGCAGCCCTAACTGTAGAGGCATGGGGATCTGGGGTATAGCAGGCCTCAGCAACCCAACTGTGTAAGAAAGGAGCAGGGTGCAGCAGCCCTGTCTGTGGTGATAGGGGACAGAAAACAGCATGGTGCAGAAGCCTCAGCTGTGAGGCAGAACACATGGGGCATCAGGGTACAGCAGCCCTGACTGTGAGATGGGGTACACGTGGTGCAGCAGCCCTGCCCATGGAGGCAGGGAACATGGCACTTTAGGGCCTAGCGCAGCACAGCAACCTTGACTGTGGAAACAGGAACAGTGGGCAACAGGTGCAGCTTCCGTAACTGTGAGGGTGGTGGAGATAGGGCAGCAGGATGCAGCAACTCCAATTGTTTGGGCAGGGAGCAGTAGGGTGCAGTAGTCCTGATTCTTTAGGCAGGGGATGGAGGCAGCAGGGTGCACAATACATGACTGTGTGGGAGAAGACAGTGGGCAGCAGGGTGCAGCAGCCTCTAATGTGGAGCAGAAGGCAGGGGGCTTGTGGGGCAGGGGACTGGTGGCAGTAGACTGCAGCTGCCTCAACTGTGGGGCAGAGACACAGTGCATCAGGATGCCACATAGTGGTTCTAGTTGTACATGTACATGATGTATTTTCACACAGAAACCACAAAAGAACTTAAATGTGTGAGTTCTGACAGTACATGTGTTTAATACTGTAGCAGAGTGTGACAAGCACGTTTGTCAATCTGACATGAAAAAAAGTTCTTACATGTTTGTATTTATGAAGGCTACATCAAAGACAAACTGTTTCTGTGAATGAACAAAATTTAGATTTATTTTATATTCATTAAGCTGCCCTGTGTTATATAGTTAGAAAAAAATGAGGTTTGATTAAAAAGAACAGAGCTGTGACACAGACAAGCTGATTTCTCACAGAACATATTTCCACTACTTCAGTTCAGCACTGGTACTGAAATGATTAGCTTTGTAAAGGAAGAGAATGATGTAATTTAAGCTGATCTATCTAAACACAAACCAGAGACTGAGTTTGTAAGGAACCTGGGGAGCTCAGCAAACCATAAACTCTACAGAGTGCTGCTCTGTTTGGGAATCTGAAACAGCAAGCTACTCCAAAATGATGTCATCGCACTCTAAGTTTGACTGAGAGGACAGAAATAACTCCACTGTTTTCAGCCACTGTAGAGCAAGTTAACAAATGCTGATTTAAAGAAAACCACAAAACCAAACAGCATGCAATTTTCAGGAAACTCTAATCATGACACAAGGACTTGAATTTCAGTTTTTAAAGCTTTTATTAAAAATATGCAAAAACCATTGCACATGATCTTTAAGAGCAGGAGGCAGGAGTTTAGGACTGAGATACAACAAGGCCTCCGGTGTAAGACCATGTTTCCTAATGAGGGATAGCTCAATTTGTAACCATAAGGGAGCGTACGGTGCTTGAGTTAAAGGGTCCATGCCCTGCACCCACCTAAGATATTTGTTAACATGACCCACCCAAAAATAGAGAGCAAAATGCGGTAATCTTAATTCCCCCAATGGTTTAGGAGCAACTAACTTGTGGTAGGCCATCCTCACTTTTTTGTAACCCCACACAAAATTGGCAATGAGCCCGTGAATTTTCTTGAACCATGAGAGTGGGAGCCAGATGTTTAGCATGCTAAGGGGATAGAACAACCGGGGAAACACATTCATCTTGACTAAATTTTTATCCTTCCCCATAAGGAAATTGGAAGCTGTGCCCATCTTTTCAGATCTAAATCTATTGTATGCATCAAGGAATCCAAATTTAACTGGTGCATTCGTGCCGTGCTCCTGGCCAGGGTGAGACCCAGATATTTAATGGACTCCGACTTCCAGGCTAATCCTAGCTCAGTAATTTCCTGTTTAAATATTTTCTTGTTGAGGGGGTACACCACAGTTTTGTCTAAGTTTAATTTATAATTAGCCAACTGACTGTATTCCCATATAGTTTTCAGTAAGGCCGGAATGGATTCATTCGGGCGTGAAATATACACCAAGAGATCATCTGCATATGCAGTTACTTTAACAACATTCTCCTGAATTTTAATGCAGTTTATCTCCTGATTGCACAATATGCTTCTTATAAGGGGCTTAAGATATAAATTAAAGAGGAGAGGGGACAAAGGGCATCCTTTCCTGGTGCCCACATGCAACTCGAAAGGGTCTGATATAACCCCGTTACATGAGATCCTGGCTGTGGGCTTTAGATAGAGAGAGCCGATCCACTTCCGAAACACCTCTGCAAAACCAAACTTTTCCATTGTGGTTAGCAAGAACCGCCAATGAACCCTATCAAAGGCCTTCTCAGCATCCAACGAGACCAGGGCCATGGTGGAACTGCTCTCCTCGGACGCCGAGAAGACATGTGCCAATGTCCTCAGGTGGTCGTTGGCTGATCTACCTTTCATAAAGCCGACCTGTTCCACCCCAATTAATTCAGGTAGAACCTTGTTTATTCGGTCTGCCAATAACTTCACCAGAATTTTTATATCATAATTAAGCAGTGGAATAGGCCTATAGCTAGCAAGTTGCTCAGGGGGTTTATCTGGTTTTGGGATTAGGACAATAAGTGCCTCGAATAGAGACTGGTCCGTTGCTTGGCAATTGAGAATGTACTGGAATAAAGAAATCAGCAGTGGGGAAAGCTGTTTGGAGAACATTTTATAAAAGTTAGATGAGAATCCAT
The DNA here is from genome assembly GCA_016271365.2 of Neoceratodus forsteri. Classification (NCBI taxonomy): domain Eukaryota; kingdom Metazoa; phylum Chordata; order Ceratodontiformes; family Ceratodontidae; genus Neoceratodus; species Neoceratodus forsteri. Next base: position 1,061,493,037 of record CM028130.1, on the reverse strand, counting down.
CCAGGCCCAGTGTTTTGTCCAGAGGGAGACCCTTAATGACCATCTCAATTTCATCTTGAGTAATAGGGGTAGCAAGATACGCACGTTGAGATTCTACAAGAAAAAGAATATTCAGGCCCTCCAGAAAGGATAATATCTTCGTTTCGGTAGGAGGGTTCGCCATTGCACTATAAAGGGATTCAAAATATTGCCTGAATTCCTGTACTATCTCCTTGGGGGAAGTCTTAATCCGACCATCCTCCATGGACTGGACCACTGGGATTATTCGAGAGGACTCTAACTCTTAATACGTCTCGCCAGAAGCCTGCCCGCCTTTTCCCCTTGGTCCAGATAATTGGCCTTAGTTTTGATTAGTGCTAATTCCGCTTATTCCCCTAGTAAAGTTAAGTAAAGGTCATTCAATTTGACTAGCTCCTGTTTATCCTTCTCCGTGGAGTGGGGGGATAAATTAGCCTCCCTGAGTCTTATCCGAGTCACTAAATCTAACATGATTCGTTCCTTTTCTCTTTTCTTTTTAATCGCCTGACCTATCAAAATACCCCTCATAAAGGCTTTAAACACCCCCCAAACCATGTCTGGTTGGATATTGTCCTTCAAGTTATTTGACACGAATTCCTCTATTTGCGACGATATGTATTTGACCGTATTATGATTCCTCAAAATTTGGTTATTTAACTTCCACCTATTATCACTCTTAGGTAGGGATGAAAAGGAAACTGATGCCGATACTGACGCATGATTGGAGGGAGGCCCAGCCAGGATTTCAGTACCTATAACACCTGGGAGGAGAGTTCGAGAAAGTAATATATAATCAATGCGGGAGGCTGTACCATGAACTTAAGAGATAAAGGTATATTCCCAAGACTTTGGGTGGAGGACCCTCCAAACATCTGATAGGCCAAGTTGGTCCGACAATTCCCTCATAGCCCTTTGAGCCGGTGAGAGACCTTGGTTAGAGAGTTTGGACCTGTCAATTAAGGGATCCAATGCAAGGTTAAGGTCCCCACCCAAAATCATAGGGACATGTACAAAAGGTGCTAATGCCTCCAGTAATTGTATGAAAAAAGCCTGTGTATCAGTATTAGGGCCGTAAACAGATCCCACTAGGTTCTCTGTAGTTTGTAGTTTCCCTCTAACGAGAATATATCTGCCTGCATTGTCCTGAATGACATGGAGGGGGTTAAATGGGACAGACCTATGCACTAACACCATTACGCCTCTACTTTGTGTATTGCCTTGTGAGGGGAAGACTAGCCCCATTTGTAAGCGTCTCATGCTATTACTCTCGGTATGAAGCAGATGTGTCTCTTGTAAGAACACTATGTCTGCTCCTAAAACGTTTAAGTGCTTCAGAATTCGGTATTGTTTGTATTTCCGTCATGCCCCTTTGACATTCCAACTTAGGAATTTAATAACTCTATGTGATGCCATGACCCATAATAATAACGTGATGAGTTAACCTACTGGGCCTTGACTGTCTCCCCCAACTTTTAATCTTAAAGTCTTGTGCTCCCTTCCCCCCCCCCATCGCCCTGGCCAAACAAAACCCACAAGCAAAATACCTGTCAACCCAAACCTAAACCCAAATCCCTGCCGATCCCACCCTTCTAACCCACCCACATTATCGCGGTCCATGACGACAGCTTGCCCTGCTGTATCCTCTCCCGCTCTGCCACCCCTCTGCCCCACTCCGAAACCGAACCATTATGTACCCTTTCACCTGCTAAACCTTAAGTGAAGTACCAAGGAAAGCACTCAACATTTGTTATAGATCAACTACCCCAGAACAATAAACAAGAAACAGTGAACCGGAGCCAGGGCCCTCCTTGCAAATGCCTTGTTAAACCCAGACCTGTATCCCTTAGGGCTATTATGCACTCCGGGCAGACCTGTGTCCACTTCTAAAATGCATCCCACCAAGGCATGCCCAGGTGAACTACAGTCCCGGAACTGAAAGGCCCGGGATTGGTCCCATAAAGCAGATTCAGCTCTCATAATAATGGCCAACACTCTCCCTTGTTGTCTTGAGGTTGCCTGAGCACTATTAGCACCCATACTCCTGTCCATATGGGAGAGATTTTAAACAGAAAAGGGATGAAAGCTTTCATCCCATGGTTGCAGCACCCGAAAAAGCACACAACAAAGTAAAAGTAAAGGGATACTCATAGGTAGGGCTCTGGCTCCCTCTAATTGCGGAACCATAATAATGCAACAAACAGACAATAGGGGGACCCATAGTCTAAATCCTCATCAAAAGCTTCGAGTCCCACTACTGAAAATGCTCCTTACAGCTACCATTTGTATTGCACATCTACCTTGGGGATGACCCCAACTGCAGTTCAACTAATCCAGTCTTTAAAACACCACTGGTAGTTTGGTTGAACTCTTCAGTGACAAAGCTCCGATAATCAACTTCTCAGATTAGTATTGTACCTCCGAGAGCACAGTTCCCTGATATGTGAAGGGACAATCGAGAAATTCAGGCAGTCACAGAGGGACCTCCCTTAATAGTCCCTTACAAAACAAGTCAAAAGGAGAAAGCGCACCCACTCCATTGGGTAAAGAATCAGGAAAGTCCTTTAACCATTTTACCATTAGTGGGCGTATTTCCACAGGGAAAACAAGCAAAGTTCTCATTTGAGTTTAAACAGGCTGGGTAGCGCAGATTGAAGTGCAGCCGACACCAATTCTAGATCTTCGAAAGCCTTCCAAGTATCAGCCGTGAAAACGTGCAACTTAGCCGGATAAGACATTCTGAACTTGATGCCCGCCACAATTAACTTGGAAACAAGCGGGTGGAAGGTGGCCCTCCATTGCTGGACAGACAAAGGTAGATCTTGAGCTACCCTAAGGCTTGTTCCCTCCCATTGTAAATCTTTAGCCTCCTTGACTTTCTGTAAGAATAACTGCCTTTCTTGATAGCTCAGAAATTTAGCCAGAAAGATATGGGGGTGCACCTTGAGGTGGAGTAGGTCGGAGGGCACGATGCACTCTTTCAGTACTGTAGCAGGGGCTGTAGGGCGAAGAGCCTGCTATTTTTTCCACAAACTTTTGGAAAAACTTCACTGGATCCCCTCCTTCCTCCTTTTCAGGTAAGCCAATTAAAACAACATTGTTACATCGGCTTCTGCCTTCGAGGTCCTCCGCCTTCGTATCAAGTTTTGCAATGCGGTGGTTTATGTGTGCAATCACCGGATCCATCTTGTCGGCTCAGCTCTCCAAGGATCTAACCAGCACTTCGTTATCAGAAGTTTTCCTTGCCAGATCATCCAAAGCAGAGGTAATGTTTCTAATTTCAGAAGCAATCTCGGCCATTTCTGCCTTGATAGGGCGAAATTCCTCCAGGAATCTTATAACAGTCAGTGGCTCCTCCCCTCCAGTACCAGGGCTACAGGGCTGGGAATGTTGCTGCGATGAGGCCCGTGATTTCTTCGGGGCCTTCTCGGGGGTTGCTGGTGGGGTATGTTTAGGAGGGGCTTTAGGCATTTCTGCTTCCATCGGCATCTCTGGAAGATGCTCCGGTGTATCCAGGCTATAGGTGCTCCAGTCTGAGTGTAAATTCCAATAAAATACACAGGATATAGCGATTTTGAGCAGGGTTTAGGCAGAGCTCCTTGAGAGTGCAGCTAGCAAGAGTACTGCATCACGTGACTCCCCCGGCTGAGAGCTTTCTATTAGCTGACCACTATTTCAGTAGTGGGTACAGCAGTCGTTGAAGATCGGTAGAGAGTGAGGCTAGGGGATGGACTGCTCTAGGCGTATGCCTCCCAGGGGTGCCCTTTGTGTCTGAGCTGTTGCTTCTGGCTGAGAGCTTTCTATTAGCTAACCACTATTTCAGTAGTGGGTAAGCAGTACAAATGCTGATTTACATGCAGCAGCCAGGAATTCTGGGTAAGTGCCCAAACAGCTCCTTATGCTGAGACAGCAGCCGCTGGCTGGGTCTGAGCAGAGAGAGCGAGGAGAGAAACTGCCTCAGTGGAGAAAGGAGCCCAGACTGTGCACTCCAAGGAGGCTTTAGGTAGAACTGCTGTCAAGGAATACCTGCTTCTGCACCTGTCAGAGTCTACCTTCCCTCCATGAGTGGTCTGTCTCCCAGTTGATAAAGATCAGTGAAGATCAGCAGACAGTAAGGCCTAGGGGCTGGACCGCACTTGGCGTATGCCTCCTAGGGTTGATCTTTGTGTCTGAGCTGTTGCTTCTGGTTGTTTTTGGCTGAGCGCTTTCTATTAGCTAACCACTATTTCAGTAGTGGGTACAGCAGTCAGTGAAGATCAGTAGAGAGTAAGGCTAGGGGCTGGACCGCTCTTGGCGTATGCCTCCCAGGGTTGCCCTTTGTGTCTGAGATGAGTAGTATAAATAATGTTACAACTAAGATCTCCTCTGAAGGGAGTCAGAAAAATTTTCTGTACCTGACAGTGGTAATTTTTCCTAGTAACCCCTGTTTGAAAAATTGCTTTCTTGTTTTGCCCTATTGTATTGGAGAACATTCCTATTATAGTGGGATAGTGGACTAGGGAGGCATTTTACTCCTCCCAAATACTCTAGATATTTGTCAAAATTATGCTATGAAGGTGCTGGATGCATTTGTGCTAGCCCTGTATCTAAGAGTCTTGCACGTATTTGTATATTCTTTAGAATATTTTAGATATTCAGCTGATTATTATTTAAATGAAGATAATAAAGGGCTGGTGCCCTTATTAACTCTGCAATTGGTTATTTATATAGGTTTACCTATGACTGGTTATAAATCTTATGAAATCCAACCCAATGTTTTACTAGAGTTTCATAAGCAACAATTATAGAAAGGTGTACATAACTGATGATATTTAACAAGTACAATTTTAATACACCTAATCTTCTTTGTATACACTAACTCAATCCTTAATGCAAGTTCTAAATGTTTTACCATATGTATTATTTGTAATGCTTGTAATTGTAATGACTATAAAGTTGCATATTAAAACTTACCATAATCTTGTTTTAATAGACAGATACACAGAAATGTGATGGCAGAGAAAGGCCCCACAGTCCATCTAGTCTACCCAACACCCTACCCCCTGTTATGCTTCCACCCTCTTTTCCCAACCCCTTAAATCTATCCCAAGCCCTCTTGAACTCCTCCACCATTTCGGCTGCCACTACCTCCTCCAGCAGCTTGTTCCAGGCCTCAATCACCCTCTCTGTGAAAATCTGCCCCCTGACATTACCTCTGTATTGCCCACCTTCCAGTTTGAGGCCATGTCCCCTCGTGTTCGCTTCCTTCTTCAATTTGAAGAAGCTATCACCCTCCACCTTATTTATTCCCTTCAGATACGTAATGGTCTCAATCATGTCCCCACTCTCCCTCCTAGTCTCCAGAGGGTACAAATTCAGCCCTCTCAATCTTCTCTCATAGGGTACATCCTGCATCCCTCGTACCATTTTGGTTGCCCTTCTCTGTACCCTCTCCATCAACACAACATTTCTTAGAAATCGAGGCCTCCAGGCCAGAACTGCACCCCATACTCCAGATGTGGCCTGACCATGGTCCTGTATAATGGCATTAGCACCTCCCTCTTCCTACTATAAAAATCCCTCGCAATGCAGGCCAACATTCCATTTGCATTTCCCACCACCCTGCTACACTAGCTGCCCACCTTAAGGTCACACGATACCATAATCCCCAGGTCCCTTTCTGTTTCCTTCTCCTTAATCACCACCCCCCAAGGGAGTAAGTTTCCCTCCTATTCCTCCTCCCCTCCAGGTACATCAGCAAGCACTTTTGTGCATGAAACTTCATTTTCCAGATGTCAGACAACCTCTCCAGCCTCTCCAGGTCCCGCCTCATGGCTTGCACCCCACTAGGTGAATCCATCCCATTGCATACCTTTGTATCATCTGCAAACAGGCACACCCATCCCTACAGACCTTCCGCTAGGTCACTAACATAGATGTTAAAGAGTATTGGTCCTAGCACTGACCCCTGCGGCACCCCACTGGTCACCGCCTGTTCCCTGGAATGTGTCCCATTTACCACCACCATCTGACTCCTTCCCTTCAACCAGTTTTCCACCCACCTGGTGATCCTGTGGTCCACCCCTAGTCTGTCCAGGTTATGCACCATTCCACCATGCAGAACGGTGTCGATGGCCTTATTGAAATCCAGATAGGCCACATCCACTGCTCCTCCCTGGTCCACCATCTGTGTCACCCCATTAAAAAACTCTGTCAGGTTAGTCTGACAGGACCTTCCCTTGGTGAAGCCATGCTGCCTGTCATCCTGCATGCCATTCATCTCCAAGTATTCTATCAACCTAATCTTAAGTAGTGTTTCCATTACCTTCCCCTCCACTGAGGTAAGACTAATGGGATGGTAGTTTTTGACCTCATCCTTCCACCCCCGCCATGTAGTGCAACCACCTCTGCCCTCTTCCAGTCCATTGGCTCCATCCCTGTGATGAAGGACAAGTTAAACAGCCTTGCCAGATGCGATGCCAGTTCATTCTTCACCTCCTTGAGAACCCTTGGGTGTATTCCATCAGGCCCCATTGCCTTGTCCACCCTAAGTCTACCCAGTTCTTCCCTTACTCCTTTAGCTGTGAACTCTACCACACCCACCTACCTGTGACTATCACCCTCCCCACCCCATCCTGGTCCCCTGCCCTCTCTTTCCTCTGTGAAGATTGAGGTGAAATAGCTATTTATGCCTCTGCTTTTTCAAAATCTCCTTCCAGTACTGTTCCACTTCCCCCCTTATCCTTCCAATCCCATACTGTGCCCTCCTCCTTTCTGCAATGTACCTAAAAAGGTTTTGTCCCCCCACCTTGCCTGCTTTGCTATCCTCTCCTCAGTGGCCTCCTTAGCCCTCCTTATCTTTTGCCCTGCCTCCTTTCTTTTTTCCCTGTAGGTTTCCCTGTCCTCATCCTTTAATGTCCTCCTGTACCTCTTGAATGCTCTAGTCTTCTCCTTGACTCTTAACACCACCTCTCTAGTGAACCATAGAGGTCTTTTCTGTCTTCTATTCTTGTTTACCCTTCTTATGTTTTTATTTATTTTTATTTTAAGAATCAGTTTACAACCTTTGAGCCAGAGGCTCGTTTCCAAAGGTACTTCATCACATAAAGACATACATTGTGTTTTTGGTTACATAGCAAAGATTTGCAAAACAATCGGTGTTCAACAGAGGCGCCACGTCACATTGTGGTCAGACAAATACAACTGGGTACAGGGTACATGTAATTGATAACAGGTGTTACACAAGTCGGTATTAAGTGAGCAATCTGGTAGGTAAACACTGAAACAGCTGGCACTGGCCAGGTTAAACATAGGCATGGTGTACAGGGAAGTGGTGGAGGGGATGGTTAGGTGGAGAGCTGCCCGGGGGGCATTGTCAAGAGAAGCAGAGGTGGAGGCTATGTTCAGAGACAGGAGCAGTTACGAGTGCTGAAGATGTGGTTCTGAAGTGTGGTTTTGAACTTGGAGATGGTGATGGCAATGGTGATGGTGGCAGGGAGAGAGTTAAACCAGGTTGGGGCTCTATAGCAGAAGGACCTCTGGCCATGGCTGGTTCTTGATCTGGGGACCTTTAGAGTGGTCTTGTAGGAGACACGTGTTGCAATGGTGGGAGGGCTCTGGTGGATGGATGCCGTTACCCGGGAGAGCCCGAGTAGGGTTTTTTTGGTGAGGAGACAGGTTTGGTATCAGAGCCGTTCATCCAGGGTAAGCAGGTTAGCATCGACATACAGCTGACAGGTGTGTGTGAGCCTGGGGGCACCAGTAATCAATCTGCACGCTTTATTCAGGGTTAGGTGAATTTTGTTGAGTGCAGTGGTGTCGGCAGCACCATATACTGGTAGACCATAGTCTACAAGGGACAGAATGGATGATGTAACAGCTAGCCGGAGAGCATTTGGGGGAAGGCAGGTTCTATGGCAGAATAGGATGCCAAGCTGTGTGTTAGTGGCGGATGTTAGGGCATCGATGTGGTTGTGAAATGTGAGGGCTGAATCGAAGGTAACCCCAAGGTATTTGTAGGAGCAGACTTGTTCTAGTGGCTGGTTGGTACTTGGAAGGATATAGAGTGGGTGGTTGCTAGCTCTGTTTTGGGGGTGGGAAAAGAGCATAGTTTTGGTTTTCTTAAGATTGATGATGAGTCTCGCTCCTTAACCAAGCCTCGGCACTGTTGAAAGACTGCTGTAGGGAGTCCTGTAGGGAGATGGGATTGCGGTGGGTGGCAAAAAGGACAGCGTCGTCTGCATACAGTAGAATTTTGCCAGGGCATGCACTGGGCAGGGTGTTCAGATACAGCGAGAAGAGAAGGGGGCCCAGGATGGAGCCTTGGGGACCCCAGAGAGAATGGGACGGGTATCGAGAGTGTGCTATTAATTTACACACTGAGATCGAGTGTCAAGATAGCTAGCGCACCATGCCAGGGCCAACCGAGAGACCAGTGTGGCAGAGTGCATTCAGCAGAAGTGGATGGGAGACAGTGCTAAGCTTTGAGAGGTCAATGAACACTGCACCAGCTAGGAGCTGGTATCCAAGGAGGAGTGTAGAAAGTTGGAGAATTCAAAGGGCAGTGCTGGTACTGTGACCGCACAGAAGCCATGTTGCTCTGGGCATAAGATGTTATGCTTAGCCAGATAATCAGTGATTTGAATGGCCACCACTTTCTCCAGGGCTTTAGAGAGGAGGGAGGATGGAGATTGGCGGTAGTTGTTGGCCAATGACCTGTCGCCCCCTTTATGAATAGGTGTGATAATGGCTGTTTTCCAAGCTGTGGGGAATTGTCCCAGGCAGAGTGACTGGTTAATTAGGCTTGTGAGTGGTGCAAGGACTTCATCTAGCACCAGCCTGAGGATGCTGGGGTCCAGTGAGTCACTGCCGGGATTGTTGCCATTGAGAGCTTTGATTAGAATGGGTCTGGCTTCCCGGGTGGAAATCTTTTGCAGGAGGAAGCTGGGGTGCTGGAGGACAGGGGGAGGTTGGCTGGGGGAAGGGTCAAAGAAATTACTAGGGAGGACTGAGCTAAGGTCAGTGAAAGTGCTGTTGAACCAGTTAGCTATGGTGGCAGGCTCGGTGGAGGTGGTGCCATTTCTAGTGAGCTGGGATGGGGCAGGGAAGCAAGCTTTACCATTGAGTTGTAATATTATCCCAGAAGGTCCGGGCTGAGCCCAGGAGGAGGTAAGGGAGGCCTGGTAATGGTCTGCCTTGGCTTTCCTGATGGCCCATGAGCACTTATTCCGGCTACATTGTATGCTTGCCTATCAGACAGATGACCTGTTTCAGTGGCAAGGTGCCAGAGGTTATCCCGGTTTCTAAGTAATTGTAGGAGGGCCGGGCTAACCCAGGGTGCGTTCTGTTTTTTGGACCGCATTTTGGTTAAGGGTGCAAAGAGATCACAGGCCATGTTGAAGGTGTGAGTGAAGAAGGTGAGGGCAGTGTCAATGTTGGTTGCCTGCTGAATGGGGGACCAGTCTATCTGGGTGAGGAGTGCTTTAAGTTTCTTCAGCCCACAGGCGGAGGCACCTGCGGAGGGTGGTCTGGGCTTTGGGTTTGGGATTGGGGGCTACCCAGTGGAATAGGATAGGGGAGTGGTCACTCAGGGAGTCTGGGAGGACCTGGATGTTTTGGATTTTATGGGGTCGGTTAGTTATAATAACATCCAGAAGGGTGCTGGTACCACTCTTAGGGTTAAGTCTCGTGGGCTGGGTGATGAGTTGCGTCATATCTTGGGCGGCAAATGAGTCTCTGGTGGTGGATGAGGAGGTGCTGAGCCAATTTACATTAAGGTCCCCCACTAGGATTTGTTCTGCCTTATGGTGGAGGGTGGCCAGGTAGTCCGTTAAAGATACCAGGGCTGGGTGCTGGTTCTTTGGGGGAACGTAGGCTGTGGTGAGATAGAGAGGGCTCCTAGAGGGGTCTGGGGTGAGTCTGAGGGTAAGGGTCTGGGCCCCATTTATGAGGGCAGGGGTGGGGAGTGCGTGTCCAGGTATTGTGTCCCTGGTGTAGATTGCACAGCCTCCCCCTCATTTGCCTACTCGGTCCTCCCGGTATAAGGTATAGCCTGGGAGGGAGACAAATGAGTCAGGAATTGATTTGGACAGCCAGGTTTCAACCAGGGCTATGATGTCTGGTTGGTGAGCCAAGGCCCAGCACTGTAGGGCGTCAAATTTCTTCAGCAGGTTGCATATGTTCATGGAGGCTACTTGAAGACCAGTGGGCTGAGTGAGTGGATGGGAGGGGGCAGGGCCTGGGTTGGGATGTATGTTCCCTGTTAGGAGTAGAAGGAGGAGAAGTGCTCTGGTCAGAGGGAGGCAGATGGAAGTTTACGCGGGAGGCGATAGAATGAGGAAGGGTTTGAGTTGCACAAGGGGTGGGTAGGGTGGCACAGGCAGAGAGGCCTGAGTGATCAAGTGCAAAGGGCTGTGGGGGAGGACAGGTAATGTCTGGAAGAGGCGGTAAGGTGGAGAGGAGCATATGGGATGTGTGGAGGAGGAGGAAGGGGAGGAGCAGTGGTAGGAGGAGGGAGACAGGAGGGTAGGTAGGAACACTGGAGTAGTGAGGCTGAGGGTTAATAGGGACACTAGGGTTGGTGGAAGGCAAAGGAAGGAGGAGGAAAGAGATAGGCTGGTGAGCAGGGATGCATGTGCATAGTTGGAAGGCTGGTGGAGCTGAAGTGAGGAAAGAATGGGGACTAGGATGAGAAGAGGGAGATAGTAGTGAGAGATCACCTCTGAGCCTAGTTGCTGCTATGGTGTAGTGGTAGTGTATGTGCGTGAAGTGCATAGAGTACCGGGTTCAAGTCTTGATCAGGGTAGTCGGAGAGAGCTAGACTAGTGGCTGTAGCAGCAGGGAGTCAGATTCAAGGTTTGCAGAAGCACTTAGATAACACTTTAGTTGTGTCACAGGGTTAGTGCGTTCTTTATAGTTTTGAGATCCTGCAGTAAAAAATAGGCAGGTGTTCTAGGTGAGTGATGGAACTGTGGACTTTGGAAATAAGGGTGCAGGGTTCAAATCCTGCAAGGAAGAAGAGGTAAACTTATATTTTGGCAGGTTGGGGGGGTAAGTGATTAAAGGCTTAGAAAGTAGTAATAAAATAGGTAGACTATGTGGTGCAGAGGTAGAGCAGCTGACTCTAACTGCAAGGGTACTGGGTTTGAACACAGCTCAGGGACAGAGTGTAGACAGGCTCAATTTTTTAATTCAGAAAAGGAGGTAGTGAGGAATGGTTAAGAGTATGAAAATCGAGGCAGTTGTTGGCCTGGTTCATTGGCTCAGAGGATAGTCAGTAGAATTTAGAGAGAAGGATACCAGGTTTGATACTAGCAGGTGCTTAGAGATAGGCTGAAAGAGGAGTGCAGAAAGTAGGTGGTAGAAGGAATCAAAGGGAACTGCAGTGACCTCTAGTGGGACAGCTGTGAAAAGGTAGCTAGGAAGGGTATAGATTTGAAAGAGCAGCTAGAATAGAAAGTGCAGTGACCCCTAGTGGTTGGTGTGTATAACCTGCAAATGGGAAAGTGAACATTTAGTAAAAAGGAGGGTAGGTCATGTGTCACACCATGTGACCTAACAGCAGCAATATATGGAGCGCCGACCCTGAGCGGTTGGGGCGGGTGGGAAGTGCTTCACAACAGTCAGGCTGTAGTGCAGGACACTTTACCTCTTAAAGGCTCTGGCAATCCCCTGGCAATTATGCATGAGTCCATGGCTTTAAATGCCCCTCTCTTGATGGCTGCCCATAATTCCTGCACATCCCCTATCCTCAACATTTCTTCCCTAACTACATTCCATGAAAGTCAGCCTTCCTGAAGTCCATTACCTTGGTTCTCATCCTAACCCTCTCCCTGCCCGCTCTCACCCTGAACCTGACAGCTCTGTGGTCACTGGTGCCAAGCTCTTCCCCCACCTCCACTTCCTCCACACTGTCTCCATTTGTGAGGACCACATCCAACAGGTTTACACCCCTAGTGGGCTCACCAACCCTTTGCTGCAGGAATATGTCCTGAAGAGCCTCTAAGATGCCCCTGCTCCTTGCGGAGATTACTGTCTGGGCCTCCCAGTTGATGTCCGGAAGGTTTAAATCCCCAACTAGCACAATTTCCCCTTTCTGTGCCATCCTTGCTACTGATAAGTGTCTATCCCCTTCCTCCCCCTGCATAGAAAGCCTATAGACTACCCCAATTCGTGGGTTTTCCCCCGTCCCCTGTCTAGGGTGACCCACATTATCTCTGTTTCCCTCTCTTCATCCTGCCCTTCCATGGCTCCAATCCCTTCCCTGACATATAATGCCACCCTTCCCCTCCTCTTCCCCTCCCAATCCTTCCTAAACAAACGATACCCTGGAATACCCTGGGATCACCATCTCCCAGGCGTGTGGTTCATTCCACCAAGTCTCACTCACTGCTACAATGTCTAGGTTCTCCTCCATCATGGTGGCCTCCAGTTCTCCCATTTTGTTCCCAAGACTCCTGGCATTTGCAAACAAAGCCCTCCAACATATAGCCCCATCCTGTCCTTCCCTGCTAACTGTTCCCTTGATGAGTGTTGTGACTTGGTGGGGGCTGATAGCCTCTCTGCTCTGTCTCATGTAAGGATGGCCCTGTCCTTAGCCCCCCATTTAGTTTCAATTGAACTTCCTTGCCATGAAGTCCCCCAGTTTACTCTTTAGTGCAGCTGCCCCTGAAGAGCTCAGGTGTAGCCTGTCTTGGGTATACAGCCCCTTCTCCTCCCATGTAGAGCTCCAGTCACCTATCCAGCTGAATCCCATCCAACTGCACCAACCTTGTAGCCAATTGTTGAATGCCCTTATCTTCTCCTTTCTGGGTGTGCCTGCTCTTAGTACTGGCAACACCTCAGAGAAGGAAATGGAAGGAAAAACAGTGTTGCTCCTACAGAACCTAGCGAGTTCCTCAAACCTTGCCTGTACCTCCATCAGACTGTTCCCGTCCAGGTCATTTGTGCCCCGGTGAAACATCAGATGTGTCCTTTTATCCTGCTGCTTACCCCAGGAAGTAATATGATGCCTCACCTCAAGCGCAGTCATCCCTGGCATGCATTGTACCCATACTGCATTGTTTTTTGCTCCCTTCCTTCCCTATTTTAGCCCCTTAATTATTGAGTCCCCCAAGAGTGCCACCCTACTGCCCCCTGCTTCCTGGGTGTCCTTTTGACCTTTATCTTTGTGTTGCGGGGTTAGACTCCCTTTTTACTCCTCCTCATGTTCCATCCTGACTTGGTTTCTGCCCCTGCTCATCTTTTGTTGTCCATCACCTAACCTATCCTGATTTTTACCCACACCCAGCATCTGTCCCTCTTCACCCTCTCCCTTTAGCCTTTCCTCAGACTCCCCCTTCCTGTACCTCTTCATCCCTTGTACTTCTGCCTGGCTTCCTTCATCCCTGCAAACCCCTCCTGCATCACTGCTTGAGCATGAGCCAACTTCACCCCCCTCTATCTGCTCCTAGCCTTCCCCCATCTGCATCACTGAGCAAGATCGTGCCAACTGTGCTTGATCCCCCTCCAACTGTTCCTGTCCCACCCATCTTTGCAGAAGGTTTTGAGCACCGTACCCCACTTGGGGAAGTCTTCCTCCTCACCACCTGCCCTGTCTGCATATTGCCCCTCTTCTGTACTCTGCCCGGAGCATGCCCCAGCCTCCTACTGCAGCTCCTGCCCTGCAGGGTTTCCTCCCATTCATTTTCAGCCTCCCAGGAGCTCAACTCCAGCTTTTCCAGTGCTTCCTTCATGCCCCTTTTCTTATGCCACAGTTCCCCTAGTGCCACCCTCTGGTGTTTCCTTAATGTACCCGTCCCCTCCTCCACCCCTTCTCCTGCATGTGATGTGCCTGCCCCTCCCCCTTCCACTGCACCTGAGATCTTTCCACATCCCCAGCTGCTCTGCTCCCTTCTCTGATAGCCCCTGCTGGACCCCTTCCTCCACAATGTCCTCAACTAGGATTCCTGGGGGGCAAAACTATTTGTTACTTCCACCCTCTGGCCCATTTCACCTGTGCCTGCCCACCTTTGATGTTAGACTGATCAGCCTATAGTTGCCGGGCCTCCTCCCTGCTGTCACTCTTATAGAGCAGGACTTCATCTGCCCTCCTTCAGTCTCTGGAATCATTCTAGTGAACAGGGCTGTCAGAGGCGTAGCCAGTACCTCCCTGAGCTCCCTCAACACCCTTGGATGTATCCCATATGGACCTATAGCCTTGTATACTTCATGATTTGCAAGTCCTCTCAGGACTCTTTCCTCTGTGAATGGACTTGTGTCCATCTCCCTCCTCCGAGAGCTCTGTCCCCCTGTCCCTCCATTGTAAAGACTGAGCTGAAATACTCATTCAGGATATATGATTTTGCCTGATCCCCCTCGGCATAATCTTCCCCTGCCCTTCTTATCCTCATAATCCCTCCCCTTCTCTTCTTCTTTTCCCTTATGTATCTGAAAAAAATCTTATCATCATTAGCTACTACTTTGACTATCCTTTCCTCTGTTTGTGCCATTGCCCCTCTGATGGACATATGACCAGACTGATCTATTAATGTCTTTTGTTAATGTAGTTATGATTCTTTCATAAGTCTTGCTGTTTGGAAGTGGATGCAGAACATGGATTCCTGGTCACATGTCCAAGCAGGTCTTATGGGAAATACTGCCAACTGCTCAGTGTAAGTTTCCCATGAGCTCATCTGAGCTACAGACCTTAGCAGATGTGAGGGTGCAATTTCAAACACCTCAGACTTCCTACAAAACAGGGTCATAAAGCTGGACAAGGGATGTTATACATGTGAAGACAGGACAGTTGGCTTGGATGATGTCATACACATTCGCACACACACACACACACACACACACGCATGCACACACTCACTCATTTGGGGTGGGGGATGGTGGGGAAAAGTCACTCATAGGGTGAGGCCACTTCCCACAGGTAACGGAAATAAATTAGGGAGCTGAGGGTCATCTCTCTCTGTGGAACACTCAACATCTGACAAAAAGGGGAGCCCTGCTGCAGGTAGAAGTACAGCTTAACGAAAGTGTCTTCTACAGCTAGGAGTAGGTAAATAGGTTTTAGGTGAGGAAAGCTCAGATTTTTCTATACATCAACTGTCTGTGTAACTTGCTTTGTTTTCTATTTCCTAGTAAACTTGTAAACCCTTTGTCTGACTGTAAATATATCCTGTTTGTAAATACTTGTAGTTCTTCTAGTAAAGAATCTATTTTTGATAGAACCAGTGACTGCCTGTTTATTTAAAAAGGTAATTTTATTATTTATGCTGGGCTCTGTTTGCAGTCCATCTCCGAAGGGCATGCTGCCAACAGTTATTGTGCTGACCTTCCTGACCTTGAGCTAAGAAGGCAAGCATGTTGTTTCCTGGTCCCAGGTAAACATCAGGTGGTGGCAAAGGATTAGAAGTTCCCAACAGGAAACTGCCCTGTATGTGAGGGGTCCAAGGGGCAGTTTTTGTCCCAGCTGGTAACAGTGGTGTGAGATCTCTGTCACAGCCCCCTTACCAACTTCCCTACTTCCTTCTGCTTTACCTGGTACACCTCCCTATCCTCTTCCCTCAGGCTCTGTGTCTCTTTATAACTCCTAAGTGGCACCCTTTTAGCCTTTACCTTCACAGTTATCTAAAGGGGTTGGCTGATTATAGGGAACTTGATCCTTCTGCCTAACCTTATATACTGTGTCCCATTCTATTGCAGCTCCTCCAAGTGCACTTCAGCCAAGTGCAACATAATCTATAACAATGTCTGCCACATTGTGCTAAGTGCTGCTGGGCCCATTCATCACTGCACTTCCCTGAGTTGGCTGTCCCCTTTCTCCAAACACTGCTTTCACATGGACTGTTCTATTAATAAGTTTATTAGGTCTGGTACTCCTCTCTGTTTGTTCTTGTTGAGGTCTACTGCCAGATCCTATAGCCTTTGTTCTAGTGATGCACTGCTATTTCATGAACTAAAAAGTTACACTAAAATGTGACAAGTTGACTTTTCTCACTCAGTTTCCAGGTTCTGAAATTGTCTCCCACACCTGATCAAGTGCTCATGTAATGCCCCCACAAAACAAATGGGGGCTTACCTTATTGCCCATTCTCCCAATGCCTCCCTGTTGCCTCCAGGTGTCCCCATTGCCTCGTTGAGTTTTGCCACCACAGCCCGGGTCCAGTATGCTACAGAAAAGCCCCAACTAGCCCCCTTTTTTTGTTTTGCTCTTGTGGGCTTTGGGAGCAAATGCAAAGCTGCTGGTATTTCCCTTTCACTTCACGGATGGCTGGCGAGCTCACGCATGCTCTCTGAAGTGTGCCCTGAAGCTAGTATTGCAATCGTGGTCAATTGAGTGGTTTCCTGGTGGTCCCGGCCCCTAGAAAAGATAAAAAGGGGAACAGTGACCAGTGCAAGGGCCGAGAGAGACCACTGTAAATAATAAATAAAGGCTGTTATGAGCACTAGGTAGCTGGGCTCATGAATATTAATAAGAGCCCCTGGGAGCTCAGAAATATTAATGAGGGTTCCTGTCTGCTGCAGGAGACTGTACTTTTCAATAGCAGCAGCAGGTGCAGGAAATAAATAAAATGTAAAATAAAGCAATATTCAACAGGGCACTAAAGGGGCTGTTAAGCAAGGGGGGAATAATTAAAATAAAAGAACTATACTGGCTGCACCAGACTGCTGTTACTGGGACTCCTATAACTGCCTGTCTGCTGCTTTTGGACTGCATATTTCGGAAGCAGTGACAGGCAAGACACTGCAGCAAAGCAGCATAATAAAGCTGCTAAAATAAGCAGCATCTAAGAGGGCACTAAAGGGGCTACTGAAATGTGGGCAACAAAGTAAATGAAGTAAATGCCCTGGCTGCACCAGAACTTTATTCTTGGGACTGTGATACAATGCAAGGGGACTGTATAGTTTAACAGTCATTTTGTGCAGCCACAGCCAATTGGAAAGTCAGGATTTCAGAGCAAGGATTGTTGGGACAGTATCAGAGACTTGTAGGACTTAGCAAGAGGCTTGTGGGGAAAATGTTATGCAGGGACCTATTTCAGGTGCCAAAACATGGGGCCTATCAAGTGTCGAGGGAGGCTTATGAATATTCATTTTTGAGACTGACAAAGGAATTTAGCCAGTCATTTTGGGATACACAAGTGGACTCAACCAATTGGGAGCCCCAGAAGGACTCCATAAGACCCAAGGATATTCAGGCTGATCTCAGCACAATTGGGAGCTCCTCCCCAGCTAAACAAAATGGGCCTAGTGAGCTTAGTGAGAGCCCTCCACAGGGAAGGGGGGCTCTTGTCCTCTGCCAGAGAAAAGAAGTGGCTGCAAGCAACTCAAGTCGTTGGTCTGGTGATTGCCAGAAATTGTCCTCCAGGGCCAGCATCTGCCTTACCACATAAGGGAAATGTGGACAAGAAGTCTGGATCCACCAGCAGTTGTGAGAGACCTGCAAGAAATGCTTCTGCCGCAGCAGTGAGAGTGCTGAAGAAAGCCTGCAACTTCCAGAAAAGGAAAGTATTCCGAATCTGTCTGAGTGAGTTAACCTCTACTTACAAGTGCAAGTTTTAAGATATCTGTATGGGGCATAGAAGTCCAGCAAAGCCTAAAGTTTTGACTGTCTGTCTGCACCCCATGTTTAACCAGCATTCGACAGATGGGTCAATATCTGTTTTCAAGTGACCAGGAAAGGGTCCAGTAATTTGTATGTGCTGATTGTGACTGTTGATAGTACTTACAGGACTGAAAAGAAGTTCCCTAGCCACACGGAAATTCTCCTAACAGTGCCTAGGAGGCCAGTGAAAGTTCTGAATATCCTTGTTGGAGCTGCTAATGCCAGCAAAGCCACAAGGGACTTTGATTGTGTCTTAAGCTCCAGGAAAGCCACAGTGACCAGTTGAATTGTCAGGTAAAGTTGTTAATTGGTAGGGAGCCATGTCTCAAGCTCCATATGTGCCTCTGATGGAGTTATGCCTTAAACGCTAGTGTGTCTTCTCATGGACTGCGAGAGTCTGGGTCACCCTAGCCTTAGGGAAGAAGCACCCATCCAGAATGTCTGTCCATTTAAGCTAAAAATGACCATGGTGGCCATGCTGGAACATGGTTGAGTTGATTGTTACTACTGCAAGCTATTGATTGTGACTACCACAAGCTATGGACATGTACGTGCTGAACAGTTTCAGACTGGCTTGGGAGACAACCTGATAGTGTGCCACAACCAAGGGCACTGCCATATGCGCTTCCCCCTGGGGTGTATAGCCTAGACGTGGGGGTCTGAGACATGCTGGCCCCAGTCCTGGCCTGGTCTGTTCCAGAAGGTGATTTCAGCTTATAAAGATGGGCACTTCCAAAGAAGTAAGAGATGCTTTCCAGCTGCAAAAGCTGAAAGATCCTGCAGTCAGAAAGGGGGTTACCTGGCTATAAGCCTTTGCCCAGCATATCAGTATCTAAAGCCACAGCCCACCTGTTGTGATCCCCTGAATCCACCTTGTACAGCCTGATTTTGATTCTGCATATGATGGCTTCAAAACCATGAGTAAGCAGATCCTGGTCTGCCCATGAAAGGGACAGTAAACAGTTATTCTGAATTTCCAAGTTCAGTGTTTTCAAGTCTAAGCCAGCATAATTAAAAGAGTCGTAATGTTTCTGCAAAAGTTACAGTGAGGATATGTCTCAGGACTAAAACATTAAGTTTAATCTGCTTTTCTTCTTAGGGCCACAACTCAGTTTCAACATTAATAGGCCTGAATCTTTAAGACTCTAGTACTGGGTATCCAGATGTAGGTATTAGGACTGCAGGGTTCTGATACAGTTTGGGACTGGTATTGTGTGGGCATCTAATACAATGTTTCTGCCTTCTACTGCAGCTAGCTAGATAGCCAGATCAAATACCTGTATGTTAACTACCTCAGAGGTTGGTGGGTGGGTGGTTGCTGTGATTAATATCTAAACCCAAAATGCAAAATGAGTGTTATGGTATCCAGCTAAAACAAATGCCAAATCTAATACATTGTAAATAGCTTAACCTCTACTTCCACCTCCCCATTCCTAACCCTCACCCAATGTAAATAAATTTTTGTTTACTGTTTTTGCATAACCTTGGTGTGTGAACATATTATTAGAGAGATTCAATAATTGCTAAATGTTTGAATTGTGGGGTATTGAATAGTGAGTCATGCTTGGGGTGGCTATATGGTATTGTGGGTGGGTACAACATCCCAGAGGGTTGTAAAAAGTTTAATCTAGCCATGTAACTGTACTCTGGGTGGGGGCACTGCACATTCTATGTTACTTTGGGAAAGAACCAGTTTTAAAGTAAAGTACAAACCCAGACCCCTCAACCATGCTCTGGCCAGCTAAGGCAAGGTTAGTGTAGCCATCAGATACCCAGCGCCAGGGTTACACTCGGATTCCCATTGTCATTTTCTATTGGCATTATTTGTACTTGAGCTAACTGTTACTTGTTCTTAAGTTCAGTGTGCAGTGTTTATTGTATGCTAAGCAGGGCTGGGCAAACATTGCGGATTATGTTTCTGCGAAAATGTCATAAAATCCTGAAATTTTCGTGGAATTTCACTAATATCTACCATGGGTGAAATGCTTGGAGCACTGCAGAATTTCACTTTGTTCAGCAGAATAATCACATGACTAGAGGAATTTCATAGATGAACTGTGGAAATACTTAAGGTGAAACCATTGTGCAATTAATGGTAAAATTCTGCTGTTTGTAATAGGAATATATGGAAATATGTTCTGTGGCCATTGCAGTCATGTGATTGTCTTCAGGAAAGTAGGCATGAAAGGGCCCAACAGTTATTTGATTGTAGGACCACCTCTCTCTCTCTCTAGTAAGACTGGCCCTCTTGACTGGTGTACAGTGATATGAGCGAGTTTTATTGAGCAGCTCAATATGAGTGACTCAGTACCACTCACACTGAGAGCGAGTGGTAAAAAACATCACTATATCCTGTAGAGCAACTGTAGCAGGGAACTACACTCACTGCAACAGGATAAAGGATGTTGTTTTGCCAAGCCCTGCAAAATTTGATGTTTAGCATAATGTAGAGGCAAAAGTCACCACCTACCATGCCAGCAGACCCAGGTTCAGGTCTGGTTCTAGGGGGAAAATGTTACCAAACTATTATTGAGTCCCTGGCAGCCATACCTGCATATGAAGGGAGGAACCAGGGTGTGGAATGAGCAGAGGAGGCCAACATATCATCATCTGGCTCCTGGCAGTCAAATTCCACCATTGTTCACCCTCCTTGAGCCTACTCAGTCTCAATATCTTAAGGTGGCAATACAAATGAATTGTTGACATTCATGCATGTTCCCCACCTTGAAAGTGCTTGTTTTTCCCGAATTCATGGTCACCTGTAGTACCCAGGTTGTGTGGTAATACATTGGTCAGCATCTCCTACCAGCTTCAGAGGAAAGAGCATACTCTAAGACACTCAAATCATCCTCTAGTCACAGCACTCCTCTGATTAAGGCTCATTCCCAGTACTGTATGTGGTTGCCAACATCACAGTAGCAGTGCTGATACTGAACCATAAGGTCAACTGTAAAAACAAATTCTGGTCAGATCCACCACGGCTGCATAATGAAGTTAGTGAAGTTGTGTGAAATTGTTAAGGAAGTATGGAGAAACAACACAATGATTTGTAAGTAGTAAGATTTGTTTTAGTTTCTGTTCTATGGAAGGTATACACATTATTAGGAAAATATATGGAGGTGTACATTTTAATCGAAGGAATAGGAAGCAATATAGGTTTACAAAAGAACCCCAGAGCAAATGCCACTGATGTATGTGTTATCCCAGATGATATTGGCCAGACAGCCACATTTTAAAGAAAGCACAATTGCACATACCCCAATAATGCAACGCATCATGGGAAACATGCAAAGCCCCATGATGGTACAGAAGGTGGAAGTACATGAAAAAGTAATGGCTGGCATATGTTCAGCCTTGTGATTATTTACACACTTTTTTTTTTTAGAGAAACAGGGTTCTTGCCCATGAGGTGATGTAAGTTGTATTTAAGCAATGTATTGATGTGAGGAAGTCAGATGTAATGATGAACTGTTAGCAGAGAAAATGTGATAGTAACTTTCAGAGGGGGTCGCTTTTGATAAGGGCAAGGTAGTTATTCTTGTGATAATTGGAATAGTAGGAAAGTAAGAGGTCTATACAGAATTTGAGTATAAATATGTACAGTTTCATAAGTATGTACTCATAGTGCAGGCAACTGTGATATGCAGGTTTGTTTTAGAAATAGGTAAAAATAGTGATAAATGCAATTGATAGATAATTACATAGACATATAGATAGAGAGAAAGAGACAGACAGACAGGCAAAACAGGATGGCAGTGAAGTATTGAAGTGATGCCAACCCCACCCCACCCCCATCCCACAGACATGGACAGGCATTGGCGTGTTATTGCCCATAATGCTCACACCATTTAACCTCACCCTACCCTGCAGACACAGGGTTGAGGTGAGCCTTGTGACGTTCAAACTTTACAATCACCCCATTCCATAAGGAAATATGCTGAAATGGGTACAGTATAAGAGAATAAAGTGAACTTTGGGGCTGAAGAGTCAAATGCATGCCACGATACCTGTTACTGGATGCAGGGTGGTTAAGGAGGTGGAATGGTGTGAGCATTACTGTTGACAATCCCAAGTCACACACCTGATGCTTGTCAGTCGCTACAGGGCAGGGTTTTATGGTCAGAAACCCTAATGCCCTGGGAGTTTCCTTGGTATTTTCACTCCAAGTTTTCAGCATGGGCTTTTTGTGACCTCACCGCATGGACAGTGACATTATCAGTTCATTAGCCAAAAGGTAATTTTGCACACTGACTGTGCCATTTGGCACCACAGGTGCAAAAACACATTTTGAACAGGATATAAAAAATGACAGCTGTACTGTTTATGAGGAGGTGTAAAAATGGTAATGTTGAAAATCTAGAGTGAAATTATAAAAAAATTGGTGAAGTCATGATACTGCTCCTGCTAATGTATACCTTTTTTCAAATTCTGATGCATCCCATTGTTGTCATCTCTATTGCTGTTATGTGACTTCTTAACCTAGCAACAGCATTTAATGCATTACATTATAAGGACAAATAAATGTTATCAATATATTTACAGACAGTTACATAAACTTAATTTCCTTCATAGAATAATTTAAATTTAGTAATAGTGGTAGTACAAAGCAATTATTCAGATAACTTGAAAACTATAACTATTTTATGTTATACATTGACACCCCATAAGGACCTCCTTGAAATTGAGATGCAAATGTCACACACATATCAGGAATATTTTACTATCCTGAATACGTTTATTGCTTCAGTAACTGCTCAGCACATCTGTTGCATGACCTACTTATTGACATTTTACAACAGCTATGCAATGTATTGTTGCTTACTACACCAACATCATGAACCATAAAACAGATGACTGCCATAACTAGGGAGGCAGTATAGCACAGTGGTTTAAGGTTCTGAGCTGCAAATCTGGAGGTCTGGGTTTAAATCCCACACCCCCACTTGCATACTGGGTGACACTGAGCAAGTTACTTAACTTTCATGTGCTCCCAGATTGCCCCTGTAAACAAGCTTTCAGCTTGGTGTGCCACTCCTGGTTAAACAATTGAAAGAAAAAAAAACAAAATGTGTTATTTTTCTTGATTTAGTTTGCTACTACAAGCTTTGATTAATACACCCATCCTTAAATGTACTTTTTATAGCTTATGTGTCTGTGACCTAGGCAGAACTACACACAAAATCTTACACATAAATAAATAAATCATCAGAATAGCATTTATTTCAGTAGTATCTCCTTCCTTTTCAGGTGCCCATGACACTATGTAAATATATTTATATCTTTTAACTTCAAAGCACTAAACCTATTCAAATGCACAAAACACAAGACTTTATTCTCTTCAAACATTACTGTTAAACTTCAGATCCCAGAATGGCCAAAAAACAATTTAGACTTCACTCTTGCATGCCACTGTCATGATCACTTCTCATGCAAATAACAATCAATTACAGAAACTCTTTCATTGTTGTGCTATGCACTCTTACATCAGAGAGACATAAATCTTACAGAACTGCTAAAAAAAACTAATTTATCAAGACTGGATTTCTGAATTAAAACCTGTCATTTACAGTACCTACATAAATAATAGTTTACTGGCTACAAATGATGCTACAGACATGACAGTAACAACATTTCTGTTTTACATGGAAAACATCCATATAACGAACTTGTCATACAGGATTTGTGACCTTCTGTCTGCATGTATCTGACAAAGGAAAAGGCACCTGCTGACCCTTTTTTTTCTATTTTATTTTTATACCCAACTTGCTCATACTGTTAGAGCAAAATATTGACATGCTGGGGGTCACATGATGCTGAGCAAGGGATAGGACGTGTTCATCAGAGTTCCGTTCTTTCACCGACCTAAATCGCCAAAAACACCCGTTTTATTCCATTTGCTAGTACTAACTTCTGGAAGTTAAAGTAATTGGGAATAGCAGAGGCTGTTTTTGATGATATTTGAAGACGGACATTCCTTTAAACATGTCCACACAGCAATTAGCCGAGGAGGCCACACAAGAATCACAGGCCAAGAGCCCCCACCACAGCTCTTCTCCCCAACTATCTCCAGAGGAGCTTTCATCCTCACATATTTATTCGGAGCTCACATCTATTAAGGAGGCTCTGCTGAAACTCATTGAAGATGTAGTGGATTTTAAGCCAGCACTTATGCAGCAAGCCCGAAGAGTTACTGACGTGGAAGCCAGAGTAGCCTCCATAGAGCGAAAGCAGGATAAGATGGAGCCTGAGGTGGTGGAGATAAAAATGAGTCTATCTAAACTTGAGGACCATTTTGGTGACCTGGAGGGGAGGAACAGGAGGAACAATCTGGTGCTGTTAGGCCTTCCCGAGGGTGAAGAGGGCCCTAATACCATACAGTTCCTGCAGCGGTTTCTGAAAAAGACTGTGGGTCCCTCCCCGAGTGGCCTGGAGTTTATTTTTGAAAGAGCACA
Source organism: Neoceratodus forsteri (assembly GCA_016271365.2). NCBI lineage: Eukaryota > Metazoa > Chordata > Ceratodontiformes > Ceratodontidae > Neoceratodus > Neoceratodus forsteri. The sequence goes on along the minus strand of CM028130.1, from coordinate 1,061,468,998 downwards.
TAGATCTCTTAGGGCAAAACCCTCCCCGGCTGATCCACCTAGGCCGATTATCTTCAAACTGTTAAATGACTTAGATCGGGAATTTATCCATAAGGAAGCCAAGAAGTTATCAGCTATCCTTTGGGAGGGTAAAAAACTGAGGTTGGTGCCAGATTTAACATTGAAAACCTGCCAGTTACAAGCTTCATTTCGGCCCATCACTTCAAAGCTGTGGGCAGCGGGTATAAGGCATCATCTTCTATATCCAGCCCGATTAGAGGTTACCCTAGCAGAAGGTGCCAAGTGTTTTGACTCAGCAGAAGAAGCCACAAAGACTCTGCGAAGAAGTTACCCTGACTTATTTCCCAAATGAGAAAGATGTAGCATAGTTAAGCATGGGACTAAAGAGTCATTTATAAAGAACATTAGAGAAGAGACAGAGTAGTACTACAATGTTTAATCATTTCTGTGCGGCTCTGTTGTACTCGACAGTTTGGTAGAGAGCCATGAGGAATAATCTACAAAAGAATGCAAAGCACGGTTGCAGAGGCACCATTTTATAGTTGCTTTTTTTTAAGTCTAATTTTCGGTTTTATTTACACCCTAGGTTAATTCATAAAGAAGCTGCTGTGTACCTCGCTACTCGGTTTAATCCACTAGATGGATACGCCAAATACCTCCTTGTTAACAGGCAAGCGATTATTGCCAAGGTCTTTAAGTTATGTTTAAAAGGCTTTCCTTATCTTTGCCCTTCATTTTTTTTTTTCATTCCTTTTTGCAAAGTAAGATGAAGAATCTATAACTAAGCACTGCATATGGCCCAGTGTGTTATTAGCTGGGAGCGAGCTAAATATAAATTCTTTGAATTTATAGGGGGAACCTGACAGCAATTTCTTGGGAGAGAAGTGATAATAAGATAGAGGAGTCCCAGCTGAGACAGCTCAATCTCATACAGTTTAGCCATTTTTTTGGCGCTGTTATTTCTCTACTCTGTTTTATCAGTCTGGCATAATACACAGTAAGTTTAGACTGCTTAAACATGCAAATCATGGTCTATGAGGTAGCTTTTTGATATTAGTTTAAACTGTGCTTGCAGTATGATACTTAGAAAACTATTTTGGGGCCATTTTTATATATGGAATTACAGGGTTCACTAATAGAGCCAGAAACAAATGATTTGATACCTTTTATTGGACCAACATGGATGTTACAGAAAAGAACAAAGTGCTTTAGCTTTAGAACCAACCAGGTCCTTCTTCAGAAGCTTTGTGGCAGTTTTTTCAAATATCCCATACTATTAACACCAGGTTATATAGAAAAAGCAGAAATAATTCTCATTGGTTTAACATATACATTTAAAACATAATAGAAGATTACGTCAGAGAAGCTAATTAACACCAGTATGCCTTTATCCGAGGAGCCTCAGAAGGGCAAAGGTTATCAAGAATTCTCTACAGCCAAAGAGTTCTTGTCACATAAATTTTAAAATGTCTCAGTATGCCAAGAAAGCATTCTAGTATAAAAAAAAAAACCTTGGAGGTTCACTAATGGAATTTAGTCTCTGACAGGATCCTAAGCTTAGGTTACAATATTGTTCCTTTTTTTTTTTTTTTTTCTTGTTTCTTGGGGTCAAGTCAAAGCTATGGTATACATATTCCAGCGTTTCTCTCAGCCGGAAAGTAGGGCCGTTTATTTTATTCTCCGTTTTGTATACCCAACTGAGGGAGTTTGTTACATAGCAAGTGCTGGGTTACGGTATATATGATCCCACTTTTTCGGAATTACTCCTACACCCTGAGGAGTGGGGGTTCTATATTGGTGGGATGACGGAGGGTGTGACAGAAGTTATCCTTGTGACTTTTTTAGAGGTTAGAAGGTGATAGAACGTTGCTCTCCCTTTGAGAGTATCATGGACCAAGATGTAGGGAGGGCGCTTAGGGCCCGGGTGAGGAGATTTGTACATAGTTCAAGTATTTGGTTTAGCTTTAGTGTGTTCGGGGGATATATTTGGGGTAGCCTTTTCCTTTTTTGGGAGGGGATGGGTGGTAGCAGCATAGCCCTTCAATTCATTTCCACTGCATGGCACAACCATCTATCAACCTATGCTTAACGTTCTGAATATTTTTTCTTGGAATATTAATGGAGGGAAGGACAATAGGAAAAAATATGTTATTTTAAACCATCTTGCTAAATTCAACCCTATGATAGTGTTTCTCCAAGAAACACACATGCTTCCAGGACAGCTAAAGTTTTTTAAAAAGAGCTGGGTGGGCCAAGTTTTTGGAGCGTGATTCAGCTCTAGTAAACGGGGCGTGGCCCTGTTGCTAGCCAAAAGATTACCCTTTACTCCTGTAGATACGGTCAGCGATCCTGAGGGGAGATTCATCTTTGTTTTAGTTAAATTGGGGAACCTTGCTATAGTATTAGGGCCAGTTTATGGCCCTAATGTGGAAACCCCTTCCTTCTTTACACACCTAGCATTGGTATTGGCAAATAAACTACTAGCTTGGCAATTAAAGCAACAGTCAACATCAAAATGGTTTGCAGCCACTAAACACCCACATTCAGGTTCCTTGGTGGTTAATCCACCTGAGATGTTAACTCTCTTTAGAGAGTATTACAAGGCATTGTACTCCCCTGACCCCTCATCAGGTACTCAATATGAAAAAATGTTAGCATTTATAACTAGAGCAGACTTGCCCACCTTATCGGGAGATAACCAGATCCACTTAATAGCCCCAATCACTGTGAAGGAGATCTCGGTGGTGATCGATTCTTTAAAACCAGACAAGACACCGGGCTCAGATGGCTTTACGGGCCTGATCTACAAAACTTTCAAAAGGTATCTCATTCCTTTGTTGCTACAGCTGTATACTTACTGGAGTTCCTTCCCAGTCCAGGACCAGTCATTATTTGAAGCAAGAATAATTCTCCTGCCCAAACCAGGGAAGGATCCTACAGTGATCTGTAATTACAGGCCTATTTCCCTGCTTAATATTGATGTTAAAATCTATGCAAAAATTTTGGCCAACAGGTTGGCGGGAGTCTGGAAGTGTTTGATAAGCCCGGAACAAGCAGGGTTTGTGGCGGGGCGCACCTCATCAGACCATTTTAGGAAACTATTTCACCTGATTTCTGCATCCAGGGACCCCGAGCTGGAAGCTGTCTTGGTGTCCCTGGATGCAGAAAAAGCATTTGATAGGGTAGAGTGGACATACTTGTTTGAGGCCCTGTCAAAATTTGGCATTCCACAGTCCTTTGTTGAACAAATCTGAGTTTTGTATCGTTGTCCAACAGCAAGATTGCAGTGTAATAATCATATTTCAGATTCCTTCCCACTTTGTCGAGGCACATGGCAGGGAAGCCCTCTTTCTCCCTACCTGTTTAATTTGTATATAGAACCCTTAGTTAGAGTTCTCAACTTAGAACTGGGGATAAGAGGTATACGATTAGAACATTTGGAATTTAAGTTATCCCTGTTCACTGATGATCTACTCCTACATACTTCGAGTAGCAGGCAGTCCCTCCCTCGTGCCCTTCAAATTATATCACAATTTAGTGAGTTCTCAGGTTACAAACTCAATAAAAATAAAACTATGGTATATTCCCTATCCCCTCTTCTTATGAGGGACCTAATTGAAAGTATGGGCCTCCAATGGGAGAAAGAGTAACTAACTTACTTAGGCATCAAAATTTCTAAAGATACTACTAGACTTAAGAAACTTAATTTGGATCCATTGATAAAAACAACTAAAGAAGATCTGGCCAGGTGGAAAAATTTACCGTTATCTTTTTGGGGGAGGTTGAATGTTTTGAAAATGAAAATTTTGCCCAGATCTTTTTACCCACTTAATAACCTTAATTTTTATCTCCCTAAATCCTTCTTTTTGTCTCTTCAGAGAATATGTTCAGATTTTCTATGGAAGGGGAAGGCTTCACGTAGGGCTTATAGGAAACTCACCCGCCCTAGGGCAATGGGGGTGCTACAATTACCAGATTTTTACATTTACTATTTGGCAATTCATGCTAACAGATTTTTGCATTGGTTTACGCCCAAGACCTATATTCTGGAGAGCCCCTCGTGGTTACATTTGGATAACCAGCAATCATGTTCTAGCAAACTGGCCCTGGCAGCTTTGTTGTTTAACCCATGGTCAAATATTCCATTTAAACTTAGAGACTCTCCTCTCGGGTGGGATGTGAGAGCTTTACAACAATTATGTTCTTTGCTTCAGATCCATACTATAAAGGACCTGAGGCAACCTTTGTTTAATAATCCAAACTTAAAAATAGACAAGAAAATAGTTAAAACCCTCCTCGGGGGATCTCATAATGAGTTATGTTTAAAAGATTTCATTTTGGGGAACTCAGTGGTATCTATTTCTAGCTTTCAAAATAAGTTCAATGTTCCCTCTAAATTTCAGTTTCAGTTAATCCAAATATGTCAGTGTATTAAACATTTTCTGGGAAAATCACCATGGTCAGATCATGCAGGGGGAGTTTTAAATACCCTCTGGGAATTGTCTAGGGGTCGGAAATCAATAGCCAAACTATATAAGGGAATCATAAGTCAAGCTTTGATAAATCCCTCCCCAATAGCTTATTACTGGAAAAATAATCATACCAAGGATTTTTCAGATAAAACATAGAAAACGATCTGGACTGACAACTATCTTTTAATTAAGCAAGACCGATTGAGAAACATCCAGTTCAATATTCTACACAATTTATATTATACGCCTAGTAAATTATATCGGATAGGCAGGTTGTCCTCTGTAGAATGTAAGGACTGTAGTTCTGATTTTGCTACATTATACCACAAATTGTGGTCCTGCCCCAGGATAGCTAAATTTTGGGACATGATCAAAAGGCGGGTGGCACCTTATCTTAAAATTGCCCCATACTTTGATGAGAACACCTGCCTTTTAGGCATGTATTCATCTATCCCTACCTTTTTCCAAAAAGTACAGGTAGCATTGGTTGCCTTGGTTACAAAGTTGGTAATTCTTAGACATTGGAAGGAGGAATGGGAACCCTCTTTTAGAGAATGGTTGGCGGAATTTCTTACTGCCTTAAATGCAGAAAGATGTGTGGCTAGGTTCTCCCATGCTGGTGAGAAATTCCAGGAATGTTGGGGTGAGCTTTTTTCAGTCCTTAAGGATAAATCTGGATATTGAATTAGCTCCCACCAGTTTTTCCCCTTTCCTCCTGAAAATGCCTAGGACCCCTCTTATACATTTATACTGATAGGAGATCTACCTTTAAGGTGATATCTTCATCACTACACTTTCATTGGGGGGTCATAGTATTTTCTGTTTTTTTAGGTTTTCCCCCTTTTCGCTATATTTGGTTCTTTTGTTGTTAAAGGGTTGTGCCATGAATCTTTACAAGGGTCCAATTTGTTTATATTGTATCTGTCTCAGGTGTAACTGGGCCATGGACGAGGGGCTGCTGCAGGGTGGGAGGGGCTTACTTATTCTCAGGGTTTTCTTATGTTGTTTATGATTATTGTATTATGAACATGTCTGTGTTTGTCCAGCCATGATGGAATTTTATTTTGTTTCATTATATGTTTATGTTAAAATCTGTTCTCAGAAAATAAAGTTATTTGCAAAAAAAAAAAATATTGACATGCTTAGAGTTAAAAAAAATCATGATAGCTATGTGTGTATGTGTGGGGGGGGGGGTGGATATGCCTAGATGCAATTTCAGGCACTTCTTAATTTCTTCCCCAGGCAGCTCTGATAAATAAGTTGTTCCAAAATGATAGATCCACCTCATGCCCCTCCCACATGAACCAAAAAAAAGGTGGGGGTGGATTGTTAGGAGCTTCTTAGGTGGAGGTGGGGGTGGATTTTACTCCCCCAAAAAAATCTAATGCTGCCTTCCACTACTCAGGTTCCAGTTCTTGTACCTCCCATTTAAGAAAGACAATAGTGCCCTGCAACCATTGACTAACATGAAAGCATATTTATTTGAGGGTGGAAAACATTTCTTGGAGGAGGGTAAGGTGGAGGAGACTATTTGCACCTTCAGTCAGTCCACAGACAGAAAACATGACATCACTCCTTTTGTACATGTAAAATGTCTGTAGGCTCCACCCACTGCAGCCATAAAAATTAGGACACTTTTTTTTAACATTTTCAGTTAGTTATAGTAATTTATGTTATCAAATACCTTCACATAATTCACATTACAGACACACGTTGACATATGTTTTTGTATCACTAGTGTTTTCTAAAAGTTGTTCTTCATATAGAATCATGAAGAAAAACTTAGAATGTTATGAACAACTTGAAACATTGAGTGTGAGCAGCTACGTGACCAAAGGATACAGAAATCAAACTTAAAAAAAAAAAAAAGCTGTTCTTACCACATCATGCTGCACTCTTGTACCTCTGTAACTGGAATGGTACCGGGTCAATATAGGATTGCCAAAACAGCACATGAATAAAAGTGCACTCTAAAGCACAGAATGAAATACAGCTACAGGGGTATAATAGTGGTAGGAAACTACCACTACCCCTGTCGCTCAATAGGAACTGGAGGAAGGAGTAAAGATGCCAGAAGTGCAGTGCTTGGTTGAGCCACTCCTGTGGTGGAGTAGCTAAAGCACAAGCACCTGGAGCACTGTAGACTTGGGGATCTAGGTTTGATTCCCCATTTCCTGAAATTTATTTGTAAAAAAACTAAGTTCTGGACCCTACTTTTTCCTTTTTCTCCTCGGTTCACACCTCCCTTGGAGTTGCTTGTTTTAGTTTGAGGAGTGTTGGGGGCAAACCCCCCACATTGGGAGGTGCACAGGGACAGAGCCCCCCCCATAAATAATGATTTTAGCATTGTTGGCAATTGTGTGTACTGTGGTGTTCCAGTAAACGTTTTCATCCAACCTTATTTTGCCACATGACACTTTGCATGTGGTATTGTTGTTTAGCGTGGTTTCAGTTGTAACGTACAGTAATGACCCCATGCCAAAATAACAAGCCCCAACTGAGTAAAACAAGTTGTTTCAGACATCTTGTGGGTACTGTGACACCATGTACAACATTCAAGCTTTGTGCTCATGTTACATGATATCAGAGTACCTGCTCGATATCTGAAGTCAAGTCAAATCAAGTTTATTTTGACAAAACATGTATACAAAATAATTTATAACGTGTTAAAAGCATATAAAAATCAATATGTTATAGAAGACTAAATGACAGTAGTTACTTTCACTAATCCTCTTCAAGACTAGGGCTGTCGACTATCACAGAAATGAGTAAAAATCTTTTATAAAAACAAGCAGAAATGAAAGATTATTAGCTGCAAGGGTGAAAATTTATACTATGTTTTCAATTGTTTTTATAGATAATCTTGTACAGTACAGTTTGTGCAAACTTTTCTAGTGCAAACATGACAGGTTCATGCTGTATGCTTAGTAATCAGAGTGCTCTCTCTTTTGCATCGTTATCTCTGCACAACTCAAGTATAAGTACTAGCCATCTCTCTCTCTCTCTCTCTCTCTCTCTCTCTCTCTCTGTCTTTATTAAGGGGCAGTCAAATAACAAATATGAGACCTCCAATCTGACATCCTACTTACAGTGACATTCACAGGGAATTATCCCTCTACTCTTCTGAAGTCCTTTAGCCAAGTTAAACTGTTCCATCCTTATTCTGCTCATTGCTTTCCTTTGTATAACACAATCACAAAATAGGACATACTCCTCCACCGCAAATTCTTTTTTAATATTTCTGAATATTCTCAGGTCCCCACAATCTCATATGACAGCCAGATCGTGGGTGGTTGCCACATCTAGTGTTCTTTAGATTGTAAGACTTCTGAATATCTGTGCGTTTCTTTGTTTAATATAAAATCTTTTTCTAAACCTATTTTATGGAGTCCTTTATTCAATCTGGCCAGCCAATACACTTCGTCTTCACTAGATGCAGCAGATTCTTCCTTGAGGCATTTCAGTGACAAGCTTCCACAGTCTGGAGTGATACTCCTGTGCCAGAAATTAATGGCCATATCTGAACCAGCTTGTTCTTCACATCTGAGGGCTAAATATTCTATATAGCAAAAGTGGGAATTTAATTACATATAAAGAAAGTGTACTTATATAATACTCATCAACAGATATTAGTCAGTTATTTCCAGTTTTCTGTTCTGCATACTACAGGAAAAGTGCAGAAAAAAGTATATTTTTTACTAGTGCAGAATACTGCAGCATTCATCAAAAATACACTTCCTGGATACTAAAACAGTGAAAATGTGACTCAGAAATCAGACACTGCAAGGAAAAGCACAGAAACCTGATCTAGTGATTGGGACAGAAAACTCTCATATTGTTAGATATAAATCAAATCAAATCAAATCAACTTTATTTTTATAGTGCCTTTCAAAACCAAGGCACTGTGCATAAAACCAGATACATCAAATATAAATAAAATTAAATAAGCATTTAAAACAGATCATCCTTAACTAGGGAAGGCTAGGTTAAATAAATATGTCTTTAACTCAGTTTTAAAACTACCAACAGTTGGGCATTCTCTCAACCGACGAGGTAGAGAATTCCATAGGGTTGGAGCTGAAAAACAGAAGGCATGACAACCAGATGTCTTCAGACGTACCCTGGGAATCTCCAGCACTCTCTTGTCAGTGGATCGGAGAGAATGGAGGGGGCAGTAGGGTACCAGGAGATCTTGCAGGTACCCGGGTCCCTGATCATGTAGGGCTTTAAAGATTAGCAAGCCAACTTTAAAGGTGATCTGCCACTGAACAGGCAGCCAGTGCTGTTCACGGAGCACATGCATAATATGACTAGTTCTAGAAGTCCCAGTCAATAGCCTTTACAGTCAAGTATGGTTTCACAGCATCTATTTTCCAGTTATATGCTGCAGTTATCCATTTTTAAAGCAAAATAGGTAACGTGGACAAAATATAAAATAAAGCTGTAAGTATTGAAAAGAAACTTTACAGAATGCTACAATATCTTGTAGAAAACATTAGAATATATTGTCAGAATTAACAAACAAACAAAAAATATGACTCAGAAAACTGGCATGCCTGACTAGTGGCACCACCGAGGAGAACCACAACTTTTTTTTCCTAGTTTACATAGGTAAGCATAGACTGGTGGATAAGAGCATATGAGTTAAAATAAGAAAGAGTCCCATAAAAGGGACTACAACAATGTGATCACAATAGAAACAAGAGGATATGATCTTAAAAGGGGAAGGGATAAGAAGAAGCTTAGGGAAGTGTTAATGTACTTAACATGGAGGATGGTATGATTTCTTTAACAAACTGACAGAGCGTTCAGTGAGAGTTAACAGTGTGCTGAACAGTCAACCCAGATAAAATGAATGCCTTGAATAATAGACTAGAAAGGGGGATGGGTTCCATAGACCATGTTATCTGTCCCCGACTCAGAATATTTACATGCCTAAAAAATACTTAGGTTTGACAACCCTTACTTGGCTAGCTATCCAGTAGCAGGATTCTAGATGTTTAGTAATATTTGCTTTGAAAAAGAAACAAAACTATTCCTAAAAATAGAAGGGACTGACATAATTAATCTGTTATCATTTATATTTGCCCATTTTGTTACATATTAAAATATACATTGTAACTGGACAGTGTACCAGAAACATAGAAACATAGAAAGTGATGGCAGAAAAGGATGGCCTGGTTCAGTCTGCCAGTATGCCTAGCTAGCCGCTAGGACTTTGCCATTTCCTACCATCCCGCCCAACCCCCGGATCTAAAAGATCCTTGTGTCTATCCCACACTTTCTTGAATACCCCCACTGTTCCCACCCCACCACCTCCTCTGGGAGACTGTTCCAGTTATCCACCACCCTCTCTGTGAAATAGAATTTTCTAATGTTTCCTTTGAACCTCCCCCCTACTAGTGGTGGGCGAATTGCATTAAAGTCTCTACCCTTAGTATTTCACATATAACCCAACCTTTTTGTCACACTATGGGCAGTGAAATGAATAACTGTGCATCCAGAAGTAAAGCAAAGTTCCCATTCTTGTGGGTACTTTGCATTACTATGGGATGCATAAAAACATTTATTTTGTTTCCCTGGTGTCTAGTGGCCCCTTTGTCCCACCCTGTCAGGTAGCACCCCCCCACTCCACTACTTCCAACCCCGAGACGGATCCAGTTAAAAAATATATATTTTCCCTGGTGTCTAGTGCCCCTCCCACCCTGTCAGGTAATACCCCCGCCTCTCTCCCCCAACCCCGAGTCAGGTCCAGTTTAAAAATATATATTTTTCCTGGTGTCTAGTGGCCGTCTAACCCCCCCACCCTGTCATGTAGTATCCCCCACCCTGCTTCCCCTCCAACCCTGACTGGAGAAGGCCAGTGGCACATTCCTCCACTCACCTCCATGGCTGGCAGCAGGCCTGACTCAGCTCAATGAATGAGCGTGTGCTTGCACAAGCACATGCTCACTCGTTGACAAGTCACATAATTGACTCAGTCCTGCTGGGGTGTACAGAAGGGAAGGGGGCTGCTCCAGTATCTCACAAGTGGGGCAGGATGGGGGAACAGCGGGGTCCACAACACCATTCCCCCATCTCACCCCCTCACAAGACACCTAAGCAGCCCCTTCCCCTTCTGTACACCCCAACAGGACTGAGTCAATTGGCGACTTGTCAATGAATGAGCAGGCATTGCTAGCCAAGCATGCACTCATTCAGTGAGCTGACTTGGGTGGGCTGCCAGCTGTGGAGGTGAGTGGAGGATGTGCCAGTGGCCCACTCTGGTAGGGGTTGGAGAGCAGGGTGGGGGTACCACTGGCAGGGTGGGGGTGGGGAGCCACTAGCACCAGGAAAATATATTTTTGAACTGGATCTGACTTGGGGCTGGGGAGTGGGGTGAGGGTACTAACTCACAATGTGGGTGGTGTGGGGCCACTAAACATAAGGGATAGCTCAGGAGTGGTGTTGGGAGGGATTCTCCATTTGTGACCTCTACTTGCTTTGGTGTTTTAAGTGCAATTTGCACTTAAAACCCCCAAACAAGGCAGTCTAAATGACAGTACCCACATGTTATTTGGAAAATTACATGAAGTGCTTACTGTGGGGTGAAATTGCCAACTTTGTGGCTATTTTGTCCATGTAGCAAAACTTCACTGCATCTCTACCCCCTACTATCTGCATATCATGCCCCCTAGTTTTTGATAGCACCTTTAGCTGGAAGATGTCATCTACTGGCACCCTGTTAGTACCCTTGATATACCTGAAGGTTTCAATCATGTCCCCCTTCTCCCTTCTTTGTTCTAGGGAGTACATGTTTAGCTCCTTCAGCCGCTCCTCATATGACAGTTGCCTGAGGCCCCTCACCATTTCTGTCATCCTCCTCTGGATGCGCTGCAATCTATTCACATCCTTCTTGAGTTATGGTCTCCAGAACTGGACCTCATACTCAAGATGTGACCTGACAAGCTGCCAGTACAAGGGCATTATGACCTCCCTCGTCCTGCTAGTTATTCCTCTGCCAATACAACCCGGCATCCTATTGTCCCTTGTCACTGCCTTCTCACACTGCCTTATTACTTTCAGGTCTCAAGAAATGAGTATACCAAGATCCCTTTCCAGCTCGGTAGTCTCTAGGGCATGCACCCCATCCTGTGTTCTGCACCATGTTTGTTTGTTTTTTGCCTAAGTGCATGATCTTGCACTTTTTTGTATTGAAGGACAATTGCCACTCCTTGGACCATTCCTCCAGTTTCTCCAGATCCTTGTGCATACTTTCAACCCCCTTAGGCATATCCACCCTATTACAGACCTTCGTGTCATCCACAAATAGACACACTCTTCCCTCTAGCCCTTCTGCTATGTCCCCTATAAATATATTAAAGAGGAGTGGCCTCAACTCCAACCCTGAGGCACCCCACTGGTGACCATTCCCTACTTTGAAGGTACTCTGTTAATTGTTACCCTCTACCTTCAACCCTCCAGCCAGTTCTGCACCCACCTAACCACTACAAGCCCCAGCCCCAGACATCTTAGTTTGTGGAGTAGTCTCCTGTGTGGCACAGAATCAAACGCCTTCTTGAAGTTGAGGTGTGCAACATCTACAGACCCCCACTGATCCAGTACTCTTGCGACCCTGTCAAAGAACTCAGTCAAGTTCGTCTGACATGGCCTTCCTTCAGTGAACCCATGTTGCCACTGGTTCTATAGAGCATTGGCTGGTTCTATGTGATAATAGTGACCACCAAAAGGTGATCCCTATTATCGCGACCTGCATTATCGCCAGAAACATTTTCAGCAATATGCAGTAAAAGTCGACGAGGAAACTGTGCATGCCCCCCAACTAAAGATTCTCAACTCCAGGATGGTGCATGTTGGGGAGGGGGGCACAGCCCAGTTTAAAAAAAATTAAGTCCTGCAGCTGCAGGATGCAGCAAAATTGTACCTGCCCCCAGTCCTGAACCCAGGACCTGATCCATCCGAGCCAACCACCCTATCCTCCACACCACACAGTTGGCTCAGCAGAAGCAGGCACTCTACAGGATTACAACCCTATTCCCCATCCCTCCATGTCCTGTCGCCCACCTTCCCTTTCTGTCACCCACCCTATCCTCGTGGTCGCATCATTCACCATCCCCCTACCATCATCCATGATGATAGCACTGTCATATGGGTCTCCATTTTTGACAGTTGCCCATATGCAGTTGCTATCATCACGGTATACCCCATTGGCCTCTAGGCAGCTAGTGATTCTCTTCTTTAGCAGTTTCTCCATGAGCTTGCCCACTATTGAAGTTAAGCTCACTGGTCTATAATTGCCTGCCTCCTCCTTGCCCCCCCCTTATGAAGGGGGACTACATCTGTCCTTCTCCAGTCATCAGGGACTTAATTGCCTCAGAATGCACTAGAAAATGTCTTTTATTTAACTTTATTTTTTTTTCAAATAGAAAATACAGAACTGCATTTATTTTTAATGATTAATTTAATATAAAATAATCCCCGATTATTTTTTGTTTGGAAATTTCTGGCCACTTCACATGTTCAACTGTTTTTTTATGTCCAGAACACAGTTCACAAGTTTCTGCATTTGCACAGAGAGATGCTGCTCCAGGTAGGAAATGATCACATCCAAACAAGAACAAATGAGCCCAGAATATTACTTGTGTGATTGCTAATAAAGTACTGTACCTTTGCCTTACCGATTTATTTAAAATTCTCCACAGTTTGTTAGGAATCCCCTGCACCCCTGCACACACTGGACAGGAGACATTAGGATCAATAGTTTGATAACACAATACCTAATTGGAGTACTAATGAGGTCAGGAGACATTAGGATTAATAGTTAGATCATGTAACACCTAATGTGAGTACTAACAAGGTAAAACTAAATGCAACACGATTTGTCTATTGGCTTAATGTTATGTATTCATAAACACCGGTTTCTGGATTAAACAAGCAAATAACAATATATTCATTCTGTTTAGCCTGCTATACATGTGTATAAACAGGCATACATATACTGAGACAGGAATTAGAGGTCTGACTGTATAAATCAATAGACATTATTCTATCAGAGAACGCATTTTGTTTTATAGATTCCACATCAGATATTATCGCACTGTCCTAGCCATGATTTTTGCCGTTGATGAGATTAACCAAAATCCATCTATCCTTCCAAATATGACACTGGGATTCAGAATTGTTGATCCATGCTATTCTGCTGCTAGAGCACTTCAGGGAGCTATATGGCTCTTAGGAAAAGCAAGGTCCATTCCAAACTACAATTGCAAATTACATGAAAAATTATCAGCAATAGTTGGAGGATTTCTATCAACATCTTCCCTCCCTGTGGCTAGACTTCTTGGGCTCTACAGACACCCACAGGTAATCTACTTTATGTTATAGATAGCGTTAAGAGTGTTTTAAGAGATATTGTTTCATTTCAAATACTCACATAACAAAATGTAGTTTCTCCTTCTAGATGTAAGCTGTTTTGAAAAATAGAGTACTTAATAACCTAACAAAACAGAATCAATGTGTCAAAGGTACAGAGAGGCATCAAGCTACTATAAGTAGAAGCAGGACCCAACTGGAAATAAGGTGTGGTATCTCAGCTAGGCAATCCTGTGTTTGTAAATTGCTTGTAAAGTCATTTGGGATGCAGTGTATGAACAGTACTGCACAAATGTACAGTAAATTCTGTACTATTGTTCAATCCAGGCACTACCAGTAGTTAATCAAAGTACAATGATACTGAGATGTGCCAAAGCTCAAATGTCTAGAAATTAACTACATATAAAACAAGAGTTGGCTACAGCCAAACAAGACTTATTTTTCAGTGTAGCTATCTGTTGTTTACAATTGTGAGGTGGTTGTCCTAGGAACCTACCCAATCCTTTCCTTTTTTCCTCCTACTAAGAGCCTTAGAAACTAGATGTGGAGTGCCTGAGTGATGTGCTGTGATTGCCACAAGGTGGTCAGTAGAAAAGCTGCTGCATTTTGCACTACATACGAGAGTCAGATCAGGCCATAGGGAAGGACCTTTTAGAGCTCACTGCAGTACTTGAAGCACTTAGCAACAAAAGCCTGCTCCAGTGTTATATTCTGCAAACTCTGGTCAGAGCCAATGCAGCTGCTCAGAGTGGCGAGTCAGAATCCTCGGAGCTGTCCCCGTGGTGGAGTCAGCCATATCCAAGATGGCCACCATGACAATACTGCCCATGATGCTTGCACATGTGCAATTACTATCAGCAGCCACCATGGTCATGGCAGTCATAACTTCCACAACCAAGATAGCCACCATGACATCACTACACATGAGCAATTCTCACACATGCTCAGTTAGTTATGGTGGCTATCTTAGGTATGTCATTCATAACATCTGCAGTTGCAGAAAAAAAATAGTGCCCGGCAGAAGGGGTGTGGTTATATGGCCAGTGGAGGAGAAGGGTCCCTAAAACAAAATGCTGTAACTTTGCTGCAGGACTGTGGAAGCACACCAGAGGGATATCCAATCATGTGCTTCCACAGTCCCTTTTTCCTAAGTAATAGCAATATATCTGTGGAGCTCTGCTCATGCATCTATCAAAATGGGAAGGTACCAACAATTGCAAACAGTAACCCCTAACTAGAGCCAATGCCTGTGATTCAAAGGCTGAACTTTCATCAAGGGATAAGGTACTCTCAGATATATGCTTATCCTGCATGCAATTTTAGTTTGTCGTATTTTAAGCTTTTAATTCTTATTTGTTTGCAGTTCTTGGATAAATTTATTTAGTTAGAATGTAGGTTTAGGGATTGAAGCATAGTTTAGAGGGCATGCAAGTGTAGAATAGGAGGTAGATTTTTTATTTTTAGATAGGGAGGAAGAGTATTGCGGTGCATATATTCAGGATTCATCTGTTTTACCTGTGGAAGTGGTGGAATTAAACCTAACCTGGTGTTGCTTGAGGACCTTGTGTGGAGTGTTGAAGGAGACAGCAGGCCATGGAGGTGAAGTGGAGTGTTTACTGCTGCCCAGTTTGGAGCCGTTGATGCTGGCAGAGTTTTCCCTGGGTGAGGAATTCACGCTGGTGCTGATGTTCATGTTTGGTGGTGGGGAGAGCTTGGCTCACTTTGGTGCATCTGATGTCATTGTGGGACTCTGCTCCTGGGAGACAAAACTATGGATTTATGATCAGATCTTCTGTATCGGGACTTTGTTCAGCTCGGAGGGTCAGTTGGGTGATGCAGTGCTTGTCTCCCACTGGCCTTGGACCGATGTGAGGACTAAGTGCGGTAGGATTCAACCTGAGGTTTTGAGAGATCACCAGAGAGCTTTGGTTTAAGCTTTTGAAATATGGCTTGAGGTAACTGAGTTCCGTGAGTTCCACCACAGTCACGATAAATTCCTTGGTTAAGTGCCCTTGACAGCAAGATAGTCGTAGGGCTAAAACAAAATTGATTGATTCTCTCAATTGAGAGAGATGAAATTCTAAAGGACATTTTGTCTGTGGCAACTTTGGTTGTTGGGAAGTGAGAGTTCCTGGACATAAGACCACTATTTTTGTGGACTTAATTTCTTCTGTTGATCTGGTTTGCATCACGGAGACCTGGATGGGTGACGATGCAGGCCCTGTTTTTGAGGCCACCATCCCTGCTGGGTATACCGTGGTGCACTGCCCGAGGAAGGATTGCAGGGTTGGGAGAGTGGCCATTGTTTTTCAATCCAGTCTGGGCTTCTCTGTGCACCCAGTTGGTAGCACCTAATCTTTTGAGTGCATTGCTGTGTGTGGGGGGGGTGCAGGTGCAGGTTGCAGGATTCTCCTTGTTTACCACCCCTCCCAGGGTCAGGAGGGGAATTCCTGCAGGAGGTAATGAACTTCGTTATCGACCAGATGTTTAATCCTGGGGGACTTCAATGCCTGGGTCGACAATGAATCCTCGCATTTCAGTTACAATCTCCTCCAGTTCATACAATCACTGGGCCTGTCACAAGCAGTTGCTGCTGCTACTCACCAACATGGACACACACTCGATCTGGTGTTCCAGCTGGGTCTTGAGACTGACAACCTCAAAATTGATCAGGTCATTTGGTCTGATCAGTGCACCATGGAGTTCAGTTCTGGAGCCCCCCTGAAAGGCCTTCCCCTGTGGAGATGGTCAGCTATCGCCCCTTAAAGGATGTTGACCCAGAGGGACTATTGGCATTAGCTGACCCATCTAGGGTTGATGCAGCATGTGCGATTGACTCTGGAGAGGCAGTGGCCACCTAAAACAGGGTGATTACCGAGGCTCTAGATGCCATCTCACCAGTCCGTGTATGACCCAAACCCTCTCACTAGAGATCCACTTAGTTTGATGGGGATCTCAAGGTGATGAAGATCAGGGCTCAGAAATTGGAGTGTTGCTGGTGGAAGACCCAGCTGGAGGCTGACAGACTGGCTCTGCATTCTCACTATGCTGAGTACCAGGGGGCAATTTCCTGTAAGAAGGCAGCATTTCTGTCCAGGGAAATTGCTGCGGAGAAAAACAGACCATCTCAGCTGTTTTGGACCGTGAGAAGGCTCTTACATCCAGCCTGTGTCCAGCCAAAAGAAGCTTTTTCAACCACTTCATGTGAAGAGTTGCTCTGTTTTTCTCTGACAAAGTGTCAGCCATCTGATTGGGGATTCCGTCAGCAAGACTTGTGCCCTGCAGTGGTCGAGATGGGAGGTTCAGAGGCACTTAGTCTACCTGGAAGGAGTTTAGGCCAGTGAAGGTGTCTGAAGTGACTAAAGTGATCTCGCAGCTGAAGCACACCTTTTGTGAATTGGACCTGGCACCAACGCGTTTCTTAATGGGATGTGCCAATGCCATTGGCTTGGTGTTCGCCAGGATTGCCAGGTGTTCGATGGTGGTGGAGGTCTTCCCAGCTGCTTTGAAAGAAGCATTGGTGAAGCCCCTTCTAAAGAAATCATCCCTCGACCCAGACGTCCTGATGAATTACCGTCCGATCTCCAACCTGCCATTTTTGAGCAAGGTTGCTGAGAAATTGGTAGCACATTAGCTCAAGGATCACCTGGTGTCCTCAGATATATATGAGCCATTCCAGTCAGGTTTTCCAGCCAGGCACAGCACTGAAACTGCTCTAGTGAGAGTGCATAATGATCTGCTTAGGGATAGAGACAGAGGAGACAGGTCAGTTCTTGTGCTCCTCAATCTCTCCTCAGCCTTTGACACTGTGGATTACGTTGTGCTTCTTGATTGACTGAGTTTTGTGGACTCACTGGCACCATCATCAAATGGTTTGAGTCCTATCTATCAGAAAGAGTGCAGCGGGTGGTGATGGGGAATTTCTCCTCCTCCCCAATGCCTCTGTCTTGCGGAGTACCTCAGGGTTTGATCTTGTCACCGATGTTATTCACAGTGTACATGCTGCCCCGGGCGAGATCATCCAACAAAACAGTGTGGAGTTTCACTGCTATGCAGATGATACCCAACTGTATTTGTCTTTTGCACCCGGAACATCGGGAGTGGTTGACATGCTTAACAGCTGTCTGGCTAAAATCAATGATTGGATGGCTTTCAGTTGGCTGAGACTCAATCTGGCTAAGACTAAGGTGCTGGTGATTGAGCCTGGCTATGGGCGTGATGGGTTGCCACCAGAGGCTGACTCTGGACTTGTTCTGGAGTCTACTTCATTGGTGGTTTCTCTGTTGCAGACTGGCCTTTGAAGAGCAGGTGTCAGCTGTAGTCAGCAGTGGTTTTTACCACTTGTGGAATATTGCCCGGATTAAGCCCCTCATTCCGCCCAAGGACCTGCCAACACTAGTATATACCTTTGTGACTTCTAGGCTCAACTACTGTAAAGCTCTGTACTTAAGGGTCACAGGAGGGATCCTCTGTAGGCTGCAATTAGTGCAGAATGCAGTGGCCCAGTTAATGATGGGCCTTTCAAGGTCCAGTTATGTGACCCCGGTTTTGCATGCTCTGCACTGGCTGCCAGTCAGGTGGAGGGTCCTTTTCAAGGTGGGGTCTTTTCACCTTTAAGGCCCTATATGGGCTGGACCCTGGTTACCTGTCTGAGCTTCTGACACCAGTGTCCTCTGCTCACTCCCTCTGCTCCTCTTTGAGGGGCCTCCTGGACGTTCCCAGTGTATGGCTCAAGACTTCAGGAGATCATGCATTTAGTGTTGCTAGGCCAACCCTGTGGAACTCGCTTCCACTTGCAGTCCAAAAGGTCTCCTCAATTGAGGTGTTTAAAGGGAAGCTAAAGGCCCAATTCTTCAACCTGGCCTTTGACTGCTGATACCATCTTTAGCTTTGGCCAGTCCCATGAAGATGACTTCTGGAAACCTCTGTTTTGTTGAATTTTATTATGTTATGATTTTAATGAGGTTTAGTTATGTTTTTATTTATGATTGTGTGTTCTCATTTGTGTTTGGTGCCCAGAGTCTCCGGGATTGGGCGCCCTACAAATAAAATTGCCTTTCCTAATGCAAGCAGAATCCCATACAATGTTGCCACTAGGGTAAGGTACAATTGTTATGTAGGGTGGGCAGACTGGCTGGGGCTATAATCTTTTTCTGCCATCAATGTCTTTGTACCTGTGTATGCAGATAGCTTTTATTGCTTTAGCTCACCGGGAACATAGAACCACCAGATGAAGATTAGATAAAGTAAATGGAATAAGAAGAAAGAAGAACAATATGTAAGCTGCATATGTGGTACAAAAAGACAGATATTTTACAGTTTGTGTGGTTTTGGTAAACACTTATGACCTAAAGCCTTAAACCCAGCATAAACATCATAGGTATGCAGTTCTTTATTACATTCTACTAAACATGTCATTATGCAGATGGCACAATAGCTTGGTCACACACACTAAAAGGTAACATTAATCATCCTAAAATGTGCATTCTTTACTACTACTAAATGTGTCTGATATGGTTGAGTTCACTACACTAAAAGAGGCTACATAAGCCTGCACCATTGTTTTCGTATATTCAACTTCAAGAATGGGGTGAAATATGGCAATAATAAATTCAGCCCCTAACTAAAGCCAAGACCTGGAATTCCAGGGTATGACATTTCTAAAGAACTACTTTCAAATTGCAAGCAACTTATTTTCTACCACAAGATGAAGTCCATACACTGCATAGGCAGCTACTGTTGCTTCAACTCTCTAGCAGCTCACTCAAAGATACTGTACATTTGAACAATTCTTATTGTCATTGTGACTGGAAATAAGTGCAGTAATTGAAATGTTGGTAAGAAAGAAGAAGAACAATGTGTAGCTTGAATAAATGATACAAGAAAAGAAAGACTTTCCAATCTATGGAGTTTCTGTAATCATATGAACATTCAAAACCTAAAACCCAGCACAAAGTATCATGGGACTGTGTGTGAGTGTGTGTGTGTGTGTGTGTGTGTGTGTGTGTGTGTGTGGAAGCATGTGTTTTGGAGTAACCTCTCAACTCTTTTCCTACTAAAATCCACAACAATAAGATACAGCTGGCCAGAGTGAGTGGAAAAAAATTGCAGTATTCTGCACCTGTTGCAGGTGTCTGACCTGGTCAAGTGCACAACACTACTAGAGACAAGATGCAGTAGGGCTGCACAACTATTTTCCTATTTTCCACTTCAAGAAAGAGATGAAAATCTAACAATGCTAAAAGCAGTCTCTTACTACAGCCAATACCTGGGATGCAAGTGTCAGACTTGTATGAAGAACTACTCCAAAATAACTGATAACTCCTTCTCACCACAAGCTGAATCACATTAAGGATGAGCAGCTACTGTTGCTTCACTTCACTGAGTTATAGACGCAGATACATTTGAGCTACTTATTATTGTCATTCTAATGAATGGAAAAAAGTGAAATAATCTAAATGCTGAAAGAAAGAAAAACAATATGTAAGCTGCATAAACAATGCAAAAAGGCAGGAACTTTGCAAATTATGTGGTTTCTATAAACATCAATACAGTCAAAAGCCTCAAACCCTGCACATAGCATCACACTGCAGGTATGCAAACCCCAGTGTGTGTGTGTGTGGGGGGGGGGGACAGTTGACTAGAAAGTGTTTCAACTGGTACTAAATTTAGCTTCCCATGTCACCACTCAGACCTTAGCACAGCTGACTCACATACACTAAACACAACAATAATCTTTAAAATCTGCACTAAAGAATATTTAAAACACCCCAGCATTTTAAAGAGCTAGTGGAACCAAAACAGGCAGATAGGAAAATGATAAAAAATTTATGAAGTAGCCAGTTATAACTTTTTATTTCTAAGATATTTTCCTTTTTCCTTTTGCCCATTAGAACATTTTCTATGTGGTAATAGTGTGCTGGATGTCTGGAATAGTTCTCAGTATGGCAGCTGACATATCTAGCTATATTTCCTCCACTCCATCATCAGCACTATATCCTCACTGACTGACATCACAGGTTACTGACCTGGCAGCTAATGACTGTCAAGTCAAGTCAATTATTTATTACAAAATATGTGTATTAACAAATGTCATAACATACAAATATGTTTAAAACATAACAATTATAAGAATTAGAGGTTCGCACAAAATCACTGCACCCGTTATACAATCTTAAATATAATATCAGACCAGCTTTACACATAGGTGCCAATACTTGTAATTAAGACCTAACTGTGATGACATACAATACATCATGAGCAAAATTTGCCATTGTAAAAATCACTGATTTACATGAAAAAAATAAGTAGTTTCCAACAACTCTATTTTTATTATGTGGTATAACCTTTCCGGCTCCAACCACTTTTTTTCTTGTCATCACTACTAGTGGGCATTCTAACACTACATGCTGTATGGTATACCATCGCTACGGTGACAACTTTACTGCGGCCAACACTATAGTGACAGCACTGCCAGGTTGCTGTAGTGTCAGCACGGGACCCCAGCACTGCTTTCTGGGGGTATTGCACCCCCTCCCAGAAGCAACTCCAACTCAGAGTTAATTTAGTAGTGTGTTGGCAGAGCCTCCCTGCATGGAGAGTTTGGGGGTGAAGCCCTCCTAAGAAAACACAGTCTGAAGTGACACTCTTTATGTCAACACAAATGCGGTTGACATAAAAGAGTTGCTGTGCTGTACAGTCAATCTTATATGGGTATCATGTTTACATTGAATGTGTCCATTATTCACTTTTCCTTTCCAATACAACATGTGCCCAGTTTTCAAAATACCCAATCTTAATCTACATAAGGCAGCTCTATATTTCATCTTTTTGCAAAAGGCTAAATAGACTTTGTCATCTCTAAACTGTTGATATGCTTTATATAATGACAGACCTGGAATAAAGGATACATTTCCATAAATCATTTGGAAGAAATAATCCTTTGGTCGACTCTCTAATGTTTAACATATGCTGTATGATGTTCCTGACTACATTTATTCCATATAATAGGCATACCAACTCTGTTGACAGTATTATCCAGATTACAGAACCAATTAAAACACACTGTTTATTTGCAGTGGCTTCTAGGTAAATATTATACACAGTGGTGTTAGGACTAGCTTCCATTATTTTGCACTACCATCTAATAGCCCTTATATGTATTCTACATTCAAATGATAGCAAATTTGCTTCCACATGTAGGAGTACTGATAGTGTATCCAATGATAACATTAATATTTTTCTAGTAAATATATTTTGCATTGCTTCAGGATTTGTAATATCAGATTTTCTACATAACATACCCCAAATTTCAGTGGCAAATAAAACATAGCTATTAATCCTTACCTCAAAAGATCTTTGCAGAGCTATATATGAATTGTCTTCAAACTGGTGTCACAATCTGAGAATACCTTAACTATGCTGAAGAGCTTTCCTCTTTGTTGTCTCAGATGTTTACTCCATCCTCTTTTATTATCCATAAGCCCCAAGTACTGTATTTGTATTCACAGGTGGTATTAAAGAAAAACTGTTCTATTTTCCATGCTGTACCTTGCCCTTTATATTTACCTAGACACATTATTTTTGATTTATCTGAATTAATTTTCCAACTTCAATAAAGCCAAATGTTCAATAGTGCAAGCTATGGCTTTCTTAAGCCCTACAAATTTCTGAGATATTCGGGTAGTGTCATCTGCATAGCTTAACATTTGTATACACGTTTCTCCCAGTACTGGAGCAAATGTATCAACATTATGTAGAGCTTTTGTAAAAACATATATGTATATATTAAATAAAAATGGCGCAAGAAGACACCCTTATTTTACTAATTTCACAATATTAATACTATTGGTGAGTTCATTGGATCAGCCCTCATCCCCTCCCAGGTGTTATTTCTCATTCACTCCCTCTCACTATCCTCTATAATTACAATGCCTAACCACAGGAGGGTTTACAATCACCTGAACTTCCCTGCCCCCTTGTAGGGTTCATTGTATCCTGAAAGGTTCTCTTTTTGGGTCAGGCCTTATTTACCCTCTTAGGTGTTAATCACACTTACTCCCTCTCTCTCTCTCTCTTTCTTGCTCTCTCTCTCCCTCTCTAATCTCTACTCCAGTTCCCTGTCCCCTTGCAGGGTTCCCCACATCTTGAAGGGGTCTCTCCAGGTCACAATTCTGCACTATCTGTCATCTCATCCTCTCTTTCCTTCACCCCTTATTTCACATTAGCACTTTTTCACATATTACCATTGCACATTAATAGTTCTCAGAAATAACATACAGTATGTATGCACACTGTTTGTAACAACTACCTTAATTAATTGTATGCTATGTTGATCTTTGTAACTTGAATACAAAATGTCTCATCCCTAGTGTACCCTTTCCCCCCAGGTCGCACTGGGAGACAAGCAACCTGCTGCTCAGTGTGCCTTCCTGATGAATCATTTCAATAAATAAATAAACTATTTGACAGTTTACCATCAATACCCATCCTAAAATATGCCATAGTATCCTTATGTAATAGTGCTATCATTTCTAAAAGCTGATAATTAATATTTCGATTCACTAAAATTTTCCACAGGGTGGATCTGTCCACATTTTATTTATTTTTTAAAATGTTTGGTAACCAGGAAGGCACACTGAGCTGAGGCTCATTTCTAGGTGTGACCTGGGGAAGGGGGATGGGGAGTAGGCAGGCAGTTACAAACATAAGAAGTGCAGTAACAGAACTTACAAGTATGAAAGCTCAATTGGTAACAATTTATAACAGCAAATACACACAGGTTGCTCACATTACATATGGGTAGACAGCACAAGATCTGGTAGATGAATTAGGGTAAGATGAGCCCACCTGTGAGAGCAGACTGAGAGCTAGGAGTATGAGGACACTAAGAAATAGGAGCATTGGCCAAGATGGGAAATTAGAAGCAGTGGAGGGAAAGGGAAGCAGGGAGTCAGGAGGGGGATGACAGGTACATGGGGGGGAGGAGTGATCCTAAGTAGGCATTTTAGTGATAGTAGGGAGAGGGCTAGATGAAGATGAGAGGGGAACAAATTCCAAAGGGAGGAGATCTGGTAGGAGAAAGCAGCTTGACTAGTGCATGAGCAGAGTTGAGGAATAGAGGAGGTGCAGGTGTCTCTTGAGTGTAGATAGCAAGGGGTGAGGGGGAAAGGAGAGAAGATAGGTAGGAGGGAAGGGAGCCAAACCAGTATTTGGCAATGAAGGTGCAGCAGTGGGACTGGCGGGGTGATGTAATGTTTAGGGGGGAGATGGAAAGGGAGGAATAGAGGGAACAATGGTGGGTGTGGAGAGGAGAATTGGAGACAAAGCAGAATGTATCTAGTCTAGCAAGAAAGGAGGGAGGGTCTGAGCTATAGCCCACATTAGCATAGTCGAAAATAGGATAATTTTGATTAGCAGGTTCTGGCAGACTTCAGAGTGGAGGTAGTCCTTATTACAGTATAGAATGCCAAGCTTCAGGCAAAGTTTGGGAGTGCATGACATCAATGTGGACTGAGAAACCTAATTTGTTATCAAGCCGCACACCAAGGTATTTGAATGCAGGGATGACCTCCAGTTGGGTACTATCCAGGGTAGAGAAGACTGGGGAAGGTGACAGCCTTGCTAATTATTGGCTGCTGCCAAAACTCATGAATGCAGTCATTCTGGTGTCAATTTTGAATTGGTTGGCATGGAACAAGCATAACACATTGTGGAAACCACTCTGGAGTGAGTCTTTAACCACAAACTTAGAAGAACCTGATGAGTAAATGACGGTGTTGTCAGCATACATGCGTATATGTGAGGAGGCACCAATGGAGAGGAGATCGTTAAGAAAAATGGAAAACAGTATGGGGCCCAGGGTGGAGCCCTGGGGACACCTGCCAATATGGGAAGGGGGATAAAATGCCACCCACCTGAACGGACTGTTGAATGTCCATAAGGTATGAGCAGAACCACTCTATTGTAGGAGCAGAGGGGTCAGCTGAGGCCTGTTTGTTCAGGAGGACAGGGTGGGATATTGGATCAATGCCTTTGCAAGATCAGTGAAAATAGCTGTGATGATGTGTCCCTGGTCCATCCCAGTAAGGATGGAGTCAGTCACACATAGTATGGAGGAAATGGTGTAGTAGTTTCTTCTAAAGCCAGACTGGAAAGGAGAGGGACAAGATGAGGAGTCTGGAAGGTTGGCATGTCTGGAGTAAACTAGGGACTCTTGGAGATTAGCAAGGGAGGGAAGGAGTGAGACTGGACTATAGTGTTCTGGGGAGGAGGGAATCATCCCCCTTGTGAAGAGGGAATATTTTGGCAACTTTACAGGCATAGGGACCACTCAGAGGGAAAAAGATAGGTTCAGGAGTTGAGTGAGCAGGTGGGTAATAACAGGAGTAAATATATGAAGAGGTTTACAGTCCAGGCTATTATGGCTATATTTGGAAGGATTAAGGGACATGAGGGTAAGTAAAACTTCCTTGGGGGGGAGACAGGAGAGCAGCAAAAGCCTCCAGACAAGGTAGAAGAAGGAAAGAGAGGGGGATCATTTGAGGACTGACAGAGTGGTGCACAGGGAAGAATAATAGCAAAAGCGCTATTGATATCCAGAAAGGCCACGTACAAATTGTAGAAGATTATTTAACTATACCATTAAAGCTGGAACAGAGAAAAATATTAACTTGGGCTAGATTTGAAGTTCTGACCTCCAAATATACACATTTTAACTAAAAACCAGAAACAAGAATGGACCGAACAAATAATTTGTGCCAATGTAATAAGGGTTTTTGTAGACTCCATAGCTCATATAATAAAAATATGTCCAACACAGAGAAGGTCCAACACAGAGCCATAAAGATAATACCGGCATTAAAAAATAAAGACTATGAGGAAAAGCTACATGAAACTGGGTTAGTTTCCCCCCAGGACAGACGTAACAGGGGAGACCTACTCCAGCTATATAAAATCTTACAGGACCCTGTCCTTATAGAACAATGTAGCATCCAAAGAATCTAATTGCCAAATTCTTTTAAGACAACTCAATAAACAACTCATAGTACCACTTGTAAATACTAACAAAACAGATAACTTCTTTACTATAAAAGCATCCAAATATTGCAATCAATTTCCCCAGAATATAGTGGATGCAACCAGTTTTGACATGTGTAAAAAAAGACTGGATCATCATTTAAACTGTCATGGAAAATAGTATTATTTGCCCACTAGGTGTGGGAGACATACTCAATGGGCCATGGCCTTTTTATGTCTTAAAAATCCTAGTAATCCAAGGAATTGTACTCTAACCCTAGAAACTTATATTTAAAGAACATATTAACAATATATGCTGAGCAAACCACAACCCTTTATCATTTTACATCCAATTTGGAGGACACTGTAAATATTTCAAAATGTTTAATAGCAGCTCTAGCAATAAAAAGGGGATTAATTGGAAACATAAGAAGGGATATAATATGGTATATTTAGTAAAATACTAAGAAGTGCCTTCCAGTGGATTATAGGTTAATGGTATTTTTTAACAAAACTGAGCGACTTGAATTATAAATATTTACGACTTCATATACCATATGAAATGTTTTTGTATATGTGTCCTGTTTTTAAATGTTGTGTATATATAATAATTTGTTGTAATATCCAATGTGTAACTTCACCTAGGTTGAACAATAAATGATGATGATGATGAAGTACAAATTTTGCCTTTTCACCAATACATATTTACTAAACCAAAGCAGTAATAATGAACAGTCATAAGTTCCTCAGCCCCTTCTAAATAGAGATGCAGCAAAATAACATTATGTCAGTGAAACTGCAGTGAAATCAACAATTGTTTTCATTCAAATCCCTCCTAATTACATATCCCTGGTGTCTAGTGACCCCAGCTGATCAGTGGCCCAAATTAATAAGTAAAGACACCACATCCCCCAATTAACTCATCACCCCATCCCTGGACTACAGATCCTCAATTAAATGCCCTTCCCTGGTGTCTAGTGGTCCCCTAGCTGATCACTGGCCTAACTTAATAGTAAAGACACCCCACAGTTAACTCATCATCCCCTATCCCCAGACACCCCAATCCTTAATTAAATACCCACTCCCTGGTGTCTAGTGGATCCCACCCCACCCTGTCAGCTACCACCCGCCCCCCATACCCCAATCAGGATACCAGCACAGCCCTCCACTCACCTCCATGGCCCAGCAGCCTGACTGAGCACTTCATGAATGAGCATGTGGCAGCACAAGTACATGCTCATTCATTGAAGTGCACAGTAGCGCTTCAATGAATGAGAGTGTACTTGTACAAGCATGTGCTTATTCACTGAAGCTTAGTCAGGCTGCTGGCCATGGATGTGAGTGGAGGGCTGTGCAGTGGCCTGATCAGGTATGGGGAGCAGGGTGGTGCTAAAGACAGGGTGGGGTGGGAGGTCCACTAGATACCAGGGAGTGAGCATTTAATTAAGGATCAGTGGTCTGGGGATGAAGGAGATGATGAGTTAACTGGGGGGGAGGTGGGTGTCTTTACTATTAATTTGGGTTTTTCACTGGTCAGGGGGACCACTAGACACCAGGGAGTGGGCATTTAATTAAGGATAGGGCGTCTGGGGCATGGGGGCATGATGAGTTAACTGGGGGTGTTCTTTACTAATTTGGGCCAGTGATCAGCCTGGGGGGACCAATAGACACCAGGGAAAAAGTTTAATTGGAAATGTGTACCAGTGGTCCAAGACCACATTGCGAAATGTCACCCTTGGGTGATGAAATTTTACAAGCGAGTGAAATTTCGCCAGCTTAGGGGTGAAATTTTGTTCACATCTGTGGCTAAATTTCACATTTCGCCCAGGGAAATATTATGCAAAATGTGTGAATTATGTGAAATAATTCGCTGGACAAAATTTTCCAGTTTCGCACAACACTACTTCTAAAGTGAGACTAATATGCTGATAAAATCTTCTGACTAACTTCCCAATCTTCTAATTTAGCCAAAATGATTCTAGTAAATTTTTTTAAGCCAGTATACAGGAGAGTTATTGGCCTGTAATTTGTGGGGTCCTGGGGATCCCTTCTCTTAAACAGGGTACTATTACTCCTTTGTGTCAGTCAGCAGGTAAATGTAAAGTATGCAATATGTAATTAAAAATAGGTAGAAAAAAGATTTTGACCCATAATTCAGGAGCTGCCAAACACATTTCTGCAGAAATGCCATCAATACGCAGGGGCCAGATATTCAAACAAGCTCAAGGTGGAGCGTAAACATTTGCCTCCTGTCTTGCAATTGTGTTGGTGTGCAAAAATGCTATATTCTGATGAATACCTCAGAGTGCTATTCATCTCTATACAGGTCCATAGTTGCCCAGCGCTAGGCCACATAGCGCTGCCCATGGTGACCCTGCAATAGGGTGCCACAATGGCTTGCGCCCAGGCAATAATTGTCATATTCAAATGCCCCATGCTGCAAGGGACTCAGGGGCCATTTTCATGCCCATTATGGGTTCATCTGCATGGGGAGTGAGGCTGGACTGTGCCATACCACCCCTTAATTGCCCCTACCCTGTGAGTCATCCCAGGAGCTAGTGTACCCCCACCATGCGATCACCAGTCTGATATGAAAAAGAGTATATCTCCGGTGTCTAGCTGACTCCCCCTCACTGATTACTGGCCCGATACAACAGAAACTATTTCCTTGGTGTCTAGTGGTTCCCTCTCACTGATCACTGGCCTGACATATAGATATATTGTCCCTTGCATCTAGTGAACCTGCCCTCATTGATCATCAGCCCGATAATACAGAAGTATTTCCCTGGTGTCCAGTGGTTCCCCTCACCAATCACTGGCCTGATACAGAGATATATACTGTCCCTGGTGGCTAGTGGTCCCTCCCTCCACCCAGTCACCCTCAAGATATATAGATAAAGTTCCCTGATGGCTAGCAGACCCCCTTCCCTATCTCCAAACCCCTGTATAGTGACTGTAAACTGTTGCCTGGTGCTCTAGTGGACACATCACTCCTCATCCCGGTAGGCACTTCCTCACCACCCTACTCCCCCACCCATCCCAGAGCCAGCAACCAGCAGACCCCTCCTCTCTCCATCACAGCTTGCCATCAACTGAGCTCTCAATGAGCTCATACTGTATACTGTGTGAGCTCATTGAATGACAGCTCACTCTGAGCTGTCAATTAATGTCAATGAGTGGGTACTGTATACAGTACCCACTCATTGAGAGTTCAGTCAGTGGCCAGCCATGGTGGAGAGAGGAGGGCTGTGCTGGTCACCAGCTCAAGGATGAGTGGGGGGAGCAGGGTGGTGGGGCACTACCTACCAGGGTGGGGGCTGGGGTGTCCACTACAGCACCAGGCAACAATTTACAGTTACTATACAGGGGATCAGGGAAAGGGTTCGCAGCCACCAGGGAATTTTATCTATATATTGGGTGGGTGATTAGGTGGGGAGAGGGACTGCTAGCCACCATGGAACTTTATCTATATATTGGGTGGGAGGAGGAATCACTAGCAACTAGGAACATTATTTCCATAAAATGGGTGAGTGGTCAGGTGGAGGGGTACCACTGGATGCCAGGGACACTAGTGATCATACCTGGACTGGGATTGGAAGGAGGAGGGTACTACTTGCCACCAGGGAGTACTGCCTTGGCAGGTCACCAATGCCATACCTCCGGCAACCACTAAAGTTGAACCGGATTAAGATCGTGTTTGGGCCGACGGTATTTTCTCCACACAAGGAGACCATACGAGGTGCCCCTGCACAGAGCAAATACTCTGAATATCAGACTGCACCAATATTCAGGTCCCTACCCCATCATCGATTCACATAGTTTTTCCTTGAGCACCTCTTCACTGTTTGCCCCAGCACAAACCCAGTGCACCCACACTAACTGGGCTTTTAAATATGGGACCTCCACACAAAACTCAGTTTATGTGCAGAAACTGGGTTTTGCGCCAAGGCAAGCTTTTGAATATCAGGCCCCTGCCACTTTATTATTTCTTTTTTAACTTTTATAGCCTCTAGTATTTTCCCCTCAGTAATTCTGAGTACTAAATCCATAGTATTAGCTCCAGTCAACTTACTATTCACCTTGGGCCCTATTCACAATTGGGCGGGTAATACATGCCAGAAACATGTTACCCACCCACAGAATTCCACACTTCTGGACAGGTGTGAACCAGTCGGTACCCGTTACTGGCCACCACCTGTCTGCAGTCCACCCCCCCAGCATTCAGACATGTGGAGGACATTTCTGTGGACTGGGTTTGCATCCACTGGGATGCCCAGACCCAGTCCACAAATTGATCCCTTGCACCCATGGGGCGTGGAAAACATTAGAGGGCATGATGTGAGCTGCCAGCTCAGGGTAGGTAGGTACCCGGTTAGCCACTCCCAGCCCTTCTTGATGATCCATGGGCTGAAGCAGCATATGGGGGGGTCGGCAGTGCCCCCACATAAGCACCACTACCGGCAGTGGCATCCTGGGGGGGCATGCATTCCTTAAAGCTTTGTGTTACCCAGCATAAGGAGCATCCCCATTCCCAGCACTCTGCACCATTGTTAATGGTGTGGAGTGACGGCATGCCCCCGGCACATCCCCAACCCGCCCCTGGCATGATGCTGTCTGCATGGCTGGGGGATCGGTGCCAAGGGGCTGTGCACCCAGATTGATTAATTCAGTGCAGGGGCACAATGGGTGCAGAGTGGCTATGCAGCACAGATATGCAGTGCATAGCCATGCCATACAATAATGCATAGGGCCCTTTATCCACAAAAAATCTTGCTACTTGCAAATTATACTCTTGCTTAGTTATCTTGTATTTTTCTTTCAAAAAATTTTCCCATGTGTTGCTATCAGTTGTAGCCATTATATTTCTATCTCTGTTCTTGGTCCCTTCTGCTGACATTTCCCAAAACAGTCTGTTCTCCTTCTGTTGAATGGCTTCTTGCAGTTGCCCCCACAGTTGCATACTGTGAACCCTTTAGTCTTTTTTGATAATTCCCTACATTTTTTTCATATTGAGGAAAGTGCTTTATAAAATTCAGGATTCAATTTTTTCTGTAACTCTCCCTATTTTTGTACCAGCTTTCTCATTATCATACACTTTTTATCAAACCATGTATTCTTCTTATTAAACAGATCCAATTTGCCTGTATGGCTCTCCAGCCAGCAGCTCAAACAAGCCTTCTATAGTTTTTGTATATATGCAGACAAACAAAGCTCCACATAATTACTATCTGGTTTGTCTTGCAATATCTCTGAGGATGGTAATATATTTGATAAGACAGTCTTGCACAAGATTTGCTACTATGGGGTCCATCTGATTTTCTTTTTCTTATATATAGACATATTTTCATTCGCTGACCCCAAGTCCTGAATGCAGGAACCCTTAGACTGTAGACAGTTATAGTTTAGCCTGGTCCATTTCCCAACAATCTTTAGTAATAATAATAATAATCTTTATTTTTAAAGCTCAATTCAAAGATATCAAAGTGGTGTACAAATGTTGTCAATAAAAATACATTAAAACCAATAAAATAATAAAACACAGTGCAGTTCTGAGCTTCAGACCAATAGACATTAAAACAGTTTACTACATAAAATCCCCAAAGCAAGATGGAACAAATGGGTCTTTAAGGCTGTTTTTAATGTCCAACCTGGACATATATGTAAATGTGAAATATATTGATACTAATTAGGTCCAAAGGAGTGCCTCCCATTTTTGTTGGAAATGTATACTGTATTTTCCTTCCTTATCACCTTTAACTCTACCATTAAAAATGATCAAGAAGTTCTTATTAAGGGCATTAGAGTTTTCCCATCTTGACTGAACTTTTATCCATCAAGTTCCTCTAGGGAATATTGTATATATCATCTAAATGCCATTTCTGTTTCTCCATTTCTTGACTGTCCCCTATTATCATACTAAAATCTCCTGCTAAAGTAACCATTGCATTTGGGAATTCACACTGTACAAAATCCTAAATGCCCTTTAAAGTTTAAAATTGCCAAAGGACCTTCAGTTTTATGTGAACAGTTGGAAGGGGGAATGTAAACATTAATTATTAGCGGTTCTGACTGGTCAAAGTTGGTAATGTGAATGCATAACAAATATGGCTCCCCCTTATTAAAGGCCTCTTTAAAAGATTTAGTAGAGACATGGGTCATTAGCCCACCCTTGGCTCTTCCTATTTTTTTTTTTTTTTTACATTTTGTTGCCTTGCACTATTAAAGGTGCAAGGCATGTGTATGGTACACATTAATATTTGTAACCCAACATCTAAAATAGAGTATTTGAGAGAATGGACTTTAAAATATAATCCAGACATTGTTGTAATTATGGAATCCTGGCTAACCAAAAATGTAACTGATGAGGAAACACATATATTAAGGGGTTTAATTCTTGGAGACATGATAGAGCCAAACAGGATGGGGAGGTTATAATTTATACAATAACATCCTTAGATATTATTAGAATAGACAGCACAGTAGATATTAGAATCACTATAAGAATGTTTAGGAAAATATGTAGAAAGCCATAAATTAATATTAATTAAGGGATTTTAATATCAATTGGAAGTCAGTTGATTCATGCCACCTAATCCATGATATGGTTACCACTTTGGGCTTAACCCAACTAATACATGACATTACCCAAATTCATAACAAGCACCCAGAAGCATTGCCAGTTTTAGACTTGATATTTGTAACTCATCCTGAAAATATGTTGCAAGCAGAGCACTTCCGGATTCATTATTTGATCACCAAATGGTGTATTGTATTAGACAAGCAATTAAACATAAAGCCCCAGGGAAAACTGTTACAGTTAGATCTTATAAGGTGTTTAATTATGTCAATTTTATGATAGACTTAGAGGGTTTTAACTGGGAGAGGGCAAGTTTAATACCCAAAGTGAGTAATATCTGGTACTTATTTTATGAGGATTTTATGGGAATTTATAATAAATACACCCTATTACAAACTAGGAAAGTAAAAAATAATAGTGCCCGCTGGTATAATTCAAAATTGCATAAACTTAAAAAACAGAGGGAAAGGACCTGGAAAATTGCTAAAACTACTTAGAATCCCTTAAATTGGACTAAATACAAACAGTTAAGAAATTCCTATACATTAGAGATGAGGAGAACAAGACAAAATTGTTATAGAAAACAACTCACTTCTAATTTAACAGATAACCCTGAAGATTTTGGAAGGTCATGAAAAATATCCAAGGTATACAAAGCTCTGACTTCCTGGACACTTTTGAAATACAGGGAGCTAATATACTAGTGGGTGTGGATGTAGCTGATTTTTGTAATGATTTTTTTTATTTCTATGGGAACAAAAACACAGGCTGCTATGGTGTGTAATCCCCAGGATACCAAAACAAAGGCCCAACTAGCTGACAACTCCACTGTAAACTTGAGGAAGGACATAGCAGTATTAGGAGAAGGCAGTATAGCACAGTGGTCTAAGGCTCTGAGCTGTAAATTTGGTGACATCCAGCACACCAGACCTGGGTTTGAATCCCACAGCTTTCACTTACATACTGTATGACCCTGAGCAAGTCAGTTAACCTCCTTGTGCTTCCAGGTTGCTCCTGTAAAAAAGCTTTCAGCTTAGTGTGCTATACCTGGTTAAAAAAAAAAAAAAAAAAAGATATCTTCGATTTTAAACCAAATGAAATAATGGAGGCACTGGAAAAACTAAATATTCACAAATATGGTGGGATTGACAGGATTCCAAATATGTTGCTTAAATATGCAGCCACAGTTATTGCTTATCCCCTGGCGGAATTATATAACATGTCACTGACTTACTCTGAATTTCCATCAGTTTGGAAAACTGCTAAGGTGCTGCCTATATATAAATCTGGTCCCAAAATTATATTAGGAAACTATAGACCCATTTCTCTCCTGCTGGTGGTTGCTAAGGTTTTTGAAGGTCTGGTTGCAAGACAACTCCAAATATTCTTGGAAAAAGGGAAAATTATGAATAAATATCAATCAGGTTTCTGACATTTGCACAGCACTATTTCTGCCTTGCTACAAGTAACCATATCTGTTAACTAGAGCCAGAACAGGGGACTGTCCATGACAGCTATATATATAGATCTATTGAAAGCTTTCGATACTTTGCACCATAGCATCATCCTGTCCAGGTTCCAGGAAGCAGATTTGGCAAGGGGGGGTAGTGGACTGGTTTGAATCCTACCTTACAAACAGACTCCAGTTAGTGACCCTAAAAAGTTGGGAATCAAATTTGGGTCTCAGTAAGTCCAGAGTTCTGCAAAGATCAGTATTTGGCCCCATGTTATATAATCATTATATGAATTCATTAAAATTTTTGAACTCTGAAATCAATTATCATCTACATGCTGATGATACCATAATTTATGTCAAGGGTACAGCACACAATCAGACACAGAATACACTGCAAGAGGCTTTCGATGAAGTACAGGGTTTTTTGACACAGTCAAGGCTTGTTTTGAATTAAAAAAAATTGCAGGTAATGCTTTTTCATAGAGATAAGGGAAAACATCCTGAAGAAAGAGTTCTCCAAATTAAAACTATTGATAATCAGATTTTAGAACAAGTATCAAGTTACGGTTACTTAGGCATGTATTTAGATTGCTCATTAAAATGGAATATTCACATAGAGCAAACAATTAAGAAGATTAATAGGTGCCCGGGTGCTTTGTACAGAATTAAACACTGTACAACAGAAGCCATTAGAAGACATGTGGTTAATACATCAGTTATCCCACTACTAGACTATGGAGATTTAATATATATGGGGGCAAATGCTACTTTGTTCATCAAATTAGACATTATGTATAATAAAATGGCCCAATATATTACTATGGCCTCAAAATGAACACACAGAGAGGAACTCTATCAAACTCTAGGATGGTACACATTGAGTGATAGGAGATCTCTGCATGCACTCCTGTATATGAAGAAATGTTTTGGTAACAAAGTTCCTGAATATATTATGGATTGTTTACAAATGAGAGTAATTAAACCAGATTTAAGATCTGCTAGAGGGACAGAATATCTTTTACCTAGATGCAATACTGAATTGGGAAGGGCTCATTTCTTTTATAAGGGTCCTTTGCTGTGGAATACATTGCCTGCTGAAACTAGGATTCAGGATGAAAGAAAACATGCTGGGAAAATAAAAAATTGGTTTAGCAAGGGAAGGATTAAAAATGTTAAGGGGGACAATTGAATGGGATATCTGTTTTGATTATACTAAAATGTTTGTTGAGTATTTGTTATCTATAGTGTATTTATGACATATTTATTATTATGAATTGTCAAATTGCCTGTATGTTTGATTGTAATATTTTCTGATTGTCCCTATATTTTATACAACTGATGTAATTAATGCACCTATACAGTTCTCACTGGAAATGAGTTTTTTAAACTCAGTTGAGCTGCCGATTGATTATGATGAATAAAAAAATGTTACTACTACTACTTAGTTTTAAAGACAGAATAACCCCGTAAAGTGCAGCCTTTATTCAGCAGCCAAGTTTCTTGTAAGAGTACCTGATCATAAAAGGGCACTTCATTTACCTAGGTCAAATCATTATATTTATCCCCCAAATCAGCAGTATTCCAGTTTACTAATTGTATCTGTCAGTCTAGTTCTACAGTTGTATTTATACTTTCCTCCTCTGGCTGCATAACTTCATTATTTGTTGTCCCATGCTCTGAAATCTCAGATTCAAAGTCTGATTAAGAAAGTATTATACTGCTATTTATCGCTGGTCCCTTCTGTGTCTTTCCTCAAATCTCCTTTCTCTTTCTTCCAGCTGCAAATTCATCACTCCCTTCAAGAGAATGAGTTATTTCTACTGCTTTTGTATACTCAGTTATTCTTGTTTGATTCTTGGGTGGGCTATTCTGTATCCTTACATTATAATTATTTTTTAATTTTTTTTTTATTTATTAAACTCTAGGATTACAAGTACCTTTGAGCAGGGACTGCACATTTACAAGGGCTCCACATCAAAGGATGTAGGGTAACATACATACAAAGGAAAACAATAGATACATTCTTTACACTCAGAGTTGATTAAGACAAGGTATATACAGTAGGTTGTGGAGAGAGTCAGCAAAAGCTAGCATGAGTCAGATTTAAAGGTGGACTGAATATGGAGGGGAGGGAGTCAGAGCGGAGTTAACAGGCAACGGCCATTTTCATATGGTAGAGGTGGATAGCAAGAGATTGGTGTGGGTGGCTTGGAGGCCTAGTGTCAGCTGAGAGTGGAGGGAAGGGGTGGCTAAAGAGTGGGGTGGGGGTCAGGTGATGGAAAACAGGGGCAAAGCAGCTGGATTACAGAACACCAATAACTCAGGTAGGAGGTGAAGACCATTGATTAGGAGAGGCAGTCAAACTGCGTGGTTGCGGTGAGGGATAGTCGAAGTTCCCTTTTAAAGGGACCAAGAGACACAGCTGTAAGTGCTTCTCTGTTAAGGTTATTGTATGACTGAGGAGCCCTGTGCAGGAATGACCTCTGCCCCATAGTGGTCCGACATCTGGGGACCTGGAATGTCTGTTTTTGAGCCCTCTGTATAGGTTGGGTGCTGCTGTAGGCAGTAAGAAGTTTTGCCACTCCTGGTGGCATATGCCAAAGGAGAATTTTTTTGGGTGAGTAAACAGGTCTGGTATTGAATTCTACTCGGGAGTGATAGCCATCCAGTCTGGGCATATAGGTCACAGGTGTGCGTTATGCGGGCGGCACCTGTTAGGAGCCTACAGGCTTTGTTAAGTGTCACAGATATCCTCCGGAGAGCAGTAGGAGAGGCAGAGCCGTAGATGACTAGACCATAGACAATAATGGAGGTGACAGAGCTATAGATAGCCAGCCTAAGGGCTTCAGGTGTCAGGCAATGCTTGTGCTTGTGGAGCAAGTCGATCTATATATTGGTGGCCTTTGCAACATTACCAATATGATGCGAGTATGAAAGTGAGCTGTCCAGGGTGATGCCAAGGTATTTAAACTCAGGGACATGCTCCAGTAAGACCCCGGCATGGTTCTTGATGTTGAGGAGCAAAGATTTGTACTTGCTCCGAGGGTTGTAGAATTTCATGATCTTAGTTTTGCTATAGTTAAGAACAGGTTTATGTGAGCTAAACCAATCTTCAATGTGCCTGAAGTCGTGTTGTAGGTGACTGTCAAGAAGTCTAGTATCTCGGTCCCTCATAAATAGTACTGCATCAACCGCATAAAGTAGCATTCTCTGTTGGCAGATGCTTGGGAGACCATTAAGAAAGAGAGAAAAGAGTAATGGTCCCAGTATTGACCCCTGGGGAACACCAGAGAGGACTGGTTTTTCATCAGATGTGACCCCAGCAACCCTGACACTTTGAACCCTGTCCCCAAGAGAACTAGTAAACCAGAGCACTGCATCATTGGAAAGGCCAAGGGTGGACAGTTGACTGAGAAGGAGTGGGTGGTTAACGATGTTGAAGGCTTTCATTAGATCAATGAATACTGCCCCCCCCCACAACTGCCTTGGTCGAGGGTGTCATGGAGGAAACCAATGAATTCCAACAGTACCGTGGTGGTACTATGCTCTTTCCAGAATCCATGTTGTTCTGGGCAATGGATTTCATACTTGCCCAGGAACTCAACAAGTTGATCAGAAACTATTCATTCCAGAGCTTTTGATAAGGGGGGGGGAGATGGAGATGGAGATGGGTCTGTAATTGGTGTGTAGTGACCTGTCTCCACTCTTGTGCACAGGTGTCATAGTTGCCTGCTTCCTGAGTGATGGGAATTGACCCAGTCTTAAGGATAGATTAAAGGTCTTTGTCAGGGGTTCAAGGATCTCATCCAGAACTAGTGCAAGCAACTTTAGGTCAAGGGAGTCACCACTGTACCCAGTTTTGCTGATGGCCTTGCGTATATAGGTTCTGGCTAGGTGCATAGGGATCTCTTTGAGGAAGAACTGTGGGGCAGGTCATGCTTGGGATGCCGTTGTATTGGTGGAGTCAGAGATGGAGGCATTGAAAAAATCAGGTGGTAGAACACTGCTCAGGTTAGAGAACACGTTGTTGAACGTGTTAGAGATGGTATTTAGGTCAAGTGTAGGTGTACCATCAATGTTAAGCATAGTGGGCGGTGTCTTAGCTTCCTTCCCTGTGAGGTCCTTCAAGTTGTTCCAAAAATTTTTCCCATCACCCCAGGAGTTGGAAAGTGCTACTCTAAAGTATTTGCTTTTGGCTTTATGGATAGCTCAGGTACAGCCATTTCTTGCTGCTTTGTATCGTTGGATGTCACCTTTAGATACTGTGGCTCGAGCACAGTGCCAGAGGTGGCCCCTTAGTTTGAGCTGCACTATGAGCTCAGAGGTTATCCAGGGATTCGACCAGCCTCTGACTTTCTTCTTTACCAGTGGTGCATAGGTATCACAAGCTGTAGTGAAGTGGCTAATGAACAGTTCCAGGGCTTTGTTTACGTCCTTGAGAGTGCCTATTTTAGACCAATCTAGCCTGCTTAAATGAGGTTTTAGCAGGTGTAGTTGTCCCTGCTTGAGAACCCTGGTGTATATTATTTTGGGGGGGCTTGGTGACATTGTTAGCCCAAGAGCAGATTACAGGTCAGTGGTCACTTATAGGGTCCGGGAGGACAGACACCTTAGTGATTCTTTCAGGGTGGTTTGACAGTATCCAGTCAATTAGTGTGCTAGTTCCTGTCCTGTAGTTGCTTCTAGTGGGTGAAGGGATGAGCTGTGTGAGGTGCTGTGCAGTGACAGTATCCTTATAGATGCCAGCCTCAGGTGCAAGCCAGTTAATATTAAAGTCCCCCATAATTATGGTTGCCATGCTTTGGCGCAGGCCCTTAAGGCATTCCATTAGGTTATTGAAGCCGATATCCTGGTCCTTTGGGGGTATATATACAGAGACTACAGTAATATTTTTGTTATGGGCCCCTAAAAGAACTCTGATAGTGAGGACCTGAGATGGCGAACCCGGGCTTGGTAATTGGATAGCGTGACCCAAGATAGTATCTCTCAGGTAGATGGTGCAGCCACCATCCTGCTTCAAAATCCTGTCCTTCCTGAAGATTGAGTATCTGGGAATTGCTACCACCGAGTCAAGGATCTTGGGAGTAAGCCATGTTTCAACGATAGAGAGGATGTCAGGATTGTGTTGTTGGATCCAGGTTTGGAGGTTATCGAGTTTGCTAAGGAGGCTACAGACATTAATGGATGCCAGAGTGAGAGACCCTGTTGCTCTATTCTGGGGGTAGACAGATGGTCCAAGAGGTCCAGGGTTAGGGTGGACATTTCCTGATAGGAGAAGTAGTATTAAAAGAAATCTCATGAGACAGGTTTTAAGAATTTTGATGGCTTGCTTATTTGTTAGGCATCTGCGTTCCTTGGAGTAATGGTGCATAGGTTGACTAGACTTGTTGCAGAGGGCTGGCACTGCAAGTAGGTTACCTGGTGGGCTAGTTATATGAGGCTTTAAAAGATATGGAGTAAGCCATAATGGGAAGTAGTGGGACATGGGATAATTATGTTGAATGCCCGTTGTCATACCAGGAGTGTAATGCAGTGCAGTGGTTGGCATTAGCTGGCAGATAGCGTGAAAGGATGTAACCTCAGGAGAATTGGGGCAGAGCAGCACTATGAAAACTGCAACTAACACTGCTGGGAGCAGATCTATAGCTGCCATGGTTTGGGATAGGAGGGAGTCACAGTTATGCAAAAGAGGGGAAGAGAGAGAACAAAGAACAAAATAAGAGATCTGTTAAGACACATATGATTGGTTGATGCAGAGGGTGCTGAATGGATTGGTACAGCAGCCCAATGTGGGAGTGGCAAGTGTGTATTTAATGGAGGCCTGGGAGGGGGGGGTGGGACAAAAATATCACTATGTCTCCAAAGTCCCGAGTAGCTAAAATGCTTCGTGAGGTTAAAATAAGGCAGATATCAGCAGTCTGAGTGTGCGCCAGTGGCTGAGGTGAAATGAAATTGTCCTGACCAATCACTGCACACTGTCAGCAGCGCTGCACCAATTGGATAGCAGCCGCAAGTATGGAGCTTTTCCAAGCTTTAGGCTCTCATACTTGGTGTCAGGATCTGCCGCATGGTTCCAGAGAGGCAGCCTGAGGATGGGGCAGGAGTCGCCGAGGAGGCCGTTGAGCGCCGCTTTCTGCGGTGGCGCCAAAAATTCCACCAGAGATCCTAATGGGGCAAGAATGAGAGGAGAATTAATTTAACCCAAGTGAGTTAGCAACAACAGGTGGGAGGCTGGTGGCAGTATGTCAGCAGGGGCGGGGGTTACCCATTTTGTATTAGGCCATATCTGCTTTTTTAGACCTAGTACTGCTTTGTTTGAACATCACTTCCTTTGTGTTTTAACTTTTCTTAATCAGGGTGCTTAAAGTATTGTAGTATGTAATGCAACCCCAATGGGTTTAAATTCCTTACTTGTATAAACTAGATATTTTCTAAGTTCTGTACTATATAAAATAATGCATAAAATTCCTGCCCAATCCTTGCACCTATATCTATAAGCGGTTACCAGATCCTGCCATCCGATTCTATTTCCAAGAGCTCCCTAACAAAGGTTATATGCTATTATTCTTAACACTTTCTGGAGTTTCATTTCAAGCTTTTGGAACCCCCTTCAAATATATTGTGGCTCATCTCAGCATAAGTTGATTTATTTTTCTTTCCACTTCTCAGCTTCCATTGAGGATTCACAACCAATCATAACTTTTCTGACACTTTGTTATCTGTCTGCTGAACTGTGTAGTATTAACCTATGATTTTGGTCTGTCCACAGTGGAAAGTTTTTTTTCTGCTTTTTGTTCCCTGGGAGCATGGACATGCAATGTCGTCCAGTGCAGCGAGGGCACGCTCCCTTGCCCACGTGCAAGACATCCACCGCTGTTCCCATATGACTGCTGTGAGTTCCTTGACATGTTGCAGTCTCCCAGCCTCTGCCAGGGGCCACTAGTGCAGTGAGGAATGCTGACCACCCGCCCCAGGAGAGGAGAGCAGTCCTCTGGACGCTCTATCCTCTCCTCCCCCTGCTGACCCCCGGTGCCCCGAGTCCATTCCTGAACCTGGGTCACTAGCATGGTGCAATGTGTGGCATCCAGCATCTCAACCCTTAGTGCCACTGAGCTGGCTTGACCCCAACTTTTCAACATAGCCATTTTTTCACACCACCTCCTGAATGTGACAGCTGTCATGTTTCAAATCCTAACAACAATGTGTTTTAACACTTGTGGCCCAAAATGACATTTCTGCCGTTGTTTTATAAATGACACCTGCCATGATCAGAAGGAGTGGTCATAAAAAGATTTTGTTGAAAAGTTGGGGGAAAATGTGAAAAAACAACTAAGTTATGAGGAAACAAATTGTTCCCACATTTAGTCATGACTTTATTTTTTCAGATTTTGACTCCTAATGTTCAACATATACCTTGTGATACCCCTCCTCCTGAACATGGAAGGTGTAATTTTTCAAATCCCCTCCGAAATTTGTTTCCACAGTAGTACAGCAAAATTGCCTTTTGGATGGGATAGTAGTAGTAGAATTTTATTGCTGGACCATTAAAATCAGTCTTTAATAATTACATATTACAGTACACAATAAATACATCATATAAAATATGAATATCAACAATATTCTGCTAAAAGACAGCTTTATACAATACTATTGTTTCAAGAATTCAGCTGTATACCATTATCCTACCTTTATCTATTGCACAGTCTAGTTATATCTGCTTCTTTCTTAGTTTATATATCATGTACAAATATTCTGCAATTCTTAAAATTGTGCATTCATCATTCGTATTGAATAAGATATAAGTTAAATCATCCTGAGTTATATTTGGCCATTTCATAAATGGGCCCAAACAATTCAGTAGTTTCTTGTTTTTGTATAGCATGGGCAGACCCATTAAATATGTATCAGATCTTCTTTCCCGCCTTTTATGCAGGTTCAATTTTCTTCAGATTTTTGCAGTTTGTTATTTCTAGTTTTGAGTATATTTCCATCAAACAGTTCAAGTTTTGCTTTAATATAAGCATTTCTCAATAAGGGATCTTTAAGAGTATCTAAATAATATTTATTTTCCAAATTACAATTATTTTTTTGCATACCAGGGTGAGTGTTTAGAAAGGGGTATCTTCCAGGTCCTTTGCTATCCAGTGGTTTTCAACCTTGTTTTTAATATATTTTTTGTATCTGAGACTGAGTTTGTTTTTATTAACATAATGTTTAAGAGTAACTAATCCATATTTATCTAATTTTTACATAGAAACATAGACTTTGAAAGCAGATAAGGACCGCTTGGCCGACCTAGTCTGCCCATTTCCCTACCTACAGGATAAGCTGCAGATCCTCGTTAAGTTTTTTGATATACGTTTCTTAGCCAGTTTGTTTAATCACAATTTTTTATCCAATTTTCCTTTTCCATGAGACATTTTTTTGGAAGAAATTTTGTTTTTAAGGAAGCCTTGTTAAATGCAACCAATAGCAGATTTTTTACTATCTATAGTGCCTATTCACAAACGTGGGTGGCGGGTACATGTGAAAGATACATAACCCACATGCAGCTCTGCACCATCATGAGGTCCACATGTCAGCCATATTCCCAAATACCAGTCAATGCACAATTTCCATCCGTGTCCCCACCCCCCTCAATGCACAAGTTTGCAGGGGCGGGTGGGTTCAGAGCTGCAGAGCTGGGACTAGGGTCCCTTGGTGGATCCCTTGCACCTTTGGGCTGCCATAATGGTGGCTGGCACATAGCACTCAGGCAGCTCAGTGGGGGGGGTGTCACCCAGATGTCTGCCACAGCCTACCTGGAGTGCCTCGATGGCAGGGGCAGACTCAGTGAGGAGTCGGACTACCCCGACAGCCCCACTGCAACTTGTGGTGGCAAACCAGGAGGGGCACATACCACTTACAGCTGCCTCCAGAAGCCATACTCATCGCCCCTGCACACTGCACTCTACACCTTAGTGAATGGTACAGAGTGCAGCCACTCTCCCCACACTGGTCCCCAGCCCACCCCCGCATGGAGCTGCATGTTCAGCCGGGGACTTGGGCACATAGATTCCCTGCATGCTGCCCTGGGGGTGCAGTGGGTGCAGCCAGGTGTGGGCAGGTGCAGGGTGGGCTATGTGCCGGGATTGCATGACACATAGCCACTCCACACCTTTTGTGAATAGGGCCCTGTATTGGCATTGATATTTATTATTTCTAGATTGGCTCAAAGGTATTTAGCTGGGAAAGTTGGATAAAGACCTAAAGTAGATCTTAATAATTTATTTACTGGGCTTAACATATTCTCTGGTTTAATTGTTGACCATATTTTCTGATGAATACAGAATTTGAGCAAAATACTTTGCTTTTAATGCTGTCAGGAGAAGTTTAATTGAATGCCCACCATACTGATAAGAAAACTTTCTTAAGCTGTCTGCTGCTTTCCTAACATTTGTCATGGTTACCTTGGCATGCTTTGCCCATTTACCATTTTATGCAAAGGTAAGTCCCAGATATGTATATCTGTTAACACTTTCTATTTTATTTGAACCAATACGCCATTGATTTTTAGTTTGATTTGTTCCAAATGTCATATTTTTTGTTTTAATATAGTTAATTCTCAATTTTAGTTTTTGTACATTATCTTCTGTAAAATCTAGTTTCTTTTGTAGACTGCATCTTGTTAAGGATAGCAAAATAATGTCATCTGCATAAGCGAGTACAGGGCATGCACAGTTATCAACTTTAGGAGCATCTAACTATATTGTTGTTCTAAGTCTTTTAATATTTGGCTGATGTCAAGACAGAAGAATGCCAGGCCTAAAACAGAGCC
Source organism: Neoceratodus forsteri (assembly GCA_016271365.2). Lineage (NCBI taxonomy): Eukaryota > Metazoa > Chordata > Ceratodontiformes > Ceratodontidae > Neoceratodus > Neoceratodus forsteri. The sequence continues at coordinate 1,061,425,286 of CM028130.1, read as the reverse complement.
TTGACGCACTCCTGTATTGATTACAAAGGATTTTGACAACTGTCCTTGAGTTCCTGTTCTTACATTGGTTCCATGTGAAAAGGACAAGGTTATAATGACAAAAGTCATTACAGTGAAGCAACAATGGTGAGTGCAATAACAGTACACACAAATCTCCATGACAAACATAACAGCACATTCCACCCCATACCTCTGGCTCACACACCGTTATCTCAGTCTCTCTCTCTCACCTCATGACTCCTACTCTCTCCCCCCCCCATCAGAGGTGTGGCTTGCAATATGCAAGGGGCTGTGCCCATGCTCTCCCCATTTCTAAGATTCTGATTTCATGCTGCTTTTTGATAGTGGAGTAATTGGAATGTTAGTAGTCACCATAAATGTTTGGTCGCTGTATTTTGTCTGTCACCATAATTGCAATTGCTCATTTAAAGTTGCCCAAATGTAATCGCTGTTTTATTTTCACCATTATTATGTGATACCTCTTACTTTAGCCCACATTTCAGTATATAGGGTTGAAATAATTCTTATAATACTAGGATCTATCCCACACTTATACATAAAATTCCACAATGTATTTCTTGAAACCATATCAAATGCAATGAATAGATCTATATATGCCACATACAATTTTTGCTTTCTTATTGTTTACATATTTTTCGACAAAATGACTCAGTATATAACTGTTATCTGTAGTAGAGTAGCCCTGTTGAAACCCCTCCTGTAACTCATTTAACCCTCTTATGTTATCTATATGAACAATTAAATGATTCAGTATAATTTTGGAAAACATTTTAAGATTAATGTCCAGCAAACTTATAGGTCTACAAGTAGTTGTACTGGCTAGATTCCTTTTTTGTGAATAGTTACTATGTTGGCACTTCTCCATGACTTTGGAACAAAATTGCTCTGCGTACGTTTGTTATAAAATAGGGTCGGTGATTTGCACCAAGCAGGGGTATTACAATGACAGACCTCTGCAGGAATCCTATCAGGACCTGAGGCCTTATTGTTTGTCAATGTTTTAATTGCCAGATAGACATTTTACTAGTTATTATTGGCCCTTTATAATCTAGGGTTGCCACCTTTGGATGGTGCAAAAACTGGATCCTAAACTCCAACCCTAGCCCCACCCCTTTTCCTGACTGATCCTGTATTGCTCCTCCTCCAAAGCCATTTGTTATGTCAGTAAAAGAAAAAACTTAAAGCAGCAGTTCAACAAAACTTTTAACATACTGTACTTGTTAAAGTTACTTTCCTAAGTTCTTCCTATTTATTTATTTTTTGGGTTAGTTAGTTATTGACATTGGTTTACCTGATAAAATACAGAAATAAAAGAAATCTCATTTATAGATATGATATGGGGGACACAAAGGAAATACTGTAAATAGCATACAGTAGTAGACAAGGTATATAATGGCATATAATATCTTTTTCTGGCTCCATTTCATTTTAATGCCCACATTACAATTACAAAGCCAAAGAAGTGACCACACTTTTTTTCTTGAGGGAATACAATTATTTAAAACATTAAAAAATGCCTAAATTCAGTTAAAGATGAAAATGTTTATGAGCAAATGAAAGTGGAAGACAACTGGATTTTTTCTGTCACAAAAGGTAGGGCAGGCTTTTTGCCCAGCTTTGCTGCTATGCCACTTTAAGATCTAGGGTAAAAAAGATTGGGTTAAGTAACTGATAACTGTTTTAATGGCCATACATTACACCTCCTAAGTTGACTGCTTTCACAAACAAAGGGCTTTATTGACAACAGAACTTGTCTGTAACCTGGACATGCAGCTGAAACAATGAATGATATGACAAAATCCATTTCAAAAGTATGTGAGCACTCAAAATGGCTCAGAAACCTGACCAACACTGAGCAAAACTGGATTACCAGATGGGGCCCTGAAAACTTGATTACCAGGTGAAAAACCTAACAGGTGGCAAGCCTATTTATTCCTCTATATTTTGGTATGAAATCACCTTTTAGGCAGGATTTGAAAGTTTTCTCTTCCCTTGTTCATAAGGTGGCTCATAAGAATACTATGTAGGGGTTGTAGGAAGGCTATGTTGAAAATTTGGGGTAAAAATATAAGAAAACAAAGTTGAGTCTATGTTGCAATTTTTCAATGCATGCTCATAACTGGTAATTTTCAATATTTTGACCCCAACTTTTCAACATAGCCATTTTTTCACACCACCTCATGAATGTGACAGCTGTCATTTCTCAAATCCTACCAGCAATGTATTTCAACACTTGTGGCCCAAAATGATGTTTCAGCCACTGTTTTATAAAATGACACCTGTCATGTTCAGAAGGAGTGGTCATAAAAAGATTATGTTGAAAAGCTGGGGTAAAATGTGAAAAAACAACTAAGTTATGAGGAAACAAATTGTTCCCACATTTAGTCATAACTTTGTTTTTTGCAGATTTTGGCCCCTAATATTCATCATATCCCTTGTGTTACCCACCTCCTGAACATGGCAGGTGTCATTTTTCAAATCCCCTGCGAAACTTGTTTCCACAGTAACACAGCAAAATCATTTTTCAGATGGGATTTTAATAATTCCACCTGTCTTGAGCATAACATCAGGTCCTAAAAAAGACTGTTGGAAATTTAGAGACAAAATGTGCGTGCCCATTTAAAAGCAGATATTGCTTCTCAGCTGCCCTGTCCTGGGAAATTACAGTCTAACAATGTGTCAAAGCAGGACACCACTGAAAATGAAATACTGCATCTCATCTGCTCTATCCTGGCTAAATATACAGTAAAAATGTGTATAAGCAAGACCCGGTACAACAGCAATACCAGCGGCGAACATTCGGCATTGACAAATGCTTGTCTGCTATAGCCTTTGTTGTTTCCCTTAATTTCTGATTCTTTGTCACTTTGCCAGCTGAGTTAACCTGCTTCCTTAGTGTTTCTTGTATAGGACTTTCCTCCTCATTGCTTTTATGTTTCTGGTTGGTCTCAGTTAGCACTGTTAATAATGAAAAATAATGAAACTGCTTGTCCTCGAAGCTCATTATTTTGTTTCATTTCACGTTTGATTTCTTGCAACAATATGGGCACTAGTTGCAAGTCAACCTCTTGATTTTGGTGTTTATCTTCCATGCCCATGCAGTTTTCCACTTAGATTGACCCAAGTTCAGTGTGACTCAAATATGTGGTAAATCTGGGGGGCGGGGGCTTGAGATGGGGGATCCAAACTCAGCCTAGCCTTTTATGGCAAATAATAAGTTTCTTAACCCTACCACCATCATTTTCTAACAAAGGGATGCTTTTCAAGTTATTCACCTTCTGGCTACTTTCTATACCACGGGGTCAGGGAAAATTGCATTTTTATTTTTATTCATTTCCATATTCACTGATCCTTGGTAAGTATTCCCTTTTGTCTCTGTGAGTAACCCTTCCTTTTCCATTTCCTTAATTTCTATCAACAGAGAGTGGTCTAAATCTGTTGGCAAGATCTATCAGTTACAATAGGTGATGATGACCTAGGCCCTTAGGGAGCAAAGCACCTTTAATTGTACTTTTGTTTACATGGTGTGCCAAAGTAGTTTAAGCATTTATGGACAGGGACTGGCCCACTGATGCAGCAGTAGCACTACCACTTGCAACGTGGACAACCCGGGTTCTGCATTAAGTCCAGGAGTCCAAGGGTTGGCCAGGGAGGGAGGTTGGCAGATCATCCAGTGGACCACTCTTTGCCTCTGGGTGGATCCACTGTGGTCTGCAATTTGGGTGCCTCCCAGCACAGGCTAGGTATACACCAGTCCAGGACTGCACGAAGAGAGACTGGGCCATCAGTGAACATCTGCAGTATGTGTATGGGTGCATGCACATGCTGCATTACCATAGCTGCACGTCTGCAGCCTACGGGGTGGGATTGGGGTAACAATTGGGGAGAGATGGCCAAATGATGCTAGCTCCTCCACCCTGCATGCCCAGTCACAGTGGGCCCCCTTCATGCCATGTAGCTGGATCCGGAGTATGGTAGTACACCCACAGCCCCACTGCCCACACAAGACAGGAAGCCCTGGGTGCACTGACAGCTGGAGGGGTGTCTCATAGTGGTGGCCCAGTCAACAATGTTAAGAGGGGGTGGTTAAGCCAAAGATAGCTGTGGCTCCACAGACAGACTAATCAAAAAACAAACAAACAAAATTATGGATGCCCTTAGTAACATCATTGTTCTTATTTTGGGCCCTAGTTATAGGTTTGTTAATGTTGTCCAATAGAGTACCTTTCTTTTAAGGGGCATTCTATTAGAAAGATCAAAATAGATTAATAGTCTTGTAAAAGGAAAAAATATGGCTGCTTTAAAAAAAACCAACAAATAACTTTAGTAAATAACAATAAAAATAAGTAAAAATATACCCTTTAAAGGTGAACATCTAGTCAATGTCTTGAGTAAGAAGCTTTATATGTAATGTCCACCAATGATGTAGTTAATCAAAACGTCTCTGTAGAAAACAAAAATGGGGGTTGGTGGGCTCTCCCTAACAAATGCTGTGTGCACAATACCACAGGAGACTGTAAAGTTTGTGAAAAAACACTTGCCAAAATGAATTGGGAAGTTTGGTTAGCACATGTACTTAGAAGGACCACGCCACAAAGTGGTTAATGGGAAATCAGTACTACTTCTTGCAACAAAAACAGCAACAATGTTAAAAGTCTTAACCTCAGATGCAATGAGGTGTGCGACAAACATTTTCCATGATAACAAACGAAGATAACACCTTAATAGAGCTGTAAAAAGCAAACATGCCAGATGCCTCCCAAAGAGATATTTAGATTTGTTTGGCATGTGTGCAGATGGGCATATGATTGTTTCATCACCACATAATTTGCCGCAGTCAAAATATTGCCTACAAAAAGTCAAAATTACATGCGGTTGCCGATAAAGCAGTAGCAGACAAAATGTTTCTTCCTCAATCAAATACTGGCGACTGCATGATCTGCTGCACAGTGCGACTTTTTGTCCCATATATATTACGTGCTGTCTTTAGTGACCTGATTCTCAAAAATCCACAATTTTAACCAAGTCCATGGGGCCAAGTCAGAAGCAGTTCCATTTGGATGCCGTCAGTTCCCCAAAGTCCAAATACTCACCTTCTCTCCTAAGTTTGAGAAACCCACATATACCCAGCGCTGACCATGCTGCTGATGAAAAATCCGAGGGTTGTCCAACTAGCAAATCCACTCCAACAGCTTTAGCCACAGCAGACAGTAGACTGTTAGAATCTGCCAAAACAGAGCTGGGTAGATGTAAACATTTAACTACAGAATGTAGCCATAGCAGTGAGGGCAGCAGATCAGGCGGAAGAGAGACTACTAGCTTCTTAATCAGCCCAGTCCATATCCCCAGTTTTCATAGCCTCTGAAGGGAGCATAGGAGAGTGCTAGGATGCTTCAGTTCTGAATTTGTATGGTAGGCTGGCTCTGATAAATGTGACCGACCAGCCAGATTTGGTTAAATTACCGGCAGAATCATTATGCTGTGCTAGAGTTTGGTTTTTTTTTGGATGCTGAATATGAAGCTGCAGCAATGGATTCATCCTGGCGACAAGTTGTCCGGTGCGCATTGTATGCAACAACATTGCATCCAAAAACGAATCTTGTCGTCAACAAAATAGATGATTCCAATTTGTCCCTGCAACATAATGTCCACTTTTTTTGACCGTGACATTATGTCCGGGGACCAAATGACCGTACACGGTGCAGATGCACTTGCAAACAGCAGATGCTTTTTTTCTCTCCGAGTGAACACTCTAGTAGGCATACCAAACAAATGTAAATATCTTGAAAACCATTCAGGTTACACATACTCAACCTGTGTCACATTTGTTCACAACAAAAAGACCTTTACAATGAGGGCAGTCACCAAGCTGATCTCTGTACAGTTTTTGAAATATAGTCATCTCTACTGTTGTGAACTGTTTGTAAAGCAGTGCTTGCTGTTGTACCTATGGTCCCGGCTACATCACTGTCACATAAGACAGGATGCATTGTAGGAACAAGAAAAGCAATACATTTATTTATTTATTTATTTGTTGAAATGTTTCACCAGGAAAGGCACACTGAACAACAAGCTGCTCATCTCCTGGTGCATCCTGGGAGAAGGGGTAATGGGAGATATAGTTGATGAAGTATAAAACATACAATATAAACCAGCTACAACACTGATGAAAATAAGGTACTTAACATTGTAAAAAAACAGGTAGAGAACTAACGGAAATAAGATTATATGTACATACAATTGACAAAAAAATACACAGAGGTTGGATAATCTGACAAGAAATAAACAGTACTAGGAATAAAATTTGCAGAAATCATAATATATCCTTGTAAGTGCTGCAGAAATGGTAACCCATGTAACTACAATGACTTATGCATGGATACTGGCTAAGGGCCGGGCAGGCATGAAGGAGATAGGTACAGGAACAATTAATGGAGAGGAAGTTGTGTAGTGCTACAGTTAAAGAGGAGGGCAAGGAAGAGTGGCGAATCTGTTTAGGAAGCAAATTCCACAGTTTTTGGAAGTGTTATGAGAAGGCAGACTGGCAAACAGTGGTGGAACGTAGGGGGACTACCAGAGTTCTGTGGTACTGGGATCTGAGTGAGTGGGCAGGTGGAGGGGGGACGATGGTTAGGGAGGAAGTAAGATATGTTGGGAGTGAGCCAAACCAGAATTTGAGATGAAATTTGCAAAGTGGTGTAAGCATGTGTTTGCAAGAGAGGGAAATGCCAGGGAGTGGTAGAGTTGATAGTGATGGGTGAGAGGAGGAGAGTCAAAAGCAAAGCGACAGAACGAGTTGAAGAGTGTATCCAATCTGGCTAAGGAAGTTGTGGGAACGACACTGTAAACTACATCACAGTAGTCAAAGGTAGGAAGGATCATCTTCTGGACCAGTTCACACCTTGCCGGGAGAGGGGGCCAGTTCCGGTTCCTGTATAAAGCAGCAAGCTTGGGGTGTAGCTTTACAGGATAGCATCTACGTGGTCAGAGAAGGTGAGTTGTTGATCAAGCCAAACACCTACCTGAGATGAAGATCCCCAGGGGTCATAAAACTGCCATAAAGCTAGCAGGCTAATTTAGGAAAAACTCCTAATAGCAGACAGAGGGAAGGACACATGAGGACTTCACACACAAATAAAAACATACTGACAGACTAACATACATACTAACAGGGTAGGCCTAAAGGTCTATTGAGTCTGCTCAAAAATCAGCATCTGGTTAAGACACCATTGCTGCTCCCCCCATCTCCCTCGTAACTCTCCTCAACCCCATCCCCATCAGAATGACACCTTCAGATTTGGAGGCCTTCCTCTGCTTTACGTTACCCTTATACCTGTCCCAGACTCTCTTGAATCCCTCCACTGTATCAACAGCCACCAGTTCTGCAGGCAGTGCATTCCATGGGTCCACCACCCTCTCAGTAAAGTAGCACCTCCTAGTCTCCCCACTGAGCCTCCTGCCAACCAGCCTCATAGAATACCCCCTTGTGGCTCCTTTCTCCATCAGCTGGAACATCTTATTAAAGAAACAATCAGTAATAGGCAAGAAAGGGGTACAAAACATAAAAGTATTCATAATTTACTATCTCTGCAGTACTAAGAAAGATTTAAAATGGAGGAACACATGAGTGGACAACATTAGGGATGCAAAGGAAAGATGGGGCCAATCGTGAGAGCCATTCTTGAGGCAACAAAGCCTTGCATGAGAATGGTAATCAAAAGAAAAAGATTCATGAGCCAAATATGGCTCACTGGAAAGGTCGAGGAAGCAGTGACAGCCATAAAGAAAGCTTTCACCAGCTCAAGAAAAAACAAGGGACAGAAGAATGGGGATAATACCAAATGAGAATAGGGGAAACCAAAAGGGCAGTCAAAGAAGAAAAGGCAGACACAGAGATGCTTATTGCAGAGAGGGTCAAGGGAGGAGAGAAACAGTTTGGTTACACCTTAAGTGTCAATTTCAATGTAACTAATCATTAATTACATGCAACAGGGTAATTCCCCTGTAGTTACATATTTGTTGCATACAACTACATTGCAACTGCAATAAGGAAAACAGAAGGGAGGAGGAATTCTTAAGATAACAGAGAGAGGCTAGGAAATTGAGGAGGATGGGCAAAAAAAGCGCTGATCTTAATGACTACTTCAGAAACATAGAAGATGTCAGCGGATAAGAACCTCTTGGCCCACCTAGTATGCCCCAGATCCCCTACCTATAGTGCCACCTGGGATCCTACTTGGATCTCCGGCTTAAACCCTTCCCCCTTGCCTCTAGGATTCCCTTGTGTCTATCCCATGCCACCACCACTTCCTCTGGGAGGCTGTTTCAAGCATCCACCACCCTCTCCTTGAAGAAGTACTTCCTCTCGTTTCCCCTGAGCCTCCCCTCCAGCTTCATATTGTGTTCCCATTGGAAAATGCTCCCTTCCTGTACCTTGTTTATTTTGGTGACATACTTGAATGTCTATCATACCCCTCCATTCCCATCTGTCTTCCAGGGAGAACATATTTAAATCCTTGAGCCTCTCTTCATCAGGCTTCTGATGTAGGCCCTGCACTATTTTGGTTGCCCTCCTTTGTAAAATCTCCACCATATCTATGTCCTTTTGGAGATGGGGCCTTCAGAACTGTACACAGTACTCGAGGTGGAGTCTCACCAGTGATCCATACAGGGGTATTATTACCTCCCTCCTTCTGTGGGTGATACCTCTCCCTATACATCTGAACATTTCCCTAGCTTTTTCCACTGCCTTGTCACACTGTTTAGCTACCTTTAGGTCATCAGAAATGATGACCCCCAGGTCCCTTTCCTGCTTTGTAACTGTATATACCTCTCCTCCCAGCTGGTATGTTACCCCTGAGTTTCTGTGCCTGATGTCTATGATTTTGCACTTTTTGCTTTAAAACCCAGCTGCCAAACTGGTGACCATTCTTTCAGCTTTTTTTTTAAATCATCCTCATTCTGTCCCCCCGGTGTCTACTCTGTTGCAGAGTTTTGTGTTGTCTGCAAACAGGCATACTTTCCCTTCCAGTCCTTCTGTAATGTCCCTAATAAAGACATAAAAGAGGACCGGCCTTAGTGCTGATCCCTGTGGCACCACATGAGTAACTTTGGCTACTCCAGAATGACTGCCATTTACCACCATCCTCTGACTCCTATTGCTCAGCCAACTTTCTACCTATTTTACAACTTTAGGCCAAACTCCAAGGCTCCCCAGCTTATGTATCAGCTTCCTATGTGGTACGGTGTCGAAGGCCTTGCTGAAATCCAGGTAGGCCACATGCACTGCCCCTCTTTGATTCATCTCCTTGGACACCCAATCAAAGAACTTGATCAGATTTGTCTGGCAAGACCTTCCCCCTGTGAAACCATGTTGCCTCGGATTCTGTAGACCATTGGCAGCAAGGTATTCCCCAATCCTTTCCTTCAGTAGCAATTTCATTACCTTGGCCACCACCGATGTCAGGCTGACAGGTCTGTAATTCCCTGCCTCCTTCCTATTCCTACTTTTGTGTAGTGGGACTACATCCGCCCTCCTCCAGTCAATCGGCACATCCTTTGTTTTCAATGGCAGGTTGAAAAAGGTTGTCAGAGGTGCAGCCAGCATCTCTTTCAGCTCCCTCCATGTCCTCAGGGGCATGGGGTTAATATACCATAACCAAAAACAGCATGGTCAACATCTGCGCAGACAAAATAACAAAAACAGATTTAACACTGTGGAAAATGCCAACTGCTACCAAAATGCCATGGAAACCACACCACCACACCACTACACTAGAAAAACTTAGATTTTTTGGGGGGGGCTCAAACTTCCACACCCTGACTTTAATATAATAAACTCCATGGGGAAGAGGATGGATCGCGAGGGATGGTGAGAACTTCGGGGTGGGGGGAGGGAGACTTATTTAGAACCTGTATGGACAATAGGTCCTGGGTAGAGATGTTGCAAAGTTTTAATTACCCACAAAGTTCAGTCAAATTGCCAATGCGTACCATGGAGCCAGCAAGCGCTGTCTGGGACTGAGTGGTGTTGTGGTTCCATTGCACATTATGTTTGGAGTGATTTGCCACAAATCAATTCTGACGTTGATATGAAAAGTATGTCTCTTTGCAGATGACACAAAGATCCGCAACAGGGTTGATACACAAGATAGAGTGGAAAGGATGAGAAGGGACTTGGCAAGGTTGGATGAATGGTCAAATGTATGGCAGCTCGGATTCAATGCAAAGAAGTGCAAGGTAATGCACATGGGAAACAAAAACCCAGGGGAAGCGTACACAATGGGGGGTGAGATACTGACAACAGTAAAAATGCAAAGGGACCTGGGGGTAATTATATCAGATGACCCAAAGGCGGGCAAGCAATGTGAGAAGGCAGTAAGGAAGGCTGGGGGGGATACTGGGATGCATAGGAAGAGGCATCAATAGTAGAAAACAGGAAGTTGTTATCCCTCTGTACAGCCAGTTGGTGATACCCCATCTGGAGTACTGTGTGCAGTTCTGGAGACCCCATCTCCGCAAAGACATAGACAGAGTGGAGGCTGTCCAGAGGAGGGCAACCAAAATGGTGCAGGGTCTGCACCAGAAGACATACGAAGAAAGACTAAAGGAGCTTAATATGTATACCCTTGAGGAAAGAAGGGAGAGAGGGGACATGATAGAAACTTTCAAGTACCTCAAGGGAATCAACAAAGTCCAAGAGGGTAGCATCTTTCAGAAAAAGAGATGTGCAAGAACAAGGAGGCACAATTTGAAGATAGAGGAGGGACGGCTCAGAGGTAATGAGAGGAAGTATTTTTTCACAGAGAGGGTTGTGGATGCATGGAACAGCCTCCCTGAGGAGGTTGTGGAGTCAAGAACAGTGGAGGAATTCAAAAATGCATGGGACAGACATAAGGCAGTCCTAGTGGGGGGTAGGAGTAAGTAAGCTGTTGGTTAACTAGGATCTGCAGCTTATCCTGTAGGTAGGAAAATGGGCAGACTGGGTGGGCCAAGCGGTCCTTATCTGCCATCAAATTCTATGTTTCTATGTTTCTATCCAGGTCTTGACAGCAGGAGAAAATGTTTTGCTTTTAGAGCTTTTAATTTTGTCAAACTATACTCAGCCATAAAATGCGCACAAATCACCGTAGGTCTTCAGAGTTTTAATTAATAAAGACCCTAGCTGTTTTCTTACAGAATAGTAAGTAAGTAAATAATATTTTATTTGTTTGGCATCCAATCCCAGAGGCTCTGGGCACCACACAGCAAGACAATTTAAGCAATTTAAACAAGGTGGTAAAAACATTCAGATTATATGAACAGTTCAAAAAGCAGAAAAAATAATTAACAAATTTATATAATTTAAAAGACATTAGCAGGGAAAGCTAAGCTAAAAAGATGAGTCTTTAAACCCCTCTTGAACACTTCCACTGTCAAGGCCTCCCTCAAAAATCTTGGCAGGGAGTTCCAGAGGACTGGGCCAGCCACCCCAACTGAAAGATCACCTGAGGTTTTCAGCCTGGTCCTCAGAACTGCCAGGAGGCCCTCAGTAGAGGAATGAAGGGAGCAGACTGGGACAGCAGGAGTAAGGAGATCTAACAGGTAGCCAGAGCTCAATTCGTATAGGGCCTTGTAGGTGAACAAGCCCACCTTGAAGAGAATCCTTCACCTAACTGACAGCCGTTGCAGGCCCTGCAGGACCGAGGTCACATGACAGGACCTTGACAGCTCCATCAGCAGCCTGGCCACTGTATTCTGCACTAGATGCAGCCAGCAGAGGTTTCCTCTGCTGATCCTAAGGAAAAGAACATTACAGTAGTCATATCTGGATGTTACAAAGGCATGCACCAGTGACAGCAGGTTCTCAGGAGTAATTAGGGGTTTAATATGGGCAATGTTCCTAAGATGGTAAAAAAACACTTTTCAAGACAGACAACACCTGAGCTTCAAATGTTAGCTTGTTGTAGAAGACAATGCCCAGATTTCTCACTCTAGAGGATGCCATCAATGAGATCGACCCCAGGACCAAACTTGCTGCCATCCTAGAGGCATTCCCATCATGCCTGTGACCCAACTCAATCACCAGTACCTCCATCTTGTCTGGATTAAGTCTCAGCCAGTTAGAGTTCATTCAATCCTGAATCTTGGCTAGGTATTTATTCAACAGTTCAACGACACCCTTTGTCCCTGTTGCAGTAGACATGTACTGCTGAGTATCATCTGCATTACAGAGAAAACCCAGACTGTACTGTCTGATGAGCCTCCCTAGGGACAGCATATATACCAAAAACAGCATCAATGAAAGGATCAAACCTTGAGGAATGCCACAGGTCAGGGGTATCGGGGAAGAGGAGAAATTCCCCATCACTACCCTCTGCCTCCTGCCTGAGAAAAAGGACTTGAACCAGTTGATGATGGTACCAGTCAGTCTACAATACTCTCTAAGGTAATCCAACAACACAGTGTGGTCCACAGCATCAAATTTTGATGACAGCTCCAGGAGAATGAAAATTGACTGCTCCCCTCGATCTCTTGCACTAAGGAGGCCATTATGCACCTGAACTAGTGCCATCTCTGTGCTGTGCCTTGACCTAAAACCTGGTCTGGAATGACTTCATAGATGTCAAAAGTCTCCAGGAGTTCCTCAAGCTGCTGAGCCACTATCTCCTCAATAACCTTCCTAAGAAATGGAAGGTTGGAGGCTGGTCTATAATTTGCCAGGACATCAGGATCAAGAGATGTTTTTTTTTAGAACGGTCCTCACTAATGCCTCCTTCAAGATGTTGGAGAAAACCCTCTCTGAAAGTGAACACCTGACTATCCTGGTGAACACTGGACTGATAGCCTCAATGCAGCCCATTAATACACATTTAGTTAGACCTGATGATTGCTAAGCTGTATACGTAACCTTCAGTGCCCACTGGATAAAGGAAGTGACTTAAAATCACAGCTGTACTGCTGTAAAAGCCAGTACTTGCTGAATCTATGGTCTCTCCTGGATGCATCACTGTCACATGAGATAGTAGGCATTGCAGGAACCAGAGCAATAAACCATGGTAATATGGAGATCCCCAAAAAGCCATAAAACTAATAGGAAAGGCCATAAAACTACTAAGCAAATTGAGAAAAAACTCCTAATAGTAAACAATGCAAGGCCACACCAGGACTACACACACACATCAAAACACTCTGCATAACATGTTTTAGCAATTCTTAACTGTCATACTCCTTTAATATAAAAGGTGGTGAAGTGTTCAGTGAGCACCTTACTGAGTCAGAGAGTGACGTTACAGAACAGATAGACTTCAATATAAAAGGTGAGTGGACTAGAGACCCAAAAAAAGAGCCAGGAAATAACAGCATGCCAAATGTTTTTAGATAATGGGATTGAACATGGTAGTGCTACTTGCCATGAGGTCTTCTGGGCATTAACACCAGACTGTTCTGCTAGTTTATGGATGAGGATGCTTGAAGGTGACCTGACTCATAGCAGCCTACTTGCTGTGGTGAACATCCTTATGGCATAGTAAGGCTTCATGCCACCTTGAGGAACTAACACAGAGTGAGCCCTGAATGGAGTGCTATGGACAGGTAGGGTTCAGAGCATGGTGGGGCTCAGCTGAAAGCTGGGAATGAGTCACTGCATACAGTTAATTGAACCATGGTATGCAACTGCTGAAGCTGAAGGTGCAGCAGTTTGATGCCTCATGGAGAAACATGGGACTACTAACGTACCACTCTCTTAAGCAAAGTGAGTCATTTCATTATCATTGTTGATGGGGTACTCAAGGACATATAGTTCCATGGCTGAGATGGGAGTTTAAGTGCTTGCATTCAAGTGTTGAGGAACACGAAAATGCTCAGTGGCTGGTTGTGAACTAAACTATGTTTGTATATTAAATACTAGCAAGCCCAGGCTCTCCATGGACATGTATATGGACTCAAAAGCATTGCCTTGTTTACTTTTATGTATTGCGTTTGTAAGTTATTAACTTTTATTTATTTATTTATTCATTTATTTATCAAGTCTAGGATTACAAATACCTTTGAGCCTTGGCTCTTTTACAAAGGTTCCATGTCAGAGAAATACAAATTATGGGGAACATCAAGACAGACATTACAACAATGTGGACATTGCAAACAGAGTACAGATTAATACAATTCAAGGGTAGCATTGTAACAAGGCAGCCAGCGGCATTTGTCAGAGACAATAAACAACAGATAAGAAGTGCCAGAGCCATAGGGAGAGGGAAGAGAGGGTTAGGAATGTAGGAAGGGTGGGGAGAGGGTGAAAAGTGCAGCATTGGGTATACCAAGATGTGAGGGTAGAATCCAATGAGGAGGGAAGGGGGGGACCACTAGAGAAGGAAGGGAAGTGGAGAAACAAGGTTAAGATGGGCAGTCACAGGAGCTGTTGGTAGTGAGATAGTCCCGGAGCCTAGTTTTAAACAGAAGATGGTGGGGCTGAGGCCATTGAACCAGAGTGGGACTCGATAAGCAAAAGAGCGTTGTCCCTGTGAAGTGTGACAGTGGGGGACTTTCAGTAGCTGTGGCGTGGATCTCCTAAGGCACTATTTGTTAATTCAGTGTTGTAACAGAGTTGAGACCCCAGAAGGTGCAAGGCCAAGGTATATTTTTTTCACCATGGAGCAGGTGAGAAACTTTATGCGGTTTGATAGTTGGAGCCAGCTAGTCTGAGTGTACAGGCCACATGTGTGGGTGAGACGGTGAGCACCAGTGATGAGCCGACATGCCTTATGTAAGGCAGTTGAGAGGCGTCTAAGGGTTGTGGTTGTGGCCGAGCCATAAATGATGAGACCATAATCTATTACAGAGATCACAGAGCTCAGGACTGCAACCTTCAAGCTTCTGGCTTGAGGTGTGGTCTGTGTTTGTAGAGGAGACCAAGCCGTGTATTAGCAGCTCTAGCTACATTATCTACATGAAGTCCATAGGAGAGAGAAAGTGATTTTTCTGATGTTTGCCATAACAAATGGGAATAGTAATCTGTAAGAGTTGTGAATCAGTCTCCTACCATTTAAACAGTCAGAAAGTGATGTTTTCCATAAAAGAAAAATGCTTTTATTTCTGCGCTCTGCTACATTTGCATAATCTGCCACATTTTTGCTCAGTGCTGCAAGCCCCAACTGTGACATCATACCAGGGACACTAAATTATTAAAGGGACACTGTCACTTTGTAGTTTTAGATAGAAAAATCAGCTATTTACTGTACCCACAGTGCCTCACTATGTAAATTATAATACAGGCTATTATATCTCTGTGCTCACTGCAGAAATAGGAGACTACATCTCTCAGTATAGAAGTCTTGTAGGTAGACACTGTATACATAATGCCTTGTTTTGAAAATAAACATACAAGAGCTTATATTGTTGACACCACTACAGAAATATGAGACTGCATTTCACAGTAAGGAAAATGGAAATTGTGTCTTATTTTACGCACAAAGCCTTACTATGGACATTTAAATATTAGGTGCTTACCACTATCAAGATACAAGACTGTATGTCTGACTAAGGCACATTTAAGTCAACTTTATAAATTACCCAGAATTCCTTGTTGCTGTATGTAAAACATTGACAGCTCCCTGGTATGACATCACTCTGGGGGTGTGGCCACGCAGAGAAATTGGAAGGCAGCCAGAAACAGAAGCAATGGCATACTATGCGAAAAAGATATATTTGAAACATCATGAAATCCCTTTAACCAGACTGGGAAAGGGGAACAAGTCTGAGTGGCCCAGAAGTCACAGTATGCAGGATGATATAAAGTGAAGGGAGATGTTTGGCTGTCTGTGCAGACAGTATCCTCCATAAGCAGCAGGCATGCCTAAACAGAATGGTGACCCTTGGTCTGGAAAGGGAGTTGAGTGCTGCTGGTTATGGACATCGAGAGCAAGTTTGCTTTTAACACCTTATATGCAATGATTGAGAGGGGCCTGCTCTTAATAGCTGTTTCAGGACCACTGCAAACTGGTGGGGAATGAATGCAATCTCCAGGACCAGGGGTGATGGATGTTCAGGTGAAGTTCAGTGTTCTCTGGTTCCTGTTGTTTGTACTATGTTTTTAGTGGATTGTGTTTGTTCTGGAGAAGTGATGGGGAGTACATGCTGTATGTGGGGGGAGGCAGGCCAAGGGAGTCAACTGCAGGAAAAAAATGATGAAAATACATGCTAAGGAGATGTCAAGCTGGATTACAGTCAATAAGCCTTTGGGGTAATGTGTAGCTCTTACAACTTTGTTTTGTGGAACATTGGGAGGGAAACTAAGCAAAACCGCCACAGGGTTCTAAGGCATTTGAAAAAGCTACACACAGCATAGCTTATTTCCAGGAAAATCGCCTGAGAAGGGACCAAACATTATATTTTAGGACAGAATGGGTAGGGCAGGTTTTTGGGTGAGGGATAGTAATAAGAAATGAGGCATGCATTCCTAAAAGTTTGAATAACTGATTTGGGAATTTTGGTATATAGAGGGAAAGATACCTGTTTTCATGGCTGCAGTGGGCACAGACCTGCAGACATTTTGCTTTGATAAAAGGTCTCCCTGCATAAATTACCTACCAAACAACATGATAGAGTGTTAAAAATAGTGTCCTCCACTGAAGCCTCATTACTACGCTGCCTGTGTATGTATGGCAGCTGGAGAGCACTATTTTTCCTCTTTCTTGAGAAGTTAATTGAGCCCTCCCCAGTACTGCCTTTTTTTGCAAGTTGAAACTTCCTCCACAGTGTTTTATGGGCCTTTTCTTTAAGTTTCAGTGCTTAAGCTGAGCCCTCCACAGTACTGCCTTTTTTGTAAAGTTGAAACCTCCTCCATAGTGTTTTATGGGCCTTTTCTTTCTTTGTTAAGTTTCAGTGCTTACTTTACTACCATTTGCAAACTGAGAAACTTGTTTTGCTGGTATCCCATCCCGTACTCATCCAGTGGTGTGAATACCTTTGTTGCCTAACCATGCTGGTTGATTTTACTTGTTTCCCTCATAGCATGAATGTGACACTAAAAATGTCCAGTTTGCATCTTTCGGGATGAAGCTGTATCTCTTTACCTGTATGGAGTAATTATCTCTCTCTCTCTCATACCTACTGCTGGACAACACAGCTGTCTAAACAAACAAAGCTGTTTTTTTTCTTAAAAAGTAGGATTTTTTTTCTTGCTTGTTTTAAGTGCCTGAGTAAACCACAGGAAGACATTTCTACTGCTAGAGATGTGTAAAAAGTCACAATGTATCTATACAAAGAAGGGATTGCAACACTTTAATGGTTACAATTGCATTAGACTACAAATGCAGACCACAACACAAAGTTCTCATGAACTGATTCAACGTTAAACTAATTGAGTTTATATTCTTTATGCTTCTCTTTTCTCGATGTTACAATGATCCCTATTTGCTGTTGCAAGCATTTGTTCTGGAGGTCCCAGCCATCTCAGAAAAGATATAAAATGGTGCATGGCCTGTACCAGAAGCACTATGGGGAAATACTCAAGGAGTTAAATATGTACTTTCTAGAGAAAATGAGGGAAAAGGGGAGACATGACAGAAGCATGCAAATGCCTCAAAGGTCTCAATAAGGTACAGGAAGGTTCAGTTCTGCTACGAACGATGCTTAAGGACAAGGGGCATAATATGTAGCTAGAAGGGGGGAGACTTAGAGGGAATATGATAAAAGACTTCTTTACAGAGAGGACAGTGGACACCTGGAACAGCCTGCCAGCAGAGATAATGGGTACCAACATGATAACAGGTTTCAAACATGCATGGGATACACATAAGGGGACCTTGATAACAGGGATGGTGTGTGTGGGGGGTGTAAGGCTGGAGATCAGTTATGGTCCATGGCAGCACAGTAAGTAGGGACCTTAGGGCAGACTAGGTGTGCCAGGAGGTCCTTTTCTGCCAACAGCTTCTATGTTTCTATGTTAGTAAATAGCTGGTACATGAGCATTGTACATTCATGTTGACATCTATTTTAAGATGTTAAATATAAAGCCTATGGTACCAGTAACACAGTACTGCTCAAATATTCAAAATCCACAGACTCAACCTATTGTCATTTTTAATCAAAAGTATGTATCTCTATAGAAGTCAGGACCATAAAAAAGAGAGAAAAAAGGAAACAAACACAGAAGAAAATGTGTGCATAAAAGATAAAAGAAGCCAAAGTGGGGGGGGGGTGTAATATGTGTAAAGCAAGTGAGCAGCACTGAATTGCATATTCGTTATACTTGTGAAAGGATGAAAGCTCAAGTAAAATACAGCTCCTAAATATAGAAAACAGATGAAAAGGATAAAAAGGAAGGGAAATTTTATTTGAATTTATTTGATAAAATTTATTTTTATACAGAAAATACATTTGTTGGGACAGAAAGTCCCATTTTCAACAAAGTCCTGTAATACAAACTAAACAACAATACAAAATACAAAACATTTACAATACACAATTATGATTACTTAAAACAGGTACACACTGAGTTCAAGTATTCCCTTATTTTATGCTTAAAAGTGGGTAAGTTATCAATAATCTTCAATCTTTGAGGCAGTTTTTTCCAGAAATGTGCAATAGTATTCTGAAGCATAATGTCACCATTACATGATCTAAATATTGGTATCTCATGACCAAAAGATCTAGTATGAATTGTTAGCTCACTGTCAAGTTTAGTTTTAATGTGGTCAAATAGATAATGTTTTGGTTTTCCTTTTAATATTTGATAACAATATATATATATATATATATATATATATATATATATATATATATATATATATATATACCAAATATAAACCCTTTTTTCTTTAGGATTTAACCAATCTAATTTTTTATACAAATCACAATGATGCACCCCATGCTTGCTTCCAGTTATAAATTTACTCATTTTGTAGTAAACCTGATTTACTTTACTTACCACTGTGGTATTAGAATGCATATATAATATCAATCCATATTCCAAAAATGGAACTAGCAGCTGTCCTAACACTTTTTCCCTTGTTTTCCTGGATAGACTTCCTGCCACTTGTGTAAGTGTGTGTTCTGTATGTTAAACCAGAAATAACTTGTACGCCTAGATATCTCTAAGTGTTAACCGTTTCAATCTCAGTGTTCACACAAAGTTTTATTTGTAATTTTGGTTCCCCTTTTGTTCTAGTTCCTCTGAAAACCATACATTGTGTCTTTTTTGAATTTAGAAGTAAACCTAAGTTATTAAACCAAATCTCTAATGAACCTATATTTTATCATAGAAGGCTTCCTTTATGGTTTTCAATAAAGATCAGCAGACTTGTAAGGGCCAAGAAAAAAACCTTCAATAAATATAGAAAACTAAAGTGTGTAGCCAACTGGAACAGGTTTAAACAAAAAGCCAACAAAACGAAATTAGCCATACGAAATCCAAAGAAAGAAATGGAATATAAATTAACAACTGTAAATAAAGATAATAATAAACAGTTTTTCAATTATATTGGATCTTTGAGAAGTAATCCTTCCAAAGTAGGCCCTTTGCAAATCGATGATATTCTGATATCTGATGAACAATTAATGGCTCATTAATTCAATCAATACTTTTCCAGTATCTTTAAATCTAATGAACCTGTGAGTAACATAGATTATTCCCTGAAGGAACTTGAAATAGAATTTACAGTTCCAGAAGTCTATGCAGCCATTAATTCTTTCAAACCATCATCTTCAGTTGGTACAGATAACATTCCCTTTGTCTTTCTTAAGGAAATTTCTTATGAGATTGTAGGAGCTCTTACCATTCTGTTTAACGAATCTATTAAAACCGGTGAGATATTAGCAGAGTGGAAAGAAGCCTTAGTGATTCCCATTCATAAGGGGGTACCAAACAAGAAATAAAGCACTACAGACCAATCAGTTTGACCTCGTGCATAGGTAAAACTATGGAAAAACTTTTAGCACATAAAATCAGCACGCATATAGCAAAAAATAGGCAGACTGATATATCCGAGTATGGATTTACACCAGGCAAATCATGTCTAAATAAGTGAATCAAGTTTTTTGAACTCATTAGTGCAGCACTGGATGCAGAACTTCCTGTGGACGTGGTCTTTTTGGATTATGAAAAAGCATTTGATTCAGTATCTCATAAAATTCTGATGGAATGTTTTAGGAGCTTAAAAATACATATAAGCATTATTAAGTGGATTACATCATGGTTAACTAATAGAAGACAACAACTTAGCATTAGTTTATACAAGTCCACATGGAGTTGGGTTACTAGCGGTGTGCCTCAGGGGTCAGTGCTGGGCCCTATTTTATTTAATATTCTTATCTCTAGTATGAATACAACAAATGGGGTATGGTTAAATAAATACACGGACGATGCAAAATTAGGGTGTATAGTCAATGATTCTACTACAGCTCACATGCTACAGGATAACTTGAATAATTTATCTATCTGGGCAAAACAAAATAAATTAACCTTTAACATCTCCAAATGTAAAGTGATGCATTTTGGCAAAAACAATAGGCTTGTAAACTACTATATGGACAATATCCTGATAAATACGGTAACCCCTGAAAAGGATCTAGGAGTCTATATTACTAACAACCTGAAATTCACTGAGCATACAAACAAAACAGTGCAAAAACGTCATAGACTAATGAATTGTATTCTAAAAAATATTAAATCTAGAGAGCCTGAAGTGTTAATACCTATTTACTGTAGTATAGTCAGATCTCATATTGACTATTGTTCATCCTTTTGTGCTCCAACTATGGTTCAGGATAAAGTGATGGTAGAAAAAGTTCAACTAAGATTTACAAGAAAGGTTTCAAATCTGAAAACAATATCTTATGATAACAAAGAGTTGAACCTTTTTTCTATTAAATATAGTTCTTTAAGAGGTGTCTTATGTTCAACCTATAAAGCAACAAAAGATATGGCTTTGCTTGAAACCTTATGCATAGAATGGCAGTATATGGTTAATAACACTAGATCTCATAAATTAAAACTCAAATCTAATATAAAATAAGACAACCAGAAGGAATAATTTTTTCACACAGAGAATAGTGTCAATTTGGAATTCTTTACCTCATGATGTGGTGCATAGTACTACTCTCCAGAACTTAAAAAAAAATCTTGACTCATATATGGGTGATTCTAAAGATGATTTCCACCCGGGTTAGTGGGTGGTGAGTTCACTATGGGCTAGTCTCTCGAACTCATACCAACCTATGACCTATATCTTGTTGGAATTTGTAAGCCAGTTGTTCTAGATTGTCTGCTGATGCCACAATTACTGTGTCATCAGCATACATTCTAATATCCTAGTGTTTTATTTGATTTGGGAAATTATTCACAAATACATTAAACATGAGGAGGCACAAAATAGATCCTTGTGGGACCCCTCAAGAAACTTGTCCATGATCTGAAATAATATCACCCAAAACTGCACATTGTCTCCAATCTGATAGATATGATTTCATCCACCTTAAGGATCCATCCTGAATGCCCAATTCACATCTCTCTAATAGGGCCTTATGCTGGACAAGATCAAACGCCTTACTTAAATCGATGAACACTGTCCCTGTTTTGCTACCGTAATTCAATGATGTTGCTATTAGATTATTAAAATCCAATAGGGCGGTGTTCATGGATTTACCTTTCTGGAATCCATATTGATACTTAGTTAATAACTGATCACTTTCCAAGTATTGACTCAATTGTATATGGACACATTTTTCCAGTATATTTGACAATATTGGTAATAAGGCTATCAGTTTATAAGTGGAGACAGCTACACTATCACCTCCCTTAAAAATAGATATGATTTTGCTCATCTTCCAAATCTCTGTAACTGTGGAGCATTGTATACTCCAATTAAAGAGATAGGTCACAACAGGAGCGATAGCCTCTGCCCTACACCTCAAAAATCTGGCTTCTATTTCATCCAAACCTCCAGATTTGGAGACATTCAGATGTTTAAGTTCCTTTTCAACTTCCTTAACCATTATAATTTTAAATCTGAACTTAGGTTTAGAATTAGTTTCATTAGTTATTACCATATTTCTTTTGATTTCACTTATAGAGATTTTTGATGTCTTTTGTTTTGGTTTAGGAATATTTAAATCAGGCAGATCCAGAAAATATGTGTTAAATTGATTTACTACCTCTTTCTGATCTTTTATTATTTTTCCCCCTCTCTTAGATTAATCATTTGTGTTGGTCTTATAGGATTTTTTAAGTCTGAGATATGTCTCCAAAACTTCTTTGGATCTTGTGCCTTATTTAGTCTAACTAAGTAATATTGGATTTTCACTTTTTAAATGTCTCTCTTATATTTATTTCTCCAATATTTAAACTTTTCCCAAACCTCAGAATCTTTATGCTTTCTTGCTTTTTTCCATACCCTATCTCTTATTCCTATTTTTTTTTCTGTTATCCAAGGTAATTGTTTATTTTTAATTATCCTTTTTATTTTGGGGGCATACTGTTGACAACAATGACTCGTTAAATTCTTGAACTGCAAATTCAATATCTGGGATAAGATAAACCCTTTCCCAATTATACTAACATACCATTACTAAAATGCCAGCAGAATAGGACAAACGGTCTTTCATGTCTGCTTATTTTGTCAGCCCCCACCCTGGGAGCTGATCTTGCTGCCCTCCTCATCCTCTCTGGCTTCTCCCTTCCCAGTCCCAGATATTCCCACTGCACAGGACTTTGCATCCAGATCCCTTCCTCTGTACCTGTCCCACCCCCTCTTGAACCCCTCCACCATCTCTGCCTCCACCAGCCCCCTGGGCAGTGCATTCATGGCTCCACCACCCTCTCAGTGAAGTAGCACCTCCTCCTTTCTCTCCTGAATCTACCCCCTACAGCTTGCACCCATGCCCTCTAGTTTGCCCCCCTTCCTTCAGAGCACCTTGACTGCTTCTCCTCTATTTAACCCCTTCATGTACTCAATGACCTCTATAATGTCCCCCTGGTCCCTTCTCTCTTCCAATGTGTACATATTTAGCTCTTCGAGCCTCTTGCCATAGGTCCTGTCCCTCAAGCCCCAAAACGAAAATGGAACTCAAACTTGCAACAGATACAGACAAAAGCAACAGCAAGTAATTGTGCAGTTACATCAATAGCCTAAACAAAAACCAAAAAATAAGAATATAAGTAATATTAATATTAAAGGGAAACAGTAAAACATCCAGTGGCGATAGCAAAACAATGTAATGAATATTTGTGTTCCTTTTTCAGACCCAATCATGACTCAAGTCTCCTGCCCCTGTACATTACCAGGAATGCCAACAGAATTAATACAAATACAAACAACATACAGCAAAAAATTCAGAATAAAAAAAAATCAGAGTGCAAACTTTCCACTAAAAAGCTGAAATTAAATATTGGGATAATCCATAACCAGGCACACCCTCAATTAAAAAAAATTAATAAATACAGGTTCTGGGTAAAATTCTAGAATCACTACTCAAATATATGTTAGCCACACGTCTTACAGTGATTTCAGTGACAGAGCGCAGTAAGGATTCACAAAGGGACAATCATGTACCACAAATGTAATCTGTCTCTATGAGAACGTGACCTGATTCTTGGATAAAAATACCTCATAGACATAATTACTGTTAGAACTTTGCAAAACATCTGCTACTGTACTACATTTGGCAGTCATTGAAAAAATGTCTTCCCTAGCTATTCATCCCTGTATTATAAACAGTAGAACCCAAACCAGCCAAACCATATGAAGATTCATCACTGTAAGCCTTGTGTATTATGCAGACTGTGATACTTAACACTTGTAGGGTAAGTTTGTGCATCTGGACTTATTTGCTAGATATACATCTCAATTGCTATGGGGTCCTGACCATGTTCACCCTTCCTCAAGCCAAGTTAGCTACAGTATGTCTTACAACTCCTGATAGGTGACATCACTTTAGCTTATGTTTTACTGTGGCAAGCTACTAGTTCCACAAGAAGTTAAAATTTTAAAAAGACAGTGATGTGGACTGCGAAGCCGCTTGTGCAGGTGAATCATCATGTTAACCTAGGTATTTAAAGGTTGCATTCAGTTTGCCTAACCAGTAGGAGCAGAAAAAGAGAGTACTGCTTACGAATGCTTCATAGCAGTCTGGATAATGATCAAGGACAGCTTTTTAGCAGTATACTTTACTGCTCATGCATGATTCATATATATTTAAGGTTAAAAGTACTGCTACTGAATGGATATGTAAGGTTAACAATACTGCTTAGGACTGGGCTTTTACTGCTCAGTGACATTTAATGTTACAATTCACTTAACAGTCCCATCCCAGTCAGAAGCAGTATTTTTAACCTTTAATAATCACATCCCAGTCTGATGCAGAATTTTTAACCTTAAATATGTAGAGTCATTTATAGGCTTGAAAAGCATGGAGTACATTTTACCTTCAACTTGTATACAGATAATATCCAAAAATCTGTATAGTGACACAGCCTTATGTTGTGAAATGTTGCCCAATGTCCATATAAATAATGCATCAATAAATCAAAGTGTTTTGCCTGATCTCAGCACCATGATGTCAGGTCATGTGATCTATTATACACGGCTAGAGTAATACCTTTTGCAACAGGAATTTTTTGTTCAGCAAGAAGTGCTGTTATCAGGCAGTAACTCATACCTGAAAGTGGCTTTGCATCTGCCAAGAAATTTCCCAGTATTAAGAAAATAAAATGGTTCTCACCTACTGTGTCCAGAGTCATGGTAAGTCCATGGATAAATTCCATATTCTCATACCTTTTTCAGTGTTCTTGAAGGATGTTAAATGATGTTTTCTTCAAGGGTGTTATTGCAAACCTCAATCTGACAAAATGCAGAAGTGTCAGTAAGGGAATGACCAAACTACCACACTTTAGAACTAAAATGGAAATAGCATTATACGATCGGTCTCAAACTTCTATATCCACATAGAAATTTCCTGCATGTTACTTAAAATGCAAAGAAGTGTACATAGAGCCCATAGTATCCTGCTCATCTGTGCATTCTTATTATTGTAAGTAAAGGATTACAGAATGTGCATATCTTTGTTCAAGAGCAATGATATTGATATTCCAGATCTCCCATTGTGTTTGTCATTGCACATGCACATTGGGCTTCTGCAGTAAAAATAAATAATTTAAAAAAGATTGGTAGTAGAGCATGGTCATCTAGTTTGACAGAATCCACCGTCAACTCTGGCACATACCGTCTCTCCTGGTTCCTAGCACTCACCATCTTCCACCTTGGTTTTGGTGCCGTTCCATGTATCTCTGCTTGGAACAACTAATTGTTATCATTGCATCACCTGGCATGTTTTTCAATGGCTCCACCATCCAATGCCTGGTTTTGGTACCCTTCCATGTGTATCTCTGCTTGGAACAACTAATTGTTATCACTGCATCATTTGGCAGATTTTTCAACAGATCCACCATCCGATGCCAGTAAGATTTTTCAGTGGATCCACCACCCTCTGTTTAATAGACTTCCTGGTGTACCTCTTAAACCTCCTACTTGTGAGTGGCAGATTTTAATGGATCCACCACCCTCTTTGTTAAAAATACCTCCCAATCTACCTCCTATCTTCAAGTTTCCCCTTATGTCCATATTACTTTGATGCACCAGTCTGAATAGTTCCCACATTCACCTAGTTACCAGTTAATCCCCTTTACAAAATGGCAGGTACTGTCATAGCCCTCCTTTCCATCCTAGTCTCCAGGGATAATACAGATTGCTTTGAGACAGTCTTTGTACTACCTGTTTCGCAAAATGTTCTTCAAGCACAAATCATGATCAAGATGAATGTCTACATTTTGTTACCTGTGCAAACGGTTTGCTTCTGAAATCAATAAATGAGTAAATTTGAAATTCCTTCATGCCATTTGATGGCATGCCACTCTTAAAATTAAAATTTCTTGCCATACAACCATGAACAGCACCAAATCTACTATCCCCTTAATCAGTATGGAAATAATGGCACCATTACATTTTGTTTACCCTTTTAATGACCAATTTTCTTTTAATGGTATTTTTTGTATTTTAATGGCCCATTAATCTCACACAATGCTGGCATGACCCATGTATGTTTTAATGGCTCATTAATTGTACTGAATTCCAGCATGACCCATATGCACCAGAAGAGTACAGATTTCAAAATAACACCCAGTAAAAATATTTTTTTGAAAGTCCTGGGTGCTGTTTTGAAATCAGCACTCATGAGGGACTGTGCCTGTCACCTGTATGTTTTAGAAACAACCTGCCATATCATTATATGTAACAAACCCATCATCTTGCTGAATGTACTGGTAACCTCACACCTTGTGTGGTGAGTGTGAGGTTAACAGCTTATTCTGCACAAAGTGGGGTTGAATAGTCTCTACATGTGCCTGCAGCCTTACCACCTTGGAGCCTTCTGCTACTAAATCTCATAAGTAAGCAAGGTCTGATTTGGTAAGTGGAGACCGCTAACAAACACCAGTTGAGGACAAGGCTGAAATAGCTCTCCTTTCCAGGCTACAAAATATACAAACCAAGTTGCTACACATTACAATGGAGTGGGTACCTTGTTATATGCCACACACCCCACTGGGCAGTTAGGTAATTAAAGTGGACTTACCTGCCCCATCAGTCAGAGAATCCAGAGTTGGGGTGTCCTGCGTATGGGGAATTCTGGCATGACCAGAAAGGGAATAACAGAGAAGGTTGAGGAGAGGTCCTGGAGGAGAGATTGGGGGGGGGGATTAAACAAAGATATTTATCTGATTGGTATACAGTCTGGCCAGACCAGTAGAAATAAGAAGAAAAAAGAGATTACTATGTGAAACATATAGTAGCGACAGAGAGAGGGAGAGAGAGAGAGAGAGTGTGTGTGAAGGGGAGCAGTGGGGTCTGGGTGTCCATGACCAAAAAGCAAACTTAATAACAAAAAACAAAGGGTTATAGTTTAGCACAGGAGTAAAGGAAGGAGAGTTTTAGAGGAAAAGACACACTTAATGTCACAGTAAGGAAAACATAGATAGGAAATGAAAACACAGACAGATAAAAAAATAATAAAGAAATACTGAGGGCTCAGCAAACCCCCTTAGCACCACTAGTTGGCCTGCTGGTGACCAGAAGATTTAAGATGTAGCCCTAATGGGCTAGTGGGGGTGCTCTTGGGCTAGTGGTCCTTGCATTATTTAAAAGGAAGACACTGGTGGTTCAGGGCCTTGAGTTGTCCCAGGAGGCCAGTGTTTTAAAGGTATAGCCCTGGTGGTGCAGGGGGCCAACTCCCTTGTGGCAAGTGGCAAATAATGTTTTTTTGTGTTACTCTGTTTAACCTTTCCCTGGCATCTAGTGGGGAAGGGGGGAAGAGTGTCCCAGGGCCCTGACTGTATGTAACAGGCAGGTAGGCTGGTCAGAAAACCACCAATCAAAAATGCTGTGGCTGTTGCTAAGCAACCATCAGTTTAGTGCTACTGCATTAGAGTGACAGTGCTGGCAGGCACTTTCAGTTCCCAGTCCCAGTCTGTATGGAGTTCAGGCTGTAACCTACTCCATGTGGGTGGGCAAGAAAATGGAGATTTTTGGAAGGGGGAGGAGGCTAGGTCAAATATGCCTCCCTCTACCAATCAGCCACAAAGCAGCTATGTGAAAAGCACCCCCCCCGAGGGGCTGGTTAAGAGAGTCTGGAGGGGTGGGCAGCAGTCAGTAGGTGGCAAGATCTGCCAGCTAAGCTGCATGGTGGCTGAGTGTAAGTGCCCTTAGGGGCCTGGCATGTAGGGACTTAAGAGAGAAGACACACAGAATAGGGGCCACAAAGGAAAAGCTACACTCCAGCCAAAGGCCAATGCCTGAAATGGGCTTAAAAGTAGTGGTGGGAGGCAGGCAGGGAGGAATATTTGGGCTCCCTAAGAAGTTCTAGAAATGGCTAGAACTGCATACAATAGAGCTGCACAGTGACTAATGTCAGAGCATCAAGGGCTACTAAAGGATTGGGGGAGGAAAAGAACAGTACACAGCATGAGGGCCAGGAGAGCCTATAATTAAAAACAAAGAGCAGTCAATAGAAAGAGCCCTGATGACCTACAAATATAAATAAATTTATGCAATGGGGTGGACATAAATGGAGTGTGATAAATGCCTTTATCTGAGTAACTATGTGTATAAATGTAGAATCTTACAGCACGGCCACTCTCCCCACCCCACCAGCACAGCCACTCTCCCCACCTCATCCCACCAGAACACCTACTATCCCCACCCCACCAGCATGACCAATGCCCACACCCCACTAGCATACTATTCTCCCCACCCCAACCCACCAGCACTTCCTCTCTCCCCACCCCACCAGCATGGCCACTCACCACTCTGACCCACCAAACATGGACAGTCCCATGACCCAACCAGACATAGACAGTCCTCCTGCCCCACCAGCAAGACAGTCCCCTCACCCCACCAAACCCATGGCAACTGTGTGCCATACCACCAACCTGAACAGTTCCCCAACTGCACCAAATGCAGACAGCCTCCCTCAGACTTGAAGGGTTGGACAAATCAGATGATCCCTGAACAACACCTGTAAACTTGTCTTTGGGCTAAACAGAAATGACTGCATCCCCAAAGCAAGTCTGCATTGGTGATGGGCTTACATCCTGTGCTTCTCTGAACAAGTCTGAGGGTTTCTGTAGCTTGCCCCAGAACAAGTTTGGGGAAGTGGCATGGCTGTGTTTCTGAGTAAGTCTGAGGGTCTCTGCTTGCTTTCACAGAGCAAGTTTACAGGGGATTACACACTGTGCAGTGTAGGCAATATATGATGTGACCCCAAACACCCACAGCTTGGTCTGAGTTCCTCGGATTTGCTCAGGGACCAACCCCCCTAAACTTGATTAGTGCATCATGTAACCCCCACCGCTCAACTTGCCATTCTCTGTGCAAACATCAAGAGATCTTTGGACTTGTTTAAGGACACAGTGTCCAAGGTTCCCCCTCCAGCAAAATCTGAGGGCCCATGTTACTTTCCGTTTCCCCACCAGAAAATGTGGGGGATGGAGAGAAGTTTGTTTTACATACTGACCAGGGGCAAGATGGGAGGAAAGTTTACATCGATGTGTTTTTGAACCAAGTTCGAGGGGTTGTCTTTATCTGTGTGTCCCAGTGCAAGAGGGTGGATAACTTTAACTTCTCCCAACTTGCTCTGGGTAACACAGAATCACAGACCCTCAGACATTCTCAGAGACACACCAACTTCCTTCCTCTGCAACTTGCCCCTGTCTACCCCTTCTATTCAAACTCTGGAGCACACAAAAAGCAAAAAGAAACCTTCAGATATGTTTATGGTGTAAGTCCCCACCCCCCACAAAAGTAAGAAAGTCTGTGTTACATCTCTGACTTTTTCAAATGAGGCATTTTCCAGACAACATTCACTATTAATTCATACAAACATAGCCAGGTTAAATTTTTGTCAGGGACAGCATTGAAGATAATCTGCTGATGGCAGCTATGTTTTCTAAACTGGTTAGTGGTTTTCTGACTGCCTTTTAAAACAACTGTTTTATTTAATTCAGCCACTAGACCTGCAAAATGGCACACCAGGGGCAACACTGGCTGGGCAGAAACTTCCAAAACAGCATCAGGATGCCAGCAGATTACTTGCCAACCAAAGCATACCATAAATGAGGGTCAAATGGACATGGGGCTCTCAAACCATAAGACTGACACCGCTGAAGGGATCTACTAGGGGAACTGTAAAAACAGTTTCCATTACCTCGACTAGTGACAGATACCCTTACACTCAACCACTCACCACACTGAAGAGGTGTGGTACACATTCAACTTTGGCTTAATAATAGATAGCACAATATCCAAAAGCAAAAAAATCCAGGGCATTAAAAAAATGGATCAGATCCAGATTAAATGCTGCTTAATCAAATCAACTCCAAAGACTGACTGTGAATACTCAGATTTCATTCCTATGCCTTAACTGGAGGCAAAACAGAATCAGACTCTGAACTGAAAAGTCTGAAAATCTGAGTTACTGTACTAACAGAATGGATTCCAAAAAAATTCGAGCACACCTACTGGGTAGTACTGTGGGTACCTGTCTGAGCTCCTGATGCCTGTGACCTCTGCCCGCTCCCTCCACTCCTTCTCAAGGGGACTTCTGGACATTCCCAGGGTTCAGCGCATGACCTCTGTTGACCGAACATTCAGTGTCTCTGTGCCAACCCTGTGGAATGCACTTCCATCTGTAGTCTGGGAGGCCCCCTCAATTGGTGTCTTTAAGCAGAGGCTTAAGGCCCACCTCTTTAGCCAGGCTTTCACAGAATAAGCTGTCTTATATTTTACCATATTATAGCTAACTTTATATGTAATTAAATTTGTAAAGCATTGATTTTAACTTCTCTGCTGCTCTTATAATTGAGTTTTGTATTTTATGCATTTTTTCTCATCATGTATGGAGTCCAGAGCCTCCGGGATTGGGTGTCTTAAAAATAAAATTACCTTGCCTAGGGAAGGTCTTAAATACACATTTTCACATCATATTTATTCATTCCAGAAGTGATTGTTACAGGTACATGATGAACCTAGAGTTCCTTAGCTCCTTTATAAATTACACACACATAAACCCAGTATACCCAAATCAGACTCTACTTACCTAATAGGTAAGGCATTATGTCTGTAAGATCTGTAAAGGGTTAACCTTTGTATAAGCAGAATGGTTTGAGGAGCAATAAAAGCAGTATAAGTAGGGTCTAAGGAAGAAATCCCCACAATACAGTTCACTCCAGTTTAGAAAAGGCAGTACTTAAAGGTAGTGATTACCTGCTTCTGGGTGAACATAGGGGAGGGATCCAGAAAACATACTGCAGTAGTAGTGGTAGTAGTAGTAAAAATGGCTATTTTTAGGCAGGATATATAACTTTAGGTCCTAAGACCTATTTTCAAAGTTGTCCTGTACATACAAGCATTCAGGTTATAAAACAATACAAATTTCATGCATGCAATACAATAATCTTTCACATCACCATACATACAACGGAATCAACAAGATACATCATTAATCAGGCCTAGTATGAATATATAAAAATGTCAAAAGTTAATAGCTTTACCCTGTTTAAATATTAGACATATACATCATACCACCCCTTTTGCAAAGGGACATCTCTATAAACAAGTACATTCCGCAGTAAAACTTTCATCTAATCTAGATTTAAATAGGGATAGTTATGCCAAATTTCTCATTTGGGGAGGCTGGAAAATAAGAATAAAGGTAGTGATCAAAAAGGATCCATAGTTCTTGAGAAAGATAAGACTACAGGTAGGACAAGTGAACATTTTTCAATAATTCTTATCTGATGGGTTATAGGGAGCTCTGTAGACCTGTTAAAAAAGAGAGAGCAAGAGAAATATGTTAGTACACATAGAAAGTTACAGAAACCAGGGAAATCTGATATGTAGTGATATCCTAACACTGCCATCATTGGGGGGGTACACCAGTTATATTTATGCCATAGATGACAACATACCCCATCACTTGTAAGTGCTCCCAAGTTCTGCCCTACTTCAGCCATATACTGTAGCTAAGCCTAAGTAGTTGTAAAGT
Source organism: Neoceratodus forsteri (assembly GCA_016271365.2). Lineage (NCBI taxonomy): Eukaryota > Metazoa > Chordata > Ceratodontiformes > Ceratodontidae > Neoceratodus > Neoceratodus forsteri. The sequence goes on along the minus strand of CM028130.1, from coordinate 1,061,393,699 downwards.
GACTAGGCCAATAAGGTGCTGGGCTGAGGGGGTACAAAGAACAGATAAAAATAATCTGCATTCCCTCTTACTGAATATTATGCATTTTTAAATGTTTTTGTTTTACACTGTAATACATTTTATCCAGGACAGATCTAATTTCTAGTGTGATCCTGCTTCTAAACACTAATTCCTACAGCTGGATGGACTATAGGTTAAGTGTTTTGTCTGACTACAGTATAAGAAAAATAATTTAAAAAGAACACTATAAAAATAGCAGTTCATAAAAAGCATAAAATCCATGTCAGACATTGGTGGCATAGCCTGTTCTTTTTCACAAAATGTTATTTACACACAGCAAAAACAATTTCTTCAGCTAACAATCAAGCCTGCAGCATGATACCCACAGCAGCTACAAACATGCAATTGAATGCAAACCAGTCGCCCCCCCACACACACATGCTGTAGTAATTGCAGTTGCACATTTCTTAGTCTAAGAGGCCATTTTCTGTCAGTCAAAACTTTCAAAATGCAGTAAAAACAAAGAATGCACTAATCAATCTTATTTACAGCAAGGAAGTATACAGCTATGCTTGTTCTTCAGGACACACTCCGTGGTCTATGATCAGCTGATAAATCCTTTCTGAATTTGCAGAGGTGCTGCACGAGGAAAGGAACTGTTACACTTGAGCATGCGGCTCCACAGCTGTGGAATTCCCTTCCCCTCGACATTAGACTTTCTAGCTCCCACATATGCTTTAAGAGAAAACTGCGCTCGAATCTGCTGATTGCTGATACCTGTTCCTGCTTTCACCCTACCTAATGACTGTTGTCTCTGGCCATACAATAGTATTTCCTCACCTCTATATAACCCTCTTACTACCTCAGCCTGTCCCGGCTCCCTTTCCCTGCCCATATACAATCTTGCACTGCAGGCATCTCTCTTACACTTACATACACTCATATAATCTAATTTCATGGCTTGCTCCACTCTTCCTCACTTACCGACCTTTTTCTTAATGACACCCCCTGCTCTCAATGGTTATTTCTTCCTTTTGCATTACCTGTTTTTGTTTTTGTATACTTTGTTCTGTTCATATGATATGTCACCTGATAATTTATTGTCCAAGGTCCTCTCTATTCATTGTATAGGTAGGCACCTATGAACTTATGAATGGTCTACTCTGTATGTCTCTGATATATTGTATCCACTTTAACTCATTGTATGTAAAGCGCTTTACTTTGTATGTTCTGATATATTGTATCCTCTTTAACTCATTGTATGTAAAGCACTTATAATTTGTTATCCTGTTAAGTTTCTGCATGTCTGTACTCTCCCGGGTCGTGCCTGAAAATAGTCATTTTATGGCTAGTGCACTTACCCGGTTAACAAAAGCTAAATAAAATAAAAACTAAAAAAAATCTGACCCAGAACAGCAGAAAGTTAGCTCCAAAAACACAATGTATTCAAGCCGAAAGAATGTCTGCACAACTCTTCCTAGAATAATATGCTCTTTCTGAGTTAAAGTTTAAAAAACTGTAGAAAAATACCTGAAAATGTTTATGTTTTCTCTAGGCAGGCCCTCTAACAAGCATCCAGCTCAGATCACAAACCAGTTACAACTGGTCTAGCCAGTTTTCAGAGCAGCAATAAACTAGGAAGTGAATCACTCTGACAGTATCATATCCTGCCAAGAAGCAAAGGTGTTATGGGAAATTAAGGTTTTTTTTAGATTTTAAGGCAACAAACAAGTGCAATCTCTCAGTTTTTCAAGATGTTCCAAATTATTTATGCAAAGAATGGGGGTCATAAGGATGAATACACGAGGGTGCAACTTAGAGAACTGACTTGATTAACCATTTACTTACATAGGGTTATCAAATGAAGATGAAGGATCTCCTTTTTCTGCTCAATTCTTCAGAAGATGAATAGACCTTAGGGAGATCAAATGATTGCAAATGGTCTAGATGTCAATTCTGAGCCATAAATTATAGTGACTGAGTAAACATTCCATCACTGAGGTTCGTCTTAGGAGCATAAGACAGGTACGACAACATTATTTCTATGATGGCTGTTGTGGCAACAAGCCATGGGTCTTAGTGAGTTCTTTTTCACTCTGCATGCTCTACTCCCCCCCCACAACATCACCCTCCCCTTCTTAGCCAACAACCATCCCTGCAGCTGGGCTAGCCTCCTTACCACCATCCCTGTAGCTAAACCACCACTCTACAGCTCAATCACCTTCTACTCCCCCAAAACTCCTGGCAACTGGACCAGCCCTAAGTCCAGCATCCCTCTAGTTGACCACTCTCTCAGTAGCAAGAACTGCCCTGTCTGATTTCTCACCTGCTACTGCATTCACCTTCCAGGCTCCGGACCAGGCTCCTCGCACAAACTTCTATTAGTTGATATCAATGGTAGGTGGTATACATGGTGGGAGACTCTGGAGACATTGAGGGTGTTGGAGGGGACTACAGAGGGACTGATGGTGCTGCAAAAACTGTAGGGTGATGGGGCTGGAGGAAGAAGGTGGTGAGGGGAGTTAGCATTAGGTTGTGGATGGAGGTGTTACTCTGGAGGGAACTGTGGGGGAATGTGGAGGGAGGGTGGGTGCAAGACAAAAAAAATCAGTAACGTTAAGATCTGAACCCAGATCTGGGTGCATCAACCCTTCACAAAGCCGTGACTCTAATCTCTAGGCTACAGAGCCAGCATGGCTTTCCCCAGGTACTGATGACAACATTACTCTCTACCTGTACTCCCTACAGCATTAAACAACACTATCATAGCTCAAACAAACAGGTGCTATTAACACAAGGTCATCAAAATGAAATTCACTCTTTTTGATGCACTCTTGTTTCCTCAAGGTTTTGTGCTCATTGTTTTCACAAGATACCTGTACCCTTCACTTTTGCAATGCCCCAAAAGTGTAAATGCTTACTTTGCACAGCCAAGCTGATAATGCGTGCTACCTTTTTTCACTCACTACTGCCCTTCCCCCTGAGGACTTCTCTGTCATGGAAGAAAAGAGGAATGCTGTTGCCAGATATATGAACCTACTACAACAAAAGAAATTATAAAAATGGTCTCAGGACCAGCCCATTGGCACAGCAGTAGTGTTACCACTCAAAATGCCACTGACTCAGGTTCAGAAGTGAGCCCTGATCATTAGAAGTCAGCTGTGGGAAGGAGGATTGAGAATGCCACAGGGTGGGTCACTGCTTCTGCTACACTACTGCCACCTAAATGACCACCTAGGTGGCCATGGCTGCCAGTGCAATGGAGATGATGTCCAGTTTCACCTTTGTTGCCTAGATCAGCTTTTCTTTTAGCCCAGGCCCCAAATCCCTGCCACAGGAGCTCAGCCCCCACTCCACCATCCATCATGCCCTGGCTTATCCCTCTGGTCAGGGTGTCAGGCAGGCACCCCCTCCCAATGGACAATAAAAAGCACCCTCCAGGGTGGGACCATGGGAGTGGAACTCCCCAGCGGGCAAGAAATGGCAGTGGGAACAGCAGGGGAGCAGGGGCATCATGACTGGAGACCAGATGTTTTCTGCTGTAGTATTCCCCTGGAGGTGGAATATGCAATGACATTCATGGGACAACTCCAAAGTCTGTTCCACCTCCCAGACACCTAGGCACCAGTTGCAGTAGATCGCTCAACCTTATTATAATACTATATGTTTGACTCTGTCAGGGGTCTCTATTGTGCCAGACACTAGGCCCCCCTTCCCCGGAGGAGAGCCATCCCTTGGATGCTCAATCCTTCTTCACCCAGCTGGCCCTTTGATACCTGAGTCTGTTCCAACAGCCAGGATGTTGGCATTGCACACAGATGCCTTTCCACTGTGCCGGCAGCCCAGCACCCCACACCAGCTTTTTCAGAGCCTGACACTGACCTAAGAAGGTCCCCTACCTGTCCTCCATCTGCAGCTGAGCTGTCTCCAGTGGTGTCACACTGCTTCGAAGCTCCACTACAGTGTTCCAATATCAGTTTTGCAATGGTAAGTTGAAGAGAGCTGCTAGTTGGGTATCCATTACCAGAGGTCAGTGTCTACCAGGTGCCAGTGCCTACTGTAATCCAGAGAAGGAGAGCAGTCTTTGGGATTCTCATCCTTCTCCATACCCCCTCACCCAGTCCTCCAGTGGCCTGAATTCACTACCGAACCCATATCGTCAGTGTTGCAAGCAGTTTCTACCATTGCACTGGTGTGCTGGCCTACATTGTTAAAACTTCATAAAGTAGTTCAATCTTATTATAATGTTGCAGGTTTGCCTCTGCCAGGGGTCTCTTGTACGCTGGACACTAGCTTTCCCTCCCCCTGAAGAAGTAGAGTCATCCCTTGGATGCTCAATCCTTCTCCACCTAGCCAGCCCTCTGACACCTGTGTCCATTCCCCAACCCGGGACGCCTTGCCGCTGTGCAGGCAGGCTGCTCCCTCCTCCAGGATCAGCTTCTTCAGAGCCTGACTGTGACCTAATAAGGTCTCCAGCCCTTCCTCTACCTGCAGCAGAAATGTCTCCAATGATGTCACCCTGCCTCAAAGCTTGGCCACAGTGTTCCAGTATCATTTCTGCGACAGCAAGTTGTAGAGAGCTGCTAATCAGGTATCCATTACCAGGGGTCAGTGTCTACTGGGTGCCAGTGCCTGCTGCACTTCAGATAAAGAAATCAGTCTTTGGGATGCTCATCCTTCTCCACACCCCCCTTGCCCACTCTTCCAATGGCCTGAGTTCACTACTGAACTCATATCATCAGTGTTGCAAGCAGTCATTACCACTGCGCCAGCATGATGGTCTGTATTGTTAAACTTTGTAAAGTAGTTCAATCCTATAATTTGTTTTGGAGGGGTTCTACCTGACCCACATAGGTTGTCTTGCCACCCTACCGCTACCCCACCAAGCATCCCACCAGCTCCCCTTTCCACCCGAGCACTGCAGCCCCCCCCCAGGACAGGGCTCCAGACAGAACTGCTACTATGGTACCAGGCAGAGGGGGAGGTTTCCAACACCCCAACTTACCCCCCAAGGTAGGGCTGCCAGCTTCCTGGCAGGCCTTAAGTGGTATTGGTGGTGAGGGTCAGGGATATGCAGCAAGGTCCGGGCAACTTCGTTTAGTTGGCAGACCATTTTTGCTGCTATGCTCCCCGAGGGGGTATGACATGCAATGATGTTGCAAGCTGACACCAACGTCTGTCCTGGCCCTCTGAACTATGTTAGTGCCTGCTGCAGCCACCCTCCTGGCCTCCACCAAAGGACAGCAAGTGCCAGTCATGCTACCCACTCTCACCCCAGAGAAGGAGAGCTGTCCTGAGGATGATCAATCCTTCTCCCCCCAGCCAGCGTTCCTGAACCCAGGTCATCAGTGACACAAATGATCTCCATGCCTCTGCACCAGTGGGCCAGTGTGTTCAATCTTATTATGTTTGCATTTAATCATTTAAACATAAAAAAAGATATGCTGTTAATCTGCTCTAAACTGTTCTGAATTATTCTTAATCATAGCAAAAAAAGTAATTTGAAAAAATGTTTAAACAGGCATTTCAGCAACTTTTACTGATCTTTCAGTTGTGTTCTGCACATGTGCTCATGCAGTATGCTAGATATTTTCAAACTCTATGAAAGTCTGTCAACACAGGTATCAATAAATTGTTTGCTTAATGAAAACAAGGTTCTTACAAAACTAAGTGTGTTTTACAGTCCAGTTGAAGATTTTGTGCAGTCATATGTCACGATCTTCAGTAATTATTTGTATTTATTTTAGGTTGCTGTCCATGTACTGCTACTACTGTTCTGCGAAATCTTTATACTGCTTCTGATTGCTAATGACTGTTAACAGTAAACATGTTAGCAGTATTTAACATTAGCATCGGGTCAGAATGACTGCTAAACTGAAGGCTAAATACTAATAACAATAAACATGTTAGCAGTATTTAACATTAGCATCAGCTCAAAATGACTGCTAAACTGAAGGCTAAACTAACTGACTGGTAAAATACTACTAAGAAACTCAATTTTTGCAGTCATAAGGTCATCTGCATGCTAATCTACTGTTACTATATCTGTCTTCTTGGGTAAGGTATATGCACCCCAGCATCCCACTGGCTCTCCCTACAGCCTTGGTACATTGTTTAGCCAGCTTTAGATCATCCAATATGATTACCCCCAAATCCCTTTCTTGTTTGGTGACCATCAGTTTCTGTGTTCCTGCAACCCAAATGCATGATTTTGCACTTTTTTGCAGCAAATGTCATCTGCCAGACTCCAGACCATTCTTCCAGTTTACCTAGGTCCCTCCTCATATTTTCCACCCTTCCCGGAGTGTCCACCTTGTTGCAGATCTTAGTGTCATTCGCAAAGAGGCACACTTTCCTATCCAGCCCCTCCTCAATCTTACTTATGAAGACATTAAACAGCACTGGGCTCAGGACTAATCCCTGTGGCACCTTGCTGGTCACACTCCTTTGCTTAGATTGAGCACCATTTACCATGACTCTCTATCTTCTATCATTCAACCAGTTCCTAACCCAGTTTACCACCTTGTGACCCACTCCCAGGCTGCCCAGCTTGTTCACAAGTCATATGTGGAATGGTATTGTCTGCCTTACTAAATGCAGTTCATGTTTATATTTAAGCCCATGAAACACCCTTATCTAGTTAATGCATTTGCAGCTGTAGTGGCTCTGCCTGAACTTGTTTTTATATGTGTGACTAGGGCAAAAAGAAGTGCTGGTGGGAACAGTGTATGGACACAATATAGATTTCCCATACCTCTTTACTAAGGTGGCCACTATTATTCCACCTGCAAAGTTCAGTTGAAGTTGTCAAATTCACCCCATGAAACATTTTGTGAAATTGCCTTTTAATAATAATAATTCTTTATTTATAGTGCGCCTTTCAAAACCAAGGCGCATAACAGTCAGAACAATTAAAACATATAAAAACAGCAACACGTTCAATAAATACAAACATGTCAGCCAACATCTTCACTATTAGCCTTATTCTGCAGGAAAGTTTTTAAGGCCTGTTTGAATCCCCCCACAGTCGCGCACTCTCTGATCCAATGGGGTAGAGAATTCCAGAGGGTCGGGGCCACAAACATAAATGCCCGGGCTCCCTCTGATTTTAAAGTCACCCTTGGAATCTCTAGCAACCCCTCACCAGCCGAGCAAAGTGGTTGCTGAGGGTGATAAGGGACCAGGAGCTCTTTCAGGTAGTCATGGCCCAGTCCGTGTAGGGCTTTGTATGTCAGTAACCCAACTTTGAAGGAGATCCACCACTGGACCGGCAGCCAGTGCAGTTCCTGCAGCACTGATATAATATGGGCAGATCTTGAAATCCACATCAACAACTGGGCTGATGAATTCTACACCAGCTGCAAGTGATGGATATCAACCCCCGGTAGCCCAAAGTAAAGCGAGTTGCAGTAATCTAAGCATGAGGTCACAAAGGCATGGATCAGTACAGGCAGATCTATGGATGGAACAAGACGCTTGATCCTGGAGATGTTTCTTACATGGTAAAAAGATGACTTTATGACTGCCGACACCTGCGCCCGAAGTGTCAGTCCCACCTCTAACAACACCCCCAGGTCTTGCACCTGTTCAGGAGCCTGGAGCTCTGCATCTCCCAGGAACAATCCTAGGGAGCAGCCTGCCCCCAGCCCCCTATCCGACAGCCTGGATCCAAAACCATCACCTCCGTCTTCCCAGGGTTCAACTTCAACCAGCTGGACTTCATCCAATCTTGGATTTCATCGAGGCAGATATTAAATACCGAGACTGCTCCTTCCTGGTCGGGAGCAAAAGACAGATAGAGTTGGGTATCATCAGCGTAGCAATGAAACCTCAGCCCATACCATCTTACAATGTCTCCGAGGGGAAGCATATACACCGCAAACAACATGAGGGACAACACTGAGCCCTGAGGAACCCCACATGACAGCAGGATCGGATCAGAGGAAAAAAACTCCCCACACAACCCTCTGAGTTCTTCCAGTGAGGTACGATGTAAACCACCTGTAGACCAAACCAGAAAGTCCACAGATAGATCTCAGGTGCTCAACCAGCACCCCATGGTCAATGGTGTCAAAAGCTGATGACAGATCTAAAAGTACCAAAATGGACCGTTTTCTCTGGTCTCTCGCCATCAGGAGATCATTGAGCACCCGAACTAGTGCAGTCTCAGTGCTATGCCTCTTCCAGAAACCAGATTGGAGAGGTTCATAGATACTGTGGATGGTCAAATGGTTCTCCAGTTGTGCAGCCACTACTTTCTCGATCACCTTCCCCAAAAAGGGAAGGTTCGAGATAGGCCTGTAGTTAGCAAGAGAATCTGGGTCCAAAGAAGCTTTCTTCAACAACGGTGTCACCACTGCCTCTTTCAAGGAACAGGGATAAACACTGGAGTCAAGGAAGCACCAGATTATCTGTGCCAGAACCGGGCCAATAAGATCACCACAACCCATAATCAGGGATGTCAGGCCTCAGTCTAAACTACAGCATGTAGGGAACATCCCCTGGGCAATCTGCATAACATCCATGACTTCCAGATGGTCGAAGGTTCTCCAGGAGAACGGAGGGACTGTGACCAAAACCTGACCCTCCGCAACTTGCATAGAATGTGTCGCTAGGATTTCCGACCTGATGTCAGCCACTTTATCAGCAAAGAACCAAGCAAGCTCATCACACTGCAATTGTGAAAAAGCTCTTCAGAGCTGCATACAGGTTGGGTTGCACAACCTGTCCACATTTCTGAAGAGCTGAGCTGGTCGATTTTGAGCAGCAGAAATTTCCCTGGACAGGAACTCTGCCTTCTTATGGGAAATTTCTGACTGGTAAAACTGATAATGTTCTAGCAGTCTAAGGTGGTTGGCATCCAGGCCGGATTTCCACCAACAACGTTCTAACCTGCAACCTAGTCGCCGCAACTCCCTCAAAGCTCCATCAAACCACGGGGCCCGAGGGCAGAGGGAGAGAAGATGCACATGTACTGGTGCAATGGTATCCAAAGCCGAGGTGGTGGCAATATTATATGCCAAAACCAAGGCTTCAGGATCCTTGCAATCCATGAGAAGTTCTGATAGGTCAAGGACCACTGCTAGGCCATCAGATGTAACATTCTGTAAAGGTCGGAACTTGATCATCTCCACAGGGGTCAGCATACAAGGGGGGATGTAAAAATTGAACCTCACCGTGTATCGATCTGACCAACTGACTGGTTCCACCCCCACGTCCGAGGCCTCGATCCCCAGGAGGAAAACCAGGTCAAGGGAATGGCCACATTTATAAGTAGCAGTAGTAACCAACTGTGTCAGGCCCAGTGAATTCATCCACTGGAGGAAGTGTCCAAATTGTGAGAGTTCGTCGTCGATCCAGGCACTGAAATCTTCCAGGACCATTAACCTGGACGACTCAAATGCCATATCGATGATGAAGTCCTCCACTTCCTTAAGGAATTGCTTCCCATCTCCGGGTAGACAATAGATGAGAGCTATTCTATAGCCTGCACCTGCTACTACAGCACATTCAAATGAGCTAGTCACCTCAACTGGAACACTGGTGAGCTCCAGTTCGGTCTTAAAACAGACCGCACCCCCCCCCCCCGCGGTCTGATCTTGGGTGGTGTATCACTGCATACCTAGCCGGAATTGCAGCCTCAAATATGGAATCTGCATTATCATCCAGCCAGGTTTCGGTGATGCATGCCAGATCTGCTTACCTGACAAGATCTGCAATCACTGCGGTCTTGTTCTTGACAGATCTGGCATTGCACAACACCGCCTAAGTCGGACTGAACTCCTGGGGTGCCCCGACCACTAGCCCATCCCCAACGATGGTGCCCTTGGGTATGAGGAACAGGCATGGAAGCCCAGGCTCTAGACTCCATTTCACCCCAGGGCATCTTATGAACTTAACAACCCCAATAGGAGCACCCCGCTCTTCCAGCCTCTGCTGTTCACCCCGCACCGCACCCCCCCTACGGGCAATACCTAAAGCCCGACAATGTTGGTAGGTGGAAAAAGCCAATGGAGGGGGGTGGAAAGGGCAGAGGGCATGGAGAGCAGAGGCTGAATAGCACATGACTGGGGGGGACCCAAGCTGACAATTATCCCAGGACCCCCACATAGCCAAACAACACCAGTCTAACTGGTTAATTATAACAATTAAACAAAATGAATAAAACCCCAAATCACAGCCAAGCCTTTTCTCACCCCCCCAACTAAATAATTATACCAACTCTAAATAAAACAAATTACTAACTAAGAAACTTAAACAATAAAACTTAACCTCCCTAGTACACACATAAAATTAAATTGGCCCACCAGTCCTCTCACTACATGGGCCACCTACTAAAACAAAATTATAGCATCTGGGACTCCTGTGCTCTAACACTCAAACCAAGATAATAAAATAAACAAATAAACTGAAAAGTTTATGGAAGTTATTCGGAAACACCCTCCAGGAAAGTCTCTCACAAATCTCTGTAACAGGGTGAATTCACAGATGTCAACTGAGCCCTCTCACTGCTCATAACTTCCACAACATGTATAAAATCAAAGTAATTGTGGTTGGGGAAATATCGAACTGGCTGTAATCCAACCAACCCACAGTCTGAAACAGTCAAATATAAGTATTCGCTTGTACCAGGGCCAATGTCATCCAAAATTCAGGAATTCAGATAAATCTTCAGTCTTCCAGCTTACAGATGTTAAAACAAACAATGGACCACAGGAATTCTTCCACTGTCATGAGGGAATTACTCTGTCAAAAAAGGTCAGTGGCCCACCACTACTGCTCTGGGACAAGTCCACCCCCCCAGTGGACTACCCCAGAAGCCTAGGAGGGGGGAATAACAGGCCAGGTCCTCCAACCGACCCCACTCCCCACCACTGCATGGGACACTAACCCCCTGAAGCCCCTCAGAGGCCCATCAATCAGTTCAAGTAAATCCAAATTCAGCTATTCCTTTGCTGAAACACAGAGTAAACCAACTCCAGAGCCAAAGATCCCAAGTCAGGCCTCCAGGACAGATCCCAAGTCAGGCCTCCAGGACGGATTCTCAATTTACCCTCATTAGTATCAGATACAAAGACACTCCAAAAAAACTTCAGGGCTGAAATGTCCATTTAATGTTTAAAACAAAAATAATACCACTGGAAGCTGTTACCAGGCCCGATACAGTCAGATCCCAACCAGGATTTCAGATCAGCTCCTCCATTGCCAAACAAGCTAGTAGGAAAGTGATAATTCCCCAAAAGGATCCAGAGAACGATCAAAAACAAACAGAACACACTCGGATGGCATCCGCTCAAACGGACACACAGTACTCAGTTCTTCTCACTCTGATCCGTAAGAAGGCATCACAGCTCGGCCCCCTTCACTCAACATATTTCAGGCCAAAATTACCACTCACACCAGGCCCTCGGACATGAACCGCAAATCGGCAGACCAGGTGCAGCGACCAGAAAAAATATAAAAACAAAGTAAAATAGAAACACAACACAGCACCAAATAAAGAAATGTGGGAAAAACAGGCTAACAGTCAGCTGAAATGAAAAAAACAGATGGACAGACAAACGACTAGCTCAGCGCGGCTGCCGCCAAAACTTTGTGTGTAACTTCAAAGTTAATTTCAACTGTTAACTTCAACTTTTGTTCCTAACTTCAAAGTTCTTAAAAAAAGGGTTTGTCATGTGATTCACATCCTGCATGTCACATGGTAGGCCCCAGTCAGGCAATAATCAGTATAGTTTCGCCATTCAGAACTGAGTGAAGCAGCAGATACCAGCAGCTCTCAAAACTACCTAGCAAACCAACCCTATTTGAAATATTTAATTTTGAACATTTTCTAATTTTATTTTCACCTTCCGTGTCTGTCATTGATATCTTTATTTATCTTTATTTTGCACTGAAAAATGTTGTTACTGTATATTTGTTTTGGTTAGTTTAGAAAGCGTAGGGTGTGTAGTATGTGAGTGTGTGTGTCTGTGTGTCTGTGTGTTTGTGGTGTCTCTTTTTTCTCATTTTCTTAATTTGTTTTTGTTTTAAATGGAGAGAAGTGGGAAGGAGATCGGGAAGGGTGGGGCGACTGGGATTAGGATCAACAGGAGAGGATTTGCGAGAGGAATGAGTGAGGCCCCCCCAGATCAGGATGTAAGTTCCAGTGCTCCACTGCAGAGCAGCAGTAGCAGCAGGAACAGAAACAGTAGGAGCAGCAGCAGGATCCACAGTGCCCCCCCCCCAGCAGGAGCCCATGGTGTCTGCCCCAGTCCCAAGTCCCAATGTTGCCAGTGCCACTCCCAGCAGCTCAACAACCACTGGCAATGTCCAGCACCCTGCCACCATAGCATCTGGTCATCCTCCTCCTTTCCTGGGTGATCTGTTGTGTGGGAGTTCTTTGATGTAGGTCCTGCAGATAAAACAGTGGCCATCTGCAAGGTCTGTAGTTTCACTGTAAGGTGGGGGGAAACAGGACGTCAGGACTTCAATCAGTTTTGGCAAGACATGAGAGATCAGCTGGACAGTCCAGTCAAGAGAAGATTCTCACTGTCCTGTCTGATCTGCATGGCAGTGGAGGTCCTGGCGCAGCTAATGGCAGCAGTGGTGCTGTGTGATGAGTCTGACAGTGTGACTGGTTTCGTCATGACTCACATTGTGTTTTTGTGTCATTGGCAATTTTATTATCTGTTGTTTATTATTTCCATGCTGTGTCCCCATTTCCCCCCTGTTGTGTACCCCCCAAGAAATGTATAAGAAGTTATAAAAAAATTATTTTCTCTCTATACTTAGTCTTTGTCCTCTTTTTAATTACTGTCAACAGTTTATTTCTAAACTTTTTTTCTGTTACTGTTTTAGGTTGTTGAAGACCATATTTCTTTCCATCCTTTCTCTAGCTCACTCCCTTAATTTATCCCAATGTACAGGTATGTATTCACCTTTCTGTGATGACCATGGCATGTCCCTTTCCCATTCTGTTTTCTTTAAAGGAAATCTCTAAGATTTCGGTAATGACATTTTAAATACAGTAGCTCGATACCTTCTTCTGGGAATAGCCATTTGAGCACAGAAAGGAATGTTTTCCTTAAGTCAAGTATGGGAGGGAAGTGATCAAAAAGTGTGCTGAACCAGATGGCCGGCCCCACCCCCATTCTCAGGCAGTTTCTGATGTCTAACCAGGCAGAACTCAGATGTGTACTACATAGAAGTCAATGGATGACATTTCTGAAACAGTTTTATGTATGTTAAAGCAATCTTTCTTATAAATAAAAGTCATTCAACTAATAAGGCCCGTTTGTTGGGCAGTGATTTTCATTTGTATCAAAGGTTCCTTTAGTATATACAGCATCAAACAGTTCAGAAAATGTCCTCCTTTGACTTGCATGTGACACACACCCTCTTGCTGGCTGGTTAGACATCACAAAACATCCGAATGAGGGGGTGGGCTGGGGCCGACTGATCAGGAAGTGGAAGAGTTCAACTGGCTATCTGCTCAGCACAATTTTCAATCTCTTCCCTTCTGTAGTGGACTTGATGAAACAAACTTCTTTTCTGGACCCAAAAGACTGTTGCTAGCATAAAGCTATGGACTAATGTATTTTAAAGGCCATTACCAAAATCTTAGACATTCTCTGTAATCTTTACACATAACCCCCTTTCCTTCCTTTTGTTTGTAGTGATTCATGTGTCCTCTCGCTAGCCACAGATGTCAAGTATTGTACACAGTAATTGCAAGGGAAATAATCATGATTCTGGTAGTTATGGCTTGAGGGCCTGCCACCACCACCACCGCTGCCAACTCTATGCCAGTGAGACATGAAAAGTTGTGTCCCCAGAGATAAATCACTTTCCCTAGGTAAATACTATTCCTGCACATGCCAGTCAAGGAGTTCAAAATCACATGAGAAAATTGTAAGGGAAGATAAATATGATTCTGGAAGTTATGTTTGAGGGCCTGCCACCACCACCCCGTCACCATCACCACTGCCACATCTATGTCAGTCAGGCAGGAAAAGTTGTGTCCCCAGAGAGAAACTGCATTCCTGATACCAAATACTGCTGTTGCACTGCTCATAGAAGTTGGGAAAAACAACATTAGAAAAATAGAAGAGAAGTTAAACATTGCTGCGTAGCTGTGCAAGGCTGAGTTTTTATCATCCTATCCCAGTAACGCAACACAAATATCAAGTTGCTGTGTTGACAGTGAGAATGGAGGGCATAGCTTAAGGAAAGAGTGTTTTGCTGCTGCTGTGGAGATATGGACTCTTACTCACTGTGGAACTGGAATTATGATGCTGACACATAGTGCAAAGATAAGTATTTTTTTTTATTTCTTTATAATGGGGGGGTACTTGTACCCGGTCAACCGCTAATATGTTCGTGCTGCTCTTTCTTTCATTTTCAGGTATGGGTGCTGATGACATCATACTGCTGCTGCTGCTGTTGGACAGATACAACATAGATGTTGTTTTAATTCACAACATTTGCCAACCAAGAAAGTAAGTATTTTTTTTTTTGGGGGGGGGGCGACCTTACTTCTGTGCCATTTGATACATTTATTGTAAATCACTGTCTCTGCCCTTCATTGTGTTATGTTGTATCCATGACACTCCAGACATTACCTCATGGGTTCTCAACCCACCTGATAGGCTAGTGATGCACATGTGACCCAGATCAAATTTCAGAGCATAGCCAGGTACCAGGAGTCCCCATTCTCCAGTTTCAACCTTGCATCTGAAGAAGCTACAAGCACTCCAGGAGTCCCTGTTAGCTAATTATCTAAGGTAGGCCAGCTTATTTCTTTATAGGATCCATGGCTCCATCAGCAGTTACATAATTGGATTATGTGTAGAACCTTGTTATGCTGCCTGGCTTACAGTGGCCACAGCGGCTACTGAGATTGTTTAAATGAGTCTTTTTAGTGTCACAATTTAGCTGGAATTCTCTAAGGTGCTGGGATAGCTGGTTTCCAGTGGTTAATTATGTGGTAGAGCCTTAAGAAAAAGGCATCCGGTTTATTGTGTTTATATTGGAAGTTTTTAAGCCTTTAATGTTTAAGTTTTTAAAACTGGAAGTCTGTAGTAGAAACCACTTGATAGCTGTTGTTTTTTGTGGCGTCTGGAAGTTTTGAACTAATAAGTGGCAGAGGTTTTTTGGTTTACAATGAAGCTTTTTGAGTAATCTGACTTGTTTTTTGGCATATTTGCTCGTTCAGTCGACGCTGGTAACTGATTGCACGCTTCCTATTGTTTTTTAAAATCCAGCTTAAACAGCCGACTACCAGCCTCCTTCCAAGTGGGGATGCCCAGTCCTTAAAGAATCCACACACGCTGCCTTTTGTCCTGCTGCTGGCGGCTCCCCTCCCAAGCAGGGCAGTCCAGGCGTGGCAATCCTCTACAGTCTGGCGACTCTCCTGCCTTGGGTGCGGGCCACTGGCCGAATCGCTGGCATCTCCTCTCAAGTGGATGCCAGGCACTGCCATAACTCTGTCCCTCTCTTCCTGGCTACATTCGGCGATCACAGCCCCTATCCTAGTGGCTGCCTTGGGATTCCTAATTCCTAATTCCTTAGTCCCCCTAATTCTGGCTGAATGCAGGAGCAGCACCCTTCTACCTCTGCAGATAGCACCGGATTTTTTTGCCACTCCCGATCGCAGCTGCCTTGGGGACAGGATCCCTGCATCCCACTAATTTGGGAAAATGCAGGAGCAGTCCCGTACTACAGCTCCTAACAGAGCGGTGGGTACGCGAGAACAACTCTTTTTTTGCCGGCCTCCTGCGGTCTAAACAGTTCTGAGACTGCAGCAGAGACCATTCAGCATACTGGGGCTAATCTTTGTTGGAAGCCTGAAATTTACAAAAAAAGCTCCGATCGGTGGCATTATTCACTCGGCACCACATGGTTCCACCTAGGCCACGTTCCTGGGACGCCATCTCAGGAGACTATCCTCCTCCCACCATTGTCCTGATCACCGCCATCTTGGAGGAGAGGCCCTCTCTCTCTCTTTCTAGCCAGAGAAGCTAATCAGACACCATTTTGTCTCAGGAGCTGCCATTTTGAGCTATGCTTCTGAGACTGAAAGCAAGCAGCCTCATTTTCATCACCACACGTGCATGTTTCACCAATAATTATGGCATTTCTGATAAAACAGCTCTCCTTCACTATACAGTGAAACACTGAAGGGATCAGAACCCCCTTTTTTTTCATGTGGCAGTTTTTCACTAGCCCACAAGCAAATCCTCAGCTTACAAGCTTAACAGTCAGTGCTCTCTCCTCTGGCGTCTTGTTATATGCGTGTAATTTTAACATATAGACACAATTACATCCTCCTGTATATAAATGTATGTATATATAACTCGTTATATAGATTTATATAATGAATGCCCTTCTCTCATCTCTTTCAGATGGTGAAGGCCAAGAAGTGTGTGTCCTGCAGTACTGCTTTGATGCCCCACACCCAAGGTCCTCTCTGCCCAGCATGCTTGCATGAAGAGGAGCAAACCAGCGGCCAACCCTCCACCACTGACTTAGACAGGCAAGGGCCTGCAGCTTCAGGATGGATGAACCCAGGGGCCCTCCTCATTCAAACACAACAGGTAGCAGTAGCCATGATAGAGAGTCAGCAGAACTTCATGCTGAAAGTCATGGAGAAGCTTGAGTCTCTGACAAAGTTGAGAACACCATCCCCTGCCGCCTCTGGCCAGACTCCAGGTCCAAGCACTCCTCCACAACCGCGGGTTGATGAAGAACCTACATCACCTGAACAGGGGGAGGAGGATGGGGTTGGGACACTGGACGACTGTGAGGATGTCGATTCAGTGGAGGAAGATATGGACATCATACCAGATACCCCTTCCTTAAGTTCAAAACTTTGTTCGTTTGATCTGATCCCGGGCCTCATGAGGGCCATTAAATCAACCAGGGGTTTTGACGTTGACACTCCAAAGCCTGAGTCCAAGCTCGATCCGATGATCCAGCAGAACTAAAAGGTCAAGGACACTTTCCCTAGCTGTCCTGCTATAGCTGACATTTTCACGAAGGAGTGGGAAGCCGCAGAGCCTGGTCGTATGTCTGAGAAGCGAAATCTAGATAGAATGTACCCGGTACAAGAGGAAAAGGTTCAATTCTGGTGTACAGCGCTATCTATAGACCCTCAGATAGCAGCACTTAGCAAGAAAACGGTGCAGCCTTGTGGCATGATCTCACTCAAAGATCCTACCAATAAGAAAGTAGAAGAGATGTTAAAGAAGCTATTTGATTTCTCAGGTGTGACAGCTAAGGCAGCAGTCACAGCAGTCTATTCAGCAAGGGCGCAGATCCACTGGTTGGAGGAAATGCTGGAGAAAGCAGACCCCAAGTCCAGGGAAGCAGAACTGTTAGAATGCACCCTGGACACAGCTAAATACCTAGGGGACATGGCTGTGGACACATTAAAACTAAAAGCCAGGTCTGCCGCATTGACAAACAGGGCCAGACGAGCACTATGGCTCAAATTATGGGATGCAGACAATGAATCAAAGATGCTGCTACAGAATTTGCCATTCAAGGGGAACAACATGTTTGGAGAAGGCCTGAAGGAGTTTCTAAAGCAAAAAGAAGAAGGCAAGGGCATCACAAATGATAAACAAAGAACCACATATCTGCTCTCCGCACAGTGCAGGTTTTGGGGGAACAACAGGTTCAACACAACAGAAGGCAGGATTACACTAATAATTCCTTTCGAGGCAGAGGCCTCGGCAACAATAACAATAGTTTCAGAGGCCCCTCACAAGGTTCATATTCAGCAGCACAAGGTAGGCAATTTGGAGGCAGAGGCAGAGGAGGAAGGTCAAAGCAATACTGACTATTCCACTAGGTTGCCACCATCACCAGTCCCACTAGGGAACTACCCACCAGTGGGTCAGAGGCTGATGGCTTTCCAACAACAATGGCAATGGACCACATTGGACAGATGGGTCCTAGAAATCATTTCCCAAAGCTATGCAATCGAATTCTCAAGCATGCCATCCAGGGACTGTCCCCCATTTCAAAAAAATGGGCAACGCGCACCAGGTACAGGAGGTTCTGCGGGAGCTGTAACGGAACAATGCCATCCAACTGGTACTAGTGGACGAGGCCGGCACAGGGGTCTACTCTGTTTTCTTCATGGTCCCAAAAAAAAACGGAGACCTCAGACCTATCCTGGACTTAAAATTCCTGAACAGATTCATATCCACACCAAGGTTCAAAATGGAGACCCTCCAATCCACCTTAAAAAACATACGGGTGGGGGATTTCCTCACATCCCTAGACCTGAAGGATGCATACACCCCCATCCCAATCAGGCCAAGTCACCAATGTTTCCTCCATTTCACATACTGGGTCAACACCTACAGTATCAGGCCCTACCATTCGGCCTCACATCGGCGCTGAGGGTGTTTACAAAGGTATCGGTGGTCCTAGCAGCCCACCTATGGGAACAGGGGGTGGATATTATTCTATACTTGGACGACTGGCTGATCAGGGCACACGACAGTGTCCAGTCTCAGAGAAGCATGGACCTGGTTCTGATGACTCTGTCCCAACACAGTTGGGTAGTCAATCTCGAGAAGAGTTCGCTGCACCCAGCACAGTTTATAGAACACCTGGGAGCAGAAATAGACACAGCTGAGGAGATGCCAAGACCCTCAGTACAGTGCATCGACTCAGTAATGTCGATGGTAAGGAGCTTAAGGTCCTCAGCCAAACCAACACTGGGCCAAGCAGCCCAGGTCCTTGGCATAATGGCATCCTGCTTGGACCTAGTACCGTGGGCAAGATGGAACATGCGCCCACTACAGTACTGTGTGCTACAGCAGGGCTCCCAGCTGAAGACAACCTCAACCAGATGATCCACCTACCAAGGATGGTGAGAGACTCACTGAGATGGTGGACACACCATCCAAACCTGCAGAGAGGGTGCCCCCTAGAACTGTCTTACGAGGTAACAATGGAGACCGATGCCAGCCTCATCGGTTGGGGAGTATGCTTGCACCAGTCCACCGCACAAGGCAAGTGGACATCAGCAAAGGCTGAACTACCCATCAACGTTCTAGAGATGAGGGCGGTGTTCAATGCTCTGAGAGCATTCAGGAACAATATAGTGGGTTGGACAGTGCTGGTGAAGTCTGACAACCAGGTCACGGTAGCCTATATAGCAAAGCAAGGTGGCACACACAGCAGAGCCATGCTCAGAGAGACCGCCAAGGTATTGAACTGGGCACAGTCTAACCTGCTTCACCTCCACGCTGTCCACCTGGCAGGGAAGCTGAATGTCAGAGTAGACTGGTTAAGCAGACAGCAGGTACATTCCAGAGAGTGGCAGCTGCACCCAGACCTTTTCACAATGGTACAGAAGAGGTGGGGCTATATCCTGATGGACCTCATGGCATCCAAGACAAACATGCAGGTAAAGACTTATTTCTCTGGATACAAGGAGAAACTGGCAATAGCAACACATGCCCTATCTCAAACCTGGGATCAGGAATGGTCATACATATTTCCCCCAATCCCCCTGATCCCACAAGTACTGGTGAAGGTCAGGCAATCCCGGTTACAGATCATTCTAATCATGCCTTACTGGGCAAGAAGACCGTGGTTTGCAGCAGTGATATCCATGGCGCTGGACAGGTGGATCCTCCCGTATTGAAGGGATATGTTACGGCAGGGCCCTTTATTCCATCCGGCACCCCAGTCCCTCAAACTGTTGGCCTGGTTGTTGAGAGGCAGAGACTGCTAACGGCCGGATACCATGAGTTGGTCATCTCGACTATGCTACAGTCCAGAAAGCAGTCTACCACTTCCACATATAACAGACAGTGGAACATCTTCACCAAATGGTGCAGGTCATCACATATTGACCCCATACAAGTAGATATGTCAGTGATCCTGCTTTATTTACAGCATGGGTTAGATAAGGGATTATCCGCTTCCTCTCTGCGAGTGCAACTATCCACCATAGGTGCGGCCATGGGAAGAGTCGGCCTCTCCCCAACTGGTGCGCACCCTGATGCCATCAGATTTCTTAGAGCTGCACAACATATTTGACCACCCAGTCAATCACCAGTAGCTCCTTGGGATTTAACCATGGTGCTTGATGCTCTAGGGAAGGACCCTTTCGAGCCCACCCACAGTATAACTCTATACTGGTTAGGTTTGAAAACCTGCTTCCTGGTGGCTGTCTACTCTGCTCACAGGATTAGTGAGATAGGAGCTCTATCATGCAAGGAGCCCTACACTATATTCACGGCACAAGGGGTCATTATGAAGACAGTGCCTGCCTTTCTACCTAAGATCATGTCCACATTCCACAAGAAACAGGCACTAGAGTTGCCGATGTTTCACACACAGGCAGGATAAGGGGGAACAGGTACTCTTCGCCCGCTAGATGTGGGTAGTACCGTAGCACTTTATATCACAAGGACAAGAGCCATCCGTAGGTCAGAGAGACTTTTTGTTATCGCACAAGGGCACAAGCAAGGGCTGGCCGCTTCAAAGACCACCATCGCTAACTGGATAAAAATATCAATACAGGATGCCCACAAGACAAATGGTCTCACTCCTCCACAAGGAATAAAAGCCCACTCAGCAAGAGCAATGGCTATCTCCTGGGCAGAAAGCTAGCGTATCAATGGAGGACATTTGCAGGGCTGTGACCTGGACTTCTGTACATACATTCACTAGGCATTGCAGACTTGAGTCCCTATACAAGCAGAGAACTGAATTTGCCACAAGAGTTTTAGCTTCAGCGTGCCCCAAGGACATGTCTGTCTGATCGCTCTGGCCCGCCCTGATGGTTTTTTACACTGCTAATTAGAAGTAACCCATGAGGTAATGTCTGGAGTGTCATGGATACAACACAACACAATGGGTGTTTACTCACCTGGTAAAGGTGATTGTGTTAGTTGTATCCATGACACTCCATGACCCACCCGTCAGGGCGACTACGGCACAGATTCACGCTGAACGCCTTCGGTGGCAACAAATTGATTGAAGATAGGAATTACTGGTATTGTAATGTAATGTTTCACATTTATTAGTCGGAGCCCCTATGGACTGAGTTAGAGCTGTAATGAATAGGAAACAAATATAAAATTGTGATGAGTCCATGGTCAGTAGTTTGCTTACACCCTTTTATTAACACAATGGGAGTCACAACTGTTAGGGTTTGTTGGTCTAAAGCATTTGCATTTCAGCTGTGGAAGAATCGAAACTGGAGAATGGGGACTCGTAGGACCTGGCTATGCTCTGAAATTTGATCTGGGTCACATGTGCATCACTAGCCTATTAGGTGGGTTGAGAACCCATGAGGTAATGTCTGGAGTGCCATGGATACAACTAACACAATCACCTTTACCAGGTGAGTAAACACCCATTAAAGGTATTCCTTGTGCCTGTAATTTTTGGCAGTGAGGGGCTGGATTCCACAAGCAAATGATGATGACTAACTGATCCAGGACCATGATGAGTACCACCCAGCTGTATATGTGGTATTGCACCTTGAAAGGTAATTATTATTTCATTTACCTTTGATGGAGGTGTGGCCATTTTCAGTGTAAACTGTGTCAGATGCAATAGTCAATATTTCCTGTTGCTGTTGTTATAATTTATTTATTTTTAATTTTTACTTATTCAATTTTTAGATTAATACCTTTGAGCCAAAAGGCTCATTTACAAAGGTTCCAAGTCAGTAAGACATTAAGACAATACAATGGTTACAGTAATAACAGGCAGACAAGACAGTGATTACAAATAAGGTCACACAATTACTGTTACAAAAGTGCAAGAGATGAGAAGAATACAGCAGCACTCCATTAGTGCGGTTCATCAGATTTAGGCTAAGGCACTTCAAGAATTATTGTCAGAGGCAAAATTCTGGGCTATCTGGGTTCAAGATGCAGAGATGTACCCTGCCAGAGGAGGCTTTGTCAAAGGAGCAGCAAAGTGGAAAGC
Source organism: Neoceratodus forsteri (assembly GCA_016271365.2). Lineage (NCBI taxonomy): Eukaryota > Metazoa > Chordata > Ceratodontiformes > Ceratodontidae > Neoceratodus > Neoceratodus forsteri. Next base: position 1,061,371,748 of record CM028130.1, on the reverse strand, counting down.
TTTTTGGGGGGAGGAAGAGGGAGAGAAGGAGAAGTCGGGGAAGGGGTGCCAAGTTGTAGGGGGTGGCATTATCTGCAGCCAGGGATGGCAATTGTTGGGGTGACCACAGAGGGAAATAATTAAATGGGGGGAGGAGATACCAAGTTGCTGGTGGTAAAGATCTCTGCAGCCAGAGGAGGCTTTGTCAGGGCAGTTGCTGGGGGTTGAGCTCTCCACAGCAAGAGCAGGCTTTGTCAAGGGGGTACAGAAGAGGGGGATGGCTTGCGGGGGCGGGAGAAGGAATAGGGTGGAGGGGTGACAAGAAAAGGGGGATGGTAGGGTGTAAAATTACAGGAAGTTGGGAGTAAAGTCAGGAGTATAATTGGATAGTCTGAGTTTATAAGGGGCAGCAGCAGTCTTTTTCATGGACAAGGTGGGATCGGAGCCCAGTTTTGAACTGGCCAAGCTTGTTGCAGTCAGTAAGGGGGGAAGGGAGGGGGAAGCCAAAAGGCTCATTTACAAAGGTTCCAAGTCAGTAAGACATTAAGACAATACAATGGTTACAGGTAATGACAGGCAGACAAGACAGTAATTACAAATAAGGTTACACAGTTACTGTTACAAAAGTGCAAGAGGTGAGAAGAATACAGCAGCACTCCATTAGTGCGGTTCATCAGATTTAGGCCGAGGCACTTTAAGAATTATTGTCAGAGGCAAAATCCTGGGCTATCTGGGTTCAAGGTGCAGAGATGTACATTGCCAGAAGAGGCTTTCTCAAAGGAGCAGCAAAGTAGAAAGGTTTTTTTTTGGGGGTGAGAGAGAGGGAGAGGGAGAGAAGGAGAAGTGGGGGAAGGGGGTACCAAGTTGTAGGGGGTGGCATTATCTGCAGCCAGGGGTGACCATTGTCGGGGTGACTGCAGAGGGGAATAATTAAATGGGAGGGAGGAGATACCAAGTTGCTGGGGGTAGAGATATCCGCAGCCAGAGGAGGCTTTGTCAGGGCAGTTGCGAAGTCACAAGCAGTGCATTATGACCTCAGGTAGGGAGAAATCAATAGGAATAGCTGAACTCTTAGGAACAAAGCTTTTGTTCTAATGCAAATGACTTAAGTAAGTAAGTAAGTAACTACAATTTTTTAAGCGCTTTTCAAAACCAAAGCACTGTACAGAATTTAAAACAACACTTTAAAACAACAATAATTAAATAACAATAATAAAATCATTCTCCAAATGCTTTATGAAACAAAAATGTTTTGAGCTCAGATTTAAAACTCTCGATGGTCAGGCATTCTCATATCCGATGAGGTAGAGAATTCCACAGGGCCAGGGCAGCATAAAAAAATGCATGTGCCCCGGATGTCTTCAAATGAACCCTGGGAATCTCTAGCAATCCCTCGTCGGTGGATCGGAGTGAGTGAGAGGGGCAGTAGGGAGTAAGGAGATCTTGCAGATATTGTGGTCCCTGTTCGTGTAGGGCTTTATAGGTCAGTAAACCGACCTTAAAGGTGATACACCACTGAACCAGCAGCCAGTGCAGACCGCGCAGCACAGGTACAATATGACTAATTCTTTTTTTTTGTACTTTCTTTTTACCCTCCTTGCCTGCCCCCGGGGCCCTCTCCTTCCTTCCTCTCCCCCTTCCGTACCACCCGGCGCGGATCTGCCCCTAGAGTGCCTCCTTCCTCCTCCTGCACATTGGGGTCTGTCCCTCTTTGGTGTGGCCGGATGGTACCTGAGAGGCTATCATCTAGGGGCAGGCCGGGGGTACTTTCGCTTTTTCTCCCTTGGTTTCCCTGCCCTCTGGGACGTCCAGCTTAGGGACGACATCCCGAAGGTGTGCTGGACACACGCCAGACCTCTCATGCGCTCGCCGTCGCGCTCTCCCGCTCCAACAAACGGAGCCGCATCCATCCCCTTCAGTTGTCAGTGCTTCCACCGCTGCGAGGATGGTGACGCGATGCGTTCTTGTTCCCACCCTGAGAGAAGAGAGATCCATTGGGACGCTCGATCCTCTCTCTCTCCTGCCGACCCCTGGTCACCCGAGTTCGTTCCCGAACCCAGGTCGCCGGTGTAGAGGGAGGTGTGGCATCCAGTGCCTCAACCCTCAGCGCCACCGGGCCGGCCAATATGACTAATTCTAGATGTCCCAGTCAAAAGCCTGGCTGCTGCGTTCTGTACTAACTGAAAAAGTGGTGGATTTCAACCCCCAGTAGCCCTAGGTACAGGGCATTGCAGTAATCAAGGCGAGTGGTCACAAAGGCGTGGACCAAAGTAGGAAGGTCAGCCAGAGGAACCAGGTGTTTTATCCAGGTGATATTCCTAAGGTGGTAAAAGGAGGACTTGACAACAGCAGACACCTGGGATTTCAGGGTCAAACCGTCGTCAAGAATAATGCCCAGATTATGCACCTGGTCTGAGGTCGAGAGCGGACACCATCAAGCCATAAGCCTGATGGAACCCCAGCCCTACGGCCTGCCTCAAGGTGGCCCGGGTTCATAACCAACACCTCAGTCTTATCCGGATTTAACCTCAGCCAGCTAGCACTCATCCAGTCTTTGATTTCAGATAGACAGCTGTTAAGCATAGAGATCGCATCATCCTGTAAGGGAGTAAAGGACAGATACAGCTGGTATCATCTGCATAACAGTGAAAGCCCAGACTGTATCGCCTAATGATGTTTTCTAATGGCAGGATATAAACCTGCGAACAACATGGGCGCCAAAATGGAGCCCTGCGGTACCCCACAGGACAGAGAGATGGCATCAGAGGAATTAATTCCAGTGACAACCCTCTGTGTCCAGCCTGTGAGGAAAGATAGAAACCAATGTAGAACTGTACCAGACAGTCCACAAAGAAGCCACAGGCGTTCCAAAAGCACATCATGGTCCACAGTATCAAATGCTGCAGAGAGCTCAAGAAGGACTAGAATAGTACAAGCCTTTCGATCTCTCGCAATTAGGAGGTTATTTAAAAACCAGAACAAGGGTGGTCTCAGCGCTATGTCTTCTCCTAAACCCTGACTGGAGAGTATCATAGACATTGTGATTTGTAAGATTGTCATCTAGCTGTATCACAACCACCTTTTCAATAACCTTACCCACAAAGGGCAGATTAGAGATAGGTCTGAAGTTAGCTGAACAGTCTGGGTTCAAGGAGGGTTTTTTAAGGAGTGATCGAACGACCGCCTCCTTTAGGGGATATGGGAAGACCCCTGCTCCAAAGACTTCCAGACAATTTCAGCAAGAATCGGGCAGATAACATCTGCGCAACCTAATAATAGTGGCGTAGGGCCCAGATCCAAACTACAGCTGGTTGGTCGTACAGTCTGAACAATCCTCACAGTATCCATGAGTTCCGGCCTACTGAAGTCAAACCAGGTAGCACGGGTGTTCGTTCCCTCTCGCCGATCTCCGCAATCCCTTAAAGCGGGAGCTGGGCCGATGCCCGACCTAATGTTGGCAATCTTATCTGCAAAGAACCGAGCAAGCTCATCAGATTTTATTTCTGAAAAATCTCTTCCAGACTGCAGACAGAGTGGATTGCACAATCTGTCTACAGTCTGAAAGAGTTGAACTGGTCGGTTCTGCGCAGCAGCAAACTCCCCGGACAGGAACTCTGCCTTCTTATGGGTGATTGCTGTTTGACAGACACCATAATGGTTCATTAATCTAAGCCTGTCAGCATCCAGGCCAGATTTCAGCCAAGCCCTCTCTAGCCATCGCCCCACTCTCCTCAGCTCCTTCAAGGACCCATCAAACCAAGGGGTTCTCAGGCACTGAGTGAGTGGGCGAACATGAACAGGAACAATTGAATCCAGGGCATCACCCACCACCTTATTGTAGGCAAGTACGAGATCCCCTGGACTCACGCACTCACTTGAAATACCCGCTAGGTCCAGCACTGCCAATAGGTCCTCTGGGGTAGCTCCCCTCAAAGGGCGGTATTGGACCATCTCCGTAGGGACAGGCCTATTTGGAGGTGCCCCAAAGCTGAATCTTATGGTGTGATGGTCTGTCCAGGCATTTGGTTCCACTCCCAAGTGCATGGTCTCCATCTGTAGGAGAAACACTTGTTCCAATGAGTGACCCCCTATATGGGTAGCAGAGGTAACCACCTGTGTAAGGCCCAACATAGTCATAAGTTTGAGGAGATTTTTCCCAAAGTGTGAGAGTTCATCATCCACCCAGGCATTGAAGTCACCCAGTATTAACCACCTGGGCGACTCCAATGCCACGTCGACAATGAAGTCCGCAAACTCCTTCAGGAATTCTCCACCGTCACCGGGTGGACGGTATATGAGAAGAATCCTGAACCCTACACCTACTCCCAGGATACACTCAAAAGATCGAGTGCAACCCACTGGTACATCCACAAGACCCAGCTCCATTTTAAAAAAGATGGCTTCACCCCCGCCCCTACGATCCAACCTTGGTCGGTGTATCACCGAGAACCCAGCCGGAGTAGCAGATGCCAATATAGGGCCTGCATTCTCATCTAGCCAGGTCTCAGTGATGCATGCCAGATCAGATGTTGCAACAAGATCAGCTATAATAGCGGTCTTGTTCCTAATTGACCTGGCATTACATAACACTGCCCGGGTTGGATGGGTTTTCAAGGAGGATCACAATATCTGCCCACAATTTGCGGAGCCCTTGGGTATGGGAATCAGGCAAGGAGGACCTCTCTCCTGATCCCATTTCACCCCGGGCATCTCCTAGTCCCCACTGTCTCTATCTTCCCACCCCTCTCCATTCTCCCACTCTGCCCAGTCCATCCACCCCTCAGATGTCTCCTCACTATCCCCAATGCACAACATCTTCTATAGACATCGGCCAATAAAGGGGGACAATGAAAAAGGCAGAGATCCTGAAGCAAAGTGGGAGAATAATGCCTGACCATCTTAAAACCCTCCCAACACATCTTAAGCAAACAGTCAATAAATAACCAAACAATTAAAAATAACCAAACTATACTAACTCACTACCACAGTATAACTGTCACTTATATACATGTATCAACATCCAACAGACACAATCACACACCCACACAAGTAAACAATCAATCAAATATGCACACTGCAACAAATCAGTTTAAATTGACAAAACAATTATTTCCACATAAATGAAAAATAATAACCAAATTATTTATACTTATAGTCCGATTTAGTCCCACAGGTCATATAAGGAAACCAATCCCTTTTTTGTCCAGATTACTTCTTGCAAATCATGACAATAAGCAGCACTAAAAGAAGGATGACCATTAAATGTTCTTATTGTTGTGGGCTGAAGGACCTCTCACTTCCCCAGCCACACCAGGTTTTCTTCTGAAACTCTGCTCTCACCAGAGATCTTAGGAATGCCATTAGTTCATGGCCAGTTCAATATAGTAGTTTTTCCAGGCTTATAGGGATAGTAATCAAGTGTCAGATTTGCAAGGGGAAATGACTACCATGCGGGAAATCGCTGCCCCAGCCGGGGTCAGGACAGTGGCCCCCAGCAGTGAAACCACCCACCAGCAGATCCCCCTGGTAGGCCTAGGAGGCACTGATTACTTGTGCCCACCTTTCGGTAGGCCTAGAGCCAGCATAGCCCGTCCTGAACCTAACTTAACTAGTAAATAATGTGGAGGAGGAATATAGAACTAATGTGACATACAAGCTGAACAGTGTCTAAATATTACGTTTTCTTAAAGTTGTCCTGAAGGTGTCAGCTGCTCTTCAAGTTATTAAGACATCATTAAGAATTCCAGCACAATATGCTACAGTATATGAAAACATTTCCTTACTTGACATAACTTCATACAGACTCTCTTAGTGTTTTATTTAATCATCAGACAGCATTTGTACTGAGGGGTTCTGTGTGTCCTGAATTTGCTGTGTTCTCTGATAACCAAAATGGCCAACTTAGTGACTTTCATTTTTGAAGTTTTAACATTCTGTCTCAAGGCAGCATGGATTCACAGCGGGAAGGTCATGCCAGATGAATCTAATAACATAGAAACATAGAAACATAGACTTTGACAGCAGATAAGGACCACTTGGCCCACCCAGTCTGCCCATTTCCCTACCTACTGGATAAGCTGCAGATTCTAGTTAACCAACAGCCTACTTCCTGCCACCCCCCACTACAATTGCCTTGTGTCTGTCCCATGCATGTTTGAATTCCCCCACTGTTTTAGCCCCAACAACCTCCCCAGGAAGGCACTTCCACGCATCCACCACTCTCTCTGTGAAAAAAGATTTCTTCACATTACCCCTAAGCCGTCCCCCCTCTATCTTTAAATTGTGTCCCCTTGTTCTTACACATCTCTTTTTCTGAAAGATGCTACCCTCCTGGACTTTGTTGATTCCCTTGAGGTACTTGAACATTTCTATCATGTCCCTCCTGTCCCTCCTTTCATCAAGAGTATACATATTAAGCTCTCTCAGTCTCTCTTCATATGATTTCTGATGTAGATCCTGCACCATTTTAGTTGCCCTCCTCTGGACTGCTTCCATCCTGTCTATGTCCTTGCATAGATGAGGGTCTCCAAAACTGCACACAGTACTCCAGATGGGGTCTCACCAACTGTGTGTACAGAGGGATAACCTCTTCCCTTTTTCTACTTGTGATGCCCCTTCCTATGCATCCCAGTATCCCCCTGGCTCTCCTCACTGACTTCTCACATTGCTTACCCACCTTTAGATCATCCAATATGACTACCCCCAAATCCCGTTCCATTTTTGTTGTTGTTAGTACCTCCCCTGCTATTGTGTACTCTTTTCCTGGGTTTTTGTTTCCCAGGTGCATTATTTTGCACTTCTTTGCATTGAATCTAAGTTGCCATATGTCTGACCATTCCTCCAACCTTGCCAAGTCCCTTCTCATTTTTTCTACCCCCCCCTTGTGTATCAACTCTATTACAGATCTTTGTATCATCTGCAAAGAGGCATACCTTTCCCTCCAGACCCTCTGCAATGTCACCTATAAAGATGTTAAAGAAGACTGGACCCAGTACTGAGCCCTGAGGTACTCCACTAGTGACCCCCTTTCTTTGGAATGTGTGCCTCACTATTACCTTCTGTGTCCTGTTGTGCAGCCGGTTTGCAACCCAGGCTGCCACCTAGGACCCACTCCCAAGCTGGCTAACTTGATTATTAATCTTTTGTGTGGGACTCAGACAATGCCTTGCTAAAGTCTAGGTAGGCTTATCCACAGCCCCTCCCTGGTCTATTACTTTGGTCACCCAGTCAAAGCAATCTATTAGATTCGTCTGACATGACCTTCCTGCTCCCAATAGATTTCTTTGACTGGGTGACCAAATTGGTAGATCAGGGAGGGGCTGTGGACATGGCCTACCTAGACTTTAGCAAGGCATTTGACCTGTCCCACGCAAAAGATTAATATACAGCTAGCCAGCCTGGGAGGGTCCCAAGATGATAGCCTGGGTAAAGAATTGGCTGGAGAATAGGACACAGAGAGTAATAGTAAATGGAGTCCACTCTGAAGAAAGGGGGTTACTAGTGGGGTGCCGCAGGGTTCAGTATTAGGACCGGTCCTCTTCAATGTCTTTGTAAGTGACATTGCAGAGGGACTGGAAGGAAAAGTATGTCTCTTTGCAGATAACACAAATATCTGCAACAGAGTTGATGCACAAGGTGGGATGGAAAGGATGAGAAGGGACTTGGCAAGGTTAGAGGAATGGTCAAATGTATGGCAGCTTAGATTTAATGCCAAGAAGTGCAAGGTAATGCACCTGGGAAACAAAAACCCAGGGGAAGAGTACACAATGGGGGGTGAGATACTAACAACAACAAAAATGGAAAGGGATCTGGGGGTAGTCATATCAGATGACTTAAAGGTGGGCAAGCAAATGTGAGAGGGCAGTAAGGAGGGTTGGGGGATACTGGATGCATAGGGAGAGGCATCACCAGTAGAAAACAGGAAGTTGTTATCCCTCTGTACAGACAGCTGGTGAGACCCCATCTGGAGTACTGTGTGCAGTTCTGGAGACCCAATCTCCACAAGGACATAGACAAGATGGAAGCTGTCCAGAGGAGAGCAACTAAAATGGTGCAGGGTCTACACCAGAAGACATATAAAGAGAGACTAAAGGAGCTTAATATGTATAGCCTCAAGGAAAGGAGGGAGAGGGGGGACAGATAGAAACTTTCTTCTCATGTATACTCAACAAAGTCCAAGAGGGTAGCATCTTTTCAATAAAAGAGGTGCAAGAACAAGTGGGGCACAATTTGAAGATGGGGGGGTGGCTCAGAGGTAATGTAAGGAAGCATTTTTTCACAGAGAGGGTTGTGGATGCATGGAATGGCCTTCCGGAGGAGGTTGTGGAGTCAAAAACAGTGGCTGAATTCAAGCATGCATGGGACAGCCATAAGGCAATTCTAGGGGTGGGGGTAGAAAGAAGTAGGCTGCAGGTTAACTAGGATCTGCAGCTTATCCATTAGGTAGGGAAATGGGCAGACTGGGTGGGCCATCAAATTCTATGTTTCTATGTTTCTGTGAATGACAACAGCTTGTACTTATTGACCATGATCAAAGTAAGCAACAAAGCAAGTAATAAGACATAACGATGTGTGGGTTATGGTCTGATAAGAGCACACCCCAGGAACATTATGAGGCACGAGGCGCTTGCGCCAAATACTTTTAGCACCCGGGAAGTGCTCTTATCAGGCTATAACCCACACCTTGGAGTGTCTTATTGTGCTTATAAAATGGGCTCTCAAGTAATTTTTTGTTTTAATAAGAACAAAACCAAAAACTTAAAAATATAGAAAAGAGGTTTAATAGATGAAATAATAACAAGCATTTGTCAATGCTGAATGTTGATTGCTTTGCTCCGTTGAGCTCGCTTACTCCTCCTCTCTCACGTGCTTGTTTTCTTTCTCCTGGCGCTGCAAGCTTCCCTTTTGTACTGGGCTCCTGTCTGTATTGGCACCTTTGTCTGCCCACAAAGAAATCTACAGCTGTCTAGACAGAACTCCATTGAGGTCGCTCACTCAGCCTCTCTCACACTCTCATTCTGTTTCTCCTGGTGCTGCAGGCTGCCCTTTTGTACTGAGCTCCTGCCTCTGTTGGCGCCTTTTTCTGCCAACAAAGAAATCTGCAGCAGTCCCGACAGAGCTCCATTGAGGTCGTTCACTCCCCTCTCTCACTCGCTCGTTCCATTTCTGCCGGCGCTGCAAGCTTCCCTTTTGTACTGGGCTCCTGCCTGCATTGCTGCCTTTTTCTGCCCACAAAGAAATCTGCAGTCAGTCACGATAGAGCTCCGTTGAGCTTGCTCACTCCCCCTCTCTCACTTGCTCATTCTGTTTCTCCTACTGCTGCAGGCTGCCCTTTTGTACTGGGCCCCTGCCTGCATTGCTGCCTTTTTCTGCCCACAAAGAAATCCACAGCAGTCCCAGCAGAGCTCCGTTGAGTTCACTCACTCCTTCTCCCTCAACTGCTCCTTCTGTTTCTCCCGGAGCTGCAGACTGCCCTTTTGTACTGGGTTCCTGCCTGCGTTGGCACCTTTTTCTGCCCACAAATAAATCTGCAGCAGTCCCCACAGAGCTCAGTTGAGCTTGGTCACTCCCCGTCTCTCACTCACTCGATCCTAATCTGTCCCAAACACTGATTTCTGAAAGCGACTGCGGTATTCTGACCAGAAATGCAAAAACACATTTTGGCCAGGATGTGAAAAATAATAGCTGTACTGTTCATAAGGAAATGTGAAAAAATGGCAGTGTTGAAAATCTGGCATGAAAATATTACTAATTTGCGAAGTTACAAGGGTGCATGGAAACTGCACAATGCACGCTCGTAACACAGTCATTTTATGGAGTTTCATCACAAAATTTTCAACATAGGCATTTTAGGACCTCTGCTTCTGAACAGTGTCACTGTGATTTTCGTAATGCGTCCCAAACACTGATTTCCCCACAGTGACCGCGCTATTCTGTCGGAAGTGTGAAAACACATTTCAGCCAGGATGTGAAAAATGACAGCTGCACTGTTCATAAGGAGGTGTGGAAAAATGGCAATGTTGAAAATCTGGAGTGAAAACACTGCAAAGTTGCGCAGTTATGAGCGTGCATGGAACCTGCACAATGCACATTCGTAACACTCATTTTATCAACTTTCGTCACAAAATTTCAACATAGGCATTTTAGGACCTCTGCTCATGAACAGTGTCACTGTGATTTTCTTTGTGTCCTGAGCACTGATTTCCCACAGCAACCATGCAATTCTGTACTGGAACTGCAAAAACACATTTCGGCCAGGATGTGAAAAATGACAGCTGTACTGTTCATATGAAGGGCCAGAAAGATGGCAATGTTGAAAATCTGGAGTGAAAATATTGCAAATTGGAGAAGTTGCGAGCGTGCATGGAAACTGCGCAACGCACGCTCATAACAGTCATTTTATGAACTTTTGTCACCAAAATTTCAACATAGGCATTTTAGGACCTCTGCTAATGAACAGTGTCACAGTGATTTTTATAATATGTCCCAAAACACTGATTTCCCACAGCGACTGCGCTATTCTGCGCCAGTAGTGCGAAAACACATTTCAACCAGGATGTGGAAAATGACAGCTGTACTCTTCATAAGGAGGTGCAAGAAAATGTCAATGTTGAAAATCTGGAGTGAAAATATTGCAAATTTGCGAAGTTACGAGCGTGCATAGCAACTGCGCAGCGCACGCTCGTAAAACAGTCATTTCTTGGATTTTTTCCACCAAATGTGCAACATAGACTTTTTGAGAGCCCACCTTATGAACACTGGCACTGTTGTTTCATTAATCGGTCCCGAAAGGCGATTCTGCGCAGTGACCGCGAAATCACCTTTCGGGGCTGAATAACATCATGACAGTTGCTGAATTCATGAGGAGGGTCCCAAAAATCTCATGTTGAAAATTTGGTGCCAAAATTCCAAAAAATGCCTGAGATATGCATCAAAGTTGAAAAAAGCCTATTTTTGCCGTTATACAGCTTACCGGCACTTCCTCAGTTCACGGTCGGCTTTGAAGAGTGCAGCCGTGTTCCTGGTCCACTGAAGGATCGTCACGCTGGGCTTTGCAGGTAAGTATGGGGTGAGGGTGTGAGGAGGTGGGGCGCCAGGGGTGGGAGCAGGTTGGGGAGGGGCTGCGGACCCGACGAGGGACCGTTTTGCTTTACAGGTAAAAAAAAAAAAAAAAAGCGGCGGACTTTTTTAACAGGACATTTATGGACATTTGGCACACTGGGGTGGGCTCCTTAGCGTGTCAATCTACTGTTGTGGGGCGACTGTAGCCGACAGGATTAGGGCACCCCTCGGCATATACAGGGGGGCAATGCCTAGGGGAATGAGCACCCCCTCGACACACACCTTGTTTCTGTCGCCAGGGGGACATGATGTCAATGGGGAGTGGCCCCTGTTGGCAAGTCAAACTGGGAGGGGGGAGATTATGCCAATGGGGAGTGGGCTCCCCCATCGGCAACCTGAATGCACGCAGGGGACTGAAGCCGACGGGGATTGGGGCCCCCATCGGCAAACAACCACTGTTGTGGGAGGGGCACATGCAGTCAACATCGGGTATTGGGGAGAGGTCCACTAGACCAACAGATAGGGGTTTTAATTATTAAATATGATTATGGATGACATCGGGGATGGGGGGGGACCAAGGTACATTGCCAAAAACAGGTCAACTCTCTCAAAGGAGAATTTTCTAAGTACCCTTAGACCAGCACTGGCTGGTCTAATGGTACTTAGAATTTCTTCCTCTGGGAGTTCCAAGAATTACACTTTCATGGATGTGGCAGCTTGCATCTGCCACATGCCCCCTAGCACCATGTCACAGACCATTTTTGGGTGCATGGGTGATGCAAGCCCAGTTTGGGGCAGGCAGCCTGTGGTTGATGCAGCTTCCACTGAGAATTGCTCCCGGTGCATTGTTTGACACAAGGGGCACTTTGCGCTGTTCATTGCGGCGCAAGCCCCTTGAGCTGCACTGGGAGCTTTGAGAATCAAGTCCAAAATAACCAAACAGCATCACAGTTGAAGTTGCAAATACAGTATTGTAATACAGCCACCTGATGCCACCACCAGTCAGGCTGCCAGCCCACAACCCCCAAGACCATTGCCTCTTCTTGTGCAGTGGCCAGAGCTGCTGACCAACATGCCGACCTGCTGACATGCCTTCAAAGACGCCAGGCAACCTTCTCCATGGATCCTCATCAGCTTGCAGTTCCAATCAATCTGATTCAGCATCTGCACTGCCAATGAGCCAACTGCATTGCTGGGTGCTCCTGCCAATCAGAAGGTTCCCCAGGACTACAGCCATCTAATGTGGAGCATCACAGATGGAGCCTGGGATGCTCAGAATGCCCTTATCCCCAGGTCAGTGTGTGCGGTGCCAGCGTGAGTGAGACAGCAGGAGTGGATGGACTGAATCTGCCACAGTCAGTCGGAACTGACAGGACTAGAGCAGGTCATGCTGCCGAACTGTTTCTAGAAAAAGCTGTAAGTACTGTGACCTGTGTTGTGATAGCTCAACCTTTCCTCAGGGCTAGGGCAAGTGTAGGAGGAGCAGAAGAGGGCTTTCAGACTGTAGTGCTGTGTCTGTTTAATCAGCTATACCTACTTGTGTACCCTGCAGTTACCCCTTCCTGGGTGGCAGCAATCCTCCTAAATTGTAATTTCTGCCCTTTTGCCACAGCACTGCTGCCCATATAACCTAGTGCTAATTTACTGCAGTTTCCATTCCCTTCTGCCCCTCCCAGGTGGTCACCTCCCCCTGGCTGATTACAACTAATGTTACAGGTCCCCTGCTGCTGCCCCTTTCTGGTTAGCCATTCTGCCTGGCCTTTGAAAACTACTGTCACTGGTTCCTGCTGCTTCCCCTAACAGGGAGAACCCAACCCCCCAATTGTAATTAGACTGCTTCTACAGGATCCCTGCTGCTGCCCCACCCTGATTACCATTTGAAAGACTAACACTGATTCTTGCTGCTGCTCCTATCTGGGTGGTCACAACCCTCCAGTTTCTGTTGACTGCTGTTACAGGTTTCCTGCTGCTGCCCCACTGTGGGTGGTCCCCACCTCCAGGTCTTACCTAATGATCGCTACCGCCAGTCACAGGCCCCTACTGCTGACCCTACCTGAGTGACCCTACCCACTGGTTTAAACATCCACCCTGGTCTCAATTATTGCTTCCTCTACCCCATCATGCAGTGACATGTTCCCAGTAGCTTGGCTCCCCAGTCTTCCCCTACTTGCCACAAGCCGGGGCCCACTAGCTAGAGAAATGTATTATCTCCAAACCATGCAAGCATGCTTCACCAAGGTTGGCAATGTAAGGTGACTCAAGCCTGGCCATAAGCCTGTTAAGGAGAACAACATGAAGTTTGCACATGTACAGGAAGAATGAAGGCACAAAATTTGCCAAAAATCCACAACAAAGGGACACACTATAGCCCCGAATCACCAGGGTTTTGAGCAGCATTCCATTGCTGGATTTTTCTAATAAGCCACAAGTTTTTGGTAGGTTCTGTGCCTCATTCTTCCTGAACACGTGCAGACTTTGTGTTGTTCTCCTTGCAGTGGTTTTGTCTGGCACCAGCTGATATGTCGATGCTTGTGGAGACCTGTGTTTTTTCATGAGCCTGTCTCTCTTGGGCAGAGGCACTCATACTCTACTGGCCATCCACCCTACATTTGGGGAGGCTGACTTCCCCTCACCTTCACTTGACCCCTACCACCAGTTGTTGTTTACAGAGTGCCTGGTATACTGTGAAGACTGTTTTAACCTAGTCAACACCCACACAACTTGTATCAGGATCACTGTGTCCCACAGGCCTCCTTCCAAAAGGTAACAGAGCCACCCCAGACACAAACGTCTAACCTTACTCCTACTGCTGATGTCTGGCTCTGTCCACCCTCACCCCTGACCCCCTCTCTCTGAGAAGTGCACCTCCTCCAAGTCTACCCTAAGAATATTTCATCAGAACATTCAGTGCCTCACCACAAAGATACACCTATTCGTAGTGTGGGCCACAGAGTCCAACTATGATATCATTGCCCTGTGTGAGACCTCGCTCGCTAATAAAATCTTAGATGATTAACTAACATTGGTGGATTACTCCCTGTTTAGGAGGGGAAAGACTAAAGAGAAGTGAGGCAGTTGCCTTTTCTGCACCTCTATACACCTGAGGGTCACTGAGTCCCCCTTCCTGCCACACACAGGGCCTTGTGATTTCCTTTCTTTTTTTTTTTGCTGACTCCTTTCTCTGGGAACGGGAGGTTCCAGCCACCCGCTCTGCTCACCGCCCCCCTCCATCCCCAGGCTTATCCCCCTGGGTGGGGCTGCCGGGTGGCTACCACCTCCCCAAGATATTTGGATGTCTAGCAATAGCTTATCCCCCAAGGGCAGGGTCATGGGAGTGGGACCCACCAGTGGGCTTTAGTCTGTAGTGGAAGTGGTGGCAGAGACAAGGATGTCATTAGCGGACGGCATTTTTGTTCAGGTTTTTTCCCTTGGGGGCAGGGACGTGCAAAGACACCAGCATCCGCCCCACCCCCCCAACATGTGCGATGGCTGCAACGATACCTCCAGCCTCCATCAGAGGCCCGCATAGTGCCAGACACTCTTCTCCCCTCTTCTGGAGAAGAAGAGCAGTCCCTGGGATGCTCAATAATTCTCACTCTGGCTAGCCATCCAATGCTCGAGTCCGTCCCTGAACCTGGAATGTCGGCGCCACAAGCGGACACCTTGCCGCTGTGACAGCAAGCTGGCAGAATGTGATTTCCTTTCTGTAGATATTCTATTTGGTCGAGACAAAATCCTCATAGTCAGCACCATCTACATCCCCCCAGCCCTTGTTGCTGAACGCCTGAGTGCTATCTCTGAGTTCAGCTTTATCCTGTCTTACATTTTAGGGCAAGAATTGGACAGCTTCTCAGAACCTGGAGGGAGTGTAACAACAAATATGCTATTGGACGACACATAGCAGGAAAAACAAGGAAGAACACAAAATTTCCTTCTTTGGGATTCAAAAAGTTGCAAGAAATATCAGAGGGGGAGATTGGGAAAGCAAGTCAGTGTGTGTGAAATAAAATGGATTTTTAGCCCTTGGGCTTGCTCCCCAGGTCTGAATGATTTGATTGAACTGGTGCATTTGTTTTGATTATAGATGCAAATACTATTCATGTATCCTGTTGTTTTCCTTGTTACTTTTCATTTTCTAAAACAAGCTTTTGTTTGTTGCAGTATTTTGGCATCTATACATTGCACTGATTTTTGTGGATATTTTATTGTTTTAGCAATATTGTTTAAACCAGTACCCCACCCCTGCCCAAAACCATCCCCTTCCCCTTTCACTTTCTATTTTCAGTTTTTTATAGTTATGATAAGTCAGGTTTTAAAAATATACAGCAATATTGATATATAATATTAATCAAGTATGTGAGGGGTTTCAGGACATGTAACTGAAAATCTGCCCTCTTTGCTTTACAGTCTGTGCATCAAATAAACACTGTGGTCTGTGTGTTACATATGCAGGGGAGATGTCAGTGCTTGCTCTAACAGTGCCATTACACCAAACAAGACCAAGGCATGATTTTCTGAAGAAATCAAGGGAAAGGATGGGCTTGTTTACCAATGGACCGCCCGCCTGCCCAGCAACCAGAAACTCCATGCCGCCAGTGCTTGATGGGGCGCTTTCACGGCAAGCGACTCCAGACCCAAACTCAGCCAGCGGTGCTCGCTCCTCCATCCTGCTGCCCAGCAACCAGATACTCTGATCTCTCCAGGGAAGCCTGGCTCTTGCGCTGAGAAATCTGACTGACTGACTCTCTAGAACCGAGCTCCCCACTGGCCACCTTGCTTTACCCTGATTGAAGCGCCTTTCTGCTACAATTTTGTGCACTTTTCGGCGCTTATTTTTTATTCTGTATTAGCTCTGTAGCTGTAATTTTGTTTAAACTGCATAATCAAAGTATTTTGAACTGTGGCTAGGTATTTTTATGACTGCTACTCTGTCTTTTTATTGCCCTGCCTGTCATTGCTAACTCTCCCCACCCTTATCTGTCTCCTCCCTTATCTGCCTCTGTCTCCCCTTCCACCTACAGTATTCAGCTTGCTTTTGCTTTTTCTTCTTCCTTTGTCCCTATGCTAGCCTGGCGCCACAGCTTCAATTAAAACCCCCTCCTCCATTCTTATCTCTCTGCCTGCTTCTTTCCCCACCTATTCTTTCTCACTCACACCCAGCTAAATTGCTCCCGCCAGCTCCACCCACCAGTTACTCCTTGACCCTCTCCTACGGCCTTAAATATGCTGACCTGTTCTCTCTCTTCCTCCTACAGAAACTCCACACTGCCAACCCTTGATGGGGCACCTCCACGGCAAGTGACTCCGGCCCCGAACTCAGCTGGTGGCACTCGCTCCTCTGCCCGCTCGCCCAGCAACCAGGTGTGCTAATCTCTCCAGGGAAGCCTGGTTCCTGAGCTGAGAAACTTGATTGGCTGGCTCTTTAGATCTGAGCTCCCCATTGGCCACCTTGTTTTACCCTGATTGGAGCGCCTTTCTGCTACAATTTTGTGCACTTTTTGGCACTTAGTTTTAAACTGTATTAGCTCTGTAACTGTATTTTTCTCACGCCACCTCCCAGCCCCACCTCTATTAAATACTCCTTCTCCCCTACTCACTCTGCTCCTGTCCACTCTTTTTCTCTCCTCTCCTCTCCCTCTGTCTCCACTTCGGTGCTCTCTTAAGAGTGAAATAACCACTTTCCTTATCATGGGCCTGCACAAGTCTACCTTATTTTACTTCCTAGCTTGGTTTCTCCTCTCAGTGGCCCCCTTGGCTCTCTATTCAAACAATCACTCCCAAATCTTGACAGCCCCATGCGATGCCCAAAAAATCTCCAACAATCCTCACCCAAACTACCATCCTGTATCACATCCACATGCCCACCCCCTTGTTGGTCCCGGGATCCTGCCAGCACAGATGCAACCCCCTGCATCGCTTATCAGGGCTGTCAGACCAGCTACTTTAACCATCCTGCACACCAGGAGACTAAAATTCCCTGCCACTTACTCCTTCCTTCTTCTCACCCTACTCTCACTGAGGACATCAAATCTAACTCAGGCCCTCAGATAAGCCCCCATCCAGTAGGCTCCCACAAAGGACTCTCTATTGCCCATATCAACATCCATAGCCTTCTGCCCAAAATGGACCTACTATACTGCTAGATGTCCAAGCACTCTCCTGACATCCTTTGTCTGATGGAAACCTAGCTCTCTGCAAGGACACCCGACTCATCCACAAATATCACAAACTATAACCTGCTCAGACAAGACCGAGGCAAACGCGGTGGTGGTGTTACCATCTACGCAAAGCAAATCATCTCATGCTTAGTCATTTTTAAGGCAGCTAGCCCAAGCTCCCATGAAGTCCGTCCTCCTGGTCCAACTTGCAATTCCTGCCTGTCTCCCTCTGTTTATCGGTGTACTCTATGCCTCACCCTGACTTGCTCATGACTTTCTCCTATCCATCATAACTACCCTTCCTGACCTAACCTCCAAAGGTGAGCTTGTGCTGGTAGGTGATTTTAACATGGACTGGCTTGTCCCCTCTTCAAAGGCACACATTCCCAAAATAGAGTCCCTAAATCTTGTGCAACTAGTAAATGAACCTACCCGCTACAACCCTCACTCCCAAAACCTCTCCCTACTGGACTGGATCCTTATGTACCACCCACACAAGATAACCTCTTCTGAGGGAATTCAAGAATGCATGGGACAGACATAAGACAATTCTAGTGGGGGGTAGGAAGAAGTAGGCTGTTGGTTAACTAGGATCTGCAGCTTATCCGTTAGGTAGGAAAATGGGCAGACTAGGTGGGTCAAGGGGTCCTTATCTGCCATCAAATTCTATGTTTCTGTGTGTCCTTGCAAATGTGCTAAGTGACCACTACATAATGTACTGTATCCGTAAAACTCACATGACCAAGTCCACGTCAAAGTATAGTAACACTCGCTCTCTAAACACGCTGGACACTAAATCCCTGCTAGCCAGCCTCAGTCACGCAGACCGGAGCCTGCTGTATTCTGCCTCTGATGTCGACACTGCCCTCTCCAGCTTCTTGCACACATTAACGATGATATGGGACTCCCATTCCCCATAAAGAAACTTAGGGTAAAAAGCGTCACCATCAATGGATCTCTGCTTCCATCCTCACCAAATGCAAGGCCAGAGACAAAGCCTGGGCTACTTTAAAATTACACCCGAACCCTAAAAACAGACAGGCATATAAGTCCCTCTGAAATGCCTGTACTACAGCCATTAGACAGGCAAAAGTCGATTACTTTAAATTACAGCTTGCCCATGCTCACTCCTCCAATTTCTGGAATGTCATTCACTCGTTTCTTGATCCCTTGACTCAGTCCTGCTCTCCAGCCCTCAAGCACCTTGGCCAGCCTATCACAACCCCCAGCAACATTGCTGATACTCTAAACAAATTCTTCACTTCCTGAGCCATGCCTCGAGGACCTCCTCCCAGCACTGCTACCCCCCACCACCCCATCACCAACATCATTTCAATTTCTCTTCCATCTCTGAACATGAGGTCCTGACAGCCCTCTGCTCTTTAAATACCAGTAAATCCAGCCCAGACAGAATCCACCCCAAGCTCCTGCAGATCTCTGTCTTTGCAATCACCAAGTCACTCACTTGTCTACTCAATCTCTCCTTTTCCTCAGGCACAGTCCCTCAGGCCTGGAAATCTGCTTCCATTATCCCCTCCACAAAGGTGGAGATGCATCGACACCCGGTAACTACAGGTCAGTCTCTCTTCTCCCAGCACTTGCTAAACTGCAGGAATCCCTCACTCACTCCAGGCTATCAGAACATCTCACCGCACACAGTCTCCTATCCCTGCACCAGTCAGGTTTTAGAAAACAACATTCCACCACCTCCTCACTCCAGCAGGTCACAAACTACATTCACACTGCCTCAGACAAAGGCCTACTAACCATCGCTGTTTTTGTTGACTTTGCCAAGGCCTTTGATTCTATGTCCCACCCACTCTTCCTATATAAACTAGAGGCAGCTGGCCTAGCTCCCATCACGGTACAATGGTTTAACTCCAACCTATCAAACAGAACACAGTCAGGCAGAATCTCGGATGTCTCATCCAGTCCCCTCCCCATTCTAGCAGGTGTACCTCAAGGCTCTGTCCTTAGACCCATCCTTTTCTCCCTTTTCATAAATGACCTTCCCTCCACTTGTACAAAATCTAGCATACACATGCATGCGGGTGACACCATCCTCTTTACCTCAGGACCATCAACTCACAAAGTCCAATATACTCTCCAACGTAACTTCAATAATATTCAGCAATGATTCAGTCAAAACCAACTAAAATTAAACACTATCAAAACTGTATCCATGATCTTCGTCACTGCCCAGAAACTTACCAAATCATCCCACCCACCCTCATCACCTCCCTGGATGGAACCCCATTAGACCAGGTCACAAAATACAAATGCCTGGGTGTTTGACTTGATCCCCATCTTTCCTTCACATCCCACATAGATGCAATTGTTGTCAAACTGTGCCCCAAACTGGGCATGCTTTACCGGCACCAGGATTCCTTCCCGCTCCCAGCCAGACGTCAGATCCTAACTAAAATGATTCTCCCCATCTTCGACTACACTGATGTGGTCTATGGTACAGCCTCTGGTTCCACCCTATCCAAACTTGATACCCTCCTAAATTCCTTCTGCCATTTCGTGACAAATTCTCCTCTCAGAACACACCACTGTGACCTGTATTCTCTTCTTGGACTTACCCCGCTGTCCCACAGGTGTTATATCCACTCCCTCAACTTTGTATCTAAGTTCTGGTTTAACGTGCTACCCTCCTACCTGTTAGACTGCCTCTCCCCTGCAGCCATCACACCTTACGAGCTGAGGCACCGAAATGTACACTTGTTCAGCATCCCTCACCCATCCTCCTCAGCTGGCCTCGCTGCTTTCTCCTTCCAGCTCCTTAGTCTGTGGAACAAACTTACCACCTCCATCATGAGTTTCCCCTCTTATGTCTCCTGCAAGAATCAACTTCATTCCCTACCACCATCCCCCTGCCTCAGCTCCAGATGACAAACTCTGTGATCCCTCAGGCTCTCACTACTTATGCATCTAAACACTTTTCTACCCACCTTCTATATGCACTTACTATCTGATGATCTCTTAAAAAGTAGTCTCAAATGACCTAACTGCATTGACCAATGTGTACTACTACCATAAACCATTTGTAAATACTATACATCCAACAAACTGACTTCCACTGTATCCCAGAATATCAATCTGTCCTTCCTGATAATTTTCTAACTGTGTATATACAACTGTACCACTAGCTTATTGTAACCCACTGAGAATATGTATACTATGCTAAATGTGTGTGTTCTATGCTATTTTGTATGTAACTCCCTATCCCCTCACCCCGGACCACACCTGGAATTGAGCCTCGGCTCAGTGTGCCTTTCCCGGTAGCCAGTTGTTTAAATAAAATAAAATTCAAGTCATTTATTGATTAGGGAGAATTTCTTCATGTTTGTAAATAAGCACTGTTCTATTTTGGAATGATTGTGATCAGTTGTTTTAAACTATTGATATTCATTTGTTTAAATAAATCAAGCAACTAGATTCGCTCTCCAGAAGGTTTTATGCATTTTTTTTAAATTTAACGTTTATTAAATTTCAACATACCATAACCATAATACAGTAGTGAAAAACAGCAGTGAATGTGAACCAGAACAAATAAGCACATCAATGAACAACAAAACACCCAACCACCCCCCTTTTCAACCCCTCACCCCCAAACCTCCCCCAACTCGAGTAACCCCATGATAAACTGGGATAGTGCAATTAGACAGAAAGAACCATACAAGCCACCAACCCCCCCACCCAATCACCCACAGCATACTATATTACCACATCAACCAGAAAGAGATAAAAAAAAAAAAACAAAAAAAGAGAAAGAAAAGGAGTGCAAGCACCAAAGGACAATGGGGACAAGTGTCATGGGGCCACGTGAATAGATAAAAGGGTGTGCAGGATCTCCCATCACTGCTGGTATCGGTTAAGGCCCTGATTTAGTCTAGCAATTTGCCTCTTCACCACAAGGGCTTGTGGGATTTCATTGAACCATTCCCGAAATGGGTGGGGGGTGGATACATCTTTCCAATGTCTCAGAATAACAACCTTTGCCACTGCAGGTATCAATGCTATGTGGGCCAACCACACAAATACCAGGTGTGGGAGTCACATGATGCAGTGTGCTGGGTAGGATGCCTCTATGCTTGCTCTGACCTACCGCCTGTTAATTATTGTTAAAAACCCTGTTTCACTGTGTTTTCCACCGCAGATCGCCTGTCTGTTATCTTCCTGAACATATTGTGCCCTCGACAAAAGAAGTCGATGGACGAAGAGATGCGGAAAATAGCTTCCAAACACACACCTCCCACTACGCCCAAGAAGGCCTCTAAGAAAGCCAGGGCCTCCTCCCTGCAATCCTCACTGCCTGCTATTACCGAGAGCCCTGACACTGATCTTCTCACCCTTTCAAGATTTCTTGAGGCGTTTCAGCCTTTCAAGGCTGAAATGCAGAATATGGCAGGAGAAATAAAAGGTATCTCCAGCATCCTTGAGGAGCTCTCTAAGAAGATTGCTGATAATGAAGCTTGCATACGTTCCATTGAAAGGAAACAGGATAAAGCAGAACTGGAGCTTGTGGCCCTGAGGCAAAGGCTAGTTAAAGTGGAGAACAAGGTGGAAGATTTGGAGGGGCGCAGTCACCGCAATAATACGGTTATCATTGGTTTGCCTGAAGGTGAAGAGGGCTCAGAACCCATTAAGTTCATCAGAAAGTTTGTGGAGAAGGTGGCAGGCCCTTCCTCCTTTGGTGCGAGCTACACAATAGGAAGAGCTCACCGGGCACTACGCCCCCCTCCTCCGGCTGGGCCCCCCCGAGGTCATTTATATTTTGCTTCTTAAATTTCCAGGAGTGACAGCATTTTCTATATAAGGTCAAGGAAATACAAGATTTGCAATGGGACGGTAAAAAGCTGAGAGTGGCGCAAGATTTGCCTTTATCTGTACCCCAGAACTGAGCCACGTTTCACAAGCTTGTACTCAAGTTGCTCGACGTGGGAATCAAGTTTCGTATGGATTTTCCTGCAACATTTCAAGTTTGCCTGAATGCTTCTTGGGAGACCTATGAGGAAGTGGAGTCAGCTACCGAAGGGCTCAAGGAAGTGCTTCCTGATCTTTTTAAGCCTGCTTGAGAGTCAGCCTGGTGTGGGGAGCCATGCTAAGTTTTTCAGTGGTGGTGTAATTCAGCTGATGCAAATTATATCTCTCTACTTTGTCTCCGGGACTATGTTGGTCATAAACTATTTATCTGGCTATTCAATTTCAAGCTGCAGCTCTCGAGAAGGGTCTTCGTGTTGACAGATTAATGGACTTCACGTTTCCGATCTGGTTTTCTCTCTCAGGACTGTTTAATTCTGTGGACTCTCATAATATTGACTCTGGTTCAGTCTAGTCTTGTTTCACATTCATCTGGGGTTACTATGTTCAAGTTAAATTTTACTCTGTCAGATCTGGCAATACACTTTTTCAAGGGCGATGACTTGATCCCAAGGTTTGGGGGGGCAATGCTCAATTCTGTGTTTGCAATACAAATCTGTCTGTGGCTGCAGTCCCTTTCTGGTTTAATTTTTGTGGTCTGGTTTCTCTGGGTTTCCCTCTCTTTCTCATTCACTGTTGCCATTGGGTGATAGTGGTGGCTGGCCCGTGTATTGGGGGGATTTTGCAGCCATGAACAGATGGCGTTGTCCGGTTTATGGTACACTGTGTGGGGCATTGATCTGTCCCTTCTGAGCATCCTTCCTCGAGTGCTATTTGTGCAGGACTCCTCATCTCCCTTTTTGGGTTTCCACTGTTGGGGCGGGATGGTTGCTGCCTCCAGTCTCAGGGATAGGGTCCAGACAGCGGCCCAGGAACCCTTGGGTTTCTCCTATGCTAGAGCAGGCAGTAATGGCTCGCTTTCTCGGCTGTTCACCTCTGTTATTCAAGGGTTGCGCTACAAGACGGCATCTGTGTTTACTATTTTCATGTTTGATGCAAGTACTATACACACTTTATTCTCTATGAATCAGGTAGTAGCATGGTTCATGGGGACTCTGTAGGGGAGAATTATTTTCTTTACTGGTTTGTGTAGACAACTTCTTTACACTAGTTGGCAATGATGTCAATTTATAAGAACGATGGAGGTACTACTCTCTATGGAGTGTTCTGATTATAAAGGGGTAGTGTCCTGGTTTTCTGGTTCATGGGGGCGGGGAGGTTGGAGGGAGAGGTTCTTTTCAGTTAGCCGATCATCATGTACCATGCAAAAGGTGGGTGGGTGTGAGAGGAGGGGGGTCAGGGTTTATGGGGTGCCTGGGGGGCTGCAGAGGGGTGATTGGGGGGATGGATCTAGTGATGGTAGGGGTGGGGGGGGAGGTAGAACAACCCAGCGCATATCTCGCTTGGAGCAGTTTTGAGGGGAAACATAAATACATGTGGCGCGCTTTTGGGAATTTCTGACTGGCATCTTGAGTGATGGTTAGAAATATCCACTTTATCAGTTGGAACATTAAAGGGGTAAGGCATAGGACTAAACAATATAAAATCCTGAAACATATAAACCATCTGAAGGCAGAAATTATATTTTTCCAGGAGATACATTTGCTTATGAGGGAGGCTGACAAAATGAGACGGCAGCAAATTGGGCAGCTGTTTGCGGCGGAGGGCACGACCCACAGCAGAGGGGTTATGATCCTTTTGCATAGGTCGGTTCTGTTCAAACCTCTCCAAGTTATACCGGATCCTTCCAGCAGATTTTTGTTTGTAAAAGGCAGACTGAATACCTTGGATATTGTTTTGGGTGTTATTTATGGCCCTAATGTAGATTCCCCCGGTTTTTTTGTCCAGATAATAGCAGCCCTTACTCCATTTTTGGATATCCCTATGGTTATAGGGGGTGACTTCAATCTCGTTTTTGACCAGGCTCTTGACAGGTCAGGCCAAGCCTGTCAAGGTCTTTCCCCAGCACAAAGAGCTTTTAGGGACCTGTTGGACTCTATAGGTCTTTGTGATATATTGCGTGTATTACATCCTAGTACGAGGGAATATACCTATGTTTCTCCAGTCCACGCAACTTCTTCGAGGACTGATTATATCCTCATCTCTCAATCCTTATTACCTGGGGTCATAAGTTCTAGTATTGTTTCAGGGCCCCTGTTGGATCATTCTGTGGTCACCTGCCAAATAACCCTAGCGTCACTGCCCAATAAAGGGGGCAGGTGGAAGTTGAATAATCAAATTTTGAAGGAGCCAGAGATGGTTCAATGTATAATATCCCAAGCAGAGCAGTTTATTGCCTCCAATTCTAACTCTGTAGAGAAGCTCGATATGATATGGGGAGCTTGTAAAGTATATTTAAGGGGTTTATAATTGGCCTAACATCGAAAAGGAAAAAAGAGAAGGCGTCTCGGATCTCTGACCTTCTCTCTCAAGATTAGGGGCATGGAGAGGGTTCTCTCGCCATCTTCTTCTGAGATATTTAAACAAGAATTAATGAAATTGAGAGAAGCCTACCTAGCAATGTTATCGGAGCAAGCCGAATTTGCTATTTTGAAAACAAAAGCGGTATACACTGATCAGGGTGAGAAGGCCAGCAAAATGTTGGCGCTGCGTATTAAGCAACAGGAATCCGCTAGATTTATTCCTGCAGTCCATTCCTCCAAAGATAACCCCCTAAAGGTCTTGCCCTCGGAGATAGCAGAGGAGTTCACAAATTATTTCCAGGATATATATGGCCCTATGGTTAATTCCCCATCTAAGGAGAGACTTCTTGAATATCTGAGTGATTTACAATTGCCAGCTCTCTCACAATCCCAGCAGAACATTTTGGAGTTTCCTATCTCTGAGGGTGAGATTGATAGGGTAATTAAATCTCTCCCATCCGACAAATCTCCGGGCCCTGACGGGTTCACCTCCAACTTTTACAAAGCTTTCTCTAAGCAATTGATTCCCATTTTGTTGCCACTTTTTCAGGCTATTCTCTCCGGTCAAGTATCCGATCCCTCCCTTTTTGAGGCGCTGATTGTTTTGTTGCCTAAGCCGGATAGGCCATCCAATCTGGTCTCCAGTTACAGGCCGATCTCCCTTCTTAACCATGATATTAAAATCCTGGCAAGACTATTAGCCGACCGTTTGGAGGCAGCACTTCCCTTTTTAATAGGGGCAGATCAGGTTGGCTTTATGAACGGTAGATCCTCTGTGGATCATCTGAGGGCCCTGTCTCACGTCTTCTCCATTTCTAAGGATGCTCCGCATCCAATGGTCCTGATTTCGCTGGATGCTGAGAAGGCGTTTGACAGAGTCCATTGGGATTACCTGTTTTCTACAATGGAAGTTTTTGGTTTTCCTACGAAATTCCGGAATTGGGTTAGTTCTCTATACAAGTTCCCTTCTGCTAGAATTTCATGTAATGGGGTAATCTCCACCCCCTTCAAATTACATGTAGGGACCAGACAGGGGTGTCCCTTATCCCCCCTTCTCTTTAATATCTACCTAGAACCTCTTATCAGGAGACTGTCTGGTGCCCAGGGCATCTCGGGTAACTCTCTCGGGGAGCAGGTGGTTAAAGTGGCAGCCTATACAGATGATCTTCTGCTGCAGGTAACCCATCCATTCACATCTATTCCCGTTATTCTGAAGTTAATAAATGACTTCAGTAAGGTCTCGAATTATAAACTCAATGTAGGTAAGACTGTGGTTTTTCCTCTTAACCACAGGGTACACAAACAGGATATTATTGAGTTTGGGCTCACCTGGAAGTCCGATTATATTAAATATCTGGGGCTCCTTCTCACTGGGAACACGGCACGGCTCAGACAACTCAATATTGATGCACTGGTACATAAAATAGATCTAGACCTCTGCCGGTGGACTCTACTTCCCTTCTCTCTTTGGGGCAGAATTAACTTAATCAAAATGAACGTATTTCCTTGTTTATTCTACCCCCTTAGCATGCTAAACATATGGCTCCCCCTGGCCTGGGTTAAAAAAGTGCATAGCATGATCTCTACCTTTATATGGAGCGACAAGAAGGCTATGATGGCTTTCCATAAGTTAGCAGCTCCAAAGACTAAAGGAGGGTTAAGACTTCCCCATATTGGGCTCTATTACTGGGCCAGTCAGGCCAATAAGTATCTCAGATGGCTGACCGTGGATCAACAATCCGTGGCCGCACTTATATCCCGACCTGGTTAGCCATAGAGTCTGCTGCCATTAGAAAATATGGCCTTTCTCCGGCTGCGTTGCTATATACCAAGGTTAGTTCTTTACCTGAATCTCAACGTAACTCTCATATTGCTGCCTCAATCAGGGTTCATATTCAGTTGTGTGCTTTTCTGAAGTATAAAAATCTTAAGGATTTATCTCAACCTGTTATTGGCAACCCTAATTTTTTGCAGGACGGTAGGCTTCTCTCACCTAGTTGGATCCCTCAGATAAGTAACTGCCGTCTAGATGACTTCATGTTATCCGATAGTCAATGGTGCTCTTCTGCTGGCATTATGCATAAGTTTATGTTACCTCACACAGCAATTTGTAAGATTTTTCAATTCTGCCACTTACTGGCTAAGGTAATGGGTCCGGTCCCCCCTCCTGCTCCCAATGTCAGTTTTCAGGCTACCCTTACAGAGTTGGGGGGTTCGTCTCATGCTGTATCTACAATATATACTGCTCTGTTTACTTGGGCTTACCCTGATAATTACGCTCCCATCTCCTTTTGGGCCTTTCCCTTTCAGGGTAGAGATATGGATTGGTCTCTCTTGTGGCAAAGTTGTCATAAGTTCCTTAAGCAGGACAGACTTAGATTAACACAATTCACAATTTTGCATAACATTTATTATTCTCCGCAGAGGCTTGCTAGACTGGGTCTGATGTCTTCCCCCCTTTGCATAAGATGCCAGTCCCAAGAAGGTGACCTCCTTCATGTTTTCTGGAGTTGTCCTAAAATTGCCCCACTTTGGACCTTGATTATTCAGCGTGCTGATCCTCTTTTAGGGCTCTCAGAATTGTTCACCCCCGAAATATGTCTCCTCGGGGATTTCTCCTCTATTTTGGTGGTGAACAGGAGGTATCACATTGCACTGATGTTGATGTCTGTTAAAAAGGTGGCATTGAGGCACTGGAAGGACACGGAGGTACCATCTTATGTTGAATGGCTTCAGGAATTGCTGGCGAACCTCAGAACAGAGAGGACAATTGCCAGTCTATACAACAAACTGGAAAAGTTTGACAAGATCTGGGGCCCACTGCAGACTCTTTATGCACTATAGGCCTAAGTACTACCAGGTTACATTTTCTGATGTTGTGCTAAAAGAGGATCAATACGCTGGGTTGTTCGGGGTGGGTGGGTAGTGGGTTGGTCGAGCAGGGGAGTGGTGGAGAGCGAATCATTTTGTATTTTGTGTCTGCCCTTTGGGGTTTACGATGTACTCCACCATGATTCATTCTCTGTAATGGAAACTTTAATAAAATCTGAATTGAAAAAAAAAAAATAACAGGTGTGAAAGCATCATCCAGACCAAGGAGAGGGTATAGTGAGCCCTTAATTCTCTCCCAAAAGGGTGCCACCTTAGGACATTTCCATAGCATATGAAAAAGGTGGCCCTTGGCAAGACCACAGTGGAGAAAAAAGAGGAGAAGTGGATCTACCCATCAGGAAGAGCTTGAGAGGGGTATAGTATAGATTGTGCAGGATGTAAAACTGGGTCCATCTCTACTTGTCCCTCTTGATTAGTTTGTGGAGATTCCGCCATATAGTGGTCCATCAGGAGGTGTCTGGAAGCCAATCCAGAGTTTGTTGCCAATAAAAACAAGTACCATCTAAGGCTGAAGAATCAGCAATTTGGAGGAAAGAGTACAGACCCACCACTGGGTGAGGTTGCCTGGCCAAAAGCATCATTTGGGGTAACAGGGCTCCACTAGAGGTAACATAGGGAGGTGGACCCAAGGCCAAAGTTAACGCTTGGGTTAGCTGCAAATATTTAAAGGGATGAAAGACAGGGATGGAGAAAAGAGCTTGAAGGCAGGCAAGAGGAAGAAACAAGCAATGGAATATCAAGAAGTCCATTGTGGTTGCAGACAAGTAAGGACAACACTCTGTGGGTATTGGGCAGCCTCCAATACGAATATTGGGATTTGCCAGTACCAGTTGGGGGAGAGAAGCAGACCAATCTGTATTAAGAAATTGCTCCATTTGCTTGCAGGCCTTGAGGGACCATACAAGAGGAATAACATGTAGGGCTGCCAGCAAGCTGGACAGTTTTGTATACACTAAGCTGTCAAGGCAGATACCAGCTTTACGGCAAAGAGCTACCTCCATTTGTAACCAGAGAAGATGGCAAACCTCCCCGCCTGGTTCTGCAGGAGACATAGCCCATTGCAGGAATAGAGCACCACGTAAGGCTAAATAATAAAGGAAGAAATTGGGTAAACGCAAACCCCCATGGTCTCTTGGAAGGGTAAATTTAAAGTAAGCCCACCGAACCATCCCCCCCAGAGAAAATAATTTAGCAAGCGTTGAAGGGATAGGAACCAGGCTTTGGGTAGAAAGGCTGCCAGCATTCCCAATGGATAAAGCAGGTGAGGTAAAACATTCATTTTGATAACACTGGAATGGCTCCAAGGAGATAAAGGAAGGGCCACCCCCATCTCTCCAAGTCACATTTAATGGCCTGGAGGATAGGGGAAGATTCAGGGAAATAAGGTCTGAGAGGGAGCAGGGTAAATGAATACCGAAATACTTCAAAGCCTTAGGCTCCCAGGAGAGACCTAGAGCCTCAATATTCTGTTTAGAGACAAGCATATTCAGAGGCATAACCTGTGACTTGTCTAGGTTCAACTTATATCCGGCCAGGGAGGAAAAGACTGTATTCTCTGCAAGAACAGTGGGAACCGAAGAGGCAGGATCCTCAAGATGGAGGAGCAAATCATACATGTAAGTGGACAGAGTGTACCAGACCCCTTCAAACAAGATTCCCTGAATAGCGGGAGATGTCTGAAGTTTGTAAAAAAGGGGCTCAAGATACAAATTGAACAAAAGGGGGGAGAGGGGACAGCCCTGCCTCATACCCCTTTTCAGTGGGAAAGGGGAAGATGAAAGACCATTGCACTGAATCCTGGCAGTAGGCATACAATACATGACTTTAATCCATTTGCAAAAACTAGCAGGGACACCAAATTTGTGAAGGACTGCAAATAAGAAGAGCCACAAGACACGGTCAAAGGCTTTTTCCACATCCAGGGAGACTAGCACATCAGGAGAGCCAGTCTCCCCAGATGCAGAAATAAGATAGAGGAGCTTCCTTAAATGGTCACTGGATAAGCGACCAGACAAAAACCCCACCTGGGCTGGAGAAATCAATCTCTCCCAAACCTGCTGCAGTCAGTTACCAGGACCTTGGCCAAAATTTTAATATTGGTGTTAAGCAGAGAAATCGGCCAGTAGCTCGATGGTAAAAGTCCATGCTTGCCAGGCTTGTGGATAAGGGTGATCCAGGCCTGATTAAAGGACTGATCCTCCAGTCCCTAAGTCTGGAGGAAGTTATATAACTGAGTAAGTAAAGGCATAAGGTCATCTGCAAAAACGTCATAAAAATTATTAAGACCATCTGGGCCCGGCACTTTATCCAGAGGTAATTGCTTAATGACTGCAAGAACCCGAGAGGCTGATTGGCTCTGCAAGAAGCTCATGTTGAGGGGAGGAGAGGGTCGGTAGAGGAAGGGGATCCAAGTACTCCTGGATATGCTCCAAGTCGGAGGGAGCTGCGGGGGCATCTTCATATAATGCCTGATAGAACTCTCCAAATGCTTTAACAATGTTGCGGGGTTTGTTGAGGAGAGTACTGCATGGGGTAGGCCTCAAGCAAGGAACCACACGCTCCTTATCCAGCTGTCAGAGTCTCCAGGCCAGTAGCTGACCTGCCCTCTCACCAGACTCCAGATAGCGGGATTTCGTACAAAGAAAGTCGAGGTCTGTCTTCTCACCAAGTAACTCCCAGTACTTGGATCAGAGAATCTTCAAGTCATGCCAGACATCCAGAGGAGAAGCAGAGGAGAGACCCCTCTCCAAGTGCCGGATATCCCTCAAGAGCTTGTCCACTTCAAGCTGACGAGATTTCTTGCGAACGGTGGCAAGCTTTATGCACTAACCCCAGATGGTGCATTTCAGGTTCCCCCACAGCCAATCTATACGAGACAAGGATCCTTTGTTAAGATCCAGTTGATCCCGCAGGAACTGCTGAAGATGGCAGACCAGGTTAGGATCATGTAACAGTTGGGAATTGAGACGCCATATCCCATCTCATTCCTCCCCTTCATTTAGAACCTGTAACAACTCTATAGGAGCATGATCTGAAATAACCTGTGGTAAGATTTTGGCTGATAATAAGCTGGGAAGGGAATGTTTACTCAACAGGAAAAAGTTGATCCTTGAGGAGGAACCATGGGGTAGGGAGTAGAAGGTGTATTGTCTGTCCGTGGGGTGCAAGGTCCACCATGGATCAATCAAACCCAATTTATTTAGGAGATCCCATAGCCCCCTCTGCCCCAGGGAGAAGCCCTGCTTATTGGAGCCGGATCTATCCAAATCAGTGTGTAGAACTATGTTCCAATCTCCCCCCAGAACAGTAGGGAGCCTAGGAAAGGAGGACAGGTGGACCGCCAAATTAGAGAAAAAATGCAGGGAGACCAACATGGGACCATAAATAGAGTCTAGAAGCACTTCTGTAGTACCCAGACATGCATGTACTTAAATAAATCTATCCTCCAGATTATGGTATTCCTTTGGTAAGCAGAAGGCCGTGCCCCTAGCAACGAGGAGGATGACCCCTCCCTTTGCAGTGTGAATGCCAGCACCAAATACCTGGGCTTCCCAATCACTTATGAATAATAAAACTTCATCGCTCCTCAGATGGGTCTCCTGTAACATGACCACATGAGGGGAAAACTTCCTGAGGTGGCCCAGGATCATGTATCATTTTCTTTTGGTTCTAGCCCCCTTAATATTCCATGAAATAAACTTGTAACTAACACTGATCTACAAAAACCACAGACAGGGATAGGCATAAGGGAGCAAGAAACATACACATTTGCAACATGTGCTCTGGGAGATAACCCCCCACACACACACACACACACACACAAAACAATCTGTACCATCCAACACCCGACAGCCCACAAGAAAGAAGAAAGTACCCAACCCAACCCAACCCCAAAACACATAAAACTAAAGTGAACCCAACCCACCCCTCCCGACCCTCCCCAACCACCAGAAAAAATCTGGAAGAACCACCCAGCAAATCCAACATATGAAGAGGAAACCATGCCCCAAAAACACATCTCCAGGAGAGTAAATATAACAAACCAACAGAGAAAATTGAAAAGCGATCCTGCATCACCATGCCAGACAGGTGAGTGGGCAAAATGAGAAACCCGGTAGAGCAATGTGGCAAATCGCCAACAGGATATAAAAAGCCCACCCTCCCCAATAACAAAGGGGAGGAAGGCTAAGGCAATAAACAACCTGCCCAGACCAGTGACCCCCTCTGGCAAGGGACAGAAAACCCACCCCATGAGGCAGTGCATAATGTCTCCCACACTGAGCAGAAAAGCACACTCAACCCATCCCTTCCTGCCCTCCCAGGCTTGGCTAAAACTCGAAAGTATAATGATCCAAACCTACTGACACCTAATGCACTACAACATTATATAAGAATACTAAGCTAATACCTCATTAGGTAAGTAAACAATGTAATAAACAATCTGTAACAATGATAAACAACATAGATCATACAGGGCAACAATCATAATGTCTATGCAGCAAAGATCGGAGTTGCCTTAAAACCCTATGAAAAGGGGTTAACATATTTCGGGTCTGCAGGCTTCGAAGTCCAAAGTTCAGTCCAGGACAGCACCTTCTGTAGACATAACTCTAACAGGTGCCCCTAGAAGAGCTGGAGGGGTCCATAAACAAAACACTGTCCAAACAAAAGAATGACTGACCACGGCACCATAGCCAGGTCAGCCAGTATGGTAAATAACATGGCCAGATTCCCTTGGAGCAGAGCTAGAGAGCAAGGTCACCCTCATAGCACAAAGTCCAGCACTACTAAGACACTCCTGTGAGGCGATGAGAGATGGACAGAGGTGACCCAAGCATTGTAGCCAAATTCAAAGACCTGTGAGGTACTATAAAGTCAACAGAGAACACCCACAGGGAAACAAAATGACTCACTGGGCCAAAATCTTGATTGAAGGTAGATAGTCCAAAGCAGCAACATTAGTACAAAGAAAGGTCCAACTGGTAGAAGACCACAATCCAGTGTTCGTCCAACACAATGTAGGATCCTTTGTCACAGCCGGGCGCCCACGACCAACAGATAAGTCGAGCAGTTATCAGACCCGATGACTGGAGCCCAGGCACTTAGAGTTGGGAGCACCTCAAAAGAGGCTGTTGGTGGACCACTCCAGACTGACCGCTGCAAAGCTCAGAATGGAACTCCAAGGGCAAGAAAGACAAAGTTGCGCTGGCTTATCAGGATGCAGAGGAAACAACATGCCAGTCCAGGTACTCAGGATGAGGGTTCATGTTAGGGAGTCCTCAAGGACAGAGCCTGAAGCAAACCGAAGGGCAAAAATGCAAAGCAAATAATCTGACCGACAGAGAAAAAACAGCCCATTACAAAAACAAGCAGCTCTTATCAACCAGTTCCATAATTACCAGGATCCAAGCCTCTAGCACAAGACAGCTGTATATGGCCCATAGCAATCAGCAGGGTTTGAAGGTTTTATGCATTTTGAGCAAAGAAATGTTATTTAAATAAAAAGCTATTGCACAATGTAATTAATTTCAGTACAGTTCAACAATTTGTATGCTGCTTTCAGAGATGTTAGGCCATTTAACTTAAGTGATCTTTTACAGTGATTAGTTTTTTCCATTGAAAGACAACAAACCACAGCCACAGGACCCAGTGCAGCCCATAAAGGAGCCCGACAGGCAGTAGAGTCAGAGGTGGTAACAGCCAGAATTATATGCTATAGACATAGGAGGAAGAAACAACTCAGAGGGAGACACAAACAGATACATATTGCCAGTGAGTGCAAGGTCCTGCAGAGACAGGTGGTGCTACCATGGTCACAGCTGTGGGACTAGCTGCTTGCCTCACAGGGAGTACTGGTTCTGCTGCAATTTTTGCAAGACTGTGAAAGTTTCCTGCTCCATTTAATATGGAGCACCTTTTATTTTTCTGTCTGCTGGGCCTTTAATATTATTTTCACAGCTGTGGAAAAAATGTTGTGGATTTTCAGCACTTGTGGAATTTCGCAAATCGCCTGTTTTGTGATTTTCCACAACTGCGGAACTTTTCTTTGTGAATATGCTGCAACTAAATTTCTGTGGTGCTACAAGACATTTTCTGCAACAACAGAGTTTTTGGCTCTCTTTGAGAATCCAGCCCAAGTTTTTTTTCACCAGTTGTCACTGGCGTTTCTGCTGCTGCTGATGGGACTACCGCCCTCCATTAAATTTTTTGTTGTGTCTTGTATTCCACACATTTGATTGCACTGTTTTTATGTCACCTTTCAAGAAAATGGTCTAGAATAAAATTGTAAGTGTTATATTTAAAGATTTGGCATGTGACAATTAAGTGTGTTTCCTGGTTCTTCAGTATCACACACAGTGCAGTGGTTTTGTATATGTATATGTGTATATATGTAATAGATAACCCACTCTTAGGTGTGCAGTCACGCTCTGATATATGCACGCCTTGGTAAGCGTTGTATGCACGAGGCTGCAGGCCGAGTGTGTAAACCACCCAAGGCATGTGTATATCAGAGCGTGACCGCACACCATAGAGTGGGTTATCTATCTTATAAAATGGCAAAATTGTTTTTTAGGGGGGTAAGAGTGCAGGTGTGTGGTCATGCTGTGATATACACACGGTCATGTGATGTGTGTTATACAATCAGAACATTGGATTTGGATTTGGATGAGCTCTGCATTTTATAAACATATATATATATATATATATATATATAGATATAGATATAGATATAGATATAGATATAGATATATATATATATATATATATATATATATATATCTATATCTATATCTATATCTATATATATATATATATATATATATATATACGGCGTGCCTGCATAACTAAGGCAGTGGACCACGGAGGTGCGGTGGATGTGGCCTATCTGGACTTCAGAAAGGCCTTCAGCACCATCCCCCATAGAAGGCTGATTAACAAACTGTGCAGCCTAAGGGTGCATCCAAAAACCTACCGGGTCAAAATGTTATTCGCATAATTGCATATGACAAAACCCCGAACTGCAACAGTGCAGTATAGTACAGCGTGAGGATGCAATACCATGAATGGTTCTATGCACGGTACTGCACCCTCTCACTGTCGGAGGCAGAGGATATTACCTCTGTTGGGACATGCTTCTGTGGAGCAGCTGCTGTGGCTCAAAGGGATGCGACACTAGCAGTGATGGAAGCAGGCAGAGCGTTTGGGACCAGGTTCAATTCCTGGTCCCAGATGCATGAAAACTTTTATTTGTTCACACTTTGTGCAATATTTACTGAATCCCCCGCAATGAAGTTAGATATTTTAGTTGGGGGGGGGTGCGGAGCCACAGCCGCCATAACAGGGGTGCAGATGTCAGAGCCCCCTGCATAAATAAAGACTTATGCTGCATGCATTATATCATGCTGTTTTGGCAGCACGATATATGCATGCGGCATAATGCCTTGTGACATTATGACCCCATGCCATCCTAAAATAGTTCTGTGGTTGGACAGCTGGCTGAATGGTGGGAGTCAGAGGGTTGTGGTACTCAGGAAGTACTTTGGAGAGTGAGAGTTAATGAACAGGGTGTTGCAGGGATCAGTGCTGGGGCTGGTCCTCTTCAATGTCTTTATTGGGTATATTGCAGAGGGACTGGAGGGGAAGGCATGCTTCTTTGCAGAGAGTACAAAGGTATGCAATAGTGTGGGCATGCCAGAGGGCATTAAAAGAATAAGAGAAGACCTTAAGAAACTAGAAAAATAGTCTAAAGAATGGCAGCTGGGATTCAATGCAAAGAAGTGCAGGATCATACACATAATAGGGCACAAGAACCAAGGGGCAAAGTACGAACTAGGTGGGGAGGTGATAACAGTCACAAAGCAGGAACGGGACCTGGGAGGTATTATCTCAGAGGACCTAAGAGAAACTAGGAAGTGTGATAAGGTGGCTGGAAAGGCTAGTCAGATGCTTGGATGCACAAGGTGGGGTATCATGAGTAGAAAGCGTGAAAGACCGCACCTGAAATACTGCATCCAGTTCTGGAGTCCTCATCTCAGAAAGAACATAGACAGGGTGGAGGCGACACAGTGGAGGGAAACTAAAATGGTGCAGGGCCTGTGGGATAAAACCTATGAGGAAAGACTAAAGGAGTTAAATGTGCATTCCTTGGAGGAAAGAAGGAAGGGGGGGGGACATGACTGAGATATACAAATACATCACCGGTATAAACACAGTACAGGAAGGAAGCATCTTCAAAAGAAAGAGATGCTCCAAGTCAAGGGAGCACAAAATGAAGTTGGGGGGGAGACTGAGGGGAAATGTGAGAAAATATTTTTTCACTGAGAGGTTGGTGGACACCTGGAGTAGCCTGCCAGAGGGGGTGGTAGGGGCTAAAATGGTCACAGAATTTAAGAAGGAGTGGGATAGACACAAGGGTATCCTGGATGCAAGGTGTGGGGGCTCCAGAGTTCAGTTTGGGCATGGGGCCTCACACTATGTAGGGATTAATAGGGTGGACTGGTTAGTGATTTGACTCCCACATCCCCCAAGCCAGACATCCCACTGAGCAATCACCACCCCCACCCCCAGACCCCCACACACATACACACTTTCACTCATCTGAACATGTCCCAGTGTGAAGAATCACTCTCCCATTGAAGACATGTCTTGCTGCTGGAACTGACGACTGCTATGTGAAAAATAAGGTAGGTGTGGTACAATGTATTTCAATGAGTTTTTAGCTGCATTTACCTTATTTCTCACATGCTGTAGCAGTCGCTGGCTTCAGCAGCAAGATATGTCTTCCATGGGACAATGGGTCTTTACACTGGGATCTGTTCAGGCAAGTGGAAGTGTGTGGAGAGGTCTGGGAAGTGTGGGGTGATGGGTGCTCAGTGGGAGGTTGGACTGGGTGTGGGGTTGCATCAGCGAGGGACCTTTTTTACAGATTAAAAAAAGACATTGGACTGTGTTCTTCTTTTAAGGCTCCAAGGAACATCAGAGAGTGGGGGGTTGCTACTAGACACCTAATTTAAATCAGCAATGACATGCATAAGGCTGAAACTGATCCACATAGTGGGGCAATGTAGACTAGCAATTAACCACTGAGCCACCTAACTGTCCTTTCTAATTTTTGTGATACACACACACACTAATACATATATGCATATATATTCCAATATCACATAGCAGTGCACTATCTACACACATTTTTACAGATAAAAAAAGACATTGAGGGACCGTTTTCTTCTTTTCAGGCTCCGAGGGACATCGGAGGGTTGGGGAGGTTGCCACTAGACACCTCATTTAAATCAGCAATAACATGCAGAAGGCTGAAACTGATCTAGATAGCTAAGGAATGTAGACTATAAATTTTTGCACTAACCACTGAGCCACCTAACTGCACTTTCTAATTGTTGTGACATACACACACACACACACACACACTGACTAATACATATTCACATATATGCATATATGCATATATATACATATATATATTCCAGTCTAACAT
The DNA here is from genome assembly GCA_016271365.2 of Neoceratodus forsteri. Lineage (NCBI taxonomy): Eukaryota > Metazoa > Chordata > Ceratodontiformes > Ceratodontidae > Neoceratodus > Neoceratodus forsteri. Next base: position 1,061,334,816 of record CM028130.1, on the reverse strand, counting down.
AGCAGTACACTGTCTGCACAAATTTTTACAAGTTAAAAAAAAAGACATAGAGAAGCCATTTTCTTCTTTTCATGCTGTGAGAGACATTGGAGGGTGGGGGGGTTGCCACTAGACACCTCATTTAAACAAGCAATGACATGCATAAGGCTGGAACTGATCTAGATAGCAGGGGAATGTAGACTAGCAATTTTTGCACTAACCACTGAGCCACTTATCTGCATTTTCTAATTGTTGTGATATACACACACTGACTAATACATATACAGGTATATGCATATATATACTCCAGTATAACATAGCAGTGCACTGTCTACACACACAGAGCATTGCCACACACACACACACACTAACACACATACACTCCCTTATATGACATTTATTTACTTATACAACTAATTCTAACATTTACTAAATATTGGATAAGCACCATGTTTTGCAGTAACTCATTGTACTAATCTATGGCATGACTGGGTAACTAAGGTAGTGGACCAGGGAGGTGCTGTGGATGTGGCCTATCTGGACTTCAGAAAGGCCTTCAACATCATCCCTCATAGAAGGCTGATTAACAAACTGGGGTGGATCCTAAAATAGTTCTGTGGGTGGAGAACTAGCTGAATGGAAGGAGTCAGAGGGTTGTGGTACTCAAGGAGTACTCTGGAGAGGGAAAGGTGATGAGCAGGGTGCTACGGGGTTGGTGCTGGGGCCGGTCCTCTTCAATGTCTTTATTGGTGACATTGCAGAGGGGCTGAAGGGGAAGGTATGCCCCTTCACAGACGGTACAAAGGTATGCTATAGAGTGAACATGCCAAGGGGTGTTGAAAGAATGAGGGAGGACCTTAAGAAAATGGAGAAATGGTCTGTAGAATGGCAACTGGGACTCAATGCAAAGAAGTGCAGGGTCATGCAGATAGGGCACAAGAACCCAGGGGCAAAGTATGAACTAGGTGGGGAGGTACTGACAGTCACAAAACAGGAAAGGGATCTGGGAGCTATCATTTTGGAGGACCTAAGAGAAACTAGGCAGTGCGATAAGGCAGCTGGAAAGGCTAGCCAGATGCTTGGATGCACAGGGAGGGGTATCAGGGGTATAACGAGGGAGGTTATCTTGCCCCTGTATAATACACTCATGAGACCACATCTGGAATACTATGTCCAGTTCTGGAGGCCCCATCTTAAAAGGAACATAGACAGGGTGGAGTTGGTGCAGTGGAGGGCAACGAAAATGATGCAGGGCCTGCAGGATGAGATCTATGAGGAAAGAGTAGCCAAGCAGATATTTAAATATTTATTTCATTTGGGCAAAGCATTTACCCTATTTTAAATATTGAATTTTTAGAAGATATGCCAGTTGAGATTTGATATGCCATTTACAGTGTGGTAATGCTTTTGCCCATTTATTCTAATGTATTTGCACAATGCAGAACTGCAGCCAAGCAGTTTCAATGTGGTCTTCCTTTTATACATTTTTACAATGTGTTTTCCTAGAATATGCCTGCTGATTGCTATATATTTAGTCTGGATAGTTCGCAGAAGATGTGACATCTTTTTTTCAGTGGGGTTCTACATCTATGTACACATTATTATGCTGCATTTGCATAAAATCAGAACACACAGAAAACAATATTTTACATCTGGACTAGGCTACCTGGATAAATACATTGTTAAAATGGGTAAAATCATGACTCCACTGAAAACAAGATATTGCATCTAATCTCAGATATTCTGAGTAAATACAGTGCAAAAATGTAAAATAAAGATCTCTATGAGAATGAGATGTAGCATCTCCCCTGTGCAATCCAGGATACAAAATATAGGATAGGAAATATTAAAGCAATAAAAAATGACATGGTGTGGTTGATGCTGGGTTTACCCATGCCTGGCGTGGTTCGGTCCCGAGGCCGCAGGCCGTGTGATTAAACCATGCCAAGTGTGGGTAAACCCAGTATCACCCACACCCTGACGTGGTTTATTGTAATGACACGATGGTCCATATGTGGCTACAGAAAAATTTTGTTTAGAAGGGTTTTCTTTTTCTTTTAAAAGACAAAAATGTAGTTAGTATTCTTGCACAGAAAAAAGTAGTCCCTGACTGTTATAAGCTGTGAACAGCAGAATGTCATTATTTTATTTTGTTTTTAATAGTATGTTTAATTATTTTTGTAGCATTAGACAAAGGTGCAGCTAAATAACATTTTTTTTAATTGTTAGCTGAGAAAGGCAGTGCTTTATTTTTATGACAGCATAAACAAGTGTACACTTTTAAGCTGTATTTTCTTGTTGCTTCAAAAGTTCATTTTAGAAGGGTTTTTGAAGGAGAGGTACTGTTGCTTTAAGAGGTGTTAGCAGAACGATGTTCGGTATTGAAGATCCTGTCACTGTTCAATTTGTGCTAAAAAACAAAAATAAATATTAATATGCATGACTTGGTGAATTAAATACTTTTTTTTCATGCAACTTGTTGAATGTGCAGACCTGTAGTTCAATGTGGGGGCCAGTATAAGTTTACTGTCCCATAATTTAACAGGCTTCCTAATGTTGGATTGCAGGGAGTGCCTCTGTGTTACCATTGGTTGAAATTCTCTTCCTCTTCGGTAGCATGGTGGGACAGCCAGCCAGATCCGGTTTGGATGCAGTTTTGTGGATTAGAATTTGTACAGCAGCTGTGCTGGATTGTATTTTTCATCAGTAAGATGGATTCTTTTTGCTGGAAAACTTGCTGTTTAGGCACAAACACTTCATTCAGGGACTCGTTCTCACCATTTACTGAACTTTCTGGACATGGTGTTCTGGGTGTATTTAACAGAGGATTTGTACAGCTCTTGCTTGGGATCCTTGCAGTTTGCTTCGGGGGAGGGGAAGAGCGCTGTGAGAGCGAGCTTGCTGTACAGGCACGTTTCCTGCTGGAGCAGTTCAGGATATTTTTCTTTGTATTGTGCTGCTGAATAAGTATATTTAGTGGCTCATTTTTGTTTTGCTGTATGTCTCCTGATATTATTGAGCCCCATTTCTGGGTTCCATTTGGGCTGTGGATGCATGGAACAGCCTCCCTGAGGAGGTCATGGAGTCAAGAACAGTAGGGGAATTCAAGAATGCATGGGACAGACATAAAGCAGTCCTCGTGGGGGGTAGGAGGAAGTAAGCTGTTGGTTAACTAGGTTCTGCAGCTTATCTGTTAGGTAGGAAAATGGACAGACTAGGTGGGCCAAGCGGTCCTTATCTGCCGTCAAATTCTATGTTACTATGTTTCTATTTCTGAAAGTCACCTTGGTTTGGTTTCCAATAACTTCTCAGTGAAGACTCATTTTTATGTCCTGTTATGCACATGATCTGGTGTGCCTCCATGCTGGCATCACTTAGTAGGATAACAGCGGTTGCCCTTAAGAAATGATTGATGTAGCTTGTAGCAGACTGGCTTGCTTGCATATATGTGTGAGCATACCTTCAAGGTAACTGATACCCATTGCTTCTCCGGTATACCATATTGTATGTCATTTTTTTCCAGTACTTCCTGACCCATGCATTTTGGATGACAGAACAGGGAGGGGGGGTTTGGTGGCAGTTTTGAAACATACCTAATGAAACTTGTTATGGGGCATAATGAATCTCTGAGCTGTTCGAACATGTAGCCCCTGTTTAATTGTCTAGTGGAGTCATTGTGTTTCTTGTCATTCTTTGTTTGTTTGTTGAAACATTTTGTTACATATCTCAGTCCTCCATCATTTGTTTTCACTTCAGATAAATACACTGTTAAACTTCTAACACCTTCATTACCCCTTCGAGCAAAATGAAGCTGGATGTCCAGCCATACTTTTTTGATAAGCCCAGTGGCTGTATTGGGTGACACTGCTTTAGAGTTTCTAATTTGTGTCAGTTCCTGTATGGTTAATGTTGAGTGATGTACTGCCCTGTCCTTGTCCTCCCTCCTGTGTTTCTTGACTATTCCTTTAAAGGGCGTTGTTTGATGTGTTGGAAACAAGGTCGGCTATCAGGTTAATGGAACAGCTGACTGGGGGGTCATTAAGGTGCCTATTCAAACCACATTATAAGCTAACAAAACTACTCAGCATGTATTCTTTAACACCAGTTTCTAATGGAGCCACTGGGATTGTTTTGAAATCTGTCAATAATCTTCTGAGTACACCAATCAATAAACACATTTACTGCCCATCTCATTTGCTTCTGCAGCACTAACCATAAGACCTCTGCATCTGTCACCTTTACATGATGTTGTTCATCTTCCCTTGCAGGATTGTAAAAGGCCTGTCTTTGCTACATTGGATCTGGACATGGAGTTTGCCTGGATGTCAGCGGCAGCGATTTGCTCTCGGAGGGTACTGGCTTCTGCATCAGGGCATAGAGTGTCTTACTGAGAGGGATCGGGACTGATTTCTGTGGGTACAAGTAATACTATTTCAGATGTGTCAGGCATGGTTTCAGAGAGGGAGTTAAATATTTTGTCTAGTTCTGTATTGTCTATCATTTCAAAAATGGTTTCCATTTTTTTTTCCCATACCGGCAGTTTGGCAGCAGTTGCTAACACTGTTTACAAATGGTGCCATTTCAAATGTTTTGTGGTGGTCAGAGTCATAGGGCAATTTGTGCTCAAGACTGTATGGTCGCCAGCCCACTGGCACAGCAGTATGGCTACCGGTCGCAGCGCCAGCAACCCGGGTTCGGGAACAGACTCGGCTGCTGGAGGGTCGGCCGGGGGGGGGAGAAGGATTGAGCACCCAGAGGCCACTCTTTTCCTCCTCCTCCGAGGTGGGATGGGATGCATGTCCCACCACTCTACCACCACCTGGATGACCACGGGTGGAGGTGCAGTGGGACTGCAGAAAGAAGGGAGGGGAAACGTTGGCCGGGGGCTGGAGCACTTGCATGTCTTGACGTGCGCCCTCCCTAGGCTCCCCTAGCATGTCAATGTTCTGTGGGAGGGGCCAGAAAAATGGAAAAACCCCACAGTGCTCCCTATAGATGGAGTTACAGGCCCCCATCCCAGTGCCCCTGCCAGCGCCTGATGACAGCATCCTCCCGATGAAAGACAGACACATCAGGATGGTAAGGGGGTCCCATCCCATACCCACCTGGAGGGGTACAACCAAGGTTCCAAGGAAGGGATGGACTGCACCGGCACCTGGCACAATGAGCAGGGATGTACAAGGCCACAAAGGAGTCTCCCAAAGAAAGGGAAGCAAGGCGGTGAGAAGGGGGCATAAAGAAAGAATAAAAAAAAAGACTGTACGGTCAGCTTTCACCCCTTCCGTGAGTAATGTCATATTTTACCACCACTGGGAGGTGCCAGTTATCCAATCAGAAGAAGAGATTTTTGTTAGCCATTGTATAATTAAAAGAAATCTATAGATCTTTCAATACTATCATTATTGAGCTGGCAGTATAACCTAGAGGTTAGAGTAACGAGCTGTGAATGGGCTTGGTACAACCAGCAGACCAGACCTGGGTGTGATCCTCACAACCTCCACTTATATACTGTGTGACTCTGTGCAAGTCACTTAACTGCCCAGTGCTCCCAGGTCGCCCTTGAAAACAGGCAGCTGTGCCTAGTGGGCCTTACCCGGTTACCAAAGACTAAAAAAAAAAAAAATGTAACTCATGTAGTCGAGACATGGTGGAAGTGGGGAAGAAGCTAAGTTAATGAATATGCTATTTTAATAATTAGACAGCTGAATGTCCATATATAATACTGTAATTACATTTAAAATGGTAGCAAATTCCACATTGTAAAGTGAACTTCATTGTGTTCCATATAACCAAGACTGACATAAACAAACAGTTGCTTTATTGTTTTATAACTCATTAGACTGCAGTGTTTATTTCAAATGTTGTGGCAATGGGGATGGTGTGTATGTGTGTGCCTGAGTGAAAGGGCTTAAAGAAACAGCTGTCTTCTGATATAGTAAATTATACTGGACATAGTGCTGGAGGTTGTAATATGCACAGTACTTAGATCTGAAACCAGAAAAGTTGCTATTTACAGGGCTATAAGTTACAGGACGTGTTTATCAACCATACTGTAGCTCAATATAAATATTTTTCCCAAAAAAAGCATAGTAAAAGGAGCAACAAAAGATATTGTTATTTATTTGTCTTATGGGTTAAAGAAGCAACTGTCTTCTGCTATACTAAAATACACTCTATATACTGCTGAAGGCAGTGACAAGTTTAAGAAAATTGGTTGTGCTATACACTTAGATTTGAAACCAGAAAAGGTGACTGTTTTCAGGGCTAAAAGTTTCATAATGTGTTTGCCAGCTAAAGCCCAATATATATATATATATATTTTTTTTTAAAAGCATAGTAAAAGTAGTAACAAAAGATAACAGTTCTTTACTTGTCTTAGGGGTTAAAGAAATATATGTCTTCTGTTATAGTAAACTATGTCTGAGACAGTGCTAATCAGACAGTGTCTTAAGAGGCTAAAGAACAGGGTCAATCTTTTTATGATATCTGTTGATGTGGAAGGGTGTCTAAGCTGACATGTTTATGAGCTATGAATATTTCTTGAACAAGAATACTAGCCAAATTGAAGCTAGTGGTTATCACACAAAATAGTCCAGTGCTACACTGCTCAGCTGAATAAACACATCAGACTGCTTCAGTTAGCAGAGTAATTCCACTAAACCTCCAATTTTATCTAGTCTGTTGGGAATCGGTAGATCACCCATTTTCTATTAATAGCAGCATGTCTTCAGGGCTCTGCCCACTGCAGTTATAAAAAAGGGACCCTGCCAACCTGTAGGAATATTTAACTCTCCACAATAGCTGTAAGTCAGCAGTGCAAAAAGCCAAAATCAATCACATAAAACTCAACCTGTCATCTAATCATGGAAACCCTAAAAAAACAGTGCTGCAACATGAACAACCTTATGGAAAGGTTTAGGTCTGACCAATCCTTGGTCACAGAAGGCAAATACAGGGTTGATTGTGACACATAAGCCATAACCACACTGTTCAATGACTACTTTGGTGACTTTGATAAATACAGAATGTTCCCCCAGACTCCAACACACCTCAGCAATTGCCTGATACCTCGACCTATAGCCCCTCTCCCAAATTCTGTTTTAGACACTGATCCACAGATAAGGTGGCCAAATACCTGAGCTGCTCTAACCCCAAACTTGTGCTTGGTCCCAATGGGCTTGTCTACTGCATAGCAAGGTTCTGGCCTATCCCATCTCCAAAATTGTTAACTATTTCCTATGCACGAGTGCCTACTCAAAAGTCTGGAAGATGGCCACTGTCATTCCCATCCACAAGTCTGGTCCCAAACATCTCACTGTCAACTACCACGCTATTTCCCTTCTGGCTCCCCTATCAAAAGTCTTTGAAAGGGTAGTCCAGACTACTGAATACATCCAGCAATATGGTCTGTTGACCCATGCCCAACATGGCTTCCACACACAGCTCAACACAACACTGAGACCACCTTGGTGAGGTTTATAGACTTTGTACACTGAGCAATTGACTCAGGTAATGTTTTAGCTTCTTTGTTCATGGACCTCTCCAAAGCCTTTGACTTGGTTAACCACAGACTACTGATTCAGGCCCTTTACTCCCTCAATTTGTCCCTGAAACTCACCAACTGGTACAAAAATGATCTGACTGACAGTGTCCACAGGATCATGATTGACAACTCTCTCTGACTTCCATCAAATCTGCTGTGGGGTTCCCTATGCCTCAGTTCTTTGTTCTCTACTTTTTTCCATGCTTTTGAACATGCTACCTAATGCCTGCCCATCAACAGAAGCCAGCCTATGTGCGAATGATGCTGTCGTCTTCAGGATGGGTGAGGACCTGGTGTCCCTGAACAACACCGTTCATTGGGACGTTGACCTACTTCAGGACTGGTTTGTAAGATATAGGTTAGTTCTCAACACCAACAAAACAAAATCAATGGTTTTCTCTGGGGTACACAAAAAACATACCAGTGCCCCCTTCTCCAGGTTTTTAACTTGAACAGCAGTAAGGCGGTGCACATCACTCAGTTTAAATATTTGGGTTTGTACCAGGATTGCTCCTTAAACATTGACTCCCACGTCAACCATTTAGTAAAATTTGTTCATATGAGACTAGTTTCTGTCGATATCTGGTTAAAATTGCGCATCCGCAATAGTGCAAGTCAATACAGCACTGCCATAATTGCACAAACCGCAAATAGAGGTAGCGCTAAAGAGCATATGTTAGAATAGCATGATTTATTTTGTCACTTACTCGGCCACCGATTACACCTCAAGTTGTCTAGTCAAATTTATTATAACCCTTTTGCCACCTCTTCTAGCTCTTTTAAATCTGCAACATCAGTCTCCTACAAAGAAAAAACATAAGTATGCAATCTGTTAGATTATGTATATGGGGATGTCAAAGAGATCTGTCATGGGTCATGACATGCAAGTCAGTTTCATTAGCAGCCTAATTGTAATAAAATGCTTTTTCTGTAGAGGCGGAGTCATGGCATCAAGGCTTATACATTAACAAGGGCTCATTTGTATATTGAACCATTCTGAGAGGTGGAGTAATAGCATAGAGGCCCATCTTTATTTGGGCAGCTGCATTGTTCAGAGGGAAAGGGATGCAGACACCAAGGGGTAGTCAGCTGCCAGTGGCCCGAGCTAAGAGGCCCTCAAAATATTTATTAACTTAAACTGAGCAGTGTGAGAGTGGCTCAGTAAAGAGAGCCTATTGTCATTTACCACTGCAAAATACCCACAGTACCCTTGAAGTCTGCATGTGCCTCACAGACTGTGCATAATGCCAAGCTCTCATCCACTGCCATAATGCCCATGGTGCTCTCAGAGTTTGCATGTGCCCCATTGACTGCCAAATGCACTAATTCATTAAACGATGCCTGAAACCCTTCATGTAAGTCAAAAAGACCAAATACTGTTTTAAAACAGGCTGTAAGTAAAAAAGTAAATGAGTTTTGAACACTACTTTGTGTAGACTGAACATCAGGATGTTACTAAAAACTTGCAGAGTTGATTTGAGCCTGTGATTGCTATTTAGTGCAGCTGATATGTTGTTGCAGCGTGATTTTGAACAAGCACTAAAATGTAGATGCTTAAATGTCTTGCGTGTTTGTGGTTACATAATTTTGACATTAACCATTTCTGTCTATGGAATAAAAAGGTTTCTAGTCCCATAAACTAAAAGACTGCCTATTCATAGTCTCCTGTTCCCTTTAATTGACTATGGTTCTCTAGACTATGTGGCTGCCCCTGCCAGTATCATCTCCAAGGTGCGCACTGTCTACAATAGTGTATGCTGTTTTGTAGCTGGTCAGCCATTTTGCGTCCTCCACTGCCATCTATATTCCGTTGCCTCCTCCCCTTCCCTGGAGGATCAGCTGGCCCATAGGTCAGCTGTATTCTTCCATAAGGTGGCACTCAGAAAAGCCCTGTCATGCATTTCTGATCTATTCTAATGCTCGTCCACATCACAATGCACTTACTCTGAGTCTGGATTAACCATCACGCTTCCTTTCAGGAAAGCTACCTCTGGATAGAGGGTACTGACCTACAGATCCCTTGGCCTTTACAACTACTTACTTGCCTGTCTCACTGGCATTGATAACATTCTTTCCTTTAGCCACAGGCTCTGCCAACATGTGTCTGACAATTCACACTGCAACCGTATCTCTAAGCTCCGAACTATACCTTATCCACTTGTTAGTCTAATTATTGTACACTGTATTTATGGTGATATCTGCTCTGTCCGCTGTACCTTTCAGTACGACTATGGTCTCTTGTGAAAAAGGGCTATGTAGCTCATCTTGCTCTCCAGTGTAAATAATAAAAATTAAATTAAAGTGACACTGTCAAAATTGTTTGCATCATATAATTTTTAGATAAAAACCCACATTTTATGATTGCTTACTTTCTCTAAAATTCATTGATGTTGCTGTTTTTTTATCTGTCTCCTTGCTTATTAGAACTGAAATGCATGGTAACACATAACTAATTATGTCAACCTTTGTTTTGCTTCAAATCATTGAACTACTCTTAGTGCTCACTTCCTGAACATTAGAAAAACCCTCAAACAGTGCAGCCACTCATGATACAATAGTCTCATCTACTCCCATTGCATAATGAGTGGCTAGATTGTGTTGGGAGTTGGTCAAGAAATGTAAAAAAACATGTTTTGGTGTGGGAACACCAGTATGGTGAACACTCAGTTTTTCACTTTTTAAAAGAAAAAAGGAATCTGAATCAAACTACCAGCTGCATCAACAGTCTATAGAATGTGAACATTTTTTTTTCAACTAGGGACACTTTGAGGCCTAAGAGGGCTGACAGTATCCCTTTAATAAATTCAGAGTACAGTAGTGCAACTATGTGGCACTATAACTATGGATTCCAAACCAAAATAAGCAGGATTATACTCAATGTCCTAATAAAAACACAAAACTGTGGATAGTATATATTTAATTCAAACAATGTTAGATGAAAATTATAAAACTGTAAAATGCTGCTGTGTCAAGCTCAGTGCAATAATTGGGTATTTAATAAGTGTAACTGTTTAAATCAAAAGTATCTACAGGTTTGTGTTTTACAAGGTCTTGACTATAGCCCTTGTTATATTGTTATGAAATCTTTATATAACTTTGCAAAGAATTACATCATTTGGAATTTAGGATGTTTGTAAATGTAGAAGTGGTCGTGTATGAACTCGACCAGGATTAATCAGTTGTAATTTAGGATGTTTGTAACGGTAGCAGCAGTACTATGTAATCTCAATCAGGAATAATTACACCAGTTGGAATTTAGGATGTTTCTTCTGGTTGCAGCAGTAGTATATACTCTCAATTAGGGAGGCAGTATAGCACAGTGGTTTAAGGCTCTGAGCTGCAAATCTGGAGACCTGGGTTTAAATCCCACAGTCCCCACTTGCATATGCTGTGTGACCCTAAACAAGTCACTTAACTTCCCTGTGCTCCCAGGTTGCACCTGTAAAAAAGCTTTCAGCTTAGTGTGTCTCATCTGGTTAAACAATTGGGATTTTTGTCAGAGCCATAGGTAGTTTTAGCATGAGTGGTAAAGTTATCATTAAGGAGCTAATTGTAGCTTCTAATTTTTTCCACCAAGAACATCTACAAAAAATAAAGTGGCAAACTTTGATTATTGGTGCCAATGTACAATTCAGGTCCAGGTATGTGCAGGGCACCTGTCAGTGGCCCTGCCCCCAGGCACATTGGTGTGTGGGGGCAGATCAGAGACACAGGCGGGCATCAATATGTGGATTCCCTGCTACACACTGAGCAGTGGATTGTGGGATGCTGCCAGTCTTGTGTCATAACGAAGAATGGGTGAGAACCTGAATGGCCTCCCTAGCCCTTCCTGTCTAACCAGAAGGCTGGGGTGGCAAAGGCCGTGGAGGTTTAGGTCCCGCTGCAACCAATGGGTGTATTATGTGGGAGGGTGCAGTGGCTATGGGAGGCTACCTGCCCTCATGGCCTGTGCCACCTTTGTCTGGCATTCCACATGCTAGTATATGGCACGGAGTGTGGGACAACCCCTTGACACTTCCCTGGACCATCTGCATATGTAGCAGTGTGAACATCCAGGGGATTGGCACAAAAGGGGTGTGTATCCCTGTAGTTCATGCTGCGGGGATCCACAGCACCACTGATGTACAGCTACTTAACTGAGGTTTGCCTACATGCTGCAGATATGCAGCACATAGACATAGTGCACAGGGGGATTACGAGGAGTACAATTAGTGAGTTATGCATGTTACAAGAGTTTACTATATGCATAGGGAAATATGTTGCCTTGTGGTTTTGTCAGTACAATATTTATAAACATTTCAAACTTATCAGTTTATTACCTTTTAGTACTTTTGGTGCTTTGATTGCATTCTGCCTGCAAACTCTGTTGTCGTTATCAAACTGCAAAATACTAGCAATTGGTAACTAGGAATATCCTGGGGGGATGTTAGGAAATGACACAAGGAGTCATGCTTTCCAACTGGTATGGGAACAATTCAAGAGTGACCAGAAGCTAAGCTTCTATATACCAAGGGTGGTATCTATCTGGAACAGTTTGCTGAGAGAGGTGGTTCAAGCAAGCAATACAGCCCAACAGGTTGGGAGGTATTGTGCTATACCCACTGGCCTAGGGGCATAATGAGGTCCGATGCTACAGGTGGAGGGCATTATAGCACCAGGAAGGGCAGATATTACCTATACGCCCACTCTGGAGGGTATTATTACACTTAGAAAATGGATTCTTGGCTACATTTAAAAAAAATGTTTTAAAAAATTAAGAAAAAGAAAGCAGAAAAAGAAGCCTATAAAAGTGATTTTTTATATATATAAAGTAACTCCATCAATGATCATAACTGTCACTAGATGGTGCTGCCCCTTTTCTGTGTCATTTTGGCTGTGACTGCAGCATTCTAGAAACACCATAGTAGATGTCATGCGGTCATACTGTGAGTGGCAGTGCAGAAGTCACATAGTTCTGTTTTTGGTTTTTTTTTATGACACTGTTACTTTGTCTTTTTTATTTTATTAAAGAATCACTGTGTGCTGCCTCAGTCACTTGGCAGCAGGGATATGGAAGCAGCAACAGTGAGTGGCATGCCACTCAGTTTTCAGAGGTGGTGCAGAATTTAGCAGAGATGAGGAGGAGACGCACTTGTCACTAAAATGTTTTTTTTCTAAACCATGTCTGTATCTGAGTATTGCTGTGGAAACTGCCTCAGCATCTGGGGTCCGCCACTACCAGCTAGCTCACTAACTCAATAGCTAAGCATAAGAAAAATGGCAGCTTTGAACTTTCCATTTTTGTGATAACATTTATTTTTATACAGGAGACAAACCTTAGAGGAAATTACCTCTATTTTCAATAAGAATGCCGTGTTACTCACACACATATAACTATACTAACATATAACTGACCATTAAACATTAAAATCTTCACTGTTGTGCAATATCATTTAAAATAATTTACAGCAGTTACAACATACCCTAAAAGCTCTTCTTTATGCTGATTGAAATTCTTTCACAGAATGTTTAACTTTTATTTCCATAATTACATGATTTGGCCAAACTTATTTGTAGCATTTTGAACATGGCACAGGGATTTCCCTGGTTAATGGGGCAGGTGGTACATGGACTTGTTTTAGGTGGGCATTGTTGTCTCATAAATGCCCACCTAAACAACTCTCTGAGCCAGTCTAAACTGAGCATCTGTTTTATCCATTTTCTAAAGCAGTTTACTTGCCACCTTCAAAACAGCACTTGATACATTCTATGCATGGTGCCTTTTAGGTATTAAAGGGTACAATCCATGACCAGCATCTTGAAAACCTAGACAAGCTAAACAACTTCCTTGCATCAAAAGGTCTTGTGCTGTTACATTCTTAAAAGTTTTACTAAGCCCTGATATTTTCAATATGTGTGACTGCATGTAATGTATGTAATCTGTTTTCATTTTTGTACTCTTTACAATTCTTTTCAGATCAGTCATGCCTCGGCAATTTCCCTCTTCAGCAATAAGCGTCTATTTCCTTCATTTCTAAGGACTGTTCCTAATGACAACTTCCAGTCTACTGCCTTATCCCAATTGTTGAGTCATTTTGGCTGGACATGGGTAGGAATTTTAGCTTCTGATAATGACTTTGGTCAGCTGGGCAGCCAGAACTTAAAAAAGGAAATTCTTCAAACAGGGGGCTGCATTGAATTCCTAGAAATCATTCCAGTTCAAAACTCCAGAAAGAGCATATTAAAAATAGCTACGATGCTCAAGAAATCGACAGTGAATGCTATCATTGTCTATGCTACTATTGAAAACCTGATGCCATTAATGGAGGAGGTTTCTGTGCAGAATATTACTGGAAAGGTCTGGATAAGCATCACCTCTTGGTCTATTTCTGCAGACATTTCCAACAAAGAATTGCTGCATTTGTTTCATGATAGCATTGGCTTTGCACTACATAGTGGTGAAATTCCTGGGTTCAAACAGTTCCTTTACAGCATTCACCCTTCATCATCTCCTGATGATATTTTTATTAAGATATTCTGGGAGCAAGCCTTTGGTTGCAAGTGGCAAGATAATGAAACAAATCAAACTGCAAAACAGAAGAGCAATGAGAGGGAGAGGATGCATTGTACAGGTGAAGAAAAATTAGAACAACTGGATATCTCTTTATATGATGTATATAATTTCAGATTTACATTCAGTACGTATAAGGCAGTACATGCAACAGCCCATGCTTTACATAACATGTTCACATACAAACCTGGAAATGGTCCATTTTACAATGGATCATGTGCAAACCCTGATAATTTCCAGCCATGGCAGGTAAGAGCATGATATTTTACATTGTTTTCATCTCCATGGTTCCCATGTATTTGAAATGCAATCTCTGATGTTAACTGCTCTTTAGTAATCGTTAGAACTGTTACTAGTGCTGCACAGAATGTTCAAATTCTGATGGAACAGAATTCCCTTGAATTTTGGAAAATTCTGTGGCATTTCATTGGTAATGGAATTCTGACATTTCACATGCAAAATAGTTTTACCCAATTAATAATCTGCAATTTGCAGTGAAGTCCGCCAGGATGAAACTCAGTGTCACAGTTTCCTGCATGACAAAAGTGATTAACTCCCATTGAATTTGCGTTGTTTCCTGTAGTAACTCTGCTGCAGAATGCTACAGTATTGTGTTTCATCTTGGCAAGCTTCACTGTACATAAACTGCTCCCCTGGAGGAGGCTCAGGCACTTGACTTCGTGGGAGGAGGGCTCTGAGTCAGTGGATGGCAAACGGAAAGACAATGTGATGGCACCCAAAGGGAACAAGTTTATCAGGAGAGTCTTAGTGTTTGGGAACTCCATGATTAAAGAGGTAGAGACGGTGGTGGAGGAGGGCTGGACAGAAGGTGGATGGTCCAGTGCCTTCCTGGTGCATCATCCATCTATGATTTAGACAGGATAGGAAGGATGGCAGAGATGGAGCAGTGGAGTTGAGGGTGCTGGTACCCCAGGGTACCAATCATCTGGAAACCAGTCAGTGGAGATGCTGAAGCAGAATTTACATAGACTGGGGGACAGATTGATAGCACACTCAGCCTCCCTGACTTTTTCTGAAGTACTCACTGTGTGAGGTAGAGAGAAGTAGGATAGGATAAGGAGTGAGGTAATCACAAAGTTTAATGAGTGGCTTAAGGGATGATGTCAAGAGAAGGGCTACCACTTTGCTGGGGATTGAGAGGATCTTCTGGGACAAAAGACTCTTCAAGGGTGACAGACTTCACTTGATGAGAGAGGGGGCCTGTGTGTTGGGGCCGAAGTTTGACATCTATAACAAATGTTTAAACTCACTGTGGGGAGACTGGGTCTAGTAGAACAGAGTGGCAAGTGAAAGGAAGAGGACCCTAGCTAGTATTCCCCAACTTCTGGGGGTTTGTAGCAGCACAGCAGGTACAAGGGGAAATGTGACTCAAGCTGAACAAAGTGAGGGGACATTAGATAGGAGGAACACAAAGTGTGCAATCACCAGGAAAAACATGAAGAAGAAAGGGCAAGGAAAGCACAAGGGTAGTAGCAATTTAGGAATGGGTGTCAACTGGAAGGGGGGATGACTTAACACCAGGAGCCTAGGTAACAAAATCAGCAAGCTAGCAAGCTCCAGGTGCTTATGGTGGACACTGAGGTGGACCATGTGGCCATCACAGAAACATGGACTTTGGAAAATAACAACTGGGAACTGACAGTCCCTGGATGCTTATTGTTCCGGAGGGATATAGGAACAGGTAGCAGGGGAGGAGTAGCCATTTTTGTCAAGGATGACATTGAGATAGCAGATGATAGGTGCATCAGGGAATAGTAAAGGGGAGATAGGAGTCATTGTGAGTGCAACTAACAGTAGCCTCAATTAAGAAACTGCACTTGGGTGTGATCTATAGATCTCCAGGGCAAGGGAAGAGAGGAATAGACAGCTCAAGGTAGAACATGAAAGAAGGGTGGTAAAGGGGGAAGTAGTTGTAGTGAGTGATCATAACCTGCCAGACATTGATTGGGATGTTCCAGTGGCTAGGAGCACCAGAAGTCAGGTATTACTAAATGCCTTCCAGGACCATCTACTGGTACAGCTAGTTAAGGAATCCACAGGACAACTGCAGTTCTCAGTGTGGTGCCCATGAACTCATAGACAGTATGAGCTATGAGAATAGGGGAGACACTGGGGAACAGCGACCATAACTCCATTGGGTTCAAACTGGCCCTGAGTGTGGAAACCCCTAATCAAAAGCAGAAATCCTTGAGTTTAGATAGGCAGACTTCAATAGGCTGAAGGAGCTATTAGGAAAGGTTATCGGGCCCACAACATAGTTGGGGTGCAGAAGGGAGATGGGGCAAATAAGGGCCATTTTTGAGGCCTCTAACTTATGTATGAGAATGGTAACCAAAAAGAAAAAGTGCAAGAGACTATTATTGTTCTCAGCAAGGGTCAGGGAAGTGATGAGGGCCAAGAGAAAAGCCTTATATAAGTATAAAGAAAAGTAAGGGGAGAAAGAAAGGGGAGAATATTTGCTGAAAAATAGGGATGCAAAGAAGGCAGTTAGGGAAGCAAAAACAGACACAGAGATGCATATTGCAAAAGGGGTCACAAGTGAAGAAAAATAGTTATTCTGATATATTCGGGAGAAAAGGAAGAAATAAGGGTGAATTGTAAGGCTAGCTGAGGGGATAGGGCGATTGACGAGGACTGGCAAAAGGCTGCCATCCTCAAAGATGACTTTTGCTAGGTTTTCACTAGGGAGGATGGTAGACCCATGCCAGACAGTGGCATCAAGGTGGCCACTAAGGGGGCCCAGGTGATGAGGCAGCCAACATTTACAAGTGAAAGGATCCAGAAAGGGCTGGCAGCCCTAATGTAAGATAAGGCTCTGTGACCAAATGGATTACATCCAAGGATACTCAGGGAACTGTCAGTGGAATGGGCCTAACTCCTGGTAGGTCTATTCAATAGCATACTAGGGATGAGGGTGGTTCCAAAGGACTGGAAGGTGATGGACATGGTTCCACTCCATAAAGGGGGTGACAAGGAAAAATCAGGGAACTACAGACCTGCCACTTTTATCTCTGTTCTAGGGTAGCTGATTGAGTCGCTGGTCAAAAAGAACCTAGTGGACTGCTTGGAGAGCAGCAGGCTCCAGGATAGTAAAAAGCATGGATTCCTGTCAGGGAGGTCTTGTCAGACTAACCCGACAGATTTCTTTGACTGGGTGACATGAGAATTAGGTAGCGGACACACTATGGATTTGCTTTACTTTGGCATCAGCAAGGTTTTTGACTCGATGAATCACAGTCACTTGTTGAAGAAGATGGAGGATCTGGGTGCGGCAAAAGTCACAGTAAACTGGGTAGGTAAATGGCTAAAGGGGAGGCAGCAGAGGATTGAGATCAATAGGGTCAAATCAGAAAAGAGGGAGGTCATGAGCAGGATACCACAGGGCTGTGTCCTGGGTCTGGTCCTCTTCAACAGTTTTACCATAGCGCTTTGACAGTGCTAGCACTGACATCCCCTACAGTGACAGCTACCATGCTGACTGTCAGCATTGTAGCCTCGGGGATGTTGGTGCATACAATTGGGAGGCTGCCCTCCCCCAAACCCCACCATGTGTGGGGCTCTGCCCCCACACCCCCAAGTCTCTAGGATTTCTACTCCGAGTCAGAGCTGGACCAGGTGGGGGGCGGGCAAAACACCCAGCAAGGCAGTCCCAGTTACTGCACAGATCATCCCAGCGACATGTGGGTTTTGCCCGATTCCTGTCTCTGTGATGGTCTTTGTGGCGTTGGAGTCACTGCAGTGACAGTATACCCTCTTCAACATGTTCATCAGCAACATTGGAGAGGGAATCAAGGGCAGGCAGTATCTCTTCACAAATGACACTAAGTTCTATGGGAGGGTAGATAGCAACAAAGGAATCAAGCAAATGCATAGGGACTTACAAAAGCTGGAGGGGTGGTCTAAGGTTTGGCCATTGAAATTGAATGCCAAGTACTGGATAGGTGGGGTGAGTCTTAGCATTACAGCTGAATAATAGGACTTTGGAGTTATCATCAGTGACTCCCTCAAACAATCAAATCAGTGCAACAAGGCATATTGCAAAGTGAGTAGGATGATGGGTTGTATCGGATGGGATACTGATAGCACAAGGAAACAGGTAATACATCCCCTATATAGATCCTTAGTGAGACCACACCTGGAGTACTGTGCCCAGTTCTGGAATCCTCCCCTCAGGAAAGACAGAGATAGACTGGAGACCATGCAATGCAGGGTGATGAAAATGATTCATGGTCAATAGAGTGGATCCTATGAAGAGCACCTCAAGGCACTGAGCATGAACTCAATAGAGACCAGAAGGGAGAGTTGAGATATGATATAGATCTTTAAGTTCCTAAAAGGACTTAACAAAGTTAACTGCAGGGAACTATTTAGCTTGAATACTAGCTCACAGTTATGTGGATATGAGTGGAAACTAACAAAAGGACATTCAGGAGGGATATGAGAAAGTATTATTTTACAGAAAGGGTGGTGGATCTGTGGAATAGTCTACCAACCAAAGTAATAGATGCAAAAACCATTTGTGGTTTCAAGCACAGTTGGGACAGAATGAAGGGTATAGTGCTTGCTCGGTGTGGCAGAAACTAGGAAGAGAATGGGGGTCTGTGGAGGGCTAGGACCTTGGTGGGACAATAGGACCCAGGGTTAAATAGGGAACTCAGGCAGACTGCATGGGCTGTGGGTCTTTTTCTGTCATCATTGTTTATGTTTCTGTTTCTATGCAAATACCTTTTCCACAATCCACAGAAAAATATTACATGGTTTATGTGATCTGTGAAAAATTATTTTGTGTCACAAAAATGATTTTTGGAATTTGAAATCTCTCTTTACCCCTCCTACACAACTCCCCAAGCTCTGCTCCTTCAGGACCCCCAATGGAGGCTGCCCCCACTCCTGCCACCTACCTGAGCTGTCCAGATTCCCCCACGGAGCCAAGGCTATACCCCCCTGAGTGGGAATGAGGTGGGGCTCCTACACCCCAAACTTTTGCATTTCATCGGGATCTGGAACTAGATAGGCAGGCGGGAGCCATGAGGGGTCTGCTCTAGGAGTCCATCTACCAGAGCCTGGAGAGTCCTTTTTCCGGTGTCCTTGCTGGGTGTCATGAGTATCCCTGATGTCAAGGTGCATAGCGCCAATGTCCGCAACGTCCTCCCCTTGCTTTCACCCTCTGAGCATGCTGTGCCCCAGGCCTCTGCCTGGGGTCAGATGTGTGCTGAGATGCTGTCCCCCCTCCATCCCTGGAGAAGATGCGCTGTCCTTGGGACACTCAAGCCTTCTCCCCCGGCCAGCCCTCCAGCTCCCTAGGCTCACTCTCAAACCCGGGTTGCTGGCATCACAAGCAGAAATCCAACCACTGCACCGGTGGGCCGGCCATGATTTTTGACATTTAAAAAGAAATTCAAAGCAGAATTTTTGGGAGTGACATTGCCATTCCACATGAATTTCGTTGATTGAATTCCATGTTCCACACAACCCTAAGTGGGACTTGCAGTTGGCATTGATCAGCAATAAAAGTGTGCAAAAAAATGTCAGATCTATAATGGTCACAGTTATTGGATGAATTTTATTTAGTTGTTTGTTGTCTGGGAAAGGAGGACTAGGCAATTCTGCTTGTTTTCAGCCCAGTGATGAGAGAGGGAGTGATACAGATGCAAATGGACATATTGAATCAGGTTAAGCTGTTGGTAGTATTTTTAGTGAATGAGGAAATTTGGCCAGGACACCAGGGAAATTCACCACATCAGGCACGCTCAAATAGATGGATACAGAATAATCTTCTGGTGTTACTGAGAATTGTTTGAGAGGGGGAACTCAAGGCATCTTAGTGGATATATCCTCAGCCTTGATCAGGAAAAAGCATTTGATAAAGTTGCCAATGATTATTTGTTTCAGGTACTACAAGTATAATGACTCCTGACAGATTTTATACAATTAATCAAAATGTTTTATAATAATGCAGTAGTTGTTCCAAATGTTAATGGGTGGTTGGGCCCCCACATATCTGTTAAAAGAGGTGTACATCAAGGGTGCCTGCTAAGCCCATTTTTGTATGAGTTCTACTTAGACCCTCTTTTGAGGCATATACAGTCAGACCCAGAGGTTGAGGGTACATCTTTGAATCCTGAGGCTCTCCCTCTCAAAGTTTTAGCTTTTGCAGATGATGTTGTTCTATGTCTTAAGAATGATAGCTCAGGGACTGCTGTTACAAGCTTTAGGGAATTTGAGGTAGTCTCTAGATCTCATGTAAACTATCGCAAGAACATGGGTACCCTATTGAGTGATATTGGAGGGCCTAATCCTAGTCAGAAAGCCTCAATCCAATTACAGGACTCTGACATAAAAATTCTGGGTATTGCTTCCAGGAGTAGGAACTTAGCATACAGTAATTCGGAGTCTGGTTTACATAAGGCAGATGCAAAGAATAACCTATGGCAAAAAATGGATTTCAAAATTAAAGTGGGTAACTTTAATACAAACTTTACTTCTACCCATGTTTTTATACATTAATGATGCTTTTCTGCCTCCTGCACATAAAGAGGTTAAATTATACAGTGCATCTTTTCATGCCTTGTAGGGTAGTTGCTGTGACGCTTGGCCAGCTGGTTATGATTGTTGTATGATATTTATAATATAAAAATATAGTGTGTGAGAGTGTCTGTGCTTCCATGGATGCCCCCCACCAGGTTTCACTGAAGCTACAGGATATATTAAACTGACCAGGAGAGCTCTGTAATGTAATTAACTTCCTTGAGAAATTGCATTTTATGGCTTTTTTTATGACCTGTTGCTGCTTTGAAGTTGGGAAGCTAAATATACATTTTTATTACAGGACAGGACATAATTTAGCTGATTCCTGTTAGTTATCTCACACCTAGGTGCGGGATTGCAGGGTTGTAAATCTTCAAAGGAACTGGCTGATCAAAGACTAATAATTTGGGGCATTAGTTTTTTCTGATGTCACATTTTTTAATATATCTTCTGACAGAAAATCATTGTTCGTATTTTTTTTAATTCCAAAAAGGAGGAGCTAGATGACTCACCAAGGGGGTGGGGAGATGGAGTTGAAATGTATCCTTGTAACTGGGGAATATGTCATATCTTTTTGGGCTCTTAAGAAGCAAGATCTCTAATTTAACGGCACTTACTGAGGTAATACACTAGATGGAAAAAGTCTAAATGTATTGTGGCATGAGTTTTTGTTTTGTACTTTGCTCATGTTCTTTTAAGTGATTGCATGCTCTTTGACATATTGTCCTGTGTTTACATTTCTCATATTTTTATCATCTTTTAGTAAAATATTTATTTGAAAGATACTGCCTGGGTGTGTCTTCCAAGTTCTTTTTGCATGTGATGTATACGAGGTTAAGTTTGACAGCTGTTCTGAAGGGCTTGATGGTGTTACCCAAACTGGAAAAAGGTAAGAATATACCTAAGGTCTTTAATAGAGTTTTAAGGGTTCATTTGGAAGCCTGGGTTGGTGCCCCTGGTGAAAGATTGTACTGCAATCCCCGAAGAGAGTACGTATCTAAGCCTGTACATTGGGTACGCTAGCATAAGGTTCACAGTTGTAATCCCCCCAGAACTTGAGACTAAAGCTGATTCAGACCCAAAAAGCAGGCAGGAGGGTTACCCCTGTCTGTTACCTGTTCACATTACTGCCCTCAGAGTTTGGCACTGTGGAAGCAGAGGGTCTGACCTGTTGAGTGCGTTTGTGACAGTTGCCTCAACCCCTTAAAATGAGAAGCAATGCATAAAACTGTAGAGAAAGGTGGCTTGAGTATGGTTAACCTGTTAGTCTTTTATTTTTGAGTATTTGTATGGAATAACATTAGTATGGCTTTAAAGCAGAGGTGCAGACAATGGCTTCCTATGGTCAAAGAATGTGTATTGCCATATCTACTACCCTGGCAAATGGGTAACCTTCACACATACCCCATTAGGGTGCATGTTCCCTATTTGTGAAACTGGCCTATTTAAAAATAAAGAAATGGAACACTAACCTACAACCAAGTTCTGACCTTAATTAAACAGCAGTTATATTTCACTGTCTTAGATAATACTTTCTTAGTAAAGTTAAGTTTTCCTTCTTGTACATTAAACAATGTAGACCTGGTACTTACACAACTGACACATCCTAGAATGCCCACGTTTATATGAGATGTACTGTGGTTGAGTAGTCACCCCTTACAGAAATAATCATATGAAATGCTTTCATGCTGCGCACATAAATCTACCCATGTGATATATGCGCTGCAAGTATGATTTAAATGTTAAATTGGAACTGATGGCATGCATGTGGCATGCATGCAGCAAGCAAGTGTTAAAAATATGCTTTTTATGTTAAAGTGGAACAGACTGCATGCATATGGCATGCATGCAAAAAGCAAGTGTTCACTGATAACTGCACACATAAAAGTTAAGTGACTTGCTCAGGATCACACCATATACATGTAGGAGTTGATGAGATTCAAACCCAGGTCTTCAGGTTTGCAGTTCAGTGCCTTTAACCACTAAGCTATACTGCCTGCACACATATGGATAGCTTATACTTCAATACAAATCTGCATACATCTACATGCATGCAGCATGTTTATAGCCACTGTTATACTTTTTTCATTTTCTTGTCCCCCCTCATCTCGGCTTCACAGCTGAACTGTAACACACATACCAATGGAAACACATGTGGTTCTTTCCACCCCAGTCACAACTTACCCACAAAACAACTTAATTGCTTCTGTCAGGCATGTACTCCTACTATTTTCTCTCCATAATTTTGAATGCTTCCACACAAACAGACTTTAAGGGGTGTGATGGTCTAGATGTGCTCTGTGAAGTACTCTACTCTAAAGGTGGTGAAAAGAGATGAGTGAGGCACCAAGGTCCAAATTATTGTGGGTAAGATAACCATTACCCAGACAAGGAGAGGCAGGAGTTGACCTAGTGCTTCAATGCCTGCAGGGCATTTATTTTGTACCAAGGGTACAGAGACACAGTCACAAGAGGAAGGAAGGGTTGCCCGAGAACAATAGGGCAATAAACAGAGAAATACTTTATCTATGACTACTAAGATTATTACCACAAGAATAGACTATAGGCCTACTGCCACTCTTATTCTGAAATTATTCTACAATTTGATACTCTTAGGGGAGGATCAGATGACATAAGCCACTCAGAACTGTATTAGGGTAATTATCACCACACTTTTCCATCAGAGTCTAGATGTTACAAGAGTCCAGGGATCCGGCGTCTTCATGTACACCATCGTTCTTTGTTGGTAGCTACAAGGGAAGTAAAACAGAACTGTAGAACCCTAATTACAATTCCCAGCAAGGATCTAGTTAAGGCCACTGGAGTGGTGAGAGGTTTGGTAAACAGACCATATGTTTCTTCAGCAAAAGCCCACTCTCTCCAAGGTTGCCGGAATGAAGAACCAGAGCAACTGGTTCCTGAAATAACCCACTGAAAACAAAGGGTTCCTCGGCCAAAACCCACTTCCAGGGTTGCCAAGGACAAAGAGAAATCAGAACCTTCGTGGCGACAAATCCAGTGGAGGACCACCACAACCTGAAGGATGCTGCAGCGCTCCAAGGGCCAGCTAAACTCAGAAGGATTTCTGACAGGACCAAGAACCAGAAGAATTTGAAGAGATGATGGTTGATTCTGCAATCCTAGGATTAGAAACTAACACAAAAACAAAGAAACGGCGGATGCGTCCTGCACTGGGCTTCGACAGACTCGACTTTCGGCAAACAACCAGGAAGGGCGGAGACCAGGTTCTCCAGGATGAACAAACTCTTCTGTCGAGGGTGACCAACTTTGGGACATCTGGAACCGGAACCATGTGGAACAACACTGGCACGGCTGTTGTGATGCGTTTCGGCGGACGTACCTTCGAGCTGTGGAAAACAAGAAACGGCGGGTACGACTTGTACGACTGGCGACGGACTCGACTTCGGCGGACGACACAGACGGAAGTGATGAGATGATGGATGATCCCACAGGAGTGAAGAATGCTGAGAAGACGTCTTCTTCTGAGTAGAGACTGATTCTGAGTACGTAGTATTACAGACCACACTATGGGACTGCAGTGTGGTAGAAGATTGAGACTATCCTCATACAGTAGTAACCATATAACTAAAAGATGCCCAGAGAACTGTGGAATGATACAATAATTTGCTGGGGGAAGGGCAAATTATAAATTTAGGGGCAATTATTACTGGTGGGGCCAATGTTCAGGTGCTTAGAGCAATAGTTCAGATTCTTAGAGCAAAAGTTCAGATGCTTAGAGCAATAGTTCAGATGCTTAGAGCAACATTTCGGATAACCAGGGGCATAGTTCAGATGCTTAGGGCAATAGTTCAGGTACTTAGGGATAAATAGCCACAATCCAATACGACACAGTCCTGGTGCTTATTAGCAAGTTCACAGTCTTTCAGGTATTTTAGCAATAACCATTGCATAAGCAGTACAGTTGTTACAGTAGTTTCACAGTATAGGTGAACTGAGCACCCTTGGATAAACCCCTTTTCCCTAAATGTCAGGCCTTCCTGAATAGGATCTGGCTACCCCTGAACGTGTTGGCTAAGAAAGCCTCCCTTTAATACCACTAGGCTGGCTTGCCCTATTACACTAGGCCGGGGCCTCCCTTAGTACCACTAGGCTGGCTTGCCCTATTACACTAGGCTGGGGCCTCCCTTAGTACCACTAGGCTGACTTACCCTATTACACTAGGCTGAGGCCTCCCACGAACCCTGCTTTACCTTGGGCCTGATGCCCTACCAAGACTTGGGCCTGGTGCCCCACTTTATATTGGGCCTGGTGCCCCACTTTATATTGTGCCTGCATTGCCCATTTAAATAATTATAAGCTCAAAAGTGGTCAGGCCCCTTTAATTCTGCAGCTCCCTAGGTGCTGCTGTCACTCAACAGCACATCACTGCCCCAAAGCCCGCCTCCCTATGAATATTCATGAGGCTGCTATACTGGCCTTGACTCTCAGCCCCTCCTGTGGGCGTCGCTAACACTGCCTCCCTACTGAATATTAAAATAGAGGGTCCTAGCGACCCGATGCCCATGAGGCACTTGGCCACCTTGTATGTGCCTACTGCACCTTCTTTAACCCCACAGAGCAGTCCCTGTTGGATATAAGGTGGTCAGCATGAATCGCATGCTGCCGTCGACTCACAACACCACACCGGGACAACTGGAAGCAGACGGGAGGCGGGAGGTATGCTGGCAGAGGGAGGGATGGTTTCAGGCAGCAGGGGGGACAACTAGGGGGCCTCTGAAGGATGACAGTCGAGCGATGATGCGGCGCTTCTCGGCCGCCGGTGAGGGATGGGAATTTAAACTAAAACCAAAAGGGAGGGGGGGAAACAAATAAATGGAGGGGCTATTCAGCCCAACATGCGGCGAACGGACGAATTCTTCTTCTCAGGGGGAGGACTCACCGGACTTGGCAGCACCAAAGGACGGCAGCCACAGGAGGCTTCACTGCACTGGACTGGAGGAGGGGAATCACTGTGGAGTCAACAGGACCGGCTTCATGACCCCAGATAAGCCACAAGTCCCTGTTGCACTCCTGTGACCCTCTCTACTCCACAGCCCAGCAACAACTGACTCTTTTCTAAAAACAGACACTAATTTGTTTCAAAAGTGCTCGGGGTTCTCATTCTTGAGCCCCGAGCTCACGCCCAAACAAACGCTAGGGACTTGGAGGAGGCACCACGCGCAGGCCAGAGGCAGCAAACCTGGCGCGTGGGTGCCCATTCTCCTGCTGCTTGCTCGGAGGAGGGTGGAACGGAGCAGGCAGGCAGCAGGGAGAAAAAAAAACATTTACTTTGCATGACAAAAGCCCTTCCTAACATTTTACTATGGCACACAAAGAGGGACCCCTGGGGCATTTTAGAACCCCCCTATAACTCTGTTTTATTTACTCGGATGCCCCAACTTTGGGGCATTACAGATTCGGGCCCGCCTAAAAATACATGTCCCCATGTATTCCCTTAACACTTTATAAAAGATATTGTCTTAACAACCTCTAAAATCTTACTTAACACTCTGTGAAGTCTTACGTTAATAAAACACTCTTAAATTCTCAAAAATATTCTTAAAACATCTACTATACTGTAAATTTTTTAAGTTTTACACTAAAGTGACTGTGTCTGGGGAATTACTTGGATGAGATCTACCTGTAGTACCAGGGTACGAGTTGAAAAGCTTCTGTGATATACCATCTAGGAGGGATACCTGAGTTCATTCGTTGGGATCTGCGGGGTTGGAAATCTACAGGTTCTTGAACAATACGTTCTCTTTCCAGGAAATCTGATATTTCCGGAGCTATCACTGGTACACAATTCGGATGGTCATGGGAATTCATATATGAAGTACGGGTCCAAGGTTCTGTACACCAACTAGTTGGCGATTCTAGTTCCCACATTTTGTCTTTTGTGGACTCCTGCCTCTCTTTTGGCGTAGGACTGTCCTGATCCTTAATGAGCACAGCATCTCTGAAAGTGCAAGCTTTTAGGAGATTCCAATGAACAATCTTGGTACCATGTCCTAATTCCTGTTGGATCTTGTATACCGGTAGTTTGGGATAAGGTATCTCAATAATACAATAAGGTTCTGGTTCCCACTTTGAAGACAGTTTGCTGCATTTTCGAGTCTTTTTCAATATTACTCTTTCTTCAACAAGTAAAGGTGTAGCCTTGTCCTTGATATCATAATTTGCTTTTTGCTTTTGCCGTACTTGCTCCATGTGTCTACCAACAATTTGTCTAGCTTCCTGCAAAAGTTGGTTATGTTTCTGGACCCAATTTGTAACTGGCTTCTTTACTTTAGTTTCTTCTTGTGGTACATCCAGCACTAAGTCCATCGGAAGTCTTCCGTGTCGTCCAAAAAATAAGTAATGAGATATATAACCCATGGAGCAATGAATAGTATTATTATAAAGATATGTGAGCTCGGAAAGCAAAGCTGGCCAGAAGAGACGTTTATACTCTGGTAGAGCTCGCAGCATCTCCAGCAGAGTCTGATTTGTTCTTTCGCAAAGTCCATTACCTTGGGGATGGTAAGTAGTGCTTTTCAACTTATGGCTTCCATACAGGGCGCAAAGTTCATGAAATTGTTGTGATTCAAAAGACGTTCCTTTGTCTGTGAAGATTTTTGTAGGATATCCGTAAGGTCATACAAAACATCTCATGAAGGTCTCAGCAGTAGTTCGAGCAGATAGGTCTTTTACTGCGCTTGCAACCACGAACTTGGAAAAGTGATCAACCATAGTGAGGATATAGATGTGTCCATTTGTGCTAGGGTCCAACTTCAAATGATCAAGAGCAACTAGTTCCAATGTTGCATTACCAACTATTGGATGGAGAGGAGCTCTCTGATTCACCTTCTCCTTGCTCTTTAAGTTACATGCTGGACATTCCTCACACCATTTTATTATATCATTTTGAATTCCTATCCAGTAAAATCTCCTTCTGATAATAGCTTCAGTTCTTTTGTGACCAAAATGTCCTGAATTATCATGGTACACCTCTAATACTATGGAAGCACTGGTCTTTGGAACTATGATCTGAGTCAATTCTATGTGTGTGGTAGGATCTCTACTTTTCTTAACCAAATGGCAATCTTCTATGGCCAGATGAGTTCTGTGTCTCCAAAGTTTCATCGCTTCTATGTTCAGTTTCTTTCTTTCCTTTTGGGTCATGTGTTTCTATGCAGCAACTAGAGCTTTTACGTGGCGAACTACATGGTCTTGGCTTTGTAATTTCACCCATAGATTCTTTTGGTTCACAATCATGTCATCCACTTCTGGTTGACTTTCCACTTCAGACTCGGGAGCAACTTGACAACATGCCTGTGCAATCTCAGCTGGTACCTGCAGAAAAGGTAGCATTTCTATGTTTTCCAGCAGGGTGTCTTCTATTTCTGATTCTCCTTGCCCAGGCATCCGGGACAAGGCATCAGCATTCACATTAGCTTTACCGGAACAATATTTTAAAGAGAATTGGTAATTCGCAAGTCGAGAGGCCCACCTCTGCTCCAGGGCTTCTAACTTCGCAGTATTTAAGTGTGCCAAAGGATTATTATCCGTGAAAACCGTGAAAGGGGTGGCAGCTAAATATTGCTGGAATTTCTCAGTGATAGCCCAGACTAGCTCTAAAAATTCAAGTTTGAAAGAGCTATAGCAGGCGTCATTCTGCTCGGAGCATCTTTATCCTCTGCTTGCGTAGGCTACTACTCTTTCTATGCCATTCTGTTCTTGTGTGAGTACCATGCCCAACCCTTTGTTACTGGCATCGGAATACAACAGAAAAGGTTTTGCATAATCTGGATACACCAATATAGGAGCCTCAGTTAATATCTTTTTTAATTGATCGAATGCTTCTTGTTGTTCAGTACCCCATGTAACCAGATGATTCTTTGGGACTCAACCTTCTGCTGATCCTCTTAAAAGTTTGTGTAATGGCACAGCAATTTTTGAGAAGCTCTTGATAAATCTCCGATAATATCCCACAAATCCCAAGAATTTTTGGACCTCTTTAATGGTAGTAGGAACAGGCCATTTCTTTACTGCTTCGATCTTCTCTGGGTCTGGCGTCACTCCATCCACGGAGACTATATGTCCCAGATAACTCACTTTAGTCTGCAATAGATGACATTTAGAGGGTTTTATTTTAAGACCATATCGGATCAATCTTTGGAACACTTTGTCCAAGTGACGCAAATGATCTTCGTGAGTCTTTGAATATACAATGATATCATCTAGATATAACAACAGGGTATTGAAATTCCAGATTCCAAGACAATGTTCAACCAGTCTTTGAAAAGTTCCCGGTGCATTACACAATCCAAAAGGCATCCTGGTGAATTCAAAGAGACCCATGGGGGTAATAAAGGCTGCTTTCTCTTGATCCTTTGGTGCCATTGGAACGTGCCAGTATCCGCTGGTTAAATCCAGAGTGAAGAATACGGCTGCTGATTGGAGAGCCATGAGAGAATCTTCTATCTGAGGCAAAGATACGCATCCTTATGGGTGATGGCATTTAATTTGCGGTAATCCACACAGAATCGGATCTTACCATCCTTCTTCTTTACCAGGACAATTGGCGATGCCCATGGGCTGTGGCTTTCCTTGATCACATCAGCCTCTTTCATTTCTTTAATCATTTCTTTACTTGCTGGTACATGGGCTGGTGGGATAGGCCTAAATCGTTCTCTGATAGGCGGATGTCCATGGGTACTGATGTGATGTTGTACCCACGAGCTAACAAAATCTAAGGGGTGTTGGCTAAAAGCTTCCTTCCGGTGTAAAACCACTTTCAAAACATCAGCTCTTTGCTTAACAGTGGTCTTCAGATTGCCTACTTTAATCTCTTTAGTCCATTCTGGTATCTGGTCGCTTTCCATCCCTCCTTCAGGCACTTTCTCTACCTCTTCCCCAGCTTCAATAATGTCTTGCAAGCACACCATGTGGATCTGGGCAACCTGCTGGTTTCAGTACAGTTGCACATCGTGAGTCCCATAATTCAACACTCGGACTAGCATCCGACCCCTGATTACAGTAGCTACACTCCGAGCTACTATTATCGGCTCTTCCTTGTTCATAGGGTAAGGTTCCACTACAGCATCGTAATCTTGACCCCTTGGGCCCACCTTTGCTTTGCACCAAAGGGTGGTTTCGGTGCCTGGCTTCAATGTTACTGGTCTAGCATCTGTCACTCTTACTTTACCAATTTCACCCTCAGCATTAGCAAACCATTGATGGCATTGCAAGTTGTAGATGGTTTGTTGCAGGGCATGTTTCTCCACTCGGAGTACGTGTTTGGCTTGCTGGTGGAGAATGCTCACTAGTTTGTCAAAGCAATTTTGTAGAACATTCATCCCCAGAATTAGTGGTGGCAGTTGATCACTCTCGAGGTCACTCACAATGATGCCTGTGTTGCATTGGATGTTCTTTCCAAGCTGTACATTGGCTTCTAGATATCCCAAATACAGTACTTCATTGCCGTTGCTCACTATTAACTTCACCCATGATCTAGGAGGTGGCTTCAGATCATTAGGTGTCCAGTATCTTCGGAACTCTCATCCTTGCAATGTAGTAACCTGTGATCCGGTGTCTAACAATGCCATAAGTTCGATGCCATCTATCTTGACTGGTATCATCGGACCTCTTCCAATGAAACATGACTGCTCTAATGGGACTGCTGGACCTGAACATCTGCTCTTTGAGGGTCGGTCCTCATCCCCAAAGAATTTCTGTTTAAATTCAGTGTGTTGCTTGCTGGCTGACCACATCTTCTTTCTATATGGCCACTAACACCACACCGGCTACATATGGGCCTTCCTTGGCCATCAAACTGATCTGTGGAGTGCCTCCCTTCACTCCTTCTCGAATGCTTTATTTGGTCACTCTCCTTTCTTTCTTTCCCTGGTGGATTAAAGCATTTCTCATTCTTCCAACCTGCTTTCCAGCTTTGCATTTCTTTACACATCTTTGCCATCTGGTTGGTTAGAGTGGCAATCTGCTCGGTCAGCTCTGAGTGTTGACTAGTGCTGGTCTGCACAGAACAGATTGGTGTCTGTATCCTTGGTCCATGCATCTGTTCATGTTCTGAACACCGGCTCGGGTAGGCAACAGCTTCTCTCCCAGGTTCCAATCTTTGTAATGACATTTCCTCTGGCTGGAGTCTTGATTGCCAAGAATTGTCTTCTTTCCACCCTTTTGTAGTGTAGGTAATCCATTGAGTTCCCATAGAGGTTGCCATTTGGGGATATACCAGAGCCTCTTCTCTGGAATGTCCCAAACCAAATATTCTAATGGCTTTCTCCTTAAAATCCAGGAAGTCGACTTCAGGGTTTTGCAAGTGCAGCATGCGTAGCTCTCTCCTCAGGGCTTCACTTTGCACCCCTTCAACAAATGTTTCTACTAGCACTCAATCTGCATCTTGGACCTCTGCTGCGTCTACCCTCTCTATAGCTCACAATAGCTCCTGCAAACTCAGTGCGAACTCCCTCACGGTCTCTTGGGGCTTCTGGGTGCGAGAAAAGAACTTCATTTTGAGGTCAGACATGGTCCTAGCATCAAAGATTTGCTGTAGCCTCTGGATGATCTGGTCTGCTGTGGCTTTTGCTCCATTCAGCCAGGATTGGACCTCTCGGTGGGCAGCTCCTTTAAGTTGCCCGATTAAAATTTCGACCTTCTGCTGCTCAGGGATCTGATACAGCCGAAACATTGCCTGCATTTTTGAATGGAGTTCCCCTAGATTGCTGGTTCCGTTGCCATCCTTTTCTCTGGAAAACTGTGGAAGCCAGGGCACTCCAAAGTAATACGGCATGGTTAGAGGAGATGGTGGTATATTCCCTCTAGGTCCATCTCGGTCTCCTCCAGCCGACTCAATATCTCCCCCAGACAATCCACTACTACACCCTGGCTCCATCTGTGCTTCTTATTAAGCAACCCCAACTTTGGACTCCTTGGATAAATAATTATCTCTATTCTGCCGACTACGCCAAAGAATTTTGCCTTCCTCTGATGGTCTAGAGGTGCTCTGTGAAGTACTCTACTCTAAAGGTGGTGAAAAGAGATGAGTGAGGCACCAAGGTCCAAATTATTGTGGATAACCGTTACCCAGACAAGGAGAGGCAGGAGTCGACCTAGGGCTTCAATGCCCACTGGGTGTTTATTTTGTACCAAGGGTAGAGAGACACAGTCACAAGAGGAAGGAGGGGTTGCCCGAGAACAATAGGGCAATAAACAGAGAAATACTTTATCTATGACTACTAAGATTATTACCACAAGAATAGACTATAGGCCTACTGCCACTCTTATTCTGAAATTATTCTACAATTTGATACTCTTAGGGGAGGATCAGATGACATAAGCCACTCAGAACTGTATTAGGGTAATTATCACCACACTTTTCCATCAGAGTCTAGATGTTACAAGAGTCCAGGGATCCGGCGTCTTCATGTACACCGTCGTTCTTCATTGGTAGCTACAAGGGAAGTAAAACAGAACTGTAGAACCCTAATCACAATTCCCAGCAAGGACCTAGTTAAGGCCACTGGAGTGGTGAGAGGTTTGGTAAACAGACCATATGTTTCTTCAGCAAAAGCCCACTCTGTCTCCAAGGTTGCCGGAATGAAGAACCAGAGCAACTGGTTCCCGAAATAACCCACTGAAAACAAAGGGTTCCTCAGCCAAAACCCACTTCCAGGGTTGCCAAGGATGAAGAGAAATCAGAACCTTCGTGGCGACGAATCCAATGGAGGACCACCACGACCTGAAGGATGCTGCAGCACTCCAAGGGCCAGCTAAACTCAGAAGGGTTTCTGACAGGACCCAGACCCAGAAGAATCTGAAAAGATGATGGTTGATTCTGCAATCCTTGGATTAGAAACTAACACAAAAACAAAGAGACGGCGGATGCGTCCCGTACTGGGCTTCGACGGACTCGACTTTCGGCGAACGACCAGGAAGGACGCAGACCAGGTTCTCCAGGATGGGCATACTCTTCTGTAGAGGGTGACCAACTTCGGGACATCTGGAACAGGAACCATGTGGAATGACACTGGCATGGCTGTCGTGATGCGTTTCGGCGGATGTACCTTCGAGCTGTGGAAAACAAGAAACGGTGGGTATGACTTGTACGACTGGTGACGGACTTGACTTCGGCGGACGACACAGACGGAAGTGATGAGATGATGGATGATCCCACAGGAGTGAAGAATTCTGAGAAGACGTCTTTTTCTGAGTAGAGACTGATTCTGAGTACGTAGTGTTACAGACCACACTATGGGACTGCAGTGTGGCAGAAGATTGAGACTGTCCTCATACAGTAGCAACCATATAACTGAAAGATGCCCATAGAACTGTGGAATGATACAATAATTTTCTGGGGGAAGGGCAAATTATAAATTTAGGGGCAATTATTACTGGCAGGGCTAATGTTCAGGTGCTTAGAGCAATAGTTCAGGTGCTTAGAGCAATAGTTCAGATACTTAGAGCAATAGTTCAGATGCTTAGGACAATAGTTCAGATGCTTAGAGCAATAGTTCAGATGCTTAGAGCAACATTTCGGACAACCAGGGGCATAGTTCAGATACTTACGGCAATAGTTCAGGTACTTAGGGATAAATAGCCACAATCCAATACAACACAGTCCTGATGCTTATTAGCAAGTTCACAGTCTTTCAGGTATTTTAGCAATAACCATTGCATAAGCAGTACAGTTGTTACAGTAGCTTCACAGTATAGGTGAACTGAGCACCCTTGGATAAACCCCTTTTCCCTTAACGTTGGGCCTTCCTGAATAGGATCTGGCTTCCCCTGAACGTGTTGGCTAAGGAAGCCTCCCTTTAATACCACTAGGCTGGCTTGCCGTATTACACTAGGCCGGGGCCTCTCTTAGTACCACTAGGCTGGCTTGCCCTATTACACTAGGCCAGGACCTCCCACGAACCCTGCTTTACCTTGGGCCTAATGCCCTACTTTTACCTCAGGCCTAATTCCCTACCAAGACTTGGGCCTGGTGTCCCACTTTATATTGGGCCTGGTGCCTCACTTTATATTGGGCCTGGTGCCCCACTTTATATTGGGCCTGAATTGCCCATTTAAATAATTATTAGCTCAAAAGTGGTCGGTCCCCTTTAATTCTGCAGCTCTCTAAGGGCTGCTGTCACTCAACAGCACATCGCTGCCCCAAAGCCCGCCTCCCTATGAATATTCATGAGGCCGCTATACTGGTCTTGACTCTCAGCCCCTCCCGTGGGCGTCGCTAACACCGCCTCCCTACTGAATATTAAAATAGAGGGTCCTAGCGACCTGATGCCCACGTGGCACACGGCCGCCTTGTATGCACCTACTGTGCCTTCTTTAACCCCACAGTGCAGTCCCCTTTGGATATAAGGCGGTCAGCACGAATCGCGTGTTACCGCCGACTCACCGCACCACACTGGGACAACTGGAAGCAGATGGGAGGTGGGAGGTAAGCTGGCAGATGGAGGGACGGTTTCAGGCAGCAGAAGGGATGACTAGGGGGCCTCTGAAGGATGACAGGCGAGTGATGATGCGGCGCTTCTCGGCCACCGGTGAGGGATGGGAATTTAAACTAAAACCAAAAGGGAGGGGGAAACCAAATAAATGGAGGGGCTATTCAGCCCAACGGTAGGAACAGCCGAATTCTTCTTCTTGGGGACCCCGGACTTGCTAGCACCAAAGGACGGCAGCCACAGGAAGCTTCATTGCATTGGAGTGGAGGAGGGGAATCATCGCGGAGTCAACAGGACCGGCTTCATGACCCCAGGTAAGCCACAAGTCCCTGTTGCACGCCTGTGACCCTCTCTACTCCACAGCCCAGCAACAACTGACTCTTTTCTAAAAATGGACACTAATTTGTTTCAAAAGTGCTCGGGGTTCTCATTCTCAAGCCCCGAACTCATGCCCAAACAAACGCTAGGGACTTGGAGGAGGCACCACGCGCAGGCCAGAGGCAGTGAACCTGGCGCATGGGTTCTCATTTTCCTGCTGCTTGCTCTGGGGCGGGGGGTGGAACGGAGCAGGCAGGCAGCAGGGAGAAAAAAAACCATTTACTTTGCATGCCAAAAGCCCTTCCTAAAGTTTTACTATGGCACACAAAGAGGGACCCCTGGGGCATTTTAGAACCCCCCTATAACTCTGTTTTATTTACTCGGATGCCCCAACTTTGGGGCATTACGGGGCAAACACTAAAGTAGTGATAACTTGACATCCACCCACATGGCCAGTTCCCTTCCTCCCAATTCACGTACACTGTAGCAGGTGCGGTCATGCTGCTACAGACAACACTCCAAGTATAGATACTGTATAAGTCAAGAGTCTGTTACCTGAGTACTAGAGAGCCAGAGGTAGGAGTCTTTGAGAGATGTTATTCATGGGTCAGAATGCTGGGGCGTACCCCCCTTGAAATGAATGGAGTTATTTTTTATTTTTATATTATACATTATGAGGGCGAGTTGATGAATAATGAAGGCCACTATTCTACTAAGAAGGCTCTTGTTCATCAAGCGGTGGCCTTCATTAATTTACAACTCTTCATCAATAATGTATAAATAGTAATAAGAAAATACTCCCATTCATTTCAATGGGCACACCCCTGCACTCTCTCTGACTCTATGTCATAATGGGCCTGAGCATGGGGATGTGGAGGTCAGCTTCAATGGGGAAGGGGCATAACCCTGACTATAGTGGGGCTTCAGTAGTCTGTGCATACCATTCCACTCAACTGCCCCTGAATGCAAGGGACAGCCCTCATTTTACCTTTGAAAACTGCCCTGCCCCTCATCCATCCCTCATGGAAAACATGCTGCTCACACATAAAATGTCCTGTATATTTAGAGCTTATGGCAGGATGCCATTTCAGATTTCAGCAGCGGGGAGCCAATAACCAGTGGAGGCCAGGTGTTATTAGCCCCTAGGTGGCAAGCTCTGGAATGTGTGGAACGTCTCTAAAAGGTAAAACTTATTTGCTGTGACTGAAAAGTGGTATGCAAGTCAGGAAAAATTCAGATGTATAAGATTCACCTATCTATACCCCAGAGCAGTGCATCAGATGTAGGCTTAAACCCACCAAGTTACTAACCAATTTTTTTTCCTGGCTGAGGTTCTGATCCCCCCTCCCAAAAAGTCCCAATTTCTCTCCCAAACTCCATTCCATTCAATACCCATCCCAAATGGATCATGAAGTCACCCAAAGGCACAGAAACATGAAAAACACATCAATATTTCAGTCCTTCCTCTTTCCCCAATCCCACTGTAAAAAAAAAATGATTTACTTTTACTTACCCAGCCATCTGGCCAGAACCTGTGGCCTGGCCCAATATGCCACAAGCCCAGTTTTCAGTCTGCTCCTCCTCCGTCCTTCTTCCAGAAGTTGGAGGCTTAAACTGACCACCCCAAGTCCCCATCATGGTCCATGAGCACGTCACCTCACCAACCAGACCCACCCAACCTGTGTTGCTTGCTTCTTGCTTGGCTGCTGCCATGGCTGCTGCTGCACTGCACTGATCAAGGCCTTTGAAGGTTGCCCACATCTCTGTCACTACTGCTGCTAGGTCTAGCTTTCTGCTGCAGGAGGCCCATGCTGTTTGTTTTGCAAGGTGAGCCTATTAGAGTAAGTAGGTAGCCTACTCTTGAGTAAGTTTCTAGCTCACCCTTTGCCCCTTCAGTCACCAGGGGATATTGAGGCTCAATAAGAGTAGAACAACAAAAATATGCCACCACAACACTGCTGTTGACAATTCAGTGCTCACTGACTCCTCCAAGCTGTAGTGTGTAGCCTGTCTACTCTGTGGCGGCAAAGATAGTGTTGCACTCGCATGACTCATGTGCTTTTGCTTGGCTGGAGCTCCTCCACGTCACATGTGATGGCGGTGCCACTAATAGGTGGAGAGAGTGGACAACACAATACAGACACAGTCAAGTCAGGAGTGCATCTGCAGCATGAGCTCCACAGGCCAGGAGGCACTTACTGTGCAAAGATTAAATCTTAATTTAATCCCATAATTGTCACACCATATGAACAATTTACGTACAATTGTGGGGGGGGGGCAACTGCCCCCCTCTGCCCTACCTAAATGGCACCCCTGCTTTATGGTAGAAATTCATTCTCAGGTGCTAATATCAGAACATGAAACTAGAATGGTTTCCATTGTGTTCTGAGGTACTATATCCCTATGTTTCAGGATGTGTTCTGATCATCGTGAGGGTTAGTGTCTCTCATTTTCAATGTCCGTGTCCCTCATTTCAGTGACAAAATATGAGGAATGGTGCATGCTTTCAAGACCCTACTTAGCACAAAGAGTGCTGAGCATGACTATAGTGTATATGATCCATACAGAATGACAAAGGGAAAATAGGAGACCCAAAACAGTCATGGAGAAGCTCATTTGCAGCACTAAATATGCATAAGGGGATTTGCGTGGCCCAAAACAGAAATGTCAGGCTTCACAACACAGAGGCCCCTCTTCACACATCTGCAAAGCAGGATGTTGGCTGACTGTATCCTAGGCATTTAATGCAGTAAGCAAACAATACCTTACAAATTAATAGCAATTTAATGACAAAAATCAAAAGCCATTAAACGACTTGCAACCGGATCAGCATTAATGAGTTTATCTCATGTTAATGGAAAACCAATGAAAAAAGGTATTTAATGGCTCTATATGCTAGCAGTAATATAAGAAATAGAAACTAATGTGTTTTTAGATGAGATTTGTGCCAGCTTAGTTGCTGCACACATGGCAAGTATGCAACATGTGAACCTGATGTGATTTTTAAATGATATTCACAACAGCTTAACTGCTGCACTTACGTGAAGCGTGCACCACGTGAACCTGATGTGATTTTTAGATGTTCACACCAGCTTACCTGCTACACATATGTCAAGCTTGCAGCATGCAAACCTGATTTACCCTTTTAGACCTGTTTCACTTAGGTTCACTTTGTGTATGCGAACTGCATGCAAACATTGCACAATTAAGCATGTGGCATGCATTCTATATGTACACAGCACTCTTATATTTCTGTAGGGATGGAAGGTTGCGGGTGTGTAATTAACATACTAACATACTAAAAGCCAGCAAAATAGGCCAAATGGTCTGTCTTGTCTGCTCGAAAGCCAGCAACCTAGTGGCTGCTCGCCTTACCACCCCCCAGCCATCCAGAGGGTCTTCTTTTTCTTTTTTAGATTTCCCTTGTACCTGTCCCACCCTTT
Organism: Neoceratodus forsteri; assembly: GCA_016271365.2. Classification (NCBI taxonomy): domain Eukaryota; kingdom Metazoa; phylum Chordata; order Ceratodontiformes; family Ceratodontidae; genus Neoceratodus; species Neoceratodus forsteri. The sequence goes on along the minus strand of CM028130.1, from coordinate 1,061,296,962 downwards.
CTTGAAACCTTCCACTGTGCCCTCTTCCACCAGCCTCCCAGGCAGCGCATTCCACTGCTCCACCACCCTCTCAGTGAAAAAATGCCTCCAACACTCCCCCTGTAATTTCCCCCCTTCAGCTTCCACTCATGACCGCTAGTAGTTCCCCCCCTTCTTTAACCTAAACAGCTCTTTGGTTTCACTCCTGGTTATTCCTTTTACATACTTGAAAACCTCTATCATGTCTCCCCTATCCCTTCTCTCCTCCAGTGAGTAAAGCCCAAGCTCTCTCAGTCTCTCCTCATAAGGCCTCCCCTCCATGCCCTGAATCATCTTGGTCGCTCTCCTCTGAACCCTCTCCAGCAGCTCTATGTCCTTCTTCAAATGAGGTCTCCAGAACTGTACACAGTGCTCCAGCTGTGGCCAGACCAAGGCATTATACAGAGGGAGGATCACCTCCCTTCTTCTGGACATAATACCCCTGGCTATACAGCCCAGTATCCTGTTTGCTTTGGCTGCTGTTCTTCTACAATTTTCAGAGTTATTCATTTTGACGTCTACCACCACCTCTAAATCCCTTTCTCCCAATGTGGTTTGCAGTGTGACCCCCAGGGTGTACACATGTCCCGGGTTTCTTAGCCCTAAATGAAGTACCTTATATTTCCCAGTGTTAAATTTCAATCCCCACCTCCTTGACCACCCCTTCAGGGTATAGAGATCCCCCTGAACTGTCTCCCTCACTTGTTCACAATCCACCAATGCTCCCAGCTTTGAATCATCCACAAAGAGGCCCAACCTATTTTTAACCCCCCTCCCTATATCTGAGACGTAGGCATTGAACAAGAGTGGCCCCAATACTGAACCTTGAGGGACCCCACTGATTACCTTTCTGGGGGAGGAGAGTATCCCACCACCATTACCATCTGTAGACACCCTGAAAGCCAATTTTCTACTAAATTGAGCTCCTGTCCTCCCATTCCATCTCCCCCATTTTTGCTATCAATCCATTATGGGACACCGAATCGAATTTCTTGCTGAAATCTAGGTATAGGACATCCACCGGCCTATGTCTATCCAAGGCTCCCGTCACCCAGTCATAAAACTCCACAAGGTTGGTCTGACACAATCTCCCCGGGACAAAGCCATATTGTTTATCATCCTGGTGTCCTAACCTTTCCAACTGCCTCCCAAGCCTCTCCTTGATAAAGCCCTCCATTACTTTGTCTACCACAGACGTTAGACTGACAGGCCTATAATTCCCCATCTCCTCCCAAGACCCCCCCCTTATAAATAGGCACTACATAAGCCACCCTCCAATCCCGTGGCACCCATCCTGTCTGCAAAGAGGCATTAAAGAGTACAGCCAGTGGAACTGCCAGTACCTCCGCCAGTTCCTTCATATCCCTCGGATGTAATCCATCCGGCCCTGGCACCTTATCTGTTTTTAGTTTCTGAAGGACCTCTCTCACCCTATCCACTGTGATTTCTCCCCCAATCTACTCCCTCATGCAACCTTTCTACTCCTTCTTGATCTGGCCCTGCCTGTACCCTAGCCTCTTTCCATCTTCTGGTCTCAGACTGAGACTGACCTCTCTCTTTTTGCTGTCTCCTCATCACTCCCGTCAGGCTGTAGGGATCCTTTGTCACCCTCTGCAAAGATTGAGGCAAAGTACTCATTTAGCTCCTCTGCCTGATCCCCTGCTTCCTGACCCCATCCCCCCACAGTCTTAATCCTATTGATCTGTGTCCTCACTTTTCTCTTCTCTTCTCTCTTATGTATCTATAGAATCCCTCCCCCCTCCCGAATATCCCTAGCCAGATTTTTCTCCATCCCTGTCTTGGCATCCATCACCACTCTGGTGGCCTTTCTGGCCAATAATTCATACCCCCCCCCGCTCCTTATCCCCCCTATCACATTTGAAACATTTATAGATAGCCTTTTTATCCCTCACCACTTCCTGCACTTCCCTGGTCCACCAACATGGCCTGCTAGTTCCACCATGCTTATGCCTTACTTTAGTACAGGACCTAGTAGCCTCTTGCACCCTTTGTTTAATGGTCTCCCACAAACTTTCAGCATCCATATCCGGCCTAATCATGTCCAACCTCTCCCTTAGGATTTTACCCATACCCATGAAGTCTGCCTAAAATCAACCACTTCTGTATGAGTGTGGTTTTCCTCCCCTAGATACAGTAGGAACCAAACCGTAGCATGATCACCACCCACCAGTGGACTGCACACCTTCAGGCCTCTTATTTGTTCACTATCCGCAAGAACAATGTCCAATATCTGCCCCTCTCTAGTAGGTTCCCCTACCTGTTGGACCAGGAAGGCATCCTGAAAGACATCCATCATTATCTGTTCCCTAGTTACAGAGGATTTCATAGTATCCCAGTCCACCCCCGGCATATAAAGATCACCCATAACCACCACCCTACCCTTTCCAAGGTCACAGTGACCCTTGATGTTCTCAACCAACTTATGGTCCAGATCCTCCTCTATTGCAGGGGCCTATATACCACCCCTATCTTCACTTTCTTCCCTGCCCTCATTTGCAGGATTACCCAAATCACCTCCACACCCTCTCCAGCCTCCTCAACTCCACAAACCATAATGTCATTTCTGACTATCAGCGCACCCCCTCCCTTCACACATCCCTGTCTTTCCTGAATATCTGGTAGCCCTCTAAGTTTAGGTCCCAATCATTTCTCTGAGTGGCCCATGTCTCTGTAATTGCTGCCACATCCGCTGTTCCCTCAGCCAACATAGCATGGAGCTCAGGCATTTTATTGCTCATACTCCTGGTATTGATCAGGACTGTCCTCCACCCCAACTTTTCCCCCTCTCTTCAGCCCCCCAACCCTGCTCAATCGATTTTCTGCCCAGTTTTCCTTGAATTTTCAACATATTCCCTCTCACCCCTCGCGTACCCTGGACCTGGACCTGCAACATATTCCCTCTCATCCCCCACGTGCCCTAGACCTGGATCCTCAAATAGCCCTCCTGGGGTCATTTTATTATTAGACCCCCCCCTTACAAGTTTAAACCCTGTCTCTCACTTATAAATCCAGCAAGTTTTAATTTCAAGATCTCCTTCCCCTCCATGTTGAGGTGTAATCTATCCCTGGCATACAGCCCCTTATCCTCCCAAGTATCCCCCCAGCCACCTACTAGCCCATACCCCTCTGCCCTGCATCAATCCCTGAGCCACTTGTTCACCCCCCCCCCCCCAAGTTTTAGCTTGGTCTCACCAGTTGCCCTTGGTACCGGCAGAATCTCAGAGAATGAAATTTTACTTCCTGTAGAGTGACAAACCCTTGCCAGCTCCCGGAATCTAGCCTATATTTCTAGCTCACTGTTCTATTCCAAGTCATTTGTCCCCAAATGTACTAGGAAGTCTGGAGATCCCCCACAATTCAATGCCATTGAGTATAGGTGGAATTTGTCCTTATGTACTGATAGACCTGGTATACATTTAGCATTGACAGGGCTGCTTTTATTCTCCCCCTCCCCCTCCCAATAGATACCCCTTGTCGTGGAATCCCCCAGCAATATCACCTTCACCTCTCCCCCAACTTTATTAGTCCTCTTTATTCCATCCAGATTATTCCTTCTATCATCAAACCCTTGTTTGCTCCTACCTCTTCCTTCAGCCTGAGGGTCTTTACTAGCCCGTTTAGTACCTTCCAGGCTCCTCCTTCTGTCGACAATCCCCTGCTTGCTCCCCCCATCATCCGGGGGGCCACCCTCATGTGCAAGCCCTACTATATTCATACTACCTGCAACTGCCAGTTTACTCTTTGCCCCCCCAGTCTCTAGGGTGACCAGAGATCACCCCATCTCCCTTCCTGAGCTATAATCCTCCAATCCCCCACCCAAGCAACCTCCCACTGCCACCCCTCCCTTGAAACTGCACATCCCTCCCGATCAGCTGTAATACTCCCTACCTTATTCTCCACCTCCACCTCCCACAAAATGAAGTAGTTTTGTGATAGAACATGCTCGAGGTCATCATGCCCTGGTTTATTGGAAACTCAGGAGCACCTGTTGTTTGATTGTCTGTGTGCACTGGATCTTTGGACATCTTTGGCAGATACGCAGCTAGAACCTTTATTTTTGAGGGACTCCTACAAGGACTTAGTTCTTAGTATATTCACAGGTACATCATTGACATTTCACTCTAGCACACTGCAGGTCCTGTGTGCTGTATTAAAGTATTGCCTGTGACAGGCCAGGTGTGTCTCAACCTTGCAGCAGAAATTAACATAATATATTGAGGTAAGAAAAATGTTTTAATTGCACTTAAGCAAGTGTATATGTAGGATGTCAGGCAGCATAACAGATTCACTGTACAAACATTATGGAAAAGTTGTGATTTTTTTACAGCTAGAAAATTAGAGCATATCTTGATGTGGTGCTTGAAAATATGTTAGAAAATGGGCTAGTAAATCCTAGCATTCTGATTGGCTAGGACAGTAAGTTTAGCAGGTGGGTATTTCTCGATAAAGCCCGCTAACAAACAAGTTCCCATTTGGGGTGTCCCATTACTTGGGATATTCTTGGGCACCCCAAATTTTCAAACATACAACCCACCATTTTTTTTCTGCCCGCTAACAGAAAAGACTGACTGAGACCCAACACATGCACACAGACGCACAGGTACAGTTGACTGTCACATACGGCCCCCACAATAATTTTTAATTTTACCACCATTGTACCTCAGGCCAAGTACGCTCCTGAGGACTTTTCATTCCTGCCAAAAGCTGCTGCTCCATTATGACCGTCCTCAAGCCCGGCCCCCCCCACCGTGAGCCTGCTGATTCAGAACTAAGTTGCGCTGCATTTAAACATTTGCTCAAAAAAATAAAATGCATCAATAGCGGGATACCTACATTCAGGGCTGATCTCCAACATGACCTATCCCACTCCGTTCTACTCCCGGCATGATGACACATGTCCTCAAGTTCAACCCCACTCTGCTCCCCCGTTATTGCCCGCTGCTCCAGAACCGAGTTGTGCTGCATTTAAAAATCAAATAAATAAATCAGTACTGAGGTACCATTACAATCAGCACTGATCACCAACATCACCTTTCCAGCTCTGTTTTATAATAATAATAATAATAATAAATTTTATTTCTAAAGCGCCTTTCAGATTTTCAATGCGCTGTACAAAACACATAATACTGATCAAACATTATAATTCAATATAAAACACAGATAAAACTACAGTCTCATCAACAGCTTGAACACAGTCAATACTCTAGGAAGGCAATTTGATAAAAATTAGTTTTTAAACCCCTCTTAAATTCCTCCACTGAGATGCACTGCTGAAACCAATGGGGTAGAGAATTCCAAAGAGTGTAAGCAGCATAAGGAAAGGCTCTGCAACCAGATGAATTTAGACTCACTCTTGGAATCTCTAACAACCCCTCGCCAGCCAAGCGGAGCAATCGGCCAGGGCAGTAAAGAACCAGAAGATCTTTCAGATAGACTGGACCCTGATCATGTAAGGCTTTGAAAGTCAATAAACAGACTTTAAAGGTGATCCGCCACCGAACGGGAAGCAAGTGCAGATCGTGCAGCACCGGGGTAATGTGACAAGGCTTACTTGTCCCAGTCAAAACCCGGGCTGCCGCGTTCTGCACTAGCTGAAGGCAGTGGATTTCAACCCCAGAAATCCCAAAATACAGGGAACTGCAGTAGTCCAAACATGAGGACACGAAGGCGTGGACCAGCGTTAGTAACGTGTCAGACGGAACAAGGTGCTTCACTCTAGTGATATTCAAAAGATAGTAGAAGGAAGTCTTGATGACTGCTGACACCTGTGACTGTAGTGTCAGCCTGTCATCCAAGATAACCCCTAGGTTACACACCCGTTCGGAGGTCGGAAGTGACACACCCCCCAAGAAACATTCCTGAGGGTGCACCAACCAGCGGCCTCTCTATCCGACAGCTCGGATCCACTACCAAAACCTCTGTCTTTTCTGAGTTCAACTTCAGCCAACTAGAATCCAACCATTCCTGGATTTCTTTCAGACAGTTGTTAAACACTGAGACAGCTCCATCCTGGTCAGGCGCGAAAGACAGATATAGCTGGGTATCATCTGCATAGCAGTGAAACCTCAGCTTATACCTTCTTATAACGTCTCCGAGGGGCAGCATATACACCGCGAATAACATGGGAGATAGCACAGAACCCTGAGGCACCCCACACAACAAAGAAGTTGGGCCAGAGGAAAAAAGCCCCAACACAACTCTTTGTGATCTTCCAGTGAGGAATGAGGTGAACCATTGGAGGACGATTCCCGATATTCTGCAAATCTGCCTCAGACGTGCTAACAACACCACATGATTCATGATGTCAAAAGCTGACGAGAGTTCAAGAAGAACTAGAATAGAACGTCTCTTCTGGTCTCTCGCCCTCGGGAGATCATTAAGCACTCGAACCAGCGCAGTCTCGGTGCTATGTCTTTTACGAAAACCGGATTGGAAGGGTTCGTAGATGTCATGGATGGTTAAATGGTTCTCCAATTGGACTGCCACTACCTTCTCAATCACCTTCCCAATAAAGGGTAGGTTTGAGATGGGGCTGTAGTTTGTGAAACAGTCTGGGTCTAAGGTAGCTTTCTTCAAGAGAGATGTCACCACCGCCTCTTTCTGGGAGCTAGGAAACTAACCCGATTCCAAGGAGCACCAGACTATTTGCACAAGGATTGGACCGATGGTGTTACAACAACCCAATATTAGGGAAGTCGGTCCAAGATCCAAACTACAGCTTGTAGGGTGCATACCATGGATAATCCTCATGACATCCACGAAATCAGGTCTGCTGAAGGAACACCAAGAAAATTGAGGTAATGTGAACTCTTGTTGTTCAACAGCATCCCCCTTAGAGGCCGCTGGACGTAGATTCGCCCTGATGTCGGCCACCTTATTAGCGATGAAATGAGCGAGCTCCTTGCACTCTAATTGCGAAAAAGCTTTCCGAACTTGTAGACAAGTTTTGCTCCCACAGTGAAGACACATCCTTTCCCCAGCACCGGGCCCGCTTCGAATCTTCTTCTCACAGCACAGTTCCATGCTATGTTGAATTTACTCACATAAAAAAGATGGCTTTGACTGCCACATTGTACCTCTTGGTTTGCATTTCTTAGTTTTATGTGGCAGCCTCACGTTGCGCAAGGTCACGTGCCTAGCTGCCACAACTCACAAGTGCAAAACAAAGTACTGCAGGAAAGGATTTTTTTTGTTGAACAATTATGTTAAAAGACTGCTTTGGGGAAACTGGTGCTGTGCTAGTGGTGTTGTGTGTGTGGGGGGGAGTAGAAGAGAACTGCTTTGTGAGAGGGCAACAGGAGACTGAACAGCACAGAAATGGAGGGACTACTTTACAAGAAAGACACATGCTTCATTCTAGTCTTTTTTTTAATTCTTTAACATGCCATATAAAAATGCCACTGCAGGCCCATTTTCTAAGCACAATAATACCCTCCAGGGTGGGTGGGTGGTATTGGGCAATACCAGACCTTTCAGGGCTATAAGGCCCTCTGCCTGTGGTGTCGGGCCTCATTACGCCCCTGGGCAGTCCAGAATTGCCCAATACAGCCCACCCTGTTGGGTATTATTGCTTGATGGTTTATGTGACTTTTGAACTACATAATTTGATGGACATTGTAGTTCTATGACACCTGATTCATGTAAATTTCTTTGTGATTCCCAAGTTTGCTTTCTTTCTTATATTGGTTATAATTCACTTTTTCTTTTTATGCTATGATTTTGGGATTCTTTTGGGGGTTGTATTGCTAAATATGTCTTTCTTAAGTTCAATTTTTAGCTTATTTTATTCTGAGTTGATGTATGCATCTGATGTAATTTCTTTTAATTAAAATATCTGTACTCTTTTCAAGAAGGGCTATGGGATCTTTAATATCCACCTGAACAACAACCAGAATAGGCAGATGGGACCTCTGTTTAATATCACATCCAAAAGACAAAAGAAGGAAGACTTCTGTGATGAAAGAAGGAGGACTTCTGTTCTGGAAGTCCTTTTCTGCTTCATACTGAAAAATCTTAGCAGCCAATGGGCCCTTTTCACAAAAGGTGTGGATGGGGTACATGCTGCATAGCCCACCCTCACCTGGCCTCACACACTGAGCCCCCATGCACTATTCATGACTCTGCTATGCCCATCGTACTCAGCCAGCACACCAGCTGAACATGCAGCTCTGTGTGGGGGCAGGCTGTGGACTGGTGTGGGGGGCATGTCTGCACTCTGGGCCATTCATGAAAGCACGGGTGCCTTGCATGAGGGGGCAGTGGCTACACCTTCTGGAAGGCAGATGTAAGTGGTATGTACCCCCCTGGGATGCCACTGTTGGTTGCAGCAGGGATGGCAGGGGTCAACGCGCCCCTCACCATGGCCACCCCCTGTTGTTGGGTCAGCTTTTGAGAAGGCTGAGGGACTGTCATCTAGGGGTCCCCCACCCCTTGGTGCAGTGGGCACATTCGTGCCTGAAGACATCATGGCACCCAATGGACCCAAGGGATCCAGCAAGGGTCCCAGGACAGGCCATCGATTGGCTGCCTGCCTGGGTCTGCAGCTCTGCACCTGCTCGCCCCTGTGAACATGCGTGCTGAGGGGGCATGTACAGGAGCCAGGTTGGGACCGGTGTTCATGAATGCAGTCCCCACATGGATTTCCCACAGGTGCGGATCTGCACTGGGGGATAGATGCCTTTGGCATGTACCCCCTTCCACATTAGTGAATAGTGCCCAATAAGAATAAACCAGCCACAGAAAAGAACTGCCCAAAACACTGTATATTAAAAGTTTCTTACCAGTTTATTACATACAGACATCACAGTGCATATAGTGCTCAAAGTAGTTCACCCCCAGTCATTCACTTATAACATGCCAGCAGCTGACTAGTTACATCATAGAGTCTGATGTTTCACGAGGCTTTCCTAGACTTCATCAGTGACAGTGATCCTATTAATGGCAGATCCTTCTAGAGTGAACTCCACTCTAACAACTGTTGCTCATGCAAAAAATGAATGACAGATTTAGTTTAAATGAAGAATGTGACTGGCATTTGTACCAGTAGAACACTGAAAGGACCTGGGGGGTAGGAACAGAGATATCTTTTGTATATGAAAGAATTTTCTTGTGAATATACATGAGAATTTAGTATCCTATAATATTAATATAATATATGTGACACAAGATGTGGTAATATATTATTCAATGGTTTTGGCACCATAGCAACAGTAGTAATTTAAAGCATAGCGTCTAGGATTAACTTACTCCACCCTGGTACTGCACAAATCCTGTATTTAATTCTTATAGGAGTGAAATATAACAATAATAAACACAGAAGACATAAGGCTGAGCATAGGAGTGAAATGGCATAACTAGGATGCCATAGGGATCAGTCTTTGTCCCCCCACTGATGGCCCTCAGCCACACTGCTTTTCCTTCAGCTGCTCTCCTACATTATTTCACAGAACATCAGAAGTATAGATGTTCTACTATGAACAAAAAATAATAAAAAACAAAGGAAAATAGACAAATAATTTGTTTACAAAACAGTTTAGGGCTTGTAGCCCTTGGTGGGGAGCAAACCGCTGTCCTTCACACCAGCATAGTGCTGTTTATTTCTCCACCACTATACCATCCAGCAGAACTATCAATTTGATGGGTTTTGAGCAAATATTTCACTGAGATAGCTCACACAGCAGGATGGATTTGTGTGGCGACGTCATGAGTGACGTCGGTTCCCCCCCCACCACCATCTTGCAGTATTTACACTGTGTAGGAGCCAGCAATGGCAGCATAACATATTGAGGAGCCACAGTGTAGTCACTCATTGAGAGAATTAGCTAAAGTAAGTACTTAGGACAGTAACCTGTACAGGAAAAGTAGCTAGATAAATGCAGCTCTAGAAACACATCACTGGTCATTAGCTATAGTGAATAGCTCCACCCTATATACTTTGTTTTATAACGTTATATAGAACGCTGTTCAGTGACTGAAAAGGAGAGAAGCCAGAAATGGAATTATATTGCAAAAATAGGTGAGGAACAGTAATGATAATGAAAATTTAGAAGCAGAACCCTTTTTCTTGGATAGGGTCAGCATGAAGTATTACATTAAATGTCTTACTCAAACTTTAGATGAAACACAGTTTAAGCGACTGAGGAACAGGAGAGTAAGAAGTGGAATTAAATGAAATGAATGGGTGAGACTTGATTCTATTATTTTGAGCAATATGAAATTCATCACGGAGCAGCCATAAGATGTAGTTGAAATGTATGATACTATTGTATATTTGGAAAAAAATGGTTTTAAAGAAACAGTTTAAGGATGAGTGCTTATGTATGAATATTTTTAAACAGATAAGAGGAAATATACATATGGCATTGATAGTGAGAAGGAAGAGATAGATGCTACCACAAAATAGTGGAGATGATTTAAGATTTAACAGTAGGGATTTTGAAAGGTATTTTAAGAATATGTACATACAAATACTGTCGTTTATATTATATGTATGTCTTATGTAGTTTGGGCATACAGAAGTAACAGTGGCATGACTGAGAAACTCCTTTAAGTTTTTACGGAAGACACTTAAAGACTTAATAAAAGAGGTGAGCTAAATAGATGTTAAGATAGGGGATATGTTGTAAATGGAGTAATTGGTACACTGTAGAAAATATACATATAGCACATACAGTGCAAATATAAAGTGACTAAATATATAATTCTGGAAAGAAGATGGTTAAATGTGTCAATAAGAACACTGTGAAATTTAAAATATTTGCAAATGATAGTGAATGTATGATTATTGTAAAATAAGGGAGCATTTGATTATATTTGGAATTATTACTGAGAAGGTATTAATAATATGATATGTGATTCTGTGTATTGGTTTGGGATAGCAGAGATGGAATATTGGAATAACTTGTCTGGAGAAATCAGAGAAGAGAAAAACATAAATGACATGAGAATAATGGGAGGGCTTTAAGCCTGAGGTTCAATGGGCGGAGCAACAACGTCACTCTTCCATCAACCTCAAAACGTCACTCATTCTGGACTCTCCCAGGAGTCATTTTCATTTCAGCCGAAGGCTAGGTCAGATGTTTCTTTCTCCTGCCTGCTGCTGCTTGTGATAGCATTAGACCACAGCGATTTCGAACATTAGGGTGACTGTTTCTTTCCGTCGACCCTCCTCGCTCAGTCCTGCCGGAGAGGGTTTGGAGCTGCCTCGTTTATTGCTGCTCATGTCTGTTCTGCTTGTGCTTCAACCTGCTGCTATTCTGTGGCTGGAGTTGGATCCGTTGCCTGCTCATGTCTTGCAGCTTGCTTATTCCTCCAGGAATTTTGCTGCTCCGGCTCTCACCTGCCTCTATTCTAGCTGCATTGCTTGTGCAGCACTCTCACAGGAGGCTAGCAGTGCTCCTCCTTCAGCGCTTTCAGGCACTCCTTTCTCCTTGCTTGCCCCCCCAACTCCTGTTCCCCTTCTACCCTCGCTTCTGCTGTTTCACCTCCCGGCACCATGTACATAGCCGGTGGGAAGCTGCTGGCTGCATGCGGTTCTCATTTGCCTACCGCCCACTTCCCTCTTCCCATCTTAGCTGCGCTTCTGGGTGCTTCCTCGCCCCCACCACCGTCTCTCTCTCGCTCTTAATTCCTCCCTTGTTTTTCTCCACAGCTGCTTTGGCACTGTGCTTCCCTCATTTGCTTTCCTGCCTCAGCTATATGACCCTCGGTCTCCTCGGTTGGCTTTTGCCAACTCCCTGCTTCGCCATCTTACTTCTGCCTGTCAGTTTCTTTGCTACTGTTTTAGCCCTCTCTCCTGTTCAATCTGTGTCTCTTGGACCACTGTTCCCTGTCGGGGCTTACCTGCTGAATTGTTTTCAATATCGCTGTACTTGGATTGGGTCCCTGGTTGCCATACCTATATATTGGGGCTCTGCCTTCACCCATCTGTTCCCTACTCAGGTCTCTGATTGTACCTCAACCCCCCCCCAAAAAAAAAATCCCTTCCTTTTCCAGATGGTCCCTGGTGCTGCTCCTGCACGTTCTCGACCCTCACTATTGTTTCTGTGTCCCTGCCCCTCCTGTGCTGCTGTCCAGTATTCCACCACTCTTTCCGTGGCTTGGCTAGGCCTCCACTCTGCATTTCATTGTATAGCTTTGGCCCCACTTCACTGTGCCTCTTCCCATGCCTCAATCCCCTGCCCCCATGCTCTCCTGCACTTCTCCAATTCATGGGTCGGAGAGGGCTACTGTACTTCAATTACATCTACCACATGTCACTTCTGCATCATCTCCAGCACATTCACCATGGTGGTTGCGGGACTCCAACCCTGGTCTGCTACTTGTTCCCGGTTCACTCACTGTTCGTTGCTCTTGCCTCTGGGCTATACTGTCCACTGTGTTAGCTCCCTTGGCTATTGCTTTATTTGGTGTCCTTGCTTTCTTACCTTTTGGAACTATGCGGCGCTGCGGTGGATTTTATTTCTTGCTTGTCTCCAGTAGTGACTGTTTTCCAGTGCCGTCCTGCAGTATACCTCTTCTCACACCCTGTGCCCATCGCTGACACCATTCCTCTGTTCCACTTCTTCGACCCACAACCCTCTTGCCTCTTGTTCACCTACCGTATCTTTCTTCCTCACCTTCAAGCATCTAGTCCCGGATGCAGATCTCATTATTTGCCTGCCTCAAGTCCTGCCGGCCATTGGCATTCACCTCATCCAACTTGCCTACTGCGGTTCTCATCTGGCACTGGCCATCCGGGATTCATTCCCTTTCGTGGCCTGCTTTCACTGTTCTTTTTCGCATCCCTATCATGGCTCCTATTCCACCTCATCTTCATGCTTCCTTGAATCGACTCGATCTCCGGTCACGCTCATGCTGGTCCACGATACCTCGAATCAACCTGCTCCTCTATTTCACTCGTTCATTCAGTTTGCCTTGGCTGGCTCCTTCGGGCCATCCTGCCTTCATACAAGTTCCTTTTCCAGTTCATTCCTGTTTCCTCCTCTTCCAGTTTTGTTCCAGCCTTCCCTGATTTGCTCCACTTGAGGCCTGCAGTGGATATTTTTTTTCCTTGTCTGCTCCTTTACCATGCACTGCACACCTCTAGACGTATCCTCTTATGGCAGCGGGTGTGCCTGTGTGTTTTTGATGCCTCCCCATCCTGCGCCGTACATCTATTTTATTGCAGACTGGGTAGAATTGCTTATGCTACCCCAGTTCATGGCAGTCACACCTTCCATGAGACCGTCTGCTACCCAGTTCACCTGCCCTCCGGACACCTATGGTTCTCTAGCATGATTATTCCTGCTCCCATCGCTCACTCCTGCTTGACTGTGTTTAGCTGACTCTATAAATTCCCTGCCTTCCTCATCGCATCTCTCTTCCCTCTTCGACCTCCATTGTCCCCTTTCCATTCGCCCGTTTCCTCATTCGCCATGCCTATCTTGTATCTATCGTGTTCTTGATATTTAATTCAGGCATATGCACACCTCATCATGCTTCCATCCATCATCAGCCATCAAGGATTTCTTGCATGATCTGGCATGCCTCTTCAGCCTCGGTGTCTGCTTGCCGATACCTCGCCTTGACCTGCTCCTTTAATTGGATCATCTGCCACCTAATCCGACTCTTCTTCCTGCTACTCCTTCGACCTCCCTCTGTTCCTTGCCTTTTCAATTCTTGCTTCCTGTACCAGCCTCCTTGGCTTCACTCCTTCTTTGTACCTCATACATTTCCTAATTTTACCTTCCTTGTCCTAGTGCCTTTTTAGTTCCAGCCATCATGGCTTCGCTCCACTCTTCATTTCGCTCCTCTTCATACCTCATCCTATTTTGCTCCCTCTTCATACCTCCTCCAGTTTTTTCTTCGATCGCTCACCTTGAATTGCCTCCCTTCTTTTGAGGGGCCTACTTCCTTTTCCTTCCTTCGCGCAAGTTCATTCTCAAATTCATTCATGTCTACTCCTTTTCTGATTCCCTCTCCTTGTCTCTCTCGACAAGTTCAGCCTTCCAGGATTCAGTCCGGTCCTGGCTTCTATCTCCTCATGCCACGAATTAGCTATTCATTTGCTCTGCCGTTCCTATCCTTGGCCATCCATGGCTGATTCCATCCGACCTTCCGTCAAACTGGGCCTAAGTAATGCCTCATCCAGCTCGCCCTCCTACCTCCTTGTGGAGCCTTCCTCCTTCCCAGAGTCTGCTTGCTCCCTGTCATCCGTCATCACTCCCTTCATCGGAGATCCTTTGCCTCCTTCTCCCCCTCTGCTCTGCGATGCTTAGCCTCGACCTGCTCATCTGCTTCAATACCTCTCAGTTTGATTGGCATGATTCGCTGCCACGTCTGAAGCTTTTCCCTTGCTCCGTGTGACCATACCTATCATGGTTCATGTACCACCTTTTCCAACTCACCCTCATGCAGCTCTCATCCCATACTGGTTGGGTCCTATGCTACCTATTGACCTCCATACCATCCTTCGTCCTTTCCCACCTCGCTTTCCAGTACCTACCCTCGTGCATCAATCCCTTATCATACCTCATCTGTTTCTGTTGCCTTCCTCAGCCTATCGTTTATTCTTGTCCTGACCTTCATGGATTCTTTCCACACCTAGCTTCTCTCCTCATCATCCTTCATGTGCATTGTCTCCCCTTGATCTCCGTCCTGTGCTTCCTTCTGATTTGTTTACCCTCTGGTTCCTGCCATGCCTTCTTGGCCTCAGGGTCTGCCTCCTTTCGAGGAGCATCTTTGTTTTTGTCACTCCATAGAGCATGATACCTTCATTCTAGTTCTTTTCCAGTTCATTACCATCTCCTGTTCTTCCAGTTCCATACCGGCTCTTCAGGATTCAGTCATCATCACTCCACTCTGCTCATAGCTTCACTCCTCATCATAAGTCATCCACTTTTGCTCAGTCCTCATCATACTTCATCCTGTTTTGATCCTCGATCGCTGAACCTGAGTTGCCTCTGGTTTCAGATCTCCCTTCTTGGCATAATACTCTACCTCCTTTTGAGGAGCCTACTTCCTTCGCTTCCTTCATACAAGTTCATTTTCAGGTTCATTCCTGTCTCCTCCTCTTCCAGTTCACTTCCAGCTATCCAGGCTTCCCTCCACTCTTGGCCTGCTCTCGACATTCTTTTTGGGCATACCTATCATAATTCTTACGCCACCTATCATCTGCAGCCATCCTGCCGAATGTATCGAGTTCATAACTCCAGTCATATCGAGTTCATGAATCCAGTTATCTTTCACTCAGCATTACTTCAAAGCTAATCCATTTGCATCGCTTACTCTAACATTCCTATAATTCAATACCGTTCTACCTCATCGACTACAACCTCAGGGTCTAATAGTTCAGGGTCTAATCGTTTACATCGCATAATCAAGAATGCCTCTTCAACCTCAGTGTCTGCTCACTTGCATCGCTCTATCTATCTTATACAGCTGTGTAAGCACATTGAATTTTATTTATATGTTTTGACCAAGAAAAGACATGAGGGGTTGAAGAAGTGGGACCACCACGAAACGTTCCACATGAAGTGTATTTTTTTGAGAGAATAAAAAATGTATTTTTTGCACAAGCAACAGATGTTAGAGTGGAGTTTGTCCTACTAGTACAGTGCATTTCATGAATGGTCTTGATTTTTGGATGACCCAAATTATAAACAACTTTCACAGCTTGGTATAAGAAGAAGGGAAACCTGAACCTTCACCATATGAATAGATCTTTCTAAAGTGCCTATTGATGAATCATGTAGTAATTAAATCTATACAATACAACTTGGTTAAACTAAAGACCAGGTACAGTACTTATAAATACAAAGTGTTGGAAACAGTAAAAAGGTGCCATGTTGCGCCTAGTTATTCTTACCCATAGATATATATTTATTTTAAAAAAGCAGTCATATAGTGCGTAATAAAAATATAGCAATGGTTCAATATATTCATATTCATCTGGGAGTTATAAGAGCACATGAACTACTACTAAACAAATAGATCAGTACCTTAAGTATATATATAAAAAACACATTACATATTAGAATATGCTTATTTGTACTAGAAAATTTATATACAGTACAAGGCACCAAAGTATAACCAAACTGGAAATGGCTATCAAGAACAGCTTAGTTCAAAATTCATAAACAGATAGGTACTGTAGATAAGCAAGTTAATTCTGTAGTATGTGAGACAAGTTAAACACACCAAGCCAGATGTCTCAGCTTTTTGCTCAGTGGAGCTTCTTCAAAGGGCAAGGCCGTGTCTAATTTGCTTATCTCACACACTAACTTGATTATCTAGCTATATGAATTTTGGAACAAGCCATTGGTGACAACCATTTCCAGTTTGGATGTCTGTTCTTGCTGTTCTTGACCAAGAACTATTCAAGTGCAGTTTTTTCTTTGGTTGCTGGTCCTTACCTCTTCTAGGGGTTTAGCCACCCCTTGACCTGTACAAGGGTCGTGCATTGGTGAGTGCTTACCAACTTGGCTGGGATTTCAAATTCTTTCCTCAGCCTGTTTCAAACCCATAGGTGCCTCATACTTAAATGCTGAAGTGCTTTAGTCAACACAGTGAAAAAACAGACCAGTTTCATCAGTGTTGAATATGTCTTGTGGTGTGTACCACTCAAGAATGCCTGGCAGTACATCTCTTTTTTTTCCCTTCTATTTTTCCTCCTTGGGCTGCTGGCAGGTGGTTTTTCAGCTGTCTCCTTGAGAGAGCTTGCATTGACCCTGTGAGCCATTGCTCTCTCCCAACCCTGGTCCAGATTTAGGTGACTCCCCCATGGATTTCCACCTGTAGCAGGGCCAGGGAGGGAAGGGGAGGGCCATCCTCCCCCTAGTACACAAATTCAGTTTTACCAGGGTCGAGCCATGGGTCAGAAGCATGGTCCAGGCATCCTGCAGCCTGCCAGCACTCCCCCACTTTCCATTTTTTCTTCCCATATCTCCCTATTGCTGGGGGTGCACAAGTCAGCATGCACACATGGAGGCACATACATCCTTCCATTGTTAGCATCCCTGTTCCATGCTATCCTCAGGCATCCACTTGGGGGTAGTCATTTGGTGGGTTTACCAAGCCTCCCTCCCCGGGTGTGGAGAGCTGTCCTCTGGATGCTCAATCCTCTCCCTACTCAGCCAACCCACAGCAACCCTCATTTGCCACTGAACATGGCCTGCAAGTGTGGCAGGAGTTAAGGTGCAATGCCTCACCCCTCCACACCACTGGGCTGGCCTCTGGCAGAACATCTCTAAGCCAGGCATCTGCACCCTGCAAGTTCACAGTCATCTTTCCACTGTGGATTTTTTAAACTCTAATGTTGTGCCTGTGTTTCCATCTGGTAAGCCAGCCATCCGATGGCTTGAAGTCTGGCTTACCTAAGGCATTTGCAAGCTTTTGAGACTTTTGAAGGAACAGAGGACTACATATCAGAGCTTCCCATCTTCTAACATTGGCAAACCATTGCCAAACTGCTTCCTCGACTTTAATATCCTTCCCATCTCATTTGCATTTATGCTTGGGATTTGATTTGCTGTGCCAATCGGACATTATTTTTTCTCTGTCCTTAAGCAGATCGCTTAGGGTTGATTTTGGCACAGCAAAATGCACCACCATGTCACACAAATTGAGTTTAGGGAGCTTCTGAATCTCAGTTAAAATCTCCACTTTGCATGACAATGTGAGGCTGCTTCTCTTGGATGTCATTTTTTGCTGATGGGGAAAAGAAAACCAGCCACATAGCAGGGAGCAAAAAGTGAGTGAGTGAGTTAGTGAGTGAGTGAGTGAGTGCAAAAACCTGATCACAGCACTTGTACTGCTAGCTATTAAGTGGTAGTAAATTAATGTAACTCTCTCAGTCTAGTGGCCAGTATAGCTGGCGGTGCTTGATCAGTATATCAACTGAGTTTACTATTGACAATATAAGAAATGGCTTGTGGCATTAAATGTCATCTGGTGTATGTAGCTATCTGTTTTAACCATTGACAATATAAAGAGGACAGGATCAGTATAGCACAGTGGGTTTAAAGCTCTGAGCTGCAAACCTGGAGACCTGGGTTTGAATCCCACAGCCCCCACTTGCATACGGTGTGACCCTGAGCAAGTCCCTTAACTTCCTTGTGCTCCCAGGTCACACCTGTAAACAAGCTTCAGCTTAGTATGTCTCTCCTGGTTAAAAAAAAAAGCAGCACATACTGTACCAACAACCATGCAGTGATTGACCTTTATCATAGTAACTTTGGGCACAAATCAGATTTACTGTTATGTGCATTTGTAAAAAGATCCTGTGCCACCATCCTACAGACTTTTTAAAGGGACACTGTTGGCTTTTAGTTGACTTTTGCAACCCCTTTTCAAATTGGTTCCTTTATCCATCTTTGTGCCCAGTTAATCCATGTATTCTCACAGAATGCCACAGTATGCCATGCAACAAAAAATGTTAATTGTTTTTAAAGGTAGTAAGTAATGCGGCTGACTCCCAGTCCCCGGCCTCCAGATGCTGCCATGCATTAACAAGTAAACACGGCCCAGGAGCACTGGTAAACTTATCTATGGATAAGTTTGGCAAATTCTGAACATGGTCAGATAAATAATTTTTCTTCATCTGCACAGTGAGTTGACCTTACCAAACTAACTCACTTGCAGAAATGAGCGGTGTATCATGGTGAAATTTGACTTCAAAAAGTCAAGCAGTGACATCGGGCATGCACATCAACATCAACCATGTGCCAAATTTGCCAAATTTGCTTGTCTTACTATGGCATTCTGTAAGAATATATGGGTTAACTGGGCACAAAGATGGCTGAAGGCACCAATTTAAAAAGGGGTTACAATCAGTTGAAAGCTGACAGTGTCTCTTTAAATTAACTCACTATGGACTGATAATAAATCCACTCTGTTCAAAGTCATAACTGTTTTTTTTTTCATATTGGGTCATGGTACTAAGATGGTTTGGAATTTTGATTTCTGGATGCTTGATAAGGAATAATATTTAAAATATATTGGATCCTTTGGTCTACATGCTATATTATGAAGACAGCAAATGTTTAATTTGCATATAATTACTGGTTTGCATTTTTTTCCCATAGTAAAAGCCGGTTGTAATTTGCCATTATAACCAGCTGGTTATAATGGCAAACATGCGCCACTTTTATTACGGTAAAAGCACGAGCCACAGCAGCTCCACTTCTTTGGAGATTTTCTTTTTCACACTGTCTGGGGCTGTAAATTAATTTACTTCTTTTTTTTTTTTTGTTAAAGAGGTCGACGCGAGGCAGGCTGCATATATTTTTATGGTGGCATAGTGAAGGGTAGCTGGGGTCATTCTGGGGCCTTTCTGTTCTGCCTGATGCTGTCTCCATTTTTATTCAACGCCGCGGTTCGGCTACTGTGCATCCTGCTTGGCTCCCTCTCCCTTACTGCTGCAGCTCTTTGGCAGGCTACCACTGAGAACTGAACAACTTTCACTTAAAAAATTAGCTTTTCAGCACCCTCACTGCCAGATCACCATTGTCATGGAACTGCCTTACAGGTACTGCTTCTCCCCTTCTTGTCACTGCCTCTCTTCATATTTTATATAATTGCTCAGGCAAAAAAACATGACCCCAGCAATTATAAAAAATAAAATATGGGGTGGTGTGTAAAACTCGATTTTTACACACACCCTCATTATGGGATGTATTTCTCGAGAACCGGCTTCGCCCTCGGGGTTTATGTAGCATCCCACAACTTGGGCATGTGTAAAATCTCATTACACACACCACCTTATATATTATTCTTTATATAATTATATGCTTGTACACTCACAGTATCATACTCCATATGCCATGGACTGGCTTAGCATAATAAATTGGTAATAATGATACTTGTTTGTACCCCTATATGAGGTGTCAGGAGAATGGAGGATTTCACATCCTGTCTGCTAAAATGTAACATGTAATGTGATGATTATTCTCTACTGAGTTGCAGTACTAATGCATTGTTTAAATAAAATATAAATATAAAAATTTCTGCAAACTCAGGTTAGTTAGAGGTGAGTGAGTCACCTGGTTTGATGAAAAGTGTGGATGACAGCATTGGTAGGTAGAAAAGGCAATTGCTAACCTTCCAGAATTTCAGTGGGGTGTTAAGGATATTCTGAAGGTTGGTGGTGACATGTTTTGTTTTGGCCTCCCTTGTGACCTTTGTTTCCTGTAATTTCAATGTTGATTGTGTCTTAGCAAGTCATTGGAGAGGCAGAGACCTTATGGTGATGCTTGGCAGAATCATGGGCTTTAAACTGATCAATGAGTTCACCACAGATCCAGGAGATGTAAAACACTTAAACACAAGACCTCCTGAGGGGAGGCACGTTTGTGCCAGATATCAAGTAATTTGGACCGGAAAAGGCTAAACAGCCTCATCTATATCATTGGATATAGATAGAGGTGATCATCCAGTGTTCTGAAGACTGTCCAGGAGAGAGGACACAATAAGGGTACAGAATACCTGGCCAAATGAACTTACAGGGAAAAGAGAAGGTGGTGAATTTTTTGGACACATCAGACCATCTAGTGGCCACTGAAAGCTTCCAGAAGACAAGGCAAGGCAATTTTATTTCTAAAGCATGCTATCCCTAAGGCTTATGGTGCTGTACAATGTGTACACAGACAAACAATCAAGTTAAACAAAATAAACATTAATGCATAAACAACAAGCTGGAGTGCAAGTTGAAAGAATATACTGGAGGTGATAGAAGGGGATCCAGTCAATATGAAAGAGATTTGTGGGGTGAGGGTTAAAGTGGCTGGCTCAGTGATAGTTTGTGTGACCTTAAGGGGTTCAATTTTCTAGGTGATGGATTTTGATGTAGGGGAAAGCCAATTGATATTTAGGTCCCTGAGGAGCAGGAGTTCACCAGTGGAAGAAAGAGAGGAGCAGGATTGCAGAACATCAATAAAGGAGTTAGGTTTGGTCTTAGGGGATCGGAAGATAAAGTGAACTGCACTGGGGAACCTTGTTGCTGTCTCTTGATGTTGCTCCATTTTATAAGTTTATCAACATTTTCTTGCACTATTTTGCATTGGCTGTCTCACTTTGTCATTTTTGCCAGCATGCGAGTGCACCATGTTTGTGTCTTCATTGGTCTTAAGGAAAGTGTGGATGATGTCAACAAAAAAAAAGGGAGGAAGGAAGGGAAGGGGAGCCTGCATAGGAGAAGTTTGTGGAAGTAGGATACAGCTGAACAAAATGTTACATCATACTGTGAGGCAAATGCACAGCCATGCTAACCCAGTGCTTTCCCTGATCCTGTCTGCAAACCACATGTTCTGGAATTGCAAAGCATGCATCAACCAACACGGACAAAGAGTCAGAAATCAGTAAAGACAATTACTGTGTATAATTCTGGAACTACAGAACTCACAGCATAAGCCGGTCAAGCTTGGAAGGAGACTATTAATTTTCAGATGAAAAATGCTCAACTCTTTTGGGATTGGGAAGGGGGAAGGTAGAAGATAGATGGTAGAGAAGAAGTCAGGGATTAACTTCACATCTTCCAAGATCAGAAGCAGAATGGTGAAGAGAGCATAAGGGAGTGGGATTTTCATTGGTGGGAGAAAGAGGAGGAAATCCAGTTATGTGTCCTCCACCAGGAGACTTATTAAGCAATAGGAGTTCAGATACTGTAGCTCTTCATTGATGAACTCCTATTGCTTGTAACTATTTTCAAAAGTGCATGTGTACAGTGCTGAACTCCCGAAGTGCACTGCTCAACTATTGACATATAGTAGTAGCTGTATGAAAAAGGAGGTGACAAATCTATCCTAGAAAAAAAGTAAATGATTATTAAGCATACTACCACAAGACACTCCTCCAGTCAACTATTGGAGATCAAGGAGAGTGGGGGCAAGGACATGTCTGGGGCTGTTGCCTCAAAAGGTACAGGGGCTAGGATGGCAAGAAGGAGAGGGAGTCTAAAAGTGTGTTAGGAGGGAGGTAGGATGTGCAGCAGGCCAGCTATACATCTTAGTTGGTGGGTTCCCATTAAACACAGATTGGGGAGGGAGATTGTCCAGTAAAGGCAGTTTGGTCCTCGGGTTAGAACAGAGCTTTAAACACAGATATCTAGGTTTGAATCCCACCACTGCCACTTACTGTCTGACCCTGAGCAACACACGTAACGTCCCTTGGTATAACCCCACTGTAATCAATCTTCTGTTTGAATTTTGTATATCTAATGATGACAGCATTTTCTCCCCTCTTTCTCCAGAATTGTAAAGATCCAGAAGCAAATGACTTGATATCTTTTAATGGACCAACATAGATGTAACAACAAGAACAAAGTGCTCTAGCTTTTGGACCAACCAGTCCTTCTTTAGAAGCATAATGCCATTGGGACCAATTGCAAGGACTAATATGGCAAATATTAAATCTAGATTCCAGAATTGTAAAGCATTTGGGGAGAGAGTTTAAATGAAATGCACTGTCAAAAACTAACCTGTATTCTAGAGAGCAGTTTATCTGTACTATCAGTATCCTACTCATTGTTTTGTAAAGTACTTTGTAATATAGTGTGTATGAAAGTTGCTGTATAACTAATACTTTCCTTTTGGGATGGTGTTAGGGTGGGGGACTATTAGAAAATGTGTCTGGTGGGAGGGAAGTGACACTGACAGGAAGCCAGATATGCTATGGGAGAGTCCAGGAGACCATTGACAGGGAGCTTTTTGCCACATAAAGGGAGAAGACTTGGTTACAGTTCATACCTACCTAGTGATGGGAGAGTACTCTTAAAATCAGTGCCAGGGATGATGGAGAATAGCTTGAATCCCAAACCACACCCAGAACTGGGGGTGATTTGACAAAACTAAACAAGAACCAGAATCTTCAGTTTTGCCCACCTCTACTCCAGACTAATTATTTCTGTTAACAAAACAACTTCAGGAGTCTAAAGGGAATTAATTTAGTGAATTAAAACAAAAAAGCATTGGCATGATTAAACCAGATTCAACACCAACTGGGAGTACAGTACGTAAAAAAACCCTATCATTCTGTATTTGTGGCTTTAGAAAACAGGTATTTATTCTTGAATTCCATCAAGGGATTCTGTTGGAATAATAAACCATGACAGCAAAGCACAGCAGAACTACTTTTTGTGTAATATAAGGTCAGTTTTGCCACAGATGAATAATGTTGTTTTCCTGTAAATAGTATGGTATGCTTTTATTGTTCAATCTAAAAAGATCATTACAAAATAGATGAAAATAACATACATACATACAAACATGTATTCAATAAAATTTCCAATATACATCATAAATACTTACAGATAAAAATACCATCTTAGCACATATTCATGTAATTATTAAGTTCTCATTTTTCTTATTTGTTGTATTTTATGTTCACTAAAAAGTTTGCAACTCTTCTTATTGTAAATTCATCTTCTGTTGTTAACAATATATTAATTTGTACATCATCACAACATTCCAAGGGTAAAATATCCCCCAACCACTTCTTTATAGCCTTTTCATACCAGGCGCATTTTAATATAGTACTGGGAGCATTTTAATATAGTATGTGATATACTCTCTATTTCTTGTGCCCCACAATAACAAAATGAATATACAGGGTCTTTTATCTTTTTTGAACTTTGCCGTTAGTACATTTGATTCATAAAATTCAACCCTAAATCTAGCATAAGTTTTCTTTGTTTAGGATCTTCTAAGACATTGAGATAATATTTATATTTATGTGACAATATATTGTTACTAAACCACATGGAAAAAGGTGAATTTCTTATTTTTTCTAAGTCACCCTTATTATATTTTTTTATAATTTCTTAATATACTTTTTTGTATTGTGCTGGCATTGTGACATTTCTGAACATTAAATCTAATAATGATTCCATTGCTACAGACCATAATATTTTTTTAACCTTTAGTAACCATGGAGATTGCCAAAAACCTTTCACCTGCCACAATTTATTTTCCTCTAGGCATTTTCTAACCAATTTATTTTCTTGTAAACAATTCAGTCTAATTCAGAAATTTACTACCTGTGTTTCTGCCAAAGTTTTCAAAATAGCTAAACCTGTTTCAGCCCTTACATACGTGACTGGAATTGATGCTGGAAAACCCAGTGAGGCTCTCAGAAGACGAATTACTGTTTTTTCTAGATGCATTATGTACTTAATTCTACACAATTCTACACCATATATAATTTGAAAATAACGTTTTGCATGAATCGCAACTAATAATGGTCTTATGGAATGCCCTCCAAACCTTGCGTTAAATCTTTTAAGTGCTAGAGATGTATTCATAACCTTATTTTGAATTGAAGTACAATGAGACTTCCAACAAAGATTTTTGGAAAACACAAGGCCCAAGTATGTATAATCATTTATAGTTCATACAAGTTGTGATTTTCTGAACCATTTCTCTAAATATGTTTTACTTACAAATAACATTATATTTGACTTTGACATATTTATTTTCAGACCCATTTGCTCAGCAAATGAGTCCAGTAAGTTTAATTTTCCTTGAAGACCCTTAGCCATTAATGAAAACAATATAAGATCATCTGTGTATGCCATTCCTGGGCATAAATCAACAAAGTTTTGGTGAGTCCATGATAGAATTTCATAATATTCCAAGTAAAGGATCAATGTAAATTGAAAACAATGTGGGGGCAAGAATGCACCCTTGCCTAACACCTAAGTTAGTTGGAAATTGTGTAGACAACTTTCCAACCAGATCTAATCTTACTTGTACCCATGTATTAAAATATAATAACCTAACTGTATTTATCGTAACTGGATCTATTCTGAATTTATACATCAAGTTCCAAAGCTTATTTCTGTTAATAGTATCAAAAGCAGTTGAAAAGTCAATGTTATCAAACGCAGTTGAAAAGTCAGTGTATGCTGCATATAGTTTTTGGGACCTTAGCTTTATATATTTTTCACTAAATTATGTAATATAAAGCAGCCATCCATTGTCGAGAAAGTTTGATGAAAGCCTGCTTGGAATGGGACAATCCTCCTACTCTATTAGTATCAGTAATAATCTGATCTAAAAGTACTCATGTAAATATTTCCCTATTATATCTAGTAGGCTACTAGCCCTATAGTTTTTTTTGGATCCTGTCTATTTCACTTTTCATAAATGGGTACAATCACTGCCCCATCCAGGATTCTGGAATATAATTTTCCAGTACATACTTAATATTGTAAATAAGGAACACAGTATCCCTGTCCACTGATGCTCTTTACATTTAAATAATTCCCCTGGTATCATATCTGGCCCTGGAGTATATTTGATTTTAATTTTCCTATTGCATCCATGACCTCTAGTTCTGTAATTGGTTGGAAATTCAACTTAATCATTATTTTATCCATTTCCAGCCATGATCTTTTTCCATGTTCATTTAACATTACTTGTGAGAAATATTTGACCCAGTCTTCTGCTGAGACATAGTTTTCTTTTTCTGGCTTCAATTCCTTATAGCCTGTCACAACTAATCAACAAAATGTTTTACTATTCTATAGGCCCAGATATTCAAAGCATTGCACAGTGCGCAAACCATTAGCACAGGAATAGTGCTGGGTTTGTGCGGATCTGAAATATTCAAAGGAGTGGATAGCGTGCGCAAACCGCATTAGCACAGGGCAAACCCATAATGTATGCAAGGGGCAAAGTGAAGGGGCGTGAATGAGCATACATGTGCAAAGGGATATTCAAAGAGATAGCGCCGCGCAAGGCTGCATTGCATGACACATAGCGCAGCGCTGGCTACCACCTATAAAAGGCAGGTCTTATCTCAGGGCAAACCTCAGAAGGGGAGGGACCAGATCAGGTAGCTAACATGGCACTAGGCCCAAATGCAGTGCTGCTGCAGCTAATGGCAGCAGTAGTAGAGGAGGAAGAAAGGGAGCAGGCCCAACATGGCTCACAACACAGGCCAAGGAGAAGATATGCTGCACACAGGTGGCACCAGCCCAGAGTCTCCTTCGAGACCCTGCCTGATAAGCACTTCACTGGCTGGTACAGGATGAACAGGGGAATATTGAGGCAGCTATGTGAACTCCTGCATGAGCAGCTGCAGCTAATCACCAGATGCAGCCATGCTATGATAGCTGAGGAGAAGGTGACAGCAGCAATGTGCTTCCTAGCCACAGGGACATTTCAACAACCAATGGGGGACACCATGGGGTATCACAGTCTGCCACCTCATGCTTCCTGACCCAGTTCCTAGATGCTTTCCTGCCACATGCTGGTGAATTCATTGTATTCCCCAGCACAGTAGCTGAGTGCAGAAAAAACATGCAGCAATTCTATCGAGTTTCACACCTACCAGTGGTACTTGGTGCCATTGACTGCACCCATGTCCCCATCCGTGCACCACCTGGTAATGGCAGTGAAATATACGTGAACAGGAAGGGGTACCACTCCATCAATTGCCAGGTGGTGTGCGATGTGACAGGGTGCATCAGCAATGTCTTTGTGCAGTACCCCGGCAATGCCCATGAAGCCTTCATCTGCCACTGATCATGGCTGTGCCAGGCCTTTGAGGAGGGCAGGATACCCTGTGGGCATCTTGTCAGTGAGTAAGAGCAGGCATGACATGCACACACCACAGTGGGGGTGGGGACAGGCAGGGATATGCAAGGATGGAGTGAGGACAGCAACACAGGGGATGCACTGTGGCAAGGGACAGATAGCAGAACAACAACACTAACAGGTGCACATATCTCCACAGGCAACAGTGCCTATTCCCTGTGACCCTGGCTGCTGACACATGTACCCTGGCAGGCCACAGTGGCTGAAGGGAGGTACAATGAGGCACACGCTGCTACTAGAAACATCATAGAGAGGGTCTTTGGCATGCTAAAGATGTGCTTCCACTGCTTAGACCAGTCAAGTGGTGCCCTACGGTACAGGCCTCAGAAGGTATGCCATATCATCCTAGCCTGTTTTATGCTACACAACATGGCACATAACCATGGAATACAGACACCTGAACCTGAGAAACATGCCGACAGTGACCCAGAGCCAGAGGTCAAGGGGATAGTACAGCAACTTGAGAGGAGAGATCCTAGAATGGTATGCAGAGCCCTGGAGCACAGGAGTGACATCATCAGGACACTGGCCCAGACAGGACGGTGAGTAAACACAACACAGTCAACATACAGTACAGGAACAGAGACTTTAATATGTGCAAAAAAACCATGACAGTGATGACAGTGTACAAAGTATGTGCAAGACACAGTGTAAGTGCTAGTATATGACCTGGATATGTATGTAGTGTACAGTGCAGGACATGCATGTGATCAAGGTGGACAGCCATGGCATGAGTAAGCGGGTTGTGATGGGAGGTGCCGGGGACAAGGTGACAGTGCAGGAAATGGACCATGGCAGTGCATGTGTGATTGTGTGTGCGGGTGTGTGTGTGTGGGTGTCAGTGTGCATGGCAGCAGTGCCTATCTGTGGTGACTACCACCACGCACATGATGCGCCCCGTGCACGTGGGACACAGAGCTAGGAGTGCTCTGTGGGGATGACATGTTAGTGGAGGACTGAGGTGATGTCGAGAGGGTGGAATGCCTGCATCCCTGCTGACCTGCAGACCCAGCCAAGGTGGGTAGCCAGCCATGATGCTGCGAGGTGCCAGTGGAGGACAGAGATGCAGCCAAGCTGGAGCCCATGCCCACTATGCGACCACTAGAGGCCTGCCCATGCACACGTATGCTGCAGCCATGCCATCCTGCATGCTCACCCCACTGCCCACTGTGCACCTCATGCAGCACAGTGGCAAGATCGTCCACAGTGGTGATGAGACCCGCAAAGCCATGGTCAAGTGTGGCTAGGATGTGCTCCATCCTGTCCTCTGTATATTGCTCAGCACGGGCAAGGCCCGTAACCACAGTCTCCCTCAGCTGTGCAAGTACATGCTGCACCTCCCACCTAAAGGCATTCAAGTCCAGCTGGGCCTCCTGCTGGGATGACAGGGCAGCATGGAGCAGAGGCTGGGACCCCTGACCATCTGGCCCCACAGGTGCAGCACTGCCCTGTTCCGCTGGAGGTGGTGGCTGATGTTGGGCCTGGTGGGGATGCTGTGCATGTGGCAGTTGCTGTTGGGCCTGCAGCTGCATGGGCACAGTGGTGTGTTGTGCGTGTTGTGGAGCCTGAACTGCACCCTGTGGATGGCACCACATGTCCAGCGGTGCACACACTTCACCCCTCTGGCCCATGTCCTGTTGTGCCATGATGCCACTGGCAGCTTTTAACCCCCATGGCACCAGTGTGTTGCACCCCAGCAGGTCCCACCTCTATGCTGCTACACACAGCTCCCTCCACTGGCAAGTAGTACTCCTGCTCCGATCCCTCAGAGCCATGGTCACTTGTGACCATTAGGATGACCACCTGTCCACCACTGAGATCATCTACCTGTGCATGCTCAAGCACGACTCCAGCCCCCAGTTGTACAGCATCCTCATCCGAGGAGTCATCTTTGCCCACAGACATGTTAAAACCATGTCCTGAAGCCTGCCACCAGTGCGCTGTCACTGTTGAGCCATGCAGAGCCCCCATGGCCGACGCTGATGGCATGTTGGCTGCGTCCTCCACATCCTGCACCATGGCTGCTGTCCCGGCCATGTGCTGGACCGCTGATTGCTGTGTACCCACCGCTGTGAAGCAATATATGAAAGTGTCAGTGAGCATTACCACGCACTGTAGGCCAGTACCACCACTGTTACATGCACCCCCTACGGTGTCTGACTCATAGCATGCCCATGTAGCCCACACAGTGCAGTCTCCGAAGATGCAGATTAGGTCCCCAAGCACACACCCCCGAACACAGTGCACATGCAGCAGGACCGGTACAGTGCTGCATGCCAGGCACAGGCAGCACAGGCACACCACAGTGTGTCATGCATACAGTGAGCACAATGTGACCCCACCATAAGTGTGTAATGCATGCAACGCAACAGTAGGACATTGTGCTGCTTGCCCCAGAGCTGTCATACTGTGTCGGTGGACACATGCTATACCATACCTGTCCTAGGTGGTGTGAGTGGCATCTCACACCCACCGCCAATGACACCACCAACCGCCATGGGCCACAGTATTGAGGCAACCAAGGTCATAAGTGAAACCCCCTCTAGCTGTGCCATGGTCTGTGGTCCTTCATTGGTCCTGAGGTGTTCATGTAGCCATAGTGCCTCCTCCTCCTTCTCCTCCTTGACCCTTCATAGAATATCATTCCATTGTTTACAGACAGCATCTGTGCTACGTCCATGGCCACCCACAGCATTCACTGCAGCTGTGACCTCATCCCACATTTGTCGCACCACCACATCAGTGGCCTTGTGCCCATGAAGCACCTGCTCCTGCTCCTTGACCCCATGTACCAGGGCCTTGAGCTCATCATGTGAGAACTTGAAGGCCAGGATTTGCTCCTGTCTGGCTGCAGCACCTGTGAGGGACATGTAGAAAGACACAGGTCACACACTGTGGTGTACATGCATTGCACAGCAGAATCAGTTCACATTGTGCTTGTCGCCCTACACACCTACCATGCATGTCCCGTTGCAGCGCAGCACAGGCCCTGTGCATGCCACACACACCACATATGGCAGGATACATTGCACAATGCCACATGGCTAATCCCGTGTGAACTTTGCAGACAGTGCCTGTGGTGTCGCCTTGTGTCTGTGATCCCTCTGTGCCCTGTGCAATTGCCATGATGGACACTGCAGCCATATGGCATGCACAGCCTCTTACACTTCCACAGCACATGCAGTACCACACACAGCCGGGGGCATATACAGGTTAATATGTGTCCCAATGCCCCCCTTCGGGGTACAGTGCACCCACACTGTGTGGACTGGCCACACACAGCATTGTCCAAGATGCACTGTGATTAGGTCTACACAGGTGCAACATCTGGGACATGCTGGCTAGCTGGCAGACATGCAGACTGCCCATGTACACGACTGACAGAGCACTGTTGTGCTGCCAAGGGAGAATGCAGGCATGGTTGCTGTCCCATGCGGGTTCAGTGGCAGTACACATGTGTGGACAGTGCAGAGCACAGCCTACACCCCTCCCTGTATAGTACAGCTCCCTGGTCTACGTGGTCTACAGACCTGCCTGTTGCTACTGTGTCTCCTGAGACATCTTCCTCTGTGTGTTAGAGCTCTGACACCTGGTGAGTACTGCAGTCACTAATGACAACACAGGTGGAGCACAGTTTGCCCTTAAATAGCATTGCAGGGCAATCATGCCTGCTTGGCATGCAAATGAGCTAGTAATTATATACTAATCACCCTGTTTGCCCCATGCATACACAATCAACCTCATTTACACAGGCCATTTCAATATGGGCTGTGTTAGCACTGGGCAAACCAGTAGTGCCGGGCTATGTGGTTGGTGCCTTGCGTGGCACTGCTGCATTTGCGCAGCGCTATGCGACATTGCACAACAACAGCACATGCGCGTGCAATCATTGGTCCATGCAAGCACACCAATGCAGTGTGACGTAGCGCCGTGCTGTGGCCAATTGAGTGGCACAATGTGCATGCATGCTAAGGCAGTGCAGGCATCATGGCAGGGTCACGCATGTGTAATGTGCCTCCTTCCGGGTTGCACAGTGCTATGCCATGTGACTGCACGGTGCTATTGTGCAGTTTGCAATTAGGTCCAGGGTGTGACACAGTTAGGTCTAGTAGCCACCACATGTGGAGTACCATGGCAGAGAGGTGTAGGCTGCATGCAGTGGTGCATAGGGACAGGTATTGAGGGAGGTAGAGACTGCTAACCTTGTGCAGCTTGTGCAGCAGTGGCACAGATATCTGTTTGGGGAGGTCAGGGAGGGTGACCTGCCATGATGGCAGGTGTGGGACTCAATTGCCTGCCGCCTGTCCACAAGGACAGGCATCACACAGGATGGAGAGAAATGCAGACACTGCTACACAGATCTGCGGTGCAGGCAACGGCAGCAGCTGGAGCACTATAGACAGATGGTGCGGGATGGCATGGTGACAGTGCCAGGTAGGTGTTGCCACACAGTGCACACATGCGTTACATGTACATCTGTTTGCGGTGTGTGTGTGTGTGTGTGTGTGTGTGTGTGTGACTGTGTGTGGGTGCATGCCTGTGTGTGTCTGGGCATGGCCATCTCTCCCCTGACACATACCTGCCCATGTGGCTCAGGTGGCAGGGCTGCTGCCGTGGGTCTCTTGGGTGGCACCGTGCAACAGGGTGGATGAGGGGATGCACGGTGGCCAAACCACATCCACAGTTTCTGCAGTGCTGGATGCTGCGTGGTGCCTGTTGCTGTGTCCCCTGGACATTGCCATGCAGTCTTGCTGTGCGCAACCGTAACACATGGCCATGGCACAGACTGATGGTCTTGGGGATGCTGGCAGGAGGACATTTCACAGGACTGTCCTGCGGCTGACACCAGTGTACTGGGGGAGGGCTATTTCCTAGGCACACGGTCCAACTCCACCGCAGTGAGTGTGTCATGTCAATGTCCACCTGCATGTGGTGCAGGTCCACTGCAGTATCACCATGCCTATTAGCCCTGTGTGACTGGTGCACATGCAGTGGTCCATGGTGGCTTCACATGGCCATGGTTTCGGTATGCCTGGGATGGCCACTGTGTTCCAGCATTGTGGATTTGGTTACTGTCCATGGGTTGTGCCATGTCAACTGCCATGTCAACTGTGGTTTGGGGGTGGGACTGTGGGTTACTCTGGCTAACATGGTCAGTGCTGTGTTGTGTGCTAACATTGCTGTTACCTCTTTCCACTGCAGACTGAATTGTGTGGAACAGCCCAGGGAGAAAGGGCCAGGAAGGGTCCCGTCCACCCTTACGAAGTGTCCCTAGGGTGCCAGCCATGCCACAGCAGGCAGAGGAAAGTAGCCCTGAGAACAGGGGCTTATTGCATGAGTACATTTGTTATATACATAGTGCTGTGCTTCTGGATTGTGTGGTTTCTTCCATGGTCTGCCATTACCCATACCACCGAGTGCACAGCCATGTGCATGGTACTAGGGCATGTACACCATTGTACTGTGTTGCCCACTGGTGTGGCACAGTGCGACTGGTGTCCGGGTGGGTGGTTGCTGTACACTGTGGCTGGGGGGGCTGTGCGGGTCCTCTGTGCTGTACGGACCCATGTTGGCGTGCCCAGATGGCGTTGCCATTCACATTCTGTGGCAGCGTTCCAGTTCTGCCATTCACATGGCATGTGCATGTTCTAGGTGCAGGCCACTGTAGTGCGCACTGTATGGTACAAGGGTTGTGTGTGGTGGCATCTAGTCTGTCTCTCCTTGCAGGTGTGTGTGCCTTGCAGTATGTCCACTGCTGTGGCATGGAGGGCCTTGGCACGGGCAGTCCAGTTGTCAGATGCTGTGCCTGCACTGAGTTGGTGTTGTGCCCCATTGATGTCCCGGCTTGTGTTGCACTGCCTGTCATGCCTGCCTCTTGCATACGGAGGTGGAGGGGATATGCTGTTCCCCACCCAGCTGCCACTGCACTGTCCCTGCTGTGCCTGGTGTATGCACACCTGTCATGCTTGGGAGTGCATGGGATGGTGGACTGTGGTGGCATGGTCTGCAGTGTTGCCACTCCTGTCCTTGTTATTGTGCCCACCAGTGGGGTGTGTGTGGCATGTACCATTGCCACTTGTGCAGCACTGTACTGGACATGTATTTGGCCCACTGCTGTCCTGCCAGTGGTGGCCCATGGCCTGTGGTCATGTGTACCATGGGTGGTTCCATGCATGCCTGCCTGCCGTGAGTGAGCTGCTGCAGTGTGTGATGACAGCATCACATGCCTTGCTGTGATTTCATACCGGCTGCATGCCATCATACCTTGTTGCTGCCTATTTTGGTTGTTGTTGTGCTCTTCCTTGTGCTACATTGTTCTGTGCTTATGGGCAGCATGTTCCATGTGTCCTCCCATGTGCATGTTGTGGTATGGCCCACAGTCGCTGATGTCTCGGGGATTGGCTGTCTGGCTGCACTGTCTCACTGTGTGCACTGCTGTGTAGGGTGGTGTCAACTATGCCATGGTGTTGTCGGGGTCTTCCACACATCTCCGTGTCCATTGGGTTGTTGGTTGTTGCCTGTGTCATCCAGGCCCTCCCTGTGGGTGCCTGTCGGGTGTGCATTCCGTTGTGTTCAACATCACCACATGGACATGGGTGTTGGGACATGCTGTCCATCCTTGGGTTGCCATCTGTGGCTGCATTGTGCCTCCTTGCTGGTTTCCCATCCTCACATGCTCCCCCTTCCTCCTGTAGGTCCATGGAATTCATCATTGTGGGTGACCTGGCTTGAGGAGTCGGAGGGAAGTGAAGACCTCCTTTGACGCATTGTGTGGCAATAGCGGATATTAACTGAGCAGCAGGCAGTGTTGATCGCAGAGACCAGGAGGGTGGCTGCTGTCCTTGAGGCATGACTGCCGGAACCAGAAAGCAACCAGTCTTAGGACTGTTCCCTTGTTTGTTTGACCCCCCCCCGACGGACTGCTGTGCTTTCTGCTGCCTTTTGTTCCTTTTTGTTTTGTGTCCACATCCCTGATCCCCTCCTTTTCCATAGCTGTAGTTGTCTTAGTATTAGTAGTTGTAGTTGTAGTAGTGGTAGCTTTTGTGTTTGTAGCACTGGTGGTAGTAGTAGTAGTTGTAGTAGTAATAGTTGTAGTGGTAGTACTGGTAGTAGTAGTAGTTATGGTAGTAGAAGTAGTTATTGTAGTGTTAGCCATAGTAGTTGTAGGAATAGTAGTAGTAGTAGTAGTAGTAGTAGTAGCAGTGCTTTATTTTGTTTAGTGTTCATATCTGTTTTATGTTGTACATATTGTTGTTCTTGCTCATCTGTTATTTTGTTTTTCTTTGTAGTATTATACATTATACTTTTATGGTTTTACTGTGTCCTGTGTCATTCTTGGGTGCTTGTGTTTTCAACGGGTTTATACTGTTCTGTGGTTTGCACCTGGGTCATGGGGCTTCTGGACATTCACATGGCTGGATGCATGCCATGTTCTGGGCTCTGCACTGCTGTCTGCTCCTGGGTCCCTTTCAGGGCTATATTTCATTGCATGTCTTCCAGGGCACTGCAGGCTCACGTCTGCACTGTATTCCTGTGGGTGTTTGTACTGCCTGCCAGGGAGCTATATTCATTGCTTGTCTTATTTGCTATATTCAGAGCTGTCTTGTTCCTGGGCTATTTTTGCCCTGCACTCCCAGCCCAGTTTGCCTGGCTTCCTTAGCATGCTATATCCAGCAGGAGTAGCACCTGGCTATTCCTTTTGAATCTGGTGGGTTATTTGGTCCAGGCAATGTTTGCCCACTGGGCAGTGCTAATTTTGCCCCGGGGCAAAGCTTTGAATATCTGGGCCTTTGTCTGTATAGCATCTATCATTTGTTTCCATTGTGCCATATAGTATTCCTTCTTTTTCCTTGCCAATAAATTTCTATAGTCTTTTCTTAAGATCTTTAGATGTTCCTTAACTTCAGGGGTACAGTTTTGTCTAAACAATCTTAATGCCTTCGTTAGTTGTTTTTCCATAACTTTATACTCATTATCAAACCATCCCATGATTTTATTCTTGAATCTAAAGCTTTGTTCATTATAGAGTTTCACTTGTATCTGACTGAAAAAACTTTTCAATGTATTACAAAGGATTATAGAGTCCGAATTATCCATTGTTAGTATTGTGTTTTCAAGAAAAACTTCTAACTGTTCCCTTATGTAAGGTTCCACCATATCTATCCATACTAATCTTTTCTTTTGTATCTGATTTCAGTTTGTGTCATTTTTATATTAGTTTTTAGCAAGTCTGAAGTGCTCTCTATTTGTGCAGTATAAAAAAGGACAGGTAAATTATCACTGTCAATTCTTATTGGGATAGAAAGATATTTCCAAAAATCAACAAGCTCTCTCCAACAGATTAAATGCAGCACTGTATTCCCCTTAGTCAAAATAAAAGTAGCAACTCCTTCTTGATCTCCTTTTGTCTACCATATAATGTAAGGGAGTGGCATGTTATGCATAGAATTCAAACAGATAATTTTCTTATAAACTCGTCGTTAGGATGTAATTGATAAACTTATCTCTAGTACGTCACTATGATGAGTTTATAAGTAGGAATGCAGCTTTCAGCAGAATTCTTCTCAGAAAGTGAGTCGCTAGCAGAACACGAGCATTTGAATCAGCAACTACATTCTTTCAGTAACAGTTTGTATTCACTAGCAACCGCAATGGAAGCTGCTGCTTCCACACAGTCTGACATGTACACCCGCAAACAGTTTATCGCAGATCAGGAAAACAGGCACGCTGCAAAAAAATAAAAACCAGAATCCAACATCAGGCTAATTAAAAGTTACCTTGTCAGTGTAAATGAGCAGCGCAGTATCTGTGATATCCCGGTAGTGGAGCTCGACCTTCACCTTGCTGAATTTATCTATAAAATAAAAAAGCCCATACACTATAAAAGATCATGTATGTTTTTTTTGTCAGTAACAATGCTGTAATTACTTCGAGAGGCAACCATGGCAACCGACGACCTCTCGAGCTGTGCTCTTGAGGTCGATGGTTGCCATGGTAGCCTCTTGAAGAGATTGCAGCATTGTTACTGACAAAACCCCATACATTATCCTCTATTTAGTATGTAGATACCATTATTTTTTTTAATATTTTACAGAGCCTATTACCACTTGCTTAATTTTCTCATCCTTTGTATTCCACTTTATACAGTCTATCTCTGGGTACATCCAGTTCGTAACTGTATTATTTAATATTCCATCAAAATTTACCACTCTAGCGTTAAAGTCACCTATCAATAATGAAGAATCTTCTGGGTATTCAAAAATAATTTTCTCCAACCAATTCCAAATATTTTCTCTATAAAAGTGAGACTTTACAGGTGAACTATAACACATGATCATTACAAGCTATATCTTATGTGTCCTCAATCTGATTACCATAAAAAATAATTCTTACTTATCTCCTCAGTTTTACTGAAGACCCCTATTTTAACGTGGGTTATTTGACCACCAGCTCTCCTATCTTGGTTTGAACTCTTATAACTATGGCACTGAAATGTTTGATATCCATTTAACTATACATTATGTGGAGAATCATGCCATGTTTCCAGAAGGCAGATTACTGTGTACTTCTTCATAAAGTTTAAACAATCTGTATTATGGATTTTTGCACTATAACCAGCAATTTTCCTAGTCAAAAAAATTGTTATATTATTCTCAGCCTCTATTGTCTTGTTTACATCTTGCAACATTAATGACATTGTGGATACTTCCTAATTTTTGTGTTGCTTGCACACATGTGCAAGAAACACATTGCGTCAGCTTCCTTCAAAAGTGAGTTATGGAGGAGTGGCAGTGTTGTGCCAAATGTCAGCAGTCCATTCTAGGGCTGTTCTCTGCGTGGCGAATAGAGGAGCATGCTGTAGATGACAACAGTTAATGAGCATGCCGCAATGTGTAAAGAAATTTGGCCATGTCACTACGTAATCAGCTGTTTCAGTGCATTGTGTGGTGTCCCCATGGAGACGGCTTCTCTTTTGGCCTCTCACAGTCCCCACAAAGCCGACAGAATGCCATTGCCTGCTGTCAAGTGTGTCTTCCTGGTGAAACATTTCAATAAATTAAAAAAAAGCCAACGGGGTGCCCAATCCTGCTATTGGCATGATCCACTTCCCAGTTCATTTGCCAACGGGGTAGCCCAATTCCTCTCGGCATGATGCACCTCCCCCATTTGTTGTATGCCGAGGAAGGTGCCCAATCCCCCCTCGGCTCATGCACCCCCAGCACACTGTATGACCAATGGGGTGCCCAATTCCCCATTGGCTCCACTGCCTCCCCCAGTCAAACTTCCAAGTGCCATGCTGGGAGCCCACCCCTGCATGGCAAAAGTCTGCATGGCCCATGGGAGTGCCCAATCCCCTGTTGGCTCCACTGCCCCCCCCAAACAAACTTCCTGGTGCCACACTGGGAGCCCACCCCAGTGTGGCAAAAGTCTG
Source organism: Neoceratodus forsteri (assembly GCA_016271365.2). Lineage (NCBI taxonomy): Eukaryota > Metazoa > Chordata > Ceratodontiformes > Ceratodontidae > Neoceratodus > Neoceratodus forsteri. The sequence goes on along the minus strand of CM028130.1, from coordinate 1,061,259,918 downwards.
TATGGCCAACAGGGTGCCCAGTCTCCCATCAGTTCCACTGCCCCACCAAACAAACTTCCTGGTGCCACACTGGGAGCCCACCCCAGCGTGGCAAAAGTCCCCTATCGTTTTTGTAAAAAAAACACCTACAAGAAATAAATGGTCCCTCATTGATTCTCTTGCCCCCCTCCCCCAAGCTGCGCCCACCCTCTGCGTGCCCCACCTCCCCACACCCCCACCTCACCTCCTACTTACCTCCAGAGCCCAGCGCAATGATCTTCAGTGGACTGGGAACATGTCTGCAATCTTCAAAGCCGACTGTGAACTGAAGAAATGCCAGTAAGCTGTATAATGGCATAAAGGGTTTTTTTCAACTTTGGTGCATATCTCAGCCATTTTTGGGAATTTTTTCACCAAATTTTCTACACGGGGTTCTTGGACCTCATCTCATGAACTCAGTCACTGTCATTTTGTTATTCGGTCCCAAAAGGTGATTTTGCAGTCATTGTGCAGAACCACCTTTCGGGACTGATTAATGAAATGACAATGTCACAGTTCGTGAGGTAGGCCCCCAAAAACTCTATGTTGAAAATCTGGTGAAAAAATTCCCAGAAATGACTGTTTTACAAGCGCGAGTTGCGTAGTTCCTACACACGCTCATAACTTCAAGCATTTTTAATATTTTCACTCCAGATTTTCAACATTGCCATTTTACCACACCTTCTTATGAACAGTACAGCTGTTATTTTTCACATCTCACCTGAAATGTGTTTTCACACATGTAGTACACAATGGCATGGTCGGTGTATGAAATCAATGTTTGGGACAGATTAAGAAAATCACAGTGACACTGTTCATGAGCAGAAGTCTTAAAATGGCTATGTTGAAAATTTGGTGACAAAAGTCCATAAAATGACTGTGTTATGAGCGTGCATTGTGCAATTTCCATGCACCCTCATAGGTTCACGAATTCATAATATTTTCAGTCCAGATTTTCAACATTAGCAATTTTCCATGCCCCCTTATGAACAGTACAGCTGTCATTTTTCACACCCTGACCGAAATGTGTTATCACACTTCCTGTGCAGAATAGCATGGTCGCTGTGGGAAATCAGTGTTCGGGACAGATTAAAAAAATCTTAGTGACACTGTTCATGAGCAGAGGTCCCAAAATGCCTATGTTGAAAATTTGCTGCAAAAAAATCCCCAAACTAATTACATTATGGGTATGCGTTTCATAGTTTCTATGCACACTTGTGACTTCACCATTTTTTTTTTTTATATTTTCACTCCAGATTTTCAACATTGCCATTTTTACACCTCTTCATGAACAGTACAGCTGTCATTTTTCACATACTGTTCGAAATGTGTTTTCACACCTGTGGCACCAAATGGCACAGTCGCTGTGCAAAATCGCCTTTTGGCTAATGAACTGATAGTGTCACTGTTCATACGGTGGGATCACAAAAAGCCCATGTTGAAAACTTAGAGTAAAAATACCAAGAAATACCCAGGGCATTAGGATATTTGACCATAACGCCCTACCCTATAGGGACTGACAGGCGTCAGGGGTGTGACTTGGGATTGTTGACAGTAATGCTTATACCATTCCACCCCCACTACCACCCTGCAGTCAGTGACAGGCATTGAGGTGCGACTTGGACTCTTTGGCCCCAGAGTTCACCCCATTCTCCTATACTGCACCCATTTCAGCATATTTCCTTATGGAATGAGGTGAGTAAAGCCTGAACACCCAAGGCACACCTCAACACTTGTCAGTGTCTGCAGGGTAGGGTGAGGTGAAATGTCATGACCGTTATGGGCGATGACCCAAAGGCACACCCCAATGCCTGTCCATCTCTGCAGGGTGGGGTTGGGGTTGGCGTCAGTTCAATACTTCACTGCCATTCCTATACTGCATGGGCCCAATTCTCATAGGGTCCTGCGTCTGGTGCAAGCTGCGGCAAACAGCGGCTTGTGCCACTGACCGGTGTGCCAGTGACTCTTCCCCTGATTCAGGTACAGGAGGGGTCCCAGCAGCTATGTTCCTACACTTGCACTGACCAGAACCCTGCAGCAAACCCCTGGCACACTGCATGGGTCTGCCACAGGCCACCAGTGACTAACACAGGACCCCTGTCCCACCAGGTAATGGGCATGTGGACCCAACCTAGTGGGCCAGTGTCCCCACACCATGTTCAATGCAATTGGCACCTGGCTACGGAGGTGAGTGGTGGGTTGTGCCAGGCACCAGGGAGCAGTCAGAACTGGTGTATGGGGGGTGGGCTCCACCTGCTGGGGCATAGGTGGGAACTGTATCACCATAAGCTGGTGCTGCGGTAGCGCCGATGGGGCAGGCATCGGGGATCGGGGGAGCTGCTGCCAAGATGGGCAGCATCAGGACGGGGTAACGATGTGGTACATAGGTGGCATTGGGGAGCTGTGGGGGATGCCATTGGACCACTAGGATGGGGGCCACACATACGGGGGCCACACTCTGGGATGTATGATGGGTGGACCATCACCCATGGTGTGCCGCACACAGGCATGTCACCCAGAGGAGAATGTCTAAGTCCCCTTATGCCTGCCCTGGCTGGTCTAAAGGTACTTAGAATTTCTCCTTCCAGGTGATGTCTGTGAATCGCAGGATGCAGCTTGTGTCAGCTGCAGTTCCCCCTACCACCATGCAGCAGTGCATTGCAGGGTGCAGGGCAGGTGCAAGCCCTGTTTGGGCAGGTTGCCTGTTGTCAACACAGGCCACCTTTGTGAATCGCATGGAGGGTGGTCATGGACGCAAGGTGCACCTTGCACTATATCTGTTCAGTGCAGGCACCTTGCATCTGACACAGTGCTTTGAGAATCGGGCCCCATCTGTCTAACTCCTGTACTTCCACTGTTAATGCCAGCAAGCAACTATTTGGCATTGACAAATGCTTGTGTAGTGAGCTCTGGCTCATAAGAGGCTCACAGGTGACCAGTGGGAAGCTCATTAATTAGGAGCAGGCTGCATCTCTCCTGTCTGCAAAACAGTGCTAAGGGTTCAGCAAGCTCAGCCCTGGCTAATGTACAAATACTTTATCACATTTCTTATGAGTCTTTCTTAAACGTGTTTTATCTGTTTACAGGAGTGCACCTGGTTTGAGGCCAAAATCCAAAGCAAATAGTTATAGTAACAGAGCCCCCTCTCACACACACACATACACACTCTCCAAAAAGCTGCTTAAAAGCCTGCAATTCATTCAAATCAATTCCATTTTCTTACTTAGTTGGGGTTGAATGCCAGCAAGTGTAAAATCATGTACCTAGGCCATAGGAAGCCCGATGCTGAGTATAGGATGGTGGGAGGGACTGATATTCACTAGACATGAAGGGGTCCTTGAGGTTATTATATCAGAGGACCTCAAGGTGGCAGTACAGTGTGACAAGACTATGGGAAGGGCAAATTGGATTCTGGGGTGCATAAGGAGTGGCATCTCCAGTAGGAGGTGGAGGAGGGATGTTGTGTTGCCATTGTATCACTCCCTGGAATACTCCCAGCTGGAGTACTGTGTCCAGTTTTAGAGTCCACATTTCAGAAATGACATAGGGTGGAGGTTTTCCAAAGGAGGGCAACTAAAATGGTTCAGGATTTTAACAGGAATCCCTACAAGGAAAGGCTGAAGAATCTCAACATGTACAGTCTGGAAGAGAAGAGGGCGAGAGGTGACATGATCAAGATCTACAAAGTACCTCATAGGGGTAAACAGGGTACAGTTGAGGAGTTTCCTTCAAATAAGGATGAGCACCCAAACCAAGGGGCATACAGTGATACTTGGGGGGGAGTCCAGGATAGATGTGAAGAAATGTTTCTTTACTGAAAGGGCGGTAGACGCCTTGAACAGACTGCCAGGAGAAGTGGTGGAGGCTAAAATGGTAGGGGGCATGAAGCATGCATGGGATAAACATAGGGGTATATTAGAAAAAGGGGAAGAAGGGGTCAACAGAGATCAGTAGGGCTATGGAGGTGGAGTAGGTTCAAGTTCATTGCAGGAAAAATCCATTGAGCAAGCACATTCACAAGGAGGTCCTGATGGACGCAGGCAGAATAAGACATACAGTAACATATACAGGCAGGAATTACAAGTAGGTAGAGAACACTTGGGCAGACTGGGTGGGCTGAGCCGTCCTTTTCTGCTGACAAATTCCATGTTTCTATGGCATCATGTGTTCATTCAGGTGCAGTGTTTATTTAAAGTTGGGCCTACCATGAATCCAGATGTAAGGTACAGTAAATTACCGAATTAGATGCAGCCCACTTACAGTATAATAAACAGAACCCCAGTGCTTCGAGAAGCCTTTACTCTTCATAAGGTTGCTTAAAGAGCTGGGGTTCTATTTGTAGTGTCCACACCGATATGCTGATCTTAAAATCAATGCCGCATCTGACTGAGTACTTGATTCTTGCTCACTCCATTTCTTCCCCACTTTAAAAGCTGCTTGTTCTGAGTTAGTTTTGGGCTGGTAGCACCTCGCCTGTGTTGGAAGATGACCAATAAGCGGCACTGAAAGACATCAGACTTCACAGACTGTGAGGGCAGCTGCTCACCCACCATCTTGGTAAGAAGAAGGCTGCAGCTGTGGCCACCGATGACTGTAGGGGTGTGGGGATGGGGGGACCAAAGGGGACAGCCATAAGGAGATAAAATCATAATAAAAATTGTGAGACCTTCACCAGCTGTTCAAAACGCTTACCAGTAAAAGAACACCATATGAAGTTTTTCAAATGGCACACAATCTGGTGAGCCCTCTGTCTGCCGTCTGACACCAGGCATCAGCCAGTGTAAAATTGCCTAAAGAAGGCAGTGTGGTCATGTGGTCACTGAAATACTGGAGATTATAGATTTATAAGAACAAAAGAATATCAGACAGAAGCTGGCACGTGTGTCTATAGCAGCTGTCTCCTGCTTCTCAGTAGTTATATTTACATCCTTGAGGTACTTGAATGTTTCTATCATATCCCTTCTTTCCCTCCTCTCTTCCAGTGAGTACATATTAAGGTTCCTTAATTTCTCCTCATAAGTCTTGCGTTGTAAGCTCTGTACCTTCTTATTCACTCTTCTCTGGACCATCTCCAGCCTGTTTTTTTTTTTTTTTCGAACTGTATTTTTCTCCCCTGCCTACTCCTCTGAACTCTCTCCAAAAGACCTCTTTGGCCACAGTCTCTACCTCCTTGCATGACATGACCACTTCTCCACTCCTCTCCAGCACCAGGCATCCCCTGGGTCTGCCCTCCTGAAGGGTCGCCCCGCCCAGGCACTCTTTCTCATAATATTGAGCACCGGACTGGAGAGGTGGGACTAGTGGAGAGATCCGAATCTGACTCCAGGAGTGTGGACATGTGGGTAGGAGGTGCCATCACCTATCAGCGAGAGAAGGGGGGGTTCTTAGTATGTGAACACCTGTGGAGCCTGGCTGTCATGGCAATGTGCTGCCACAGCTCCACCCCCAGGCATATACCACATCGCTACTGTTGACTACCCCCAGCCACTGCTAGAGGTCGCTCCCTGAGCGAGCATTTACCCCAGCCCTCCCCAGGAAGACAGAGCAGTCCTCCAGATGCTCAGTCTCTTCACTCCCCTGTAGCCCCTGATGACCCAGGCTTGTTCTGAACCTGGGTGACGTGGCATAGGTGTGGTCCAGGCCTCTCAACCCTCACGACGGCCATCCTCCAGCCTGTTAATATCCTTACAAAGGTGCGACCTCCAGAACTGCAGACAGTACTCCATGTGAGGCCTGACCATGGTTTTATATAATGGCATCACTACCTCCCTCCATATGCTGGTGATACCCCTGCCTATGCAACCCAGCATGTCACTGGCCCTCCTAGCTGCCTTTACACTTTGACATTTTCAGGTCATCTGAAATAAGAACCCCCAGGTCCCTTTCCTTCTTTGTGACTGCCAGAAACTCCCCCCCCCATCCTGTAGCTTTCCCTAGGGTTTCTGTGTCCCAGGTACATCATTTTGCACTTTTTTGAATTAAACTTCAGTTGCCAGTCCTCAGACCATTTTTCAAGCTTCCCCAGGTCCCTCCTCATTTTCTTCACCCCCTCTGAACTATCCACTGTGTTACAGATATTGGTGTGACCTGCAAAGAGGCCTTTCCCTTCAGCCCTTCTGCAATGTCACTAATGAAGACATTGAACAGGACTGGGCCCAGGACCGATCCCTGCGCCACCCCACTGGTCACCACCTCTCTCTAGACTGCACCCCATTTACAACCACTCTCTGCCTCCTGTCTGTTAGCCAATTTCTAACCCAGTTTACCATCTTTCCCCCCATGCCCAGCCTACCCAGCTAGTTTATCTGCCTCCTATGTGGGATGGTGTCAAAGGCTTTGCTGAAATTAAGGTAAGCGTTGTCCACTGCCCCACCCTAATTTACTTCCTTTGTCACCTAGTCAAAGAGAGCAACCAGATTTCTCTGACATAACCTCCCCACTGTGAATCCATGTTGCCTATGGTCCTGGGCTCTGATGGCTTCTAGATGCCCCACTGTCCTTTCTTTAAGCAATGCCTCCATGATCTTCCCCACTACTGAGGTGAGGCTGACCAGCCTATAGTTCCTGCCTCCTCTCTGCTGCTGAATTTGTGTAGAGAGACCACAAGTGCCCGCTTCCAATTCTCTGGTACCACCCCTGTGTTGAATGACTCAGCGAACATGGCTGCCAGAGGTACTGCTATCTCCCTTCACAGTTCTCTTAATATCCTTGGGTGTATGCCATCTGGTCCCATTGCTTTGTCCACCTTCAATTTAGTCAGCTCCTGCAGGATTCTTTTGCCTGTGAATGGACTATTGTCCACCTCTTCACCACCTTGGCAACTGCTGTACTGCTGTGGCCCTTGCCCCTCCCTCTCTTCTGAGAATACTGAACAGAAAGACACAGTGGATGTCTCGGGGGGTCACATGACAGTTCTTAGGCATGGTACTATCACTTCCAAATACCTAAACAGCAGATATAAGCAAGCAACATTTGGCATTGACAAATGCTTGTCTTCTTTAAGCTTCGTATTCTACGAAAGTCAATTCATACCTTCTATTACCTGGAATCTATTTTTTATTAAAAATAGATTTATTTATTATATAAGACCTGGTTTGTCTTTTTTGATTTTCCATTCTGTTTTCCACACATTCCTCATTTAAGAGCTTCTTCCATTATCATATTCAAGTAAACCACATACAGACCTATCTGATCCAATTTCTCATAACAATCCAAGATTCTGTTGGCCACTAATTCATTCTTACATAATATGTCCACTTGACTGTCCCCTCTTAAATTTTCATGTTGCTATGTATCCTTAATGCCCATTCTACCCAATCTAATTTTTAGGACATTAGTGAAAAGATTACAAATGGACCACAACAATTTCCTTGGTGTCTAATTATACATCTCAGGGTAACCAAAAATTGTCAAAGTTACTGGATCTTTTCTGAAATTCTCCTGATCCCTATCAATAGAGTTGATTGGGTCAGTTGATTTATTACCCAACTTGACATGCAGTTTTAGTTGTTCCATCAAATATGCATTTCTCCATATACAATTTGCCACTCTCTCTTGTGCAACATTAATCAGTACAAGATCAGCAAAACCAGGATTAAATGGTCTTCTGACTTCTAGAATGTCACTTTCCTCAATAAATAAATTCAGTGGTCCATTGAAAATTTTGATTATCATTCCTTTTAGTAAATCATTAGTTTCATTGTCCAGTTTCTTTAAACCATATAGTCTAAAGCAACAGTTTCTGTCACAAGTTTCCTCCTTTTCCCCCCTGTTGCACCTGTTCTTGATAATGTTCATTAGTAGTTACCACATTTCAAGATGACTTTTCCCTGTTTCTGATAGGCAATTTATTCCTGACCCCATTTACTTCCTGGTTCAGCTTTACTTTATCTGCATCCATGTTCATGTTCTCTAATAATTCAATATTTATTTGTGTTTCTTTTTTTTTTTGTTTGTTTGTTTATCCTTATTTTCAAAGTCTACTTTCCCATTTTGTTTTTTTATCTATATTTACTTTCTTGGATTTAATAGTGACCTCAAGTTTCTTGTTTTTTCCTTTTTTAAATTTTTCTTTTCCTTTCTATCAGTTTTTCCCTGCTTCCCCTGTTTCTTTTTCCTTTCTGTCTCTAGGGTGTAGTTTGGAATTATTACAGTCACTAAATCAGGTCACTCTGCTTCTCCATCTTGTTGCTCTATCTCATCTACTATTAACAGAATGGATGGGGAATCCCTAGAGGGATGCATTTCATTCAATATGGACAACACATCGTCCAATCTAAAGCCATTTATAGCAATGTTTTCCTTGATTATATCAATGTCACTTCTTATTGCTACCATCTGTTCCATCAGAATTAAATTGGCAGCACGTTGATTCTTCATGACAGCCACTGTTTCATCACTAATGGCAGTATACATTTTGGACTCTTCTGTGCCTTCCCTTTTGCACTTTTTTTTTCCTCCAAAATATCTTTACTAGCTAAACTTTGAATTCTCATCTTAGGGCCATCAGAACATTATATTTTCTGATATTCATCCAGGGTTCTTAAGGCCTGGATGGTATTCTAAAATTCTGAGAGAGTGTTTTTTCATCTCTGTCTGCTTAGCTCCGGTATCATTTATATGGTCAGATATCATATTTCCTGCAGCTACTGGAGTATAAATGGTAAGTTCTCTTACATCATTTTCTGGAGATGCCCAGCCAATTATATTTAAACTAACCTCTTGGTTAGCACCCCCAGAATCTCCAGTCACATGTGAGGTTAAAGGTTATTTTTTGTGCTCTATAATAGGGGTAGAAGTTAAAAAAACACTTAACCCTATCACATCTTTAGTAATCTGATCTGTGTTAATCTGTTCTACTGTATATTAATTCAGGGAGAATTAACTTTCTCTGACAAACAAAGAGGTTCTATTACAAATGAGTTTTTAATTACCAGGAGTGAAATTATTGTTTGCTTTGCATAATTTATACTCATTTTACTCCCATTCTTTTTATTTTGTTTTTGTGTTTGCTAGCCATTTTCACCCTCACTTTTTTAGAAGTTTTCTTCACTTTATTATGTTTTTTTTTAATGTTTTTTCCTCTCCCTTTCTCATACTCCACACACATTTCTGATGATAAATTACTATACATATCTTCCATTCCATCTAATTCTTCTCCCTTTCCTGATCTATTTTTTATTGAACCTACAGTAAGTCTGACATGTTCAAATGTGTCACCAATGACTTGTTGGAAACCATTGACTGAGCTGTTGTAACAACCATATCACCAGTTGCTACCAGTTATTATCTAAGGCCCTAAAATCAATTGGCTTAATTAGAGCTCAATTAGGGCAATTCAGGATGTGCAATATTAAACAATCTCAGACATGCACAATCTATGACATTCAATCAAAGCTAGATAAATAATATCCAGTCTAGGTTCAACAAGTCCCATTCAGTATTAAATATTTAAATAGGCAGTGGTTCAATTTAGGAATCCAGTTATTTATTTATTTGTTTATTGAATTTTGTTGACCTGGTAGGCTCACTGAGACTAGAAGTCCCTTTTTCAGGGGCAACCAGGGGGGGGCAGATGGTAACCAACTGAAATTGCACCAGATTATGCTGTTGGTGGTATTTATTTTTAGTGAATGGGGAAAATTTGCCAGGACACCAGGGAAATTCCCCTACTCTCCAGTAGGGGGAACCTCTGTCACACATCCAGTGCTGGCCATTATGCAGGAGACAGGAGAGAGGAAGGATGTTTCTGAGGCAGGGGAGCAGGCCTCCTCCACTGACCTGACTGGCCTAGAGGCCGTTGAAAATGCAATGATTTTACAAGAGTTTAGAGAAGTTGAAATGGATGTAGAAATTCCTGTTGCTGAGGACAACTTAAGTATTGCACCAAGCCCAGTTTCTGCTGTTACTGACTATTTTATGGAAGTATCTGGGAGTCCTGTAGGAGAAATTCCATTTTAATCTGCTGCTGAGTTTCAAACTGCAAAGGAAAGAAAGGATTGTGAAGTTACAGAAAGACCCTGCACTGCTAAACAGAGTTCAAAGGGAGCTCTGACAGACACATAGTCAAGGCTTGACAATCAGCTGGAGGAGTGCGAGGTAAAACCAACTGAAAGCTCTATGACTAATTCAGCAACAATGCGGAACATGAGCATAGGTGGGGAGGGTCCACTTACACAGAATGCAGCTGGCAGTTCAATCAGAATGTCTTCTGGGTGCCTAGAGCCATGCGGACTGCCCCAGAGACAGTTTTCAGTTGCCACTCAATGAAAGAGATTGGACCCTGGCTTAAAACAGTGTCCATGACTTATGGATAATGCTGCAGCACCTGAGGTAAAAACCTGTTATTTCCTCTCCTAATTTACCATTGTCTGAGAATCCTGAGTCAGTGTTCTCTTTTTTTGAGCATGCTAAACAAAAAACATCTAGCAACCATGACTGTACTGTTTTTTTTTTCAGCAAATTGGTCCCCAGAATGTGCACTGACAGGGGCAGGGTGGCTACCTACTACAGATTGACACTGGGTCCCTGACTCATCAGATCCCACCTTGGAGTGATATGCTTCAGCTAGTACATCAGTAAAATCTACTATCTCAGCAGAAAGCCCACATCCAGCTGTACCGCAGCCTCCTGCTATAGAAATGCACAATAGGCCTAAAAACAATGTCCAGGACATTTTCCCTCAGGGTGCATCCTTGATAGATGATTGATAGATGATACCTTAACTTTGGGCCCTAAAAACTCACTTTTGGAAAACCCAGAACAGAAAGCCTGGCTTACTCCTATGTTTAAATTGGAGGATTTGTTCCACAATTCTGGAGAGCCGACCCCCAGAAAGAATACAGTTCGTCTCATTTACAAAGGGGGCTTAGTGGATCCACAAGACAGACTTTATATTGCCAAATCTCATTTGAAAGGGTCTTTAAGATTCTTTTCTTCTGAAATATTTGCATTAATACACGTGGGTAATGCTAAGTTTGACATCCGTTTTAAGAGTGTTGCCAGTTTAGATAAATTTTGTTCACAATACCACAAACTGAAAAATACCCCATTATGGTTACATTATTTAGCATTTCCTCTTACAAAACCTGCTGATAAAGTCATTACAATAACGTTTAAAAATGAAGGCGTTAATATATTTTATTCAGAGATGCAGAATTCTGGAGAGGCCTACCCCCATTCTAGATAGTGAACACATTTGGAATGGGGGTTGGAAAATTAAGGTCAGGTTGTTTTCAGCTAATAATGGTCCCATTCATTTGCCTAATTTCTTTTTTTAGGAAGGGATAGAGGCTCTTTATTCTATGTTGGACAACCAAAGCCCTGCTTCAAATGTGGGGCCCACAGTCACCTGAGTTTGGCCTGTGATTCCATGAAATGTAGCCACTGCTTTGAATATGGCCATGTAGCCGTGAACTGTCTCAATCTATTCAAATGGAACTTATGCAAAAAGACAGGACATGCATACGGGAGGTGCCCATGGGCCTCCCACAATAGGGAAGACTGTCCATCCCATGAGGGAATAATAAGCCAAGCACAGCAGGCACAGCCCAAAAAAGCTGCACAACAGGGTGAGATTGAGAAAGGAGCCCCTGTAGATAGCATTCCCCCATCCCTGAGGCAGGATCCAATACAGCCACAGTTGATCCCCCACAAACCCTGCCATTGATTTTGCCAGATAAGGAGGTCTCTACAGTGGTGGAAGGACTCAGAGAAGATCCTAAGATTACCCATACACTCCAGGTAGAAGTGCCGGGAGAAATGCCCCCCTCCCCGCTGAGGCACCTTTTATGACACTGTCTTCCAAAAAAAGATCTCGGCCTGGTGCTGCCTCTGGTGTAGGCACTGCTGAAGGGAGGGGAGGCAGAAAACCTAAAGGGAAGCCCCCTCCCTTATGGATGAAGGAGAATAGGTTTGCCCCCTTACCTATAGAGAAACACTGGGAAGAGTCAGGAGAGGAGGACACGGATACCCCATTAGTTGCCTCTACCACTACTGATGATACTGAGGATGGGGAGAGGAGGACTCTATTGCTAAATGTACAAGACAAAGAAGAGGTTCTAAAACTTCTTGACCTTAGCTATTAGTGCCCTTATACCAGGTGTGGCAAGTTTCTTACCTTTTCATGATCTCTTTAACCAACTCTACTGTTAATGTTATTAGTATTAAAAATGCGAAGAAAAGGAAAGTATTTGTTTTGTCTTTACAGCAGTTTCCCAGTGATATATGGTGCCTGCAAGACACCAGGCTCAAGTTCCTTCAAGAGCTGAGACAGGCCTCAATGAACTGGACCCTGGGTCACTCTTTTTGGCCTGTGGGGGAAGCTAGTTGTAATGGGTGGGTATTCTTTTTTCTAAATCAAGATTTTCTGTCTCTAGGTTACTAGATATCAGTCCTAGTAGGGTTCTCATGCTAGATTTCTCATATGCTCAGGAAAGATTCCTCCTTATTGCAGTTTATGCACCTCAAACTAGAGCCCAGACAGTTGCCCTTTTTCAACAAGTTCACCCTTTTTTATGTACTTCCAGACTCATTGTGTGGGCAGGTGATTTTAACTGTGGGTTGGAGCTAGCAGATAGGGGACTGCGCACAACAAATTATTTTGTGATACACTGGCCTTAAAAAATATTATTTCTTTAACAGGATTAACTGATGCTTATAGATCCCATTTTTCAACAGGAGGGCATACCTTTTTTAAAAGTACACTACCCACAAGAATTGATTTCCTTTTTTTGTCACAATCTTTGATAATAGATAAAGTGTACACTACTACCTGGGAGTTTTCAGACCACAAATCAGTAACAGTACACCTTAATTGGGGCACCTCTCCCAGGTGTAAAAAGAACACATGGCATCTTAATGAATCCCTTTTGGATCATGATAATATCAAACAAGCCTGGATAAAGGAATGGGGAGCAAGGCTTTCGGTTTTGACCTGTTATGATACATTGGCTGACTGGTGATAGGCTACTAAGAAGTCCTGGAAAAAGTTTTTTCAAAATAAATCCCAGGAAATCACTAATTTAGAATATTTGAATTATTTGACATTGCAGGGGCAACTACAGACCCTGATTTCCCTCTGAGACACAGAAAAGAGACTTTAGTCCCCAGATTTCTGTCCTTAAAAACCAAATGAAGGCATACCAATATGACAGAGCTAGATCTTTAGATCAAGAACTACGTTTTAGCACTCAGATTAAGAAGGGTCTCTAGATCATTTTAAAGAGTGCAGCAATAGGGTGGACAATAGGATTATTGCAGGACTAGAAACCTCTACAGGACATTTAGTTACTGCCCCTACAGATATGTTGAGATTAGTAGAAAAGCACCTTGAAAGCTCATTTGATCAGTCCCACATTGATAGTTTACCCCCAGATTTTTTTTCCCTCTTGAATCTCCCCCAGATTTCAGATTTGGATAAAGACGTTGGCCCAGATATTCAAAATGCGCCATTGTGTGGCGCAAGCCCCTTCGCTGCTCATAAAAGTTGAGCAGGGGTGTGGCCAGGGCGATATTCAACGGAGTTGCTCTATTGTGCAACTTCTTTGAATATCGCCCCATGGCCACACCCACTGTGCATGGCGCAGTGGAACTGTGCCACCGCAAGTGGTCAGAGTGGAGCATTGAGATGTGGTGGCGCAAGTTCCATTGCACCATGCGCAGCGCCTGCAATATTCAAAGGGTGACATGCAAATGGGGCCATAATTTATGCAAGGTGCAGGGGGGGGCCATTTGCATCTAATTACGGCCCCATTTGCATGCCATTAGCATGCAGGTGCACTGATCCCCAACGACTTGCGCCTGGTGCCCTGCTAGGCAGCAGCCGTTGGGGACCGACGCCCCCTGCAGCCCGATCGAGGGCATAACGGAATAGTCCTCTCCGAGCAGCCCAATCAAGCGGCATAATGGAATAGTCCCCCAGCAGCCCAATCGCGGGCATAACAGAATATCCCCAGTAGCCCGATCATGGGCATCAGACCTCCCCCAAAGTCCAATAACCCTGGTGGTCCAGTGGACTCAGTAGTAGTCGACCGTGGGCGCATCCCCGCCTCACATCAGAAATACCTGGTGATCTAGTGGCCCCCACCCCACCCAAACACAGAGCCCCACCACCCCGCCTCCCCTGTCAGCCGGGCGGGTCAGCAGCACCCCACCCGCCTGCCACCCCTGCCGCCTAACGATTGACAGCTCAGTAGGGCTGCATGCCCATTGGTTCAGAGCATGAGCCAATGGGCGTGCAGTCCATACCATACAAGGCAGTCCGGATATGTGAATGAATATCTGACTGTGGATGAGAGTAGCCAGTGATGACAAATACTCAGAGTGGCAGGGCTGCACCTAAACTGTTACTTGAATTCAGTGTAGGGAGATTATCCTCAGGTGTGGGAGGGGGGTGCTGACGTTTGTTAGGACAGTATTGAAGGAGTTGTGTATAGCTCATTTAAGATTTGGAAGGGTGGTAGCCAGCCAACTCAAATTGTGGAGTACAGCACAGAAAAGTACTGGAGAAGAATTGCTGGGAACTGTCCTGCAGAGTTCTGCAGATCACAGGTAAAGGAGTAGACTGACAATGGAAGTCGGGTGGATTTGTTCAAGGTATTAGTATGCCTGTCCTGCTAATACTACCATTACACATTGTAAGTGCAGCCCTTATGAGGGCATGAACAGCAGTTTTTCTGATGGGTCATGATGCTTATTGCTTGGCCCTCCAGGAAGACCTAGTTGTTGGTTAATGAGGTGGGAAAAAAACACACCAGGGGAACTGTACATACTACTGTCACTGTGCAGAAGGGTGGTGATCCATTCAATGTTTACTGTGGGAGCAGACGTCAAACACTGAGAATGTGGACTGGAGAGTGATTTGGGAGGCATTTTTTAACAGTGCCAGCTGATGATGCTTATTAGTATAGGTGTGCACAACTCTCTGAGGTACAAGATTACAATCTGAGGTATGATAATTCTCTTTATGAGACCGTAAGCACATATGTGGCACCAGGCAGTACTAAGGACAGGGTGACAGGGTATGGATGGTGGGGTGTTCAACAGAAGGTAGGCTAGATGCAGGAGGTTCACATGGAAAAAGAAAGCCTTACTTGTGGATTAACAAGAGTGCATGGGCTTTGGAACTGAACCAGATCAGTACTTTGCTCTGTGACCCTGAGCAAGTTATTACACTTCCTTGTGCTCCCAGGCCACACCTGTAAACAAGCGTTCAGCTTAGTGTGTCTCTTCTGGCTAACAAAAAACAAAATTCAGTGCATCACATAACCACTAGATCATCAGGTAATTGAAGTGTTGTACTGTAATGCAGTTTGCCAAGGAAAAAGTCAGCTGGATTGCAAAACATTTTCCACAAGTTAAAGTAAACTAAATGAACAAAATCATAGCCTAACATGTGTACTGATCAAAATAATCCATGAGTTAATACATGGTGTTGATCATTCTGGTACAACAATTCAAAACAAAGAGGGAAAGAAGAACTAGTAAGCACTATAGAAATATATGTGGGTCTCTGTCTTTGGCTCAGATGATATCATCATGACTCATCACTTAACAGATTTGGCAGCCATCTTAGGGAGAAACCAAGGCTGTTTTTTGAAAGTGAAAGGCTGATGTTTACATCTTTCAGAAGCTATGAAACTGCATTTACATTATTTACATAAATGCAGTTTTAGCATACATGTAAACAGCAGTCTCTACTTTACCTTGTTATGAAGCCAGATTTTGGAGTTTGCAGTTTTAAAAAACGGCTTGTTTAGGTACCCTTTAAGCATGATGCAGTCTTGAATTCAAAGTTTGAAAAGCCAGGCACCACGTTCTTCCCAAAAATGATAACTTTTCTTTTCTTTTCAATCTCAGTTTTCTCTTCATTCTCATCTCTTTTTATTCCCCAAATTCTATTAGTCCATTAATTCAACAACAGCCTCTTAGTACAATTTATCCTTTAATTTTTCAGGCTCAAATTAGTCCTTTGTTCTGTTCTTATTTTCCTTTTTTCCTTTCCCCTTTTCCTCTTTATGTCCATGTACAAAAGACACCACGGTCTTGCTTTTACAAGTATGTTTCCAGACCTTAATAAAATAAAAGGAAAAGGTCAGGAACTGGCTGCAGGTATATACTACTATATTATTATATTAACACATATATTTAGCATATGATTATTATGAGACAGTTACAAATAGCTGATACTGGTTCCCTCTCAAAGGTAACCTAGGATAGATATATGTCTATATATATTCTATATCCCAATATCCAAAAATCAATACCCGGCCCAAAGATAAAAATCCTGATAAATTATTTTATACAATAACTTACATCTCCAGCCAGTCTGCCAAGGTTTTAGTGTTGCAGCAGTATCAAGTCACCACCTAAGTTTGCAGACGTTTGCCGCTAATAATTGTAACCGCTCCTAACTGCTACTTCACCCTTCAACTGTGGAATACTAGCCCACCCAACTTAATGTAATCTTACTGCTGAAACAGTAGACGGACGACCCACTCAGCTGATTGTGGAGCTCTGCTTGGGGGTGGGCCTGGGGTGGAGTGGTGATTGAGCCAGCACTCTGCACATTCACAAACATGTGGAATGCTGTGCGCGGGGGCTGCCAGCTCTGTGTCTTGAAGGCAGCCATAAACCACCTGAGCCAGTTATGCACCCCCAAGGGAAGCTGCCTCCAGACACAGCAGACATGGTGAGGGGGGCATTAGTCACCCCAAAAATGTTGCCTCTGCTATCGAAGGAACTTCAGGAGGATGGGGTCAGGTGGATGGGGTAAACCCCCCCCATCAGCACAGTCAGTGCTCTGCATGCCAGCCAGCAACATGGCACCTGTTGTATGCAAGGGATCCACTGCAGGTCCCTGATTGGGCAGCCAATTGGCTGCCCACCAGGATCCACCACTCCCTCACTCACCTGCTCCCCACAGACCTAGGCAAGTGCCACTGTTCATGAATGTGGCCCCCACATGGAAATCTCCCCGGGTGCAGAGCTGCACACCCCGATACGCACCTCATGCATGTTTGTTTGTGAATAGGGACCAATATGAATGGTAGGTTGCAGTAGAAGTGAAAATAAAAGATATTTACCTGTGTCTGCTGGCCGCTCTCATCCACTTGCTAATATGCGGCTGACATGCTGAGACTCTAGTTACCAGACCCTTATTCAGCCTGACCTGAAAACCGGATACCATAGCCAAGCTGTTTAAAAATACAAAAGCTGACAAGTTGATAAGGCTCACAAAGGCAACACAAGCAGGGGGATATCGGATTCAAGAGAGAAAAAGGAAAAAAACTTTAAAGTATTAATGGTACTAGAGTTTGGAGAGGCCCATAGTAGCAATGCAGCACAGTAAGCTTCAGGCATTCTGAGCAAGGGACACTGAGTCTGCACACTTCACTATTGTATCTATAGAAAGTCTTGTCACCTTCTTTTACTGTTCGTGCTAGTGTTTCCTCTGTTTGGGACTTTGCCTGCCTTACTGCCTTCCCTGCTTCCCTTAGTGCAGTTTGGTATGCCTCCCTATCTTCATCCCGCTGTGTTCTCTTATATTTCCTGAAGGCCAGCCTTTGGCTCTGACCTTTTCTGCTACTGTATTTGAGAACCAAAGTGGTTTCCTTCTTCTTTGCACTTCCTTTCTGTCTAACACAATGGATGTTGCTTCAAGTATTGCATCCTAATGCTTGCCACTTTGCCTGTACCCCTCACCTGTGTTTCTTTTTGCCAGGGCTAGCTTAACTCTGTTGGCCATCTTATCAAAGTCAGCTCCTCTGAAGTCCCATATTTTGCCTTGGAATGGGATGATTTAGATGTAGTAGCCAAATTGGACCATACCATGTGATGGTCACTGGCCCCAGGTGACCTTCTACCTGGAGATCTGTGATCCCTTCTTTGTTAGTCAGTACTAGATCTAGGATAGCCCTGTCTCTTGTGGGTTGCTGTACCAGTTGTTTGAGTCCCTCCCCCTGCAGGGAATCCACTATGAGTCTAGTTCTGGCAGATGTTCCTGCTGGTATTGACCAATCTGTATCTGGCATGTTGAAGTCTCCCATTATCAGAACCTCCCCTTTAGCTGTCATGTTTTGTATATCTTCTAACAGTAATGTGTCTATGTCCTCCCTCTGGTCTGGGGGCCTGTAGACAACCCCAGTTCTTTATGGCTGTCCCATTTCCTGTTTCAGGGTGACCCACAGTTCTTCTGGCTCCTTATGTGTATTCTGAATTTCTGTAGCTTTGATATTTTTCATTAACATACAGGGCCACTCCTCCCCCCTTGCACCTCGGTCTCTCTGAATACATAGCCAGGTACTGAAGTTCCTATGGTGGTTACTTGGTAAACCATGTCTCACTAATTGCTACTATGTCCAGTTTAGCTCTGACATTATTGCCTGCAGGTCTGGGATCTTATTTCCAGGCTGTGAGCATCTGTGTACATGATTTTCCATTGGCCAGATTTTGGTGTGTTAGTTGTTGGGTGAAGTTTGGCATTACCCTGTGCATCGTATGGGAGACAAACCTTTTTCTTACCTGGTGATGCAAATGAACGGCAAACACGCTGAATTCCTGTTTGACCACTAGCTGAGGGGAGGGGTGTTCTTCCCATTCGACGTATGGGGTGCTGCACCTCTCCCCATTTGCTAGTTTAAATATTCTGCAAAGACGTCAAACTTCTGCCCCAATGTACTGACTCCTCTTAGTCAGATGCAGTCCATCAAATTTAAAGAACTTTCACTCCCAGAACTGCTGCTGTTCCCTACAAATCTGTGTCCTTTTCCTGGCACCAGACCTTGAGCCACGTGTTTAGCTCCCCTATCTCCCCTTCTCTGACCTTCCGTCCATCTGCTCCCCTCTCCCAGACTGGCAGGATCTCAGAGAAGGAGACGCTGGATGAAATAGATGATAGTTTGTCACCCAGCCTAGTCAGGTGTTCCTTGGTCTCCACAACTGACCAGCTGGCGAGATCATTAGTCCCTATGTGTACTAGGACATCAATGTTTTCTCCTGCTTTGTGAACAATTTTAGCAATGTGGTCAGTGTCTCTCCATGCTGATGTACCTGGAGACATCTGACCATCACCCTGGCTGGAGATGGGTATCAACTCCCGAATCATGAAGTCTCCTATGATCAGAAGTTTTTGGATTTTGTGCTTGTTTAGTTTTGGTTCCTGATTTGGGTGAGTTTTGTTGTGCTAGCTCCTGTGCCACACTGTCCTGTTTGCAGTGTCTTCTGCCTCTTTATTTGATTTCAGAGATAGAGGCAGATACCTATTTGTAGTGTTTATATGGTTTTTGGAGGCAATGTGATGGAGAGCAGAGAGTGATGGGGCACCTGATTTGCTCCTCCTAACCACCTGCCAACCTCCTGGACCAACTACCCTCTGCGGTTGAGGTTTTTCTGTTGGATGCTGGGGAAATGGCGGGTGGTTCTTATAATGTATTTTCTCTTCAATATGAAATTTGAGGCGTGCAATCTCTGCCCATGCTGCCCGGAGCTGAGCCCTAAGATCTCCAAAGGCCCAGCATGCAGGACAGTGTCCTAAATCCTGTAAGACTGTCCTTCTGAAAATTGTTCCCACAGTACCTGCAGTTAATGAAATCCATTCCAAATAAGTTGCTGGGTTTGTAACCTAGTCAGAGTAATTAGAAGGAAAAAAAGGAAAAAATGCAAGTAATGGTTTAATTGTGCTTTGTTTAACTTGTCATAACAAGTTAAATTACTAGTGCCCTGTAAATGAGATCACTTGTGGAGGCCCCACTGATCCGCCCTTCCTGCTCTGCCACAGGAAATGTCACAACTGTGGTACCCTATAAAAGGAGTGTAGGGGTGGTTGGGGATGGGGTGGGTGGCTGGTCCTTCCCCTGCCTAAAAAGAAGAACCACGGACGAAAGAACAAGGAGGTAAGAGCAGAAACAATCAGTCAACAACAAATGCAGTAACCCTGAAAGCTTATCCTAATGTTAGATAAAACTGTAAAACCTGTAAAGCACCACCTGTAATAATTTCAGAGAAGATATACCCTGTAAGAAACACTTTGCTCCAGAGAAAAATGAAGCAGTAACAGAAGATATAACTTGCAAAAGACAATTTGAATCAGAAGATTACAGCAGTAATCTGTTAGCACACACCTGTAGGCACACCTTGTAATAATGCAGAAGAAGGTATACCAGCAACAACAATTTGAGTCAGAGAAAAAATAAAGCAATGAAATGTTAGCAACAAACAGCAATCCCTGTGAGTAGAAAATAAAAACACCACCACACAGTAAATCTGCTTAGCCAAACTAAGTCTTAATCCTTCTCCCTTGCTCTGGTAAGTTTCTCTACTCTGCCTTTCAAGCAGTCTTAGAAGGAAAGAGCTCAGGTGAAGCTAGGTGCCTTGGCCAGCAAACCAAGTCTTCTACCTCATGCACATAGAGAAGAGAAACCCTGAAGCCACCTATAGGCTGGGAGGGGAGCTGCTGGCAGTCACAAGGGAAGAAAGAGACTTGGGCGTCATCACCACTGATAACCTGAAATCATCCAAGCAGACAACTAAAGCAGTAGGTAAGGCTAGAGGGATGTTGGGGTGTATTAGTAGGGGTATCACACGTTGGAAGAGGGAGGTAATAATCCCTCTTTACAAGACACTGGTTAGGCCCCATCTGGAGTACTGCTTGCAGTACTGGAGGCCATACCTTCACAAGGACATTAACCAGATTGAGGCAGTCCAGAGAAGGGCAGCCAAACTGGTGCAGGGACTGCATCAGAAAACATATGAGGACAGATTAATGGAGCTCAATATGTATACCCTAGAGCAAAGGAGAGAGAGAGGTGATATGATCAAAACATTCAAACACCTTAAGGGCATTAACAAGGTGAAAGAGTCTAACATGTTTCAATATAAGAAATATAGCAGGACAAGAGGACACAGCATGAGATGAGAGGGAGGCCAATTAAGAGGTATTGTGAGGAAGTTCTTTTTCACAGAAAGGTTGGTGGATGCATGGAACGGCCTATCTCAGGATGTGGTGGATATGAATACAGTGCAGGGCTTCAAACAGGCATGGGATAGGCATAAGGGAGCAATACAGGTGAGTATGAATAGATAGGCCATTGACAGGACAAAGGCCGATGGCACATTCATAAGGTAGAAAAAGAAATGGGCAGACTGGATGGGCCTTGCGGCGCTTATCTGCCGTCAACTTCTATGTTTCTATGCCCACATTCCTTCCCCTTTATTAACTCTCTGAATTCCTCCCTTGGTCTTTCTTCGCTCCCTAATGTAGCTATAAAAGGTTTTATCCCCCTTCTTAACAGAGTTGGCTGTCTTTTCCTCAGTTTGTGCCTTTGCTATTCTGACTGCCTTCTCTGCCTCCTTCTGCTTTAACTGATAAAATTCTCTGTCCTGCTCCTTCTGTGTTTCCTTATATCTCCTGAATGCTATCCTTTTCTCCTTAACCTTCCCTTCCACCTCTTTTGAGAACCATAGTGTTTTTTCCTTCATTTTGTTTTGTTGATTTGCTTCACACAAAGGCTTGTTGCCTCTGTGATGGCTGTTTTAATTATTCCCCATTGTTCCTCCACCCCTCCTTCTTGCCCATTTGCTCATGTTTTTCTGAGGCACTCTCTCATTTTCCCAAAGTCAGCCCTCCTAAAGTCCAGTACTCTTGTTTTTGTATGGCTTGACTCTATGGCTGTGTTTATTGTGAGCCACACTGTTTGGTGGTCACTTGTTCCCTGATGGCTACCCACTTCTAATTCTGAGATCCTTTGTCTGTCCCCATTTGAGAGTACCAGGTCTAAGACTGCTCCCTCCTGAGTGGGTTCCAACACTAGCTGTCTGAGGCATGCCCACTGTAGGGCACCAAGAATGACCCTGCTCTTGGATGTGCCTGTAGAAAAGGTACTCCAGTTAACATCTGACATAGTCAGGTCCCCCATCAACAACATCTCCCCTTTTTCTGCCATTTTAAGGATGCCTTCTATCATTTCCTTGTCCATTTCCTCCCCCTGAGATGGGATTCTGTGCACAACCCGCATGCAGATTGTGGTGCCATTTCCTGTCTCCAGGGTGACCCATAGTGACTCATCAACTTCCTGTTTACGCTTTAGTTCTGTTGCTTTAATCCCTTCCCTTATATAGAGAGCTACTCCTCCTCCTCTTTTACCCACCCTGTCCCTCCTATAGATTGTGTATCCTGGTATGTTGACATCCCAGTCATGGTTCTCTGTGTACCATGTTTCAGTGACTGCCACAATATCCAGGCATCCCTCTTCCATCAAGGCCACTAGTTCAGGGAGCTTGTTACACAGGCTGCGGGCATAGGTACTCATCACCCTCCATTTTTTGATGGCCTTACCCCTTTTAGCCCCATCCCTGTCCTTACTTCCTTTTTCTGCATTTACTCCGTCCTGCTCCCTACTGACTTCTCTACTTTGGTGTTTACCTTTCTGACTATTGTGTTTTGTGGGAGGAGGCTGGGATTTCCCGGCTCCTTTTCAGTGCCTCCCCCCTTGGCTAGTTTAAATGCTTGCCAATGAAGCATTTAAACCTATCACCTAGGATCCTGATCCCCCCCCCGGACAGATGCAGACCATCATGCCAGTATAGGCCTGCATCCCTCCAGGTGGCTCCCCAGTCCCCAATGAAGCCAAAACCCGGAGCTCCACATTGGTTTTTCAACCATTCATTGAATCCCATGGTGTGGAATACCCTATCATCATCCTTGCCATAGACAGGCAGGACCTCCGAGAAGGTTAACCATACATGCTACTTGTCTAAGGCCCCCTCCCCAACTCTCCAAACTCCTCTTGCACTGCTCTGATCCCATTCATAGCCAGGTCATTTGTCCCTAGGTGGACAATGACATCCAGCTCCCTCCCTCATGCAGCTGCTCCTGCTATCCAGAGGATTGGCTTCCTGTCCCTCTGAGCCATGGCGCCAGGCAGGCAGGCACCTTTCCTCTCTATCCCCTTCATCCCCCACTTCTACCCCCCCCCAATGATTGAGTCCCCAACCAGGAGTTGTTTCCTTCCCCTGTGGGGTCTCATGCCACCCTCCTGTGGGTCTCCTTTGTGGAGGTTCCCTGCATCCTTCTTGGTCTCCACTGCAGGTGCCTCCATAGAGGAACCACTCTTCACCAGAACAGCATATGAATTGTGGAGAGGTACAACTGGGAGAGATGCACCTCTGTTCCACCACCCTCTCCCTCCCTGAACCCACCTTGGTCCAACCGCTCCTGTTTCTTGGGAACCTCTGAGGTAGTGATGGTGGCCCTGGTAGTCCCTGGGTTGGGGAAGAGGTTTCACAAATGCTAGCCAGGTCAGCCTGGAGATGGGCAACCTCCTCCCTCAGACCGGGAAGATGCCTGCAAATAGGGCAGCATCGCAGCCTCCACAATGTCTCCCAGAACACTGTTGCCCCACAGCCATTGCACTGCACCACTCCCATCTTGACTTATTTTGTGTTCCCTCTCCTCTTGCTTTGTATGCTTACTGTCTCCTCCCTCTATGTATTTTTACACCTACTTTCCTACTGCCTATGTGTCCTTACAACTCTCGCCCCTCCTGTTCTAGGACAGGAACTTCCTGTAGTCTTCAGTAGTCTCCTCCTCCTCCTTCTTCCTTGCTTGGATTCAGACCTCCAGCAGCTGGGGGGGGGGTGGAAGAAAGCTACTTTTAACCAAAAGCCCTCAGATGCAACCCAGTCCGATTTTAGAAGGGCTGGCACAGTTGTGACAATTTTCTCACTTTATGGCAGCTTGTACCAAAGGTTTGGCACAAGTCCCATGAAATAGGTACCCCCACAGATGCAAGGTTAGACCAAGGGGGAGCTGGTCTAACTGGTTGTGTTTGGCACAAGGGACCTGCAGCAGGGGGGTTGCGACAAGCTTCCTTATAAAATCGCAATTGCGGCACAGTTTGGCACAAGTCGTCACTTGCATCAAACTCTCTGCCACAAGTCTCTTGTGGTGAATGCAACACTTTATAAAATCAGGCCCTATAACATTGAAGTTGACAGGCCCAGAGTTTGCATGCATCATGGCTTCTATGTGTCAGAGCTGAGTATATCACAATACCCCTCTATAGCCCCATGCAGTTTGAAGTTTTCTTCAAGTTTCTTCTAAGTATAGTCTCCTGTAGGACAATATTACTTTTCTTGCTCATGTTGTGATGCTGTTTTCATTGCACACACTGTTGGATCAAGTTGGATCAAGTAATAATTTGTGTGTTTATCTAAAACTAAAAGAAAATCTACTTTTCTAATGTCCAAGATGGATGAACGGTATTTCAAGTCTCCAAGCTCTTTTTGGAGCATGGGAAGTCATCCTTATACAAGGGTCAGGTTTTGTAACTTTTGTCCACTCACCAAGCCCTCAAGAATATATTGTTTTAAACTGACATGGCTACAGTAGACAGATGCTTTTTGATGTTAATCATAGGTTGTGGGTTCTGTTGGCTTCATGTAAACAGTCCTTTATAATTAACAAGCAGGAGATCACGTGATGAGCTGATCGGGGAAGGCAGCACTGAGCGGAGCTCCTGGGCCCTATCGTTTTAATTGTCTTATAAAATTACCCTAGACTTGGTGGTGACAGCTGAACTGGATAGAGCAACTTTCTAGCACTTTCTCTTACCTCCGGGAGGAAAAATAAACAAAGATTTCCTTTTTTCTTCTTTCGAATTCCAGCCCTTCACCTACGCTACCGTAGTGACTCACGGAGCTAGGTGCGACGTCTGAGATGGAGTACGAAGCTCTGGAGGGCCTCGAGGCTAGAGCGCCGGCAACAAAATGCCCGAAACCCCCATCCCTGGTGCCGGAAGACCCAGGGCCTAACTCTGAAAATGCAGGAGCTCAGACAGCACCGGAAGATATTGCAGAGATTAAAGCTTTGTTCCGGGGACTAGTTGCTGACTTTTCGTCAGTCAAACCCACCTTACAAGCTCTGGCCCAAAGAATGGGGGACGTGGAGCGTGTGTCTTGCAGGAGCGTAAAGCTCATACTCAGGAGCAGGATCTGATAGCTCTCCATAGGCAAGTTAAAAAATTGGAGGATCGGGTCGAGGACCAGGAATCCAGAAGCCAAAGGAACAATTTAATCTTGGTGGGTTTACCAGAGCGATCGGAAGGAGCAGATTGTATTACTTTTACCCAGGAGATGTTGTTGAAGCTCCTAGGCCCCACACCATATGGTGATTCTTATAACTTGAAACAGCCCACCGCTTTCTTAGAGAGATACCTCCACCAGGGGCCAGGCGAGGGTCATCATCACGCGTTTTCTAAACTTCAAAGAAAAGACATATGTCTTAAGCAGGGCCAGAGCTCTCAAAAATCTGCAGTGGAATGGTGCGCCTTTGTTAATGTTTCAGGACCAAACTCCAGCAATTCGGGAGAAGCAGAAGAAATATGGGGACATTAAGAAAAAGCTCTATTTGGCTGGAGTGAAGTTTAGAGTCCAGCACCCTGCCACTCTGGTCGTGAAACTACAAGCTGGCGATTGAAGGTACCTAACGGCAAAGGAGGCGGCCGAGGGACTGAGACTGGAACTCCCTGACTTGTTTAATTCTAAAACCTGAATAAGATCCACAAGGAAGACACTATTTTACGGTGGTCCTTTATGAGGTTTAAGATATGTAATGGACTGGTGGGCAATAACGAAGTATCAGTCTAAATAATTAGTTTGGAGGGAGAAAATGGGACATGAAGGACAGAAGAAGAGAAGAAGACTAAAAGGATGAGAAGAAGGAAGACAAAAAAGGAAAAGACTGAAAGAATCAGAATGCTTCCCCTTGTTCCCCCTCTTCTCCACCCCTTCTTACTATCCCTCCCATATTCTCCTTCTCTTCCCTTTCCCCCCTCCTTTTCTCTCCCCCCTCCCTTTTTCTCCCCCCCCTTTTTTTTTTCTGCTATTCAGATCCGAGAATTCATGGCTCAGTTGTAATGTACCTTAAGGGAATCGAGGTTTGCAATATGTTCTTGAAGTTAACTTGAGATTTAAAGAGCTTAGATTTTAAGTCCAGGGCCCCACCGAGGCAGGAATCTATGACTTTAAAGAGGTTGCTACATTATCTCTTAGCTCTGTAGGGTGAATGGTATTTACCCTAGTTTAAAATGTTAGTATTGTCCTCTTCAACCCTATGCAATAGGGTAATTGATACTTAAACTGTGTGAGCAACCTGTAGGGGGTGAACGAAAAGTTAGATCTGTTTTTTATATGGGAATGTAGGCAGATACAAGGGTAATAGGAAGACTGTAGAGGGTCCGGAAGCTTGCTCACCGGATAGCTCAGCTACGTATCCAATTGAGATAGGAGGACGATCCAAGGATCAGGGGCTGAACGGGGGGGGGGCTTGTGGGAAATGGGAAAAGAGAGAGCCCAAAGTTCTTTATGATTACTCAGGGAGACTTTGTTGGTGTGGAAGTTAGGGTATAAAAAAACTGCATGATTAACATTAAAATTATTACTTGGAATGTTAAAGGCCTCAGAGGGCGGAGGAAAAGGATGGTGATATTAAAGTACATCCGCCAATTGGGAGCCCAGATTGTCACCTTGCAAGAGACACACCTGCTTAAGGAGGAATTGGCTCTTCTCAAAAAACAATGGGTAGGACAGGTTCTAGGAGATGGAAATGCTAAGGCCTCAGGGGGAGTGGCAGTCCTGGTTGGGCGGATTGCCCATTCACAGTTTCACAAACTAAAACTAGAGAAGACTGCAGAGGATTTATGTTACTGGTGCCATTATGGGTAAAGCATTAACGATTGCTTCTATTTATGCTCCTACACCACCAAGCCTGATTTTTTTGCATCGATAGAAGTCGATTTAGCTCTACTTCCAACCCACCTTCTGATCCTTGCAGGAGATTGGAATCTTTGTCTCAATAATAGGGTGGACAAAAAACCTCCATCTTGTCGTCCACCTTCTATGGCACAGACAGCTTTGACTAAGCTTCTAAAAGTTGCTGCATTGGTTGATCCCATTGTGGTCTGTAGTAAGGGGGGGCATGCTATGACCTTCTACTCTGGGGCACATAAAACCCACTCAAGAATCGATTTCTTTTTGGTTAACAAAGAAGCAATTCAGGGAATAAGGGAAGTGGTTACCCACACTAGAGTTCTATCAGACCACTCTCCAGTTCAATTAAACTGGGTGATAGAATCTCTCCCAACGAAACCATACCGATGGAGGTTTGATGATTCCTTATTATTGGACAAATATATGTTAGCTAAATCAGAGCAGGTACTGGTGGAAATTATCCAGACTCAACTTCCCACGCTCTCAGATAGCAGACTAAGGTGGCCTACATGTAAGTTTTATATTCGGGCATGGCCCAGAGAATTATAGCTAGAGAGCTCATATGAGAAGGGCAAGGGAAGAGTTTATTTTGGGCTTATTAGCTCATTGGCTCCTCTAGAGGCACTACAGAAGGGATGGACTTAGAACTTAAGGAACTTAGAGAGGAGCTGTGCAAATATCCTTTATGGTAAGTTAGAGTGGTAAGCGGAAAAGGTACAAGCAAATTATTTATTGCAGGGGATGCTCCAGGAAGGCTTCTTGCTAATAGAATAAAAGAGTGGGAGGTGGCTAGGGTAATCTCATTAATAAAATACCAGGGAGAAATAATAACAGAACCCCAGAGAATGGCTGATACCTTTGCAGCCTATTTTGAGGGAATCTATCAAGGGGGGGTCTGGAAAATATACCTCTTCCGAGACTGGACCAGGAACAAGCCCAGTGGCTGGTGGCCCCTATCTCGGAATCCGAAATATTAGAGGCGATCAATTCACTTCCGAATGGTAAGTCACCAGGACCTGATGGTCTAACGGCCCAATTCTATAAATCTCATGCTACAGTTATATTGCCTTTATTGAAAGACTTATTTACAAATATTATGCAAGATGGGGTCCCACACCCACAGCTCTATCAGGCTTATATAACACTCATTCCAAAGCCAGAGAAACCCAAAGAACTCCCTGAGAGTTATAGACCTATTGCCCTGATGAACCAGGACTTGAAGTTGTTGACAAAGCTACTAGCCAATAGGAATTTTGAGAGTCGCCCCTGGCTTAATTAGCCAAGAGCAGCTGGGGTTTATGCCGGGTAGAGGAGCACATGATGCACTCCGGAAACTTCACCATATATTACATAAGGCCTCTACCTCTAAATTGCCTATGGCAGTAATTGTGCTTGATGCCGAGAAGGCCTTTGATAGGGTCTCTCATGATTTTTTATTTGCCACCATGGGTTGCATGGGTTTCCCGGAGGTTCTTCTTAACAGTATAAAAAATTTATATGCTGCCCCTATGGCTTGAATTCTATGTAATGGCTATTTATTGAAGGAAATTGGTTTAGATAATGGGACCAGGCAGGGATGCCCTCTCTCGCCAATACTATTTAATATTTACTTGGAACCCTTATTAAGGGTGATTCAAAAGGATCCAGCGGTACAGGGGAAAGTTATTGGGGGGACAGAAATGAAACTATCTGTTTTTGCTGATGATATTTTGCTGCACCTCCAAGACCCGGCAGAGAGCTTCAAGCGGATCCTGGATACAGTGGAAAGATTTTCTAGGGTGTCAAACTATAAGTTAAACCTGAGTAAGACGCAGGTTCTCCCACTTACCTCATTTACTTACAAAGCCGACTTTGAACCACTTCAAGTAAAGTGGTCTCCTAGAAAGCTCAAGTAGCTTGGCATTTGGGTCACAACTAACAAGACCGAAGGCCTTGAAGCAAATCTGGGAGATCTGCTATCAACAATTACAACGGACTTAACTAGGTGGAATAAACTCCCTCTAAATTGGGCAGCAAAATTGAGTTTGGTCAAAATGAATCTATTGCCTAGGCTCCTATATCCAATACATTTATCTCCTTATATTATCCCTAAGTGTTGGTTTATTAAAATACAAAAACTGATTTCTAACTTTTTGTGGAATGCTAAACCTCCTAGAAGAAAATATAATGTGTTAAGACTACCTTATAACAAGGGAGGTCTCAAAATTCCGGACTTACAAGTTTGTTATGTAGCTGGGCAACTTGAGTTAATGAGTCAGTGGTGTAAATCGGTGAATGAGGGGGACTATATCCCAACCTGGCTTCAAGTTGAGAAGCAAATACTTTCGGATATGGGACTTTCCCCAGAAGCAGTATTGTTTTTTAATCCAGGAGAGTTACCGGATGGAGGAAGACGAACTCCAATATATAAAGCAATGCTGGCCTGGTGGACGATTTTGTCCCCTTACCAAAGAAATTCCCAAAAAGCTTCTAGGGACCAGCCCCTTTTGGGCAACCCAAATATGCTTATTGGAAGGCAAATAATTAAAAGACAATGGGTTACTCACTTGCTTAATTCAAAGTGGGCGGACTTTATAAGAGGAGATAGTGTGGTTCTCCTGGACCAGTGTAAGAACCTGAACTTCTTTAAGAATTGCAACTTACTAATTTGATGCAAAAAATGGAAGAGGGGAGGGATAGTCTTCAGGATAATGCATTTACATGGAAATCCCTTAAGGAGGTAAACTGTGCTAGAAACCCCCTGTCCAAGATTTGTAAATTGCTACTATATTTTCTAAGTGGGGGTTCTTTTGTTAAGATCTCATACTGGGACAAGCAAGAAGATTTTGGCCCTCAGAGACCTGATTGGGAGGAAATATGGAGGAGTAGTAGATATATTCCTATTCCTAAACACAGGATCATGCAGTTTTTCCGTAGCTTCTAATATATACTATACCCCTACTAAGCTATGTGCTAGGGGCCTCAGACAGACAGACCTATGCTTTAGGTGTGGTGCAACCCCAGGGGATTTACTCCATGTACTATGGCACTGTTCCAAAGTTTCTCCCATTTGGGAGCAAATTAAACACAATATGGACCCAGTGATGAATTATAAAGAATTCATTAAGCCTAAGATTTCTGTGCTGGGAGACATGGCAAACATCCCTAATACGACTATTAAAGGACATATTGCTTTGATGTCATCCTTGGTTAAAACATTTGTCTTGAGACACTGGAAAAGTGATTTGATTTATACATATGACCAATGGGTGGGGGATTTGCTGTTAATGTTGACTAGACTTAAAAGGCAAATGCTTCGGGGTGGACGAAAGGCAACTTATGATAAAAGATGGAGGGCCTTAGAGGCAGTATACACCCTGCAGCATAAAGTACCTCAGACAAGGGTCTGTCTGTCGGAAAGTACGTAATCAATAATATGCTGATGTGGGATTGATGTCTTAGTAATAGGGGGCTTACTTAGTCACTGTTTGTTTATGGAATTATATATGCCCAGATCAAAAGCCCTTATGTTAGACTTGTTAATAGGTGCCACAGAGTCTGTCAGATTTCGTGGGGGGACTCTCTCTTTCCCTTGGGACGCGGCTGCAGGGTACTACCCTGAGGATCTTACAAGTGATATAGGGCCCTATAGCCATGAAAGGACATCTTGGGATCCAGACTTTGATGTATGAATATATTTCCTTGATAGGGGTTGTCCTAGATAATATAATTTAAACGCAGATCTGAACAAGATGTTAGAGGGTGTGCAATGCAGCTGTGTATGTACATAGTTATGGAGTGTACATAGTGACCACGCTCAGTTTTGGGGCGTGGACTCGGGATTATCCTGGGTATGTGTATGTTTGTCTGATGATCATTGGAAGAAAAACACAATAAAGAAGTTTAAAAAAAATAAATAAATAATTAACAAGCAGGTGATCCTGTCCATCTATCCTGGGAACATTTTCAAATGAAACTTTTAGTTATTGGTTCTGTCCTTACAAACAGTTTCAACCAAAACTACTTTTATTGTCCTTTTTCACTCCAGGTAAACAGATAATTAATAACTTTTGCTGAGTAAGCAGGATATGCTCAAACCAGTATTGTCCTGTCAGGTCACTCAGGGGTCTTGGGTAAAAGCAAATGTTAAAAACAGCTTGTATTTTGCAGTCCCCCTAATAAGTTATAATTGCAAAAACTATCTAAACTGTATGTTTATAAATATGCCTCTTTGTAAATGCAACCTGTATTAGAATATATTTGGGTTACTCAAACAAAATTATTTATCAAGTTAACCAATGAAAGTGGTAATTTGTGATTAACTAACATCAAAAAACAACTTAGCATATAAGAAAAAGCCATATCAAAATCTTACAACTTCATTTTAAATAGAGCTACAGTATGTACTGCATAGTGACAATTGCCAAGAAAGAATAACTGGGTACAGATGAAGTTGTTTCAGATCTTAAAAGGCTCATTTTTGTAAGCTAATTCTACCTAAAATCTCTGGAAAACTATCAGAAACCACAGTTATGATGGCATTTCAAGCTACTTTGTGTTTAAATATAATTCTTCATATTCTATATGACTAGTCTGAAATTCAGAACAAAAACTGTATATTTAAAATATGTTTTAACATCAGACGTTGTGAATTTCCCCCCAAAAGCCTAATGTCATCTTATCTGTTGAAACAAGCATTTGTCAATGCCGAATGCTGATTGCGTTGGTCTGTTGAGCTCGCTCAGTGGCCCTCTGTCACTGGCTCAGTCTGTTTGTCCCAGTGCTGCAGGCTGCTCTTTTGTACTGGGCTGCTGCCTGCTTTGGCACCTTGTTCTGTCGAGGAAGAAATCCGCAGCTGTTCCGACAGAGCTCCATTGAGGAGGTTCACTCCCCCTGTCTCACTCACTCATTCTGGTTCTCCTGGTGCTGCAGGTTGTCCTTTTGTACTGGGCTCCTGCCACTGTTGGCACCTTTTTCTGCCCACAAAGAAATCTGCAGCAATCCCGACAAAGCTCCGTTGAGCTCGCACACTCCCCTTCTCTCACTCACTCATTCCGTTTCTGCTGGCGCTGCAGGCTGCCCTTTTCTACTGGGCTCCTGCCTGTGTTGCTGCCTCCTTATGCCCACAAAGAAATTTGCAGCAGTTACAATACAGCTTCACTGAGCTCTCTCACTCGCTCATTCTGGTTTTCCTGCCACTGCAGGCTGCCCTTTTGTACCGGGCCCCTGCATGCATTGCTGCCTTTTTCTGCCCACAAACAAATCTGCAGCAGTCCCAACAGAGCTCCGTTGAGCTCACTGACTCTCCCTCCCTCACTCACTCGTTCTGTGTCTCCTGGCGTGCAGGCTACCCTTTGTACTGGGCTCCTGCCTGCATTTGGCAGCTTTTTCTGGCCAGAAAAGTCTGAAGTAGTCCGACACAGCTACATTGGAGTCGCTGCCACCCTCTTCTGTCACCACGATTCCGCTTCTGCCGCACTGCAAGCTGGCCTTTGTATTGGGCTCCTGCCTGTGTTGCCGCATTTTCTGCCCACAAAGAAATCCACAGCAGTCACAATAGAGCTCCGTTGAGCTCTCTCACTACCACTCTGTCACTCGCTCGTTCTGTTTCTCTTGGCACTGCAGACTGCGCTTTTGTATGGGGCTCCTGGCTGCGTTGGCACCTTTGTCTATCCACAAAGAAATCTGCAGCTGTCCCGACAGAGCTCCATTGAGGTTACTCAGTCTCCCTCTCTCATGTGCTCACTCTGTTTGTTCTGGCGCTGCAAGCTACCCTTTTGTACGGGGCTCCTGCCTGCTTTGGTGCCTTTTTCTGCCTACAAAGAAATCCACAGCAGTCCTGATAGAGCTCTGTTGAGCTCGCTAAGTCCCCCTGTCTCACTCGGCCGGACTGTTTCTCCCACCACTGCAGGTTGGCCTTTTGTACTGGGCTCCTGCCTGCATTGATGCCTTTTTCTGCCCACAAAGAAATCTGCAGCAGTCCTAACAGCGCTCCGGTGAGTTTGCTCACTCCCCCTCCCTCACTCACTCTCTTGTTCTGTTTCTCACAGTGCTGCAGGCTGCCCTTTTGTACTAGGCTCTTGTGTTGGGACCTTTGTCTGCCCACAAACAAATCCACAGCAGTCCTGACAGAGCTCAGTTGAGCTCGGTCACTCCCCCCTCTCACTCGGTCGATCTTAATCTGTCCCAAACACTGATTTCCCAGAGTGACCGTGCTATTCTCCGGCAGGAGTGCAAAAAAATGTTTTAGCCAGGATGTGAAAAATGACAGCTGTAGTGTTCATAAGGAAGTGTGAAAAAATGCCATTGTTGAAAATGTGGCGTGATAATATTACAAATTTGCGAAGTTACACAGGTGCGTGGAAACAGTTCAGTGCACACTTGTAACACAGTCATGTTATGGAGTTTTGTCACCAAATTTTCTACATAGGGATTTTAGGACTTCTGCTCATGAACAGTGCCCCTGTCATTTTCTTAATCTGTCCCGAACATTGATCTCCCACAGTGTCCGTGTTATTCTGCCCTGGAACTGTGAAAACACATTTCGGTCAGGATGTGAAAAATGACAGCTGTATTGCTTGTAAGGAGGTGTGAAAAAATGCCACTGTTGAAAATCTGGTGTGACAATATTACAAATCTGTGAAGTTGCAAGGGTGTATGGAAAGTGTGCAACACACACTTGTAACACAGTCAATTGATGGGCTATCATCACCAAATTTTCAACATAGGCATTTTAGGACCTCTGCTCATGAACAGTATCATTGTCATTTTCTTAATTTGTCCCGAACAGTGATTTCCCACAGTGACCGCTCTATTCTGCACCAGAAGTGAGAAAACATTTCGGTCAGGGTGGGAAAAATGATAGCTGTACTGTTCATAAGTAGGTCTGGGAAAATGGCAATGTTGAAAATCTGGAGTGAAAATATTATAAATTCGCGAAGTTAAGAGCGTGCGTGCCAACTGCGCAAAGCACTCTCGTAACACAGTCATTTTATGGAGTATCATTACCAAATTTTCAACATAAGCATTTTAGGACCTCTACTCATGAACAGTGTCACTGTCATTTTCTTAATCTGTCCTGAACACTGATTTCCCACAGTGACCGTGCTATTCCACTCCGGAAGTGCAAAAACACATTTTGGCCAGGATGTGAACAATGACAGCTGTACTGCTCACAAGGAGGTGTGTTAAATGCCAATGTTGAAAATCTGGCATGAAAATATTGCAAATTCGCAAAGTTACGAGCATGCATAGCAACTGTGCAACACACGCCAGAAACAGTCATTTTTAGATGTTTCCACTAGCTGTAACATAGGTTTTGAGAGCCCACCTATGAACATTGGCACTGTCATTTTGTTAATCGCCCCAAAGGATGATTCCACGAGTGACCGTGAAACCACCTTTCAGGGCTGATTAACGCCATGACAGTTCAAGAATTCATGAGGAGGGGTCCCAAAAACCCCATGTTGAAAATTTGGTGAAAAAATTCCCAAAAATGCCCGAGATATGCACTAAAGTTGAAAAAACCCTCTTTATTACATTATACAGTTTACCTGCATTTCCTCAGTTCACAGTTGGATTTGAAGAGTGCAGATGTGTTCCCCATCCACCGAAGATTGTCGTGCCAAGCTCCGGAGGTAAGTATGTGGGGTGTGGGGAGGCAGGAAGCGTGAGGGAGTGGGTGCGGATTGGTAGGCAGGGAGATTATGAGGGACTGTTTCCTTTTTCAGGTTAAAAAACAAACAAAAAATGTTGTAGGACCGCTTTTAACTTTACAGGAGCATGTGGCACACTGGGGTGGGCTCCAGCGTGCCACGAGTCTTGCTTTGGGGGCAGCTGTAGCCGATGGGGGATTGGGCACCTCTGTCGGCAAACAACAAAAGGAGGGAATTCCTTTCTGCCGATGGGATTGGGCACCCCTGTTGGCAAACAACAAAAGGGGGGGGAATTACTTTCTACCAACGGGGAAATTGGATACCCCATCGGCAGACAATAAAACCGGGAAGGGGGATTACACTATGCCAACGGGGATTGGGCTCCCCAGTCAGCAAATAAACATGGTGGGGGGGAGTAAATATTGTTTGTAAATACGGCGGCAAGCTGCTGCTATGTTCACAAACAATATCAGGGATCCTACATCCCGCCCTGCAATGACGGGTCGCTCCCTCATTGCAGCAGATGGCTGACACTGCAATGATGAGGCAGTCCCTGACTGCAGCGACTGATTTTTTAGAAGGTTGTGGCATGCTGGCTGAACTAATATCAGCAGCAGCGTGCCATGGCATTGGGGCACGGGAACAAGCCTTTGCAGGCTGTGGGGGCACTGGGCACAAGAGTGCTGCGCCTCCACAACCTGCTTGTGGAGAAAGCTGCCACAACATGTTTCTTGCGCATGCGCACAATCAACATAAAAATGGAACACTGCTACCATCTAGTGGTCAAATTGATTATGCCATGCAAATGTATGCATATGTTGATCAGCTTGCCTTTTGCTAGTGACAACCAATCAGAACTGGCCAACAATACTTAAAGTTTGAGACACAGCCTTACCCTGACAGTATGATTGGTTTAAGGACCTAGTGACCACTGAAGTAGTGAGGTCAACTACATCATAAAAGGACAAGCATTTTGTTGGATAGTTGAGATCCAAAACCAGAAGTAAAAGAAGAGGAACTGCTGCCTGTCTGCCTAGATCTCCTAGTCAAAGGATCACAAGGTGATCAACACACTAGACTAATAAAATGAGATTGCTGTTTAATTTTATGCAGTGTAATAGAATCAGAATAAATTTGCTTCTTAACCTTTAAAATCTGGACTCTTGCTGTATCATAACCTCTTGAGAACCCTATGGATCAAGTGCTGTTTTCAAGCACAGAATCCAACATTTTGGTGGCCCGTAGGGGGAAGGAGCAATAAAAAGTTAGTATTTCTAATTTTGGGGGACTTTTCTCTGGGGAACCCTACATACGGATCAAGTTTACTGTGTGGTAAGGATCATAACCTAACACATCTGGACAGTGGAAGTCAATCCGTTGTAACAGCAGTTGACATAAGGTCTTCTCAAATAATACCCAGTCTAATAAAGGTAGACAGATTATTGTATTGTAACATGAAACAGTACATTGTAAATGTCTAACAAAAAGTAGACAGGTTTCTGTAACATGGAACATTACATTGCAACATTTGTGACTGCCCACAGGGGGCAGGATTTTGGCAAAGATGCTAAGCATCAGAGTGATGCTTGGGCTGATGTAAAAGAACAGTTCCAGGTGGAACTGGAAAAGGAAATTAAAAAGAAAGTGAAACAGAAACAGGGCTTGTATGTGACAGTGGTCAGTTTAGAAGAAAAATTAATCTGTGTAAGAAGGCAGGCCTCAGATTTCAAATTTACCAATTTATAGTTAAACAAACAATTAGAGAACACTCAGCAAAAAGAATTACATTCTCATACCACTGTTTTGACTGTGCAGGATGAAGTCAAATGTATAAGAAAAACCAGAGCAGATCTTAATTGTAAACTGCAGAAAAAATAGAGCGGCTAAAACACAGTGAAATGTAGGCTATAGTGATACAGTGTTGTCTTACAACTCAGCTTAATGATGTCCAGTGTACAAAGGACACCTTGCAGCAGGAGTTAGAAAAACGGAGGCGAGAAAAAGATATTTTAAAGAGAGAGAGAGAGACAGAGAATAAAGATTTAAAAACAGCTTGCATGAGACAGAGTGAGATGATGGTACATCTCAAGCAAGGTACAAAAATAGAGCACACCCAGTGTCATAGTAAGGTGCAAGTGTTCAAAGAGGAAATAAAGTCTCAGAGAGGAATGGTGGCTGCAGTAGCACCAGAAATAATGCCTGGAATCATAGCTCCACCACCCTATGATAATGCAAAGGCTGCAACCCTCCACCCAAAGGTGGATTATGAGTCAGGGCATACACCTGAGACAGAAGAAAAATGCTGGACTGGAGAGTCCCAATCTGTATTGAAAAGTTTTCACCTTACAAAGTGGGTGTTGGGGACAGAGCAGCAAGATTGCCGTAGCACTGCTCTGCTCCTGGCTGCTCTCCGCTGTGCAGTGTTTGTCACCCGTTTGTCAGAGAAATTTGGATTAAGTTTTCTTGAATGAAACCCTGGTTATTTTGTTCTCTTGTCCTAGAATAAGTAATTTTTAAGTCGCTTGGTTGATTACTGGTCTTGGTTTTGGTTGTTTTGTGTGACATTCACTCCTTTGGAGTTAGAAAGGAATGGAACTGCCTTTGTGTACACAGGCTGGGAGTATTTGCTGACTAGAATCCTTGTTGGATACCTGCGGTGTTTCATGTCCTTGCTGAAAGGCCTAGAGAGGGAGAGATCATTGCGGGCAGTGTTCTCTGGATGCAAGATCGTACAATGAAGGTAGCATTCTGAATGCAGAAAGGCTATTTCATTTTTTACATAAGAATGCCATGTGTTGCCAAGGGCAGGGGAACTGGGTTATCATATGTTGCACCCATTTATTGTGCTTAGAGGAGTGTATTTTACTGTATATTTGCAGGTGTACCTATACTGAAGAGTTCTATGGGCCTGGTGAATTTAAAGATGTCACAGATGTTCGAGGAAGATGATAAATGTGAACCAAGGAGACTGAGAAAGAAGGAATGCAGATGTTTGCAGTAGACTTCAAGAGAAGGAAAACTGGTGAGGGGGACTGTAGCTGTATGGTACTGGGACCTAGCATAGGGTTTTTTATTTTTATTTTGTAGAAGGCTACTGAAAACTGTGGAATTTTTTATACTGTTTGGTCTCAGACCCATTATGACTTCTACAGTAAATAACATTGCCTCCTTCCAATGGTGTCCTGCTGTGCAGGCTTGTAATACATGCTAGTCTCCTGTTAAAATAGTCTAAATGGTTAAAATTTTAAAAATAAAGAACTACTGAACTAACTGTGGCAAGGAACATTTTATATGTCCTTAATAAAAAGCTCTAATATGAACTCAAACTAAAATCTAAGTTTCTGTGTATTTTTTTTGTTATTGTGCTAATGCATTTTTTCTGAATAAGCTACAAGTTATAATTATATTGTGATAAGAGCTGTATATCGGAATTTAATAGGATTAAAAAGCTTAATAGACACTGTGTTAGTATTTAGTATTTTGTTGAGGAAATAACTGAAGATACAGCATAATATAGAGCTTTACACTTTAAGGGGATAGAAAAGTAGAGTCTAATTATTTGTAATTTATGCTGTTTAATTGAACTAGTTGGATTTTTTCTGAGACCACTAAATGGTGGACTTGCAGAGGACCTGATTGTGTTGTGGTTATTCCATCAGGGCTGGCTTAAGCTAGCCAGGGTCATGCTAGGAATCTGTTTAAAGAGGTAGAAAGTTTCTGTGGGATGGCATGAGTTACTAGCATGATCTGGCAAGCCTAGAAATTTCAGGGTAACTAGTATTTTCGGGCATGAAACGTGCACACTAGGAAAAGGATAAAATCTTATGACTAGTTAGCCCTGGACTACTCAAGATTTCGCTCCCTAAACATTCAATGAGTTAGACAAGGTGAGGCAAGGCAATTTTATTTATAAGGTGCCCAATCCCAGAGGCCCTGTGCACCGAACATAGATAAGGACATACAGCGGTAAATTAAAACATAATAAAACCTCATAGAAACCATAACAAGATTAAAATTCAGCAAGATGAACATTTCCAAAAGTCAATCTTCAGGGGACTAGCCACAGCTAAAGATGGCATCACCAGTCAAAGGTCAGGCTGAAGAGGTGGTCCTTTAGCCTCCCCTTAAACACCTCAATCGAGGGAGCATCCCAGACTGCAGGTGGAAGCGAGTTCCACAGGGTCGGCCCAGAGACACTAAAAGCACAGCCTCCCAAGGTCTTGAGCCAAACCCTGGGAACATCCATGGGGGCCCCTCAAGGAAGAGCAGAGGGAGCAAGCAGAGGACACCGGTGACAGGAGCTCAGACAGGTAGCCAGGACCCAGCCCGTTAGGACCTTAGTAGATATATTATTGTACAAGGGATATGAACAACAGGAGGATGCCCTTATGGGATGCCATGGGTTTCCAAGTAGGAGCCACAGACATTGTACTTAGAGGACATGAAATGCCCTGAAAGAGTATTTGGAGAACAGATTGTGTCAGGGTAGCAAATGTACATCTAACAAAACGTATACCTAGATTGGACATTTGTCATGGCAGTTTCCATAGAGCTGGACCTCTGTTCTGGTGGGCTGGGTAGGAGCACAAGTTTGGGTCTTTAGCCTTTAAAATCCTAGGTGGTCTCAGAATAAGGATATGAAGGCTAGTGGTTGTGCATAGCCCAGAGTATTGATAAAATCCTTCTTTAAAATCTATATCATTAGTAAAGTATATTTTTTATATAGGAATTTGGATTAATCTTTAATACTTCTGGGGCCACATATTCAAAGCTTTGCATATGGAGCAAATCCATTGCACTGAACTAGCGTTGTATTTGCACCAGGCTGCAATATTCAAAAGCCCTTTTAGCGCCGGTGCTGTGTGATAGCGCCAATGCTAAAAGGTAATGTATACAGGGGAGTGGAGTCAGAGGAGTGGCCATGAATGCCGGCGCAGTGGCATATTCAGTGACACCACACTACAGGGTCTTGTGCCACCTGTAGCATGATGCTAATTACCACAAGCAAAAAGCATGTGATACTGTGGCAGTGATCCAGACAGTAATTCAAAGTTACCTGAAGTAATTCTAAGTGTAACATTGAATTACTGCCAGGAGAACTCCCTGGTAATCTAGTGGTCACTCCACCCGCACATCACAATCCCTGGCCCCCATATCATGTCACCCCAATCCATGTGTCACAATGGGAGCCCATCCCAGTGTGCCCAAATGTTATATTGTTTATGCCTATGGGGGTGCCCAATCTCCCATCAGCAGCATGTATTCCTCCCCTTATCCATGTGGCACCCTAGGAGCTCACCTCAGTGTGCCCTAAAGTTATATTGTTTATGCCGATGGGGGTGTCCAATTCCCTGTTGGCAGCATGCATCCCCCCCAAACCATGTGGCACACTGAGAGCCCACCCCAGTGTGCACAAAAGTTATATTGTTTATGCCATCAGGGGTGCCCAATCCCCTGTTGGCAGCATGTATCGCCCCCCCCCACACCAAGTGGCATACTGGGAGCCCACCCCAGTGTGCCCAATAGCGCACATTGGAATGTTAACCTATAAATGTAGAAAACCATCCCCTGACATCTGTTGTTTTCTTTTTACTTTCCTGAAAATAGAAAACAATTCTAGTTGTCTCCTCCCCTCCCTCCCCATCCCAACCCACCCTCCTCTCTGCACCCACCTCCCCTTACCCCCACTTACCCCATACTTACTCTCTGAGGTCAGTGGCTCTGATCTCCTGTG
The DNA here is from genome assembly GCA_016271365.2 of Neoceratodus forsteri. Lineage (NCBI taxonomy): Eukaryota > Metazoa > Chordata > Ceratodontiformes > Ceratodontidae > Neoceratodus > Neoceratodus forsteri. The sequence continues at coordinate 1,061,219,766 of CM028130.1, read as the reverse complement.
GACAGGGACATGTCTGCATTCTTCAAAGCTGAACTGCAACTGAGGAATCATGGAAAGTGCTGTATAATGGCTGTTAATGAGGGTTTACAACTTATGTTGCTATCTCAGCCATTATGTGGAATTTTGATCCCAGATTTTCAACATGGGGTTTGTGGGACCCCACCTTATGAATAATGTCACTGTCATCTCATTACTCGGTCCCAAAAGTGATTTCACAGCCGATGTGCGGAATCACCTTTTGGGACCGATTAATGGAATAACAGTGCCAGTGTCCATGAAGTGGGGTCCCCAAAAGCCCATGTTGAAAATCTGGTGCAAACATTTCCAGAAATGGCTGTGTTATGAATGAGCATTGTGCAGTTTCTACACACACTCATACCTTTGCTAATATTTAATATTGTCACTCCAGATTTTCAACATTGTCATTATTTCACATCTCCTCATGAACAGTACAACTGTCAGTTGTCACATCCTGCCTGGAATGTGTTTTCGCACCTGTGGCACGGAATGGCACATTTGCTCTATGAACTCAACTTTCGGGATGGATTAACACGTTCACAGTGCCAGTTTTCATGAGGGTTGGTCTCAAAAAGCCCATGTTGATGGTTTTGTGCAAATTGCCTGTACATGCCCAAGTTACGTGCATCCATTGAAGTTATGCTACACAGACACATAACTTGCGGGATTAGAAAGTAGGGTCCAAAGGACTCTGCGCTCCCACAGTAACATAAGGATACTATTATGTTATCCCAAAAAGAAGGGAAATGCATGGAAAAGTTATGTTAATGCATCTGTTGGATCTGATTAACTTGTAATAAGATGGAAATAATATGTTAGGGTTTCCACCCCTACCACCCCCGCCCTCCACATACCAACAGGCATCGGGGTGCACCGTGGGGTTGTCAGGCCTAATTCTCACCCCCATTCTCCTATACTGTACCATGTCAGCTTGTTTACATGTGGAATGTGGTGAAGGTGGGGTTTGATGACCCCATAGTACATCCCAATGCCTGTCCGTGTGTGGAGGGTGAGGGGGTGGTAGGGGTCGAAATCCTAACATAGCATTTCCCTGCTTTTACAATTTAATAAACACTCAAACCAATGCATTAACATGGATATATATATATATATCTATGTATAGTTACTGATTGCAGTGATGCATGGGTGAGTGGTATGCACCGCACATGCATGCCAACACCCATTTCCTGCAGTAACCATCCTGTACTTTCATTTTGACCAACAGGCAGAGCTGTGTGCTCCATGTAATAGCACTAGGAAAACTCCATGGAAATGTATGCTAAGCAGCCCATAATGAGATACAAATGTGACAGTTTGTCCATGGATTACCTAAATAGACTCATTTGCATAGGAGCTTTGAATATGGCAAACTTTTGCACCCGGCAAACCTGTTTGCACCGGGCTAATGTGTTAGCACTGTGCAATCAGGTTAGCCCCCAGGCAAACCTCTCTTCAGCACAGCACAGTTCTGCAGTGTGTGGCCTACATTGTTGTTTGCAGTTGTTGTATAACTCTACTTTGCTATCACACACATTGTCCACCAGCTTCACCTCTGTCTTCTCTTACTCCACCTCTGTGTCCACAGAGTTGTTGTTGCCTTTTGCACTTCCCTGTCACTATATTCCAAGCTGTCTTATTTCCTGGGCTATTTTAGCACTGCACTTCCCGCCCGGCTTGCCCTGCTTCCTTTGCACACTATATTCTGTAGGTTTAGCCCTGAGGCTATTCCTTTGAATATAGCTTGATTTTGGTTCTGGGCTACAGTATTTTAGCATGCTGGGCAGTGCTAATTTTGCCCAAAGGCTCAGCTTTGAATATAGGGCCCCTGGTCTAACTAGCTCGAACAAGGGAAGCAGATTATTAATAGTATGAGCCAGTTGGAAAATCAATATTTATATTTACATGTAAAGAATGTTCAGTTTTAATACTTTGTTTTTATATTGTGTATATGTATGTTTGTAGTGGTTTTAAGAATATTGTAATGGCTTAACCAGCCGAACAATAAAACCAAACTTGAAATTGAACCTTACAAAGTGATGAAACCTCAAGGTTTGCACCCTGTATTCAATGAGGAAGACGATAGGTTCAAGTATGTGCAGGAAGGTGGAGAGAATGAAAAGAAAATGTTAAAAATGGAGGATAAAACTTCTGCAATGGCTCCAGTGGTTGTAACCCATTGGCAAAATCAGCAGGTTACTCATGTAAGAGAGGAGAAAGAAGCAAGCCCTGATACAATTGATAAGAGAGCCCAAAAGTGAAAAAAAACTTACAAGGGCAAGCCTTGAATAATAAGGATTAGAGATATAAAACTAAACACTGGCTTGCTGAGAACTGAAACCTTCAGTTCAGAAATGGGATTACAGCATGCGAAATCTAATTTTAGCTTGGACTACCTATTTTATATGCTAACACTTCTTTTCCATTTCTTTCTTTTCTTTCTATGCCACACACATCCACAGCTAAGCAAAGTTGGCTTTGGTGCTGTGTTCTTACCATTTGTAAGGTATGATACCTATTACCGGAACAAATGCTATGACAAGGTTTTCTGATCTTGAAAGTATAAAAAATGAAGTTGAAGTGCAGCCAGTCAGACCTACAAAATAAAATAAACTACCTTTGGTTTACTTGAAGAGTAACTAAAGTGTCAGGAAGCTTAATGCTGTTTGGGGTATTAAAAAATTGTGTAAACCTCATGTTTTGCAAACTGCATGGCCAATGGCTTTTGTTTTACATAGTTGGTCTTTATTTTAGTTTCTTGATAAATGTCACAGGGTTAACTTTTTCTCAGAACTGCCTGACATGGATTATTACCTGAAGCAATGATGTAATCTTAAACTAATAACCAGAGGAACATGGTTAATTATCTGAAGGAACGGCTTTGCTAGTTGAAACTGCTTAGTAAAATGCCTGTATTTTGGGTAAAGGACAAATATGGCAGCATCGAGTCCTGCCAATGTCAAACTGGTATTACTTTTCTTTTAATTTGGTTGCAAAACTGCCTTTGAAAAAAAATATTTAAAATAAACTGCCAGGGTTTACAATCATATGTGTCATGTCATGTGTAAACAAGGTACAATATTTTCACTGTAAGCTCAAATGGCATGGTGCAGTTACAGCATAAAAAAATACTGTAGTTTTCAATCTTTAATACTTATTAGATCTGAACTCAAGTGAACTATGCTCTGCTGTCCCCTGAACTAGTCTAACCTGTTTCCTGTCTGAGGAGTTACTGAAAACACTAATTGTGTTGCCTGTATATCCATGGCACTCCCAGATCCCTTACCTTAGGGTTATGTACACCTGATAGGCTGCTGATGCACATGTGACCTAAGATCGGATTTCAATCTACCACCAAGCCCCTTCTCCACCCTTACTGTCTTCAGTTTAATATGTGCATCTGATACAGGTTGCAGCACTTTCCCAAGCTCCAGTGCAACAACGAACAGAAGGTATTTACAGGATTTCATTATTATGGCACAGTCAGTATCATTGTATTGTTAAAATAACAGCAAGACAAGCAAGGAAATGTTTAAAAAAAAGAAAGAAAGAACAAAGTAAGAGGTAAAACAGATGTAGAATGAGCATGTTATGATTGGTACAGAATGAACCTGCGTCATACAACATCACGCTTATACAGTCCTGCGCTACCAGATAGAAGGAATTATAATGCAGCTTAGAATAGAAGCAAGAGCCAGAAGCTAGCTCAAAAGGACTACCGTCCGAGTCCTCCCTTCTGAGTGAGGATATCCGGCCACAACCTTATATGCAGTCCCTGCTTGGTGTCTGCATAATGAGAGAGGCACAACAACAACAATTTTTAAGTAGAAGTCTCCCCCTAGGAGCTCACACTTTGGATGGAGCTATTGAATCTCTATCAGCATGTTTCCTCCCTTATGTAGTGGGGCGATAGAGCATTGTGCCTCACCACATAGATTATTGACTCCCCTGGGACATAAAATCACTGATCAATCCGTCCGGTCCATAACGCTGGCTCACGCTATCAGAATGCTTCCCATTGTTGTCTAAACTAACCTGTTATGCTGGGGAAGGTGGCCGCAGCTGCTTGGGCCATGAGGTATCCATGGGGTTCTCGCAAAATGTATTATGGCCTATTGTTGTTGTATCTCTCCATCTTCTCGGCCATCACTCACAAATAGGCAGTCACGCATGATCTCTCTATGCCTATTGCGCATGCATGGAGGGGATACAACAATCGCGCATATGCGATGCCACCCAGCACCATTTTACTTAGGACGAGTAAGGACGTGCTTGTGCAAATAGCTCACGCATGCACAAAACCATTCGATCTCACCTTATCAACAACGGCTGAAATAAAATCAAAGGGCAGATTATGTTCTGGGCTATTACTGCCAAAAAAATGCTCATTTAAAAGGTTATGCCCAAGATTGGCTGGGCATCTGTAAATAATGGCCTCATTTTCTTCTGGGAGGCACCAGTGAGCAAAACTGTCATTAAAGGGCCAGCATTTCAGCCAGTGATCAGAGGCTGACATTTAAAGGGCCAGACTTGCTAAAATTACCTACCAACTCAGAAGCAACTTATACTGCCCAGAACCCAGTACAGGGTCACCCTACAAGTTAGCAGGGGCACTTAGAATAAATAAATAAAATAATAAGCTGTTTAATGACTGAAGCAATATTACAAGCTGAGCCTAAACTTGTCCTGGGATCCCTGCTAGCGGTCCCAGTTCAGCCTGCACCAACTACTACACTCTAGTGGGATTGGAAACACCCTATGGCTCCTACTAGCAGCCACAGGAGTGCTGTCCCACATATACATTTAAAAACACTCATATAAGGAGTTGTTCTGCTGCAGCATCGGAATATCTCAAGCACACACTATAACTCCTAGACTGCTGATAAAATCACTGTTTAATCAGGATAATTGTTTTACCTAGAGACAAGAAACAAGTTGTGTACTCTCTTCAAAAATAAAACACAAGGATTGGGCAAAATAGCTATTATCTTTGATGGCAGACAAACTGCTAGTGGTAACCTGGTTTAGATATACTGTACAACAATATTCCAACACTGCAACTGCAGTGACCCTGATAGCCCCCTGGACTGGGAAATGTGCATTACCTTGCCTAGCTCTCCCAAATAAATGTACTTACAGTCCCGCACTGTTGAAAAGTCATCTAAATTTTCTCCCGATTGTGTTCACTTGAACTTACAAGCGCTTTGAGGCCATGCTGGCCCCAGGAACCTTTCAGACATGCCTTTCAAAATGGAGACACCATAAGGTTCTTTCTTGATGGCTCAGGCTACTTTCAAATGCTCCGCATTTCCCTGGCCAGGCTTATGTTATCCACCCCCTCAGAGCGAGAAGTTCTTTCTCTACCCTCGCGAGCATGGGACAAGCACCCTATACATCTTAGATATAGCAGAGCATAAGAAGGTTAACAGTAAAGAAACCATCACTACATAGAAAAACTGCAGCTACCTGGACACCCCTTCCAGCAGTGCCAGGAACGGATATACACACTGGCCCCTTCACTGAAGGGCACAAATATAGTTATATATGTCGAGCATATAACAAAATTGGTTACATATGGCAACCCGGTTCCCCTGCTAGCAGTACCTCTGTGGCTGACTTAAATACTATACATGCTCAGCCCAGCAACCCTGCTAGCATCCTGGATCCCTGAGAGACTCAAATGTACAATGCCATACATCAAAAGTAAATGCAGATTCTCCCACGCTGTCCTCTGACATCTGTGCTTCCTCACTGATCATCGCACAACAAATTACTGCTCTCCCACATCTCCCATGGGTCTCACAAGCCCCCATGCTGGATATAGCAAAATGGAGACTTGTGGATGTTATTTTATGACCCCACATTGTTGTTTTATTACATGTGGCAAGCTAGTCTCCACTCGGAGTCCTGCTTCTTCCTGAACTCGCAGACATCACGGGAAGATGACCAAGTCTTGTGACAGACTCAGAAAGTGCTGTGATTCTCTCCAAAGTTTATTTTATTGAAGGCACCATTTTGGTAGAGTACAACTCCACTATGAGACTATAAGCGTGGCTATGAGACACCACACACTCCAGGGGGCTATCTAACCTATTAAAATAAAATTAAAATAACGAAATAAAACAAACAATAAATGAAACAAGGGTATCTACCTGCTGTGTATCTAGATGGCCAAGAACGGGGGAGATAGGCTCACTAAAACTATTGAGACTGATAATCAATCACCCTAACATTAGCCGAGCCCTCCTAATGAACTTAAGGGCACAGTACTTGCAGTCTTATCTACCAACCTGATTCTTACAGGCTTGAGTATGCCATTATGAAAAATAGTTAAGAAACGTTAAGAACAGTGCACCTCATACTTAGAAAATTTCTGCATGACACAGACTATAATGACAACTACATAAAAAGTAAATGTTCTTAATAAAATAAATGGCCTTTATAACATTTTAACAACATATCCTGATCATATCCAGGGGGGAGGCCCTAAAGGATGTATCTCAATAAGGCGCTCCTATCAGCAATACTGTAATAGTCAGGACTCCCTAGCCTACCCTGACCTATTTGAAGGGTGGAGAGCTGATGTCAGGACTGGTGGACCCAGTGAACATTTTACATGATCAGTGACCATCTTACAGTAGTCAAGTCAGTTACATGGGACAGTGTCATTTGCCCCTAACTCATGCTAATGTACTACACAGAACCATCACGGTTACAGAAGTCAAATTGAATACAGGGGCAGGCACGAGAATAGGTGGACTTATTCTGCCCCTTCAGAAGGTCTATCCCGTATATCTTAGCACCCAAGTGAGGTCAAGGTGTATTGATCATACAGTACATGTTGCCAACAGAGCCTCCCTCATAACACTGCGGTACCACTGCTTATACACTGGGATGACATCAGCACATTTCAGAAGCATAAAGCTTGGCTCCTGCTACACCCATCCTTATGACCAAAGCACCACTAATGGTACTAGGGATATGACACAATACCAGGTCATTACAGAACTACAGCCTCTCTTGGTCACCACCAACAACCCCCACATGACATCCCCTTCCAGGATAACCATGTAACAGGCATAGGCTAGCTTATACAGCTCAACTAATAAGGCCATAGTACAGGAACCATAAATAAACTAAAACACAAACAATTGCAGTCCCACAGCCAAGCAGTCACAGAACCAAATTTTGAGTGTGGGTCATTAGGAACTTAGCTCCCCTCATGTGCTACATAGAACCAACAACAATAGTAGGGGTTTTACAAGTCCATTACACAGAACTACCAAGATTCGTAGACCCTCGCGAAGAAAATAATAAAAAAGTATATAGGATATATATATATATATATATATATATATATATATATACACACACACACACACACATATATGTGTGTACAGTGCCATACTCATTCACTGAGGGCCTATTCTACGCCAGCACATGGGCACATACACGAACATGCATCAAGGCTATTGCTTTCTGGAACCTTTAAGTACACATTTTACCCAACTTGTGGCACCAATGCAGGGGTACCACTAATACTGACAGCAGGACCAGCTAACACAGGAGCTGGTGTATACTCAGCCATATGACTGCAATAATAGGTCAACACCCCTTTGCTACTCTAGCCACCATCATAGGGCTGTTCTCTCCCTATCTCAGACTGATGACCATAGTCATTGGGAACACTCATGTAGCTTCTCCTAGCAGGCGCACTGCAATGCACCACAGCTGACTTCAACTACAACATTGCCACCTAATGATAATAGCAAGGGGACAGACTACAACTACCCAACAGGCCAAATATTCTGATACAAGAACAGGTAACACACCCCTCCCTGAACAGCCTACAACTCACGGCCTGGCTCCTGAAAGGGAGAGACTGCTGAATGCGGAGTACCACACAGCAGTGATTGATACAATGTTACAGTCTCACAGAGCCACCATATCATTTACCTATTCCAGAAAATGGAAAATATTCACAACCTGGTGTACAGACAGAAACTTATCACCTCCATTAGTCTCTATGGCAGACGTACTACTGTATCAACAGCAGGGAATGGATAAGGGGGCTAGCACCCTCATCATGAAGAGTTCAAATTCCAGCCATTGGGGTGGCAGTGGGCACTGTTGAAGGTACATACCCAGGTTCACATCCAGAAGTCATACATTTCTTTAAAGTGGCAACCAACATAAGACCTCGCATAAGGAAATGGGTACCACCTTGGGACCTGACATTAGTACTCAATGCCCTTACCAGAACACCATTCAAACCCCTAACAGACATCAGTGATTACTGGATAGCGTTAAAAGCTGCATTTCTAGTGGCAACATGCTCAGCCCACTGCATCGGAGAACTGACGGCATTATCGTGTAAGAAATCATTCACAATATACACACCAGACGGAGTTACCCTACAGACCATACCCTCATTCATTCTCAAGGTAGACTCTGCATCTCACAAGTGCCAGCCAATAGAACTGCTGACCTTTTATGAGGTACACACAAATAGCAGGGAGAGGACTCTCCATGCTCTGGACATCTAGAGGACAATTACAATGTATCTAGAAAGAACCACACAAGTACAAAAGACAGAGAGACTATTTGTCATCCCATTGGGTCACAAGAGAGAAACTGCAGTGGCCAAGGCCACCATAGCAACATGGTTAAAAAGAACAATCACAGAATCATACAAATCAAGTAAAAAAGTTTCCCTGAGAGGGATAAAGGCCCGTTCCAGAAGGGCCATAACCACCTCTTGGGCAGAACGAAACTCTGCCATGGCACAGAAAATCTATGCGGCAGCCATCTGGTCTACTATTCATACCTTCACAAGACACTATAGACTAGACACTGAAATTCTGGAGAAGCGTTCATTCAGACATAAAATGTTAATAACCACCACCTTAACAGGCATATAGAACTCATGCGCCTCCTTCCCAATAAGTAGGGTACTGCTTTTGAATCACCCTAAGGTAATGGATCTGGGAATGCCATGAATATACAGGCAACATAATGGTAGTTTACTCATCTGGTAAAGGTGATTGTGTTGCTGTATATCCATGGCACTCCACCCCCGGAGAGAGCATGATTACAGGTGTCACAGGAGGATTAAGCGACAAAACAATGACAATATGACAATATCTACGTGGAATGCTTTAAGCATATAAGTCAAATACAATATGTAATCATTACAGTAGTTATAAATTCCTGGAAAGACTGTCTCTAGAGTAATATTCACTGTGTGTGCATACACCTAACAAGTTACTTTACAGCTATGGAAGTATCGAAACTGAAGACAGTAAGGGTGGAGAAGGGTCTTGGTGGTAGATCGAAATCCGATCTTAGGTCACATGTGCATCAGCAGCCTATCAGGCATACATAACCTTAAGGTTATGGATCTGGGAATACCATGGAAATATAGTAACACAATCACCTTTACCAGGTGAGTAAATGACCATTATCAATCAGTCAATCAATACTTTATTTATAAAGCGCCTTTTGAAATCAAGGCACTGCACACAACATAAGCATAAAATTTAAAAAGCAAGCAGCAGAATAACTTATTTAAAATTAGTCTGGAAAAGCCAAAGAAAATACTGTAAATAAGTTTTCAACATAGTTTTAAAACTACTAACGGTCAGGCATTTTCTTAACTGATGAGGCAGAGAATTCCACAGGGTTGGTGCTGCAAATGATAAAGCACAAGCTCCAGAAGTTTTTAAATGAACCCTGAGAATCTCTAGCAATCCCTCGTCAGCGGATCAGAGAGGACAGTTGAGGGAGTAGGGAATCAGGAGCTCTTTCAGGTAGCCAGGTCCCTGTCCATGTAGGGCTTTAAAGGTAAGGAAGCCTATCTTGTAGGTGATCCACCACTGAACTGGCAGCCAGTGCAGCTCACAAAGCACAGGCGTAATGTGACTGGTCTTAGAGGTACCAGTCAACAGCCTGGCTGCAACGTTTTGCACTAGCTGCAAGCGGCGGATATCAACCCCAGACAGCCCAAGGTAGAAGGCATTGCAGTAGTCAAGACTGGTAGTAATGAAGGCATGGACCAATGTTGGAAGGTCACCCGGTAGAACCAGCTGTTTCACCCAGGTGATATTCCTCAGATGGTAAAATGAGAATTTAACCACAGCTGACATCTGAGATTTCAGGGTCAAACCATCATCAAAAATAATGCCCAGGTTATGCACCCGATCTGAGGTAACGAGCTGGACACAATCAAGCCATAGGCCCAATGTGTGCCCAGCCCCAAAACCCACCCCAGTGAGACCCGGGTCCACAACCAACACCTCAGTGTTATCCAGATTCAATCTCAGCCAACTCGAGCTCATTCAATCTCCGATCTCAGAGAGGCAGCTATTTAACACAGAGACTACATCAACCTGTCCAGGCACAAAGGACATATACAGCCGAGTATCATCTGCATAGCAGTGAAAACTCAAGTTGTATCACCTGATAATATCTCCCAATGGCAGCATATACACTGCGAACAACATGGGTGCCAATATGGAGCCCTGCAGCACCCTGCATGACAGTGGAAGGGCATCAGAGGAATAAATTCCAATGACCACCCTCTGAGACCTGCCTACGAAGAAAGATCAAAACCATTCGAGGACTGTACCTGACAGTCCACAAAGGAACTGCAAGGTCTCCAAAAGGACCCCATGGTGCACAGTGTCAAAGGCTGCTGACAGATCAAGAAGGACCAAGATGGTATGAGCTTTTTGATCTCTCACCATTAAGAGATCATTAAGTACTCGAACAAGGGCAGTCTCCATGCTATGCCTCTTCCTGAAACCAGACTGAAGAGCATCATAGACACTGTGAGTTACAAGGTGATTGTCCAGTTGCAATGCAACCACCTTCTCAATAACCTTCCCCACAAAGGGAAGGTTAGAGACAGGTCAGTAGTTAGCTGGATCGTCGGGATCCAAGGAGGGTTTTTTAAGGAGTAGTCAAATGACTGGCTCCTTTAGAAGGTCTGGAAAGACCCCTATCCAAGGATCACCATACAATTTCAGCTAGAATCAGGTAGATAACATCTACACACCCCACTAACAGGGGGATAGGGCCTGGATTCAAACTACAACAGGTTGGGCCCAAAGTCTGGACAATCCTCACAATGTCCATAAATTCCAGTCGGCATAAATTCGTCCAGACAGACCAGGTGCTCACTACCTTCCATCAACCTCCGCAACCCCTCATATAGAGAACCGGGCCGATTCCAGCCCCAATGTCAGCAACCTTATCTGTGACGAACTGAGCTAGCTTATCACACTTACTTTGTGAAAGAGCTCTGCCAGACTGGAGACAGACTGGATTGCACAATCTGTCAACAGTTCAGAAGAGTTGAGCCGGTCAATTCTGTGCAGCAGAAATATCCCTGGACAGGAACTCTGCCTTCTTACAGGTGATTTCTGACTGATAGCCCACATAGTGTTCCATCAATCTAAGCCTGTCCGCATCAAGGCCGGACTTCTGCCAAGCTCTCTCCAGCCTTCGACCAACCCGTCTCAGCTCCTTTAAGGACCCATCATACCAAAGGGACCTTGGGTGAAGAGTGAGTGGTCAAACACTAACAGGAGCAATCAAGTCCATGGCATCTCCCACTGCCTTATTATAGGCTAGTACAAGGTCCCCTGGACTTGTGATTTCACCCAGCAATCCCGATAGGTCCAGAACTGCTGATAGACCATCTGGGGTAACTCACTTTAAAGGGTGGTACCAGACCACCTCTGAAGGGTTAGGCCCATTTTGGGGGGCCCCAAAACTGAACCCTATAGTGTGATGGTCAGACCAACCAACTGGTTCCACCCCTCAAGTTGGAGATCTCCATCCCCAGGAGGAACAGCAGATCCAATGAGTGACCTCCTATATGGGTAGAGGAGGTAATTACCTGTGTAAGACCCAGCATTGTCATTTGCTGGAGGAGATTTTGGCCAAACTGTGAGAGTTCATCATCGACTCAGGCATTAAAGTCCCCCAGAATAATACATCTGGGAGACTCCAAAACTATGTCGACAGTGAAGTCCGCAATGGTTATCATTTCAATTAATAGGTTTGTAAAAGTCCTTAATTCAGTAAATAATATTCATGTGCTTTTTATGTTTCTGCAAATAAATTAATGAGGAAAGCAAGTGCAATTTTTATTTTATTTGGGGCATGATGTCAAACTCACTTCCTTGAGGCTTCAGAGATGCATGTTGTGCAATCTCTGAACTTAAGGACTATGCTTTGTAAGTTTATTGTATAAGTATTTTCACTTCAGTAAGTGCTTTTTAGCACTGTAGAAAACCTACAGCACAGATAGAAAGCATTGCACTTACTGTCATGAATGTCCCATAAAGCGAATGGCATTATGTTCTTGTTATGCTAGAAACATTAGTATTGCCTGTTGTCAACAGTATGCTAAAGAAGTTAATGAATCAGATGCAAATTGCTTTTGTAGTATCTTTACCACACACACCTGGGGGTAACAAATTTATTTTATGACTTATTTTTAACTAAAGCCATTCTCATTTAAAGCAAACACTGCAACAGTCACTGCAAAACCTCTGATTGCACAAGCATTTTGCAGGTGGGGACTGCAAGTTAGGTTCAGATAAAGACACTACCTTTACTACTAATATGTTTCATATAAGTAGACAAGTATGGAAAAACAGAATTAAACAAGTGTATTTGTTTGCTGCCCACTGTTTTTGAAAATGTAGATCCCAAACTGCCAAGATGTGAACCTGGTCAGTATTTTAACAAAGGTGTGTTGATCAAAATATGACAGGAAGGTCAAATGGTTATAGACAGATGCAATAGCACTGCAGAGCACCTTCTGCAGCATACATGGGGGGGAGGACCATACTATACTGTGAATAAGTGTAGCCTCTCAGTTTATCAAATCAGAATCACTAAGGGCAAGCAGCCCAGAATCACTAAGGGCAAGCAACCCAAGGGTTTATGGAAATTGTTTAAAGGAAAATGAACTACATTTCCCCTTTGGGGGATGGGCAGGATACCTTCACCTATTTCTGTTCTTTTATTTCAGAATGTCTGCAATGCTAGCAGCTTGAGCTCTCACCACCCTAAACATAACATGAACTTTAAGTTAATCCTTTGCCAGTAGGGGTGGGGGTGTTTTTAGTGTGTTTTTCATTTATTTAAAAACAAATTTTGAAAAGGCCAACAGATAGATGGTTCCATACTGTTAAAGCTCAAAATATTAATTTGTTTAGAGGAAGAAGGGGAACCAAATCCCCTATGCTGCAGTTTGTTTTTCTATCATTTCAGAATGCAGGACAGAATGTGGATGGATGTAGTCTCAGTGGTCCATAATGCTGATCCAAGGTTATACCATACTTCTTCCTGTAACAGTGACTGGAGGGGTCATGAAAGTGGTAGTGTAGAGAGGCCCTGGAGTCCACACAACAATCAGTTGCAAGTACAGAGTCAATGTATACACAAGGTGGTCCCTCTTGTTGAAAACAAAAATTCTGTGAAACAGGATGAAGTGTATGAAACATCTACAATGAAAGGTCAAATGGATCAGTGGCTGGTGGCATGGGGTCATAATGTCACAAGACATTATGCCACATGCAAAAATTGCACAGCCAATTAAGTGCGAGTTCCTGCATGTGGCACAAATCCTTTTATTGTGAGAGGCTGTCCACAATGATTCTCAACCCAAAGTACATTGACAACGCACAAAGTGTGAAAGAAATTAATTTTCTTGTGTCTGGGACCGGGAATCAAACCCGGTCCCAAACACAGTACCAGGGTTCTTTGCTGCCAGCAGCTCAGTCCATTGAGCCACGGCAGCAGCTCAGTGGAATCTCACCCCAGCAGAAGTCTTATCCTCTACCTGGGACAGTGAGAGGGTGCAATACACGCACGGCAAGTTTGTGCAGTATTGCACCTCTCACCTCTCGTGTCAGTGCTATTGGGTTACAGCTTGTGTCACACGCTCTTAAGCATATGACATATTAACCCAATACCATGGCGGTCATATGGTCAATGACTGTACTAACAATGACCAGCCACCATGAAAGCTATGAACACCAAAACTATTTTCTTTTTGCATCAGACTGTACAAGACTTTAAAATGCAACTGAATCCATCCAGTGGCTTCACTTTGCTTCTACCCCAGAGACATTAATCAGTTATGTACAGTTGTATCTGTTATTACCTAAGATGTTCAATTTTCAAATTTTACATGTTCATTTCATTTCTTATTTTCTTAAATGTTCATTTCATCTCTTCATTTCCTATGTTAAACAGTCTTTATGGCAAAATGTGGACATTGTGTCCAGACAAATGTGTCTTTATTTTATGCTTCTGTTTGTTAATTGATATAGCAACCTATCAACAGGGAGCTCAAGATCCTGTCGCTGGGCAAGAAACCATTTAATAAAAAAGTATATTTCATTCTAGGTGCCTACTGGGCCTGGATGGAATTGACAGGTCTATATTTGATCTATTTGGGTCAGGTATAGTAATTTGAGATGGGGCAGATATAGAACAAATAAGATGCTATATTTTAAGCCTGAGTTACATGGTCTTGATGGGTTATCCATAAAAAAGAGGTTTGTTGAGGCCTGAAGGTTTGTTGATGGTTTCTCTATGTATGATATTGCATGTTTGTTAACTGTACACACACCTAGATCAATGTTTTAGTTACAAACAATCTTTAAAGGCCCAACACAAACACATAGGTAAACAAGTAATATGCATATCCTATGGGAACTATTTTCTCATAATTATTTACAATTTGCTTATGAGATGTGGAAACAAGGGCACTTCCCTGGCCTCATCCCAAATAACTAATTGACCCAAACTTGCCTGAGATACGTAACCAACTCATAAAACATCCACACAAGCTGTGTTGAAGCCTCTGTCATTGGTCAAGTGGTTATCCAACAGCGCCACTTCACAAGAAGAAATATCTTTTTATTGAACCTGGTCATCAAACTGATCATACATTACACTCCAGCCTTAAATGTGCATATTACTCCACTCTTAGTAGACTTACAGCTGTTGCTGTATCGTAAAAAAATCACAGTGTGCAATACACAACATTGCTTATTTATTTAATGAAGCTCAAGTGAAGATAAACAAATTGGTTGAGATCAATAATAAAGAAGTAAGGACAAACAGGAAATGTCAAGACTTCACTTGCATAGCCTATGGTGGTTATGTTCTGATTATAGTAACTAAGTTGCTACAGGATGTGGAAAATGGTCACATCCCAGACCTCATCAAGGATGAACATTTGGCTGAGTGGTATTGCTCCCAGTGTGACTGTGTGCATGGCAGGATAGACCGGACATGTGTTAGAACAAACTGCCAAGGATCTTTGTTTAACACTGCCCAGAACCTGGGGTCAGTAACTCCACATCCAAGTAGAAACCCATGTTGGGGATTATGCTCGATCAAGAATACACTGTATAACTCTTTCATTGTGTCCTTGCCTGTTCTTGACCCTGCTACCTCAGTATTTGATAAACTATCCACCTAGTATTTGATTGAGTATTTGATAAACTCTCCACTGTTCACACCATAGGATACTTAGAGGACAGCATGTTCAAGGAAAAACTAGATTTACTACAGCTCCTGGTGTTCCATGTTTTTTCATAGGGGGTGATGCTATGGAACTCCAATATCCCAAGCTCTTTGAGTAATAAATGGAAAAATTAGAATAGGTGAAATAAAAACTTAGTTTAAGGAGGCTAGACAAAGAACTATATTGGAATTATCTTGAGTGCCTCCCAAATATTTGGGAGGGGGTAACTAGTCTGTGGATGTATTTATTAATTTTGTGTCTGACTTGTGTAGTTTATTGTGTCCATTGTCTATATTACACATGTTTTGTATTTTGTACCTTGTACTATGTAATTTATGCAACTCTTCACAACACAAAGGACCTCACTGGAAATTAACTTGTCTCAGCTGAGTTATCCGATTCATTCATCTGTTTATGAAGTGAATAAAGGTTTTTACTACTACTACTACTACTACTACTACTACTACACCCTGTCACTCAGATGTGAAAAGCCCCACAAACTGCATGTTGCTCTGTCAAAGGCTACATATATGTATGCAGATGTAAATGTGTTCGATGTTGCTACTCCCATTTGTGGTTACATGCCTGAGAAGAAGACAAACACCATAGCAACCAGCCAGATGCCAGTGAACCTCATCAGCTCCTGTCTGGTTCAGCTTACTAAATAGCATCTGCCAACTGTCAAAGTAGTTCATAATATGTAGTGGCAGTACTGTATTGTTGCTAATCATAAGAAATACCTGTATGGGTCCCTTTCCTGTGATGTCGCCACCCCACATTTTTGTTTTATCACTCATGAGCATGCCATTATTGGCTAGACTGTGATCACCCCTGTTCCCACACATGATGAACCTGTCAACCAGAGAGAACCTAACCACCAGGAGGATATTAACAGATATATACCTGTTTTTAATGTTAATATTGATCCCTTGTCCTTAAATTTACAATCTCTGCTAAACCATAAAAATACACACCTCAGTCAAATTAGCAATGATGTACATAAGGTTAAAAATGATTTGGATGAATCACTGCATGATGGAGATGCTAGTATTGTCCTTAAAGCCTTAATTGTTCTCCAAATAGTTCTCATTTTCATTCTTTTATGCATAATATGCTGTCTAAGGTACACAATTCAAAATCATAAAAAACAGCTTTGCTTTTTGCAAACAGTGCACTTCACCAGGGTAATGTAATCATGAGGTGGGGACTGTTGGATCAAGTAATAATTTGTGTATTTATCAAAAACAAAAAGAAAATCTAGTTTTCTAATGTCCAAGATGGATGTACTGTATTTCAACTCCCCAAGCTCTTTTTGGAGCATGAGAAGTTATCCTTGTACAAGGACCAGGTTTTCTAATTTTTGACCACTCATCAAACCCTCAATAGTGTACTACTGTATAAACAGTTTTAAACTGACATGTCTATAGTGGACAGCTGCTTTTTGATGTTAATTACAGATTGTGAGTTCTGTTGGCTTCATGGAAACAGTCCTTTATAATTAACTAGCAGGTGATCCTGTTCCTCTACCCTGTGAACATTTTCAACTTAAACTTCTAATTATTGATTCTGTTCCTACAAACAGTTTCAACTGAAAGTGCTTTGATTATTCATGCCCCTCCAGGTAAATAGATAATTAGTAACTCTTGCTGAGTAAGCAGGATAGGCACAAACCAGTATTGTCCTGTCAGGTCACTCAGGGGTCTTGAGTAAAAGCAAATGTGAAAAACAACTTGCAGTTTGCTTCCCCCCAAATAAGCTAAAATTGCAAAAACATTCTAAACTGCCTCTTTATAAATATGCCTCTTTGTAACTACAACTAGAGATGTTGTGAAATAAAATTTTGCCAGCAAAACTGCCGCAAAATTGGTAATTTTGCCGCATGAAATATTTTGCATAATTCCCCCTTTCCGTGAAATATTTTGTGAGGTGTGAACTTGCAAAATTTTTCCACAAAATGTGAAATTTCACCTGAAAATCACAAATGTTTGCCCATGAGCTGTGATTTTTGCCGTTCTGTGAAATGCAAAATTTCACTGATTTCAGGCGAAATTTTGCATTTCGCACACTCCTGAAATATTTTGCGAAATACACGAATTTCACAAAATATTTAGCAGAATGAAATTTCTTATTTTCGCACATCACTAAATAAAACCTGTATGTTTAGCCTAATATATTTAAGTTACTCAAAAACTCATTAATTCAAGTTAACTAATAACTGTGGTAATTTGTGATTAAGTAACATTAATAGCTTAGCATATGCGAATACGCCATATCAAAATCTTACAACTTCATCTTAAATAAAACTACGTACTGGATAGTGACAATTGCCAAGAAAGAATAATTGTGTACAGGTGAAGTTGTTTCAGATCTTAAATAGCTCATTTTTGTAAGGTAATTCTTTCTAAAATCTCTGGGTAACTATCAGAAACCACAGTTATGATGGCTTTTCAAGCTACATCTGTGTTTAAATGTAATTCTTTATATTCTGGATATCTAGCCTGAAATTCAGAATAAGTACTGTATATTTAAAATATGTTTTTAACAATGAACATGTGACAGAAAGAAATCAGACTATGCATTTCTGTGTGTTAGCTGTGTCAGCAGCAGGGGAGCAGGTTGCAGTCAGTGACCAGAGAAAGGAGAGCGGAGAGCTGCGTGGAGCTGTGGCTGCAGTCGGCAGTGGGGTCACAGTCAGTGACCAGGGGAAGGAGAGCTGTGCTGTTTGGAGCTGAACTAGCAAGGGGTGCAGATCACAGTTCAGTGACTGAAGCAAGGACAGCCGGCCAACTGCCATCAGTGGTGTAGGATCGGGCCAGTCAGGGAGGGAGGTGCCAAGGTGGTCAGGCTTTAAAAAGCCAGCCAGACTGCAGAGCTGAGAGCTGTGTTTGTTCCCGTCCTCCCTCCCCAACCCCTATTAAATATGGAGGGGAGGAGGAGCCATATATGAAGTGGAGGAGCTAACAGGTCACAGGTCTACAGGTGGAGGATCTGACAGGTCACAGCTCTACAGGTCACTTGATCTTGGACTACTGATGCTGGAGGTGCTGGGAACTTAGACTTGAACTTGATGTCTTGGACTTGAACTGGGTGACTATGGTCATTAATTCTTGATGCCTATGGTTTGCACATGCTTTATTATTTCTAAAAGGTCTTGACTGTGGGTTGGGGATGAGGAGGGGGTGAGGGTCAGGGACCCAAAAATACATAAGGTGTGATTTTAGGACTATCTGAGTATCACAGAAGACATGGTAGGGCAGCACAGAGGGAAGGGCAACCAAGGGAGGGGGATCTTTGGCAAGGTGGTGGGGTGAAGTGGCTGTGGAACGGCTTTGATCCTAAATTGGGCTTGGAGTATGGGGGTTGTATGATGTGTAAAGCAGCTCACTCAACTGAGGGAGGAAGTGGCGAGGCTTAGGTGGGGTTAATTGGGGGGAAGCTGGGAAAAGGTGGTAGAGAGACAGGGACAGTATAAGCCAAGGAAAGGGCTGAGTGGATTCACTGGAGGATCAGATACACTGTTCTGGAAGTCAAGGGCTTAGGAGGGAGAGGATCGAAAAGGATACAGTGGAGATAGACCAGAGGTGGTAATAGGCAGCAGCAAGTCCAGAGCTGGGACAGGGACACCCGAGACAGGAGGAAAGGGGTCAGTGGGAACTGACAGCAGGAGGTCTAGAGGCACAAAAATGACACCTGTAGCTAGAGAAAAGGGGTCAGCCGGGGATCAGGAGGAGTGGAAGACAATAGGCTCAGGAAAAGGCAGACGGATGCCAAGAATGAAGGATGACGTAGGCATAGGTGAAATGGGCCAGAGGGTGGAAGAAGGGGTCCGGCAGGGCCATCAGAGAAGGGGGGCAGAGCAGCTGGGGACATGGGGGGAAGATCCTAGGTGCAGTGTAAGGGGGAAGAGGGGGCAGGCACATTGCATGCAGGAGAAGGGGTGGAGGAGGGGACAGGCACATTAGGGACACACCAGAGGGTGGCACTAGGAGAACTGTGACATCAGAAAAGGGGCAGGAAGGAAGCACTGGAAGAGCTGGAGTTGAGCTCCTGGGAGGCTGAAAATGAATGGGAGGAAACTCTGCAGGGCAGGAGCTGCGGTAGGAGGCTGGGGCATGCGCCAGGCAGGGTGCAGGAGAGGGGGAAATATGCAGACAGGGCAGATGGTGAGGAGGAAGACTTCCCAAGTGGAGACAGGTGCCCAAAACTTCTGCAAAATGGGTGGAACAGGAACAGTTGGAAGGGGACTGCCACAGTTGGCAGCCAACTCGACAGTGATGCAGACAGGGAAGGCATGGAGCAGATAGAGGGGGAAGGTGAAGCTGGCTCATGCTCAAGCAGTGATGCAGGAGGGGTTTTCAGGGATGAAGGAAGCCAGGCAGAAGTACAAGGGATGAAAAGGTACAGGAGAGGGGAGTCTGAGGAAAGGCTAAAGAGAGAGGGTGAAGAGGGACAGATGCTGAGAGTGGGTAAAGATCAGGATAGGTTAGGTGATGGGGAACAAAAGATGAGCAGGAGCAGAAACCAAGTCAGGATGGAACATGAGGAGGAGTCCAAAGGGAGCAAAACCCCACAACACAAAGCTAGAGGCCAAAGGGACAACCAGAAAACAGGGGGCAGTAGGGTGCACTCTTGGGGGACTCAATAATTAAGGGGCTAAAATGGGGAAGGAAGGGAGCAAAAAACAATGTAGTGTGGCTACAGTGCATGCCAGGGATGATGGCGCTGGAGGTAAGGCATCATATTCCTTCCTGGGGTAAGCAGCAGGATAAAAGGACACATCTGGTGTTTCACCTGGGCACAAATGACTTGGAGGGGAACAGTCTGATGGAGGTACATGCAAGGTTCGAGGAACTCGCAAGGTTCTGTAGGAACAACACTGTTTTTCCTTCCATTTCCTTTTCTGAGGTGTTGCCAGTATCAAGAGTGAGCACACCCAGAAAGAAGACGATAAGGGCATTCAACAATTGGCTACAAGGCTGGTACAGTTGGATGGGGTTCAGCTGGATAGGTGACTGGGGCTCTACATGGGAGGAGGAAGGGCTGTATGCCCAAGACAGGCTGCACCTGAACTCTTCAGGGGCAGCTGCACTAAAGAGTAAACTGGGGGACTTCATGGCAAGGAAGTTCAATTTAAACTAAATGGGGGGGTTAAGGACGGGGCCATCCTTACGTGAGGCAGAGCAGAGAGGCTATCAGCCTCCCCCCCCAAGTCACAACACTCATCAAGGGAGCAGTTAGCAGCAGGGAAGGATGGGATGGGGCTATATGTTGGAGGGCTTTGGTTGCAAATGCCAGGAGCCTGGGGAACAAAATGGGAGAACTGGAGGCCACCATGATGGAGGAGAACCTAGACATTGTAGCAGTGAGTGAGTCTAGATGGAACAAGCACCATGCCTGGGAGACGGTGATGCCATCGTATCGTTTGTTTAGGAAGGATCTGGAGGGGAAGAGGGGGAGGGCTGGCATTATATGTCAGAGAAGGGATTGGAGCCATGGAAGGGCAGGATGAGGAGGGGGAAACAGAGATAATGTGGGTCACCCTAGACAGGGAACAGGGGGAAAACCTGCGCTTTGGGATAGTCTATATGCCTCCTAAGCAGGGGAGGAAGGAGCATACCTCTCAACTGTCCCTGATTTTCAGGGATGTCCCTGATTTTTGCCTCAAAATTTTACTCTGTCCCTCCTAAAAATTGTGTTTCCATGACCAAACAGTGAGGGTTGTAAGCACAAAATAATGTCAGACATTAAAAGTTACACACTTGTTCTTCCTTAAAAAAATGTATTTTACACTAAGCCCCTTATTCTAGCAGCTTTCTGAATGGATATCACAAATTTTAAAGATGTGTCCCTGATTTTGGTCCTTTGTCCCTGACTTTTTTAAGCCTTGTCCCTGATTTATGAAGCAGGAGGTTGAGAGGTATGGGAAGGAGATAGACACTTTGTGGAATTTGTAGCAAGGATGGCACAGAAAGGGGAAACTGTGCTAGTTGGGTACTTAACCCTTCTGGACATTAACTCTGAGGCCCAGACAGCAATCTCTGCAAGAAGCAGAGGCATCTTAGAGGCTCTTCAGTGCATATTCCTGCAGCAAAGGGTCAGTGAGCCCACTAGAGGTGTAAACCTGTTGGATGTGGTCCTCACAAATGGGGACAGTGTGAAGGAGGTGAAGGTGGGGAAAGAGCTTGGCACCAGTGACCACAGGGCTGTCAGGTTCAGGGTGAAAGTGGGCAGGGTGAGGGTTAGGATAAGAACCAAGGTAATGGACTTCAGGAAGGCTGACTCTCATGGAATGAGGAAGGTAGTTAGGGAAGAAATGTTGAGGATAGGGGATGTGCAGGTGGTAGAGGAATTATGGGCAGCCATCAAGAGAGGTGTATTTAAAGCCAAGGACTCATGTATAACAAGGGTAAGAAAGAATAGAAAACAGAAAAGACCTCTATGGTACACTAGAGAGGTGACATTAGGGATCAAGAAGAAGACTAGAGCATTCAGGAGGTACAGGAGGACACAAAATGATGAGGACAGGGAAACCTACAGGGAAAAAAGAAAGGAGGCAGGGCAAAAGATAAGGATAGCTAAGGAGGCCACTGAGGAGAGGATAGCAAAGCAGGCAAGGAGGTTGAACAAAACCTTCTTTAGGTACGCTGGAGAAAGGAGGAGGGCACAGCATGGGATTGGGAGGATAAGGGGGAAAGTGGAACATTACTGGAAGGGGATTTCAAAAAAAACAGAGGCATTACATAGCTATTTAGTCTCAATTTTCACAGAGGAAAGAGGGGACAGGGAACCAGGATGGGGTGGGGAGGGTGACAGCCATAGGCAGGTGGCTGTGGCAGAATTCACTGCTGAAGGAGTAAGGGAAGAGCTGGGTAGACTTTTGGTAGACAAGGCAATGGGGCCTGATGGAATACACCCAAGGGTTCTCAAGGAGGTGAAGGATGAAATGGTGCTGCATCTAGCGAGGCAGTTTAACTTGTCCTTGGTCACAGGGGTGGTGCCAATGGACTGGAAGAGGGCTGAGGTGGTCACACTACATAAGGGGCGGAGCAGAAGGACGAGGTCAAAAACTACCGTCCTATTAGTCTTACCTCGGTGGTGGGGAAGGTAATGGAAACACTACTTAAGATCAGGTTGATAGAATACTTGGAGATGAATGGCATGCAGGATGACAGGCAGCATGGCTTCACCAAGGGAAGGTCCTGCCAGACTAACCTAATAGAGTTTTTCAATGGGGTGACACAGATAGTGGACCAGGGAGGAGCAGTGGACTTGGCCTATCTGGATTTCAATAAGGCCTTCGACACCATTCCGCATGGTGGAATGGTGCATAAGATGGACAGACTAGGGGTGGATCTCAGGATCACCAGGTGGGTGGAAAACTGATTGAAGGGAAGGAGTCAGACAGTGGTGGTAAATGTGACACATTCCAGGGAATGGGCAGTGACAAGTGGGGTGCCACAGGAGTCAGTGCTAAGACCAATACTTTTTAACATGTATGTTAGTGACCTAGCGGAGGGTCTGGAGGGATGGGCATGCCTGTTCACAGATGATACAAAGGTCTGCAATAGGGTGGATTCACCTAGTGGGGTGCAAGCCATGAGACGGGACCTGGAGAGGCTGGAGAGGTGGTCTGACACCTGGAAATTGAAGTTTAATGCACAAAAGTGCTCGCTGATGCACCTGGGGAGGAGGAATAGGAGGGAAACTGACTCTCTTGAGAGGGTGGTGATTAAGGAGAAGGAAACGGAAAGGGACCTGGGGATTATGGTATTGCGTGACCACAAGGTGGGCAGCCAGTGTAGCAGGGCAGTGGGAAAGGCAAATGGAATATTGGCCTGCATTGTGAGGGGTTTTAATTGCAGGAAGAGGGAGGTGCTAATGCCGTTTTACAGAACCATGGTCAGGCCACATCTGGAGTATGGGGTGCAGTTCTGGAGGCCTCACCTATGAAGAGATGTTGAGTTGATGGAGAGGGTACAGAGAAGGGCAACCAAAATGGTACAAGGCATGCAGGATGTACCCTATGAGAGAAGATTGAGAGGGCTGAATTTGTACCCTCTGGAGACTAGGAGGGAGAGGGAGGACATGATTGACATCTTTAAGTATCTGAAGGGAATAAATAAGGTGGAGGGTGATAGATTGTTCAAATTGAAGAAGGGAGAGAACACGAGAGGACATAGCCTCAAACTGGAAGGTGGGCAATACAGAGGTAATGTCAGGGGGAAGTTTTTCATGGAGAGGGTGGTGGAGGCTTGGAAGAAACTGCTGGAGGAGGTAGTGGCAGCTGAAACGGTGGAGGGGTTCAAGAGGACTTGGGATAGATTTAAGGGGTTGGAAAAAGAGGGTGGAAGCATAACAGAAGGGGCGAGGTTGGGTGTTGGGCAGACTAGATGGGCCGTGGGGCCTTTTTCTGCCATCACATTTCTGTGAATGTTATGAATTTCTCCCAAAAGCCTAATGTCTTGTTACCTATTGAAAAATGGAACACTGCCACCATCTAGTGGTAAAATTGATTACGACATGCAATTGTATCTTAGTTTACCAGCTCACTTTTCACTAGAGACAACCAATCAGAACTGTCCAGCAATACTTAAGTTTGAGACACATACCAAATTTGGTAAAAGGTTTACCCTGACAGTATGATAGTTTAAGAACCTAGTGACCACTCAAGGAGTGTGGTCAGCTAGAGCATACAAGGCCAAGCATTCCATTGGATAGTTGAGGTCCAAAACCAGAAGTCAAAGAGGAGGAACTGCTGCCTGTCTGCCTAGATTTCCTAGTTGAAGGATGAGTGATCAACACACTAGACTAATAGAATTAGTTTGCTGTTCAGTTTCTATACTGTTTAATAGAATTAGAATAAATTTTCACCTTAACCTTTAAAATCTAGACTCTTCCTGTATTGTAACCTCCTGAGAACCCAGTGGAACAAGTGCTGTTTTCAAGCACAGAATCCAGCAACACCTCTGCACAGTAATTCTCCCAACTTTCTGTTTACTACTGCTGGTTGGAAGATTCATATATCTGCTTATTTGTAAAGTTGAAATATTCATTGTTTTTCTTCACCACACTGGCCTCATACACAGGGTCAGTCTACTGCTGCTCACTACACAGAATGTCCAGCTGGATTCCGTAGGCCCTTTTTCATTAAACTTATCTGGAGTGGTGCCATATGAATTGGCTTTCTCTGCTCTGATCAAACTGCTGGCCTCATCTCTGTACACAATGCAGCTCTGTAGCATTCCCAGTGGCCTTCCCATGTGTTGCTGTCATTTCTGATGGAGGGGTTTGTGAATAGGAGTGGCACTGGTGCAGGTGAATCAGCATTTCTACAGGCTTGTAAAAAACATCTGCGCCAGTGCACATTGGTCCACAGTCCCAATAAACCAAGGAATGCTCTGAGCCATGATGGGGTGCAACAGACCAGCTTGCAATGCTCTGGCAGCTCTTTACATTGCCTGATCTGCACCGGTGCAACTCATCTGAACCACTAGTACTGGTGCAGATCCGGTAATGTAAAAGTCCCTCATTTGCACTTATGTATTTATATCCATAGACCATGCCGCCTTTCCAGAGTCCATGCAGCAGAACCTCAGGGACTTTGGAACAATCCTTCAGTGCCATGCAGATGTTCTTCAAGGAGTCTTCCTACCCCTTTTGTTGAGTCAGTTACATGCATAGAAACATAGAAGTTGACAGAGATAAGGACCACAAGGCCCATCCAGTCTGCCCATAGTAGGGTGCAGCAGCTTCAGGCACATATTTGATTTCTTGATGCAAAACTTTGCAGTCTGCCTTTTCAGTTGTAAAAATAGTTTAGGATCTTAATGTCTCAGGGCCACCACTTTGGAAATCTCTGTGCCCCGTGGCTCATTTCAAGTATTGTCCTCAGTTCTGAGATGAGTCACCATGTGTTGCCTCTTCCTCTGCTTGAAGTTTGAAACTGGAATGGCCACAAGTGAGGATGCCCAGCTTGAACATTTATACTTACTCTAGATATAGGAACTAATGGCCTATGGAGTGCCAGGACACACTGAGGTCCTGGAGGTTACACTTACATAACCTCACCTCAGTGCATGTCTCCTTGTGTATCCACACTGTATGTACATGGACAACACTGTACTCCACCTCTGGAACTTAGGTTCATGAGCCATAGTCATCTCTATAACATGACTTTGATAATATTCAATACTGGTTCTGTTCAAACCAGCTCTTGCATTTTTAATTTTTGTTACTTTTTATTTATGCAATTTTAATAATTTTCTTTTGCACCATATGTTCCATGTACTTCTTAGCATTTAGTCAAAAAAGAACAAAGGAAGAACAAAGAACATATCCATCATGCACTTGATCAGGGCCAGTTGGTCAGCGCCTCTTTTATTGACCTGACTAAAGCATTTGACACTGTCAATCACTCCATTCTCCTCAAACAATTATCCCTCCTTGGTCTTTCAAGTGAAACTACCCTCTGGTTTCAAAGCTACCTCAGTAACCGGACCCAACAGGTCAGGATTGGTGAATTCTCTCTGTCATCCCTACCAATCCACTCTGGAGTACCCTATGTTCTATCCTGGGTCCCTTGTTATTCAGCATATTCCTGAACAATCTCCTGCCTCCTGCCATGACAGAATGTTACTGTATGCAGATGATGCAGTAATCTTCACTTGCCACACCGACCCTACCCCCCTTCAGTCTCAACTACAGAAAAATTTCACAGAAGTGGAAGACTGGTTTTGCTCATATAAACTCATCCTTAACCACAAAAAAACTAAAACAATGTTGTTCTATGGAACCCATAACAAGTACAAGGACCATGAGCTTATAATTAACAACCACGAAGGCGTCGCTCTTGAGCAGGTGGATATGTTTATATATCTGGTCCTGACCCTTGACTGCTCCCTCTCGTATACCAAACGCATTGACAATATCGCTAAAACTGTGAACTGCCGTAGAGGGCTACTATGCAAGCATAAACACTGCCTAACGGCTGAAGCCTTGAACCTCGTTATACAGAGCTCTGTTATCTCAACTATTGACTATGGACTCATTATCTATGGATCTGCTACTGATACTGCACTCTGGCGCATAGCTGTAGCCTTAATAAGGCATGTAGACTCCTTATTTGAGCTGCCCGCCTTTCTCACACGTGTGACATTTACGAGCAGGCTAACTGGCTCCAGCTATTTGGCAGGCTAAAGTACCAGACCTGCATCCTAGCTAAGAAGACATCACTGGGCCTTATGCCCCCTAAAGTCCAATCAATATTGACCCCGCAGCGTGTCCGACACCTAACTAGAAGATCGGACAGTCTAACCTTTACAATACCTCGCTGTCGGACCTTTCAAGCTCAGCATTCTTACCTTGTCAGAGCCTCCACCTGGTTCAACTTGCTACCTACAGAAATCTCCAACATTGCCACGATTGGTGCTTTTAAGTGTAAATTGCATCAACACCTCATGGCTAGTGTCTTCTGTGATTGCTTCTTATAATCCCCTCCAGGCATACTACCCTCAAGCATCCTTCCTCCCTGCCTCAGCTCCTCCTCCTCTCCTACCCCCCATTACTGGGTATGGGATGAATCTGTCTCCTTTCCTTTTTCATCCCCCCCTTTCCTCCTCTCTTGCTGTTTCCCATCTACCACATACCCAAAACAATGCCCTCCCCATTTCTCCCCTCCTCCCTCCCTCTCTCTCTCCCATACCACCCCTTCACTACCACTCTTCTTTCTCTTTCCTCATTAACTCACTCCTAACAAAGCATCACTGAGCCGCCTATGACTTGTACTGTATAATTAAATCACAACATAATTTCTTGACAATGCCTTTGGCTGCTATTATTGTAACCTTACTTGTCTTTTTTTTTTTGTAAGTTCCATTGTAATGACCATGTTATGTTTTGTACCTTATTGTCCTTATTGCTTTGACGTGGAACCTTTGTAAAAGAGCCCTCGGCTCAAAGGTGTCATCCGAAATACAAATAAATAAATAAAAAAAATAAAAATAAAGAAAAGGATGTTACAGTCTAAGACAGATGATTACAAAGATTAAACACAATAAGAACAAAGAAAAATATATAGCTATGCTGTCTTAATGAGTAGCTTAGATAAGAAAGGAAACTGTAGCAACATTATTAAACAAGCAGAAAAGGTTAAACAAAGGTTTTTATTGACTGACTGACAGACTGACAGCTTAATTTATACAGATGACTAAATGTGGAATGCTGAAAAATCCATGGCACACAGAAATACAGAGAGAGACACAATCAAATGTGCACAAGTGGCACATAGAATTCAGGAAGAACAGAAGCAGGGCAGGAAAACATTGAGGAAAAAATGCATCTTACCAGATCTCCAGTGGATCATATTTAATGCACAAGTAGCTGGCCCACCGGCACAGCGATTGGATTTCCATTTGCGATGCCGGCGATCCAGGTCGTCGGAGGGACGGCCGGGGGAGAAGGATCGAGCATCCTCAGGACTGCTCTCCTTCTCCAGGGGGGAGGGGGGATTTGTGTTCGGTGCAGGAGCAACACCTGGTGGAGGCCAGCGTGTAGCCTGTGCCGATGCAGGATCAAGATTCTCTCTGGGGCGGAGCAGACACTGGACATCATTGCACATCTCTGCCCCAGTCTACAGGGGACAAAACTGCTGCTACTGCTGTCTCTATGAAGCCCTGTCCCCAGGCTTCAATTAGCCTCCTGGCCAAGCTCTCCCAAAACAGTTATCATTCTCATGGTACTGGTGCCCGCTACAGTTCTGTGACCCCACCCCCTGGGGGTTAAGCCAGGGGTAACCGGGAAGAGCAAGGGCTTAATAGGAGGTGGAAGTTGTGGGGGCACCATGACCAGGGCAGAGAAACTGATGGCAGGGTGGACGAAAAAGAGTAGAATAAAAAAATAAATAAATATTTAATGCACGTGTTAATAGTCAAGTAGCTGGCCTTTATTCTTTGTAATTACATCTTCCCCTCTTATTCTAGTAAACGCAGCTGCAGCAGAAGCTGCATGGGTAATCTTTGTACAGGTACACATTTTAATTTCAAATGTGTAACCTTTGCTATATATCTTAAGCCCAGAATTACAACTGGGAGACTTCAGCAAAGACAGTTCCCAGACTACCCTTCGTGCACGTTGCCAATTTCCACAAAGAAAAGGTCTCAATTGGGGCACTAGTTACAGGGCAATATGAATCTTAACCTCATTACCCACATGTCTTTTCAGATGTTGCTAGTTCCAGCATGGAAATTCATCATGCACACATAATGCTGCATGACATTCAGACAGGATCTACTAGTTCACTTTGAATTGCTTACACTGAGCAGTATTGGTACAGGAGGGGATCTGGATTCAGGAGTGACTGCCAAGGGAGCTCAGACCTCAGTTAAGTTGCTTTCTGGAGATGACCATCCAACTGGCTGTCCACACTCCCTAGATTCCAAATGTGACAGAAGCAACAGCAAGTTGCATCACTTTTGCATCACAAATCGCAGATTCATCTGCATCAGAAGGTTGCGCAACCATCAGAAGATGGTTGCACCACAATCTGCTGCACCTATGTTTGCATAAAGATTAGTAATGTAAAAATTATGTAACTATGATGCAGGCCACATTTGTGCTGCAAGTGTGTCACAACTGTCATGCAAGTATATCTTGTGCCATGACATGTACAGTAGCTTTTGATGCAGCTATGAAAACATGGTACAATTATTTGTCATATCTGCATGATGCAAATTTGAGCATTTTCACACAACTGCATTATTTCTAAACTCTTTTGAAAATAGCACCCTATTACTTTTGTTGAACCTGTGCCCTCCATCTGCCATCAGCTAGGACCAGAGAAGTTACTGGTCACTGCTTCAAAGTCACTCATAGAAGAATAATTGGTACTTCCAAAATCTAAGTGTAAATAACAAGAAATCATATATTGCCTGATGTTTCCTAATGTCCAAAATGCACACTGTTGCAGATCTTTTTACCAAGTCATTGTGGAGTCTGCTAAAGCTGCATTTTATAAGTACTCATACTGTAAGAATATGACAGAATATCTCTGAAATTTCCCACAGAATATCTCAGAGATTTCCCTTACCCCCTGTTGGGGAGCAAATGTAGACACTGGCTCCCGCCACTTCACTGGTGGGCTATAGTTTTCCTTCTTGCAGAAGAAATCATGTGTACAGGCAGAAAGAAAGAGAGAGAGAGAGAGAGAGACAGAGAAGTGCAGATAGCGCCTCTATCTCTAAGCCTCCTTTCAGACACATGTCTGTTTTGAAACAGACCACTTAGGAAGTGTTGCAGCTCAGTACTTCTGCTGCTGTAAAAACACCTCCTACCTTGGCCTTAATGTTTCTTAGTATTAAAAATCTTTATTTTTAAACAGGAAATAGGTGGAATTTTCATGTCATTAGGACTGAAGTCCTATTTACAAGATGGTCCTGTGAGTGATTTGTTACAATAAAGATTACCAAAGACATTTACAGTAAACAAACATCCATTATACAATAACACAATTCAATGAGTGCATTTACCATCAGAAAATATAACACAATACATACAATTAGAAAGAATGAAAGTGTTTGAGTCATCTGGATTAATTTAACCATTACACTTGCAATGTGTATTTAGTTCCAGTTTAGATCAGTTACAAAAGATTTTGTATCTTTGTAGATTTTATTTGTTATATGTTTTATGGAATTCCATAATGTAATTGTGATCAGAGGGAACCTCATATTGCTATACTTATTCATAAACTTTGGAAATGTAAAATTTCCTAAATTTATATTCTGTAAGTTTTGTTGATATGTTTTTCTTTCTAATTTATCATATACATATGTAAGCTTACTCGATTGCAATACTTTATGAGTCTGTGTAGCCCATGATATCTTTCTTTTATTTTACTGTGAGAACCATCCAAGTTCCTCATAGAGGTCACAGTGGTGGGTTCTCTGTGATCCTTTCTCAATATGAATCTTGCCATATGATTGTAAATAGTATCAATTTTGGCTAACATTCCTTTTGATGCAAGGCCGTATATGTGGTTCCCATACTCAAGGACTTGAAGAAGTTGGTTTACTATAGTTGATCTTATATGTTTGTTTATACCAAAACTAGTCTGCCTAAATGCTCCCAACCTTTTATTTATTTTCAATATTGTGTCATATATATGATAATCAAATTTTAGATGTTCATCAATCCACATGCCCAGGTATCTATATTCTGACACCTGGGCTAAGGTTTCATTGATTAACAGGGGAAGCCTAAGGATTAATCCTCAGAGGCCAAAGCAAACTAGATACTTATTCTGGGAACCTGTAAGTATCCTGAGGGGTTACATATAAATGACCTCCACTCAGTGTGTGTATTCTTTTTCTTCATATGTACATTGCATTGACAGCACTGTACTATTTACCTCTGGAGCCTTGGTCCCTGAGCTGGAATCACTTCTATAACTCAGTGTTGATAATGTCCAACACTGGTTCTGTTAAAACCAGCTGTCTTATTTTTTTATTTTTATTTTTACATTTTAGTTAACGTCTGCACACAAGAGATTAAATATAATATTTGGGCTTAGGCTCTGTGAGATCCAAGAGAAGGAGAGCTCTGACTTCATGAAACAAAACGGTATTAAATAGGCTACAGAAATGATGGTAATCACAACAGAATCACAAAGAAATTGCCTAAACAATACCACAGGCTGAAAGACTTACCTAAAAGAGAATTACTAGTACAGAAGAAATGAAACACTAGATCCAAACAACAGCTGCAGGATAAGACCAAATCCAGTGAAATGACACCAACAGGAGTAGGGGCAAAGAACCTCATTTGATTACAACAGCAGACCCTGGCATTCTTTTCTAAAGCATTTCAGTTTGCAGCGGCGCTTTCATCACTTCTGGCAACACCAGTCAGAGGGAAAGAAAAAGGCAATGATGCCCTATCTGGTAATGAAGAAAAATGACAAACAAATGCAGAGGATGCCTCACTAAACAAAATGGAATCTACCCTATTACTGAGTGCAGCACAGCAGCAGGAAGAACAGACTACAGAACAACACATGCAAATACAAAGGCAGGAATTAACAATATTGAACGTGGGACAAGAGACGAGTGCAGCGGCTTAGGTCAGTACTGATGTTGGAAACAGTAAAGATGTGTGAAATAACAGCACGATGGCCACTGCAGCCTTAGAGGTTAGTGAAATAGAAAATAATAAAGCAATAGACACTAATGATAAAAATCCCAAAGCAACTACCTCTAAAGGATCAGAGGGATCAGAAGTTTCAAAAACCCCAATATTGGCAAATCCTTATGAGATGCTAACCCAGTTCAAAAATTAACTCAAACTCAATATTCAAAAGGGGTTTGATAGCATCACTGCATCTCTCACTACAATAAACAAAACAATTGCAGATTTGGGAACAAAACTGGAAAACCTCACTTTGTGCACAACAGAAGTAGAACAATGATTCTCAGATCTAGAGAACACATTTAACCCTCTACAACAGACAATAAACAAACATAAATTATAGCTGATAAAATTACAAAAAACATACAGTAACTGAACATGAAGACAGATCAAGGAAAATCAACTTGAAGTTAATCAGGATGCCTGAAGATGCAGAGGGAAGGGGAGACCATCTTCCTTTTTTTGGAAAAATTGGTAACAGATGCATTGGGCATGAAATACCCAGAAGAACGAATAAATTTAGACAGGGCTCATCGAGGGGGGGAGTACATTCAAAAGGACAATTTGGCGAACAACACAAGCTATCAATATAATCACCCTGTGTATATAAAACCACACTTCTTTCAAGACAGGGAGAAAATTCTATGAAAAGCCTGAATGGATAAAGGACTTCATGTAGAAGGGATAAGCTTCTCAGCTTATCCAGACATTAACCCAGATCCACCTCGAAAATGAGCTTGCTCAACGGTGGTCGCCTGGTTAAATAAATAAAGACTTTGATTGAGTATAGAGATGGTTCAATCCAGAAAAGCATTCCAAAAAGTGCAAGCTATGTTACAAGATTTGGGCATATGATATGCACTATTACAACCTGCAAAGATAAAATTTTTCTGGTGTGGCCAATCGCATGTTTTCTGTGATTCCAAACAAGCAGAGGACTATTTTAAAACCCAAATGCATGCAACGCCTAACACAGGATGATGCAACAAATAATCAAACAATGGCACTAACATTGGTTGAAAAGAAAATGTGAAGCCAAAACAATACAGGTGGACATGAAAGCAGTTTAGAAACATAATTAAACTAATGCATTAATGAATTAATGAGTATGAGTAAAATGGACAAAATGAAATAGATTATATAAGCAATAGCATAGATATAGGTACAAAAGACCAAAAATTAAAAAACAAAAAGTGTGGCCTCAGAGGTAGCCTATAGTGAGTAACAAGCCCGAGATGGCTTATTTACTTTTAAAACAACAAAATGTCATATCAGTAAGCTCCGCGACTGGAATGCACTGTCATCATTCATGGCCACCATGGTCAAGAAAGAAGGGAGGGACAAGGTGCACTAAACAGCTAGTGTCTATGGCCCAGATATTCAAACTGCGCTCAAAATGAGCGCAACAGCAGGAGCAAGCACAAACCAGTTGTGCAAATGCGCAACAGGTGCGATATTCAAACATGGAGCAGAACAAATTGCGCAAGCAACCAACGTCTGAATATTGCACATACTGTGCCATAGCACAACCAGGAAGGAGAAGCTGAGCCGAAATGTTGCGCTATGGAGCAACCAGGGCAGCCCAGCTGAGCATTCCAGAGGTGCCATAGCGCAAGCAGAGCCCCCCCAGAGCAATGGAACTGCACATCCAGGGAGGCAGGCTGGGGCCCACCGCCAGCCATGCCACACATGGGCACAGGAACACACTGCAGAACCCACACCACACCTGCACACCCCAAGCACAGCATCACTGGGGGTGTGACAGATGATCTACTGGCCCATGGGGACAAGCCAACACAGCATAGCGGAGCTATGACACCCCAGCACAACCACTGGCATGCTAAGAGTGCCACACACAGGGGGTTGACAACCACAGTGCACAGCAGCCCCCCATACGCACAGCACACCCTGCACTGTGACCCCAAGACACCACCTATGTGCAGTGACTGGCACTGCAGGAAACCATGCATCCCCCCCAGCACACGTCAACCCCGTGCAGCACAGAAGCCTACAAGCCAGACACGCCTGTGCACCCAGCAGGGTGGCAGCAGATGGCAAGACCAACTGAAGTCACTGCCATGCTGGAGATACCTCCCCATGCACACACACGCACACACACACACACACATACCCAGGACCATACCAGCCCAGATGGCATGTACTCCCCTGCAACTGGGCACTCATAGGCAGCTGCAAATCAGAGACCAACACATTATTCATATAAAAATATAAACATGTATTAAACAACAATAAACAGTAGCAAAACAAGTCCAACTATTTACAAGGGGGGGATGGGTACAAGGTCGGGTTGGTCAAGGGGTAGGGATTACAAACTTGGAGAGGGAAGGCAGGGTGGTAGGGATGGGAGAAGTGGGAAGGGTAAGAAATTTATGGTCCCCGCGCCCATCTCCTGGCTGGTGTCGGCCCGTCCCACATGCCACCTCAAGGCCATGCCTGTGAATAGAATGCAGGATGGCCTGGTTGTCTTCCATCAGCTGTCGCAGGCCCCGGACATCCCTCCCAATGCGCTGGAGAACCTCAAGGCCTAGGAAAATGGGAACACAGTCAATGGCTGTGACTGACCACAACCCTGAACACCACCCAACCTGCAAGCCATATAGCCCAATGTCCCACACCTGTGATGGCATGCACCCACCCACAGTGAACATGCACATGGCCATCACAACACAAACAAGGCTGTCCAGTGACGTGGCAATGTGGTGCGATGCCAGTTACACAGCCATGTGCCCAGTGCATGCCTGGACCACCACTGATGCATACACAGACGTGCTGTGATACTGGACAGTGATGCATGTCACCTGTGTTGTGCATACACATAGATACATAGACAGTGTCATCAGATAAGGGCCTATGGCCAACCCAGTCTGTCCATTTGAGCCTGTAAGTTCACTTTGTCTTCCTAGAAGTCTGTTTCCTTACCCTGACCTCCAGAACTCCTTATGTCCGTCCTGTGCATTCTGAAATCCTGTGATTGTTTCAGCCCCACCACTTCCTCTGGCAGGGTGTTCCACTTGTCCACCACCCGTTCTGTGAAGAAATCCTTTCCATGTGTCCTCTGAATCATCCTCCTCCAACTTCATCCCATGCCCTCTAGTCCTGGAACATCTTTTTCACTTCAAAATAGTGTGCTGCACCCTGATCCTCCTGTAAGATACCTGTATGTCTCTATCATATCCCCTTCTCCCCCTCTCCTCCAGGGAGTACATGTTCAGTTCCTTCAACCTGTCGTCATAGGACCCATGATGCAAGCCATGCACCATCTTTGTTGCCCTCCTCTGAACCTTCCCTGCCCGCCCACGCCCTACGTAGGTATGGTCTCCAGAAATGTACACTGTACTCCAGGTGGGGCCTCACTAGTGTCTTGTATAGTGGAATTATGACCTCCCCTTTCCTGCATGGTTGTATTGTGCAGGGATAGTGGTCTTCCCCCCCCAGCATGCAATAGCATCCATGAAGTCATGATACTCACATTGCTGAAGCAGCTGTGTCTGCTGCTGTTGCTGCTGCTGCTGTTGCTGTGGCTGCTGCTGCTGCAGCCGGGGTGCGACTCCTGCTTCCACCGGGGCCCTGGCACGGCCCTCCTCAACCCGGCCCTGCATCCTTACATCCCGGCCTGTGGGAGACATATGTTGAGACAAACATCAGTGTGACTCAAAAGCAGAGTGCCCCCTGCCCCAGTGAAAGTGCCTGCCCACACAGCCATACCCATTCATCTCACAGCTGCACACACTGACACAGCCAACTGTGGCAGCCACCTATGCACAGCCACCAAAGCACACACACACCCTCACAGAGAAGACAGGTGCATAGATGGTACACCACCTGGCCCAGGCACCACGCCCCGCCTGGCACATGCCCGCAGCCTTGCCAACATGTCTGGTTCCCTCCGGCGGAGGTCACTGCACCGTGCCGCACTGCTCAGCAGACCGGCACCATCCAGTGACCCCACCAGGTCAGTGGCCACTTGCTGCCACACTCGTTCTTCTGCTATGGTGAGGGGGCTCACCATAGAGTGCCTCATAGTGGTGCTCTACTAGGGCCACCAGGTTGGCCACTCCAGTGGCTCCAACACGCGCCTCCTCCTAGCCATGTTAGCCAGTTTACAGCAGGCAATATGGCACCCTGCTGCACCGTAACCCCACGTGGAGATGTTGCACAATAGACCACCACAGGCTCCAATCGCGCTGTTCAAACAGCGCCGTCACTTCACATAGCGCTTTCACCAGACAGCGCAATAGGGACGTACACATGGCAGGCGAACAGCGGCAGGGGGCAAAGGGCATACACAAGGTCATGAGCAATGACGCAAGGCTACGCACAGCGCCATCTGATGTATAGGTATCCTGCGCGACCGACCAGCTGTGTACCAGTGCCACAATGGACTATTGCGCAGTAGTGCCACAGCGCCATATAGTGGCCAGTGCTGTAGCGCCACTGGCACAATGGTGGCCATGGCCTGAATTGCCGATCGTGCTCAGCACGTCAGCAGCGTGACAGACGCATGCGTAAGCTATCTGGGCATGTGCAATGCAGTGTACCACACAGGCACAGATCTGCGCCATTGGCTCAGCCGACTTTTCCTTATTGCGCAAAGCTCAGATTCGCGATATTCAGCCGACACATGCAAATCATCTGATCAGCCATTCAAGGGTGCAGTGGTGCGATTTGCATGTCATTAAAGTTGCTCCATTCCTAATTTGCATGTGTTGCTCTATAAATGTGCGACATTGGGCTGTGCTGGCCAGATTCGGTTACTGCAGGTGAGAGGTGAGTTGCATGCTGTGTGATGTTCAGGACAATGCTCATGGGGAAATGCTGTAGACTGCACAGTGACAGGTATCTACTTCCACCCATACAGATCACCATGACTGAGCAGAGCCAAGGTGAGGGCGAGGACGGTGGGCGTAGGAGGAGGCCCAACTTCACAGCAGCAGAGATGGAGGCCCTCTTCCAGGCCTACCTGGATGATGAGCCAATACTGAGTGGACGGAGGGGCACCCTTCAGTCCCGTGCGGCTGCATGGGAGGGGGTAGCTCGGGCCGTTAACCTGCATGGAATCCACCAGCGCTCCGTGCAGGAATGCAAGAAAAAGATGGGGACTGACCGCAGGAGGTTGAAGGAGAAGGTGGCAGCCTTCAGGGCGGCACGTGCTGGCACTGGCCCGCCAGTGGTGTTGCAGCTGACCCCAAATGAGGAGACACTGGTCACAGCCATGCAGCCGAGCGCCATTGCGGACATACCAGGCGGAGGATTCCAGACAGGTGGAAGCCCATCACTGCACGGTATGACATGGTGGTGGTGTTTAGGGGGGTGGCGGTTGTTCACATGCACTCACATGTACTCTCTTTCTGTTACAGATCCTGTTCATCTTCAGGAGACGGTGGTGGTGGGTCCAGACAGTGATGCTGACCTGCTGGACATGGAGGAGGGACCATCCACCTCCACCACCAGCCAGCAGGCACTGCAGCAGCATGCACGCTGGGCCAACAACTCTGGTGTCAGTGATACAGGTGCGGGGTGCACAGCCTGTGTTCAGCAGTCTGGCATGCAAGCATGCCAGCATGCTGTGACCATGGCAGTAGCACGACCTGCACCATTGATGATAGAAGGCCTGCAATGGGCAGTGATAGGTGTGTGTCCCATGACGGACACACGGCAGCAGCACAGCCCCTGGGCCTTTCTGGTTCAAACATGTGTAGAGCATGCTGGCACAGTCCCAGGCTGTGCCTGCCAGCACCGTGGGCAGCACCGGTGGCTGTGCAGGTGTCTGGCACTGTTGCCAGCACGCGGTGGAACAGGTGGACCCGGGGGCAGCGGTTGAGGGGCAGCAGCAGTCACACACCAGGTCTGGGGTACAGTGTCAAGCAGTGGCACATGTCCACCGCCCTTTGATCCGCCCATTCCTGGTCCTGGCGAACAACGCCCACCCTCAAGGGGTGATGTGCATCAGGACCGTCCACACCCTGGGGGTCAGGATGCCATTGGGGCATAGTACCCATTGGACGCGCACACCCGCCTGCTGCAGGAATCAGTACAGCTGCAGGGGTGGGTTGCAAGGTCCGTGGAGGCACTGTCTGTGTCCGTGGAGTGGCACAGCAGGGAGTGTGCTTGGGACCGAGCCGAGCTGGTCCATATGCGGATGGATGTGACCGCGCCATTGACAGGCTGACCCAGGCAGTGGTCTCTGTCGTGGACGCATTGGGCACACAGTCAGGTGCCCCTGTACCGCACACCCCACACAGTGCACTCTCCACTCCTCGTTCCCGGCGTCGTGTGACACCAGGCCTGTCGACGCCGGGTTCTGCTGTGGGCATCCCGAGCACCCCTGGTGCAGGTTTGTTAGGCGTGCTGAAGACCCCTGTGTGGGCAAGGTCACGTTCACGCAGTGGGACCCCTGGTGGTGCAACAGTGCCACCCCATGTGGCCCCTGCTCAGCCTGCCCGTGCTGTTGGGTCATGGCGGGCGCCCACGCATCCGCGGTGGCCGTGAGACAGTGCTACATGACTGAGCTGTCTCCCAGTGCGGGCCCTGTCTGGTGCTGCCATGTGTGCAATGTGTGTCATGGTGGGCAGTGCACTGCTGGGTGCTCTGCTCACCACGCCGACACACGGACCACCTGCACACCCTCCCAACTGCTGTCCACAGGTGCGTGTGCATGATGATGCCTGCATTGCACTGTACACCAAGGTGCAAGGGTGCCCAGCATCTGACACATGTACTTGGACAGTACAGGTGGTGGGTGGTCGGTGGTGCTGTGTGTTAGCAATGTCGTTCTGCAGTGCTGCATCTGCCCATGTACGCTCTGTGCCTGGTGTGTGTGTGTCATATGAGTGCTCACCCTCCCTGATGGTGTGTTGGTATGCCTGGACCCTTCCACTCCCTGACCGTCATGCACCCCTGGTGTGTTCCCCTGTGTGCCTGTGGTTTGCGCATGGACAGTGTTGGTTGCACATGTCCCCTTGACTTACCTGTGATGTGCATAGTGCTCCACTGTGATGGTGTCCCAGTGCAGCTGGGCCTGCCGGATCAGTTGGGGTTCCCTCCGTCCTAGGGGGGGCTGCTCATCACCATCATCACCGGCGCCACTGGCATCCCCATCGCTGTCCCCCTGTTCGACCGGTATGGCTATCCCATGGTCTTTGGCCATGTTGTGCAGGATGCAACAGGCCAGGAATATCCCACAGGCCTTTTGGGGGCTGTACTGTAGGGCACCACCGGAGGTGTCTAGGCATCGGAAGCGTGCCTTGAGCATCCCAAACACCTGCTCTATGATGTTACATGTTGCAGCATGTGCCTCATTATAGCATAGCTGCGCTGGGGTCATGGGGCCTGCACGGTGTGAGCAGCCAGGGATGGAGTGGCATCTGCAGTCACCTGTGTGAGATTGTGGAGAGCAGTGTCATGTTCAGGTCCATATTGGCTATCTCCCTGTGTGCCACTACCATGGCACCTGTGGTTCCCTCCCTTGCCCAGAGTTTGCATTCCATACATGTGTACTCACCCACTAGATGTCCCGTGGGGATGTCCCCACTCTGAATCGATGGCACAGTGCAGACTGATACCATATGAAGGCATCATGCTCCGCCAGGGTGTGTGGCACAGACATTGATTATGCGCCCAGTGGCATCACACACCACCTGGCAGTTGACACTGGAGAATCCCTTTCTGTTCCGAATGCGTGGCCATCGGGGCAGGTGGCATGCGGATGGCCACATGGGTGCAGTCTATGGCCCCTAGCATGCCAGGCACATGCGTGCACCTGTGGAACTCCTGCATGTTTGCTGTACGCTCTGCCGCGGTGCTGGGAAACTGGATGTATCCGCAGCATGTGGCAGCAGTGCGCTGAGGAATTGGGTGAGGATGCGTGACGTGGCTGACTGTGTGATGCCTGTGGTGTCCCCTGTCAGCCTCTGGAAGGTGCCTGTGGTGAGCAGGCACATGCAGGCTGTCACCTTGGTCTCCACCGACAGAGCGTGACTCCGTCGTGAGGGTGCCTGCATCACATCACTGCACAGCTCACAGAGCCGCCTCAGTATTGCCCTGTTCAGGCGGTACCGCCCATGATCTCTACATCTGTGTACAGCTCAAAGCTGATGCGGCACGGGTATCGCCTGTCGGGCATACCGCCGAATGGGCCCTTCCACTGCCACGCCCCCCCGCGGCATGGATTCTCACCCCCTCATTACGGCTTCCATGTGGAAACTGGCACTGTCCATCTCCCTGGCTTCTGCCCCCCGGCTGGTGTTTCTGTTACCCCACTGTCCTGGCTGCTACTTCCACTGCACCGGCACCCCGCTGGCCTCTACAAACTATGGGACACACTTTCCTTGCCTGCCCTTTCTGTCTGTCTGTCTGTCTCTGTCTGTCTCTCCCCCACTTGGCAGCCTGGTAGCGTTCTTGACCGCTTCCTTGAGCCTTTTATTTTGGCTCATTTCCGCTAGTGCGCAGTTTCCGGCTATGCCGCTATTGCGCGTGTGCAAGTCTTTGAATATCGCATTGCGGTCTTTATGCATGGATCCGCCCCCTTCGGTTGCGCATGCCTTCATTTTCATTGCGCTGTTGCTCAGCATGTTTTCGGGGGCACAACTGCCTCCTTCTGAATATCGCGAAATGGCGCAGTTTTGGATTTGCGCATGCGCAACCCTGTTGCGCATGGCGCAACCCTTTTGAATATCAGGGCCTATATATATGACATATCCTCTGTGGAGACTGGCTCATGCAGACGTAAAAATCTGACTGCTGTTTACCACTTCAGAAGGCAGATTATTTCAAATGTCTAATGTCCTTTGTGTGTGATAAATCTTGCTTATTGTAACATTGTTTCACCTAATTTGTTGTTCATATCCCCTTACTTTTTGTTCCATTCTAACATTGTAAATGTAATTCTTCCATTAGATCCTCCTTGTTAATGATTTTGTACATCACCAACATATTCTCCCAATATGCCTGTTGTGCAGAGTATTTACCCCCACCTACTCCCTCTGCAACTCCCCCTACAGGACTCTCTCCTTCCCTGCCTGTACTTCCACTTCAGGGAGAGTTGCCTTCTCCTATCACTTTCCAAGTATTTGGAACTCCCTCCGTGTCCATTCTGCCTTGTTCTACTCATTCATTGTCCTATCTTCTTTGACACTATATTTCCCCATTCTGCAATTGCACCTAAACCACCTCTTCTTCATTACCCCTCCATGCCTTCTCTTCTGTTCTAATTCCACTACTCTTCCCCATTCTACCCCTGCCTATGCATGCTGGTAGCCTATAGCACTAGCTGAGTTTACATCAAGTAGTGTTCATACCCTTGGTGTTCCACTCCCCTGGGTATGGCTTGCTTCCCCCCTTCCTCTTCACTCCTCTTTAATTCTTCCCTGTCACAATTTCATACCACCTCCTCCCATCCCCTTTTGTTCCTAATCCTCCTGCCACCCTTTCTTCAAGTAAGCCACACCCACCTCTTCTGTGCCAGTATTCTGTTCCCCATTTCATCCCTCACCACTCCCCCCCTTACTCCCTGCCATTTCCCCTTGTGGGGTGTGCATTCTGGAGGGATGAAGGCTCACCTATTCTCCCCAACCCCCCTATTCTGACAAGGTTTCTCATTTATTTTTAATTTTTTTGACCAGATAGGTCCACAGAGACTAGAAGTCCCTTTATCAGGGCTGACCGGTGGGAGGGGGGAGAATACAGATGGTAACCAATTAAAATTGAACCAGATTAAGCTGTTGGTGGTATTTTTAGTGAATGGGGAAATTTGGCCAGAGCACAGTGGAAATTTCACTACTCACCAGCAGGGGAAACTCTGGCTAACAAGATGGCAGATGGCAGTCCTGGAAGGAGATTGGATGCTGTGGAGTTGGGAGAGCGGTCCCTCTCTCGCACCTCGTCAAGGCCTGGGGCTACAGGACTGATTTTGACTGATTTTGACTGAAAGACAGGAGGAGAATGAGATGGAACTGGAACACATGCTAGTAGAAGATCCTTTAAGTACCACTGAAAAGGCTATGTCTATGAAGGAAGATATTGAGGATACTGCAGTTGACTCTGAAACATCAGAAAGTATGGACTTGATGCAACCTGACCCTAAAAATTATTGGGTTGAACCTTGCAGTTAAAACGGTTACTTGAAATGGAGGAATGGAACTATATAATTAAAAAGTTGTCACTGCAGCAGAAAATACATTGACTACAAATTGACAGCACTGCTGACACTGTCAATGAAGATCAGCTGAAAGGCTGGAATGTCTCAGAGAAGTTGTTGTCTGCCAGTGAAGAGCATGGGAAGAAAGCTGCAACAGCCGTGATTTATGCACTTGAAGAACTTGTAAGTACAGCTTCTGTTTCTAATGCTGTGCATAATTGTAATGAAAGAAACTTGCAAGCTTAGTGCGAGAGGCAGATCGCAGATGTAGCCTCAGTCTGGTCTATGGATGCTGCATTACAAGAAGCTGGAAGAGAGAAACAGCCCGAATCACATGAATGGGTATCGGGGAAATCTCCAATCCAAATGCTGACTCCTGAAGATTTCCCCATACTGCCAAGTCCTATCGTTGTCCCTCAGAAAGTGAATGAGAGAAGCGCAGTGGATCCCTTACCAATACTGGAAGAGCTGCATCTTACACAGTACCCGATGTTAAACTTGCCACCTACAGAGCCCCTGTAGCCTTCTCTTGCTGAAGAATTACCTGAAGGCTCGGTGTGAGCTGCGGCCCCCCAAACAAAAAGCCTGAGGCTCAAAAGAA
This sequence comes from Neoceratodus forsteri, assembly GCA_016271365.2. Lineage (NCBI taxonomy): Eukaryota > Metazoa > Chordata > Ceratodontiformes > Ceratodontidae > Neoceratodus > Neoceratodus forsteri. The sequence continues at coordinate 1,061,177,259 of CM028130.1, read as the reverse complement.
AATGTTTTCTACTTTGTTTCATCTGCCAATACTCCCTGCAAAGCGGCATAATGCCATTCAATTAACTTATTTAAGGGCATGCAGGAACCTCCAGATTGAATATTTGTGGCCAGATCACTGTTAAAAGATTCATTAAAATTTTTCTCCCATGAAATGTATTTTCTGATCCACATCTCTGGAGAGACTGTCTTTGACATCAGTTTTAAAACTACTCATGGCTTAGAATGATTCTGGGCTAAGTATCACTCCTTAAAAAGTTCTGCCTCATGGGCTCCTTTTTTGGCCACTCCACTAACAAAACCAGCATACAAAACTGTTACCATCTTGTTTCGGAATGAGGGAGTGGATATGGCAGATGTTCTATATTGGCTGAAACAACATTTTACAGTTCTTGGAGAACCAGAAGCTATTTTGGACAGTGAGAATATTTGGACTGGGGGATGGAGAATAAACATTTTGTTAACAGCTGGGAATTCTGGTATTATGCACTTGCCAAACTCCTTCTTTTTAGGAAGGGGTAGGGGGTGTTGTTCTACCTAGGTCAGCTGAAGACTTGTTATACTGTAGATGTGGAGATCCTAACCATCTTAGTAGTGCCTGCGATAAAATGAAATGTAATCTGTGTGGAGCACTGGGGCATGTAAGCACTAATTGTGTTAATGAAACAAAATGTAATCTATGCGAGGAAATAGGGCATACATTCCAGAACTGCATCTGGGCAGCTCACAATCAGGAGCATCACGATGAAGGGGCTGACCAGCACTTCATAATCTCCCAGGCCCAAAAAGCTAAGTTTAGAAATAGGCCTTCATCAGTACCCTTAGCATCAATGCAAGACAGTTCAGAGACTAACCCCCCCCCCCAGAGTGAATCCTCTATCTGATATACTAGAACCTGAAGAGATCCCTACCCTCCTCTACTTCTGCAGAAGTAAAGACCACTGTCCCCATAGCCAATGAAGTTATGCCTCCCCCAAAAGAGCCTGTTCAGGGTTGTAGACGGTCTGCTAGATCAAAGCTAAAAGCAGCCCTCCCTAAAGCAACTAAAACCTCCCCGATTACATTAGTAAACCAATATGAAATTTTGCAAGACACTTCAGCTGATTCAGGTGAGGACTCAAATTCCTCCTCAATATCTTCCTCACACTCTGAGGAAACTATGGACACAGAGATATCTTAAAAGGGTAAGGGATCTCAAAAGACAAAGGCCAGAACTAAATCGAAGGGAGGAACAGTAGGCAAGAAAAAATAAGGAAAAGCACTTAAATTTATTTTTGTAATGTCTGGTACACCCTAAACTATATAGGTCTGATGTCTAAAATTTTACACTGCCATACAGTAAATGTGAACAGCATTAAGCACTCAGCCAAGCGACAGACAATATTTTCTTTTTTGGCTTCCTTGCACCTGTGTATTTTCTGCTTGCAAGATACCAGGTTTCACACTGCCCATGAAATAAGGCAAGCCCAGAGGGAGTGGATCCCTGGTCCTTCTTTCTGGTCAATAGGACAAGAAACTTGCTCTGGAGTTGGTATCCTAGTTTGTTTGCCTTCCTTTAAACTACTAAAACTGTATGATCTAGTTCCTGGAAGGGTGTTAATACTTGATGTAGTGATTGACACCAAAACTTATTATATAATTAATCTCTATGTGCCTCAGTCTAAAACTGCTCTCAAGGATATATTTTTTAATTCAACCATATTTACATACCTCTATAGAAATTATTTTCTCAGGTGATTTTAAGTGTAGTCTGAGTTTGAAGGATAAAAGTGCACAGGCTATAACCAGGAAATTATATTGTGACACCCAAGCTTTAAAAAATATTCTGTACACTGCAAGATCAAAGGATGCCTATTTAGAGGTAACAAAGCAGCATACTCCTACATTTCAGAAAGGTGCCTTAACCAAAAGAATAGATTTTATTTTTGTATCACTATCCATCAATATAAGTTCTGCTAAAGTTACCCCTCTTGAGTTCTCTGACCACAAAATGGTAACTATTTCACTGGAAAACAGACTCTCAGAATGTAAAGGCCCTAGAGTTTGGAAATGTGACACTGATTTATTGCAGATAATACCTTTATGGAAGCAGTGAGCTAATTTTTAGAAGCAAGAAAGTCAGTCTTAGTCTGTTATGACAACCCTATTAATTGGTGGGAAGATACAAAATTAGATTTAATTAAATTTCTGAAACAGCAGGTAAACAGAAATGTAATTCTGAGTACCTAGTCTATTTACAAAAAAGGCACTATCTACAAAATTTATTTACTATTACTAGAGTCCAAAGTTTTAAAGCTGCCCTGAAAACACATTTTTTTAGCTTGGCATTTTCCCATTTTTAAAGCTGCTATTGTATTTATTAGTCTTAATTTTATTTTGTTATCTTATTAATGCATTTTGTTTTATTGTACAGGTGCCTTGGTTTTGGAAAGGCGCCTTTTTATAAATAAAGAAATTGATTGATTGATTGATTGATTGATTGATTGAACAGGTCAGGATCTAGGGCAGCAAATCCATGCGGTTCAAAAATACATGTTTTTATTTCACAAGAAAAAAGTATCCCAACTATTTAACCAGCACAAATTTGGCACACAAGGTACAGCACAAGAAATCTGTTCATTTGATCAGAATTTTCATAATGTGGGACATAAATCTATGCCCGTTATACTTGACCACTTGGGGTTAAGCATTCTGCTCAGAGAGACATTTTAAAAGCAGTTACAGAATTTTCTGTTAACTTATTTCCCCCATATCAACAAACATATCAGAATCAAAGAAACTCCTTTCTGATATTCAGTTAACACAAAGTCACTCCCAAATTATCTTAAATGTCTGCAATCTAATATCTGAAACAGAATTAAGGAGTGCAATCCAGCAGTTAAAGAACAATATTACCCCTGGGCCAGATGGCCTTCCAAATGAATTGTATAAAAAAATTGGGTGATCACTTGTGTACAGAGCTTACTGAAGTCATTAATGCCCTTTTGAAAACAGGAGATATATCTCTAAATCTTAATAAAGGCATTCTACTCTATATTCATTAAAAAAATGAGAAATCTAATTTAAATAATTGGAGACCTAGCTGTATATTAAATACCAACTTCAAGCTTTTAACCAAAATCTTAATAGCCAGATTGTTACAAACAGCAGAAATAGTAATATCCCCAAAGCTAGCTTGTTCTATGCCTCAGAAAAAAATCCAGGACCATCTAATACTTATTAGAGAAGTCATAACCATGGGCTATACAAACACTGTACCAGGTTATATAATCTCTCTCGACCAATGGAAAGCTTTTGATTCTATCAGCCATGACTTTTTGTGGACCACCTTACAATATTATGAGGTCCCTGAGATGATGATAGACTGGTTTAAGTCTCTATATAGAGCTGCTACCATCACCCCATTAGTGAATGGATGGCATGGCCCTTTAGTTCCTATTAAATGTGAGGTAAGACTAGAGTGCCCCCTTAGTCCCCTACTTTATGTATTTTTCATAGACCCCTTACTGTGGAAATTAAACACTGGTACCAGTATTAAGCATATTTCTAACTCAGAGACGCCTAGACTTCCAAAAGCTTTGGTATATGCAGACAATCTTTGTCTTCTTCTGGCTGACAAGGACTCAGCCTACAATGCATTGCATCACAGTAAAGTATTTGGAACACTTTCTGGGGCTGCACTGAATCTGTATGAGTGCATAGGATTGTCATTGAGATCTCAGCCTACCTCAGAAATTGTTATAGGCCCAATTCATCTTACAAGAGACCCGGTAACTATTTTAGGAATAAAATTTGGGCCTCCAGGTATGGAGATTTTAAATTGGGAAAAAAAGCTTGTTGTAGGGAGGCAAAGAGTAGTCTGCTGGAACCAGAGTACCATAGGGAAAAAGAAACGAGTATTTTTGGTAAAAAATTTCTTAGTCCCAATTTTTTTATATTTAAATTATGTCTTTCCAGTCCCTAAACAGTTAGAAATTTCAATACTAAGTTTGTTCTTTCAGGCCATATGGGGCAGTCACCTTAACCCTGTGAAATGAAATATTACTTACCTGCCGGTAAAAGATGGGGGTTTATCTATGGTGAATCCCATAATATTTTTTCTAGTATATTCTTCATGTCTAATCTTAAACCCCTCTTAGTTTATACACAGAGAAGATGGGGACAATGACAATGGCTGTATAATAATTGTAGAGTTTGGGTCCAACAATGGGAAACAGCCTCACTAAGGTCAGTTAGGGCCTCTGCCCTAACACCAACTTACCTTAAAGAACTTTTTTTTAAGATTAAAACAGTGGAAAATGAGTGCAGAACAGGTTATTTCAGCCCTGTCGGATAAGGTTCTATATAAGCAACTTTTGAATACATTATGTGCTGTTCCAGTACCTTTCCCAGGCTGTCCCAACCTGTATTTACAGTCTTACAAACTTTATATACATCCTCTTGAATACCAGTTCAGATGTGGGATTTCCACTGGTTATCATGCCATGGAAAAATAAATGTAAAAGGTAACCAGAAGCACAAACAGCTCCAAGAAAGAATCTGTTGTCGCCCTGGATGTTTTGCTATACTAGAATCAACAGATCACTTGTTTTTTAACTGTTCCTTTATTTTAGCCTTTTTGGAGTTTTTTGGTCCAACAGTGGCAGGGACCCATCTTTGCAAAGGTTAATTTGAAAATGTTGATGTATGGTTATTTTCCTCACCAATGGAAGAAATGGAATATTGGTACTTTGGACCTACTCTTCACAATTATAAAATGGAATATGTGGATGGCCCGATGTTTGTATACTTTGCAGCAAAACAATTGTAATTATATAGAATTAATCAAAAAATTGAGAAAGATGTATATAATGTATATGTGTCAGAATATGCGCAGCTTTCAGGTCATGCCTTGTTGGAATTATGGAAAGGTCTTCCCTGGGTAACTAAAACTGATGCTGCAATTACTTAAATGGAAGAATTTATTCTGATTCTCAAGATGAATACTTGATTTGATGTAAGGATCTGTTTATTTCCTTTTTTTGATTTGTGAAATTGTTGTATTATAATTTGTTTTGCATGTTTTACAATTTCTTTTAATAAAAATGTCCCCTACTCCTATCAGTAGGGGGAGCTGCTGTTCCTGTGGCCACTGTTCCTGTAAGAGAACAGACTGCTGGTGTACCTGCAGGTGAGCAGATCTATCTCCCTGCAGGTCCAGCACTGGAGATCAACACTGCACTGTCTTTCTCTGAAAGTGAAAGAACTGACATGGAAAACAGACCTGCAACAGTCAGGATGCATCAATCTGAGAAGGAATGGTTACGGAGGCTTTTAACAGAGAATCGTCCTCTCATTTTGTCCATATTAAAAGAGGCAAAAGTACCGATTAGCTCTATGGTGCCCGTAGCTGAGGAACTGGGCAACACGGCTGAAAAGCTACCTGAAATGATGGTACCTACAGAGATGGAACCTGTATCTTTTTCTCTTGGGGTGAAGTAATGCAATGAAAGGCCTGGATGCTCCCACAAATTTGACAGCTCAACTTCCCTGATGAGACAGCTCCCAGTTGTACATGACATAGCAGCATCAAAGGCATTGCTGATTCCTGGATTGCTGACTACATCTGTTGAAATTCTGAGCACAACACTAAGCGCTACACCTTTAGTTCTACATGAAAAACAGCCAGACAATGCTATAAGTACTGCACCGGAGGTTATATTGCCATCAGTAACTCAGGGTTCTGCTAGTACTATTCTGGGCCAATGACGTGGGAGAGGGCCTCTTCCTCACAGAAAAAAACTATTCCTCAAAATAAAAAAACTTCCGTGGGCTTTGGAGAATTCTCTAAACAGTGCAGGTTGGGAAAAAACTGGCATGGGACAATGGTTACCAGATCCTTCACATAGTCCCACTTCAGGGACTTCAGCACCCAGTGCCTTACTGAATGAACAAGGAGGCCCAAACCCTACCACCTTCCCAGTAAATTTTGTGACAGACTCAGATATAGACCTGCATTAGAGCCTGTGTGGCTGGCTGTTTGTGTTTGTCTCTGTCAGTAGTTTAGTTTTGTGGATTTTCATGTGTTTCTGCTTGGAGGAACTGGACCATTCTTGGACATAACATCTATGAACATTTCCTGGACTAAGAAACTGCAAAACATCACCACCAGGTAATGGCATTCTCATTATAAATCAACTTTTTTGGAAGCCATCAAAGCTAAAAATAAGGTCAGTAAATCTGTTGTACAAGCACTGAGTTGTGGAGTGCTGCATTGAATCCACATTTCAGTCTAACTTGTTCTTAAAGGATGTGTACTTGTTTTTGAGATCTATTCAAAACCATTTTGGAGAACAAAGGGAATATACTAACAAAGGATTTTTACATCCTGCATATGCCCCAGGCCAAAGTTCATCACCTTCAGGAATTTATCACATTCTGGGTCTGTGAGCTACAATAACAGTTTTCTGGTCCCCGGTAGTTCACCATTTCCTGTGGATTTGATAACTTTTCATCAATCACGTGGCACCTCTGAGAACATGGCTTTATTTATTGTGCTCTGCAATATCATGGGGCAAATGCAGACCAGCAAGGCCAAGAGGACTAGATGCCCTACAACAAAACTAGTCTGCAAAATGATTAAAGCGTACCTTCTTAGGATACTACTTCTGACATCCGGAAATGTTCATCCTAACCGGGGGCCTAACGGCCTAGCACCCCATGCCACAAAAAGGTGGGAGGGGTCCCTCACATTAGCCTCAATCAATGTCTGCAGCCTCCTTAACAAACTTGACATCTTGCAAACCTGGGTCCAGCAACATAGCCCTGATGTACTCTCTGTTGTTGAAACATGGCTTAACCCCAAGATACCAGACGCTGCAGTCACCATCCCTGGATTCTCTATATTCAGGCAGGACAGGGTTTCCAAATGAGGTGGGGGCTGTGCCATCTACCTGAGGAATTCCTATCTGGGTCAAGTCTTCCCATTCTCAAACCCTAAACCACCCTTGCAGGTTCTTGCTATTAAAGTTCTACTCAGGGCACACAACAAGGAGCTCACCATTGCCTCTGTGTACCTACCCCCCTAAAGATCAGCCCAATGGATTTATGAGCATATTGGAAAGCCTACAGGGATTACACCATAACTCTGAACTCATAGTACTAGGTGACTTCAACATAAATTGGCTATCGCTGGAGGCCAGAAACTACAAGGATGCTGTCACATCACAGAACCTTACCCAGCTTGTACCACCCCCACCAGATGCAACTATAGGACAGGGTCGCACACACTTCTGGACTGGATCCTTACTAATCACCCTGAATGAATCTCAAAAGTCTCAGTGCTCCCCTGATGGGATCAGTGACCACTCACCGGTCACATGTACCTGGACAAACAAATTCATTAAGCACCCTCCTAAAATAATCCACACCAGAGTGTTAAAGCAGGGGTACCTTGAGCTACTAAAGATACACCTAAGCTACTTGGACTGGACACCAATTGACTCTGTCATTGATGTAAACCAAGCCTTAGACCTTTTCATCAGCCACTTCACTGCGGCCTGCAATATCTTTGCACCTCTCAAAAAGCTGAAGGTCAGGGGCAGAGCTAACCCTTGGATAACCCCCGATCTAATCACTTTACTCAAACATAGGGATCACCTCTGGCACTGTGCTCGTGCAACATCCAAACCTGGGGATATTCTTAAATATAAAGCTGCTAGAAATGAGTGCATGCGGGCAGTTAGGAGTGCCAAATGCAAATACTTCAAGGAAGCTTTCTCCAGCTCCTGGGGTGATGGAAAAAAATGTTGGAGTAACTTGAAAGACCTTACAGGCAAGGACCCTAAGTCACCACCCATCATGCTCAACATAAATGGAACACCAACACAATCACCAACACCTTTAACAATGCATTCTGCAACTTGGATGGTGTGCTCCCTTCTAATTTCTTTGATGCCCCCTCTGGTAGTAACCTTCCTGCAACTAATCCTCTCCTACACCCTGCCCCACAATTCTACTTCAAGGAGATCCCAGTGCATGAAGCCAGAACCTATATTCGGAAGGCCATTCACAGCACAGGCTACAGTGGTGATTCCCTTGACCTGAAGTTGTTAGCAATTGTCCTTGAAGAAGTCCTTGAACCCCTGACAAAGGTCCTCAACCTATCACTAAGGATGTCCCAGTTCCCATCTTGCTGGAAACAGGTGACCTTCACACCGGTACACAAAAGTGGAGAGAAATCACTGCACTCCAACTACAGACCTATCTCCATCCTCTCTCCATTGTCTAAGGCCCTGGAGCACATCACCTCAGACTAACTAGTCAAATACCTGGAAAAATATGACATCCAGTGTCCTGAGCAACATGGTTTCCAAAAAGGGCACAGTACCACCACTGCACTATTAGAATTCACTGGCTTCATCCATACCACGCTCTATCAAGGAAACTGTGTAGGGACAGTATTCATCAACCTTACAAAAGCCTTTGTTACTGTGAACCACCCACTCCTACTCAAGCAATTATCAAGCATTGGGCTCTCCAATGAAGTGCTGCTCTAGTTTTCAAGCTACCTTGGGGAGAGGGTCCAGTGGGTTAGGATTGCCGGTGTCACCTCAGAAGAAAAGCCAGTCCTTTCAGGGGTCCCACTGGGGTCCATCCTGGGGCCACTACTCTTCAGTCTCTTCCTCAACGACCTTCCCAGTGTCTGCCACTAGAAGTTACTGCTCTACGCCAATGACTCAGTCATGTTCACCAACCACCAAAACGCAGAGCTCCTCGAGAAACATTTACAGCTTGAATTCATGTGCATTGAAGAATGGTTTAAGTCACACAAACTGGTCATGAACTACAGCAAAACAAAGGTTATGACCTTCTACAACGCCAGGAGCAAGTACAAATCCCATGACCTCACCATCCTAAACCAAACAGAAACCTTACTTGAACATGTTCCTGATTTTAAATACCTAGGTGTCACATTGGACAGCTCACTTTCCTACCATCAGCACATAGATTCTGTCGCCAAAGCCACCAACATCAGTATAGGCCCGCTCTATAGGCACAAACATTGCATGACTCCTGACACTCTCCGGTTGGCTATCAACAGCTCTGTCACCTCCATCATCAATTATGGGCTAGCAATTTATGGCTCTCCCTCCGCCTCTGCCCTCCGCAGAATTACAGTTGCACTCAACAAAGCATGCAGGCTGCTAACTGGGGCTGACCGACTTACACACACTTGTGACCTGTACACTCATACAGGATGGCTTCCTCTCATCAGCTGGATACAGTATCAAACCTGCCTCTTAGCCAAAAAAGTCCTCTTCGGAGTCATTCCCCTGGGCACTGAAAAGCTCCTCATTGACCACCACAGCACCCAGCAAGCTAGAAGTTCACAACAACTAACCTTCCTTGTCTCCAGATGCCAGACTACCATGGGCCAGAGGGCCTTTGCCCACAGAGCACCACAGTGGTACAATACTCTCAACAAAGAAACTCTTACTGCTGCTGCTCTTGGCCCTTTTAAGGGACAACTCCAACTTCATCTCATTTCAACTAGTTATTGTGACTGCCTCGCCTAATCAGGGGCTCACTGATCACTGCCCTCCACTTCAGTCTTGACAGCTACCTCTCCCCACCTTGCCCCCTTCTACCTACCTACCCCCTAGCCCCCTCTCCCTTTCCTCCCTCACGGGCATTTTCTGACTTTTATCCCTCCCCTCTGTCCCCTTTAGAGCTCTTACCCTCACTCTCTACCCTCCGACAATGGCCTTCCTGCCTGCATACCCCCTTTCCTCTCACCTGCAGTGCTTATTTCTAAGATTGCCCTTGGCTGGTATGTCATGCTACCTAACATTTGGCACATTTTGAATTACTGGAATTTCCTAAGCCTCAGTCTCTTACTTCTTTTTATTGTGTAACTATGTATTATTATGTTGACCTTTGTATGTATGTATACCCCTCATTCCTTCGACGTGGAACCTTTGTAAATGAGCAGTTCCTGCTCAAAGGTATTTGTAATCCTAGATTTCAATAAAATAAAACAAAAAATAAATGTAGAAGATGTTGTACATGATTCACAACCTGAGAAATCAAACAGACAGACATTTTATTCTTCAGATTCAGAAGATGATGCATCTAGGCAACCGTTTTAGGGGGATAGAATGGAGACTGAAAATGAACCCCAACCCCCCCCCTCCACAGCAGCAGAAACAGCACTAACAACCTGGGCTGCTTTTCGTAGAAGAGACCATTTTTTTCAGCAGCCTCCACCTGCACAACAGAGGAATGTGGTCCACCTACAGTATCTTGGTGGTTCGGACATGAACCTGATAGAATATTCATTGGGAGGAAACTAATCAAAGAATCAAAGTTTTTTTTTTTACCAACAAAATCTATGATTTGATTTATGCTTCAGGAGACACTTTGTATGATGTTAGTTTAAAAAAAAAACAAGATCTAGACAGGTTTTGGGTGAAATATGAAAAGTTACATTACTCTGCTCTATGGTTAACATTTAGGGCAATCCCTCTGACTAGGCCAGCTATAAAAACAGTCACTATTTTATTTCGTAACCAATGTAAACCACTTTAAAAGTGTCAGTGGCTCAGTAGGTAGCACACTCGCCTCTGAGGCCGGGAGATCAGAGGGCTGTGGGTTCAGTTCCCACATCTGGCGCTTGGGTTAATATCCCAGTACTGACACTGTAGTGAAGCATGAGAGGGGTGCTGCACTTCTGAGGTGCTGTCTTCCGGATGAGACGTTAAACCGAGGTCCCATCTGCCTGGATTGGTGGTAGTTCAGGTGGATGTTAAAGATCCCATGGCACTTATTGAAAAGAGTAGGGGAATTTCCCCGGTGTCCTGGCTAAATTTCCCTCATTCAGTAAAAATAACACCAACAGCTTAATCCAGTTCAAGGTCAGTTGGCATTCATCTGTATTCCCCCTCCCCCCGGGTCGTGCCTGAAAATAGGCAGGATTTGTCTAGTGCACTTACCCAGTCAACAAAAGCTAAATAAATAAATAAATAAAGTATAGCAGTAAATGACATTACACATTGGTTACAACAAAGATGTGATCGATTGGGGTCCCCACAACCTATGTTTGATGAGGAACATATCTGGATGGGAGGGTGGAGATATAAGGTTAAGCTACGCAGTACCAACTCAGGGCCTCAACATTTGCCAAACAGCTTCTTTCTAGGCCGTGACCAGAGTCATTGTTTCTAGCCTGGTCAACCCAAAACATGCTTTAAGTGTGGGTCATTTGCCCCTTTAAGCTCAACCTGTGACTGTTTGAAATGTAATACTTGTTTTATGTATGGGCATAACAGTTCTGATTGTCAGAATGGTATGAAGTGTAATGTATGTGATGAGCCAGGACATTCATATCATTCCTGCCCATGGGCAACCCACAATAGTGCTGATCGACCAGACCAAGAATCTTTACTCCTAGAGGCTCAAAAAAAATAGATATTGATGCTGCAAAGGAGTTGCAGAAAAACCCTGGGGAAGAGGCCCCAGTCATAGCCCCAGCCTCAGAGGCTGAGAATGCACCCCGAGACTCTCCAGGTACCCCAGACACATCAGTTGAAGATCCTAGTCTCCTCGTGGGCATACTGGTACAAATCAAAGGGGTAGACACTGAACCCTCTGCACAAGAACATGCTTGGGTTTCTCATTCCTCCACTCAGGACATGGAGGTCACTGTACAGAATGATACCTCTTCACAGAACCAAATAACTGACATGCCTCCCCTGACATGACAGTGGTGTCAAAAAGAGACCTCTACATCAAACGAACCATAAATCTAAGATATCTAAATCTGCCATTTCCCCTATTGGTTTTCCCTTATCAAGTACAGTAAGTATAAAATTCTGACCCCTAGACCCAGGGAATCAGATCAAGGAGGGGAGTCTAAATCTTCCTCCACTATCTCCTGTCAACACATGCAAACTTCAGATTCAGATGAGGAACCCCTCCCTGAAGTAGGTAAAGGGAGACGGCATAGTTAGGCTCTAGGCCAAGGTGCAGTGCAAGGCTAGGAACACCCTCATGACCTGCCTTTAGTAATATGACCTCCTCTCCTACCTTGTCTGTAGCTACCATTAATGTGAATAGCATAAAAAAATGCCAGATGAAGATTGGTAACAATGTCAGTGTTAAAAGACCACAACTTGGATGTCTGTTTTCTGCAGGACACTAGGTTAAATACCCCAACCTTAGTGAACGCTGCACAAAAATTATGGGTTGTGGGCCCTCATATTTTACTTTTGGTACAGAAGCCTGTGATGGTCTATGGATACTTTTTTGGGGTGATGATTTTCAAGTATCTAGAGTTACAGACATAGCTCCAGGCCATGCTTTATTAATAGACTTCTACAGATACCAAACAGCCTGGAGGGCAATCAACATCTATGCTCCAGAAACTAAAAAGAAAATAATATATTTGTTTAACAGTATAAAACCATATTTACTTACCACAAGACATATTTTATGGACAGGAGATTTTAATTGTGTCTTATCTAAAGAAGATAGAGGGGCTAAAACCTCTTAAGAATACTGTGACATTAATTGTCTAAAGCAAATTATGCAAACAGCCTGTTCACAAGATTCTTACAGAGTATTACATAAGCAAGGAAGAAACACACACTTCAGGAGACATCTTTAGACAAGAATTGATTTTCTTTTTACTTCCCAGTTCTGTATGTTCATGTTCAGAAAGCAGAGACATAACCACTAGAAATTTTGGATCATTTTATTTAAACATTTACACTTGGGTTAACAGAAAAATCCCCAGTAGGCTGTGGATACTGGAAACTGAATAAAATGTTACTGGAGAATACTGAAGTGTGTTACCAAATTAAGGAAGTTCTAAGAGCACGAATGTATATAGCAGGTTTAACTGAAGAAATTAGCATATGGTGGATTGAAACAAAGAATACTATTAAATCTCACATTTTGCAGCATTCCAGTTCATTGGCCTCAAAACAGTATAAGAGATATCTCACACTTAGGCCAGTTAGCCAAACTATATTTATTAACTAATTCAGGAAATACTGGTTTCTCCTCCCAAATCACACATATAAAAAAAGAAATGGAGACATTACAGTACAATAGGGCAACATCCCTTTTAATGGAACACAGAATATGTACATCAGGGAAAATCACTGGTGTGGACATTTTCTCTAGCTGTAAACATCGAGTTAAGGATAGAACACTGGATTCATTGGTAACAAAAGAGGGCACAGTAGTTAAAACTACTCCAGAGATACTAAATATAGTGCACACACATCTTAGGGAACTGTGTAAAGAACGCAAAGTGATATAACCTTTATTAAACAATATTTAGAATCATATCAGACACCTACTCCACCACCTGAGGTTATAGCAGAAATAATTACACCTGTTACCAAACAGGAAATAGAACAAGCTATTAAAATCCTACAAAATGATACAGCACCTGGGTTAGATGGTCTTACAACAGAATTTTACAAAAAGTTTAGTAGTGAGTTATTAGAGATTCTTGTAGTTGTGTTTAACTAGATTTTGTTGGCAGAAAAAATAGATTTTCACTTTTGTATTGCAGTGCAAATTTTTATTCTTAAAAAGGATGCCAGAACAGATTTAAATAATTGGAGGCCTTTAAGCCTCCTAAACACTGACCTGAAACTTCTTATGACAATCTTAACATTAAGACTAGCAAAAGTAGCCCCTTATCTAATTTCAACCTCTCAAAACCTGCTGTGTGTCAGGCCAATCGATATCAAACAATCTTCTTTCGATTAGGGAATTGGTTCAACAAGGGAACGAAGATGAGCTGCATGGGCACCTGATCTTACTTGATCAGGAAAAGGCTTTTGACAAAGTATCACACATATTCATGGGACAAGTTTTACAGGTCTATGGTATAGCCATCCAATTTTGTAACTGGATTTCTTCCATCTATAGGACAGCAACCGTTCTCCCATCAGTGAATGGATATATAGGGCCATACATTGATATAGCTAGAGGAGTGAGGCAGGAATGTCCTATGAGTCCCTTGTTGTATATATGTTGCTTGTATCCTGTATTTAAACAAATACAGTATGATGAAAAAATACAGGGACTAAAGCCTCAGAATGTGTCACTGGAGGCTAAAATAGCTGCATATGCGGATAATGTGTGCCTATTGTTAGCAAATCCATGCTTAGGAACTCAGGTGATGTCTCAATTTCAGCAATATTCCAAAGCGGGGGGGGGCATCCATCAATATACTGTAAGGCAAATGCAAAGGGTATCTACGGAGTAACTCTACAACACCTATAGATACCATCAAATACATCCCTATTTCAGGAGACCCTGTTAAAATACTAGGACTCCAATATGGAACAGGGGACAATAGTATACTGAATTGGGGAGAAAAGTTGGAAGTAGGGAAAAGGAAAGTGAATTTATGGAAAAATTGGCAACAAACAAAGAAAAAAAGTTATACTAATCAAAACATTTTTTTTTACCACTATTCACATATTTGGGTGTAGTGTACCCTATTCCACAAGCATATGAGGTAACTCTGTTGAGCCTAGTTTTTCAGGCAATATGGGGCAGCTGTCTCAATTACATTAAGAAGGAAGTATTGTATCTATCAGTAAAACAAGGCGGTTTGAACCTTATTAACCCTACTGAATTTTATTTTAGTATGTTTGTACAACATAATTTATTGGAGCCAGCCACACTTTCCCCTGCCATCTGGACAGTTTTTGCTGCCCATTGGCTTTCACCCTTTATTACATTATGGAAGTCACAACCAGTTTTAAAAACTGTGTATAGAAAAGCATCAACATATTTTAAACCCATAGTGTCAAAAATAATGAAATGGAAATCGGAACCCTTCCAGATTCTTGTAAAATCTAGACCTATTATCTATGGAACCATACAGAGTCAGGCATTCTCTACTACACCAATTTTTAAAGGAATATCAAAACAGCATAGTGAACAGAAAACTTTATTATTGCAAGATATATGGACTCCACCGAGAATGTGGAATATTACTTGGATGTGATGCCATGGACGATTAAACATAAAGAGAAATGTTAAACATAAAAGTTAGGCAGAACATATATGTCCTAAACAAACATGTGGGACTAGTGAAGAAACTATGGAGTATTTTTTAATACAATGTCCATTTGTCCAAACATTCTGGACAATATTGGCACTCAAATGGCAGGAAAAGAGAATGCAGAATATCACCTATGAAGAAGTAGTGGGGTTTTCCTAGTTGGAATTACAAATATTGAATCTGGAACAATGAGACTTATATTAACTATTATAAGTTTATATTATGGCAATCAAGATGTAAACATATCTTTCAACAGCTACAACTTGATCCTGGGCACATTGTGTTAACTATTGAAAAAGAACTATAGACACAATGCATGTATGAAAAAGGGCATATACTGTACCAACTTTAGTGTGGTGTAAAAGATTAAATAACATGCCTTTCTTGCAAGAGGAAATAGGATAAAAATAAATAAGTCAGTTTCTAAATTAGTTTAATCCAATGTTCAAACCCTAATGGGGAATATGTAATTTTACAGTCTGCATGATTAATTTGACAAGGGTCTTATGTATATTGTAGTTTTGTTTCTGTGATTTCAACATTGCATGTTTTTCTTTTTGTACTTATTTTTCAAATAAAAAATTCACCTACTCTTGCAGTAGGGGAAACCCTTGGACATTTGTTTTCCAAAATGGCTGCTACAGCAATGGATGAGGTGGAAGCTATGGAGGTAAGGGAGCGGGACTCCTCCCTTGCCTCGACTCCTTTAGATACCAAAGATCTTGGAAAAAATCACAGAGTATCTGTAACCCAGACTATGGAGATGGAAATCGACGGAGATGAGAATAGGAGAAAGAATAATAGTGAAACAGAGAAACCTACTGCAGACTTGCCTGATAAAGCAATCATAAGTCCCACAGCAAAACCGAGAATAAAAATCTTCCTACAGCAGACAAATCCAACAGGGTATATGGAGCGGAGATGAGCAATCCTGATGACTCATGACAGTTTAGACACAGTGGAGTGTCGAAGCACTGACAAGTTGGCTCAGCTGCTATCCTGTGATGGACCAGCATCTAAGGCAACACCCAACAGTCCTTCATGCAACACAAGTAAGATTATAATCCTTTTCTCTGCTTCTCCCTCTGAAAGCCAAAATGACAAAAATGTAACTGCACAGTTTACTACACCGGAGGGCTTGTTAGGAATGGCTGATACAAGGAAAAGTTCACTTGGCCTAAAACAAGCCCCCAGTCAACAGAAATCAGTTTTAGAACACTCAGCTTGGTCAATAGAATCTGCACTATTAGTAGCAGGCTGGGAATGCTCTACAGAAATGGGACAGTGGATTTCTGGGCCAACACCAATCATAGCAAGCCCACATGCTGACTTGGAAAAAATGCAAACTGATAATGAAGATATTTTTAATTTGCCAAAAGAGTTGCAACTCATGCAAAACCACACGCTCCAACTTTACAAAGAACCCATGGGGCAGTCAGAGAATATACCAACAAGGCGTTCTAATGAGGTGCACAACACTGACTTTAAGAACACTCTCCCTTCTACTAGCACTACAAATCCTACTAATGAACAAACCAGTACTGGTCCAAGGCAAAATCAAAAGCCATATGCCTCTTTGTTTCATGACCCAGTTTTTCCTGCAAAATGACATACTGTAATACTGTAAGACTATATTATAAGAGAAGTATGGAGACACATCCTGCAGACTATATGTAGCTAAGGCTTTGTTAAAAAAATTCTTTAAAGTTTTTTTTCCTAGAAAATTTATGCGTTAATTCATGTGTCAGGTGAATCAATCTCTGATGTTAGTTTTCAAACTCCTGCAGAACTTGAACGATTTTGGATAAAATTCCATAAATTAAAATAGACTGCTCTTTGGGCCCCCTTTGAAGCAATCCTCCTGACCAAACCAGCAGTAAAGAATGTGACTGTATTAGTTAGGAATGAAGGGGTCAGTATGTCTAGTCTCGCTTATTGGTTAAAGCAGAGGTGTTCAGTTTTAGGAGATCCAGAGACAATATTCGATTCAGAGCATATTTGGACCAGGGGATGGAGGGTAAAAGTCCTACTTAAAACCACACCAACAGGTTTTCAGCACCTACCAAATAGTTTTTTTTTTCATAGGTAGGGACAGGGGAGTGCTTTGTTATCCAGAGCACCCATAAGTGGGAGGGCTATATAAGCCCTCTTCAGTTACCAAGTGTCAGATTAGCTGCATAGCCAGTCTCACTTACATGAAGTAAGGTAAGCAGAAGGACCTGTGCCTGAAGAGGAATTTATCTCTAACAGCAGGAAATCTGATGAACTGTTTTGAGATGCCTGATGTAAAGTGAAATAGCCTTGAGCTATTGTTTATTTTCTTGTTCTGTTTGAACTGATTTATTTCTATTTACTTTTTTTTTACTTTTGTATAAAATAAACACATTGAGAGTGTGTTGTACCCTATTACTGTGTCCAGTGTTATCTTTATATCCACATACCTGTGACAAACAGTACAGCCTTATTTATACTACTCTCATTCCATCATCTTTGGAGGTGACTTAAATTGTGGTCTGTCCTTGAAAGACAGAGGAAAGAATACAAAGACCACAACACGTATTTTGTGTGGTATGAACTTTCTAAGTTAGTGAAAACTGCTAAACTTACAGATGCATACCACTCAATCACTGGGAAAAATTATCCCACTTTCCAAAAAGGCCGTTTGGCCACTTGCATTGATTTTTTTGTTTTTATCGAGTTATTTGAAAATAACTTATGCTAAATTACAGGTAACTGAATTTACTGATCATAGTTGGCTACAAATAGGAATTAACAACTCGCTCCAAACCTCGCATGGTCCAGATTTATGGAAAGCAAATTAATCTTTACTGAATCACCAATCAGTGACTTAGGAGCTGCAATATTTTTTTAAAGCTAGAAATTCTGTTTTTATAATCTATGAAAGCCCCCTATCTCAGTGGGAAGATATCAAACTGAATTTAGTAATCTTGCTTAAAATTCTAAGTAAATCACAAAAACAGAAAGAGTACACCCACTATTTACAATATAGAGCACAACTGCAGAAATTAATGTCCTTAGCACATGAAACAAGTCTAAGCTATACAACACAAATCCAAAAAATAAGACAAGAAATATTTCAATATCAGAAAAAAACAGGCCAAAACTTTAAAGCTGCAACAGTCATTTAATACACAGGATAGTTTCTCCTATATTTGCCCATATGAAACCTGCTCCTCTAGAGTTCAAAATAAAAAAGTGCATGGGCTGTTAGATGCCCATCATAACTATCAGACTGGGAAAGATGCTATAATTGAAATCGCTGCATATAAAAAAAACTGTTTCAAAATTCCATTAAGCAAAATTATTAACCAGACCAGTTTTATTTCCAGATTTTCCAACACCACCTCTCTCAAAAGAAAAAGCCAAGAGTCTAAAAGCTGATAGTACAAATATGCAAGTAATGCATGCTGTCTCCTCTTTGAAAAATAAAACCACCCCAGGAAAAGATGGCCTTACAAGTGAGATTTGTAAATTTTTAGGATCTTTACTAGAATCAGAACTCACTCTAGTCTTCAATTTTATCCTCACATCACAAGATTTCCCTTGGAGTAGGAGACAAGGAGTGTTAATTTAGTTACACAAAAAATGAGACAGAAGAAATATGTAAGCATTAAGCCACGACAATGGTGGCATCTAATGGGGAATTAATGCATGGTTAGGAGGGGGGGTTGTGGCACAAGGCTACAGGCTGAGTGCCTACAACCACCCAACCATGTATTAATTCCCCATTAGATGCCACATTCGGAGTAGCTTAATGCACTTGTAACATGTTCATATATTATATAATGTTTGAAGGATGTTCTATCTATTACTCACTAGATCAGGAAAACATTGAGATTATTACATGGAAATATGTTCAATGCACTTTTCTAACTCCTCTGATCTATCTTTATACATCTATTTAACGACTGATGTTATGGACAAAAAAACACTCATGCGCTACTGCTACATGTCACTTAACCCTTTTTACACTTGGTTTATGATTCTAAATGGCAGTTATATTACTACACTACTTAGGAGGTCTACATTTCTTGAATGTGTTCATACTGCAATCTGAACTGCACAACAGCTACCAAGTCATTTACATATGTGCTCATGTGCTTAGGGTGCTGAGCTTAATCATCCAGTGTCATGCCCCACATTGTCACCATGAATGTCCCAGTGTTACAGTAAGTATTTGCACAAAAATTGCATGCTATGTCACCTTGATGTTGAAATGTGAGTCTGCCATGGACAGTGAATCATTTATTGCTGAACAGTGTACAAGTTTCAAGTCTCCCCCATTCTATCACTCCTGTCTGACCCAGACACCTTTTCCTACTTGTTCCACTACCATGTTCTGCACGATAGTCTCGGGCAATCGAGTGGGTGGGTAGAACAGACAAGGACTTCCTTTTGGCAGCTTGAATTCCAACATTTCACTACTGCTTATTTTGTACTGTGTGGCACACATTGGTACTTCACTTCCAGGATGGCATTATTGCTGAATTAATGCTGTGTTGTGAGTTCCCCATGTGATGCTTTTGAACAAATTAGATCTCTTGGTTAGATGTCCTATATATTTGCCATGTTACAAGCAGAATTGGAGGCCTATCAGTAAAACAATAGAGTGATTCAAGTGTCAAAGGAATTAATTAGCAGAGCACAAGCTTGTGCCATCACTGAACATCAAATATCTGACCACTTAATTTTTCTTAGGTAATTGCTGAGAGGGGAAATAAAGATGGAACGCAAGGTTTCTTAATTACATTAGACCAGTGTAAAGCATTTGATTCTGTGTATCAGAATTTTCTATGGTTCACTTTAGGGAAATATGGTATACCTACCCAATTCATTAAATTGTCGCAATACCTATACAAGGATACATTAGTCACACCATTTGTAAATGGGTGATATATGCCCATGATTTCAATACAAAATGGAGTTAGGCAGGGATGCCTCTCAGCCCCCTACTCTATACATTTTATATTAATCCTTTACTGCATAAGCTCAAAACTTCTACTAATATTCAATCACTGCAAATCAGGAATAATCTGATTCAGGACAAAGTTTTAGCATTTGCAGATGATAGTTGTTGCTGAAAGAACAGTCATCTGTGCAGGTACTGTAGCTTTGACCATATGTTCTGATTTTGGTAAACTATCAGAAGCCTCATTAAACTTGGAGAAATATAAAGGGAAATACTTAGGAACATCCACTGATCAATCAACCCAAGTCACTGGCATTACACTCCTGGCAGAACCAATTGCTATCCTAGGCATTCAGTTCCACACTGGGTCCATGGATGCAATACACTAGAAACCAAAAATTGAACAGGGTAGAGCTCTTGAAGCCAAATGGAATAGTTCGACCACAGGAAAGAAAAAAGAACATTTCTGATAAAAACTTTTTTATTACCCTTATTCCTTTTTGTAAGCCACATTTTTCCCCCACCCAAAACATTGAAGACAACATTACTAAGTATATTTTTCCAGGTCTTATGGGGGAGTTTCCTCAACCCCATAAATCAGAATGTAACATATTTATCAATTAAAAAGGGAGGCCTAGATATTATCAATCCGATCACTTTCTTTTATTCATTGTTTTTCATATCCAACTTTAAATCTTTGCTATGTAACAGAAATAAAGGATGGGGGCCTCTTTTATAAGAGACATACCACACATGGTGGCAGAAATGGGAACTGAGCACATGAACAATAATAAAGCAGGACCCAGCAGTCCCAGTGTATGTTAGAGAATATTTCCTAAAACTCAAAATTGGGACTATTAGCAGTACCCAAATCATTACCTTACCAAGGAAGCAACTTTATACATATGTTACGGATTTCCACTTTGCAGAACCAAATGTTTTCCAAAAATGCTCCCTGGAGACAATTGTATTCTCTTTGCCTTCTTTTAATAGAACTGAGAATTCCTATTCATATGTGAGATACACACTGGCTCTGCTGCCATGAAAAATTTTATGTTAAGGGCAGCCAAAAACACAAGCAGCAGGAGGAAATAATTTGTGCAAGGGTAACATGTGTTAATGACATTGAAACAATGGAGCATGATTTTTTTACTTGTCCTTAGATATCACCCTTTTGGAATCTGATGGCAGATAAGTGGGAGCAACCCAATTTTAAACAAATAAATTATAATACTTTAATATAAGGGGAGCTTGACTCCAGATGGAAGAAATGGGAACCTAGCACATTGAGGGTGTCTTTTACTGTAATCAAATGGCATATCTGGAACAATAGATATCTTTATGTACTCCAACAAAAACAAACAACATATATAGAACTTTCAAAGAAAATAACTGGAGCCATCCAACAAGTTTACTTAACGGAAATACAAAAAACACCTATGCTATCGAAAGGGAAACTATGGGAAAACTTACTTTGGATAACAGATACAGACCAACCTATTACATGAAGGAATTTAAACAAATGATTTAGTATGACGTGTTTGGTTTTCTTGAAAATATGTTACTAAAGTGATTGTTTAAATTAATCTGTTTTAAGAATGTTTTTCTGTTTTTTTAAGATTGTTGTTTCACTTTGAAATTGTTTGTTTTGTTATAATCCTTTTCTTTCTTTTTTTTCTGTTAATTTCTTTTCTCTCCTTTCCTGTCTGGCCCCCTTCCACCAGCCCCTCCCAGCCCCATCACCCCGGCATCTATCAGACTCACCTCTGCTTCCACGTGGTGCTGAATGGCCAGGTGCAGCACCTGTGGGAGATCAGCATCATCTTGCCAGTCAGGATTCCTTTTCTTTCTCTTTTTTACTTCCCAGCCCTGAGCATGGAGAGAAGACGTGCTATGATGCCAATGGCTGAGCCACACACACTTCCACACACGGCACACCAGGTATCTTCCCCAGATCCACCCCTATGTTGTGGGTCCATTGCACCAGTCCCCAGCCTCTACCAGGGGCAAGTCAAGCAGTGGACTCCATCACCACCCCTCCAGATGCTCTATCCTCTCCCTCACAGGCCAACCCCTGGTGGCCACTTGCATAATGAACATGGGTGGCTTGTGTGGTAGGAGGTAAGACATGGATGCCTCAACCCTCCATGCCACTGGGCAGGCCTTGTAATACTTTCTTTTCTAATAAAAACCCTACTTTTTTGGAGACATGCCATGGGATCCTTAACATCCACCCAAACAACCACCAGAACAGGCAGACAGGATCTCGGTTTAATGGCTCATCTGGAAGATGGAACCTCAGGAGTGCAGCACCTCCCTTATGCTGCACTACAGTGTCAGTTTTGGGATTTAACCCAAGTGCCTGACGTGGGTATAGAACCTACAGCCTTCTGATCTTCTAGCCTCAGAGGTAAGTGTGCAACCTGCTGAGTCACTAACACTGCTACTTACTACCCCAAGTGCTAAAAAAAGCAAAATGTATCTGTGTTGAAATGCTTTTTGAGTATGTATATGAGTATAAAAGTAAGTGTGTGTCTGTGCTTAAAAACATATATGTGTGTATATGTATAATGTGTATATGTATATAGACTATATTCTGGATGGCAAGTGCTGCCTGCCTATTCCACAAAAATGTTTCGTATAGCTTTAAATTTATTCGGTAGTATGTGTGGACTTAGCTCTATATATACTTTTTATTTAGATCACGTATTCAAAATTGTATTACCTTTTCACCTTTCCCCCAGGACACATCTGTAAACAAGCTATTGTAGTTCAGTATGCCTTTCCTGGTGAAACTTTTCAAAATAAATAAATAATGAAGTCTGAGGAGTTTCAAATGTTCCTTATTTTTCTTATGTTCCAAACCCTTTCTTGTTGCCTTCCTTTGAATAAATGCAATTGACTTCCTATTAGTAATACTGTAGTAATATATAAAACTCCCCAAAACTGTGAGCAGTAATCTACGATAGGTACATACTGTGTGAAGTTATTGCCTTATGATGGTATGCAGCTGTATACCAGTGTTGAGTTATCTACATTATTTAATTTTATTTATTTATGTTTAATAATCCATACATTGTCTACATACTAATGACACAGCCAAGGATGCTTCTTACAATCTATGACCCTTTTTTTTGGTACTACTGTATTCATTGTTCGGGAAATCAATTGCAACCTGGCATGTGCTCTGTTTTGTTAGGTTAACAATAGGATAACCTTATCAACTACAGAATGCTAGATGTCTCTCCCCTCTTCTTCTTCTTCTTCCTCTCTTTCTCTCTCTCTCTCTCTCCATGCATTTATAACACAGGGTCATCTCTTACCACCCACACCAGAAGTGACTATTCACACAAGAAACTATTTAGCTTCACATCACAAGGCAAAGTAGAGGAATTGAAAAATAAATCTCACTAAACTAATTGTTTTATTAGGTCTTTGACTATAGACCCTTCTCTACTTTGTGCTTCATTGACTTCAACTTTGGAGTGTCAGTAATGATGGTGAGGTGCACTGACTAGTAACATAGTAAGTAGTAAGTAGTAGTAAATCATTTTTATTCGTATGCGAATAATTGGATACATTCAATTGAGCAAAGCTCATTTTTAATGAAGTTCCATATTACATTAAAAAAGGTTCCACATGAAATAACATAACACCAATCACTAGTTCAACACATATGATTTAGACAATTAACAATACAATAATAAATAAAAAGAAAAGAAAAGAAAAAAGAGAAAAAAGAAAGAAGAAGAAACAATTAAAATAAAAACAATCAATCACATTATACAACACATACTTTTAAAGTGCTAACAATTATTACATGTTGTGGTATTATTTAGAACAGATGTACACCATTTCCTTAGTTCACTTTTATTATACCTGGTTCTATTACTTCTCAAAACTGAGAGAGATTTATTCCATAAGCTAATTCCTCTAGCAGATACAGATGATCTTCCAATATTCAGATTGCATTTAATTGGGACAAATTGGATTCCAACAGAGGCCCTCAAGCTTTCCTTTGTTTTCCTAACCTCAAAAAGGTCAATAATATAACTAGGTACTTCCCTATACCAAACCTTAATCATAAATTGTAACAAATGTAAGTCTCTTCTCACCACGGGTCTAAGCCAATTTAATTCCCTAAAAAGTATACACCTATGGGTTTTGTGGGGGGCATCCAATACAAAATGAGCTAACCTACAGAAAACTGAATCCACTCTACCTATATGCTTTACAATAGCCCCTCCATAAAGCAAGTCACCATAATCAATCACTGGGAGTAAGAGAGAGTTAACCATACTCAATCGGACCTCTCTATAACATAGCATAGCAGAGCACAGCACAGCAGAAATGTTATTCTTAAACACAAGGTACTCAGCCTAGAAAAGCTGTGAATGGATTATCTGAATATAAAGGAGATACAAATCAATGAAAATCCCATATAATCAGATATGTACCAGCTGTCAAGTCACTTAGAGCAGGCATGATGAGAGAGACAAGAAAGAAACAAACAATCTGAAAAAAAATAGTGTTGCAATTGGTCTCCTCAACAGAGAGAAAATAGTATTTCATTCAACTTGCATAGTGATTTGTAGTTGTGGAAGGATACACTGAAAACTCCAAAAAGTTGTGCTGCGGTATCCCATTTTTAAAGCTAAAGCAAAACGGCTGTAAGCTCTGCCCACAGTTGTAAAAAGGGGCAATCATATCCTTCTTCTTACATATGGACTCCTGAATCAAAATCATTATAGGCATGAACATAAAATGATTTAAATCGGGATAATAAATGCACATAAATGCATTTTAAAAAATTGGAATGGGGCAACTGCACCTGACTATAATACAGTATGTGGTAAATTTAATGGCAGATATATATGTATAATTGAACAAATACATTACATTTTGTTACAGCAACTGGCAGGATTTGATAAAATGTGGTCCAGTTTCAACACATATATCAAATCAAGAGACTTAAGATGAAACCTGAACTAATATCTATAAAGCTGAAAAACTTAGGGAAATGTTGAATCAAGATTAGTTAATGATTACCCCATGAAAAAAATGTTTTTGAAGCAATGAACTAATTGCATTACATGAAGGTTTTGTTATGATGTTATGTACTGAAAATGCACATTCTGAAAATGAATGGTAAGACGTGTGTTTTATGTATAAAGAATTTAAAAAAATAATATTTGGGCTTACACAGCTCGGAAAAATATTTTTCAAATGAATAATTAGCTCTTACTAATCTAATGCATTAAGTTAACATCTCTGTTGCTGGTCCCAATCACAAGTATCCCACAATGTACCATGATACCCACAATCCCTTGCACCAGTGCCACAACTATGCCTAGGACCTCTCTTGGGACAGCATGATGTCAGTATTCAATCTTTAGACTTAGCCAGTATGTTTTTCAGTAAAAGTGCTACCCACTTGACAAAAGTGCTATCACCTTATCACTCTGTACAGCATACTTGAAATCAGTTTTGGAAACAGTTTTAAAAACATTCCCATAGTGTAGATAGGGTCATCTGGAATACCAGCTCATGAGACCAGACTTATTTGCCTGGGATCAAGGGGTGAGAATCAGCCATAAGGTGGATTTAGTGCTCCAGTCAGGTAATATATTTGTGGAAGTGCGGACATTACTTGCAGATCCATAGATTAGCAGAGGGCCAATGAGCAGCACTACAGTCACTGACAGGGCTTCTTCACAGCTGCACTAATTATAGTCCCTTGCATCCTGCAAAGGAACAGAATTCCTGCACAGTTCTTAAGTGTAAACTGTGTTGGAGGTATTGATTCTCTGGAAACTTGACCAGGTGGTGTTACCTCTGTCCCCATGTGGCAATAACTAAATACTAAAATGAACCACTGGCCCTATGGGACCTGATATTGATTTTTTGAGTGCAGGTCCAGAAACACTGATTTCCACACTGCTTTTTGCATTTGTAAATGATGTACTGGTGTTGCTGGCTGTGGTTATGTGTTAACATTTCTTAAATAAGTTGCAGCACCTAAAGAATGCATTTTAGTGCTGAAGTAGCAGCAGGCAATTTTCAGGAGGCCATGGTGACTATTCAGATAGGAAGCCCTACACAGGTGAACATCGGTTTCAATATGTGCATCTGGATTTGAGGCTCCCATGTTTGTGAATATATGGATTTGGATCTGAACTGCAATACTTACTTGTAAAAATTCCAGGACTTTGATGCACACTTCCCCAATTACTGTAAGGACCCTCAACCCCAAGAAAGTACCTGGGGTACACTGACATTGAGTCACTGAGATCAATGTTAAGTCACTGCCCTGAATAACTCATTTCTAAAATGAAAAATGTGCTCCTTAATCTTTGATTGGCCACTCTTCAGTGAGTCTCATCCCATCCTAACCACACCAGCTGTGCTACTGGATGCACTGGATGCATAGATTGTAATACTAAAAACACACAGGTGATCCTCCAAACCACAATGAATGAATCCCTAGGTAATCCTTCCAATCCCAGATGAGCCCCCATGTGTAAGCCCTCCTCCCTGGTCTAGGGGTATTTTAAGCAGTGATATATCCACATGACTCATAGGGAGGGACGGTACACCATGAATGCTAGTATATTTAATTAAGAAGGAAACCCGAGTCTGGATTGCTGGAACAAAGCAATGAACTAGGCACCATTAGTTACGATAACAATTACAAAAATTAAAGTCCACACCATCTGGAGAGTCTAGATTTTACTTTATTGATGTACACACAGGTATGTCAGCAGATGTAATGCATAGTGGACACTTAAATCCAAGTTAGGAGCTTTAAATAACAAAGTTACAATAATTACAATGTCACCACTATAGAGAAGCTGAGGACACCAGTGTAGCTGGCATGCTAGTTGTGACTTCCAAGGAAATACTGTTTCTGTATTCTTCATCTTATCTTTCCAGATCAAGACCTACTTAACCAAATAACCTCCAAGCCCTGTCCCACCTTCTTTGCCATTTATGCCCCACCACCTCTTACCATGGACTTGCTACTCATTGGTGGTATTTGTAGAGGCTTTGGCTTACTTCAGCATGACAGCCAATGTCTGGGTGGTGGAGTGGGCAGTGGGTTTCATAAGGTCCAAAAGTGCCAGCATAATGATGCAGCACTGCAAGATTTACCCAACTTTCTTTCCCTTCCTGTTGGGATCCCAAGCAAGTGACTTAGTGGAGCACATGCACACACTTAGTGTATCCTATGTACTAGAACCAATCAGCATAACCCTCCTAAACAATAGCTCTGGCTGCACACCACCTGTGGTCATTCAGGTGGTGGTAAAGCAGAAAATGCTGGCTCGGTCCCTTCCTGGAGGTGAAGGAGAGTGTGCAATGGGATGCTCCATCCTCCTCTCCCTAGCCAGACCCTGATTTCCCAGGCTCATTCCCCACCTGGGTTGCCAGTGTCACAAGTGGCAGCCCTGCCTCTGCACCAGCAGGCCAGTGGAAATAACATTGATGATGAAAGGCACTTTAACAATTGATCTGGATTGTGCTCCCTTTGCATCCTGCAGGGTAACTGAGTTGCTTGTTTGCACTGGGGGGTTTTATGTACCCATCAGTTATTGTCAGTGTCAGTGGCTCAGTAGGTAGCACACTTGCTTCTGAGGCCAGGAGATCAGAGGGCTGTGGGTTCAGGTCCCACATCTGGCACTTGGGTTACTATCCCAGTACTGACTCTGTAGTGCAGCATGAGAGGGGTGCTGCACTTCTGAGGTGCCGTCTTTTGGATGAGATGTTAAACTGAGGTCCCATCTGCCTGGACCGGTGGTAGTTCAGGTGGATGTTAAAGATCCCATGGCACTTATCGAAAGGAGCAGGAGAATTTCCCCAGTGTCCTGTCCAAATTTCCCTCATTCACTAAAAATACCACCAACAGCTTAAACTGGTTCAAGGTCAGTTGGCATTCATCTGTATCCCCCCTCCCCCAGGTCATGCCTGAAAATAGGCTGGATTTGCCTAGTGCACTTACCCAGTCAACAAAAACTAAATAAATAAAATAAAAAAAATAAATTGAGCAAAGTTCAACAGTCACAGCTAGTAACTGGTGTAGTTGTGTATAGTGAAACAGTAGAGGTAGTGGTTGTCTGACTTCACCATGCTTGTGAGCATGTGATGAGATGGTTCAGTCCCTCCTGGCATGAACATTTAACACTTAAATCCTCTATTACCATGCAGGACACATTGAATCAGTGGGTGCCACTCCAACCAGAGAGCAAGCAGCAAATCTCTTTGGGCAACAAAGCAGTCCTCCTCCTCACACCATCCATAGCAACACCCAAGGATCTCCACAGTGATTGGCCACACCACATCAAAATCACCCATCTCTGTCATTGATTATGGACTGATTGCTGAATCCCATCAGCCCCCAGTGAGAGTGAGAGTGAGAGCTGAGACCGAGTGTTGCTATGTACGTCTGTGACTGTGTAGTAGTAGTTTCTGACTACAGGACTACATCGCTAGTTTTATATTTTTTTACAGGTATGCCATCTATGCCATCTAAGATGGGAGCTGCTTTAAGTTTGTAACCTTTCCAGTCCATCTTAGTGCACCTCTGTAGTCTGTGGCTGCCCCTTTCTGCTGTTTCTGTCTGTTGCAGGGACACTGAAAATAAGGACGGCAGAGTGAGTGGACCCCAGGCTCCAGGCAGAAGCCTGCTCAGGACAGTGAAAAAGCAGTGATCAGTTGCAGCCCTATTTCAAACATGTGAGAAGAATTGTACAGTCCTTGCTCCTGCTCTTGACTGTTCTTGCCTGACGCAGTTCATATAAAGGGACATGCCTATTTTTGGAAAGTACTGAATGTTAAAATTTGGACATTTGGTATATTTTGTATATTTTCAGTCTTTTACTCAGTTTTTAAAGTATTATTTAGATGTTATTTTGTTTTTAGTTTTTTCCAGGAGGTGAGCATTTTGTAATGAGGATGTGTGGTTTTGTTTTTTAATTTCTTTGTTTAACCTGTTTAATTTCCCTTAGCTGGTACGCTGGTAAGCCGGTTAGTAGTTTTTTAATTTATTCAGTTCTCTAATCAAGTAAGAAACTAAAATATTAACTAGTAAAGGGGTATTTTAATTTTTTTAGGGAGCCTAACATTGTAGACCTCGGTAGCCTTGTGCATTCCTCACTTGCTCTCAATTGTTCAATTGCTTTTCAATTGCTTTTGAGTTTGCTTATGTGAGGAGCAGGTGTGAGTGTGCATGTGAGTACACGCAGGTATATTTAAAAGTCTACTCTGTCTTCAGATAGTCAGACTGCCTGTAGCAGTGCTAAGTAGAGGACCTTTGTTAATGCTGCTAAGTCCATTGAGCTTTTTGTTTGGTAAAGTTGCTGCTGTGAGTTTAGCCATTTCCTCTCTTATATTTTAAAATATTTATCCAATACTCATTTTTGCACATTTAAAAGATATTTGCATCCTTCCTTATTTATATCTTCTGAGCATAATATCCGGACCCTGGATTTTGGATATTGAATGGTTGATACTTGATAGAAGGGGCTGAGCTGTGCAGAGCTGCAGTGATTTAAAACTTTTTGTTGATATTTACGGAAAAGCACTGGATTCATGGTTGCTTGGATTCAGCTTATATTGCAACTACACTGGGTGACTTGTGTAAATATATTCCTTGAACAGGACAGTAGAGAAAAAGGAAGATTTGTTTTAAGAGGCATCAGGTTAGGATATCCATCTCTGTTTTTTTAGAAGTTTATTGTGTGATTTTATTTTTGTGCCCACTGTTTTCATATGTCTAAATACATAAACTTAAAGAGTCTGTTCCTGATTTAACAGTGTCACTGAGAAATAGAGTTACTGGGTCTACTGTTGATGCTACCCTTTCTGCACCAGTTTCCTTTTTATTTCTCTGGTGGAAGAGAGGAAGGAGAAGAAAAAACATGTGGAAAGAGAATAAAACAGCCTCCTTTTTGAAGTCTTCCTTTAGAGATTGACTCCTTTTTGAAGACTTCTTTTAGAGACTGGATTGGAGAACTAAAACGGAGACTCTGCATTGTTCATTGGGTGACTCTTGCCTTTTGACTTTTGCCTCTCAGTATTATTTAATAGATGCTATATTGTTGTGACTCAAGAGATTTGTATCTTTTGATTTTTCTTGACTTTTAACAGCGTGTTAGTGCAATAAAAAGGGTTTTCATTATTACAGTTTTAATAAGCTAAGTATCACAATGTCAAATAATATAAATACAAAAATAAATATGGCAAATAAGAAGATAGAGAAACGTGTAAAAGGTGTAAAAATATCTAACAAAAGTAAAGAGAAAAAAATGTGGCTTGCTCAGTCCTCTGATGCAAAGGGTAGTATATAGGGTGGGGACCCCTTGAAAATTACTCACTTTTTACATCCAACAATTAATACAATACAGTTAAGGGGCAATAAGGAAATTGTAAGGGATTGTAACCCTTCTTGTACCTCATCTCCTGTTAAAGATAATAATGTAGAAATACAATCCTCTATACATCCATTATTACAAAAGATAAGAAATTTAGAGGAACTGAGAACAAATTTTGAGGAAAAAAAGGGAAGTAGTACTGAAATTAGTCAGACAGCCATAAGTTGCCCAAAATTACATATGTCAGATCTTGATAGATAGTCTGGAAATGATGACTTAATTGGATATGAAGAGGTTGATAATGATGAAATAATTGTAATACCATCCTCAAGACCTGAGTGCTCCGTTAAATCGATAGGACAGGGATCCTATCTGAAGGATTTTGAATCTTTTCTGATCCCATATATGAATAGGGGTTCTTCAGTTCCCCCTGTTAAAAATAAGAATGGGAGTTTAAAGAATCATGGTAGATCAAAACTAATGTATAAATTAAATGGAAAAGATTGTGGTAACCCCACAGATGTAAGAAGGGTAAATGTAATTGGAGATGAACCCCTAAATGGTCCAGGGGAAGGTCAGGTTTTGACCCCCTTCTCAGGGGGTGGAGAAGGCTTTGGATGAGATCTGGAAGGAAATTAAATTTGGGAATGCTCAGCTCTTGGAACTGGTAGCTCTATTTAGAGCATTTATTGAATTTTATGTTGAAAAAAACTGCTGTATTGGAAGCAGCAAAAGGTTATAAAAACTGTCCAACCCAGGAAGACCCAGAGTTAGTAAAAAAAGGAGAGATGATTGGGGGAAGAAATAGTATAGTAGGGATTAAGGACAAAACCCAGGTGAACTTCACGCAGACCTCTGCAAAGACCAAAGATGATTGTGAAATCAATAAATTGGATGAGAAAAAAAACCAGAAGAAAGCAATAAAAAGTATTACTGAAGAAGTTGCAGACAGAGAGCTAATGGAAATAGATCAACTAATCTTAGAACATAATCAAAGAAGGGAAATAGTTGAATTGTAAAAGAAAGACAAAAAAAAGACAAAAACAAATGAGTGATTTAGACCAGGAGGGACAATCAAAGCCTCATAGGGAGGTGGAGTCCAGGCAGCAGTTGATCTCACCATCAGTAACATCTAGTAAACTAAAGGATAAAGGAAGATCCCATAAAAAAGTGAAGTTTTCCAAAGTAGTGCAGGAGGAAGTGTGTAAAGAAGGAAGGATAGAGGGAAAGGAGGCAGATTGTTTACAAAAAAAGAGAGGTTAGTTAAAACAGGAGGAATACTACCTATTATTTTTATTAAGGGTGTCCATAAATCTAGAAAGGAGGACTCCTATTTACTAAAATTGTCTATATATAATCTTCTAAAAGGTATGATGGGTAAAAAGATCAGATGGCAGGATTTAAAGTCAGTCTATAGGTATAAAGTTATTTTATTTTATTTATTTATTAAATTTTGATAACCCGGGTAAGCCCGCTGGGCCCCGAAGGTCCCTTTTTCAGGGGCGACCCGGGGAATTACATGGAATAATACATGGGGTAGCATACAGCACAGGTACATTACACTAGACAGTGAGGAACACAATACATAGTAGTTTTTCAGCAGTTACATTTAAGAGGTAAGACATAGTAGCTTTTTAGCAGTTAGCCCATATAGGGGATGGATTTGTGTGGTATTGAAAAATACAGTGAAGAGGAAATGTATTTTAGATGACAAAGTCATATTTTTTGGAAGTAGGTATAATATTAGATACAACAATTAACTGTGAAAGTGAGGAAAAAATGAAGAATAGTGAGCTGGGAAATGTGGGGCAACATAGGACTTTAGATAAGGCTGAAAACACTACTAAACAACCACGTATTACTGCCTATATGAAATAGGTAGAGATAACCCATAGATTGGAAGGAGAGGAAACTGTGAGACTATTAAGAAGAAGAAGAACCCAGTTAGGAACAAGGATTAATAGCAGTATGGTCTTAGAAATGGAGAGTGATAGTGAATCTCAGTAGAATATATCAGATAATACCCAAAATGGGAGTGATGGTGATACAAATAGCACAATAAATATATCAGATGAATCTAATTGATGGTACGGAAATGGTGTAGCAAAGAAGGGTAACTGTGTTACAGTTATTAGTTGGAATACAGGGGGGAATGAAAACCAAACTTTTAGATAAGGATTGGCTTAAAAAACACACCATTATGTTCCTTCAAGAAACTTGGATTGGTAAAGGGGGGGGGGGGGGTATTAATTGAAGGGCTTAACTCTTGGATTATTCCAGCATATAGAATAAAGAAATTCAGAAGTTTAAAAGGAGGTTTGGCAGTCCTTATTAATATTAGAATAGGTTGGGATATATTGGAAACAAGTATGTATAATGAATATGTTTTGTGTTTAGTGATCACTATTGATGCTATGGTATGGGTATTGTTTAATATTTACATCCCCCCAGGGTTAAATGATACAAAATATCAATCTATACTACAGGATATAAGAGAGTCCCATACATCAATTAAATCTAGATTCCCTATAAGCATGGTCATTTTTGCTGGGGACTTCAATGCACATATCGGAATTGGGCTAGAGGAAACCACCTCAGAATGGAGTATTGATGACACATTGAACATCCCCATAAGACAATCTGCAGATAAGTCTCTTACAAAAAGTGGCAAAAGGCTTCTCAAATTTTTTGGTGAGGCTGGCCTAAGTATTAAATGGTCATACAAAGGGGGACTGGCAGGGTCAAATTACATTTACCACTGTAAGTGGTGGAGGGGTATTAGACTTATTTGCTATTTCTGTTAGTGAATACAGTATCATCATCATCAAAATTTTATTTTTGACAAACACAATATTGTCATTACAAAAAGAGTCATGTTAGAATAATAATATAAATTGAAATAAATACAATAAATATCTTATCTTATACAATGCATAAGGTATTACCTATATAAGACAATACAGCTAATCTATTTAAAATCTATCATCTCTCTTTACACAGTTCTATCCTAGCTTCCTTATTTCTTGCAGTCATCATTTGGTATTATGATATAAAGTAGATACACAGTTATCCTATTATTTTTATCACTTATCCCCCATATATTGTTTGACTAACATGTTTTTTTAGTTACTATTACCCTACACATATTAGCAATCTTTGCCACTTGTAGTGGGTTTTTATTTTTCATCAAATAATTAAACTGATATTTAATTTCCATATCCAGATTCTGTAGGATACTACTCAAAAGTCTTTCTCTTTCAAATGAGTACAGGTGGAAGAGTAATAATAAATGTAAGGGTGTATCATCATCCAAGCCACAAGCACATCTACCACTGGATATCTAGCCATATATTTTTCTTAAATTTTGGCTGTCCACATAGTTAAATCTTACCTTAGTGTAAGCTTTTCTAATCTTGGGATTTTTTTATTTTTACAAGATAATCCTGAATTTCAAAAGTTCTACTGATGTTATTAGACAGCCGTTTACTTAATTTACAATTTTTTGATAATTCTCTATCTTGCTGAATATAGATATCTTCAATTCTAGTTTTCACAATTGCTTTAATTTCTTCAAAAGGAGAATAAGCACTCTATGATAAAATAAAGTAAACCATATGGCTTGATAATTCCCTCCAGTGCCTGAATGCTTGGAAGAATATTCCCCTTTGTCTATTATATAACATCTCCTCAAGGCATATACACGGAAGTCTATTATCATGCATGGTGAATACCTTAATCCAGTAAAGGCAAAGGGCTGGATTCACAAAGCTATCTGAAGGTGCAAAATCTTCCCTAAGTCCCCAAAACTGCCGAAGCTATGGAAACAAAGGGGAATTTGCACTGGGTGCTATTCACAAAACCCTTTGCAGCTGTGGAAAACAACACTAAGGACTGTGGAAAAAAGTACAGCTGTGGAAGTCCCTGAGGAAAAAAAGGTGTGAGATAAGTAAGGCACAGCCCCAGAAAGGCTATTCACAATTGCTTTTTTCCGCCACTGCGGAAAAAATGTTACACACAGTGGAATGAAGTGTAACTCTCCTTCAGCAAACTGCAGTAGTGCCCCAGCAATTGGAATCAATTAAGGTGGAGGTGAGGCACAGGTAATAGCATCCCAGATAGTATAACAGTGGCTGTTGTAACAGCAACAAATGCACACATTGCCATGTTATGGCAACAGGTAACAACCACCAGACACAGTGCAGCCCATGACGGAGCCCCACAGGCAGTAGAGCCTGGCCAGCCTGCAGTGAGTGCTACCCCTGCAGGCAACAGGAACACCCCAGGGAGGGAGGACCAGCAGTGACAGTTGGCCACTGTAGTGCCATGGTATTGCTGGTACCTGTGGTGCTGCAGTGGTCCCAGTTGAGGGACTGGTTGTTGGTCTCTTTGTGGGTGCTTTCAGCTTCAATATATGGCAGCCCTGTTAAAGTCTGTTGTTCCAGCTAATTAAATTCACTGTTGCTGTGCCTCCTAAGCTATTTCTGTAGCTGCGAATCCGCAGTTGCGGATTTTCAGCACGTGCACAATTTCCACAGCTGCTGTATTTTGGCAGCTGCGGGAATTTTACGAAATTCCTCACCTGTTCAAAATTTCTTTATGAATATCATGCAACTGCATTTCCACAGTGCTGCAGGCCTTTTTCCCACAGCTGTGGGATTTTTGGCTTTCTTTGTGAATCCTGCTCAAAGTCTTTGCTCAATACTACATTTTAATGGTGTCTGTCCTAATTCTAGTCTTACTAAACATGAGGAAGCACCATTAGGGACTCCCAAGATTTGTCTATATAATTTATTCATAACAGATTCTAACCCTACAGCATTTTCTAATCCCCAGATTTTTACACCATATAATATCTGACTTCTCAATTTAGCATGGAGTACCCTAATTGGGCCTTTAACTGAATGACCTCCATATTCATATGTGAACCTGTTTACTGATGGAATAAATCTTTTTATCTTTTGGTTTATAGATATTATATGTTCCTTCCATTCTAAATTATAACTAAGGATTATCCCTAAATAGCAAAACTTATAAACTTGTTTTAATTTCTTATTGTTGCATTTAATAGAGCATATATTATTGCTCTTTTCCTTTTTTTGTGTGCTAAATATCATGTACTTTGATTTATCAAAGTTTATTTCCAGACCTAAATTACTACATTCAGAATTAAACCTATTTAGACCCCTATTAATTCCCAGGAAACTCATTAATAATAGTACTACATCGTCTGCATAAGCCAGATAAAGGCACTGCCTGGAGCCCAGTCTTGTCATGTGAAGCTCTGGGTCATCCAAACTCTCCAGAATTTTATTCAAGAAAATGTTGAAAAGTATCAGGGAGAGAACACAACCTTGTTTTAACCCTATATTCATCTAGAATTTCTGAGTATTATCCCCTTCTTTATTGTATCTAACTGATGTGTAATTGTCTTTATAGAGAATTCTCAAAATGTTAACTATTCCTTCCTCCACATCATATTCCTCAAGTACTTTCCACAGTTTTACTCTATTAACCAGGTCAAAAGCAGCCTTCAAATCTATGAATACACAGAATAGTTTTTGCTTTTTAATATTTATGTACTTGTGAGCTATGTGTGATAGAACAAAACATTGATCTACTGTTGAATGAGCTGGAATGAAGACAACTTGGGCCTCATCCAGTGTTTTTTGGTTATGTAACCAAATAATTAATCTTTTGAGAATTACCTTAGTAAAGATCTTTAAGGAGTTATCAAGTATACTAATGGGCCTATAATTATTTAAAACCCTTTTATCTCCTTTTTTATGGATAGGAATGATTATATTTTCTGTCCAAGTTTTAGTCATTAATCCTGTCCTTATTATGTGATTGAATACCATGACCAATGCCAGGGTCCACAATTCTGGGTCATCTATAAAAATGTCCATAGGAACACCATCTGGGTTTGGTGCTTTATGTTTTTTGGTCCCCTTTATTGCTTCTTTAACTTCAGTGGCAGTAGTTTCTTCTAGCATTGGGACCCAAATCATGGGGAGTTCATTATGTGCTACTTCTTGATGGTCAGGTTTAAAAAAATAGCTCTTTATAATAACACTCCCTAACTGAAGGGTCAACATGACTTTCTATGGTTACTGTTAGGTTATCCCAGCCATGGATCACCATTTTCCAAATTTTTTTACTATCCAAATCTCTTGCTGCCTTTCCAA
This sequence comes from Neoceratodus forsteri, assembly GCA_016271365.2. Taxonomy (NCBI): domain Eukaryota; kingdom Metazoa; phylum Chordata; order Ceratodontiformes; family Ceratodontidae; genus Neoceratodus; species Neoceratodus forsteri. The sequence goes on along the minus strand of CM028130.1, from coordinate 1,061,140,702 downwards.
ATTTGACCCACATTTGTTTTCTATATTTATCTTTTTTTAATTCTAATATTTTTTTGCAATTTTTCCTTTGTTTATTCAGCCTTTGTTTGTTATCCTTTGTTGGCCATCTTGTCACTAATCTAGCCAAATTATTTAGTTCTCTTTTATTGGTTTTACATTCCTTATGAAACCATTTGCTTCACTTTCTATCTTTACATATATTTACTTTTAAAAGAATAGAGGAAAGGTTTCACATTATTTTTTCAAATTCTATTATACAGTTTTGTGGGTCTTGCAGCATGCCCATGGCTATCATATCTTCCCTAATATCATATTATTCTATTAGTTTAATTGAGTTAAAGTTCTTTATTGACCCCCATTCTAACCCTTTTTCTACCCTGACAATATTTTCCTTATTCTTATTATTATAAACCTTAAAAGGCCATATGTCTATTTCAACTTCTATGGGCTTATGTTCTTTCTCTATCATAGTTCCTATCCTAAAATTTTCTACCCTCTCAATTATATTAACATTGGATGAACAAAGATCAATAATAGATACAGCCCAGTTCCCATATATGTTAGACCCCCTTCATAGTCTCCCTTTAAGCATCCATTTAAAAGAATATATTCTCTATCAACCAGTTCTTTAGCAAGTTTTGTTCCTCTCCCAGAGCTCTTTACATCTTTGGAGTTTCTTATAATTTTAAGGGATTGAAGACCCAATGCCTCACATGCACTCATAACCTCAACAGTGAGCTCCAAGTGATGCCCTACCCTGGCATTAAAATCTCCCATTATAATAATTCCACACTCTGGATCTTTATTAATCAATGCATCAATTAGACCAAACAGCTTGTCCAAGTCACTACCATCCAAGTAATTTGAACCTCTAGGTGGAAAATATATATTTATTATTTTTTTTTTACCACAGCTTTCTTTTTCTGCGCCCGCTGCAACGCCTACCGGTGGGAGCATCCAGCTGATGGCCCTTCCCATGGGGAGAGCAGCAGGCTCACTCACATAATGGGGGGGCCTGGCATGGACATAGCTCATCCACTGGAGGGGTCCCCTGTTCCTGCCAGCTGGATCGGTGCCACACTCCCCCAGTGTGATTCCATGACAGTCCTCCTTGCATGGCCATCAAGCTGCTTGGTCGCGCCCAGCCTTTTTCCATTTTCTCCCAATGGGAGCATGGACGTGCAATGATGTCCAAGCACCAACATGTGGACATCTGCTGTGCCCCCTCTCCAGACACCCATGCATCTGCAGTGCCACCGGGCATCCCCAGGGACCACCAGAGCATGGTGTGGATCCCACCCTTTCCCCAGGACTGGAAGAGCAGTCATCAGATGCTCAATCCCCGGTCACCGGCATGGAGCGAGGTGTGGTGTCCAGTGCCTCAACCCTCAGCGCCAGTGGGAGGGCTAGAAAATATATATTTATTTTGATATAGGTTCCCCTTTTTGTTTTAATTTGAACAGGTAAGATATGCTCTGAGTCTATTTCAATTTCCCTATAATCTAGATCTTGAAGTATTCTGCACCATGTATTGAGACCTCCTGACATCCTACCATATTTATATTGTTTTTATCAATTTTCTCAAAGGCTCTATAGCCATCTGTGTTGACAACCACATTTATCCATGTTTCCTGTATACCTATATAATTGAATTGTGCGACATAGTCCAAAAATGTGTGATCTGCCATGCTATTCAATAATCCTGCCACATTCCATGAGATTATATTGTAAGAACTAACCTGATGTTCCCTCAGAATGTGTCCATCAAGCTTCCATTTCCTTTAGGATTTCAAATCTGTTTGTCATTTTTATCAAAGTTAACCATTTATCTTGAATATTAACATTCAAGTTTTCATTGTTTGTTCCATCATCACCATAAAGATATATTTCCACCCTATCTAAGATCTTTGCTTTAGATAAGATCTGTAGATAATCCTCCTGATTTCTTGTCCATATGGTAACCTGGCCATCCTGATCCCATCGGGTTGCCCTTTTGATCCTTTTATTTATAGTAGTATCTTTGGTCAGAGTCTGTAAAGTTTCTGCCACTTTTAATCTGATGTTCTGTGATGTTTGCACCAGAAAATTGTTTAAACCAAAAATCAAAATCTGAAATTCTTGCTCTGCCTGTTTACTGATGTTATGTCTATAATAATCAGGAAATAAAGTTTTTATGCTCACTACATTATCTAATTCATATCCATAATTCCTTATTTTTTTTTCTTTTTGATTTTCTATAGATTTCAAGACATAATACTGATCTGAGATCAACAAGGCTAACTCCTTCTGTGTTAATGGTCTAATTACACTGAAATTTGACATCAAGTTATCCTAACTATTGTTTACTTGTAATTGCATACTAAGGAACTGTTTAATATATTGATTTAATTTACTCTCTGTTTCCTCAGGCATGATCATGACTTTATGTACAGTATGAGTAACACATAATCTGTTCCCAGTGTTCTTTTAAGAATCTGTTTTAGGTGACACTGATTTTCCTCATCCATAACTTAACCCCTTAAGGTTGAGTTATCTTGCTTCTTTTCTTCCAATTTCATATTCTTTTTAATTTTACTCTCAGACCCATTATTCTCATCCTCCCACTGAGGTGTGTTTAGGCTCTCTTTTTGGTCAGCCTTGTTTTTTTTTTTATTTTTGCTGTTCACCTTTTCTGTATTGCTATTTTTATCTCTAATCACATTCTTATTTTCCTTATTAGTTCCATCTGAGGTGGATTGTTTTTGGTTTTTATTTCTATCTTTCAACTTTCCTTTTGTTACTTCTAGGGTGCCTTTTTTATCCACCTCTAATAGTACCCTATTCTGTGTAACTGTTGATACACTATGATCTCTTATTGTATGTCTTGCTAGTGACCAAATCATCTTTTACTAAAGTTGCTTTACAGCTGTCTTTATTTTTTCTATTTCTTTACCCAAATCAGTTATCATTTCTCTTTTTCTCATTTTATGTTGATATCTTTGTTGTTTAAGTAATGCCTCTTTTTCCTTTCTTTTCCTTTCCTTGATTACTCCTTTTTCTCATATCTCTGTATTCCCTTCTCTTATCTTGTTTATTATAGAATTATAAGAATCATCGTCTTCTGGTAGCATTATTAATTCTGAATCAGTATCAATGCTGTTTCCAAACTTCTCTTCCCTACCCTGTGTGGTTTTATGGGTGCAGATTGTGTCTTTCTTACTTGTCATTGTATGGTCCTTATTATTTTGAAACAGATTGGCTGATTGCCAAGAAATGTCTGAGTCTGCAGAATAACCTACCCTCACTTCCTTTATATCTAAATTTCATTGTAATAATGTTTCTGTAATCAAGTCTATATTCTTTTTGTTTTCAATACAGATCCCTTTGATAAATGCCAGATCCTTGCTGTTCATTAGCATCTGTTCATAAATTAATATGTTTGCCTTAATGGGATCCCTTAGAGCTGTTATGCACTCTTTTATTAAACTCCCTATCAAGAGACTGATGATCTCATGTGGGCTCCTACATCTAGTTTCATTATATGTTGACCAGCTATTATTTCTGGTATCCTCTTCTGCCCTATCTTCATAGTTGTTCATGTTTTCGGATGGGGATAATAAAGGTGAGAGTGCCAGAAGATCCCAGTTTTCCCTCTTTACTTTAATTCCTCCAAGTTTTGTCCTATTTTATTATTTATTTGAATAGTTTATTTTATACATTCAATTGTTCTACTAACCTTATTATTCACTATATCTATGTGTTCTGCATCCTTAATAAATAATCCACATTGATTTTGTTTTTCTGTAATTGGTGTACTCTGACCATTAAGAGTTGTTACATTCCATACTTCTTTAACCCCAAACAGTTCCCCATTTGGTAATATGGCCAACTTTCCTTTCTTATTCCAAAGATCCCAAAGGTGTGGCTGTTTCATGCTTATAGTATCTTTATCAGCTTTATGTACCCCCTGATTTCCTTTAATTGGGTCTATATTTTCTTTATTTCCATCCCAACATTCATCAGCTCTGAGATCTTCTATCATTTCCATTTCTATTATCACTTTTTCTATATCCTTCTTTATATCCCCTTTTGTCCCTGTATTCACTTGTCATTTTTCCCCTTACTGTTTCCTTCTTTTTTATTTATAGAGCTAATTACCTTAATGGGTTTAATAAGCTAGTGATTATCAACAGATTTATTCTTTCCCTCCTTGGTTTCAACAGACATAATGAAAAAGAAGACACCTATTCACTTTAGATATTATGTTTGAAAAACTAAAGAATCTCTTTCTCAAGATGGAGAAGTATACACTATTCCTTAGAATGTACAAAATCTCAGTATACCCCAGACTACAAGTTATCAGACCTCAATTTCTTTAAACAAGAGAGTATGTAATTAAGAGCCTCAGTGAGTAATAATCTGAAAACATGTGGATACCACCATAGCTGCAACCTATGGTCTTTAAATGAATAGATAAGCAGTTACATTTATCAAGTGGTTAATAGACCAATAAGATGTTTATGAAAAAAATCTCATGTGGCCTTCACAGATACTTTACTTCAAAAAAATTAAACAAGTCACATTAAGTTTGTAGAAAATAGTTGAATGCCAGAGATATGATGATCTCAAGTTCTTATACAGCAATTCAGATCCTCAAAACTTCACCCTTCTCTGTTAATGTAAAACTTTTACTCTGTGAACCCCTTCAAAAGTTCACCAAACTTGAAGCAGACTGGTCCAGGGCACATTTACAGGCAGAAGAGTTGTTCCAGATCTCAAAGCATGTCCTGCAATTCCTGATTCACAAAGTCAGATTACAAAGCAGCTCTTCATATACCCCTTCATGTCAGAAGAATGAGTTCTGATGCAAGGTCCCTTTATGTCTGCACTGTTGCTTCTTTAGGCTGATCTGTGTATTCACTAAAAATTAAGGATAGATGTATCAAGATAGTATAATATAAACACTAAACAATAAAAGGACTACAAAGCTGTATTATCCTATTATTTCTAAACACACAGCTAAGATATATTATAAAAAAAAATTGCACCTGAAATATATCTAAATGTTAAAATCACACCTTAAATAAAATTAACATGCTAAACCAGTAAGGTTACTAATTTAATAGAGTTACAAGGAGCATCTATGTTTGGCATCAATAGGATTTAATTTCTGCTTACTTTTATACAGTATATTTGTTTGTCTTTCTTTGAGTGAGATACCACTTTAGGTTCTCCAAATACTCAGACTCTAGAGCCTAATATCAGTTGACAATTTTTTCCCCTCTCACTTATCCAGCAAATTCTCTAGGAGGGAAATACTGACAAAGCTAATGATTCCCTGTTTAGCAGCAAGCAGCAAAACCAGCAAATCTAAGCCTCTCAGAAGCAGGCACTTACATGGGAGACTAGGAAAAAAGAGAAAGCAATCAAGCATAATTTGCAATAAACAAAAATATCTAAATCATTCTGACTCAATAAACAATCTGTCCCTCAGTAATCACAGCACTCTCAGTATTCTCCTGCTTTCTGCTTTCTGCTACATGATTTTAAAATGGTGCCTATAGAAGAGGATGCCAGCACATGCGTATTTGAGCTCCTAAGTCTTGTGCTGAAATGCTCCAATAGAAAATAAACTTCCTGTTATATTTTTAAGTCTTTTAAATCTTTTAAATCTTTAAATCAAAAGAAATATCACCCCAATTCTTCCTTTAATAACCATTTATGCCCACTCTTTGCTCCTGTAACTTCCTTATAGTTTATAAAACATGATTTTATCACAGATTTCACAACAAACTCACTGTGCACTAGCCGCCCAAAAGAACATGCAGCCTAAGAAATTAGACTCTCTATGGGTAAACTCTCCCACTATCCCTGTATAGCCTGTGTGCCCAAAGGCAAAGGAAAAAACACATCAGCCAAAACACTTAATAGATAAAAAATAATCTTTGACTCTGAGCAGGAAAATGAAAACTGAAAGCTGAAAGTAATTCTTCTCATTACTCCTTCTTTATTCAGTTGTTCAATATAGAGCTAGAGGGTAGAGGTTGGATCAATTTGTTCAAACTATCTTAATATGGAAGGACTTCTGAAGACCGATAAGCCTCCACTGGCTCTTCCATTCTCCCTCACTCTCAGCAGGCTTCTCCACCAGTGAACTCCTCCCTAGTTGCAAGAGAGGCCCAGAGGCCCTCAGCTTGACTCCACAAATTGCTGACAGACTCAGCTCAAAGTTGGACTGGAAAGTTCAGTGAAACATAAAATAATAAATATAAAGAGGCAATGGTGGAATACCTTTACTAACAAATTAAGTGCTTTTCTGACTCCTGCTACCAGCACTTCTCCTCAGTGTCTTAGTGTCCAGCTAGTGTGAATATCAGTTTATTAAACACTTTATGGTGTATACAGCTTGGGAAAGTGACCACTATCCAGTAATATGTACTGTGTAATCTGGCATTAATATTCCAAATAGAATTAAGGTGCTTGAAAGTGAATCCAACCAAAATATGTGCATAAAACATGGTAAGAAGATTCGGTGGAATGAATATACAAAAGGGCTGATAGAAGATATTATAGATGGTGAAGAAATGGGAACTGTATTTGATAGATTGTTTTCCCAAGACATGGGTGCTTATGTGAGTATAATCAATACAGTACATAACTTTGACTCACTTATGAGTATGTTGGAGAAAAAAGTAGGGGGAGAAAAAAAGACCTGTAAATACTGATAATGCTATAGGTTTAGCTAATCCATTGTTTGATTCTGACTGTTATAAAATGAAAAAAGAGATCCAAAGGATTGCCAAAATAAGAGCAAGCTCTCCAACAAGTACAGTACTTACAGCATTAAGGTTGCTCAAAAAAGAATATAGACAGCTAATACTTAATAAGAAAAAGATGTACAAAGCCAAACTATGAGGGAAACTACAGGACAGTATTGAAAAAAATATTCTAAATTGTTTTGGGCATTGGTGGCATATGGTTATCATGAAAATAATATTTGTTATAATATTTTAGGCCTAATTACAGAAAATAGATGGGTTGATCATTTTTAAGAGGATATATAATAGTCAAGGTGGAAGAGATTATTTGCCTGACTATGGATATATAATGGTTGAGCAAACAATGAATCAGCAAGTATTTCCTATTGCTGAAATAGAAGTGAAGCAAGTGATACTGGCACAGAAAAGGAATAAGGCAGCTGGTGCAGATGGCATTCCGGCAGAAGTTTTTCTTTACAACCCAGCTTTCTGGGCAAAAATCTTGGCCTTTATGTGTACATTTATTGCTAGCTATTTAGTCTTCCCTAAGTATTGGAATAAAATAATTATTGTGCCCATATTTAAAAAAGGAAATAAGCAAGACCCAAGTTGCTATAGACTGATTACATTACTTCCTGTGGTACAGAACATTTTCACCAGAATAATTCTGGAGAAATTAGAGATATGGGTGGAAGAGAATGGATTAATATCTAAATTTCAGTGTGGTTTTAAAAGACATTACCGCACACTGGATTTAATATTTACTTTGAATTATTTGTTGGATAAGTATCTTGGGGATAACTCAGGGGTACTATATGTTAGATGTATTGACATCAGAGCAGCTTTTGAGTCAGTAAATAGATTAAAACTATGGGAAATACTGGAATTGATGAATATTGATCCTTATTTATTGGCAAAATTATTTCATACAGGTACCTCAGCAGAGATAAGATACACAACAGATGGAGCATTAACTAGAGCATTTAGTGTTAAAAATGGAGTAAAATAAGGTTGTATACTTGCCCCACTTTCTTTTTTAATTTATATATTGATACATTAATAAAAAATATTCAAAATATTGATACTTCCCTCAGTAATAATCAATGACAAAATCCAGTTATTAATGTACACATGTGATGCAATTGTTGTCTCTAGAACTCCTTTAGGACTAAGGAGCACTTTCTAATATTATGAGTTCTTTGGGGTTTCTAGATTTAACATTAAATATTGAGAGTCTAAAATTATGATGTTTAGTAAGAACACAAGAAGTAATGTAGAAAAAGAATGGATTGTTTTAGATAAAAAATTCCAGGTTATGAAGGAATATAAATATTTAGGAGTAATCTTTGACTCAAGGGTATCCTGAGGACAGCAAGCTTTGGATTTAAAATCTAGTGCACAAAGGGCCAATAATGCTATATTTTCTTCTGCAAACAAATTTGCTAATAATTCATTTATTGCAATGAAAAAGACTTTTGAGGCAAAAGCAATAGTACAAATGCTTTATGGTACTATCATTTAGGTCCTGGTGCTACTTAAATGTGTGATGCAGAACACTTAATTAATTCAAAGTACATTTACACAAAATTCTCTTAACCTACCAAGAGATTGCCCAATGAGCTTCTTGAGATCAGAGGTTGATATGCGCCCAGTTAATACAAGAATATAAATTAAAACAATTACACTATGGAGAAGAATAATATCGATGGGGGATTTGCGCCTTCCAAAGTTGTGCTGTCTGGAATCTTTAAGGTCAATAGAAGTAGGAAAAAAAAATAATAATTGGTTTACCAGATTATACGATTTTACAAAAAAAATAGGTTTTGTAAATATATTTGCAATATCAAATGTTGATTTATTTTTTAGTGAAACTATTATTAGATTACATGATAAAGCCATGCAACTGGATAAGGGAAAGCTTAAAGAAATAGAAGTTGGGAAAATGTATTCCTCCCTGAAACAAGATTTGGGTATTAAAACTTATCTAATTAAATGTGAGAATGTATGGCATGGACATACACTGAGTGCAGTAAGACTGGCTTGTTTGGGCAATCTGTATTTTGATATTGGAAATGTTTAGGTTATGGGGTCTTGAGGCAATGTAATTGTACCTATGTAACTATAGATATAATAGGTACTATTTTTGAATGTCAGAAACGGGTTAAAGAAAGAAATCACTGGCTAGCTCCTTTACTGCTAGAATTTAGAGGGAAGGTGGTTCTGGAAGCAGTTGTTAAAATATTGAAATTAGATCAAGTTAAGAAAATGTATGCTTTATCAAAATTTTTTGAAGCAATAAAAAGCCCTGGATGTACCACTGTAAAATACAAGAATGCTTTATTGTCTGGGTTATATTAGATGAAATCTCATTGTTGTATTTAAATAATTGTATTTTTATATTTGTGTACCATCTGTCTATTAAAGTTTTTGATGTAACAACTTGTTTTACTTTTATACATCTGCAAATAAAGAACTCTGAAGACCCATCTAGATGTACAGTTTAGACTGAGGATGGTAGTGAAACAGATACATTATAACTTTTGGTGAGGATAATGCAGTGACAGTTTCTATTAGCAATACTGCAATTTTCACAAAGGAATCTGGCTCCTTCTAGTACAACAATGTTTGGAAGCAATAAATGCAATTCACATTCCCATTCTCACAGTGGCACATATTGAACAAATTCATTTTTAAAAAAAGGCTGCTGTTTATGCCCTAAAAAGACTAGCTAAAAGAAAGGCATGTTCACAGCGACAAAAACTGGTACAGCGGTGTCAGTTAGGCTCAACTATGCAAGCCCCTAAATCCTGGGGTTAGAATTAAGAACTAGGAAGTGAGCCTAGGCAGTATGAAGGAAGTGGGTATAGGCTGGCAGCCTGCCAGCTGGCATTTTTTTCTTTGCATTAACAAAAATAAAACAATATGTAAAGAGAAAGACATTTTTAAATTAAGAATAAATTTGGTACAGAATTTGCTATGTGTATCTGTTATTCTGATTGACAGTCAAGGAGGGAGTGCATCCACTAGAGTGTAGCATCCAAGAGGGGGCAAGGAACACATTTGGAAGTAGGTAGAATCACAGAAGAAAGGGTGCTTATGGGTCTGAAAGTTTTCCGGTGGATACGACCCTGGGAACTGATGGTTTGCACCCACAGATATTCAGAGCATTGGGTCTGGCCCTGGCTAAACTCCCAGCACACCTATTCAACTCCTTAAACAAGACAGGCGTAGTTCTCAGGGACTTGAGGGTAGTAGGTGATGTCCCCCTGCACAAAAGTAAGGATACAGTTGACCCAGGGAATTACAGACCAGTTAGCCTGACTTCCGTTGTTGGGAACCTCCTGGAGACTATTAATAAGGAGCAAATGGTCAACTTTCTTGAATCATATGGACTCCATGACAGCAGGCAGCATGGCTTTGCGAAGGGAAGGTCCAGCAAAATGAAGCTTATTGATTTCTTCAACACTACAATACAGCCTTTAGACAAGGGCCAAGTGCTTGTCATCTTTTACCAGGACTCTAGCAAGGCCATCAATTCTGTGCCACCAAAGGCAGGTCAACAAATTGGGGGACTTGGGTATAGGGAAGAAAGCTATTAGATAGATGAAAGACTGGCTAGGGAGGAGAACCCAAAAGCTGGTACTAAATGGTATATACTCTGAGATCAGGGGGTTATGAATGGGGACCCACAGTGGTCAGTTGGCCTGGTGCTCATCAGTGCATTTATTTGCAACATTGGAGAAGGGATTCAGGGCAATGTGTGTCTATATGTGGATGACACAAAAATATGTGGCAGTGTAAAAAGTGAGGATGGAAGGAGGGAATTTAAAAGAGACCTCAGGATACTGTAAAGGTGGTCAAGGATTCAGCAACTGAAATTCAATGCCAAAAAGTGCAAGGGTATGCACTTTGGGAGGAGGAGGAGGAATCAGATGACTGAATTGCAGCTCAGTAACAGAAGGATTGTTGCTCCAGGTTAGTTTGCCATAATGGTACATGTGACAAGTTCTTATAGGTCATTCATAAAAGGAACAACAGTTTGGGTACAGTATGAGAAATTTGACCTGCTCCAAAGTTTGATTCTTATAGCGCAGCTTATAAACAAAATTTACCATTCAGCTTTTGGGTCTAAGTTCAGAAAGTAACCAGTTTAGTTTGGTAAACTGAGCACACTGATGTACTTGATTATCATGAGATGCAGGACAGGGTGAAGAAGAGAGAGATAATGAGAGGAAGAGTGGGAGTTACAGCATGAAGAGATTCTGACTGGAGTCTGAAAGCAGAATCTACATGGAAGGAAAGGTTGGCAAAATGGACTGAGAAAGCTGAAAAATAGAGTTTTATCAGAAGGGAACAGTATCCAGACCCAAAAGCTTGAGCTGAGATATGGGGGATAATTGATGGCAAGGATGGCCAACAGAGCAAAAAATGGACTTTGCAAACAGTACTCAGGTAGAGCCTGGGATCTGCAGCATGAGGCCATGTTGAGAATGGGGCTTGCCATTTCAAAGGCAAGCCAGGTTGTCCTGGTGACCAGCTAGAAAGGACACACATAGAAGGGGGGGCGGGGGCAGCAGGGTGTGGGGGGCGGAGTTTATGACCTCAGTAAAGGGTCATATGACAAGGGTCAGATCTCACTGGCTATGGGGAAAGGGAGAGGGCCTAATAGGGGCCTGAGGTATGGGTTCTTATGAACAACTTAAGGTCAGGTAATCTTAGGTTCTCCCCTTTCTTGTTGGAATTTCATTTTCAGCACATTGCTGGCAGGTCAAGGTAAGGCTAGGTAGCGTGGTGTTGGTTGGGAGCGGGGGTAGGGGGGTGTACCAGCTACAGGCACAGGGAGCCCTGGAGGTCAGGTTTTTCAAGTGGTGGTTGATTCCTGGACCATCGTTAGCAGGTGGCAGGCTAGTGTGGGTGGCTGAGGCCTAGCAGAGTAGGCCAAGCCATCAGCTAAAATGCAAACATTATTACAGTAATCATGATGCTTACTAAGCTGTGTAACGCTGTGTTTTGAAAATTATCTGTTTCATCCAAGGAGCTGAAAGTATTTAGAGTTGTTGTACTAGGAGAGGCCTCGCTCAGCGTGGGGGAGCACCCCATGGCATTCGTTGGTGAGACTAGTGCTGACAAACAGGTCGTCTGGCACCTGTAACATCTGGGGAATTGCATTTGCTATCAAAGGGATGGGATCAATTTTGTCGAGTTGCGATGGCTGTTGATAGCTGCTCTCTCATCCACCACCTGTGTGAGGTTAATCATTGAATCTGTTTGGAGGTTGGAAGTGAGCAAGGACTGAGGACCATGGCGGCCACAAGGGGGAGAAACACCAGAAGGCATGCCAGGGAGCATAGTAGGGTGTACCGAAGCCTTTTTTGTTCTGCTTTGAGTGCAGCCCAGAGCACTATGGGAGGGATGAGAAGCATGAGAAGGGTCAGACAACATCTGTGATCCTGCAACCGGTAATGCTGAACATCCTAGTTACAGGGCTAGGTGATAGGGGCATGAGGCTCAAACGGGAGGAGGCAGTGGCACAGCTATGGCCTGGAACTAGCAGAGGGCCTCCATAACAGGTGACGATGTGGGGGCTGCGGTTCTGAGCTCTGGGCATGTTTGTGCAAAGGGAGGGTGGCCATTGAGGCGAGGTGGCAGGAGGTCAGTGGGGAGGAACAGGGCACTCACAGGGGAGTGCGGCTGAGGTCAGGAGTGATGGCTTGCATGGAGAGGTGGGCAAGTGCAGTGAGCAGCTGAAGAGGCAGACCGAGAGGGCCACCAAGGGTTCATGGGGGCCTGATAGGAGGAACAGTGGTCGGATTTTCTGTTTTGGTGTTGGCCTGGTGCATCTAAGAGGAGGGGGAGCCTGGGGTGGATGTCGCAGCCACTGTGGACCACGACAATGGAGGGCCCTGCCACATGGGTGGACCTGGGCAATCTCACCGGACTGGGCCTAAGGAGGGCCAGGCAAGAGTTGTTGAAGGGTAAGAGAGCAGTAAATAAACAGGAAGAGATCCCAGAGCAGATCAGAAGGCTAGAGTTTAATAGGCCAGCAGATGTAAGAGCAGTCCACCTGGGGGGTAGTGTTTCATGTGGTTGGAGGTAAGGCATGCCTCTGGGAGACAGTTGAGCTCTGGGGAGAGAAAGCTCCAGGCTGCTATGGGGGTGATCTGGGAGTGATGACTACAGCCCAGTTGGCGTGCAGGGTGACCCGGAGATAGGCAATCTAATTTTGATGGTCCCAAGGGGCACCAGTTACCAGGCCTGCAGGGGAGGCCTCAAACCAAATAAAATAAAAATGCGAGCTGATGCCATAGGAGACACGGCTGACCATCACAGCTGGAGTTCATGGGGTGAACGGGAAGTGCCATGGGGCTTCAGCCTTGGGGGAGCACAAGATTCTCAAATGGATGAGAAGTACCAGGAGACTGTGCAAGGGATGGAAGGGAATGAGGTGACCATGGAGCTCACATGACTACGAGCCTAGAAGAAAGATGGACATAAAAGATGGTGGAAAGTGACTGGAGCAGGGAGACCAGCCACCTGGGGCAGCCATACCAGGGGGCTGCGAATGAGGACAGGGTGTGGAGGAATGGGGAATGATGTTGTCAATTTCTGCAGTCTAGGTTCCCCAGAAACAATGGCACCCAGGAAAGCCCCAGCGTCTAGCAGGGCCATGCTGGTGGAGGCCGGAAAACTGAAGGCGGAGATGGTGGAGTTAATGGAGGCAGCAAAGAAGAGGGAAGCAGAGGAAGAGGCACAGAAGAAGAGGAAAGAGTGAGATGAGAGGGCTGAACCCAGAACAGGGAACAAGAGGCCAAAGCGGGGGATGCCCACCCCACCTGCGCCTGCCCCAACACTGGCTGGGCCTAACACGGATGGAGGTAAGGACGATGTGGACATGAATAATGAAGAGGATTTGAAAGAGTATGTGGAGGGTTTGATTGGGGGAAATGTGGGAGGATGGGGTTGCAAAACTGGAGCAGGCACTGAAAGCCATTAAAGAGGGCAGCAAGGGGAAAGGAGGGCGCCAGCACCTCGAGAGGTTATGTAAGCTGTCATGAGGGCCACCAGTTTCACACTGGGTGACCATGTGCTGGCCACGATAAAGGAAAAAATATGGAAAGGAGAATATGTGGATGTATTTGGTCTGGTTGACAAAGACACAGCTAAGAAATATGAGCAGAGGGAGTCGTTGGGTAAGTCAGAGATGGCAGTAGCACTGGCAGTAGTCGGGCACAAAGAGGAGGAGGCCAGGGAAAAAAGGGAAGAACTTTGAGATCTGGCAAGTGGGTTTCATAATTGATAATGCACTGGTGTTGGAGAAACAGCCTGAGCTAGTGATACCTTTGTTGACATATATGGCAAGTATTCGGGATGCCTATCGGGTCAAGCTGGGTTTTGGGTGGCTCAAATATGATGAGGCTTTTTGGAGGAGGATGGCAGTAAAAGGGGACCTGAGGTGGGACTGTACCCATGCGGAATTGTGGGTCAGGACACCATTGGAACAGATCGGGGGACAAGCAGCGGAGCAGGTGAATAAGGCAGCACCAGCGGGGGGGGCAAAAGCATGCAGGGCCTATAACAGGGTGTCATGCACATGGCCTAGCTGCAAATTCCAGAACGTGTGTTCACAATGTGGGGGGTCACACCCAGCAATGGCGTGCCGGCAAGGGGTGATAAGGTGGGCAGGCCAATGGGCAGTGGGCAGAAGAGCCCTTTAGGGGTGTGGGGGGATGGGAGAGGACGGGGGGCCAAGGGAGAAGCAGTTTCTCCCCCAGCTATGGGTGGAACTGAGATGGAAGCAGGCAATGGGCAGTGGGGCTACACACTGGCCCACACCCCCATCAAGTGGGGTGTAATGGATGCCTGGACAGCAGGGTACCCCGACAAGGAAAGGGCAGCCCTGCTGAGGGAGGGGTTTAGTAGGGGTTTCCCATTGGGATTCGAAGGGGTACGGGTGGGGATGCGAGCCAAGAATTTGGCTCCGGTAAAAGGGAAAGAGGGCATAGTGGCAAACAAAATTAAGAAGGAGGTGAAGGTGGGGTGGGTAGAGAGGCCTACTGGGGGAACCCCCCTGCGGGTAGTCCCGGGTGTCACCACTGGGGGTGGTGCCGAAAAAACAAGTGGGTGAGTTCCAGCTCATCCACCACCTGTCCTACCCGGAGGGGGGTCAATGAATGCTGGGATACTCAAGGATTTGAGCATGGTCTTGTATGTGTCCCTGGAGCAAGAGGTGGAACTGATACGGGCAGCTGAGAGAGCATGGCTCGCGAAGACAGACATCGAATCTGCTTTCTGGCTGTTGCCAGTACGACCAGCAGATTGGGACCTGCTGGGCTTCCAGTTCAATGGCGAACTGTACTTCAACAAAGCAATGCCAATGGCATGCTCTGTGGCCTGCTCAACATTTGAGGCATTTAATTCATGGGTACAATGAGTGTTTGGGTCACAGTATGGGCACAGGAGGGTGGTACACTATCTGGATGATTTCCTCTTGATAGGAGAAACCCAGGTGGAGGCACAGGAGATGTTACAGGACTTCTGGGACATGTGCAGGGTTATCGGGATCCCACTGGTGGAAGGTAAGACCAAGGGGCTGACCCACAAGTTACAGTTCCTAGGGATCAAGGTGGACACCGAGGAGGAGTGTTTCCGCTCACTAGGTGACAAGGTTGCGTGATTGAAGGGGCTGTTAGCTTTGATAGGAGGGAGGAGGAGGGTGCCGCTGGTACAGGTTCAGCAGCTGCTGGGTCACCTTAATTTTGCCTCTAAAGCCATAAGCCCAGGCAGAGCATTTACTAGACAGTTGCGGAGGGCTACAGGAAAGGCCAAGCAGCTCCACCACTGGGTGGACATTAGTAAGGGAGTACAGGAGGACTTAAAGGTGTGGGACAGTTTCCTGGAATCATACAATGGGGTAACATTCTGGCAGGAGAAGTGGGCCTGCAACGTGGACCTAGAACTATTTACGGACATGGAGGGGGTGGCACAGGCTGGGAGCCTACTTCCAAGGGGAATGGGTATCAGATGCATGTCCAGAAGATTGGAAGGAGAAGGGATGGACTAAGGATATCACATTTCTCAAGATTTTTCCCATATGGGTGACGTTGGAGTTATGGGGAGAACGCATGACAGGACGGCACATCACCTTCTGGTGCAACAACAAAGGGGTGGTGGAGGTAATCAACCAGCAGAGTGGCCACACAGAATCAGTGGGGTGGGCATTGAGGAATTTGTTGCTTTTGGGGCTGCGCTTGAACTTGTCATTCAAGGCACAGCACATCGAAGGGGTACGGAACAAAATGGTTGACTGTCTCTCTCGCTTACAGGTCGATCACTTCCAGTAGTTGGCACCACAGGCTGCACCTACCCAGACCAGGATACCGACCTAGATGGGGTGAAGGAGGACAGCCAGAGCCCTGTATAGGGGATCATGGGCAGCCAACATGTTGAAGGCCTACAAAAGGGCCTGGAAAGCTTCCAAGTGTTTCAGATGGGGAGGGGGTGGGGGAGAGGGGAGCCAGTGCAGTAGGAGCAGGTAGTGAGGTACATAGTGAAGAAATGGGAGGAGGGGCTAGCCCACGCCACCATGGTAGTACAGCTGGCAGGGATCAGCTGGACATGCCAGGAGCAGGGATGGCCAGATGTGGCAAGCAGGTGGACCATGAAGTGAATGGTCATGGGGTGGCGGAAGGGACAGGGCAAGTAGCAGGACGGGAAGAGGCCCATACGTGGCCCCTGCTCGGAAGAGTGCTGCAGGCTTTGGACCATGTTTGCCATTCCGCCAAAGAGGCCATCCTGTTTTGGGCCGTCTTTGCGGTCTTGGCCAGGGGGGCCTTCCAGGTGCGCAAAATGGTGGCGCCACAGAAAGAGGCGGTCCTGGTAGCATTACTGGAGCACAACATGCGGTTGGAAACAAAGAAGCTGGTCATCTAGCTCCTAATGTCAAAGACAGACCAGGGAGGCAGAGGGGCCAGCATAGAGATACGCAGACAGGTGAACGGGGTACCTTGCATGGTCCAGGCCATTCGGGAGTATGGCAGAATATGGGGACCACAGAAAGGGGCCTGGTTCATACATGGGGATGGGTCCCCGGTGATGGGGTTCCAGGTGGGGGCAGTGCTAAAGAAGGCAGTAGCATTTGTAGGGGAGGATCCCACTTGGTTTGCCCCCACTCCTTCCAGATCTGGCGGTGACTGACCTAGCGGCTGCCGGAGCGGGGGCAGATGAGGTCAAGAGGGTGGGGAGATGGAAATCTAACTGTTACAAGTGATATGTGAGGTGCTGACTTTGGCTAATGGGTATGCTTTTTTCTCCCCACAGCAGGTCCAAGTGGCAGGTATGGATTGTGGGGCACTCTTTCATATATTGGGTAGAAAAGTCTGCGGCTACCATGAAGATAAGGATGCAGTTACAGCCAGGAATGGAGCACACCAGAGTGTGGTGGAGGGGCCTAAGGGGCATGAGGTGGTCTCAGTTCCTTCCCCTACTGGGTGACCTGTGCATACAATAGGGCTGGCTGGACTGCATTATTGTACACCTGGATGGCAATGACCTGGGGGCGCTGCCTTGGGCTCCCTGATGAGAGACATCATCATGGATTTGGAAAAAGTGAAGGGGTTGTGGCCCAGGATGGTATTAGAGTGGTCAGAAATTACCTCTAAGAGGGTATGGAAGGGACCAAAGAGTCCAAAAGCAATAGAGGTGGCACAGAAGTGGCTGAACAGGAAGGTGGCCAGGGCAGTGATAGCGATGGGTGGGGTCCTCATCACGCATAGGGACATCTCCTATGAAGAGGAAGCAGTGTACAGAGGGGATGGAGTGCATCTGACAGAATTTGGGATGGGTTCATTCCTCTGCCTGTTCGAGGTCAGATAGAGGAGATTAACAAGAAAGGTTTGAGGGGGTAATCCGCAAAGGGGAGCCCCATCTTCCAATGCAAGCCAGAGATGGGTCAGTGAAAGGGTTGGGAGCTAGAGGGAAAAGGGGGGGCAGGTAGAGGGGGGGAAGGGGGTAGGCACCACGTGCTGGGGACAAAGAGAACCCAGGTATGGGAGTAATTGGGGGAACGAGGGAATATAGGACTAGGAGGTGGATCAACTGTGTCCACGCCTAGTAGGGGGAGAATGGTCCGCGTAAGGTGGTACCTGGTTATGGTGAAGGAAGGGGGGGCTGGATCATGGTGTCCAGGCCCCAAGAAGCAGTGACACAAGAGGAGGAGACCCAGAAGGAGAACCACAAGAGAAGGAAGATGGGGTTGTTATGCCCCAGAAGAGATTGGGGACTGTTACGTCCAATTTGTAAATATTGAATTGTTAGTCTGAAATTGGGATGTAAAATGTATGAAATTCTCCATGCCTTAATTAAAAATAAAGCCTGCCAGCGAGCATCCAAAGCAATACAGTGTGGCCTGGGTTATTTCTGGGTGGAAATCCAGAGACAATGGGGTTTGACATTTCAAAGGAAGCTAGGTTGTCCTGGTGACCAGCTAGAAAGTACCCACAGAGAAGGGGAGGAGGGGGGCCGGGGTCAGCAGGGCATGGGGACAGGGTTTATGACTTCAGTAAAGGGTCATATGACAGGGGTCAGAGCTTGCTGGCTATTGTGCAAGGAGGAGGGGCTAATAAGGGCCTGAGGTATGGGTCCTTATGGACTACTTAAGGCCAGGTAAGCTAGGATCTCCCCTTCTTGATGGAATTTCCCACCCACCCGCCTGGCAAGAAAGGGAGATGTAGGAACATCGGCAGGACAGGGAGGCAAGAGGGAAGCACTGATAGAAGGGCCCAGCATGGGCAAAGGGGGCTGCAGCAGGGCGGTTGGGGTCGGAGGGCTAGGTGGCGCCCTGCAGGCTGTGGGAAAGAGACAAAAAAAAGGAAAGGGAGGAGGAGAAGGGAAGGATTGGGAGCTAGAGGGAAAAGGGGGAGCAGGTAGAGGGGGAAGGCTTAGGTTCCACGGGCTAGGGACAAAGAGAACCCAGGTGTGGGAGTAATGGGGGGAACGGGAGGATATAGGACTAGGGGGTGGATCAACTGTGTCCATGCCTAGTAGGGGGAGAATGGTCTGGGTAAGGTGGTACCTGGTTATGGTGAAGGAAAGGGGGGGCCGGAGCATGGTGTCTGGGCCCCGAGAAGCAGTGATGCAAGAGGAGGAGACCCGGAAGGAGAACCACAAGAGAAGGAAGACGGGGCTGTTATGCCCCAGAAGAGATTGGGGACTGTTATGTCCAATTTGTAAATATTGACTTGTTAGTCTGAAATTGGAATGTAAAATGTATGAAATTCTCCATGCCTTAATTAAAATAAAGCCTGCCAATGAGCATCCAAAGCAATGCAGTGTGTCCTGGGTTATTTCTGGGTGGGAATCCAGAGACAAGGAGAAGCAGTCCATACCTGTAGCCTGTAGTAAGAGATTAACTTTAACAGCATAAATTCAATACCAGCCATCTAGTCTGGCCACAACCTAAGTAAGCATCCTACTATATTCATATTATGTGCTAATTCAAATGAGTAAAACACTTTACATTTTCACTGTTTCTTAATGTGAGGGTGTGATAAAGACCTGACAGAAGACAGCCATACCTCAGAAAGTCTGGCCCATGGAACCAAGAATCCTGACCGCAGTGCAATCTTACTGGCCAAAGCAGATGACAGAGTGAGCTAGTACATGAGTAATGCTTTTAAGAACAGTTCAGTCTTACTTGGGAGCTTACAAAACACATTTTAAAGGACATTGGTTTTCCATTTTTCACAGAAAAACTGGTAGAAATCAGCATCCTGGCTGATTTGTAGACTTTGTATTCTTCCATCAGTGCCAAATAGAAATCACATCTCATTCCATGGAATTCTCAGTATTTCAGCATCTTAAAATTAATGATGCCCAGCATTCTTTTTGCTCTGCTGCTTATAGAATCAGTAAGGAAACCACTCATACTGCTTTGCTGTAACCACCCATGCTTCAGTTTACCCACCCAAGTTTCTCTCTGACCCTTCAATCAGCCGAGGACTGCTCTTCATCCTGAAAGCACAGTTTTATTTAGTGTGAGCCTAAACTTCTTTTGTTATGTGTATTATGTTGGATGATATAAAAAAAGGTAAGTATCAGCACACACTGGGAATTGGACTGGGCAGTGGGGGTGCGGGATTCAGGATTAAAGTTTATTTGCTCCTGCGTGTAACCCTTCATTCAGTGGGCTGGTGTGACTATTGACCAACCCGAAAGTAACCTTTCTGTGTAGGAAAAGTATATATCTAAATGTTTTTCACACTACATTATTTAAAACAATAAGAAAAAAAAAATATTAAGTATTATCCCACTCAGGAAACTAGGCTGGACAGCAGGGGCAAGGGTGTCAGTTTTAAAGTTTAAAAGCTCTGTATCTAAACCTTTGATTAGCTGATGCAACTGCTCTCCATCTGGACAGTAAAGGTTTTGTGCACAAAAAAGTATGTGTTGGGAGCTGAAGTGCTGGGTCATAATCGTGGAGACTAAACCGCTCACATCAAGACCACGTTGTCAGTAGCACATGTGGGTTTAGAATGACAGGGGAATATTAGCAATGTGAAAGTATCACTACTCCTGATGCTCACCATGGAAGAGGAAATGGATGTAGCCACTGCCAGTCAGATGCTCAGTAGAACCACTCCCATGGTGGAGTGGATAGAGCACCCAACCTTGCAGTGCATGGGTTGGGAGGATTGTGGTTTGATTCTGTTGTAGGGAATCTTTTACTTTTAATATTTTTTTCTTGCACCTGTGTCCACACCCCCTCAGAGTTGATTATAATAGTTCTGGGGGGTGACGGACAAAGCCCCCACATGGAGGGTGTGGGTGGAAAAGTCCCCCGCATTTAAAGAGGGACATTAAACTCCTGGAGAGGGTCCAGAGGAGTGCAACCAAAATGATTTGGGGCTTGGGGGATAGGACCTATGGGGAGGGACTCGAAGAGCTAAATATGTACACATTGGAAGAGTGAAGGGACCGGGGGGGACATGATAGAGGTCTTCAAGTACATGAAGGGGATAAATAAGGGAGAAGCAGTCAAGGTGCTCTGAAGGAAGGATGGAGGGACAACTAGACGTCATGGGTGGAAGATGGAGGGGGGGAGTTTCAGGGGAGAAAGGAGGAGGTGCTACTTCACTGAGAGGGTGGTGGAGCCATGGAATGCGCTGCCCAGGGGGCTGATGGAGGCATAAATGGTGGAGGGGTTCAAGAGGGGGTGGGACAGATACAGGGGAAGGGTTCTGGAAGCAAAAACCAGTGCAGCGAGAATATCCAGGACTGGGAAGGGAGAAGCCGGGGGGGAGGGCAGCAAGATCAGCTCCCAGGGTGGGGGCTGACCAAACGAGTAGACATGAAAGATCATTAGACCTATTCTGCTGGCACTTTAGTATGTTAGTATGTTAGTATAAAACAAAAGAAGACCTTTCTGGTGTTGCTGCATGCTGTTTGTTGGTGATCGGTCTTGATGTGTGCAGTTTCATCTGCAGCATTATGACCCCATGCTGAAGTGCTGCTGCTGCTGCTGCTGCTATCCCACCTGAGGGATGGTGGTTGTATTGCTGCTGCTGTCACTCTTGAAGGGTGAGGTCCATGGTGTTGCCATGGTTACCACTTAGGGATGGGAGCCATAGTGCTGCTAAGGTCTCCCCTGAGGGATGGGAGTTATAGTGCTGCTTCTGCTGCTGTCACTGCCACTCCTCAGGGATGGGGGCTGTGATTCTGCTGATGTCACCCCTGAGGGCTAGGGGCAACAGTGATGTTGCTGTCCCCCTGAGGGATAGGGGCCATAGTGCTGGTGCCATCGCCCCAGAGGGGTGAAGGCCATAATGCTGCTACTTTTACCCCTGAAGGAGAGAAGCAATAGTGCTGCTGTCATAGCCCATGAGAAAAGGGGCTATGGTGCTGCTCCTGCTGCTGTAGCTGTCACCCCTCAGGGATGGTGGCCATAGTGCTGTTGCTATTGTCACCCCAGAGAGATAGGAGCCATGGTGCTGCTGCTGCTGCCACATATGAAGGCTGGTCAACTCAAGATCCCAAAGATGAGGAGAGACACACACACACACACACACATATACACACTGACGTCCAAGATCTGCACATTCAGATCCCTGGGGCAAATAGGCATCAATAATAGTGGGAGGACTGTGTATACATAAGATCAGGGTAGTAAGTGAGGAAGTGGATGTAGCCACTATCAGTCGGGTGCTCGGTAGAGCCACTCCCATGGTTGAGTGACTAGAGCACCCGACCTTGCAGTACGTGGGTTGGGAGGATCATGGTTTGATACATAAGATCAGGGTAGTTAGTGAGGTAAACAATAAGATAGAGATGTCGATAGGGAGAATGGGGTAAATGGAGAAAATCACAAACCCAATAAGAAAAGGGACGGTGCAAAAAGGGGTAAGGCTATTAAGAAATGGAGGGTACTGAGTACCAATGCCCATAGTCTGGGCAACAAGCTCCCTGAACTGGTGGCCTTGATGGAAGAGGGATGCCTGGATATCATAGCAGTCACAGAAACATGGTACACAGAGAACCATGACTAGGATGTTAACATACCAGGGTACACAACCTACAGGAGAGACAGGAAGGGAGGGAGAAGAGGGGAGGAGTAGCTCTCTATGTAAGGGAAGGGATATAAGCAACTGAACAAAAGAGTAAACAGGGAGGAGAGGAGGCATTGTGGGTCACCTTAGAGACTGAAAATGGCACCACAATCCACACAGGGGTTGTATACAGACCCCCATGTCAGGGGGAGGGAATGGACAAGGATATGATAAAAGGCATCCTTAGGATGGCAGAGAAAGGGAAGATACTGTTGATGGGGGACCTGAATATGCCAGATGTTAACTGGAGCACCTTGGCTGCAGCCACACCCAAAAACAGGGCCATTCTCGATGCCCTTCAGGTGGCATGCCTCAGACAGCTAGTTTTGGAACCCACTCATGAGAGAGCAGTCTTAGACCTCGTACTCTCAAATGGGGATGGTGAGAAGATCTCAAATCTAGAAGTGGGTAGCCATCTGGTAACAAGTTACCACCAAACAGTGTGGCTCATGATAAACTCAGCTACAGGACAGCTTGGGCGGGACATACAGTAGCTGGCTGTTTGTGTTTGTCTCTGTCAGTAGTTTAGTTTTTGTGGTTTTTCATATGTTTCTACTTGGAGGAACTGGACCATTCTTGGACATAACATCTATGAACATTTCCTGGACTAAGAAACTACAAAACATCACCACCAGGTATAGGCATTCTCATCATAAATCAACTTTCTTGGAAGACATCAAAAAAGCAAAAGTGAGGTCAGTAAATCTTTGATACAAGTTTCTGGGTTGTGGAGTGCTGCATTGAATCCACATTTTCATCTGACTTTCTTAAAGGATGTGTGCCTGTCTTTGAGGTCTATTCACAACTGTTTTGGAGAACAAAGGGAAGATTCTAACAAAGGATTTTTAAATCCTGCATATGCCCTGGCTAATGTTCATTACCTTGAGGAATTTAACATTTTCTGGGTCTTTGATCTACAGTAACAATCAGCTTTCTGGTCCACAGTAGCTCACCATGAGTCACTCAGGAACACTCACCCTTGCTGCAGTAAACATTTGCAGTCTCTTCTACCTCTCACACTAACCATTCAAGCTCGATACCAGCAACCTGGCACCATGGCAAATCCTCCCTACCCTCACTTGTGGCACCCTCCTACAAGGGACTGGGTGCAAATGACAGCTCACACTGCTGGAAAGTTGACAAATCGACACCTGCTCCTATCCATTACCCTACACTGGGACCCTAAACGACTACACTGTACTCAAACTAACAAGAAACAGAGGCATTGCATGTTATACTATGAGCTGCGGCAGATGTCTCTTAAACTCCTGCTCCTCGTCCTTCTGACATTAGGAAGTGTCCATCCAAACTCTGACCCTGTTTCTAGCAGGGTAACAAATCTAGCAAAAATGGAGGGGGGTCTCACCATCGCCACCTTAAATATCTGTAGCCTCCTTCCAAAACTGGCATCCCTTCAAGTCTTTGCCAGTCAACACAATCCCAACATACTAGCCATTTTTGAAACCTGGTTGACACCAAGCACTCAGGGCCATGCCATCTCACTACAAGGCTACAATATTTTCAGACTGGACAGGACTAATAAAGGGGGGGTTGTGCTATTTACATTAAGGACAACCTCTCTAGCCACCCCGTCTGCTTTTCTACCACTAACTCCTCTGTGCAATTTCTCCCTGTCAAGCTACTACTTGGTGCCCAAAATAAAGTGCTTACTGTGGCCGCTGTCTATATCCCTCCTAAAGATCCAGGGTCCAGCCTCCAGACTGTTCTTGAATCTGTAAGATCGCAACCACCTGACACCGAGCTCCTTCTCCTTGGTGACTTTAATATAAATTGGCTCGCTTCAGACGTTGGGTCCCTCAAGGATGCTATCCTAGCAGCTAACCTAATGCAAATGGTGAGCTCCCCCACTAGAAAAAACTACAAAACTGGAACTTGCACTCTCATTGACTGAATCCTTGCTAGCCACCCAGCCCGCATGAAAAACACAGTTGTTCTCCCAGACTCTCTCAGTGACCACTCCCCTGTGATCTGTACCTGGACAAATAAGTTCCAAAACCCACCTCCAAAAACCATCTCAAGCAGAGTGCTACCCCATGGAAACCTTACTAAGCTCAAAACCTGTCTTTTACAGCAAGACTGGTCCCCAATATACAATACTCTAGATGTTGAAGCAGCCCTAGATTATTTTATCACAACTTTCAACACTGCCTGTGACACCTATGCACCAGTAAAAAAGTGTAAAATCAAAGCTCTCTCAAATCCCTGGCTCATGGCCAAACTACTGGCCCAACTCAAAGCTCGGGACACCTCTGGGCCATAGCCAGAGCCACAGGCTCCTTGACAGATATCCAGAAGTATAAACAGGCATGAAACCAATGTACCAAACAAATCCAACTAATGATGAGCTCCTATTTCAAAAATGCCCTCTCAAACTCCTGGGGTGATGGGAGATCATTCTGGGACAACATAAGAAATATCACAGGTAAGCAGTCCAAATCCTCTCCCACTATAATGACTGTCGATGGAACCACTACCCTAGACCCAATGGTCATGGCAAAGGCCTTAAACAAAACTTTCACTGACCTCAGTGGTGTCCTCCCTCCTGACTTCTTCTCTGACAAGGACTCACCAAAACCAACATCTGCTACTGCCTTACCTGACCAACCACTTTTCCACTTCAAAATAGTTAAGGCACATAAAGTCTACAAATATATATAAAAAGGCAATCTCTAAATCCAGAGCAAGCAGTGATACTATTGATCTTAAAATTCTGTCCCTTACCCTGAAAGAGGTGGTGCACCCACTCACCAAAATTTTCAATCTCTCCCTCTGCCTTAGACAATTTCCCAGCAAATGAAAGTCTGCTATAGTCACACCAGTGTTCAAAAGTGGTGACAAGTCCCTACCAGGAAACTATCAGCCTATATCTATACTTCCACCCCTCTCAAAGGCCCTCGAATGCATTGTGGCTGACCAACTCTCAGACTACCTGCATAAGTATAACATACTCTGCTTGCAGCAACATGGATTTAGGAAAGGACACAGTACGTCGACCGCCCTACTGGAATTCTCAGCAGAAATTTACACTGCCTTGGACAAAGGATATCAAACCGGAGCTGTTTCCATTGACCTAACAAAGGCATTTGATACTGTTCACCATGGCTTACTTATCACACAACTACACAGTCTTGGGCTCTCAGAAGGACGGGTGCCTGGGTTTAAAGTTACCTGGCCCAACGCTCTCAATCAGTAAAAATCTCAGAAGTTCTCTCAGACTCAAAACTGGTCCTCTCAGGTGTTCCACAGGGGTCAATCCTAGGCCCCCTTCTTTTCAGCCTTTTCCTTAACTCTCTCCCCAAATCCTGCCCAGAACAAATAATCCTTTATGCTGATGATGCCATGATTCTCTCCTCTCATAAGGACCCAAAACCCTTACTCCAGAGCCTGCAACTGGCTTTCTCCAATGTTGAAAAGTGGTTCCTAGATCACAAACTGGTCCTAAATCACAAAAAAACAAAATCCATGCTTTTCTCCAGTCCACAAAACAGGAAAAGACAAATTCCACTTACTATCAAAACATACCCAGGAAATATCCTTGAACAAGTGTCAACATTTAAATACCTTGGAATCACCTTTGATCAAGGTCTTACCTTTGTGACCCACATTGATAACACAGCGAAAATGGTGAACCAGCGCATTGGTATCCTGTTCCGAAATTGGAAATTCCTTACCCAAGCTGCGCTGAGGATTGCTATCCAAACCTCTGTCATCTCAATCATAGACTATGGCTTAATTATCTATGGCTCTGCCACTACCACCGCACTAAGGCGCATCACAACCACCCTAAACAAGGCCTGTTGGCTGCTCACTGGAGCGCAAAGACATACTCATACATGTGAGCTCTACACTGAAACAGGATGGTTACAACTCTCAAATCGCATAAGGTACCTCACATGCTTGATGGCAAAAAAATCCATCTTGGGCCGCACTCCGCTGTGTATCCAAGACCTACTTTGCCCGAATACCAGCATCAGTCCCACCAGAAGATCAGAACACCAGCCTCTCCAGGTCCCCAGATGCTGGACTACACAGGGCCAAAGATCTTTTGCCTATCGTGCCCCATCTGGTACAATGCCCTGAGCTTGCTCATTACATTCTCCACATCACTAGGAGCTTTCAAATCTGTGCTTTACTCTCACCTCTTAGCCTCTAGCGCCTGTGACTGCCTTGACTAATGATTCTTCCCTCATGGCTGTTTTTACTGTTTTTCATCCTCCTCCTCCTCCTCCTCTGCTCCTTTCTTGACAAAGGCATCTGAGTACCTCTAACTACTCTAAGTCTGCTCCCCTTCCCATATCTCCTCCTACCCTTCCCACCGTGACCATTCCTCCAATGTTTTGTTTTCCTGTGATGTACTGTATTATACTGGGTTATTGAAACCTTTATAATTTGCTGACCATTCTATGTAACATGTCTTGTTTGTTTGTACATTGATGACGTGGAACCTTTGTATAAGAGCAATTGGCTCAAAGGTAATAATTCCTAGAACAATAAACTAAATAAACTAAACAGAGTCAAGCCATACAAAAGTGAGGGTTCTGGACTTCAGGGCGGCTGACTTTGGCAAGATGGGAGAGTGCCTTAGAAAAGCATTAGCAAATAGGCTGGGGGGGGTGAAGCAACAATGGGGAAACATCAAAACTGCCATCACAGAGGCAACAAGACTTTGTGTGAAGCAAATAAACAAATCAAAACAAAAGAAAAAGCCACTATGGTTCTCAAAAGAGATGGTGATGAAGGTTAGGGAGAAAAAGATAGCATTTAGGAAGTATAAGGAAACACAGAAGGAGCAGGACAGAGAACTGTACCAGTTAAGGCAAAAGGAAGCAGGGACAGTTGTCAGAATAGCAAAGGCCCAAACTGAGGAAAAGATAGCCAACTCAGTTAAGAGGGGAGATAAAATCTTTTATAGGTACATCAGGGAGCGCAGTAAAACAAAGGGAGAGATAGTGAGGCTGAATAGAATGTATGGTGGGTGAGCAGAGAGGGACAGTGAAAAAAGCAGGGATACAGAAAGAATACTTCTGTTCATATTCACAAAAGAGGAGGAGGGAGAGGTGCCTAATCCAATTAACAGAAGCACTCTGGATAGGGAGGTCAATCCCAGTCCCTTCACAGAAGAAA
Organism: Neoceratodus forsteri; assembly: GCA_016271365.2. NCBI lineage: Eukaryota > Metazoa > Chordata > Ceratodontiformes > Ceratodontidae > Neoceratodus > Neoceratodus forsteri. Next base: position 1,061,113,221 of record CM028130.1, on the reverse strand, counting down.
GGGTTCTGAAAGAACTCCTAAAACTGAAGGTGAACAAAGCAATGGGGCCTGATGGAATTCACCCCAGAATTCTAAAAGAATTAAGGAGAGAACTAGTGACACCACTGACTACCCTTTTTAACAAATTATGGGAGGATGGTATGGTACCCGAGGACTGGAGGAAGGCAGATGTGATATCCCTTCACAAAAGTGGGAGCAAGACAGAGGCAGGAAACTATAGACCTGGCAGTTTGACCTCTGTGGTTAGGAAAGTGATGAAATCATTTCTGAAGGAAAAAATTGTTGAGTACCTAGAGGCCAGTGGGGCACAGGACTCAAGGCAGCATGGGTTCACAACAGGAACATCATGTCAGACAAATCTAATTGATTTCTTTGACTGGGTGACCAAAGTACTAGACCAGGGAAGGGCTGTGGGCATGGCCTACCTAGACTTTAGCAAGACATTTGACACAGTCCCACACAAAAGATTAATAGTCAAATTAACCAGCCTGGGAGTGGGTCCCAGGGTGGTAGCCTGGCTAAAACATTGGCTGGACAACAGGATACAGAAGGTAATTGTAAATGGAGTCCACTCTGAAGAAAGAGGGGTTACTAGTGCGGTACCGCAGGGTTCAGTACTGGGTCCAGTCCTTTTTAATGTCTTTATAAGTGACATTGCAGAGGGACTGGAAGGAAAAGTATGCCTCTTTGCAGATGACACAAAGATCTGCAATAGGGTTGATACACAAGGAGGCATGGAAAGGATGAAAAGGGCCTTGGCAAGGTTGGAGGAATGGTCAGAAGTATGGCAGCTTGGATTCAATGCAATGAAGTGCAGAATAATGCATCTGGGAAACAAAAACCCAGGGGAAGATTACGCAATGGGGGGGAGGGTAGCAACAACAACAAAAATGGAAAGGGACCTGGGAGTAATCATATCAGATGACCTTAAGGTAAGTAAGCAATGTGAGATGGCAATAGGGAGGGCTGGGGGGATACTGGGATGTAAAGGGAGAGGCATCACCAGGTAGAAAACAAGAAGTTGTTCTCCCTCTGTACAGACAGCTGGTGAGACCCCATCTGGAGTACTGCATCCAGTTCTGGAGACCCCATCTCTGCAAAGACATAGACAGGATGAAGGAAGTCCAGAGGAGAGCAACTAAAATGATACAGGGTCTGCAAGAGAAGCCATACAAGGAGAGACTAAAGGAGCTTAATATGTATACCCTTGAGGAAAGGAGGGAGAGGGGGACATGATAGAAACTTTTAAGTACCTCAGTTGAATCAACAAAGTCCAAGAGGGTAGCATCTTTCAGAAAAACAGTTGTGCAAGAACAAGGGGACACAATTTGAAGATAATGGGGGGGACAGCTCAGGGGCAATGTGAGGAAGTATTTCTTCACAGAGAGAGTAATGAATGCATGGAACAGCCTTCCTGAGGAGATTGTGGGGTCTAAAACTGTGGGAGAATTCAAGAATGCATGGGGGACAGACATAAGGCAATTTTTGTGGGGGTTAGGAAGAAATAGGCTGTTGGTTAAATAGGATCTTCAGCTTATCCTGTAGGTAGAGAAATGGGCAGACTAGGTTGGCCAAGTGGTCCTTATCTGCTCTCAAAGTCTATGTTTCTGTTTCTAAAACCAAAGTGAGGTATAGGTTGAGCTTATCAGTGAGTCTATTATTTTTAATAACTACAACTTCTGATGTACAATGCTAGGTAGCAAAATTCCTAAAATACATGCTAGCTCAGAAAAAAGAAATGTTAAATAAAACTTGCAAAACAAAACACTGGTAAAACAAATTTTGGCTTTGTAGAAACTGGTGACAATACTGGGTTTTTACATTTGGAAAAACAGATTTTGCCATTTTTCAATCACAATAAACTGGTGTACCTGCACATTTTCTTCAGCCATTAGGAGGGGACTAACCCAGTAACTGAAGGCATGAAGCCAGCTGAATATTCTATGTTAAAACACCTGACTGAGATGAATCTCCATAATTCTTACCTTATATAAGCTGAACTCTGAAAGGGTATGAAACTTAAGCTTGAGGGTCATACAAGTATGGTGGCAAAGAGATCTCAGATCCTTACTTAAATCATTGCTTATCTGGGAGGATGTATATGCATATTTTTTAACTGTTTTGAGTTAGACTATTTCATTTATTCACAGCACTTATCATGGTAAACCTGAAAGTTCAAGAGCCTGACCCTGGTTGATAGTATCTGGTCATGTAACAGTATATACTGTTTGTTCATTTGCTTATTTCACAGTATACTGTACCCATATATTTCTGTCAGAGTTGAACATTTTTGTTTAGCAAAACAAATATACTTGCATAATTCTACTTTTGATTGAGATACTTTACTTGTGTCTTCTACCTGTGGTCCAGGAATTAACTAATGCAAAGCGTAAACACATAACATTGTGCCTGTGCAACTCAGGATAAAAAAATGAAAATGTCTGAAGACTGAAATACTGAACCCTGGTCAGAAAATATTTTATTAAAGAAACATCCTGGTGATGGATAGTAGGGGGTTGATGGTTCACCAATAAAACATCCAACATAGTACAAATTTAATAATTGTGCTCATTACAATGTAAGCTCATCAATCATCAGTATCTGTAATCATAATAAATTATTTAAGATATTCAGCCTCCATGTATTGCTTACATTGTGAGTTTAAAGTTCTATGATTCTTTAAATGGGAGCCAACACAAAAAATCCAGAGGCAAAAGAGCTCCAGGTGTGAAAACACTGTAGAAACTGCTTGGCCATACAATTTATGAAAATATTTACCTGAGCCACCAAAGCAGTAGACAGGTGGGGCAGCTTCACAAGTGTTCCCATAGAAGGATTTACCCCAGCTCCAGGGTTCCAGCTTTCAGTTTAAGAAATTCACCTTACTACATGGTGAAGAAAATGCCACACAGATGTTGCTGCACAGCCAATGCAATTGCATTGAAATGTTGTTACAGTTAATGTGGCTGAGCAGTGTCTCAGAATGAGATAGTCTTTTCTGCAGTAACTGCAGCAACACCTGTGTGCTTCAGTACAGCAGATAAGCATTTCCAAAGATAATTTCTTAATCAGACAGCACTTTATTTAAATATGTTTAAGTACTCCCAGAAAATATACTTCTGCTAGCTACCAGATGAACCAGTGAACGTGGTGTTGCCAAGCCAGGTTCAGGAGCAGACTCTGGCTGTTGATAATTTAATGTCCAGCTGTGGAGAGCACAGCTCACAGCCATGCCATGCTCTGGCAGTACAGAAACTTCTGTTGAAGGGTCAGGGAACTTGCTTCCCCACTAAGAGTATTCTGTATGAATGTGAGGCCAGATGTGGAGCTGGGAAGGGTGGCTCCCATATGGTTGGGGGTTACAGTGGGGGAAAATGTCTGCTGAAAGTACAGTATGATGACAATGGTACACCTGGGCCCCATACTCCTAACCATTCCTCATCAGAATCTGTGCCCATAGGGGGTTGACATCCCCCTTGGGTTCCACTATGCACAGGCAAGCCATGAAGCCATGAAGACAGCTGGGGGTAGTAAACAGTTGGTGCTGAGTAGTTGCTGGCAGAAGCCTGAGATGGGATGCTTGGCCAGGACAATAAAAACCTTGATAGAAACAAACAAAAAAATATTCTGCTCTTATTTTGTATTTTTTTGTTCTTTGTCCTGTCCAATTTTTGCATTAGCTTCTGCACTACATACGGAATGTATATTTTAAAACTAAAGCAGGTGAAGAAGTATTTTTCGATGCAAGTGGGGACACTCCAGCACTCTACGATATTGTAAACTGGCAACTTTATCCAGATAGTACTGGCAGATATGTTAAGGTGGGACATTTTGACAACCTTGCTAAGGAGGACAAGAAAATCACCATCAATGATACTGCCATCTTGTGGAGTGGAGGATATAATCAGGTTATATTCCATTACTTAACAATTTTTAAATCACTGCAGATATATGTTTTTACATGTCTTTTGCAGTCAAGACAGAAGTCAATAAATTCATATAACAATCATTTTCTTATTTTTTTCCTGAATATGATGTTTAAATTTGGGGCAACAATTTAATATTTAGTCAAGTATAGTTAGTGAACTGCAAGTTTTATTATTCGTGTGAACATTTCTAAAAGTTTCTGTGCTTACAACTGCAATCTCCAATCTCCAATCTGGGTTTAGGAAAAGACATAGCACTGAGACCGCCCCGGTCCGGGTTTTAAATGATCTCCTAATTGTGAGAGATTGAAAGGCTCGTACTATTCTAGTCCTTCTTGATCTCTCTGCAGCATTTGATACTGTGGACCGTTGTGTGCTTTTGGAATGCCTGCGGCTTCTTTGTGGACTGTCTGGAACAGTTTTACATTGGTTTCAATCTTTCCTTACAGGCAGAACACAGAGGGTTGTCACTGGAATTTATTCTTCTGATGCTTTCTCCCTGTTTTGTGGGGTACTGCAGGGCTCCATCTTGGCATCCATGTTGTTTGCAACTTATATGCTGCCATTAGGAGAAATCATTAGGTGATACAGTTTGGGTTTTCACTGCTATGCAGATGATACCCAACTGTATCTGTCCTTTATTCCCAGACAGGAAGATGTGATCTCCATGCTTAACAGCTGTCTAGCCAAGGTCAGAGATTGGATGAGCACTAGCTGTCTGAGGTTAAACCCAGATAAGACTGAGGTGTTGGTTGTGGACCCTGGATGCCTTGAGGTGGGACCTAGGGCTGGGCTTCCATATGGCTTATGGCTTGATGGTGTCCAGCTCTTGACCTCAGACTGGGTGCGTAACCTGGGCATTATTTTTGATGGTGGTTTGACCCTGAAATCTCAGGTGTCTGCCATTGTGAAATCTTCCTTTTATCATCTTAGGAATATCACCAGGGTGAAACACCTGGTTCCTCAGACTGACCTTCCCATATTGGTCCATGCCTTCATCACCTCCCACCTTGATTACTGCAATGCCCTTTACCTAGGACTACCTGGAGTTGATATCTGCCACTTGCAGCTAGTGCAGAATGCGGCAGCCAGGCTTCTGACTGGTATGTCTAGGTCTAGTCACATTACGCCTGTGCTGCATGAACTGCACTGGCTGCCGGTTCAGTGGCAGATCACCTTTAAGGTCAGGTTGCTGACCTATAAAGCCCTACATGAACAGGGATCCCAGTACTTGCAAGATCTTCTTATTCCCTACTGCCCCTCCTGCTCACTCCGATCTGCCAACGAGGGATTGCTAAAGATTCCCAGGGTTCGGTTAAAGACATCTGGGGCACGTGCATTTTCTTATGCTGCCCCTTCCCTGTGAAATTCTCTACCTCGTCAGATAAGAGAATGCATGACTGTCTCAAGTTTTAAGTCTGAGTTCAAAACTTATCTGTTTTTTAAAGCTTATTCTGAATGATTTTAAATATGACTGTTTAATTTAATTTAACTGTTTGTTTTAATATGTTTGCACAGTGCTTTGGCTATGAAAAGCACTTTAAAAATAAAGTTTTACTTACTTATTTAGCCAGCTTTGGCATTAGATAATTGAAAATGTATATGCATGCTTTCTTGGAAGAGTCATATAAACTGCTAAACAGAGGAGCAATTGTGGAAATGGGTTACGTTACAGCAGTTCAAAATTTCACAATTTAATTATGTGATAACCTGTGTGAAAATGTTAAAAATATTTGAATGTTTACAGCTCCACTGCTATTTCAAGTATACACTGAAGAATTGGCATGCATATCAAATTAAATATGTCCTGGGATCTAATTAAGCTGAATATTTTTATTTTTTATTTATTTTATTGAAATCTAGGATTACAAATACCTTTGAGCAGGAACAGGAATACATATAGTTTAGTAGATTTAAATGTATTGCAGATACTTTAGAAACTACTAAATGGCAACATTTGCTCAAAAATTCATGGGCGCATAATAGGTAATGCCTCTAGAACTCCACTTGTGGAATTTAATTTTCACCAAGAATTTACCACTACTGGATCACCTTACCTGCACCAGCATCATGGCCCTGCCATTCCCCTCCAACTCTCTTATGACAGTGATGCCCCACATCTTGCTCCATCATGACTAAAGACATCCAGATACTTCTGTCACAATGGTCTAAGTCACAACCAGTTGTAAGGCTTGGCATCACTTGGTGCCACCATTTTCAAATAGTAGAAATATGCATTGCTATCTACAGGGTTGTTAAAGAGTCAGCAGGTGGCACTGTACAGAAACAATGCTGCACATGCATGTGCTTCCACAAGCCATTAAGTCAATGAATTCTAGTGGTTATCTGGCGTATTGCAAGAATTCAAGCTAGTGCACGTTGATGTCAATGACTATTCTTCATGGTTTATCACTGAAGATAGTGGCCTGACACGTGATACCACTATACTTTTCTTATGGAGCCTCCTATGAATATTATCTTATTGCCAGTTTGCCTAGTCTTTACCTTCCTCTACAATGGCAACTCAAGTGTAGGTCTGGGCAAAATGTATGAAAATAGCTTCGACAAAAGCATCACAGCTCTCCACAATTTTACAAAAGGTCATGAAATTCAACTATAATTACGGTTTTTATTTTGGAATCTTTGGCTGCTTATAACCTGGCTAGACTTTGAACAAAAGATTACAGAGTTTTCAAACACACAGCTTCTTTTTTCCATATTATTTTTTCTCCTAGTTGGCAGCTCATCTTCACAGTGATATAGCCTGATCAGGCTGAACCCAGCCACTAGCCAGTTGGCTACTGAACTTTTTTCCCTCTCACCTCTGCACCTCTGTCAACTTTACACAACTATAGTTTCCCCTGTGCCACGAGCAAGCTCCCTGGCCCAATCACAAGGGTCACTGTGTTGCTGGAACCTGCTACCAACCCTCCCCTGCTGAGATAAACTGCCAAGAAGCAGCTGTTTCAGCCATGGCCTGCCTTCTGACAAGACTTCCCAGGATCACTTTCAAACCAAGCTTCAAAGCTTAATATTTAGGGTCAATTAACCTAATGAGATTGGTGATACGCTGTCCTCTAGTTTTAAAGATCACAGGGAATCTCCTCAACCAGATGAAGGACAAGGACAACCTCTGGGAAAAAGCCAGGTCCAACCACAGCAATCATGACTTCTAGTTCTACAGAGCCACAAGGAACCTCTGCACCAACCTCATCTGGCAAGCAAAGGCTGACTTCCACAAGAAACAGCTAATAAACTCCTGGGGCGATGGGAAGAGATTTTGGGAGAACATTAAAAACCTCCTTGGGAAGGATGATAAGAAGCACCCCCAGCTGCTCAACATCAATAACTACCCTACAACTGACCCTTGAATTATCGCTGACTCCTTCAACACAGCATTCACCGACCTCACCTCGGTACTACCCTCTGACTACATACTCCCTGTTTCTGACCATCCCAACTGCATGCCCCACAGGAGCTCATGGTCAAATGTTTATTTCAAAAGGGTAACGGTGAAGGAGGCCCTGAAACAAGTAAAAAAAAGTGCTAGGCAAGACCAGACTGGGCAGTGATGGAGTAGACATGAAACTCCTATCCCTTACACTGCATGACCTCATTGTGCCAATTACAAAAATATTCAATAAATTGCTGGCTCTAACTCAATTCCCTGAGATCTGGAAGCTGCCCCTTGTGTCACCAGTACATAAGAATGGCGACAAGTCTAGTATTGCCAACTATAGGTCTATTTCCATCCTTTCTCCCTATACAAAGCATTGGAAAAGATAGTGGCAGTACAACTCATGGAGTACCTCAACAAGTACAACTCCTATGCCCTAACCAACATGGCTTCAGACAGAATCGTAGTACCACCATTGCACTACTGGATTACATGGACTACGCGCACAAGGCACTGGACGAAGGCAAACTGGTGGAGTCTGTGTTCATCGACCTCACCAAAGCCTTTGACACTGTTAATCACTCCCTTCTACTGGCACAGCTGCAGAACCTGGAGGTCACAACCAATACTTCATGCTGTTTCAAGGATTACCTGACTTACAGAACCCAACGAGTCAAAATAGAACACACAGTGTCTAGCTCCAGAGAGGTATCACTAGGGGTCCCCCAGGGTTCAATACTGGGACCCTTACTGTTCAGCCTTTTTCTGAATGATCTTCCTAAAGCATGTGACACTAAACTGATCCTATACACAGACGATGTAGTTCTACATAATTGCAATACATCCCACGATGCCCTCCAATCCAAGCTGCAGATTTCATTCAACAAACTTGAGGACTGGTTCAGCACACATAAACTTCTTCCAAATTACAAAAAGGCCAAGACCATGCTCATAACCAGCCCCCATCTCAAAAAGAATCCCCCCCATCTCCAACAAAGACAGTCAGCTGCTGGAACAAGTGCTCTTGTTCAATTACCTGGGAATCACCATAGATGACATCATCAACTTCACTCAGTACATCGACTCAGTGGTTAAGATGGTAAACACCAAGCTGGGTGTCCTCTATAGGCATAAGAAGTATCTCACCTCTGAGGCCCTCTGCCTTTCAGTCTCCAGTTCTATCCTCTCAACCATAGACTATGGTCTGGTGATTTATGGTGCATCTACAGTACGGATACAGCACTAAAAAGAGTTTATATTGCTCTCAACAAAACTTGCAGGCTCACACTGGCTGCAGATCGAAATACGCATACCAGCTCTCTGTACAAAGAGACTAAACGGCTGCCTCTGAAGAACAAGATAAAGTACCAAACCTGCCTCCATGGTAAGAAGGCGTTAATGGGCAGAACCCCCACCCTGCGTATCCAACATCCTCTCACAGAGTGGTAACAGCTATGCCACCAGGCATTATCCATGGTGGTGTCTAAACTAATCCTATCTAGGCATTGGATGGATAACTGGACCCCATCATGATCCAAATGGGTTCAAGAGTGTCTGATGGCTATTGTTGCTGAGTACATAATAACAGGTTATAACTCTACCTCACCCCATGCATACCAACATTGGTCACAGCTTTATGGCCATTTGCTCAAGTAGGCATGGGGGAGGTTCTACTTAATTCATATTAATGGTTGTAAATACAGACTCAGTAGTTGTAAGTGCACTGGTCGAGGGTGGGAGGATTGGGGGGAGGGTTCGAACAGCTATGATTGTATTGTTTGTTGTTTTTTTTTGTATTTTGATGTGTTCCTAATCTTTGTTATTCTTACAAGATGACTCCCATGGGTTAAATGTTAGAAATACCACTTCTCCCCAGTGCAGTTTAACCCCTGCAAGGTATACATACATATATTTTTTTTTAAATCAAGGATGGAAATGAGAAAGGAAAAGTGTGGCCTACTGGGATTTGAACCTCAGATCTCTGGTATGCCATTTCAACGCTCTAACCATTAAGCTACAGGCTTACTGGTCAAAGCGTCTGAGGAATTTCCTTACAGCCACACACTCTCCTTTCTCTAGTGTTGCGCAATTATGCAACTAGGAACCAATGTTAGAAATACCACTTCTCTCCAGTGCAGTTTAACCCCTGCAAGGTATACATATTTTTTTTAAATCAAGGATGGAAATGAGAAAGGAAAAGTGTGGCCTACTGGGATTTGAACCTCAGAACTCTGGTATGCCGTTCCAGTGCTCTAACCATTAAGCTACAGGCTCACTGGTCAAAACATCTGAGGAATGGGTTAAATGGTAATTAATTTAAAAAAATTCAATAAAGTTTATTATATTAAAAAAATGGCCTAAGGCAACACCTCACCAGCACAGAGTGTGACTGCTACTGAAGGTTCTAACCATCCACCCCATGCCCCCATGATAACCCTTGTAGCAGCCTGCTTAGTACTTGCTCCTCCAGCTAGTGACTGCTAGCAACTTCTCCACCCCTCTGGTACTCCACAGCCCTTGGCACCAAACTAACACCATTATCCTCTATCTTCCCTGACAAGGACCTAATTCATGGCCGTCCTACACTCCCCTGACCTCCAGCTGTCTCCTAGTTCCTCTCCACTGCTCCTACTCCTACTGATGCTATACCTCACTGGTACTAGGAAAAACAGTGAAATGACTGAAATCTAATGTATGTTTGTACCAGCTAATGTATGATGTACTTACATATTCATGCCTATTTGTTTGTTTCAACTGACGTGAAACCTTCATAAAAGAGCCTGTGCTCAAAGGTATTTTCAAATCCCTAAATAAATAAATAACTAAAAAGTTTTAGGGGCTTAAAGTCCTGCAATTTACATCATTGTGAAATATAGTTTTAAAATTTCTGACTTAGATGGAAATAACTGAAATCCCAATTTTGCTGAAATTCATGGAAAATTTTCACAGAAATGTCACAATATTTCACTGATGTAAACCTGGAATTTTTGCCAGAGTTTTGCTGACAGAAGATGCATTTTGCACAGCCTTTCCCTTCGGCATTATAAATATGATTCACACAGCACCTGTGTGTTTTCTTCAGTATTGGAGTTTATGAATAATTCTTTTTTGGCAAGCATGACAGATGGTAGCAGGGTGCAAAGGGATATTTAGGCTTTATTATTTTCCTATGGTTTGTGTGTCCAAGGATTGTTTTATATATTTATTTCTTTAGTGATTTGGATTAAACACTAGGTCTTGTTTTTGGCTCTGCTGACTATCATGTATAACTGGTGGGAACTGACTGTACTCTCAAAGCAATGTTTGCCAGACTGCTGTAAGTGTTATAGGGATATTCTACCTAAGGGACTGCTGGAATATGAACTGTGCTCTCTATAAAATATGCCTCTTAAGACAGGTACAAGGAAGGGCACCAAAATAGGTGAGGAAGATCTCATATATGAAAGGGATGAACTCAGTAGTAATATGAAAGACCAAGGAAAAAGCATCAATTGCATAATTAATACTGCAGTCCTTGGATTGTGGCTGTCTCAGATAGCTAAACAGGCTGGAGAGCTCACTTCCAGGGAACAGACTGCCTGCCAGGTACACCACAGATTCTTTAGTAAGGTCAGTCATAAATTAAGCAGCCCCCCCCCCCCACAGCCCTCATCTCCTGGCCAGGACCCCCTCCCCCCAGCTTCAACAGAAGGAAAAATATTTATAGGGGGTGCATGCTCCTTTATTTTTTCATTCCCAACAGCACCCGTGGTGGCCCACTGCAGAGCGACACCATGGCAGTGAAACCTGAAAACAGACCATTGCAGCAACAGTCACTGTAATGGTCTGTTTTCACCAATGCGGTTTCTCTCGGTGTTCTGCCCCTTTCCTGGAACAACTCCAATCTTGAGTTGATTATATTGAAATCCAGGGGGTGCAGAGGCATAGCCCTCCCCCCACAAAAAAACACTCTCTTTCATGATTGCACAATACTGGTGTCAGTAATGTGCCATTGCTGTGTGGGACATCGGTAAAGTTCCTGTCGACCGCAAGTGGTGCTTCCCAGCACTCCTTGGGTCTTCTCAGATATCTGATGAGTTTTACAATCATGTTACTAGCACACCCAAGCTGCAGAGCCAAAAGTAATCACTTCACTCCCTGGCTGATGATGCCTATGACCTCCTGAGTGGCTCCAGCAGGTTTGATGGGTCTTATGACTGGAAGATAATATTACCATATTGGGGGACTATGGGAAGGGGCTTGGTGGAAGCTGAACTAGAGATGGGCATTGCTCCTGTGAGTAACAGGCCTCCTCTGATACTTGCTCTCTATAGGTACACACAGGGCTCCCTGAATTACAGGCTGTCCTGGTAGCACCAAATTTCCTCCTCCCCATTTCAATCAGAAAAAAAACAAAACATTGCCTCAGCTGGGACTTGAACCTAAGCTACCCAGTATTCTGGGCAGCCCTTGTTCAAGTCCCAGCTGACACACTTAATTATTTCTCCCCTCTATTTGTATGTGTTCGATAAATATGCAAACCAAACCCATGTGATTCAAAACAAAACATTCCTACTTCTTATCTTCATTGAGGGCCTGATCACTCAGCAATTTCCTGGCTTGAGAAATTGAGTTATGAACACCATACTGGAGACTACAGCACCTCACATATCCACCCTTGAAAATTTCTCCCTAAGTGGAAATTAAGATGAAAATTTATAAGGGCCAATGCATGTACCCTATCAGAAAGATACAGAACTTGCAGTCTTGGGATGATAGAAACATGGAGCGATTCAGACTTGTGGTCCCCACTGAAGGTAGGCCCAAATTTCATGCTGGCAGTGCACCTGGACAGGGTTGGTTGTCTGATGAAATCTACAGACTATTTGCTTAGGATACAGGCCTTTATCCACACCTAAATAACAGCTGACTATGAGCATGGTGAGACTAAGGCCCCCACAAAGTGTAATCTTTTTTTCTGCTTCTAACACTGGATCATGGTGACCTTTGCCGGCTCACATAGGTTTGAATCCTATCTCAGCTTACCTCCCTGCCTTCACAGTATTCCTCCCACCACCACTTCTCTTTGGACTGGTGGGCCTCTTTATGGTGGAGATGTGAGCTGGAAGTCTGCCACACAGAGACCTCCATCGTGTGGGGAACTACCTAAGAAGGATGTCCCCCAGTAGGGCACGAGGTCAATACCCTGCAATCAAAAATAGCATGGTCAACAGCCCCACAGGCAAAATGCCAAATACAAATATAAGGTTGGTGAAAACACTGACCGACACAAAACACAGCAGAAACAAGACAGTCATATAGGAAAACATTAGAAATGTTTTTTTTGCGGGGGGGTCTATCCCCCTCCCCGGGACTGATATGATCAACTCTAAAGGGGTGTGGACCTTGGGGATGGGGAGAAACTCAGGAGGGGGTAAAATCTGTTTCTAAACAAAAAAAATAAATAGTCACTATCAGAAGACAAGGAACCAAACCCTGGTCCCCAGGCCTCCACTGCTCCAGATGCTAGTACCTTAGCCACTCCACCATAGGAGCTGCTTGACCTGACATTACAGCTGAAGCTATTTCAGCCCTTTCTCCTCTCTGCAGACAGTGACATGGGTAGCAGTAATTTACTAATGCTATTCTACCACTGTCACTGTCATTGTTTTCAAGCTATTTACAGCGCAGTTTATACCCCGCTATTATTGCAGTGCTATATTAACCTGGTACCCCAGTAGTTCCCAGTAACATACTCCTCTGTTTCAGAATAAAGCTCTATGAAATGCTTCCTCATAGGTCCTGCAGAGCCAGGCCCAACCCCCTTCCCTCTCCCTCCATTCTCGATCTATAACTGTTATAACTAACCTGATATCTTCATTTGGTTTGAACTTGCTCTTGAGTCTTAAAAACTACAATGAAAAGCTGAAGTCCTGGATTTCAGAAGGGAGGACTTCAACATGCTGATGGAGCTAGTCAGGGAAAAGTTAGTCAGGGTGGACAATGTGAGGGGTGGAACAGAGATAAGGAAAATTAAGGGAGCCATTCTTTAGGCATCTACATTATGCATGAGAACGGTAACCAAAAAGAACAGGTTCAGGAGACTGTTACGGTTCTTGGCAAGAGTTGTTGGTGAAGGCAAAGAAAAAGACCTTCTACAAGTCTAAAGAAAAGTAGGATGATGAAGTGCGGGAAGAATACAGTACATATTGGAAAATTGTGAGGGATAAAGGGCAGTTAGGAAGACAAAAGCAGATACAGAGCTGTGTGTTGTGGAGGGGGTCAAGAGCAGAGAAAAACAGTTTTTCTAATATCTTAGGGGAAAAAGGAAGAAGGGAGGGGGCATCTTAAGGTTAGAGGGGGGAGGGTGATTGAGGAGTACAGGCAAAAGGCCACTGTCCTTAATGATTTCTTTAGCTCAGTTTTCGATAAGAAGAATGGTGGATCCTTGCCAGAGAGTGGTATTAAAGTGGTAACTAAGGGGGTCCCAGAGATGAGGCAGCCAATATTTACTACAGAAAGGACCCAGAAATGCTGACAGCACTAAAAATAGATGAGTCCCTGGGACCTGATGGGTTGCATTTGAGGCTATTCAGAGAGCTGGCATCAGAACTGGCTAAACTCCTGATAGATCTGCTCAACAGCTCTTTAAGGATGGGAGCAGTTTCAAAGAATTGGAGGGTGGTGGACATAGTTCCATTCCATGTTGGGGGGGGGGTAAGGAATGTGAGAAACTACAGACCTGTCAGTCTTACCTCAGTTATGGTAGAGAAGCTGATGGAGTCACTGGTCAAAGAGGACCTCATGGACTACTTGGAGAGCAATGGTCTCCAGGTTAGTAAGCAGCATGGATTTGAGGTAGAGAGGTCTTCTCCTCCGAAGAGTGACAGTCGGCACTAACTAAGTTCTCAGAATATGAACATCTCTCCCACCTCTCAAACCATTTCTTACCTAGATTTTTAAAAGTGTGATCCACTTTCATGAATCACCTATCACAGCAGCCATCGGAATGAAGGAGTTTGACTCTGGTGTTACTCATTATGTGTTGGGACCTCGAGCATTCTGGAGATGCTACCTCAATAAGCTACTACATTTAGTTCCCTATAGGAAACGTTAATTGTTACCAAGGTGCATGCCTGTCATGTCATCTAATAGTCACTGGATACAATGCTCTAATGCACCATATTCAGAGCCAGATGGCTACATGCGTAAACTGGTGCACCATGCAAAAAAATAGGGTTGACTGGCTCTGGTACAATATTCAACCAGATAGCAGAATCTGAACTGACCACACTATTTGTCTGAATATTGGGCCATGGTAGCATGGTGCACAGCAAGCAGTCACCATGCTTTGTGATGTGCTACCAGAGCACGACACACACTGGATAGTGCCATCGCCCTATGGGCGATAGTCAGTCCAAACATGCAGATGAGCCATTTGGGCATGCACCACACTAATGGGCCATTTGGGCATGCACCACACTAATGGGCCATTTGGGCATGCACCACACTAATGGGCCATTTGGGCATGCACCACACTAATGGGCCATTTGCATAACCATTATGTGCTCACCTGCATGAGTGCATCAGCCTGTGTGCCAGGCCAGGCCCCCCTCCCAAACCCTGATTCCCCATCCAATACAAGAAATGAGCCCTGGTGGTCTAGTGGTCCCTCCTATGCCACAATCCCCTCTGATATTAAAATCAAATCATCCCTGGTGGTCTAGTGATCCCTCCCAAATCTCAAGCCCCTCTGACAGTACAATAAAGTAATTTGTGGTGGTCTAGTGGTCCCTTCCCTGCCCCTTTCCTCTCTAATGTTAAATAAACTCATTCCTGGTAGTTTAGCAGTTCCTCCTAAGCCATGATCCTCTGTGAATAAACAGTTAAAAATCCCCAGTGGTCTAGCATTTCCCCTCCCTAACCTGACCTGCCCACATCAGACATATACATATTCCTGGTGGTCTAGTGGACCTCCACCCCAGCAGGTAGTGTCCCATCACCCCACTCCTCCTATCCCATCCCCAAGAGCCAGCACCTGGCACAGCCCCCTGCTCACTAACACAGCTGACCGCAGACTGGGCTCTCATGGAGTGCATATTTTACAAGTCTGAGAGTCAATGGATTTTATTTTTAATATTACCAGACAGCAGATCACAGGGTAGGTGATACAGCAGACAAGAGAGAAGCTCACAGCACGGGAGATGGGTCCAGTAGGAGGCACTTCATGTGTGGATGTATGGCAGGGTGGACTTTTTTTTATCTTTTACTCTTGCCATTTTTTTTGTCTGAGAGGCAAAGAAATGAACAGGATGAGCAGCGTTACCTGAAAAAAATGGCAGAATTTAAAAAGAAACATTCTAATGGCACACCAATTATCTTTGTGCAATGCTGTCCTAGTATTAAGTACTTGTTTTTACCTGTGCATCGAATGGATTTGATGCAAGATAAAAAAACAAACTGCAAGATTTTCTCTCTCCATTTTATATCCGGCACTACCAGAATCAATCCCTATTTCTCAATCATATTGCTCATATAAACAGGGTGATTGCCAAAACAAATTTTGATAAATGGCAAAACTATCACAGACAAGCAGCTCATTGTGGAAGCACTTAACTCACACTTTACATCTGCTGGGTGTGCATTGAACAGATAGCATCACATCACCAGGGGTGTAGTGAGGCACAAGGCCACAGACCAAGTGCCTTCAGCTCCTGGGTATGTGTTAATATCTGTTCACTGCACATCCCAGAATGTCTTATTCTGCTTATAAAATGGGTTTTCTTTATTTACATTCCTGTAGGATGTTTGCCCTTTATTGGGATCTGTACTTAACATGTAATGAGCTAAGCCCCCGCTCCCCACGGAGCATGCGACCTTCGCTCCTCCCAGCTTAGTAGAAGAAGGGTGTATGTGAGAAAGGAGTCTGCATCATTCAATAAAAAAAACTGAAAAAGCTGTAGCTTCAGGTGTTTGGGAGGGACTGGCTGCACTACTGCAGTGCCCTTCCCCTTCACTGAGCGTACGGCCATAGTTCGGGAAAATCAGAGTCAATGGATTTTATTTTTTAATGCTACACGACAGTAACTCAAAGGGTAGGTCAGACAACAGACATGAGAGAAGCTCACAGCTTGGAAGATGAGTCTGGTAAGAGGCACTTTATATGTGAATGTATGCAGGGCTGACCTTTTTTATCTTTTACTCTTGCCAGTCTTTTTGTCTAAAAGGTGAGAAAGTGAACACGGAGGGGCACCAAAGTTTCCCTGGTCATCCAGTAAGTCTGTGATGGTCCGCATTAGTTAAAAAAAAATGGTGGAATTCCAAAATTAACATTCTAATGGCACATTGATTTTTTTTGTGCAGTGCAGTCCTAGTATTAAGTACTTGTTTTACCTGTGCATCGAATGGATTTAATGCACAGGTAAAAAACAATCAAATTACAGGATTTTCTCTCCCCATTTTGTAATTAAAAAGTCACCTGCTGCTGTGTTCCCACTCCTAAATTTGGCAAAATCTTAACCTTATGGCAACAATCATTTCCCCTTCAATTTTTAGACCATCACTTACAAACAGGTAGAAGACCTACTTCAAACTTCACATTCCCCCCCTCCCCAAAAAAGCCCTGGGCTGGACAAGATGGAACTATTTTTCATCAGAGCTGTTTTTTTCTGCATTGACTGTACCAATAACTCACCTCTTTAACCACCCACTAACCAGTAATGAAATATTCTCACGCTGGAAAATGGCCCATATCATTCCCTTATTCAGTTCCGGTGACAAAGCTATTATAGGCAACTACAGGTCTATCTCTATAATCCCCATCCTAGCTAAGGTATTGGAAAAACAAGTTAATGACCAGCTTTGGTAATATCTCACCTATAACAACATAATTACTGCAGTCCAATCTTGTTTTTGGGCCTTGCATAGTACAGTGACTGCTCTAGTCAAAGTAATAGATGACTGGCTTTCTGCTCTGGACTGAAAGCTTGAAACAATAGCTATCTTTCTTGATCTTTTTAAGACTTTAGAGGTGGCCTGAAAGGGCAAGATTGTGGTTGCTGTCTAGTGCAGCTCCCACATGCCACCCACTAATATCAGCTAAGTAACTGTTTAAAGCTGCCAAACTCACTCCAAAATAGATAGATAACTCTGATCTTTTTAATGTCTAATCAAAAATCACAAAAGAAACAAATCATGCTTACTTTTGAGACTGCATGAACCATTAAATCATCTCCAACTTCACAGGGAGGTGTACCAGGACCAGGGTGATGGTTTTGGGAAGAAATTTGGGGTCCACGGACTCCGATCATTCCCTGGCCTCATTGAGCCTGAATACACAAAGTGAAGTCAAAGTGGGATTTTAGGAGACTTCAGGTGATGTCACTGTCCAAGATGGAGAACTAGACTCTTTGCTCCACTCGTTTACCTGGTTCTTTCCTCCCTGCAGCTTACATTTTCAATTGTGCGGTCTTGTTCTGATTCATTGGAGGTTTACTGTTTTGATGGGCAAACCTAAAAAAGTAAAAAAGAAATATTCACCTGCTGAACAGCCTGATGACATAGCATCTGAACTCTGGGAGTCTGGGATGGTGTCTGTGCCTGAGACAGCCTCTGCAGTAATGGCAACAGCTTCATCTACCACAGCCCTATTGGAGGAACTTAGGTCCATTCGATCTGAAACTAAATCAATGCTGGAGGAGTTGAATACTAATATGAGGTCATGGGACACTAAATTCAAATAGCTGGAGATTCATCAGTCAGCGACCAACTCCCGATTAGACAGAGTGGAGTGCAAATAAATTAAAGTGATCCAGGAGACTAATCATTTGGTGGAGAAGTGCGATGACCTTGAGAATCACACTTGCCATAATAATATCAGAATATACAGTCTCCCGGAGGGTGCAGATGGAAGGGGAGATATGGTGATTTTCCTTCAGAGCGGGTTCATGGATCTACTTGATATTCAGGATCTTTGCCCCCCATCCTATAGAAAGGGCCCACCGGGCACTGGCTCCTGCTCCAGCAAGATTGGACCAATGACCTCACTCTGTCATCTGCCGCTTTTTCAGTTTTGCAGTAAAACAAGCCCTCTTAGCATGGGCCTGGAGGAAGGGACAGTTACTTTACAAGGGGCACAAGATCAGACTGGACAATGACTATTCCCCAGACTTGGCCACTAAGAGGAGGGCTTATGCTCAGATTCTCCATTCCCTCAAGCAACTACAAATACTAACATACTAACATACCCTGAGGAAGACCACACCCTGGTCAAAGCACCGAGGAGATTATTTTGTTGGAAGAGGCAACTGCAGTGATTGTGTTTACATGTCCGCAAATGTGCAACAATAAATTCATTTTTTGAAGTTCTACAATTGCTGTCTTGGGAGGGGATTCCACGGGAGTGCCGGGAAACATTTGGAACCAGTTAACATACTAAGATGCCGGCAGAGTAGGCCTAAAGGTCTATCAAGCCTGCTCAATAATCAGCACTGATGCTGCACTCCCCTCCCCCCTAATAAATCCCCCAGACCCCATCCCCCATCCCCCATTGGGGTTTTACCTCCAGATCTGGCATGTCCCAGTTTAACCTTCCCCCTATACCTGTCCCACTCCATATTCTGCCCATCTCAAGGTGTTTTTTCAGGATGGAGTCAAGATTTTTGATGATCTGGATGCTGCCACACAGGAGATAAGGACCTGGGGTTTCTTAGATGTGAAGGAAGGAATGCAGTGTCAAGAATCTCAGGAAAAATGGGAATTACAGAAGGATGTATTGGCCAAAGTGTCACCATCAGGCAAGAAATGATGTTCAGAGCAAGCTTTGGAAGAAGTGAAAGCACTGCTGCAATCGTTCAGGAGAGAGGAGCCTGCATAACTATTTTAGGCCAGACTGATGGTGATTTCTGATTAGCTCTCCTGCCTGGTTCCTAGTACAGAATTCGAGTGCAGGATTCATTCATCACTTATTACAGAATTTTCATGGCTTTCAAGACAATGGTTGGATTTCCTGCCTTTATGTGTGTCCTCTGTTCTTTATTGGGTTGGAAGTACGTTCACTTATGATTTCTGGATGATTAATGGCAGCTGACTCTGGATAAACGTAGTGCCTTTATTTGTATAGACATTCTCAGGAGGGTATCTTTTCCTTCTTTTTTAAAAGGTGCTACAATGAGCACAGACTGTTTCTTTTTAGGAGACTTAATGATTTGTTCTATCCCTGACTTGCCACAAGTCAGCAGTGTTTACCTAAGCACATTATATACATCTCTCCCCATGTTGTGAAGGGGTGTTATCTAGTTTTGGATTTGTCATATTTAATGATGCAACCTTTGTTTTGTTTTTTTTTGTTCATGAGACACTTGTCTAGGGACAATTTTACGTTATTGTTATAAAATTCCTTATTCATTTTTATATATTAAGGGGGCTCTAAAGTTATATGGGGAACAGGCACTCCTCTGATGTTCTACTTAGCAACTATTTCTATTTAGTGGATCTGGCTCGTCATGGGGCAGTTCATATTTGGACACTGGGTTAATTATATTAGTTTGGGTGGATTAGTCTTAAGGTTCTCTTTAGAATCGGATTCTTCATATTCCAGTAAGGGTATGGCCATAGTAAGATTAGGAATAAGTTATCTTCCTTGCACATTTATTTTATGTTCCATTATAGTGTTTTTTTATGCCCCCCATTTTTTACCCTTTTTGCCCTCTTCCTCCTAAGTGGCTGTTTCATTTTTTGTTTGTTTTGTTTAGAAAGACAGTTTGGGTTGTTTGCCTTTTATTCATTATATTCATCACTAGGGGGATCCCCCCTTTTTTTCTGGATGGTTGAAAATGAGCATTACGTATATAATATGTAGTTGGATTTATGGCTTGAGTCTTTATTTCTATATAGCTGATACTCCATAAAATGGACAAGTTGGATATTAAGCTCTTCCTATGCATTTCATTTGTGGGTGGAGGGCAGATTAGATTTCATTTTGATATTTATATACTTTTTTGTTCTTTTTACCCCAGAACAGCCAGGCAAATTGAACTAGACTTTTCCTGCTTTGAGGGTTGTGGTCAAAGTCAGAGTCAAAGTTTATTAATATAAAAGTGTATAATCATATGACAAACACTCAGAAAGTCTTTTTTTTTTCCAATTCAAATTTTATTAACAAGTTTTCCACAATACATGGGACAGAAATAGTGACACTTTCACAGCCTGATAACAATACAGAGCATATTCTGCCCCCCCGCCCCTCTCTCCCCCCCGGTACAGCAGTAAAATAACATAATATCATAATACAATAAGCCATAATTGAACTAAGACAAGCAATTGCCAAAATCTCACTTATCCATACCAATAGTAATCAGAGTGTGCAAGGGATCCCAGATTTGCTTATAACTCCATTGCCTGTTATAAAGACTCGCAATAGCTTTCTCAGTACAAAGATTAGCAAGGACTTCAAACCCATTCTTGATATGATGGGCTAATGTCATCCTTCCAATGCTTAAGTATGACTTTTTTAACAGATAATGTTATCATAGACATGTGAAATCTCCGAGTAGTAGTCTCTATAGGGGCACAAGTCTCCTAACAGGCAAATTTCAGGGGTAAAGCAATCCTGTAACCCCAGTAAAGGATCCAGTTTGGCTTTAATTGAGTCCCATAATGGAATTATCTTGGGACATTGCCAGAATATATGGAGAAGTGTCCCTTCTTCTTGGGAACATCTGGAACACAAACCTGATTCGAGAAGACCCCATCTCGCCAGTTTTACAGGAGTATAATACAGGTTATGTAAAATGTGATATTACATAAGTCGTAGTCTGTCTTGCGACACATACTTGTGACAATACCGCCTCAATACAGGTCAATCGAAGGCATGCTGGGGAAAGAGAGAGGCCCAATGATTGGTAGGACCATAGGAACCACCATACCGCCAATGAAAAAGAGTTTGATACACCTTTGAGATTACCTTGGAGGGGCCTAGTAAGGAAGAAAGCTCGGATATTAAGGAAAATGCCA
Organism: Neoceratodus forsteri; assembly: GCA_016271365.2. Taxonomy (NCBI): domain Eukaryota; kingdom Metazoa; phylum Chordata; order Ceratodontiformes; family Ceratodontidae; genus Neoceratodus; species Neoceratodus forsteri. Next base: position 1,061,091,906 of record CM028130.1, on the reverse strand, counting down.
GAGGATGGGGAGTAGTATTACCTAACGAGGTAGTGAGGAGATGCCCTAATTGGAGGACCTTGAAGTGACAGGCTGCTGGGATGTTAAATTTCCAGATAATGTTAGTTACAGAGAGACAAACTCCCTCTCCATCAAGAAAAGTAGATAGAGTCCCTTCCCCCAGCTGGGGCAGCCATTTATGGGGAATCCTCTGTTTGTTTATAATAAATGACGGTGAGTTCCATGTGGATTGAGACAGGTCTAAGTGTGGTTTATAACACAAAAAGGAACAAAGTTGAGCGTGTACTCTTAAAGAAGTCATAAGAGTTGGACATTTACGGATCTCTTGCAGAGAGGAAAACTTGACATAGAACAGGGTCAGGGGATCCATATTCATAGCCTGAATAAAATCTAATTCAATGTTAAGCCAGACCGGCCTCCAACTATCGGGCCCTGGGTGTACCCACCTTAGGTATTTTGCTAGATGGCATGCCCAGTAATATATTGCCAGGTGAGGAATACATAACCCCCATCAAATTTTTGAGCCGCCAGTTTATGGTATGCTAATCGGGGGTGCTTGTTGGACCAAGTGAAACTGGTAAAAAGCCTATGCATTTTCTGAAACCAGAATAGTGGAATAAATGAATTAAGGTGCGATAAAGGGTAAAAAAGGTGGGGAAATACGTTCATTTTAATTATACTGATACGGCCCCATAACGAAATGGTGAGCTTCAACCATCTATCAAGATCCTGGATAATCACCTGGGAAAAGGGTTCCAAGTTTTCTTTTGAACCACAAGGAAGTATTACTTGTAAGTCTAATGCCCAAATATTTGAGAAAACCAGGTGACCAGGACAACCCAAAGGGTATAATATCGTGTTTAAACACTTTATGGTAGAGGGGAAAAATGGATGATTTATTGGAGTTTAATTTATAATTCGACAAGGAACTAAACTTCGCAATCGCAGCTAACATGGCAGGGATAGAGGTAACAGGATGGGACAGATGAAGAAGAAGATCATCGGCATATGCTGTAACCTTTACTACCTTATTACGTATGGGTACACCTTGTATTTCCGGATTGTCTAAAATGTTTCGAATAAGAGGTTCTAAGTATAGATTGAATAATAAGGAGGGAAGAGGACAACCCTGCCTTGTTCCCGAGTGTAAAAGGAAAGGCTTTGAAAATGCCCCATTACCTGAAATCCTAGCAGAAGGGGCCTGATATAGGGCTCAAATCCAATCTATAAATATGGAAGGGAAAGCGAAGGCCTTGAGAATATGAAATAGAAAATTCCAATTCACATGATCAAATGCCTTCTCGGTGTCCAGGCATACCAGAACAGCTGGAAAGGTAGCATCCCTGGACTCCGAGAAGACATGCGATAGGGTGCGTAGGTGGTCTGATGATGAGCGCCCCCTCATTAATCCAACCTGTGATGTACCAATCAAATCCGGAAGAACCAGGGTAATCCTATCAGCCAGTGTCTTCGACAGGATTTTAATATCCTGGTTCAAAAGGGATATGGGCCTATAACTCTGTACCAGCTCAGGGTCTTTGTCAGATTTAGGGAGGAGAATAATCAAGGCTTCAAACAGATGGGGATCAACAACTACCCCAGAAAGAATGTGGAGGAACAGCCAATGGAGTACCGGCACTAACTGTTCCAGAAAAATTTTATAAAATAAAGAGGAAAAACCGTCCAGTCCCAGGACTCTGTCCGAAGGCAAAGCCTTAATTACCTCAGTTATTTCCTCCAAGGGTATAGGGGAGGACAGAAATCTCCTCTGTGAATCAGACAGAGAAGGGAGATGAGACTCCCGGAGGTATGCCTCCAGTGCCTCCAATGGGGGGGGGGACTGTCCATGTCCCTGTATAATTGTTCGTAGTACAGTGCAAACTCCTGCACAATCTCTGAGGGGGATGACCTCAGGGATCCATCTGTTTGAGCCCTCACAGGAGGGATGAATCTTGCTGATTCCTGCTGCTTTATCCTTAAAGCTAACAAGCATCCTGCTTTTTCTCCCTGATCAGTGTAACTAGCTTTAGTACGGATGATGGCCAGCTCAGCTTTTTCCCTTAGCAAGTCCAAGTACCTATCTTTAGCTACAAGATGTTTCTGCCTGTTTTCTTCTGGGGTACTAGGAGATAAGTTAACCTCTAGGGACTGAATCTGAGACAGTAATGATAACAGTTCGGTCTCCCGGGCTCTTTTCCACTTTATTGAAAAACTAATCAGAATCCCCCTCATGTAGGCCTTGAAAGCTCCCCATATAATATCTGGCGCCATACCTTCTTTTGAGTTAACTGAAAGGAAAAATTCTATCTGCTCTTTCACCTGGTTGCAAAATTGAGCATCTTTCAATAGTTGCTCGTTTAACTTCCACCGAGTCTCTTTTTTAGGGATAACCAGTAAAGCCAAGCAGCATATCACAAGGGAACGATCGGATATGGGGCCTAGTTGAATTGAAGCAGACGTGACCCCTGGTAAGAGAGATTGGGATATTAATAAGTAATCTATGTGGGAATGTGACTTCTGCACTGGTGAAACAAAAGTGTACTCCCTGCTATTGGGGTATAACACCCACCATACATCACATAACCCACATTGGTCTAGTAAGTCCCTAAGCACTCTCTGCCCAGGGGAAAGTTCCCTCAACGCCAAACCTGACCTGTCCATAATAGGGTCTGACACTAAATTGAAATCCCCTCCCATTACTATCGCTATAGGAAGCAAGGGAAGTATAAGAGTAATAAGCTTCATAAAGAAGCTAGGGTTGTCTATGTTGGGCCCATAAATGCTACAAAGTAAAAGTGGCATGGAACAAAGAGTGCCTTGGACCATACTATATCTGCCACCCGGATCCCTAAAGACCTGTGTGGAGATAAAGGGGACACTTCTGTTGACAACTAACATGACCCCACAGCTGTTAGTGGACCCCTGGGCAGCAAAAACTTGCCCCACCTGTTGTCTCCTGAGTTGTAGGGCCTCGGAGTCTAATAGGTGGGATTCTTTTAAAAATGTGACCTGGGATCGCAACAGGTTCAGATGCTTCCAAACCTGATATTGTTTAGGTTTCTTCCTTATCCCTTTCACATTCCAAGTTGAAAAAGTAACATTGCTGGCCATCCAGTCTATTAATAAGAAAGCACATATGCAATAACCAGAGATTAATACGACAGGTATCAAAGATCCATAACCCCCTGATAACTGATGTACCACCCTCCCAGCCCCAACCTCTCTTAACCCATGAAAAACACCTAACTCCCCTAAGCCCCCCTCTATCCCCCATGATCCCGGCCCTCCCCCTTTTCCTGCCCAGAAAAACATTCTGCAACTACCTTTAATCCCTCATCTCCCCTCCAACCCTTTTAAAATAATAGAACTCCCTTTATAACTAGGTTACCATATATCAGTTTATGGGGAAAGCACAGCTTATGATACAGAATAAGGAAAAATACAGAATAAGGAAAAAGTGGGGGGGAACCCCACAGCTAAATCCAACTGGGAACCATTCCTTGTCCCACTAAATAGTGTGAGGTACAGAAGATTAATTAACAATAATAAAATCAGTCTTCCCTCAATAACTAAGGCACTGCTCCCCTCTAATGGATGAACTGAGGAATTACCATAGAGTTAAACACAAGGTAAACAGACAGACAAAATAACTTCTCCTTCAATGTCTAACTGTATAAGTCTAAACATGAACAGCACACTTGTTTGAGAACCAAGGTCCTACGTTAGCTGTGGTAATGATTTCGTCACTCTGAATACAAGGGGACCGAGAGTCCAAATGAAATATCAGCAGAAAGGAGGGAGCCATCAGCCAGATAGGGCTCCAAACAAAATCACTGGTCCATCTCGGCTGAAGCAGGAAGCCCAGCTAAAATCAGCTCCATAACATAACCTCCTTCATTGAAGTGTAGAAACCTATTCACTCAGCATATTGGAAATGCAGCCCCATCGATCCTTTTAACCCTTGAACCATCAGGTTATCTTTTTTCTCTCATCAGGAACTCAGCTCCAAAGTGCACCCCATCAGGTGCCTCGAAACAGGTCAGGGAGGGCTGATTTAGGCTCTTCTTTTGCTGCTTCAGCATCTTCAAAAGATACCCAGGATCCCGCGACCATTACTTGTAACTTCGCGGGGTAAATCATGTGAAAATGAATACCCGCAGCGATGATCCTGGAAACAAGAGGGTGGAAAGCTTGCCTGCGCTGCTGGATAGTTAAGGGCAAATCCTGGGTCACCCGAAACTTTTTACCCTCCCACTGGAGAGCTTGTATCTCTCGGACCTTAGCCAGAAAATGCTGCCTTTCAAGGTAATTTAGGAACCGCATGATCAGTGGTCTAGGGGGAGATCCTGGTCGAGGCATGGGAAGCAGGGCTCTGTGCTTCCTCTCAATAATATAATTAGAGTCATAGGGAGAGGGGCCCTCCACCTTGCACACCAGCTTCTGAGCAAACAGGACTACATCAGGACCCTCTTCTTGTTCTGGGAGCCCTATAATCACAATATTATTTTGTCGGCTGCGCCTCTCTAAATCTTCCATCTTCAGCTCCATCTTAGCGAGCTTTTGGCACAGCCCGACAACCTTGGAGTCTCTTTTTTCAGCCTGCTACTATAAAGAGACCACCCTGGCCTCATTATCTGAAACCTTCCTCACTGTCTCCTCCATAGCTACTGATAGTGACTTTATTTCTGCAGCCATATGCAGCAATTCATCCTGAAATGGACGAAATTCCGCAAGAAAGTCCACCTGGGTGAGTGGGTCTTGCTCTGCTTTAGCGGAGGTTGATGAAGCTGAGGATGATGCAATGAGGGCCCTCTGCTTTTTCGGGGCTTTCTCCAGCATTATAGGTGGTGTATGCTGGGGACCCATCTTCTTCATTTCCACCTCCATGGTTCGCGTTTTGATCACCTCCCCATGGTCTTGTCGTCAAGCTGGTATTAGGAGATGAAAACCCACTAAATTACCAAAAAGGGAGATTTAAGCTAAAATTTTACTCTGGAAGGGTCGGATCACTGGAGAGAGCATCCTCTCAGGCAGCCTACATCAAGTGACTCCTCAGAAAGTCTTTTTATAAAAACATCATATGGCCGACCCACAGGCATGGAGGGCTAAGGCATCATGCCTTACCTCCAGCCACACTGGTGACCCATATTCAGGTTGCCAGGGGTCAGCTGGGGTGGGAGAGGATTAAGCATCTGGAGGACAGCTGTTCTTCCCTGGGGAGGGAAGGACACGGAGGCCAACACATCTCTGACACCTAGTGGTGGCTGGGTGTTGGAGCACCTGGGTCCCGTACATAGGCATGGGGTGGAGTAGTCGGCTGGCATGTTGTAGGTGGTAGTGTGCACAGCTTTGCCATTGCTGGTACCAACATTGCTCTGCCTCCAGGGGGGAGGGATGCAGAAAATCTAGGAGGAGAAAATGTCCTGGGCGCGGCTGGATGAATGCTGACCCCCGCAGGTGCCACTCCCACGAATAGCAGGCACCTCTCAATCCAGATCAGTGTTCAGTGAGTTGAGGGATCCCTGCCACCTTGTCACAGGGGATAAGCCATGGAGGAAGAAAGGAGGTGCTCTGCATGTTGGGGATGGGGATGGGGGGGCGGCGAGATTAAGGGCCACTCTGGAGAGGATAAAAGAAAGTATAAAAATAAAAACTTCATACATGGACTACAAACATTTATAAAAAGATTCATATTTCAAAATACATTAATTATACAAAGTTTACAATTTTAATATATTGTATGCTTGTAAATGAAATCTTATTGTGGTATATGAACTAACCATACTATATCCATCTATGAACCTTAGAAGTAAAACTTCACTTTTTTGTCCCTTTAACTCACTTAACAAGGATCCCAACCCTTTTTGCCTTATAGAGTCTAATAATTCACATCCAGGTAATAAGTGTGCGGTAGTAATATTATTTTTTCCACATTTACATTTGCGGGGCTCTTTCAATGTTTCCCATGCGGTCATCTGAGATCTATAGTGTAAATGGATGTCAAATCTCATTCTTGCCAACATTTTTTTTTGTAACATGTTTTAACACCATTTTAGGTAGGTCTGTTTGCCAACCTGTGTATTAATTCTTTTATACTGTTCAAACATTGTTGCAACAGAAATTTTCATGTTATCAGCTTGCAGTTCATTATCTTTCCATCTTATCATTATATTGACTATGAAACCTGTTATGTTGACTGAATTCCAATTATTATTAAAAATGTTTGTCATTTGGCCGGCCCGCCAGCGCAGCGGTTTGATTTCCGCCTGCGACGCCGGCAACCTGGGTTCGGGAACAAGCTCAGATCGCTGAAGGGCCGGCTGGGGGGAGAAGGATCGAGCGTCCCACGACTGCTCTCCTTCTCTGGGGGAAGGGAGCAGGATGTCACCGATGCATGGGGACACCTGGTGGAGGCCAGGAGTATCTCAGCATATGGGACAGAAAGGCTCCAAGGGGCGGGACGGAAGCTGGTGTCATTGCATGTTCCCACCCCTTTAAGGGGGGAGAAAACCTCTCGCCGCCTAAATGATGCCTGCCTCTCGAGCTGCTATCAGCTCCCCAGGCTGACTCCTGCCCTATCCTGTTGTTCGTGGCACCCAAAAGGGGATGGGTGCCACGTCTCCGCCCTGGGGAGTAATCCAGGGGGTCCTGGGAGTACAGCTCATGTGGGGATGCCGCAGCCGAGGGGTCCGTGACCAGGCGGACGACCAGTGGAGAGAGGAGGAGGGCGCAAAAAGTGTAAGTAAAAAAAAAAAAAAAATGTTTGTCATTCCTGACCTACATATCAACGGGTTTAGTTCATGGAACCACAATTGGTATCTTATGTCCTCTTTTTGATATTTCATAGCCTCTTGCCAGAATGCGTGTCTTAATTTGATCCCTGGATCTTTTACTATTGTTTTCCAGTAATTTAATGCTCTTATCCTTGCCAGTAATTCTAGGGATATCATGCCCATTTCTCTTCTGAGGTGAGCTCCAGAAACTGCCACTGGAAGACCTAATACATTTCTAAAGAATACAATTTGTATCGGTTCTAACATACTAGGAAGTGCCCCAATCCGCATATCTCGGAGGTGTAAAGCATGGTTGCTTTTGCTTTAGCTATATTCACGCTGAGCATGGCTTTACAGGAGCTGCCTGCATACATGTTCCCGAATCTATTTATTCCTAGCACCAACTGTCTGTCTTTTTGTTTACTTAGTTTTAAATGTTGGCACCATTTCATATTATTAGTAATATTGCCTCCCAGGTAGTTAAGTTCCTTCACTAATTCAAGTGGTTTGTTTAGCATCCTCATAGTATCCTTTATACTTGTATTTCCCAGGATCATAATCTTAGATTTCTCAGTTCACCTCTAATGATAACTCAGCGCTTTTGCAACCACATTTAAGGCTCTTTGGAGGCCTGATGCTGATTTAGATATAAGAACTGCATCATCTGCATATGCCAATATATTTACTTTGTGTTCCATAATGTTGGGTGCATCAGTATCATACAGGCTCAATACATATATAAGCTGATCTATATAAATATTAAACACCAAGTGCACCAGAAGGCAACCTTGTTTCACCCCTTTTTGTACCTTGATTTGCTCTGTTAATTTCTCATCCTTAGAATACCTTATACTTGTGGTGGTATTAGTGTGCATCATGATTAATAATTTTAGTAATTTTGGATCTATTCCCCAAGCAGTTAAAATAGCCCACAATGTATATCTATTTAAATTATCAAAAGCTTTTTTTAAGTCCAAAAAGCAACAGAAAAGTCCCCCCTTTCTCAAATTAACTTGTTTGTACACCAGATAATCCAGAATTAAGATATACTCTATAGTTGATTTTTTACTCCTAAAACCAATTTGATTTTTGGATAAAATACCTCTTTCTTCCATCCAAGATGCTAGTCTTTCTAACAATACATTGAAAAAGATTTTCATAGGTATACATATTAATGAGATTAGTCTATAATTTTCTGTTTTAGTCTTATCTCCCTTGTTGTGTATAGGTACTATCTCAGTGACCAGCCAATCTGTAGGAAATATATTTTTAGTAATAATAAAATTAAAAAGATTTGTTAGAAGATCTGCCGAACAATCGATATTAACTTTAAATAATTCTGCTGATATGCCATCAATCCATGCATCTTTACTGGTTTTTTGTCTCATGATATAATTCCTGATTGTATTGCTTGTAATTTGAATCCTTTTTTCTAAATGTAATGCTATTTGATTATAATAATCCTTAATAATTACTGTAGTTAGATTTGATTCACCCTCTATACCTGCATATAAGTCTCCACAATATTTCTCCCAAACTTTGGGATAAATTGCTGCCTCTATATTACCGCCTATTTTCTGCTCTTCATATGCTATAAATGTCCCAAATTGTTTATTATCCTTTTTGTCTATTGCTTCCTGTAATTGAGCCCATAATTGTAGTTGGAAGTTCTTCTTTTTCTTACTCAACAATGTTTTATACTCCTTTTCTAATTATATTAAACCCCTTTGAAGTAATAATTATGGGTATTTAGTAGTCATTCTTCCTACCTTATTAATTTCTGATTTAAGATTTTTACATTGTTTATCATACCATGGTGCGTTGTCTCTGGCATATACATTATTTGTTTCTTTCCTATTGCTTTTAATATTATCATTGATTAGTTTCATTAGTAAGTAATATTTGTCCAAGACATCTATACCTTTTATATTTCTCCTTTTAATCTGAGGTCCTCCTCAGAGTTTTGGTTGCAATTATTTTTTTTCGCTAGAGTGCGATTCCATTTTATTTTTTTTATTATATATATATGAAACTGGTTAGTATCACTTACATTAAATTGTTTCCCAGGACTATCTATACCCAACCAGAGGCAAATAGGTAAATGGTCACTACTGAAGTTCTGTATTATCTTAAAATATTTTATTAATTCTAATTTAAATGTATCTATAAATGCATAGTCCAATACTGGTCTTCTATAAGATTGTGTGTTAAAGCGAGTATAGTCATCTTCTTTATCACCCAGACAACATCCATTAATAATATGTATATTATTATTAGCAAACCAATTTAGCAAGATTTTACCCTTGGCATTAACTAACTTATCCATAGAGTTTCTCTCACTAATTTCTAGGGCTATATCAATTTCCTCTCCTACGCATTTGTTTTCTTCAAAGTAAGAATATCTGCCAGTTCTTGCATTTAGATCCCCCATTCCAGCCAAGCAGGACACCGGATAACTACTTCAATGTCCCTGTGAAGTGGCTTTACAAATGTTATGTAACATGATTTAATAGTATAAGTGGCCTGTGGTGGGAGTCAAACATGAATGTAATAGTAAAGCAGTAAACCTAAGGGAAAGTTACAGAAAATGAATAAAGATCCAGTCTTGTCCTGAAGAACAGTTTACCCGAAATGTTGATGTATATTACTGACTGGGAGTGATGATGTTAAAATAAAATATTTTTTATGAAAATTGATATATTTGTGAATATATTTTCAGGGTGAGTGGGACATTGTAAACCAGTTCCATTTGTCCATATATAAATTTATGATAAATAAAGTACTACCATTATCTAACTACACAATTGTTATAAGACAATGTTCTTTTATAATAATTAATGGTTACTTGGTCATTTGCAGATTAGTTGAAATCAAAGCAATTAGACCCCCCCCCCCCATTCTGATCATGGTTATTTTTAGGTTTCATATCTTTCACCTCAAATTTCATGTAACCATTTCTAATTATATTCTGATTGTCTCCTGTCCAAGTTTCTTGTAGTAGTATAACATTTATTTATTTATTTATTTATTTAATCCATGTTCTATCCTCCAATTTACTAGCAATCCCTGCAATGTTCCAGGAAACCATTGATAATGATGACTTTAACATAACTTTTAGGTTGGAACAGGGGTTTCTATATTCATTTGTTTTGCTTAAATGTTCCTCATGTCAATCCAGTATGATTTCTGAGTTTAAATCGTTTCTCGTTATTCCCTGAGACAAAAACTGATTCAATCTCTTCTAATTCCATTGAGCTTTCATAATCTGTATCCAAAACACAGTTATTGTTTATACATTCCCCCAGAAGTTTTCTTTCCCTTATTTCACAAATTGTTGGGGGGGGGGCAGCCATTCACTGAATATTCTCTTATAGCTTCCCTTTGTGTATAATCCATTATGTAAACCTGTTTTGCTGTTTTTGTTTTTGTTTCCCTTTTGTCCTTCTCAATGTTCTGGTTCTCATGTACAATTTCTAGATTGACATGGATATCAGTGAGGGTATCATTCAAATAAATGCAATTATCAGCTAACATTAGACAATATTTTCTAAGACTTTCTCTCTAACTGTAGCAGAGTTTACTACTAGGCAGGTTTTCCTATTGCATGCTTGACTTTGTATCTGTACATGGAAGAAAGATTATCTCATCTTAGCCTGTACCTTAAAATAGACTTTAGTAAATTATATACCACAATCTTAAGAAGAAATTGAGTCTCCCTTCAAGCTATTGGAATCCCTTTTATAAAGGCCTTATCTAGTTTCCTATCATATTATTTTCCCTTATGTTCTGATTCTCCCCCATATTTCATTGCTCCTTTTTTTGCACCCGTGGAGCAGTGAGCATCTCTCTCTTTTCCTGACACACACCATTTTTTCACTATTCCAAGGCACAACTGCTTCCGTCTGTGTTCCTAATATTTTTGTGACCTTTTCTAGCTTTTTGATCCTCAACCACTTTTTTAATTTTTACATCTTCCTTTTCTTGTATCCTTTCTGTGGTTGCCTTTATTATTTTTTTGTTTTGCCTCAAGTTTTTTTTTTTCTGTTAGGTCTTTGAGTTTCCTGTACTTGACGATCTCCTGTTTAAATCCTCTTACCCTCAGCTGAATTGCTAATGTCCATTGGGTCATCCCCTTGCCCTACCCTGTCTACTTTTGCCCCAGCTTTAATCACCTCCAATATTTATCTTAATAGGAAGTTATTTTGAATGAATGCTAGTTTTATATCATTCATTTCTTTAATAAAACCCACTTTAAACTATATATGACAGTTGCAAGGTTCATTAATTACTTCTTCCTCTTGTGACATTGAAATTTGCCTTGACCGAAGGCATGAGGCATCATACACTGTAGAGGGAGGATCTAATTTGGGTTCTCTTGACAGATAAGGTGTCAGGAATTCCTTGTATTCCCTAAGTATCCATGGTCCACACTTAAATCAACCCCTGTTATATGGCTAATTTCCTGGTCTGAGGATTTGCTTTGGTGTAAATCTATTGTGGGGGGGGGGGCTGTTTGATTTAACAGCTTTGAATTAGGAGACACAAGTGACCTTATTTTCTGTAGTAAAAAATGATCACCACATAGTTTTTCCATTCCTAATTCATCCTTCTTAGGTGATGATGTAACAGGAAGCCCAGATTTGCCAAGGTGTGAATTAACACAGCTGGTAAAATTGGTGATCTTTTTGTTATTTGTAATTTCTTTTTTCTTATTTTGCTTACACCCATAAGTTATCTTTTTTTCCAACACCTTTTTTGTTTTATTTCTTGGCACCATAGTTGACTTCTCACTCATTTCTAGTTTATGGTTGGTTACCTTAAGGTGCCTTGTTAAGATCTTGTAGTCTATTATTAATCAGCCAGAAAAGGCTTAATAAAGTGCTGTCTAATACAATTAAGTGCAATATGTGCAACTGACAGAGGCTCCACCCAGCAGGAGGAGATAGCAGCATGGCAGCAGCTTCAGAACACTGGCAGTGATAGAGCTGCATGTACCTGCCTTCCCCAGAGCATACTGACTGAAGGAATTAGCACCTACAGCAGCCTCTCATGAATGAGTTCTGTTTCTCTACAACATCTATACGAGGAACTTTCTCCAAAAAAGGTTTTTGAAAACTTTTTGGCTTTTGGGATTATGTCCACAAGAATGGAATCAGAACGCCATCAGAGTGCTGCATCTAGAGGGAAACCTTCCCAAGTAAGTGCTCTGGAGATCAAAAAAGTAATTGCTGCATCAATGAAAAAACCTACTAAGCTACAACAGGAGAACTCTGTAAGTGAAAGTGAAGTTTTACCTCCTGAACAGAAAATCTTCCCGCTGTTTCAGATGGCTGACCAAAATTTGGAGGATGCCATGGTGCATAAGCTGACTGGAAGTACAAGTAACCAGAGTGAAGGGATCCAGCTCAATGCATTGGAGGAACATGCTGGAATACTCCGAATTCAGTAGGAACAGGATCCAGTGTACAATAGCTCAGGAGATAAACAGACTGAGCTACTAATGCCAGGAATGCCAAGTAACCAGATGGGGCCAGAAAAAGGATAAAACAGAGAACAAACCCAGCCTCTAGTGGATATCGATGCAGAGACTCCCTCAGGGTCAGGACAAGGGGTGAGCAAATCCTTGTGTTATGTTAACCAGCCTGACAAAAAAAAAACAGCATTAAGAACAACCAAGTAAATAGTTGGTGTCCTGGGACTGAAGGTTTAGCTACTCAAGCTACCCACCTCCCCAAGAAGAAAGTTTGAATGTTGAGAAAGAAGTGGTTAATGGAGCTCAAAAACAATTTTGTAAGGCAGGGGGAAATTAAATATACTGGGAGATTACAAGAGCAGAGCTCCATTTCTGATTTGGAGGATGAAAATGAAAATGGGTATTCAGACTCAGAGGAGCCACCTAGCTGGGCCAAAACTTTGATAAGAAAGTAAATAGTATATCAGAAAACATGGACTGTATTTTAAAGGTGCAGGACAAATTGGGAATGTATTAAAATTTAACCCAGAACTTTATTCAAGAAAATTTGGCATTAAAACAAGAACTTGCTGAGGTAAAATTAACGTTAAATAATCTCCAATATGAAGTCGCTCAAGTCCCTTCAATGGTTAAAAACCTGCAAAAAAAGCTAATTGAGATGCAAGACAAATTGCTGGACCTTGAGTTACATTCCAGAAAACAAATTAAGGCTTATTGGTGTCCCAGAGACATAGGATAACAACAATTCTTTAAAGGAGTCATTTAAAAAGATAGCTGCAGCATATTTAGACACAACACCTGAAAATATCAATATGAAAATAGATAGAATCCATAGAGGTTTGTGTCAGAGTCCAGAAGACGATGCTCCCCCAAGACCTATAGTACTGAAATTTATGAGTTCAGCTGACAAGGAGCAATTAATGGCAGCAATAATAAAAAAGTGGATCACCATTATGGGGGCACAAATAGCAGTTTATAATGACTTATCATATGAACTGCTGCAAAAAAGGAAAAAAAAATTGATGACTTAAGGTCAAGATTATGGGCCAAAGGGTATTGGGCTACTATGTTTTTAACTGCAAAAATGAAAGTGATAATCAATGGCTAAAAATATAGCTATGACTCTGTGGAACATGCATTAAATTATTTAAAAATGATAATTCCAGACCTTCTTTTGTGATCTATTAGTGCTGGCTACATCCAGGCTTATGGACAAAATAAGAGAAGTTTGCACTAAAAAATAGACAGAACTCATTTTATACATAATGAAATGTGAGTTATGGAAGAACAGGGAGTTGCTTGTGATAAACCAGATTATGTGAACTTCAACCCTTTGCTGGGGGGGGGGGAGGTGCAGCAATTCCAAGAGTTGGGTATGCTTCTAAAAAGATGTATTTTTTTCCTTCCCCAAAATCTTCTAGGATTCTCCTTCAGACAACATGTTTGCATAAGCCTTTGAGAAACAATAGAGTATCCTATCTACTTTAGTTGACAGGAAGGGAATGTTAGGAAGGGGGAAGTGTCAGAAATGTTTGGGTTTTATAAGATCATAAGGGGAACAAGTGGGGATTTTGGTAATGGTTTAGGAAGAATGTGGGGAACAAGTGCAAGTATTGGTTATATTTATATACAGTGGATTCCACTAGTAAGCCATTCAGATATATGCACATTCCGGATGTATGCAAAAAATGGCATGTCCCAATCCCAACCCTATACACTTAATAATAAAAAATGCGCTTGTATGCATACCAAATTTTGGTTGTATGCACACTTTGTCCAACAAAAACAGGGGCTTCACAGGTATTAATACTGTTAACCACACCTGTTAAATAGATGCTAACTGTGCTGCCAGTTGTTAAAGACATTCAGGTTTTACTCAGTTTCAGCCTGTTTGTCAGAGCAAGGAGCTTTGGAGACAACAAACAACTTAAAGAGCTCAGAGTATGCAACATTTGATGACCTGGCATGTTTCCAATGAGTTTGATACATTCACTAATGGTAAAAAGTGACTAGTATGTAAGAAAATGTATTTTACTTAGTGGCTCCATTGATTTCAATACAGTTTTGGTTGTATGCCATTTCAGATATATGCACAAAAACAGGGTGTCCCAAGCATGTGCATATATCAGGAATTGACTGTATATGAAGAGGAATTATGTAAAAGGAGGACTAGATTAGGAAACATGAATAAAAGGGAAGTAAAATTTAAAGATGGCTATGGGTAAAATTAAAATAGCTACCTTTAATATGAATGGTATGAATACCCCTGTTAAGAGAAACAAAATTGTGATGTATGTTAAAAAAATCAAAGGCTTGTATTATTTGCTTACAAGAAACTCACATGCTGGATAAGAAAGCATTTAGACTGAAACAGAGATTGTGTAGATACTATTTTTATAGTACAGGAACAATAAAAGCAGAGGTGTGGCTATTCTAGTGAAGAAAGGGCTGGACATAAAAATATTAGGCACATACTGTATAAATAACCACAACAAGTTTGTACCGCGTGCTTGCATCTGAAAGCATCACTGTGCAAATCTAATATTGCGCTTTGTGACTGGTCGTATTCAGGGTCAGCTGTTTGCCATGGTTGTCAAATGTGGCAGCAGATTACTCTTTTTTTGGGGAGGCATCCTCATTGTGACCACTGAGTTCGTATTTACATTTGCTGCAATTGTACCATTTTTGAGCCTATTTCAGATCCAGCTTTGCAGTAATAGATGAGAGTCGATGAGGGCAAATCATATACTGTATTCAGGGGCAAAGGGGCAAATGAAAGAAAAGCAGTGAGAGATGAATAGATGTCACTTTTACCTGCACTTTAGCACTAAATAAAGGATTGTTTGCACAGCATCAAACAAAGTTGTCTGTTTCTGCCTTTATTCCATGACAGCAAATGCTGAAAATAATGCTAAAATGCTAAAACGCTGATACAATGACATGCTGTAAGAATGATCAGAATGAAGCATTGTAAAACAAACATCGCACCTTAAAGGGGTAGTGTGGTAATATCGATGTTTGTTTTATACTACTATATTCTAGTTCTACAGTATTCAGATAAGTTAGGAAGAATCTGTATGGTGAAAGTGGAATTACATGTGAATATATTCATGATTTGTTCTGTGTGCGCTCCATTTACAAAATATGAGGAATGTTTAGCAAATATAAGTGAGGGCCTATAAGCATTGCAATCAATGGATATCGTGATGGCAGGTGATATGAATATGATGCTCAGCCCCCATATGGATGTCATCCACACCCACAGCAGGTAACATAAATCTGGCAAAAAAGTGTTTTTCTTTTTTACAAGCAGAGCAGTTAGTCGATCCTCGAAGACTAAAGAATCTTAATGTAAAACACTTCTCACACTATGATAAAAAAACCACAAACCTTTTCCAGTTTGAACTATGTTTTCATTTCTAATAATCTGATGCAATATGTTCAAGATGCAACAATAGATTTGATCTTTCTATCAGATCATGCTTTGGTCAGTTTAGAATTAAATTTAGTAAATCAGGATAGATAAAGATTGTTTCAGTGGAGGTTTAACAATAACCTTTTGAAATATTCTCAATTTATCAATCAAATAACAGAGGCAATAAGGGAATTTTGGGAACTGAACTATAATGACCAGACATTAGTAACTAATATTTGGGACACTTTTAAAGTGACTATTAGAGGCCATATTATATCTTTTCAAATTAAACAAAATAAAATTTTGAAAGCAAAAAGTGTGCATATTGAATCTAGGTTAAAACAATTAGATCAGCTATTACTAGATGACTTTAATACTTTTCAGAAGAATGGGAAATTTATAAGGCAAAAAAGCAGACTTTGATCCATAAGGAAGCAACTAAAATGTTACAGTCAATTAGGAAAGTTAAATATTTTCATTCGGACAAATCCTGGGAAATTATTGGCGTCTTTATTGAGTCAGGAGAAAAAAAAACATAATTACAGGAGTTAGAAAAAAGCAAGGGGTAATGTAGACTTCAGAAAAAGAAATTGCACAATGATTTCTGGATTTTTATAAAGAAATAGATCAGATAAACCTGAATCCAAATAAGGCAGGAATATACAGGTATCTGATTGAATCTCAGGTAAAACACTCCCTTTTGAGTTTTGTAAAATAACAACAAAAGAAATTATAAGTGTAGTAAACTCTCTTCCAAAAAATAAAATACCAGGTTTGGATGGGTTTACAAATGAGTTTTACATGGCCTTTATTACTGTACTAGCACCATGGTTAGAAAAATTAAAAACAGAGGTAATAGAAAGTAAGGATTTAATGTTCCCATGCACAGTGCAAAAGGCCAAGATTATTTTGATTCCCAAGTCAGACAAAGCAACAGATATTCCTGATAATTATAGGCTGATAGCACTCTTCAATGCAGATTTTAAATTAATAGCCGAAACAAATAATAATCGGGTACAGAAACAAATACAAAACTTTATACATCTCAATCAATATGGGTTTATACAAGGTAATAAAATATCTCAAGCTAATATGAAGTTACAAGCAATTATTCAATTAATTAACTCTAATCAGGATTATAAGAATGACATTTAATATACAATAGTGATTGTTCCTACGAAGGTGCTTGATCTGATAGACAGAACATTCATGTTAGAAACTCTGCAGTAATGGGGCATTCCTAAAGATATTATAAATATTATTAAAAAACTGTATCACAGCACTACACTTAATTTGCAAATTAATAATTTTGTATCTGAGGAATTAACAATGAATAATGGAGTCAGGCATGGTTGCCCCCTCTCCCCAACCACATTCATTTTAACTCTGGAGCTTTTTTTATATTCAGTTTAGAAGAAATGAAGACATAGCAGGAGTACTAATTAAAGGAGAGGATGTAAAGGTCAGTGTTTTTGCAGATGACATGCTAGTTATTGTAAAAAACCTAGTATCATCACTAACTGCTTTTTTTGAGGAAATTGGGAAGAACTCCAAACTCTCCAGGTATACCATAAACAAAAACAAATTAGTAATCATGAAAATTACAGGAAATAAAACAAAGTCAATAGATCAAATAGCTAAGGGATTTAAGATTCAAAACTTTCTGAAATATCTAGGTATCTATCTCTCATCAAATCAGGATATAGATATAAAAATAAACTACAATAAAGTTAGAGATAAAATATCTACCTTATTGAAAAGATCCACCAACCTAACTTTATCTATATGGGGGAGGGCTGATACAATCAAAATGATGGCAATGCCATACCTGATTTTTGTTATACAGAATACATTGGGAGCTCTATCCATAAAGTGGTTTCAAGAGCTGAAAATAATTTTTAAAAAGTTCTTGTGGAGAGGGGGCAACCCACGTATAGCCTGGTGAGCTGTAACAATAACCTGGAAATTGGGAAGGATAGGATGTCCAGATCTAGAAAAATACACAATAGCTCATCTTCTTTCATTAATAAATCAATGGACATTTGGCGACAAAGGTCCCTACAAATTATTCCAGGAAGTGTTTTTTACAAGCCAAGTGAAAGAGCTTTATAATAATGTTTTTACAGAACTTTGGACTAGGCCTTACATTATGAAAAAACAAGTTACCTTCTTTCAAATTGGTTTCAAATAGTATTCAAGAAACTGAAAAGCTCTGGGATGTTAAACTTAACCTGGTTGTTCCTTCTAATACATAATGGGATGGTCAACCAGGTAGGGGAGCTACCCTTAATCATAGTTAAAACATAAGAAAAAAAATATTATCTATTGGAAAGACTTGATTGAAGACGTTAACTTTATTTCATATCAATCTTTATTGAAATGGTTAGATCTGACAAGGAGAAATATCATGCATTATTACACACTTCAAAAAAAAATTCCAAAAAATCAAAGGAAAATTTCAAGTCACAAATTCCAATCTGGCAAATACTGTTAAAGAACAACTTACCCTAACAGACAAAAATGTAAAAAATCTTTAGCTTATTTCTACAAGAAGTAATTATAGAAAATAAAGGGACTTATAACAAGACAAATAATAAATGGAATAAAGAAGCTACAATTAATCTAAACCATAGGCAATGGACTTTAGTTAGGCAAAACAGCAATAGAATATACCTTTCAACTAAAAACAAGTCTATACAGAGGGACATTAATAATAGAGCTTAAATTACCCCAGCCCAAATTCATAAAATAAATATGCAATACTTTACTTAGTGTTGGCATAACTGTAAACTAAAAGCAGATTTGCACCATTGCCTATGGTCATGCCTGGTGATACAATCATGGTGGTAAGAAGTGAATCCGATTATGTCAAAATGGTTTAATTTAAACATTGTCTGTTCCATTCAGATTGATTTATTTAATAACTTTTCATCTGTAATGTTAGATCACATTCAACAAAAAATTATTGCTTTAGCATCTATGGCGCTTAAAAGGATTATATTACAGAATTGGAAGGAGGGTAGCTTGGAATTTTTTTCTTATTATAAATGGTGGAGTATCTTTCATGAAACCATTTTATATGAAAAAATGATCTTTAAGATAGAAGAAGGTATGGATGATATTACAGGGGTCAGATGGAGATAGACTGAGGAAAATAGACCTCCATTACAAAGCATTATATAATGAGAAAATGTTATAAGGATCCTTCATCATCCCCCAATGTGTCCCCCAGGAACTAGAACTGTTCTAATAAGTTTGTGGGTTGGGGGTGGGAAGAGGTCTATCTATTGTAATGAAAAATTGTAAGATTATCAAGAATGTTTTTATGTAATTATGGATTATGTATTTGATTGTATGTGAATGTGTTTATAAAATAAAAAAAAATCAGTATAAAAAAATTGCAATATGTGCAATTTTATGCTTGAATTATTAGAACAAATTAATTGATTTTATTTAATCCTGTTAATTAGCTATTATCTCAAAAGCCAGCAGATAACCTTAAAAACCAAGGGAAAAAATGTAAATTAATTTCAAATATCCAAAAAGATGCTACAGTCTTTATGTTCTGAGTCCCATGTTGTGGTCCTGTTAGTCGATCTGTCCTTGGTTTCTCTGCCAATCTGTAGTATCCTGTCTTACAGCTCATCACTTCTTCAAGTCTCCCTTTGTGTTCACGGTAATACTTCTGTATGAGTGCAGTCTAGATCAAATAACCATGTGTTTTCTCCCTTTTGAAATCAGTTTCAATCCACCTTAGTTCAGCCACTTTAAATAAGACTAGAAGAATGCTAAAAATCCAATAGTACTAAAACATGCATTTCTAAATCATTAAAAATCTAGTTTGGCTTTCTAATTTGACTTTTTCCCTAAGCTGGAGCAACTCTAGTTAACTCTCAGCAATCATATAATCATCATAAAACCATGTTTAAAATTACTTTATTTATACCACTCATTTCATCAATTTGCTTAAATTGCTTAACTTACTTAACAAATTTCACTTATAGAAACATAGAATTTGATGGCAGATAAGGACTGCTTGGCCCACCTAGTCTGCCCATTTTCCTACCTAACAGATAAGCTGCAGATCCTAGTTAACCAACAGCTTACTTCCTCCTACCCCCCACTAGGACTGCCTTATGCCTGTCTCATGCATTCTTGAAGTCCCCCACTGTTCTTGACTCCACAACCTCCTCAGGGAGGCTGTTCCATGCATCCACAACCCTCTCAGTGAAAAAATACTTCCTCACATTACCTCTGAGCTGTCCCCTTTCTATCTTCAAATTGTGCCCCCTTGTTCTTGCACATCTTTTTCTGGAAGATGCTACCCTCTTGACTTTGTTAATTCCCTTGAGGTACTTGAAAGTTTCTGTCATGTCCCCTCTCTCTCTTCCTTCCTCAAGGGTATACATATTAAGCTCCTTTAGTCTTTCTTCGTATGTCTTCTGGTGCAGACCCTGCACCATTTTGGTTTCCCTCCTCCGGACAGCCTCCACTCTGTCTATGTCTTTGCAGAGATGGGGTCTCCAGAACTGCACACAGTACTCCAGATGGGGTCTCACCAACTGTCTGTACAGAGGGATAACAACTTCCTGTTTTCTACTATTGATGCCTCTTCCTATGCATCCCAGTATCCCCCAGCCTTACTTACTGCCTTCTCACATTGCTTGCCCACCTTTAGGTCATCTGATATAATTACCCCAGGTCCCTTTCCATTTTTACTGTTGTCAGTATCTCACCCCCATTGTGTATGCTTCCTGGATTTTTGTTTCCTATGTGCATTACCTTGCACTTCTTTGCATTGAATCTGAGCTGCCATACATTTGACCATTCCTCCAACCTTGTCAAGTCCCTCTCATCCTTTCCACTCCATCTTGTGTATCAACCCTGTTACAGATCTTTGTGTCATCTGCAAAGAGACATACTTTTCCTTCCAGTTCCTCTGCAATGTCACTTATAAAGACATTAAAAGAACCGTCCTAGTATTGAACCCTGTGGTACCCCTGCTAGTAACCCTCCTTTCTTCACTGTACTCCATTTACTACTACCCTTTGCATCCTGTTGTCTAGCCAATTTTTATCCAGGCTACCATCTGGGGACCCACTCCAAGGCTGGCTATCTTGTGAATTAATATTTGTGTGGGACTGTATCAAATGCCTATAAATCTAGGTAGGCCATGTCCACAGCCCCTCCCTGGTCTACTACTTTGGTCACCCAGTCAAAGAAATCTGTTAGATTCTTCTGACATGACCTTCCCATCGTGAATCCATGCTGCCTAGGGTCCTGTGCCCCACTGGCCTCTAAGTACTCAACAATTCTTTCCTTCAGAAGTGATTCCTTCATTTTCCTACCACTGAGGTCAAACTAACTGGTCTGTAGTTTCCTGCCTCTGTCCTGCTCCCACTTTTGTGACGAGGAATCACATCTGCCTCCTCCAGTCCTCGGTACCACCCCATCCTCCCATGATTTGTTAAAGAGAATAGTCATGGTGTCACTAGTTCTACCTTAGTTCTTTAGAATTCTTGGGTGAATCCCATCAGGCCCCATTGCTTTGTCCACCTTCAATTTTATTAGTTCTTTCAGAACCCTTTCTTCTGTAAATGGACAGGTATCGACCCCTGTCTTCAGAGTGTTTCTCTTGTTTGGTTTAGGTAACTCCCCCTCCTCTTCCTTTGTGAATACTGAGCAGAAATATTTGTTCAGTATCCCAGCTTTTTCACTGTCACCCTCTACCTACATTCCCTCCCCTTTATTAAGCTTCAGTATCCCTCCTTTGGTCTTTCTTCGCTCCCTAATGTACCTTTAAAAGGTCATATCCCCCTTCTTACTAGAATTGGCTATCCTTTCCTCGGTTTGGGCCTTTGCTATTCTGACTGCCTTCCCAGCCTCTTTCTGCTTTAACTGATAAAGTTCTCTGTCCTGCTCCTTCAAGTGTTTCCTTATATTTCCTGAATGCTGTCCTTTTCTCCTTAACTTCAGGTCCACTCAAAGTATATTGGATATCTGTTGCACCTTAGTAATTTACCATAATATTTTAATATTAAGGGATTTGAAAATATCTTACTTTGGCCTTTCGAAGTTAGTATGAATTAATTCTGAAGTGGGCTCTGATACCCAAAGTACAGCTGTTTACAGATGTCTTTAGTTCACCTGTAACCCCCACTCCCCAACTTGGCTGACTTTTTCAGTGTGTTCCATTACAGTCAATTTAAAGGATGCTATCTGGGAAAACAGTGTAAGGTACCCAGCCTGGTCTGGCTCCAACACCACAAACTACCGCCTTTATTTAAATTATGCTAGCTTCAGGCTACAGATGTTGTGGCATTTAGACAGCCAACTTCTGCTCTGATCTGAACTCCTAGTCAGAGCATGTGCCTTTATACTATCAGGTCATGTGACCCTCCTCTGGCATAAAACTCAAACAATGGCACTATATGTATTTTAATTATTACTAATTATTTTTTTTAATTTAGCTTTCAAAATCGCTCAGTGTATCTTTCTTTATCTTTCAATAACTTTGCCTTCTGAATCACATCCAGTTGGAACACCAATCTTATTTTGTACAACAGCACCAGAGATCCGGAAAACTGGTTGGTAATATATAGTAATATATAGTATTAGTTATATTCTTTACAATTCCCTGAAACTCAGAATCTAAAATATATATTTTAAGGATATGAATCTATTACTCCCTTTTCCAGGGGCTAATGAATTAGCATATCCAGGGGCCTGATAGCTGGAAGCAAACCACTGGCAGTTTAAAAGCTTCTATAACAAGTTTTAATCAAAAACTCATATCAGTCTAGGTTCCAATATAGGGTTCTGTCAATTCTGTAAGTTTCTGCAAGTTCTGTGTGTTCTGATGTTCGCTCATATTTTATCCTCCCTGAGTCCTCCATACGGTCTTTCACTTCTGGTCCATTTCTGTGTGGCCAACCATAGGGAATGGGTCCTCCAGCCCTTCAAGGTCTGATGCTTCTCTGGTGCTTCTCCACTCAGCATTCGCTCCGGTACTCCTCCGCTTGGCACTCACTTTCCTCATACCATTCTAGGTGCCTAGTTTAGGGTTCTATCAATTCTGTAAGTTTCTGCAAGTTCTGTGTGTTCCAAGGTTCACTCATATTTTATCCTCCCCTAGTCCTCCATACAGTCTTTCACTCCCAGTCCACTTCTGTGTGGCCAGCTACGGGGAATGGGTCCTCCAGCCCCCCAAGGTCTGATGCTCCTCCGGTGCTCCTCCACTTGGCACTTGCTTTCCTTGCTTTCCTCTCACTCTCACTCTCCTCATGTTCCTCCTAGAGGAAAAAATACACAAAAGATGACTGAGGTATTTGCGGGTCTCATGTACCAGTTCTATGAAAGACTTCTAAAGTTAAGGTAACAATGGCACACATTTTATTAAATAAAATAAGCTTTTTAGAAGCCCTGCTTCACTTGTTTCTTTCAATTCCACCCCAGTAAAAAGTGATTGAACTGTGCCATGAGGGTTATGGTGTTTTTTCATGGTCTTCAAATTTTGGTCTCTTATAGTCTCTTAGTTACATAGAAATTTTCTTTTCCTTTTTGTTTGGCTTTTGTCCATATTGAGCAAGGCAAAACACTGGATAGCTATATCTAGAGGTATTAGGGCATTCTTAGAAACAATAAGGTGGGAGATGCCCTCAATATGACTATGTGGGAAGCTCTAAAAGCCACAGTATGAGGAATTACAATCACATATGCCAGCCAGAATAATAATTATCACACCGGGCCACAATGAAGGAACTATAGGAGAAAATAATCCAAATGGAAAGGGATCATATGGCTAATCCCAGCCAAGCCTTATACTGTAGACTTCAGCAGGTTAAATGTGATGGAATTTAGCAGCCAGTACAGAGTTGGAAAGGGCCATACTTCTGACTGGAGCAGGTCAATACTTTGATGGGGACAGAGGAGGAAAACTGCTTCCCTAGTAACTCAAGAGCAGGGAAATGCCAGAACTATAGTTCAGATTAGAACATCAGGTGGGATTCTGACATCTGAAGGAGGTGCCATTAGAAAGGTTTTATGCTCTTTTTATAAGACACTGTACACTAGTGAAGCAGCCCCTACTCAACAACAACACCAGCCTTTCTTTGATAAAGCCCCAATTACCCCTGTTGTGATGCAGTTAAGGGACACACTTAAGCAGTCGCTAGACCAGGTGGAAGTAGTTAAGTCAATAAAGTATCTGTGGAGGGGAAATCCCCCAGGACCAGGCAACCTCCCCATTGATTTTTGATAAGGTCTTCCTAACAGATCTGCAGGAGCCTCTGTTTAACACAGAATATGAAAGCCTGGCCTCTACAGTAGTTCAATGCCCCCATCTATGCAGCCCACTACAGTCACAATCCTTCCCAAACCTGGCAGGGATTACACTCTTCATGCCTCATATGGGTCAATTTATCTACCCACAGCTGACTATACAATAGTGGCAAAAATGGTGGCTTCCCATTTGGAACTGGTACTACAGGAAGTGATTCATCTTGACTAATCAGGAGTTGTCAGCAAATGGCAGTGAAAAGCAAATGTTAAAAGAAGCCTAAATATGATTCATAGGTGGTCCAAAAGGCCTTAGACCACATAGAGTGGGATATATATTTTAGACCTAGAACTATTTTCAGCTGGGGTACCAGATGCTGTGGTGGGTAGAAGCCCTACACCAGACCTCTTTGGCCTAGGTAATGATCAATGGGGGAGTCAAAGCTCTCTTTCCACTTTCAAGAGGGACTCACCAGGGCTGTCAATTCCTTACTGTTGCAAATACTAGCCCTTGAGACCCTTGCTGCTGCAGTGCCAGTGAATCTGTTTATCAAAGGATTGGTGGGGGGGACTGGAGAAGCTCATGCTCTCTCTCTTTGCTGATGATGTACATGTGTACCTACAGGAGCCCAGGTTTAGTTTACCCAAGATACACTCTCACCTGAAAGAAAATGGAGCACTGTTGGGGCATAAGATGAACTGAAGCAAGAGTGAGCTGCTTCCAGTGAGAAGACTTGACAAGCAGTATTTGGTTGAACCCCCGTTCTTGTAGTAGTAGACTCGATTAAATACCTAGGAATAAGGCTTGCTTGCTTGCTCAGTAGCTGCACTGTACACAAATATTTATAAACCCCTGTTACAGCTTCTTAAAGCAGAATGTGAGAGATGGCAGGCTCTCCCCCATGGCACGGGGTCATAATGTCAAAAACAACAGCATGGCAATAAATGGTGTAAGCTAAATGCCATGCTCAGACATAATGTTTGGCAAAACATGGACCCTACAATAAAAGCGCACGCCCCATAAAAAATAATGGCACTTTTTTTTGCAGGGACTTGCACCCCCCACATCCCTAGACTTAAAATAATCAACTCCAAGGGGATGTGGACTTAAGGGATAGGGAGAAACTCAGGATGGGAAAAACCTTTTTTTAACAAAATACAAAGTAGCAACACCAGGAGACCTGGGGGGGGGACCAAAACATTTTCCCAGGTCTCCAACATTGCTATGTGCTGGTGCCTTCGCCACTACACACCACGGGAGCGGCTCTACCAGGCACCACACACATGGCAACTTGGTCCCTTTCTCGTTTACGCATTCAGTGACAAGGGTAGTGGTAATTCACTACTACTATTATAACCCTGTCACTCTAAATGTTTCCGCACTTTACACAGCATGGTTCTTAATGTGCTATTTTAGCAGTGGCATATTGACCTGGTGCCCTCCCCATCACTCCTGGGAAGAATAAATGTAAAAATGTGTACCCTCCTGAAGTCCCTCTACCTTTACCAGACCCTCCCTATTAAAGTACCAACTACCTTCTTTAAAACCCTAGACTCCATAGTTAACAAGCTGTTATGGAGAAATAAACCAGCATGCAACAAAAATCAATTCTACATGTGCCTCTGGGGGAAGTAAGGGAGCGCTGCCAAATTTCAAATTATGTTACTGGGCCAGTTAACTTGCCTTTCTCCCATCTGGGCTTGAATGTGATTGCCCAGCTTGGGGAACCCTAGAGGAAGACAGCCTGGAATCTGACCTATGTAAGGAGGGTTTATTTACTCTCCCAGCAGACTTTAAGGTCCCTAAGTTTTATAACCTCTTCAAATGTAACACAGCATAGATATGGGTAGCAGTCCACATATACACTGGTCACCAAATGGGAATATCACACGAGATAGACATTACAGTACAATTTAAACATAAACTGGGCTACCATGTGTTTTTACATCAAGCTGTCTTAAGATGGAAATGGCTGGAAATAAGCAGTGTAAGTGACTTATATGAAGGGGGTCACCTGCATTCTTCCACCATGCTGTGAGACCTATTTGGAATCCATCCAGGGGATTTCTTTGCCCACCTCAGAATTCAAGGATGGCTGGGGGACTGTATCTCTTAATAATAGGGGGCCTCCAATCTATACTCTGGCAAGGTTTTGCTTTATAATCCAATCCCTAACAGCAGGCACCTAACTGCCTTCTGTAAGTTACTTCTTGGGGGTACCCTCCACATAATGAGGGGATGCTGCATAAATGGAGTGAAGACCTAAATACTGTATACTGTAGAAGTTTCACAAAACATTTGGAGAAGGGCTACCTTACATTTTAACAGCTGTGTGGGGAGTAACTGACTGTGCCAACCCAGTTGAACTTTATGTATAGAATCGGCATTGCCCCTCCTTAGGATGCACTCCTATGATTCCAGCAGGTCTCCTAAATGTCTCAAGTATGAAGTCAAAAACGGGGACTTGCACATGACCCTCACCTGTAATAGAGTAAGGATGTTTTTCTTTTTTAAATCCATAGAATATGCAAAACATTATGGTCAAGGACCTACCCAATTGCCTGGCTGAGTCTTTGCTCATGGCAGGCAACCTTGTCAGGATACCCAAGGGGGCCACAGGGCTCTGGGACCTGGCACTAATCAATGTTCATGATACCATCTCTTAGTCCTGGCTGGGCAAGGACTCATTCAGGGTATCCCTATGACACAAGAACGTACTAAACTGCCTCCAACTTGAACATACTCAGGCCAACACAATGCCAGTGGGGCTGCTGAGGGCTTTGACTTAATTTGGACTGCAAGGGATGAATGCATAGAGGATGGTAGACTTTTCTGATGACACAATAAATTAAAGAAAAACAGTCAGCACCAAGGGCTCCCACACTCAAGTGTAGAGCTGGTCCAAATGTACACTTTGTGTGCGCAAACATTTTGATTTAATTACAGTTTACTGTAGTACAGTAGATTGCATCAGACTAACGTTGCTTAGTTGTAAGCTGACATCTTCTGTTACTACAAATCCCAGAATGCCCTGCAGATGACATCAGAGCAGTAGATAGCAGTGAGAAGACTCAATAGCCTGCAGTGCGTGTTAAAGTTTATGTAAGCGCTGATCTTTTGTTTGCTAGTCTCACTGTCCTCCATGGGTTATGTACATTCAGAGAGGACTATACAGTACATTGCTCCTGGAGGAAAGCAGTCTTGGAAAACTTCTGATCAGAGATTATAAAAACTCTAACATGCGCTGCAGGGTGTTGAATCTCCCACTGTTGCCTATTGCTCTGATGTTAACTGTATTGTATTCTGGGATTTGTAGTAACAGAAGCTGTCAGCCTACAACTAAGCAAAATTAGTCTGATATAATCTACTATACTACAATAAACAGTACGTAAACCAAAATATTTTTGCCCACAAAGTACACATTTGGACCAGTCCTACAGCTGAGTGTGGCATCCTTTGTGCTGACTGTTCCCCTTTAAAATATGCATTCTATAAGTGATTTCCAGGGTGATATATGGGCATATCTTAGACCACATGAGTGGCTTGATCACCATTGGGGATGATCCTTTTGCCCAGGAAATATGACCTACATACCTATCTGTGTCACTGATCTATGTGACCATAAGGTAAAACCACAATGACCTGTTAAATATTTCTCAGTGCTACTACATATTTTAATTGATACACTACTATTACTCCAGTCATTGTAACTACATAAACCAATAAAAATGTCTGATTGAACAACTACTGCCACAAATGTATATGACACTATGATACTTTTTATGAATGAGATCAACAACTCTGTAACACCATTTACAATTACCATTGTATGTATGTCATTGTAAGCATTATAATTTTCAATAAAATAAATTTTACAAAAAAAGAACAATAAGGCCTCCAGCACGGTAGATTTTCTTGCAAAAACTCTCCAGAATTGGCATTGGCCCCCACACTTTGCCCTGGTTCAGAAATGATCGAGTTGATAGGCAACAGCAACTTAAATCTCAAGGCCTACTATCATCTTGCTCCCAGATTCTCAAAGGAGTATCTCAGAGATCCATGATAGGTCCTCTGCTATTTATGATTTGTATAAATGATCTGGTGGCTAACACAGGGAACATCAAACTTCATTATTATACTGATGACATAGGACTATATGTTGCCAGGCCCAGTATACCTGATCTTCTAAATGATCGGCAGTATCCATTTAATACTCTTTATTAAAACTGTTTGCCTCTAAACTTCTCCTTAATGTCTCACAAACAAAATAAGGGGTTTTGCTCCTAACAGCAAGCAACCAACTGGCTGCACTCTCCTTACTATCCTTACCTTATCGGGTAATAGTTTGGAGCTAGTAAATACATTTAAATATATAGGGTTATGGTTAGACAGTAATCTCCCTTTCAGCACTCACATTGACAATTTGTGTAAGATGCTATGGCTGAGGTTAGGCTTTTTTTGGAGAAATAAATTCAGTTTCCCTTCTGATGGAGCTTCTTGATTATGATGAGCTGATATACAGAGGTGCTGCTACTTCATAACTAGCTAAGCTAGATTTTCTATACCATAGGACATTATGATTTGTTTCTGATCTGCCTGCTAGAATCCACCATTGTGCCCTCTATACTTCAGTTGGTTGGCCATCCATAACTACAAAAGGGATAAAAAACCTGTGTGTATGAAACTACAAGGCTCTCCAAAATGATGAACCACATTACATATTGGTCTTTTTTCACATGACCTATAGGCTTTACAGTCAGAGGACAAATAATGTTATCCTATGATAGATCACCAGATATGAATTCAAGTACAGCAAAATGTCCTTCAGCTGGCTTGCCCCTACATGTTTGAATAAGCTACAAGCCTCACTCATGTTGAACTCATCAGTCAATCTCCACTCATTCAAACTGTTATTAGAAACTCATTGAACCGATATATGCACTTGTCAATAAAATCGTTTTTGATCTTTATTTTACTCTGCTTATTGTATTCCTTAACTTGTTTTTTTTGTTATTCATGATATTTCAGTTATTTACTTTTACTTTCATTACTTGTTTCTGCTATACATCACCCTTCCACATTCAAGTCTATCTGTTGTTTGTCAACTCTATATTCAACTTAATAATTGATTTATTATTGTCGAACATGATGGTGTATGGTGATCCATACACTGCAAAAAGTCATTCTGATGCAGTAGTGACATTTATACTAAGGCAGAATGACTTTTTGTTCTGCATTAGTGTGAATGTCACAATGTAAGCAACCCCATCAGTGCTGTTGATAGGGCTAGCAGTGGTTAAAGTGTTGCATGTGCAGGCTGGCAGGTGGGCAGATGGCTGAGAAGTGTAGGTCACTGATGGCAGAGGCTGATGCTTGAAAAAAAAAAAGTAACCAATGTTTTTTGTTTTGTTTTTGTAGACCATATAGTACCCTATATAGAATAGTGTATGATAGCCCAAAATACACAAAAACATTCTTCTTACACCTCATGGTTACTATGACTTCAAACAGACCTCTCAAGCTTCGCTCTCGAGGTCCTTGACATCATAGTAACTAGTGGGTGTATGAATAGCATTCTTGTGTATAGGCTACTATACACTATCCTATGTATTATATAATGCTGTGGATTTCTATCTAGTTTACCTGTCCTAATCAGGACCTCCTGCAAAGGAGCACTGCTCAGTGGAGCTTTTTCCTTTTAAAACAAATAAAAGCAAAAAACAAACAAAACACTGCTGATCTTTACTGTATGTGGATTACACTATTTGCATTTACAATTGAATTATAGTATAGTAAATTTCTTTTTTATCCCCTTTATGACAATTAGGTCCCACAGTCTGTGTGCAGTGCAAGTTGTCCTCTTGGATACAGAAAGGCTGCACGGCGGGGACAGCCCAACTGTTGCTTTGACTGTGTTCTTTGTTCCAAAGGAGAGATTACCAACCAGAGTGGTAGGTCAATAATTTTATTTAAATAAGTGTTGCAACATGTTAGTGATGCTTCATTAGAAATATTGTTTTGGATATGTAGGACTTAATTTGATAAATTAATTAAGGAGATAATGGCATTTTTATTCAAGATTGATTGCAAAATGCATTATCTGTGAACTGCTTCGGTGATACAGTAGAGCCCTAATCTAACAAATCTCATTGTTACAAACCACCCTATCTAATAAACATTTCCAGCAGGACTGGCAATTTTAGCAGTCAGCTGAGCAAGTGAGTCAGCACTTCAATACTGTCAGTTGGTCAGAATCAGCTGTGTTGGCTGTAATTCACCATCACCTCATCATCCAATCACAGGCTAAATGTTTCATTTCAAACTCACCTGTTTCCCAGCAGCTCAGTTTGCTTAGTTACTGTGCTGACTGTGCTGACAGTGGCTGAAAAGAGGAAGTGGAATATTCTTACAGTTGTGACCAAGCTCCAAACTTTGGAGATGCTAGAGAATGGCAAACATGCTATCAGCCTGGCCACAGAGTTTGGGGTTGGAAAACCCACAGTCTCTGACATTTAAGTACAGTAAAACCCCATTTATCTAAATGTCATGGGGGATATAAAAGACATTCAAATAAATGGAGTTTTGGTTAAGAGAGGTTCTGATATATGTAATGGACCACACACACACACTGCATAAAACAGTCTTCTGTTTATACTACAATAGATCTTCCTAGAAGAGCTGTTTCAGGACATCAGGACTTGTAAGCTTCCAAAAAAATAAAAGAAAAGCTTCCAAACAAGCATCTTAATAATTAACTAACCTGTAATTATTCCCCCTTTTGCAAGCAGGGTGAGTGTGTGGCCCCGCACGTGAAGACGCACACAGACACCCACATCCGTGTGCATGTCTTGCATGTCTAGTGGGATAGTGGGATACAGAGGCATAGGAGAATCACAAGGTAAGCCTGAGGACCCTTGCAGATCTACAGCAATATGTGGGATTGTGCTGTTAGGACATCATCTAATCCTCACTAAATCAGGGTTAGGCTGACTCTTGTAGTATATATCACATAGTAGAGTCCCATAAATCCCTGCTTATAACATGTAAAATAAAATAAAAAGGAGGAAGCAAACAGTTAATATTGATGGTGATACTGGATATTTATGTGTGGAATGTGCAATGTATATGATAGCTCAGACAACAGTTATGGATCCTTTTACATGTAATAAATGCAGGCACAATCTCAAGTTACAAATTGAGATAAATATGTTCTTGCTGAGACTCAAGGCTATTGACCAGACACAACTACAAATGGCATAAAAATTAAACACAAGTCTTGACACTCCTAGTCCCACCAGTAGTACTATGGATCAAACTATATCACTAAACAATGGGGGTAGAAGTGTGAAAAAGAAAGATCTTAAACTAAGCACTAAGAAGAGGAAAAAGGCTACACACAAAATAATAGGCAAGAAAAGGACATTAAAGACACTATTATCAGGGACTAGTGACATATTACCAAAACAACAAATGACAGCTAATAATACAAGTATGACCAAAAAAGGATGAGAGAAAAAGAACATCCAGATGGTAACGGAACTAATAATGACAATAAATGGTTTGAAGTACAAGCTAATAAAGTGGCAAAAAGAGGTAGAAGGGCAGGCCATTTTGAGCTTCCCCTGTTAAATCATTTTGACCCACTAGTAGTATTGGAGCACTTTAATGAAACTAACATGACCCATGAATCTGAAATACCAATGCAAGTGAGACCTGATAATAATAAGGAACAACTTAACAGATTAGCATTAAATAAAGAGAGTGCATTGCTAAGAAATGAACTATTACTAGATCTCAATAGTGAGGGCAACCAAGTAACTACACTCATTGCAGATTGATGATGTACCATCAAATAGGGAGGCGATAGTCATAGGTGATTCAATTATAAAAAATCTTGATCGATTAATCTGTAACACTGACAAATCTACAGGAACCGTATCAAGTTTCAGTGGAGCTAGATTAGGTGACATCACTGAAATGATGGATAATATATTGCAAGGTGCAGGTACTAATCCTCTGGTCATTATACATGCAGGGTCCAATGATTTGTGGCAAGCACCAATGCAAAAAATCAAGCAGGACTTCATATCATTTACAAATAAATGCATTGATAAAGGCTGTGAGGTGATTGTTTCAGAAATCTTGCCTATTCCGAGACAGTCAGGGCAGCATCAAATAAAAATCAGAGACATCAATAACTGACTCCGTAACTGGTGTATAAAACAGAGTATAAAATGTGTTACACATTGGGAAGAATTTTATGGATTATCCAACTTGTACTCTTATGATGGTCTACACTTAAGTAGAAGGGGTAACAAAGTCTTGGGAGCACAGCTCAAATTATAAATAAAACTTTAAACTAAAGGACTGGGGGGAGAGGTGTAGTGTGAACATCTCTCTCAAAAATAATAAAAATAACATAATGTCATTAAATAAAACAATGCCATTAAATGGTAGTAATAAGATGAAAAATAACCAGGACCAAAGTTTAGGTATGCTACTACTGAATGCTAGAAGTTTACACTCCAAAATGGATGAACTACAACATTCTCTTAAGGATGATAATATAATTATTTGTGGTATAACTGAGACTTGGGGCACAGACAATTCCTGGAATATGGAAATTAATGTTTACAACAGGTTTTATAAAAATAGAAACAATTGTTTGGGGGGGGTGTAGCCTTATATGTAAGAGATGATATCAAATCTTTTGAGATCTTTAACACTGAGGGAAATGAATGTGAATGTATCTGGGTTAAATTACTGTTAAACAACAATAATTTGACTGTGGGTTTGGTTTACCACCCTCCAAATCTAACAACTGGACAAAATAATAACCTATTACGAAAAATGGAAACTAGGAACATTATAGGTAATTATGTGCTTATGGGGGATTTTAACCTTCCTTATATTAATTGGACCGTCTTGGATAGTAAGGTTGCATTAGAAAAAATTAATTGACCAATTTATTCAGTTAAACCTTGAGCAAATGGTTCATTTACCAACCAGGGGTAACAACACACTCAACCTAATTTTAACAAACTGTGATGTTAAAGTTCATATTATCCAATTGCATTCACCATTTGGTGATTCTGATCATAGTATGGTAATCGCTCATTATAAAAATAATATTGAACACACAAACGGAAAAACAGTGGTAAGAGACTTCTACAAAGCAGATTATCAGAAAATGAGGAATCAACTGGGCAAATGGAAATGGGAAAAAGATCTTATAGGTAAAGATTTAGAACTCATCTGTGAATTAATTAAAAAACAGCTCATGGACTGCATCGAGAAATATGTACCTAAAAGAGTCAAATACAGTAAAAATAGATGTATTCCCCCATGGTGGAACAACAAAATCAAGAAACAGATTTGAAAAAGGAAAAAAATATTCCAGAAATATAAGAAGTCAAACACTTCAGAACTACTAAACAAACTTAAACCGTGTAACAAAAAAATAAAAGGTATGATAAAAAGAGCTAAAAAACCCTGGAATTAAGGTTAGCATCTGGGGTTAAAGATAACAAAAAACAGTTCTACAATTATATAGGTACATTGAAGGGCAAACAACATACTATAGGGCCCTTAAATACTGATAAAGGAATAATAACAGATGAGGAGGAGATAGCAGACAATTTAAATAGGTATTTCCTCAGTACGAACATATGAACATACAAAATTTGCCAGCAGATAAAGTCCTAGAGGTCTAGCAAGTCTGCTTGAATGTGCAGCTACCATCCCTTATTCTGCAGTTGCCCTTCCCTTCCTCCCTTCCCCTCCATTGCCCCTCCCCCTTGTCCTGTCCCAACCCCTTTTGAAGCAGTCCACTGTTCTACTGGATACCACTTCTGCAGGTAACACATTCCACACAGCTACCATCCTCTCTGTAAAAAAGTGTCTCCTCATCTCCCTCCTGAACCTTCCTCCCTCCAGTCTCATATAATGGCCCATGGTGTCCCTCCCCTCCCTTACTTTGAACAGCCCATCTGTACCTGTCTCATTTATTCCTTTTATGTACTTAAAGGTTTCAATCATGTACCTCCTGTCCCTCCTCTCCTCCAGCAAGTACATATTCAACTCCCTTAGCCTCCTCTCATATGATAAGTCCCCCAGCCCCTTGATTATCTTTGTCACCCTGTGCTGCACCCCCTCCAGTAACTTAATGTCCCTCCTCAGATATGGGTGCCAATACTGCACACAGTACTCCAGGTGTGGTCTAACCAATGACCTATACAGTGACAGAATCACCTCCTCCCTCCTCGAGGATATACCTCTTGCAATACAACCCAGCATTTTATTGGCCTTTGCAGCTGCCTTCCTACATTGTGCCGAGTTGTTCACTGACCCTGTAATGAACACCACCAGATCCTTCTACTCTTTTGTCTGGGCTAGCTGCACTCCCCCAGCTGGGAACTCCTCCTTGGGTTCTTCACCCCAAAATGCAGCACCTTGCACATTTTGGCATTAAACTCCAGCTACCAGGTGTCTGACTAGGTTTCAAGCTTTGCCAGATCATCTTGCAACCCCTGCCATCCCCCTAGGTTGTCCACCCCCGCTCCCGTCTTGGTATCATCATCAAACAGGCTGATCTTGCTCTTGATGTCCAATGATACGCCTGCAATGAATATCCCAAACAACACTGGTCCCAACACTAAGCCCTATGGAACACCGCTTGTCACTACCCTTGAGTGTGAGGGCTCCCCACCCACCACCACCCTCTGTTGCCTTCCCTGAAGCCAGTTCCCTACCCATCTCACCAGCTTTGCACCCGGCCCTGTGCCTTCTAACTTACTTCCCAGCCTCCCATGCGGCACTGAGTCAAATGTCTTTCTGAAGTCCAGATACAGGACATCTACTGCATGGCCCCTGTCCAGTTGCCTAGTTACCCAGTCATAGAACTCCACCAAGTTGGTTTAGCAGGATCTGCCATGTATGAAGCCATGCTGTCTGCTGTCTTGTAGTCCTTTGGCCTCTAGGAGGGCCACCAGCCTCTCCATCAGGATGGTCTCCATCAGCTTACCCATGATGGATGTGAGGCTCACTGCTCTGTAGTTTTCTGGTTCAACCTTGGGGCCACTCTTGTGGAGGGTCACCACATGAGCCATCCTCCAGTCCTGAGGTACACACCCTGAGTGTAGTGAGGTATTAAATAGGTCTCCCAAAGGTTCTGCAAGGACCTCTGCCAGCTCCTTCAGTGCGCTGGCGTGGATGCCATCTGGGCCTGGCACCTTGTCCATCCTCAGTGCCTTCAAACCCCCTGAACTCTGCCCTCCATGATTTCCCCATCTGTCACCCCTCATTTCTGCCATTCCTCCTCCCTTAGATATCACCCCCCTCTTGTCCTTAGTAAATACTGAGCAGAAGTAATCATTTAGTGCTTCTGCCTTATCGCACCCTGCTTCCACCCAACCCCCCCTTCCTAATCCTTACTGTGTGGTCCTTACAGCTCCTTTTCTCCCTGATGTACCTAAAGAAGTCCTTCCCTCCCTTCTTAATGCCTTGTGCCAGCCTGATCTCCATAGATGCCTTGGCTCTCCTTATTACCCGTGTCACCTCCGTTGATTCCTTCAGGTACTCCTCCCTGTCCTCCCCCTCCCTGTTTTCTTGTACCTCCTAAAGGCAGCTCTTTTCATCCTTACTTTTTCCATGACCTTCATGCTCAACTAACTCAGTTTCCTAGCCCTAGCCTTCTTGCTCTGGGTCTTGCAGCAGGTTTTGGTTGCCTTCACTATCCCCAGCTTTATGAGCTCCCACCTCTGGTCAGTGCCCATACTAGGCTGAATTCTGGCCAGGTACACATTTACCACTTTCCCCATCCTCCTAAAGTTGGCTCTCCTGAAGTACAGCACTCTTGTGCCAGATTCCACTCCTTTCTTGCCCATATCCAATGTGAGCCATACTGAGTGGTGGTCACTCCCTGACAGTAGTTCTTCCACCGTAAGTTCTCTCACAAACTCCCCATTTGCCAGCACAAGGGCAAGGGTATTCCCTAATCTGGTTGGTTCACTGACCATTTGCAGCAGAAAGCTGTCCTGGAAGGCATCCAGCAATACCTGCTCCCTTCTATTCCTGGTTGTTGGGGTACTCCAGTCCACTCTTGGCATGTTGAAGTCTCCCACAATCACCACTCTACCCTTTTTGCAGGTCCTCCCGATCTGTCCTGCTAGTTTCCTGTCTAACTCCTCCATCTGAGAGGGTGGCCTGTACACCACTCCCATTCTGAGAATCCTATTCTTGGAATCCTGGATTTGCATCCAAAGTGACTCCGTACTACCCTCCTCCCCTTCCTCCCTTACACACTTCAGTCCTTCCTTCACATATAGTGCCCCCCTTCCTTTTCCAGTCAACCTGTCCCTACAAAATAACCTGTAGCCTGGTACAGACAGGTCCCAATCATTGCATTGTGTGGCCCATGTTTCTGTGATGGCTGCAATGTCCACCTCTCTCTCTGCCATGAGCACCTGTAACTCTGCAGTTTTCCTCCCAAGGCTCCTAGCATTAAGGGTAACCACCTTCAACCCTTTCCTCCCCCACCCATCCTGCTCTCCTTTACTAGCATCACCAATAGTACTTGCCATTTGTTCTTTGTCACTGTTACGGGGGGGGGTAAGCTCATATGGTTTCCCAACATGTGGTCTCTGCATGTCTCTTGCCCACTTGCCACCCCCCGCTCCTAGTTTAAATTTCCAACTTCCTCTATGTACTCCTCCATCCTCTGTTTCAACACTTTCTTTCCCTCCTCACTCAAGTGTAGTCTGTCCTTGGCATAGAGACTACTGTTCTCCCAGGTCCTGTCCCACCCTCCCAAAAGCAAATACCTTTTAGCATGACACCAGGTTCTTAGCCATCCATTAAATTCCTCTATTCTCAGCTTTCTTGTGATTGCTTTGGGCACTGGAAGTATCTCTGAAAAAGTTACTGATCTTCCTGCCCCCTCACATAATTGTCCTCATTCCTCAAACCTCCTCTGGACTATATCTACTGTTTTGTGAGCCAGGTCATTCATCCCAAGATGTATAATTAAATGAGGCTTGTCCCTATCCCTTCTAGTATATTTTAGAACAAATTGTCCCACCCTTTCCACTGTCATTCCAGGCATGGCTGCCACCCAAATGCAACTATGCCTCTCCCCCTTGCTACCCCACCTGACTCCTCTTAGTATTGAGTCCCCCAGCACTAAGATTCCACCCCTCTTATGCCCTGCTTGCTTCCATTCATCTCCATCTCTCATTCCTGGCTCCTCTTCTTTCTTCTGCACATTATTTCCCCCTTTTGCCCCTGTTGCAATTCTCACAGCAGAACTTCCCCCTGCTCTGGTTTGGTCCAGGCATTTATCAATTACTCCTCCAATTGCATCACCTTCCTCCTCCTCCCTCCCCTCTAGCAGTGCAAAACTATTTTCTGAAGACCCTTCACAAATGCCCACTTCTTCTCTCCTCAAAGTAACCTGTTCCCTCCTTTCCACTCCATGACTGTTGCCACTTCTTCTCCTCCCCTCACAAGTCCCTGCCTCCTCCTTCCATTTGTCTTTTGTCTCCTGACCTGGTTTCCCCAGCAATCATTCTTCCTGGCTTGAGCCCCTTTGTCTCCGTTTCCCTTCTTCTGACCCTCTCCTCACCACTGTTGGCTCAAATTTCTCTCCCTCATCTCCCCTTCTCCCTCCCTCCAGTATTGGGCTAAACCCTCCTTCAATCTGCCTTGCCTGTCTTAGTTCCTCCTGCAGACCCTCAATCTCCTTTCCAAGTTTCTCTATGTTGTTGCACACTAAACATCCCCCCACCATCCAGGCAATTTTTAGAAAGATTGGTGCACCGCAGTTGTTGCAGCCTACCACCCTACCCATTGCTCTCGTTGCCCACCAGTGACCCCCCACCCTTCCAGATGAAGGATACCAAACACTCCCCAAAGTCTCCCCTCTCCCCCTCAATCAGTGCAAAACATTCTTCTCCTTTTCTTAATTTCCCTTACCCCCTTTGTCGTTCACATCTAGATAGACTGAGCAACTGGTTTTTACATTCCTATCCTTCCTGTCTACACCCAAAAGGAGACTTTAAGTAACTATTGCAGAACCTTCTTCAAACTTTTACTCATCCTTTCCACAATGCAAATAGCAATGCAAAGAAGTAACAATGAAAGCTCCTTGTTCTGCAGTTACTTCTCTTCCACTGAGATAGCAGTCACCTCTTCATTTGCTGCTGTTCCTTTCCTGGATGTCTGCTTCTGCTATGACAGGTGCATGTCCTTTCTCCTTTTGGGGAAGTGATGTCAGAACCCCTGGAA
Organism: Neoceratodus forsteri; assembly: GCA_016271365.2. Taxonomy (NCBI): domain Eukaryota; kingdom Metazoa; phylum Chordata; order Ceratodontiformes; family Ceratodontidae; genus Neoceratodus; species Neoceratodus forsteri. The sequence goes on along the minus strand of CM028130.1, from coordinate 1,061,053,684 downwards.
TAAAGGAAATCATGGACCTGGGGAGGCTGGTGTGAGGGGCAGGGAGGGTGGGACCAGCCCATGCCTTCCAGAAACAATCAGGTAGCTGAGGCCCCTGGTCAGACCATTAGTACCCTTCCCCCACTATGCACTAAACTTTGCAGCTAGTGAAGCCAGCAAAAGGCAATCACAATTCCACTCAAAGCACAAAAACTAGGTTTGTTATCAAAAGAAACAGGTCTCCAATACAAACAGCCTCACCAACAACACATCAAAATAGCCTTGAAATTAGAAGATACAGGTCTCCAATTCAAAGAAACAGCCCCAATAAAACCACACCAAATAGGTTTTAAATCAGAATAAATGTGCCTCCACAAACACAGCCTGCTATACAATGAAACATCAAACAAATGAGTCCACTTATAGCCACCAAAACAGGTTTCAAAATTCCAACAGTCCTAAAACAATACCCTGCTAGCTCCTTAGTAGTAGTAAGAAAGAAAATAAATAACCTTCTACCAAGTAAAATCCACAAGAAACAATGTAAAAGCAGCAAGAAGAAGCTACTGTACTGGAACTGATCTGATCCCTTCCCCTTCAAGTTACTTCTGAGAAGCCAAAAGCAACTGAAAACTGCAAACCTGATTCAGCTCTGCCTCCAGTTAGTTAGCTGAGTGAGACCTAACTGGACCATTATCACCCTTCCCCCACTCAGCACTAAACTTTGCAGCTAGTGAAGCCAACAAAAAACAATCACAATTCCACTCAAAGAAAAAAATAGGTTTACTACCAAAAGAAACATGTCTCCAATTCAAACAGCTTCACCAACAACACATCAAACTAGGCTCAGTGTTTTCAAAGAAAAAGACTCTCAGATCCAACAAATTGATTTGACTAATACGTACTTACTTAGTATTAGTAGTAGTACAGAAGTCTATGATATTATACATTCATTGAAAGCTAATAGTTCACCTGGTCCAGACAGTATATCTCTGAGACTAACCAAGAATTGGCCCCAGTAATAACTGAACCACTTACTTACCTCTATAATGAATCTATACAGGATGCAGAGCATTGAATGATTGGTTTGTAGCAACGGTGACTGCAATTCACAAGGGAAGCAAAAGAGATGAACCCAGGAACTATAGACCCATTAGCCTAACATCTGTAGTGGGTAAAATGATGGGAAAATTGTTACAAAGGCAAATTAATTAACATTTGATAAAAGAGGGATTAATGGATCATAGCCAGCATGGATTTTTTCCTGGGAAATCATGCTTGACAAATCAACTTAAATTCTTTGAGCCCATAAGTCAGGCACTTGATAGGGGCATTCCCAGTGATGTAATTTATCTCGATTTCTCAAAAGCGTTTGACAACGTTTCCCACCACATACTAAAAAAAGAACTACTGAAGACAGAATTATCACCCAATATTGTAAGCTGGATCAGCTCCTGGTTAAATAATAGATACCAAAAGGTTGCAGTCACTGGGAACTACTCCACTTGGAGTAGTGTGACTATCGGCGTCCCTCAGGGATTGGTCTTGGGATCAACACTTTTTAATATTTTAGTTGCAACTATGGCAATTTTGGACAGGGTATGGTTAGCCAAATATGCAGATGACTGCAAGTTAGAGGGGCTTGAAACTACCATAAATGATAAGAACAGCATACAAAAACAGCTAGATCTACTTATGGAGTGAGGGATAACTATGCACATGCAATTTAACTTAGAAAAATGTAAAGTTATTTATATAGGAAAGAACAACTCATGTTATAGTTATAACCTAGGATCTTCCTTACTGCAGTCTGTATGTGAAGAGAAAAATCTCGGCACAATAATGACAAATTATTTCAACTTTGAAAAAACATAATTGTAAAGGTTAAGAAGTGTCATAAAATAACAGGTTCCATACTGGCGAATACAACAAGCAGAGAGCAGGAGGTATTAATGCCATTGTGTTCTAGTCTGGTGCCACCACATCTTGAGTACTGCTCCCAGTTTAATAAATCTCATTCTATAAGAAGCTGTAGACTGGTTGAAGGCATTCAGAGAAAATATATAGAAAAGATAAGAAATCAAGAGAAACTGGACTATAGTGCAAGATTTAAAAATTTGCAACTATACTCAGCAGGTTATAGACAAATCTGTGGGGACCTATGCTTTACATACAAAGCACTAAAAGATAGTTATCTCGGAGCAACTATAGGTCTGACACTGAGTGATATTACAGCTAATACCAGAAATAACGGATTCAAAATTGCAGGGGAATTCATAAAAACAACTAAAATAAGTAATTTCTTCACTCAGAGGATTGTTGGAATGTGGAATAGTCTGCCAGCACAGGTAGTGTCCAGTCTGACTATGGATACTTTTAAAGCTAGACTAGATCTACATATGGGAGACAAAAAATATGTATACCACCCATAATAAGGTGGCGAGTTCTTTAAAGAGCATCAAGCCTATTGAACCTGTATGCATTCTATGAATCTATGAACTGAAGGAAGCTGAACTGAGGGACTAAGAGATGTGTCTGAGCTCAGACCCCCCATTTAACACTCTGCACTCTGCCCAACATTCAAACAGCATTGCAATCAGGCTTCTGTCACTGCTAGTAAGAAACTTCATACACTTTTAGCTACTTTAACAGAGGTAGAGATACACTGTTCTAATAAAAATAAACAAAAATACAAATCTTTGCTGATTCAGGCTACTTGAGATCTGGAGTGCTGCATATCAGACTAGATCAGAAAGGTGGCTGGGAGACCATGACATTGTGAGACTGCTGCAGTAGCTGAATTAGCTACTTATAGGCTATTACTGTAATGATCTGTTAAGTGATTGTTAGATATCAGGTGCTGGCAAGTAGGTGCTATAATATGCTGAATAGAGTTAGAGAGATCATTAACACTTCTGCTTGTGACCAGACCTTGTAAACAGAGAAACAGTTGAAAACAGCTTAGAGTGTTGAGGGACACAACCTGGTTTTGGATAACTGAGAGTTTTAGTTCTCCAGGGTTTGGACAACTTGGGGTTTAATGTATGTACAATGGAAGGCACCTCTGCAAGTGAGCAGAGGAAAACTATGAAACTTTGCCAAGATGATGCTCATGATGCTGCAATCCATATATGTTTCCTCCAGGAGTGGGAAAAGGTAACCCCAATATTGGAACCTGTCCTTTAAAAGGGTCTGTTGTTCAATCAGACACTTGGTGGTCAGCTTGATTGCGTTGCTAGCAATGGATGACTTCACCACTTTAAGAAAAGGCAGAGAATCAAACAGGCTCATCTTTGTCATGAAAACTGAGTGCAGCTAAGGAGGGAGTATTTAAGCTTATGAGATAGCTAAATTGGATGTTGTTCAAAGAGTGTTTCATAGCTGATCAGCTGTATAATGCTGATGAAACTGCACTGTACTGGAACTGCCTCCCAGACAAGACCCTGGTTCATAGCCAAGAGAAGGAAATACCCAGTTTAAAAAGACAGAAGGACAGGGTCACCACGCTCAGATGAGTTAATGGCTCCAGGGGATTCTTGAAATATATAAAAGCAAAAACAGAAAGAAGCTACTGCAAACCATACTGGATGAGAAAAATGAGGAAAAGCTACTGCAAGATGTTATCAAAGCACTCAACTTAAAAGATGTGGTTTACATAGCTGTGGACATCTGAGAGCTGGTTAGATAAGAAACAATTGTGAAGGTGAGGGTAAGATCAGGCATCTGGAAATATTCAGCTGATGCAGTAGATGCAGGTGAAAAAGCAGGGGAACCTCTGGAAGATTCTGTGGCAACACAATCAGAGCCAGACAAAAACATCAAGGATTTAGACGGTATTGCTGGTAGTGAGGTAAAAGCCAAGGAAAACCCAGAAATAACTGACAGAGAATATTACCCTGCTGGCTTCTAAACTAATAGCCTCTGTAACAAAGGAGGAAATTGCTGAATAGATAGCATGTGACTGGGCTGAGGACAGGCACAAGCACGTGACTGACAATTGCACTGTGGAAGCCATAACATGCAGTTTCAATGCTAGGACTGAAGAGTACAGAGATCCATAACATGAGGAGGAGGAGGAGAAGGCAGTACCCCCTGTAACAGACACTGAGGCCACTGAAGCTTTCATGAAGTATCTCTCATAATTAGAAAATACCAGAAAGCAAACCACTACATCTCCTCCTGCTTAGAAATCTATGCAGCCAGGCTGCCAAAAAATGAGATGGAAAGTTGCAAAAGAAGTTGATGAAAGACTGCTTTTAAATTTAACCATGAAGCACCAGCTACAGTAATGTACTATATTTACACAAGGTAATCCCACAAGCACTAAGCATGGAAAAAAAGTTTTCACCAGTAATACAAGTACAAACCCCCAACAGAAAAGTTGAAATGCCTTGTTTTACTCATGATCACATACTGCTATAGAAAATAATAGTGGCCCCAATTTAAGAAACACCTGATTATCCAAACTATTTGTGAACCACCCAAATGGTTCAGATAATATGGATTCTATTGTATCTACTGTAGAGTGATAAAACTAGAATTTAAATTCTTTATGAGAAATTGTGACAGATCAAGCTACGTCCCTTTGAGCAAGGATGCTCTCTCAAGACAGAGGTTCAGCTCAGACATCTGTTCTGGTAAATTTTTATTTTAAAGGAGATAGTACATTATTTTTACATAGTTAACTGCCCTTCCATCTTCCTTTCCATGCCGGTTATGTATTCTGATGTGCACTGATGATTTTGTGTTCAATAAATATTCTAGCTTTGCAATGCCCTCAGATCTACATAGAGTTCCACTCTCATCACCAGCTACTGCTCATGATTTTCATATTTCTAAGACATTCTATGACATCAGTAACTCCCATTCCATGCTATTCATCTGAATGGTATGGAAGGTGTTTCTGATGTCATAGTATGTTCAGGCAGTATGAAAAGAGAGGGCAGCAACTGCTCAGGAGTGAGGGATTCAGGATAGTTACAAAGGCAACAAAATTAGATTACTAATTTAACAAAAAAACGCCAAAAACATTAAAATATTGAGCAGCCAATAAAAGGATATCTGGAGGGCATCTGGAGGTGTAAAAACTCCTCCCTATCACCTTTAAGAAACATATGCAGCAAGTAGCTACTAAAGTAAAAAGTCTTAAAGAGCTTCTGTATTGCCAGAAATGACTATTAAAGCAGCAGTGTTACTTTGATGAACATTAACACACAAAAAAAAAAAAAAACTAGCCAAACATGGTAGTGGAAGGAATTGGGGAATAAGAAACTGCCCACCCACAGGCTGAAGTAGAGAGTAAAGAGAACCCAAGGGAGAGAGGAATTCCTCAGGGTGCAAATTAATAAAGGAAGCAGGGTGGTAGAGATAAGGGGGAAAGGAATGGAAGCATTAAAAAGAGAGAAGAGAAGAAGGGAGGGCAAAAAGGAAAACAGGAAGCAACAAACTGAGTGGAAACAAAATCTGGAAGGTTATGTGTGCAAATGCTAGAAGTCTAGGAAATAAGATTCCAGACCTAGAGGCCATCATGTCAGAGGCTGACCTGGATATTGTGACCATTATGGAGTCATGGTGCTCTGAAAACTAAGACTGGGACATCGCTATATCAGGCTATACTCTGTTCATGAAGGACCAGGTGGGAAGGAAAGGAGAAGGTGCGGTACTTTATGTGAGGGAAAGCATAAAAGTGACAGAGATACAGGGGACACAGGGGGATGCAGAGGTAAAGTGAGTCACCCCGGAGATGGGGAATGGAGTCACTATTCATACTGCAGTGATTTACAGACCTTCAGCACATGATGAGGAATCAGATAAGGTACTGGTGGAAACCACTGGCTAAATGGCAGAAAAGGGGGAGGTGCTTCTGGTGCGGGGCTTCAACCTGCCAGATGTAGATTGAAGCCTCCCAGCAGAGGCTTCACCTAGAAGCAGTGACATCCTGAACTCTCTACAGGGGATGATCCTCAGGCAACTGCTAGTGAACCCACTACTGATAGGGCAATACTTAACCTGGTACTCAGTAACAGGGACAGTGTTGCAGATGTAAAGGTGGGATGCCACTTGGGGACCAGTGATCACTGTATGGTGTAGTTCAATATAAGGACAGCTGCAGAATTGGACTGCACAGGGAAGAGGATCCAGGACTTCAAGAAGGTAGATTTTACAAAGATGGGTGAATGTCTTAGGTAAAATTTGGAAGGAGGGGGACAGCCTGGGTGGGGTGGAGGAGCAGTGGACATAGAAAATAGACCATAATAAAGACAACAGACCCCTGTATCAAACAAGTGAGCAAAAGCAAGAGGAAAAATAGACCATTATGGTTCTTGAAAGAGATTGCTGAAAAGGTAAATGCTAAAAGGGTAGCATTCAGAAGGTATAAGGAGATGCAGAGGGAGTAGGATAGGGAGGTGTATCAGGGGAACCAGAGGGAAGCAGGGAATACTAAAATGAAATAATGTGACAGAATGGAAAGGGATAGGGGAACAACAAAAAAAAAAGTCCAAGTGACAATGAATGTCCTGAGATACACTCAAAAAAGTGCCCATAGGCAGTAATTCCAACAGTGAATCCACATAGTTCATAAGATTCTGGTATGCTCAAAAGCATAGAGTTTCTAGAGGTCAGATTCCACCATCCGTAAAAGTGCAGTATGATCTAAAAACAGTTGTTGCAAGACAAATTTACACCAGACTCTCCAAATCATCACTTTAAGGAAATAAAGAATCAAAGGCAGCATGGAAGAATCATATCTAGAGGACAAACTACTGATGTTCCCATAAATGAGGGTATCATAGGAAAGAGACATCCAAAAAGGGTCAGCACAAGAGGTGCTTAAGAATTGCCAGACTTGTTGAATAAACAGACAGTCAAAATATAAGTTTTGAATGGTTTCAGACATGCTCTGGCAACAGGCTCTGGTGCCTAAAAATGGAAGGTTTGAGACCGGTCTGTAGACCTGTGTGTAGTTGGTGAGACACTCCAGGTTCAGTGAGGGTTTCTTCAAAAAGGGTCTTATCAGGGCCTCTTTCAGGGCCTCTGGAAAGACCCCACTCCCCAAGGAACACTGGACGACCCTAGTAACCACAGGTCCAATCAGGCCAACACAACCAACCAGAAGATGGGTTGGACCTGGGTCTAGATCACAGTGGGTTGGTCACAGCCTCAAGACTATCTCAAATACCTCCTCCACTCCAACTGGATCAAACTCACCCAACACAAGTAGGGTGCCACTGCACATCACTGGTCTAACCCCACAAGTTCTTTGAGCAGAACTGGAGGAGATCTCAGTCCTGATAGAGGACACTTTGTTGGCAAAGAACAGAGCTAATTCATCGCACCTCATGCTTGAACTTGCTCCCCTAGTATGGAGACAGGTCAGGTGCAACAACCCGTCCACCATACAGAAAAGCTGAGCTGGTCTGTTCCTTGCTACAGCAATCTTTCTCTACAGAAAATCTGCCTTTTTCCAGGAGATTGCCCTTTGATAGTCTCCATAATGTGACCTCAAAACCAATTTGTTCTTTATCGGCACCTACTGCTTCCAGCACCACTCCAGCCTATGGCCCTTTATCTTTAACTCCCTGAGCTCCCCATCAAACCAAGGGAACCTCCAGGGAGTAGATAAGGGCCAGACACAGACAGGCACAATAGAGTTGGAGGCCACAGTAACAGTCTTGTTATAGGCTGCCACTGCCTCCTCCACACCCATCGTGCATACAGTTTCCACACTTGATAAGTCCAGCACTGCATGTAGTCCTGCTAGAGACAATCCTCACAAAGATTGGTACTGGACCATATCTACAGAGGACAGACCCTTGGGGGGGCCCCACAGGTGAACTTCAGAGTACTATGATCTGACCAAACGGCCAGATCAATCATGAAGTCATCATTCCCAAGACCCAGTGTGAACACCAGGTCCAACGTGTGCCCATGCAAGTGGGTCACTGAGGTAACAACCTGCTACAGGCCCAGAGCTTCCATGCTTTGCAGGAGGTCACATCCAAATGACGAGGGTCTGTCATCAACCCAGGCATCAAAATCCCCAGAATTATCCATCTGGGGATTCCAACACCAGGTTGGTAATGAAGTCCCCAGCCTCCTGCAGGAATTCCTACTGACTGCCTGGTGGCCAGTAAACTAGAAGGATCCTGTAGCCTGCACCAGGACCCCCTCACATGGCCACTCTCTCAAATGATCTGGTAGACCCCACCAGTTGCACCTAAAGGCCCAGGCTGGTTTTAAAACAAATGGCCACTCCCCCACCTCTGCGATCCTTGTGCCCTTGTTTCAGTGCATATCTGGACCAGGGCAAATTTACATCTAAGCTGCAAGGAGCTGATCGTGTGGGGCTCATTTTCCTGCCCTAATCCTGCACTTCATTTTCTTCTCCCCCCCCCCAGGTACTGTAATCAGGATGCTCTGCTGCTTTTGTGGGTTGTGTGAGTGTGGGGAATGTTTTCACCTGCAGCGCATCATCGGAAGGTGGGCTCTCCCTTTGCTCAAAAGTTCGCGCTGCCATCAACATCGTAGTAGCACATTTTACATCTAAGCTGCAAGGAGTTGATCGTGTGGGGCTCAGTTTCCTGCCCTAATCCTGCACTTCATTTTCTTCCCCCCCCCCAGGTACTGTAATCAGGATGTTCTGCTGCTTTTTAGGGTTGGGTGAGTGTGGGGAGGTTTTCACCTGCAGCGCGTCATCAGAAGGTGGGCTCTCCCTCTGCTCAAAGGTTCGCACTGACAGCAAGTGCAAACAATTGGAAATCACTCATTATTTAAGCCTGATACAGTTTGAGGACATTTTGTTCCCTGGTTCGTTTAATATACAAGTGTTCTATTTTTTCCTGATATGTCTATGCTTAAGTAAGTTTGTTATTGTTTTATATTTTGAAACTCCAGACATCAGCCTATGTTATACCTAGGTTCAGAAAGTTTTAGATTAATTTTAAATAGTATCGTTAGAATGTATATGAATTATATTGTTTTATCTAGAAAAGTATTTAACTAAGTATTTACTTTGTTATCAAATTTAAATAATTTTGATTTAAACTTCCTAATCTGGGCCTATAAAGTTCCAGATTTAATTTCTAATATGACGGCTTATTCGTTTTAGTAAAGCCATCATTCTTTATCTATATACACAATTAGTACTCATTTATGTTTGTTATTCACTCTGAAATAGTTTTAATCAAACCTTTTGAAAGTGACATTCCTTCTATATCTGAGGTTACAAGCTTTTACCCGTGCCTATCTTAGACTCGAAAGTTTATTGTTTACTTTTCTAAAATAGCTTGCTCTCAACATGTTTCTGATTCATGTAATGTTGCTGCTATCTGTGTTTTGCTCAGTTTCAACTGGTGTTTCACAGGATAAAAAAGATAGTTTTCAGTTGTTTTACTCTTGCCCATATTGTACAAATCAAAACAATAAATTCACTAGGAAAGGCTTGTTCTCCATATCATTTTTCCTTTTATGAAGTTTGCCCATCCCTTAATTTTGAATTTAGTAAGTTTACTCATAGATTGATTACTACCACAACAAAAAGAGAAAGAAAGATAGAGAATAGGACTAATTTAAAAAGATTATTAATGTTGCTTTTACTTATGTCAGGATCAGTGCATCCACACCCTGGGCCTAATTCTCCGCTAACGGGAAATTATGAATCAACTTCAGTCGGTGCCCATAAGGCCTTAGTTTCCCCCACACTTAAGATCGTTCATTTAAACATTCAGAGTTTGCTTTCTAAATGGACCCAATTTGTTGCGTGGTCCCAACTCCATTCATTTGATGTTATCACCCTCTCTGAAACGTGGCTGCATAATAGTATACTGAATTCAGAGATTCATCTTCCCAGTTATAATATGATTACGCAAGACAGAGAAGGAAAAGGGGGAGATGGAGTCTTAATTTATATTCTTTGCAAATTTGATTATATTGTTCTTGATCACTCTCCAAGAAATTCAGGATGCAACATTATTTCTATCAATGTGATTTTTGGACAAAGTAAACATTTGACCCTTAGCACAATTTATTTCCCCCCTGGCAAAATATCTTATGGCCTTGAATTGCTGACTTCATTTCATGAGGTCTTACCTTCTAACAGAGAGTGGATCACTCTTGATGATTTTAACTGCAGCTGGGAGAAAAGTCTGAAAGGTGAAATTAGAGAAACTCTGGCCAACCTGGGTGTTACGAAATTAATAGAGGAAACCACAAGGCCTAATTACAAAACAGGTGGAGGGACCATTCTTGATTGGATCGTGGTCACTCATGTAAACAGGATAACTAACTGTGAAGTTATGCCTGATGTCATGAGTGACCACCATCCCATCAAATGTGAATGGTCCATGAAAGTGCCCAAAAGTTCCCCCAGATATGCTGAATGTCGAAACTTGGTAAATTTGACTTCCCAGAGAATTGAAGCTCTGTTTAATGAAATTGATTGGTCTCCCTTAGTATCTTGCACTAACATTGATGCAATGTGGGATATTTTTTGTATAGCCTGTAATGCAACCATAAATACAGTTTCCCCTTTAAAGAAAATAAGAATCAGATCTTCCAAACAAGAATGGATCACAAGGGACCTCATTCATTTAATGAGAAAACGTGATAAATGTTGGAAACTATATAAGGCATAGAGAACTCCTGCCCTTCTCTAAGAGTATAAGACTTTTAGAAATAAGTGCAAATCTGAAATTAGGAAAGCTAGGGTCGCTTATTGTCTAAATGAACAAAGGAACTCCAGGTCAAACCCCTAAAAAACCTGGAATTTCTTAAACAAAATTATGGGAAGACAAAAAACAGCTTCTGCCCCCACCATTCTTCAAAGTGGACAAAGCATATGTGACCATTCTAAGGCATCTAACATCTTTAATAGCCACTTTGGGAATCTTGGTTCTTATAGAACCCCTATAATTTTTGATGGTGTGACTGATCCTAACGATATCCACAATGACACTAACCCAAAGTTTTACTTTAAATTTATCACCCCTTCTTTAGTAAAAAAATATCTTTTGAAAAGCAATCCAAAACCCTTTCAGGGTCAGGACGGAGTTGATATCAGGATCATTAAATTAGGCATAGATTGTTTTGCCCATCCTTTAGCACATATTTTTAATTTCTCCTTATCTCAAAATGTTTTTCCGAGTAGTTGGAAACGGGCAATTATAAAACCCATCTTGAAGAATGGAAATCCTTCCTTTGTCACTAACTATCATCCAATATCTCTTCTATCACCCACATCAAAAATTCTGGGAAAGATTGTGATGGACCAAACCTTAGGTTTTCTTGGGAAATATTCCTTACTCTCAGGGAACCAACATGGGTTCAAGCCAGGGCATAACACCGAAACGGCCTTGGTGGGGCTCACAGGCAGTGTACACAGTGCACTTGATAGAGGGCACTCATGTGCGGCACTGTTCATGGACCTCACCAAGGCTTTTGACCTGGTTGAATTCAATCTTCTTCCAGGTGTCCTTCGTGGTCTTCATTTTTCTGGGATGTAATCATGTGGTATCAAAATTTTCTACGTGACAGATCTTTCAGAGCTATCTTTGGTTCGTCTTTATCCCATACCCTTCCATTAGCTTGTGGTGTTCCCCGGGGCTCAATCCTGGGGCCACTAATTTTTTCATTATTTATGAATTCTGCCCCAAATATCTGTACCAAAACAGAGATGATTCTTTACGCCAATGACCCTGTTATATATTGCATTAATCCCAGATCTGACACTGCTCTCTCCCACCTTCAGAATGACTTTGATCATCTGCAGGATTGGTTATCCTTAAATCACTTGGTTTTGAATTCTCAAAAAACAAAGGTAATGTTTTTTTCCCAGAATAAGAATGCACCCACTGATTTCCCTTTAATTATTGATAGAAAGGGCAATAACATCGAATTTATTTCAGTTTTCAAATATTTAGGTATAACCTTGGATAATCAGTTCTCTTTTGAACCTCATATTCAGAGTCTTAGGAAAACCCTTCACCAAAGATTGGGTATTCTTTGTTGAGCTAAATCCCTTTTGACCTCTGAATCAAGAAAACTTTTAGTTCACAGCTTTCTGTTTTCAGTACTCGATTATGGAATACTCATATATAACTCTTCAAGCCATAACGTTCTGAGTCCTCTCAGAGTAATATATCATTCAGCCCTAAGATTTTGGATAGATTTACCTTTTTGAACTCATTGTTCTGATTTGTATAAACAGTCCTATTCTCTATCTTTCGATAATCGAGTTCTTTTCAAAATGAGTACTTTTTTATACTAACATACTAAAATGCCAGCAGAATAGGCCTAATGGTCTTTCGTGTCTGCTCGTTTGGTCAGCCCCCACCCTGGGTGCTGACCTTGATGTCCCCCTCGCCTTCCCTGGCTTCTCCCTTCCCAGTTCCGGATATTCTTGCTGCATTGGATTTTGCTTCCTGAACCCTTCCCCTGTACCTGTCCCACCCCCTCTTGAACCCCTCCACTGTCTCTGCCTCCACCAGCCCCCTAGGTAGTGCATTCCATGGCTCTACCACCCTCTCAGTGAAGTAGCACCTCCTCCTTTCTCCCCTGAATCTTCCCCCCTCCAGCTTCCACCCATGCCCTCTAGTGGCCCCCTCCTCCTTCCTTCGAAGCACCCTCACTGTTCCTCCCCTATTTACCCTCTTCATGTACCTGAAGACCTCTATCATGTCCCCCCGGTCCCTTCTCTCTTCCAAAGTGTACATATTTAGCTCTTCGAGCCTCTCCTCATAGGTCCTGTCCCCCAAGCCCCAAATCATTTTGGTTGCCCTCTCTGGACCCTCTCCAGGAGGTTAATGTCCTCTTTAAGTGCAGCCCCAAACTGCACTCAGTACTCCAGGTGCGGCCTCACCAAGCAGTTATACAGAGGGAGTATCACTTCCTCCTTCTGGAGGTGATCCCCAGCGATGCATCCCAGCATCCTGTTGGCCTTGGCTGCTGCCCTCCTACAAGTCTCAGAGTTGTTCATCTTGACATCCACCACCACCCCCAGGTCCCTCTCAGCCATTGAGACTTGTAGTATTCCCCGGGTGTGCACTTGGCCTGAGTTTCTGGCCCCCAGGTGGAGTACCTTGCATTTCCCTGCATTAAACCTCAGCTTCCACTTTCTAGACCATCTTTCCAGAGCCTCCAGGTCCCCCTGCAGGGCCACCCTCCCTCCCTCCTCCCCATCCACCACCGCCCCCAGTTTTGAGTCATCTGCAAAGAGACTCATCTCACTCCTGATTCCTGTCCTTATGTCAGATACGTGGGTGTTGAACAGAAGGGCCCAAGGACTGATCCCTGTGGGACCCCACTAATGACCCTCCTTGGGGAAGAGACTATCCACCAACTACGACCTCTGGGTCTGGTTCTGGAGCCAATTGCCTATCCATTGGATCATCTGGTTTCCACCCCCATTTCTCCTAGTTTATCCAACAGGCCCATGTGAGGAACAGAGTCAAATGCCTTGCTGAAGTCTAGAAAGAGGACATCCACTGGTCTACCCAGGTCCAAGGCACTTGTCACCCAGTCATAGAACTCCACCAGGTTTGTCTGACATGATTTCCCAGGATGAATCCATGCTGTCTATTGTCCAGGCACCCTGACTTATCCAGGCCCCCCTAGCCCTCCTTGACAATGCCTCCATCACCTTGCCCACCACTGATGTCAGGCTGACAGGCCTGTAGTTCCTGCCACCTCCCTTGATCCCCCCTTGTGGATAGGCACTACATGCGCCACCTTCCAGTCTTGGGGCACCCACCCTGTCCTCAGAGAGATGGTGAAAAGCTCTGCCAGGGGTTTCACCAGGACATCTGCAAGTTCCTTCAGCACTCTAGGATGTAATTTATCTGGCCCCAGTGCTTTCTCCATCTTAAGGGAGCTGAGGGCTTCCCTCACTCCCTCTGCTGTGATTTCCACTTCCAGTACCTCTTCTCCCTGCTTAGCCCTCCTCCCACCTGCCAGTGATGCCCCCCGCTCTCCCCAGACCTGCCGATTGGTAAGGGGCCCCCCTCCTCATTATCACTATACTTATTTAAAGTAAAATGTAATCTCCTTCCCCCATTCACTTCTTTAATGTTTCCTAGGGTAATAAATGCATTATATACTAGGTCTCAGTCCAAATATAAATTTAAAACACCATTCCTTAAGACCACTTTTGGGCAAAGATCTTTAATATTTAGAGCACCCATTTTTTTCAACAAAATACAGTCAGAAATTGCTGAGAGTAGTTTCATTCAGTGCTTTAAGAAAAGGTTAAAACATTGGCTTTTCTCAGAAACATAATGTATCTGGTTCTGTAACTGCACTTTATTGATTGTATAGTCTGCTCCATTGTTGTATTTTTATACTGTGCTTTTAGATTGAACTTATCACCAGTGAAAATGGGCAACCTTGCTCATCTGGATTTACAAGTATAAAAAATAAAAATGAAATGAAATGAAATCAAAACAGACTATAACATTTACATTAAGTTTAATCTTCCTTTTGTTTTTGTGGGGAAAAGTCCCCACTTTCCATTCCTGTAAATTTTCAGAGAGTGAGGGACATAGCCAGTCCACCCACAATTTAGTGAAAAATAAAAGAATTGGGAACAAGATTGTAGAAATAAAAATGCAATGGAAAAAAACCACTGAGTGCAGCATTCGTAACCCTCCATGTTGTTCTTTTAGATAAGTGATTCCCTATTATAGGGGGTTCAGCCGGCTTCCCCAAAATCACTGGAAGAAACAGGTCAATAACCCTGTCTCCAACTGTTTGGGTGGGGGTAAACACAACTTAAAAATAAAAAGGCAGGAAACAAAAAGGTTGTAATCATGTAAGCCTTCTTTTTCTTTGTCATTCTCCATCTGTTCCATACTGCTACTTTTTGTTTCCCTATATTTATCTTTTGAGTCCAATTATAGGTGGCCATGTCACCATTCCCACTAAAATTCTTACTAGTGATTGGTCAACCTAAAAATTAGCCACCGTTTGCTCTTGGGGGGGATTTGTAAACAATGGCATTTTGATCTATTTATTTCTGCTCCAGTAGACTTTGTAAAACTTTATATGAGAGTATTTGCCAGGTCCCCAGACACCCGGGGGTCAATTCCAAGACTAATGGTGTAACTCACAGGTGGCTGAGAGTTACACCATTTGCAGCTACACCAGGGACTCTACACCACATTCCAAGAGAAGCAGGGTCCCAGCACTTGTGACATGTGGTTTATGCCATGCAGAGGCTAATGCCATGGGCATGGCATAACCGACCTGCATATCACAAGTTGCAGCCAGATACTGGTGGTCCCCCACCCCAGAACACCATGATACACTCCAGGGGCATGGGGGGGCAGGACAGGAGGCACAGGTGTCGGGGGGACACCGGAGAGTGGACCCCAAGGGGTCCCTGAGATTTGGGGGGATGGGGCAAGGGTATGCCCGTGGGGGCACAGGGAACACATCTGCGTCATTGTCACAGTGCCAGAAGGTGGGCAGTCAATGGATGACACTGTTGGCTGCCACTTAGAGCAGCTCAGGGCTGTTCTAAGTTAGCCACACCACTGCAGCTTTTGTAATCGCACTTGCGTGTTATGATAGCTGTCCTCCTGGAATTGGGTGAAGTTGCTGTCGTAACCCTCACTTGTGCCATGGTGTTGCAGGTGGCAGCATAGTGGGTGGCATAATCTGCAGTTGTTGCAGCCTGCATCCACCAAACCACAAGTCACCGCTTGGAATTCCAACGGGCATAATGCATGGGTAGCATACACCAAGGGGTTTGGTGTATCTTGCCTTATGCTGGTATAGCCTGTCTTGGAATCAGGCCCTAATGTCTTTAACCAACAAGCATAGATCATCTGCATAGGTGATAGACTTATTTACTGCTGGTGGCCCCGTTTGTACCCCAGTAATTTGTGGCGATAAATCTAAAATCCTAACTAAAAGGTCAGTAGTAGTAGTAGTAATAATGTATAAAAGGGGGCTCAGGGGGCATCCCTGTCTGAGACCTCATTTTATTTTACATACCTGCCCCACTCTACCATTCTCATAGGGCCTAACTGAAGCATCCTTATAACACAAGTACTATATTTTATTGGATTCATCATTTATTGGATTCATCATTTATATGTTTAAATTGGGTGAGAGGCAGTGAGAGGGCCTCTTTTTGATTTAATATTTAGAAGCATCATTCTGAATACAGTAGGTGGCAGTGAGAAGGCTACCTGGTTTGGAGAAAAAAAAATTTGATAAGGGGGTGGTGAGAGCTCTCCCTTTTTACTTTCTATTTCTGTGTGGAGCTGTGGCATACCTCCTTGAACTGTTAAAGACCCAAATATTGCATATATTGGACAGTAATATATTGATATCAAACCATAGTTATTTTATAGTATATGACTTTTATGTTTTTTTCTTTACTGCTGTTTAAGTAGAGATTTGTGAGGTTTATTGTTTTGGGGTTGGTATTTTTCGGTTAGTAGGTGGTATTTGTTTGTTAAAATGTGGGTTTACTATGTTTAAGTTGCTCTACAAATCTGTGAGAGAGACTGGTAAGGTGTAGTATTTATTGATTGGGAGTGAGAGTCCCAGTCTGTTTTTATATTTGAGTTTGTGTTTTAAATGTGATTTTATTTAGTTTTAGTGAGCATTTATAGTGGTCAGCTGCATAAGAAATATGTGTTGGAATTGTGTTTCGGTGGGCAGGTGCTATTCCCCATCCAGATTGACGGACCTTCGCCCCTTTGATAGTCCCCCATTACAGCCCGAGGTCTATAGGCATTGTCGTGCCTTTGGTATTGTACGGAGGGGCAGAAGAGGCAGGACCCCCAGACTGGGGGTGAGGGGCGGGGTGGACGGATAGGGGTGATGAGACTGAGGAGGTGTCCTGGGGTGAAATGGGTCCAGGAAAGAGGTCCTTCTTGCCTGGTTCCCATACCCAAGGGCTCCACTGAGGGTGTGCAAGTCACCCGTTCTTCCATGACCTCTCATCCAACTCGGGCGGTGTTGTGCAATGCCAGGTCTATAAAAAACAAGACAGCAATTATTGCTGATCTTGCTGAGTCATGTGACCTGGCTTGTATCACCGAGACCTATTTGGACAAAAATGCCGATCCAGTATTGGAGTCAGCAGTTCCGGCCGAGTACTTGGTGATATACTGCCAGAGATTGGATCGAAGGGGCTGGGGTGTAGCCATCTGTTTTAAGATGGAACTAGACCTAGTGGAGGTTCCAGTGGGGATAACCAGATCCTTTGAGTGTATCCTACCGGCAGGTGTTGGCAGCAGGATTCTTCTCATCTACCGTCCACCCAGAGATGAGAAAGTTTTCCTGCAGGAAGTTGCAGACTTCATGGTCAACATGGTACTGGAAGCCCCCAGGTGGTTGGTCCTGGGGGATTTCAATGCCTGGGTCAACAATGAGCTCTCGTCTTTTGGTCAAAACTTCCTCCAATTGATGATTTTGTTGGGCTTTACACAGGTAGTTACCACTGCAACCTTTTGTCAGGGTCACTCCTTGGGCCTGGTGTTCCTCCTGGGGATGGAGGCCGATGACTTGGTGGTGGAACCAGTTGGATGGTCAGACCATCACTCTATCAGGTTCAGTTTTGTGGCTCACCCTGTGAGACCAGCCCCTTTGGAAATGGTCTGGTACCACCCTTTGAGGGGTGTAATCCCAGAGGGTCTTCTGTCGGTGCTGGACCTATCGAGTTGGCCATTGGAATGCTTGAATCCAGGAGATCTAGTAACATGCTATAATAGGGCAATACTGGAGGCCCTGGATTCCATAGCACCTGTCCAAGTTCATCCCCTCCCTCCCTCTTCATCCTCAGTCCCCTTGGTTTGATGGGACTTTGAGGGAGTTGAGGAGAGTGGGGCAAAGTTTGGAATGTCGTTGGTGGAAATCCGGCCTGGAGGAGGACAGACTTAGGTTTATTGCCCATTATTTGGACTATCAATCAGAAATCTCCCGTAAGAAGGCAGAGTTCCTGTCCAGGGAGATTACTGCAGCAAGAAATCGACCTGCTCAGCTCTTTCGGACCGTGGACAGACTGTGCAATCCAGTCTGTCTTTGGGGCTGGAGACCCTTTTCACAAGATAAGTGTGAGGAGTTTGCATGATTTTTTGCAGATAAGGTGTCCTCCATCAGGTCAGAGATCTGTTCAACTCATTCAAATGAGTATGGCGTAGGTCAATGCAAGGGCACAGAGACCCGGTCTGTCTGGATAGTTTTTGACCGGCCAGCGATCGTGGATATCATGAAGATTGTATGGGGCTTGCGACCGACTTACTGCAGTTTGGATCCTGGTCCAACACACCTCCTGGTGGGATGTATAGATGTCATCGGACCGATCCTCATGGAGTTAGTCTGGTGTTCACTGGATCAAGGGGTGTTCCCTGATCCATTAAAGGAGGCAGTGGTGACTCTCCTTTTAAAGAAATCGTCCAGTGACCCAGACTGTCTTGTGAACTACAAACTGATCTCTAACCTACCCTTTTTGGGTAAGGTTATTGAGACGGTAGTTGTGTTGCAGCTCGAGAACTTTCTTACCACCCATGAAGTCTATGATCCTCTCCAGTGTGGTTTCAGGAAGAGGCACAGTACTGAGATGGCCTTAGTTCAGGTGATGAATGATCTCCTAATAGCGAGGGATCAGAGGACTTGTTCGATCTTGGTCCTCCTTGATCTCTCTGCAGCATTCGACACCGTGGTTCATGGAATGTTGTTGGAATGCCTTTGGTTAATCTGTGGACTGTTGGGGATGGTCATCAGATGGTTTCACTCTTTTCTCATGGGCAGGTCTCAGAGGGTGGTGTCTGGAATTTTTTCCTCGGCCCCCTTTGCCCTGCCTTGTGGGGTTCCGCAGGGTTTCATACTGTCCCCCATGTTGTTCACAGTGTATATGCTGCTGTTGGGAGACATCATAAGATGGTATGGGCTGAGTTTTCACTGCTATGCAATGACACTCAGCTCTACCTGTCCTTTGAACCCGAACAGAGTAGTGCCGTCTCAGTATTTAACAACTGCCTTGCTGAGATTCAGGACTGGATGAGTGCTAACTGGTTGAAATTAAATCTGGATATGACTGAGGTGTTGGTGGTGGACCCTGGTCACGGGGTAGAGAAGTTGACTCTTGGGCAACTGTCCAGCTGGATGCTGGGGGCTGACCAGTTGAGACCTTCTGAGAAGGTGCGGAATCTGGGTGTTGTGCTTGACAATGAACTGATGCTTAAAGCACAGGTGTCAGCAGTTGTCAAGTCCTCATTTTTACATCTGAGGAACATCACCCGGATAAAGCACCTTGTCCTGCCTGATGACCTTTCTGTGTTGGTTCATGCCTTTGTGTCCTCTCTTCTTGACTACTGCAATGCTCTATACCTAGGGTTACCGGGGGGGTGGATCTCTGTCGCCTGCAGTTGGTGCAGAATGCAGTGGCCAGGTTGTTGACAGGGCAGTCAAGATCTTGCCATGTCATGCCTGTGCTGTGCAAACTGCATTGGCTGCCGGTGTGATGGAGGATCATCTTCTAGGTCGCGTTGCTGACCTATAGGATCCTACATGGACAGGGACCGGGTTACTTGCAAGACCTCCTGCGACCTTACTGCCCACTCCACCTTCACCGCCCTGCTGATGAGGGATTGCTAGAGGTTCTTAGGGTCCATTTACAGACATCAGGTGTGAGGGCTTTTGCGGCCCCCAACCCTGTGGAACTCTCTACCTCATCAGATTAGAGATTGCCTGTCCACTGAGACGTTTAAATCCTCCTTGAAAACTTATTTATTCAGCCTAGCATTTGGGGAGGATATTTAGTCAAAAGTATCATATGTATGCTGTCTTTTAATTTTTTGTGTTTTAATTGTTTATTGGTTTATTTTAAATTGTAATGTGCTTTGATTTAAGAATAGCGCACTAGAAATAAAATATGATTTGATTTGATTTGATTTGATTTGACATCTATATCCATGCAATAAAGGATTTGGGAAACCCATAAGCCTCTAAACATGACCATAAATAGTCATGGGATATTTTACCAAAGACTTTTGCTTGGTCATAATTTATTAAAACACCTTAGACTTTCTGTGGTGTACCATGGCCAAAAATTTCCCATAACAGGATCAATGCATCTGATATTTTGCGACCCTGTACTGAGCAGAACTGTGACTCATGTATCACGTCTGCCAGAACTGTTGTGAGTCTGTGCCCGAACAATTTAGTAAAAATTTTAAAATATGTGTTCAATAAAGTTATTGGATGCCAGTTTGCCAGGTCTGCTTTATGTCCTTTCAGAATAAGAAAATCAGAAGACCATCATACATTGATTGAGGAAGTGTTTGCAAATGTAGAAGCTCATTGTATACTACTAAGAGTTCCTGTGGGTAAAAGAGCCTCGATTTTTCATATTGTTCCCCGGGTAATCTAATTGGCTCGAGGGCTACTTCAGAATGGAGGCTATTTGTCACTTCTCCTAACTCCTGAGAGAGTATAGAAGAGCTTAATAATTTTGACTGAGTGCCTGTTATTTTATGGACCTGAGCTGCCTATTACTGCATTAAAAGGTGCATGTTCGGGTTAGCCGAGAACGTATCCTTGAATTATTTTTTAGTCTTTTTATTTACTTCCTCCCGGATTTGTGTATGACCTTTGACCTCCACCACTGTGGAGGTTAGTAAACCAGCCATACTTTTCCTATCTGTCTGACTTTTACAATCCTCATATGGATCTATTTGAAAAGTTTTCCTTTTTGTCCCCATTTTCTGTTCATATTCTAGGGATTTAGCTTGGCCATATTGGTGAGTGCACATTTCCTGTTTCAGGACTGTAATTTGAGCTGAATAGTCCACCCCAGTAGTTTTTTGCAAAGAGAGAAAATGGTGGAATTGCTTTCTAAGTTCTTTATATTTATTCTGTTGAGAAGCTGCCTTCTGGCAAGCCACTACTTGGAAAAAGTCCTTAAGACATGCCTTGCTATGCCTTGCTATCCTCCCACCAAGCTAAGTGGGAATCATAAAGACATCACTCTCTGCTCTCCAACACATTACCTCCAAAAACCATATAAACGCTACAAACAGGTATCTGCCTCTATCTCTGAAATCAAATAAAGAGGCAGAAGACACTGCAGAGCAGGACACTGCGGCACAGGAGCTAGCACAACAATACTCACCCAAATCAGGAACCAAAACTAAACAAGCACAAAGGAAATCCAAAAACTTCTGATCATAGGAGACTCCATGATTCGGGAGTTGATACCCATCTCCAGTCAGGGTGATGGTCAGATGTCTCCCAGGTACATCAGCATGGAGAGACACTGACCGCATTGCTAAATTGTTCACAAAGCAGGAGAAAACATTGATGTCCTAGTACACATAGGGACTAATGATCTCGCCAGCCGGTCAGTTGTGGAGACCAAGGAACACCTGACTAAGCTGGGTGACAAACTATCATCTATTTCGTCTGGCATCTCCTTCTCTGAGATCCTGCCAGTCTGGGAGAAGGGAGCAGATGGACGGAAGGTCAGAGAAGGGGAGATAGGGGAGCTAAACACGTGGCTCAAGGACTGGTGCCAGGAAAAAGGACACAGATTTGTAGGGAACTGGCAACAGTTCTGGGAGCTAAAGTTCTTTAAATTTGATGGACTGCATCTGACTAAAGAGGGAGTCAGTGCATTGGGGCAGAAGTTTGACGTCTTTGCAGAATATTTAAACTAGCAAATGGGGAGAGGGGTGCAGCACCCCATACGTCGAATGGGAAGAACACCCTTCCCCCCTCAGCTAGTGGTCAAACAGGAATTCAGCGTGTTTGCCATTCATTTGCATCACCAGGTAAGAAAAAAGGTTTGTCTCCCCATACGATGCACAGGGGTAATGCCAAACTTCACCCAACAACTAATACACCAAAATCTGGCCAATGGAAAATCATGTACAAATGCTCACAGCCTGGGAAATAAGATCCCAGACCTGCAGGCACAATGTCAGAGGCTAAACTGGACATAGTAGCAATTAGTGAGACGTGGTTTACCAGTAACCACACTTGGGAGACTTCAGTACCTGGCTATGTATTGTTCAGAAGAGACCGAGGTGCAAAAGGGGGGAGGAGGCCTGTATGTTAATGAAAATATCAAAGCTACAGAAATTCAGAATACACATAAGGAGCCAGAAGAACTGTGGGTCACCCTGGAAACAGGAAATGGGACAGCCATAAGAACTGGGGTTGTCTACAGGCCCCAGACCAGAGGGAGGACATAGACACATTACTGTTAGAAGATATACAAAACATGACAGCTAAAGGGAGGTTCTGATAATGGAGACTTCAACATGCCAGATATAGATTGGTCAATACCAGCAGGAACATCTGCCAGAACTAGACTCATAGTGGATTCCTGCAGGGGAGGGCCTCAAACAACTGGTACAGCAACCCACAAGAGACAGGGCTATCCTAGATCTAGTACTGACTAACAAAGAAGGATCACAGATCTCCAGGTAGAAGGTCACCTGGGTCCAGTGACCATCACATGGTATGGTTCAATTTGGCTACTACATCTAAATCATCCCATTCCAAGGCAAAAATATGGGACTTCAGAGGAGCTGACTTTGATAAGATGGCCAACAGAGTTAAGCTAGCCCTGGCAAAAAGAAACACAGGTGAGGAGGTACAGGCAAAGTGGGCAAGCATTATGATACAATACTTGAAGCAACATCCCATTGTGTTAGACAGAAAAGGAAGTGCAAAGAAGAAGGAAACCACTTTGGTTCTCAAACACAGTAGCAGAAAAGGTCAGAGCCAAAAGGCTGGCCTTCAGAAAATATAAGGAACACAGCGGATGAAGATAGGAGGCATACCAAACTGCCCTAAGGGAAGCAGGTAAGGCAGTAAGGCAGGCAAAGTCCCAAACTGAGGAAACACTAGCACGAACAGTAAAAGAAGGTGACAAGACTTTCTATAGATACATTAGTGAAAAGAGAAAGTCCAGAGGGGGTATTGCTAAGCTTAATGGAGAAAAGGGAGCATGTGAGGAGGAGGACCCTGTAAAGGCATCTATCCTAAATAGATACTTTTGCTCAGTATTTGCTGAAGAGAAGGTAGGGCAGGGCCCACAGCTCAGCATCATGGACACAGGGGGAGGGAGGTGAGCACTACTCCCTTCACAAAAGAAAGGGTCCTACAAGAGCTTGCTAAGCTCAGGGTGGATAAGGCAATGGGACCTGATGGCATACATCCCAGGGTACTTAAGGAGCTAAAGGAGGAACTAGCAGAGCCATTAGCAGAATTGTTTAGTGAGCTCTGAGCACAGGAGAGGTCCCAGAAGACTGGAGAAGGGTTTATGTGATCCCGGCCTCCACAAGAGTGGTAGCAGGGAGGAGGCGGGAACTACAGACCAGCCAGTCTTACCTCAGTAGTGGGCAAGATTATGGAGGCACTCAAGGAAAGGATAGCAACACCCGAACTATAGGGGCACAGGATCCAAGACAGCATGGGTTGCTTAAAGGAAGGTCCTGTCAAACTAATCTCATAGATTTCTTTGACTGGGTAACCAGAGTGGTGGACCAAGGGGAGCAGTTGATGTCGCCTACCTTGACTTCAGCAAAGCTTTGACACTTTTCCACATAGAAGATTGATAAATAAGCTAGGTAGGCTCGGGTGGGTCAGAAGTTGGTCAACTGGGTGGCAAACTGGTTGACTGGCAGAAAACAGAGAGTGGTGGTAAATGGTATACAGTCAGAAGAGATGCAAGTCACAAGTGGGGTACCTCAGGGATCAGTCCTGGGGCCAGTCCTATTCAACATCTTCATTAGTGACCTCGCAGATGGACTAGAGGGTAAGGCTTGTCTGTTTGCAGATGACACCAAGATCTGCAACAGAGTAGATGATCCAGATGGGGTGGGCAGAATGAGAAGAGATCTGGATAAACTAGCAAAATGGTCAGAAGAGTGGCAACTGGATTTAATGCAAAGAAGTGCAAAATCATGCACATAGGGAAGAGAAACCCTGAAGCCACTTATAGGCTGGGAGGAGTCTAGCAGTCACAAAGGAAGAAAGAGACTTGGGCATCATCATCACTGATGACCTAAAATCATCCAAGCAGACCTCTAAAGCAGTAGGTAAGGCTAGGGGGTGTTAGGGGTGTATTAGTAGGGGTATCACAAGTCGTAAGAGGGAGGTAATAATCCCTCTGTACAAGATCATTGGTTAGGCCCCATCTGGAGTACTGCGGCAGTATTGAGGCCACACCTTTCACAAGGACATTAACTCAAATTGAGGCAGTCCAGAGAAGGGCAACCAAAGTGCAGGGACTGCATCAGAAGACATATGAGGACAGATTAACGGAGCTCAATATGTATACCCTTGAGCAAAGGAGGGAGAGAGGTGATATGATCGAGACATTTAAACACCTTATGGGCATAAACAAGGTGAAAGAGTCTAACATGTTTAAATATAAGAAAAATTGCAGGACAAGAGGACACAGCATGAGATTAGAGGGAGGCCGATTAAGGGGAATGTGAGGAAATTCTTTTCACAGAAAGGGTGGTAGATGCATGGAATAGCTTACCACAAGAAGTGGTGGCTATGAATACAGTGCAGGGCTTCAAACAGGCATGGGATAGGCATAAGGGAGCAATACAAATGACTATGAATAGATAGGTCACTGACAGAGCAAAGGCCGATGGCACATTTATAAGGTAGAAAAAGAAATGGGCAGACTGGATGGGCCTTGCGGTCCTTATCTGCCGTCAACTTCTATGTTCTATGTTTCTACATAGAACTGAAAGTCTATCCTGAATAATTATCTGCAGGTCTGATAATACTGTCTCATCATCCAACAGATTAACATTCATTCTTCAGAGGCCTAGCCCTATAGAATGGTCGCTATCAGCTGAAAGTTGTATTTCAACCATACAATGGTCTGAAGAGTCAGTTGGGATCACTTGTGGCTTAGACAGGGGTATATGGGGTGAAATGAACCAAAAATCAGTACATGATGAGAGGGCCCCCTTATAAAAGGTATGTGCAGGTTTCAACGAGGTGGTTGCATGGGCATCCACTGAGCCAGTTTGTGCCAATTTCATGAAGGTTACATCTCAGTATGTTTTATTCATATTTTCACTCCTATCTGACGCAAGTAGCCTAATGTTAAAATTGCTTCCTAGTAATACAGTCCTAACAGTGTGAAAGTATGGATGAATTTGTTTAAAAAGGGCAATTCTGAAAACTTTCATTTGGGGGGCATAAACATTTACCAAACAGTAGGACTGGGAACGGTGTGTAACATCTAAGAGTAAAGCTTGACCTGGTACAATATCTACAGTTTTAGTAACCTTGATTTCAGAAATCTTAAAACAAATACCCAGATCACTGCAGCGATCTTCCCCATTGACCAAAAGGACGGTCCCCCTCTCCAACCCTCCTGTGCTTTCTGTACTTCAAGCACTGTATTTAGCCAGGTGTCCTACAAAACATAAATATCATGCTGAAACTGTTCTAGTACAGAAAAGGTAGTTAATCATTTTACATCAGATTTTAAGCTGTCGACATTTAAAGTTGCTGTTGTTATTTGTGACATGTGTGTAAAAGTTAAGTTCCACTCTTCTTCAGAGCTGATCTTGTCTGCCATTTCTTTTTCTGTGTTGAAGTCCTGGAAGGACTAACCATGGCTCTGTCTGGATTGGTGTCTTTTTGGGATGGAGAAGCTGACACATACGAGTCATCTTCATCCATAAGTGTCCCCCAGTTTTGTGAGGTTTCAAACCAATTTTTCCAAAACCATGGGAGAAGTAGAGTCAGCCTTTTTCTGAGGTGGTTCACCTCATTTCCCTTTCCCCACCATATGAAAGAGCTCTGGTTCCAGTAAAGGGGGTTGGGGGGAGACATGTCTGAAACAGGAAGACTAGCTGCTGGTAGATTAGCAGCCATGCTCTGAACAAAACCAGTTCAGTTATGGTCTGGAGTCAAAGTCTCAAGGCTTGAAATCTTGGCAGACCCTTGGCTGGGGCCGAGTAGAAAGTACTGTTGACAGCTCCATATTCTGGGCTTTGCATTGGGCTTTGAAGGGTTTGATTGCCTTGTGAATGTAATGTCTTTCTCCTCAAAGTCAGAGGAATTATGAGCCTCCCATGGACAGGAGTGATAGGTGTGCTCAATTGAATCACACAAACTACATTTCAGAGTGTTCATGCATAGGGCACTGGTGTGGCCAAAGTGCCATAAAATATACATTTTTGCTGATTACAGGTGTTATTTAAATGTCCTGAGGAGCCACAACAGTAGCACATCTTGAGCTGTCCTGGATAAAATAGGATTCCCCTGTCCTGGCCTAAAAGAAAAAAGGGAGGTGAGATGTCCCTGTGTTTTCCTGCCAAAGCTGAACATGGAACTTCCATCCTCCCATCCAAAACCCCATATCATCTATGATGGGATTGGGGTTCTCCTGTACCTTCCATCATTGGCCACGCCAGTACACAATCTTATTTACATTTACTCCTTCATTAAGAAAGAGCACTGTGATAGTCTTAACCATAGGTTTCATAAGAGGGATAGAAAAGAAAGGAGCCCACAGGGGCGTATCCTTTGCCTTGGGGTACATACTGCAAAACCTTTCCAGCAATGTTTTTGATAAGAAACTGATGTTGAAGTTAGCATCTCCTGGTGCATGTATAAAAGCGTATACATCTGATGGTGAAAATTTAAGTGAATTTTTTATTAATTCTCTCCCCACATACTGTCTATCTGGATAGATGTCCAGACCACCCATTGTAATGCAGTTGTACTGCATTCCATCTTTTAGCTGATTCGATGGGCTGGTGGAACAAACTAGCATAATGTATAGGTCTTGTATCAGGCGGGTGTTCTAAAAATGTTGAATTACCTGGTTGGGGATCTGAAACTTGCTGTGATGATGTAGTAGCCGTGACATGTGTAGCAGCTCCACTCAGAACAGAATTCACAACCTCTTCTTCCTGTTGTATTGTATCCAAATTGCACTCCATCGGTATCATGGAGTAATCTCCTTCTGAGGTGCCAGGATGTTGTGCCATTATGCCAGCTGCATCTGTTGAATCCTCAGCCTGTCATGTTTGAGAAAAAAAGAGCCTCAGCTTCAGTAGTTACTGGCTGTTCACCCAGGGCTCATTTGGCTGCCAGTATAAGTATTGTTTTGTCCAGGATCCACTTTCCTTTTGATATCTGCTTCCAACCGGCCCCTTATAGGGCTGCCTCCAAAGACTATGCTTGCTCCTCTGGGGCTGTAGTATCCTGTCTTGGGTTTGATGCTGCTGAAATATCCTCGTTGTCTGTATCAGGTGAGTCTGTTTGAAATTTTTTGCCTGATATTACTGTGGGGCTAATCAATAGTTCCTTCTATTTTTTATCATAATCCAGTCTTTGTTTTTCAGTAGTATATTTCTCTGCTTCTTACAGCATGTGATAAGTTTTTTTTTTCTCTTCTAACTCTTGTGGTAGATGCCGCTCTTCTGCTGATAAATCCTCATCCATGTCTTCCAAAATTTCCTCCTCAGGGTCCGTATCTGGCAAATCTTGATTTTCCTGTGCTCCTGAAGCTCCTTCCCTTCCAGCATTCTCCAGTACACTGGAATTCTCCATATGACTCACAGATTGCACAGTACCCCCTGCAAAGCGTAGGAGTGTTTTAATTGAACAAACCATAACATACATCAAGAAAAACATCAGATTTCAACACTTATCATCACAATATATCCCTCGTCCCCAAAAGCTCACTCTATGCATACTTTTTCATAAAAGAAAAACCCCTCCACCACTCCATCACTCGTAATCTTGGATGCAATTTAACATCTTTCCTGAATACTTCCTGTAGAGCATTTTTACATATGGAGCAATATATAGTATACAACATATATTTTTGCTGGAACAAGTACTGACATCTTCCTTGCCACAGGTAAAGTTTTAAGCATGTGAAAAAAAAAACATCAGTGTTCCTGTAGCATAGGTGTTTAATAACTGTGGAAAATTTCCTAGCACTGTTTCCATATGTCAGGTTTTTCATCCAAGGCATTGTTCACGTATTAGCCAAGTACTTCCAAAGCCCTGTGGTATATGAGCAATCCACTAGAAAATGTTCCTGCATTTCTACTTGTGATTGGCATTCTGGATACAGTATAAACAATTTCTATCTTCAATCGATATGTCCTTGTGATTTCCTCTAATTCCTATCCTTCCATGTGCATGTAATCATTGTGTATCCCACATCTTAGGGGGCATTCAGGGGTTCATTAACTGCTTGTAAACTAAGTGATTTTTCCCAGTCTCATAATGTTTAAATTGTGGTTCTTCAGGTCCCAAGGTTTATAACACCTGTTGGTACAATTGTTGTCTGGGTTTCTGTAGTACCATTTGTTTAGTGATTTTCCATTTATATAACTTTTGAAAAGTTATTTTTAAATAAATATCTCTCTTCACTGTCCCTGTGATTTTTACAGGTGCATTTCCCCATTGTAGCAACACCTCTTGGAACGTTTGTACCAGCCATAGTTTCACAGGTGTTGTCCTTGACAGTATAGCTGATTTTACATTAGTCATCCAGAATATACAGTGGAAAAATGCCACAGGATTTATCATTCCAATGCTGCCTTTATTTTTGGGTAGATATATCACCTGCCTTTTTATTGGGTTTAAATGCCTCCCCCACAATCACTGAAAGAATATGTGATATACACTTTTTTCTAGAGCTGCTGGGAGAAGAAACACTGCACTCATGTATAAAAAGCAGGGTAACAGAAATTGCTTTATTGTGCACTCTGTTAAGTTTGGATAGCCTCCATCCTTTCCACCTTGCCACTTTTTTCCCCCAATTTGTATAGCTTGATCTCAATTTTGATTTGTTATATCTCTAGGGCCATACTGTACCTTTAGTATCTTAATGGGGTTTCTGATAATGTTATCCCTCCTATCTCCTCTCTGTGATCTTCCCTTTGTCCTGACTGTAAACCTCTGCACTTTTGCAGGTTTAATCATAACCCTGACATCTGTCCATATTTCTTTATTTCTGTCAACATCACCTCCACACTGTCTTCATTTTTAGCAAATACACAAATATCATCTGTGTATGTGAGGATTCTTACCTTACCTTATCCCCTTGTTGCGTGCCTGAAATTCCCTTAAAGTCTGGATGTGTCTCAATCTTTCTTATTAAAGTGTCTAAAACAAATATATATATCATAGAGGACTTAATGTGCATCCTTGTCTTACTCCTTTTTGTACTCTAAATTTCCTCCCCTTCCCTATCAAAGCAGAAGATATTAGCCACAGTTCCATATAGCAACTGTGGCCAATAAAAAAAGGGTGGAACTATGCCACATTTCTGTAGTATTTTAAATAAGAAATCATGATTTACCTGGTTGAATGCTTCATATTGATCTAATGATAGTAAAAAAAAAAACTGTACTTTACTTTTTTTCACAACAGTAAAACACATCCCTTGCAATGCATAAGTTATTTTGTATATGATGTCCTGGCAAGGCACACGTTTGTACTGGGTGTATTACACCTTTTGCTACACCTTTCAACCTTTGTTTTAAAATAAATATCAATATTTTAAAATCTGAATTCAATAAGCAAATCAGACTCCAATTTGCTAGTCGTGTTTTGTCTCCTGCCTTATGCAGGTATGTTATTAGTCCCTGTGTAAACACCACTGTTAGTTCCTGCAATGACAGGAGGAATCTGAATACTTTAATTACAATTGCTGCCATAATTTCTGGGAATAATTTATATAGCTCATTTGGAATTCTGTCTTCTCCTGGTGTTATGTCTGTTTTCAGTGTTTTGATTACCACTAAAATTTATCCCTCCTCTATCTCCTCCCCTAATCCACCCCTCTTTTCATGTTCAATGTCTGGTATGTGTAATTTTTCTAAGAAATCATCTATTAATGTTTTATCTAATACCTCTGGCCTTGTAAAATCTTCCAGATGTCCCTCCACCACCTCCTGTATCTCAGCTGAATCTGACATCAGCATTCACTCCTTATCTACCAATTCAGAGAACTGCAATTTATTTTTCCTATCTTTGCACACGACACGTGGGTCTGAAAATGGTGTTTTTCTTGTTCAAAACTCAATTCAGCTTGTAGCGTGGATGCCCAGTTATATTGGTGTCTGTTTCATTTCTTGTTTTACAGTCTGAATTTGTTCAGTTAAAGCTCTCTGTTGTCTCATAAGTTGCTGTTAATAATTTGTACAATTGTGTCCTTAATGATAAATATTTTAACCTTTTTGTATTTGCTGCTTGTTTTCCAAAATGTTGTATCCATTTCTGAATCTTCCACATAGTCTGTTGCCATTAGACTCCTAAATCCTCATATAACATCAATACAGATGCCCTTGCAATTAACACCTCTAATAACCCCAGTTTTATCTATGGGTGTAACAAATGTTCTGTATTCATCTTCCACCTTTGTCTTTGGATATGTATCCCTGTGTCTGTTAAAATATGAGTTATTACAGCTACATGTTCTGAGAATTCTACTGGCATTATTTTTGTTTGTGAAATCTGAACCCTTTTAAACACAAATATGTAACTAATTTTAGATGTTAGATTACTTCCTACATATGTATATAATATTTCTGGCCTAACCCTTTCACTACAATCAATTAGTTCTGCGGTTTCTATGCATTTTTTTAAAGCTGTTGAATCACAATATACTTTTTACCTTGTGCTTTGTGATATTGTACTTCCAGCATGCAGTTAACATCTCACCCCAAATAAATGTTTTTGGATGTGGCTAAATATGGCTGTATTTTTCTTTGACTCTTGCTCCCTGCCTTGTGGGCTCCTGCAGGGTTCAGTGTTGTCCCCCATGTTGTTTGCAGTGTATATGCTTCCATTAGAAGACATTGTAAGATGGTACGGACTGAGTTTTCACTGTTATGCAGATGATACTCAGCTGTACCAGTCTTTTGTGCCCGACCAGGATAGTGCACTTTCAGTCTTTTCTAACTGTCTCACTGAAATCCAAGACTGGATGAATTCCAGTTGGTTGAGATTGAACCCTGACAAGACAGAGGTGTTAGTGGTGGATCCGGGCTGCCAGATAGCAGAACTGGTGGCAGGCAGACTTCCGGGCTTTGGCTCGGGGCTCCCAGCTTCTGACCTCTAAATGGGTGCAGAATCTTGGGGTGATATTTGATGATGGGCTGACACTTCATTCACAGGTGTCAGCTGTGGTCAAGTCCTCTTTTTACCATCTGAGGAATATCACCCAGATTAAGCACCTTGTTCTGTCTGGTGACCTTCCAACTTTGGTCCATGCATTTGAGACCTCACACCTTGACTACTGTAACTTCCTATACCTAGAGCTTCCAGGGATTGATATCCACCACTTGCAGCTAGTGCAGAACACTGTGGCCAGCTTACTGTCGGGGTCACTGCGATCCAGTCACATAACGCTTGTGCTGCATGCTCTGCACTGGCTGCCTGTTCAGTGGTGGATCACCTTTAAAGTTGGTTTGCTGACTTTTAGAGCCCTACTTGGTTTGGGTCCAAGTTACCTATAAGTGCTTCTGAGTCCCTACTGCCCTCAGACTGCTCCGCTCAACCAACGGGGGATTGCTAGAGATTCCCAGGGTGTGATTGAGGACCTCAGGGGCATGGGCTTTTGCCTTTGCAGCTCCCTCCCTGTGGAATTCTCTACCTCATTGGGTTCAAGAGTGCCAGACAGTGGAGAGCTTTAAGACCACTTTAAAAACATACCTGCTTTTATGTGCTTTCCCTGAGTTTTAATATGTATAACTGCATATTTCATTTTTTAACTGTATTATTTATCTGTGCATCATTTGCAGTGTTTGTAATTTGCTTTATTTATTTGAGTAGTGTTTTAAATACTGTGCAGCGCTTTGATATTTATTGATATTGTGTTATACAAATACATTTATTATTATTATATTCTCCAACATTTTAACTCTGCTTTTACTTGTGCTGCATATACCACAATGAATCTACTTGTTTTTTTCTGCCATAAGTCTTTAAGATCAACACTTGCCCTGGCTGTAGATCTATTATTCTTTGAAAAATGAAACTTGCTCCTGTAAACAGTACTCCCACCTCATCGGCTATATCCCTCCCGAAGGACTGATATGAAGGTCCCCACACCCAAGTCCCTTTTGCTTGTTCCACCATAGCTTTTATTTTTATGTATTTATTTCTATTTATCAGGATCTTGGATTATCACCTATGAGCAGCAGCAGCTCTTTACATAGGTTCCGCATCAGAGGAAGTTACAAAGGAAGTTACACAAAGCAAGGGGAGTAAAATAAAACATGGAAACAAGAGATACAAAAAGAGTAACTTTAACTAGCATTGTACAATGTATAACAGACAAATTGGTAGAAACAGAGCCCACGCACTCAATATCAAAAATGTTTTAAAATAAAAATCTTTATTTTCTTGGTCTTTTTTTCCTTTCCTTTTCAAACGATATATGTGGATACAGTAACACTTTTCATCCTTATATGTTTTAGACAGATGTCCTTCATCAGTAAGTTATACTGTATCTTTAATAATGTAAATATACATATTTAATATTCACTTTCCTTTTCTTAAGAGTAAATTAATAATAGCTCATTACATCAGACTCATTATTTCACCAAGAAACTGTTCAGTTCATATTCTTATATACACAAATCACTCCAAATGACAATTTTCAAGTCTTTGTAAGCAATCCAAATGTGCTCTGATTATTTGCCATTGTTTTCTCATACTGCAAATTCATACCTAATCAAAAAGACAGGAGATTGTTTCTTCTCTCTTAGGACCATTGTCCAATTATTCCATTTGAATATAACATTTATCTATTTGTAAAGTCATAGACTGATTATACCATAAAGTCATTATAATTTTCCAAAATCACCTTTCCTTTGACATTTCCACTAATATCATTAATACAAAATGAATATTTAATCTGTCTCTAAATATGTAACATTGTAATTTCACGGGCAAACAAAAAACTCCCTATTTACTCCTGTTAATTAACATAAGTTATGCAATGTGTTCAAATAACATGTGCTTATTTTATCAGAAATTCCAGAACGCTGTAAATACAGAAAGTAAATAAATGTAACAGAATTTGCTCCCTATGTATTATTAAATTATTTCTGTGCATCTTTTATTATCATTTCTGAAAATCAAAACATATCTAAGTTTTTGCTCTTTATATAATCAACAGGAAACATACTTGTTCCTCTTTTGCTAAGCGCTTCTGTGTTGTTCTGTTTTAAAACAAAAGTTTTTTATCAATCAGTACTTGGTGTTTACCCCTTCTATTTCTACAATTATTAAAAAGGCAGACTGCGCCACAAGCATATTGGGCATAAACTTACTTGGTTTGTTAGTTTAAAATAATGTACATTTCTCTATTTTCTTTCGAGGACATGCTCTCACCTCCTCTCTTGCAGGTTAATTGAGGTGTTCTGTGGTGTCCTACGCAGTTCCAAATAACTGCTTCCTCACTGAGAATTGGGTGCATGGGTAGGCGGGTCAGATCACATGATCTGCTCACTCAAGCTCTGCATGCCCAACCTGCTAATAGCAGCGCCTGGTAAAAGGCAAGCAAGCTGCAAAACCATGCATCTCCATGTTAAATATTTCCACTTTGATAATCATTCTTTTCTCTTAGTTTCTATTTCAGATTTTTATCTTGTTTTCCGCAATAGGTAAACCCTGTATTATAACCACATCTATGAATGTATCTACCATTCTTTTTTGTCAACCAAACACCCAAGCCTTCCACACCTGAGAGGTCACTGGGGTCAAGGGCATTTCTCAGTGGTGGATCAGTGCAGGGGTTCATTGTTATTATTAGTACTCGCCTTCCCTCACAATACATATAACTTACAGTGATTCAATAATATTATAAGCTATGTCTGGGAATGTCATCCTCAAGTAAGTGCTTACATATATCTGTCACCCCTTCAAGAATCCTGCATTTATACATACCAGAAATACAAAATAACCAATAAACACTGTGGTAACAATCTGCATAGAGTCTGGCTCAAAATTTGATGGGTCCTATTGATTATTTAACAACATATTAACCCCTTAGGTCAAATTACCCCAAGGGACCCTTTCTATATACCTTTTGACCATTTTATTCCCAAAAAGTCTCCAAGTTCTAAATTATAGATTGCCAATCGATTGAGTCACTCAGACCAAATCCATGGGTTGGTGGCCTCAAATCTATTAATATAATATGCTTCTCTAGTTAGTATGTAAGTCCTGTAATCACCACCACCCCCAATTTGGCAATACTTTTTCTATGCCAAAAAAATCTTAAGTAAGGTAATTAATGTCTGGCTTCCAAAAATGCCTAGCTACTGGTGAGGATAAATCATATCTTCTGATATCCAATTTATGTTCCTGAGTTCTGATTTTTAATGCTCTCTCCATTTTCCCTGTGTAAATTTTGTTACAAGGGCATTTAAGGCAATAAATAACCCCTTCAGCGGAACAGTTAATAAAGTTTTTTATCTCAATATCTTCATCTCTGACTGTATTCCTTACTTTCTTTATTCTATAAGTATTATTGCAATGAATGCAATGACCACATGGGTAATTTCCTTTAATGTCCAACGAGGACATAAAATGTTGTGGTTTAGCATCTGGTATAGTATGTACAGTCTTTGACAATATATTCACTGAAGTCTTATTTGTCTTAGCCACTACCATAGGTGGGCTGGTAAATGTTTGGCCCCTAGAGATGTTGCCTGGAGCACATCCAAATGCCTATAAATGATTTGCTTAATTTGTCCAAAACTATCAGTAAATGTAGTAGCAAATATTATTTTCTTCCCCACCTTTCTGTGCCAGTGCCTATGTTCCGTTGTTCTCTCTCTCTTTATTTAGCAATATCTCTATATTCTTGTCACTTATTTTCACAGTAGCCTTTTCAAGAATGCTCTCATCATACTCTCTCTCCTTGAATCTCATGCACATATCTGACTGTGCTCTTTCATATTCTTCTATACTGCTACAGTTATGTTTGGCCCTAACCAATTGTCCATAGGGTACAGACTGGATCAAATATTTCAGATGGAAACTATCTGCCTGTAATAATGAATTCCTATCCACTGGTTTCCTGTAAATTTTAGTCACTAGCTTATTTGTTTTGTATATCAGTAAATCCAAATCGGGTACCTCAGTTCTGTCTCATGTCATTGTAAAGACTAAGTTTTGTATTCAAATAATCATCGAATTCAATTAATGCTGTTTCACTTCCTGTCCAAATACAAAATATATCATCAATAAAATGATGAAAAACCCTAATGTGATTCAAATATGTATTCTCTGCACAGAATACATATTTATTCTCAAATTCATTCATGTATAGACTGGCATTTGATTGGGCCATGCTTGACCACATCACCGTGCCCATATTTGTAAAACAATTATTTCTCGAATTTAAAAATATTATGATTAAGAACTAATTCTGCCATCTTAACCAATAATGTGTTTGGTGGTGTTTCTTCTGTCCTATGTGTCTCCAAAGTCTTAGCAAGCACCTAACACCTCTCCTGGTGGGGGATAGAGGTGCATAAATCTTTCAGATTCCAAGTCACTAATAAACACTGTTCCACATCCAAATCCAAATCATTTTCATTATCTACCAGCCTAATTATGTCTGATGAATCCTTATTATAAGTTCTAGTTTGTTCTACCAAGGGTCTAATATGATAGCCAATATAAATTGAAAGTGGTTCTAGCACCAAGTTTATCCCTGAAACAATGGGCCTACCTGGGGGTTTAAAAAGATCTTTATGTATCTTTGGTAAGATATGAAAAATAGAAATTGAGGGTGTGTTCCTGAACAATGCATTCTGCTCATAGAAACATAGACTTTGATGGCAGATAATGGCCTCTTGGCCCACCTAGTCTGTCCATTTCCCCTATCTACAGGATGACCTGCAGATCCTAGTTAACCAACAGCCTATTTCTTCCTACCCCCCACAAGAATTGCCTTATGTCTGTCCCATAGATTGTTGAATTTTCCCACAGTTTTAGACACCACAACCTCCTCAGGAAGGCTTTTCAATGTATCCACCACACTCTCTGTAAAAAAATACTTCCTCACATTGCCCCTGAGCCATCCCCCTCTATCTTCAAATTGTGTCCCCTTGTTCTTGCACATCTATTTTTCTGAAAGATGCTACCCTCTTGAACTTTATTGATTCCACTGAGGTACTTAAAAGTTTCAATCATGTCCCCCCTCTCCCTCCTTTCCTCAAGGGTATACATATTAAGCTCCTTTAGTCTCTCCTTGTGTGGCTTCTTTTGCAGACCCTGCACTATTTTAGTTGCCCTCCTATGGACTGCCTCCATCCTGTCTATGTCCTTGTGGAGATGGGGTCTCCAGAATTGGATGCAGTACTCCAGATGGGGTCTCACCAACTGTCTGTACAGAGGGATAACAACTTCCTGTTTCCTGCTGGTGATGCCTCTTCCCATACATCCAGTATCCCCAAGCCCTCCCTACTGCCTTCTCACATTGCTAGCTAACCTTAAGGTCATCTGATATGATTACCCCAGGTCTCTTTCCATTTTGTTGATGTTACTATCTCCCCCCTCATTGTGTAATCTTCCCTTGGGTCTTTGTTTCCCAGGTGCATTATTTTGCACTTCTTTGCACTGAATCCAAGCTACCATACTTGACCATTCCTCCAACCTTGCCAAGTCCCTTCTCATCCTTTCCATGCCTCCTTGTGTATCATCCCTGTTACAGATCTTTGTATCATCTGCAAAAAGGCATATTTTTCCTTCCAGTCCCTCTGCAATGTCACTTATAAAGACATTAAAAAGAACTGGACCCAGTACTGAACCATGCAGTACCTCACTAGCAACCCCTCTTTCTTCAGAGTGGACTCCATTTACAATTACCTTCTGTGTCCTATTGTCCAGCCAATGTTTTACCCAGGCTACCACCCTGGGACCCACTCCCAGGCTGGTTAATCTGATTATGAATCTTTTGTGTGGGACTGTATCAAATGCCTTGCTAAAGTCTAGGTAGGCCAGTCCACAGCCCCTTCCTGGTCTACTACTTTGGTCACCCAGTCAAAGAAATCAATTAGCTTCATCTGACATGACCTTCCTGCTGTGAACCCATGCTGCCTTGGGTCCTGTGCCCCACTGGCCTCTAGACACTCAATAATTCTTTCCTTCAGAAGTGATTCCATCACTTTCCCTACCACAGAGGTCAAACTAACAGGTCTGTAGTTTTCTGCCTCTGTCTTGCTCCCACATTTGTGAAGGGGAATCACATCTGCCTTCCTCCAGTCCTCAGGTACCATACCATCCTCCCATGATTTGTTAAAAAGGGTAGTCAGTGGTGTCACTAGTTCTCCCATTAATTCTTTTAGAATTCTGGGGTGAATTCAGTCAGGCCCCATTGCTTTGTTCACCTTCAGTTTTAGGAGTTCTTTCAGAACCCTTTCTTCTGTGAAAGGACTGGGATCAACCCCCCCATCCAGTGTGCTTCTGTTAATTGGATTAGGCACCTCCCCCTCCTTCTCTTTTGTGAATACTGAGCAGAAGTATTTGTTCAGTATCCCTGCTTTTTCACTGTCCCTCTATGCCCACCTACCGTCCTTTCTATTCAGCCCACTATCTGTCCCTTTGTCTTTCTACACTCTCTGATGTACCTATAAAAGGTTTTATCCCCTTCTTAACTGAGTTGGCTATTTTTTCCTCAGTTTGGACCTTTGCTATTCTAACCTCCCTTCCTGCTTCCTTCCTCCTTAACTGGTACAGTTCTCTGTCCTGCTTATTCTGTGTTTCCTTATACTTCCTAAATGCTATCTTTTTCTCCCAAACCTTCCTCACTACCTCTTTTGAGGACCATAGTGGTTTTTCTTTCATTTTGATTTGTTTATTTGCTTCACTCAAAGGCTTGTTGCCTCTGTGATGGCAGTTTTGATGTTTCCCCATTGTTGCGCCCCCCCCCTCCTTCTAGCCTGTTTGCTAGTGCTTTTCTAAGGCACTCTCCCATCTTGCCAAAGTCAGCTCTCCTGAAGTCCAGTACCCTCAATTTTGTATGGCTTGATTCTGTAGCTGAGTTTATAATGAACCACACTGTTTGGTGGTCACTTGTTCCCAGATGGCTACCCACTTCTAGATCTGAGATCCTCTCACTGACCCCATTTGAGAGTATGAGGTCTAAGATTTCACCCTCATGAGTGGGTTCCAAAACTAGCTGTCTGAGGCATGCCACCTGTAGGGCATCAAGAATGGCTCTGCTCTTGGATGTGGCTGCAGCAAAGGTGCTGCAGTTAACACCTGGCATATTCAGGTCCCCCATCAACAGTATCTCCCCTTTCTCTGCCATCCTAGGGATGCCTTCTATCATATTCTTGTCCATTCCCTCTCCCTGATATGGGGTCTGTATACAACCCCTGTGCAGATTGTGGTGCCATTTCCAGTCTCTAAGGTGACCCACAGTGCCTCCTCTCCTCCCTTTTTCTCTTTTGTTCCATTGCTTTTATCCCTTCCCTTACATAGAGAGCTACTCCTCCCCCTCTTCTACCCTCCCTATCTCTCCTGTAAGTTGTGTACCCTGGTATGTTAACATTCCAGTCATGGTTCTCTGTGTACCATGTTTCTGTGACTGCTACAATATCCAGGCATCCCTCTTCCATCAAGGCCACAAGTTTAGGGAGCTTGTTGCCTAGACTATGGGCATTGGTACTCATTACCCTCCATTTCTTGATGGCCTTACCCCTTTTTGCCTCATCCCTGTCCTTATTGCCTTTGTCATTTTCTACATTTACCCCTGCCTTTCTCCCTATCAACATCTCTATCTTGGTGTTTACCTCACTTATTACCCTGATTTTTTGGGGGGTTAGGATTTCCCTGCTCCTTTCCAGTGCCTCCCCCCTTGGCTAATTTAAATGCCTGCCAATGAAGCATTTAAACCTATCACTTAGGATCCTGGTTCCCCTCCTGGACAGATGCAGACCATCATGCCAGAATAGGCTTGCATCACTCCAGGTGGACCCCCCAGTCCCCAATGAAGCCAATTCCATTGCTCCCATTCAATAAGCCACCTATTGTCAAAGGCTAATGTCAATAAAGTTCTGACTATGTTTTTTACTTGCTCTGTAGGATCCTTCTGTAATCTTAAATAATTATTTTGATCCCCAAGTAACTTCAAACAGGTTTCTCTATATTTGTGATAGTCCATGATGACAACTCCCCTTCCCTTATCCGCACTCTTAATAATAATATCAGAGTCATTCTCAAGGTTTCCTAATGCTCCAAATTGTGCAGCAGTTAGATTAAACTGTGTTCTCCTATCCATGTTCCTTTCTTGGGTGATTATTTTTGTATGTCCCTATTGACAAGGGAAATGTACAGTATGTATCTATAATATGTGGCACTCCTTGAGGTACGAACATGGATTTAAGGTTTAACAGACTGCTCAACTCCATTTTCCTGGCCTGTAAATTTTGATCCATTATTTGCTGATCTGTTTGTATATCAAAATGATATCTGAGCTTAATATTTCTAAAAAATGTGTTTAGATCTAATTTAAGCTCAAACTCATTTAAGATACCATGTGGACATAATGACATTCCCTTAGACAACACTTCATATTCTAATTTAGTTAGAATCCTACTAGATATAGCATAGACTGATTGGTTTTGTGGGTCTGTGACCTCTGTGATTTCTTCTCTGTTAGTCCCTGTCAACCACAGGCAAACTGAAGACAACCACAGGGTATTTTTTCTTTTCTTCTGTCTCCTGTGTCTATATTTATTCCTGTTTCTGTGTCTCCTGAAGTACCTGCTACTACTTTGACTACCCAGTGTTGTTCTTTGGTAATATGGGTATGTTAGTAACCTCTTCTTCCTTTGCCAAAAAAAAGTCTCCTTCCCCTGCCCCTGTACCCCCTTCCACAAAGAAAATGCCACCTACCCCCCTCCTTGTATGACTGTACCACTAGTTTCTGTGGCACTACCTGATGTTTGTCCTGATGACTCTGAGTCTAAGTCATATCTCTGGACTGCTTCATACAAATTGGCTTTTTTATAAGAGTACACCTTATTCTCTTTATAATAATTCAAATCTAGTTTGAATTTCCTAAGTTTCATTGCCCTTAGTTCCTCCTCAAAATCATTTAAATGTGCAGTTATTTTCTCCAGATATGACTTAAATTCATCAATATTATATTTCTTCTTAACCTCTATTCAATAAAGTATATTTCAGGCTCATATGGGCCAGTTCCTTAGTAATCAACTCCACTATGAGTAACATGAAATCCCTCGAGCACCTTTTCTTGACCCCATCCCATTTTGTATCTAATTCAGGGTCAATATACCCTAAATTGGCCTCTATAAAAATTCTCAGGCCTCTAGGGACCCTCTTTTGTTTCAAATATTGTGAGATAGTAAGAGCGTGCCACTCTAATGTAATCTGTTTCTGCTTCATGTAATCATACTGGTTCATAACTGACCTGACCGGTGGAGCCCCCAAATTCTCTATTGGTTCTAAAATTCTGTAAGATCCACTGTTCTTCTGCATCTGTAATAGATAGTGGTTGTGATCTATTGTCTGTGATCTTATCCAATTTGTCAAAATTAATCATGTTGCTGCTGGTATATTGTCCCAGGAGTCTGGGCAAAGAAATGATAGTTGTAATAGATTCCACCAATCTAAATGATGTTTCTTATAGTCTCTAGTCCAGTAATGCCAAGACAAAGGTGGTGCTGTAAATGATTCCAAGAATCTCCATAAATTTAATATATTCAATGTGGTGGCCCCCTGGATGTAGCATCAGCCAGATGACCTTGAATCATGAACATGTGGTACCCAGTCCAGCCAACCTTGGTAAATGAGAAAAATAAAATATTCTAAAGGAGTAGCTCTCTACCAATTAGGGCACTCTAGAACAACCAGCAAATTGGTAGAAACAGAGCCCACTCACCCAATATCAAAAACTTAAAAAAAAAATCTTTATTTTCTTGATCTTTTTTCCCTTTCCTTTTCAAATGATATATGTGGATACAGTATACATTTTCATCCTTAAACATTTCAGACACATGTCCTTCATCAGTAAATTATACTGTATCTATAAAAATGTAAATATACATATTTAATATACACTTTCCTTTTCTTAAGATTAGATAATTAATTATATCTCATTACATCAGACTCATTATCTCACCAAGAAATTGTCCAGTTCATATTCCTATGTACACAAACCACTCCAAATGACAATTTTCAAGTCCCTGTAAGCAACCCAAATGTGCTCTGATTATTTGCCATTGTTTTCCTTGTACAGCAAATTCATATCTAATCAAAAAGGCAGGAGATTTTTTCTTCCCTATTAGGACCATCATCCAGTTATTCCATTTGAATAAAACATTTATCTATTTGCAACATCATAGACAGATTATACAGTACCATAATGTCATTATCATTTTTTCATTAAATTATTTCTGTGCATCTTCTACTATTATAATTTCTGAAAATCAAAACATATCTAAGTTTCTGCTCTTTACATAAGCAACAGGAAACATACCTGTTCCTCTTTTGCTAAGGGCTTCTGTGTTGATCTGTTTTAAAACACAATTTTTTTTTTTTATAAATCAGAACTTGGAGCTTACCCCTTCTATTTCTACAATTATTAGAAAGGCACACTGCATAATACTTTAATAATATCTAGGGAATAAGTTCTGTTACATTTATTTACCTTCTGTATTTACAGCATTCCAGAATTTCTGATAAAATAAGCACAAGGTATGTGAACACATTGCTTAACTTATGTTGATTAACAGGAGTAAATAGGGAGTTGTTTGTCTGCCCATGAAATTACAATGTTACATATTTAGAGACAGATTAAATATTCATTTTGGATTAATGGTACCAGTGGAAATGTGAGAGGAAAGGTGATTTTGAAAAATTATAATGACTTTATGGTATAATCTGTCTATGACTTTGCAAATAGATAAACGTTATATTCAAATGGAATAATTGGACAATGGTCCTAAGAGGGAAGAAAAAATCTCTTCTCTTTTT
Source organism: Neoceratodus forsteri (assembly GCA_016271365.2). Lineage (NCBI taxonomy): Eukaryota > Metazoa > Chordata > Ceratodontiformes > Ceratodontidae > Neoceratodus > Neoceratodus forsteri. Next base: position 1,061,011,717 of record CM028130.1, on the reverse strand, counting down.
GATTAGATATGAATTTGCAGTATGAGAAAACAATGGTAAATAATCAGAACACATTTGGGTTGCTTACAGGGACTTGAAAATTGTCATTTGGAGTGATTTGTATATATAGGAATAGGAACTGGACAGTTTCATAGTAAGATAATGAGTTGGTGTAATGAGATATAATTAATTATCTAATCTTAAGAAAAGGAAAGTGAATATTAAATATGCATATTTACGTTATTATAGATACAATATAACGTACTGATGGAGAACGTCTGTCCGAAACATTTAAGGAGGAAAATTGATACTGTATCCACATAAATCATTTGAAAAGGAAAGGAAAAAAAAAGATCAAGAAAATAAAAATTTAAAAAGAAAGTTTGATATTGGGTGAGTGGGCTCTTTTTCTACCAAAGTGTCTGTTGTTCTAGAGTACCCTAATTGGCAGAGAGCTACTCCCTTAAAATCTTTTATTTTTCTCATTTACCGAGGTTGGCTGGACTAGGTACCATGTGTTCATTGTACAATGTATGCCAGGACATATGCATACAAAGAAGAAAAAAAAAAGTTGAAAACAGGTAAATCAGCCAGGAGGCATTGTCAAGTGGTAGACAGGAAGATAAGAAGGTGATAAGGCAGGGGTGATGGAAGAGAGAGTGGTAAGGGAGTGGGGTGAGGTAGGTGAAGGGACAGGGGAGGAGGGAGGATGGAGGATAGCTATCAAATTAAACCATGTTTCTTGCAAAAAAAATCACATCTATTGCTAGGTCACGCAACACTGCAAAAACAGCACTTTGTTTTATTCCACTCATCATACTATGGATATTTAATTTTACTAAGGAAAAATTAGCCATTTAGTTCAATGGTCTTTCTCATCATTTCTTTTTTTTTCTTTTTCTTACCCTTTTTTCCCTCGGCTCCAGTGCCCTCCTTCTCTTGGTGGCTCGATTGGGAGGATGAGGCATCTGAGTCTAAATCCCCAGTTTCTGAGCTTCCACCACTCGCTCTGGCTAATGCCTTAAAAGGGCTGCCCAATTGTACCTCTACTGGAGCTGACTTTTGCTACCATAAGATCCTTCTTCTTGGCAAAGGTGTCTTCTATTGTAGTGAGGATGGGGTCTGTTGTACATCCTGGCTCTCTGGTACAGCTGGCACCTTACTGACTGTAGGGACAGGAGTGGATGCTTCCATTGTATTAGGGATTTCTGTCTCCATGTCAACATCATTGTGTCTTGTGGGGGGTTGTTGTGCCACTCTCTACCTTGTTTCTGGGATTTGTGCCTCCTGAGGCAAATGTACCTGTTATTCTTTTGGGCCTGGGCCTTCCTTTCTTATTTGTGCTTTTTTAATTAAATCATCTTGATTTAGTGGATTGGCTTTATTATGGGCCACCTAGGGGCACCCTTGAAACACATGGTCATGCTCATCGCACAGATTACATTTTTCATGGTTTGCACACTGGAGACTTACATAGCCAAATTCAACACAGATACCACACCTTAATCTGTCACAAACTGTTTCCAGGTGTGTCCTGGCTCCATATTTGTGGCAAGCTTTTAGTTGCCCTGAATAGAAGCACATGCCTCTATCTCACTGGTACTGGGTGATAACCATGCACACTAATCCACGCAGAGCAGGAGCACGTTACAGGTAGCATGTAGGAGAGTAGAGCAACAGGGGAATATCAGCGATGTGATACTATCGTTCTCCCTTGTTACTCACCAGGAAGGAGGAATTGTATTTCACCACTGCTGGTCGAGTGCTTGGTTAAGCTGCTCCCATGGTGGAGTGGCTTGAGTACCTGATCCTGCAGTGTGTGGGTTGAAGAAACTGCGGTTTGATTCCTTGGTAGAGACTCTCTTAGAGTTAATTTTGTATTCTTTGTCCCAGTGTCTGCACCCCCTTGGAGTTGATTATATTAGTTCCAGGGGGTGGTGGAGGTTAAAGCCCCCATGTGAGGGGTGCAGGGGCAAAGCCCCCCACAAAACAAAAGAACAGCTGTCTATCATTGCCACATACTGTTTCCTTCAGCACAGTGGTCATATGTGTGATATAGTTTGTGACATTATGACCCCATGCCTATCTCACCCCAGAAATAAACTGTTTGAGAAGTGTGTTGCTCCCTCCTCTGTCTGCCTTAGTTTAACTTTGAACTTCCAGCCCACCGTCCCAAAAAATTCTTTGTCTAATATTGCTTCTGGTGCACTTAGTACTTCACAACACTGCTGAAGCTAGTGCACAGTGTCACTCATGTGCACCACCTCATTTCAGAGCATCACAGTCACATGTTTAATGGTAGGTTTGGAAAAAGGAATACAGGAAAAAGGGGTCCATAGGGGGTAAAATTTCAATTGATTATATTTTGTCCAGAAACTGTCTAAAGAGTGTGGGGAGTGAAAATTAACATCAAAGTTATCTTGCCCAGATACATGTATCAATGTGTACACCTCTGACACCATGAATCTCATGGAGTCTTTCAGTAGAACTCAACCTACATAGTGCCTATCTGGTCTTATGTCCAGGCCTCCTTTATATCTGAGCCTGACTGCATTTCTTCATGGTGTAGGCTCCGCTCTATTAAATAAATCTGCAAATTTGGGTCTTTCTTTGGGGGGGGCTTCTGTTTCTCCCATCTTGGATCTAACACCCTTGTACATACCAGTTTTCCCTGTACTGTCCTGCAATGCCCCAGGATTTGGGGCCTCCAGTTTCAGCTTTCTCCTCTTCTCCCTTTTCTGTTGCCCTTGCTTCTTTCAGCTGTCACTGTTTAATTTTCCCTTTCCACCATCTCAAGCTCTTCGTTATTATTTGTACCTTCCCCCTCTGTGTCTCTCACTCTTGTTAACCCTTGTACCACCATCTCTATCCCTTTGTTCAACATTTCTACAGTCAGCCATACCCCCTGTATACATGTGTCTCCTTGTCTCAGGGACTGCACTTGTACCTGTGTCTCTTGATCCATTTGTGATCCTCATACCTCGCTCCCCTGCATCTCTGTCAGTGTTTCTTCCATATCAAGAAAATACACATCTGAGCCATTTACCCTCTCGATTTTTTCCTCCATCCTGCATCATTCAGGGCTTTTTCTAGTGATCAGTCCTGTTTCTCCAGTACTGCCACTTGTGTCTGAAATGCTGTCCATATCAGATCCTGTACTGATAGCAAGTTGGTGTCATCCCTCATTGTCTCCTTCCACTCTGAAATTGCAGTGCTGTTGGGGTTCCTCCTGAATGACAGCCCAGAACTCGGTCCAGGCTCCTCCTTACGTGCTGCTCTGTCTTCTGTCCCCGAAGGTGACCATGTGGCTATTTTCCTTTTGGCATGTCTCTTCTCATCCTCGACTAAAAGTTTGAATAGAATTGTGTACCTTTCATCTAATTCCTTTTCCAGCTGTGCTTCTGCAGTTTCAATGTCATCTTGTGTGGTCGCTATGCCATTCATTGTGGAATCCTCCATTTCCTCAAGTTGCTCCTCCTCTAAGTCATACTCAGAATTATCCAACTCTACTTTGGAGTTAGCAGACATCATCTCCTCTTTGTCCTACTTTACTACTTTGACTGAGATTGAGAACATGTTCCCAGCCTGCTGCCCTTTGACTCATTCCTCCCACACTGGCTCTTCCATCAAGCCAGGCCAACAGTGCCACCTCCTGAAAGAGGAAGGTATTTTCCTCTGTGTCCTGGCCAAATTTCCCCCATTCACTAAAAATACACCCAACAGCCAAATCTAGGTCAGTATGTCATTTTGCATCTGTTTCTCCACCCCCTTCCCTCACAGATGAGGCTGAAAATAGGCAGAATTGCCTAGTCCTCCTTTCCCGGTCAACAAAAACTAAATAAATAGTCAGGAGCACTAGTAAGCTACTAATCCTCCTTTCAGGCTCTGCGTACAGCCCCCAACCCCCCTCCCACCTTTTCAATCATAGTCTATCAATAGACCTCTCAAGGTTTCTAGGGCTGAGCCACCCCTAGAATCTTCCAAGACATAACCAAATTCCTCTTATGTTAGATTTGTTTTCCACTACTTGCCAGTAAATCTCATACCACTCTTAAACTGCCTAATGTGCTGAACCCTGTAATAACTGTATTTGTTCTGAAATCTGTAACTACTGTATTTGTGCTAAATCCTGTAACAACTGTATATGTTCTGAAATCTGTAACTACTGTACTGATGTTTTGTATTATTTGTTCACCCTGATGTGGAATCTTTGTAACTGAATTTGTTCTGAAATCTGTAACTACTGTATTGGTGTTTTGTATTATTTCTCCACCCTGACGTGGAACCTTTGTAAAAGAGCTCATGCTCAAAGGTCTTCCAAAAATTCATAAATAAAAATAAATAAGTGAAAAGAGGAAGACCAGGGGTGGGATTGTAAGGTTCAAAAGGTAATGGGGGACTGTGCAGAGCAGGACCGGGAAAAGGCAGACATCCTGAACAAATATTTTTGTGCAGTGTTTACAGGGGAAGGAGAAGAAAATGGGCCACAAAAGTAACAGAAGCTTCAGAGGGCTTTGGAGGAAGAGGGTGGACACTAGTCCTTTGTAGGACAGTATGTCATGAAGGAGCTTGCTCATTTGAAAGTGGACAATGCACTGGGGCCAAATGGGGTGCATCTGAGGGTATTGAGGGAGCTCAGAGAAATACTGATTGCACCTCTGACAGTTCTATTTAACAGCTCACTGGAAATAAGAGTGGTTCAGGAGGACTGGAGGAGAGTGATTGTGATCCTACTACACAAAAGTGATAGCAATCAGGAGGCTTGCAATTACAGGCCAGTCAGCACAACATTGTTGGTAGGAAGGTTAATGGAATCACTGCTGAAGGAAAGGATTATGAAATATCTTGAATCCAGTGGGTTACAATACCCAAGGCAGCATGGTTTCACAGGGGGAGGTCATAATAAATGAATCTGATAGATTTCTTTGACTGGGTGACAAAGAATTTAACTCAGACTGGATCAGTGTATATGGCCTACCTAGATTTTTAGTAAGACTTTCAACACCCTTCTACATAAGAGACAGGCAAGCAAGCTGGGTAGCATAGGAGTGGGCCCAAAGGTGATAAACTGGATAAGAAATTGGTTAGGGGATAGTCAACAGAGGGTGGTTATAAATGGAGTTCACTCTGAGGAAGGAAGGGTGACCAGGTGGATGTCTTAGGGGTCAGTGCTGGAACTGGTCCTCTTTAATGTCTCTATCCAGTTGTGTTGCAGAGCAGTTGGAAAGGAAAGTCAGTAATATGGTGGACAACCAGGGGGAGTGGTGGAAAAGATGAGCAGAGACCTGAGAAAAGTAGAAGACTTGTGAAGAGTATGGCAACTGGGTTTCAATGCCAAAAAGTGCAAAATAATGCACTTAGAGCACAGAAACCCAGGAGTGGAGTACAAATGGGTAGAGTGGTATTAATGGCCATGAAGAAGGATAGAAATGTGATGGGTAATCATACAGGATAATCTAAAGGTGGACAGGGAGTGTGTCAGGGCAGTAAGGAGGGCTAGAGAGAGATGCTGGGGTGCATAGGGAGGGGAATCACCAGCAGAAAGAGAGAGGTGGTGTTGCCTTTGCATATAACACTAGTAACACTCCACCTAGCATAATGTGTCCAGTTCTGCAGACCAAATCTCCAGAAGGACATAGACAGAGTGGAGGAGGTCCAGTGGAGGGCAACTAAAATAGTGCAGAGTCAACATCAAAAGGCCTATGAGGAGAGACTAAAAGACCTCAACCTGTAAACCCTGTAATAGAGGGGAAGGGGGATATGATAGAGGCCTCTAAATACCTCACAGGGTAAAAGAGGTGCAGGATGAGAAATAATTTTCAGAAGAAATGGTGCTCAAGAACAAGAAGACATGCTATGAAGCCAGAGGGGAATAGATTTAGGAGAGATATGAGGAAGTACTTCTTCACAGAAAGAGTGGTGAATTCCTGGCACAGCCTTCCAGCAGAGGGTGTAAACAGTGGTGATGTTCAAGAATGGATGGGATAAGCAGAAGGGAATCATTCTGGAAAGGAAGTGGGAAGGGGAGAGACAGCAAGAGCTGTAGATGGCACAGTCTATGGTAATAGTGTATGCAGGCAGAAATGGGCAGACTGGATGCGCCAAGCAGTCCTTATCTGCTGTCAGATTTTATGTTACTGTGTTTCAATGCATGTTATGGTGAACAAATTCACCTGTACTGTTTTATTGTATTTTAGATTCCCTTTACCTTCTATTTTGTTTGATACCATTCTTCGCCCATTTAAAGTCTGCTTTAACACTTTTTTACATTTAAGTAATGTTTCATTTCATTTCATTTTTATTTTTATTTTAATACTGGTAGGTTTGTGGAACAAGCCCATTTTCTCAAACATCCAGCTATTACAAAGAAATGCAAAACATGACAAACATTTACAAAATGGTTAATCAATAAAAATACATTACATAAAACATTTGCAGATTGAGTTTACAAACAGATTATTTCTAAGTGCTGTCTTAAAAGTTGCTAGCTTCTTTTAACTGATAACCCCACTAGGAAGACTATTACACAACCTAGTGGTAGCAAAATTTAGTGAGTTTTGACCAAAGGCTATTGAAAAAATGGGATCAAAAAACATCCCTACTCTGCAATCTTATGCTACCAGATTTAATTATCCAAGGGAATAAATCAAGGATAGTTTGTGGCAATATACCCAATTGAATCTTATGTAAGAACATCAGCGACCTAAAATTAAAATGCCCCTCCAATGACAAACAACTGAAATGTTTATAAAGAAAACAATGGTGTGTTAACCTAGATTGTCCGGTAGCAAAATGAATACCAGAGTGATATGTGGCCTGGAGTTTTGTTAGAATTCTGTCAGAGGTATATGAATATACTATGGACCCATAATCAAATAAAGAAAATAATAAACTATGTGTAAGTACATACCTAATATCAACTGTAAGATTACCTCTAATTTGATAAAGAAACCCTAATCTTTTAAGTATTCTAATAATGAAATCGAAAACACGAGCCTCAAATGTGAAATAACAATCAATTAGTACACCTAAATATTTAAACAATCTGATTTGTTCTATTAAGTTACCCAAATTATCAAAAATAGTAAATTCAGATGTTGGTGATCTCCTGGAGTGAAAAAATACCATAGTCTTGGTTTTAGCAGAATTTAACACCTGTTTATGTTTATCAAACCAATAACGTAATAAATTGAAATCAAATTGTAATGTGTTTTGAAGAATGGATAAATTAGGACCGGAACAAAAAAGAACCACGTCATTGGCTATATTGGTAAACAATTTGAAAATGCAGTGTCAGCAATAAAAGAGGCAATCCTTTAAGAATGGTTTGGACCAGGTTTTTATAAGTATTATCACCTGCCTTAGTACACCTATTGTCTTACAAGGTCAGGGAGGGGTGTCTGCTTCATGCTACAGTGCTTAATTTTAGTCACAAGAAAAGTAATGTTAAACAATAAGGGTAGGATATTCAAACGATCATTAATGGTGGCACAAGCCACTGTTAGCGATCGCAAATCAGTGGCAATTGCTAAACAATGGTATAATGGAACAATGGCAAACTAACATTGCATTTTCAAAATGTTTACCAATATAGCAGGCATTAGCAATGGTCGCAGGTGAAGCCACAAACGCATATGCAATGTGCTTCACAGACACACCCTTGCAATTGCACAGGGACACCACAAAACTACTGTGTAAGCATGATTGGCACACCAAAGGCAATGCCATAACCCCCCCAACAGAATGTGGTGCAGTCATCATTAATGGTCGCTAATACATTAGCAACCATCACAAACAGCCATATATTGGAAGGTAACATGCAAAAGGACCTACTCTAACATCGAAGGTGCAAAATGTAATTTGCATATCATCATATGCTCATCACTGCCTCAATATAACAGTGGACCTCCCCAAGGGGTCTCAATGCACACTGAATTGCATTCCTGTTAGAGATGCAGTGAAGTTAAATTTTGCCGGCGAAGTGCCCACAAAGTGGGCACTTCATGTTGTCACTCAGCTACATGGTGTGGTCAGTGTGAAAGGCTCACTTTACCTTATAATTATGACTTTGCATTGCCATTCCACCTTAATGTGAAATAAGGTGAAGTGAAAACAATATGGGCAGCCCCCCCCACACATCACATGGCTCACAGTACTGTAAGTCACATGCTTTAGTCCGGCAGGAAGGAAGTGACTCATGCAAGGACATACTTTCACTTTCTCCTGTGCAGAGGGTGAGAGAGGAGGCTTTTTGTCTTTGTGTGTGTATGACAGAGACTACAGTTAGGATGAGTGGAGATCATTCACATAAACCCAACAGCTTTTTTCAAAGCTATATTGTGCTTTTTGTACTCTTTTTGTACTTAATCTGTTCCCTCTGTGATTGTAATTTCTTTGTTTTTTACTTTTATAAGTTGTTGTTTGTCTGTGTGTGTGTCTGACTGTGTGTGTGCCTGTGTTGTGTGTGCGAGTGTTTTGTGTTGTTGACTCATTGCTCGGATGGAGGGAAGGAGGGATGGCAGTCGAGTCAGTTCAGTCTCTGACAGCAGAAATGGACCAGGGACAGGGTCAGAAAATGTCTGGAACAGTGTCAGGGGCAGTTGTGGGACTGTGTGGCAGCATGCTGGGCAGGGGAGGAGTGCATACATGTGGGAGGCATGGCCAGGTGATGTTGGACAGGTCCAAAATCTTACGTCTTCCACCCCAGAAGCAGGACCAGCACCTCATGCTGCTGCAGTTGCAGCACCACCGCCACCACCTTCAGCAGCAGCTCTAGCAGCACCAGCTGTAACTGCAGGTCCTCCACAGCAGGATGTGCCTGTGCACCCAGGCAGAAGTGCAGACTCAGAGCTTGAGCACCGTGACCAGGCTGCCACCAGTGCATCTGGCCACCCCGTGTCTGGTCCCCCCCACAGCCTCCCAGTTTGGGAGTTCTTTGACTGTGATGGGAGGACAGCAGCATGGTCCTGTGTCATGTTTGTGGTGTGAAGGTGTGCTGTAGCCCCCAGGGGACTCCCCTGGGGACTGGGGGCCAGTGCACCCACATGTTGAATCACCACAAGGTGGAGTGGCTGGCTGCCATGGAACAGACCAGGTCTGCAACTGTTGGCCCTTCTGTGGCACTGGCAGAGGATGTGGCTGTGCACTGCCATAGTAAGAGGAGGACCACAGCAGCACCTGCTGCTCCACCAGCAACACTCCACCACTACCACCACCAGCTGTACCACCAGTGGACCCCACAGAACTGCCTGTAACTCAGGCCAACATGGTAGTTCTGTGGGGTCCCATCGAGGATTACAACTAGAGGGTGAGTGCTATCCGGCAGCAGTTGGAGCAGATAAAGAGACATCAATTGAAGATTGTGTCCATGATCCAATTGCTGCTGGACCAGCAGGGGATCCCACATTAGCTTTTTTTTTCATCACACACCCCCGTGTCATAAAATGTATTCATCCACCATCCCCTGTATGTAAATGTAATTATGCTCTTTCTCATAAAAGTACCATAAAGATAGAATGCTAATTTAGTAAAAATTCCTAATAGCAGACAGAGGGAAGGACACAATAGGACTTTACATACACGCATGCATACATTACTACTTGGTATTACTTGGTATGCAAGAACAGAAGAAGGCCAGAGCCCATCGAGACTGTTCCCCACACTATGTGGGACATTATTTATCTATTATCCCTCAACCAAACATCTAATTTGTTTTTAAAGACAGTGGCACTAGTTGCCTCTACCAATTCTTGTGGCAAGGTGTTCCATACAATGGATGCTCTTATTGGAAAAAAGTTTCCCCTTTTGCTGGTTTTGTAAGGTTTTTGCTTCAAGTTGTGTATTATGCAGTCTCAGAACATGTCTCCTTTTGGAGAGTGTTAGACCACATTTTTCCATTAGATCTGGTGAATTTATTACATTAAAAACCATAAGCATATCACCTCTTAATCTTCTAGTTTGAAGAGAGAAGAGACCAGTAGCTTTTAATCTGTTCTGATAATCCAAGTTTGTTAATCTTGGAATCATTCTAGTTACTCTCCTTTGAACCTGTTTAAGAATTGCTATGGCTTTTTTTTGGTTTGGATTCCAGAAAGGGGAGCCATAGTCTAGATACGGTCTAATGTATGCCCTATACAATGGAGTAAGGCATTGTTCAGTGCGATTAACAAAAGTGCATTTTATTTGCCTCAAAAGTCTGTTGGTCATGCAAGCAGTTCTAACACAGTGATCATTTGATGTAAGTTTATTATTAACATATATCCCTAAATCTTTTTCACAATTTGATGAGTGAAGTGATAGTCCATTTATATAATATATCATTTTTGGATTATTTACACCGAAATGCACTACTAAGCATTTGTCTTGATTAAACTGCATATGATTTTCATTTGCCCAAACTGTTAATTTTTCCAAATCCTTCTTTAATGCAGAAATATTTTCTTGATTATTAACCTTGCCCCCCAATTTAGTATTGTCTGCAAATGTAACCATGAAGTTATGTGGCCCTGTTTGTAAATCACTGATAAAGAGATTAAACAATGTTGGTCCCAAGACTGACCCCTGTGGTACACCACTTGTCACACTACCCGAATCAGATAAGATATCATTAATTCTGACTCTCTGAGAATGATTTGTCAACCAGTTTAAAGTCCAGTTGACAATATCAGGTGACAAACCTAGATTGTGCATTTTAGTAATTAGTTTTTCATGTGAGACTTTATCGGAAAGCTCTACTAAAGTCCAAAAGAATTACATTAGTAGGGATACCCACATCTACTGTAGAAGAGTACTTATGTTATTGTAAAAAGATATCAGATTGGTGGTGCAGGAATACTTGGGAGTAAACCCATGCTGATTTGAATCATAAATTCCAAATTTTTTACAATCTTGATCTATTAGAGACTTCTTTACTCGTTCCATTAATTTACCAGCCACTGAGGTCAGGCTAATTGGACGATAATTTTGTAATTTTGCACAGAACCTCTACTGTCTTTTTTTAAATATGGGAGTAACTATTGCTGAACGCCACTCATTTGGTATAATACTTTCTTGTAAGGATTTGTTGAAGATAATTGACAAAGATATAAAAATATTTATAGAGGCTTTGATCAGAAACCATGGATGAATACCGTCTGGGCCCGGACTAGTATTATTTTTTAGTTTTTTGATAGCATGTATAATGTCAGTTGGATAGAACCTATGCTAATCTACGTGGTGAACCTTAAATGTACTAATATGTGATTTTTGAGAGAAGACAGAACAAAAGTACTTATTAAAGAGATTCAAGGTTTCTATATCAGATAGAGAAGAGCCATTGCTTATAATGGGACCAATGGTCCTTGATACACCTTTTTCACTATTTATATAGGAGAAAAGAGATTTGTGATTGTCTTTTGTGTGAGCTAGTTTAAATTCTAGCTTATTGTTTTCCAATTTAATAGAATTTTTTAAGTTTTTCACAGATAGTCTCTATTTATGTAATAGAGTAGTTTTAAATGGAACAGAACTATTCTTACGTTTCCTAAAAAGTTTAATTTTTATTTTAATCTGCTTTTTAATTGTCTTGTTGAACCAAGGGGGAATTTTTCCTTTATTATTAAATTTACTCTTAGATGGAATAAAGGTATTTTCCAAATAATGTACAATGTTTTTAAAAAAGCCCCAAGCTTGTTGTGTTGTACAATTAAGAAGATTAGATTCCCAGTTTATGTTTTGTAAGTATTCATTGATTTTAGAAAAAATTGCTTTATTATAATTTTTTGTACAGTATAACTTCCTTTGTGTAGTTTTAAACTGTTGAATTTCAAAAAGAATAGATGAGTGATCACTGGTCCCAAGTGGATCCCAAATTTGTAAATTGCTAATTTGGTGATCTATGTTAGTAAATAATAGATCCAAAATATTAGGACCTCGAGTGGGTTCAGTAACAAGTTGTTGTAATCCAGTACTAACTATCACATCTAGTAGTCCTTTCTCGGCATAGGACTGTCCTGAGAATGAGTCCCAGTTATTATGAGGGAGGTTAAAGTCACCAAATATTACAGTATCTTGAGATTCTGAAAAATGTGTAATTTCTTTAAACATATCAGTTGTGTAATCTGAATTTGCAGATGGATGTTGATAGATGTTACCAATAGTTATATAGGACTGCTCTTTCAATAAGATTTTAACCCATATACTTTCCAAAGGAAATTGAGAACACACTTCAAAAGAAGGAATATAACTTCGTATGTACATACAAACTCCACCACCTTGCTTATCTAATCTGTTTTTATGATATAACTTATAACCTGGAATTTCTCTGGACCAAATTGAGGATGCATCCCACCAAGTTTCAGTTTCTCCCACCACACCTATATTTAAAGTTTTACATTTGGCTTCAAGTTCTGCTAATTTGAGTTGGTTTAAAGATCTTGCATTCAAAGCTAAGAATTTACGTTTAGTTGTAATAATATTTTGGTAAGTATTCAGAGACTTGGGAATAGACCCATTCTCCCCCATTGTTTTTAGTTTAAACAATGATTTATGATTTTAATGATACTTTTCCCCATAAGTGTACTACCCCTACAACTGAGATGTAAACCGTCCCAGCAAAATAAGGAAGAACGATCTGAAAATGATTCCCAGTGGGTAATACAGGGTATATCCTGCTTAAAACACCACTTTCTCAGCCATCAGTTAGGGCTTTGATTTTCTGCGTCATGGTAGATGTTGCTCTCAGGACAGGTAGAATTTCAGATATACATAGACAGCATCCCCTATCAAGTAACAGGTTACATACCGCCACATAGTCCTGTTGTAACTGATTAAATGGGGTGTTGTTTATATCATTAACACCGGCATGTATGATAATCAGTGGATTTTCCCCTGCATTTTGTAAAATTTTAGGCATCATGGAGGTAATGTCAGATACCCTGGCCCCACGGAAGCTAGAACAAGTGCAATTGCTCTTGTCACTATTGCATACTGCCCTGTCAATGTGCTTAATGATTGACTCTCCCAGGACTAACACTTGTTTTGAGTCAGTAGGGGTACAAGAATCAGAAACAGGTGATTGTTTAACACACTCTAGAGTGATTAACTTAATAGGTATTGATTTGGTGGCTTTAGACTTACTAGGACAAATATTCATGGGCATTAACTCCTGATTGAAAAGTGTTTTTAAACCATTATTATCAACAGAGGGTGATGCACAGGATAAATCATATAGCACTTCATTATTTGATGCAGTCAATTGCTCAAACCTATTACGAGTTTCAATAGGGGCACTATTGTTTTTTTGACTGCCCCTCCTTTTTTTAAGAGGCTTTGTGACAATGGTCCAGTCATCATTATCATGAGAAGAGGGCGGATAATCATCCACCTTATAAGAGGGGGCAGAGGCAACAGGTATACTAGAACTAGTCGTTACAATTGTCTCCTCATCAGGAGGCATAGAAATGCTACCTAAATGTGAAGGAAATTGTTCATTAGAATGAAGTTGTTCATCCATAAGATCAATGTAACTTTCCAATTCCCTGATATCAGTAGAAACTGGTTTAATATTAAGCAGAGAAACGCTATCTCTGCTTCAAGAGTAGTAATCAGATGGCAATTAGCACATACATACTCGCTCTCATACTTTCCCTCACTATACATCAAACATTGCATACACTTACTAAGTTCTTTTTCCATTATTAAAGGTGTATATTTACTAAGTAGAGGATATGCTAAAATTATCTTATCCAAGTTTGTCTAATGCCAACAGTTTCAGCGTGTCCAGCTGACACAGCAGACATGCACACACAAAAAAAAGGCTAGCAACAGGAAGTTGTAATTTGAGTCACCTGCTTCTATAGTGTCTAAGCCACACCCCCAATTTAGCTCTCTCTTCCTACTGGTTTAGCAAAGTAAGTTGATACAGTACCCTTCACAGCACAGAACACACACTGACTTTCTTTCTTTTCTTTCTTTTTTTAACCCTAAATAAGACCCCTTCTGCTTCTAATAAAGTATCTGTCTGCTTAATCTCAACAGACTCTGACTCCTGCTGAGATATAAGTGTTAAATTAATAAGAAAATGTAGCTTCTTTTAGTTAGCTGCTTTCTGCTCTACAAGCAAGACTAGCAACATGCTCCATATTGCCCTATTATTATAATCCAAGTTAGGAATGTGTACCCTGACATATTTCCAGTGCCTCAGTAATGTTTAGTTTCTGTTGTGGAGTGGTTGTGGAAAAGCAGGACTGAGCAGTGCAAGTATAATGTGCTAAATTGCATATGTGCAATCAGTGTTCTTTCCTGTATGTGGACAGCAGACATTGTCCAGCTTCTTGCAAATATATATATGCTGACTTGTCGCAGTGTTTATGGTATCAAAAATAAAGATAAGAATATATAATGTATATTTTATTGGTACCATCATCATCAGTGGACTAAGTGATATGATACAAATAAAATATACATTATATATTCTTATCTTTATTCTTTACATACTGCAACAAGTCACACCATATATGTGTTTGCATGAAGCTGGGACAGTGTCTGCACACACCGTAAAGAACACTGACTGCACACATGCAGTTTAGCACAATATAACTGCACTGCTCAGTCATGTGTTTTGACAAACACTTCACAACAGAAAGTAAACATTACTGAGGCTCCAAAAGTATTTATTTTTGAAAATAGACATTATGACATCATATATGCACACACACAGCCACCAGAAATAATGTGCATCCCCAAAAGGCTACTGTCTTGTGTTCAGAAAATTCCCCAGTACTGACAAAGTGAAATGATAAAGTAACATGAAATGCAAAGTGTCCCAGAATTAATGGCACACTCAGTCAAGCATGCAGTGCTCACACACAATCACCAAAATTTTTGTGCATCCCAAAAATGCAATTGTCTTGTGTCCAGAAAATTCCCCCAGTGCTGATGAAGAGAAATGGGAGTGTTACACCAAATGCAAAGTGTCCCAGAATTAATGGCACACTCAGTCATGTGTACAGTGCTCACTCACAGTCACCAGAATTTTTGTGCATCCCCAAAATGCAACTGTCTTGTGTCCAGAAAATTCACCAGTACTGACAAAGTGAAATGGAAGCATTACACCAAATGCAAAGTGTCCCAGAATTAATGGCACACTCAGTCAAGTGTGCAGTGCTCATACACAGTCACCAAAATGTTTGTGCATCCCCAAAATGCAACTGTCTTGTGTCCAGAAAATTCACCAGTGCTGACAAAGTGAAATGGGGGCATTACACCAAATGCAAAGCATCCCAAAATTAATGGTGCACTCAGTCATGTGCGCAATGCTCACACACAGTCACCAAAATGTTTGTGCATCCCCAAAATACAACTGTCTTGTGTCTAGAAAATTTCCCAGTGCTGACAAAGTGAAATGGGGGCATTACACCAAATGCAAAGCATCCCAAAATTAATGGTGCACTCAGTCATGTGCTCAATGCTCACACACAGTCACCAGAATTTTTGTGCATCCCCAACATGCAACTGTCTTGTGTCCAGAAAATTCACTAGTACTGTCGAAGTGAAATAGAAGTGTTACACCAAATGCAAAGTGTCCCAGAATTAATGGCACACTCAGTCATGCACGCAGTGTTCAAACACAGTCACCTGACTTTTTGTGCATCCCCAAAATTCAACTGTCTTGTGTCCATAACATTCCCCAGTGCTGACAAAGTGAAATAGGAGCATTACACCAAATGCAAAGTGTCCCAGAATTAATGGTGCACTCAGTCATGCATGCAGTGCTCACACACAGTCACCAGAATTTTTGTGCATTCCCAAAATGCAACTGTCTGGTGTCCAGAAAATTCCACAGTGATGACAAAGTGAAATGGGAGAGTTACAAGAAATGCAGCTGTTGTTGCAATTACATGTAATGCTGCTGTGTATTGACCTTACTTTGATGATGATGTGATGATGCACAGTGTCTTGCCAAACTATATGAAGGAGGGATAACATGAATGACCATTCAGTGTACTGTCACAAATGATGACACTGAGAGAACTGTTGGTTGCCCAAAGTGTGCTGCGATCACCTCAACAGGAAGGCTGCCCTTTATGCGTACACCAATAGTAGCCTTGGTGAGTTGATATATCCATATATGTATTTTCTTGGGGGGGGTTGACATATATATATATACATGTACTCATTGTATAATTTTCTGTCACAGGTCACAAACTGTTGGTGTGCGTATTCCCGTGCTTGAGAAATTGCGGTGTTGGAATTGGACATAGAATACTCTCAAGCTAATGAAGGTAAGTATTTTTTTGGGGGGGAGGGGGCTTATCATATCTGCAAGTAGGTCTCATTAATGGTTTATTGTTTGGTTACTTCTTCACAGATTTTATATGCATCCTTCTCCAGTCCAGTAATGATGGTCATGGTTATCATCTGCCAGCCTGGGGAGTGGGGTATGATGTTGAAGTTCTTTGGATAAGGTAACTATGAGACACCAAAGCATCTGGAAGTTTCCTAAAAAATGAAATGAAGAACTTATTACAACTTGATTGCAGCAGCAACACATTGGGTGGGATATTCAAAGGGGTTGCATATGGCACAACAGTGTTGCACCATGCGCAACCCACAGATGCACCCCGGCACGATATTCAAAAGGGGATGTTGCGCTGAACAATTCCCAATGCACCGGGGTGCACCAGTAATGTATGTGGCGCAAGTGCGGGGGGCATGCTTATGCATATCTGGCACATCCCGATATTCAGCCCGGGATGTGAGGCGCATATGCAGGCACAAATCCACCTTGTGCCACACAGGGGGGAGCAAAAATCTGCCCCTGAAAAGCAGGAGCAAGTCCTGGCCACCCACAGGTGAGCTACCATATTGCAGGGTGCAGCACGGCTGCCGCCAGCTGTGGGTGGCCACCCGACTACCCCAGACACAGGCCGGGTGTTGTGCCCCCCTGCCCGAATGTGGGCGTAATGTATCAATATCCCTGGTGGCCCAGTGGACCCTACCCCTACACCTGATCATGGGTGAATAAATGATTAAATACCCTTGTGGTCCAGTGGACCTGCTCCCCAGCCTGATTGTGGGCTTCAGTATAATAAAATAATCCCTGGTGGTCCAGTGGACCCAATCCCCAGCCCAATCATGGACTTCTGTTGTAAATAAATGCCCCGGTGAGCCAGCAGCACTCCCCTCCCCACCCGCCCACTCAGACCCCAACCCCTACCCCACTCCCCCGGTCCAGTGGAAGGTGGCAGCTCTCTACCCGCAAGCTGCCGGCTGCCCACCAACTGACAGCATACATACGGCTGTCGCCCATTGGTCCACTGCATGGACCAGTGGGCATGCAGACCATACTGTACTAGAAAGTACTGAAATGTGAATGGTTCATTCACATTTTGGGACTGTGTAGTACAGTATGGTCTGCACACCCATTGGCCCATGCAGTGGACCAATGGGCATACAGCCATACTGAATGCTGTCAGTCGGTGGGCAGCTGGGTGGCTTGTGGGTGGGGAGCTGCCACCCACCACTGACCGGGGGGGAGCGGGGTGGCGGGTCTGAGTGGGTAGGTGGAGTGGGGGGTGCCGATGGCCCACCAGGCCATTTATTTACAACAGAAGCCTGCAATCAGGCTGGGGATCGGGTCTACTGGACCATCAGGGAATATTTTATTATACTGAAGCCTGCGATCAGGCTGGGAAGTGGGTCCACTGGACCACCAGGGAATTTACACGTAACTGACGCCTGTGATCGGGCATTGGGGTACTTTGCCTGCTGAGGGCTAGAGGGCATCAGTCCCCATCGGCTGCAGCCTGGCAGCGTGCCAGGCACAAGTCACCGAGGATCGGCGCACCTGCATACAATTGAGGCCATAATGACATGCAAATTACCCCATTTGCACCTTGCATTCATAATGGCCTCATTTGCAGGCTCACATCTGAATATTGCGCTTGCTGCATCTAGTGCAGCTGCACTTGTGCTGGCGCAGCCCTCTGCTCCTCTCCTGCCACTTGTGCTGGTGCAGTGCCACTGCACTGTGCACAGAGCAGGTGGCCCCAGTGCCATATTCAATGGTGCTGAGCCATGGCACAGCACCATTGAATATCGCTAGGGCCATGCCTTGGCACATCCCAGTTGCATTGTGCCAGGCTTGTGCTCATGCCTGGTGCATGTCTGAATATCCCACCCATTATGTTTAAGCCGTGGCTGTTCCACCACGGTTATATGAATTAAAAACAGATAATAAGCTGTGAAGCCACAAGAACACCAAATCATCTGATCACAATTAAATTTAGTACCAGGCTGTAAGAAATACACTGTGTCAGTGTCCCTGCATCTTAACTCAAGTTACATTTTAAAGCCACGTCTTGTCGAGTCACATGGCCTGGGTCAAACCTTTTTCAACACTTGCATGGCTGCAGCTGCAAATTTAGAATACAGTGTATGATGTGTTGGGCAAATATTTTGTGACGAACATGTCATCTACTTTACGAATCATCAGTCGGATTTTTTGCACTCTTATGAAAAAAAAAGGAACAGATTAAATAACATTGATATACTTATCAGTATGGAAATGGATATCCCATAGGTTGCTGTACACAGTAATGTCTACCATTGATACAGACCTTCAGCAAAGCAGAGTCGTTTGTTAACCTGTAAAAAAACAGAATAAGTTGACCGTATTTGTTTGACCATTGCAGCTTGGAAAAGCAACAGGAAACAAAACACACAGCTAAAGGAAGTTGAATAGCATGAAAAACATTAGTACACATACTCACTTTATAGTATTCATAGTAAGAAGCCTGGCACTGGGTCATAATGTCGCAAGACATTATGCCACATGGCAAAATCATGCTGCCAATACAGCGGCATTTCTGCCATGTGGCATAACTCTTTTTTTGCAGGGGGCTCCACCCCCCCACCCTCTGTTAGCTTGGGGAGTGAACAAAGTTAAAAAAAAAAAAGTTACTGGGACCGGGAATCAAACCCAGTCCCAGATGCAGCGCCTGAGTTCCTGGCTGCAGTGGCTCAGTCTGTTGAGCCACAGCAACTGCTCAATGGAACCCTATCCAAGCAGAGGTCTCATCCTCTGCCTACGATGTTTTGAGTGGTGCAGTACCACGTACAGCAGTAGTCGCAGTATTGCACCACTCGCTGTAACCTACAGCACTGTGCAGGTTTAGCCATAATGTCATATGCTATTAAGCATGCAACATTATGACCCAGTAGGAGAAGCCGTGTGCCTGTGGCTGATAGATGTGGTCTGCTTTTTGTCTCCCTCTGCCTTGGCATGGTCAAGACATGTAATGGAAAACACTGTCAGAATGGTGGTGGTGGGTGGTGGTGGTGGTTATAGCTTAGGCACATGATGACATTCCCTCTCATATCTTCCTGCATCTGGTGGTGGTTACAGTGGCTAACAGCAGTCTTATGGTGGTGGTCTGGGGGGGACACAAAGTCATTCCCCCTAGTGGCAGTGGCTAACAGCAAATTCATGGTGGTGGTCCGGGAGGCACAAAGTGACATTCCGTATGGTGGCACACAGTGACATTCCCTATGGTGGCAGTGGCTAACAGCAGTCTTATGGTGGTGGTCTAGGGGGGCACACAAAGTCATTCCCCCTGGTGGCAGTGGCTAACAGTGGTTTCATGGTGGTGGTCCAGAGGCACACGGTGACATTCCCTATGGTGGCAGTGGCTAACAGCAGTCATATGGTGGTGGTCCAGGGGGGCACACAAAGTCATTCCCCCTGGTGACAGTGGCTAACAGCAGTTTCATGGTGGTGGTCCGGGGGCACACGGTGACATTCCCCCTGGTGGCAGAGGCTAACAGCGGTCTTATGATGGTGGTTCAGGGGCCAGGATATATTGTGCTCTGTGTTACAAATGTGACGTGACATATGTAATTTGAGTCAATCTGAGTGGGATACTGATTTAATTTTATGAAAAAGAAAATACGCATCATACAACAAATGTGACAGCCTTTTAACCACTTAAGTTAAAACCTGCCAACATTAACCTCATCATCATCCTCATGAAGAAAGCTGCCCTCACAGTCATCTATGTCTGAATTCTGACCACTGGGAAATTCTTTCTCCATTGTGTCATCATCTACATCAGTGGTAGGCCGTTTCATGCTGCCACTGCCAGTGCCACCAGGATGGTCCATTTCCACATCAGCAAAACCATGACTAGGCCGGAGTACAAATACTGAGGTTGCAGTCTGAGCTGGTATGTGCCTCTCATTCATTTTTATGAATGTCAGCAAACTGACATTTGCAGGAGGGAGGTTTGTATGACTATCCCGAACTATTGCGCCTGATGAGCTGAATATCCTCTTGACACTTACACTGAAGGGTGGGCATGTCAGGTACTTCAGTGCCACTGCGGTCAGCTCTGGCCATTCACTGACCTTTCCACTATAGTATAAAAGAGGATTATCAGTTATTGACAGATGTCTGTTTTCAGACAACTATGACTAAACCATTCGCTGTGCTGCACTAAGTCCAGTGGTTGATGCATCATCCTGTTCTCTAGAATCATTTATGTCACAAATCCCCACTTGGGACAAAGCCTCTCAAAGTGGATTAATGCCAACCAGTTTTGATGACAGACCACCTGGAACCGCAGTCCCCTTCCCATTACAGGATATGCTTGATACTACTCCAGGTTCACCTTCAGCCTGATTATGCTGCTGAGTTTTGCTGACCTTGGCTCATGACTTCTGTGTCCTATGAACCAAGCACACCAGTTGCCCGCTGACATTTTTTACCTGTTCAGGCCCACCCTCCAGTACTGAGGCAATTCCACTTTTGTATCCTGGATCCAGCATTGTTGCTATTGCAAAGTTGTCACTACACTGAATGCTCAAGATGTGATGATTCTGGTCGAATACTGTCAGCATGTGTTTCAGCAACATATTGCTAGCACTACCTCTGGCAACATCAATGCTATGCTGTACATTCACCAGTGTCTGCCTCAGCACCTGCAGCAGTGGAACTGATTGGCTAATGGAGGCAGACTCACCACTCACTGCCTGTGTGGCATGTTCAAAAGGCCTCAAAATTGTTATTACAGAGTCCATGGGGCACCAGTGTTCAGTCGTCATAGACATGGAGGCCCTGGAACTGTCATGGCTAGTGTGCATGACAAGATATTCTGAGTTGGCTTTGTATTGTTCATAAAACCTCTCTGCCATGTATAAAGTGGAGTTACACCAGGTGACAACTTCCAGCTTCAAGCGGTGCTGGGGGAGGCAGTTTTGGATCAGTAACTGCCGAAGCTGGTCATCGGCCTTTGCGTGAAAAGTGAGAACAGATATGGCATGCAGCTGTCAGCATTTCCTTTATATTATGGTGCCGCAGAAACTCCTGCACCACAAGATTTAAACAGTGGGCCATGCATGGAACCCAAACAAAGCCACCATTCATGATGCATTTACCCACATTTGACCCATTGTCACTTGCTATGAACCCAGCTCTCAGGGACAGGAGGTTCAGCCACTTGTCAATTTCTGTCAGTACCAAGTCCTGCACGTTTTCACCAGTGTGTGAACAGGCCACATTGTGCATAGCAATTGTTGCATGCTGTTGAATTCCTGGAAGATTGCTACCATGCCACTCCACCTTACTACACTGATTATTCACACTACCAACAGAACAAACAGCACCCAGCACCTGCGCCCAATGGGCAGTTATACACAAATATGTTTTGCCACTTATCCACATATCCAAACTTAAATGGATGAATGGAGAGGAGGAATGTTGAAGGGCATGTTTTACATAGTCAGACACATTATGGTACAACTCAGGGACAGCCCGGGTGGAAAAGTATGTCCTGGATGGGACTTTCCATTTTGGACAGGCACGTGCTGCAAACCACCGGAACCCAGAATTCTCCATGAAGGAGAAGGCCAAAAGATCACTTGCCAGCATTTCAGCTACAGCAGCATTAAGTTCACATGACACTACATGATTGGTTGGGTACTTCAGCTTATGCACAACATCACTCTGTAATGTGGTCTGACTTAAACATTTTACATGGATTGTGATGACAAATGGTTCTGCTCTACGAATGGCAGGGGTTGGAGTGTGGTGTGATGAAGACTGTTGCACATGTGATGAAAAATCCACAAATGAAGTTATTTTCACAGATTTATGAACAGGGGTTGATGTACCACTTGCACTAGACATACTGCAATCACCACCACCACCACCAGTCCACCACCACCAAAACTGCTACTCTCATCACCACTGGACAAGATTTCAAAATCATTATGCTCCTCCACCTCATCATGACTGTAGTAATCCATCACTACTGCACACGTTTAGTTTCCTACATGATCTTACATTCATGGAAGGGGATAACATGCTCATTATGGTTGATGACAAGGGTGAATACTCCACTGTGGTATTAGCTGCCACCTTGTGCTGGGTCCACAGTGCCATGTGCCTGTTCTTAAGATGTGTGTGCTGTCCCTTTGTGTCCAGATGGCTCCCCTTTTTACCTCGCCTCACAAATGTATGGCAAACCTAGCAGATTGCAAATGACTCATCATTTGTATCTTGCACAAAAAAATCCCAAACAAGGGATTGTGATCCCCTACTTTTAACATGCCCCTGATGCTGCTTATTGGACTCCATTTTTTTAAGCCCTGAAGTGGGGGGTGTGCTACATGATTTTTCAGGCAGAACACACTTGGACTGCAACTGACTACCACGACTACCTATCATTATTACTGGGTCATCATCATCAACTGAAACTGGTAGATCACAACTCTTTAAAGGGGGGTTAATGAAAACAGACCCAGACACAGCCACCTTGAATTTCTTTTTCTCCGGTTCCCAACAGGGGTCACTGACATAATCATCATATTCATCGACATCATCTACATCCACATCTTCTGCTTGGATGCTGGCATGTGGACTGCATGTTGCAACCATAGCAACATCAGCATCATCAGATTCATCACCAACACCAATATCACCCAATATTTTTTTCACCATGCTGTGAATCATTGCGTGGCAAATGCGTGACCTGAACAGCAGTGGAAGAAATGTGACATTGTGTGTTATTGTTGCCATGATGATCAGAATCCTCATGTTTAGTTACCAATGGGATGTTACTGGGTAGTATGACATCATCTACACTGTCACTCATTGCTTTACACTCAACTATATTTTTGGACATGGTCAACTGGTCAGAAGTGGAACTTGAGGTAGCAATACTCATACCACCAGCAACTGCACTAACACCACCAGCCGGGACAACATCATCTCCTCCAGCTAAGAGTGAAGCTACTGACTGCACTATGAAAAACCTTGAAGGAGAAATACCTTTCCTCACATCAGCAATTCACTTCTGAAACTGTGTACTACCATGCCCACAGACAATCTTACCACTTGCAGCAGTGCCATGGCGAGAAACAGCTTTGCTTGCACATCTCTTTGCGGGCATTTTGGGGGATCAACAAGAATATTCTAAACAAATTTAGATTTTGGAACATTCACTCTGGGCCGCTGGATGTGAAGCCAGAAAAAACAATTGTGGCTTCAACAAGAGATATAGATGCAAAGTCACAACAAGTTCAACAACACCTTAACTAACCAGTGGTGCTCAAGTCACAATCCAATCTGGAAAAGAATACCTTTTGACAGTTGGGGGGTGGGAGCACTG
Organism: Neoceratodus forsteri; assembly: GCA_016271365.2. Taxonomy (NCBI): domain Eukaryota; kingdom Metazoa; phylum Chordata; order Ceratodontiformes; family Ceratodontidae; genus Neoceratodus; species Neoceratodus forsteri. The sequence goes on along the minus strand of CM028130.1, from coordinate 1,060,988,090 downwards.
TGACTGCAGATTTCAGTAACAGTGCAAAACCAAGATACCACAATGGCAGTACAAAATCCTTCACTACAGAATTGATTACATCCTTGATTTCATTATGAGAGAATAGGTTGTGGTTATACTTAATTTTTTGCAAATTTGCGTTTTTTAAGTAATTTGTCAAGTTGACTTCATGTAAAGGCAGGTTTCTTTGTTAATCTTTTCATTAAAAAATTCCCCTCTTACAACATTCATTTCTTTGTCATTAGGAAACTATTATTGTTCTCATTTTCTAATAGTGCTATTACATTGTGTTTCCTTAATAGCATAGCAGGGATTTTGCCTGACTTGCCACCTTGTACATATCTAGACGTTTTTAACTGTTATATAATTGTCTATTTCCTTATTATTAATTTCAGTCTTCTGTAATTCAAGTTCATACCATTCTTTGCAGTATTTCTCATAATCCCTTGTTGTAAAGTGACCTAATTCTTGCAGTCTTTTGTTTATTCTCAGTTCTTCAGCCTTCTTTGACTTATTTTGATGTACTTGATATGATATAATTATACCTCTTAAAACTACTTTGAATGTGTCCCAAAGTTTAATTACTGGAGTACTCCCATCATAGTTATATTACTATATGAGAACTGTAATCCCTGTCACAAGCACACTCCTCAGGTCAGGCCCTCTGCTCCCACAGTGCCAACTTCAGAGTGCAACAGTGTGAACAGATAACAGACAGGGTAACCCTCCTGTCTGCTTTTGGGTCTGAATCACCTTTAGTCTCAAGTTCTGGGGGGATTCAAACTGTGAACCTTATGCTAGTGTACCCAAATGTACAGGCATAGATAAAATTCTCTTCGGGAGCATGCAATATATCTTTCACCTAAGGGCACCTAACAAGGTATCCAAAATGAACCCTTAAAACTCTATAAGAGACCTTAGATATATTCTTACCTTTTACCAAACTTAATAACACCATCAAGCCCTTGAACAGTTGTCAGAATTAATATCCATTCAGCAATAACATGCAAAAAAATGACTGAGGAGACCCAGGCAGTATCTTAAGAAAATGTTTACTAAAAATGGATAAAAACAGTAAGATAAACTACAGAAAAAATATCAAAGAGCATCACAATCACATAAAAGAAAAAAAAAAGGAAAACTACAGAACAAACTCCTACCAGCCCTTAGGTGTCAGCGTGGCTCAGTTGGTAGCACATCTGCCTCTAAACCAGAAAGTCGTGGGTTCTTGTCCCACACCAGGATTGGACTTGCACCTAAAAATCGCTGGCATCTGAGTGCAGTATTGGGGGTGCTGTACTGCTGAGGTGTGCTGTCTTTCAGATGAGATGTTAAACCGAGGTCCCTTCTTCCTGTCCAGGTGGAAGTAAAAGAACCCAGGTACTTTTTGCAAAGAACAGGGAACATTCCTGGTGTCCTGGCCAACATTCCCCTTCCCATAAACCGGTTCATGCAATTATCCCGGCTGTGTGTGGGTGATGATGTGCGATACGGCCACCACCACACATTCAGTCACTTCACTACCAGTCTAGCATTGCTTGTAAAGTGCTTTGGGATACTGTGTATGAAAAGCACTACATAAATGCTGATTCTTCTTCTTCTACCACAATACATTTAGATATTTTCTATCTAATGTATTACCTCTGTAAGTGCCTTTAAAGTTAGATCAGAGAGCTCTATCTCTCTCTACAGTCCCAAGATGATATATAACAACATTTCAGACACAAGTATCAGTTTAAACTATATGTCTTCATACCCCTTCTGTGAAACATCTAGCTCCTTCTTTTAGAATATAAAATTACAAAAAATGATTTCCTATCAGGAGGTATTTTGAATAAGGTGCCATCAGAAGAAAAAATGCATTTCCTATATAACTCATTAATTACACATGTTTCCTTTGAACTTAGCAATCCCACACTGGCACCAATGTGTTAAAAAAAAACAACAGGAATCAGCCTAATGATGTCCTGTTTCTGAAGTCATAAAGTCACATTTGATTTCCACTTCAAAAACATGAGGTCATAAAAAGGCTATAAAATGCAGTTTCTCAAGGAAGTTAATTACATTACAGAGATTTCCTGGTCAGTGTAATACATCCTGTGATTTCAGCTGCTGACACCTTGTAATTTAAAAGGGCCAAATCTATTAGACTGGCATTTCATACACTGACCATTTATTTATAATACCAATATCATACAATAATCATAACCAGCTGGCCAAGTGTCACAATCCTCCCCACCTAGACTGAATTTGAGGTCTCTATCCCCTGCATGGGATGAACTTCCTAAGTCAGTTCACTCCTCATACAGACGTGACAAGCCATCTGCATTCTGATTGGTCGCTCCAGCCCTATGTAAGATCGTCATGTCATACTCTTGCAAGGCAAGACTCCATCTTAGTAGCCTACCATTAGTTTTTCCCATTTGTGTCAGCCAAACCTGGGAGTTGTCATCAGTTTGTACCTCAAAACGCTGCCCATATAAGTATGGCTCTAACTTCTTTAGGGCCCACACTATGGCAAGACACTCTTTTTCCACAGTAGAGTGAGCCTGCTTCCTGGGAAGTAACTTTTTACTCAGGTACTCTACTGAGTGATCTTTCCCTTTGTCGGATGTCTGACTCAGTATTGCCCAATACCCATGTCTGAGGTGTCAGTCTGGACTATAAAGGGTCTGCTATAGTCAGGACTTGTCAATACAGGAGCACTGCACTGTGCCTCCTTCAGTCTGGTAAAAGCTTTCTCACAGGTTGATTCCCAGGTAATTTTCTTAGGCATTCTTTTCTTCACCAGGTCAGATAGGGGAGCAGCCAGGGCACTGTAATTGGGTATACTTTTCCTATAGTGCCCTGCTGTTCCTAGAAAACTCCTGACCTGCTTCTGCATTTCTGGTCAGGGCTATGCCTTGATCGCCTCTATTTTTACTTGGTTAGGACGGAGCTGTCCCCGGCCTACAACATCCCCGAGGTATGTCACTTCAGCCATGGCCACCTGACACTTCTCAGCTTTGACAGTGAGCCCAGCCCTCTGTATCCTGCCCAGCATTTCCCTAAGGTGGGACAGGTGTTCCTCCCAGCTGGCACTAAAGATGGCAATGTCATCCAGGTATGCCAAGGCATACTCCTCAGCACCATTTAACACCTGGTTCACCAACCTTTGGAAAGTGGCCGGGGCATTCTTCATTCCAAAAGGCATTACTTTAAATTCAAATAAGCCTATCGGAGTGATGAAGGCTGACCTCTCCCTAGCTCTGTCAGTTAACTCTACCTGCCAATACCCCTTTGTCAGGTCAATAATCGTAAGATATGTCCCCCCTCCCAACTTGCCCAGGAGTTCATCTGTTCAGGGCATCGGGTGGGTGTCTGACTTTGTGATTGCATTCAGTCCATGACAGTCCACACAGAAATGAGTAGAGCCATCTGGCTTGGGAACAAGGACTATGGGTGAGACCCAGGGGCTGTGGAATCTCTGGATTAGCTCTAAATCCAGCATTTCCTCCACCACCCTCCTAATGTCCTTTTGGACAACCTCTGACACCCAATATGCTGTCCGCCATATGGGCATCTGTGTCCCTCTCTCCACATCGTGCATTGCTAAAGGGGTTAGTCCAGGCTTGGCACTAAACAGTGGGGCAAAGTCTGCTAAAACCTCCCTTTCTTCCTGGATCTTGTCCAGGGGCCAGCTGGGGTGACAATTTAACTGCCTCTACAGAGGACTCCCACTTGCTTTCTTCCAGCAAGTCCAGAAGGGGGCCTCCTTCATCTGTCCCCCCCCAGGACTACATTCTGCAAACACAATGTCAGCCCTACTAGCATATGGCATCATCATGTTGACATGGTACATACTTTCTGTATGTCTTCTGTCAGGTAACTCTATGATACAGTTCACTTCATATACCTTTCTAACTACTTTGTACGGTCTTGCCCACTCAGCCTGCAGCTTGTCTTTCCAGACCGGGATAAGGACCATGACTTCCTGACCCACTATGTAAGAGCGAGCTCTAGGTCTGCGGTCATGCCACACTTTTGTTTCTGTTGGGCAGCTGCCAGGTGGCTCAGGGATGTCCTCATAAGCTCCTACTTCCTTTCCCTAAATTTAAGGATGTAATCCACTATGGGAGTGCCCTGGGTGGCGTGCTTGTCTTCCCAGTCCTCCTGGATCAAGTCTAGGGGCCCATGTACCTGGAGTCCATATAAGAGCTTGAAGGGGGGAAAATCCTGTTGACTCTTGGGGCACCTCCATGTATACAAACAACAGTTGGGGAAGGTTTTTCTCCCAGTCCCTCCCATGCTGTTCATCAAGTACTTTAAGCACTGACTTCAGGGTACCATTAAATATTTCCACCAGCCCATTGGCTTGTGAGTGATAAGGTATCATGCACCTCTGCATCACCCCACACTTCTCCCACAAACATTTCATCAGGTCCGACATGAAGGAACCCCCTCAATCTGTGATAACCTCCTGTGGAAACCCAACACAGGAGAAAATCACAAGTAAGGCACCTGCCACTTTGACTGTCCTCAGTGAAGATAGGACGACTGCCTCTGGATACCAGGTGGCATAATCCATCACAGTCAGGATGAACCTCTTCCTGGAGGAGCTGTGGGTATTTAAAGGCCCCACAATATCCATTCCCACCCTCTGAAATGGCTCCTCCTCTATGGGCAATGGAATTAGGGCAGCTTGGGTTTTCTTACCCACCTTCCCTATTTCTTGGCAGCGGTTACAAGACCTGTACTATTCCTTCACCTGCTTTGTGAAGTTGGGCCAACAGAAATTCTGGGCCAATTGCTGCATAGTGTGTGTGATTCCCAGATAACCAGACAAGGGAATATTGTATGCAATCTTGTGCAACTGCTCATGGTACCCCTTGGGAATGACAAGCTGTATGCCTATCACCCTTCCTTCTGTCTTAGCATCCTGAGTATACATCAGTCCATTTTCCCAACAAACTTTATGTTTACCATCACCTCCCTATGCTCCATCAGAGTCTGCCCAAGCCCTCAGCTTCTCTAGACTAGGGTCACTTTTCTGAGCAGCTGCAAACTCCTTACACATTCCCAAGGCATTGAACAGGTCCCTGTCAGTATCTAAACTAGGGTCCCTAGCTCTAGCATCAGGGCACTCCAGATCACTGTCATCCCTAAGCCTCTGACAATGGGTCACCCCTCCTTCTTTGGAGTAACCCTCCGTAGCTGTGTGGTTAACTGCTTCTGGGGAAATTTATATCCCCTTTTCATTAGTTTTCATATCAAGAAACACAGGCTGGGGAACCAGCCTCCCTGTGGTTTCCACAGTGGCTTCTATGGGGTCCAGGGAACTACAGTTTTCCCTTGTCACTTGGCTACGGGAAATTGCACACACCATCCCCTGTTTGAGATTGTTGCCAAGGATGACATCAACTGCTAAAGTTTTGGCTACAGCCACCTGTTGCACAGTTCCCACTGTTTCAACCCAGTCTAGGAGAACACTAGCAAGTAGCAATGTTTTCTCCTCCCCAGTGAAGTCTTGTACAGTTTCAAATGTATTGGGTATAAGCTGATCAGGCTCTACCAGATCCCCTTTTACCAATGTCAGGGATGTCTCCATGTCTTCTAACCCTTGTGTCTGTGCACCATTCACAGTGACTGGGTGCATGTGTTCCCTCAGGTTCACAGGCATTCTTCCAGGGACACACAAACAACTCACTTCTTTCCTAGTCCCATTTTGTGTAATGCTTGTGCTTTGGGGACACTGTCTGGCAATATGCCCATTTTCTTTGCAAACCCAACATTCATTTCTTTTCTCAGAAATTTTTTTTCTTTGAAACCTGGGGCTATCTGGTTTCAGTGGAGGCAGTGAGGGTTTTAGCTGCCCTGAAGGCATGCTTTTCCCTTTCTGTACTGCCACACCTGCCCCATTCACTGTCAAAGCAGGTCTGCTCTTGGCATAGCAGTTTGAGAGTTCATAAGCCTCTTGCACTGTTTTGGGATCTTGGTCCTCCAGCCAGGTTTTCAGCTCTGCTGGGCATGCCCAAAAAAACTGTTCTAACAATGTAGCATTTTCAATTTTATCTACAGAGTTAGCTTCAATTCTCTCCCACCAACATTTTAAACAATGACATTGTTTTGTGGCTACCTCCTCGTAGCTCATGCCAGGGCTTCTCCTGTATGGAATTTAGCACTGTATGCTTCTGCAGTTAAATCAAACTTTTTTTAAAAGTGCAGCTTTAAGTTTGCTGTAATCATTACTGTCCTCATTGTCCATTTGAGCCAATGCATCCCAAGCTTTCCCAGTAAGTAGCAGGGATAGTTGGAAGCTCCAGAGCCCTCTAGGAATCTTTACCTGAATACAAACTTTTCAAAGGAATTTGAAACGGCATCCATATCCTCCCCTTCTTTAAATTCAGCTATCAATTTATAATTTAATTTGTAACCCAGTCCTGTAGTTCCAGTTAAACCCAAGCCACCTACCTGCTCTGATGCTGGTGGTTGGAGTCGAAGCTTCTCCAGTTCATGTCACCTCTGGTGCCCATGCTCTTCCTGATCAGCTTCTCACTGTTCTCGCTCTCTCTTTGCCTCTGCAGCTCACTGCTCTTGCTTCTCTTCTCTCTAGAACTCCAGCTCCATCCTGTGCAACTCAGTCTGCAGTGTGATTGCTTCTGGCTCCAGAATGCTGGTGACCTTTCCCTGCTGTGGTGGCCCTTGGCTTGCACTGGCCCTGCTGTCCTCCTCACTGGATCTGGACACTGCATTGGCCGCTGGCCCCTCCACTCCCAAGGTTTGGTCCTTTACAGTCACAGTCTGTGATTCGATACTCTGGACATCAGCGGCCATCAGAGCATCCATGAGGTTCTGCTTGGTGGCTCTCCCCTCGTACAAGACTTCTCTCTCTCCTTGCACAACTGCTTCAGGTAGTCTGCAGTATACTCATCATAGTTGGAAGCCATCTTCTTCCCTAACTACAGCTACTCTAAGTTGCACTTTGAAAAAAAATTAAAACAGGTAGGAACTTCGACTGTAAGCAAAATGATACCGTTCTGTTTTCTTTTTTAAAAATAAATCACTGCCTTATTTTGCAGGTGAACTGTACAGTATTAAGCTGACAAACTGAACAGTTAAAGCTTGTGTTACCAAATTTATCACACTGCTGGCAACCAAATCTGTCACAAACGCACTCCACAGGTCAGGCCCTCTGCTCCCATAGTGCCAAACTCAGAGCACAAAAGTGTGAAAAGGTAACTGACAGGGTAACCCTTCTGTCTGCTTTGGGGTCCGAATCACCTTTAGTCTTAAGTTCTGGGGGGATTCAAACTGTGAACCTTATGCTAGTGTACTGAAAAGTACAGGCTTAGATAATATTCTCTTCGGGGGCATGCAATATATCTTTCACCTAAGGGCTCCTAACCAGGTATCCAAAATGAACCCTTAAAACTCTGTAAGAGACCTTAGGTATATTAGTACCTTTTACCAAGCTTAGTAACACCATCAAGCCCTTGAACAGTTGTCAGAATTAATGTCCATTCAGTAATAACATGCATGATGCAAAAAAAAATGACTGAGGAGACCTAGGCAGTATCTTAAGAAATGTTTACTAAAAATGGATAAAAACAGTAAGATAAAATACAGAACAAATATCAAAGAGAATCACAATCACATAAAAGAAAAAAAAAGTAAAACTACAGAACAAACTCCTACCATAATACATTTAGATATTTTCTATCTAATGTATTACATCTGTAAGTGCCTTTAAAGTTAGATCAGAGAGCTGTGTCACTCTAGAGTCCCACGATGATATATAACAACATTTCAGACACAAGTATCAGTTTAAATTCTGTGTCTCCACACCCCTTCTGTGAGTCATCTAGCTCCTCCATTTAGAATATAAAATTACAAAAAATGATTTCCTATCAGAAGGTATTTTAAATTAGGTACCATCAGAAGAAAAAAGATATTTCCTATAATAACTCCTTAATTACACATGTTTCCTTTGAACTTAGCAATCCCACACTGGCACCAATGTGTTAAAAAAAAAAACAATAGGAATCAGCATAATGATGTTCTGTTTCTGAAGTCATAAAGTCACATTTGATTTCCACTTCAAAAACATTAGGTCATTAAAAAGAACATAAAATGCAATTTCTCAAGGAAGTTTATTACATTACAGAGATCTCCTGGTCAATGTAATACATTGTGTGATTTCAGCTGCTGACACCTTGTAATTTAAAAGGGCAAATCTCACAGACTGACATTTCATACACTGACCATTTATTTATAATACCAATATCATACAATAATCGTAACCAGCCTGCCGAGGGTCAAAATTCCTTCTTTTGTTTTATCCAGAAAATGTTGGTCATTTAACAAATTATTATTGAATCTCCATGTTTTTTTAAATATCCTGTAGTGTTGTTCAGTTTTAATATCAAGCTCTATTAAGGTGTGGTCTGAGAGAATTATTGTATTTATTTTAGATTCTTGGACCATACCTAATAATGATTTAGAAGCAAATATATAATCAATGGAGGCTGTGCTTGATGGGGCAGGAACTATGCCCCAAATACACGTATCCCACCCGAACAGCTCCACACCTGCAGACAGGTGCACCCACAGCATCATTCATGACCACCGGCCACCTGTCCATGGCCTGGTGTGTGGGTACACACAGGCTCACGCAGGCAGTTGTGGGTGGAGCAGCACACCTGGGTGGGCATCCAATGGGTTACCCATCCCAGATCCCTCAGTGGATACCTTATGCAGTGGGGGGGTGTTAGCTGCACTCCCCTGTGGATGTCTGCATGGCCAGCAGCTGTGGAGGTGAAAGGTGGAATGTGCTGCTGGCTGTGACATGCCCCTGAACTGATGGGGAGGTAAGGGGTGGGGGGGCAGTGCCATGTGTGTGTGGGGGGGTTAACACATCCCATCACACCATGCCCAGTGGGGCCAGGATCCAGAGCATGGGGAAGTAGAGGCAGGCAGGCAGTGCTGTACTGGGGGGTGTCTGCGGTCCAAGGGCTGGTGCACCCATGAGTGTGTGGGGGGTTAGCATACATGGGGACCGTGGGGGGCATGACTGGTTGCTGGCATCGGTGGCCCTGAGTGGCCTGTGGCTATACATTCTGGGGACCTCTTGGTGTGGGACAGAGGCATGGGGCATACAGGGGGCTTATGGAAGGGTTCTCCCTGGTGTAACCTGCAGCTGCCTCCACACCTCCATTGCCATAACTATGTGCCATTGTGCATCATGTGTAGTGCTGGCATGCCCACCCCCTGTGCATTGCAGTCCACCCGGGTGGGGGATCAGGAATGTAGGAACTGCATGCCCCCCCTTGGTGCATCCCACATGGGGGCCACAATGGGTGCAGAGTGTCTCCGTGCATCACATACATATCATGGAGACACTATGCACCTTTGAGCATCTGGCCCAAAATGAGAAAAGCTTTGAATTTTAATCATGATGGGAAAACATGCATTCAGTGGAGTAAGTTAACCTCCACAGATCAACTAAATCATGAATTTGTAAGAAATTCTGAATCAGTTTTGCATGATATTTATTAGACATAGATGGTTTTGAGGTTTTATCCACATCAGGATTAACAAGAGCATTAAAATCATCCTGTAATATAATATTTGTTTCTTGGATTTTAACTAACCTTCTGTTATCTCCACCATAAAATTTGAGTAGGGTGCCTATATTGAACTTATTGTAAATTATTTATCCAGAATTTTAATTTTCAGTAATAATATTCTTCTTTTAAATCAGAATACGAATCAAGAATGGAACAATTTGCTGATTTTCTTAATATATTCACAACCCTGGCACTTTTCCTAGTTCCACTAGAACTAAACATACTGGCCCAGATATTCAAAAGGGTTGCGCCATGCGCAACAGGGTTGTGCATGCGCAAGTCCAAAATGCGCCATTCTGCGATATTCAGCAGGAGGCAGTTACGCCACTGGCAACAGGTTGCGCAAGAGAGCAATGCAAATGAATGCATGCTCAACAGGAGGGGGAGGATCCATGCATAACCTGTGCAACCCGATATTCAGTCGGGTTGCGCAGAGTTGTGCATGCGCAACCCCCAACCTGCGCCCGCACAAGCTTGAGCCAAAAAAAAAAGGCGTAAGTTGAGGGCACCCACAGGTGAGCTGCTGCATTGCAGGGCGCAACACAGCAGCTGCCACCCCTGGCTGGCCCCCAACTCGCTCCCCTGTGCCTCACCAGCCCGATCATGGGCAGTACACATATGTTTGGCTCGATCGGGCAGATTCTCACATTAGCTCATCGCGGCGGATCCCGTATGAACCCCTCATTAGTGCCAGATCGCGGCAGACGTTCAGCATTGCCTTCTTTCTGTACCAGGTTCACCACTACGTTCTTTCGCGTTTCGAGCCGGCGGCATAGCCCACCGCCACGGCCACGCCGACGCTCGTACAGCATGTTATTGCAGCGTATGGGCGGTAGCCCATGTCAGAGCATGACAGTCCAGACGGTGAATGATCATTCACAAATCTGGACTGTTTACGGTGGGGCTGCACCCCATTGGCTGTAGCTCTCCACCATCGGGCGGCAGCCCTACCGACAGTCAGTCGGGCGGGCGCGGGTGGCAGGCGGTGGGATGCTGTCGCCCGCTGGCTGCGGGGGAGCGGGTGGAGGGGCTCGTGGGTGGTGGGGGGACATTAGACACCAGGGAGATGTTTGGGGAGTTGTGTTGTGACATTCTGCCCGCGATCGGGCTTTACGGTCCACTGGACCACCAGGGTTATTCGGGTTGGGGGAGGGTTACATTCTGCCCGCGATCGGGCACTGGGGGTTCATACAGGTTCTGCCCGCGATCGGGCTGTGGGAGATGGGGGGACATATGACGTGTTCTGCCCCGATCGGGCTGTGGGAGATGGTGGGGGGTGTCATGTAACTGTGATGCCCGCGATCGGGCTGCATTGTGCGTCGGTCCCCGACGGCTGCTGCCTGGCAGGGTGGCCAGGAGCAAGTCCTCGGGGATCGGCGCACCTACATGCAAATGGCATGCAAATGGGGCCATAAATAGATGCAAATGGCCCCGCCTGCACCTTGCATAAATTATGGCCCCATTTGCATGTCACCTTTTGAATATCGGACATTTGAGCATGGCGCAATGGTACTTGCGCCACCGCAAGTTTAATGCTCAACTCTGGCAACTTGCGGTAGCGCAAGTTCCACTGCGCCATGCGCAGCTGCTGTGGCTCGGGGGTGATATTCAAAGGAGTTGCTCAACAGCGCAACTCCTTTGAATATCACCCCAGCCACACCCCTGCGCAACTATTTTGAGCAGCGAAGGGGCTTCCGCCTCAGACTGGCGCAGTTTAAATATCTGGGCTACTGTATATGATATCCAGTTCCTTTAAAGCATTATGATTTCAGTTGAGTCTAAATGGGTCTCCTAAATAGTGATAACAACTGCTTCAGTTTTGTTAATATGATTTAATGATCTGGACCTTTTAATGGGAGAGTAGATATCATTTATATTAAAGGAAATACATCTAAATTTTCTAAAATTAGCGGTCATGGAGTAAGTCACATTTCAATGTAATAAAAAAACAAGATATTGTAATAGTATATAATCTGAAGTAATCTGAACAATTGCACCCCATCAACCCTCCCTCCCTTCCTTCTTAATCATCTCTTTACAGAGACTGAACATTTTAACAAACAAAAAACACTGCTGCTGTCCATGAGGACAGACCTATAAACCCATTTAAATTTCTTCAGTAATTGCTCGTTGCCCCTCCCTTTCCAACTACCCAACCTCACTTTATATTTTTCCAGAACAACCCCATTGTATTTATTACTTAGAAAGGAACAAAAACAAAGTTCAGTTGATGCTTATTAAAAAATAGTCAGTAATCTGTTTCTTATGTCCTCTACCTCTTCTAGGGAATCATACAAGGGTGGTTTAAAAAGTTCTGAGCCTAATATAGAAGGAAACACCAGAGACCACTGATGTTGCAGCTACTTATAGTCCATGTGGAGTAGAACTCAGAAAGCATGGGCAGAACATTCTGGATTGTTTTTTCACTTATGTATGCTTTGTTAATTGCAGGTAGACCATGATGGACACTAAAAATTAGAAAATTAAGCACTGTGCTGTTATACAATTTGCAAGCAATAATACCCAACAGGGTGGGTGGCATTGGGCTATACCAGGCCGCCAAGGGGTGTAATTAGGCCTGACATCACAGGCAGAGGGCCTTATAGCCCTGGAAGGTCCAGTGTACAGCCCAATACGGCCCACTCTGGAGGGTATTATCAAGCTTAGAAAATGGGTACTCTTAAAAAAAAAATTGTTTGATTAAAAAAATTATAATAAAGGCTTAGTTTACAATAAGTTTTATAATAATATAGTTCCTCCACCTGTATTAGTGTTCTGACTTGGAGCTGGTTGTCATGGTTGCAAACACCATACACACACACACACACTACTGTTGACTGCCCCTCCACAGACAAAGACGTAACAAGCTATGATCTTTTTTTTTGTATGCTGGCATTAGACTGCTGCCCACCCCTCTCCCTCCCTCCCATGTGTTGAATCACAGTCAGGCAATCATGATGTCTGGATGTCAGCTTTTTTTAAAACTCCAGCTTCTTGTCACTTGAGTACACCCAGAAAGAAACAGTGGGAACGAGCAAGCTGGTAGTGAGGACATGTTTGACAGAAACAAATGGCAGTCAGGGGCCACAGAAAAAAAAATGAATCCATGATGGCAGGCATTGGAAGGCATCAAGCAGACAGACACTATAGAAATGTATATGGCAGCAACTAAATCAGTCGCTAAAGAAAGGTAAACTGGGCACTTCCTTTCACTGCTCTGACTTTAAACTGCTTCAGTGAACAAGCGGGTGATACCTCTGCCAAACCATGGTGCCGTTGTACAAAAACAAAAGATAAACCATTCTGTGATTTATTTTTACATTGGAAAGTGTAACGCGATCCTGTTGGTTTCTTTGGGAGAAGGATGACAGAGTGTTACAGTGTTGGGGGGGGCTCAATAGACATTGACAATTTTCTTGTGCTTTTCTTTTCTTTTCTCTTTAATTAGAAGTGTCCATAACAGCTTGATTGAGAGAGAGAGAGCGAGAGAGAGAGGGAGAGATTTTTTTTTGTATTGTGGCAAAACTAACACAATTGGTAGTAAATGAATGTTGTGATCAGTGGCCAGCAAGGCTGAGCATGGTCGCAAATGATAGGCAGGCATGGTAGTGGTGTGACAGCTTACCAGGATACAAAACTGGCAGTTTCAGGTAGTTTTTTTCCCCATACAATAAAAATAGAGAAGCATGTTAGTGTATGCTTTCATGGAGCCAGAGTGCATTGGGGGGAAAAATTATGGTAATCAGTCAGGTCCAGGTTGGCAATCATCTCCTTTTATATACTTCATATTTTATACTGATCAAGAAATCAGAGCAGTAGGATAGATGAGGAGAATGACTGGAAGACTGGAGTTGGGTCTCTGCTCTCACTAAGGCCAAATAAAATTGTGGTCATTTGAAACTCAAAATTCCAGTGGCAGCTTGATACTGGTGATGAGGTCTGTGGGGACTGGCACTTTTAATGCCTGGGCTCTGTTGTCTGATAGATCCCCACCTTGCCAGGGCTATCAGCCAATCAGAGCCCAGGAATTTCTTAGCCCATTTTCTAATTGTCACTAGAGAACACTGAACCAAAGGAAATTTACAAATGCATATTAAAAGTGTATGGGAACAATGCACCATGATATGCATCAGTTAAAAGGTGGGCTACAGAATTTCATCACAGCAGAAAGACTCTCGAAGATGACCACAGGTCAGGATGGCCTGCAACTCCGGTGAATGAGGAAGACAGCAAGGCTGTGCAAGACAAGGTTTTGGAAGACCACTGTGTTACTGTTGCAGTTAGCAGATGCTTTGGACATTAGTGTGGGATCAGGGGAAATAATCTTGCATGATCATTTGGGAATGAACAAGGTGTGTGCCCATTGGGTCCCCAGAATACTGACATGTGACATGAAGTGGGACCATTTAATGACTGCTCATGACAATCTTGATCTGATGAAGGCAGACTGGAACAAGTTTATGAGGTGATTTATTACCAGTGACAAGACCTGGATTTACCATTACAACCCTGAGTCCAAATGGCAGTCCATGCAGTGGAAACTTCCACATTCTCTAACAGCCAAGACATTCAAGTCACAGTGCTCTCCAGGCAAGATCATGCGTACCATTTTCTGGGATGCTCAAGGTATGGTGCATATTGACTTCATGCCACACAAGGTGATGATCACAGAACAATATTATGCAAACATTCTCCTTCATCTGCATGAGTCAAAGAAAAGCAGCATGGAACAATGACAGCCACACCATTGCTTCTGCATGACAATGCTCTTGCACACACTGCAAGACTTGAAAAAATCATTGTCAGGGAATGCCTCTTCAAAGAACTCCCACATCCTGCCTATTCTCTAGACTTGGCACCCAATGATTTTCAAATGTTTCCCGCATTGAAGGAGCAGCTGCGTTGAAAGTGTTTTGAGAATGACAATGAGCTGAAGAAGGCTGTGCAGGGGTACCTGACTGGGCTGGAAGAAAAGCTCTTTCTGGAAGGAACTGAAAAGCTTCAGGAGTGATATGAAAAGTGCGTTGTTAAAGAGGGTGATTATGTTGAGAAATAACATAGTACTTCTTGATATGTAGAATTATTATATATATTAGGTTCAGAACTTTTTGTACCAGTGTAAGTGTATCTTGTTCCATCAATTACTATTTTTATCCTAGCTGGGAAAATCACAGTTGCTTTGTAACCATTCATACATAAGTTGTTTCTCAGTGAATCACGCTTTTCCTTTCACATTTCCTCCTTGATTTAAAATTGCCTCACAGTGGCTTGACTGCACTGAGAAAAAGTTTTGTTTTGTTTCTCAGAGAGTAACACTTTTTCATTTCCTGGACTCAATTTTCAAAGGCTGAAGCAAGGCTTGCATAAGGCCCTGCATCAAAGTCATTTTTTGGCGCCGCTGTGCCAAATTCCTTTGCTGCAACTGCAGTTGATTTTATATTGTCAGGCACAAGCAGTGACAGTTTCCTCAGTTTACAGCAGCTTGCACCAAATATTTGTCACAAACCACATAGAAAGGGGTCACTGAATGCCACAAGTTAGTGCAGGGAAAAGCTGGTCTAATTTGTGGCATTTGGTGCTTGGGATTGAAAATCCAGATTGCCAGTCAGGAGAATGCCGCAAGCCCCATGCACCAAATGATCGGCACACCAAAGGCTCGCAGCATTTTCGGGGCTTTGAAAATTGAGCCCCCTGTATCAAGTCCAGAGAAAGATTATTGTAAATAGATATGGAGGCCCCATCAAAGATTCAGTTCAATTCAGGTTTATTGTAGGAAAACTCCACTGAGCAAGCTCATTATCAAGGAGATCCTAGTACAAGACAGGTATCCAACAACAGGTTTACAAAATAAAAGGAACACACTTTGAATAAGACAATGGGCTTCATACATCACAACATACAATCACAGTAAATGCAGGTCCTGACAATAAGATAGAGCAGCAATGAGGCAATTTACATAATGCAACAATCCTTCAGTAGGATGCATAAGACAATGGGTGTAGTACATAACATACTATCACAGTAAAAACAGGTCCTGGCAACAAAATAGTGCAATAATCAGGTAAATTACATGATGCAGCAATGCAGCAATCTGCAGTAGGACAAAAAGAAGGCCAGGAATGCAGCAGAGGGAGGGGACAGGACAGGAGTAAGGATATGAAATAGTTAATAGGATACATGATGAGATAGCGGCAATGGATGCTCTACCAAACCTTGGTGGAACCAAATTTCTGCCCTTAATTTTGAGTTGAACTATGGGGGAGGAGGGTCAGGGGGGAAGGACCAGATATATATATAGAAATGTAATGGGAAAAGAGAAGTTAACTCAAGAGAGGGGACCTAATTAAGAAAAGGGGAAAACCAAAGTAGAGCTATACACAAAAATGGAGCTAGAGTTTTATCCTTTGAATAGTCCCTGACCTAAAAATAATATGACCATTATATCATCCATCTAAGTCTCTGTGTGGATTATATGTAAACTGTCAATAATATAAAATAACTGAAGATATGTGGTAATATAATGAAATGTATTTACTGTACTCTTGACAAAGTGTAACAAAAATCTTTTAATAAAAAAGATATTTAAAAAAAGAAATAGTTAATAGGGAGGGGAGTGCTATAGGAGAGGGTAGGGGACTTAAGCAGTGACAGGATAACACATGAGACAGGGCCAGAGGGAAAGGATAGGGGAAAAGGGGAGGGAGAAGAAGAGGGATTCAGAGAGCTAAACCCTTGAGCATTTGCAAGGATCAATGAAGAATTTTGAGGTGAGTGACTTGAAACTAATAGTGATCAGGCTGGTAAGCATGAGTACCATTTGAATGCTGTTCCAAGCCACAGGGAAAGAATGCAATATAGCTCCCTTGCTGAGGGGAAGTTATAGCTCTGGGGATATCCAGGAGGAGGAAGGAAGACTTCTTAAGGGAATAAGTGCAGTGTGAGATGTGGACAAGAGAGGAAATATAGTCTGGGAGTTTATTATGCAGTGCTTTCAGCATCCACGTACCAAGGAAAAGCAGTCTTCTAGTGTCTAGGGATGAAAAACCAGCAGTAAACTATAGGTCACAGTGATAGGTCCTGGGGGATGCATTAGTAATAAAATGAAGGGCATGGTGGAAGAGGACATCAAGCCTGTGGAGGTTGGTAGCCGAAGTGCAGTTGTATATTATATCATCATAGTCTAAGAGTGGGAGGAATATTGCCTGGATGAGTCTGAGTCTGACCTCGGGTGGGAAAAGGGTTCCATGTCTAAAAAAGAAGCCTAATCTGGCTTTAAGTTTGACTGAGAGATTATCAATGTGGGCATTGAAGGATAGTTTGTTGCCAATCCAGACTCCTAGGTATTTGAACTTGTTGACAACTTCAAGTGGTTCCCCAAGGGAAGTTTTGAAACTTGTGAGGTTGGACTTGGTCCCAATGGGGGGAAGGGGGGTTGTTGTTGTGGTGGAAGTACATTACCTTAGTTTTCTTAGCATTGCACAAATGTTTGGCACAGGTAAGATTATGTTCAAGCTGAAGGAAATCGGTTTGCAGTTCTTCACAGACATCAAGAAGCAAGGGCTTGGAGGTGTAAAGTACAGTATCATCTGCAAAGAAGTGCAGTTTTTTGAGTTAGTGATATTGGAATTAAGGTTATTGATGTAGATGGAAAAGAGGATGGAGCCAAGTATGGACCCTTGGGGGACACCTCTAGTGATGGGAAGGGGGTTTGAAAGGAGACCATCTGCTTTTACTTGCTGAACGTGCCCTGTGAGATAGCTGGAGAACCAACAGATTGTAGAGGTAGAGGCACCTAGACTGGAGACACTGTGGAGGGGTAGATTATGGTCCACAGTATCGAATGCTTTGCTCAGATCAAGGAATACTGCCCCTGTTACTTGCTTGGAATTCCTGGCAGGGAACCAATCATTGGCGACTTTACCTAGGGCAGAGATAGTGCTATGGTTATGTCTGAAGCCCGATTCAGCAGGGTTGAGGAGAGAATGGGCTTCGATATGGTCTTTCAGCTGACAGTATATGGGTTTTTCCAGGAGTTTGGAGAGCACTGGTAGTATTGAGAGTGGTCTTGATTTGCTTAAATCAGAGGGGTCACCAAATTTGAAGAGGGGTAAAATGTGGGCCAACTTTCAGCAGGAGAAGACAGTGGCAGTTGAGATAGACATGTTAAAAATGTGGAGAATGGGGACAATGAGATAGTAATATCCAAGTTTAAGAAAAAAGGGCTCTAGACCATTGGAACCACCACCCTTCTTATTGTCAAGTCTACAATGGTGGTCCTTGAGATCTTTATATGTTACAGAAAGAAGTCAGAGGGGATGTGCGAAGGGGGTGCAGGAGGGGAAGTGGGGGTGAAGGGGCAGGATAGCCCAACATAGTGGGAGGAGTCAAATGCTACCCTGATGGTGGCAAAGTGAGAGTTTATTTTCCCTAAAATAAGGTTGCGGTCTTCAAGAACATTTCCACTGTTGAAGATCTAGGCGGGAATGGAGGGGGCCACTTTACATTCTTCTATGGATTTTATACTGTGCCAGATCTTGGCTGAGCTTCCCTTGGCCTGTTCAAGAGCATTGATATAGTAGTTAGATTTTGCAGAGCAAATTAGTTTGATGCAGGAGTTTCTGGCAGTTCTGAAGGCCTGCCAGTCAGCTTGGGACTTGGAGCACCTGGCCTGGGCCCAAAGTTAATCCCATGCTGTAAGTGCAGCTTTCAGAACTTTCAGGAGTAGGAGAGTTTACAGGTTCTAGTTTTAATCAAGGGTTGTGCTTGTGAGCTAGTTGAAGGACATGTGTATTGAGGATAGCAGTGACCTTGTCCACAGTTTTGATGACATAGAGGCTTTCCCAGTTAGTTACCCTGAGGTTGTTGCACCTGGGTTATGTCCCCTATTACCCCACATATGCCTTACACTATATCTCTGGTCTATTATAATGTGATACTGCTATTTTTCATTAACATTGTAGATCTGGACACCCATCATATAAGCATGGGTGCTAGGAACGTGCTTTGCTGCTAATATATGCTAATGTTTATCATGCATGATTCATTATACCTCACTATATTACATTTATCTAGATTATGTTTGTCTTTCATATATATTCCATATATAATTTACCTAATCACTGATAAGATGTATCTGAGGGATCATCAGTGATTATTGTGTACTTATATCCTCATATAATTATATGTAGTGTGTATTTTATACTCAGGCACATATGCCATGTATAATAGAGCCCTGTTAGCAATTCTCTTTGTTCTGCTGACAGAGAGAGAGACTCCTTGTTTAGTCTCTCATCTAAGCAAAGTAATACCACATGTAGATTAGAAGTGTCAGCATTCTCTTTGTCTAAGGTTTAAGCAACAGAAGCATTATTTCTTGTCTTATATTATACTCATTAGTAATTATGTCTCCTAAGTAATTAGCCAATAGAGAATGTATTGCGTAACATTGTTTATAATACTGAGCCAATACATAAGGTTCTTTATATCTATTATTTAGATCTTATTTTACTATATTAGCACTGTTTTTGCCAGTTCTGCCTCTAGAAGATCTGTACATTCCTTCTGAGACTAGCAAGTTACCCTGTGATCTGTGATTTTCTCTGTCACATGCTTGGTGTGAGTATAATAAACTACTTTATTTATGACTGCTTGTGAATGTTATCTCTAGCTAACATTGTAGACATACAATGAATCTGATTTATTATCCCAGAGCTGATCTCTGAGTGACATTTATGGAGACTGTGCTTAATGTTTGAATGTTAGTCAAAGTGACAGGTTAACTTCCTCTGTAAATTAACACACTGGATGAATTATCCTAAGTGACAAGCAGCTGAAGGCATCTTCTGTTTAAATCTGCTTGGTCTGCTTTTGATTCCCAAGTGCAAAGCACATAGGCAAACAGACCTGTAGTAAACTTTTTTTTAGTGTGGTACAGCTATAAAGAGATCCGAACAGACAGATAGATTGCTTTCACCTGTGGGTCTGAATCCTAGTGGGTTATACTCATTTAGGAGCCCACATCAGCCAATTGCTGCCTGTGTGCTTTCAAGATTTGTGGTCCGGAATGTACTTCTTGATCCACAGCTAGCTAAGGGTTATTAATTTAAATATTGCCATGTCTGTATTAATCAGCACTGAGTTGAGGCTGGAAGCCTCAGTGTACCTCACAGCTCATGGTGGGTTCAAGGATTTTGCTAGTGTGGCAAAGGACAAAGAGGACCCAATTAGGGTGATATTTGAGCACTATGGTGAGTTAAGAAATGGTACCAAGAAAGTGAATCCAAAGGGGTTATTTTTCACAATGATATTTGCAGGAGTCTATGCTGCTTTACATAAATTGTCTGTTTTGGAATCTGCTTATGCTGCATGAAAGCTAGAGAATACTACTTGTAGACAGGAAATGGGTCTGCAGGAAGCTGACCATATAAGGAGGGTAGAGAGACTGGAATTTCAAATATAGTCCCTACATAATCAAAATTAATGTTTTTTACATGACTCAGCTCATAGCAATAGCCAAAAACTGCATGCTTTAAGAGATAATTGTGAAAGGGCAGTATTGGACAGAAAACAGGCATTGCAAATGAATGATGTCCTGTATGACACTAAAGATACATTACATTTTGAAAATGAAGAACTTGGAGTAGACCTGAATGAGGTAAGTGCTGAGCTAGATTGTCAGATCAGGGAAAACTCTGAGGTTACGGCAGCTTGTAGGTATTTAAAAAAAGAGTTGGTCAGTGAAGTGTCTGAAAGCGATTCAAGCATTCACCATGTTAAATGTAGAGAAAAGATGGTGAAACTGCGCCATCAGAAAGAAGTTCTTATGGGACATATTAGGGCCATTGAGGACAAGATGCATATTGGTTTTGTTTCCTCTGGTGAGGAGAAGTCTGGAAATGAGGAGCCACAGAATGCTATGGAGTGGACCAACCCAATGACTGTCCATCCTCCTAGTGTTACACAAAATGGAAAATTGTTAATGTCTCAAAATGGTGTACACAGACGTCATCATGTCACTTCACCATGCCATCCCCAAGATGGCTGACAGGATGTTGATGGAGATGATGAGTTACAAGCTGTCATAATCCAATATGGCCATGCCCATGAGTCATCAACCCAAGATGGCCACACCCATGGTTCATCATCCCAAAATGGCCAACCATCACATCAGAGATGTCAGATTACACATGCACAGGGAGCTGTGATTGCTGCCTTGACTACTAAGGACAAGCAAGAGACTGAAGCAATGATTATGAAAGTTTTTGGTAGACTTGATGTTACTGAAGAACAGAGAGATGCACTTAGATTGGAAGTGGATCAGTATATTAAAGAGGCTAGTAAACAGCCAAATATTGTGAGAGTTTTAGCAAATGCTGCAGCAGAGGCTGCATTAAAGGGAGCTACTCTAGCTCTTCCTGAAACACCACCACTGCCACCTAACCCCATGAAATTTGCACAGTCAGCACAACAGATGGCTAATAGCACTGGACACATGCAGTCATCTGGAAATTTGAGTTGTCACCTTGCCAAGGTTAAAGCACATTGTGAAATGTTTGGTTTGCCTCCCAATGATTGTGTACAAGTGCTAAGGTTGACTGTAGATGCCAGCCTTTGGTCTAAACTTCCGTCCGAGATAAGAGACAGTACAAAAAAAGACTGGGATAGTATTTGTTCAGCCTTAATGTCAGCACAGTACCCAGGAATAGTTGGAGCACAACTGGCATACAATGTTAAGCAAGGGGTTAAGGAATCCCCTGCAAACTATCATGGAAGTTTGTGGATGGCTTTTTGTTCAGGCAAAATATTAGCAAATGAACAATGTGAAGCTGATAATTTGGAATACAAAGATTTATTCCTACGTAACATGACACCAGGTCTATGTGATAAAGTTGAGTGTTCTGTTTTTCCTGAGGAGGATAATTTTGCAAAAACGTTGAAAGTGGTTGAAAGAGCATTTCAGGTATACCTGCGCATGCTTAATTCTGGCACTAAAAACAAGGTTGCTACTATTCAGCAGCCTTCTGGAGGGGCAACTCACTATAAAGTGAAAGGGGGGAAGGCACAGAGTAAACAAGCTTCTGCTCCCAAAAATGCAAACTGCAATAAAAACTGGATGGATAGAAGGTATAATAACAAAGGGAATAGACGGGATGGCAAGTATCAATGCACTGGCCCATCCTACAGAGAGATTGCAGAGGAAAATAAAGACCTCAGAGAAGACCTGCAGTCTAGGAGCTCTAGAAACCCTATTCATGAATGCCATGTGGCTGCAATAATGCCATCATCACAGGCCACATGGGGGGGATGCAGGTCTGATTTATGAACCTGTACAGCCAGCGACTACAGCAGCACCTCCTCCAGTTGTATACACTGCTGCATTGCCATCTGCTACAGCAGCAACTCCTCCATTCATATATACTTCTGCACTGCCAACTGACAGAGCAGCAGATCCTCCAACTGAATATACTGTTGTGCTGCCAGCTGCCAGAGCAGCACCCCCCCTCCAATTGAGTATATTGCTGTACTGTCAACCACCAGAGCACAACCTTCTCCAATTAAGTAGACTGCTGTGCTGCCAATTCCTAGAGCAGCATCCCTTTCAGTAGAACATACTGCTGAGCCACAAACTTTAGCTGAAGCAGTACATGCCTTTTTCACTCCGCTGTTAACACATGCAGCACCATCTGTATATGAACCACTACATACGCAGGATCCATTACATGCACAGGTAATACCACCCACATATGCAGCATCAGTTGCACACACACCACTGCCACCTGTACATGTGTCACCACATTTACAGGTACTACCAGCAATACATGCAGAGCCCTCTGCATGTGCATCACCATCTGTAAGATCACCTCCACCAGTGCCCTTTATGACCATCCCACAAAGGGGCTGCAGTATCAGGCAAGAGACAGGAACTGCATGGGGCAACCCCCACAGCAGGCACGTCTAACAAGAAGGTGCAAGATATTGTAAAGAAATTTGAGAAAGAGGGAACCCTAACAAAAGGCAATGACAATTATAGGCCCCAGTCCACATTATATCCCCTATTATACTGGATCTAAGTAGTAGGCCCTGCGTAAAGGCCAAGGTTGGAGGCCACCAACTAGTAATGCTGCTTGATTCTGGAGCAGCCATGTCAGTATTACATGATGAGAATCCTTAATTCTCACACTGGTCTACTGGATGAGAGACTGGTGCACAAAGGGTGGATGGTACTGCCCTACAGACCTATCAGTCCAAACCCATCCCTGTAGTGGTGGGCAACCTCACCACAAAATTCACCTTTGGCCTCATGGTATTACATCATCATCCCAGTATTTTGTGAGCTGATTTTCTAGGACAACACGAATGTGTTGTGGATCTGGCAAACAGGCTCATGAGCCAAATACTAGGGACAATACCATACAGTCAAGTTATGTAATTCACATGTTCTTGCAGCTATAACACACAATGACACCAAGTATGATGTCATAGACCTCTTTAAGGATCATGATGGTTACAGACACATACAGCCAATAATTGTTAAACACAAGGATGTGTTTGCAAAGGATAAGCATGATTGGGGTAGAATGGATACTACCATTGAAGTAACAGGACCAGATCCTGGCAGGCAGAGGCAATACCCTTTTCCTGCTGAGGCTTTGCCATCTTTAAGACAGACTATAGAATCCCTGCTTCAACAGGGGTTAATAAGGCCATGTGACTGGTAGCTCACCCATTTGGCCTGTTTGAAAGTCAAATGGGGCTTGGAGACTTACAATTAACTACAGAAGGCTCAATCAGGCAACCCCAAGCTGTTCACCCAAAGTGGCATCAGCCTCTGATGTCCTTAAAATGCTGACCCCAAACAGTAAATGGTTTACTGCATTGGATATTTCCAATGGATTTTGGTCCTTATCGCTGGCTAAAGACAGCCAGTACAAATTTGCCTTCACTTTTGAAGGATGCCAGTACTCATAGAGATGCCTCCCAAGGGATTCCATAACAGCCCATCCCTCTTTCACCTAGACATGAAAGATGCATTACAGGGATTCTCAACCCATGAATGCCTACTGCAGTACATAGATGACTTGCTTTTGACAACCGACCCAAAAGAAGAACACTTGGTTCTGTTAGAAGAACTACTGACTATCCTACAGAAGTCAGGCCTCAAGTGCAACCCTTCTAAAGCACAATTGTGCCAGAAGGAGGTTCTCTTCCTAGGGCTCCGCATAACAGAAAAAGGAAGAAGCCCTAATACTAACAAGATTCAGGGACTGCAGGATTTACCCCTGCCAACTAGTGTAGAAACACTGAGGTGTTTTCTAGGTATGGTAAACTACACCAGAGATTTTATTTGTGACTTTGTACAGAGGGCCGCACCTCTGTATGAGTTACTGAAAAAGGATGTACCTTGGACATGGGTCCACTACATACCAAAGTTGTAATCAGTTTGAAAGAATCACTGGCAACAGCCCCAGCATTGATTAATCCTAACCCAGCTTTAGGGTACCATCTGGAAACTGCTACATCAGCTACAGCAATTTCAGCAGTTTTAGCACAATAATTCAATGGACATATTAGGCCCATTGCCTATGCATCTCAGATGCTTTCCCCAGTAGAGCTAAAGTACAACTCTTGTGAAAGGAATCTTTTAGCCACATATTGGGCAGTGAGACACTTTATGTATATCATTGGATATGCCCTTACTGTGTTATATTCTGATCATATAACAACAAATTTCCTACTGTCAGATAGAGTAAAAGATTGCTTTGTTTCAAATGCTAGACTTACACACTGACATCACTGTCCTTCCTGCTAAAACTCCATCCCTACTGGCCCATGGCCTACTATTTACAGGTGATACACATGACTGTGTACTCCAACCCCCTGACCTACCTGACCCAGGGCCCATCCTGCCAGCACCTCAGGAAGTATTAAATGACACCACGGGGTGTTGAGTCTCTACTGATGGCTCAGCCACACACACCAAGAAGGGCAGGTTTGGAATTCTTATTGTACATCCTAATGATGACAGAGTGCATATAGCTAAGAGGTGTACCATCATTTCTGCACAGTATGCTGAACTAGCTGCTGTAGCATGTTCTCTGGAAGTGTTGAAACAAAGCACTGCAGATACTGTTTTCTTCTTAGACTCTGATTGGGTCTGTTGCTCCCTGACTGAATTTTTGCCCTTTTGGGAGAGAACAAACTTCCAGTCCTCTCATGGTACCCCTGTGAAATACAGAGACTTGTTTGTGTACATCACAACACTAACCAAACAGTTTAAATACAAATTGTACATACATAAGGTTAAAGCACAATGTAAACTTGAACCTTATGTTTCTTTTAACAACCGTGCTAATTCACTGGCAAAAGATGGTACTCGAGGTGAAGACATATGGGAAATGAAAACTCCCTTTGTCCCAGCTACACTATGCTTTGCTGCCAGCAATAAAGGCACAACTTCTTTTGAGCCCATGGATCTAGCATCTGCACAAAAGAAAGACCCTCACTTGAAAGCAGTATTTAGGTTCCTTTATAAAGGAACTGGGGAAAAACTTCCAGAAGTAAGTTTCTACAAGAAAGTGGAAAATGACCTTCACTTATCCAGTGATGGCCTACTTATTTGGCATCACTGCTGTAAAACTCCTGAAAAGTTATGGGTAGTTCCTGAACACCTGAGGGTAGATTTTATCTACCAAGTACACAATACTCCAACTGGTGGACACCAGGGAGTAGCTAAAACCCTAGAAAGACTGAAGTCCTCTGTCTGGTGGCTGTACATGAGAAATGATGTGGAACATTACATCAATAACTGTTTGATCTGTGCACAGAATAATCCTATACCAGCAAGGAAGAATGCTAAATTGCAACCCCAGAGGCACTCAGGCCCCTGGAACAATATCCAGATTGACTACATAGGCCCTATGCCATCAACTAAGAACAACAAGGTTGCCCTAGTGATCACTGACCTATTTTCCAAATGGGTCAAGGCTTTTCCAACAAAGAACAACACAGCCAAAGCAACTGCAAAGGTTTTGATAAACCAGCAGTTTACCAGGTGGGTCTACCCCTAAAGGTAAATTCTGATCAGGGAGCCAGCTTTATAGCTGAAGTAATGCAGGAAACTCCGGATTTGTTAGGAGTAAAACAAAAGTTTTATATCCCTTACCACCCACAGTCATCAGGACAGGTGGAATGGGCTAACAGACAGATCAAAGTTATGTTATTCAAATTTGTTCAGGAAAACTCCAAAGAATGGGATTCATTATTGCCATTGCTCCTTATGGTAATAAGAGGGACACTCTCTGCAAGTACACAGTGTACCCCATTTGAAGTCATGACCGGACAGTCCATGAGACTCCCAGAACACTTGCTTATGGACCTTGGTGCCCCCACTGCTGATAGGGTGTCAGTGCGCAAATATGTCAAACAACTCAAACAAGATATCCAAAAGGTACATTTGTTTGCTGCATGACATCTGGGCAAGGCCCAGCTACAGACCAAAATTCAGTTTGACAAAACTGTGCACCCTGTAGACTGGCAAATTGGGGACCAGGTAATGGTGCTCAGATTTGCGCAACCTGCACACTTATTTGTAAACAAATGGGAGGGGCCCCTATTCCATTATAAACAAACTCAGTCCAGCAGTCTACAAAGTTAGACTGCCTCACAATAAGAAAGTCATTGATAAATGGTTACATGTCAATCAAATGAAACTGTTTAAAGGAGATTAAATTACTTTTCCATACCCCAATGGGCAGAATAGTACTGAACTGTTTTCTTTTCTCTTTTCCTTTTAGGTTCCTGAGAAAGATGTCTGCTTTTCACGTACTTTTCTTTTTAGAAATATTGGTCTTCTTACAAGCCCAAAATGTATATCATAATGCAGATAAGAAACTAGTGACCCTTAAACCTGAACAACTTGCAGAGGCAGAATACCTTGCAAGCCCACGGGATCTGAAGGCATCCCATGGTGTGCATACTGAGGTCCCAGAAGACATGGTCATTATCCAGGAGGGTAGTGAGGTCCTACTGAATGTTATGATCATTGCTTCAGATCAGTCAAGTCTTGAAATTGTATGGTATGCAGTTCATAATAAAGATCTAATCCGAGTCAGCAGCCTTTACAAAGATACTTTCCAAGGCTGGCCCAATGTCAAACTTTACACTACTGGTACCTTATCTATACAAAAAGTACACTCCACAAATTCTGGAGTATACAACATAACTGCAAAGATTGATCTGGACTCTGGTTTACATATGGCTGATCAACATGAATACTGTATTCAAAATTATATGGCAACAAAGGCCATTGTCCTTAAGGTTTTGCCTTATGATGCCTCAGAATTTGAAACACCTGATAATGAATGCCCAGAACAGAACCCTGGCCCACCCAGTGGCCTAGTTGCCACTTCCCAGCCAGGTGCACTTGTGAATAATGTGCAGTTCATGCACATCCCAGTGGTTTTGAATCTTACCCTTTGGAATCTAGAAGAATTTGGCCTATGTTCAACAACTAACATTTCCCATTTCTTTCAAATTATGTTATTGGATACCTTGGTGGCATACCAGGTATGCAATAATGACCCCTATACTGGAGCTGACAGTGCCCCACAAAGAGGATTTTCAAACTCTAAGCCTGGTAGTACTGCTAACAAAAGTAAGAAACCGAAATGCACTAAGCGTTTTATAGCAGAAACAGGTATGGCCTCTGACCTATTTGGGTCTGGTATGTCAATTTGGAATAAGGCTGATACAGACAGTATTCAAGCACAAATGACAAAGGTTCATGATAGTATGAAATATAATATCATACCTTCCCTGTTACATGGTGTGGATGGCCTCACTCAAGAAGAGCGATTTGCAGTCTATAACATGAAAGATATAGCGAGGGGATTTGACTTGACAAAGGACAAGACTAATGAATTAATCTCAGCTAACAATCAGGAAGCAGACAACCGTCACAAAGCCAGGGAAGTCCTTTGCTCCACCTATGGCTCTTATGTTCTAACAGCCATTGGTAATCTCTTCCGGGATCTGGAATTAGGATGTATGCCTGATCTCATACATGACAGAAGTATGGGTCAGTGGTACTGCCCCAAATGCACTTCTACTGCATGTGTTAACAAATGTTTATCAAGAGCTAATACTATTTCCTTGTCATCGGCAAGGAACCTTGAGTATGTCACCACACACACACCAGTATTGCTCCATGTTTTGAAATGTACTCCTGCACAATCAAGGACACTATGTTTGTGACTCTTACAGTGTCATTGCCGCAGTTTGATCCGGCAACTTCCATCTTTGATCGTCTGGCAACCATCCATTCTATTGGTCATCTTGATGGGAACATTTATCGTGAAAGGTTGGAACTACCTCCTTTGTTGGTATACCATACACATCTGAACTCCTGGTTTGCTCCAAATATTGATTACTGTACTTGGAAAGGCTATCACATTTTATGCAGATGTGGCATTTTCGAACTAGTCATGCCGATTTATGGATATTGGCCCAGTAATTGGGACTGGGCCTCCTCTTTGGATCCATCTTTGAAGAATCTTAATGGCTTTAACTTGAATTATGAAACTCCATCTAACACTGGAAGAAACCGTGGATTTACACCTGGAACTGTCAGTGCATTATGGCTTGAGGACAATGATATCTCCTGTCCTGTTCGACTTACCAACTGGAAACTGCCATTGTCTAATGTGGTATATTCTGCTGATAAAGAATACTGTGTCATGACCAGTTACAAATTCTATTGGTATGGACAGATGTTGTGTAAAATGGACTTTTCTAACTTCTGATTTTTCCCTAAACAGTGTGTTGTTATAGGTCATACCTTAATCACACCTGTTCCCATCCCGGAACCAGTTACCCTTGAGTCCAGTCCTGACTATCTGGATGCTTTGTCTCAATTTTTACCTATTTTTAACATTTATATTGGCAACTTAAGTTTGTCTCTCCAATCTCTTCTCAATAGAACAGATACCCACCTGATTTATATCAGTAACAATGTTACCAAGGTTCAGAAAGCACTTGATGATCTGATCAGTGATGACATTGCCAGGATACAGGAAAATCCAATTATGAAGTTTACTTTTCAAATACGTGCGGTGATTCAATTTCTACTAACATTAATGCTTATATTACATTTTTTTGTTTAAGGAAAACCCTGAAACACCATCGTGACCAGTTAAAATTCCTATACCAGGCTTGTGCCTCAGGCCTGTAGACGAATGGTGCCTAGCTGTCGTCTTTTTGTTGTGTTGCCACTTTTGCAATTAGAGCAACAATGAGGGGACTGTTGAGCCTGGGTTATGCCACCTATTACCCCACATATGCCTTACACTATAACTCTGGTCTATTGTACTGTGATACTGCTATTTTTCACTAACATTGTAGATTTGGATACCCATCGTATAAGCTTGGGTGCTAGGAATGTGCTTTGCTGCTAATATATGCTAATGTTTATCATGCATGATTCATTGTACCTCACTATATTACATTTATATAGATTATGTTTGTCTTTCATATATATTCCATCTATAATTTACATAATCACTGATAAGATGTCTCTGAGGGATCATCAGTGATTATTGTGTACTTATATTCTCATATAAATGTATGTAGTGTGTGTTTTACACTCAGGCACATATGCCATGTGTAATAGAGCCCTGTTAGCAATTCTCTTTGTTCTGCTGACAGAGAGAGAGAGACTCCTTGTTTAGTCTCTCATCTAACAAAAGTAATACCACATGTAGATTAGAAGTGTCAGCATTCTCTTTGCCTAAGGTTTAAGCAACATAAGCATTATTTTGTGTCTTATATTAATTAGTAATTCCGTCTCCTAAGTAATTATCCAATAGAGAATGTATTGTGTAACATTGTTTATAATATAGAGCCAATACATAAGGTTCTTTATATCTATTATTTAGATCTTATCTTACTATATTAGCACTATTTTTGCCAGTTCTGCCTCTAGAAGATCTGCACATTCCTTCTGAGACTGGCAAGTTACCCTGTGATCTGTGATTTTTCTCTGTCACATGCTTGGTGTGAGTATAATAAACTACTTTATTTATGACTACTTGTGAGTGATATCTCTGGCTAACATTGTAGACATAGAACAAATCTGATTTATTATCCCTGAGCAGATCTCTGAATGACAAGGTCATTGAGATAGTGACAGGGATTGAATTTATGGAAGTTGCATTTCATGGAGAATTTAGCGGGAGAGGGGCTTTTCTCCTTGGCCCTTGTGCACACAACAATACCATGATCACTCAGGTCATCGTGAAACACTGCTGTGTTCAGGATCTTGTGGGGGTGATGCAATAGGATGAAGTCAAGGAGAGAGCTGTTGTTACAAATTCTGGAATTTTCCCTGGTAGGTTCTGTGATAAGCTGGGAAAAGATGACTTCATCACAGAATCCTTTTAAGACATTTGATGTATTAGTTAGCCAGTCAAAGTTTAGATCATCAGGAATGATGGTCTCACTATTGCAGAGGGTTACCAGAGATTTGAAGGTGCAAATAACTGCATTACCCCAGAGAGGGGTCTGTAGCAGCCAATGATGTGGAGAACTTCAGAGGATGGGAGATGAAATTTTAGTGACACATATTCGTACTCTTTAGGCACAGAAGCAGTCCTGATATTGGAAACATTAAATTTATCTTTGTCATAGATGATCACTCCACCCCCCACCCCCCAAAAGATCTGCGTAGTGTAGGTTGTAGGCAGGAATAGTTATAGCTTGGTCTGAGATGGAGTGCTTCAGCTAGGATTCAGTTATGATGGTGACGTCTGGATTGGCATGAGCAGCCCACACTTATAGTTGGTCAATTTTATTGATCAGGCTTCTTGCATTTATTAGCATTAGTTTGAGGCCAGGGGCAGAGGCAAAGTCCAGGAGGGGAGGTGATGGGCCTGGGGAGGCTGGGGTTTACTTCAACATTTCTTGAACATCTAAGGAGTAGCAGGATGAGCTTCATGAGGTGCCATTGAGCCATGGACAGCACCTTGCACTCCTGGGTGTGGTCTCTGTGAGTCCATGACTTGGCGTGGTAGAAGCAAAGGCGACAGGTCATGAGGATGAGTGGAAGAGCACCAATGGATGCAGGGGTAGGGATGGTATTGAGTTATGCAGGTTTGTAATGGGCTCAGTTCTTTGCGGTTTAGTGGGAGGTGTGGATTGAGGTGGCTCGCTACGAGGGAGCGAGCACTGTAGTGCACCTTGAAGGGGGGAGGGTCTGGCTTGAGTCATTGTCTATGGTTGAGCCAGCGGAGACACAGTCCCAGCATGGGAAAGTGAGGCAAGGATAATAAGTAGCTGTGGTAGCATGCTTAGGGGCATGAGCATGGGATAACAGTAGCTGGCCGCAGGGATAATGTAGGTGGTTAAGGTCACCGCCTCTAAAACAAGAGGCTGCAGCATCCTCCACTCCCAGGTGAAGCTCTCCAAACCTGAGCAAGAGCTATGCAAAAGCATATCAGAGGAATACTCAGTGTGTGAAGAAGGAAACAGTGACCTCTAGGGGTAGGTGGATATAACTTGCAGATGGGAAACACATTTAAACAGCCCAACAGTTTATTTAAGCAGTAAAATTTCAGCAGTCTTAACAAAAATAGAATTGAGCAGCCTTTCCCATTAAAATAAATTCACAGAAAGGGGTAAATTTGTGGCAAGCCACAGAGCACAGAGCATAGATAGAAAGGGCCAATCAGCACACAAATGAAGCCAAGAAATGACCAATCCGGTTAAAGCCACAGAAGTACCCTTAATTCAAAGTAAGGAAAGCTTTGCTGGTGTTCCAAGGTGGCTTCTGCAGTGGTGGAAGAGCTGAGGTGTACCCTGGGGTCCAGAGGATGTGGCTGAAGGTCCTGGGAGGCTGGTGGTGGCTGAAATGCTGGAAGCACCATGGGAGAAAGGCAATGCCTTTTCAGCCTGGTCAGAGGGTGGGCTAGAGAGAAAGAGAAGGAAACAAGGGTTTTAGTATATACTTGAATCCAGAGCAGAGATCAGAAGGTGGGGGGAGACAGTATCAGGAGACGGGAATCAGCAGGAGGCCGGGGCAGGAGGTAAAACAAGAAATAGTGGGGTGGCTTAGCAAGGGGATGGAGTGAGAGGAATGAGAAGCAGCTTGGGGGGGAGGGTCTGCACCTGCCAGGAGGCTAGGAGAAGGATATCTCAGAGTTAGGAAAAAACAGAAACAAGGCAAAAAATTTGATACATTTATACTATATTCAAGAACCAGTAATTAATCCACCTGGTGGTGGAAGACAATCCTGATGGGCTTCAGCATTTTTGTGTCTCTACAACCCAGATACCAAGATACCAAGAAAGCAAGAGAAATAGTATAGGCTGCAGGTTTTAAACATACATTACATCAGTAATCCAGCCCAACACATCTAGCAGCCCAAAATGTATACATTTAGCTACACATTTAAATAGCCCAACAGTTTA
Organism: Neoceratodus forsteri; assembly: GCA_016271365.2. Taxonomy (NCBI): domain Eukaryota; kingdom Metazoa; phylum Chordata; order Ceratodontiformes; family Ceratodontidae; genus Neoceratodus; species Neoceratodus forsteri. Next base: position 1,060,956,024 of record CM028130.1, on the reverse strand, counting down.
AAGAAACCCTTCATTTTTTTATAGACAATTTAAAGAAACCCTTCATTTTACAGACAGTTTAAAGGAACCCTTCATTTTTATAGACCTGGGTTATTTGCTTATCTTTGTCTTTGGATTTAAAACAATTTGCAACAATAGGTCAAGGAAGACTTTGCATGTTTGAATTTGATCTATAGGTATGATGAATTCAATCAATATCAAACAAAATATTTGAAGTATCAGTATCCATGTAAGCTGCCATCATTTCGGTAAAGGTTTCTCTTAAGGGCCTTTCATTATCATATGATTCCAATACACCTAATATCCTAATGTTTTTTCTCCTTGCATGGGATTCATAATCAATTAGTTTGGCTCTAAAATTCTTATTCATTTGCTCCAAATGGTAAAGTTGGCACTAAGTTGGTACAGCCTTGTCTTCCAAGGTTGATATCCTTTGCTGAGCATTGGCCTTTTCAGTTTTTATTTCTATGTTCCCTGCAATTAACTGGTTAATGATGGTTTGAGAATTTTCTATTTTTTTTCCCCAAGATATTTATTGTCTTCAATTTCTTGCTAAATTTGAACATTTTTTCAATATTTGTTTAGCCCATGATGGTGGGGAAAAGCATCTCCATTCTCGCCTTCTTCCCTTACATCTCACATTGTTGAAAGACTTGAGCCACCATCAGAATTGTCAGACATCTCTGAATAATATGCCTCCTTCTCTTCCCCTGAAGATATTATTACGTCTGCATTTTTAATCTGGGGATCAGTAATCTGTAAATCCATTATTTAACTGTTTTTGGATAAATCTGCAATTATGCCCTCTATTGCAATACTTATTTTATTAAGAGTTGCTACAAGCTAAATTAATTCTGCTGGAGTAGACACTACTGTTTCAAAACTGAATGTAGTATCAGGGGCATTTCCTGCTTTCCACTGTTTTTTCTATTTCTTCGTTCCTTGATATTAAATCTGTTGCTCTCAGATGTTCATGAAAATGTAGTTCTTTTCCTTTGCTTCTTTGATTCCATCCCTTTTCTGTGGTATTTATCTGACCTACCTGAAATTTTAGAGCATAATGAACAAGAGGTAAGGACACAACTGAATTTGTCATCATACCTAGCATTGTTTCCACATTTACTGTATAGTTACTTACAGCTTTTTCACTGCCATATTCCTAGTCAATCCATACTGAAGACAATTATTCTGGTAACATACTTCTTTCATCCTGAATGCTAACCCGCTTCTCATCCACCACTGCTTGAGCCAGAGAAAGATTTTCTTGTGGCTCTGCCATAAGGTCCTCATCTAGTACACTCCTTGAGTGTCCTGGAAACTCCATGTTTAAAAGGCGCCTCACTGGTCAGCTATTTTTCATCACTCCTGTCTGATTAGAACTAGCTTTGGCCTCAACTCCTTCATCGGGTAATGGATCTGTTTTCTTTTGGTTTGGCACTCCTTGTCTTTTCCACTCCTCAAAAATGCAGTTGCAGGTGAGAGTTTGAAAAGTGCAGAAATATTCAATTTTGGTTCAAGAATACTTTTAATCTTATTAGCATTTACTATGTCTGAAACATAGGGTAATGGCATTTCCAGATCAGTTCCAGTCAGCTTGATTTGTGAGTTATACTTGTTTTAGTTCTAGTTTGCATTGAAAGCTGTTTGACCAGTTTTACAATCTGTTTATGGGCATTCTAATTTTTTTCCTGACTTGGTGGGTTGTTTAGGTATTATTCTTTAACCAAATTTTGAAAAGTCTTTTTTTCTCATAGAGGTAATTTAGCTTCTCCTCATCTAAGGGTTCAAAAGTCATTTAACCAACATAAAGTCTAGCTGCCAAGGTATGTATGTATGTACTGGGACAGCAGTCAGGGAGCTCTGTCTCTCAGCTTCTCACTGCCACAATCTTCCTCCGTCTCTAGTACTTCTTCCTCCATTTGCAAAAACCCTTCGCAATACACCCCACCATCCTTCTTGCCTACTTGTAGGGTAGACCTGATTGCATTGACTGGTTTGTTTGAGAGAGTACCTGCTAATGACTCCGAGGTCTCTTTCCCCTTGACAGTGTCCTTATACCTAGAGCAACGGGGTCCTGTAGGTTAGTGAAAACATATATATGAGGATCAATCAGTCTCAAGACCTACGGTACCAGCCAAGGTAAACATTAAAAAACAATGGTGGGGCAGTAAGCAGCTTAAAATTTTTATTTCCTTTTATTCATCACAGATCAAAAAGCTCCAACTTTTTGTTGGTTTCGAATCTTCCTCAGGAAGAATTAATAATCATCTACAGCAAATGTGTATATTCATGATATTAGTCAAATGATTCTTTATGTTACCAGATGACCACAACTGGTTAAATAAACTATTAAAATACCATTCTATCTGTGGTGAGGTGTTCAATCTCATGGCAATACATTTTATATATATACATATGTATTTGTTTTGTAAGTAATCATAAGATACTCATTCAGTTCTCATCTCATTTCATAATTACATGTATTTAATTTATTTAAAAGAGAAAAGAATACATTCCCTTACTTCTGTATTTATTTATCAATGGTGGATGCTGTGCAGACATTAGTGAATTTCAGAAACAAAAAACATCCTTTCTATTGGATTAGGTAGGTCATGCATAAAATCTACAAAGCTTGCAAAAAGGAGACTTATGTTTAGAAAGTTGATGTAAGTAACATGGGAAATCACAAGTGTTTTTTTTATTATTATTATTTAAAGTGTGGAGACATGGAGGGACAGTCTTTGTATGATATGAACTATTTTGCAAATAAGAGAGATATAGAAGGTATGGACAAATTTAATTGAATCAAATGTATGTTAATACCACTGTTGAGACCACTCTTATGGTTGCAAGAGTGGTCATATGTGTATTCTTCAGGTATGAGAACCATGAACTGAAGGTGAGCATTTGGGATAACCTAAGAATGTGAGACCACTCTTACAACTGTAACAGTGATCTCTGCAGTGGTAGTAATATATTATTGATTGAAATTGGTCGATAATATATAACATCTTTAGAAAACCTTACTCAAACATGCCCATTTCCTGGGCAGCTGTGCATGATACAGTCTTTAGAGAATAAGAGTGTCTCACACGCAGAGGGAAGGAGTGCTCCAAATGTTTGGGAGTGCTCTATCAATTTATAATAAAGAATATTATGGTTATGATTATTTAGTTGAAATATAAGAACATGTGTTACTGGGATCAATAGCTATATCTAATGTTCATTACAGGGATGCTCAGACTTATTTGATTTGCAAAGTGCAAGAAGACAATATTGTTGTTATATAAATAAAAAAAGTATCGAAATGCAAAGTAAGGGTAATAGAAAGTCTGCTAACCAACCATTAATATGGGGTGAGATGTTCCTCTGCATTTGAATGAATGCTCAACACAGCATTTGGTTTACCATAACTATGGCAGCCTCTCTCAAAGAAACTGTATGTTAGTAAATTACTGTGCACTGAAAGAATGTGACAAACTTAGGGAATGCCATTGCTGCATCTAGTAATCATTTAAACCCTGAGGAGCACCACACCATACATTCAGTCAGGGGACTTAATTTACTCTAGCTTCACTTTGCATTGCCTTTTGTGGTTTTGTCTTCAACCCTAACTGGTGCTTAAGCATAGGTTTGCTTGTGTTTTTTCAATGAAAAATATACAGTACTATGGAGAACTCAGTTATACTATGGGATTACATTTCTAACAAAAGTACAAAACAGTATGTGCCCCCACTCCCCATCTCACAAGATTAATAACCTTCTTCACTGTCCCCAATTAACAAGTCACTGGTAGACTATTTATAGCACATTCCTATCTGCAAGCCTGCTTTGCAGGTGTAGCATCACTGACCATGCGGTGTCTGAGGATGATGTTTTTGAGAATGTGCCCACACTTTGCATTATACAAACCACACTGGAAATGAAAAAAAACTTTGCACAGATCAAGCTATTATTTTGAATCATATCTACTGGATGATCAACACTAACAGTTTTGGGAAAGAACAAAAAACACCAATGGGTAAGCACCACAGGTTCAACCAACAAGGCCTTTTTTCTTCTTCTACACACTTTTTGAAAAATTAGAGGTGTTGGGAGTGTGGATTACTTTGGTCCACATACTGGACTTCCTTTCAGTAAATCTTTGGTAGGCCTTGTATATTCCACAAATGAAAAAGTGTTGCCCTCCCCCACCAACACTCTTTGAGACCCTTAACTTGTAAAAAGAACAATTCCCAAGTAGGTTTGGTAGAGTGGGTGATCTTGTCTTAATTGTACCTGAAAAGAGAAAAAGACAGCTCTTAATATTGTACATGTCGGCTCACTGCCTATCCTGGGCTAAAAGATGCCTATATGCCTATATAGGATTTAACATGATGGGTTAAGACTCAGTACAGTACCTGTAAACCATTATAAATCATGAACCCATTCAACTATTTATGACTAAACATTACAGATGTTCTTATATGAGTTACATAATACCACTGCTGAGACCATTCTTATAGTTGCAACAGCGGCTACACATGCATTCTTAGGGTATGAAAACTGCAAACCAAAGTTGAGTGGTTTTAATACCCTAAGGCTGTAAGTGAGACCACTCTTACAAGCATTTGAGTGGTCTCAGCAGTAGTTTTAATTGCAGTGTAGTTGCATGCAACAAACATGAAACTACACCTCAATTACCTTGGTAAGACAGCACGGGGATGGAACATGGTGACAAAAGTGCACTGGAACATGGGCTAGGCAGCAAGACATGCTGCACCTCTCCTCACCCCACTGATGTTTTGGCATCCTCAGGAGTTCGGTCTAGTTTCCTCTCACTGGTTTCTTCGAGGTGGGTATTTTCTATATGAGCTTGCAATGGCAAAGGTTTTGCTTGGTGGGACATAAGCATGCTTTATTGTAGAACCCCACCAGCACGATGGCAGCGTATGAGATATCTTGATGTGAGCTTGATCAAACAGGAAAATGGATAAGTCTGTCAAACTCTAAAGTTTGATAACACTCTCAGAGCTCAAGAAGTTTGCTCATTGAAGGTAGTGGTCCTGAATTAAGATTTACAGGAAATTGGTCCATTAAGGACATTGTTGAAAATGTATGCACTACCCTGGCTTTTGTTAACTACGGAGGTTGAAGTACCTGGCTAATGAAGATAATATAGCTGCTGCAATAACTTCATGATAAAAGGTAGCAGTTTGGATTTGAGAATCAGTGTAGTTGGTCCAAATGGATGCTTGAAGTCGTTGTGCTACCTTAGCTGTGAATTGAAGAAAAAGAGAAATAAGTTACAAATACTGCATACTCATACAAGAAGGGCAGAAATAAGAAAGAACTTCTCCAAAAATCCTGCTAGCAACTGAGAAGGGACGCCAGTTTCAAATGTTAAGCTAAGTAACCCTGTTTCCTTAGACACTTACTCTTGATATATGAACTATGCTTGTTTGTATATGATGATTGGCTGTGTCTGTGAAAACTGAGAGGTGGCTAAATGCTACACCATAAGAACAGCAGGGGAATTTCAGATTGAGATAAGCCAATCCATACGTTACATATGAAAAGCAGAAACTGCACATGTGGGAATGTGAACAGAATAAAGAAATAAGTAAAAAGAGGCTCTCTAAACTTTTTCAGGCCTCTGGAACCAAAACCAGAGTGCAATAGGCTTTGAATACTTCTGAGACTGAGCTTCTAACTGGGACTGAAACAAGAAAAAAAGGAAATTAAAGCAGCTAAAAATTCCATTTACAAAATGGCTGTGAATTTGATGGGCAAACCCTAATTAAAATGGCTCCCAAGGTTCAACCCAATACTGAAAAGAAGAAGATGGGAAAGGGGGGAAATAGCCCATGCAACATCTAAAATGGGACAAAGTTTGCAAAACTCAGAAGGGGCTTCTTCTAAAAATGAAGGAGAATTGCCATCAGGCCCTGCAGAGGAACCATCACATTTCTCTGATAAAGATTCCGTCTCAAGTGAGATATCTACAGGGAAATCTAGTATGTCGAATACAAATTAAAAAGAAACTGAAGCAGGTCCAAAGAAAAATTAGTCTCATCTAGAAACCCCACCTGAGTGGGCTATAAGACTAATAAAGAATGTCAATATATTGCAGGCCTCAACAGAAAAATGACATCACTTGCCAGACTTTATAAAATCTCTTTCTGATAATCTTCATAAACTAGACATTAATTTGGAACAAGGTATCAAAAGAATAAGTGGACTGGAAAAGAAACAATCTGACTTAGAGGATATAGTAGCTCCACTACCTCAAGAAATAAAGGATATGAAAAAAACAACAGGACACTTTCAGGTGGAAAATAGATTACCTGAAAAATCAAGCTATGAAAAAAAATATCTGAGTATTCAGAATTTTACTGGAATGGGAGAAGAAATCATCACTTAAAAATATAATGTTGGACATTTTCTCAAACATTTTGGGTTCAGGCACTGGTATTCCAACTATAGACAGAGCACATTGGCTAAGGCCTGGAAATGAAGATGATCTCCAAAAAGCACATCCAGCAATAGTTAAGCTGTTAACCTCAGAGGGGAAAGAAACCATAATGAAGACTTTTTATGGCATTAGTAAATTCACTTACAAAGATCAAGCAATTTTCCTAAAAAATGACTTTTCTAAAGCTTTATGGGACCAAAGGAAACAATTTGAAGGGATTCAACAAAAAACTTTGCAAGGAAGGGATAAAAGACTATGTAGTTTTTTTCCATCTAAAATGAAAGTCCTGCTAAACAACTAAATCTTGTTCTATAGCTGTCTGTCAGAAGCATTATCTGATTTAAAAATAAGATTGCCTACAGTTTTTTCTACCTATGAAAATGGCTGATAGGATGTTCTGTTAATGATTGGCAGAGGCACTTTTGATATCTAAAACAGATCTGGTTTATGTATAAGCAGCTAATTGGAAAGATAAGGGGGGGGGGAAGGTACTAGTTCATTTCCAGCCATTGCCTCCAAGTGCGTTGAAGGGCTATGCTAGAATTTGTTTTTTGGCATAGATGGATGGGGGCAGGGGAGGGACGGGAGAAAATGATAAATACACTTTTGGAAGATTGGGTAAAAAACAGTCATAATGAAAATGATTATACTAGTCTATAATGATGGGGACAGTTAAAGGAGCCACGTGCAATGTTAATGGCATCAGTTCTCCTGTAAAAAGAACCAGGATACTGGCCAGAATCAAACAACTGAAATTAAATATCACTGTGCTGCAAGAAATCTTTTTGAATGAAAAAGAGATAGAAAAGCATAAGAAAAGATGGTCTGGTCAATTATATTATTCACCTGGTGAAAATAAGAAAAGTGCAGGGGTGGCTATTCTATTTGATAATATTGTTCAGGGGAAGTTATTGATACAGTGGCTGAAATAAAAGACAGAATTATACTGGTAAATACAAAATTCAGTCATAGAGATATCATTGGTGACTCTATTTATGTACAATTTAAAGGTTATTGCAATTATTTGGCTGAACTGAATAAACTTATGCTTATCTGGAATGTGGGGAATTGCTTATTAGGAGGCAAATTTAACTGTATATAAAACAGTGAATTAGACAAAACTTTAAAAGGAACCAATTGGGATAAATACAAAGCAAGATTATTACAAAAAATCCTGGATTCCAACAATTTAGTAGACATATGGAAAGAACTACATGGGGGGACTAAAGATTAAGCTTACTGTTTGGCCGGACATGATATGCATTCCAGGTTAGACTATATATTTAATATCTAGAGAATTATTGGTAGAATGCCTTGGAAGTATAATCAATATAGAAACGTGGCTTATCTCAGATCATAGCCCAGTGTCTTATGATGTTTTTTTGGACTCTGTGGATAGATGTAAACAAAACTCTATGGCGATTGAATAATATGCTATTAGAAGATGAAAAGGTCAAGCAAAAAATTATTCAAGCTATCAAACACTTTATGTTAGACAATATGGTCTCAGAAAGGAACATTGTGAATTACTGGGATGCCTTCAAGACAAAAGTAAGAGGGACTATTATCTCAAAAGCATCCTGGAAAAATAAACAAAAATTACAATTAAAGAATGAAGTAGATTCCAAACTTGATAAGCTAGAATTAGCAGTCAAAGGTAGAGATGCCTCAAGAGAAACTGAACTGAAGGAACTCAGGAAGTTAAATTAATCAACAGAATACTTTGAAATAAAGAAAACTGGGTTATACATAACAGGAATTGGAAAACAAACAGTGAAATAATAGGCAGGATTTTAGTTAAAATGCTACAAGCTTTAGAAAATGAAAAAGCCAAAATCACCTCAATGCAAAATGCAGAGGGATGGATTTTGACTGATCAAAAAGAGATCCTAAAGGAATTTTCTAAATTTTATGCCTCTTTATATATTTCAGATTGTTCCCCATCACAGGATGAATAAAGGTATTATGAGAAATTTAAGTACAGAATATCCGATTATAGATTCATAGGTTCATAGGATAATTACGAGATCAAGGGACAAGCCCATTATGATCATGCCACCTAGCCTAGGTGGAATTCATATTTTAATTCATACATGTACAGATCAAGTTTTATTTTGAATTGGTTTAGGCTTTCACTGTGCACATCATATGGGAGAGAGTTCCATATCAGGATAGTCCTCTGTGTAAAAAATGTATTCCTCTTTACGGTCCTATTTATATTTGATTTTAATTTCCGCTTATGAGATCTAGTAGCACATATAGAAGGATACCAATCCAAACAGATCAATTCAAACAGGAATTCATCCTGCATTGCCCAGTAAAGTAAGCATAAATCCCCTCTCAGTGAGCGGTATTCTAAAGAATACAAATTCAGCTTTTTTAGTCTTTCAATATAGGGAAGGGAATTCATGTTCACAATATGCTTTGCAAATCTTCTTTGAACTCTTTCCCTAGATCTTATATCTTGAATCAAAGTTGGAGCACAGAAAGAACAACAATAATCAAAATTTGGTCTCACAATATTGGTAAATAAGGGAATTAATACCTCCGGCTCTCTGCTTTTAATATTTTTTAATATACAATTAGTAAGACAATTACTTTTTTTAACTGTATTATTTAGCTGTTCACGAATTTTAGATTATTTGTAATATATACTCCGAGATCATTTTCAGAGCTTGTTACACCTAACTCATGATTATCAATAATGTAATTAAAGCATCTGTTTTTCTTTCCAAAATGCATAATTTTGCATTTTTCATAATTAAATTTCAATTTATGCATATTAGCCAAATCTGAGATTGATTGTAGATTTATTTGTAATTTTAGGGCTGAGGCTGCATTGTTCACAATTCTACCTATCTTAACATCATCTGCATACTTTGTTAGCCAGATGTCTTCTGTAGCGCTCAGACTAGCTATTAAGATGTTAAATAAGATAGGACCCAAGACAGAGCCTTGAGGTACACCACTCGTAACTTCAGTCCAGGCCGATTTATACCCACGAATACAGACTTGCCGTCTTCTATCAGTCAACCAGAAAGAAATCCAGTCAACTATATATTTAAGTCCATTTTTATTAAGCAGTCTATTAATATTTTGTGTAATACGGAGTCAAAGGCCTTTTCGAAGTCCAGGAAAACAACATCCACTGAAAAAACTCTGTCTAATGCTTCACTAATGGGTTCAAAGAAATTTATTAGATTTGTATGACAAGCTCTTCCTGGTTGAAAACCATATTGTGCGATGTCCGAAAGTCCTTTGTTCATTATATACACATTAATTTTTTGAGATATGAGTTTCTCCATGATTTTCCCCACACAAGATGTCAAACTAATTGGTCTATAGTGATTTACCTCCTGCTTAGATCCACTTTTATATTGTGGGACAACTAAAGCATCTTTCCATTCTTTAAGAACCTCTCCAGTAGCTATTGATTCATTATAGAGCAATGTCAGGGCCCCTGCTATTTCCTCTGCTACCTCTTTCAGAAATATAAATGGAATATTATCTGGTCCAATAGCGGTAGTAGATTTAAATGTTTTAATGGTTGTCAAAACATCAGCAGCAGTGAATATTACTAAGGGATATAAAGATCTTACGTTTATTCTTGATGGTGTTTCCTTTTATTTTTCAAGATGCTTGCAAAATATTGATTAAAACTGTCTGCCATATTTTGCTCATCACTCATTATTTTACCATTAATTTTTAATGGACCAATTTTGCTTTCTGTATTTTTAAGGGAGCCTATATAATTGAAGAATTTCTTCTTGTTGTCTGACTGTCTACTAACTAGAATGTATTCCAAATCTTTCGTTGTCTTCTTAATAGCTAATTTAGTTTTCTTTTTGCTTTTTCTTTGAATTTATTCCAGTTATCAACTGATGTGTTTTTCCTGTATTTATTAAAGGATTTCTTTTTGGCATTAACTAGTCTTTTAATAGCTTTATTAAACCATGGAGGCTGACATTTCTTATTTTTTTATTTAATTCTTATTGGAATCCATTTTTCTATACAATAATCCATTTTTGCTTTTATCCTGGCCCAGATTATGAGGCAGAGACTTCATCTTAGTCTATCTCTGAAGAAGAAATTAAGTTACATTACATCAGATGGCAAAAGCAAAATCTCCTGGGCTAGATGGAGTCATGTTAGAGTTCTATCTAACATTTGAAAAGCATAATTACTCCAATTTTACATGAGCTCTTTAATCAAATAGAGCAGATAAATAAGATGCCAGACTCTCTCTGTGGCCTACATTTCAGTAATATTAAAACAGGGAAAAGAAACTAGTAAAATTGAAAATCATAGACCTATAGCTATTTTAAATGTAGATTATAAAATATATGCAAAAACACTTAATAATAGGATGCTCCCCTTCTGGATAAATTAATAAATAACAACCAAACTGGATTTACTCCTTGTAGAACCATTCAATCAGGGCTGCTTGGTGGCATTGGATGCCAACAAGGCCTTCAATATGCTGGAATGGGTTCACTTGTTTGAGGTATTAAAATACTTTAGATTTCTAGCTGAGTTCATTCAAAATATTAAAACTATATATCATAAACCATTAGCACAAATAAAAGTAAATAACAACTTATAAGAAACTATAGAGCTTCACAGAGGGGTTTGCCAAGGTTGCCCACTATCTCCATCTTTATTCATAATTGGACTAGAGCCCTTGTTAAATGAAATAAGGTCAAACAGCAAAATCCAAGGAATTAAAATAGGCATGGAGGAGACAAAACTTAATGCTTTTGTAGATGATGTTTTATTAACATTGCAGGGTCCAGAATATTGTATACAAGAATTAACAACAGTAATAAAAAGATTCTCTAAAGTGGCAGGTTACATAACTAATAAAAATAAATCAGAAATTATTATTTTTTGTATGTAAAATCCAGAAAAAATACAAAAATACATAAAAGTTAACAAAAAAAAAAGATGGCATGAAATATTCAGGAATCTTTACAGAGAACAACATAAATAATTTGTATACCTTACATTTCAAAGACCTTTCAAATTTTTTAAAAGATAGACTACAATGATGGAGTAAGATACCATTACCTTTGTGGGGGAAAATTAAGATTATAAAAATGATGGTAGTACCCATTATATCTTACAGGTTGTAAATGGTGGTAACTCTTATTCCACATATTTGGTTTAAACAAATAAATAAAGAGATAAAAAAATTCATTTGGAACAACAAACCATTAAGAATATTTTGGTATAAACTCCGTCTCCCTTGAGATCAGGGAGGTTTCACTTGCCCCAATATTGAGAGATGCCATTTATCTAATTTAATGAAAATGGTAATAAAATGCATGTATGATATGGAATCCAGCCCCACTTTAACCTTTATAAATGATCTAATTAAGGAATCTTCTTTGGAACAAATTGATATAACTCAAATACATTTTTCAGCCAGGAAGTTACAAAAAGCCAAAAGTCTGATTATTAAGAACATAGCAGAAGGTGTTATTAAATATAAATAAACAAATAGAACCAATGGGAATTACATCTGTCACCTAGAAATAAAATATGAAACAATCCTAACTTTAGGCTAGAAGGGAAATTATTATTAAATAAATTATGGGAATGGAAAGAAATAATTAGATAGAAAAATGTTTATGAGATAGCGAATAAATTAACCTGGAACCAATTTCAGGAAAAAGTCTCATTAAATAATAACCATTATTTTTGTTTTAATCAGCTTAGTAGTTTGTACAGTAAGGATTATAAAAGGTGGGGAAGGGAACCTAATAATAAGGTGATGGAGCAGGCCCTGCAGAGAACTTTAGAAAATAAAACTGTCAAGTTATTTGATTGGTTAATGGGAAATTCACAAAAACCTTATCATGACATGTATAAAACCACCTACCAAAACTGGGAAAGAGAACTTGAACAAAACTGTGTGGTCCAACAATGGATATTAGCTTACAATGCGATCTCTCAATATGAATTTACCAGAGATGGAGTTATACAATTCAAGGTTCTTAATTGGACCTGCTAATCTCCCTATAGATTATATAAAATGAATATTGGAACCAATAATCTGTGTTGGCACTGTAAAGCTGAAGGAGCAGATATACTATACTGTATGCCTTCTGGGAGTGTAAATTAAGTTTTAGTTGGTGGTTTTCTGCTTTTGAATTCCTAAATAAAGTTGGCTTTGAATTTCAACACTGGAAAGATATAAAGAAATTAACAGTTTTGGAAATGTACAGTCCCAGTGGCGTAAACCCAGAGATCAGATTAATTCTTAAAGCAAATATAATATCAGTTAAGAGATTAATACTTAAAAACTGGAAATGTGATTCTCTCTCTCAGTTCCTTTCCCAAAACACAAATGGAAACCCCTTTTCCTGTCAGCACATTACAATTATAAATATTTCTATGGTTTTGGTGGACAAAAACAAATTTTATTGGATAGATAGTTAGATACCAATGTACATTACAAAACAATATTTGAACTGCCTTTAATCACTATTTATATGATGTCTCCCACGTTATCTAATATATTAATATCCAATATGGAATAACATTTGAAAATCTATGTCAAAATGTTTTTTCTTCTGATATACTTGTATTATGGAATAATGATGACCCATCTTCCATTGTCTATGAATTGTTAAGCATTATATACCTAAATAAAAATATTCTTTAAAAAAATACAGTGCAATTACCTTGTTACATGTAATTAATGATTAGTTACATTGAAACAGACACAAGTGTAACCATATTGATGTATTATTAAATTAGATGAATCAGTAATATATTAAAATTTTAAAAATAAACTCACCTGAAAGTGTCCATTTCCAGGGCAGCTGCACATGACACACCCTTTCCAGAATAAGAGGGCCACACACTCAGAGGAAATGAGTTCTCCAGTTGGTTGTGAGCACTTTCTTAATCTATAATAATCATAAGAAGGTGTCTCATGCACATAGTTCTAAAATTCTAACGTTATAAATTCAGTTGGCAATTCCATTTTCATGAAGGGTATTCTCTAATATTCTGCAAAGTAAAACACTTAGATTTTTTAATTCAAATTTCATTATTTTAAACAAAGGTCTTTAACCTGATTTTTAATATGTGTATATGTATAGTTCCTATTTTTCTTCAGGTTATAAGAGTTTCTTCTAATGTCCTTTGTGTGCCAGAACTGGTCAGCTTCACTTCACAGTTCTTTCCCCCAAATAATTTAAAAATACATTCTCACTATTAGAAACATGGTAATTGTACAAATTAGCATATATAACATGCTAAAGAAATTGGGTTCATAACTACTGGATACATGTGTAAACCAGAGGGATGCGTCTATCTTCACTTTTTCATACAGTACATGTACAAGGCTTGCCAGCTCCAGTAGACCTCCAGAGCCTATAGAATCCATCTGACAAGGTGCTGGTAATCTAAATGGTGGCTACAGCAACATCTCAATGGCAAACCACTTCAAGTGGTCTATACTAAAAGCTGTCTCTTAGATGGAGACTGAAATCTGCAATGGTGCTATTAAACTAGTCAGTGGAAATGATGGGGCATATAGTATGCTGTTTTGTACTTTTACAGAGTGCATATTCTTAAGTATGTCATCAGATTCTGATTAGACTGTCATAAGAGCTATGTATCTGATCAGATAAAATTATCCACCATGTATTTGAACATGTACATGATAACATACCATATAACAGACTGAGAGGTCATGCTCTGATATATGCACAACTCAGGTGTGTTGTGAGGCACAGGCAAGGCCAAGTATCTTTAACCACCTGAGAGGTGCATATACTGTACCTGGCAGTGATCACACCCAGAAGTGTGTTATCACACTTACAACAAACTCTGGTCAGAGCCAATATGGCTGTGGAAAGCTTTTGGGATGCTTTTACCCATTATTTTGAATGCATTGCACAATGCAGATCTGTGGAGAGGCAGTTTCAATGTGGTATTCCTTTTACACATTTTTACAGTGTGTTTTTCTGGAATATGCCTGCTGATTGCTATACATGTAGCCTGGATAGTTCACAGAAAAAATGGCATTTTATTTTCAGTGGGGCTCTACATCTACACAATATTATGCTGGATTGTGTAAAATCAGAATTCACCAAAAACAATATTTTTACATCGGGGGGGGGGGATATATTAAGTGCTGGATCAATGCATGAGCAGAAAGATGTGTTGCACAAAGAGGGTGAACTGGTCAGCACTGATACAATATTCAAAGAGAATGCACCACCAGTACAGTGTGTGCATACAGTGAAGCCCGCCAGGATGAAGCGCAGCATTGCAGAATTCTGCAGTAGAGTTACTGCAGCAAACAATGCAGCTTCAAAGGGAGTCAGTCCTTTTGTCATGCAGTAAACCTTGGACACTGTGCTTCATCCTGGTGGGCTTCATTGTTCCTGTTGAAAATGTGACCCTGGATGGGAGTCACAGTGCAGGCAGCCACCAAGTCAGGTGCATCCAGGGTGACCCCAACTGAATACCTTCCAGGGGTAATGTGTGGCACACACCAGTATACACCATAGCCCCCATGGGTGATATTCAGCCCAGGAAAGCAAATTAACTATTTAAGCATGCAGGGTGCAAAGGAGCCTTATGCAAGTTCATTATCTGCCCCATTTGCATTTTGGCATGGGGATGAATGCTCCAGAGCAGCTCTCACCCTGAAGCCATGACCCCAATCACTCCCATGTGGGACAGGCCCTGAAGTCTCTGGTGGTATAGTGGCACCCCTCCCACTTGTTCCACCAGCCCTGATCTTACCGGAGTCTAGGCTCTATCAGTTCCATATTGTAAGGACCCCAATGCCACCCCTAATTGCACCTAAATACACCCACAGTCCATGTCCATAGTGTAGTGGCCCCCGCTCCCCCTCAATGGTGCACAGACACCCCTCTCCCTGCCCCTCTTGCCTATCCCATTGCAATGACTAGCTCTGTAATGGGATCATACCACTCTATTGGCAGGTGGCAGAGCACTCACAGTAGGATGCTGGAATGTGTTATATGTAGGCATGAGCTGTGTGGGGGTGATAACACACAGTGGCCATACTCCTCCTCTCCAGTTTGTGACCTACCAGTGCTGTAGAGTGCTGGCTATTATGCATAGGAGAAGGAGGGGTTGGGGGTCACGAACAGTGGAGGATGAATGAGGGGGGTCATCGAGTTGGGGTGGTAAGATCCAGAAGATGCCCTGGGGTGAAATGGAATCTGGATTATGGTCCGCCATGTCTGGTGCCCATACCCAAGGGCACTTCTGATTGTGGTAGGCAGATGGCCAAGGTGGCCCGGGAGGTTCGTTCAACTTGGGCAGTGCTGTGCAATGCCAGGTCCATTAAGAACAAGGCTGCAATGATTGCAGATCTTGTTGAAATGGTGGACATGGCATGCATTACCGAGACCTGGCTGGATGAAAATTCTGGCCCTATTTTGGAGGCTATGACTCCAGCTGGGTACTTGGTAATACACAGCCTGAGATTGGTTCACGGGGGGGGGGGGAGTTATGGTCTGTTTCAAGACCAAACTTAACCTCATGAAGGTACTAGTTGAGGAGGTTGAGTTTTTTGAGTGTGCCATTGTAGCAGGTGTAGGCAATTGAATCACTCTCATCTACCGTCCACCCAGTGATGAGAAGTGATTCCTTCAGGAAGTGGCGGACTTCGTTGTTGACATGGCATTTGAGTCACCCAGATTGATGGTTCTGGGTGATTTCAATGCCTGGGTCGACAACAAAATCTCACAATTTGGCCAACACTTCCTCCAGTTAATGAAATCTCTGGGCCTTAAACAGGTGGTTTCCACTGCTACTCACAAACACGGACACACTCTCGACTTAATCTTTCTCCTAGGGTCGAAACATCTGACCTGGGGGTGGAACCAGTTGGGTGGTCCGATCATTACACTGTGGGGTTTAATTTTAGCACCCCCCTCATAGGCCTACCCCTGTGGAGATGGTTAGGTACCACCCTTTATGGGATATAAGTTCCCATGGTCTAGCGGTGGCACTTGACCTCTCATCCCTCTCATTGGCAAACAATGATCCAGAGACCCTTGTATCAGCTTATAATTTAGCTGTTTCAGCAGCTCTGGACTCCATTGCTCCAGTCCATGTTTGCCCTCTCTCCCTTCGCCCCAGGTCCCCTTGGTTTGATGGGACTTTGAGGGAGATGCGGACACTAGGGTGAAGGTTAGAGCATTGCTGGCGAAAGTCCGCCCTTGATGCTGACCACCTTAGATTGATGGAGCATTATCAAGTCTATCAATCTGCAATCACCTGTAAGAAGGTAGAATTCCTGTCCGGGAAGATAGCAGCTGCTCAGAATCGACCAGCCCAGCTATTTCGAACTATGGACAAACTGTGCAACCCAGCCTGTCTACATGTTCGGAAAGCTTTTTTGCAATTAAAGTGTGATGAGCTTGCTTAATTCTTTGTAAATAAGGTGGCTGAAATCAGGACGGTACTTCAGCCAGCACACCCTATGGGGGTTGTTTGTGATAAGCACGAGGTCCCCGTACCTCAGTTTTCCAGGAGTACCTTCAGTTGACTGGAGTTCATGGATGTCATGAGGATTATCCAGAGTGTGCACCCTATGTGCTTTAATTTGGACCCTGGACTGACTTCCCTAATTCTGGGTTGTATTGATATCATCGGTCCAGTCATTGTGTGGATAGTCTGATGCTCCTTGGAATCTGGAAAGTTTCCCAGCTCCCAGAAAGAGGTGGTGGTGACACCACTCTTGAAGAAAGCTACCTTGGACCCCAACTGCCATGCACACTACAGACCTATCTCTAGCCTTCCTTTTGTAGGGAAGGTGATTGAGAAAGTAGTGGCAGCACAACTGGAGGACCATTTGACCATCCATGACATCTATGAACTGCTCCAGTCTGGTTTTTGTAAAAGACATAGTACTGAGACAGTGCTGGTTCGAGTACTCAATGATCTCCTGATGGTGAGAGATCAGAAAAACCATACCATCTTGGTTCTTCTTGATCTCTTTTCAGCTTTTGATACCGTGGACCACATGGTGTTGATAGGGCACCTGAGGCATATCTGCAGACTGTTGAGGACAGTCCTCAGATCATTTGCATATTTTCTCATGGGTAGAACACAGAGTTGTGTCTGGGGTTTATTCCTCAGGCCCAATTTCTTTGTCTTGTAGGGTGCCTCAGGGTTCAGTGCTGTCACCTATGCTGCTCGCAGTGTATATGCTACCCCTCAGAGACACTGTATGAAGGCATGGGCTGAGGTTTCACTGCTATGCAGATGATACCCAGCTCTACCTTCTTTTGCACCCAACCAGGATGGTGCTCTCTCAGTCTTTAATAACTGTCTGAAAGAAATCCAGGAGTGGATGGATTCCAGTTAGCTGAAGTTGAACTCGGAAAAGACTGAGGTACTGGTTGTGGACCCAGGTAGTCAGATGGGGGGGCAGGGTGTTGGTGCACCCTCTGCAATTTTTCTTAGTGGTGTCTCACTCCCAGCCTCTGAATGAGTGCATAACCTGGGGGGCATTTTTTGATGATGGACTGATCCTACATTCTCAGGTGTTGGCTGTTGTCAAAACTTCCCTTTATCATTTTAGGAATATCGCCAGCATTAGGCATCTGGTTCTGTCTGAAGATCTTCCTACCTTGGTCCATGCCTTTGTGTCCTCGTGCTTAGATTACTGCAACTCTCTTTATCTAGGGCTTTCTGGAGTTGAAACCCATCACTTGCAGCTGATGCAGGATGCGGCAGCCAGCTTTTGACAGGATCTACCTGATCCTACTATATTACTCCGGTGCTGCGCGAACTGCACTGGCTGCCTATACAGTGGCAGATCACCTTTAAAGTCAGTTTACTGACTTTCAAAGTCCTACATAGACAGGGCCTGGACTATCTGAAAGAGCTTCTGGTCCCTTACTGCCCTGGTTGCTGGAGATTCCAAGGGTGAATCTGAAGTCATCTGGTGCAAGAGCATTTGCTTATGCAGCCCCCACCCTTTGGAATTCTCTACCCCATCGATTATGGGAGTGTGCAACTGTGGAGGAATTTAAACAGGGCTTAAAAACCTCTTTGTGGCAACAAGTCTTCTTAGCCAACTGAGAGTTTTTAATTGATTTACTGTTATGTAATTTTAACTGAATTGAGCTGTTGTTTAATGTTGCATGATTTTGTTCTTTTTATATTGTTAGGTGCCTTGGCAATGGAAAGGCACCATATAAATAAATTTATTATTATTATTAAATTTATTATTACTCCTCAGACACTGGCATGCGGATCCATCATCCTGGTGCCATTGCACTGCTCAGTGTGGGTGATGGCTGATGCTATACCCACTCACACGGGTTCCAAAATAGGCATGTTACAGCCAATCTCCCATTCATTTGTACAATTGGGGAACTGCGGATGAACTGTCTATAGCCTGAAGCATATACTGCAAATGACATTACAGGATACCACATCCCATGGCACCCGGGATACTTTAGCAGTCTGGAGGGTGGCATGTTACACAGGGAAACAGGGGTAGAGTGTGGACTTGTAGCAGTGTATGACAGCAGGAAGATACAGTATTGGTAAGGCATGCATTGGAGGTATGTAAATTCTCTCTCCACTTTGCCAAGGATGTACACATGGCTGCATACACTGGTGGGTCTACAGCTGGCATGGTTTCCCAATGCATGGTACAGCCAGTTGGGTCATTCCAGAGTGCAGGTCCCCAGACCGGGTTCAGTGAAGTCAATGGCTGGCCATGGAAGGGTGTGGAGGGCAGTTCCAACCTTTGCAACAGGTTGGGTATGGGGGAGTGAAGGAGTCTGTGTACAGGGATGGTGGATGACAGTCCTCTAGACTATTGATATGGACCATGGTTTCCTCTGGTGCAATTGGGTCTGGGGGCCCTACATTATGAAGGTCTTCAGGGATGGATTTGGCTAGAGTTGGGGATGGAAAAGGGGTATCTCTAGTCCACCAGGGCCACCAGGCTGCTGTGCTCCTGGGTGCACATCTGCAGCCTGCCTAGGCATGGCTGGCTGGGTTAGGCCTGCTATTCAGGGCCTAACAGTGGACCACAGTGCTCTGGACTGTGAGGGGCAAATTCCCACTGAATATGCTGCAGCACAGCATATGCATGGGATTGACCCCTCAACTTGAACTGCATACCATTTGTGTGTGCCCTAGCCCATTCCCTTGCGGCCGGCACATGCAGCACATTTGAATATCACACTGCTGCGCATTGTTGAAGTTGTGTGTCACATCTCCCTTTTCCACTGTGATGTGCTACATATCTCTTTTGAATATGGAGGCCCTGGACTAGGTAGCCTGAATAAATACATTATAAAAATTGTAAAATCATGACCCCACTGAAAACAAGATATTGCATCTATCTGGGGGACAGCCTGAGTAAATACAGTGCAAAAATGTGTAAATGAACATCCCTGTGACAATGAGATGTAGCATCTCCCCTGCCCTATCCAGGATACACAATTTAAGATAAGAAATATTCAGTGCTCCCAGATTCAAATAACCACTACTCTGTAAGAAACCCTCATTTTCCTTGTGTTTTCCACACAAAGGCAAAATCAAATCCCTGTAGATTTTTTCATAAACCACTGGTTCCTTATTTATGACTTTGTTCTTTATTTATTGTATCAGCAGCCTTTTATTAGGAAAATAGCTCTGATTTGCTGCTCAGTATTAATATTATATGTCACAATGGCCTTGGAATGATTTGGATTTATTTGCTATGCATAAAGCATAATGGGGGACTATATGAAATAACAAATATCAAGCTCATTATTTCATGAACTATACTCAAAATTAGTAATCACAAGGCAGACAATCTTTCAAAAGTTACTAGTAATGCCTGTAAACAAATTTATTGCAAATAGAGACATATGCATATTTACACACAAAGGCTATGTTTGCTTCTTATAATTGTTAGTTTTCAGACAAATTCTTACAGACATTTTTTGTCCACCTGATGGAATCTTGAATAAGTTAAGTAAATGTTATTATTTTATCAAGGTCCTGATCCAGCAACTAAGTTAATACATGCTCAGTATACCATATTATAAAATGACAAAAAACTGTCTTCTGTTTGCAGTTG
This sequence comes from Neoceratodus forsteri, assembly GCA_016271365.2. Taxonomy (NCBI): domain Eukaryota; kingdom Metazoa; phylum Chordata; order Ceratodontiformes; family Ceratodontidae; genus Neoceratodus; species Neoceratodus forsteri. Next base: position 1,060,935,481 of record CM028130.1, on the reverse strand, counting down.
TTTGATCAGGAATTTTGTAAATGGTCTAAGGTTTTTTTTTTTTTGTTACTGTACATCTATGTTGGTCCAATAAAAGGTATCAAATCATTTGCTTCTTATCACTCATGGTTTGTCAGCAGTTAATTCACTAGATGAGGTGTCCCTTGCCAGAGTTTGACTATTTCTCCACCCCTCCCCCAAACACACAGACACACACACACACACACACTTAATATATGAGATCTCAGTAGCTCTTATCTGTTATGTTTGGGAAGCAGGCTGCAGCCATTTCTGTCAAAAAGAAATGCATGTATTTAGTCTGGGTAGCCCACTGAAGACCTGACATTTTATCAGATGGGTCTTGAGAGGTTAAAAACAGTGTAAATCTTTACAAAATTTGCTGGGAACAGGTAACATTTTTTGAGGTATGAACCTTTCTTGAAAGATATTCATCCCCGACTGAAGTTAGTAGCAAAAAATGTTTAAATGCTGATAATTTAAATGTGCAAGCTGTTGTATTTCAAAGGGGGTAAATGAATCTCCAGTTTAATAGGCAACCAATATTTAACAAGCTGTTTCAGTTTCCTAATGGCCATCAGATAAGCAGCTTGGAGTTATGTCTCCAACATTCTAAACAGAAGGAAGGGGTTATTTTATTTTAGTTGGCATAGTGATTTGTAGATGTGGAAGAATACAGTCCAAAAAATGTGTTCCACTAAACTCCATTTTCAAGCTACAGATAGCAAGATGGCTGTAGGCTGCCCACAGCCATAAAAACAGACACAAAACTAACAAATAAGGAAAAAAACACATGAAAAAGTTGCAGACAAGTGGTCATTGAAGAAAAATGCACAATCATGTGATGTGTTTGCACCAGTGGTAGAGTGGGATTTTTCTTACCCATTTTACAAATCACTATGAATTACTTTTATCCTTGTGCTAGCTGTGCATCTTTTGGGGAAACATATTTTCCAATTAGTTTTATTTCACTGTCGCCAGACCTCTCATTGTTGTTTTAATGAAATGAATGAGAACTGAAGATATTTTTTGCCATGCCTCAGTCCTCTAAAGCTTAATGTCTGATTTCAGATATGAGGTTTTGCATTAGATGCCCTGAAGAGCACTGGTCCAGTGATACACGAGACAGATGCATCCCCAAAACCATAGACTTCCTCACCTATGAAGAACCCTTGGGTGCAACACTGACTTCAGCTGTGGTCATTTGCTCCCTCATAGCAATCTTCATCCTCTACATCTTCATCAGGTTTCGTGATACTCCAATTGTCAAAGCCAACAACCGTGAACTTAGCTATCTTCTCCTCGTGTCCCTCATGCTGTGCTTACTCTGCTGCTTGATGTTTATTGGTCAGCCTACGAAGATAAACTGCATGTTACGTCAAACTACATTTGGTATTATTTTTTCCATCAGTATCTCTTGTATCCTGGCTAAAACAACCACAGTGGTCATTGCCTTCAATGCTACAAAGCCCAACAGCAAATTAAGGAAGTGGGTAGGATCAAAAGTATCCAATTCAATAGTGGCTTCATGCTCACTGCTTCAGATTAGTATTTTTGCAGTTTGGCTAACAGCATCTCCTCCCTTTCCTGAACGGGATCTGCACTCCGAAGATGAAAAGATAATAATTCAGTGTAATGAAGGTTCAAATACTGCCTTTTGGTGCATGCTGGGTTACATGGGTTTTCTGTCTAGTGTCAGTTTTGTAGTTGCTTTCCTGGCAAGAAAGCTGCCTGACAGTTTCAATGAGGCTAAGTTTATCACCTTCAGCATGCTGGTCTGTATTAGTGTTTGGCTCTCATTTATTCCTGCCTACCTCAGTACTAAGGGGAAGTATATGGTTGCAGTAGAGATATTTGCAATCATTTCATCTGCTGCTGGCTTGCTTAGTTGTATTTTTATCCCTAAATGCTACATTATCATTATGAGGCCTCACATGAATAGTAAAGACTATTTATTAGGAAGGCAAAAGTAAGAAACATTAATAGTCATTATATCATTGTTTTCCATTGTTTCTGGTATGGTTCATATAGTTTCTTAACACCCATTTATTTGTATTCCAACACTGGTTTTTAAGCTATAACATTTCTAAATGAATCACTTTACTTTTACAAAAGAAAAATTGATCTCCATTGCTTCCATCTTTCTGATTGCTCTGTAGAGAATTGTAACAACTATGACAGTCCCCTTGTCTTAAATAATGTCCTTCTTCATAATCTCAGTCTTCTGCATACTCAAGGGTCTCAACAAGAATCAACACACAGAGATGTTTGCTCCTGTGTCCTCCAGCAAGATACAGGGATGCACCCTGGTGCACTGAGGTGATAAACTTAGGGGAAACTTAGCAGGAACATTTTCCCCAAAGGTGGTAAACATGTGTACTACCGGTGGGAACAGTTGATATGAAGACAGTATAGATGATCAAGGTAAGACTGCAAACATTTTGCTCACTAAGGGAATCAATGCTTAGTGGAGTGGGTAGAGAATTCCTATGAATTAGCATATGTTTGCACAGAATATTTATTTGTTCCTCTTTGCTTATGAAGTGGAGGGTAGTCAGGATAAATCTGGTATCCCTTCTGATCTTGAATTACTGTATTATCATGTCACTAAGTTGCTATATTCACATTAAATTAAAACTTTTAAAAAGGGTGGGGTCCTCTTTTATGGAACATCAACAATATACTCCATTGACCACTTGACTCTAAGGTTTTATTAAAATAATAATGTCCTCTCCCAGATGCCACCAAAGTTATCCATCTCTAAAGATAATTTCCTTTAAAACTGATAGCTTTGAAACTGGAGGGCTAGGATTTTTTTTTTAACATAAGCTTGAAGTGAGGGCAATATCAATATGTTTCACTGGTACAGCTTATCAATATTTTAATGTTTTATTGATAACTTCTATTGATACATTATAATAATATATTTTACAATTATTGATAAAACTTTAAAATATTGAGCAATGAGTTCAGCAGGGGACTGAAAGCTGAAGCCAGGCTGTGCTAATGTGAAAATCCGAACTGCTGTGGAATCAATGGTAAATTGTGATCCCCCACTAGTGCTAGTATAGTTTTATATAGTGACATTTTAGGCCTCATAGAAACAAAGACAGTTCTTTCTTGTGTAGTGGGTTGCTGAAATAATTCTAGCCACTCCCTGTTATAAAAATTAAAAATACTGTAGTGTGTTCAGTTCACTTTATTACAGACAGTTATCAATGAGACCTATAGGTATTTATATATCCTGTGCTATTCTGTTTTATTATTGAGCCCTGTACTGTTTTGACTAAACCCCAATTTATTTATCACTGTGCCCAAAATAATAAACTTTTATAAATTGATTCCATATGCCTACTTTTCTAATTTCTTATAAAATCAAAAAGAAATCAGGTATTATGTTGTGTCATGTTGCTGTAAACAGTTTTAGTATTGGCAATTTATTGTATGTGGATGGTGGTATGACTGCTGATGGATGCTGCTGACATATATAGTTGAGCAGGTATTTTGGTATATATATAGCTGCTAATGAGGGGTTATGGTGGTTGAGCAGGGAAGCCAGTTAGGAAGGGTGGTACAAAGGGATAAGTAGGGCGTATGTAGCGGAGTTGGCAAGGGGTGTAAGTGGATATGTTGAGGTGATAGTGAGAGGTTTGAAGGTAGAATGTATAAGTATTGGTCCAGCAAGGAGATATGTAGCTTTGGAAAAGGGTACATACAGCAGATGGTGAGGTGTGGGAGACTGTATAGATGACATCTGGTGAGGGGTAATGTGGAAGGGGCATGTTTGGCAGCTGGTGAAGGGAATGGGTGTGTGGAGGTGGTATGTACAACTGTTGACTACAGGTAGGATGTGGGAGAGGGTATATACTACAGTTTGCAAGGGGTATGAGGGTTGGAAGAGGGTATGTATGGCAACTGGTTAGGGATGGAGCATATGAGTAGGCATTTACAGCAGATGAAAAGTAATAGGGGTGTGGCAGAGGATATGTACAGTGTGGTAGACTATAAGGGTTATGGGTGTGGGAAGCAATATGTACAACAGCTGGAGAGTAGAGGCAGTATATGAGGGGATACATACAGAACATCAGCTGGCAATGGGTAGGGGTGTGAAACAGAGTTCTATATGGCATTAAATGAGGTGTAAATCTGTTGAACAGAGTAGATATGTCAGACAGCAAGCAGTATGGTACAGCTGGTACAACAACCCACAAGAGACAGGGCTATCCTAGATCTAGTACTGACTAACAGGGAAAGGATCACAGGTCTCCAGGTAGAAGGTCACCTGGGGGCCAGTGACCATCACATGGTATGGTTCAATTTGGCCACTACAACTAAATCATCCCATTCCAAGGCAAAAATATGGGACTTCAGAGGAGCTGACTTTAATAAGATGGCCAACAGATTAAGCTAGCCCTGGCAAAAAGAAGTACAGGTGAGGGGGTACGGGCAAAGTGGGCAAGCATTAAGGATGCAATACTTGAAGCAACATCCCATTGTGTTAGAGAGAAAAGGAAGTGCAAAAGAGGAAGGAAACCACTTTGGTTCTCAAAAACAGTAGCAGAAAAGGTCAGAGCCAAAAGGCTGGCCTTCAGGAAATATAAGGGAACACAGCGGGATGAAGATAGGAAGGCATACCAAACTTCCCTAAGGGAAGCAGGGAAGGCATTAAGGCAGGCAAAGGCCCAAACTGAGGAATCACTAGCACAAACAGTAAAAGAAGGTGACAAGACTTTCTATAGATACATTAGTGAAAGGGAAAAGTCCAAAGGGGGTATTGCTAAAATCAAAGGAGATAAGGAGGTGTGTGAGGAGGAGGACCATGTAAAAGCATCTATCCTAAATAGATACTTCTGCTCTGTATTTACTGAGGAGAAGGTAGGGCAGGGCCAAAAGCTCAGCACCATGGACACAGGGGGGAGGGAGGTGAGCATTAGTCCCTTCACAAAAGAAAGGGTCCTAGAAGAGCTCAATAAGCTCAGGGTAGACAACGCAATGGGACCTGATAGCATATGTCCCAGGGTACTAAAGGAGCTAAGGGTAGAACCAGCAGAGCCATTATCAGAATTGTTTAGTGACTCTCTGAGCACAGGAGAGGTCCCAGAAGACTGGAGAAGGGCTCACGTGATCCCGCTCCACAAGTGGTAGCAGGGAGGAGGCAGGGAACTACAGACCAGTCAGTCTTACCTCAGTAGTGGGCAAGATTATGGAGGCACTCCTTAAGGAAAGGATAGTGTAACACCTGGAATCCATAGGAGTACAGGATCCAAGACAGCATGGGTTTATAAAAGGAAAGTCCTGTCAAGCTACTCTCATAGATTTCTTTGACTGGGTAACCAGAGTGATGGACCAAGGGGGAGCAGTTGATGTCGCCTACCTAGGTAAAGGTAGGTAGGTAAAAATTTATTTTTATATAGGTAATACATGTCATTTGGACTTAATCCAGTTTACAAGACAGACCTGTGTAAATTCCTATCTAAGTACATACAAATAAGTTCCATATTTAAATACATATAAATACAAACAATACAGTATACCAATATAGATACAAACAACACAGTATACTTAGAACACTTTCAGATAACTTATTATAACAGAGATCTTAACCTAATTCCCAAGACATCTCCAGGGACCTTGACTTCAGCAAAGCTTTCGATACTGTTCCACATAGAAGATTGAGTAATAAGCTGGGTAGGCTCAGGGTGGGTCACAAATTGGTCAACTGGGTGGCAAACTGGTTGACGGGCAGAAAACAGAGAGTGGTGGTAAATGGTATACAGTCAGAAGAGATGCAAGTCACAAGTGGGGTACCTTAGGGATCAGTCCTGGGGCCAGTCCTCTTCAATATCTTCATCACTGACATTGCAGATGGACTGGAGAGTAAGGTTTGTCTGTTTGCAGATGACACCAAGATCTGCAACAGATTAAATGATCCAGATGGGGTGGGCAGAATGAGAAGAGATCGGGATAAACTAGCAAAGTGGTCAGAAAAGTGGCAACTGGGGTTTAATGCAAAGAAGTGCAAGATCATGCACATAAAGGGAAGAGAAACCCTGAAGCCACCTATAGGCTGGGAGGGGAGTTGCTGGCAGTCACAAGGGAAGAAAGAGACTTGAGCATTATCATCACCGATGACCTGAAGTCATCCAAGCAGACCACTAAAGCAGTAGGTAAGGCTAGGGGGATGTTAGGGTGTACTAGTAGGGGTATCACAAGTCAGAAGAGGGAGGTAATAATCCCTCTTTACAAGACACTAGTTAGGCCCCATCTGGAGTACTGTGTGCAGTACTGGAGGCCACACCTTCACAAGGACATTAACCAAATTGAGGCAGTCCAGAGAAGGGCAACCAAAATGGTGCAGGGACTGCATCAGAAAACATATGAGGACAGATTAATGGAGCTCAATATGTATACCCTAGATCAAAGGAGGGAGAGAGGTGATATGATCGAAACATTCAAACATCTTAAGGACATTAACAAAGTGAAAGAGTATAACATGTTTCAATATAAGAAAAATAGCAGCACAAGAGGACACAGCATGAGATTAGAGGGAGCCAGATTAAGGAGTAATGTGAGGAGTTCTTTTTCACAGAAAGGGTGGTGGATGCATGGAACAGCCTACCTCAAGAAGTGGTGAATATGAATACAGTGCAAGACTTCAGACAGGCATGGGATAGGCATAAGGGAGAAATACAGATGAGTATGAATAGATATGTCATTGACAGAGCAAAGGTCAACAGCACATTTATAAGGTAGAAAAAGAAATGGGCAGACTGCATAGGCCTTGCAGTCCTTATCTGCCATCAACTTCAATGTTTTTATGTATAGGTGTGGAAGTAGGTATGTACAATAGCTACTGAACTGTGGTAATGTTAGGGGGTATGAACTGTATGGCAGCTGCTGTGTGGTAAGAATGAGGAAGAGGATTAGTGCTGCAGCTGATAAGGGGTTGGGGTGTGGGAGGGGTATGTACTGTATGGTAGGAGACAAGAGGTAGTGTGTGAAGGGTACTTTTGACTGGGTTGGCTCACTGAGACGTGCATTCCTTTTTCAGGAGTGACCCATGCTGTACAGCAGCTGGCAGGAGGTAAGAGTGGGAGCAGTAAGTATGGAAGCTAGTGAGGGGGGAAGGGTGTGGAAAGAGGAATGTATGGTAGCTTCTTAGGAGTAGTGGTGTGAAAGAGCACATGCACAACAGTTGATGAAGAGAATGGGTGTGAGAAGGGGTATCTATGGCAGATGTCGAGGGGTAAGGATATGGAAGGGGGGTATGTATGGCTAATGGTGAGGATAATGGGCCTGGGAGGGTATGTGTGGAAGTTGTAAAAGGCTAGGGTTGTTGAAGGGGTTATGTACTTCAGCTAGCATGGAGTAGGGTTGCGAAACGAGGTATGTACAGCAGCAAGTGAGGGTAAGGATGTTAGAAGGGGTAGTGCAGTATATCAGCTGGCAAAGGGCAGGTGTGTGGGTGGGGGTAGGTATGGCAGCTAGAGAGGGGTATGGGTGTGGGAGAGGGTATGTTTGGAAGCTGGCTAGTAATATAGGTTTTAGCAATGGTATGTATGGCAGTTGGTTAGTGTAAGTATGTGTGGGGGTATTACAGCAGGTGGAAGAGTAGGAATGAGGGAGAATGCGTGTACAGCAGCTGGAAATTTTAGAGTGAGGATTGGGTACATGTGTGGCAGTTGGAGAGTGTTAGGGTGTGGGAAGAGAATTATGGCAGCTGGTTAGGGTCAATGTTATGGGCAGGATATGTACAGAAGCTGATATGGGGTAGGGATGTGTTAGCCAGTATGTATTGCAGTTGGCAAGGGACAGGTATGGCAACTGTTGAGGGTTAAGGTTTAACGAGGGAGAGGGTTAATGTGGGAGGGGGCACATACCATAGCTGTCAAGGGTTGGGGCAGTGGGATGGGGAAGTTAAGGCAGCTGGTATGGGGTAGTGATGTGTTATAGGTATGTACCACAACTGACAAGGGATAAGGATGTGGAGGGGCATTTGTAGAGCAGCTGGTGAGTGTTAAGGGTGGGGGGTAGATATGAAGCTGCAGTAGGATTGAGTTTCAGAAGGTTTATGTCGGCAATTGGTGAAGAGGTAAGATGTGGGAGGCATTGAAGCTGGCCATGGGTAGGGGTGGGATGTGGAAGGGAACTATATGGCTGCTGGTGAGATAAATTGGTGTTGGAGTGAGTAAGTACTGCAGCATGTGAGAGGTACGGCTGTGGGAGGAGGAATGAGCAGCAGCTGGCAAGGGGTGATAGGTAGTGTATCTGTGAAGCCAAGGCTATTTTGATGCAATGAACTTTACCTATCATTTTCACATTTTCCAAGACATTATTTTTATTTCCATTGTCTAGGGATTTCTCATGAAATGTCACTACCAGTTCAGCCAGGTCACACAGGAAAACGACACCCATGTATTTTAACATTTCCTTTGGCTGGGCACATTGTTTACATAGATGTTGTTTGCAGATAAGTGCCTTGTGACCCATCCAGTCTGCCCTATCCCTCTTTCTAATGTTTAAGGTACCCTAGATGTTACAAGCCCCCCTTCACCCTAGCTTGATAGCTCCCATGTGCCTATCCCATGCATTCTTGAATCCCTGAACCATGGCTACCCCAACCACTTCCTGGGGGAGACTATTCCATCTCTCCAATACCTTTTCAGTGAAGTAGAATTTCCTCAAGTTCCCTCTAAGTTTTCCACCTTTTTATCTCATGCTATGCCCCCTTGTTCTGCTATTTCCCTTCTTGTGAAAGATACTCCCCTCTGGTACCCTGTTGATCCCCTTTAGACATTTGAAGGTCTCTGTCATGTACCTCTCTCTCTCTCTCTCTCTCTCTCTCCTTTCTTCCAGGGAGTACATATTTAGAGCTCTGAGTCTCTCCTCATACGACTTATGTTGCATCCCTGACACCATTTTTGTCACCCTCCTCTGTACCATCTCCACCCTGTCCATGTCTTTTTGGAGATGGGACCTCCAGAACTGAGCACAGTACTCCAGATCAGGCCTTACTAGGGAGTTGACGGCTGCGCAATCTTCGCCCCCTCCAGCACCCAGTGGGTCTGCTCACCCCAACACATCTAACCATTGAATAGATGGATCAAGGAATTGAAAACATCATGGAAAAGTGGACTGTCCCAGACATCCCACCAAGAGATCCACTACTGGACATTATAAATGAATTTTAACCCAAGTCAAATAAAAATATGTTCTGCTTTTTTATTAAATAATTAACAATTTGCAATTAATATTCTACTTATGAATTTTAATGTGCATTTGATATTGAATACAGCCAAGTTCAACTGAATATGACCTTTTGAACCTCTGTCACCTGCTGGGTACTTTCCACTGGTAACCGCAAGGCAGTATATTTTTAAATGTTTAGGCTAACTACAAAGGTTAACTGGGGTCAACCTAGTCCTTTCAGTAAACAACTAACCACATAAGTGGCCAGTCGTTCACACCTCTAGTTAGTGCAAACATTTCCCAGTCTGCATGTCTCGCCTGAGAGCACAACTTTATTTTGCTATTTAATAAAACTTCCCGGCCATCTCAGATGTAATCCCATGACATCAGGCCAAGGTTACAGACCAATTGCTTCCCCATATCAATCAGATATTTGTGGGTCACTGACAGCCTTTTCAACACCTAACCATCAATTAGTGATCACCTGGCCTGTAAGAGCTGGTCTAACGCTAAAAGCTGTCAAAAGTGCTAACTCACTTATTTTCCTGCCTGGACAAGACTATACAATCCACAAAGATCTTAGTCAATGGAGCTGTAACAGCACATCCTTCTATCAGGACTTCACTTGGGACATCAGGTTATGGCACTTCAGCTGATAAGAGTTGTTTTTATCTCTGCCAAGGAATAGAGAGAGAATGGTCCTTGCATTTATGATTGTATTTTTATGAGAGGCTTTCTCTCCAGTTGAAAAATACATTGTTTGCTTACACTGCTGATCAAAATGATGTTAATTTTGCATACAAGTTTTAAGTGAAAAAAAATTAAGACAATATGACATTTCCTGGTATTCCTTTTCAATTAAATATTTCTTAGGTCACATTGGTACTATTAAATTTACAATTCCCAGTTGCACTCATTGGGTCAATTGTTCGTATTTGACATGTCCAGATTTTCTACATAAATACTTAGGGTGGTGTTTCATAGATTCTGATGAGACAAGTATGTGTAAGATATATGATTGCCCTAGACACAAACAGATCGATGGACTTTAAGGTAAATGTAAGAATATTTGAAGAACTAGGACAAGCTCATTGTCCAATGATGAAAAGACATGTCCATAAAAGTAAGTTAGAGTATAATGAACACAGTGTCTTTTTAGACTGAAACCAAATAGCCTTAATCAGTCAAGTGTCTGAACAGGTAATAATAGCAGGGGGGTTTCGATTATGATACAGAACACGCATTGCCAGCGCTTTGCGTTGCCATGCCAAACAAACTTTATATCCTGATTAAGCTGCATTAATAGATAATTTAGGAAGATTGCCAGTCTCGGAAGGTCATGATGAAAGTCATGTACATGATGCTGAGCAGGAAAGTTGTGCCAGGGGGGACAGAAATCCCCCCAGATACTTCACAACTGTACCACCACTTCCCTTCTTCTACTTGTTGTATCCCTCCTTTTGCACCCTAGCATTCTGTTAACCTTTTCAACTGCTTTGTCACACTGTTTAACTACTTTGAGGTTGTCTTCTATGACTACCCCTATAGACCTTTCCTCTGTGGTTGTCTACAGTGTTACCCCATCTAGTTCCTACTCAGCCATAGGATTCCCTCTCCCTAGGTGCATAATCTTGCACTGTTTTGCATTAAAACCCAACTGCAATTCCTTGGACCAGTTTTCTAACCTCTTCAGATTTCTCCTCATTTTTATGTTGATTGCACACATGCACAAGAAACATATTGCGACAGGTTGCCAGAAGCAGGTTGTGGAGGCATGGCACTGTTGTGGACAATGCCCCCACAGCCTTTAAAGGCTTGGCCCACTTTCCCCAATGCTGTGGTATGCTGCTGCTGACACTAGTTCAACCAGCATGCCACAACCTTGAAAGGTTTCAGCTGCTGCAATCAGGGGCTGTGAGTGAGAGAGGGGTAGTGAGCCACCTCAATGGAGCTCTGTCGGAACAGCTGTGGATTTCTTTGTGGACAGAAAAGGGTGCCAATGCTGGCAGGAGCCCAGTACAAAACAGCAGCATGCAGCACCAGGAGAAACAGAACAAGTGAGTGACAGAGGGGCAGTGAGCGAGCTCAACAGATCAATGCAATCAACATTCGGCATTGACAAATGCTTGTTTCTATACCTTCCTGTGTATCTACCCTATTACATAGCTTCGTTAACTCTACCTTCCAGACCCTCAGCAATATCGCTTATGAAGACATTGAAGAGTACTGGTCCCAGCACTGATTGCTAGGGTACGCCATTTGTTTCCCATCCCTTCTGTGAGCTAACCCCATTTATCACCACTCTTCGTGTTCTGTTACTCAACCAGTTTCTAACCCACATGACTACCTCTGTCCCCACCCCCAGATTTGCCAGCTTGTGGATTAGTCTCCTGTGTTGGACTCTGTCAAAGGCCTTCCTGAAGTCCAGCTAGGCCACATCTAGTAACCCTTTTGATACTACCATTGCCTCTGTTTCTGTACAATTTATGGTGCATCCTCCTGACAGAATTCAAAATACTTATAGAAAAAGTACATAATGTTCACTGTTTGTCTAGCATCACTTTAGTAGACAAGAGGGCATACAGCAGTTGCAGCTCTGGTTGCAAGCTTTCTCCAGGGATGCCAACTGCCTCTTCAACAGATTGGATCCCTTCCTTAAAACATGGAGGAAATTTTTTGGGGGGATTGGGGGATATCTTAATATATATATACATAAATACTGTCGGCAGATAAGGGCCTCCAGGCCTATCCAGTCTGCCAATTTATGCTACCTGTTGAAGCGTCCAGTGAGCCTATCTGGTCATTGACTTTAGCTTTTTTTCCTATCTCTAATATTCCTTTATTCCTGTCCTATGCTTTTTTGAAGACTGTCACTGTATGGGTGGCCACCACTTACTGGGGCAGGCTATTCCATGCTTCCACCACCCTCTCCGTAAAAAAGAACTTCCTGATATTTCCCCTTATGCAGCCACCCATCAGTCTCATGTCAAGTCCTCTTGTTCTGGAACTACTTTTAAATTGGAATATGTTGTCCCCTTTCACCTTGTTAATGCCCTTGAGGTATTTCTAATCTTAATAATAATAATAATACTTTATTTGTAAAGCGTCTTTCAACAAACCAAGGTGCCTAACAGTAGGTTAAAACAACACATAAAAATAATAAATACAAGCTTATATAAAACTTGTAAAATCCAGCTAGAAAATGGAATAAAACTATACAAAATTGGCTTGATGCCATAAATTTGTTTTAGGGGCATGTCGTGCACTCACATAACTGATGTGGTAAGAATTCCAAACAGCTGGGGCCATGTACATAAATGCACGGGACTCAGAAGATTTTAAGGAAACCCTTGGAATCTCTAGCAGCCCCTCATCAGCTGAGCAGAGTGATCGCCCAGAGCAGTAAGGAACCAGAAGCTCTTTCAGGTAGTCCAGGCCCTGTCCGTGTATGGTTTTATAAGTCAGAAGTCTGACTTTAAAGGTGCTCCACCACTGCACCGGCAGCCAATGCAGTTCATGCAGTGCTGGGGAGGCGTGACAAGACTTAGGAGTCCCCATCAGTAACCAGGCTTAAGCATTCTGCACTAGCTGCTAGCAGTAGCTATTCACCTCAGGTAGCCCTAGGCAAAGGGAATTGCAGTATTCAAGGTGCAAGGTCACAAAGGCATGGCCCAACTTAGGGAGGTCACCAGATTGAACAAGGTGCTTAACCCTGGAGATGTTCCTCAGATGGTAGAAAGAGGAATTGACTACTGCTGACACCTGTGATCACAGTGTCAGCCCTTCATCAAAAATCACCCCCAGATTTTGCACCCGTTCAGAGGTAAGGAGTGGTAAGCCCCCAAGGAAAAGTACTGAAGGCAAACCTGCCCCGACCCCTCTATCTGGAGCCCCCGGTCCACGACAAGCACCTCAGTCTTTTCTGAGTTCAACCTCAGCCAGCCCACATTCATCCAGTCCTGTATTTCAGTGAGGCAGTTGTTAAATACCGAGAGAGCGCTATCCTGGTCAGGTGCAAAAGAAAGGGAGAACTGGATATCATCAGCATAGCAGTGAAACCTCAGCCCATACCTTCTTACAATGTCTCTGAGGAGTAGCATGTACACTGCGAACAGCATGGGGGACAACACCAAACCCTGAGGAACCCCACATGACAGAGAGACTAGGTCAGAGGAATGAATCCCCAACACCACCCTCTGAGATCTGCCAGCGAGGTAAGATGTAAACCACCTGAGGACTGTACCTGACAAGCCACAGATGAACCTCAGGTGATCGAGAAGAACCCCATGGTCCACAGTGTCAAACACTGATGAGAGAGCTAGAAGAACCAAGATGGAACATTTTTTCCTATCCCTCACCATCTGGAGATCATTGAGCACCCGAACCAGTGCCATTTTGGTACTGTGCCTCTTTCGAAAACTGGATTGGAGAGGTTCATAGATATGATGGATGGTCTAATGGTTCTCCAGTTGTAGGGTCATTACGTTCTCAATCACCTTCCCTGTAAATGGAAGGTTCGAGATTGGTCTGTAGTTAAAGCATTCAAAGCAAGCAGCACTCTCAGAACACAAATGAGGAAAACCAAGTTGGTAAAGTTTGACAGCCGGAGCCCACGGCTACTACTCAGTGATTCGAGTCCAAGGCATAACTGTTCATCAGGGGGTCTGCAGTTAGCAAGGCAGTCTGGCTCCAAAGAAGCTTTCTTCAGGAGGGGTGTCACCACCGCCTCCTTCAGGGAGCTAGGAAACTCAGGGAGCACCAGATTATCCATGCTAGGACCAAGCCAATGATATCACTGCAACCCATAATCAGGTTAGTTGGTCCCGTATCCAAACTACAGTGCATAGGGAGCATACCCAGGACAATCCGTATGACCTCCATGAACTCTGTCCAGTTGAAGGAACTCCAGGAAAATTGAGAGACAGTGACCGAGCGCTGATCCAAAACATTTCCCATAGAGTGTGCTGGGTGTAGCTCTGCCCTGATGTCAGTCACCTTAACTGCAAAGAATTGAGCAAGCTCATCACACTCCACTTGTGAAAAGGCTCTTTGAATCTGCAGGCAGGATGGGTTGCACCATCAATCTATAGTTTGAAAGAGCTGAGCTGGTCAGTTCTGGGCAGCCACAGTCTCCCCAGACAGGAACTCTGCCTTCTTGCAGGTGATTGCAGATTGATAGACTCCATAATGTTCCATCAATCTAAGGTGGTCAGCATCCAGGTTGGATTTCCGCCAGCAACACTCTAACCTTCATCCTAGTCGCCGCATCTTCCTCAAGGTCCCATCAAACCAGGGGGACCGAGGGCAAAGGGAGAGAGGACAAACTTGGACAGGAGCAATGACATACAGAACCGTAAAAATGGCCTTATTATAGGCCACAACTAAAGCCTCTGGGTCATTGTTTGCAGCTGGAAGAACTAATAGGTCAAGCACCACCACCAGGCCTTCAGAGCTTATATCTCATAAAGGGTGGCACCTGACCATCTCCACAGGGGTAGACTTACGAAGGAGGGCCCAAAAACTGAACCCCACGGTGCAGTGATCTGACCATCTGACAGGTTCCGCCCCCAAATCGAAGGCTTCAATCCCCAAGAGGAAGACTAGGTCAAGATAGTGTCCGTGTTTATGAGTAGCAATGGTAACAATCTGTGTGAGGCTCAGAGATGTCATCAACTGGAGGAAGTGTTGTCCAAATTGTGAGAGTTCATCATCGACCCATGCATTGAATTTGCCCAGGACCATTAGCCTGGGCAACTTAAATGCCATGTCAATCACAAAATCCATCACTTCCTGAAGGAAATGCATCTCATCCCCGGGTGGACAGTATATGAGGGCGATCCCACAACCTATACCTGCTACTATAGTACACTCAAATGACCCAGCCTCCTCAACTGGTACACTCATGAGGCCCAGTTCAGTCTTGAAACAGACTGCAACCCTCCCTATGTGTTATCCAATCTCGAGCAGTGTATCACTGAGTACCCAGCTGGAATTGTGGCCTCCAATACACGGCAGAGTTCTCATCCAGCCAGGTCTTGGTGATGTATGCCAGGTCCGCTGTCCCAAAAAGATCTGCAATAATTGCAGTCTTGTTTTTAATGGACCTGGCATTGCATAACACCACGGGAGTTGACTGGACTTCCAGGGCTGCCGGAACTGCCTTCCCACCAATATTGGTGGTGCCTTAGGGATGGAAACCAGGCATGGTGAGCCACAATCTGGGTTCCATTTGGCCCCAGGGCATCTTCTGGCTTTTACTACTATGATGCGATCGCTCCGCTCATTCACCCTCCACGATTCGCACCCCCTGACCTCCCCCTCTGGTGGGCAATACCTAGTGCTCTACAGAATTCATCATGTACACCATCATGTCACCTCTCTCCCTCCTTTGCTCCAGCATGTACAAATTGAGGTCTTTGACTCTTTCCTCGTAAGGCTTGTGATGTAGACCGTTCACCATTTTGGTCACCCACCTCTGCACTATCTCTGTTTTGTCAATGTCCTTATAAAGGTGTGGCCTCAAGAACTGAACACAGTACTCAAGGTGAGGCCTCACCAGGGTCTTGTACAGTGGAACTATTACCTTCCTCCTTCAGCTTATGATTCCCCTTCCAATACACCCCAACATCCCAGTGGCCTTCCCCACTGCCTTGACCATCTGCCTTGTAATTAGTTTGACAGGACCATCCTGCAGTGAACCCATGTTGCCTGGGATCCAACACCTGCATGGCATCTAGGTGCTCCACTATTTTTCCTTGAGGAGTGTCTCCATTATCTTTCTGACTACAGAGGTTAGATTAACTGTTCTGTAGTTCCCTGCATCTTCTTTACTACCGCTTTTGTGAAGAGGACAACATTTGCCCTTCTCCGGTCCTCTGGGACCACTCCAGCGTCTAGGAACTCACTGAACAGGGCTGCCAGTTCAATTCTCAGTTCCCTTAGAACCCTGTGATGTATGCCATCTGGACCCATGGCTTTGTCCATCTTCAGTTTTGCAAGTTCTTCTAGGACCCTTTCCTCTGTGAATGGACCGATGTTTACCTCCTCATCCATTGTTCCTTTAAAGTCTAGCTGTGGGCCCTGCCCATGCCTTCCGCAGTGAAGACTTAGCAGAAATATTCATTCACTGATTTCTCCTCGTCTCCCTCCACTATCTCCCCCTGGCTCCTCAAAGCTTAGCTACTCCCCCCTTTGCCTTCCTTCTCTCACTAATGTACCTGAAGAATGTCTTGCCTCTTTTTTAAATGAATTGTATTATTCTTTCCTCTGTTTGTGCTTTAGTGCTTCTCACTGCTTTTCCTGCCTCTCTCAGACACTTCTGGTACATTTCCTTGTCTTCATCTCTTTGTGCCTCCTTATACTTCCTGAAGGCTAGCCTCTTGGCCCTTATTTGTTCAGCTGCCCCCCTTGAGAACCGAAGCGGTTTTCTTCTCCTTTTACCCTTGTATATCGACCTAACACATTGTTTTTTTTTACCTTTGTGATGGCCTCCTTGATGTGTGCCCATTTTTCCTCAATGTCCCACCCATCCCCCTTTTTCCACAACCAGAGAGGCTAAGAGAGGCCCTGAACATGCTGTTGTTGTGGGAGGCCAAGAAATCCTGGCTTTTTGTCAAAAAACAATTTTACAAATGGGGTAACAAACCAGGCCCTTTACTGGTGAATCTGCTTCAGGGTAGGATGGGAATGATTCACATCCCCACCATCAAAAATGTTCAGGGTCATCTAGTGACAGATAAGGGCCAGGTAAGAGAACCTTTCTATGTTTTTATCAGGAATTCTATGAGGCAGAGTGCAGAGGTACTATGGGGAAGGCAAGGGAATTTTTGGATCTGGTCCACCTTCTGCAGCTGTCTGGCATACAAAGAGAAGAGTTGAGGGTGGAGATTACCAGATTGGAAATTAGGTGGGCATTAGAGAGTTGAAGAGGGGGAAAGCCAGTGGCCCAGATGGTTTCACGGTGGAATATTACAAAGGTATGCAAGAAGTCCTGGTAGATCCTTTGTGGGAAATGTTCTGAAAGGTCAGGGGAGAGGGGGTGCTACCTGGTACATGTTATGAGGTGACCATTTGTGTAATACCAATGGCTGGGAAGGATACAATGGAGTGTGCATCATATCATCATATCACCCTATCTTGCTTCTAAATTGTGATCTTAAGATTCTGGCAAAGGTCTGGCAGGGTGTCTGGTCCAGCTGCTCCTAAGGTTGATCCATCCAGACCAAGCTGGCTTTGTGTAGGGTCGTTTCTCATATCATAATATGCAGAAGATGTTAAACGTTATGTGGGGGGCCTCTCAGCACCATGGTGGCACATGTGCGCTATCCATGGACACAGAGAAGGCATTTAACCCACTGAATGGGAATATCTTTTTGAGATATTGCAAAGGTTTGGTCTGGGGGATGACTTTGTGGGGCTGGTCCAGATGCTGTACCAGGCACAGATGCATGTCTTCTGGTTAATGGCAGTATAGCATAGTGGTTAAGGGCACTGGCATGCAAATCTGGAGACCTGGGTTTGAATCCCATAGCCCCCACTTGCATATTGTGTGACTCTGAACAAGTCACTTGACTTCATTGTGCTTCCAGGTTGCACCTGGGAACAAGCTTCAGCTTAGTGTGCCTTTCCTGGTTAAACAATTTCCGCTTTCCCTTTATCGGACAAGTTCCCCTTATACAAGGGCACAAGGCAGGGGAGCCCCCTCTCCCCTTTATTGTTCACTCTCAATATTGAACTTTTAGCAATCACTATCAGGGAACACCCAGATATAAAGTGGGTATGGGGGAGGCCGGGCCATGTACATAAGGTGACTTTGTATGCAAACGACATGCTCCTGTATATCAGTGACCCATTGGTTTCCATGCCAGTGCTCCTCAGGACATTTGCTGCTTTTGCTGAATTTTCCAGGTATAAAATTAATCTGGGGAAGTCTGAAATGATGTTATTGGGGGCACAAGATAGGAGCATACAGGACATCTTATGGGGACTGAAAGAAGTCACTGGCTCCTTTAAAAATCTAGGTATCCAGGTTGGTAGAGATCTGAGGTCTGTGTACCACCTCAATTATTCCTCCCTGATTAAGACTATAGAAGAAGAGTTGAGGAAGTGAAGAGCCTTGCCCATTTCATGGCTTGGAAGAATTAATCTCATAAAAATGAAGCTTTAACCCTGAATTTTATACCCCATGCAGATGCTTCATGAGGACCCCACCAGAGCGGACATTAAAAGGCTGGATAATACAGTCTCAGCTTTCATTTGGCAGGGCAAATGCCTGTGCATGTGTTTACAGCAGCTTAAAGCTGATGTTAGCAGAGGTGGTCTGAATTTCCCAGATATCAGGAACTATTATTTAGCTATTCAGTACCACTACATTCATGACTGGGTGAACAGGCCAGTCAAGGTGGGTTGGTTTGGCTTAGAAGAATGTGACTGTCCAGGCCACTTGTCCTCCTATTTGTTGAAGCAGGGCTGTAGAGCATATCTCAACACAGGACAAGTTAATCCATTGGTCTTATCAGTACTGGAGGGGTGGTCTCAAATAAGGTGCCTTATGGGGTAGCAGAGGAGGAGGAGGAGGAGATTATGCTGATCCCAGTGGCTAGGAACCCTTTCTTTTTACAGGGGTTGTCAGATGCTGTGTTTAGGGAATGGGAAGAGAAGGGGGTTAAGAGTATGGGCTACCTATATATCATTGGAGGGGTTGCAGTCATTCGAGGAGATATGGGAGCTCATGGGGCTAACCTACACACACTTCTTTAGATATCTGCAATTCCACATGTAAACATAGAAACATAGACTTTAATAGCAGATAAGGACCACTTGGCCCACCCAGTCTGCCCATTTCCCTACCTACTGGATAAGCTGCAGATTTTAGTTAACCAACAGCCTTCTTCCTGCCACCACCACTACAATTGCTTTTTGTCTGTCCCATGCATTTTTGAATTCCCCCATTGTTTTAGACCCAACAACCTCCCCAGGAAGGCGGTTCCATGCATCCACCACTCTCGCCATGAAAAAAAATTTCCTCACATTACCCCTGAGCCGTCCCCCTTCTATCTTTAAATTGTGCCCCCTTGTTCTTACACATCTCTTTTTCTGAAAGATGCTACCCTCCTGGACTTTGTTGATACCCTTGAGGTACTTGAACATTTCTATCATGTCTCCCCGTCCCTCCTTTCATCAAGGGTATACATATTAAGCTCTCTCAGTCTCTCTTTATATGGTTTCTGCTGCAGACCCTGCACCATTTTAGTTGCCCTCCATTGGACTGCTTCCATCCTGTCTATGTCCTTGTGTAGATGAGGTCTCCAATACTGCACACAGTATTTCAGATGGGGTCTCACCAACTGTCTGTACAGAGGGATAACCACTTCCCTTTTTCTACTTGTGATGCCCCTTCCTATGCATCCCAGTATCCCCCTGGATCTCCTTACTGACTTCTCACATTGCTTACCCACCTTTAGATCATCTGATATGACTACCCCCAGGTCCCTCTCCATTTTTGTTGTTGTTAGTACCTCCCCTGCTATTGTGTACTCTTCTCCTGGGTTTTTGTTTCAGTTTGGGCCAGGACCTAGTGGCAACCTCGCCATAGGCCTCTGTCAATCAGCTGATAAATGGGGCTATAGGGGACACTAGAGGCCTTATCCAGAAGGCTTCCCAGCAAGGGAGGACATTTCCCCCAGGTCTAACATGCAAAACTACAGCTTTATGGGAAAGAAACCTAGGGATATCTATACATGAAGAAAATTGGCAAATGATCTTGAATCTGCATAAGGGGATTTTAATTTGTAACAAATATAAAGAATCTTTCTATAAATTAATTCATGGGTTGTATTGCCCACCTCTGATATTTCAAAAATTCAACCATGCAGTGTCCCTGATGTGTAAGAGGTGTAATAGGGAGTTGGACTCCTACTTTCACTACTTTTGGATCTGCCCAGTTTTACAGATCTTTTGGTCAGAGGTCATGCAGGAGCTTTCAGTTCTGATGGGGCACCCAATACCCGCAACATCCCTTCTGCTGCTTTTTGGAATAGAGGACTTGGGCACAGAGGGGTGGGACCTTTTGTCAAGATGGGCCCTTGTACTGTTGGCATTGGCAAGGCACTGCATCTTAATCACATGGGTATCCAGGGCTAAACCCACAACTCAACTGTTTTACAACCTCGCCATCCAGATCTTGACACTTGAAAGACTCTCTTATATGGTTAAAGGGAGAGGGGGAGCAATTTTTTAATGCATGGAACCTATTTTTCTCTACCCGAACCAGATAGAAAGCCAGATCTTGGGAGAGGGATTCATCTAAGGTTTGCATACTGTTGAAGTGGGACTATGAAGAAGTGGAGGAGTCAGTGGTGATCAGGCGCATCCCCCGTCAGAAAAGCAGTAAGCTCTAACCAATACACGAAAGGTGTTTTTATGGTATCTTGACCACTGATGGATAGCAAACTTACTGTGCAATATTGGGGTATTACAGCATATTATTCTCTTTTCTGCATTTTTTGCTTGCTGT
Source organism: Neoceratodus forsteri (assembly GCA_016271365.2). Taxonomy (NCBI): domain Eukaryota; kingdom Metazoa; phylum Chordata; order Ceratodontiformes; family Ceratodontidae; genus Neoceratodus; species Neoceratodus forsteri. The sequence continues at coordinate 1,060,914,780 of CM028130.1, read as the reverse complement.
TCGAATGGGTTATCGCTGTACCAAAGCCACTACTGAGACATCTATATTTATCCTGAAGTCAAAAATGGAATGAACTGAACCCTCATGTACATAGTTTTGATGATTTAATGTTAGATCTTGTATGTCTGTGGTTTTTCATTTTGTATTGTTCAATTGATAAAAGATTAATAAAAATAGTATGCATAAAAAAATTTGGAGGAAATTATAATTTATATATAGAAACATAAAAACATAGAAACATAGAATTTGATGGCAGATAAGGACCACTTGGCCCACCTAGTCTTCCAATTTTCCTACCTGATGGATAAGCTGCAGATCCTAGTTAACCAATATCTCCATCATTTCCTAGATACTACAGGTATTTGCACTTTCCAGGACCTACACCACCAATATCAGCTACCCCAGGAGGACAATTACAGATACATACAAGTCTATTCTTTTATAGAAACACTGGGGCTAACAGAAAGGCATCTCCCAGAGAAATTGGAGGGGTGCTAACTTTTATAATAGGACATCAGAGGGGAATTCCTTAGCAGGGACTCATGGACCTAGCACAGAGCACCTCTGGTATGATTTTAGTCAAATAGAACACAGAACTACAAAGATCTCATACTGAAGAAATATGGTACAAATTTGCCTTCCTGGCATATTAGGTCACCATGACTCCCTATTTAAGGGAGTTCTCCTGGAAGTGATGTATTGGATATGTTAGGACACCAGCCATAAAGGCACATTACATGAGAACTTCAGTGGGCTCCTGCTGGAGAAACTGTGGGGGGGAAGACCACTACCATGTTTTCTGGAACTGTCTGCTTTTACTGGACTACTGGCAGGAAGTGGGGGGGGGAGGGATAGATGAGATGTCTGATTATCTCAATTTGTTTACACCATCTATGTCTTTACTATGTATGCTCCCATCTGGATGTAGGCTCTGCAGAATGATCTTTAAACTGTTATTGATTCTTCTCACATGTGCTAAAAAATGCTAACCAGATTGTGGTTGACACCTAAGCAACCAACCCTCAACAGTGGTATGCAGCTGTGGACAATATTTATAAACTTGAGAAACCGACCTCAACTTATACACACAGACCATGTGTTCAAAGAAACATGGCAAAAATGAACCAGACATAAATTAGAGATTGACCAACTATTTGTCACTTCTATTATTTATCTTTTTGACCCACTAGTGGTTGTGGATACTTCATGTATCTCCTTCAGGTCTCAGCTGTACCAAGTAGTTCTGTCAATGTATACCTCTGCTGCTTCTGCTATTGCACATATTTTGTTTCCTACTGTACTATGTAAAATGTGAAAGCTTCTTCAATAAAACATATATAATAAAAAAAGAATATCTTGTCTGAAGTAGATAACCGATGATATGTTGTGTGAGTGGAAGGTTTCGTTTGAGGAAGCCATGGTCATTGTGAATTGCTTTTAATAGTTAAGGTTTAAGTGACTTACTTTTGCTGGACTCACAACATGAGTGTCAGACCAGATCCCTGCTCCCGACAGCATCTGATAACAACACAAAGTGCTGGGGTTTCACTCAGAGTCTCTCCGCATTTCGACTCTGCATTCTGTTCAAATAAATTTGTACTTATACCATGACTTTGTCACTACGACTGGTGAGTGCTCCATTCTGTGAATTTTTCTAAATGAGGTAACTTCTCACTTTGTCTGGAGACATTTTATTAAACCTTATCTGGCCCTTTTAAGTTTTTAAATAATTTTGGAAGTAATCCACCTGCATTTTGGATGCATTTACCATTGTGAATAAGGGCAATGCTTATTTTAGATACTGCTTTCATCTTTATGGAAGCAGCATATTGACTTTGGATACAACACTGGAGTATGGTCGATATGGCTAAATCTCATTGCTGCACTTTCAGTATATTAATATATCATCATTGTTCTCTTTATTGATATATTAAACATGTTTTTTACTGTATTGATGTGTATTATCATGTATCAATGTGTATGAATACAAGGAAACTGTATCTGTAGGATGTAGTTATGTCGACCTGACTCCAAGCATTCATTAACAAAATCTGTCCCATATGGTTCTGATGCTAGGCAGTATTCAAAAAATTATCTTTATGAAGGGTTTCGTTTAGCGGTAGAACTATTGGAAATGTTGCCTGGGACCCAGGTTTGGACACGAGCCAGGGGCATCAGGGGCTGGCCAGAGAGTGAAAGACTGAGTGTCCCAGAGGATGCACTCCTTCCTCTTGGGCAGGAGGGTTGCTGCCTCTGCTGCAACACTGCCAGCTGGCTGACCATAGGTGATAGTGGGGTAGAGGTATGACTTAGGGTAAGGATGCTGGCCATAGTCTGTGGAACCATGTTTATAGGCACACACACTTGTTCTCCTAAGCACGCCAATATCCTGAGGGGCTGGGAATAACTAGAACACCAGGAAAAACCCTGGTCCACAGAAGTATAACAGCACACACTCAAGCCATGGCTGACCAACTTGTCACCCCATTCTGAAGGTTCTCAAGTAGGAAGACCAGCACCTCACCTGGAATGTTCAACTGGGTAAGCCCTACCATGGAGAAAAAGCCAGGGGGGTTGGAAAGGTGAAAGTGCATGAGAGGTTGGGTACAGGGCTGTGTTATAGCTGCAGGATGGAGGTAACACTGGAGAAAAAGGGGGAGAAACAAAATAATGAACAAGCATTTGTCAGTGCAAAATGTTTGGCTGCATGTTGTGTCAGGTAGGTTTTGGTTGTGTTATACAGAATAATGAAGGAAAAGTAGTATTGTAAAGCAATATACCACAAAAGGGTGTGAGTGATGCCAGGATTTACCCATGGCTGATGTGTTGTTTGGTCACGAGACTGCAGTGAGAAAAATACACTAGCCATGGGTAAATCCTGCCATCACCCACACCCTTGAATGGGATATTGCAATTATACAATGACCCTTTTGTATTTTTATTTTTTGAGAAAATAAAGATAACCTTTTAAATTATTTTGTTGAATTTTGTTATTGCAGCAGAAAAAATAGTCCTAGGTTGCTAGGGCTCAGAGCTGAAATGGACTAGTTTATTTTTTTTTTGCTTGTCTTCATTTTGTTTGTTTATAGCTCCCCAACCCCCTTACAAAGTTGTTACAAAAAGCAAAGCAAAAAAGCCTACGAGTCTCTCTAAACACTCCTCCACAGCTGAGAAAAGGATTTCCCCCCACTCCAATGCACTCTCTTGCGTCAAACGACAGTTACGGAAAACCTACAAGACACTCCTTAAAACATTGCAAAGGAGCAAAATTGTTATTGAGATCACAGTTCTGAAAACAAGCCATAAATGTCTCAGTCTCTCTCTCTCTCCCTCGTTACATCTGTGTCTTCCCTGTGAAGAATGTCATAATTTACCGGAGCTTGTCATATGCATTAAGGCATTGTCTAGACTTCAGCCCCAATTTCCCGCTTGCAGTCTTCACACCTTTCTGCCCCACTTTGCTGCTATTCCCACCTTCTCTCTGCAATGACCCATTTAAAATGCCACAGACCATGTTTCTTAAAAAATACATAAAAACCACTAACTGCCTTCTATCTTTCTTATTACTGCACTGAGAAATGAACCTACTGGAAAGGCTCAAAGAGTACTGTGTGTTTGAATTTTGTTCTTTTCATCCCAGTGAATACAGCAGTTTCCCTGCTTGATCTTCGGAGGGTTCTGAGTGATTTCATAAAGGGTGTTCCTAATGTGGCTGACTGGCCGATGGCACTTTTTACCGTGGGATGACAGCATGATTTACAACGTGTAAATCGTGCCAGCCAGCCAATTGGGAGCCAGTATTTTTGATGCCATTGCATAATAGTAAAAGATAGTGTTTACAATGGAGTCAGTAAGTAATAATATTTGTCTTATGTATTTTCATTTCCGAAGCAAGATACAGGATTTGGAAGGTTTTAAAAGTTCCTGAGGGGGAAATAAAAAAAAAAACACAAAGGGGGTTGGGACACACAGGATTTGCTTGTGTAAACTGCCAGATTCCCCCTGAGCCATTTTTATGTTGCTTGCACGCATGTGCAAGAAACATAGTGCCATCATGGAGATTTCGGAGGTGTGTCACCTCCTCCTCCAATTCAGGCAGTGTGCTGGCAGGCGCGGCCCCTGTAAGCCAATGCATTTTGGAGCTGTCTATAACGCTCAAAAATGCAGTAACGCTCTGATTGAAAGGGGAGCTACGGCTGTGAGTGAGACGATAAGAGGCTGCTCACGCAAGCAGCTCCCCCTCTATCGCACTGTGGCAGTCGGTCGGGTGCCTAACTCGCCTGCTGAGTTGTGTCGCCTCCCCCAGTAGTTGATGCCACGCTGGGAGCCCACCCCAGTGTGGCAATCATTTTGCCGACAGGGGTGCCCAATCCCCCGTCAAGGAACGCCCTCCACAAATTCCATGGCCAATGAGGGTGCCCAATCCCCATCGGCTGAATGCCCCTCCTCCTTTTGCCAAGCTGGGGCCACCCCAGCATAGCAACAAATTCTATAGCCGGGGTGCCCAATCCCCGCCGCTGAACGCCTCATCGTCTCATGCCACGCTGGGAGACCACCCAGTGTGGCAAAGGGTCCCACGTCAGTTTTTGTTGTTTTATTTTAAATACCAGAAAACCAAAACGGTCTCCGCGCGCATCTCCCAACCCCCTCCACAACCCGCACCCACCCACTGGGCACCAGCCTCCCACACCCCCACCCCACTACCTCCCTGACTCCGGCGCTGACGATTCGTGGACCGGGAACACGCCTGCATCTTTCAAAGCTGACCGCCAACTGAGGAAATGCCGTAAGCTGTATAATGGGCTAGATCGGGGTTCAACTTTGTTGCATATCTCAGGCATTTTTGGGAATTTCAAACATGGGGTTTTGGGACCCCTTCTCTTGAATGATGTCACTGTCATGGCGTTATTCGGGCCCGAAGGGTGATTTCACGCAGTGACTGTGAAATCACCCTTTGGGCCTGAGTACCACCATAACAGTGACATCATTCATGAGAAGGGGTCCCAAAAACCCCATGTTGAAAATATGGTGCCAAAATTCCAAACAATGACTGTTTTACAAGCGTGCATTGCACAGTTCCTACGCAGTCTCATAAGTTCACGAAATTTCAATATTTTCACTCCAGATTTTCAACATTGCCATTTTACCAGACCTTCTTATGAGTAGTACAGCTGTCATTTTTCACATCTCACCCAAAATGTGTTTCCACCCATGTAGCGCAGAATGGCGCAGTCGGTGTACGAAATCAATGTACAGGACAAATTAAGAAAATCACAGTGACACTGTTCATGTGCAGAGATCTTAAAATGGCTATGTTGAAAATTTGGTGAAAAAATTCCTAAAAATGACTGTTTTACAAGCGTGCATTGCGCAGTTCCTACGCACGCTCGTGAGTTTGCGAATTTTCAATATTTTCACTCCAGATTTTCAACATTGCCATTTTATCACACCTCCTCATGAGCAGTACAGCTGTCATTTTTCACATCCTGCCCAAAACATGTTTCCGCCCATGTAGCGCACAATGGCGCAGTCTGTGTACAAACTCAATGTATGGGACACATTAAGAAAATCACAGTGACACTGATCATGAGCAGAGGTCTTAAAATGCCTGTATTGAAAATTTGGTGAAAAAATTCCTAAAAATGACTGTTTTACGAGTGTGCATTGCACTGTTCCCACGCATGCTCGTAGGTTTGCGAATTTTCAATATTTCCACTCCAGAGTTTCAACATTACCATTTTACCACACCTCCTTATGAGCAGTACAGCTGTCATTTTTCACATCCTGCCCAAAACGTGTTTCCGCCCATGTAGCACACAATGGCTAGTCGGTAAAAGTAAACCAATGTATGGGACACATTAACAAAATCACAGTGACACTGTTGATGAGCAGAGGTCTTAAAATGACTATGTTAAAAATTTGGTGAAAAATTCCTAAAATGACTGTTTTACTAGCAGCGCATTAGCAGTTCCAACGACGTCAGAAGTTCGCAAATTTTCGAATATTTGCACTCAATGACTTCCAAATACCTAAACAGCACATAGAAGCAAGCAACATTCGTCATTGACAAATGCTTGTTTTTTGTGCTGTTTGCTAAAGACCAGGACTGATCTGTTAACTATACACCATTGACTGGGAGACCCAAGCAGCTCATAGAATTGCATGTTACCATCATTACTCCCTCATTCCTCTTTACATTTTTTTTATGCATTTATAAAGGAGGTTTCCATCTGCCAGAAACAGGCAAAGTTAGAAGGAAGCAGTGCAAGGCATTAAATAATTCTTAAACTCTGCTTCAGATGAGAAGTGGTAGGGAAATGTAGTCTGCTACTGGAAAAGAAAAATAATGCAATCATTACTGCTTTATTTTACAAATGGGTTTCTGATCTAAAAAGTACTAAAATTGTACAAAATGAGGCAGAACTAAACGTCCAGTAGAGCATGTTCAGAATAAAGCAGTTCTGTTACATTTTAATTCCGACCTAAAGCTCTTAACACTGTGGATGTGCATTTTACTCTGAAGGTTTGATAAAAAAAAATACATGACAAAAGACTTGTTTGTCATTAGTGAGCCTTGTATGCTGACAAATGGAAGTGTATGGAGGTACAATCTGTTTTGAAGGGACTACTGGTTATATATAGTGTGGGCAGGATGATGTAGTCTGTTGTGACTAGTGCATTCCTTTCAGGTTGAACTGCAAAAATGGCATAGTCTTAAAATTCCAAGTCACATGAATGTTTCATTGCCATAAGTACATTCAGGCCTCACGAGGAAATCTTCATAATGTTGGTGTTTTTGTTTTTCTTTTAAGATTTTGACCCCAAATTTTCAATAGTGTCTTTTTATGACCCCACTTTGTGAACCTGATTTCAAATCCTGCCAGAAAGTTTATTTCACGGAAATCACATTTCAGGCCAGATTTGAAAACCTTCTCCTACCTTGTTCATAAAAAGACCATGCTGAACAGAGTAACCAACAAAATAACTATTAAAAAGCTGCAAAACAATAATCTGGTGCCCTACCCCCCACCCCCCCACATACAGTGTCTGGTCATGCCCATCACCACAATCCAGACCTCCTGCCTCTCTCCCAATAAAAAAAAAGAATAGCCAGTCTTACTACACTCTACATTAAGGCCTTTTTTTGTTCCAGCAAGAGAGAGAGACCCCCCCCCCATTTCACCACAAGAAAATCTGGTTCATCACTCCTCTCATCCAACCAGCCACCACACCACTACACCTAAAACCATTCAATTTCCCCTCCACCCCATATACAGTATGGTTTTATGGTACTTCCCTGACCTAAAATTGGAAACTCAATGCAACCTGTGCCCTTAATTGTAAAACACATACACAGCACTGTAGTCCATCACCACAATCTGCACCCTCTTACTACCCACCCAAAAAAATAACTCTGCCAGTCCCCAGCAATATGTTCCCACTCTTCGTGTCCCATCCCAACTCAGTCTTACTGGGACTAAAAAAGGCCTTAAATGGAGAATGGAGTAATGCTGATTTTGTTTTGTCATTTTGTTATTTTGGGGGGCAGGGTGTGTGTATATGTGTGTGTGTGTGTGTGTGATGATAAGCCAGGCAGAGTGAGTGAGTGAGTCTGTACAGGTGGGTCAGTGAGTGAGTGAGTCTGTACAGTTTATGACCAGAGAGTGTGTGGTTCCCAAACACAGACAATCTGCTCATGAACTAAAACACATACACACATACACATACACACACACACACACACACACATACTGGCTCATCACCACATTCCAGAATCTCCGACCCCCCATACAAAAAACAATATCTGCACCCTTACCTTTCAACTGCCTCTTACTACGAGAGATGTCTCTTATTTTGCCCCAAAACCGATCTGTCCCTCATCCATCCCTCTGAAAAAGGTGCTGCCTACACAGAGAATGTGCTGTGAATTGAGACTTTGAAGCACAAATGCATATGACAAGTAAACACAATCATTTTCACAGGGTACAGAACATGTACCTTCATGTTTTTGAGGTTGCGTCCCTCATTACGAGGCCCAGTGTCCCTTGGTTTAGGTATTCATAACCATGGTTGATTGATTCCAGTTTACTGTTTGACTTTTGGTTATCACCATGTTATTTGAAAGAGTTTATAAACATAAAAAGATAACAATACATCAAAGCATAGGAGTATTGCATCACAGGTCATGTGTATCAAAACCCAGAGACAGTCAGTTGATGCAATCTAGGTAAGCAGTACCAGTACAAGAAAAACATTTTTAAGCGGTCAAATGCAAACATAATAACAAATATTTAAGCACCAAAAATGTTAGCTGAACACAGATCTATAAAGCTTTATGGTTTACATTATAGTGTATTGGTCTGGCTAAAGCCGGTAGAATCTTTCGAGTATTATAAAGGAAGACCAGCTCAGAGGAATAACCCTAATGGACCAGTCAAATTCAGAAGTACATTTATATGCTTATTTAGCAAATATTTAAAATATATACCCTTCTCAGTGTCCTATAGCCACAGGAACATTTTAGAGTAATACATTCACAGTGGAAACTCAAATATTCAGATGGTTGTACCTAGATGCACCTGTCTTTGATGGATATCAAAAGACTTTTCTGAAGTTCTAATGAGAAAGTCCCAGCCACAATAGTATTGTACTCTACACAACCTGATATAAATTCCAGCTATAGGAAGACTGGATCTCTGCATATCTTCCATATGCTAGTGAGAGAAATAGGACAAGATCCTCATACTGGCTGACTTTAAACAGTGAAAGTTTTCTTTTAGGCCAAAACAGACAACTGGATCTATAATAGTCCCTAACCACCAGAGAATTACAAGGAAGAATTTACATCACTGCTTGCCTGTCAACCAGATGCCAAGAGACATCTGATCCTGTATTAAGTTTGAATTCGTACATCATGAGCTTGCAATTTCCACCAGTTACTATCTTAAGAAGTACTCAGTGCCCATCAATATACAGGTAAACCTCAGAACACCTTTTTTACTTAAAATGGTTGAAATAGCTTATGCTGATCAACAAATTGAACTGAAATACTTAAAATGGCTGACCAAAGGCCTTCACCCCATACTAATCTTCCTATGGTCTGGAACAGCAGTTAAATCAACCATGGAGCTTATAGAACTGAGAGCTGGTGTTACTTATAAGCTCTCAAGGACAACCTCAACATTTATATAAGACTCTGATGTCAATGATACATCAGATCTTAATTTCAATTTATGGATATTTCCAGATTTTTTATAAAATGTAAATTATTTAGAAAACAACCTAGAAGAAGACTGATACTTAAAAGGCTAAAACCATTTCAAAGTGCTTACCTTGACAAGTGAACACGCTTATATGATATTGCTACAGAGATATTACAGAATTATGCCAATTATGAAAGACCTTTTTTAGTCAGCAAAATCAATCCTATTCTTGAAACACCAAACAGGCAGATTAAGTAAATGATACTATAATGACTAGAGTGTATAGTAAAAGGATAATCAAACATACATTATACAATGGCAAGAAAATTTCCTGAACTCTGATTGGTCATTCTGGGGCTGGACCCATGATGTTATCCCAGCATATAACATCATGGGTGTGATGTTATCCCAGCATAACATCACGGGTCTATTCGCAGCACTATGAATCTTCTAACTGATTGCATCGGATTTGTTGGATTTGGATGATAATTTTCTTTTTCTCTGAAGAAACCAAAATATTTTTCCACACTAACAAAAATATCTTTATAATGATTTTTTTTCAATTCTGTATAACAACAAGCCATACAAGCCATTGTATAATAGGAATAATGCCCTCCAGAGTCTGTGTCGTGCTGGGATAACGTCACTTCTGGGGTGATTGGCATCACTCAGCCTGTGGCCTCGTGCTCAATTACTGAGGCATGACATTATCCCAGCATGACGCACACCCCTGTTGGGCATTATTCCTTTAGTATATACAAATTATGTAAAAGTTTTAAAATTTAAACTGGTACTTAACACTTCAGTAAATCATTGATAGTTTCAGGTTATAATGTTCTGGATCTAGTATTTCCAATATTTCCGGATTACTTTAGAATCTCCAAAAATCTTGCACCAACAAATACAGTAGTAATTTATACAACAGGGGTGAGTGGAGAAAGCATCACAGAAAATGGCGTCTCTTCACTTCTGTGGAATAAAATGATGATGACAGGTCTACTATGAATGATTATTATAGTATGCACTGCAAACCCATTGGTCCACAGTGTGGATCAATGAGCTTGCAGCACATACTATAAGCTGTCATTTGGCAGTCAGCTGCAGAGGTATGCAGGTGGGTATGCTGCCCGCTGATGACCGGGGGGAGCGGGGGTGGGAGGGTGCCACTGGACTGTCACAGATAAAAACGGGCAGTTTTGCTCATCCTGCTAACAAGTATAAAAAATTTAAATGAAATGAAATGAAATGGACTACCAGGGAAAGTATGAAGTGATATTTCATGTAATCAAGGTTGCCGGATGGGGAGGGGGTACCACTAGACTACCAGGCATAGGTGTTGGAACAGGGAGCGCCACTATAGCCATGGCCCTACCACTTTCATATGTGGCCCTATCAGTTTTTGCAATCACGTTAATGTATTTAATAGTGGAGAATTTACCTCTTACATCTTTGGCCCTATCACTTTTCAAACCATTCAGGCACCAATGCTACCAGGGTATTTTGAAATGGGATTACATATTGATCAGGGATATGGGCAGGGAGGGTGGTACCACTGGATCACCAGGGCAATATTATTTCACCAGTATGGGTGATCGGGGTTACAGGAGGGGAGGGGGGAAACACTAGATTGCCAGGGAATGTACAACAGTTAGTTTGGGTGATCGGTGGTACAGGATGGGAAGGGGGTACTACTGCGGTACCTGGTACTGGGACCGCATGCTATGCAGGATGCCAGGCTCATTTCGCTGGACAGCCCAGTACACCTCATGCAAATGGTGCCATAATGACATGCAAATGGCCCTATTTGCACCTTGCATGCATTATGGCTCCATTTCCATACATGTGTCTGAACATCAGGAATTTGCACATGGCATATCTCTGATGCACTGGTGCATTTCCCATTCCTGGTACTCAAACCTGTCTGGGAAATGAGCTGGTGTATTGTATTTGCACTGTGTGCATTTTGTGGTGTATTCAGAAAAAATGCGCCATGACACATCTCCTTTGAATATATCCCTTTGTTGCTCCAGTGCAACTCAATTGTGCTGCACAGCCACTTGCGTCATTGCCAGGTGCAATTTTGAATATTGGGCCCTTAGTATATACTGCTGCTTCATATGTTGACAAACTTCAGCAAATACATACAGCAACATTATGGTGCACCTAGAAAATGTAATATTCAAATGCCACAGGTGTGATGTACAAGGAATATAGGAAATGTTTTTTTAGGTTCAAACTTTGAATAGTAACATGTGTCAGTCCTGTACCATGATGATTTCCTTGATGTTAGAGTTCTCACTTGTTACATCTTTCATGTGTTTTTTTTTTTTTTAAATACTTAGGTCAGATTTGAGAGTCCACGTAGTGACCAATATCATACTTATGAATTAATTTCAAAAAACTGTACTGAAACAAAAATGTCCCCTTATGCTGTCAATGGTCTACGTGTCCACCTGTTGTATGAAGTATGGTACATGATGTGTTGACAGTACCGCTGACCATATACAAAATATGTCAAATTTGATGAATGCTATAAATAGTTTTCATAGGATAACATTTTGTGTCACCCAATGTTGGCACGTGAACCACTTTATTTATTTATTTATTTATCTGTGTAAAATTTGGTAACTGGGAAAGGCACACTGAGCTGAAGCCTATGGTATGTGCGGGATGACTCCAACACTGTATCTGTGGCTGACTGCTTTGATGGCCTCAGTACAGTTAGTAAAGTGGAAGAACTTGTGTGATAAAAAATATTTATGTGGCCTGCACTGGCAATGTCATATAAGTGTCTTGAAATGTAGCAATACATGTGTGACTGAATCATATGTTTAAGTAGGACATAACTGCTGTTCTCCCTCTTTCACAGGACACACCTGAAAATGAAGGCATTTCTTCACATAAAATGCACAACAGAAGCTGTTGAATTTGCATTAGCTTATTGTGATCACTGCACTGATGACTCAGTAACTGCTGTGAGTCCATCTTTAGATTTTGGTTTTGGCAGTAACATATTGCTGTCATCCACTGATGGGCTGAACATTTCCCTCCATTCAACAGCCACCAATGTTGCCTTCGAATACTCATATACACTACTACCACCAAACTCTACTTGCAGTAAAAGGGTTCAAACATCCACAAAGATGTTCACAAGGACAAAAAGTTTGCATGTTTCCTTCTTTACTATTTCTTCGATACAGTTATGGATTGCTGTACTGACAGTAGCTTGACATATTTGTAAATAAATTACTTATTCTGCCTGTCATGTTCTGTAGATGGCAGTGACAAGATCCATATACATTTATTTGCACAGTTACTTTTCAAATGTTTCTCTTTATCTGTGGTTAGAAGTAGTTCAGTTTAAGGTTATATGCAGTACTGTTGTTTTATGTGCAGTCTTGCTGCACATAGCTGGGTCGCATGTGTTACTAGGTCACATTGTGCCACTGACATATCTCCAGTTGTTGGATTATTTCTATGTTCCTTTGATGTATGTCATGACTTTAATGAAATGATGCATGAAATCACTGAAAAATGGTCACTGGACTGGCCATTTATTGCAAGTATTGCACACCACAATTTTTATTTTCTTTTGTAGTGCTGTTTTCACAACTACAACAGTTTCATTATCTTGGTAATATATTAAAAGGTGTGCACTGAAAACACTGTGCTGATGTTCCTTGGAGGCTGATGGTAGTGGGCTGGGCATCACACCTTACATCTTACCTGTCGCATGTCATAATGTACCACTGCTACACAGCATGTCAGGTGTTATAAATTTAATGAATGCACCTGTTGGTCAGTTCCTCTGGTCATGTTGTGTACGTATGTGTGTTGTGGTTTTCTTACGTGCCTTGTCACTTAAGAAGCCTGTTGTTGCACATATTTGGCCAAGATGATTGATGTATTTGTCACCCAAGTGACTTCTGACATCTATGTACAGTCATATGACTTCTGTGTCAGTATTAGTAGCAGATGCCATTTAATGTGTACCTTGATGTTTATTCTTGAATTTTTTTTTTTGCCCTAGCAACAAATACAAAGCCGAGAGAAATACACTCTGTCAGAGTACAGTACATCTTACTACTTATCCCGAACCTCTGGCTTGTTCAGTGCCCATTGCCAGTCCAGACAAAAGCGAGGCAGAGGACAACAACCTCAACTATGTCCCCTGCAACTCATCCATATTGGCCACAGAGAAGGAGACATACCAAAACAGGCCAAGGCATATGTCACGCATCTATGTTTTCTGCATTGTCTCACATCTTCTGCATGTGAACTGTGCGATATACTGCCTTAGTAAAGATATATTTTTCCATTACCAGCAGTGTTTTACAGTATTTCACATGCAATATTCATTTTCATTACTATAGGAAAGTTGATGTATATAATGGGAAATGTTGTGCAGAAGAGGAAAAATTAAGTGTGTCACGTAGTTCACTATTGTAACTGTTCCAGAAAAGTGATCAATGTAGGGAACCTTGTACAGTGTTCTTCTCCTCCAATGATCCACTCAGAAAAAATGGCACCTTACTTTTGGTCACATCTGAGTGCGTGAAATGTTGTCACAACAAGGTATGACAAAACCAGAAAACCACCGGACCCTATACCATTGTAAATCTGTTGCCATCTATGGCCATATTGGTCTCAGGATGTATGGTGTCAAAGGCTCTGTGCATTTTCAAACTGTTAAATGTGGTGTGTGCGAGCAGGACCACCATGCAGAACCACATTAGCAATACCATTTCACCCATTCTAAGCCACCTGTGGCAGGAAGAACAGCTTTAACTGATTCAGTGTGTTTGAAATAAATGGAGGTTGGACTAATACTTGGAGTAGATTGGCATGCAGATAGCCTGGGACGCAGTGTCAAATATAGGTCCTATACTTTTTTTGGAGCAATGCATAAACAAAGTGATTAATGTCTGTCTTGTTCAGGTATTTGTCAATGTTGCCACATGACAAAAGTGTTTTGATACCAACTTCAGTATTGCTTTTGCTGCATGTTTACCATAATGTTGTTATTTCATATGTGTATTGTGTTACTTTGACAACATTGTACCACACTTTTTGCTGCCACAGGTGCATATGATGACAGGGACATGTATCTTCACATCTCCTTGTCTGCCCCTGTGTACATGCATGGAACGAACATTTTATTTGAAGCACACAGAGAAGTGTTGTGTCTTATACACAAGGGGTGCACTTCATGCCTGGACATGTGGCAGCTGTCAAAGAAGGTGTCAGGAGTCCCGATCCTGTTGCCATTTCCACACGTGCTGAAGAGGGAGTGGTACAGTAACTGGGGAGGGCGATGACACATGGTGGGCCACAATGGCCACTGTGTGTGCATGGGACTGTTTTATACTACCTGATGTGATTGCGTTTGCAGGGGGAGAAACAAGTACCATGACCAGTTTTGATAGCAATGGGATGGGTTGTGATTGGGTGGGGTGGAGGGCACCACCATCACCATAGAAACATAGAAATTGATGGCATATAAAGCCTGCTTAGCCCATCTAGTCTGCCCATTTTCCATAAATACTGCAATGCCACAGATCCTACTTGATCTCCAGCTTTTACTCTCACATGTTGCAGGGATTCTCTTTTGCCTACCCATGCATTCTTGAATTCCCCACCAGTTTCTTTGTTTGTACAAGACAGACTTGCAATTGTGCAGGTAGTGGCAGGTAACACAGAGGCCAGCTGTTTCTCCTTCAGCCGCTCAAGTGGTTGTGTGGCTGCATTACATACAGCACCCACTAGTTTAACCTAGAGTTACCCAGGGGTTTGTTCAGTGCTTCTTTTACAAACATATGAACATATGAAATTGCCGGCAGAAAAAGGCCCACAGGTCTATCAAGGCTGCCCGATTGTGCAGCTCTTAGTTTCATATCATTAGAGCTGCCCTCCTCCACCCAAACCCCTCCCTTTCTTCTCTTTCCCAGTCCTTCTTCCCCTTTGTGTTCTTGTCTGTACTAACCCTGCCCTTGACTCAATCCCAACCCTGCTTAAAGCTATCTACTGTCCTTTGAGCGATTAACTCCTCTGGCAGTGCATTCCAACCCACCACCACTCTATCTCTCTGTCAAGTAGTGCCTCCTCGTCTCACTCCTAAACCTTCCTCCTTCCAACTTCAGACTGTAACCCCTAGTGACCCTTCCCCCTTTAAGCAGAACACTTCTCCCTCCCTGACTTTGTTTATGCCTTTCAAGTACTTAAAGGTCTCTATCATGTCCCCTCTTCTCTTCTCTTCTCTCTTCCAGCGAGTATATGTTGAGCTCCTTCAACCTTTCCTAGTATGGCAACTCCCCTGATCATTTTTGTAGCTCTATGCTGCACCCCCTCCAGTTATGTCCCATCCTGTTTGAGGTATGGGCACCAGTACTGTACACAGTACTCCAAGTGTGGCCTCATCAGTGTTCTATACAAAGGCAGGATGACCTCCCCCTTTCTAGAGGTGAGCCCTCTGGCATTTCACCCCAGCATCCTATTTGCCCTTGTTGCCATCTTTCTACACTGTGCTGATACCTTCATGTCCCCTGTAATTGTTACCCCCAGGTTCCTCCTCTGAAGCTGTTATCTGCACTCCCCCCCAGTCCATAGCTGTTCCTGGGATTTCTGGCTCCGAGGTGCATGACCTTGCACTTCTTAGCATTAAACCACAACTGCCACTTCCTAGACCAGTTTTCAAGTTTAGCTAGATCCTCTGTGACAGCCTGCCTCCCTTCCTCATTGTCCACTTTTGCACAAATCTTAGTGTCGTCCGCAAACAGGCTGATCTTACTCTTGACCCCCTCTTCAATGGCTCCAATAAAGAGATTGAACCAAACAGGGTCCAGCACTGAATCCTGCAGTACCTCACTTGTTACTGGCCTTGGCTTGGATGTCTCCCTCTTACAGCTATCCTCTGTTATCTGCCCTGCAGCCAGCTTTCCACCCACCCCACCAGTTTTTCCCCAGCCCCCATGTCCCTCAGCTTGCTCATTAATCTCCTGTGTAGCACAGAGTTGAAAGCTTTGCTGAAGTCTAGATACAGGACATCCACAGCATGGCCTTCGTCATCCGCCCTAGTGACCCAGTTGAAGAAGTCAGTCAGGTTAGTTTGGTAAGATCTTCCCGTGACAAACCCATGCTGTCTCTCTTCCTGCAGACCAATGATATTGAGAATGGTTATCAATCTCTCCTTCAGAATGGTCTCCATCTACTTACCCACTATGGAAGTCAAGCTCACCAGTCTGTAGTTGCCTGGTTGGTCCTTGGGTCCACTCTTGTGAAGGGGCACCATGTGAGACATCCTCCAGTCCCTGGGTACATTCCCTGTCTCCTGAAAGGTGTTGAACAGGTCCATCAGAGGGACTGCCAACACCTCTGCTAGTTCCTTCAGAACGCTTGGGTGTACACCATACGGTCCTGGTGCCTTGTCCATTCGCAAGGCTTTAATGCCCTTCAGAACTGTATCCTGTTGGACGACCCCATCTGTTATCTCTGCACCCTCCACCCTTGCCCCCTTTCCCCTTCGATATTGGGCCATCCCTTTCTTTTGTGAACATGGAATGTGCATAATGACTGCACCAAAAGCTTTTGCGCAGTGCCAACATCAATCAATAATCAATCAATATCTTTAGTAACAAGTTATAGTACACATACAATAACAATTACAGATATCATAATAAACATATGACAGGCTATATACACTACCGCATAGCAATGGGCACAACAGGAGATAGTGCCTCATAAATACAATTGCATGGATATGGATATAAGGACATAAGGGCCAATGGGCTAAAGTTTATACAGCAGTCATCATAGGGAGGGAGGGCCATAGTGAGCAGGAATAACAGATCCTCTATAGTCATACTGCAATGCAAATAAAGGTGGAAGTCCTTCGGGTAAATACCGAAAGCAAGAACTGACATATGGGGTGGCTGAAGTGGAGCAGGGGTATAAGGGGTGGGCAGGGTGAGGAAGGGGGTTAGAGTGTGAGAGGGTAGCAGAACTTGAAGAGGGTTGGATATGATGGCCTAAGGAAGAAAATCTGTAAGATGGGAGGACAAAAGATGCATCAGGCAATGGTTAATGTTAGGACCCATATTTAAAGCAGTGTCAGACCTTGATGTTAGTACCTTGATTTGAAGCAATGACAGGCCTCAGAGAACATCCTCAGGAACATAGCTTTGAAGAGGGAAAACGTGACAGGGGTAATGAGCCTTAGGAATTTCTGAATCTTGTTCCAGAGTGTAGGAAGAGTGAAGCTTATAGAGGCTCTGCTGAAGTGTATTTTAACTTTAGGAATAGCCAGAGATAAGATGGTAAGACTTCTAAGAGGATAGACACTAGGGGGACAGGAAGGTAAGCAGCTTGTGAGATACTAGGGTAACTTGAGAGTAATGGCCTTGTATGTCCAAAGTACAGCATCCTTCCTATGCCCCCTGAAGCTAAGAGAGCTCCAGCCTAAGGAAGAGTAGAGGATGCAGCGATGCATTGCATAAGGGGCATCAGAGATAAACCTAAGGGCTCTGTGATAGAAGGTGTCAAGCTTGGAGAGAGCTGCACTAGTACTATGACCATACAGGAAGTCTGCATAGTCTAAGAGGGGCAAAAAGGTAGCTTGAACAAAGAGTTTTCTAGCTTCATGGGTAAGCACATGCTTGATTTAGAAGAAGATACTTAGCCTTTGCCTTAGTTTCTTGGTGAGCTCATCAATGTGATCTATGAAGGACAATTTAGAGTCAATCCAGACCGTCAAGTATTTGAGTTATTCCACGAATTACAGGGCTTCTTCCAAGAGGGTGCTTATGTGACAGATCATCAAGGATGGATACTTCTGATGACGAGGTTCCTAGTACATCACTTAGGTGTTTAAGTAGTGATAGGCCAGCTGAGGGGGGCCTATAGCACCCATGATTATAGATAGAGGTTGATTTGGCAGGTTGGATTCTTAGTGTGAGGCACTTGAACTCCTTTGGGACTGTACTTGAGTCCTCCATAGATACGATAATGTTGTCACGGACATAGATGGCTACTACCCCTCCTTGGAATATCCTATCAGTGCAAAACAAGTTGTATGAAGGAATGTTAGCCTCTTAGTCCAGGGTAGTTGGTCTTAGCCATGTTTCGGTAAGTACAAGAATGTTAGGAGAGCAATGGATGGAACAGATTTTGATGCATTGAGCTTTTTAGTAGGCTGCAAGCATTTATATGCAAAAATTATAACCCTTTTAGTAAGGGTCGATCAGCAGGGGCAGGAATGGGGAGAGAGGGCCCAGGGTTTAATTCGACATTACCGGCACAGATGAGAAGCAGCAGTAGCAGCTTTTTTATAGCAGCAAGAAGTAGGCGAAATGACTGAGTTTTGCCCCTGATGCGAGAGCAGTTTCGCTGCCTATTCTCTGAGACCATAAAGCGAGGAGAAGGGCGGTAGTAAGCATACAGAATAGCCTTAATGGAGAGAGCAAATGCATGTGAAAGAGGGAGTTGGAACCCAAAATGAATACTACAGTGTAAGGTTGTGTAAAGACCAGATCGAGTCAGTGCCAATGAGAGGGAAACATTGAATAATTTGGGTATGAGGTTTAAGCTGCCTGAGAATATACCTGGGTGCTGCAAGTAGAGGAGCTTAGAGGACCCACGGTATGTGCCAGTTATGCTAAGTAGTAGGAAGCCTATGCTAAAAGAGAGAAGCAACATTGTTGCAGAGCAACCTGGCAAAGCGTACTCCTCTCAAGTGGGTGGAGAAGTGGTGAATTAGTCCTATTTGTTAACAACTATGCCAGAGGGCGTGAGCTTTGAACAGGAACAGAAAGATAATGTATTTAATAACTGGCGGGGTGGGACTGGGGGGGTGAGGGAAAAATAGTGGCTTTTGCCATACCTTTCAGGCTGAGTGTCTGGGCTTGTGGTCTCAAGTGGTAGCTAAGGAGGCGTCGTCCGCCCGAGGGCTGAGTCTCCCTCGGCTGATGAGCTGGGAGCCCTGGGGAGGGTGGTCTTGGCTGAGGAAAGAGGAAAGTGTGAGAGGTTAAGTGCTGGCAGTGCACAATGGAGCAGACAGACCAGCAGGGAGCCCGAATTACCAAGACAAAGGGAACATATTAGTTTGGGCGCCAAAAGTCTGCAGCCAGAGTTAAAAAATCAGGAAAGGGCTGTAACACTTACAACTATAAATGCAGTACAATTTTTTTTTTTTTGATAACAAACAGTGACTAGATGTTGCACTTAGGCAAAAATATACTTTAAAAAAACAGTGATTTTTAGGCAAATAGATCAATAGAAGAAAAGGAGGTCTTTGAACCAATCGGAATGGGCCCAATGAGGAACTCACTTTCTGATTGGTTAGCGGCTTTTGTCGTACCTTTCAAGCTGAGTGTCTGGGCTTGTGGTCTCGAGCGGCAGCTAAGGAGATGCCATCCACCTGGAGGCTGAGTCTCCCTCGGCTGATGAGCTGGGAGCCTTGGAGAGGGTGGTCTCGGCTGAGGAAAGAAGAGAGAGAGAGAGAGAGGTTAATTGCTGACCTTGCACAATGGAGCAGACAGACCAGCGGGGAGTCCAAATTACTAAGACAAAGGGAGCATATTAGTTTGGGCGCCAAAAGTCTGGATGCTGAATATGGGTTAACCACGGCTATTCATGGCCATGCCTCTCCACTTGCAAGCGCACATATATGATGACTTGCCATGCTGTATCTGTCAATGCCCAAGCAACACTCCATATGAAATATGTGCATTCAGGTCAAAACACAGCTTACCTTGACAAGCCCCACTTAGCAGTACTGCAGACATTGGAATATGAGGGCACAGATGTCATGCTCGAATTCTTAGAAGTAGATCCATATGGCTGATGATGTCATTTATTATATTAGCAGTAACTCATTACTTCTTGCCACTGTTTAAGGTGTACATTGTTGTTGTTTTTTTGGAGTTACAATGCACAAATGTATGAGCCCTTGCTAACAGGATGACACTTACAGTCTGAAAACTGCAACATGACTTTGTTTATTTGGTTTCCTTTTTGAATTGTCCTCACACCTGCAGGACTGTGGAAAATTGTTAAGAGTCTTACCAAGCAAAGAGGTATGAAGGCAATATCTCAGTGGAAGAAAACAATCATTATGAAATGGGTAGAAAGAATGCTGGCTCCTGATTGGCCACAAGAGTAGCTTTCAGCTGGGCCATTATCCCAGCACAATGGCCCAGCTAAAAGTAATATGTTTAAAAAGGCATAAAATTTACTAAAAATGACCAATTTCATTATCGCAATAAGGCACTCCAGGGGGGTGTTATGGTGGGCTAATGGCCCTTCTCAAGTGGAGGAAGCACTCGGCTATGCTTCGTGCTTCAACCCACCCAAGGTGGGTCATTATCCCACCATAACACACCCCCTGTCACACCTTATTGCCTAAATGATCATGTGTACTGGGTAGCTTCATCCACTCCAGACAGAGATGCCGATGTAGTGTCTGGTAAATGGGCTAGACTCATTACTCATATGCAGAATATACATGACGCGCAGTGCTGCATTCCCATAATGTAGTCATGGACCTCTGGAAGGGAGGAAAGGAGGAAGACGTGGCTAATGCCAAGTAAGTAAATCTGTAAACATCTTCTTCCCCTTTTACCTTTCTTGTTTATTGCAAGTTCATAAACCATAGGCTGTAATGATGGTTCCACAATGTAATCAAAAAAGGATGTTCTGTATCGTAATGCAGATGTGCATAGTAAATACCTTAACCAAATGACAGTGAGGGGTAACATAACATGTATCCACTACTGAATAACAGTTGTGCTAAATGGAAGTGAGGCATCACAGCATAAAGTCGTGCTGTTTTGAGTGATAGGTGTTATCTCACTGTAGAAGACATTGCCTGCTTACTGTATGTTTAAATTATGTTCGTGTATGTGCACTGTCAGTAACCCTTCCTAACCTCCTTTCTTTCTCATGATAATGTCTGGTGTCATGATATGTGGTGACATAGTAACATGCTGGATCTCATTATATTAACAGGTGAAGTGGCAATGGAGAAACTAGTTTCACTTCTTGAAAATGGCCAGCTGATAAAGGACATTATGCATCTGTCACCACACCATCAGAGATCCTCAGTGGAGTCATTTCATAACAACATAATACATTTCATATCAAAACACAAAGCATTTTCCTTTGATGGCATGAAATGCAGGTGAGGTATTTATTGCAAAATAATGAATAAAATCCAGCACTCCAGAGCCATAATTCAGGGACAGCATTCCTTTTTATTTTTACAAAAATTTGTTTTTAAAGTGTAAGCTTCAAAATAAATACTTACAAACAATAGACTGCGTAAATAATTAAATGTGAGTAAATCTAGGACTCCAAAACCCTTCCAGCACAAATTTAATGGATATACTTATTTAAACTGAAACCCACAAGCTTGATACTCCATATCTCAAAACTGAAAGCCTGACACTCTGTATCCTGACACTCGGGATTTGCCAGCAGAAGAGGTTTTTTTTTTATGTTTTGGGAGTTTAGTTCTGAGCCACAATGATCTATTTTGTTGCTACTGCAAGGAAGAAAACTGACAAAGTTCTCTTAATGAGCTCAGGATGCAGAAGTTAATTGCCAGGAACAGACGTCTTATAAAAGAGCAGCAATACGTGTGTGTGTGTGTGTGTGTGTGTGTGAGAGAGATAGAGAAATAACCTCAGAGAAGGACTTTGATTTTGTTTGAACTGCCTGTGTAAGAGCTATCCTGCACAATTTTATTATTTTTTGTATTTTGTTGTTAGTGATAATTTATTTAGTTATTTAATTTTTTTGGATAACACCTTTGAGCATACAGCTTGTTTACAAAGGTTCCACACTGGTTTTATATCTATATATATATATACATACTGTATATATAGCAGTAACAATGATACAGGCAACAGCCAGGAGTTAAGTTACATTACAAAGGAGTTGAATTACATTACATAATTATTTATAGAACTTTTTATTCTCATTAGGCATGGCAACTTTATTTCTAAGGCGTCTAATCCCAGAGGCTCTGGGTGCTGTACAGAATAAAAAACAGAATGCAAAATACAGAGATAACATTTGTGCAGTAGCAACATATTTAAAACAACATTCTTAAAAGCATAAATATAAAATATGCGATAGCTGAGGATAGGGTAGGGGGGAGATGGCTTAATCCCCAAAAGCCTGGCAGAAAAGGTGGGACTTAAGCCTCTGCTTAAAAACACCAATCGAGGGAGCCTCCTGGAATGCAGCTAGAAGCATGTTCCATAGGGTGGGCCCAGAGACACTAAAAGCTCAGTCATCAGAGGTCTTGAGCCAGACCGTAGGAACATCCAGGAGGCCACTCGAAGCAGAGCAAAGGGAACGGGCAGAGGTCACAGGTGACAGGAGCTCAGACAGGTAGCCAGGACCCAACCCATATAAGGTCTTATGGATGAACAAGCCCACCTTGAAAATGACCCTCCATCTGACTGGCAGCCAGTGCAGAGCATGTAGGACTGGGTTCACATGGTACAAATGAGATAGTTCACTCAGTAACCAGGCCGCCACATTCTGCACTAGCTGCAGCCTGTGGAGGGTCTGTCTCTTGACCCTGAAGTAAGGAGCATTACAGTTGTATATCCTGGAAATCACAAAGGCATGTACTAGGGTTGGCAGATCTTCAGGCAGAACAAGGGGCTTTACCCTGGTGATGTTCCATGAATGGTAAAAAACACTCTTCACAACAGATGACATCTGATCTTTGAAGGTCAGTCTGCTGTCCAGGATCACACCTAGATTTCTCACCCTCAGGGAAGCAACCAATGAAGCAGGTCCTAGAAGAAGATCAGTGTCCACTCCAGGTAGCAACCCATACCACCAGCACCTCTGTCTTGTCTGGGCTGAGTCACAGCCAGCTGGAAGCCATCCAGTCATTGGTTTTAGCCAGACAGGTGTAAAGCACATCAACTGCGCAGGATGTCCTGTGGGCAAATGACAGATACAGCTGGATGTCATCCACGTAGCAGTGAAACTCCACACTGTACTGTCGAATGATCTCACCCAGGGACAGCATATACACCATGAACAGCATCAGTGACAAGATTGGGCCCTGTGGAACTCCACAAGACAGAGACATTGGAGAGGAGAAGAAATTCCCCATCACTACCCACTGCACCCTGTTTGAGAGATAGGACTCAAACTGTCTGATGGCAACACCGGCAAGTCCACATAATTCACAGAGCTGATCGAGAAGCACAATGTGATCCACAGTGTCAAAAGCTGAAGAGAGATCGAGGAGCACAAGAACAGACCTGTCTCCTCTGTCTCTAGCCCTGAGTAGGTCATTATGCACTTTAACTAGTGCAGTTTCTGTGCTGTGTCTAGCCCAAAACCCCAACTGAAATGGCTCATAGATGTCGAAGGATGTGAGATGATCCTCGAGCTGCTGTGCTACCAGTTTCTCAGCAACCTTGCTCAAAAAGGCAGGTTGGAGATACAGCAGTAATTCACTAGGATGTCTTGGTCGAGTGAATGTTTCTTTAGGAGGGGTCTCACCAGCGCCTCTTTCAGAGAAGCTGGGAACACCCTTTCCACCACTGAACACCTGGCTATCCCAGCGAACACTGGGCCAACAACCTCAGTGCATCTCATCAAGAAATGAACTGGGGCTGGGGCCAGTTCACAAGATGTATACTTCAGCTGTAAGATCACCCGAGTCACCTCAGACACCTCCACTGGCCTAAACTCTTCCCAGGCAGACAGAGTTCCTCTTCTCCCAACAGACTGACAACTCTGAGGTGGAAACCTACCTGACGTAATCCCCAATCTGATAGCCGACACCCTGTCAGAGAACAACAGAGCAAACTCCTCACACAAGGTGGATGAAAAGGCTTTTTTCAGCTGAGGACAGGCTGAATGAAGAATCCTGTCCACAGTCTAAAAAAGCTGAGCAGGTCTCTTCCTCACTGCTGCAATCTCCCTGGACAGGAACTCTGCCTTCTTACGGGAAATTGCCTCCTAGTACTTACGATAGTGAGTGCACAGGACCAGTTTGTCAGCATCTAGCCAGGACCTCTGCCAGTAATGCTCCAACTTCTGACACTTGATCTTCATCGCCTTGAGATCCCCATCAAACCATGGGGATCTCAAGTGAGAAGATCTGGGTCATTTACAAACAGGTGCAATGGCACCTAGAGCTTCAGACACCACCTTATTATAGGTGGCTACTGCCACCCCAAAGCAAATCACACAAGCCACCTCAACCCTAGATAGGTCAGTTACTGCCAAAAGTCCTTCTGGGTCTAGCCCCCTTAATGGGCAATAGCTAACCATCTTCACAGAGATAGGCCTATCGGGGGGGGGGGCCAAACGTGAACTCCACAGTGCAGTGATTGGAGCAAGAAACCAGATCAAAACTGAGGTTATCAACCCCAAGACCCAACTGAAACACCAGATTGAGTGTGTGACTGTGCTGGTGGGTCACAGAAGCAACCACTTGTGTCAGGCCCAGTGAAGATATTAACTGGAGGAGGTCGTAATGGAAATGCAAGGATTCATCATCGACCTAGACGTTGAAGTCTTCCAGGCTTAAACTCCAGGGGGACTCCAACATAGAAACATAGAATTTGATGGCAGATAAGGATCACTTGGCCCACCTAGTCTGCCCATTTCCCTACCTAATGGATAAGCTGCAGATCCTTGTTAACCAACAGCAGAGTCCCTCCTCCACCCCGCACTAGAATTGCCTTATGTCTGTCCCATGCATTCTTGAATTCCTCCACCATTTTTGACTTCTCTACCTCCTCAGAAAGGGTGTTCCATGTATCCACAACCCTCTCTGTGAAAAAATACTTCCTCACATTACCGCCGAGCTGTCCCCCTTCTATCTTCAAATTGTGCCCCCTTGTTCTTGCACATCTCTTTTTCTGAAAGATGCTACTCTCTTGGACTTTGTTGATTCCCTTAAGGTACTTGAGAATTTCTGTCATGTCCCCCCCTTCTCTTCGAGGGTATACATGTTAAGGTCCTTTAATCGCTCTTCATATGTCTTCTGGTGTAGACCCTGCACCATTTTAGTTGCCCTCCCCTGGACAGCCTCCATTCTGTCTATGTCCTTGCGGAGATGGGGTCTCCAGAACTGCACACAGTACTCCAGATGGGGTCTCACCAACTGTCTGTACAGAGGGATAACAACTTCTTGTTTTCTGCTGGTGATACCTCTCCCTATGCAACCCAATATCCCACCAGCCCTCCTTACTGCCTTCTCACATTGTTTTCCCACCTTAAGGCTATCTGATATGATTACCCCCCGGTCCCTTTCCATTTTTGTTGTTGTTAGTATCTCACTCCCCATTGTGTACTCTTCCCCTGGGTTTTTATTTCCTAGGTACATTACTTTGCACTTCTTTGCATTGAATCTAAGCAGCCATACCTTTGACTATTCCTCCAACCTTGCCAAGTCCTTTTGCATCCTTTCCATCCCACCTTCTGTATCGACCCTGTTGCAGATCTTTGTGTCATCTGCAAAGAGATACTGTATACTTTTCCTTTTAGTCCATCTGCAATGTCACTTATAAAGACATTAAATAGGACCGGTCCCAGTACTGAACCCTGCGGTAACCCGCTAGTAACCCCCCTTTCTTCAGAGTGGACTCCGTTTATTATTACCTTCTGTGTCCTGTTGTCCAGCCAATTTTTGACCCAGGCTACCACCTTGGGGCCCACTCCAAGGTTGGCTAACTTGTATATTAATCTTTTGTGTGGGACTGTGTCAAATGACTTGCTAAAGTCTAGGTAGGCCATGTCTACTACTTGGTCTACTACTTTGGTCACCCAGTCAAATAAATTTATTAGATTCATCTGACACAACCTTCCTGCTGTGAATCCATGCTGCCATGGGTCCTGTGCCCCACTGGCTTCTAGGAATTCAACAGTTCTTTCCTTTAGAAGTGATTCCATCATTTTCCCTACCACTGAGGTCAAACTAACAGGTCTGTAGTTTCCTGCCTCTGTCTTGCTCCCACTTTTGTGAAGAGGAATCACATCTGCCCTCCTCCAGTCCTCAGGTACAACACCATCCTCACATGATTTGTTAAAGAGTGTATACTTCCTGAATGCTACATTTTTCTTCTTAACCTTCCCTGCCACCTCTTTTGAGAACCATAGTGGTTTTTTCCTTCATTTTGTTTTGTTAATTTGCTTCACACAAAGGTTTGTTGCCTCTGTGATGACTGTTTTGATTTTTTCCCGTTGTTCCTCCACCCTTCCTTCTTGCCCATTTGCTAGTGCTTTTCTGAGGCATTCTCCCATTTTCCCAAAGTCAGCCCTCCTAAAGTCCAGTACTCTTGCTTTTGTATGGCTGGACTCCATGGCTGTGTTTATCATGAACCACACTGTTTAGTGGTCACTTGTCCCCAGATTGCTACCCACTTCTAAATCTGAGATCTTTTCTTCATCCCTGTTTGACAGTACCAGGTCTAAGACTGGTCCCTCCCGAGTGGGTCCCACCACTAGCTGTCTGAGGCATGCCCCCTGTAGGGCATCAAGAATAACCCTGATCTTGGATGTGACTGCAGCAAAGGTGCTACAGTTAACATCTGGCATATTCAGGTCCCCCATTAACAATATTTCCCCCTTTTCTACCATTCTAAAGATGCCGTCTATCATTTCCTTGTCCATTGCCTCTCCCTGAGATGGGGGTCTGTATAGAACCCCTGTGAGGATTGTGGTGCCATATCCTGTCTCCAGGGTGATCCACAGTGCCTCACCTACTCCCTGTTTATCATTTAGTTCCATTGCTTTGATCCCTTCCCTTACATAGAGAGCTACTCCTCCTCCTCCTCTTTTACACTCTCTGTCTCTCCTGTAGCTTGTATACCCTGGTATGTTGACATCCCAGTCATGGTTCTCTATGTACCATGTTTCTGTGACTGCCATGATATTCAGGTGCCTCTCTTCCATCAAGGCCACTAGTTCAGGGAGTTTGTTACACAGAATATGGGCATTGGTACTCATCACCCTCCATTTTTTGATGGCCTTACCCTTTTTAGCTCCATCCCTGTCCTTACTGCTTTTTTTCTGGATTTACCCCTGTCCTGCTCTCTATTGACTTCTCTATCTTGGTGTCTACTTAACTTACCACCCTATTTTGTGGGGGGGGCTGGGCTTTCCCTGTTTCCCTTCAGTGCCTCCCCCCTTGGCTAGTTTAAATGCTTACCAATGAAGCATTTAAACCTATCACCTACAATCTGGGTCCCCCTCCCAGACAGATGCAGACCACCATGTCAGTATAGGCCTGCATCCCTCCAGGTGGACCCCAGTCCCCAGTGAAGCCAAATCCTTATGCTCCACTCCAGTTTTTCAACTTGTCATTGAATTTCATGGTGTGGCGTACCTTAGCCTCATCCATGCCATAGACAGGTAGCACTTCTGAGAACGTTACCCTGTGTGCTACTTGTTTAAGGCCCCTCCCCAACTCCACAAACTCCTGCTGTACTGCTCTGATCCCATTCCTCACCAAGTCATTTGTCCGTAGGTGGATAATGACATCCAGCTCACTCCCACTGCAAGTGCTGCCACAATCCTAAGGGTTTGTTTCCTGTCCCTCCAAGCCACGGTACCGGGCAGGCACCTTACTTCTCTTTCCCCTCTCTCCCCCAGTTCTACCCCCCTAATGATTGAGTTCCCCACCAGGAGTTGTTTCCTTCCTCTGTGGGAGCCTGTTCCACCACTCAACTGCCGCCCTTGTTATTCTGACCTCTCTGCTGCATCTAGCTGCCGAAAGAGGAACAGGGTGGTCAGATATGGGGTGGAGGTCAAGCAGCAGAGAGGCAGCATAGGTGAGTCTTGCAGGGCTAGTACCTAAACACATCTCTACCAGGACTATCCAAGCGAACCCAGCTCAAGCCTCAGTCAAAACTGTAAAATAACAAAAATCACACAGAACTCACTCATACTTCATACACACCACAACCATACACACCAATCACACATATCTCCAGTAAATCACTTTCATAAACCTAACCCCACCCCACTCCCCAAATCCACCCCAATCAACTTCTAAATAAACAAAACAAGAAGGGAAAATCACAATAAAGTGCAATGTGCTGTGAAAATGTGTTCTCCCAAGAGGAGAAACAGTCAAATCATGTAATATACAAAACAGTACATGAACCACAACAGCCAAGTTAAACTAGCAAATCATCCAAGTCAAGGTAAATGAGCCAAGGGTCACCTGCCTAGAGTCTCAGAATGGAAAGGAGAAGGAATTCAGACTGCTAGCTTCCAGCAAAGATCTTAATAATAGCTGTGTCCATAATCGTAGTTTAACTGTATCCAAATCATCATTTATTCATAAAGCACAGGTTCAGCCCTAAAGATATTCCACTCCTCTCATGAGTGAAACCCAGATAGAAAATTGGTAAACAACTCTTACCGGTCACAGTCACCAATCCACTGATCTCACTGGGCTTGCAGATAGAAATAAACTGCTGGGTCAGCGCAGACACCAAGCCAGCACACCAGTACAGGTTAGAGGGCTGAGGAAAGAGTCCACTTTGGTAAAGATAGCCTAAATAATCCCAGGAAGAAACTCCGACAAAGACAGAGAAAAGTCCGGGTCACAGGAGGGACACACCTCACAACCCCGACACCCATGTAGTCGACTCCAGGACCAGACAAGACAACAGCCAACAAAATGGGTTCAACCCACAAGGCAGCGAAGCTCTCACCTTCGCACCATGTTGGTTACCCTCGCTGCCTGCCACTGCCACTTCAGCCTATTCAGTCACTCCAGATTGCACCTCCTCAGATGGAAAAACAGGGCAGTCAAAGTCACCATCCTCCTGAAAATGCTGAGGGATCCTCCAAAGATAACCATCTGAACTCCACTTCTGATGCTCCCTCCGAATCCACATAGTCCTTTCAGCAGCACCAAGTCGCCAACTGGTAAGAAAGGATTAGACCAGCACTTCACAAATACAAAATGATTCACAGCACAGAGCACTCACAATCCTCTCTAAAAATAAAAACTTACAGAGGTAGCAGCAATCAGGGCTTTGTCAGCAATGGTGTGAAGGACAGGCTAAATGTGGTTATAGGCATCTACATGAGCACTGTCTTTGTGGCTTGTGGGGGAAGTTCAAGGGCACTGGCATGTGACAGGAGGTGCAAGAATATGCTAAAACTGCTTCTTAAACTGTCCAACCTTATTTAGGTTTAATATGGATTCTGGGAGTTCATTTAGCCACTGAGGGGCTGTAATGGCAAAGGCACATGATGCTTGTATTTTCTTGCAAAAAGGGATGTCGAGTGTGTTTTTTTGTCATGGATCTTGTGGGATATGGATTTTGGTGGGGTGCTAGCAGGTTCTGCACCCCAGTTGGCAGGAGGCCCAATAGTACCTTTTCCTGCAGATGCAGGTGTGATATTTTATTTTGTCTTGTAGGGGGAGCATATTGTATTGTGTGTAGAGGGTACAAGTATGTGTAAGCCTTCCAGCATCCAGAATGAAATGACAGGCTTTGTTCTGGAGTAGTTTGATCCTGTTAAGGATGAAACATAGAAACATAGAAACATAGAAGTTGACGTCAGATAAGGACCGCAAGGCCCATCCAGTCTGCCCATTTCTTTTTCTACCTTATAAATGTGCCATCGGCCTTTGCTATGTCAGTGACCTATCTATTCATAGTCTTGCTCCCTTATGCCTATCCCATGCCTGTTTGAAGCCCTGCACTGTATTCATAGCCACTACTTCTTGTGGTAAGCCATTCCATGCATCTACCACCCTTTCTGTGAAAGAATTTCTCCATTCCCCTTAATCGGCCTCCCTCTAATCTCATGCTGTGTCCTCTTGTCCTGCTATTTTTCTTATATTTAAACATGTTAGACTCTTTTCACCTTGTTTATGCCCTTAAGGTGTTTAAATGTCTCGATCATATCACCTCTCTCCTCCTTTGCTCAAGGGTATAATATTGAGCTCCGTTAATCTGTCCTCATATGTCTTCTGATGCAGTCCCTGCACCATTTTGGTTGCCCTTCTCTGGACTGCCTCAATTTGGTTAATGTCCTTGTGAAGGTGTGGCCTCCAATACTGCTGCAGCAGTACCTCAGATGAGGCCTAATGATACTTGTACGAGAGGATTATTACCTCCCTCTTACGACTTGTGATACCCCTACTATACACCCTAACACCCCCTAGCCTTACCTACTGCTTTAGAGGTCTGCTTGATGATTTCAGGTCATCAGTGATGATGATGCCCAAGTCTCTTTCTTCCTTTGTGACTGCTAGCAACTCCCTCCCAGCCTATAAGTGGCTTCAGGGTTTCTCTTCCCTATGTGCATGATTTTGCACTTCTTTGCATTAAATCCCAGTTGCCACTCTTCGACCATTCTGCTAGTTTATCCAGATCTCTTCTCATTCTGCCCACCCCATCTGGATCATCTACTCTGTTGCAGATCTTGGTGTCATCTGCAAACAGACAAGCCTTACCCTCTAGTCCATCTGCTAGGTCACTAATGAAGATGTTGAATAGGACTGGCCCCAGGACTGATCCCTGAGGTACCCCACTTGTGACTTGCATCTCTTCTGACTGTATACCATTTACCACCATCTCTGTTTTCTGCCAGTCAACCAGTTTGCCACCCAGTTGACCAACTTCTGACTCACCCGAGCCTACCTAGCTTATTTATCAATCTTCTATGTGGAACAGTGTCAAAAGCTTTGCTGAAGTCAAGGTAGGCGACATCAACTGCTCCCCTTGGTCCACCACTCTGGTTACCCAGTCAAAGAAATCTGAGATTAGTTTGACAGGACCTTCCTTTGTAAACCCATGCTGTCTTGGATCCTGTGCCCCTATGGATTCCAGGTGTTGCACTATCCTTTCCTTAAGGAGTGCTTCCATAATCTGCCCACTACTGAGGTAAGACTGACCGGTCTGTAGTTCCCTCCCCTCCCTGCTACCACTCTTGTGGGTGGGATCACATGAGCCCTTCTCCAGTCTTCTGGGACCTCTCCTGTGCTCAGAGACTCACTAAACAATTCTGCTAATGGCTCTGCTAGTTCCTCCTTTAGCTCCTTAAGTACCCTGGGATGTATGCCATCAGGTCCCATTGCCTTATCCACCCTGAGCTTAGTAAGCTCTTGTACGACCCTTTCTTTTGTGAAGGGAGTAGTGCTCACCTCCCTCCCCTTGTGTCCATGATGCTGAGCTGTGGGCCCTGCCCTACCTTCTCTTCAGTGAATACTGAGCAAAAGTATCTATTTAGATAGATGCCTTACAGGTCCTCCTCTCTCACATGCTCCCTTTTCTCCATTAAGCTTAGCAATACCCCTCTGGACTTTCTCCTTTCACTAATGTATCTATAGAAAGTCTTGTCACCTTCTTTTACTGTTTGTGCTAGTGTTTCTCAGTTTGGGACTTTGCCTGCCTTACTGCCTTACTGCTTCCTTAGGGCAGTTTGGTATGCCCCTATCTTCATCCGCTGTGTTCCCTTATATTTTCTGAAGGCCAGCCTTTTGGCTCTGACCTTTTCTGCTACTGTATTTGAGAACCAAAGTGGTTTCCTCTTTTTGCACTTCCTTTTCTGTCTAACACAATGGGATGTTGCTTCAAGTATTGTATCCTTAATGCTTGCCCACTTTGCCTGTACCCTCCTCACCTGTGTTTCTTTTGCCAGGCTAGCTTAACTCTGTTGCCATCTTATCAAAGTCAGCTCCTCTGAAGTCCCATATTTTGCCTTGGAATGGGATGATTTAGATGTAGTAGCCAAATTGAACCATACCATGTGATGGTCACTGGCCCCAGGTGACCTTCTACCTGGAGATCTGTGATCCCTTCTTTGTTAGTCAGTACTAGATCTAGGATAGCCCTGTCTCTTGTGGGTTGCTGTACCAGTTGTTTGAGGCCCTCCTGCAGGGAATCCACTATGAGTCTAGTTCTGGCAGATGTTCCTGCTGGTATTGACCAATCTGTATCTGGCATGTTGAAGTCTCCCATTATCAGAACCTCCCTTTAGCTGTCATGTTTTGTATATCTTCTAACAGTAATGTGTCTATGTCCCCTCCTCTGGTCTGGAGCCTGTAGACAACCCCAGTTCTTATGGCTGTCCCATTTCCGTTTCCAGGGTGACCTACAGTTCTTCTGGCTCCTTATGTGTATTCTGAATTTCTGTAGCTTTGATATTTTCATTAACATACAGGCCACCTCCCCCTTTGCACCTCGGTCTCTTCTGAACAATACATAGCCAGGTACTGAAGTCTCCCAAGTGTGGTTACTGGTAAACCACGTCTCACTAATTGCTACTATGTCCTCCCTCTGGATGGTGTCTGAGAATGCTCCATAAATAGAAATCCCATAGTCAAGCATGGGAAGAAGTGAGCCAGTTACTGCGGCTCTCCTAGCTTACAAGGTGAGGTTGTGCCTGTGTCTGTAAAGGGACCACAACTTCCTGTTGGCTGAGTTTATTATGCTGTCCACATTAGGGTGAAATGAGAGGGTGTTATCCAGGGTTACTCCCAGGTACTTGAAAATAGTAACTTGTTCCAATGTCTTACCCTCCTCATTTATGATGACCAGTGGCTGCACTCTGTTCTTTATGTGCAGCCCAGAGAAGAGCATTGTCTTTGTCTTTTTGTAGTTTAGGACTAATTTATTTCTCTTAAACCAGCCCTCAGGTGATCTGAAGTTCCGTTGGAGATCATCTGTTAAGGAGTCCTGGCATGGACCGCTAGTAAAAATCACAGCTTTGTCTGCAAAAAAGTAGCACCTCAGAACCAGTGCAGGTCTCCAGGAGGTTGTTAATAAAGAGACTAAAGAGGAACAGTCCGAGAACGGAGCCCTGTAAAACCCCTACTGTCATGTCTTTCGGATCAGATAGGACCCCATTTATTTTGATGCATTGCTGCCTCCTGGAAAGGATAAGAATAGTAAAAAGCTAATTGGGAATTTCATGACTTCTCTTGGTTTGCCTATGCTTCCTGACCTGTGCCTCAAAGACATGTCCCCATTCATAAATACAGGATCTAGCACTTCTCAATCTGTACTGCATTCCATAACCAATTTCCTGAGATATGTCCACTCTAGGGAGTCAAGGATGGTCCTGCTGTTTGTTGTAGCTGCATCAAGAATATTCCAGTCTACATCCACCAGATTCAATTAAATTTTATTGTTTTACCATGAAAGACACCATTGAAATATTCATTTGCAAGGTGGTCCTGGGAGGGCAACACAAAGTACAATGAAAAGACATGAGTACAATTTACAAGGTGCAGGGCAGGAAATACAGTTTCAAAAACAGACATAACAACTTCACAGTGGATAAAGACGTATCAATTTCACAGTAAATAGATTGTGAGCAGGTCGAGGCTTAAGTGCAACTTTACTGCCTAAATGGTCTGGGAAGCAAAACATGGAGGTAAGAGAGATAGAGACTGACTGAGGATGCCTGAGAGTGGAAGGGAAATGGAGGATGGGGAGAGAATGACTAATAGAGGAGGAGCCGAACTGGGTTTGAATCCTGCAGAATGCAAGTGATGGGAAGGAGAGGGAGTAGGGGTGGTCTGACAAGGAGAAGGGAGGGGGGGAACTAGGACTAGGGGGGAAGGTAGGAAGCTGGTAAAGAAGGGGTAGTGTGGCAGAGAATGCCAAGGCAAAAGGGGGGGTATAAAAGCTTTTGTGGTTTCATACAGGGAGGGACTAGGAGTAGCACTGGCATTAGCATTAAAGTCCCCCATAATCAATACATCTCCCTTTTCTGTCTTTCTGCCAGTGGCTTCCCCCTAAACCTTATTTAACCCCTTACCCTATGTTAGTGGTCTGTACACCACCCCCATGCCAATGAAGGCCCCAGACTCTGTCTGTAAGCATACTCATAGTACCTCCAGCCGCTCCTTATCCCCCTGATGTCCATGTACCTCTGTGGAGTTTATAACTTCCCTCACATATAAAGCAACCCCCTTCCTCCCTGTCCTGTCCTTCTAGAACATGGTATAGCCTGGTATGGTCATGGTGGCTCTGGTATACACTATATAATATTTCTCAATGTTTTAAAAAAGTGAGAAACTCACTTTGTTACCTTTTTATACCACCAAGAACAAAGGAAAGCCTGAATGTACTGTACTTTTAATGGTTTTGAGATAATGTCATTCTTTATGACATTAAATAAAATATGTATCTCTCAAATAAACAATCGAGGTACTTTGGTTGCAGCATACGAATGTATTATATCAATTATAAATCATACATGTACAAGATGTAAGTGGTAAGAGGAAGTGTGGGAATGTGAGAGTAGCATCAGGGGTGGTAAATTCTAAAGGGGTGCATTTATTGAATAGATTTGCACCTCTGTCTGGAAAGAGGGAGGGGGCAGCAGGAGGTGAGGTAGGCAGTCAGGTTGAGCCAGGGTTGAGAGTAGGAGTACAGGAGGGGGAGAAACTAATTAGGGTGGCAGGAAAGACCAGGCAGGCAAATGCGGAGGAGGATGGGGAGGGAGAGAAAAGGAAACAAAGGGGAGGGGAAAACTGAAAGCAGATACAGATAGTCCAAAGGGGAGGGGTAGTTTGGGGGATGGAAAAACAATTAAGGGGATAAATTGTGAATGTGGAGATAAGTTCACCAGGGTGCAGAGGGAGCAGTTAGGCGGGGAAGCAGCTAGTACCGAAGGTAAGAAAGGAAGGTCAGGGAACACGGAT
The DNA here is from genome assembly GCA_016271365.2 of Neoceratodus forsteri. Lineage (NCBI taxonomy): Eukaryota > Metazoa > Chordata > Ceratodontiformes > Ceratodontidae > Neoceratodus > Neoceratodus forsteri. Next base: position 1,060,879,917 of record CM028130.1, on the reverse strand, counting down.
GCAGGGGATGGAAGGGAGGCAAGCATAGGGGACTCCATAATTAGGGGTATTCACTGGGGAAGGAAAGGGGACCCAAATGCAAGCAAGAGGGTGGTTTTATATGCCAGGGATGACAGCGGAGAAGGTGGGCCCAAGAATAAAGGAAATAGTAAAGAAGGTTGGAGGAAAACCTAATTTAGTTATACAATTGGGAACCAACGACCTTGCTGGGGAGGAGGTTGAGGTAGTGCAAAGTAGGTTCAAAGAGTTAGGGAAGATCTGCAGGGAGGAAGGAAGGAAGTTCGCCGGCCTTCTCAGAGGTGATACCAGTACCACGGGCCAGCACAGCCAGGAAAAGAAGAATAGATGATTTTAATGACTGGCTGAGGAAATGGTGCAGGGAGGAGATGTTCATTCATATTGGGAACTGGGAGGAGACCTGGTCAAACAAAGCAGTCTTTTCACCTGACAGGTTTCACCTCAGTAAGGAGGGTTTGAGGGTACTCAGGGACAAACTGGGGGAATACATAACCACTACACTTAATTTAAACTCCTTGGGGGGGCAGCGGATGTGCAGCCCCAAAGACTCTGAGAGGAGGAGGTCAGTGACCCCCACCCACAATGATGGAAGAGGTCTGGAGGGAGGAGGTGGAAGGGACAAGATCACAGTTGGCAAAGGGTGGAGGGGCGAGGAAAATATAACAAAGGTACGTGGAGGGGTGCACACAGAGGGGATAAATGTGGATAGAACAATAGATGGAAGAGAAGGAAGGTCAGATTCTAGGTGGAGGGTGGTGTCTCTGAATGCGCGGAGTCTTAGAAAGAAGATGAAAGACATGCAGGCACTATTAGCAGACATGAGGGTGGACACAGCTGCAGTAACCGAGACTTGGGCAACATCACACCATGACTGGGGACCTTGCAATCCCTGGATATAAACTAGACAGGAGGAACAGAGTAGTCAGGAAGGGGGAGGGGTGGCAGTTTAGATCAGGGAGGGAATAACTTGCACAAGGGAGGAGTCAGAGGAAAGGGAGGTGAAGGTATTATGGGTTCAGTTAAGGTCCAATAGAGGGGGAAAGGTGAGGTTGGGGGTGGTTTACAGACTGCCCAGTCAGGATGAGAAGGAGGACAGGGAACTGAGCTCACAAATATTGGAAGCTGCAAAGAAAGGAGAGGTGGTATTTGTGGGGGACTTCAACCTGCCCAAAGTGGACTGGAGTATACCATCCACAACATGTGCTAGGAGTCAGATGATCCTGGAAGACTGCAGAGTGGGTTCCTGACCCAGGTTGTCACTGAACCAACAAGAGCTGAGGCAGTTATTGATCTGGTGCTCACAAATGGGTAGCTGGTACAGGAAATAATGGTCAGGGAGCCACTGGGTGAAAGTGACCATTGCACAGTGTGGTTCCAGTTGGATACTGACAGGGAAAGCATTCTGACTAAGACCAAAATCTTGGATTTCAGGAGGGTGGACTTCATAAAAAATAGATGAAGTGCTAAGGAGCCATTTGGTGGGCATCAGAGTAGATATGGAGTGGACCAAAGGTGGTTCATCATTAAGGAAGGAATACTGGTTGCCACAGATGAATGCATTAGGCTAAAGGGGAAGAACACAAGGGCCAAAGCACCCAGCTGGTTCAGTTCTGGGGTTGTCCAGGCAGTAAGGGAAAAGAGGTTGGCCTATAGAAAATTCAAGAAGACTGAAAGGGAGGTGGATAGGGAAAATTACCTATGGTTAGCTAGTGAGGCAAGTAAGGAAGTCAGGTGAGCAAAGGCACAAAAGGAGCTGTAGATAGCTGAAGGAATAAAGAAGGGGTAGAAGGCTTTCGTTTGCTATATATGTGAGAAAAGAGACAAGAAGGAAGGGATTGTTAGGCTTAAGAAAGGGGTAGAGTGGGTGGAGGATAATAGAGGGAAAAGCAGAGATACTAAATGATTACTTCTGTTCCATCTTCACCGGGGGAGAATGACAGACCAGTGCCTTCAGGAGGGAAAATAGGAGCGGAGGGGAACACAGATGTAGTGATAGAGGACGATATAATGAGGGAGGGGCTGCTGGCATTGAAGGTGAACAAATCACCAGGCCCAGACAGAGTACATCCACAGGTACTACAGGAACTGGCTGAGGAGCTGGCAGGGCCACTGGCAGACCTATTTAATAGTTTGCTAGAGTCAGACTTGGTACCGCAGGACTGGAGAACAGCACATGCAGTGACCCTCCACAAAAGCAGTCCCAAGGATGACCCAGGGAATTAAAGACCAGTCAGCCTGACTTCCATTGTGGGCAAGCTTATGGAGACCATACTAAAGGAAACGTTGGTGGAATATCTAGTGGAGCATGGTCTCCAGGATGATAGACAACATGGGTTCATGGGGTGGCGAGATCGTGTCAAACAAATCTAGTTGACTTCTTTGGCTCTGTCACTAAGACAGTAGACGGGCCAAGTGGTAAACATACTCTAGCTTGAATTCAGCAAGGCTCTTGACTCTGTGTCCCACAAAAGGTTGATCAGGAAGTTGGTAGATCTTGGGGTTGGGGAAAAGATGGCCAGGTGGGTGGAAAACTGGCTGAGGGACAGAACCCAGAAGGTGATTGTGGGGGGAGAGTTATCTGGTACCAGAGAGGTAACCAGTGGGATCCTGCAGGGTTCAGTGCTGGGGCCAATGTTGTTTAATGTTTTCATCAACGACATTGAAGATGGCATTAAGGGCAAAATGTGCCTATTCATGGATGACACCAAGCTCTGTGGGAGAGTGGACACAGCTGATGGGATACATGACCTACAGGAATATCTGGAAAAGCTAGGGAGGTGGTCCAGGATCTGGCAGCATGGCTTCAATGCCAAGAAATGCAAAGTTATGCATATTGGAGCCAGGAATCCCAGGACAGAGTACTACCTGGGTGGAGTCCAAGTATCTGCATCAGAAGAGGAGGAGAAGGACCGGGGGGTGATGATCACTAGTGACCTGAAGCACTCCACACAGTGCAAGAAAGCAGCAGCAAAAGCAAACAAGATGCTGGGATGCATATCTAGGGGGATTAGTAGTAGGAAAGAGGAGGTTATATTTCCTTTGTACAGGTCACTGGTAAGGCCGTATCTAGAATATGGAGTTCAGTACTGGTGCCCACACCTCAAAAAGGACATTAACCTGCTGGAGAATGTCCAGAGGAGGGCTAAAAAGATGATATCTGATCAGCAGAGTATGGTATATGAGGAGTGGTTGAGAGCAATGAACATGTACTCCCTGGAAGACAGGAGAGCGAGAGGAGACATGATTGGGACATTCAAGTACTTGAAAGGGATAAATAAGGTTGAGAAGGAGAGTCTCTTTAAGCTGAGTGTCAATCATACCACAAGGGGGCACAGTCTTAAGCTGGAGGGTGAGAGGTTCAGGAGGGAGATCAGGAAGCACTTCTTCACATAGAGGGTGTTGGAAACTTGGAATGTGCTGCCGGAAAAGGTAATCTCATTAAAGACAGTGGGCAGCTTTAAGAGAGGATGGGCTAGGCATAGAGGGAAGGTAAAGATCATGGGTAGGGAGGATGGGAGAATGGGGAGGGAGGGAGGGAGGAGGCAGGGACATTAGGTCAAGCTGTGGACTCTGCAATATGAGCAGACTTGATAGACCAAATGGCCTCCTTCTGCTGGCTTCTTATGTTCATATTTTTGTAAGATGTTTTACATACTGTAAATTGTCATCACACTATCTAAATAAAATATACAGTATCAATACATATACTAAACATTTATGTCTCTTTAAGCATGCCCTCAGCTGTGGTCTTATAATCGGAATCAAAAATAACATTACTAGAATGGTGTAGAAGGCAGAATTGCAGCAGTGGAATTCTGGTGGAATTGAAAATTTGCATCTGAAAAGCCTTGCAGAATTTTGCTGTGAATTCTTTTGAATTCTGCCACGTGAGCTGGAATTTTTTAAGTAAATTGCAAGTTTTAAGTGTGAACCACAGTTCTGGTTGTCAGATCGTGGAAACGCTGGAATTTTTCTATTTTCTGTGGAATTTTACATTAATTGGCTAAATTCCACATTTTCTGCAATATATTGCACTAGAAGGCCCTCGCAGAAATTGGGAAATTCTGCAGAATTCTAGTGGAAACAGAAATGTGCAATTTTTAACTGCACTATGTTCAACACTTTATTATATAATGTGATCTCAAAATTGTACAGCTTCATGGGTCAACTTGTATCACATGACAGTGGCTTAAGACAGCACATACCCACTTTGAGGTACTTTTCATCAACCTAATCTTACAGCCAAACCTCTGGACACAAGCAAAATCAATACACCAGCTCCACATATGACACATATCTATAGTTCTCTATCAGTATTGTCTTTCAGAAAAAATCTCACTTTCAGTTGAATGTACTTCTCTTAGTATCTCTCTCAGAAGTGCCAGCCTTTGATAGACAATTGTCTCTTCCTGTCTGTCACAGTCAGCGTTGTTTCTGTCTCTTTCCACCCACCCCCACCCCCACCATCTGTCTCATCTGTTGTCTTTTTTCTCTCTCTCTCTATCTATCTCTCTCTCTCTCTCTCATGAAGTTAGTACAACTAAGTTTGAGCTCAGTAAACCCCACAAGTAGCCAGAGCTATGGCAAGCCGTTAGGGACATACTGTAATTCATAATCTCTGGCTGCATAGTAAAACACATACACTATATGGTGAAATACATACATCATGTAGTGAAATATATACATTATATAGTGAAATACATACACAATGTAGTGAGCCACATACAGTATCTACTGAAATATGTACATCATATAGTGAAATACATATGCTGTATACTGAAATACATATATTATATAGTGAAACACATATGCTATATAGTGAAATGCTTACACTGTATAGTGAAATACATACACTGTCTACTGAAATCCACATACTGAGTACTGAAAATCCATATACACTATATACTAAAACAAATGTACTATGTACTGAAACATATACACTACCTACTGAGATACATACACTACAGACTGAAACATCCACATAAACTATCTACTGAAAGAAATACTCTATAGATTGTAACACATACACTATATATTGAAAAAATATTCATACATTATATACTGAAACAAATACACTATATATTGAAATACATACACTATCTATTGAAATGCATACACTACGCACTAAACAAGCATTTGTCAATGCCGAATGTTGCTTGCTTGTATGTGCTATTTAGGTATTTGGAAGTGACAGTTTCATGCCTTCCTCCCAAGACATCCACTGTGTCTTTCCGTTCAGTATTCACAGAAGAGTGGGAGGGGCAAGGGCCACAACAGTACAGCAATTGCCAAGGGGGTGAAGAGGTGAACAATAGTCCATTCAAAGGCAAAAGAGTCCTGCAGGAGATCACTAAATTGAAGGTAGACAAAGCGATGGAACCAGATGGCATACGCCCAAGGATATTAACAGAACTGCGAAGGGAGATAGCAGTACCTCTGGCAGCCATGTTCACTGAGTCATTCAACATGAGTGAATTGGAGGAGAGCACATGTGGTCCCTCTACACAAGTCCGCAGCAGGGAGGAGGCAGGGAACAGTCGGCCGTTCAACCTCACCTCAGTAGTGGGGAAGATCATGGAGACATTGCTTAAAGAAAGGATAGTGGGGCATCTAGATGCCATCGGAACCCAGGACCATAAACAACATGGATTCACAGTGGGGACATCATGTCAGATAAATCTGGTTGATTTATTTGACTGGGTGACAAAGGAATGAATCAGGGTGGGGCAGTGGACAACGCTTACCTTGATTTCAGCAAAGCCTTTGACACCATCCCATATAGGAGGCTGATAAACTAGCTGGGTAGGCTGGACATGGGGAAAGGGTGGTAAACTGGGTTAGAAACTGGCTAACAGACAGGAAGCAGAGAGTGGTGGTAAATGGCATGCAGTCTAAGGAGAGGGGGCGACCAGTGGAGTGCTGCAGGGTTCGGTCCTGGGGCCAGTTCTGTTCAATGTCTTCATTAGTAATATTGCAGAACATCTTAAGGGAATTTTTTCACCAAATTTTCAACATAGCCATTTTAAGACCTCTGCTCATGAACAGTGTCACTGTGATTTTCTTAATTTGTCCTGTACATTGATTTCGCACACCGACTGCGCCATTCTGCGCTACATGGGTGGAAACACATTTTGGGTGAGATTTGAAAAATGACAGCTGTACTACTCATAAGAAGGTGTGGTAAAATGGCAATGTTGAAAATCTGGAGTGAAAATATTGAAATTTCGCGAACCTACGAGCCTGCGTAGGAACTGCGCAACGCACGCTCGTAAAACAGTCATTTTTTGGAATTTTGGCACCAAATTTTCAACATGGGGTTTTTGGGACCCCTTCTCATGAATGATGTCACTGTCATGGCATTATTCGAGCCCAAAGGGTGATTTTGCAGTCACTGCGCAGTCACTGCGTGAAATCACCCTTCGGGCCTGAATAACGCCATGACAGTGACATAACTCATGAGAAGGTGTCCCAAAAACCCCATGTTGAAAATTTGGTGCAAAATCTCCCAAAAATGCCTGAGATATGCAATATAGTTGAACCCCCCCTATCTAGCCCATTATACAGCTTATCGGCATTTCCTCAGTTCGCGGTCGGCTTTGAAGAGTGCAGATGTGTTCCCGGTCCACCGAAGGTCGTCGCGCCAGAGTCCAGAGGTAAGTATGGGGTGGGGGGTGGGGAGGCTGCGCAGGGTGGGTGCGGGTTGTGGGAGGGGGTCGGGAGACGCGCCATGGGACAGTTTTTGTTTTACAGGTTTTTTAAAAATACGTCGTGGACATTTGCCATGTTGGGGTGGGCTCCCAGCATGGCACAAGGACGTTGGGGGCACTCAGCCAATGGGGATTGGGCACCCCGTCGGCAAAAGGACTGCTTGCCACGCTGGGGTGGGCTCAGCATGGCACATACTACTGGGGAGACGCAGCTCAGCCGCCGCGGGATTGGGCACCCGCCAGCTATACAGTGCATGCGGGCGCGCATGCCTGCGGGTGGGGAAGCTGCGCATGAGCAGCCTCTTATCACTGCTCACTGAGCGTGGCTCCCCTTTCAACTCAGAGTGCCACTGCATTTTGGAGCGTGGCCAGACAGCTCCAAATGCATTGGCTTACAGGGCCGTGCCTCCAGCACACTGACTGAATTTGAGGAGGAGGACACACCTCCGAAATCTCCGATGATGGCACTATGTTTCTTGCACATGCGTGCAAGCAACATAAAAATCATATACACTATATACTGAAACAAATACACTATATATTGAAACATCTACACTTCATATTGACATACATACACTATCTATTGAAATAAATACACTATGCACTGAAAAATCTGCATACACTATATACTGAAACAAATACACAACATGGTGAAACACATACACTATGTATTGAAACACATACACTATGTATTGAAACACATACACTGTAGACTGAAAAATTCACAAACACTATGTACTGAAACAAATAAACTATATACTGAAATGGACTATGTTCTGAAACTACCCATCCCCCTGCCCTTCCCCCTTGAATTTCCTGCAACTGAACTGCTTGTCTGCTGCATTCAGTTAGCTGCTGGCTTGATGAGAGGATGTTTCTGAAACTGCAGAGCAGGGAAACAAAACAGGGCTATCCCTTATTCTACTTCTTTATGGGATTTTACATCTTGTTTTGCTTGCACACCTTTAATCAAATTTCAGAACATTGTGATGTGACAAGAAACTTTTAGAACTAATTTAAAATGCTCTAGTTTATTCTTTTAAATAAGTGCTGCCTTCATTTACTGTTAGACACTTTTGTATAGGAAGTTAATACTTAGGATATTTCTAACATACCTCTATACCTAGGGGGCTGCATGCATTTTTCCAGGTTAAATTGTTGATTGGTTTTATGTGTAAATAATTACTGTGTAAGTCCAGCAACTTATCTGAGCTGAGTGCTTGGGAAGCACTTCAGGAGCTGTGGAAGTGTAAGTCAAAAATGTTGCTAGTTTGTACTCTATGGACTATGTTTTGATTAAGTTTTTATTTTAATGTTTTGTTTAATAGATGTTTCTTGGTTAAGAAACAATTTTTGCTGCAATCCCTCAGTATTCAGCTCTCATCAGGAGCTTAACTGGCATATGCATATAATTTGCATTGTTTTACTAAATAACTTAACAGTGATGCCTCACTGGAGGCATGCACAGTCTGTTTTGGGGTTTGAGCTTCTCAAACTGTGTTTTATTTCTTTTTTTTTTTCCCATAGAGATTTTTATCTCATTAGTCACCCTGCTACCCCTTTGCCCACTGACATCTCCAGCCCAATCACTTACCATCCACAGGACATACTTGCTCTGAGATCCCCCCCACACACACACACATCCCCTGTGTTGGGGCCAGGAAGGGGAGGGCCAGGGCCACTGACAAGGAGACACATATCAAGATAGAAGCAGAGCCTGGTTAGCAGTGCAGAATCTGCATCAGGTTGTTGGATCATTCTGCCACTGGGGGTTTTCTACCTTTGGTTTCAACCCCTGGGCAGCCAAGCATGCAATGATGCAATTGCCTATAAAGACACATACTTGCTTTGTGCCTGTCTGAGCCCTCCCACTTATGCAACTCCACTGCCCTGCCAGCCCTCCTCAGCTAGGTGGATGTTGAAGAGGTAGTCAGATCTCCCTCATTGAGAGGAGAGCATTCCTGAGATGCTCAATCATATCTCCCCCAGCTAACCCCTGTGCAACCCAGGTCCACCCCCAAAACTGGGCCACTGGCATGGGAGGCAGTGCAATCACCACCAAGCTGCTAGGCCATCGCACCAGACTGTGTTTTTATAAGTAAATAAAGACAGCATATAGGTAAAAGAAGAAAAAAAACTGTATTTTAACTAGTCTGTTATAAACAGTTTAAGTCACATCACAATGTTTTGGAATCAGATAAAGGTTTTACAAGCAAAATATGATAAAACAATACATAAACAGATACATAAGATAGCCCTTTTATGTTTACCTTCTGCATCTTAAGAGGCATTGGCAAGGATTTTTAGTCAATTAGGGCCCCATTTTCAGAAGGTTAGCATGCAGAGCTAAACATTACACTGTGGGAACAGCATGGTTGGATCGGTGTCATATTCAGCATCACCTGATGCTACCCTGATCATGTGCATATATACTACTATGGCCATGCAAATGAGTAATCCTCTCCTGCATATAGAGCACAGTGCTGTATAAAAGGTTTCCTTAGTGACCATACGTACCTCCCTCTACATTTTATACTCATTCTCTAGGCTTCTAGTCCCTAGATGCTTGATTTTGCACTTTTTGGCTTTGAACCTGAGCTGCCGTGTCCATAGCACTCTTTAAGTTTTCTAAGGTCCCCACTCATTCTCTCCATCTGCAACTATCAACGCTATTACAGATTATGGTGTCATCTGCAAAAAGGCACATGTTCCCTTCAAGTTCTTCTGTTATACCACTTATAAAGACACTGAAGAGGACGTGTCCCATTACTGAGCCCTCTGGCACCCTACTAGTCACTCTCTCCTCATTGGAGTGAGTGCCATTTACCACCACCTTCTGTGGCTATGCACTATCTCAGGTGCAGCACTTAGGAGAGCACAACTCTAATCTGCAAATGGGGGCCCACATACCACTGTAACAGAATTAGCACTGCATTGTGATAAGCATAACTGGTACTATTTTAAAAAGCATTCTTCCATGCAGTGCTAACCTGTTAATGTGGCACGATGTTTTGCTTTTTTTGCACAGGATTACTAATTGCAACCAGGTGCTCATACAACTGGGGGTTACTCTAATGCATATAAAGAATACGGGTATATTAAATGCTTTCTTGAAGTGCTAACACACTGTGTGGTTAGTGCTAGTTAATGATTCTGGAAATCGTGTTTTAACTGCACAAATGCAGCCTGCCAGCAACCCCCCACACACATACACACACTGTCAGTTCTGGACACAATAAAAAAAATAATTCTTTGGTAGTCTCGTAGTCCCCCACTCACTTAATCCAGGTAGAGTTAGAACATTTATTCCTCATTCCTGCTGCTGTTATACTACACATATTTCTCAGCCTGTCTGGTGCTGGGGAAAACAAGTTTCAGCATTAGCGACTGGCTGGAAAATAACTAAAAATGCTAAATTGTTTGTTGGGCCATCAGCGGGAAGAGGCTACTAAAGAGTAAAACTTCAGTGAAGACTCTTGGGGGGAAAATACTGGGGACAGTCTGTGCGCCTTTCTCAGCAACCAGTGAGGTGTCGAAGGAACCTTGTACATGTTAATTTTGGTTGGCAGTTGCTCCTGCCAATGGGGAGCTGCCAGAAAGCTCCCAAGGGGGAAGAACTTTGGTTTCAAAGTTCAGTTTGGTGGGAGCCCCTCCACAGGAAGGGGGTCTCCAGCCCCTAGGGAGAAGGTGGGGTTGTGGGGCTGTGAGGGGGCTGCCAGCCATCTGTCCCCCAGAGCTGGTTGTGCCTTTCCCCATCTAGAGAGAAAAGAGAGGATTTTGCGAGCAGCTCTGCAGAGAGGGAGATCTGCAGTATTTTGCTGCTGCCAGAGAAGTTGCACCACAGTGATGAAATTGTTCAGAGTACAGGTTAAATGGATTGAAAAAAAGGATTAAGAAAATGGATTTGTGTCAAGAGGATGGGAAGAAAGCCTCTTCAGTTTTATCTGCACCAGATCGGTGAGACACGGATGATCGAAGATTTTTCATGAGAGAAGAAAAAGTGTAAAAGGTTCTGTCTGACCCTGGCAATAACAAAACGCCAACAGAAAAAGGGAAAGACAAGGTTAAAGGACTGTTTTTTGACAGAAAAAATGGATTGTATGTAACCCCTTTGTTACTCGGGGTTACTAGAATCCCAGTAAGACCTAGTGGTAGTCAGAGAAGGCAGCTTGTGAAACTCCAGTTAAATGGGTTTCACACTGTCTCACTCTGTCCTCAGTCACAGCTGAGACTTGAGAGATGACATCATAATAGAACTGTCGCAGCTGCATGAGCCACATTTGGAATCTTTAGCTCAGAGAGTGAAGTTTAGAACATTGGGAAATTCAAAGTCAGTCTTCAGTTGGTCTTCAGCAAACAAGAAGGACACCAGTAGTTGTCTGTTTACCCCTCCCTCTGCGGGGAGGAAAAGTTTCTGTGGGTTCCAGGGACAACCCCTTTGCCCACTATGGAAGGAAGCTGCCTGGTTTTGTTTTAAGTCTGTTCTTGTATAACCCCAGCGAAGTGTTACTTCACCTGTGGGGCTACTGCAAACAAATGGGGTGTGTTTGGCTCCATTCTGAAGGGGCAAACAACTTCTTTTCTTCAGTTGGGAAGTAATGTGGACTGCTATTTGGGAGGACTATGTCTACTAGGACGAACAAATGGAGCAGTCTGTAAGTTTAAAATTTAAATGGATTTAAAGTTCGCTGTAGAAGGGGTGCATCAGATCATCCACCATTCAATCTACATTTTACAGTTTTGAAGTTTTCTGTGTGTCCAGAGAAATGGCCGGGTATGGGCTGTGGGAGCTAGAGGTGGAAAACCCCCCCATCTTTAGTAACCAGGTCCACCTCTATGGATTTCTTCTGTGTTTTTGCTACTTGCCTCATGCACTTGGCCAGTGATGGGGTGGGTACCCAGATGTGGGTCGCAACTTGAGTAATCTCTAGGAGTCGAGACTCTATGGTGGGAGCCACAGGATGGGAAATTACTGTTGTTGGATGGGAGTACCTTGTTTGATGGTAGTTCTGATTGAAGTACAAAACAAATCTCTAGGAGTTGCAGGCTCTATGGTGTGGGGAGCCACAGTTTGGGAGCCTCCTTGTTTGATGGGATGTCTTTCCAAGTAAAGTTTTGGTCTATTCGCCACAGACCGTCAGTCGAGTGGCTGGCAGGGAGCCAGGTCAGTCGGGCTATGTATCCAATGCGCATGCAAATCCGGCTGAGTGCCTGGTGGTCCAAAGCAGACATCTGTAGTAATGTGTTCATTCCTCAAATGGACCGCTGTGTTTAACCTCTAATCTGCATTACAGTAACGAGTCTCTTTGAGGACCACAGTGCTTTGTTTATGTTTAGTGAGTTAATAAATAAAGCTACACTGAAAAATCCCAATTCTGGTTCTGGACATTACAGTTATTGCTTCCTGTAGTTGGATTTACTTGGGTGCCCCTGTGCAGAGTAGCCAAACCTAGGTCTCTTGTGCCAGATAACCTCATCCTTCCCCGAACCTGTAGATACCCACATATGTATGTATATATATATATAGAGTATGTTACAAAAATGGAGGGACCACTTTGGATTTGTTTGGGAAGGAAGGTGCTTGGGCAAGTAGGATAGCATTTTGGCTATCTGGCAGTTGGTAGCCCAAAAAAGTTGAAGCAATTTCCCTAATGTGTGCTGTGTGCTGTGAATCTTGTGCTGCTGTTTAAAAAATGCCAACTGTTTACCAAGGAGCTGTAAAGTCAAAGTGTGTGTCCTTGTCCTGCATCAACATAGTTTACAGCGTTTGTCAGTTTTAAAATAAAGTTCTGTGAAGGAAAGTGTGGAAAACTAGGGGTAGCAACAGATAAATTATGCCCTGGAAGTTGGAAATCCTTTCTGTGCAATACTAGAGACTGCAGAGTTAATGGCAATGTTACATGGTTGAAATGGGCTCCCGCCCTGGAGTCAGTTGGAAAAAAAAAAGTGCATCTTTTCAGTTTAAATTTGCCTCGCTCGACGATCGCTGTGGAGGAGAGGAGCCCTCGTGGAAGAAGAGGCTCATTTGCATTAAGGCCGCGGTGATTGGTCAGTTTGCCATTAGTCCCGCCCCTCAGCCAGCTCTTCAGAGTCTGCTTCAGCATTCGAGGAGACAGAGAGTAGTGCGTGTACTGGCAGTGGAGGAGCATTCGCGAAGTATTCAAAGCGCTGTAAACAGTAAAAAAGTGACTTTCCAGTTAAAAATCGGGCTCAACCCACTTATCGATCATGGGATCAGTGAATTGTGTGGTTAATACTATGATCGCAGAGACTGCCCACCTGTTTGCAATCTGAGGCCTTCAAAAATCTGGCTGCAGGCCGTTTTACCCCATCGCAGCAATCTGCTACAATAACAGTGAGTAAACGAATTGGAACTGCTCGGATCAGTGATTTTCAGAGAATGCCATATAAAATGTGTGTGCAGCTGTGTAGTCGCTTTGCAAGTAGCGACAGTGATATCCTGCTGGCAAGTGCAAGTCTGTAAAGCCATTAAATGTGTGATAGCAATGAAAGTGGCCTCGGCTTGGACAGCCAGAGATAGAGACTGTGGGTTGTAAAACAAGTGCAACACTAGTAAAAGCAGACAATCCTAAGGAAACCTGAAATTTTAAAAAGGGACTGTAATTAAAATGAATGTGCCAGCATGTGAAAAGTCCAAGGAAAACCTGTAAATGTGTGAACAGCCAGGACAGAGCAAGTTGTGCAGTTTGAAATAAAAGTTATTAGTAGTTGATAAATCGGTGCGAGTGGTTTGACCCAGAGTCTGAATGTTGATGCACAGGAGTGCTGCCGCCATTACAGGGTGGGAGGTAAAGTAAACACAGCAGCAAAGGAGCCATTTTAAAGCTACAGAGTGTGTTCATTAAAGTGGGACTTCAGTTACAGTGAACTTTGTTTGATTTTCTGCAGTTATGGCCTCAGGACCAGCTCGATACCCAGATCATGCCCGGTTGCAGTAACAGCAGCAGTAAATAGATTGAGAGATATTGAAAATTGGTGCTATAGAGGGCAACCCTCCTGATGTGGCAATTCCATAATTATCCAGTGCGATGCCAGATGTGCTTTAGTGCTGGAAGGGATGTCTTCATGATTCCTCACTGTGTTGGTTGTCTACAAAAATATGGCTTGTATAAAGTGCCTCAAATCTGCTTGGCTTCTACATGGACACAACTTCAAGAATCTGCAGTTGGCAGCACACAGCATCAGGTGGAGCCTGTGGAGGAAGGTCCTCGGGGAGTGTGGCACAAAGTTAGAGAGTGCAGAATTAGAGACTGAATCTGAAATTGAAGCATTGGATGCTGGATCTCAGAAGGCAAGTTCAGATAAGCATCAATAGCCCCTGTGTGGGGGACCCAGCCCAAGTCTCAAGGTGAAGATGAGATGCGGGAGGCCTTTGAATGGGAGGTGTCAACCTTCGCTCCCAGTGATGAATGGATAGTCTCAGGGGTGAGAACTACTGCTCACTCCTGGGCTCAGATCATCAGTGAAGAGTAAGATGAGGGGGAACCTATGTGGCCTTGTGAGAAAGGAACGGGTACACAGCCTCAAGATCTTGCCTCGGAGGAATGTGTTCAAGAAGGTTGGGATGCCACTGCCCTGGCTTCACCAGAAGAAGAAGTCAGGGATCCGTTTTTAATTTCATTGAGGATCTGAAGCTGGCAGAACCAGGACTGGCCACCCCTAAGCCAGGCCAGCGGTCTCAGATTGACCAAAGCAAGTAAAGAGGAGAGACTGGTTCGTAGAAGGCCAATGAAATCTTGGTATGACCTTTCCTACCTTTCCTCAGAGAGCCTGGGAGGAGATTGAGAACTGCAGGAAATCCTGGATCTGGGATAAAGCAATGAAACATGTGCATCCTGGGGCTAACCAGCATGTAAAGAATAGACTGTTCCATGAAAAGTATACACAGTGGAAGAGAGGCAGGACACTGTTTATGGACAGAGTGAGAATAGTGGATGGAGAGGGACGCAAAGTCTCCCACTGTGTGAATTATGTGTGGCCAGACGGAGTAATAATTCAAGCCCCTGACCCCCTCTACTATTGGCCTCAATGCAAGGATCTCCCAGAAATTAAGCCCGTGCCTACAAAATGGAGAGCCAAGCAGTGGTAGTCAATACTGCCACATTAAGACTGTGAAGTGCCCTTATTGAACTGCCAATATGAATAAACAAGGACTCAGGTGCTCCACATTCATCAGTCCACAGTGTACTGCCCTATTCAGCAACCATCTACTGGTACCACCAGATGACTTCAGATCCAGAGAGGACACCATCCCAGCTGTTTCCTGTTCATCGCCTGGTAATCGGATGACGCCGGACCAGCTGTTTCTCTTTTTGTTCCTGTTCTAAGGTTCCTTCTCCAGAGATGACATCACCCCAGCTGTTTTCCAGATGTGCACTCCTGTGGGTTCCCGGAAGATGTCCGCCCAGCTGTATCAGAAGAAATGCTGCCAGAGAGAGTCTTCGGCAGGGACCAGGTTTGTGATGTTCGAATACTTCAAGAGGCTGGTGAGTCCAAAAAAAACCAAAAAACTTTTTATTCTATCTTTATGACATTGCAATGCACACCCTACACTACAGACTTCAAAAGTGTGTGAACTGTCCGCAAAGACTATCCCCTTCAGGATTATGGCCTTAAGGGACTATGTTCACGGGGCTCCGACCCAAGAGAGACTCTTTAATGGACTGGCCTTCGAGCCTTGTAGTCACTAGTGGGACATTTAGGGCATTCCATCCCCCACAAAGGTGTATTGATACCAATGTCATTGTACTTTAATGTAAATATTGTGTTTTCTACTCTTTTCTAAAAAAAAAAAAATTTCTTTTTGGGATTGTTCAGTGTTTTGTTTTTCTGTATGGTAAGGGTTGTTGTTGTTGTCATTGTTGTTGTTTAGATAGACTGTACATGCAGATTAGGATGTGTTTTTTTTTTGTTTTTGTCTTTTCCTACAGGTGTTCCTAGAAGACTGAAGAGAAGACAAGAAGAGGAGGAGGGACTCATCGGAGTTCCTCATCAGTGCTTATGGTGTAGAATTTAAATGTACTGTGTTATTAGTGCTAAAGGTTGTAGTTGCAGGCTGCCCAAGGTCGGGGAGGTCCCCGGGTTTTGTTTTTGCTTGGGATGTTACGTTAGATGCAGATAGGTTTTCCCTAGAGGGTTAGGGGGGATGGACAGGCAGTGGCCCTGACCTGCAGTAAGTGCAGTGCTGATCTATCAGGGCTATGTCCTGATGGTTCTACCAGAGCCACTAGGTGTCCATAGTAAGTGGATAGAGTAGAGGCTGATATGTCAGCCATAGGCCCCAGGTCCTTAGTGTTGCCCACCTGTGCTCGCACATGGTAGGAGGGGGCCTGATCACCCCTCCGCAGGTAGCAACATAGGTGGGATGGCCTAAGGTCAGCATAATGACTGGGGACAGTCATTTTCCTGGTCATGGACGAGTGTAACCCCTTTGTTACCCGGGGTTACTAGAATCTCAGTAAGACCTAGTGGTAGGCAGAGAAGGCAGCTTGTGAAACTCCAGTTAAATGAGTTTCACACTGTCTCACTCTGTCCTCAGTCACAGCTGAGAATTGAGAGATGACATCATAATAGAACTGTCGCAGCTGCATGAGCCACATTTGGAATATTCAGCTCAGAGAGTGAAGTTTAGAACATTGGGAAATTGAAAGTCAGTCTTCAGTTGGTCCTTAAGCAAACAAGAAAGACACCAGTAGTTGTCTGTTTAACCCCTCCCTCTGCGGGGGGAGGAAAAGTTCTCTGTGGGCTCCAGGGGCAATCCCCTTTGCCCACTATGGAAGGAAGCTGCCTGGTTTTGTTTTAAGTCTGTTCTTGTATAACAGCAAAGGAAGTGTTACTTCGCCTGTGGGGCACCTGCAACAAATGGGTGAGTGTTTGGCTCCATTTGAAGGGGCAAACAACTTCTTTTCTTCAGTTGGGAAGTAATGTGGACTGCTATTTGGGAGGACTATGTCTACTAGGACGAACAAATGGAGCAGTCTGTAAGTTTAAAGTTTAAATGGATTTAAAGTTCGCTGTAGAGGGGTGCATCAGATCATCCACCATTCAATCTACATTTTACAGTTTTGAAGTTTTCTGTGTGTCCAGAGAAATGGCCGGGTATGGGCTGAGGGAGCTGGAGGTGGGAAAACCCCCCATCTTTAGTAACCAGGTCCACCTCTACGGATTTCTTCTGTGTTTTTGCTACTTGCCTCATGCACTTGGCCAGTGATGGGGTGGGTAACCAGATGTGGGTAGCAACTTGAAAATCTCTCTAGGAGTCGCAGACTCTAAGTGGTGTGGGAAGCCACAGGATGGGAAAATTACTCATTGTTGGATGGGAGTACTCCTTGTTTGATGGTAGTTTCGATTGGAAGTACGAAAACAAATCTCTATAGGAGTCGCAGACTCTAAGTGGTGTGGGGAGCCACAGTTTGGGAGCCTCCTTGTTTGATGGGATGTCTTTCCAAGTAAAGTTTGGGTTCATTCACCAAGTGGACCGTCAGTCGAGTGGCCGGCAGGGGAGCCAGGCCAGTCAGGCTATGTATCCAATGCGCATGCAAAGTCCGGGCTGAGTGCTTGGTGGGTCCAAAGCCAGACATCTGTAGTAATGTGTTCATTCCTCAAATGGACCGCTGTGTTTAACCTCTAATCTGCAATACAGTAACGTAGCCCTTTGGGGGACCATGCAGTGCTTTGTTTATGTTCAGTGAGTTAATAAATAAAGCCACACTGAAAAATCCCAATTCTGGTTCTGGACATTACAGTTATTGCTTCCTGTAGTTGGGTTTACTTGGGTGCCCTGTGCAGAGTAGCCAAACCTAGGTCTCTTGTGCCAGGTAACCTCATCCTTCCCAAATCCGTAGATACCCACATATGTATGTATATATATATATATATATATATATTGATATATATATATATATATAGAGAGAGAGAGTATGTTACATGTAGAAAATGGACATGAAAACTGGAATTGAACCCAAGTTTTAAGAAGCTGACAAGACAGCCTCTTCTGTCTGGACTTGACTAGCACCTGCATGGTGAGAAATGGGACTTTCTTGATGTATTTTGGAAAAAGATTTGCTGAACTTGTGTGTGAGCCAGATTACAAGAGTGGCCACTGTGTTGGAGTTGAAAGACTGTGGGGGCAGGGGGTTGAGCAGGTGCTGTCTTGGTGGGTGCCTGCTGTCTGCTCCTGAGATGCAGCAAGATGGGAGACTGTTGTGTTAAATCCCTGGAATTTCAGACTCTGCACAGTGCCCCCAGAGCCTGATATTCGAGAAGATAGCTGAGACTGCTTGTCTACACAGAGTAGCAGGTAACTGAGGAAAGAATGGAAATGATCTGAAGAATCAATCCTAAACGTGCTAGGTGGGGCGCTCACTGACCCCTATCAAGTGGGGCTGCTGGCGGTAAGGGATTGTGGGTTTGTGCCCGGGTGCTGGGGTGCTCTGGGTCCCATATATATATATATTGATCTGTGTTCAAGTACACTGGCACTGAAAGCCAGTTCAAGATTTAAAGACATCAAGGGAAACATGTTGGGGGGTTGTTTGGTTTGGGTGGGTGTGCCAATGCCAGCCAAACAGCTGCACCTCAGGCCTGCCTCTTGGCATTTAGGTATTCGGGGACAAAATTCAGGGTGTCTTTTTTGAACTGATACCAGTGGGTGTGGGTTTGGGAATACCTGCAGCAATTAGATAGTCAGGTAGTTTGGTGGCTGCATTATCAAACGGTGATTTGGGTTCAAATCAAAAGGGGGAATGCTGTTTGGGAAATTTTTTTTTTCTTTTTTTACCAACTCTTTTTCCTCTGATCACCGGAGATGTGTCCTCTCTCAGGCATCATCCTCAGTTCTCTCCAACCCAACCTGCCCCCATGCCCACACTCTGGGTCCCCTCCCGAGACTCCGCTAATGCCTACCTCCATCTGGCAAGAGACCTCCCTGGCTTATCCATAGGGCAGGACTGCCACTGTTTCTGGCACCCAAGACATCCAGTATCATCCAGGCAGAGGAGGCACGCAGAGGATTGGGACCCAGGTGGGTGGGGTCCGGCAGTGGCTACGAGGCCAAGGTGCACCATCACCAACCACATCTCTGGGGTGTTTCCTTGTTCATTTAACAGAGTTACAATGGTTTTAAAAAGCCCTACGGCAGAATATTCAAGCTTTTTTGTGAGTGTTAGACAGGTTATCAACTTGCTAATCCCAATCTGCACCTCTAAAGCAGGATAGTACTACACAGAGCCATATGATTGCTTGGTTACCAAGTCACTAGCCCATTTGTAAGTGGTCCTAATCCATCCTTGTGCACCTGTGTAAAGCAGCTGACAGCACCTTGCACAGTGGCACATTGGCATGCTGGGAGGGTTGGGGAGATGTAGCTATCCATTAGTGCAACACTAGTTACTGGTTCCCCAAACCAGGTGTTATGGACTGTGCATTCCTATACTCCCAACACCTGGCCATGTCAGGCTACCACTAGCCCTGATCCCTCCACTGGTACATGGCATAACTGTCCCAGTGTCCAGTGCCCCACCCCAAATTGCATGCCTGTGTAATAAAACATCTGTCCCATGTCCAGCAGACAGCAGACCCCCACCACTGATCAACTGGGCCCCAATCAGACACTTGATAAGATCAGTTATTCCTCGGTACCATTTGCCTGATATCAAGACCAGGGTTCCCCATGTGTCCCAATTATTAGTCTGGCAAGAGTTGTAATTCTTCCATACCAGATCCTCGGTGTTGAGTGATTCCCCTGCCCCATAAGTATAATATCTATCCCCCAACCAGCCCACTCAGTACCACTACAACTTCCCTCACTTGCCCCCAACCTATGGTGTACGGTGACCAGCACAGACCCTCCACTCACATCCAAAGCAGCCACCAACTGAATGACAGTTCACAATCAGATGCCTACTGTAGTAAAAGCTGTTTCTATAGTAGGTGTGCAATCATAAACATAGAAACACTGAACTTATCATCAGAAAAGGACCACTTGGCCTACCTAGTCTGCTTAGATGTTTCCTGCCTCATCTTCCTCCTCACATGCTGTCTGATCTCCGCTGACCCTCCCACCTCTTCTCTAATATACTGCTATGTCTACACCACACATGCTTGAAGCCCCCCTACTGTTTTAGCCTCCTCCACGTCAGTTGGTAATCTGTTCCAGGCATCTACCAATATTTTCTCACATCTCTTGCCCCCTCTCAACTTCATTGCATTTCCCCCTGGTGCTCTTTCACATTTTAAAGTGACTCCCCAGCACCTGTTCACTCCTGTAAGATACCTGTAGGCCTGTATCATGTCACTTTTCTCTTTCCTTTCTTCTAGGGTGTACATGCTAAGATCCCTCTGTCTCTCCTCTTAGGGTTTCTCATGTAAATCCTGCACCATTTTAGTTGCCCTCCTGTGGACTACCTCCACCCTTTCTATGTTTTTTCTGAGGTTTATTCTCCAAAATTACATCACATTCCAAGTGGGGTCTGGCAACACCACCTCCATCCTCCTGATGGAGATACCCTCCCTTCACACCTCAGCATCCCACTAACTGTACTCACTGCTTTGCAACAGTGCCACCTTGAGGTCCTCAGACATAAAAAACCCAAGATCCCTTTCCTGCTTATTGACTGTCAATAACCCCCCCCCCCATCCTATACTCAGCTCTTGGTTCCTATGCCCTAGGTGCATGATTTTGCACTTTTTGGCATTGAATCCAACTGCCATGCTTTTTACCACTCCTCAAAATTCACAAGATCCCTGATAATTCTCTTCACCACTCCTCAGTGTCTACCCTATTGCAAATGTTGATATCATCTGCAAAAAGGCATACCTTCCCTTCAGTTCTTCTGCAGCGTCCCTATGTTCAGAAGGATTGGTCCTAGTACTGAGCCCTGTGGTACCCCACTGGTCACTCTCCCATCATTAGAGTGAGTGCCATTAACCACCACCCTCTGCTTCTTATCCATTTACTAGCTACTGTACTAATTGGAAGGCTACAGTCTGTAGTTTAAGGGAGTGGTGCAACTGGACACATTCCCATTCAGCCCATTTAAGGGCTGCTCTCCTCACTCCACACACAAATATTTTTTCCTTGCCCCTCTATCCACCCCTCCTTCTCCAGCAGCATGCCTTTCTTGCCCATGGGCTTCTTCTTAAGGTACCATTAGCAAAGGGAATCACTCCTGCGGCACCTCAAGGGCTGGAACCCTCCTCTAGGGTTCCTACCCTTCATACCCATACAGGGTGGTATATCCCATGGATAGAGAGGTGAACAGCCAAAGATTATCTATGTTACACAATCACAAAACCAGTTGCACAGGCACACTGAACCTAGTTAACCATTTTGGATCCCACCCCTAGACCATTCAGTTTCTTTATCAGCCTCCTGTGTGGCACAGTGCTGAAAACCTAGCTAAACTCTGGCTCAATCATGTCCACTGCTCTCCCCTTATCTATTTCCCTGGTCATCCAGTCAAAGAAATCTACCAGATTCATTTGGCATGACCTTCCCCTGTGAATCTGTGCTGCCTGTGGTCTTGCAGCCCACTGGATTCAAGTTACTCTTAACAGTCTCTCTTTTAGTATGGATTCCACTAATTTCCCCATGACTCAGGTAAGACAGACCAGGCTATATTTGCTAGCCTGCTCCCTGCTGATGCTCTTACAAAATGGAACTATGTCTGCTCTCCTCTAATCCTCTGGAACCACTCCTGTTTCCAGTGAGTTGCTGAATAAGGCCATGAGTAGGAACAGCAAGCACCTCCTGCCTAGTTCCCTTAATACCTTAGGTGTATCCATCCCAGTCCTATGGCCTTGTCCACCCTAAAATTTGAAGTCCTTCAATAATACTCTTTCCTTTGAAAATGGACTTGTGTCCACTTCCCTACAGTGTTCATGCTGCTGCTTGGTATGTCTGTCTTGTCTCTCCACTGTGAAAACAGTAGAAGTACCTGTTCAGAATATATACTTTTACTAATCCCCTCTGTGCAGTCTCCCTTTGGCATCCTCCTTATCCTCAGAATCCTTCCCCTTGCCTTTTTCTCCTTGCTTATGTACCTGAAGAAAGTCTGGTCTTCTTTTGATACCCTTTGGCTATGCTTTCTTCTATCTGAGCCATTGATCCCTTCATTACCTTACCTGCTTCCCTCTGTTTTACCTGATACACCTCTCTATTCTCATTCTTCTGTGTTTCATCATACCTCCCGAATACCACCCTTTTACAGGCTTCTAAAGAAGGCTAGTCAGATGTATCTCCCCATGTCAGTGAAGTCTGCCTTCTTGAAATCCAAAATGTTTGCCCTCGTGTGACTGGACTGGGTCCTGGGTTCCCTGCTAAACTACACTATGTGGTGGTTGCTGGATCCCAGTTGTCCCTCCACACAGATATCTGAATTTTGTCCCCATTGGTCAGTATCAGGTCAAGAATGGCCTTGTATCTGGATCAAGCACAAGCTGCCTTAGATCTGCCCCCTGCAGGGAATCCCGGATGCTTCTGCCTCTGACTGAAGCAGCTGCCTGGGTGGACCAATCCACATCTGGCATACTGAAATCCCCCAGCAGCAGGACTTCACCTTTTGTTGCCATATTGTGTATTCCATCGTCAAGCTCCCTGTCCACTTCTTCCCCCTGTGATGAAGGCCTGAAGATCACCCCTGTTCATATTGCTGAGCCTTTGCCAGGTTCAAGGATGACCCACAGTGCCTCAGCCTCCCCCGTCTACCCTGTACCTCTGTCTCCTTTATAGCCTCTCTGTCGTACAGGGCCATGCTCCCTCCCTTTTTACCCTCCATCCCTCCTGAACAGAGCATAATCTGGTACATTAATGTCCCATGATTAACAGTGTACCATGTCTCAGACATTGCTACTATGTCCAGGTCTGTCTCTACTATCAATGCCTCCAGGTCTGGGATTTTATTTCCCAGGCTGCAGGCATTTATTACCATGCCTTCCATGTTTTGCATCCTATCCTCCTCCTTCTCTTTGCTGCTGCTCTCCTGCTTCCTTCCCCTTCCCCATCTCTGCTTCATCCCCCCCTCCCCAGTTGTCTTTCTTATGTGGCCTAGAATTCATTGCTTCCCACTCTGCTTCTGCTCTTAGTGTCCCAGACTTCAACTAATTTTCCTGCATGTGCCCGGGGGGGTGATACTAAGTCGCCTGACCTTCCTGACTCCCCCCAGCCATTTTAAATGCTTGTCACTGAAGCATTCACACTTCTTACTCAGATCACATTCCTTGATGGATGCAGGCCATTATCTTTATACAGGCTTGCGTTCGTCCAGGTGGGGCTCCAGTCCCTCATGAAGCCATAACCCTCCATTCCATGCCATTCCTTCAACCAGGAGTTGAATTACTGGATGTGGAGTACCCTAGTCTTTCCCCTGCCATGGACAGGTGGCACCTCCGAGATAGAGATGGAGTGTTTTTTGTTTGTTTTTTTTTACCAGGAGAGACACGCTAAGCTGAAGCTTGTTTACAGGTGTGACCTGGGAGCACAAGGAAGTTAAGTGACTTGCTCAGGGTCACACAGTATGCAAATGGGAGCTGTGGGATTCAAACCCAGGTCTCCAGGTTTGCAGCTCAGAGTCTTATACCACTGCGCTACATTGCCTCGTTGAAGTGTTCTACTTGCTTCAGACTCCCGCAACTTCATAAAATCCTTTTGGATTCTAACTACTTCCACTTTGTTTCCTGCCAAATCATTCATCCCCAGGTGGATGATAACATCCAGTTCCTCCCTGCTTGCCATTACCCTTGTGATCCTATTGATCCACCTTCTCATCCCACCATGCTGTGCCTTCTGAAATGCACTTTACCTCCCTGACCTTCCTGCTGGGTTCCCTTAACTTCAGTCCTTGGGCAACTGAGTCCCCCACCAAGAGAAGCTTGCTCCTCCTCTGGGATTTTCTTTCCCCCTTTCCTAGTGCTGCATCACTGAGGATCTGCCCCTCCACCTTGGTCTCAGCTGTGGGTGCCATTGTGGGGCTAGCCAACTCCTCTAAAACAGTGAGGGAATTTCTTAACCAGACTGGTTGGGGGATGTCCTTCAGACACCTTCATGGCAACTTCCCTACAGTACCATAATGGTCCTTTTTATGCTGTCTTGTGCACACAGTGCAGACAATATATAGTGGTGTCAGGTTTTGGAGGTGTGGTTGTGTTGTGGCCAAAGGCACTACTGCTTTTTCGGGCTGGACTCTGTGGCACAAATGAAACAGCATGCTGTCTATGACAGCACTGCAAAAGCGTGCCACCAACTTGAAACAATTTCACCTCTGCAATGAGGGTGCTCTCCAACATTGCAGGGCGTGCCTTGCCTGGTGTAACATTTTAATGAACATGGTTGAGGCTGTTGCCATCTGCCTTTCATAATCCCCAGCAAGCTGACTTTGGGGTGCCCAATCCCCCTGTTGGCATAGTTAACCCCCAAGATTATGTGGCACACTGGGAGCCCACCCCAGTGTGCCTCTATGTTCAAAAGCTGATTGCATCAGTATTTGCCCCTGCCCACCGCAGTGTGGCTAACATCACACCACACACTCATGGGACACACTGGGAACCCATCCCAGTTGCCCAACATTTTCCTTACACCTGTAAAAATAAAAAAGAAAATGGTCCTCGGCGTTCTTTCTTTTATTTTTATTATATCCTGAAACAAAGAAAATGGTCCTTTGTCTTTGGGTCCCTTCCCCCAACCTGCACCCACCTTCTGCACACCCCACACCCCAACCCCCCACCCCATACTTACCTCCAGAGTCCAGCGCTGTGATCTTCAGTGGAGCAAGAACACATCTGCACTCTTCAAAACCGACCACGAACTGAAGAGATGCTGGCAAGCTGTATAATGGCATCAATGGTGTGGGGGGGTCAACTTAAGTAGATATCGCATCCACTCTCGTGACCTTTGGCTCCAAATTTTCAACATGGGGTTCTTGGGACCCCACCTCATGAACTCAGTCACTGTCATTTCATTATTTTTTCTCGAAAGGTGATTTCACGGTCACTGCGCAGAATCACCTTTTGGGACCGATTAATGAAATGACAGTGTCACTGTTCATAAGATGGGTTCCCAAAATGCCTATGTTGAAAATTTGGAGAACAAAGTCCACAAAATGATTGTGTTATGAGAATGCATTTTGCAGTTTCCATGCACACTCATAATTTTGAGAACTTTTAATATTTTCACTCCAGATTTTTCCAGTATTGCCATTTCTTCACACATCCTTATGAACAGTAGAGCTGTCACTTTTCACATCCTATCCAAAATGTGTTTCCTCACATCTGGTGCAGAATGCCGTAGTTGCTATGGAAAATCAACGTTCAGGACGTATTAACAAAATCACAGTGCCACTGTTCATGAGCAGAGGTCCCAAATGCCTTCATGAGGTGGGGTCACAAAAAGCCCATGTTGAAAATTTGGAGTGCAAATACCAACAAACGCCTGGGGCAATAAGGTTTGTAACCATAATATCCCACCCTGTATAGACTTGACCGGTATCAAAGGGGTGACTTTGGATTGTCGGCTGTAGTGGTCACATCATTCCACCCCACTCCCACCCTGCAGCCAGTGACAGGCATCAAGGTGTGCCTTGGACTTTTCAGCCCCAAAGTTCACCCCATTCTCCTATACTGCACCCATCTCAATGTATTTTGTTATGGAATGGGGTGAGCATAAGGCCCAATGGCCCCAAGGCACAACGTGACACTTGTCGGAGTCTGCAGGGTAGGATGAGGTAAAATGGCATGAGTGTTATGGTCAATGATCCAAAGACACACCTCAATGCCTGTCAGTCTCTGCAGGGTGGTGTGGGGTTGGCATCACTTCCATACTTCACTGCCATTCCTATTATGCATCTCTCTAACTTCTGCACTACCAATGCCAATGCCAGCAGTACAACATTCAGCATTGACAAATGCTTGTTTTCTCCTGCTTTTGCTTACTTCCTTCATGCAGATGCTGGTTGCCTTCCCTATGCCTTTACTTAATTTCTCCACTGTTACTCTACCCCTCATTGACAATGCTCCTCTGCTAGGCTGCTTTTGAAGAAGTCTCCAATTTCTTTAAAATCCAATCTACTAAAGTCTTTTTGTGGCTTGCCTCTGCACCCATTGTAATATTGAACCACTCTGTACAGTCATCACTGGTTCCCATTGG
This sequence comes from Neoceratodus forsteri, assembly GCA_016271365.2. Lineage (NCBI taxonomy): Eukaryota > Metazoa > Chordata > Ceratodontiformes > Ceratodontidae > Neoceratodus > Neoceratodus forsteri. The sequence goes on along the minus strand of CM028130.1, from coordinate 1,060,854,033 downwards.
ATAGCCCACTATGGCATGACTAGGCACTATCACAGCCTCCAGTAAGTCAGGGATTCAGAGGAACAAATGGAGAAAGCATGTCACAAATAGGATAGCACCTTTACCCCATGAGTCATTTTCAACTCTCAGCATGCTAAGTCCATAGGGCAGAAAAGGTGCTAGTGGGACATTTTCCGGCCCATATGGGCTAACTAACATTTCCACACAATGCCTCTGTGCATGACTTTATGGAGGAATTATACAGAGCAGTGCCAGCCCCCACCTCCTCATCACAATTCAGATGCCCCTGATATAATAAAATGATCCCTGGCATCTGGAATTTCCCAACCCCCAATCACCATTCAGATGTGCCTGATTAGTATATTAAGAGGATCCCTGGCATATAGATTAGCCTGATTGCAAGTGTGAGCCTCCTCCCAATTCCACACATAAAGGTCCTTCCACCCCTCTCCCCATGGTGGTTCATAAATTACCCCCACTGCCAGTCCCTCCCACTGCAACAGTGACAGGTCCAGCCCCTCTGCTCGCCACCTCAGCTGGCCACTTTCTGAATGACACGAAGTGAGCACACACCTACTATAGAAACAAATGTTCTACAGTAAGTGCTCACTCACTCCCTTTCACTCAGACAGTGATCAGCCAAGGTAATGAGCTAAGATGCTGCACTGATCACAGTCACAGGGAAGTGGTTGCAATCTTGGTTAAATGGGGGGGCCAGTGGGGAAGGGGTGGAGGGACCTGGCTGGATGGCTTTGGGAGAGGGCTCAGATTTGTGACTGGCAGGTGGGGCTACTAGATGTCAGAGATCATGGAAAAATAGAAACACAGAAACATAGATGATGGCAGAAAAAAAAATGGTACATCCTGTCTGCCCCTATTTCCCCTATTAAACCTCAGAACCTACTGTCCATACAGGGTACTAGCCTTCACTATCCACTCCATTGTTCCCCTCCCTACTACTATCAGCCTGAATAACCATTATACCCTTCACTTTTTCACAGCCATGCTTGAAACCATTTATGGTTTTGGTGCCTGCCATCTCAGTTGGCAGACTATTCCACATTTCCACCACCATTTCTGGAAAATAAAACTTTCCAATATCCCTCTTGAACCTCCCTCCCATCAGTTTCTACTTGTGCCCCCATGCCCTTGAACTGTAACTCATGCTAAGTAGTTCTTCTCCATTCACCTTGTTTATTCCTTATAGGTACTTGAAGGTCTCTATCATATCACTGCTCTCTTGTCTGGTCTCCAGTGAAGACATGTTCAGTGCCTTGAGCAGATCCTCATACGATCTGTCCTGTCAGCTCTGAATCATCCTGATCACTCTTTGTCCTTATCTTTTCTGAGGTGAGGTCTTCCGAAGTTCAGAACTCTGAACAGTATTCCAGGTGCAGCCTCACCAATGATCTATAAAGAGACAGTAAACCTCTTTTCTTCTACTATCAGAACCCCTTCTGGCACATCCTAGTATCCTATTTGCCTTACTAGATGCCTCACTGTACTAGCTTGATTGTTTAAGAGAGTCACTAGTGATAAATACTAGGTCCCTTTCCTCAGCTGTAGTGGTCAGCTCTACCCCTCCTATCCGGTACTCTGTCCTGGGGTTCTTGTCCCCTAAGTGAATCACCTTGCACTTTTTGGCATTGAATTTCAACTGCCTAACCTTAGGCCATCTCTCTAATCTTCACATGTCACTCTGCAGTTTCCTACTTCCCCCGTCACTGCTCTCCCATGAGCTTGGTGTCATCTTGAAAGAGAAACAAACCCAGATTAATTCTCAAACATTGTTAATGAGCATACAAGAGTCAGGATGGATCTGAGCATACAAGAGTCAGGATGGATCCCTGTGGCATTCCACTCTTGACTGCCCTCTCTTCTGATATGACACCATAATCACAACCTTCTGCTGCCTCTCATTCAACTAAAACCCCCTCACCCACACCAAAACACTGCTTATATTTTCCTTCAAATCCCTGGACCTCACCCTCTTGCGCCATGACCTAAGCCACTCTGATTAGTCCGCTATCTCATTGGTCTGCTCTGCTGACTCCATGTTAACATATTTCAAAACAAAATTCCTAAAAAAATGGGATTGCCATGCCCCCCTCCCAGAGCAGGACATGAGATAAGGTACCCCACCTCCCCTAGATCATGGCTGCACTCATAGCTTACTTGCAAGTACATGATTTGTCTGGTCAGAAAATAAATGTAACCCTTCCCCCATGGCTTCCAGAGGTATGATCACCTCCTCAGCACCTGTACCATGGCAATAAGCTTGCCAAAGGTGAGTATTTTACATCTAACTTCAACACCAACATTGGTTACCTGTCTAAATTTTGGAAGACTGTCACAATCTCTTCTCCCCTCCCACTCCTTTGCCTGTCCTCAAAGTCAGTGACACCCCTATCTCTAACCTCTCCTTCATCACCATAGAGATGTAATTCCTTTTCATCACCTGCTCCTCCTCTCTCCTTTCCTCCCTCTCCCCTTCCTCACCTCCTTTTTACCCCTGCCAGCCTGCATGATTGTCATCTCCTTCCTTTCCCTTATTGTTTTTTTTCTGTCCAATAACTCCATCCTTTATCACCGACACATTTCCCGCCCTTAATCCTTCCAAGGGTAAGAGCAGAGATGGCCTGGATAGCAAGCTCCTCCATCTCCCTGCTTCTGCAATCTCCTCCCCATTGGCTGACCTCTCTAACTTCTCTTTCCAGTGTTCCTCCATCCCTGCTGACTGGAAGACTGCCACTGTTACTCCTCCTTCAAAAGGTGGTGACCCATCTGGTACTAACAGCTACCGACTCATTTCTCTCCTCCCTGCAAAATACAGGAACAAATTATCTTGTCAGAACCCTCTCCCTTTCTGGACTCTTCTTCCTTCTTCACCCAATACAAGTCTGGCTTCTGCAAAAATCACTCCACCACCATCTCCTTGCTCAGGCTCACCAAATCCATCCATAATGGTATGGATCACAGCCTCTGCTATCTTCGTCGATCTAGCCAAAGCATTCAACCCTGTCTACCACCCCAATTATTAGCCAAACTCCAGGATGCAGGCCTCTCTGAATTAGCCATCAACTGTTCCACTCCTACCACAGGGGTAGGTCCCAAGCAGTCAAAATTGATGACACCCTCTCTTCTCCCTGCATGTATCCACTTTGGTCCCACAAGGATCTGTGTTAGGCCCACTACTTTTCTTCAGTTTCCTTAATGAGCTCCCCTCCACATGCTTGTCTGCATCCATTCACATGTACACGGATGACACGGTCCTCTTCACAGCAGGCCCACAGACTCCAACTGGACTTTGATTAAGTTCAGCCCTGACCACACACAAATCAGCTTTTCCTCAATGCCAAGATGACTGTCTCCATGTCCTTTGGCACAAGGCACAGACTGTCTATGCTCCTTCCCCTTCCTACTTTCCATACCCTGGATGGCTCCCCTGTGGAGGATGTTACCACCTTTAGTTATCTTGGCATCTGGCTAGACCAGCACCTAAACTTTTCTGAACAAGTGGATGCTATAGTCAAAAAGCTGCACCCCAATTTGGTGCACTTTACAGGAACTGTGACTGTATCCCTCCTCCAGCATGCTGTGCTATTATCCAGAGAATGATCCTCCAAATCTCTGACTATGGTGATGTGGTCTACAGCATAGCCCCAGTCACTACCCTTGCCAGACTGGACACATTCTTCAACAATTCTGCAATTACACTCTCAACTATCCTTCTTGGACTCACCACTGTTCTATTTATAAATCTCTCTCCTTTTCTTTTCTTGTGGACAGACACTATGCCCACTGTGACAGCTTTGTGGGCAAATCTGGTTGGTTTCCCTACCCTCCTATCTCTCTGACATCCCCCCACAGCCATACCATCAGAAGCTAAAATAGTCAAACCCTAGCAGTCCCTTCAGTTTTGACAGCCTTCGGCAAAGCCACGTTAAGCCACCGCATCCCTAAAATCTGGAACTTCCTCACCCCAGCCATTCATCAATCTCCCTCTCATGGGTTCTTTCAAACCACTTCAGAGTTTTCACCTCTCCCTTCTGCACTTGCTCTATTTTTTTCCTCTTGCTCTCCTATGACTTTATCCAGTTTAGATACAGCTATAATTTGGCCCTTATGCATCCACTCTAGGCAATATGCACAAATGTTTATAGCCAGCATTGATTTAACTGCTCTGTAGTTGATCACCAGCATATGTTTGTGGCTCCTGACTGTGCTGTATATGCATTGTCGATTGTTTGCTTATCACTCAAGTTCTCATGTCTTACGTGTATTATTCCCAATGTTATTTGTGGTTGTGTACCACTCTGCTCCATGTATGCTATGTATTTTGAAATTTTGTGCTACCTAAGGCCCAATTGTACAAGTTCCCCTTCCCCCAGGATGCATCTAGAAATGAGCTCCCAGCTTAGTAGGCCTGGGTGGGGGGCACTAAATACCAAGGATCATTTTACTATAATAACTGGAGCCATTTAAACTGCAATCAGGGTGTAGAACCTTTACATGCCCAGGATAATTTTGGTATACTACTTGGGAGCATCACAATGGTGACCAGAGGTAGGGTGACAATATGCACCACTGTGTGCTCAAATGAGGGCAGGATTTTTGGAAGCAGTAAACAACATTGAAATTTCAGTTGTTAAGCACTTTCAAAACCTTTTATATAGCACTGTGCTCTGTACGCAGGAGGGGATCCCTCATTTGCAAGGCTTTAGTAGTACATATGCACATGCATATGATCGGGTTAGTATCTGGGGCTGCTAAATATATGATACCTGTTCAACCATGCTATTCTCCTACATGGCACAGTGCTTAGATGTTTATCATTCTTCTAACCTTCTGAAAATGGGACCCTAATTGACTAAAATTCCCCTGCCGATGCCTCTTAAGATGCAGAAAGTAAACAAAAATGGATTATCTTATTCTACATCTTTATGTATTATTTTATGTTATTTTCCTTAGAAAACCTTTAATCAGTTTCAAAACATTGTGATGTGTCTTAAATATTTATAACAACTGCAGCTAAAATACAATTTCTTCTTTCATCCGAGTGCTATTTTTATTTACTTATAAAAATACAATCTGGTTTAGTGGTTTAGGTTAGGCTTAATGGTAACTGTACTGCCTCCCATGCCAGTGGCCCAGTTTCAGGGGAGGACCTGGGTCAAACAGACATTAACTGACAGGAGAGATGACTGAGCATCTCTGGGACTTCTTTCCTCTCATGGAGGGGGAGTCTGACCATCCCACTCTTTAACAGGCACCTAGATGAGGAACGCTGGCAGGGCTCAGGCAGGCAGGCAGGCAGGCACAAAGCAGTACTTGCCTTTAATTGGATTGGCGTCATTGCATGCTTGACAGCCCAGGGGATAAGCCAAAGGTAGAAAACCTCCAATGGCAAAATAATCCATCAACCTATCACAGGCTTTGCACTACTAACCAGGCTCTGCTGCTGAATATGTGGCTCCTTGTGAATGGCCCTCTCCCTCCTGGCTCCACCACGGGGAAGGGGGAGCCATGGGAGCTCTCTGAGCAGGTAAGTCCTGGTGATTTTGGGTGATATGGATGGACAGGCCAGTGCACAAGGGGGTCAGTGGGTGACCTAGAAGATAAACATCTCATTTGAAAAAGAAATAAAACACAGTTTGGGAATCTCAGACTCAATAACACAGTCATACCATATAAACAGCGTAATTATGCACTATGAGGCTAGACCAGGGCAGGTTTATTAGTGGAGACCGAGTGACGGCAAAGCTCTGTTCACCTTGCAATGCTCTTCAGATATGTAATGAGGAGGTTAGGAGCTGTGAGAGCCACCAGTGAGGCATCACAGTGAAGTTATTCAGAACAAAAATTGCAAACTGTGCATATGCCAGCAGAGCTCCTGACGAGAATTGGGCCCTGCAATTGCTGCAATATATATATTTTTCTTAACCAAGAACCTTTATTAAACAAAACATTCAAATAAAAACAAAAACTAAATCAAAACTTACTCAGTAGAGTACAAACTATGAAAGCATTTGACTTACACTTTCATAGCTCCTGCAGTACACTTCCCAAGCATTGAGCTCAGATAAGTTGCTTGACCAACACAGTAATTTATTACACATAACTCTAATCACAATTTTAACTTGGAAAAATTCATGTAGTTCCCTGTGTTTATATGGTATGAGAGTGGTATGCTAGGAATATCCTAAGTATTAGCTTCCTATACAAAAGTGTCTAACAGTAAATGAAGGCAGCAGTTATTTAAAAGAATAAACTAGAGCATTTAAAATTAATTCTAAAAGTTTCTTGTCACATCACAATGTTCTGAAATTTGATTAAAGGTGTACAAGCAAAACAAGATGTAAAATCCAATAAAGAAGTAGAAGAGATAGCCCTGTTTTGTTTCCCTGCTCTGCAGTTTCAGAAACATCCTCTCATCAAGCCAGCAGCTAACTAAATGCAGCAGACAAGCAGTTCAGCTGCAGGCCATTCAAGGGGAAGGTGCAGGGGGATGGATAATTTCAGAACACAGTCCATTTCAGTATATAGTTTATTTGTCTCAGTATATAGTGTATGGGAATTTTTCAGTCTACAGTGTATGTGTTTCAGTACACAGTGTATGTGTTTCACCATGTAGTGTATTTGTTTCAGTATATAGTGTATGCAGATTTTTCAGTGCATAGTGTATTTATTTCACTAGATAGTGTATGTATTTCAATATAAAGTGTAGAATATAGATATCCTTGATGTCTAGTGGCACCCCACTCCCTGATCACCTATTACTACTGAATATAGATATCCCTAGTGTCCAGTGGCACATCCCACCTCCAGCAGCTTCTTTTGAGTTATGATAGCTATTCCTGTTGTCCAGTATTACACTCCACCACCCTAGTTTCCATTTACAACTATTAAGTACACCCTGGTATCCAGTGGTACCCCTTCCCCTGATTGCCCATTGACAAATATACATTTAATCCATGATTGTCCAGTGTCCCACCACCCTTCAACCCCGTTCACAGACCACCACCCACACACACACTTACCTGGGTTTTCAATGATCAGCTATGCTCAATACAGTGACCAGCACAGCCCTACTCTCATTTTCTCAGCTGCCCACCACATGAGCTGTCAGTGAGTGTACATACAGTATTTCTAGATCATTTACAGCATCATATCTACAGTTGTGCAAGAAATGTTAGGCTCTGCTACACTGTACACACTTATGCCCAGTATGTCTGGGTGACATTTGTTAACAGGTGTTCACTGGATGGCATGCTGAGTTGGTACTACTCTGGTGCATAATGCGAACTGTTAGTCATAGTGGAACGGGACTGTCCCAGCACACTCTGTGAGGTTGCTATGCACCCTACAACCATGCTGACATGCAACTTAGGAACAGGTGGCTGCTATAGCATGTCACAGCAGACATTCCAGGGTTTTGTTGGGCTACCACAATGAGTGTATGGGTATGTCACTTGGTGTTGCAGCTCCCATTATGTGAGGTCATTCTGGTTCTTTAGGCACTCCAGAACAGGACACATTATACTCATTTCCATGCATGCATGCACTGTCCACAATGCCCATGGCTGTCTACTTCAGAGAAATGAGTCACACTCCTTATATGGTGTGGTTTAGGAGCATTCAGTAAATGCAGGCATTTTTGGTGGGGTCATCCCAAGCTCAATATGTGCTTCTCTGCATCCCCTTGTGCAAACTTCGTTCACATCAGCCGGCACTGTGGATTACATATTGTGCACATTATTTATACGGAGTGGAGCTCCGCACTGGATTTCTGCATGTTGTTTTGTGACTCTCCAGAATTTTGTGAATCGGGCCCTTAGATTTTGCAGACATGCTCCAAAATTACATTTCTAGTGAACCTAAGCACAGTGACCTGTAACAATATACTAGGAATTAACTTTAGTCTGGCTTGGGGCATACTAAATTACATGTTTCCCTTATTACAGGGAATCATGAGTAACATATACAAATCATCACAAAAATAACATGCAGCTAAATACGAAATCGTCCAATCCATACTGAAGTCTTCTGAACATGCTACTAAACATGCCATATCATAACTGTCTCATACATGCTAAGTCTAACATAAATCTTGACAAACTGCCCATGCATTGTGAAGCATGAACTACATTTTGAATGCCTTCAACTACCCAAAAAGTGACATTATCCAAGCAACCCACACACTGAATCTTCATATTACAATTATAAAATGGATCCATTTATGTGTTTATTGGTCATAAGAAGTCTGTTTGTGGGCACTAGGTTCACCTGTGGGGTTGTGCTGGGCTTTCATCATGGGTGAAATAGGCACTCCACCAATCGGCTTTCAACATTTTTTCTGTCCATTTTATAATCTTGGTATTGCCCATGTACTATAAAGAGGCAAAATCACATAATTTTCCTGGCATGTTCTACCCCTTTTAATGCAACCCATCACGCAATTTGCCTTGCTTACATCCTCTTCAAAATGCTGTAAAAACTTCAGCTTTCCATTAATGTTGACCCTCCATTCATTTTCATGGTCCAGTCCTGCAATTTGTTTTCTCCATAAATAGAAAATCTAACCAGAAAACTTTGACCTGGGTAAAGGACTTTATACTTACCCACCCTGAATGTTATTTCACTGTATTATTTCACTCCCTTAGTACATTTCATTGAAATTAATTATTGTTACAATAAAGCTAGTACATTTAAATGTTTTGAAACTTACAAGGAAACAATGACACCTGAAAATGTATTTTTTCTGTGTTCCAAACATCCATTTTACCCAGAATACCCACTCTTGCCAACCTCAATCTCTTGGTCACCATGGCAGCATTACTCCTGCTAGGAATGTATTGATGAATAACAAATGAATTCCCTTTCATATGCAATATCACTTTATATGGATGATGGGAGGGACTATTATTGATATGAGTGCTGTGTGGTGAGAAAACTGTGAACCAGTGGGAAATTCTGGTGCCCTAAGGATGCAAGATGATATACTTTACAGGTAGATCCATCAATGGCCCTTCTACTGTCCATATTAAATTATTGTAGATTACACAATCTACTTTTTATATGTACCTTTTTTCAACAAACAATATTAAGTGTTACTTCAGCTTGACTGGCACCAGTGAGAAGCCCACTGCTAGGGTGCACCATATAAGGAACACTTATGGAAAAGAAAAGTGTCTCATACACAATTCAAACAAGCACTGTGACTGACCCGGAACGTCAAATGACACTCCCATGATCTATAATTGACATCCCTTGATCAGACACCAGAGATTTGTGTATCTTTGGTTTCATGTGACCTTCATCACCAAGAGATGCAGAGAGTAGTAGTGAGGGGAGAACTCTCATCTCTGATAGCTGTAAAGAGTGGGGTGCCACAAGGATTGGTGTTGGGGCCAGTATTATTTGGGGTTTTCATTGTAGACATCTTGCATTATGTCAAGAATAAAATCAATCTGTTTGCTGATGACACCAAGTTGAGGGCAGTGCTGGGTGATACAGAAGATTGGCAAGGGTTGCAGAATGATCTGACTAAGCTGGTGGGGTGGTCAGAAATATGGCACTTGGGGTTTAATGTGAAAAAGTACAAATTATACAATGCATTAAAAAATACAGATCCCTCATTGGCCAGCTGGCACTATCACCCCGTTGTAAAATACAGCATTACCAACAGGAAAAAGTGCCAGCTGTGTACCACACCAGCGCTACAGCCAATGAAAAACCAGACCCGTCGATAAATCACGCAAGCCGCCATTATACATCGCGGTATGAAAACCCCAAATCCGATCATTTTAAAAAACATGAGCCTCCAAACAAGTTTTGACTTGATCGATAATGACGAGCTTGAAGAAATATTCATAGCCATTGAAACGGCGATAATGCCAAAATAAAACTGAAAAGCCATCGATGCAAAAAGCAACACCACAGCCGCCTACAAACGCCCATTGGTCTGCCTGAAATGCCCAGCCTAAACGTGACAACCAGCCCGTCAACCACGCCCAACTACAGCGGAAGACAGCGACAACAAGAAAATAAAAAATACCTCAGAAATCGTCCGAACTGCCACCAAGAAGCTCATCCCTCTGCCTCACATCCCCAGCGTTAACGTCACAGACAGCCCGTTCGCAGCACATCCAACTACCACGAGGAGAATTCAAACCACGGCGCTTCCTTCAAAGGGGCCACACCAGCCAATCCTAACACAAAAACAAAAGCGCCGTCATGACAGCATCACATGTGATGAAATAACAATGCTGGAGCTAGAAAGACATGAAGAAACAACACAGAAGCAAACCAGATGGGCAGTTAAGGTATTCCTAGACTGGGCAAAAGAAAAGGAAATACAAATAGATCAAAACTATCCAGCCAACAATTAAATGACATCCTACGCAACTACTACAGTACAGTTAGAAACACATCAGGAGAAGAATATGTACTAAGCAGCTTTGTCAGTTTGCGTTGTGGACTCAACAGATACATAAATGACCCCCATTGCCAGACAGCTCAATTTAATGATTGACCCAGACTTCTAACTGCAAACAACATATTCAAAGCAGTTGTAAAAAATACCGAAAGTCAGGAAAAGACGTTGCTCAACACCACCCTGCACTCACCATATCCAACTAGCAACCATTAGAAATTCTAATGCAGTTTCCCCACAAACTGCAAAAGGGCTAGTACAAAAGTCTGGCTAGATATTCAACTGCATTTCAAGAGACGAGGCAATGAAGGAGTCAGACAATTCACAACACAGTCATTTGAAATTAAAATAGCTGAAAATGACTACAATATGTCACAAAAACATTTAATGAAGAAACAAAGAACCATAAAAATACAACGATCCCACACTCCACCTCACAAGAGGATGCATGTTTGAGCAAACTGGCGACCCCTATGTCCTGTTAAAAGTTTTAAAAAGTATCTCAACAAGCTGCCACCAAACCCCACAGCATTATTCCTCCACCCAAAAGACTTCTAACCATATCCTAGAAAAATGCCAGTATGGTACAACAACGAGCCAATGGGCATTAACTACCTGGGAAAAATGTTGCCACTGATCTGCAAGCAAGCCCAATTGCCAGACATCTACACAAATCACAGTTTAAGAGCAACTGCAGTAACATTACTGAGCGATGCAGGAATGGAATCTCGCCAAATCATGGCAATAACTGGGCACAAAGTGAGTCTTCACTCTTACTGGAAGCCCAACATGGATGACTTCAAAAATGGAAACATCATATCAGAAGGCAACCGTCAAGAAACTGCTACCCCTCCCGAATCTCACCTTCCTAACCACAAAACACCAGCAGAAACAGTCATCTCACATGGAATCACCAACAATGCACAGCCCCAGAACTGAAATACCTCATAATCAGTCTCCAGTTCCAGAAACAAATTCTTCCAACACCGAAATCCTTTTGAATCATCAGGAATGACGAAAAACAGAAACACCCTCTTCATAACCAGACCTCCCAAGTGAACATCGCAACCGGATCCAACCAGCATGGCAGCACCTCCACACACCGTGGATCAAATCAAACAACCTTTGGTGGTCTCTTCAATTATGGCACTGTAAATTTCTTCTACAAATAATGCAAAGGTAACATAAAAACCAGCATAATCTACAAATTTCAATAAACTTTTTTTAAAAACTAACATCTTTTTTTCTCTACTTTTGCAGATTAAAAACAAATACCTGCACTCCACCCCAAGCCTAAGACTACTCAAAACGACAACAGCCCACAGACATCGGACAACTAAGAAAAAAAACAACAATCCACAGAAGCAAAATACTACACTGAACTTTAACCTCATAACAATATTGCTTTATGCTTTAAAATTATAAAACCTAATCATTCAACACTTTTTCTAAAATAATAAAAATATATATATTATTGCTTAAAAGTACATATTAAAACTACATCTGTTCATAACTACTGTTCTACTTCACTGTTAAAGTTAAACGCAAATGTAAAAACACAAAAAAATAAACACTTCTTTATGTTACAAGCAAACCCACTGTATGGACTATTTTTTTGCATGGAAGGATATTCCACTATTTCCTTACTTTTTACACACAACAAATTATCACAATTAAATTACTATTCACATTTTACCACACACAACATTTGTATAATTGCAATAAACCACTCCAGGGTGTTGGTGATGCTGGTTTTACCCACGCCTGACGAGGTTTTAGTCACTTCGACCTGCTGACCTCGTGACCAAACCACGCCAGGCGTAGGCATCACCAACACCTTCGTGTATGGTTTATTGCTTACACTACACTTGGTGCAAAGAATCCTAAAAGGGTTACCAATGGGGGTGAAGTTATGTACCACTGAAGGGAAAAGATCTAGGGGTGGTGATAATGGTGAATATGAACAAGTCAGAACAGTGCAGGAAGATGGCAGTGAAGGCCAACAGGATGCTGGGTTGTATAGCTGAGGCATCTCCTCTAGAAGCAGGGATATGATTCTGCCACTCTACAAGTCACTAGTCAGACCACACCTGGAATACTGTGTGCAATTCTGGCACTCTTATCTGAAGAGAGATGTGAGATTGTTGGTGGGGGTACAATGAAGAACAACAAAGTTGAATCAGAGATTTCAGGATATGACCTATGAGGAGAGATTAAGGGAACTGAACATTTATTCCCTGGAGGAGAGAAGGAAGTGGGGGATACTATTGAGACCTTTAAGTACTTAAAGGGAATAAATAAGTCAGGTACTGAACAGATATTCCATCTCTGGAAGGGGAGGGACACAAAAGGGCATAGACTTAGATTATAAGGAGGTAGGTATAAGAGGGAAATGAGAAGGCACTTTTTCACAGAGAGAGTAGTGACAGTTTAGAACGATTTGCTGGAGGAAGTGATATCTTGTAAGATGGTGGGTAGTTTGAAGAGGGGTTTCGGACAAGGAGAGGGGGGTATTCAAAAAGGTGGAGGCGAGGGAGGGTCAACTGCAAAGTAGGGGTTACCTGCACACTTCAGCAGACTAGAGAGACCTAGAGGCCTAATTTCTGCTGGCAACGTTTGTATATTCATATGTCCATAAGAGCTGAATAAATTTCCACCACCACACATAGCGACCCCTACCACTGGGTAAGACATTGAAAACCCCTGGCCTTGATGGTAACAGCTTGACCCATTCCAGTCAGCCTGCAGTTTTGTTCTTTTATTAAAACATGAAAAGTTCAAATCATAGAATTCATTGAAAGCAAAATGCTATGACAGTACTCGCCGTCCTTTCTTTGACAGAAAGTTTCCCACAGCTGACATAATTTGCTAATGACATTTAGTTTCTTAAATTTTAAACAATAAATAATTATCGACAGAAATACATAACACTATTGTAACACACATCAATTATCTAAAACACCATTATTGTGCCTGTTATGGAAAGTCTGTGATGCACGAACTAGTATTTTGCTTAATTATACAATTGAGACTGAAATGACATAATATAACTGTCCAAGTTTCACGTCTTCTGTCTATATATCTACCTTTATCTCAGAATACTGTACATGTTCAGAAACCTGCTGACATAAGGGCAGGAGCCATGACTGTCAAAGAAAACATGTGACCTTTTATGACAAATAATCAACAAAAGGTAATTAAGAAGCATATACCTACTATGTACTATGTACTGTGCGCTATACTAGTCAACCAGAATATGTTAAAATAACAGTAACAGTTCCTTACAGTTTCATACTTTGCTGTATTAAGCATTGCTATTGAGAATGCGATTAGTAAAATTAATACTTTGTAAAACAAAGCTACAGTATATTTGAAGTTTGCTTATGTTTAGTATCTTTCAAAGCATGTTCTATTGCATGAGCAATTGTAACTCACTTTGATAATTTTCACTCAGCACATAAGGTTTTTAACAGTAACAAAACAATATGGTAAAATGCTTACATTGCTTAGTTTTCTTAATCATATCACTATTTATAGTATTTGGAGTGTAAGACTGATTGTAGCAAATTAATATCCCCCAAATAAGCAGAGTGGTGATTATGATTACAATATATTCTCTCAGTGTGTTAGCTTTCCAACAGTAACAAATCATTATCGTAAAATGTATGCAGTACATAGCTTAGTTTCCTTAACCCTACTACTACAGTATGGGTCATACTGAAATATGGAGTGTGAACTAATACTGTAGTAAAATAAGTTTTCCAGTGTGATGACTATTTAACATTGGGGAAAAAACTAGAAAATTCCTGTTTCCAGAATTTTCATGAAATTCAGCAAATTTCAAGAAATATTGTGACATTTTCTTTTCTTTTTTTATTTGGTCATAACTCAGTTGTCTTTTAGCTGGAGGCTCCAAATGTAGTGTGCTTACTTGCTGTTAGGTGTATGAAAGTCATGATCAATAACCTAACATTTTGATTAGCAGTTTCAGACTTCTAGGGGTTCAATGGCTGACAGTTTTGTTTTTGTAAAATCTGGTGAAAATATTGATCTGCCTATAACTGTGCCCAATTAAAGTTAGACAACTGAAACCTGGTACACACATCATGTGGTAAAAAACTTCACATTTGCCAAATGTGATGAAATTTGGATAATCCTTTATAGAAATAATTATATTAAATGTTTTCATGCTGCACACATAAAACTACCCAAGTGATATGCGTACTGCAAGTATGATTTAAATGTTAAATTGGAGCTGATTGCATGCATATGGCATGCATGCAGCAAGCAAGTGTGGAAACCATGATTTTTATATTAAATTGGGAATGACTGCATGCATGTGGCATGCGTGCAAAAAAGCAAGTGGTCACTGATAACTGCACATGTAAAAGCTAAGTGACTTGCTCAGGATCACACCATACACAACTGGGGTTTGATGAGATTCAAACCCAGGTCTTCATGACTCCAAGCCATCTGGCTTGCAGTTCAGTGCCTTTAACCACTAAGCAATACTGTCTGCATACACATATGGCTCGCTTGTACTTCAACACATACTGTATCTGAATACATCCGCATGCATGTGGCATGCTTGTAGCCACTGTTATGCTTTTCCGTTTTCTTCTCTCCCTCATCACATTTTCACAGCTGAACTGTAGCACACATACCAGTGGAAACACATGTGGTTTTTCCCATACCAATACACAAACATACCCACAAAACCACTTAATTGCTTCTGTCTGGCCAGTACTCCTACTATTTTCTCTCCATAGTTTTGAATGCTTCCACACAAACAGACTTTAAGGTTCAAACACAAAAGTAGAAATAACTCGACACACACACTCACATGGCCAGTCCCCCCCATGCATACACACTGTAGCAGGTGTGGCCATGCTGCTACAGACAACCCACCAAGTATAGATATAATTAAAAAGTCTCTTACTTGAGTACTAGGTAGCCACCAGAGGCAGGAATCTTTAAGAGATGATGTCCATGGGTCAGAGTGCTGGAGTGTACCCCTTTGAAATGAATGGAGTTATTTTTTATTACTATTTTATATGTTGTGATCATGAGTTACAGAATAATGAAGGCCACTGTTCTACTAACAAGGTCCTTGTTAGTCAAGTGGTGGCCTTCATTAATCTCCAACTCACCTTCAAAAATATATAAAATAGTAAGATACAAATACCCCCATTCATTTCAATGGTGCACACCACTGCAGTCTCCTTTGCCCTTTGTCACAATGTGCCTGAGCATGGGGATATGGAGGTCAGCTTCCTGGGGGGGGCATAAGCCTGACTATAGCGGGCTCCAGCAGTCTGTGCATACCATGCCACTCAACTGTCCATGAATGCAAGGGACAGCTCTAGAATGTCTGTAACATCTCTAAAAGGAGCAACTTATTTGATTTGACTGAAAAGTGATATGCAAATGATAACATTCAAATGTATAAGATTCATCTGTATATACCCCAGAGCAGTGCATCAGATTTGGGCTTAAGCCCACCCATTTACTAATCAATTATTTTTCTTGACTGAAGTTCTGCCCCCCCACAAAAGAAACATGTCCCAATTGTTCCCCCTGATGCCATTCCATTCAATACCCTTCCCCTATGGGTCATGAAGCTTCCCAAAGGTGAATCAACTTCAAAACACATCAATATTTCAGTCCTTCCTCCTTCCCCAATCACCCTGTAAAAAAATGATTCACTTTTACTTACCTGGCCATATGGCCAGAACTTACAGCCTGGTATAGTATGCCACCAGCCCAGTTTTCAGTCCGCTGCCCCTCTCTCCTTTCACCAGAAGCTGGATGCTAGAACCGACCATCACAGGTCCCCAGTGTGGTCCACGACCAAGTCACCTCACCAACTAAACCCACACAACCTGGGTTGCTTGCTTCTTGCTTGGTGGCTGCTGTGGCTGATGCCGCACTGCACTGATCAAGGACTATGAAGGCCACCCACACTGCTGTCACCATTGCTGCTAAGTATAGCTTGCTGCCGTGGGGGTCTGTGCTGTTTTTTTTTTTGCAAGGCGAGCCTAGTAGAGTAAGAAGGTAACCTAGTCTTGAGTTAGGTTCTAGCTCACTCTCTGCCCCTTCAGCAACCAGGGGAGATGGAAACTCACTAAGAGTTGCACAACTATGCTGCCACAACACTGCTATTGAGAGTTCAGTGCTCACTGACTCCTTCAAGCTGTAGTGTGCAGTCTGTCTACTCTTTGGTGGGAAAGACAGTGTCGTACTTGCAAGGCTCATGTGCTCTTTCTTGGCTGGAGCTCATCCATATCACATGTGATTGTGCTGCTGCTAATAGGTGGAGAAAGTGGACAACATACTACAGATACAGTTGAGTCTGAAGAGTACCTGCAGCATGAGCACTCACAGGGCAGGTGGGCACTTATTGTGCAAATAATTTAATCTGAATTTAAAGCCATTATTGCTACACCATAACAACACGCTAGGCACAAATGTGGGGAAGGGGGCAATTGACCCCCTCTGCCCTACCTAAATGGCATCCCTGCTTAATGGTAGAAATTCATTCTCAGGTGCTAATGCAATGGTTTCCACTGTGTACTGAGGCACATTATCTCCATGTATCATGATGTGTCCTGATCATCATGTGGGTTAGTGTCCCTCATTGTCCCTCATTTTGAGTGTCAATGTCCCTCATTTCAGTGACAAAATGTGAGGCATGGTGCTTGCGTCCAAGACCCTACTTAGCACAAAGAGTACTGAGCATGGGCATAGTGTATATGCTCAATACAGAATGACAAACGGAAAGTAAGTTAGATGAAACAGTCATGGAGAAACACATTTGTAGCACTAAATATGCATAAGGGATTTGCATGGTCTAAAACAAAAAGGATAGGCTTCACAACACAGAGGCCCCTCTTCATACATCTGGAATGGGAGATGTTGCCTGGCTATATCCAAAGCATTTAATGCAGTAAGTAAACATTGCTTTACAAATTAATGGTGATTTAATGACAAAAATCAAAAGCCATTAAACAACTTGTAAAAGGATCAGCATTAATGAGTTTACCTAATTTTTAATAGGAATTCAAATACAAAATTATTTTAATTACCCTAATTGCTAGCAGAAGTATAAGAAATAGAAACTGATGTGTTTTTTAGATGAGATTTGCACCAGCTTAGATACTGCACACAAGCGTGCAGCATGTGAACCTGATGTGATGTTTAAATGATGTTTAGACCAGCTTACCTGCTTCACTCATGTCAAGCATGCAACATGTGAACCTGATGTAATTTTTAGAAGATGTTCACACCAGCTTACCTGCTGTGCACATATCAAGCTTGCAGCATGCAAACCTGATTTGCTTTTTAGATCTGGTTTACTTAGGATCACTTAGTGTATGTGAACAGCATGCAAACATTGCCCAATTAAGCGTGTGGTATGCATTCTGCATGTACACAGCACACCTATATTTCTGTAAGGGATCAGTTTGAAAATTAGATGGAAATAACTGAAAATTAAATTTTCACAAAATGCGAGCTGCCTAACACTGCCTCCTTAGTTTTAGAGACTTGAAACTTGGTATGCATACTCATGTGGTAGAATACTTCAAACACCCCAATTTGATGACATTTGGAAAATATTTTATTTATTTATGTATTTATTATTGTCTTGGAATTACAGCCTTTGACTACAAGCTCATTTAGAAAGGCTCCATGTCATAGATAGAGCAAAGCAGGAAGATAGAGGAATACAGGACATAGAACAGAAACATGTTGGACACTATATGTAGGCTATTTACAAGATAAAAATAAAAGGGCATATACAGATGGCATACGTACACACATAGTACAGTCAAGGCAAGATACCAGCATGTACTGATGGCTTATATACATATGTAGTACAGTTGCAATATGACAATGATATACAAAAATTAAAGTGCAAAAGGTAGGGGGGAAGATGACAGCAGAAAGGGAGTTGGAAAGGGGGGAAAATATGCTGCCAGTGAGTGGCTTTGTTAGAGAAGGTCATTTGAGGAAGTGGAGCAAAAAAACAAGGGGTGAGAGGATAGAGGTGGGAGAGGTTAGGTGACACAAGGAGATATACTTTGTAGAGAGGAGTTAACTGCAGGCAGGGACAAAGTAAGAGGAAGAGAATATGAGAAGGAGAAAGGAGGGGAGGCATAGGAGAGAGGAAAGGAGGGGAGTAAGGAAAGAATGTAGAAAGTCTATGAGTAGTCCAGAGTGCTGTTAGAGAGTGAGGAGAGGGTAGGTGGAGGTATGTAAAGTGGGGTGGAATGTAAATAAGTTGTGAGGATAATGAATGAGGAAGTGAGGGGCAGAGGAGGAAAATAAAAAGTGGGGAGAGGGAAGGTGGAGGTTAGGTAGAGGGGGTAGAATATAAATATGTTGTGAGGATAGTGAATGAGGAAGTGAGGGAGTAAGGGGCAGAGGAGGAGGAAAATAAAATGCAGAGGGGTAATCTGAGCAGTCGCAAATTTGTTTTAAAAGTAAATTAAATAACTAAAAATTTAATTTTGTTTAAACAGTTGGCTCCCTGTGACTTAGCCTCCACTTTAACACTGGAGACCTGAACTTGGTGCTCCTACTCATGGGGTACAATACTTCAAACATGCTACATTTGGTAAAATTTGGATGTTATTTCAAAAATAAAAATAAATCACAAAAAATTAAATTCTAATGACGTTTGGCTGCATATAACTCAGCCACTTTGCAAGCTAGAGATTTGAAACTGTACACGTACACATGGTAAAATACTTGAAATATGCTAAATATGGTGAAATATGGCTGAGTAGTTGTAAAATTAGATGGAAATATCTGAACACCATATTTTGGCAAGGTATTGAAACATTTTCACAAAATTTCATGAACTTTTCATGGAAGTAAATTCATTACTTTTACCTAATTTTGCAAGTTGAAATTAAATTTCACACAGCATAAGTAACATATCCCACCCCACATAGGCAGTGTGGCAATTACTATATGTAAATCGATCAATGAATATTAAAATGGAACTGTAGTCTTTTATAATTGATTCTACATTGTTCACTTCCCAAGCAGGACATCTTCTTCTAGACCTGCACATATGGCTTTAGAAATGCTAGTCCTCTTAGCAACCCTTGCTAGTTTAGAATACCCTCAGGTATCATCACTGGGCTGCAAGCTTCCAAATTTCAAGCTCAATCCTTTTATCAGGAATGGAGATATTAATATTGGTGGCCTCCTCTGTGTCCATATAAATCATGTTTATCCTGCTGTGACCTTCACTGAGACCCCTGAGACCATTCTCTGTGATAAGTAAGTACAATTAGTTATTTGCTACCTGTTGATATTGTCAAAATATAAAATGCATTTGTAAAAAGTATTTCATTTTGTTAATACAAAGGTCCCAACCCAGTTAAAATGAATGTGCCTATTTTGTGAATGTTCATGAATTTATCCAGAAAGTCCATCTGCTCTGTTTATGGATGTTCATAAAATTTGGTCAAACTGATCATGAACAATTATGAATTGTACAAGAACATTAAATGGCACTAATGTTTTTGAACATTCATGAACATAAAATTTCATATACATCTAAGAATTTTCAAGAAATTCTGCCAATGAATGTTAAGGGATTTTCATGGGCATGGTCCATCAGTGTTTTTTGTTGACCAGAAATCCTGTTTTTTTTGTAATAATGATTTATTCATAAGGCAACTCTGTTTTAACATGTACTAGGTGAAGAGCAAGCTTGAAGCTGGATTAGCTGTGAAGAACATACCAGAGTTAATTACATGATAAAGCCTGATTATGCTTTCAAATAAACAGTATCACCAGTGGTGTTCTCCAGGGCTCCATTCAAGGCCCTTTCCTTTTTTATCATAGTCATAAACAACCTGCCCACAGTCTTCAAACCCATGTGGCCCCTCCTGTATGTGGATGATGCAGTTCTTTTCACTCATAGCAAAGATAGTCATGTTATCACCAATCGCTCAGCTCCTGCCTGGCCAGGCTACAGGATTGTTGTTTTTGGGTTTCTTTTGTGTGAAAACATGGTTCTTTATCTCCCTAAAACCCAGTCCATGCTATTCGGGACTAGGAATCATCTAAACAAGCTATCTCCTAAATTCTGTATCCTTACTGCAAATGGCTTTCCCTTAGTAAAGACCATGTCCTTTAAGTACCTTGGTGTTCACCTCGATCCCACACTGTCTTTCAAGACCCATATCCAGCCCACTACATCACTCCTTCACCAGAAATTTGGTTTTCTCTACACAATATGCTAGTTCCTAACACCTATTGCCAGAATCTGGATTGCAATGACAAATCTCATCCCTGCCCTCAGTTACAGTGTGGTTGCCGTCAATACATGCAGCAAATCCACTTTATAAAAAAATAATGCCCTATACTACAAAATTGGTAAATTTTGCCTCTGGCAGCAGGTCTGATGCTCACCAATGTCTAGTCCTTGACTGTCTAAAATGGATTCCTCCAGACCTCAAATCTAATCTGACACTTGCCACTTTTGTCAAGAAAACTATTCAGTCTGGCACCCCTGCCTACCCTCCAAAAAATTCTTATTTGTGGATCTCCCCTCATCCTGTTCAGCTGTAAATAACAACCTTACAGTCCCCATGTTTCCTACCAATATGGGACAACACTCTTTTAGTTATCATGCTGCATCAATTTGGAATTCCCTTCCTTCACCTGTCAAACAACCCCCCACCCCACCACCCCAGCCTTTGCAAAGCTTCTAAAAGCACACTACTCTTCATCTCAGGCCTGCCACTGCTTCCACTAATCTACCCAATTCTGTCCATCACCTCCTATTACCTCTGCTCCCTACCTCATTGACCCACTTTCTTCTACCCTTACTTCCTCCTCACCCCCAGCTATGCACTCATCACACCCACAACCAGCTGTGCACTTACCACCCTGTTTCCCCTCTCATAATCTTTTCTCCTTCCCTTTTTCCAGTAATCTCCACCTCTTTCTCCTCCCTCTTCCATCTTCCTCTCTCAAGCTCCCTTGTGTCTCCTCACCCCTCAATCCCCTTGTACCTCTTCAAAAAATCTTTGATAACTTGTACACTGCTGTTATTTCTCTTCTCATCCAAATCCTTGTCCTGATGCCTGGTATCACACTTGACATGCTGCATTTTCTTCTATGCCCGATGTATTTTCATTTACTAGTTTACTAGTACACTGCTGTACTTCTCTTTGCACCCAAAATCAGACTTTTTAGTACCTATTCACAGACCTGTTGCACTGTATCATATTTGACATCTTGTATCGTCTCCTTTTCCTGATGTATTATATCTTATCCCCCCCCACCCACCCCCGTCTGTGCTACTGCACCCGGGTCATGACTGAAAAAGGCACTTGCTGCCAGCACACTCACCTGGTCAACAAAGTTTAAATAAAATAAAATAAAATGTGGTATGCCATTGTTGCCTTATTTATAGAGAAGTCATCCACACTTTTTAAGTTTTTGCATTCTGGGGGAGGGGGCATTGCCCTTGTAACAAATCAGAATGATGGATACAGACAGACAGGTTGGGAAGCACATAAGGACTGTTTGGCCTATTTGATCCCATCATAGATCTGGATGTCTAGTATCTGGTGGGTTCCCTGCAACTGTTACTGGCTGCTGATTGCTGCAGATGGTTGGAACTCTGCTAAAAAAACGATATTGTTTTTTGCCAAGCAAGATTGATGTTGGGTATAGAAGACTTGGTTTGCTGGCCAAGGCACCTAGCTTCACCTGAGCTTCACCTGAGCTCTTTCCTTCTAAGACTGCTTGAAAGGCAGAGTAGAGAAACTTACCAGAGCAAGGGAGAAGGATTAAGACTTAGTTTGGCTAAGCAGATTTACTGTGTGGTGGTGTTTTAATTTTTTACTCACAGGGATTGCTACTGTTTGTTGCTAACATTTCATTGCTTTATTTTTTCTCTGATTCAAATTGTTGTTGCTGGTATACCTTCTTCTGCATTATTACAAGGTGTGCCTACAGGTGTGTGCTAACAGATTACTGCTGTAATCTTCTGATTCAAATTGTCTTTTGCAAGGTATATCTTCTGTTACTGCTTTATTTTCTCTGGAGCAAAGTGTTTCTTACAGGGTATATCTTCTCTGAAATTATTACAGGTGGTGCTTTACAGGTTTTACAGTTTTATCTAACATTAGGATAAGCTTTCAGGGTTACTGCATTTGTTGTTGACTGATTGTTTCTGCTCTTACCTCCTTGTTCTTTCGTCCGTGGTTCTTCTTTTAGGCAGGGAAGGGCCCAGCCACCCACCCCATCCCAACCACCCCCGCTACACTCCTTTATAGGGTACCACAGTTGTGACATTTCCTGTGGCAGAGCAGGAAGGGCGGATCAGTGGAGCCTCCACAAGGTGATCTCATTTACAGGGGCACTAGTAATTTAACTTGTTATAACAAGTTAAACAAAGCACAATTAAACCATTACTTGCATTTTTTCCTTTTTTTTCCTTCTAATTACTCTGACTAGGTTACAAACCCAGCAACTTATTTGGAATGGATTTCATTAACTGCAGGTACTGTGGAACAATTTTCAGAAGGACAGTCTTACAGGATTTAGGACACTGTCCCACATGCTGGCCTTTGGAGATCTTAGGTCTCAGCTCCAGGCAGCATGGGCAGAAATTGCGCCTCAAATTTCATATTGAAGAGGAAATACATTATAAGAACCACCCGCCATTTCCCCAGCATCCAACAGAAAAACCTCGACCGCAGAGGGTAGTTGGTCCAGGAGGTTGGCAGGTGGTTAGGAGGAGCAAATCAGGTGCCCCATCACTCTCTGCTCTCCAACACATTACCTCCAAAAACCATATAAACACTACAAACAGGTATCTGCCTCTATCTCTGAAATCAAATAAAGAGGCAGAAGACACTGCAGAGCAGGACACTGCGGCACAGGAGCTAGTACAACAATACTCACCCAAATCAGGAACCAAAACTAAACAAGCACAAAGGAAATCCAAAAAACTTCTGATCATAGGAGACTCCATGATTCGGGGAGTTGATACCCATCTCCAGCCAGGGGTGATGGTCAGATGTCTCCCAGGTACATCAGCATGGAGACACTGACCACATTGCTAAAATTGTTCACAAAGCAGGAGAAACATTGATGTCCTAGTACATAAGGGACTAATGATCTCACCAGCCGGTCAGTTGTGAGACCAAGGAACACCTGACTAAGCTGGGTGACAAACTATCATCTATTTCAGTCCGGCATCTCCTTCTCTGAGATCCTGCCAGTCTGGGAGAAGGGAGCAGATGGACGGAAGGTCAGAGAAGGGAGATAGGGAAGCTAAACATGTGGCTCAAGGACTGGTGCCAGGAAAGGACACAGATTTGTAGGAACTGGCAACAGTTCTGGGAGCGAAGTTCTTTAAATTTGATGGACTGCATCTGACTAAAGAGGAGTCAGTGCATTGGGGCAGAAGTTTGACGTCTTTGCAGAATATTTAAACTAGCAAATGGGGAGAGGGTGGCACCCCATACGCCGAATGGGAAGAACACCCCTCCCCTCAGCTAGTGGTCAAACAGGAATTCAGCGTGTTTGCCATTCATTTGCATCACCAGGTAAGAAAAAGCTTTGTCTCCCATACGATGCACAGGGTAATGCCAAACTTCACCCAACAACTAACACACCAAAATCTGGCCAATGGAAAATCATGTACACAATGCTCACAGCCTGGGAAATAAGATCCCAGACCTGCAGGCAATAATGTCAGAGGCTAAACTGGACATAGTAGCAATTAGTGAGGCGTGGTTTACCAGTAACCACACTTAGAGACCTTCAGTACCTGGCTATGTATTGTTCAGAAGAGAGACCGAGGTGCAAAAAGGGGAGAGGAGTGGCCCTGTATGTTAATGAAAATATCAAGCTACAGAAATTCAGAATACACATAAGGAGCCAGAAGAACTGTGGGTCACCCTGGAAACAGGAAATGGGACAGCCATAAGAACTGGGGTTGTCTACAGGCCCCAGACCAGAGGAGGACATAGACACATTACTGTTAGAAGATATACAAAACATGACAGCTAAAGGGAGGTTCTGATAATGGGAGACTTCAACATGCCAGATACAGATTTGTCAATACCAGCTAGGAACATCTGCCAGAACTAGACTCATAGTGGATTCCCTGCAGGAGGGCCTCAAACAACTGGTACAGCAACCCACAAGAGACAGGGCTATCCTAGATCTAGTACTGACTAACAAAGAAGGGATCACAGATCTCCAGGTAGAAGGTCACCTGGGGGCCAGTGACCATCACATGGTATGGTTCAATTTGGCTACTACATCTAAATCATCCCATTCCAAGGCAAAAATATGGGACTTCAGAGGAGCTGCCTTTGATAAGATGGCCAACAGAGTTAAGCTAGCCCTGGCAAAAGAAACACAGGTGAGGGGGTACAGGCAAAGTGGGCAAGCATTAAGGATACAATACTTGAAGCAACATCCCATTGTGTTAGACAGAAAAGGAAGTGCAAAAGAAGAAGGAAACCACTTTGGTTCTCAAATACAGTAGCAGAAAAGGTCAGAGCCAAAAGGCTGGCCTTCAGGAAATATAAGGGAACACAGCAGGATGAAGATAGGGAGGCATACCAAATTGCCCTAAGGGAAGCAGGTAAGGCAGTAAGGCAGGCAAAGTCCCAAACTGAGGAAACACTAGCACGAACAGTAAAAGGTGACAAGACTTTCTATAGATACATTAGTGAAAGGAGAAAGTCCAGAGGGGGTATTGCTAAGCTTAATGGAGAAAAGGGAGCATGTGAGGAGGAGGACCCTGTAAAGGCATCTATCCTAAATAGATACTATTGCTCAGTATTTACTGAAGAGAAGGTAGGACAGGGCCCACAGCTCAGCACCATGGACACAGAGGGGGAGAGAGGTGAGCACTACTCCTTTCACAAAAGAAAGGGTCCTACAAGAGCTTACTAAGCTCAGGGTGGACAAGACAATGGGACCTGATGGCATACATCCCAGGGTAATTAAGGAGCTAAGGGTGGAACTAGCAGAGCCATTAGCAGAATTGTTTAGTGAGTCTCTGAGCACAGGAGAGGTCCCAGAAGACTGGAGAAGGGCTCATGTGATCCCGCTCCCACAAGAGTGGTAGCAGGGAGGAGGTGGGGAACTACAGACCAGTCAGTCTTACCTCAGTAGTGGCAAGATTATGGAGGCACTCCTTAAGGAAAGGATAGTGCAACACCTGGAATCCATAGGGCACAGGATCCAAGACAGCATGGGTTTACAAAGGAAGGTCCTGTCAAACTAATCTCATAGATTTCTTTGACTGGGTAACCAGAGTGGTGGACCAAGGGGAGCAGTTGATGTCGCCTACCTTGACTTCAGCAAAGCTTTTGACACTGTTCCACATAGAAGATTGATAAATAAGCTAGGTAGGCTCGGGTGGGTCAGAAGTTGGTCAACTGGGTGGCAAACTGGTTGACTGGCAGAAAATAGAGAGTGGTGGTAAATGGTATACAGTCAGAAGAGATGCAAGTCACAAGTGGGGTACCTCAGGGATCAGTCCTGGGGCCAGTCCTATTCAACATCTTCATTAGTGACCCCAAGCAGATGGACTAGAGGGTAAGGCTTGTCTGTTTGCAGATGACACCAAGATCTGCAACAGAGTAGATGATCCAGATGGGGTGGGCAGAATGAGAAGAGATCTGGATAAACTAGCAGAATGGTCAGAAGAGTGGCAACTGGGATTTAATGCAAAGAAGTGCAAAATCATGCACATAGGGAAGAGAAACCCTGAAGCCACTTATAGGCTGGAGGGAGTTGCTAGCAGTCACAAAGGAAGAAAGAGACTTGGGCATCATCATCACTGATGACCTAAAATCATCAAGCAGACCTCTGAAGCAGTAGGTAAGGCTAGGGGTGTTAGGGTGTGTTAGTAGGGGTATCACAAGTCGTAAGAGGGAGGTAATAATCCTCTGTACAAGACATTGGTTAGGCCCCATCTGGAGTACTGCGTGCAGTATTGGAGGCCACACCTTCACAAGGACATTAACCAAATTGAGGCAGTCCAGAAGGGCAACCAAAATGGTGCAGGGACTGCATCAGAAGACATATGAGGACAGATTAACGAGCTCAATATGTATACCCTTGAGCAAGGAGGGAGAGAGGTGATATGATCGAGACATTTAAACACCTTAAGGGCATAAACAAGGTGAAAGAGTCTAACATGTTTAAATATAAGAAAAATAGCAGGACAAGAGGACACAGCATGAGATTAGAGGGAGGCCGATTAAGGGGAATGTGAGGAAATCTTTTCTACAGAAAGGGTGGTAGATGCATGGAATAGCTTACCACAAGAAGTGGTGGCTATGAATACAGTGCAGGGCTTCAAACAGGCATGGGATAGGCATAAGGGAGCAATACAAATGACTATGAATAGATAGGTCACTGACAGAGCAAAGGCCGATGGCACATTTATAAGGTAGAAAAAGAAATGGGCAGACTGGATGGGCCTTGCGGTCCTTATCTGCCATCAACTTCTATGTTTCTATGTTTCTATTAGAAAAGACACATTTTATCTTACCTCTTTGTTTTTATTGTTGTTGTTCTTTAACTACCTCTCCACTGACTGTACGAGCTTTGTAATAGTTATACATCTTTTTTGCATTTGTTTTTCTTGGTATTTCTATCTCTATACTTGCTTGCTATATCCAGCAGACCATGGTTTGATTCCCATAACCTCCATTTGTATACTGTAGGACTCTGAGCAAGTCACTTAACCTCCCCAGTGCTCGCAGGTGGCCCCTGAAAACAGGCACTTGTGCCTAGTGGGCCTTATTCAGTTACCATAGACCAAAATAAAAAAAATAAAATATATATATATATATATATATATACCTCTATATCTCTATAACCCTTGATTCTACTTCACTGTCTTTTTATTTTATGAATATCTTTGTGCCATTTTATTGGCAGTATAAAAAGCATGATTGGCTAAAATCAAGATCTGAAATTGAGCTACTCCAGCTCTATGCTTTCCCTAAAGGGCTAGTTCAGAAAATGATACCATTAGCACTCCAGAAAACATGTACTGTAGGCCCCTAGTCTCTGAAAACGATTGCCCATTGAACAAAGACAGGGGCTGTCCTCAATTGGCATTAAAGGATAACTGTCACTTTCTATATTGAAAATGTTTTACCACATGACTTAAAGAACTAGTGCATTACCTAAAATTAATATTCAATATTTATTTTCAAAAGTATTGAACTGTAACTTCTTAAATCTAAAGTACTTACTTATTTTCCCTTTTGCTAATTAAAATATTTACTAAGTGACAGTACAAGGTGTGATGTGTTGAACAGTACTCTTCCTGGAGGTTGTCATATTGTAGTTATGTTCCTCCTCATTCAACATCAGCCCCGTGACCTCACTGACTGTGACATCACAACTAACCAAGAAGAGCCAATCACACGCTACCAAATCAGCTACTTGTGCTGCAACAATGAGTGAGGTCACAGTGCTCATGAGGGATGAAGAGAAGTATAATTAGATATGTCAGTCTCCGGCTAAAGTATTACTCTCATTGTGTCACACCCATTACTATCAGGGTGGAAACCTTCTAATAAACAAATAAAAATCAGAAGAATACTTCAGCAATAAAAAGTAATAACTGACTGCTTCTAAAAATTAGTAAAAGGTTTCTGCCTGCTACTTTTGGCACTACTAGCTCTATAAAGAATAACCGTCCTTGTAAGAGAAACTTTGAAAAACATGATATGTAGATGTAACATACTATTTAGACAAAAATATCATATATTCATACCTCTCAACTGTCCCTGATTTTCAGGGACGTCCCTGATTTTGCCTCAAAATTTTACTCTGTCCCTCCGAAAAATTGTGTTTCCATGACCAAACGATGGGGGCTGTAAGCACAAAATAATGTCAAACATTAAAGTTTCAAACTTGTTCTTCCATAGAAAATGCATTTTACACTAAGTGCCTTATTCTACCAGTTTCCTGAGTGGATATTGCCAATTTTAAAGATGTATCCCTGATTTTGGTCCTTTGTCCCTGATTTTTTTAAGCCTTGTCCCTGATTTATGAGTCAGGAGGTTGAGAGGTATGCATATATTTAATATATTTTCAGTGTTACTCTCTCATGTTCTTTGTTTTAAAGAATGTTTGCATGACAACTGGGTCCCTGTGCCTTTGTGTTCATCATCTACTCCAATTCATTTCCACTTGAAGCCATAACCATATCTTTGCAGCATCACAGTCTGCAACCAAGGAAATTATGGTGCTGTCACAATCTAACAGGCAGGGAATAATCAACAATAACAGATAAGTGACAAGAAAATCCTGTTTACATGCAACCATAATGAGTAAGAAAATCTAAGGGAAAATATAAATACAGAGAATCTTTGAAATAAAAATCAGGCCATGTCTACAAAGTGTTCTCAGAATTGTACCTTGATTTCAGTATCAAACTGTAATGAGAAGGAAATAATGTGGCATACTAGGAATTGAACCCAGGTCACTGGAATACCATCCTGTTACTCTAACCACTGAGTTACAGACTCACATGGTTGGACCTGCCTTTCTCTGGTATTGGATATCCTGCAACGAGGAATAATCAAGATGCCAATTAGATGTTTTTTGTGCAGTACCAGCCCCTGCTAATCACTGCAAATCACAAATTGTAGTGAGAAGGAAATAATGGGATCTACTGGGACTTGAATCCAGGCCCCTGGAATACAATCCCAGAGGTCTAACCACTGAGCTACAGGCTGACATGGTTGGGCATGGGGTCCCCAGGGTTCAATTCTTAGTAGGTCTCATTATTTCTTTCTCACTACCATTTGTGAATTAAATTGCTTAGCAGTGGCTAATACTGCACCCAAAATACCATCTAATTGTCAACTTGATTATTCCTTGTCACAGAATATGCAATACCTGGGAAAGGAAGTATGTCCTGGAGCTCCAAGTCCAACCATGTCAGCCTGTAGCTCAGGAGCTACAGAACTGGGATGATATTCCAGGGGCCTGGATTCAATTACCAGTAGGTCACTTATTTCTTTTCTACTACAATTTGTGATTTACATTTCTTAGCAATGGTTAATACTGCACCTAAAAGCATTAAATGTCACCTTGATTTCAGTAAAGCTTTGACTCCCTGTCCATCCCACGTGAACTGTTTCTAAAGAAAATGCATGACTTAAGGATGGGGAGGCAAAGTCACAAGATGGGGACAGAACCTGTTGTGTGGCAGAACCTTGAGAGTGGTAATAAATGGGGAATTCTCAGGGTTCAGGGGTTCACAAGTGCTATGTCATAGGGATCAGGCTTGGGAGTGGTCCTCTTTGACATCTTCCTGTGTGACATCAGGGTAGAAACACAGAGCAAGATATGCCTCTTCATAGACAACACTGAGAGCTGGGATCAGATTGATAATGATGATGGGATCAGAATTATAAAATATGACCTGGGTAGATTAGAGAAGTGGTCAAAAGTATGGCAGTTAAAATTTAACATCAAGAAGTGGAAATGGTAAAAAATCCAAAACCTGAATACAGAATAGAGAAGGTAGTACTGGAAAATACAACAGAGGACAGGGACTTAGGGGTAATATCTTAAGACAGTCTGAAGATGACTGGGCAATGTAATAGGCAGCGGGAAGGAAAATAGGATTTTGGAGTGCACAAGAAAGGGGGTGATCAGCCAGAGAAGAGAGAGATGCTTCTATCACTGTATAGGTTATTGGCTTGTCCTTACTTGTAATACAGTGTCAGTTTGGAAACTGTATTTAAACAAGGACAATGACAGAGTGGAGGCAGTACAGAAGAGGGTAATCAAGATGTTTCAGGCACAGCGAGAAAGGACTTACAAGGAGAGGTTGAAGGACCTAAGCATGTACACTCTGGAAGTGAGAGGGGGAACCTGATTGACACATACAAATACCTCCACAGGAAAAACAAGGAGGATGGCGGGGAATTGTACAAATGTAGTGAAAACACAAGCACCAGGGGTAAACAATGAAGCTAGTGAGAGAGACAGTTTTAAGAGGGATTCCAGAAAGTAATGTTTCACAGAAACAGTACTGGAGGGGTGGAGTAAGCTGCCAAAAGATGCTGTCTGTGCGAAATCAGTGAGGGGATTCAGACATGGGGGTGTGGACACATAAATGGGTTTGGTAAGCCAGTATCAGAAGGGGAGAAGGCATGAAGAGCTTCTGGGGCTCTCACATTCCATATTAGATAGGTGGAACTGGGCAAACATAATGGGCCAAGGGGTCATGTTCTGCTGGTAACCTCTGTGTTTCTACATTTCAGTACTGTCAGTTATTCTTAAAGCAATTGCCTAGTCATTTATTTAATTTTGATTACCTGAAATAAGCTGTAGTGCAAAGCCCTGTTTAAAGGAGTGACTGGGGAGGAAGAAGGCAGCAATATACATGTTTATATATATTTTAGATAGTGGGAGCATCCCTGACAAATCACAGGCCTCCCTTCAGTTTTTTTTGAGATACTCATTATCGTAAGAGTACTTCACGCACTGAGCCAAAGAAATCAGATTCTCACTGGCCACTCATGTTGTTAACTGTATTAAATAAAAAATGATTTTTTTTTATCCATAATAATTTTATGGGTCCATTTGGAGGACCTCTTATGGATATAACAGTGTCACCTTTTGCAGACATAGGACCACAAAACTGCTCACCTTTAGTTCGTAGTCCTCTGGTCCTAGGAACAAGTGAGGCAACACTCTTATATCCAGAAGAGGCCCTCCAAACGGACCCATAAACTTAAAGTACATTTTTAAAGACACCAAACAAGTACTAAGAATAGTATTTACAAATACATATCCTTAAATCTGACAGACATATTTGGGGATTTAAATTAAAGGTTACCATGTAAGAGGTATACTAAACATTAATATGTAATGATCTCCAAGACTATGGAGAACAGTGTGGAAAATTATCTCTGAGCCTTAGTACTGTGGTTCAGATATAGTGCTCCAAAATACATTAGTGAATCCTCATTTCATGAAAATGAGTGTTTGATACAAACAGAAACTTAGCTGTTGTTTTCAGTAGACATGATTACCTATCACAGAAAATCACTATTCATTTCAACTAGATTTCCCGTATTATATTCTGATTTATGCAATATCTGTGAGAATGTTTTCAGGCACCTATCAGTCATGTCTTTGCTCACTCCAGATCTAAAGTGAAAATATTGAAATATTCTAACTGTCAGGCCCCATGAGCAAAACTATTCTCACTGTAGGTTCTGTCACTGTAGGTTCCGACTGGTACCCAGCAAGGAGCATGAGCAACACATTTCCATATTTAGAATGCATATGTTTCAGTTACCGACAGGCTTCCATGGAATATTTTTAAACTCTCTCCAGCATCACTTATAAAAGGACCAAGAATCATTCCTTCTCAATCAAAAACCAAAAAAAAAACATTACTTCACTATGTACCTCAGTAAAAACAGTAACATTCCTCTAAACAATGTCCCACAGCATGTTCTTGCACATACCTCCCTCCGTGACCTGATTGGGAATCTGCCTCTCTAAGACTTGCACTCTATTTAAATCCTCACAGGCAACGTCTCCCTACAACACACATCATGACAGGTCACACTCACTTGCTGCTATGCTGATGACCACCTGTTCGATCAGCATAATTCGCATCACCAACATGAATAGTGATGCACACAAAAGAGTAATGTGTGTCACTCCTTGAAAATAATCACTCAGTCATCCAGAAACACCTCTCTGCCATGCAACAAAGTAAGATTTAAAAAAACATCACAAACAAGCAATAAAAACTATCTAAAACTAAGGGCATTGTACAAATCCAGTATGCCATGGCCCCAAATGGAAATATCTGTGTTATTTTTTTTCTCACTCATACATTTTGACATTTGACATCACTCATGGCTTCACCACTCATGATTTCATAAGGTCAAACTGCACTCATGAAAAATAACATAGATAGTTGTATTAGGGCCATGGCATATATCTTATATATCTAGATATGAAGTGCATTTGCCACCAGATACCACTGCATGCTCTTACAGACAGTTAATATTTTACTATTGCCATTTCAGAACCTTAAGTGGCATAAGGAGCTGTGCAATATTTTTGTCGTGTGTTAGTGGTTAGATTACTTTCATTCTTAAAAAGGGTACCTAATCTTATGATGACAACTTTGACTATGTGATCAATATGATATGGCAAGGTGAGTCCCTGGTTGAAAACCATGGGCAGGATTTTCTGAGCATGGCTCAGTTGGTAGCACATTTGTCTCTGGGCCAGAAAGTTGTTCATTCTGGTCTCACACTGGGATTAGGCTCATAGCTAAATGCTGGCACCCTAGTGCAGTCTTGGGGGGGTGCTGTATTATTGGGGTGTGCTGTAATTTGAATGAGACATTAAACTGAGGTCCCTTCTACCCATCTTGGTGCTGTCCTGCTGGGGGTCCAGGTGGAAGTAAAAGAACCCAAGGCACTCTTTGCAAAGAATAAGGGATATTCCCTGTGTCCTGACCAATATTCCCCATCCCATAAAACTGGTTCATGCAACTGTCCAAGGCTGTGTGTGGGTGTCAATGTGTGATATGGCTGCCACTACACATTCAGTCATTTCACTACCAGTCTAGCATTGCTTGTAAAGAACTTTGGAAAACAATGTGTATGAAAAGCACTATATAAATGCTGATTCTCCTTCTTCTTGTGAATGCTGTAAGCCTGGGGTATATCATGTATATGGTGCATGGAGCTTGCGGCATTCACCCTCTGGCAATTGGGATTTTCTATGTCATGCAGCAATTGCCGCAAGTTAGACCAACTTTTTATGGTCAAGCTTGTGGCAATCTCAAGGACCTTTTTTACAGAGCTTGTGCCAGATATTTGGCACAAGCTATGGTGTAAATCATGGAACTGCTGGCTGCACCTGAGATTGTAGGTAGGTTGCAGTTGCAATGAGAATTAGGTGCACTACGAGATTCTAATTGCCATGGTGCAGAGCTGGTCGCAAGCTCTGCGGGATGCTTTGAAAATCCTGCCCCATATCTTCATATTTAAAACTATGAACATTTTCTAGGTGAGTGTAATCTAATGTGGTAAAATCCAAATTATCTGGGAACTTATACTTAGTTTGTGTTGAACCAGGAAAGATAACTATTATCTTCTCTTGTATTTTAAGTGTGATGTCCATTGTGTTTTGATAAAAAATACAGTACATTACTGTTACTCAGAATCATGGAATCAGAATTAGACTTATCAAATACTGAGCTTTATTTCAGAATTTGGAATGTTGGTATTCAATGTCAAAAACCCAAATTTCAAGAAATCTTGTCAGATGAGGAACCAGAATCGGAACTGGAATCTGACTCCAAATCCGCATCCTAAAACCTCTCCTCACCAAGTACAGTGGTTCTCCCTCCTGATACCTAAATGTAAAATGGCTTCTGGGCTGGTTGTGGTCCCTGAAGACTTAATCAACAGTACTAAGGTAAAGGTTAAGGTCCAATCTGGCAGTCCAGCTGTAAAAAATACTGCCAAACGCCATTGTCCTTTGTCGTCCCATAGTTTACAAAATGCTACCCACCCTTCCCCCAACCAAGTCTCCATTTCAAGAAGTGTAAGCAGCACTCTCTCCCCATAACCACACCTCCCAGACTCCCCCAGTCCAACTCCAATAGTATCCCCATAACCCAACACCGAGAGAGAAACCTGTGAACCCCAATCCTCCAGCTGGCTGGAGGTGGCAAGTGGAACTGTTGTAAAGAATTAACATTAATGCATAGTATTAGCCCTATTGCTATCTTTTGGTAGACAGGAATCTTGCTTTCAGAGTAAGGAGCAGCTGACAAAAAAGCTAGAACTTTTCTTACTAATAGAACACTTCTATCTCAGCAGGAGTCAGTTCCTGCTGGGGTTAAGCAAATAGATACTTCATTAGAAGTGGGGGGTTCTCATTAGGGTAAAAAAAAGTCAGTGTGTTTTTCTGTGTTGGGGAAAGGGGACTGTATCAATGAGGAGAGAAGTTAATTGGGGGTGACTTAGGCAGTGGAAAACCAGGTGTCTCCAATTATAGTTCCCTACTACTTTTGGCAGACAAGAATCTTGCTTTCAGAGCAAGGAGCAGCTGACTAAAAAGCTAGAACTTTTCTTACTAATTGCCCTCCCTCCCCTCCACCCTCCCACCCTTAGCCAGTTCTACTTTTATAGGCACTGGATTTGACTGACAACAGGAAATTCCAGTTTGGCAGTAGGAAGGGAAGGATCACTGAGACATGTAGGTTTCATCATCATTGAAAGAAAAAAGTAGCTTTCTCTCTCCCCCTAGCTGCTGGAGACTGACTCTGAGCAAGGAAGAAGTAGACTACTAAAGAATGCAGGAGGATCTCATCCCAGAACAGGAAGGGGACGGCCGTAAGGGCACATTGGCAGTAGGAAAGTAGGTGGAAAAATAAACAGAGGGAGTAGAGTGTAAGCATACAAAGCAACAGGAGAGGGGCCACAAAATAAGATATGATGAGAGTGGTGCAGTGCAATGGCTGTGGGGTGGCAGTCTTCTGGGAGACATTCTAGAGGCTGTGATGCTGCCCTATTTGCAGGCACCTCTCTGGTCTCAGGGAGGAGGTTTCCCATCTCATGGCTGACCTAGCTAGGATTCGTGAAACCTCCTCCCCCACCCAGGGACCACCAGGGTCACCACTGCTACCTCAGAGGTTGCCAAGAAAGAGAAGCGGTTGGACCAAGGTGGGCTCAGGGAGGGAGAGGGTTTTGGAACAGAGGTGCAGCCCTCCAGTGGTACCTCTTCACAATTCATACGCTGTTCTGACGGAGAGTGGTTCCTCTATGGAGGCACCTGTAGTGGCTTGGAGAGACTGGGAGCAAATCTTCAGGATCATGGGAGCAGCCACATGAGGAAGGGAGCTGGATGTCATTGTCCACCTAGGGACAAATGACCTGGCTGGGAATGGGATCAAAGTAGTACAAGAGGAGTTCTTATAGTTGGGAAGGGGCCTTAGACAAGTAGCATGAATGGTAACCTTCTTGGAGGTGCTGCCTGCCTATGGCAAGGGTCATGCTAGGGTACTCCACACCATGTCATTCATTGAATGATTGAAAAACTGGTGCGGAGCTCAGGGTTTTGGCTTTATTGGAGACTGGGGGTGCACCTGGAGGGATACCAGCCTATGCTGGCATGATGGTCTGCAGCTGTCTGGGAGGAGAACCAGGATCCTAGGTGATAGGTTTAAATGCTTTGGCAAGCATTTAAACTAGCCAAGGGAGGAGGCACTGAAAAGGAGTAGGGAAATCCCAGCCACCCCCAACAAAACACAGTAGTTAGCAAGGTAAACACCAAGGTAGAGAAGTCAATAGGGTGCAAAACAGGGGTAAATGCAGAAAAAGGCAAAGGCAGTAAGCACAGAGATGGGGCTAAAAGGGGTAAGGCCCAGGGGTTGATCTTAACATTGTTTTACTAGCCCAAACACTAGTGCAAATTGACCAGGGCTAGTGCAGCTAACTATCTACTTGCTCATCTTGACTAGTGCAGATTTTCATGGCTGTTAATGAAGTTAAAAAAGTCTCTACTATAGCATTCTCTAGTACTCATGCTAATCTCTCTCAATGTTCCAGATAGCCAGGTGTGATTAACAGTTCATTAAGAGCTGCAATTATCTGGCAGTTCAAGAGAGGGATCCCACAAAAGACTCAATGTGAGTCATTATCACTCCATTGTTAAGACTTTCAGCTAGTGTACAGGGTGTGATCAAGGGTGGAGTGCTGTTAAGTCACTAGGTTCCAGTTTTCTGAATGTGTCTATGTCTAACAATTTGTCCAATATTATTAAGACCAGTGACCCTTATTTCTCTACATTTTGAGTGTTTGTATCCAACATTTCAGAGACAAAATGCAAAGAGGTATACAGGATCAGCCCTGCAGGTGGTGGGGTTTATCCCAGTCTCACCATAATTTCTCTCTCCCCTCCAAATCTCTTAACTCTGTTCTTTCCCTGGACACCACTGCAGACCAGACTCTGAAGTGACCATCCATAGATTCATAGCTGCTATTACTGGCAAGTGCAGGGGGTCTCCAGCTCTTCTAAATGGACCATGCCAGCCATCACCATCCAGACAGTTCCACCCTTATCCCACTCAGCATGTCCTTTCAGCCTAAAAACAAAGCTTTGGATCATATATGGCACAAAAATAAACCTTGATAAAATACAAAATTTGAAACCTTGAAATAGGCATTCCTGGGTTGCATCGATCATCCTATACATAAATAAAAATAGTATAGTGTTATACCTGTGTACTGTTTCCCCTGAACTGATGAAAGTTAAAGAAAAATCTGTTATTGTTGGGACACAGCATATTAAAATCAATGCTTTTACAAATAAAAATATCATAGTTTTCTATTTCCCAAGCCCCTTAGTTTTGTCTAGCCCCACCCCAAAGAAATATTAGATGTGCTCCTGGCTCACTTGAGACTGTACAAAAACTTTCAAAAGTGCAGGTATCCAGTTGACTATAGGGTGGGGTCCGAGAGTGTCTTTCTCTGCCTGACTCTGTTCATTGCCCTGTGGGTGGTGGTGACAGTGTGGTGAGGTGCATGATGATGTTAGCTATTGTGTGCACAGAGCTAGGACTGCTTGATTGAACATTGGCTGTTGTGATAGCCTCTCTCTGTTGGGTGTGGGATGGGGAAGAAGGAGGAAGGGAGGAGGTTATGGTACAAAACAATGGGAGGGGGGGTCACTGTCTGAGATGGCATTGTAGTTTTTTTTCTGCTGGTGAGCTGGAAGCAATGTGGGAGCAGGATAAATGTGTAATGATCAGAGTATTTCTTGATGTTGCTTGCATTGTTTCCTGTATAAGTGATCAAAATTTACCATTGTAATTAAGGGCTAGTGCAACCATCTGCAGGCTAGTGCAATTTTGAATCAACTTGCCCTACTGGCTAGTGCAAAAAAAGGTTATGGCTGACCCCTGGTAAGATCATCACAAAATGGAGGGTGATGAGTACTAATGCCCACAGTCTGTGTAACAAGCTCTCTGAACTAGTGACCTTCATGGAAGAGGGACATCTGGATATCATGGCAGTCACAGAAACATGGTACACAGAGAACCATGACTGGGATGTCAACATACCAGGGTACACAAGCTACATGAGGGACAGGGAGGGTAAAAGAGGAGGAGGAGAAGTAGCTCTCTATGTAAGAGAAGGGATCAAAGCAATGCAACTAATGGGTAAACAGGGAGTAGAGGAGGCACTGTGGGTCACCCTGGAGACATAAAATGGCACCACAATCTGCACAGTGATTGTATGCAGACCCCCATCTCAGGGGGAGGCAATGGACAAGGAAATGATAGAAGGCATCCTTAGAATGGCAGAAAAAGTAGAGATATTGTTGATGTGGGACCAGAATATGCCAGATGTTAACTGGAGCACCTTTGCTGCAGCCACATCCAAGAGTAGGGTTATTCTTGGTGCCCTACAGGGGGCATGCCTCAGACAGCTAGTGGTGGAACCCAATTGGGAGGGAGCAATCTTAGACCTGGTACTGTCACATGGGGACAGAGAAAGGGTCTCGGATTTAGAAGTGGGCAGCCATCTGGGAACAAGCAACCACCAAACAGTGTGGTTCACAACAAACACAGCCATAGAGTCAAGCCATACAAAAGCAAGAGTATTAGGAGGGCTGACCTTGGGAAAATGGGAGAGTGCCTCAGAAAAACACTAGCAAATGGGTAAGAAGGAGGGGTGGAGGAACAATGGGGAAAAATCAAAACAGCCATCACAGAAGCAACAAGACCTTGTGTGAAGCAAATCAACAAAACAAAATGAAGGAAAAAAACACTATGGTTCTCAAAAGAGGTGGCGGGGAAGGTTAAGGAGAAAAAGGTAGCATTCAGGAAGTATAAGGAAACACAAAAGGAGCAGGACAGAGAACTGTACCATTTAAAACAGAAGAAAGTGGGGAAGGCAGTCAGAATAGCAAAGGCCCAACTGAGGAAAGATAGCCAGCTCAGTTAAGAAGGAGTGAAGAAAGACCAAGGGAGGGATAGTGAGACTTAATAAAGGGAAGGGAGGGTGGGCAGATGGTGACAGTGAAAAACACAGGGATACTGAACGAATACTTCTGCTCAGTATTCACAAAAGAAAAGGAGGGGGAGGTACCTAAAAAACAATAGAAGCACACTGGATAGGGGGGCCGATACCAGTCCATTCACAGAAGAAAGGGTTCTAAAAGAATGCTTAAAACTGAAGGTGGACAAAGCAATGGGGCATGATGGGATTCACCCAAGAATTCTAAAAGAACTAAAGGTAGAACTAGTGACAGTACTGACTACCCTTTTTAACAAATCATGGGAGGATGGTGTGGTACCTGAGGACTGGGGGAGGGTGGATGTGATTCCCGTTCACAAAAGTGGGAGCAAGACAGAGGCAGGAAACTACAGACCTGTTAGTTTGACCTCATTGGTAGGGAAAATGATGAAATCAATTCTGAAGGAAAGAATTGTTAAGTTCCTACAGGCTAGTGGGGCACAGGATCCAATGCAGCATGGATTCTCAGTGGGAAGGTCATGTCAGATGAATCTAATAGATTTCATTGACTGGGTGACCAAAGTAGTAGACCAGGGAGGGGCTGTAGACTTGGCCTACCTAGACTTTAGCAAGGCATTTGACACAGGCCCACACAAAAGATTAATATACAGGTTAGCCAGCCTTGGAGTGGGTCCCAAGGTAGTAGCCTTGGTAAAAAATTGTCTGGGCAACAGGATGCAGAGAGTAATAGTAAACAGAGTCCACTCTGAAAAAAGGAGGGTTACTAACGGGGTACCGCAGGGTTCAGTACTGGGACCGGTCCTCTTTAATGTCTTTGTAAGTGACATTGCAGAGGGACTGGAAAGAAAAGTATGTCTCTTTGCAGACGACACAAAGATCTGCAACAGGGTTGATACACAAGTTGGGGTGGAAAGGATGAAAAGGGACTTGGCAAGGTTGGAGGAATGGTCAAATGTATGGCAGCTTAGATTCAATGCAAAGAAGTGCAAAGTATTGCACCTGGGAAACAAAAATCCAGGGTAAGAGTACACAATGTGGGGTGAGATGCTAACAACAATAAAAATGGAAAGGGACCTGGGGTAGTCATATCAGATGATCTAAAGGTAGGCAAGCAATGTGAGAAGGCAATAAAGAGGGCTGTCAGGATACTGGGATGCCTAGGGAGAGGCATCACCAGTAGAAAATAGGAATCTGTTATCCCTCTGTGCAGACAGTTGTTGAGACCCCATCTGGAGCACTGCATGCAGTTCTGGAGACCCCATCTCCACAAGGACATAGACAAGATGGAGGCTGTCCAGAGGAGGGCAACTAAAATGGTGCAGGATCTGCACCAGAAGACATACGAAGAGATATTAAAGGAGCTTAATATGTATACCCTCGAGGAAAGGAGGGAGGGGGGGACATGGCAGAAACCTTCAAGTACCTCAAGGGAATCAGCAAAGTCCGAGAAAGTAGTATGTTTCAGAAAAACAGATGTGCAAGAACAAGGGGCACAATTTGAAGATAGAGGGGGGACAGCTCAGAGGTAATGTGAGTAAGTATGTTTTCACAGAGAGGGTTGTGGATACATGGAACGGCCTTCCTGAGGAAGTAGTGGAGTCAAAAACAGTGGGGAAATTGAAGAATGCATGCGACAGACATAAGGAATTCTAGTGGGAGGTAGGAGGAAGTAGGCTGTTGGTTAACTAGGATCTGCAGCTTATCCATTAGGTAGGGAAATGAGCAAACTAGGTGGGCCAAGCAGTCCTTATCTGCTGTCAAATTCTATATTTCTATGTTTCTATGTAGTGCTACCCCAGAGTCCAGTCACTTCTTCGCCTCCTTTGTAACAACATACCCAGAAGCACCTGGTACTCCCTTAGTGACTGGGGAAGTGGCTGACATAAAGAAAGCCTTGGGGTTTGCCACTACCAGATGCCTCACAAAGTCATGTTGACTTCACTCCAAACTTTCATTAAGAAAAAAGGTTATAGCCCAAACAGTTCCAAAGTTAGCCATCTTTAGAATGGGCTAGCATTGGAATGATTTAGACTAATAACTTATTTTTATAGAAATTAAATCTTGGTGTCATGTCTACATGGCTTTGTAGCATTTACGTATCGATACATGAATGGCTGGTATTCTATATTTGGATTTCAGCAAGGCCTTTAACTTGGTGCCCCACAAGAGGCTGATCAGGAAGTTGGAGCACCTCGGGTCAGGGAGAAAATTAATGAGATGGGTGGCAAATTGACTTACTGGTAGGACCCAGTTGGGTGGGGAGGGGTTTCACAGGTACAAGGGAAGTTACATGTGGTGTCCAGCAGGGGTCAGTGCTCAGCACAGTGCTGTTTAATGTGTTCATTAACAACTTTTGGGATGGCATTAAAGGCAAACATCTCATTTTCCACTGATGATAGTAAGCTCTTGGGGAGGGTGGACACAGATGAAAGGGTGCAGGACCCAATGGAGGACCTTGTGAGACTGAGGAGGTGGTCAGGTACAGTAACTGTATAAATTAAACTAAATAATCAAGTGTTATATGTAATTTTGAAACATGAAGTATGGAATGCTGATCACATTGCGTGTTTATGGGAGTATATTGGGAAGGCTTTAAGCCTGAGGTTCAATGGTTGGAGCAACTACATCACTCCCCCATCAGGCTTCAAAAAGTCACTCATCCTGGGCTGTGCCAGGATCCATTTCTTCTTGCAGCTGGAGGTGCTGCTCTTCTACACATCTCTGGTTTCTGTGTGCATTTGTTTTTTGTGCTTCAGAACCTGCCTCCAGCTGCCCATTCATTTCTCTGTGTCTTCCCTCACTCGTTACGTGGTGCTCGATTTTCTCCCTTCTGTAGTTTGTTTCTAGCCTCCGTTTGTTATCCCCATCAGTTCTTCCCTCCTCTGCTCCCTGCCCCATCTTTCATTCTAAGTTTCTTCATATTTCTGTTGTTCCTTCCTTTCCCCTTCTTTCATGATTCTGTTCCACTGCCCCGCTCTCCTTCCCTGTTACCACTCTGTCATAGTGGTTTGCTTGTTTTCCCTCCTCGTCCCACCCATCTCTCTGCTTCTGCTCATGCCCCCCCCCCATCTGGGTTTCCCTGCTGCTTGCATGGCTGACTGGTCCTGTCTTCCCCTTCATTTGTTTCTCCCAGGTCCTACTTCATTGCCTAGTTTAGTTACTGCTCTCCTGTAGATCTCCATTCACCCCCTCTCCTTCCATACCCTCATTCTTGCTCCCTGCTCTGTGATCCCTGCTGCTCCCTGCGGCTGCCTCGCTGCTGGTTCTTCATGGCTTAGACCGTAGTTTCCCCCGTCTCTTGCCTTACCACTGTCTCGGGTATTTTTCTCTGTCACAGCTGTGTCCTGCTTGCTGCTCCTCATTATTTCATCACCCCTTCTCTCCCTCCTGCGCCTCTGACTCCACTCTGGAGCCACCCCATTTTTTCCTCTACCCCTATCGGACTCCCCTTTCCTCTAGGCTCCCTCTCTGCTGTGGGCTATTGCCTTTCAGTCCTTCCCTGTCCTTTGTGTGGTTGCCTGCCTATATACTCACTTCTCTATTTTCAGTTTCTGCTCATCGCTGCTTGGGATGGATCAACATCCAGTGTTCATTCCTTCCGTGCCTGCTCTACCTCAATCA
The DNA here is from genome assembly GCA_016271365.2 of Neoceratodus forsteri. Taxonomy (NCBI): domain Eukaryota; kingdom Metazoa; phylum Chordata; order Ceratodontiformes; family Ceratodontidae; genus Neoceratodus; species Neoceratodus forsteri. The sequence continues at coordinate 1,060,811,910 of CM028130.1, read as the reverse complement.
GGATATGGGTTCCTCTCGCATTTCGATGCCCTCTTTCTTCTGGGGATTCTCCGACTGGTTTTGTATGTATCGACCTAGGGCCATGCATCACATATCTCTCCTCTCGCATTGCCCACAGGTACAGTCTCCATGGCAACTTGCTGCTATTTTTTTTTTATTTCTTCATTGCACCATTCTGCTCGGCTTCTTTTCTGGAGGCATCATTCCTCTGTTCTGTCATCTGGCTGTTTGCTCCTTGTCTGTCCTCACCATACCCTGGTTTTGCAGGGTTTCTTGCTCACATAGCCTAACTCAGGTACTCTCCTGTCCCTGAATTTGCAAGGGACTTCCTTGTCGCTTTTAACGTTGGATTTAGCCCTTCCTTCTTATTCACTATCTGGGGCCCACTACGTTAGGCACATCACTGTTTCCTTTAGGCAGTGCTGCTCTTTCTGGCTCCTTATTTGTTATGCTGTGTACTTGCCTCAATTTCTCTGCATTGGGCCATGAGCCCTGGTTCCTGGTTCATGGATTGCCTGCAGCCCTGCTCCTGTGTTTTCTTTTTGGGCTCTGTTCCCCTTCTCTTTTGCTGCCCTGCTCATACTGGGATTTGCTGCACTAATCTTACTGGTATGTCATGTTGCTGCAAAGCACTGAATGGCAGCCTTCCTTCCAGTTGCATTACTACCACTTGGGACTCCACTGGATTTGATTTGAGGGAGGAACCTTCTCTGACCTTTTCTTTCTTTTGGGGTTTTACCTATCCTACCATCACCTTCCATATTCATATTCTCATCTTACCCTACTCCATCTGGTGTCTAGGTGCCCGAGTCTGGGTAACCTTTGTTCAGTCTGACCTCGGGGTCTACTCATTTATATATCGCTTTAATCAAGCATATCTCTCATTGGATCCTATGCCATCTCATTGAACCACTGCACTGTCGTGGTTATTACCATCATCAGTTTTCTCATGCCCACATCTGGGTATCTCTTGCTCATCCAACCTTTATATGGGTCTACTCCTTCACATCAAACACTCAAGCATAATCCTTTCAGGTCTAAGTTACCTCAACTCGACCTGCTCTCTATTCAGAGACATATCTTCATGTCTGTTGCCCCTCTGCTAGTGACTGACAGACTTCATCTCCATCATCGTAAATCATTAATTCCATGTCTCATCTTCAACCATTCAGGCCTTCAAGGCTCCTTTCCATCATCATACTTCCTCTCGTGCTTTTGAGCATCTAGTTGCAGACATCTCTTGCATCCCTTGACAGCTGTCCATTTAGCAGGACAGAGCGAGAGATTCCTCTAAAATTGGACTTGTCCTTCCTTGATCTCTCCTTTAAATTACTGTAGTGGTGCTGTCTCTAATCAAAACATCCTTCATCTGGAGGGAAGGCGACATAGGCTTTGGATCCCCAGATGTTTCCTCCTCAAAGGAGGGTTTTCCTCTCCTCTGTGACAATGGTCATAATATTAGTTAGGGTTAGTGCTTTCTTAGGTTCCTTAATTAAGTTCTGCTGTTGGATGGAGTCAGATGGTGGCCTCAGCTATTCCCTCTCTCCTTGGGAAGTCTGCCCATCTTCATCTTCTCAGATATCCTTTCGTTCATTGTCCTTGCCTTTTTATCGTTCTTCTCCTGTCATTTCTATCTATGTCTGTCTCATTTATTTATGGTCTAGATGCTTTCTCCTTCTCCTTCTCACCTCTTTGATGCTTGACACCCTTTTGAGTATTCTTTTTGGGCTTCTTCCTAAGCTACCTTTAGCCAACAGAATTATTCCCGTGGCACCTATATGGAGGGAACCCTCCTCTAGGGTTCCTTGTGTCGTACCCTTACAGTGTGGTATAGTCCATGGATAGACAGGTGAATAGCCACAATGTATCAAAGTCACACAAGCATTATCTCATCCAGTTGCATAAGCACAATTGAATGGGAAGGCTTTAAGCCTGAGGTTCAATGGGTGGAGCAACTACGTCACTCCCCTATCAGGCTTTAAAAAGGTCACTCATCCTGGGCTATCCCAGGATTCATTTCTCATTGCTCCACCATCCACCCCACCTCCTCCATCAGTTCATCTCTCTTACCCGTGGGCTTCTTCCTAAGCTACCTTTAGCCAACAGAATTATTCCTATGGCATCTATGGTGGGGAACCTTCCTCTAGGGTTTCTTGCATCGTACCCCTACAGGTTGGTATATCCCATGGATAGAGAGGTGAATAGCCACAATGTATCAAAGTCACACAAGCATAATTTCATCCAGTTGTGTAAGCACAATTGAACAATGGTTTCTGAAGTTATCAGTCTCACCTCCTTCTTCACTGGTAAGTGTTAAATTAAGTTATGTTAAGCTACTGTAAGTGACTGTGGCTTCAAATGAGGAGGTAGGACTACTCACAGTTAAAAGACTGCACTCAGAAAAGAAAATCTTGTCAGTACAACTTGATCTACCTGATCCTGCTACTACACCACTTGGTTGGATCGCTCGCTTAACAGACCATATGTTAACCGAAAGGTACTCAATTTTTGCTGCTAAGGTATTGTATATACTTTCACTTTTTAATATTTTTCTTAGCCGCATTGTGCTATACAGCATATATTCCAAACTGCCATCTAGTCGTATTGCAATTCAGACAATTTTTAATTGAGAACTGCTGTCTAGCCATATTGTAATTTATACTATTTTTAAGCAAGACTTTAATAAATGCAGTCTGTATCCCAGTGCTGTAACCTGCAAACGTTCATGTGCTCAGCAATATTCTTTTGGTACTACCACTGCTGATTCACACAGTGACATTATACTACATATACTGGTTTGTTGCCAAATCATATTGTGACTCACCTTATGTTAACTCTGGAACTGAGAACTGCAGTTGACATATTAATCAACTAACTTGCTCCCAGATTACAAGTACACGTGAAACTTGGATTATTGCATCTTAATTGGAATGAAACTCTACATTAATTATGGTATAGCCAGTTGCAGATTGCTTTGTAATCATTTTATAGGTTTTTGGAATTCAAGGCCCCCATATTCAAAGCCTGGGAGCTTGCATCTTGCCTGAATATAGCCATTGTAGTGGGCAGCACAAATGGGGGCCAATGATAATGCACCAGCACATCCCCCTGGATGGCCTCAATACTTGGAATGGGGATGCATGGTGTAACTGCAGATACTCTGGGCCCAAATTCCAGATATTCAGCCAGGTACATGCAAATGAGGCCATTAGGCATGCAAGGCACAAACAGGCCATTTGCATGTCAGTATGGCCTCATCTGCATGCCGTCTGGAGGGATGCACCTGGCAGGATGCATTGGGAAGCCTGCCCACCCAGTCCTGTGCACATGCATACCCCCATTTGTCCCAATCCCCATCTGAAGCAAAAATTACTACATCCCCTTCCCACTGTTCCATAGTGTAGTGACCACCCTCCCATCCTGATCTCTGTTAGATATAAAAATAGGTCCATCCCCAGCCCTTCTTTCTATAGTGTAGTGGCACCCCTTCCCATCCCCACAACCCGATCACAGAATCTGCATGAATTGATTACAATAACCCCATGCCCTGGTAGTCTAGTGGCACCCCCCCATCCCCAAAATCCAGTTGCGGCATACTTGTCAGATAATCACAACCCCAATTCCCTAGTAGTCTAGTGGACCCCCCACCCACTTAGGACCCACATCCCACCCGCTTCCCCTGTCCCAGCATGGCCTGGCAGTTGGCATGTAGCACAGCCCTCCACAGAGCCCCAAGGGTGCCCACCAACTGAACTGCCAATGAATGACAACTTACTGTATTCACTACAATCCCATTGGTCAACACTGTTGACCAATGGGCTTATAGTGTGTACTGTAAGCTTTCTTTCACAACTTTGTGTCATTCACAAAAGTTGTGAATGACAGCTTACAGTACATACTGCAAGCCCATTGGTCAACAGTGTTGACCAATGGGATTGTAGTCAATACTGTAAGCTGCCATTCATTGACAGTTCAGTTGGCAGGCAGCCGTGGAGGTGTGTGGAGGGCTGTGCTGCCCACTGACTGCCAGGTCATGTTGGGACAGGGGGGATGGGGTGGGATGTGGGTCCTGAGTGAGTGGGGGAGGTATGGGGTCCACTAGACTATGAGGGAGTTTGGGATGTGATTATCAGACATGTATGCCACGATCGGATTTCGGGGATGGGAGGGTGGTGCCACTAGACTAACAGGGCCTGGGGTTATTTTAATCATCATGTGGATGCCATGATCGGGATTCAGGGATAGGAGGGAGGCCACTACACTATGGAAAACTTGGCTGGGGATGGACTTATTTCTATATCGAACGGGGATCAGGATGGGATGGTGTCCCTATACTATGGAAAAATGGGCAGAGGATGTAATACTTTTTGCTGCATACAGGGATCAGGACAAACTGGAGTATGCATGTACATGGGACTGGGGGGTTAGCCACCAGTCTGCTGGGTCTGTCGACTGCTGTGCTGCTGCTGCTGTGTGCAGTAAACCAGCCCGCCTTGGGGGGCTCTGGGTTAGGTGTGTTTCTAACATGCCTAGCTTTGTGTGGCACATCTTCAAGATGTGCGGGCAGATGCACCGCACATCTTGGTTGAATATGGAGATGTGTTGCATATTCATGAGCAAGCCCCTGGAGATGCACTGCATACATTATTACTGTGCTTCGGTGTAGCCGGAGATGCACAATACATCTCCACCATTTGAAAATTGCACTGTGACACATCTCCTTTGAAAATGTCCCCCCAAGTGCCTAACAATATTTATATCTGGTCTGCTGTACAGTTGAATAGTGATCTTTTTGTTACTTTAAATAGGGACTCCCACCAAAAGTGATACATTGCAGAATTAGAATAAGCATACCCTCAATAAATCTCTTACCAAAAATTAGGTTTCTACATTACTTCGTTTTAAAGCTATTGGCTATTTTGTAATCCTGATTTCACTACTGTACCTATTAAAAAAAGCCAGTTTCAGTGAAGAGCCACTGATGATGTCATCTCCTGAACTCACAGTCCAGTCCTCCCAGTCAGCAACCTAATAGGTCCTACTTCTCCAAAGTTTAAGAACCTGTAGCTATAGCAGTAATAAAAATTGACACAGAGTTGGCTGCAGTGCTTGCTTTTTCAGAATGTTTAGATGCATGACACTGTACTTTAGAACATGTCAGGAGGTGGTTTTGGAATGCCGCACTGAACCAAGGCATAGAATGTCAAGGTGCTGCACAATTTAAAAATGTTGGGGGGAAGACATGCAATCTCCTAATGTGGCAGGGATGTGCCATCACAAAATGTGATGGGACAATCAGTCTCGGAATGCGACAGGGACACACATCGAGGAATTTGTTGGGGACTGGCAATTTTGGAATATAGTGGAGTTGCATGCTGTCAGAATGTGATGGAACATACCATATTCTTCTGAAATTGCTTGCCACATTCTAGAATTGTATGCACCCACTACATTTCTAAATTGTGCATCACATCCCCACCACATTCCAACAGTATGCATCCCAGCCACATTCTAAAATTATGCATCCCTGCCACATTCCAAAATTGCACATCCCTCCCCATTCCCAAATTGCGCATCCCTTCCACATTCTAAAATGGCACATTCATGCCAAATTCCAAAACTACACATCCCCGCCAAGTTGTGTGTCAATGCCACATTCCAAACTTGTCACTGCCATGTTCCCAAATTGTGCATCACTGCCACATTCTGAAATTATGCATCATCGCCACATTCCAAAATTGAGCATCACTGCCACATTTCAAAATTGAGCATCTCTGCCACATTCTGAAACTATGCGTCACTGCCACTTTCCAAAACTGTATGTCACCACAATCTGAAATTGTGCATCACTGCCACATTCTGAACCTGTGCATCATTGCCACATTCCAAACCTGTGCATCACTGCCACATTCTGAACTTGTGCATCACTGCTGTATTCTGAAATGGTGCATCACCAACGCATTCCAAAACTGTGCATCACCACCACATTCCAAACCTGTGCATCACCACCACATTCTGAAATTGTGCATCGCTGTTGCTTTCCAAAATTGCATGTCACCACCACAACCAAAACTGCACATCACCACCGCATTCTGAAATTGATCGTGACCGCTGCATTCCAAACCTGTGCATCACTGCAACATTCCAAAATTGTGTGTCACCACTGCATTCTGAAATTGTGTGTCACCACTGCATTCTGAAATTGCGCATCACCACCGCATCCCGAAATTGTGGGTCACCGCTGCATTCTGAACCTGTGTGTCACCACCATATTCCAAAATTGTACATCACCACCACATTCCAAACCTGTGCATCATTGCTGCATTCCAAAATTGTGTGTCATCACCACATTCAAACCAGTGCATCACCACCACATTCCAAAATTGTGTGTCACAGCCACATTCAGGAATTGTACAACACCACTGCATTCTCAAATTGTGCATCACCACTGCATTCTAAACTTGTGCATCGCTGCCACATTCTGAACCTGTGCGTCACCACCGCATTCTGAAATTGTGTGTCAACACCACACGTTCTGAAATTGTGTGTCACCACCGTATTCTGAAATTGTGCATCACAGCTGCATTCCAAACCTGTCCATCACATCTGCTTTCCAAAAGTGTGTGTAACCACTGCATTCCAAAATTAACATCACCACCGCATTCCAAAATTGTGCGTCTCCACCACATTCTGAACCTGTGCGTCACTGCCACTTTCCAAAATTGTGTGTCACCACTACATTCCAAAACTGCACATCACCACAGCATTCTGAAATTGTGTGTCACTGCTGCATCCTGAACCTGTGTGTCACTGCCACATTCTGAAATCATATGTCACCACTGCATTCTGAACCTCTGCATCACTGTCGCATTCCAAAATTGTGCATCACCACCGCATTTAAACCAATGCGTCATAGCCGCATTCCAAAATTGTGTGTCACTGCCACATTCCAAACCTGTGCATCTCCTCCACATTCTGAACCTGTGCATCACCACTGCATTCTAAGATTGTGTGTCACCACCGCATTTCAAACCTGTGCATCAGTGTCAGTGGCTCAGTAGGTAGCACACTCGCCTCTGAGGCCGGGAGATCAGAGGGCTGTGGGTTCAGTTCCCACATCAGGCACTTGGGTTAATATCCCAGTACTGACACTGTAGTGCAGCATGAGAGGGGTGCTGCACTTCTGAGGTGCCGTCTTTCAGATGAGATGTTAAACCGAAGTCCCATCTGCTTGGATTGGTGGTAGTTCAGGTGGATGTTAAAGATCCCATGGCACTTATCGAAAAGAGTAGGGGAATTTCCCCGGTGTCCTGGCCAAATTTCCCTCATTCACTAAAAATACCACCAACAGCTTAATCTGGTTCAAGGTCAGTTGGCATTAATCTGTATCCCCCTCCCCCGGGTCGTGCCTGAAAATAGGCAGGATTTGTCTATTGCACTTACCCAGTCAACAAAAGCTAAATAAATAAATAAATTGCCTCATTCTAAACCTGTGCTTCACTGCTGCAGTCTGAAATTGTACAGCACTGCCACATTCTGAACCTGTGCATCTCTGCCACATTCCAAACCTGTGCATCACAGCTGAATTCTGAACCTGTGCATCACTGCCACATTCAGATCCTATGCATCAAGACCGCATTCTGAAATTGTGCATCACCGCCACATTCTGAACATTGGCACATTCCAAAATTGTGTCACCGCTGCATTACGAAATTGCACATCACCACCACTTTCAGAAATTATACGTCACCACCACATTCTGAAATTGCGTGTCACTGCCACATTCTAAAATTGTGCATCACCGCCACTTTCTGAACCTGTGTATCATTACCACATTCTGAACCTGTGCATCACTGCCACAGTCTGAAATTGTGTGTCACCGCCCCATTCTGAATCCATGTGTCACCACTACATTTTGAACCTGTGCATCACCACTGCATTCCAAAATTGCATGTCACTACAACATTCCGAACCTGTGCATCACTGCCACATTCTGAAATTGTGCATCACCACTGCATTCTGAAATTGCATGTCACCACAGCATTCTGAAATTGTGCATTACTGCCACATTCCGAAACTGTGAGTCACTGCCTCATTTTAAACCTGTGTGTAACTGCTGCATTCTGAAATTATGCGTCGCCCCTACATTCCGAAATTGTACATCATCACCACATTCTGAAATTGTGCATCACCACTGCAGTCTGAAATTGTGCGTCACCACTGCATTCTGGAATTATGTGTTCCAGCTACTTTCTCAGATTGTGTCATTGCTGCATTTTACAGTTGCAACCTGGTGATACTTAGAAATCCCATACCTGCAGTATTCTAAAAATTGCACACAACGTTGCCATTCTAAAGCCATGTTTGCCACTGCATTCCAACCCCCATCATATTCTGAAGTACTGTACCTTGTATCTACACATTGTGGAAGTGCATGTGCTGACCCACCCAGTGTCAGTTTTCCTTTTTCAAATGTTTACTACAACTGCAGTTTTAAGTAACATAGGAGAAATAAGTCAAATAGGATAGCTTGCAGGGAGGACCAGGTTGTGAGTTTAGGAGATGACATCATCAGTAGCTCTTCTCTGAAACTGACTTTTTTGAACAGGCAGTGAATTAAGGATTACAAAATGACTTGTAACTTTTAAATGAAGTAACTTACAGATCTGATTTTTGGCACGAGGCCAATTGAGGATATGTTGATCCAAATTCTGAATTTATTGATGCCAAAAAATTGTGGCCTCAGCCCTCTTTATATTTTGGTATGAATAGTTTTAATACTGTATTTTCATTGCATATTCTTGAGCAGTGACACGATCCCTCTTTAAGGTCAGTTGTTTATATTTAAATCATTACAACTAGTAGCATTAATAGTATTTTTGATTCTGTTTAACTTAGCCAAAATTGGTGGGGGAGTGGCAGTCCCACCTGTTGACTTAGAATTGTATTATTTATGCTGACCAAATTTAGTCCCACTGAGGGGGCAGCTTGGTGACAAGGGATAACAGTACTGGACACAGTGTCAAAGTGATTCCCTTTATTTGTCTCGCTGACCTGACTTGGGTTTGTGTTATCATTTTCAATTTATTTTTGAAAATGTTTTACATATGAGTCCCACTATGCTTATTTGTATGGGCAGGGACATATTTGCTGTCTAATCTAAATTCATCCAAGACAGGTGTTTTAATAATAGGGGACAGCAGTAGATGATTTTAGCATTTTGGGATCATTATCAAATTTAGACCATGAACCAAGTGATTCTTTATCTCAGGGTTGTTGTTTTTTGTTACTTTAAAACATGTTGAGTTTGTTAATTATTTTTTTATTTTATAAAAATGCATACAATAGGAATTTTATAATTTGGCAATCCCTTAAAAAAATAATTTCAGTCTCTGAGAAGTCTGTTGGATTACTAAAGTTACAAGTCACAAGTTTAACAAATGGCCTCCTACTATGATTTACCTCTGATTCAATGCACCCTAATCCCTGTCCAACCTATAATTCTAAGACCATAAACCAGGTTCCTAGGTACTCTATAAATATTGCACACTTTAATGTGCAGAACCTTCTGGCCAAATAGAATGATTTTACAGCCTGAAAACTGCATTATCAATTTGACCATATTAATCTTTCTCTCTGAAATGTTGTTATCTAACAATATACCAAATTCCACAATTAATTTGGAGAGATGCAACATTTTCCATTGTGACAGAACTGGAAGTAGAGGAGGAGGTCTCATTTTTTATGGCTGTGGGTGGAGCCTACTGTCATAATACTTTAGCTTGAAAAGGGGTTTCCGTGGAACACATTTTTTAGTACTTTTCAGAGTATCCTTCCATAACACTGCAAATCCCTATGGCAGTTAAAAAATACTCCCTTCTTTATTTTTAGAATGATGGACACAGAACTCCAAGCTGCTTTTCTCTGAGAGAAAATGTGCACACCTTCCAAACAAATGTAAATATCTTTAAAACTATTCAAGGTGCACAAAAACATCCAGGATGAAAGTTGTTCAGGACAAAAATACCTTTCACATGAGGGTAATTACTAATTTGAATTCTTTATGCTTTGTAAAATATGGTCTTCCAAACAACCTCATTTTTTTCTCTCTGAGTGAACACAGTAAGAGTCATGCCAAACAAATGTAAATATCTCAAAACGTATACACATAACCAATATACAACCAACATAAAAGTTGTTCAGGACAAAATGACTTTTCAAATGAGAGTAGTCACTAATCTGAATTCATTATGTTTTTTATAAATATAGCCATCCGAAAGGTAAACATTTTGAAGAAAAATGAAAATGCAGGTAATCAGATGGCTATAGTTTAAAAAATATAATTAGTACAGCTTAATGAATAGGCTCATTGGAAAGGTATTTATGTCCTGAACAACATTCATACTGATGGTTTATGTGTAACATGTATACTTTTAGAGATATTTACATTTGTTTATCATAACTCCTATGAAGAATGAAAATTGAGGTAATCAGATGGCCATAGTTTAAAAAATGCAATTAGTGAAGCTTAATGAATAGGCTCGTTTGAAAGGTCTTTTTATCCTGAACAAATTTCATACTGGTTTTGTATCTGTAACTTGTAAACTTTTAGAGATATTTACATTTCTTTGGCATAACTCATATTGTACTTCTAAACAGCCTCAATTTTGCAAATTACTACACTCTTAAGTGAAATTCTAAACCAGACCACCTTGTTCATCTCTTGTCATGCCTAATTTAAAGTGTATAGGAATTGATTACTTATGTGCAGCTGTTTGAAATGCCTCTATTTTCATAAATTGTATTTATACCTCTAAAGGATCCTATTTAACTGTGCCTGAATAAAAACTGACACTGTCAGTTGTATTTTGTATTGTTTTCTTTGTATGGAAAACATTCTCTGCAGTTCCTTTCATAGAACTAAGAATTTGGAGTTTTGACTATGTCACTTCATGATTTTTGAACTGTGGGCACTGTACTGATAAGTTCCTGATAATATTTCTGAAACCGTGAAGCCACAGAAAATCTTGTTGCCGTATTGGTCCTTGTAACACAAGATCCACAGAAACAGATGATTTTATACCTTTTATTGGACCAACAGAGTTGTTACAAAAGAACACAGTTGCATTTAGCTTTTGTATTACACAGACTCCTTTGTTAGAAAACATTGGCAGTTGTTTTAGAAGAACATGCTTTCTCAAAACCCAGATCATACAAAACAGAAAAACAGATGACAAGTTGTTAAGGACCCAATTGGTTAAAACTGCATTCAAAAAAACAACATACACATATAAAGATGGCAAATGTTCCATCAAAAGAAAGATATCTTAAGGTCAAATGACACTGACTTTAAAGTTCACTCCCTGAGAAATGCTATAAACCAAATGAAGCTTCATTTTAAAACCCTCTGTGTGTGTCTGTGCTAGCATTAGTAAATGGCAATGATTAAAAACCACAAGGAAAATAAGCTTAAAGAGCAGCTGACAACTTCAGGAGAACATTAATAAAACATAATATTTAGGTAAAGTTCAGCTTATATTTCACATTAGTTCTTTATTCCTCCTCCCCATTATTTATTGCTGAGGTCATTTGCAAAAAAACCAAGATTTTTCCTCCTGGAGAGTTCATCTGTTTCTGTTGCTGTCTCCCTACCTGAGGTCATAATGCACTGCATGTGACATTACAGTTACTCTCATGGCAACCAATTGTGATGTCACAGCAGAGCATTATGACTTGAAGTAGGGAGTAAGCTATAGATGCAGATTAACTTTAAAGTATCTGTAAGGGATAAAAAGAATGTATTCATGCACATTTCCTGAGTATTAAATAATGGGGAGGAGAAATTTAGAATATGTATGTAATACATGCAGAATTTTACCTACTTATTATGTTTTTCAAAGTTTTCTTTCAGGTGCCAGTAGCTCTTTCAGCAATACATAGTAAATAATGTTAAAAGTCTTATAACTATGAAAATATCTAAGTGTTAAGTAAAAAATAGGTTAGAAGACAATCTTCCCTAATGTAAATTAAGCTTTCACCAGCTGTTTCACACAGTGGTGTCAATCAAATTTTACACAGTGTACTGTTCAGATATATTTTTCTTAAACTCTGTGTACAATGAGTCCATATTACTCATGAATAGTCAAACTTATACTGCCTTAAACATGATATATTAGCAATGCTGTAACAAGTGACTAGTGTATGTGTCTATTCAAAATCAAAACCTAACACAGACCCCCTTGTAATTGAGATACTGTTATCCTAATATGTCCATGTATCAGCATGTGTCCATATGTACCTAATCTGCTGTTGTATTAAATAACAGTTCTATAAGTCTAAAACCAAAACAAAACACAACTGACAGCTTCAGTTTTTGTTCAGGCACAGTTAAATAGGGATCCTTTAGAGATATGAATATAATTTATAAAAATAGAGACATTTCAAACACCTGCACATAAGTAATCAATTCCTGTCCCCTTTAATTCATTCAGACCCACTGTGTGTTTGGAACATTGGAGGCAGAACTCCAAACTGCTTTTCATTGAGAATCTTCCTAAAGCACTGTGCAGAATTCTTAGCAAATGTGCACACATTCCAAACAAATCTAAATATCTTTAAAACTATTCCAGATGTGCAAAAACAACCAGTATGAAAGTTGTTCATGACAAAAAGGCATTTCAAATGAGGGTAGTCATTAATCTGAATTCCTTATATTTTGCAAAATATGGTCATCTTATTACCTGTATTTCCATTTTTTTTTTACAAAATTCACATTTCTGATGGCGATTAAAAAAACTATAAAGAATTTAGATTACTGACTACCCTCATTTGAAAGGCCTTTTTGTCCAGAACACAAAAATGTAAAATAATGCTGTTGGGGCACAGAAATCCAGGGGCAGAGTGCAAAATGAGTGGAGTGGTATTGACAACATTAAGAAAGCACACATTAAAAAAAAAAACTTTTACATACATAGAGAATAATGGATAGGTAAGTGTCTATTCTGGATTTTTTTCACACACCCGAGGTATGTGATTACCCATAAACCTCAAGAGCGAAACTCAAGAGGTTTCAGTGGTCATCACACACCGAGGGTGTGTGAAAAAATCCATAACACCAAACTTATATATCCATTATTTTTTATAACTGCTGGTGTGAATTATTTAGATTGTATTTCTAGCAGCTTGACAGAAAAAGATGATTTTTTAGCTAGGGTGCAGTTTAATTTTTAAAGAAATTGAACTGTACTTGAATAAAACACAGTTGAAAATACTGCAATTGAAATACATTTTGTGAAATAATGGAATGCAACAGTTTCTTTGGGGAATGTCATATCAACCGGATTTTGGGTTATTATGAAGTGTCGTATCAACTGGATTTCAGGTTATCTTTGTCTTTGGAGAATAATAACCTGAAATCCAGTTGATATGCATTTTTAACAAAACAGTAATCTGGTTGATATTTATGGCCTCCAGTAATTATAGTGGATTACTGTTTAACAATATTATGCATCCATGGCTGCCACTGTACATCTGATGCAAACCCATAATCATGTTCCTCACTTGAAATGAAAAGGGTTGGGGGTGGAGGCCATACAGTAACTGATTTCTTGTTTTTGTGTTAAAGGGGTCAGGTTTTTTACAGCAAAAACAAGGAAAGGGGACATTTCTAAAATGTGCAGACAAGTTTGGGGTCCACTTTTTTCAGAGCATGCCACCACTGGCAGCTACCACTTCAAGACTGCTACTACCCCCACCTAATACAATCAGGGGAAAACCAGAAGTAGTCTACCAGCACTGAGATCAATATGGTTAAGGCATATTTACCAGCAATTACTGCTTAGAAAAGAATGAGAATGTGACTGTGATGACCAGCAAATCCCAAACCAGTTTTGTAGTTTGTTAATAGTCTCCTCCTGAATCTGACTTTTACAGCTGTGTGGGCCAAGCTCCACAGATGTTTTGCCATCATCAGATTTGTATAAGAGCACTGTGGAAGCATGTAACTGAATCGCTGTCTGATGTTCTGCCTCAGTGCTCCAGCATAGTTTCCAGTGTTTCTGCTTATGCAGCCCTTCCCCTCTGCAGGCCACATAAACATATCCACTTCCTGGACGTCTGCCATGTGCAACATGGTGGCACTGACTTAAAGTGTGCAATACGAATATTGTGCATATGTATGTAACCTCCACATCACCTTCAGGTAGCTGGCACCCCCTCTAAAAGAACTACTGCCAAATACATGGCATACAATTTTTTTTGACAGAACTACACTCATGGTACCACACCTAGCATTGGAGTGTATACCAGGTTCATTATCTAGAGGATGGTGGGGTGGGGGTACATACTAAAATTAACCTTTTTTATTTACAACCAGGTCCAGAGGAGAGAATGCTAGTCATATGTTAGACCTAACTGCTGAGGGTCCATCAATAACATTCACACTAAAAGCAACAAGCAGAATGTCCAAAGTAGTAACTGGGATTTTGCAATATGGCTTCATTTACAGATGTTACTTAAAGCAAGGGTGGTTCCCCCAAAGGTTTTTCATTGCAATACAGGTACACTCTCTTTTTCAGGACACTTTGCTAGGCAGTACTGTTTTCCACAAAAAAAATCTCTATCTCTCTTCCAAAGTGTATTGTGGGATGTGCTACACACTTTAAAATCCTCCTGGTGCATGGCCTTTGTCCAAGGAACAGTGGAGCCCATCTATGAACCACTTAGCCCTGCCTGAAACTCCAGATGGCATTCCTCCCACCCTTTTCCACAAACAGCCTCTGCTATTCTTTCAAGGTTACACCAAATAAGTCTCCAATCTCCAATCCCCAATGAATTGCTAAAGACTCCCAACATTACCTTTAAATTCAGCACAATTGTGGTGAAAGAGGTCCTGACCAGTGTGATCTAACCTTATCTAGGTCACACACACCTCAGACAACTTCATCAGAGAACAGTCTCAAATTCTGTACTCACAGATTAGTTGTTCCTTCCTCCCAGTCATGGAAAGAGCAAAAGGCACCTTTCTTTCTCTGGTAGTCATCAGATTCTACTCATTGTTCTTCCTTAAGGCAGCTGTGAACTACAGGAACTTCAGGGGATTACCCCTTGGATTCACAAGAATTACATTCCCTCTCACTCCCCGTGGAGTGAAACTAAAGAATCCTGCAGGCAAACTGGAGATTTTACCAAACTAGGGTGAGAAATACCAGGGCTCCCTTTAACAGAGCCCCAATGGCAGACCTTCTGCCACTCAGACTGCCACACTTGAACTTACTGATGAACATTCTAAGCTCCTCAAGAGCAGCTGACTCTAAAATGGTTATGCTGCTGTGAGAGTTCTAAATGACATAATCATCCTTATATTATGCTACTTGAGTAAATAATGATGTCATTTATGTAGAAAGCCCCTAATGAGCTCCCCACTAGTTGCCTTTTCCTACCCAACACTCGTACTAGTGGGATTCTTGTAACCCATGGCGACTGGGTTGTTACACATAGTTATGCCAGCACTGCCATATTGTGCATGGCTGACTGCACATGTGCGAGTATCACACATGCGCAGTACTGTACTGCAATTACTGAGTATTACGGCTGACTCTAGTGCAATGAGAGCACCGCATATTCTTTTCACTGCTCTTGCTGCTCCTAAAAGCTCTCCACAGCTGTATTGGTTATGACCAGATCTTGTTATGTTAAGAACCATCTCTCTGTGATTCAGGATGAACCATCTGATAATCCTTTGTCTTGTGAATATTTGTTACTAACACCAATCATGGTCTAACAGACATCTCTATTGCTAGTGGTTATCTATGCCCCCCTTGTTATCAGAAGGAAGGATTAGATCTAATTCAAGCCCACAGAAGAACCTTCCCCCAGTGCTGTGAATGAATTTCCCTGGGACATTTGACTCTAAACTGGTTTGTGAAAAATATTATGAAGTACAAAGATAACTTAGTCAATCATAGACTCACACACATAATTGATAGTCCTACAGGGTTCATTATAAGACAGGCTCCTCAACAACAATAGTCTGGATTCTGGTTTCTGACACCATGAAAATAATTCAATCAGATGTTTTACCTGATGGTGTCAGTGACCACAGCTGAGTGTACTGTTGTTGAAGTGGTAAAAAGAAAGCTGTCCCACTAGTATACACTGTCTTGAGAAAAATTAAAAAACTGGTTGTTGCAAAATGTTATGAGCCCCTATCTTCTATTAATTAATCCTTTCTGAACCATCCAACAGACATAAAAACTGCATTAAAAGCATTTTTTCTTGTTTTAACACAATCTGTAGCACATTTGTTCCTTTGAACAGGCTAAGGATTAAGGAAAATAAGCAAGAGTAGCTAACCCTTGAGTTACTTCAATTCATGAAAGACAGGGACAAAAAATGGAAGGCATATAAAAAGACCATGGATGAAGCAACTCTTTTGGTTTATAAACAAGTCCATAATAAATGTGAGTCCCTGACCAAAAAAATGTAAACAGTAGTTTTTTTATTGACAAACAAAATCAGTGTGTTAGGAGAAATGTTTCATCCACCTGGCATCTAATAAATGATTTATTAGGAAAAAAAATGTAACCCTGCTCCCAGATGTTAAACACATCATCTGGGATACTAAATGAGCCATTAACTATAGACACATTTAATAAATGTTTGTCTACTCTAACAACTTATATCTCTAGTGATGTTGTAGTCTTTTCAAAGAACAAAGACAATCACATAAACACACTTTTAATGCCTATGGATCCAAAGTTTTATTTTAGGGTACTTACCATTGGGGAGGTTCCGATCCATCTTATGGAACTTCACCCTTGGACTTCAATAGGTGCAGATAGGGTAGCTTTTACACTTCTAAGGATCACTGTGGGCATCATTGGTTACCCTTTAACAAACATTTTTAACGTGTCACTTTGCGCAGGACTATTCCTGGAAATTTGGAAAGGTACTGTTGTAGTACCTGTTTATACATCTTGTGATGTGTCTCATGTACAGAACTACTGTGCTAGCTCTTTGCAGGCCCCTTTTTCAAAGGTACAGTAGTAGCCATAGACGTGGTCAGTTATTTATTTATTTATTTATTTTGAAAGTCAGATTTACAACTTTTGAGTCATGGACTCATTTACAAAGGCACCTCGTTGCAGGGAGGGTAGACATGGATACAGTGTGAGGTACAACAGTGGTAATAAACAGATACAATACAGATATCAATAAGAACACATTTACAACAGTGGTTTACAGATAAAGTTGCATACAGTAAGTTACAATCAAATAAAAATATTACTATAATAGAAGGTACAGCCTTGGATGAGCCAGGGAGGAAATACCTATGAGGAAAGGCTGGAGGGAGAGACAGGGGAAGGGGAGAAAAGGGGAGGGGGTTAGCTGTCCAGCAGACATTGTCAGGCTAAGGGACAGGCAGGGGACCCACCATGGCATTAATCAGGGGCAATTACAGCTTCGGGCATCAAAGAGGAGGTTATGGAGAGTGACTTTAAAGGTACCGATTTTGGTAAGATTAGTGACAGAGGGCTGGAGGGAGTTGAACCATGTGGGGGCATGGTGGTGGAAGGACCTTTAGGCTAAAGAGGTTCTGGTATGGGGCACGTGGAAGGAGGCATTAACTGTGTTACAGGTGGCAACAGATGGTGATGCATGCCACAGGGATGCAGTGACCCTTGGGGGGAGAGACCTAGCAGGGATTTTTTGGCAAGTAGGTAGGTTTGGTAGCACAGGCAATCCTCAAAGGTGAGAAGGCTGGCAGTGGAATAGAGCAGACAAGTATGAGTGTAGTGGGATACACCAGTCAGGAGCCTGCAGGCCTTGTTTATCGATGTCTGAATATTGGCAAAGGCGGTATTATCGGCCGCGGCATAGATGGGAAGGCCATAATCTGCTAAGGACAGGACAGAGGAGTTAATGGCCAGTCAAAAGGCAGTTTGGGGGAGGCAGTCTCTATGTTGATAGAGAAGGTCAATCTGAGAATTTATAGCTGAGGACAGGGTATTGATGTGGGTGTGGAAGGAAAGAGCTGAGTCGAAGGTGACGCCCAGGTATTTGTAGGATGACACCTGCTCGCGAAGGTGTGGATTACTGGGGAGAATGCAGGGGGAGGCATTTTTGGCCTTATTCTGGTGGTGAGAAAAGAGCATGGATTTTTTTTTTTGAGGTTGATGACCAACCAGTGGTCAAGGAACCACTTTTCAGCTTGGTAGAATGTATGCTGCAGGGATTCCTGTAGAGATGCGGGATCAGGGTGGGAGGTGAAGAGGACCGCATCCAGCATAGAGGAGCATATTGCCCAAGCAGGAGCTGGGAAGAGTGTTGAGAAAGAGGCTGAACAGAACAGAGCCCAGGATGGAACCCTGGGGGACCCCAGAGCGAACGGGCAGAGTGTTGGACAGGGTGCTGTTTACCTTCACATGCTGGGATCCAGTAGAGAGGTAACTGGTAAACCAGGCAAGGGGGCCAGGGAATAAGCCAAGTAGGTGGAGGGAGTCAAGAAGGAGGGGGTGACAGACAGTGTCAAAGGCCTTGGAGAGGTCAATGAACACTGCACCCGCAACTAAACCAGAGTCGAGAACAGAGTGGAGGTGCTGAGAGAACTCCAGGATGGCTGTGATGGTGCTGTGTCCAGGGCTGAAACCATGTTGTTCTGGACACAACAGGTCGTTATTTGGTTAGGTACTCGGAGAGTTGTATGGTCACTATTTTTTCTAGTGCTTTGGAGAGCGAGGGGAGAATGGAGATGGGCCTGAAATTGTTAGGGGAGGTTCGATCCCCACTCTTATGGATTGGGGTGATTTCAGCAATTTTCCAAGCACTTGGGAACTGGTCCAGACATAGTGACCAGTTTAAGAGGTCAGTGAGAGGGGCTAGTACAGTATCCAAGACTAATCAGAGGATTCTGGAGTCCAGGGGATCACAGCTGGGGTTGTTGCTGGCTAGGGCTTTTTGCAGATAAGGCCTGACTTCAAGGGGGGATATGGCATTCAGGTAGAAAGGGGGGAGATCCAGGGTGGGGGGGTAGAGGCAGTGATAGGATCAAAAAAGTAGTTGGGAAGGACAGAGCTAAGATCTGAGAAAGCCCTATTGAGGCACTCAGTTATGCAGGGTGGATCAGTAGTGACAGTACCATCTATGGTAAGTTGAGATGGTGGGGGAGAGCGGGTCTTCCTATTGAGCTCCTTTATATTGTCCCAGAAAGCACGGGGACGAGCCCCAAGTGGAAGCAAGGGTGGTTTGATAATGTTCAGCCTTAGCCTGCCTTATAGCCCAGGTGCACCTATTACCTGCTGCATTATAGGCCTGTCTGTCAGCTAGTGTGCCTGTGGTGACAGCAATATGCCAGAGGTTATCTCTTTGTTTAGTTTTTGGATAAGGGATGGGGAGATCCATAAGGCATTCTGTTTCTTGGTATGGATTTTGGTCAGGGGTGTGAAAAGGTCACAGGCCTTGCTGAAGACACTGGAGAAATAGGCTAGGGCAGAATCAATCAGTCAAACTGGCAAAAAGGGCATACGTCAGTCACCTCCAGAAAACTAACCTAGGCAACCCGCAGTTATTCTGGTCTCACATCAATGAGCTGATTAAGGGAAAAAGCAAGGCAGCCCCAGGCCCCATACAGGCCAAAGGGCAGTTACTGTGCAATGGTACCCTCATTGCTGAGACCCTCAATTGCCATTTCATGAACCTTGCTGATTACAAGGCTGGGCTCCCAGTGACTAAAAGCATGTCCCCCTTACTGGAACCTCCTAACCTAGACCGCCCATCTTTTCATCTTAGGTTAGCTAAGGTTAAAGAAGTCCTCTCCTTACTAAAGTCCTTGAAAACCAGAGGATCTGGTGGGCCAGTTGGTATCCAAGCTAGACTACTCAAGGATGGTGCTCCAGCACTCACAAGGCCACTTACCTGGCTCATAAACAGGTCCCTTCTAGAAGGGACTGTCCCAGAGCTGTGGAAACACGCACATGTGGTCCCTATTCACAAGGGTGGGCCTGCAGAACCCATTGGCAACTACAGGCCAATCTCCCTGCTTTGCATCCTTGCAAAAATCCAGGAAAAACTGGTGTACATTCAACTCCGGGAATACTTAGGGACACACCGGCTTCTTTCGCCGGCTCAACATGGGTTCAGAGCTAAGCATGGGACAGACACCGCTCTAACTAAGTTCTCTTCAGATGTGCTTGGAGAACTTGACTCAGGGTCCAACACGGGTGTGATCTTCATCAACCTTTCCAAGGTTTTTGACTTGGTCGACCACTGACTCCTACACCACAAATTGAGTAACATAGGCCTGGACACTCATGCTCTCAGGTGGTTTGAAAGCTACCTTAACGGTTGCTCTCAGAGGGTCAAGTGGAAGGACAAGATCTCTGATCCACTGCCCCTTAAGAAGGGGGTACCTCAAGGGTCCATACTCAGTCCCCTCCTGTTCTCCTTGTTTATAAATGATCTACACAACCACTGCAGGAGCAGTAATGTCATACAGTACGCTGATGACGCTGTGATTTACAGATCCTCTGATAACCTGAGTGACCTAGGTCCAGCCCTCCAAGAGGACCTACTCACTATAGAGGACTGGCTTACTAAGAATAAAATGGTCCTTAATACTACCAAAACCAAGGCCATGTTGTTCGGACCCAGATCCCTAGGCCAAAACAGATCACAACACCTACAACTCACTTATAGAGCGGGTAACAAACTTGAAGTGGTTGCCTCCATGAAATACCTTGGCCTTACTTTGGACCAAGGTTTCACTCTAAAACAACATGTTGACCAAGTCACCAAAGTCATTCACGGTAAACTTGGTACACTCTATCATCTCAAGGATCAGCTGATCCCTGAAGCCAGGACTGCCATTGCCTCGAGTGTCCTTCTCCCAACACTCACCTATTCTGCCCCGATACTTCAGGCAACGGCCAAGCTTGAGTTCAATAGGTTACAGGTCTTGTACAACATGGTAGTCTGGTTCACCACTCAGTCCCACTCTAGGAGCCACCACTGTGACTCTCTAGCACTTCTCAGTTGGCCTTCATTCGAAGCCCATCTCAGGTACCCAGTGCTCTGCCTAGCACATAAGCTACATTCAGCCCAGCACCTCCCCCAAGCCTCGCAGGGCTTATAGCTGCTAAGCGAAATCCTCGCAACCTATGGACCTTGGGCCAAACTCTTCTCGAAGTTCCTAGGGTAAGGACCAAGACAGGGGGCATGTCCTTTTCCCACACTGTCCCTTCCCTATGGAACAACCTTCCTCCTGAGGTTTGGAAAGCTCCATCACATGCGAGCTTCCGAACAAGACTCAAGGCACACATGCTTGCCACGAGTCAATGCCATTGCAATGTTACCTGACACTTCCACTCTACCCTACTACCCGAGCACTTACCTCACTCCAACCTGAGCTGGGAGCCCCAACCCTTCTGTATGGGCTCTCCTCCAAAAATACTCTACTCAGGTAATTATGACCCAGGTGCTGCTCTGGCTCTCCTCCTTTGTTTCACTTTGCTAATCTTTGTAACATGTTATGTAATATGTCATTGCTATATATAGATATTCACCTCTTTACATGCAATAATCTACATCTGTAATAATTGTGTATCCTACTAGTCCTGTAACTCCCGGGTTGCCCCAAAAAAGGGACCTCCAGGGCCCAGTGGACCTACCCAGTCATCAAAATTCAATAAATAAATAAATAAATAATATCTGCTGCCAGTAGGATTGGGGACCAGTCCAGCTGGGCTAGGTGCATTTTTAGCTTTCTGAGACCCCAGGGCCAAAAATGCCAGCACAAGGTGACCTAGGACACTGGTTTCAGTGTGGGGGATGACCAGTGACAGAGGACAGGAGAGTGATCACTAAGAGAGTCTGGTAGTACATTAATATCTCTGATTTTATGTGGGCAGTTTGACAGAATGACATCTAGGAGGGTGCTGGAGACATTTGACCAGTTAAATCTAGCAGGCGAGGTAACCAGTTGGGTCATATCAAGAGCAGTGAAGGAGTCCCTGATATGGGAGGCAGAGGTACCCAGCTAATTGACATTAAGGTCACCTAGGATGAGCTGCTCCATCTTGTGTGGGAATGTGGTAAGGTAATCAATGAGGGATTGGACAGCTTGTACCTGGCTCCTCAGGGGAAAGTAAGAGGCTGTGAGGAAAAGGGGGACCCTGGCTGGGTCAGGGGTAACCTTAAGGGTGAGGGCTTGGGCACTGAAACCGAGCTTGGGAGCTGGGAGTGCATGGCCTAAAAGTGTGTCACGCATAAAGACTGCACATCCGCCACCATGTTTGCCTATATGGTCTTCCCTGAACAGAGTGTAGCCAGGGAGGGAGATAAAAGAGTCAGGAGTTTTGTTGGAGAGCCAGGTCTTGACTAGCCCTATAATATCAGGTCAGTGCTGTACAACCCAGCACTGGAGAGTGGCAGATATTTTTAGGAGGCTGCAAATATTCATTGCAGCAATGCGGTGGCCTGTACCTGTGGGGGGGCTGTGGAGTGGCTAGCTGATAACGGCCTGGGGTTGAGGTGCATGTTCCGGGAGAGCAGAAGGAGTAGAGCAATTAATCTGATTAGCAGGGTGTGGCAACTAGGACACTTAGCCAGGAACCAATGTAAGATTTCATTTGTCGGGGTGCAAGGGATGGGTAAGGAGCGGAGGGTAGGTAGAACAAGAAAGGGGTGGGCCCAAGGTGTTTCAGAGGGGGAGGAGGTATTGATTGGTGGTGGGTGCTGTGGAGTAATGGGGTGGCCAAGGTGGGGGGTTGGCTGTGGGAGTGGTGGAGGGGGGGCTCAGGTGGGGGCAGGGGAAGAGTATGGGACATGGGCTGAGCGAAAAAGGTAACCAAGAGTAGGCTGAGTGTGATAGCTGTGGAGCCCATTGCTATTTTCTATTGGGGGTATAAGGAGGATAACTGACCTACAGTGAGGGTGACTGCTGCTGTGGTGTAGTGGTAGTGCTGCTGCCTTTGGTACCAAGGGTACAGGGTTCAAACCCTGGGGAGGGGGGTTGTGGGACCTTGGTGTGGAAGCTGGTGGGCCTGACTAGTGGGCAAAGAGAGGCTGGAAAAAGGTGCTCAGAGGGAGGTGAAATAGTGACTCCTAGTGGCCACTCTGGGTACTAAAAAGGCAGGGGGGGAAGGGAGGGGTATGCAGTGGGGAGGTAGTGGAGAAACAGGGGCAGAGAAGGTGAGGTGGAGAGGGTGGCAATAGGAGCAGAGAGGTACTAGGCAGGAGACTGGGCAGTGGAGTGGTTGGGAGGACAGAGTGCCTGCAAGTAGCAGAGCTAGGGGAGATATAGAAAGGCTGGTAAAGATAGGGAGGGAGCTCCATCTGGTGGCTGAAAATATAAGCTGCAAATGGGAACCTGGGGACTTAGTTTCAGAAGGGTACAGGAAGTCATGTGACAGGATAAGGAAATAAATTGAGGGTCGGGCTTGGGTGGGAGAGTGGGTGGGCAGTCAACAAGCGCATCACGTCGACGGGCTAACACCACCACACAAAAAAAGCCAGTAGGGAGGACAGCCTTACCTATTAAGGCTCCCGAGGTTGTTCTCAGCTCCTGATGGAGCTTAGCAGGTGTCCGGTGTGTGTTTGTTTGTATTTCCAGACATTTTGCAAAATTTCTAAAGAGTTTCACTCTGCTGCCCCTACTGTGGAAATGGAGAAAGCAGGAGATTTCTCTAGCAATATCTGGCCGTGTCTTTGGCTGTGATTGTATTTCAGCTTTTGATCAGATGATTGAGCAATTGCTCAAGTATGGGGTTCTGATGCCAGCTCAGTATGGATTTCAACCTGGTCACAGCACATTGATGGCCTTTGTGGTCTTCCCACACATGGTACTCAAGGGTCTTGATAAGGGTCACTTTACAGTGGCCATTTTGTGGACCTCACCAAGGCCTTTGACCTCAAGAATTATAATTTGTTATTGGCTGCCCATTATAAAATATCCATGTCTATGGATGCTGTTAGCTGGTCCCAGAACTACCTTCACAGATGAACACAAACTACAAAAATTAATGCTCACCTTCCCCCAACCCCTGTTTCACTGGGTGTTCCTCAGGGTTCTATGCTGGATCCCCTTTTATTTAGTTTATTTTTAAACACATTACCTCCTATTTGCAGTAACACCAAAATGTTCCTGTATGCTGATGATGCAGTGATCCTCATAAGTGGCCTTTATGGAAAAAGGTATCATCTGATTTTGCTGACTTAAAAATGGTTTCTCTTATGTAAATTGGTTTTGAATGCAAAAAAAAAAAACCTAAATCAATAGTATTCTGCATTGAAAGAAAAAAATTGCCTGCTGACCCAGTTCTTTCCCTATGTATGTTGAAAGGGATTGAATCTGAAGAGGTTACAAATTTAAGTATCTTGGCCTCACCCTGGAAAGCTCCCTCTCCTATGAATGGCATGTAAAGTTCCTGCTTGAAATAATTTATCCAAAACTAGATTAGGGCAGCAGGACATCCTCCATGGATAGGGGGAAATGGGGAGTTGGCAAAGGGGGTCCAGGGAGCTGAGGGTGGAGGGTGGGGGGCACCTAAGATCAGAGCAGACCAGATAGGGGCCTCAGGGATCAGAAAGAGCAAGAAGAAGGACCCTAAGGAGGAGTCACCCCTGGTTGGAGCTGGGCAGGCTCCATGGCAAAACAAGGTCATGGAGTCAGCCACAACACAGGAGGTGTCATCGCAGGTACAAGTTAAGGTGCTCAGCACTGATAGGGGGCAAGGGAAGCTAGAATATGTGGGGGATGTTGGGGACACAGAGTCTAATGCAGGGGGTGCAGGAGGCCGTCTTCAGGGTGGTCAAGTTGTGAGGACTAAGAAGGAGGAGTCAATTGTTAGAAAGAATGCCTCAGGGGCTGTGAAAGCATGTTGCAAGAGGGGGAAGGATGTAGAGCAGTGGGCAGGGAGTGGATCCAATGTAGGCATGGTGGAGGATAAAGTCATGATATTCAGGGACTCCGTGGTTAGGGGCATCAGCTGGGGAGGGAAGGGCAGTAGGGATAGTAAGGTTTGGGTCAGTTGCCTGCCAGGAATGTCAGCTTGAGGTCATTCACTACATCCCTTCCTGGGGGAAGCAACAGGATATGAGAACCCATCTGGTGTTCCACTTGGGAATGAATGACCTTACTGGACATAGTCTGGTGGAGTACAAGTGAGGTTTGAGGCCCTGTCATGGTTCTGTAATGACCTGTACTTTCATTCAGTGGCATTCTCAGAGGTGCTTCCAGTCTCAAGAGCTAGCACGGATAGGAACCAGAGGACAGTGGAGTTCAACAGCTGGCTGTCTAAATGGTGTGCTCAGAAGGGTTATGGGTTGGTGGGCCATTGGGGAACCATCTGGCATGATGACAGCCTCTTTGCCCCAGATAGGCTACACCTAAATCGAGAAGGTAAGGAGGTGCTTAAGTGGAAAATGGAGGAGTTTTTTAGTGCACACTTTACTTTAAACTTAACCAGGGGGGAGCTGCTTGCAACACCAAACAGTGCACATGTCAAGGGGGACAGTTGCCTCCCTCCCACAGGAAACAAACCAGCTGGTTGGAGCTGGAAATGATATCACACATAAGACAAGGATCATCAAGACAAGGGTGGGGGGTAGACAGGCCGCATACTGAAAGGCCATGTGCACAAACACCAGGAGCCTCGCTAACAAGGTCGAAAGACCTGGCAGCAGTCATGGCAGAGGAGGATTTAGGCTTAGTAGGAATTATGGAGTATTGGTTTCATGACGGACAGGACTGGGACATGAACATTCCGGTGTACAGGCTATACAGGAAGAACAGGGTTGACAAGAGAGAGGGTGGTGTTGCTCTATACATGAGGTAGTGGATCCCAGCATCGAAAATGCAGGGTAGGTGGGGGGACACAGAGGCACTATGGGTCTCGTTGACCACAGAGAAGGATGAGGTGGTGTGCACTGGAGTGGTATACAGGCCACCAGGGCAACCAGAAGGGGTGGACAACCAGATGGTCAAGGAGAGACTCAGGATGCGGCTAAGGGAGAGGTGCTGCTGATGGGAGATCTTAACCTGCCAGATGTGGAATGTGAATCAATGACTGTAGCCTCATCCAGGAGCAGAGCAATTATAGACTCTCTCCAGACTGCCCGTCTCAGGCAGCTGGTCAAAGCGCCAACCAGGGAAGGTGCAGTGTTAGATTTAGTGCTTACAAATGGAGACAGGGCAGGGGGGGTGTCAGTGAGGCATAACTTATGCACTAGTGACCATGGCACTGTGTGGTTCACAGTACGCACATTGACATCAAGCTACTGGACCAAGGTGAAGGTTCTCGATTTCAGATGTGCAGATTTCAACAAGATGAGGGATTATGCTCGTCAGGCAATTAAACAGATGGGGGACCTTGGGGGGGTGGAAAACATATGGGCCATGATAAAGGGAGCCATCATGGGGACCACTGCACAAATAGGGTAAGCAAAACTCGGACGAAAAGGAGGCAACTGTGGTTCAGTAGGAAAGTGGGAGTGAGTATCAGGGCTAAAAAGCAAGCCTTCAGACTATATAAAACAATGTAGAGTGAACTAGACCGGATGGAATACCAGGAAAAGAAAAGGGAGGTGGGGAGGGTGGTCAGATGGGCAAAAGCAAGGACAGAAGAGAATATCACCAAGGTAGTCAAGAAGGGGGATAAGACCTTCTTCAGGTATATTAGTGAGTGGAGAAAAGGGGAAAATGGGATACTGGGTCTGTTAGCAGAGACAAGGGAGAGGGTGAAGGGGGATCGGGAGAAGGCTAAAATGCTGAACAATTACTTCAGTGCAGTATTCACGAGGGAGGAGGTATTAGTGGGGGACAACTCCAGGCCAGCTAATATGGAGGGGGCAGGGGTAGATGTGAGTCCCTTCCAGGAAGAGGAGATCTTGCAAGAACTCAAGGGCCTGAAGGTGGACAAGGCCATGGGGCAGGATGGGGTTCACCCAAGAGTGTTGAGGGAGCTGAGGGAGGTGTTAGAAGCCCCCTTGACCTCTCTGTTCAATGAATCATTACACTCGGGGGAAATACCGAAGGACTGGATGTGTGCAGATGTACTGCCCCTGCATAAGGGAGGGGGGAGGCAAGAATGAGCAATTGCAGGCCAATAAGTCTGACCTCAGTGGTCAGCAAGCTCATGGAAAAACTGCTCAAGGACAGAATCACCAGCTACCTGGAGGCAAACAGCCTCCTAGACCCGAGGCAGCATGGCTTTTTCAAGGGCAGATCTTGTCAAACAAATTTGGTTGTTTTTTTTTGACTGGATCACTAGGGTAGTCAGTCAGAGTGAGTCAGTGGACATAGCTTACCTGGATTTCAGGAAGGCTTTTGATACGCTACCACACAGAAGGCTATTGTACAAAATGGACTGCCTGGGGCTGGGGGTGTGTGGTTACAAGGTGGGTGCGAAACTGCCTGGAGAGCAGACTACAGAGGGTGTTAGCCAATGAGGTTCCCTTGGGAGTGTCAGGGGTCAGTGCTGGGAGCCCTGCTGTTCATCATCTTTATAAGAGACATAGTGGAGGGGTTGGAGGGTAGAGTGAGCTTGTTTACAGATGATGTAAAGATCTGCAATAGAGTGGACATGCAGGATGGAGCAAAGAGGATGCAGAGGGACCTAGGAAAGTTAAAGATATGGGCCAGGAAGTGGAAGTTATCACTCAACATGCAAAATCATGCACCTGGGCAGAAAAAATGGGAGAGTGGAATACAGATTGTGGGACAAGTCACTGGCAGTAACCATGGAGGAGAGAGACCTGAGCATCATCTACCAGGACTTGAAGGTGGCTGGGCAGTGCAGGAGGGCAGTGGCAAAAGCCAGCAGTTTGTTGGGTTATATTGGAAGGGGGATCACCAGCAGCAGGAGAGAGGTCCTTTTGCCCTTGTATACCCAACTGATCAGGCCTCATCTGGAATATGGGGTCCAGTTCTGGAGGCCTTACCAAAAAATGATGTGGAAAGGGTGGAGTGGGTACAAAGGAGGGCAACCAAGATGGTGAAGGGGCCCGGCCACTTGCTATATGAGGAGAGACTGGGAGCCCTAGACATGTACTCCCTGGAGCAGAGAAGGAAGAGAGGGGACATGATAGAGACATTTAAGTGCCTAAAAGGGATCAATAAAGTGCCCACAGAGAACCTATTCCAATTGAAGGGATGTCCCAGGAAAAGGAGGCATGATCTCCAACTTGAGGGGGGTACATTTAGAGGTAACATCAGGAAATACTTCTTTACTGAGAGGGTGGTGGACACCTAGAATGGGCTGCCTAAAATAGTGCTGGACAAAAATACAGTGGGGGGGTTCAAGAGGGCTTGGGACAGAAATAGAGGGCTGTTGAAGGGAGGGGGCGGGAAATCAGAGCAAGCCATGGAGATGCTAGGCAAATGGGCAGACTAGGTGGGCCTGGTGGCCCTTTTCTGCCATCACTTTCCTATGTTCCTATGTAGAGTCACTATATTGATTAAATTAATTATACATACCAATACAAATGCTTTTGTCTCTGAGCTGTCTCTTTCCAGTAATTGATTATAGTATTATGAGCTATTATTTAACTGGAGAAGGCTTTCTGGCCAGAGTGAGGATCCTTTTAAACCAAGTAGCAAGATTTGCAGCACAAATGCCATACCATACCCAACACTGTGATTTATTTGAGCAATTAAGATGGCTTCCATTAGATCAGATGTATTTACGTAAATTAGGCATCCTTGTAAAAAAAGGTGATTCTGGACGGTGTTCCTACTTTATTTCATTCTATCTTTAAAACACATTCTAGCCCTGTTTCTACCCAGTCATCTCTGCATTTTCAATTTTTTCTTCCCAGGATGAGGACCAACACTGGTCAAAAGGCAACATGTTATAATTTGCCATCTTTTTTAACTCACTGCTTTCATCTTTATCTTGTAGCAGCAATTCTGCAACTGTTTCAAACATGCATTAAAAACTGCCTACATGCCAATCACCAAAGTAAATGTTTCTCTGGACATATCTACTTGTTTCTGTAACTATATATTTATTGTGTTTGTTTTATCTGTCATATTTATGTTTTATATACTTGTTACATGTTCTGGTTGCACTCAAAAATGAGTCTTTTGCCCAAGGTCCTACAAGATTTTAAATAAACAAACCAAAGACAAAAGTTTTGACTGGTTATGTTTAGATCACTTGCATAAATTTGTATGATTATTTGTTGGTTAAAATGAACTAATGTTTATATTTTAAATGTAACTCACCTTGGCTAATTAATGGGTGCACTCTTCTAAAGGAGCATAGGTTAAATGATATACTAAACTGCCATAATTTTGGGGTTGTTCTAAGCCCTACCTGTGATACTGTTATTACAAGTAAAGTAATGCAAGTTAACAGAAATGGCCAACAAGGAAAGGTTTCACCATGGGATGTGGGGATTTTAAGAGACTATACCCTGAAACCATTCTTGCATTTGGTAAATGATCTAAGGTTCAGATCTATTTTGATAGGGTACCAATTTGAAACCTTCCCTGATAATGTTTTGGCTAAAATATACAAAGGCGGGATTAATTCCTCAATATCAGACTTATGTTATTGTAACATGGATCTCAGAAAAAATTATTACACATAATCCTTGTGTGCCCATGATATGGAACTATAAGATTAAAATATTCAGTGCCACTGTTAAGTAATTTTTTTAATCCCGTATAAATACGAATAGTCTTCTTTTTTAACTTGTATGATGAAACCCTTTTGACAAGGTTTTGATATCAGTTAAAAAGACTTGTATACAGAGGATTGGGATACAAACTGGCCCTGTTAAAGAGCACTGTTCCAGGATTTTTGGAAGCCTCGCCCCAGAAACTGTAAAGGACCCTTATCTGCCCCCAAATCGATTAATGCATAAACTTGAATTGTTTGTTGCCTTTATTTTGGAAGAGAAGGAATTGTATTTTGGCTCCATGGAGCTGAACTACTGATCCCTTCTACTTCCATGTCCTGAGCAAACAGTAGTGTGGCTTTTTTTTTAATTGGTTTTTTATATTTTAGATGACAATTCTGAACAAATAGCTTCCCCTCAACTAGCAAGGCCCTTGTTAGTTGAGGGGTGGCCTTGATTTATTCAGAATTGGCACCTAAAATATAAAAAAAACTATGCACAAAAACTGATCCCATTATTATCAATAGAATGTACCCCCATGCTGTCCATATAATTACACCACAAAACATGCTAGTGTGGGACCAGTGCTCAGGACAAGGAAGTGAAAGGGACTGGCTGCTTGGGTTCATAGAGACAAAATATGATCCCTTCCCAAAGGGAGGCAATATGAAATTCAGCTTTATGCATTAATTAATTTGGGTGCAGGTAAGGGTCATTCAATTTACAGTTTCTGGAGTGATTACCAGAAAAAGTGTTCTTTAAATTGCTTATAGCATATATTCCTGTGTGTAAATGTCAGTATCTCTGCTTTTATTATATATTTGACACAATGATATAGTTTACATTTATGAACTATGACTGTTGAAATTTGTATAGTCATATTATATGCAATATGAGTTTTATGCCTTTTATGATTGTAATGCCTAAAGCTGCTTAATAAACTTATTAAACTCACGATGAATGCAGTATTGGAGGTTTCCAAATGTTGCCTGAAAATTGTAAGGAAAGGCAAAAGGCATAAAAAAAAACCAGTTGGTTCTACAAATAGGTTAAGGAGTATGTAGGAGCTAAGAGGGCAGCCTTCAAAAATTAGAAATTTGATCAGACAGCAGAGAGTAGGGAATTTTACCAGAACAGGATAAGGGCAGTGAAAGCAGTGGTACAAGAGGCCAAAGCTGGGGCACAGCTCAGGATATCAAAGCAGGTAAAGGAAAATAATGCTGTCTTCTTTATGTAAATTAGAGACACCAGAATACTAAAATGGGCATAGAAAAGACTAGAAAAGGTGGGGTGTGGATGGACAAGGATGAGGGGAAGGCAAGTCTGCTGAATGAATACTTTAGCTCACAGTTCATGGTCACAAAGGGGATCATCTTATGGAGTGCTCAACAAAGTCAAGGAAGGAGAACAGGTAGATGTTGGAAATAGGGCAAATTATTGGGGAGGGATTACTAAAGAGCTGAGAAGTTGAAGGTAAACAAGGTCCAAGGCCTGGAAGGCTCTACCCCAGGGTATTGAGAGATGTGTGTTTGGGGGGGGGCATTGACAGAATCAGTGGCAGATCTGTGTATTTGCTCTGTCGTGACTGGGGTGGTCTGGAAGGCTGTAGTGTGGCAGATGTACTGTAGTCCCTCTTCATTAGGGAGGGTACACGGGTGACCCAATGAACTACAGGCCAGTTAGTCTGACCTCTATCGTGGGGAAGTTGCTGAGGTCTAGCATCAAGGAACAAATAGTGGAATTCCTTGAAGCTAATGAGCTACGTGATAAAAGGCAGCCTAACTTTTTTAAGGGGCGGTCATGCCAGATGACCCTGGCTGACTTGTTCAACACAGTGTTGCAGGCAGTGGACAAAGGTCAGGCTTTGGACATCCTCTGCTTGGATTTCAGTATTGCCTTTGACTCAAAGCCACAAAGCAAAGCTTATGAAGAAGCTGAAGGACCTGGGAATGGGAGAGCTTATAAAACTGGACATGCAGCTGTCTCAGAGAGAGAACAGAGAGAATTAACCTTTTACAAAGGTTCCACATCATGTGAACAGAGTATAGACATTCAATCAATAAGGTTACAGAGTTTTAGGACATTTGAAACACTTAACAGCACAACAATCAGGAAAAGGTTACAGAGTTTCATAGACATTTAAAACACTATACAGCATATGGACATCAACTTTAGTTGACTGCAAGAGCAGGTAAGGTGTGGAGGCACTAGAGGTTAGGTTAGGTTAGGCAGAGGGTCAGTAAGGACAGGATTTTGGTAGGGGAGGAGGGAGGCCTCTAGTAAAGTACTCAAGGAGGCAGGGCTGAGGCCAGGGAGGCATAGACCCATCCTAGGGTGGAGATGGGGGAGGGGGAGAAGGGGGGTGAGGGGTGTACAGGAGCAGCCCCTTAGAGTGATTCAGAGGCATTGTCAATGAGCATGTAGGAGGATGGCTTCTTTCTTGTGCTGAGAATAGTTGCTGTTAGCAGAGCCAGGTCTTGTCATCTATAGTCTATCAGCTGTTGGAGAAGCAGGTGCATACAGAGCTGGGGGTCAGGTAGTGTTTAAGGTCTGATTTGAAGCTGGACAGGCTAGTGGAGTTCTGAATGGACTCGGGTAACTTGTTAAGCCAGAGAGGGGGTCTGTAGGAGAAGGCATGCTGTCTAAGAGCTGTGCGTCAGGATGGCACCATGAGGGCCCCCTGCGTTCTGTTTCTGGTTATATATTCTGAGCCTGGGAGAGAGAAGATGCCTGCTACACATGGGAGGGCTTTCCCCAGTAATGCTTTTTTTCCTAGGAGACATGTGAGGAATGTAGTCCTGCACCCAAGAGACATCAGGTGTGTCTGTTCGTAGAGGGAACAGGTGTGGGTCATTCGATCGCCATTCAGGATGAGCCTGTAGGCCTTGTTGACAGCTACATGCACCCTCCTGAGCACAGAGTCGGATGCTGCACTGTAGACAACCAGGCCATAGGCAATGGTGGAGAGGATGGAGCTCATCACAGATAGGCGGATGGCTGCCGTGGTGAGGTGTTTTCTGTGCCTGTAAAGCACACCAAGCTTGGTTTTGACTGTCTTGACCACCTGTTTGATATGTTGAGCTTAGGATAAGTTGCCGTCCAGGGTGACTCCAAGGTATTTGAAGGAGTGTATCTGTTCCAAGTGGGCGAGTACATTGTTGGTGATGTTTATGGTGGGGAACCTTTTCTTGAGCTGGGGGCTGGATAGGAGCATGGTCTTGTTTTTTTTTTGTAATTGAACAGAAGTTTGTGCTCACAGAGCCAGTCTTCTATTTTACTGAAGGAGTGCTGAAGTGCTGCTTGGAGTGGCTCAGTTTGAGAGTTGTTGTTGAGGATGACAGTATCGTCCGCATATAGGATTATCTTGCCATCATAGGCTTGAGGGAGATTATTTAGAAACAGGCTGAAGAGCAGTAGTCCTAAGATGGATCCCTGGGGGACCACCAGTGTGACTTCCCCGGGGTCAGACACTGTTTGTCCTATTTTTACCCATTGTGACCTGAGGGACAGATAGTCTCAGAACCAGAGTGTTGCATTGGTAGCCACCCCAAGGCTTTGAAGTTGGGCCAGTAAGAGGGTATGGTTGACGGTGTTGAAGGCTTTTGTTAAGTCTATGAGCACTGCCCCTACTAGTTTGCCTTCATCCATAGCTTTATGAGCATAGTCGGTGAACTCTAAAAGGGCAGTCATGGTACTATGTCCCTGCCTGAACCCATGCTGGTTGGGGCATTGCAGTTGGTATTTGCTGATGTAGTCTGTTAGTTGGTCAACCACAATCTTCTCAAGGGCCTTGGATAGGGGGGGAGAGGATTGAGATTGGCCTGTAATTGGACACATTGGTCCTGTCCCCACTTTTGTGGACAGGAGTGACCACGCTTGCTTCCAGGTGGCTGGGAATTGTGCCAGGGTCAGGGATTTGTTGAATAGTTTTGTAATAGGCTTAATGAGCACGTCAAGAGTTTGAGACACCAGCTTCATGTCTACTCCATTGCTTAGGTGTCAAGAAGGTGAAGAATGGGGTGCCACAGGGTGTGGCCCTAGATCAGTACTCTTCAACATGTTCATCTGCAAGACTGTGACACAGGAGAGGACATACACATAAAAATTAACTTATTTGCAGATGTCACAAAAACATGTGGCAGTGTGGATGTGGAGGCGGGGATTAGGGGAATGAGAAGGGAGCTGCAGAGGCTGGCATATGGTCCAAAGCCTGACAGCTCAAATTCAACAAGAAACAATACAAGATTATGCATCTTGTCAAAAAGAACAAAAAAAAAAGTACTGGATAGGAGGTGTTAGAGTGGACCAAACAATAGAGGAAAGGACCTTGGGGTAATTATTAACGAAAACCTCAAGACATCAGCTCAGTGCAATAAAGCATATGTTAAGGCCAACAGAATGTTGGCCTGCATTGACAAGGGCTTCCCAGTAGGAGGCAGGAGATGATC
Source organism: Neoceratodus forsteri (assembly GCA_016271365.2). Classification (NCBI taxonomy): domain Eukaryota; kingdom Metazoa; phylum Chordata; order Ceratodontiformes; family Ceratodontidae; genus Neoceratodus; species Neoceratodus forsteri. Next base: position 1,060,777,843 of record CM028130.1, on the reverse strand, counting down.
TTTCCCCTCTACAGATACCTAGTAAGGCCATACCTAGAGTACTATAGCAGTGCCAGCCACGATGCTAAGCAGTAATGCTATGCTGCAGTATATCACAAAATGCTACAGTATGATACAGAGGACAGCACAAATCAATGCCAATCAAGCCCTTTTTTTACTGCAGTATTTTGTGCCATGTCATTTACTACAAGTTGTTGTATTGCATCATGGCTGCCTTTGCTGTACATGCAGTTTTAGGGCCCTCATCTTAAGAAAGACAGAGCTCAATTAGAAACAGTGCATAGAAGGGCCACCATTCATGATACATGGTATGCAGGGAAGGTTGTATGAGAAAAGACTGAGCATGCTGAACTCGTACTCACCTTTGGCCAGAAGGGAAAAGGAGAGATATGATATAAGCATATAAGTACCACGAGAGTATCAAAAGGGTGCACTGTTAACAATTGTTCAAGCACAAAAAAAGGGAGCACTAGGGGGCACAGATATTATCGGGCCAGGGGTAAATTCAGGAGAGATGTGACAAAATACCTCTTCCCAGAGAGGGTGGTGGACAACTGGAATATTTTTCCAAGGAAAATTGTCGAGACAGAGATGCCTAAAGAGGATAAGGAGAGGTGTGAGGTAATACATAGAGGTAGTTTAGCTCAGTATTTACTGTCAGATATGTGGCAATAAAATATTTTGCACCTTGCACCTGAGCTGGTGTGTGCATTGATTTTTTGTTTTTCTTGGTAAGTATCTGTGACTATCAGGCAGCACCTTTGGGGGTTATGGTGTGCACTTCTCTCCTGATTGGATTATTTTGCAAAAAAAGGGACTTAGATGGTGCAGGGATTCAAGTTGTCGTGGAAAAGGTATAACTAATGATTCAGAAGCAGTGGGAGCAAGGGAAGTCAGAAAGATACTAAAAAGACTGAGCTGCTAATAAGGGACTCAGACAAAGCAAGTGATAGGTTGGAGCAGGAGTAAGTAGGACCAGAGCAGACTGGATAGATCTTTGGTCTTTTCTGCCTTAATCATTTCCATGTTTCTATGAATGCCTACTTTAATGTCTGCTATTACAGCTCCTTTTCTATAAGACAGCACCTTTTCCATGGATGTGGGACAGGGCAATTTTGTGGGTAAAATGTGGACAGCCCTCATGATGAGAGACTGTTGAGATGCTACCAGGACTTACACTTCTGTAAGGATAAGGAGAGTTTTCACTTCTAACTACTTTACATTTTACTGAGATGACCACTGACTCCATAAGTGGTACTTTACACAAGCCTGATGCTCTGGGCTTGAAGTGTGACAAGTCAGCCAAGAAACAAGGATTATAATTAGCAACACTTTCCTGTAGTTGGTCTTTCCAACTCAAAACTAAATCCGTGCCCCTGCATCCTTACCTTAAAATTCTTAACTCTCTGCTCATGCCATTGCCCCCTATTACCTATCTCCACAACCCCTCTTTCTTCTTATCCTGTGCCCTTAACTCTTGGAAGTTGGCTGCTGTCATTCCCCTTGCCAAAGAGGGAGACCTCTCCTCCCCTAGAAATTCCCATACTATCTCTCTTCTTCCCACTCTGGCTAAACTCCAGGTACATCTTGCTCTCTTCCAATTCTCTCCTTTTCTTGACTCAACTTCCTTTTTCACTCCTTTCCAGCCTGACTTTAAAAAGTCACACTCCACTTCCACCTCTCTCCTCTATCTTACTGATACTAACCTCTCTGGCATGGATCAGGGCGTTGTTATCTCCTCCATTTTTTGTCAGTTTAGTCTAAGCTTTTGACACTATAGCCCATCCCATTCTCCTGGAAAAGTTTAAGGCAGCTGGGATCTCAGCATCTCTGGCTGAATGGCTCCACTCTTACCTTGAGGGCAGGTTACAAGCTGTCCATATTGGAGACTATTTTTTCCCCCTCTCTCCCTATTAGTTCAAGTATACCCCAAGGGTCTACCCTTGGCCCAATTGTTTTTTCTCCATTTTTCTAAATGACCTCCCCAATGCCTGCTCTTCCGTGTCCATTCACAGGTATGCAGATGATACAGTATTTTTCCTCTGGCTCCTCTACCCCTGATCTTACGAATCAGCTTCAGTTGGACTTTAATGATATCCAGCTAATGTTCAGTGAAAATCGGTTCTCTCTCAATGCTAAGAAAACAGTCTCAGTGATGTTGCTTGCTAGAGTCTCCCCTCTTCCCTCCCCTACTGGTGCAGCTATTGAAGATGTCTTCTCTTTCAAGTACCTCAGGGTCCAACTATATCACCACCTTGATTCTTCTGCTCATGTGGATGTTATCCATAACAAGCTTCACCCTAAGCTTAAAGTGCTTTACAGAAATAAACAAAGTATTCTGCTTCCTGCTTGCAAAGAAATCCCCACTCCGGATGATTTGCCCCATTTTCAACTATGGGGACATTGTTCATAGTACTGCTACAAAATTCACATTAGGTAGACTGGACCCTCTCTTTCACTCCTTCTGTTGCTTTACCCTTGATAAACCATAGTGCAGTACCAGAACCGGAATCCACAATGGATTCATGACACAGCATGTAACTAGTCCCACCGGGGGGGGAATCAATTCTGGACTTGGTGCTCTCAAATGGTGAGCACATGCAGGACATAGACATTGGGGATCCCTTGTGTGGAAGTGACCACAACACAGCGTGGTTCAGCCTGAACATGGGAGGGAAAGACATCCCCATAAAGACCAGAATACTAGACTTCAGAAGAGAAAACTTTCAGAGAATGTGAGAAATGATTAGAGCGGACTTAAGGAACTTGGAGGAAGGTTTGGGTGTTGAGGAAATTTGGAACACAATTAGAGGGACCATACAGAATGCAACAAACAGCTGCATAAAAATGAGGGGAAAGAAGACAGGAACTAGACAACCAAGCTGGTTTAATAGGGAGGTGGCCAAGATAATGAAGGATAAGAGGGCTGAATACAGGAAAAGAAGGACAACTATGGTAGAGGATGAGGAGGAGTAAGTACCAATAGCTGGCTAAACTAGCAAAAAAGGAAGTAATACAGGCAAAAGCAAAGAAGGAACTCCAGATAGCAGAAGGGATAAAAGAGGGGGATAAGGCCTTCTTTCGCTGCATCAAAGAAAAGAGGGACAAGAAGGATGGCATAGTCAGGCTTAAGAGAGAGGAAAGGATAGTGGTGGAAGATGGGACAAAAGCAGAGGTAATTAAATGAATACTTCTGCTCCATCTTTACCAAAGTAAAAGGGGGTCCAATACCACACAGTGGGAAGGGTAGGAAGGGGGCTGGTGTGGACCCAATAGGGGCCCATAGGGACTGAACAGGTGAGGGAGAGGCTAATGGCATTGAAGGTGGAAAAATCCCCAGGGCCTGATGGAATACACACCAGGATACTAGAAGAGATGGCAGAAGATCTGACAGGCCTACTGACGATGCTATTCAATAGCTCTCTTGACATGGAGGTGGTGCCAGAGGAGTGGAGAACAGCGCATGTGGTGCCACTCCACAAGACTGGCCCAAGGAGGACCCTGAAAACTACAGACCTGTCAGCCTGACCTCGATTGTGTGTAAACTAATGGAGACAATATTGAAGGAGGGTCTGGTCAAGTTCTTAGAGGAAAATGGCTTACAGGACAGTAAACAGCATGGGTTAGTGGCAGGTGGATTATGTCAAATGAACTTGACTGAGTTCTTTGACTGGGTCACTAGAACAGTAGACAAAAGCCAGGCAGTGTATATCATATATCTGGACTTTAGCAAGGCCTTTGACTCTGTGCCACACAAAAGGTTGATAATGAAGCTGAAGGACTTAGGGGTGGGGGAAAGGTTGGCTACTTGGGTTGATAACTGGCTGAGCGGCAGGACACAGAGGGTGGTTGGGGTGGGAGAGTCTCTAGTACCAAGGAGGTTACCAGCAGGATTCCACAGGGGTCGGTGTTACAGTAGTAGCCACAGACATTGCCAGCTATTTCCAGATATTTCATGAAATTTCTGAAGAGTTTCTCTCTGCTGCCCCTACTGTGGACATGCAGAAAGCAGGAGATATTTCTGGAAATATCACAGAAATTTGGGGAAATAGCTGGCAGTGTCTGTAGCTGCTACTATAGGACCGGTGTTGTTTTACGTCTTTATTAGCAACATAGGGGATGGCATTCAGGGAAAGATGTGTATGTTCGCAGATGACACCAAGCTCTATGGGAGGGTGGACACCTAAGATGGGATAAAGGAGCTGAGATAGGACCTAGCTAGCCTAGAGAGATGGTCGGGGATATGGCAGCTCGAGTTCAACGCCAGAAAGTGCAAGGTGATGCACACAGGGCCAAAAAAAACAAGAACAGAGTACTACTGTACATTGGAGAGGTTCAGGTTACACCATCGGAGAAAGAAAAGGATCTGGGGTGATAATTTCTAGTGACCTGAAACACTTGACTCAATGCAAAAAGGCAGTGGCAAAGGTAAATAGAATACTGGGATGTATAGCAAAGGGATTTAGCAGTAGGAAGAGTGAGGTCATACTGCCACTCTACAGGTCATTGGTGAGGCCATACTTGGAATGCAGAGTAAGATTCTGGCATCCACACCTGAAGAAGGACATAGACATGATGGAAAGGGTCCAGAGGAGAGCAACTAAAATGACAGAGGGGCAGCAGGAGAGACCATATGTAGAGAGGTTGGGGGACCTGGGGATGTACACTCTGGAGGAGACGAGGCAGAGAGGAGATATGATTTAGACATTCAAGTACTTGAAAGGAATTAACAGAGTAGAATTTGAGGACCTATTCAATAAAAGGGCCAAAGCCACCAACAGGGGGTACAACCTAAAACTGATGGTGAGAAGGTTCAAGAGGGATGTAAGGAAGCACTTCTGTACAGAGAGAGTGGTGACAGCATGGAACGAGCTGCCACAGGAGATGGTGGAGACAAAGTCATTGGAAGCCTTCAAAAGAGCCTGTGACAAACATAAAGGAAAGTCAGGTGGCCTTGTCAGGGAAAAGACAAAATTTAGGGGTGGAGAGGGGTAGTCGGTATAGCAGATGTAAACTTAAGGCTGGAACAAAACCATATTATTTTGAGCAGACAAGATAGACTGAGAGGTCTCCTTCTGCTGGCTATTTTCTTATGTTCTTATAAACCCTTACATACTCATCATCGTACTCTGTACTCTGCCCTTTACCTCTCTTTCTTGAAGCTAGGTACTCTCCCACTGTGTTTCCTTCATCTCCAAATATTGTTTTAGCTCTCTCCCCTCTTATCTTGCTTCTCTTCTCTCTGTCCCCACTTCTTCCTCTTACTCCCTTTGCAATGCTTGCTCTTGCTCTCTTGCTCTCACTTAAGTGAAATCTACTGCCTGTCAAGCTTGGTGTTACTTGATATGTAAGACAGGAGTAGGCTTGTGCCCATCTGGACTGTCTCCCACTCCTAGCGGACTTAATTTACCATTGTTAATGTACTTTTGAAACAATTGTCTAGTTCTTTCTCAAATCTATCAAATTCCTTAATTTCAGTTAAGTTTTCTGGCAGTGAATTCCACACCTTTGAGACTCTAACTGTAAAAAACATGTCCCTTTTATTTGTATTTGACTTTGGTATTGAAAGTTGTAGACTATGAGACCTAAGGTTAGCTGTTCTTGTTTTTAGAGTTACATTACATAACTTTGCTAGGTCTGTATTTTTGAGTATTTTAAATAACAGCAAAACACCTCCCCCTTTTCGTTTACCTTCCAGTGTAAACATATCCAATTCATCCAGCTTCTCTATATCCAGTATATTATGTCATGTTCCTTAACCTAGGGATGGACTTTGTTGCCCTTCTTTGGATACTTTCCACAATTGCCATGTCCTTCTCATTCCATTTCCCTAAACTATGGTGTTCTCTTTTCCCTTCCATTCATTCTACTCCTTTCTTTCCTGCTCTGAAATCTCTCCTCCGTGAGTTTTCTATTCACTTTTGCAGTTGCTTCTGATATTGGAGTGGATTGCTTTTTAACTGCCTTCCACCAAACACTGACACTAGCCTGCCCTCCCCTTGCTTTAATTATTTCTCCCTGATCTTTTTGTTTCTGTTTATTATTTAATGTTCTTTTACCTGCTCCACAATTTACTTCTTGTAAAAGTACTGTTTGACAATTTATTAAGTGTTCTTAGATTGTATACTTGATTTCTTATTTCCAGTTTCTATAGCATTATTTAATGCATTGTACTTGTATATGTTTCTCCTCTCTTTCCCCTCAACCAGGATGGTATCACGTCGCAGTAGCTATAGGAACACAGCAAAGACCATCACAGCAACATTTCCCTCCCTTCACCTCACCTCGGACACTGCCCAGTCTACTCGTTTCTCTTTCACTAAAATTGCCCCTTCTGACACCTTGGATGCCTTGCACTCTTTAAACCCATCCAAAGGCAGTTTGTCTGATGGCTTGGACCCCAAGCTGCTATATCTCTCAGCTACAGCTATCTCTGCCCCACTGTATGACCTCTTCAACCTCTCATTAGAAATGGCAGCTACCCCACCTGTTTGGAAGCATGCCATTGTTCTTCCCCTGCCTAAGGGCGGTGATCCTTCCTCACTGGGGAACTACTGACCCATATCCCTCCTTCCCACCCTTGCCAAACTGCAAGAACACTTAGTTCTTGCCCAACTCTCTTCTTATCTCTCTAAGTTCAACTTTTTCACTCCCTTCCAATCTGGTTTTCAGAAAAAACTCTCCACCACCACCTCTCTGATTAGGCTTACTGACTCCATCCTCTTAGGGATGGACAGTGGTCAAACCACGTCTCCCATTTTTGCTGACCTAGCCAAGGCTTTCGACATGGTTTCCCACACCCTACTACTAATCTTCCTTTCCTCAGTAGGTCTGACTGACTCAGCCACTAACTGGTTCAGAGCCTACCTTGTAGGTCGGGCCCAAATCACAGGACTTCACATCTCCCCCTCTCCCTATCAACACTCTTGTCCCTCAAGGGTCCTTGTTGGGCTCTATACTTTTCTCCATATTTCTTAACGACCTACCATCTGTCTTTACATCAACCTCAATACATATGTATGCAGATGACATGGTCCTCTCCACCTCCGGACAGTCCCCCACTGATGTTGCAAACAGACTTCAGCAGGATTTCAGTAATGTTTAGCACTGGTTTTGCTCTCATCAAATTTTTCTAAATGCCAAGAAGACTGTCTCCATGACCTTTGGCACTAGGCAGAGGCTCTCTAGGCTCCCCTCCCTGCTCTCCTTCCATACCCTTGATGGGACAGTCCTTGAAGACACATCTTCATTCAGATATCTGGGTGTTTGTCTTGACCAATATCTCACCTTCTCTGGTCATGTGGACACCATCCTGAAAAAGCTGTGCCCCATGCTCGGCACTTTATACAGGAACCAGAACTGCCTCCTTCTCTTGATTAGGTGCAAACTTGTCTAGAAGATGATCCATCCTCTTTTCGACTACTGTGATGTAGTCTACAGTGCCGCTCCCAAGACCTCCTTAGCCAGATTGGATACCTTCTTCATCTCCTTCTGTTGCTTCACTCTGGACTCTCCTACTCTAAGCCACCACTGTCAATGCTAACACTCCCTGGCACTTCCCTCATCAGAAAATAGACACCTCCATCATTGTGCTAAATTTATCTCTAAATTCTGGTTTAGATTGCTCCAATCCTATCTCACTTCCTCCCTCTGCCTACTCACTTAGATCTTACCACTCCTGTTCCTTGGTTGTCCATCACCGGTCTACCACTGTAGGCCAGGCTGCTTTCTCATGTCGCTTCCTGAGACTGTGGAATTCACTTCTTCACCAGATTCACCACTCCTCCTCCTCCCCCTCCACTATAACTTCAGCACTGCATAATTTTCTCTCTGTGAATTGTACCTGCAGTTAACCTACCTGGTATTCTTGACCTGCTCCCCAACCTCTATCAATATATTAAGTAACTATTCTGAATTACAGCTCCCTTCCAGACCCACTACTTTCTTACCCTGCAGTGATCCCTACCTGGCCATTCCTTTGGGTTATCTATAACTACCAATATAACTATGACTTTAGATTCCTGTCAGTCTACAACTATCAATATATCTATAACCTTGTTTCTTATTCATCTGCTCCCCTCCCAACCTCGCTACCTTTCCACCTCTACTGTTACTCCCTATCCACCCCTTCCTTTCAGGCTAAATGGTACCATCATCATGAATTTAAGGTGTTATCCTAATGTAATGAACTTCACGTGTCCATTGTGACCTCTGTAAACAATTGTACTCATATGCTGCACTTATGTTCTTTCTATTATTTGCTGTTCACCACTGCCAATATTGTTGTAATAATGTTTGCTGTTGTATGCATGTATGTATTTCCACTACCCTTTCCCCCAGGACACACCATGAAATGAGTAACTTGTTGTTCAGTGTGCCTTTTCCAGTGCAACGTTTCAATAAATAAATACAAATTTCCTAGAGTTCTCTGTGATGGTTCACAGAGTTCCTGACACTGCTGACTCTGGGGTGTTCACCCTTTCCCCGAACCAAATCTGATTCAGAGTTGGTTATTTTAAGTCTGGGGGGTGCGGAGGGCAGATCCCTCTGCATGGGGGTGGGGGCTGAAGCCCCCCACAGAAAACACAGTTTTCTCCACTGATGGCACAACACCAATTGGCGGTGTTGTGCCATCACTGTACTGATGGTTGCTGTGCTCCATGTCGCTGCGGCATGGTGGAACCTTCCAGAACATATCTGGAAATGAGCTGTTACCAGTCCAGTATGATTTTTCTGGTAAAATTCAAAATAAATAAATAAACAAACAAGACCAGTCCTGAGATCAATGTGGGTTAGCACAGACACCTAAGCTCACAGGTGTGCTCTTTTTGCAATTTTTTGTATGTTTGTTTTGTATTCACTGCAGTAATTCTGTGATATACTGATAGATAGTACAGGTGCTGGAAGGGGCTTGACTAGTGACTGTTAGTGTGGCACTCCACCTTACTGTCTGCTGGCATGGATGAGCACCTTTGTCCTGGAAGCATTTTGCAAAAAATGGTTACCAGGAAAAATAAAAAATGCAGCACACACACACCACCTCAGCTGTAAGGTGCAAAATACTGTATTGCCACATCTGAGACAGTAGACACTAAGCTAAGCTACCCCACATATTACCTCATGCAAGGCTTTCTCAGGGGGCCCCCTAAGGAAGCTTCGCATGAAGCAATACATAGGAGTAGTTTAGCTTGGTTCACCCATGTCGTAATGACTAGGAAAAGGGCAACCATCATTACGGCTCTAGCACAATGTCGATGGTGAACATCACATCTGGCTATTATGATGTCCAACCCCCATTGGGCCGAATGCCCCAGGGCACATCCAGGCTGTTTGTGTGGGGCTGTGCCCCCGCCCCACCCCCATACTTGATTATAATCACCTCCACATTGGAGGTGTATGGGGCAAGGGGCGCAACACCCCTATGGTACTGTTCCTGCTTACCACCACAAAATCCAGTTTGCCAGCATGACAGGTGAACTAGTTGTGGTGCCCTAATGATGGTGTCCTAATGAAGTCACCCATCTAACAGTATACCATTTAGCTTGGCATTTACTGTCTCATATGTGGCAATTAAACATTATGCACCCTGCAACTGAGCTGGTGTGTGCACTGATTTTTGGTTTTTTTCTTGGTAAGCATTTGTGGTTAGCAGGCAGCAGCTTTGGGGGTGATGGCATGCACTCCTCTACTGATTAGATCATTTTGCAAAAAGGGGCAGGAGTTAAAGATGTAATGAGTCCCATTCCAACTTTTAAGAGCTGCTTTGGATTTTTCTTTTTGTCTTTCTCTACTTCCCCCTCTTCCACCAACACATACACTAGCTGAGTATCTTTGATCAGTAACCATACAGAAAGCTCAATATGGCAGCACAGCAAGGGGCATTACACAGCCACATATACTTCATTGCCATTGTATTAATGACATTCACAAAGCAAACAGCACTGCATGACTGTTTTATCAATTACAGGCAAGATGCAGAACCAGTGCCACTCTGTCATCTTATCAATATCAGTCATCACACAGACACATCACTGCCCTGTTGTTGTTATCAACAAGAGGCATGCTGCAGCTGAAGTGCTACACCACTAATTTAGCAATGATGGGAGCAGCAAAAGCTGATTATGAAGACGAGCTGGCTGTGTCCTAGCAATGAATGTAGAAAGGGTCCACAATGCTGATAGTGAGCCCATTCTAACATGGGATAAAGAAAGAAATCACTGGGTTTAAGGGTGGAGGGTGGCAATGAATAGAAGGCGGAAGAACTGATAACTGCTTAAGATATGCAGATAGCCTCCAACACTGATCCTAGCCAGGCCCTACTACGATGACCCACCCACTACTGTATTAACCTCTGGCAACAGGTGGGACTATTCCACACAGAGATAGGTGACATCAAGGATTCTCTGTTCCTTCACCTGTGACAAACCTTTCCCATTTGGGTACTACCTGAGTACAATGCCTTACCTTCCCAACTGGAGTAGCTAAGAGCTGCCAAGAGTAGGGAAATCTGCACCAGACTGACCTTGAGATCAATGGGCATACAGCCGTACTGTACGCTGTCAGTCTGCAAGTGGCCGGGCAGCTTGCGGGTGGGGTGCTGCCGCCTGCCGCTGACCGGGGGGGAGTGGGGTGGTGGGAATGAGTGGGCAGGTTGGGAGGGGGGATACGGGTACCGCTGAACCACCAGGAATAATTGAACTACTGCATGCCTGCGATTGGGCAGGGAGATAGGTCCACTGGACCACCAGAGAATTTATTACATATTACGGCCCGCGATCGGGCATTGGAGCATGTTGTCGGTGAGGGCCAGGGGGCGTCGGTCCCCGATGGCTGCTGCCTGGCAGGGCGCCAGGCACAAGTCGCCAGGGATCAGTGCATCTGCATACAAATGGGGCCATAATGACATACCAATGGCCCTATTTAGCCTTATACGTGTAATGGCCCCATTTGCATGCCCATCGCTGAATATCATGGTTGATGCACCTAGCGCAACGGCACTTATGCTAGCGCATCCCCCTGCTCCTCTCTGGCCACTTGCTCTGGTGCAGTGCCACTGTGCCATGCACTATGCGAGTGACCACAGAGTGATATTCAGTGGTGCTGAGCCATGGCGCAGCATCGTTGAATATCACCCTGTCAGCACCCTGGCACATCCCAGTTGTGCTGCGCCCAGGCTTGCGCCACAGCCTGGCACAGTCTGAATATTCCACCCAAGGAGTTGAGAAACAGAAACCCCCCAAAAAGAAAGCAAAATAAAAGACACACAAACATAGAAGAACAGGGGACAAGCAACACAAAGAAGCACACAGCCGGAGGCAAAATACAAACAAAGCAGGAGACAGACAACAGAGTCCAGCAGGAGCAAGCAGAAGCCAAAGCAACAAAGGATGGGGCAGGCCCGAGCCATGAGCAAAGGACAGACCAACAGAGCCTCCGGCCGACAAAGAAAAAGTGCTTCAGAAGGAAGCTGAGAGGAACTGCTTATATAGGTCAGGAAGTAGGAGTGGCTGGCTGCTTGTCCATTGAACTACAGGCCCAGACTTCCAATTATGTATTTTCCCACACTAATCTCCACCTCTAGAGTAACTGCCTGCATGGATTTGCTTCACCAAAGGACCACTCATCCTAAAAAAGGTTAGCATCTCTCTTATTTTAAATTCTACACATCTCAAACTATTTTTCCTATGTGCAGGACATTACACTAAACATGTGTGCCAGGTATGGTTCAGTTTCATAAAAATTTGGCTTGACAGCACGTTGCTGAATATGTACAATGCATTATGACTTTGTGCTTTACCTTCAGACTGTCCTCATGTTTAAAATGCTCTGTTTTGGATTTTATACATTTCTGTGAGCAAACAATGGCTGTGTACTTTGCCCAGGACTCCCCTAGCCCCCACATGCCTATTTATTTAATCATTTAATCAACTTTAATGTATTTTTAATTCATGTGAAGCCGTGAGCTCCTGTGCCTAATTACACCATTTTTCCCAGCACAAAATGGCTCCTGTGAGCTTTGTTTTTTTTCCAGTTAATAGTTTTTATTAGTTTTCCAACTTAAGGAACAGTATTATACATGCAGCCATGAAATTATATACAGCAGAGAAGGATTTTACAACAAAATGTCCACACTTTGACAAAATATATATCATATACATACCTCTCAACCTCTTGCTTCACGAATCAGGGACAAGGCTTAAAAAAATCAGGGACAAAGACCCAAAATGAGGGACACATCTTAAAAATTGGTACTATTCACTCAGAAAGCTGATAGAATGAAAGGATTTGTGTTAAGATGCATTTTCTGAAGAAGAACAAGTCTGTAAATTTAATGTTTGACATCATTTTGTGCTTTTAATCCGCACTGTTCTGTCACAAAAACACAAATTTTACGAGGGACGGAGGAAAAGTTTGAGGCAAAATCAGGGACATCCCTGAAAATCAGGGACAGTTGAGAGGTATGATCATATAATCTGTACATTCCAGCTATAATAGGCTTTGTAGGGGTAAGGGGGGGAAGCCCTCACATCTCTGCATGACTGCTATGTAACATAGAAACATAGAAACATAGAGGTTGACGGCAGATAAGGCCTGCAAGGCCCATCCAGTCTACCCATTTCTTTTTCTACCTTATAAATGTGCCATCGGCCTGTACTCTGTCAATGGCCTATCTATCCATACTCATCTGTATTGCTCCCTTATGCCTATCCTATGTCTGTTTGAAGCCATGCACTGTATTCATAGCCACCACTTCCTGAGGTAGGCCATTCCATGCATCCACCACTCTTTCTGTGAAAAAGAATTTCCTCACATTCCCCTTTAATCGGCCTCCCTCTAATCTCATGCTGTGTCCTCTTGTCCTGCTATATTTCTTATATTTAAACATGTTAGACTCTTTCACCTTGTTAATGCCCTTAAGGTGTTTGAATGTTTCGATCATATCACCTCTCTCCCTCCTTTGCTCAAGGGTATACATACTGAGCTCCGTTAATCTATCCTCATATGTCTTCTGATGCAGACCCTGCACCATTTTTGGTTGCCCTTCTCTGGACTATAATCTAAAGACCATCAACAAGGCAAACACCAAAACTTACAAGTTAAGACTGGGAATCTAGTTAAATTAGGAGAATACATACACATTGCTAGGGTTACAAAGAATGAAATAAGAACAGAAGTTGTTATGTCATATCAAAACTAAGAGTCTCACATCCCGGGAATAACTAGAGAGTATAACAAATTGTAAGCCACCAAGAAGGGTTCATCCTATACCAGTTCTAGGTTTCAGATAGGTTAGGAAAGGGGCCCAGCATGATGCATAAGCCGCTAATTTATTAAGCACTGAGTAGGACATACGATCAAGTGTAGCGAGGAGGGTGAGAGCCTGCTGGAGTTCTGATATAGTGGGGATTTCAGTGGTTCTCCACTGTGAAAGTATGAGGCACTTGGCAGAGATACTTAGCAAGGCCACCCAACGAATGAGGTGGAGTTTGAGATTAAATCCAGGAGGGGGTAAACCCAGGATCCACAAAAGGGGGTTTGGTTGGATTGCTAGGCCAAGGACTTCCCTGGCTAGCTGAATAACAGCTTGCCAAAAGGGGGTCAGTAGGGAGCATTGCTAGATAATTTGGAAAAGATCTCCCACTTGAGCCTGACATCTCCAGCAAAGATTAGCATTCAGGAGCTTTGCCTCGTACAGCACCACTGGTGTTCTATACCAGTGGTGTAGCAATTAATTTTGAATAAGTTTGCTGCGGGCATCAGGATAGCTTGAATGTGCTAGTTTCCAGCAGAGAGCCCAGTGAGTGTCGTTTAAGTCAATATTCATTGCCTTTTCCCATTTTGATTTTGATACCCCCGGTTGAGAGGGAATGCTCCCTCTAATGTCAGCATATATTTTGCTGGCTTGTCCCCTAGGAAGCTTAAGCCAGACAGAGACTGTTTGAGGAGTAGTCTGAGTTAGTGGACTTGGTTTGAGAATTGTAGTTAAGGGACTGCGGAGTTGCAGGTATCTCCAGAAATCCGTTTTACTTAAGGTTTTTGTTTGTACTAAGACTTGAAAGGGTTTCAATCTTGAGCCCGTTTCGTCTAGAATATCTGCCAATACTTTAATGCCAGCCTGCTCCCAATGAGGCCAATAGATAGGCTTATTGCCTATCAGGATACATTTGTTATGAAAGATAGGTGTATAGATAGATGGGTTGGGATCAGCTCCAATCCTTTTGTGCACATTATGCCAGATATTCCTGTGAGCTTTATTTCATTCTGCTGTGTATTTCATACCGTGGAGTCTCCTTGAGCCCCAATTGCCAGACTGTGCTCCATACATTTATATTTTTTATTCTGACACCCAGTCCCTATTTTAAACATTCCCTGTCTCTTATTGTCTTGCCAGCTATACTGAGGGAAATGTTTATCTGGCTGATCCTGCCATGAGAGAAGCGCAGCGTGCTAATACCTCTCAATCTTGCGTGTAGCAAGACACACTGACAGGCAGAAGCCTGCTTTCCATTTGGCTGCTGAGTGAGGTGGCTGCCCAGAGCAAGCCCAGGATTTGGATAGAGCAAGGAATGTTCTGCTGTGAAACTGACGCTCGCCCTCTCACTCTCCTCTCACTCAGTTTTTGGCACCAGTAGTGCCTGCAGCTGCCACTCTGAATACATTTATTTTACTCAGAGCAGCATAACTTCTTTCAGGAGCAATTATTTTAACAAATTTAAATACAAATTACTTAAAGAAATGGTACAGGCAACTCAGGCAGCCCAATTGTACACTGGCTGTCCAGAGCTTGTGTCAGTAGCCAGGGCAGTCCATTAACAAGCCCACTGGCCATCAGCAAATCAATCTCCAGTTCTACCATAAAAGTATTATTTTTCCACAAAAACATTGCCAATCACTATATTTAGGTGTAAAACTGCATATGTATGAGAAAACAGCAAGCCAAGAGTCCTTTCCTCTTCCCCCCTGCTCTGCATCCCACTGTCACTATTAATAATATGCACACAGCTTATTTTACAAGCAAGCCCATTTAAACTGCTGATTTTTATTGTACTACAATTATGGAAGCTAAGTCTAGTCTTTTTATCTCTGCAGGGACTGTCCCACATATCTCTGGCACTTCCTAACTATTCTGGGTTTTGAACCTGCGTCCTTATCTACTAAATGTACAGTATGTTTACAATGAAACTATTTAGGCTGTCCCTATACTCTGGGTGGGATAGGATATATGTGGCTGTTACAGTCTTCTCCCCAGAAGGACAACAATGTTGACCAAGACCCACCTTATCTAGAAAGCCTTGTTATCTTAAGCTTTACATATAGAAGATAACATTAACACATTTACCATATGCAAATTATATACATTTTTCAGATCCTACTATTTTGATGCACCTCAGTGAATATTAGCTGACCCACTAGGATTGAGTACCCTCAGAATATAGGATTCTGTAGTCCACACACTTCCAAGGCCTAAAACTATAACTCCATGTGTTATGGCTTTCAGGAATTTGCTCTCCTTCTGGCTGCTTCGAAGAAGTTTGCACATTTGGTGCACCCCCAGAATTCATACCTGTGTAGTCTGTCCTTTCTCTACTCTTGTATTTCCTAAGGTTAATAATGTGGTGTACACCCCTGTTTAGACCAGTAGATGGGTCCCTCAGAAGATACGTGACCTCTGAACCTTTTCTGGCAACCACATATGGTAGTTCCCATCTTCTTCCAAGTTTTGCTGAAAACTTATTGGCTTTATCCGATTGCAGGTGATTCTTTAACAGTACCACCTCTCCACTGTCTATAGAAACATCTCTCTTATTCTGGTCATAGTACTGTTTTTGATGCCTCTGGGCAGTGTTCATAGTCTGTTTAGCAATCTCCCAGCATTTTCTCATATTGGGCTGTATTCATTAAGGTGTGGGAAATATGCGGGAAAGCAACTTAGGAAGAGGCATGCAGGTATGCACCGTGCAGGCAGAGAGGAATACTCCACATTCATGAACAGATGTGTAAGGTGCCAGGAAGGCATGGGCGAGGAGAGCAGATGCATGCAGAGGCACATAGGGGTGTACCAGAAGATGTGCAGGAATCGGTAACCACCCCTTGACCACACCATATAAAGTGATGTGGAGCAGCTAAGTGGGACAGGCTACACACAACATGGAACCAAGATGGAGCTTGAGCGAATGCCAGACAACCAGGACCAGGAACTGTGGGGGGCCCACCGTGGCACCACCGGTAGGAGGAGGGACAGGACAAGGTGGGAAGGGATGTGGGAGAAGGCCCAGGTCCACAAACTTTAGTGGAGCACAGGTGGCCACGCTGGCCACCGATATCCACGAGCACTATGACATGCTGTAAGGTGCAAGGGCCCTCAACATTGCCAAGACCAAGGCCAGAATCTGACTTGACATACAGGTAGCTGTGAATGCAGCAGGACCAGAGGCATATACACTGTTTGCCATAAAATACAAGTGGTGCAGCCCCCGGTCTCAGATAAAGAAAAAGCTGTCCACGGCGAGGCAGTCACAGACCGCCACCAGCGGTGGACCGCCACCCCACAAAGCCCCCCCTGACACCTATTGAGAAGATCCTGCCTGACACCATTAGTGATGTCATGCAGGACAGGGAGCCAGAAGGAGTCGACAGCAAGCGAGGTAAGCGGCACACACAGGCAACAAGTGCACCACAGCCAAATAGGGTGAGCTAACCACCCATGTATGGTCACACCCACAGTGCACAATGATAACAGCGCCGGTGAGGGGCCATCAGGAGTGAGCACAGGACCCACACATACATCCATGACTGGCGGTAAGTAGCAGGATGACAGTGGGGCAAGTAGCAATGCAGCACCTACATAAAACACCACTAATGCATGTACCCCCTCCCCCTACAGGTAGCATGATGCAGGGGATGCAGCAGATGGAGAAGGAGGTAGACCACCAGAGGATGAAGGAGAGTGTTCTGCAACCAAATAAGGAGAGCCAGCTGAGCACCACACAGTCTATGAAGGAGACCAACACAACAATGGGGGCTGTGAGCGTTCTGAGCATCCCAGGTGACAGTGGACCAGAGCATGCCCAGGTGTTACTAGCCAGTAGCACAAATGCACTGCCCAATGCCAGTGGCAATAACCAGGATGCCCATGCCTGCCACACATACCTCCTGGAAGAACCTGACACCCAGCCAGCCCCTGCAGCACCACCGTCTCATGCACCAGGGCCATCCACAGTCCCCCCCAACCTGCACGACGGCCACGGAGGACAGCACAGGGGGGTTAACTGTAGTCCTTAAATCCACATCTGCAGCAGCTTGAGCATGAAAGACTACAGACCACCCATGAGCACACACAGGCCCTTGTGCATCTCATGGAGGTGTTGGCTGTGGGGGTCTGTGTACAGGAGCAGATGGCAGTTTTGCTCGATGTGATCATCGACTACCTTGGCCTCCATGGATGGCTTCAGCCACCGGCTGCCCCTCCCCCCCAGAGAATGAGAGCAGGTGCCACAGGACAACACATCCAATGCTGATGCACCATACCACACACACCCCCACAACAGTAGCAGTGGTGATGCAGGTGGGGAACTGTCAGGGCCCAGGGTGGGAGCACATCCCATGGAGGTGTGGCACACAAGGAGTGCATCACAGCCAACTGCAGATGCACCAGCATGGGGACATGCATGGCAGATGGATCCCATGTCAGCCAAATGGGCCCATGGAGGATGGAGGATGTGACCTACAGGCTCCAAACACTAGCATGAGGACAGCACACACCAGCCACACGGAGCATGCCTCACAACAACACCTCTGCACAAACACCTCTACACACACACACGCACACACACCATCATGACCCCCCCCCCATGTACTGGGAATGGAATGTACTTCATGCACGGGCAGGACACGAGATGCACGGACATCCCACATGGGACATCATGGGACGCATCGATTAGTGCAGCCCTCCCCTGTGGTGACCTGCAAAAGCACCCCAGGACACATGAACAAGGTGCTGGTGGGACTGACAGACTGTGACAGGTGTGAATGATGCAGCTGCCATATGGCACTCAGCCAGCAGGATGTGAATGAGCATGGTCAGTCAGGTGCATCGCACTCTTATCCTCTCAACCTATCTGCCAAGGGGACCCTGCACCACATGGTGATGGACAGCACGGCATGCCACGCACTCCAGCACAGGTGCTCCGTGAGGCAGCCTGTGTGCCTTACCACCTCTGTGGTGCCCCTCCAGGTACAGACTGTGTGGTACATCCTGGATGTGTCAGGGGGGCACTGAAGGTGCAACGTTGGGTGGTAGCCGTAGGTAACATCTCAGGCAGATGTTATGCAGCATGGCCCATAGGGTGAACACTCTACATGCCTTGCCAGGTGCAAGCATCATCTTGCCACCAGAGTGGTTCAGGCATCAGAAACACATCTTCAGTAGCCCTATGGTGCATTCGACGATGCACCGTGCCTCTCAATGTGTGTTGTTGTTATAGACACCCTCGACAGGGCTCTAGGTGCCAGGTACAGCATCAGTAGGAATGTCTACAGTAGATATCCACTGTCCCCTGTGGGTGAAAATGGAGAGAATCAGTACAGTGGCAGTGGTGCACAGGATGTCTGTGCACACACACACACACACACACACACACACACACACACTGACAGGGACATTGCTCACTTACAATCCAGCCATCATCCTCAGCGAGTGTTGCCAGGTGACACTAGAGGACACCGGTGGCAAAGATGTAACAGTCTTGGCAGGAGCCCGGATACCGAGCACACATGTTCATGATGATGACGCCACGGGCATCACACACCACCTGGCAATTAAGGCTATGGTAACCCTTGAGGTTGTGGTATGTCTCCTTGTCCATGGACAGTGCCAGTATGGCAATATATGTGCAGTCAATTGCCCCTAGCATGTCTGGCATGCCATAACTCTCATAAAATGCCTCTCTTGCCAGCCTGATGTCCATTGGCATGGTGGGGAACCTGATGTGCTTCGCAATGTGGCTCACCATGGCATCAGTGACCTGATGCAGGGCCCATGAGACAGACAACTGGCTCATCCCCATCACATCACTTGTCACCCACTGGAATGGCCCTGTAGCATAGTACTGCAGGGTGCATATCACTTTGGTCTCCATGGACAGGGCCATGGACCCCTGTGTTCATGGACGGACATACACCCAGAGCATGTCACAGACATATCTCAGTGTGGCATGGTCCACACGGTAGTGCTGCAGGCATCCAGTTTCCCACAGGGTGTGTGCCACTAGCCATGGGTGGAAGATGCATGGGTGGACATGTCTGCACCACGTCTGTTGTCTTGCAAGGGCATCCTTCAATAGTAGGATGTGCACATGCTGTGTCCTGTGGCACTTTAGTCATGTGTGTTATGCTCTCCTGTTGTCTGCTGTGCTGTGTGTCAATCCCTGCTACACTTAGGCTCTGAACACCCTGCATGCCCTTTTAGGGGTGGTGCACGATGATGTGACAGGGTGGGGTGGTGTCTGCGGGGCCGGCATCACACCCCAGCACTTATGCCCCATACAGTGTGGCAGTGATGGCTGAAGGGGGAGGATGTTCATCGGCTACATGGCACAGGCACGGCCTGCAATGGATACTTATCCGTGTTTCACACACCTGTTTCCAGATCTGTTTACTGGCAGGTTACATGTGGGAGGTGGAGCAGAAGCCTAACATGAGTACCCTTTCCAAGGGTGTAGGTAGTCTGGGCATGCGCATGTAGACAGTTTCTCAAGGGCACACATGTTTTGTGTTTTACAGCCTGAGAGGGATGATCTGACCTTTCTTGTTCTGAAGAGAATGGAGCTGAGTGAGGACAAGACAGGCCAGGTGGTGGCCCCACATAGTCGCCTGCCGCTGGAGATGCCAAACTTTTTGTTGAGGAGAACCAGGAGTTCCTTCATGTCTGTAATTGTCATGCCCCTTTAAGATGTAAGAAGGTTAAGGCAAATAATGCCAAGTGGTACAATGCTTCCTTGCATAAATTGAAGAATGTAAGAAATAATAGCTGGGTAAGAGCTAAACGATCAAATAGGGCTATTGATTGGTTGACCTATAGACAGATAAGAAATCAGTACACTAAGGATCTTAGAAGAATAAAATAGGAGTATTTTAAGGATAAACTTCATTTGAATTATAGATCAAATCCAAAGCAGTTTTGGGGCATTGTAGCAGACCTTATGGGGAACAAAAATAGGCAACAAATAATGAGGCTTGAGTGTGAGGGGAAATCCGTACCCATTGGCACGGAATTAGCCAAAATGTTTGACAACTATTTTAATAATGTGGGAGTGCAGATTCATAATCATGGTTTTGGGTCAGTGCTTGATCCGAATAAAGGGGGTGTGGGAGATAAGTCAATGGTAAATAGTGGTAAAATGTTTTCTTTTGATTATATAATGGTGGATGAGGTTAGAACTGAATTGTTACAATTAGATGCCTCAAAGGCTAAGGGCTTAGATAATATCCCTAATAACCTACTAAAATTTGCTTCTCCATGTATTGCATTTCCATTGACTTACCTATTTAATTATTCCCTTGCAACAGATAGTTACCCAGAGGGTTGGAAGATGGCAAAAATTATTCCAGTCCATGGGGGTTCGAGGATGGAGATCAGTAATTTTAGACCTATTTCCCTGCTTTTCCAGGTTTCTAAAATAATGGAAAAGTTAGTAGCCAGACAATTGAAGAATTATTTAGAAGAGGGTAATTTGTTAAATGAGTATCAGTCTGTTTTTTGATCCAAACACAGTACCCAGTCTGCTCTGGCAAATGTGATAGGGGATATCCAGCTGGGACTGGACAGGAGGAACTCAGTTGGGGCTATATTTATTGATTTGTCAAAAGCTTTTGACACCCTTAACCATGATGTCCTCCTGTCCAGGCTCAGGGATTTGGGTAAAATAGGATCAAAACAGAAATGGTTTAGTTCTTATCTCACAAATACGGAACAGATGGTAGAAATTAGGGAATTTAAATCTACAGTACTTCCAATTAAGGTAGGGGTACCCCAAGGTTCTATATTGGGCCCCCCCTACTTCTTAATATTTATATCAATGGTCTAGAATTTAGTGACCCGGAAGTTAAATACCACATATATGCTGACGATACATTGATACATGTGGAGGGGAGTTCACTGGAAGGCATAAATAATAAACTACAGCATGCTTTTTGTGAAATACAAGTATTTTTTAATACCCTGAATTTGATAATAAATGTAAAGAAAACGCAGGTGGTTCATTTTGGGGGTTCGGCTACTTTATACCCACCCTTAGTTATTAGAACCAAAATGGGGGAGAAAGTTCAACAAGTTTGAAGTTTTAAGTATTTGGGGATGTGGTTGGATTGTAGGGTTAAAATGGGATAAGCATTTGGAATGTTTGTTGAGTTGTCTCAGTAGGAAACTGGGAATGCTCTACAAACTAAAATACTGTACGACCAAAGAAATACAACGCAGGATTGTGGAAACCATGATCTTGCCGATACTTGATTATGGGGACTTGGTGTATGGGGGAGCATCGGGAGTCGAGCTGGCTAAGCTGGATGTGATGTACAACAGGCTTGCCCGCTTCACTCTCAGTGCCCCCAGAAATACCCATCATTGTGATCTGTACAGGGCATTAGATTGGTGATGTTTGGAAGACAGGAGAAATCTTCATCTTGCAATTTTTATGGGTAAAATAGGGGGTATAAAATTGCCCAACTATATTTTGAGTATGATCGCTGTTAGAGGACAGAGAGAGGGTTTTCAATCTTCATGGGGTATTCAATAGGTTATTCCAAAATGTAACTTGGGGTGGGTAGAACCTTGGTTATATGTAGGGGCTCCAAAATATGGAATGCTCTTCCTTTGGAATCGAGGGAAGGTAATGCGTTTATCAACTCAGGAATATTAAAAAAATGGTATATGAAATTTAAACATAGTTCAAAACAGTGTTGTCAATGAATTAGTCTTGGGGGGGAGGGGTTTGCCCTTATACATATCATAATAAGAATTACTCTTGACCTAAAGTTAAGGTGCTTTACATAAAAATAACATGAAAGAATTCTGCTATAGCTTTTTATATCTTTATATTGGGTATTGTATTAGATGGTACAAAAAGTTTATTCCCTGTATTTAGTACTATCACATTGTTATAATGGTATGGATATGTTTGTTTTGTGATGCATGTATTTGTATATGTTTTGTGCATAAGTACTTATTATATTTATGTAGTAACTGTTTGTAAAGATATATGTATATGTTTTAATAGCCGGAAACTGAATGCATGGTTTTGGACCTCCTTGGAAATGAGTTTTTAACTCAATGGACTTTATCCTATATTCTTGTTAATTTTATTATGAATTTGAATAAAATTTTACAAACAAACAAACCAAAGGATCAGACTGGGTATACAGAGTCGAGGTGGGGGACATTTGGGCAGTGAAGTAGCCAGGCAAGGTAGGTGCTGTGATTTTCTGTGTGGTTGTGTGTGTGACTTGGGACACTGTGGCATGCCACGGTACTGATGGTAGTTTTCTCTGTGTTCTTCTTATTTCAGGGTACAGAGGACCACTCTGCCACATTGTTCTCATGGAGGGGTGTACAGCAGGAACACCCCACCCATGTCCTTGACCTCTGATTCCAAACCAGAGTGAACAACACATTTCAGCTGCCTTGTCTGTTGGGGGGGAGGTTGAATTCCTGTCCCTGTTCCCTTTTCCTTCTCCTGCCTTTGATGTTTGAATAAAGGGATGTACAGTGTATTTACTGTCTCCACGTCCCTTATTCACCCTGCATCTTAGATGCGTGGGTGGGCCTGTGTGGGATGTTGTGTGTGCTGTCAGTCTGTTTGGGCAGCGTGTCTATCACCTGTGCCCACACTCTGGGCTCTTTGCTGTCTGTGGGCTGAGTGCTGTGCAGCTCGTACATGCACTGTGTGTAGGCTGTGTTTCCTCTACTGTGGCATGACATCGCTGTGGTTCCTGGCTGTGGGGTGCTTGTGTGGGTACTTTTCTGGGCTTGGGCTGTAGGATGTTGCTTTGCATTGTGGTGGTTTGTACTGGCATGCATGTGTTGCATGAGGCATGTGGCATCAGGCTGCTGCATTGCAGATGTTTGTTTTGTTGTGCCACGGCCATCAACCACGGCCTTTACCTGCTGCAGCCAGCTGCTGTTGTGTGCCCCCATGCTGTACATTGGCGTGCCTTACATGCCTACTTTTACAGTTGCCTCAAGGTCTCTTAGGCTGAAATCCTCCACACTATGCGTTTTTGTGTCATATTTGTGTTGGTGCATATGCATAGTGCAGGCCCCTCTTCATACTATGCGGCCCAATCCCTCTGCACCTGCGTATCCTTGCCAGTGCACAGGATCATGTGATGCCCTTCTGCATGGGTCTGTGCATGTTTCATGCATACCACACCTGCATATTTTACGTGCCTTACATGCATATCCCCTTGCGCGCAATGCATAGGTGTGGTGGGTATTGCTACGCACCTTAGTGAACAGGCCCCAATGTCTACTGAAGTATTTGTATACCCCAGTATGCTTTCTACAAGTTCTGGTTCACCTGACATTTCTTGATCAATAGGTAACATTACTTCTCTTCCATACATTAATAAGGCTGGATTACAAACTGTCAGGTCTTGTACTGCACTACGTAAGGCCATCAACATTCTTAGTAAGAACTGATCCCATCTTGTCTGGTTATCATGAACATGTGTTTGCAACATAGAGAATAATGGAGAAGCAAGTGTGTGTTATGATTTTTTTTTTCACACCCGAGGTGTGTGATGACCCATTGGGTGTGAAAAAAAACCCATAAACACACATTTGGCTATCTAATATTTTTTGTAATTACTAGTGCAAGGAGTTAGTGTTGAAGACAGTTTCCATGGTCAATGTGCTACTGACAGACTCTCTCTCTCTCTCTCTCTCTCTCCCTCACTGTCACACACACACACACACACACACACACACATACTGTACCCAGTCTCCCTGTCCAGTAAGGAGATTGTTTTGTGTGGTGCTTTTTTTTTTGTTTGTTTTTTCTTTTAAAAATTGAAATTGTTGAACCACTTTCAGATGTGGTTCGGAAGTCAGCTGCACTGCTTCAGATGTCGCACTGGATCGGACTCATAGTTTCCCGTCTGATCCAAGTGTAGAGCAGGAACAACCAGATACATTTTAATAGTTTAAAAAGCAGGATCAGCCAGATAAATATAATAAGTAAACAATCTGTCAAGATTTACAAGTGGAAAGTCTCCGACTTAGTTGCTGTAGCGGGTCATTGGTACGTTGAAACGGAGCTGCTCGTCATGTTTTTGGAAGTGTTCAGCCCACTCACTTAGGGAATGAGGGCCAATAATGTTACATGATGGTCTGAGTGAAGTGAGACTTAAAGCAAATGCTGTAATAACTGGATTTTTGGTTATTACGGCGTTTGATGGTACTCGTAATCAAGTTGATAAATAGGGTCACCAGTAATTATTAGGTTTTAATATTTCTGTTGGTCCTCTCAGACCAGTTACTTTCCAGATCATAGAGTGTTGTATAAATAGGCTTGACTCCCCAAGCTGTACAAATTTGGTCCCATTGTTCGGACCTGAATTGTGGTTCGTTATCTGTTATGATATGCTTTGGAGTTTCCCATCTGCAAAATATCTCCATCTTCCACACTATTACATACATATTTGTTCTGCACAAAGGAGAAGCTTCCACCCATTTGGTGAATTGATTCACAACTACCGTGAGTACTCATGTACCTCGTTTGCTTTTGGTTAGGGTACAACCAAATCTGTACCAACTGTTGTCCATGGTCCACTGGGATGACTGACTATCATTCTTCCCATCATCTTTTGATTGCTTGCCTTTGTCTCTTGACATGTTCTGCATGTCTGAACATGCTCTACAAACATCGAGATGCATCTTTGGCCAGTAAAATTGTGCTCTTAATCGTAAGTGTCTTTTTTCTGCCCATATGCCCTGATATGGTGCAGTCGTGCATTAGTCGCATGGCTTTCTCTCGCAATTTCTCTGGTAAAACAACTTTCCATTCTGCTGGTCTTTTAACACGTAGCATCAGGATATTGTCTACTAGCACATACTGGTGCTCCTGACTTAGCACTCTCCATTTAGCAGGAAAACTTTCCATAAGTTCTCCCTTTTGGATAATCTCAATTAATCTTTTTAATTCCATGTCACTTCTCTGTGCTCTTCCAACTTTCTTTCAGTTAAATAGTAACAGTTGCTCTTCATCCCCTTCAATGGACTAAATTCTTGTGGTCGTGACACTACAGCATAGATCTGAAATTACTTGCTCCATGTCAGTATCGTCTTCTCAGTCTCGTCTTCCTCCTCATTATCTTTGCCTTGAGATAAGTAGTCTGCCATCACATTCACACTCCCTTTACAATGATGAATCTTTAATGTGTACTCCTGTAAGAGGAGGGACCAATGTCCCAACTTTCCATTTGTATCTTTCATGATGAAATACCAGGTCAAAGTGTTATGATCAGTGTATAATGTGAATGGTTTTCTCTATAAGTATCCTCCATCCTTTTCCACAGCCCCCACTATTGCCAAACATTCCTTCTCTGATGTGTTATATTTCTTTTCAGTTGCAGTCAAAGTTCAGCCAGCATAGGAGATCTCTTTCTTCTCTCCATCACTGTAATTATATAGTACAGCACCAAGTCCCTTATCACTTGTGTCTGTTGCCAAGTAAAATGTATTGTTGAAATCTAGGAAATACAATTTCTCTGTGTTTTCCATCTGTTCTTTAATTGTTTGAAATGCCTTTTCATGTACGGGCATCCATTCCCATTTGATTCTTTTCCTTCATAGTTGATTTAGAGGTTCTGCAATGTCTGCCATTTACTATACCATGTTCATAGTCCTATAAACCTTTGAATGTCTTTAACTTTCCTTTGTCTTGAGAAGTATTGGATGATTTGCTCAGTAGCTAGTTCAGGCAATATTCCTCCATCAGTTACTATGTGACCCAAGAACTTTATTTCTGACTATAGAAAATTGAATTTTTCTCTCTTTTTCATACGTCTGTGCCTTTTGAGTCTTTGTAACACCTCTTTCAGATGCTCCCAATGCTCTTCCATTGTTTGTGAATAGATGATTACATCATCCATGTATGCAAAGCACAATCGGTATTGAATTCCTCTCAACACTTTGTCCATCATTCTTTGGAAAGTAGTAGTTGCATTTTTTAGTCCAAATGGCAATACGTTAAACTCATACAATCCTTCATGCATGATAAAGGCTGTCTTACACCAATCTGTAGCCTCTACAGATATCTATCAGTATCCACTCTTGAAATCAATTGTCAAGAATATCTGTGCCCCTGTAAGTGTATCAAATACTTCTTTCATATTCTTCATTGGTTAGGTGTCTCCTCCTGTCACAGCATTCACCTTCCTGTAATCAAGACAGAATCATGTGGTCCCATCCATCTTAGGCACCAACACCACTGGCGATGACCAGTTGACAAAGATGGCTGGATTATTCCTTCTTCCAACATCTTGTGCATCTGTTCTCAAATTCTCTCTCTCTCTCTCTCTCTCTCTCTCTCTCTCTCTCTCTCTCTCAGTGGGTGAATATGCATACAGTATGCTTCTTATTGGTTGTGCTTTTCCAGTCTCTATGGTGTGCTGAATCAGATATGTGCAACCGATCATCTCTGTAACTACCCCTGGATATTCACCTATCACTGTCTCGAGCTGCTCATCTCTATTAACATCTGGTTCCATCAGCCCCTCTAGATATGGACTTGTGAACACTTTGATATCTTGCAGGATATCCTCCAGTTCCATTGCAATTACATTTGCAACTTGGTGCTCCTCAGACACACTCTTTTCTGTACCTTCTTGTATTGTCTCAGTTTCTTCTACTGCTACTGTCTCTTCCAGTAAATTGTCATTAATCGGGTCAGGTCTCTTTATAGTCTTGCTTGCAATATCTGTCACCAGCTGTAAACCTTTAAGAATATCTGTTCCAATGATAACTTCAGCTACAGCAGTGTCAATGATTATGACTCTCCCCTTCCACAGGATGTCTCATACACTGAGATTCACTTCTCCTTGTCCCCATGGACTATATGACTCTTCTGATGCTAACGTGAGCTCCACATCTGGTTTTCTCTGGAACCATGTTCATGAGTCAATATTTTGCATTAAGATAGGTCTCAAAATTATTGCAGTAGTTGCTCCAATATCTACCAAACCTTGAGTGATTCTGTCTCCCAACTTAACAGGTAAGTGCAGTACAGCAAATCCAAACTTGTGACTGATGTTACTATTTCTGGAAATTCTTTCCTTTGGTTACTTTTATCGGCTCAGGCTTTGACTTTTCTTTGTCTGAGATGAGAGTAGTTGCTGCTTTGTTAGCATTTATATCTGGTCTTCCCTTTGGACAATCAGGTCCTTTGTGACATAGCTCATTGCATCCTCAACAACTCAGTTCTGCCGGATTAGTCCTTCTTGGTTGATACCTCTGCTGCATCTGTCTATCTGGCATCACATTTGCTTGAGGCTCAGGTCCTCTCTCCTGGAACCTCTCTCTTCTATCGTAACTGTGCTTCTCAACAGGTTTTGTCTGACTCAGATTCTCTTGTAGCATTTTGACTTTTTGAAATAACTCCTGTGGTTATTGGCATTGCATACATTAGCAGGTTTTGGAGTTTAGGTTGAAGAGTTCCAACTATAAACTCGATGATCTCTCTTTTGTGGGCTTGTGGATACAATTGGATAGAAGTGAGAGAGAGAGAGAGAGAGAGAGAGAGAAGGAAGAGGGAAATGTGAGTGAGGGGTAGATTGAAGGCTGGGGAAAGTGATGGGTTTAGGGGTAAGTGCATATGGTGGTGGAGGTATTGAGAGCAGGGGGGTTATTTGTTAGAGCATCGACAGACCTTTTCACACTCTAGATGAGTCCGTAGCCCACTTTTAAATTGGCTGATCTTGGTACACTCCATAAGGGTATTAGGTAACTCAATGAACAGTCTAGGTCCCTGGTAGGAGAGGGATTTCTGGGCAAGCTTAGTGTGTTTGAAAGGCACTAGGAGTCCTCCTTTGGTCACTCTTCTGGTTTGCTGAATCAGTTGTGCAGCTTTAAAAAGTCTGCAGCTCATATCTGGCATGAGTCCCAGTGCTGCTTTTTTTGCCAGTATGCAGGACTGGTACTGCACCCTAAGGTGGAGTGGGAGCCATCCTGTATTGCTGTATAGGGTACAGATGTGAGTTAGGTGGTCAGCCCCTAGGGTCAGTTGGCAGGCCTTATTTACGAGAGTTTTTACTCTTTTTAAAGCAGTGTCAGAGCCAGCCCCGTAGATGGGTAGACCATAGTCTATTGAGGATAAGACTGAGCTGCTTGTGGCTAGTTTCAGGGCTGCCACAGTCATTGAGTTTTTGTGGCTGTAGCACCGGAGTTTGAGGTAATGTACGTTCAAAATTCTTGAGAAATTCAGAAGCATCCTCCTTCCTCTCTCCACTAAATATGTGAAGATTTCCACCAATCCATGGTGCAACTATAGGGATTATAGGCATCATAGCTCTCTCATAACTTTGTGACAAGTTCGGCCTTTCTTGCAGAGTTTCTTGGCCTTCACTCCAAGGCATCGGTGTCTCATGTACTTCATGTCATCTGGTTGCAGGGGTTCCATGTCGTAACGGTGACCATGGAATAGTGATCACCATTATGGTGAGTGTACATTGCCGAAAAAACAAAAAGGCGATGTACACTTCCAGTGAGAAAACACTGCAAACATGGAAAAGGTTGTTCTGGGGGAGGTTATGTCCCACGCACCCCCCTTAGAAAGGATTACTAACTCCAGTGGGGTGCATGTCGGGAAGGGGGAGAAACTCAGAAAAAAAAATAACTCCCGGACAAAAAAAAAACACCAAAACACTATGTCCCTCCCGAGCCCCAAACTATGTACCTTCCCCACTGTAGCCAGCCACCCTCACCACTCCATCATGGCACCAGCTCAGCAGCCTACCACCGCACTACCACTTACATACCTCCCCTCCTCTTCTGGTCTTCCTCCCGTTCTTCCTTTCACCCCATTATTTGCCCATTGCTACCCTTGTAGGGTAGCCCACATACCAGGCACTGAAAGTGAGTCGCTCATATTCGAGTCGCTCACTTTCAGTCTCTGTTATGATGGAATACCATTGCAGTAACATTCAGCGTACTTTCTCTTCTTTCTGGTGTACCATTTAAATTCTACAGGCTATTCATGACCTTTTCCATGAACACTTCCAGCTTCTGCTCCATACACCTTTCTAGTTTATGGCACATTCTTCTTACTACCTCCTCAGCATCAAATGACCCTGTTTCCATAGGCACGTCTGTGGTAAAACTCCTACCAAGTCCTATAGGTGTTGTCATTCTCTCTGCCACAGGCAATTCACTGGTTCTTGGATTAAATTCTGATGCTTCCACATAAGTTAAATTCATTCCTACTCCCACAACTGGATCTAGACTGTGTGTTCCCTCTATATCTCTAGGTTCCTCACACTCATCCACCAATCCTGAGAGTCTCAAATCCATTCCTTCTTCTCACAACCAATGCCAAAGCAAACTTAACAGTAGCCAAGGTCTAGCAAAGTAGAGTCAACTCCTCTACAAACTTTGAACTCACAGGTGATTTCACAAGAAATACACCCTGTTAGTGTATAGCATAACACTAAGGTTCCTGAGATAGAAAAAATGTCAGGGTCTCCTGCCAAATTCAAAACAAACAGGAATTTAGAGTATTCTATAGTTAGGCGTAATCTGGAATTGGTCAGTCTTGCTATTGTGTTAACCTCACACAAAGCAAAAGAAACTATTCACAGTGCAGTCCCATGTTTGGGCACCACATTTATGATGACCCACCCACTACTGTATTAACCACTGGCCACAGGTGAGATCATTTCACACAGATAGGTGACATCGAGGATTCTCTATTCCTTCACCTGAGACAACCCTTTCCCAGTTAGGTACTACCCATGTACAATACCTTACCTCCCCAACTGGAGTAGCTAAGAGCTGCCAAGAGTAGGTAGGGAAATCTGCACTGGACTGACCTTGAGACCTGCAGAAATATGAACCAATGGTACTGCAAGTAAGGAGTCTAGCACCTGGGTAGATGAGCAGAAAGGTAAAAGTTTACTGAAAGTGGTCGAGAAATTCTCACAAATACAGCTACGAATGGCACAGTTAAAATTCAGATAAAAACAACACTTCTTATGCATCAATCACTTATTCTTATACTCTATATATCCCAGCAGGGTACCTCCACCCCACTTTTCACTTCTAAATTACCCCTGGAGACTGTAGGCACTCACCTCCCACCAGTTCTCCATTTATCACACTTTCTCAGAATAAGCACCCACCTAGGCTGTCATCCTCAAACTTTCCATACTATAGAACTAAAGCAATCAATAACTTCTGGGCCATACCTCCGAATAGTCAGTTCACTGAATCCTTCTGCCAGATACCCTCCATGGTATCCAATTACTGTACACTGTATTCTTAGAACTAAGGTAATTAATGATTACTGGGCCATACCTCCAATCAGTATGTCCACCAACACCTTCTGCCAGATACCTCTGGTATCCAATTACTGTGACCTTCAGGGCATTTAATGACTGTTAGGCCTACCTACCTCAGCCAGCCCACTGACCCTTTCTGCCAGATACCGTCCCTGGTATCCAAATCATATTCACTTTACTGTATCTTATACTCTAAAAATCATTTAAATCAGTTAACACATTTCACACATACGTTTCTAAACACATTTACTTTTAAGTAATGGCATTAAACAATGTTGCATACTGCTAAATTAAAGGTTGTGACAGAATCTCCCCTCAGTCCCTTCAGGTTCAGTCCTTCACTTTGACAGAGTTTCTTAAAATCAGAAGGACTGAGGTAAATACTTTGTAAAACAGTGTCACTGAAGCTTTTAAAATAGTCCCCAATTTTGTATCAACTATGTTTTTACTATACCACACTCCTTTGGAAATACTGAAGAAATTATATACAGATATGAACATTTGAACATATGAGAAAGCCAACAGAAGAAGGCAATTTGGTCTATCAAGTCTGCTCGTATTGCAGGGTCCACATCTTGAGCTACTGTCCCTCCCTCCCCAGTCCTCCCATTCTCCCTACCCATGATCCTTACTTTCCCCATGTGCCTATCCCAGCCTCTCTTAAAGCTGCCCACAGTATTCAATGAGATGACCTCTTCCAGCAGTGCATTCCAAGTGTCCACCACCCTCTCTGTGAAGAAGTGCTTCCTGACCTCCCTCTTAAACCTCCCACCCTCCAGATTAAGACTGTGCCCCCTCATGTTATGGTTGCCACTCAGCTTAAAGAGACTGTCCTTATCAACCTTATTTATCCCTTTCAAATACTTGAAGGTTCCAATCATGTCCTCTCTCTCTTTCTCTCTCTCTCCTGTCTTCCAGGGAGTACATGTCCAGTGCCGTCAACCTCTCCTCTTATGCCTTACCCTGCTGACCCTCTATCATCTTTGCAGCCCTCCTCTGGACCTTCTCCAGCAGGTTAATGTCTTTTTTGAGGTGTGGGCACCAGTACTGAACTCCATACTCTAGAAGTGGTCTTACCAGTGACCTGTATAAGGGCAGTATAACTTCCTCTCTCCTACTATTGATACCCCTAGATATGCATCCCAGCATCTTGTTTGCCTTTGCTGCTGCTTTCTTGCACTGTGTGGAGTGCTTCAGGTCACTAGTGATCATCACTCCCAGGTCCTTCTCCTCCTCTGATGCAGATACTCGGACTCCACCTATATAGCACTCTGTCCTGAGATTCTTAGCTCCAATATGCATAACTTTGCATTTCTTGGCATTGAAACCAAGCTGCCAGATCATGGAACACCTCCCAGCTTTTCCATTCCACTCTCCCACAGAGCTTGGTGTCATCCATGAATAGACACATTTTACCCTTAATGCCATCCCCAATGTCATTGATGGAGACATTGAGCAACACCAGCCCCAGCACCAAGCCCTGCAGAACTTCACTGGTTACCTCGCTGGTGCCAGATAACTCTCTCCCATGACCACCCTCTGGGTTCTTTCCCTCAGTCAGTTTTCACCCATCTGGCCATCTTTTCCCCAATCTCAAGATCCACCAACTTCCTGATCAACCTTTTGTGGGACACAGAGTCAAAGGCCTTGCTGAACTCAAGATAGAGGATGTCTACTGCTCGGCCCCTGTCTACTGTCTTAGAGACACGGTCAAAGAGGTTAATCAGATTTGTTTGACATGATCTTCCCCCCCATGAACTCATGCTGCCTCACATCCTGGAGACCATGCTCCTCTAGATATTCCACCAACCCTTCCTTTACTATGGTCTCCATGAGCTTGCTCACAAATGAGGTCAGACTGACTGGTCTGTAATTCCCTGGGTCATCCTTGGGACCACTTTTGTGGAGGGGCACTAAATGTGCTGTTCTCCAGTCCTGCGGTACCATGCCTGACTCTAATGAACTATTAAATAGGTCTGCCAGTGGCCCTGCCAGCTCCTCAGCAGGTTCCTTTAGTACCCTTGAATGTATTCTGTCTGGACCTGGTGATTTGTCCACCTTCAATGGCAGCAGCCCCTCCCTCACTCTATCCTCCTCAATCACTACATCTGTGTTCCCTTCCCCCCCCCGCTCCTCTTTTTCTTCCTGAAGGCACTGGTCCATCCTTCTCCCTGGTGAAGACAGAACAGAAGTAATCATTTAGTATCTCTTCTTTCCCCCCATTATCCTCCACCCACTCCACCCCTTTCTTAAGCGTAACAATCCCTTCCTTCTTGTTCCTTTTCTCACTTATAAAGTGAAAGAAAACCTTCTCCCTCTTCTTAATTCCTTCAGCTATCTGCAACTCCTTCTATGCCTCTGTTCACTGGACTTACTTACTTGCCTTACTAGCCAACTTTAGGTAATTTGCCCTATCCGCCTCTCTCTTGATCTTCCTGAATTTTCTAAAGGCTAATCTCTTTTCCTTTACTGCCTGGGCAACCCCAGAACTGAACCAGCTGGGCGCTTTGGCCCTTGTGATCTTCCCCCTGAGCCTAATGCACTCATCTGTGGCAACCAGTATTCCTTTTTTAATGATGGACTACCTTTGGTCCATCCCCACATCTGCTCTGATACCCACCAGATGGCTCCTTAGCACTTTGCCCATTTTTATTTAGTCCACCCTCCTGAAATCCAAGATTTTGGTCCTAGTCAGGATGCATTTCCTGCCCATATCCAACTGGAACCACACTGTGCAATGGTCACTTCCACCTTTATTTCCTGTACATGCTCCCCATTTGTGAGCACCAGATCATGAATTGCCTCAGCTCTTGTTGATTCAGTGATGCCCTGAGTCAGGAACCCACTCTGCAGTCCTTCCAGAATCACCTGACTCCTAGCACATGTAGTGGATGGTATGCTCCAGTCCACTTTAGGCAGGTTGACGTCCCCCACAATTACCACCTCTCCTTTCCCAGCAGCTTCCAATATTTGTGAACTCAGTTCCTTGTTCCTCTCCTCATTCTGACTGGGTGGTCTACAAACCACCCCCAACCTCACCTTTCTCCCCCATTGGACTGTAACTGAACCCATAGTGCCTCCACCTCCCCTTCCTCCAACTCCTCCATAAATGCAAGTAATTCCCTCCCATCCCTTCCCCTTCCTGACTACCCTGTCCCTCCTATATAGTTTATATCCAGGGATAGCAAGGTCCAAGTCATGGTGTGATGTTGCCCAAGTCTCGGTTACTGCAGCTATGTCCACCCTTCTGTCTGCTAATAGTGTTTGCAGGTCATCCATCTTGTTTCCAAGACTCCGCACACTCAGAGACACCAACCTCCACCTAGAATCTGACCTTCATTCTCTTTCCTCTATTCTTCTAGTCACATTTATCCCATTTGTGTGCACCCTTGTTATGTGTTCCTCACCCCCTCTACTCTTTGCTAACTGTGATCTTGCCCCTTCCTCCTCCTCCCTCCAGAACTCTTCCATCACTGTGGGGGGGAGGTTCACTAACCTCCTCCTCCTCTCAGAGTCTGTGGGCCTGCATGCCCACTGCCCTCCCCCAGTAGTTTAAATTAAATGTAGTGGTTATGTATTCCTCCAGTTTGTCCCTGAGTACTTTCAAACCCTCCCTACTGAGGTGTAGCTTGTCTGGTGAAAAGAGTGCTTTGTTTGATTAGGTCTCCTCCCAGTCCCCAGTATAGATAAACATCTCATCCCTGCACCATTTCCTCAGCCAGTCATTAAAATCCTCTATTCTTTTTTTCCTGGCTGTGCTGTCCCTTGGTACTGGTATCACCTCTGAGAAAGCCAGTGGACTTCATTCAGCCCTTCATATCTTCTCTAATTCCCTAAACCATCTTTTCACTATCTCAACCTCCTCCCAGCTAGGTCATTGGTTCCCAAATGTGTAACTAAATGAGGTTTTCCTCCAACCTCCCTTACTTTGTCCCTTATTCTTGGGCCCACCTTCCCCGGTGTCATCCCTGGCATACAAATCACCCTCCTGCTTGCATGTGGGTCCCCTTTCCTTACCCAGTGAATACCCCTAATTATGGAGGCCCCTATGATTGCCACCTTTCCATCCCCTGCACCCGTGCTCCCTGTCCTTACTTTCCAACCTTCAGTACTAACTGCTTCCCCACCTAACTGCTCCCTCTGCACCCTGGTGAACTTATCTCCACAACCACAATTTATCTCCTTAATTGTTTTTTCCATCTCCCAAACTGCTTCGCCCCTTCTGACAATCTGTATCTGCTTTCAGTTTTCCCTCACCTCTTTCTTTCCTTCTCTCTCTCTCTCTCTCTCTCTCTCTCCCTCCGCTCCCACACCCCCTCCCTCCTCAGCTCCTTTTTGCCTGCTGCCTCTTGCCTGAACACCCTGATTAGTGCTCTCTCCCCTCCCCTGTACTCCTATTTTCAGCCTTGGCTCAACCTGATTTCCTTCCTCACCTCCTGCTGCCCCCTCCCTCCTTCCAGACAGTGATACAAATCTATTCAATAAAGGCACCCCTTTAGAATTTCCCACCCATGCTGCTACTTTCACATTCCCATCCCTTTCCCTTACTACTTGCTATTCCTCCACCCTGGGCTCCCTAATCCTCTGAGAAAGTGATACTCCTATATACTGGGTGCTCCTCTCCTCTCCACTCCCATACCCTGCCTGATGCTCTCACCCCCCCCGGGCATCACCCTCTGCCTTTCCCTCCACTGCTCTGATCATCTGACTTCCTACACCATCCTCCCCAGCTCCCATCTGAGCAGCCTTATTTCAGCACTTAGCTGCTCCAGGCTCTTACACCCAGGACATCCTCTTTTGGACCACATCACCCCCCCCGAAAGACTGCTGCCCCCACAGCTATTGCAGTTTACCACTCTTCTGCTTCCCATACACGTACCTATTTCCCCACATCCTCCCAGCCCAGCTTCTCCTAGCCTTCAGCTATACATAATTATAAAATTTAATTATAAAAAGGGTCTGAGAAATGGAGCTTTCTGATTGGCTGTAAACATTCTAATAGCCTTATGTTAACCTTTTTATGAACATGCATGTAGAGCTTAACCATATGCTGAGCAAAAGGTTTAAATCTTTAAAAGAACATTATTATTATAATAGCAATAAGGCACTCCCAGGGGTTATGTTAATGGTCAGTTGATCACCCTCTAGGGGCATATGGCACTCAGCTATGCCTTGTGCCACATGACACCCCTAGAGGGTGATTAACAAACCATTAACATAACCCCTGTTCATGCCTTATTACTTACAAATATATAGGATAGTGTATGGCGGAATGTTAACAACAAGGCTTTTCTTACACAAGTGGTTGCTATGCCGATTGTTGACCTCAAGAGCGCAGCTTGAGAGGTCAACATTCGGCATAGCAACCATGAGTATAAGAATTGGCCTTATTGCTAACATTCAGCCATACACTGTTCTATATAGTATATGTTGCTACCAATAACTGTTCACATATTGAAAAAAATACAGAGAGATGTCAGTTATTACATGAAAGTACTTTACTGTGAGCAGAACAGCAAAAACACAGCAACAACCGAAAAGTTGAATTTGCATCAATAGGCATGCAGAGCAGGTCATCGTAAGTGATCAGGCATCACATCTTGGCCCTGTAGATAAAGAGAACATAAGGGGGGAGAGAGAGAGAGAGAGAGAGAAAAGAAAAAAACAAATGCTTTATTCGCATTATGATCTGCTGACAGTACCGCGACTTTGTAAACACACTGGTGAGGCTTTTGTTTTTCAAACTGCTGTTTGGAGGGTGGGAGCACTGGCATGAATTATTGCCAGATCAACCCAGGCACTCATCAGGGAAATAGTATGACGTTCGTACTGAAGCAGAACGAAAAGTCATTCTGCTGCAATACGGACGTCACTACTGCAGCAGAACCACATTTTTGGAGTATTAGAAATTGAGTAAGAACTGCATTCCAACATACACTAAATATACATTTCTATCTCACTTTAACATCAAAATGTAACAACAGACTCAATAACCTAGAACTCAGTAGGCTGCTACTTCCAGTGTTCTACCAAAACTAGAACTATGCCAAGGAAGCTGTTTCTTAGCAACCACCTAATTCTAGCTCAAAAAAATATTTTTAATAAATGTCTTTTAAATCATCAGCTGAGAAATCCCATGAAACAGTTACAAACAAAGTCACAGTACCACCTAAACAACATGCCACCACCCAACAACAAGCCAACTAATCCTGGTGACAAAGACAACCCCACAAAAATCTCAAACTGCTTATCTATTGCATATAAACAAAATGAAAATGAAAATTACCCAAGATATGATTTACTATAGAACAAACATGCTGACAATACTGTTCCCAACTAACATGAAACACACACATCTCCCACCTTCCTTTAGGTAAGAATACCCTCCTTCTCAGTTCACAAACTGTACACAAAAAATATTTAAAAACTAGAAAAATATAGAAAACTTCCACATAGCTATAGGAGCTCCATATAGATGCAGCCACTCAGCTGCCAGATGGTGCAGCTTGATGTAGTTGGAGGGCACTTTCTTGTGTCAGCAGGTGATTGATGAGAACAATGATTTCTTCAGATCTGAAGATTCTTTTCTGTGAGGAAATTGGTTACACAGGAACAACAGACACTTGAAGCAACAGGCTTTCTGCACTATGCCCTGTTCTCACTTACTGCCCTGCACTGTCCCAATTCTGAGATACAGGTGATCCCCTATCCTTACACTGTCATTAAACTAAGCCAATTCTGTCAGTCTTTCTTTCTTCAGCAGGTCTCTTGAGACAGACACCACTTGGCATGGGCACCTTCCTTGCTGGTCGCTCTCTCTGATCAGACTGGCTGCACGCTGGCTATGCAGCTCTTTTTATAGTCCAAATCTTATTAGCATATTTAAATCTGTGGTCACTGAATGGACACTGATCTGTCCAGCAGCTCAGCACCAAACAGATTCCTCCCTGTAGCAGCATAAGCCACAATGGAATTCTCAATTGTGAAGCCAAACTGCTCTCCTGAACATTCTAAGGCTTCCCTGTTTCTTTCTAACTTTTGGTCATTTTAAAATACATTTTGTTTGTCACACAGAATGAAAATTTTGTCAAGGGTCAAGCACTTTCTCACTATAATGGATGGACAGCTACTGTAACTTTCTAAACTTTCTGCTGAAATTTCTTCTGTTCACAATAACCCCCAGGAAAGCATACTGTAGTCACTAAGACTTCTATTATTTTGACAATAAACTACTTAAATACTGACTTCTGAACACTTTCTTATGCTTTTTTTCTGACAAAAATAGTAATTTCCCCTTTAATTGTGCTGATCACAAGTTTTTTTCTCTCAGACAATAGTTATGCATTTTTCCCACACTAAGCTCCACCTCTAGAGTAACTGCCTGCATGGATTTGCTTCACCAAAAGACTGCTCTCCCTAAAAAGGTTAGCGACTCCCTTATTTTAAATTCTACACATCTCAAAGTGTTTTTCCATATGCGGGATGTTATACGAAACATGCATGCCAGATTTGGTTCAATTTCATAAAAATAGGGCTTGGCAGCACATTGCTGAATATGTACTGTACATTGTAGTATGGCTTTGTGCTTCACTTTCTGACTTTCTTCATGTTTAAAATGCTCTGTTTATGATTCTATACATTTCTGTGAGGAAACAATGACTGTGTGCTGCGTTCAGGACTCCCTAGCCCCCCCGCATACCTATGTATTTAATTATTTAATTGACTTTAATGTATTTTTAATGCATGTGAAGCCATGAGCTCCTGTGCCTAATCATGCCCTTTTTCCAGCAAAAAATGGCTCCTGTGAGCTTGAATTCATTTTGCTGTATATTTCATACTGTGGAGTCTCCTTGAGCCCCAATTGCCAGACTGTGCTCTATACATACATATTTATTTTATTTCGAGAGCCAGTCCCTATTTTTAACATTCCCTGTCTCTTATTGTCTTGCCAACTATACTGAGGGAAATGTTTATCTGGTTGATCCTGCCACAAGAAGAGTGAATTGTGCTAATACCTCTCGATCCTACGTACAGCAAGACACACACTGGCAGGCCGAAGCCTGCTTTTTATTCAGCTACAGAGTGAGGTGATTGCCCACAGCAAGCCCAGAATTTGGATAGAGCAAGGAGCGCTCAGCTGCGGAACTGACACTCAGTCTCTCACTCTCTTCCAAGTCAGTTTTTGGAGCCAGTAGAGCCAGCAGCTGCCACTCTGAATACATTTATTTTACTCAGAGCAGCATAACTTCTTTCAGGAGTGATTATTTTAACAAATTAAAATACATATTACTTAAAGAAATGACACAGGCAACTCAGGCAGCCGAATTGTACACTGGCTGTCCAGAGCTTGTGTCAGTAGTCAGGGCAATGCATTAACTAGCCCACTGGCCATTAGCAAATCAATCTCTATTTCAACCAAAAAAAAACACATTATTTTTCCACAAAAACATTGCCAATCACTATATTTTGGTGTAAAACTGCATGAGTGTGAGAAAACAGCATGCCAGGAGTCCTTTCCTTTCCCCCCTGTGCTGCATCCCACTGTGACAACTAATAATATGCTCACAGCATATTTTACAATTAAACTCATTTTAAACTGCTGATTTCTATTGTACTACAATTATGGAAGCTAGGTCTAGTATTTTTATGACTGAAGGGACTGCCCCACGTATCTCTGGCTGCCCCTACCTATTCTGGGTTTTGAACCTGCGTCCTTATCTACTAAATGCACAGTATGTCTACAGTGAAACTATTTAGGCTGTCCTTATACTGTTTGTGAAACAGACTATCTGAGGCTGTTACACTACCTACTACTTAGACAGTTCTCACTGCACTGTTGTTTCCTTCAGTGTTACTGTCATCTGTATTGTCCAATTAAAAAGCTCAATATGTTACTTCTTTTTAAGACTCCAAAATAGCATTTTGTATTAATCATGTTATTCTCTCACTTGAAAAAGCATTATTAAAGAGCAGCTGTCTTGTAGAAAGTAGAACACAGCAGTCCCTGCCATTTAAAGGCTGTACCTCGAAATTATTAATCACAGAACAGGTGATACAGCCCTGCTCCATCCTGTTTTAGTGGAGAAGACTGCAGCCACTACTTTTGTGTCATTATTGCACTCCAAGAATGGGCTGTGGATATAACAGGAGACTGACACTGTTGATTTCATTGCAGGGAATGCGCATGTGTGTCAGAGGACAGTGATTGCTGTTACAATGGAGCCCGCTTAAGTGCACACCCTTGGGATATTGTTTTTTGTGCATTTAAGCGGGCTGAGTATTAAACTAAAAAATTGTTTTCAAGTCACAGTTCAGTGTTCCGTAATGTGCTTTATTATATACCAGTGCTAAATTTAGAAGGTAAGCAGAATTGTAGCAATCATAATATTATAGCACTATATTACTACTTAAAAAACACAGTAATCCTCTGCTGTTTTTTTTTTTTTTTTGTGCAAGCTTCTGTGCCTAGGACTCAAAGTTCAACAGCAGACTAAAGTCACTCTTTTACATTGACAATATGAGTTTTCTTACTGTGGCCAAGCTGTTGAGCACTGTGGTTGCAGTTACCATCTTCTCCTCTGGGATCTTCTCATCCTTGCCCTCCTGGTTATTGTCCTGTGGGTCCCTGTGGATATCCCCATATATGTCCTGCTTACTGACTGGACCAGCAGTTGGTACAGTTGTATCTATCTGGGTGTAGTCCATAAAATCACGCATGGACATGCCAACTGGCAGATCGGGAATGGGTAGCGTATCATTGCTTTCTACTTCTGGGTCCACAGTTCTCTCTTCTGATGTCAGCGATGATGTGAACCCAGCCTTGCGGTAGCAATTGGCTATTGTCTCTTGATGCACATCAGCTCACACCATGTCCAGAATCTGTATTGTATTCAGGACTGAGATGTGCTTCACCATTTCAGAAACAATTTGCATTGATCCAGAGTCCATGTAAAGTAGAATACACTTAATGATCTGTACAAAAATGAAAAAACAAAACATAGGTTACATAGGTTTTTATGAGTTAGTTAGGCCAATGGCCTATTATAAGCTGGCCCCTTACACAAGAGAACATCCTGATATGCCCTCATTTATACAATATTTATCTAACCCTGCTTTGAACTCGGACATGGTCTTGCTGCCTACCAACTCTGGGGGT
This sequence comes from Neoceratodus forsteri, assembly GCA_016271365.2. Classification (NCBI taxonomy): domain Eukaryota; kingdom Metazoa; phylum Chordata; order Ceratodontiformes; family Ceratodontidae; genus Neoceratodus; species Neoceratodus forsteri. The sequence goes on along the minus strand of CM028130.1, from coordinate 1,060,737,138 downwards.
AGAGCATTCCATACTCCCATGACTCTTTGGTTGTACATCTGGTTGTACATGTCTCCCCTTTTTTCTGTATATTAGGTAATCTAGTTTTGTACTTCCAGGCCAGGATTCACAAAACTTTGCCTGGGCACAAACCTGTTTGCCCGAGGAAAACCAGGTTTTGCCTGGAGTTGATAGTCGCAAAGGTTTGCCCCTGGGAAAAGTTGGGAGTGGGGTAACAATGCAAATGAAGGGAAGGGCACCTGCATAGCCATGCAATCTCACTTGCAAAGAATTTTACTCATGCAAGGGCCAATTGCGAAGGCCCTTGTGTGGGCAAAATACTGCCGGCAAAAACCTGGCAGTAATTGGAGCAACCCTAGTGGTTTGCAGTGGTACTGCGGTCCCCCGGTCCTAATCTCCATCACTGTAACATAAAATAAACCCCATTTTCTGTAGCATAGTGTCCTCCCCCTCCCCACCACCAATTGCCGCACTGTATTATTAAAAAAAATTTCCATAGCGTAGTGGCCCTCCCCTCCACCTACCGCCTCACTGTATTATAAAAAAAAAGTTTCTATAGTGTAGTGCCCCACCCCCCTCCCTGCCACCGATCGCCACACTGTATTATAGAAAAAAAAGGTTCCACAGTGTAGTGTCCCTCCCTGCCACTCATCATCACACTGTATGATAAAAAAAACCTTTCTGTGGTGTAGTGTCTGCCCCTCCCACCACTGATCACTGCACTGTATTATAAAAAAATTACAACAGTGCAGTGTCCCACCCCCCTCCCACATCATCAATCCCATAGACACAAAACATTTTCCATAGTGTAGTGTCCCCCTCCCCTGATCACCCGATCCCCATATAAATAACAACATTTTCCATAGCATAGTGTCCCCAACCCACCCTGGACCCCAATCCCCGACCCCATGCAGCAAGCAAAATACCTGGCAGTCCAGTGGACCCTCCACCTGGTAATGGAGAGTCCCACCACCCTGCTACCCTCACAGCCTGACCCACAGCCGGCGACCAGCACAGCCCTCCACTCACCACTATGGCTGGTTGCTGACTGAGTCAATCACAGTCACTGAACTATACTGTATACAGTAGGGCTCACTGTAGGCTCAGTCCTTAGCCAGCTGTGGTGGTGAGTGAAGGGCTGTGCTGGTCACTGGCTGTGGATTGGGCTGGAGGGGAGCAGGATGGTGGGACTCTCCATTACTGGGTGGGGGGGTGGTCCACCGGACAGCCATGGATTTCGCCTGTTGCACAGGGTTGAGGATTGGGAACCAGGGTGGGACATTATGTTACAGATAATGTTTTATATTTATACAGGGATCAGTGATCGAGGAGTGGGGACACTACACTATGGAAAATGTTTTTATTTGTATGGAGATTGGTGATCGGGGTTGGGACACTACACTATGAAAAAGGGATTCTTGGATATTGGGTGGGAGATCGAGGACCAGGGTGGGACACTACACTACAGTAAACTTATTTAAACATATCGGGTGGGAGATCGGGGACTGGGAAGGGCCACTACACTATGGAAACTTTTTTTTATTAATGTTGGGTGGGCTATCGAGGTGGGGAAGGGCACCACTAGACTATGCAAAATGCCACACTAATGCCATGTAAATGAGCCCACAATGGGCATGCTAATGGTCACTTGCACCTTGCAAGCCCAATGGGCTTATTTGCATGGCTACTTTCATGAATTACATATTAGGGCGTGAGCACTATTGGCTGCGGGGCCATTTTCCTAGCAGCCTTTGGGGGCAGTGCTACTGGGTATTCCACTGCTTTTCCTGGGTTAGCGCTGCCCCTCACCAGCCCCTATTCACAGTTGGATAGCACACCATGCTATCAGACTGTGAATAGCCCAATTGACCACCATCACAACTGAGGAGTAAAGCATAAACCTTCGCACGTCACTTTGTGCTTTTTAGTGAATCCTGGCCCTGGTCTCTAATCTCAAAACCCAAACACTCCAAAAGATCATTGTTCATTAGTGATCCATAGAGTAGACAGAGATCCCCCCACAACCTTCTATATTCTAATGTGTACAGACCCAAAGAATGTAATCTATCAGCGTATCCAGGTTGTTTAAGGCTTGCTACCATTTTTGTGACTTTATGTTGTACTCCCTCCCGAATCTTAATCTCCCCTCTCATAGATGGAGACCACAGTGTGGCCTCACAAGGGAGATATATAGGGGATCAACACCTCCCTCTCCCTAATAGCACCACGCCTCCTAATACAGGTCAGAATGCTGTTAACCTTTCTAGCAGTCCACTGGCAGTGCCGTTTGAATGTCAAATCATTTGTTATCCATACTCCCAGATCCCGTTCCTGAGATGTTTCCTTCAGAATCCTCCCATTCAATACATTCTTGGCCCTCTGCTTTGCTCTACCCAGATACATAACAGTGCATTTATCAACACTAAATGTGATCTTATGTAAAGTTGCCTATTTCTCCAGCCTAGTTAGCTCCTCCTGCGACTTTACCACTTCCCAGGAATTCTGTACCACGGATCCAGTTTTGGTGCCATCTGCAAACTTAGCTTACCATACAGCTCCTTCACATTTCATTGATGACACATAAACATTGAATAAGCCTGGTCCCAACACAGATCCCTGCAGAACACCACTAAAAACATCAGTCCACTTAGATGAAATACCCCAAATGTAGACCTGCTGCTTTCCATTTGTCATCCAAGATTCAATCCAGGCCAAATTTATATTGAACCTATGTTCTGCAGGACTTCAACTAATTCGTAGTGTGGTACAGTGTTGAATGTCCTCCTGTAGTCCAAAAGTATTACATATTAGAATTTTTACAGAAGTATGGATCGGGGTTAGCAGATGGGGACTTGTGAGACACACCTTTCTCTGGTAGAAATGCTTCACATTTCTAATGATGCTCATATCCAAGGGCTGGATAAGTGATTTAGTGTTAGGAGGCAAGAAAATACATTTGATATTGGACAGTTTAATGTTCAGGTATGGACTGCAGTTATCAAATAGCATAGCGATCTCCCTTCAGCATCTCTTTGGGTATTTACTGTCTTTGGCAGCCTGGGAAAATCTCTGCAGTCATCCACAAGTTTGTGTTTGCCTCGTAAATGACTGGCAGAGCACTGACTTCAATACCATTGAAGCACCTTGGTTTATGAGATGTGCCTATGACAACAGGATTCATTTTTCCAGGAGCTGTGCTGTCATGTTGCTGCAAACCAGCACTGGGATTCAGTCACTGGCTGTTTAACCTCCACTAATAGCATCAGTTTTAAATGTAAGCATATCCTCCGGTGTTGCCCTGAGGTACAGCCCCATCTGATCACAATTAAAAATATCCTTGGGGCTGAACTTATTTTAAATCTGTGGCAGTATGGTTGTGACCCACTGCTCAGCAGTGTCTGCATCAGCATTCTTTTTCCCTACATGGCACCTTTTGTAAACTATGCTGTGCCATTCCTTCCAGTGACATAGCCACCCATTTGTTGGGGTAAAGGGAATTTCCAGCATGTCAGCTAGTTGTCGGGCTTTTCGCAGCAGTATCAGTCCACTAATGGGGGCACCAACAGCATGGCTGGCAGTGAACCTGAATACTAGGGCAGTCTCCACTGTGTCACTTGTGCCAGTGTGCTTTCTCATCTTTGAAAAATGTTCTCCACTCTCCCATTCTGCCAGCAAATGTTCCTTTGAGGCATAATTCCTCAATACAGTGGAGACATCTGTTCCATACTACCTGGCCAGGTCTTAGCAGCATGCTGGTCTAATTAATGCACCAAGGCAAACTTCTGCTCCAGAGTCAATGTGCTTTTCATAACTTCCTCCATCATAGTGGTTATGTTCAGAAAGGTTGCTAACACAGTAATTCATTTTATAGTACATTACTGTGGCTAATTAAGGTAATTAGAATGTTAAGGTGGACTATTTTAAGGTGGTCATCACAGGGCAACAGTTTGTAGAGGTACAAAATGTGCACATAAAGCTGGGGTGGATGGAAAATCAATGGGAAAATAAAAATAAAATGTGCATTTAACCGAAATGTGCTCTTACATGTTTCATACTTAAGAGGTGAACTTATCATTGGCTCAACTGGGGAAAACAACAGGAGATGGAAAAATTGTGACTGTAAGTGGGATGTGCACTTATCCGATGTGCACTTATGTGAGGTCCACTGTATTTCCTTTGGTGGACTCCCTGAGAAGTAGTATAACTCCAAACAAACTATTCCATCACAAACTAGGTACTTGGTTACCACCCTGCAGCTCAAAAAATCTTGCCAGCTCCCAGCTTGTTTCCATCTGCCCTGTTGAAGTGAATTGATTACTACAGCTCTTAACAACTTGCCTACTTTTCAGCCTGATTTCATCTGCCCTGATGAACTGTGTTTCGAACTTCTACCACAAATAACTTGTTGCAAGCTGAAGTACTATGTAGTCCAGTCTGCCTTAGAGCTATCCTGCTCCAGGTCATGTAAACCCATTGCTCCAGTAAGCAGGAGGGGCTGCTGGAGGGCAGGGTGTGTGCCCAGTGAAAATAGAAAGGGGCAGGGTTCCCTTGCACAGAATAAAAGCGCAGCCACACTAGCATCTGCCTGCATGAGTGGCTCATGCAGGAGTGACATGAGTCACCCTGTGTGAGACCACCTGGTGGAGGCCATTGGAAGGCCTTATAAAAAAATGTTGGTCACTTTTAAGATCTTTAGCTGGACAGTTCATATATTGTTTAAGTTTGCATACTCTTAAAAGAGCCATTCTGTAGAAATCAAATTGTAGGCAATAGTGCCATTTTAAAACACATTAGTAATTGGGTATTCATTCCTATTACATCTTCTAAACTTTTTTGAGTTTTGTAGAGAATGCTTATAGTATTTATAAACATTTAAATACCGACAGTAGTTAAGTCAGAAACGTTTTAAGTTTGTTTTCTTTTTAAAAAGACTAGTCCTTTATTTTTTTTTTTTATTATTTATTAAAGTCTAGGAATTACAACCCTTTGAGTCAGGAACTCATTTACAAAGGCTCCACGTCATACAGAGAATGAAGACAAATACAATGAATAAATACAGAGGCATAGTACAGACAGATACATAGAACATCATCAGAGGTGCACATAATAAATTCAAGCAAACATTCAGTATAGAACTTGTTACTACAGGGAGCGAGAAGTCAGTCTCATGGGGACTAGACTGGGGGGCAGAGGCTAGAGAGCAGAGATGGAGGAATGGAGGAGGGAGCAAGAAGGGCTATTTGCAGTCACAGTTGGAGCTGAACATAACATATTCTTGCAGCTCTTTTTTGAAAGGCGCAGTCTGGGAATGGAGAGGAGATTCCCAGGGATTGAGTTGATCCAGAGGGGAGCCCTGTATCTAAAGGATCTTTGGCCAGCACTGGATTTGGCAATAGAGATGCAGCGAATTTAAAATTCACTGGCGAAGTGCATGCGAAGTGGGCACTTCGTGTTGCCACTCCGCTATGTGGAGTGGGCACTACAAAGTGCTCACTTCACCTTGTCATTACCACTTCGCATTGGCATTATGAGAATGCGAAGTAAGGCAAAGCCATTGTTTTTAATGGACTTCGTGTTCCTCATTATGATTCTAAGTGATCCACTTGGTGTTTCAGACTTGGCAGCCCCCCCACAGATCACATGGTTTACAGTACTGTAAGTCACATGCTCTCTAGCCAGGCAGGAAGGAAGTGAGTCACACAGACAGTTTCACTTTCTTCTGTGATGACTGAGAGAGAGGAGTGTGTGTGTACTAGAGAGAGGAGTGTGCTTTTGATTGCAGAAAGAGTTAAAATTTGATACGTAACCCAACAGCTTTTTTAAAAGCTACATTTTTTTGTCCTTTCTGTACTGTTTTTTACTTAATTTGTTCTCTCTGTAAATTTTATTTTTCTTACCTACTTAGTTGTTTGTCTGTGTGTGTGTGACTCTGTGTGTGTTGTGCTTGTGTCGTGAGATGGAGCAGGGTGAGGGAATGTTTGGGGCAGGGGCAGCTCTGGGAGAGCATGGTAGTATGCGTCATCGTACCATGCACATGCGTGGGGGGCATGGGCGCCCATTTGTGTTGGACCGCTCTAAACTTATGAGTGTCCAACCCCCGGAAGCAGGACCAGCACCGCCTCCTGACTCTGAGGCAGTTCAACCACCACCACTAAGTCCAGCACATGGTCCTTTGGAGCAGGATGTGCCTGTTCCCCCAAGCCCAGGTGTGGATCCCACCATCTGAACTGTTGAGCAGTGTGAGCAGCCTACTGCCAGTTCATCTGGCCCTCCCCTGCCTGTGCCTGGTCCTCCCCGCACCTCCGTTGTTTGGCAGTTTTTTGACTGTGTTGGGGGGGCAGCAGTGTGGTTAAGTGTTGCCTATGTGCGGTGGAGTTGAGCTGTGGCCCCCGGGGGAGTCATGGGGGGCCAGTGCACCCATATGCTTAATCACCACCAGTTGGAGTGGCAGGCTGCCACAGAATGGACTATGCCTGCACCTGCTGGCCATTCCATGGCAGAGGGTGCCGCTCTGCATAGAGGGCACGGCATTCCTAAGAAGAGATGGCCACAGCAGCACCTGTTGCTCCACCAGCACCCCCACCACCACCACCACCACCACCACTGGCAGGTCAGCCTGTCAAAGGAGTGGACGCGAGAGAAGTGCGTGTAACACTGTCTGACTTGGCAGTTTTCTAGAGTGCTGTTGAGGAGAACAGCGAAAGGATGAGTGCTGTGGAGCAGCGGCTGGATGACATAGAGGGACATCAGCTTCAAATGATGTCCATGCTGAAACTGCTGCTGGATCACCATAGGATCCCACATTAGTTTTGTTTCCTCACACCATGTTCCCCCCCCCACCTTCCTTGCTGTGCCATAAAATGTATTCCTCCACCATCCCTGACTCTTGTATGTAATTATGCCCTTTTTTTGTTGTCTTCAGTATGCGTTACACTTTGTATTCTGGGGCCCCTTCCTTCTGTTAAGTGTCTGTGCATTTTGTGTATGTGAGCTGTTTTGGTGCCTCATTTTTCTGCATCCGCAAAAGGCATCTGTCTTGTGTCCAGAAAATTGACAAGTGGTAACACAGTGAAATGAGACTGTTTCAGCACATACAAAGTCCCCCAGAGTTTATGGCGTACTCAGTCATGCACATAACAGTGGTACAGAGTCCCCAGATTTTTTCTGCAGTCCCAGAATGCATCCTCCATGTGTCCAGAAAATTGACAAGTGGTAACACAGTGAAATGAGACTGTTTCAGCACATACAAAGTCCCCCAGAATTTATGGCGCACTCAGTCATGCACACAACAGTGGCACAGAGTCCCCAGATTTTTTTCTGCAGGCCAAGAATGCATCCTCCTTGTGTACAGAGAAGTGAAATGTGATCATCTCAACTGGATTGAAAGGTGCCCTTTGGATGTACAGTAATAGTAGCCTTGGTGACTAGATATATATATATATATATATATATATGGTTGTGTATTTTGTAGGTGATAATGAGGGGGGTTGAACTTGACATGGACATGCACTCATGCTATTGTTCTGCATCACACACAGGTGACTCTGTCTCTGAACTGTTGCTGTGCACCATCCAGTGCTCAATGAGAATTTTTTGCACTTAAATGGAACGGGATAACTCTCAAGCACAGGAAGGTAAGTATTTCTTTTTTTGGGGGGGGTCATATTTTCAGTTTTGTCTGTAATGGTTTGTTATTTTTTTGATTTCTTCACAGATTTCATCAGCATTCTTCTGGAGTCCGGTTCTTAATGATGGTCATGGTCATGGAATGAAACGACTTCTGCATGTTGCATGTGTGTCCAAGCTCGGGTCGGGGAGGGGTGTGCCTGATCATGTTGATGAACTTCTTTGGTTAAGGCCACTTTGACAGAACAACAAAGTATTGTGAATTTTCCTAAAAAAAGAAATGAATGACTTCTTAAAAGTTACAACTTCATTGTTATGTGTCCCTACCTGGTTCTCAAATCTCAATCCCTATTGTCAACTAAGTTACATTTCAGAGACACATCAGGTCAAGTACTAAGACAACCTGTTGTTTGCAATATTTGCAGCAGTCTTTACAAAGCAATGAAATGGTGAAATAAAATCTTCACACTTACCAGAATGGATTTCACATGGACATTACATCGCTTCCTCTCTGTCTGAACGGTATAGCTACAGCATCTTTCCCAGTGAGTAATATTACAGATGCAGCCTGTTTTTGTTCTCCTGTAAAAGAAACAAAATAAGTGTACTGTATGTGTTTTGCCACTGCGGCTCTGGAAAGCTACAGAAAACAAAACAGACAACTTAAGGAAGTGAGGCAGCATAACAAGCATGAGTGCACATACTCACTTTATGGTTTCAATATTAAGAAGCTGGTGGTGGTGGTGCACTGGTAGACTGGTGGTCCATGGTGGGCAGACAGACTCATGGTGGCAGCAGACTTGGATAACATCAGTCCCGGTGGTGGTGGTGGTCCATGGTGGGCAGACAGACTCATGGTGGCAGCAGACTTGGATAACATCAGTCCCAGTGGTGGTGGTGGTCTGTGGGGGGCAGACAGACTCATGGTGGCAGACTTGGATAACATCAGTCCCGGTGGTGGTAGTGGTCCATGGTGGGCAGACAGACTCATGGTGGCAGCAGACTTGGATAACATCAGTCCCAGTGGTGGTGGTGGTCTGTGGGGGGCAGACAGACTCATGGTGGCAGACTTGGATAACATCAGTCCCAGTGGTGGTGGTGGTCCATGGGGGGAAGACAGACTCATGGTGGCAGCAGACTTGGATAACATCAGTCCCAGTGGTGGTGGTGGTCCATGGGGGGGCAGACAGACTCATGGTGGCAGACTTGGATAACATCAGTCCCGGTGGTGGTGGTCCATGGTGGGAAGACAGACTCATGGTGGCAGCAGACTTGGATAACATCAGTTCCGGTGGTGGTGGTGGTCCATGGGGGAAAGACAGACTCATGGTGGCAGCAGACTTGGATAACATCAGTCTCGGTGGTGGTGGTCCATGGTGGGCAGACAGACTCATGGTGGCAGCAGACTTGGATAACATCAGTTCCGGTGGTGGTGGTGGTCCATGGGGGGGAGACAGACTCATGGTGGCAGCAGACTTGGATAAAATCAGTCCCAGTGGTGGTGGTCCGGGGTGGGCAGACAGGCTCATGGTGGCAGCAGACTTGGATAACATCAGTCCCAGTGGTGGTGGTGGTTCATGGGGGGCAGACAGACTCATGGTGACAGCAGACTTGGATAACATAATTCCCAGTGGTGGTGGTGGTCCATGGGGGGCAGACAGACTCATGATGGCAGACTTGGATAACATCAGTCTCGGTGGTGGTGGTCTGGGGTGGGCAGATAGACTCATGGTGGCAGCAGAGTTGGATAACATCAGTCCCGGTGGTGATGGTGGTCCATGGGGGCAGACAGACTCATGGTGGCCGCAGACTTGGATAACATCAGTCCCGGTAGTGGTGGTCTGGAGTGGGCAGACAGACTCATGGTGGCAGCAGACTTGGATAACATCAGTCCCACTGGTGGTGGTGGTCCATGGGGGGCAGACAGACTCATGGTGACAGCAGAGTTGGATAACATCAGTCCCGGTGGTGGTGGTCTGGGGTGGGGGGGCACACCACCTTTTAAATACTGCAGTTAAAACCTGCCAACATTAACCACATCATCATCCTCATAAAGAAAACTGCCCTCACAGTCATTGATGTCTGAAGTCTGACCACTGGGAAATTCTTTCTCCATTGTGTCATCATCTGCATCAGTGGTGGGCCATTTCAGGCAGCCACTGCCAGTGCCACCAGGATGCTCCATTTCCACATCAGCAAGACCACCATGACTAGGCCGGGGTATGAATACCGAGGTTGCAGTCTGTGCTGGTATGTGCCTCTCATTCATTTTAATGAATGTTAGCAAACTAATATTTGCAGGAGACAGGTTTGTTCGACGATCCCTGACTATTGCACCTGCTGAGCTGAATACCCTCTCAACACTTACACTGGAGGGTGGGCATGTGAGGTACTTCAGTGCCACTGCAGTCAACTCTGGCCATTCACTGACCCTTCCACTCCAGTACAAAAGAGGATCTTCACTTATTGTCAGATGCCTGTTTTCAGACAAATATGACTCAACCATTCTCTGTGCCGCACTAAGTCCGATTGCTGATGCATCAGCCTGTTCCCCGGAATCATTGATGTCACAAACACCCACTTGGGACAAAGCCTCCCAAAGTGGGTTGACGCCAGCCACTTTGGATGACAGACCACCAGGAACTACAGTCCCCTTACCCTTGCATGATATGCTTGCTGGTCCTCCAGCTACACCTTCAACTGGATTTTGCTGCTGAGGTTTGCAAACCTTGGCACGTGACTTCTGTGCCCCATGAACCAAGCGAACCAGTTGACCACTGATATTTTTTACCTGTTCAGGCCCTCCCTCCAGTACTGATGCAATTCCACATTTGTATCGTGGGTCCAGCATTGTTGCCATGGCAAAGTTGTCACTACGCTGAATGCTCAAAATGTGACGATTCTGGTCGAATACGGTCAGCATGTGTTGCAGCAACATACTGCTACCACCGTCTCCGGCAACATCAAGGCTATGCTATACATTCACCAATGTCTGCCTCAGCACCCACAGCAGCGGAATTGATTGGCTAATGGAGGCAGACTCACCACTCACTGCCTGTGTGGCATGTTCAAAAGCCTGCAAAATTGTTATTACAGAATCCATGAGGTGCCACTGTTCAGTAGTCATAGACATGGAGGCCCCATAACTGTCACAGCTAGTGTGCATAACAAGATATTCTGTGATGGCTTTGTATTGTTTATACAACCTCTCTGCCATGTATAACATGGAGTTCCATCGAGTGACAACTTCCAGCTTCAAGCGGTGCTGAGGCAGGCTGTTTTGTATCTGCAACTGCCGCAGTTGGTCACGGGCCTTTCCAGATCTTGAAAAGTGAGAGCAGATACGTTGTGCAATGGTCAGCATTTCCTTTATGTCAGGGTGCTGCAGAAACTCCTGAACCACAAGATTTAAACAGTGGGCCATGCATGGAACATGAAAAAAAACACCATTCGTGATGCATTTCACCACATTTGACCCATTGTCACTTGCTATGAACCCAGCTCTCAGGGACTGAGGGTTTAGCCATCTGTCAATTTCAGTCAGTACCATGTCCAACATGTTCTCACCAGTGTGTGAATAGGTCACACTGTGCATAGCAATTGCTGCATGCTGGCGAATTCCAGGAAGATTGCTACCGTGATAATCTAAATTCCTGCACTGATTATTCACACTACCAGCATCACAAACAACCCCCAGCACCTGCGCCCAGTGAGCAGTTATACACAGATATGAACTCTCCACTATTTTGTCACTTGTCCACATAACCATACTTAAATGGATGAATGGAGGGGAGGAATGTTGAAGGGCATGTCTTACTGAGTCTGAGACAGTGCGGAACAACTCAGGAACAGCACAGGTAGAAAAGTATGTCCTGGATGGGACTTTCCATTTTGGACAGGCACTGGCAGAAAACCGCCGGAACCCAGAATTCTCCACAAAGGAGAAGGGCAAAAGATCGATTGCCAGCATTTCCGCTACAGCAGCATTAGGTTCACGTGACACTGTATGATTGGGGGGGGTACTTCAGCTTATGCGCAAAAACACTCTGTAACGTGGGCTGACTTAAACATTTTACAGGGTGTGTGTTGGTCACAAATGTTTGTGCTCTGTGATGAATGGCATAGGCAGGGGGTGGAGTGTGGACATTTGATGAAGATGGTTGCACAGGTGTTGATGACTAACCCAGAAATGATGTTATTTTTCCAGATTTTCCAACCCGGGTTGATGTACCACTTGCACTAGACATACTGCATTCACCACCACCACCACCACCACCACCACCACCACCACAAAAACTGCTACTCTCACCAGCACTGGACAACATTTCAAAGTCATTATGGTCCTCCACTTCATCATCATCATGCCTGTAGTAATCCTCTGCTCTTACTGCCGCACTACTGCACACGTTTAATTTCCTACTGGGCTTAACAGTCATGGAAGGGGATAACATGCTGGCTATGGTTGCCGCCGGTGATACGGGTGAACACCCAAGTCTGGTATTAGCTGTCAGCTTGTGCTGGGTCCACAGAGCCAAGTGCCTATTCTTAAGATGCGTATGCTGTCCTCCTGTCCCAAGATGGCTCCCCTTTTTTGCCTCGACTCACACGCACATGGCAAACCTGGCAGATTGCAACTGAATCATCATTTGCATCTCGAACAAAAAAATCCCAAACAAGGGACTGTGATGATCTGCTTTTAACATGTCCATGATGATGTGGCTTATTTAAGTCTGTTATTTTAAGCACTGAAGTGGGGGGGGGCATGTAGTGTTTTTGGCACTGCACACCTGGACTGAAACTGACTACCACGACTACCTATCATATTGAGTACTGGGTCGTCATCATCATCATCATCCACTAAAACCGGTACATCACAAGTTTTTACAGGGGGGGATTCCTGCAAACAGATTCATAAATTTCAGACACAGCCACTTTTAATTTCTTTTTCTCCGGTTCCAAACTGGGATCAATTAAATCATCATCATATTCATCAACGTCACTGTCACACACATCCACATCTTCTGCTTGGATGCTAACATGTGGACTGCATGTTGCAACAACAGCAACATCATCATCATCAGCATCATCACATTCATCATCAGCATCTACACCACCATCACCTAATATTTTTTCACCACACTGAATCACTGTTGCATAGAAAAGGAGTGACGTTAAGTGCCACGGTGGATGGAATATCACATTGTATGCTATCGTTGACATGATCATCAGAATCAGGTTCAGTTAATGGGATGTTACTGGGAAGTATGACATAATCTATGCTGTCACTCACTTGCACTGCTTCACACTCAATATATTTGGATACGGTACACTGGTCAGACTTAGAACTTGACACAACAATGCTAATACTACCTCCACCACCACTAACACCAGTAACACTAACACCATCGACTGGGAAAACATCATCTCCTCCAACTATCAGTGAAGCTACTGATTGGGCTGTAAAAAACATTGCAGGAAAAATACTTTTCCTCACATCACCAATGCACTTCTCCATCCGCGTACTACTACCAAGTCCACAGACCCTCTTACTGCCAACATTGCCATGGCCAGAAACAGCTTTACTTGCACATCTCTTTGCAGGCATTTTGGGGGATCAACCACAAATATTATTACCAAATTCAGATTTTGATACGTTCACTTTGTGACTGGAGGGTCTCTACTCGCTACTATCACTAGCTGGATGTGAAGCAAAATAAACAATTGTGGCTTCAGCAACAGATAAGGGGACTATTGTGTTGTGACACTGTCATGGAATTAAAACAACTTCAGTAACCAGTGGTGCTGATGGGGTCACAAAAACAATCCAGTCTGGTAAAAAATATCTTTTCAAGTTGGAGGGGGCACTGAATACAGGCAGTGCTGATTTTTACAGCACTACAAGCAGCAACGCTAAGAACAGAGAACACGATCGCAGTACAAAATCAGGCAGCTGAAGTGGATAGCAGGTTCACGGTGCTGCGCTTAGTTGCACTTACACTGATCTGTGTCACAAATTTTAAAAGGTATATTATATTTGATGCACACAACACTGCATACACAACACAGAACACTTTGTGTACAATGCTGAATGAGGAATGCAATGCAAATGCAAATGTTCAGTGTACTCAGTGCCACGTAATGTAAATTTGTAATTTAAACAACCTGACCTTATGAAATGCTGCACCACATTCACACAACAAGCAGCAAGAAAATTTGTACTATCACTGACAATTTTACTATGTGTACAGTAACACAGTCAGTTAATAACAAAAATATTGCCAAAACACAAAGAAATCACTAGTTCTCCAACTTAAATCTACCTAAACACAGATATGCCCCTCCCCCACACAGCACACCTCACTGTCTTTCACCACACACACTCAATGTAGTAAATTTACGCTCAAAATCCACACACAAACAAAAACGCTCGATGATGTGAGCACAGGAGGGTTTCCTACAATCGATGAACTACAGCTGGATCCCCCCAAAAAGCAAAAATGCTTTTTGAACAGCTTTTAAAAGATTCCTACAGATAGCTGTCAGAGCACACTGTCTCCTACTCCTTCCTACTCATACTACCTTGAACTGAGGCTGTGCAGATCAATATAGAGCCCATGTAAACTGAACTCCCATGAATCACTGCAAAATCCTCCTTTGGAGCTCAAACACAAGGCAAAGTGAGGCGAAGTGGACTGCTAACAATGTACTTCACCTTAAAAATTGAAAGAGAAGTTACCAGTGGAGGCAGAGTAACATGAACTAGCTGTTTTCAATGCACTTTGCGTTCCTCATTATAACGCAAAGTACTCTGCTTCGCATTGCGGAGCACTCCGCAAATCCGCTTTTGCTCCGCGAATCACTTCACGGAGTGGATTGAGCCCACTTCGCCCACCACTATTTGGCAAAGGGAATGTGAAAGGCAGTTGTGTCCCAGTGTCTTATAGCCCATCTCTGCAAACCCAGTTGGAGAAGTGAAAGACAACTGGGGGGGATAGACCCAATTGGATTTTTTTGGCAAGTACGCAGGTCTGATAAAACCGGCTCCCCTGAAAGTTTAGCCATGCCGATCATTGATAGAGGTCACAGGTGTGTGTGAGCCATTTTCTGCCTGTGGCCAGCTGGCAGGCCTTATTCAGGGTGCATTTGATATTGGACAGGGCTGTGTCCATGGCAGAGCCGTAGATGACTATGCCATAGTCCACCAGTGAAAGGATGGAGCTAAAGATTGCTAATCAGAGAGCATCAGGAGGGAGACAGGGTCTGAGTTTATATAGGAGGACAATTCTGGTATTAACTGCACAGCAGGTAGATGCAATATTGTCACAGAAGGTGAGAGCCAAGTCAAGGGTGACCCCTAAATATTTAAAGCTGGTAACAGATTCCAAAGTGGTTCCTTGGGAATTGTGTATAGATAGATTAGCCAGGTTGTGTTTATGTTGGGGTGGGTGAATAGCATGACCTTAGTTTTTTTATAGTTGAGGACAAGCATATGGGTCGCAAACCATGATTCTATTTCTGTGAAGGAGCCCTGCAAGGATATTTTGAGCTGGGTAGGGTCTTGGTGCTGACTAAAGATCATTACATCATCTGCATAGAGGAGGAGATGTCCAATGGAGGCAATGGGAAGGGAGTTTAAGTACAGCAAAAAGAGGAGTGGGCCAAGAATGGAGCCTTAAGGGACACCCGATAAGACAGGAAGATTTGTGGATAGGGTATTATTGATCTTCACTTGCTGTGTACGTCTGTGAAGATAGTGGTAAAACCAGCCAGTGGCCTCCTGGGATATGCCAACAGAGAGAAGGGAGTCAATCAGCATAGGGTGATTGACTGCGTCAAAGGCCTTGGAGAGATCTATGTAGACAGACTCAGCCAAGGCTCCCTGGTCTAGGGCATTATGGATATATGAGGTGTACTCCAGGAGGGCGGTGCTAGTACTATGTCCCTTCCTGAAACCATGCTGTTGTTGGCACAGTAGGTGATACGAGTCCCAAGTATTCAGTAAGCTGATCAGCAAAAATGTTTTCTAATGCTTTTGAAAGGGGAGGAAGTATGGATATGGGTCTATAGTTACTACTAGAGGTATGATCACCATTCTTATGGACTGGCGTAATAACTGCCCTTTTCCACTGTGTAGAGATCTACCCTAGGCATAGAGACATGTTGAGGATTTTGGTTAGGGGTGTTAGTACCGCATCAAGTGCTAAGGAGACCAGCTTTGCATCAAGGGAGTCATCACTCTGTCTGGTTTTCCCAAGGAACCTGGAGAGATAGGTGCGGCGATGCTAGGGGAGACTGTCTTAAAGCAAAAAGGTGGAGCACAAGGGGGGTGGGAACTGACCAGTGTAGGCAGAGAAGAAGTCAGGTGGGAGGATAGAACTGAGGTCAGAGAAAGCCATGTTAAAAGCATTCACTATGTTGTCAGTGTCTTGGTTGGAAGTCCCATCAATAATCAGCATGGAGGGGGGAGGGGAGGAGGACATACCACTTAGTTCCTTAATATTCTCCCAGAAATTTTTCCAATTTCCCCAGGTGGCGGTGAGTCTGGCCTGATAATAGGCCACCTTTGCCTTGCAGATAGCCCAGGTGCAGGAGTTTCAGGCAGCACGGTAGAGTTGGCGATCAGCAGGGCAACCAGACTCCAAGGCTCGGTGCCATAGGTTATCATGAGCCATCATTTGGTCTAGCAAGGACCAATTTATCCATGGAGGGGATTGACTTTTTGCAATCTACTTCACAAATTGGGCAAAGATATCACAGGCAGTTTGGAATGCACTAATGAAGAAGGACAGAGCAGCATCCACTGCGGTCAAATGATTGGGACGGGACCAGTCAAGATTTAGGAGGTGGTTGCGGAAATGTATTAAGGATACTTTCTTCAGCTGGTGGTGCCTAGAGATCCTTGGGGGGTTCCAGCTGTTTGCCCAGTTGCAGGTGACCAGGGAATGATTACTGAGTGAATCTGGCAGAACCTGGACATCCTGAATTCGCTCGGGATAATGTGTGAAGATGAGATCAATGAGGGTACTAGAACCCTGTTGCAGTTTGCCATGATAGGGGTGAGTACCATCTGAGATAGATTTTTGGTGGCAGCTACATTCCTGAGACAGGACATCTGGGGGGCAAGCCAGTTTGTGTTGAAATCACCGAGAACAATAGTTTCTGCATTTTTATGGAGCTGGGCAATGATGTTTAGGATGGATGTGAAAGCATCCTTCTGATTGCAGGGAGGTATGTAGACTGACATTAGGTAAAATGATTTACCAGAATTGCCGACAGCAACCTTTAGGGTGAGAATCTGGACACCAGCACTTGGGTGAGTTGTTTCAATTGTAACGCCTTGCAAGGAGTCCCAGAGGTAAAGTGTGCATCCCCCACTCCTCTCCCCTAGTCTGTCAAATCTGAAAAATGTTTAGCCCTGCAGGGTAACAGCAGAGTCTGGGGTACTCTGTAGCAGACACGTCTTATTCCGCAGTACTGTGCCATTCTGAAACCAGGTAGTAAATGTTTTATTTGCATTTGATCTCAGTGAGAGAGTTCTTGCTATCAAACTTGCTTGCTTAGCGGAACCCCAAATTTAAGTCCTGTTTTAGGTTTTTAAAGTCTTTTAAAATAAGAATAATGCAAATTATCTGAGTTTTGCCATTTTTACAGCTGTATGGGTGGAACCATGCAGATGTCTTGCTATCATCAGAAAAAGGGGGTCTGAATTCTTTCTAATGCATCACAGCTTTTGTTATTATGAGGGAGTAGAATTAAATCAATTCCCTGTTTTCTGCATTGACTAAACTGTTTTTCCTACCCTTCCTGGCCTCCCCCCAGCTGTTTTGTTAGGAGGGTGTGGAATCCCTCCACATTCAACAGATCTGCTATCTGAGCTTGGTGCTCCTAATAAAAATGAACTAAACTGAGTAGGAGGCATCACCAAGAGAAACATAAGTTCCTTTTAAAAGAACATCAGAAGTAAACAGTGATCTTTCAGACACACTCTCATACCCACACACACACTGACTGACTTTCATCAAAGACTTAGTATAAGCCATAAAAATGGAAGTAAACATTGCAAATTGCTCTACTGAGCCAAAAGGGTAGTAAATCAAATTGACACCCTCTTGGTAAATACAGTTTGTTAACAGATTGACAGCATGGCTTCAAGGCAGGGCATAATGCTGAAACGGCCTTGGTGAGGTTCACCGGAGGAAAACAGAGTGCTCTAGACAAAGGTCAGTCTGTTGCAGCCCTCTCTGTGGACCTCACCAAGGCCTTTGATCTTGTGGAGCATAATTTGCTCCCTAGTATTTTGGATAAGTTGCAGTTTTCCTGTGAAGCCATTAAATGGTGCTCCCAGTACCTCATGAATAGGAGGCACGTGACCAGCATTGATGGCCACTGTTCTCCTCCTAAGTCAATTAAATGTGGTGTTCCCCAGGGATCAATCCTGGGGCTGCTGATTTTTCCTTTTTATATGAATACTGCCCCAAGTTCATGTGTTTCAAGTTCCATCTCAATGTACGCAGATGACGCAGTAATTTATGAGGCCAGTCAAACATCTAATGAAGCTCTCCACAAAATTCAGATCAATTTTAATTCTTTTCAGAATTGGTTAATCTCCAATTCATTAGTACCTAATTCGGCCAAAACCAAAATCATATTGTTTTCTTTTTATCACAAGACTCTTTCTCCATCTTCGGAGCAGGCGGTGAGTTGTCCAGCCACCAGCAACCCCACCCCTGGACCTGGTCTGGCTAGTAACATGCTCTCCTCCATGCAGGCCAGCATACAGAGTCTCTCCTTGGGGGACCTGGATCTTGATACCTGGGGGGTGCTCCTCTTGTGTCCAGGGGTGCAGTGCACAACCATCAGCTGCCATGACCTCCCCACAATTTTCTGCCATTTTTCTCCCTTGGAGCTGGACATTCAACAGCATCAGCGCACTGTGTGCTAACACCCACTGTGCTCAAATCCTCAACTGTGCACAACACCAGCAGTACCCCTGGCCTCCACCAGTTGCCACCACAGAGTGATGGGATACCCTTCTCACCCCAGAGAAAGGAGCACTGTCACAGGATGCTCAATCCTTCCTCTCCCCTACTGATCCCCAACGGCCCAATTCCACTCCTGAACCCTGGCCATCAGTGTGCCGCAAGGTGTGGCATCCAGCGTATCAACCCTCAGTGCCACTAGGCCAGCCAATCATGTTGTTTTCTAACAAAAAATAACAGTATTGTTGACTTAGTTCCTGTTCATGATGCTGTGGGAAATACCATTGAATTTATCAACACGTCTAAATATCTGGGTCTTGTACCTGATACAAGTCTCACTTTTGAACCCCATGTTTCATACATTACTAAAAAATTCACCAAAGACTTGGTTGTACAGTGGTAGCCAAGACACTGCAAGCTATTTCCAGAAATTTCTGGAAATATCTGAGGAGTTTGTCACTAGATTTTCAGCTCTTAAAATCTTTTTAGATGTAATGTGGCTGTTCTGCCACAGTGTGGAGCCAATTTAACCGTTTTCTGCAGTACCTCCACTGGAGGGCGCCAGCAGTACTACTGTACTGTTCATTCAAGCAGTTGTTAATGGTATAGTTTTAGGGGGAAAATTGTAAGTGTTGCATGCAGTGTTACAGCATTAAGTGATGAGTTTTCATTTAGTTAAAAGCTAGCTTTTTATCTCCCAAAAGTAATTATTTATATATTCTTTTAAATGTTCTTCATTTGTGTTGTCAGGTCCTGTTTGCTTTGTAAAAAAAAGGAGTGGTCAAGCAACAAGAATGTGATATTTCTGGAGGAATGCATTCAGAGATGACTTATTTTATTGGATGTACTGTAGCATTGTCATTTTTTTTCTGCCCTCTTACAAAATATTTTATATTCATCAAGTGAGTAACTACTATGTAAGTCTTTTAAAATGTTTGCTAGCCCAACATTTGTACTGGCAAGTCCAACTTGCTCTGCAAAAAAAAAAAGGAGTTATCTGTTAGTTATTAACTGAAGGCCAGTGTTGCTAGCATGTCTCTGAGATTTGCTTTATAGCTATGTCCAGTTCACTGTGCTCTGAATACTAAAAATAATAATAATACATTTATTTATAAAGCACCTATTCTATACTTGCAAAGAATAATTGCTTTTTTTTAGTATTGCTTTACGATCCCTGTTTTTCCCTTTTCTCCGCTGGTGGAGAGAAAGGGGCATGCAGTGACAACAATGGCAGTGATGCACATGTTCCTGTGCATGGCACGCTGGGTATCTGCTCCACCTTTGTCCCCCATGGTAGTGCTGGCATTCCAAGTCCCAGCCACCACTAGGAGCCAGGCTAACACCAGCCATGGATCCCCTCCCTCCCTGGAGAAGGAGAGTGGTCCCTTGAAAAGTATGATCAGTTACAATAGTATGTGGGTAGTACAAACAATACAACATTGTAAGATTATGCAACAGTTGGAACACAAGGTATTGTGCAATAAACAGCAGTGGAACATTGGGTAAATTACAATGCATGTCCAAAATTGTACAAAAGAACACAATGTACAAAACAGTAATAATGTGATAGAACCATTTATAGTGTATGAGTGTACCAGGAGCAGGCTCAAGGTAGTACGCAAGTGCTGTTGGAGTAAAAAGGATGGGGTTAGGTTGTGCACACTGGTGACCCAGAAGGGCAGGTGGAGAAGAGAGGGGGAAAGGCAAGAACCTGAATATGAGGAGAAGGGGTAGCCATTTCCTGATTCTCCTTCAGGATGTTGAGAACCCTGCAAGGGGGGCAGGGTAGGAAGGTAGAAACTGGGGATTTGTATTAAAGAGGGTTAAAGCAGGAGCAGCTGAGGGAGATGTAATTATGTAGGGCAGAGGTAAGGGAGTATTTGGAGGAGGAGTGTCGTATTTCAGGGGAGAGGAAATTCCAGATTTTAGGGAATTGATGGGCAAAACTAGTCTGACCGATGAGGGTGGAGCAGCGAGGGACCGTCAAGGTGTGGGCGTCATTAGATCTGAGAGAGTGGTTGGGGGGAGGTGGAGTGGAGTGGAAAGAGAGGATGAGAGATAGGAGGGGAGTACTCCGAACCAGAATTTGGAGGTTAGTTTGGCACAGTATAAGATGTGTCTGTGAGATAGTGGAAGGAAGGTTAGAGAGCAACAGAGTTCACAGTGATGGGAACAGGAATGGGAGCTGAGAGCAAAGCAGCAGAAAGAGTTAAAGTGAGTGTCCAACTTGGTCAAGGAAGATTGTAGTCAAAGATGGGGAGTATCATCTTCTGGACAATTTCACGGCTTGCAGTCAGCAGGATGCAACTACAATTCCTGTACAGAGCACCAATCTTGGGGCGCAGTTTCTTCAGGATAGCATTGATATGCACAGAGAAGTTGAGGTGCTGGTCCAGCCAAACTCCCAAATATGTAAATGAGGAGGTGTCCTCCAGGATGATCCCATCCAGGGTGTCCAAGATGGGTAGGGCCAGGAGCCTACGGAGTCTCTGCCTGTGCCAAAGGTCACTGAGACTGTCTTCTTGGCATTTAGAAAAAGCTGGTGAGAAGCAAACCAGAGCTGAACTTGGCTGAAGTCATGCTTTCAGCTGGTTTTCATGGCAGCAGGGTTTTTACCAGAACTGTATAAAATAGTATCATCAGCATACATGTGGATAGATGAGGATGAGCAGGCTGTGAGACGATCATTAAGGAAAATGGAGACGAGTAGGGCACCAAGCACTGAGCCCTGAGGGACATCAGTGTTGATTAGGAGTGGAGGGGAAATTGAATCAAGGATTCTCACCAATTGGGTCCTGCCAGTGAGGTAGGAGTTAAACCAATTGGTGTTTGACAGAGCAAGGCCAGCTGAGGAGAGGGAATCAAGAAGCAGGGGTTGGTAAACAGTGCTGAAAGCTTTGGCTAGGTCAGCAAAGATGGCCAAGGTGATCAGGCCATCATCCATCCCTGAAAGGATGGAGTCAGCAAGCCTGAGGAGGGAAGTGGATGTTGAGTGGTTCTTCCGAAAACCAGACTGGAAAGGTGTGAAGAAGGAGGAGTCGGAGAGGAAGGGCAAAAGTTGAAAGAGAACTAAATGTTCTTGAAGTTTGGCAAGGGTAGGAAGGAGGGAAATGGGGTGATAGTTGCCAGGAGTGGATGTGTCAACACCCTTGGCAAGAGGAAGGACTACAGTGTGTTTCCAGGATGAGGGTATTTGGGCAGAAATAAAGTAGAGGTTAAGAGTTAGGGAGATAGGATAAGCAATTGCAAGAGCAGAAAGGTAGAGAAGTTTAGGATTGAGCTCATCTGGTGAGACGCCTTTTGAGGGGTCGAGGGATAGGAGGGCACTAAGAGCTTCATCAGAGAAAATAGTAGAGAAGGAAAGGGGGTAGGCACTGGCTGAGGTGAAGGGCTGAAGTTAGGTGGCAAGGGAGAGAGGAAATTTAGAAGAGACAGGGCCCACGAGGTGTAGTAGGCATTAAATTCATTGGCCACGGAGCCAGAGTCAGAAACTAGGGAGTTACATTTTTTGAGAACTGGGGGGGGGGGGGGAGAGAGAATAGGGCATGAACTACCCTCTAGAATTTAGATGACAAGTTAATGTTAGTCAGGAATGAGAAGTTGAAATAATTGGACTTAGCCAGTCTAGTAGCTTTAGCACATGAATTGCGTAGCATGGCAACACATTGTGATGTCACCACAGAGGATTATGATTTGAAGTACTGTGTTATTGAATGTAATCAAATGGTATATCTATAATGTGTGTCAAATCTCTATATACTATTCTCATGTTCCCCTACCCCCAGGTCGCACCGGGAGACGAGCAACTTGTTGCTCAGCGTGCCTTCCTGGTGAAACATTTCAATAAATAAATAACTGTAGGGAGTAAGCTATAGAGCCAGATGAGCTCAAAATGAACTCTAAGGGACAACAATCATATATTCATACACATTTCTTTAGTAATAAATAATGAGGAGAAATATATAAAATATAAAAGGAATGCAAGCAGAATTGTACCTAATTTGTATGTTCTTTAAAGTTTTTTTTGAGGCGTCGGTAGCTCTATGAGCAACAACATTGTTTGCCATACAGTACTGCCGTATTATTCTCTGGCACACTGGCAATGCAGTCCCAGCTCTCAGCCCTCCTGCTGACGCCACCAAGAGCGCTTTTGCCATTTTTCATATACTGTATTGTAGAATCAAAGCATGTATGAATCATTCTGCATAATTAAGACTGTGCATTAGCTTACACACTGAAAATATGGTGGACTGTAACAGCTAGAAAATAGACCCTTGCAACATGCTGCCAAACTTTGTAATGTAATTTTAACTCTTTGTTGGTATCTGTACCAATTTTAAATATGTTTCTATCCAGCACATATCAGTGGGTGGTGGGATATTAAAAAAAATGCAGATAATGTTGATGTTCCTATTTTCTACTAACTTAAAATTACTCAGAAATGTTAAAAAGCAAGAAACATCATGGGTTGGGGTGGGGGTGGCAATCCATATATAACTGTTGACAACCTTAAAGTTCAAACACCACCTTATAACATCACTGACTTGGGACATATTTACCTACTGTGCTGTATACTCAAATAGCACAATATATCCAGATTAAAACTGGTATTTTTTTTTTTTTTTGTATGAAAGGAATTATTGAAAGGGGATGATGCAATAAGTCTGTTGAAAGTAGTGACTGTCATTAAAAAAGACAGACCTTCATTAAAAAAACACACTTTTTATTTCATATTTCTGGTTTCCAGTGGGGGGGGGGAGGGTGTTCTATGTTCAGCAAGTGGTGATGCCAGTTCCCAGAGCATTAATTAATTTTTCCCATCCCTCCTTCTCCTTCTCCTTCCCCATTGCCTGCAATAATAAATAAAATAAATAAGGCCAGACTGGCTTTTCCATTATTTTTACAATTTGTAATTGTGTGACAATACTTTCCAGTGGTGTACTGTGTTCAGCCTGGCTCAATTCAGTTGCCCTCAGAGAAAAAGTTTATCCTGCTTGTGAAGCATGTTTGCCTCCATTGAAATTGGAGTACCATTGAGAAGAACAGCAATTAATCAGCATGTCAATAGACAGCCATAAAAGTAGCCTGATGTTTCTTCATGCAGGAATTCTCGTACACTCAGCCTAGTTGGGGGAGGTGTGATTTCTTTGGCCTCTAACCTTTTCAGACACACTTTTTTGAAGACAGTTTTCTCTCAGGGAAGAGTCCTGGGTCGTCCCTGAAAAAGGGACTTGTTTGTCTCAGTGGGCCAACCCGGTCATCAAAATTTAAATAAATAAATTTCTTGTGTTCTTTTGTTTTGTGTATAGGTCTAAGGATGCTGTCAGCGATTATTTAGATTAGGGGACACATAGTGCTCCCGTTTCAGAATTCTGCGGATTACGGTAATATGTCCTCCCACTGACGTCAGTATTCTCCGCCCCTACACACACGTCTTGCAATCAGTCTGAATGTTCCAAATCCGATTTCTCCATGTCCAGTAAATATATGCCCCAGACCGTCCCCTAAAGTAAGTAAAACCCAAAAATGCAGTTTAATGGGGTGTAACTTTTTTTTTATTACTGTCTTCCGAGCCACACTCATTCTGATACTGTACTTCACCACAGCCGAACATGTCAAATCAGGAAATACTGGAATAGTTTGCAATATATTTTAAGATTAGCAGTGCTAACAAGATTAGTCTGTTAAACATAAAGTGGGACAGTGATCGAGTGATAAACTGAATAGAAATCTTTGTTCTCTGGGGCGCTCCGCACACCAGGTCCTCACGGTGAACAGAAATATAAGTAGAAGTCCAAACAGAATTAAAATTCTAAGAAATAACATAAATCTTGTCTCAGGGGTGCCCCCACAACAATCTCGGGTCCTAAGAAATTCTAAGAAATAACAACAATCACAGCATTAAATAACAACTAAAGTACTTTAATAGCAGAACCAGTGATGGGGTGATAAATCTTTGTTCTGTGGGGGCACTCAGCCCCCCCATGCCCCCCCCCGGATCCAAACAGAAATAAAATTCTCTCCTTATGTGAGGAATGTAAATATTATTACGATAACAACAATCGCACTCTAATGCTCGAACTACACTCCTACAATCTTCGTCCACGGCCCTCGGTGGGGGGGTGCTCCAAGTTGCCAGGTGTTCAGTTGAGAATGCAGTACCCCTTATCTGAATAAATGAAAAGTGCACGAAAATCCAACTTACGAGCCCCAAAACACGCGTACACAAAACAATGGCGTGGTGCAATGCATGTATGAGCATATGACTTCACCAGGAACAAGCACGCAGCACGTACGAGTGGCAGTTTTGACATGACACACTCCAAAGCTTTTTTAATAAAAACATAAATAAAAAATTAAGTAACAAAATTACACACGAATAAGGAAACAATGAAATCATTCAGAGTAAATAATATTGTTCGTAAGCTTTTTTTAAAACTCAACCTCACAGTCTCCTCGTGCTGAAACCATTGAGTGCTACAAATACACAACGTGTGTGCCATCTAGTAGCTAACTACTGGTACTGCAGTCAGCATTTTCTAGAGATTTCTTTAATGTGGTTTTTTGCGGCAATTTCGGGAAATAACTTGATGTATCGATGGTACCACTCTATGTATAGAATTAAGCCATTTTTAACAAATGAATCAAGGAAGCTACTGGCACAGTTTTCTTTTTAGTGTCCTGGATTTTGGGCTTACAGTTTGCTCGGCTATGAACTGCAGATCTCTGGATAGACTGTTACTTATAACTCCATTTTGAGATTCATGATTTGTCCACCTGCAAGAACCCACCATTGTCTTCTTTTGAAATTTTCTAATTCTCTCTCCCTCATCAATAGTGTACACTTCAAAATGAGTGTTTTTTGTTTAAAATCAGAGCTGGTTTCTTGCCTATATCAATAAGTTCATTTTTTCCACAGATATCTAAATCCCAAAGGTACCAGAACTCAATCTTTGTTTATATTTGGCTTACTATTTTTCAAGAAAGCCTTAGGCCAACATTCTTTATTATACAGGGGTCAATACTCTTTTAATTCTCTCCCCCAGGATGTGTTGAATTGTAATTCATTACTGTCATTTAAAATCAGACTGAAAAAGCACTTACAACTTTCTCAGGAATGTACATGTTGATTTACGAATATGCCAGCAGAAACAGATCATCCAGTCTATCTAAATCTGCTCGAGTTTGCAGGTAGCACCCCTAGTTTGCAGCTGCCCCACCCCCTCCCCGTTGTCATCTCACTGCCACCCTCACCTTCCCCACCCTCACTCTCCCCTGTTCCCTGTCCCATGCCCTTTTGAAGCTGTTCACAGATTTACATGACACCACCCATTCTGGTAGTACATTCCATTTTGCTACCACCCTCTCTGTGAAATAGTGTCTCCTCATTTCCCTCTTAAATCTTCCTCCCTCTATTCTTAGCCCATGCCCCCTGGTGCCCCCCTTCTTAGCTTAAAGACCCCATCTGCCTCATCCTTATTGATTCCCCTCAGATACCTGAATGTCTCTATCATGTCCCTCCTGTCCCTTCTGTCCTCCAGAGTGTAAATATTCAGGTCTCCAAGTCTGATCTCATAGTCTCTCCCCTCCATTCCACATATCATCTTTGTTGCCCTCCTCTGCACCACCTCCAGTAGTCTGATATCACGCTTTAGGTATGGCCTCCAAAACTGCACACAATATTCTAAGTGCGGCCTTACCAGTGACCTGTAGAGGGGCAAGATCACTTTTCCTTGCCTGGATGAAAACCCCCTCACTATGCACCCCAGCATTTTGTTCACTTTTGCAGCCGCTCTCCTGCACTGGGCAGTGTTGTTCATGGTCCTTATTATCATTACCTCATAGGTCCTTCTCCTCCTCAGTGATCCCCAGCTTAACCCCCCCCCCAGCCAGTATTCTCTCCTTGGGTTCTTTGCCCCAAAGTGCATAACCTCACACTTCTTTACATTGAACCCCAGATGCCACCTCTCTGACCACTCCTGTAGCTTGCTTAGGTCCCCCTGTAGCAGCTTCCATCCCTCCTCTTCATCCACCACTGCTCTGATTTTGGTGTCATCAGTCAACAGATTTACCTTGCTCACCACCCCATGTGCAATGTCTGATATGAAGACCCCAAATAATACTGGCCCCAACACAGAGCCTTGTGGCACCCCACTCATCACCGGCCTTGGAGCTGAGAGCTCCCCTCTCACCACCACCCATTGCAGCCTTCCACTCAGCCAACTTGTAATCCAGGTCATCATTTTTGCCACTACCCCTATACCAGTTAACTTCCCCCCAAGCCACCCATGAGGCACCGAATCAAAGGCCTTGCTGAAATCCAAGTAAAGAACATCCACCGTATGACCCTTATCCAGCTCACCTGTCATCCAGTCATAATATTGGATCAAGTTGGTTTGACAAGACTTCCCTGAAACAAACCCATGCTGCCTCACATCCTGGATGCCATTGTCCTCCAGGTGTGACACCAGTCTTTCTTTTAGTATCATTTCCATGGGTTTGCACACTATGGAGGTGAGACTTACCGGATGATAATTACCCGGTTCATCCCTTGGCCCGCTCTTGTGTAATGGTATTACATGTGCCATCCTCCAATCCAGTGGCACACATCCCAACCCCAGTGAGGTGCTGTACAGATCCACCAGCGGCTTCGCCAACACCTCCACCAGTTCCTTCAGCACTCTGAGGTGGATACCATCAAACCCTGGTGCCTTGTCTATCTTCAGTTCCCTCAGTCCCTCTAGGACTCCACTTGCCTCAATTCTTCCATCTGTCACCTCATCTCCTCCGTCCCCACCCTCCTAGCCCATGGTGATAGCAGTCCCCCCTTTTCTTAGGAGAACACTGAGCAAAAGTATTCATTCAGTGCTTCTGCCTGCTCCTCCCCTTTTTTGTCCACTATCCACCCTTTTTTATCCTCACTATTGTCTCCTTGCACTTCCTTTTCTCCCTGATGTATCTGAAAGTCTTTCTCCCCCGTTAATGCCCTGTGCTGATCTCAGCTCCCTCTGGGTCTTGGCTTCTCTCACTTTTCTGGTCACCTCCCTGGACCATCTTGCATATTCCTCCCTGTCCACTTCCTTCCCCATCCTCCTGTACCTCTGGTGCGCCACTTATTTTGCCTTCACCACCTCCTCAACCTCGCTGTTCAACCAGCATGGTTTTCTTGCTCTGCTCCTCTTACTCTGTGTCTTGGTGCAGGCTTCTGTTGCCTCTGTAATCCGCCATTTAATAATATCCCATTTCTACTCTGTGTCTATCTCCTGCCTTATGCCCTCCAGTTTCCCTTTCAGTGCTTCCTGCATCCTCCCGACATCCACTCCCCTGAGGTTTACCACCCGAGTAACTGATTTCTCTGTCTCCCCACACATTGTGATATTAAACCCCACCATTTGGTGATCGATGTCGGCTAGTGGGTCCTCCACCTTTATTTCTCTTACTGCCTTCCCATTTGACAATACCAGATCTAAACAGTTCTTTAGCCTAGTAGGCACACTAGCCAACTGTGTCAGGAGACCCTCATGGATCGCATCCAGCAGCACTTGCTCCCTAGCACTGGAGGTGACCAGAATGCTCCAGTCAACCCCCGGCAAGTTTAAATTCCCCACGATGACCATCTTCCCTTTTCTACATACCTTTCTGATTTGTATAGCTAATTCTCTGTCAAACTCCTCAGACAGGGATGGTGGCCTGTATGCCACCCCAAACCTCAGTTTCCTACCCCTTAAGTCTAGGAGCTGCAGCCATATTGCCTCTGTTCTGCTTTCTTCCCCCTCATCCCTTGTGCATTTGATCCCATCCCTCACATAGACCGCCACCCCACCCCACTCATTATAGTCCTTCCTGTATAATTTGTATCCTGGGATTGCCAGATCCCATTCCCAGTGCTCAGTTGCCCATGTTTCCATGACAGCTGCAAAATCCACCCTCCACACTGCAAAAAGTGCCTGCAGCTCAGCTGATTTGTTTCCTACGTCTCTGGCATTCAACAAGACCACCCTCCATCCAGCCCCCTTCTCTTCAATGGCCTCCATCTCCTCCCCCCTTCTACTCCCTCCCTTTTTGGCTGCCCCAAGTTCTTCTCTGCTAGCCTGGGGGGTAGACTGTGACTCCACTCTATCGGATCCCTGCCTAATATTGTATTTATTTTGTAATGTCTGTATTGTATTTGTCATTGTATTGTATATTTATGTAATGCTTGTCATCTATGAAACTGGGCAGTTATGCTCATCAGACTTACAAGGATAAAAAATAAAATGAAATAAAATGAAATGGTAAACCTCAATAAATCTACAAAGGACCTCCAAAAAATAGCCTTTTAGTTTTGAGGAATCATGAATCTTTTGCCCTGCTCACTTTAGGCAATTTCATGAAACGAGACATTTGAGAGAGTCACAAAAACAGATATGAAAACAAGCATTTGTCAATGCTAAATGTTTGCGGCTTGCATTGCTGTTGTATGGGGTCCAGCTTGTATACATTTTACTATATATTAACCCAAGATTGACTAGATGTCATGCAGTATGTCATTTGCAATGGGCGTCCTGATTTTACACAGTTTTACACTGCATTTAGCCTGTATAGTAGACGTGAGATGCAATGTCTTGATTTTACTGTGCTCCTACTTTTATAATGTATTTTTCTAGGATAGGTCATTTTTGGATAAAACATCTCCTTTTTCAGTGGGGTTCTGCTGTAGGGCCATGTGTTTTGCATAGTTTTGCAGTACATTTGCCAGGATAACCCAGCTGAAATGCAATATCTCTTTTTCAATTGGGTCCTGTTTTGTCACATTTTTATTGCATTTAGTCAGGATAGCACAACTCAGATGCTGTCTTGTTTTCAGTGAGATCCTGCTTTCTCAGCTTTTACTCTGTGGCCCAGATATTCAGACTGCATCATTGTGTGGCGCAAGCCCCTGTGCCGCTCAAAAAAGTTGTGCAGGGGTGTGGCCAGGGTGATATTCAACGGAGTTGCGTTATTGCACAACTTCTTTGAATATCGCCCCCTGGCCACACCCACTGTGCATGGCACAGTGGAACTGCGCCACTGCAAGTGGTCAGAGTGGAGCATTGAGATGCGGTGGTGCAAGTTCCACTGCGCCATGCACAGCATCTGCGATATTCAAAGGGTGACATGCAAATGGGGCCATAATTTATGCAAGACGCAGGGGGGGCCATTTGCATCTAATTACAGCCCCATTTGCATTCCATTAGCATGCAGGTGCGCTGATCCCCGATGACTTGTGCCTGGCACCCTGCCAGGCAGCAGCTGTCGGGGACCAACACCCCCTGCAGCCTGATCCCGGGCATAATAGTATCCCCCCATAGCCCGATCACGGGTATAATGTAAAGCTTCCCCCAACCCCCGACTAGCCCAATCGCGGGCATAATGTACAGCTTCCCAGTAGCCCGATCATGGACATAACTGAATAGTCCCCCGAGCAGCTCGATCGTGGCATAATGGAATATTCCTCCAGCAGCCTGATCGCGGGCATAACGGAATAGTCCCCCAGTAGCCCAATCACGGGCATCAGACCCCCAAGTCCAATATCCCTGGTGGTCCAGTGGACCGTGAGTAGCCCGATCGTGGGTGGCATCCTCACCCCCAACGTCGGAAATACCTGGTGATCTAGTGGCCCCACCCCACCACCCACGGGCCCCACCACCCCGCTCCGCCCTGTCAGCTGGTTGGTGGCAGGCGGGTGGGGTGCTCGCGCTGCCAACTTCACGCTAAAAAGAGGATCAGTTGAGGGCCACCCACAGGTGAGCTGCCACATTGCAGGGTGCAACACACGCAGCTGCCACCTGTGGGTGGCCCTCACTTGTTCCTGCACCTGGCGGTGCCCCCATGCCCTGATCATGGGCTGATGTAACCCTCCAGTAGCCCGATTGCGGGCATAACATAGTGTCCTCCCCATTAGCCGATTGCGGGCATAACCAGCGATTCCTCCTCCACCCCAGTAGCAGATCGTGGGCATAATATCACATATCTGGACTGCCTTATGCTGTATGGGCTGCATGCCCATTGGCTCATTCTCTGAACCAATGGGCGCAGCCTACCGAGTTGTCAGTCGGCGGGCAGTGGGCGTGGTGGTGCTGCTGCCCACCGGCTGATGGGGGAGCGGGGTGGGGGTCCGTGGGTGGGTGGGGTGGGGAGCCACTAGATCACCAGGTATTTCCGACATTGGGGGGTGAGGGATGCGCCCGCAATCAGGCTACGCGTCCACTGGACCACCAGGGATATTGGACTTTGGGGTGGAAGTCTGATGCTCATGACTGGCTACTGGGGGCCACTATTATGCCCGAGATCGGGCTACTGGGAGGAACGTTGTTATGCCCGGGCGACCGGGCTACTGGGGTTACACTTCAGCCCGTGATCGGGCATGGGGGGCACCGCCAGGTGTGGCGGGAACAAGTGGAGGGCCACCCACAGGTGGCAGCTGCTGTGTTGCACCCTGCAGTGCGGCAGCTCACCTGTGGGTGGCCCTCAACTTGATCCTTTTTTTTTAGCGTGAAGTTGTGCAGGTGCAGGTAGGGGTTGTGCCTGCATAACTCTGCACGGCCCGGCTGAATATCGGGCTGTGCAGTTTATGCATGGGCACGCTCCCCCCACCTGTGCCTGCATACATTACTGATGTGCCCCGGTGCATCGGGATTTGTGCAGGCGCACTTTTCCCTTTTAAATATCTCACCAGAGCGCATCAGTGAGTTGTGCATGGCGCAACACCGTTGCGCCATGCGCAACCCTTTTGAATATCTGGGCCTGTATTTACTGGAATACGGAGTCTGGTTTGGGGTTCAGTTTATTACAAAACAAACTGTACTAGTTGCTCATCCTAAAGGTGCACTGCACCAAAATTGGAAGTCATATTTTAAATATTGGTTCTAATTTTTTGCTGAGGCACATGGACTACAGAGAAGCTGTCAGTAAGGTGTGCCTTGAGAAAGAAGCATTAGACTTTCCTGGAAAAATAAAGCATGTATTTTTTTATTACATGAACTTAGCAATGGCCATTTGTATTCACATGACCAAGAATACATGTATTAAAACAGTTACCAGTCATTCCTTTAAGTCCATTAAATGTGGTGCAGGTTACTGTTGATTTTTGTACAACTTGTCTTATTGTGATCACATATCTATGACAGGCATCCTTTTGTTTTGATCATTAAGTAAAAAATACACTAGATAAATCCTAATTAGCAGTGTCAGTGGCTCAGCAGATTGCACACTTGCCTCTGAGGCTGGAAGATTGAAAGGTTGTGGGTTCTTGCCCCACATCAGGCACCTGGGGTAAAATCCCAATACTGACACTGTAATGTATCATGAGTGGGATGCTGCACTCCTGAGGTGCTATCTTTTGGATGAGACATTAAACCAAGTTTTCATCTGCCTGTTCTGTTGGTTATTCAGGTGGACGTTAAAGATCCATTGGCACTTCTCGAAAAGAGTAGGGGTGTTTTTATTGAAGACATTAAACTTGTACAATATTTTGCATACTCATTAAAAAATTATAAGTACAAACAAACTATGCAAACAAAATTTTCTTTCCATATAAAAAACCTTAAATGGTAATTGAACAGACATTCTGCAATCATGGTGGTTTAAACCACCAACTAGCACAATTTTGCAATAAAGTAGAAGTTTTTTTTCCCCCCTGAAAGACTTGTCTTTCCTTATTGTATAAATTTTGTAATTGAAATTATACATAATGTCTGCCCTCTAATTACATCCAAAATGTGTGTTGCATTACCCATTTACATCTGGCTAACCAGATATAATATTTTAAATTACCAGTAATAATCCTTAATGTGCTAGAATGATATTTAGTCCATGGCTTTGTATAGATTCCAAGAACTAACATTTCATAGTTTATTTCCTTGCATTCTGGTTTGTCTAATGTGCTTGCTAATAGGTTCCAAAGATTCTGAGCATATGAACATTTTACAAAAAGATGTGATTGTATTTCTAATATACCATTACAAGTGTCACTGGGGCAAAATTTTCAGTTACTTGTTTATGTCTGCATGAATCCCTCCTAGTCTCCTGTGACATAACCATATGGTTTCCCATACAGTATGTGTTCAGGTGTCCTAGGTTCTGTTAAAAGGTTTAGAGTAACCTCTGTGGTTTCCTGTGTACCTCATGGAAATAGTAATGTTTCCCACAAATTACCATCCATTATGCTTTGGTACAGTTGTTTCCTAGAAAACAGGATAACTTCCTCTTTTGTTATATTCCATTGTTTGGTTTTTTTGAAAGTATCTATTATATATTGTGGACATTGTCTCTTTTTTCCATACCATGTGGTAATGTTTTTTTCCTTCTTCACAAATTGGTATTATATTTTCCAGATCTTTTTTTAATCCAAATGTGCCAATCTTTGCAATGGGGTATGAGTAAAGGTTTAATATTCATGAATATAAAATTTGTGTAAAACAAGCTATTGGGTTTATCATTCCCAGACCTTCTCTATTACATGGTAAATACGTATAATTTATTTTACTGGGATTGAGTCTACTCCCCCATAGAGCCAGAAAGAAAAGACTACATAATCTAGTTTCAAGCTCCATCAGTGGTGGGAAGGCTATACTTAGGTATAAAAAGAGTGGTAATAATGTTTTTATGAAAAATACTCTTTTCTTTTTCGAGATTAGCATATTTTTTCCATTTCCATGTTGATGCAGCTTCTTCTTTTATTTTCTGTTTCCAATTTAATTTTTCTGTACTGGGTGCTCCAAATGTAATCCCTAGTATTTAAATTCCCTCTGTTACTATGGGTACGTCATTAACAATTGTTAGGTGATGATTTTTCTTATTTCCTAGTTTTAAAGCTATGCTTTTATTAGCATTAATTTTGGCATTAAATACTTTTGTAAAATCATTTAATACTGTTCTGGCAACCTGCCCAGATTCTACATCTGAGATGAACAGACAAAGATGATCGGCATTTGCCATTATTTTTATGGGGGGCATATGATTCCTGACAGGGATTTCCCTAATATCCTCTGTTTGGTAATTTTTTTTTACATTAAAATGTCTATTCCAAAAATGTAAAGCAAGGGACTTAATGGGCATTCCTGCCTTACCCCTTGTTTAATCAGAGTTGTTTTTCCTAAAAATCCATTAACTGGCACCTTAAAATATGCATTTTGGTATAGTATCTTAATCCAGGTTATGAATTCTTCTGGAATGCCATGGATCCTTAAAGCTGTAAATAAAAATGTATCTGACATACAATCAAAAGCTTTTGCTTGATCAATAGAAAAGATAAAGCATTGCAATTGATTTGTCTGTCCCTTATTTATAATCTCTCTAATTTGTATTAGGTTGTCAGCTATGGGTCGCCCTAAAACTGAACGTGTCTGAGCTTTGTATATAATTTGTGGGGTTACTTTGCTCAGTCATTTGACTAAAATCTTAGTTAATATTTTTTGGTCCAAATTTAATAAGGAGATGGGCCTCCAGTTTTCTAAATCTGTTGGGGCTCCCTTTTTAAATAATAGTATCATAATGGCTTGTAGCCATTCACTTGAGGACAGCTTAAGCTCTAAAATTTCATTAATGAGTTCTTTTAATATTAATCTTAACCCTTGCTGTGCCGCGGACTGATATATCATTCCAGAATTCCTATACGTTCTAATTCTGTCAGCAACCTAAGGGTTAAAATGTTTTGGTAGCTTTTGTAAAATTCTGATTTGCTCCTGTGACTTTATGTAGTGGAAGTGTTTGAATGGCTTCATCAATTTCTGATAAACTTAAAGGTTGAGTAAGCATTTATTTGTCAATGTCCATTAAATTAAGTTTGTCTGTCAAAAATATACTCTTATCCTTTAGGTTAGTGTTTGGTAATATAAAGAATTTTCCGTATTTATATTTAATGAATTCTAGGATCTGTTCACTTTGTGTGAGTAATGTGTCCTGGTCATTCTTGATTCTAATAATGTTTTTTTGTTGTTGTTGTTCTGTTCCTTTCTTGAGTATATTTAAATATGTATATAGATCCTTTAACATTTCTTGTTCCAAATCTCTGTTCTACAGTTAAAGATTATGCCCTATCATAGAGATAAATTTTCATTTTTGACCTAGCATTTTCTATTTGTTTTGTATAAGAGCATTTCTCTTTGGTTTGTAAGAATATGAGTTTAAATACTGTAGTTGTGTTCTAAGCTGTAAATATAGTAAATATCCCGATTTACTATTTCTTCTGCCTTTATTTTGAAAAAAATACTTTTATTTCCTTTTTTGTATCTATCCACCATTCCAAAACTGTATCATAATATGCTGCTATCATAAGTCTAGCTTTATGTCATTCTAAAAATTCATTACATATGTCCTCATCAGTTAACATTGATGTGTAGAGTTTCCAGTAACCCAAACTTTTGGGTATGGGATAAACTTATTTTAATTTGTAATTCCATATGGTCAGATATAGCATTTGCTTGAGAATTAGCCGATAAAACTTTCCCACTCTGTGAAAGGAAGATAAAATCTATCCTAGTTGAAAGTGAATTTCTAAAATAAGTGTGGCCTCCTTTATTGTGAAGCTATCTATATGAGTCAACAACATTTGCTGTAGTTATGATTTGACTTAATGGGTAGCCCGTGATAATCGCAACTCCAATTCAGTGAATGCAAAATCACACAGTATAAATAGCGATGACTTCAACAGTGACATATGCACAATAGCCCTTTTGCAATAATAGCACCTTACTCTGGCATACCAATGAACAAAATAGCGAGTGGTATTAAATAGCACCTACTCACAGCAGCAGATATTATGAGGTCACCTACCTGCAAAGTATAAACTAGTGAGCAGTATTTAATAGTACATGGCGCCTACCTGCACTACTCTACTCATAGCAGCATCACTCGCTACACTCCATGTTGACCTTTGTGCTGACACAAGTCTGTCCTTCTGATGTCTGACATCAAAAAAGTGACTACTGACAGGAAAATGAAACAAAAACAATCACAAGTTGTCCTTGAATCCAGCCATTGTGTGCAAGTCTGTACCTGTAGGACCACAGAGAACTTCTTTATTGTTTAAAACCAAAAAATAAATCACAAAAGGTAATCAGATTATCAAGTATTTATGCTTCATTCAGACCTAAAACTGAAAATTGTATGCCAGCCCACGCAGATAATCATATCTGCTTCTCTGCTCATATTCAGCTCCAATTGAGATGATGTACTCGTTCATGTCCTTGTATTTTCTTTTCTATCCAGTAATGCCTGCAACAGACACCATCTGTTTGATCTTGAGCTCTGGCATGCACTGTTCCTCCTGCAGGCATTGGATTAGTTTCCATATGCTTGGGTGACAAGCTCCAAGGCAGCTGTTGAATCCATGATGCCACCCTTCAACGGCATTATTAGTGCGCACGAGTCCCCTGGTGGTGGCATCATGACAGTTACACTGCTCTGGTGGAAATGCTGGCCTTCCCTTCCCTGAGTGTCCCCTGGGTGTACTGATCCATGTCAACTTGAAATAATCGAGCAGTGGTTGTAAGATGTCTGCATGCATTGTGAAAAAGTCCCAGTCACGCATGTCTTCAAAGGTACTTACAACATCACTTACTGAGACAAACACCAAGGATAATAGCATGCATAAGTGAAGTGCAAAATCTGGATCTGAGCTGTACTTCTCCTGGACCATTTGGTACTTCTGTATCCTTCTCCATACAGCCTGGGCATAATGAAAAAAACATCCTCGGATTTCTGTGTTAGGAAAAGATGTACTAAATGCTCTCCATGCAGACTTCTCAAAGTCCATAATAGCAGAACTTGGATTCTATGTGGTGCACAATTTCTGTAGCTGTGAGTACACCCTTGAATAAGAAACTGTTTTTTTGAGAGCACATGAGCACATAAAGTGCTGCCACTACCTGGCCAGACTTAATTCAGTGAACACTGTACAGCTGATCAAATAAGGAAGGGCAGGACTTAAAAGTCCCATCCAGCATCCAATCTGTGCATTCCTGCAGCATTTTAATGTTAGAGTTGGTGGAAAACATTAAGAATCTATCATTTTCTCTACCACTGTCATATAGCAGGAATGGAACACCAGCAGTTGTAACAGTAAAACTGGATGGTATCTCTAGTTCCTCAACTGAGGTAGGGGTGGCCGGACAACCTCATTCAACCTGCCTAATACGTTGAATTGTTCTCTTAATAAGAGGTACCCATGGCAAACGTTCTGCCAAAGCATCTGGGGCTGATGTGGTGCACTGAACAACAACCCTGTGTGGCGGTCTCTACACTTGTTCTTGCCCTGTCATGCACGTCTGTCATTATCTTGTGCACCCCTACTTCTCCAGCATCTGGAACATGCATATGTTCCTTTAACTGTGCTGAAACTGTGTTGCCAATAGTATGAAGTTTTGCGAGGCAACTAAATTTATGTGAATCAACACATCTTCAGTACACCTTTTCACCTTTCTCCTTATCTTTGTGGTAGACATAACCTGCATAAACAGCTAGTGGCCTACCTTTTTAGCTAGTGATTAGCTCAACCTCCATACTGGCAGTAAGATTAAGAGTAACATGAGCACTAGTGGGAGTGAACATCAACAGGTGCGTTATACTGTATATTGCTCACATCAAGTTGCAGCACGCTGCTTTGCTATTGGACAGGGCAAAGTAAATACCTAGACCAGCTTTTATTATATTATACATGCTCTGGCCCCAACTCTTTGATGCATTATAGGAACAAGGATCAAGGAAGTTTAGGATGACAGAGAGAGCAAGGGGTGAGTAAAACTTTCATAAAAGTACCTTGAATTAGAAAGCCACAGATTGCTCTTTTTACATGGCGGCGAAATTGTCAAATGCTAAAGTCTGTCATTGCTGAATATTCACTCACTATTGTAAAGGCACTGTAATGCAGTTCACGATTATGCGGCCACGATTATTACATGGAACCAATTTAATGCATTGGTATCACAATACAATTTATTGGTACTACCAGTTTTGTACAATAATTCTAAAGGACAATTATACTTGGCAGAATGTAAGTACGGTTGCATCAACTTAAATAACTGTATTCTATCAGTTTTTGTTTAGGGGGGTCATATATAACTCCTATTCTGATAGGAGTGTCTGGAAATACTATATCAATTATTAACAACCTTCCTGATCCTATTGCCCTGATTTTGTTAACTTTAACAGTTATAGCGTGAAACAACTTCCCTACCACCGAGCAAACATTCTCCCCCATTGACCACACTGAAGGTCCCCAAGGCCAAGATTTCTGAGCTCTAATGATGTCATTATCTGTTCTAAACCTTGTATCCTTTAAGAAGATAACGTGCTCCTGCTATGTTTAAAGATGAAAAAAGGCATGGCTTCTTTCATTCCTTATACCATTCACATTTAAAGTACAGGTATGTATATTAAGCTCAGAGTGTTTCATGAGGGAAGTCAAAAAGTTTATTTAACTTTTATCTTTTCCTTCTAGTTCTTTTGTACATTTTCTTTCCTTTTGTAAGTTCACCATCCATGTCTGACAATTCTTTTTGTGAGGAGGCTATTTATGAAAGTTCTGAGTCTTCCTCATCATCATCTTCTATGTTGTTTTGTAGGGCCGAGAAGCTGTTTCTTGTTGTGACTGAATCCCATCTGGATATTTTAGGTTTAGGAGGTTGCTGGTTGCTTCTCCTTTTCCTACTCACTACTTTAAAATCTTCCTGAGGGGTTGCTGGGGGGGGACATGTCATTTTTGTTTTCTGATGGGGTGGATTGCTGTTGTTAGTGGTGTGGGTCTCCCATGGGTTCTTCTTCTTTACTTTCTTCCTCTTCTGATTGGGTGAATTTTGGTTCCAGTTCTGTTTCAGGCTTGATGTTTGCATTTCAAAATGAGTTATATGTGGCCGGCCCATCAGCGCAGCAGTTGAGTTTCCACTTGCGATGCCAGTGACCCAGGCTCGGGAACAGACCTGAGTCATCAGAGGGCCGGCCAGGAGAGAAGGATCGAGCATCCCCGGAACTGCTCTCTTTCTCCAGGGGAAGAGCAGGACAAATGTCTGATGCTTGACAGACCCCTGGCAGAGGCCAGAGGTACCACAGCAACCGGCATTGGGAAGTTACTCAGAGTGGCTGGACAGACGCTGGATGTCATTGCATGTTCCTGCCCCCCCATGTACAGCCTACAAAAAAAATTCTCCCATGGAGGACCCTAGATGAAGCCTGCCCTGGCCTTCATCAGCCTCCAGGACCAACCCTTGGACCTAGTCCTGATGTGCGGCACTGTACCAGGGCAGCATCACACCCCACCCTGGGGGCAAGCCAGGGGGTATCTGAGGGTGGGCAGTCTAATGTGGAGGTGGAGGCAGGGGTCCGTGACCAGGCTGAGGTGCCGGGTCAGCCGTGGTGGGGGCAAAAAAAAAAAAGAGTTATGTGCCTTCTCTCTTTGCTTTTGGGCATCAAGTGTTATCTTCTCTTGGTCATAAAAGGAGCCTCTGTTATGTGTTGCCCATTGACATGTCTTATAAGAATAACCAGAGTCCTCACACAAATTGCAGCATACTGGATTTGGGCAGAAGTGGTTGGAATGCCCAGTGCATAAACATAAGTCACATACTGCATTATCACATGCATTGCTGCAGTGGGAAAGTGACCCACATCTGTGTCAAGACTTAGGCTGACCAGTGTAAAAACAGAATCCTTGATCTCTCCCTATGTAGAAACTACTGGGCAAATGCTGGGTTCCAGTTTTCACAGTTTTAAGTTTACCTTTTATTCACCACCCACCAGTCTATATGTTCTCAGAATCCATACATTGGGCACTGGGCTTTCTGTGATTTCTGCTCTCTGTTTAACCCATTGTAAGATGTCAGAGATATTTACACCTTTTTTTTTAAAGACGATGGTAACAGTTTTCCAAAATGGCTTTGTGGTGGGAATTACTATAAAGGGAGTCCAGACAGGTGATGTTTTAACCATATGGTATTTGAGCCAGAATGTATCCAGTAACATCGGATTTCTGAAAGTTACATTGAACTGTGTGTCCCCAGAAGTATGTATTAAGGCAAATATCTCTGCGGTAGTGAATTTCATTGACTCTTTTAATAACTTTCTCGCCACATAGGCTTTATAAGGGGGTTCTTCTAGGCCTCCCTTGTATTTTAAACAGTCCACATTTTTCCTTTTTACAGGTTCTCCCAACTTTGAAAAAAGGTCAGAAAATTTAAAGGTTCTGGGTGGATTTCCTTTTTTATCTTGATTTTGATTCTCTGAGTTGGATGGTTTGTCACCTGGATTATTTTCTATATTTGTAAGTTCATTATCTGGGGGTGGAGGTGGGGTTTGAATTAGGGAAGGAAGATTTTGCAAGGGGTTTTGCCTATCTATTATTTCAGCACAGGATGTCACAGGTTTTCCAGTTGGTGCTTCTTTTTCTGTTGTACTATCTTTCTATTTTGAAAGATCATGTTTATTTTCCTCTTTTAAGTTTTGTACAGCCTCTGTTTTTATTTTATGGTCTGTCTTGGTATTATTTTTGTCAGAATCTTTCTTGTTTGTAATATCACAGAATCACAGAAATTTGACAGCAGAAAAGAACCACACCGGCCCATCTAATCTGCCCTTTATATCCTCATTTGAGAAATATGATTTGAGTCTTTTTGTGTTTTAAGTTCTTCAGCATTATAATCATTGGTACTTTCCATTTCTGAGTCTGTAGTATTTACTGTATTCTTTTCCACCCTCCCACCAGTTCTGGTTGCCATAGCAACTGGACTGACACCGACATTGACAGTTTCCATATCGGTTTCCATTCCCTCATAACATGAAGGTTGTAGTAAAGGAGAAAGTGTACCTTTTGTGTTTAAAGCCACTTTTGCTGATTTCTGGATTTCTTTTGCAGTCACTACTGTCTCCGATATTTAAGGTTTCCCGTCCATCATTTTCTTCCACCCCTCAGCTTGCAGAGCATTTTCTGGCATCCACGGCTGTTATTCAGTGGTCTTGCTTGCAGTTGGCAAAGGTATGTCATCAGGAGAGGCAGTATCTTTTATGTTTCTAATGGAAACTTCTCCCAAGCTAGTTGCCATGGAGTTTGCAGTTGTTTCTAGGCAGTGCAAAGTTTCTTCCTCAGCAGCAAGCATTTTTAGAAGTCTGTCCCTGTGATTCCTGATTTCAACGAGTTTAATAGCAGATGTGCTTATTTCATATCTTGTGGTAGATTTTAAAATCTCCTTAGGTAAAGTAACCTTTGAAAGAGCTTCAGTATTTTTTTCTGAAAGTCCAGAACTTCAGGATTTATGGATATTGCTTCTTCAGGTAGCCTATTTATTTCCATATCTGGGTCTACAAATTCAGGTATTTTAGCATTGTTACTAAAGACCATCGTTCCATCCTGATTGTTCAAATTGAGAGCTCCATCTCCTGCTCCTTGGCACCCTGCTCCTTGGTCAGCCATCTTGCAGACCAAATGGGTGTCTGGGTTCCCCTACTGAAGAGTAGTGGGATTTCCCCAATGTCCTGGCCAGATTTCCCCCATTCACTAAAAATACCACCAATAGCTTAATCTGGTTCAATTTCAGTTGTTTGCCATCTGTATCTCCCCCCACCTCCAAGGGACTTCTAGTCTCAGTGAGCCAACTCGGACAACAAAATTCAATAAATAAACAAATAAAATCCTGTAATATGCTGTTGCTGAATACATGATGAGAGTGAGAGAGTCAGATCATTTTGTCTGATGCAGTTAGGAGCAGAAACAATGCTTCTCTATATGAACTTCTGATAGCTTGCATAGCTTGTGATTTCCTAGTGTGAAAATGTCAAGCTGTAAAGTTCAAACTGACAAATATCCTTTATTTTTTTCCCATATAGGTATTTATCCAGCTGCCCTCTTCTATCCGATCCCCCCAGTGCCATCACTCCAGTATCACTGGGACTTACCTTCAAGCCCAGTCACTGTGTGTGGAGCCTGCAGGGGGTCTGATATCATCCTGCAGCTGGGTTTTTTCTCTCTTTCCTGTTGCTGGGGCACACACAGCCAAATATGCATGTGTGGAGGCATGCACATCAGTGGACATCCTGCAACACCCTCCCCTTCCATTGTGCCCAACAGAACCACACCACCTGTGGACCTTCACCCAGGGGCAGTCATTCAGTGGGAGTACCAGTCTTCCTTCCCCTGAAGAGGAAAGCAGTCCTCTGGACACTCGATCCTCTTCCTCCCCAGCTGACCCCTGGCGGCCTGCTTGCACCTCATACATGGGTTGCCAGCATGGCAGGAGGTAAGGCACTGATACCTCAGCCCTCCACATAACTGGGCCAGCTGAATATCCTTTATTTTAACCAGCAGTATAAGCTGTCTCTCTACTTTGCAACCTATCATAAGTGGGTTGTATGCTCCAGTCCCCCGAATGGATGGCAATGCTCAAGTCAACTATGAGATCATTGTATATTAATAAAATTATGTTATATTCATGCAGTTGCCTACTGGTTCTAAAGTAGTTGCATTTATTCAGAAGCTGGGTGCTGTAGGATTTGAATCTGTGATTCATGGAAATTTATGGCTATTGGTGTTAGATTAGAATATGGGTTCATGAAATGTTTGGGGTTGGTAGGTGAAAGGGGTTGGGGCAACTTGATTGCACATTTTTAATTTATTTATTTCAATCTTTTTTCTAAAACAAATATTTACAGGCGATGAGGATGTATGGTGCCACTGTGCAGGCAGGCATGCATACTTCACAATATGCTTATTGATCTGCAAGCTTTTGTTAATTTTATTTTCATTTTGCTTCATTTCACTAACTGTAAACCTTAAAATACCTTTCTCTCACAGCCCATGCTGCTTGACTCATGTTTACTCCACATCTTCCATTGCCTTCCACAATTCCTATGTTATTGCCCTTCTTCACCAGTAATAAGAATTATTAACCCTTCCCACACCACCACTTTACTATTTTCTACTCCTTGCCTACTGGCACATACAGTACCTACCTCCCATCTCCACAGCTGGCCACTGAATGTAAATTGCCTATGTACTGCATCAGCTGTTTCAATATGCAGATGATAGTAAACTGTCATTTAGCAGCCGACCAAAGAGGTGAGAGTAGTGTATGTGCCAGCCACTGACAGTCACTGCATGGAAGACTGCAGTCAAATTGGGTAGCATCTTATAATAGTACAGATTTTGTTTTTATATTAGTGTAAGTGGATACTTGTGCTAGCAGCATATGTTCTTTTGCCAATAGTGGTAGGATTTGAATAAGCTGTTCCTGGACATATATTCCCTATGTAGTGGGGTTTAAAAATGGGTTTAGCAATTGTTATGGTCTGATGGGGGATTGGCAATTGGACAGCACTGTTTACTTTGTATTTACCTTTTTTAACACATCAGCCACTGTGACAACTTACCTTACAATTAATAAAGTGTATTTGCTGCTCATAATGTGACTGTGTATTTCTTATATAATAGAGTAATTGTTATCGCCCTTACTCTCATATTGATCTTTCAATATTTGTAAACTAATTATGTTCCTGCTTTTTTAAATAGTTGCTGTGATTTTCT
Source organism: Neoceratodus forsteri (assembly GCA_016271365.2). Classification (NCBI taxonomy): domain Eukaryota; kingdom Metazoa; phylum Chordata; order Ceratodontiformes; family Ceratodontidae; genus Neoceratodus; species Neoceratodus forsteri. The sequence continues at coordinate 1,060,694,007 of CM028130.1, read as the reverse complement.
GGGGATCGAGTGTGTTAGTGTGTTTGTAAGTTGGGTGATTGCAGTGAATAGGGATGTAAGCCTTTTTTATTATGTTTTTAAAACACAAGTGTGGAGAGCATTTGAGGTAGGATGGGTGAATAATAAAATTACTGGTCTGAGACCATACAGTTTTCAAAAATATATACTTTCAACTCATAGCCATAGGAAGGCACACTGAGTAACAAGTCACACATCTCCTGGTGCAACCTAGGGGGAAGGGGTACAATAGGAATGAGACATTAAACATTCAATTTACAAGATCAACAATAGCATACAGTTGTAAGGCAGGTGTTACAAAAAGTGTTACAACAGTGCTGAGCATAACATGTAGAAAGAGTGGACAATAATAAGTGCCAGGTTAATAAGTAAACAAGTGCTTACGTGAAAGAAAGGGGAAGGGGAGGGAGGGAGAGGGGTGAGGTGGGAGAGGGTAAGAGTCATGTCCCTGGATACCCTCTCAGGGTGCAAGGAACCCTGCAATGGGACTGGTGAGACCAGAGAGAAGGGGTTAATGCAGTGTACCAGAGATACCCCTTTAGGATGGTGAGGGAAGTTAATGATCAGAGATACAAGCCCCTTGGGGAGGTAAGTGAAGGTGACGGTAGAGAGGTAGGGTTTGTCCAGGGCTTAGAGGAGGGAATTAGATAGGGACATGGCAGGAACATCTAGGTGTAAGATAATCATTGAGGGCAGAGCTGATAGAGTAGGCAGACGATGAGTGCCAGATTTGAGGTTGGAGGGAATTTCAAATTTTTGGGAGGCAGTAAGAGAAACCAAATTGGCCAATTTGGGTGGATCTGCAGAGAACAACCAGGGTACAGGAATCAGATGATCTAAGGGAATGGGAGGATGGGGGGTGTTATAAAGGAGGAGGTGATGTAGGAAGGAAACTCACCCAACCAGTGCTTGAAGGTGAATTTAGCACAGTGGGAGAATCACCTATTTGTAAAACACGGGAAGGATAGGGAACAATAAAGATCACAGTGATGGGTGCGAGGGGGGGCATCCAGGGCAAAGCAGCAGAAGGAATTGAAGAGGGTTTCCAGTCTGGCCAGGGAGAACTTAGTGGCAGCACCATAGACTACACCACAGTAGTCAAAAATGGGCAGTATCATCTTCTGAACAAGTTCACACCTAGCCATAGGAGGGATGCAACTATGATTCCTGAACAGAGCACCAAGCTTGTGGCACAGTTTTTTCTGGATGGTGTCATTATGACCAGAAAAGTTTAGGTGTTGATCCCACCAAACACTTAAGTACCTGAATGTGTGCTCAAGTAAAGTCCCATCAATGGTGTGGAAAGTGGGTAGGGAGGGAAGCCTAGAGAGTATCTGCCTTGTGCCAAAGGTCATGGAGACAGTCTTCTTGGCATTGAGGAAAAGCTGATGGTTAGCAAACCAGAGCTGAACCTTGTCAAACTCTTGCTGTAAGGTGGTTGTAACCTCATCAGGACAGGAGCCAGATGCATACAGGACTGTATCATCTGCATACATATGTATAGCAGCCATTTGCTGGTTGCTGACAGCAGGTTGTGGAAGTAATATTTTTTTTAAATACAGCCTTCATTGTGGATTTGCATTTGTGCATTAAACTATCTAGTTAGACTGTATGGTCACAGTCTACCCTGTATGTTCTCCACACTTGGATTTTTGTAACTATTTCAAGTCTTAGCCAGCCTCCAAAGAGCACCACCCCACACCAGTGGGACATGGCACTATATATGTAAAAGTACTCTGTTTTAGAACACACACTGACCAAATCAAAAAGAAAACAACAGTAGGATCAATTTGTAACAGGGTGATTTTTTAAAAGCCCCATAGTGACAACAGATGACTCTCTCAGAGGCATGCTAGGGCAAGCAACTTTTGTGAAACAAAACAGCAGACCCTATTTAATTTTTTTTATTGTATATATTTGTGTTCATGAAACAGAGTACATTTACAAATATAGCCCACATGGCTATAAAAGGAGAAGGGGTGATTTATCTTCTCGAAATCTCAACTAATCTGGAGTCTCTTGTTTTATCTGCTGGGAGCTGACTTTGTACTTGCAATAGATCACAATCCTCTCTGTTGGGTTAATCAAATGAAACATACACAACTCAGAATTATGAGGTGGTACCTGGCACTACAGCCATTTGAATTCAAACTGATTCACAAATCCAGAAATGAGAATGTCAATGCTGATTTTCTGTTAGGATATGGTTCAGGAATTGAGAATTCAGAAGGTTGAAAAAATGTGTCTGCTTAACTGACATGGTTGCTGTAAAAGGTGTTATGAAAAATGGGATACTGCATATGTAAAGAACTGTAAATCTTTTAAAGTACTGTTAAAAGAAAAATAAAAGAAGATTTTAGAAACCTGTTTTATTTTAGAAAAAAAACAGGTTCCCTTTAGGTTGGGGTGTGTGTGACAGTGCTGGGTAAGACTATATCCCATTTGTTATGTAGAAAGTCTGGGAATATATTGTTGAAACTTCAAACAAATTTGATATTTTGACTAATGTAGATCTGTGACCACAAACAACAGTAACAGATCTAGGGGAAAATTTTAAAGAAAGAGATGTAATGGACTTAAATGGAATGCAAAAAAGAACAAAGTTAATGAGACAGTCTGTAGATTTCCCTGGAATATTGTTGTCATGGAACATTTCAGGACTAGGAGATAAATTAGGAGATCTGGAAGTAGCAGGTTGTTTGAATAAATTCAACATAATATGCATTCAAGAAACCTGGATTGTTGGGGCTATTTATTTAAATGGTTTTAAAGCTTATTGGAAAAGTGCAATAAAAAAGAAAAAAATATGGAAGAAATATAGGGGCTGGTAACTTTATGTAAATTGGAAGATAAAGTACAAACAGAAGAAATAAAGACGGGAAGTGATAGCATTCTGATAATCAAAATTATAAGGAAAAACACAGGTGATTTATTTATAATTAATATTTATGCACAACCAGAATCAAGTAAATTTGGTGCCACAGATTGGTTAATTCATACTGATTCTATACTAAGAGAAATTCAACAAGACTATCCAACAGGAAAAATTGTGGTTACTGGTGATATGAACATAAGAATAGATAGATTGTCAGGAATAGATAAAGACATTACAAATTATATTGATCAGGGGGATTTAATTAAGATAAAGGGAAAGAGAAATTCTTCTGATAGGAAAATTGGTACTAACAGGATTGAAATACATAGCAAACTTATAAGCAATAATTTAATACTACTAAATGGTAGAATAACAGGAGATATAGAAGGTAAATTTACATTTATGGGGGGAATGGATCTTCTGTGATAGATTACATCTGGATAAATCTCCAAATGTTAAATCTCTGCTTAAGGATGGATATACAGCTTAGGCCAGAATGCCAACATCTTGTCTTAGAGCTTAAAATAAATTATATGAAAGGAAAAAATAGAAAGATGTGTACAGCCCCAATCGAAATTAAAAATAAAATTTGTATTGGATGGGGTATAATTCAGAGTGATAATTTTATACAACTCTTAGAAAGCCAGGGAATCCTTGCAGAATTAAAAGAATTAGAAGGCAAAATAGAGAGTGACGATTTATATAGCCGATTCAGGGCTATATTAGGGTCAGTTTCGATATTGATAAACAAAAAGATCAATATTCATAAAAAAGAAGTATATATGGTATAATGGAGAAAAGAAAAAAGGCTAAACAAGCATTAAATGAACAGCTTAGAAACTTGAAAAGCAACCCTTTCTTAAATAATAATAGCGTAATGAACAAATTAAGGAAAGATTATAGAGAAACTTTAAAAATTAATAGACAAATATATATCCAGAAATTATGGACAGATCTGGAATTGGCAGTTAAGACTAAAGATAGTAAAACCTTCTGGAGAGTAGTTAACAAAGGAATGAGTAGTAATGGATAGGAGCCAGAAAACTACCTAGAATCTGACATATGGATGAAACATTTCAGTAAATTATTCTACAGAAGAGATCATTTTTATTTACAAAAGCTCTCTAACAGTTTATTAATAAAGTGAATAGGACCAAAAGCAAAAATAAAAAAGAAAGAAGTAGAGCAAGCAGTAAATTCATTTAATAAACGTAAAACACCTGGACTGGATAGTGTACCTATAGAAGTAATTTGGAAGACCAAAACATTATGGATCCCAGTATTATGTAAATTATTTAACCAGATATGGGATAGTGGAAAAATCCCAAAGAGTTTCCCAACTGAAATGTGTGCCTCTGCCTCTAGCATGCCCACCAACGGATCCATAGGATTTATCGCCGAACCCCCATATCTTATTCTTTGACACTCTGAACAGCTGCAGCCTTGTTCTAGCACATGCTACCACACTTGGGGATAATAATTGTCTTTCGCCCCCAAAAAATTCAGTACCTCGTCCATCCAACACCTCCCTCTGCCCCAACCTCCAGGACCCTCCCAGTTATGCCCCTGCTACTATATTCCTCCTCTTGCACTTAGTACAACGGCAGCTTTTCTCCTCCATATGTCACTGCGTTTTGGGGCAAAAATCACTTTGTCACCTTTTGAACAGTCCTCCACCCTCCCAATCCCTCACTCTGCTCTAACAATTGGGTCCTCTTCACTTGCGCCCCTATTCCCCACCTCTTCCTACATTATGCATGTGATATCTTCTATCTGGTATGCCTACCCTCTCCCTAACATTTCCCACTACAAAATGCACAGTTTTTGGGCTTGGGTCCAGCACAAGTTCATTCATATCCATGACTCCTTGTAGTTCTATGTTCAATGTATATTACCTGTAAATGTGTATTTTTACTATAATAGCAGCTATTTTTACTGTTTGTACTATTGTAACTTGTCTTTCTGTATTATTACTGTAGAACCGCAGGTCCACCTTGTAAATGAGCTTGCTCAATGGTGCCTACCTGGATAAATAAAGATATTGATTGATTGATTGATTGATTGATTGATTGATTGATTGATTGAGTTGGCACTTAAGTATTATTATACCAATTTTTTTTTAAAAGGAGAGAAAGATAAATCAGAGTGTTATAGTCCAATAAGTTTAATTGACAGCACTGCTAAAATATTTATAAGAATCTTAAACAATAGAATTGAAACATGGGTAAAGAAAGAAGGGATGTTGGATGAAGCCCAAGCAGGATTCAGGATGGGTTATGGAACAATACATCAATGTTTTACTCTTGCACATTTAGTGTATAAATATAAGACAATTAAAAAACAAAAGTTGTATTGCACTTTTACTGATCTAAGATCAGCTTTGACTGTGTTAATAAGGGTTTATTATGGGAATGATTTGAACAAAAAGGGATGGAAATATCAATATTAAATATTATTAAATTACTGTATCAGAACAATTTTCTTGTATTAGATATAACACAAAGGGGGAAATCAGTAATTGGTTTGAGACCAATATAAGAGTAAAACAGGGCTGTACTTTATCGACAGTTTTTTTTAATGTCTTCTTTGATACTGTCCTCAATACATTATATGAACTAGAGTGTCATATGCTGATGATAGGCATTAAAAGATGTCCATATTTGGCATATGCAGATGACATCACCTTACTCTCAACCAGTTATTTAGGTATGAAAAGATTATTAAAGAAATTTTACCGAGAATGTGCTCAAACAGAGTTAGCCCTTAATTATGAAAAAACAAAACTTCTAGTATTTGTTGGGAATAATAATATATATATAAGTATACAATAAACAACAATAGAATAGAAGTAGTAAAGAAATGTTGTTACTTGGGTATAATATTCTCACAGGAAGGTACTTGGAAGAAACATATTTTAGAAACTGAAAACAAAGTAAGAAAAATTATTCCCAGTATTAACTCATTCTCTTATAAATATGGAGGGAAATCAGTAAAAGGAAATATAGACGTAATAAATGCAAAAATTAAAAGCCGGATATTGTACGGTGCAGAGATATAGGGCAGCTATTAAAAAACAATGATTGAACCTTGTCTAAAATTCTATAAGAAATTATTAGGTTTACCCTCAAGTGCTCCATCAGCATTAGTTAGGGCAGAATTGGGACAGGTACAGATAAAATGTCAGATTATACAAAGATTAATATTTTACTGGTTGAAAGTATATTTTATGGAAACATATAGATATCCAAGACTTTGCCTGGATTTAAATAGAAAATTAGTGTTTCCAAGTATGAGAACAGTAGAAGACTATAGTAGACCATATGGTTTATTAACCTATATCCCAGATACTATCAGATACCCCTCTGGTTATATAAATTTTGAAATTAAAAATAGAATAAGAGATGTTTTTGTACAACAGGATTTAGAAAAGTGTAAACAATATAAGGTATGTAATTGGCTAAAATCTAATAAGAGGAATCATAAAATGGAAAAATATTTGTCTATATTGACAAACCCCGGTCAAAGGTTGATTTTAACTCGATTTAGATTTGAATGCTCACTAGTCAGAGCTATAGAAAAAGATGTGCAATAAATAGAGATGAAATAGATGATTTATGTAAATGTGGTCATGGACAGGATAATCTGAAACATCTACCCATATTATGTCCTCTATATAATGAATATAGGAAGAAATGTTTGGGAAATATTATAAGGGAACTGGAATATGAACCAATACATTTAACAGCTTATCTTTTAAAAACAAATGTTAAATATATTTTAATACTTGTTGCCTCCATCTTGAAAATAATTGAAAGTAAACAATTACATATGTATTAGGTCTAAATTATTTTATCTGACTATGAGAAAGTTAAGTTTAAAAAGGAGTTGAATAAAGTATGGCTTTATGTATTATATGGTAAATTGAAATACTTGAAATACATTTGCACATATATTGATAAAATACTGTGTACAACTTTGTCTATCAGATATAGTAATATTTTTCCTATGTATGTGGATAGTGAACAGTATTTATATGTGATTTTAAGTCTTTGTAAATTGTAGTGACTTATTATAAGTCGAACAATAACATTTTGAATTGAAATATGTAGAAAGTGTTAAAAGCAAGGATCTATTTTTTCCTCTCCTATTTCTGCTGTTTGTCTCTTGCCTGTCTGCTTGTGCAGTCACATTTTTGTGCGGAACTTAGGGATTGGCCACTCCAATGGTCCCACAATTTCCCTTTTATCTCCCTTCTTTCACTTGCTGTTTCTATTCTTTCTTTCTCTCCTTGCTTCTGTGTGCTTAAAAATATATGTGAATCTTTATATGAAACTGTAATCCCTTGGTTTGCAAATGTATAAAACTGTATTGTTGAAATGATTGCAGAAAGCTATTTGGGTTTATTAGAAAAAATATCAATTTGGAACGTAGGGGATTCACTTTGAAATGCATTTTAACCTATACAAGTTCGCTAACAAAATTGTCAACAGAAAACCAGCTCTGGGACAAAATGTATTATTTTGTTGCACCTTTAAGTCTAGATGTTCTCTTCAAAATTGCCTCAGGAAAGAAACTGACAATGTTCTCATACATATTGTGAAAGGCAGGAGATGTAACTTACAAGAACAAGATGCAGAATTTAAACTGCCAGAAAAAAAACAGAGAGCAATGTTTTGTTTAGAAAAAGAGGGAAGCTGAGATTTAAATTGACAGAGAGTTTTAGATGTAGGACTTTCTTTGAACTGCCCGCATGATTCTTTTTCTTATTTTATTGTTATTGATAATAAAATGCTACTAGTGAATTTTATAACATTTCTTTATCTGCCTATGTTTCCTGACTGATGCCTCTACAACAATTACAGTAAGTTAATACAAATGACATATACTTAAATACTAAAGATTTAAATACCCTCTACCTTTATACAAAGATCCACAGAATAGGGACATTAAAAAGATGATCTTTAAATCACTAAAGTGAATACATTATGACACCATATACATATTAATTAAAATGAATGAAGTCTCCCATTTGTGCAAACCCTTTTAGTGCCATTTGTATCTATTTTAACATATAATGCTAGTAGTATGCAAGTCCCTTAGTACTGAAGTGCAATATCAAATTGTTAATTTGCAGCTGCATACTAAATGCAAACTTTGATACTGCCTAGCCAATAACATACTGCATAGGCTTTATGGGAAACAGAAACACCTAGTACATATGTCTATGCATATATTAAGACATATGAGGTGTCACAAATATATCTACTTGATTAAATCAGTGTCATTTTTTTGGTACAAACCTGGCAGTCTGGGAGCACCTCAAAAAAATTTAACTAAATCCGTGCAGCTAATTGGCTGCTGCATAACAGGTGAGTTCTCAGTACACCCAGCACATTGCCACACTGTATAGCTACTGTATCATAGAAAAGATACAGTAAGAGAAAAATATTGGAAATAAATTAGATGAAAGGGAAAACAGAAAAAAACAGGAAAAAAACAAACATCAATTCAGATTACATGTAACATGCTAATATACTCTTATAATATAAAAGCAGTAATTTATTTTCTTTTATCATTGCTGCTATCACAATCTTTTTTAAATGGAGCAGGCCCTGCTATGGTTAGTTTCAAATGGTGGCAATTCAAAACTTACATTCAGACATGCTTTTTTCCTAGCCTTGAGGCTATAAATCCAATATGCTCTCTTTTTTGTTTCATTTTTTAATTTTTTTTTTATTTTAAACTAGAGCATATGGATAATAAATGCCTATTTCCATAGGCAACCATAGTCATGGTACAAGTAATAGAGAGTATATAACACAAGACTATCTATACAGACAACAAAATACACAGTCCAAGAATGACATTTTTATACATAAAGTAGAGCACCATTAGTGCCCATCACAAATGTTTCTTTTTAACACCAGGTTCTTGAAATCTCCCCCTTTGGGTTTGGGCATAACTGGTCAATGACTCTGAAGCTGAAGGTATGCTCTTCAAAGTTTAGGGGATTTGTCACATGACTGGCCATTGAATAAGTCAGATTCTTGCTGGCTATTTCTCTGCACTGTTTTCCAACCTGTATTTTAAATCGCTTGATTGTTTTTCTTATGTAGTAGGCACCACAGGAGCATGCTGCCAAATATATTACTCCTGTGGTGTCACAGTTTGGAAATTGACATATTTCAAACTGTCTGCCTGTGTGAGGATTCTGAAATACATTTCCTGCCATTATGTGTTTTCAATGGACACATTTTTTACAGGGATAATAACCTTCCCTAACCTTGATTAGCCATTTCATAGCACATTGGTGATGGCTATGTACCAAAATGTAATTTACTGTCATTGCTCTCCTATATGACATTCTTGGAGGAAATTTGGTAATTTCTCTTAAACCACTATCTCCATTCAGAACATGCTAATTGGACTTTATAATGTGTTCTATACAATTGGCATGTGAGGAATACATGGTTACAAAACTGAATCTGTTGTTAGTGTCTGCTTTTTGGTTTCTGCTATATAGCAGGTCTCTTCTTTTCTGGAATCTATTGAAAAACTTCTGATTCCTGAATATTCATGCTACCATATCCCCATTCAGGGAATCTGTTGTCTAAATCCCTAGCACCCACTTCAAAATGTGTCTATGCAGAGCAATTCCATTAAGTCACAAGTTTCTGCCTTTTGGGATATTGGTGACAATGTGGCATGGATGGCAACTTTATGCCAATAATATTGTATTTCTGTCTGTTTTCTTTCTAAAAAATGTTAGTCTCCACTGTCCTGTTGTTATTTTTTTTTTTGTAATTAGTCAATCCCCCCCAAAGAAATTCACAGATGTCTTATGTGCTGTGTATGTGAATATAAGATGGGGATTAGACTTTGACAGCAGATAAGGACCACTTGGCCCACGCAGTCTGCCCATTTCCCTACCTACTGGATAAGCGGCAGATTCTAGTTAACCAACAGCCTACTTCCTGCAACCCCCCACTATAATTGCCTTGTGTCTGTCCCATGCATGTTTGAATTCCCCCACTGTTTTAGACCCAATGACCTCCTCAGGAAGGCTGTTCCATGTACCCACCACTCTCTCCATGAAAAAAAATGTCCTCACATTACCCCTGAGCCATCCCCACTCTATCTTTAAATTGTGCCCCCTTGTTTTTACACATCTCTTTTTCTGAAAGATGCTACCCTCCTGGACTTTGTTGATTCCCTTGAGGTACTTGAACATTTCTATCATGTCCCCCCCTGTCCCTCCTTTTATCAAGAGTATACATATTAAGCTTTCTCAGTCTCTCTTCATATGGTTTCTGCTGCAGACCCTGCACTATTTTAGTTGCCTTCCTCTGGACTGCTTCCATCCTGTCTATGTCCTTGCATAGATGAGGTCTCCAAAACTGCACACAGTACTCCAGATGGGGTCTCACCAACTGTCTGCATAGAGGGATAACCACTTCCCTTTTTCTACTTGTGATGCCCCTTCCTATGCATCCCAGTATCTCCCTGGCTCTCCTTACTGACTTTTCACATTGCTTACCCACTTTTAGGCTATCTGATATGACTACCCCCAGGTCCCTTTCCATTTTTGTTGTTGTTAGTACCTCCCCTGCTATTGTGTACTCTTCCCTTGGGTTTTTGTTTCCCAGGTGTATTACTTTGCACTTCTTTGCATTGAATCTAAGTTGCCATATGTTTAATGGAGTATAAGCAGGACACAAAATGTTTCAACTCTCATAGTGATCTACACCACACTGCCCCCACATCATCAAACAAAATGTCTCCACAGTGACAGGTTATTCCTAAATGGGTTTCTGGAACTGTCTAAAACATGTTTTTGTTCACATAAACCAACATGAAGATTTTCCACTATTGGTACAAACATTGTACCCATTGTAATGTCTTTCACCTGCCGAAAAATTATATTCAAAAACATGAATACATTATACTTCAAGTCACATTCAGATAATTTAAGTAAAAACTCAGTAGAGGAATTTGAACCATCTGGTCCCAAGTTGAGAAAGTGTGCTAGTGCATCTAAAGCTCCCTCATGGAATATTAGGGTATAAAGACTCTATATTCATAGTTACCAAGTATGAGACTTCTTTTATTTCAATGTTGTCTAAAATCTGTAATATGTCACATGTGTCTTTAAGCTAGGAATGTAGTGATATGGTATAAGGTTTGATATGATGATCAATATATTTGGACAGCAATTCTGTCAAAGACTCTATGCCACTCATTGTAGGACATTCCAGTGGTGACTGAAGTGTTTCATGCACCTTTGACAACACATGTATAATAGCCAATCACAGGATGTTCTGAAACAAAAAACTTGTTGGTCTGCACCTATAGTTAACTTACAGTAGAGCTGATTGCTTAATATGACAGAGCCCTCAAGTAGCACAAATACTGTTATAACTAAGAGCTCCTCTAAAGGAAGTCAGAAAAGTTTTCTCCACCTGGCAGTGGTAATTTTTTCTAGCAACCCTTATTCAGAAGATGGCTTCCTTTTTTTGTTTTATTATTTTGGAAAACATTCCTATGGGGATAGTGGACTGGAGAGACATTTTATTCCACCCTAATACTCTAGATATTTATTACAATTATTTTATGTAAGTGTTGAAAATATTCCAGCAAGCTCTATAGCTAAGAGACTTGTACATATTTGTATATTCTTTAGAATATTTTAGATCTTCAGCAGATTATTTAAATGAAGTGATGAAGGTTTGGTACCCTGATTAACTCTGGAACTGGTTATTTATATAGGTTTACCACTGACTGGTTATAAATATTATGAAATCCAACCTAAAGTTTTACTAAAGTTACATGAGCAACAATTATAAAACGGTCTACTTAATTTATGATATTGTGAGCACAACTTTTACTAATACACCTAGTCTTCCTCTGATACACTGATTCAATCCACAATGCAAGTTTTAAATGTCTTAACATACATAGTATTGTAATGTTTGTCATTGTAACGATTGTAAAGTCAAACAATAAAACCTACCACAACTCTATTTTAATAGAGTTTCCATTAACGCCCCCCCACTGATGTTAGAAGGATCAGCCTATAATTGCCAGGCCTCCTCCCTGCTGCTGCTCTTATGGAGCAGGACTACATATACCGTCCTTCAGTCCTCTGGAACCACTCCCTGTCGTGGTACAATAGTCATTTGCATAGCAAGTTACCAGAATAGTGCTTTGGTCTTGTAAGCACTCTGGTTTGCCCTGTGCAAATTGCTTGTTTGCTCTCATGCATGTGTGGAATGTCTCTTCCTTAACCCCGCTATCTCCATTTCATGTCTATTCCTTGACCCCATATGTCTCCCTTCATAGGTCTACAGGGGACATTGCCTGCAATTTTCACCTTCATTGCCCTGCCTAGTGTCCAGTGATATGAGAAAAGCAATATGAATGAATCAATATGAGTGAAGTAATTTGGTAGACTGTCAAAACAGCAACATGGAATTAATGATGAATCTAATAATAGTGAATGTGGGAGGAAGCAAGAATGGTGACTATGTTCTGTAAACCATGACACAGCACTGTAACTTTTGTGCGGCTTCAGAAGTAGTTGCATAATGATAGGGTGATGTGGGGGGCAATGGGGGGTGCAGGAGGGGCAAAGCCCCCCATATGAAACAGGAGGTAGTGTGTTATTTTTTTTTGTTTGCTTGTCCATTTACCCTTTTGACAGTTGCTGTGATTTGCTTAGGTTGTGTGTGTGCTGTCACTCATACAGTATGTATTCACTGTTATTCCTTTTGCTGATAAGTTTTCACTTAATCTTTGATTTTATTTTTTTAGTCTTCTTGCTTTGCTAAATCAATCACTTGTATATTATGTCCACCTAAGATAGTCCTTCACTTATCTATACCTTTGTTATTGGGATCCCAGTAGCTGGCTAAGCAGGTCTCAGAACGGTGACCAGATACATTGGTGATTTCTCTGCTGCTGATTCCAGGAATATTGTGGTCAAGCAAAAAGCTGTCAGTATAGATACCCTTACAAGACAGCATGCATACACCAATCATTGTACAGCCACAGTTATGTGGACTTCTGGTACCAGATTATGGAGATCTTCCTGAGCACGCCTGGCCATGTCTGTAAGCCAAACCACAGTCTACACACTCTACCAAGTATGGTATTTGGGTTTAACAGGTGGCTTTCTATATCTTTGTGGGACTTTCTCATGATTTTTATATATATTTTTTTACTTATGTTAATGTGTCTAGCATTCCACATCTATGTAAAAATGTAATTCTTTATCTATGGGACCCTGTAATGTCCTAGGTAAAACTCACTGTCTTTTCATTTTTTGTAAAAAATTGTAAATTTCAGGTTGCTGGAGGAAGACAATGTCACCAATCTGTTTTCCTCACAAAAAGATGACAACACAACACCAACTGTACCCAAAAAAAGTAAACCAGACAAACCAATGACCCCTCAGAGATTTCAAGCAGTGACACACTCAGAGCTTGACAAAATAGAAGAAGAGCATAAAGAGGTAAATACAAAAAAAAAAACACACTTTGGGCAGTACACAATTTCAGGCAGTGGGCTCATTCTGGATGCATTGAACTGGACTGGCAGACAGACACAGTAGAACACATAAGCAACACCTTGAGACAGTTGTGCTGAAGTCCGCACAACAGCAGGTGAACAGTATTCTGTGTCTGGCTACTGTGCCTTAAGAGCTGGGTCAAATAGATACCTGAACAGCTCAGCCATAGGGCATAACATAAACATTATAGGTGACCAAAGATTTAAGCCTGCCAATAATGTTCTAACACCATTTAAAAAAAAAATGAGAAAGGCCCAAAAAGATGAAGCAAGCCACCACCCAGGAATAACTGAGACAGATCGCAGCACACGCAGAACATCAAAAGCCCTTTCTCCTGATACCACACCTGGAATAATTGAAAAGTCTGGTTTGATACACAGCTCCACATGGCTAGGCGTGGCCAGGAGGGTCTCAGGGAACTGATGCCAGACTCATTTGCAGTACACACAGATGAAAATGGCTCACAGTATGTAGGACTTAAATATAACGAGCCAACAAAAAATCACAAAAAATCCATTAGAACAAAAGAAAAACAGTTACAAAGGGTTTATGTACTCTGAGCCAGACAACCCTATGTGTCCTGTTAAGTCTTTCTTGAATTACTTATCTAAGCTGCCAGAAAATTCACCAGCCTTCTAATTACACCCACTAAGACAGAGTCAAGCAGTCCTAGACACACTGCCTTTTTGGTACTCCAAAGAACCAATGGGGAATAATTTCCTAGGAAACTTAATACCTAAAATCTGCAAGGAGGCATGATTAACAAACAGGTACACCGATCATAGTGTTAGAGCCACTGCTGTTCAGCTTTTATCAAATGCAGGACTCAGCAGAAGAGAAATAACCAGCGTAACTGGTCACCATTCTGAAAGCAGCCTAGCCAGTTACTGGGCTCCCAACATCAAAGATAGAAAGAACTGGAGCTCCATCTTAGGTGGACATAACATCCAAAAGACTGATACAGCAAAGCAAGAAGAAACCCAAACAATGAGTGGCAAAGAAAAAAACAAAAGCATGCCATCTCCAAACACCAGCACTGAAGATAGTTGATCCACAACAAACTTTTCTCTATCTAACTGCACTGTCAATGCACCAATTAGTTTCATCACGTACAACAAATAATGTGGACTAACTCTTGTATTTCAAAGTAGTATTTAATATGTAAAAAATAATTTATAGTGGTTTAAATGTAATTTGTATTTTTCTATTTTAAGGACTATTTTATGTCCCACAGTTGTAATGTTCAATAAAAATGAATTTATTGGTTTGCAAAGTTAAAATTCTGTGTCAGTATATTTTTTCTAACTGTAATACCATTTTCAAAGTGCAATAATACCCTCCAGGGTGGGCGGTATTGGGCAATACCGGACCTTCCAGGATCTATAAGGCCCTCTGCCTGCAGCATCAGGCCTCATTATGCCCCTGGGTGGTCCGTTATTGCCCAATACCGCCCACCCTGTCAGGTATTATTGCTTACATAGTATCTTAGTTTATGACTTATATAGTTCCTTAACTGAGAATATCTCCTCCTTTAAGTACATAGGTGTTATATTTGATCCCCCCCCATACTTTCCCTTACATATGGCTGCCACCAACAAGTCATTCAATCTTAAATTAAGTCCCCCCTTTCAGGTAAGATCCAGTATAACCCTAAAGGCTAGGCTGGCTATAGCTAACTGAATTCTTCTGCTTAGCCTTATCTACTGTGTCCCATTCTATTTCAGCTCCTCCAAGGGCACCTCAGCCAAGTTCAACACAGTCCATAACAGATCCACAATGGGTCATTGACAAAATATTTGTCAAACAACCCAGCAGCGAAACCAGCAGGTCAACTGCATTTTGCAGTCAGCTGCCATTTTCCCAAAGACACAAGTGGTGCTGTTGTCACTGTAGGGGACTCCACTGTTGAAATGTTGATGTCAGGGGTGTATACCATCTAGAACAATGCCTACCACTTTGTGCAATATGCTGCTTGATTCATTCATCACTGCACTTCCCCGAGTTGGCTTTCCTCTTCCTCTAAACATTCTTTTAAATGTGCTGTTTTATTGATAAGCTTATTAGATCTGGTACTTCTCTTTGTTTGCCTTTCTTGTTGAGGTCTTCTGCCACATCCTATAGCCTTCATTCTGGTGATACTCTGCTATTTCATGAACCAAGATGCTCCACTAAGATGGGACAAGTTGACTTTTCTCACTCAGCTCCCAGGTTCTGGAATTGTCTCCCATTACTGATCAGGTGCTCAGATTCCCATTGTCATTTTACATTGGCATTATTTGTACCTGAGCTAACTGTTACATGCTCTTAAACTGAATTCTCTGTGCAGTGTTCACTGTATGCTAAGTAATACTGGGAAAAAATGTGGATTGTACTTCTGTGAAAATGTCATATAATTCTTCAATTTTCATGAAATTTCACTAACATCTGCCACAGGGGAAATTCATGGAGTACGGCACAATTTCATTTTGTTCAGTGGAACAATCACACAAATGGAGCAATTTCACTGATGAACTGTGGAAATCTTGTTTACGATAAAACCATTCCACAGTTCTTAGTAAAATTCTGCTGTCTGCAGTAAGAATCCATGGAAGCATGTTCTTGGCCATTTCAGCCATGTGATTGTCTTGAAGTAAGCAGGAATGAAAGGGTCAAACAGTTATTTGCTGTAGGAACACCCCATCTCTAAAGTAAGACTGACCCTCTTCCTAAACATAACTCCTACAAAGTGCTATCAATTTGATACGTGTTTCTAAAATTCAGAAGTTCATCGAACAAGTCCACCATTTACTGTTAAATTCCACAAAATACTCTGAAAGTTTCCATAAGCAATATGGTCACATGCTAGTCCTCTGCTAGGTGGAAATATAAGGGTGAATGGGTGGGTTGCTCTAGCAATCCTCTCCCTCTTTACCTCTCTCTCTCTGTCTATCACACACACACACACACACACACACACACACACACACACACACACACACACACTCTCTTTCCCATAAGTCATTGCTCCTCCTACCCAGCTGTGTAGTTTTACAGTGTGTGTTGAAGGAAAAAGGTCTGCAGCTCCTTCTGGCTTATTTTTGTAAACCAAAAAGCAACATCTATATGCACGTTGTAACATTTCCTTTTTGTGCAAGTTTTTCCTTTTTTTATGTGAAGTCCCTGCTGAGTTCTTTTTTTTGGGGGGAGGGGTGCTATTTTTAGCAATATAAGGTTTAGTCTATTGACTTTAGTTTTTGTGAGACACTTATCTGTTTGCATGCCGGTGGGTGACAAGAGAGGAAAAGGAATTGTGTCTGGGGCAAAATCAGAACTGTGATGTGTTTGTCATTGAGCAGTGGTGGTGGTGATGGGCATGGAGGTGATAGTAAGACCTTCTGTTTAGTGTCAAATGTTCCCATGAGGAGAGGGGGTGCTCAAGCAGCTGGGGCCAGCATCAGCATTGCTAGACTTTTTGTTTGGCAGGATGTAACGCTAAACCAAAAGATAGTGATGCCTTTACTAAGCAAGTGTGGAGTCCCTGGAAATCATACCTGCACATCAGGGGAGAGACCAGGACCCAGAATGAGAATAGGAGGCCAATATATGGTACCTTCATCTGCCTCCTGGCAGCCAGTTTCCATCATTGGTCTCCCTCCCTAAGCATGCTCACGCTCAACATCCTAAGGTGACAATGCAAATGAATTGCTGACATTCATGCATATTGCCCACCTCAAACATGCCTTGTTTTCCCCACAGCATGGTCACCTGTATTCCCCAGTTTGTGATACTGCAGTGGCCAGCCATGTCCCACCAACTTCAGAGGAGGAGAGCATCTTCTGAGACATTCACTCCTCCTCTGCCCACAGCTCTCCTATGATTAAGGCTCATTCCCAATACTGTACTTGGTTGCCAACATCACAAGTAGCAGTGCTGATACTGCACCATCAGGCCAGCTGTAAATAAATTAGTATAATGTTTTAAACATTTTTTGATTTTGTTATATTTTTTTATATCAAATACTTTCACATAATTCACATTATGGACACATATCCACATATTTTCTTGTATCACCAGTGTTTTATAAAAGTTGTTCTTCATACAGAATCATAATGAAAAATGTAGAATGTGATGAACAGCTTGGAACATTGAGTGTGAGCAGCTATGTGGCAGGTGGCAGGGTGAGGATACTAAACACAAACATAAAAAACTAAAAATAAGTTATCCCTTGCCATGTCATGCTGCACTCTGATGCCTCTGTAACTGGATTTGTAGTTTGTGAAGCAAGAAAATCTTCCAGCATAAAAATATTTAGTCTCGACTGAGAAAAACAAGCTGTTTCAGACACCTCATGGTGCTGTGACACCTTGTAGAGCATTCAAGCTTTGTGCTCATGTTACATGATGTCAGTGTTCCTGCTCAATATCAGAACTACTTTGTTCTTCACAGCTGGGGGTTAATTATTCTATATATTAATAATGGGAATTTAATTATATAAAAGGAAAGTGTACTTATACATATCAGCAGATATTAATTACACATATCAGCCTTCTGTTCTGCACAGTGCAAAAAAAAATTGATATTTTTCACTAGTGCAGAAGACTGCAGCATTCGTCAAAGATGCTCTTCTTCAATACTGAAACAGTGAAATTGTGACGCTGAAGTCAGATACAGCAAAGGAAAAGCACAGAAACCCAATCTGGTGATCGGGATAGAAAACTCTCATGCTCTTCACATCATCCATTTTCCAGTTATATAGATATCCAACTTCAATGCAAAATAGGTAATTTGGACAAAATGTAAAATTAAGCTGTGAGTATTGAAAAGAAATACCATAGAATATTATAATATCTTGCACAGAATGTTAGAATGTAGTGTCAGAATTAACAACAAAAAAACTGACTCAGAAAAGTGGCATATGTGACTAGTGGTATCACCAAAGAGAACCACAACTTTTTTCATAGTTTATGCGAGTAAGCATAGACTGATAGATAATAGCAGATGAGTTTAAAGTAAAAGAGAGTCCCATTAAAGGGAATCCAACAAGATGGTCAAAATAGGAAGAAGAGGATATAATCTTAAGAGTAGGAAGGATAAGAAGAGCCTTATGGAAGTATTACTGTACTTAACATAGATACATAGATACTGTCAGCAGATAAGGGCCTATGGCCCACCCAGTCTGCCTATTTGAGCTCCTAAGATCACTTTAAGTTTTTCTAAAAGTCTGTTGCCCCTTACCTCTGACCTCTAGGATTCCCTTATGTCTACCCCATGCATTCTTAAATCCTGTGATTGTTTCAGCCCCCACCACTTCCTCAGGCAGGGTGTTCCACTTGTCCACCACACTTTCTGTGAAGAAATTATTCCTCACATTTCTTCTGAATCACCCTCTCTCCCTCCAACTTCACCTCATGCCCTCTAGTACTGGAACATTGTTTTCACTGGAAAATAGTATTTTCCTGCACCCTGTTCATCTCTGTAAAGTACTTGTATATCTCTCTCATATCCCTTCTCTCCTTTCTCTCCTCCAGGGAGTACATATTCCAGTCCTTTATCCTGTCCTTATAGGACTTGTGATGCAATCCCTGAACCATTTTTGTTGCCCTCTTCTGGACCTTTTCCACCCTATGTCCTTATGTAGGTAAGGTCTCCAGAACTGGACACTGTACTCCAGGTGGGGCCTCACTAGTGTCTTGTATAGTGGAATTATGACCTCCCTTTTCCTATGGGTGATGCCCCTGCCTATGCATGCCAGCATCCTCTTTGCTTTACCTGCCACCTTGTCGCGCCTTTTTCCAACTTGAGGTCATCAGAAATGATAACCTCAAACATGGAAAGTGATATGATTTTTTAAACAAACTGACAGAAATTGCAATGAGAGTTAGCAGTGTACAGAACACTCAACCCAGATGAAATTAATGCCTGGAATAATAGACTAGAAAGGGGACTGGGTTACATGGACCATGTTATCTGTCTCCATCTCAGAATGTTTATATGCCTAAACAAATCACTAGGTTCAACAACCCTTACTTGGCTAGCTGTCCTGTAGCATGATTCTAGATGTTTAAATAATATTTGGTTATAGATCTTTGCTTTGAAAGAGAAACAAAACTATTCCTAAAAAATAGTATAGTTTGACCAGGTTAATTTGTAAACATCTATATTTGCCCGTGTTGTTACATATTAAAATATACATAGTAACCTGACAGTGTATCAGAAAATGTGTTTTTTTTTACTAAACATTTTTTCAAATGGAAAATAGAGAAGTATATTTATTTCAGTGATTAATTTAATATAAAATAATCCCTGATTCTTTTTTGCTTGGTAGTTTCTGTCCACTTTGCAAGTTCAACATTGTTATGTACAGAGCACAGTTCACATGTTTCTATATTATTCCAGAAGGGTGCTACTCCAGGTAGGATATTATCACTTCCAGACAGTAAGAAATTAGCCCAGAATACTGTTTGATTGCTAACAAAAATGCCTTTGCTTTAATCCTTTATTTAAAATACTCCACAGTTTGTTTTGTTGGGAATGCCATTCAGCACTGCACACATTGGGCAGGAGATATCAGGAGGATTAATACCTGTAGTTAGACCACATAACACCTAATTTGTGTACTGAAGAGGTAAAATTAAATGGAACAATATTTTTCTATTGGCTTGATGTTACTTATGCATAACACAGGTTTTTGAATTAAACAAACATACAGTATAACAATAGATTCATTCCATTTAGCCTGTTATACATGTATACAACCAGACATTTTCACAGAAAGGGTAGTGGATGTATGGAACAACCTCTCAGCAGGGGTGGTGGGGGGAAAACACAGGAATTCAAGAATGCATTGGATAGGCACAGTTGACTTCTAGCAATAGGAAAGAGAGGGTAAAAGCTGAAGGTCAAATAGGGTCTATGGTATTGCAGTAGGAAAGCGAAATGGGCAGACTAGGTGGGCCAAGTGGTCCTTATCTGCCATCAGTTTCTATGTTCCATATGTGTAACTGAGGCATTGATTAAAGAAGCTTAACTGTACAAATCAATAGACATTATTTTATCAAAAAAATACATTTTGTTTATAGATTCCACATCAGATATTATCGCACTGTCCTAGCCATGATTTTTGCCATTGATGAGGTTAACCAAAATCCATATATCCTTCCAAATATGACACTGGGATTCAAAATTGTTGATCCATGCTATTCTGCTGCTAGAGCACTTCAGGGAGCTATATGGCTCTTAGGAAAAGCAAGGTCCATTCCGAACTACAGTTGCAAATTACATGAAAAACTATCAGCAATCATTGGAGGATTTCTATCAACATCTTCCCTCCCTGTGGCTAGACTTCTTGGGCTCTACAAACACCCACAGGTATTCTGCTTTCTGTTATTGATATGGTTAAGAGTGGTTTAAGAGATGTTGTTTCCTTTCAGATACATATAAGAGATATTGTTTCCTTTCAAATACACAAAACAAAATATAGTTTCTCCTTTCAGATGTAAGCTGTTTTGAAAAATAGAGTGCTAATAACCAAGCAACATAGGATCAACTTTCCAAAGGTACAGAGCAGCATCAAGCTATAAGCAGAAGCAAGACCCAACTGGAAATAAGGAGTGGCATTTCTCAGCTAGGCTATACCGTGTTAATAAATTGCTTCCAAAGCAATCTGGGATTCAGTATATGAACAGTACTGCCCAAGTGTGCAGTAAATTCTGTACTATTGTTTAGCCCAGGCACTATCAGTAGTTAACCAAAGTACAATGGTACTGAGATGTGCAAAATCTCAGATGACTAGAAATTAACCACATGTAAAACAAGAGCTGGCTACAGCCAAGCAAGATGCGCAATATTTTTCAGTGCCAGCTAGTTGTTGTTTATAATTGTGAGGTGTTTGACTTGGGGATCTACCAAATCCTTTTATTTTTGTCACCTACTAAGAGCCACAGAAACTACATGTGGAGTGCCAGAGTGATGTGCTCTGATCCCCACAAGGTGGTCAGCAGACAAGCTGCTGCATTTTGTACTACCTACAAGAGTCAAATCAAGTCAAGCTGCTTCATGCTGCCACATCGTAGTTCACAGAATGTAACTGCCCCAATCACTGTTGTATATTGCACTTTGGTATTTTGCACTTTGTGTTAATTATGCATTAATTCCAATTCACATTGCATTTGTGAATTCCAGAACTCTCCTGTAGTCCCAGAAAAAGTCAGACAGGCTACTACATGCTGCCACACAATACTTAGTAAAAGCCCCAAATTCACATTAAATCTGTGAATTCCAGAAATCTCCTGTAGTGCCAGAAAAAATCTGGCAGGCTGCTACATGCTGCCACACAATACTTAGTAAGAGCCCCAAGCACTCTTTTCATATGCTTTGTATTAATTATGCGTTACTCACAATTCATGTTAAATCTGTGAATTCTACAACACTCCTGTAGTGCCGGAAAAAATTGGACAGGCTTCTACATGCTGCTACACCATAGTTCAGGGTGTGTAAATGTCCAAAACACTGTTATTGTAACACACTTTAGGCTCCATTTTCCAAGCCCCATTGGAGTGACACATAATGCACCAAACACCCACTTGTGAAAAACTCCAGTGCACCAGGGACCCTGCAGCTGATTGTCATATTGTAGAAGTGGAGTCATAGCACCAAAGTCCCCAAAGATACCACAAGTGATCCCATTCATTAAACAGCTGGCACACAGAAGGTGTTTGACAGAGGCTTCTATCAATCCCTGGCATGTGAAAATCCAGTCCAAAGTGTTTGTTTTACACATATTTTTTGAGCTCCAACTCTGCCCATCTTTCAAATTTGCAAGGATTATAAATGAGAGCCTTTGAGTTAAGTTTGAAGCAGTTCCTTGCATTTTGCAATTTAATATAGCACACAATTAACCATTAAGCACCTAGTGGTGAACTTTCACTAAACAAAGAGGTCAATAAATAAAAGGATAGCTGGATAGACAGATACAACTTTCCATCCTGAAGCTGATTCCTGGATATATAAAAAAACAGGGGCTGACGTAAACTGCAATGTTTTTGTATGGCTATGTTTAAAAAGAACTGATAGCGTGATACATACATGCATTGTTTGATTATGGTACATATAAATATCCATGCTGTAAGGAAATATGTATGTGGAAATTCCTGGAGCCTGTAATATAATAGTAATACTGGCACAACACAATTTGTTAAATGCCGTTATAACTATTGCTAACTGCTAGATACATCAACACTGTTGAATTGTGGCCCATAAGTATTAAGTTCTCTTCTGTTTAAGTACAGTTGACATGTCAGTGTTTATAAGAAGTCTGCATGCTGCCATGTGACAGTTCATTTGCTTTTCAGTAACACATTCAATTATAGTATACTTTCCATAGTGTGATTCCATTGGCTGCTTTATGTTGCATACATCTTATGTTTTGTGCCTTGATAGGGCACTGTGGGTACTCCATTAGTTCAGTAGGAATCAGCGGGACCAAAGCCTCCTGCAAGCACATCATTTCCAGATTTTCCTTCTTAAATGCAGAAAAGCTGAGAAACCTGCCAACATATTTGTGATTAGTATAATGATTTTGCTAAACAGGTGACAGTTCCTTGAAAGTAGATACCAAGATGTCCTGGATTTCAAACAACAATGCAGTATAAAGTACAAACTGCAACGTTTTTATATAAGCACCATCCCAGGGCTGAGTTTTCAAAGGGTCTTTGAGGTCAAGGCAAGCTGTGGCAAATGGCAATTTGCATCAAAGCCTAGTGTGCCAGGGACCCTGCACCAGATTATGGTACAGGAGGGGTCCCAGCACCAAACAAACCACAATTGCTGCAATCACTCTTGTGCACCAAAGGATTGGAGCGGAAGGGGGGTTTGATGGAAGCTGCTGCCAGACCCCACCAGTGTAACTCCTGACCAAGACACTATGGTACAGAAGGCCAAGGCATAGCAGCACCCATCACAATGCATGGAAGGCTGCCAGACCCCAAGGAGCAGCAGTCAGCTGACACCCACATTCTGCATGGCATACCAGAGATCAAGAAATATGCTGTTGGGCACATACTGCCCAGGGGAAGAACAACCCAGGCATGCAGCATGCACTGAGAATGACTAGAAGCACAGATATGCACACAGCAGGGCAGAGGTGGCTGTGACAGAGGTGTCAACTGCTCCACTAGGCAGGGACTAGTGTGACAAGTGCCATGGTGAGGTGACTATAGGGACAGTGGTCTCCACGGGGTTGCAGATTGGTATAGAAAAACATTGTGCATGGTATGGGGCAACATGCAACAGGTGATGGATTAGCTGTGACATACACAATGGACTGTGCTGTGTAGCCTCCAACACTCCACCTGGGGATATGTTGGGGAGTCTAACAGACAGACTGCTATAGTCACCATGGCAAATGCATCTAATGCACAGCTGTATTTCTGAATCTTATAGATTGTGAATTTTATTTATCCTGAAAAGTTTATTGTGCCTTAGCTGTTGTTTTATATTTGATGTATTTTGTTAGGTGCCCATAAATAAAACTTGTCTTGCCTTGCCTAATGTGCAGCAGGTGGCACAGGCAGTCACAATGGCAACAAACAGTGTCCCACAATCTGTACAAGTGGTCTGCCAGCCAAGAGCATTGTTGGTCATTCTGGCCCCATACCACATGGTGAGGGAGGGAGGGAGGGATGGTGCAGCCCTGGTGCCTGGCCTCGTACATAACATGTGAAAAGCCATGGGCTGGGAAGTAGACATAGGGCACATGTATGACTGTGTGGCAGAAGACTCAGTAATAGGTAAGAGTGTAGCCCTGCATATCTCTGACTGGGGACTTGGTGTGGTAGCAACTGCTGGCTGGCAGGTGCACGGGGGTGTAGGGGTGTGCACAGGCACTGGGGCTGCAGTCGATGATGGTACCATTGGCAGACCACTTCAAGTGGTATCAGGCTCGACAGGGACAAGTATGCTGTTCAGGTGCACAGCTGCTGAAGAGCACCACAACCCATGGAACATACCTTCCGGCATCTGTCAGTCAAACAGACCCTCTGAGCAGTGCCCGCCCATGTGCTACCATTGCCCCACAACAGTGTGCCTTTGGGGATCCCTGAGTGCTAATCAGTGGACCCCATCCTTGCCCATATTGCATGCTCAGCTTCCCAAGGGACCCTATAGTTTTTCTGAGGGGTATGGTGTCATGACACTGGTCCACATTACACTTCTGTGGTGGACAGTTGCTGTTATATGGTTGCTCACAAGAAGAATGTGACTCACCTGGTGTCTTTGGGATCCAGTAGTCTACTGTTGAACACTGAGACCTGTAACAACAATGCCGTCGGGTTCTGCAAACAGAGCCTACATATATGTGTCCAAGCTGGCACTATCCAGGGTATGCAGCTGGGATGGGGGCATCTGGAGTATGGGGGACACCTGGTATATGGGCACTGGGGTAGGCTGGAGCTGGTGAGGGGTGGCTTTGCAAATACTCTGGTTGCACACCACCATTATGTACTGGTGGGGCTGGAGCATGTCAAGGATGGCAGGTCAGACTCCTCCAGAAAGTCATCCATCACAGTCCTTGTATCTGCTGCCACTATCACCTCAGTATGCCGTGAACATCTCAGGCAGCTTACATGAGGGACTGCATACATGCCATGTAGTCCCTCCATCTGTGGATGCATACATAGCATCCTCAGTTTCAATGCACTTATCGGCAGGGCACACAGAACTGTGTCAGTGCAAGGTCCATTAAACCAGCTTTGGCTGTTCTAACATGAGCCCGCTACCTTCAACACACTATTCTGGTTGTCATGTCTGGGAATTCACAAAAGGGGATGGTGCATCACTTCAGTGGTGCAGGCACTTGTACGACATACTGCACCCACTGTTTTTGCTGCAGGCCTGATGCAAGCCCACCTGACACAGGCAGTACCATGGTTGGTGCAGGTAGCATTACAAAATCATCTTTGGTGCATCATTTGGCACTGCTAGTGTCTTGCTTCAGATGTCTGTGGTGCACACATCTTGTGTCTTTCTCTCCTCTTTGAAAATCAAGCCCCTAGATCCAAATCATGATTCAATGGACTATTTTCACATAATTACCCAAAAGCATCATTCCAGATTACAAATATAGCCACATATACTGTAGATCAGTGCTACGCCTGTTTTCCCATCTCCAGACATAAACAAAAATGAAAATGGCAAATTATGTATACTAGAAATGTAATGATTTTATGAATATTCTACACTTCTAAAGTGGCTTCCTGTGCTAATGTCCTAAACATTTTGGCACAGTTCAACTATTATAGCAAACAAGTTCTGATAGTACTTTTCCCTGTTATTTTATTTTATTTATTGAAATGTTTCACCAGAAAGGCACACTGAACAACAAGTCGCTCGTCTCCCGGTGTGGCCGGGGGGGTACAACTGGCTGAAGAATTAGACATACAGTTTACCACTCCCATATGATATATACCTCCTTATTGCTACTGTGTCTGAAATCAGTGTATGTCACCTATATGTCTTAGCTTATGCTGAATGCACTTATTGAAACTTACTATAAGGTTAGCTTGATACTGTATTATAAACATAGTCTCACTTGTTGTATTCCAACTGATGTTCTACTGTATAACTCACAAAATGCTGACCTGTTGCTCTAATGAAAAGATGTGTATTTTTGTTTCTACCTGTGTAATGTAAAGATGTGTACTTGTCTGTACCTGTGCTTAATCCCGGGTCACCCCTGAAAAAAGGATTATCATTGTCTCAGTGGGTCTTACCCGGTTACCAAAATTTTAATAAAAAATAAATTTAACATATCCAAGAAATTAAATATTCAATTACATTTGTAACAAGATACACAGTTAAAAATATCATAAATAATCATACAGTCGCAATTGTGACATAACATACAGTTAAATATATCATACCTGTGGAATATGCATTTAATTACAAGTGGCATATCTGAGGAACATAGTACAGAAGTTTAATGTAGCCTTGGAGCCAACTCCTTGCAGGAAAGGACCACAGTTAAGATGCAGATCATTTAGCAATTACTGAAGGACTGAGGTGCAGTGAGGGGACATCGAGGAAGGTAGAGGGGTAGATAAGGGAAATGAGCTAGAGGAAGGAGAGGATAACAATGGGGAGAACAATACCGGAGCAAAGTGAGCAAAAAATATGTTGTGAGGGGCAAGTCAACACAGGTCTAGTGCAATCTGGGGGCACCTCAGACAGAACAAAAGTGCAAGTTATCAGCTCAAGTGAACTAATTCCTTTCTTTAAGTGCAGGGGGAGTAGAGAGGGGGCAGGAGGGAGGTGGGGTAAAGGATAGGGTAGGGAAGGAAGAGTCATACCTGGAACTGACACCTTCAGAGTGTGGAAATCGCTGCCAGTGGTGAAATGAGGTGAGGACTTAGAATAAAGGGCAGGAGTAGGCAAGGACAAGTTGGGTAGAGATAGTAGATGAGATGGTAAAGGGAAGGAGCAGGAGGGGTAGGAGAAACTTGCCTAAGACTATGCCTCTTCAGAATGCTGAGAACCCTGCCAGAGAGCAGAGTCAGGTGAGAATGAGTTAGGTAGAAAGAATGGAGGGGAACAGGGAGGGAAGGAAGCATCATTTCCCAGTGCTGGACCCCTCCAGGATGCTGAGAACCCTGCCAGTGGACAGAACTAGGTGAGGACATGTTGGGAAGACAGAAAAGAAAGGATGAAGGGAAAGGAGGGAAGAGGAGGGGAAAGAAGAAGCTTGCCTAAGACTAGGTCACTCCAGGATGCTGAGAACCCTGCCAGAGCACAGAATCAGGTGAGGACTAATTGGGTAGAAAGGATAGAGGGGGAGCATGAGTGAAGGAAAAGTAATTGCTCAGTGCTGGGCCCCTCCAGGATGCAGAAAACCCTGCCAGAATTAGGTGAGAACAAGTTGGGCAGAGGGAAATAAGGGGGATAGAAGAGGAAAGGAAAAAAAAAGAGGGTGAGAAGAAACTTACCTGAAAGTAGACATCGCCAGGGTGCTAAGAATCCTGAAAGAGGGCAGATTTAGGTGAGGACAGGTTTGATTAAAAGGAGAGAGAGAGAGAGAGAGAGAAGGGGGAGGAGGAGGCTTTTCCAGTGCTAGATCCCTCCAGGATACTGAGAACCCTGTCAGAGATCAAACCTAAGCAGGGGCAAGTTGGTAATAGAAGAAGGTTAGGGGTAAGAATGAGAGGGTAAGCAGTGAAGGGAGAGGAGAGCTTGCTGAGAAGCAGGCTCAGGGGGTGAGAAAACTTTAATAGGGGATGTAAGTCATGGAGAGGAGCAGAAATATAGGAGGACGGTTAAGTCATTCATGGTTTTGCTAGCAACTATCTCCACTGGTAGCTGGTTTCATATTGGCACCACTCTAACACTGAACCAGTATTTCCTTTTAGTGGTAGAATACCTCTCCATGGCCAATTGTAATGGATGGACTCTCATATTGTAGTTTAGTACCCTAACTATAAATCCTAGTTTCTCCCACACTCCTTCAGTGGGGCGTGCTCTGTTGACCATACACATGTCCCCCCTGAGTCTTTTGTATTCCAATGTATACATACCTAGGTCTGCCAATCTTTCCTCATAATCCTTTCCTTTCATGTCAGATATCTTTCTGGTAGCTCTACATGAAGAAGAGGATGAGCCTACCATGACCATAGATAACACATGGCAGATACTTTCCTGGAATATAGCAGGTGTGAGTACAAGGTTTGCTGATGCCGAGTGGATTAGATTTGTGCAAAGGCATCATATTGTTTGCCTACAGGAGACATGGCACCAAATAAACTCAGAAATGTCACTGAATGGATTTACCCACTTTCATGTACAAGGGGATAAAATAAATAAAACAGGCAGACCTTCTGGGGGTCTAATATCTTAGGTAAAAATAGCTGATGGTCTCATAGTACAAGAAACTGCTAATGCTTCATACACCCAGGCATTTGAAATTAATACAGTTAGCTTGAAGTAATGTCTGATAAATGTCTATATCCCTCCAGTGAATTCTAAATATCACCAAACAAATATATGGGAGGAGTTAGAAACTTTTATCCTTAATTGTTGGCAGAAGACAGCCAGCAGTGAGATATTAATGTATGGAGATTTAAATGAAGAATTGGCAAATACAAAGGTAGGGATAACTATTCGACTTTAAACTGCTCTGAACACGATTTAAATAATTACCCGAGGTCAACATTGGATCCTAAAATGAATCTACCAGGTAAAAAATTGATTTAAGTGTTAATCACCTATAAATTGGCACCAATTAATGGATGTATAGAAGGTGATAAGAGGGGAAACCTGCTCACTATAATGCAACATATGCATCTATTTTAGGTTTTTTATTTTGGTCTCGTCCAATGGATATTTGGATATCTCTGGAAATTCTGGTAAGAGCTGAAAGTGGTCATTGCCTGCTTCTATTAAAATAGTAGCATAGCCTAGAGTTAAATCCAAATCACTTAAAAGGATTTGAAGTAAGAAATGGCACTAAAATCAAATGGGAACCAGAGAATGTAAATGCAGTCCTTCCGTACTTATATAAAGCAGATAAACAAATGACTGTTCTTTATCAGAGGAACCCACCTGTGAAATGTTACACAGAGTACTCACAGATTGTTATAATAATATCAGGGACCTTATATGTTATTCAGTATCTATAGGTCAAAAGCAGATAGATCTTGAAACCTGGTTTGATAAAGAATGTTGTAAACAAAAAAGATTACTAATACAATTGATTTGGATTATGAAACAAAATAGGACCAATGATCTGTTGAAAGTTTTGAATAAGGCAAGGGAAAAGTATAAAAATCCAAAAGGAAAGAATATCAGGGCAAACTGTGGGAGACTATGATGGAAACAATATTTAAAAATGACCAACACAATTTCTGGCACTTGGTGGCCAAAGGCACCAAAAATAGTAAATGTTAACTGGATACATATATTACAATGGAACAGTGGATTAACCACTATACAAATTTGTTTTATGATCCTACAGTGGTTGATGATGAGCTAGAGTGGGAACGGGAAATAAACAGAGATGTTTTCAGATCAATAACATTTGTGGAAATGTATTTTTCTATTAGTTTTCTAAAAAGGAAGAAAGCTCCTGGGCCAGATCAGATTCCATCTGATATATACCTGGCATCACCCCAACTATGGGCTAAGATTTTTGCACCTTACTTTAACAAATATATTAAACAAAAGGAAATTCCTGAGTCATGGAAAGGTGCCACCATTGTATCTATATTTAAAAAGGGAGATAAAAGCAATCCCAAAATGTATAGACCAATCTCTTTAGTAGACATTAGTGGAAACATTTTCTCTAAGGTTATCCTGAATAGATGTTAAAGGAACTGCTCAGATGTGGTAATCTCACAGAATATCAAGCAGGGTTTTGATCAGAATACAGTACAACAGATAATTGTTATATTTTGTCACATCTAATTGAAAAGTATGTTGCATTAAGACGGCAAAGGTTATATATCACAGTTATCGACTTTAGTGCTGCTTTTGATAATATTTCAGGATCTAAATTGTGGCCATTACTGATTGAAAAGGGAATCCAGCCCTCTCTGGTGAGCATTATAAGGGAATTATATGCTAACACTTGGCCACAAATTAGATTCGGAGTCTCAGAACAAATAACTAATAAAATACATACTAATAAAGGAGTCAGGCAGGGTTGCGTGATCGCACCTGTATTATGTTATATCTATGTCGACCGACTCTTAAATCAGCTAGCACATATCATCTCTGACTCTTCTAAAATAGGTGTATAAATATGTCTGGCACTGGCTTATGCTGACGATTTGGCTCTTATCTCTTTAACATGATCTGGATTGCACAAAAAGTTAAATACTTTGAATAACTAAGCAAATAATTGCAACTTTCTGATAAATGAACGTAAGAGTCAGGTAGCAATCTTTGGGTCAAATAAGACTAACAAAATATGGAAAGTAGGAACAACAAATTTAAAAGCAGTTCAATCTTATGTTTACTTAGGTTTAATATTATCTAATAATGGGAAATGGAATAGCCATATTAAATCACAGTTAATTAAGTTAAAACAGATGGCTGGAGCCCTAAATAGGTTTAACTATCAGTATGGTGGTAACACCATTACCCCTTTAATTAAAGTAGCTGAGGCAAATTATTATCCACAAGCATTATATCAAGCAGAAATCTGGGGATCTGGTAAAATGAATTCATTGGCAGTTCCTCTGAGTAAATTATATTGTACTGCTCTGGGTGTAGGGCAGTCAACGCCCATTGCATTAGTAACAGCAGAGTTAGGATCTACAACTTTGGGAGCCTTAGCAGAAGTTAGACTCTTAAATTAATGGATAAAAGTTACTAGAATTGATTATGATTGATTGCCATACAAATGTTTAATGGAAAAAAACAAATGGCAACAGATGAAATGCAAGACCTCTGAGTGGTGCAATAATCTGACCGAGATATTGGATAAATATGATCTGAGATACCTATGAGAATATGTGGATAGAATATAAAAATCAGTCTTAAGTATAATGCCTACTGCACTAGAAAAATAATAAACTATAATAAAGTTGAAGACTTAAAAAAGATATCTAAATTAAAAATAAATCTGTGGTTATCTAAATATGATAATGTACATTGTTACAAATATTACCTAGATGTACTTATTGAAGTCTTTGAGGAAAAATTGTACAACATTTAGAATGGAACAATTCACAAGTAACATCTTGAAAGCAAGATATGGTAAATCTACTGATCCAGATGTAAAGTTATGTAACTGTGACAAACCAGAACTAGAAAATTTGAGTCATGTCATTTTTACCTGTCCCAGATATATTAAACAAAGATCTCTCTGGTTAAAACCTGTTTGGTCTGAAATAGATTCAACAGATAAGGGTATGCTTCTGAACATCATGTTAATGACAGAGGATGAGAATGTTATAAAGAAGGTGGCTGAATATTTTAGAGCAATTGCAAAAATATGCCTAAAGCTTGACTAAAAATTTATAGAATTAAATCAAATGAAATGCACTTTACTTTTGCACTTCAGGGGTTAGACTATCATATTTACTTCGTATTTATGTTCTGTTTTTATGGAACTGTGAATTGTATGTATGTGGAATTATATATTTGTGTGTGAAATATTTGTAATGGTCTTTTAATCGAACAAATAAACTTAAAAAATTTAAACAGGTAGCTCTACACTGCACCCTCTCCAGAGCCAGGATGTCATTGTTGTACCCCGGAGACCAAAACTGGGCCCCATATTCCATGTGCAGTCATACCAAGGATCCCCACAATGAGGGCAATCCCTCCTTCCTTCTAGACTTTATGGGCCTGAGTCCAAGTCAATGGCACAACTTGCAGGCGTATGCGAGTTGCACCATGCGGCACTACACAGGGGATCCTGCACTGTATTTCAAGACAGGCAGGGTCACTGGCACCTATTTCCCATGACTTGCAGAAGCCACAGACTAGTGCCAAAAGAATGGTACAATGGACCTGGGTGCTGCAAGTCATGAGCCACAATTTACCGCTCCCCCATAGTCCCCCACCCCAAAACGCACCTGCAATAGCCTGGGAGTATTGAGGGGGGCTGGCTGGGCAGCACAGACATTTGGGGGCAGTGCAATAAATGGACCCCAAGGGGGTCCCTGACATTCGGGGGATGGGGGCATGACTTTGCTGCGGGGGATATGGAGCAGGGCTATGTGCTTCTTGCAGTGATGTGGGGGGCATCCATCATTTTGTCAGGACGGATACCCCTTAGACTACCTCCATGCTGGTCTAACTCTGCAGTGCCATAGCGGGTCCTGGAATTGCATAAGTGGGTTACGGCAGCCGCCCTTTCAGAATAGGGTGCAATTGCTGCTGTATCCCACCCTTGCACCATGCTGCAGTGGGTTGTGGGTGTAGTGAGTGGTGTAGCCCACCTTTGGAGCAACCCACCCGCAGCATGGTGCAAGCTGCATCTGGAATTGTGACTTGTGTATCTCATGGCACAAGGTGTGATTTACACCATGGGGTTTTGCATAATTCGCCTTGCGCCATGCGCAAGTCATCCTGGAATTGGGCTATATGTGTCTAAGTACACAGTTTAATATGCCACTAGCCTTACTGATGATCTGACTGCAGTGTTGTTTAGAGCTGAGATCATTTTTAACCTCTATTCCAAGGTCCCTTTCTTCCTGCGTAACCCTCAGAGTTTGCCCATTTAATTTATAACTGGCCATTTGGTTGCTACGACCAAAGTGTATCTCCATGCATTTGTCTGTATTAAAATCTAGCCTGGCTAATTTAGCCCCATGTTTGAAGTTCATTTAGTGTAGCCTGGAGTTTTTCATGATCCTGTGGGTTATTTACTACTGTTCCTATTCTGGTGTCGTCTACAAATTTTGATTCCCACACCTCTCCTTGTGTGGTCATATCCTGGATAGAAATATATGTTGAACAGACAGGGCCCCAATACCGAACCTTGGGTACTCTGTTGGTTACTTCTGCCCAACTTGAGTGGGTTCCCATGACAGAAACTCTTCATCTTCTATCGCTTAACCAGGATGCCACCCATCTTGTAATATTGCCCTGAATCCTATGTCGGATAAGGAACTCTATCAATTTGCCATGAGTAACTTTGTCAAATGCTTTTGACAAGTCCAGGAATATGATATCCACTGAGTTTTTACCATCCAATGCCCTACTCACTGTTTTCTAAAATTCCAGCAGGTTGGTTTGACAGGAGAACCCTTTCTTAAATCCATGCTGTGAGTGGTCAATGTCTCCTGATAGTGTCATGCACTTCTTGATATGCTCTTTTATGAGATGTTCAAGTACCTTTCCCAGTATGGTTGTCAGACTAATGGGTCTATAGTTCCCCACCTCCTATCTTGAGCCTTTCTTATGTATGGGCGTGATGTTTGCCTGCCTCCATAACCTCATCTTGACTTAATGAACACTGAAATAAGGCTGTTACCGGTTCTGCCAGCTCATTTGCCAGTTTCTTAATGACCCTAGGGTGCAAGCCATCTGGGCCCTCAGACTTGCAGGGGTCCAATCTACTCAACCTATCTCTGATATCATGCACCCATGGTTCTAAGTTATTTTGGTAATCATTATCCAGATGTTGTCCCACACTAGTTGTTTTGGGGTTATAAACAGAGCTAAAGTTTGTGTTGCAAGCTTCAGCCACCTGTGCGTTGTCTTCAATTAGTGTTCCATTTTGATCTTTAAGTGACTCCAACTGGGTGACTCCTTTTTTTCTGTTAATGTAGTTATATAAAGATTTGTAATTATCTTTCACTTTATGTGCTAGCTGTAATTTGTGCTTCCTTCTAGATGCATTGATCTTTAAACATTTCTTGTACAGTATTTAAGCCAGGCATTGTTGTTCCCACTCTTCTTTGCTTTAGAGTATATATTTTTTTCTTGTTTATTTTGTGCTTAACCTTGTATGTCTTCCATACTGTGATTTTCTTCCTTGCTGAATTATACTTCTTTTTAACGGGTACATATTTATCCACTAATATATTGATTTTACCCTCCAGTGCTTCCCACTTATCATTTAGAGAACCCTCTGCAAAAGCATGTTCCCAATCCCATTCTATAAGATCTCTTCTGATTTTACTAAGGTCAGCTAATTCATAATTTCTTGTTAGGGTGTAACCTGGAAGGTGGTTTTCCTGATCAGTCACTGAGAAAATGACCATGTCATCATCACTAGTACTCAGTGGTGTGGTTACATCGCATCCCTGAATTTTATCCCCATAATGCTCAATACTAGGTCTAAAAGATTATTTACCCTGGTAGGGTGTATAACATATTGGTCCAATCCAGCCTATATGCATGCCTGAATG
Source organism: Neoceratodus forsteri (assembly GCA_016271365.2). Classification (NCBI taxonomy): domain Eukaryota; kingdom Metazoa; phylum Chordata; order Ceratodontiformes; family Ceratodontidae; genus Neoceratodus; species Neoceratodus forsteri. The sequence goes on along the minus strand of CM028130.1, from coordinate 1,060,659,719 downwards.
AACCTTGTTTTTCTTAGTTAGGTAGATGTTTGATTTACTCAATCTATGCCCAGCCTGTTGAAGTCTCCCATTAAAATTATGTTTTCTACAGGCGTGATGGAGCATCAAGGGCAAAATGACAGAAGGAGTTAAACAGAGTATACAATCTGGTTAGGGAGGATTTGGGGGTGGCACCATAGACTACGTCACAGTAGTCAAAAATAGGGAGGATCATCTTCTGCACTTGTTCATGCCACGCCATAGGAGAGATGCAACTATGGTTTCTGAATAAGGCACCAAACTTGGGATGCAGTTTTTTCAGGAAGGCATCAATGTGGCCAGAGAAATTGAGGTGTTGATCCAACCAAACCCCAAGGTATCTGAATGAGGAGGTGTGCCCTAGGATTTTCCCATCAAGAGTATGGAAAGAAGGAAAAGGGTGGAGCCTAAAGAGTCTCTGCCTAGTGCCAAAGGTCATGGAGACAGTCTTTTTGGCATTTAGGAATAGTTGATGTAAGGCAAACCATAGCTGAACCTGGTGAAAGTCATGTTGAAGGGTGGTTGCTACATCGGCGGGGCATTTGCCAGAGGAGAACAGGATGGTGTCTTCGGCATACATATGGATAGAGGAAGAAGGGAAGCATGGGTCCAAGCACCGAGCCCTGTGGGACTCCATAGGGAGGGGGGAAGAGACTGTATCCTGGATCTGAACTGATTGTGTTCTGCCTGAGAGGTAAGCTTTAAACCAGTTTTGGGCAGAAGTAGACAACCCAGCATCCATAAGGGAGTCAAGATGTAGGGCATGGGAGACTGTGTTGAAAGCCTTGGTGAGGCTGACAAAGATGGCAGTGGTAATGAGGCCATTATCCATCCCAGTGAGGATGGAGTCAGTGGGCCTGAGTAGGGAGGTGGTAGTGGAGTAGTTCCTCCAAAAGCTAGATTGGAACAGGGTGAAAGAGGAAGAGTCATTGAGGAATGAGGTTAGTTGAGAGAGGACCAGGTGTTCTTGGAGCTTAGCAAGGACAGGGAGGAGGGAGATTGGCTTAATATTTGCAGGGGAGGAGGGGTCACCACCTTTTGGGAGAAGCAGGACCACTGCATGTTTCCAGGACAAAGGGACAGATGAGGATGAGAAGGAGAGACTTAGGATTAAGGAGGGAGGGTAGGCTATAGCAGAAGCTGAAAGGTGGAGGAGTTTAGGGTCAAGGTCATCCGGCGATAAGCCTTGAGAAGGATTAAGAGAAAGAAGGCCCATTAGTGTTTCCTCTGGGGAGACAGCAGAAAAGGAGAAGGAAGGGTGGGTGTGGAGGGGTTGAGTGCTGGCTGTGGGAGGATGAGGAAGGGGAGGTTAGAAAGGATGGACTTTAGAAATGCTGTGGTACAGGAGTTATAATAGGAGTTAAACTCTTGAGCCACTGCGCATGGTTTGGAGACAAATTAGTTTTTTTATTTTAAGCACTGGGGGAGGCAGATGTGAAGGGGGGGAGAATAGGGTGTGGACCACGTTGTAGAATTTGAAGGGGGAGTTGATGTTTTTGAGAAAAGATGATTTAAAATATTCAGACTTATCAAGTCTGGTAGCTTTTGTGCAGGCATTTCTTAACATGTGATACCAGGCATAGTCTGGGGGAAGCTGGGAGGCTTTATGTTTCCCCCAAGCTTTGTCTCACTCCCTGAGACAGGTTAGTAACTTGGGGGAGACCCAGGGATGATGGGTGCCACAAACTCTAGTGCGTTTGAATGGAGTGTAGGAGTTCCATGTAGTTAGAAATGTATCTTTAAAATAAACGAGGGCTTGGTCAATGGAAGGGGCAAAGGCAATAGGGGACCAGTCGGAGCAGACCAGTTCATTAAGAAGGGGATTGAGATTTAAGGAGCTGAAGGAGCAGAATTGCAGAATTTTGTGTGGTGGTTTTGGTCTATGGACTTTCCTGACTACAAAGATTGGGTATTAATCACTGAGGGCATCTGGGAGGATGCCTGATTTAATGACTCGGTGGGGGTGAGATGTGAGATCCTAGTCTAACAGGGAGTGGTTAAGGGTTTTATGATTTAGGTGGGTGGATTCCGGGATGAGCTAGGAGATATTGAGGGCCGTGATGTCATTACATGTCTTGGCAGTTGTTGGTGATAGCCAGTTTAGTTTTGCATCACCCAGGATGTATAGCTTGCCTTTATGTGAGAGGGAGGTTATGGAGGTAATGAGATCCAAAGTATCAGATGCCTTGGAACCAGATCAACAGTAGATGCTGGCTATGAAGGTGGGGAGGAAAAAGGCAAGGTAATATTTACTACAAGTACTTCATATGTGGAGATGATAGAATGGTTGTGAACTGAAGTAAGGACAGGATATACATGGCTACTCCACCAGCCTGTCCAGTTCTATCCTGCCTGATTATGGAATAACCTGAGATATCAACGGCGAGATCAGGTATTTTAGCGTTTAACAAAGTTTCCATTAAAATTAAAATATCAGGTGTGAGGGAGATTACCATAGGATGTAAAAGGTCACTTTTCGAGATGAGACTGCAGATGTTTAAGTGGAGGATTTTCAGGCCCTTGGGGAGGGCAGAAGGGGTGCGGGAAGTTGGTACATTAGTGGAAGGATTGCAACTGGCAGAGGTGGATGTAGTGGGGCCAGGATTGGGATGAACATTTTCTGATGTGAGTAAGAGGAGTGCTATTATGAGGGAGTGGAGTTTAGGGCATTTGTGGTGGGCCAAGGATTTGGGAAGTATGTGGAGGGGTGGGGGCTAGGTGAGATGAAGATAAGGAGGCAAAGGAAAGCTAGGCGGCTAGGTGCTCAGAATAGAGTAGCAGGGGGAGGTGAGAGAAATGAGAACAGAGTATTTGAGGGGGTGTAGGAGTTATGGCAAGGATAAAGGTGGAGGCTATGATAGCAGAGGTGAAAGATGAGAAAGGTTTATTAGACTGAGGAGAGTGCGGAGCTGAGGTAGATGAGACTGATAGAAGAATTAGAAGAAGGGAAGTGGTGATGGAAGGGTGGGCATATTATATGGATCGGGGGAGCAAGAATAGATCAGGATATACTAATCAGAAGCAGGAAGTAGATTAGTGGCACTGGCAGAAGTAAAGTGACTGTGAGTAGCGGAGGACAGTAACAGTTGCCAACAGCAGCAAGTTATTTGAGTTGATTGCCCTCTAATGGCTTTGCAGCATAATTTGCAAATGGGAATGTAGACACATGAACAAAAAAAAAAGTATACAGAGCAGTAAATACAACCCAGCAATATAAAAGTTTGTGCAAACTGAGCAGCTGAGGGAGATGAAAGCAGTAGCGAATAAGAGGGCAGGAGAATGTTGTCAATCAAGGCTGAGGAACTGAGATACAGAACCAAATCAGCCAGTGGAGACAGAGAGCACCAAGATTCAAGCCTAATGGTTCCAAAGGCCGGGTTGCTTCTCTGTGTCCATACCTGTGGCTCTCTGGGTTGCCTGGTGTTAAACCATCCTGTAATAGGCATAACTGGAGTCATCTGCCTTCAAGGATTTCGTGAACATTGTCTTTTTGTTTTTTATGTGCACCTAAAGGATTATTGTAGTTAAAAAAAACTTCAGGTTATCAGAGTTTACGTGATAAAGCAGGCTCCATTGATCTTGCTCTGGCCAAATAATTACTGTTAGTGTGTTATCTTTGTCACGATGGCATCAAAGATAGAACTAATTGGCTGGTTTCTTTTGTTAAAAGACGCAGATAATAGTTGACTTTAGAATGACCTCATGCTGTTTATTTCACAGGGAAAAGCAACATGAAATATGGTTTATACTGACATGTATGAATACTGGATATTATGTAGCTATCATATACCATTTTTAGAAAAAGCTGTAGTAAAATACAACTTGCAGAGAGCCATGACATTTTCAGTATTCTTTACATCAGATGTAGTTGAACCCCTACTTAACTGTAACTGTCATTTGAAACAGCTCATCTATTATCCCACAGAGAGGGCACAGCATAGGAATACCATGGCTGACTGTGTCCACGTGTGGCAACATGTCATGCGGGGTTCCAGTGGCCAGGATGCATGCCCACCATGGGCTTCAGGTGTGGCACAAGGGTCCTTTGACCATCTCTGGCTGGTCTGAGCACTGGTGCCACCTGCTGCAGTTGCAGGGCTTCTACAATCCCAAATAGGGGATGCTGCAACTGGTTACTGCTGCAAGCCCTCTTCCACCATGGTGACCCCGTTTTTGATGTAGGGCTAGTCCAGGGCCAGTCTGGCACACAGAGTCTTGGTTTTGCCACAGCCAGCCACAGCCAGCATATGAAAACTGGCAAAGCCTGTTGCTTCTGGCGGGGGACATCCAACCTAACCCAGGCCCTGGGATGCCTAATGTATCAATTTTCTCCCCCTTAGATAAGGCTTGGGATGGAGCAAAGGGTCTGAGGTTGGTGCATATGAACATTTGCAGCCTGAGACCAAAGATCCATGAAGTCCAAGCATGGCTGGCAGTATACAAACCAGACATATTAGCTGTCTCTGAGACCTGGTTAAAACCCCACATTCAGGATCACGAGGTAGCTGCCTCTGGATACGCCTTCTACAGAAAGGATAGACCCTCGAAACGAGGGGGTGAGGTTCTCATATATGTAAAGGACACAATTACATCCTCCCTTGTTAGGCTGCCTCACGCATGACCCAGGACATAGAAGCAATCTTTACCACACTAGGAGGGCTAAACACCACAATAGGTCAAGATATAGCCCCTCTACCAATGCGCTCGGCTCTCTGGACACGCTCCTGAAGAACCCTGCAGTTGGCTCTGCATCCGAGCTTATCATATTGGGCGACTTCAATTTAAATTGGGCTCTAGAGGCTAAGTCTGCCATCAATGGATAATTACAGGACTCCCACCTCTCTCAAGTTATCTCTCTACCGACCAGAATGAACCATAAATCGGGAAGGCACTCCATAATTGACTGGGTCCTGACCTCAACCCCTAGTAACGTAAAAATGGCTGGCACCCTGGCTGATGCCTTGAGCGACCACTCGCCGATATTTGCCATCTGGAAAAATAATGCGATAAAAGTCCTGCCTAGAACGATCACTACTAGGGACTACTCCAACTTCCACCCTGACCAATTCATTGGGTTCTTAAATGGCACTGACTGGAGCCCTATAAGACACCTACCTAACCTGGAGGAGGCCGTTGAATTTTTCCAAACAACCCTCACCAGAACCACTGACCTCTTAGCTCCAATGAAAACAGACGGAGTAAAAGGAAGCTGCTATAAGTGGATCTTGCCCTCCCTAAAAGCCCTGATGTCCAGCCATGACAAGGCCTGGAAAAAGTTCAGGAAAACAAAGCTACCTGCGGACTTATCCAGCTACAGGGCCCTTAGAAATCAATGCAAAAAGGCCATAAAGAAAGCTAAAAAAGAATATATCACCAACCTTCAAAAAACCAATCTAGGGAACCCTAGGTTCTTCTGGTCGCACATTAATGAACTCCTCAAAAGAAACAAAAAAACCACTCCCAGCCCAATCACAGCCAATGGGCAAGTAATTGATGAGGGATCACTCATCGCAGAGGCCCTCAACAGTTACTTCACGAACCTTGATGCGTACAAGGTGGGACCCCCTGGCAACAGAAGTGAGCTTAATGCACATCGGCCCCCAGACCTTGATCGCCCTTTGTTTCACTTGAGGCTGGTTAGGGTAAAGGAGGTTTTTATCATCCTTAAATCCCTGCACTCGAGAGGATCTGGGGGCCCTGATGAGATCCAGACCAGAATCCTCAAGGAGGGTGCCCCAGCACTAGCGAAGCCCCTAACTTGGCTGATAAACCAGTCCATTATTGAGGGATCAGTACCTGAGCCTTAGAAGCAGGCCCTAGTGATTACCATACACAAGGGAGGGTCTACAGAGCCTATTGGGAACTACAGGTCTATCTCCCTGCTGTATGCTATTGCTAAAGTACAGGAGAAGCTTGTCTACTCCCAACTCCGAGAATACCTGGAAATCCACCAGGTAATCTCTCCATCTCAGCACGGCTTCAGAGCCAAGCATGGGACAGACACTGCGTTAACCAAGTTCTCGACAGAAGTCCTGAGCAATAATGACTCAGGGATCAGTACAGGCGCGGTCTTTATTGACCTTTCAAAAGCATTCGACTTGGTAAACCACAACCTCCTACTACAAAAAATGTGCTTACTTGGCCTTGACACCCATGCACTGGGATGGTTCGAGAGTTACCTCACTGGACGTACCCAGAGGGTCAAGTGGAATGATAATGTCTCCAAGCTAGCACCACTCAAAGAAGGGGTACCTCAAGGGTCAATACTCGTCCCCCTTCTCTTTATCTGTTCATAAATGATCTGCACTCACACTGTGGGAGCAGCAGCGTTATCCAGTATGCAAGTGATGCTGTCATCTACAGAGCCTCCCCTAACCTAACAGAACTGGAGACAGCCCTCCAAGAGGACATCCTTCAGATGGAGGACTGGCTTACTCTGAACAAAATGGTACTAAACACCAAAAAATGAAGGTGATGCTGTTTGGGCCTAGATCACTGGGATCCGAGAGGTCACTGCTCCTACAACTTCAGACCAGGGGGGGTGAAAAACTTGAGGTGGTTACCTCCACCAAATACCTTGGACTTACCCTGGACCAAGGCTTCACACTAAAAAATCACGTAGACCAAATCACCAAAGCCATCCATGGGAAACTTGGAATCCTTTACAGAATAAAGGACCAGATTATCCCAGAAGCTAGGGTAGCCATTGCTGCTAGCGTACTTCTCCCAAAGCTCACCTACGCAGCCCCAGTTCTCCAGGGCGTGGCCACGATGGAGCTTGGCAGGCTGCAGTCCTTGTACAACAAGATAGTCTGCTTCGCCACTCTATCACACCCGAGGATTCACCATTGCGAACCTCAGTCAAGGCTCAGCTGGCTGTCTCTGAAAGCTTGCCTCATCTACCCAACCCTCTGCCTTACATTTAAGTTATTGGGTCCCACACCTCCCCCCCAGCCTCAACGGTCTCGTTAGGGTTAAAACCAACCCGCGGAGTCTAAGAACATCTGGCCAAACTCTCCTTGTGGTTCCCAAGACCAGGACTAAAGCAGGGTCCAGATCCTTCACGTACACAGCCCCTTCCAACTGGAACAACCTCCTCCTGGAGGTATGGGAGGCAGAGTCCATCACCTGCTTCCGGACCAAGCTCAAGGCTCACCTGCTCGACAGGAGCATATGCTTATGTCACAGGACCTAACCATACATCAAAGGAAGGGGTGCACTTTTGTACCAATATTCCCCCTTCCACTATGCCCACAAGGAAGGTACCATATGTCTTTAGCAACCTCTTGCCATTACCTAGAGCACTCCCAATCTCAACATAAACTTGGTATTTAAAATGTTTTCTTTATGTCTAACTCTTAAGTCCTTTTGCCTGTATGTTCCTCCTCTTTACCGCTTGTAACCCTATGAAGTCTTTATTGTTAAATAACATTACATTTACCCGATTGTACTTATCTGCTAACCTGTATGTAATTGTTACTCCTGGGTCGCCCCTGAAAAAGGGACCTCCGGGGCCCAGCGGGCCTACCTGGTCATCAAAATTCAATAAATCAATCAATAAATAAATAAATAAAGCCAGAAGTTGTGACAAACGGCGCCCCTTGCATCATTACTATTTGAAGCAGGCACTGCATGTCATACTCGGGGCTTTGAAAATTGTGCCCTTTGGGTTAATTGTACATTATTCACAATTCACATTAAATCTGTCAATTCCAGAACTCTCCTGTAGTGCCATAAAAAATCAGACAGGCTGCTACATGCTGCCACATGGTACTTAGTAAGTGCCCCAAGCACTCTTATTGTAACACACTTGGGGCTCGATTTTCAAAGAACCCTTAGAGCAACACAGGTTTCATCACCCTAGGGCTGCAGTGAACACCGGGTACATCAGGGACCTTCTGACCAATTTTATAAAAGGGGGGGTCCCTGCATCAAAAACTCAGGATTTGCTGCTGCCTCAGGCTAATGCCAAACAATTGGCTCACCTGTGGGAATTGCTGCAGGGATCTGCTCCCCCACCACTGGGTGCAACACTAGAGGGGATGGGAAAGTTGGGGGGGGGTCGTGAATCTGCTTGCCAGAAGAGGGCCAGGGCAGAAGGGGCACGGGGTGCCATAGGGGCATCAGGGAGACAGTGGGCATGCAAGGAAGTGATATGGCTCCCAGCAGGGTAGCCCTTTGCATAGCCATAAAGCCAATGGGATGAGACCACAGGGGGTTCCAAGGGTGGACAATGCCATGGCCCCAGGTGGGCACAGTCCCTGCAGTAGCCCCAACCACCTACAGGGCTGCTGCCAGGGCTGTGCCCACCTGAGGCCATGGCACCATCCATCCCTGGAACCCTCCCATACGGTCTTATCTCACCAGCTTTATGGCTATGTAAACGGCACATTCCCACTCTCTCCACAACACCCCTTATAGCACCCCCATGCCACTTCTACCTCTGGCAGTCCACTTTCATACCTCACACCCTTTGCCACAGTGCATGGCATATGCACAAGTCCTTTAGACCACCTCCTGGCTGGTCTAAGTGGAACCCCTTGCTGTATCCATGGCAGGGTGGCAAAATCCCCAAAAAGGGGATGCTACAGCCCCACCATGGTACAAGCCCCCTTGCAACTTGGCACAGGAGTACTTTTGCTGCAATGGTGGTGCAGGGTGGGCTGGGAGCAAAGCATCCCAATTTCATTGCAGCCTGCATTCAAAAATCAGGATTGCCACAAAGTTTGATTCAAGGTGCTACTTGTGTCATACCAGTTTGGCGCAGGCACCTTGCGTCAAATTTCATGGTTGAAAATCAGGCCCATTGTGTTAAGTGTGTGTTAGTCACACTTCGCACTAAGTCTGTGAATTCCACAACTGTCCTGTAGCACCAGAAAAAATTGGACAGGCTGCTGCATGCTGCCACACTGTTGCTCACAGTGAGTAAGTGCCCTAAACACACTTGTTGTAACACACTTTGTACACAATCACAATTCACAATTGTTAATCAAAATTTTTGAGAAGCACAATATAGAAACATAGAAACATAGAATTTGATGGTAGATAAGGACCGCTTGTCCGACCCAGTCTGCCCATTTTCTTACCTAATGGATAAGCTGCAGATCCTAGTTAACCAGCAGCCTACTTCTTTCTACCCCAACCCTCTAGAATTGCCTTATGGTTGTCCCATGCATGCTTGAATTCAATCACTGCTTTTGATTCCACAACTTCCTCCGGAAGGCCATTCCATGCATCCACAACCCTCTCTGTGAAAAATACTTTCTTTACATTACCTCTGAGCCGCCCCATCTTCAAATTGTGCCCCTTGTTCTTGCTACATCTCTTTTTGAAAGATGCTACCTCTTGGACTTTGTTGATTCCCTTGAGGTACTTGAAAGTTTCTATCATGTCCCCTCCCCTTTCCTCGAGGCTATACATATTAAGCTCCTTTAGTCTCTCTTCATTTGTCTTCCGGTGCAGACCCTGCACCATTTTAGTTGCCCTCTTCTGGACAGCTTCCATCTTGTCTATGTCCGTGCGGAGATTGGGTGTCCAGAACTGCACACAGTACTCCAGATGGGGTCTCACCAGCTGTCTGTACAGAGGGATAATAACTTCCTGTTTTCTACTGGTGATGCCTCTCCCTATGCATCCCAGTATCCCCCAGCCCTCCTTACTGTCCTCTCACATTGTTTGCCCACCTTTAAGTCATCTGATATGACTACCCCAGGTCCCTTTCCATTTTTGTTGTTGTTAGTATCTCACCCCCCATTGTGTACTCTTCCCCTGGGTTTTTGTTTCCCAGGTGCATTACCTTGCACTTCTTAGCATTGAATCTAAGCTGCCATACATTTGACCATTCCTCTAACCTTGCCAAGTCCCTTCTCATCCTTTCTACCCCACCCTGTGCATCAACTCTGTTGCAGATCTTTGTGTCATCTGCAAAGAGACATACTTTTCCTTCCAGTCCCTCTGCAATGTCACTTACAAAGACATTGAAGAGGACCGTCCAATACTGAACCTCTGTGCACCCCACTAGTAACCCCCCTTTCTTCAGAGTGGACTCAATTTATTATTACCCTCTGTGTCCTATTCTCCAGCCAATTCTTTACCCAGACTATCATCTTGGGACCCACTTCCAGGCTGGCTAACTTGTATATTAATCTTTTGTGTGGGACTGAGTCAAATGCCTTGCTGAAGTCTAGGTAGGCCATGTCCACAGCCCCACCCTGATCTACTACTTTGGTTACCCAGTCAAAGAAATCTATTAGATTTGTCTGGCATGACCTTCCTGCTGTGAATCCATGCTGCCTTGGGTCCTGTGCCCCTCTGACCTCTAGGTACTCTCCAATTCTTTCCTTCAGAAGTGATTCCATCATTTTCCCTATCACTGAGGTTAAACTAACCGGTCTGTAGTTTCCCGCTTCTGCCCTGCTCCCACTTTTGTGAAGGGGAATCACATTGACCCTCCTCCAGTCCTCAGGTACCACCCCATCCTCCCATGATTTGTTAAAGAGGGTAGTCAGTGGTGTCACTAGTTCTACCCTTAGTTCTTTTAGAATTCTGGGATGAATCCCATCAGGTCCCATTGCTTTGTCCACCTTCAGTTTTAAGAGTTCTTTCAGAACCCTTTCTTCTGTAAATGGGCTGGTATCAGCTTCTGTATCCAGAGTGTTTCTATTGTTTGTTTTAGGTACCTCCCCCTCTTCACTTGTAAATACTGAGCAAAAATATTTGTTTAGTATCTCTGCCTTTTCACAGTCACCCTCTGCCCACCCCTCCCTTTATTAAGCCTCACTATCCATCCCTTAGTCTTCCTCCACTCCCTGATGTACCTAAAAAAAGGTTTTATCCCCCTTCTTAACTGAGTTGGCTATCTTTGCCTCAATTCGGACCTTTGCTGTTCTGACTGTCTTCCCAGCTTCCTTTTGCTTTAACTGATACAATTCTCTGTCCTGCTCCTTCTGTGATTCCTTGTATTTTCTGAATGCTTTCTTTTTCTCTTGAACCTTCACTACCAGCTCCTTTGAGAACAATAGTGGTTTCTTACATTGTTTTGTTTTGCTTATTTGCTTCACACAAAGGCTTGTTACCTCTGTGATTGCAGTTTTTATTATTCCCCATTGTTCTTCCACCCCTCCTTCCTGCCCATTTGCTAGTGCATTCCTTAGGCACTCACGCATTTTGGCAAAATCAGCCCCCCTGAAGTCCAGTACTTTTGCCTTTGTATGGCTTGACTCTATTGCTGTATTTATTGTGAATCATACTGTTCGATGGTTGCTAGTTCCCAGATGGCTACCCACTTCTACATCTGTCATCCTCTCTACATCTCCATTTGAGAGGACCAGGTCTAAGATTGCTCCCTCTCGAGTGGGTTCCAATACTAGTTGTCTAAGGCATGCCCCTGTAGGTCATCTAGAATAACCTCACTCTTAGAAGTGGCTGCTGCAACTGCACCTCAATTAACATCTGGCATATTCAGATCACCCATCAGCAATACCTCCCCTTTATCTGCCATTCTAAGTATACTTTCTATCATTTCCTTGTCCATTTCCTCCCCCTGAGAGGGGGGTCTGCATACAACCCCTGTGCGGATTGTGGTGCCATTGCCTGCCTCCAAATTGACCCACAGTGCTTCTTCTCCTCCCTGTTTACCCTTTTGTTCTGTTGCTTTGATTCCTTCTCTTATGTAGAGAGCTTCTCCTCCTCTTTTACCCTCCTGTCCTTCCTGTAGATAGTGTATCCTGGTATGTTTACATCCCAGTCATGGTTCTGTGTGTACCATGTTTCTGTGACTGCCATGATATCCAGATGTTCCTCCTCCATCAAGGCCACTAATTCAGGAAGCTTGTTACCCAGACTATGGGCATTGGTACTCATTGCTCTCCATTTTTTGATGGCTTTACCTTCTGTAGCAGCATCCCCCACTGACCTTTCTACCTTGGTCTTTTTTTCATTTAGTACCCTGTTTTGTAGGGGGATGCTGGGATTTTCCTGCTGCTTATCAGTGCCTCCCCCCTTGACTAGTTTAAAAGCTTGCCAATGAAGCATTTAAACTGATTGCCCAAAAGACTTGTTTCCTTCCTGGACAGATGCAGACCATCTTGCCAGTATTGGCTGGTGTCCCTCCAGGTGGAACCCCAGTCCCCAATGAAGCCAAACCCCTGCACTCCACACCATTTTTTCAACCATTTGTTAAACTGCATGGTGCAAAGTACCCTCACCTCACCTATGCTGCTGACAGGCAGCACCTCTGAGAAGGATGCTGTGTGTGCTACTTGTCTTAAGCCCCTCCCCAATTCTACAAAGTCTTTCTGCACTGCTCTAATCTCATGATGAGCCAAGTCATTTGTCCCTAGGTGGACAGTGACGTCCAGCTCAGACTCCCGTGCAACTGTTCTCGTGATCCTAAGGATGCGCTTCCTGTCCTTCCAAGCCATGGCACCAGACAGGCACCTTACTTCAGTTTTCCCTGCTCCTCCCCCCAGTTCTATCCCCCTAATAATTGAGTCCCCCACCAGGAGCTTCTTCCTTTCCCTGTGGTGCCCTCTGCCTCCTTCCTGAGGGCCTCCCTTGTGACAGTTGTCTGCATCCTCCCTAGTCTCCTCTGCAGGTGCATCCATAGGGGAACTATGCTCCCCCAGAATGGTGTATGGATTGTGGAGTGGAACAACTGACTGGGTGTGCCGCTGTTCTACCACCCTTACCCTCCCTTAGCCCACTGTGGTCCAACTGCTGTGCTTTCTTCGCAACCTCTGAGGTAGTGGAGGTGACTCTGGTGCTCCCTGGATGGGGGAGGTTCCCCCTTGCTACTGTCCAGTGCAGCCTGAAGACAGGCAACTTCCTTCCTCAGGGCAGATAGTTGTCTGCAAACAGAGCAGCATCTCAGCCTCTAGAAAGACTCCCAGAAGACTGCTGCCCCACACCCATTACATTGTACTACTCCCCACATAAGTGTCTACCTTGTTTAGTTTTTTTTGTGTGTGTGTGTGTGTGTGTGTGTTTGTGATTGGTGTGTTATATAGAAATATATGTATTTATATAATGTGTATGCTTATATAGTCAGTGCAGTGTGTTAGAGAGGATATGATAGTGATATGCACCTTGCCCTCTTGAGGAAATGATGTCAGAACCCCAGGTATAAATTAACTATTTCCAGGGGTGGGTGGGGTGAGGATTGGGAAGGGTTTGGGCCTAAACTGTGCCTTCACAAAACAATCAGCTAAAAGCTCTGACCTACCGCTGCGATGAGTGCCTTCCTGTCAGCAAGATGCCATACACGACAATTTGACAGAGAAAATACCCTGCTAATCAAACAGAGAAAAATCCAAACATCCAAGTCAGACACAGGTAAACCTCCCCAGCCCCAAAACAGCCTGGTGACTTCTGCTCTGAAAACAGTCAGCCCCAAAACATGTCAGCTATGCAGAAGGGCAGAAACACAGAAAACGGTAAAATCTTAAGAATTGTAACAAATGTAATGCAAGCTCCACCTCCCTCTGTTGATTGAAAGACTGCCTTTTCTGATAATTCTAAGTTCCTTATTTCACCCTTCAGTTAGAAGTATTCTCCACCTGAAGAATATTAACTTTCCTAAGGAATCTGCTTCAGACCAAAGACAATTGTAAATTGTAAGGTTCACCTCCCTCTGTTGTGAGCACAACTCACTTTCTTGCAAATCTTAAGTCCAGTGTTGCAGCTTCCAGCCAGAGGTAGCTTCACCTGAAGACTATTAGGTTATCTGATGAGCCTGCTAAAATTAGTACTTTTATCAAGGTCTGTAAGATTCTTCCAGAGCTATTAGCTGTTAAGTAGCTGTGATGTAAGCACTTCCTCACACAGTCTGGCCTGGCCTTTTAAGGCACACAGATATAAACAAAAGAAAAACCAGTTTCACCCCATAGGCACTGTCTGGGTCCAATACACAGCTCGTAACCTGCTCTCAATTCAGGGCTTATGACAAATTCTTAGCCCAGCCATATACCGTACATAAATTCTATATTCCAATATTTTCAGGCATGAGCAAGAGAATAAACAGGCCATGATGATAACTACATTACTGCTGTGACTTTGTATAATGCCCAGAAATGAGTTGTGTTCCCAAAAGTGTCATATGCTGCTGCTGACTGATACTGCACTGTGCGAGACTCTATAGCAACTGTCAAGGTTCACTTTAGTGCCTAGAAAATAAGTGAATTTCCATGACTGGAAATGTCACATGACACCCAGAAATGATGTGTGCTCCCAAAAGTGTTACATGCTGCTGCTGGTGCTGCGCTGTGTGACTCCACAGTGACTTGTTAAGATGCACTTTAGTGCCAACAAAATAAAATTGAATTGTCAAGGCTGGAGAAATGCTCAGGATGCCTAGAAATGAGACATTCACCCAGAAATCTAATATGCTACTGATAGCTGGTACTGCTGTGCTTTGTACGTCTCAACAGCAACTGCCAGGATGGGTATCCTGTGAAAAGGGCAACTGAGATTGAGCAACTTAAATATGAGCAACTCTGTCTCAGTGCCTGTGTTGTGGGCTAGCCTGATAGGGTAGCGATGGGCAAAAAGAAAGCTGACAAGGGTGACTGGAATGATGCCGCGGGGGACAGAAGAGGAGGAGAGGTATGTGGGAGGCAGTGCAGTGCAAGGTGCTGAGCTGGTTGTGTGAAATGGTGGTGAGAGTGGCTGGCAATAGTTGGGAGAGTGCAGGGTTTGGATCTGGGGAGGCACAAGAGTTTTTGCAGTTGCAGCAGTTTTTATTTTTTTTTTACAAGTCCCCCACCTCCCTGACATGCACCCCCGGGGACAAAGCCCCCCGCATACATAGAGATCCATGTCGCTGCTGTTGCTTGCTCAGTGAGTGTAATGCCACTATTTTATTTTCAGCGATGTGTACCTACCTAACAGCAATCAGCATTTGGCACTCGCCTTTATGACATAAAACCATCAAGATGCACATTAGTGCCAGGAAAGTGAAAGTGAATTCTCTTGGTTGTAAAAATTCTCAGAAGGCCCAGAAATGAGATGTGCTCCCAGAAGTGTTATATGCTGCTGCTGCTGTACTTAGTGAATGTAGTCTACAACAACTGGATCTGGAGGATAATCTTCAAGTCGAGCATCACTTTGTTTTGTAGTGACCTTCCAGAAACAGTAAGGATTTTTTTCCTTTTTTTTTTTGAGTTGTGGAGGTGGTAGTGCATTTGAAACCTTTGTATCTCCAACAATCTGTTTTTCACTGTTTCTCTCTCTGAAGGTCTTTATCGCTAGGGTGATTGAATCCAGTTGCTGCATGACTCTTGCCCACATATGGTTATTGTGGAAGATAAGTTGCTGTTTTTTTTTTTCATTTCCTTTTACTTAAATCATATTCATAACTATATGTCACTATATTACTGTTGTCTTCTTCTGTTTCTCTTGTTTCAGACATTTTCTGGTGCATGACAATTTCAAATTGTACAATGAGGCAATAACATCAGTTGGAGGACTGTTATATACAGCATGCTTGATCCAGGGGACAAAGTCTGAGCATTAGTTCGCAAGGCTGACCACATCAACAAGCTGGTGGAAATTAGAAAATGGCAATGACTTGCTTGCTTTAGGAGGATGAGGGATTCGTCTTGATAGCAGAATGTATCACAGACCTGATGTGAAGACAAGATAGAAATGATTTAGAAACATAGACTTTGACAGCAGATAAGGACCACTTGGCTCAACCTAGTCTGCCCATTTCCCTACCTACTGGATAAGCTGCAGATCCTAGTTAACCAACAGCCTATTTCTTCCTACCCCTCACAAGAATTGCCTTATGTCTGTCCCATCCATTCTTGAATTCTCCCAGTTTTAGACGCCACAACCTCCTCAGGAAGGCAGTTCCATGTGCCCACCACCCTCTCTGTGAAAAAATAATTCCTCACATTACCCCTGAGTCGTCCCCCCTCTATCTTCAAATTGTGTCCCCTTGTTCTTGCACATCTCTTTTTTTGAAATATGCTACCCTCCTAGACTTTGTTGATTCCACTGAGGTACTTAAAAGTTTTAATCATGCCCCCCCTTTCCTCAAGGGTATATATATTAAGCTCCTTTAGTCTCTCCTCATATGGCTTCTCTTGCAGACCCTGCACCATTTTAGTTGCCCTCCTCTGGACTGCCTCCATACTGTCTATGTCCTTGCAGAGATGGGGTCTCCAAAACTGGATGCAGTACTCCAGATGGGGTCTCACCAACTGTCTGTATAGAGGGATAACAACTTCCTGTTTTCTGCTGGTGATGCCTCTACCTATACATCCCAGAATCCCCCAGCCCTCCCTACTACCTTCTCACATTGCTTGCTAACCTTAAGGTCATTTGATAAGATTACCCCCAGGTCCCTTTCCATTCTTGTTGTTGTTACTACCCCCCCCCATTGTGTACTCGTCCCTGGGTTTTTGTTTCCCAGGCTCTTTGCATTGAATCCAAGCTGCCATACATCTGACCATTTCTCCAACCTTGCCAAGTCCCTTCTCATCCTTTCCACCCCTTCCTTGTGTATCAACCCTGTTGCAGATCTTTGTGTCATCTGCAAAGAGACATACTTTTCCTTCCAGAACCTCTGCAATGTCACTTATAAAGACATTAAAAAGGAATGGACCCTGTGGTACCCCACTAGTAACCACCCTTTCTTCAAAGTGGACTCTGTTTACTATTACCTTCTGTGTCCTGTTGTCCAGCCAATGTTTTACCCAGTCTACCACCCTAGGACACACTCCCAGGATAGCTAATTTGTTTATTAATCTTTCATGTGGGACTGTGTTAAATGCCTTGCTAAAGTCTAGGTAGGCCATGTCCACAGTCCCTCCTTGGTCTACTACTTTGGTCACCCAGTCAAAGAAATTAATTAGATTCATCTGACATGACCTTCCCACTGTGAATCCATGCTGCCTTTGGTCCTCTGCCCCACTGACCTCTAGGTACTCAACAATTCTTTCCTTCAGAAGTGATTCCATCATTTTCCCTACCACAGAGGTCAAACTGACAGGTCTGTAGTTTCCTACCTCTGTCTGGCTCCCACTTTTGTGAAGGGGAATCACATCTGCCCTTCTCCAGTCCTCAGGTACCACACCATCCTCCCATGATTTGTTAAAAAGGGTAGTCAGTGGTGTCACTAGTTCTCCCCTTAATTCTTTTAGAATTCTGGGGTGAATCCTGTCAGGTTCCATTGCTTTGTCCACCTTCAGTTTTAGGCGTTCTTTCAGAACCCTTTCTTCTGTGAAAGGACTGGGATCACCCCCCCCCCATCCAGAATGTTTCTGTTAACTGGATTAGGTACCTCCCCCTCCTCCTCTTTTGCGAATACTGAGCAGAGGTATTTGTTCAGTATCCCTGTTTTTTCATTGCCCTCTGGCCACCCACCATCCATTCTATTCAGCCTCATTATCCCTCCCTTCATCTTTCTGCACTCACTAATGTACCTATAATTTTTTTTAGACTTTAAAATGCACCATACTGGGTTATAGTACACCTGTGAAAGGAAAACAAGATTTAAGAATTTTAAAAGAGAAGAGAAATTTTTGTACGGATACCTACAGTCACATTGGTGATGGCCTGAGCTTGAAATGGAATGAAGGTTCCCAGGTAGAGGAGATGGAAGATGAGAAATCTCACTTCCTGAATGAGAACAAAACTGGGCCAGAGGAGGAGACCTGTGAATACAAGGGAAAATTATGTAGCCCTTATTAAAGTGGCCAGTGTGGGTGACTAACCACAGAGGCAGTATATACGTTGTTCACTTCAAGTCTTACTATGTGTGTCACCTGTGAACAAAAAAAAAAATAATTTTGCCTGACTTTGCCACCATTGTGGCTACATAACCAATCCATTGTTCAATTCCACTCCTTCTCTGCCTGTCACCTGTGAAGAAGAAAAAATCATTTTGTCTGATTTTGCCACCATTGTGGTTGCATGATAGATCCATTGTTCAATCTCACTCATTCTGTACCTGTCATCTGCGAAGAACAATATCAGTTAATTTTATTCACACTTCTTGATCCTGAAAAATCTATTCCGGTTGTATGGTCCGTTATACATGTTTTGGGGGCTCTATTGGGAGTATCCAGTGATATGGACAAGTCAGATTGAGGGACTCAATATGAGTGACTCAATTTGACCACCCAAAATAAGAGTGAGTAGGAAAGGATAGCAAGGAGAGGAACAGCAACTCTCATGTACAAGAATCACAAACAGGAGATATGGCAACTGTGGGAGGGAGGTATAGGGGAACAGCATATGGGAGGAAGTTTGTACGACCAGTTCCCAGCTGGCCATTTGGTGTAGTGGTAGGGGTGTGTGCCTGTGGTGTGAGAGGCTGAGGGTTTGGAGCTAGCTGCATTTGTTAAATATTTTTATGCTGCTGGTTGGGACTTAGTATTTTTGTCCCTGTGTGTCCAGTTGATCTGAATTGCCCCCTCTCAAAGATTCCCCTGTACCCTAGTGTCAGGCCCCCTCTTGGAGTTGATAATCATAATAATGGTAAGTGCAGGGGGCAAAGGCCCCACAAAAAAAGGATAACTGTTGCTCATTTTGAGTACAGTGCCAATGGACGCTGTTTTGGTCCGATGTAGTACACATCGCTGTTTGTGTTTTCTGAGATATGCACTTGCTGATATGGTGAATGTGATTTTGCTTTTGCTCATATCACATGGAACCAGGGGCATAGTTTGTTATTTTTACAGGGGGGGAGCAAAGTAACAAAAAAGTCCTGATTTTCGCGTATCACGACAGTGAAGAGGACGGGTGCCACCTCAGTATACCTATAAACATGGATGGTATGGGAAACATCCCATCATGTGCATCCTCACAGCATGAGCCCTTATTTACATAGATTACATAAAAATTGTGATTATACAATGACAGGAATGAACGCTGGCCTATGATTGGTCAGTCTTCAATCTTTAGTCTTTAAGCTCGACCCATGATGTTATCCCAGTACATCCTAGTCATCACAGGTCTAGTATCAGCTCTCCGTGAACCTCTTGATGATTGTTAGCATTAGTGTGGTTTTTTTGTATCTTCTCTTAAAAATATTTTTCCACACCAAATAAAACATCTTTAAAATTATTTTTTTTAATTCTGTATAACAACACGCCATTGTATAATAGCAATAATGCCCTCCAGGGTGTGTGTCATGGTAGGATAACATCATGCCTTATGTATTGGATGCACTCGTGCCCAACCACCTGAGGCGTGACGTTATCCCAGCATGACACACGCCCTGTCTGGCATTATTGCTTACCTGCACCCAGTGTTAACACTTTTCTTTGTTATAACCAAGTTAATTTATTAGTCTCCCATCCCATCCCATATTATTCAATGTCACATACCTGAATCTGGTTAGGTAAGGTAAGAGAAGAGGATAATGGTCTCCTCAAGCAAGCAAGCATTGCATACATAAGCATGGGACTTGCTGATATCCCTCAGGCGGTGCTCTTAGCAAGCATGCTGATGTACCTGGGACAGTGCAACAGAACAATGTAAATCCCCTAATTGTTCAAGATGATCATGGGCATGGTGTGGTCACACCACAACCCCTACCACTCTCCTCCCCATGGGCTCCTAAGGAATATGCATCTCTGTCCATGCCCTGGGTTACACAACCCCATCCAAGCAAACACGGACTGCCCTGGCACAAAAGTGGTCGCATCACATAACCTAAGAGAACAGATGCCACAGGAAGTTTGCTGGAACAACGACTCCAGATACCTGTGCACAGCCTAGCAGGACCCACCCTGAAAGGTAAGTACTTGGTTGGTGGTTTTTATTAGCATCACCTATGACAGTGTGTGGTGGGCCGGTTGTGGTAGCCCAGGTTGCCGTGGATGCTCCCCCCCCCACAGACTACTTTAAAATCGTCTCATCTGACAGTTTTGAAGGGCACAAATGAAACATGGTTGCTTCAGTTTGATGTGGTTTAATATAGTTTTTTTTTGTCCGAGCGTGTCTCTCTATTCTTCTATACACAGACACAGACAGACACACACACCACCAAAAAATGAATTTTTTTTATACCATGTTTACATTCAGGATAGAGACAGGGTAAAGCAGGTCCAGTCAGTACAACACAGTAAATGAAACAATGCATTTTACAATGCCCAACAAACCACCAAAAGACCACAAAACAACAGACCTTCCCCCTGCCCTGTGGGGGGGAGGGAATGGCTAGGTCACAGGTCAGGGTGCTAAATGAGGAGGAGAGACCACAGAACATCTTGTCGAACCACACAGTAAGGTGAAACTACATAAACATGCACAATTTTTATACTGTAGGATTTCATACTTTCCAACAGTTCTAATTTTGACACAGAAACGTATCTTTAGTGCTCAGAAGCCCCTTGTACGAGGCAGGTAAGCATGGCATGTACCCAGCAGACTGGCATACATGTTGAAAAAAATATTTCTGTGCCAGTATGCCCGTCCACCCCTCCCTCCTCCATCACCAGTGGCCAGACCATTTTTTTCAGCTTGTGTACCAGTTCGCCCTGGTCAGCGCAGCAGCACAAAGCTGGCAGAGCAGCAGAAGGCACAGCAAGCAACAGTGAATTAAATGTCCATGCAAAAAGCTACAGCCCACTCTCCCACCCCAGACCTGCAAGGCCACTATCTCCACCCAGACTGGCCAGCTCAGCTACTCTCTGCACCCTGATGGACTTGCACAGCCACTCTCCACACTCTGTGTCCACCCCACCAGCACAGCCACTCTCCCCACCGCACCGGCACAGCCACTCTCCCAACCCCACCCAACCAACACCGTTTCCAGCTCAATTTATCTGGTATGCGCTCCAGGCATCCAGGTCTGTGCCTCCCCATCACAGGCACACAAAAATAAATAAAACTACATTTTATACTGCATTTTATGTTTCTTTCTTTGTCTGGAAAGAGAGAGATGTTGAGCTACCGGTCAGCACAGTTTGCCTGATATACAATTACAACCCCGCCCCACTGACACAATGTCAGTGCCTCCACCCACCCACACAACAGTGCCCCCACCACACCCACACAATGCCTGTATCCCCAACCCCACCCACACAAATGACCAGTGTCCGCAACACCACACACGCACACACACACACACACACACACACACACATGACCAGCAGTGTCCCCAACCCCACACACACACGATCAGCAGTGTCCCCAACCACACACACACACACACACAACCAGCAGAGTCCGCAATCCCACCCACACACACGACCAGTGTTCCAACCCCACCCCCCCAAAAATCATGGCCAGTCAGTAGTCGCTATAACAATAGCCAGGTAGTAGTATAATCATTTCTTTAGGGTGCATTTTTTAGTGCAAGATTTTTTTTGCTAGTCTTGTAACACTGTACGGGGAGAACACAAAAAGCTACCCTTTTGGTTGTGTTTGCCAAACAATGAAGACAGAGACAGCAAGGCCAAGGAATCTGTCTGTTTCACCCCTCCACAATGGATGATCGGAGAAATCAAAAAAGTGAAAGATTACTTTTACAGCCAGGTAAAGGATGAGGGGGAAATAATGTTTCAACATTTACTAATGTTCGTATGCTAGCTGCAGGCACAGGTCAGTGAGAGACATCCCTTGACAGGTAAATGATGAGGTGGAAATTATAATTTAACATTTACTTATGTTTATATGCTAACACCCAGTCAGCAAGCACAGAATGTCCCCCCTCCCAACCAACACGGACAGTCCACCAGAAACCCAGTCAGCAAACATGGACAGTCCCCCCCTTCACCCCACCTACAAGGACAGTCCCCCGGACACCAACAGTCCCCCCTCCCACCAGACACTGGGCCAGTGAGCATAGAATGCCCCTCCCAACAGACAATGACAGTCCCACCAGACATCCAGGCAGCCAGCAAACATGGACGGTCCGCCCATATCCCACCAAGGACAGTCCCCACCCCCAACACACAGCTAGCAAACACAGAATTTCCCCGCTCCACCAACATGAACAATCCCCCAAACACCTGGCTAGCAAATGCGAAGAGTTCCCTCCCCAACAACATTGATAGTCCGTCCTAGACACCTGATCAGCAGTCACCAACATTCACCCCCTATAAGCCAACATGGAAAGATCCCCAGACACTTGACCAGCAAATAGTCCCCCCCTCCCCACAAGACACCCGGCAGGCAAACATGGACAGTCCCCTTTTTCCACCATTATGGACAGTCCCCCCAGACAAATGGCCAGCCAAGTCCACCAAACAATGGCTAGTGTCACCACCTCACCATCACAGCCAGTGTCCCCACATCACCATGGCCTGTGTCTCCACCTCACCAGACCCTAGAATAGAAAACAGACTGTCCCTCCACCAAACACTGACCGTCTTCCCAGTCCCAAACACTAGCCACCCCAGCCCCAAACACTGATCGTCCCCCCCAGCCCCACCAAACGCAGGCCCTCCCCCAGCACCAAACACTGACCATCTTCTCAGTGAGTCAGCCCCAAAACACACAGACTGTCTCCCCCGAACCCAACCCCACAAAATAGACAATCCCCCCAGCCCCACCAAACACAGACCATCCAGTGAGTTTCCCCAACAAACCCCACCACACCAGTAGCACAGTAACTGAGTGTCCCACCCCACCAACATGACCAGTGTCCACACCATACCAAGCAAATAGGCCCCCACCCACCCCACCAACATGGACAGCCTCAACAGCCAGCAAATCCCTCCCACCCAAAGAAACACAAGCTGACAGCAAACCTTCCACCCACCCCCAGACACATGGCCATGGCCAAGACAACCCCAAAAACCCATTTCTGGGATGTGAATGGTATTAATTTCCAACAACCAGCTTGCAGCACAGTTACTCACCAAATCAGTAAGGGCACAGACAGGACAGCATGCAGCAGGGCACAGCAAGGCCAAGAAGGCAGGTCAGGTAGCTGAGTCTCTCCCAACAGTCCCGTTCTTCCCCCAATTAATCCCCCGAGATAGTAACTAATTTTTTATGACACCAGATGAATGTGTCGCATTATGGGTCTGCTATAGCTTGCATGACCGCCAGCTTCTTCACTGTTCTGGGCCTGGCTGTTCACTGGCCTGAATAATCCCTGTCGGTAGACCGTGGAACTGGTGGGCAATGGGCGTGGTGTGGGACTCACTGACAACACGGTAAATCTTTTTCTGGCCTGCTGGACACAGGAGCTGGGTGTGCAGGCAAGCCTGGCCGTGCCTCAGACTCACTGTAATTGTACTACTCGCTTCTCCACCTGGTCTGTCCGGTGGTAGAGGCCTTGTGGCTGCAGGCCTCCTAGGCTCTCGGGGATGGGAGGCTCAGGTGGCAGTGAGAGAGCCCAGAGCACAGCTGGCTGCACTGAGAAACAGAGAGTAGGTAGTCAGAGGACTCGGGTGAGGTATATTTAAACTGGGCTGTTCAGGCCAGGAGGAGGGTGGGAACACTAGACTGACTGAGACACTGGTGACACCTGACAGACAACCAATGACTGCTGCTCAACATCCTCAAATAGCTATCTCTCCTCAGCCCGATGCTATATGGATGCTGCTGCTGCTGCTCCTTCATGGAAGGCACACAGACAACTAAATGGCGCCCACTAACGGAGTACTGCTCACGCGATGGCTCTAGCTTGCAGCATTCTCTGATTGGCTGTAACATGCAGGCTACTATGGTTGCAGGCTTGCAGCCAATCGGAAAAGGGGATAGTTTTTGTTTAAGAGACATGGCGCCGCACCGCCACGCCCCCTCCCCCAGCAGGAGAGGTGCAGGCAGTCCGGGCATAGCCCTGAGCCCATTCAATATTAAAATAAAAATATGATAACTGGAGAATGGTGGCTGGGCTTCTAAAAAAGTCCTGGTCTAATTTCTCAGGGGGGGCAGCTTGCCCCTCTGCCCCCCCCCCCGCAATCTATGCCTATGCATGGAGCCTATATTAGACTTTAAGGTTAACTTTCTAATAACAGACATACTACTTTGTAATTATTCTCCTTCCTCGGTCATAAGATCCAAGTTCCCATGGAAATGGCATAATACTAAACTTAAGTATTTAGGAGTTATAATTCCCCAGGATTTACGTAATCTTGGTCTCTTAAATATTAAGCCCTTAACTATTCAAATTAAAGATGACTTGGATGGATAGGGGAAATTGACTTTATATTTTTCTGCTTGTAGTGAAACTATTTGAATGAACATTTTCCCACATTTATTATATATTTACCAAACCTTCCCCATTTTTCTGGAATTACATTATTTTTCCTCATGGAGTAAATGGAGTTCCCATTTTATTTGAGGAGGTCAATGCCCCTGAATCCACTACTTCATTCTACAACTACTCTTAACTGAAGGTGATGTGAACCTGCTGAGTTTATTTGATTGTGCTTGGGCAGCACATTTGAATGTCATCCTTACTTGGCTTCTACCACAGGCATCCCCCCTTGGAAGAATAGTGAAACGACAATTAGTGATGTATATGATATTGGTCCCATTATTTTCTCAGCATGCAATGCTACCTGCTCCCTATCATTATTTATTTATTTTATGGCGCAAACCCTTAACGTCTGGCTTGTGCTTAAACACCATCCCCGTTTTGAGAGTATTGTGTACTTCTGTAGAGTCCTGGCCACCAATGAGGAATTTCTTCCTTCACTTATGGACATTATGATTAAACAGTTGTGCCATCACAGCTATATATATATATATATTTTTTTTTTTTCATTTCAAAAACTTCATTAATGCACCATTAGGGTTGGCCTGTTAAAAGTAGGGAAATATGACCTTAACGTTCCGAAGCCTAAGACCCCACTCCCACTGTGCATACAGGAACAGGCATGAAGGGAGCTTAAAGTTCCCAACCCCTACATCCCATCCCCTCCCTCGGTTTCCAATCCTAATACCCCACCCCAACCATGCATGCAAGAACACCTGTGATGGGTGTTCCTTGGCATTTCCAACCTTAATGCTCACTCCATTCCAAGGTAAAGTAGGATAACATAGGTACAGAATAACAGAATGGGTAAGCATTAGGGTTGGAAATGCCAAGACACACCCATCACAGCTGTTCTTGCATGCATGGTGGGGATAGGGTATTAGGGTTGGAATCCAAGGGAGGGGGTAGGATGTGTAAGAGTTGAGAATGTTATGATACCTTCATGCCTGTTCCCGCATGCACAGTGTGAGTGGGGTCTTAGGCTTCAGAACCCCAAGGTCTTATTTCCCTACTTTTGACAGGCCAACACTAGTGGTGCATTAACAAAGTTTTTTCAATGAATTTCCTTACTTTTTCAGATAGTTTAAATTTTGGTGTGAAAAAAAAAATCTGCGAAGTTACCAGCATGCGTACAAACAGTGCAACATATGCTTGTAACATCGTCATTTTGGGGAATTTGTTCACCAGATATTCAACATGGGCTTTTTTGGACCTCACCTCATTAATACTGCCACTGTAATTGTCTTAATCACTTCCTAAACATGATTCCGCACAGTGAGCATACAATTCTGCTCCAGAGGTGCGAAAACACATTTCAGGCAGGATATGAAAAATGACAGCTGTGCTGTTCATGTGGAGGTGTGAAAAAATGACAATGTTCAAAATCTGGAGTTAAAATATTAAAAACTGGCAAAGTTACAAGCTTGCTTAGAAACTGCGCAAAATATGTTCATAATGCAGTCATTTTTGGGATTTCTTGCATCAAATTTTCAACGTGGGCTTTTTGGGACCTCGCCTCATGAACATTGTCACTGTCACTTCCTTAATTGGCCCTGAAAGGTGATTCCATGCAGTGAACGTGAAATCACATTTCAGGACTGACTAACAAAATTACAGTGACAATGTTCATAAGGTGGGGTCACAAGAACCCCATGATGAAAATTTGGTGCCAAAATTCAAAGAATGGCTGAGATATCAACATAAGTTGAAACCCCTATTGACTTTCATTATACAGTGCATACCTAGATTTCTCAGTTCGTGGTTCACTTTTGAAGAGTGCAGATGTGTCCCAGTCCCAGAGATCACAGCTGTCAATCTCTGGAGGTAATTATGGGGAAGGGGGAGGGAGGTGGGTGCTCAGAGGAGAGTGGGGATGGGGATGGGGAAATGATGAGGGGCTGTTTTTACTTTTCAGATTTTTTTTAAAAAGAAGATGTCAGGGGACTGTTTTCTTTTTACACAGTGATGATGGGGGAGAAGCATGACTGTGGTCAGTGGGGGTGGGCTCCCCACTGTCCGACACTGGGGGGGATCTCCAACACAGGGAATGGGCATCTCAATGTTGGAGAATATTAAACATTTAACTCTGGACAGTGGGGGTAGGTTCCCCACTGTCCAACACTAGGAGGGATCTCCGACACTGGCATTGGGCACCATGATGTTGGAGAATATTAAAAATGTAACCATGGACAGTGGGGGTGGGCACCCCACTGTCCAACACTGTGGGGGAATATCCAACATGGGGATTGGGCACTTCAATGTTGGAGAATATTAAAAATGTAACTGTGGAGAGTGGGGGTGGGTTCGCCACTGTCCGACACTAGAGGGGTCTCTGACATGAGGACAGGGCACCCTGGTGTTGGAAAATATTAAATATTTTATTTGAGACACTGGGTGTGGGCTCCCCAGTGTGGAAACTTTGGAAGAACAAAGTATCACCCTGCAGCAACAAAATGCTGTCCACAACAACAGACTGCCCCTCTTTGATCACAAAGTGCCTCTCAGTGAAAACAAAAATGTTTTTGCATGGCACACCTATTTTTTTTTTCCATAGGAAATAATGGGACACTAAATGTAATTAACTTTTGAACAGATGGATAGTTTTTCACCAAACCTTCAAAAGGCACATTTGTGGGCCAAAGGTTTTCAGCCCTGAAAATTTTAGACCACAACCAACAGCAGTTTCAGAGAAACAGCAGTCAAAATAAATTTACAAAACCCTGAAAGCATGCCAAATTTTGTGTGAATCCCTTGTACAGTTACAAAGTTATTAAAGTGCAAAGTTTGAGATTTAACATTAAACTGCCTGACCAACCCCACACCAGTGTGTGTGTATGTGTCTATATAAATATATATATATATATATATATATATATATATATATCAATTTCTGGATTGTAATGGGGTTCACTCATTTTAAACTTTCCAAACAACTTATTGTCTTGCTAATAGGGAATACTTTCTGTATCTGCAAGTCAGGACCTCTTTACTTCATAGGCATCCGGAATACACCAAACTTCCTTACCTCCCTTGTTCATGGCCATGCTCATGGACTTCCAAAATAACCACCCCTGGGGACATGTAGTAGGCAATGCTTACTGCAGATGGCAGGCCTTGGGAACACATTATACCAGCTCAATTTTAGACAAGTGGAATACGGACCATTATACCATGACACAAATCCAAAGTGGCAAATGTTATATTTTGATTGGGTGGCTGGCATCTTTCTGCCATGGTAAATCCTATGATATACCCACAGCAAAGGTGCCAGTCACTCGCATCATCAACAAAATCGATCCAACCCCCAAATTTAAAAACCTACATTCACCATGTTGAATTCCTCGGTAAACGACACCCTCCCAGCCATCTCTCACAGGTCACGGAACATTTGTATAAACACTGCCTCGCATACAGTAAATACAAATTCCATACTCCCAGCATTTCTCAAAAAAGTAACTGCAGCCTGAAAAACATTATGCCAAACCTTCTGAAAATCCTTCCTGTAGCACTCGATCCCTCTGAATTCCATCACACTCACTGCAGCACAAGCACGCTTCCTGTCTCCCGGCTCCTCGCTCACACCTCCTAAATTTCAGAAGCACACCACTAGCCATTCTTTCTGTGTGCAAGAAAAAAATGACAATGTGAAGCACAATAACAGAAAAAAAAAAATGATATTCCCCGACTCACACTTCTACTTTCTACAGACTGTAAAGTCAAACCGGAAGCATATGCTCACTCGCGGATAGCAGTCACTTACCACTCCCCCCAAAGCAGGACTATTTTCTATCGCACACCAAGAACCTAAACAAAAAAAACAGTTTAAAATGGGGAAAAAACTTTTTTTTATTATTTATATATTTTTTTTTTTTAACAAACTCAAGGTATAATCTCAATAAACCACTTGGGGGATGTGGGTTATCAGGGGATTTACCATGGCTGGTGATGATATTACCCACTCAACTGCGCCTTGTGGGCAAACCACTCCAGCTGTGGTAATTCCCCCAATAACCCACACCCCCTTGTGGCTTATGCTTAATTCTACTACAATAGATTACCAACTGTGGACAAAATATGGAATTCCAGCATTTTAAACTATTTCCTCTGCCTTTTGGCAGGAATTCATCTGGAACTGTAGATCTCATTATTTTTATATCCTGGCTAGGCTCCTGCATTTTCTGCCACATCACTTTGAATACTGCTGCTGTGACTGTGAATTTCACCCAACAAACCAGGCTCATATTTTCTATTTTTGCCCAGTCTTGGCTCAATATTGGTCTGTGGTACTTGCTCAGATTGATATGCTTACTGATCAACCCCTCCAGATTACACCTGCCTTTGTCCTAATGTCTTTTCCTCCTCCTCATTGTAAAATCTCTAGTAAAGCCCTGAACTGGACATATATTTTAGCAGCTAAAAAGGCAATCGCCCACCTTTGGATGAAGTCAGAACCACCTACACTGGGATCCTGGCACTGTATCATGATGGAAATATACTTCATGGAAAAACTGTCTGCTACCTACCATAACACTTTAGAGAAATGTAAGTTAAGGTAGCAAAGTTGGATGTTTTACTATTCTGCACTTGATTAACATTGGCTCCTGTAAGGTTTTGCCATAACTTTGCCTTTACATCTGTCTAGAGACCAGTGCCTTTGGCACTTTTAAATTATGGGGGTTTTATGGTACCCCCACTTGGATTGAAGGTGGAATTCACCCTGTGCCTGAGGGCCATACCCTAATTTGTGCCTCTTTTTACTATTAGCCTGTCTGTTGGTGGTGTTATATCATAGTTGGATATTTTCTACCTATGCAATGTAATACAACCACTAAATCATGCAGAAATGTATTTTCTAATATGCAATAGTGTTTTACCATCACAGTGTATTTAGTTACATTTCCATGTGTCAATAAACTACATAAAAAGGAAAAAAAATCAGTTAGCTTGACTTTGCCAATGTTGCGGCTGCATGACCAATCCCCTGTCAAATCTCACTCATCATATAACTGTCACCTGTGAAGAAAAAAATAGAAATTACTTATCCTCACTTGGCATGGCCACTGTATCACTGTTTACCTGTGGGAGGAAAAAGATAACATTAAAACTTAAAAAGAGAAGAAATAATGTCAGATACTTACCATCAAATTAGTGATGCCATGTCTTGTACTGATACAATGGAACCACTGAAAGTGGTGGTCTGTGGCTTCTGGCGAACTGTCTGAAGTGAGAGGGAGATGAAAGGAAAGAAAGAAACACATTTTAATGTCTTGGAAATAAGGTGGAAGCCCCTCCTGTGCAATGACAGAATTACTGCCAACAGTGAGGATCAGTACTGTGAAGAACGAAAGCAATTTACCAACACAGCAGACAATTTTGGCCTTTGCTTGACTTCTTGTATTGCTGCCTTGATGGACTTGATGGCTGACTGGAGGTTTGGCTTTAGATCTGACTTGCTGGCTGGTTGTCAGTGGCTGGTGGGATCACTGGCAGGATAGCTGTGGGCTGGCTGGAAGGCTGGCTAGGGGGATGGCTGACAGGATGGATGACAGGCTGTTGGGCAGGATGGCTAGGTGAATGGCTGACTGGTGGGATAGCCAGCAGGATGGCTGCAGGCTGGCTGGAAGGCTGGCTAAGGGGATGGCTGACAGGATGGATGGCAGGCTGTTGGGCAGGATGGCTAGGTGAATGGCTGACTGGTGGGATAGCCAGCAGGATGGCTGCAGGCTGGCTGGAAGGCTGGCTAAGGGGATGGCTGACAGGATGGATGGCAGGCTGATGGGCATGATTGCTAGGTGAAAGGCTGGCTGGTGGAATAGCTGGCAGGATGGCTGCAGCCTGGCTGGAAGGCTGGCTAGGGGGATGGCTGACAGGATGGATGGCAGGCTGATGGGCAGGATGGCTAGGTGAAAGGCTGGCTGGTGGGATCACTGACAGGATAGCTGTGGGCTGGCTGGAAGGCTGGCTAGGGGGATGGCTGACAGGATGGATGGCAGGCTGATGGGCAGGATGGCTAGGTGAAAGGCTGGCTGGTGGGATAGCTGGCAGGATGGCTGCGGGCTGGCTGGAAGGCTGGCTAGAGGGATGGCTGACAGGATGGATGGCAGACTGATGAGCAGGATTGCTAGGTGAAAGGCTGACTGGTGGGATAGCCAGCAGGATGGCTGTGGGCTGGCTGGAAGGCTGGCTAGAGGGATAGCTGACTGGATGGATGGCAGGCTGATGGGTAGGATGGCTAGGTGAAAGGCTGACTGGTGGGATAGCCAGCAGGATGGCTGCGGGCTGGCTGGAAGGCTGGCTAGAGGGATGGCTGACAGGATGGATGGCAGGCTGATGGGCAGGTATGGCTAGGTGAAAGACTGGTTGGTGGAATAGCTGGCAGGATGGCTGCGGCCTGGCTGGAAGGCTGACTAGGGGGATGGCTGACAGGATGGATGGCAGGCTGATGGGCAGGATGGCTAGGTTAAAGCTGGCTGGTTGGATGGGTGGTAGACTGACTGGCAGGATGTCTGGTAGGCTGGCTGTCTGATGTAGTCTTCACATATTTTATACTGAGTCTGTGGGCATTTCATAAAAACATAGAAACATAGACTTTGACGGCAGATAAGGACCGCTTGGCCTACTAGTCTGACCATTTCCCTACTTACTGGATAAGCTGCAGATCCTAGTTAACCAACAGCCTATTTCTTCTGACCCCCCCACAAAAATTACCTTATGTCTGTCCCATGTGTTCTTGAATTCTCCCACAGTTTTAGACCCCACAACCTCCTCAGGAAAGTGGTTCCATGCATCCACCACCCTCTCTGTGAAAAAATACTTCCTCACATTGCCCCTGAGCCGTCCCCCCTCTATCTTCAAATTGTGTCCCCTTGTTCTTGCACATCTCTTTTTCTGAAAGATGCTACCCTCTTGAGTTTGCTGACTCCACTGAGGTACTTAAAAGTTTCAATCATGTCCCCCCTCTCTTTCCTTTCTTCAAGGGTATACATATTAAGCTCCTTTAGTTTCTCCTCTTATGGATTTTCTTGCAGACCCTGCACCATTTTAGTTGCCCTCCTCTGGACTGCCTCCATCCTGTCTATGTTTCTTGCAGAGATTGGGTATCCAGAAATGGACGCAGTACTCCAGATGGGGTCTCACCAACTGTCTGTACAGAGGGATAACAACTTCCTGTTATCTGCTGGTAATGCCTCTCCCTATGCATCCCAGTATCCCCCAGTCCTCCCTACTGCCTTCTCACATTGCTTGCTAAACTTAAGGTCATCTGATATGATTACCCCCAGGTCCCTTTCCATTTTTGTTGTTGTTGTTACTACCTCCCCCCCCCCCCATTGTGTACTCTTCCCCTGAGGTTTTGTTTACCAGGTGCATTATTTTGCACTTCTTAGCATTGAATCCAAGCTGCCATATGTCTGACCATTCCTCCCACCTTGCCAAGCCCCTTCTCATCCTTTCCACCCCCGCCTCTTGTGTATCAACCCTGTTGCAGATCTTTGTGTCATCTTCAAAGAGGCATGCTTTTCCTTCTAGACCCTCTGCAATGTCACTTATAAATATATTAAAAAGGACTGGACCCAGTACTGAACCCTGTGGTACCCCACTAGTAACCCCCCTTTCTTCAGAGTGGACTCTGTTTACTATTACCTTCTGTGTCCTGTTGTCCAGCCAATGTTTTACCCAGGCTACCACCCTGGGACACACTCCCAGGCTGGCTAATTTGTTTATTAATCTTTTATGTGGGACTGTGTCAAATGCCTTGCTGAAGTCTAGGTAGGCCACATCCACAGCCCCTCCTTGGTCTACTACTTTGGTCGCTCAGTCAAAGAAATCAATAAGATTCATCTGACATGAGCTTCCTGCTGTGAAGCCATGGTGCCTTGGGTCCTGTGCCACACTGGCCTCTAGGTACGCAACAATTCTTTTCTTCAGAAGTGATTCCATCATTTTCCCTACCACAGAGGTCAGACTGACAGGTCTGTAGTTTCCTGCCTCTGTCTTGCTCCCACTTTTGTGAAAGGGAATCGCATCTGCCCTCTTCCAGTCCTCAGGTACCACACCATCCTCCCATGATTTGTTAAAAGGGTAGTCAGTGGTGTCACTAGTTTTCCCTTAATTCTTTTAGAATTCTGGGGTGAATCCCATCAGGCACCATTGCTTTGTCCACCTTCAGTTTTAGGAGGTCTTTCAGAACCTTTTTTTCTATGAAAGGACTGGGATCGACCCCCTATCCAGAGTGCTTCTGTTAATTGGATTAGTACCTCCCCCTCCTCCTCTTTTGTGAATACTGAGCAGAAATATTCATTCAGTATCCCTGCTTTTTCACTGCCCCCCTCTGCCCACCCACCGTCCATTCTATTCAGCCTCACTATCCCTCCCTTTGTCTTTCTATGCTCCCTAATGTACCTATAAAAGGGTTTATCCTGCTTCTTAAATGAGTTGGCTATCTTTTCCTCAGTTTGGGTCTTTGCTATTCTGACTGCCTTCCCTGCTTCCTTCTTCCTTAAATGGTACAGTTCTCTGTCCTGCTCCTTCTATGTTTCCTTAAATGCTATCTTTTTCTCCCTAACATTCCCTACCACCTCTTTTGAGAACCATAGTGGCTTTTTCTTTTGTTTTGATTTGTTTATTTGCTTCACACGAAGGCTTGTTGCCTCTGTGATGGCAGTTTTGATGTTTCCCCACTGTTGCTCCACCCCTCCTTCTTGCCTGTTTGCTAGTGTTTTTCTAAGGCTCTCTCTCATTTTGACAGTCAGCCCTCCAGAAGTCCAGTACCTCACTTTTGTATGGCTTGAATCTGCAGCTGAGTTTATCGTGAACCACAATGTTTGGTGGTCTCTTGTTCCAAGATAGCTACCCACTTCTAGATCTGAGATCCTCTCACTGTCTCCATTTGTGAGTATGAGGTCTAAGATTGCTCCCTCCCGAGTGGGCTCCAACGCTAGCTGTCTGAGGCATGCCTCCTGTAGGGCATCAAGAATGACCCTGCTCTTGGATGTGGCTGCAGCAAAGGTGCTCCAGTTAACAACTGGCATATTCAGGTCCCCCATCAACAATATCTCCCCTTTCTCTGCCATCCTAAGGATGCCTTCTATCATATCCTATTCTACTAGGGGATTTCAATGTAAACTGGTTAGCATCGAGCGCCAGTGCCTATAAAGACTCCATCTCAGCTGCTAACCTCATGCAAATGATAAACTCCCCTACTAGGATTAACTACAAGACTGGCACCAGTACCCTCTTGGATTGGTTCCTCACCACTCACCCCACAAGGATTTTTCATACGACCATTCTCCCAGACTCTCTCAGTGACCACTCCCCAGTCATATGTGCATGGTCTAACAAATTTCTTAAGCCCCTTCCCAAAATTATCACTAGCAGAGTCCTTCCTCATGGAAAACTTCCACATCTCAAACAACACCTGCTTCTACAAGACTGGCTACCCATCTATGAAGCAACAGATGTTAACTTGGCTCTTGATCACTTCATCTCAATTTTCAACAAAGCCTGCGGCCTCTTTGTCCCGCTAAAAGGCACAAAACAAAATCTCTCTCTAACCTATGGGTCACCACGGCTCTTCTCTAACAGTTGAAACTAAGGGATCACCTCTGGGCAGCTGCCAGGGCCACTGGACATCCAAAATTACAAACAAGCACGAAATGCCTGCACAAAAGCCATATGGCTAATGAAATCCACCTATTACAAACACGCTCTCACCAATACATGGGGAAATGGTCGCGCTTTCTGGGACAATATCAAGGATGTCACAGGGAAGCAGCCAGAAACCTCTCAGGCCATGTTAATGGTTGATGGATCCTCAATCCTTGACCTCAAGGTGATCGCAAACATCTTTAACACAGCTTTTTCAGACCTTAGTGCTGTTCTATCCCATGACTTTTTCAAAAACAGGGCCTACTCCCCAAATACCTCAGCCCCTCAGTCTAACCATCCCCTCTTCTACTTCAGGGAGGTAAGGCTGAATGAAGCTTGCCACTATATTACTGCAGCTATCTCTAAATCTAGATCTAGTAGCGACACCCTGGACCTTAAGCTTCTGTTGCTCACCCTCGATGAGGTAATTCATCCATTAACAAAAGTCCTAAACCTCATTGCCGGCCCATCGGCGCAGCGTTGGGATTTCCGCTTTCGACGCAGGTGACCCGGGTTCAGGAACGGACCCGAGTCGTCGGAGGGCTGGCTAGGGGGAGAAGTAGTGAGTATCCTATGGACTGCCCTCCTTCTCTGGGGGGAGGGTCGGGGCAGCATCCGGAGCATTGGAGACCTCTGGCAGAGGCTGGGGGCTCTTGCGCTGCCGCGCTTACATCAGGGAGGGAGGAGGCGGGGTGGACGCTGGCATCATTGCACGTCCCCACCTCCGGGAGGGAGAAAACTAAGTAGGAAAAAGAAGGAGGGGGAGGTCCTCCGTCTAGGTGAAGCCTCCCGGGGGCTTCAATTCACCCCTGCCGCCGCACTCCCAACTAGTTACTGGTTCCGTGGCACTGGAGCTAGGGGGTACCAGTGTCGCGGCCCCACCCTCCGGGGGAAAAGCCGGGGGTGACCGGGAGAGGCAGAAAATGGGCAGGTGGTGGGAGCTCCGGGGGGCCGTGACTAGGCTGAAGGAAGATGGAGGACCTCCAAAAAAAGAAAAAAAATAAATCCTAAACCTCTCTCTCAGCTGTGGAAAATTCCCTGACCTATGGAAAACAGCCACCGTGACACCCATCCATAAAAGTGGGGACAGGATGAATCACTCAAATTATCGCCCTATCTCCATACTGCCCCCACTATCTAAGGCACTCGGGCACATCGTGGCTGATCAACTTACCGACCACTTGGATAAATACAATATACCTTGTCCACAACAACACAGCTTCCGGAAAGGTCACAGCACCACCACAGCCCTTCTTGAGTTCACTGGAGCTTTGCACAAATCCCTTGACAATGGCCTTCTCACAGGGGCCGTTTTCGTTGATCTCTCCAGGGCCTTCAATACAGTACACCATGGACTACTAATACACCAACTACTGAATGCCAGGCTATCACCTGACTCTTCTCTCTGTTTTAAAAGCTACTTAGAAAACTAGTCATAGAGAGTAAAAATTGCAGATGCTCTTTCTAACACCCTGCCTGTTCGTTCGGGTGTCCCACAGGGATCCATACTGGGCCCTCTCCTTTTTAGCCTTTTCTTAAACTCCCTCCCATACCACTGCTCTGAGCAGATCATACTATATGCCGATGATACTGTTGTATTCTCCAGTCACAAAGATCCTGCAACTCTTCAACACAACCTTCAACTTGGTTTCAGTTCTGTACAGACATGGTTTCTTGATCATAAACTGGTCCTCAATGACAAGAAAACCAAATCTATGCTCTTCTGCAGCTCTCATAACCCACACAAGCTACACCACTTGGCTATCTCCACCAGCCAGGGGAACACTCTAGATCAGGTGGAGTCCTTCAAATACTTAGGGATACAGCTTGACCCTAATCTCTCCTATGGACTTCATGTAGATAATGTAGCTAGAGCTGCTAATACACGGGCTTGGTCTCCTCTACAAACTCAGACCACACCTCACGCCAGAAGCTTTGAAGGTTGCAGTCCTGAGCTCTGTGATCTCTGTAATAGACTATGGTCTCGTCATTTATGGCACGGCCAAAACCGCAACCCTTAGACGTCTCTCAACTGCCTTAAAAAAAGCATGTCGGCTCATCACTGGTGCTCACCGTCTCACCCACACATGTGACCTGTACACTCAGACCAGCTGGCTCCAACTATCAAAAAGCATAAAGTTTCTCACCTGCTCCATGGTGAAAAAAAATCTACCTTGACCTTGCACCTTCTGGGGTCTCAACTCTGTTACAACACCGAATTAACAAATGGTGCCTTAGGAGATCCACGCTACAGCTACTGAAAGTCCGCCACTGTCACACTTCACAGGGACAACGCTCTTTTGCTTATCGAGCACCACTCTGGTTCAATGGCCTCAGTCCAACCATCTCCTCTGCCCCAACAATTGGCATGTTTAAAACTAGGCTCCGGGACTATCTCACTACCAACAGCTCCTGTGACTGCCCAACTTAATCTTGTTTCTCCACTTCCCTTTCTGCTCTAGTTGCCCCCCCCCCACTGGATTCTACCCTCACATCTTGGTATACCCAATGCTGCACTTTTCACCTCCTGCCTCACCCTTCCCACATTCCTCCCCCCCTTCCCTCTCCCTATGACTCTGGCACTTCTTATCTGTTGTCTGTTTTCTCTGACAAATGCCACTGGCTGCCTTGTTACAATGCTACCCTTGAATTGTATTAATCTGTACTCTGTTTGCAATGTTCACATTGTTGTAATGTCTGTCTTGATGTTCCCCATAATTTGTATTTCTCTGATGTGGAACCTTTGTAAAAGAGCCAAGGCTCAAAGGTATTTGTAATCCTAGACTTGGTAAATAAATAAAAAAATATATATTCTTGCCCATTCCCTTCCCCTGAGATGGGGGTCTGTGTACAACCCCTGCATTGATTGTGGTGCCATTTCCAATCTCTAAGGTGACCCACAGTGCCTCCTCTCCTCCCTGTTTACTGTTTTGTTCCATTGCTTTTATCCCTTCTCTTACATAGAGAGCTACTCCTTCCCCTCTTCTATCCTTCCTGTCTCTCCTGTAGGTTGTGTACCCTGGTATGTTAACATCCCAATCATGGTTCTCTGTGTACCATGTTTATGTGACTACCACAATATTCAGGCATCAGGGCCATCAAGGCCACCAGTTCAGGGAGCTTGTTGCCCAGACTAAGGGATTTTACTCATTATCCTCCATTTCTTGATGGTCTTACCCCTATTTGTCCCATCTCTGTCTTTACTGCCTTTGTCGTTTTCTCCATTTACCACTGCCCTTCTCCCTATTGACATCTCTATCTTGGTGTTTACCTCACTAACTACCCTGATATTTTGGAGGGTGGCTAGGATTTCCCTGCTCCTTTCCAGTGCCTCCCCTTAGCTAATTTAAATGCTTGCCAATGAAGCATTTAAACCTATCACCTAGGATCCTGGTTCCCCTCCTGGACAGATGCAGACTATCATGCTAGTATAGGCCTGCATCACTCCAGGTTGACCCCCAGTCCCCAATGAAGCCAAACCCCTTAGCTCTGCACCAGTTTTTCAACCACTGATTGACTCTCCTGGTATGGAGCACCCTAGCCTCACCCATGCCACAGACAGGCAGCACCTCAGAGAAGGTTACCATGGGTGCTACTTGTCTAAGGCCCCTCCCCAACTCCACAAACTCCTCCTGCACTGTTCTGATCCCTTTCCCAGCCAGGTCATTTTTCCCTAGGTGGACAATGACATCAGCTCCCTCCCCCGTGTAGCTGCTCCCACAATTCTGAGGATTTGCTCTCTTTCCCTCCAAGGCATGGTGCCTGGCAGGCACCTTGCCTCCCTCTCCCTTCCCTCCCCCAGTTCTACCCTCCTAACAATGAAGTCCCCCACCAGGAGTTGTTTCCTTCCCCTGTGGGGTCCTGTGCCACCCTCCTGTGGGTCTCCTTTGTGGAGGTTCCCAACATCCTCCTTGGTCTCCACTTTGGGTACCTCTATAGAGGAACCACACTCTGCCAGAGTGGCATACAAATTGTGGTGAAGTACAACTGGAGAGATGTGCCTCTGTTCCACGATCCTCTCCCTCTCTGAGTCCACTGTGGTCCAACCACTCATCTTTCTTGGCAACCTTTGAGGCAGCGGCGGTGGACCTGGTGGCCCCTGGGTGGGAGAGAAGGTCCCCCAAATCCTGGCCAACTCAGGCTGGAGATGAGCAACCTCCTCCTCCTCAACTCAGAGAGGTGCCTGCAGATGGGACAACACTACATCCTCCAGAATGTATCCCGGAAGACTGCTGCATCACAGCCGCTGCACTGCACCACTCCTATCATGTCTTATTTATGGCCCCTTAACTGTTGTTTTGAATACTTACTCTTTCCTCTGTGTGTGTGTGTGTGTGTGTGTGTGTGTGTGTGTGTGTGTATATAGATATATATATACTGTATATATATATTTCCCCTACTTACCTACTGCCTCCGTGCCCTTAAAGCTCCTGATCTTCCTGTTCTGAGACCGGAAGTTCCTATATTTATCAGTAGTCTCTTTACTTGCTCAGAGACCTCCAGCAGCTGGGGGGGGGGGACAGAGAGCTACTCTTTTCCTTCTAGGATGGTGAGTCTTTTGTGGCTCTGTGATTACTCCCTTCCTGCTCCCAAACAGGAAGTTCCTGTTGTCAGTCAAATCCTGTGCCTGTAAAAGTACAACTGGCTAAGGGTGGTAGGGTTGAGGGGAGGGAAGGAGGACAATATAGTCCCAGTAGAGAAGTATAGGTCTAGCAGCACCTCCTTCCTCTTGCTGTTCTCTGCCTGTTCTCTGTCAGAAGCTCTCTAGGGCAGCTTTTAAATCCTAAACACCTAGTTTCCTTCTGGTTAAGCCACTCCCCCAATTTATAGCTCTTTCTACTCCTAGATAACTGCACAGATAACTATTCACTTCTGTCAACTCAAACACCTAGATAACTGCTCTGATAACAATTCACTTCAGCCAACTCAGACAAACACACTAACTTTTTGTTTTGCTTGTTTTTACCGTAAATTGAAGGTCCCAGTAGTACAGTTATAATTGTTTAGTCTGAGTAGAGACTAAAGTAGAGAATTATAGTTCTAGCAGCACCTCCTTCCTCTTGCTGTTCTCTGTCTGTTCATAGGAGATGACAAATTGTGTTAATCAGCTAGATTTATACAACTGCGGCACAACATAGGGAAAATGTTCACAGGAAAACAGAACTGAATCATAAAGGAAAGAATTTAACAAATATGGAGGAAAGGAAGGCTCTAACACTTTTCTGTCTCTGTGCTACCACAATCATAATCAAGGAAGCAACCTTCACATTCTTAGTGACTGAAGTTGTCCCCACTTGGGAATTCTTTTTCCATTACTGAGTCACCTACCTCACTGGAAGGTGATCTGTTAATACTGATACCACCATGCTGTTAAAGTTCTTCTTCATCACTGCTCTCATCATGTGGTATGCATGCAGATGTAATTGTGTTATGCACTGCATTCATTATGGCTACAGGGCAGAGCTCTGCAGATATTTTGCTAATACAATAGAAATAAGGAGCTCACCAAATGTCTAACCAGCTTTTTTTTTCATTGGAGTTTTATAGCAATCCCTCCACTCAGCAGTCTGTTTACTACAATACTTTTTCTTTGTTAGTGTTTCCCAGTGAAGAGTGAGGTTCAGATTTCTCAGATCAATACAGAATGAAGTGTTGTTTCTACTGCAGGAGATCAAGACTGTCATTTGTAACTATGCTATTCTGCAGTGGTTGGTATTTTTCTTTCACTCTGGCAGTGTTTTTAAGTTTTGATAGGAAATAATGGTCACATTGGGACCTATGCACAAAGGTTGTGTCCCATGCGTATGGTGTGTAAGGATGGAAAGCAGCCAGCAATGTGCACACTGTTCGCCAGACACCCCTTTGTGGCATGCATGATGTGCACGCAGGACACTGTGGAGTGCACAAATGTGCAGATAAGTGGACCCGCCACACACTGTGTATGCTGGGGCATGCCATGTAGTGGTGCATGTAGACATAAGGCATAAGGGAGCAATACAAATGACTATGAATAGATAGGTCACTGACAGAGCAAAGGCCGATGGCACATTTATAAGGTAGAAAAAGAAATGGGCAGACTGTATGGGCCTTGTGGTCCTTATCTGCCGTCAACTTCTATGTTTCTATGTACCACAGTGCATATGTCTAAAGCCGCATACATTGGTTACACACGGTGCACAGGGCACAGACACCTACATGAGTCAGAGGGCTGCTGTAAGTGACCGTGAAAAGGCAATTTCACAGGCAACACTTCACAGTGGACTCATGTGGCTGGAGAGTGCCTGTGACTTCCCATGGCACCACTGCATTCATTCCAGACAACACACTAGTAGCGGAGCCCCACCTGCCATAACAGACATACAGCCCATGCCATGTGGCACTGTCACCCACCACAGTGGTGTGTGCCACAGCACAGGTGGTGACAATAGGCCTGTGTGACCCACATAAGCATGTGGGACAGGACACCAGGCCTGACCATGTGATAACTCGTGCCACGGCTAGCCAGACTGTGCAGCTGCCAGCTGTGGATGCACCACTGCACAGCACGCAGGCCTCCATGCACAGACCCTGCCCCCCAGCCCAGCAGCATGGCTTCCAGGGACAGCCATCTAGGCTGTGAGGTGCCAGCCATGTCATATGCTCCAGCATGGCATCTGTGACATCTGCCACAGTATGGGAGACAGAAAGCTAGCACATGCCAACCATGTTGCTGGTGACCCTCTGGAATGAGCCGGTGATGTAGTAGGCAAGTGCCGCCAGGACCTTGGTCTTGATGGACATGGCCCTGGATCTGCTTGTGTGTAGTGTGATCCTGTTATGGATCAGGTCACATATGGTCATGATGGTGTGCCACGGTAGCCTGAACCACTCAATGCAGTGTATTTCACACAGCTGTGACCCTCAGTGCCTGCGTAGCAACTGTTCCTCCTGCAGCAGTGCCATGTGCAGCATCACCCAGGGACACATCCTGGCAGGCTCCATTATTTTTTACCTATTTGCTTGATATCCCCATTATGTTTGCTCTGTTTGATAGCGTTATAGGCTTATTGAGGTCAAAGATTTGTTTTCTAGTTTAGCTTGCTAGTTAGTTAGGGACCATTAAAGTTGAGGTAGTGAGTGAATTGAGCATTACCAGGATTTGATAACACCCTGAAGTGTGCACTAGGGATGTTTAATAGCCCAGATACAGCCCAGAAAAGGATTGTTATTCTGGCCCATTTGCGGCAACAATTTTGGCGATATACATTTATGAACAGATTTGCTGCTCTTTACTGTTTTGTTCTTGTGAAGCCATCCAGAGTTGAGGAGAGTGAGCATGGGGACATACCTGGAGGAGGCATCACAGTGGAGCTGTAGTGGAGCTCATTTGTGGATATCCCTCTTACCGTGCTGGTCTATGAGCAGACGCTCAAAGATTGGGTCTACTGCTGCTTGGTCTGCTGTTGGGACTTGGCTCATTTCTTCTTGAGTGGTTTCGGGACATTGTGGTTCTGAGACTGAATGCCTGTGGGGTCTGTGGGTCTGTCACTGGTGCTGTGAGAGGGCTCAATGCTGTCTCGGTGACTGGCTGCTGGATCTGCTGCTGTACAGGGGACTGGGCTTTGAGCCAGCCAGAGAACCAGCTGATGAGATTGTGGTTCCCCTAGGCCATTGGAGGGGTCGTCTGGTGGGCTGACACTCACCGTGGCCCAAAGCTACAGCAGTAGAACATCTCTAGCAGCAGTCCCTGAGGGCAGAGTTTTTCAGGCCCCCGCCTGCTCCTAGATAGACCAGACCCTGGATTTCTAACATGGAGAAGAATTCATCTCAAGAATCCAGATTCCAAACATGGTCAGACCTCCTTCGTTTTACAATATTGACTGGTTTCTTTGCAATGTTTCAGGCAGTGAGAGTGCCTGGTGAATTTTCGGAATCTCCAGACAGTGAGAGCGCCTGAAGTGCCTGAGTACATTTTACTCAATAACCTGTTTGGATTCAGTGTATCCTAGTGAGAGGAGGTGTACCTGGACTTTATTTGGTCATCTGAAGTGCAAGAGTACATTTTATGTAATAACGTTTGGATTTAGTGTATCCTAGTGAGAGGAGGGGCACTTGATTTTGATGTGGACATCTACTTTGTGGAGGGGCAAGCTCCTTGAACCAAATTACTGATATAAAAGACCTTGGTGTCTGGCCTTTTGAGCTTTTAGTTTAAGTTGCTGTTTGGCAGCTGTTATTTAGCCCTTCATACAACTAAGGGAGTTGTATGTGTTGAGGGTGGGAGTGTACGGTTTTCATTATTTTAAGATTTGATTTTTGTTCGTTATTTTAAATTGTTTATTTAAACCCCATCCTGTCTGTGTGAGAGAGAGGAGGGGTATTTATTAAGTTTTTTAAGGGGTAGGTCTTATTTGGTGGTTTTTAATTTTATTATTTTGTTCTATTCCATCTTTCACCTAGTGAGAAATGGTGATAAATTGAATTGAGCTCTATTTTAGGTTTTTTGTGGTTATTCTGGGGGATGATATTTTTATTTTGGATTATTATTTCTTTTAATGTTGTCTCCTCCTTGTGAGAGAGATTGTTTTGATTATTGTTTTGGGGTGTGATCTTATTTGCTTTATATCTGTTGGGTGCTTGGGTTTGGGTGTAGAACTTGAGATTCTAGGGGTATTAAAATGTGTTGGTGGTCTGCCGCCTGGTCGTGCACTATTCATCCACCAAACTTTGAGACCTCTGCCCATTTTTGGCCCCCCCCTTTGCAGTTCTTAGTCTATCAGTGCTGTAGGGTACTAGGAATCACCCGTTGGAGGGTGGATGGGCAGGCAGTTGCGAACGGCAGAGGATGAATGAGCAGAGTTCTCACATCGGGGTAGTTAGGCCCAGGAGACACCCTGGGGTGAAATGAAATCTGGAACATAGTCCTCCATGTCTGGTTTCCATACCCAAGGGCTCCATCATTGGTGGCCCGGTAGCTCGGTCAGCCCCAGAATCCCATCCAACTCGAGTGGTGCTATGCAATGCCAGATCAATTAATAACAAGACTGCAATTATTGAAGATCTTGTTGGGACAAGTGATCTGGCTTGCATCACTGAGACCTGGCTGGATGAGAATGCTGGCCCAATATTGGAGGCTGTGGTTCTATATAGGTACTTGGTGATACACCGCTCAAGATCGGACCGCGGGGGGAGGGGGTAGCAATCTGTTTCAAGACCAAACTGGACCTTACAAATGTGCCAGTTGAGCAGATCAACTCATTCAAGTGTACCATGGTAGCAGGTGTAGGTTGTAGGATCACCCTCATCTACCGTCCACCCATGGATGAGAAGCGTTTCCTTCAGGAAGTAGCAGATTTCATGATCAACATGGCATTTGAGTCTTCCAGGCTGATGGTCCTGGGTGACTTTAATGGCTGAGTCGATAATGAACTCTCTCAATTTGGACAAAACTTCCTACAGTTGATGACATCACTGGGCTTTACACAGGTGGTTACCTCTGCTACCCATAAGCACGGTCACTCCCTTGACCTGGTTTTCCTCCTGGGGATCGAAACCTCCAACTTGGTGGTGGAACCGGTTGGATGGTCAGATCATCACACTGTGAGGTTCAGTTTTTGCACCCCCCTTCATAGGCCAGCCCCTGTGGAGATGGTCAGATACCGCCCTTTATGGGATGTGACCACGAACTGTCATCATGCTAACCTGTACCATTTAACCATGAATGTATTACTTCTAGTGCTTGTCTTCTCCTTGGCCCTGGTCTGTCATCATGCTTTCATGTAACACCTTGATGCCTCTGTCCTCCCTTTGATACTGGTCTATCTTCCCGCTTTCTCCAGCCTTCTTTTCACAACTCTATACTGCACTCATCCACAATCTACATGCATTCATACTATAAAAGTCCTAACTCCCCTTTCCCTCTCCCCGTAGGTCCCCACCGCCACATCAGTTCTACCGACCTATCCTTGGGACTTCACATCTCACAATGTTTATCCTTCGCTTACATATTACATACCCCTTCTGATACCCCATCTGCCATTAGTTGGTGGTTCTCCAAGCCATTTTCATGGCTAGTACTAGTGACTGCCCTTGGTAAATGAACTAACTGGTACTTCTATACAGAGAACATGGTTTATATACAGTTGCATGGTTCAATGGTGGACCTGCCCCCTTGTATTTGAATCCTCCTCTGTTATGGCTTGTCTTGTCTTCCTTTTATCATTTGACTCCCCTATTACTGCACCATTGTGTTTGTGTTTATATACTTATTTACATGTATTTATATGTTTTTATGATGGATGTTACCTGACCCTGTTCTAACCAGGTCCATCTTGTAAAAGAGCTCTGCTCGATGATGTTTGCCTGGATAAATAAAGATTTTGATTGATTGATTGATTGATTGATGTGAGACCTGATGGCCTAGCGGTGACACTTGACCTATCGTTAATTCAGGAGGCAAGTGGGAGTCCAGACAGCCTGGTGCAGGCCTATAACAAGGTCATTACTATGGCCCTGGACTCCATCACTCCTGTCCAAGTTCGTCCTCTCTTCCTTCGCCTTCGGTCCCCATGGTTTGATGTGACCTTGAGGGAGTTGCGGCAACTTGGATGAAGGTTAGAGTGTTGCTGGTGGAAATCCGCTTTTGAAGCTGACCACCTTGGATTGATGGAACATTATCAAGTCTACCAATCAGCAATTACCCATAAGAAGAAAGAGCTCCTGTCTGGGGAAATTGCTTCTGCTCAGAACCGTCTAGCTCAGCTCTTTTGAACCATGGACAGGCTGTGCAACCCAGCCTGTTTTCAGTCTCGAAGAGCTTTTTCAGAGATTGAGTGTGATGAGCTTGCTTGGTTCTTTGCAGATAAGATGGCCAGCATCAGGGGGGAGATCCAGTCTGCACACTCTATGGGAGTTGCTAGTGGTCGGTGTATGGTCACCCCTCCTTGCTCTGTCTGGAGCTCCTTCGACTGGCTGAAGTCTGGAGATGTTGTGTGGATTGTCCAGGGTATGTGCCCAATGTGCTGTAGTTTAGATCTGGGCCCAACTTCCCTGATTATGGGTTGTTGTGACATTGTTGACCCGATCCTTGCAAGGATAG
This sequence comes from Neoceratodus forsteri, assembly GCA_016271365.2. NCBI lineage: Eukaryota > Metazoa > Chordata > Ceratodontiformes > Ceratodontidae > Neoceratodus > Neoceratodus forsteri. The sequence goes on along the minus strand of CM028130.1, from coordinate 1,060,614,813 downwards.
TTTGGTGCTCCTTTGAGTCTGGTGAGTTTCCCAGTTCCCTGAAGGAGGCGGTAGTGACACCTCTCCTGAAGAAAGTTGCTCTGGACCCAGGCTGCCTTACAAACTACAGACCAATCTCTAACTTTCCCTTTGTTGGGAAGGTGATTGAGAAGGTTGTGGCACTACAGCTGGAGAATCATTTGACCATCCACGACATCTATGAACCTCTCCAATCCAGTTTACATAAGACGCATAGTACCAAAACTGCTCTGGTTTGGGTGCTTAATGATCTCTTGATGGTGAGAGATCAGAAGCACCATTCTATCTTGGAACTTCTTAATCTCTTCTCAGCTTTTAAGATCGTAGACCATGGGGTGCTCCTCAAACACTTGAGGTTCATCTGTGGTCTGTTGGGTACAGTTCTCAGGTGGTTTAAGTCTTTTCTCACTGGCAGAACTCAGAGGGTGGTGTCAGGGATTTTTTCCTCTGACCCATTCTCTCTGTCATGTGGTGTCCCTCAGGGCTCGGTGTTGTCCTCCCATGTTGTTCACAGTGTATATGCTGCCCCTCGGAAGCATTGTAAGATGGTATTGGCTGAGGTTTTACTGTTATACTGATGATACCCAGTTCTGCCTGTCTTTCGCACCTGATCAGGATAGTGCACACTTGGTATTTAACAACTGCCTTGCTGAAATCCAGGATTGGATGAATTCCAGTTGGTTGAAGTTGAACGCAGGAAAGACGGAAGTGATGGTCATGGATCCAGGACGCCGGACAGAGGGGTTGGGGGCTGGTCAGCCTTCCAGAATTTGTCTAGGAGGTTCCCAGCTTCTTTCCTCTGAATGTATGTGGGACCTGGGGGTGATTCTTGATGATGGGCTGACACTGCAATCTCAGGTGTCAGCAGTCGTCAAGTCCTCTTTTTACCATCTGAGGAACATTGCCAGGGTCAAACACCTAGTTCTGTCCGGCAACCTTCCTATGTTGCTCTACACCTTCATGACCTTGTGCCTTCATTAATGCAGCTTCCTGTACCTAGGGCTTCCTGGGGTTGATATCTGCTGCTTGCAGCTAATGCAGAATGCTGCAGCCTGGTTGTTGACGGGGACCCCACGGGTGTGCCACATCACACCGGTGCTGTGCAAACTGCACTAGCTGCCTATGCAGTGGTGGATCACCTTCAAGGTTGGACTTCTGACTTACAAAGCCCTATGCAGGCAGGGCCCAGACTATCTTAAAAAGCTCCTGTCTCCCTACTGCCCCAGGTAACTGCTCCACGCAGCTGACAAGGGGCTGCTGGAGATTCCTAGGGTATCTTTGAAGACATCAGGGGGCCCGTACATTAAAGTATGCAGCCCCAGCCCTGTGGAAATCTCTACCATGTCAGTTATGGGAGTGCATTACTGTGGAGGGCTTTTAGAAGGCCCTAAAGACCCACCAGTGGTGCCAAGCCTACCCAAACTGATTTTAGCTGTGATTTTAGCTGTGTATCTGTCCGAATTGTGATTTTTACTGTGTTATTTATTTGAATGTTTAGCGCCTTGGTATCAGAAAGATGCTATACAAATAAAGACATTATTTTTATTATTATTATTATGATGACCCTGCAGCATCTGTACCAGCCCCAGGAGTCTGGATGTTAGTCTCTAGGGAGGAGAGGAAATTCTACGCTCTTGGCCCTTTGTCCTTTCACAGGGAGGAACAACCCATGGGGTATTGCTGGGAGGGCTGGGCACAGGAGAGTTGGGGGGCTGGAGAGTGAGCCACTCCAAGGGAGGAGCCAGAGTTTTCTACCTTCCAACTCTGCAGGGAGCATAAACTGTATATAGGAAAAAAACACGAGTGTCACATATTAGCCATTAGTCAAGAAATACAACCAGAGATTAGCAAACATCCCTGCAACTAGTAAGTCAAAGGTCACAGGATATAATGCTATGAACTGACTCCTCAGAAGTTCAAAATCTCACTGAAGCCAAAGATTGAGTGTGTGCGCGCGGTGTGCATGTGTGTGCGTGTGTGTGTGTGTGTGTGATGTGTGTGTGCTAAAGCATATTAATTAGAAATATGTAAAACAAATAACTCTGAGTGCTCATTTGTCAATATTATTTATGAATATTTAGACTCACACTGTTTAAACATGTGCAGTCTGCAATTAGTGTTCATTAGTCAAACTGTAACCTGAAACAGGACTACCTTGTACACAGGGCCCTGTTCCCCTAATGGTGTCAGTTTGCTTAATATGCCTGTATAAAAGTCAAATCTTTTACTACTAAATAGCAGTTCTGCATATGTGGAACAAAAGCCCAGTGAATCACCACCACCCAGTTAGAAACAAACCTCTGAACCCACATTTCAGGTTCTTTTTTTTTTGTCTTCACAAAAATCATGAGCAAAGCCTGCTAGAGAGTGCAAGTTCACTCACTGCACCTTTATTCTGTTCTTTTTTGGTAACCAGGTAAGGCCCACTGGGCACAAGTGCCTGTTTTCAGGGGTGACCCAGGAGCACTGGGGTGGTTAAGTGACTTGTTCAGTCACACAGTATGCAAGTGGAGGTTGTGGGAACCAAAACCAGGCCTGCTGAATATACCATGCTCATTCACAGCTCATTACTCTAACTTCTAGGCTATACAGCTAGCTCCTTGAGAACATGATATCTGTCAGTCCAATTCCAGCACCAAACAGTGGAAAACCCTAGAATATTTGTGTCACAGAGACAGACCATGTTTGTAGAGTGGGTAATTCAGTTCACAAGTGGCTAAAACACTGGGCACATTTTAGCCAGTGGCTAATTTTTAGACCCTAGCATTTACTCAATTGGCATGAAGCGACACTGGACCATTTGATGGTTGTGTAAGGGAAATATTTTGTACCCCTTCCCACATCATATTCTTTTACACTTTGGAGTTGGACAATAGCAATTTCTATTAGTTCTTGGCTGACCCAGTGGTGCTGAGGGTTAAAGTGCTAGCCTTGCCTCATGCCACACTGGTGACCCATATCCGGGACCAGATTTGGATCGCCGGGGGTCAGCCAGGGAGGAGAGGTTTGAGCATCCGATGGACTGCTCTCATCTCAAGGGGAGGTTGGGTTATGAACCCTGCAGTTCCAGCAGCTCACAGTGGAGACTGGGAGTACTGTCAGTAGCAGGGCATGTACATGGGGTACAGAGGTGGTGGTGGACATCCTACAGATGGGCACAGAAGTGTGCCCATTGTGTGCTGTGCATCATTTCACATATGCACCTCAGGGAACTCAAAACAAGGAAAAATCCCTGGCACCCAGGAAGGCAAAGGTGGATCCAGTGGACAGCCCCCACGCTCAATGCCGGGTCTACTCCAGCCAGCCTCCAAATCTCTTCCCCGCTCTGGCCAACCTACTAGATTCTAGATAAAGTGCCAGAGGAGTAGGTGGTCCCACCTTGGGGGGGGCTCAGAGCCGGGAGGTTGGGAGGTCAGTAGTAGGACAGGAAGAGATCCTGGGATGGAAGCTAGGTCTCGGGAGACCTCAGGCAGAGTGGGAGCTGGCCAGTCCAAGAGACCACACCAGAGAGAACCCTAAGAGGCCAGAGAGGGAAGCATAAAGAAAGTTAAAAAAAAATTCTATTAATTTTTAACTCCTTATCACAGCCGTTTGTGGGAATAAGGAACCTAGAGAAAACTACACACATGTATGAATGGGGGATAACTAAATTACCATTTTACATGATTCTGAGACAGCTATATATGGACACACAACATCTCCTGTTGTCTCAGAATTCCTAGTAATAGCTCCAAGCACTAGAGAAAACAGCTTTGGAAACAGGAAAACAATACGCTGTTATCATTTTTTTTACCTACAGTGTTATGTAGAGGCATGACATCAGACTGTACATGGCTGACAGGTATCCGGGTATCCCTCTGCACTCTGTCTACAGGAAAATACATGTGAACAGCTGTCACTGAGCTTGCAACACCTAGCTCTCTCAGCTCCTCTGTCCTCTGTTACCCATTTGATTATCGTATCTGTGTAGCATAATACATGAATTATGTGTGCCACATAGTTTACAGTATTGACATTGCGTATATTAATAATTTTACACTGTGAACCACGTGACTTGCCATATATAGAATCATATAAACTGATGGCAGATAATGACTGCTGGGCCCATCTAGTCTGCCTGTATTTAATTACTGTATGTTAACTTTTGCTGCAGACTCAACGTGATCTATAGCACTGTCTCTTCCACCTCCTTCCATCCTCCAAACCAAAAATTAATTGGTTGAACAGAATTGCAGTCCCATTATAAGTGATTTTCCAAAAATGAATTAACCCAAAAAAAAAAACAAGGTCTCAATCTGTAAAAAGCATCCTTGGCTATCTGTCATTACTGTGTAGGTAATGTCTGGATTTTTAAAAATAAAACAAAAATAAAATCCTATATTGAAGCTTACTCAACATTGGTATACAGTTGGGTACCATCATACTACAGTAAATTCATACAGTATGTTCCTATCATGGTGTCACAACTCTCTGAGTAGTACAATATATTCCTTCATACATGTTCCCCTTGATTTTTTTCAACCATGCTCAATGCATACAGTATATTATTGCTGATATGATTATCATGTCTGTGTGACATAGTACAATGTGAATTATTTGTACCACACAGTTTACAGTATCAACAATGTGCATATTAATAATTTTACACTTTATCCATTTGAATCACCTAACCTGTCATACATAGAAACAGAAACTGAGCCGTCTAGGTGGCGCTGAGGGTTGAGGTGCCGGACTCCACACCTTGCACTATGCCGATGACCCGGGTTCAGGAATGACCGATCGGGTTGCTGACATAGGGGGGTGGGAGAAGCAGGATTAAGCATGCTGTTAGGCTGCTCGCCTCTCTCGGGGGGGCTGGGTTGTCGACCATTCTGTAGTCCCATTCCCCACTTGGTGGAGGTCCGGTGGGGTAACGTAGGTGGGCAGGGCAGCAGGATGGGTGGGTAGAAGGGGCTGAGCAGGCTTCTGGTGTGCGTGCATGCCTCCATGCACATGTATGGTCATGTGCTAGGGTTCTGGGGGGAATGGGAGAAAACCCAAGAAAAACCTAGAAAAAGCTAAATAATAATAAAAAAAGAAACATAGAAACTGATGGCAGATAATGATCGCTGGGCCCATCTAGTCTGCTCATTTTTCATTATAATCAGTTTTGCTGGAGACCCAGCTTGATCTACAGCACGTTCTCATCCATCTCCTTCCTTCCTCTAAGGGTTCCTTTGTGCCTATCTGAGACATTTTTGAAACCCACCACTGGTTTCACCCCCACTGCCTCCCATGGAGGCTGTTCTAGGGATCCACCACCCTTTCTGTGAAGAAGTACTTCCTCACATCTCTCCTGAGTCTACCTTCTTCCAGCTTTGTATCATGACCCCTTGTTCTACAGCACCTTTTTCTCTGAAACATACCTCCATTCTGTACGTTAATAACCCCCGTGAGGTATTTAAAGGGCTCCATCATATCCAAACTCTCCCTCCTCTCCTCCAAGGTGTACATATTAAACTCTTTCAATTTCCTCTCATAGGGCTTCTGTTGCAGACCTTGCAGCATTTTAACATCCATCAGCTTTTTTTTTGTCACTTTCTCCTTTTTTCAATTGTTCCTTCTTCTTCACCTTTCTTCTTTGACTGCTCCACCCCCATTCCTCCTTCGCTATCCCCCTGCTTGTGATCTTCCTACACTCTGTCTCAGCCTGCAGTAGCCCACTTTCTGCCTCCACATTTGTTCCATCACCCCTCTCAGCTACTTTAAATGTCCATTGAAGTAACATTTAAAATGTGCACTAAGGACTATGGTTCTCTCCTTAATGGAAGCTGATATTCACCTCAGTATAGGCTCTTATCCTTCCAGGCTGGCCTCAGTCCCCACTGTAGCCATACCTCTCCTCTCTGCACCATTTTTTCTACTATAACTTGAAAGCCTTGGTGCGGAGCTCCCTCTTCTTCCCCACATAGTACAAGACATACTCGCCACTCAAACTTTAAACACATGAGAAACACAGTATCAACCAGACAAATGATCTAACTTTACCGAACATGAAATTTACACACAAAGCTGCCTACAGCAATTCATCTTTACATTTAAGCTAATGAAACACCCTTATCAAGTTAATGCATTAGCAGCCGTAGTGGCTCTGACCAGGATTTGTTTTAATAAATGTCAGTATGACAGCATTTTTAGGAGACAGACTTGTATGCCTGTCTCATAAAATGGCCACTGCTGAACTAAATACCTTCTGCATGCTGACACTCAAGGATGGACAGCTGAGATATTTCACTGCTGAGGAAGTCAGTGCTGGCCAACCTGTGACCTTGCTACTCCAGTACAGCAAAGGCTCTTCCAAGATGATAAAGTGCCCGGTGTCTGCTAAATATGCATCCACCACACATTGCGCTGCAATCCTGCCAACTCATCCACCTCCTCCTCTGCCTCTTCATTTTTCTCCATGTCTGCAATTCCCACCAGGGACAAAGCCTCCCAAAATGGATTTATTGGCATTTTTCCTGTTACCAGCCCTGTTCTTTCAGACTGCTTAATTGAGGCGGTAGCAACACTTGGTCTGTGATCACTTTCATTTTGTGCCTTACATGACCATAACATCTGCACCCCATGAACCTGTCTTACCAGCTAATTGGTTAGATTTTGTACCTGATCACAATCACGTCCACCTTCAAGTATTTATGACAGCCCCTTTTGTATTGTGGGTCCAGCACGGTGGCAGTAACAAAATCTGCTGACTGCAGAATGCTGGAAATGGGAGGTTTGCAGTCAAATACTTGCAGCACATGTTCCATTAAGGCACAGCTTTCCCTATTTCCACCTGCCTCTAGCACCTGCTGTACATTTAACATCTGCCTCAGCACCCTTAGAAGTGGGATAACCTGACTGATACAAGCACTGTTTCCACTCACTGTCTGTGTGACATGTTTAAATGTTCTCAGAATCATGATCAGGCCATCCATTAGTCACCATTGATATGTTGTGAAAGACATTGATACTCCCGGAACTGTCATGGCTTCTATGCAGCAGCAAGTATTCAGAGATGGCTTTGTACTACTCGTATCAGCGCTTGATCATGTAGAGTGTCAGGTTTCATCTGGTGACAACTTCCAGCTTCAGATGGTGCTGAGGCAGCTTGATCTGGATCTGCAGCTGCCTAAGATGGTCACAAGCCATTCCAGAATGAGAAAAAGTGAGCACAGGTGTGGTGGAGCACAGTCAACATTGACTTGATTTCAGGATATGATAGAAACTCTTACACTACTAAATTAAGACAGTGAGCCACATGCATGGAAGGTGATGCAGAACTTGAATCAAGCCCTGCTTCAAACCCAGTGGTTGGAGCAGCTGTGCCAAAATGTTTGCCACAGAATGCACTTGATTCAAGAAGATCGAGCACATTTATGACAGTTTCCCCAATTTATGACAGCTTGTGCCAAATATTTGCTGCAAATCCCATAAAATGGGTAGTTCAAGTTCAATTTCAAATTTATTAAAAACTATGGGTGGGATATTCAGAGGGGTTGTGCATGGCTCAACAGTGTTGCACCATGTGCAACCCACTGATGCACCCCGGCGCGATATTCAAAAGGGGATGTTGCACCGCACAGATCCTGATATGTAAGGGTTCACCAGTAATGCATGCAGCACAAGTGTGGGGGGCGTGCCCATGCATATTCTGCACATCCCGATATTCAGCCTGGGATGTGTGGCACATATGCTGGTGCAATCCCTACTTGCGCTGCACACTGGTGCTCAAAGTTGAGCCAAAAAGAAATAGGAGCAAGGGCTGGCCACCCACAGGTGAGCTGCCATATTGCAGGGTGCAACACAGCAGCTGCCAGCTGCGAGTGGCCACCCAAGCTCCAGAGCCAGGGTCTGTTGGCGTCGCACCCCCCAACGCCCGATCGTGGGCATAAGTAGAAGATAGAACACATCCAATATCCCTGGTGGTCCAGTGGACCACATCCAGCCCAATTGCGGGCATACATATATAAGAAAATACGTCCAATATCCCTAGTGGTCCAGTGGACTGCTTCCAGCCCAATATTGGGCATAAGTATACTAAAAAAAAAATTTAATTATCCCTGGTGGTCCAGCAGTACCCCCTCTCCACCCACCCACTGAGCCCCGCCCCCCCGGTCAGCAGGGGATGGCAGCTGCCCACCTGCAAGCCACCCGGCTGCCCACTGACTGACTGTGTATAGTACTGCTGTACGCACATTGGTCCACAGCATGGGCCAATGGGCATGCAGGCTGTACTGCGCTACACAGTCCCAATATGTGAAAGGATCCATTCACATACCTGGACTGTGTTGTATGGTATCGTCTGCATGCTCATTGGCCCACACTGTGGACCAATGGGAGTACAGCCATACTGTATGCAGTCAGTCAGTGGCCTGCCGGGCAGCTTGCGGATGGGGAGCTGCCACCCGCCGCTGACCGGCGGGGGAGCAGGGTGGCGGGGCTCAGTCAGCAGGTGGTGAGAGGGTACCACTGGACCACCAGGGATAATTTAAAATGTTTTGTTAGTATACTTATGCCTGCAATTGGGCTGGAAGCGGTCCACTGGACCACCAAGGATATTGGATGTGTTTTCTGTTATACTTATGCCTGCGATCGGGCTGGAAGTGGTCCACTGGACCACCAGGGATATTGGATGTGTTTTCTGTTATACTTATGCCCATGATCAGGCATTGGGGCACTTTGCAGTGCTGTGCAGGGGGCGTCGGTCCCTGATGGCTGCAGCCTGGCAAGGCGCCAGGAGCAAGTTGCTGGCGATCGGCGCACCTGCATGCAAATGGTGCCACAATTACATGCTAAAGGCCCCAGCTGTGCCCTGCATGCATTATGGCCCCATTTGCATATCTACCACTGAATATCACGGTTCCTGCACCTAGCGCAACCGCATTTGTGCTGGTGCATCCCCTTGCTCCTCTCTTGCCACTTGCACTGACGCAGTGCCACTGCGCCATACACACTTTGAGAGGCCATGTTGTCATATTCAACAGTGCTGAGCCATGGTGCAGCACCATTGAATATCACCCAGTACACTCCCTGGCGCATCCCGGTTGCGCTGCACCTGGCTTGCACCCCTGCCTGGCACATTTCTGAATATCCCACACCAAGTACAGTATAAACAAGTAACATACAAAGCACACACAACTTTTTAAAATTTGCCAGAATATGAAAAACATTACAAAAGATCCAAACTTTTTCATATATAGGATACAATGACAAATATATGATCAATTACATGAATCCATTATATACAATATAAACTCAACAGCAGAGGGTATACTGGACTTTAATTGTATTGATCTTTTTAAGTACACATTGTGAGAAATTTCCAAAAGCAAATATACAGTCTCTAGATGGATCTGACAAGAGAAGTTTGATTTCCTCCTTCATTCCATAACCTTGAGCATTTTCTAAAAATGTTTTAAGCCATTTATCTCTTTCAGATCTAAACAACTTTCAGCCAAAAATTACATGAGGAACAGACAATCTTTGATTTTGGTCACAGATGCACGGAAATGTTTCACGGATATGCAGGGGCTTCCAAGAATACCACAGTAATTCTAATCTAATTCTTGTGATGGCTTTCCTGTGTTTCTCATTGTCACAAACTGACAAGTATTGTTCCATAGTAAAATTCTTTTTAATTAATTTCAAGATTTCATATTCACGTGAGTCATGTATTATGGCTATATCTCTTTGAGTAGCATTATCCACTATCCTTTGTACTGCAATGGGCAGACTAGGTGGGCCAAGCAGTCTTTATCTGCTGTCAAAGTCTATGTTTCTATGTTTCTTGTGAAGTTTTGATAATCGTCTTTCCCTCAAAGATGAAGTCTCTTTCAAGGCTCAGTTTATTAAGAGAGCAATTTAATGCATCAAACCAAGTGTTCTTATTTCATGACTTATGCACATCAGACCAACAGTAATATATTAAACTATCTGCAGGAGCAGATTTGTTTTAGCCCATAAATTAATTCTTCTCTTTAGTATTTTAGATTTGATATCTAGTGTACCTGTCTCTGCTCTGATCACTACACCAGAAATGTAATGAGGAAGTCCTAAAATCAACTTTAAATAGCAATTTTGTATAGCATAAAATGAGTACCTGGGATTGCTGCAAGCTAGACCAAAAATGTCGGTCTAACTTATGGCAATTGGCACATGGGACCAAGAATCCTAGTCAACATCTGGGAATGCCTGAAGACCTGTGTGCCACATGTTTGGTGCACCCGAGACTAGCGTCATTCTCTGGACTTTGAGAATTGGGCTAAGTGTGTCATGTATGGAACCCGGAGAAACCACCGTCACTAATGCATTTAATCACATTACAGCCATTATCACTTGCAGTGAATCCCGGTTTCAGGGAATGTGTGTGTATCCATTCATCAGTTTCAGTCAGGAGCAGTTCTAACATTTCCTGACCCATGTATAAGCCTGTTACACTCTTCCTTGACAGTGTGGCATGCTGTCAAATATGCTACCACACCAGCTGGGTTTCATACGATTGTTCTCCATTCCAGCATCAAATACTTCCGCAGGTAAGCTGTAGTACACAGCTAAGAGCTGGTCCACATATTCAAATTAAGATGTATGTATGGTGATGCTGAATGCTGCATGGCATGTATTACTGTGTGTGTGACAGTCCCATAAAGTCCTGGAATGGCACAGGTGGAGAAATAGGTTCACAGTGGAATTGACCATTTTGGAAAGGAACATGCCATCAACCTCTTCAATCCTATATCGTCCACAAAAGAGAATGGCAATAGAGCAATTGCCAACATTCCAGCAGTTGCTGCATTAAGTTCCCACACAACAGCATGAGTAGGTGCATATTTGCTATGATGCTCAAACATGCTATGCAGTGTAGGCTACACCTTTTGGGGTATACGACTTGGGAGACCAAACAGCTTGACTCTGCACACTGGTAGCATGGCTACTGGGGATGCTTATGACTCAGGGGGGTCACAGATGCTGAACAAATGAATGGTATGATTTTTATGGACAGGGCTTGATGTGCTTCAGTGACTCTGAATGCTACTACTCAAACCAGCACTGCTAGTCTGGTCACTACTAGGCAATCCCACAGAATCCTTCTCCTCATGTCGTAGTCGACCTCTGCGGTCACGTCTAATTCCACTGAGGCTGTATACATGCTTCTTAGTTTAGTTTAGTTTATTGTTCTAGGAATTAATACCTTTGAGCCAAGGCTCTTTTACAAAGATTCCATGTCATTAAGTACAAAAACATAGTAGACAGTGTTACAAACAATCAATAAGCCGTTTAACAAGGCCACAACTTAAACAGTAACATTTATGTACGGAAAGAAAAAGGAACTCAGAGGTAGTGTCAAGGGCAAGGAATAAGGATTTGGAGAGCTTGAGGGGGAAAAGAGGGAGAAATAAGAAGTTTAGAAGCAGACAGAACCAGGTTAGTGGTACTCAGGTTGTCTTTGTCAAGAAGGAGACCATGGTGGATGAGTGAAACAAAAAGTAAGTGCACTAAGAGGGAATGAGACTTTAGTCAAAGCAGTCACAGGAGCTGGAGGCTGTGAGGTGAGCATAAAGTATGGATTTGAAAGCTCCCAATGTCGTGGAGGATAGAGAGGGCAGGTTAAGGGCATTGCACCAGGTAGGGGCATGGTAGGCAAAAGATCTTTGTCCCTGAGCAGTACGAAATCTAGGGACAAGGAAAGGTTGGTGGTCCAATCTTCTGGTGGTACGAGAGCCATTGTTCATGCAGAGCAGGTCCCAGATACATGGAGGAGTGAGTCCCAGGATTGATTTTTTTGCCATCACGCAGGTGAGATACATGAGGCTATTGGAGAGATGTAACCAACTGGTTGCTGTGTATAGGTCACAAGTGTGGGTCTGTCTGTGTGCTCCAGTGAGGAGTCGACAGGTTTTGTTTAGTGCAGTTGAGATGCGCTTTAGTGTAGTGGAAGTTGCTGAGCCATAGACGATTAGACTATAGTCTATGATTGAGATGATGGAGCTTTGAACAGCAATCCTCAAGGCAGCTTGGTTGAAATATTGACAGTTCAGGTACAAAATTCCCATGCGTTGGTGCACTGTTTTTGCAGTGTTATCGATATGGGCTGCAAAAGTAAGACATTCGTCAAAAGTGATACCAAGGTATTTGAAGGTGTTTACTTGTTCTAGTGTATTTCCTAGAGAAGTTTTTATGACGAGTGGGGTATGCCTATTTCTGTTTTGATGACTGGCGAAAAGCATGACTTTTTTTTTTTTTTTTTTATTTAGGACCAGTTTGTGCTCAAGGAACCACTTTCAACGGATGAGAAAGCAAGCTGCAAGCTCTGTCGTAGTGGATTTGGATCCTTATGCAAGGAGAGAATGATGCCTTGCACAGTGAGGATGATAAGGAAGAAGGCCCTTCTGCACCAGCTTCCCTTCAGTGCTGAGTTCAGCATAACAGGTGCTTGGACTTGAGGTGTGTGTGTTTGTTGCCCCCCAGTGTCTAGGTAACTCCCCCTTTTCCCATGGCTAACACACTTAGCATAGTTGACAGATAGCCCCTATTTTGTCATCCAGATCTAGAATGTAAAATCACAAACTAGGTATAATATTGCCCTTGTTTTTACATGGCAGTTAACTGGCTACTGGGACATTGAAAGGTTGGAAATGGGTGTTTTGGGGTATGATTTTATGCACTGCTTTGACAGTAGGTGACTCATGCTTTGTTATTATTGGCTCAACAGTGCTAGCAGCAACAACAACTGAAGGACTGGGAGGGGAGAGGGGCTCTGGTAATTCCCTGAAACTGTGGTATACACAGCACAACAGACTCAGCAACATGGCCCTCACTTCTTTTTTTTACAGGTTCCCAAAGAGGATCCAGATCATCATCTCCATCCCAACCTAAGCTGATAATCTTCTCTCGAGAGCTGTCCTCCTCCTTCTCATTCTCACTTTCTCCAGACTCGACTTCCTTCTCAGCATTCAATTCCCAGCATGAAATAGTCAGAGCTCCTGTATCAGACTGTGAGTCATGCTCAAGATCATCAACACCAGTTTTGGGAACACCATCAACCACTTCATCATCCTCCACCACATTCCGAGAGCAAGACATTTTCTTTGGTTCTTGGACAACTCCTGTTGTTGCTGCATCTACCGCCAGCAATGCCAGCACCAACACCCACCAGTATTGATGCCATGGATGTAGCTGAGAAAAATATGACCACACTAAAGACCCCACCACTTGTACCAACTACTCCTTTTTGAGTACTAGTACTATCGGCCCTGATGAACCTGCAACAGAAGTCATTGTCTTAGCTACAGTACCCTTCTGAACCACAGAACCTATGTTCTTTTTAGCAATATCTCCGTTTTACCAGAGCATCCCTTTCTGGGCATTTTTATATGTAGATTTCGGAACAAAAAACAACACTTTACTGAGCTAACTAACAGTAGCTATACAGACAGTAAAAACACCAAAAATATTGTTTTAAGTTCTTTATATGAACAGTACACAACAGGGAATACAGGGAATAAGGAGACATGCAAAAACTGAAGTAGTTCTGAAGACATTATTGTTACTACTACATCGAAATTGTAACTTTAATAACTAAACAAAATAACTAAAATCAGTATAGTTCATTTATTTATTCATTTATTCATTACAAATCGGGTTTACAACCTTTGAGTCAGAGACTCATTTACAAACACGCCTCTTCGCAGGGGGGGCAGATATCAAGACAGTTATTACAGTGCAGATTAAAACAGAGGAAACATTACAGGTGCAGTAAAAGGAACACTTAACATAGATACACTTAGGTTACATAATGTAGTAGTTTGTATGTTACTTAGGTTACATAACGTTACAGAATTGTGAGTTACACTCATGGCTACAGTAGGCCCTCAGAGGAGACAGCGGGTTACATCCCTTTTTGGACCTAGTAGGGAAGGAGTGGGTCTGGGGGAGGAAGAGGCTGTCATTTTTGAGCCAGGTGGCAAGGTGGGCAGGTACCACAGGTTACAACAGGGGGTTAGTTGCACCTACAACAGCAGGTATTAAAGATACAGTTCCTAAGGGCTGTTTTAAAGGAGCCAATTTTTGGCAAGTTAGAGATGCAGCTAGGGAGGGAGTTGAACCAGGTGGGGGCTCGGTAGAGGAAGGATCTCTGGGAAAGAGAGGTCTTGGTTCTGGGCACCTTGAAAGTGGCCTTAGTGGCCTAGTCAAACCATACTGACAAAAATAATTCATCAGAACACACCAAACTGTTCTCCAGAACTAAATTTACAAATCACAGAAAACGGAAAATATAATTAAGACAAAACACTGAGGAAAATGGTACTGGTGCTGCTCACACATACAGGGCTGCCTTGCTTGCTGCTAGATAGCTAACACAGCTCCTCTACCCCACAGCACTGCTTCACTACATAAACAGAAACCACTACTTTAAAGTAAATAAGTCAGAAAAAAATACCAAACATAATTGCTTGTCTAGAGGCACAAGGCACACTAGACACTTTTGGGAGTGATTTTGTTCAAAAGACTACATGTTTCAAGCACTTTTGAAATACTTTTGGGCACATAGATTCAGAGTAGAGTTATCACCCACACTCTCTTCATAAGACTGCACTGAATTCAGTCTACACATGGCAATAGAGCTCACTGCAGCACCATGTGATCTCCAATTCCATGGAACATTACGAACTTTGCCTGTGTACCCCAGTTCACAGGTGAAGTTATTAAATCTGCCATTTGCACAGTTTTAACTGTGATGCAAATTAGAATTTGCATTGCAGATTAAATTTCCAAATTGAGGCAAATTTGCAAATTTCTCTGAGGAGTGAAATTTTCTAACTTATGCCATGAGACCCTTGTGGTAAGACAGTATGGACAGGGTTGTGCTGATTGAGCTGACTGAGCTGTGCAGTGTGTTTGTTTTTTTTTGTCGCTAAACAGACATGCAGAACTAGTGCTGGGGACAGGAACAGCTTGGGAGTTGTAGTCTTGAGAGTACTCCCTCTGAACTATTGTTTCCTGCTTCCTTAATTTGGCAACTGGACATGAGGAGCTCATTAAAATGCTCCAGATTTTAAACAAATCAGTTTGTGTAGCTACTAGTGGCTCACACTAGTTGTGTGGAGCTGCAGTTTAAAATTTAAACACTGTCTGTGACTTCTCAGAGTAGGAGAAGGTCGGGAGGGTATGTCACGTGACCTGCATTACTTCCAAGTCTGGACTAGATAAAATCTCTGCCCCGTTCACTCAGATGCTTTGGAACCTGTGCCTATGCTGTGAGACCCTTGTGGTGAGACAGTACAGACAGGGTTGTGCTGACTGAGCTGTAAACTGTGTATTTTTTTAATCGCTTAACAGACATGCAGAACTAGCACTGTGGACAGGAGCAGCTTGGGAGTTGTAGTCTTGAGAGTGCTCCCTCTGAACTACTGTTTCCTGCTTCCTTAATTTGGCAACTGGGCATAAGGAGTTGATTAAAATGCTCTGGATTTTAAACAAATCAGTTTGTGTAGCTATTAGTGGCTCACACTAGTTGTGTGGTGAAGACACGTGCAAAGACAAGTGCAGCGTGCTTTGAGCGTGTCATGTGTGTAAAGGGAGAAAAGGGACCAAAAGCTTTCTCCAGAGACTACAGACAGGTAAATCACTCCATGAGAGTGATGGCTAGTCAATAGTTGAAACCCCGTTCACAAATGCTTTGTTAGTGGATGTAAAGGAGGTATTTTGATAGTTGCCAGAAAACTAATGAAATAAACTGATTAGAGTTAAATACTAAGCAAATCCAATGGCAAAAAAAACTATAGCAGCCTGAGAAACTGCACTGTTACTGAATATAATGGTGCTACATTTCCATTTTCTCTGGCTTGAGCTCCTTTCTGATTAACTCCTGTATTGATTTGCTCTGCAGGGGGTTACTGGAGGCTATTCCCCACCCTCTGGTAAAAAAGTGCAGACGAGCACATATATTGGTTTTGGGACATACTTTACAGGTTTGAGACTATAAACAAGACCCTACACATGAGTGGGGCTTTCTTTGTACTACCAATAGTGATCTAAAAAGAAATCTTGAAGTAGCACCAAACCAGAAGTATATAACCTCTTACTTCCAATTGCTGCATGATTGAAATCACATTGCAGTGAGTGAGGCCTTGAATGGAGAAAGGGATATAGGGAATACAGACCGAGATACCAGCATTAAAAGTATAACTGAAGTATAAGTTGTTTTTCTTGGGAAGCTGAATAAAGTTTAAATTGCTAAAAAAAATGAACATCTATGAGGGAATAATAACTCTAACAGGTGAGATAGCAACGACCTGCATAATATGTAATAATTTTAGTTTGGAGACAAGTACTGGGTTTGAGGGACTGAAGTGCAATCAGTGCAGGGAAATATAAGTATTGCAAGCTAAAATCAAGGAACATGAAAAACAAATCCAGGTGTTAACCAGTGAAAAGGCTACTAAGGCATTGGAAGCAGAGGGGAAAACTAACATAACTATGCACAAAACTCCATGTAATACTGCTTCTGAAGTAGCACAAAAAAGACCAAGGGAACATGATAGTGATTCCCAAACTGAATGGATCCCTGTTAGCAATACAAAATAAATGTAAGAAAGGAAGAAGGGCCATGAATGTTGAATTACCAGTACACAACAGGTTTTCCCCTTTACAAAATGATCTTGGGGTACAAGTAAAAGCTGGTGAAACTATTACTCAAATAGAGCTTAGTCTTAAGAAGCACAATATAACAGAGTCTCCAGCATGCTCTACCAGAAGTATTGTGCTCGAATGAAATATTGACTGCACTTTGGAAAAGGCGGATTTATCAGGGGGAACACAATTAGCTGTGTAGATTCACCCAGAAAAGGTTATAGGGTGCTCCCTGGGTAAATCAAATGGCCAGAACATAATTACCCAGAGTGATAACAAAACTACTACAAATAATCCCTGCATCTGTCTAAGCAATGATGGTATTGACGAAATCCAGCCTATAGTGAGAGAGAGTTAAGAGCTACACCACAAATGGAATATGCCAGTAATACTGCACCAAATGTAGATAATAAAATGATTGAAGACATCATGGATATAGTTGAACCAGAAAATTCCCCTCCAACACAAATTTTTGTTTTGGGAGTCTTGATCCTAAAATATGTTGATCGCTATGTATGTAAAGATGATAAATTTAACAGAATCTATATTAGCTATGGGGGAGTGTGATATAGAAACATTGAGTGAATGATCCCTACCATATTAAAAAATGCAGGCTCAAACTCCCTAGTGGTGCTTCATGTAGGAACCAATGACATTAGTAGATTCTCACTGGAAGACATAACAATTATTTTATGTCTCTGATTCAATGTCTGAAGAAGCAAAATTGTGAAATTTGTATTTCTGAAATATTACTAATCCCCAGAGCCAGTTGGTCCAGAAATAAAAAGATTGAACAAACAAATGAATGGTTCAGGAAGTGATCACTTAAGGAAGAAGTGAGATACATAACCCATTGGGAGGAATTTGCACACAATAACATCTTGTATAGTTGGGATGGGTTGCATTTCAACAAAAGAGGGAGCATGCTATTAGATAAAACACTATGCAAGAGATCACCAACTGTTTAAACTAGATAGTCAGGGCAAGTGGGTCCCCAAGATGGCCCCCCAAAACCCCAAACAAGGTTTAAGAATTATGATGACTAACGCTAGAAGCCTGACTGCCACTAAAGTAACTGAGCTAATGACAATCATAGTGCAGAAAAGTCTAGATATAATTGCAATAAATGAGACATGGTGGGATGATACTGCTAAATGGTTTAATAATATACCTGGATTTACACTGTTTAATAAAAATAGATCAAAAAAAGGTGGGGATCTGTATAAATGTGAAGGACTGTATTACATCATCAGAAATCAAACTACAGGATACTATACAAATTATTGAGGGACTGTGTGTGCAGATCGAGCCCAAAAATGGGAAGAAATTGTTAACTGGAAACTTCTATTGGCCCCCTTCAGCAAATTATGAATACGATCAAAGACTTACTGAAATAATGTCATATTTGGCACAAGATAAAAATATCATTATTGTTGGAGATTTTAATCTGCCAGGAATACAGTGGACAAATCTTACAACAAGCTCTAAGGCTGAAACACTCTATCTAGAGACTTTTCTGAAAATTGGCTTAGAACAAGTAGTTAAGGAAACAAATAGGGGGAAAATATCCTGGATCTTATTCTATCCAATATTCCTGAGGATATTACTACAGTAGAAATAGTCCCTCAATTGGGAAGTAGTGATCATTTTTCTCTGCTTTTCACAGCAGGAAAAGGGTACAATATACAATAGCAGCCTGCTTACAGATATAACTATACAAAAGGAAACAATAATAAAATAAGAGATATACTGCATGAATTCAATTGGGAATTCATACTTGAGGGCTTCACGTTAAATGAAAGCTGGGAACTGTTCAAAACAATACTTCAGAAATTTAAAAAGTTATATATTCCCGTTAAACAGATATGGAACCAAAAGGGTGAACTTCCTCAGTGGCTGACATATAAAGTTAAAAAGCAGATTAGAAGGAAAGAAAAGGCCTTTAAAAAAATTAAAATTTCTAACACTGAGCATAACAGAGCAAAGTATAAACAGCAACTAAAAAAATAAGGATTTAATAAAAAAAGAAATAAATAAATTAGAATTTAAATTATTAATTGCAAAAGATAACAAAAAAGCATTCTATTCTTATATTAGAAATAATAAAAATCAAGACCATACCATTAGTTGTGTACATGAAAATGGTATTCTGATAGAAGGTAAAGAACAAATAGCGACCACCTTTAATTCATATTTTGGTTCAGTTTACTCAAGTAAAACACAACCTAAGATAATATCAAATCAAAATACACAATATGAGGAAATTACATTAGAAGAGGTGTTAGTATCTTTAAGTACATTAAATAAAAATTCTGCCCCCGGTCCAGATGATGTCAACCCCTGTAATTTAAAGGAAATAATACACCATATTAAAATATCATTAGACATAATATTTACTACATCACTAAAGGAAGGGATTATGCCAAATGATTGGAGGATAACTATGGTAGTACCAATTTATAAAAATAAAGGAAACAGAAATGATACAGAAAATTACAGATCAATCAGTATCACTTCGATGGTCTGTAAAACCCTAGAGAAAATATTAAAAATCAGACTGCAAAAAGAACTGACTGACGAATGTTTAAATGCCTTAACCCAGCATGGATTTGTTTCAGGATGATCATACACTACAAATTTAATCTGTTTTTATGAAAGTATATGTACCAGTCTCAACAACGGGACCCCAGTAGACATTATTTATTTAGACTTTAGGAAGGCCTTTGATCTAGTGGCGCATAACATATTAATAGCAAAAATGGATAAACTATCATTGAACCCTTATATTATTACTTGGATCACAAAATGGCTATCCAACCATACTCAGGTGGTTAAAATCGGTGGTAAGAAATCTAAGGCAATACCTGTGACAAGTAATGTCCCCCAAGGATCCATTTTGGGTCTGCTGTTATTTGGTATCTATATTAGTGAACTGCATCAAAATATTAAAAGTAGAGGCCCTAGCTAAGATCAATTACTTAGTTTCTGACCTAAAATAAATTGAATTTGGGTATCTAAAACAACATGGCCTTCAATGTAGACAAATGCATTGTCATTTACTTGGGACGATACAACATGGACCACATATACCAGCTATATAGAACATCTCTCAAAACTGTAACTAATGAGAAAGATCTAGGAATAAGAAAGCAATAAGACACGACAGGGTGTGGGTTGTTGATTGATAAAAGCACGCCCCCCAGGTGCGTTGTTAGGCATGAGACACTTACGGTGAGTGACTACAGTAGCTGGGTAGTGCTCTTATCAATCAACAACCCACAAACTGAAGTATCTTATTGCTGTTATAAAATGGGTAACAACTATTTCTATAACAATCAAACAAAACTCTGGATGCATTATTAAAGATTTAATAATAGTATGTTATTTTATTTAAATATGGTGAAAAATAGTCCCCAGATTTGGGCAGAGGAGTGGTAAAATTGATTGAACAGCAACTCACTGAAAAATGGTAAACCAGTGAGTTGGAGGAACAGCAATGTATTATTTAAGCAGTTTGGGTCTGCCTCTGTAACTGTGTTTTCCCATCTTTTCTTTTTGTTTATAAAGTATTACTGTATTGCCTACTTTCCTCAGCCTGTTTTTTTTTCTATTTTTTTCCTTCATTCAGTACACAGAGGGTGAGATATTCAGACTTCACCAGGCAGGGGCGCAAGCCTGGGCAAAGCACAACTGGGATGCACCAGGGCATGGGCTGGGCAATATTCAATGGCATTGCAACATGGCCCAGCACTGTTGAATATGGCACTGGGGCACCCACACTGCGCACAGTACAGTGGCACTGCACCAGTGGAAGTGGCAGGTGAGGAGCAAGGGACTGCGCCAGTGCAAGTGCAGTTGCGCTAGGTGCAGCAAGAGCGATATTCAGGCGTGAGCATGCAAATGAGGCCATTATGTATGCAAGGTGCAAATGGCTCCATTTGCATGTAATTATGGCCCCATTTGCATGTGGTGCACCGATCCCTGGTGACTTGACCTGGCGCTCTGCCAGGCTGCAGCCGTCGGGGACCGACACCCCTTCCCCTCAGTGGGCAATGCACCCCATTGCCTGATCACGGGCATATCATAAATAAATCCCTGGTGGTCCAGTGGACCCTACCCCATCACCCGATCATGGGCATATCATAATTAAATACTCGGTGGTCCAGTGGACTGTACCCCATCGCCCGATCATGGGCATATCATAATTAATTTTTTATTTATTTATTGAATAAAATCGGAATTACAATCCTTTGAGTCACAGACTCTTTTGCAAAGGCTCCACGTCAGTTACAGGGGGTGGAGGGTAAACAAATACAGAAGGAACATACAAAACAAGCAGTATTCACATAACAGTTCTGGAAACGCAGTCCAGGCATTAACTTAAATTAACCGGTGACAGTAGTAGGCAGCATTCTGAATATCACTTGACAGAAAATGTGAAGAAATGCTGATTCGTGGGATCTAGAGCTACCCTGTGTCGGTAGCTGGAGGGTTTGGGAGCACAAGAGTTGGGCAGTGTTAGCCACAATCACATAAAGCAGATTCAAGAAGTTGAGCTTTGAGGCCTGCTTTGAAAAGGGAGATGCTATGGGTCAGTGAAAGGGGGGGTGGTAATGTATTGAGCCAAAGCGGGGCACGGTAGTAGAAGGATCTTTGCCCAAGGGATGTTCTACAATGGGGGATCATAAATGAGGAGTTTGCTGTGAGCCTTGTATTGCGCCTGATGGGGGCAGCGCTGATAATGGGGAGAAGGCCGACGGGGGCTTGCTGGAGATGTATCTTTTTTGCGAGGATACAGGTGTGATACTTTAGTCTTTGTTGGAAGTTAAGCCAACCAGCCAAGGCATAGAGCTCACAGGTATGAGTTAGTCTGTCGCTGCCTGTGACTAGGCGGCAGGCTTTATTCAAGGCAGTCGTAATGTTACGTAGTGTGGTGGGTTCTACTGAGCCATAGATCGCTATCCCATAGTTAATTAGGCAGAGGATTGAGGAGGAGACTGCAAGATGCGTGGCCTGTGTGGGTAAGCAGTGTTTCAGTCTGTAGAGGGATACCCACTCTAGCATTGACAGCGGAAGAGAGGAGTTGAATGTGACTATGGTAGGAGAGGGAGGTGTCTAATGTGATACCCAGGTATTTAAAACTTGTAACTTGCACAAGTGGGGTGCCTTGTGTGTTTTTGATTAGGAGTGCTGACTGACTGTGAGGGCTTTGATGGTGCGCAAAGATCATGGACTTAGTTTTGTTATAGTTGATGATCAGGCGGTGTTCAGTGAACCAGGTCTCAAGCTCCCAGAAGAAACCCTGTAGGGCTAGTCGGAGGGTACTCAGTTGTGGGTGTTTCCAGAACAGGACTGCATCATCAGCATAGAGTAGTAGATGTCCACTGCATGCCTTGGGGAGAGAGCTTAAAAAAGATGGTGAAAAGAAGCCGGCCAAGTATTGACCCCTGAGGGACCCCAGAGCAAACTGTTTTGCAGGAGGAGATGGTGGTATTTATCCTGACTTATTGAGACCGGCCTGAGAGGTAATCCTTGAACCAGGCAGTTGCCTCTGGGACCACATTTAGCTGTGGAAGGACACAAAACAGTAGCTCATGACTGACCGTGTCAAATGCCTTGGTCAGGTCCACATAGATCGCACCTGTGATTGAGCCTTGGTCAAGGGCCTCGTGGATGAACGAGGTGAGCTCAGTGAGTGCTGTGACAGTACTATGGCCAGTCCGGAAACCATGCTGTTCCTGGCAGAGAAGGTTGTGTTTAGTTAGGTGTTCTGTTATCTGGTCTGATACTATTTTTTCCAGTGCTTTGGAGAGAGGTGGAAGTATTAAAATTGGTCTATAGTTGCTTGTGCTTGTGGGATCGCCGCTCTTCAGAATGGGAGTGATTATGGCTCTCTTCCAGATTGAGGGGAACTGACCGAGTCAAATAGAGAGGTTGAGAATTTTAGTAAGGTGGGGTAATGTGACATCCAGGGTCAGCCGGATGAGTTTAAGATCTAGGGAATCATTGCTGTAATGGGTATTGGCGATAGCATTGGCAATGTAGTGTTTTGCCTGGCGGCAGGAGATGACTCTCAGCCTGAAAAGTATAGAATTGACACTACACGGGGTGTCAGGGGAGGGTAGGGGATAGGGTGGAAGAAATTAGGATGGAGGATATGGGAGAGATCCGAGGCGGAGTTAAGGGCTTCTGCTATAGTGGAAGGATCCTGGGTGACAGCCCTGTTAATAGAGATTGGGTAGGGGTGGGGAGCAGGATTTCACTGAGTTCTTTATATTGTTCCAGAATTTTTCCGTCTCCCCAGGATGAGAGTTAGGTTTGTTGGTAGTGCGTAGCTTTCACCTG
The DNA here is from genome assembly GCA_016271365.2 of Neoceratodus forsteri. Taxonomy (NCBI): domain Eukaryota; kingdom Metazoa; phylum Chordata; order Ceratodontiformes; family Ceratodontidae; genus Neoceratodus; species Neoceratodus forsteri. Next base: position 1,060,591,797 of record CM028130.1, on the reverse strand, counting down.
CCGTATGACCATGTACATTAGCTGAGCATCCCGCATAGTATCTATCCTGCATGTTGGGAGTCAGAGCCTATGCCATAGGTTGTCCCTTTGTTGGAGCAGGTTTAGTAGTGAGGGTGTGATCCAGGGGGTGGTTCTGGTTTTCACTACTTGCTTGACGAGGGGAGCATAAATGTCGCAGGCCTTATTGAAAGTGGTTATAAAGTGTGCGAGTGCTTGGTCTACTGACTGTGTGGTGTAAATGGGAAGCCAGTTGCTGGTGGTTAGATGGGCTTTGAGGTTCTCAAGACCTCCTCTTTTTAGCCGTCTCTGCAAGGAGATTTTAGGGGGGGCAAGAGGCAATTTACCAGACCACTAGCAGATCACCGGGGAGTGGTCACTGATGGTGTCAGGGAGCACCATGGCATGGGAGAGGTTCCGTGGCCTGTTGGTGAAGATGAGGTCTAAAAGAGTGGAGGTCCCAGATCTATTGTTCTGTCTGGTGGGAGAGGTGACAAGTTGGGCAAGATCGTATGCCATGGCAGTGTCTTTGAAGCTGGATGAGGCTGGGAATAGCCAGTTGGCATTGAAGTCACCCATTATGATGGATTCACTAGTATTAGGTAGGAGGGAGATACTGTGGAGGATAGAATCAAATGCGGGTTTTTGGTTTCTCGGGGGGATATAGGCCAAAGTGATGTGAAGCATTTTGGTACCCAGACTGAGTTTGACTGTGTCTGGGCGCCATGTTGCGGTGTGGGGTTTTGAACTTCAGTGGCTTGTAGTGAGGATTTAACATATATTGCACAGCCACCGCCTCTCTTGCTGATCCTATCAGCCCGGAAGATGGAATAATTAAATCCCTGGTGGTCCAGTGGACCTGCTCCCCTGCCCAATCGTGGGCATAAAATGTAATCAATGTCCCTGGTGGTCCAGTGGACCCAATCCCCAGCCTGATCATGGGCAAATAATGGAATTAAATCCCTGGTGGTTCAGCAGTACTCCCCTCCCCACTCACCTACTGAGACCCAGCACCCCACTCCCCCCGGTCAGTGGCGGGCGGCAGCTCCCCACCTGCAAGCTGCCCAGCTGCCCACCGACTGACAGCATACAATACGTCTGTATGCCCATTGGTCCACTGCATGGACCAATGGGCGTGCAGACCATACTGTACTACACAGTTCTGAAATGTGAATGGTTCCTACTAGGTGACTTTGATATAAATTGGTCCACCAACCAAGCTGATGTTGTAAAGGACCTATTCTTAAAGCCAGACCTAACCCAACTTATTAGTGACCCCAATAGGGTGAGCTTTAAAACAAGATATGAATCCATCCTTGACTGGATCACAGTGTCAAACCCCTCAAATATCTACAAATTTGGACTCCTGACTGCATAAGTGACCCTAGCTCAATTTTTCTGTGAGTGGTCCACTAAATTATCCAAGCCTAACCACACTAAATCTATTCCATATGGCTTGGTGACCTAAACCTGGAGCTTCTTTATTTTGCTATTTACTCCAGTGACTGGCCTTGCCTTGATAAAATTGTTGATGTTGACGCTACTTACAATAACTTTTAACAAATTCTCACCAGCATCTGTGATCACCTCTGTCCCCAGAAAAGACTACTACAGGGTAACAAACAGGACTGGGTCTCCAATGAGCTCCTTGGGCTTTTCAGAGTCAGAGACCAAAAAGTTGCCCCAGTTTAAAAAAACAGGAATCCCACCACCTGCAGTACTATCCGACCCTCCTCTACAGCTGTAAGTCATCAGTGCAAAAAGCCAAAATCAACCACATAAAACTCTACCTGACCTTTAATCATGGACCCCCTCCAAAAAAAAACAGTGTGGTCCAACATCAACAACCTTATGGGTAGGTTCAGGTCTGATCAATCTTGGGTCATAGAATTTAAAAATGGGGTTACTTATGACCCACAGGCCATAGCCACCTTGCTCAATGACTACTTTGGTGACCTCAATATATACAGAACATTTCCCCCCAGGCTCCCCCACTCCACAGCAATTACCTGATACCGTGACCTGCAGCCCTTCTCCCAAATTCTGTTTTAGACACCACTCCATAGATAAGGTTGCAAAATACCTGAGGTGCTCCTACCCTAAAACTGTGCTTGGTCCCAATGGGATTCAATGCCATATAATCAAAGTAGCCAGTAAGACTCTGGCCTATCCCAGCTCCCAAATCTTCTACTATTTCCTATGCACAGGTGCCTGCCCAAAAGTGTGGAATATGGCCACTATCATTACCATCCAAAAGTCTAATCTCAAACACCTTTCCATCAACTACCACCCTATTTACTTTGTGATTCTCCTATCAAAAGTCTTTGAAAGTCATGGATGGCCCAGTGGTGCTGAGGGTTGAGGCACTTGATGCCAAACCTCACGCTATGCCATTGACCAGGGCTCGTGAGTAAGCCCAGATTGTTGGGGGTTAGAGGGAGGGAGGGCATAGCTGGATTGAGCTGACAAATGGCAGTCTTCTTCTCTGCAGGTGGGTTCTGGCACCACTTCAATAGGAAGTGGTGCAGGGTCATGAGGATGCTATTAGGCGCTTAGCAAGAAGCCATGTTCTCAGCACAGCTTCCTGCCTAGGCTGGGGCCCTTCACACTGGCATCCTTTGGGGGGTGGAGTATGGGCTTCTGTAGTCACCTTCACAACCATGGAAAATCCATGTCCCACTACCATGCTGTCTGATCCTCACAAGGGGTGATGGAGCCTCTGAATGGTCAGTACGCTCTCACCGAGCCTCGCTGACAATGAGGAATAGAAAATGATGGAATAAAAAAAAGCCTTTGAAAGACAGTCTTCAACCAGATTACTAAGTACATCCAGCAATAAAGTATGTTGACCCATGCCCAACATGGCTGCCATACTCAACACAACACAGAGAACACCTGCATGAGGTTCACAGACTTCGTACACCAAGAAACTGGCACAGGTAATTTTGTAGCCTCTTTGTCATGGACCTCACCAAAGCATTTAATCTGGTTGACCATGAACTACTGATACAGGACCTTTCCTCTCTCAGTTTTCCCTGGAACTCACCTTTTGGTACAAAAATTATCTGACCAACCTTGTCCACTAAACAGTAATTGACAATAATCTTTCTGACTTCTATCAAATCTGCTGTGGGGTTCCCCACAGTTCTATTCTTGGTCCTTTACTTTTTCTGTGTTTTTGAACACACAACCTAATGTCTGCCCCTCAAGAGAAACCATTCTCTTTGCAGATGACTCTGTCATCTTCAGGATGGTTGATGATCTGGTGTCCCTGAACAATGCCATTCAGTGGGACTTCGACCTACTGCAGGACTGATTGATAAAGCATAGGTTACTTCTCAACACCAAAAAAAACAAATCTGTGTTTTTCTTTGGAGTGCACAAAAACAGACGGGTGCCCCCTTTCAGCTTTTTGACTTGGACAGCAGTGAGGTGGTGCATGTTACTCAGTTTAAATATTTGGGTCTAAACCTGGACTGCTCCCTAACTTTGGCTCCCATGTCAAACTCTTAGTAAAATCTATTCATGAGATCAGGTTTTCTCTACCTAAAAAAGTCCAGGAAACTAAGAGACTGCTTGTCTTCTGTCTCCTATTCCCTTGAATTGACTATGGTTTTCTGCTCTATGTGGCTGCCCCACCAGGATCCTCTCCAAGGTGCACACTGTCTATAACAGTGTATGCCACTTTCTCACTGGTCTGCCATTTTGCACAGACCAATGCCATCTGGATTCTGTTGCCGCCTACCCTTCACTTGTGAGTTACCTATAATAGATCATAGGTCAGTTGTACTCCTCCACCAAGCAGTACTCGGGGAAAGTCCCATCATGCATTTCTGAACTCTTCCAATGCTCATCCAACTCGCAGGGCCCCATTCTCAGTCCAGATTAACCTTCACTCTTCCTTTCAGGAAAACTACCTCCAGACAGAGGGTATTGACCTACAGAGCCATTGCCCCCTTATAACCACTTACCCACAAGCCTCACTGACATTGATAACATTCCTTCCTTTAACCTCAGGCTCTGCCAACATGTGCCTGACAATTCACACTGCATCTGTGTCTGTAGCTTTGAGTCCAAAACTGTACCTTATCCACATGTTAATTTTATTACTGTACCCTGTATTTATTATGATGTCTGCTCTGCCCCTCTACCTTTCTGTACAACTGGTCACTTGTGAAAAAAGGGCTATGTAGCTCATCTTGCTGTTCAGTGTAAACAATAAAAATGAAATGAATAAATTGAAACAAAGCTGGTGATAAGATATGTTTAATTCAAACAATGTTAAATATAAATTATAAAACTGTTCTACAATGTTGCTGTGTCAAGCTCAGTGCAATAGTTTGGGTATTTAATAAGTGTAACTCTATTTAATTCCAAAGTATTGATGAGTTTATGTTTTACAAGGTATTGACTATAACCCATCTTATATTGTTATTAAATCATTATGTATTTTTGTAAAGAATTACATCATTTGGAATTTAGGATGTTTGTAAGGGTAGCAGCTGTAGTATATGAATTCAGTTGGGATTAATTATATCAGTTGAAATTTAGGATGTTTGTAAGGGTAGCAGCGGTAGTATATGAACTCAGTCGGGATTAATTATATCAGTTGGAATTTAGGATGTTTGTTACAGTTGCAGAAGTAGTATATAATCTTGATAGGTATTTTAGTGAGAGCCATTGGTACTTTTAGTAGTGGTGGTAAAGTTATTGATAAGGAGCTAATTATAACTTCTCATTTTTTCCACAAAGAACATCCACAGAAAATAATGTGGCAAAGTGCAATTATTGGTGCCTATGCATCACTCAGGTCCAGGTATGAACAGGCACCTGTCCATGGCCCAGCCCCCTGGTACATTGGAGTGCAGGGGGAAGATCAGGAACACAGGTGGGCATCCATTTGGATACCTGACATGGTTCATTTGTGGATCCCCTACTCCTCACAGAGCAGGGGTATGTGGGATGCTGCCAGTCCCATATTGTAACAAAGAATTGGAATGTGCCTGAATGGCCACCCCAGGCCTCCCTGCTTGACCAGAGGGCTGAGCTGGCAATAGCAGAGGGGTTTAGGTCCCAACACAACCAATGGGTATGTTATGTCAGGGGTGTGCATTGGCTATGGCAGGGTACCTTCCCACATAGCCAGCGCACCCTTTGGCTGGCACTCTGCACTCTAGGGAATGGTATGGAGTGTGGGCACGACCCCTGACACTCCCCAGGACTGTTCGCTCATGTAGCAGCATAAACATCCAGGGGATTGGCATGGAAGGGGTATGAACCACTATATTCTATGCCACAGAGATTAGCAGGACCCCCAGTGCACAGGTACATAACTGAGGTTTGCCTACATGTACTGGATATGCGGCACCTAGGCATAGTGCATAGGGGCTATTATAAGAAGTACAATTAATGAATTATGTATGTTGTCAGGTTTTGCTATATGCAAAGGAACGTGTGTTGCCCTGTGGTTTTGTCAGTACAATATTTATAAACATTTCAAATTTATGAGTTTATTGCATTTTAGTACTTCTGATGCTTGGATTGCATGTTGTCTGCAAACACTGTTGTGGTTGTCAAACTGCAAAATACTAGCAAATGGTAACTAGGAATATCCTGTGGGTACTTTAGGAAATGACACAAAGAGTCATGATTTCCTACTGTTATGGGAACAATTCAAGAGTGACAAAAGGCTATGCTTCTCTATGTCAAGGATGGTACCTATCTGGAACAATTTGCTGAGAGAGGTGGTTCAAAGCAATTTACTTGCCACCTTCTAAACAGCATTTGACACATACTGTACATGGTAACCTTTAGTATTAAAGGGTACAATCCATGACCAGCATCTAGCAGACTAGTTAAACTAAATAGCATCCTTTCATCAAAATGTCTTGTAGTCTTACCTTCGTAAAAGGTTTACTAAGCCCTGATAGTTTCGATATGTGTGCCTGTATGTAATGTATGTAATCTGTTTTTATTATTGTAGTCTTGACTATTCTTTTCAGATCAGTCATGCCTCATCAATTTCCCTCTTCAGCGATAAGCGTCTATTTCCTTCATTTCTAAGGACTGTTCCTAATGACAACTTCCAGTCTACTGCCTTAGCCCAATTGTTTACCCATTTTGGCTGGACCTGGGTAGGCATTTTAGCTTCTGATAATGACTTTGGTCAGTTGGGCAGCCAGAACTTAAAAAAGGAAATTCTTCAAACAGGGGGCTGCATTGAATTCTTAGAAATTATTCCAGTTCTAAACTCTAAAAAGAGCATATTAAAAATAGCTGAGATGCTCAAGAAATCGACAGTGAATGCTATCATCATCTATGCCACTATTGAAAACCTGATGCCATTAATGGAGGAGGTTTCTGTGCAGAATATTACTGGAAAGGTCTGGATAAGCATCACCTCCTGGTCTATTTCTGCAGACATTTCCAAGAAAGAATTGTTGCAATTATTTCGTGGTAGCATTGGGTTTGCACTACACAGTGGTGAAATTCCTGGGTTCAAACAATTCCTTTACAGCATTCACCCTTCATCATCTCCTGATGATATTTTTATTAAGATATTCTGGGAGCAAGCTTTTGGTTGCAGGTGGATAGATAATGAAACAGATCAAATTGCAAAACATAAGAGTAATGAAAGGGAGAGGATGCCTTGTACGGGCGAAGAAAAATTAGAACAACTGGACATCTCTTTATATGATGTGTATAATTTCAGATTTACATTCAGTACGTATAAGGCAGTACATGCAACAGCCCGTGCTTTACATAACATGTTCACATGCAAACCTGGAGAAGGTCCATTTTACAATGGATCATATGCAAACCATAATAATAATATCCAGCCATGGCAGGTAAGAACAAGATATTTTACATTGTTTTCATCTCCATGGTTCCCATGTATTTCAAATGCAATCTCTGATGTTAACCACTCTTTTGTAATCATTAGAACTGTGACTAGTGCTGTGTAGAATGTTCAAATTATGATGGAACAGAATTCCACTTAATTCTGGAAAATTCTGTGGAATTCTATTGTAGTGGAATTCTGACATATCACATGCAAAATAGTTTTACCCAATTAATAAGCTGCAATTTGCAGTGAAGCCCACCAGAATGAAGCTCAATGTCACAGTTTCCTGCATGACAAAAGAGATTAACTCCTACTTACATTGCCTTGTTTCCTGCAGTCACTATGCTGCAGAATTGTGTTTCATCCTGGCGAGCTTCACTGTATATAAACTGCTCCCCTGGAGGAGGCTCAGGCACCTGACTCCATGGGGGAATTCTGAGTCAGTGGGCAGGAAAGGGAATGACAACATGATGGCACCCAAGGGGAGCATGTCTACCAGGAGAGTCTTAGTGGTTGGGGACTCCATGATTAAAGGGGAAGAGAGGGTGGTGGAGGGGGCTAGACAGGAAGGTGATGGTCCAGTGCCTTCCTGGTGCATCAGCCATCTGAGATTTAGACTGGATAGGAAGGATGGCAGAGACAGAGCAGTGGAGCTGGGGGTGCTAGTACACCAGGGTACCAATGTTCTGGGAACCAGTCAGTGGAGATGCTGAAGCAGAATTTCCATAGACTAGGAGACAGATTGGTGGCACACTCAGACTCCCAGGCCTTTTCTGAAGTACTCCCTGTGTGGGGTAGAGAGGTGATGTAGGATAGGATAAGGAGTGAGGTAATCACAGAGTTTAATGAGTGGCTTAAGGGATGGTGTCAAGAGAAGGGGTACCACTTTGTGGGGGATTGGGGGCATCTTCTGGGACAGGAGACTCTTCATGGGTGACAGACTTCACTTGACAAGAGAGGGGGCCTGGGTGCTTGGGCAGAAGTTTGACATCTATATCAAACATTTAAACTTACTGTGTGGAGACTGGATCTAGGATAACCATAGTGGCAAGTGAAAGGAAAAGGATCCTAGCTAGTATTCCCCAACATCTGGGGGCTTTTAGCAGCACAACAGACACAAGGAGAGCTGTGACCCAAGATGAACTAAGTGAGGAGGCATTAGATAGGAGGAACACAAAGTGTGCTATCACCAGGAAAAACATGAGGAAGAAAGGGCAATGAAAGCACAAGGGTAGTAGCAAAGTAGGACTGGGGGTCAACTGGAGGAGGGTATGACTTAACACTAGGAGCCTAGGTAACAAAATCAGCAAGCTCTAGGTGCTGATGGTGGACACTGAGGTGGACCTTGTGGCCATCACAGAAACATGGACTTTGGAAAATAACAACTGAGAACTGATGGTCCCTGGATACTCATTGTTCAGAAGGGATAGAAGAAGAGGTAGCAGGGGAGGAGTAGTCATTTTTGCCAAGGATGGTATTGAGATAGCAGAAGATAGGTGGATCAGGGATAGTAAAATGGACATAGGAGTTACTGTGGGTACAACTCACAGCAGCATCTAGCAAGAAACTGCACTTGGGTGTGATCTATAGACCTCCAGGGCAAGAGGAAGTGGAGGACAGACAGCTCAAGGAAGAACATGAAAAAGAGATGACAAAGGGGGAGTAGTGCTAGTGAGTGATCATAACCTGCCAGACATTGATTGGGATGTTCCAGTGGTCAGAAGCACCAGAAGTCAGATCTTGCTGGATGCCTTCCAGGACTGTCTACTGGTACAGCTAGTTAAGGAATCCACAGGACAACTGCAGTTCTCAGTGTGGTGCTCATGAACTCATAGACAGTATGAGCTATGAGAATAGGGGAGACACTGGGGAACAGCGACCATAACTCCATTGGGTTCAAACTGGCCCTTGAGTGTGGAAACCCCCTAATCAAAAGCAGAAATCCTTGAGTTTAGATAGGCAGACTTCAATAGGCTGAAGGAGCTGCTTAGGGAAAGGTTAGTCGGGGTCGACAACATAGTTGGGGTAGAAGGGAGATGGGGCAAATAAGGGGGCCATTTTTGAGGCATCTAATTTATTCATGAGAATGGTTACCAAAAAGAACAGGTTCAAGAGACTATTACTGTTCTCAGCAAGGATCAGGGAAGTGATGAGGGCCAAGAGAAAAGCCTTCTACAAGTATAAAGAAAAATAGGGAGAGGAAGAAAGGGGAGAATACTTACTGAAAAATGGGGAGCAAAAGAAAGCAGTTAGAGAAGCAAAAGCAGGTGTGTATTGCAGAGAGTGTCACAAGTGAAGAAAAATAGTTATTCTGATATATTAGGGAGAAAAGAAAGAAATAAGGGGCAATTGTACGGCCATCTGAAGGGAGTAGGGTGATTGAGGAAGATGAGCAAAAGGCCACCATTCTCAGTGATTACTTTTGCTAGGTGTTTACTAGGGAGGATGGTAGGCACATGCCAGACAGTGGCATCAAGGTGACCACTGGGGGGGGGGCAGGTGATGAGATAGACAACATTTACAAGTGAAAGGATCCAGAAGGGGCTGGCAGCCCAAAAGACAGATAAGACTCTGGGACCAGATAGATTGTATCCAATGATACTCAGGGAACTGTCAGTGGAACTGGCCTAACCACTGCTGGTAGATCTTTTCAATAGCTTATTGGGGATGGGGGTGGTTCCAAAGGACTGAAGGGTGACAGACATGGTTCCACTCCATAAAGGGGGGATAAGGAAAAAGCAGGGAACTACAGCCCTGTCACTTTTACCTCTGTTCTAGGAAACTTGATGGAGTCATTGGTCAAAGAGGACGTCATGGACTACTTGGAGATCAATGAGCTCCAGGATGGTAAACAGCATGGATTCCTGTCAGGGAGGTCTTGTCAGACTAACCTGATAGTTTTCTTTGACTGGGTGATAAGAGAATTAAGTAGAAGCTACACTGTGGATTTGCTCTACTTTGACTTCAGCAAGGCTTTCGACTTGGTGCCTCACAGTTGCTTGTTGAAGAAGATGGATGATCTGGGTGAGGCAAAAGTCATAGTAAACTGGAAAGGTAACTGGCTAAAGGGGAGGCAACAGAGGATTGAGGTCAATAGGGTCAAATCAGAAGAGAGGGCGGTCACAAGTGGGGTACCACAGGGCTATGTCCTGGGTCCGGTCCTCTTCAATATGTTCATCTGCAACATTGGAGAGAGAATCTAGGGCAGATTGTGGCTCCTCATAGATGATACTAAGCTCTGTGGCAGGAGAGTATAGATAGCAATGAGGGAATCAGGGAAATGCATTGGGACTTACAAAAGCTGGAGGGGTGGTCTAAGTCTTGGCCATAGTACCACAGCTGAATAATGGGACCTTGGAGTTATCATCTGTGTCTCCCACAAACAATCAAGTCAGTGCAACAGGCATATAGCAAAGTGAGTAGGATGCTGGGTTGTATTGGGAGGGGTACTGATAAAACAAGGAAAGAGGTAATACTTCCCTTATATAGACCCTTAGTGAGGCCACACTTGGAGTGCTGTGCCAAGTTCTGGAGTCCTCCCCTCAGGAAAGATAGAGATAGACTGGAGACCATGCAACACAGGGTGACAAAAATGATTCAGGGTCAACAGGGCAGGTCCTATGATGAGCACCTCAAGACACTGAACATGTACTCAATGGAGGCCAGAAGGGAGGGGGGAGATATGATAAATGTCTTCAAGTTCTTAAAAGGACTTAACAAAGCAAACTGTGGGGAGGTATTTAGCTTGAATGCTAGCTAGCAGTCATGTGTATATGAGTGGAAACTAACAGGAGGAGGTTCAGAAGGGACATGAGGAAGTATTATTTATTAGAAAGGGTGGTGAAGCCATGCAACAGTCTACCAGCCAAAGTAGTATGTGCAAAATCCATTTGTGGTTTCAAGCATAGTTGGGACAGTATGAAGGATATAGTGCTTGCTCGGTGTTGCAAAAAACAGGAGGAAAATGGTGGGAAGGCAGGGGACGGCTAGGACCCTGATGGGACAGTAGGACCCAGGGCTAAATAGGGAACTCAGGCAGACTGCTTGGGCCATGGGTCTTTTTATGTCATCATTGTTTATGTTTCTATGCAGATTCCTTTTCTGCAATCCACATAAAAATATTACATGGTTTATGTGATCCGTGGAAAATTATTTTGTGGTTTACACAGAAATTATTTTTTTTTATTTGAAAAAAAATCAAAACAGAATTTTTGGAAGTGACATTGCCATTTCACATAAATTTCATTGATTGAATTCCATGTTCCACACAGCCCTAAGTGGGACTTGTAGTTGGCACTGATCAGGGATAAAAGTGCACAGAAAAATATGCCAGATCTGTAATGGTCACAGTTATTGGATGAATTTTATTTAGTTGTTTGTTGACTGGAAAAGGAAGACTAGGCAAGTCTGCCTATTTTCAACCCAGTGTTGGGAGAGGGAGTAATACAGATGCAAATGGACATATTGAATCAGGTTAAGCTCTTGGTGGTATTTTTAGTAAATGAGGAAGTTTGCCCAGGACAATGGAGAAATTCCCCACATTAGGCTTGCTCAGTGTCAAATAGATGGATACAGGATAATCTTCTGGTGTTAAAGAGAATTGTTTGAGAGGAGGAACTTAGGGCATCTTAGTGGATATTGTATATCTCCAGCCTTGATCAGGAAAAAGCATTTGATAAGGTTGTCCGTGATTATTTGTTTCAGGTACTACAAGCATAATGATTCCCAACATATTTTATAACATGGGTACCAAAAATACTGTATTCTGAGTCATCAAAACAAGTCACCTGACCATTGATTAATCCACAGTATACCCACAGTCACCTTGCCAGACCACAATATCCTGATTGACAGTAATGTAAACTGACCTACTCAGATTATTCCACCATGCAAACATGTAGAGCTCTGGAGAATTTTACTTATAAAACCACAGAATTTCAAACTAAACAGCAGAATTCCACACAAGAATGGCAGACTTTCACCTGAGAACAGTGAAATTTCACCACATCCCTAACCAGCAGTTACATCCTCATTATACAAAATCCACCTAGTGTAGAACTGCAACTACAGCATCCAAAATACACAATTTCAATTAGGCAGAAATACTTTTATTATAATTGCATGACCACAGAGATTTATTTTAATATTGCTTTAGGTAAATCTCTAACATAACATAACCCATGTTATAAGAGGATTAACCCACTCCAGGGTATGGGTTTACTGAGCATTAATCCATGCCTGGATGGTTGAAGTCACTCAGCCTGCGGCCTTGTGACTCCCACCCCGGCCCCCAGGTGTGGATTAATGCTTAGTAAACTCATACCCTCTTGTAGGTTAATCCTTCCTTATAAAATGGATCAAAATGTTTTATAATAATGCAGTAGTTGTTCCAAATGTCAACGGGTGGTAGGGTCCTCATATACCTGTTAAAAGAGGTGTACATCAAAGATGTTCGCTAAGCCCATTTTTGTATGAGTTCCATTTAGATCCTCTTCTGAGACATATACAGTCAGACTCAGCGGTTGAAGGTATATCTTTGAACCCTGAGCCTCTCTCCCTCTCAGAGTTCTAGCTTATGCAGATGATGTTTTGTGTCTTAAGAATGATACAGTAGCTCAGGGACTGTTGTTACATAGAAACATAGACTTTGACGGCAGATAAAGACCGCTTGGCCCATCTAGTCTGCCCATTTCCCTACCTACAGGATAGGCCGCAGATCCTAGTTAACCAACAGCCTATTTCTTCCTACTCCCCCCCCCACAAGAATTGCCTTATGTCTGTCCCATGCATTCTTGAATTCTCCCACAGTTTTAGACCCCACAACCTCCTCAGGAAGGCTGTTCTATGCCTCCACTACCCTCTCTGTGAAATAATACTTCCTCACATTGCCTATGAACCACCCTTCTTCTATCTTTTAAATTGTGTCCGCTTGTTCTTGCAAGTCTTTTTCTGAAAGATGCTACCCTCTTGGACTTTGTTGATTCCACTGAGGTACTTAAAAGTTTCTATCATGTCCCCCCTCTCCCTTCTTTCCTCAAGGGTATACATATTAAGCTCCTTTAGTCTCTCCTCATACGGCTTCTCTTGCAGACCCTGCACCATTTTAGTTGCCCTCCTCTGGACTACCTCTATCCTGTCTATGTCCTTGTGAAGATGGGGTCTCCAGAACTGGACACAGTACTCCAGATGGGGTCTCACCAACTGTCTGTACAGAGGGATAACAACTTCCTGTTTTCTGCTGCTGATGCCTCTCCCTATACATCCCAGTATACCCCACAGCCCTCCCTACTGCCTTCTCACATTGCTTGCTAACCTTAAGGTCATCTGATATGATTACCCCCAGGTCCCTTTCCTTTTTTGTTGTTGTTACTACTTCCCCACCCATTGTGTATTCTTCCCCTGGGTTCTTGTTTCCCAGGTGCATTATTTTGCACTTCTTTGAATTGAATCCAAGCTGCCATACTTCTGACCATTCCTCCAACCTTGCCAAGTCCCTTTTCATCCTTTCCACGCCTCCTTGTGTATCAACCCTATTGCAGATCTTTGTGTCATCTGCAAAAAGGCATACTTTTCCTTCCAGTCCCTCTGCAATGTCACTGATGAAGACATTAAAAAGGACTGGACCCAATACTGAACCCTGTGGTACCCCACTAGTAACCCCTCTTTCTTCAGAGTGGACTCCATTTACAATTACCTTCTGCGTCCTGTTGTGCAGCCAATGTTTTACCCAGGCTACCACCCCGGGACCCACTCCCAGACTGAAAGCACTTGACTATTAATCTTGTGGGATCAGGTAACGCCTTACAAGTTCAGGTTATGTTCACAGCCTTCCCTGGTTCAATACTTGTTACCCAGTCGTTGAGCCAGATTCTGCTCGATGATTTTCTCGCTGTGAACTCCATGCGCCGTTTCCGTCCCAGCCCACTGGCCTCTAGGGAGCACAGGCAGTATGGGTTCACAGCTGGAAGGTCATGTCAGACTAATCTAATAGATTTCTTTGACTGGGTGACCAAAGTAGTAGACCAGGGAGGGGCTGTGGACATGGCTTACCTAGACTTTAGCAAGGCATTTGACACAGTCTCACACAAAAGATTAATAGTCAAATTAACCAGCAGCAGAAAACAGGAAGTTGTTATCCCTCTGTACAGACAGTTGGTGAGACCCCAAGCTGTAAGGAATTTTGAGGAGGTCTCTGGATCTCATGTAAACCATTGCAAGAACATGGGTACCCTATTGGGTGATATTGGAGGGCCTAGTCCTAGTCAGAAAGCTTCAATCCAAATGCAAGACTCTGACATAAAAATTCTGGGTATTGCTTTCAGGACTGGGAACTTAGCGTCCAAGAATTCGGAGTCTGGTTTACGTAAGGCAGATGCAAAGAATAACCTATGGAAAAATAAATGGATTTCAAAATTAAAAGGGTAACTTAAAAAAAACTTTACTACGCCCTGCTTTTTTATATATTATCTTTTTAACCCCCTGCACATATAGAGGATAAATTGTACAGGGTATCTTTTCAGGCCTTGTAGGGTACTTGCTTCAACCTCTTAAAATAAGAAGCTACATATAAAAAAAGTAGTGAAAGGTGGCTTAAGCATGGTTAACCTGTTAGTCTTTTTTTCAGTATTTGTATAGAATAACATTAGTATGGCTTTAAAGCAGAGGCATACACAATGGCTTCCTATGGTCAAAGAATGGGTATTTCCATATCTACTATCCTGGAAAACGGGTAACCTTGGCACATACCCCATTAGGGTGCATGTTCCCTATTACGTGAAGCTGACCTTTTTAAGAATAAAGAAATGGAAAGCTAACCTCCAACCAAGTTCTGACCTTAACTAAGCAGCAGTTACAGTTCAGTCTCTTGGATAATGCTTTCTCAGTAAAGCTAAGTTTTCCTTCTCATCCCTTAAACAATGCAGGCATGGTACTTACACAACTAACAAATCTTAGAATGCCCACATTTGTATGGGATGTGCTGTGGTTGAGTAGTCAAGGGAGGTTGGGGGTGTGTAATTCCCACAAAAATAAGTAGCTTTGTGATAGAACATGCTCGAGGCCATCATGCCCTGGCTTATTGGAAACTCAGGAGCACCTGTTGCCTGACTGTCTATATGAACTGGACCTTTGGACATCTTTGGCAGATGCGTAGCAAGAACCTTTATTTTTGAGTGTCTCCTATAAGGAATCAGTTCCTAGCATATTCACAGGTACATGGTTGAAATTTTACTCTAGCACACTGCAGGTCCTGTGTGCTGTACTAAAGTATCACCTGTGGCAGGCCAGGTGTGTCTCAACCTTGCAGCAGAAATTAACCTCATATACTGAGGTAAGAAAAAATGTTTTAATTACACTTAAGCAAGTGTACATGCAGGATGTTAGGCAGCATAACAAAGTCACTGTACAAACATTATGGAAAAGTTGTGATTTTTTGC
This sequence comes from Neoceratodus forsteri, assembly GCA_016271365.2. Taxonomy (NCBI): domain Eukaryota; kingdom Metazoa; phylum Chordata; order Ceratodontiformes; family Ceratodontidae; genus Neoceratodus; species Neoceratodus forsteri. The sequence continues at coordinate 1,060,576,521 of CM028130.1, read as the reverse complement.
AGCTAGAAAATTAGAGCACAGCCTAATGTGGTGCTTGATAATAAGTTAATGATGGTTTATGTGATTTTTGAACTACATAATTTGATGGACACTGGAGTTCTATGACACCTGGTTCATGTACATTTCTTCGTTATCCCCAAGTTTGCTTTCTGTCCTGTATTGATTATAATTCACTTTTTCTTTTCATGATAAGATTTTGGGATTCTTTTGGGGGTTGTAATGCTAATTTTTTTTTTCTTCAGTACTATTTTTAACTTATTTGTATTTTGAGTTGATGCAAGTGTCTGATTTAAAGAGCTACTGACGCCTCAAAGAAAACTTGGAAAAACATAATATTTAGGTACAGTTCAGCTTGCATTCCATATATATATTATAGATTTCTCCTGCACATTATTTATTACTGGGGACATTAGCATGAATACATGATCTTTATACCTCAGAGTTAATCTGCTTCTGCAGCTTGCTCCACACTTTATTTCATAATCCTCTATTGTGACATAGCAGTCTGTTGCCATGGGAGTAAAAGATGTCACAAGCTATGCATTATAATTTCAGGTAAGGAGAAAGCAACAGGAATAGATGAACTCTTCAGGAGCAAAGATCCTGTTCCCATGCAAATTACATCAGTAATAAATAATGGGGAGGAGGAATACAGAACTAATGTGAAATACAAGCCAAACTGTGTCTAAATATTATGTTTTGTTAAAGTTCTCCTGAAGGTGTCAGCAGCTATTTAATTTCTTTTAAATACTATACCCGTACTCTTTTCAAGAAGTGCCATGGGACCTTTAATATCCACCTGAACAACCACCAGAATAGACACATGGGACCTCAGTTTAACATCTCATCTAAAAGATGAAAGAAGGAAGACTTCTTTGATGAAAGGAGGACTTCGGTTGTGGAAGTCCTTTTCTGCTTCATACTGCAAAATTTTAGTAGCCAATAAGAATAAACCACCTACAGAAAAGAACTGCCAAAAACACGGTATATTAAAAGTTTCTTACCAGTTTATTTCATACAGACATGACAGCACATATAGTGTTCAAAGTAGTTCCCCCCAGTCATTCGAATATAACATGCCGGCAGCTGACTGGCCATGGAGGAAAGGGCCATCCTCCCCCCTCATAGAGTAGGGATAGGGACTGCCTGAAGTTTCACCAGGCTCTCCAAGGTTTTATCAGAGACAGTGACCGTACTAATGGCAGATGCTTATAGAGTGCCTTTTGATCAATCACATAGTAATTAAAAATATGCAATACAACCTGGTCAAAGTAATGTCCAGGTACAGTACTTAGAAATACAAAGTGTAGAAAATGGTAAAAAGGTGCCATGTTGCTCCTACCTATTCTTTCCCATAGATATATATTTATTAAAAAAAACAGTCATGGCCGGCCCGCTGGCACAGCAGTAGCACAACCGCTTGTGACGCCGGTGACCTGGGTTCAGTAATGAACCCAGATCATCGAAGGGCTGGCCAGGGGGAGAAGGACTGAGCACCTGACAGGCCACTCTCCTTCTCTGGGAGGGGTGGGCTGTTCTCCTCACTGCCATACCACCACCACCTGGGTGACCATGGGTGGTGCTGGTGCAGTTGAGGAGGCAGAGCTTGAGTAAGGGGTGAACGTTTGCCGAAGGGTGGAGTGGAGGTACATCTCTGCAAGCCCCCATCTCATTGGTTCTCCTTGAGTGCTGACATCTGCAGGGGACAGTGTACCAGAACAAGGAAAAAGCCCCACGTCCATTCCAGGAGACAGGCCTCACATCAACGACCGGGGACTGAGCGATGCAGGTTCCAGGTGACACTCCCCCTGAGGTCACAGCAGAAGGTAGGGGAGACTTCCTCTGCCCCACCCAGGGGGTTATTCGTGATCCAGGGTTCACTTGGGAGTTGGGCACTCAAGGAGCATAGGTGTCCCTCAGGTTCCCTGGGCATAGCTGAGCGTTGAATTGAGGACCCCGAGGAAGGGGGGTAGATGTCGTGAGAAGGAGGGAAAAAAACAGAAAGTAAAAAGAAAAACAGTCATACTTTGCATAATAAATATATAGCAATGGTTTTATATATTCATAAACAGGGAGTTATAAAAGTACATGAACTAATACTAAACAAATGGATTAGTACCTTAAGTATATAAAAACACATAACATATTAGAATATGCTCATATATGCTAGAAAATTGATATACAAGGCACCAAAGTATGACCAAACTGTAAATGGTTATCACCAACAGTTTAATCCAAAATTTGTATACAGATAGGTAGATAACCAAGTTAATTATGTAGTATGTGAGACAAACACATTAGACACACTAAGCGAGATGTCCCAGCACTTCTTCAAAAGGGTGAGACCATGTCTAATTTGATTGTCACTCACACACTACAGCATTAACTTGGTTATCTATCTACCTATCTGTATATGAATTTTGGAAGACGCCATTGGTGATGAACATTTCCATTTCAGATGTCTGCAGTGGCGGAGCTAGAGGGGGGGCTGTGGGGGCAGACGCCCCTCCTGGCTGCCCCAATGTGAGTAGTGGTGCCCCACCACCATCTTTCTTCACGGTTTAGTGCCTATTGTGGAGCCCATGAGTGACTGAATGGCCTCCCCTGGCTCCCAAACCTAGCTCCGCCACTGGATGTCTGTACTTGCTGTTATTGACCAAGCACTATTCAAATGCAGGTCTTTCTTTGCTTGCTAGTCCTTACCTCTTCTAGGGGGTTAGCCACCCCTTGACTTGCACCAGGGTCCTGCATTGATGAGCGCATAACAACTTGGCTGGGATTTCAGATTCTTTCCTCAGTCTGTTTTCCCATAGGTGTCTCAGACTTAAAAGTTAAAGTGCTGTAGTCAACACAGTGAAAAAACAGGCCAGTTTCATTAGTGATGAATATGTCTTGTGGTGCACACCCCTCAAGAATGCCTGGCAGCACATCTGTTTTTTTTTACCTCTTCTATTTTATCTCCTAGGGCTGCTGGCAGGTGACTTTTCAGCTCTCTCCTTGAGGGAGCTTGCATATACCCTGCGAACTACATTGCTCTCTCCCAATCCTGGTCCAGATTCTGGTAAATCCCCAACAGATTCCACCCCTTCCCATGGTGGGGCCAGGGAGGAAAGGGCCATCCTCCCCCAGTACACAAATCCAGTTTTTCCAGAGCTGAGCCATGGATCAGGAGCATGGTCCAGGCATCATGCAGCCTGTCAGCACTCCCCCACTTTCCACTTTTTCTTCTTGTATCTCCCCATTGCTGGGGTGCACACATCAGCATATACACTTGGAGGCACGCACACCCTCCCATTGTTGGCATCCCCAATCCACACTACCCTCAGGCCTCCACCAGGGGGTAGTCATTTGGTGGGACTATCAAGCCACCCTCCCCCAGGAGAGGAGAGCTGTCCTCCAAATGTTCAATTCTCTCCCTTATCGGCAGACCCCCCAGCAACCCGCATTCTCCACTGAATGCTGGTCACTGGTATGGCTGGAATTAAGGCACAATGCCTCATTCTCAACGGCACTGGGCTGGCCTCTGGCAGCACACCTCTAAGTCAGCCACCTGCACTCTGCAAGTTCGCATTCATCTTTCCAGTATGAATTTTTAAAAATCTAATTTTGTGCCTGTGTCTCCATTAGGTAAGCCAGCCATCCTGGCTTACCTAAGACACTTGCAAGCTGTTGAGACTTTTGAAGGAGCAGAGGACTACATATTGGAGCTTCTCATCTTCTAATGTTGGCAAACCATCACAGCACTGCTTCCTCAATGTCAATATCCTTCCCATCTCGTTTGCATTTATGCTTGGGATTTGATTTGCTGTGCCATTCGGACATTATTTTTCCTCTGTCCTTAAGCAGATCTCTCAGGGTTGATTTTGGCACAGCAAAATGTACAGCCATGTAATGCAAACTGGGTTTAGGGAGCTTCTCAATCTCAGTGAAAATATCCACTTTGCATGACAATCTGAGGCTGCTTCTCTTGAATGTTATTTTTTGCTGATGGGAAAAAAAAAACAACCACACAGCAGGGAGCAAAAAGTGAGTGAATAAGATCAAAAGCACAATCACAGTACTTGTATTGGTAGCTATTAAGTGGTGGTAGATTAATGTAATTCTCTCAGTCTAGTGACCAATATAGCAGGCAGTGCTGATGCAGTACATCAACTGAATTTATTATTAACAATATAGGAAATGATCTGTGGTAACTGAATGTCATCCGGTATATGTAACTGTCCATATTAACCATTGACAGTATAAGTGGCACATACTGTACCACCAACCATGCAGTGATTTCTTCTCATCATAGCAACTTTGGGCACAAAGCAGATTTACTGTTATGTGCATTTGTAAAAAGATCATGTGCCACCACCCTGCGGACATTTTTAAAGGAATACTGTTAGGTTTTGGTTGGCTTTTGTAACCCTTTTTCAAATTGGTTACTTCTCCCATCTTTGTGCCCAGCTAATCCATGTATTCTCACAGAATGCCACAGTATGCCACGCAACAAAAAATGTTAATTGTTTTTAAAGGTAGTAAGTGATGTGGCTGACCCCCAGTCCCCGGCCTCTAGATGCTGCCATGCATTAACAAGTAAACATGGCCCAGAAGCACTAGTAAATGTATCTATTGACAAGTTTGGCAAATTTTGAACATGGTCAGATACTGTAAGTCATTTTTCTACATCTGCACAGTGAGCTGACCTTACCAAACTAAATCACTTGCAGAACTGAGCTGTGTATCACAGTGAAATTCGACTTTGAAAAGTCAAGCAGTGACACTGGGCATGCACATCAATATCAACCATGTGCAAATTCTGCCAAATTTGCATGTCACACTATGGCATTCTCAGGGCCAGATTAAGGTAACCTGGAACCCTAGGCCCAAGAGAAATCTGAGGCCCCTTCTCGCCATAACCATGTCCCTTTGCCACAAAGGGACACTGTCAGAGACTGTAAGGCACCTTGGGAATCCATTTACGTATAAACTGTATTCCATGGTAGGACACAGTTTGCATGTAAAGAGATACGGGCAACAGAATACAGATAAAAATTCTATATTTCTGTTCCTCTCTTTCAGAATCATATTACCAACAGTGCACACCACTCTCTCCTCTCCTTTTTCTCCTAATGTCACATATTGTTTGATTTCAGTCTCATAATCTACAGTGCACACATGACTATCTGCCCATTTTCATACAAGCAAAACTAGGTGGATAATTAAGAGTGCAAGATATTAAGGGATAATGGAATAGCTATCATTTTGCACAAACATTTGGTGGATAATTGAGGATCACTGAATGTGTAAGACTGCCCTCAGCATACATGATTGCTACCTTTCTCATGCTACTTAACTTACTGCAAGTACAATATTACTTCCTGATACAGACCCCCACACACACACACAAAACCACATAGGGAAAAGGTTATCATGCTATTTGATAGACTTATAATGGTCAGGGTTAGTGGTGGCCTTTAGACACTATTTGTTTCCTGTGCAGGCAGTTGTACATAACAGGGGTTAGTAATGTAAGTATATAGCTCCATAACATATACAATTCCCTGCAAAGTAAACAAATATGATCTAAATGACACTGCTGCCCCTGACAGCATTGTAAGCCTATCTATAGCACTGTAGCCTCTTTGCTACATTGTGTCATTAAACTGTGGTTTTGTATGTGGTGTTAAAGATCAGGCTTAGCCATACTGTTTGTGAATTGTAATATAGTATTGGTCAAGGATTTAGAAAATTCAGTCCCATTTTTTTTCTTTTTTCATAACTCTGCTGATCATTTTCATGAATCTCATTATCCCAACCCAAACTCAATGATGAACCCACCTAATTTTCCCTGAGAGGACAACTGCATTTAACAATGATAATATATGTCCACTTAAGAAGCGTAAAAATTAAAATTAATTAATACATTAGGTAGTATAACCTAATGGCTACAGTCCAAACTCAAGAACCTGGAAAACACATAGATTCAGAACACTTGGATTAGTGAACCACAATCTCTATCTGCATACTACGTGACCTAGGGTCAAGTATGTCACAGAACAGCCATGTGCTAATAAGAGGCACCTGGAACTTGGAACAGGCTCTATGGTAAGCAGGCTCTGCTAGCTCTCTGATCCTTCCAATAGGAATGATAGGGGCCCCCTCAAATGCACAAAATGAGACAAGTAGTGGAGAAACTACTGCAGGGGCCCCAGTTATGATTTACACCAGTCCCTCTGCCTATCAGGAGCACCAGATGGGAGGCAGAGATCTTTCTAGCCACTTCTCCCATGTGGGATGCCAGGAGGGTGGGAGACAAAGCAAAGGAAAAGAGCCTGACGTTCATCTTAAACATCAGTCTGGCTGGAGCCCCTGACGCTATCAATCATATCTAACTGCAACTGAAATGGGGGGCCCTAGGCCCCACCAGGGAAGGGATAATATAATAATAATAATAATCTTTATTTATGAAGTGCAATTCTAAAAACCAAATCACTGTATATATAAAAAATATTAAAACAATAAATTAATAACAATCCATAAAAACTGACAATGCAGAATGCTAATAAGTTAAATAATATACTCACTAAATGCTTGATGAAATAAGTGAGTTTTTAATGCAGCCTTAAACCTCTCTACGGTCCTGCACTCTTGAATCTGATGAGGTAGAGGGTTCCACAGGGTAGGGGCACTCTACATAAAAGCACGGTCCCCAGATGTTTTCAGCCAAACCCTGGGAACCTCTAACAACCCCTCATCAGTGGAGCGGAGGGGACAGCAAGGGCTGTAGGGAGTCAGGAGGTCTTACAGATAGCTTGGACCCAGTCCATGCAGGGCCTTATAGGTCAGAAGTACAACCTTAAAAATGATCCGCCACTGCACAGGCAGCCAGTGCAGTTTGCACAACATGGGAGTGATGTGACTCATACGAGGAGTTTCAGTCAACAACTGTGCTGCAGCATTCTGCACCAGCTTCAAGTGATGGATATCAACCCCTGGAAGCCCCAGGTAAAGGGAGTTACAGTAGTCAAGGTGGAAAGTCACAAAGGCGTGACTCAATGTCAGCAAATCGCAGGACAGAACAAGGTGCTTAATCCTGGTGATCTTCCTAAGATGGTAAAAAGAAGACTTAACAATTGCTGACACCTGCAAACGCAGTGTCAGCCCATCATCAAGAACCACCCACAGGTCACACACCTGTTCAGAGGAAGACAGCTGAGCACCTCTGAGCCAAAGACTGGAAGGTAGCCCTGCTCCCGACCTGTCTATCCGGTGACCCAGATCCACCACTAACACCTCAGTCTTCTTGAAGTTCAATTTCAACCAGCTGAATTTCATCCAGTCATGGATTTCCACCAGGCAGCTGTTAAAGACTGAGATCACACTGTCCTAGTCAGGAGCAAAAGACAGAAAGAGCTGGGTATCATCTGAATAGCAGTGAAACCTCAGCCCATATCATCTTATAATGTCTCAGAGGGGCAGCATGTACACTGTGAACAACATAGGGGACATCACCAAGCCTTGGGGGGACCCCACACAGCAGAGAGAATGGGTCGGATGAAGTGTTAGATTCTGGGATGCCCTTGGGGAGGGGGAAAGGAGAAGGAATATGGTGGAAGGGTTTAGTAGTTAATGCTAGCTTGGTGAAGAAGATGAAGGGAACTGGTAGCCAGCATTGTGCACGAAGGACTGGACAAAATTGAGATCACAAAAAACATGTTGAACAGAATATCACACATGGGAGATGACTATCTCAGGCTACAGACTGTTCAGGAAGGACAGGAGAGACAAGAAGTGGGGTGGACCTATACATCTGGGAGGACATAAAGGTTATGGAGGGCAGGAGGGGATGAGGAAACTGAACTCCTTTGTGTAACACTGAGCAGAATGACAGGGGAATCCTTGAGACTAGGGGTAGTTTACAGACCAGCTACACAAAGGTAAGAACAGGACAGGTTGATGATGCAGGTGATTGTGAGGATGACTCACAAGGGAGAAACAGTCCTGGTGGAGGACCTTAACCAGCCTGATGTAGACTGGACCATCCCAGATGTGGCTTCAGCCAGAAACAGGGGGATTCTGGAGGCACTGCTGGGGGCATTCCTACAGCAGTTGGTCAAAGAGCCAGCTACGGGAAACAACCTTCTGGACATGGTCTTAACTAATGGGGAGAGTGTGGAGGAGGTGATGGTGGGGGAGATGCTGGGTAACAGTGATCATAGGACCATCAGGTTCAAGGTGAGAGTGGGGAGAGAGGTGCACTGAACTAACACAATGGTGCTGGACTTCAGGTGCACAGAGTTTGACATGATGAGAAAGATAATGAGGGAGGAGATGGAGAACATGGAAAAGATAAATAATGTGGAAGAGTTACGGGGAGCTATTAGAGACCAGGTGAGGGATGCAACACATAGGTGAATTAAGAGGGTGAGGAAGGGTACAAGACATAGGGGGCCACTCTGGTTCATTGGGGAAGTGGTGAGAGTGGTCAGGGGCAGGAGGAGGGCTTTCAGGGTATACAAGAGAACACAGAAGGAAAAGGACAGAAAGGCTTATAGGGAAATGAAGAGGATAGCAGGGAAGGTAATAAGGAGGGCCAAGGCCAACACTGTGGAACAAGTAGCAAAGCATGCCAAGAGAGGAGACAAAACATTCTTTAGATATGTGGATGAAAGGAGGAAGACTGCACAGGGGATCGCAAGGCTGAGGGATGAAGGAGAGAAGCCATTAGAAGAGGATGGGGATAAAGCAGAAGAACTAAATAGGTACTTTTGCACAGTATTTATGAAAGAGTGGGAGGGCAGGGGGCCCAAGTTAAGGAGGAGGGGAGGGGGCACAGGGGTGGACATGAGTCCTTTCAGTGCAGAGAGAATAAGGGAGGAACTAGGTAGGTTGAAGGTGGACAAGGCCATGGGACCAGACAGGCTGCATCCAAGACTGATCTGGGAGCTGAGAAAGGAGTTGGCTGCCCCACTGATGAAGCTGGTCAATTTGTCAATAGATTCTGGAAGAGTGCTGGAGCACTGGAGGAAGGTGACCATGGTACCAATACACAAGGGGGGAAGCAGGGAGTTGAAGGAAAACTACCACCCTATCAGCCTCATCACAGTGGTGGGGAAGGACATGGAGGCACTCATTAGGGAGAGGGTGATTAACTACCTGGAGGAAAATGGGCTGATGGATGACAGACAGCATGGGTTCACAAAATGGAAGTCATACCAATCCAACTTAATTTGAGTTATTTGACTGGGTGATGCAGGTAATCAACCAGGAGGGGGTGGTGAACGTGACATATCTGGACTTCAGCAAGGCCGTTGACACCGTACCCCACAGGAGGCTAGTCAACAAGTTGGAAAGAATGGGGGTGAGGGACAAAATAGCTAGATGGGTAGAAAACTGGTTGGCAGACAGAAGCCAGAGGGTAGTAGTGAATGGGGTATACTCCAGGACAGGACAGGTAACGAGTGGGGTCCCCCAGAGGTCAGTGCTGGGTCTGCTCCTTTTCAGTATCTGCGTAAGCGATATAGTGGATGGGATGAAGGGCTGGATGGCCCTTTTTGCAGATGATATATGAAAATCTGCAATATGGTAGACTCCACAGGGAGTGTTGAGGACATGAGGCAGGTCCTGAGGGCACTGAAAGGGTGGGCAGAGACCTGGCAACTAAAATTCAATATCAAAAAGTGTGCAGTTATGCACCTGGGGCACAGGAACCCAAAGGCAGGGTACACTCTTGGGGGTAAGGAAGTTAGAGTTATGGAGCAGGAGAGGGATCTGGGAATAATAGTGTGTTGTGACCTCAAAGTCACAAATCAGTGTAGTACGGTGGTGGAGAGAGCATACAGGATGCTGGCATGTATAGGAAGGGGAATTACTAGTAGAAAGAGGAAGGTCCTGATGCCACTATACCAAGTCATGGTAAGACTGCACCTCAAGTACAGAGTCCAATTCTGGAGGCCATACCTGTGTAAAGACATAGATAGGATTGAAAGGGCTCAGAGAAGAGTGACCAAGATGACACAGGGGATGAAGAGCAAACCGTACAAACAGAGACATAGGGAACTGGGGCTCTACACATTGAAGACTAAAAGGGAGAGAGGAGACATGATAGAGACCTTTAAATACGTCAAAAGGATAAACAAAGTGTGCTCAGGGTGTTTATTTCACAGGAAGGAAGGCACCAAAAATAAGAGGACATGGTTTGAGACTGCAGGGGGGAAACCACAGAGGCAATGTGAGAGGGCAGTTCTTCACTGAGAGGGTGCTGGAAGCATGGGACAGGCTTTCAGAGGAGATGGTGGGGTCCAAAACAGTGTTGGGGTTCAAGACAGCATGGGACAGGCACATGGGGTTGCAGGGCAGTGGAGGGAGGAATAGTGGGTTGGGGGGAAGGGGCAGACTAGATGGGCCAGGAGGTCCTTTTCTGCCATTATGTTTCTATGATTTCTGTGAACTATACTTAACATGTAATCAGTGAGGTAAGATTCACATTCAAGCAGATAAAGCAAAGTTAAAGGGTCTGTTTACATCTTAAAGTTCAGTTTATCTGGTACCCCCTGAATCTATCAGCTGTACTTAGCACCTAATCAGGGAGCCGAGATTCACATCACAGTTCAGCTCCTGTCTTGCTCAGGTTATTCAGCAGCGAAGTCCATTAGAAAAAAAAATGCAGCTCAGGCAGAAAGAAATAGGTACTGCATGTAGTAAATACAGTTAGGGGATTTGGGGGGACCCTGTCAGGTGGGGGACCTAGGCTAGTACTATGTTGAATATGCCTTAATCTGACCCTGGGCATTATGTAAAAATGTATGGGTTAACTGGGCACAAATATGGCTGAAGGCACCAATTTGAAAAGGGCTTACGAAGTCAGCCAAAAGCTGACAGTGTCTCTTGAACTTAACTCACAATAAACTGATGCTTAATCAACTCTATTCAATGTCATACTTATTTTTTCCATATGTGCTCACAGTACAAAGAGGGTTTGAATTTTTGTTTCCTTTCTGCTTGATAAGGAATAATATCTAAAAGATGTTGGATCCTTTAGTCTACATGCTATATTATGGAGATAGCAAATGTTTAATTTGCCTGTACGTATATAGTATGCGTTTAAACTCACAGTATCATACTTTATATGCCATGGACAGGCTTAGCATAGAAACTTGGAACCCATATGTGAGGTGTCAGGAGAATGGAGGATTTCATATCCTGTCTGCTATAATGTAACATGCAATGTAATGATTATTCTCTCTTGAGTTGCAACGCTAATGCACTGTTTAAATAAAATATAAATACAATAATTGCTGCAAATTCAGGTGCATTAGAAGTGAGTGAGTCACCTGGTTTGAGGACGAGTGTGGATGACAGTGTTGGGAGGTAAAAAAAGGCAATTGCTTACCTACCAGAATTTCAGTGGGGTGTAAGGATATTCTGAAGGTTGGTGGTGGTATATTTTGCTTTGGCCTCCCTTGTGACCTTTTTTCTGCAATTTCAATATTGGTTGTATCTAAGCAAGTCATCTGAGAGGCAGAGGCCTTATGGCAATGCCTGGCAGAATCATAGGCTTTAAACTGGTCAATGAGCTCACCACATATCCACAAAAGGTAAAACCCAGGAACACAAGACCATCTGAGGGGAGGCATGCTTGTGCCAGATTTCAAGTAACTTGGATTGGAAAAGGCTAAACAACCTCATCTATCAGTGGATATAGACAGAAATGATCATCCAGTGTTCTGAAGACTGTCCATGAGAGAGAACAGGATAAGGGTACAGAAGATCTGGCCAGATGAACTTCCAGGGTAAAGAGAAGGTGGTGACTCTTTTAGACACATCAGACCATGCAGTGGTCACTGAAAGCCTCCAGAAGACAAGGCAATGCAATTTTATTTCTAAAGCATGTTATCCCTAAGGCTTACGGTGCTGTACAATTTGTACAAAGTCAAACAATTAAGTTAAACAAAATAAACATAAATGCATAAACAACAGGCTGGCATGCAAGTTGAAAGAATGCACTGGAGGTGATAGAGAGGACCCAGTCAATATGAAAGAGATTTGTGGGGAGAGGGTTAAGGTGGTTAGGTTCAGTGATAGTTTGTGTGAGCTTAAGGGATTCAATTTTCTGGGTGAGGGATTTTGATGTAGGGCAAAGTCAATTGATATGTAGGTCCCTGAGGAGCAGGAGTTCACCAGTGGAAGAAAGAGAGGAGCAGGATGCAGAACATCAAGAAGGGAGTTTGGGTTGGCCTTAGGGGATCAGGAGATCAGGAGATTAAGTAAACTGCACTGGGGAACCTTGTTGCCGTCTCTTGATGTTGCTTCATTTTGTAAGTTTAATAAAATTTTCTTGCACTATTTTGCATTGGCTGTCTCACCTAGTCATTTTTTGCCAGCATGACAGTGCACCCCTTTTGTGCCTTCCGTGGTTTTAAGGAAAGCCTAGATGATGGCAGCAAAAAACAAGCATTTGTCAATGCCGAATATTCATTGTGTGCACTGGTGTCATGGGGAAGGGGAAGTTTGAAAATTGCTTCAGTGAAGTCATCTGTGAGGTGGGATCCCAAAAAACATATGTTGAAAATTTGGGGCAAAAATATTTAAAAATGGCTAAGTCATGGCACTAAGTAGAAAACCCTACTGAAAAACATTAACACCGAAAACCCCATTGACATACATTGAAGCACTCACCTCAGTTCGCGGTTGGGCTTTGAAGAGTGAAGATGTACCTGCAGTCCAAGGTAGATTGTGTCGACGGACCTCTGTTGAGTAAGTTTGGGGTAGGGTGTGTGGGGTGGTGGGTCCTGCTTGGGAGGGTAGGGGGTTGGGTAATGGTGGAATGGGCACTGATGGACAGCTTTCTTTTTTACAGGGAAAAAAACAACGAGGGACAGTTTTCTTTTTTTCAGGGAGTTTGCTGAACAGATGAGGACACTGGGGGATTCGTCACCCCCAGTGTCTGTATACTGTTGGGGGGGTTACACAGTGGACAACAATGGATGGACAGATGACATTGGGGGATTGGCCACCCCCATTGTCTGCATACTGTTTTGGGGGGGTTACACAGTGGACAGAAGAGGACACTAGGGGAATGGGCACCCCCAGTGTCTGTATACTGTTCGGGGGGGCTACACAACAGACAACAATGGATGGACAGATGACACTGGGGGATTGGCCACCCCCAGTGTCTGCATACTGTTTGGGTGGGTTACACAGCAGACAGTTGAGGACACTGGGGAACTGGGCACCCCCTGTGTATGTATACTGTTTAGGGGAAGGGGGTTACACAGCAGAGAATGATGGATGATTTTATTTTTTTTTTAGGATAAAAAACAAGCATTTGTCAATGCTGAACATTTGATGTATTGAAAGATGTCCACCTCTGCATCTTGTTTATGTCCTTGAGGTACTTGAACATATCTATCATGTTCCCCCACTACCTCCTTTCCTCCAATAAGTACATATTGAGGTCCTTTTAATCTCTCCTGATATGTTCTGTGTTGCAAGCCATGTACCATCTTGGTTGCCTTTCTGTGGACTACCTCCACCCTGTCAATGTCCTTGCACATTTGTGGCTTCCAGAATTGCACACAGTACTACAGGTAAGGCCTCACTAGTGCATTAAACAATAGCATCACCACCTTGTGCCTTCTGCTAGTGATACCTCTGCCTATGTACCCCAGCATGCCACTGGCCATCCTTGTAACATTTGTGCTCTGCTTTGACACCTTTAGGTCATCAGAACTGATAACTCCTAGGTCCCTTCCTTCCTTGGTGATCATCAGCACCTCCACCCCATTATGTAACTCTCCACAGGTTTCCCTCTTCTCAAGTGCATTACTTGAGCTTCTTTGCATTGAGCCTCAGTTGCCTCTCCTCAGACCATTTTTCAAGCCTCTCTATGTCCCTGCTCATTTTCTACACCCCTTCTGTAGTATTCACTTTGTTACAGATGTTGGTGTCATCTGCAAACAGGCAGACAGATCTTTCCTTCTAGCCCATCCACCATGTCTGTAATAAAGACATTGAACAAGACTGGTCCCATGACTTATCCCTGAGGTATCCCGCTTGTCACCCTCTCACCCCGGATTGGATCCCATTACCACCACCCTCTGCCCCCTGTCCATCAGCCAGTTTCTAACCCAGTTTATCAGCTTGTGCTCCAATGCCAGACTGCTCATCTTGTTAATCAGCCTTCTATGTTATATGTTGTGGAAAGCTTTGCTGAAATCAATGTAGGTCCCTCCCTGATTTACTTTCTTAATGAGGCATTAGGGTTTCCAACCTTAACTCCCAACCCCCACCCGGCAGAGACTGACAGGCATTTTGGGTATCCCTTTGGGTTGTTGGCCATAAAGCTCACGCCATTCCACCACCACCCTGCAGACACTGACAGGTGTTGCAGTGTGCCTTGAGGTCTTCGGCCCTAATGCTCGCCTCATTCCATAATGAAATAAGCTGAGATGGGTGCAGTATAGGAGAATGGAGTGAACGTTTGGGCCAAAGAGTCCAAGGCACACCCCAATGCCTGTCACTGGCTACAGGGTGGGGTTGGGGGTGGAATGGTGTGAGCATTATGGCCAACGACCCCAAGGCACATGCCTGATGCCTGTCAGTCTCAACAGGATGGGGTGGTGGGGCATTAGAATAGGAAACCCTAACACCCCAGATGTTTGTTGGTATTTTCACTCTGAATTTTCAACATGGGCTTTTTGGTACACCACTTCATGAACAGTGGCACTTTCATTTCTTTACTCAATCCCAAAAGGTGATTTCGCACAGCAACTGCGCCATTCACTGCCACAGGTGCTAAAACACATTTTGGGCAGGATGTGAAAAATGACAGTTATACTGTTCATAAGAAGGTGTGAAAAAATGGCAATGTTGAAAATCTGAAGTGAAAATCTGAGAAATTGGCAAAGTTACGAGCGTGCATAGAAACTGTGTAATGTGCCATAATGTGGTTATTTTTTGGATTTTTTTCACCAAATTTTCAACATGGGCTTTTTGGGACCTCCCCTCATGAACAGTGGCACTGTGACTTTGTTACTCCATCCCGAAAGTTGATTTTGCACAGTCACTGTGTCATTCTGCACAACTGGTGTGAAAACACATTTCAGGCAGTTTGTGAAAATGGCAGTTGTACTTTTCAAAAGGAGGTGAGAAAAAATGGCAATGTTGAAAATCTGGAGTGAAAATATTAAAAATTGGTGAAGTTATGAGCGTACATAGAAACTGCAAAATGCACGCTTGTAACTCAGTCATTTTTTTGAACATTTTCACCAAATTTGCAACATAGGCTTTTTGGGACTTCAAAGCCTACTGGCAAACTGAAAGAATAAAAGGTAAGCCACATAATGGGACTCAATGGGAGTTTCAACTTAGGTTGATATCTTAGCCATTTTTAGGAATTTTGGCAGCAAATTTTCAACATGGGGTTCTTGGGACCCCACCTCATGAACAGTGACACTGTCATTTCATTACTTGGTCCCAAAAAGTGATTCCATGCAGTGACTGCGAAATCACCTTTTGGCACCCCGATGTCTGCTAGGGATATAGGTGGGTTGGGGTGTGTGCACATCTGACAACGGGAGTTGACATCCCAGTGTCAGAAACGGAAAAGGGAAACTGCTTAACCAGGAAAGACACACTAAGCTGCAGCAGGGAAAGGGGAAATTGTTTAACTAGGAAAGACACACTAAGCAGCAGCAGGAAAAGGGGACATTGTTTAGCAAGGAAAGACATACTAAGTTGCAGCTAAAGAACTCGCACTTCAAAGGACAGAGCCATGCTCAGCACCAGCTCTGTCCTTTGAAATGTTCTAAGACTAGCCCCCCTCAGCAAACCTGTGTCATCAGGACACTGCCTGCTGATTTGCTGGCCACAGGCTGGCCCTTGCAACACTGCTGGCCATTGGGCTAGCACCCCTTACACCTCTCTGTAGCAACTCTCATATCAACATGTTCATCTGCGCATGCACGCACAATGAACATAAAAAAAGAAGGCAGGAAGGGAAGGGGAGCCTGCATAGGAGAAGTTTGTGGAAGAAGGATACAGCTGAACAAAATGTTACATCACAGTTCATATTGTGAGGCACATGCACAGCCATGCTAGCCCAGTGCTTTCCCTGATTCTGTCTGCAAACCACATTCTGGAATCACAATGCATGCATCAACCAATATGGACAAAGAGTCAGAAATCAGTAAAGACAATTACTGTATATAATTCTGGAACTACGGGACACACAGCATAAGCAGGTCAAGTTTGGAAGGAGATTACTGATTTTCAGATGAAAAATGCTGAACTCTTTTGGGATTGGGAAGGGGAAAGGTAGAAGGTAGGTAAGCAGCCAGGGATTAACTTCACATCTTCCAAGAGTAGAAGCAGAATGGTGAAAAGAAGCATAAGGGGGTGGGATTTTTATTGATGGGAGAAAAAGGAGGAAATCCAGTTATGTGTCCTCCACCAAGGGACTTATTAAGCAATAGGTGTTCAAATACTGCAGCTCTTCATTGATGAACTCCTATTGCTTATTACTGTCTTCAAACATGCAAGTGTAAAATGCTGAACTCCCGAAGTGCACTGCTCAGCTACTGACATAAAGTGGTAGCTGTATGGGAAAGGAGGTGACAAAGCTATCATAGAAAGAAAGTAAATTATTACTAAGCATACTGCCCATCAGGCCCTCCTCCAGTCAACTATTGGAGATCGAGAAGAATGGGAGCAAGGACACTTCCAGGGCTCTTGCCCCAAAAGATACAGGAGATAGGATGGCAGGAAGGAGAGGGAGTCTAAAAGTGTGTCAGGAAGGAGGTAGGATGTGCAGCAGGCCAGCTATACATCTTAGGTGGTGATTTCCCATTTAACACAGATTGGGGAGGGAAGTTGTCCAGTGAAGGCAGTTTGGTCCTGGGGTTAGAACAGAGCTTTAAACCCAGAGATCTAGATTCAAATCCCACCACTGCCACTTACTGTGTGACCCTGAGCAACACAATTAACTTCCCTTTGTATAACCTTACTGTAATCAATCTTCTGTTTGAATTTTGTACATCTACTGATGTCAGCATTTTCTCCCCTCCTTCTCCAGAATTGTAAAGCATTTGGGGACAGAGTCTATATGAGATGCACTGTCAAAAACTAACCTGTATTCTAGCCAGTAGTCTCTGCACTACCAATATCCTACTCATTGTTTTGTAAAGCACTTTGGAATACAGTGTATATGAAAGTTACTGTAAAACTAATATTTTCTTTTTCCTTTTGGGATGGAGTTAGAGAGGGGGACTATTAGTAAACATGTCTGGTGGATGGGATGCGACACTGACAGGAAGCCAGATATGCTATGAGAGAGTCCAGAAGACCTTTGACAGGGAGCATTTTGCTACATAAAGGGAAAAAGATTTGGTTATAGTTCATATCCACCTAGTGAGGGGAGAGTACTCTTAAAATCATTGCCAGGAATAATTGAGACTGGTTTGAATCCAAAACCACACCCAAAACTGGGGATGATTTGGCATAACTAATCAAGAACCAGAACCTCCCCAGTTTTGCCCACCTCTACTCCAGACTAATTATTTCTGTTAACAAAAAAGCTTGGGAAGTCTAAATGGAATTAATCTAATCAATTGAAACAAAAAAGCATTGTCATGACTAAACCAGATTCGACACCAACTGTCGGTACAGTACATAAAAAAACTGTCATGTTGTACTTATGGCTTTAGAAAACAGGTCTTTACCCCTGAATTCCATCAAGGGATTCTATTGGAATAATAAATCATGACAGCAAACCACAGCAGAACTATTTTTTATGTAATATAAGGTCAGTTTTGTCACAGATGAATAACATTGTTTTCCTGTTAATAGTATGGTATACTTTCATTATTCAATCTAAAAAGATCATTACAAAATAGATAAAAAGAACATACATACAAACATGTATTCAATAGAATTTCCAATATATATCATAAATACTTCCAGATAAAAATACCATCTTAGCACATATTCATGTAATTATTGTTTCAGTTCTCATTTTTCTTATTTGTTGTATGTTCACTAAAAAGTTTGCAAATCTTCTTATAGTAAATTCATCTTCTGTCATTAACAATATATTAATTTGTACATCATCATCACAACATTCCAACGAGGGTAAAATATCCCCTAACCACTCCTTTCTAGCCTTTTCATACCAGGAACATTTTAATATAGTATGTGATAGACTCTATTTCTTGTGCCCCACAATAACAAAAAGAATATACAAAGTCCTTTATCTTTTTGAACTTTGCCATTAGTACATTTGATTTGTGAAATTCAACCCTAAATCTAACATACATTTTTCTTTGTTTATGAGCTTCTAAGACATCAAGATAATATTTATATTTATGTGATAATATGTTGTTACTATACCACATGGAAAATCATGAATTTCTTATTTTTTCTAAGTCATCATTTTTATATTTTTTGATAAGTAATTTCTTAATATACTTTTTGCATTGTACTGATATTGTGACATTTTTGAACGTTAACTCTAATAATCATTCCATTCCTACAGACCATAATATTTTTTTAATCTTTAGTAACCATGGAGATTGACAATAACCTTTCACTTGCCACAATTTGTTATTCTCTGAGCATTTTCTAGCCAGTCTAGTCTCTTGTAAACAATTCAGTCTAATCCAGAAAATTACCACCCATGATTCTGCCAAAGCTTTCAAATTAGCTAAACTTGTTTCAGCCCTTACATACATGGCTGGAATTGATGTTGGGAAATCCAGCATGTATCTCAGCAGATGTATTACTGTTTTTTTGTAGATACATTATTCACTTATGATCCCACAATTCTACACCATATAGAATTTGAGAATAATATTTTGCATCAGTCGCAACTAATAATTGTCTTATGGAATGCCTTCCAAACCTTGTGTTAAATCTTTTACGTGCTAGAGATGTATTCATAACCTTATTTTGAATTGAAGTACAAAGAGACTTCCAACAAAGATTTTTAGAAAACACAAGGCCCAAGTATGTATAATAATTTATAGTTTGTACACGTTGTGATTTTATGAACCATTTCTCTAAATATTTTTTACTTCCAAATAGCATTATATTTGTCATTGGCATATTTCTTTTTAGACCCATTTCCTCAGCAAATGAGTCCAATAAGTTTAATTTTCCCTGAAGACCCTTAGCCATTAATGAAAACAATATAAGATTATCTGTGTATGCTATTCCTGGGCATAAATTTGAGCCAATTTTTGTTGAGTCCATAATAGAATTTCATAATATTCCAAGTAAAGGATCAATATAAATTGAAAACAATGTGGGGGCAAGAATGCAGCCCTGCCTAACACCTAAGTTACTTGGAAATTGTGTAGACAAATTTTCAACCAGATCTAATCTTACTTGTACCCATGTATGTAAGCAATAATACCCAACAGGATGGGCATTATTGGGAAATACCTGACCTCCCAGAGGCGTGATGAGGCCCGATGCTGCAGGTGGAGGGCCTTATAGCCCCTGGAAGGTCCGGTATTTCCCAATAATGCCCACCCTGGAGGGTATTATTGCGCTTATAAAATGGTTTTCTTATTAAGCTTTAATGAAGAAAGGAAATTATTATAAAAAAATTAATAGTATTAGCAGAAACAAAAGTATTTTAAAAAAATAGTCCATGTTTCTTTAAAGC
Source organism: Neoceratodus forsteri (assembly GCA_016271365.2). NCBI lineage: Eukaryota > Metazoa > Chordata > Ceratodontiformes > Ceratodontidae > Neoceratodus > Neoceratodus forsteri. The sequence goes on along the minus strand of CM028130.1, from coordinate 1,060,556,870 downwards.
TGTTCCAGGTTGTGTTGCTCCTTCCTACAGCTATCAATCCCCCCCCACCCACTTCTCGACAGAGACACATCCACCTGAAGAATTGGTAAATATGCAGAAGCAGTCTGTGGGCATCGTTGTGTCATGTTTGTTTAACATTTTTTTTTTCTTTTAATTGGGCTGCAGTTGTACGTTGAGTCTGTTAAGCGCGGGACCTGTGGTGAGAAGTATGCGTTGACGAACAGCTCCGAGGTAAATTATGTATTTAATTTATGTTGGTAGATGGAGTAAGTGTGGGAGCATTGTAGTTTGAGGCAGTTCTGGCATTTGTGCCAGTAGAATGATATGATTTTGAAAAAGGTTCGGAGCAATGGATTGTTTCACTTCCGGTTTAGCGCAGTGCTGCAATAGTGCGGTCGGGAGAGTGCAGCTGTGAGAAAAAAAATATTTGGGCACTCTTCCTGACTGCAGAATATGTGGAGTGTCTTTTTTTCTTTTTTTGAACAGGAGCGACGTTATAGCGAAGGAGCGACTGTGCGTGTGTGTGTGTGTGTGGGGGGTCCGTTTGGTCTCGCTAATGAAGAGAAAAACATGTTGGAGATTTTAAATGTTAGCTGGTGGTTTCAGCCAATGAGTAAGCAGGGTGAGCACCCCTGCACAAGGGTTTGTGGTAAGGTGGCTCTCAGGCTGGTACTAATTTCTTGCTGGGCATTTATTGAAAAATAAATGCCCAGCTTGGAGGTGGTATTAGCCAATCAGCAGTGAGAATCCATTCTTGCCATTTTATAATAGAATATAATAACCTAACTGTATTTATCATAACTGGATCTATTCTGAATTTATAAATCAAGTCCCAAAACTTACTTCTATTGACAGTATCAAAAGCAGTTGAAAAATTACTGTATGCTGCGTATAGTTTTGGGGAACCTTAGCTTTATATATTTTTTACATAAATGATGCAATATAAAGCAATTATTCATTGTCGAGAAAGTTTGACAAAAGCATGCTTGGAATGGAGACATTCCTCCTACTCTATTAATATTGGTAATAATCTGACCTTAAAGTATTTGAGCAAATATTTTCCATATTATACCTACAGTGGTAGTTACAGAAAAGTTTGCCGGTACCTCAGCATGACGCTCTCCATAGAGTGTGATACCCCGGCATGAAGCTTGGCATACAGGCAGTGGCACGGTAGCTCAGTATTCAAATTACTTTAAACTAGCCCACAATAGCTGCCTAAATGCACTCCTGCAGTTATCCACTTGATGGTGATCATCAACCTGTTTTCTGTTGTCGGGTTCAGCAGCTGTCTCTGATGGTGCTTGGCAACTCTGACTAGCAGTGTGGCTTTACTATCGCTTTTTTTTAACTTGTTTCTGTGAATGAACACACTGAGTTTCTTACTGCATATAGAGTGGCATAGCGATCCTTGGTAAAGCCCATGTTTTTATTAGGGACTTGCTTTTTTTGGATTTGTCATCTCTGGTATGCTGTCCTAATGATTTTTTTTTTCAAATCCATTGCAATAGTGCATCCTAGTATTCGTGGCATAACAGTATTGAATGCTGCTGCCTGGAGTGCGCTTGATATCCTATCCCCCTCCCCCCCCCACACACACATAACCCTCACGTGGTTTGCAAGCCTTTTTATTTGTTTTTTATCTTATGTTATTTGCCTACTGCATTTTTGCACACCTTTTATGTGGATTTGTGAACACAGTGTATTCCAGTAGATCATCAACCATTAGCACTCATTGGTGATCTAAGCTTAGATGAAAATTATGACCCTGTAACTGAATTTTAATTGTTAGTGCCTGTGAAATAAGTTACTACTGGTGTGTGTGTGTGTGTGTGTGTGTGTGTGTGTGAATGAGACACAGATATTCAGTCTAGCTTGGCTGGCAATTATTCAAACTCAGCTACCATAGGCAACAATAATAACACCATATAATAGAAGCTTTTTATGTGAAACTTATAGCTTGTGTATTACAGATCACATGAGACTAGAAAGTAGAATACATACTTCAAGCCACCAGGACACACCACTCTCTGTACACACAGAAAATTAGTGAAACTAGATGGATAATTTAGCCTGTCATCAGCTTAAAAGCAAATAAAAATTTACAATGAATAGAATTCCATGGAACAGCAAACCCTGAAAGGACAATTTACCTCACAATGCCCCCCGTTGTACATATGACAGTCTACACATCTCTGTTATGCTGCCGGCCTTGCCCCCTGGCTCGACAATGTCCACTGGACAGCCTCTCCTTCCCCCAGACCCACTCCTTCCCTACTAGGTCCAAACAGGGATGTAACCTGCTATCTTCTCTGAGGACCTACTATATCCATGAGTGTAACTCACAATTTTGTAACATTATGTAACCTAAGTAACATACAAACTACTACATTATGTAACCTAAGTGTATCTATGTTAAATGTTACTTTTACTGCACCTGTAATGTTATCCTCTGTTTTAATCTGCACTGTAATAACTGTCTTGATGTCTGCCCCTCCGTGATGAGGTGCCTTTGTAAATGAGTCTCTGACTCAAAGGTTGTAAACCTGATTTGTAATGAATAAATAAATAAATGAAAATGCTGTAAAGCCATTACCATACATTTCTGGCACTTCAACATGTTAGACATATTTAAAAAAATTCCATGACTCAATTTCCCACATCAGACGCTGTTCTTAATTATGCTAACCCAAATAGAGTACAGTTAGTCTTGCCTCCTGTTCACAGCTGCACACCCGTATTGATTATGTCCGATCCATTTTCAGATAGCCACTAGTTTATTGCCACACATTACAGTTTGTGCTCCTGCTTCTGAAACACAAGTACTAGACCTTTTAGCCACCCACCTACTGGACTAAGGGCTTTGACAATTTCTTTAGTTGTTCATTTCTGTCTTGTACAAATTAAAAATAAATGACAACTATAATTTATTCTGTCATGCTCAATCTTTAATGCACTTGCCACTTTCCCCATCTCCCACTCAAAAGTACACAATCACAAACTGGACTGAAGTCAAACAAAACAAAATGCAATGATTCCAAAGCAACTCCCAAGTGTGCATGGAAGTGCCACTCAAACAGTTCACTCCAACCACAGAAAATGGGGCATTCAAACTCACAAACAAATTCCCAAGCTCTTCTTAAAAATCTTAGACTTTATTAAATAAACTCTTAGAACCTATCAGCCAAAGCCAGTGACAGAAAATGGACCTCTCCTGTCAACAGTTTGCTGATACAAGCCCTTTGACAAGACTAAAATATCAAGACACTACCAGTCTATATACTGTACATGTTTAATAATTAATTAAATAAACAATTACAGGTGTAAAACATCCAATGTTGCTTTCATCAGCACCAAGAAACTAGCACATCATTGATATCTAAACTTAGGAATGACACAGACTTCCATATTTATATTTATATAAATGCTATTTATTTACTATAACTAGTATTTAAAAAATCATATGTACAGTACAGTGGGTGGATTATGTGTCTTGCTTTTAGTGCCTCCCCCCCCCCATCTTTTCTTGTTCATCTTTCTATCCTTTTTTAGATGTGCTAGTTTCTTGGTGCTCATGCAAGCACCATTGGATTTTTATTTTTTTTTTTGCCCCTTTAATCATATAAGTAAATTATTAAGCAGATATATAGAGTGGTGGTGTTTCACTGATTTAGTATTGACAAAGCCCGTGTAAAGCAAAACTGTTGACTGTTACGGAACAGGTCTGTTTTCTGTCACTAGCATTAGCTGATTTTTTAAGAGTTTATTTAATAAAGTCTGAAGATTATTTAGCATCAGCATCAAGATTTTGTTGGAGACAGTGAGTGCCCGATTTCTGTGGTTAAAGCAAAGCGGAACATGTGCTTTAAAAGTGTCTATTTTTCCATGATGTTGGGAGATGAGATTATGCAGTCTGCAGCAGCACCCTGTCCACTCTGTTCACTGTACTCTAGTAGTTGGTAGTTATGGTTATATCTTTGCCAAATTTGTGGCTCATTAACCTGAACATAATAGAAAGGCTGAAATATCGTGTACAGTATTTTAAACTGTTTTATAAAACGGGTAAACGAAATCTTTCACCCTGATTGGTCAAAAGGCGTGTCCTTACCTGTCAACAAACTGGAAGGTGACACTACTTTCCTAATACCTTAACGTCCATAGGTGAAAGGGCAGCAATAACATTGAGCAACTGATGTCTTCCATCAGTCCCTCTGCAACCAGAACTGACCTTCCATCACAAACATGGCTGCTACCTTTACACTGTAAAAACCTTCAACTGGGCCCTAACAATAAAAATACCTTAAATAAAAAATAAAACAAATTAAATAAACGTTGTTTCCCTGATCATCACACTCTCCTTACACACATAAACAAATTGGAAACATTAAGTATTGTTTATAGTTTTCATTACAAGTGTTTCTTTACTAACAGTGAAAAATCCCCCTTCTGTCTTTACCTGCTCATCAGGTAAATCTCTTCTGCTTGCCTTGACAGTGAGATAATTGAGTCACTGGCTCTAAAACAGGCCTTTGTTGTCTGTGTGTACAGTGTGTTGGGAGACTAACATTCTACCAGCGGAACTGAGCAGAATTTTGAATCCCTGTATTCCATGGTAAACATTCCATGATAAACATTCTGTATCTTGAATGAGGGAAAAAATAGAAGAAAAAAAAACAGGATGAAGAAAGTAGACAATACAGTAATACTTTATAAACAAAAAGAAAAGGTTGGAAAACAGTTACAGAGGCAGACCCAAACTGCTCAAATAATACATTGCTGTTCCTCCAACTCACTGGTTTAGCATTTTTCAGAGAGTTGCTATTCAATCAATTTTACCACTCCTCTGCCCAAGTCTGGGGACAATTTTTCATCATATTTAAATAAAATAACATACTATTATTAAATCTTTAATAATGCATCCAGAGTTTTGTTTGATTGTTATAGAAATAGTTGTTACCCATTTTATAAGAGCAATAAGATACTTCAGGGTGTGGGTTGTTGATTGATAAGAGCACTACCCAGCTGCTGTAGTCACTCGGTGCAAGTGCCTTATGCCTAACAACGCACCTGGTGGCGTGCTCTTATCAATAAACAACCCACACCCTGTCATGTCTTATTGCTTTCATATGCATGTGTGTTGGGGGGGGGTTGCCTTCCTAATCATTCCCTGTTCAAAAAGTTCCAATCAGATATTTACTGTACTGGACCGCTCTCCTGTTCTATCACTAAAATGCACATAAGAGTTTCTAATGCTAAAAACTAATAAACTTTACTTGCTTGATGCGACCAGTGTGTCATCAGACCCATTCTTCCCTTTCAATACAAAAAATATAAATAAATAAAATGTGTGTGTGTGTGTGTGTGTGTGTGTGTGTGTGTGTGTGGCAAATGAGGTGCTTCAAATTACGTCTAATTCATTGTGTGAATGTATTTCTCTTAAATGAAAACAAATGCTCTCCAAGTGCATTTTCATATTTAGCATTAACAATTGCTCTGAGGTGTTCTTGTACACCATTTTTTAAGGGTCGAATATTTCTGAGAATGTGCAGCTTTTTGCAGTTACACAAAGCTGCAAAAACAGTGAATGGACTGCAACAGTCCAAGTATTGGTTTAACTTGAACATCTGTCCTGTTATTGGATGTGTAACATTTTCTCTTGTAGCAGCATAATTACAAATGTTGCAATACCTGCATTTAAAAAAAAAAACTTTTGTACTTTCTGGAACGACACCAGTGGTACATCACATAGAACTGAACTCACCATACTGTCAGCTTGAAATATTGACCAACATTCTCTAATTATGTTTTTTTCTCATGAAGATCTGAAGTTAAAATCTGATGCAAAAATTAAAAGCTTTTTTCTGGTGTTCATTCAGTTTGTTTTTCTTTTGGTGTCAAAAATGTTTTCCTATCGAGTCCTCTAACTTTTGTGAGAGCATCTAAAACTACACGTGCATTGTACCCTTGTTCCTTAAAATGCTCCAAAGCACAGTTGCTTCATTTTGGAAGTAACTATCTAAAGTGCAATTTCTGTGCAATCTCAGAAATTGCCCAAACAGGATGCTCTGAACTAATGATCTTGGTGGGCAGCTCTCAGTTCGTAACATTGTATTTCCTGCAAAGGGTTTTTCTGAATATATTGCTAACAACCTTACTATTTACTATATTCAGATTTACATCAATGAACTCAGTTTTTCATGAATTCGTTCTATAAGTACATTTAATATTCCAGGGCGAGTTGGTCTTTTTATAACCGGGTGCAACTAATTCAGTTCTGTGCAATAAAAACCAGATTAAAATGTTATGATTTTTTTACCCAGTACCATGAGTGTAAATAAACAATATAAAAGGAATATAGGGTGTGGGTGTCGAAATGAATGAAAAAATGCCAGTTGGTAAAATAACGAGTAAAACATGACATTTATGCATTTGGTTATTTTATGGTGTTCTACAATATGAGGAAAACAATCTTTTATAGTAGAATAATGTAGTTATTATAGCAGCAGATACCATAAACTAAATAGCTAAATATGTTTGATATAACTGTCACAAAAAAAAAAATGTTTTCCCTCTCCTTTCCACTGTGTGTGAAAATGAATGATTGAATATGCAGTGGCCTGGATATTCAAAGGGGTTGTGCCTGGTACAACAGAGTTGCACCAGTGCAACCCTGCATTACTCCCTGGTGGGATATTGAAAAGACTGCCTGGTGCAGTACAAATCCTGATGCACCAAGGTGCAATAATAATGTATGCAGCGCAGATGCAGGGGGTGTGCCCATGCATATGCGGCACATCCCAATATTCAGCCCGGGATGTGCAGCGCATATACCAGTGCCCCCCCTGCACTGTGCTGCATCAGGGGTTCAAAGTTGAGCATGTGCAGAGTAGGAGAAAATCCCTTCCACCCACAGGTGGGCTACCATATTGCAAGGTGCAACACAGCAGCCCAGCCATGGGAGGACACCCTCCCACCCAGAACACCATCTGCATGCACTCACAACCCTGGTGGTCTAGTGGAACCCCATCACCCGTATCCACGATTGCGTGGTATATATGTATAAAGATATCCCTGGTAGTCTAGTGGCCCCCCAGTCCCTGAGTCCCCAATGTGTATGAAACATGACCATCCCTGGTGGTCTCGTGGTCCCCCCTCACACCTGAGTCCCTGGTAACTGACAATATGATGTCCCTGGTGGTCTGGTGGAAACCCTCCCCACCCATTGCCGCGATCACGGTAAAATCCCATATTGAAATGCCCTGGTGATCCAGTGGCACCCCCTCACCCCACTCCACCCCACACAGAACCCCTTGCCCACCCTGCACCCCTCCCCTGTCATTGGCAGGTGGCTGCATCCCGCCCGCACACTGCCTGTCTGCCCACCGAATGCCAGGTACAGTATGGGCTGTAAGTCCATTGGTCCTCAGTGTGGACCAATGGGTTTGCAGGGCACACTGTACTAGACAGTCCCACATATGTGAATAGAGTCATTCACAGATTTGGGACTGTCTAGTAAAGTATGACCTGCAAGCCCATTGGTCCACACTGGGGACCAGTGGGCTTACAGCCCATGCTGTACTTGTCATTTGGCGGGCGGGCGGCCGGGCAGTGTGCAGGTGGGATGCAGCCACCCACTGATGATGGGGGGGAGTGGGGTAAGCAAGGGGTTCTGTGTGGGTGGGTGGCGGGGTGCCACTGGATCTCCAGGGCATTTCAATATGATTTTACCGCAATGGCAGCACTGGGCGGGGGGTGGGTTCCGCTAGACCACCAGGGATGTCATATTGTCATTTATCGAGGAATCTGGGACTTAGGAGGGAGGGGGACCACTGGACCACCAGGGATGGTCATGTGTCATACTCATCGGGGAATTGGGGACTGGGGGAGCCACTAGACTACCAGGGATTACTTTATTAACATATACTGCTCAATCAAGGCTATGGGGTGGGGGATGCTCCAGGATCCCCACAGCATACGTCATGCTGTTCGGGGCACCAGGCACAAGTCGATAGCCTGCCCTGTGCAAGGCATGCAAATGGGGGCATAATGACATGCAAATGGCCCCATTTGCACCTTGCATATATTATGGCCTCATTTGCATGCCCCATCCTGAATGTCACGGGTGATGCACCTAGCGCAACTGCACTTGCGCTGGTGCATCCCTGTGCTCCCTATCTGTGGCTTGTACTGGTGTAGTGCCACTGCACCATGCACAGTTTGTGTGCTGCCATGCCTTATTCAATAGTGCAGCACCATGATGCAGCATCACTGAATATCACCTGGACCTGGACCTGGCCTCAGCGCATCACAGTTGTGCTGTGCCCAGGCTTGCACCACTGCCTGGCGCAGTCTGAATATCCCAGCCATCGTAAATAATGAAATATGGAGTATATTTAAATGGTGTTTTGAATGGCTAACTCCACCCCCTGAGGAAGACCCATGTTACTGGGTCACTACATAGGGGTGTTAGCTCAGTGTGTTTGCCATGCACCTTTAATTGAATAAATGTAATCATATTGCTCAGCTTTGGTGAGTGCCTAGCTTTGTTAGTGTTTTGCCTTCTGCTCCTGCCCCATCACCATCCCATCCCAAAATCCCAGTTTTGTCTTGAGAAGGAATTTTAATGAATTCTGAAGGACAACCTCAGGGCAGAACAGCTGACTTCTTTGTGTTCCTTAGTCATCCACTGCAGAAAATCACTGGAGATGACGGAGAAGGAAGGCAGTCACTGGAATGAACTCCCTGGAATGATCTCTTCACTGCTGCAGCTTGCTGCAGTGAAATATCACAGCATACTGTGGGAGACCAGGATACAGCAGCCTTTAATTAAAAGAAGTCCCATCTGCTCCATGCCCCCCAACACAAACACACACACACACACACACACACACACACACCTCTCAACTGTCACACATTACGAGGTACGTCACTCATTTTCCCCCTCAGAAATTCTTTGTCCCACATGGGGAAGGTGATATTCAGCATTTCACACTGAGACTTTAAAGCAGAAATTCATAATACTCTATTATGTTCCATTATCAGCAAACATTAAGAACATTAGTGCTCTGATAGCCATAGTGTTCTGAGCTTGTAGTGCCATGTTTGATGATATGTCACACATTTTGGTCATTTGTCACACATTTAAGTGAAGAAAGGTTGAGAGGTATGCACACACACACCTCATAGCTGCTTCTAAACTGTGCATTCACTCAGAGAACACAGCTGAATATGACCTCAGAGTTATTTCAATATAACTAACAAACTGGTAGTTTAGACCAGTTCTTTGTATTTTAATTTTTATGTTGATGTACTGTAGCAGTTTTGGTGACATCAACAGAGGTGAAGTCCATGATCTAGTAACTTTAACATACAGTATTAAAATATGTGTTTTGTTTCCTCTTGCATTCCATTACTTTGCCTGAATTATCACCAGTTTTCAGATTGTATAGTGGAGTTAATAACAGGCTATGTAACTGGTCATTTTAGAAAATATTGTCTACGTAGTGTATTGTGACTTAATTTGTTATGTCTTTGTGATAGAGAGACATGAATTCAAGAAAGGTGGGTGCAGGCCCACGGAAAAGAAGCCAGGGTTCTCCTGGATGGTTAATCACAAAGGAAGCAACAAAGTGCAAATATAAAGCACTCAATGAAAGAGGACTCTCATGAATAAACTTACTGAGACCAAATTAACTGTATAATGAATTGAAATATTCAGAATTTGGCATTAACTCTACCATACAGTCTGCACACTGCTAAGAATTCAGTTAAAGTAATGGAATATTTATTTATTTATTAGGAATTTGGATTTAACACCTTTGAGCCATAGGCTCTTTCACAAAGGTTCTGCATTGAGAGTTAATAAAAAAAAGAAGGCAATAAAAAAAAACATTGAAATAGGTTTCGCAGTACAGGGTAACTTAACACAAGAAACAGTTCAGCTAGACATAGTAACTAGGTTAGATACTATAAAAACCTGGAGAATCTTTACAAATAGTGGCAGTACATGGACACAATTATACAGAGAATTATAAAGTAGCAAATTTAAGCCTTGTCATCACAGTGTAAGTTTCAAAAGTAGCAGGGCTAGAAGATAAAACTGATACAGGCAAACAAGAGATGGGGTATGTAAGTGTAGGGAGGAAAGTTTAGGGAGTAGGGGGAAGGAGGTCAGAAAACAGATAAGACCTGAGTCAGAGGGCAGAGGAGAAGGAGGGGGGCAGAGGAGATTAGAGGGCATGTGGAGAGATAGAGCAATGGTGGGGAAAGGTGGAGGTGAACAAAAATAAAAAAGGTGTAGGGGTTATGTGAGGTGGGTAGAGGCATAGAAATGGAGAAAATGGAGATGGTGGAGACAGGAGTGTCAGCACATGGTACTTAGGTGATGCAGTCACATGAGGCTTGAGTGTTAAAATGTAACTGAATGTAAAAGTAACTGAATGTTAGATTCAGGTTTGTTCTTCAAGTGAAAATAACACTAATGAGATCAACTACCACCCCTATCACTGTTACAGCTGCTGTCATCATTAGAAGCCAGTTTACATTTTTATTATCCTATTAACCTGCCTGAAAAATTGCCCATTTGGTCAGCAGTTAATAGCAGCTCCTCCACCACTCTGCCCTCTTCACATGGTCACATTTTCCAAACTACAAGAGGTTATCAGCTATCTCCAGCAGTAAAATCTGTCTCCGCAGTAGTTTGTGAATTGGACATCAATACATGGTTGCCAACACCTCCATCCCCATTCCCCCATCATTGTTTGCTTTTTTTGTTTGATTATTCTGTGGCCTCTGAGCCACTGCCATGACTCAGGTGGTGCTTGCTCTCTACAGTAGTAGATGGGGGCTGGCTTCTTTGTTTTTTTAAGGGTGTCAAATATTACAGAAAAGGCAGATGGAGCACTGTCACACCTAGCCAGACTGTACTTCCTGCAGGTGATACTTGATGCTATACAGGCCTGGACCTTCTATCTCAAACCAGATGTCTTTGTAATTACAGAAACCTGGCTGAGAGCTTCCACCCAGGACCTTATCATTAATATCCCTGGCTATAATACTTTCTGAGCTGATAGACCCTCCAGAGGAGGAGGCATAGCTATTTATGTGCAGGACAAATACACCATCTCCTCAGCGGTTACTTCCTCTGTTCCCAAGGAATTTGAGTGCTTATCTCTTAAAGATTCAGTTCTCTAAATCTATGTCCCTGTCTATCATAGGTTGTTACAGAACTCCTTCAGCAGGGCTTTTAGTAATGGACTATCTGCATGACCTGTTATATTGGACTGCCTCAGAATTCATCATTCTGAGTTATCTTAACTTAGACTGGCTGACAAACTCCTCCAAGCCTCTAAAATACCTTTGTAATGCCTTTGGACTCAGTCAACTTATTATGGAAGCCACACATCCGAGCTCCAAAAAGCTGGAATGCAACACCCTGATGGATATTGTTCATGTGAACAAACCTCACCTCTATGCTCACTCCGGAGTTTTCTTCAATAACCTCAGTGATCATTGCCTTTTTGCCTGTGTCAGGTCACCCCCCCCCCCCCAAATCCTCCTCGCACACCGGGTTTACCTACAAAAGAAGTCACAGGAATTTCAATGCTGCCACCTTCCTTTCTGACTTATAGAACACCAACTGGCAAAACTTCTACCTGGCCTCTACAGTCGATGAAGCCCATGAGCTCTTTCACAGTATCCTGCTTGACAACATTAACAAGCATGCACCTCTGATGAAAATCCATACAAAAATGAGATCTTGCCCTTGGTTCACCTCTGATTTAAAGGAAGTTTTAATAAATAGAGATGCCTGTGGAAAAAAGCAAGAAAATTTAAGACTCCAGGTGACTGTGTCACCTTCAAAGCAGTGAGAAACCTCAGTACCAAACTAATCAGATCCAAAAAGGTTAGCTATTGCCAAAGTCAATTAGAAACCTCATCTAAGTCCTCCGCTAAATTTTGGAGAACACTCAGGGACCTGGAAGGACACAGCCCTGCAAACTCTCTACCAACTAAAATTTGTTCAGAGGGGCTTGAATTTACTCATAAGCATGACATACTTAAACTACTTAACAATCACTTTGCTACAGCAGGGTTGGCCTTCGACTCATCACCAGCAAGCACTCTCCAGGATCAGTTACTGAATTTGACTCTTCCTTGCTCCACCCCTGCATCAGCTCTACACCATGATGCCTCTGGAGTAACTTTTTCATTCAGCCAGGTGTCTGTAAAGAATGTGGAAGACCTCCTTCTACAATTCGATGTGAGGAAAAGTGCAGGAGCAGATCTTATAGAACCTTTCTTTTTAAAACTCAGTTATTTCATACTGTTTCCTCCAATCACTCACCTATTCAACTTATCCCTGTCACAGGGTGTCCTACCAACTAACTGGAAGATGGTGCACATCATACCATTGTTTACATCTTGTAGCAGGAGCAACCTTAATAATTATTGCATTTCCCTGTCTTATCCAAATTACTGGAAAAAGTGGTCAACGCACAAACCAGGAATTTCCTGGAAACCAGTAATCTCCTCAATCCAATCCAATCTGAGTTCAGGTCAAAACACAGTACTATCTCAGCACTGGCCAAAGTCTTCAATGGCTGGTTAAACTCCCTGGATGCAAAAAAACATGTCTGCACACTGTTCATAGATCTGAGCAAAGCATTCAACACAGTTGACCATGATCTGCTCCTTATTATTCTTGGAAACCTTGGACTTGACAATCCGGCATTGTCATGGTTCTGAGCTATCTTACGGATTGACAGCAGTGTGTCAAGGTGGTGGAGACTCCTCCCCAAAACCTCTGTTAAGGGGAGTTCCACAAGGATCAATCTTAGGCCCCTTGCTATTCTCTATATACATAAACAACACTAATGTTGGGCTCAAATTGGCTAATATACATCTCTTTGCCAATGATATGGTCCTGAACCTAGAAAGGCCTACCTCTGAATTAGCATGCATGGACTTGGAAGCTGACTTCAACACCTTTCAAAATAACCTCCTATCCCTAAAGTTGCTACTGAATGCAAAGAAAACCAAAGCAATCCTATTTTCACCTCCAGCAAGTGCACTAAAAGTGCATACCTTCTCAACAGTACCGCAGATCCTTACTCTATTAGGAGAACCCTTGGAGTGCATGATTAAATTTAAGCATCTGGGCAAGTGGTTTGATCAGAAACTTTCCTTTGCTGAGCACTTTGATGAGCTGGCTAGGAAGCTGAATATGAGACTTGGTGTATTCTTTAGGATAAAGAACTTACTCACTCATGAAGCAAAGACTAGGCTAGTCCAATCAACGTTTTTACCTCCATTGGACTATGCTGACTTCATCTACAGGCAGTCCCTTCCCTCCACCTTATCCAAACTGGACACACTGTATCACCAGGTGATCAGATTTATCATGGGAGCACCATATCGCATTCATCACTGCACATTCTATACTATGATGAGGTGGCCTTCGCTCAGCCTTAGACATCACACAAATGCATTGCTCTGGACATATAGAGCTATCACTAACAAGCTCTCTCAATATATTTCAAACTGTTTGCCTGTCTCCCCAGTGAGCTGCTATGCTTTGAGGAGTCTGTCATACATTTCCTTGGTAATCCCAAAGGTCAGGACTCAACTTGGGGCCACAATCATCAGTCACGCTCTCCCTGTAATCTGGAATAATATCCAAAAGTCACTAAAACTTGTATCACCGGTAAGCATGATGCTATTCAAGGCCTTACTCTAATGCAAACTCCTTGTATCATATTAATGCCAAACCTAAGTGCATCACCATTCCCGATCCCTGGAAGTACTGCACAGAAGTGACTTATCACTGCATATCTTCTACCCACCCCTCCATTCCCTCCCTGTGTGTATTCCAGGGCTTCCCCTCTTACCCTCCCTTTGACCCTAGCATACGTCTGCCAGCCCCTCATTTCACCTTATCCTTTCTACCTAGGCTCCATCCCTTACACTTCTTCTTCCTGATAGCACTCCACCTTTTCCTTTGCTACTATTTACCTTTGCTTCTTATGTACATAATGTGCTTCTCTACTCTCTACTATCTACAGTCTTGTTAACTCCTTGTATCACCTAACATTGCCCACTGCCTGCTCAGGAAAATGTCAATGTCAATGAAAATCATTCTTATTTATTATTGCTCTATTTGTGCTAGCTAATGATCACTGTGCTTGTACATATCTCTCTTTCTCAAAATGTCTTTTTAACTGTTATTCTATGTACTTGTTTTACATGTATTTTATTGCTGACCATCCCAGGTCCACCTGGTAAATGAGCTTGTCTCAATTGTGTCTCGCCTGGTAAAATAAAGATGATTGATTGATTGATCGATTGATCGATTGATTTGATAGTAGATAAAGAGCCACTGACCACTTGAGAAGCACTTTGAAAAACAGAATATTTGGACACAAAGCAGCTTGTATTTCTCATTGGCTCTGTATTTCTCTTCTGCATTTACTGAGGTCATATGCCTGAAACTGAGAGTGTTCTTCTTTCAGGGTTCTTTGGCTCCTATTGCTTCTCCCCAACCTGATGTCATAATATTCTGCTTGTTCCATCACAGTTATTCTCATGGTAACATACTGTGATGTCACAAGAAAGCATTATGATTTTAAGTAGAGAGTAAGCTACAGAGACAGGTGAACTCTAAGGGATGAATAGCTTGTTTTGTGAGAATTTCTTCAGTAATAAAGGAGTGGAGAAATGTATAGGATATGTGAAATATGAACATAAGAACTTCCCAGCAGATAAAGGCCTTATGGTCTATCAAGTCTGCTCAAATGTGCAGTTAGCATCCCTTATAGTGCAACTGCATATGGGTAACAGTGACCACTACATGGTTAGCTTCAAGGTGAACATAACTGAGGACATGTGCCACTCAAAACTAAAAGTACTAGATTTTAAAAAGACAGACTTCAACCAAATGAGAACCAACATAAGAAACTAATTAATTGATCTACAAGTAGATGAGGTCAATGTCATGTGGGGGAAACTTAAGGAAGCAATCTGGACAGTCACTGACCAATGCACCAGAAGGGTTACCAAAGCAAAAGGAAAATGAAACTTCTTATGGTTTTCAAATGAAGTGGCTAAAATAGTGAAAGAGAAATGGAAGGCATTCAAGCTAAACCAGGGAACAAACAAGGAAGAAGACTGGGTGTCATACAAGGAGAAAATGAAAGAAGCCAGCAAAAAAAAGAGGTAGGCAAAAGCACAGACAGAAGCAAGTATAGCAGAGAGGAAAAAGAGAGAAGGCAAATCCTTCTTTAGATACATCTGGAGAAAGAAGAAAGGCATAAGGGGGTATAGTCAAGATTACAACTCAGGAAGGGGAAAAAAAACAGAAGATGACTCAGAAAAAGCAGAAATCCTGAACAAGTATTTCTGCTCTATATTTACTGAGGAGGACCCAGGGGATGGCTCAGAAATGGCAAAATGCAACACCCCTGGACAGGGGGTAGATACTAGCCCCTTCACAGAAATTGAAGTTGTAGAGGCACTAAATAAACTGCAAGTTGACAAGGCCATGGGGCCAGATGAAATGCACCCCAGGATCTTAGAAGAACTGAGATTAGAGTTGGCTGCCTCACTGGCTAATCTATTGACAAAATCCTTAAAGATTGAGGAGGTACCAGAAGATTGGAAAAGGGCAATCTTGTCCCAGTCCACAAATTGGGCAGCAGGAAGGACTCTGGAAATTACAGGCCCATAAGCCTCACATCCATAGTGGGGAAGTTAATGGAGACACTACTCGAACAGAGGATCATAACATTCCTGGAGGTTAGCAGCCATCAGGGCCCCAAGCAGCACAGTTTCACAGTGGGTAGGTCATGCCAGACAAACCTGACAGTTTTTTGATTGTGTTACAAAGGTTATAGTTGATGGAAAGGTGGTAGATGTGGTCTACTTAGACTTTAACAAGGCCTTCGACTCAGTTCCACACAGAAGGCTGGTAAAGGAGCTAGACCACACAGGAGTTGGATCAGAAGTAGTTAGATGGGTTAAAAACTGGTTTCGGGGCAGAACCCAGAAAGTGCAGGTAAATGGAGCACTGTCATCAGAAGGTAGAGTAACCAGTGGTGTGCCCCAAGGTTCAGTTCTGGGGCTCCTGCCCTTCAATATTTTCATACTGGACATAGCTAATGGACTACAGGGAAAGGTGTGTCTGTTCACAGATGATGCCAAAATATGTAACAGGGTTGACATCCAGCAGGGAGTGGACAAGATGGAAGCTGACCTCAAGAAACTGGAAAATGGTCTGGAGCATGGCAATTGAGATTCAACACCAAAAAATGCAAAGTCATGTACATAGGAAAAAGAAATCCAAATAAGGCATATTACCTTGGAGAGGAAACACTAGCTGTCTCCACCTATGAGTGTGATTTGGGAATCATTATCTCAGGCAACTTGAAGGTAGGCAAACAGTGCAAGAAGACAGCATTAAAGGCCAGCGGTGTGCTGGAATGCACTGGGAGGAGAATCACAAGCAGGAAGAAGGAAGTGATCCTTATGCTGTACAGATCACTGGTTAGGCCTCACCTGGAGTACAGCATCCAGTTCTGGAGGTCCCACCTCAAAAAAGGACATTGACTGAGTGAAGACAGAGCAGAGAAGGGCAACAAAAATGATTTGGGGACTGCATGAGATGTCCTATGGGGATAGGAACATAGAAACATAGAATTTGACCACAGATAAGGACCACTTGGCCCACCAAGTCTGCTCATTTTCCTACCTAACAGATAAGCTGCAGATCCTAGTTAACCAACAGCTTACTTCCTCCTACCCCCCCAACTAGGACTTCCTTATGTCTGTCCCATGCATTCTTGAATTCCCCCACTGTTCTTGACTCCATGACCTCCTCAGGGAGGCTGTTCCATGCATCCACAACCCTCTCCGTGAAAAAATATTTCCTCACATTACCTCTGAGCTGTCCCCCCTCTATCTTCAAATTGTGCCCCCTTGTTCTTGCACATCTCTTTTTCTGAAAGATGCTACCCTCTTGGACTTTGTTGATTCCCTTGAGGTACTTGAAAGTTTCTATCATGTCCCCTCTCGCCCTTCTTTCCTCAAGGGTATACATATTAAGCTCCTTTAGTCTTTCTTCATACGTCTTCTGGTGCAGACCCTGCACCATTTTGGCTGCCCTCCTCTGGACAGCCTCCACTCTGTCTATGTCTTTGTGGAGATGGGGTCTCCAGAACTGCACACAGTACTCCAGATGGGGTCTCACCAACTGTCTGTACAGAGGGATAACAACTTCCTGTTTTCTACTATTGATGCCTCTTCCTATGCATCCCAGTATCCCCAGCCCTCCTTACTGCCTTCTCACATTGCTTGCCCACCTTTAGGTCATCTGATATAATTATCCCCAGGTCCCTTTCCATTTTTACTGTTGTCAGTATCTCACCCCCCATTGTGTACTCTTCCCCTGGGTTTTTGTTTTCCATATGCATTACCTAGCACTTCTTTGCATTGAATCTGAGCTGCCATACATTTGACCATTCCTCCAACCTTGCCAAGTCCCTTCTCATCCTTTCCACTCCATCTTGTTTATCAACCCTGTTGCAGATCTTTGTGTCATCTGCAAAGAGACATACTTTTCCTTCCAGTTCCTCTGCAATGTCACTTATAAAGACATTAAAAAGGACCGGTCCCAGTACTGAACCCTGTGGTACCCCACTAGTAACTCTCCTTTCTTCACTGTGGACTCCATTACTACTACCCTTTGCGTCCTGTTGTCTAGCCAACTTTTTATCCAGGCTACCACCTTGGGGGCCACTCCAAGGCTGGCTAACTTGTGTATTAATCTTTTGTGTGGGACTGTATCAAATGCCTTGCTAAAATCTAGGTAGGCCATGTCCACAGCCCCTCCCTGGTCTACTACTTTGGTCACCCAGTCAAAGAAATCTATTAGATTCATCTGACATGACCTTCCCATTGTGAATCCATGCTGCCTTGAGTCCTGTGCCCCACTGGCCTCTAGGTACTCAACAATTCTTTCCTTCAGAAGATTCCATCATTTTCCCTACCACTGAGGTCAAACTAACTGGTCTATAGTTTCCTGCCTCTGTCCTGCTCCCACTTTGTGAAGAGGAATCACATCTGCCCTCTTCCAGTCCTCAGGTACCAACCCATCCTCCCAAGATTTGTTAAAGAGAGTAGTCATCGGTGTCACTAGTTCTACCCTTAGTTCTTTTAGAATTCTTGGGTGAATCCCATCAGGCCCCATTGCTTTGTCCACCTTCAATTTTATTAGTTCTTTCAGAACCCTTTCTTCTGTAAATGGACTGGTATCAACCCCCATCTTCAGAGTGTTTCTCTTGTTTGGTTTAGGTACCTCTTCCTTTGTGAAAACTGAGCAGAAATATTAGTTCAGTATCCCTGCTTTTTCACTGTCCCCCTCTACCCACATTTCCTCCCCTTCATTGAGCCTCAGTATCCCTCCTTTGGTCTTTCTTCACTCCCTAATGTACATATAAAAGGTCTTATCCCCCTTCTTAACAGAATTGTCTATCCTTTCCTCGGTTTTGGCTTTTGCTATTCTGACTGCCTTCCCAGCCTCTTTCTGCTTTAACTGATAAAGTTCTCTGTCCTGCTCCTTCTGTGTTTCCTTATATTTCCTGAATGCTATCCTTTTCTCCTTAACCTTCCCGGCCACCTCTTTTGAGAATCATAGCGGTTTTTTCCTTCATTGTGTTTTATTGATTTGCTTTACACAAAGGCTTGTTGCCTCTGTGATGGCTGTTTTGATTACTCCCCATTGTTCCTCCACCCCTCCTTCTTGCTGTTTGCTAGTGCTTTTCTAAGGCACTCTCTCATTTTCCCAAAGTCAGCCCTCCTAAAGTCCAATACTCTTGCTTTTGTATGGCTTGATTGTATGGCTGTGTTTATCGTGAACCACACTGTTTGGTGGTCGCTTGTTCCCAGATGGCTACCCACCTCTAAATCTGAGATTCTTTCTCCGTCCCCATTTGAGAGTACCAGGTCTAAGATTGCTCCTTCCGAGTGGGTTCCAATACTAGCTGTCTGAGGCATGCCCCCTGTAGGGCATCAAGAATGACCCTGCTCTTGGATGTGCCTGCAGCAAAGGTGCTCCAGTTAACATCTGGCATATTCAGGTCCCCCATCAACAATATCTCCCCTTTTTCTGTCATTCTAAGGAAGCCTTCTATCATTTCATTGTCCATTCCCTCTCCCTGAGATGGAGGTCTGTATACAACCCCCATGTGGATTGTGGTGCCATTTCCTGTCTCCAGGGTAACCCAGAGTGTCTCATCTGCTCCCTGTTTACTCTTTAGTTCTGTTGCTTTGATCCCTTCCTTTACATAGAGAGCTATTCCAAGGCAAAAATATGGGACTTCAGAGGAGCTGACTTTGATAAGATGGCCAACAGAGTTAAGCTAGCCCTGGCAAAAAGAAACACAGGTGAGGGGGTACAGGCAAAGTGGGCAAGCATTAAGGATACAATACTTGAAGCAACATCCCATTGTGTTAGACAGAAAAGGAAATGCAAAAGAAGAAGGAAACCACTTTGGTTCTCAAATACAGTAGCAGAAAAGGTCAGAGCCAAAAGGCTGGCCTTCAGGAAACATAAGGGAACACAGCGGGATGAAGATAGGGAGGCATACCAAACTGCCCTAAGGGAAGCAGGGAAGGCAGTAAGGCAGGCAAAGTCCCAAACTGAGGAAACACTAGCACAAACAGTAAAAGAAGGTGACAAGACTTTCTATAGATACATTAGTGAAAGGAGAAAGTCCAGAGTGGGTATTGCTAAGCTTAATGGAGAAAAGGGAGCATGTGAGGAGGAGGACCCTGTAAAATCATCTATCCTAAATAGATACTTTTGCTCAGTATTTACTGAAGAGAAGGTAGGGCAGGGCCCACAGCTCAGCACCATGGACATGGGGAGGGAGGTGAGCACTACTCCCTTCACAAAAGAAAGGGTCCTACAAGAGCTTGCTAAGCTCAGGGTGGATAAGGCAATGGGACCTGATGGCATACATCCCAGGGTACTTAAGGAGCTAAGGGTGGAACTAGCAGAGCCATTAGCAGAACTGTTTAGTGAGTCTCTGACACAGGAGAGATCCCAGAAGACTGGAGAAGGGCTCATGTGATCCTGCTCCACAAGAGTGGTAGCAGGGAGGAGGCAGAAACTACAGACCAGTCAGTCTTACCTCAGTAGTGGGCAACATTATGAGGCACTCCTTAAGGAAAGGATAGTGCAACACCTGGAATCCATAGGGGCACAGGATCCAAGACAGCATGGGTTTACAAAAGGAAGGTCCTGTCAAACTAATCTCATAGATTTCTTTGACTGGGTAACCAGAGTATTGGACCAAAGGGGAGCAGTTGATGTCACCTACCTTGACTTCAGCAAAGCTTTTGACACTGTTCCACATAGAAGATTGATAAATAAGCTGGGTAGGCTCGGGGTGGGTCAGAAGTTGGTTAACTGGGTGGCAAACTGGTTGACGGGCAGAAAACAGACAGTGGTGGTAAATGGTATACAGTCAGAAGAGATACAAGTCACAAGTGGGGTACCTCAGGGATCAGTCCTGGGGCCAGTCCTCTTCAACATTTTCATTAGTGACCTTGCAGATGGACTAGAGGGTAAGGCATGTCTGTTTGCAGATGACACCAAGATCTGCAACAGAGTAGATGATTCAGATGGGGTGGGCAGAATGAGAAGAGATCTGGATAAACTAGCAAAATGGTCAGAAGAGTGGCAACTGGGATTTAATGCAAAGAAGTGCAAGATCATGCACATAGGGATAGAAACCCTGAAGCCACCTATAGGCTGGGAGGGGAGTTGCTAGCAGTCACAAAGGAAGAAAGAGACTTGGGCATCATCATCACTGATGACCTGAAATCATCCAAGCAGACCTCTAAAGCAGCAGGTAAGGCTAGGGGGGTGTTAGGGTGTATTAGTAGGGGTATCACAAGTTGTAAGAGGGAGGTAATAATCCCTCTTTACAAGACACTGGTTAGGCCCCATCTGGAGTACTGGTGCAGTATTGGAGGCCACACCTTCACAAGGACATTAACCAAATTGAGGTAGTCCAGAGAAGGGCAACCAAATGGTGCAGGGACTGCATCAGAAGACATATGAGGACAGATTAACAGAACTCAATATGTATACCCTTGAGCAAAGGAGGAGAGAGGTGATATGATCGAAGATTCAAACACCTTAAGGCATTAACAAGGTGAAAGAGTCTAACATGTTTAAATATAAGAAAAATAGCAGGACAAGAGGACACAGCATGAGATTAGAGGGGGGCCGATTAAGGGGGAATGTGAAGAAATTCTTTTTCACAGAAAGGGTGGTGGATGCATGGAATGGCCTACCTCAAGAACTGGTGGCTATGAATACAGTACAGGGCTTCAAACAGGCATGGGATAGGCATAAGGAAGCAATACAAATGAGTATGAATAGATAGGCTACTGACAGAGCAAAGGCCGATGGCACATTTATAAGGCAGAAAAAGAAATGGGCAGACTGGATGGGCCTTGCAGTCCTTATCTGCCATCAACTTCTATGTTTCTATGTTTCTATACTCCTCCTCCTCCTCTTTTACCATCCCTGTCCCTCCTGTAGATTGTGTATCCTGGTATGTTGACATCCCAGGCATGGCTCTCTGTGTACCACGTTTCTGTGACTGCCACAATATCCAGGCAACCCTCTTCCATCAAGGCCACTAGTTCAGAGAGCTTCTTACAGACTAAAAGAACTGAACACGTATTCCCTGGAACACAGAAGAGAAAGAAGGGTGATATGGTTGAAACATTCAAGTACATAAAAGGCATAAACCAGGTGCAGATAGATGACCTCTTCTGATTTAAGAATGGCAGCAGAACTATGGGACATGATCTAAGGCTGCAAAGAGGGCAGTTCTCCGCCAACACCAGGAAGTTTTTCTTCACAGAAAGAGTGGTGGATGCCTGGAACAGCCTGCCTGTAGAGGTGGTAGGGGCAAGCAGGGTGGTAGGTTTCAAGAATGCTTGGAACAGATACAAGAGAGCCCTTAAGCCTAAGGGCAGTTAGAAGGCTAGGCTAAAAGACAATGGGCAGACTAGATGGACCTGGTGGTCTCCTTCTGCAATCAACTTCTATGTTTCTGACCCTCCCTCCCTCCCCTGTCTCCAATTATCCTCCCCCAACCCTGTCCCACCCCTTTTGAAGCAGCTCACTGTTCTGCAGGATACCACTTCTGCATCCACCCAGACACTACTCTCTCTGTAAAGAAGTGTCTTCTCATTTCCCTCCTGAACCTTCCCCCCTCCAATCTCAGATCATGTCCCCAAGTGTCCCTACCCTGCCCTTAACCTCTGTGCCTGACTTGTTTATTCCCTTCATGTACCTGAAGGTTTCAATCATATCACCTCCATCTCCTCTCTTTCAGTGAGTACATGTTTAGTTCCCTCAGCCTGCCTTTGAAAGGTGTATCGCCTAGTCCCTGGATCATCTTTGTTGTCCTGCACTGTACCCCCCTCCAATAACTTAATGTCCTTCCTCTGGTATGGGTGCCAGTACTGCATGCAGTACTCTAGGTGTGTACAATGACAGGATCACCTCCCTCCTCCTTGAGGATATGCCCCTGGCTGGCTATACAACCCAGCAGTTTTTTGGCCTTAGCAGCTGCCTTCCTACATTGTGTTGAGTTGTTCATTGAGCTTGTAATGATCACCCCCAGATCCTTCTTCTCATCTATCACTGCTAGCTGAATCCTTCCCCCCAGCTAGTAGTTCCTCCCTTGGCTGAATTGTGTCCAACTATTTTGCATTTCTAAGTTTTCCAAAAGGCGCCAGTTAAATGTGTATATTTCTCTTTATTCACCACTGCCAAAGTTTTTGATGTGTATGTGGTTGTTTGGAATGGGGGGTGCCCCATTTTAAACTGCAAGAGTGCACTTTTTTGCATGTAACATACATATAAGCAGGGGTTGATTTTAACATTGTTTTACTAGCCCATGGCATAATGAAAACTGACCAGGACTAGTGCAGCTAACCCTCCACTTGTCCATCTTGTCTGCTGCAGGTTTTCCATGGTTGTCAATGAAGTTAAAAAAAAAAGTCCTTACTTTAGTAGGCTCTAGTCCTCATGCTAATCTCCTTCAGTGTTGCAGATGGCCTGGTGTGTTTAACAGCTCATTAAGAGTTGCTCTTATCTGGCAGTTCAAGAGGGGGAGCTCACAAAAAAACTCAGTGTGTCATTATCACTTCACTGCTAGAGATTTCAGCTAATGTCCAGGCTGTGTTTAAGGGTAGAGTGCTATTAAGTCACTAGCTTACAGTCTTCTGGACTTGTCTTTGTCTGATGCTTTGTTGATAAAGCACTTTGAATCTTTTTTTGGTCGTAAATAAAAGTAAGAAAAGAATTGCCACACTTACCACAGTCTCATAGTTCTTGGCCACATTCCCAACACTCATACATATTATCCCTCAGGCACAATTTATATAGTGCTCACTAGCTGATCTTTAGCATGGCATATTATTTGATAAATCAGTAAGAGTTTCAGTAATAAGAGTTTATTTGATAACTAATAACAAAACATGCAAAGCTGCTTTACTTGTTTGTTTTGTTAAACTGGATGTAACAGGAGCAGGAAATAGAAATCTGAAAACTACAAAAAAAATCCATGAAAGTTTTTTTTGCAGTGGTACTGTAGCAGATCAGAGTCTGTACTTAAAAATATATATATATATATATATATATATATATATATCCCTGTTCCTTTCCTCTTTTGTTACATAAGGAATGTGCTACAGTGTTACCAGGAGTTGCAATTTTGTTGCTAAACAAACCATCCCCTTTGATCAGTTCCTTACAGAAACAATGTGCAACATTGTAACAATACTTTGCAACTTCGTTGCTGGGGCTGGTAGTCAGTGTTGCATGTTATTTCAGTCAGAAACCGAGGTTCTCAGCAAGTGTACTGGATTTATGAGTACAGGAGATACTTTCCTTGTTCTGTATCTTTCTTGTGCTCTTCATGTGATATTTGCATTCCCAACCCCCCTTCCCACCCCAGGAATGGGATACAATCACAGTTAAATTCCAATATTTACATTATTTCACTTTTTAAAAATGTTTGTCAACCCTCTGATGGTCTGCAGTAAAATGATCCACAGTGATTGAACAGCCCTAAACACTGTACCTAGATATTTTTTTTCTAATGATGGCAGTATTGCAATTACCATAATCTGTGTTTTGTCCTAGATGTTTTTCTTTTGTGTTGCTGTTTTCACAAATGTTTTGTTTTAATCTGTGTACTTTTATAACTCAATGAATGTCTGATGCAGTGGAATCAGAGATTACAAGTGTGGCATGCATGGAATGGGGGCAACATTTATCAAAGGCCTCCTGTCTATTTTAATCACAAGTGCAACTCTGGTTTGACTGAAGCCGCTATTTTTAAAATCATTGTGTAGTTAAGAGATCAAACACACACACACACCATACACATACTCATCACATCACTGTGGAGATGTAGTCAAGTACCGCCTCCTGTTGTCAGACTCCTTAGGAAAAACAATGCCTCTCATCACTATAAACTGTACTTCAACAGATGCTAAGCTTTGTTCACTACTACTGCCTCCAATTGGTAGTGACAATGTACATGTGAACCTCTACAGTGGATATTGTTCATTGAGAGACCCAACCTGCTCCAGTCTTGATCATTATATGGTCAGCGAGTGTGTGTCTGCATGCTTTTCTTGTGAACACTGTTTTCCTCTTGGTGCAGTCTAAATATTGTCATCAACACAGTGTTACCAGTCCAGATTGGTGTTGTAGCACCACCCTTCCTTGTTGCACTTCCCTATGAATGATGCTTCTCAGGAACAATTAGAGTGAAGGAAGCCCCCCCCCCTCCGCTGAACCCTGCAACTTAAGCATAGCTAATCAGACTCTCCTCTGTCTGATCCTGCAATCCACTATCTACTAAGCCACATATTTATACAACTTACCATCATTTAGATTGTTCAAAATAGTCTAACATATTAATTCCTCTCTCATAACAATAGCCAATCTTATGGCTGCTGACTTAGCTTCTGGTATATGCTGATGCATCTGGTTAATGACTACATGCAGCCCTTAAATCCATACATGCTCATGACAAGGAACTGCATAACTGAAAGTGGTCTAACTCATTCTGCATTTTCCTTAGCCCCTGTGCCAATCAGTACTTTCATAAGCTGTGATGCCAGTTTGTTATATCTACTGATCTGTGTTTCTAATCTAGTGCTACTTGACTGGCAGCTGTGGCCTTGGGAGTGTGTTTGTGGAGTCTGGTGAGTTGTGCTTCACAATGTAAAAAAGCCATCTGATCCTCTGATCCCAGGTTCTTGATTGGGATTTGGGGGATGTGGTGATACCTCCCACAACTATCATGCTCAAAATACGCAGCTTATATTATATTTCAGGCAAAGTGTGACTATTTTAACTTAAGAGCAAATGTTATTTATTTTTTTATTGTTTTGCACTGTTGTCAGGCATGAGTTGTTTCAGAACAATCAAATGTTTATGGGAATTGTGCAAGAGTTAGCTGCTGTTCATCAGACTGGTGTGAGCTAAAAAAAAAAAAAGAATAATTTCAAATCCTTTTCATCATTACTTGATGAATCTAACATGCTGTCTGATGTTGTCCTTATAGCCATCAAGGTGGTAAAAACCCTACCAAAAAAGAAATCACTGCATCTATGGAAGGTTGCTATGCATTGAGACCAATGCAAAGTGGATGGCTACTGGGATGTTGATGTACAATTAAAAGAATGGACAGCATGATGGCAGTGGTCCCCTCCTATTACCCCCTCGCCCACCCCACCACCACTTACGATATATTTAGTGTTCTATTTATTTATTTATTTATTTATTCATTTATGGCATTGGAATTACAATCCTTTGAGTCATAGATTCATTTACAAAGGCTCCACATCAGAGTAGGTTACAAGATAACAAGATATTGCTAAGGACTAGAACATACAGTAAAAGTTAACATTTCATACACTGGCAGGTAATTATGGAATGCAAATACTGTAATCAACACAGTTATAAATAATTATGGGAGACAAAAATCAAGCAACTAAGAAAGGGATTATATACAGTCCAAGGATAAGAGGGGAACCATGGAGGGCAGTAGGCAGGACAGATGTCCATTGTCAGGTGGTGGGCCACTGCCAGGAACAAGCAACTGAACCTAGGGATGATGAGAGGTGGACAGCAGCTAGGGGCATATACAGCTGCAGGAGATGAGGAGATGATACAGGACAGTAGTCTTGAAAGGCCCAAACCTAAACTCAGAGATGATGGCCACAGGGAGGGAGTTAAACCAAGATGGGGCTTGATAGTAAAAGGATCTCTGGGTCAGTGCAGTCCTGACTCTGGGTACATGGAGGGGGGATTTGAAAGAGCTGCAGGTGGAGAGGGTAGTGGGTGGAGGTCAGATAAGCATGGAAAGGCCTGCGGGGGCCAAGCCCACTATTATTTTCTTAGCAAAGAGGCAAGTCTGGTACTGTAGCCTCTCTTAGAAATTGAGTATGTTTGCCAGTGAGTAGAGTGTGCAGGTGTGGGTAAGTCTGCTACTACCTGTGAGCAGGTGGCAAGCTTTATTAAGGGACATTTTGACTCTGTGGAGGGCAGTGTTGTCAGCAGCCCATAGTCAACAAGTGATAGGACAGAAGATGTAATTGCAAGTCGGAGGGCTTCAGGGGGAAGGCAGTCCCTATGGTGGTAGACTAGACCAATACGAGAATTGACAGTGGAGCAGAAGGTCTGGATGTGGCTGTAGAAGGAGAGGGCTGAGTCGAAGGTGATGCTCAGATACTTGAAGAAGTTTACTTGTTCAAGGGGTAGGAGTCTGTTGGTCAGGATTAGTGGAGGGGAGTCTTTAAATTTACTTTGATTGTGGGAGAAGAGCATAATCTTCATCTTTTTGTGATTTAGCACCAGTTTGTGGTTGATGAACCAGTTTTCAGCCTGGCTAAAGGAGCTCTGGAGGGCATTTTGAAGGAAGTTAGGGTCAGGGTGGGTGGAAAAAAAGAACCACATTGTCAGCATAAAGAAGAACTCTTTCTGAGCAGCTATTGGGGAGAGTGTTAAGGTAAAGGTTAAAGAGCAATGGCCCCAATCTAGAGCCCTGAGGAACCCCGGACAGGACTAGGTGGCATCCAGAGAGGGTGCCATTAATTTTAATGCACTGGGAGCAGGAAGAGAGGTAGTTGGCAAACCAGGAATTGACACTCTGGGAGAAACCTAGTTGGGCAAGGGTGGATAGAAGGAGGAGATGGTTGATGGTGTCAAAAGCTTTTGACAGGTCCAAGTACACTGCACCAGCTAGGAGTTTGCTGTCTAGAGCAGTGTGTAAGAAGCTGGAAAGTTTGAGTAGAGCAGTGGTGATACTCTGGTCTGTAATTGCCTTGTCATGTAGCCTCCTGCTTCTGACTTGATGCACATGTTAGTGACCACCACAGTTCTTATTACATTCCCATTTAAAGCAGACACTACAACAGTCATTGCAAAACTTCTGATTGCATAAGCATTTTGTAGGTGGGGACTGCAAGTTAGGTTCAGATAAAGGCACTGCCTTTACTACTAATGTGTTTCATACAAGTAGACAAGTACAGAAAAAATAATTAAACAAGTGTATGTGTTTGCTGACCACAGTTTTTGAAAATGCAGATCCCAAACTGCCAAGAATTCAGCCTGCTTAGTATTTTAACAAAGGTGTGTTGACTAAAAAATGACAGGAAGGTCAAACAGTTATAGTCAGATGCAACAGCACTGCAGAGCACATTCTGCAACATAAATGAGGGGAGGACCATACTATACTGTGAATAAGTGTAGCCCCTCAGTTTATCAAATCAGAATCATTAAGGTCAAGCAGCCCAGAATCACTAAGGGCAAGCAACCCAAGGGTATATGGAAATTGTTTAAAGGAAAATGAACTACCTTTCCCCATTGGGGGAAGGGCAGTATACTCTCACCTATTTCTGTTCTTTCATTTTAGAATGTCTGCAATGTTAGCAGCTTGAGCTTGCACCACCCTGAATACAGCAGTCCTGGTAGGACTGCAGACAGGCAAGCTTACCATTCCACTAGAAATAAATGTACCTGGGCTATCCGTAAAGCCAAGTCTGAACACTACAGGCCCACCCTTGCCTCCTCCTAGGTCTCGTCCCATAATTTCTGGAACAATATCAAGGAACTTAATGGCAAGGCTGTGACTCCCTCCTCCTGCCCATCTCTTTGTTAACAATGCCTTGTCTACTGATCCTATGGCTGTTGCTGACTGCTTAAATAGTTCGTTCTCTGACCTCGCCACTGTCCTCCCTCAAAATTGTTTTGATCTAGTCCCACTCCCCTCCTCTGATCCAGTTGCTCATCCCCCATTCTACTTTAAAGCCCTTTCCCCTCATGAAGCAAGGCCCTACTTGTTCAGATCACTTAAGGGCATGAGTCATAGCAGTGACTCCCTTGACACCAAACTATTTAAAAGGGTCCTAGATGCTGTCCTCAGCCCCCTTACCAAATTGCTGAACTGCTCCCTCTGTCTCAGTCAATTCTCCCTTGCCTGGAAAATAGCAGTGATCACCCCTTTTCATAAATATGATGACCAAACCTCCCCCAGCAACTATTGCTCGATCTCCATCCTCCCCCTCTCTCCAAGGCACTGGATAAAATCATGGCTGATCAGCTCTCTAACTACCTCTCCACCTATAACCTCCTCTGCCATGAACAACACAGTTTTCATCATGCACACAGCACCACTATCGCCCTTATTGAATTCTCCAATTTCCTTCATACTGCTCTTGACAAAGATCATGTTGCTGGCTCTGTCTTCATTGACTTGTCGAAAGCTTTCGACACTGTTCACCACTCCCTTCTCCTCTCTTCTCTCCAACCCCTCGGCCTCTCGCAGGGTGTGTTGAATTGGTTCTGCAGCTATCTTTCCTCCCACACCCAGTGTGTCAAAAATCTGGTATACCATCTCCTGCCCCAACAGGTTTGTTCCGGTGTTCCACAGGGCTCCATCCTAGGACCCTTGCTTTTCAGGCTCTATCTGAATTCTCTCCCCTCTGCTTGTAATGGAAACCTTCTACTTTATGTGGATGACGCTGTCCTGTTTGACTCACATGCTGATCCTCTCCTCCTACAAAACTCCCTGCAGGACTCCTTCACCCAGGCTGAACACTGGTTCACTGACCACAGGCTGGCTTTGAACTTTTAAAGAAAACTAAAACCATGCTTTTTGCTCATAACCAGAGTAAAAATAAAGATTATCCGCTCCGGGCTTTATCTTGTACCCTCTTCCCCCTTGAACAAACCTCCTCCTTCAAATATACTGGCAATCTCTTTGATCCCTCCCTATCCTTTCATCATCACATCTGCTCCCTTTGCTCCACCATCAAGTCTAGGATAGACCTACTGTATCATCATCATGACTGTCTCCCCACTGAAGCACTAAGGCTGGCCATCTCATCCTCGGTACTGTCCCTCATGGACTATATGAACATGTGAAATTTGCCAGCAGATAAAGGCCTAGAGGTCTATCAAGTCTGTTTGAATGTGCAGCTAGCACCCCTTATTCTGCAGCTGCCCTTCCCTTCCACCCTTCCCCTTCATTAACCCTCCCCCTTGTCCTGTCCCATCCTCGTTTGAAGCAGTCCACTGTTCTACTGCATACCACTTCAGGAGGTAAAGCATTCAACCCAGCCACCAACCTCTCTGTAAAAAAGTGTCTCCTCATATCCCTCCTGAACCTTCCTCACTCCAGTCTCATATCATGGCCCCTGGTGTCCCTCCCTTACTATGAACAGCCCCTCTGTACTTGTCTTGTTTATTCCTTTCATGTATTTAAAGGTTTCAATCATGTCACCCCTGTCTCTCCTCTCCTCCAGTGAGTACATGTTCAACTCCTTCAACCTCCTCTCGTATGATAAGTCCCCCAGCCCTTGATCATCTTTGTCGCCTGCACTGCACCCTCCAGTAACTTAATGTCCTCTTCAGATACGGACGCCAGTACTGCACGCAGTACTCCAGGTGTGGTCTAACTAATGACCTATACAGTGGCAGAATAACCTCCTCCCTCCTCGAGGATATACCCCTTGCAATATAACCCAGCATTTTGTTGGCCTTTGCAGCTGCCTTCCTACATTGTGCCGAGTTGTTCATTGACCCTGTAATGAGCACACCCAGATCCTTCTCCTCCTCTGCCTGGGCTAGCTGCACTCCCCCTAGCTGGTAACTCCTCTTTGGGTTCTTCATCCCAAAATGCAGCACCTTGCACTTTTGGCATTAAAGCCCAGTTGCCAGGTGTCTGACCAGGTTTCAAGCTTTGCCAGATCATCCTGCAACCCTGCCATCCCCTAGGTCATCCACCACCGTGCCTACCTTGGTATCATCAGCAAACAGACTGATCTTGCTCTTGATGTCCCATGATATGTCTGCAATGAATATCCCAAACAACACTGGTTCCAACACCAAGCCCTGTGGAACACCACTCGTCACTGCCCTTGGGTGTGAGAGCTCCCCACCCACCACCACCCTCTGTTGCCTTCCCTGCAGCCAGTTTCCTACCCATCTCACCAGCTTTGCACCTGCCCCTTTGTCTACTAATTTCCTTCCCAGCCTTCCATGTGGCACTGAGTTGAATGCCTTACTGAAGTCCAGATACAGGACATCCACTGCATGGCCCCTGTCCAGTTGCCTAGTTACCCAGTCATAGAACTCAACCAGGTTGGTTTGGCAGGATCTGCCATGTATGAAGCCACGCTGTCTGCTGTCCTGTAGTCCTTTGGCCTCTAGGAGGGCCACCAGCCTCTCCTTCAGGATGGTCTCCATTAGCTTACCTTCATTATTATTATCATAGCTTAGACTATGATCTGCTTGTTTATGGTGCCGCTTACAACACTGCTCTGCAGAAAATTAAGCTATCCCTCAATAAGGCCTGTCAGCTGCTTACAGATTCCCCATGTTTTACCCAAACTTGCACACTGTATTCCCTCTCTAACTTCCTTAATCTGGAGGAAAGTCTTATCTATCAATCTTGCCTCTTGACCAAAAAATTCACTGTAGGTTTGACTCCCCCTTGTCTGCCTTCCATTATAAGTCTATCTACCCCCTCCCTCTCTACCCGCAGCACTGTCTGCTCCCCTCTGCAAGTCCCCAGAGTTAGGACCTCCCTTGGACAGAGGTCATTCCATTACCATGCCACATCCTGGTACAATTCCCTGCCTGTAGCTATCACTTCCCTACCAAGATTGGGGCCTTTTAAAACTGCTCTCAAGAACCACCTCATCTCCTCCCACCACTGTGACTGCCCTGGCTGGGTTTTCCCCTGCCTTTACTCCTCTCAGTCTGCCTATTTTTGACTATGCCCTTAATTTGACTCATTATAGCTCACATTATTGTTTATGTCTATTTATTATTGCTAATTTATCTTTACATGGGGCCTTTGTAACCAGCCCTCAATTTTGACTGTTTGATTTTATTTGAACTCATTTCTGTTGCTTACTATTAATGTATTTGTCTTCCTGAAGAGGAGCCTTTGTAAATTAGTCCCTGAGTCAAAGGGTTGTAATTCTAATTACTTCTTAAAATAAATTAAAAATTAAAATAAATAAACATGAACTTTAAGTTAAGCCTCCACCAATGGGGGTGGGGGTGTTTTTAGTGTGTTTTTCATTTATTAAAAAAAATTAAAAAGGCCAACTGATAGATGGTTCCACGCTGTTAAAGCTAAAACACTGATGTTTGGAGGAAGGGGGGAACCAACCCCCCACCCCAGGTTCAGACTGGGGTACAGGGGGACCACCTGGAAAGAGGATACAAGGGCCCACCTGGAAAATTAATACAGGAGGTCCCAGGGTGACACACTCATATCAGTATTCCACTTCAGTTTGATACATTAGCTATGTGTTTACATCTCACATTTATCTATATTGTCTCAGATACCCCATTTAATTGAAAAGATGATAAATATAAATGTTTTCAGCATTCAAAGGGTGACTAGGTACCCAACTGAGGGGGGGCCCACCTGGAAATTTCCAGGTATCCAGGTGGGCCAGTCCGACCCTGCCCCACTCCCTCTCCAGTTTGTTTTTCTATTGTTTCAGAATGCAGGACATAATGCAGATTGACATAGTCTCAGTGGTCCATAATGCTGATCTAAAGAGACACCATATTTCTTTCTGTAACAGTGACTAGAGGAGCCATGGAAGTGGTAGTGTAGAAAGGCCCTGGAGTCCACACAACTCCTAGTTTCAAGGACAGGGTCAGTGTATACAGAAAGGGGTCCCTTTTGCCGAAAACAAAAATACTATGAAATAGGATTAAGTGTGTGAAACATCTACAATGGAAGGTCGAACAGATCAGTGGCTGGCATATGGTCAAAGACTGTACTAACAATGACCAGCCACCATGAACACTATGAACACCATAAACTCATCTCCTTTTTGCATAAGACTGTACAAGACTTTAAAATGAAACTGAATCCATCCAGTGGCTTTACCTTGCTTCTACCCCAGAAACATTAATCAGTTACAGTATGTACAGTTGTATCTGTCATTACTTAGGATGTTCAATTTTCAAATTTTACATGTTCATTTCATGTCTTATTTTCTTAAAGGTTAATTTCATCTCTTCATTTCCTATGTTAAATATTTTTATGGCACAATCTAGACACTGAGTCCAGACAAATGTGTCCTTATTTTATCCTTCTCTTTGTTAACTGATATTATAACAACTTATCAACAGGGCGCTCAAAATCCTGTCGCTGGGCAAGAAACCATTTCATTAAAAAAGCATATTTCATTCTAGGTGCCTACTGGGCCTGGATAAAATTGTCAGATCTATATTTGCTCTATTTGGGTCAGGTACGGCAGTTTGAAATGTGGCAGATATAGAACAAATACAATGCCATATATTAACCCTTAGGCTGCCAACAGAATTAGAACATATTGGGATTCTGGACTGATATATCAGTCCACAGCACAGCAAGGGCTAAGACTGAGTTACATGGTCTTGATGGGTTATCCATAAAAAGAGGTTTGTTGAGGCCTGAAGGTTTGTTGATGGCTTCTCTATGTATGATATTGCATGTTTGTTAACTGTACACAGACCCAGATCAATGTTTTAGTTAGAAACAATCTTTAAAGGCCTAACACAAACACATGTAATATGCACATCCTATGGGACCTATGTTCTCATAATTATTTATAATTTGCTTATGAGATGTGGAATCAAGGGCACTTTCCTGACCTCATCTCAAATAACTACTTGACCAAATGGTGTTGCCTGAGATATATACATCCTAATCCTGGACCTTCCTACTGCTCAAACCACTCAGCAAGAAATATTGGTGGTCTAACAGTGGCATCACTAAACATTTGCAACCTTCTTCCAAAACTTGACAGACTGCAAGTATGGACCACCAGACATAATCCAGACATACTCTCAGTAGTAGAAATCTGGCTCACTCCTAATGTCCGTGATGCAGCAATCCTACTTCCTGGCTACACAGTATTTAGGTGTGATCACCTTTCTTAGCATGGTGGTGGTTGTGTGATCTAATTTGCAGGGCCTGGGGATCCCCACCCCTGATTATGGTGATTTAATCTAAATGCTGGCTGTTAAGTTGCTTCTCGGTGCATACTACAAAACACTCACTGTGCTTTCTGTTTACATCCCTCCAAGGCACACTAAACCTGGCTTTGCATTCTTCATAAATGCCTTAAGAGGGATGAGCCTTCACTCAGAATGTTTATACTGCTTGGAGATTTTAATATAAACTGTGTCTCCGCTAATGCCACTGATGCCAAGGATGCATTATCTGCTAACCACCTTTGTCAGCATGTTGAAGCCCCAACCAGAAGGAACTACAAAACTGGTACCAATACCTTACTGGACTGGTTGCTATCTAACTGGCCGGACAACATCATGGGCACCTCTGTCCTACCTGACTGTATTGGTGATCACTCCCCTGTCAAGTTTTACTGGTCCAATAACTACCGCGAGCCTCCAGCCAGAACTGCCACTAGCCTGGTCCTCACTCTGGGACACCTTAAGCTACTGAAAACTGACCTGAGGGTCACAGATTGGTCTAATGTATATACAGTCAGCAACATCAACACTGCATTGGAACTCTTCATCAACCTCTTTAATGCAACCTGCAATAAGCATGCCCCCTTCAAAACTACAAAAATCAAGGGAACCCATAATCCCTGGATCACCCCTGCTTCTCTCGATCTACTAGAACACAATGATCACTTCTGGCACATCTCTTGAGAGCTGGGAACACAAGCTAACCTACAGAGGTACAAAGCAGTGAGAAATGAGTGTATCTATGCTATCCATTCTGCTAAAAGCCAGTATTTCAAAGAAGCCCCTTCCACCTCCTGGAACAATAGCAGGATGTTCTGGAAGAATATCCAAGACATTACTGGTAAAGACCCCAAACATGCTGAACATTGATGGCACCACAATCATGGACCCAAAAGCCATTGCAAATGCTTTCAACAAAGCATTTACAGAGCTTAGGAACATTCTTCCCCCCGATTACTTCATGGTTACCCCCTCAGGTATGAACACTGCAGTCCAGAACCCATCCCGAGACCACCCACCATTTTACTTCAAAGCAGTGTCTATAAATGATACCTTAAGAAGGTACTGGGGAAAGCTAGATTCAGTAGGAACTCCTTGGACTTAAAGTTTGTTGCCCTTATACGTGAGGAAATCCTCACACCTCTTACCAAAATAATTAACCTGTCACTCTCTCAGTCACAATTTCCACATCTTTGAAAATCAGCAGTGGTCACTTCAGTGCACAAGAGTGGTGACCGAGCACTTCAGGGAAATTATGGCCTAATCTCTATTCTTCCCCCAATCTCTAAGGACCCGGAGTGCATCATGGCCAAGCAACTCATAGAGTATCTGAATAACTACCAACTCCACCGTCCCCAACAGCATGGGTTCAGTCATGGACATAATACCATTATTGCACTCCTGGAGTTTACAGGCTTTATCAATAACTCTCTGGAACAAGGGCTCTTGGTAGAGGCAACTTTCATAGACCTTATTAAGGCCTTTGGTACTGTCAACTATGATCTCCTCATCAGACAACTCTCCTTCATCAGTGTTTCCTCCAACACAACAAGCTGGTTCTCCAGCTACTTAAGCAGCTGAATGCAGCAGGTAAAAATTGGTAATGCCCTGTCCGATAGTAGGCCTGTATGCTTCGAAGTCCTGCAGGGATCTATCTTAGGTCCATTGCTTTTTAGCATCTTCCTCAATTCACTACCAGGAGCTTGCTGCAACCACATACTTCTATATGTCGATGATGCTGTACTTTTTACCACCAACATTGACCCTCACCTTCTCCAAGACCAACTTCAGCAATCCTTTACATCTGCAGAGAAGTGGTTTCAGGATAATAAGCTCATCCTTAATTATAACAAGACTAAGACAATGTTGTTTTCGACCTCCCAAAGCAGACACAAAACCTTCCCGTTTACCATCATTAATGACCCTGGCTCCCCTCTTGAACTGGTTCACCATTTCAAGTACCTGGATAAAGCTATTGACTCTGCCCTGTCTTTCACCCCACACATCGACTGAAGAGCCAAAGCTATTAGCCAGTGTTTAGGAGTTCTATACAGGAACAAACATAATCTCACTCCAGAAGTACTGAGCACGGCCATCCACAGTTCTGTGGTCTCTCTTGCAGACTGTGGTATTGTCATTTATGGTGCAGCTACAGACACTGCCCTCTGATGTATCAAAACAGCCTTAAATAAAGCATGCCACCTTCTAACTGGTGCTGCATGTTTGACACACACCTAAGATCTTTATGCCCAGGTTAGCTGGATTTCAATTTGACAGCAGACTCAAATACCAGTCATGCCTGCTAGCAAAAAAAGTCACCTTGAGACTGCTATCCCCTGGTGTAATGGCCCTTCTTTCCCCTGCACATAATCCACATAGTACCAGATGCTCTGGCAAACAGGCTTTCAGAATTCCTTGGTGCCGCACTGCCTTTGGACAATGTGCATTTACATACAGAGCTCCACAGTGGTACAACTCTCTGCCTCCTGATATAACCACTGTTATTTTGCTAAGCTCCTTTAACTTATTGCCTCCACAGGAACTGTCTGAAGTTGCAGCACTTGTCTCCTGTATACTGTTAACAGTGAATTATGGGCCTTTCTCAGCAAAATCAAGCCATAATCAGCATGCTGCAAACAAATACTAATAGCACAAAAAACATAAGTGCTAGACACAAAGTATGAGTGGCAAACTTGTTCAGCATAAAATTAAATACACCATAAGAGTTTTTTTTTTTGGGAGGGGGTATGTAACATATCGACACCAAATTAAGCATCCAGACATTAGATGTAGTTTTAATAATTTGTTTGTAAAAAAAATAAATAAATAAACCAGTATTTCTGTAGCATTAAACATACTTTTTCCCCATTTTAGTCAAGGTGCGTTGGTGAGGCTTGAATGACGACTCTGAACCATGCACACCATGCCATAAACAAATGCATATAACTCCTAAAATATACATGATACCCACAATGTAGCAGCAGCAATGTTGTTCCACACAAAATTGCCTTTCCAATGGTGCTATGCAATCAACTGTGCTAAATTCGGTTTTTGTTTTATACTGGCTGAGATACCCAGGATGTGTGTTTTCTTCAAAGTGCTTAGGTGGTTCTTGATGGACAAAGTGTCTGCCATACACACCATGTCATAAGCAAATGTGAATAACTCCTAAAGTGAACATGATACACACAAAGTGTCAGTGGCAAAGTTGTTCAACACAACATTACCTTTCTAATGGTGTTATGCAGTCAATTCTAATCAATTCTGGCTGACAAGTAATATTAAAACATGTAAGTGACATCTCCAGATGTTACTAGGGCACACAGGAAGTCTGTAGGTAACTTCTGTAGTTGTTCTGGGACACACTGCAGTACATTTGCTGCCGCCTGCAGGCGTATTCTAGGAGGCAACGAGTTAAGAAAAGACTCTGGCAGCATCTAATCTCACTGGCAACCTGTGACTGCTACTGCTAATTTGCCTTTACCTTGCTCCTACCATTTGTAATCCCTGTGATCTCTATGATTAGTAAAATGTTATGCTTCCTGTCCATTTCTTGGGCCCCCGGTCAAGTTAACACCATCATGGGCTTTCTACCCTGCCTAAATTATTTATTTTCCCTACTACCTCCCTCCACCTTCTTTTCCTTTTTTGCCTCTCCGTCATTTCTTACCTCTTTCCTCCTTACCACCTTAATACATCTTCATCATCACTCCACTACCTACACCACCTTGTCCTCTCTATTCTCCTCCACCCCTCTTTCCCCACCCTATTTCCCTTTATTCCACTTTGACTACATAGCTATTATTCCCTTTCCCTCCTTTCTATCCCCTTCCTACCCCCAACTCTACTTGCCTTCTCACTCCCCACAATTTCCTCCTCCCTCCCCTGTCCCTCTCTACTGGTACAAGATCTTCCTTCTTTCTTTGACTCAGGCACAATCCAATTATCTGCCTGTGTTGTTAGTTGTATAATTATCCTTTTAAACAAGCATCCTCATGTTATGTTACCATTACCTAGTGAAACGTTAGCCTTTGTTTTGACTCTGCTCCCCATACGTGCTTAGATTGTGTAACTATTGCTAGAATTTATGACTGAAGACAGTTTTCAATTGTTTCTTGCTATGTTTGTATCTGTGGAACATATCTGTATTCATGTTCATGTCATATGTGACGTGGAACCTATGAAAGAGCTTTATGCTCAAAGGTGTTAATCCAAGATCTCAATAAATAAATAAATAAGATATGTAACCAGCTCACAGGACAGCCACAAAAGCTGTGTTGAAGCCTCTGTCATTGGTCAAGTGGTTATCCTAACAGTGCCACTTCAAGAGGAGAAATATCTTCTTAGTGAACCTGGTCATCAAACTGTTCATACATTACACTCCAACCTTAAATGTGCATATTACTCCACTCTTAGTAGATTTACAGTTGTTGCTGTATCATAAAAAAATTCACGGTGTACAATACAAAACATTGCTAATTTATTTAATGAGGCTCAAGCAAAGATAAACAAATTGGTTGAGATCGATAATAAAGAAGTAAGGACAAACAGGAAAGGTCAAGAGATCACTTGCACAGCCTATGGTGGTTATGTTCTGATTACAGTAATTAAGTTCCTACAGGATGTGGAAAATGGCCACATCCCAGACCTCATCAAGCATGAACAGTTGGCCAAGTGGTATTGCTCCCAGTGTGGCTGTGTGTACGGCAGGATAGACTGGACATGTGTTAGAACAAACTGCCAGAGGCCTTTGTTTAACATTGCCCAGAACCAGGGGTCAGTTACACCATATCCCAGCAGAGGCCCATGTTATACTCGGGGATCATGCTCAATCAGGGATACACTGTATATCTCCTTCACTGTGTCTTTGCCCATCCTTGACCCTGCTACCTCAGTATTTTATAAACTGTCCACTGTTCACACCATAGGATTCTTAGAGGACAATGTGTACAAGGAATGACTAGATGTACCACAGCTCCTGGTGTTCCACCCTGCCACACAGATGTGAAGAGCCCCACATACTACATGTTGCTCTGTGAAAGGCTACAGATATGTGTGGAGATGTAATGTGTTCAATGTGACTACTTCCATTTGTGATTACATGCCTGAGAAGCAGACAAACACCAAAGCAACCTGCCAGATGCAAATGAACCTCACCAGTTCCTGTCCAGTTTAGCTTACTAAATGGTATCTGCTAACTGTAAAAGTAGTTTATAATAAGGAGGGGCAGTATTGTATTGTTACTAATCATAAGGAATACCTGTATGGGTCCTTCTCTTGTGATGTCGCCACCCCAAATGTTTGTTTTACCCCTCATGAGCATACCATTATTGGCCAGACTGTCATCACCCTTGTTCCCACATATGATGAATCTGTCATCTAGAATGAACCTGACCACCAGGAGTATATTAACAAATATATGTCTGTTTTTAACTCATTGTCTCCTAGCAGACGCCTGTAGTCATCAGTAAAATACACTGGTGTGTCCTGAGGATGCCTACAGAAGTCAGCCACTGACTTCCTGTGTGCCATTGCAATGTCTGGAGATGTCACTTATATATTTTAATATATAATATAATAGAATATAATATGTATTTGACTGCATAGCACCGTTGGAAAGGTAATTTTGCACTGAATAACTTTGCCACTCATACTTTGTGTCTAGCCCTTACATTTCTTGAGCTATTAGGATTTGTTTGTGGCATGCTGCCTATAGCTTGATTTTGCTTAGAAAGGCCCAGGATTCACTGTTAACAGTATACAGGAGACAAGTGGTGCAACTTCAAAGAGCTCCTGTGGAGGCAATGAGTTAATGTTCGTATTGATCCCTTGTCCTAAAGTTGCAGTATCTGCTAGACTGTAAAAATGCACACCTCAGTCAAATTAGCAATGATGTACATAAGGTTGAGAATGATTTGGATGAAGCACTGTATGATGGAGATGCTAGTCTTGTCCTTAAAACCTTAATTGTTCTCCAAATAGTTCTAATTTTCATCCTTATATGCATAAGATGCTGTCTGAATTGGCTTCCTCTGCTCTGATCAATCCACCGGCCTCATCTCTTTACACACTGTGGCTCTGCAGCATTCTCAGTGGCCTTCCCATGTGTTGGGGTCATTTCTAGTGGAAGGGTTTGTGAATGGGAGTGGAACTGGTGCAGGTGAAGCAGCAATTTTACAGGCTTGCAAAAAGCATCTGCACCATTGCACACTGGTCCACATTCCCAACAGACCAGGGAAGGTTCTGAGCCACAGTGGGGTGCAATGGATCAGTTTGCAATGCTCTGGCAGCTCTTTGTATTGCCAGATCTGCACCAGTGCAACTCATCTGCACCGCTAGCACTGGTGCAGATCTGGTAGCATAAAAGCACCTTATGTGTACTTATGTACTTACATCCACAGACCCTGCCCCCTTTCCAGAGTCAATGCAGCAGAGCCTCAGGGATTTTGGAACAATCCTTCAGTGCCATGCAAATGTTCTTCAAGGAGTCTTGCTACCCTCTTTGTTGAGTCAGTTACATGCATAGTAGGGTGCAGCAGCCTCAGGCGCATGTTTGCTTTCTTGATTCAAAACTTTGCAGGCTGCCTTTTCAGTTGTATGAATAGCTTAGGATCTTAGTGTCTCAGGGCCACCACTTTGGAAACCTCTGTGCCTTGTGGCTCAGTTCAAGTGTTCTCCCCAGCTCTGAGATAAGTCACCAGGTGTTGCCTCCTCCTCCTCCTTTGCTTAAAGTTTGAAGCTAGAATGGCCCCAAGTGAGGATGCCCAGCTTGAACATTTATACTTACTCTGGATATAGGAACTCATGGCCTATGGAGTGCCAGGACACAATGAGATTCCGGAGGTTACACTTACGTGACCTCACCTCAGTGCATGTCTCCTTGTTTATGCACACTGTATGAATATGGACAACACTGTACTCTACCTCTGGAACCTAGGTTCATGAGCTGCAATCATCTCTACAACATGACTTTGATAATGTTAAATACTGGTTCTGTTCAAACCAGCTCTTGCTTTTTTATTTTTGTTACTTTTTATTTATGCAATTTTAATAATTTTCTTTTGCACATGGGTTTCATTTACTTCTTAGCATTTAATCAAACAAAAAAGGAAGAACAAAGAAAAGTATATTACAGTCTAAGACAGATTATTACAATGATTAAACACAATAAGAAAAACGAAAAATATACAGATATGCTGGTCTAATGTGTAGCTTAGATAAAAAAAGAAAATGTAGCCAGATTATTAAACAAGCAGCAAAGGTGGTTTTTATTGACTGACTGACAGCTTAATTTACACAGATGACTAAACGTGGAATGCTGAAAAATCCATGGCACACAGAAATACAGAGAGACAAAATCAAATGTGTACAAGTGACACATAGAATTCAAGAAGCCCAGAAGCAGGTCAGCAAAACAGTGAAGAAAAAAATGAATCTTACCAGATCTTCAGTGGATCATATTTAATGCACAAGTGTTAATAGAGTCAAGTAGCTGGCTTTTATTCATTGTCCTTACATTTTCACCTCTCATTCTAGTAAAAGCAGCTGCAGCAGGAGCTGCAGGGGTAATCTTTGTACAGGTACACATTTTAATTTCAAATGTGTAACCTTTGCTATAGATCTTAAGCCCAGAATTACAACTGGGAGACTTCAGCAAATATAGGTCCCATACTATCCTTCATACATGTTGCCAACTTCCACAAAGAAAAGGTTTCAGCTGGGGCACTAGTTACAGGGCAACATGTATCTTAACCACATTACCTATATGTATTTTTAGGTGTTGCTAGTTCCAGCATGTAAATCCATTATGCACACATACTGCTGCATGACCGTCTTATGGGATGTCATGAATGACCTTTATCTGTTTATAGAGATGGATTTTTCTTATAAACAGGATAAGACAGAAACCAGCGGGCATCCGCTCCAGTTACATAGATGTAAGTACTGTATAACACCAACAACTACAAAAACTTATTTTCAGAAAGGGTGACTGGAGCATGGAATGCCCTTTCAGTGGAGATAATCATTAGCAAAAACAAGATTATTTTTAAAAATAAACTCGACAAGTGGCTGCCTAATAGGAGTTCTGCTTTCTGATAAGGGACATTGGATGGAAAACATTATGGGCATCTCTGCCTCCAGTTTTTCCTAAATTACCTCAGTATGAACATTCAGACAGGATCAACTAGTTCCTTTGAATTGCTTACATTGAGCAACAGTCTTGCTACAGGAGGGATCTTGATTCAGGAGTGACTGCCACAGGAGCCCAGACCTCAGTTAAGTTGTTTCCTGGAAATTATCAGCCAGCCAGCCAGCTGTCTGCACTCCCAAGATTCCAAATGTGACAGAAGCAACAGCAAATTGAATCACTTTTGCATCACAAATCGCAGTTCATCTGCATCAGAAGGTTACACTACCATCAGAAGATGCTTGCACCACAATCTGCTGCACCTGTGTTTGCATACAGATTAGTAATGCAAAAGTGGTGTAACTATAATGCAGCCCACATTTGTGCTGCAAATGTGTCACAACTATCATTTAAGTTTATCTTGTGCCATGTCATGTAGCTTTTGATGCAGTTATGAAAGCACGGTGCAATTATTTGTCATATCTGCATGATACAAATTTGAGCATTTTGACACAACTGCATTATTTTAAAACACTTTTGAGAATACCACCCCTATTACTTCTGTTCAACATGTGCCATCCATCTCCCCTCAGCTAGGGCCAGAGAAGCTACTGGTCATCCCTTCAAAGTCACCAATAGAAGAATAATTGGTACTTCCAAACTCTAAGTGTAAATAATAAGAAATCATATTTTACCTGACGTTTCTTAATGTCTAAAATGCACACTAGTGCATATCTTTTTTACCAAGTCATTGTGGAGTTTGTTAAAGCTGCATTTCATAAGTACTCATACTGTAAGAATATGACAGAATATCTCTGAAATTTCCCACAGAATATCTCTGAGATTTCCCTTTCCTCCTGTTGGGGAACAAATGTTGACAATGGCCCCTGCCTTTTCTCCGGTGGGCTATGGTTCTCCTTCTCACAGAAGAAATCATGTGTACAGGCAGAGAAAGAGAGAGAGAGAGAAATAGATACAGACAGTGCCTCTATCTCTGAGCCTCCTTACAGTCACATGTCTGTTTTGCAACAGACCACTTAGGAAGTGGTGCAACTCAGTACATCTGCTGCTGTAAAAACACCTTCCACCTTGGCCTCACTGTTTCTTGATTAACAGGGGAAGACTAAGGATTAACCCTCAGAGGTAAAAGCAACCTAGACACCTATTCTGGGGACCTGCGAGTATCCTGCGGGATTACACATAAATGACCTCCCCTCAGTGTGTGTCTTCTTTTTCTTCATGTGTGCACTACATTGACAACACTGTACTCGTTACTTCTGGAGCCTTGATTCCTGAGCTGAAATCTATAACACAACTTTGATAATGTCCAACATTGTTTCAGTTAAAACCAGCTGTCTTATTTTTAATTTGTACTTTTTAGTTAAGGTCTGCACACAATAGATTAAATATAATATTTGGGCTTACCATCTGTGAGATCCAAGATGGCCAACTGAATGTCTAAACAATACTACAGGCTGAAAGACTTACCTAAAAGAGAATTACTAGCATGGAAGAAATGAAATATTTGATACAAACAACAGCTGCAGGATGAGACCAAATCCAATGAAACAACACCAACAGGAGCAGGGGCAGTGAACCACATTCAATTACAACAGCATACCCTGTTGTACTTTTCTATAGCATTTCAGTTTGCAGCTGCGCTTTTAACACTGCCAGCAACACCAGTCAGAGGGAAAGAAAAAGGCAATGATACCATATCTGGTAACAAAGAAAAACGACAAACTCAGAGGATGCCACACTAAACAAAATGGAATCTACCCTATTACTGAGCATGGCACAGCAGCAGGAAGAACAAACTACAGAACAGCACACACAAATACAACAGCAGGAATCAGCAATAACATTGAACATGGGACAGGAGATGGGCACAGCAGCTCAAGTCAGTGCTTATGTTGGAAACAGTAAAGATGTGGGAAATAACAGCATGATAGCTGCTACAGCCTTAGAGGTTAGTGAAATAGAAAATAATTGAGCAAAATACAATAGTGATAAAAATCCCAAAGCAACTACCTTCAAAGAATCAGAGGGATCAGAAGTTTTAAACACCCCAATATTGGCAAATCCTTATGAGACACTAACACAGTTTAAAAATGAACTCAA
This sequence comes from Neoceratodus forsteri, assembly GCA_016271365.2. Lineage (NCBI taxonomy): Eukaryota > Metazoa > Chordata > Ceratodontiformes > Ceratodontidae > Neoceratodus > Neoceratodus forsteri. Next base: position 1,060,513,011 of record CM028130.1, on the reverse strand, counting down.
ATTCAATATTCAAAAGGAGTTTGATACCATCACTGCATCTCTCACTTCAACAAGCAAAATAATTACAGATTTGGGAACACAATTGGAAACACTCACTTTGTGCAAAACAGAAGCAGAGCAACGAGTCTCATATCTAGAGGACATATTTAACTCATTACAACAGGCAATAAACAAACATACATTACAGCTGACAAAATTGCAAAAATAAATTAACTGAACATGAAGACGGATCAAGGAGAAACAACTTAAAGTTCATCAGGATACCTGAAGGTGCAGAGGTAAGGGGGAGACCCCCTCCATTTTTTTGTAAAATTGGTAACACATGCAATGGGCATTAAATACCCAGAAGAACGGATAATTTAGAACAGGGCTCATCAATTGGGAAAATACATTCAAAAGGACAATTCGGTGAACAACACAAACTATCAATATAATCACCCTGTGTATATAAAACTGCACTTCTTTAAAGACAGGAAGAAAATTCTACAAAAAGCCCGAATGGATAAAGGACTTCATGCAGAAGGGATAAGCTTCTCAGCTTATCTAGACTTTAGTATAGAGACAGTTCAATACGGAAAAGCGTTCCAAAAAGTGCAAGCTATGTTACAAGATTTGGGCCTGTGATATATACACTATTACAGCCTGCAAAGAAAAAGTTTTTCTGGCTTGGCCAATTGAATGTTTTCTATGATGCCAAACCAGCAAAGAACTATTTAAAAACCCAAATGCATGTCACACCTACAGTAACATGGCACAGGATGATGCAAAAATAATCAAACAGTGACACTAACATTGGTTGGAAAGAAAACATTAAGCTAAAACAATGCAGGCAGACATGAAAGCAGATCAGAAACATAATGAATGTAATGCATTAAGGAATTAATGAGGATGAGTAAAATGGGCAAAATGGAATATATTACATAAGCAATAGTATAGCTATAGGTACAGAAGGCCAAAAATTAAAAAAAGTATGGCCTCAGAGGTAGCCTATAGTGAATAACAAGCCCAAGATGGCTTATCTACTTTTAAAACAATAAAATGAAGTATCAGTAAGCTCCACAACTTGGATACACTGTCCTCATCCATGGCCACCATGGTCAAGGAAGAAGGGGTGCAATATATATATTATATATATTCAGTATAAGACTAGATGCACATCTAGACAGGAAGGGGCAGGAGGGGGTCAGGGATAACTTTTTGTTAAAAAATCAAAAGCACTATGAGATGGTAGGGGAGGAGAGAGAAAAAAGAGGGGAACAAATATTTACAGAACATGAGAATAAAAAGAGGTCAACAAAACTGTATACAAAGAAAAAATATATAATCAAAGCATAGGGATAACAATAAATGTAGTATGATGTATAAATGGATACAAAATATAAATGAAGTACAACATATAAATAAAAATGAAGTCCTTTAAGGACAGAATTAGGAGCAAGCAAATACAGTATTTAACTATGCAGTGTGTCAGCAAATGTACTAATGTTTCAGGAGATACACATAACTCAGACAGATTTTTTATTTATGCAAATAAATGTGGCCCGTGAATAAATGCACCATATTGTCAAAATGCAACAGGAGTAGCCTTATTTAAAAACAAAATAGGAATTGTAATTAATAAATCAGTTAACGATATTTATGGCTGATACATAATTTGTGAGATTTTGGTTAATAATTATACATATATCCTAATAAATATATATATGGACCCAATGAGGACTCACCCCAATTTTATGATGAAATCTTCTTACAAATTATAGAATTCAACTCCCCACTAATTATGGAGGGAGAGTTCAATTTTGTAATAGACCCACAACTGGATAAATCTATTATATTGGGCTATAAACCATAATCAGCAGCCACAAAATTGATGAATTATATGACAGATTTGTGCCTAATTGACCCATGGCAATGTGGTCACCCATCGACAGTACAGTACTCATTTTTTTTTCTGCACCCCATCAAATTTATTCCAGAATTGACTTTTTCTTAATTTCAGAAAGCATGTTATACTGTATAGCAGGTATCAAATATAGAACAATTTATATCTTAGATCACACTCCAGTAATTTTGACTATAAGGATGAAGTCACCAAAAATGAACATAAATTTCAGGACTGACCCAACTGCACTTAAAGATCAGATATATATTACCAATATATGCAAAGATATTACTAATTTATTTCAATATAATCAAAATACAGATGTATCTCCATTAATTATATGGGATACATTCAAAGCATGTATTAGAGGTATCACTATAGCATACAATTCAAAAAAGAGAGAAATGAAATAAAAAATGGAAAATTTAGAAAATATAATAATTTAAAAAGAACACAGTTACAATACACAAACATTTCAGGAACTACTGGTGCAAAAAAACAATTTAATAGACTGTATACCTATCAAGCTGAAAAACAACTACTGTACACCAGAGCTAAGCATTATGCTACCGGAGACAAACTGGACAAAATTTTAGCCTGGCAACTTCATAATGAAAAAAAATTCAAATATCATTGTTCCTAGGAGAGCTGTTGGAGGCCATCTTAAAGAAGAGGCTGGAGAAGTTCCTGGAGACACAGGGCCATCTGGATGATCACCAACATGGTTTTGCTCAGGGCAGATTATATCAGACTAACCTCGTGGAGTTCTATGATTGGGTGATGAAGATGCTGGACCTGAAAAGGCCAGTGGATGTCCTCTTTCTCGACTTCAGCAAGGTGTTTGACTCAGTGCCACACCCAGGATTGGTGGACAAGCTATGGAAATTGGGGATGGAGAAAGGGATGATGAGGTGGATAGGGAACTGGCCAAATGGGTGGTTCCAGGGGGTGGTGGTTGTGGGGGAGGTATCATCTCCAAGGAGGGTCATTAGCGTGGTCCCCTAAGGGTCAGTATTGGGCTCACTCCTGTTTAATACTTACATCTTGGACATCAGAAATGGTATCAGGAGTGAGATGAGCCTCTTTGCAGATGACTCAAAGCTGAAGGTGGTGGTAGACAGAGAAGAGGGTAGAAGAGCCCTACAGGAGGACCTGAAGACTCTGGAGAGATTGTCATGCACTTGAAAATTAAAGTTCAGTGCCAATAAATGTAGGGGTCTCCACTTGGGGCTTATAAACCTGGATCATGAGCAGGGCCACTGAAAAATTGCACCAGCAATTTTTCCACAGTATCTGCAATTTCCACTATTCTCTGTACAAAATCCTTCCAATTTCTTGCATTTATTTAATTTTTGTACTGAAAATGTTAAAGATGTTACAATTCTCAATGAAATCTACTTAAATATGCTAACAATGTATTACACTGATTGGATTTGGACAAAGCAATACAGTGTGAGGTGAGAAGGGGTCCAGTGTGACTGCTTTCTTGTGGTTCACTTCACTGCTTTAGTTTCAGACTCCTCTGGATATGCATATATCCACTTGAGCACTTAAAATCTGGGTTGAAGCAGACTATCAGAAAACCTTTTTTTGCTGCCACAGAGAAAAAAATAATAGGTGTGAGAAAAGTTGCAAATTGCCCCATTCACCTAATTGAAGCATTAACTACAATGCTTGCTTTTGAGTGGGAGGGTAGATTTTCCTTGTATACAGACTTTTATTCTAAATGGAGTTTGATTCAAATGTGTAAGGAGTTTGTACAGCCCTGCTGCATGTAAACTTGAGTGTGCTTCTGAGGAGGTTGGTGACAGTGATCCCTTACTTGATAATCTGCCACAACTATATGTTCACATACAAAGCCTACAAAAAATGTTTTGAAAACATGCTGATAAAACAAGTTAAGTATATTTAAACATTTACACTGCAACTCTGGTAAAATAAAAGTGTCATGTATTTAAAAATACTGTATGATATAGTGAAAAGCTATTGGTATGATTTAATCCTTTTATCACAGGCTTTTAAGAAGTGTTTGTACTTACAGTACGGATTAAGAACAGCAATTATTTTAACAAAATAAAGGTTTTTTTTAACTAAAACTTTATTAGGCACCTCAATTATCTATATATATTTTTTCTTGCACCAAAGTAAGTAGTTATTAAATAGACTTCATTATTTATCATCTAGAAACCGGCAAAACATGTTGTTTCAGGGTTTATTCAATATTCACTGTCTGTGAATTACTAAACAAAACTTGTTAGCACTGCATGAGTTAGATGCCTTTAGATTTTAGAAGACATGATACATAATGCCCAATTTGCACTTCTTTTCAAAAACACAAACTTTTCTTCATATTGAGAGCATATACAAGTGGCGATACATTTATCTAACAATTTATGTGATCAGTACATACTGCAGCAAACAGTAAAATATTTATTAGGGAGCACTGGGGATGTATAGTGAACCCCCACAATTTTCCCACAACTTTTGCAAGGCACTGTGCATTTTTTGGTAAAATGTTCCGCAATTCTCCGGTGGTCTTGGTCATGAGTATTTCTTGGGTGGGGAGAAACTGCAGGTTTCATGGGGGAAAGAATCTTGGGGTGACAATGGATTCCAAAATGAATAACTCTGAGCAGTGTAGGGGGGCTGCAGTTAAAGTGAATAAAATGATCAGGTGCATTGCCTAGGGGATAACCTTGAGAAGAGACATACTTTGCCCTCTGTATAACTGCCTGGTTAGACCACACCTAGAGTACTGCATGCAATTTTGGTGCCCATACATAAAAAAGGACATTGCAAGTCTGGAGAGAGTCCAGAGGAGAGTGAACAGGATAATGCAGGGCCTGGGGGAGAGATCCTATGAGGAGAGACTTGAGGAGCTAAACTTGTACTCCCTGGAGGAGAGCAGGGACAGAGAGGATATGATTGAGGTCTTTAAATACTAAAGGGGGTGAACAGGGTCAGTTTTAATAGGGTGTTCCAGATGAGGGAGGAGGGGGCCACCAGGGGGCATTGCAGGAGGCTCAGGGGAGAGACTGGGAGATGTTACTTTACTGAGAGGGTGGTGGACCCATGGAACACATTGCCTGTAGAGTTGGCAGTGGTGGATACAGTGGAGAGATTCAAGAGGAGCTGGGACAGACACAGGGGGAAGGTAAAACAGAGAAATGTCAGATCTGGAGGTGCACCCCTTTTGGGGGATGGGGTCGGGGAGATTTTTGGGGAAGGTGAGGGGCAGCAATGGTGTCCTGACCAGTTGCTGATTTTCAAGCAGACTCGATAGACTTTTAGGCCTACTCTGATAGCAACTTAGTATCTTAGTATGTATATTAGTATAATCACCAAAATCATAAAAGAAGATGGGGAAGTCACAGCTGACCCAAACCAAATAAATCAAGATTTGAAAAATATTTTCTAAAATGGTATGGTTCAGAAATAGAACCAAATAATAAATATATATATATATACATATATATATATATATATATATATTTTTACAATCAATTACATTACCCCAATTAGATGAAACACAAGTATCTGCTTTAGATAAAGAAATAATATCCAAAATTGTGACAATAATTAAATCATTAAAGAGAGGAAAAGCACCAGGACCTGATGAGATCCCAATAGAATGTTATCAAACTTTTATAGATAGAATTACTCTTCACCTGAAGATACTCTTTGACAATATATTACAACAAAATAAATGACGTTCTTCAGCGCAAGAGGCTACAATATTAATATTTAAAAAAAGATAAAGATCCTATAAATCCAACATCCTACAGATCAATCTCATTAATGAATTCTGATATTAAAATACAAAAAAAAAATTTAGCCACAAGATTGGACCAAATATTAATAGATATCATACATTCAGACCAGAATGGATTTATTAAAGGCCGACAGTTAAAAGAAAATATAAGAAGAATGTTCAACCTTATAGACAACTTTAAAGACACTGATTTTTCTATTCTATCACTGGATGCAGGAAAATTATTTAATCATGTGGAATGGCCATATATCAAAATACTATTGGAAAAAATGAAATTTGGCCCCAGTTTAGAAAATGGATAGATGTAATGTATACAGACATAACTACCAAAATTAAAGCAAACAAACAGCTGTCTACTACAATAAATTTCTATTGTGGTAAAAGACAAGATTGCCCTTTATCACCTCTAATCTTTATCAGTGACAAAGTTATGAATGACACCCTACAGTACACACTGCATACCCATTGGTCGACATGGGGATGACCAATGGGATGCGTGCAGTACAGTAGGCTGTTAGTCATAGACAGCATAGTCAGCAGGCAGCCATGGCAGTGTGCGGGTGAGCTGTGCTGCCCGCTGCTATGAGACTTGTGCTGGGTTTTAGGTGGGTGGGTGCCTGACAGGGTGGAGGGGTGGACCACTGGAGTAGTAGGGAGACATTTACTACATTGTTTAGGGCCAGTGCAGCTATGGCTGGGGAGGGGGGACCACTATACCACTAGGGCAGGTTGTGGTGCTGCAGCTGTTCTGACAGCCCTGCAGGGCACCCAGCACATTTGGCCAGGTGCATTCCCTGCAAGGCATAAGCAAATAGGGCCATAATGATATGCAATGGTCCCATTGCACCTTGCATGTCTAATGGCCCCATTTGCATGTCTGTGACTATGAATGGCAGTTTTAGGCACAGCCTATCCTGAGATGTGCTGCCCCATTGGGTTCCCAGCCCAATGTGGGGGATACGCTGATGGGCGCAACTGTAGTATTTGCTGTGGGGATGTGCTGGGGGCATTCCTCCATGCATCTTCTGTGAATACCACAGAATGCACTCAATGCATCTCCATTGTGCCAGGGCAGTCGAGATCCACTGAGTGCATCTCCTTTGTGAATCCTGCCTAATACTTTTTTAATACATTTACTTACTTTGCCAACAAATGTGCAAAAAGCAGTGCCCGGGCGAATACTATCAAGCAAACCAGTAACCGAGAATGCGGTTAAAATAAACATTTAAGTATCTAGGAAGTCCACATTAGTAATATTTTTAAGTTGAAACATAGTCTATGACATGAATAACTGTGGTCATTTCTGATAAAAAGTTGTCATGGTGTCTGTTTCACAATTCTCATCTTGTGATGATCTCAGTCTGCTTTCGAGAATACCACTGATGCCATTTTTTAAAACTTGCTTAGTAGCATCAGTTTCAAACTAATAGGGGAAACTGCCTTGTGCTTCTGACAAGAACAGATGCTGTTACATAGTGCACGTAGATTAGTTTTATTCTGTTATACTGCAGTGCATGTATCGCTATTGCAGCATAGCAAGTAGAACTGAGTTCCATGATACAGTATAACAGCGTTTAGAAACTCATGGATTTTTACAGATAACAGCATTCCATCATACACTATAAGAACTTTGTATCAAATCACAAAAATACATAGAAAAAGGGACAATCAGACCCTTCTTCTTGCACATGGAATTCCAAATCAAAACTATAATAGGCATAAACATAAAATAATTTGCATTGGGAAAATAAATGCACACAAATTCATTTAAAAAACAAGTATTTTTCAATCCCAAATGTTTGCTTGCTGGTATTGGCATTGGTACTGCATGAGTTAGAGAGAGATGCATATTAGGAATGGCAATGAAGTATTGAACTACACCAACCCCAACCCCACCCTGAAGAGACTGACAGGCGTTGGGGTCTGCCTTTGGGTCATCAGCCATAACACTCATGCCATTCCACCTCACCCCACCCTACAGATACTGACAGGTGTCACAGTGTGCCTTGGGTCTTGGGCCCTTACGCTCACCCCATTCAATAAGAAAATAAGCTGAGATGGGTGCAGAATAGGAGAATGGGGTGAACGTCAGGGCCAAAGACCCCAAGGCACACCTTAAGGCCTCTCAGTGACTGCAGGGTGGGGGTGGGGGGTGGAATGGTGTAAGCATTATGGCCGACGACCCCAAGCCACACCCCGACACCTGTCAGTCTATACAGGGTGAGACATTATGGTTGGAAATTCTAATGCCCTGGGTGTTTGTTGATATTTTCACTCCAAATTTTTAGCATAGGCTTTTTGGGACCCCACCTCATGAACAGTGGTATTATCATATTGTTGCTCAATCCTGAAAGGTGATTTCACACAGGAAATGCATCCTTCAGAGCAACAGCTGTGAAAAGACATTTTGGGCAGGATGTGAATAATGACAGCTGTACTGTTCACAAGAAGGTGTGGAAAAAATGGCAATGTTGAAAATCTGGAGTGAAAATATGAAAAAGTGGCAAAGTTATGAGCATGCATGGAAATTGTGTAACGCATGCCCATAAGACAGCCATTTTTTGGAATTTGTTCACCAAATTGTCCACATGGCCTTTTTGGGACCTTCCCATATGAACAGTGGCACTGTGATTTCATTACTGTGTCACAAAAGCTGATTTTGCACAGTGACTGCGCCATTCTGTGCCACAGGTGTGAAAACATGTTTCAGGTAGAATGCAAAAAAATGATAGCTGTACTGTTCATAAGGAGGTGTGAAAAAATGTTGGAAATATGGAGTGAAAATATTAAAAACTGGTGAAGTTACAAGTGTGCATACAAACTGTGCAATGTATGCTTGTAACACAGTCATTTGTTTAGAGTTTTTTCACCAAACCTGCAACATAAGTTTTTTGGGACCCCACCTCATGAACAGTAGCACTGCCATTTCTTTCATGGGTCCCGGAAGGTGATTCCGCTCAGTGACCATGAAATCAACTTTTGGGACTGACAAATGAAATGACAGTGTCACTGGTCATGAGGTGGGGTCCTAAAAACCCCATGTTGAAAATTTGGGATCAAAACTCAAAAAAATGGCTGAGATATCAACCAAAGTTAAAAACCCTTATTGATTGCCATTATAGGGCTTACCGTGATTTTCTTCAGTTTGCGGTCAGCTTTTGAAGAGTGTAGATGTGTTCCAGTTCACAGAAGATTGCAGCACCAGACCTCCAGAGGTAAGTATGGGTAAAGGGGGGTGTGGAGAGTTGGTGGGGTACAGAGGGAGTGCGGGTTGGGGGAGGGGTGGAACGATGAGACCATTTCCTTTTTTCAGGTTTTAAAAATGTAGTGGGACTGTTTTCTTTTTTTACAGGTGCAACCAAAATGGATTTTGGCACACTGGGGTGGGTTCCCAGTGTGCCCAACTAGTGGAGGGGGGATCAAAGCTGACCCGGGAATTGGGCACACTGAGGTCAGCTGACAAAAAGGGGCATGGGGGTACATTTGACAATGGGAGTGGGCATCCCCGTGTTGGAAAAAAGGTAAGTACTTTGTCACACTGGGGTGGGCTCCCAGTGTGCCACAATAGTGAGGTGGGACATGCTGTCATGGGGATTGGGCACCCATTGTAAGCAAAAATATATATTCGGACTTATGGGGAGGCATGCCAACACAAGAATTGGGTACCCCCATGTCAGCTTTGGGGGAAGTGTGTGATGGGTGGTAGAAGCTGCCAGTTATGCAGAGTGGCTCATTTATTTCACCGGGAAAGACACACTGAGCAAACAAGTTGATCTTCCCAGCCATGCACATTACTGTGCACTGTAATGCGCATGGCTGGAATTTGCCTGGTTGTGGGGATCTGCTACTGCAATGATGAAACTGTCCATGATTGGAGTGGCAGATTTCTTTCAAGTCCAGTGCTCTCTCTGAAACTGCCATCATCGAAAGCTTCCCTGTTGATTGGTGGATGAGGACTGAGCCCCTGAAAGCATTGGCTGGACTGACCAAACACTGCCACACCTCTGCAATACTCTGCTCACCTCAAAATGTTTCTTGTGCACTGCACAAACAAGCAAACATAAAAATTGGCAAGAGACAACTGCACCTGACTATAATATATGACTACATTTAATGGTAGCTGTATATAAAATTAAACAAGTAATTACATTTTGAAACAGCAACCAGCAGGATTTGATAAAATGCTGTCCGGTTTCAGCACATATATCAGATCAAGAGGATTAAGATTAAACCTGAACTAATATGTATAAAACTGAAAAGACTTAGGGGAATATCAAATCCAGTTTAGCTAATGATTACCCCACAAAATAAACATTTTTGAAGCAATTAATTAATTTCATTATTCAAAGATTTTGCTAAGATATTATGTACTGAAAATGTACGTTCTGAAAAGGAATGGTAAGACATGTATGTTTCATGTATAAATAAAGGATTTAAAAAATTAATATTTGGGTTTACACAGCTCTGAAAAACATTTCTCAAATTAATAATTAGCTCATACTGAACTAATGCATTCAGTTATCATCGCTGTTGTTGGTTCAAAACATGAGTATCCCACAGTGTACCATGACACCCACAATCCCTCAAACTAATGCTACAACCATGCCTGGGAACTCTCTTGGGAAAGCATGATATCAGTGTGCAGTCTTCAGACTTGGCCAGTACATTTTTCAGTAAAAGTGCTACCCACTTGACAAACCCGCTGTCACCTTATCACTCTAGACACTGCTTGAAATCAGTTTTGGAAACAGTTTTAAAAACATTCCCATGGTGTAGACAGGGCTGTCTAGAGTACCAGCTCATGAGACCAGACTCATTTGCCTGGAATCAAGTAGTGAGAATCAGCTGTAAGATGGATTTAGTGCTCCAGTCTGCTAATACATTTTTGGAAGTGTGGACATTACTTGCAGATCCATAGATTAGCAGAAGGCCAATGAGCAGCACTACAGTCACTGACGGGGTTTCTTCAGGGCTGCACTAATTACAGTTCCTTACATCCTGGGAAGGAACAGAATTCCTGCACAGTTCTTAAAGCAGCATACGAACATAGGAAATTTGCCAGCAGATAAAGGCCTAGAGGTCTATCAAGTCTGCTCGAATGTGCAGCTAGTACCCCTTATTCTGCAGCTGCCCCTCCCTTCCACCCTTCCCCTTCATTAACCCTCCCCTTTGTCCTGTCCCATCCTCGTTTGAAGCAGTCCACTGTTCTACTGCATACCACTTCTGCAGGTAACGTATTCCACCCAGCCACCACCCTCTCTGTAAAAAAGTGTCTCCTCATCTCCCTCCTAAACCTTCCTCGCTCCAGTCTCATATCATGGCCCCTGGTGGCCCTCCCCTCCCTTACTTTGAATAGCCCCTCTGTGCCCGTCTTGTTTATTCCTTTCATGTATTTAAAGGTTTCAATCATGTCACCCCTGTCTCTCCTCTCCTCCAGTGAGTACATGTTAAACTCCTTCAACCTCCTCTCGTATGATAAGTCACCCAGACCCTTGAACATCTTTGTCACCCTGCGCTGCACTCCCTCCAGTAACTTAATGTCCCTCTTCAGATACAGACGCCAGTACTGCATCTCAGTACTCCAGGTGTGGTTTAACTAATGACCTATACAGTGGCAGAATCACCTCCTCCCTCCTCAAGGATATACCCCTTGCAATACAACCCAGCATTTTGTTGGCCTTTGCAGCTGCCTTCCTACACTGTGCCGAGTTGTTCATTGACCCTGTAATGAGCACACCCAGATCCTTCTCCTCCTCTGTCTGGGCTAGCTGCACTCCCCCTAGCTGGTAACTCCTCTTGGGTTCTTCATCCCAAAATGCAGCACCTGCACTTTTTGGCATTAAAGCCCAGTTGCCAGGTGTCTGACCAGGTTTCAAGCTTTGCCAGATCATCCTGCAACCCCTGCCATCCCCTAGGTCATCCACCACTGCGCCAACCTTGGTATCATCAGCAAACAGACTGATCTTGCTCTTGATGTCCCATGATATGTCTGCAATGAATATCCCAAACAACACTGGTCCCAACACCGAGCCCTGTGGGACACCGCCGTCACTGCCCTTGGGTGTGAGAGCTCCCACCCACCACCACCCCTGTTGCCTTCCCTGCAGCCAGTTTCCTACCCATCTCACCAGCTTTGCACCGCCCAGTGCCTACTAACTTCCTTCCCAGCCTTCCATGGGCACCAAATCGAATGCCTTACTGAAGTCCAGATACAGGACATCCACTGCATGGCCCCTGTCCAGTTGCCTAGTTACCAAGTCATAGAACTCGACCAGGTTGGTTTGGCAGGATCTGCCATGTATGAAGCCATGCTGTCTGCTGTCCTGTAGTCCTTTGGCCTCTAGGGAGGGCCACCAGCTCTCCTCAGGATAGTCTCCATTAGCTACCCACGATGGATGTGAGGCTCACTGGTCTGTAGTTTCCGTTCATCCTTGGGGCCACTCTTGTGGAGGGGCACCACATGAGCCATCCTTCAGTCTGAGGTACACACCCCAAATGTAGTGAGGCATTAAATAGGTCTGCCAAAGGTCCTGCAAGGACCTCTGCCAGCTCCTTCAGTACCCTGGGGTGGATGCCATCTGGGCCTGGCGCCTTGTCCACCCTCAGTGCCTTCAAACCCTCTCGAACTCTGCCTCCACATTTCATCTGTCACCACTTCCCCCCTCGTCTGCCATTTCTCCCACCTTGGGTGTCACCCCTCTTCTCTTTAGTAAATACTGAGCAGAAGTACTCATTTAGTGCTTCCGCCTTATCGCACCCTGCTTCCACCCAACCCCCCTCCTTCCTAATCCTTACTATGTGGTCCTTACAGCTCCCTTTCTCCCTGATGTACTTAAAGAAGTCCTTCTCCCCCTTCTTAATGCCTTGTGCCAGCCTGAGTTCCGTAGATGCTTTGGCTCCCCTTACTGCCCTTGTCACCTCCTTCGATTCTGTCAAGTACTCCTCTCTGTCCTCCCCCCTCCCTCCCTGTTTTCTTGTACTTCCTAAAGGCAGCTGTTTTCCTCCTTACCTTTTCCATGACCTCCTTGCTCAACCAGCTCAGTTTCTTAGCCCTAGCCTTCTTGCTCTGGGCTTTGCAGCAGGTTTTGGTTGCCTCCACTATCCCCAGCTTTATGAGCTCCCATCTCTGGTTAGATTCATACTAGATTGAATTCTGGCCAGGTACCCTTTTACCACTTCCCCCATCCTCCCAAAGTCGGCCCTCCTGAAGTCCAGCACTCTTGTGCCAGATTCCACTCCTTCCTTGCCCATATCCAATGTGAGCCATACTGAGTGGTGGTCACTCCCTGACAGCGGTTCCTCCACAGCAGTGCAATGAAAATGGGTTAAAATTTAACTGCATCTTTTTTTCTTCCTAATTAATGGCAGATGTCTTCCAGTTTATTTGGTAGTAACATTTTCAGTTTTCATTATCATTTAAAAATTTTATGAATGTTTTAAAATAATTATTTCTCAAGAAAAAAAGATAGCCACCTCATTTTTGCATTGAAATAATACTGCGGACCCGAGGAGGGTAAGAGTTAAAACAAAAATGCTAATTTACTGTACACAGCATAGGAAGCATCCAGAAACCCCAAACCAACAGCTCTGCCAATATTTTTCATAACCATAGCAGAAAATTAGCTTTTTAGAATAACATCTTTTTTTACACTGCTGTTTTAAGTGTAAACTGTGTTAGAGGTATTGATGCTCTAGAAACTTGGCCAGGTGGTGTTACTTCTGTCCCCATGAGGCAATAACTAAACATTGAAATGAACCACTGGCCCTATGAGGCCTGATATTGATTTCTCGAGTGCAGGTCCAGAAACACTGATTTTCCACACAGCTTTTTGCATTTTCAAATGATGTACTGGTGCTGCTGGTTGTAGTTATGTGTTAACAATTGTTAAATAAGTGGCAGCACTTAAAGAATGCATTAGTGCTGATGCAGCAGTCAGCAGTTTTCAGGAGGCCATGGTGACTACTCAGATAGGAAGCTCTGTACAGGTGAACATTGGTTTCAATATTTGCATTTGGATTTGAGGCTCCAATGTTTGCAGATATACAGTATGGATTTGGATTTAGATTGCAATTCTTACTTGTGAGAATTCCAGGACTGCGATGCACACTTCCCCAATTACTGCAAGGACCCCTTCCCCCAAGAGAGTACCTGGGGTATATTGACATTGAGTCACTGAGATCTATTTTCAAGCCACTGCCCCAAATAACTCATTTTTAAAATGAAAAATGTGCTCCTTAGTATTTGCTTGGCAACTCTTTAGTGAGCCTCATCCCATCCCAACCACTCCAGCTGTACTGCTGGATGCACTGGATGCACAGACTGTAATACTAAAACACGCAGGTAATCCTCCAAACCCCAGTGAATGAATCCTCTGAGGTAGTCCTCCAAATCCCAGATGAGCCCCCATATGTAAGCCCCCCTCCCAGTCTAGGGGGATTTTGAGCATCGATACAGCCACATGACTCATAGGGAAGGGCAGTACACCATGAATGCTATTATATTTAATTAAGAAGGAAACCTGAGTCTGGATTGCTGGAACAAAGCAATGAACTAGGCACTATTAGATGCGATAACAATTACAAAAATTAAGGTCCACACCATCTGGAGGGTCTAGATGTTACTTTATTCATCCACATACACATGTTTGTCAGCAGAGATACTGCATAGTGGGCACTTAAATCCAAGTTAGGAGCTTTAAATGACAAAGTCACAACAATTACAATATATCACCACTCTAGAGAATCCAAGGACACTTGTGAAGCTTACATGCCAGTTGTGACTTCCAAGGAAATACTGTTTCTGTATGCTTCATCTTACCTTTGCAGATCAATCCCTACTCAACCAAATAACCTCTTGGCCCTATTCCATCTTCTCTGCCATGTATGCTCTACCATCTCTTACCATGGACTTGCTACTCCATAGTGGTATTTGAGGAGGCCTTGGCTTACCTCAGCATGACAGCCAATGTTTGGATGGTGGAGTGGGCAGTGGGTTTTGTAAGGTCCAAGAGTGCCAGCATCACGATGCAGCGCTTCAAGATTTACCCAACATTTTCTCCCCTCCCGCTGGGATCCCAGACAAGTGGCTTAGTGGAGCATATGCACACTCTGAGTGTGTCCTGTGTACTAGAACCAATCAGCATCCCCCTCCATTACAACAGCTCTGGCTGCACACCACCTGTGGGGTTCCATGTCATAATAGTGATCGCAAAACAGCGATCACTATTATGGTGAGTATATATTGCCATAAAGCAAATTGGCAATAAACACAAGTCAGCGACCAAACATCCGGCTACTGTAAAAATTATTTATGCGGGGGGGGGACTGCACCCCCCACTTAAGTATTATTAACTCAAGGGGGTGCATCTCAAGGAATGGGCGACACCCCAGATCTCCATATAAGAAAATAAAGGCAGAGGCAGCCAGCAGCAAAATTTTCACCCTCACCATTCACAGCCCCGAACCCAGTACCTGCTATGCCAAAGCTAGCCACCCTCACCATCACACCACATGGTTAGCTTGGCTGCAGCAGGCACACTATCCCCTCAAAACCCTCTTCCCTATCCCTCTGCTTCCCATCGCTATTCTCCCCTTCCAGTCACCTTACAGTATCATCGCCTTTGCAGACAGTCACTACTCTTGCAGGGTAGCCCATGAGGATAACACTCTGATGTGAGTCGCCCTTTTGACGGTCACTCACATTCAGTCACTATCCTCATATGATATCAACTGTGGTCACTCAGGTGGTGGTAGAGCAGTAGATGCTGGTTAACTCCTTCCCTGGAGGTGGAGGAGAATGGGCAATGGGAAGCTCCATCCTCCTCCTCCTTCTCTCCCTAGCCAGACCCTGATTTCCCAGGCTCATTCCTTACCTGGGTTGCCAGTGTCACAAGTAACAACCCTGCTGCTGCACCAGCAAGTCAGTGGTGATAACATTGCTGATGAAAGGCAATTTAACAATTGATCTGAATTGCTCTCTCTTTGCATCCTGCAGGGTAATGGGTTACTTGTTTGCACTGTGGGAGTTGGTGCACCCAGCAGTTACTGAGCAGAGTTCAACAGTCACAGCTAGTGACAGGGGTAGTTGTGTATAGTGAAACAATACAGGTAGTGGTTGTCTAACTTCACCATGCTCGTGAGCATTCAGTCCATCCTGGCATGAACATTTAACACTTACATCCTCTATTACCATGCAGGATAAATTGAATCAGTGGGTGCCACTCCAACCAGAGAGCAAGTAGCAAATATTTCTGGGCAACAAAGCATTCCTCCTCCTCAAACCATCCATAGCAACACCCAAGGATCTCCATAGGGGTAGGCCACACCATATCACAATCACCTATCTAGATGTACAGTTTAGGCTCGGGATGATAGTGAAATAAATACTTTACAACTCTTGGTAAGGATAATGCAGTGACAATTTCTATCAGCAATACTGCAATTTTCATAAAGCAACTGGTTCATTCTAGTAGAACAATGTTCAGAAACAGTAAATACAATACACATTCCCCCGTTCTCACAACAGCAAATGTTTGTCAAATTTCCTTCTAAAAAAGGTTGTTGTTTATGCCCTAGAAACATTAGATAGAAGAAAGACATTTTCACAGTGACAAAAACTGTTACAGCTGTGTCAGGCTCAGCTATGCAATCCCATAAGTCCTGGGGTTAGAATTAATAGCTAGGAAGTGAGCCTAGGCAGTATGTAGGAAGTGGGTATAGGCTGGCAGCCTGCCAGCTGGCACTTTTTCTTTGCATTGACAAAAATAACATAATATGTAAGAAGAAACACATTTTTAAAATTGAGAAAACATTTAGTACAAAGTTTGCTATGTATATCTATTATTCTGACTGAATATTTCTGCTTGGACTTCACAGTCAAGGAGAGAGTGCCTTAGCCAGAGTGCAGCATCCAAGTAGGGCATGGAACACATTTGGAAATGGGTAGAATCACAGAGGAAAGGGTGATTAAGGGTCTGAAAGGTTTCAGGTGGATACGACCCTGGGATCTGATTGTTTGCACCCACAGGTACTCAGAGCATTGGATCTGGCCCTGGCTAAACTCCTGGCACAACTATTCAACTCCTTAAACAAGACAGGTATGGTTCTCAGGGACTTGAGGGTAGCAGATGATGTCCCCTGCACAAACATAAGGATACAGTTGACCCACAGAATTACAGACCAGTTAGCCTGACTTCCGTTGTTGGGAACATCCTGGAGACTATTAACAAGGAGCAACTGGTCAACTTCCTGGAATTCTATGGACTCCATGACAGCAGGCAGCATGGCTTTGTGAAGGGAAAGGTCCTGTCAAATGAAGCTCATTGATTTCTTCAACACTGTAACACAATCCTTAGACAAGGGCCAAGTGCTTGTCATCCTTTACCGGGACTCTAGCAAGGCCATCAATTCTGTGCCACAAAAGGCTGGTCAACAAATTGGTGGACTTAGGTGTAGGGAAGAAAGCTATTAGATGGGTGAGGGACTGGCTGGGGGGGGGCGCCCAAAAGATGGTACTGAATAGGATATACTCTGAGTTCAGGAAGTCATGAATGGGAACCCACAAGGGTCAGTGGGCCTGGTGCTTATCAGAGCATTTATTTTCACAATGGAGAAGGGATTCAGGGCAACGTGTGTCTATATGTGGATGACACAAAAATATGTGGCAATGTAAAAAGTGAGGATAGAAGGAGAGAATTTAAAAGAGACCTCAGGAAACTGTAAAGGTGGTCAAGGATTCAGCAACTGAAATTAAATGCCAAAAAGTGTGTGGGTATGCACTTTGGGAGGAGGAATAAAATGACTGAATTGCAGCTCAGTAACTGAAGGATTGTTGCTCCAGGTTAGTTTGCAATAATGGTACATGTGACAAGTTCTTACAGGTCACTCGAGAAAAGCAAAACCCTTTTGGCAGGTACAGTATGAGCAATTTTACCTGCTCCAAAGTTTGATTCTTACAGCGCAGCTTATACACAGAATTTATCATTTAGCTTTTGGGTCTAAGTTTAGAAAGTAACCAGTTTAGTTTGATAAAATGAGCACAGTGATGTACTTGATTATCAATGCAGGAGAGGGAGAGGGAGACGGAGAGAGATAAAGAGAGGGAGAGTGGGAGTTACAGCATGGAGAGATTCTGCCTTGATTCTGAAAGCTGGTCAACCAGAATCTAGATGGAAGGACAATTTGGCAAAATGGACTGAGAAAGCTGAAAAATAGAGTTTTATCAAAAGGGCACAGTATCCAGACCCAAAAGCTGGAGCCGAGATATAGAGGATAATTGATGGCAAGGATGGCCAACAGAGCAAAAAAAGGACATTGCAAATGATAATCAGCAGCATGAGGCCATGTTGGAAAGGAGAAGCAGTACATCCCTGTAGACTGTTGTAAGAGATTAACTTTAACAGCATAAGTTCAATACCAGCATCTGGCCACAGACTAAATAACCATGCAACTATATGCATATTATGTGCTAATTCAAACGAGTACAGAATTGTACATTTTCATTATTTCTTAATATGAGTGTGTGATAAAGACCTAACAGAAGACAGCCATACCTGACAGAAAGTTCAGCCCATGGAACCAAGAATCCTGACCGCAGTGCAATCTTACTGGCCAAAACAGAGAACAGAGTAAACCAGCATGTGGGTAATTCTTTTAAGAACAGCTCAGTCTCACTTGGGAGCTTACAAAACACATTTTAAAGGACCTTGGTTTTCCATTTTTCACAGAAAAACTGGCAGAAGTCATAGAATCCTCACTGATTTGCAGATTTTGGATTCTTTCACTCGTGCTAAACGGAAATCACATCTCACTCCATGGAATTCTCAATATTCAGCATCTTAAAATGGATGCTGCTGTGCTCTGCATTCTTTTTGCTCTGCTGCTAATAGAACCAATAAGGAAACCACCCACACTGCTTTGTTGTATAACCACCAATGCTTCAGTTTACCCACCTATGTTTCCCTCTAACCTTTCAATCAACTGAGGACTGGTCTCCATCCTGAAATCACAGTTTTATTTAGTGTGAGCCTAAACTTCTTTTGTTATGTGTATTACATTGGATGATACAAAAAAGGTAAGTATCAGCACACACTGGGAATTGGATTGGGCAGTGTGGGTATGGGAGTCAGGATTAAAGTTTCATTGCCCCTGCATCTAACCCTTCATTCAGTCAGCTGATGTGACTAAGGACCAGCCTGAAATTAACCTTTTTGTGTAGGAACATTATATGTCTAAATGTCTTTCATGCTATATTATTTAAAACAATGAAAAAAAATCTAAGTATCAACCTACTCAGGAAACGGAGCTGGATAACAGGGGCAGAGGTGTCAGGTTTAAAGTTTATAAGTTCTGCATCTAACCCTTTGATCAGCTAATGCAACTGTTCTCCATGTAGACAGCAAAGTGTTTGTATAGAAAAAAGTATGTGTTGGGGGCTGTAGTGCTGCTAATATCCCTCCTGAAGGATGAGAGGTCATAGTGCTGCTGTTACTGCCATCACACCTGAGAGTTAAGGGCCATAGTGCTGTTGCTGCCATCATACCTAAGGGACAGAAGGTCGAGGTGCTGCTGCTGCCATCACACCTGAGAGATGGGGCCATAGTGCTTGCTGTCATCACACCTAAGGGATGGGAGCCATAGTGGTGCTGCTGCCACCATCACCCCTGAGGAATGGGATCATAGTGTTGCTACTCATATCTCAGAGGGACTGTTGGCTATAGTGCTGCTGCCATCTAACCTGTGGGATGGGGGCTGTATTGCTGCTGCTGTCACTCCTGAAGGGTAAGCGTCATAGTGCTGCCATGGTTATCACTGAGAGATGGAAGCTATAGTGCTGCTCCCACTGTTGTTACTACCACCCCTCAGGGACGGGGGCTGTAGTTCTGCTGCTGTCACCCCTGAAGGCTAGGGGCAACAGTGCTGTTGCTGTCACCCCTGAAAGATAGGGGCCATAGTGCTGCTGCTGCTGTCACATATAAGGGCTTGTCAACTTGAGATCGCAAACATGAGGGGAGCTATGCATACACACACACACATACTGGCTTCCAAGATCTGCACACTCAGATCACTGGGGCAAATAGGCACTACTAATAGTGAGAGGACTGTATATACATATCAGATAAAACCAAAGTGAGGTACAGGTTGTGCTTATCAGAGTGTTTATGATTTTTAATAACTACAAGGTCTGATGCACACTACTAGACAACAAAATTACTAAAATACATACTAGCTGAGAAAAAAGAATTGTTAAAACTTGCAAAACAAAACACTGGTAAAAACTAATTTTGACTTTGCAGAAACTGGTGACAATACTGGTTTTTACATTTGGAAAAACAGCTTTTGCCATTTTTCAGTCACAGTAAACTAATATCCCTGCATATTTTCTTCAGCCATCAGGAGGGGACTAATCCAGTAACTGGAAGCATGAAGCCAACTAAGTATTCTATGTTAAAACACCTGACTGAGATGAATCTCCATAATTCTTACCTTATATAAGCTGGACTCTGAAAAGGCATGAAGCTTAAGCTTGAGGGTCATACAAGCATGGTGGCAAAGAGCTCTCAGATCCTTACTTAAATCATTGCTTATCTGGGAGGGATGTACAGTTTACACATACAGTATTTCTTAACTGTTTTGAGTTAGTCTATTTAATTTATTCACAGCATTTATCATGGTAAACCTGAAAGTTCAAGTGCCTGACCCTGTATGATAGTATCTGGTCATGTAACAGTATATACTGTTTGTTCATTTGCTTATTTCACAGTATACTGTACCCATATATTTATGTTAGAATTGAACATTTTTGTTTAATAAAACAAATATTCATGAATAATTCTACTTTTGTTTAAGACACTTTCCTTGTGTCTTCTACCTGTGGTCCAGGAATTAACTTATGCAAAGAGTAAACACATTACATTGTCCCCTGTGTGGCTCAGGGTGAAAGAAAAATGAAAATGTCTGAAGACTAAACTATTGAACCCTGGTCAGAAGATGTTTTATTAAAGAAACATCCTGGTGATGACTAGTAAGGGGTTGATGGTACATCAATACATCATCCAACCATAGTATGAATTTAATAATTGTTCTCACTGCAATGTAAGTTCATCAGTATCTGTAATCATATTATAGAGAATAATAGCTGGGTAGGGAGTTATAACGAGAATTGTAAACGCACCCCAAGGTGTGGGATACCACATAAACCCTGAGAGCAAAGCTCAAGGAGTTTATAAAGGCATCCCACACTGAAGGCTGTGTGTAAAATTTAAGTTTTACACAGCTACCCAGCCTTTATTTTATAAAATTGCTTGGGAGTGCTTTTTTGCTACAGCAAATTATATAAAATTTAGTGCAGCACGAGACTATAACCTCAGGCAGTCTCTCGGTGCTACATGGCATTTAGCTTTGTCATTTATAAACTGTCTTTACTTGTTTCTCTGTTGTGCACTCCTCCTGAGTGCTTGGAGTCCTACTCTCCATTTTCAGGAAGTAGGAAGAGTTGAGCTAGTTCCCAAGTAAATTCAGGATTACAACTCAAGAAGGAGTCTGAGTTTTACTATTTGGGGCACAGATTACAAATCTCTGCATGCCAAAACCACGGATGAGTGGTTTTCAGACATAATAAATTGTGAAAAGGGCTCTTTGGGTTTATAGTTGTTGTGACTTCTCCAGGTCACTTCTGGATCACAGCAGACTATTTCAGTTAGCCCCGCTGCAAGTGGGTGGCTGAATTTAGTGCAGCATGAGACTGTGACCTCAGGCACATTAAGTGCTGCACGGCATATAGCTTTGTTGTTTTTAAACTGTTTTTACTTGTTTCTCCATTGTGCACTCCTCCTGAGTGCTTGAAGCCCTACTCTCCATTTTCAGGAAGCAGGAAAAATTGAGCTGTAGTTCCCTGAGTCAGTTTGTGACTACAACTAAAGAAGGAGTCCGAGTTTTACTATTTGGGGCACAGATTGCAAATCTCTGCATGCCAAAACCACGGATGAGAGGGTTTCACCTGTAATAAATTGTAAGAAGGGCTTTTTTGTATTTATAGTCATTGTGACCTTTCCAGGTCATTTCTAGGTCATGGCAGGTTATTTCATGAGCTGGGCGAGCACAGCATGTGGCAATGCATGCGAAGATGTGCACAAAGACATGTGTTTTGCATGTTTGATGGTAAAGGTGATGAAGAGGGAACACTCCAGGTGTAAACAGGAACTTTTAGTGGTAAGACTACTGAGTATTTGCCATTCCCTTTAACCTTTCAAGGCTACTTGTTTAATCTTGTTTGAAATGTAATAAAATACAGAGCATCATCCTACAAGTCTAGTAAATTAACAGGTGTTCAAACACTTTAATTCATTCACTGCACAGGAGCTCTTTGAGAGTTTCACCACTTGTGTTCTGTATACTCTTAACACTGCACCCTGGGCCTTTCTAATCAAAATCAAGCCATAATCAGCATGTCACAAACAAATACAAATACCTCATGAACCATAAGTGCTACACGCAAAGTACGGGGGGGGGGCAAAGTTGTTCAGCACAAAATTACCTTTCCAACGGTGCTATCGAATCAATTCTAATCAATTTGTTTTTTATTTTATACTAACTGAAATACCAAATAACTGTGGGGGGGGTCAGATTTATTCAAGGAGCTTATGTGAGGCTTGGGAGACAAATGTTAGCCATGCACACCATACCATAAAAAAATGTGAATAACTCCTAAAGTAGACATGATAGACACAAAGTATCAGTGGCAAAGTTGTTCAACACAAAATTACCTTTCTAACAGTTCTATGCAATCAACTGTAATCAACTCAGTTTTTATTTTATACTACCTGAAATATCAAAAAAATGCATTTTTGGGGGGGTGATTTATTCAGGGTGCTCAGGAGAGGCTTGAGAGACAAATGTCAGCCATGCACACCATTTCTTAAACAAATGTGCATAACTCCTAAAGTATATGTGATAGACACAAAGTATCAGCAGTAAAGTTGTTCAGCACAAAATGACCTTTCTAACAGTGCTATGCAATCAATTCTAAGCAATTCAATGTTTTTAATAATGGTAAAAACTGCTGGCTTCCTCAGCTGTTTCCAGGCCTGAGTGAAAGCCAACTAAGTACGTCTACAGTCATTATTGGCTTGAGTGACTATGCTTTCAGACACCACCTACAGGCATATTCAGGCCTGAGTGAGTTAAAACAAAGGTTAACCAACTTGTATATAGATAAACTTAAGCTGCTGCTGTGAACTTTATTTACATTCAAGTTTTTTTCTGTTTAGTCACCATAAGTGGCCTCTAAACAGTTTGTTACTGTACATCTCTGCTACTGCCCACCTAAAATATCTGGAACAAGGATGACTTTGAAGGGGGAAGTGGGAGTTAAATGTTTTTCTTGTCTCATGAACATAATAACTTCTAAAGTCATCACACAGAAAGCCTTTAAATGTGATAAATGTAAACAGAATGACACAATGTCACAAGAAATCAGCTTTTTTACTGTAGTTCAAGATTAGTTGTCCTGGAAACTAGTCAGAGGGACATGGCAAACAGACTACAAGTGAGATCGTGTATTACACCACTTGGTGGACAGCCACCAAGGACAGCTATGGGACAAAATGAGACTAAGACCAAAACAAATGGCACAGTTACTCTCCTCTCTGTAACCCCAGTGGAGTTAATACCAAGTTCAGGGCCTGTGACCCTGAATTTAAATGCTAGAAGTATACCAAACAAAAAAGAATAAAGGAGGATGAACCTACAGTGAGCTCTGAGGAAGAGTGATATTTAGTTCAGAGCTCAAAAGTAGCTAAAAAAGGGTACAAGGCAGATCAGTTTTCCTTGCCCACCCAAAACCACTTTGACCCCATAAGTTCAGTAGCAGAGCAAAGTGACTGCACTCCATCCACCTTCCAAGAGCCTTTAATAGTTTTTCATCCAGTGACCACTCACTCAAACTCAAATGAAGGGGCTGCTATCACAAATAATACCACTGAACAATCTGAAATTATTTATAATAGTAAAATTACTATCCCTGGGTCCCTTTTTTTAATTTAGTTGTTTAACCAGGTATAGCACACTAAGTGGAAAGCTTTTTTACAGGAGCAACCTGGGAGCACAAGGAAGTTAAGTGACTTGCTCAGGGTCACACAGTATGCAAGTGGAAGCTGTGGGATTCAAACCCAGATCTGGTCTGCTGGATGTCACCAGAGTTGCAGTTCAGAGCCTTAGACCACTGTGCTGTACTGCCTTCCTATCCCCTCTCCTAGAGGAGGTGTACCACATTCTGATGCCCCATAACCCAATGCTTATCCATGAAGCCCAAAGTCAGATGTTCCGATGGAAACAGGAAATAATACTGCCCCCGTCCAAGATAAATATTTGTATGTGGAGATTCAGTAGTCAAACACCTAGATCAGGCTATCTGTAATCTTGACAAGGCAAATAGAACTGTATTAAGTTTAAGTGGGGCTAAAGTCTCTGATATAACACCTATACTTAATAACATCCTGCATAATGCTAAGGAAAAATCTCAGAAAAGCACTAGTAAATGGGCAAGGAGGGGTGGAGGAACAATGGGGAAACAAAAACTGCCATCAGACAGGCAACAAACCTTTGTGTGAAGCAAATAAATAAAAAATGAAGGAAAAAAACACTACAGTTCTCAAAAGAGGTGACTGGGAAGGTTAGGGAGAAAAATATAGCATTCAGGATATATAAGGAAACACAGAAGGAGCAGGACAGAGAACTGTATCAGTTAAAGCAGAAGGAAGCAGGGAAGGCAGTGAGAATAGCAAAGGCCCAAACCAAAGAAAAGATAGCCAACTCAGTTAGGAAGGGGAATAAAACCTTTTATACATACATTAGGGAGTGAAAAAAGACCAAGGGAGGGATAGTGAGGCTTAATAAAGGGGTGAGTGGGTGGGCAGAGGGTGACAGTGAAAAAGCAGGGATACTGAAGGAATACTTCTGCTCTCTATTCACAAAAGAAAAGGAGGGGGGTACCTAATCCAATCAATAGAAGCACTCTGGATGGGGGGGGGTGTTAATTTCAGTACATTCACAGAAGAAAGAGTTCTGAAAGAACTCCTAAAACTGAAGGTAGACAAAGCAATGGGGCCTGATGGGATTCACTACAGAATTCTAAAAGAACTAAGGGGAGAACTTGTGGCACCACTGACTACCCTTTTTAACAAATCATGGGAGGAGAGGTGTGGTACCTGAGGACTGAAAGAGGGTGAATGTGATTCCCCTTCACAAACATGGTAGCAAAGCAGAGGCAGGGAACTACAGACCTGTTAGTTTGACTGCAGTGATAAGGAAAATGATGGAATCACTTCTGAAAGAAAGAATTGTTGAGTACCTAGAGGCCAGCAGGGCACAGGACCCAAGGCAGCATGGATTCACAGTGGGAAGTTCATGTCAGACAAATCTAATACATTTTGTTGACTGGGTGACCAAAGCAGTAGACCAGGAAAGGGCTGTGGACTTGGCCTACCTAGACTTTAGCAAGGCGTTTGACACAGTCCCACAGAAAAGATTAATAGACAAATTAACCAGCCTGGGTAAAAAAATTGGCTGGACAACAGGACACAGATGTTAGGATATTCAGAATGCACCAGGCAGGAGTGCAAGCCTGGGTGCAGCGCAACTTGGATGCACTAGGGCATGGCCCGAGCGATATTCAATGGTGCTGTGCCATGGCTCAGCACTGTTGAATATGGCACTGGGGCCACCCGCACTGCACAAGGTACAGTGGCACTGCACCACTGCAAGTAGCAAGTGAGGAGCAGGGGGATGCACCACCGCAAGTGCAGATGCGCTAGGTGCAGCAACTGCGACATTCAATGCTTGGCATGCAAATGAGGCCATTATGCATGTAAGGTGCAAATGGGGCCATTTGCATGTCATTATGGCCCCTTTTGCATGCAGG
Source organism: Neoceratodus forsteri (assembly GCA_016271365.2). NCBI lineage: Eukaryota > Metazoa > Chordata > Ceratodontiformes > Ceratodontidae > Neoceratodus > Neoceratodus forsteri. Next base: position 1,060,487,439 of record CM028130.1, on the reverse strand, counting down.
CGTGCCGATCCCCGGAGACTTGCACCTGGCACCCTGCCAGGCTGCAGCCGTTGCTGACTGACGCCCCCTGCCCCTCAGCAGGCAATGTGCCCCAACGCCCAATCATGGGCTGTGGTTAAGGTTAAAGTCCCTGGTGGTCCAGTGGACCCTACCCCATCTCCTGATCATGGGCTGTTGCATCAAATACATTCCCTGGTGGTCCAGTGGACCCAATCCCCAGCCCGACCGTGGGTAGATGAATAAATAACTTTCCCTGGTGGTCCAGTGGACCCAATTGCCAACCCAATCATGGGCTTCAGTTGTAAATAAATGCCCAGGTGGGCCGTGGTACCCCACCCACCACTCCAGACCCACCACCGTCCCCGGTCTGTAGCAGGCAGCTCCCCCCACCTGCAAGCCGCCCACCGTCCTGACAGTGTACAGTACAGCTGTCACCCATTGGTCCACTATGTGGGTTGTGCGGGTGCAGACCAGACCAGGCTACACAGTCCTGAAATGTGCATGAACCATTCACATTTTAGGACTGTGTAGTAGAGTATGGTCTGCACGCCCATTGGCCCATGCAGTGGACCACTGGGTGTACAGCTGTACTGTACGCTGTCAGTCGGCGGGCAGCCAGGTGGCTTGTGGGTGGAGAGCTGCCACCTGCCACTGACTAGGGGGAGCGGGGTGGCAGGTCTGAGTGGGCAGGTGAGGAGGGGGGTACCAATGGCCCACCTGGGCATTTATTTACAACTGAAGCCCATGACCGGGCAGGGGAGCGGGTCCACTGGACCACTAGGGATATTTACTATATCACAAGCCTGCAATCAGGCAGGGAAGCAGGTCCATTGGACCACCAGGGATAATTTAATTCTATGCATGCGATCAGGCGGGGGGGCAACAATGCCCGGACTGTGTCTCTGGAGGTCGGGTGGCCACCAACAGCTGGCGGCTGCCGTGTTGTGCCCTGCAATATGGCAGCTCACCTGTGGGTGGCCAGGCCTATTGCTTCTACTTTTTATGGGCAGATCTTTGTGCCCCCCCCGTGTGGTGCAAGGTGGGTTTGTGCCTGCATATGCACCACACATCCTGGGCTGAATATCAGGATGTGCCACATATGCATAGGTAGGCCCCTCGCACTTGCACCATATACATTACTGGTGCACCTCAGTGCATCGGGAATTGTGCAGCGCAACATTCCCTTTTGAATATTGTGTCAGGGTGCATCAGTGGGTTGCGCATGGTGCAACACTGTTGTGCCATGCGCAACCCCTTTGAATATCCCACTGACAGAGTAATAGTAAATGGAGTCCACTCTGAAGAAAGAGGGGTTACTAGTGGGGTTCCACAGGGTTAAGAACTGGGACCAGTCCTTTTTAATGTCTTTGTAAGTGACAGTGCAGAAGGACTGGAGGGAAAGTATGCCTCTTTGCAGATGACACAAAGATCTGCAACAGGGCTGATACACAAGAGGGGGTGAAAAGGATGAGAAGGGACTTGGCAAGGTTGGAGGAATGATTTAAAGTATGGCAGCTTAGATTCAGTCCAAAGTAATGTAGCTGAGAAACAAAAACCCAGGGAAAGGTACACAGTGGGGGGTACTAGTAACAACAAAAATGGAAAGGGACCTGGGGGTAGTCATATCAGATTACCTAAAGGTAAGCAAGCAATGTGAGAAAGCAGTAAGGAAGGCTGGGGAGATACTGGGATGTATAGGAAGAGGCATCACCAGTAGAAAGCAAAAAAGTTGTTGTTCTTCTGTACAGACAATTGGTGAGACCCCATCTAGAGTACTGTGTGCAGTTCCGGAGACACCCTCTCTGCAAGGACATAGACAGGATAGAGGCAGTCCAGAAGAGGGCAACTGAAATGGGGCAGGGTCTGCACCAGAAGCCATATGAACAGAGATTAGAGGATCTTAATATGTATACTCTCAAGGAAAGGAGGGAGGGGGGGACATGATAGAAACTTTCAAGTACCTCAAGGGAATCAACAAAGTCCAAGACAGTAGCATCTTTCAGAAACAGAGATATGCAAGAACAAGGGGGTACAATATGAAGATGGGGGGGACAGCTCAGGAGCAACACAAGGAAGTATTTTTTTATGGATAGAGTAGCAGACACCTGGAACGGCCTTTCTGAGGAGGTGTAGGGTCTAAAACAGTGGGGGAATTCAAGAATGCATGGGACAGACATGGGGCAATTCTGGTGGCGGGTAAGAAGAAGTAGGCTCTTGGGTTAACTAGGATCTGCAGCTTATCCAATAGGTAGGGAAATGGGCAGACTAGGTGGGCCAAGTGGTCCTTATCTGCTGCCAAAGTCTATGTTTCTATGTTTCTATTAGTGATAGCACCTGCTGGAACCAATAACATCCTCCATGACTCTGTACCCAAAGTAAAACAAGAATTTGTCTCCTTAACTAACAAACTTGTAGACCTTGGATGTGATATAGCTCTGTCAGAGAGTCTGCCAATCCCAAGAGCATCAGAACACCAATGTAACAAAATAAAGCTATTAAATGACTGGTTGAGAAAGTGGTTCCTAAGGCAAGAAATCACATGTATAACTCCTTGGGAGGAGTTCATAGGCAGAAATGAACTCTTCTGCTGGGATGGGTTACACCCAAGTAGAAGAGGTAGCACACTTCTAGGCAAGCATATAGTTTCCTGTATAAACAAACATTTAAACTAGAACATCAGGGGGAGAGGCATGGATCTCAAGCCTCTCTAGATATGGGCAGTAACAAGAAACTAAATAAAACACACCTTAGAGAAGGAATAGCAACAAATAAACAAACACTCACAAATAGAAATCTAGCTGGATCTCAGCAAAAAAAAAATACCTCTAAGATACTACTTTTAAATGCTTTCAGTTTAAGAAATAAAAAGATGAACTAAAATACACCATGACTACAAAAGAAATTGATATTGGCAGCATTACCAAGACTTGGTTTAGGGATGAGGACTGGTGCACAGAGACACTAGGCTATACTAAGATAGCCAAAAACTGTAAAGTAAAAAATGATGGCAGCAAGCACTTTACATTGCTGAAAGTCTCAAGGCTCACTAATTACAGGGTAGAGCTGACAAAATATATGATAATGAACTAATATGGGCCAAAGTACAGATATTAGCAAAGAGTCTAACAGTTGGTCTATGATATTGTTCCCCTAGCCTAGACACTGATGATAACAATGCTTTCTTGAATGAGACTGAACATATGGAAGTTAGAAGAAACTATATACTCATGGGGATTTCAGTTTTCCTGCAATCAATTGGTCCACACTGGAAGGGGCAGTGAATCCAGAGAAAAATTTCATTGACATTACCATGCAAAACAACATTGACCAACTAGTTAAGAAGGGTACAAGGGAAAACAACATACTAGATGAGAAGTGGATGATTTACAGTGTCAAAAGCCTTTGTTAAATCTATAAAGGCCTCTCCTACAAGACTGCTTTGGCCAAATGATTGTTGAATGAAGCTGGCAAATTCAAGCAATGCTGTGGTAGTACTGTGCCCTCTTCTAAAATCATGCTGTTGCAGACATTGGATGGAGTAATTTTTGAGGTAAGCCACAAGCTGGTTGGCAACAATTCATTCCAGCACTTTGGCTAGAGGAGGGAGGATTGATATTGGCCTATAGTTGCTATGCAGGGAACGATCACCCGATTTATGCACTGGGGTAACCAGGGCAATTTTTCATACTTGTGGGAACTGAGACTGGGTTAGTGAGAGGTTAAGTATCTTAGTTATTGGTAGGAGTACTTCCTCAAGGGTGAGTGCAATAAGTTTGAGGTCTAGAGAGTCTCCACTATGTCTAGAGTTTCTCAACACACTAATTAGGGTTTTTCTGACCTGGGTTATTGAGACCTTCTTAAAGTAGAAAGGAGGGTGCTCAGGGATCTTTTCCTCAAAGTGACTAGCTGTATTTGCAGAGTTATCTTCAAAGAAGTCTTGTGGAAGGACACTGCTCAGATTGGTGGAAGCATCATTAAAAGTGTTTGCAATTTTAAGCAGGTCAAGGGTGTGTACCATCAAGGTTTAGCATTGTAGGATATACCTTAGAGTCTTTACCAGTGATACCATTGATATTTAACCAAAATTTTCTGCTATCTCCCCAGGCATTGGTCAACATCTCCCTATGGTGTTTACTTTTCACCTGATGAATAGCCAGCATGCAGGCATTTCTTGCAGCTTTATAGGCTTCCAGAGCCTCCTGTTTACCAGAGGCTTTGGTGCGGTGCCGTAGATGATCCCATTGTTTCATTCTGGAAATGAGCTCAGGAGTGATCCAGGGATTCACTGTGCCATGAACCTTCATCTTTTTGAATGGGGCATGTAGATCACAGGCCATATTGAGGGCCTTGATGAAGTGCTCAAGTGCTGCATTAATGTCATCAGTAGAGTCCAGCAGAACCCAGTCCTGATAATGTAGTTGTTGTTTTAAGAGGTCAAGGTGACTACGTTTTAGTACTCTGCTGTAGATAGTTTGGGGAGGTGGAGTATGGAATTTGTTGGACAAGATGCAGGTGATTGGGGAGTGGTCACTAAGGGAGTCAGGGTGCACCATTACATTAGTGATGTGGTCAGGGTGACTTGAAATGATCCAGTCAAGGGTGGTGCTTGTCCCAGTTTTATAGTTTATTCTGGTAGGTGAGCAGATGAGTTGAGTGAGGTGTAGAGCTGCTAAGGCATTCTTTACAGAACCACTAGCTGGCGACAGCCAGATTATGTTGAAGTCACCCAGAATAATTGTCTCGGAGAGGTGATTTTAGGCACGGAGATGGTCCAGGACATTGTGGAGACCTGAGGTCAGGTCTTTGGGGGTATGTAGACTGAGAGTGCTGTGAGAGTTTTGTAGTGTGCCCCCAGTAACACTTTCTTTGCCAGCACCTGGGTGGTGCATCCAAGGTTAATCACTGGCAAGACCCTTTAGCGAGTTTTTTAGATAGATGATTCAGCCAACCCCATGTTTGGATGACCTATCCAGTCTGTATATAGTATACCCTGGTAGAGCAACTGCTGTGTCAGCTATTTTGGTGAACAACCAGGTCTCAACGACAAATATTAAGTCAGGGTTGTGCTGTGCCACCCAGACTTTGAGGGTGTCAGTTTTACACAGGAGACTACAAATGTTGCTTGTAGCCAAGTTAAAAGCACCCTGCTTAGGACAAGCACTGTTTGTAGTTTGGCCAGTCAGTCCTGGATTAGGGTGGATGTTGCCTGACAGCAGAAGCAGGAGGAGGGGGACCCTGAGGAGGTGCTCTCTTAGTATCTTTGACAAACGTCAAGATAAGAAAAGCAATACAGAATTTGGAAATACATCTGGCTACTTCAGTCAAAGATAGCAGGAAAAAGTTCTACAATTACATAGGTTCAATGAGAGGAAATAAAAATGGGGTAGAACCATTACAAACAGTAAATGGGATAGCAAGTGACAAATCAGAGGTGGCTGTAGAATTAAATAATTGTTTTGTGAGTTTGTGTAAATCAAAGGAGCATATTTGTGCTAATAAAATAAAATGCATAGAGGATTTCATTCCATTCACATCTCAGGAAGTACTAGAAGTATTTAAATCAATCAAACAGAACAGCTCAGCAGGGCCAGATGGAATTACACCTACATTCTTAAAAGAACTGTCATCCCAATTATCAGGACCTATCACACTTTTATGTAATGTATCACTCATCAAAGGAAAAAAATTAACTGAGTGGAAAGAGGCCAGAAATCACTCCAATTCACAAAAGTGACAGCAAACTGGATGTAAAAAATTATGGACCCATAAGTTTAACATCTGTCATAGGCAAATTACTGGAAAGATAATTACAACAGTGTATAACTATTCAGTTACAACAAAATGGATTTATTGACATTACACAGCATGGATTTTCTCCCTGGTACATCTTGCCTGACAAATCTTTTGCAGTTCTTCAAACCTGTCAGTGTAGCTCTTAATAAAGCTATGCCAGTAGATATAGTCTTTCTAGACTATTCTAAAGCTTTTGACACTGTGACCCATAAAATTCTAGTTGAACAGCTGGTCAAACTTAATTTCCATCCAAATATAATTAGGCGGGTTATCTCCTGGCTTGAAAATAGACAGCAGTGAGTTGCCATTAGGGGGCATATGTCTCCTTGGGGACAGGTCACAAGGGGGATCCCACAGGGCTCTGTCCTGGGGCCCGCCTTCATTACTATATTGGTTTCCACCATACAGTCATCCAACAATGAATGGCTATGCAAGTACGTAGATGACTGGAAGGTTGGTGGTATAGTCAATGACCAACTCACAGCCCAAAATGTCCAGGATAACTTAACTCACTTAGAAAAATGGGCTGTTGAAAATAAGGTGATCTTCAATGAAACCAAATGCAAGGTCATGCATTTGGGTCATAATAATCCTGGTACCTCACATAATCTAAACAATATAATTTTACATGAAACCACTAATGAAAAAGACCTGGGCATAAACATCACACAGAATCTAACTTGTGATAATCACACAAAGAATTCAGTAAAAAGAAATGACAAAGAATACTACAATGCATTTTTAAAAATATCAAAAGTAGCAAGCCAGGGGTCATTGTCCAGTTATATTCTAGCCTGGTTAGGCCACATCTGGAATATTGTTCTCCCTTCTGTGCCCCAAACACGATAGGAGGAAAAAAAAGATAGAAAGGGTTCAGAGAAGAGCAACCAAAAGAATCAAAAACATGAAAGACCTTTATTACAGTGAAAGATTAAGCAAGTTAGGCCTACACCCTATGGATTATAGAAGACTAAGGGGAGACCTGTGTCAAACCTTCAAAGCCTTACATGAGGACTCAACTGGTCAGACACAAGATCATCAATAACAATACTAGATCCCATTGGTTCAAATTCATGGGCAGCATAAATAAAACATCTAAAAGAAGCCAGTGGCATACTCGAGAATAATCACTACTTGGAATACTCTCCCAAAGAATATAGTTGAGAGTGACAATATGAATATGTTTAAAAAGACACTAAAATATATGGGTATCAAAAAAATTTCTTTACACCGTTAGAATGCTGAATGGTGTCAAGTTCACAAAAGGCCTATGGCCTCCTAAACTTGTATTTCCCTAGGAACCTAAGAACCATAAAATAAACAGATCTCAATGTGGAACCATGGTCCGGTCAGGATGAAGTATAAATGCACAGCTGAGGACTCACCTTGAGTCTAGGGAACTGCTAAATCCTATACAGTCCGGATTCAGAGGTAAACATGCACTATCTCAGCCCTCGCCAAAGTTACTAATGACTGGCAGCGTAATCTTGAGAGCAAAAACTTTATTTGTGCAGTTTTCCTTGATCTAAGCAAGGCTTTTGACACCGCCGACCATAGTCTGCTCCTCTCCTCCCTTCAAACCATAGGTGTGGACCCCTCCTCTCTGCGTTGGTTTACTGACTATCTTACAGGGCGCCTTCAACAAGTTAAAGTCAAGGAGGCCTGTCCCTCTTAAAACTCTGCAAAGAGGGGTACCTCAAGGTTCTATATTAGGCCCTTACTTTTGCAATCTACATTAATAACATCGACTACTGTATAAAAGAAGACAACACATCTGTTTGCAGATGATACAGTTCTCTATGTGAGTCACCCAACACCTGAAGCTGCCTGCAATGACCTACAGTCAGAATTCAACCTTTTGCAAAGCCAGCTCCTCCAAAAAAGCTACTCCTTAATGCCAAAAAGCTAAAGCGATGGTCCTCCCTTTTATCCGTACAGCTAACCCTGTGTCCAGTGGACAGTTCCCAAATTACTACAGTTCTAGGTGAAAACTAGAATTTGTTACAAAATTCAAGTATCTGGGAGTTTGGATAGACCAAAGACTCTCCTTCATTGAACATATCGAGGACTTGCTAAAACGACTTCGGCAAAGGCTTGGACTGTTTTTTAGAATCAACCAATTTCTCACCAGAGATGCCAAGAAACAACTGGTACAATCCATTTTCCTATCATTGGTTGATTACACTGACTTCCTCTACAGCCAATGCCCCAACTCTTATATGGCTAAACTGGACACACTCTGCCATCGAGCACTGAGGTTTATAACGGGACTCCCCTTCAACATGCATCACTGCACCCTATATGCGGCAGTGGGGTGGACATCACTAAAGTTCAGGCGCCACAGAAACGCCGCTCTCTGGACCTATAGAGCCATCTCTAATAAGCTGCCTTACTATATCTCCTGCTGTCTTCCCCTGAGTATTATTGGCAAATACGCGTTAAGAAGTTACTCAGCTATTACACTTAAAGTACCCAAAGCAAAATCCTGCTTCGGCAGGGCAGCCTTAAGCTTCGTGCTACCTACCTTATGGAACGATCTACAAAAAACCCTCAAATTAAGCACTCTAATTGGTCTAAATGCCTTCAAGATGCTTTATTTCCATACAATCAGAGAAGTATGTAACTGCTTCACCCACTCAGACCCAGTACCGGTGTCTGCACTGGTATATAGCCACGCCTAGACCCAATTTTAAGTACTGACCCCCCAGCTTGCTTCTCACCAGCCTAATTGTCTCTCTCTTATCCCCCTGTCTTATCAACACTAGGCCCATCCATCCCCTTATTCTTCCTTTTCCAACCTCGGATAGGAGCTCACTACCCTGGGTTGTGACATCCTACCATGTCCTGTACTTTATAGCATTCAATCCCAGGGCTCACACATACTCCTTTTCTCCATCCACCTTCTCTACATCCCATTTTACCAACTCCTTTCTGTGCACCGTGCCCTCCTAGCCTTTCTCCCCCTACCTCCCTCCCTTCCCCCCTACCTTCACCTCTACCTGGTGTACATTTTATTTTTATTTTTTCTTCCGCTATTCCTCCTGCAACCTTAGATAACCTGCTTTATCTTCCTATAGACACTTCTATGTATGTAAATACCGTAATCTGTACAATATCTGTATAATTCTATGTACATATGAACTTTTTTCTTCCTCTCTGTAAAGAGTATTATCTGTATTGCCTTGTAAATACCTGTGTTGACCTGTATATACAATTGTTCATGCTCCACCCAGGTCCATCTTGCAAATGAGCTTCTGCTCAACGATGAATGCCTGGTTAAATAAAGACTTGATTGATTGATTGATTGATTGATTGAGTGAGTGTGATCCGCAACTGGAAGCAGCTGGAAACATTTTTGTTTTTTTATTTTTTTTATGTTTTAGAGCCAGTTCATCAAGCGCCACGTTTTTATTATTATTTTTTTTTTTTACATTTCACTTAGCAGGGAGTGCAAGTTGCTGTGAAGTCTCTGGTGATAAGTAATGGCCGCTGGTGATCAGGAGAGGAAGACTGGAGGCCAGCACATGCCTGGAGTGAGGGAAACCCAGTACGTGTTTGCCATTATAACCAGCTGGTTATAACAGTGAAATTATAACCAAGTTTCCCTATGGGAAAAAGCGCTCCCCAGTTATTATAAATTATTAAAGATGTTCAATCTCCATGTATTGCTTACATTGTGAGTTTAAAATTCTATGATTCTTTAAATGGGAGCCAACACAAAAAATCCAAAGGCAAAAGAGCTCCAGGTGTGAAAACACTATACAAACTGCTTGGCCATACAATTTATGAAAATATTTACCTGAGCCACCAAAGCAGTAGACAGGTGAAGCAGCTCACAAGTGTTCCCAGATAAGGATTTTCCCCAGCTCCAGAGTTTCAGCTTCCATTTTTAAGAAATTCACTTTACTACATGGTGATGAAAACGGCACACAGATGTTGCTACACAGCCAATGCAACTGCATTGAAATGTTATTGCAGTTAATGAGGTCGAGCAGTAAGTCTCAGAGTGAGATATTCTTTTCTGTAGTAACTATAGCATCACCTGTGTGCTTCGCTACAACACATAAGCGTTTCCAAAGATAATTTCTTTGTCAGACATCACTTTATTTAAATATGTTTAAGTATTCCCAGAAAATATTCTTCTGCTTGCTAACAGATGAACAAGTGAACATGGTGCTGTGAAGCCCGGTTCGGGAGCAGAATCTGGTTGTTGGTAATTGAATGTCCAGCTGTGGAGAGCACAGTTCCCAGACATGACATGCTCTTGCAGTTCAGAAACCTCTGTTGAAGGGCCAGGAAACTTACTTCCCCACTCAGGGCATTCTGTATGAATGTGAGGCCAGATGTGGAAAGGGGGAAGGTGCAGGGTCGGACTGGGGTACAGAGGGCCCACCTGGAAAGAAGATATAAGGGCCCACCTGGAAAATCAATAGACGAGGGCCCAGGTTGACACACTCATATCAATATTCCACTTCAGTCTGATACACTAGCTCTGTGTTTGCATCTTACATTTATCAACAGTGTCCCAGATACCCCATTTAATTAGAAAAAAGAAGATAAATGCAAATGTTTTCAGAGTTCAGAAGGTAACCACTTACCCAAATAAGGGGGGCCCACCTGGAAATTTCCAGTATCCAGGTGGGCCAGTCCGACCCTGGGAAGGTGGCTCCTGAAGGTCAGGGGTTACAGTGGAGGAAAATGGATGCTGACAGTATAGTATGATGGCAATGGTACACCTGGGTCCCAAGCTCTCAACCATTCCACATCAGAGTGTGTGTCCGTAGGGGGTTGACACCCCTCTTGAGTTCCACTAAGCACAGGCAAGCCACAGAGACAGCTGGGGATAGCAGACAGAGTTGTTGGTGCTGAGCAGTTGCTGGCAGAAGCCTGAGGTGGGATGCTTGGCCAGGATGATAAAAATCTTGATAGAAACAAAAAACACATTTCTTCTCTTCTTTTGTTTTTTTCTTCATCCTGTCCTATTTTTGCATTAGCTTCTACACTACATACGGAATGTTTATTTTAAAACTAAAGCAGGAGAAGAAGTATTTTTCGATGCAAATGGGGACCCTCCAGCACTCTACGATATTGTAAACTGGCAACTTTATCCGGATGGTACCAGCAGATATGTTAAGGTGGGACATTTTGACAACCTTGCTGAAGAGGGCAAGAAAGTCACCATCAATGATACTGCCATCTTGTGGAGCAGAGGATATAATCAGGTTATTATATTCTATCACTTTACTGTTTTTAAATCACTAAAGATATATGTGTTTACAGGTCTTTTGCCATCAAGACAGCATTTTTTCTCCTGAATATGATGTTTAAATTTGGGGCAACAATTTAATATTTAGACAAGTATAGTTAGTGAACTGCAAGCCTTATTATTCATGTGAACATTTCTGCAAATATTTCTATGCTTACAATGTAGACACCTTTGGCATTAGGTAATTAAAAATTTATATGCATGCTTTCTTGGAAAAGTCATAGAAACTGCTAAACAGAGGAGCAATTGTGGAAATGGGGTAAGTTACAGCTGTTCAAAATTTCACAATTTAATTATGTGATAAACTGTGTGAAAATGTTTGAAATATTTATATGTTTATAGCTCCACTGCTATTTCAAGTATACACTCAAGATTTGGCATGCATGTCAAATTAAATATGTCCTGGAATCTAATTAGTCTAGATAAATATGGTTTAGTAGATTTCAATTTTTTGCAGATACTTTAAAAATTACTAATTGGCAAAATCTGCTCAGAAATTCATGGACACATAATAGGCAATGCTTCTGGAACTCCACTTGTGGAGTTTAATTTATACAATAATTTATCACCACTGAATCACCTTACCTGCATGACCATCAGGGCCCTGCAATACTCCTCCAACTCTTCTATGACAGTGATGCCCCAGCATCATGCACCATCAGGACTAAAGACATCCAGATACTTCTGTCACAGTGGCCTAAGTTGCAACTAGTTGTAAGTCTTGTCATCACTTGGTGCCACTGTTTTCAAATAGTAAAAATATACATTGTTATCTACAGGATTGTTAAATAGTTAGCAGATGGCATTGTTCAGAAACAATGCTGCACATACTTGTGCTTCCACAAACTGTTAGGTCGGTGAGCTCTAGTGGTTGTCTGGCATATTGCAAGAATTCAAACTAGTGCACAGTGATGCCAATGACTATTCTTCATGGTTTGTCATTGAAGGTAGTGGCCTGACATTGGCACCACTATACATTTGTTATGGAGCCTCCTATGAGTGTTATCTTACTGCCAGCTTACCTAGTCTTTACCTTCCTCTACAATGGCAACTCAAGTGTATGTCTGGGCAAAATGTATGAACATAGCTTCGACAAAAGTATCACAGCATTCCACAGTTTTATAAAAGGTCATGAAATTCAACTTTAATTACTGTTTTTGTTTTGGAATATTTGGCTGCTTATGACCTGGCTAGCCTTTGAACAAAAGATTACCGAGTTGACACACATACAGCTTCTTTTTTCCATATTATTTTTTCTCCCAGCTGGCAGCTCGTCTCTCGGGGATTTACTCTGTTCGTAGTGATATACCCTGATCAGGCTGAACCCAACCATTATTCACTTGGCTACTGGATTTTTTTCCCTCTCATCTCTCCTAGTGTGGGCCATGCCTCTGTCAATCTCATGCAGGTATAGTTTCCCCTGTGGCAGGAGCAAGCTTCCTGGCCCAACCACAGGGGTCACTGTGTTGATAGAACCTGCCACCAGTCCTCCCAGACTGAGATGAACTGCAGCAGCTGTCTCAGCCATGGTCTGCCTCCTAACATGACTTCCGGGGATCACTTTCAAAATAAGCTTCAAAGCTTAAGATTTAGGGTCAATGAACTTAATGAGATTGGTGATATGCTGTCCCCTAGTTTTAAAGTTACAGGGGCTTAAAATCCTGCATTTACATAATTGTGAAATTTTTTTTAAATGTCTAGCTTAGATGTGAATAACTGAAATCACAACTTTGCTGAAATGTTAGGACATTTTCACAGAAATTCCACGATATTTCACTGACATGAAACTGGAATTTTGCCAGAAATTTGCTGGCAGAAGATACATCTTGCCCAGCCCTTCCCTTCAGCATTATGAATACAATTCATACAGTATCTGTGTTTTTTCTTCAGTACTGGGGTTTATGAATAATTATTTTCTGGCAAGCACAACAGATGGTACCAGGGTGCAAAGGGGTATTTAGGCTTTATTATTTTCCTGTGGTTTGTGTGTTCTAGGATTAAACACTAGGGGCCAGATATTCAAAACTTTGCCCCGGGGCTAACTTAGCACTGTACGGTGGGTAAACATAGCCAAGAGCACAAAGCAAGCTATATTAAAAAGGAAATAGCCCGGTGCAAAACCAACTGAATATAGCAAGCAAAGGAAGCCAAGCAAACAGGGCCAGGAGTGCAGGGCAAAAATTGCCAGGGAATAAGACAGCACTGAATATAGCAACAGGGAAGTACACACTGCAGCTGCAGCTCATTAGACTCAGTAGCAAGCCAGTGTTGCAGGTGGAGAACATTGTGTGTGATTGCACGGAGATGTCTCACATCTACTGCAAACAACAATGTAAGCCACACACTGCAAAACTGTACTATGTTGAAGTAAAGTTTGCTCCGGGCTAACCTGATTGCACAGTACTAACACATTAGCCCAGTGCAAACTGGTTAGCCCGGGGCAAATGGGAGCTATATTCAAAGCTCCCATGCAAATGAGCCTACTTAGGTAATCCGTGGGCAAACAGGTATATTTGTATCTCATTAGGTGCTGCTTAGCACTCATTACCATGCAGTTTGCCCGGTGCTACTGCATGGAGCACAAAGCTCCCCCTATTGGTATGAATGGAAGTACAGGCTGGACGCTGCAGGCCAAGGCATGCCCACAGCATCCCCTGTTGGTCAGAATAGAAGTACAGGCCGGAAGCCGTAGGAACTGTGTGCTGCCAGGCACAGTCGGTGTTCTGTCACATAAATACGTTATATGAGGGACAGAGGAACATGTGGAAGCAAAATGAGGGACCTCCCTGAAAAGCAGGGACAGTCAGGAGGTATGGGTGCATACAATGCACCCATGCATGTGTGTGCCTGATACACACAAGTGACCCTGGTAGTCTAGTGGTCCCCAACCCCCTCCCAGCATGAATCCCAACCCCTGCATAAACTATATAAAGTACCTTTTCCTGGTAGTCCATGGTCCCCCACCCCAGCACGAATCCCAACCCCTGCTCAAAATAAATGAAAGTATTTTCCCTTGTAGTCTAGTGGTCCCCCACCCCCCAGCATGTATCCCAATGCCCATTCCAAATAAAAATAAACTCTTTTCCCTGGTAGTCTAGTGGTCCCCCACCCACCAGCATGTATCCTGACCCCACTTCCAAATAAAATAAACTCTTTTCCTGGTAGTCTAGTGATCCCCCACCCCAGCATGTATCCCAACCCCCATTCCAAATATAATAAACTCTTTTCCTGGTAGTCTAGTGGTCCCCCACCCCAGCACTTATCCCAACCCCAGTCCAAATATAAATAAACTCTTTTCCCTGGTAGTCTAGTGGTGCCCCCAACCCCCCAGCATGTATCCAGAGCCCTATTCCAAATAAAATTAAACCCTTTTCCCTGGTAGTCTAGTGGTCCTCCCAGCACTTATCCCGACCCCTGTTCCAGATAAAATTAAACTCTTTTCCCTGGTAGTCTTGTGGCCCCCCAGCATGTATCCCGACCCCCATTTCACATAACATTAAGCTATTGTCCCTGGTAGTCTAGTGGTACCCCCTCACCCAGTAGCACTGCCCCCGCTCAGCCCACCCATCTGCCGTGAAGCGAGCCGGCGACCGGCTCAGCCCTCCTCACACCACCACGGCCAGCCACCGACTGAGGAATAAATGAGCTGTACTGTATGCGTCTTGTTTTTGGCTCTGCTGACTATCACGTATAACTGGTGAGAATTGTACTCTCAAAGCTTTGTTTGCCAGACTGCTGTAGGTGTTGTAGAGATATGCTACATAAGGGACTTCTGGAATTTGAACTGTGCTCTGTATAAAATATGCCACTTAAGACAGGTACTATGGAGGGCATAAAAATAAGTGAGGAAGATCTCATATAGTGTATGAAAGAGATGAACTCAGTAGTAGTAAGAAAGACCAAGGAAAAATCATCCCTTTCATAATCAACACTACAGTCCTTGGAATGTGGATCTCTCAGATAGCTAAACAGGCTGGAAAGCACACCCCAAGGGAACAGACTGTCTGCTGGGTACACCACAGATACTGTAGTAAGGGCAGTAATAAGTTTAGCAGCTCTCCCCCACAGCTCTTCTCTCCTGTTCAGGTCCCCCTCCCTCCAGGTTCAACAGAAGGGAAAATCCTTACAGGGGGTGCATACTCCTTTATTTTTCCATTCCCAATAGCACCCTTGAGGTCTTCACAGATATCTGATGGGTTTTCACAATCATGTTACCAGCACACCCAAGCTGCGGAGCCAAAAGTAATCACTTCACTCTCTGGCTGTTGATGCCTATGACCTCCTGTGTAGCTTCAGCAGGTTTGATGGGTCTCATGACTCGAAGATAATAATACCATATTGGGGGACTCAGGGAAGGGGGCTTGGTGGAAGCTGAACTAGAGGCAGACATTGCTCCTGTGAGGAACAGGCCTCTTCTGATAAAAGCTCTCTATAGCTATACTCAGGGCTGAATTACAGGCTGTCCTGGTAGCACCAAATTTCCTCCTTCCCATTGCAATCAGAGCAAAACAAAACATTGCCTCAGCTGGGACTTGAACCCAGGCCACATGGTATTCTGGGTGGCCCTTGTTCAAATCTCAGCTGAGACACCTAATTTTTTCTCTCCTCTGTTTGCATGTGTTCCATAAATATGCACACCATACCCATGTAATTCAAAACAAAACATTCCTGCTTCTCAGCTCCACTGAAGGGCCTGATCACTCAGCAATTTCCTGGCTTGAGAAATTGGTTTATGTACCCTATACTGGAGACTACAGTACCTCACATACCCACCCTTGAAAATCTCTCCCTAAGTGGAAGATAAGATGAAAATTTATAGGGGCCAGTGAATGTACCCTATCAGACAGCTATAGAACGTGCAGTTTTGGGATGATAGCAACATGCAGCGATTCATTCTCGTGGTCCCCCCGAAGGTGGGCCCAACTTTCATGCTGGCAGTACCCTTGGCTAGGGTTGGTTTTCGGATGAAATCTACAGACTATACACCTAGGATACAGACCTTCATCCACACCTAAATAACAGCTGACTATGAGCATGGTGAGACTAAGGCCCCACAGACAGTAATAATTTTTTCTCCTTCTAACACTGGATCACAGTAACCTTTGCTGGCTCACATAGGTTTGATTCCTATCTAAGCTTCCCTCCCTGCTCTCACCCTATTCCCCCCATCACCACTTCTCTTTGGACTGGTGGTCCCACTATGGTGAAGATGTGAGCTTAAAGCCTCCCACCCAGAGACCTACATCGTGTGGGGAACTATCTAGGAAGGATGTCCCCCAGAAGGGCACAGGATCAGTACCCCACAAACAAAAATAGCACAGTCAACAACCCCACAGGCAAAACGTCGACCACAAATATAAAGTTGGTGAAAACACTGACGGACACCAAAACACTGCAGAAACAAGACAGCCACACAGGAAAACATTAGATTTATTTTTGTTTTGCGGGGATGTCTCCAACACACCCTGAGATTGATATGATCAACTTTGGGGAGTGTGGGCCTCAGGAATGAGGAGAAACTTGGGAGTGAGGAAAATTTGTTTCTAAATAAAAAAATAAATGTCCAATATCAGAAGAAGGGAAACCATAACCTGGTCGCCAGGTCTCCATTGCACCAAGTGCTAGTGCCTTAGCCACTCCACCACGGGAGTGGCACCACATCTGAAGCTACTTGATCCTTTCCTCCTCTCCATGGACAGTGACATGGGTAGCGGTAATTTACTGTTATTCTACTCCTGTTGCTGTCATTGTTTTCAAGCTTTTTACAGCATGGCTTATACCATGCTATTATTGCAGTGCTATATCAACCTGGCACCCTCAGTAGCACCCAGTTACATACCCCTCTAACTATGTAGGAAAAAAGCTCTATGAAATGCTTCCTCATAGGGCCTGTGAAGCTGTGCCACAACCCCCTCCCCTCTCCCTCCATTCTCGATCTATAACCTTTATAACAGACCTGATATCTCCATTTGGTTTGAACTTGCCCTTGAGTCTAGAAAACCTCAATAGCTGAAGTCCTGGATTTCAGAAGGTAGGATTTAAACAGGCTGATGGAGCTGGTCAGGGAAAAGTTAATCAGGATAGACAACATGGGGGGTGGAAGAGAGATGGGGGCAATTAAGGGAGCCATTCCTGACGCATCTACATTATGCATGAGAATGGTAACCAAAAAGAACAGGTTTAAGAGACTGTTACAGTTCTTGGCAAGAGCTGGCGGTAAGAGCAAAGAAAAAGGCCTTCTACAAGTATAAAGAAAAGCAGGGTGACGAAGTATGGGAGGAATACATATTGAAAATTAGGGAGGGCAAAAGGGCAGTTAGGAAGGGAAAAGCAGACACAGAGCTGTATATTGTGGAGGGAGTCAATAGCAGAGAAAAGCAGTTCTTCCAATATCTTTTGGGAAAATGAAGAAGGGAGAGGGAATCTGAAGGTTAGCGGGGAGGGTGATAGAAGAGAACAGGCCACTGTCCTTAATGATTACTCTAGCTCTGGTTTCACTAAGAAGAATGGTGGATCCTTGCCAGAAAGTGGCATTAAAGCGGTAATTAAGGAGGTCCCAGAGACGAGGGAGCCAATATTTGCAAGAGAAAGGACCCAGAAAAGGCTGGCAGCACTAAAAATAGATGAGCAGCTGGAACCTGATGGGTTGTATTTGAGGCTACTCAGAGAGCTGGCAGCAGAACTGGCTGAACTCCTGATAGGCCTGTTCAACAGCTCTTTAAGGATGGGAACAGTTCTGAAGAATTTGAGGGTGGTGGATGTAGGTCAGCTGTATGGGGGGGGCAAGGAACATGCAGGAAACTACAGATCTGTCAGTCTTACCTCTGTTATTATAGAGAAGCTGATGGAGTCACTGGTCAAAGAGGACCCCATAGACTACTTAGAGAGCAATGGTCTTCAGGGTAGTAAGCAACACAGATTCGTGGCAGGGTCTTCTTTTGAAGAGTGACAGGTGGCACTCACTAAGCTCGCAGAATACAAACTTCTCTCCCAACTTCAACATCAACTTTATTAGATAACAAATTGAGATAAAATATCTTTTTCAATTGCATCCAACAATTAACATGACATAATAATAAATACAATACAAACATCATAAATTGCCATATATAAAAAAATACAATAATCAGTTGTAAAACACTACATACTCAAACCCACCTCTCAAACCATTTCTTACCTAGGTTTCTAAAAGTGTACCCTTTCATGAATCACCTATCACAGCAGCCATCAGCAATGAAGGAGTGTGACTCTTGTGATACTCATTATATGCTGGGACCTTGAGCATCCTGGAGATGCTACCACAGTAAGCTACTACCTTTAGTTCCCTATAGGAAACTTTAATTGTTACTAAGGTGTATCCCTGTCATGTCATCTAATAGTCACTGGATACAATACTGTAAGGGTACCATATTCAGAGCCAGCCAGCTGCAGGCGCAAACAGGTGCACCATGCAAAAACATAGGTCCGACTGGCTCTGGAACCATGTTCAACCAGATAGCGCAATCCAAGCTGACCACTGTCTGAATATCGGACCACGGTAGCATGGTGCACAGCAAGCAGTCACCATGCTTTTTTGCTATGCTACCAGAGTGAGATCCACACTGGATAGCACCATGGCCCTATGGGTGATATTCAGCCCAAATATGCAGATTAGCCTTTAAGGCATGCACTGCACTTATGATCCATTTGCATGCCCATTATGTGCTTAACTGCATGTGTGCATCGGCCAGTGTGCCAGGTCAGACCCCCCTCCCCCCAAACCCTGAGTCCCCATCTAATACAAGAAATGATCCCTGGTGGTCTAGTGGTCCCTCCTATGCCACAATCCCCTCCAATATTAAAATAAAATCATCCCTGGTGGCCTAGCAATCCCTCACGTGCCCTGATCCCTCTGATACTAAAATAAAATCACCTCTGGTGATCTAACAGTTCATCCCTAGCCTTGGTCCCCTCTGATATTAAAAATAGAATCCTCCCTGATGATCTAGTGGACCCTCACTAGTTCCAAGCCACTCTGACAGTATAATAAACTCATTCCTGGTGGTCCACAGGTGCCTCCCCTGCTCTATCCACTCTGATATTAAATAAACTCATTCCTGGTGGTCTAGCGGTTCCTTCAAAGCCCTGATACCCTCTGAATACGCAGTAAAAATATCCCCAGTGGTCTAGCATTTCCCCTCCCTAACCTGACCTGCCTACATCAGATGTATACATGTTCCTGGAAGTCCACCCCCATCCCCAGCAGGTAGTGTCCCACTATCCTGTTCCCTCCGTCCCAACCCCAAGAGCTGGTGACTGGCACAGCCTCCCACTCACCACCACACCTGGCCACAGACTGAGCTCTCATGGAGTACATACTGTACAAGTTTGAGAGGTCAATGGATTTTATTTTTAATACTGCGGCACAGCAGCTCAAAAGGTAGGTGAGACAGAAGACAAGAGAGAGGCTCACAGCATGGGAGATTGGTCCAGAAGGAGGAACTTCATATGTGGATGTATGGCAGGGCAGACTTTTTTTTTCTTTTACACTTGCCTGTTTATTTGTCTGAGAGGCAAAAAAGTGAACAGGATGAGCAGCAGAGAAAAACATGGCCAAATTTAAAAAGGAACATTCTAACAGCACACTGATTATTTTTGTGCAATTGATTATCCAGACCTACCGGGGATAGAAAATTTGTCTGGATAATTGATCATCTGGATGATCGAGTTCACAAATCAATGCTACAGATAGAAGGATAACTTTTTCAGGACCAGGTCGCTAGTCTGTACGAGTGAATAATCCTGATAATCAAGGTCCGGATAATTGAGGTTCTACTGTATTAAGTACTTGTTTTTACCTGTGCATCAAATGGATTTGGTGCACAAGTAAAACCAATCAAATTGCAGGATTTTCTCTCCCTATTTTATAATAAGCACTACCAGAATCAATACTTATTTCTCAATCACATTGCACATACAAAAAGGGTGACTGCCAAAACAAATTTTGATAAATGGTATAACCATCACAGATAAAGACAGCTCATTTTGGAAGAACTTAACTCATACTTTGCACCTGCTGACCTGACATGTAAACAATAAGACATGATGGGGTGTGCATTGAAAAGATACTGTCACATGACCAGGGGTTTAATGAGGCACGAGGCCACAGACCGAGTGCCTTCAGCCCCTGGACATGTGGTAATATCTGTTCAATGCACATCCCAGAGTGTCATATTGTGCTAATAAAATGGTTTCCAATTTTTACATAAATATTTTATGTAAAAAAAAAACTGTTCAGATATAAAAAAAAAGCAATAATTAACTACGTTTATTGCAAAATAGTCCTTCCACCTTTATATGGTGTGATTCCTGTAGGATGTTTGTCCTTTATTGGGATCTGTACTTGACATGTAATGAGTGCAGCCTGCCCCCCCTGCACAGAGCTTGCAACCATTCCCCATCCCAGCTTAGTAGAAGAAGAGAGTGTGTGAGAAAGGAGTCTGTGTCATTCAATTTAAAAAAAAAATAGAAAAAACAGTAGCTTCATGCATTTGGGAAGGACTGGCTGTACTACCACAGTGCCCTCCCCTTCACTGAGCATACAGCCACAGTTCAGGAAAATCAGAGTCTATGGATTTTATTTTTAATACTGGGGGACAGCAGCTCGAAGCGTAGATCAGACAGCAGACAAGAGAGAAGCTCACAGCATCAGAGATGGGTCTGGTAAAAGGCATTTTATATGTGGATATATGGCAGGGCTGACCTTTTTTATCTTTTACACTTGCCTATTTTTTGTCTAAAAGGTGAAAAGGTGAACATGGAGGGGCACCAGAGTTTCCCTGGTCATCCAGTAAGTCTAGGATGAGCCATGTTATTTGAAACAAAATGGCTCAATCCAAAAATGAACATTCTAATGGCACACTGATTTTTTTTGTGCAGTGCGATACTATTATTAAGTACCTGTTTTTACCTGTGCATCAAATGGATTTGATGCACAGGTAGAAAACAATCAAATCGCAGGATTTTCTCTCCCAATTTTATAAATAAAAAATCACCTACTGCTGTGTTCCGACTCCCAAATTTGGCAAAATCTTAACCTGATAGCAACAATCACTGCCCCTTCCATTTTTTACACTATCACTTACAAAGAGGTACAGTAGAAGACGTACTCCAAACTTCAGACCCCCCCTCCCAAAAAAAGCCCTGGGCTGGACAAGATGGAACTATTTCCTCAGAGCTGTTTTTTTTCTGTATTGCCTGTACCAGTAACTCATCTCTTTAACCTCTAACTAACCAGTAACGAAATATTCTCACTCTGGAAAATGGCCCATATCACTCCCTTATTCAATCTCAGTGACAAAGCTATTATAGATTACTACAGGTCTAGCTGTATAGTCCCTCTCCTAGCTAAGGTATTGGAAGAACAAGTTAATGACCAGCTTTGGAAGCATCTCACCTATAACAACATAATTACTGCAGCCCAACCTTGTTTTTTGGACCTTGCATAATACTGCAACTGCTCTAGTCAAAGTAATAGATGACTGGCTTTCTGCTCTGGACTGAAAGCTTGGAACTGTAGCTATCTTTCTTGATCTTTGTAAGGCTTTTGAGGTGGCCTGAAAGGGCAAGATTGTGGTTGCTGTCTAGTGCAGTTCCCACATGCCACCACCCACTAACATCAGCTAAATAACTGTTTAAAGCTGCTAAACTTGCTCCAAAATAGACAGATAACACTGCTTCTTAAAATGGCTAATCAAAAAATCACAATAGAAACAAATAATGCTCACTTTTGTGACTGCACCAGCCATTCAATCATCTCCAACTTCACAGGAAGGCATACCAGGACCAGGATGAGTGTTTTCTGCAGGAACTTGGGGTCCGAGGACTCCGATCATTCCCTGGCCTCATTTGGCCTGAATATGCAAAGTGAAGTCAAAGTGGGACTTCTTTTTTTTTCCTATTATTTATTTATGCTCCTCGGAGCCTGACAGGTGACTATTGCCCTCCCTTGGAGGGACTCATCCTATGGCCCGAGCATCCCCACTCATGCCAACCCCTAAAGTTCCCCCGCAGTGGTCAGGGAGTAGAGTGCTGGTGTTCTCCTCCCCTGAGCACAATGCAGAAGCCGGGGGTGACACAGGGATGTGACAGGCCATCATGGAGCCTGCCAGCTCCCTTTTTAATGTTTTCTCCCATCCCCCTCCACACCAATGTTCAGATGCCAGTACATGCCTCCTGATCCATACTGCCCTCCAGCCACCGCCAGAGGGCAGTCAGTGAGAGGGATGACAGAGTCCCCCCCAAGAGAGGAGAACAGTCCTCCAGAT
The DNA here is from genome assembly GCA_016271365.2 of Neoceratodus forsteri. NCBI lineage: Eukaryota > Metazoa > Chordata > Ceratodontiformes > Ceratodontidae > Neoceratodus > Neoceratodus forsteri. Next base: position 1,060,465,074 of record CM028130.1, on the reverse strand, counting down.
GCTCAATCTTCTCTTGTCTTTGCTGACCATCGGCAGTCCAGGCTCGTTCCTGAACCCAGGTCGCCGGCATGGCACAACGTGTAGTAACCTTCACCTCAACCTCCAGTGCCACAGGGTTGGCTGTCAAAGTGGGATTTCAGGAGACTTCGGGTGATGTCACCGTCCAAGATGGAGCACTAGCCTCTTCGCTCCACCTGTTTACCCAGTTCTTTCCTCCCTACAGCTTACATTTTCAGTTTTGTGGATTTGTTCTCATTTGTGGGAGGTCTACTGTTTTGAAGGGCAATCCTAAAAAAGTAAAAGAGAAGGATTCTTCTGCTGAACAGCCTCGTGATGTAGCATCTGAACTCCGGGAGTCAGGGATGGTGTCTATGCCCAAGACAGCCTCTGCAGTAATGGCGACAGCTTCATCTACTAATACAGCCCTACTGGAGTAACTTAGTGCCTTTCGCTCTGAAATGAAATCATTGCTGGAGGAGTTGAATACTAATAGGATGTCACTGGACACTAAATTCAAAGAGCTGAAGATTAATCAAACGGCGACTGACTCCCAATTAGACAGAGTGGAGCTCAAATTAATTAAAGTGATTCAGGAGACAAATTGTTTTGTGGAGAAGTGCGATGACCTTGAGAATTGTGCCCGCAATAATAATATAAGAGTTTATCGTCTTCCAGAGAGTGCAGAAGGAAGGAGAGAGAGAGAGAGTGATTTTCCTTCAGAGCTGATTCATGGATCTACTTGAATTCAGGATCTTTGCCCCCTTCCTATAGAAAGGGCTCATTGAGCACTGGCTCCTGCTCCAACAAGCTCAGACCAATGACCTCGCTCTGTGACCTGTTGCTTTTTCTGTTTTGCAGTAAAACAAGCCCTCTGGCATGGGCCTGGAGGAAGGACAGTTACTTTACAGAGGGCAGAAGATCAGACTGAGCAATGACTATTCTGCAGACTTGACCACTAAAAGGAGGACTGATGCTCCAATTCTCCATGCTCTCAAGCAACAATGAATTAAATTCTCCACTCCATATATTGCCCATCTCAAGATGTTTTTTCAGGATGGAGTCCAGATTTTTGATGATCCAGATGCTGCTACACAGGAGATAGGGACCTGGGGTTTCTTAGACATGGAGGAAGGAATGGAGCTTCAAGCGTCTTGGGAAAAATGGGAATTAGAGAGAGTTGCTTGAGCCAAAGTGTCACCATCAAGCAAGAGACAATGTTCAGAGCAAGCTTTGGAAGACGTGAAAGTGACTGCTGCAATCGTTCAGGAGAGAGGAGCCTGCATAACTATTTTAGGCCGGACTGATAGTGATTTCTGATTATGTCTCCTGCCTGGTTTGTCGTACTGGAATTTGGGTACAGGACTCATTCATCACTTATTACAGAATTTTCATAGCTTTCAGGACATTGGTAGGATTTCCTGCTTTTATGTGTGCCCTCTGTTCTTTATTGGAATGGAAGTACATTCACTTATGTTTTCTGGATGATTAATGGCAATGGACTCTGGATGCATATAGCTCCTTTGTTTGTATAGACATTCTCAGGAGGGTAACTATTCCTTCTTTTTATAGCTGTGGGCAGAGCCTACAGCCATCTTGATGTCTGTAGCTGGAAAAATGGAGTATGGTGGAACACATTTTTAGAGTTTTCATTGTATCCTTCCACATCTACAAATCACTATGCCAATTGAAATAAAATATTCCCTTCTTTCTGTTCAGAATGTTGGAGACATAACTCCAAGCTGCTTATCAGATGGACATTAGGAAACTAAAACAGCTTATTAAATATTAATTGCCTATTACACTGGAGTTTTGTTTACCCCCTTCGAGATGCAACAACTTGCACATTTAAATACTTAGCATTTAAACATTTTCTTGCTACTAGCTTCAGCTGGGCAGGTATTCTCCTTCAAGAAAGATTCATACCTCATAAATGCCACCTTTTTTCAGCAAGGAGTCTCCAAAAAAGATTTACGCTGTTTTTCTAACCTCTTAAGAGTCTATCTGATAAGCACTGTTTCAGACATATGCCAGGTCTTCTGTGAACTATCCAGGATAAATACATAGCAATCAGAAGGCATATTTTACTATGCTTTTACAGGGAAAAATATATTGAACTACAGCAAACACACATACATGCGTGCACACACACACACACACACACACACACACACTGTACACACCATCCTCATGGCCACAACATTCGAAATAAATATTGCAATCTAATATGTTATAAAACAATAAACTGTTTATGCCAGTGAACACAGTGAAGTTCTGTTTACAGTAGATTTCCTTTAAATATTTCTTATCCTATATTTTGTATCCTGGACAGCGCAGAGGAGATGCTACATCTCATTGTCATAGGGATCTTCAATTACACATTTTTGCACTGTATTTACTCAGGATGTCCCAGATTAGATGCAATATCTTGTTTTCACTGGGGTCATGATTTTACCATTTTTATAATGTATTTATTCAGGATAGCCTAGTCCAGATGTAAAAGATTGTTTTCAGTGGGCTAGATATTCAAAAGTGTGCCCATAACCTGTGCAATGTGATGAGCAGTGCAATCCAGTTGCATCACAGCAAACAAAAGCAATATGCAATGGATGCACCACAAAAATGTGCCTGTGCAAACCACACTGAATATAGCACAAATGCATCATTAAGCAAACAGACATGTGCTGGAGCAACCTGAACTGCACAAGAGTAAGAGAGCATGCTGAATATAGCAGGTGGAGCAAGGTGCACCATGCGTAAGGGAACACAGGCAGGGCTGCTCAAAGTCACAGTAGCATGGAAGTGGATGCTGGGAAGAACCACAAGGGGACAATTGGCAGGAGGCACAGAACAGGCAGAGAACCCAATGGCCATGGACAATACACAGAGCCCCACACAGACCCTGGGAACCTATGTGACAGAGCACAGAATGGCCATATAACAGATGGCTGCAGGGACTAAGCACCCCAGGACCACAGTCCCAACAGCCAACATGGGATAGCCAGTCACTGTAGCCACTGTGTGAAGTCCCCATGCATGCAAAGTGTGCCACAGTCACACTGTCACACAGGCACAGGGTGGTATGCTGCACATGCCACACAAATACACACAGACACAGGACACTGCACCACATAGCACAGCAGCACGTGGAAGGGTAACACAGCCGGGGGGTACCATGATGCACATGTAGACATGAGCACATGGCACTGTGGCATGCACAGAGGAGTGAGACAGCCCACACCCATGGAACAGTGACACACAGGGATGTGACAGACAGGCCACCGGGCACCTACCAGACCCACACTGCAGGGACACCACTGGCCAAGACAGGTACCTGCCAGACCACAGCAATGCTGATCTGCTGCAGCTGTTTTTATATGCGTAGTTTTTTTTATGAATTTTATGGCTATGTACTAGCACTATGGTTTTGGAATAGCGCTATTTTACAAATAAATGATTGATTGATTAATTGATGTACAACACCAGCACAGAGCAGCACCAAGCATGTGAGGGAGACACAGAAACACACAAACAAATGGCAGTAAATGGTTTAATACAACATGTAAAAAAAAGCAACACAACAAGGTACAGAACAGCCAACATGGCAAAACAGGCAAGAGTAATGGTACAGAAAGCATTGCACAGTCCAGTGGGGTACATAACAATATGGGATGGGAGTGTGTAGGGAGTGCAAGGGGAAACAATGCAACTGTCCAAGTGGGATGGGGTGCACAGGAGGGAAACCTGGGTTAACAAATGCCAGTGTCAAAAAACTATCTCTGCAGCCGGCAGATGGACACTTTCATCTGGCGCACCTCCACTACCAGCTCCCATGTCACCACCAACTGCCTCCTGGTCAGGAGGATGTAAAGTGCCATCCAGAAGATGATACACAATGTGAGCCACTATAGGGGCAACATGCCACCTTCCAGGATGCTGACACCCTGACGTCCACTCCCTGGCCCTGGATGACCAATGCAAAGGAAACACAGAACAGTCCTTAAGTGACAGGTCCCACACAGCAAATGGCCACCACCTCCCACCCAGGTCTGTGTGTGCAGGGGACTGTGGCAGTGCCCTCCCATGGATGATGCCACCAACAGCATATGGACAGCGCACACCCACAGCAACCCAGGATACTGTGCCACACATGGACTGTGTGACATGCCATAGAGTGCCATGCACCATCGCCTGTGCACAGGCACCCCACAGTGAGGGACGTATGCCCCCATGGGAAACACAAGAGCTGGCCAGCAGCAGCATGTGCGCACCATGGGACACATGCAGCCACCACCACTGACAGCAATAGGTTACCACCACACAGATGCCATGCACACAATGGGACCACCACAAGCTGCCAGCCAACACAGGCAGCAGTGACAGTGAGCCAGCACACACCAAAGCACTGCATGGCGGCATTGCTCTGCTATGTGTACTGCCCCCCCAATCTATCTCCAGCAACTGATGGTAAATGCATATTGCACACATTCACCTGCCACCTGCCCTGCTGGAGCAGCCACAGCACCTTCAACAGGTCACCTTTCCATCCTATTGGCCTCTGCCCTTGCCTGTCTGCATGCCTCTGGCCCTGTGAAGAAAACACGTACAGAAAGGACCATGAGAGGCATGCCAGTGATAGACACCCATACCCCCACCCAAGCAAGCCAGTCATGGCGCACCGCAATGCAGACCGGCATGCAATGACAGTGGCCCATGAGATGGGCACACTGTTCAGGCCACTGGCATGGTGCAACACAGTGTCACACAGAGCACAGCACCACCACACCACAGTACCCACACACCCTAACAGGGTTTGCCAGCCCTGTGTGCTGGTGCACACACATACCGACTGCACACCCCAATGCTCAAGGCCCGTACTGAGGCAGCATGCACCATGCATGGACACACATATGTGGCTGAGGGTTTGAACCATGGTGGGTACAGTCCTGCAGTCTCCGCAGCCGATCGCAGTGCCACAGGTCCCCATAATGGTGGCAGCACTGTTACCCCCTGTCTTGGGCACACCAGTGCACCCTTCCAGGCCCTGAGCCACACAGGCCCACACCTGGGACCGTGCTTCCTGCAACTCTCCTGCCCAAACAATTGGTCCTCCAGTGTGGCCACCACTGCCACCAGGTTCACCTTCTCCACCTCACTCCAGTTCCTGGCCCTATTTCTGAGTCCCCCAGCATGTGCATGCTTACCATGCAGTAGATTGTCCTAACTGTGCAATGTGGCACCTAAACTATACCTATGTAGCAGTGCTGTGCCTGTTGCATGACCAGAACACACAGCACACCATCATGCAGCATGTAATTTCATGATAGACATGAACAATTGTGGCCTATCATGCAGTACCACATATGCGCAATGCTGGAACTGCTGGTGGGAGACTGGAGTCAAACTAGTCAAGGGGGGAGGCACTGATAAGCAGCAGGAAAACACCCCAGCCTCCGCCTACAAAACAGGGTACTAAATGAGAAAAAGACCAAGGTAGAAAGGTCAGTGGGGGATGCCGCTACAGAAAGTAAAGCCATCAAAAAATGGAGAGCAATGAGTACCAATGCCCGTAGTCTGGGTAACAAGCTTCCTGAATTAGTGGCCTTGATGGAGGAGGAAGATCTGGATATTGTGGCAGTCACAGAAACATGGTTCACACAGAACCATGACTGGGATGTAAACATACCAGGATACACTATCTACAGGAGGGACAGGGAGGGTAAAAGAGGAGGAGGAGTAGCTCTCTACATAAGAGAAGAAATCAAAGCAACAGAACAAAAGGGTAAACAGGGAGGAGAAGAAGCACTGTGGTAAATTTGGAGGCAGGCAATGGCACCACAATCTGCACAGGGGTTAGACAGACTCCTCTCAGGGGAGGAAATGGACAAGGAAATGATAGAAAATATACTTAGAATGGCAGATAAAGGGAGATATTGCTGATGGGTGATCTGAATATGCCAGATGTTAACTGAAGTGCAGTTGCAGCAGCCACTTCTAAGAGTGGGTTATTCTAGATGCCCTACAGGGGCATGCCTTAGACAGCTAGTATTGGAGCCCACTCGAGAGGGAGCAATCTTAGACCTGGTTCTCTCAAATGGAGATGAAGAGGGATCACAGATGTAGAAGTGGGTAACCATCTGGGAACTAGCGACCATCGAACAGTATAGTTCATAATAAACACAGCAATAGAGTCAAGCCATACAAAGACAAAGGTACTGGATTTTAGGAGGGCTGACTTTGCTAAAATGGGTGAGTGCCTAAGGAATGCACTCAGCAAATGGGCAGGAGGAGGGGTGGAAGAACAATGGGAATAATAAAACTGCCATCACAGAGGCAACAAGCCTTTGTGTAAAGCAAATAAACAAAATGAAACGATGTAAGAAACCACTATGGTTCTCAAAGGAAGTGCAGTGAAGGTTCAAGAGAAAAAGAAAGCATTCAGGAAGTTCAAGGAATCACAGAAGGAACAGGACAGAGAACTGTATCAGTTAAAGCAAAAGGAAGCAGGAAAGGCAGTCAGAACAGCAAAGGCCCAAACCGAGGAAAAAGATAGCCAACTCAGTTAAGAAGGGGGATAAAACCTTTTATAGGTACATCAGGGAGCAAAGGAAGACCAAGGGAGGGATAGTGAGGCTTAATAAAAGGGAGAGAGGGTGGGCAGAGGGTGACTGTGAAAAGGCAGAGATACTAAACAAATATTTTTGCTCAGTATTTACAAAGGAAGAGGGGGAGGTACCTAAAACAAACAGTAGAAACACTCTGGATACAGAAGTTGATACCAGCCCAGTTACAGAAGAAAGGGTTCTGAAAGAGCTCTTAAAACTGAAGGTGGACAAAGCAATGGGGCCTGATGGGATTCATCCCAGAATTCTAAAGAACTAAGGGTAGAACTAGTGACACCACTGACTACCCTCTTTAACAAATCATGGGAGGATGGGGTGGTACCTGAGGACTGGAGGAGGGCAGATGTGATTCCCCTTCACAAAAGTGGGAGCAAGGCAGAAGCAGGAAACTACAGACCTGTTAGTTTAACCTCAGTGGTAGGGAAAATGATGGAATCACTTCTGAAGGAAAGAATTGTTGAGTATCTAAAGGCCAGAGGGGCACAGGACCCAAGGCAGCATGGATTCACAGCGGGAAGGTCATGCCAGACAAATCTGATAGATTTCTTTGACTGGGTGACCAAAGTAGTTGATCAGGGAGGGGCTGTGGACATGGCCTACCTAGACTTTAGCAAGACATTTGACATAGTCCCACACAAAAGATTAATATACAAGTTAGCCAGCCTGGGAGTGGGTCCCAAGATGACAGCCTGGGTAAAGAATTGGCTGGAGAACAGGACAGAGAGAGTAATAGTAAATGGAGTCCACTCTGAAAAAAGGGGGGTTAGTAGTGGGCTACCGCAGGGTTCAGTATTAGGACCGGTCCTCTTCAATGTCTTTATAAGCGACATTGCAGAGGGACTGGAAGGAAAAGTATGTCTCTTTGCAGATGACACAAAGATCTGCAACAGAGTTGATCCACAAGGTGGGGTGGAAAGGATGAGAAGGGACTTGGCAAGGTTAGAGGAATGGTCAAATGTATGGCAACTTAGATTCAATGCTAGGAAGTGCAAGGTAATGCACCTGGGAAACAAAAACCCAGGGGAAGAGTACACAATGGGGGGTGAGATACTAACAACAACAAAAATGGAAAGGGACCTGGGGGTAGTCATATCAGATGACCTAAAGGTGGGCAAGCAATGTGAGAGGGCAGCAAGGAGGGCTGGGGAATACTGGGATGCATAGGGAGAGGCATCACCAGTAGAAAACAAGAAGTTATTATCCCTCCGTACAGACAGCTGGTGAGACCACATCTGGAGTACTGCGTGCAGTTCTGGAGACCCAATCTCGCAAAGACATAGACAGGATGGAAGCTGTCCAGAGGAGGGCAACTAAAATGGTGCAGGGTCTGCACCGAGTACATATGAAGAGAGACTTAAGGAGCTTAATATGTATAGCCTCGAGGAAAGGAGGGAGAGGGGGGACATGATAGAAACTTTCAAGTACCTCAAGGGAATCAACAAAGTCCAAGAGGGTAGCATCTTTCAAAAAAAGAGGTGTGCAAGAACAAGGGAGCACAATTTGAAGATAGAAGGGGCAGCTCAGAGGTAATTTAAGGAAGTATTTTTTCACAGAGAGGGTTGTGGATGTATGGAACGGCCTTCCAGAGGAGGTTGTGGAGTCAAAAACAGTGGTGGAATTCAAGCATGCATGGGACAGTCATAAGGCAATTCTAGGGGGTGGGGGTAGGAAGAAGTAGGCTGCTGGTTAACTAGGATCTTCAGCTTATCCATCAGGTAGGGAAATGGGCAGACTGGGTGGGCCAAGCAGTCCTTATCTGCTGTCAAATTCTATGTTTCTATGTTTCTATGAGTCACAGCCGTGACTCACATACACACAGGTGTGCATATACGCCATCTTGTGAAGGGCATGCATCACCACAGATGCCGCACAACAATGGCGCATTGACTGCACATGCGTGGACAATGGCATGGAGCTCTAGGGCCAGGTGCGCAATAAGCATGGCATGCATATCCCCACCACATGCGCGGTACGCACTCATGGATGCATGTGCGATAGGACATGCAAGTGCAGCACAATCATTTGCTCAGTACGCAGGAATGAACAGTGCATAGCTGCCAGCGAGCATGGCAATTGCAGTATTGTGCAGTGTGCATGCGCTAGAACTGCGCCTGTGAATTGCTTCGCCGTACTCATGTTGCACATTACACTGTCCATTGTGCAGGGAGCAATTTTGCAATATTCAGCCAGTTTATGCAAATGGCCTCATAAGCCAATGCCAGGCGCAAGTGCTCACATTCACATCTCATTACTGGTTGCTCACAAGCTCATTTGCATGACCTGAGCAATAAATACAACACCAAACAGCACTGGTCACTGACAGGTATTGCAGCCTTTAAGGTAAGACTGTTCACATTGTGAAATTTCAGTGTTATTGCACTGCTGCAGTCTAATGCTGCACTGTTACAGGAAGTGCTACTATGTTGATCATTGGTGCATCGATACTGTTCACAGGATGCAGCATGTCAGATTCGGAGAGTGCTGAGGAGCAGGTGCCTGCCAGAAAGTGCAGGCAGCACATTAGCAAGGATGAGAAGCAGGCCCTGTTCAAGGCCCACCTGGAGAGGGAAGACCTCCTGAATGGGGCCACAGGGAACACACAGGAATGGGCCAATAGGTGGGATGAGGTGGCAACGTACATCAACGCCCGTGGCCGCCACAACTGCAGTGTACAGGAGTGCAAGAAAAAGATGGGCACAGACAGAAGGCACATAAAGGAGAAGATAGCTGCCATCAGGGCATCTCGCAATAGGATGGGTGGCGGACCATTCACAGCACCCGTCCTGTCAGCAGGGGAGGAGCTGGTAGCAGCCACCATCAGCTAGGCAGCCATTGAGAGTGTCCTGGGGGAGGTTTTCAGACAGAAGGCAGCCCATCATAGCACTGTGAGTATGACAGCTGGGGGGAGGGGGAAGTGTGTGCATGCCACTGGTGTGCCTGGTATACTGTAGGTATGCAGCTACTCTGTACCCAATGTGGCATGTTGTGGTGTAAGGCATGCATGGCCACACTGTGCATGAACATGGTCTCCTGTGTGCTGTGTGGCAGCAGTATAGGGCACGTGATGGTAGGGACATGCAGGGTCCAAGAGGTGCATGTCACCTGTCACACCTGATGGCTGTGTGGGTGCTGCAGTGTGGTGCTGGCACCTCCACAGGCACAGTGGCCACAGTCATTAGCATGGCACACTGCACAGGGCATGCACATGTGGTTTGGGGGGGCAGGCTGTATGGGGGGGACATGCTTGCCGTATGTGTGCAGGTGCATCACTCCACTGTGTGTCAGCAGATGTGTGGCCACATGTCCTATGCCACATAGGTGGCATAGCAGACATGTCATGCAATGCCACCACACCAGATGCAGATGTGGCCTGGCACACCTGTGGCATGCATGCAGACATTGCACAGAACACCAGACTATATACGTTGCAACAACATCACCATTGACATCACCCATTCTGTCTTCCAGCTTCATCACTCCTCAGGGATGCAGTGCAGGATGAGACCATCAACATGGCACATGATGATGCTGTGCCATCCACTTCTACTGGCATCATGGCCACAGACAGGGGGTGCCATACTGGTATGGGACTGGTGGAATTCCTTGGACTGGGGGACGACGATCCACTGGCCGACCTCCTTCTCCCAGAAAATCTGCCAGTGCTTGTGCCAGCAACACGGGATTACAATGCATATGACAGTGATTATGACCTCACCCTGATCCTGGGTAGCACTGGTAGCTACACACCACCCCAGGGACAGGTATTGTCACAGGCAGCGGCAGGCAGCCAAGGTGACCCAGCAAACACACAGGCCCCTCCATGCCCACTCGTTGGCATGTGATGCTGCTGCTGGTGCTGGCTGAGGATGGGGTGCTGGTACGGACACTTGTGCCACTGGGCAGGTTCAGCAGGCTGCTAACATGCTGCAGCAGCTTGCAGTGGATACTGTGCAGCACTCCCCAGGGACCACTGTCAGAGCACGCAATTAGTCCCCACCACATGCGTGGACCCCTGTGCAGCGTTCACAGTTGAGGGATGTGGTACGGCATGCCGCCACCCCTCCCGCCTGTCCGTGGCAGCACCATGATGTGCCCAGTGCTGACAGGCTGGATGAGCACCTCAGGCTGCTGCAGGATTCCATGGGCAACCAGGCAGTGCTCGGGCCAGAGATACATGCACTGCAGATTGAGGTGCATCAACTAGCTGAGCGAGGGGACATCGGATGTGCATGATTGATTGGTGAGATCCAGCAACTGCAGGAGGCCTCAACCACATCTCTGGACCACATAGCAGAGACCATTGCTGCCAGATTTGCATTGCTGGCATCCAATGGTCACAGCAGGGCATGCAGGACTTTCTGTAGCGTTATGTCTACACCATGGAGTCAGCATCTGGCAACCCCATCGAGCCTGATGCCACCCACTGCCATGCCGATCCCTGCCACACTCGTCAATAGTCTGTTTCCCAGTCTGTACACACAAGTGAGGACCCAGTCATGTTCTCAAGCCTCTACCTCTGTGAATGTGTCCGTGACACCTCCTCTGGCTGTAGAGCAGCCTGTGCCTGCCACACAGTCAGGGTGTGGCAACCCACATGGTAGTGGCAGCCATGGTTCCGTACGGTAGTTCTGACAGGTGCACTGCCCAGTCCAGTTTCCTGCTGCTGTTGCCAGCTATGCACATGTTTAGTCATGGCCTTGTTTACATGCTGTTGCAGCTGTGTGACCTGGGTCATGTACAGCATGTGTGCGAGTAGTTCTGCTGGACCATGTGGCACGGGCACAAAGAGTGCAGCACTGTGTTGGCATTGCCTGTGTGCTGGCACTTGCCCTCTGATCCATGCCACAACCTGCTGTACTGCTGAGTGTCTCTTCCTCTCCCTAGTTGCACCTTTCTGTGTGTCCCATCTGGTGCCCTGTGCCCTGCTGTGCACCCTGTGGCAGTACTGCTGCTTGTGCCTGCCTGTCATTGTCCACATTGGTATACAGCACACGGCACATGGGTGGTTGCGTCTGTCTCTGTTGCTCCATGGGGGTGTGGGGGTGCAGGCATGTGTGTGTCCACCAGTATGTGCAGTGTGTGAGCCTGTGTCCCTGCATGCATCTCTGTGTGTCCATGTATGTCTGTGTCTGCCTGTGTGTGTTTGTGTGTGCATGTATGTGTGTGTGGGTGTGTGTGTGTGTTATGCTGTGCATGCACTGCTGCCCTTTGTGGCACTCACCTGCAGTTCCCAAAGTGCTCCTTGACTACAGTGTCTCTGTGCCTCCTGACACAGGCTGCCAGCTTGGGGTCCCTAGTCTTCATGGGTGGCTGCACATTCCCATTCAGCTGGTCTTCCTCATTATCATTGGTGCTGTTGCCCTCATCCACCTGGACAGCTATCCCATGGTCAATGGCCATGTTGTGCAGCTTACAACAGGCAAGGAGTAGGCCATAGACTTCCGCAGGGCTGTACTGTAGGGCACCACCGGATCAACCTAGGCAACAGAATTGAATCTTGAGCATGCTAAAGACACACTATATGTTATTACATGTGGCAATGTGTGCCTTGTTGTGTCTCTCCTCTACACCATTGCTTGTTCACCAGATGGGGTGACCAGCCAGGGTCGGAGGGGGTATGCACTGTCACCTGTGGAGAGAACACATTTGATGGTTACTGCCTGTCATTGCCTGTTTCAACCCCCCCCCACTTCTGAATCACACTGCCACCACCTGCCACCTTGTGTGCCCTGGCCAAGGCCTCCCATGCATGGCTGCTGTGCCACCATCCATGCCTCATCAACTGTGTTCTTCATGCCTGGACACCTCTGGCCATGCTCCCCTGCACTGTTGCTATCCTCCTTTCCTGTCCTGTCCCCTCACCTAGCACTGTCCTCATTCCCTGTCTCCCCAACCTGCTGCTGTGTGGTGTAATGCATGGCTGATGGTGTCACCTCTTCCCAGACCCTATTCACCTAGTAGGTGACCTGTGGAGATCACCCCACTCTCAAAACGCTGGCACAGAATGAACTGGTGCCATATAAATGCATCATGAGTACTCCCAGGGTGTGTGGCGGACACATTAATGATGATGCACCCAGTGGCATTGCACACCACCTGGCAGTTGACTGAGTGCTAGCCCTTTCTGTTGACATATACTGCACCTTCCGGCCCAGGTGGTGCATGTATGGCCACATGGGTGCAGTCAATGGCCCTTATTACACCTGGCATGCATGCCACCCTCTGGAATTCCTGCATGTTTGCTGTACGCTCTGCCTCTGTGCTTGGGAATGTTATGTACTCCAAAGCATGTGGCAGCAGAGTGTTGAGGACCTGGGTGAGGAGACGAGACATGGCCAACTGTGAGATTCCAGTGGATGCACCCACTGGTTTCTGGAAGGTGCCTGTGGTGAGCAGGCACATTATAGCTGTCACCTTTGTCTCCATCATCATGGCATGACTCCTTTTGGTGGGTGCCTGCAGCTCATCATGGCACAGCTCACATAGCTGCCTCAGAATTGCCCTGTTCAAATGATACCAGCCCACTGTCTTGGTGTCCCCATAGTCCTGAAATGTGAGCTGGGCATGGTACTGTCTGTGTTGGGCATAGCACCGATGGGCCCTTCCTCTGTCACATTACTGTTCCTCCCTCCTCTCCACCCCCTCATCACCTGCTCCATTATGAATGGTACTGCATCCATGGCTATTGCTCTCCTGGACTGAGCCTCTGCTGTGTGTGTGTGTGTGTGTGTGTGTGTGTGTGTGTGTGGTTGAGCCTCCTTCATTTATGCTCAATTTTGTGTGGCGCATTCTGCGAGTTGCTCCACAATTGCGTTGTGTGTTTCCACTGAATATGCCATTGCGCCACATATTCATGGGCACGCCCCCTGTACTTGTGCAGTATGCATTACTGTTGTGCGGGGTGCAACTGGAATTGTGCTGCACATTCATGCTGTTTGAATATGGTTCTGGGGTGCACTTCTGTGCTTGCGCCGGTGCAATTCAGTTGCATAATATGCAGACTCCTTTATATTTTTGATTTTACGCAGTACAGCATAATATTGTGTAGCTGTACAGCCCCACTGAAACTACATGCCATGTCTTCTGTGAATTATCCAGGCTAAATATATAGCCATCCACAGGCAAATTCTAGGAAAACACATTGTAAAAATGTGTAAAATGAAGACCACATTGAAACTGCCTCTCAGCAGATCTGCATTGTGCAAATTCATTAGAAATAATGGGTAAAAGTATCCCAAAAGCTTTCCACAGCCATTTCGGCTCTGACCAGAGTTTGTTTAAAAGTTGCTACAGTGAGCACAGACTGTTTCTTTCCAGGAGACTTAATGATTTATTCTACCCCTGACTTGCCACAAGCTGGCAGTGTTTATCTAAGCAAATTATATAGATCTCTCCCATGTTGTGAAGGGGCGTTATCTAGTTTTGGAGTTGTCATATTTAATGATTGTTTTGTTTTTGTTCAGGAGACACATGTCTGGGGATGAGTTTACATTAGTGTTATACAATTCCTGTTTTGTTTTTATATTTTAAGGGGCCTCTAAAGTTATATGGGGGAATAGGTGCTCCTCTGATGTTCTACTTAGCAACTATTTCTATTTAGTGGATCTGGCTCGTCATGGGGCAGTTCATATTAGGACACTGGGTTAATTATATTAGTTTGGGTGGAGTAGTCTAAAGGTTCTCTTTAGAATCGGATTCTTCATTTTCCGGTATGGAGTGTGGCCGTAGTAAGATAGGAAAAAGTGATCTTCCTAGCACATTTATTTTATGTTAAGGTACTGTGTTTTTTTATCCCTCCCCCCTTTGTTTTACTCCTTTTTTGCCCTGTTCCTACTAAGAGGCTGTTTCATTTGTTTTTGCTTTTAGTTTGTTAATTGTTTTTGTTTAGGAAGACAATTTGGGTTGTTTGCTATTTATCCATTATATTCAGCACTAGGGGATCGCCCCTTTTTTCTGGATGATTGAAGATCAGCATTACTTATATAATATGTAGTCGGATTTATGACTTGAGTTTTTATTTTGAATATAACTGATACTCCATAAGATGGAAAAGTTGGATATTAAGCTCTTCCTATGTATTTTATTTGTGGGTGTAGGGCAGACTAGATTTCATTTTGATATTTTTTTTACTTTTTTGTTCTTTTTTACCCCAGAACAGCCAGGCAAATTGAGCCAGACTTCTCCTGCTCTGAGGGTTATGGCGTTTTTCGTTGTCTTCAAATTGGGGAGTGTATTTTCTCTTAAGGGGGGCTATGGTCTCTTAGTTACATAGAAATGTTTTTTTCTTTGGCTTTTGTCCATAAGACTGAGAGTTTCATCCAGGGATTGAACACATGACCACAGCATACACACTTGAAGTCTGCTGGTTGGAGTGCAGTGTGCCTGAGGGAGAATACGTAAGTTCCACTGCCCCCTCTACTCACTGTTACCCTTCTGGATCAGGGGGTATGCTCCCTCTGCAGAGGACTCAGTTGGTTCTCTTAGGTCCTTTTTTCCTTCTTTGTGGCCTACTTTTGTACTTTAATGGTACTGACCCATGTGAGGCTTTGGGGGATGGGGGTTGAGGAACCTTGGTTGTTTTGTGGGGTTAGTTTTCATGGGGTAGAGAGTATGAATATTGAGAAGCGTGAGCATAGGTTTGACAGTTGTATCACACAGGTAGTACCCCTTCTGTGGTTTTGGGGAAGTGAAACTGATTATTCTATTGTGTTTGGTATATATATATTTTGAGGGAAAGGTACATTTCATCTGGTTAAATATTATTCTGTTCTTAAGTCTGGGTAATGAAACTGGGTTTAAAATCTGTAAGGATTATGGGAAGTTTAACTGTATGTTCTTTAAATGTTAAGGGAATTCGCAATGTTGTAAAGTGAGCCAGGATATTAAAAAAGCTCGGCTGTCACAAGAGTGATGTGGGCTTTTTACAGGAAACTCGACTGTCTGAGGTGGGGCATAACAAGCTCCGGAGGTCATGAGTGGGAACGTTTTTTTCGGCCACACATTTGTGCCAACAAGGTGGGAACAGCTATAATATTACAGAAAGGCCTTCCATTACATTTGATGCAAGTGCAGTCAGATCCCGGAGGCAGACACATGATGATTGTAGATACTTTGCTGGGTAACCCTGTTCATTTGATCTCAGTTTATGCCCTGAAACCTCCTACTCAAGGGTGTTTTTGACAGTTTTTTGCTTGTTTAGCTAAACTCTCTGAAGGCTGGCTGATTTGTGCAGGGGACTGGAATTACGTTGAGTGGCCTGAATTGGATAGACATCCTGTTCCTCAGAAAGGGGAAGGGGTCTACTCTAGACTATTTCGAACCTTGGTCTCTGAAGGTGGATTAGAGGAACCCTGGCATTAACAATTTCCCACTTCTAGGGATTATACTTTTTAATCTCCTGCTTTGAACTCATGTGCCTGCTTTGACCATTGTTATGTTCAACAGAAATGGATGTCAATGTTCAAATCGATTATTATTTATCTGATCTCCATCTCTGATCGTGCTTTGTTGGGTATTAAATTAACATTGACCCCCATGCAGAAGGTTGGACTTTGGCATCTTAATGCAGGGTTACTCCATGACACATTTATTTCTCAAATTACAGAGTGATCAAGAACTATTTGGTTGAGAATTTGGGGAATGGTGTTCCTTTGAAGCATGTATGGAATGGCCTCAGAGTAGTGGTTCGTGGGCATATGATTTCCTATGCTTCTTTTAAAAACAGGGAGCACTGGAAGCTGACTTGTAACTTGGAATCTCAATTATCTGAGTTAGAGAAGGAACACCAGCAGACACAAGACTTCCAACTAGTACTGCAGTTGCAGACAATCAGGGAGGAGCTGAATAAGATGGATCTTCAGAGGGTAGAAAACTCTGCTTTACAGATCAGAAATACTGTAAGGGAGGGAATAAAGCAGGAAAACTGCTAGCTATGCAGTTGAAAAAAACAAGAGGTTGATAGTATGTTTCCAGCATTATTTCCGATAACCCTCTTCAGGAAGGTCATATTGATCCATACTTAATTATCCAGGATATTCAGGATTATTATATCCATTTATATGCTAAAGAATGAGACCCTAATCAAGAAGTTCAAATACCTAGTTTCCTGGATGGACTCTCCCTGCCTTGTCTTACCCAATCTCAGCTGGAGAGCCTTGTTGCCCCTTTTTCAGAAGCCGAATTGCAGGCAGTTATTTATTCTTTGAAATCTATTAAAGCCCCAGGTCCAGATGGTTTTATTCCAGAATGTTATAAGAATTTTGCTTTGGAATTGATTGCTTTGCTGACTTAGTTTTGTAATTTAGTGCATGTGCCCAGAGCATTGTCAGATACTTGGAATGAAACAATTATTTCTGTCCTACCCAAACCAGGAAAAGATCTGGTATGTTGTGCTAACTTCCATCTGATTTCTTTATTGAATTACAATTGCATTGCTTTTACAGAAAGTAATACATACACTAGTTCATTTGGATCAAACCAGGTTTATTCCTGGTAGGCATTTGCAGGATAATGTTTGAAAATTGTTGAACATCCTCTTAACATCTCAGGCTTGTCCATTGATCGTGTGGGAGCGGTGGCCTCAATTGATACAGAGAAGGTGTTCAATTGTTTGGATTGGCAATTTCTATTTATCATTTAACACTTTTTGCACCCCCCAGACAGCCCCCATCTGACCAACCCCCTCAGCCCTGTCACACAGAATTACTGGGGCTTACCTTACTCCCGGCCCCGGGAGTGGAACCTGTGGGGAGTCAGTCGCCATCCTGCCGCCTGTGATTTTCTTCCTCTGTTTACACCCAAGTGCCCCAGGAGTGGGTACGCATGCATGTGGAGGCATGCATTAGTCCCACAGCCCCCAGTAATGGCCCCTTTCCTCCCACCCCAGGCCTGGTGCCTGGCTCCTCCTGGCCTGTGCTATCTCCAGCCTCCACCAGGTGGCAGCCATCTGCCAGAGGAAGCCCTTACACCTCCCCAAAGAGGAGAGCTTACCTGTCAGCAGCTCCATCCAGCTCCACCTTCCCCTGTGCTGACCTGAAACAGCCTGGGCTCATTCCAGAACCCAGGTCACTGGCATGCTGCGAGGTAAGGCATCCAGTGCCTCAGCCTTCAGCATCACCAGGCCGGCAGGATCAACAATTTTTAATGGCTACGTTATCCAAATTTAGTTTTGGTCAGAAATTCTGTAACTAGTTAAGGAATTTGTACGCACAACCACAAGCACGAGTACGGGTGAATGGTTTGCTATCTTCTGGGTTTTGAATAGAGCATGGGAAGAGGCAAGGCTGCTTGCTTCCTCCCCCCCGCCATTTACATTAAGTGGAGTCGTTAGTGGCGTGGATTCAGCAATCAGAGGAGTACCAGGGCATTTTGCTAGCATGCAAAGTATTGCAAATCTCCCTGTATGCCGATGATATTCTATTATATCTAGAGAATCCCGTAGTGAAGATAATGTTGGAATATTATGGTTGGGTTTCAGGGTTAAAGGTGAATGACACTAAGACAGAAATTTTTTTTTGGGGGGGGGGGACATTCCTTGGCGGGTAAAGCTTATAAGACTTTTGGGTTAAAACAAGTATCTCAAGGTTTCAGACATTTGGGTATTTGGATACCCCGGGAATTTTCCACCCTTTTTGATACTAACTATGATAAGTTATTGAAAGAAGTCCAAACAGATTGCTGTCGCTGGAGGAAACTTCCACTCTCTGTGGCAGACAGAGTCAAAACTATCCAAATGAATGTTCTTCCTCAGTTTTTATTACTATTTTCAACTCTCCCTTTGCCAGTCCCAGCCACCTTAAGGCACTCTTTATGATGAACACTGTCTAAATTTATATGGAAGGGGAAACATTCAAGGATCAGGTAGTCAGTTTTAACAGTGCCAAAGGCTAAAGGAGGTGTGGCAATTCTTGATTTCTGGATGTACTATTGGGCTACACAACTTTAGTACTTTGTGACTTACATGTCCATCTGAACCCCCGTGAAGGGCTTTGGAATCAGTTTCTATACTCCGTTTACATTTATCTGATATATTATTTACAAAGATAGTCAATCTTAATTCTCTGAAAGTTAAGAACCCCTGGGTGGGTCTCATGATCAAAACTTGGTGGAAGGTTTGTAGGACATTCCAGTTAAATCTAGATATCTGCAGTGAGACCACACTTCGTTCCTGTCTGGATTTTTCCCCTTTCCACTCCGATACAAGTTTTCAATATTGGGTGGCCTAGGTCTTAACTGTGTGTCGTAGTTTCTTGATGGGGGGATCTTTAAATTCTTTGTTCAGCTTAAGGAGGAATTTGGTTTACCACCATCAGACTTTTTTTGTTACTTACAAATCCAGCATTATTCAATGGCTCCTTCCAGAATTCATTTCTTACAGTCTGAAGCTAACCTCTTACAAACATTTCTATTGATGCTGAGTAAACAGCTGAGAATAAAATTAAATGGATCATTTCCAAACTGTACAAGCAGCTTAGGGATTTAGATCCAGACCCTCCCATTGTAGTGAAATATAAATGGGAAGAAGGGGCTGGGGTTTCTTTGATGGAGACAGACTGGGTTCAGATTTGGCAAGGGGTTCACGTTACCATGTTCTCTCCCTCCTGGAGAGAGCTTCATTGACAGGTAGTGGTGAGATTTTTTCATTTTTTCATACCCCAGTCATAGTCAAGCACTGTGGGCAATTTTGTACAGATTTATGTTGGAGGGGGTGTGGGACAGTTGGGAATCACGCGCATATAATTTTAGCTTGCCCCCAGATTCAGCCATATTGGAGAACAATCACTACAGTAGTAGGCTGGATGATGGGATTAGAAATTCCTTTTCATTTCCAGGTTTGGGTTTTGGGTTTATCTCCTCCAGTTTTGAAGGCAAAAGCAGTCAAATATTTATTTTATATTCTTATAGCTGCATCCCTAAAGACTCTTACACAATTATGGATGATGTCTCGGTTACCTACAGAGGAATTGTGGTTATGTAATTGCCACAAAATGTTAACTATGGAATGGGTGGCAGCTCTTCTTTGGTTCCAAAGAGAGCATTTTCATAGTAGATAAATGCCTTTCTTTCATTTTCTTGCAGAGAAAGAAAGGAGTTAATGTGGTAGAGATCCAGGCTCACTATATATGAATATATATGACTAATGAACTACATAAGACTCATTAGCTAACTAACTAATATATTCTAGGCATATTTATTTAATTACTTCTGGAATTCTTCTTTTTCAGTATTATTACTCTTTTTGCCTGCCCTGGCATTTATGTTTGTATGATTGTGGTATTGTAAAGTTTGTTATACGTTATAAAAACTTTTAATAATGTTTAAAACCCCCCCCAAAAAAGAGTGGGATTTCAAAATGTTACTACTCAGATTCTCCATATTCAAAACATAGTGATAAGCCTTACTGAGACCTTGGCCTCCACCACAGCCTAACTGGATGAAGCAGAATGCCATGTAAGCCACCTAGAGGATGCCCTAGCAGACCTCACTCAAGACAGAGACCAGATGAGAATGTCCCTGGTGGCAATACAGGAGCAGGCAGATGACCAAGAAAATAGAGCCCACCACTCCAACTTATGCTTGGCTGACTGAAGAGAAGGTCTTGAAGGAAGAATGACAGCCCTACTATTCAGAAATGACTCACATAACACCTAAAAATGGGTCTGGAGGCAGCAACATAAGAAATTAAATGAGAACACTGGATCAGGCCGTGACCAAAACCTGGGGACAAACCTAGATATTTCCTTATCTGCTACCACTGATACCCTGAGGAATAAAAGGTCCTGAAAGCTATAAAGTGCCACAGCCCAATATTGGTGGAAGGAGGCAAGGTGTCAGCCTTTCAGTTCTATACCCAGGACTTAAAGTAAGAGGCAACAGTTTACAGGTATTAAATCTAAACTGCATCTCTGTGGTTTAGAATTTGTGCACCTGTATTACTTTCACCGTAGGATCACCTATGCCAGCCATCCACCTCACTACTTTGACATGCCTCAAGAAGCTGAGGACTATGTTACTACAGTTACTACAGAAAATGCCACTGTGGGGGGGGGCAGGAGATCAGCTAAATAAACTGCACCAGCCACCTGAATGAGGCCATTTCTGTTTGAGTAAAACTAACCCCGTGGTGCCCCACTTTGACTGTCTTAGTGTTTGCACAGCATTTCCTCTCCCCTTACCCCCGTGCTGCTTGATGCTGTGGGCTCTGCCTTCTTGAATGTCTGCACTGGTGTGAGCGGCACCCTCTGCTGCCTCAGGAATTCTGTGTGTGTAAAACAGCGCTGTCAGGATATCCTGGCAGCCCTCGATATGGCATGACTTAAACAGATCCCATGGGGTAAGCAGATTCACTTTAGTCCGGTTTGTTGATGGTTGGGCCCATGGATCGGGCAGATGGGGTTGGGGTGAGAGGGAGACGGAAAACAGGTGGGAAACCACGGACACAGTCGGTCAGATATGGTCTACATAAAAGGCAGGGTTGGTTCTTACCAAACAATGATCTCTCCCATATACACAGAAGTCCCATTCCCTCTGTGCCGGGGGGCAGGGTAGTCACACCAAGAGCTGGTTGTTCACATTAAGCATCTCATAGGATTGAATACACACCTTGGACACTTGAAGATTTTGCGTCTGCCTTTTTTTTATTATATTTTATTGAAATGTTTCAATTACAACATCAGTCACACTAGCAACAAATAAACATTCCAGACAAAAAAAACAACATAATATCACCTGTAAACTCAACTGATAAGAACAGACAGCTACAGAAAAACTCACTAACAAGTAAAATAAAAACAGAAAAAATACAATAAAAAAGCAAAATAAATGCCAAAAGCAAATCTAGGCATTACACTAACCCAGGAATCAGTTTATCTGAAAACAGAGTCTTTTCCATAGATGAAAACTCATTGGGCTAGATATTCAAAACTTTGCCCCGGGGCTAAATTAGCACTGCCCGGCAGGCAAACTTAGACCGGAGCACAAAGCAAGCTATAGTCAAAAGGAATAGCCCAGCGCAAACAGCTTCTGAATATAGAATGGGAATGAGGCCGTGCAAACTGGTCTGGGAGTGCAGGGCAAATGTAGCCCTGGAATAAGACAGCACTGAATATAGCAACCAGGAAGTGCAACCCACAACAACAACACAGTGCACAGCAACATGAGGGTAGGTAGAGGTGAACTATGTGGCCGATGTGTGTGTGCCATCAAATGCATGGACCCAGTACAGCTGCAGGCAGCAGCAGATGTGAAAGAACAGCATTCAAAACTGTCTAATATTCCCTGAACCTTAGTGCCATGCTAACATGTCAGTACAGCTTTAGCGCGGAGCTAAGCCGTTTTCCCAGTGCAAACACATTTGCCCGGTGCTAAGATTTGCCATATTCAAAAGTGACATTCAAATCAGCCCACTTAGGTAGTCTCTGAGCAAACATCCAGATTAGCATCTCATTATGCCTTGATTTGCATGCAGTTTGCCGAGCATTACTGCAGGGTCACACAGCTCCACCTGTAGGTCAGTCTGAAAGTACAGGGGGCTGGCCAGGTCTGGCCACAGCTCCACCTGTAGGTCAGTCTGACAGTGCATGATGGTTGCTCCAGCCTACAGGTATGCAGTACAGGATAGCATTGTGTACCCCAGGGGACAACACAGCAGAGGCACAGGCGGTGGTGGCGATGCCTGCAACTGTCACACTGTAGGGCATGCTACAATGCACAGCTGACACCACAATAGCAAGGTGGCCAGTGGTGTGAGGGACACAGCAATGCTTATGGTGTGTAGGGTAGTGAAGACCACTGCACTGTACACAGAGACAAGCCAACCTTGCAGGTGTGTACTGCCAGTGGACATTACTGTCACACTGTTGTGTGATCCACAGATGCTTCACCTCTGGCATGGGACGCTCATAGTGACATAGACATGGCTGGCTGTGTGTGCTGTGGTGTATGTACAGCTGTACGGTACATGACTGGGGGGGCATGTACGATCAGACAGGCACTCTGGTATTGGGGTATTCCCAATACTGGCCCATGTGCACTGCATGCTGTGTCCCAGCCTTGTGGCCACACCCGGTCTGTGGTGAGGCCTGGCCACCCATACACCCTCCCCTCAGCACCCACCATGCCCACAGTGCTGCATGTGTGTGCTGACATCTGTTGGTCACCACAGACATATGGTCTGCAAGTGTGTGCTGTATGTCCACACTACCATGGTGGCCCCTGGGGGCCAGGTCACCGCTACTGCCTGGCATGGCTGGGACTGATGGCAGCAATTTACATCATTGTGGTGCCACTGGTGAGCAACATGTTTCCTCCATGTCTGGCATTTACTCTGTGTCATAGTCATATGATAGGGTCGCGCAAGGCCGCATTAATGCCACGCAAGGCCACAATGTTGCGCAAAGCTGTTTGCCCAGAGTTAAGACCAGCTTTTCCTGGGCGGAAATTTGTACCACGCAAAGGGTCATGCTAAGTCGTGCTAAACATCATAGTGCGGCGCTAGTCACTGAATATCCCATAGCACCTGTATTCATCTTCAGTTTGCCCCTTGCATATAATTGTGGTTTGCCCTGTACTAATGTGGTTTGCGCGTGCTAGTTGGACTTTTGAATATAGCTGACCCACGCTAATCCCACGCTAATCCCATGCAAACCGTTGGCACACCATGCAAAGCTTTGAATATCTGGACCATTGTCACTAGGAGAGGGGATGGAAGCTAGAAAAGGGGGGCACAAGGGGGAAGAACTCAAAAGGGTGCATACTGTTGTGTTTTACACTCAGTTGATGACTTGGTTTTGAGCAGGTTAAAACTCTAATGTACAGTGCATTTATTATTCATCCAGCAGATCTCCTAAGCTTTCCTTAACATAGAAATGCTTTCCTTAACTATAGAAACATAGAAGTTGATGGCAGATAAGGACTGCAAGGCCCATCCAGTCTGCCCATTTTTTCTACCTTATGAATGTGCCATTGGCCTTTGATCTGTCAATGGCCTATCTATTCATACTCATCTGTATTGCTCTCTTAAGCCTATCCCATGCCTGTTTGAAGCCCTGCACTGTATTCATATCCACCACTTCCTGAGGTAGGCCATTTCATGTATCCACCACCCTTTCAGTGAAAAAGAACATCCTCAAATTACCCCTTAATTGGCCTCCTTCTAATCTCATGCTGTGTCCTCTTGTCCTGCTATTTTTCTTATATTGAAACATGTTAGACTCTTTCACCTTCTTAATGCCCTTAAGATGTTTGAATGTTTCGATCATATCATCTCTCCCCTTCCTTTGCTCTAGGTTATACATATTGAACTCCATTAATCTGTCCTCATATGTTTTCTGATGCAGTCCCTGCACCATTTTGGTTGCCCTTTTCTGGACTGCCTCCATTTTGTTAATGTCCTTGTGCCGGTGCAGTCTCCAGTACTGCATGCAGTACTCCAGATGGGACCTAACCAGTGTCTTGCAAAGAGGGATTATTACCTCCTTCTTACGACTTGTGATACCCCTACTAATACACCCCAACATCCCTCTAGCCATACCTACTGCTTTAGTGGTCTGGTTGTATGATTTCAGGTCATCTGTGATGATGACGTCTCAGTCTCTTTCTTCCCTTGTGATTGCCAACTCCCCTCCCAACCTATAGGTAGCATCAGGGTTTCTCTTCCCTATGTGCATGATCCTGCACTTCTTTGCATTAAACCCCAATTGCCACTCTTCCGACTGTTTTGCCAGTTTATCCAGATCTCTTCTCATTCTACCCACCCCATCTGGATCATCTACTATGTTGCAGATCTTGGTGTCATCTGCAAACAGGCAAACTTACCCTCCAGTCCATCTGTAATGTCACTGATGAAGATATTGAAGAGGACTGGCCCCAGGACTGATCCCTGAGGTATCCCACTTGTGACTTGCATCTCTTCTGACTGTATAACATTTACCACCACTCTGTTTTCTGCCTGCCAGCCAGTTTGCCACCCAGTTGATCAACTTCTGACCCACCCTGAGTCTATCCAGCTTATTAATTAATCTTCCATGTGGAACAGTATTGAAAGCTTTACTGAAGTCAAGGTAGGTGACATCAACTGCACCCCTTTGGTCCACCACTCTGGTTATCCAGTCAAAGAAATCTATGAGATTAGTTTGACAGGACTTTCCTCTTTAAAAACCCATGCTGTCTTGGATCCTGTGCTCCCATGGATTCCAGGTGTTGCACTATCCTTTCCTTAAGGAGTGCCTCCATAATCTTGCCCGCTACTGAGGTAAGACTGACTGGTCTGTAGTTCCCTGCCTCCTTTCTGCTGCCACTCTTGTGGAGCGGGATCATATGAGCCTTTCTCCAGTCTTCTGGGACCTCTCCTGTGTTCAGAGACTCACTAAACAGTTCTGCTAATGGCTCTACTAGTTCCACCTTAGCTCCTTTAGTACCCTGGGATGTATGTTATCAGATCCTATTGCCTTTTCCACCCTGAGCTTAGTGAGCTCTTGTAGGACCCTTTCTTTTGTGAAGGGACTTGCGCACACCTCCCTCCCTACCCCCGTGTCCGTGGTGCTGAGCAGTGGGCTCTGCCCTACTTTCTCCTCAGTAAATACTGAGCAGAAGTATTTATTTAGTATAGATGATTTTCTTTGGTCCTCCTCCACACATTCCCCCTTATCCCCTTTAATGTTAGCAATACCCCCTCTGGACTTTCTCCTTTCACTAATGTATCCAGAGAAAGTCTTGTCCCCTTCTTTTACTGCTTGTGCTAGTGTTTCCTAAGATCTGGCCTTTGCCTGCCTTACTGCCTTTCCTGCTTCCCTTAGGGAAGTTTGGTATGCCTTGCCATTTTCGTCCCACTGTGTTCCTAGCCGTGCAACTCCAGAGACATGCTTGGAGGTCACTTAGCTACCTTGGGGACTTCCAACACTGTGAGCTACTAACCATAGCAGAACTATTTTCCACGGGGGCTATGGGTACCAGCAGGTGCAAGGCATGCACATCTGAGTCATCTTTGTCATTAGTGTTACCTCAATAGTAAATTTAATTTCCAGGGACTGTTTGCTGGACAGTTGTTTATTGCTTTAAAGAACTGCGCCTCTGCTTCAATTTCTGAAGTGGACGTTTTACTACTTAGCAGATTAACTAGCTTTTCTGGTCACTATAGACTGACTTTCCACAAGGATGTCTAGATTCCAATTAGAATGGACATTAATTCCAGAAAATGTTTGCAAGAGGATTTGTTTTGAGCCGAATCTAGGGGGAGTTGGAGAGTTAAGCCTGTTTCGCCTGTTGTTGTTTTGGTTTTGTTAATGGTTGTGTTCGAGGGAGGGGGTTGGGGGAAGGAAAGTGATGTTAAATGGAGAAAATTGTCTTTACAATGGTTACTGATAAAGAATGGTCCAAATGAAAATGAACTGCAACAGATAAAATGGTCCAAATGCAGGCACAGGTTTCACAGTAGACATAGGGCCATATATTCAAAACTTTGCGCTGGGCAAAAACCATTTGGGCAGGTTTAGCGCGGGATTAGCGCGGGTCTGCCATATTCAAAAGGCCAAATAGCGTGGGCAAACTGCATTAGCGCTGGGCAAAATTATACTGTATGCAAGGGGCAAACTGACATGAATACAGGCACAATGCTATATTCAGCGACTAGCGCCACGCTAAGTGGTTTTGGCGTGATTTAGCGCGACACTTAGCGTGGTGCACATTACCACCCAGGAAAAGCTGGTCTTAATCCTGGGCAATCAGCTTATAAACATTATGGTTTATGCCGGTGTTTGCATCGGGTTTAGCTCGGGTTTTGCGAGACCCTAACAAATAAATATGACACATAGATAAAGCCAAACATAGAGGAAGCATGCTGCTAACTGATGGCATCACAATGATGCCATAATCTGTCACCAGTCCCAGCCATGCCAGGCAGTAAGTGGTGACCCTGCCACCAGTGGACAGCACGGCAGTGTGGCCATACAGCACACACTCTGGACCACACTTCCGTGGACACCAACAGATGCCAGCACACACATGCAGCACTGTGGGCATGGAGGATGTTGAGGGAGCATGTATGGGTGGCGAGGCTGTGCTACAGACCAGGTGTGGCCACAAGGCTGGGACACATCATGCAGTGTACATGGGTCAGTATTGGGAATACCCCAACACCAGTGTGCCTTTCGGATAATATATGCCCCCCCCGGCCACATACCTCACAGCTGTACAACTGCCATAGCACACAAAGCCAGAAATGTACATGTCACTGTGAGCATCTGTGGGTCACACAACAGCGTAACAGTAATGTCCAGTGTCAGAAAACATCCGCAGGTTGGGCCGCTCACTGTGTATAGTGCAGTCATCATCACTGCCCTACACACCATAGGCATTGCTGTGTCCACGCACTACTGGCCCCCTTGCTACCGTAGTTTCTGCTGTGCACTGTAGCATGCCCTACAATGTGACAGTTGCATGCAGCACCACCACCACCTGTGCCTATGGTGTCCTGTCCCCTGGGGTATAATATGCTATGCTATGCTGTACTGTTTACATGTAGCCTGCAGCTATCATCGTGCACTGCCAGACTGACCCACAGGTGGAGCTGCGTGTTGGACCTGGTCAGCCCCTGTACTTCCAGACTGACCTACAGGTGGCTCTGTGGGACTCTGCAGTAACGCTTGGGCAAACTGCATGCAAATCAGGGTATAATGAGATACTAATCCGTTGTTTGCCCAGAGACTACATAAGTAGGCTCATTTGCATCGCACTTTTGAATATGGCACATTTTGGCCCAGACAGCGATGTTTGCTCCGGGCTAACTGCTGCTCGCGCTTCAGCTGCGCTAATGTAATGTGCTTAGCGCTAGCGCACGTGAATATTATGCAGTTTTGATCACTGTTCTTTCACATCTGCTGCTTCCTGCAGCTGTACTCATGTCCATGCATTTGTTGGCACACACATTGGCCACGAGTCTGCCTGTACTTGCCCTCATGTTGCTGTGTACTGTGTTGTTGTTGTGGGTTGCACTTTCTGGTTGCTTTATTCAGTGCTGTCTTATTCCAGGGCTATTTTTGCCCTGCACTCCCAGCCCAGTTTGCATGGCCTCATTACCATGCCATATTCAGAAGCTGTTTGCCCTGGGCTATTCCTTTTGAATATAGCGTGCTCTGTGCTCCGGGCTAAGTTTGCCCGCTGGGCAGTGCTAATTTTGCCCCACGGCAAAGTTTTGAATATCTGGCCCATAGTGTGCTATATAAAGAGTGAGCAATTGACAGTCACAATGTGGGAAGCTACTCAATACTTGGACAATGACTGATAAACTACAAGTAGTATCATGAAACATAAATAGCCTCAAAAATGTAATCAAACATAAAAAAATATATAGTGTGCATGGTTAAACATTTTAAATGTGATGTCCTCTCAATGCAAGAAACCCACACGACAAACTCAGAAATTAGCTGTACTTCTACATGCTGGGAGAAGACATGGCAGGGATCTTGTTTTATGCAAAATCCAGGAGTAGAACTGTATGGCTTAGATCCAATTTTCTGGGCAAGGCCAAAAAGGTTAAATTTGACCCAGGAGGACACTTTACTCTAGTACACATTGCTTTGCATGATGGCACCTCATTTTCTGTAGGCTGTGTGTAGATCCCCACTGTGGCTGGATCAGAATTTTACTACAGATCAGCAATAGAAATGTCAGACTTCCCAAGTCCCTGGATAGTGGCAGAGAGGGGTTAACTGTGTTGCTGACACTGTCTTAGGCAGATCAAACCCAACCCAATACCCACGTCAAAACATGTATGTGCCTTAAAAGTTTTTGATGACGATGCTCAATCTGCTGAATTTATTTATTTTTATTAATTTATTTTTTTGTTTTAGTTTTTGTTGACCAGGTAAGTGCACTAGACAAATCCTGCCTATTTTCAGGCACGACCGGGGGGAGGGGGATACAGATGAATGCCAACTGACCTTGAACCAGATTAAGCTGTTGGTGGTATTTTCATGAATGGAGAAATTTGGCCATTGCACCGGGGAAATTCCCTGCTCTTTTGAGAAGTGCCATGGGATCTTTAACATCCACCTGAACTACCACCAGAACAGGCAGATGGGACCTCGGTTTAATGTCTCATCTGAAAAACGGTACCTCAGGAGTGCAGCACCCCCTCATGCTGCACTACAGTGTCAGCATTGGGATATTAACTCAAGTG
This sequence comes from Neoceratodus forsteri, assembly GCA_016271365.2. Classification (NCBI taxonomy): domain Eukaryota; kingdom Metazoa; phylum Chordata; order Ceratodontiformes; family Ceratodontidae; genus Neoceratodus; species Neoceratodus forsteri. The sequence goes on along the minus strand of CM028130.1, from coordinate 1,060,436,280 downwards.
CTTGATGTGGGGATAGAACCCACAGCCTACTGATCTCCCAGCCTCAGAGGTAAGTGTGCTACCTGCTGAGCCACTGACACTGCTCTGAATGTCTAGAGGCAGGAAACTCCTACTAGTAGATTGTATAGCTTCTACTCCCACTCCCACTCTTCTTATGCAGGCAATGACAGAATAATTGTCTCTACTGCCTTAATTGTGGGAGTAACTAACACGGCATATGAATACTAGTAGCTGACCAAGCTCTGGTACTGCTGGGACTGGTGACAGAGGACTCCCCACCCTATCCTAGGACTTGGCAATTGGACCCAGTATGATTGAGCAAGGCAAAACACTGGACGGCTCTATCTAGAGGTATTATGGAATTCTTAGAAAATAAGGTGTGAGATGCCTCCCAAATGACTAGGTGGGAAGCTGTAAAAGCCATAGTATGGGGAACTACAATCATAAATGTTGGCCACAATAATAAATCACACCAGGCTGCAATGAAGTCACTAGAACACAAAATACTCCAAATATGGTTAATCCCAGCCAAGCCTTATACTATAGACTTCAGCAGGTCAGATATGGAATGGGACTCGGCAGCCAGTGCAGAGCTGAAAATGGCCATATTTCTGACCTAAACATGTCAATACTCTGACAGGGATAGAGGAAGAAAACTGCTTCTCTGGAAACTCAAGAGCAGGAAAATGCCAGAACTATAGCTCAGATTAGAACATCATGTGGGATTCTGACATCTGAACAAAGTGCCATTAGAGATGCTTTCTACTCCTTTTACAAGACACCGTATATTAGTAAAACAGCCCCTACTCAAAAACAATGCCAATCTTTCTTTGATAAAGCCCTAATTACCCCTGTTTCAATGCACTTAAGGAAAACACTTGAGTAGTAGCTAGACCAGGTGGAAGTAGTTAGGGCACTAACGTCTCTGTGGAGGGGAAAAGCCCAAGGATTGGACAGCCTCCCCATTGATTTTTATAAAGCCTTCCTAACAGATCTGAAGGAGCCTCTGTTTAATGTAGAGTATGAAAGCCTGGTCTCTACAGTATTTAATGCCCCCCTCTATGCAGTCCATTACAGTCACAATCCTTCCCAAACCTGGCAAGGATCAAACTCTTTGTGCCTCATAAAGGCAAATTTCTCTACTCACAATTGACTATACAATAGTGGCTAAAACTATGTCTTCCCATTTGGAACTGGTACTACAGGAAGTGATCCATCTTTACCAATCAGGATTTGTCAAAGAGTGGCAGGGAAAAGTAAATGTAGAAGAAGCCTAAACATAATTCATAGGTGGTCTAGAATTGCAAGAAAACACAGAGAAGTAATCCTTTCCTTAGATAGGTAAAAGGTCTTATACGACAAAGATTGGGGCATATGTGTAACACCCAGGTTTCCCTGGGTTACTAGAATAACTTTAGTATAAGTTTAGGCAGGATTGAGCTGCACAAGGGTGATATCCCTGTACAGACCTTTCAAGAATCCTCTAGTCGGTCTCTGCTAAATCAGGGCATGCTGTTTAGAACTTAGAACTCTCACAAAAGCGTAACCCCTTTCTCTCAGAGTTGCAGTTTGACTCAGTTGTCAGGGAGAGTTTGGAGTTTGTGTAGAGTAGTTGGTGCCCAGCCAGCTGGCAGCCCAACCTCCAGAGGGGGACTGCCACTCTTTTCTTTCCTTCACCCTAGTGTGTCAGTAAGTGGTCTGTGTGCCGGGTTGTGGTGGCAGTCATCTGTTGCAGTGCCCCAAGGGGGTGAATTTCATCACAAGTGTGATCTTCTGAATTGGTATCAGTGAGTGGCTGATACAGCAATACCCACACCGTGTCACTTCTTCTAAAGTGCCGCCCAGAATAGACTGTGTGTTTGACATCAAAGCTCTAGCCTTGTAAAAGTTAATTACCTAGTATTTCTATCACTTGGAGTCCAGTACTTCAGAAAGCCCTACAGCATGGGGATCCTGTGTATTACTTAAGTGACTTTCTAAGTGTGTTACTGTGGGTGGGTTCCATGGAAAAGGACCCCTGCAGTTCAGTGAGAAGTGTTAGTTCTGTGGGAACGTAGCAAATGTTCAATGACGGTACACTGGTGCCTAGCACAAAGGTCCAATTGGAACATCTTCAGGGGATGCAATGCCTGAGAAACTGTGAATGTTGTAATTTCAGAGGAAGTCCGACTTTGGCCAAATTGAGCAGATCACTCAATCCAGGTTGCAGATGGACCCAATCTGTTTACAAGTTTTGGGGTGGTAACTTGGTTTCCCCAGTTTTTATGAAAGTTAAAGGGAAATGTCCATGCCCCGTCAGGTCCCTCTGGTTGATCCTGCACCCTCCCTGCCAGCATTTTAGGTTCAAACACCCTCCCTGTCATGCCCACAAGCTCCTGAGGCTGTCTCCAGGATGGTGTGGCAGGTGGGGAGCAGCTGGGGTGTCTCCAAATGCTTGTTATCTTACTTGATTTTTAAACAGCTCTGATTTGGAGCCAGTGTACCACCATGACATATGAAGACCAGGTACAGACAGCTAGTTTGCCTGTTAGTCTGTACCTGGTCTCGGTATTACAAGGATACCAATAGACTCCAAAATGCAGCTATTTGAAGCTACCACAATACAGATTATATGTATTATGGTAGTTTCAAATAGCTTCAGTTTGGAATCTATCAGTGTCCTTATAATACAGAGACCAGGTACAGACTAACAGGCAAACTAGCTGTCTGTACCTGGTCTCCATATTTCATGGAAGTATACTGGCTCCAAACTGGAGCTGTTTAAAAATCAAGTAATATAGCAAGCATATGGAGACACCCTGGCTGCTCCTTTCCTGCCACGTCATCCTGGGGAGAGACACAGGTGCTTGTGTGTGTGTGTGTGTGTGTGTGTGTGTGTGTGTGCACGTGTGTGTGTGACGGGGAGGGTATTTGAACTTAATATGCTGTCGGAGAGGGTGCAGGATCAACCAGATATGAATTTAAATAAAATACTCAGCAGTAAGTGCCACATTTATTACCCTTTATACATTTGCTAATCAGGCCACACTTCACATGGAGGTGGGGCCCGATGGGACATGGATGTTTCCCTTTAATAATGGGAAGAAACAATGTGCCCCCACTGGATCAGACTTGCATACCTGCAGGTAACTTTCAGGATCCAATGGGTCCATAGTCTGTGCTCTTGAAATAAGTGCTTTGTGTCTGCCATTGGGTTGTCTGTTCAAGTAGTCCTGTGTATCACTGGTGTCCCTGTGTTATCCATTTGCCACAGAAGATGGGGATGGAAGCTTGAAAGAAAATGTTCTTTGGTAACCAGTTCTGCACCTGCAGAAGGGGTCTGTGTACTCTGTGTGTTCTATACCTGCAAAAGCCCTGGGGGCACCACATTTTCTCACTGACATCTGATGTCAGAATAAAGCCATATAGTACAATCCCATTCCTGTTGTGGACATTCCATCTTTGTGTGACCTGTGACTTTTTTCAGCCCTCTCAGACATATTGTGACACACCATAGCTCAGGTAACTCTCTCCTGGTCTCAGGTAAAATAGGAATGTTTATTTTGTACCCCTCCCTCTGACCTCTTAGATGCCTGAGCCAGGTGTTGCTCTAATGCCAGGGGCAACACCTTTGTGTTTATTTCTGTTCCCTTGCTTGTAAAGGGGAGAGTGGGTTTACAAAATTGGGGGATCATCCAAAGATTTGTGGGGAGAGAAAAGCTGCCATGCAAAGGGTATGTTTGTGGTCTTTTTGTCTGGTGGCAGTGCACCCAGCCAAAGAGTGGTTGTCTATGGGAAAAAAAAGTTGTGACCTGCTGTGGAAAATTGCCAACTGTGTGTGGATTGCGTTGTGGATTCTGTGGAAAACCTGCTTTAAAGACTGCTTTGAGGAACTGTTGTGAAGCCTATTTAAAGTCCCACACAAAATATTGATAAACAAATTAGCCAGCCTGGGAGTGGGTCCCAGGGTGGTAGCCTAGGTAAAAGATTAACAACAGGACACAGGGCAATAGTAACCGGAGTCTACTCAGAAAAAAGGGGGTTACTAGCAAGGTACCACAGGGTTCAATACTGGGTCCGGTCCTTTTTAATGTCTTTATAAGTGACATTGCAGAGGGACTGGATGGAAAAGTATGCCGTTTTGCAGATGACACAAAGATCTGCAACAGGGTTGATACACAAGGGGAGTGGAAAGGATGAGAAGGGACTTGGCAAGGCTGGATGAATGGTCAAATGTATGGCAGCTTAAATTCAATGCAAAGAAGTGCAGAGTGATGCACCTGATAAACAAAAACCCAGGAGAAGAGTACACAATAGTGGGGAAGGATCTAACAACAACAAAAATGGAAAGGGATATGAAGGTAGTCATATCACATGACCTAAGGGTAAGCAAGCAATGTGAGAAGGCAGTAAGGAGTGCTGGGGTGATACTGGGATGTATAGGAAGAGGCATCACCAGTAGAAAATAGGAAGTTGTTATCCCTCTGTACAGACAGTGGGTGAGACCCCATCTGGAGTACCGCATGCAGTTCTGGAGACTCCATCTCTGCATGGACATAGACAGGATGGAGGCAGTCCAGAGGAGGGCAACTAAAATGGTGCAGGGTCTGCACTAGAAGCCATATGAAGAGACTAAAGGAGCTTAATATGTATACCCTTGAGGAAAGAAGGGAGAGGGGGGACATGATAGAAACTTTCAAGTATCTCAAGGGAATCAACAAAGTCCAGGAGGGTAGCATCTTTCAGAAAAAGAGATGTGCAAGAACAAGGGGGCAAAATTTCAAGTTAGTGGGGGACAGCTCAAGGGCAATGTGAGGAAGTATTTTTCAAGGAGTGGGTGGTGGATGCATGGAACAGCCTTATTGAGGAAGTTGTGATGTCAAAAACAGTGGGGGAATTCAAGAATGCATGGGACAGACATAAGGCAATACTGGTTGGGGGTAGGAAGAAGTAGGCTGTTGGTTAACCAGGATCTACAGCTTATCCAATTGGTAGGGAAATGGGCAGACTGAGTGAGCCAAGTGATCCTTATCTGCCATCAAGGTCTATGTTGCTTTGTTTCTATGTTCTATGTTTCTATGTTCTGTGCTTCTAAGTCTAAATACTTTAAACAAACTGTTCAAAACTGTGAAAACTGCCAAGCTGCAGTGCAATTTTGAAAGACAAATGTTTGTTTTGCTGTTTAAACAATTTCACACTTACAGCTCAAGCAGTGCCTGAGGAGAAAAGTTGTGAATTTCTGGTGAAAGGAGTATGAACTGCTTTGTGGACTTGGGGAAAAAAAAAGTTCACTTGCTGTTTAAAATCATTCCCACAGCTCAAGGAGCATCTGAGGGGAGAGGGGGAGAGAGAGAGAGAGTGTGTGCCCCTGCTCATTAGCATGGCATTGTGTGACTGGCCCATTCTGTGGAAACCACAGCTGCAAGCTGGAGTCTATTCCTGAACTGTGCAGTGCCCATGGTGGAGTGTTGAAGAGTGTCTGAAGCAGCAAGACCTGTGATTTGGATCATTGGTGACTTCATGGATTGAACTGTTTACCAGAAGATTTTCTTGCAACCTGCTGGGAGATTCCCATAGCCTGCAAAAGGCCATTCATTCAGCTGCAGATCCAGTGGTTTTTGGTGTTGGTCACTGGTCCGGGACCATTCATTGGCATGAGTGCGACTAGCCATTGACTCTGTGAAGGCCGCAGTGTGGGAGTAAAAGAATTTAAAATCTGTAAGTACCAAAACCATCTGTTTTACCAACAAAAGTAATTCTGGGCAGCAGAAGAATGAGTTCAAAGCAATTGCAAGTGACTTTGAGTAAAAGAAAACAAAGTGATAATTTTTGCATGATGCAGTGTAAATTGGGCACGTCATGCCAGGGACTGGGATGAAGATAAAAGGCACCAGTATGAAATAAGTAAACAGATAGTTAAAACTAATGTTAAAGTGCAGATCAGTAACATGACTTTTGGGTTGTAAAACTTAGCTGAAAGCAACAAGTAACAGCAGCTTTGCTGTGTGTGTTTTACAGTGTGCAAAGATGGCTAGTGGATTGAGGCAATATCCATTACATGTAATGACCTGGATAACTCAAAAGGAGCAGGAACTCAGAAAGCTTGAAGAAGATGTTGATTGTGAGGGAGCTCCAAGAGATGTAGCTCTCCCTGGATGGCCAGTCAGTGTTTGTGTGGTTTGCATGAAGGTTAGACGGGAGGTACAAGCAGTCCCTCACTGCCAGAAATGCAGAGACAAGTTTGGAATATGCATGGCAAGTGGCCTTCCCAGAGAGACTGTCCATTGTGTCCACTTGGCCCCCACTTGGACTTTAAGTGCAGGACCTACCCCTGAGTCACAGAAAGTAGCTGTGTGTGAGGTATAGAGCCAGAGGATTTCTGCAGAGAATTCCTTGAAAGTTTACAAGAGCATAGTGAAGTTCTGGAAGTGAAAAGTGGTACCTCAGCCCAGGAAGAGGCTGTGTGGGTCCCGTCTGGTGCTCTTTTGGAAATGGTGAACCAGTGGAAGAGGGGACCATGTCCAAGTGTACTGGGAGTGGATGAGTAAATGAAATACTGCAACACCTGGGTGGCCAATATCTCCAGTTGTAGTGAAGAGTGGGTGTTTGAGGGAGTCAAACCTGTGTCTGGCTCCTAGGCAACTTACAGGGAAGAAGCTGAACCTTTGGATGGTGTAACCTGTGTACCTGTATTGGAGGCGTCTTGTGATGAAACTGTACCCTTGGAAGTTGTGTAGCCTGAGGAACCCTCAGAAGAGAGGGGCTCATGTGTGCAAAAGGAGCAAGAAACAGGAATGGACAGTGATTTTTCTGTTTGGGATAATGAGGCTTGGCTGCTTCAGACCTGGCTTCCCCCAAGCCAGGCTGAAGGTAGGTGCTTGCCTAGAAGCAACAAGGAGGAAAGGGTCATCAGGATGAAGGCTGAGGAAGTTTTTGGACTGAAATACCCATACCTGCCCAGTTGGATGTGGGAAGCAATTGAGGATCTCTGTGAAGACTGGCTCATGGACAAGGCAAGGGCATCCACAGGTTGACTGTGGTGTTGGAAGAACAAGGTTGTACCAGCTACCCGAGAAAAAGTATACCGAGACAAAATTAAGTCATGGAAGGTGGGCCTCACACTCCACTTGGACTCTATCATTTTCACAGATACAGAAGGCAGTGAGACTGTGCATTCTGACACAATGACCCATCCTAATGGAACCAAGATATACTGCCCCACCCCCGGTGGTATTATGAATAAAAGTTCCTGGACATTCCAGCTTTGAAAAAGAAATGTGACCATCAAAGACTGATGAGAGAGCAGCAAGAGGAAAGAGGTGCTGTTAGAACTGTACTACTCTACTGGGACTAAAGAACTAGAAATCTGCTACTGGGACCTTCAATTTAGGGTAAAAACAAACAAACAAAACAAAAGAGCTAGTGTGTTTGACTGAGTTGGGTGAAGTGAATTGTTATCTGTGCAGTTAGCTAGGTGTAGAAGGAAACTGTGAACTAGGGGGAGTGGCTTAAGCAGAAGGAAGCCAGGTGTTTTGGATTTAAAAACTGCCCTAGATAACTTTTGACAGAGAACAGCAAGAGGAAGAGGGTTCTGTTAGAACTGTATAACTCTACTAGGACTATATAGCCCTCCATCCCTTCCCTCCACCCCCCCACCTACCCATAGCCAGTTCTACTTTTACAGGCACAGGATTTGACTGACAACAGGAACTTCCTGTTTGTGAGAAGGAAGCGGGTGATCACAGAGGCACAAAAGACTCACCATCCTAGAAGGAAAAGAGTAGCTCTCCATCCCCCTCAGCTGCTGGAGGTCTGACTCTGAACAAGTAAGGAGACTACTGCAGAATATAGGAACTTCCTGTCCCAGAACAGGAAGATCAGGAGCTTTATGGGCATGGAGGCAGTAGGAAAGTAGGGAGGAAAAAAAATATATAAAAATAAATAAATAAATAAATAAACAGAGAGAGGAAAAAGTAAGTATACAAAACAACAGTTAAGGGGCCACAAATAAGACATGATGGGAGTGGTGTAGTTCGGTAGCTGTGGAGCAGCAGTCTTCCGGGAGACATTCTGGAGGATGTGGTGTTGTCCCATCTGCAGGCATCTCTCTGGGCTGAAGGAGGAGGAGGTTGCTCATCTCCAGGCTGAATTTGCCAGGATTCAGGGGACCTCCTGTTCCACCCAGGGACCACCAGGGCCACCGCCACTACCTCAGAGGTTGCCAAGAAAGGAGTGGTTGGACCACAGTGGACTCAGAGAGGGTGAGGTTGGTGGAACAGAGGTGCATCTCTCCAGTTGTACCACTCCACAGTGCATATGCCATTCTGGCAGAGTGTGGTTCCTGTAAGGAGACACCCACAGTGGAGACCAAGGAGGATGCTGGGAACCTCCACAGAGGAGACCCACAGAAGGGAGACATGGGACCCCACAGGGGAAGGAAACAACTCCTGGTGGGGGATTCCATTGTTAGGAGGGTAGAACTGGGGAAGGGGAGGGGAGAGGGAAGTAAGGTGCCTGCCTGGCACCATGGTTCAGAGGGACAGGGAGTAAATCCTCAGGATGGCAGGAGCAGCTACATGGGGGAGGGAGCTGGATGTCACTGTCTACCTAGAGACAAATGATCTGACAGGGAAAGGGATCAGAACAGTGGAGGAGAAGTTTTTGGAGTTGGGGAGAGGCCTTAGACAAGTAGCACGCACAGTAACCTTCTTGGAGGTGCTGCCTGTCTATGTCATAGGTGAGGCTAGGGTGCTTCTCACCATGGGATTTAATCAGTGGTTGAAAAACTGGTGCAGAGCTCATGGTTTGACTTCATTGGGGACTGGGGGTCCACCTGGAGGGATGCAGTCCTATACTGGCATGATGGTCTGCATCTGTCCAGGAGGGGAACCAGGATTCTATGTGATAGGTTTAAATGCTTCATTGGCAAGCATTTAAACTAGCCAAGGTGGTAGGCACTGAAAAGGAGTAGGGAAATCCTAGCCCCCCCCAAAGAAAATCAGAGTAGTTAGTGAGGTAAACACCAAGATAGAGACATCGATAGGGAGAAGGACAGGGATAAATGGAGAAAAAGGCAGAGGCAGTAAGGACAGGAAAGGGACAAAAAGGAGTAAGACCATCAAGAAATGGAGGGTAATGAGTACCAGTGCCCATAGTCTAGGTGACAAGCTCCCTGAACTGGTAGCCTTGATGGAAGAGGGATGCCTGGATATCATGGCAGTCACAGAAACATGGTACACACAGAATAATGACTGGGATGTCAACATACCAGGGTACACAATCTACAGAAGGGACAGGGAAGGTAGAAGAGGAGGAGGAGGAGGAGTAGCTCTCTATGTAAGGGAAGAGATCAAAGCAACAGAACAAAAGGGTAAACAGGGAGGAGAGGAGGCACTGTGGGTCACCCTGGAGACTGGAAATGGCACCACAGTCCACACAGGGGTTGTATACAGACCCCCATCTCAGGGGGAGGAAATGCACAAGGAAATGATAGAAGGCATCCTTAGGATGGCAAAGAAAGGGGAAATATTGTTGATGGGGGACATGAATATGCCAAATGTTAACTGGAGCACCTTTGCCGCAGCCACATCAGCAGCAATGAGAAGACTCAATAGCCTGCAGTGCATGATAAAGTTTAAATAAGCTCTGATCTTCTGTTTGCTGGTCCCACTGTCCTCCATGGGTTATGTACATTGACAGAGGACTATACATAGCCCCTGGAGGAAAGCAGTCCTGGAAAACATCTGATCAGAGATTTTAAAAGCTCTAATATGCACCAAATGGTATTGAATTTCCCACTGCTGCCTACTGCTCTGATGTCAGCTATGTTGTATTCTGGGACTTGTAGTAAAAGAAGATGTCAGCCTACAACTGAGCAACATTTTTCTGATATAATCTATTATACTACAGTAAACAGTAAGTAAACCAAAATGTTTTCACCCACAAAGTGCACATTACAACCAGCGCTACACTTGAGTGTGGGATCCTTTGTGCTGACTTTTCTTCTTTAAAATATGTATTCAGTGAGTGATTCCCAAGGTGATGTATAGTTAGATCTTGGCCTCACATTGGTGGCTTGATCATTATTGGGGGGTGATCCTTTTGCCTGGGGAACATGCCCTACATACCCATCTGTGCCACCAATCTATGTGACAATAAGGTAAAACCACAATGAATTGTAGAATATTCCTCAGTGGTACTGCATCTTTTAATTGATACAGTAATATTACTCCCGTCATTGTAATTACCTAAACCAATAAAAATGTCTGATTCAACAATTACGGCCACAAATGCATATGATACTTAGATACTGTTTATGTATGAGATCAACAACTCTGTAACACCCTGTATACCATCACCATTGTATGTATGTCTTAGTAAGCATTATAATTTTCAATAAAATAAATTTTACAAAAAAAAGTAAGGCCTCCAATACAGTAGACCATCAGATTGTGTTGCAAAAACTCTCCAGAACTGGTGTTGGCCCCCACACGTTGTCCTGGTTCAGAAATTACATAGCAGATAGGAAATGGCAACTTAAATCTCAAGGTCTACTTTCATCCTGCTCCTAGATTCACAAAGGAGTATCTCAGATAACTATGTTAGGTCATCTAACATTAATGATTTACATAAATGATCTGGTGGCTAACACAGAGGACATCAAGCTTCCTTATTATGCTGACAACACAGTACTATATGTTGCCAGACCCAGTATACCTGATACACTAAACGATCAGCAGTATGCATTTAATACCCTTCAATTAAAAGTGTTTGCCTCTAAACTTCTCCTTAATGTATCACAAACAAAGTTAATGGTTTTTGCTCCTAACAGCAAGCAACCAACTGGCTCCACTCTCCCTAGTATCCTCACCTTATCGGGTAATAGTTTGGAGCTTGTAACTACATTTAAATGTCTCAGGCTATGGTTAGACAGTAATCTTTCTTTCAAGGCAAGGCAATGGCAAGGCAAATTTAGTTAAAAACGTCCAATCCCAGAAGCTCTGGGCACTGTACAAACAGCTAAAACACATCTTAAAGGTAATACACAAAAGAAAAAAAAAGTGCGGAATAATGACACATCATATAAACATCATACACACTCAGTAAAAAATAATATAAAATCTTAAATTACTAAACAGTAAATAAACAGTGAAAAATAATTAACCAATCTAAACATTTTCAGCCTTTAACACCAAAGAATAAAACAAACACAGGCAATTTACACTATAAAACAAAAATAAAATAAATTAAATAAATCTAAAAAAAAATACCTAGCCTAATCATACTAAAGTTAAAATAATTAACTATATCCAGCTAATACTGTGACTCTCCCAATGGACATAGCAATTAAGAAGCAAGACAATTCCCACTTAAACTGCTGATTACACGGAATGGACTGATATATTGGAACCAAGTCATATCATACTTTAATGCTCAGAAAGCCCAATTTCCCCTCCCCCCAAAGGGAGTATAAACTCAGACGATAAGCCTGAGGCAAATACGACTCCCCGGAGCTTCTTTATTACATAATCTAATCCAATTTAATTCTACATAGACCTTACAATGATGTGTGCAATACTTACTGAAATTAGCAGATCTTGCCAGTTTGTAGTAGGTTTGGTCAACCTTTTTCAGTGCTTTTTAAGGTGTGTTTCTATAAATCAATCTCCCATATTCTAGTACTTCTTTTTACAAAATATTCTAGTACTGGGATTAAAAGTTGTTTTACACATCTTTTTCAATACATAATAAAATGATTCTTAACGATCACAGTTTCTGATTGGTTTTCTTTACTACTGTGTTTATATGATCTTCATACATCAATTTCTGGTCTACTTACACCCCTAGATATTTGTAGTTCTTTGTGTTTACAATTTTCTGTTTGTTTCTAAATAAAATGTTTAAAACTTTTTCTTGACTTCTCCTTAAGCCCAGCTGTAAAACTCATACATCGCATTTTTTTTAAGATTTATCATTAATCTTGACTTCATAAACCATCCTTCCATCCTAAGCATGTCTTCCTGTAATTTTTGTTCAAGGGAAGTGTGGCTGTTGGTGGACACTACCAAAACAGTGTTGTCTGCATATAGGCAGACCTCACTGTTTTTCAGTTCCTCAGGTAATTTGTGAACATAGACATTGAAGAGTAAAGGGCCCAAGATGGAGCCCTGAGGGACTTTTCTTTTTATCTTCTCCAATGTTGATGTTGTTATTCCCACTGATACACATTGCTTTCTAACTGCCATGTATGATTTGAACCAATGTAATGTTGCAATATGAACTTCTATTTCATTAAGTCTTTGCAGTAATGTCCCATGATCCACTAAATCAAAAGCATTACTGAGGTCCACAAACATGGCCCCAGTACTCATACCAGAGTTCATGGATGTTGCCACTAGGTTATAAAAGTCAATTAGGACCATATCCATGGACCTCCGCTCTCAGAATCCATATTGACAGTCAGTTAACAATCCATATTGGTCCAAGTATTGACACAACTACCTAGGAACAATTGTTTCCCATTGATTAGATAATATCCTGGGTCACCCCTGAAAAAGGGACCTTCATGGGCCCAGTGGGCCAACCTGGCCATCAAAATTCAATAAATAAATAAATAAATATGGGAAACAGCTCTATTAGTCTATAGTTTAAAGCAATTAAAAGATCTCCTACCTTAAAAACTGGTACAACATTCCCTATTTTCCATACCACAGGATAGGTCGCGGTGTATAACTCCAGTTTAATAAATACGTTATTATCAGCACCAAAATATCAGCCCCTAATTTCAAAAATCTAACCTCTACTCCACCAGATTTACTGGTCTTCAAACTATTTAACTCTTTTTCAACATCTTTGATTTTGATTTCCTTAAATCTAAACCATAGTTGACAGTCTCCAGTACCTGTTGTTTTGGCTTTCTGGGTTATCTCGTGGAGTTGTTTATCAGAAGTACCCTTCTTGAGATTTTCTAGTCCCTGGTTGGGTAGTTCTATAAAATACTGATTTAGTGTGTTTACCACTTTCTTCTTGTCTTCTATTATTAGACTATTCTCAACCAAATATATCGGAGTCCCAGAACTAACTGGGTTTTAGAGTCTCTTTATATTGTACCAAAACATTTTAGGATCTTTTACTGCTGCAATATTAGTTCTATAATACTGGGTGTTGGCAGTTCTAATAGTTTGTATGCACTTGTTTCTCAATTTTTTAAAAGTGTTCCATTCTTTGGGGTATTTAGTTTTTTTTAGCTTTTTTCCATAGCATTCTTTTTATTCTCAAGTACTTTTTAATTTTGTCAGTTATCCATGTTAATTGTATTTTGTTTTCAATCCTTTGTACCTTAGGTGCATGGAGATAGCAATAGCAATTAGTGTATTATTAATATCATGCACAGTTAGATCCAGTTCAGGATTCAAAGTTATTATATTCCAGTTTTCCATACACAAACTCTCCATAAAGGCACATATATTAAAATGTTTCCAACTAGTTACCCAATAAGATATAGTTTCAGATCTATGGTGGCTTGTCCATTCCAATTTGCATTTAATTGGATAGCGGTCCCCGAAATTTAGGGGCATCACTTCCACATGTTTAACCAATAAATTGTGGGAGATAAACAAGGGGTCCAAAATAGAACCCTGAGCCACATTTGTTCATTTTCATATATTCATTACAAATTGGGTTTACAACCTTTGAGTCAGAGACTCATTTACAAAGGCACCTCATCACGGAGGGGGGGGGCAGACATCAAGACAGTTATTACAGTGCAGATTAAAACAGAGGATAACATTACAAGTGCAGTAAAAGAAACATTTAACATAGATACACTCAGGTTACATAATGTAGTAGTTTGTATGGTACTTAGGTTACATAATGTTACAAAACTGTGAGTTACACTCATGGATATAGTAGGTCCTCAGAGAAGACAGTGGGTTACATCCCTGTTTGGACCTAGTAGAAAAGGGGTAGGTCTGGGGGAGAGAGAGAGGCTGTCCAGTGGACGTTGTCGAGCCAGGGGGCAAGGCGGGTGGGAACCACAGGTTACAACAGGGGGTTAGTTGCACCGACAACAGTGGGTATTAAAGATATAGTTCCGAAGGGCTGTTTTGAAGAAGCCAATTTTTGGCAAGTTGGAGATGCAACTAGGGAGGGAGTTAAACCAGGTGGGTGCTCGGTAGAAGAAGGACCTCTGGGCAAGAGAGGTCTTGGTTCTGGGCACCTTGAAAGTGGCCTTAACAGAGCTATGGGTGGTGATGGATGAAGATGGCTGCTGTGGGGAGGTGGAGACCCTCGGGGGGGAGAGTCCTAGCACAGATTTCTTAGCAAGAAGGCAGGTCTGGTAGAGCAGTCACTCCTCAAACTTGAGAAAATTGGTGGTAGTATAGAGAAGGCAGGTGTGAGTTCAGCTGGGGGCACTGGTCAGGAGCCTACAGGCCTTATTGATGGAGAGTTGGATTTTGGAGAGGGCAGTGTTGTCAGCTGCAGCATAGATGAGCAAGCCATAGTCCACGAGGGACAAGACGGAGGAGGTGATGGCCAGTCTGAGGGCAACCTGAGGCAGGCAGTCCCTGTGCTGGTATAGAATGCCAATCTGAGAGTTAATGGTGGCAGACAGGGCATTAATGTGGATGTGGAAGGAGAGGGCAGTATCGAATGTGATGTCTAGGTACTTGTATGTGGTCACTTGTTCTAGCGGGTGCAGAGTGCTAGGGATAATCAAGAGGGGGGTAATTTTAGCTTTATTTTAGTGGTGGTAGAAGAGCATTGATTTGGTTTGTCATGCATCTAGTTGGCCCTTGGACCACTTGTCTAAGTCCCAGGATGTCAAGACTATCTTTTAGTCTATTACCCCTTTTCTGTTTTCAGTCAGCATTAAAATCACCTACTAAAATGAAATCCGAGTGTTGTACACTATCCAATAACTTAGTCACTCATGAGTCGAGGTGGGGTAATTTTGTTCAAGGGGGAGCATAAATTATCTCTATCTTTAGTTTTTTCTATATTATTTCTATAACTATACAGTCCATGCCATTATGATTTTCAGAATAAACGGTCTTAAATAGGCCCAGGATGTCTTTAATATATAGCATAACTCTCCCTCCTCTTTTACCACTCTCTTTCCTAACTAGTCCATATCTCTCAATCTGTACCTCTCTGTCCTCAGTTCCTTCATGGAGCCATGTTTTGGTAATCCCCATTAGAAAATGGGCAGAGTTCATTCTTAATTCTGATTGGCTAAACTCACCAATCAGCCGGTCCGATATGAGACAGTAGAGACCGGGAAATAACTAGTCCCAGTCTCTGTTGCCTCATTTAGTTCTAATACTAATGGGCCAGTAGAACTTTGAAAAGGCAACTGCCTCCATGTTGGTTGCCTCGCTAATGGAGCCCTAAACTGTCTGCCGATCTCTCCCTGACCCCCTTGAAAGATCTTCCGAGTCACAGTCAACAGGAAAGACCGACTAGGCACACAAAGACACACAAACCTGCCAACAACTCCAGTGGTCCATCCCCCAAATCTTGCTTGATTCTTCTTCAAAGATTTGACAGCGCAACTCCATCGCGATGAACCATATCCCGAGACAGATCCTTCTCAAAACACATGGAAGTGGTAAACGAGCATGAACGGGCTGTCTCAGATTTGCTGTTGTCATCCCCACAAATTAAAAAAGAAGCAACCCATTTTCTAAACATATAAAAATTAACAGCTTTTCCCTGGCTGCCACATCATGTTTCTTGCATGGCACTTCCTGGTCTTACATGGCAGGGTCAAGTAGGGTCACACTCCTACAAGCTGCAAGTGCCAAAGGTGAAAAAAAGCTGGGGTTTTTTCCTGTAGCAAGCAACAAGGATGCCAGAAAACTACTGGGTGGCAAAACTTTGCATAAAAACTCAATGTTTTCTCCCAGAAGTGGGGGGTGGGTATCAGGCAACAGAGTAAATAACTAGTCACTCGCTCCGATTTAAATCTGCCCTTACTGAGACAGCTGTACCCCTACTGTCCGTTGGCATTCATAATAAAAATAAAAACTGATGTAATTTATGTTCATTTTCAAACTACGGAGCGATAGTGACTGAGGAAGTAATAGTGCAGAACATAAAGGAGTGAACCACAGTGGCAGTCCTTTCTTTACTGACTGTATTTTTCTTTTGGGGATGACACAACCATCAAGAAACGCCGGCACTGTGTGTGTGTGTGTGTGTGTGTGTGTGTGTGTGTGTGTGTGTGTGGTGTGGGGAGGCCGAGCATCACTCGATCACTCGCTAACGACCAGGGTTTCTAGAGAGCAGGGTTTCTACAACCCATTTTCTAAAAATGCTCATTTTTATTTTTAATTAGTTTAACATTCCCTGACCGCAGCCACTCTGCAGAACAGTTCTTGAACACACAGAGCGTATGCTTCCTCATGCTGACTGTTACCACTGCCCGTAGTCTGTAACATTAAGTCTGTTTTCCTTTAAATGAAAAGGTCACCTTTTTTGTAGCATCAGTTTTAATCTCCCAGTCTCAGAATAGTTGCTAAGGCATAAGCACATAGAGCTTATTCTCTTAGTGTTAACAAACATGTGGCTGGCGGGATGGCAGAAATTGTGATGGCAAGCAGTGACAACCACGTTCAACATTTGACATGAGTGGGGAGATAAAGGAGACAGTTCTCATGAGCGGGGTGGCAAGAAGTCAAAAAGAGGTAAATAATTATTTTACTATTTCCTGAAGTGCTTCTGAACTAGAAGATCTGATAAACCATGTGTTAAGGAAGTCCACACACTGCAGCACTGAAAATTATGCCTCAAGTAGTGGGTTGGGGATGAGATCAGGTAATACCCGTGTGTGGGGGGGATTAGATCATCACAATTTCCCAGTAATACTGAGGGGGGGGCAAGTAAGTCTGAAAGATGATTGTGTGTGTGTGTGTGTGTGTGTGTGTGTGTGTGTGTGTGTGTGTGTGCGAGAGTATGTGTAACCATGGCAACCACCTCCAAAAATGCAGGCGGAGGAACTATTTTATTACAAATCTTACTTGAAATTAAATTTTCATTCAAATTTTTCTTATTAAACTTAATTTTTTGACAGTGCCCATTCTGTGGCGTCGGGCCTCATTATGCCCCTGGGCGGTCCGGTATAGCACACTACCGCCCACCCTGTCGGTTATTATTGCTTGCTTATGTCTAACTGAACCTCATCTGCCCACATTCTGAAAGTGTCAACCTTCTTCACCAGGCTCCTTACATTTTCTTGAGTTATTTGAAGGTCAGGGAAATGTTTGGGACCAGAATTCAATTTTATGTCACCACTTATTGTTTCATAGGTTTCATAGATTTCATAGGTATAACAGAGCAATTCAGTAGATCCAAAGATCCATATAATTGCCACAAGATCAATTATACCCCAAGATTTTATTACTAAGCAGGTATCTATCCAACTTACGTTTAAACTCATCCATTGTTTTACTAGTCACTATGTCCAATGGAAGCATATTCCAGATTCTGATAATCCTCACAGTTAACCAATGTTTTCTTTTATCTGTATTTACTTTCTCCCTATAGATTTGTAGAGAATGCGCTCTAGTATTATATACCTGATCCCTTAATACCAGATTTAATTGTTCCCATAAATCTCTATCCTTTTAGTACCTTATAAACAAAGCACATATCTCCCCTCATTCTTCTATATTCCAAAGAATATAGTCCCAAGGATAGGAGCTGATCCTCGTAACACAAACCTTGTGCCTCTTTTATTCTTCGTGTTGCTCTTTTTGTACTGTCTCTAAACTTTTATATCTCCTCTGCCCACTGGGACCCACAACTGTGCACAATACTCCAGATGTGGATGCACCAAAGCGGTATATAAGGGAAGCAGGAGCTCTTTGCTTCTACTGCTAATATGTCTATTTATACAAAACTGTATGTTGCTAGCTTTTTTCATAAGTTGATTATAATGAGTTCTGAAGCTAAGACCATTTGTAATTATTATACCGAGATCCCTCTCTTCATATACCTCACTTAGATCTATTTTCCCCAGTTGATATTGATATTTTCTGTTATGTTTCCCCAGATGCATTACTGTACATTTATTTTTATTGAATGTTGAGCGATAATCATATGCCCATTTTTCTAGTCTCTCAAGGGCAGATTGTATTACATCAGCATTCTCCCTATTTTTAACTACATGACCAATGCGGGCCTCATCTGCTAATTTTGAAAGCCAGACCTCCTGTAAGGGGCTCATAGTTGCTATATACAGATTGAACAATATGGGGTCCAAAACTGAGCCCTGTGGGGCTCCACTGGTCACAATGACCCAATCTGAATGTTCCCCTTTTATACACACTCTCTGTTTCCTGTTTGTTAACCATTACTGTATCCAGAGAGTGATGTTACCTGGTAAACTCTGCTTTATCAGAACCTCTATTAATTTATCATGTAGAACCTTGTCAAAAGCCTTGGCAAAGTCAAGATAAATGATATCCACAGGCTTCCCTTCATCCAGAGCCTTGCTGACTTTCCCATAAAACTCCAGGAGATTTGTCTGACAAGACCTCCCCTTTACAAAGCCATGCTGTGATGTATCCATGCTTCCTGAAGTATATTGGAAATTTATAATATAATATTTTAAAAGAGTTTCCAACATTTTCCCCAGTATTGAGGTCAAACTAATTGGCCTGTAAGTAGCAACCTCATGCCTTGATCCCTTTTTAAAGATTGGGATGACCTTAGCCAATTTCCATGCTGCAGGGACAATACCTTCATTTACTGATTTTTGAAATAAGTAAGTTACAGGTCCTGTCAGTTCTTCTGCCAGCTCCTTAAGTACTCTAGGATGTATCAAATAAGGGCCTTTTTCTTAACATCCTCTTTTAGAATAATAAGACTAGGATCCAGATCTTTGTGTGTTATGGACGTGTTTACAGTACATTGGTTAAAGACAGAAACAAAGTAATTATTGCATTCTGCTGCCATATCAGTGTTATCAGTAATTAGTCTCTTTTTTTGGTACACAAGTGGGCCAAAATTTCTATTTGTTGCCCTTTTGTTGTTAATGAACGCATAAAAGGATTTATAATTATTCTTTGCCTTTGCCGCCAAATTAAACTCATATCTCCTTTTTGCTTGTACAATCTTCCTTTTTGTGGCCCTAAGGCAGCTTTTGTAGTTATCCCAACTTTGTTTGTCCCCACTTAATTTGGCCATTTTAAACATCCTATTTTTATTTTTAATGGATCTCTTTACTTCTACAGTTAACAAGGGAGAGAGGATTTTTTTTGGAATCATTGTATTTATTTTTTGTGGGTACATACTTCTGGACCAGATCCTTAATTTTATTGCTAAGCCTTTCTCACATGCTCAGAACAGTCGAGCCCCTAAAATCAGTGTTCCAGTCCCAATTTGATAGCTCGGTTCTCATCTCTTCAAAATCAGCTAGAGGGTACCTATATATCAAAGTTTTCCCATTTATTGATTTCATTGATCCTGTGTATTTAAATCTGACCATTTGATGGTCACTAGTTGTCAATGGGGGGTAGGACTGTGCAATTTTGAATAAGTGATCCCATATTGCTTAGGACTACATCCAGGATATGATTATTTCTAGTTTTTTTCAGAAAGATATTGCTCCATGGCTGCTAAGTTAAGCATCTCAAGATATTCCCTTTCCCTGACTGTCTTAGATGTAAGCCTTTCCCAGTTTATTCCAGGAAGATTTAAATCTCCTAGAATAATAACATTTTTCTTTTGTACTAACTGTTTAACAAAATCCATCAACCTGATATCTTCTAATGGGGTAATAGCGGGAGGTCTATATATCAATCCTATGTTAATTTTGGTATCCTGTGTTGGGGCCAAGGTAACCCACAAAACTTCACTGATTTTCAACCACTATATCATCACTGATATATATATATAGCTACCCCGCCACCCATGACCCTCACTCTATCTTTACTGTAGAGGGTATACCCTGGGATATTTTTTTCCCATGTGTCATCCTGTCTCCACCATGTTTCTGTTATAGCACAGATATGAACTTCCTGGTCATGTAGGGCTAAGCGAAGTTCATCCATTTTATGGGTCAGACTCCTAGCATTAAGGGTAGGAAGTTTAGATTTTTAATTTGGGATGTTTTATGTGTTTCTCTAAAAGTACCACAGCCCCCCACAGTATACTAGTTTAAATGTGAGTCAATTATATGTTTTAGTTTCAAGACAAAATTGCTTACCCTGCCTGTTTAGGTGTAAACCATCGTAGAAAAACAAATTATGTCCCTGAAAGTCCTGCCAGTGACCTACATAACTGTACCCTTCCCAAAGGCACCAACGAAGTAGCCATCCATTACATCTTTCAATCTCCCTTTTTAATCTAGGATTTGCCCTAGGTACTGGCAAAATCACCAATACAATAATATCACATCCCTGGGATTTAAGAGCATGTCCTACACTTTCAAAATCTCTCTGTATGTCAATATAGTTTTTCTTTCCTATATTATTCACTCCAACATGCATCAGAGTGATGGGTTTATTAGTATTCTCTGTCAGGCCTGGAAATAGATTCTTTATATCCCCAATACCAGCACCTGCAAGGGCACAAACTGTGGTGTACTCCTTTCTATTTCTACACAAAACACTCTGGGTGGGATATTCAGACTGCATCAAAAAGATGCACAACAGAGGGAACAGGTGCAAGGCCAGTGTGCCATGGTGCAATGGGTGGGATATTCAAACCATGTGCAGGACAAGGTGTGCCTGCAAAACATGGCTGAATATTGCACCTGATGTGCCATAGCACAACAAGGGATGTGCAATGGAGCAGGATCAATGCACAATAGCACCTGTAGGGATGCACAGGGACTAAGACAAGAAGCAGCTGAGCAGCAGCCAAGGATGCCCCATGTGCCCAGGGGCATGCAGCAGGACAGACAGCCCCCTCAGTCCCCCCAAGGGCAAGGCCCCCATGAGCTGCACCACCAGACGGGTGCAGGACGGACCACCGGGCCACGTCCCCCGGTGCTGAACCAAAAGCAAATGTGACCCAGCAGTCCCCACCCACTGGGCAAGGCACCTCTGCACCATTCCCTGGCCAACAGAGACTGGAACACAAGGAAGGCCAGGCCCCACCCATGCCATGGCACCACACCAATGCCGACCAGCCCCAGTACAGTGAGCCTGAGAAACCAAGCCCAGAAGCATGACCAAACAGTGCATGGCACTGAAGGCATACCCCACCACTTTGCCAAGGCAACCAGTGGCCCCGGGGTGCAATGCATATGCACCACATCCCCACCATGACCACTCACCACATGTGGTGACACCGGCCACCGACATCACCACAACCCACACAAGGCCCTCAGCATGGCCCCCACAGAGGCACAGCAAGGTGGGTGACCCAGCACCAGTACCCAAGGGACCATGCATGTGAGAGGGACCACCCCGGATGCTGCCACCAGCAGGAAGGCACACCAAACACAGTACCCGAGCATGGTCCTCCACCCATGCACACACCCCATCTCTGAACCAGTCCCATCAGACACCACAGCACCCTCCTGTAGCCCATGGAGGCATGCACCACACAGGAGGCAACACAGGGCACACACAATACCCCACATCCAAGTCCCATGGGTACTCTGGCATACTGCTACACAAAGCAGTGCAACAGATGCTGCCATCGCGAGGCCCATGGTGCCATGTACCTGTGGCCTGGCCAACACCATGTTGATGGTGAGCCTGCCATGTGGCAGGCTACCCATGCACCTGGCCACCCTGATGGCAGGTGCAGGGGCCTGTGACCAGGCCACCACCCGCATGCAGCAGGATACCATGTGACAAACCACCAGACCACAGGCACCGCCCCAGTCACCATGAATTGCATGGAGGGGGCAGACAAAAGTTCCACCTACAGTAGCAACAGAGACAGACATGTAGTAGTCCAGGGCCAGGATGGCAGCTGCAAGTGCGCCATGCCTGGCAGGTGGCAGGTATGAACTGCCCCTGAAGGCACGCCAGCAGCCAAGCATGCAGTGGTGGGGCTGGCACAAATGTGCATACCACAGTCACGTCTGGTGGTGGTGTAGCTGCAGTGGTCACAGCTGCACAGGCACAGCACACACCAACAGAGCTGGCTGGGACATAGCACATGCACCCCAGCCTACTGCACACAGGCAAAAAGTGCACAGAGCACACCACATAGTCCCCGGACAGAGCCCATGGCCCCCACCCACACCAGTGGTGGAGCCCTGCCAGACACACCCACGGCCAGGTCAGCACCACCCCACAGTAGACATGCACACCACTGCAGCAAGGCTCCATGTGCCCGCTGCAAATCAGAGACTGCCACGAACATAGGTATAAAAGTATATATTATGGAACAACAGAACAGCATCAAAAACTATGTACAGATATGTACAATGGGTGAGGGGATGTGCAAGGATGCAACAAGGGGGAAGGGGATAGGGCAGGGGACAATGGGAAAGGCAAAGATGGGGGACATGAGGCGTGGGGTACAGTCTGGGGAGGGATAGAGTCTAAGCAGTCAATGCAGGCCCTACCAGTGGCCCCAGTCTTCTCACTCCTCCCTGTGGCATCTGTGGTGCCGCCGACGGTCACCCCTGTCCATCCTCTCCAGCATCTCCAATGTGGCTCGGGTGACCTGCAGGATCTCCTGGAGTCTCCGTTCCATGGCCGCCCAGCGTGGTCCACCTAGAACAAGGGAGCAGAGACAGTATGACTGACTGGCCTGACCAATGCAGCCCACCCAACGTGCGTGGCATGCATCAGTGGCGTGTGCCCCTGGGATGGCATGCGACCACCCACAGTGAGTGCGCCAACATGATCTGCCTACCCGGGCACCTGCAGCCATGCAAACCACCGCACACCATCACTGCCCATGCACCACACAGCACCATCCTGGCCGTCTGGTGCCATGGCTATGCAGTGGGATGGCAGTGGCACAGCCAGTTGCCGAGTGCACCTACGGCCCACTTGTGACAGCCACCCACATGTACTGTCCCACAAAATGGTGCAGAGGGCACCACAGGATGTGCACAGCTGGAGGGGCCATGTGCAGAGGGTCCATGTCTCACCACCACCCCCCCTGCAACCCACCATGCACGGGTGTATAGGGAATCATGGTACTCACCTGAGTCCTGGTCAGCAGGGTGCTGCTGACCCCTGGCACCACCACTGTGCCCTGCCTGCATGGCCACACCTCCTCCATTGTCCTGCCCACAATGCTCCTGGGCCATACAGGCCCTACAGCAGTCCTCCAGGCCTAGGGGGAATCAAGTAGTGAGGTACATCAGTACACAGATGACCCATAAGCCCCCCCAGTGCATGTGCCTGCACAGCCTGTCTGTGCCGCAGTGGCTTAGGGTGGGCACGATGCACCTCCACAACCAACAGCACAGGTGCTGGTCCCCCCCCAGTGGCATGGCCTGCCGAGCCCTGCATTCCAAGGACAGTCAGATATGAATAGTGATGGTGAAGGAGCACCTACCTGGCCATGGCACAGCTCCCCACCGGGCACATGCCTGCAGTCAACCCAGGTGGTCGGGGTCACACCGCTGGAGGTCCCAGTAGCAGTGGTGACACTGCTTCCCAGTACAAATGCTCCCCGTGGCCTCCTCAAGGCCTGCAGCAACCTTCTGCCACACCCCTGTGCGAGGCCTCAGGAGGGGCACCTGCCCAAACAGGGCACCCGATGGGGCTCCACAAGAGCCACCAGGTTAGCCAGCTCTATTGCACTCCTCACAGGAGCTCTGGTTCATGGCATTATGCAGTCAGTTTTGGTCTCAAAATGGTGCCCGGTAGCACACATGTCCCATGTGCTGAGGCAGCATGGTACTGCACTACCAATTGCAACCACACTGGCACTGGACTGCACAATAGGGGGGCAGCCATGTGGATGCATGATGCCTAGATGGCAAAGGGAAGCTGCAGGGTCAAGGGTCTGTCCACGCACTGAGTGCCACTGCGCTATTGGGAGGCACCTGTATGGTACATGGTAGGGTGCTTGTGTGTGCCGACATGCAGTGGCCTACTGCACAGAGGCGCCATGGTGCCCACGGCACACCATGGCACGTGTTCCCAATGGACATACTGCGCATGAGCGCCACAGACACAGCAGTGGCTGTGCGCTGTACTGACTCCCGCACATGGAATGTATGCTGCGCAGCTGGCATACATGTCAGCACAACGCGCATGCATGGTGTGGGGCTGATTGTGCATGTCACAGTGGTGTGCCTCAGCCTGAGCATGCTCAACACCACTGCTCAAGGTTCAGCCATGCGATATTCAGCCAGGATATGCAAATCAGCTCATGAGTCATTCCACAGCACATCCACTGCATTTGCATCCCATTACAGTTACGCATGCCCTCATTTGCATGCGATGCGCTATAAAAGCAACATGGAAATGCACAGGCCATGGATCAGTATTGCAGCCTTTGGAGGTAGGTGCCATGCTGTGGAGGTGTGAGGACAGTGGTCTGGGAGGGCTGTATGGGTCTGCACAGTCCATGGTAACACCTGTCCATCTCCCCAGGCACAAGCATGACTGAGCTTGAGAAGGATGAGGAGCAGGGGAGGGTGCAGAAACGGAGGCCCAACTTCACCAGGGTAGAATCATATGCCCTGTTTGAGGCCTACCTCGACAGGAAGCTACTGCTCAGTGGACATAGGGGCACACCACAGGCCCGTGCTGCTGCATGGGGCAAGGTGGCACGTGTGGTCAACCAGCAGGGCAGCCACCAGCGTTCCATGCAGGAGTGCAAGAAAAAGGTTGGCACAGACAGGAGAAGGATTAAGCACAAGGTGGCTGCCATCAGGGCAGCGTGTGCAGTCACTGGTGGGGGTCAGCAGGACATGCCTCGCCTGACACCACTGGAGGAGCAGGTGGCTGGCAGCATGCAGTGTTGCGCCATAGAGGTCATTCCCATTGGAGGCTTCCAGATGGCCGGCAGCCCATCACTACATGGTAGGGCCGGTGCTGGCAGTGTGTGGAAGGTGGGGGGGTAGGCTTCTGGGCCAGGCGGGATCACTAACGGTACTGTGTTCCTTTGCAGCTCCTGAGCATCTGCATGGGGCAGCGGTGGTGGGTGTGTCCACCAAAGGGGCAGCTCTGGAACCAGTGGAGCACCCATCCACCTCCACAGGTGTCTGAGGGACTGACCGCCTGCAGCCCTGCACAGCTGTCTGGACTGATGCCTGTGGTACAGGTGCAGATGAGGCCCTGGCTGCATTCCAGCATGATGCCAGTCATGGTGTCTTGTGTGTTGAGATGCAGATCATGGCCAACTCCAGCACCGATGATGATGTGATGCACGTCCCAGACAGTGATGTTGGTGGGTCACGGGGAATCCCACGAATGGCATCTGCCTAGGCAGCAGTGTGGGTAGTGCCAGCATGGTTGCCTGCACATCAGCCCCTGTCCTGGCCATGTCTGCAGCATCCAGTGGGGCAGCACTGGTGTGCGGACATGGTAGTGGGGTTGGTGGTGCCACTGCAGCCAATCTGGTGGCACCCAACGATCGGCAGCCAGAGGGGCAGCAGCAGCAGCTGGACTGTGTTGATGTGGGGATGGGGGCAGGGGCAGCAGCAGTGCACCGTGTGATGATGTACCCCAGGATGGCACCGCCATGCAGCGCCCACTGTCATGGAGTGCTGTGCCGCAGGGCCAGGAACAACATGGGGGCCAGCATGTTGACCATACAGATGACCCCTTGGATGACCACAGCCATCTACTGCAGGCCTCTGTAGATCAGCAGGTGCGGTTCATGGATGCAGTGGATGCACTCTGTGGGGAGCTGCACCAGGCAGAGGTTCAGCGCAGCAGGGACCATTTCCTGCTCCTGGCAGAGTTGGCCTGACAGCGGGCTGATGTGACCGCAGCCATTGACAGGCAAACCACTGCGTTGGTGACTGTCATGGCTACACTGGTCGACTGGCTGTGTGCCTGTCCACTGTACACCCTGCAGAGTGCATTGTCCACCCCCCATTCTCGGCATCAAGTGACCCCTGCCATGTTGATGCTGGGTTTGGCTGTGGACATACCAAGCACACCTGGTGCGGGCATGTTTGGTGGCCTGCAGACACCTGCATGGACACGGTCATGTTCATGCAGCATCACCCTTGGGGGACCATCGGTGCCACCCCATGAGGCCACTGGTCAGCCTGTTATGGCTGGCAGGTCTTGGCAGGGCCACCCATGGATCCATGGTGGCTGTGCTACTGTGCTGCATGACTGACCCTTCCCCCTCTAAGACCACTGTCTGCCACAGCCCAGTGTGCACTGTGGTGTTCTGTGTGTGCACCCGGGTGTTGTGCCCTGTCCTGCACTCACACGGTCTGTGTGCACACCCTCCCAGCTGCTCCGTCGTGTGGGTGCCTGCATCTTCTCACTGTACAGCTCACAGAGCCACCTCAGAATAGCCTGGTTCAGACGGTACCGGCCCATGATCTTGATGTCACTGTACAGCTTGAAGCTGATGTGGGCATGGTACAGCCTGTTCTAGGCATGCCACCGATGGGCCCTTCCACGGCTGTGCCTCCCTACTGCCTGCCTCCTCACATCCCTCATTACCGCCTCCATCTGGAAGGTGGCACTGGCCATGTCCCTAGTTGGTGTCCCCCCCCCGGGCAGCTGTCTACCTGGTCCTCCCAGCAAAGGAAGCTGGGAAGGCAGTCAGAACAGCAAAGGCCCAAACCGAGGAAAAGACAGCCAACTCTGTTAAGAAGGGGGATAAAACCTTTTATAGGTACATCAGGGAGTGAAGGAAGACCAAGGGAGGGCTAGTGAGGCTTAATAAAGAGGAGGGAGGGTGGGTAGAGGGTGACTGTGAAAAGGCAGAGTTACTAAACAAATATTTTTGCTCAGTATTTACAAAGGAAGTGGGGGAGGTACCTAAAACAAACAGTAGAAACACTCTGGATACAGAAGTTGATACCAGCCCATTTACAGAAGAAAGGGTTCTGAAAGAACTCTTAAAACTGAAGGTGGACAAAGCGATGGGGCCTGATGATTCATCCCAGAATTTAAAAGAACTAAGGGTAGAACTAGTGACACCACTGACTACCCCTTTAGCAATCATGGGAGGATGGGGTGGTACCCGAGGACTGGAGAAGGGCAGATGGATTCCTCACAAAAGTGGAGCAGGCAGAAGCAGAAAACTACAGACCTGTTAGTTTAACCTCAGTAGTAGAGAAATGATGGAATCACTTCGAAGGAAAGAATTGTTGAGTATCTAGAGGCCAGAGGGGCTCAGGACCCAAGGCAGCATGGATTCACAGCGGGAAGGTCATGCCAGACAAATCTGATAGATTTCTTTGACTGGGTGACCAAAGTAGTAGATCAGGAAGGGGCTATGAACATGGCCTACCTAGACTTCAGCAAGGCATTTGACACAGTCCCACACAAAAGATTAATATACAAGTTAGCCAGCCTGGGAGTGGGTCCCAAGATGACAGCCTGCATAAAGAATTGGCTGGAGAATAGGACACAGAGAGTAATAGTAAATGGAGTCCACTCTGAAGAAAGGGGGGTTACTAGTAGGGTACCACAGGGTTCAGTATTAGGACCGGTCCTCTTCAATGTCTTTATAAGCGATATTGCAGAGGGACTGGAAGGAAAAGTATGTCTCTTTGCAGATGACACAAAGATCTGCAACAGAGTTGATGCACAAGGTGGGGTGGAAAGGATGAGAAGGGACTTGGCAAGGTTAGAGGAATGGTCAAATGTATGGCAGCTTAGATTCAATTCTAAGAAGTGCAAGATAATGCACCTGGGAAACAAAAACCCAGGGGAAGAGTACACAATGGGGGGTGAGATACTAACAACAAAAATGGAAAGGGACCTGGGGGTAGTCATATCAGATGACCTAAAGGTGGGAAAGCAATGTGAGAGGGCAGCATGGAGGGCTGGGGGGATACTGGGATGCATAGGGAGAGGCATCACCAGCAGAAAACAGGAAGTTATTATCATCCCTCTGTACAGACAGTTGGTGAGACCCCATCTGGAGTACTGCGTGCAGTTCTGGAGACCCAATCTCCGCAAGGATATAGACAGGATGGATGCTGTCCAGAGGAGGGCAACTAAAATGGTGCAGGGCCTGCACCGGAAGACATATGAAGTGAGACTTAAGGAGCTGAATATGTATAGCCTTGAGGAAAGGAGGGGGGGGGACATGATAGAAACTTTCAAGTATCTCAAGGGAATCAACAAAGTCCAAGAGGGTAGCATCTTTCAAAAAGAGGTGTGCAAGAACAAGGGGCACAATGTGAAGATAGAAGGGGCGGCTCAGAGGTAATTTGAAGTATTTTTCAGAGAGGTTGTGGATGCATGGAATGGCCTTCCGGAGGTGGTTGTGGAGTCAAAACAGTGGTGGAATTCAAGCATGCATGGGACAGTCATAAGGCAATTCTAGGGGTTGGGGGTAGGAAGAAGTAGGCTGCTGGTTAACTAGGATCTGCAGCTTATCCAATAGGTAGGGAAATGAGCAGACTGGGTGGGCCAAGCGGTCCTTATCTGCCGTCAAAATCTATGTTTCTATGTTTCTCCCCCGGCTGTGTACTGCTGGTTCTGCCCCTGCACCGGGTGCACCCCTGGCACTTCACCACTGTGTGCCCTGCCTCTGCCCCACTGCTTTCCTTCCTCTGTGGCATGCTCAGGCCCTGATGCACATGCGCCCACTCACACTCACACTCACTCACACACACACTGACTCGCACACTTCCTCCAGTGGCCCCCCTCCACCTCTTGGCCACACCTGCCCCCTGCTTCTTTGTGTAGCTCCCTGCCGCTCTGTCTCCACACTCCCCCGCTATGGTTCCTCTGCAGCATATTATTCCTCCCCTCACTTGCTCCCTTTTCAATTCACTGATATCCACCTTCGCGCAACTACTGCTTGCTCCGCTATTGCGCATGTCGCCTGCTGTTGAACATCGCACTGCGCACATTATTCCTGGTGCCACCCCCTGCACTTGTGCATGCATTCATTACTATTGCACTGTGGTACATTGTGTTTTGTACTGCACATCCGTTGCCGCTGAATATCGCGCTTTGGTGCATGTCCGCTCTTGCGCAGGTGCTTCCCTATTGCGCATGGCACAACTGCTCTGAATATCCCACCCTATCTGTATATTTGAGCATGGAATCACCTATAACAAGAACATCCCATGGGGTATTGTATTCTCTCCCAACATATGTTTTATTATTTTGGGGTTTTGCTGCTTTATCTGGGCTGCATGTTCAGATTCCAAGCTTATTTGTGGCTTTTGTATTTCTGTTTGGTTTTGTTGTTCATCAGTCGTAAGGATACCATATCTATTTGAAAGTGCTAGATTAGATGAGCCTCCAATATTTCTTCTACCTTTTTTGTTACAGTTCTTACGTATCAAACACCAGTCTTCAACAGTATCCCCCTTTTCTTGGATTGGCCTCTCAGAAAGTGGAGGTGCCTGTGTTTCCCCCAATGACTCCTCAGACAAACTGCCTACCATAGTATCTATATAGTGTTCTAAGGTGGTGATGTCTGCTTGCACTTTTAATCGCAGTTTTAGTTGTTCTATCTCTGCTTTCAGGGCTTCAAGGGTGGTGCATTTATTACATACGCAGACCCCCTGTGCTTCCCCATCATCGTACATATTGCATTCAGCACAAACCCTCATGGTGAGACACTGTACCTCTTCAGATGTTCTATTACTTTTTGTCCCAGTCTCCCCAGCAGACACAGCCGACATGCACTGATGCATGTGTCTCTGAGCGCATCTCCGTACGCTGCGATGCGCACCCTGCCCATGCTTACCCTGCTCTCAGCAGGGCCACTTTATATCTGTGTGCGTGACCTGAAAGTCAGTTTAGGGTCATGGGGATCGCTCGCAAAATGTTGCACTTTAAAGTACTAAAGTTTCTGTGCTGGACCCCTTTGCCCTGTGTCATTAAGGGCTACTAAGGGGAATTAGCCAAAACAGATTAAAAAGTCTCCAAAAACACACTATTGTAGTTCGTTCGTCTTTCAGGAGAACTACACTCCTCTCTTCCTCCTTCCTGTATAAGAGGGCAGGGCTCCAGTTAAAAGCATACACTCAAAGTATATTTCTAAAATTGCTAGTGTTCCCACACACATTCCCACACCTCTGCAACAATATTATAATGGCTATTTCCATTTGATTTACTTCACCCGCTTGCAACAGGACCGCTTTATATCTGTGTGCATGACCTGGAAGTCAGTTTATGGTCACGGATCGCTCGCAAAATGTTGCACTTTAAAATACTAAAGTTTCTGTGCTGGACCCCTTTGCCCTGTTTCATTAAGGGCTGCTAAGGGGAATTAGCCAAAACAGATTAAAAAGTCTCCAAAAACACACTATTGTAGTTCATTAGTCTCTCAGGAGAACTACACTCCTCTCTTCCTCCTTCCTGTATAAGAGGGCAGGGCTCCAGTTAAAACCATACACTCAAAGTATATTTATAAAATTGCTAGTGTTCCCACATACATTCCCACACCTCTGCTGCAATATTATAATGGCTATTTCAGTTTGATTTACTTCATCGGCTCGCAGCAGGGCCACTTTATATCTGGTTAAAAGGAAAGATAGAAATTGACTTGAGTCCTTTAAAAAGCAATTACATAATTCTGTTTTAATGTTACTAATCCTCTTTTATATTGATTCCACTATATAGTAAACTTGTTTCCATGATACAATTTTTTTTTATTTTTAAAATACCCCATTAGGCGTATAAGGTGCCATCTTACCAGCCTAATCTGCTTTGTTTCTGGGTTTTTTTCAGGCCATCATTAAATCCTGTTGTACTGTAGAACACATTCTTATCATCGGCATTCATTTTGTTTTTGTGTTAGACAGAGCCCCATTTAGCCTGTATAGGAACCCCAACAGAAACATACCATGGATAATAATGTTAGTTTTCATTTTGCCCTGTTGGTTTCACTCCCTCTTTTAATTATTTGCATCCTGCCCTATTTTCTTAGTTTCCTTAGGTGAGTTCTCTTAGGATTTTACCAGGGCTTCCAAATGAAGCTGAGTTCAAATTTAGTTACCACTGCATACTTGGAGGGGCACATCTTGTCTTGTAGTTAGTTAAGTGGTGCAATTAATACACGTGTGATTGTTCTGCCACCACAATCATCCAAGTCCTAACCTCTGCAAGCAGTGAAATCTTTGGGCTTCAGTTGAATACTAATACTCCATTCAACAGAACTTCAATCTAAATCTTCTTATTAACGTATTGCTTCTTGTTTAAAACACTGTTAAAGTACCAGATATTTTCTAAAGCACTGTTAATGTACCTTCGACTGTTCTGCCACCACAGTCAACAGGTTCCCAGGTGCTACAAATGGTAAGACTCTAAGTTCCTGATTGATATTATAGATTCCATTAGTTAACAGAGAAATTTAGATGCTGAGTGTCGAAAACTTTGTGCTTCTGTTTGATGTTAAATCTTCAATTAAGTAGCAGAGAAATTTAAGTGCTAAACATCAAATCACAGTAAGGGAAACTGTCATCCCCAAACTGCCATCAAATGGGGAACAGGATCCTAAGCCTACAGTAGAGTAAAGTCTAATTCCTTTGTCTCTCACTCAATGAAAACTGAGTAGCCTAAGTGATATCTAAGTGAGGGGTGAGTATCAGATCTAGTCAACCAAATGGCTGTCACCCAAATGGAGATTTAAAGGGACACTATTAACTCCATTTGGCCTCAACGTGTCCCTAGTTTAATAAACACATTTACAATTGTTCTCATTCTATAGAGACTGCTGATGTAGTTGGTTGTTTGATTCAGATTCTTTTTTCCTTTTAAAAATTACAAAACTGAGTGTCAACCATACTGGTGTTAGCACACCAAAATATGTTTGTCTACACTTCTTGATCAACTACAACTGCATCTTTCCTGGATACTGGAACACCCCCAACACTATCTAGCTACTCATTTTGCAGTGGGAGTAGATGCAACTATAGTATCATGAGTGGCTGCACTGTTTGAGGGTGTTTCTAATGTTCAGAAAGAATGCAATAAACTTAGGTAAACAATTTGGAGCAAAACAAAGCTGTTTATAATTATACATTCCCATGCATTTCAGTTCTAATAAGCAAGGAAGCTGATTAAATAATCAGTAACATAAACAAATTTTAGAGAAGGTAAGCAATCATAAAATGTGGATTTTTACCTAGCAATAATATGATGCAAAAAAAGATTGACCGTGTTCCTTTAAAAGAATATGGCCCACCCCAACTTGGATTTAGTTGAGGGGAATCAATAAGGATGAGGCAGATGGGGTCTTTAAGTTAAGGAGGGGGGGTCACCAGGGGGCATGCACTAAGAATAGAGGGGGGAAGATTTAGGAAGGAAATGAGGAGACACTATTACACAGAGAGGGTGGTAGCAAAATGGAATGCCCTACCAGAATGGGTGGTATCATGTAAATCTGTGAACAGTTTCAAAAGGGCATGGGACAGGGGACAGGGGAGAGTGGGGTGGGGAGGTGGGGTGGCAGTGGGATGACAACAGGGGAGGGGTGGGCAGCTGCAAACTAGGGCTTCTAGCTGCACACTCAAGCAGACTTAGATAGACTGGGTGATCTGTTTCTGCTGGCACATTCGTATGTATGTAGCGTCAAACTTTTTTGTATAATTTACTTTGTCCTTAAAAAAAGATCTACTGAATAAACTTTACTCAATTGGTGTGTTAGCCATAGAACTATAAAACAAATTCCCCCAGGAATAAAACTCAGTACATATAATCAAAACACTAAAACATCACCCACTTTTTTACTTTTGTCTTTTCTCTTATTAAAAACTGAGAACCATATTCAGTAGGTACGGTACTGTAATATGTGATGTTTGGTATTGGGAGCCTCAAACACATGGTTTCACAAAAGTAAGTTCTCTCTCTCTTACTTTCAAAACCAAGTTATACATATTAAAACCAATAATATACATCAACGTTCACTTTTCTTACCTTTTACAGTGTCTGAAACCCCCAATTTACAAATTGTTTTAGCTAAAACAATTGTGATATCTTTATCTTGGGGTCTTTGTTAGGGCAAAGTGAAAATATTTCTCCTGAGTGGCACTTGTGAAGCAGTGTGGCTTTTTAAAGGACACTGGCCCCACCTCCCAACACCTGAGCTGCATTTCTATTCACTTGCTGTCGAGCCCACTCAGTGATATCATTTGTCAGGTGTTTTAGGCACAGAACAACATCAGCTGCAGTCTTTTCAGTTGTTACAGCCTGTGCAGTTGCAGACAAAATCTGCAATCTGGAGCCAGGCACACTGTTGTTCGTTTGTTGGCCAGGTAAAATGGTAAGCTACTGACAGTCAATGGCAGTGCTGGCATCTGTGAAGCAGCACAGCTTTCTAAATGACACTAGCCCCTCCTTCCAACACCTGAGCCACGTTTCTATTGGCTACCACCAAGCCCCCTCTACCATAATCAGAACAGAGCATAGTAGCCCAAATACACAACAATGTTCTTCTCACAACTCATGGTTACTATGATATCAAAGGAACCTCTCAAGCTTCTCTCTCGAGGTTGTTGATGTCATAGTAAATACTTAGTGTAAAAATAGCATTGTTGTGTGTGGGCTACTGTACACTCTCTTATATATTATTTAATGCTGTGGATTTATATATAGTTCACCTGTCCTAAGCGGGACCTCCTTGCAAAGGAGCACTGCTAAGTGGAGCCTTTTCATGCTAAAACA
The DNA here is from genome assembly GCA_016271365.2 of Neoceratodus forsteri. NCBI lineage: Eukaryota > Metazoa > Chordata > Ceratodontiformes > Ceratodontidae > Neoceratodus > Neoceratodus forsteri. The sequence goes on along the minus strand of CM028130.1, from coordinate 1,060,402,597 downwards.
AATAAAAACAAGCAAAAAAAACACTGCTAATCTTTACCGTATGTAGATTATACTATTTGCATTTACAATTGAATTATGGTATAGTAAATCTATTTTCTGTCCCCTTTATAATAATTAGGTCCCACAGTCTGTGTGCAGTGAAAGTTGTCCTCTTGGATACAGAAAGGCAGCACGGCGGGGACAGCCCAACTGTTGCTTCGACTGTGTTCTTTGTTCCAAAGGAGAAATTGCCAACCAGAGTGGTAAGTCAGTCATTTTATTTATATAAGTGTTGCAGCATGTTAGAGATGTTGCATTAAGAAATATTGTTTTGGATAAGTAGGACTTAATTTGACAAAGTAGTTCAGGAGAGAATGGCATTTTTGTTCTAGGTTGATTGCAAAATATATTATCTATGAACTGCTTAAGTGATACAATAGAGCCCTGATGTAATGAACCTAATTCTTACAAACTATCTAATGAACATTTCCAGTGGGACTGACAATTTTAGCAGTCAGCTGAGCAAGCGAGTCAGCACTTCAGTACTGTCAGTCAGTCGGGATCAGCTGTGTCAGCTGTCACTCACCATCATCTCAGCATCCAATCACAGGCTAAATGTTTCATTTTAAACTCACCTGGTTCCCAGTCCCTTAACTTGCTCAGTTACTGTGCTGACTGATACTGTGCTGACTGTCATACACAGTGGCTGAAGAGAGGAAGTGGAATGTTCTTGCAGTTGCGACCAAGCTCCTAATGTTGGAGAGGCTAAAGAACAGCAAACAAGCTGTTAGTCTTGCCACAGAGTATGGAGTCGGAAAGTCCACAGTCTCTGACATTTACCATGCTAAGCAGAACTCTGTCACTTTGCAAGTACAGTAGAACTCCTGAATGTCATGGGGGACATCAAAACATTCAAATAAATGGGGTTTCTGTTAATCAAGGTTCCAATATTTGTAATACACCACACACACTGTATAACACTGTTTTGTGTTTATACTACACTACATCTTCCTAGAATGGCCATCTCAGGACTTGTAAGCTTCCAAACAAATAAAACAAAAGCTTCCAAAAGCTCCCAAACAAGTGTCTTGGTAATTAACTAACCTGTGATTGCTGGAACTGAAGGGGACTGAACCGAGGGACTGAGAGACGTGTCTGACCTTAGAGCTTGCGTTTAACACTGTGTACTCTGCCCAACATTCAAACAGTATTGCAATCAAACTGCTGTCACTGCCAGCAAGAAACCTGATACTTTTTAGCTGCTTTAACTAAGGTAGATGTACACTGACCTAACAAAAATAAACAAAAGTACAGATCTTTGCTAACTCAGGCTACTTGAGATCTGGAGTGTCGGATATCAGGTGTTGGCAAGTAGGTGCTATGATGTGCTGATTAGAGTTCGAGAGATCATTAACACTCCCGCTTGTGACTAGACCTTGTAACCAGAGAAACAGTTGAAAACAGCTGACAGTGTTGGGGGACACAACTCAGTTTTGTATAATTGAGAGTTTCAGTTCTCCAGGGTTCAAATAACTGAGGTTTCACTGTACAATGGAAAGCACCTCTGTCAGTGAACAAAGGAAAATATGAAAGTTTTCCAATATGATGCTTGTGATGCTGCAATTCACTCATGATTCCTCCAGGAATGGGAAAAGGGAACCCTGATATCAGAACCTTTCCTTAAAGAAAAGGCCCTGTTGTTCAATCAAACACTTGGTGGTCAGCCTGGCTTCATTGCTAGCAATGGATGGCTTCATCACTTTAAGAAAAGGCAGAGAAGCTAGCCCATGGCACTGAGGGCTGAGGCCCTGGATGCCTTACCTCTAGCTATGCCAGTGACCCATGTTAGGGAACAACTTTGTGTCATCGGGGTGATGGCATGGGGGAGGATGGGTGCAGGACTGAGCATTGGCTCTCCTCTCTCTCTCTCTCTCGAGAGAGAGAGAGAGAGAGAGGGGGTCACCCACCCGTAGTCCTGCCATAACCAGATGGAGGTCCAGTGACAGACACATGCAATAACGGTGCAACAGGTAGGGTGGAGTGTCTTAATCAGAAACATAGAAGTTGATGGCAGATAAGGACCACAAGGCCCATCCAGTTTGCCCATTTTTTCCTACCTTATGAATGTACCATAGGCCTTTATTCAGTCAATGGCCTATTTATTCATACTCATCTGTATTGCACCCTTATGCCTATCCCATGCCTGTCTGAAGCCCTGCACTGTATTCACATCCACCACTTCCTGAGGTAGGCCATTTCATGCATTCACCACCCTTTCTGTGAAAAAGAACTTCCTCACATTACCCCTTAATCGGCCTCCCTCTGATCTCATGCTGTGTCCTCTTGTCCTGCTATTTTTCTTATATTGAAACATGTTAAACTCTTTCACCTTGTTAATGCCCTTAAGGTGTTTGAATGTTTTGATCATATCACCTCTCTCCCTCCTTTACTGTAAGGTATACATATCGGGGCCTATGCTCCAATGGGAGGGAGTTACACACGTGAGGCACACATCCTGCACATGCAGCTACACACCTGCAGACAGGTGCACACCGGCGGAATTCATCACCATCAGCCACCTCTCCATGGCCCCACCCCCCAGTGTGCAGGTCCACACAGGGTGGGTGCAGGCGGACTTGTGGACCCAGCCAGGCATCCAATCAGATGCCCAGCATGGGTGCAAAAGTGGATCCCTTATGCTGCAGGGTGCGCATTGGTAGTGCACCCTGTGGATATCTGAGGGTTGGTGGCTGTAGCAGATGATATCCGGGCAATGCCACCAGCCCTCTGATGGCACCGCAGTAGTGTGGTGGAACAGGGGCATGACAGGTTGCCAAGAGGGGGGAACAGTGCCACCGGTAGAGGGAGGTACACATGTGTTGCCACCAAGGGAGGTGGGGGCTGCAGCCTTGTGCCAGTACCCCCTGTGGGGGGTATGGATATTGTGGGGGGCTGCCACACTCACCACTGTGTGCTGGGGTGGGTAGGTGGGTGGCATCCAGCGGTCGTGTGCCATGGCCCCGGAGTGTCATTGGGCTGTCTGCCCTGTCTTGTTGTTGTTCCCAGGGTGTGCATGGGGTGTGTAGGGGGTTTATGGCAGGATTCTCCCTGGCCTAACCTTCACCCCTACGCACCCCTGTGGCCAGCATGATGCACCTTTGTGCATGGCGCGTAGTACCGGCCTGCCTTCAGCGCATTGCTTTCCATGTGGCTGGGGGATCGGGCACATATGTGCTGTGTGCCCCTCATGGTACATCCCACACAGGGAGCACAATGGATGCAGAGTGACTCCGCACCTCACATACATGCCACGGAGGTGCTCCACTGCTTAAAGCATATGCCCACTTGAGCTCCGTTGAGCTCCATTAATCTGTCCTCATATGTTTTCTGATACAATCCCTGCACTATTCTGGTTGCCCTTCTCTGGACTGCCTCCATTTTGTTAATGTTCTTGTGCAGGTGTAGCCTCCAGTACTTCACACAGTACTCCAGATGGAGCCTAACCAGTATCTTGTAAAGAGGAATTATTACCTCCCTCTTATGACTTGTGATACCCTCCTAATACACCCCAACATCCCTCTAGCCTTACCTACTGCTTTAGTGGTCTGCTTGCATGATTTCAGGTCATCTGTGATAATGATGCCCAAGTCTCTTTCTTCTCTTGTGATTTCCAGCAACTCCTCTCCCAACCTATAGGTAGCTTCAGGTTTTGTCTTCCCTATATGCATGATCTACATAGTGCACTTCTTTGCATTAAACCCCAGTTGCCACTCTTCCAACCATTTTACCAGTTTTTCCAGATCTCTTCTCATTCTGCCCCATCTGGATCATCTACTCTGTTGCAGATCTTGGTGTCATCTGCAAACAGGCAAACCTTACCCCTCAGTCCATCTGCAGTGTCACTGATGAAGCTATTGAAGAGGACTGTCCCCAAGTCTGATCCCTGAGGTACCCCACTTGTGACTTGCATCTCTTCTGACTGTATACCGTTTACCACCACTCTCTGTTTTCTGCCTGCCAACCAGTTTGCCACCCAGTTGACCAACTTCTGACCCACCCCAAGTCTACCCGGCTCATTTATCAATCCTCTATGTGGAACAGTATTGAAAGCTTTGCTGAAGTCGAGGTAAGTGACATCAACTGCACCCCCTTGATCCACCACTCTGGTTACCTAGTCAAAGAAATCTGTAAGATTGGTTTGACAGGAACTTCCTGTTGTAAACCCATGTTGTCTTGGATCCTGTGCTCCTATGGATTTCAGGTGTTACACTATCCTTTCTTTAAGGAGTATCTCCATAATCTTGTCCACTACTGAGGTAAGACTGACTGGTCTGTAATTCTCTGCCTCCTTCCTGCTGCCACTCTTGTGGAGCAGGATCACATGAGTCCTTCTACAGTCTTCTGGGACCTCTCCTGTGCTCAGAGGCTCACTAAACAGTTCTGCTAATGACTCTGCTAGTTCTCCCCTTAGTTCCTTTAGTAACCTGGGATGTATGCCATCAGGTCCCATTGCCTTGTCCACCCTGAGCTTACTGAGCTCTTGTAGGACCCTTTCTTTTGTGAAGGGACTTATGCACACCTCTCTCTCCCCTGTGTCCATGGTGCTGAGCTGTGGGCCCTGCCCTACCTTCTCCTCGGTAAATACTGAGCAGAAGTATCTATTTAGGATAGATGCTTTTCCTTAGTCCTCCTCTAACACAATCCCCCTTATCCCCTTTGATCTTAGCAATTAAGAAAAGCATTATCGGAGGTCAACACCTGTGGTAGGCTCAAAGAGTCCAAAAACTGTGCAGCAGGAACCCTAATCAGAAACTGGGTGCCCACCATAGCATGCAGGAAGTCCTGAACCACCCTTAGCATTCCAGCATAATATTTGTGTTCTACACTCTCTGAGTCAACCAAAGAATCCATTTTTCATTGTTTGACCCTGTGAAAACAACTCTGAAAAATATCTCATGTAAGATGTCTACTCTGGATACCATAAGTATGTTCAAACTACAGGGATTTCACCCTATTATACTGAAAGGACTTCAAACAGTCTTTAACAGATTAAATCTGGGTCTGAAGGGACAACCCTTTCTCTACTTGAAGCGAGATCAATTTGTAAAGAGTGTATCACAAATCAAGATAGGCATGATAAGCAGATCCACCAACTGATCTAGAACATCTTCTAGCAAGGTCACCAATGGCAATCTTAGTATGATCCCACCAAAGGAACACATCAGTGTAAAGATCATGGACAGACATACCAGCCCATAAAAGGGATCTAAGTGCACTCTGAAAAGAAGAGCTCAACAGGATGGTGTTGCTCAGTCTCCAGCTAGACTTCACATTCAGAAGGGTTGGAGTGGCTGAGACCATACAGGATAATAATTGGTGATCAGTGCTTTGCACTGGACAGGGTAGAAGCTGCTAAAGTGGAGCACATTCATGAAATAATCAATATTAGCAAAATGTGCCCAATGGTACGAATATGCATCCAAGGGATGGAGGGTATGAAATGCATCAACCAGGTGAGACTCCTTACACATATCTTGCAAACATAATGAGTCACAAAACAATTTTGATGTCTTAGCCCCTCTGTCTCAGAGCTGAAGAGGGCAATTAACCCCCCAAATCCAGACTGGAAGTGCTCAAAAGTGACAGAGGAAGTGAGATGAGTCTCAAGCTGAATGGCCACCACTTTTTCCAAAACCCTCCCTAAAAATGGGAAGTTTGAGACTAGTCTGTAGTTGGTGAGGCACCCTAGGTCCAGTGAGGGTTTCTTCAAAAGGGCTCTCACCAGGGCCTCTTTCAAGGCTACTGAAAAGACCCCACTACTCAAGGAACACTGGACTATCCCAGCAACCACAGGTCCAATCAGGCCAACACAATCAAACAGAAGTCGGGGTGGATCTGGGTCTAGATCACAATGGGCTGGTCACATCCTCATGACTATCTCAACTACCTCCTCCTCTCCTACTGGATTGAACTCATCACACACAAGAGAGGTGCCCCAGTACATCACCGGTCTAACCCTGCAAGCTGTTTGAGCAGCACTGGAGGATATTTCAGTCCTGATATAGGATGCTTTGTCAGCAAAGAACAGAGCTGCCTCATTGCACCACATGCTTGAACTTGCTTCCCTAGTATGGACACAGATTGGGTGCAACAACCCATCCACCATATGAAAAAGCTGAGCCGGTCTGTTCCTTGCTGCAGCAATCTCCCTCTACAGAAAATCTGCTTTTTCTGGGAGATTGCCCTTTGATAGTCACCATAATGTGACCTCAAAGCCAATTTGTCCTCCATCAGCCCCTACCTCCTCCAGTGCTGCTCCAACCTCTGGCCCTTTATCTTTAACTCCCTGTGCTCTCTATCAAATCAAGGGAGCCTCCAGCAAGTAGATATGGGCCAGACATGGACGGGCATGATAGAGTCGAATGCCACAGTAACAGCCCTTTTATAGGCTGCCACTGCCTCCTCTGCACCCATTGTGTATGCAGTTTCCACACTCAATAGATCCAGCACCACCTGTAGTCCTGTTGGAGACAATCCACACAAAGAGGGGTACCCAACCATCTCCAAAGAGGACAGACCCTCGGGGGGGGCTCCAGACATGAACCTCATGGTGCTATGATCCAATCAAATGACTGGATCAATCATGACGTCATCGACCCCAAGACTCAGTGTGAACACCGGATCCACCTTGGTTCCATGTGCGTGGGTCACTGAGGTAACAACCTGTGAGAGGCCCAGAGCTTCCATGCTCTGGAGGAGGTCACGTCCAAATGATGAGAGTCTGTCACTGACCCAGGCATTGAAATCCTCCAGAATTATCTATCTGGGGGATTTCAACACCAGGCCGGCAACAAAGTCCCTGACCACCTGCAGGAATTACTTTTCCCCACCTGGTGGCTGGTAAATTAGAAGGATTCTGTAACCTACACTACAGGAACTGATAAGTGGAGGCAGACTGCATTGTCAATATAGGAGACAAGGCAAACTGATTAAAAGGAAAAGGCAGAATCCCAGTGCTGGAAAATTGTGAAGCCAGCATGAACACAAAGGGAGAAAGAGCCAAACTGGGCAAAAATCAAGAAGGATCCTGTCCAGGTTACAGAGCAGAAAGTACAGCTTGGTTGTTAGGGTACGATACAGGCATCCTGGATAATACAGCAGTGGTGTCTGTACAAGGGCTAATACCCTTACAGAGCGCAACAGTATGAAGTTCAGGCACCACAGCAATTGACTTACCAGCAGAAGGTGCAGTCACATCCATTGGTTCCATGGGAAGCTGTCCCTATCATAACACTAGAGTCAGAAACAACTGAGTCATCCAATCAGCCACAAGAGCAGATCCATCTGCAGCAGGCAAGGGAGTAAACCTTGTAAGGTGTGGTGAAAGAGCCAAACTGGGAGGGAGGGGGTAAAATCCATGAGAGACACAGTACTGTGTAAACTGAAAGTCCATTGAGCCGGTGATGAGTTGCCGTCTTCGGAGTCCACAAGAGCAAGCAGGTGTGCCTGCTGGTTTGATATCCATTGCTGCAAGAAAGGGTCTGTTGGTACAAATGCAGCAGCTGTACTAAATTGTGTAGATGGCAGCAGAGACGACCCAGGTAAGTCCATATGAACCGAAGGATAAGCAGGCTGAGCACGCAAGGGACCATTCCAGGCATTAAGCTAGACTCAGAGACAGGTAAAGGGAAATCCATGGTAGCAGTCATGGAAGTCAATGGGAAAGGCACATCCAATTCCATAGCAGAGGCAGCAGGTAAAGTAGTCCTGCCGTCTACACCAACACCCAGGTCAGCCATCTTGGCTGATGGCCAGCAGTTCCCCTAATGGTAAGAGATGGGGAATTTTTATTGTGCAAAAAATTATTACATATCATCATATACAGGCATCATACAGTCATATGCTACGCATAAATCTGGTCACTCTTTGGACTTAGTTTTCCTTCTAGGGATTGATGCATCTGACATGGGGGTGGAACCAGTCGCTTGGTCTGACCACTACACTGTAAGGTTCAATTTTTGCACCCCCCTTAGGAGGCCATCCCCTGTGGAGATGGTCAGGTACTGCCCATTACGGAATGTTACTTCACAAGGCCTAGCGGCGGTCCTTGACCTCTCATCCCCCCGTGCTGGTGAGCAGTAATCCAGAGGCACTGGTGTTGGCCTATAATAAGGCCATCACAGTTGCCCTGGATTTTATTGCTCCTGTTCACGAATGCCCTTTTTCACTGCACCCCAGGGCCCCCCTTGGTTTGATGGGACTCTGAGGGAGATGCGGAGAAAAGGGCGAAGGTTTGAGTGTTGTTGGCATAGATCGGCCCTTGATGCCGACCGCCTTAGAGTGATAGAACATTATGCTAGTTACCAATCTGCAATCACCAATAAGAAGGCAGAGTTCCTGTCCAGGGAGATTGCAGTTGCTCAAATTCGACCGGCTCAGCTGTTTCGAACTGTAGACAGACTGTGCAGCCCAGCCTGTCTGCAAGTTCGAAAAGCCTTTTTGCAAGTAGAGTGCGATGAGCTCGCTCGTTACTTTGCAACTAAGGTGGCTGACATCAGGGCTGATCTGTGTCTGACAACCTCTAAGGGTGATGTTGTGGGGACGTGCGAGAACACAGTGCCTTGTATCTCTTGGAGTTATTTTTATTGACCTGAGTTCGTGGATATTATGAGGTTTATCCATAGTGTGCGCCTTACTTGTTGCAGCTTGGATCCTGGACCGACTACCCTAATTTTAGGTTGTATTGATATCATCGGTCCAGCTTTGGCACAGATAGTTTAGTGCTCCCTGGAGTCAGGTGAGTTTCCTAGCTCCCTGAAAGAGGTGGTGGTGACACCTCTCTTGAAGAAAGCTTCCTTAGACCCAGACTGTTTTTCCAGCTACAGACCTATCTCTAACCTTCCCTTTATTGGGAAGGTTATTTAAAAGGTTGTAGCTGTTCAATTGGATGACTATTTAACCATCCATAGTATCTACGAGTCCTTCCAGTCTGGTTTCCGTAAAAGACATAGTACCGAGACTGCGCTGGTTCGGGTGTTAAATGATCTTCTGAGGATGAGGGATCAAAAGAGACATTCCATTCTGGTTCTCCTTGATCTCTCTTCAGCATTTGACACTGTGGATCACGTGATGTTGTTGGAACACCTGAGGCAAATCTGTGGAATGTCAGGAACTGTTTTGCAATGGTTCACGTCACTTCTTACCGGGAGATCACAAAGAGTTGTGTCAGGGATTTTCTCCTCCGGCCCAGTCTCTTTGTTGTGTGGAGTGCCTCAGGGTTCTGTGCTGTCACCCATGTTGTTTGCAGTGTATATGCTGCCCCTCGGAAACATTATAAGACATAGAAACATAGAAACATAGAAACATAGAAACATAGAAACATAGAAACATAGAAGTTGACGGCAGATAAGGACCGCAAGGCCCATCCAGTCTGCCCATTTCTTTTTCTACCTTATAAATGTGCCATCGGCCTTTGCTCTGTCAGTGACCTATCTATTCATAGTCATTTGTATTGCTCCCTTATGCCTATCCCATGCCTGTTTGAAGCCCTGCACTGTATTCATAGCCACCACTTCTTGTGGTAAGCCATTCCATGCATCTACCACCCTTTCTGTGAAAAAGAATTTCCTCATTCCCCTTAATCGGCCTCCTCTAATCTCATGCTGTGTCCTCTTGTCCTGCTATTTTTCTTATATTTAAACATGTTAGACTCTTTCACCTTGTTTATGCCCTTAAGGTGTTTAAATGTCTCGATCATATCACCTCTCTCCCTCCTTTGCTCAAGGGTATACATATTGAGCTCCGTTAATCTGTCCTTATATGTCTTCTGATGCAGTCCCTGCACCATTTTGGTTGCCCTTCTCTGGACTGCCTCAATTTGAGTTAATGTCCTTGTGAAGGTGTGGCCTCCAGTACTGCACGCAGTACTCCAGATGGGGCCTAACTAATGTCTTGTACAGAGGATTATTACCTCCCTCTTACGACTTGTGATACCCTACTAATACACCCTAACACCCCTCTAGCCTTACCTACTGCTTTAGAGGTCTGCTTGATGATTTTAGGTCATCAGTGATGATGATGCCCAAGTCTCTTTCTTCCTTTGTGACTGCTAGCAACTCCCTCCCAGCCTATAAGTGGCTTCAGGGTTTCTCTTCCCTATGTGCATGATTTTGCACTTCTTGCATTAAATCCCAGTTGCCACTCTTCTGACCATTCTGCTAGTTTATCCAGATCTCTTCTCATTCTGCCCACCCCATCTGGATCATCTACTCTGTTGCAGATCTTGGTGTCATCTGCAAACAGACAAGCCTTACCTCTAGTCCATCTCAAGTAGGTCACTAATGAAGATGTTGAATAGGACTGGCCCCAGGACTGATCCCTGAGGTACCCACTTGTGACTTGCATCTCTTCTGACTGTATACCATTTACCACCACTCTCTGTTTTCTGCCAGTCAACCAGTTTGCCACCCAGTTGACCAACTTCTGACCCACCCGAGCCTACCCAGCTTATTTATCAATCTTCTATGTGGAACAGTGTCAAAAGCTTTGCTGAAGTCAAGGTAGGCGACATCAACTGCTCCCCTTGTGTCCACCACTCTGGTTACCCAGTCAAAGAAATCTATGAGATTAGTTTGACAGGACCTTCCTTTTGTAAACCCATGCTGTCTTGGATCCTGTGCCCCTATGGATTCCAGGTGTTGCACTATCCTTTCCTTAAGGAGTGCCTCCATAATCTTGCCCACTACTGAGGTAAGACTGACTGGTCTGTAGTTCCCCGCCTCCTCCCTGCTACCACTCTTGTGGAGTGGGATCACATGAGCCCTTCTCCAGTCTTCTGGGACCTCTCCTGTGCTCAGAGACTCACTAAACAATTCTGCTAATGGCTCTGCTAGTTCCTCCTTTAGCTCCTTAAGTACCCTGGGATGTATGCCATCAGGTCCCATTGCCTTATCCACCCTGAGCTTAGCAAGCTCTTGTAGGACCCTTCTTTGTGAAGGGAGTAGTGCTCACCTCCTCCCCTGTGTCCATGATGCTGAGCTGTGGGCCCTGCCCTACCTTCTCTTCAGTAAATACTGAGCAAAGTATCTATTTAGGATAGATGCCTTTACAGGGTCCTCCTCCTCACATGCTCCCTTTTCTCCATTAAGCTTAGCAATACCCCTCTGGACTTTCTCCTTCACTAATGTATCTATAGAAAGTCTTGTCACCTTTTTACTGTTAGTGCTAGTGTTTCCTCAGTTTGGGACTTTGCCTGCCTTACTGCCTTACCTGCTTCCCTTAGGGCAGTTTGGTATGCCTCCCTATCTTCATCCCGCTGTGTTCCCTTATATATTTTCTGAAGGCCAGCCTTTTGGCTCTGACCTTTCTGCTACTATATTTGAGAACCAAAGTGGTTTCCTTCTTCTTTTGCACTTCCTTTTCTGTCTAACACAATGGGATGTTGCTTCAAGTATTGTATCCTTATGCTTGCCCACTTTGCCTGTACCTCCTCACCTGTGTTTCTTTTTGCCAGGGCTAGCTTAACTCTGTTGGCCATCTTATCAAAGTCAGCTCCTCTGAAGTCCCATATTTTTGCCTTGGAATGGGATGATTTAGATGTAGTAGCCAAATTGAACCATACCATGTGATGGTCACTGGCCCCCAGGTGACCTTCTACCTGGAGATCTGTGATCCCTTCTTTGTTAGTCAGTACTAGATCTAGGATAGCCCTGTCTCTTGTGGGTTGCTGTACCAGTTGTTTGAGGCCCTCCCCCTGCAGGGAATCCACTATGAGTCTAGTTCTGGCAGATGTTCCTGCTGGTATGGGCTGAGGTTTCACTGCTATGCAGATGATACCCAGCTATACCTGTCTTTTGCACCCGACCAGAATGGAGCTTTCTCGGTGTTTAACAACTGTCTGGGAGAAATCCAAGACTGGATGGATTCTAGTTGGTTAAAAATTGAACTCAGAGAAGACTGAGGTGTTGGTGGTGGATCCGGGTGGTCAGATTGAGAGGCCGTGTATTGGCGCACCTTCTGGAATTTTTCTTGGCGGCGTGTCACTGCCTCTGAATGGGTGCGTAACCTTGGGGTGATTTTTGACGACAAGCTGACTTTACAATCTCAGGTGTCAGCTGTCATCAGTACTTCCTTTTACCATCTTAGGAATATTGCCAGGGTTAGGCACCTTGTTTCATCTGACTCCTTGCCAACGTTGGTCCACGCTTTTATGTTCTCATGTCTGGACTACTGCAACGCCCTTTACTTTGGGCTTTCGGGGGTTGAAATCTGCTGCCTGCAGCTGGTACAGAATGCTGCTGCCCAGGTTCTGACTGGGATAAGTAGGTCCTGTCACATTACCCCGGTGCTGCGCGAACTGCACTGGCTGCCTGTTCGGTGGCGGATCACCTTTAAAGTCATTTTATTGACTTTCAAAGCCCTTTGCGATCAGGGTCCGTCCTATCTGAAAGACCTCCTGGTTCCTTATTGCCCTGGCCGATTGCTCTGCTTGGCCGACATGGGGTTCCTGGAGATTCCAAGAGTGAGTTTAAAAACCTCTGGCAGCAGAGCTTTTTCTCATGCTGCCCCCACTCTTTGGAATTCACTACCACGCCGGTTATGGGATTGCACCTCTGTGGAGATATTTAAGAAAGAATTAAAAACTTTTTTATGGAATAAGGCTTTTGTGGAAAATTAAATCATCAGTATGTGTTTGGATTTTATTGTAATTTATTAAGTCTTTTGATGTATTTATGATGGCTTTTATAAGTTTAGGTGTGTATGGCTATGTGTATTTTTATTATTAACTTGTTCAGCGCTTTGATAATTTGAAAGGCGCTATACAAATAAAATTATTATTATTATTATTATACAAAGCAAATCATTACTGACAACTTCTACTAATCATATTTATACGTATATACTCATTAGTTGGGTTACCTTTCTTAAAATAAGAGTAGTGACATTTTTTTATTTAAATAAAAAAAACAAATCAAGTCATACAAATATTTCAAAAGAAAACATTCAACCATCATACATGTACATCAAAGGACATGTGTAAGAAATCCAATTATTTAACCCATAAACAAAAAAAGGCAGAGTAAATAAATAAATCACTGTAACCAAGTAAAATTTCCCCAATAGTCAGAGTATTTAGCTGCAGGAAATCTTTTCTTTTCTGCCTTCTGAATCACAGATTACTCTTGTAGTCCTGAGTAATATACATCTCCTTATGACAAGGTTGTTTGCTGAAGTACTAGTTGGCATCTAATTTGTCATATCCAGAACTCCAAATAAGCAAACATTACATTCAAGTTACTCCTATTTAAGGGGGGCCAGGAACTTGGAAACAACCCTAAAAAAAACTTTTGGAGGTCAAGTGTAGGAAAAAGGCATCTGCCATTTAGAATACAAAAATTTCCAAAATGCAATAATATAGGGACCATCAAAAAAAAGGTATTCCATAGATTCCTCTATCTGACAGCAAGATGGACGGGGAAAATAACGTTCCTCTAAACTTTTGTGATGAAGGTTCCTCTTTACATTCAGCTTTCCATGGGCACTAAGCCAAATCCAGTGCACCCCTTTTTGTCAACACCCCAATGGCGAAACAGGAAAAAAGACCATTACGGCGACATTAGCGGTAATGGTCCTTTTTCCGTGTTTCGCCTTCTCCCAGTGTTCTGCCCCCTTCCCAGACCAACTCCGACCTGGAGTTAGAATCCTAAAGACCGGGGTTGTGGAAGTACAGCGTCACAGAAAAACACCTCACAGGTGGCACAACACTCACATCGGTATTGTGTCAGTCAGCTGTGGGAGGTCGGCATTGTCACTGTCGACTCAAACTTGATGCTTCCAGCCAAATCACATCCCACATTTTGCATGGGATTCTTGGACCTACCAGACATTTCCCTATCCATGTCAATTACCATGGTGCTCTCTGGCTAAAATGGGGAGCCACATGGAAGTGCTTTTCTATGACTGTTCCATAGACTTGTGTCCTTGTTCTAGTACATATCTGGACCGGGATAATGTTCCATTTTTTTAAGTAATCAAAACAGACCATAAAATTTACATTAAGTTTAATTTTCCTTTTGTTTTTGTGGGGAAAAAGTCCCCACCTTCCATTCCTGTAAAATTTCAGAGTGAGGGACATAGCCAATCCACCCTCAACTTAGTGAAAAATAAAAGAATTGTGAGCAAATCCGTAAAAATAAAAATACAATGGTTCAATGTGTGATTCATAGAATAGTGCTTGTGTATACTTATGAACTTAAAGTTATAGATCTGAATGTTGTGAACATGAAGGTTTATGACTTGGAATTTGGCCTTTCTCCATTCCGGTTCTACCATGCCAAAATGACAATAGTGTAGTCGAAGTTTGGCATGGTGAGATCCCCGATGTCGACAGGTGAAATTTTGCCTGTCAGACATTGTGTGTTTTCTATTGAGGGGTTGCACCCCTGCACACCCCTTCTTAAGATGTCCAACTCCAAGTCTGAGTTATTTTGAAGGGGGTGTAAAAGATGGCGAAAGAGCGAAATTTCGCCCTCAAGTCTATCACAGTGACAATCTCAAAACCTGTTGAGATTGTCACTGTGAGTGATTCTGCCATTGTGTGTTCACTGTGTGAATGGCATACCCTCTATTCCCACCCTTAGCAGGAATGCTGGGTTGATGTAGGAATAGAGACCCACAAATTGTTAATAGTTTGATTACCTCCTACAACTCCAGAAGGTGCGACCAGTAGTACACAGGAGAGGAACAAAACCCTGGGGGGGAACCTCTGTGGACCCATTGCTACTGACCTGCCTGTCCTCCGGACATACTATGAGGAGATAATCCTAAAGGATGTGGACTGAGGTTAAGTCTGGTTATGTCTTATCCTGAGTCTTGCTGGTCGATGAGACGTGTCCTCTGAATCTTGATAGTAAGCAGGAAAGTTAAGTCTGTGCCATTGTGAGTAGGCAGATTGATTCTGGAAGATGAATGAGAATCTAATTCAGATGGATGTTCAGATTAAGAACGATGGGTGATTAAAAAATGGTCAATTCAGAAAGATGGGGGATTCTGGAAGAATAAGGGAAGTCCAATTCAGGTGGATGTCTAAATGAAGAAAAATGTTAGATGATGTCCAGGATTTCTGATGTGGTATTTGAGAACTGAAACCTTGACACGAGAACGAGTCCAGGAAGCAAAATCCATGGATAGTTGAACACTAGACGGTGGCAGTTGAGCACTAGTCTGAGGTGCACTTGAAGGTCACAAAAGGAACACAAAAGGAGGAAGTCCAGGAGGCAATCCAGAGCCAGTTCAAAGGCAGGGAATCCAATGCTGAAGATGAAGGAGGGGCCAGCAGAGAGGGGACCCAAGCAGGTGTACAATGGACAGAAGGAAGGGACAGATACGATGAACAGACTCCCATTACTGGCAGGCAGAAAGGCTGGCCTTCGCTCGATGCCACCCACGCAGAGCTAGAGATGGAGACTGCTTGAGGAGTGGAATGAAATGAAATGAGTAGAAAAGCACATCTTCTTGGCCTGGAAGGACACTACTTCTTTATTCAGCTATGAGCTGTGTGGGAAATTCTATATTGCACTTGATATATGCAACAACGTGCACTTTTGCTCAATTCTGTGGGAGGTAAAAGTAACTACCCTTGGTAATTGCTTTTTATTTACAGATTTATTTAGTGTTTAACCAAGAAGGGGCTTGCAAACTCTGTTTATCTTGTGAGTAACTTCTGAAGGATTTAAATACTGCATTTGGGTAGACCCTTGGAGGTAGCTAGATTGTCTACTAGGATTTTCTGACAGTTAAACTATTTTTAAATAAATTAAAGGTGGCTGAGGAGTTGAATAAGGAGCTTGCAAACTCTGCTTATCTTGGGAGTAACTTCACAAGGGTTTGAATACTGCATTTTGGTTGTCCCTTGGGGGTAGCTGGATTGACTACTAGGATTTTGGGACAGAAACTATTTTTACATAATTTACTGGTGCGTAGGATTTTGTGATAGTTAAACTATTTTTAAATAAGTTACTGGAGGTTAGTTGAATTATTATAAAGGGCAGTACTCACCAGGGTGGTGGAGCAGTGGTGTATTTGATTGTTTCTAACAGTCACCTGTAGTTGTGGACCACCCACCCACCCTTCCCCACACCCCACTCCACCCCAGGCATGGCATTTGCTTTATAGCCAAAGTTCTGACATCACTTCCTCAACAGGTCTTGGGGCAGAACTGTCATATTCTTAATAACCCAGCACAGTGCATGAAGGGTTAGTATACACCACACAAAACAAACAAAAAAATTTTATATGTATTACATATTGTACATTTTTTTTCCATTTAAAGTTTATTGACTTTTACAATAATGAGAACAGGTCCAGGAGCATCTTACACAGTAAATATAACATTCACAATAACAAGGATCTGTCCTCCACCCCCCCCTTCCCCCCCACAAATCCCTAGGCCACCCCCTCACACATAATATGCAACACAGAAAACGCTCTGGATTCTACTTGGGTGATGGCATGTTATATGTGCGGGTGGGGATATCAAAGAGAGTATAAGGTGTGCAAGGGTTCCCATATTTTTGCATATTTTTCAGGCCTGTTATTGAGACTGGCTATTGTCTTCTCGGTCCTGAGGTTTGCAAGGAATTCATTAAGCCAACCTGTGTATGAAATATTGTCATTGTCCTTCCAGTGATGTAACACTAATCTCTTGATGGACATAGAGATAAGGGCTATATGGTATCTTCTAACTAAAACTGGAATAGCCGAATAATCACCTAATAGGCAAATTTCTGGGGTGAATAATTCCTGCAAACCTAATAAAGGGTCAACATTATGCTGAATAGTGTTCCAGAGTGGGGCAACCTTGGAGCAGCTCCAGAAAATGTGAAATAGAGGCCCCTCTTCCTTCTTACATCTCGTACATATCGACGATGGGAGGAGGCCAAATTTGAATAATTTTTGTGGGGAGTAGTATAAATTGTGCAATACATGAAATTGAGTCAGATGTAGTCAGTCCTGGGTAATGTATTTATGACAATTCTGCCATAGTTCAGCCCAAACTAATTTTCTAGCAGGGAAAAAGTACTCCCAATATGCCATGGGAGCAAAACAGTTCGGATACACCCAGTTATATAACATTTTGTAGCAGTTGGATACTGAGTGCTGTGAGCCAGACTCAGGATTTATTACACTGGTAAAAGATGGTTTGTCGAGTAAAGATGGGATTGAACCAAAAACCTTGGAGATGAGATGTTTTAATTGGAAGACTTTAAAACTATATTTAGTCGGCAAGTTGTAGGTGGATAAGATGTCGGCCAAGGGAAGCTATGCATTTCCTCCTGAGATAAATGATAAAAGACGTAGATCCTGCATACAGGGTATCCAACTAGATAGAAGTGTTTTATTATCTATTTTCAAATTGGGGTTTCCCCATATGGGTTGCTCTGGGTCCTGGGTGTGATTGTATTTAATGTAGCTACATAGTTGTGTGTGATTCTTCACCAATATAGCTATGGGAGTGGGAAGTAGCTTTGCAGGTAAGGCCTTTTCTTTAACATAAAGGAGTGAGATCGGATTGAGGCCACAATCATGTAATAGGGATAATTCGATTCTAAGCCATAGGGGCGAGGGAGGAGAATCAAAAACTGCACCTGCAGGGGATAGCCACCTGAGGTATTTGACAGCATGGCTAGCCCAGTGGTAAAAGGTTAAATGAGGGAGACATAAACCTCCTCTCTCCTTAGGAACTGCTAATTTCACGTATGCTAATCAAAGCTGTTTATTAGCCCAGATAAACTCTGTGATAAGTCTATGAACGTTATTAAACCATGACAGAGGTAACCATATGTTGAGTAGCAGCAAAGGGTAAAAGAGCCTAAGAAATATATTCATCTTGACTATATTAACTTTGCCCCATATCGAGAGAGGGAGTTTGGACCATCTGTCCAAATCTTGATGGATAGTTCTTACCAGTGGATCCAGATTAAGTTTTTGAAAATGAGCTGGGTTTCTCGGTATAATAATACCTAGGTATTTTAAGGAGTCATGCTTCCATGTCAAACCCAGATCAGTAATTGACTTCTTAATCACCTTATGATTGACAGGGAAAACCAGTGTCTTATCTATGTTAAGCTTATAATTAGATAAATTACTATATTTCTTGATGAGTGGTATCAAATGAGGAATCGAAGTCTCCGGGTGAGACAATTGCAAAAGTATGTCATTGGCATATGCCGAAACCTTGACTACTTGAGATGCAATGGGTATACCTTGAATCTGATCACAGTTTGTCAATCTACGGATCAGGGGTTCTAAGTATAAGTTGAATAATATAGGGGAAAGAGGACAGCCCTGCCTAGTTCCCAATTTTAAAGGGAAAAGATTGGAAATCACCCCATTTGTGGTTATCCGTGCTGAAGGGGCCTGATATAAGGCTTTTATCCAGTTTTGAAATTCAGTGGGGAATTTGTAGGCCTTGAGGGCCCGGAACAGAAAATTCCAATCCACTCTGTCAAATGCCTTCTCAGCATCCAGGGAAACCAAGGCGGCTGAAAAGTGGGCATCCCTAGATGCCGAGAGAACATGCGACAGCATTCGGAGGTGATCTACCGAGGAGCGTCCCTGCATGAAGCCAACTTGTTCAGGACTGATAAGGTCTGGTAGAACTGTATTGATATGCTCTGCTATTAATTTGGTTAGTATTTTAATATCCTGATTTAGTAAGGATATTGGACGATAACTTGTAGTCAACTCCAGATTTCGGTCCTGTTTGGGGATAAGAACTATTAAGGCTTCAAACAAGGTACTATCCACAGATACTCCTGATAAAATATGTTGAAATAGGGACAGCAACAAAGGAATTAGGGGTTTCTGGAATTTCTTGTAGAAGTTTGCAGAAAAACCACCCGGTCCCGGAGTCTTGTCTGAAGGGAGGGATTGAATAGTTTTAGCAATTTCCATAGCAGATATGGGAACTATAAGTGCTCTCTGTTTAATGTCTGAGAGGGAGGGCAGTTGGGATGCCTCCAGATAGGAGTCCAATTCCTGTTCTGAAGGTGGGTTTGGCATGGAAGCATAGAGGTTGACATAATATTCCTGGAATTCAGATACTATATCAGATGGGGATGTCTTCAACACACCATCTACTAAGGATCGAATAGCAGGGATATACTATATTTAGCAGATTCTAGTTGTTTAATTCTTAGCACTAATAAACGCCCTGCCTTTTCTCCCTGGTTTGTGTATATTGATTTCATTCTCACTATGGCAAACTCTGCTTTTCCCTCAAAATCTCTAGGTATGCATCTCTCAACTTGTCCAGCTTCTGTCTAACATCGTCTGCAGAATCCGAAGTCAAATGTGCTTCGATATCCCTTATCTGGCCAAGTAGGGTATGAAGTTCCTGATCTTTTCTTTTTTTTCTCTGTGATGATAAACTAATCAGTATACCTCTAATATAGGCCTTAAAAGAGCACCATATTAAATCAGGTTTGGAGGTTGTTTTTTCGTGGACCTTAATGAAGTGTATTATGTGTTTATTAAGTGTGGTAATTATCACGGTCTCCTTCAACAATTGGTTATTAATCTTCCAGCGTGGGGTCTTTTTAATAGAGGAGACTAAAGAAAAGTGACAAGTGACCAAGGAATGGTCAGAAGGTGGACCAGGTTGGATGGAAGCATTTAGAACTCCTGCCAGAAGTACTTGGGATATTAACAAGTAGTCAATTCTGGACGCAGTCTTATAGACAGGGGAATTAAAAGTGTCATTTTTCTCTGAAGAGTGAAAAATATGCCATACGTCACATAAGCCAAGGTTATCTAGAAGTTCCCAAAATGCATGCTGAGCTGGGGAAAACCTCCCACGAGACCCAGTGGAATGATCCAATGATGGATCGAAGACAGTGTTCATGTCTCCCCCCAAGATTATAGGCAAAGACACATAGGGGGTTAAAATATTAATTAACTGCATAAAGAATTCTGGAGAATCCATATTGGGGCCATAGATCGAGCCCAGCAACATCTCCACATTATATAAAGTACAGTGGATAAAAATAAATCTGCCCTGTGGATCCTCAATTATATGTGTAAGTGAGAAAGGGATTTTTTTGGAAATCAATATCAAGACTCCACTAGTTTGGGTAGAACCTCCCACTGCAAAAACTTGCCCTATTTGTAATCTTCTAACTCAACTAGCCTCAGAATTTAAAAGATGCGACTCTTGTATGAATGCAACATCGATAGATAGTAGGGCTAAGTGCTTTAGCACTTTATATTGTTTAAGTTGCTGCCTGAGGCCCTTCACATTCCAAGTGGCCATCTGAAATGAGTTAGCCATTCTTATTATCAAAAAAGAGCATAATTTTTATATCCTGTATAAACAACAATGTTGCCTGCACATACCTTCCCATGTTTCTGTGTTGCCTATCCCACCCTCCCTATGACCTTTATGTAATTTCTTATTTCGTGCTATCCTTATATCAACTCTACCATTTAGTACAACCAGTGTATGAAAGAAGACTAACCCAGTCCACCCGAACCCCCATGCTGTTGCGGACAGTGTTCCGCAGTTCACCATCCACTTGGCTCCTTCCCTCCAACCACCCTAAATTGTCTCCGTAATTGCTAAACAATAAGAACAGCAACGTATGATGCAACATCATGGGTTTTAAAGAGAACAACACTAAACCATATAAGAATATACAGATTATGCTTATTAAGTATAGTCGGGAGTGTGCTTTAGGATTACTGTCTACCCTACACCTGTGAATGCCCTCCTTGTCCCGCTATTCAGTAAGAGACATCTATAAGGTTCTCAATTCAGTCTTTTTCTACTCTACA
Source organism: Neoceratodus forsteri (assembly GCA_016271365.2). Lineage (NCBI taxonomy): Eukaryota > Metazoa > Chordata > Ceratodontiformes > Ceratodontidae > Neoceratodus > Neoceratodus forsteri. The sequence continues at coordinate 1,060,381,786 of CM028130.1, read as the reverse complement.
GATAATGTGAAGGAAATTAAGGGCTCAAGAATAACCTCCTTGCTAGGACAGCTGAAGGAAGACACAAGAAATGCTCGTAATTTTTATAAAACTCAAAATGAGCCCCAAGTTGCCATCCAGGTTGAGAGCATGAGCCAGAAACAAAACTGAGAAAGCGAGAAAACATTAAGTAAACAAGCATTGGAGTTAAGGAGTCTCTGTATTCAACCAGAGTCCGGGCGTGTCCTTGTAAGCTATGCAGCTCCTTGGGTTTTTAAAGGACATTCTTGTAATGTCCCTGGTGAAAGCAGCGTCCCATTCACTTGTTTAACATCATGAGCTTGACCTCGCAAATCAGGCTGGAGAACATTATGATTTAGGTCTAAATAGCGATCTTGACACTCCCTCTAGTGGCCAATGTGGCATACTACCTCTATCCTCACCTTCCACGAACTGTGGTATTATATTTCTGAAAACCGCATCTCTCGGAGATTAGCGAGGAGGTGGATTAGCGACAGGGCAAAGCTCTCCCTGAAACAGAAGCAGAACCAGGCATCTAAGTCGCTCCATCACTAAGTTAGAGGAGGTAAGCTTTGTTGCAGATACTGTTAGACAGAGTCTGTCAGAACAAAAACCAAAAGTGCAAAGTACAGTCCTGATTTTGATAGAACGCGTCTCCCAGAAGGTAAACATATGAAGTTGTCCTCCTGTAAGCAATTGGGTAAACATTCCATGGAGAATCTAATCCAGAAGGGAGATTTGAATGATATAGAGATAGCAATTTTGCCGTGTATATGCCCAGACCTCCAGAGGAAACACAGGTACCCTCTCATCCTATAAATCAGGTATCACTAAAGAGATCAGGAAGTGAGGCTTTCAAATTGACTCGAGCCATTTCAGGATCTTCATAGGTATGCCACTTTCCATCAATTAGGACTTGCAATTTTGCTGGATAGCTCATCCGAAAGCAGAAGCCCCTGGCAATCAATTTGGCTACCAAGGGGTGGAAGGCAGAGCGGCGTTGTCGTACTGTCGCCAGTAGATCTTGTGCAACATGTACTTTTAAGCCTTCCCAATGAATTTCTTGAAGATCTCTGGCTTTGGATAGAAAATGTTGATGTTCTAAATAGTTAAGAAACCGGAAAATAATCGGTCTCGGGGGGAGCCTTAATGTGCGATGGGCTCTCTCGATCACATATTTGGCCTCAAAAGGAGAGGGTCCAGCTAGCTTCTCTACAAATTTCTGCATGAATAGTATGGGATTCGGACCTTCTTGGGTTTCTGGCAGCCCTATGAGCACAGCATTATTTCTTCGGCTCCTTCTGCTCCTTCCCTGAAGATCTTCGATTTTGAGCTCTAATTTGGCAATTCTTTGCCTATTCACCATAATTTCTGGATCCAGTCGGTCTATATGTTTCTCCAGGTATATAACTTGGGTCTCCGTGTTCGTGGTACAGTGAGAGATATCTTCAAGAGCACATGAGATAGTTTTAAGCTCCGAGGTGACGGATTTCAGCTCTTCTTTAAATGGCCTAAACTCGGCCAGGAAACTCGCAAGTGTAAGTGGCTCCATGTCCGATGACACGTTGGGGCTTTCCTCAGCATCAATGGCAACTGAGACTCGAGGCTTCTTGGGGCCTTTCTCAGGTGATGCAGGTGGAGTGCGTTTCGGCAATGCCTTCTTCATTTCGATCTCCATCAACGTTTTGCACTCCGGAGGCAATGCAGAACCTTTTCAGGCAACTGCTGGTTAGCGTTTAGGCAGGATTTTAAGACAGCAAGCACTAAAAATAGTGAAATAAAATGAGAGGGTGGCTGGAGTGAGTAAAGAGAGCTAGCACCCGGCTGCCTGCATCACGTGGTCTCCCACATATTGTATATTATAAAGGAGAGGGACATGTGGGGAGTGGTGCAATGCACTGGCTGTGGGGCAGCAGTTTTCTGGGAGACATTCTGGAAACTGCATTGCTGTCCTATTTGCAGGCAACTGTCAGCTCTGAGGGAGGAGGCTGCCCACCTCCAGGCTGAACTGGCAAGGACTAAGGAGGCCTCCCCCACCCAAAGAGCACCACTGCAACAACCACTGCCTCAGAGGTTGCCAAGTATGAAGAGCAGTTGGACCACTGTGGGTTCTGGGAGGGTGCAGATGGTGGAACAGAGGCAAAGCCCCCTAGTTGTACTTCTACACAAATCATACACCAGTCTGGCAGAGCAAGGTTCCTCTATGATGGTACCCTCAGTGGAGACCAAGAAGAATGCTGAGGACATCCACAAGGTAGACCCACAAAAGGGTGGCAAGGGACACCACAGGGGAAAGAAACAGCTTCTGATAGGGGACTCAATTGTTAGGGGGTAGAACTGGGGAAGGGAGAGGAGAGGGAAGTAAGGTGCCTGCCTGGTGCCATGTCTTGGATGGACAAGAAGCAAATCCTCAGGATTGCAGAAGCAGCATCACAGGAGAGAGAACTAGATATCATTGTCCACCTTGGGACAAATGACCTAGCTAGGCATGGAATCAGTGCAGTGCAGGATGAATTTGTGGAGATGGGGAGAGGCCTCAGACAGGTAGCAAGCATGGTTACCTTCTCAGAGGTGCTGCCAGTCCATGGCAGGGGTGAGGCTAGGGTACTGCACACCATGCAGTTTAATGAATGGTTGTAAAACTGGTGCAAAGCACAGGGCTTTGGCTTCATTGGGGATTGGGGGTACACCTGGAGAGATGAAGGTCTATACTGGCATGATGGTCTGCATCTGTCTGCGAAGGGAACCAAGCTCCTAAGTGACAGGTTTAAATGCTTCCTTGGCAAGCTTTTAAACTAGCCAAGGGGGGAGGTGCTGATAAGAGGCAGGAATTTTCAAGCCTCCCCCCACAACACATGGCAGGTAGTAAGGTAAACACTGAGGTACAGAGCTCAACAGAGGGTAGGACAGGGGTAAATGGAAACATAGACAAGGGAAATAAGAGCAGGGATGGGGAAAAAAGGATAAAGCCAACATTAAATGGAATGCAATGAGTACCAATGCCTTTAGTCTGGGAAACAAGCTTTCTGAGCTAGCAGCCCTGATGGAAGATGAACAATTGGATATTGTGGCAGTCACAGAAACATGGTACACAGAGAACCATGACTGGGATGTCAACATACACAGTCTACAAAAGGGACAGGGAGGGTAAAAGAGGAGGTGGAGTAGCTGTATATATAAGGGAAAAGATCAAAGCTACAGAACTAAAAAGTAAAGGGGAAGGACAAGAGGCACTCTGGGTCACCTTGGAGACAGGGAATAGCATCACAATCTGCACAGGGGTTGTATACAGACCCCTGTCTCAAGGGGAGGAAATGGACAAGAAAATGATAGAGGACATTCTCAAAATGGCTGAAAAAGGGGAGATACTGTTGATGGGGGACCTGAATATGCCAGATGTTAACTGGGTGACATGTACTGCAGCCACATCCAAGAGCAGGGTCATTCTCGATGCCCTGCAGGGGGCAGGCCTTAGACAGCTAGTGTTGGAACCCACTCGAGAGGAAGCAATACTAGACCTGTACTCTCAAATGGAGAGAGGATCACAAATTTAGAAGTCAGTAGACATCTGGGAACAAGAGACCACTGCATAGTGTGCTTCACAATAAGCACAACCATGGAGACAAGCCATACAAAAACAAGAATACTGGACTTCAGAAGGGCTGACTTTGGCAAAATGGGTGAATACCTTAGGAATGCACTAGCAAATGGCCAAAAAGGAGGGGTGGAAGAACAATGGAGAAAAATCAAAACTGCCATCATAGAGGCAACAAGCCTTTGTGTGAAACAAATAAAGAAAACAAAGCAGAGTAAAAAACCGCTATGGTTCTCAAAAGAGGTGTCAGGGACGGTTAAGGACAAAAAGGCTGCATTCAAAAAGTATAAGGAATCACAGAAGGAACACGACAGGAACTGTATCAATTAAAGCAGAAAGAAGTGGGGAAGACAGTCAGAATAGCAAAGGCCCAAACCGAGGAAAAAATAGCCAGCTCAGTTAAGAAAGGGGATAAAACCTTTTATAGGTACATTAGGGAGCATAGAAAGGTTAAGGGAGGAATAGTGAAGATTAATAAAGGATAGGGGAGGTGGGAAGAGGGAGACAGTGAAAAGACAGAGATACTGAATGAATATTTTTGCTCAGTATTTACAAAAGAAGATAAGGAGGAGTTACCTAAACCAGACAATAGAAGCAATCTGGATAAGGGGGTTGACACCAGTCCATTTAGAGAAGAAAGAGTCTTGAAGGAACTCCTAAAACTCAAGGTGAACAAAGCAATGGGGTCTGACGGGATTCACCCCAGAATCCTAAAAGAACTAAGGGAGGACCTAGTGACACCACTGACCACACTTTTTAACAAATCATGGGAGGATGGGGTGGTACCTGAGGACTGGAGGAGGGCAGATGTGATTTCCCTTCACAAAAGTGGGAGCAAGGCAGAAGCAGGAAACTACAGACCTGTAAGTTTAACCTCAGTGGTAGGGAACATAATGGAATCACTTCTGAAAGAAAGAATTGTTGAGTACCTAGAGGCCAGAGGGGCACAGGACCCAAAGCAGCATGGATTTACAGCAGGAAGATCATGTCAGACAAACCAATTGATTTCTTTGACTGGTGACCAAAGTAATAGACCAGGGAGGGGCTGTGGATATGGCCTACCTAGACTTTAGCAAGGCATTTGACACAGTCCTGCACAAAAGATTAATAATCAAGTAAGCCAGCCTGGGAGTGGGTTCCAGGGTGGTAGCCTGGGTAGCAAACTGGCTGCACAACAGGACACAGAAGGTAATAGTGAGTGGAACACATTCCGAAGAAAGGGGGGTTACTAGTGGAGTACCTCAGGGCTCAGTACTGGGTCCGGTCCTCTTTAACATCTTTATAGGTGACATTGCAGAGGGTCTGGAGGGAAAGGTATGCCTCTTTGCAGATGACACAAAGATCTGTAACAGAGTTGATACACAAGGGGGGGTAGAAAAGATGAGAAGGGACTTGGCAAGGTTGGTGGAATGGTCAGACATATGGCAACTTAGATTCAATGCAAAGAAGTGCAAAGCAATGCACCTGGGAAACAAAAAGCCAGGAGAAGAGTACACAATAGCAGGGGAGGTACTAACAACAACAAAAATGGAAAGAGACCTGGGGTAGTCATATCAGATGACCTAAAGGTGGGTAAGCAATGTGAGAAGTCAGTAAGGAGAGCCAGGGAGATACTGGGATGCATAGGAAGGGGCATCACAAGTAGAAAAAGCGAAGTGGTTATCCCTCTGTACAGACAGTTGGTGAGACCCCATCTGGAATACTGTGTGCAGTTTTGGAGACCCCATCTATGCAAGGACATAGACAGACTGGAAGCAGTCCAGAGGAGGGCAACTAAAATGGTGCAGGGTCTGCATCAGAAACCATATGAAGAAAGACTGAGAGAGCTTAATATGTATACCCTTGATGAAAGGAGGGATGGGGGAACATGATAGAAACTTTTAAGTACCTCAAGGGAATCAACAAAGTCCAGGAGGGTATCATCTTTCAGAAAAAGAGATGTGTAAGAACAAGGGGGCACAATTTAAAGATAGAAGAGGGACGGCTCAGGGGTAATGTGAGGAAATTTTTTTTCACAGAGAGAGAGAGTGGTGGATGCATGGAACCCCCTTCCTGGGGAGGTTGTTGGGTCTAAAACAGTGGGGGAATTCAAACATGCATGGGACAGAGATAAGGCAATTGTGGTAGGAGGTTTCAGGAAGTAGGCTGTTGGTTAACTAGAATCTGCAGCTTATCCAATAGGTAGGGAAATGGGCAGACTGGTTGGGCCAAGTGGTCCTTATCTGCCATCAAAGTCTATGTTTCTATGTTTCTGTGTAAAGTTGGAGACAGGAACTCCCATCCTTGGTGGCCAGAGAAGCACGCCTTCACACGATACCCCAGAGCAGAGCTAGGGACAGAGACTGTCAGGTCAGAATGAGCGTGCAAGAAGACCCCCATGTTGGACTGTGAGGAGGAACTGCGGAAAAGTGGAATGATGGGGAGGTAATTAGGAGCCAGGTCATGGAACTATGAGAGGCATGGATATCAGGAACCATCTCCATGGCAATGGGCACAGGAAATGTGGACAGTCTGTGCCTATGCAGAAGAAAATGGCAGTGAGGGACAGAGACACTGGCCAGAGTTAGTTCTCAGTATGGAGATATGCACGCATCATCTGGAATAGCAAATTATAGTAGTAAGGTGGTTGACACCCACATGAGAGCATATGGAGCCCCCCCCCCCCGGAAGGCTGTCCAGGAACTGGAATGGAGGAGATGGAAACCAGAGTAGTCCAAAGCAACCAAGTGGAGGAGCAGGGGCAGGGACAAACAGCAAATACCAGAGGAAGGCTGCAGAGAAAGCCATCAAGGTGTGCTCTCTGGATTGGTTTTCTTGCCCTTCGATGATATTCATGTTGACTTTGAGTTCAAGTGCTGCATGTGACCCAGTCAATGGCAGATACACAGTGAAGCCTACCAGGATGAAGAGCAGCACTACAGAATTCTGCAGTAGAGTTACTGCAACAAACAGTGCAAATTCAATGGGAGTTAATCCCTTTTCTCATGCAGTAAACCTGTGACACTGCACTTCATCCTTGTGGGCTTCACTGTACCCAAAGAAAGCAGGAAGACAATCCCCCAGATCAGGGACAGGGAACACCAATGATGCCACAGCACAACAGAATGAGTCAAACCCCCAGGTAATGTCCTGACTGAGTGCAGGCACAAACAGGTTTTAAAACAGCATCAGGAAAAAGCTTCACAATATACAGCAAAGCAACTAATGTATTATTGGCAACAGGTTGTGAGGTATGTCTTTCAGAAACTGTCATGGTTTTCTAGGGAGAGTGAATGATAAATAAAGAATAAAGTCAGCTGCCGGTTTTAGTCAGTGCGGAAGGACCAGAGACTAGGAAGCTTGATCGGGTGGATGCGGTCTGACTCATAGGACAATATAGGAAAAGCGCATGAGGTAGATAAGGGGTAGAATCCTCCCAATAGGAGAAGTGCCAGGAATCAGAAAGAGGTTGCTGATGGCAGAACTGATATGGCTTTCCACAGGGAGAAACATGCGCCTAGGGAAGCCAGAAATGCATCATGAGTTCTGATGTGGAGGTGAATGAAGCAGGTGCAGATCAGAGGAACTGAGACCCTCCAGTTGAAGGAGGCAGCTAAAAGTTTAACGTGGCGGGTGATGTCACACCTGGAAGCACTGGTGAGTATGTGGAGTTGTGGCTGGCAGGGCAGAAAAGCAATGCTCAAAAAGAAAATCAGGAGAAGGAAAAAAAATGGAGAGAGATCAGAAGTGAGGGGTCAAGGAAGGAGCGGGGAGAGGAATGAACGGAAGGGGGTAAGCCAACAAGGGGAGAAGGGGGGGATGAAAACGAGCATGATGGATGAAACAAAGGAAAACCCAGGCAAGGAAAAAATGAGATCAGGAGAGGCAAGGGAGAAGAAAGCCCAGCCAAACCAGCCAATGCTGCTAAAGAGTGAGCGGCATGGGAACCAGATGAAGTGGCTCACAGAACTCTGATTTTGAAAAGGGTCAAAGCTCAGTGATCCGAAGTGTCGCACTTAAGTAGGGGATGTTGGAGGAGCTATTTCTCCCTCCGTTGAACCTCAGGCTTTAAGCCCTCCCCCCAGAAAAAACATTTGTAACCATCCATGTTGTTCTTTTAGATAAGTGATTCCACTCTTTAGGGGGTTCAGCTGGTTTCCCCAAAAGCACTGGAAGAAACAGCTCAATAGACCTGCCTCCAACTGTTTTTTTTTTTGGGGGGGGTTAAATATAACTTAAAATTAAAAAGACAGGCAACAAAAAGGTTGTAATCATGTAAACCCTCTTTTTCTTTGTTATTCTCCATCTATTCCATACACTGCTACATTTTGTTTCCCTAAATTTATCTTTTGATTCCAATTATAGGCGACCCTTCCCAAAAAGGCCTAAAATTCTCACCAGTGATTGGTCAACTGAAAAATTATCCACCGTTTGCTCTTGTTGGGGGGGGGGAATTTGTAAACAATGGCATTTTGATATATTTATTTGTGCCCCAGTACACTATGTAAAACTTTGTATGAGAGTATTTGTCAGGTCCCCAGACACCCTGTATTTAACCAGCAGGCACAGATCATCTGCAGAGGTGATAGACTTAATAACTGCTGATGATCATTTGTACCCCAGTAATTTGTGGTGATAAATCTAAAATCCTAACTAAAGGGTCAATAGTAATAATATATAAAAGGGTGCATCCCTGTATAAGACCTAGTTTTATTTTACATACCTGCCCAGCTCTACCGTTCTGATATGGCCTAATTGATGCATCCCCATAACACATCTGTATCCATGCAGTAAGGCCAGGCAAGACAGCATTTATTTAAGAGACACCCAATTCTGGAAGCTCTGGGTGCTATACAATAAAAACAGCATCAATTACAATACAAAAACACAATATAATAACCCACCATAAATATAAAATAAATATATAAAACAGTAACTTAATTTGCTATAGTTCACTTAACAATAAAACAGGTCAGGAACAATTTGCATAATAGCCAGACACTAAATGTTAAGAACTAAACTTAGGGAATGCATGTGCAAACAGGAAGGCCTTGAGGTGGGCCTTGAATACCTCAACTGAAGGGGCCTCCCTTAAAGATGGTGAAAACGAATTCCACAGGATGGGGCCGGTGACACTAAATGCTCCATCGCCAGCAGTTTTTAACCTCATCCTGGGAATCGCTAGGAAGAACGAAGGGAGCAGACTGAAACAGCTGGCTTGAGAAGGTTAGCCAGGTAGCTAGGGCCCAATCCATGTAGGGCCTTAAAGGTCAGCAAGCCCACCTTGACGAGGACCCTCCACCTAACCAGCAGCCAGTGCAGTTTCTGCAGTACCAGGGTGATGTGGCAGTATTTCAACTGCCCTGTCAATAACCTGGCAACTGCGTTCTGCACTAGCTGCAGTTGGTGGAGGGTACTCCCAGAGACCCTGAGGTAGAGCACATTACAGTAATCAAGCCTCGTTGTCACAAAGGCATGTACCAAAGTTGGGAGGTCCAGAGGCAGAACTAAGGCTTAACCCTTGTGATATTCCTCAAATGATAAAAGCTGACCTGGACAGCGGCTGATGTCTGAGGCTCCAGTGTCAGACCACTGTCCAGAATAATGCCCAGGTTCCACACCTTAGAGGCAGCTTTCAAAGGTACAGATCCCAGGAATAATCCCCTCTCTGAACCCAAGGCAACCCTAGCACACCCTCTGTTCGACTCCACAATTAGTACCTCCGTCTTATCGGGGTTCAGTCACAACCAGCTGGAGGCCATCCAGTCATTTATTTCAGTGAGGCAATTGTTTAGCACATTCACTGCATCAGATGTTCCGGGGCAAAGGAAAAGTATAGCTGGGTATCATCAGCATAGCAAAGAAAACCTAAGCCATACTTCCTAATGATTCTTCCCGGGGCAGCATGTACTCGGCGAACAACATTGATGGAAAGACCGATCCCTGAGGTACTCCACAACACAGGAGGCTAGGGAAGGATGAGAAATTCCCCAGTATGATCCTTTGCCTCTTGTTGGTGAGATAGAACTCAAATCAGCAGATGACCATGCCAATGAATCCACATAAGAACCTCAGGCTGTTGAGTAACACACAATGGTCCACTGTGTCAAAAGCTGAGGAGAGGCAGAAGCGAATGAGAATTGTCCCCTCCATTCGATCTCTAAATAAAGGATCTGAGAAACCCATAAGCCTCTAAACATGACCATAAGGGGTCATGTGATGGCTGCCTAGAGGATAGCTGCTCTAGCTCTCTGCTCCTCCACCACTGATGCCTTTTCTATGCTATTTTTCTACTTTTCCCCAAACACACATTTGATCTTGCTACATAGTTCGAGAACTTATTACCTCAGAATCTAGCTGTGATCACTTAATCCTGTTGATAGATAGATGAAATAAAATCTGTGCTACAGCACCACATGCCACCTCCTACCCCTGAGAGAGACAAGCAGGAAAAGAGAACCAGGCAACAGGCTGCAAAGTCCTCTGCTACCACCACTACAGGTTGCGCACTCATGGAGGAGAAATTCTTGGCAGAAATAAAGACTCTTCAGGCCTCACTTACTTTGCTGACTGATGAATTGCAAAGGCTACTCCGGTCACTGATTCAGAGGCCTGCATTACTTCTCTGGAGGCATGAAAGGGCAAATCAGATGCAGAAGTGGTGTTCATTAGGCAACGCCTATGCAAGCTCGAGGATAAAATGGAGGACCTCAAGGGATGGAGCTGCTACAACAATATAATTATTTTGGGGCTCCCAGAACAAGAAGAGGGAACCAACCCAATACTTTTTGTACAAACGTTGTGTGAGGAGGTGGCAGGTCCTTCTCCGAATGGGCCCTCATATGTTATAGAAAGGGCTCATCGGTCTCTGCACCTGCCGCCACTCCAGAGCTCCCCTCCTTGGACCATCATATTCAGGCTGCTCAACTTCCTTGGCAAACAGCATATCCTTAACAAACTCAGGGACACTAAAGAAATTTCCTGGGAAAATCGTTGCGGTTTGAGCAAGATTTACCACCCACAGTTAGAGCTAAGTGTACCACATTACATCCAACAGTCTCTAGACTGATTACTGCTGGGATACCTTTTAGGGTACAACACCAAGCAATTCTCCAAGTTAAGCACAAGAGCTCATGGATTTCTATGGATTCACTGGAGCAAGCTGCAGCGGATCTTTGCAAGCTATACCCTGACCTCTTCAAATTAATACTACTTGGGGCTTGGATTTCCACTCTGCTTTCAATTGCAACACAAATGTAAGTAAATGCTGCTTTTTGCCAACTATTCAAGTATAAACACCCTGATTGGAGCATTTTTTCATTCAATGTTTTGTGGGACTACACCTGGACATTGTTTTTGGGAGTTTCCAGCATCGTAGTGTTCAATTTTCTGGACTATGGGAGCTATTAAGTGGCCAGGAGAAAGCATTCTTATGGATTGTGGGCCTGGACTGATCAGTTTCTGTTTCTTATTAAATATTCTACTTAATAACTATTCTCACTCATGAAGAACCATAGCTTTGATTTGCCTAACTTTTTATTTCAAACTTTGCGGTTTGGCCTATAGACATCTCTCTCCACTTGATGCTGCCTAAGTGGTTTTAAAGGCCTTGGCACAGGATATTTTACTTTCATCTAAGAGTGCTTTATTAGAGGAGTGACCTTCATTTAACACATTATGGACATCCTACAAGGAGGTTGTTTTATGGATCTTACAGTTGCCCTTCTACACAAGTGCCTGTTGTGTATAACTGTGCTAACTGTCTAGACTCATAGTTTTTGGGAGAAGTTTCTCCTATTTTGCACCTCTTCTTTTAGGTGCCTGCCTGATTTGTCTCTTCATTTGTTATTGTAATTCTCTTTTTAACATTCTAGACTTACAGATTGCATTATTTTTTTTTGCAAAGCTTATTAGTTAGTACACTTTTGCTGCTGCTTTTTCTCTTTGGATGCACTATTACATACAGATGCAAAACCTTTTTGGGGTTGATGGTTTAATGTTTAATATTATATAGCTTACTTCTTTCTGGTGCCTGGTATTGCAGCAGAATATAATTTTATTGAAGTGTTTGCATGCTTGAATGTTTTTTTACTTTCTTGGCAAACAATGTTTGGGGTAAAGTTGGTAGGGGGAGGGAGGTTGTCTGGCGGGCAGTGAGTATGATTTGCATCATGGGCATAGATCATTATGGAGTTCAGTCACTAGGATCGGGAGTGGTAACCTTTGTTGTTCTTTTTCTATATTATTTTTGATGTTAGTAAATGGGGAAGGTACTGGGTAGGGTGGGGGGTGGGTATACTATTGCTGTCTGTGAACCACATTTGTTTTCTGTTATGAATATAGAGGGCCCTACTCTCAAGACCTTCTAACTAGACTCCTAAAAATAACTCTGTCCCATTCTCGGTGTCTTCAGGTTTTAACAGCCCATAAGTGGCCCATATCATTTTAAAAGTTGGAATGTTAAAGGTGCTCAGGATAGGTGCAAATGATTGGTTATATTTTGTCACTTGAAGCTTCTTCGTTCGGAAGTAGCTTGCCTACAGGAGACACATCTCTGTCAAGATGATGTCCCCCTATTCCACAGGGAATGGGTGGGGCAAGCCTATGGGCCAGGAGTATCCTCTAAGTTTGGGGGGATAATTATATTAATAGCTAAGGGGATCCCCTTCCAGCTCACCCAGGAATTGTGGGACCTGGTAGGCTGCCATATCATAGTGAAATGAACCCTAGGTGTTCAGCCTGTTTTGATTGGCTAAGTATATGGTCCCAATGTGGACTCCCCGCAGTTCATTACTCAATTCCTTCCACTGTTACCCTCAACCCTCCCCTTCCTATCCTATCCTATCCTATCGTATTGGGGGGTGACTGGAATCTTGCCCTCAGTCTAATCTCAACAGTTCAGATGCCGAAGTTTCTGGTTTATCACCAGCCCAGAGGGCATTTCTGGATTTGATGGATGGGCTTGGATTAATAGATGTTTGGAGAGTACTCAATCCCTTGGTCAGATAATATTCCTTTTACTCCCTGCCCCATAAAACTTTCTCCAGAATTGATTATTTCCTGGTCAGTTCCTGTTGCCTGTCAGGAATTCTTTCCTAGGATATCCACCCTATGGTTCTTTCTGATCATTCCCCAGTAGGGATTTCCTACTTGGTGGGTCAGGGGCCATGACAAGACACATTGTGGCACCTTAATGCACAATTATTACAATTCCCAGAGTCATTGTCCCATATCCACAAGTTTATCACCAATTTTCTTGATTTTAATAGTGGAACGGTGGAAAGGGTAGACACCTTGTGGAGTGCCTTGAAGGGTGCCCTCCAGGGAGTTCATCTGTCTCTCCGCTGTGAGAGTCCACAGTAGTAAACTTCAGCTTGAGGAGCTTCTAAATGCCATTTGAAGATTAGAACACTCCCTGACATGCTCCTCACCAGAAGAAGATTGGGCTAAGCTCCACTCTTTGCAGGCTCAATATGCCGATCTCCTGACACAGAAGGCTGAGTTGGGTCTCCACCTCACCAAACTGAGATATCTGGAATCTGGAGAAAAAGCCGAGAAACTCTTTGCCCTCCAGCTGCACCAGACAGAAATGGTTAAATTTGTTCCAGACCTTCACCTCACCCAACTTGCCCAGTAATTATCAATGCTAGGCAGATGGCTACAGCATTTGGCTCTTATTTTCAAACTTTATGTTCCATTGACCCAGGCACTAACCCCTTCCCAGATGCTACCACAGATTATCTTGACTCAGTAGAAATCCCCACCTTGGCCCCATTACTAGCAGAGTCTTTGGGTGCTCCCATTATATTGGCCAAAGTTGAAAAGGCTATCAAATTGTTACCACAAGACCAAGAGCCAGGCCCAGATGGATTCACTAGTAATTTTTATTCTGCCTGTGCCTCCCTTATAGTCCCGCTACTGTCAGAGGTATTTGATTAATGGTTTGAGCACAATTTCTATGACCTGGCTTTTCTCGAGGCTCTAATAACCCTAATTCCAAAGCCTGGTAGAGAGCCCTTATTGGCCATGAATTACCATCCTATCTCCTTTTTAAATTCAGATGTAAAAATTTTCTCCAAAATTTTAGCCCTCCATTTAACTCCTCTCATGGGATCACTTATCGGATGTGAGCAGGTGGGCTTTATGTCTGGTCGCTTTTCTGGGGACCATCTCAGGAAATTGTTACATATGTACTCCACCTCCAGGGAGAGTAGGTCCTCTATGGGCCTGGTCTCCCTGGATGTGGAAAAAGCCATTGATTGGGCATCCTGAAATTTTCTGTTTGTGGCTTTACATAAATTTGGTATCCCTCCGGATTTCATAAAACGGGTTTGAATCTTGTACTTGGCCCCATCTGCTTGCATCCTCTGCAAAGGTTGTTTATCAACCCCCTTTGCCTTACAGTGGGGCACCCAGCAGGGTTGCCCGTTACCTCCTCTTTTATTTAATTTTCACTTAGCACCCCTAATATGAAGGCTGTGCCAGCTCAATACATTAGGGTAAACGCTATACTCTGTCTACATATGCTGATGATTTATCATTGCATTTGGAGAACCCTTGTACCTTCATTCCAATCTTGCTTCAGGAAATCTTCAAGTTTTTTTCAGGTATCCCTTTACAAACTAAATTTCTCTAAGACTAAAGTTTTTCCCCTCAATAATCTGGCTTGTAGGTATTCGGTGTGTTGGTCTTTCTTGAGAATCTAAAACCTTAACTTATCTAGGAATAAAAATGACCTGGTCTTATTCTTCCATGGTCAGGGAAAACCTGGGTAAACTTATAGATGTGCTCAAACTAGACTTAAACAGATGGAATGTGTTGCCATTATCCTTATAGGGATGGGTGAACATCCTTAGAATGAATGTTCTGCCTCATATACTGTACCCCTTGGGGATGTTAGGATTCTACCTCCCTAAAGTCTGTTTTTCCCAACTAAGGCGATTACTTAATGTTTTCCTCTGGAAATCATCGGCTATCCGTAGAGCCTATATAAAATTGACCGCCCCCAAGCAGAGAGGTGGCTTAGCCCTGCCTTCTATTTTTCTGTATTATGGTGCTCAACATGCCAGTAAACTACTCCATTGGGAAACCACATTGGGAGCGACTGCTCTCCATGATTACACCCTTATCTGGTTACAAACTGAGAGGCACATGATGAGGATGACAGGATGTTCACTGGCCAGTCTGCTCTACTTAAGACCTTCTCAGCTCCCACATCCACTGTGCTTTTCCCCTGTCGAATGGTCTCTTAAAGCTTGGGATCAGTTGCAATCATATTTAAATTCTTCTTGGTCCTTGGTACCCTCTCAACCTCTGTTTTGCAATCCCCATTTTCAGATAGACCATGGTCCCATTCTGCTATCTTTTTGCCCTCCATTGAGTAATTGCACTCTGACTGACTTGCTTCAGGAGGAAGAGTTTGTCCCTTTCTCCTTGTTGAAGTCTTGATATCAAGTAAAGGACCCTGTATTTTTAAAATTTCTTCAACTTTAAAGAGCAATCTCTGATTTCCTAGGTCCACGGCACTGGCACCTACCACAGGCTACTGTGGTCGAACTCCTCCTAAGTGTAGCTTGGCAGCCACATGCAATCTCTGTACTCTATAAACACTTTCAAGCTATAGATCCCCACTTTCCCACTGGGATATGTTACTACTGGGTTCAAACTCTACACTTGACAAATGATAAAGCCTTTTAGAAGCAAGTCTGGATTAATCTCTATAAATACAGTACATTAAACAGGATCAACTGCATCTAATACAGTTTAATATACTGCATAATTTGCATTATATCCCTGCAAGGCTTTATAGGGCTGTCAGGCTCTTTTCTTCTGAATGTAACAGATGCAGAGAAATACTGGGCTCCCTTGTTTATCTTCTTTGGGACTGTTCTAAAATTCAGCCTTTTGGACTCTCATTAAACAGCCACTAGACCCGTTGCTGAAGTTAGATGATCTTTTCACCCCTGAGAGTTGCTTGTTAGGCATATATCCTCCTAGTACTCCACAAAACTGGAGAGCTCTTCTCTCTATAGTCGCTGCCGTCACCAAACTAATAATTCTCGAACACTGGAAAGATGCTTCCCCTCCCTCTTTCCTAGAATAGCACAGAGAGATCCATCTCACCCTCCAGCTGAAAAAACACATAGCTACAATGTACAAAAGATTGCACACCTACCACGCTTCATTCAAATTGCTGTACACATTATTATCTCTATGGGGTACTTAACCATTTCTACAACCCTGTTCCCCTGATGGCTTGGCATGCCCATTTCTCAACTATGACAGCTTGCACCTAACCCACTAATGTCTTTTTCTGATGAGTGGTTTGCAGACAGGATGGGGATGTTCTGGGAGGGATAGGGTGAGAGAGGGTCAGGGGTCATTTTGTTATGAATGTCAAAACCTCTGCAGCACATGACACATATTTGTTCCATATGTATGTCTTCTTTTAACTGCCTTTTTCCTGTCTTTAAAGTAATTATGTCAGTACATTATTTGGTTGTTTGGATGGTTATCTTTAAAAATTAATAAAGTATACTAAATTTAAAAAAAAAACATGACCATACATAGTCATGGGATATTTTATCAAAGGCTTTTGCCTGGTCATAATTTATTAAAAAACCTGAGACGTTCTGTGTTGTACCCAGGTCAAAAATCTCCCATAATAGGATCAATGCATCTGATATTTTTCAACCCTTTACTGAGCAGAACTGTGACTCATGTATCAGGTCTGCCAGAACTTTTGTGAGTCTGTACCCTAACAATTTAGTGAACATTTTAAAATCTGTGTTCAATAAGGTTACCAGATGCCAGTTTCCTGAGTCTGCTTGATGTCCTTTCTCGAACAAGAAAATCAGAAGACCGTCATACATTAATTGAGGACATATTTGCAAATGTAGAAGCTCATTGTATACTACTGTGAGTTCTTGTGAGCACAAGAGCCACAATTTTTTATATAGTTCCCCGGTAACCTGTCTGGCCCAAGAGCTACTCCAGAATGGAGGCTATTTACCACTTCTCCTAACTCTTGAGAGGTTATAGAAGAGCTTAATCATTTTGACTGAGTGCCTGTTATTTTAGGGACCTGAGCTACCCGTTACTGTATTAAAAGGTGCATGTTCGGGTTAGCTGGGAAAGGATCCTTGAATTGTTTTTTAGTCTATTCCCTCCATGATTTGGTTATGATCTTTGACCTCCACCCCTGTGGAGGTTAGTAAACTAGTCATACTTTTCCCATCTGTCCGACTTTTACAATCCTCATAGATTTATTTGGAAAGCTTTCCCTTTTATCCCCATATTCTGCTCATATTATAGGGATTTAGCTTGGTCATATTAGTGAGTGTACATTTCCTGTTTCTGGACTATAATTTAAGCTGAGTAGTCCACCAAGTACTATTTTGCAAGGACAGCAAGTGGTGGAATTGCTTTCTAAGTCGTTTATATTTATTCTGGTGTGAAGCTGTCTTCTGGTGAGCCACTACGTGGAAAAAGACCTTAAGACATGCCTTGCTATCCTCCCACCAAGCTGAGTGGCAATCATAAAGACACAGAACTGAAAGTCTATCCTGAATAATTATTTTCAGATCTGAAAATACTGTCTTATCATTCAACAGACAGACATTCATTCTCCAGAGGCCTGGCCCTGTAGAATGGTTGCTATCAGCTGAAAGTTGTATTGCAACCATACAATGGTCCGAAGACACAGTCAGGATCACTTATGGTTTAGACAGGGGTATACGGGGTGAAATGAACCATAAATCAATACATGATGAGAGGTCTCCCTTATGGTGGACCCTTGGAACAGCTGACCACCAGAGGTTGTGGAGGCTAAAACAGTCACATTTTTTAAGCTAGTGTGGAACAAGTACTGCGGTAATCTCAGAAGAAGAACAAAATAGGAGGGCAGACTAGGTGGCTCATATGGTCTCCTTCTGCTGACATGTTCTTGTGTTCTTATAAAAGGTATGTGCAGGTTTGGACAAGGTGGTTGCATGGGCATCAACTAAGCCAGTCTGTACCAACACTGAGTTCATAAACACATCACAGTATGTTTTATTCATATTTGCACTCCTATCTGATGTAAGTAGCCTAATGTTAAAATTGCCTCTTAGTAATACAGTCCTAGGAGTGTGAAGGTATGACTGAATTTGTTTAAAGGAAAACTGTATTAAAATGTATTGAAGCGAGCAGTGTGGCATTGCACCTTTATAGTTAATGGAGCCCCTGTAGTGTCCGCCATAGTTCTGGGTCACAGACTTTTACTACATAAAATTAAGTTGGTTCGGGCATGAGAAAAACGCACTTTCATATATAAAAAGCTAAACCAGAGGGTAAGCTTTTGGGGGGCAGGGGCCCCAGAATAATTCAGTTTTCCTTTAAAAAGAGCAATTCAAGAAACCTTCATTTGGGGAGCATAAATATTTACCAAACGGTAGGGCTGGGAGTGGTGTGCAGCATCTAAGAGTAAAGCTTGACCTGGTACAGTATCTATAGTTTTAATAACCTTGATTTCAGAAGTCTTAAAACAAATACCCAGACCACTGCAATGATCTTTCCTCATTGACCAAAAAATGGCCCCCATCTCCAACTCTCCTGTGCTTTCTGTACTTTAAGTACTATATTTAGACAGGTGTCCTGGAAAAAATAAATGTCATGCTGAAATTGTTCTAGTATGGAAAAGGTGGTTAATTGTTTTACGTTTGATTTTAAGCTGTAAACATTTAAAGTTGCTGCCGTTATTTGTAGCTTGTGTGTAACAAGTTATTTAAGTTCCACTGTTCTTCAGAGCAGATCTTGTCTGCCATTTCTTTTTCTGTGTTGAAGTCCTGGAAGGACTAACCATGCCTTTATCTGGACTGGTGTCTCTTTGGGATGAAGAAGCTAACACATCTGAATCATCTTCATCCATAAGTGTTCCCCAGTTTTGTAAGGCGTCAAACCGATTTTCCAAAACCATGGGAGAAAAAGAGTCAGTTTTTTTCAGAGGCGGTCGGCCTTCTTTCCTTTACCCACTGTATGAAACCACTCTAGTTCCAATGAAGGAGGTGGGGGGAGGCATCTGTGAAGCATGAAGACTAGCTGCTGGTGGGCTAGCAGCCATGCTCTGAATAGAACCAGTTGAATTATGATCTGGAGCCAAAGTCTCAAGGCTTGAAACCTCGGCAGACCCTGGCAGGGGCTGGGTAGAAAGTACTGCTGATGGCTTCATATTTTGGGCTGTGTGTTGGGCTCCAAAGAGTTCAAATGACTTGTGAATGTAAAAGTATTTTTCCCCGAAGTCAAAGGAATTAGGAGCCACCCCTGGACAGGAGTGATTGGTGTGTTCAATTGAATCGCACAAATTACATTTTGAAGTATTCATGCATAGGGCACTGGTGTGGCCCAAAGGGCCACAAAGTATACATTTTTGCTTATTACAGGCATTATTTAAAATGTCCTGAGGAGCCACAATGGTAGTACATCTGGGGCTGTCCTGGATAAAAGAGGATGCCCTTGTCCTGGCCTAAAAAAAAAAACAGGGAGGTAAGATGAAACATAGAAACATAGAATTTGACGGCAGATAAGGACCGCTTGGCCCACCTAGTCTGCCCATTTTCCTACCTAACAGATAAGCTGCAGATCCTAGTTAACCAACAGCTTACTTCCTCTTACCCGCCACTAGGACTGCCTTATGCCTGTCCCATGCATTCTTGAAGTCCCCCACTGTTCTTGACTCCACGACCTCGTCAGGGAGGCTGTTCCATGCATCCACAACCCTCTCAGTGAAAAAATACTTCCTCACATTACCCCTGAGCCATCCCCCTCTATCTTCAAATTGTGCCCCCTTGTTCTTGCACATCTCTTTTTCTGGAAGATGCTACCCTCTTGGACTTTGTTAATTCCCTTGAGGTACTTGAAAGTTTCTATCATGTCCCCTCTCTCCCTTCTTTCCCTGTGTCATCCTGCCAAAGCTGAACATGGAACTTCCATCCCCCCATCCAAAACCCCTCATTATCTATGATGGATTCGCTGTTCCTCTGCACCTTGCATCATTGGCTCAGCCAGTACACAATATCATTTACATTTACTCCTTCATTAAGAGAGAGCACTGTGATAGTCTTAACCATAGGTTTTATGAGAGGCATAGCAAAAAAAATGAGCTTGCATCTTGGAGTACATACTATGAAACCTATCCGGCAAAGTGTTTGATAAGAAACTGATGTTGAAGTTAACATCTCCTGGTGCATGTATAAGAGCATACACATTGGATGGTGAAAAATTAAGTGATTTTTTTCATTAATTCCCTCCTCACTTACTGTCTATCTGGATAGACCTCCAGACACCTTCCCCCTTGTAACGCAGTCATACTGCATTACGCCTTTAGCTGATGCGATGGGCTGGTGGAACAAACTAGCATAGCTTATAGGTCTTGTACCAGGTGGGTGTTCTAAAGATTTAGAATTACCTGGTTGGGGATCTGATACTTGCTGTGAAGATGTAGTAGCCGTGACTTGTGCAGTAGCTCTGTTCAGAACTGAGTTCACAACCTCTTCTTCCTGTTTTATTGTATCCAAATTGCACTCCATTGGTATCATACAGTAATCTCCCTCTGAGGTGCCAGGATGTTGTGCCATCACAACAGCTGCATCTGGTGAATCCTTGGCCTATCATGTTTGAGAAAATCAAAGCCTGAGCTTCAGTAGTTATAGGCTGTTTACCCAGGTCTCGGTTGGCTCCCGTCGTAGGCATCCACTTTCCTTTTGATGTCTGCTTCTAATCGGACCCTTTTAGAACCACCTCCAGTGACCATGCTTGTTCCTCTAGGGCTGGAGTATCCCATCTTGGGCTCAATACTGCTGAAATATCCTCACTGTCTGCATCAAGTTGAGTCAGTTTGAAATTTTTTGCATGGTATTACTGTGGGGCTAGTCAATAGCCACTTCCATTTTTATCATCATCCAGTCTTTGTTTTTCAGTAGCAAAATGTTTCTCTGCTTCTGACAACATTGTGACAAGTTGTTTTTTTTCTCTTCTAACTCTTGTTGTAGATGCTGCTCTTATGCTGATAAATCCTCGTCCATGTCTTCCAAAAATTCCTCCTTAGGATTCGCATCTGGAAAAGCTTGATTTTCCTCCCCTCCCCTCCTGAAGCTTCTTCCCTCCCCTTCCCTTCCAGCATTCTCCAGCACACTATACACATATATTAAAATATTGTATGTCATAGACTTAAAGCATGCAGCATCCCAATATTGTGCTAACAGTGTCCAGAATGGTTGTATAAAAGCGCATTCAAAAAACAAATGCTGCAGTTTCTTGTACTGTTCCACAGTTACGATTTAAGCACATCCTTTCATCCAGTACTTCGGGCTTATTATTCACACTCACGCTCAATCTCCCAAAACTGCATAACCATACTGTATCTTTCATCATAGCTGATATCCTCTTTTGGTTGCAGCTGCAATGATTATCCACCTGAGGATCTACTACATAAACCGGATCTTCATATATCTGACTAGACATTATATGAGCATACATTTGCTTCCAGTTATGATTCTGTATTGTTTCTAAAGAGATTTTCCACAATTTTGTATACTTCAAAAAAGTTTGCATATGTGTTGGCAACTGTTTCAGATGTCTCTGTCCAACCCCCATTCCCCAAATGTCAAAAAACTCTATTTCCAAATTTGAACCAAAGGTAGCCAAATATTATCCTGGGCAGCCAGTAAAGGTCATATATTACTAAAAAAGAAAATGCTGAAAAAAACACTATTGACTGCAACATGTTTAACCCACCCTCCTTTAATGCACACCAAGTAAGGAGTCTTTTTACAGGGTTCAGCTGACTACCCCATAAAAGCTGAAAAAATAAACCCAATAATTTAGTCTGCATTTTAAAGGGAACAGGAAAATATGAGCAGTATGCAAATAAATTGGAACAATAACGTTTTTTCAAAAGAAAATCCTCTTTTGCCTCATCATTGTCCAGGATTTCCACCGCAGCACTTTACTCTGAGCTTTAGTAAATTTTTCATCCCAATTTACTTGAGCAGCATCCTCATAACCAAACTGTACCTCTAATAATGTAACATTTCCTTTTTGTACTGATAAATCCAAGTCTGCAGAACATTCTACATTTCAGAATGCCAAAATCTTACTTTTCTGCCTATTCACTTTTATTCCTGTATACACAGTATGTTCAACACATACTTGCAAAGCATTTTCACCTGACACTAAATCTGCAACCACCAAAATACAATTATCTGCATATGCCATTGTATTACTAATAATTATACCCGTTGTCAGTGTAACAGGGGTAATATTCTCTAGTTGTTCTATTTTTCATTACAAAGGCTCTAAACAAAGCACATACAATAAAGGGTATAGTGGACACCTCTGTCGTACCCCATTACATAAATACATGGGTATTCCTATATGTCCATTCATCATGGGCAACACTTGTGCTTCTGTATACAACAACTGTATAAGTGCTATAAATCCATCAGGAAGACCATATTTCCGGAATGCAGCCTGGACATACTTTTGCTGGACAGCATCATAGGCCATCACTTGATCCAATGCTACCGCATACCCATTTAATTTCATGTTGACACCTTGCTCCACTATTTCCCTTAACCAAATTAAATTATGAATAATATTTCTCCCTGGAATTGCACATGTCTGGGTATCCAAAATCATTTTCAGCGCAACCTGTGCCAAATATCTTGTGAGTATTTTCACCAGTCTCTTATAATCTGATGTCAGGAGACTCAGTGATCTCCAATTCATCATATCCACCACATCACCTGATTTATAAATGAAAATTATAATCCCCTGAACTACATTAGGACTAAGATGCCCCACTGTCAAAAACATCCAACAGCACTGGGATTATTTGTTCCTCATACATTTTATAAAACTTATTTGGAATTCCATCAATTCCTGGTGTTGTGTTAGATGCCAAGACCCTTATTGCATCAGTTATCTCTGCTTCCTGAAAAGGTTAACTCAAAATATATTGATCAGTCATGGAAAGTTCTGGAACTACTAGATCCTGTAATAAGGTATCAGACACTACATCATTGGTACACTGAAATTTATCCTTCAGGTGTTCCTGTACTATCTGCTTTATATCGACCAATTTGGTATGTCTGTTGCTAGCTTTATCTTTCAGTTCTGTTATAATCCAACTTTCAATCCTCTCCTGATTACTATCATAAGGGTTAATGTGAAACTTATTCCCTTGCGCGCCAAATTTCTGCTCCAGCAGCAAAGATTTTCCTCTGATATGAAACCATTTGCTGTTTTACTATTGCAATTTGTTCTGAAATATCCTGACCAGTTTCTTTCATCTGCATCAAAAGTTTTAAAAATGTAGCTCTTAACCCCAAATAATGGTTGTAACCCCCCACCACCACCTTATGTGCTTCCTGTATCATAACCTGTTTTATATTCCACTTAGAATCTTCCCACCATTCAACTAGATCATCATATAAACACTAATCCAACTTCAGAGCATCCAAGGTGTCCAGTGCTTCCTATGTAGTGCAGTCTCTTCCAACAAGAAGACATTCGTTCTTCAGTATCCATGCCCAACGGAAACATGGTCCTTTAAATTTATAACTACTTGCATAGCCACATGATCAGAAGTTTCTACTGGCAATATCTGGACTCTATGAATTTTTGCAGCAATGGGAACAAGCCAAAAGTCTGCCCTGGATGTATGTAAAGGCTCTTCCCCCTTCTAAACATATACATCTTCCAAACTGGACCACTGTAACACTCTTTGTAGCACATGAGTGTCACAGTAGAATTTCTTAGTTTTCCTTCCCCAATCTTGCTTTGACAATCCACAGTTAAAGTTCCATCCCCATAAAATTAACCTATAGTAATGCAAATAAGGCTCTATTGGGTGTATAACTTGATTCCTTGATGTATTTACCTACATATTGTAAATATGTATCATTCTAATAGGGACATCTGAGAAAACAGCATCAACTATAAAGGCTCTTCCTGGACAAACAACCACCACTTTTGTTATCTTAATATTTGTTCTTGTGATCAAAATACCCACCACAGAACAACTATCCTCCCCAATCAACCACAGGGGTGGGCCCCAGATCCATTCCTTTTGGGCCTGTGTAATATCAGAGATGGTATGCAGCCTAGTGGCTTGCACAAATATATCACTTTGAATATAATGCAGCAAGCAAAGAGTAACCATACAATTTCTTACATGCCTTAATACTATTTACATTGCAAGTAGTCAGTGTTAAAGAATGCATAAGAACAGGTTAAAAGAAGAGACAATCCAGGGGAAATTACGAAATGAAATACTGTCATTTTTTCTTTTTCCTCTTCTTAGACTTAATGTTTAAAGCCACATCCTGTTCCATCATGATATCCAGCAGGGATGAAACTACAGAAGAAGTGTCAGATTCTTGTTCAGATTCTGCCCAATCCTGCCCTTGCAACACTCCATACTTGCATGGCTTCCTGATCTTCCTCAGGTTTTTTCACCAGTAATTTGGAGGTTTTAGCAGAGCTTTTGAGCATGTTACCATTTTAAAGCTTTTAGCAGGGACCAAAGGAGAAGGCATGGGGGGAGCAGAACTGCTCACATCAGAAGCCAGAGGCTATTCCTGCAATACTAATGAACCCTGTGCCTGTGAGGAAGGGCCCACATCCAAATTTCCCAATTGCAGAGCGTCCAAGTGTACCTCTTCTGGGATCATGTCAGCTGTATCCTGCACAGAAGATGAGTCTGGTAAGGATTCAGATGGGGTTACCACAGTCTCAGCTTTCCTCAGTGTATCCACTGATGCAGTTGATCTCCTGGACACGTGAGACAGTCCTGCCTCCACAGGATCTTTCTGCATTGTCTCTTTTTGCACCAATGTCACATAGACATCCTGCTAGGCCCATTCAGCCAGATCAGTGATATTACATGAGGCCCACTCAGAAGTCCAGAATGTGTGCCCTTGGCCTTCATACAAGTTACACTGCACAGGATTCTTACATTGTATACTACTATGTCCCAATACCTCACAAAGTCCACACTTCATCCTATTGCACACATTGATATAGCATCCTTTATCACCATAGCAGTAAAATGCCCTTGGTTGCCCAGCATAGAGCACCACTCCATGATCTCTACCCAGGAAAAAACAAGTGAGCAGGTGTTGATCCTCTCCTTGTACTTCTTTTAAGGTCACCTTATGGCACCCCCCCATCCACAAATGTTCCTCATCCAGAATTGGCTTTGGATATCCATCAACATTACATCTTTGCTTCAACCAGAAAGTGACATCTGTGGCATTTACACTCCCATTATGAAACAACCCAGTTATTGTTTTATAAGAAGGTCTGGTGAGTGGAATAGCCACAAAGGGCCTCAACAGTGCTATATCTTTCAAGAGGTGATATTGCTTCCAGAACCTATCAAGGCCCTGAAGGTGCTTAAAGCTAATGTCAAAAAGTGTGTCTCCAGGCATGAGTATTAATGCATAAATTTCATAAACATAAATCTTCATGCTGTTCTTAATGAGCGTTCTCCCCACAAAGCACCTGTCTGGAATGTTGGAAGGACCACTCCAAATTTCAAACACACAGCATTCCTTCACTTTGCTGTCTCTGAGGCCAAGCTCACAGACTCAGGAAATAATCTTTCTCTTGCCTGGGGTCCCTATACTGAATCTGTAGTCAATGGCCAGAGTCTTTCCCCAGCACCCTCACCCTGGGCATGCTCTGCTAGCTGCCCCTTCCATTACAACCTCAGTATTCAAATGTTTCCCTTGGTCTGGCACAATCTGTTACATAGATACATAGATACATAGACAGTGTCGGCAGATAAGGGCCTATGGCCCACCTAGTCTGCCCATTTGAGCTTGTAAGTTCAGTTTGTTTTCCTAGAAGTCTATTTCCCCTTACCCCTGACCTCTAGAATTCCTTTATGTCTATCCCATGCATTCTTAAATCCCGTGATTGTTTCAGCCCCCACCACTTCCTCTGGCAGGGTGTTCCACTTGTCCACCACCCGCTCTGTGAAGAAATTCTTTCTCATGTTTCCTCTGAATCGTCCCTCCTCCAACTTCATCCCATGCCCTCTAGTCCTGAAACATCTTTTCACTTAAAAATAGTGTTTTCCTGCACCCTGTTCCACCCTGTAAGATACTTGTATGTCTCTATCATATCCCTCTCCTCCTCTCCTCCAGGGAGTACATGTTCAGTTCCTTCAACCTGTCTTCATAGGACTTGTGATGCAAACCCATGCACCATCTTTGTTGCCCTCCTCTGAACCTTCTCTACCCTGTCTTATGTCCTTACGTAGGTATGGTCTCCAGAACTGTACACTGTACTCCAGGTGGGGTCTCACTAGTGTCTTGTATAGCGGAATTATGACCTCCCTTTTCCTGCTGGTGATGCCCCTGCCTGTACATCCCAGCATCCTATTTGCTTTACCTGATGCCTTGTCACACTGTTTCCCTACCTTGAGGTCATCAGAGATGACAACCCCAAGATCCCTTTCCTGCTTGGTGCATGCTATATCCTCACCCCCAACTGATATATTGTGCCAGGGTTTTGTGCCCCATATGCATTATCTTGCACTTTTTGCATTGAATTTCAACTGCCAAACCCTTGACCATTCTTCAAGTTTCTGCAGGTCCCTTCTCATTCTGTCTACACACTCTGGTGTGTCTACTCTGTTACAGAGCTTTGTGTCATCAGCGAACAGTGAAATTCTGCCTTCTATATCCTGTGCAATGTCACTGATGAAGATGTTGAATAGGACCGGTCCCAGCACTGATCCCTGTGGTACCCCACTGGTCACTCTTCCCTCTGTGGAGTGACAGCCATTTACCACCACCCTCTGTGTCCTGCCACCCAGCCAGTTACCTACCCACCACACTACTGTCCTGCCCACACCCATATTCCCCAGTTTGTGTAATAGTCTTCTATGTGGCACAGTGTCAAAGGCCTTGCTGAAGTCCAGATAGGCCATGTCCACTGCCCTCCCCTGATCCACCTCCCTAGTCACCCAGTCAAAAAATTCATGCTGTTGCCTGTTGAGCAGGCCCTCTACCCAGAGGCTCCATTGTTCCCTCTAATTAATGGATCTGTTCCATTAAATCAAGTATTGAAAAATTCAGATGTACCAGACACAGTAACTTGCTGTTCTAACTGCAAAGATGTATGCAAAGGGGTCACTGAGGTCATTGCTATAGTGCCTGTTATAGAAAAGTTGTCTGGTACTGCATTTTACCACTCAGTGCCATGCTATGCCACTCGGTGTAACGCTCGGTGTGGCACACATTGTAATTATTCAGTGCGGTATAGTTTGCATCATGATGCGGTTCCTCCCTAATCCACTGGGTGGTGACCGCAACTCACCTAAGCATGAATGAAGCCCTGAAGTGCCCCACTGTTTCTTTTCCAACTGTTTTCACATGTACACCAGCAGGTGGTGTGGATTTTATCAATCTGAATGTTTGTTTTTTAATCTTTAAAGGAGGCTGTCACATTGACAGCAGATTTTTTTAATTTCTTAGATTAAAATAAAATTAGGATTTATACAATGTGGTTGTGAGGTTTCTTTATTCTGCAGTAACGTACCTTATACATTATCCCTCCCATTCCCTCCCAACCCATTCCCATTGGAATACTGGTCATTTTGGAAGTATCCTTCCCATTCTCTCCCTCATGCTGTCCACCCCAACCCATTCATGTCCCAGTTCTCTTGCACTCTCACCCTCTGTGTATTTTCCACCCCGACCCATTTCTGTCAGAGCAATGGTCTTGTTTAAACTATCCCTCCCACTCCCTCGATGTACTGTCAACCCCTGTCCACCATGACTCATTCCATTCGGCACACTAATTTTTTTTAAACTACCATATCCCTCCCACCCCTTCCCTCTGCATGCTATTCACTCTGAACCCATTCAGAGCACTGGTCTTTTTTTATACTATCCCTCCCAACCCAGCCCATTCATGTCCCAGTTCTCATCTCACACACTTTCCCCATTGCCCTGGATCCCATGTACTGTATATCAAAATTCCTGGTAGGTGAGTGCCCCATCACCAGGAAGTGCAAATGATACCTAGTGTGATTGACATCCCCAGCCCTAATGCAGATAAGCCTTCATTTTTTTGTGAGCCCATCCACTGTTTTAGCCCCCTTTGCACATTTGCCTATATTTCTGGGGGGGCAGGGTGGACTGGACCATCACCTTAATGCAAGACCTCAGCTGTCCTTATAATTCTTTTAAGCTTCTCCCCCCCCCGCAACATCCCCTTACAGGAGTTAAAGGACCCCCTTGGACTATGCGACCCCTGCTGAATTTTAAATCCTTCTGTAAAAAAAATATCTTTTTTCATGAGTCCACCACTACTCCTCTAGAATTTATCTTTTTTTTGTTAAGTTGTACCCTGCTGCCAGGCCTTCAGAGCTGTGATATTGCATCTCAGGTTTTATCTGACTATTCATTGGTCTGGCTCACTCAATCATTTTCTTCAGTTCTGGATCGGGGTACCATTTGGAAATTAAATACACAATTACTAAAAGATGAATGGGTAGACTCTCATATCAGAGACCTCCTTTCTCATTATATTAGTGAAAACTGGGGGACATTGGAAAGGTACAGTACTGTGCAACAAAAAGTGGACTGCTTGTAAAGCAGCAAAAAGTACACTGTGCAAAAAACATACAGGGAAAGAATTCCACAAAAGGCAAGTTATAAACTGGATGCAAAATATAAATTTAATGGTACTCAAAAGTAAGAGAGTCAAGGGTAGTCCAGGCAAGAAAATTCCCCGGTGAGGAAGAATCTTTGTGATTTGAAGCGCAGGGGAATTTTCTTGCCTGGAGTACCCTTGGCTCTCTTACTTTTGAGCACCATTAAATTTATATTTTGCACCCAGTTTATAACTTGCCTTTTGTGGAATTTTTTCCTCATATTTTTTTTTCGCAGTGTACAGTACTTTTTGCTGCTTTGTAATTTCATTATTTATTCCACTGCTGCATAGCTAAGGAGCTGAGCACAGGTTTGTTTTGTTTTTTGCGACTGCTTGTAAAACAGTCCTGCATGAAGAATTTATTAGATTGGCTATATCACAGGAATTTTATGATTATCATAGCTCGCTGTATGATCCCACCTCTCTTTGAGTATCTTGAGACTTCCTCCATGAGTATTTGACTAAAATTCCATCACCCATCCTACACACCCCCAACAGCTTAGTTTGTGCTGCCCTATTTCAGCAGAAGAAGTTGCATCGGCCATCTCTTCCCTTTCATTAGACAAGGCTCCAGACCACAATGGATATCCCTCCAATTTTTATAAACTTTTGCACCAGAATTGACCTTTATCTTAGCCCAAGTTTTTAATGATATCCCAAATAACAGCATTGCTGACCCCTTCATAGTGGAGGCTGTAATAGTACTTCTTCCTAAATCAGGGAAAAAATTAACACAGGTTCCTAATTACCATCCTACTATATCTCTTTGATGAACCAGGATTTCAAATGATTGTCCAGAATTCTGGCATCCCATATTACAATGTTTGGGACCCACTGATTGGTGCTGAACAGGTCAGCTTTATGCCATGTACAGTAGATCAGATTCAGACCACCTTTATAAGCTGGTGCATATTTTTTCTGTGTCCAGGGATCTTCACTGCCCCACAGCTTTGATATCCCTGGATGCCCTATTTTTACCCCCTTCAAATTATCAACTTACAGTATATCTCCCTTTAACCTGGTTTAGAAAACTACAGTGCATGCCTTAATTTCTACTTTTATTTGGGCAGGCAAGCCTAGCTTAAACTGGAAGCACCTACAGTGTGGTATAGTAGCTCCCATGATGATCCTGAAGCTGGAATGATAGCTGCAAAAGTGCTGGAGCACCTGGGTAATAACAGTGTCTTGGAGTCTTTTCAGTCTAGTTTTCACCAAAGTCATAGAACTGATACCACATTGGGCATGGTTTGCACTGATATCAATCTGATGAGGGATCAAGGAGGTGTCAATTCATATTCTTCTTGACCTGCCATTGGTATTTGATACTGCTGATCATTGGAGTTATTTCATAGACTTAAGGGCAACATTTTCAATCATACAGTATTTTGTCTAATTAGTCTATCAACAGTCTTCACTATCACTATGCTGTACATGTGTGTATTCTAAGTTTTAAGGAGCACTGTTTTTTTTAAACTATCCCTCACATTCCCTCCCTCTGTGTGCTGTCAACCCCAACCTGTTCATGTCCCAGTTCTCATCTTGCAAATGGGGAGTTATTTTTTAAAACAACAAAAAAGGGAGAATGGTTGGGAAAGAGCACTAAGGTAAAAAATAGTTGCATATGAAATGTGCCGGTGCTAGTGTTAAGTGCACATTTCATATGCTATGAAATATTAAATATGTGCTAGTGTTAAGTGCACTTATCAACATCTTAATTAGTAGCACACAAATTAAGAGACAATGACAAATAAGGAAGGATGCAAAACACTGCATCATAGAATGTGTGGGAGGTTACCAAGGTCAACAATAATATTATATACAGCACTATACAAATTACCACCATATACAGTACAGTATTGGTACCAGTACATGGTAAAATGTACACAAGCTTACAATAATTACGATGTTCCTAGTTTTTGGGTTGAGTGATCAGTTATTAAACTTGATAGATAGTGCTATTCATATTATTATTTTTGACCTCAGTGACCTCCCACAGATTCAGTAATGGGTCTAGCATCCTTCCTCACTGCTCATTATACCTTACTTTGTATGATGCCAAATACTGTAGCATTTTATATGCATACTGAACGCTGCTGTTATTTAGGCAGTTTCATAGGGCATGTTATTTACCTTATTGATCTCCACCCCCCCCACACACACACACTTGTTGGCACAGTGCTAATGATGTACATATTGCACAAAAGTTGGACTGACCTCCAATCACCCTCCTGCAACAAAAAAATTTCTCCTGATGGTCTAGTGGTACCTCACCCCACCACTGTTCCCCATCACCCTACTATCTCTATTATCCCTCCCACTCCCTCCTGCTACATGCTGTTTACCTCCTACTCATTATCCATCCCAGCAGTTGTCCTTATAAATTATCTTGATAAATTGTCCTTATTAACTATCCCTCCTAATCCCTCCCTCTGCCTGCTGTCCACCCCCACCTGCACACCCACCCCAGCTATTCATTCACAGCTGTTCTTATAAATTATAGCTCAGTGGAGTGTGAGTCTGCTGGCATGCAAAGAACTGAGTACAGTAGGTCCAACATAGGGTACAGAATAATTTGCTCAGGCCATGCAATGGCCTCCCATTGCCCTCTTTTAAAAAAACCCTGGCAGGCTAGTGGTACCACACCCCACCACCACTCCATCTCCCATTCCCTTACTATTTCATAAAATTGCAATTACTGCTGCTACAGCACTCCATCAAAATTCACTATAACAGGTCATTGTAAGCAATGCAATCATTTTATTTCCAAAATAGCAGTAAAGTGAGCTTCTCACAATAGCGTTTCTATCATCCACTATTTGAAGCCTTAAAGCTTTTTTATACAAAAACATATGGTGATCTGCTCCACTTATGCTATGTATAAATCCAAATTTAGACATGAAGGCCTGGATATTCAAAGGGGTTGTGCCTGGCACAACAGGGTTGTGCTGGCACAACCCTGCATTGTGCCTCAGCAGGATATTGAAAGGGCTGCCCCGTGCAGTGCAAATTCCTATGCACCTGGGCACAATGTAATCCTATGTGGTGCAGATGCAGGGGGCGTGCACATGCATATGTGGCACATCCCGATATTCAGCCCAGGATGTGCAATGCATATGCTGGCACAGCCCTGCACTGCAAAGCATGGGGGGCTCAAAGTTGAGCCCGTGCAGAGTAGGAACATCTCCTGGCCACCCACAGGCAGGCTGCAGTATTGCAGGGTGCAGCACAGCAGCCCAGCTGTGGGTGGCCACCCACCCACCCAGAACACCATCTGCAAGCACACACTGATCCCTGGTGACCAAGTGGAACCCCCCCACCTGTAGCTGTGATTGTGTGGTATACACTGAAAGATATATCCCTGGTAGTCTAATGCCCCTCCTGAGTCCCTGAGTCCCTGAAACAGAGAAGACATTACCATCCCTGGTGATCTAGTGGTCTCTCCTCCCACCCGAGTCCCTGATTCCCCAAACTATGTCATGATGACCATCCCTGGTGGTCTAGTGGGAACCCCCCCACCTGTTGCTGTGATCATGGTAAAACCCCGTAATGAAATGCATGGTGATCCACTGGCACCCACCACCCCTCCCACCCACACAGAACCCCTTGCCCACCCTGATCCCCCTCATTGGTGGGTGGCAGCATCCATCCCTCATACCACCTGGCCACCCGCCAACTGACAAGTACAGGATGGGCTGTAAGCCCATTGGTCCCCAGTGTGGACCAACGGGCTTGCAGGCATACTGTACTAGACAGTGCTCAAATCTGTGAATGACTTCATTCACATATTTGGGACTGTCTGTACATATGCCCTGCAAGCCCATTAGTCCATACTGGGGACCACTGGCTAGCAGCCATACTGTACCTGCCGTTGATGGGCAGCTGGCGGTATGTGGGTGGATGCTGCTGCCTCCCAATGACGGTGGGGAGTGAGGTGGGCAAGGGGTTCTGTGTGGGTGGGAGGGTTGGGGATGCCACTGGATCACCAGGGCATTTCATTATGGGGTTTACCACAATCATGGCAATGGGCAGGGGGTTCCACTAGTTCACCAGGGACGGTCATCATGACATAGATCGGGGAATCAGGGACTCGGGTGGAAGGGGGGACCACTAGACCACCAGGGATGGTCATGTCTTTTATAAATCAGGGACTCAGGGAGCCACTAGACTACCAGGGATATATCCTTCAACATATACTACACGATCATGGCTATGGGGCAGGGGATGCCCCGGGATCCCCACTGCCCATGTCATGCTGTGCAGGGTGCCAGGTGCAAGTCACCTGGCTGCCCTGCACAAGGCATGCAAATGGGGCCATAATGACATGCAAATTTACCCATTTGTACCTTGCATATATTATGGCTTCATTTGCATGCCCCAGCTGAATATCGTGGGTGATGCAACTAACGCAACTGCATTTGTGCTGGTGCATCCCTGTGCTCCCTATCTGTGGTTTTCACCGGCACAGTGCCACTGTGCCATGTACAGTATGTGTGCCAACCTTGCCATATTTAATGATGCTGTGCCATGGCGCATCACTGTTGAATATCACCTGGTCCTGGTCCTGGTCCTAGCCCTGGCGCATCCCAGTTGCGCTGTGCCCTGGCTTGCACCACTGCCCAGTGCAGTCTGAATATCTGGGCTGAAGTGTCTAAGCAGTACAGAAGTACTATGAAAAAGCAATAAGGGTTAAAATAGTGGAGAATGGAAAAGCTCAAATGTGAAAACCACTCTGTACTACCATTTTTGAAATTAAATGTTTGCCTAGGGTAAGATAAAGTACATGTAACTGTAACTATAAATGTTGTTGTAGTTATATCTAGTTATAATGCTACAAAAAATGACACATATTCATAATAAATATCATTCCATCACATACTACAGATTTAATGTTATTGTTTAGTCCCATACCTTCTCTAGCATGCACAGTAGTTAAAAAATCCAGAAACTTCCCTCTGTCTTAGAGTATAACCCTTTCAAGATTACCAACCCTTACTCACTCACTCTTTACAACCCCACAATTGTGACAGCGTGTACAGTAGTGCACCACAGGTTCATTGCCCATCGATGTGGCAGCTTTTCAGTGCGTCCCCAAGTTATTTTGTTCCAGCATATGCAGTAGTGCAAAACTTCAGTATGTGATGCAAAGATATTTATTATAAAGGGTTTTTTTTTTCCAATTGTTTAACCAGGAGTGTCACACTAAGCTGAAAGCTTGTTTACAGGTGCAACCTGGGAGCACAGGGAAGTTAAGTGACTTGCTCTGGGTCACACAGTATGCAAGTCAGGGCTGTGAGGTTCAAACCCAGGTCTCTAGATTTGCAGCTCAGAGCCTTAAACCACTGTGCTATACTACCTTCCAAAAATATTGGGTTTTAAATATTTAGTAGCATTCAACATGTGGCAAGTTACTTGTTTGGGAGTTGGACTTGTAAAGTGTCACTTACTCAATACAATCATATCCTATTTATATATGCTTAAAAGAAAAAAGTGCCTAAATACATTTAATGTACTCACTGTGTATACAGTGCATTACAAATAGATAAAATGATGTCTCCTATTTTTACAGTTATCCTATTTTACAACCCCTTCTACTTGTGTGTATCTTTAAGTGGAGGGTGCTGTGTAAGTGGAGAACACTGAATATATGAATTTTAATTTTACCTTTTTGTTTTGAACACATAGTGACTGGAAGGAGCTGCAGAGGGAAGCAAGACAATTTTTGTTTTATAAGTATACAGTATCTGTGGTCAGCTGTAGGGGATATTTTTTTATTAATAATTTGGGAGTACAGTTTAGTGGTCTGAAAAATACTGTATGTATGTAAAAACATACAAATATTTTACACCACCCAATCTCAAACCAAACAGTACACATTGAATTCTGCCTGCTTTGGGATCTGAAAACATCTAGCTCCCAAATTCACTACAGAAATTTCAGTTGCTTCCCAAACCACTTTGTCATTTAGGGAGGACCTATACTTCTTAAAATGAGCATTCTTCCATTGGTAGAGTGGCACAGTGCTTTGTCAAGCTTTTGCTCTCTCTGTGTTTTTCAGCATGATGTCTAACTAGCTGATAGCCATCCCCATTGACGCTAAAGCCTGTACCTGAGTATGTCCACCCCAACCCCCTCTGAACATGGTGATGTTATGGGAAGGCTTTGTAAGGAAGGCAAGAAAACAAAGACAGCTATAAAAACAGCTTCTAAGGCTGGGGGAGGGGTGTGACAGATAAATTTAATTAGTTGGCTGTCCCAAGACAGACGTAATTATGAGAGTCCAGGGTCAAAGCAACACAGCAACAAAAATATAGAAACCCTGCTTCACTAATTTATAATTCCATGTGAAGCACACAGTAAAAAATCATTCATCCTAGATGTTTCAAATGATGGACACAGGTGTCCCAGGGCATATTCCTAGCAAAGATTATGAACAAAACCAGCTAGGGTCCAAGTCTGTAATACCATAATTTTGTGAATGCTGCAGTATGTCTGATTAAAACTACTACTTCAGTGAGTGGGTACCTTCCCTTCCCTGCACCCCGACACAAAAAAATGTAGCCAGCTAGTGCAAGTGACTGGATTTATCTATATGTAAATAGCATCAAATATTCATAGTTTAATTTTTGTGCACACATACATAAACTGAGAACATTTACTGTGTCAGAGTAACATCATCTAAAACTAAGTATAACGAATACTGCTCTCATGTTGGCAGCAAATATGTTGGATCACAAGTAAATGAATGTACTAAACCTTGTTGTTTCTGAGGGTGAAATGTGATGGGAGGGGATAGGTTCATAGGTGTATATGAGCATTGGAGGCCAAGACCTACTATATGTATAGTTCACCACTTTTCAGTGGATACCTTGATATTACTTCATTCCCATGTACCTATCTAAAGCTGTTTTAAACATATGCATCATTATGTTGCTTGCACACATGTGCAAGAAACATAGTGCCATCATCTGAGTTTTCTGAGGTGTGGCAACCCTCTTCCAACTCAGTCAGTGTGTTTGCAGGCATGGCCGCAGTTCTCCAATCATTGCTGCAGCTGTCTATGACAGCAGTTGAAAATGCAGTGGCCGTACAGTTGAAAGGGAGAGCTACGCTTCAGTGAGCAGCGATAAGATCGCATGCTCATGCGCTCCCCACACACACACACACACACACGCACACACGCATACTGTGTGCTCATGCTTCCCCCCATGCACACACTGTATAGCTGACAGGGGTGCCCAATCCCCCATCAGATGTGCTGCGCTCCCCCCAACAGAGTTCCAGATGCCACGCTGGGAGCCCACCCCAGTGTGGCAACAGATAGTATGGCCGACGGGGGTGCCCAATCCCCTGTCGGCTCCACTGTCCCTCCCCAAGAGACTACAGAGTGCCACGCTGGGAGCCCACCCCAGTGTGGCAACAGTTCCCAAGGTTGACGAGGGTGCCCAATCCCCCGTCAGCTCCATGGCCCCCCAACAGCCTTCCAGCTGCCATGCTGGGAGCCCACCCCAGTGTGGCAAATGTCCTGCATAGTCCAAGTAATAAAAAAAAAGAACCTGAAAGAAAAAACCTTCCCTCGCTGCTGTCTTGACCCCCTCTCCAACCCGTGCCCACCCACTATGCACCCTGCCTCCCCACACCCCCACCTCACCCCATACTTACCTCCAGAGCTCGGCATGATGATCTTCAGTGGACCGGGAATACATCTGCACTCTTCAAAGCAGACCATGAACTGAGGAAATGCTGGTAAGCTGTATAATGTAATAAATAGGGTTTTTTCAACTTTAGTTAATATCTGGGGCATTTTGGGGAATTTTTTTCACCAAATTTTCAACATGGGGTTTTTGGGACCCCACCTCATGAATTCTGTCACTGTCATGGTGTTACTCATCCCCGAAAGGTGATTTCGTGGTCACTGTGTGGAACCACCTTTCAGGACCAATTTATGAAATGACAGTGTCACAGTTCATGAGGTAGGCCTCCAAAAACCCTATGTTGAAAATTTGTAAAATCCCAAAATGATTATTTCTCAAGCATGGGTTGTGCTGTTCCTATTACGCGTATTAAGTTCATGAATTTTCAATATGTTCACTCCAGATTTTCAACATTGCCATTTTACCATACCTCGTTATAAGCAGTATAGCTGTCATTTCTCACATCTGACCCAAAATGTGTTTCTGCGCATGTGGCGCACTTAGGAGCAGTTGGTGTGCAAAATCAATGTTTGGGACAGATTATATAAATCACAGTGACACTGTTCATGAGCAGAGGTGCTAAAATGGCTATGTTAAAAATTTGGTGAAAAAAATTCCCAAAAATGACTGTTTTACGAGTATGCGTTGCACTGTTCCTACGCACGCTCGTAAGTTCATGAATTTTTAATATTTTCACTCCAGATTTTCAACATTGCCATTTTACCACACCTTCTTATGAGCAGTATAGCTGTCATTTCTCACATCTCACCCAAAATGTGTTTCCGCGCATGTAGCATACAATGGCACAGTCGATGTGTGAACTCAATGTATGGGACACATTAAGAAGATCACAGTGCACTGTTCTCAGAGGTCTTAAAATGGCTATGTTGAAAATTTGGTGAAAAAATTTCTAAAAATAACTGTTTTATGAGCGTGCATTGCGGAGTTCCTATGCACGCTTATAATTTTGCAAATTTTTAATATTTGCACTCCAGATTTTCAAGTGCATGTCTTGGGAGGAAGGCATGGAACTGTCACTTCCAAATACCTAAACAGCACATACAAGCAAGCAACATTAGGCATTGACAAATGCTTGTTTCATTTCTAACTATAGCCTCTGGTAAGGCGTTCCAACAAGTAATAGCTCTCTGACTGAACCATTTTTGTCTCTAATTTGCTTTACTAAATACCCCCACTAATGTTAATGAGTGTGATCTGGTATTCTTGATATTGTTGTGCTTAGTCAATGCTAGGGTTTCAAACAATATAACTTATTAATATCAAAAAATGGGGCATGAAAGAGGTAAGTAGTTGGATTCTAGTACAGTGAGACAGCTGCCCATTCAAACATAGAAACATAGAAGTTGATGGTACTGTAGATAAGGACCACAAGGCCCATACAGTCTGCCCATTTTTCTACCTCATGAATGTGAGGAGTGGAAGCGGGGGGGGGCAGATCAGCAAGATGGCCACAGGGCTGCTCTGCTCCCGGTCGCTTTTCTCATAAGCTTAGTTTTTAGCTTAAAAATATATATGGGAGGTTTTTTTACCCGGTTAATGAATGAAACTCTGAGTATATTTGCTTAATTGAGTTTTATAAAATATTTTATGTCGGTGGGAACTCTTAAGTAACCCTGTTAAGTGACTGTTTGTCTTTGGCATCTGGTGTTCGGCGTCCTCTGTTGCGCTGTGAGGTTTTTGGTAATTTTCCTTGCCGAGGATCTGTTATTCTTGGCATTTTGGTGTTCGAACGGTTCGTTGCCTAACTGGGACCAGAGATGAACTGTTGTTATTCTGCAGATCAAAGCACTTTTAAAGACTCCTTGTTCATTTGGAGTGTTCCAGACAAGGAGTGGCAAGGCGATAAGAGAGAGAAGGTCTGTGAAGCCGTCTAAAGGAGGCAGAAAAATGCAGAAAATGTGGAAAACACTTTATGTGTATATAAGCTTGTTAAAAGCTTATAGCAAGTATGCTATCGTTGTCACGGGTTGGGGTTTCCCATAATTAAGGAAGTGTGTATTTACTGCTCTTAGTGGAGCGTTTCTCCTTTATACTTGTTTTTCAGCTCCTCTAATATTAAGGAATGGAAGCAGATTGGACTAATGAGAGGAGGATCTGCAGTCGGTTCTGGTGGAACATGGAGCCAGGCCATGCTGCTTTTTGAAAACTTTTTGGCCTACTCCTGTCTTCTAAATTAGGAAAAAGGAAAAAGGAGCGACGAAAAACTTATGTGCAGGTTTGGTCATTTACAGAGTTGGAAAGGGAGTTATGTGAATTAGAGTTCCAGGCCTGGAAAAAGTAATTGGATAACCAAGGAAAAGTTCTTAGTAATACTATTGGGAAAAGGAAAGTAGATTATAGCTGCTGATCAGAGCAATCGTACATGAACACTGTATAAAGTGATTATGTGGCAATTTTCTAAAGAGTTTTTTTCTCAAATGGTAATAGCAGTAAAGGCGCTTTGTGCTAAGCGCATTGCTCTCTGAAGTTAATGTATAAACTTTTACCTATGTGGTATTCAAGGCGCTCCTCTAAATGTGCAGATTTTGATTCATACAAATCTCATTTTATGCCTTTGTGTCCTTGTAAATTTGCAAGGAAAATTTGTACTGATCTTTTAAATGGACGTAAGAGAGATCTATTGAATTATGTTTGTCTTTAAAATAACTGCGATACTGTGCACACCTGGACAGTAATTCTGTTGCCGGTTGGAGTGCTGATCTTGTTAGCATTCTGCCAATGCTGAATTTGAAAGGATTTTATCATGTCAAAAATTATGCTGTGTCTTTTAGATGTATGAACTCTTGAGTTAGAGAGGCTACTCCATTTTCATAACAAGAGCTATATTATTTTCATGTTAGGCCTGTGGCTGCTTAACAGCTATGGAAATGATCTGATTCTCAAATCTAATGGACCCCATGACTGCATATCATTATTGGGGCCTGGTTGAAGTCATCAGTTCCTTTGGGATTAACAGTTATGGCTGATTTTTGGTGCAAATACAGAATGTGCTATATGAGGACTCGTAGATGTGGAGCCATTGGCCACAATTAATTGTCATATGGCTGAAGTTAATATTTGATTGCGAAGATATGAAACACAACTTGCCTCCCTTTAGTTTTAGTATTTTAAGTCCCTAATAACTCCTAGATGGCATGATTTTCTGTTTTGAAACTTCTAATCTGATAGGCTAAATTATGGACTCTTGAGTTACTGGAGCCTTATCCAGGCATGGCCTCTGTTACCCGAGCCTTAAATCAGATTTGAGAGATTTTATAAGTGGTATGAACAAATAACTGTTTACAGCTGCAATGTTGACATCATGCCAAGTGCTGGGAACATAAATTGCAATGTAGTTATCAGTTAGATGAAATAATTTGTGAATTCATTCTAGTTAACATAATAAGAGAATATAATTGAGTTTGGCAATAGAATTAAGAGACTGGACAATTATTGCATTCATATAGAATGAACTAATTTCTGTTATTGGAAATGTGAGAATTGATTATTATTCAGTTTTATGAAAATGTGATTCCTGACACAGTATTTTAGCCACATATCTGCTTTTCTGATACATTGTATACTTTTTAGTTGTTTTAGATGTTCTTTATGTTGTAATGGTTTTTTAACCGAATGACAATAAACTTTGACTTGACTTGACCTCATGAATTTGCCATAAGCTCGTACTCTGCCAATGGCCTATTTATTCATACTCATCTGTATTGCTCCCTTATGCCTATCCCATGCCTGTTTGAAGCCCTGCACTGCATTCACATCCACCACTTCCTGAGGTAGGCTGCTCAATGCACCCACCACTCTTTCTGTGAAAAATACTCATTTGACATGTTATTCCCCAACCCCCCTCCACCCCCACCAAAAAAAAAAAAGAAAGAG
This sequence comes from Neoceratodus forsteri, assembly GCA_016271365.2. Lineage (NCBI taxonomy): Eukaryota > Metazoa > Chordata > Ceratodontiformes > Ceratodontidae > Neoceratodus > Neoceratodus forsteri. The sequence continues at coordinate 1,060,341,919 of CM028130.1, read as the reverse complement.
AAAACATGCTGACATTTATTGTAGGAAATCTGCCAGCTTTGTGATCTGAAAACATCCAGCTCCCAAATTCTATTAAATCATTTCAGCTTCTTCCCAAAACACTTTGTCACTTTAACATTTGGGGAGGACCTAGAGTATGCATCATAAACTGAGAATTTTTCCCTTTTCCTTGATAAACTGGAACAATGCTTTTGTATTTGATTTCTTTAACGGTTTTTTATGTATATATTTATTTACTGAATTTTGGTAACTGGGTAGGCCCACTGAGACATGTCTCTGGAGACATGTCACCCCTATGGTTTGTTTGTTCATTGTTTTTTTATCATCTTGTTCACCAGGTAAGCACATTGGGCCAAGGCCCAGTGCCAGGAACATGTCTCCTATATGTGGTACAAATGTGTAGAGTCCTGGCTGTATTTTTGGCAAATCGTGAAGGTGTTATGGCGTCATTGTGTAAACAGCAAATGCAGGAATGTCTTTAGTGTTGCCCCCTCCCCCCATTTTGACTCTCGTAACCATGCCATAGGCACAGTTACACAGCAGGTGCTATGAATGCCATATGGACTGCTGACAATGTTGCTGACAAATAGATTTCTGTAGCAAATGTCTGAAAGCCCTGTGAGTCTCCTAGGTTCAATATCAGTCTGGTGTCACTTGTCACATGCATACTGTACTTGGCTCTGATTTAATAAATTAGACTGTAGCATCTTTTAATAATAGAGCATGATGGGGTACTGCTGGGTAGTTATGGGATCTCATGGTGTTCTCAGCACCACTGCAGTATTCATTTCCAACTACTCTTCATTTGCTCCCTTAACAGTGATGAGCTCACACTGTCTTCTGCAACATTAGATCTGCACCTAAATAACATAAAATAAATAAATAGATCTGCACCAGCTTGAAAGAAGCAGCATCTTTAGAGGTGCTGTTTAATTTGTTACCAATCCTTTAAGTTTATGTGACCATGAACAAGTCATTTACTCTCACTGCATCTAAAGGGAACATAATCCTTTAGCCCTTACCAGGGAGTGCAGCCAGTAAATCAGTGTTGTGTTTTTTGGACACTTTATGTACAGTTTAGGATTTTGACACTTTATTGGTAATTCAAACATTCTATATAAAACAATATAATACTGATTTTTTATTGTGGTTTGAGGCAGGGATGGATCCAGGGGTTCGAGTCCAGGGCATGTGAGTTAGCATTACAGGTTGCACCACACTATATTTGTAACAAACCACACTTTCATGTAAATTGAATACAGCTAATGATTGCGTGCTGTTCCTTACATGTTCATATATTAGGCCAATATCTTTTTGTTCAGTTTTACATTCTCTGGATCATTCTATCTTGCTGTCCTGTGTTTTGAGGTATGATCAGTCCGCAGTGGTTTGATTGAAGGTTATACAGTTCATTCAGAGTATTACGTTTGTACCCTAACTGTGTATAAATCTGAAGTGACTTGTTTTAATGTTAACTGTATAATAAGTTATTGTCTGGTATATTCTCTGTGTTTTGTACTTGTGACAGTGATCAGTTGAGGTTGACTGTGGCACAGAGTACCTTTTTTTGTGTGTCCTCCCCAACTTCATACTCCCGCTAGCCGCAGAAAACAAGGATATATCACCAGATCATTTTCCATCTGTCTGTTTTTCCAGCATTTTTAATCCTTAGTTTCATTGTCTGTCTCAGTCACCCTCACTGAACATTGAATATCCTGTTCCAGACTAAAGTGTGAATTATGTTCTGTTGCTCCAGTCCTGACTTTAGTAATAGTCATTTCAGAACGTGCATATAAGGGTGAACCTATCATCAGGGCCATGTCATCTACAATATACAGTATGGCTAAGTCTTGCTCTTGACAGCAGGATTCAGCCCTTGATGCCACATTTATGGTCTCAGCATTCTGCACCCACTCAAAGCTTGCAGGCTCTGAAGCTGATAATGCTTTATCTGTGAAAAAAATGGACTGTTGCACACTGATGTTCATTACTGGTATTAGTTTTTCAGAAAGAAAAATTGTATCTGCAAGGTGGATGGGGTTTCTTCTACACTTTGTGATGCCGGTTTCGATTTCTCTTTTTCTCTTTCAAGTTATCTGACTCCCTTTCTTTTTGCTGTCTGTCCCCTTCCTTTTTTTTAATTGGTTACATAGAAACATAGAACATAGAAGTTGACGGTAGATAAGGACCGCAAGGCCCATCCAGTCTGCCCATTTCTTTTTCTACCTTTTAAATGTGCCATCAGCCTTTGCTCTGTCAGTGGCCTATCTATTCATAGTCATTTGTATTGCTCCCTTATGCCTATCCCATGCCTGTTTGAAGCCCTGCACTGTATTCATAGCCACCACTTCTTGTGGTAAGCCATTCCATGCAACCACCACCCTTTCTGTGAAAAAGAATTTCCTCACATTTCCCCATAATCGGTCCCCCTCTAATCTCATGCTGTGTCCCCTTGTCCTGCTATTTTTCTTATATTTAAACATGTTAGACTCTGTCACCTTGTTAATGCCCTTAAGGTGTTTGAATGCCTCGATCATATCACCTCTCTCCCTCCTTTGCTCAAGGGTATACATATTGAGCTCTGTTAATCTGTCCTCATATGTCTTCTGATGCAGTCCCTGCACCATTTTGTGCCCTTCTCTGGACTGCCTCAATTTGGTTAATGTCCTTGTGAAAGTGTGGCCTCCAATACTGCACGCAGTACTCCAGATGGGGCCTAACCAGTGTCTTGTAAAGAGGGATTATTACTTCCCTCTTATGACTTGTGATACCCCTACTAATACACCCTAACACCCTCCTAGCCTTACCTACTGCTTTAGAGGTCTGCTTGGATGATTTCAGGTCAACAGTGATGATGATGCCCAAGTCTCTTTCTTCCTTTGTGACTGCTAGCAACTCTCCTCCCAGCCTATAGGTGGCTTCAGGGTTTCTCTTCCCTATGTGCATGATTTTGCACTTCTTTGCATTAAATCCCAGTTGCCACTCTTCTGACAATTTTGCTAGTTTATCCAGATCTCTTCTCATTCTGCCCACCCCATCTGGATCATCTACTCTGTTGCAGATCTTGGTGTCATCTGCAAACAAACAAGCCTTACCTCTAGTCCATCTGCAAGGTCACTAATGAAGATGTTGAAGAGGACTGACCCCAGGACTGATCCCTGAGGTACCCACTTGTGACTTGCATCTCTTCTGACTGTATACCATTTACCACCACTCTGTTTTCTACCACAACCAGTTTGCCACCCAGTTGACCAACTTCTGACCCCCGAGCCTACCCAGCTTATTTATCAATCTTCTATGTGGTACAGTGTCAAAGCTTTGCTGAAGTCAAGGTAGGTGACATCAACTGCTCCCTCTTGGTCCACCACTCTGGTTACCCAGTCAAAGAAATCTATGAGATTAGTTTGACAGGACCTTCCTTTTGTAAACCCATGCTGTCTTGGATCCTGTGCCCCTATGGATTCCAGGTGTTGTACTATCCTTTCCTTAACTCTTTGCTTCCAGAGGCTCACTCTGAGATTACACCACTTGTGTCCTGAATGTCCTGTATACTTTTAACAGTGAATCCTGGGCCTTTCTAAGCAAATCAAGCCATAGTCAGCATGTCTCAAACAAATGCTAATAGCTCAATAACCGTACATGCTAGACACAAAGTATGAGTGGCAGAGTTATTCAGCACAAACTTTCCTTTCCAATGGTGGTATGCATGTAATGATAAGTAATTTAGTTTTTATTCTATGCTGGTCGAAACCAGAAAAAAAATATTTCTTTCACAAAAAAAGGCAACATAAGCCATTTTTTATTGCAAATTACGTCAAATAGCAACACCAAATTTAGCATGCAGACATTAGATGGTCTTGTACTATTATGTTTGTTAAAAAAGATTTCTTTTTACTGTGAAACATATTTTTTCCTTATTTTAGTCAAGTTGCTTTAGTGAGATTTCAGGGATGAATCTCAACCTCGCACACCATATCCTAAACAAATGCATATAACTCCAAAAGTATACATGATACACACAAAGTATCAGCGTGAAAGATGATCAGCACAAAATTGCCTTTCCAACGATGCTATGCGATCAACTGTACTCATTACGGTATTTTTCTTATATCTGCTGAAGTGTCAAAAAGGTGCATGTTATTCAAGCTGCTTTGGCGAGTCTTGATGGGAAACATATCAGCCATTCACACCGTGCCATAAACAAATGTAAACAGCTCCTAAAGTATACATAACACACACAAAGTATCAGTATAAAACTTGTTTAGCACAAAATTGCCTTTCCAATGGTGCTATGCATTCAATTGCCATCTATACGTTTTTTTTTATATACCCGCTTAAGTGTCAAAAAAGTGCATTTTGTTCAAGCTGCTTGGGTAAGTCTTGACAGACAACTGTCAGACACACACACACACACACACACACACACACACACACACACACACACACACACACCACCCAAACAAATGTGCATAATTGTTATTTTATATGCGAAAGACAAATATCAGCAGATAACTTCGTCAACACAAATAACCTTCCTAACGGGTCCAAGCATTCAGTTATAATCAGTATTTTTTGTACTACCTGAAAAACAAATTCAGTTTTCTGAGACTAAAAGCAGTTATTATACAATAGGAGTGAACAGAACAATTATTCTCACTGCATTATGAAAACTCCATATGTCACAATGTCTCCAGATATCTCCACATATCACATTAATTTTCCATGTATTACTGCTTACTGCAAACAACCAAAACCCAGCACAAAACAGTCCTCTTGAATAAAAGCACTGGAATGGCCAAGTGTATGATACAGACTACATCTGAACTTGTCGCAAGTGAACTCAGTCAACTAACGGAACCACCACTGGTGTCATCGCTATGCTCCATCATTCTTTCATGATATTCCACCATCTCACTTGCCAATCATTCAGATATATTCTGCATCACACCCCTAGCCATCATGTACCCCTTTAGTCCTTTGGTACAAAACACCAATTTTTCATGTCTTTCTATCGCACCAACATGTGCAATGACATTCAACACAGGGTAGTCCCAAATATCCGAAGGTGCACGGCGGCCCACTCTTGCATACACCCACATGTAAGAATGAGCATTCATGACATCAAAACACATACAAGCATGTGCACGGCGGCACCCATGGTATTTGGTACAATGCCCACAAGTCGCAACACCGAAAACGGAATGGCAACAAATGTCACAGATGTCCATAAAATTATTACAATTACAATTACATTTTTCTTACCTTTTCAGATGGCGTCCCATGATGATGTCACTGCACTGAAGCGAGCTCAACATCCTTACTTGGTGTCGTTCCAACCTCTCCTCTGTTGACTGTCATCTTTCTGTAAATAAAGTAATTCCATCCTCTCGTCTGTGTCATCCTTCTGTAAATAAAGTATTTCCATCCTCTCCACTGTTGTCTGGGTCATTTTCTAACATGAAAAGAGAAAAAAAGGTCCTACCTCTACCCTGCTGTCTTTGGTGTTCATCCAGTCAAGTGTTCTATCTCCTCTGCCGTTTTCATATCCTGCTCCACTATGCACCTACCACCACCTCTGTGGCATCTATACTCCATCCATTGCAGCTGCTGTAGCTGTTGGTGACTAGGAACGCGGTCCATTTGGTGTCTTCCGGTGTTCACCCGCCCCAGGCACGACTCTGCTTCAACCAAATATTTGGCGCCAGACACAAAACCGGAAGAATCCACATTTATATAGTGCTTTTCATACACAGTGTATCCAAAAGCGCTTTACAAGCAGTGTTTCACTGGTAGTGAAGGGACTGACTGTGTAGTGGTGGCCATATCGCACATTACCCTACCACATCCAGCACAATCGCATGCACCACTTTTATGGGAAGGGGAATGTTGGCGCTGACATCGGTAACATTCCCTACTCTTTGCGAAGACTGCCCTGTGTTCTTTTACTTCCACCTGGACACCCACCAGGATGGGTAGAAGGGATCCCGGTTTAACGTCTCACCAGAAGGATGGCAAACCTCAGCAGCCCAGCACCCCACCCCCCAATTCTGCATGCGAAGAATGATTGTTGTTTGGTGCAAGTCCAATCCCGGTGTTGGATGAGAACCCACGACCTTGTGGCCCACAGGTGTATGTGCTACCAACTGAGCCACACTGACACCTCTTGGCATCACAATGAACAGCGCGACACACAGAACAGGCAATGTGGCAGCCAAATTAAAATACAAAATACTGAGCAAAAACCTCCACTCCACATAAATTTTACTGAAAGAGGTACTGGAGAGAAACGGGCACACTGGCATACTCACTCGTCACTCTTATTTCTGAAGTTTTGTTCTGTATTCCTTTTGATCCTTTGAGTCATATCAATCCTCAGTCTGGCGGATGACACATCAACCCCCATGGCACCACACCACCACATCATCATTGCCATCGCTCAATGAAAACACTGTCAGTACACTACGAGATGCTGTGGTGGGTGGCCATTACAGATATGTCCGCAGTCAGGCAGAGAGCTGCTATGCTCATCACACATTATGGGCGGTGACAGCAGTTCCGGACTGACCCAAAGGAAAAGAAACTACTTCAGTTAGAACAAGGAGACGGCTGACTCCCAAAGTAATGCAAGTTTCATCCCTCCGTTAGCCCTTCCAGTTGGCCCCCTTGGTCTGGTGAGTGAAATCAGCCTAACACTGTCATCGGCACTGTGCAGCCACACTCGCTATTCTTTCTGAACACTCCCACTTGTCTCTCACCTACCGGTAACTTGGCAGTACCGTTTCTGTCACTTTAACCCTTTACTTTCACTCACCAGACCTCTTTTAGCTCAGTATTTTGCATTTTAATTTGGCGCAGCCCATTCAACGACTTGCATGACGCTGCACTCGCGCCTGAAACACCAACGACTCTAACCTACTTTTACCAACAACGACGCAGATACATTTCCGCCTATGAAATTGCATCTCTGTGACTTTATGTGGGCTTGCACATAGTGTATTACACAAATCAGTAACTATACTACATCAGCGACTTTTAGATTACACATGCTGCCTTTTCACAGTGTCCCATCTCCATTCCTACAAAACCAGCTTATCAACTTTCTGCCCACCAACGGGCCTAAACTACTTTCGCCAAGATCCGCCGGCAATCCATTTAATGCCTATGACACTGAATATCTGACATTCGTTGTTACATGACCTATGAAACCCTGTGTTTTCTCACAAACTCTCAGGCTCTGTACTCGCTCACCGTTCTCTCTTGGCCTAATCTGTCTAGAGTCTCAGATTCTGTACTGCCGCTCACCGGTCTCTGTCAAACTCTCAGGCTCTGTACTCTCACTGTCACTCACCAGTCTCTCACTCGCCGGTCTCTTTAGCTTCGCTGATCTCTCTCTCTGCGCCCGATCTGTCTAAAGTCTCAGGCTCTGTACCTCGCCACGGCCTCTGTCAAACTCTCTCGCCGCTGATCTCTCTCCCAAACTCTCAGGCTCTGTACTCACTGTCACTCATCGTCTCTCTCACTCGCCTGCCTCTTTTCGCTTGCTGATCTCTATCTTGGCGCCACGATCTGTCTCAAAGTCTCAGGCTCTGTACCTCATTCAACCGTCTCTGTCCAACTCTCTGCGCTACGATCTCTCTCAAACTCTCAGGCTCTGTACTCTCGCCGATCGATCTCTCTCAAACTCTCAGGTTCTGTACTCTCACTGTCGCTCACCTGTTTCTCTCAAACTCTTCCTTGTACCATGGTTCAGTTTCCTGCAGCTCCTCATCATGTACACTCAGAGAAGCTGCAGATGGACTATTGTGGGCAAGTCTTTTGTGTCGCTAGTGTGAGCCTCGTTATCTGTAGTTGTGATACTCTGGAAAGCAATCAACACAGAGGTGTACATTGCGTCATGTGTACTATGATGGTTCAGCGTTTTTTTCAGTGCACAATTTCTGCACCTCCCTTCTTCCCTTTCACTGGGTAGTGTGGTCCAGCTGAAGTAGGATCCTGCTCAATTACAGCAACTGGGGCACTTTGTCTCCTATTGGTGAACCTTCCAGCAGATGATCCGGAGAGGTAATGTGAAATTCAGCTGCTATGCTTGTTCACCCTCCTGCTCTTGGATCGTTGAACATGATGCACACTCGAAACTGTCGCAGTCCTGCCCCCACCGCAAACGCACGCCACCACCACACAACATGGATTCCTTGCTGGCCAGTGTTCTCCACACCCCACGGTATCCAACAAAAACATGACGACATTCCCCACTGTGTTCTGTGGTCCTCCCCACCCCCACAAAGCAGGCAACAACACAAAATGGCATTCTCTGTATATCACATCTGTCTTGTAACCATCTAGCCACAGGTGAGAGGCAACCGGACCTCTGGGGACTCCATTTTGTGGGATGGTGTCGTGTGTTTGGAGGTGGGGTAGAAGACCCTGACAGCGTGGCCACTATTTTGTGAGCAGGCGCCGGGTCTCGCGGGAGGGAGCACCAGGCAGTGGTGCTGCTCTTTTTGGACGCTGTGGGCCTTGCGTCACCCGCCACCATTCCACAAACAGCCACGCCTTGTTGCCTGGGTGCCCCACCTCCTCCCAGACTCTAGCCGGCCAGCTCACACAAATGGATTCTGGCCCATCACCAACGGGTATAACCTTTATTTGACCAACAACGTGGCAGCAATCCATTTAATGCCTATGACACCGCGGCTGACATTGTGTCAGATGACTCACAAACTCCATGCGTCTCTCGCGAACTCTCAGTCTGTTCTCTCTCCGCCCGCTCTCTCGTCACCGGTGTCTCTCTCTCTCTCTCTTCGTCACCGGTCTCTCTCTTGCCATTTCTCTCGGCGCCACTCTCTCTCTCTCGGGTCACCGGTGTCTTTCTCTCTCTCACTTCTTCTCGGTCACCACTCTCTCTCGGTCACGGTGGCGTCCTCTCTCGCTCGCCTCTCTTTCTCTCGGTCGCCACTCTCTCTCTCTCTCGCCGTCTCTTTTCTCCGTTCTTTCTCTCAGCCGGCTCTCTCTCTCTCTCTCTCTCTCTCTCTCGGTCACCGTGTCCCTCTCTCTCTCTCTCTCTCTCTCACACACCTTTCGCCTCTCTCTCTCTCTTTGCCCGGTCTTTTCTGGTTCTCTCTCTCAGTTACAGTCTCTCTCTCTCTCTCTCTCTCTGTCTTTGTGTCGCTAGTGATCCTTGTTATATGTAGTTGTGATACTCTGGAAGCAATCAACACAGAGGTGTACATTGCACGTCGGCGGCATATATATGATGGTTCAGCGCTTTTTCAGTGCGCACTTCTGCACCTACCCTTCTTCACTTTCACCGGTAGTGTGGTCCAGCAGAAGTAGGATCCTGCTCAGTTACAGCAACTGGAGTACTTTGTTTCCAATCGGTGTACCTTCCAGCAGATGCTCCGAGAGGGTACGAAATTTAGCTGCCTATGCTTGTTCACCCTCCCGGACTTGGATCGTTGAGAACAGACACACTCTCTCGAAACAAAGTAAAAGATTTGCCAATGCCATGTCCCACAAAACCAGAAAAGATATATCCACCACTTCTTAGATTTTCTGCTACTGTGGTATTGACCTTTGAAGCTGGTCACACATCCACACCATCTGTCGTGCATGTTATACTGCTTCAGCACTTCAGGACAGGGAACAGATACTCAGTGCCATTTCTTGTCGCCTGGTCACAGATGTTGCTGGTAAGTTGGGTCATGATTAGTTGAGAGAAGGAAAACAGGATTGTTGTCTTTCCAAGCTGTGGTGAGTGATCCATCCTGTAGCTGTTCACAATGACCACGACTTTCTTCTTCATTTGCTACTTTGTTGTTCTGCAGGCTATCCAATCCTGTTGGTACGTACAGCCATGCATACAAGCCAAATATCAAAAGTTCTTTTGCCAGGTGCACCGACGTGAAAAATTATCATAATACATGGTGTCTTTGCCACTTAGATCTTTAGTCAGGTCTGTCACCACCCTCTCGCCAAGGCCCACTTCCACAGTGCTAGTAACCTTTTCCTGTGTAGACTTGAAGCTCTGACACATAACCATTGTGAGGATCTGCAAGAACTCACACCTTTATTCCATACTGCTATGCTTGCTTCGCATGTACTGCTTTGAATGACAGCCGCCTCTGAATCCACCATGGCCTCATCGATTGACACTTCTCGGTGAAGGTGGTACTCATCTTACAGGCTATCCTAATGCGCCCAGGATGGGACGACATGATGAAGTTTGTCGGATTTTCCGATCCTCTGGGTGGATTTAGTGTGCTATCGCTTGCATGTAGATACTGTGTAATCTTCTCATAACGCCTCGGTCATCACTCTTCAAATCGGCAACGCCCATAGAGACGGTAGCTTACCCCAGTACATACGGTAGTTGTGTTCTCCATAATAGACATGTAGAGCCGATTCCAAAAAACATTTTATGTCACATGCCGTCACCGGAGTCCATCGGGTGTCCACTTTATTGGCTTCTGCCTGCTTACGGGCACTGTACCGGTTGTCTCCTCAGCTATCAGTTCATAGAGTATCGGTGAAATGTAAGGTCTCATGAAATCCATGGGAGTCTTCTGCTCCCATCACTGTGGTCGGACCCACAGGCTCCTTTGAAGTCTTCAACATGCACTGGCTGGAGCAGACGGTGTCAACCATCATTGTGAGTCGGATCAAGATGTGTTGAAAGTTGCTCATGTTGTTCAGCAGCATCCACTTCAACAGGGCTACATGCACGCTGCAGTTCAGCCAAAGGAGATCATCTTCACTGTCCGGTAGTTGCTCTGCCACCGTAGCTTGGCTAGTGGGAACATCATCCTCGCTTCAGAGGAGTGCCTCTTCCGCTAACGAGGCCAGGGCAGATCATCTTCTTCACTGAATTCACTATCTGGCATACTCAAAGGCGTCATGCGCATCAAGTCCACCTGGATGTCGGATTCATCAGAACTGACAAAACCCGAAAGTCATCTGCCTCATTTTCACTAGCACTATCGGTCAAGCACATCAGGTCGTTATTGTACACATTCTCCATATTCTCCAGTTTGATTGATCTGCTATTTGCAAGGTTCTGAGAAGGTCTTCGATGGTCTCTCTGGTGATTATAATGATCAATGTTCTAAGATCTCCAGCGGTTGCAACGATCTCTTGGAGTTACGCTGAGTCTCTAATGCAAAAATAAACCCATATATTTGCACTAAGAGCCACAAACTTGCTGCATCCGATATATGTTCCACCTACAATGCTCCTTAACCTGGTACAATGCATTCCTGGTTTCAGTGGACTTCCCACCACGTATACACCAACAAATCAGACAGCATTCTCAACGGTGGGTAGTGGTACTTCCCAATGCCCGCAGCAAGACAAAATGGCATTTGGTTTATATCACATCTCTGTTGTAAAAAGCTAGCCGCTAGGAATCCATTTGTGTGACTGTGCCTGGTGTTAGAAGGTGGGGCCGGAGCACCCTGCCAGCATGGCAACCATTGTGCATGCTGGCGTCGCGAGTTCGGAGGGGTAGGGTCCCCAGACATCAGGTACTGCGTTTTGCTGATGGAGCCGGGCCTCGCGGCCACCCGCCACCATCCCACAAAACAGCAGTGGCCATTGTCTGGGTGCCCCTCCCTCAGAGACCCGACACCAGCACACAAAATGGTTGCATCGCTGTCATGGGCCTTCAACCTGACCCTTCAAACATATGACGCAATCCCACAACATGGATCCCTGTGGCCTGTGGTCTCCACACCCTCACGGTATTCACCAACAAATCAGACAGCATTCTCAACGGTGTAGCGGTACTTCCCCCATGCCCGGCAGCAAGACAAAATGGCATCCGGTTTATATCACATCTGTTGTAAACAGCTAGTCAGCAGGAATCCATTTTGTGTGATCTGTGCCTGGTGTTTGAAAGTGGATCGGAGCACCCTGCCAGCATGGCAACCAGTTGCATGCTGGATCGTGATGAGGGGGTAGGGTCCCCAGACATTAGGTACTGCTCTTGCTGGATGGAGCCGGGCTTTGCGCCACCTGCCACCATCCCACAAACAGCATTGGCCATTGTCTGGTGCCCTCTCCTCCGAGACCTGACACCAGAAGCACAAAATGGTTGCATCACTGTCATGGGCCTTCAATCCGACCTTCAAACATATGACGCAATCCCACAACATGGATCCCCTGGTGGCCTGTGGTTCTCCACACCCTATAGTGTACACCAACAAATCAGACAGCTTTCTAGCGTGTAGCGGTACCCCCCATGCCCGGCAGCAAGACAAAATGGATACCCGTTTATATCACATCTCTGTAGAATAGCCAGCTACAGGGAATCCATTTTGTGTGACTGTGCCTGGTGTTTGAAGGTGGACGGGCACACTGCACAGCAATGCAACCATTGGCCATGCTAGCCACAGCTGGAAGGTAGGGTCCCCAGACATCAGGTACTGCTCTTTGCTGGATGGAGCTGGCCTCATGTCACCCGCCACCATCCCATTAAACAGCAGTGGCTCTGTCTGGTGCCCCTTCTCTCAGAGACCCGACACCAGCACACAAATAAGTTGCTATCGCTGTCATGGGCCTTCAACCTGACCTTCAAACATATGACTTAATCCCACAACATGGATCCCTGGTGGCCTGTGGTTCCACACCTACGGTATTCACCAATAAATCAGATTAGCATTCTCAGCGGTGTATGTAATTTATCCCCCCAATGCCGGCAGCAAGACAAAATGGCATTCGGTTTATATCACATCTCTATTTGTAAACAGCTAGCCGCAGGAATCCATTTTGTAGTGACTGTGCCTGGTGTTTGGTGGGACGGGCACCCTGCCAGCATGGCAACCAGTGTGCATGCTGCTGGCGTAGCAGCTTCGGAGGGTAGGGTCCCCCAGACATCAGGTACTGCTCTGCTGGATGGAGCGGGCTTTCGTCACCGCCACCATCCACAAACAGCATTGGCCATTGTCTGGTGCCTCTCCCTCGAGACCTGACACCAGTACAAAATGGTTGCATCACTGTCATGGGCCTTCAATCCGACCTTCAAACATATGGACGCAATCCCACAACATGGATCCCTGGTGGCCTGTGGTCTCCACACCCTACGGTATACACCAACAAATCAGACAACTTTCTCAACGTGTAGCGGTACCTCCCTATGCCCGCAGCAAGACAAAATGGCATTCGGTTTATATCACATCTCTGTTGTAAACAGCTAGCCACAGGGAATCCATTTTGTGTGACTGTGCCTGGTGTTTGAAGGTGGACTCGAGCACCCTGCCAGCATTGCAACCATTGTGCATGCTGGCGCCACAGCTCGGAAGGTGAGGGTCCCCAGACATCAGGTACTGCTCTTTGCTGGATGGAGCCGGCCTGCGTCACTCGCCACCATCCCACAAACAGCAGTGGCCGTTGTCTGGGTGCCCCTCTCCCTCAGAGACCCGACACCAGCACACAAAATGGTTGCATCGCTGTCATGGGCCTTCAACCTGACCTTCAAACATATGACGCAATCCCACAACATGGATCCCCTGGTGGCCTGTGGTCTCCACACCCTACGGTATTCACCAATAAATCAGACAGCATTCTCAACGGTGTGTAACGGTACTCCCCCCCCAATGCCCGGCAGCAAGACAAAATGGCATTCGGTTTATATCACATCTCTGTTGTAAACAGCTAGCCGCAGGAATCCATTTGTGTGACTGTGCCCTGGTGTTTGAAAGTGGGGCGGAGCACCCTGCCAGCATGGCAACCAGTGTGCATGCTGGCATAGCGCGTCGCCAGGAGGGTAGGGTCCCCAGACATCAGGTACTGCTCTTGCTGGATGGAGCCGGGCTTGCGTCACCCGCCACCATCCCACAAACAGCACTGGCCATTGTCTGGGTGCCCTCTCCCTCCGAGACCTGACACCAGCACACAAATGGTTGCATCACTGTCATGGGCCTTCAACCCGACCTTCAAACATATGACGCAATCCCACAACATGGATCCCCTGGTGGCCTGTGGTCTCCACACCCTACGGTATACACCAACAAATCAGACAGCATTCTCAACGGTGTGTAGCGGTACCTCCCCCCCCCATGCCCGGCAGCAACACAAAATGGCATTTGATCCATGCAGAAAGAAAAAATGAGCAGCCCAGTATCTGTCTGGTTTGAGCCCACACACACACACACCTTCACCTGAACTAGGTGGCACACGAACAGCAGAATTAATTTTGAGAGAAGCATCCCCCTCCACAGAAAGCAAACAGCCCAGTTACCTAGTGAAGCTTCTACATGGTCCATCAGCACAGTTCCAAACAAAATCACACGATGCCTAGTTTACACAGGGTACCTAAAAAACAACACAGGATGGCTCCATAGATGGTCGCACAGTCGACACAAATGACCCCACCTTGTAGCGATACCTCCCAAAAACAACGTAGGGTAGCTAAAAAAAACAACCTGTCACAACAAAAACCGTAAAGCGACCAGGGTAGCTAGAAAAGGGTATATTGCCATGCGTTACAATCAAATCTTACCATCTTCCTTGCTCTGATACAGAGAAAATCCACACAAAAGGCTGCTCTGGAGAAGATATTCAAAATTACACTGCTCATTGCCTGTGGACTTTGCTCCCTTTCCCCTTTCCCATTATCGACTAGCTAGAAAAGGGCAGGAACGCTGTAGAACAAACGCGTAGGGTAGCTTACTCAGATGAACCCCCCCCCCACCTTGTCGCAACAGAAGCAGGGACAGGAAGGCTGTAGCATAAAAAGCATAACAAAATAAACTACAAACCAAATGTTCGATCGTCGATAGTGAGGAGATCGTTGTAGGTGGCCGCTAGGAGCAGCTCGATCCAGCATTAACAGCAGTCAGGACTGAACTGAAGATCGCCGAAGAAAACGTGGTTTTCTCGCTTTTTTAAATGGGAAGCCAACACTTGCCAGCCAATCCGGGAAGTGAAAAATGGGGCATCACCCAGAGAGGTCAATAAGCACTGGCAGGATTGGCTGGCAAGTAATATTAAAAAACTTAGCTGGCGACTGCAGGCGTATAGCGGCAACAAAGGGACAATACAGCTGGCGTCTGTATTCGGTCTCGGAGCTGTCAAGAACTTGATCTGCCGCCTCCAGGAGGCGGCTCGGGCTCAATGAGTTAAGGAGTGCCTCCATAATCTTGCCCACTACTGAGGTAAGACTGACTGGTCTGTAGTTCCCCGCCTCCTCCCTGCTACCAATCTTGTGGAGCGGGATCACATGAGCCCTTCTCCAGTCTTCTGGGACCTCTCCTGTGCTCAGAGACTCACTAAACAGTTCTGCTAATGGCTCTGCTAGTTCCACCTTTAGTTCTTAAGTACCCTGGGATGTATGCCATCAGGGTCCCATTGCCTTATCCACCCTGAGCTTAGCAAGCTCTTGTGGGACCCTTTCTTTTGTGAAGGGAGTAGTGCTCACCTCCCTCCCCCCTGTGTCCATGATGCTGAGCTGTGGGCCCTGCCCTACCTTCTCTTCAGTAAATACTGAGCAAAAGTATCTATTTAGGATAGATGCCTTTACAGGGTCCTCCTCCTCACATGCTCCCTTTTCTCCATTAAGCTTAGCAATACCCCCTCTGGACTTTCTCCTTTCACTAATGTATCTATAGAAAGTCTCGTCACCTTCTTTTACTGTTCGTGCTAGTGTTTCCTCAGTTTGGGACTTTGCCTGCCTTACTGCCTTCCCTGCTTCCCTTAGGGCAGTTTGGTATGCCTCCTGTCTTCATCCGCTGTGTTCCTTATATTTCCTGAAGGCCAGCCTTTTGGTTCTGACCTTTTCTGCTACTGTATTTGAGAACCAAAGTGGTTTCCTTCTTCTTTTGCACTTCCTTTTCTGTCTAACACAATGGGATGTTGCTTCAAGTATTGCATCCTTAATGCTTGCCCACTTGGCCTGCACCCCCTCACCTGTGTTTCTTTTTGCCAGGGCTAGCTTAACTCTGTTGGCCATCTTATCAAAGTCAGCTCCTCTGAAGTTCCATATTTTTGCCTTGGAATGGGATGATTTAGATGTAGTAGCCAAATTGAACCATACCATGTGATGGTCACTGGTCCCCAGGTGACCTTCTACCTGGAATCTGTGATCCCTTCCTTGTTAGTCAGTACTAGATCTAGGATAGCCCTGTCTCTTGTGGGTTTGCTGTACCAGTTGTTTGAGGCCCTCCCCTGCAGGGAATCCACTATGTGTCTAGTTCTGGCAGATGTTCCTGCTGGTTTGACCAATCTGTATCAGGCATGTTGAAGTCTCCCATTATCAGAACCTCCCCTTTAGCTGTCATGTTTTGTATATCTTCTAGCAGTAATGTGTCTATGTCCTCCCCCTGGTCTGGGGGCCTGTAGACAACCCCAGTTCTTATGGATGTCCCATTTCCTGTTTCCAGGGTGACCCACAGTTCTTCTGGCTCCTTATGTGTATTCTGAATTTCTGTAGCTTTGATATTTTCATTGACATACAGGGCCACTCCTCCCCCCCTTTTTGCACCTCAGTCTCTTCTGAATAATACATAGCCAGGTACTGAAGTCTCCCAAGTGTGGTTACTGGTAAACCACGTCTCACTAATTGCTACTATGTCCAGTTTAGCCTCTGACATTATTGCCTGCAGGTCTGGGATCTTATTTCCCAGGCTGTGAGCATTTATGTACATGATTTTCCATTGGCCAGATTTTGGTGTGTTAGTTGTTGGGTGAGGTTTGGCATTACCCCTGTGCATCGTATGGGGAGACAAACCTTTTTTCTTACCTGGTGATGCAAATGAACTGCAAACATGCTGAATCCCTGTTTGACCACTAGCTGAGGGGGAAGGGGTGTTCTTCCCATTCGACGTATGGGGTGCTGCACCCCTCTCCCCATTTGCTAGTTTAAATATTCTGCAAAGACATCAAACTTCTGCCCCAATGCACTGACTCCCTCCTTAGTCAGATGCAGTCCATCAAATTTAAAGAACTTTCACTCCCAGAACTGTTGCCAGTTCCCTACAAATCTGTGTCCTTTTTCCTAGCACCAGTCCTTGAGCCACGTGTTTAGCTCCCCTATCTCCCCTTCTCTGACCTTCCGTCCATCTGCTCCCCTCTCCCAGACTGGCAGGATCTCAGAGAAGGAGATGACGGATGAAATAGATGATAGTTAACTGTGTTAGCTCCTAAATGAATATGGGTGGAAGGTGTGAATGAAACATTCAAGAAATGTCATTAGATGGTTTCAGATTGGTGGGGTGGTGCTGCAGCTGTGAGCATTATGGTCAAATATGCTGTTTTTCTACAACATGCCAGTTTAGCATCAAAGCTTGGGTTAGCACAGATGCTGTCAGGGTTTTGGGCCAGAATCAGGGCAGCATTGTATAGAAATATCAGCATAGGTGTGATCATGTGTGCAGAGGTATGATTATATTGAAATGTATACCTTTAGGGAGAATACTGAGGTAGTATTACCTCTAGACCTCATTAAAATATCAAAAGATGATTGTAGTCTCCATGCACTCTAAGTAATTTGCAAGGATTAATTTGTCCCGGGGGGGTGGTCTTAGTGTAACCAGATAAGGCGAGGCAAGTAACCACAATGAGTGATAGCTGCCAAAAAAATATAATTTGGCTGCACAGGCAAGTAAAGTGGAGTGTAACTGTAAACAGCAACATGATTTAGTGACGCGGAAGTGGGTGCTGTGCATGACAAGAATAAATACTCCAGAAACAAGGGACAGAGCACTCTCATAACACACACCATTATCTGCTACAAGATGTTGAATGAAGTATGTCTGGGTGAGGAGGCAGAAAATTAAACTTTGGATGGGGGTGTGAGACAGAATCAGCTGTTGACTGCTTTATAATGCCAGTCACTAGGGATAGATCACTGTTTCCTGCAGCTGACTGAAGTAATGAATTTAGCAGTTCAGACTTAAATGATTAACAAATAAAGGCATACACCCTATGGAATCATGATTTTCTTTTTTTAACCTAACATTAACAAATAATGCTTATCACTAAACAGCAGTTCACTATCCACCCTAACTGCCCTGTTCAAATCAAATACCAACATCGGGTACTCATGTCCGTTGTTGTTTCTGGTTGAACAGTGCCAGGAGTTAAATGATTGTAAAGGCTAAATTAAATTCATGAAATAAGAAACACACATACACACACACGCACAAAATGAGAATAAGCAGATTCACATTGAAAAAGAAAATTTTCATTGCTGAGTCATTACATCTCCCATTTTTTTTTTTTTTTTTTTTGCTGGTTTCAGACATACATTGAAGTACCTTAAAAACTGGAATAATTTCCTTTTTTGAAATTCTGTACTGTAAAAAAAACTGTGGTTGTGTGATCCGCAATAAATCTATTAACTGAAAAAAACTTTCATGAACTGAACAATTCTGTGGTTGAGAGTGAACAGCTGCAGCATGTCCTTTGAGGAGTTATTGATGTCACTCTTGGAACTAGCTACTCTCTATCAAGGATGGCACTGAAACATAAAATGGGGAAAGTTATCATTTTGATTGCCTACAGTAATAGTTAAAAAAATGTATAAACCCAGAAAATACATAAAAAATAATATTGCAACTATACTGACACATGGACGAGGACATTTATTAGCAATTCAATGGGAAAATATATTTCCTATTACCTTTAATGCTGAGTTTTTCCACCCAGTATTCATTTTTGTTTAATTAATCATATATTACTTGTAAATTGTGGAACTCACTATCACTTTATTGATGGCACAGAATGAAGCATTTCTATATTTTTGAAATGTATTTGTTTCTATGTTTCTATTTTTGAATTTTCTGATGTATCAAACATTATACAGGATGTGTATGTTGGGGGTATTAAACAGACCATTTTCAAGCCCACATTCCCAGTTATTTTACTAAATAGGGATATCCCCAGTGCTGCTGGGTGCTAAAAGTGACTTTTGTTATTGGTGCTAGCCCAGATTGAAAAGAAATGATAAACCAGGGTTGAGAGCCTATAGTCTGTAGAATCAGGAAGGTGGTCAAAACCACCCATGACAAATGAGCGACACCGGGAGTTCAACCGGTGATTGCTCTTCATTTTTGGTATAACGTTTTCAGGTTTAATATAACATTCATTTCGGCAAGTATTTCCCTAACACATTCTGTATGAAACATTATAAACTTCTCCTCCAGTGCCAAAACAAAGATATTTAAATAAATTGGGACATCTTCTAAGGATGAACTTTTTTACATTTATCTTATGCATTGGATTTGGTAACTAATGGAATAAAAGTGGTCACAGCTGTTGTAAACATTGCATTTTTTGGGGAGGGGATGACTGCATGTTCCAGAAGCATTGCAGTAGTTAAAATAATGAACATTTTCATTGGTGGCTTGGCAGTTTGAAAAGGTTTTGTAGCATTTGAAAGCTTGGACTCCTGACTTTTGGAGTTCATCAGAATTGTCAGTGTTTGGGCTGGGCTTGTATGTGGGAACAAGTATAATATTGCTAATACCTTAATAAAATTACTAATAAAAGGATAGACAATAACATGCATTCAAATAAGCAATATATTTCAATGAATGAGGGGGAAAGACCGTATCTCACAAGTGGCAAAGTAAAGAGTGAGCTGCAGTCTAATAGTTTTGCCCCTCACAAATGGAAATAACTTGTATATTTGAACACACCCTACAGTAGTATGTGCTAGTATACAAAATGACCTTTTTTATTTTTATTCTTTTGTTGTTTCCTTTTTTGGTTCCATTGTACAGTATGCTGGACTCCACCACCTTCAGAAGTGATGATCCCCTGGAAGAAAATGTGTGCCTGAGTTCTTGGTTCCTTAATTGTACAGAATATGTGTGTGGTGACAAGTAGTTTGTGTGGCTGGGTGCAGTATCTGGTGACAATGAAAATCTGGGAGTAGGTGCACATTTATTTGTGTCAAAAAGATGCGTGCTTCATTGCTTCATGTTACACTATCTTACTGTACATCAAGTAGCTAATATTAGTTCCCTGGTGATTGGTTAGTGCATCCTGAAGCACTGGAGTCTGCACTTTTTTGCCTCAAATAAATGGGGGGGGTAATTTGACAGCCATTTCACCATGTCTAGGAGATAGAGCTGAACACTCAGCAAAGCAATGCCAAACAATGCCCACAGACAAACTGCTCATATACTGAACTGGTCACTGGCTGCCTAAAATGTGTTGTTGACTGACTGTGGATTGACTGTGTTGCTGTATATTTCTATGATTTTCCACTGAGGAGATGACAGGTGGCACAATTGGGGTGCTCAGAGTGACTCAGACTGCTGCTGCCAAGTAAGCTTGATAGACACGTTCTAATCACCACAGAGCCAGCTCCTGATCAAAATCCCAAGTGACCCCTTAGGGATCCAAACAGTCATGTAGATGGTATACAGTACACATGACTCCACTGTGGAAACAAGTTGCTTTAAAATAAATGTACTATACAGATAGGGTTTTTTTTCCTGCTGTTAATCATGAGTTTATATTATATTACATTTTTCTCATGCATTGGGGGCTGAGTCAGGAGTAGGATAGTGAAAGCAGCTGCCTGAAATTAAACTGCGGGTCCGCATGGTGATTCCAGTCCTTGCTGCAGTCCTACATAAAGCATCTTTATTTTATTTTTGGTAAAGGGGTCGGGATATTTGACAATCACCAAAAAAAAATATATACTGTATGGGGGGATAAAACCACTGATCATGTTAGTTTTTCAGTGGGAAGCAGAGCTATTGTACACTCATCTCATGCCATAAAAGGACTGTAATTCTCAAAGTAATCACGATATCAATAATTATGGAGAAAACAACACACACAAAAAGACAAGAGACTCTGAGGTGGAACAAATTGTGTTTAATACAGATTATACAGTACTCTGGCATATGAACACATCAAAGCCATTTCCCATCCCCTATTAGATTATTAAATGTTTCAGCTTTAGAATGACAAAAGCACCAATTGGCTTCATTACAAGGACTGTTGTCTCTGGGGACACCTGCAGGCAATTTATAACTATTTCAGATAAATTACAGTGGTAGTCATAGAAAAGTTTCACAGTACTGAGGTATACCTAGGTATACTGAGGCAGAATGAGGCAGGATCATATTACAGTCAGTGCAAATTACCTCAGTGGTACCTTGAGGTACCTCGAGGTAGGAAACTTTTCAACAACTACCACTGTTATACTGATAATAGTGTCACCTGGTGCATTTAGTGCTGATAAGGAGGATTCCATTACTTAATAATGAAGCTACATACTAACTGTGTTACCGACCCTTAACGAGGTAATTGTCTGTAATGATCAGTAATGAGCAGTACACCACAGGGTCTACCGATCCTGCTGAGAATTAACACATTACCGGGCAACTTATTTGTAGCAGGCACTGTATGTCACTCACTGCACTTGAGCTCATGTTATTTGCTGGTGAGTAATTAGAATCCCACCCTTTGCCATCCGATGATTTAGTCCAACCAGCTTCTTCTAATGCCTTTTGAACCCAACCTGGTGTATCAGTTTGCCCGCTATGCCATGCCTCTACAGAAATACTCAAGGGGTCTTGCACCATTCCCTTTACAATTTCTGTCTGCAGTACTTCCTGTTGCAGAGGTGCCACATTACTGCTAACCCCACCACGTTATTTCCCATCTGAGTACTTGAGTCTAAAATCACCCCAACAGGAACCCCAATACTCACAGTATCATCTATTTCTCTCTGCAATTATACTGACTGACTTCCCAATACACAGTGTACTCCACTTGCAGCATCGCTCTTAGATGCATATTCCTGCAGCTTCTTCAAGTCTTTAACAACAGCCTGCACCTCCATACTTCCTGTAATTGTACTATTCAAGGATATTTCCACAACTCCCAGTGCCTCCGTTTCCACAACAGAAAGGCCATTCTGCAGCTCAGCTGCATCATCTGAACTTCAGAGACCAGGTACTTTTTTCCTTTGTCTTTCTTTTTTGCCATCACTATTGCCTTTGGTGACCACTTCTGTGATGCCCTTTGTATTGCAGCTTGTAGCTGAAGCCATTTCTGTAGATGCTGCACCTCTTCCTGCTTCAGTGTCACACACAGCTGTTCCTGCTCCTCCAGTAAACCCTGTTCCCTTTCTTCTTATTCTACTGTGCCAAAAACTGCTCATTCGGTCTGCTGCTCTACCTCCATTCATTCCACATCACTAACTGCTCTCTCCACACCAGTGATCCTATGCTCCAGAGTTCCAGCAAAAACATTTTTTAGTCTCTTGGTTTACTGAAGCAGAGAAAGAGATCCACTCCCCAGCCTCCCCAACATCCATCCTCTCTGGCAGTCACTCAGGACTGGCCATTACAAACAGTACAGAGTGCCCCCTACCAATGAGTAGGGGAATCTCCCTGGTATCCTGGCCAAATTTCCCCAATTCACTCAAAAAAAATACCCCCAACAGCTTAATCTAGTTCAGTATGTCATGTTGCATCTGTTTCTCCCACCCCTGCCTTCCCCCAAGAATGAGGCTGAAAATTGGCAGAATTGCCTAGTCCTCCTTTCCAGGTCAACAAAAACTAAATAAGTGAAAAGACTAAGACCAGGGGTGGGATTGTAAGGTTTAAAGGGAAATGGGGGGACTATGCAAAGGGGGAACAGGAAAATGCAGACATCCTGAACAAATACTTTTGTACAGTGTTCACAGAGGAAGGAGAAGGGGAGGTGCCAAAAAAGGTAACAAAAGCTTTGGAGGGTTTTGGAGGGAGGGGGGTGGACACTAGTCCTTTGTAGAAGGTGAGAGTCCTGAAGGGATTTGCTAATCTGAAAGTGGACAATGCACTGGGGCAAGATGGGGTGCATCCAAGGATATTGAGGGAGCTCAGAGAAATACTGGCTGCACCTGACAGTTCTATTTTTCAGCTCACTGGAAACAGGATTGGTTCTGGAGGACTGGAGGAGGATGTATGTAATCCCACCACACAAAAGTGGTAGCAAGCAGGAGGCTTGCAATTATAGGCCAGTCAGCATGACATTGGTGGTTGGAAAGTTAATGGAATCACTGCTGAAGGAAAGGATTGTGAAATATCTTGAATCCAGTGAGTTACAACACCGAAGGCTGCACAGTTTCACAAGGTAGGTCATGTCAAATGAATCTGATAGATTTTGTGATTGAGTGACAAAGGATTTAAATCAGGTTGGAGCAGTGTATGTGACCTACCTAGATTTCAGTAAGACTTTCAACACTGTTCCATGTAGAAAACTAGTAAGCAAGCTGGGTAGCATAGGAGTGGGTTCAATGGTGGTAAACTGGATAAGAAATTGGTTGAAGGATAGGCAACACAGGGTGATGGTAAATGTTCTGAAGAAGGGAAGGTGACCAGGAGGATGCCTTAGGGATCAATGCTGGAACTGGTCCTCTTTAATGTCTTTATCAGTCACATTGCAGAGCAGCTGGAAAGGAAAGTTTGCTTTTTTGTGGATGGCACAAAAATCTGCAATATGGTGGACACTCCAGGGGAAGGGGTGGAAAAGATGAACAGAGACCTGAGAAAAGTAGAAGAGTTGTGAAGAGTATGGCAGCTGGGTTTCAATACAAAAAAAGTGCAAAATAATGCACTTAGGGCACAGAAACCCATGGGCGGAGTACAAAATGGGTAGAGTGGTATTGACGGCCACCAAGAAGGAAAAAGACATTAGGGTAACCATACCGGATGATCTAAAGGTGGCAGGCAGTGTGACAAGGCAGTAGGGAGAGCTAGTGAGATGCTGGGGTGCATAGACAGGGGAATCACCAGCAGAAAGAGGGAGGTGATGTTTCCTTTGTATAGAACACTGGTAAGATCCCACCTTCAGTACTGTGTCAAGTTCTGCAGATCACATCTCCAGAAGGACATAGAAAGAGTGAAGGAGGTCCAGTAGAGAGCAACTAAAATAGTACAGGGTCTACATCAAAAGGCCCACAAGGAGAGACTAAAAGACCTCAACATGTAAACCCTGGAACGGGGGGGGGGGATATGATAGAGACCTTTAAAAACCTCACAGTGTAAATAAGGTACAGGATGAGAAGTTATTTTCAGAAGAAATGGTCCTCAAGAACAAGGGGACATACTAAGAAGCTAAAGAGGAGCAGATTTAGGAGATATTTGAGGAAGTACTTCTTCACAGAAAGAGTGGTGAATTCCTGGAACAGCCTTCCAGCAGAGAGTGTAAACAGTGGTGATGTTCAAGAATGTGTGGAATAAGCACAAGGGATTCATAGTGGAAAGGAAGGGGGAAAGGAGAGAGAGTGAGCTGTAGATGGCACAATCTGTGGTAATAGCGTAGGTAGGGAGACATGGGCAGAGTGAATGGGTCAAGCAGTCCTTATTTACTGTCAAATTCTGTTTCTATGTTTCAGTGCATGTTCTGGTGAACAACTTCACCTATACTTTTTTATTCCATTTTAGCTTCCCCTTACCTTTTATTTTGTATGTAATAAAAGGAGAACTCCTTTAAAAATGGCTTGGACCAGGTTTTTATAAGCATTCTCACCTACCTTAGTACACCTATTGTCCCACAAGGTCAGGGAGTGGGGTCTGCTTCATGCTACAGTAGTTAATTTTAGTCACAAGAAAAGTAATGTTAAACAATAGGGGTAGGATATTCAAACAGTCGTTAATTGTGGCACAAACCAATGTTAGCGATTGTAAATCAGTGGTGATTGCTAAACAAAGGTATATTGGAATGATGGCAAACTGACACTGCATTTGCAAAATGTTTGCCAATATAGTAGGCATTAGCAATGGTCACAGGTGAAGCTGCAAAAGTGTTCGCAATGTGCTTCCACAACCCCTCCCCTGTGATCACAAAGGGACACCACAAAACCATTGTGTAAGCATGACTGGCATACCAGAAGCAGTGCTATAAACCCCAATAGAATGTGGCACAGTCATCAATAATGGTCGCTAATACATTTGTGACCATCACAATTAGCCATATTTTGGAAGGTAACATGCAAATGGACCTACTCTAACATTAAAAGTGCAAAATTTAATTTGCATGTTATTATGCACTCATCACTGCCTCATTATAACAGTGGACCTCCCCAAAGGTTAACAATGCACACTGAACTGCACTGCAGCCTGAAGCAGCAGCAGCAGCTGCACTGTAATAGATAACTATCTATAGGGAAAAAGTACAGTAGTTTCAACAATATAATTAACATTTTCAAACCTCTCCCACAGGTGCTGTGCACAGATTCATTACTAATTTGTGGTATGGTTATGTTTTGCAGACTATTGCCATCCAGGGGGAAGAGAGTGTGGAGGGTGGTATCATTGCCTTGCCCCCCTGGGCCAGGTACACTGTCATTTCTTTTGTTCAGTCCCCTGTGCTGCCTATCCCCATGCCATGTCCCCCAACTCCCCACCCCCCCGGGGGCCAAGTGAGTGCCAGCAGCAACCAGTGCAAGGATATGTTACGTGTCTGGGTGTATCTCACACATGCCTGTCTGCCATTACTAATGTTCTGTACCGGTATTCCGTATCCCTATGTTGATTTCCACCTGGTTACTGCCTGCTTTTTGCATGTGTTCCATTTGCAGTTTCACATAAACACTTTGCGAATGCAAGATGCCTCGATTATGTGACTGTGCCTGATATGCATGATTAGTGTCCTCCTTTGCATTTTGATTGCATGTGTTGGTTTTAGCACTTACTGGCAATATTGTGATCACTCCTTTCTGAGGTTCTGTACAGGATGGTGATTGCTAAATGGGCATAAATGCAATTTAGTGCTCACTACCCACATTTGCACCTGTATAAACATTCAAATATCCCATCCTAAGTGTTCAAAAACAACAGACAATGCTGATGAAACTCTGGACTGAGCCTTATCAAAAGTAAACATAGAAACATAGATAATTCTGGCAAATAAAAACAAGTGTCCATTCAGTTTTCCCACACTGATGTTACAATCTCACCCTCTGAAAAAATGTCCTTAAAGTATATCTACCCCGCCCCCTTATTGATTTCCACACCTCCCAAGTTTTTCTTAGTGGACATTTCACTACCCATACCCCATCCCAGCCATGCTTAAAATCATTTATAGTCCCTGCCCCACCACTTCTGCCAGTAATTACAATTTTACCACCCTCTCAGTGAAGTAGAACTTTCTCATTCCCTCCTGAATTTACCCCAAGTAGACTTCATTTGTACCCCCTCATGACTGCATCCCTATTTCTGTTAAATAGTTCTTCACTGTTCATTTACTCCTCTCAGGATCTTGTAGGTTTCTTTCATGAATCCCCTCTCCCTTCAGGCCTCCAGTAAGTACATGTTTAGGTCCTTTAGTCATTCCTAATATGATCTGCTCTGCTGTTTCTGAATCATCTTGGTGACCAATTGCTGCAATAACTCTGAATCTATCCATATCCTGTCTCAGTTGTGCACTCCAAAACTGGGCACAGTATTCCTGGTGAGGCCTCACCAGTTACCTGTACAGGGGTAATAGTACTTCTTCCTCCTTTTTTTTTTTTTTTTTGTTAAATACATTTTATTATTTCTTTTAATAAGTCACATATATATAAACACCTTAAATAAAACTCAAAACTATTTGATTAGATAAAAATATGCTTACATACTCTTTTGTAGTTGTCCTATAAAGACCCTAAAACCATATTAATATTTACTTATATTAAACTCCTGCAAATTAAATTCATAAAGTAAATAATGGTGATAGAATGACTTCAGTATCTTTCCATGATGGATCTAACATGTCCTCATGCTCTGATACATTGGACTGTAGTTTTTCAGAAGACATGGCTTCCTTTGTCATGTAGTACCACCAACTAACTTTCTCAAAGTCATTTAGACATTGGGCATTAGTCTTTGGTGATCAATGTTCCAATCCAAAATATCTTCTTTTCCATTTTATTAAGATTTAAACTATCCATATCATTTAGGACCAATATTGCAAATTCCACTAGAATCTGAACCTTCAAAATATTTGTTAATAGTTTAGACTTTTGAATCCTCCGTTGTAAAATTTTTGGGCAACCCCATGAGCAATGGGATAAGTACCCTATAGCCTCACACTGATGACAATATTTCTCATTCCCTTGGTTACTTATTTTTCCTATAATTGTTGGCATATAATAGGCCCTATCAATTATTTTTTTTTCAGGATAGCTTTATTTTTTGCAAAAGTATACATTTTGTTTATATTGGCACAAAGCTTTTTCTACTGGTGATTCGTAAAAGGGTAGGTCGGTTTCTGACTTCCACTTCTTGTTTGTTGTTAACCAAGAATCTTTGTCTATATTATATAATATTATAAATTCTTTGTAGCAATTTATATGAATCCTGTTTAATTATAGTTTCTTTTTTTTCACTTTCTCCTGGTATCGGCCCAGGGAAATCCTTCTTCTGGTCTTGTCAGCTGGGCCCCAACTTACCAGGAAACCAGTGTTAAGATGCTTCACTACCAAGAGATTTTTACCTTTGGTTTTCTCCTGTTTTTGTCCTTACCCCTGAGGATGCCAATGCAAAGGACTTACGTTCAGATGAGTGGTGTGCTGATGCATGCCATTGTCAAGCATCCACAGCACCCTCCCCACCCCAACTCCTTAAAAGAGCCATTACACCTTGCCACTGGGTGCAATCACTACCCGGTAACCCACCCAACTGACCCCACCACTGGAGGATGAGAGCATCCATTGGGATGCTCAATCCTTCCTCTCCGACTGACCCCCAGTGACCTGGGTTCATTCCCAAAGCCAGATCGCTGGCATAGCGCAAAGTGTGGCATCCAGTGCCTCAACCCTCAGTGCCACCAGGCCAGCTAATTATAGTTTCTTGTTCCTGCATTTGTCTTTCTAAATTATTCCTTATTCCAAAATTGCATTTCTTAAGCAATAGATTAAACTTATTTTTAACTGTGAGATAGGATAAAAAAGCTATTTTTATTGAAGGGGGACAAATCTCTTTAAATTTTGTATATGTACACAATTCTTCTTCATCAATTAATTGATACCAGATTTGAAGATATGAATTAATTAGTGACAACAGTACTCTTTTGACTCTTTCAAGCCAAAGACTTTTGCTACCACCTATCTATCTATCTATCTATCTATCTATCTATATTCATGGCAAAAAAATCCATTTAATGCATCAGTTACGGTTGTTCCATACTGACAAAAGTGAAGAAATTCGGTGTTAGGGTTGAAAGCCCCCCTTGCGCCCCCCAGCCTACCCCTCCAACCGGCATTGGGGTGTGCATTGGGGTTCATCAGCCCTAACTCTCACCCCATCACATATGTAAGCAAGCTGAGTATAGGAGAATGTGGTGACAGTTAGGACCAACGACCTCAACACACACCCCAGTGCCAGTTGGGGGTGGGTTGGGGGTGCAATGGGGGCTTTCAACCCTAACACCAAATTTCCTCACTTTTGTCACTGTGGAACAACCCTAACTAATGAATTAAATAGTTTTTATAATAATCCTTCTTTTGAGAATAAGGACTATAAATAGTGCATAGAATGTGGTGGTAGGAGTGCGGGCCCTTCAGGCCCTGCACTCCCACCATGTGATGTATTGTGACATAGTAACAGTAACTGCAATGCAAATGCAAGTGCTAACAGTTATGCACATGGTGACGCAAACAGAAATGGTAACAAAAACATTAATAGAAATGCAAGCACAAAGTGACGCTAAAGCAAACAGTGACACAAACGGAGATGCAAGTGCACATGGAAACACAAGTGGTAATGTGCATGGTCATGGTGCCACTATTGTAAATGCAAATGTTAACTGTTACAGCAACAATAATGCCAAAGAAAACAGAAACGCAAATGCAAGCGCATATGGAAACGAAAACTGTAACATGCACGGTCACGGTGCCGCAATTGTAAATGCTAATGGTAATGGTAACAGCAACAATAATGCCAAAGGAAACAGAAATGCAAAAGCAAGCGCGTATGGAAATGCAAACCGTAACATGCACGGGCACATGAATGCAATTGGAAATGCAAATGGTAACGGTAACAACAACAATGATGCAAAACGAAAGACAAACGCAAAGGCAAACGCAAATGGAAGGGCAGCTGCAAACGCAAATGGTAATGCGCCCAGTGACACAAAGAGAAACACAAACAGAAACAGTACTATAAACACAAATGGTAACAGTAATGCAACACAAGTGCAAATCAAAACACAAAGGGTAACGCGCATGGTGGCATACTCTGGAACGGTAACACAAACGGGTATGGAACCGCAAGTGGAAATGGTAAGTGTAACAGTAACGTAAGCGCACACCCTGGTTTTCCGAAACAGCTGCTTAGAGAAACACAGTGAGTACAAAGAATGTATGCATAATAATGGGGCTCGGAGCAGAAAATGAGGAGTTGGAATGCTAAATTGCTTATATCTCAGGAACCGTATGATGTAGAAAAAAATTAAAATTTCATATGAATTAGGACTTTCCTGGCTAGTTTTGTACTTAGCCCCTGTTTGGGGGGCTAAGCATTTTTCTGACAAAAAGTCCATATCTCGCACTGTTTCTGAGATACATTCCCCAAAAGGCACGGTGGAAGCCGTAATGTTATCCTATGGAAAAAAATGTGAAGTTTGGTGTTCCGTAACTTTGCCACCCTGTAATATTTTTGCACCAAACCACCAAAAGGCACATCTGTGAGATGTTGGCTGCCTTCCCTCCAAATTTCAGCCCAAACGACCAAACCGTTCTTTTGCAGCAGGGTGGCAAAGAATTCCTGTCATTTTGGCCATAGTCTAGAAAAGTAGTGTCGTGATTTGCGACACCTTTCTCAAAAATTTGTGAAAGTGTTGCAAGTGCAACACTACTTTGCGACACTACTTTTCCCAAAAATTTGGAAAACATATTTCTGGTGTATTTAACCCCAAAATAAAGACATGGCTAGCATCCTGAGGGTCCGACTAGGTGAACACAAAAGGAATTGTGTTCCTAGAGGGTCCTGATTTTAAACACCAAGCATTTTTCTGATCAGTAACTGAAAACAAAATGGCAGATTTGCGACACTACTAGGGTCATTTGTGACACTAAAAAGTGCATTTGTGAAAGTGTTGCAATGTTTGTTAACTTTTCCTTTGACTTATAATGGGAAATTGTTTTTTGAATAACTTTTGAACCGCTCAATATTTTTTCATAAAATCTTCAAAAGGCACATCAGGGACCCTGGCCACACATTTCCTGAAGTTTTCAGACTGTGCAAAAAAATGTAAATGTGCCCCAGAATGTTGCTTAATAACTCCACAGCCGTAAATCTGACTGGTACAAAAGTTGGTAGATCCCAAGATCTATGGATATGCCCTGTGCCTGCCAAATGTTAGGCAAATCCAATGAACGGTGGCAAAGTTATTGAGGTGCAAAGTTTCACCATTTAACCTTAAATGGGGTACTCAATCCTAACTATGCTAGCACTACCGTGCTACTATAATATATATATATCATGCATCAGTTACAGTTGTTCCACAGAGACAAAAGTGAGGAAGTTCGGTGTTAGGGTTGGAAGCCCCCCTTGCACCCTCCAGCCCACCCTTCCAAACGGCATTGGGGTGTGCATTTGGGTCATTGGCCCTAACTCTCACCCCATCACATGTGTAAGCAAGCTGAGGTATAGGAGAATGGGGTGAGAGTTAGGACTGGCGACCCCAACACACACCCCAATGCGGTTGGGGGGCGGGCTGGGGGGTGCAAGGGGGGCTTTCAACCCTAACACTGAATTTCCTCACTTTTGTCTCTGTGGAACAACCCTAATTGATGCATTAAATGGATTTTTTGCCATGAATTTCCCTTCTTTTTGAGAATGAGGACTATAAATAGTAATGTAATGCGGTGGTGGGACTGTGGGCCCCTCGGGCTCCATGCTCCCACCACATGATGTCTTGTGACATAACAATGGTAACTGCAATGCAAATGCAAGCGCTAATGGTTACACACATGGTGACACAAATGTAAATGATAAAGCAAATGTTAAAAGAAATGTAAGCGCAAAGTAACGCCAAAGCGAACAGTGTTGCAAATGGAGATGGAAGCACGTACAGAAATGCAACTGGTAACATGGATGGTCATGGTACCACTATTGTAAATGCAAATGTTAACTGTTACAGCAACAATAATGCCAAAGGGAACAGAAACAGAAATGCAAATGCAAGTGCGTACAAAAACGCAAAGCGTAACGTGCACGGTCACAGTACCACAATTGCAAATGCAAATGGTAATGGTAACAACAAAAGAACACTAAAAAACAGAAACAAGAAGGAAAATGCAAGCACGTACAGAAATGCAAACCGTAACATGCATGGTCACGGTACTGCTATTGTAAACGCAAATGATAACTGTAACACCAACAGTAACGGGAAAGGAAACAGAGACGCAAATGCAAGCGCATACGGAAATGCAAACCGTAATGCACACAGTGAAGATACCACAATTGTAAATGCAAATGGTAATGGTAACAGCAACAATAACACCAAGAAAACAGTAACACAAATGCAAATGGAAAAGAAAAGGGTAACACACACCGTGGCGTACACAGGAACTATATTGCAAAGTGGCACAGAAACACAAGTGTAACACCTATGTGTAACAGTAAGTGGAGCGCACATGCTATTTTTCCCCAAAAGCTCCATTGAGGAAGACAGTGAAAACAAGGAATGTATGCATAATAATGTGCCTCGGAGCAGAAAATGAACAGCTGTAATACTAAAGTGCTAAAATCTCAGTAACCTAACGATGTACAAAAAAAATAAAAATTTCACGATTCATGAGTTTCCTGGCTAGGTTTTCACTGCATGCATAGCACATAGGGCTACACATGTAGTCAGCAATGATTCCATATCTCGCACTGTTTCGAGGATATGAGCCCCGAAAGGCATGGCATATGCCACCATGTTAGTCTATGAGAAAAAACGTCAACTTTGGAGTACCATAACCTTGTATCCATGCAATATTTTTCCACCAAAAGGCACATCTGTGAGATGTTGGCTGCCTCCCTTCCAAATTTCAGCCCAAATGACCAAACCGTTCTTTTGCAGCAGAGTGGCAAAGAATTCCTGTCATTTTGCTATAGCCTAGAAAATCAGTGTTTCAATTTGTGAAAGCTTTCACAAAAATTTGTGAAAGTGTCGCAAGTGCGACACTACTTTGCAACACTACTTTTCCCAGAAATTTGAAAAACATATTTCTGGGGTGTTTAACCCCAAAATAAAGACATGGCTAGCATTCTCAGGGATCGAATAGGTGAACACAAAAATAATTGTGTCCCTAGATGGCCCCAATTTTAAATGCCAAGCATTTCTGTGATCAGTAACTGAAAACAGGTTGGCAGATTTGATACACTACTAGAGCCATTTGCGACACTAAAAACTGCATTTGCGAAAGTGTCGAACTTTTTGTTAATTTTTCCCATTGACTTATAATAGGAACTTGTTTTTTGAATAACTTTTTAACCATTCAATATTTTTTCATGAAATCTTCAAAAGGCACATCGGGGACCCCAGCTGCATGCTCCCTGAAGTTTTTGGACCAGTCGCGTAAACCGTACGACCTGTAGGCATGAGCAAAGAATGCGCAAAAAAATGAAATTGTGCACACAAATGCCGCTTAATAACTCCACAGCCGTATACCCGACCAGTACAAAAGTTGGCAGATCCCAAGATCTATGCTGCCAGTCTGAGCCTGCCAAATTTCAGACAAATTTGTTGAACGGTGGCAAAGTTATTAAAGTGCAAAGTGTCACCATTTAACCTTAAAAGGGCTACTCAGCCCTAGCTATGGTAGCACTACCGTGCTACCGTAATATATATATATATATATATATACATACACATATATATAAAACATCAAGACAGTTATTCTTAAAGAACAACTAAACAATCTTTTTTTCAGCATGGGGTCATAACAGCATCCGAAAAACTGTGCAGCAATAAATGCCACAAGTGACACAGTACGGGGCAAAACAGGGTCAGAAAACACCTATCAAAACACAAGCAATGCACCCCATACAAAATAATAATTCTGTTTTTTGCTCACCTACTGAACCCCATTCTTCCTTCTGGGCTGGCACTAGCAAATGACATGAATATATGTGCTATTTATTAGTGTCAGCTTAGAAGGAAGAATGGAGTTTTGTAGGTGTGCAGTGAGGGGGCTACTTACAGAAACCAACTACACAGTGACAAGCAAAGCATGCTTCCTAATGGGATTGGGAACCAGGAACCAGCTACCTGTACCTATGCAGAAAGGACCAAGACTCAGAATGGACTGGAGTGAGTGTCAGGGTGACATGTGGGCATGCGAGCTACTGGGCAGGTGAGTGGACTGGCTGTGAATCTGGGGGGGCATGTTTAATACAGCAGTGAGGGGGAGGTGATGGCTGAAATATTTAATAAATATTTTACTGGGATATATCAGCCAAGTGTCATATGTAATGACGTACCATGCACAGGTATGTATGACACTTTTGAAATTTCACCATAAGAGGTAAAAAGTAAATTACTGAAACCTTAATCTACCAAATACCCAGGTCCAGACAAACTCCATCCTGTATTTCTTAAAAAGCTAGTAGTATAATTATCAGGCCCTCTAGCTAATATATTCTCTAGTTCCATTTCAGAGGGAAAAGTATTATCTGAATGGAAAGAAGCAATAGTTGTACTGATCCATAAAAGAGGGCCCAAGATTTAATTATACCAACTATAGACCTAGAAGTCTCATCTCCATAGTGGGAAAAGTAATGGAGCAGTTTATCAAGGAGATGATCCTAGATTATGTCGTCAGGGAAGGGTTGGTAGATATCAATCAACATGGGTTCACAATGGGACGATTGTGCTTAACAAATCTCTTGCACATCTTCAAACCTATCAGTAATGCACTAGATACAGGGTTACCAGTGGATTTACTTTTCCTTGACTTCTCAAAAGCCTTCCATGTCATGCCCGATAACCCCCTGGTAAATCATTTATACAATATAAACCTTCATCCGAACACAACAGCATGGGTTAACTCATGGTTGAGTGGTAGGAGACAAAGAGTAAGTGTCGCTGGGCATTATTCATCTTGAGCAGAGGTTACTAGTGGGGTACCTCAGGGATCGGCACTGGACCCAGCCCTCCTTAGTTTTTATATAGCATCACTACAAACAACAGATGGTTTTTGGATTTGCAGATTTGCAGATGATATGAAGATTGGCAAAATCGTGGATACTGAGTAATTTTCAAATGAATTCCAACAAGAGATAAATAATATTGCATTATAGCCCATGGAACACAAATTGCCATTTAACACTGAAAAGTGCAAGATAATGCACACCGAGAGCAGAAATAGATGGGCAGAATATTAAATGTATGGAAAGAAATTGATAGAAACAGATAACGAACATGACCTGGGGATTATTGTTACTAACAGGATGTCACATGAAGCACAGTGCAGGGAAGTACTGTAGTTAGTATATGCAATAAGATCATGAGCTGTGTACTCAGAAATATCAAGAGTAGAGAAAGGGAGGTGTTGGTGCCCCTGTACAGTTCATTGGCACAGCCTCACCTGGAGCACTGTATACAGTTTTGGGCCCCGAGTACAAAGCAGCACACCATGTTATTGGAGGGTGCCCAATGGAGGGTAACAGAAGAGGTTAGGAATCTGTCTCACTTGCTTTATGGTGAGAGACTAAGGGAGTTGAACTTACACTCGCTCAGGTATAGAAGACTAAGGGTGACCTACGCTTGACTTACAGGGCAATATAGAACAATGACATATTGGAATTTGTGGGGTTAGTTAAGAAACTTCCAGTAGGAGGAAACTGATTCCACCAATACCAGCTGAAAGGCAATGTATATAGAACAGAAAAATGGTTCACTCAGAGTGGTTAATACTTGGAATAGGCTTCCACTAGAGGTGTCGCTGGATAAGTACATGGGAAATGAGAAATGTGAACTTCTGGAGTAATTATTGGTGAGTCTCATGGTCATATGGCTGCTGACTCATACACTGCTATGATCCTATGAGCAGAAAATAACTTGGATTGAGACTATTTAAAATAAATCTGAAAGCTGTAAAGCTGTTTACCGGTTGGCTGCACTTTAGGAGGATTTTCACTAGACCACCAGGTGTTTGCTGTCAATATGCTGTTAATTCAGTTTACCTGATAAAAATACCACATTCTGCTACTTGTGTAGAATCAAATAAACAAACTGATGGCTTTACATGTGTAATAATGAAAATAATACATATGTTAAGTTATGGTTTTGATTACTTTGTTGAAAAAGAAAACAATGGCTAGGATATTCAAAAGTCCCGAGAATGCGAAGTGAATCTAGATGCGCTGCCCAAATAAATGGGCCGGCACAAAAAACAGATATAGTCAAACAAGATTCATGATCCTAAATCACTCATCCTGTCTGAATATCGCCACCAGTGTGGGTGGCACAAATGGAGGCAGTCGATGATGTGCAGCGCATCCCGGGGATGGGCCGAATACTGGGAATAGGGATGCACGGCACTTCCCCAGATGTGCCATTCACAAATTCCTGATATTCAGCCCAAATATGCAAATGGAGCCATCAGGCATGCAAGGCACAAAGGGGCCATTTGCATGCCCATTATAGCTCCATTTGCATACATTAACATGGCTCCACCTGGCAGGTTGTGCCGGGCCAGACTGTCCCCCTAGCCCAATCCCCTGAAGGGCCATTGTAATGGCCACAAAATGGTCCATATTGTAGGGACCCCCCACCCATTCCCCTGTATGAACTATAATAGTTCTTCCTATCATAAGTTTCCCGTACTGTAGGGACCCCCCAAGCCTTTTCCCAGTGGAATCTATAATAGTTACTCATATCATAAGTGTCCCGTACTGTAGGAGCCCTCCATCCCTATACCAGTTTGATTTATAATAGTTAATTGTATCATAAGTGTCCCATACTGTAGGGACTCCCCCAGCCCTTTTCCAGTTTGAGCTATAATAGTAAATTGTATCATAAGTGCCCTGTGCTGCAGGGACCCCATCCCCTGTCTGATCTGTAATTGCAATCCGATAAATAATTTTCTGTAATGTAGGGACCCCCCATACCATCCTCCGTCTGATCTGTAATCCCTATTTGCTAACATTTTCATAGTGTAGTGGTCCCCCATAACAGTAGGCAGGACCCCCTCCTCACACCCCCACACCACCCATGCCAGTGACTGGCACAGCCCTCGACTCACCACCACGGCCAGCCACTGACTAAACAGTCCAGGAATGGTACTGTTCAGAATATGCTCTCATTGGTTGAGCACATATTCTGTACAGTGATGTTCCTGTGCTGTTCAGTTGGTGGCTGGCCGTGGTGGTGAGTGGAGAGCTGTGCCAGTCACTGTCATGGGTGGTGTGGGGGATGCAGGAGGGGGGCCTGCCTACCAGGGTGGGGGGCCACTACACTATGGAAATGTTAGCAAATGGGGATCACAGATTGAATGGGGATGGGTCGGGGGATCCCTACAGTACGGGGCACTTATGATATGATTTGCTATTATAGATCAAACTGGGAAAAGGCTGGGGGGGCCCTACAATACAGGACACTTATGATACAATTAACTATTATAGATTGAACTGGGAAAGGGCTAGGGAGTCCCTACAACACAGGACACTTATGATACAAGTAACTGTAATAGATCGAACTAGGAAAGGGTTGGGGGGCGTACTACTAGGCTGCAGGGCCAGGCAGGCTGCTGTGCTGCTGTGTGCAGTACCCATCCTGCCTGTTGGTGACCAGCAGTTAGGCATGCTTTTTGCATGCCTAACTTTGAGCTTTCCATCTCCTGCACTTGGACAGCCCATCTCTTCTGAATATCCCATTCTGCAGGATATTCATGAGCATGCCCCCTCAACTTGGACCGCATTCATTAACCTTGGGTCGTGGCCCATCTTGATTCGGGCAGCCCATCTCCCTCCTTTAAAAATGGGAGTTTGGAGCATCTTTTGGGATGGGTGGCTCATCCCCGTTT
Source organism: Neoceratodus forsteri (assembly GCA_016271365.2). Classification (NCBI taxonomy): domain Eukaryota; kingdom Metazoa; phylum Chordata; order Ceratodontiformes; family Ceratodontidae; genus Neoceratodus; species Neoceratodus forsteri. The sequence goes on along the minus strand of CM028130.1, from coordinate 1,060,304,979 downwards.
GCTCCAGAGATACGCTGCCTATCTCTTTTGAAGATGTGGGCCAATGTATCCAGGACAAAAGGAACAGTAACACTGTATAGAGTGCTATGTAGCTCTGCCAGTGGCTCCGATGACATCACAACATCTGACATCTGCTGGCCATTTTTTAGAGCTGGCTGGGTGCTTTTTTTAAAATGGGAAGGCTGTCATTTCAATTTTTAAAAGCTATGAAACCGCATTTATTTTAAGTTCATAAATGCAGTTTTAGTATCAATGTAAAGAACAGCTTTTCCTTTACCCTTCAGTGAAACCTGAATTTGGAACTCAGCATTAGAAAAAAAGGCTATTTAGTTGTCCTTTAAACAATTTCTTTGATGCAAACTACATTATTGGTCCTAATGTATCGAACAGTTGAGGGATTCCATGTAACATTTCTTGTAAATCCAATATAAGACTATTGATATTCGATTTCCCCTCTTCGATGAACACCAATTGATCAAAAAATATTCCTTTTTTGAATGGAATGCCCATTCTCACAGAGGCCAAAGTTGGTGGCTAAAGTTATATGATCCTGGATCAGGACAATTATAGCACCCCCACAAACTTCTTGGAATAACCCATTGTTGTCACACTATTCTTGGTTTACCATCTCTCCAGAGGAATTAGTAAAAATGTTTTTAATATCCATAAATCAGGAACCCGAAGGAGATCACATTACTGTCTGAGAAACAAAAATCAGGTGTTGAAGTGCCATCATTTTTATGGTTTCAATATGGCCCCACAATGAGAGGGACAATTTGTGCCAATTATCTAATAGTAGTTTAATTTTGTACTTTGCTCGTTCAACATTTGTTTTAAAAATCTCTGGCTGATTCTTTGAAAGAATAATCCCATAATATTTAAAGCTTTTTTAGCCATAAAATATTTTTTAATTCAGGGGTCCATAAGATAATCTTTGTCAGATATTTTCATGATTACTGATATTTGCTTGTTTAAACTGTAACCTGATAAACTTGCATATCTATCAAGTTCCGTTAGAAAATTCTGTAAACCGTGGTTAATTTTTTTTACCAAGAATAAAACATCACCTGCAAAGGCATTAACTTTGATGTGGTTGTTATTTATTGAGATCTCCTTAATTGCCTGGTTCTTTCTGATATAATTTAAAATGGTTCTAAACACATTGGGCGCTATGCACAATTGTGTGGAGGGTACGTGCCAGAGGTGCGTAGCCCTACTGCCTAGTTATGCAATCATGGACAGGTGCACCCATACCGGCATTCCCTAATGTTGGCCACCCATCTGCAGCCCCACTCCCTCAGCATGCAGGTGTGTGAAGGACTGTTCCACGGACTGGGTGCACATCCAATGGGATGCCTGGACCAGGTCCTGTAGTGGTGGCAGATGGTGCACTGTGCACCAGTGGTACAGCGGTTGCGGGTGCCCAGTCAGCTGCCCCCAGCCCTCCAAGTGGTCCCCATGAGCTGGGACAGCATGTTGAGGGGGTCTGTCATGCCCCATCTTTCTCACCACAGCCCCATGGCAGCATACTGGGGGAGTGTATACCTTACAGTGGGTGTTACCCAGCATAAGGTGTGCCCCCCATGCCCAGCACTCCACACCATTGTGAATGGTGCAGAGTGCAGGCACTCCCCCCCAGCATGCCCCCTGCCCACCCCCAGCCCATTGCTGCCCATGTGGCTGGGGAATTTGGTGCATACCTGCCCTGCACCCCTTGGTGAATGCCTAGCGGGGTCCAAGGGACCCCATTCTACATCATTCCTACATAGCTATGACAACATGACTGGTTTACATGGCATGTTGGCATAGTGCATAGAGCCCATTATGAATAGAACCAGGGATAAGGGGTATCCCTGTCAGACTTCATTGAGCGTGTTAAAGTAATCAGATAAGTGTAAACTGGAAACCTTTCTGTAATCTTTATATATCCCCAGTCCCAAAATCATTACATTAAATAATGCCCCTTGCTTTGGTGGTCCAGTTGCCCACCCACCCCCACCCAGCAGGTAGTGCCTACACCCACTTCCCCATTCATTCCATGGATGACCAGCACAGCCCTCCTCATACATCCACTGTTGGCTCCTGACTGAACTGTCACTGAGCATGTACTGTAAAGTGTACGTGCTCTGTGCGTTCACTTTACAATACACATTCAGTGACAGTTCATTTGAGAGGTGTGAGGAGAGCTGTGCAGTCACCAGCTCTGTCATGGATGGGGAGAGCAGGTGGTGGCACTACTCTGTCAGTGGGGAGGTCACCTCGGACCCAAATGCAAGGGGAAATATTTAATGTAATGAAAATGGGGACATCTGGGATCAGGGAGGGGGTCCTTTGGTCCACCAATGCAAGAGGCATTATTTAATCTAATGATAACAGAGACATTGGGGATTGGGGAGGGGGCCACTAGACCACTAGGAAAGAGTGATTGCTAAAATATTAATAAAATTGGTGAAATAAGGGATCAGGGAGCGGGCCACTAGACCACCAGGAAAGGGCAATTTCTGAAATATTAATAAAATGGGTGAAATCAGGAAGGGTGACAACTAGACCACCAGGAAAGGGTGATTTCTTAAATATTACAAAAATGGGCAAAATCAGGGATCAGTGGGGGGGGGGCTACAGTACATCTATTTATACTATTGTATTCAACATTGGTAATGGGGAAAATAACACCGAGCTGGACAGTCACAGGGTGCTGCAAGGTGCTACACTCTCCCAGAGGGATATGTCTAAGTACTCTTAGACCAGTACTGGCTGGGCTAAGAGTACTTAGAAATTCTCCCTGTGGGAGAGTTTTGCGAATCCCACATTCGGGGATATAACAGCCTGTGTCTGCCACAAGCCCACTAGTGCCATGGCACAGCCCATTTTGTGGGTCAAGGCTGGTGCAAGTCCCCTTTGGGGAATGCAGCCTGTGTTTTTTTTGTTTTTTTTTTTGAAATTCAACATCTTTATTGAATTATGACAAAACAAGAAGATATTTGACAAGGAGAACACGAACCAGAATATAGAACACCAAATATAAAAAGTAAGTACAAAGATAACCTCAGGATGTTACTGGATTCCCTAAATCTAAAAAAAAAAAACTACTATACCCCCCACCCCCGGGATGTGCCTTATTGGAAAAACATAGCAAAGCATATGCCAAAAACTAATCAATATACAGTAGCAGGTATCAGTGAAAGATAATACAAACCAAAACAGCCAGAGGTATATATACATGAACCTTAATTCAAATATAAAGCATACAATTTACCCCATTTCTGATTGAAAGAGGTAAAACAATTCCGGGAGCTTGCTATTAACCTTTCAGTCTTGAAGCAAAGAGATATTTCTTTGATCCATTCCACATACGATATGACCAGTTGGTCCATCCGATGCTTGAGAACCAGCCTTTTGACTGCTATAGAGATTAAAGCCATATGAAACCTGTGCTCCAGAACCTTCATTTTGGAAAACATCCCTAAAATACAAATTTTTATAGTAAACAGTTCTCTCAATCCCAAAAGGGGATCTAAATTGGATTGGATTGAATGCCATAATGGAGCCCCTTTGCCACAGTGCCAAAGAATGTGTACCAGGTTCCCTTCAGCTATGACACACCATGTGCAAATAGTCAAAGGTAATCTGCCTAACCTGGCCATGCAGCCTGTGTTTGATGCAGTCTGCTTTTGTGAATAGCTCAGGACACATTTTTTGATGCAGGGTGCCACTTGCACCATTTATGCTTGATGCAGGCACCTTGTGTCAATCTCTGGACTTTGAGAATCTAGCCCAATGTTTCTATCATTGTATATAGCATTTTTGGTACACTCCAAAACTCTTGGCACTTCATCATAAAAATCCTATATAATGAACCAAAGGCTTTACTGGCATCAATTGCTACAGCATGGAGGACATCATTCTTACTTTTTACCTAATGAAATAATGCTTCAACTCTTCTAGTGACCGTGGAAATTGTTCGCTCCTGGATAAATCCAAACTGGTCAGGATGGCTAGAGTCAGACAGAGCCACCTTAAAGATCGAATGCCAATGTTTTACAGAGTTATCTAAATGCAGGTATTCAAGTCCCTGTGTTATGATTAGTGTTTCCTGAAAATATCCTACTTTTGGTTTTGTGGTTTTCTTTTAATTAGCATCTGTTAATTTGCTCTGCAGTAACTGAAAACAGTGAAGTTTTTTCTGTTCCTATCAGTGAGTGATGACATCATTCTTGCCCAGCCTGTTGCTGCAGCAATGAAGTCCTTAATTGCCTGTGGTAGCTGTTGCACTTCCCAGTCAGAGTAATCTTTAGGGCTAATTGTATGTACTCTAAGTGAGCTACTATGCCATCTGGTTTGTGTTTAGATAGATTACATTACAATCTATCATTTTTTTCTCATAAAGAGTTGGTCATTTGTGTTTCAGTGGGTAACTGAAGTGGTATAAATGAATGTTTGTGAGAAATCTGTTTGTATCACAGCTGAGTTCTGTCACATAAAAACTCTGCATTGATTTTTGACTATATAAACCCAGGGATGTTTAATGGATATAAAATAAATCTAAAGTTTAAGTCATAGAAGTAGTGTGACTGTGATGTAGCCTCCATACATAAGTTCATGTGAGAACAATATTTTTGTTTTGTCAGATTTGCAAACATGTGTCTGCCACACTTTGTTATTTCAGGAACATGTACTGTATGAACTCACAAAATTCATTTCTCTGAGGGATTCTGTATGGAAATACATCATGTATGTGTGTAACTAGACATACTATATGTCATTCAGATGCCCCTGTCTCTTGCCCCTCAGTTGAGGCTACTGCACCCTGGTTCCCTCTTCCTCCCAAGTCAGGGCCAATGCCACCTGTTGCCCCCTGTTTCAGTCTCCACAGACAGGACTGCTGTGCTCTGCTAAGCCTTAGAGTTCCAGGGCCTCTGTCTCCACAGTGCAATTGCGGATGGCTTTGTGTTGCTGGCTGCCACAGGGCATGGCTGTGCACAAGAGACCCCCCACAGTGTGCTGTCCACCCCACGGACCCAGCATTGGGAGACCCCATCACAGTTGATGCCATGCTCAGATATAGGCATCCCAGGCACACCCAGGGCTGGCCTGTTTGGGCATCTGCACACCCCCATGAGAACACAGTCATGGTCCCGTGCTTTTACCCCGGGGGGCTGTTGGACATCCCCCCACTGTTGTGCAGCCTGTGGCTGATGATCATCCCTGGCACAGCCACCCCTGTGGCTGTGGTGGCCATGGCACCATGTGGCTGCCCTGATCTGCATGCTGCCCTGACCGCAGTCTGCAGCTGGTGCCCTGTGCACACATGGGCGGTGTGTGTGTGTGCCATACCAATGGTGGTGCACCTATGTGTCGTGCCGCATGCTGCCTGTGTGTGTGCATGCCTGGCCGCTGGACCATGTAGCATGGGCGTGATGAGGGCAGTCTAGCACTGGTTGCACCTGTGCACCGGTGCCATGCATTTGATCCATGCCACATTCCAATGCCTGGGTGTGTGGGTGCGTGTGTGTGTGTGTTGCTGTGTGTGGTTGTGTGCCACTGACTCCCCTACCCTTACATTGTGCCTCTGTGTGTGCATGCCCCTCACCATGCACATCCTTGCATGTGTGCTATACCTGTCTGTGTGCCCCGTGCATGTGTACTGCACCACCTACCTGCATTCACCAAAGTGTTCCTGTGCGACAGTGTTACGGTGGTGTCATGTCTGCTGCTGGAGTCAGGGGGCCTCTGCCCAGGGGGTGGCTGTTCACCACCCTCCAGTCCATTGTCTCCATTGCCCCCACTACTGTTGCCCTAATCTGCCTCAACAGCTATCCCACGGTCAATGGCCATGTTGTGCAGTATGCAGCAGGCCAGGAATAGGCTACAGGCTTTTGAGGGGCTGTACTGTAGGGCACTGCCTGACCTGTCTAGGCAACAGAATCATGCCTTCAGCATGATACGCTCGATGATGTTGCATGTGCTAGCGTGTGCCTCGTTGTACTGTTCCTCCGCTGGGGATGACGGTTGCCAGTAGGGGGTGAGCAGCCAGGGCCTCAGTGGGCATGCACTGTCACCTGCATGGGGAATTACATGGTTTGCCCTATGCTAGTCTGTGCTGTGCCTCTTGCCTGTCCCTGACACCCACGCCACCATGCACACCCTGCCCACCCCCATCCCCAGGTCTGCTATGCCCATCGCCCCTTGCCTGTGCCATACTCACCCACTAAGTGGCCTGTTGGGATATCCCCACTTTCAAACCTATGTCACAGCACAGAGCTGTGCCAGATGAATGCATCATGTGCACTCCCAGGGTGTGTGCGCAAACATTGATGATGCACCCCATGGCATGGCATACCACTTGGCAGTTGATGCTCGGGCTCCCCTTCCTGTTGATGTACACCATTCCCTCAGGGCCAAGTGGCATGCAGATGCCCATGTGGGTGCAGTCATTGGCCTCAATCATGCTGGGCATTCGTGCCACCCTGTGGAAGTCCTGCATGTTTGCTGTACACTCTGCCTGTGTGCTGGGGAAATGGATGAATTCCGAAGCATGTGGCAGCATAACATTGAGGAACTGTGCGAGGAGGTGGGACATGGCCAACTGGGTGATGCCCGTGGTGTCCCTGTTGGTCATTGGAAGGTACCCATGGTGAGCAGGCACATGACGGTGGTCACCTTGATCTCCATGAACATGGTGTGGCTCTGTCTGGTGGGTGCCTGCATCTCCTCACTGCACAGCTCACAGCTGCCTCAGGATGGTCATGTTCAGGTGGTACTAGCCCATGCTCTCTGTGTCACTATAGTTCTCAAAGATGATGCGGGCACGGTACCACCTGTGTTGGGCATACTGCAGATGGGCCCTTCGTTGGCCATGTAACTGTTCCTCCTGCCTCCTCATACCACTCATTACCACCTCCATCAGGAACGGCACACTCTCCATCCCTCCTTCAGTCCAGTGTCCCCCTGGGTGGTTCACTGCTGTCTGTGTGCTACACTGGTACACTGTTTTTCTGTGTGTGTGTCTCTCTCTCTTTGCCCCTCTCTCCCTCTCCCAGGCCACCTCTCTGTCTCTCTCTCTCTCTCTCTCTCTCCCTCTGTGTCTGTTCTTGTGTCTGTCTCACTATCTATCCCTCTCACTCTCACTCTTGGCACAACTGCTGTCTGTGTGTTTGTGCCCTGTTTTTATAGGAACAAGTCTAGTCAGCGCATCTTCGGTTTGCTCCACACTTGTGTCCTGGCTTCACAGTTGAATATACCATTGTGCCACATATTCATGGGAATGACCCCTGCACTTGTGCTGCATATATTATAGTTGTGCATTGGTGCAATGTGTTTTGCACTGCTCCATGGCTCCCACTGAATATCACTCCTCGGCACATCTCCATACTTGCACTGGTGCAACTGCTCTGAATATCTGGGCCCCTGTGTTTATATAGCCAAACAGCAACGCATAGTTTTGATGTGAAAGAACTCCACTGTGATGCAGACCAGCAATTTCTCACATTGATTTATACCACTTCAGTTACCCACTGAAACACAAATGACCAACTCTTTATGAGAACAGAATGATAGATTGTAAACTAATTTATCTAGACACAAACCAGATGGGTTAGTAACACAATTGGAGTAAAGACAATTAGCCCTGCAGATTGCTCTGACTGGGAAGTGCAACAGCTACTACAGGCAAATAAGGATTTCATTGCTGCAGCAACAGGCTGGACAGCAATGATGTCATCACTCACTGATAGGGACAGAGAAATCTTCTCTGTTTCTTCACTGTTTTCATTTACTGCTGAGCACATTAACAGATGATAATTTAAGAAAACCACAAAACCAAACAGCATGATATTTTCAGGAAACACTAACCATGAGACAGACTTGAATTCCTGTGTTTATTGTAAATCAGTAAAACATTGGCATTTGATCTATAAGTCTGTTTATTGTCAATTTTGCAAATACTTTATAATCTGTATTTTGTAATGCAATTGGTCTGTAACTACTGTTTTTTTTATCTTTACCTTCTTTTTAGGATTAATATTATTATATTATTTTAGTAACGTAGTAGTAAAACAACTTTATTTATACAGGCAATTTTTTACCATGGGCCCAGGGCCCCTGTTTTTGTGGCAATCCTGTTAATTATGAAAGTCAATTACAGCAAAAAATAATGTATAAAATTACAAAAATCAACTACAGCACAAGGTAATGTATAACATTACACAACAATTTACAAGTTCATAAGTTACAATAACAAGACAGTCAACATGATGCAATAAATACATTATTGCAACATATAACCCCTATTAGCAATTACAGACATGCATCTTTGGCTTTACAAATTGTTTAAATACATTAGTAGACAATGACAAATCCCTCCACTGGCTAGGGAAGTTATGCCAAGCTCTTGCTGCCCGATTTTTAAAGAACATTTCTCCAAAGCTATTTTTTACCTTTGGAATCTTTAAACGCATGCTGTTATCCCTCAGGGAATAATTATGGCTTAGCCATTTGATTGAGTTAACTAATCTACTGAGCTCTCTGGATCTCAAACTATTAAACAGTAAAATGGCCCATTTATGTTCTGTCTTATTTTGAAGAGGGCTTCAAGCAAGGGCACCATAAAGTGAACAATGATGAACATCAAAGCGACATTTAAGAACAAACCTGGCAATCTTATGGTAAACTAAATCTAATCTACCTAATTGCTTTTTTTTACTATTTTTAAAAATGTGGCTACCGTAATCCAAAAGAGGGACTAATAATTTGTTGTCCACTAGTATTCTATCTTCTCTGGTGAAACAATGTGATACACATCTCATAGCTCCCAGTTTGCTTCCCACTTTTTTACGAAGGAGTCAATATGGGTCTCAAAACTCAAATATTTGTCGAAGTCCACTCCAAGGTATCTATAACTCGACACTTGGGTTAGGGTCTGACCATTTCTAGATTTTATTTCAAGTGAAGTTTGTTGATGATTTTTTTGCTTCCACTATCTGAACAGAAAAGCATGCACTGAGTCTTCTTCAGGCTCATGAGTAGCGCCCCAGACTTGAACCACTGCTCCAACCTTTCAAAGTCCGCTTGGAGTTTAGACTCCATTTCTTTAGGATCGCATCCCTCTGCAACTATTACTGTATCATCAGCATATAATGTTACTTAGGAGCAAAGAATGACTCTTGGGAGACTATTCATGTAAACTAAGAACATCAAGGGGCCCAGTATAGACCCCTGAGGTACACCCCTAGTAATGGGAGCAAAGGTAGAGTTAAGATTCCCCTAGATACTAGTTGGAAATGGTTTTCTAAATAAGATCTAAACCATACTAAGGGTTCATTGTTAACTACAATTGCTTTAAAACAGGCCAAAAGTCTGTCATGTTCCACTAATTCAAAGGCTTTGGACAGGTCCACAAAGACCACAGCCATGGACCATCCCTCTCCCAAGGCAGTGATCAGATGATCAAAAAAGTCTGTGAGTGCAGACTCCATGGGCCTGCCCTTTCTAAACCCATATTGAGCATTCATTAGTTTCTTATAGTGCTCTAAGTATCCAATTAATTGAGAATAAACTAAACATTAAAATAGCTTGGATACAATAGATAACACAATGGGCCTGTAATTTGAAGGGTTGGAAGGATCCCCACCCTTAAAAAAGGGGATAACTCTAACCTTTTTCCACATACTAGGGAAAGTACCTCGGGTCAAGCTCAAATTGTATAGATGTGCTAGGGGTTTCAAAACTTCCAAAGCAAAATCGTTCAAAAAACAGTCTTCAATATTATCCAAGCCACTGGCTTTATTATTTTAGCGTTTGTTTATTTCAGCAAATACATCCCTTGGTTTGATCATTTTGAACCTGAAGTCTGGAATTAAGGCATTAGATTTTTGGGCCTCCGATAGATCCACATTGTTCCCTTAACCCTGAGAATCTAGTCTTGCTGATAGATCGGGTAAGTTAATGAAATAGTGATTTAAGAGCTGCACTGCCCTTTTCTGGGTGGCTAATTTACCATTTTCCATCAGAGGAAGATCTCTTTGACCCTGACAGGGGTTTACTAAACTCTTTATTAATTTCCAATAATTTTTTTGGCTCGGTTGTGTTCTTCATCTTTTGTCTGTAATAGAGCCCCTTGGTTTTCCTAACTTCTTGCTTAACCCTATTTCTCACTTCTTTAAACTTATTCCAGAGATTTTGATCCAGGGTTCTAGTAGCATTTTTCCATAGCTTATCTTTTTTCTTAAATAATCATTTTATTGAAGCCGTCAACCAGGGAAGGTGGTGGGCCTTAACTTTAACTCTTCTTAAAGGAGCACTTTCATTACAAGCCCCAAGAAAAGATTTAGAAAAGTCTTCCACTGCTAATTCAAGATCAGGTATAAGAATATGTCTATCCAAGCGTTAAGCTTGGATTTTTTCCAGCAAAACCAAGGGACTGTATTTTTTATAACATCTTTTTAGGATATGAGAAGGACTTTTCCTTAATCCAGAATCTACAGTTACCCTCACTTCACAGGTAATTATGTTATGATCTCCCAAATTAGGAGGATCTACCCCTTTATGTGCTAAAGTCAGGTCCAGTATAACAAAAATTAGATCAAGTATATTTTCTGAGGTCACGTGATGAGCTAGCGAGGAACGGACGTCTTCCCCGAAGCTCCCGAGTCCCTCAATCGATTTAGCTTCATTTTTCCTGCTTTTGGGGCCATACCTCTGTCTAGAAGGCACACTTACCTGACCGGTGACTCAGTGTTGCTCGCGATCTGTTTTGGAGGCCGATCGGACGTCGGAGGAGTACCGCTTTTTATTTCAGCATTTTGACAGCCGAATATGGCTGAAACGCAGTCGTGCAGCCCCGAGCCTCTTGCAGCAAGATCCCCAGCTGCCAAGCGCTCTAAGCCCCATTCCCCTGTCCCAGATGACGCGGAGGCCTTGAGGGGGGAGATCCTGGAGGGCCAGTCCACTTCAGAAGACATCCTAGAGATTAAGCAGCTCCTGAGGGGACTTGTAGCTGACTTCACCATTTTGAAACCTGCTCTTCATGCGCTTTCTCAGAGAGTGGGGGATCTGGAAGCCAGAGTTGGGTCACAGGAGAGGAAATCTTCTACCTTGGATCAGGATATGATTAATGTGAAACGACAAGTGAGAAAGTTAGAGGATCGCCTAGAGGACCAAGAGGCAAGAAGTCGGAGGAATAACTTACTGGCTGGGCTACCTGAGAGGGCTGAGGGCTCGGACTGTGTTGCCTTCATGCAGGATCTGCTGTAAGTTGTTTGGGCCCACTCTGTTTGGTGACTGTTACAACCTGGAAAGGGCCCATCGGGCACTGAGAGAAACCCCCCCCCCGCGAGGCCTAGAGTAATCATAATGAGATTTCTAAACTACAAGGAAAAATCCCATGTTCTGATGAAAGCCAAGGCTAATAGAAATCTGCATTGGAATGGGGCTTCGGTGTGGCTGTTTCAGGATCTAGTCCCCTCGGTGAGGGAGAAGCAGAAGGAATACGCTGGCATCAAGAAAAAGCTATATGGCTGGTCTGAAATTCAGGCTACAATACCCTGCTACCTTGGTGGTTAAGTTGGAGAAAAGCGACAGAAAATAGCTCTCGGCAGAGGAAGCTTTAGAAAGTCTCAAGGTGGAACTACCTGATCTATTTAAGTCAGTGACCTGAACCATAAGACGAGATAGAAGCGGATGTCCAGGACTATGCAAAAGAGACTTTGAGGCCTCAAGGGACTGATTTGTTGCCTGCTGGACTCTTTTTTCTCCCCTTTTTTTTTTTTTTTTCTCTCGTTTCTTGTTACAGGTTGGGGTATTGAAAAGCCAAGAAGGCAATGGCTTGCTGGTGATATTAGTTTTTCATTAATGTTTCAGAGGGGTGGGGTTTTGGGAACTGGCTTTTAAGAGGAGGCAGGAGAAAGGCAGGTTTTGAAGGAATTCATGTATGGACTCTGGAACTGAGGGGAGACCCAGGATGCGTGGGCTCATGCACGTTCCGGACGGATTTAGGAGGGCGATCGAAGGATTGGGGGTAGTTTATGGGGGGTTGGGGTGGAAAAGAGAGAGAAACTAAGCCATGTGTTTCTAAGGCCTCTAAAAGCCATAGGGGACGGTCCCAGGGTGTGGAAGGGTTAGATGGGGTCACTTAGAATTTTGTCATGGAATGTTAAGGGTCTCAGGGGTAGGAGGAAAAGATTAGTCATTCTTAGACATATTAATAAGTTGGGGGTTCATGTAGCAGCTCTTCAGAAACCCACTTGCTGACTGAGGAACTTCATTTGCTTAAGAAAGGCTGGGTGGGTAAAGTGTTTGGGTCTGGCATTGCGGTGCGTCGGGTGGGTGGCACTCCTAATCAGGAAAGGCTTCCTTTTGAGATCGGCGTAACCTCAAGGAGGGATGGCAGGGGGTCACGTGGTGGGTTTGTGTTTGGGTAGCCCATTGGTGTGCCTCTATTTATGGGCCCACCCTGCTAACTCGGAATTTTTGCCTCGCTGCAGGCTGATATGGTTGCGCTCCTCAGGGTCCTTTTATTTTGGCGGGTGACTGGAATATTTGTTTGGAAAATAGCATGGATAGATTCCCCATCAATCTTTCTAGTCCCCTCATGCGCACTGCTTAGATTTTGGAGGGTACTGCTTTGGTGGATCCATATCGGATCTACAGGAAAGATGAGACCGAGATGACTTTTTATTCAGGGGCTCACAAGGTTTTTTCCAGGATTGACTTTTTTTTGGTCGATAGGGAGGTTTTAAGGGGGGTTGTAGGTCTGCACACTTTTGACAGGATTCTTTCTGACCACTCCCTAGTACAGTTGGTATGGAGACTGGACAACATTCCTCCCAGGCCAGTTCGTTGGCATTTGGATGACAGGGTGCTAGTGAATGATAAGATTTTACTCAAGATGGAGGGTAAACTTAAAGAAATTATTCAGATGCAGATTCCAACTCTCGAGGATAGGAATTTAGCCTGGCCTCTTCGTAAGGTGTTGTATAGGGGCTGGGTTCAGGAATACACTGCCAGGCTGAATAAGTTGAATAGGGCTCATGAGGAGTTTATACTAGGGCCATTAAATCAATGGCGCTCAGAAAGTACCTCTGAAGAGATAGATAGGGGCTGAGAGACCTAAAGGAGGAGTATAGGGGTATACTTGGTTATCAGGTGGACTCCTGGGCACGGAGGTTGAACGCTTGGCACTTACTGCAGGGGATAGGCCCGCCGGATATTGGCCCATAGGATTAAAGAGCGGGAGGCGGAAAGAATGACTGTGGCTGTGAAATTTGGTGATGAGTTCATCTCAGAGCCACAGGGTTTGGCTGATGCCTTTGCCAACTATTATGTGGCAATATATCAAGATGGGATACAGTGCTCAGTAGCGAAATTGAAGATTTTTGGAGGAATACCTCTTCCAAGTTTGAGCCTGGAACAGGCCTGGTCCTGGCCGCCTGATATCACGGCGGGAAATTTGGGAGGTCATCATGGACTTGCCCAATGGGAAGGCTCCGGGACCTGATGGCCTCTCACTAGTTTCTATAAAGCTCATGCTGAGACCTTACTACCTCTGTTGGAAGAGCTTTTCTTAGGCATCATGCAGGAAGGAATTCCCCACCCTCCGTTATACCAGGCTTGTATTACCTTGATCCCCAAACCAGATAAGCCCAAGCATTTGCCAGGCAACTATAGGCCCATAGCTTTAATTAATCAAGATATTAAGATTCTTACCAAGATATTAGCTAATAGGGTTCTCAAGGTTGCCTCACATCTGATTAGCCAGGAGCAGGTGGGGTTTATGCCAGGAGGGGGCCCTGATGCTTTAAAACTCCATCATATCTTAGAAAGGAGCTTTCTCCGACTCGGCTATGGCATTAATTAGCTGGGCCTAGAAAGGCGTTCGACCTGTTTCACCAATTTCTCTTCCTTACAATGGATAGGATGGGGTTTCCTAAGGTTTCTAAGGGGCCTTAGAAACCTTTATGAATCTCCTACTGCTCGAGTTCTATGCAATGGATATCTCTCAAAGGAGTTTCTTCTTAAGAATGGAACGAGGCAAGGTGCCCCTTTGCCAATTCTTTTAACATCTATCTTGAACCTCTTCTAAGAGCCCTCTCGAAGGACACTGGGGTACAGGGGATTGAGGTCTTGGGGTTAGAGCTTAAGATGTCAGTCTTTTCGGATGATATTTTGCTACATCTATCTAATCCAGCAGAGAGTTTTCAGTGTGCCCTGGGAATCATTGGTAGGTTCTCTAAGGTCGCCAATTATAGGCTAAACCTGGCTAAAACCCAGGTCCTTCCGCTTACAGTGCATACTCATAGGGCAGATTTTGAGCATTTCCGAGTTAATTGGGCATCTGACAAAATCAAGTATCTCGGGATCTGGATCATGGCTAGGTCGGAGGATGGGGTGGATGAGAACCTGGGCAATATTGTGGTTAAAGTTAAGCAGGATATTGTAAGATGGAGGAGGCTTCCGTTGAATTTCACTGCTAGGTTGGGTCTTGTTAAAATGAATCTTTTGCCTTGCCTGCTGTATCCTATTTGTCTCTCCCCTTATCCTATTCCTAGGATTAGATTTGTTGGCATCCAAAGATTATCTCGGATTTCTATGGGATTCAAAACCTCTAGGAGGAAGCACAAGATTTTAAGTCTTCCTTATTCCAAGGGTGGGTGAAGCTCCTGATTTGTTCACTTACTATGTGGCAGGTCAATTAGGATATATGGGCCGATGGGACGGCAGTCCTCGTGAAGGGAATATACACCACCTGGCTACAGATTGAGCAACTACTCCTGGAAAGGGCTAAGCTCCGGCCAGGGCATTAATACATGTGGACCCGAGATTCTGCCGGCATAGGTAGGCACTCTCCAATATATAAATCTGTTAGAGCTTGGTGGGAGTGGCTGACTCAGCCAGAAGAAAGCTCAGAAAAGGGCAGAGGAACAGCCCCTGGTGGAAATCCTAATTTCGCCTGGGTAATAATATCTTGAGGGTCAGTGGGAACTAATGCTTCAGGATCTCTCCGTCATGAGAATTGGTAGTTGAGGGCAAAGTTTTCTTGCCAACTCAAGCTAAAGGATGGGATTTTTAAGAAGTTCCAGATCACAACTTACTTCAGAAGTTTCTATGGGACCACAGGATAGGGGAAGAGTCCGTGTTTTCTTGGGTTAATTTAAAGGGATTGGATCTTTCACAGCACCCTCTCTCCAAAGTCTATAAGGTATTAATAGACTATATGGGTTCAGTACTGGAGTCTCAAATTGTATATTGGGAGAAAGCTTTATTCCCCCAGAGGCCTAACTGGTCTGAAGTTTGGAAACATATGAATGTCCTGCCTATACCGAAGTATAATATGATGCAATTTTTTATTTGTTCAAATATTTACTATACCCCTGTTAAATTATGCTCCAGAAATCTCAGACAGACAGACCTATGTTTTCGTTGTGGTTTACTCCCAGGGGACCTCTTGCATATTTTTTGGAATTGTTCTCGCATTCAGCCACTTTGGGGTCAGATTGTGGATAAAATGGACCGGTGTTAGATTATTCGAATATATTAGTCCGAGATATGTATTCTAGGGATCTGGAAAGGATTGGTGGGTGTGGCTAAGCATCATATCTCCCTATTGTCAACTGTGGTTAAAGCATTTGTTTTGCGATATTGGAAGGAAGATTTAGTTTATGATTATGATCAGTGGGTGAGGGACCTTTTACAGGTCTTAGAGAGAATTAGATTATTTATGCTGATGGACGGGAAGGAGAAGGTTTACAACCAGATCTGGAGGACCTTAGAGGTGGTCTATGCAATCCAGTTGAAAGGTCCGAGGGTTCGGGTCTGTCTGTCTGAAGAGGAGTAGTGAGAAGTATCTTCAATGTTGTAGGGTTCATGGGGCTTTTTGGTGATGGAACCTGGGCGATGATGGTCTGATAGGCCTTATACAGATTTTACTTTCTTTCCCTTGTATGGGGGTTTGCCTAACTGCAAGGTTTCTGCTGCGGTCGGGTATATGGGGTTCTCTCTCTTTCCTAGGGACACAGTTACCTATGGGTGGGCTGGGTTAGTGTTCCTGGGTTTTTTTTTTCTTTTTTTTTTTCACCTTATTTAAAATCTAGGTGGTTAGGTAGAAGGGTCTAACCGGGCCTAATTTGGGTCGGGGGTAGTGCATACATTTTTTGTCCACCACAATGTGTTGGGAGCTTTGGATATGGTGTTTGATTGGGTAACTGTGATTGTATATAGTTAAGGGGATGTATATAGTTTCCGCACCCAGTTTTGGGGTGTGGGCCTGGTCTTTTTTCCTTTTTTGGGCTGTATGTGTGTATGTATCTTGCATCAAAATTTCAATAAAGAGGTTTAAAAAAAAAAAATAGATCAAGTATATTTTCTGGACTAAGTAAAGACCCCTTTCTGGTGGGAGAATCAATTATTTGTTCCAGGTGTAGTGGATGGATAAATTATTCAAGCTTAGATTCCCATGGGCCCCCCAAGCTGCTCTGAAGTCTCCAATCAGGATCATGTTCCTAGCTTGAATATGTTTTAAAATTTCCTGAAAGAAGGGTTCAAATAATGCTATTTTTACTTTGGGGGGATATACACTGCTCCAATAACCAGGTCCAGGCTTGAAATATGGACTAGTACTCATTTGATTTCTTGAGTTATACCAGAATATAACAATTTTGAGGGGCTCAAGGAATCCTTAATGTATACCAAAACACCACCACCAAGGGAAGGTCTATCTTGCCTGTAGTTATAGTATTCATGAAGTTCTATTTCTTTTGAATCAACTGCCTTGGTTAACCATGTCTCGATAAGGACTATGAGATCATAAAAAGATGTCTGAGTCCAAGTTCTAAACTGATCCATTTTTTTTACTAAGCTCCTTTCACTCTCATGTGCAGGTTTCATTGTCAAATCACCAGGGACTGGATTTGTCTCTATGTCCCCACATAAGATCAATGAGTACCATAAGACTAAATTCTGGTTATTTATCTTAAGAAGATTTTTTTTGTTCTAAAACTGCAGCTCAAGGCTTCTCTAATTTTGGAAAAGCCATTTCTTCTATTTTTATGGACCCCTACATTCATGTTTCTATTCTCTCCAATGGTCCATTTTAATTGCATTCACAGACAGAGCGGGCCTGGGTCCACTGGTGTGCTAAAATACAAAATTGCAATAGTGCATATCAGTAGGCCCAGGAGAACACTCAATGCTGCCTTCATGTTAACTGTTTTCTGTCTATCCTTGATAATTAAACTATACACAATTTTATTTGTGCTAGTAATTTGTTAAAATTTATAGTTAAAAATTTAGAGAGCAATCAGCTGCAAAATTTTCCTAATAAGCTAAACGGCTGTACATTACTTACTAATCCCCCAATCTAAACACAGCTATAAACTTTTATAACAATAATCAAGTTTTATAACAATAAACTTTCTTTTATAGCAATAAGCAAAACACCTAATGGCTGCACTATGTCAAAATTACCCTTATGGGAACAATTTAATCTAAAATTACTAAGAGCTCCCTAAAACAGATACTGCCCAGCTATAATAATCTATAATTATCTTACAAAACAAATAAGCCTCTAACATTCATGCTACTTTTCCCTTTTAAATAAGAACACAAGCTTTTGTACACAAACTGTCTACCTCAAAGTGTCACAGTCTGTCAGTTCCCTCAAAGTCCTGCTCTCCACAGAACATATACACTGTAATAAGAAATGTTTCAGTCAATAATTCTGATGGAATGGAGTATGTCAGTTTTAAAGCAGTTTCTTGCCTGGAAAATGCAGATTCTTGAAGCTTACCCTAGCAGGAATACCTCAAGGCTTTCTTCTGC
Organism: Neoceratodus forsteri; assembly: GCA_016271365.2. Classification (NCBI taxonomy): domain Eukaryota; kingdom Metazoa; phylum Chordata; order Ceratodontiformes; family Ceratodontidae; genus Neoceratodus; species Neoceratodus forsteri. Next base: position 1,060,287,168 of record CM028130.1, on the reverse strand, counting down.
CGAGTGGTGCTTGCACCACAGTGCTCGCACTGTGAGCAGTGTGACTCTTTTGAACTGGGCTGCCCTCCTTCTCTGGTGACGCTATCACTTGATGTCTTCCCTCTCGGTGCTACTGGCATCAGGCAAACTTTGGTAACTGGGGACTATAGGAGGCACAGTCAAGACTGAACAGACTGTAACAGAGGTGGAGCACTGGCACAGAAATGAAAGTCCATGTAGTGGAAACATTCACATTCCCTAACACGCAAGAAATTCAAGTCACAGCACTCTGCAGGCAAGATACTCAAGATATGGTGCATATTGACTCCATACCACACAAGGAGATGCTTACAGAACAATATTATGCAGACTTGCTCGTTCGACTGCATGAGTCAAAGAAAAGCAGCACGGAACAATGATAGCCACAACATTGCTTCTGCATGACAATGCTCCAGCATGCACTGCAATACTTGAAAATGCTGCTGTCAGAGAATGCCACTCCAAAGAACTCCCACATCCTGCCTATTTTCCAGACTTGGCACCCAATGATTTTCACCTTTTTCCACATTGAAGGAGCATCTGCATTGAAAGTGTTTTGAGAATGACAATGAGCTGAAGGAAGCTGTGCAGGGGTACTTGACTGAGCTGGAAGAAAAGTTCTTTCTGGAAGAAACTGAAAAGCTTCAGGAACGATATGAAAAGTGCATTGTTAAAGAGGGTGACTATGATGAGAAATAATGTAGCACGTATTTGTATCTGGAGTTGTTATATATATTAGGTTCAGAATTTTTTATACCAGTGTAAGTGTATCTTGTTCCATCCATTACTATTTTCATCCTAGCTGGGAAGATCATAGTTAAGAACATAGGAACATAGGAATGTGACAGCAAAAAGGCCCACAAGGCCCACCCAGTTTGCTTAGATATCCACTAGGCCTTTACTGTAGTCCTCCCCCGTCCCAACATTCCTCTGTGTTTATCCTATGCCCTCTTGAACCCTTCCACTGTCCTATGCCACATCACCACACTTGGCAGCCCATTCCAGTTGTCCTCCACCCACTCAGTGAAGAAGTACTTCCTAAAGTTACCTCTAAATTTCCCCCCTTGATTTGGAATTCATGTCCCCTCTCCCTAGGTCACTCCTTAGTTGGAAAGGGCTCTCCACAGGCACCTTATTGATACCCTTTAAGTATTTAAATGACTCGATCATGTCACCCCTCTCCATCCTCTGCTCCAGTGAGTGATACTTAGGTCATTTAGTCTCCCCTCGAATGGTAAGTTTTCGAGCCCCCTCACCATCTTTGTCCCCCTCCTCTGAACTCGTTCTACCCTCTCCATGTCCTTCCTATGGTATAGCCTCCAGAACTGGACCCCATACTCCAGGTGCAGCCTGACCAGCTAGGTGTACAAGGGAACTATGACCTCTTTCCTCCTGTTGGAGCTACCCTTCCCTATGCAACCTAATATCCTGCTGGCTCTTGCCACTGCCCCTCCACATTGCTTTTCCACCTTCAGGTCCTGTGAAATGATTATGCCTAGGTCTCTTTCTTTATCTGTTACCTGCAGGGATCTACTTCCCATCCAGTACTCTGCTTTCCCGCTTTTTCTGCTTAAGTGCATGCTCTTACACTTCGCTGTATTGAACGACAATTGCCACTCTTTGGACCACTCCTCCAACCTCTTCAGATCACTACTCATCATCTCCAACCCCTCATGAATATGCACTCTATTGCAGACCTTTGTGTCATCTACAAATAGACTCATCCTCCCTTCCAGACCCTCTGCTATGTCTCCTATAAAGACATTAAACAGTAGTGGTCCTAATACCATCCCTTGGGGAACACCACTGAAGACTGTGGACTCTTTTGAGGGTGCCCCATTGACCAATACCCTCTGTGTTCTGCCCTCCAACCAATTCTTCTTACCCATCTTATTACCACCTCCCCAACCGCAGGCAACCCATTTTGTGCAATAGCCTCCTGTGCGGCCACAAGTCAAATGCTTTCTGAAATCAAGGAAGGCCATGTCCACCAAGCCCCACTGATCCACCACCTTGGTGACCCAGTCAAAGAACTCTATCAAGTTTGTTTGACAGGATCTGCTCTCGGTGAATCTGTGTTGCCTTGGGTCCTGAAGGCCATTTTCCTCCAGGTAGTTGTTGATTCTGTTCTTGAGCAGTTTTTGCATGAGCTTGCCAACCAGAAAAGTCAAGCTCACTGACCTGTAGTTGCCCACCTCTCCCCCATTGTGAAGGGATACCACATCTGCATGTTTCCAATCACTAGATACCACCCCTAATCTTAAGGAGTTGTTGAGTAGGGTGGTCAAGTGAGCTGCCAGTACATCTCTCAGTTCCCTCAAAACTCTTGGATGTACCCCATCTGGTCCTATGGCTTTGTTATCCTTCAAGTCCTTAAACTCCCTCAGGATCTCATCTTCCCAAAAGGGACTCACGTCCACCCTTTCCCCTGCACCCTCTGCTATCATAGAATTACTCCCTTCCATTCTTCTTCCTTCGTGAATGATGAACAGAAATAGCCATTCAGCAGTTCAGCCTTCTCCTGGTTCCCCACCAACCACTCCCCTGCCCCGTTTTTCAGACTGGGTATTCTCTTCTCTGTTTTCCTCCTTTTGCCTATATACCTAAAAAATGTCTTGACCCCCTTCTTGACTGCAATGGCAATGTTTTCCTCCGTCCTTGGCTTTGATCGTCTGACCTCCCTTCCCGCCGTCCTCTGCTTATCTGATATTCTTCCCAAGCCTCCTTCCCCTGCATCATTTTGAACCTTCTAAAGGCTCTCCTCTTAGCTCTGATGCTTTCTTTCACTTCCCTGCTGAACCACAGTGGCTTCCTTTTCCTCCTATTTTTGCTCACCCTCCATAGGCAGAGGTCTGTGGTTCCCATGATGGCCCCCTTTATTGAGTCCCACATATCCTCCACTCCCCCAAGCTTCCCCAGTCCTTCACATGCCTGCTGAGCATATTTCCCCATCCTACTAATATCTGCTCATCTGAAGTCAAGCACCTTCACCTTGGTCCGGTTAATAGCAGCTGACGTGCATACCGTGAACCACATGGTACCGTGGTCACTTGTACCAAGGTTGTCCCTCACACATACTTCCCCTACCTTGTCTTCATTTGTTAGCACCAACTCTAACACTGCCTCATCCCTAGTTGCTTCCCTGACCATCTGTCTGGGTAAGGAAACTTGAAGGGAGTCCCGAATCGCTATGCTTCTGGGTGATGCTGCTGACAGTGTGTCCCATACCACATCTGGCAGGTTGAGGTCCCCCATCAGTGGCACTGCTCCCTTAGTTGCCACCCTTAGAATCTTTTCCATTATCTGATTGTCCACCCTTTCTTGCAGCCCTGGTGGCACACCACCTCACCCTTCCCCGTGGTCAATGAAACCCATAACACATCTGTGTCCCCCCACCTGCCCTGTATTTCTCTTGTATGAATCCACTCCCTCACGTCAAGTGCCACTCACCCCCCTTTTGACCCTGTCTCTCCTAAACAGCATATACCCTGGTATGTTCATGTCCCAATCCTGCCCGCTGTGGCATCAAGACTCAATGATTCCCACCAGGTCTAAGTCCCCTTCTGCCATGACTGCTGCCAGGTCTGGGACCTTGTTGCCCAGGCTCCTGGCATTTGTGCACATGGCCTTCCAAACTCCAGCCACCTTGGTTCCCTCCCCTGTCCTAACACTTCTCACTGTCCTGACCCTCCCTGCCTTAGCCCCAACTGGGCGGCTTATTTTCTGGGGGGGAGAGTGCCCCCCCATGTCAGTTATGCTGTTTTGGGGATTAGCTTGCAACACCTCCAACTCAGTTTAAATTGTAGTATTTTTCAATGAACTCCTCCAGTTTCCACTTCAGCATATCATTAACCTCCCTGTTTAAGTGCAGCCTATCTGGGGAAAATAGGTGTTCATCTTGCAAAGTGGTCCCCCAATCCTGCACCAGCCCAACACCTTTCTGAGTACACCATCCAGAAAGCCAGCTATTAAACTCTTTTATCCTCTGCTTCCTCTCTGAGCTAGCTCTCGGAACAGGCAGCATCTCAGAGAACGCCACTGTTCTAAATCTCAGGCTGGTGCAGAACCTTACCAATGCTTGAAACCTTGCCTGCACCTCTATCAAACTGTGCCCTGCAAGGTCATTTGTTCTCAAGTGGAACACCAGGTGAGTTCTCTCATCTTGCAGTTCCCCCAGGTTGGGATGTGATGAATCACCTCAGCTACTGTCATGCCTGACAAGCAACTAACCCAGACCTTGCCCCCCAGCAAATACCTCTAACAATGGAGTCCCTAAAAATCAGGACCTTGTCCTCCACCCTTCTAGGATTGGATCCACAAACTGCCTGCTCTCCTGCCACCTTCTCCCCCTTATCCTTACTGCATCCTATCTTTCCCACTCCTATGCCTCCTCCCCATGGCTTGGTCTCCCTCTTCCTTGCCCCTGCAGTCTGTCCCCTACAGAGGCTACCCCCTGGACTCATCTCTGTAGCCCCACTGTCCCCAGGCCCCATCCTCCCCTCCCTCCTCACAAACCCACTTTCTGTGGCCAGCTCCCTTGCCTGCCCCATCATACCCTCTCCTGCCTTGCTGCAAACTCCCTTACCTGCCTTTTTCTTGCCCTCTCCTGTCTTGTGGTTGGATTTCTCATCTCCTCCTCCCGACTTCCTTTTCTTCTGAGCCCATTTTGTCCACTGGGCCACAGGCACATAACCCTTCTGTGCTGGCACCCCCCTTTATCTCTGCCCTTTGTACCCTCTGCACTTTTGGTACCATTCTGAACTCCACTACCCCGCTTGGTTCTAGGCAAGCCAGATGCTTGGGTGCCACTATCCCTGCCTTCCTGCGCCTGCTCCCCTGAGTTATCCCTGTCTCCAAAATCCTCTTCCTGGTCATTACTTTCCTGAGGTGACTTTCTCCATGTGTTCTCCTGACCATGATCCCTGGCAAACGATATTCCCGTCTGAGTGCTGCTGTCCTGAGGTGACTTCCTCCTTGTGCTCTCTTCCCCATGCTTACTGTCTGCCAACACCCCATTTGCTGCCTCCGGGGAAAGACCTCCATTTTCCTCTCTCCCTGGGGCATTAACAGGCCTTCCCCATCTGCTCTTCCCTGATTTCCCTTCACACAAACTTCCCCACTCCATCCTCATCCTGGATCTGTAGTTCAGAAAACCTATTTTTATACACGATGTCCCACAACTGAACTTCCCCACAGGTGCTCCCCCATCCTTCCACTGTATAAAATTACTCTGAATTCCCCTGCCCCTAACTAGCTTCCATCCCTCCTTCTCCTGTATCTTTCTTGGGCTTGTCATAGGCCTATCCCCTGCCATGCCCCTACTCCTCCACTCAGCCCACCCCCTCTCTTCCACCATTACCTACTGTCCCCATCCAACCCTTCCCTCTCCCAGTGCTGCTCGCTAACCCCCTGCCCCCAAGTGCCTCAATTTGACATTCACCACCATCCTCATTTCTACCTTGACCCCCTTAATTTCCTAAAAGTCTGTTCTAGTACCCCTACTCCATTCCAGTGCATCAAGTATCCAATGCAAACTCCTTACTTCCTCCCTAATTTATGCCAACTGCTTGCACACCATACAACCCCCAAACTTCCAAGCCATGTGTAGCATCATGGCTGACCTACATCCGGTACACCTTACCACCCTACTGAATATGCCCCCTGACCTTGCTGTTTGGGGGCCTGGCCGCTATCTGTGGTCCCTAATGTTCCATTCCCAATCCCTAGTTTTCCAATGGTTCTCCTCCATGTGTTCCAGTTTATGGTTATTCGCAAGAGCCATATACAGCAGATGTTGACAGAGAAGTTCACGGGGGCCTCCCAGAAGTGTGGTTGAGTTTCCTGGTAAAGAGCATTTCAGGTCTCTTGGAGGACATCACTGGGGCACAGTGTACTGCCTGTATATCATAATTAGGCTAAGTATCACAGTGCACCAGTTGGGGAAGTGGCTAGTGTTTCTGCCCCTGGTGCAGAAGGTCCTAGGTTTGATCCCAGGGTGGGGTACCTCAGAATTACCTAGAATAACTGGGTTTGGACCCACAATTCTATTAATATGTGAGCAGTGTAGGTCTGGAAGAGGCCAAGATTGCAGGGGAATCCAGAGTAATTGGATGGCTCACTAGCACCTCCCAGTGGTCAGCTAGTATATCCTACAAACAGGAAAATAGGGACCTAAAATTTTGACCGACCAGTCACGTGACAAATTCATATGACCCAGTACACCAATAAATTACAGAACAATCCAGGGTGGGACAGTCAGTGATGGGTTAGCACAGTCCAGGTACAGTACAAGTCACATTAAACTGTTCCATTAACTCACTGGTGTAGCATTTTTTTTGTGTGATTCTACTGCAGTGGCAGCTTGAATTGTTGAAGCTTTTAATTCTTTTCCAACCATTCTTCACTGCCTATTCAACTCACTTGTACCTGTTTAGTGATATGGCAGTAGCTGTTTTTCAGTGTTTATGCAATTAATTTTCATGGCATTGTTTATAAATATCACAGCATTACTTAAGAGCATTGTTTATAAATATCACAGCATTCCTTAAGAGTTGTTTAGTCTGCCTTCTGAAATGAAACTCATAAGCACTCAGCTGAAAATAAAGCTTATAGTCCTAACAGCTAGTTGCAAACCAATACTAAACTTTTAATAATTCATTGAATTAAACACTGCACAGATTAGGAAACTCATTAAACAATGCCACACCAGAGAGTTGAGGGAACAGTTTAATGTGACTTGTACTGTAGGTGTTTGCTGGATGCTCTACCATCTGCAGCTCTTTGCCCTTGCCTCCCGACTGCCAAATGCCAGCCGCTTGATCAGGGAGGGAATCCTGCTGCCCACCTGCAGCTTGCTCTCTGTGGGAAGGGGGGGCTCCTGCAGTGTAAATCCTAGGAAGAACAATGAGAGCTCTGGTTACAGGCAGGAAGAGACTGCTCATGCTCCAAATCTGTTCCCCGACTCCAACAAATGGGTTACCACATCACAAAATAACTCTCCAAACAGCTTAGTATAAACTCTAAATAAATTGGCCAAACTAACATTTCTGGCAGTTGCTATGTTCTCTGACTCTAACACTATATTCACAGCCCCCTTAAAACAACCCCTGCACTGCAGGCTAAACACAATGTACAGCTACAGTCCCCAAGGGACAAAAAACAGTCTCCATCACTTGGCTGACTGGAAATCAGTGCAAAATATGCTTTTACATCCAAGCACAGTCCAGGTAGATGTTTGCTGGATGCACTACCTTCTGCAGCTTCTTCCCCTTCCCCTTGCCTCCCAACTGCCAAATGCCAGCTGCTTGATTGGAGAGGGAACCCTGCTGCTCACCTGTAGCTTGCTCTCTGTGGGAAGGAGGGGATCCTACAGTGTAAATCCTTCTGCAGCTTCTTGCCTTTGCCTCCTGACCATTGAATGCCAGCCGCTTTGGCCTCAACTCCTTCATGAGATAATGGGTCCATTTTCTTTCAGTTTGGCACTCCTTGTCTTTCCCGCTTCATCAAAAATACAGTTGTAGGTAGGAGTTTGGAAAGTGCAGAAACATTCAGTTTTGGTTCAAGAATACTTTCCATCTTACTAGCATTTACTATGTTTAAAACAGAGGGCAATGGCATTGCCAGGTCAGTTCCTGTCAGCTTGTTTTTGTGAGTTATACTCATTTTATTTCTAGTTTGCATTGAAAGCTGTTTGACCAGTTTTACAGGCATTCTGATTTTTGTACTGACTAGGCAGGTTGTTTAGGCATCATTCTTTAACCATAGTTTGAAAACAGTTTTTTATTCTTATAGAGGCAATTTAGCTTCTCCTCATCTAAGGTTTCAAAAGTCATTTAACCAGCATGAAGTCTAGTTGCCAAGGTATATATTTACATACTGGGACAGCAGTCAGGGAGCTCTGTCTCTCAGCTTCTAACTGCCACAATCTTCCTCCTTTTCTAGTACTTCTTCCTCCTTTTATAAATACACCCCACCATCCTTCGTGCCTGCTTGTTGGGTAGGCCTTATTGCATTGACTGGTTTGTTTGAGAGAGTACCTGCTAATGACTCCCTGGTCTCTTTCCCCTTGACAGTGTCCTTATACCTGGAGCAACTGGGTCCTGAAGGTTAGTAAAAACATATATCTGAGGATCAATCATTCTCAAGACCTACAGTACCAGCCAAGGCAAACATCAAAAAAACAACAATGGGGCAGTAAGCAACATAACATTTTTATTTTCTTTTATTCTTCATAGATCAAAAAGCTCCAGAGTTTTGTTGGTTTCCAATCTTCCTCAGGAAGGATTAATAATGGTCTACAGCAAATGTGTAGATTCATGATATTAGTCAAATGATTTTTTCTGTTACCAAAGGACCACAACTGGTTAAATAAACTATTAAAATAGCATTTTACATGTGGCTAGAGGCCAGATATTCAAAGCTTTGCACCTGGCACAAATCCATTGTGCTGGACTAGCACTGGATTAGCGCCAGGCTGCGATAATGAAAAGCCCTATTAGCACTGGCGCTGTGTGGTAGCACCGATGATAAATGATAGTTGTATGCAGGGGTGGGGTTAGGGGAGTGCCCAGGAATGCCAGCGGTGTGGCATATTCAAAAGTATAGCACTGCGCTACAGGTATTAGCATGATCTGTAGAGCGGCACCAATTATCACTGACAAAAAGCAGCCGGTAATGTGGCAATGCCCCCCCACATTGTGGACCCCCATAGCCATGATATTTCAGTAATCTTCCTGGAAGTCCAGTGGTCCCCCACCCCCACCCCCAGCACAACTCCTGACCCCATTCACAGTAAAAACAAAAATACTTTTTTCTGGTAGTCTAGTGGTCCCCCCGCCCAGCAGTGATGGCTCCAACTCAGCCCAAGAAAAATCCATGAACAGAGTTGGTGACTGGCTCAGCCCTCCTCTCACTACCATGGTCATCTGCTGACTGAGGTATGAATGAATGCTAGGGAAAGAACAAAAAACGCCAAAGGGTAAGCACCATGGGTTCAACCACTGAGGCCTTTTTTCTTCTTCCACATACATTTTGAAAAATTAGAGGTGTTGGAGTTTGTCTCACCTTGGTCCACATACTGGACTTCCTTTCAGTAAAACTTTGATAGGCCTTGTATGTTCCACAAATGAAAAAGTGTTGCCCTCCCCCACAAACACTCTTTAGTCCCCTAAGTTGTAAAAAGTAGTCCCAATTCCCAAGTAGGTTTGGTAGAGTAGGTGACCTTGTTCTAATTGTATTGTACCTGAAAAGATAAAATGACTGCCCTCAATGTTCTGCATGTCAGCTCACAGCCTATCCTGGGCTAAAAAGATGCCTACTGTATGTAGTTATATAGCATTTAGCATGATTGGTTAATTCTCAGTACAGTACCAGTAAAGAATTATAAATTATGACATCATTCAATTATTTATGTCTAAACATTCCAGATATTCTTATATGAGTTACATAATACCACCGCTGAAACCATGCTTATAGTTGCAACAGTGGTTACACATGCATTTTTAGGGTATGAAAATCGCAAACCAAAGGTGAGTGGTTTTGATACCCTAAGGTTGTGAGACCACTCCTACAAGCATCTGAGTGGTCTCAGTGGTAGTATTAATTGCAGTGTAGTTGCATGCAAGAAACATGTAACTACAGTGCAATTACCTTGGCAAGATGGCGTGGTGGAGCAGCATGGTTATGCAAATGCACTGGTACGTGGGCTAGGCAGCACAATGTGGCTGCAGCTCTCCTCACCCTGCTGATGTTTTGGCATCCTCCAGAGCTCGGTCTAATTTCAGTCTACAGTACAAGTCACATTAAACTGTTCCCTCAACTCACTGGTGTAGCATTGTTCAATGAATTTCCTAATCTGTGCAGTGTTTAATTCAATGAATTAGTAAAAGGTTAATATTGGTTTGCAACTAGCTGTTAGGACTATAAGCTTTATTTTCAGCTGAGTGCTGATGAGTTTCTTTCCAGAAGGCAGACTAAACCACTCTTCAGGAATGCTGTGATATTTATAAACAATGCTCTTAAGGAAAGCTGTGATATTATAAACAATGCCATGAAAATGCATTGCATAAACACTGAAAAACAGCTACTGCCATATCACTAAACAGGTACAAGTGAGTTGAATAGGCAGTGAAGAATGGTTGGAAAAGAATTAAAAGCTTCAACAATTCAAGTTGCCACTGCAGTAGAATCACAAAAATAAAATGCTACACCAGTGAGTTGATGGAACAGTTTAATGTGACTTGTACTGTAGTTTCCTCTCACCAGTTTCTCTGAGGCAGATGTTTTCTGTATGAGCTTGCGATGGCAAAGGTTTTGCTTGGCAGGACGTAAGCATGCCTTATTGTAGAACCCTGCCGGTACGATAGCAGCTTCCAAGGTATCTTGAAGTGAGCTCAGTCAAACAGGAAAATGGAGAAGTCCCTCAAACTCTAACTCTTCAAGATTTCTTTTGGAGCTCAAGGAGCTTGCTCATTGAAGGTAGCAGTCCCGAACTAAGGTTTACTGGAATTTCTCCATTAAGGACATTGGTGAAAATGTATGCACTACTCCAGCTTTTGTTAAACACGCAGGTTGACATACCTGGCTAATGAAGATAATATAGTTGCTGTAATAACTTCACAATACAAGGTAGTGGTTTGTATTTGAGAATCATTGTAGTTGGTCCAAATAGATGCTTGAAGTCACCGCACTACCTCAGCTGTGAAGCAAAGAAAAAGAGTAATAAGTTACAAATACTGCATACTCATACAGGAAGGGCATGAATGAGAAAGAACTTCTCCAAGAATCCTGATGAATGATCAAAAAGAGATGCCAGCTTCAAATATTAAGTTAAGTAACCCTTAGACACTTACTCTTGATATATGAACTGTTCTTGGTTGTATGTGACAATTGACTGTGTCTGTGAAAATTGAGAGGTGGCTAAATGCTACATCATAAGAACAGCAGGGGAATTTCAGATTAAGATAAGCCAATCCATATGTTACATTTGAAAAGAAGAAACTGCACATGTGGGAACATGAACAGAATAAAGAATTAAATAAAAAGAGACTCTTTAAATGTTTTCAGGCCCTGGAACCAAAACCAGGGTGCAACAGGTGTTAAACACTTCTGATCCTCAGCTTTTAACTGGGACTGAAACAAAAAAAAGGAAATTAAACTAGCTAAAATCCTGTTTAAAAATTCCTGTAAATTTGATGGGCAAAACTTAATTAAAAAGTTCAACCCCATACTGAATAGAAGAAGAAGACAGGAAAGGGGGAAATAGCCCCTGCAACATCTAAAATGGAGCAAAGTTTACAAGAATCAGAAGGAGCGTCCTCTAAAAATAAGGAAGAATTGCCATCAGGCCCTGCAGGGGAACCGTCACATTTCTCTGATGAGGATTCTGTCTCAAGTGAGACATCTACAGGGAAATCTAGTATGTTGAGTACAAATAAAAAAGAAACTGAAGCTGGTCCAAATAAAAATTAGCCCCATCTAGAAACCCTTGATCTTGTAGTCATCCTTTGCTGATTAGGACGCTCCGAAGATATGATATGACCGAGATTGCTGTTGAGTGGTTTCATAGTTATTTGTCTGATCGTCCACTTAAAGTAGGACTAAATGGAGCTTTCTCAACTAGTAAAATTTTGTCACAGGGGGTGCCTCAGGGGTCCATTTTGGGCCCTTTGTTGTTTACGGTATTTGTAGATGTTGTTACATCTTTATTGAAGGATACACATTGCCTGATTTATGCAGATGATATTATTTTGTATAAAAGTTCAATTTCTGTTGAACATATAAATAATTCCTTAAATAAGGACTTTGCTATCCTATGTGGGTGGTTAAAATGGAATTGTTTGGCATTAAATTATTCTAAATCAAAATGTATGTTGTTTGGATCTAGGATTAGATTAAATAGATCTCAGAATTTGTCCATTTCTGATTTGTTGGGTAATGGGTTGGAGCAGGTAAAACAATTTAAATATCTTGGAGTTTTTTTAGATCAACACCTAAAATTTTCTGATCATGTAAAATGTATTTCTCATCAGATCAATCAGAGACTTGGTGTATTATTCAAGTTTCAATCCCTGTTGACTTTATCAGCAAGACATGCAATAGCAGAGGGTGTCTTATTACCACAGTTGAATTATGATGCATTTCTTTTTATTAATCTGTCAAATAGAGAGTTATCTCTTCTTACTAATGTGTTTCATGGTATTTGTAGATTCACTTTTAAGTTGTCCTATTCTACTCATCACTGTGAACTGTATAGACTATCTTCCTGGCTTCCTCCCGGGATGGGTTGTCTGTACAGTTTATGTTTATTAACGGATACAGTTCTTCGTCAAGGTACAGATTCTCCATTATATTCACTTTTACATATTAAAATAAACTCACGGGAACTTCGCTCTGATCAACAAATTAAGCTAAAAGTTCCAAAAACTAAGACAAAAATGGGGGATGGTTCGTTTACTTACTCTGCTGCTAAAAATTGGAATGAGCTTCCTATTGTTTTATATGAAAATGTTTGTCATCAGACTTTTAAAATTAGGTTAAGAAATTATTTTCTTGCTAAATTGCATTGTTGCTGTTTTCAGTAATTATTTTATATATATTTATTTTTAATTTGGAATGTATGTTTAATGTTGTATTGTATTGTGATGTGAGTTTGTTAATTGTAAAAATCTTGACTGTATATGTATGGTCTCCGGGTCGTACATGAAAACGGGCCTTTGGCTCATTGTACTTACCTGGTAAACAAATGTTTTAAAATAAAAAAATAAAAAAACCCATCTGAGTGGCTATACAACTAATAAAGAATGTCAATATATTGCAGGCCTCAATAGAAAAACAACATCACTTGCCAGACTCTATAAAATCTCTCTCTGATAATATTCATAAGCTGGACATTCATTGGAAACAAGGTATCAAAAGAAAACTTGGACTGGAAAAGGGACAATCCAACTTAGAGGATATAGTAACTCCACTACCTCTAGAAATAAAGGGCATTAAAAAAACAGCAGAACACTTTAAGGTGGAAAATAGATGATCTGGAAAATTGAGCTAATATTAGAAATATCAGAGTATTCAGAATTTTACCAGAATGCGAGACAAAATCAACACTTAAAAATATAATGGAGATTTTCTCAAATATTTTGGGTTCAGACATTGATATTCCAACTATTGACAGTGCACATTGGCTAAGGCCTGAAAATGAAGATGATCTCTGAAAAGCACATCCAGCAATAGTTAAGCTGTTAACCTCAGAGAGGGAAGATACCATAATGAAGGCTTTTTTATGGCATTAGCAAATTTACTTAAATCAAATTTATTGGAAGGCAATAGAGAGTAAACTCTCATTTTCAATTACGTCCATAAACAAATAACAAGGGGCATAACACATACAAGTACACAACAAAACATCTATTAGTAAGACGTACAAGCAGCATCAGATCAAATTTCAATTAATCATCCATAACAATTACATCTGTGTATTAAAATACTGTACTTCTTATACGATTTTTGAAACTTGCATACAAGTGACATCAGGTTATGTTTCTTCTGTATAAAAATCCAAGCTCATGTGGCAGTACTTGCCAGAGTAACGTTACCATATTTAACTTATGAACATCAAGCAATTTTCCTAAAAAATGACTTTTCTAAAGCTTTATGGGACCAAAGGAAACAATTTTGAGAGATTCAACAAAAATTTTGGAAGGAAAGGATAAAAGGCTATGTAGTTTTTCCATCTAAATTCTAAATTGAAAGTGCTGTTGAACAACCAAACCTTGTTCTGTAGCTCTCTATAAGAAGCTTTATCTGATTTAAAAATAAGATTGCCTACAATGTTTTTCTGTCTATGAAAATGGTTGACAGAATGTTCTGTTAATGATTGGCAGAGGCACTTTTGATGACTGAAACAGATCTGGTTTATGGATAAGTAGCTAATTGGAAAGATAAGGTGGGGGGATGTACTAGTTCATTTCCAACCATTGCCTCCAAGTTTGTTGAAGGGCTATGCCAGACTTTGTTCTCTGGCATAAATGGATGAGGGGGATGATAACTATACTTTTGAAAGAGTGGGTAAGAAAAAAAGGATCACAATAAAAATTATTATATTAGTCTATAATGATGGGGACAGTTAAAGGAGCCACATGAAATGTTAATGGCATCAGTTCTCCTGTAAAAAGAACTAGGATACTGGCCAGAATCAAAAATTGAAATTAAATATCACTATTCTGCAAGAAATCTTTTTGAATGGAACAGAGATAGAAAATCTTAAGACAAGATGGTTTGGCTGATTATTATCTCAGAAGCATCCTGGAAAAATAAACAAAAATTAAAATTAAAGAACAAAGTAGACTACAAACTTAACAAGCTATAATTAGCAGTTAAAGATTGAGATGCCACAAAAGAAACTGAACTGAAGGAACTCAGGAAGTTAATTGAATCAACTGGGCAAAATATAACAGAAAATGGAAAACAAACAGTGAAATAATAGGTAGGATGTTAGCTAAAAAGTTGTAATCTTTAGAAAATGAAAAAGCAGAAATCACCTCAATACAAAATGCAGAGGGGCAGATTTTGACTGATCAAAAAGAGATCCTAATGGAATTTTCAGAATTTTATGCCTCTTTGTATACTTCAGATTGCTCCCCATCACAGGAAGAATTAAGGTATTATGAGAAATTTGTTAAGTCCAAAATATCAGACTTTGAGACAGAGACTTTATCTCAGTCTATGTCTGAAGAAGAAATTAAAGTTACATTACATTAGATGGCAAAAGCCAAACCTCCTGGGCAAGATGGAGTCACATCAGAGTTCTAGCTAACATTTGAAAAAAAATAATTATTCCAATTTTGCTTGAGCTTTTTAATCAAATACAGAGGCTAAATAAGATGCCAGACTCTTTCTCTCAGACCCACATTTCAGTAATTATAAAACAGGGAAAAGAAAGCAGTAACATTGAAAATTATAGACCTATTGCTATTTTAAATGTAGATGACAAAATACAGTATATGCAAAAATACTTAATAATAGGATGCGCCCCCCCCCCTTGGATAAATAAATAGAGAACAACTAAACTGGATTTATTCTATGTAGAACCATTCAATCAGGGCTACTTACGGTTCAATTTCTGGTGGAATACCTGGAAAATTATGGTGTTTTGGTGGCCTTGGTGGCATTGGATGCCTCCAAGGCGTTTGACATGCTGGAATGGGTTTACTTGTTTGAGGTATTTAAATATTTTGGCTATCCAGATGAGTTCATTCAAAATATTAAAACTATCTATCATAAACCATTAGCACAAATAAAAGTAAATAACAACTTCTCAGAAATTATAAAGCTTCACAGAGGGGTTGTCAAGGTTGACCACTATCTCCATCTTTATTTGTAATTGGACTAGAGCCCCTGTTAAATTAAATAAGGTCAAATAGCAAAATCCAAGGAATTAAAATAGGCATGGAGGAGACAAAACTCAACACTTTTGAAGATGATGTTTTATTAGCATTGCAGGAGCCAGAATTTAGTATACAATAACTAACAACAGTAATAAAAATATTCTCTAAAGTGGCAGGTTACAAAATTAATGAAAATAAATCAGAAATGATTATTTTTTTATATGCAAGATCCAGAAAAAATACAAGAATACATAAAAGCTAACATAAAAAAGATGGCGTGAAATATTCAGAAATCTATATTCATAACAACATAAATAATTTTTATACCTTAAATTTCAAATACCTTTCAAATTCATTCAAATATAGACTACAATTTTGGATTAAGATACCATTATCTTTGTGGGGGGAAAAATGTTAATTATAAAAATTATGGTGATCCCCTTCTTATCTTACAGGTTACAAACAGTGGTAACTCCTATTCCACATAATTGGTTAAAACAAATGAATAAAGACATAAAAAAATTCATGTGGAACAACAAACCAGCAAGAATTGCTTGGTATAAGCTCTGTTTCCCTCAGGTTTAGGGAGGTTTCACTTGCCCTGATATTGAGAGATGCCATATCTCTTATATTGGGCCCTATGTACTAACAAATTTGTTGCCTGTGCGCCACAGATCCAAGGTGCATAGGCAATCTCACGGGTGAATGCAGCATAGTGGGGGGTCCTGTGGACCCTCGGTGGAATTCACCAAGGATGGGTAAGTGCAGCACAAGGCACATACACACCTCCCTCTTAAGCACCTCAGGGATGTCCATGCTGGGGGTATGGTGGGGGTGTGCCTGTACTATGCAGCATTCACTAAGCCATGTAGTGCCAGGAGGAGGGGGCACCAGGTATGCCTGTCTGGAGGTGGCATATCCCAGTGACTGCCCCTGTGAATGACAGCCGCTGGGTGTGGCAATAATGGAGACCTGTCCTCAATGCTGTACCAGCCCACTAGCCTACAGGGGAGGACTGGGGTAGTGTCTCAGGTGATTGTCCAATGGTATATCTACAATGCTGCTATACGTGGCTTGTCCCACACTCCCTGCACCCTCAGCAAAAGTGCAAGGGATCCACTCAGGGACCCACTATGGGCATCCAATTGGATGCCCACCTGGGTCCCCGACTCCGCCCCTGACTGCCTGTATGACCATGCACACTGTGGGAGCTTGGCCATGAACAAGCTCCCCGTGGGTGCTAGTAGTAGTGCATACCACTTACTCTGCACCTGTCCAGGGCCACATAGGTATGCGGTTGGGGTACATGCCTCAGATGTGTATTACCCACTCTTTAGTGCATCATGCGCATAATGAAGATTGTAATAAAATGGGCATATGATACAGAATCCAGCCTGACTTTAACCTTTATAAATAATCTAATTAAGGAATCTTCCCTGGAACAAATTGATAGAACTCAAATATGCTTTTCAGCCAGGAAGTTACGAAAAGTCAAAAGTCTGATTATTAAGAACATAGCAGAAGGTGTTATTAAATATATAAATAGAACCAAATGGGAACTACATCTGTCATCTAGAAATAAAATGTGGAACAGTCCTAACTTTAGGCTAGAAGGGAAGTTATTATTAATTAAGTTAAGGGAAGGGAAATGAAGAATTTGATGGAAAGACTTTATGAGAAAGAGAATAAATTAACCTTGAACCAATTTTAGGAAACATTCTCACTAAATAATAACCAATATTTTTTTTTTAATCAGCTTAGTAGTTTCTACAATAAAGATTATAAAAGGTGGGAAAGGGCACCTAATAATAAGGAGATGGAGCAAGCCTTGCAGAGAACTTTAGAAAATAAAACTGTCAAATTATTTGCATGGTTAATGGGAAATTTAAAAAACCTTATCATAAAATGTATAAAAACACCTTCCAAAAATGGGAAAGAGAACTTAAACAAAACTGTACAGTCCAACAAATGACATTAGCTTGCAATGCGATCTCTCAATATAAACTTACCAGAGACAGAGTTATACAATTCAAGGTTCTTAATAGGGCCTACTACTCTCCCTATAGATTATATAAAATGAATATTGGAATCAATATTCTGTGCTGCACTGTAAGGATGAAGGAGCAGATATACTATATGCTATCAGGGAGTGTAAATTAAGGTTTTAGTTGGTGGTTTTCTGCTTTTGAAATCCCAAAATAAAGTTGGCTTTGAATTTCCACACTGGAAAGATCAAAGATTCACAATATTGCAAATGTACAGTCCCAGGGGTGTAAACCCAGAGATCAGATTAATTCTTAAAGCAAATATATCAGTTAAGAGATCAGTTCTTAAAAATTGGAAATGTGATTCTCTGTCAGTTCCTTTCCCAAACCACAAATGGAAACACTTTTTCCCGTCGGCACTTTGCAATTATAAATATTTCAATGATTTTAGTCCTGAGTGTAAATTATTCAAAAAATAAATTGATTAATGGACAAAAAATTATGTTATTGGATAGATAGTTAGATACCAATGTACATTACAAAACAGTATTCAGACTGCTTTTAGGCACTATTTATATGATGTCTCCCATTTTATCTAATATATTAATATCCAATATGGAATAATATTTGAAAATCTATGTCAAAATGTTTTTTCTTCTGATATACTTGTACTATGGAATAATGATGACCCATCTTCCATTGTCTATGAATTAAGAATTATATACCTAAATAAAAATATTCTTTAAAAAAAATACAGTGCAATTATCTTGTTACATGTAATTAATGATTAGTTACATTGAAACAGACACAAGTGTAACCATATAAATGTATTATTAAATAAGATGAATCAGTAATATATTTAAATTAAAAAAAACTCACGTGAAAGTGTCCATTTCCAAGGCAGCTGCACATGGCACACTCTTTACATAATAACAGTGTCACACACTCAGAGGAAAGGAGTGCACCCATTGATTGTGAACACTTCCTTAAACTATAATAATCATAAGAAGACATCTCATGCACATAGTTCTAAGAGGCTAATGTTATAAGTTCAGTTAACAAATTCCATTTTCATGAAGGGCATTCTCTAATATCTTGCAAAGTAAAACATTTAGATTTTTTAATTCAAATTTCATTTTTTTAAACAAAAGTATCTAACGTGATTTTTAATATGTGTATATGTATAGTTCCTATTTCTCTTCAGGTTATGTGAGTTTCTTCTCAAGTACTTTGTGTGCCAGAACTGGTCAGCTTTGTTTCACAGTTCTTTCTCCCAAATAATTTGAAAATACGCTCTCACCATATAACATGCTAAAGAAATTTAGTTCAGAACTACAGGATACATGTGTAAACCAGAGGGATGTGTCTATCTTCAATTTTTCATACAGTACAGGTACAAGGCCTGCCAGATCCAGTAGACTGCCAGAGCCTCTGCAATGTATCTGACAAGGTACTAGTGCTCTAAAGGCTGGCTATGGCAACATCTCAATGGCAAACCATGTCAAGTCCACCACTGTACTACCAGCTGCCTCTAAGATGGATACCAAAGTCTGCAATTGGGTTGTTAAACTAGTCAGTGGACATGATGTGGCATAAAGTATGCTGGCTTACGAACATACGAACATATGAAATGTGCCAGCAGATAAAGGCCTAGAGGTCTATCAAGTCTGCTCAAATGTGCAGCTAGCACCTCTTATTCTGCAGCTGCCCCTCCCTTCCACCCTTCCCCTTCATTAACCCTTCCCCTTGTCCTGTCCCATCCTCATTTGAAGCAGTCCACTGTTCTACTGCATACCACTTCAGCAGGTAATGCATTCCACCCAGCCACTACCCTCTCTGTAAGAAAGTGTCTCCTCATCTCCCTCCTGAACCTTCCTCGCTCCAGTCTCATATCATGGCCCCTGGTGGCCCTCCCTTCCCTTACTTTGAACAGCCCCTCTGTACCCATCTTGTTTATTCCTTTCATGTATTTAAAGGTTTCAATCATGTCACCCCATCTCTCCTCTCCTCCAGTGAGTACATGTTCAACTCCTTCAACCTCTTCTCATATGATAAGTCCCCAGCCCCTTGATCATCTTTGTTGCTCTCGCTGCCCTCTCCAGTAACTTAATGTCCCTCTTCAGATCAGGACACCAGTGCTGCCGCAGTACTCAGGTGTGGTCTAACTAATGACCTATACAGTGGCAGAATCACCTCCTCCCTCTCGAGGATATACCCCTTGCAATACAACCCATCATTTTGTTGGCCTTTGCAGCTGCCTTCCTACATTATGCCGAGTTGTTCATTGACCCTGTAATGAGCACACCCAGATCCTTCTCCTCCTCTGTCTGGGCTAGCTGCACCCCCCAGCTGGTAACTCCTCCTTGGGTTCTTCATCCCAAAATGCAACACCTTGCACTTTTTGGCATTAAAGCCCAGTTGCCAGGTGTCTGACCAGGTTTCAAGCTTTGCCAGATCATCCTGCAACCCCTGCCATCCCCCTAGGTCATCCACCACCAAGCCTACCTTGGTATCATCAGCAAATAGACTGATCTTGCTCTTGATGTCCCATGATATGTCTGCAATGAATTTCCCAAACAACACTGGTCCCAACACTGAGCCCTGTGGAACACCTCTCGTCACTGCCCTTGGGTGTGAGAGCTCCCCACCCACCACCACCCTCTGTTGCCTTCCCTGCAACCAGTTTCCTACCCATCTCACCAGCTTTGCACCCGCCCCTGTGCCAACTAACTTCCTTCCCAGCCTTCCATGTGGCACTGCGTCGAATGCCTTACTGAAGTCCAGATACAGGACATCCACTGCATGGCCCCTGTCTAGTTGCCTAGTTACCCAGTCATAGAACTCAACCAGGTTGGTTTGGCAGGATCTGCCACGTATGAAGCCATGCTGTCTGCTGTCCTGTAGTCCTTTGGCCTCTAGGAGGGGCCACCAGCCTCTCCTTCAGAATAGTCTCCATTAGCTTACCCACGATGGATGTGAGGCTCACTGATCTGTAGTTTCCCAGTTCATCCTTGGGGCCACTCTTGTGGAGGAGAACCACATGAGCCATCCTTCAGTCCTGAGATACACACCCCGAATGTAGTGAGGCATTAAATAGGTCAGCCAAAGGTCCTGCAAGGACCTCTGCCAGCTCCTTCAGTACCCTGGGGTGGATGCCATCTGGGCCTGGCGCCTTATCCACCCTCAGTGCCTTCAAACCCTCTCGAACTCTGCTCTCCATGATTTCCCCACCTGTCACCACTTCCCCCCCTGCTTCTGCCATTTCTCCCACCTTGGGTGTCACCCCCCCTCTTCTCTTTAGTAAATACTGAGCAGAAGTACTCATTTAGTGCTTCTGCCTTATCGCACCCTGTTTCCACCCAACCCCACTCCTTCCTAATCCTTACTATGTGGTCCTTACAGCTCCTTTTCTCCCTGATGTACTTAAAGAAGTCCTTCTCCCCCTTCTTAATGCCTTGTGCCAGCCTGAGTTCCGTAGATGCTTTGGCTCCCCTTACTGCCCTTGTCACCTCCTTCGATTCTGTCAAGTACTCCTCCCTGTCCTCCCCCTCCTGTTTTCTTGTACTTCCTAAAGGCAGCTCTTTTCCTCCTTACCTTTTCCATGACCTCCTTGCTCAACCAGATCGGTTTCTTAGCCCTAGCCTTCTTGCTCTGGACTTTGCAGCAGGTTTTGGTTGCCTCCACTATCCCCAGCTTTATGAGCTCCCACCTCTGGTTAGTGTCCATACTAGATTGAATTCTGGCCAGGTACCCTTTTACCACTTCCCCCATCCTCCCAAAGTCGGCCCTCCTGAAGTCCAGCACTATTGTGCCAGATTCCACTCCTTCCTTGCCCATATCCAATGTGAGCCATACTGAGTGGTGGTCACTCCCTGACAGCGGTTCCTCCACTGTAAGTTCCCTCACAAAGTCCCCATTTGCCAGCACAAGGTCAAGGGTATTTCCTAACCTGGTTGGTTCACTGACCATTTGCAGCAGGAAGCTGTCCTGGAAGGCATCCAGCAGTACCTGCTCCCTTCTGTTCCTGGTTGTTGGGGTGCTCCAGTCCACTCCTGGCATGTTGAAGTCCCCAACAATCAACACACTACCCTTCTCTCAGGTCCTTCTGTTCTGTCCCGCTAGTTCCCTGTCTAACTCCTCCATCTGAGATGGTGGCCTGTACACCACTCCCATTCTAAGAATCCTATTCTTGGAATCCTGGATTTGCATCCAAAGTGACTCCGTACTACCCTCCTCCCCTTCCTCCCTTACACACTTCAGTCCTTCCTTCACATATAGTGCCATCCTTTTTGGCTTGTACTTTTACAGAGTGCATACTCTTAAGTATGTCATCAGATTCTGATTAGATAGTCACATCAGTTATGTATCTGATCAGATAATATTGTCCATCATGTATTGGAACATGTACATGATAACATCCTGTTCAACAGGGTGACAGATCATGCTCTGATATATGAACACTTCAGGTGTCTTGTTAGGCACAAGGCAAAGTCAAGTGTCTTTAATCACCTGAGAGGTGCATATATCTGGCAGTGATCACACACCCAGAAGTGTGTTATCACACTTACAAAACAGACAGAAAACTAACAAATAAGGGGAAAAATGCATGAAAAAGTTTCAGGCATGTGGTCACCAGTGGTAGAATAGAATTTTTCTTACCCATTTTACAAATCACTATGAATCACTTTTATCGTCATGCTGTCTGTTGCAGGAGCTTTAGGTCACTTTCACTAGGCCTCACATTGTTGTTTTTAATGAAATGAATGATAAATGAAGATATTTCTTGTCATGTCTTCAGTCTTCTAAAGTATAATGTCTTATTTCAGATATGAGATTTTGCATTAGATGCCCTGAAGAGCACTGGTCAAGTGATACACGAGACAGATGCATCCCCAAAACCATAGAGTTCCTTATCTATGAAGAACCTTTAGGTGCAATGTTGACTTCAGCTACAATCATCTGCTTCCTCAAAACGGCCTTCATCCTCTGCATTTTCTTCAGGTTTCGTGATACTCCAATCGTCAAAGCCAACAACCGTGAACTTAGTTATCTTCTCCTTGTGTCCCTCATGCTGTGCTTACTCTGCTGCTTGATGTTTATTGGTCAGCCCACAAAGACAAACTGCATGTTACGTCAAACTACATTTGGTATTATTTTTTCCATTAGTATCTCTTGTATCCTGGCTAAAACAATCACAGTGGTCATTGCCTTCAATGCTACAAAGCCCAACAGCAAATTAAGGAAGTGGGTAGGATCAAAAGTACCCAATTCAATAGTGGCTTCCTGCTCACTGCTTCAGATTATTATTTTTGCAGTTTGGTTAACAACATCTCCTCCCTTTCCTGAACGGGATCTGAAATCTGAAGATGAAAAGATAATAATTCAGTGTAATGAAGGTTCAAATACTGCCTTTTGGTGCATGCTGGGTTACATGGGTTTTCTGGCTAGTGTCAGTTTTGTAGTTGCTTTCCTGGCAAGAAAGCTGCCTGACAGTTTCAATGAGGCCAAGTTTATCACCTTCAGCATGCTGGTCTGTATTAGTGTTTGGCTCTCATTTATTCCTGCTTACCTCAGTACTAAGGGGGAAGTATATGGTTGCAGTAGAGATATTTGCAATCATTTCATCTGCCTGGCCTGCTTAGTTGTATTTTTATCCCTAAATGCTATATTATCATTATGAGGCCTCACATGAATAGTAAAGATTATTTATTAGGAAGGCAAAAGTAAGAAACATTAAAATCAATTATATCATTGTTTTCCATTATTTCTAGTATAGTTCATATAGTTTCTTAACACCCATTTATTTGTATTCCAGCCCTGGGTTTTAAGCCATAACATTTCTAGATGAATCACTTTACTTTTACAAAAATAAAATTGACTTCTATCTCTTCTGTCTTCTTGATTGTATCATCTCTGGAGAGAATTGTAATAACTATGACAGTGCCCTTGTCTTAAAAAGGTTTTTTCTTCATGATCTCAGCCTTCTGCATACTCAAGGGTCTCTACAAGAATGAACACATGGAGATGTTTGCACCCGTGTCCTCCAGCAAGGAACAGAGATGCACCCCAACACACTGAGGTGATAAACTTAGGGGAAACTTAGCAGGAACATTTTCTCCAAAGGTGGTAAACATGTGTACTATCAGTGGGAACAGTGGATATGAAGACAGTATAGACCATCAAGGTAAGACTGCAAACATTTCTGCTTACCAATGGAATCAATGCTTAGTAGAGAGGTAGAGAATCCCTGAGAATTGGCATATGTGTGCACAGAATACTTGTTCATTTCGCTTTGCTTATGAAGTGTGGGGTAGACATGATAAATCTGGTATCCCTTCCGACCTTGAATTACCAGGTTACTATGTCACTAAGTTACTATGTTCACATTAAATTAAAACTTTAAAAAAGGGAGTGGTCCTCTTTTATGGAACATCAACAATATCCTCCTGATCTCTTAACTGTAAGCTTTTATTAAAATAATAATGTCCTGTCCCAGATGGCACCATAGTTAGCCATCTCTAAAGATAATTTACTTTAAAGTTGATAACTGTGAATTTGAAGGGGCTAGGAAATGTTATTTTTTTAATGTAAGCTTGAAGTGAGGGCAATATCAATATGTTTCACTGGTACAGCTTACATATATATCAATAATTTCATGTTTTATTGATAACCTCTATTGTTACATTATAATATATTTTAGAATTGTCCCCTTAACCCCTCCCAGGAACGATGGACGCTACACTTATTTTACTTTTTGGTTGCTCATTGGCAATATTTATTTTGGCACAAAGAATATATTTACATCCACAATATTATTACTTCACATTCCACACATATGTTCTTTCAAAGTTTTCCTGGTTCCGGCCTCTGTTCTTTTACTGGTCATTCCTCCAACTTGACTTTCAGGGCCCAGACACTGTGAATCCGTCCCTCTCCTCCACACCAGAACCAGGTCGGTTCCACCTACCCAGGCTTTCGCCCTCCAGGCCCAGACACTTCTGAATC
The DNA here is from genome assembly GCA_016271365.2 of Neoceratodus forsteri. Classification (NCBI taxonomy): domain Eukaryota; kingdom Metazoa; phylum Chordata; order Ceratodontiformes; family Ceratodontidae; genus Neoceratodus; species Neoceratodus forsteri. The sequence continues at coordinate 1,060,262,777 of CM028130.1, read as the reverse complement.
TGGTGCCTGGACCTATCCCCATCCCCACTTTACCACCACATCTGGGTTCCTTGTCCCCAGCCCATGTATCCTTCCCCGCTCCCCCTTTTCCTTCTTCCACTGCCCCTCCTCCAGCTTGTGATGGACGGAGGGGCTCCCCCCTTGTGGGCTAGTATCTGAAACCTTTGCTGGCTATCTTGTTCACTAGCTCCCCAATAGGCCTCAGGAATAGGCACATGCAAAATTCCGACAAGTGTATCCCGTCAGACCTGTACACCTCAGACTGATTGAAGGAAATGTCCTTGTGCTGCAGGTGCACTCCCCCCATTTTGATTACTGCACTTGTCACTCTTCTATTCAGATGCTTCCTTACTTTTTTGATCAGTTGAATGTCTTTAACCCACCTCCAAACACACCGGGAGGTGATATCGGACCAGCCAATTGTCACCCTCAGCCACCACCCTCTCAATTTCTCTAAGTTCCCCATGATGTTCTGCCCCAATTCACCCCATGGCAGGCCCCCCAAATCATTGCCCCCCATGTGTATAATAATGCAATCCAGCATGCCCCACTGCAACATTAACTCCTCCATTAGTGGCATGAGCTGCGCCCACCTCATCCCCCTAATGCCTTTCCATAGCACCCTGGTGTGCTCAGTATTGTATCGCAGCTCTGCTGCTCTGAAGGTGGTAACCACAAACCTTTCAGCCCAATATATGAAGGAATGCCCCACTATACAGATTTTCCTCTTGGAACCTGCCATGAAAAACAAGATAAACAGTGTGAGTTGCTTTTGTCAATACATGACATACCTGCTCATCCCAGGCCAGTTCGTCCCTGCCCCACCTGCGCTTCCCTCTGAACTCCTGGAACCTCACCCACCCTGCTTCATAGGCCCTCAATGTGTTTGCTGACCAGGAGCCCCAGTACAGTGCCCTGGCTGTGTCCCTCCAGCCTCCCATAACCGGTCCAGGATCCTGGTCCTGTGTGGTGCTGTCTGAGGCCTCAGTTCCCGAAACCTGTCAAGCTGTAAATGGGAAAGACTGTCAGATGCTTTGTTCCTCAGCCTTTCAATATGATGTGCTTTGAAAGATAGGTTCAGTTGTGGCCCCAACAAGACCAAGCACCTGAGCAACCTTCCCACTGTCTCCGTCCTCCCCCCTTGTCTATTAATGACCTCCAGCACCCCTTTGTTGTAGCACCAAAACAATATGCACTTCCCTTTCACTTTATAACCCCACACTTCTAGGGCCACCCATATCGGGAAGATTTCCAAGAATGTGATATCCTTCAAAACTCCCCCTTTTTCCCACAATGCCAGCCAAGGTTCCGACATCCATTCCCCTTGAAAGTACACCCCCATTCTCAGGGCACCCAAAACATCTGTGAACAGCTCCAAGTCCATCTTCCATGCCCACTCCTCAAGCCAGAATGTCACCCCCTTATAGCTGTCGAGAAACTCTCCCATACCTGGAAGTCCTCCACACCCCTCTCAACACATCCACCCAGTGGTGTGGCAGCTTAGCCTTCCCCATGGCCCTTCCTAGCCTCCTTGTAAATGCCCTGCCTGGGCTGAAGGCCTTGCAGATGAAATTAAGGTACCCCAGCAGTTGTTGCATTTGTACCAGTGGCACCTTCCTCCTCCCCACAACCTGGGCCAGCAGGCCTTTAAGGCATGCCACTTTTTCCCCAGGAAGCTGGAAACATCCCTCCTCCATGTCCACCTCTATGCCAAAGAATTCTAATCTCCCGGTGGGGCCGGCCGTCTTGCCCTGCACCAGTGGTATCCCTATCTGCAGGCACATTTCCTTAAAATCCCTCAACATCCACTGTGCCTCCGTTCTCGATTCTATGAAGAGAGGAGGAAATGATCCAGGTAGTGCACCACCCTCCTGTGCTCATACCTGACCCTGAATGCCCACTGCACCCAGGTGCTGAATGCTTCAAAGGTGGAACAAGCCACAGAGCACCCCATGGGCATGGCTTTGTTGGAATAAATGCTCCCTTGGAACTGAAAACCCAACAGGTCCCAGTCTTCGGGCCTGGTGGGTAAGAGTCGAAATGTCAACTCTATGTCCATCTTCGCAAGCCATGACCCCTCGATAGCCCTGATCAGCATTATGGCCTGCTCTACAGAGGCATTTGGAGGCAGTATGGTGCAGTGGTCTAAGGCTCTGAGCTGCAAATCTGGAGACCTGCGTTTGAATTCCACAGTCCCCCACTTGCATACTGTGTGACCCTGAGCAAGTCACTTAACTTTCCTGTGCTACCAGGTCACACCTGTAAACAAGCTTTCAGCTTAGTGTGCTACCCCTGGTTAAACAATTGGGAAAAAAACAAAAACATGACATGCAACACTGCCCTAAGGTGATAAGGTATGCCCTCATTCACCGACGAGCTCTCGGGGTAGGATAAGTGATGGATCAAGCAGAATTCCCCTTCTGCCTTCTTGTGAATGATACCCAATGGGGAAACTTGGAAATGCGCACATGGGGTGGCCCCTAATGGGTCCTCCACCTGGCTGGCATTGATTTCCTTTTCTATCTTGGCCCTACTATCCCCTCCTTCCCCTATACTGACCCAAGATTCTTGGCCCACATCCCTGCCCAACCCCCAAAACCCCAGTGGGAAGCCTGTCTGGAAACCCTCCCTGAGCAGCTCTGCTGCCTCCTTATTCGGGTATTCCATGGTCCACTCCTCCACCACCGCTAAAGAAATGGGAGTACGCACCAGCACGTAACCCCACCACCCTCCCTTGGGAGCCCTGTTGATGCCAACCTCCAGGAGCGTAGTGCTTCCCACTGTGGTTGCCCCTCGGCCCCTGCCCTGTCTCCCCGGGCACCCCAAAAGGAATGTTCATAGTACTGTCCCTCGTGCGGTCCTCCTCTGTCTCCCACTTGCCGGTAGTTGGAGACTCGGTGCAACCCCCCGCATTTGGAACAAGCATGCAGGAACTTACAGCTGTTCCATGTGCAGTTGGCCTTGTTATAGCCCCAGCAGGTCTTGGACCCTGCGGCAGGAGAGGTCTTCCTTGCCTGCTTACCCTGGTCCCACCCACTTCCCCAGAGAGGGTCCTCAAATATAACTCTGAGTGGGTACAGTCCCATCTCAGATCCCCTTTGGCCACCATCCTCTTCCGGAATGCCTCATCATATTTGAGCCATCTGTACCCAATGTTTGCCTTGTACGCATCTCGAATGATGGACATGTACATCAGCAGGGGGATGGCAAGCTCCGGCTGCTTCTCCAGAACCAATGCGCTGTAGATGATGAAGCCCCTTGCCAATTATCGATGGTCTTCCCTTTGTACTTCACCTCCTCCATCTTGTGGCCTACCACTGCCACTGTCATTTCAGACTTCCCCACAGACTCCTTCTGTTCATATTTCATGGTCATGTCCTTGTCCACCAGCCCAAAGATGTCCACATACTCCCCCTTCCAAATTTTTTCCTTGATTGAGGCTGGGATGTGGTCCCCGACCGAGCAGCCAGGTGGCCCGTCATACAATTTTTGGGCTGTCATTTTGGCCCCCCTTTCCACCCTAGCCCCTTTACTTTTTAAGGCCTGTATAGCCCACTCTGTCTTTTCGATCCCTACGTCCCCCATGTCACCAAGCAACCCCTCTAAATATTCTTTCAGACCATTTTCATGCAAGATGACCACGTCATTCTTACCCCCATCCAGGCTCCCATCGTCCAGTTCCGGTGTGGGCAGGGGTGCTGGGATGGGTGTGGGGTGTGGCACTTTCCATCTGGGTCTCTTGCCCCCTTTTTCCTGCCCGGGTGCTCCTCTCGTTCCTTCCACTTTCTCAGCACCTCTTCCTCTGTCTCACTCTGCTTCACTGCCACTACCAGCTCCAACATCTGCCCATCAATTTCTATGCTTCCTGTATCAACTTCTCCCTGGACAACTGGGCTCACTTGGGTGCCATGGCTGCTGCTACGTTACTACAGGCAGAGGGGCAAAAAACAAATGTTCAGCCTTGCATATTACAACAAGACCACCCCCTTTTTCCCACAGTCGCAATGGCACTTCCAGACTGCACCACCTGTGGGCTCCGTGGGCCAGCTCCCACACCCCCTGGGACCGGGCCAGCCATCCCAGCGAGCTGCTAGGTGCTCTGTTTCACCCGCCATAGGCATTTCTTTTTTTTTTAACCCTACTGTCTGCCCAGCTGCCCCACGGAGTTTTAACTCCCCCTCCATGGTGCCAATGTGGAGGTCTGTAGCTGGCTTCCTATGCCCACTGAACCTGTTTGGCATATCCTCCTCCTGCTTTGTATCTGTGCGCCAGCATTTTCTTTCTACCATATTGCTTTATTATTATTTTTTTTTTCTTTTTGTGTCCTGTCTGGCCCTGTCCCTGCTCCAGGCCTCACCCGCCCCTTAGGCCATTCGCTGCTCCAGTACCCATGTATTAGGCCTGCATTTTCATTTATTATTATCTCCTTCCTTCTTTATCCCTGCATTCCCCTTCCCCAGTGAACACCAGTAGCACAAATGACCCTTGGGTCATCAGTCTGATTCAAAAAACCCATATTCTTTGTATCAGAGGCAGCTGCACTGTCTCTGGGCCTCCACTCCACATCACATCCCTCCCCCATGCAGGTCTTAAAAACCAGGCCGTTCTGGTATTCCATCTCCAAAAGTGGTCGCACCCTCCAATGTCCCACTCATCCCCAATTGCATGGAGCACCACAGCTGCAGCCTTTTCTGGAGGCTCAAGCATTGTAACATTGTCCACCTTAGGGGCCACCTCGCCCCTCATCCCGCCAGGCATCTTGGCCTCAAGGCCCCACTCCTGCATCGTGCATGCTGCCGTGAACCACGAGCCAGGCCCCATTTCCATCTGCTCTGGGCCTGCCCAGCTAGGCCCTGAAAACTGCCCACATGCTGTCCAGCCCTCAGCAGAGCCACCGCAAGCCACAATCCCAGCACAATGCCCCCCACTTGCCCTGAGATGGCTGGAGGTATCCGCATTTATTTATTTTGATTTTATTTTGCAACCAAGCTGTGCCCGACACCTCCAACAGGCTGCATGCCCTTCACGGAGATCCACTCCAACACCCCCCAAAACATCCATCACTGCTAGCAGGCCCCAGAGACCAAAAACACCCCTCTACTGCACCATCCTTCTACTGCCCAACTAACCCTCACCCTTCTGTTAATGCAGCATGGATGCAGCACCTGAAATCAATGAACAAACAAAACCTCACAGTTAAAGCTGCGCTTCCATCTCCCAACCTTGTCCTTCCCCCCAATGAGCCATGCGGCTCTGCCAGTAACCACTACAACCATGCCTCCATCTAGCCACCACACTGTGAAATGAAGCAGCCATCCCACTAGGCCACTCCGGACACTCTAGGGCCTACCTGCTACTAGCCAGACCTGGAAGGGGCCTCCACCATATGCCACACGGTTATCCGCTTCCCTTCCAATAGCCACAGAACAAACAGCTGGGCCATGCTCCCTACTCCAGCATCCCTGGCGACCACAAAAGTCTCCCTTTTTTCTGCAGTTTCATGCGATGGGGAACCAAGCACACATGCTCGGTCACGAACCGCACTGGGAGGAAAATGCTGGATATCACCACCAAACAATCCACTTCTGTGTCTTACCCCCCAAGCTTTCTGTCTGTAAGAACTGCATGAGCATACCACAAACTGCCTGCAATAAGCCCTGCTTGCTCCACGTGGTTTAAGCCAACCTAAATAAGCCTTTCCACCGCAGGCACATCAGTTCAGAGCAGCTCTCCCTTGTAACCACACTATCACCAGGCTTTTTGTCTTTTTCCACAGATGCTGCACAACAGACCACCCGTGATGGGCTCCCATTCACCCATGCGGTTCCATAAAGCCTCAAGCAGCTTGCTAGCACTAAAACCTTCTTTCTGCCAAAACCAGATACCCTCACCTTAAAAGACATGAGGCACATTCTTTAAACCATTTCTTCACCACTTACTGCACTCCAGTCAAACCTAATACATCCAGCTCTGTATTTATAGACATAACAGCAAACAGTACAAATGCATGCAAAACAAACATGTGAAATCTGCCCAGGTTTTTCTTTTCTTTTTTTTTTAATTTGCACTGAGATAACACACGATCAAATGAGCTAGCCCCTGGGCCACATGGCCTACAATGCCTAGCTGCTCCAAAGTGCCTCACCTGAAGACCGCCAATGAAGTCGTGAGTTCTTCAATCTGAAAACATTCCCGGCAAAAAGAGGTCATCCTGCCTGAGTCCTGGCCTAATATACCCCTACAGGACCCTTGGTCAGGATCCCTTGGGGCTCCACCCCCAGCCAATCCCTGGGGCTCTGGCATGGCCCAGTCATATTACACTTCCACCCGCTTGGTGATGTCACTAGCCCCACCCCTTCTACTTGATCCTTCCCTCCCCCTTCCTCCCCACCCTTCCCCCTCCTGTGTTTCTTTCTGGCAGGGGTCATCAGTCAACCTGGCCTGCCTTTTAGTGACAAGCCCCATTACTGATAAAACTTTAAATTATTGAACAATGATTTCAGCAAGGGACTGGAAGCTGAAGCCAGGCTGTGCTAATGTGAAAATTCCAACTGCTGTGGAATCAATGGTAGATTGTGATCCCCCACTAGCACTAGTATAGTTTTATATAGTGACATTTTAGGCCTCATATATAGAAACAAAGATAGTTCTTTCTTGTGTAGTGGGTTGCTGAAATAATTCTAGCCACTCCCTGTTATAAAAACCAAAAATACTGTAGTGTGTTCAGTTCACTTTATTACAGACAGTTATCAATGAGATCTAGAGGCATTTACATATCCTGAGCTATTCTGTTCCATTATTGACCCCTGTACTACTTTGCCTAACCCCCAGTTTACTTGTTATCATTGTGCTGATAATGATAAACTTTTCTAAACTGATTCCATGTGCCTACTTTTTTTGACTTCTTATAAAATACAAAAAGAAATCTGGTCTTGTTTTGTGTCCTGTTGCTGTAAATATTTTTAAGGCTGCATGGCAAAGCCATGCTGTCTTTTTGCTATGAAGTAGATTAGAAATGGGACTTGCAGGACAGCTATTGTGTGTACTTGCACTGTGTTGCTGTCATGACCATAGCACTGGTTTTCCACTGCCTTCCCCTCTGTGGAACACTCAACGCCCTCTCTCACCTCCTCCTGCAGGAGCACTGAAGAAATAGTTATGCAGAGTTTTTAAAAACACAGGATATGATCACCAGTTTCTAAGCTTATTCTGCTGTCAGTTGATGATTTGACTGGCACTAGGACCCTGGGGAACTCTAAGTGCAAAGCAGATTGCTAAGGCTGTTAACACCCACATTGGGCTACTTTACAGGCATATGCAATGTTTGACCCCAGAGGCTCTTAACCTGGCCATTCAAAGCTCTCTTGTCTCACTTATTGATTATGGCTTACCAATCTATAGATCAGCTACTGAAACAACTCTTTGCCGTATCATAGTTGCGCTCAACCAAGCATGCTGGCTCCTTACTGGCTCAGCCCATCTGTCCCATACCTGCAACATGTACGCTCAGGCTAACTGGCTCCAATTCAAAGGTAGACTCATGTACCAAACATGTTTACTGTCCAAAAAAGTAAGCTTAGGCAAAATGCCCCTAGGAGTGCAAAAGCTTATTACCCCCACTATCAACTGTTGTTACACCAGAAGCTCTGCTAGCCAGATTTTTAATATACCCAGCTGTCAAACTTCTCTGGGACAAAGGTCCTTTGCCTACCATGCCCAGCTATTGATGAACTCGCTGCACCATTACATCACTTCAGCATCCACCTTGGGCTTCTTCAAGGTTAAACTTAAGCAACAGCTAGTTGCTGAAGCAGGTTGTGACTGCTTCCAATAACCTTCATTTGTGTGACCAGCACTTATTTTATTTTTATTTATTTTTATTTATTTATTTATTAAATTCTCAGATTACAAATACCTTTGAGCAGGAACTGCTCGTTTACAAAGGTTCCACGTCAAAGGATGAGGGTCAACATACATACAGATGTAGTAAAAGAATGCACAAAAAACAACCAAAACAACTAAAAGAAAAAAATAAAGATACTCAGTTATAACAAACTTTGAGATAATATTCATATAACGAGCAGCTTGAGTAGGCAGCTGGCTGCGGTAACAATAAGAGATAGAGGGCACCATAGGCAGTTAGTATGGCAGGCATGCTACCGGGAGAGGAAGTTGGCAGGCTAATGGGCCACTGTCCAATAGTGGTGGAAAATGTCTTGTACCAGTGGAGATGTGAAGCAGTAAAGGAGTCACAAGGAAGGTCCAGTGCCAGAGGGAATGAGATTGGGAAAGGGCGGGCTGTGAGACATGAGTGAGCTGGGAGGTGTTTAGAGAGATCTCTGTTCAATGAAGCAGTCACATTGAGTGGTAGAGGTGAGGTAAAGTTTGAGATTCCTTTTGAAGGGTCCAAGTGTAGTAGAGGAAAGTGCTTCTTTATTGAGGAAATTGAACCATTGAGCAGCTCTATAGATAAAGGACCACTGACCCATGGAGGTACGACATCTTGGAACCCGAAAGGTTAGAGATTGGGCACCACGTGTTTGTTGAGTGCCACTGTAGGTAGTAAGGAGTGAGCTAACACCAGGTGGCATGAGACCAAGGAGAATCTTTTTGGTAAGTAAGCAGGTCTGGTATTGCATTCTGCTGCGTAGAGGTAGCCAGCTGGCCTGTGCATAGAGGTCACAGGTGTGAGTTATTCTAACCTTTAGCTATCCTGACCTTATGCATAACTGTTCTCAGCATGTAATAACTGTTCTACGTTGCTAATCATTCTCCTTCACATTTCCTCTTGATCCCTTCCACTCTTTCCCCTCACTCCTCTATGACTTCCCCATCCCCCTTCCTCCTGTTATATCTCCTGAGCTCCCTTATTCGCTTTAAAATGCTTTGTCCCACACCTTCTCACCTCTGACGAGGCCCCTGGGCTGATGCCATCCCTTACCTTGTTGATTATTAGATATTAGGCTGAGTCTGTTCTCATTTTCTTGCAAAGGGTCATTTCATAAGACCCCACCCCCTCTAATATGACCCTTTGAATTCCAGGTTTTAATCAAATATGCACAATGGAATACATTGTACAATGCCACATGTACTGGAACTTCTCTAGTTATACACTCTTGTAATATCTTGTATAATTCCTTGTTTTGTTTGTTCTCCTTTTCATACTTTCCCAATACGGTATTGTTCGTCTGACATGGGACCTATGAAATGATCTTGTTCTCAAAGGTGTTATCCAAAATTTCAATAAATAAAAAAATAAAATAAATAAAAAAGATTATGTGGCACACTGGGAGCCCATTGCAGTGTGCCGCCACTCACACAAGCCAACCATGTTGGTATGTTCCCCCTACCCCCATTGTGTGGCACACTGGGAGCCCATCCCTGTGTGCCTAACAAACTGTGTCACAATGTCCTTTTTTTACCTAAAAAAAAGAAAACGGTCCATCATTGTCCATGGCGCCCCTCCTCCAACCCACACTCCCCCTCTGCGCACCCCACCTCCCCACTCCCCCACCTCATACTTACCTCTGGAGGACTGGCTCTTTGATGGAGTGGGAACACATCTGGACTCTTCAAAGCTGAAATGCAAAATGAAGAAATGCCGGTAAGCTGTATAATGGCATCAATGGGAGGTTTCAACTTAGGAGGATATTTCAGCCATTTTTTTGAATTTTAGCTCCAAATTTTCAACATGGGTTTTTGAGACCCCACCTTATGAAAATATGCACTGTCATCTCATTATTTGGTCCAGAAAGGTGATTTTGCAGTCACTGTGCGGAATCACCATTCAGGACTGATTAATGACATGGCGGTGGGACTGTTCATGAGGCGGGGTCCCAAAAAGCCTATGTTTGGTAAACAAATTCCCCAAAATTACTGTGTTACAAGTGTGCAATGCACAGTTTCCATGCATGCTCATAACCGCAACAATTTCTAATATTTTTACTCCAGATTTTCAACATTGCTATTTTTTTTTACACCTTCTTATGAACAGTACAGCTGACATTTTTCACATCCTGCCCGAAATGTGTTTTTTTACATCTGGTGCACAATGGCATGGTTGCTGTTGGGAAATCAACTTTCGGGACAGATTAACAAAATCATAGTAACACTGTTCATGAGTAGAGGTCCCAAAATGCCTATGTTGAAAATTTGGTTAAAAAAAAAAAAACAAAATATTTGCATTACAGGCATGCGTTATGCAGCTTCACTCCAGATTTTCAACATTGCCATTTTTTTTACAACTTCTCATGAACAGTACAGCTGTCATTTTTCACATCCTGCCCAAAATGTGTTTTCACACCTGTGGCACCAAATGGCACAGACACTGTGCAAAATCATCTTTCAGCTAATGAATTGATAGTGCCACTGTTCATGAAATGGGGTCACAAAAAGCCTATGCTGAAAATCTGACGTGAAAATACCAGCAAACGCACAGGGTGTTAGGATTTCTAACCGTAACACCCCACCCTGTAGAGACTGACAGGCATCAGGGGTGTGACTTGTGATTGTCAGCTATAATGCTCATGTCATTCCACTCCCACCTCCACCCTGCAGCCAGTGACAGGCATTGAGGTGTGCCTTGGACTCTTCAGCCCCAAAGTTCATCCCATTCTTCTATACTGCACCCATCTTAGCATATTTCCTTATGAAATGGGTTGAGTGTAAGGCCTGAAGACCTCAAGGCACACTGCAACACTTGTCAGTGTCTGCAGGGTAGGTTGAGGTGAAATGATTGTGAGCATTATGGCTGGTGACCCAAAGGCATACCCCAATGCCTGTCAGCCTCTGCAGGGTGGGAATGGGGTTGGTGTCAGTTCAATATTTCATTGCCACTCCTATTATGCATCCCTCTAACTCCTGCATTACCAATGCAAATGCCAGCAAGACAACATTCGGCATTGACAAATGCTTGTTTTGACAATCTGTCCCAGAGTTTTGAAGCCTGCAGTCCCTGATTTGTGAGACAGGGCTAGAAATGTCTGGCATGGGGATGGGTGGGGAGGGGGCTTAAGTGGAGGGTAACTTCTGCCGGTATTGGGGAGCACTTTCTGTGCTACATACTGGGTGGTGGCTGTAGGTTCTGGTGCTTATTTGTGCCTGTAGGAGTGTGTTAGGGCTGCTTTCCATGCTGTGTGCTGTGGATGCAGCAAGTGCTTGGTTATTGGGTGATGACTAGATGGGGGGACTGATGGAAAGTTTGTGAGTATCTCTTGTGCTGATATTGGGGGAAGATTTTCAGGTACTCTAGATTCTGACTCATGGGTACTACCCACCTTGTACTGTCTGGATTTAATGATAGTTTAAATAGTAGTAGGATAGTGCTGGGGGTGTGGCGATGGTGATTCAGGGATGATATGCTTTTCAGGAAATGCAGAAAGGAGAGGATGTGTTGGTGGGATTAGAAGGGAAAAAAGACTGAGGGTTCTAGCAGCGGTCTGTAGGCTGGGACAGTTCTTGAGGTAACAGGCTGCAAACTGAGGTGTGGGTACTGGAAAGCAAATATATAGGGGTGGTCAGTATCAGTGGATCCAGCTATGTATCCAAGTAGCACCCACAATCTCATTAGTCCAGCAAAAGTCTGTTTAAACCTAATCTTAGCTTTAAATGGTAATATTTTACATATTGGGGAAGTTGCCTCCTTGAAAAAATTCTAGATGTGCCCCTGGTGATCAGCAGTGCAGAAAAGTATCTCAATTCTATGTGCAAAATCTGCTTTACATTGTGCAGAACAATTCACAACTGCCCACAACTCAGGTAAGACACCTGTACTGGTTTCGCAGGACTACTGCCTCATCACCCTTCTGATGACACAGTGGTCCTGTGAAACCAGTTGAGGTGTCTTATCATAGTTGTGGGTGGTTGTAAGTTGTTTTGGTTCTAATAAAGTTAATTTTGCACACAGAATTGTGATGCCTAAGACTTAATATTTTACATTGGGCACGTTGTGTGGTGAAGCCGAGATTGCTGTCCCTTTGAGTGCATGAAAATAGTCTAGCACCTAGATACTCAATTAGGTAAGCTACAGTAGCTCGGTTTTTGAATGCACATTCAGCATGCCCCCCCCCCATAGCACCCACAACAGGATTTATACCAGCCACTGTGGAGTAACAGGTTGGGCTAATAGCAGACAGGGTCAATTCCACCATTGGGGCTAGCCCTAAAGCCAAAGGACTGGGTGTGCAACACCAGAGGGGGAAAAACTATATTAAAAAAGAAAGTATCTCCAAGTAACCCTGACTGTTCAATACCCCAGTTATATTTCAGTGGTGCTCCCCTGGTTCAGATTTAGGGAAATCACCTTCTAGCTAACTTGATTGCTGTGTCTCATAGCTTGCCAACTTCTTTAAGGTACTGAACACTATAGTGTGGCAGGAGCATGTGCAGAATCTGGAAGGTGGTGTGTAGTTTTCCTCACAACGTCATCAGTGTGCAAACTGCTATGTCCTCCCCTGTCAGGTGCTTCAGTACTACTACTATGCCTTAATGGAGCAGGTGACCATAGGAGAGATAGCGATACACAAAAGAAAGGAAGAACAGATGTGCAGAACAGCACAATGCAGTAACCTACTGAGAATGCCAAGTTGCAAAAATCCAAATACTTTAATTAATTCAAGGCAGCTTAGACTACAGGCACACACCGCTGTGCACAGGGTCATTGAACTTTAATGGTGCAGATGCACTGTGGGAGGGTGAAGACTCAGTCACAAAACTATGGGGGCTTAGGTGGGTTTGGAGGTATCCTTAGACTTCTGGCATGCAGTGCCAGGGAGTCAAACCTATTTAACAAAAGACAAAAAAAGATTGTGGTGGAGGGTGAGAAATGATTGCATTGGGAAGAGGGCGGATGACTTAAGGACTTACCTTAGATACCTGGGGGACTTTTGGGGCATTTACTTTTTTTCAGGCCCAAACATGGAGCCTGAGTATCTACAGGGGCTCAACAACCCTTCCAGTTGCCTTGTAGTGCTGTGCTGCTGGGGATGTCTGATGTCTCTGCATTTTCAGCCTTCCCTCTCCTAGCAGTGGTAGTCGCCATCAGAGATACTGATATTTCATGATACATTCATGCACTGATGTAGTGACTAGCTGATCAAGTGTCTGTATTTTTCTGGGTGGTGGTGGTGGTGATATGACAAACAGCAACGGTGTGGTTAGTAGGGGACAGTAAGATATATTTTGAAAGACTTAGTGAAAAAAGTGCTGCATTACCTGCAATATTTAGTAGACCAACGGCATGGGAGAAAAATCACTAGAAAACAAAGTTAAAACACAACTGGTATAAATCTAGGGCAGGATTCACAAGAGATGCATGGAGCACAAATGAGATGTGCCGGCACAAACCACAAATGCACCATGAAGCGATTCACAGATAGGGCGGATGAACCGGCACATCCCAGATGCCTCACACTGAACCAGATGTGCTGTAGATGCATAATAATGTTATGTGGCACATCTAGAGGGGCCGTACACATGCATATACAGCACAAAGTGATTCACAGTGCAAAATGAAGGCACAACAAGACAGCAAACCCAACCCAAGTACCAAATGCACCATGAAGAGATAAGTATAACAGAAACAGACCTAAGTGCAAGCCACCAGCAGGTCAGTGGCAGAACAGCAGCACCAGCACAGTGGCAGGAAAAGAGACAGAGAGAGAGAGAGAGAGAGAGCACACCAACATCAGCATGGATGCAGCACCATTCACAATTGTCAGGAGGTCTAAACCCTCACTCTCAGGTTCTTGGCAATAATGGGAATGCAAGAAATCACAAACACATTGCATAAGAGTAATAAATCTTGTTTATTACTACCAAAAGGAAAATCACAGTTGCCCTAAGCAGTTTTTACCATTAGGAACTGGGAGCCAATGCTATGCATTCCCTATACCTCAAGAAGTGTAGAAATCTCAGGGGTCTCCAGGTCTCCGAGGTAAAAGACGTATTGTCTTACATTATATATCTAAGATAGTTACCATAGTTACTGTAAGATAGAAACATTTCTAGTTACAGACATGAGCCCTATTGGCTAAATTAGAGGTAGCTCCACAGTCCTAGATAACATTATACAATTTTGTTATAGTCATCACTTTGTGGAAACAAAGAAAGTACAGTTTGTACATGACCGTGTAATAATACAAATCATCAGAAGATGGCAATGCTGACTCAAGTATCATAATACTACAAGGGCACAAGAGTCCTAACATCTTGTAAGCAAGAAATACATGTGTATATTAGAAAGTAAAGCATATAGCAATCAAATGCATACATATCCTGACATCTACTCCTGTATGGTAGATGTCCTTAGCCCCTATATGTTAGTATAACATATACGTAAAGGTTAGCCATCTGCGGTGTACCTCTGGAGTATCAATTAGGGTGCAAGGACCTTGTGTAACATTCCACCCCTTGTAGCCTCAGAAGGGGCAACACAAACAAAAATAAGGAAGTGGAGAGAGAGTAGGTGTCATTTACAGACCTGACGCATGAGCCTTGTAAAGGAACTCCAGCTGCTCATGGTGTTGGCAGAGCATGCACCGGAGGCAGTAGAGCATAATGATAAGGAAAACTATCAAAAATGCTTGTATAATAACAAAACCTTTAAAGGTAATCTCTAACCAAGTATTAGTAAGTGCACTATTAAAATCACCATCATTAATAAGATCATATATTGCTTCATTTGCTTTGGTCATATTATTGCTGATGTGGATGAGGTGTGTGTCTTTCCTGTCTAAAAGTGAATTCAGTGTTAAAGTCAGAGGATCAATATGTACATTAAAGTAAGGTAAATACTCTGAAAGAGTAAGAAGATAATCAGGTTCACCATCAATTATGTCTGGTGTCACAAGAGGAACAGGGGTGATAACTGAGTGCCCAATAATAGTTGTCTGGTGAGGGATGAAACAAAAATTAGGTTCAGGAATAACACATGACTGAGTTCCATAAGTAAACTGTGTAAAATGAGTTACCACACAAAATTCACCATCCAAATTATATTGCATTTTCACAGTAGGTAGTCTCCATTTTTGTAGTTGCACTGGGCAAGTGTAAGTCTGTTTGGAAATCTGTGTTGACAGCCGATGAACCTCCTTTCAGTAAGACTGGTACAATCAAGAAGCGTCTAGAGCAGATGTTGAGTCTTGGTATTCTGTGCCATTGGTGGTGATGTCATTGTCCATGGTGAAGGACCAGACAATACTGTCTGGGGAATATCCACATACAGGTTTAATAACATCAAATACATCATATTGACACAAATAAATATACATACCCCTTCTTAGCAATACAGTCTGTGTGCGGTGAGACCCACGCATCCAGAAGAGGATGAAAAACCAGAAGAGGTGGCAAGTCGAGGAGTTCTGTGTAGATGTCTTCATCAAGGTGCCCAAAGGAGTGCACGGAGGCTAGTTTGTCAAATATAGCTGTATTGGGAACAAAACATGGTAAAGAAACAGTAAAACACACAAACATAGTATCCTTAATGGAGCATGTCTTAGAAGTAAAGCAAGGGCCAGTATTAGGGAGCCTGGTGACAAATCCCAAATTCCTAGCAATAGAATTAGGAATAGAAACAGATTGTAGCATACACATGGCAAAATCGTTAGGGGATTTGCAGTGAGGGCAGTACCATTTAGAGATACGTCTATCATGTATGATATCAGGGATTCTTCCAGATTCCAGATCGTGGAAGAGATTGTTGATGGTAGTGATAATGTATGACCCATAGGCAGAGCATAATATTTCACTAGCAATGTATTGCTTATCTGCCTCCTTATTATTCTGCGCAATAAGGGCGTTAATCTTTTCTTTAGAATCTGTAAATGTCTTAACAATGTTGTGCATATTATATACAGTGTATCTTTCTTCCTCACTAAGGCCATCCACACCATGCAATAATGGGGGTATGATGTCATTGTTCATACCAGCTTCAAACTTCTGTGAATGTGCTTTGATAGTAGCAATGTCTGCTTTATTCCAGATAGACATTGTAGTACCGAAGAGACCAGTAAGGGTGCCGGTAACACCAGTGACATCTGATGTGTCACATGTGTTTCTTTTATGACTTTGAGAATCATCATTCTGAGAACTAGGTTTTCTCCTAAAACTGCTTCTATGCTCAGTGGTGTGTACCCCGGCAATAGGGTCTTGATTACGAATCTGAAAAGCTGCTAAGCTATCATATAACAAAGTGCTATAAAATAATGATGTGTTAGTAGTATGAAACATACCAAATTCTTTTATATTCCAGTAAGTCAAGTTAAACAAAACAGGTATATACATATATTGTAGATTGTTAATAAGTGAACCAGGTAAAGCAGTGGCTGTGAGACCACTATGAGGACCAGGGTTTTGTTTTGGACATTCCAAAAGTTCTTTCTCAGTGGGGGGTAACATGGTTAAATACATGGCAGCTGAGGCCACGTTGTGTATGGCACAAAAGTTCCTGGCAGAATCCTTAGAAAGCGTATTACAGTTGGAAAGGTCAGTTAAGGCAGTAATACTATATAAACCGAAATGTCTAAGAGAGGTCTGGTGCAAGGACAAGGTACCATTTGGGGATCATTTTGTGTTGGGCCATCCATAGAAAGTTCCCTTGGAGATTTTGGCCATGGGGAGTATTTGTCCTTGAGACTTGGTCTGCCACTCAATTTGTAGCATAGATTTATCAGGAGCAACAACCGAGGCAGTGAGGTAGGCATCTGAACCTTCCTGAACTGTAATCAAATTGTTGGGAATATTGATGGAGACTCCCTCTGGGGTAGTTGCAGGTGGATCAAAATGAGGAAGGATGTGCTTTACTGTGCCTTGGATGCAGGGGATTACTCCTGAGATGAGGAGAAAATGGAACAAGATAGCCATCTTGGCAGTGTATCTGAAAAGGAAAATCAAACATTAGCAAGGTTAGTACTATTCCACCCAGTGGGGTGAGGAAAAGTAATTATACTCCTTTATATACAGTTTCAACTGGTTTGCATGTAACCATTTGTCAGTCAATTTGTTGTTTTGCATGAGTCTAATCTGATAGACTGCTGGACTGAGCTTGTTGACAATTGGGTAGGGTCCTTCCCACTTGTTGGAGAAAGAGTGTGTTGGATGCGCAAATCTGACAACCATTACCTGATCTCCAACTTGCCAATCCACTTCTTGAGCGTGTTTGTCAAACTGAATTTTGGACTGTTGCTGGGCCTTGCCCATGCAGTTTGCAGCATGCAAATGAGTGTGTATTAGGTCTTTTCTCAACTTTTCCACATATTTATCCACAGAGACATGATCTGCGGTGGGAGTGTGCAGGTCAAACAACAGGTGTTCAGGTAATCTCATACCTCTGCCCATCATCACCTCAAAGGGTGTCAACTGAGTGGTGGCTGAGGGTTTGCCCCTAATTACCATAAGGAGTAACAGCAGTAGGGAATCCCAGTCCTTGGGATTGTCCTCAATAAATTTGGAAAGCATTTGCTTAATCTGTCTGTTGGCCTTCTCTACTTGGCCTTATGATTGTGGGTGGTACAGTATGTGGAACTTTTGGTGAACTCTAAGGAGTTCAAGGCTTCTTTCATAAACTCACCTGTAAAACTGGTTCCTTTGTTGGAGTCCACCTTAAGAGGTAGGCCCCACCTGGAGAAAATCTGTTCCACCAGGATTTTGGCAGTGGCTTTTGCAGTACATGTCTTGGTGGGGAAAGCCTCAATCCACTTAGAGAAGAGATCATTTACCATAAGGGCATATGTGTTATTTCTACTGGTATTGGTGAGAGGACCAATGAAATCGATCTGTAAAGCATGCCAAAGGCCAGAATGCCTTTGTGGTAGTAATTTGGCATTTCTTTTGGTAGGGATGGGATTGTTTTGTGCACAAACACAACAGTTACCTATGTACTGTTTGACATCCTTGGTGATACCAGGCCACCATGCGGTGGTCTTGACCCTCTGGAGTGTGTTTTCCACTCCCTGGTGTCTACCAATGAGGGTGTCATGCACCTGGTGCAAACTTCAGGCCTAATATGATGATGGACCACCCACAATTGTGTGGTGGTGTCATCTGGTTGGTACCAAATGAGCTTGTCATCTGGGGACAAGTGTAACTTACCTTCATGCCTTCAGTATGGGTTATGGGCAGGTAGAATCTTCTCGGTACCTTTGTCCAGAAATCTGAACACATCCTTGAGTTCAGAGTCAGCATGCTGGGCTTCTGACAAATCCAAGGAGGAGAGGGGTTCAGGTTTCTTCCTGATGGCTGCAATATGCACAGCCGCTCTGGCTTCTGGGTGGTCCGTCATCCAGATGTCCCCCCCAGGCCCCTTCCTTAGCAAGGGTGTCAGCTGTGTCATTGAAGGTATGATAGGGGTCATGTATGGAGTGGGCCTTAACCTTGTGTACATAGAGTCATAGAGTTTGTGCGCAAATTTCTGTGCCAGTGAATGAATGTATATTACCAGTTCCTTGTGTTTCACTGGGGTGCCATCAGAAGAAATGAAGGAGTTCTTTTGCCAGAAAGGGAGAAATTCTGTAAGAGAATAACAAACCCAATTAGAGTCTGTAAAAATGATGGTATTCCCGGTTCCATGCTGGATGAACTCGAGGGCACAGGCCACCGCTGCCATTTCTGCATACTGTGATGATGCTACACTGCAATGTTTGAAAATTTTAACAGTGTTACCATAATGGTAAATCATGAATATGCCCATTCCTGCTATCTGTTCTCCCTGATACTAGGAGGCTGATCCATCTGTGAAGATGCAACACAATGAGGTGTTCTCAAGTAGTTATGGTGTAGCAGGAAGGAAAGGGCCTAGATCTGGTAGATCAGGTGGCAGCAGTGTACAGTCATGCGGTTCTCCTTGGAAAAGGAGGTCATGCACCAGCATGGATGGCATTTTGGTTTGGTGAACCTTGATGTCTCTATCCTGGAGAAGGAGGGACCAGTGTGTCAATCTGGTATTAGAGACTAATCCATCCTTTACTCTGTCTGAGAGTAGGAAGGTTGTAGGGGTGTGGTTTGTACTGATGATCAGAGGAGAATACCCAATGATATACAAAACGTGCTTGACAGCCCAGTAGGTAGCCAGAAGGTTCCTTTCACAAAGGCTGTACTTTTGTTCCACTGGGGTCAAGAGCTGTGATGCATATGCAATGGGTCTCATGCTACCATGGACCTTCTGGGCCAACACTGCAGACACTGCAATGTCAGAGGTGGCAGATTCCAGAGAGAATGGCACGGCTGGATTGGGGTTGACCAAAGCTGGGGCTGAGGCCAGAGCCTGCTTCAGTGACATCGCAGCTTAGATATGCATGGGGCCCCAAGTCCAGGAAACATCCTTTTTCAGTAGTTCATAGAGAGGGGTGGCCTTCTAAGCAAAATCTCAAATAAAATCTCTGGAATAATTTACCATACCTAGAAATCTTCAAAGGGTGGCCACACTGGTGGGGAGTGGCAAGTCCTGTGTCCCTGTATCTTCTTCCAGGTAAGGCTTCTGCCTTTGCCTGCTATCCTCAGACCAAGAAAGAGTACCTCCTTCTGGCACAGTTGTGCTTTTGCTGGGTTACATTTAAGGCCTGCTCTCTGAATGAGGGTCAGCAATTCGTCCAAGAGGTCCAGATGTTGCTCCTGTGTGGCTGTTACCAACAACAGGTCATCCACATACTGAAAGAGGCACTGTGGTGTAGAGAAACCCTCAGGAGCATCCATCATGTGCAGATGGAATAGGAAGGGGCTGTTATGGAACCCCTGTGGTAAGCATGTCCACGTGTACTGCCTACCTTCAAATGTGAAGGCGAACTTATATTGACTCTTGGGGCCAATGGCAATGACCAACAACCATTGGAAATATCCAAGGCACTAAACCATTGTTGGCCAGGGGTCAGTAGTCATAGCACATCTGGTGCTGATGCCACCGTTGTGGCACAACCAAAGGTGACCTGGTTTAGTCTCCTGTAGTCAATTGTGAGTCTCCATGCACCTGTGGTTTTTTTCACAGGCCACACTGGGGAATTTGCGGTGGAAACATATGTCCTGATTACACCTTGCTTGAGGAGTGATTTGATTGTTTCCCTAAGAGAAGGCAAGGCCATGGATGGAAAAGGGTATTGCCTTTGCCTCTCATGGGCTGGGCCTGTCACCTCAATGACAGTATGCATCTTGCCACAATCATGCTTTTGGTGGAAAATGCCTCCAGATGCCTTTGCAGGATGAGAAGTAGCTTTGGGAAAAGCTTGAGGTTCTTAAACAAATCTATGACATCATACTCTTTGTCATTTGCTGCTATTGTTGCAACCACATGTGAGTCAGGAATCATGACAGTGTGGTACTGTCCCTGAATCTGTATCAACAACATGTTGGCCAGGTCTACTACACAGCCATGTGGTGCCAAGATGTCAATTCTGATAATACTAGGGTGATCATGCAGTACCATCAGCTGAAAGGTATGATACGCCTCCAGGTGTCCCAGTGTCACAGGTAGTGGCAGGGAGCAGTACACAGGCAGCCTAATTCCATCTATGCCAGACATATTGGTACTCCGTCCGGTGGACCAAGGTGATATGGCTGGGTTGTCATCATGCAGTACAGACACTGCTGTGCCTGTATCCAACAATACTGTAAGTAGGCGGCCCCTGACCTCATCCTCTGTACAGGGCCTTCCATTTGTACCCAAGACTAGCTTGTTTACAATACAGACTGGGGCCTGTAATTATCAATCTGTACTAGTAGAGGCATGGAGAAGCTCCTGAAAGAGTGGTTGGGCCTGGTTCCTGTGAACCGTTTCACCATGCTGTACTGATGCTATATGAGGAGTCGCTTCTGGGTTCAGGCCTCTAGGGGCCTGAGAGCCTGGATTTCCGGTATCCCTACAGTCTGTTGTGGCCTGCCCTCCCAGTTATACTGCAGCCAGCACCCGAACTGGGACAGCACCCGCTATGGAGTGCACTTGCCCAAGAAGGTCTCGGAGGCTTCAGTTCTCATCGGCTGTTTCCCTATATGAAGGGCCTGATCTCTGTGGTTTACCCTTATTATTTTTCTGGTGTTTCTTGTTTTTGTGGTAGTTCTGGTTCCCACCCCAGGATTGTTGTTGGGCCTGCTGGGGTTGTTGGTTATCTGTAGGGAGGGGCTGTTTGTCTTGTGCCTGCCCCTCCATTGTGTAGTGCGTTGTGGCCTCTAGGATGGATTCCATGGCAGCTACCTTCTTGGAGCCGGAGTTTGAATCATGGATGTAGAGTTGGTAAACTCTCTCCGTTTTCCAAAGAATGTCAGAAAACTTCTCCGTGGTGGGATAGGTGGTTGACTCTACCTTCTCTTGCACTGCAGAGGTCATGTTCCGAAGGAACAAGGTCTTGTACTCAATAAGGTCTGCATCCATGGCTTCTCCAGCAAGATTATTTCCTGCTCAGTAGGCCATCCAGAGCCTCTAGTGGAAGGTCACTGGACTTTCCTTCACATTCTGTTTCACTGGGTATGGGAGCATCACTCCTACCACACCTGGGTTATGTGCAGTAATGAGCTCAGCTGCAACTTTGTCAAAGGTGGCATGGCTATCCTGTCAGAAGGCATCAGGGAGTTTCACCCATAGGCCAGGATCAATGGTCTGGTGTAGGATCTGGACTTGGTAGTCTGCAGCGAGACTAAGCATTTCACATTTGGACCGTAACTTTTCCAAGTGGCAACTGAGGTTGTCAGACGGGTTCATCTGACCAGTGCTTTCAGCTATCTTCTGAACACAGTGGACCATTTGTAGGGGATTGCTGGGACGATCATTTGGAGGTAGATTGTCTCAGGCACCCTGCAGGGCTGCCTGAGCTGTAGCTTCAGCCACAGTCCACACCAGTCCTTCCCAAGTAGCAGTCTCCTGTAGCAGCTGCTTAATCTGCATTCGGAAGGTCTGTTTGCTTCTCTCAGGAAGGGTCACAGTGCCTAAGCATTATTTTTCTAACTCTTCCCTATCGTCCACAGAAATAACAGTGATTGGTGGTGTCGTTAGAACTAGGCCTGGGCCTGCTAACCCCCATCAAGGGGTCACCATGTTGGCATCGCTCATGATGGTCATCATTCCGTCGATGATATAGGGGCATGGGGTCATGTGACAGGGGTCCACCATGCTGTGGATGGTGGGGTGGGGTCACTGGGTCATAGTAGGAGCATGACTGGGCATTGTACTGAAAAATGTCATCATCTGACTCCTCCTCTTCAGATGACATCGTCAGGACAGGGGCTACGCCACCCATTGTCTTGACATGACCAGCCAGTACCTCTCACTGATGGCGCAGTTTCACCATTTTGCATTCACATTCATCATGACCAACTTTTGCAACATTCTGATCCACATCATCCTGTAACTGCTTCTGTAACACGCTATACGCAGTGCTCAATTCGCGATTGTCCATAGTAGTTACACCTAAATCATTTCGTACCTGGTTTATCTCATCCTGGAGCTCTCCCAACTCATCATGGATCTGGTCATTAGTTCTACTTAATATATCATTCATTTGCAATGCCTGCCTCTTATCTTGTCTCAAACTTTCACATTCCTACTTCAACATACAAAGTTCCTGCTCATTTCCCTGAACAGAATGATGTAAAAGTGAATATTTTTCATTCCGCAGAGTTTGGAGCTCAGACTCCAAATCCTGCTCTCTTTTCAAACAATCAGTTTCCCGCAGTCCAATCTCCTGCTTGAGAGATGAGACTTGCAGATCAAGGGTTTGAAACCTTCCTTTGGAGGCTTCCAGAGCAGCGTAGAGAGCTGTGACCTACAGTTAGCTTCACGCTTTCTGGCTGTTTGTCTCGTCTCTGAGTACTGGGTTGAAATCCCAGCATGGGGTTGTCATGTTGACTTGCTTCCAGTGCAAAGTCAGCCCATCCTCCATGGGAGGCAAGGAAATTCGAGACATCGAGTCTCAAGTCTGGGCAGATATTTGATGCGGTGGCCATTTAGTGGGAGGGAACATAAAATCAAACTGTAAAAAGGTGCCGTGCTGTGTATCGATCCACAACAGGTGCTGTAATTCATAGGTGGGCTACTGTACACTTGTAAGCTTGCAATTCAAAACTGCCATGGGGTGAGGTGAGTCAGCATCGACCACACCCAGTAAGCAGCCAGACTTTGCAAGTATTTACAAAGTGGGTGAAAAATGGGAGAGGTGATGTGGGTGTGCACACCTTCTGTCCCCATTAGGAAGGGAAAGTAGTAGCAATGAGTGAAAACTTTGCAAACACCAAATATTGCCTGCACGCAATCGCCAATTGCCTGGAGGTCTAAACCCTCACTCTCAGATTCTTGGCAATAATGGGAATGCAAGAAATCACAAACACGTTGCATAAGATTAATAAATCTTGTTTACTGCTACCAAAAGGTAAATTACAGTTGCACTAAGCAGTTTTTACCATTAGGAACAGGGAGCCAATGCTATGCGTTCCCTATACCTCGAGGAGTGTAGAAATCTCAGGGGTCTCCAGGTCTCTGAGGTAAAAGACATAATGTCTTACATTATATACCTAAGATAGTTACCATAGTTACTGTAAGATAGAAACATTTCTAGTCACAGAGATGAGCTCCATTGGTTAAATTAGAGGTGGCTCCGTAGTCCTAGATAACATTATACAATTTTGCTATAGTCATCACTTTGTGGAAACAAAGAAAATACAGTTTTGTACATGACTGTGTAATAATACAAATCATCAGAAGATGGCAATGCTGACTCATTTATCATAATACTACATATTACTACTACTATTATTTTATTTTATTTACTTATTTTTATGTGGTTTTGTATGGGTTTTGGTTTGATTATATGATTTTTTATTTTTAGGTTTCTTTGATTAATAATATTATTTGCTAATTAAGATAGGTTGTTTAGTTGAGGTTATTGACATTTGCAATCAATGATGTGTTTGATGGGGCTTAAGACGGTCAGGCGCTATTCTCCCACTCTGCTCCGGGACCTCCGTCCCTTTCATTGTCCTCGGTTATCTGATGCCGTCTTTAACAACTGTTGAAAAGCAGGGATAATGAGAAGGTGTGTAGGGGATGGATGGGCTAGACAAAGTGGGAGAATGGAGAGGGGTGGGCAGATAGGGATAGTTGGGTCAAGGAGACGCCCTGGGGCGAAATGGGTTCAGGAGAGGGGTCCTTCTTGCCTGATTCCCATACCCAAGGGCCCCACAGATTGTGGGCAGGTACTGCGATCCTCTCTGAAAACTCATCCAATTCGGGCGGTGTTATGTAATGCCAGGTCGATTAGGAACAAGACTGCTATTATTGCAGATCTTGTTGCAACATCTGACCTGGCATGTATTACCGAGACCTGGCTGGATGAGAATGCAGGTCCTATTTTAGACTCCACTGCTCCAGCTGGGTTCTCGGTAATGCACCATCCGAGACTGGATCGTAGGGGCGGGGGAGTGGCCATCTTTTTTAGATCAGATCTGAGTCTTGTGGAGGTGCCAGTGGGTAACACCAGATCCTTTGAGTGCATCCAGGCAGCAGGTGCAGAGCTCAGGATTCTCCTCATATACCGTCCACCCGGTGATGGTGGTGAATTCCTGAAGGAGTTCGTGGACTTCATCGTTGACATGGCACTGGAGTCGCCTAGATGGCTAATACTGGGTGACTTCAATGCCTGGGTCAACGATGAACTCTCGCACTTTGGAAAGAACTTCCTCCAACTTATGTCTATGTTGGGTCTGTCACAGGTAGTTACCTCTGCTACCCATATAGGTGGACACTCTTTGGACCTGGTGTTCCTACTGGATTTGGATGTCTCACATTTGGAGGTGGAACCAAATGTGTGGACAGACCATCACACCATAAGATTCAGTTTTGGGGCACCCAATAGGTTTGCTCTCTAGGAGATGGTCAGTATCGCCCTTTAAGGGAGTAAACCCAGAGGGCCTACTGGCGGTACTGGACCTATCGATTGTTTGGGATGAGAGCATGGGTCCAGGGGACCTGGTTATTGCCTATAACAAAGGCGGTAACTGGGGCCCTGGACCAAATGCTCTATTAAATGTTCGCACTCACTCAAGCGCCCAAAGACTGCTTGGTTTGATGAGTCTTTGAAGGAGCTGAGGAGATGAGCGAAGGCTAGAGAGGCATGGCGGAAATCTTGCCTGGATGCTGACAAACTTAGATTGATGGATCATTATGTTCTCTATCAATCAGCAATATCCCGTAAGAAGGCAGAATTCCTGTCCAGGGAGATTGCTGCTGCACGAAACCGACCGGCTCAACTCTTTCGGACTGTTGACAGATTGTGCAATCCACTCTGTCTACAGTCTGGAAGAGATTTTTCACAAATAAAGTGTGATGAGCTTGCTCGATTTTTCGCTGATAAGATTGCCAGCATTAGGTCGGATATCAGCCAAGCTCACTCTTCAAGGGTTTGCAGTGATCGGCGAGGGGAAGCAAACACCTGTGTCACCTGGTCTGACTTTGGTAGGCCGGAATTCATGGACATTGTGAGGATTCAGCCGACATGTCGTCCAACCAGCTGTAGTTTGGATCCGGCCCTATGCCTCTATTATTGGGTTGCGTAGATATTATCTGTCCGACCATTGCTGAAATTGTCTGGAAATCTTTGGAGCAGGGGATCTTTCCTGAACCCTTAAAGGAGGCGGTCGTCCGACCACTCCTAAAAAAACCTTCATTGAATCCTGACTGTCCAGCTAACTACAGATCTGTCTCTAACCTGCCCTTTTTGGGTAAGGTTATTGAAAAGGTGGTTGCACTGCAACTGGATGACCATCTTACAAATCACAATGTCTATGATACTCTTCAATCGGGATTTAGGAAAATACATAGTACTGAGACTGCTCTTGTCCGGGTTCTAAATGATCTCCTGATAGCGAGAGATCAAAAGGCTTGTACTATTCTAGTCCTTCTTGATCTCTCTGCAGCATTTGACACTGTGGACCATGGTGTGCTTTTGGAATGCCTGCGGTTTTATTGTGGACTGTCTGGTACGGTTCTGCAATGGTTTCAATCTTTTCTCACAGGGCAGAGACAGAGAGTTATCACTGGAATTTATTCCTCTGAAGCTGTCTCTTTGCCTTGTGGGGTTCCACAGGGTTCCATTTTGGCACCCATGTTGTTCGCTGTCTATATGCTGCCATTGGGAGACATTATTAGGCAATATGGCTTGGGTTTTCACTGCTATGCAGATGATACCCAATATTTGTCCTTTAGTCCCGAGCGAGAATATGCAGTCTCTATACTGACAACTGTCTATCCGAGATCAATGATTGGATGAGTGCCAGCTGGCTAAGGTTAAACCGGATAAGACTGAGGTGTTGGTGGTGGACCCAGGTAGCCTTGAGGCAGGTTGTAGGGCTGGTCTCCCTGGGCGTATGGATCGATGGTGCCCAACTCTCGACCTCAGACTGGGTGCGTAACCTGGGCGTTATTATTGACGACAGATTGACGCTGAAATTTCAGGTGTCTTCTGCTGTCAAATCTTCCTTTTTCCATCTGAGGAATATTGCTCGGGTGAAACACATTGTTCCTCCGGCTGACCTTCCGACTTTGGTCCATGCCTTTGTTACTTCTTGCCTTGATTACTGCAATGCCCTGTACCTAGGGCTGCCGGGGGTTGATATCCGCCGCTTGCAGCTAGTGCAGAATGCAGCAGCCAGGCTTTTGACTGGAACATCTATGAGGAATCATATTACACCTGTGCTGCGCGAGCTGCACTGGCTGCCGGTTCAGTGGCGGATCACCTTTAAGGTCGGGTTACTGACCTATAAAGCCCTTCACGAACAGGGACCTGGGTATCTTCAAGATCTGCTTGTTCCCTACTGTCCCTCTCGCTCACTCCGCTCCACCGGCGAGGGATTGCTAGAGGTTCCCAGGGTTCATTTAAAAACTTCAGGAGCATGAGCATTTTCTTATGCTGCCCCTACCCTGTGGAATTCTCTACCTCGTCGGATATGAAGCTGCCTGACCGTTGAGAGCTTTAAGTCAGAACTTAAAACTTATTTATTTCAAATAGCATATGGGGAGTGACTCATTGTATTTTATTGTAATTATATTATTATTTCTGTTGTTGTGTTATATGTATGAAATTTGTATGTATTTAAATTGTTCTATTTGTACAGCGCTTTGATATCGAAAAGCGCTTAAAAATACATTTTAACTTACTTACTTACTTACAAGGACACAAGTGTCCTAACATCTTGTAAGCAAGAAATACATGTGTATATTAGAAAGTAAAGTGTATAGCAATCATATGCATACATATCCTGACATCTACTCTTGTATGGTAGATGTCCTTAGCCCTATATTTTAGTATAACATATACATAAATGCTAGCTGTCTGCAGTGTACCTCTGGGGTATCAATTAGGGTGCAGGGACCTCATGTAACAGTCAGAGTACTAATGAGGATGAGGAGACAGGGGAGGCAGAAGGCACTGTAGGTGGCATTCCCCATGGTGGTATCATGCCAGGCTGTCCTTTGAGCAACTGACAGATGTGGAGGCAGTAGGCTGATACTGCCTGAACAGGGCCATTCTGAGACAGCTCTGTGAGTTGAGTCATGAAGAAATGCAGGCACCCACTGTACATGGTCATGCCATATCGGTGGAGACCAAGGTAACAACAGTAATGCGCTTGCTGACCACAGGAACCTTCCAGAGGCCTACTGGGGACATCACTGGCATATCACAGGCTTCCACATCCCACCTCCTTACACAATTCCTCACTGCACTGCTACCGCATGCATCAGAATACATCCATTTCCCCAGCATAAGGGCAGAACAGACAGAAGCCATGCAGGGGTTCTGCAGGGTGGCATGCATGCCACACATCATAGGGGCCATTGACTGCACCTATGTGGCAATCTGTGCACCACCTTATGATGACGCCATCACATACATCAACCGCAAGGGATACCACTCAGTCAACTGCCAGGTGGTGTGCAATGCCACAGGGTGCATCAGCAATGCCTGCATAACACACCCTGGGAGCACACATGATGCCTTCATATGGCAACAGTCGGCTGTCTGCCAGAGATTCCAGGCAGAGGACATACCAAGTGGCCATCTAGTGGATGCATGGGACATGACAACCAGCCACATGACAGGGCACCAAAGCCAGGACAGGAGTGGTGTGTGTGTGTGCAGAGAGCACCATGCACATTGTGCATAAGGCACAGCAGCCGTGGGACAGTGGAGGTGTGCAAGGGTACACAGGCAAACACCAGCAGGTACAGGGAGGCACATTTGCAATGCCAGTGTTATCACACTGCAACGGTGCATATGTGTGTCCCATATTACCTGGACCAGACACCCCTGACAGCCCTGCCTCCGCACCTGGTCCAGATGTAGAGGGCACAGCACTCACTGAAGTGGGAAGCTGTGTGGCCACTGCAACTGCATCACATACAGCCAGACATCAGTGGCATCCAGGGCCACCCACAGAGGTACCTGCATGCTGCGTGTCCCACTGTTGGTCATGTCCCCCTCAATCTGTGTGGCATCATCATCTGCAGTGACATCACTGTATGCCCCCTGCATGCTGGATGCAAGCACAAGGAGGGCATTGGTGATGTCCGCTGCATCTGCAGGGTCATCGTCAGACAAACCTAGCAGATACCCCAGCCTTGTGTTGTCATCACCGGCCACCCTGCCAGCATTGGCCAAGGGGTCTGACAGGCCCACAACAACTAAGGCTGTGTCTGGTGGGGCTGGTGCAGTGGACAGTCCAGAGATAGCACCATCCAGTGCAGAGACCACAGCCCTGTGTGACGGGTCTGCATCATCGCCCACTTGGGCGTTCTGTGCAGCCATGCCCATGACTGCACCTGTGAGGCATGACAGAGCTGTGAAAAGAAGATGGAAGAACATGGTTAGTGCACTAGAATATACAATGGCATTCATACATGCAAACAGACAGACATGTACAGTGAGTCACAGTGTAGTGCCATGGGTGCACACGACAGTCTGCAGCATGGCTGTGCAGTGCTTACGATGTCACTCCAGCCATGCACCTTCTGTGACCGGTACTGTGTGGTGACAGGCCATGGCCACATGGCACTATGTGTGGCAATGGTATGACAGGCACGCCCAACAGTGTTTGTGTGTCCCACTGGCCTGACTGGCAGTAGCACCACACATGCGCCACCACAGGCATGGGCATTGCGGCACAGTGTAGCATGGCATGGGATACACATGCACCACCCCCACACATGGTACAGCCCCTGGGTACACAGTCCCACTGCACAGCACAATGGGACAGGCATGGCAGCCAGGGCACACATGTGACCAGACACGTGTCATATCCATGGCTACTTACAGTGCTGTGATGGGCTTCCACCAGTCTGGAACCCCCTACCTGGGACACCCTGCATGGTGGCTCTGTCAATGGGTGCCACAAGTAGCTGTTCACTGGGGCTCAGGTGGACATCTGCCTGCAGGCCACCCCCTGTCCACCACAGGGAGGTCTCTATGTGAGCCACCTTCTCCTTTTCGCTCCATTTTCCATCATTCAGATGCTTCCTGCACTCCAGGGGGGTCCTCTTGTATGTCCCTATGGCATTCACATGGTGGGCCACCACCTCCCAGCCCTCCTCCCATGCTGTACAGCTGCCACCCCTGCCTGTCAGTATATCATGCTGGAGATGGTATGCCTCAATGAGGGCCTGCTCCTCATCCTTCAAGAAGTTTGGCCGCCTTCTGCTGGTGGCACTGTTTCCTACTGACATCGTAGACTCCCATGTGCCCAGTACCGACAGACAGCAGTTGCCTTTGGACACACCAGCACCTGTCAGACAGGGCCTGCAGTCAGTGCACATGTGTCAGGGTGCATGGTGTGCTATGGCAGTCATACCTGTGTCCGGCATGTACATCAAACATGCCATGGACAGCTGCAAGGCCACAGCCTTGCCACCTGTGATGCATGTCCAGCTACACATGCAGTTGTCTTCCCATCACACACACCATGCATGCCACGCTGTTTGCACAAGCACATCAGCCGCCATGCCTCCCCACTGGTGTGGCCTGTGGGACAGTGTGTGGCACTCCATGTCAACCAACAGATGTCCCTACACATGGCTGCCTGTGACAGACTGTGCACAGCCAGGTTCAGCATGTGGCTTGGCTGCACTGATACTGGGCCTGTACACAAATGGATGGATGTCTCTGTAATACATTCATGTTGCAGTCTGCTGTATCCCCCACCCTTGGGTTGTGCCTGATTCTAGGCAGCGGTTTACTACAGCACATACCCAGTCCACAAAACCTGCTGTATTACATGTAGAAATAACAGTGTACTCACCCTCAAGACTGTGAATCATCTCAGTCACCTATTCTCAGCGTGGGTTGAGTTGGGAGTATTTATTGCTCAGGGCATGCAAATGAGGTTGGTGCACTGTTAATGAGATGCTAAACAGCTGAATATGTTATTAGGCTGATCTGGGAGCAATATCTGTGAATTGCATAATTGCCCTCAGCTCATCTCAATCAGCATGGCGCTTCTGCTTAGTTGGGTGCATCCCTACACAGTGCATTGCCCATGCATGCACGTTGTGTTCAGTGCATCTTCCTGAATTGGTCACATATGTTGCGGCGCATCCTATGCACATGCACTGGACCCATGATGCAGCACTGCAGGTGTGTGGCTGTACTGTCATTCGCATCGTGGACATGCATATGGTGCCCGTCGAGTGGTGCAGTCTGTCTGTGCATTGCACACCTCCTGCATGGTGCTCATTGTGCTGGTTGATGGTGTTGTGCATGGAGCGCGCATTATGTACCATTGCGTGACAGTGTGCTACCATGCAACATGGGTGCTGTGCACAATAGCACGTGCCACTTGTAAATTGGTGGCTGCATACACATCACATATGCCCAACCCGGTCATGACCCATGCCCTGCATTCCCACCATAACACTGTGCACATGACAGACCAATCGCGCTTCACACCTCTGTGCATGGTGCCATGCACATGGCCTACTGGTGCATGTGGCACCATTTTGGATTTCAGCTGAGCATACCATGCTTACAGCAGTGTGCTGTTTCTGGTGATTGGATGACTAGGGCAGGGAGGACTGGGCCAAGGGCCATGAATTGGTCTGAGCTGGAGCTGCTTCACCTGGTGGCCCTGGTGCTGCATGTGGAAGGGCAGCTGTTTGGGAGTGACGATCTGCAGGTGCCCAGGTCACAGGTGTGAGCCACCATTGCCTGGTGGCTGGTGCGGTGCAGAGGGGTTCCCACACTGGGGAACAGTGCAGGCACCGTTATAGTGACCTTGGCCAGAGGGATAGGGCCCATCTTCGGCAGCCACATAGCTGAACATACAGGGGTGCACTTCCAAGGCCAGGTAGGTTGCACATATCCCTGTGCAGCACAGGCGCATGCGGGTTGGGGATGGGTCACATCATATCACACTCACATGGGCACTCCACATCACGCACACATGGCTGTGGCTGCACCTACCCTGTGGTGTCCTGTCATGCATGCGACATGGGGTGGGCACTATGCAGTGATGTGTGTGGGATAGGTACACTGTGTCGCACATGAGGTGGGACCACCGTGTGTGGGGCATATCCATGGGATGGTGCTTTGGGGGTTTAGGCACAGCTGCTGTGTGCAGCTGTGGTCTGCATGGATAGACACCTGTGTTGCACTGGTGTGTACACCTATACTGCATGGCTACACTGGTGCTGGTGGTTGGTTTGTGCACTGATGTGTCTACTCATGGCGGTATCTGTCTGTTGTATCTTGCAGGGCTGGAGGCCAGGTGGCAGGCCACAGAAGCCGCTGAAGTGAGGCATCGGGGGCTGCTGCTGGTGATCGTCATGGTGACCATCTGGGAACGGGTAGGTTGCACCCTTCTGTGTGCTCTGTCTGTCTGGTGGGGTGGGCTACTGCTCAGTAGAGGTTGTGTGTCTGCCATGGTCCTTAGTAAGTGTTCTCTGTGTCCTTGCTGTAGGCCCCTGGGATCATCATGAGGCAGCCAAAGGTGGAGGTGCCGTCCACCAGCTACATGACCTGCATGGGAGAATTGCACAGGCCATCCAGGGGTCACTCAGGCCCATCCGAAGGATGTTTAGGTGCCTGAATCAAACCATTGGGGCCATCCTCCATCTACTGCCACCACGTGGCCATCTGTGGTTGGGGTGCACAGGTGCGTGGCTACACCTGTAGCCCTCTTCCTTGTTCAGACGTTTCTCTGATGTATATAGCCCATTGTTTCCCAGCACTCTATACCTATGTTGCTATCCCCGCAACCTCCCCCCTTTTGCACACATCTACTTGTATATAGTCCATCACTCCCATTCCCTTTTGGATTACACTGTGTACATAGTTTCTGTTGTTTCTTCTGTTTATATTGTTCACTGTTCAGTTTATTATTTATATAAATCTTTTGAATATTTGACATGGTACCTGTGGTCATTCACTGTTCCTCATTCCTGGGTTTTGTACTGTCAGGGGCTCTTCCCTATCCCCTTCCTGTCATGGCTTTGTGTGCCACTGGCTATGCTTGGTCTCCTTCCCCCCTGCTACCCCCCCCACCGTGTGGCAACACTGTGCCTGTAGCATGTGCGTAGGCCTCATGTCCTGCTGCTCATGTCCCTGCCCCAGTCTCTGTATCTGCGCTGCTTGTGGTCTGTGTACATTGCACTGCTGCACTATTGCTCTGTGGATCTGTGTGCGGTGTCCTGTGGTTGGGGATGTGGCCTGGCTGTGTGGCACTGTGGTGGCATGGTGTGCTGGCCACTGTTTGGCATGATGTCACCCTGTGTGTCCCTCCCACATGGCCACAGTCATGGCCACCTGGGGTGCTGGCCTTGTCTAGTGGCCTTCACCTTGCTCTTTGCTTCTGCATGCTGTTGTGTGGCACCATGCCAGCTACAGTGTGTCTGTTCTTTGTGCCTGCCATGGGCCTGTGTGGGTTGAGGCCTGGGGCTCTGAGTGTTGTTCTCTGTTCCCTGTCTCTGTTCTGTGTCTGTTGTGACCATTGTTGTGCCCTTGGCCTCTCTGGTGTGTCCCATTGGTCTTGTGTTCCTTTCTCTTTTCTCCCACTGCTTTGTCCCCAGTTGCTTTTGCATGCCTTGCTGGCTTGCTCCATATTCACTGTGTTGCTCCCCTGGGTGGTTTTGCACATCCCGGTTGCACTGGCACATCTCCACTTGTGCCCTGCCCTTTCTGCACAATTCACTGTGGGGTTGCGCATGGTGCATCCCATGGTGCATCCCTTTGTGGATCGCTTAGCATTTGGTGGGCATATCCTCTTTGCGCCGGTGCATCTCATTTGCACCTGGCGCATCTCTTTTGTGAATCCTGCCCTTAGTGTTTTAAAGTTTTTTATTATAGTAGAGAGATGCTCTTTAACTGTCTTTTCAACTTACTCCTATGCTGTATAGTACCCTTTGTATTTCTACGCTCCCTATCTCTACTCACACTACTATAAGTACCTAATATTTACCTATTTTTACCTTTATTTCTGTAGGTCTGGCCAGATGTTGGATGTCTACCTTTCAGATAAGCATCTTGTTTAATTCTGATTCATATAATCTTTCCTCTAGGACCTCAGACCCTTTGCATCTCCTCAACCTTCTCTGTGCTTTCCTTTTAGGTTTTACCAGATTACCCCAAAACAACCCAGCTCTGTGCACTGTGACTTGGACAGAGCAGGTAAATCATATTAAATTCAGGGGTCAAAACTGAGTTTTGCAGCCCCTAGCCAGCAGGGCTACTGACTGGGGAAAATGCCCACAGAATTTTCCACTGTCCCAGTTGATGTACATACCGAAGTGTTACCCTCTTCAGCACATGCCTGCAGGGATACCTAAAGGAAAATCTTAATAGCCGTATAGAAAAATCTACCAGCATTTGCTAGTGGGATGGTGCCAGTTTTGACCCCAGCAAAGGAAGTGGGGTTAGTGTTGGGGGCTGGGGGGCTAGTGTCTGGGAAAGGGAGGTACTGGTGTTTGGGGCTTTGGAAGGTGGGTCAGCTGCTGTCAGGGGCTTGGGAGGGAGGGAGAGAGAGAGAGAGAGGAGGCTAGTGTTATGGCACATGGAGGGAGTGTGTAGAAGGAAGGATGTATATATGCCTCTGGTGTCTGAGTAGGTGGTGTCCCAGAGGACCTTGCAGAGAAGGTGTGCAACGAGGGTATGGGTGATTCTCAAATGGCTAAGGAGGAAGGAGTGTGGCTTCTGGGAGTCAAGGGACAGGAGGAAGGTGAAATCCACAGAGATCAGAAAGTGGGGTGCCTAGAGAAGGGGGGTGTTCAGACGGACTGTGGTGAAAGGGGGGAGGATTGGTGTGGCTGGGTTGTGTCAGGAAGTGGAGGGAGGGGGTTATTGTCTGGGGTGATGGGGGGAGCCACAGAAGTGTTAGGAACTATGGAGGGTGTACATTCAAGAGGGCTACTGTCATGGGGGCTGTTAGGGAAACATACTAGTGTCAGGTGCTGTGGAAGGAAGGGGGCTAGTGTCAGAGGGGTCTGTGGAGGGAGGGGGTGCTAGTGTCTTGGTTAAAAGAAGGTGGTGTGGCTAGTGTCTGAGCTGCAGGCTAGTTAACTATACAGATTGTGGGCACACTAAGTTCCATCTATTCTCAAAAAAAATGTGTTCTATTGTTAAAGCACTAAAAGTGTCTTCCCAGTTTTTTATTTATTTATTTATTTATCAAAGTGTATCTGTTTAACAAGCTTTCATACAACAAACTGCTCAGTGATATATATATATATAAAATATGGTAGCACGGTAGTGCTACCATAGTTAGGGTTGAGGAGCCATTTCTATGTCAAACCCCAAAACTTTTCACCTTAATAACTTTGCAACTGTTTGCTGAATTTTCCTGAAATTTGGCATATATGATCAAGAACCATAGGCCTTGGGATCTGCCAAGTTTCGTACTGGTCGGTTATACAGCTGTGGAGTTATTAAGCATGATCTGTGCGCGCGTTTACGCTTTTTCTGGAATTCTACGGTCACACCTACAGGTCGTACGGTTTGCGCGACCGGCCCGAAATCTTCAAGGAATGTGCAGCTGGGGTCCCCAATGTGCCTTTTGAAGATTTCGTGAAAAAATATTAAACGGTTCAAAAGTTATTCAAAAAACAGTTTCCCATTATAAGTCAATGGGAAAAGTTAACAAAAAGTTCAACACTTTCACAAATGCATTTTTACTTTCGCAAATGGGCCTGTTACTTTCTCAAATAGGCCATTTTGTTTTCAGTTGGTGATCAGAGAAATGGTTGGCATTTAAATTTGGGACCCTCTAGCAACCTAATTCTTTTTGTATTCACCTAGTCGGACCCTGAGGATGCTTGCCATGTCTTTATTTTGTGTTAAAACACCCCAGAAATATGTTTTTCAAATTTCTGGAAAAAGTACTTTAGCAAATTACTTTCTTGCTCACAAAAGTGTCGAACTTTTTTGTGAAAGCTTTGGCAAATTGCGACAGTAGTTTTCCATCTGTGGGAAAGTGACAGCGATTCTTTGGCACTGCACTGCAAAAGAACCGTTGGGAGTTTTGGGCTGAAATTTGGAGGAAACGGAGCCGACATCTCACAGATGTGCCTTTCAGTGTTGTATTGAAAAAATATTACAGTGCAAAGTTACAGCACTCCAAAGTTGACATTTTTTCCCATAGGATAACATTCGGTGACGCCGACGCATTACAGAAATCCTTTGGCACCCTGCTGCAAAATAACGGTTTGGTCTTTTTCCTGAAATTTGAGGAAGACAGCCAACAGCCCACAGATGTGCCTTTCCATAGTTTGGTGAAAATATTACATGGCAGCAAAGTTACGGCACTCCAAAGTTGACAGTTTTTCCCATAGGATAACATTACGGCGCCCGAGGCATTACAGAAATCCTTTGGATCCCTGCTGCAAAATAACAGTTTGGTCTTTTTTCCTGAAATTTGGAGGGAAGACAGCCAATGGCCCACAGATGTGCCTTTCAGTGGTTTGGTGAAAAAACATCATAGGGAGGAAAAGTTATGGTGTTCCGAACTTTTCTTTTTTTCCCATAGGATAACATTACGGCGTCACGCTGCTTTTCAGGGCCTGTATCTCGGAAACGGTGCGAGATACAGACTTTTCGTCAGAAAAACTCTGAGTCCCCTAGTGGGGGCTGAGTACCAAATTAGCCAGGACATTCGTAAATAATATGACTTTAAAATTTTTTTTCTACGTGGTACGGTTCCTGAGATATAACGTATTTAGTATTCCAAGTTCTCATTTTCTGCTCCGATACTCATTATTATGCATACATTATTTGTACTCACTGTCTTTCTCTATGCAGATTTTGGGAAAACCAGCCTGTGCGCTTACATTACTGTTACTGTTGCCCTTTTCCGCTATGTTCCTCATCTGCTTACTTACCGCTGACGCTCGCGCCACCATGTGCATTATCCTTTGCGCTTTCATTTGCGCTATGCTTTCTGTTTTTTTGCCATTTCTGTCTACAGTACTGTTTATCTTTCTGTTTCACTTTACGTCACCATGCCCATTGACATTTCTGTTTGCAGGCACCATGTTACTATGTGACAACACATCACGTGGCAGACCGTTCCTGTCTACGCCACCATGTGCGTTATCCTTTCTGTTCTCATTCGCGCTTGTGTTACCATGTGCGCCACTGTTAGCATTTCTGTTTGCTTTGCTGCATTACATTCACTATTTCTCGTTATCATTCTCAAAAATAAGGGAAATTAGAGGCAAAAAACTCTGTTTAATGCATTAGTTAGGGTTGTTCCACAGCGACAAAGTGAGAAATTCACTGTTAGGGTTGAAAACCCCTTGGACCACGCCCACCCCAACTGGCATTGGGGTGTGCATTGGGATTGTGGGTCCTAACTCTCACCCCATTCTCCTATACTTCTGCTGCTTTACACATGTCATGGGGTGAGAGTTAGAGCTGATGGTCCCAATGCCACCACGTGCGTCATCCTTTACGTTTTCATTTGCGCTTGCATTTCTGTTACTTTTTTTGCCATTTGTGTCTACCGTACTGTTTTTCTTTCTGCTTCACTTTGTGTCACCATGCCCATTGACATTTCCATTTACAGGCACCATGTTACTATGTGACAAGACATCACGTGGCACACCGTTCCCGTCCACGCCACCGTGTTTGTTACCCTTTCTGTTCTCATTCGTGCTTGCGTTACCTTGTGCACCACTGTTAGCGCTTCTGTTTGCATTGCTCTTCCTGTTACTATGCCACATGCTGCATTATGTGCCGGGAGCATGGAGCCCTATGTGTGTTATCCTTTGCGTTTTCATTTGCGCTTGCGTTTCTGTTATTTTTTGCCATTTGTATCTACAGTACTGTTTCTCTTTCTGTTTCACTTTGCATCACCATGCCCATTGACATTTCCGTTTGCAGGCACCATGTTACTATGTGAGAACACATCACGTGGCAGACTGTTCCCGTCTATGCCACCATGTGCATTGCCCTTTCTGTTGTCATTTGCGCTTGCGTTACCATGTGCACCACTGTTAGCACTTCTGTTTATGCTTGCCCTTCCTGTTACTATGCCACAAGACATCATGTGGCGGGAGTGCGGGGTCCTTTGGGCCCCTCGCTCCCGCCACCACATTACATTCACTATTTCTCGTTATCATTCTCAAAAAGAAGGGAAATTAGAGGCAAAAAACTCTGTTTAATGCATTAGTTAGGGTTGTTCCACAGCGACAAAAGTGAGGAAATTCGCTGTTAGGGTTGAAAACCCTAACTCTGAATTCACCCCCCCCAGCACCACACACACACACAGGCACACACACACACACATTCAAGTATGGGGGAGGACCAAGTCAACACAACCAATGACAGACATCCAGCAGCAGGTGACAGAAATAACAAACAATTGTCTAAATGTACTACAAGACATCTCACCTACCCGACCAGGTACTGCATGCTCAGTGGAGATCAACAGCAAAACTGAGGCCATGTACACCAGACGTACACATCCCTGATTGCAGCTGCACACATATATATATATATATATATATCTATACACACACACACACACACATATTACACATATATATATATCTATATATATATATATATATATATATATATACACACACACCTGGCTGGGGTTACATCACCTGAATCTTGGGAATGTGTCATTAAATGCTCATTGAAGCTATTCACTTTAGCCAGTGGGTCCCTTTGAGAAAAAATGCCAGTGGCCTGAGAGTCACCTTGGTCCGTTCAGGTCAGTTAAACAATATTGAAACTTGTTAGCGGGTTTAATGCTACCTTTCAGTGGTGTAGAGGTCAGAGATACTTGGGATGACGTGTATGTCGAGGTCTGACTAGACTATGCTCTGTGTTAGAAAAAATGGACGGACATGAAAATAAGAGGAAAATAACAACTGATAGCCCAGAATGGTGCCCCAATTTCTGCAGGCCCTGCCTCACCAAGAAGTACCATATTACCACCAGCCACTAGCAACATCTTCCACCATCCCAAGGACTAAATTTGGACCTTCAGAACAGCCACTGATTCCCTCCATGGGGGGAGGCAGGAGGTGAAGGGTCATCAAACCCATTCCCCCCCATCCATAGACTCTCATCAGCCAGGGTAACCCCCCAAGACTCTCTGCCTGTTTGGTCTGGAGTCCTGTTGATGGTGCAGGGGAGTATAACAGCTGGGGACTGGTATTCAAATGTTTGTCCAGGTACAGATCCTACTTTACCCAAGAAAATTGGATTTTGCACCAATGTCCTATATTTAAAAGACTGGTCAGCATGGGCAAACCACGTTTGCACCAGGCAAACCAGGGAGAGGACGCAAGGCAACATTATGCAAATTGGGGGTGGGGACCTGAATATCAGCACAGTTCAATACTCACAGTATTTGCTCACTGCTAGGGCACTTTTCATGATCCCCTTGTGCAGAGAAAATACTGCCGACCTAACCCTCATCTTAATCTGGCACAGCCCTAGCAGTTGCTGGAGGTAATGTGTCAGTGCCTTCCAATCTGAACACAGTGCTCCCTGGTGGCAAGTAGTACTCCCTCCCTCTGAACCCAGTCCCATTAATTAAAGATATATTCCTGCCATCCAGTGATCCCTTCCTCCCACTTGATCCCAGTCCTGTTACAGGAAGATATATCCCTGTTATCCAGTGGTGCTCCTGTCCTTCCAAACCCAGTCCCATTAATAGAGGATATATCCCTGGCATCTAGTGGTCTCACTCCCATGCAAATGAGTCCATAATGGGCATGCAAATGACCCTTGGTGCCTTGTATGCCCAAATGGGCTAATTTGCACGGGGACTTTTGAATACTGCAGATTTTGCCCACACACAAGCCATTGCAGGGCCTAGTTTTAGGAGTGCTATCGGGTGGCTTTAAGTGGCTTAATGCCTTGACACAATATCCCTATATTCAGAGGGATAGTGCCATGTGCTATCCATCTGCATATAGCAGTTTTGCACACATGCAGTATCACAAAGCACAGCACTAATTATTGTCCTCCACTTTGGGCATTTTTGAATATTGGACCCCTGGTGTCTTCATCCTGCCCTGTGTTGGTTGATGGGTGGAGCAACATGACTTCCACCCCTAACAGAGATCAGTCCTAGGGACACTGAATTCACCCCACAATGATAGCCCCTGGGTGACCAGTCTATTCTAACATCAAAGTCATTGGTGTGGTACTGGGTGGAGCAACATGGCTCCCACACCCAATAGAGATCAGTACTAGGGACATTGAATCCTCCCCACCATGATGGCCCCTGAGTGACCAGTCTATTCTAACTCCAAAGTCATTGATGTGGTACTGGTGCAGTATCTCCCCCACCCACCCACACACATAAAACCCACTTTATTTTTCAATCTCTACAGGTACTTCCCAACTGACCTACAGTAGCTGATCAACATTTTTATTCTTTATACTGACCCATTTTCCCTTTTATATCTACAGGTCTGACAGGATGTTGACCAGGTGTATCAGATAAGTATTGTTTTTGTTTACCCTACCTTGTTTGTAATAGTTTATAAAGAGCTGTAGATCCTTTGTGACCCCATTGCAGTTCTTGTTTTACAGGTACCATGTTCTCTTGAGACCCCCTTATCCCAGGCTCCATAGGAACCAGATAAGAGATCTCTTATCTGTGCTAGGATGTTAACCTGTAACAGTGCAACCCCAAGTATGATGACACTAGGCTTTCACTTGTTAAGTGGTTGGTGATGTAGCATTTGAAGTAGCTCCACTATGCTGTTAAGAGTCCACTATCACAAAAGGAAGGTGTTTTACTGCAGAAAAAATACATTAATGCAGACATTAGAGTGGAAGAATGCAAAGCATACACAGTACAGAAATAAAAACATTAGGGGTTTGAGTCCTAGGAGTCTGATCTTGTGTGATGTGCCTTAATTATTTTTTTGGCTCACTCTGCCAGCAGGTTTTCCCCACAATGTGGTCCGTGTACTACCAGTGACCTACACAGGCTATTGTGATACCACGTTGCATGACCATTGTGCTACCACCAGTACAAGGCATGGAATGAGACCATTGTATTTCCACTGCAGGTGCACTCATTGTGCTACCACTGACACATTGTACCACAGTGGTCACAATAATAGTGCAATGGAATTAAAACAAATCCATTGTGATACCAAGAGCAGTGGTATCACATTGGTATTCACCACTGTGCGACTGTTGCAAAAGTGTTTGCCAATGTGCTACGACTGGGTGTTGATGGTATCACAGTTGACACAATAGTATCCCACCTTAATTGGAGCAAAACTACTGTGATACCAACAAACAGTGGTATCACAATGGTGCACATTTTTACCACTGTGGTACCAGCAAAAGTGGTGTTACCAGTGAACTACTACTGTCTGCCTGGTATCATAATAGTTTACAATGGTATCACAATGGAATTGGAACAAATCCACTGTGATACCATTTATGAAACCCACAATGGTAATACACTGGAAATCGCAGTGGTAGTACAATGGTAAAGAACAGGTATTACAATGGTATTCCAAAGAAATCTTTGTAAGTGATGTCATGTAGTGTAGCGAGGAGTAAACAGAACTGCAGGATCCACAAATATAGGTAAGCAAAGCCATTTACAGATAGCAGTTGCTATTAGTTGTCTCACTATTCAGTATGATCAGAGAATGGCTATGCCTCTGTGTTACAAATGTGGCTGCAGGACTTGCTGGGAGATATTCCGGCCTGGGACTGAGAAAGCCAGGCTTTTTCCAGTGATGCCAACATCATGCTGTACACATGTCTAAATCCCTTACTTAAGCAGCTGTGAATTTATACATTCCAGAAGCCTGTTTAACAAGCCAAGCAATGTAAAGTTTAATATACAAAGCTTGTCCATGTGCTGTACCACTTGGTGTCTATTTAGAATCATAATATATTATGTGTATCTTATACAACTGAACTGTGAAGTACTTACAGCTGTCTCTTTTCTTTTGCTGGTTATCTTGTATTTGCAGTACATTCAAGAGTCCCACATACTCCAGAACTGAAATAAGTATGACATACCACATATACAGCATGTGCAGTCTGATTAGTAGGATATTCACTGTCATACTGTAAATACTGGCGCCTCAATATAGTATATGGAGTAATGCTGTACTGTCATGGTGTGCTGTCCGTTGCATGAGCGATTAAACCGAGGGCCCTTCTACCTATCTCTGCTGCTGTCATTTTGGGTGTCCAGGTAGAAGTATAGGAACCCAAGGAACTGGTAATGAAAGAGTGGTACAGCTGTGGGGGCACTGGGATGTGTTTTTTCTGACTCCTAGCAGGATACTAAACTTTGGGGCTGGTCAGTGGGCAAGAATGTCTAGAGGGCCATCTTGTGGATGGCATGACCCACTCCAGGGGTCTAAATTAAGTTTTGCAGCCACTAGCCAGCAGGACTAGTGACTGGGAAAAATCACTAATCTCACAGACTCTTCCACTAGCCCAACAGATGTACTTATTAGTTACACTCTCCTGTACAATTCTGCAGGGCTGGTTAAAGGAAAATCTTACTAGCCTAATATAATATCTACCAGAATTTGGCTAGCAGGCCAGAGCATACCTCTCAACCTTTCATCACTCAAATGTGTGACAGTACGTGTGACAAATGGACAAAATGTGTGACACATCATCAAAAATGACATTACAAGCTAAGAACACAGTCTAAATCTGTGAACTTATGTTATTCATGTTTGCTGATAATGAATATCATAGATTATTATGAATTTCTGCATTGAAGTTTCAGTGGGCAATGTGGAATATTACCTGTGCCATGTGAGACAGAGGGTTTCTGAGAGGTAAAATGAGTGACGTACTTCGTAATGTGTGACAGTTGAGAGGTATGGGCCACAGCCAGTTTTGACCCCTGCACTCTTTGCAATGGTTTGCCTGTACTTAATTTTTTTTTAAAGATTTTATGACTGAGGTGTGGTCAGTGCTGGGACTGGCAGTGGTTGGTGGTCAGCTCTGTGACTGTCAGGGGGCCGATAAGTCTTCCACTAGCCCAGCTAATGTACTTATTGGTTACATTCTCCAGTACAAACCTGCAGGGCTATTTAAAGGAAAATCTTACTAGCCTAGCACAAAATCTAGCATAATCTGGCTAGTGGACCACTGCTAATTTTGACCCCTACATTCTCTGTGATGGGTTGCCAGTACTTAAATATTTTTTTTAAGATTTTATGACTGGGGTGTGGTCAGTGCTAGGACTGCCAGTGGTTGGTGGTCAGCTCTGTGACTGTCAGGTGCATTGCTGTAAGGGGGCGGGTAAGTCCTACGACTGTTGAGAGAGGTTTAGAGGCAGTGCTATGTTAATTGTGGGGGTCAGTACTGTGATTTTTGTGTTTGGGGGTGTCGGTGCTGTAACAGTCAAGCATGGGGAGCCAGTGTAGTTATTGTCAGGGGGTGGGTGGCCAGTGCTGTGACTGCCAGGTAGGGGGCAGGGCTGTTACTTTTGGGAAGGGGGGCAGTGTGCTGACTGTTGGGGTGTGGATCACTGCTGTGATTGTCTGTGGAGGGTATCAGTCCTGTGACTGTTGCAGATGTATGGGGTCAGTGCTTTGATGGTGGTGGTGGGTAGTGCTGTGCCCATTGTGGGTAGAGGTCAGTGCTGTCACTGTTGGGGTATGAGGATCAGCACTGTGACTGTTAGGTAGGTGTCCACTGTGACTGAGAGTGGAAGGTGTTAGTTCTGTGACTATTGAAGAGGTGGTTCTGGTCAGTGACTGTCGGTGTGGGGGCCAATTCCATGACTGTTGTGGGTGAGTGGGCAGTGCTGTGGCTGTTGTGGATGGGTGGTCAGTGCATTGACCATTAGGAGTTGTGGCTCAGTGCTGTATTTTTCAGGGATGGGAATTACTGCTATGACTGATGGTAGAGGGTGTCAGTCCTGTGACTTTTGAGGGTGAGGTGGCTGTGCTGTGACTGTTGAGGATGGATAATCCGTGCTGTAAGATGGGGGTGGGGTATAGTGCTGTTACTATGGGGGGATGGGGATCAGTGCTTTGACTCTCAGGGGTGTATGGTCATTGCTGTGACTACAAGGTTTTGGGTAGGAATTCTGTGACTGTTGAAAATAGTAAGAAAGTGTTGTGCCTCTCAGGGGTGTGAAACAGTGCTGTGTCTACCAAAGGTGGGTATATGACTGTCGGTGGAGGGTGTCAGTCCTGTGATTGTTAATGGGATGGTACAGTCCTGTGACTGTGGGGGGGGGTACAATTCCATGACTGTGAAGGAGGGGTGTTACAGATCTTGTGACAGTGAAGGGGGGGTGTGATACAGTCCTGTGACTGTGGGGAGTTGGGAGTGGTGGTACAGTTCTGTGACTGCGGGGATACAATACCGTGACTATGAAGGAGGGTGTTTACAGTCTTATGACAGTAAAGGGGTGTTGGTACAGTCCTGTGACTGTGGGAGGGTGGGAGTGGTGGTACAGTCCTGTGACTGTGGGAGGGTGGGAGTGGTGGTACAGTCCTGTGACTGTGGGGGATACCACACCATGACTGTGAAGGAGGGGTATTACAGTCTTGTGACAGTAAAGGGGTGTTGGTACAGTCCTGTGACTGTGGGGGGTGGGAGTGGTGGTACAGTCCTGTGACTGGGGTAGGCTGGTGCAGTCCTCTGACTGTGGGGGGGGTGGTACAGTCCTATGATGGTTGAGGGGTGGTCATTGCTGTGACTGATGGTGGAGGGTGCAGGACTGTGACTGTCAAAGCCCTGGTACACTCCTGTGATTGTCGGGAAGAGGGTCAATTATGTAACAGTCAGGGATAGGGTGTCATTTATGTGACTGTCAGGGTGAGGGTCATTCCTGTGACTTTTGTGAGGTCTGCTTCTGCACAATTCTACAGCTAGAGACTAAAGTATTTACAGGAAGTTGTACATGCAGCAGGAAGGTTGTATAAGGTGCCAAACTAAGTGACTGTTCGGGGGGGAGTCAGTCCTGACTGTGTGGTGTGGTCTTCAGTTCTGTGACTGAGGTACAGTGTTGTGATTGTTAGGGGTGGGGATTACTGCTGCAACTGTCTGTGGTGAGTGTCATCCATGTGACTTTAGGGGTATGGATGTAGTGCTGTCATGGTGGTGGGGTGTAGCGCTGTGATCATTGGGAATAGGGATTAGTTCTGTGACTCTTAGGGTGTAACAGGGTTCCCGGTTCTGTTAGAGAAAAGAAGGTCCATGTGTGTAACCTCCCCCCATTTCATTTCTCTCTATCCTATCCCCTTATTCTTTTTCTATTACTATCCTTTTTCTTTTCTTTGTCAGGGTGACCAGCCTGACAAATTAGTCTTTCAGCTTTG
The DNA here is from genome assembly GCA_016271365.2 of Neoceratodus forsteri. Taxonomy (NCBI): domain Eukaryota; kingdom Metazoa; phylum Chordata; order Ceratodontiformes; family Ceratodontidae; genus Neoceratodus; species Neoceratodus forsteri. The sequence goes on along the minus strand of CM028130.1, from coordinate 1,060,218,034 downwards.
CTATCCACTTTTGCCCAATTTCTGTTCCAGTATGCACATTGTGGTACCTGTCTCTTTAAGAAAATGTCCATAAATAAAATAAATGAAAGGTGTACAACACCAGTGAATAAATTCTTATTTGTGGTCCCTTTAAAAAGCCCATAGAGTGCCCAGGAAAGGAGAGAAATAATGTATTAATGTGCAGGACAGCCCATAAATGTTGCAGCTGGGCTGTCCAAATGTACACCTAGGCCCAAAGGAAAAGCTTAGCCATTAGCTGCAATTTCAGCCATCGGGACCCTTCTAGTTCATTCATAAAATAGTATAGGGACTCTGTACAGCTGAAAAGAGCACTGCAAGATAGAATGATGTATTTGCCAGAGTGGGATTGCCAATATTAAAGATAAGGCAAAACACAAAGAAATAATAAAGTGTATGTCCTGTACCTTTTAAAGCCAGGCAGTCCCCCTCACATAAACAGCTTGCTGTCCAAAAAACACACAGTGAACAAGATAATTATAAAAAGGGCTTAAGCAAAGGCTATAGTTATGTCCCTAAAAGCCTAGTCCTCTTTAAATAACAAACTAAACTGTTTTTACCTTTTAGTCCTGTCTTGTGCTGTGTAGCAAGTTGGTAGTCTGGTGGGCCAGGAAAAGCAGGCCCAAAAATCCAGCTTCTGAGTTTGTAAGGGTCCTCTATAGGGCTGGCTGCCCCCCCCCCCAAATGACTGTTCTTACAGCTACAGAAGTGTGTGATATCAGACAGAGGGAGGGGCTTATGATGCTTAATGAGCCTCATTGAAGAAAAAAGGTATAGAAATAAAGAATAGCTACATAAAGAGATGAGAGAACTGTGACGTTATAGAATATAGTTATAGCTACTAATAAAAGTAGATATAATCCTAATCAAGGACCTTATGCCAAAGAAAAAGCTTAATTGTTCTTTGCACCCCAGTCACTTGACTATGATGTCACAGTCTGGGAGGGATATAAGCCCAGCACCTGAAGGAGCAGACAGATAGGTAGGCCAGTAGGTTGCTGGTCATTGAAGGAGGTGGAGGTGTTTAAGTGTCCACACCAGGAATTTGGGAACTCACTAAGAAAAGAGTGATTAAAGCAGAAAGATTTTGAAGTTCTTTTGTTTTAGGTGTGATGTCTAACACCAAGTTTTTCTTTTTGATTTCTGTAAATATTTGACCTGAGTTTTGATAATAAAAATTATAAACGCACATTTGCATTTATTTTATACATTTTCCTCCTGCCTAAGTGTCTGTTTATTCCCACCCTACTACACAGGGGGTGGGTGCCCAGTGTTGTGACTGACAGTGAAGGGTTTCAGTCATGTGACTCTCGGGGGGGGGTACAGTTCTGTAACTGTAAGGGTGGAAGGGTCAGTCCTGTGATGGTCAGTGCTGTAGCTATGGTGTAAGCAGTGTAGAGTGGCACGCACTGGAAAAGGGGGTGCATGAGCAAAGCAGCCAGCTTGTAAAAAGAAAAGAAAAGAAAGTTCAGCACTCATAGAGTCAGTGCAAGATTTAGTTTCTGGCAATATGCTGGTGTGCACCCACTAGCCCCAGTGCTTCAACCCTTCAATGGGCCTTCCTCAGGGGGTGGGTCTGAGGAATACAAATGTGTATCTCATTTATACAGATCTCTTAAAGTGATATACACCACACACTAAAAACAATGTGCAAGTCAGGTCCATCTTGTAAATGAGCTTGTCTCAATGGTGTTCCGCCTGGCAAAATAAAGATATTGATTGATTGACTGATTGATTGATTGATTGACTTGGTTAAAAACAATTCATTATTCTGTTTTTTTGTGTTTTGATTTTGATGTTCATGGTAAACAGTTAATGATATTATTATACTACTTAAATTAAGCATGTCTGCATATCTGTTACTTCATTTAATTTTGTAACTTTCTATCTAAAGCAATATTTTTTTTAGCTTTTTACACTATACTGTACCCCATTCTATCTCTATCCTCTGTATTGTTCCCACTACTGTATTTACTCCATATTAACCTTTTTCTCTTTACTTTCACAGGTCTGACAGGACGTGAACTCCTTCCCCATCAGATAAGCATAGCAATATGTTTAACCTTTCTTATCTTTCCTAGTAACTACCTAAGAACTGTTAATCCTTATTCTTCAGGTCTAAGAAACCTTATCCCTTTAAGATGCCTCCCTCTGGCTCCATAGTACCTTGGTAGGAGATCCTGTACATATTACCTATACTTGGTAGGTTTACTGTAACCCCCGTTAAGGAAGGGTTGTGTATATGTGTTAAGGTCATACATACTGCAGCATTTTCCTCCCCATAAACATTTTTGCCTTGCTAGTTGACTCAGGCAGGCTCTCAGCCCTCTCCCCACCTCCCCTGTCTGCCACTCCCCTGTCCCAGACCACTGAGTCCAAAGTTCCCCATGGATTGCCCTCCCCCCATGATAGGGCCAGAAAGGGGAGAGCCACCCCCCAACCAGTCACTCACATCTAGAACTGAGCCAGTCATCCTGGTGGTAGTGTGTGACTGAAGTAAGTGGGTAGCCTGTGCTAGCCATTTCTGCACTCTCCCCTTGGATTCCTGCCTTCACCTGGGGGAAGCAAAGGTTGAGTCAGCATGCCTTCCCACCAGGGACAGGACAGCTATCTGATGAATGCTTTGTCTTCTGTCTGACCCTCAACAAACGGAGCATGTTCCTGAACTTGGGTCACTGATGTAGCGGGATACAAGGCACACAGTGCCTTATCCCTCCATACCACTGGACCAGACCAGCCTTATACTGCAGCCAGGGAATTATTTGTTATTAACACAACAGGTGATCAGACAATGATGGAGCCACTGCACACTAGGGGATGTTTTTTTATAAACAGGTCCAGCAGTCAGGGGGTGGGATGTACCTGTGGACACCAGAGAATGTGTTAACTTTAACAAGTCCAGCAATCACATGGGAATATTGTTATTGGCAGGCAGTTCAAAAGAAATATTGATCTGCTTGAGGTTTCCTATAAAAGCCTTTCCCTTGTAGATGGCTCCTAATCATTATAAAATAGCATTATGCAGCCTTGTTGGCTCTGACTAGAGTTTGTTAGTATTGGCAGTTCATTTTATCTGGATTGTGGTATGACTGCTGATGGATGCTGCTAACATATATAGTTAAGCAGGTATTTTGGTGTTCATATATAGCCACTAATGAGGGGTTATGGAGGTTGTGCAGGGAAGCCAGTTAAGAAGGGTGGTACAAAGGGGGAGATGGTCAGGGGGTATGTAGCAGAGCTGGCAAGGGGTGTAAATGGATATGTTGAGGTGCTAGTGAGGGTTTTAATGGTAGAATGTATAAGTATTGGTACCAGTAAGGAGATATGTAGCTTTGGAGAAGGGTACATACAGCAGATGGTGAGGTGTGGAAGACTGTATAGATGACATCTGATTGGGGTAGTGTTGAGGCAGGGGCATGCTTCACAGCTGGTGAAGGAAATGGGTGTGTGGAGGTATGTACAACTGTTGTCTACAGGTAGGGTGTGGAAGGGGGTATATACTACAGTTTGCAAGGGGTATGAGGGTTGGGAGAAGGTATGTATGGCAACTGGTGAGGGATTGAACATGTGATTAATTGTGGCAGCTAGAGGGGGGTTATGGGTGTGGGGCAGGGTATGTTTGGTAGCTGGCTAGAAATATAGGTTTTAGAGAGGGTATGTATGGCAGCTGGTTATGGTAAGTATGTAGGAGGGGGTATTACAGCGGGTGGCAAGAGCAGGAATGTAGGAAAATGCATATACAGCAGCAGGAAATTTTTAGAGTTAGGGTAGGGTACATATATGGCAGTTGAAGAGTGTTACGGTGTGGGAAGAGAATTACGGCAGCTGGTCATGGTTAATATTATGGGCAGGATTTTACAGAAGCTGGCATGGGGTAGGGATGTATTAGCAGGTACGTTCTGCAGCTGGCAAGGTTACGGTATGGCAGTTGGTGAGGGTTAAGGTTTAATGAGGGAGAGGGTAAATGTGGGAGGGGAAATGTACCATAGCTGTCAAGAGTTGGGGTTGTGGGATGGGGGAGTTAAGGCAGCTGGTATGGGGTAGTGATGTGTTAAAGGTATGTACAACAACTGACAAGGGGTAAGGATGTGGAGGAGCATTTGTAGAGCAGCTGGTGATTGTTAGGGGTGAGGGGGTAGGTATAAAGCTACAGTAGGGAAGAGTTTTTGGAGGTTAATGTATGGCAATTGGTGAAGGGTGAGGATGTGGGAGGGGTAAACATAAAAGATGGCCATGGGTATGGATGTGGAGGAGAACTGTATGGCTGCTGGTAAGATAAATTGGTATTGGAGCGAGTAAGTACTGCAGCAGGTGAGAGGCAGGGATGTGGAAGGAGGAATGGGCAGCAGCTGGCAAGGGGTGATAAGCAATAATGCATGACAGGGTGTGGGTTGTACTGGGATAACCTCATGCCTTGGGTGGTTTGGCACGAGGCTGCAGGCTGAGTGTGTCCAATACCCCAGAAGTGAGGTTATCCAGCACGATCCACACCCTGGAGTGCATTATTGCTATTATACAATGGCTTCTTTGTAAATATAATAAAAAGAAGATAAAATACTGTGAAAATAGTTTTCCTCTATTATTTTTGATTGTGAAAGCATATTTATATAAAAAATTATCCCTACTCTATTTCTCCAGCAGGTGGAGCTCTGTGTTGTTGATTGGTGGTGTTGGCTTCACTATGTTTCATCTTATGTGCTTCTGCAACCATCAACTGGACTGTGAATCCTCCTATCAGTGTTAGAAGTAGTTTTCTGGCCCAGTGGCGCTGAGGGTTGAGGCGCTGGATGACACACCTCACGCCTTGCTGGCGACCTGGGTTCGGACACGAGCCTGGGCAGTCAGGGGTCAGCAGGGAAGGGATAGGATTGAGGATCAAGAGGGGTGCTTGCCTATCCAGAGGAGGGATCCAGGGAGCCACCGCTCTGTAGCGGCCCCTGGTGATGACCAGGGGCACTACGAGAGGGGTGCCAGCAAGGGGATGGAGTGCAGCAGACATCAGCATGCTGTGCCTGATGTCATTGCATGCCTGCACCATGAGGGTGAAAACCAGAGGAAAAACTAGTGGGGGTGATCTCTGCGGCTGATGGCCACACCCTGTCTCCTGGACCTGAGAGAGGCGCTTAACCAGGGTACGGTGCGATGTTGTCCCGGCCCTGTGTATATGGGTTCCTGTGGCCTGTGTGCACAACTGGGTCTGGGGGTGCAGGTGATGGCAGCCGGAGATCGTGGGGGTCTGCTCTGCCAAAGTAGAAAAACAGAAGGAATAAAAAAAAGTTGTTTTTTTTTTGAGGGGTTGGGGATCTGTACAATTAAAGGAATCGACGAGGTGTTCAGGAATTTCATCGTCACTATGGGGATTTCAGCCATTATGAGGAAGCCGATGGCAGGTACTGCCAACATTATTTTTCTATAGTGGCAGAGTCAGTGTTCAGTTTTATTTATTTTTTCAAGGTGGCCGTAATCCATGTGCAGCCATTTGAGGAAGCGAGTGGTCTGTGCCATGGGCAGAAGCATGGCTGTTTGAATATGCTCACAGTGCTGCTGAGGGGGAAGATGAAGTGCTGTATTTAGTTATGGCTTTGTTATTCATTGAAAAGATTGTTTGTTTGTGGAAATGGTGTGGGGGAGGGGTAGTAGGTTCTTTTGCATGGTGGCTGCAAGCGAGTTGAATACAGTACACTGAAGGTGGGTTGCCAGTGGGAATGTGTGAAAAGGTGCCGAGTGAACATTCCTATAGCAGTTGTCCAAGAGGTGTGTTAGAGCTGGCAGTTTCTATTTCTGTGTTGTGGGCAGAGTGATTTTTTCCATTGATGTAGTTCAGTCATGTGTGTGCCTGGACTTACAGTGATGTTATCGTCAGATAACCTCACTGTGTGAGGCACACACTGACCAATCAGAATCTAGGAAATTTGTTTGCCATTGTATAATTGGGTATTATATATGTGGAGCCAGGGCCATTTTGATGCAGTGAACTTCACCTATCATTTTCACAGCTTCCAAGACGTTATTTTTATTTCCATTATCTAGGGCTTTCTCATAAAGTGTCACTACCAGTTCAGGCAAGTCATATAGGAAGAAGATACCCAGGTATTTTAAGATTTCCTTCTGCTGGGCACATTGTTTCTTAGTAAGCCTTTTGATACTGTCATTGCCTCTGATTCTGTGCAATTTATGGTGCATCCTCTTGAAAGAATTCAAAATACTTATAGAAAAAGTACATAATGTCCACTATCTGTCTGGTATCATTTTAGTAGACAAGAGGGCATGCAACAGTTGCAGCTCTGGTCACGGAATCTCTCCAGAGATGCCAACTGCCACTTCAACAGATTAGATCCCTTCCTTAACACTTGGAGGAAAGTATGGTTTATATATCTCCATCAGTTTATAGATACTGCGGTGTTTGCACTTTCCAGGACCTTCACCACCAATATCAGCTACCCCAGGCAGACCATTACAGATTCATATAGGTCTGTTCCTTTGTAGGAATACTGGGACCCACAAAAAGACTTCTTTCAGAGAAATTGGAGGGGCTGCCAACTCTTATGATAGGACATCAAAGAGGGGGGGGGACTCCTTACCAGGGACCTGGTAGAGAACACCTCCAGTACAATTTTAATCAAATAGAACAAGGAACTACAAAGATCTCCTACTGAAGAAATATGGTACAAATTTGGCTTCCAGGTATATAAGGTCACCATGGCTTCATATTTAAGGGAGTTCTCCTCGAAGTGAAGTATTAGATATTTTAGGACACCAGCCATAAAGGCACGTTACATGAGAACTTCAGCAGGCTCCTGCTGGAGAAACTGTGGGGTGAAGACCACTACCATGTTTTCTGGAACTGTCTGCTTTTACTGGACTACTGGCAGGAAGTGGGGGAGTGATAGATAAGGTGTCTGATTATTTCAATTTGGTTACCATCTATGGCTTTACTATGTACACTCCCATCTGGATGTAGGCTCTGTGATATGATCTTTAAATTGTTACTGATTCTCCCCACATGCTAAAAAAATGGCAACCAGATTGTGGTTGACACCTAAGCAACCAATCCTCCATGCAGTGGTATGCAGTTGTGAACACTATTTATAAACTTGAGAAACCGACCTCAACTTATACACACAGACCATGTGTTCAAAGAAACATGGCAAAATGGACCAGACATACTGTAAACTAGAGATTGATCAAGTGTTTGTCCCTTATATTGTTTATCTTTTAACCCACTAATGGTTGTAGATAGTTCATGTATCCCCTCCAAGTCTCAGCTGTACCAAGTAGTTCTGTCAATGTATACCTCTGCTGCTTCTGCTATTGTACATATTTTGTTTCCCACTGTACTATGTCAAATGTGAAAACTTCTTCAATAAAACATATATTATAAAAAAAGAATATAATATCTGAAGCAGATAATTGATGATATGATGAGTGTATGGAAGGTTTCATCCGAGGAAGCCATGGTCATTGTGAATTACTTTCAGTAGTAATTTACTTTTACTAGACTCAAAGCATAAGTTGTCAAACCAGATCCCTACTCCCGACAGCATCTGATAACAATACAAAGTGCTGGGGGTTTCACTCAGTCTCTCTCCACATTTCAGCTAGGCATTCTGTTCAAACAAATTTGTACTTTTACAATGACTTTGTTACTGCAACTGGTGAGTACTCCATTTTGTAAATTTGTCTAAATGTGGTAACTTCTCACTTTGTCTGGAGACACTTTATTAAACCTTATCTGGCCCTTTTATGTTTTTATATAATTTCGGAAGTAATCCACCTGCATTTTGGATGCAGTTATCACTGTGAATAAGGGCAATGCTTATTTTAAATACTGCTTTCTCCTTTATGGAAACAGCATATCCACTTTGGATACAATGCTGGATTCTGGTCAATATGGCTAAGTCTCATTACTACAATTTCAGTATATTAATATATAGTCATTGTTTTCTTTATTGATATAGCAAACATTTTTTTTATCATATTGATGTGCATTATCATGTATTAATGTGTATGAATACAAGGAAACTCTATCTGTAGAATGTAGATACTGTATGTCAACATGACTCCATGCATTCATTAACAACACCTGGCCCATATGGTTCTGATGCTAGTCAATATTCAAAAATTATCTTTATGAAGGGTTTCGTTTAGCGGTAGAACTATTGAAATGTTGCCTGGGACCCAGGTTTGGACACGAGCCAGGGCATCAGGGGCTGGCCAGAGGTGAAAGACTGAGTGTCCCAGAGGATGCACTCCTCCCTGTGGGGCAAGAGGGTTGCTGCCTCTGCTGCAACACTGCCAGCTGGCTGACCATAGGTGCTAGTGGGGTAGAAGTATGACTTAGGGTGAGGATGCTGGCCATAGTCTGTGGAACCATGCTTGCATCCACATGCACTTGGTCTTCTAAGCACACCGATATCCTGAGGGGCTGGGAAGGACCAGAGCACTAGAAAACCTTGGTCCACAGCAGGATAACAGGACACACTCAGGCCATGGCCTGATAAACTAGTCACCCCATCCTGAAGTTCCTCCAGTAGGAAGACCAACACCCCAGCTGGAATGGCCAACTGGGTGAGTCCCACCATGTAGGGAAAGCCAGGGGGTTGAAAAGGTGAAAGTGTATGAGAGGTCAGGTACAGTGCTGTGCTGTAGCCACAGGATGAGGGCAGCACTGGAGAATAAGGGGGAGAAACAAAATAATGAACAAGCATTTGTCAGTGCCAAATGTTTGCCTGCATGTTGTGTCAAGTAGGTTTTGGTTGTGTTGTAGAAAATAATGAAGGGAGAGTAGTATTGTAGTAAAAGAGAGTGTTTACAATGGAGTCAGTGAGTAGTAACAAGTTTCTCCTAGTGAGGTTTATAAATTATTTTCTTTTCTCCCTGATAATGGTTCTGATTGTGGGGCTGGGTTGGATAGTCGGTTTCTAAAATTGGCAGCTCCTTATATTGCATCCCACTTGCAGTAGCAGTGGTGGCATTGGCCACAACACTGCCACACCTCCACAACCTGCTTCTCCAGCAAGTCAGAGGTTGCAGAAGATGGCTTCCCACTATGTGCTCTCTTCACTTGAGGAGTAAGGAAGAGAAGCAGGGAAGACAATGCTAGTTTTTATTTTAGAAAAGGTAATCCAACATTGCCTACAGCTTGTCTCCTTACCAGAAAATCTTACTATGGCTCCCCATTGTGTGGCTCTTCTTCCACTGTCTTTCTGCTTCTTTTCAGACCCAACCAATAGTGGAAATAGAAGTGGAAGTGATGGAAGTTGTGAAAGCCATAGGAGTTAAACGGACTCAATTGAGTCCCAGTCTGGACTCAGAATCAGGGTGGAGGTCCCTTGGAAGGACTTTGATGGGGGAAAGAGCCTTCACCAACCTAGCTGATGTTATCAGCCTCTCTATGGCAGGTAGAGAAATGTTGAATTAAGTCACATTGCTGGACCTGTGGAGACTGTACAAGTGACAGAAGATTAGAATCAGAAGAGCCTGACACAAGAAGCAATTGCCATTGCAGTTGCTGTTGTGAAGGGGGAAGTTTTAAACTGTTTTTAAAATCTGTTTTCTGTCAGAGAAATATTGTGACAGATGTCCCATATGTGCTAAGTGTTTTATGTGATGTATGCACCTAAAACATTTTTCTTCCGTAGGCGTATGCTGTAGCTGTTTTTAGGCATCCCTTTTTTTTTTTTTTACAGTGGGGAAGGAAATTCTTTTATTGTCTGAATATTTGCGTATCTCAGATGCTTGAGCTTAAATGAGGTCTTTAGTAACTTGTTTTTAGTTAGAATAGTCTGGAATTTGAAGGAAAATAATTTTAAAGTTGAAACTTAGGTGCCAGAACTCTAAGATAGGTCACGTGGCCTACATCCTCCACTTATGCAGACATTTGGAGCTGACATCAGACGCTGAAGCTACTTGTATTTTGTAGATGCTGCCTGGGTGGAAGGAGTAAGCTGTAGCGATCTTCCTTTTAAATCCCTGTGGTCTGTTCATTTGTGCAATTTGTGCTTTATTTTCAGGCTTTTCTGTGTAAACATGTACAATGAGTGCAGTTTTCTCAATTGTTTGTAATAGCTCATAGTAGACCTCTTAAAAGTGGACATCATGCATTGAAAGGTACAAGCTATCGGCTTTGCCAGGAGCAAATAATTGTTCTCTTCCATTCTTTTTTACTGCTGATGTGAGAATATGGTGGAGGATCTTGGTTGCAGTCAAAAGGACAGGACTTCGGGCCTTGAAGAGTTGGCTGTTAACACAAGGTGGAAAGAAAGCCCTGCTGCTGATTATCTTCAGACTGAGGTCATACCTAAGCCCTTTATAAACACTGAAACAAGAAAGGTTTTTGCTTTTAGAGTTATTTACTTTGCTTAACTTTTGACAAAGTTAGGGAGGTGAGAATAAGTAAAGATCCAAAGGTGGTCTTAATAGTAGGGTTCAATCTTATTTTTTAAAATGATAATTAGTTTGGTAGATTTCTCTGTGTATTTGTCTGCTAGACCTATCCATGTAACTGCCACTTAAACAGCTGTTCTCCCTTTTGCTTCAGTGCCCTCAATAGTTAATATAAGAGGAGGCTTTTTGGACCAAGCTAGGCATACGAAATAGTGTGGAAAATATTGCAGATTTTGAAACTGATTTATGGATGGTGGACCATAAAGGACAAACATAAACGGATATAAACATGGATGGTTGAAGATTGAGAAGTGCACAGAATAGTCCAAGTAGGAGCAAATTGCACTCTATTACTTTTAAAAGGAGACTGGTGTGATAACGAGAAGGAAAAAAATTGAAATATTCATGAAAGTGGACTTTGGGATCTGGACTATATTTGGAACTTACACTACTAACTGTGGAGGATTGTGAAACACCATACCTGGGACGGTTCTGCTTTGTACTTAGTGTTTAAATTGTATAAAAGCCTTAGATAGGTAATTTAAAAGTGAAAAGGAAAAAAAAACCTAAAAAAGACAAGACGTGAACAAGAAAAAAATAGTAATATGAGTACTAAGGGAAAAAAATTACCATCTATATAGTAACACCAGGAAACTAGACTGATCTAGTAAGGAAAATGGAGGTTTTAAGAATACAGAGTACAAGCTTGGTACCATTAACTTCCCCTCCAGTAAAAACTCAATTGAGTGAAAATCTGTTACTGCAACAGATTGGTAAACTAGAAAAAGAATCAACACAGACAATCTGCTCAGCCCAAGGGGCACTTGAGGCAGAAAAAGTGGCCCAGGATACCTATGAGAAAATATCTAGGGAAGGGAGTAGGGTCTCCCTGGAAGAAATTGAGTAAAGGAAGATAGGAAATTTGGGGAGTGGAACAGCAAAGGGGTTGGAATATGAGGTCAAGTCAGGCTGTTTTTTAAATTAGTCTGAAGCCTTTCTAACTTCATTTACAAACAGGATACTGTTAGATCCACCCTTCAAATGTCCTCCAGATCTTACCCATTTGTGGGGAAGTAAAGAAAAGGAGCATGAGCAACTGTCCTCACCCCCCTTTTTAGGGAATTTTGTAAGAGAAAAAGCAATAAGAATCTATGGCTGGACAGTACAGGGGCAAACTCTATCTGCACAGGGTTTGAGAGCAGAAAAGAGCACAGATTGTGCATGGTAATTATGTATTACTAGAGATCCTTGCTGTATTAAAGACTGACATGAATAAGGGCAATACAGAAGGAGAGGTGCCAACAAGGAACTTGACACATCACTCAGGAGTGATAGATAAGGGTCAGGAAAAGGAGAAGGATAAGGAGTTAGGGACAAGGAAGATGAAAAATAATACAAAGACCATAAAAGATATAACAAAAGAAGTTGGTAGGAAAGAAGCTTTGGAAATACAACAGCTTGTACATGAACTAAAAGCTCAAGATAAAGGAAAAAGAAAAAGTCAATCAGTAAATGAAAAGAAAAAAGTCAAAGAGGACACTTATGGCAGGAACACACCAATGATAGAGCCCAGAATTGGAACTGGGACTAGGAGAATATATTTAGAAGGAGATAATGGAATACTCATTCCAACAGTGGTTTCTCCCCCAATTGCTGAGATAATGTCTATAGATAAGATTAAGCAGAAAGGAAAAGAAATAAGTATATTGCAAAACGAACAGATACCAGCAGATTCAGAACATAGAAAGCAGGGAAATATAAAGGAGAGGGAGAATAATAGTTTTCTAAGGAAAAAGATGTAATTACAAAAGAGGAGAAAATTAGAAAGGGGTTAATAAACTCAACAGTCTTTTTCATAGGAATTCCTCAAACTAAGAATGAAGATCTAACAACTCTTAAAATTGCAATATATAATATATGTAAGGGACTATTGGGGAATAAGTTTAAGTGGCATGATATTGCTTCAGTATATAGATATCATACAAGAAAGGAAAAAGGCTGGATTTGCTTCATAACACAGAAGACAGGAATTAGACAGATGATTTTGGATATAAAATCAGAATTAAAAAAAATGGGAGTAAAAGCATAAACAGCCATCTGTCTTGTTGAAAGTAGAAAGGAAGAAAGTAATAAAATATTAGGAGGAAACATTGAAACATCCAAGATGGACATAGACCGTCACCAGTAAGGAAAATTCAGAAAAGAATAACAAATTATTTGGAATCTATACAAAAGGAGTCTACATTACAGGACAGTGGACAGGCATGGAATAAAGATAGAATGATTAGAGGAAGGAAAATCAGAGGTCCGAGAATAAATAGTAGTATGATATTATTGTATGATGACAGCTCTGCAATAGATCTTGGTACTGCATCCCTGAATATCTCAAGGGAGAATAGGTTTTACCCATTGGAACCAGAAGTGAATTTTAATTGACTGAAAAGGGAAAAAAGAGCATTCCTCCAGCCCAGTAAAAAAGGCTTAGAAGTAATATCCTGGAGCATAGCAGGACTCAGGGATAAAATGAAGGATATGGGCTGGTGGAATTTAATTTCTAAATTTGCACTAATTTTACTTCAGGAAACATGGGTAACTAGCCCAGTGGGGCATCTCTTTGGGGGCTTTCAAAGCTGGGGAGCCCCTGCACAAAAACTGTCTATATATGGCAGGCTATCAGGTGGGATATGTACCCTTGTAAAAATGGGGCTTGCGGTTGAAGCGAAATATGTTCTAAAGAATGAGATACACAATATTCTGGGAATTGTTTTATCCAGAGATGGTAGGACCATATGTATAATCCTGAATGTTTATTTGGTTCCAAAGGCTAGGTTGAATCAAACCACTCAAAAAATGGAAATTCTACAAGAGGTTCTTCTGGACATGCAAGTAAAATATCCAGGAATTACCATCATACTGAGTGGATATTTGAATGCAAGAGCTGGAACACGAATAGAGGATCCCTATAATGACTGGAATCTGGATGATGCTCTATGAATTCCTATAAATACCTCTCTAGATTTAAAAATTAATAAACAAGGACAGTTTTTGTTAAATGTGTTAAAAACAATGAATATGAGGATGTTAAATGGCAGATGTATAGGAGATAGAGTTGAAAAATGTACCCACATGGGAAAAAGGGGAGGAAGTGTTTTGGACTACTTCATAATTGATGCATATTCTTTTGCTAAAATAACAAAGATGAGTATATTACAAGTATGTGATAGTGATCACTTCCCTCTATGTCTAAGTTTAGATCTGTCATTGACAGGGAACTTGAGAATAGAACAAGTGGAAAAGCTGTTCACGGCAAATGAAAATATGCAAGTTTTCAATAAGAGAAGAATAAGATGAACTGAAGAGACCAAAGTAAGAGTGTAAAGGTTTATGCAGGGAAATTCACTCTTGCAAGAAAAAAGGACAAGTACTGAATACTTCCAAGTAGGGATTAAAGGGTGTGAGGAGCAGAATGGACAAGTACTAAATATAATTTGCTCTAACATAGGAGAAACAGATTGTGTTGGGGCATGTGAAAGAAAGGTGCTAGCCAAACTGTGATCTAGTAAGGAAAATAGAAATGTAAGAAAAATTAAGGAACAAGGAATAGCTACATAAGTGGTATGACGGAGAATGTGAAATTGAAAAATCTAGAATGGTGAAACAGGGAAGAAGATTTAAATCCACAAGAGATTTGCAAGATAGGGTGGACTTTAATAATTTAAGACAAGAATATAGGGCATTAATAAATACCAAAAACAAAAATACTCAGCTGCTCCTTGGCAAGCGCTACAGGCATCAATAATGGAAAAGGACACAAAGTTTTTTGGGAACTTGGTGGTATATGGGACAGGTAATTTTAGAACAAATATAGAAGCATATATTCCCCAGAGGCCTGGATGAAACATTTTAAAACAATTTGTAGGTCTGACCAGGAGCCCGTAGTACATCTGAGAAATACTATCAAGAAAAATAGTGAAGTTAAGACTCTTGAAAATAAATACAAAATCACACATGCCCCCACAATACAAAGCATCATGGGCTGCATATGCAAATCATCACAAAATATTATGGTGGTTCAACTTTAAGCAGAAATGCATGGTGCGGAAAGGCCTCTCACACAGTTTGCAAACGGTGCCAACAGAAGACATAGACACATGTTCCGTCCTACCAGGACTCATCAGTATGCCTCATCTGTTTGACACCCCAGTGAAATGAACCAGCTAGGCATTGTGGGGGCATGTGTGGATTTTGTATTTCTTTGAAACATGGCTCCGCGGCCAAATGTCCTTTGGGGTAACCACTGCCTCAGTGCTTGCGCACAGAGGTTCTTTGTCTTGAAAATAAAGCCAGGATTGATTTTACACTAGGGGAGGTGGTATTAGCAATTAAGGAACAAAAAAATAATAAGACCCCAGGTATGGATGAGATAGAACCAGAAATCTACCACTCTGATCCAGTATGGTGGGTGGAATTATTAATACCAATGTTTAACTGTTTAGTGAAGATGGAAAGAATACCTTTAAGTTGGTCCCTGGGTGTGATCATCCCTATACATAAGAAGGGCCCAATAGAGGATCAATGTAATTATAGACCAATTACTTTGCTAAGTATAAGTTCTAAAATTTTTGGCAGCCTCCTACTGTTAAGGTTAGAGCATTGGGTAGAAGAAAATAATATAATATCTCTGTTTCAGTCTGGATTTAGAGAGCAAAGACCTATGTTAGATCCAATTTTTACTCTTATTTAGTAAAAAAATATGTAAGAAAGGATGGTAGAAAGCTCTACGTGGTGGTCATAGATATCAAAGCGGCATTTGATAGTGTCAATAGAAAATATTTGTGGGAGATTTTGGAGACCAAGAGGTTAGACAGTAAATTACTTAAGATGATTCAATTATTATATAAAGATTCCAAGGTTGTAATAAGATATAGAAAAGATGACGCTTGTACGGAACCATTGCAAATTAAGTAGGGTAAGACAAGGATGTTTGCTGGCTCCAACACTTTTTAAATAAATATATATATATATATATATATATATATATATATATATATATATATATATATATATATATATTTTGAATAGGTGGTAGAAGAACTACAAAAATTGATACCTTCCCCTAGAATACTTCAGCTACCAGTGAAAATTATGTTATATGCAGACAATGCTATTATTTTGTCTCAGACTCTGATTGGGTTAAAAAGAGCTCTAGCTTCTGTTATGGGCTCACTAAAGGGGATTGATTTAGAGCTTAATATACAAAAGACAAAGATTGTGGTATTTGAACTGGGAAATTCGAAACCACATAATTGAACAATATAAGATAAAATTATGAAGACATAAATATATTCTGTTACCTTGGTCTCTGGCTCGCTAAGAAACTAACTTTGAAAACTCATATCCAAAAGATGAAGGAAAAAAACTATGAGATCAGTGCAGGCCATAGCAAGGTTTGCTAATACTTTTGCTCAAAATTCTTATGTGGCACAAATTAGATGCCCGGAGGTGAAGATTAATGCACAGTTGTTGTATGCTTCAGAGATTTGGGGAGTATTGGGGGATACAAATGTATTAGAATCAATACAAAATAAGTTTCTCAAACAACTTTTGGGGGTCTCTATGTATATTCATAGTGCTATGGTAAGAGCAGAAACTGGAGTATATTCTATTAAAACAAGGATAGGAAAAAGAGCAATAATTTATTGGTATAGAATAATTACTGCTAAGGACCCCAATCTGTCTCAGTACTCATTAATGGAGGAATGTGAGGAAAGATACAAGGAAACAGATATGAGGATTCTTAACTTAAATTCCATCTTAAATAAATTGGGCCTAGAAAATAATTACACTTTACAACCTGATTGGGGTATTTATTTATTTAAGAACCAGGTCATCCAAAGACTACTAGATGTGGCTGCAACACAAGATTTAGAGCAATTGTGTGATTGTGGAGAAGGGAAAATATATAAAAATATTAAAAACTCATTCTTAACAGAAAATTATCTAGTCTTCTGTGACAATAAAAATCAGAGAAAAGCCTTGAGCAGACTTCGGATGGAACAGGTCAATCCAGGTGTAAAGTATATGACAGGTAGGGCACTACTATTGGTATCATGTTACTCTAATGAAAACTGTAAATGGGAGATACCACATGTAATCTTTAAATGTCCAGTCTTTGATACACCAAGGGTAAAATGGATTTGGCCACTTTGAGGGGGCTGACTCCTGGTCTAAAACCATGAGCCTATTCAAGTCCAGACATGATCCAGTAATGTATGCATTGGCAACATTTGCACAATATGTATTTTACTACGTAGAAAGAAAGAATCATATTAGGCAGTAATTATCTAAAAATGGGGCATTTTATGCCCTTTAATTAATTATAGAGTCTTTCTCCCTTTTTGTGCTCTATTTTACTCTGCTTTGGCTATAAAGTCTGAAGGTTTTAACTGCTTTTTATGTATTGTATGTCTTAATTTTTACATGTAACAAAGTTTTTTATACACATGTGGCAATGAACTTGACTAACTCGAGTAGTAATGTTTGTCTTATGTATTTTCATTTCTGAAGCAAGACATAGGACTTTGAAGCCATTAAAAGTTCCTGAGGGAGAAACAAAAAAAAATTGCAAAGGGAGTTGGGACACTTAGGCCCAGTCCACACTGCAGCCCGAAAACCCTTCTGTAACGTTACAGAGGTGTAAACGCATCCCGGTAATGGCGGTCGTTTACACTGGTAACGTTACAGGCGTTAGTAACGTTAATGAAACCACCTATGAGTGGGTTTCCACAATGGTTATGAAACCGGTCCCGCCCTGGGACCGTTACCGGTGGTAGTGTGGACTGCCGGTAACTGTCCCCTGCAGGGCACAAAGCGCAGAACGAGCTGCATTGTGGGATCGGGCACTGCTGTAACGGTTGGCCGGATCACGATGTGTGGACCGGCAGTGCCGGTCCCGTAACGGACACCACCGAGGTGTGGACACACTGCACCGCTCCGCGGCCATAATGGATTGCATCCATTACCGAGCGCAAGCGGTGTAGTGTGGACAGGGCCTTAGAGAAGGAATGTGCTGTCACAGGGGAACTGATTTGCTTGTTTAAACTGCCAGATTCCCCCCCCCCCGAGCCATTTTTTTGTGCTGTTTGCTAAAGGCCAGGACTGATCTGTTAACTATACACCATTGACTGGGAGACCCAAGCAGCTCATGGAATCATGTTACCATCATTACTCCCTCATTCTTCTTTACATTTTTTTTATGCATTTATAAAGGAGGTTTCCATCTGCCAGAAACAGGCAAAGTTAGAAGGAAGCAGTGCAAGGCACTAAATAATTCTTAAACTCTACCTTAGATGAGAAGTAGTAGGGAAATGTAGTCTGTAACTGGAAAAGAAAAATAATGCAATCATTACTACTTTATTTTGCAAATGGGCTTCTGATCTAAAAAGTACTAAAGTTGTACAAAATGAGGCAGAACTAAACGTACAGCAGATCGTGTTCAGAATAAAGTAGTTCTGTTACTTTTTAATTCTGGCCTGAAGCTCTTAATACTGTAGATGTGCATTTTATTCTGAGGGTTTGATAAAAAAAAAATGAGAAATGACTTGTTTATCATTAGTGAGCCATGTATGTTGACAAATGGAAGTGTACGGATGTGCAGTCTGCTTTTGAAGGTACCACTTGTTACCCTTACCTACATTGAAGGCATTCACTTAACCTTCAAACAGCAGTCGGACTATTTTCACCTTGGCAGTATATTAGCTTGAAAATGCCTTTTGAACTGTTTTGCCATGCTAACAATGAATGTATTATTATCTTGATAGCCTTCACAGTCCAAAGCCTTAAGTTAGCCTGCCTATAGCATGAAATATTTAAACTAGAAGACTAAGATGGCAGTTTACATAGCAGTCTGGATGATGGTCAAGGACTGCTTTTTAGCAGTATACTTTACTGCTTACACATGATTCATATATATTCACACTTAAGGTTAAAATTACTGCTACTGAATGGATATGTAAGGTTAAAAATATTGCTTAGGACTTGGCTTTAACTGTTAAGTGACATTTAACATTACAACTCACTTAACAGTCCCATCTCAGTCAGAAGCAGTATTTTGACTTTAAATATGTAGAGTCATTTATAGGCTTGAAAAGTATGGAGTACATTTTACCTTCAACTTGTACACAAATGTGACCGAAAACCTGTATCATGACAAAGCCTTATCTTGTGAAAGGTTGTCCAATGTCAATATAAATAATGCATTAATAATAAATAAGTGTTTTGCCTGATCTCAGCATCAAGATGGCAGTCTTGTGATCTATTACACATGGCTAGAGTGATACCTTTTTTCGACTGTCATTTTTTGTGGATCCACGACCGGTGTTCGACAAAATATTCGGCGAACGCCCTGACAGCGAAACTGGCAGGTCGACCGCATTTTGCAGTCGGCTAATGGTTTCCAGAGGCTAGATGTGTTTTCCATGGGGGGCTTGGCCCCCGTACCCTCCACACGGGGGGCTGCGATTTCCGCACCCGCCATACTTAAGGATTATCAACTCCAGGTTGGACCTGATTTGGGGGGTGTAGGACCCCCGACAGACAGTGCCAGGTTCTAGCGGGTTCCTACAGTGGCATGGCATTGTAGTCGCCGTAGGGGACCTCGCTGCCAAACTGTCACTGTCAGGTGGGCAACTAATTTTTTGCTAAGCAAGAAGTGCTGTTATCAGGCAATAACTCATACCTCAAAGTGGCTTTATATCTCTCAAGAAGCTATCCAATATTAAGAAAATAAAATGGTAGCCGGCCCGCTGGTGCAGCGGTTGGACTTCCACTTGTGACACCGGTGATCCGGGTTCGGGAACGGATCGGGGTTGTTGGAGAGCCAGCCATGGGGGGAGAAGGAGCGAGCATCCGTAGACTGCTCTCCTTCTCTGGGGGGAAGGGTGTGTGTGTGTGTGTTCGGTTCAGTAGCAACACCAAGCAGAGGCTGGGTTTGTCACTAGCACCAACACCTACCAAACTCAAAGGTGGGGTGGATGCTGGTCGTCATTGCACGTCCCTGCCCCTGCCTACAGGGGAGAAAATCTCGTGCCAGGCCGTCTTCATGAAGCCCTGCCCCCGTGCCTCAATTAGCCTCTGAATCCGGCTCCCCAACTAGATACCAGTATTGCAGCACCAGTAGAGGGACAGAGCCACAACCCCACACTCTGGGGGGAAGCCAGGGATGACTGGGGAGCACAGGCATAACCAGAGGTGGAGGTATGGGGGTCCATGACCAGGGAAGACATCGACGGCCTGGCACGGAAAAAAGCATACTAAATTTAGAAAAAAAGAAAAGAAAATGATGCTCACCTATTGTGTCCAAAGTCATGATAAATCAATGTATAAATCCTATGTTCTCATATCTTTTTCAGTGTTCTTGAAGGATGTTAAAAGTTGTCTTCAAAGGGTGTTTTCACAGACCTTGATCTGTCAGAATGCAGCAGTGTGAATAAGGGAATGGCCAAAATATAATGCTTTAGAACTAAACTGGAAATTACATTATTTGGTTAGTTTCAAACTTCTATATCTACATAGAAATTTCATGCACATTACTTAAAATGCAAATAAGTGTACATAGAGCCCATGATGTTCATTCACAAATCTGGACTGTCATGTACGGTATGGGCTGCACGCCCATTGGCTCTAGCTCTGCACCAATGGGCGCAGCCCTACCGACAGTCAGTCGGGCGGGCGGCGGGCGGCAGGCGGGTGGATGCTGCCGCCCGCCGGCTGCCGGGGAGCGGGTGGTGGGGCTCCATGGTGGGTGGGGTGGGGTGGACACTAGACACCAGGGAAATGTTTTGGGGGTTGTCATTATACATTCTGCCCACGATCAGGCATTACGGTCCACTGGACCACCAGGGAGATATTCGGGTTGGGGGTCTTTTTACATTCTGCCCGTGATTAGGCATTGGGAGATGTTTGGCGTGGGGTTTGTTTTCACGTTCTGCTTACGATTCGGGCTGCAATCGGGTCCCGGCACGGCCGCTGCCTGGCAGGGGCGCTGCAGCGCAAGTCTCGGGATCAGCGCATACATGTTAATCGGCATGCAAATGGGACCACAATTAGATGCAAATGGCCCCCGTGCCTTGCATGAATTATGGCTCCATTTGCATGTCGCCTTTTGAATATCGGAAATTTGCGCATGGCGCAATGGTACTTGCGCCACCGCAAGTTGAATGCTCCACTCTGACAACTTGCGGTGGCACAAGTTCCACTGCGCCATGCACAGTGGCTGTGGCTGGGGGGTGATATTCAAAGGAGTTGCTCAATAGCGCAACTCCTTTGAATATCGCCCCGGCCACACCCCTGCACAACTATTTTGAGCAGCGCAAGGGCTTGCGCCTCAGAATGGCGCAGTTTGAATATCCGGGCCTATGATTACAAAATGTGCTTATCTTTGTCCAAGAGCAATGATATTGATGTTTTAAATCTCCCATTGTGTTTGTTATTGCACATGCACATTGGGCTTCTGCAGTAAAAACAAATAATTTTAAAAAGCATGCAAACAGATTGGTAGTAGAACATGGTCATCTAGTTTGACAGAATTACCCCATCAACTCTGGCACATACCGTCTCTCCTGTTTCCTAGCAGTCATCATCCTCCACCCAGGTTTTGGTGCCCTTCCATGTGCCTCGTCCTGGAACAACTAATCCTTATCACTGCATCACCTGGCATATTTTTCAATGGATCCACCATCCAAATGTCTGGTTTTGGTGCCCTTGAATGCATTTCTCTGCTTGTAACTAGTGGTGGATGAAGTGACAAAACTTCGCTACATGGAGTAATACATGAATTTCACCCGTTCCATGGGGTGAAATGCGAAAATTTGCCATGAAACTGTGAAATTTCATTTGTGGAATGGCGAAGTTTCACCTGCGGGACGGCAACATTTCACCTTGGTAGGCAAAATTTCGCTTTTCACAGGTGAAATTTCACCAAATGCAGGAAATTTTGTGGACTACTCCGTGTGGCAAAATTGGTCAGTTCACCATGACTTCAACAGTGACATTTTAATTCGCAGCATCTCTACTTGGAACAATTAATTGTTATCGCTGCATCATCTTGCACTATCTTGATCAAGCACCTTGTTCCATCTGGCGACTTGCCTACACTGATCCACGCCTTTGTGACCTCGCGTTTGGATTATTGCAACTACCTCTACTTTGGGCTTCCAGGGGTTGATATCTGCTGCTTGCAGCTGGTGCAGAACTCAGCAGCCCAGTTGTTAATAGGGATTCCTCATTCTTCCCACATTACACCAGCGCTGCGGGATCTGCACTGGCTGTGGGTTCAGTGGCGGATCACCTTTAAAGTCGGTTTACTGACATATAAAGCCCTACACAGTTTGGGCCCTGACAACCTGAAAGACCTTCTGGTTCCTTACCGTCCGAAGTGACCACTCCACTCAGCCAACGAGGGGTTGCTAGAGATTCCAAGGGTAGCTTTAAAATCTTCCAGCACCGGAGCTTTTATGTTCGTGGCGCCGACCCTCTGGAATTCTCTACCCCGTTGGATTAGAGAGTGCATGACTGTGGGGGGTTTTAAACAAGCATTGAAGTCTTTCCTATGGGAGAAGGCATATGGGTATGGTACCGACATGGACTGATATTATTGATTTTAGTGTTTTTATGATGTTTTATTATGATGTTATTTTAAATGTACTGTGCCTTGATTTTTGAAAGGCGCACTATAAATAAAGATTATTATTATTATTATTATCTGGCCGATTTTTCAATGGATCTACCATCAGACACCAGTAAGATTTTTCTGTGGATTCACCACCCTCTGTTTAACAGACTTCCTGATATACAGTACCTCTTAAACCTCATACTTGTGAGTGGCAGATTTTAATGGATCCACCCCCCCCCCCCGTTTGTTAACTATACCTCCCAATATACATCCAAGTTTACCCTCATGTCCATACTACCTCAATGTACCAATCTGAATAGTTTCCACATTCAACTAGTTACCAGTTAATCCCTGTTACAAAATGGCAGGTACTATCATAGCCCCCCTTTTCATCCTAGTTTCCAGAAATCATATGGATCTCTTTGAGACAGTCTTTATACTACCTGTTTTACAAAATGTTCTTCAAGCACCAATCATGATCAAGGTGAATGTTTACATTTTGTCACCTGTGCAGATGGTTTGCTTCTGAAACCAGTAACTGAGCAAATGTGAAATTTCTTCATGCCATTTGATGGCACGCTACTCTCTTTAAATTCAGATTTCTTGCCATGCAACCATGAACAGCACTCAACACACTATCCTCTTAATCAGTACCTAAATAATGGCACCATTATATTTTGATCACGCTTTTAATGGCCAATTTTCTTTTAATGGTATTTTTTGTATTTTAATGGCCCATTAATCGCGCAAAATGCCTGCCGACACTGGAATTCATCATGCCGCAAGTGTAGTTTATATTCAGATACACACATCAGTCATATGCAAGGATAAGTGTTAGTCTTCTCTCACCTGCTTAATAGAGATTCCTATATGGCACGCTCCTCCATGCCAGTCACTGACTATGCTCCCCTGACCCTCACCCCGGGTGGGGACAGAAGTAGCTCACAGTCTAAACTGTGGTGCTATGTCCCACACTGTTTAAGGACAGTGCCTATAGAGAAATAATTTTATAGGCTATTACAGAGTTTGATCCACAACATCAAGGGAGCCATAACCCATGCAGCAAGATGTGAAGGTACCAGGTCAAACAGCACAGCAAGAAGAATGTTGAAGAACCCCGCTGTGACAAGTGTGAAAGGATTTACAGCAACGGGGTATAATACTGGTAAATTATTACCGCTATCCTTGTTGCTGTCTGTATCACCTAAAGAGAGCTGAAGTTGCCATGTGCTGGGGTGGCTGGCTGAGCTGCTTCTGTGGTGGAATGACTAGGGCACCAGTACACAATGTTGTAGGAGGCCTGGGACCATGATTTGATTACCACCAGGTCCCTTTCCTGCTGCAACATTTTTTTTTTGTTCATCTGTTTCTGCTCCTAGCTTGGCTCCCGGTTGGTCTTCCTCGACTGTGCATCCTGTCATCTGGCTACTGTCCAGTCTGCCCTGGCTCCTGTAGGGCCTTGCCTTCTACCCCCATGGCTTACCCCCTCATTGGGGTGGTGAAGAGCCCCCACTCTCCCACCAAGACTGGATCCAGTGTACAGCGATGCCCCCAAAGCTGGGCATCCCGTAGAATGGCCATCAAGCCGCTATGACCAGGTCACCATTTTCCCCTTGTTCTTGCCCTGTGTGATTTGGCATACAATGACACCAATGAAAGGAGCATGCACGCATCCACATGCGCTCCTTCTCAGTGTCATGCCCCAGGTCAGCCCCCTATGTTGCACAGCATCGGTGCACAGCCACCAGCCTCCGCTAGGGGCTGAACACATGCAGACAGCTGGAGTCCCCCCCACCCTGGAGAGAGAGCAGTCCCTTGGACACTCAATCCTTCTCCTCCCCTGCCAACTCTCAGTGGCCAGAGTCAGTTCCCAAACCCGGCTCGTCGGTGTGGAGCGAGGTGTGGTGTTCAGCACCTCAACCTTCAGCGACATCAGGCCCATTTTTTTCTCTCTCTCTCTCTCTCTTACAGTGCAGAACACAATAATTTCTTGCTCCTGACTTTTTTCCCCATCCTGAAGTCCACGACCCCTTCCCCCGGAGTTTGGAGATTGGAAGGGGGTAGATTTAAGAGGCAGTTGAGGAGGCATTTCTTTACAGGCAGGCTGATGGCAAAGTGGAATGCACTACTGGCTAAGGTGGTGGCATGTAACAGTGGAATGCTTCAAGAAGGGGTGGGACAGGGCAAAGGGGAGGGAGTGGGTCAGCTGCTGAATAGTGAGCTAGCTGCAATTTCGAGTAGCCTAGATAGACCAGGATGATCTTTTGCTGCTGGCAACTCATATGACCCATATGTGTTTTAATGGCTCATTAACTGTGCTGAATTCCAGCATGACTCATATGCACTAGAAGAGTACAGATTTCAAAATAACACTCAGTAAAAAATTATTTTAAAAGAACCAGGCGCTGTTTTGAAATCAGCACTCATGAGGTGGTTTGCCTGTCACCTATATGTTTTAGAAACAGCCTGCCATATCATTATATAAAACAAACCCATCATCTTGTTGCATGCACTGATAACCTCACATCTTGTGTGGTCCAAGTGAGGGTAACAGCTTGTTCTGCACAGAGTGGGGCTCAGTAGTCTCTACCCATGCCTGCAGCCTTACCACCTTGGAGCCTTTTACTATCAAATCTCATAAGTAAACAAGGTCTGATTTGGTAAGTGGAGACCGCTAACAAATACCAGTTGAGGACAAGGCTTAAACAGCTCTCCTTTCCAGGCCACAAAATACACAAACCAAGTTGCTACACATTACAATGGAGTGGGTACCTTGCTATATTCAACACATCTGACAGGGCAGTTAGATAATTAAATTGGACTTACCTACCCCATCAGTAAAGGAATCCAGAGTTGGGGTGTCCTGGGTTTAGGGAATTCTGGCATGACTTGACAAGGAAGAACAGAGAAGGTTGAGGAAACACAAAGGGTCAGATGTCCTAAAAGAGATGGGGGGGGGTTAAACAAAGATACTTATATCCAACTGGTATACAGTCTGGCCATACCTGTAGAAATAAAGCGAAAAAAAGATATTACTATGGGAACATATAGCAGCAACAGAGAGAGAGAGCGTGCGTGTGATGAGGAGCAGTGGGGTCTGGGTGTCGATGACCAAAATGTATACTAAATAACAAAAAAAAAACAAAGGGGTGCACTGCAGCACAGGAGTAAAGGAAGGGTAGTTTTAGAGGAAAAACTACACTTAAAGTCATAGTAAGGAAAACAGATGGGAAATAAAAACATAAGACAGCTAAGAAAATAATAGATATTGAGGGCTCAGCAACCCCCCCCCCATAGCCAAACGTTGGCCTGCTGGTGACCAGCTGATTTAAGTAGTAGTCCAAATAGGATAGTGGGGGTGCTCTTGGGCTAGTGGTCCATGCATCATTTAAAAAGACACTGGTGGTTCAGGGGTCTTGAGTTGTCCCAGGAGGCCATTGTTTTAAAGGTGGTGTAGTAGGCCAACTCCCTCGTGGCTAGTTGAAAATAGTTTTTTTTGTGTTATTCTGTTTAACCTTTCCCTGGCATCTTGTGGGGGGGGGAGTGTCCCTGGGGGCTCAGACTGTATGTAGCAGACAGGTAGGCTGGTCAGAAAACTGCTGATCAGAAATGCTGTGGCTGTTGCTATGCAACCATCAGTTTTGTGCTTCTGCATTAGAGTGACAGTGCTGGCAGGCACTTTTCAATTCCCAGTGCCAACCTGTATGGAGATCAGGCTTTCACCTACTTCATGTGGGTGGGAAAGAAAATAGAGATACTCCTTCCTGTAACAATCAGCCACACAGCAGCTATGTAAAGAGCCCTCCCCCCGAGGGGCTGGTAAGAGGGTCTGGAGTAGGGGATGGTTAAGAGGGTCCAGAGGGGTGGGCAGCCAGCAGTAGATGGCAGGAAGTGCCAGCTAAGCTGCATGGTGGCCAAGTGTAAGTGCTCTTAGGGGCCTGGTATGAAGGGACTTGGACAGCAGACGCACAGAATAGGGGCCACAATGGAAAAGGCGCACTCCAGCCAAAGGCCAATGCCTGACGTGGGCTTAAAAGTAGTGGTGGGAGGCAGGCAGGCAGAAATAGTAGGGCTCAATAAGAAGCCATAGAAATGGCAAGAACTGCATATGATACAGCTGCATAGTGGCTAATGTCACAGCACCAAGGGCTACCAAAGGATTGGGGGAGGAACAGCATATGGGCCAGGAGAGTCTATAATTAAAAACACAGAGCAGTAAATAGAAAGAGCCCTGATGAGCTATAAAATATAGAAGTATGGGGTGGTGTGAGTAACAAGAAGTTTACACACACCTGAGAGGTCAGATGCTACATAAACCCCCGGAGCGAAGCTCGAGGGGTTTGTGAAAGCATCTAACCCCGAGGAAGTGTGTAAACTTTAAATATAGATCGATAGATAGATAGAGAGATATTATATATATATATATATATATATATACACACGTATATATATATATATATATATATATATATATATATATACACACAATAAATCTATCTACACACACACACACACACACACACATACACACACACAAAGAACCTCAGCATGCAAGCACTGAGGCTATGGTTATCCCAAAGGCACTGGCTGGGAAACCAAGTTTCAAAGAAATATAAAATCACACATATCCCCACAATGCAAAGCATCATGGGCTGTATATGCAAATCACCACATAATATTATGCTGGTTTAACTTTAAGCAAAAATGTATGGTGCCCAAAGGCCTCTTACACCGTCTGCAAAGGGTGCCAACAGAAGACACATAGATGTGTTTTGTCCTACCAGGACTCATCAGAGTGCCTCGTCTGTGTGACACCCCAGTGGAATGAACCAGCTACCCTAATAAGATAGACCATCTTAGGGTAGCTGGTTCATTCCACTGTGGTGTCACATAGATGAGGCACACTGATGAGTCCTGGTAAGACAATCTATGTGTCTTCTGTTGGCACCCTTTGCAGACTGTGTGAGAGGCCTTTTGGCACCATACATTTCTGCTTAAAGTTGAACCAGCATAATAGTCTGTAGTGATTTGCATATACAGCCCATCTCTGAACACCCCACCTTGTGCATCAACCCTGTTGCAGATCTTTGGGTCATCCACAAAGAGACATACTTTTCCTTCCAGTCCCTCTCTGCAAAGTCACTAATAAAGACATTAAAAAGGACCAGTCCCAGTATTGAACCCTTCGGTATTCCACTACTAACCCCCCTTTCTTCACTGTGAACTCAGTTTACTATTACCCTCTGCGTCCTGTTGTCCAGCCAATGTTTTATCCAGGCTACCACCCTGGGACCCACTCCCAGGCTGGCTAATTTGTTTATTAATCGTTTTTAATATATGGATTATTACTTTAATATAATTGTAAAGCATACAAAAAAATCCAGTAATAATACCATTGAAGTTCCACTGGTAATAGTTCTGTCAATCACTTTTAATACTATTGTTTCGATGTGATAATACTATCGTTGCACTCCTGAATGATAGTATTATCACCATTATCAAGGAGGCAGGCGGGATGGAGTGCAGCAGGGTAGGGCAAGAGTAGCAGCTAGACAGTGTGGCGAGTCAGCCAGGACTGAGAGTCCTTCACAGAAGCAGCCAACCGCCCATAGCATCCATATATTTAAAAAAATAAATAACTGATAGCTTACTGCGTGTGACAAGGGGTAATTCCATCTTGAGGTTCTGGGGACATGGGAACTGCTCGAGCTTCGCTCTCGAGGTTCCCTATGTCCCCAGAACCTCTTGATGGAATTACTCCCTTGTACTGCACAGTTAGCTATCAATTATTCTGTTTGTGCAGGACTGTGTCAAATGCCTTGCTAAAGTCTAGGTAGGCCATGTCCACAGCCCCTTCCTGGTCTACTACTTTGGTCATCCAGTCAAAGAAATCAATTAGATTCATCTGACATGACCTTCCTACTATGAGTCCATGCTGCCTTGGGTCCTGTGCTGCACTGACCTCTAGGTACTAAACAATTCTTTCCTTCAGAAGTGATTCTATCATTTTACCTACCACTGAGGTCAAACTGACAGGTCTATAGTTTTCTGTCTCTGTCTTGCTCCAATTTTGTGAAGGGGAATCACATCTGACCTCCTCCAATCCTCAGGTGCCACCCCATGTGCCACATGCATTATCTTTGTGCACTGGCACATCAGGATGTGCACTGCGCAAGTCCCTCTATTTAATAGTGCAGCTCTGTTGTGCCAGGCACAACTCCTTTGAATATCTGGGCCACAGTGTTCAAAGCTCTCCCTCCTGCAAAATCTGAGGGCCTGTGTTGCTTTCTGTTTCCCCACACAGAAAATGTGGAGGGTGGAAAGGAGTTTGTTTTAAATACTGACCAGGGGCAAGTTGGGAGAAAAGTTTGCATCAGTGTGTCTTTGAACCAAATTCAAGGGGCTGCCTTTATTTGTGTGCCATAGTGCAAGATGATGGGTAACATTAACTTTCCCCAACTTGCTCTGAGGAACACAGAATCACAGACCCTCAGACATTCTCATTGACACGCCAACTCCATTCCTCTGCAACTTGTCCCTGGCTACCCCTTCTACTCAAACTCTGGGCACACAGAAAGCAACAAAAGAGCCTCAGATTTGTTTAGGGTGTAAGTCCCCCACAAAAGTAGGAAAGTCTGCATTACATCTCTGACTTTTTCAAATGAAAGCATTTTCCAGACAGCATTCACCATTAATTTATACACACAGCCAGGTTACATTTTTTTTTGTCAGAGACCACACTGAAGCTAATCTGCTGATGGCAACTGTGTATTCTATACTGGTTAGTGGTTTTCTGACTGCCTTTAAAACTGTTTTATTTAATTCAGCCACTAGACCTGCTAAATGGCACACCAGGGGCAACAATGTCTGGGCAGAAATATCCAAAACAATATCAGGATGCCTACAGGTTACTTGCCAACCCAAGTATACCATAAGTGAGGGTCAAATGGACATGGGGCTCTCAAACCATAAGACTGACATTGCTGAAGGGATCTCCTAGGGGAATTGTAAAACCAGTTTCCATTACCTCGACTAGTGGCAGATACCCTTACACTCAACCACTCACCACACTTAAGAGGTGTGGTATACATTCAGCTTCGACTTTATAATAGAGATGACCAAGATCCAAAAGTAAAAAACAGTATCCAGAGCACTCCAAAAAATAGGTCAAATAAAGATTACATGGCACCTAATCAAATCAACTCCAAAAGCGGCCTCCAATTTCATTCCTATGCCTTAAATGGAGGCAAAAATAGAAAAATCAGACTCTAAACTGGAAATTTTGAAAATCTGAGGTACTGAAAATGCATTCCCAAAAACTCAAGCACACCTATTGGGTAGTATAGTGTGGGTACCCATCTGAGCTCCTGATGCCTGTGATCTCTGCCCACTGTGACCTCTTTCCACCACACCTCTCAAGTGTCCCTGATTTTCAGGGATGTCCCTGATTTCACCTCAAAATTTTACTCTGTCCCTCCTAAAATCTGTGTTCCCCTGACTAAACAGTGATGATTGTAAGAATAAAATTATGTCATACAATACAGTTGCAGACTTCTTATTCTTCAGAAAATGTATTATACAATGAGTCCCTTATTCTGCCAGTTTCCTGAGTGGATAGCACCAATTTTAAAAATGTGTCCCTGATTTTGAGCCTTTGTCCCTGATTTTTTTAAGCCTTGTCCCTGATTTATGAGACAGGAGGTTGAGAGGTATGCTTTCCACACCCTCTGCTCCTCCTTGAGGGGACTCCTGGATGTCCCCAAGATGTAGCTCAAGACCTCCGGCAACTGAGTGTTTAGGGTCTCTGGGCCAAACCTGTGGAATGTGCTTCCATCTGCAGTCCGAGAGGCCCCCTTGATTGGTGTCTTTAAGCAGAGGCTTAAGGCCCACCTCTTCTGTCAAGCTTTCACTGAATAAGCTGTTTTATCTTTCACTATATTATAGCAAACTTTATACGCAATTCAAATTGTACAGCACTGATTTTAACTTTCCTGCTGCTGTTATAATGGTGTTTTGTATTTTATGCATTGTTTCTCTCATCATGTATGGTGCCCAGAGCCTCCAGGATTGGGTGTCTTAGAAATAAAATTGCCTTGCCTAAGGAAGACCTTAAAATACACATTTTCACATCATTTTTATTCATCCAAGAGCGATAGTTACAGGAATACGATGAACCTAGAGTTCCTTAGGACCTTAAAAATAAATTACACACACACACACACACAGAAATCAGACTCTGCTTACCTAATAGATAAGGCATTATGTTTGTAAGACCTGTAAAGAGTTACCCTTAGTATGAGCAGAATGGTTTGAGGATCAACAAAGGCAGTATAATAGGGCCTGAGGAAGAAATCCCCACGATACATTTCACCCCAGTTTAGAAAAGGCAGTAATTAAAAGGTAGTGCTTACCTGCTTCTGGGTTAACTTAGAGGTATCCAGAAAACATACTGTAGATGGGGCGCCTGTAAAATAAGAATAGAGTGTGATCAAAAAGGATCCACAGTTCTTGAGAAAAATAAGACTACAGATAGGATAAGTGAAAAAAATTAAATACTACTTATCTGATGGGTTGTGGAGCTCCATAGACCTGTTAGAGAGAAATATGTTAGTACAAGTAAAAAAGTTCCTGAAAGCAAGGAAACTGGATATGAATGGATATCCTAGTACCTTGATTGTAGGGGGGGCAGGGTACAGACTACCATTGCTGGGGCGGGGCTAAACACCAGCTATATTCGCACCACAGATGGCAACATACTCCATCACTTGCAAAGGCTCCCAAATTACTGTAGCCGTATTGCTAAGCCTAAGTAGTGAAAAGTGACTAGGTCAATAAGATGTTGGGCTGGGGGGAGGGGTTACAAAAAACAGATTAAAAAAATTCTACATTTCCACCTACTGAATATTATGCACTTTTAAATGTTTTTAGTTTATCCTGCAATTCATTTTAATCAGGACAGATTCTAGTGTGATCTTGCTTTTAAACACTAATTCCTACAGCTGAGTAGACTACAGGTTAAGCGACTGACTACTGTAAAAGAAAAATAATTTAAATTAAAAGCATAAATTCCATGTCAGACACTGGTGGCATAGACTGCTCTCTTTTACAAAAGATTATCACTCAGAGCCAGGTTTCTTCAGCTAACAATCAATGCAACATGATACAGCAGTAGTCCCAGGTCTCCAAATTGGACTCACCTAGCCATGGGGTTCCTCCTGTTGGCTTTAATGATGCTGCCCTACTGTCATTAACCCTATGATGTATGTGACTGCTTGTTATCTGTTCAGGAATTATCTATATTGTGGCTCTGATTAAGGGTTACTCATACAATGTAATTTATACATTGTTCATTGCTCCTGCCATTGTATGACTAAGTCTATATATTCTATATGTATATATGTACTTTACCTGGACTATGTCTATTTATTCTGTATGTGTGTGTATATATATATATATATTACCTATCACTGCTTACTGTAGACTAACTATGCTCACCTGGTTCCTTTATGACTCTGCACATTGCCCTACTTGTTGTTCTGTCTCCTGTTTTTGAACCTGTATTTTCTTTGTACTCTCCCGGGTTGTACCTGAAAAAAGGCATATAACTTGTCTAGTGTACCTACCTGGTCAACAAAAGCTAAATAAATAAATTGGAATGCAAACCAGCCCTTCCCCCACCCCCACACACAAACACACTGTAGTGACTGCAGTTGCATATTTCCTAGTCTGAAAGGCCATTTTCTGTCAGACAAAACTTTAAAAATGCAGTAAAAACAAAGAATGCACACATTTCTTAGTCTGTAAGGTCATTTTCTGTCAGGCAAAACATTAAAAATGCAGTAAAAACAAAGAATGCAATCTTATTTACAGCAACAAAGTATAAATCAAGTATGATCCAGAACAGCACGAAGCTAGCTCCAAAAACACCATGGACCAGATATTCAGAAATGCACCAAAGGCCAGCAGAAGTCCAGGGCAGCACAAATCTGATGTGCCATGGTGCAATGAGTGTGATATTCAAAGGCTGCGCATGGCAAAATGCACCGGCGCAACATGGCTGAATATCACAGGGATGCACCATGGCGCAACCAGACTAGAGCCAAGGTGCAACCAGACCTGCACCATAGTGCAACCATAGATGCACCACGTCACAACCGGACATGTGCCATGGTGCACAAAGACTAGCCCCAGGCAATGGTGGGAGCACAGCAACAGTGTAAAGGCATGGGGCATGGCAAAGGAAGACACCTGGGGACAGTGCCAAGAATGGGCAGTCACAGGCTAGAGGTGGCCACCACCAGCAGGGCACACACAGGCACCCAGACACCCCCACCCCAGAACACAACCATGGCACAGAAAGCAGGCAACAGGTGGCACCAATGGCCAACAGAGGGCCACCAGTGGGGTCCCCCCGCCGTATGCTGTGCCCCCACCCAGACCCCAGCAAGCCACACCTAGAACCTTGCTGCCAAGCACAGACATGCCACACATCCCGGACAGCCACCCCATGGCCACATCAAGGCATAGCCACTGACCACGGGACAGGACACCACGAGGCATGACCCACACACTGACACAGGCACACCACACAGACACACACCATGCCACTGCAGCTTGGCTCCTCATGCCAGCTGCAAAGCAGACACAGACACAGGCAGGTAAGCAAAATAAACTGTGTTAGAAAAACTATGTACAGGTGCAAGGGGCAGAAAGGGCAGGAAAGTGAGGGAAGGAGACAGGGAACAGGAACTGTACAGTGAGAACAAATGGATGGTGTAGGGACGGCAGCGGTAGAAGGGAGTTTCTGGGCTCAAACTACGGGTGGCCTCGGCCCACCACCGCCTGATGCCTTCTTCTCCTCTGGTCTGTCAGCAGGAGCCTGTGTACCTGTTGGGTCACCTCCAACGTCATCGACGTAATAAGTATCAGTTGCCACAGCAGCCTTCAATACAGGGGCAGATGGGATCCCCTCTGGATGCCTATGACAAAGGAGAGGACAGGAGATCAGTGCAAGGTCCCATGGCACCATGCCCACCCACCGGTGCAATTGGCAGTGGGAACACACACCCCTGGAGTGGTGCTGCAACCACCCACAGGGGTGGACCAACACCTGCCAGCAACCCAGCATGCCATGATAGTGTGAAGCAGTGGACACTGCTGCCCAATGGCCACCCGACTGCGCAGAAACAGACAGAAGGCACAGAGCACCTGTTGCACCACAGCAACACCTATGGTAACTGGGAGCACACCCACCCCACCAACAACTGGTACACATGTGCGAAGGCCACCTCACAGTGGCATGCACCATGCACAGTGTGCAACACACAGCTGCCACGGCACATGGCACAGGTGGCCATGACTGCACCCACTCCCTCGCTGAACAACTGGTAATGTGCAGTGGAATGTGCCAGTGCCCAGCCTGGTGCTCCTGCCACCCTCGCCCGGCGTCTATCTTCAGTCCCTGGGAATGAAACAAAGACAGGTACACATCAGAGATCACCCACAGCAGGTGCCCACCATCCCCACCCCTGTGTACAGCATGTGCCCCTGCCTGACATGTCCCTCAAGGCTGTAGTGCAGCGCAACCTGCAGCTGACAATGCCACTCTGCAATGCACATGCTGACAATGCACCCCTCTGCAGGGCATGCTGGGCAGCCAAGCCATCACCACAGTACAGCACAAGAGCACAAAAGCAGCATGGGATGACTTACCTGGCCATGGCATGGCCCCCCTATGGACGCGTGTCTGCAGCTGTTGCAAGCACTCTGGGTCCCACCTCAGGAGGTCCCCATACCGGTGGCAACATTGTTTGGCCATCCTGGCCACCCCAGTGTCAAGCACCAGCCTGGCAGTGATGGTCTGCCAGACCTCCAACCTGGGCCACTGCAAGGGCACCTGGCCAAACAGCCCTGGTGCATGTGGCTGCACACAGGCCACCAGATTAATGAGCTCCACGTCTGACCAATTGCAGGCCCAATGAACTCCTCACTGTGCCATCACAACCGCTGCAACAAGTGGAAACAAAATGGTGGCCAAAGGCATATGTGTGGACTACGTGTGTGGGATGCGTGCCTTGTGGAGGCATGCACTGTGTCTGCCAATCGTGCATTGGCAGAGATGCACAGAATGGGCGTGGCCTGACAGGCATGTGGTGGTATAGTCCGAGAGGGTTAAAGGGTCCCGGTAGGGGTCAGGGTTCATCTTGTGCACTGTGCGCCGGTGCGCAATAGAGGCCATGGCACGGTGTGCCTGGCCCTAATGTGCACCAGCACACAGTGTGCCATAGGCAGCAGCACACTGCTGACGCATGCGCACTGCGGTCCTGTGCACTGCGCAGGCATGGCCAGTGCATCGTGACTTGCTCCGGAGCAATTCCATTGTGCACAGAGCAAGTTTGCGATATTCAGCCACCACATGCAAATGAGCTCAATGCGCGGTGCACTGGTGGAATTAGCATGTCATTACCATTGCGCTAATGCTCATTAACATGCGTTGTGCTATAAAAGCACCTCAGAACAGCACAGGCCATGGACCGGTATTGCAACCATCTGAGGTAAGTTGCGCTTGCTGCTGAGCACAGCCAGCACAGCAGGGTGGATGGGGTGGCTGCAGCTGACAGTGACACACATGTCTATGTCCACAGGTAGCACAATGTTGGAGCATGAAAGGAGTGAGGAGCGTGGGCCTGTTCACAAAGGCAGGCCCAACTTTACCAAGGCAGAGGCAGATGCTTGTTCGAGGCCTACCTCGGTAGGGAGCCACTGCTGAGTGGTGCCACAGGCCAGGGCTGTGGACTAGGAGGAGGTGGTGGTGAGTGTGAATCAGCAGGGCAGCCACCAGTGGTCAGTGCAGGAGTGCCGGAAGAAGGTGGACACCGATAAAAGCTGCATCAAGGAGAAGGTGGCGGCCATTCATGTAGCCCAGACAGCCACCAGAGTGGGGCCTACTGATGTGCCACAGCTCACAGTGCAGGAGGAGTGGGTGGTGGCCACCATGCACCACAGCACTGTTGAGGGTGTGCCGGGTGGAGGATTCCAGACAGGTGGAAGCCCTTCACTTCATGGTACATATTATGGGCACACACAGCAAGCATGGGGGGGTTGGACCGGGGGACATGCATCACTGACACATCTGTCTTCTCTTTCTGCACCAGCTTGCCTGCATGCAGTGGGCAGGGCACCAGCAGCAGCCATGGAAGTGGGCCCAGACCCGGAGGACCAGTCATCCACCTCCACCGGCATCCAGGGGCCTGATTGGCTGCAGCACACCACCACTGTAGCACACCACCACTGTCCAGCCGGATGTCCTGGGCATGGGGTCGGACAAGGCCCTGGCTGTGTTTCTGCAGGATGCCAACCATGGCATCCTCTGCACGGAGACACAGATCGGGGCAGGGTTCAACACTGATGATGACGTGCCCATGATCCTGGACAGCATGGGAGGTGTGGGGGGGAGACACTCCTACCAAGTACCACCACAGGCAGTGAACCTAGTGGCCTGCCAGCAGTGGGACAGCTGCCCACTGGCACTGTAGGTGCTGCCATGTGCAGTGCCATGGCATTGCCATGTGGCGGTGGTGGTGTGGCTGTGCAGGTGCTGGGCAGCATACAGAGGCCGGAGGGGCAGCAGTGGCAGGCAGCTGGGGACAGAGGACAGGTGGATGTGGTGTCCACCAACGGGGCACCTGATAGGGACCATCCCCATGGGAACCCTGCTGTGCAGCATCCACCTGAGCAGGGGGCTGTGCATCACGGTCGTACACCAGCAGTGGGATGGTGCCTTCCCCAGGTTCACCTGGGTGCCGGCCCATTGTCAGAGCACACCCTATTGCTGCAGGCCTCCATGGAGCAACAGATGCTGCTGGTAGCTGGGGGGCATGCACTGCATGCGGATGTGTGCCAGGTGGCTGAGTAGTGCAAGAGAGGCACTGCGCAAGTCCTGGAAGCTATTTAGTGCTTGCGGGAGGACATGACCGCATCCCATGATCGCATTGCCTTGCACCACTGGCTGCCACAGGGCATGGCCGGCCACCTCACACACACCGCATAGTGCACTGTCCACCCCATGAACCCGGCATTGAGCGACACCCTCCCTGTCGATGCCAGGCTCTGCTGCTGGCATCCCTGGCACGCCTGGGGTGGGCTTGTTTGGGTGCCTACACACCCCTGAGTGGACCCGGTTGCAGTCCCACGGTTCAACCCCTGGGGAGCTGTTGCAGACACCCCCCATGGCCGACGTGCAGCCTGTGGCTGCTGATCGGCCCCGGCACAGCCACCCCCATGGCTGCAGTGGCTATGGTTCCACGCGGCGGACCTGATGTGTGTGCCACCCTGGCTGCAGTCTGCTGCTGCCCTGTGCGCACATGGGCAGTGTGTGTGTGCATACCACAGGTTTGGCACCAGTGTGTCACGCTGCATGCTGCTTGTGTCCATGCCTGCCTGGCCGCTGGCCCATGTGGCATGGGCATGATGAGAGCAGATCAGCGCCAGTTGCGTCTGTGCACCAGTGCACTGCATCTGATCCCCACCACATGCCAGTGCCTGGGCATATGTGTGTGTGTATATGTGTGTGTGTGTGTGTGTGTGTGTGTGTGTGTGTGTTGCTGTTCCCTGCTGTCTGCTGCTGTGTGTGGCTGTGTGGCACTGTCACCCCCACCCCTGCTCCACACCATTGTGTGTGCATGCCCATTGCTATGCATGCCCCTGCCTGTGTGCTGTACCTGTGTGTGTGGCCAGTGCATGGCTGTGGTGCAACCTACCTGTCTGCACCATAGTGCTCCCGTGCGATGGTGTCCCTGTGCTGGCATGCCATGTGCTGGAGCCGGGGTTCCCTCCACCCGGAGGGGGCTGTCCACCTCCCTCCAGCCTTTTGCCTTCATTGTCCCCACTACTGTCCCCCTCCTCAGCCTCAACAGCTATCCCATGGTCAATGGCCATGCTGTGTGGTATGCAACAGGTCAGGAATAGGCCACAGGCTTTCAGGGGGCTGTACTGTAGGGCACCGCCAGATCCGTCTAGGGAACAGAAACATGCCTTCAGAATCCCAAATACATACTCAATGATGTTCCGCGTGCTGGCATGTGCCTCATTGTACCGTTCTGCTGGGGACGATGGGCACCAGTAGGGGCTGAGCAGCCATGGCCTGAGTGGATATCCACTGTCACCTGTGTGGAGAACTACATGGTTAGCCCTGTGTCCTCTGTTGCTGTGCACCTTGCCCATCCCTGGTGCCCTCACCTGCGCACCCACCCTGCTTTCCCCCTTCCCATGCTCTGCCCGCCCCCCTTGCCCATCCTATACTCACCCACTAGGTGGCCCATGGGAATAGCCACATGCTCGAACCTGTGGCAGAACGCACTGCTGTGCCAGATGAATGCATCATGTGCACTCCCAGAGTGTGTGGCACAGACATTGGTGATGCGCCCCTTGGATTGCACACCACCTGGCAGTTGACACTGGGGAACCCCTTCCTGTTTACATATGCCATGCCCTCAGAGTTAGGTGGCATGTGGATGCCCACATGGGTGCAGTCAATTGCCCCAAGCATGCCACACATGCGTGCTACCCTGTGGAAGTCCTGCATGGTTGATGTACACTCTGCCTGTGTGCTGAGGAAATGGACATATTCTGAAGCATGTGACAGCAAGGTGTTGAGGAATTGTGTGAGGAGATGGGATGTGGCCAACTGGGTTATGCCTGTTGTATCCCCTGTTGGTCTCTGGATGGTGCCCGTGGTGAGCAGGCACTTGACAGCTGTTACCTTCAACTCCACTGACATAGCGTGGCTCCGTCTAGTGGGTGCCAGCATCTCCTCACTGCACAGCTCACAGAGCTGCCTCAGAATAGCCCTGTTCAGGTGATACTGGCCCACAATCTCTGTGTTGCTGTAGTTCTCGAAGGTGGTATGAGCACGGTACCATCTCTTCTGGGCATACCACCGATGGGCCCTTCCACGGACATGTCGCTGTTCCTCCTGCCTTCTCACACCCCTCATTACGGCCTCCATTAGAAAGGGTGCACTGGCCATGGCCCCTGCTGTCCTGTCTCCCCCTAGGCGGTTGGCTGCTGTGGGCTGTATGCCACCCTGGTGTGGTGCGTGGCACCTTGACTGCCTCTCCCTCTCACTCCCTCTGCCCCTGGCTCACTCTCCACTGCCACCTCTGTCCAACGCCCCTGTGGCTGCCTATGCAGGTCACCCTGTCCTTCTCAGGCTCTGTCTCCCTTGCTCCCCAATGGTTTGTCCCTCCACCTTCCCCTTCCACTGTCTCTCTCTCTCCCTCTTCCTTGCCCCTGGCACAAGTGCTGTCTGTGTGCTTGAACCTTGATTTATAGCCTCAAGTCTGCTTGGCACAACTGGGACTTGCTCCGCACTTGCGCCATGGTTTGGCTGTTGAATATCGCACTGTGCTGCATATTCATGGGCACTCCCCTGCTGTTGCACATGCATTCATTATAGCTGCACATTGGCACAATGGGACTTGCGCTGTGTATTGGCTCCAGCTGAATATTGCTCCTTGGCGCATTTCCGCACTTGTGCCTGCGCAAGTCAGTTGTGCCATGTGCAACTGCTTTGAATATCCCGGCCCATGTATTTAAGCTAAAAGACTCTCTCTGTAACTCTTACTAGAACAATAAGCTCTTTTCTGAGTTAAAGTTTTAAAAAAACTGTAGAAAAATACCTGAAAATGTTTGTTTTTCAGGCAGGCTCTCTAAGAAGCAGATCTAGCTCGGATCACAAACAAGTTTCAACTGGTCTAATGAACAGCAGCAAACTATGAAGTGAATCACTCTGGCAGCATCATATCCTGCCAAGAAGCCAAGGGGTTATGAGAAATGAAGATTTCTTTTTTTTAGATTTTAAAGCAACAGACAAGTGCAAATCTATCAGTTTCTCAAGAAGTTCCAAATTATTTATACAAAAAATATGGGTCATAAGGATGAATACATGAAGCTGCATCATAGAAGACTGACTTTGTTTAACTATTTACCTACCTAGGGTTGCCAAATGAAGATAAGGGTCCCGTTTTCTATGAAGTCCTGCTTTTCTTCTAAATTCTTCAGAAGATGAATAGACCCTAGGGAGATCAAATGATTCCAAATGGCCTAAATGTCAATCCTGAGTCTTAAATCATAATGGCTGAGTAAACATGTGTAACCCCTAGCTAGCACTATCCCAAGGGATACTACCCCTGCCTGCATAACAAAGTGCAGGTTGAGGAGCCTGGGTACTGAAAACGGGTGCCTCCAATGATTAGCCAAAACAATTAAATCAGTTGACACACTTTGATTTGAGCTTTGTTGCAGGGAGCTACCCTGGTGTTTACTCACGCTACCCAGTACAGGATGCAGTTTGGACGAAATGGAGACCTCTGGATGAACTGCTGGATGGCCAGGAGAAGCAGGGCCCACACGAAGCACTGCA
Source organism: Neoceratodus forsteri (assembly GCA_016271365.2). Taxonomy (NCBI): domain Eukaryota; kingdom Metazoa; phylum Chordata; order Ceratodontiformes; family Ceratodontidae; genus Neoceratodus; species Neoceratodus forsteri. Next base: position 1,060,178,537 of record CM028130.1, on the reverse strand, counting down.
GTGCCAATCCTGTTCATTGGTGTTGAGCAGGGAGACAAATCCCCAGCCTGGACTCTCGTTGGTTGTTTCTGTGGCATAAGCAGCTGTTTGGGCCAAGGTGGCAAGGCCCAGACTGGGTGAACAGTTTGGAGAAAGTCTGGTAAGTGCTGGTTACAGCTTCCAGCAAGCGTGGCACATTCAAGCAGTGGGGAACCAAATCATGACCCACTATCAGCATTCAGCACACTTATAGTAACAGCAAGGCAAATACCACAGTTCCGATGACAGTCTGGTTGCAATTCATAGAGTCTCTGCTCAAACCATACTCTCTTCGGCAGTTTCAAGTCCTGACAGGCCGATCGCACCGAGGCAAATCTTTGGTCCACTTCAGGAGGATTCAGTTTGTCACAAATCAGGATCCGATTGTAAAAGCTGCAAATTCAGAAGAAGTCTGTTACCAGGCTCAAAGTCTCTTCACTCATGAAGATTGTAGCAGGCAGGCCAAATGCAGCCTTCCCACTGATTTCCCCTGTGTACTATGCAGGAGCAGCTGCTCGAATAACTTGAGCTGTTCACTCTTTCAACTCCAACTCTAGACTGACTCACTAACTCGCTGTACCCAATATTCAGGGCACAGCGAAATATTCAGAGATGAAATCTGACTTAAGGTTGCATGAATCTCTCCATGAGGGAGAGCTAGAGGCAGACAGGTCAGACTCAGCCTTCCCACCATATCCCTACACTATCCCATGGGGTAGCCACTTGACTGACTCAAGCTGCTCACTCTTTTCCAGCTCTGTCTCACCTCTGCCTCTGCAACTTTGGGATTTCCCTCTGATCCAAAGGGTTTGGTTGGTTGATCCATCTGTCTGCCAAAGCAAGGGCTCCCCCTCCAGGTCTGCTTAGGCGCCAAAATGTAAAAAATACAATTCCTACAGAAATTCACTCCAACAAGACCCCTGAGGGCAGACTTCATTCCAGGGTCCCCAAAGGCACTGATTGGTCCAAACTAGCAGTCCAGAACCAAGATGGTGGTGATTAACAGAAATATCCATGCTGCAAAGAAAGGCAGGTTAGACAAATTACGATATTACTATTATTAAAGCAGATAATCAGCACTCAGTTAGAGCTCCTTGTAGGGCTCCCTCTGCGCAATTAGTGATGGCAGAATGGAGCAACAACACAGCAGCCTGGGCAAGACTCAAGCCTGAAACTACTTGGCCCCTACCTAGATTAATTATACTACACTACAAGGTAGGCAGCTCTTAAAGAGACAGGTACAGAGGCTAACAGGGCACTAACATACAAACACTTTTAAATTACTGAGGACACAGAACACCAGCCTGGCAGTGGGCATTTAGGCAAGTCCAAGGTTTTGGGAACCCCCATTTGTAGGGGGGTTACACATGCCATCACTAAGGTAACATTTGTGTTAAGAGCATAAGACAGGTACAACAACATTATTTTTATGATGATTGTCATGGCAACACACCATGGATCTTAATGAGTTCTTTTTCACTCTGTATGCTCTACCCCCCCACAACACCACCCTTCCCTTCGTAGCCAGCTACCTTCTGTTCAGCTGGGATAGCCTCCTTACTACCCACCCTGTAGCTGAAGCACCACTGTACAGCTCAACCACCCTCTAGTCCCCTAAAACTCCCTGCAACTGGAACAGCCCTAAGTCCAGCATCCCTCTAGCTGACCACTCTCTCAGTAGCCAGAACTGCCCTGTCTGACTTCCCACCTGCTACTGCATTCCCCTTTCAGGCCCCTGATCAGGTGCCTCACATAAACCTCTCTTGATTTGTAGCACTTATAGTACAGTGTGTGCAAGTGGTTCACATGGTTGGAGACTCTGGAGACATTGAAGGTGTTGGAGAGGACTACGGAGGGACCGATGGAGCTGCAAAAACTGTGAGGTGATGGGGCTGGAGAAAGAAGGTGGTGAGGGGAGTTAGCATTGAGTTGTGGATGGAGGGGTTACTCTGGAGGGAGCTGTAGGGGAATGTGGAGCGAGGGTGGGTGCAAGACAAAAAAATCAGTGTTGAGATCTGAACACAGATCAGGGTGTAGCAACCTTTCACAAAGCTAGTGACTCTAATCTCTAGGCTACAGAGCAAGCACCACTTTCCCCATACACTGATGATACATTATTCTCTACCTGTACTCCTATAGCACTAAATGGCACTATCATAGCTCAAACAGACAGGCACTATTAACACAAGATAGTCAAAATGAAATTCACTATTTTTGAAGCACTCCTGTTTCCTTGTTGTTTTGAGCTCGCTCTTTTCATAGGATACCTGTACCTTTCACTTTTGCAATGTCCCAAAAGTGTAAATGCTTACATTGCAGAGCAAAGATGATAATGCATGCTAGTATGCTACCTTTTTTTTACTCTCAACTGCCCTTCCCCCCCGTGACTTCTCTGACATGGAAGAAAAGAGGAATGCTGTTGCCAGATTTATGAACCACTACAACAAAATACATTTTAAAAATGGTCTCAGGACCAGCCCATTGGCACATCAGTAGTGCTACCACTCACAAAAGGAGTCAGCTGGGAGAAGGAGGACTCAGCATACCAGAGGGTGGGTCACTGTTTCTGCTGCACTACTGCCACCTAAGTGACCACCTTGGTGACCACAGCTGGTAGTGCAATGGAGATGGCATCCAGCTTCGCCTTTGTTGCCCGGACCAGCTTTTGTTTTGGCCCAGGCCCCAAATCCCTGCCATGGGAGCTTAGCCTCTGCTCTGAACCATCCCATCATGCCCTGGCTTATTCCCCCTGGTCAGGGTACCAGGTGAGCACCCCTTCCCAATGGACAAGAAAGGGCACCCCCAGGATGGGACCATGGGAGCAGGACTCCCCAGTGGGCAAAAAAGGCAGTGGGAACAGCAGTGAAGTGGGGGGCGCATGCTTGGGGCCCAGATGTTTGCTGCTGCAGTATTCCCCTGGAGGTGAGATGTACAATGACATCCATAGGACAAACCCAAAGTCTGTTCCACCTCCCAGACATCTAGGCACCAGTTGCAGTAGATCCCTCAGCCTTATTATAATGTTGTGTGTTTGCCTCCGTAAGAGGTCTCTATCATGCCAGACACTAGACACCCCCTTCCCCTGGAGGAGAGCAATCCCTTGGCTGCTCAATTCTTCTTCACCCGGCCGGCCTTCTGATACCCGAGTCTGTTTCTGTAGTGGGAATTTTGGCATTGCACACAGATGCCTTTCCTCTGCTCCAGCGGTGCAGTGCACTAGACCAGCTTTTTCAGAGTCTAACACTGACCTGCAAAGGTCCCTGACTCATTCTCCTTCTGCAGCTGAACTGTATCCAGTGACATCACCCTGTCTTGAAGCTCCACTACAGTGTTCCTGTAACAGTTCTGCAATGGTAAGTTGTAGAGAGCTGCTAGTCGGGTATCCAGTACCAGGGGTCGGTGTCTACCGGGTGCCAGTGCCTACTGCACTCCAGAGAAGGAGAGAAGTCTTTGGGATGCTTATCCTTCTACACACACACTCACCCAGTCCTCCAATGGCATCATTTCACCACTAAACCCATATTGTCAGTGTTACAAGTGGTTTCTACCACTGCACTGGTGTGCTGGCCCACATTACTAAACTTTGCAAAGTAGTTCAATCTTATTATAATGTTGCAGGTTTGCCTCTGCCAGGGGTCTTTGCTGTGCTGGACACTAGCCTTTCCGCCCCCTGAAGGAGAGCCATCCTTTGGATGCTCAATCCTTTTCCACCTAGCCAGCCCTCTGACAACTGTGTCCATTCCTGAACCCAGGACTCTTTGCTAGTGTGCCAGCAGGCCGCTCCCCCTAGATCAGCTTCTTCAGAGCCTGACTGTGACACAGGAAGCTCCCCAGCCCTTCCACTATCTGCAGCAGAACTGTTTCCAGTGATGTCACCCTGCCTAGAAGCTTGGTCAGTGTTCTAGTACCAGTTCTGTACCAGCAAATTGTAGAGAGCTGCTAGTCAGGTATCCATTACTAGGGGTCAGTGTCTGCCGGGTGCCAGTGCCTGCTGGACTCCAAAGAAAGAGAGCAGTCTTTGTGATGCTCATCCTTCTCCACACCTCCTTTCCCAGTCTTCCAATGGCCTGAGTTCACTTCCGAACTCATATTGTCAGTGTTGCAAGCAGTCACTACCACTGCGCCAGCATGTTGGCCCACATTGTTAAACTTTGTAAAGTAGTTCAATCTTATAATTTGACTTGGAGGGGTCCTACCTGACCACATTGGTTGCCCCGCCACCCTACTGCTAACCTGACCAAACATACATCCCACCAGCTCCCCTTTCCACCTGAGCACCATGGCTCACACACACACCCCGGGAGGTGCTCCAAGGCAGAATTGCTACTATGGTACCAGGCAGAGATGGAGGTTTCCAACAGCTCAGCTTACCCCCGGGGGGGGGCACCACTTCCTGGCAGGCCTTAAGTGGTTTGGAGGTGAGGGTCAGGGGCATGCAGCAAGGTCCGGGTGACTTCATTTAGTTGGTGAACCATGTTTACTGCTATGCTCCCCAAAGGGACAAGACATGCAATGATGTCATAAGCTGACACTGACATTTGTCCCAGCCCTCTGAACTATGTCCATGCCTGCTACTGCCACCCTCCTGGCCTCTGCCAAAGGACAACAAGAACCAGTCACACTATCCACCCTCATCCCAGAGAAGGAGTGCTGTCCTGAGGATGCTCGATCCTTCTCCCCCCAGTCAGCCCTCTGACATCCTGGGTCCATTTTCAAACTCAGGTCATCAGTGACACAGATGATCACCATGCCTCTGCAACAGTGCACCAGTGGGTTCAATCATATTGTGATGTTTGCATTTAATCATTTAAAGATTTAAAAAATGCTATTAGTCTGCTCTAAACTGTTCTGAATTATTCTTAAGCATGGATGCTAAAATGAAAAACTCTGAGACTTGTAGAAGGGCAGCGGCTAAGGAAAATATGATGCTGGGCTACAACACTAGAGGGATGACCTCCAGAAGGAAGGAAGTGATCCTCCCTCTGTATAAGTGCCTGGTCAGGCCGCACCTCTAATACTGCATGTAGTTCTGGAAGCCGCACCTGAAGAGGGACATAGCACTCCTGGAGAGGGTCCAGAGGAGGGCAACCAAAATGATCTGGGGCAAGGGGACAGGACCTTTGAGGAGAGATTGGAGGAGCTCAACATGTACACCTTGGAGGACTGGAGATACGGGGGGACATGAGAGATGTCTTTAAGTATGTTAAAGAGATCAATAAGGGGTGGCGAAGGGGAGTTGTTCAGATTTAAAAAGGGAGGAACAACCAGGGGGCATGAGTGGAAACTGGAGGGAAGGAGGCTCAGGGGTGAGAGGAGGAGGAGGTACTACTTCATTGAGAGGGTGGAGGACCCATGGAATGCACTGCCTAGTGGCCTGGTGGAGGACCGTACAGTGGAGGGGTTCAAGAGGGGATGAGATAGGGTCAGGTGGCAGTTGAAGCCGTGGAAGTCCCTTTCTGAGGAAGGGCCTTGGAAGGAAGTTGGAGGCCCTATGGGGTGGGGGGACTACAAAATGGGTGTCCAGTAGGGGTGCTGGCTATTGAGTAGACACGAGAGACAATGAGGCCTATTCTGCTGGCTTATTAGTATGTTAGTATGTTAGTACAGCAAAAAAAAGCAATTTGAAAACATTTTTATAAACATCTTCACTGAGAGAGTGGTGGAATCCTGGAAAAGGCTGCCATAGGAAGTGGTGGGGGCTGATACTGTGGCAGGCTTCAAAAAAACTCTGGTCAGAACCAAAATGTTTGCAGGATTTGACCTGATAAGGAATAAATGTAATGTGCATGACCTGTGCTACTAGATGTGTTCAGACCTGCTGCTGGCTGCGACACCCTCTGGGCTGCAGCTGTGGTGCTGTCAGGTTCTTGTCAAGGTGCCAATTCCTCGGCTTCACCAGACATGCTAAGAACCCCTATGCTTGAATTAGTACTTTGAGTTTGCCATTTGTCTGCAAAAGGGGGGTTGGAACTTGTGAGTGCCAGCAACATGATCTTTGCAGTCCTGGTACCAGGAACGGCGCAAACTTTCGTTTTCCTGAACACAAAATAAGTTGCCAAGTCCTGGACTTTCAGTATATGGAGTCTTTGGTTGCCATGATGACACCTGTGAAACTGAGGAAAATTTAAAGGCAGAAGTAGCCTGGTCCTGAAAGCAGACACTCTGGTGCCAGTGAGTCTTTCCTGCAGTTGCAGGCAAACCATTTAAAAACTGAATGACTGTGTGCCTAACTTGCCAGCACAGTGGGATATTTGCTGTAGTTTCTCACTTATGTTTATATGCATTTTATTTAAAAAAACATAAAAGCATTTTGAGGATGTATCAGTCCCAGTACCTTGTGACTGTGTGTGCCTTGGTGGCCGTCCTTGGTCTACGAATACAGGAAGGAGTTTGTCAGCATTATCTTCATCTTCGTCCAGCTCCTAGTGATAACTTACCCTTGGTGGACCTTACAGAACACCCAGATCCCATATTGGACCCGAAGGAAGAGGATGTTAACCAGACTCTTCTTAGACATATGCTGGGCAGCCACTTTGAACCACACTTTATGTCCATTTCTGAGCTAGACGAGACTATGGGAGGAAATGAGGATCTAGAGCTGGCAGAGCTGAACCAAGTTCTCAGGCAAAAAGTTAGAGGGGTAATGCACAGTGAGATTAAACTGTTGGAATTTTATGATCCATTGCATGGCAAAAAACACAGACTGAGCAAGAAACTGCGCAAAAAGTTGGAGATGTGGCTTTGGTTCCACACCTCCTGTCCTGTACCTTATATATGGAACGACCTGGGAAAACGATTTTGGCCTCACTATGTTAAAGTGGGAAGCTACTACAGTAAACAGTCATGTTCTGTTCCAGAAGGGATGGTTTGCAAACCCGTCAAATCCGTCCATTTGACGATCTTGCGATGGAGATGCCAACGAAAGGGTGGGCAGAAATGTACATGGATACCCATCCATTACCCAATTATCTCAGAGTGTAGATGTTCCTGCTAGAAGGATGCCAGTACAAAGCGGGCAAAATGAACTTTGGTGCAAGTCATAGCTTTTTACGGTTAAGTTTTGATGCACTGTAACATGTAGGATTGTATATTTGTGTGTATATATGATACCATTTAATATGCTATTATTAAAAGCTCAGTATTAAGCGTGAAATAACCAGCGTCTATTGTATTTCCAGAATATATTGGTGGTTGTTTTAATGTATCAATATTTATTCAAGTGCACTTCGCATTGCAAAGCTTTTAATACAAACATAGAAGGACTTTAAAGCTATTTTCCATTGCTCAGAAAGTGTGGTTGTATAGACCTCAGAAAGCATTATAGAGTACAGTGTTATATTTCACTATTGTAAATATAGAGAAAATTTGAATTACTAATCATGTAAATTAAGAGTATCTGCTATTATTCTTTATATACCTGTAGTAAGTGCCAGTACATAATTAAAAGTAAACCACTAAAATTTAAAAGTGCCAAGCGTTGTACTTTCAATACATTCAGCTCTGCTACTTATTTGTGATGGCTCATCACTCCTGTCCTCCAGCTCTGTAATGCTCTTGCCTTTCTGTGCAGTCTTTTTGACTTGGGGGAATTAAAACTCCCTCTTGCCTGGCTGTCCCCTGTCCTCCTGCTGCCTGCCATTTCATGTATAATGGGACACATGTCTTTCACACCTACTATTGTGGGCAGAGACCTCTGAAACTTGACTCCTGCATCTGCACTGCACACTGGGTTTAGTGCAGGCACCTTATTAGCTTTATGCTACTTGAGCCATTCACAGAAGGAACTTTTGGGGAATGGTGAACTATTATACATATCAAAGGGTAATAACGTATTGACCCTTCAATACCTCAAGTATGTTTCAAACCATGCACCACTGAGATGAATGACAGAAATGCTTCAGATTATCCTGATTATCTCAAGAATTTCAGATTTAAGAAGAAAAGATGGTTAGTGCATTCAGGCTGAACAGGACATTGCTTTCCGTCACGACTTTGACGTTTACCTCAAGGCGGGTCCCAAATTGTTTAATTGTACTTTTAGGATGGGGTCTCTTCCTCTGGAAGAAAAGAAAAGTGGGCGGATGTTTGAAATAGGACCCAGGTATGAATAGGCAGCCTTGTTTTTCCCATTATTGTGTTAACACAAATTAAGAGGTTTGTCCCCCCCAAACACACACACACACACACACACACACTTCGCAAAGTTGTTCATCAGTATGCCAATATGCAATTTAGGGATTAGTGTACAGTCCATCATTAAACAACAGTTTATACCCTTGCTGGAGAATTTACAAACACCACTAAATACAGCAGTTGTCTGCATAAGTTCTCACCAGGTACAGCATTGCTTTAACAGAAGGCAGGCAATACATTTATAGAATATACTCGAAAAAACTTTACACGCACTTTTGAAACTAGCACTATGCTCCAGTGAATGGACCTTTCGATAGATGGAAGCACTAGTGTAGTGTTCAGGAAAGCAGTGGCATTTACTATCTTCTTGTCACTGCATTTCCAGACACTGAGAAACCAGAGCTAAGTACAACAAATACTTCAAAAGTATCCTGACAAAAAGTGTTGCATCTTCAAAGCCAGATAGTTCCCTATCTGGTCTGCATAGTAGTTAGAAAACACTGAAGTGGTCTGAAGAGGTGTTTGAGAACCTAAAACATTTCCTTACAAACACTGGGAATGTACTTTTATGGCCACATTGTGTAGTTATGATCATGTGCCAACACTTAAAAACATTTCACGCTGTAGCTGACAAATGCTGATCTCAGCGGTTTATCATTTAACAACTGGAAGTGGGAAAACAAAACTTTTTTGTAGGGTATTTTGCTTTCAGACTTTGTGGTTTAAGGTCTTCAAGCGAAAAAAAAAAGTGGATTCCATGGTCGTTTAAGGTATTCATTTAGTTGGAGGAGCAGAAGCAGCGGCATTATTTCTGCTGAAGAAAGTACCCTGCCCCTAGACTATCTGAAGGTTCTTCGTAAAAGGATTAAAAGTTAAAGACCTTCATCTTATGATTCTTTCATTCAGTGGTGTAGCCAGGAATTTTAGATCTGTACACCAAGTGGATTCATTGCTACCCCCCCCCCCCACATTGTTCGGCCAGCTACCCCTTCCACTCCCGCTGTCCATGCCCTGTTCATGCCCTCTCAACTGATGCAAGTGTCATTTTCTCTGTGGTGTATACCACCACCCCACTAGCCATGGCACCAACAGTCATCAGACTAGGACATTGGCTTTTAGTTACAAGCCTCTGTGCCATTTTAATTGTATTTTATACGGCCCGGTTAATTTATTCATTTTTTATTTATGTAAGCATTTTGTTGTTTTGGATAGTTTGTATTAATATGTATGGTGCCCAAAGCCTCTGGGATTAGGAGCCATGAAAAATAAAACTTGCTTTGCCTGGTCTTGTGAAAGGGTCATGCCCTATCTGACTTGGAGAGACTCTGTACTATCCTATTTTCTTCACAAAGACTGATGCAACAGCACTGTGAAATCTCACTATCCTTTACTGTCCTATTTTTTTCCTCTCAGTTCTGTCAGGTTGGCCACCTGCAGAACCCCCCCCCCAATCTCACTGGTTAAATGGTGTCAAACCTTCAAAGTGCCAATGCTTATAAAGTGCTGATACTGCTAGAGTGCTAATGCAACGTTAAAAATTGTCACTGTGAAGGAATTGATAAAATTCATAAATATAAAGAGAAAGCATTAACATGGTGTATAAATTCATTGGCTAACATAATACAGCCATTTCCTAGTGTAAGCTGTCACTTATTCCCCAGTTAGAAATGCTGGCAGGGTCGTTCCATCCAGGCTTCTAATTTAAGTTCAGAAAGTGTTCTTTTGCTCCTTTTTGGAGAAATATCCCTTTTATGTATACTTGTTTCATTTTGTTTTGGCCATCGGTGAACCGTCCAACTCTGATACAAATGTGGCTGACTGCTGAAGCAGAGCGGCTTTGAAATTGATATGCTTCCTAGAAAAACTTTGCTTCATTTCTGATATATTGCCCTTTGTTAAAAACAAATAAAATATATAAAAACAAATACAACTCTGGTAGCATTTTAAGTTTGTTACTTCAGTCTAAAGGAAACTGTCCATGGGTTCTAAAAACATTGATAAAATACACAGAGGAGCTAACCCTTGTTTCCAAATAGTAGCACATCTCTTGGAGCTTTCAAATACTTGCAAGTACCTGCTCCAGTCTAAAGGAACTACCCATGGGTTCTAAAAATGTTGATAAAATACACCGGGGAGCTAACCCTTGTTTCCAAATTGTAGCACATCTCTTGGAGCTTTCAAATACTTGCAAGTAACTGCTCCGTGGGCTCAGTTTAGGAAAAAACTTTAGTAATTATTTTTTTACCTCCTGCATGCCCTTTGAGTTCCCCTGAAACTGTTGTGCTGTTGCACTATGTTTAAATTATCAAAGCAGATTAAAAGCCTCCAGACCAGCTCCAATTCGCAGACGCATTCTCCCCGCATGCCCCCTGCGATCATCATAACTGCCTCATTTTCTCTGTCTCACATAGGGAAGGTGGAAAAGCAGGACAAAGAGTAAAAAAAACTGATTCAGTGACTAAGTGCCCACTCAGTCACAATCACATTGGCGTCTGGAGGAGATGAATAACCATACACAAACCACACTACTAATCTCTGCCTGGCAGCTGGCTCAACATACCTCACTGTCCCTGTCTGAAGATTAAGGGACTCCTCTGCAGCAGTGACTCAGTGTTTAGCTCAGTATCAGGACTCAAGTCAGGACAGTCTGCCTCCTCAATCTATTCCCCTCCACTACTCTGATTGTTGTGCATATTGCAGCTCGGCTCTCATCTTGTTAACTCCTTGCTCCGATTCCGAAATTCACTCAGTCAGTGGTCGACCTCTCAAGTCAGCATGCACTGGCAGCGCAAATCTTTCCAGAAATTTAGAAAATCCTAATCCCGGCACTGACTCCCAATACATTGCTCTCCTGTCTTCTCCAGTCCAGACACAACAGGCCATGCAGCTTTTTTACAGGGCATTTAAAGAGCCTGTCTGACCCCAACCCAAACCCACCTAACCCCAACCCAAGCCCACCCCTTACTAAGCACTGCCACACCTCTTTTCTTGGCAAGCAGACCTGATTGAAAGGTAGCAACACTTCTCAATCACGTCCGATGGGGCTAGTAGACATGTCACTCACAGCTCTATCTGAGCTTAAGCTTTAGACCCCCCCCCTTCTCCCTTAAACTATTAGAGGACAAAGAGGAGCCAGAAAAGCCCATGAAAAAAAAAAAGAACAAAGGAATGCAAAGAGACTTCCACTCTCTCCTGCTACCCCCGCTGATTGCTGAAGCACTCTTCATACAGGAGGCAGTCATGGTTAAGGAAATTGTGATTGGAGTTTTGTTTGTAATTTGATTGAGATGTTTAAACTCCATGTGGGGCGGAGCTGGGGCAGGTTAAACATACTTTGTGGGGGAGGGCACCTCCGGAGACACGAAGTGACAAGAAAAATAGGGCTCTTTAAGCACTATGCCTTATACAGTCAGTGTAGTACTTGGGCTGTCCACGTGGAAGAAATAATGTTGTGCAGATAGAAAACATGACGAAGGTCCTTTTCTGGTGCAAAACATCTGCAGGTTCTGCCTACTGCAGACGTAAAAAGCATGGGACAGGTATATGGAGTTACTGGGAGGAACCCTCAGTGAGTGGAGGGTGGACTAAGAGGGAATGGGAGGGGCAGACTTGATGGGCGAAGGGTCCTTTTCTGCTGCCAATTTCTAAGAGTCTAAGATTTCAGCAACTTTACTGATTCAGTTGTATTCTGCACAGGTGCTCAGTATGCTAGATATTTCCCAACTCTGTGAAAGTCTGTCAACACAGGTATCAGTAAATTGCTTGCTTAATGAAAACAAGGTTCTTGCAAAACCACGTGTGTTTTATAGTACAGCTGATGATTTTGTGAAGTCACATATAACTATCTTCAGTAACTCTTTGTATTTATTTTCTGTTGCTGGCCATGCACTACTACTATTGTTCTGTGAAATCTTTATACAGCTTTTGATTGCTAATGACTGTCATTAAACATGTTAGCAGTATTTAACATTAGCATTGGTTAGAATGGCTGCTAAACTGAAGGCTAAATACTAATAACAGTAAACATGTTAACAGTATTTATTTTTATTTAATAATTTGATAACTGGGTTGGGACTCTGGACAATGTCCTTTTTCAGGTCCAACCGAGAACAAACTACAAGCAACAATAATAACAAACAATAACACACACCAACAATCACATTTAGACTTACTCAACAAAAATGACTTAAACATATTCTAGAAACAACACAGAGACATAAGTTGGTGAAGAGCTGGGGGGAAGGCATTCCAAAGGGATGGAGCTGCAACAAAACAAGACCTCTGACCATTCCGACTCTTAAAAACTGGAAGGTTTGATAAGATCCCATTTGCAGATCTCAATTTGGGGAGGGACTGATGAACTGTAATCATATCTGCCAATGGAAATTTAGAGAAAAAAAAGAGACTTATAAAGCAAACAACCGGAAAATATAATTAATTCTTTCCCTATGTGATAACCAACCTAATTGTAAATACACTAAATAATGATGTCTCCTAAAGAGGACCGATAAAATAAACCTAGAAATATTATTGTAAGCCACAGATAAAACATTATATTCCTTGGGAGGATGGGGTGGTACCCGAGGACTGGAGGGGGGCAGATGGGATTCCTCTTCACAAAAGTGGGAGCAGGACAGAGGCAGAAAACTACAGACCAGTTAGTTTGACCTCAGTCGTAGGGAAAATTATAGAATCACTTCTGAAGGAAAGAATTGTTGAGTACCTAGAGGCTAATGGGGCACAGGACCCAAGGCAGCATGGATTCACAATGGAAGGTCGTGTCAGACTGAATCTAATAGATTTCTTTGAATGGGTGACCAAAGTAGTAGACCAGGGAGGGGCTGTGGACATGGCCTACCTAGATTTTAGCAAGGCATTTGATACAGTCCCACACAAAAGATTAATACACAAGTTAGCCAGCCTTGGAGTGGGTCCCAATGTGGTAGCCTGGATAAAAAATTGGCTAGACAACAGGACGCAAAGGGTAGTATTAAATGGAGTACACAGTGAAGAAAGGAGGGTTACTAGTGGGGTACCGCAGGGTTCAGTACTGGGACCGGTCTTTTTTAATGTCTTTATAAGTGACATTGCAGAGGAACTGGAAGGAAAAGTACGTCTCTTTGCAGACGATACAAAGATCTGCAACAGGGTTGATACACAAGGTGGAGTGGAAAGGATGAGAAGGGATTTGGCAAGGTTGGAGGAATGGTCAAATGTATGGCAGCTCAGATTCAATGCAAAGAAGTGCAAGGTAATGCATCTGGGAAACAAAAACCCAGGGGAAGAGTACACAATGGGGTGAGATATTGACAACAGTAAAAATGGAAAGGGACCTGGGGGTAATTATATCAGATGATCTAAAGGTGGGCAAGCAATGTGAGAAGGCAGTAAGGAAGGCTGGGGGGATACTGGGATGCATAGGAAGAGGTATCAATAGTAGAAAACAAGAAGTTGTTATCCCTCTGTACAGACAGTTGGTGAGACCCCATCTGGAGTACTGTGTGCAGTTCTGAAGACCCCATCTCCACAAAGATATAGACAGATTAGAGGCTGTCCAGAGGAGGGCAACCAAAATGGTGCAGGGTCTGCACCAGAAGACATACGAAGAAAGACTAAAGGAGCTTAATATGTATACCCTTGAGGAAAGAAGGGAGAGAGGGAACATGATAGAAACTTTCAAGTACCTCAAGGGAATCAACAAAGTCCAAGAGGATAGCATCTTTCAGAAAAAGAGATGTGCAAGAACAAGGGGGTACAATTTGAAGTTAGAGGGGGGACGGCTCAGAGGTAATGTGAGAAAGTATTTTTTTCACAGAGAGGGTTGTGGATGCATGGAACAGCCTCCCTGAGGAGGTCATGGAGTCAAGAACAGTGGAGGAATTCAAGAATGCATGGAACAGACATAAGGCAGTCCTAGTGGGGGGTAGGAGGAAGTAAGCTGTTGGTTAACTAGGATCTGCAGCTTATCTGTTAGGTAGGAAAATGGGCAGATTAGGTGGGCCAAGCAATCCTTATCTGCAGTCAAATTCTATGTTTCTATGTTTCCTTAACATTCAGATTCTGATATAAATAAACATAATCAAAATGTGGTAATAATGAACAAACAGCGATTTGATTTTCTGGTTTCAAAAGCAAAAAATGACCGAAACTTAAACAAAATACCCAATTTCTGATTTATTGTTTGACTAACATACTTAACATGTAACAAAAAAGTTAAACCACAGTCCAACCACACACCCAAATATTTAAATCGGTTACCTTGATCTATTGCAGCACCATCCCCATCAGAAAGCAACAAACAAGGATCATCTTTCAACATAACCAGGGTCCCAAAAATCATTGATTTAGTTTTTTATGTTGCTTGCGCACACGCACAAGAATCATGTTGTGGCAGCTTGCTGCAGAAGCAGGTTGTGGATGTGTGGCACTGTTGTGGCCATTGCCCCCACTGCCTTTTGAGGCTTGGCCCACTTTCCCCTATGAGGTGGCACTCTGCTGCTGACACTAGTTCAGCCAGCATGCCACCACCTTGAAACATTTTAGCCGCTGCAATCAGGGGCCGCCTCGTCATTGCAGTGTCAACCAATCCACTGCAATGAGGAAGCAATTTGTCATTGCAGGGCAGTACCTTGCATGCCCCTGACCCAGTTTGCTGCTAGGGAGTCCAGTCCCTGTCAGCATAATGTCCCCACCCCCAAGTTTTTGTATGCCCAGGGGGTGCCCAATCCCTCTCAGCATAATGCCCCCTTCTTTTTGCCGAATGGGTGCCCAATTCCATGTTTCAGTCCCCTTCCCATTGAAGTTGCTGATAGAGCCCCTCCCCATCAGCATAATGTCTCCCCCAGTGTATTATCTGCAAGGCAGCTCGATTGTTTCTCGGCTCTCCCACTGCCTTGGTATGTGCCTAATAGGTGCCCAATCCCCCTCCGGCTACAGCCCCCCCAAACCACTCAGGTGGCATGCTGGGAGCCCACCTCTGCTATGGGAGAGAGAGAGAGAGAGGGGGAACAGGAACATACTGAAGGGGGGGAGGACAAGCGGGGCATGAGAGGGATGGCAACAGGCAGGGGAAGAGATAGAGAGGACAAAAGGGTAGAAGGGAGCTAGTAAGGAAGGAGGGGTGGTGACTGGAGGAGAGAAGGCTATGGGAAGGGGGAAGGATGGGAGTGGTATCACTATCTGGGTAGAAGGAAATGGGGCCTCTAAACTGACAACTGTGGGGATAGGACAGGGGTTGGAAATCAGCAGGGGAGGAGGAGGAGAGGTTGAATTGGGAAGCCCAGTAGGAAGTAGACAGGCTGGGAAAGGGTTCAAGGGGAATGGGAGGACTAAGGCAGAGAAAAGGGGTGAGGTGGAAGTAGGGGGTACAGATACAGAAGTCACAGAGGGTGCAGCTGGTGGGGGTAAGGGGCAGGGAAGAATGAATACTTGGGTGGTGGAAGGGGCATTAAGAAGGGAAAGGGGGTAAGGGATGGTGGGGGTACTCATCCTGGGGGATTCTATACTGAAATGGGTCAGATGAGGTGGAAAGGAGGAAGGTACAGCCATAGTTGGGTTGAAGCTGTCCCCCAGATTGACTGCAGGAGGGGCAGGGCAGGCACTACTCAAGTGTGCAGGGAGGGGGAGGAAGAAACCTCATTTACTATTGCATGTGCATACAAACTCATCAGTATGCATGCTGGGATGTCAAACAGATGAGGCATACTGATGGGTCCTGGTAGGATGAAACACGAGTCTATGTCTTTTGTTGGCACCCTTTTACAAACTGTGTGAGATGCCCTTCAGCGCCATGCCTCAGTGCTTGCACACAGAGGTTCTTTGTATTTTAAATTGTTTTTTGTTTTAATTGGGTTCACCACAACAGAACCCAGATAGACCATCTTAGGGTAGCTGGTTTATTCCACTGGGGTGTCAAACAGAAGAGGCATACTGATGAGTCCTGGTAGGATGAAACACATGGCTATGTCTTCTGTTGGCACCCTTTGCAAACTGTGTGAGAGGCCCTTCGGCACCATGCATTTCTGCTTAAAGTTGAACCAGCATCATATTCTGTGGTGATTTGCATATGCAGCCCATGATGCTTTGCATTGTGGGGGCATGTGTGATTTTGTATTTCTTTGAAACTTGGCTTCTGGTCAAATGCTCTTTGGGGTAACCATTGCCTCAGTGCTTGCACACAGAGGTTCTTTGTCTTTTATATATAGTGTAGTCTGCTTTGACTAGTGCATTCATTTCGGGTTAAATGAGAAAAATGGCATTGTCTTACAATTCCAAGTCGCATGAATGTTTCATTGCCATAAGTACATTCAAGCCTCAAGGGGAAACTTTCATAATGTTGGCGGCTTGTTTTTTTTAAGATTTTGACCCTACATTTTCAATATTGTCTTTTTATGACCCCCACTTCATGACCTTGGTTTCAAATTCTGCCAGAAAGGTTATTTCGTAGAAATCACATTTCAGGACAGAGTTGAAAAAAGTCTTCTGTCTCCCCTGTCTTGTTCATAAAAGGCAATGTTGAGAAGAGTAACCAACAAAATAACCATTAAAAAGCTTCAAAACAATAATCTGGTGCTCCGCACCCTTCCCCCCCCACACTGTCTGGTCTTGCCCATCACCACAATCAAGATCTCCACCCCACTCCCCAAAAAAAAATAACCAGTCCTACTACACTCTCCATTAAGGCCTTTTGTTTCAACAAGAGAGAGCCTCCCATGTTCACAACTAAATATTCTGGTTCATCACTCCTGTCATCCAACTAGCCCCCCCACCACCACCTCCACCGCACATAAAACCATTCAATTTCACCTCCCCCACATATATACAGTATGGTTTTATGCTACTTCCCTAACCTAAAACTGGTAACCCAATGCAGCTTGTGCCCTTAATTGTAAAATGCACCCACGCACACATGCACACACCCAGACACACACACAGCACTGAGGTACATCACCACAATTTGCACCCTCCTACTACCAGCCCCCAAAACTAACTCTGCCAATCCCCAGCAATATGTTCCCACTGTGACAACCCCCGTCTTATTGGGACTAAAAAGCCTTAAATGGAGAACAGAGTAATGCTGATTTTATTTTTTGTATTTTGTTATTTTGTAATTTTTTGGGGGAGGGGATTGTGTGATGATAAGCCAGGCAGAGTGAGTGAGTGAGTAAGTGAGTGAGTCTGTACAGTTTGTGATCAGAGACTGTGTGGTTCCCAAACACAGTCTATTTTCTCACAAAGTAAAACACACACACACTGGCTCATCACCACATTCCAGAATCTCCAAACCCCCATACAAAAAAATAACTCCACCCCTACCTTTCAACTGCCCCTTACTACGAGACATGTCTCTTATTTTGCCCCCAAAACTGATCTGCCACTCATCCATCCCTTTGAAAAAGGTGCTGCCCATACAGAGAATGTGCTATGAATTGAGACTTTCAAGCACAAATGCATATGACAAGTAAACACAATCATTTTCACAGGGTGTGGAGCTTGTATCTTCATGTTTTTAAGGATGAGTCCCTCATTATGAGGCCCAGTGCCCCTCGGCTCCAGTATTTATAACCCTGATTGATTAAATCAGGTTTACTGCTTGACTTTTGATTATCACAATGTTAGTTGAAAGAGTTTATAGATGTAAAAAGATAACAATACTTCATGTAGAGTCCAAAGCAGAGGAGTATTGCATCACAGATCACGTGTATCAAAACCCAGAGACCGTCAGTTCATGCAGTCTAGGTAAGCAGTACCAGCACAAGAAAACATTTTAAAGTGGTCAAATGCAGACATCATAAAACATATACTAGCACCAAAAATGTTAGCTGAACACAGGTCTATATAGCTTTATGGTTTAAATTATAGTGTATTGGTCTGGCTAAAGCTGGTAGAATCTTACAAATATCATAAAAGACATGCTCAGAAGAATAACCCTAATGGGCCAATCAAATTCAGAAGTACATTTAAATGCTTACTTAGCAAATATTTAGAAAACATAACCTTGACAGTGTCCTGTACCCACAGGAACTTTTTAAGGTAATACATTCACAATGTAAACTCAAATATTCAGGTGGTTGTAACTAGATATACTTGTCTTTGATGGATATCAAGAGAATTTTCTGACGTTCTAATGAGAAAATCCCAGCTACAATAGTATTGTACTCTACACAAGGGCTCCAACTGATGTAAACTCCAACTATAGGAAGACTGGATCTCTCCACATATCTTTCATATTCTGGTGAGAGAAACAGGACAAGATCCTCATACTGGCTGCCTTTAAACTGGGAAAGTTTTCTTTCAGGCCAAAACAGACAACTGGATCTATAACAGTCCCTAACCACCAGAGAATCAGAAGGAAGAATTTACAGTACATCAGTGCTTATCTGTCAACCAGATGCCAAGAGACATCTTATCCTGTATTAAGTCTGCATTCTTACATCACAGGCTTCTAATTTCCATCAGATACGATCTTACAAAGTACTCAGTGCCCATCAATATACAGGTTAACCCCAGGACCCCTTTTTTACTTAAAATGGCTGACCAAAGGCCTTCACCCCATCTTAATCTTCCTATGATCTGGAATCAGCAGTTAAATCGACCATAGACGTTATAGAACTGAGAGCTGGCATTACTGATAAGCTCTCAAGGACAGCCTCAAAATTCATATAAGGCTCTGATGTCAAAGATACATCAGATCTTAATTTCAATTTATGGATATTTCCAGATTTTTTATAAAATGTAAATTATTTACTAAACAATCTTGAAGCAGACTGATACTAAATAGGCTAAAACCATTCTGAACTGATTACCCTGACCAGTGAATACACTTATTCAGGACCTCATTGTGAATGAGCTTGTCCAATGGAGTTTTCCTGAAATAAACTTGAACTTGAACTTTTTTGATATTGCTACATAGAATATTACAGAATTATGCCAATTATAAAATACCTTTTTTAGTCAGCAAAATCAAACCTATTCTTGAAATACCAAACAGGCAGATTAATTAAATTATACTATAATAACTACAGTGTACAGTAAAAGGATACTCAAACATATACATTTTAAAATTTGAACCAACACTTAATACTTCAGTAAATCATTGATAGCTTCAGGTTAAAATGTTCTGGATCTAGTATTTCTGAAATTTCTGGATTTCTTTAAAATCTCCAAAAATCTTGCACCAACGAATAGTAATTTATACAATAGGGATGAGCAGAGAAAGCAGTGCTGAAAATTGTGTATCTTCACTCCTGTGGAATAAAATGATGGAGATAAGTCTACTATGTGGATAAATTTCATTTATCCACATACTGTAGCAGACACATCATCGCCATTTATCCACACAGTATACACATCATCATTCGCCGGTACTTCTTACAGTCTCTAACTATAAACTTCCATGCTCCACCAGCTTATTTCACAAGTAGTAAATGTACACTGACACCCCTTCCAAACTCCCCCCCCCAACTCCCTGCTCATACTTCTGACACCCACAAAATCAATCGGAAACAACCACTCTATGCTCTCTTGAGCAACCACAGACCACAAACCTTTTCAAGTGCCGCATGCTTCCAGAAACCTCCTCAGCCATGCTTCCTTAACTCTGCACCACTTTCAGAATGCCGCTCATCAAGCTGACCACAACCTCACTCTATCCCTCATGTATGAATACACTCTCACACCTCTTAAAAGCCTTGAGTTCTCTTTTCTCCACCAAATCAGCACTAATAATGAAAAGTGCTGGTAAGACACAGTGCACCCTTTAACTATCAGAAAATGACCTACGGAGCTGCCATGTTTCACAAACTGTATGTCGCTCCCACTTACAACCAACTCCCTATCATACAGCCCTGTCAACCTTCCTCAAGAAACAAGCAGCCAATCAACTGAGCAAACCCAAATGCAGAAGGAAAAAAACAATCCCACCTCACTGCCCCACACACAAAACCAAAAACAAATGCAAAACTAAACCTTTATAAAGCCAAAAAATAAAATACAAAAGCAATAAATGCACCAGAAACACCACAATACACGGCTCTATTGTATAAATAGAATATATGATGGCTGGTAGTTGAATACACTATTTATCTGAACTCCTGAAAATTGACCTCAGGGGCCATCACTCGTGGCTCCGCTATGCTCTACCACTCATGAGGTTACTTGAGGTCACTCTCCATTCATTTAGATAAATGGTGCATTCAACTACCAGCCATCACATATCCCCTATGTATTTTCAAAAACAAGCTTTAGTTCCCAAGCAAGAGTTACACCTAGCTTTCTGGAATCTAAATTATACTCTACTAAAGAGCTTGGTTGCCATCAGTTCCCAAAATCAAGAAAGGAAAGTTTATTTTAATTTACTTGAGTCTCTTTCAGTCACTCCAAAGTATCAGCAATTTAGAGTACAGAATTATGGCAACAGGTAAGGTTCATTCATTTATCGAGAGAAAACAGGTACTGGGAAAAGTTAGGAGCATGGGGTTCAGAAATAAAGAAAAAGAAAAAAATCTAGTATTGTCCGTTCGTTATACCTCTTCTTTCACTCCTCTGTGCCACTCTGAATTCTATTGAGTTCTCCATTAATCTATTGCTCCAAAATTCAGATGCAGTCCAGCTTCCATACTGGGCCCTTGCCTGGGATAATACCCTTCTGGTCACTATATCTTAAAGAGGGAGTCTGGCCAAAATCTCTAGCATCAAGAAATTCAGAATATGGATCAGCATATCCCAATCAGCCTCATGCCAAAAATTAGATCTCTAAGTTACTTTGTTTAAATGTTACTAGTCATTCTGTAACCCTAAATTCACTGCCTGTTAAAAACAACCAGTTTCAATAAAGGCTGAGCTACTGATGATGTCACAACCAGAACTCACAGCCTAGTCCTTCTTGCAAACTGCCTTATAACACTTATTTCTCCCACATAACATGCAACTGCAGTTGTGCTAAAGTTCTGAAAAAGGAAAACTGACACTGGGTGGGTCTGGACATGCATTTCTATAATGTGCATGTGAAAGGTATAGTATTTCAGAATGTGACGGGGGCTGGAATACAGCAACAACCATGGCTTTCAAAAACCAAAAATTTATGCAATTTTTAGAATACTGCAGGGATGAGATTTTGAAATGCCACCAGGCCGAAACTGTGGAATGTGGCAATGACATAATCTCAGAAAGCAGCTGGGACACACCATTTTGGAAAGTGGCAGGGACACTAAAGTTCATAATGTGGCAGTGTCATATAGTTTTAGAATGTGGCAGAGATACAAAATTTTGAAATGCTGGAGACACATAGTTGTGGAAGGTGGCAGGGACATGTAATTTTGCAATGTGTCTTGGATGCATTAATCTGGCATGTGGTGATGATGCACAATTTCAAGTTATAAATGTATTTATTAACTAAGTTACACATTGCTAAAGATCTAAGACTCTACTAGGTTTACACAAATATACATTGCATTACAGTTAATAGACCACCTGGTGCTTCAACAGGAGTCATTAGGTTCAGTTTGCAAACAAAACATTTATTTCAAGGTAATGCCATGGTTTATCTTTTTGCAGACATTATTTTACATGTTAAACTATAGTATATACCTATTGGATTGCATTTATTTATTGAAACGTTTCACCTGTGTAACCCCTCACCCCTGCCTTTTTGCAAATGACAGGTGGTATGCTGTTGAAGCTGACAGCAGTACCTGGTGGGAACTGGGTTTGGGGAGGACTAGGTTACTCGGCACAAGGGCTAGGTTTGGCTACTCTGCACAGGGGCACCCAAGTAAATCCAAACACAGGAAGCAATAACTGTAATGTCCAATACCAGGAATGGGATTCTAAAGTGTGGCTTTTATTCGCATCCAAACTGAACAAACAACGCATAGACGGACCCCCATGGGGTTACATTCCTGGTAATGAAGATAAGAGAAACAGAACACTTCCTCAACACTTCAGCCCTCAGGCTCTGGACCCACCAGACACACAGCCTGGACTTGCACGCTGCTTTGGGTACACAGCCCGACTTGTACACTATTTCAGTTTTCCCTTGCCCGGCTCCCCTGCCGGCCACTCGAACCCAATCCATATGACATGGACACATTTTTCTGGTGGCTCCCTAAACCACCTTAGAGCCTTCAACTCCTTAAGGGAAATTCCCTTTCAATCCCACGTCTCAGTACTTCCCTCAGCACTGGCCAAGTGCTTGAGGCAAAGTAAAAGGGCCACAGAGCAAATCCATAGAGGTGAACCTGGTTACTAAAGATGAGGGGTTTCCCCACCTCTAACTTCCACAATCCATACCTGGCCATTTCTCTGGACATTAAACATCTCTTTCTGGAAAGCTTGGCAATGTAGATTAAAGGGTAAACGCATAGCACATTTCCTCTACATGTCTTGACTTTCCCCTTGTACTAGACTCGAACATACTTAAACATCTTTTTTCTGAAAGCTTGGTAGTGTAGATTAAAGGGTAAATGCATAGCACATTTCCTCTACATGTCTTGGCTTTTCCCTTGTGCTGGACTTGAACATACTTTTACTTTGGCTTAACCCAGTCCTCTAGGCCTCCCACTGATTAAGCAGTCCAATCCCCACTTTAAAACAGTTCAGGTGAAACATAGGCCCCATGTAAGAGCAGAAATCATTCTTTGGTTGCAGGTGCCCCACAGGCGATTCTTGACAGCTTCTGGTGCCGCAGCACAACTTAGGAAAATAAGGCAGCTTCTTCCCTAGCTAGAACCAGGAGGTTGCCCCTGGAATAACAGGCAAACCTTTTACCCCCATCCCTGAGGGGATGGGGGCACAGAGACCCATAACAACGGTCTCCACCACTTCACAAACAGCTTACTGTGTTCCTCTTCTGGTGGAAACACACACCTCTCCCTTAAAGTAGCTCTATATCAGAGCTTAGGCTCCAAGAGCCTGTGCACAGACTGCTGTGCTCCTCTCTTCAAGACTGCTCACACACAACTGCTGCCCACTGTTCAAAAACTCCCAACATTCTAACCTAACTCCCAACTGTAGATTCCAATGTGGCTCATGCAGCTGAGAAAGTTCTATGGTGATGTCATCCCTCAGTCTCAGCTGAGACTGAGAACAGAGTGAGACAGTGTGAAATCCATTTAACTGGAGTTTCACAAGCTGCCTTCCCTGCCTACCACTAGGTCTTACTGGGATTCTAGTAACCCTGGGTAACAGGGGGGTTACACTAGGAAGGCACACTGAACAACAAGTTGCTCATCTCCTGGTGCGACTGGGGGGAGGTACTATTGGATGAAGAATTAGACTTGCAGTTTAACATTTAAAACATACAAGAAATTAAACATTCAATTACATTTGTAACATGACAGTTAAAAAAATCACAAATAATCATTCAGTCGCATTTATAACATTACATACAATTAAATATACCTGTGAAATATGCATTTAATTACAAGTGGCATATCTGAGGAATGTAGTACATAGCGGTGAAAGGGAGGCGAGCATGCTGAGACACAGGTTGGGGGGATGGAAGGTTTAATAGATGATGTGAGTCATGGAGAAGAGCAGAGGCATAGGAGGACAGTTAAGGAGGGTTAAAACAGGAGCAGTTAGATGAGAGAAAGTTATGTAAGGCAGAGGCAACGGAGTGGGAGGAGGAGGAGGAGGAGGAGGAGTGCCATATTTGGGGGGGAGGGAGTTCCAGGTTTGCGAAAAACAATGGATAAAGCCTGACTGACCGATGAGAGTGGGACCAACAAAGTGTGAGTGACAGAGGATCTGAGGGAATGGAAGGAGGGAGGTGGGGGAGAGAGCAAACATGAGAGGTAGGAGAAAAGTTCTCCTAACCAAAATTTAGAAGTGAGTTTGGCACAATGAGTGAGGCACCTGTTGGCAAGCAGGGGAAGCGAAATGGTGTGGTAGAGGTCACAGTGATGAGTGCATGTTGGAGCAGCAAGGGCAAATCGACATTGAAAATAAGACTTGACCCCCACCTCCACACCTAATCCTAGAACATTCCTTTGAGGAAAATATTATTAAAGGAATTTTCCAATTTGCACCAAATGAGTTATGAAATACATATCAGTGTACTGTTAGCTGTGTGATTTTCATCATTTCCTTATTAATCCAATGGACAAAATAAACTTTAAAAAATGGAATTGGGACTGCATTGTGTACTCCTGGTGCCGACCTGTTGTTTACCATCATGCATTATACAGTGCTATGCATGCCACATCATGACAGGTACAACGTTCCATGGGAAATAAGTATTTTGCATTGCTTGTAGTAATATTGAGGTTGCATTCTCTATTCTAGTAAACATCAGCTTTTTTCAACATGTGGCATAGATTTTTTTTTTTTTTAGAAACATAGAATTTGACAGCAGATAAGGACCACTTGGTCCACCTAGTCTGCCCAGTTATTAACCTATACAGGTAGTCCAATCTGAAGTGCAATTTTGCAATGTGTGAGCCTGTCTGTTGATCGTGTTTTTATTTTATTTTATTTTTTTTTATTTTAGCTTTTGTTGACCGGGTAAGTGCACTAGACAAACCCTGCCTATTTTCAGGCACGACCCGGGGGAGGGGGATACAGATGAATGCCAACTGACCTTGAACCAGATTAAGCTGTTGGTGGTATTTTTTGTGAATGAGGGAAATTTGGCCAGGACACCGGGGAATTCCCCTACTCTTTTCGATAAGTGCCATGGGATCTTTAACATCCACCTGAACTACCACCAATCCAGGCAGATGGGACCTCGGTTTAACATCTCATCCGAAAAGACGGCACCTCAGAAATGCAGCACCCCTCTCATGCTGCATTACAGTGTCAGTACTGGGATATTAACCCAAGTGCTAGATGTGGGAACTGAACCCACAGCCCTCTGATCTCCCAGCCTCAGAGGCGAGTGCGCTACCTAAGCCACTGACACTGATGTTAAAACGGTTGTGCATATTTTGCCTGAATGTGGCATCTTTGAGGCACATGTAGAAATCTGACAGCTGTCAGATCATTGTCCTTTTTGGTCCTTTGCTACTGAATTTAATTTGTTTATGGCAAGTACAAAATAATTTATTGTGTGTACAGCCTTCCCATAATTTTTCCATAGGATCTGCATCAAGCTGATAATGGTGCAACTGCTGTCTTATTATACAATATCAGTTTTTGCAGTGCACATGCGATTGTTCCTCACATGTGCTTGTCTGAAAAGTTCTATTCTAAATTTTTGGATAGCATCCTTACCTTTCAACTGCCCCTTACTATGAGACATGTGGAGATAAACAAAACAGTCCTTGCTGCAAAGAAGGCAGGTTAGACAAACTACATTATCATTATCACGCTAAATGATTTTCAGCAAATAGTTATATCTTTCAACAGCGCTCCCTCTTAGATGACTTATGACTGCAAACCAGGCAGCTCTTAAAGAGACAGTACACAGAAGCTATACAGGCACTCTCTGGCAATCACATTTAAACTGCTAAAACGCAGGACACCAGCCTGGCAGTGAGCATTTAGGCAAGCTCAAGGAAGACTTTTCGGGAACCCCCATTTGTAGTGGGGGTTACACCCTTCCCTGCCTGGAGAAAACTTGGCATCCATGTCAAGTCTGTACCATCACAATATCAAAAATGCATTATAAATGAGACATATATATATATATATATATATATATATATATCATTAGCTTGTTACATTACTATACCTTTCAATATACTTCACATTACTACATCCATATTGACAATGCTTATGCATGTTTCATTCAAGTAATACTGATTCATTTAATAACTTCTTGTACATTAAACAATGTAAGAGGGGGCCCTTCCCTATCAGCTAACTTGGGGCTGGATGTGGCAGGGGTACCATGGTGAGAGGGAAGAACAAGTAACCTGGAATTGGCTGTCAAGCTCAAATTGGTCAGTGAGCTTGGTGATACACAAACACCTTTGTGCACCACATTGAGAGACAAATCCACTGGCCTCCCTGGAGAATCATAACTGAGGTGTACTACTGACTTGACAGCTCGGCCAGTCTTTCTGAGGGGGACAACTACAGTATCTGTACTCTCAGCACTGGTCTGGGGACTCTTGTCACTTGTGAGGGGTGCCTCTACCTGGGTGGGAATGTCCAAACTTGGGGCACTGTCAGCTCCTTGCTCTGCAGGCTGTTTCTACACTTGACTCATTTTGCAAAGACTCTGGCATGACCAAGCTTTGAGGCACTGAAGGGGGGTGGTCGGCACTCTCATAGTGTACTTCAAGTTCTGGTATGTCACCAGAAAGGCTCAAACTCTCAGCCCCTTCTTCAGGCAAATCATACAGTTCCACAATACACAAAGACTCAACATCTTCAGACGTGATACTTGCACTTCACTTTCTGGGAGCATTGGCTCCAAGGATGAAGCTGGGGAGGTAAGGCAGTCCAGAAGGCCCAGCTTCATCCCCACAAATTATCAGGTGGTTACCTCAAAACAGCTGACTCAGTTCATAAGAGGAGTAATAGGCATGGTCGTATTCACTTTCGTCAGAAGTGGACTGCTGCGGAAGACACCTTAAATCTGTGACCACTGGGGTAGGTTGACTTTGTCTCATTCTTACAACAGCATGAGTCAACGGCCCAGGGGGGCTCAATTTCTGTGGATTCAGCCTCAATCATGACTTGGCTGATAGGTAGCAAGTGGTTATGCTGCATGGTCTTGACAGCTTTGGAGTTGTTCTCTGGGTGCACCTTGTACACAGGTAAATCATCCAACTTTCCAACTACTACATGTCGAAGATGGTGCCACCGATCAGCAATTTTGTGTTGACCATGCAGTCCCAAACTGCATAACAACACACAGTCTCCAAGTCGAAGCTCTTGAGCCTTGACTTTTTTATCATGCCTCTCTTTGTTGGCTAGATTTCTTTTGGCAGCCGTTGTCTGGGCCAGTTGATAGGCATGGTTCAATTGAGCTTTCAGATTTTGTACATATTGCAAGTAGATTTTGGCTCACACCACATCTGGAGAGACCCTAAAACAGACATCAACTGGTACCCGGGCCTCTGTCCCAAACATGAGGCAGTAGGGGAGAACCCAGTAGCATCATTTTTTGTGCAATTGTATGCCTGTACCAAGGTGCTAATCTGCTGGCTCCATTTATGCTTGTCTTTTGGATGGAGGGTGCCCAATATGTCTAGAAGGGTGCAGATAAAACGTTCTGGTTGAGCACCTCCCTGCAGGTGATGGGGGGGTGGTTCTTGACTTTCGCACCCCCCCATAGAGAGATCATTTCTTTGATTAGCCAACTCTCAAAGTCTCTGCCTTGATCAGAATGAATCTGCTGGGGGGCACCCTAGTGGACGAAGAAATTTTCCACTAGCACCTTGGCCACGGTAGATGCCTTTTGATCTTTGGTGAGAAAAGCTTGTGCATACCGTGTGAAATGACCCATAACCACTAACACATTGCCCATGTTCCGCTGGTCAGGTTCTAAACACAAGAAGTCTATGCAGACTAGTTCTTTGGGGGTGCTGGTAGTAATATTAACAAGGGGGGCAGCCCTCTGAGGCAGGGCTTTTCTTTGCAGGCAGTGACTACAAGTCTTTACATGTGCTCAACATCGGCCCCCATTTTGGGCCAGTAGAAGCAAGATCGTACCAGGTCAAGGGTTCTGTCAATACTGAGGTGCCCCATGTGATTGAGGAGGGACCTCGGTACCAAATCTTTAAAGGCCATGGGCAGGACCAATTGTTGCTTGTCTACTTTGCCACTATGATCTACTGTCTCTCTATACAACTACTGATTGAGCAACTTCAATATGGGGCCTTCTTTAAACAGTAAAGCAGTTCACAAGTCAGTAGAACATAATTTAGACACATCTTTCCCCGCACGCAGGGCATCAAGTGCTAGCTGAATCATAGGATCTTGGGATTGAGCCCACTGAATGCTGTCATTGTCAAACTGAGGTAGTGCATTAATATCTAGAGCAGAGAAGTGGCAATAAGCAGCTGGTATGCAGGTGTCAGAAGGGCCCAAGCAATCTACTAAGCAGTCCACTGTGTCTGCAGACATCTGTTCACCTCTATCAAACTTTTGGCACAATGCTCAAATGTCAGGTTCAGACAGCTTGACCCAATCACTCTTGGAAGTGGGTCTTTGTGATAGGACATCAACATCAATGTGGTTCAGGCCCAGTCTGTATTCGACAGTATAATCATAGGTTGATAATGCAGAAAGCCACCAGTGCCCAGTGGCGTCTAATTTAGCTGAAGTCTGTACATAGGTCAATGGGTTATTGTTAGTCTTCACCAATATCTTTGCCCCATAGAGGTATTCATGAAACTGGTCAACGATGGCCCATTTTAGCACAAGGAACCCCAACTTATGCACAGGGTAGTTTCATTCAGACAGGGTCAAGCTCCTACTGGCAAAAGCTACTGGTCTCAGGCCATCCTCATGGTCTTGATACAGCACCACTCCTAGACCCTGCAGACTAGTGTCCGTACGCAGCACATAGGGTTTGATAGGGTCA
This sequence comes from Neoceratodus forsteri, assembly GCA_016271365.2. Classification (NCBI taxonomy): domain Eukaryota; kingdom Metazoa; phylum Chordata; order Ceratodontiformes; family Ceratodontidae; genus Neoceratodus; species Neoceratodus forsteri. The sequence continues at coordinate 1,060,149,910 of CM028130.1, read as the reverse complement.
GCATAGGCAAGTATGTGGGCATGGGTGAGCTGGTATATGATCTTATGGAAGGCTGCTTCACAGTCGGGCATCCAGTGGGGCCTGATGAGTTCACCTGGGTGGAAGTATACTTTTTCTGGTTCTTTAATGGCCCCTTTTTTATATTTACGATTGGTAGGAGGGTAACTCTGGGCAAGGTTCAAGAGTGGGCAAATCACCTTTGAAAAGTCTTTCATGAACCTGCAGTAGTAGCCACAGAACCCCAGGAAACATTGTAGTTCTTTCAGATTATGGGGCTGGGGTCAAGTAGTCAGTGCTTCAACCTTACTGAGATCAGTCTCGATCCCTTTTGTAGATACTATGTGCCCCACATACTTCACAGAGGTTTGGAAAAACTGGCACTTGTCAATGGACAGCTTGAGGCCGAAGGCTTCCAGTCAGTCTATGACTTTAATCATTCAGTTCTCATGCTCCTCTAAGTTGCTTCCAAACACAATGACATCATCCAAGTACACCAGGCATTCCAGCAAATTCATATCTCCAACCGCATGTTCTGTCAGTCGCTGAAAGGTGGCTGGGGCACCTGATATCCCCTGTAGCATCCTCAGAAACACGTAGAACCCCGATGGACAGATGAAGGCTGTTTTCTCATGGTCTTCCGGGGCCTTCGGGATCTGGTAGTATCCGTTGTGAAGATCCAACACTGAGAACCATTTACTCCCATTCAAGCAGTCCAGGGCATCTTGTATATGAGGCATAGTGTATTGGTCTGGGATGGTATGCCAGTTCAGGGTTCAATAATCAACACACATCTTCACAGACCCATTCTTCTTACGCACAACCACAATGAGAGAGGCATATGGGCTCCTGGATTCTTGTATCATGCCAGCAGTGAGCATTTCCTGCAGGTGTCTTCTCACATCATCTATGTCTGCTGGAGCTAGGCATCAGGACCTCTCTCGAAATAGCCATTCATCGTGCATGTGTATGTGATGCTCCACACCCTGGACACATCCCACATCCCATTCCTTCAATGAAAACACTTGGTCTCTCTGGGCAAGTATCTTGCTAAGTCTAGCCTTCCATTCAGCTGGCAACAGGGAGTCACCAAAGTCAAACAAGTCTGGGGTCACGCTATCCTTCTCACCAGGGTGCTTGTTGCTGGGCAATACTGCAGTGTCTGTGCAGTGTACCATAGTGAGTGTGTACCCTCTGTTCACCCATATCTCCCGATCTGACACATTGTGAATCTGGACCATCACTTGTCATGCATAGACATGGGCATGAGCAGGCAAGATGCTGTGCTTGACCAATAATCCTTCTGGCAATTTTGCATTGCCTGGTGCATCCAACATCAGTATTTTGTTCTTTACATCTTTCCGGAGGCAGTCCTCCCCTTGAATGGTACGCTGGGTGTTAGGGGCCAGTACCATTGAATTGGGATCCTTCTTACACATGATCCCCACCGGTTCATCCTGATCTACTTCCTTGGGTTTCTGTTGCAAATCATAGGACCTCTTGATCAGAGCCAGAATTCTCAGGGCCCTCCCAGTCCGTCGGCCTTGTTTCTCATAACAGAGTTGTGCCAGTCTCCCAAACATATAGGCGTTTGTCCCAATTAACAGGGGGACCACATCATACAGTCCAGTGGGGGGACACACCACAGTCAATGTCTCTACTCACTCCTCTACACCCGTTACAGTTGCAGGAAAAGACAACCAGAGGCGGACATACCCTAGGTAGGGATAAGACTTGTCGCTCAGGCCCCACACATGTAGGCCTTCCAGGGTTTGCAAAGGCACATCAGATAAGTGTTTGTCATACCAGTCCTGGAATACAATGGTCACTTGTGACCCACTGTTAAGTATAGCCCAAGTATGAATACCATTCAGTCACTGTAGTCTCCATTGAAGGGTCCACTATTTTGGACCAGTCTGGAGAGGCAGTAGCAGAGGCCTGGAGTCCTGGACAGATGATTTAGCCACAAAGAAATTTGAGTTCGGGTTTCTCGAGCCCTCACTACAGTCATTTTGGGCACCCCTTGGCAATTGATTTGCTTTTGAGAGCTCCCCTTGGAGTCTGTTTACTACTCTTTGTAAGTCCTTCTGAGACTGACATTCTCTTTTCATATGCCCATCCTTTCCACAGTTGTGACAAATGATAGACTCCTGGGTCATTCTGGGAGAGAACATCGTATGAGGAACTGAAGCAGTAGTAAGAAATTGGGGTCTAGTATCTGCTTGCGGTGGTGAGGGTGGTGCAACGTGTCTTAACAGTTCCTTTAGAGTGGCAGTCAATCCAGTGATCTCAGCCTTGGAGCCAACCTCAGTAGCAGATGCCTGAGGGTGAACCCCCACCCCTATGGCAGTCACATCCTGAAAGGGACCAGAATCTTGTTCCATGGGAGAAACCCTTGCAGAGGCACCCATCTTCAACTATCTGACTTCCTTTAGTACCTCATCTTTCCAGTGCTGGGCCCAGTGTGGGAAGTCCTTTGCATTCTCAGAGTGCTCGTTAAGTGCCGACTTTTGTTCCTGAGCCTCACTTGGCTGATCACTCTCAGTCACTTGTGCAGCAGCAGCAGATATGGGTGTAATTCCCCCGTGGGGTCACCTTTGCTCAACCCCCAAAATTTCTTTCATTAGCTCATCATGGGGGGGGGCAATTCCAGTTGGGTGGCAAGGCGCAACTGAAGCAGTAACAATTCTGAAAATGGAGCAGACTTAAGGATCCAATCCAGCCTAGTTTGATCCAATTCATTTGATGGCAAACTACCCTTTCTGAGGCACTCTTGTAGCAGCTTTTCAAGCCGAGGTACATACACAGACAATGGCTCTCCTGGGTACTGCTGAGCATTTCTTACTCTCCACCACAGATCCTCATCTGAATCTGGGCTCCTATACACATTTTCCAATGCATCAAGATAGTCCTGTGCAGTTGCTTCAGGGTTATTGTCCTGCTTGGCATGGATGGTAGCCAGGGCAGGACATTGGAGGCTCTCACTCAACCTCTTTTGTTTCTCTGCTTCTGAGCATTGCCATTCAAGTACTAGAGGGGCAACATAATCTATCCAGGTCTCCCAGTCATCCTTCCTCTGGGGGGTGGGGAGGGTGCCCGAGAAGATTCTCAGCTGTCGGTAGGAGTCGGGACTAATAGCAGGTACAGATATAGGGGCCAGCATTGGCACAGGCACAGAAGGCGGGGCAGTAACAGGTGCTGGAGTGGGAGGGGATGTTGGGGAAGGAACACCCTCAAGTGGCAGAAACAGTTTCTTAAAGTCCTCTATGGTTTTCCCCTTCCTCCAGCAACAACTTAGCAAATTTCTCCTCAAAAGTCTCAGATAATGGTGGGAGCTCATCCTCCCCAGGGTCTCTACTGTTTTTTGTTATCACTCTCCAGTCAGCTGGAACCCCTTCTGGGGCAATAGTCTGTAGCACTTTAGAACTGTCCACGAGGTCACTACACTCTACCAAGGCTATGAAAGTTTGGGCAATCAAATCAGCCTGTCGACTGACCGCCACAGGGTTTTTTAAACATTCAACTTTGGAGAGTGCTCCTTCTACAGTGTCTTTACTGGTACCCAGGGGAATATTCAGTATAAGTAGAGCGTTTTGGGGGGTCGATCTCCTGCCCCAGTACACCACCCCACCAACTGGTGTACAGCCATTTCTACTGTGGTAGCCATTAATCTTTAACAATAATTCATAATTTTTGGCCACTAGAAGGCATAAAATCCTGGCAGTGAGCCTCCAAAATGTAACCTCTAGGTGGCGCTATCCCAAGGGCTACTACCCCTGCCTGCTTGGCTAGTAGCAGGTTAAGGAGCCTGAGTTCTGAAACAGGTGCCTCCACCTGGAGGTCAGGGTTGGTAGAGATCAAGCTAACCTGGGCTCAGCCCTCCGGGACACTGTAACCCCCATCTTTCCTTACTAGTGGCTGGAACACTACACAATAATCACTTTCACAATACCCCTGATACATTACACAAGTACCCACACTTTTTGTACTTACCACCAGGGCTTTCCTCTGGCCCGGCCCTGGGGACTCCCTATAAAACAAGGTTATACACAGTAAATAACAGCAGTACAGTACTCTTGCATGAACCGGAACCACAGTCAAGGTAAATGCAAAAAAGAGTTAGATCTGATTTATTTAAGGGGCTTGAACAAGGGAGGGGCATAATCAGGTTAATTTGTTTAAAGGCTCTATCAACCAAACAGTTATGCATGCACTTCAGGGTCCATAAACAGTCACACACTCTGGGTACCCAGATGGAGAATGGTGGGCTAGCCAGGAACATTGCAGCTGGTTGAGGCCCTGTGATGGAAGAAAACAACATGCACAACACACACTATTTGTAATCTGGAGCCAGAGGGCTCAGTTTGTGAAAAGAAAACAACAAGACAATCAGATGACACACTTTTAGATTAGGCTGTTGTTGCAGAGGGCTACCCTGATGATTACTTATGACACCCAAGACTGGACACAGGCTGGACAAAAATTGAGACAGCAGGTTGTTAATCTGGAGTGCCAGGAGAAGCAGGGCCCACACAATTTGTGAGTCATAGTTCCTGTTTAAGCATGGAGCAGGGGGCTGATCCCCAGGCAGGTCTCTCATCAGTGGCTTTCTCTGTGCAGTAGGGTAGTCTGGCAGGGTCAGAGTGGCATGGCCCAGGCCAAGTGGAGATGAACACGGATTCAGTCTGACTTGGCTGGATATAGCTTCCAACAAGCAGAACACAGTTCACACAGTGGGGAACCAAATCATGACCCACCTTCAATACACAGCACATTTACATGTAAAGGATTCTACGTTACCAGCAAGCAGAACACAGTTCACACAGTGGGGAACCAAATCATGACCCACTTTCAATACACAGCACATTTAGATGTAAGGAAATTCTACTGCACCAGGCAAACCGCTCTCCGGTCATGATCGCAAAGTCTTTGCACAAACCGGGGATTCAAAAGCAGCTAGAAATCCTGACAGGCCAATTGCATTCAGCAAATCTTTGGTCTTCTTCAGGTTAAAGCCTGATCACAGTCCAGTGGCTTAAATAGTCCTCACAACTTGCATTCAGTCTGAATAAACTCTATTTTCCTTCTCAGGGACAGCAGGCAGACAGGCAGGCCAAAACTCCACCCTTTCACAGTTCTCTCATGCAAAACTACACAGAACTGCTGCTCAAAATCACTTGAGCTGTTACTTCTTCACTTCTCAGCTCAAAACTGAAATTAGCTGCAGCAACCTGGGAAATTCCCCAAGATCCAAAAGGTTCAGTTGGCTGATCCTCCTGTCAGTCACAACAAAGGCTCCTCCTTCAGCTGCAAAAAAGGCGCAAAAAGCCCAAAACTACAATTCCTACAGATTTTGACTCCAGACAGCTCTTGTAGTCTGGCTCCATTTTAGTTCCCACCAGTACTGATTGGTCCAATTTGCAGTCCAGGACCAAGATAGTGGAGATAAACAAAACAGTCCTTGCTGCAAAGAAGGCAGGTTAGACAAACTACATTATCATTATCACTCTAAATGATTTTCAGCAAATAGCTTCATCTTTCAACAGAGCTCCCTCTCAGATTACATATGACTGCAATCCAGGCAACTCTTAAAAAAGACTGTACATAGAGGCTATACAGGCACTCTCATGCAATCACATTTAAACTACTAAAACGCAGGACACCAGCCTGGCAGTGAGCATTTAGGCAAGCTCGAGGAAGACTTTTTGGGAACCCCCATTTGTAGGGGGGTTACCTTGATTTCTTTATTTGCTTCACACAAAGGCTTGTTGCCTCTGTGATGGCAGTTTTGCTGTTTCCCCATTGTTGCTCCACCCCTCCTTCTTACCTGTTTCCTAGTGCTTTTTCTAAGGCACTCTCCCATTTTGACATAGTCAGCCCTTCTGATGCCCAGTACCCTCACTTTTGTATGGCTTGACTCTGCAACTGAGTTTATCATGAACCACACTGTTTGGTGGTCACTTGTTCCCAGATGGCTACCCAATTCTAGATCTGAGATCCTCTCATGGTCCCCATTTGAGAGTATGAGGTCTAAGATTGCTCACTCCTGAGTGGGTTCCAACACTAGCTGCCTGAGGCATACCCCCTGTAGGGCATCGAGAACGGCCCTGCTCTTGGATGTGGCTGCAGCACAGGTGCTCTAGTTCACATCTGGCATATTCAGGTCCCCCATCAATAATACCTCCCCTTTCTCTGCCATCCTAAGGATGTTTTCCATCATATCCATGTCCATTCCCTCCCCCTGAGATGGGGGTCTGTATACAACCCCTGTGCAGATTGTGGTGCCATTTCCAGTCTCTACAGTGACCCACAGTGCCTTCTCTCCTCCCTGTTTACTCTTTTGTTCCATTGCTTTTATCCCTTCCCTTACACAGAGAGCTACTCCTCCCACATCTTCTACCCTCCCCGTCTCACCTGTAGGTTGTGTACCCTGGTATGTTAACATCCCAGTCATGGTTCTCTGTGTACCATGTTTCTGTGACTACCACGATATCCAGGCATCCCTCTTCCAGCAAGGCCACTAGTTCAGGGAGCTTGTACTCATTACCCTCAATTTCTTGATGGCCTTACCCCCTTTTTACCCCATCCCTGTCCTTTCTGCCTTTGTCATTTTCTCCATTTACCCCTGCCCTTCTCCCTATCAATGTCTCTAACTTGGTATCTACCTCACTAACTGCCCTTTTTTTTTGGGGGGGGTGAAAACGTATGGGTCCCAATAAACAGATCGTACAACCAGATTATGATGCATAAACAATGCATGCTTCTGCGTTTATCATTTTATTTTGGAAAACACAAAATCAAAAAGATGAATAATCCAATATTTACAGAAAGGAAAAATAATGATGTTATTTCTTCACACCAGTTCCAAAATTAGACAGTTCAGACATCAGGATATACTGCTTCAGGTGCTTTAAGGAAATTCCTGTATTCCGTCCTTCCTCAGATAATGTGAAAGTCGGCACATTAAGCTCCTGTATTCTCTCCTTCCTCAGATAATGTGAAAGACTGCACATTACCTCCTTGCTGAGATCCTTCTCTCACCTTGGTCAGAACCCTACTGACCAACCTCTCTGTGAGATCCTTCTCTCATCTTGGTCTCAACGAATCTCACTAAGCCTCCTTTTGGAGGGTTTATATAGTAAAGGGAAGGGGGTGTGGTTTTCACAGTGCCCCTCCTCCTTTGTGACATCACATTCCCCTGTATCTATATAGCCTGCCATTTTAGGGAAAGCTTGCCCTATAGAAGGACCTTTCCAAATGAAACAGAACTCTAGATAACAACCTTTCTTTACAATTGTATATGGTTAAACCAACTTGTTTTGGAACAAATAACCGGTTATAACCTTTGCATGGACAAAGGGATAAGGGGCGCACTCCTTATCTGTCTCCATGAAAAGTTGCAGCCTTTTATTTGTATTTTGTGTTCATACAGGGAAATACATACAATATGAAACTACTGAAGTATCTATGCTTTGTTTCACATAATATGGTACTCTATTCTTTAGACATGTTTTATTTCCTTCCCAAATCCCTTGTTTTACATTTCTAGACCTTTTATTTATTTTCTTCCAAACAGTTTATCTGGCTGCAGCACTTTCAGCAAACAGCTTAGCAAGCTGCTGCACTTTCAGCCGACGCCCTATTGAGGAACTCAGCCTTCTAGAACACAGAAGGCTTTACTGCAACAATTACAACTCCCTTTTTAAAAGAAGTACTTTAACACTACAGGTTCTATGGCATTTTCCTACAATCAGAACTTTGTTTGAGTTGCCTAAAACATTTATTTCACTGTTTACAGCAATTCTACAGTCTCAGCTTTCCTTAATTACTAACTGGCTTGTAGATGAAGCCTTTCTTTCATAACCCAGCCCTTTACTCACATTATGGCTTTATTTAAGTGACACAGCTCCCTTTTGTATTCTTAAACAAGATGCAAGCTTTTGTTTTAATACCAGAGCAAAAGTGAAAGTAAAGCAAAGTAGAGAATTGACAGGTTGGCCACCCGGACAAGAAAATTAGGATAGATTGAATAAGCAGAAGGAGACAGGATAGAGTGAAAGCAGAAACCCAAAAGGGAGGGTATTGCATCTTCTCTGTGTCAGCTTTTTCTTCTCAAAACTGGCCATCCTGTCACAGGGGGCTAGGATTTCCCAGCTCCTTTCCAGTGCCTTCCCCCTTGGCTAGTTTAAATGCTTGCCAATGAAACATTTAAACCTATCACCTAGGATCCTGGTTCCCCTCCTGGACAAATGCAGACTATCATGCCAGTAAAGGCCTGCATCACTCCAGGTGGACCCCCAGTCCCCAGTGAAGCTAAACACCTGAGCACTGCACCAGTTTTTCAACCACTGATTGAATCCCATGGTGTGGAGCACCCTAGCCTCACCCATGCCATAGACAGGCAGCACCTCCGAGAAGGTTATAATAATAATAATCTTTATTTTTTAGACATCTTTCAAGTACCAAGGCGCTTTACAAATTAAATATCACAAATCAGACATCAACAACACATCATATAAAATCAGTTTGATGTGCTTACGCAACTGAATGAGATAATATGAGATGATGCTTGTGTAACTTGATTTGCTTTATGGCTTTCCACTTCTCTATCCATGGGATATACCAACCTGTATGGTTATAATGCAAGGAACCCTAGAGGAGGGTTCCCCCCCAACAGGTGCTGGGAATGAATGAGTCAGCTAAAAGTAGGTTAGGAAGAAGCTCATGGGGAAGACAGATGAGCCGCTGGAGGAAGGGGGTGGATAGTGAGCAATGAAAAAGAATCCTGGCAAAGCCCAGCATGTTGCAACACTTTAAGCTTAATGGGAGAGTGACATTTGTTGCTCTGCCCATTGAACCACAGGCTTAAAGCCCTCCCATTCAATGTGCATATGCAACTGAATGAGATAATATGAGATGATGCTTGTGTAACTGGATTTGCTTTGTGGCTTTCTGCCTCTCTATCCATGGGATATACCACCCTGTAGGGTTATGATGCAAAGAACCCTAGAGGAGGGTTCCCCCCCTACAGGTGCCAGGAATGAAAGAGTTGGCTAAAGGTAGGTTAGGAAGAATCCCAAAAAGAATACCCAAAGATGTCAAGCTTTGAAGAAGCAAGGATAATGAATGAATTCTGTGAGAAGAAGGGCTAACTTCCTGAAGAGAGAGGGGAAAGCCGGGTCACCATCTGCCTCCATCCAACAGCGGAACCTAACCAACTAGAAGAAAGCACTAACTCTAACTCATATTATGACCATTGACACAGAGGAGAGGTAAAAACCCCTTTGAGGAGGAAACCTCTGGGAATCCAAGGCCTAGGTCTCCTTCTCTCCAAGCTGACATTTGATTTGAGGACATATGTTGGTAGAGAGAATCCTTCATAGATGAGGGATATAAGTAAGGAGGATGATGATGGGATAGAGAAACTCAAAAGAAACATAAATAAAATAAGGAACATAAGGTAGCAGGGATCCAAGAAGGATATGCTAGAGTAGTCGATGAGAGATAGTAAATCAGAGGAGCAAGGCTGGGAGGGAGTAAATCCATGTATGTGAAAGAGGAGCAAGTGGTATCTAGATGTGCTGATGAGGAGACAAATGATAATGCAGACTGGCTTGATTGAGCGATGCAAGTGAGCATACACTGAGACTGAAGAGGCATGTTTGATTATGTGATGTAAACGCTTAGACTCTGAACGATTAGACCCTGAGGTTGTAGTCGATGAGGTAGTATGGAATTCAATGATAGGAATGTTCAAGTAAATGATGTAAAGATATAAACTTTGAGGTAATGCTGAGTGAATGAAAACTGGATTCATGAACTCAAAATGACTTGATTTATGAACTCGATACATGCGGCAGGATGGCCTGCGGCTGATAGGTGGCATAGGAATTATGGTAGGTACCCAAAAAGAATATTGAGAGCAGGCCAAGAGCAGGGGGAAGTCTGGATATCCGGAATGGAACTGGAAGAGGAGGATACAGGAAGGAACCGAAAATGAACTGGCATGAAGGAAGTAAAGAAATTAGGCACCTTGAAAGGAAGTAGATTCCGAGGCCAAGAAGGATGATCCAGAACCAGAGGCAACTCAGATAAAGCAATCAAGGATCAGAACTGGACATGATACAATGAGGAGTGAGCAAAATTGGACAAAGTATGATGACGAGTGAAGCAAAGAGCAGAGGGAAGCCATGATGGCTGAATCCTGAAGAGCCGGTACGGAACTGGAAGAAGAGGAGGAGATGGGAATGAACAGGAAAAGAACTAGAATGAAGCTATCAAGCTCTACAGAGCGATACGAACCTTGATGCTCCTTGAAAGGAGACAGACACCTATGCCAAGAAGGTACATCAGGAACCAGAGGGTCTGCAAACCAGAGGGCAATTGCATGACGGCGAGCAAGGGGAGTCAAATCGGATGAAATACAAGGAGGAGGTAAGCCAAGAGTGGAAAGAATCCATGACGGTCAAGATGAGAATAAGCACTAGGCTGAGGAAGGGAACAAGAATGGATGAGGTATGATGATTGATGTACACCATGAATTCAGGTACTGGAGAGCGAGGTATGAAAGGACAAAGGATGATATGGAAGGCAATAGGGTAGCATAAGACCCAGCCGATACAGGAGGAAAACTGCATTGGGGCGAGTCGGATTAGGAGATACATGATTCAGGATAGGCATGGCCAGATGAAGCACAGGAATAGCGCAGACTTGGCAGAAAACCATGGTAAGGCATGCCTAGAGAGGGATTGAATGAGATGAGCAGGTTGACGCCAGGCATCATGGAGCTGAGGGGCTAAGGAGACGAAGGATCATCGATGAAGGGGTCGACGATGGATGACATGGAGCAAGTAGACTCTGGGAAGGTGGAAGGCTCTGCAAGGGAGCAGGAGGGTGAGCTGGATGAGGTGGCACATAGGCCTGGGTTGATGGAAGGTCGGATGGAGTCAGCCATGGAAGGCCAGAGATATGAATGGCAAGGCAAATGAACAGATAAATCATGGCATAATGAGATAGAAGCCAAGACTGGATTGACACCAGGACGGCTGAGTTTGCCAAAAGAGCTGAGGAGAGGGAGCAGAATGAGGGCACGTCGAAGCAGGAGTAGTTGATGGGGAAAGTGAGGTAGGAAAAAACAAACCTCAGAGTCAATGGAATTAGATGAGCATGGGATGACCAAGCCAATTGGCTGCAGAGGGAACAAGAGTCATACAAAACACTGGAGCGATACAAATGATCAAACCTAGTAAAGAGAAGGGTGAGGAGAAACACATTCAAAAGGTCTGAATACTACAAGGAATAGACAGAGGAAGCATACATACCTGTTGAAGCTGGTGAATGTAAGCAGAACTACAAGGCATATCCTCAGAGCGGGGGGGGGGGAGATAAGTGGAAACATTAGAAAGCACCAAGATATGCAGAAGGCAACAATCAGCATGTGGAGCAGTCTACTAGGTGACAGACTGGAAACTAAGAACTGTTAGACCTGCAATGCAGAATTAGACAAACTCCCAAGGGAGATTAGCACCGAGGATAACACAGAAGGATGCAGCTGGTAGCATTCAGTTTCTAGCATTGCAAGATGATAAGGTAGCCAAAGGGGAAGGAAATAGGGGCAACATCCAAAAGCTGGCAAGCTGCACAGTCGGAAAGATCAGAGAGGCAGCTGCGGTGGAAGACCCCGAGGATTCAAAACTGTTCAGTCCAGGAGTAGGCATGCTGGCACTCTGTGGGATTGCAGAGCCATGCAGCAGCCAGAGGAGCCAGGACCTCAGCCGCTGCCAGTTGGGGCTGCATGAAACCAGAAGCAGGGAGCATAAGATCAATTGAGAGGTATGCCTGATTGAGCAATGTGATGAAGTAGACACTGAGGCCGATAAGGCATGAACATACGATATGAACGAGTAGATTCGGATGTGTGGGAGATGAGAGATCAGAGCATTCAATAGAGTGATGCAAGAAATGGGGCTCCTTGAAAGGAGATATACTCTGAGGCCAAGAAGGCATGTCTGGGACCAGAGGGTATGCGAACTAGAGGGGTGATACACTTGATAGAGCAATGTGACCAAGTAGACTTCTCGAAAGGAAGTAGAGCAAGAAATGAATAGAGTGATGTGATGAAGTAGACTCTTTGAAATGAGGTAGATTCAGAAATAAATGTGAAAGAAACTTGAATGATAGTGGATAGCATCCAGCCAGCCCGTAGCAAGGGGCGACAGACAGGAAAACATGGCCAGGAATGGAGACAGAGTTGAATCAAGGTGACTGACACTGCAGGCTAGAGGGAGGCAGCCAAGACATATCGACAGAGTGATTGAAAGAGATGAGCAGGTTGAGGTGAGATATGGTGGAATGCGAGCAAATCGGATGATAAGGAGTGAAACCATGACTGGAGTAAATCCGTAACGGCTGATGATGGAAGGTATCCAGGAAGGGTGGCTCAATGAAATAAGAGATGGGTAATGAGGACCGGAGTCAGGAACCGGATACAGGGGCAGGAGGCCATGTATCAAGTGAGGAGGCATGGGAGGTATGGATCAGCATGCCCAAAAGAATCATCCATTGCAGGTCAGATGGAGTCAGTTGGGAGTAGAAAAGGTGCTAGGATGAGGAAGGGAAGATAGGAAACAAATGAGATACGATGATGAAGTGAAGCCCAGGGGGCAGGTACAGGAAAGCGAGGTGTGAAAGGACAAAGGACGGAGGGAGGTTAGTGGGGTAGCATAGGACCCTGCTGACACAATATGAGAAGTGCTGAATCCGTGATGGCTGGTGCAGAGTGGGAATGATGACTAGAGTCTTGAACCTGATACAGGTGGCCGGACAGCCATGGGTCAAGAAGGCGGCATATGAGAAATGACAGATATGCCCAAAAGAATTATCGAACGCAGGCCAGATGGAGGGCTATGTCAGGAACCAGAGTGTAACTTGAAAAGGAACTGGTACAAAGGACTGAGAACTGCTGTAGGGTGAGGAATTCAATGAGGTGGGCATATGAGTAATGATAGATATGCCCAAAAAGAAGTAGCAACAGGACAGCGAGCCAGATGAGGCCACAAAATAGCCACGATAGGAGGCGATGGAAGGAGTATACATGCCGGGAAGCAGACCCTGAGGGCCAAAACTGGGTGGAAAAGGCACCAAGTGCGCAGGAGAATCAGGAACACAGCAGTGGATGTCCAAGTCAGATAAGCCAGGGATACCAGCCATGGGCAGTTGGTCAAGGAGGGGTAGTAGTCAAGGACCTGAAAAAGCAGTGGTAGAGCAGGACTCCCCAAAAGAAACTGAGGAAAACAACGAAACTAAAGCAGGAAAGTGACTTGCAGAAGGGCTGAAATGGAATCATATCCCACTAGATCCAAACCTTCTGACAAAGCACATATCAGGCCAAGTACAACTTATAGTTCATTGAACACACAAATTAAACAAGAACAGAAGCATGATGTGTGCAGTAGCAGCATAAAGTATATGAAAAACACAGATGTTGCGGCTGCTGTACAGATTCCCAAAGTAGCACAGATGGAGATCCAGGCAGTGAGGGTCATCATGAAACCAAAAAGTTACCACGGGCAGAGGGAACTGAGGGTGAAAGCTGGAGAGAGGAGCAGGTTGATGCATGGAGTTCAGTGAGATGAGGCAGCTGGAACAGCTGAAACAGAATAGAACTCAGTACACATCAAAAATCCCCAGTGATCACAGAACTGAGAAGGAGCACCGCCCGGAGCATGCAGATGGTAGGTGGTGGCCCCCACAAGATTGTAAAAGGCCATCGGCTCTCCAGGGTCCAAACCTTGAGTTTTAAATCAGCAACAGGAATACGCTGTTCGCGAGTGGTGTGGCACACTGGATGGAGCCCAGAGAAGACACCCATGTAGTGAGAAGAGAGCTCTGAAGCAGAGGTAAAACGTAGGCACACTCCCTCACCCACTTGCATGGTCACACCCCGGCAAAGCCATAGAGGAGGAGATGGCCAAATGGCCAGCGTGAGTGAACCACAGGACCAGGCAGATACAGTGATACATGGGAGGAGGTTCCAGTAGGAAGGAATGCCATTGGGGGCTCGGTAGGGCACACAAACCAAAAAGAAGCCAGGAGGCAGCAGCGGAGAGCACCCTGGGGGGGGTGCGAGCGAGCAGAATGAAAGAAGCGCTTGAAAGCGCAGACTGAGAAGGGTCAAGGAGGTGCTCCCGGAGTGGCCAAGGAGGGCCATGGGGAGAAATTTCATTTTATTTTAGTCTTTGGTAACCAGGTAAGGCCCACTAGGCACAAGTGCCTGTTTTCAGGAACGACCTGGGAGCACTGGGCGGTTAAGTGACTTGCTCAGAGTCACACAGTATGCAAGTGGAGGTTGTGAGAATCAAACTCAAGTCTTTTCTGCTAGATGTACCAAGCTCATTCACACCTTGTTCCTCTAACCTCTAGGCTATACTGCCAGCCTCATGAATGGGGAAATCCACAATGAAGGCAGGGCAGGAAGTAATCGAGCGAGAGCAGCAAGAGGTGAGTAAATCTGAGCAGACGGATGAAAACAGCAGGGAGAGAGAAGAGAACCAGCGGCTGGAGGTGCCCCAAAACAACAGCGTGATGAAGGGGAGGAGTGGCGCCTCTGGCCACAATATAAAAGAATCTTGGCAAAGCCCAGGATGTTGCAATGCTTTAAACTCGATGGGGGAGCGACGTTTGTTGCTCTGCCCATCAAACCACAGGCTTAAAGTCCTCCCACAGTATCATAATTTCATCAAGTCACCAAATGCCTGTTGCCATGAAAGGTTTTCAAAGCTTGCTTAAATCCCTCCACAGTTGCTCACTCCCATAACCAACGGGGTAGAGAATTCCAAAGGGTTGGAGCTGTGTACATAAATGTCTGCACCCCAGAAGATTTCAAGACATACCCTTGGAATTTCTAGCAACCCCTCGCCAGCTGAGCAGAGCGATCGCCCAGAGCAGTAAGGAACCAGAAGTTCTTTCAGATAGTCCAGGCCCAGTCCATGTAGGGCTGTGAAAGTCAGAAGACTGATTTTAAAGGTGATCCACCACTGTACAGGCAGCCAGTGCAGTCTGTGCAGCACTGGCAAAATATGACGGGTCCGAGATGAACCCATCAAAAGCTGGGCTGCCACATTCTGCACCAGCTACAAGTGGCAGATTTCAACCCCTGGAAGCCCTAGGTAAAGGGAGTTGCAATAGTCTAAGTGTGAGGACACAAAGGCATAAACCAGGGTGGGAAGGTCGCTGGATGGAACCAGGTGCCTAATCCTGGAGATATTCCTTAGATGGTAAAAGGAAGATTTGACAACAGCCAACACCTGCAAATACAGGGTCAGCCCTTCATCAAAAATTACCCCCAGGTTACCATGTGTGCTACTTGTTTAAGGCCCCTCCCCAACTCCACAAACTCCTCCTGTACTGTTCTTATCCCTTTTCCAGCCATGTCATTTGTCCCTAGGTGGACAATGACATCCAGCTCCCTCCCCTGTGCAACTGCTCCCACGGTCCTGAGAATTCGCTCCCTGTCCCTCCAAGCCATGGCACCTGGCAGGCACCTTACCACCCTCTCCCCTCCCTCCCCCAGTTCTACCCTTCTAACAATAGAGTCCCCCACCAGGAGTTGTTTCCTTCCCCTGTGGGGTCCCATGCCACACTCCTGTGGGTCTCCTTTGTGGAGGTTCCCAACATCCTCCTTGTTCTCCACTGTGGGTGCCTCTATAGTTTAGTTTAGTTTATTGTTCTAGAATTACTACCTTTGAGCCAGGGGCTCTTTTACGAAGGTTCCACGTCAATTAGGTACAGTACAAAAAAGGTAACATAGATAACACAACAATTTGTGCTGTGTCAAGAGCGAGAAAACATATACAAATACATATCAAATCATTTGTGCAAAAGGACATGCGATATCAATAATCACATTATTATTACAAGAAAGAGGTCATGCCAGATTAGGAGAAACAAATAGGGAAAAGTCCAGAACAGAGAGGGTAAGTGAAAGGTGTGGGGAGCAGACAATAGCAGGAGAAAAGGTTTCCCAAACATGTCTTTGTCAAATAACGGAACAGGGTGGGTAGTGAGAAAATAGGATGTTTAATCAGGGCAGTCACAGGAGCTGGAGGTGGCAAGGTGAGAGAACAGCCTTGATTTGAAAATACCTAGAGAGGTGGAGGCAGTAATATAAGTGCTGAGGGCATTTAGCCAGCTGGGGGCACGATAGGCAAATGATCTTTGTCCCTGAGAAGTCCGCATCGGGGACTTGGAGAGGCTGGTGTTCTGACCTTCTGGTAAAACGGCTAGCATGCCGGGCATAACAGGTCTTGAATACAAGGTGGAGTGAGGCCCAGAGTGGATTTTTTCTCACCATCAGGCAGGTAAGGTACTTTATCCGGTTTGAGAGTTGCAACCAACCTGAGTCAGCATAGAGTTCATATGTGGGTCCGCCGATGTGCACCAGTGAGCAGCCGACAGGCCTTATTTAGGATGTTGTAATGCGACTAAGTGCTGTAGTAGTGGCAGATCCATATATAACTAAGCCATAGTCAACGACTGAGATGATAGAGGATTGGATGGCAATCCTCAGTGCAGAATGGGTAAGGAGCTGTCAGTTCCAATACAGAATCCCAATTAATGATTAATAGTTTTTGCTGTACTATCAATGAGTTGCAAAGGTTAGACCTTGATCAAAGTTGATTCAAGATATTTGAAAATTGGCACTTGTTCAAGGGTATTTCCCAGGTATGTATTAATGGTGAGTGGGACTTGCGCTTTTGTTTTGCGGGTTAGAGAAGAGCATGGATTTAGTTTTTCTGTGGTTTAGAACCAGCTTATGTTCAAGGAACCACATCTCAACTTTGGAAAAAGCATGCTGAAGGTTGAGGCATAAGAGGTTCGGATCTTTATGAGTGGCAAGAATCACAGCATCGTCAGCACAGAGGATTATTTGTTCAGGGCAGATTTGGGGAGGGAGTTTAGGAAAAGGCTGAAAAGGAGGGGGCCCAGGATGGATCCCTGGGGAACTCCTGAGTGAACCAGTTTTGAGTCTGAGAGAACTCCAGCTACTTTTACAGATTGAGAGCGCTGAGCAAGGTAATTTTTTACCCATTCACCAGGACCCTGCGAGAGCCCTAGGGATAGTAGTTGTTTGATAAGTAGGCCATGGTGTACTGTATCAAATGCCTTGGTTAAGTCAATGTAGACTGCTCCAGTTAGGTTTCCTTTGATAATGGCATTGTGGATTACTCCTGAGAATTCAAGTAGGGCAGTCGATGTGCTGTGCCCTTTCCTAAATCCATGCTGCTGAGTGCATAGGATGCTGTGCTTTTCCAGGTAGTCTGAAAGTTGGTCCGCCACCAAGCGTTCAAGGGCCTTAGAGAGAGGTGGTAGTATTGATATCGGGCGATAGTTATCAGGCAGTGACTTATCACCACTTTTGTGCACGGAGTGACAACTGCAGCCTTCCATTTCCTAGGAATTGGCTAGCAGAGGGAGAGATTGAAAATTTTGTGAGGGGAGCAGTATCTAGAGTGAGGGACAGAAGTTTAAGGTCAATAGTGTCGCTGCTTGCTTGGGACTTAGAAATGGCCTTCTTTACATATTTATAGACTTCATGTGCCTTTACTAGTTTGAAATGGAAGGGTGGTTTGGTTGAGAGGCAGTAGTAGAAGTAGAAATTGGAGGGTCAGCATCAGTGAAGAAATCAGATGAGAGGACACACACTAAGGTCCGTGAAGGTATCATTTAGGTGTTGGCAATGATCTCTGGGTCTAATGTAGTGGTTCCATCCACATTCATTATAGTAGAGAGGATTTGGACTGCTGTCCGTGATATTCTTTATGTTGTCCCAGAAGGATTTCCCTTCACCCCAGGAATTGGAGAGGGCATTCTTGAAGTAGGAGCTCTTCATCAAGTGGATCTGTTTAGTACAGTGGTTGCGAGCCTGTTTATATTTCTGGATGTCTGACAGAGTGCCAGTAGCTCTTGCAGTGGCCCAGAGGTGATCTCTACTTTTGAGTTGTGCCAATAGCTTCGCCGTGAGCCAGGGATTTGTGAGTGCTTTGATTTTGTGCTTTTTTACTGGTGCATAGGTGTCACAGGCAGTGTTGAAAGTAGTAATAAAGTAATCAAGGGCTAGGTCCACATCTTGAGTTTTGTAAATCAAGGACCAGTCTATCTGCCTAAGATAGGTCTTGAGATGAGTAAGGTTGCCATAAGGTAGGACTCTGCTGTAGATGGTTTTTGAGGCGGCTTACGTAAACTTATTTGTCCAGGTACATATTATTGAGAGTGATCACTGAGCGAGTCAGGGAGAACACTTATATTGGTTATAGGTAGGGTGACTGGTAAGGATCCAGTCAATGAGGGTGCTGGTCCCTGATTTGTAGTTTTTCCTGGTAGGGAGTTTACCACTTGTGTTAAATTTGCTGCTAGGATAGCATCTTTGTTTGACCCTGCATCAGGAGCAAGCCAATTGATATTAAAGTCCCAGGAGAAGGAGTTCGATGTCAGAAGGTTGTGTACTTACTTAACTTGAGGACAGCCTGTAGGCCGGAATCAGGATCTTTGGTGGATATAGACAGCAGCAATCGTGAGGACTTTGTTTTGGGCACCAAGTAGTATCTTGATAGGAAGGAGTTGCACTGAGGTTTCTGTGGTGGGGTAAGAACCAGGGAGACAGGTGAGGTAGTCCTTTATGTAGATTGCACACCCACCACCTCTTTTTGAGGTCCTATCCAGCCTGAATGTCTTGTAGCCTTGTATAGAGATGGCATGATCCAGAGTATTAGGTGTCAGCCAAGTTTCGACGATGGCAAGGATATCTGGGTTGTGTTGGCTGGCAAAGATTTGAAGGGAGGCCAGTTTTGGGAGGAGACTGCAGATGTTTAAGGTAGCAATTTTGAGCCCCCCCTCCATTTTGGCAGGCTTTGTTGTACTGTAGGAGACAGGGCCAGGATTTGAGTGGACACTCTCTGATATCAAGAGGAGGAGGAGTAGGAGTTTAAGAGACAGTTGCCGTACTTCATAGTCAATAGAATTACACTTCTGATGCTTATGCGTCTTGGACCAGTGCAGGCGTCTAGGGTCCCAGAGCAAGGAGGTTGTTAGTAATAGAGGATGATATGCCCATTTATCCTTGTTGTAACTTGTCAGTTGCACCCAGTCGCTTGCAGATAGGTACCTTGTAGGGCCTTGGGTCCGTGTCTGCAATCTTGAGCGTCGGCTAGAGGGGAGCTGACCGCCTGGTAGCTGGGAATCCCACGGCTTAGGAGCTATAGAGGAACTACACTCTGCCAGAGTGGCATACGAACTGTGGAGAGGTACAACTAGAGAGATGCACCTCTGTTCCACCACCCTCACCCTCCCTGAGCCCACTGTGGTCCAACTGCTCCTCTTTCTTGGTAACCTCTGAGGCAGCAGCAGTGGACCTGGTGGTCCCTGGGTGGGAGAGAGAAGGTCCCCCAAATCCTGGCTAACTCAGCCTGGAGATGAGCAACCTCCTCCCCCAGCCCAGAGAGGTGTCTGCAGGTGGGACAACACAGTATCCTTCAGAATGTCTCCCAGGAGACTGCTGCTCCACAACCACTGCACTGCACTGCATCACTTCCATCATGTCTTATTTCTGGCTCCTTGACTGTTGTTTTGAATACTTACTCTTTCCTCTGTTTATTTATTTTTTTAATGTAAATTTTTTTTTTCTCCCTACTTACCTACTGCCTCCGTGCACTTAAAGTTCCTAATCTTTTATTTTAGCCATGGTGCACTCAGTGTTTTTCCTGAGTGCTACCATTGGCTTCACCATTTTTCACCCTGTGGCTGGCTGTTCGACTGTAATTGTTTTATGATGTTCACTAGTTCAGAAGAATGTTCTGACACAAAAGTCACTTATGTCACCAGCTCTGTTGCTTTGCCTTTTAGCAATCACTTTAGACACTTTAAGGTTGCTGCATCAGATGGCACAGTTTCAAGAAAGTCTGTTAAAACCGGCAAATAGTCTGCCAAATACTGAACAGCATTCACCCAAGAACACCACCGAGTTTGTACTGTATATACTGGCATCTTGGGTACAATTCCCTGCTTTGTCTCCATAAATGCCCAGTACTTATGCCTACGCATTGGGCTCTGGTGGAAGATTTTCTTAACCGGGGCAACAACAGTGTTCAAATCTTCCAGTGTGTCAGGCCAGACCTTCAACACCAAATTGAGGAGGTGGGCAATGCAAGTGAAATGTACTGTATTTGGCAGGGCACAGGACAGCACAGTTGCAAAAGCCTTATGCATGTAACTTGCATTGTTTATTAGTATGGCAAATACTTTATTGATGTTCACTCCATTTGTGTTTAACACTTTCAGCAGTGCTTGGGACACAATGGTGATGTTGACATGGTCCAAAAATTCGACACCAATTAGGAGAGGCTTCTCCCCAACATTGTGCAAAGGTTGGGCCAAAACAGCCAACAAGCTACGTCCACAGGCATCTGTTGTCTCGGTCAGAAAAAAGAAGAGGTCTTGATCTTCAACTACCTCTTTCAGGGACCTTTCATGATCTGGCCGAAGTTCTTGGAGGTATGTGCTCCGAAGTTGTGCTGGCCCAGGAAGACAACTGCCATGCTTCTTTAAGAAGTCTTAAAATCCAGAAGCCTTTTCCAGTGGGATGTCTGCACGGGTCAAACAGTAAATGAAGTCCAGCACAAACTCTTTCCTTTCTGTTGAAGATTCTGCTGCTCGGCTGATGAAGAGGTGTGCCTGGAAAAAAAAAAAAGAGGTCAAGATACACTCTTTTACAAGTAAAAATAAACTACAAGCCAGCTCTGTGTGCCTTACCTCCTGCCATGCAAGCAGTCAGTGACTGCTGGCATAGAGGTGTACTTTGGTGAAACAAAAAGACAAAAAGAAATATCATGTTACATGGAAAAGTAAACTGCAGCCCAGCCCATTGGCATGGAGGGCAGAGGTGCTGTGTGCCTTATGTCTTGCCATACCGGTAAACTCTGTTCGGGAGACAAATAAAAAGGCTGACATGGGCTTGCCTGCTCTCATCCCACTCTGTCACCAGCTCATGGAGACCCCACACTGGATTACATGTACTAGGAGAGGGGGGAGGACAGCCCTCACCTTCAGACCTTACCACAGGGAAGGGGGTCAGAGAATGGGGCTCCACAGAAAAACAGACCATGAAAAATTAAATAAAATGCAAATGTCTGTGTAAGTAGTACTTACTGTACTTGTTTTTCTTTTATGCTTCTTGATGGTGTGGGAAAAACATGATAAAACAGCATTCCTCCATCCTCGTAACGATCTTCTGGATACAACTTGACCTGATCATTGGCACACACAAAATAGGAGACATGGCGTTCCTTAGCCTCTTCCCATGAAAGATGGAAGTGCTTTGGTGCTGCAAGTGTGGACATAGTGTAGTTTTATTAACTAAAAAAAATATACAATAACACAATAATTAAGTGTTGAAATAGTCACTGCACAAAAGGGGAAAAGCATTCCTTGGAATGCTCTAACCTCCCATGGAGTTTGCCCATGTTAGAGTCAGCTAGTGTCCATGGAACCAAAGACTCCAGAAATTCATTTTTTTCTTGCTATTTCTTGCTACCTCTTTTTTTTTATCTGGGTGCTATGTAGACCACAGGAGCAAGTGCACATGTGTGACCATTGCTTTGGCCCATACATATATTCTTCATTAACAGACCACAGGAGCAACTGACAGAGCAAGCTGACCGCATACATGTTAAAAAAATTGATCAGTGTCAGAGGTCAGAAGTTCTGATGCAGAACAATCTTATTAAACAAGGGTGTCCATCGACAAAGCCTGCCCCAACCCCACCTCACCAAGGAACCACAGCAGTGAGAGACGGACACACCACAGGAGCAAGGGATGGACCCAGTCGACCGCCATACATTTTGGAAAACATTGTTCTGTGCCAGTCTGGTCGACTGCCCCACCCTGCTCCCTCGCCAGAAGCCAGAACATTTTTTTGACATGTCTGCCAGGCACATCCCTCCACCCTCCATCACCAAGGAACCACAGCAGCAAGGCACACACACCATGGGAGCGAGGGACGGACCTCATCGACTGCCATACTTGTTGGAAAAAATTGTTCTGTGCCAGTCTGGTCAGCCGCCCCACCCTGCTCCCTCACCACAAGCCAGAACAATTTTTTTGACATGTCTGCAAGTCTGCAAGTCTGCCAGGCACATCCCTCCACCTTCCATCACTGGAGAACCACAGCAACAAGGCTTGGACTAACCACAGGAGCGAAGGACGGACCCAGTCAATCACCATACATTTTGGGAAAAATTGTTCTGTACCAGTCTGGTCGGCTGCCCCACCCTGCTACCTCTTCAGAAGCCAGAACAATTTTTTTGACATGTCTGCCAGTCTGACAGGCATGTCCCTCCACCCTCCATCACCAAGGAACCACAGCAGTGAAGCACAGACACACCACAGGAGCAACATTTAACATGTACATTTTCAACAAAAAACATTTTTCACAGAACAGCACATTTCATACCTCTTCCCTCCTTCTTTCCCTGATCCACCATTACATTTCTTTTTACAAACCAGTACCTTGCCTTCCACCTGGACCCCACAGGCTCCCACCCTGCCTCCGAGTCCAGTACAGATTTTTTAAACCACTTGCCCCTGTTACCTGAACTTCCCTGGGCTGCCACCCTCCCTCCAAGAGGAACATAATCCTTTTTTTTAAGCCTCCCACCACCATTACTTGGCCTCAGTCATGGCCCCCTCTGCTCCCACTCCCATATTAGCCATTACTCCCCGATACCCACTGGCTTATCCCCCAGGGCAGGGGTTGTGGCACCAGTTCAAGTGCCACAAAGACAGGATAGCTTGGGGATCCAGTCTGGGAGCTCATCAGAGTGGAGGGGCAGGCTTCATTTGGGGGAAGGCAGCTGTGTCTTTCTCCCCCTATATGTGAGGAGCAGGGATGAGCAATGATGACTAGCATCCACATAGCCCCTCAACTACATTCTGATGCTGGTTGATGTGGTGCCCCCAGCCTCTGCCGGGGCTCTGTCATGCACCAGCCATACTCTCCTCTCTCTCCCCCTTGAGTTGGACAGCAGTCCTTGGGATGCTCCATCCTTCTCCCCCAGCTGGCCTTCTGATGTCCCAGGTCCATTCCTAAATCCAGGTCACCAGTGTTGCAAGCAGAAATCCAACCACTGTGCCAATGGGCTAGCTAAATACAATTCTTTTTAAACCACTTGCTCCCTTGTCTGGCCCCACCTGGGCTCCCACACCCCCCTGACACCAATACATAGTTTTTTTAAAACCACTTGCCCCTCCTTACCTGGCCCACCCCTCGCTGCCACCCTCACTCCCTCTCTCCCTCAAAGAGGAACACACTTTTTTAACCATATTTCCCTCCTCACCAGACATTCAACTGCAACCCTCCGAACAGTAAACAGACCTGGCAGTAAACAACATACCTGGCAGTTGGTTGAAAAGTTAAAGCAGCAGCAGTCTCTTGCCAGGATCTGAAGCAGCTCTTCAGGAGGCAGGCAGCATACTGGGAAGCAGGCTGGTGAGAAGAGGGTCCAGTGGATTTTGAAGCAGACAGAATTGTGGTGTGCCCACTGCTGGCAATGCCCAAGTAATTTAGCTCTTTTGTGAGTATTGTTCAGGGCCAGCCAGCAGTCAGCAGCAGAGCTGGAACAGACAGTACTCTCCAGCAGCAAACACTCCTACTAGCATTGCTGGGTTGTTGGATTGCCTAGTTGCAGGTTCAGCAGGTAGCACAGCAGGTCGCAGGACACAGGACAAAACAGCAGGTTGCAGGTCACACAGCAGGTCACACAGTTGGACCTCCCTTTTTGCAGCATTAATTTATTTAGGCTTGGCAGACCTGAGGGGGAGCAGACACTAAAAAAAAGGCTCCAGTATTGGAAACAATTTTTAAATTATACCAGACATTTGACTGGGTATTTCTAGCATGTGATGTGCATAGCCTGATGTCAGTAGAACGTCACATGCCAAATCAAATCTGGGGTGCTTTGTTCTCGGTAGATGTGAAGACCAGCAGCAAGGAAGAACATTGCAGATCACAAAAGGGACCACAGTCATGGATCAGAGGTGCAGTGGGCAAGAACAGGACACATAAAAGTAACAAAAAATATATATTTGCCAGCATAATTGAGTATTTTGCAGGTGGTGCAATATTTTGCAGAGGTGACCCAAAAACGCAGCTTCCTCAATTAAATTGCATCCACGATTTTCCAGAGGCCCTGGCAATGAGTACCAATGTCCATTGTCTGGGTAACAAGCTCCCTGAACTAGTGGCCTTGAAGGAAAAGGGACACCTGGATATTGTGGCAGTCACAGAAACATGGTACACAGAGAACCATGACTGGTATGTCAGCATCCCAGGGTACACAATCTACAGGAGGGACAGGGAGGGTAAAAGAGGAGGAGGAGTAGCTATTTACATAAGGAAAGGAATCAAAGCAACAGAACAAAGGGTAAACAGGGAGGGGAGGAGGCACTGTGGGTCACCCTAGAGACAGGAAATAGCACCACAATCTGCACAGGGGTTGTTTACAGACCCCCATCTCAGCGGGAGGGAATGGACAAGGAAATGATGGAAGTAATCCTTTGAATGGCAGAAAAAGGAGAGATATTGTTGATGGGGACCTCAATATGCCAGATGTTAACTGGAGCCCCTTTACTGCAGCCACATCCAAGAGTAGGGTCATTCTCAATGCCCTACAGGGGGCATGCCTCCGACAGCTAGTGTTAGAACCCATTCGGGAGGGAGCAATCTTAGACCTGGTGCTCTCAAACCGGGATGGAGAGAGGATCTCAGATTTAGAAGTGGGTAGCCATCTGGGAACAAGTGACCACCAAACAGTGTGGTTCACAATAAACACGGCTGTAGAGTTACGCCACACAAAAGCAGGGGTGTTGGACTTTAGGAGGGCTGACTCTGGCAAAATGGGAGAGTGCCTCAGAAAAGCACTAGCAAACAGGCAAGAAGGAGGGGAGGAGGAACAATGGGAAAAAATCAAAACTGCCATCACAGAGGCAACAAACTTTTGTGTAAAGCCAATCAACAAAACAAAACAAAGGAAAAAGCCACTATGGTTCTCAAAAGAGGTGGCAGGGAAGGTTAAGGAGAAAATGATAGCATTCAGGAAATATAAGGAAACACAGAAGGAGCAGGACAGAGAACTATATCAGTTAAAGCAGAAGGAGGCAGGGAAGGCAGTCAGAATAGCAAAGGCCCAAACTGAGGAAAAGATAGCCAACTCTGTTAAGAAGGGGGATAAAACCTTTTATAGGTACACCAGGGAGCGAAGAAAGACCAAGGAAGGGATACTGATGCTTAATAAAGGCGAGGAAATGTGGGCAGAGGGTGACAGTGAAAAAGCAGGGATAATGAATGAATATTTCTGCTCAGTATTCACAAAAGAAGAGGAGGGAGAGATACCTAAACCAAATAATAGAAACACTCTGGAAAGGGGGGTTGATACCAGTCCATTCATAGAAGAAAGGGTTCTGAAAGAACTCCTAAAACTGAAGGTGGACAAAGCAATGGGGCCTGATGGGATTCACCCCAGAATTCTAAAAGAACTAAGGGTAGAACTAATGACACCACTGACTACCCTCTTTAACAAATCATGGGAGGATGGGGTGGTACCTGAGGACTGGAGGAGGACGGATGTTATTCCACTTCACAAAAGTGGGAGCAGGGCAGAGGCAGGAAACTACAGAC
This sequence comes from Neoceratodus forsteri, assembly GCA_016271365.2. NCBI lineage: Eukaryota > Metazoa > Chordata > Ceratodontiformes > Ceratodontidae > Neoceratodus > Neoceratodus forsteri. The sequence continues at coordinate 1,060,124,186 of CM028130.1, read as the reverse complement.
CTGTTAGTTTGACCTCAGTGGTAGAGAAAGTGATGAAATCACTTCTGAAGAAAAGAAGTGTTGAACACGTAGAGGCCAGCGGGGCACAGGACCCAAGGCAGCATGGATTCACAGTGGGAAGGTCATGTCAGATGAATCTAATCAATTTCTTTGAGTGACCAAAGTAGTAGACCAGGAAGGGGCTGTGGACATGGCCTACCTAGACTTTAGCAAGGCATTTGACACAATCCCACACACAAAATTAATATACAGGTTAGCTAGCCTTGGAGTGGATCCCAAGGTGGTAGCCTGGGTAAACAATTGACTGAACAACAGGATGCAGAGGGTAATAGAGTCCACTCTGAAGAAAGGGGGGTTTCTAGTGGGGTACCACAGGGTTCAGTACTTCGACTGGTCCTCTTTAATGTCCTTATAAGTGACACTGCAGAGGGACTGGAAGGAAAAGTATGTCTCTTTGCAGATGACACAAAGATCTGCAACAGGGTTGATACACAGGGTGGGGTGGAAAGGATGAGAAGGGACTTGGCAAGGTTGGAGGAATGGTCAAATGTATGGCAACTTAGATTCAATGCAAAGAAGTGCAAAGTAAGGCACCTGGGAAACAAAAACCCAAGGGGAAGAGTACACAATGGGGGGCGAGATACTAACAACAAAAATGGAAAGGGTCCTGGGGTAGTATTATCAGATGACTTAAAGGTGGGCAAGCAATGTGAGAAGGCAGTAAGGAGGGCTGGGGGGGATACTGGAACACTCAGGGAGAGGCATCACCAGTACAAAACAAGATGTTGTTATCCCTCTGTACAGACAGTTGGTGAGACCCCATCTGGATTACTGAGTGCAGTTCTGGAGACCCCTTCTCTGCAAGAACAGAGACAGGATGGAGTCTGTCCAGAGGAGGGTAACTAAAATGGTGCAGGATCTGCACCAGAAGACATACAAAGAGAGACTAAAGGAGCTTAATATATACCCTCGAGGAAAGGAGGGAGCAGGGGGACATCATAGAAACATTCAAGTACCTCAAGGCAATCAACAAAGTCCAAGAGGGTAGCATCTTTCAGAAACAGAGATGTGCAAGAACAAGGGGGCACAATCTGAAGATAGAGTGGGGATGGCTCAGATGTAATGTGAGGAAATATTTTTTCAGGGAGAGGGCTGTGAATGCATGGACTGGCCTTCCTGAGGAGGTTGTGGAGTCAGAAACAGTGAGGGAATTCAAGAATGCATGGGACAAACAAAAGGCAATTCTGGGGGGGTAGGAGGAAGTAGGCTGTTGGTTAACTAGGATCTGCAGCTTATCCTTTAGGTAGGGAAATGGACAGACTAGGTGGGCCAAGTGGTCCTTATCTGCCGTCAAAGTCTGTGTTTCTATGTTTCTGTTTAATAGAAAAGGGAATGGAAAGTTTAGTGTCATGTCGAACTACTGATAATACATTGTTTGTCAATAGTATACTGGGTTGTAACAGTCAAAGAATTTCTGTATATCTAATGCAGTGTGACAAACACTCCCGAGGAGCCGTGGCCCATGAAGTATTACTGCAGATGATGCATTAAGACCATTGGAAGAAATGGTGACCAACACTGTGATGAAGTAGTGGGGGGGGTTGGTGGATGAGCCCCATGAGTGCCTGTCATGTAACACAACAGCTGATTATGATAAGCAAGACAACAGCTGGTGATGGATGTTGCCAGCCATAGACTGATGTCTCTGTATCAGCTGTGTTTTATATCAGAAAGCAACTTTACATACTGGTTGGTTACCGTGGTCCAACCAGGAATGTACAATAAGTGACTGTGCGACCTCTTAATATGACAAAAGTGACTGTGTTATGACTGAATGTCACAATAGTGAATTGAAGAAGGCTGGATGTGCCAACAGTCCATGTGAAAACATTCCAGTTTGAAACAGTGACTGTAAAGAAAAAATGGTGGATAAAGTAATGGGGTAAGGTTGAATGCGTGAAGAATGATTGTGACAAGGGTGAATACTGACACAGTGAATGTGAGCAAGGCAAATGTAAGACAGGTGAATGTGTAAATAGCAACTGTGAGTTGAGTGAATATGTCAGTAGTGAATCATGCAAGACTGACTATGAGACAGGCGAATGTTAAAGGGTAAATGTGTTCAGGGTGACTGTGGGATGATTGAATGTGGGACAAGTGGATGGGAGAAGAGGGAATGCAGGCAGACCGCATATGGGATGAGTCATTTGAGCAAAGAGAGAATGTAGACAGTGTGAACGTGACATACCCTGCAATTATGTATGCAGACGTATTGATCCCGTTCCTCAGGATGCATAGGGCAGTCCATATGTGCATGCAGATTGAGATGGGAAGGAGTATAAGCAGTAGAAAAAGGGAGGTGGTGTTAAGTAAGCAATAATACCTGAAAGGGTGGGCAGTATTGGAAAATACCAGACTGCCCAGGGGCATAATGAGCCTTATAGCCCCTGTAAGGTTTGGTATTTCCCAATACTGCCCACCCTGGAGGGTATTATTGCGCTTAGAAAATGGCTAATTTGTTGCCATGTAAAAAAATAAATTACAAATTAAAAAACTTTAGATGACTAAAAATAAAGAACAAAAAAATTATTTGTTTGTAAGGTAGTCCCTCTACTGACACATTTTTCCAATTTACCAGTAGAGGGCACTACCATTTTGAGAGTGTTTGTTTTTACTTTATGGTTTCTGTTTGTCCTCTCTCCCTGTCCCCCCACCCTGCACTGATAACAAAATGAATTTTTATGTCTTCCCAGATCGGTGGTGGGCTAGATTTAATTTTTTCCCTGGTGAACTGTGGTCACAGGTAGTTGGCGGGTGGGTGGCAGCACTACCAGCTTGCCAAGGATGGACAGGACAGAGCCTGCTTAATTTAGGAAAAGTAATGCTGCAAAAAGAGGTACTTTGCTGTCATTTTTCGTGGTGTCATTATTAGTTTGTATGAGCTAGGATGTTGAGCGACGTAACCTTTTAATAGTCTGGACTGTAAGAATCAGGGTGTGGAGCATTCACAGGATTTTTACTACTTCTGCTCCCATACATGGAGAAAGGCTTGCTGACTTAGCGGAGCTAATAGATCGAGTGGTGTTTGGGGGGCCGTGGACCATGGTAACGTCTGTAACTTGTGGGACTTCTCTGCGAGTGGTAGGTTTAATGGATTATTGAAATATGTGTGGGGGGGTGTTCTGTTTAAGTAATCATTTGGCTTTGAGGTGTGTAGTGGAGGTTAGTCCACTGGGGTGGGGGAGCTGCTTCTCTCAGTGGCCTGCTAAGTGGCATATAAAAATCGAAGGTTGGTCAGCTTGAAAATGTGTGGTGGCCAATGATGTTTCAAGTAATGGGGCACCCCGAATTGGTACTTATTTTTTAGTGGGCTCTATCAAAAAATACCCACCCGCTAATTTTAGCCTCTTAGCCAATCAGAATGCTAGGATTTTTTAAGTCATTTTCTAACACGAGATAGATATGTGGTAACATGCAAACTGGATAACCATGTCCAGTTCTGCAGACCCCATGTCACAAGGGACATAGACAGACTACATGCGGTGCAGAGGACAATTTCAAAACAAGGTGCAGTATACAAATCAAAAACCTTAAAGGGACAGGCTGGAGAAACTCAGCACAGTGAAGCAGCAGATGGTACAAAGTGGAGGATCTCCTACAGAAATGTACATACCTTGCAGTGCATATTATGATAGAGGAGGAAAATACTGTTTTTTAAAATGTAATACCTGATTTTATCCTTGTGTCTCCATGGGTGGCCCTCTTACCACCAATACTCCCGATCATATCAAGACAGCTTCAAGCTAAGGCAACCTGTCACAGAGTACACAACCAGGTAACCATTGTGAAAGGGTGGGTGGAAGTCCATTGACCCGCTGTAGCCTGGATCCAGATACAAATGAAGAAGGAGCCTCGCTACCTATGTGTAAGGAGTGATGGTATATTCGATTATCCTGCCAGACAGGATTGTTTTTTCGTCTTTACAGTCCACCATTACTTGCCACTCTGCACATCCACAGATGGACAGTGGTGTTTCAGAGTACAACACCAGCATGGGTGACCATTAAGCAACATGACACACAGCAAGGTAAGAAGTGGCATAGAGGTGAAAGCCAAAAACAGGTAGCATCCAGGAAGTGTAAGGAGAGAGAGAGAGAGAGAGAGAGGGTGAAAAATAGGAAGGAGTATCAAGAGAAGCTAAAGAAGGCAGGGAAAGTTGTCAGGAGCGCAAGGGTGCCAGTGAAGGATCAAGTAGCAGAGGCAGTAGGGAAATTACAGGCCATTCAGCAGTCTAAGTAAGGAAAGGATTTTGGAATATCTGGAATCAACTGGCATGCAAGATCTGAGGGAGCATAAATTCACTGGTTGGGGGAGGGGTTGTGTCAAACAAACAGTATACATTTGTTTGACTGGGTGAAGAGGGAAATAGATAAGGAGTAGAGCACTTGATGTGGCCTAACCAAAGTTCAGTAATGCCTTTGACACCGTTCCACATAGAAAAGTCGTGAAGAAGCAGGGCAGCATGGGAGGGGGTGTGAAGGTGACAAACGGTAAGAAATTTGTTGTCAGATAGGCAACACAGCATAGTTCTAAATGGAGTTAAGTGAGAGAAAGGGAGCGTGCACATCGCTACAGGGACTGGTTCTCCATTATGCCTATATTATCAACATTGCGGAGGTTGAATAAGAAAAGGTACTGTATGTTTTCTTGCTGGAGACAGTAAGATCTCCAATAGGGTAGACACTCCGGTGGTGTTTGGGGGGAGGTCAATGAATATTGATGAAAGAAACCATGAGTAGCGATCAAGAGTGTTGTAAGTAAGTTTCAGTGCAAAGAAGTGCAGAATTCTTTAGTCATGGCACAGAAAAGTTGGGGCAAGGTAGAAAATAGGTTGTGAGATACTGGCAACCAACAAACATGAATGGGACCTGTGGGTAATCATAGTTTCTGACACAAAGGTGAACAAACTTGTGTGACAAGGCAGTGGGGACATGTAGTAGAATGCTGGGGTACAAAGGAGGGGTATTATCACTAGTTCACTGTTTTGTGAATAGCGTATGAAGTCAGTAGTGCTTCTGTAATGTAGTTTACTTTTGGCTTTTCTCTCTTTGCACCCTTGGTAGGGAAACCGGGTAGTAAGTAGGGAATAGAAAGCCCAGTACCAAGGGTGAGCAGAGTGCCGAAGAAGGAGGAGGCATTGTGGATGGTGGGTGTTTTACAATGTGATAAGCAGAGGACTGCTGTAGAAGGCTAGCCTTTAAGGGGAATGTGGGAGAAGCTATTCTCAGACATTGAACCTCGAGCTTTAGCCCTCCCATTCAATGTTTTGGTGAATAGCGTATGAAGTCAGTAGTGCTTGTGTAACGTAGTTTACTTTCGGCTTTTCTCTATTCCCACCCTTGGTAGGAAAATCAGGTAGTGAGAAGGGAATAGAAAGCCCAAAAGAATAACTAATGAATGTTTAAAAGAGTATGATTACCTCTTCCTGCTCACGGAGAGTATGAACAGTAGCACGCAGGACAGAAAAATCCCCCAGGTGGAGAAAACCTCTGAGGACCCATGGCTACTGACCCGCCCGTCCTCCAGGCAAACTAAGAGGAGATGAACATAGGTTCTAGCAACCATACTCTAATTTCCGAGGAAGGGTAACTGCTTGGAGAGATGATGGCCCATCTTCAAAGTTCTTTGGAAGATGCGTTCTGGAAGGACGATTCTGAGGTTGAAGGGCTAGGTCTATTCTGAAGGAGCATCTGGATCCTGAAAGTGGAGTAGGTCTAGTTGAAAAGTGCAAATGCAGTCCAGGTTTCCAAGGTGATGATTGATGATATCTAATGGGACTACAGAGTAAGGGAGCATGTAGAGCATGATTTGATAACATTTGCTGCCAGACTTTGAACGGAGGGAAGTATGATGGGTTATGAAGTCATAAGGTATACAATCTGACTTTGTAGTAGGTTTGACATTTAAGTTAGAGTCTGAAGGTTTGGAGTTAAGCAGTGAGCGATAAGTTGCAATGTAGGCATCCATGAAAAAGATGAAGGAGTCAGACAGAATCTTTAGGTACCTGATAGGAGTGGTGACATGAAAGATTTTAGACAAATGAAGGAAGGTTGGTATATACAATAGAGATGGTAACTGAATGTATTTGGAAATAATTGGAAGTTCAGTACAATGAATTCGAGAGTTGATTTGGATATTAATTCCATAATGATACTTGTATAGGCTCCTGCTGGTCTGCTGGTGGGAAAAGGTAGTTATGGGTATTGCTGTGGCATAATTGCCAGTGGCATGAGATGAGGTGGCCATGAATGCTTTGCCTTACAGGTTGATTCACTGTCTGAATGCTGTAGGAAGCCCAGAAACAGGTCTTTGAAGAAGTCTATAGACTGGTGTAGTAATGGGAAGTTGAGAGCATCATAGAATGCAAGGGGTGCCTAGCAGTTTAGTCGGATATAGGCCTGTTAAGAGGCATGACTGGGATACTGAGAAAGCCAGGTTGGTTGTAGATGTGCAGATTGAGGAATCAATGGAAGCCTGCTCTTGGTGGAAGTCTTTGCTGGAGAAAGTATAGGAGGTGAAACATGAGGGATGAGCTAGAAGGACCGCTGGATGAGCTGCTGGCCTGACTGATGGTAATATGATAAAGGAATGTAGATGATTACATGAAGTATGGTGACATCCAAGGGCTGGAGAACAGTGGCTCGGATAGAGTAACTTTAGTGAGGCAGCTAGGCACCAGATATCCAATTATGGGAGTTCTGGAAAGGTAGCTGGAAAGATCTTAGGACATCTAATGGCTATTGAGGAAGTAGGAGTTGAGTAATATGATCAAACAGAGTCAGTGCTCATAGGAGAAAGCCACGAAAAGGTAAAACAGATGATGCCAGTACTGCTTCGAGGTATCTTGTGGTTCCCATTATCTGTGACAGCAAAGATGATTACAGAGTCAGTACATCATGGAAGGAATTAGGTCACTTTTCCATGTAAAAGATAGGAGTGGAGAAGACTCCACTAAATCTTAGATCCTATGAGATATGGGAGATAGGAATGCCATATCACTTGAACTGACTAACTGCGTAGGGAGCATCCTGTAGAGTCAGATCAGGAATGAGATCTTTCTATAGTACAGTCTAATGGGATTCCAGAACTGGTCATGGGGAGGTGATTGGGAAGTACTGATAACTCCATGGTGATGTAAGAGTCTATAAGACATGTTATTCAAGGGATGTTGCTAGAAGAAGAGGTTTTCCTCAGATGAAATGAACCAGTGCTCCATCAAGTAGTGGATGGAAGGGTAGTTGACCAGGTAAGAATACTGGTTGGTGATAGGTGTAAAATGCCCAAAAAGAGCCACAGTAAACAGGAAGGAGCCCCGAGCCGCTAGGGTGGTGAGGAAAAGGCAGTTGTCCAAGGATGGAGGGGAAAGTTCGGAGCAGATGTCCATGGACTGGAGGAAGGAGTCAGATAAGAAGACAGCATAGGCCAAGCTGCACTGACAATAACAGGTGCAGGAAGGAACAGAACCGGGGTCAGTACCACAGCAAAATGTAAGAGAGCTGCTGCAGGCCATGAGTGGCAGATCCATGGAAGACCAAGAAGGGAATCCAGGTACCAAGTGCTATGAAGCTGAGGTACAACAGTCCCATGTCCAAAGAAGATGGTGAATAAGTGCAGAGATCAGAAGGTGCTGCAGCAACAAGGTATGAGATTCCTACCTCCCAAAGGAGAAGGTGAACTTGCATGGCTGTGGGGAAGGGGTGACCAGCAGCAACGAAGTCAAGGAGACAGTTGAACTGAATAGAGGTAGAGACCAAACAAGCTGGCGAAGTCAAAGCCAGAGCGTGAGGAGGCCAAGGCGGGGATGAGGATGATGAGTCCATGGAAGTGCAGGATGTAAGGCAGATGGAGTACCATGGTCCCATTCTTGAAGTGGCAACCGGGTATCAGGTAGAGAATGCATAAGGTTGAAACAGTCACTAGCAGACACAGTCTCCCATCCCTGGTAGTTGAGGTGAGATGACCTACACTCGATTCCACCAGGCAGAGGTAGATGTTGAAGGCAAATGGGGTATAGTGGTCCCGTTCCCGAAAGGAAGTGGCAACCTGGTAGCAGGTAGAGAATGTATATGGATGAAACAGTAGATTGCAGACATGGCTCCCATCTCTGGTAGTTGGGGTGTCCTAACCTTCACTCAGTGCCACCAGGCAAAGTTAGGGACAGAGGATGTGAGGTTTGTAAGTAGTAGGTAGTAGAAATTGTAATGGAATCCCATCCCCGGTAGAGAGGGTAAGCCTACCTTTGCTCAGTGCCTCAGAAGGTACGAAATAGGGATGGAGTCTGGAAAAACTGCTGGTATGGGCTGAGCAAGGAAAGGGCAGCTGACTGCATAGTCATAGGTAGATAAACAGGGATGTAGTATGAAGGGGAAGGAAGCAAGGCAGAGTTGGAGAATGTGAGGAGGAAGGTAGTAGGATGCCAGCAAGGTGGACATAGATCTTAAAACTGAGCAGGGTATAGGTACTGGGAGCAATATGGTAAGGGTGCAGTTGCCAGTCTAGGGGTAGAGGTAGCACAGGTCAGGATGGGAGAAGGGGTGTAAATGGAGATGGAATGCTGTTGTGAGGAGCGAAAGGGCCAAAATGAAGCCAGGGAGCACGGGACAAGGGCTGGAACAGGGGACAGGGGACGTAGCAGCAGGGAAGGGGGGAGCACCGGGAAGGAGACAGCAGGGACAGACAAGGACAGCCATGGGAGAGAGGGAGGGAGGGCAGGACAGGGAAGGGTATCATGTTTTATGTAGAAGGCTGGAAAGCATGTGAGCAAATAAAGAAAGGGTAAAAACATAAGAAGAAAATGGACTGAAGTCAAGCACCGTCAGTAATCCCCGTACTAAACATATAGGAGGAGTAAATTAGGGGGTGGTGACTCCCTGCATAGCTGGGGCTCAGACTGAAACTCCACAATACCCCTGGTAAAAAATGTCCTCCATGTAACATTGCATCCAGGTACCGAACACAGATGAACAGCCATTTTACACTCCAAGAAAAGTAAACAAATACCTATGGTTATTGTGCACAGTTATAGCAGCGTTCTTCCACCAGAGATAAAAGCAGTCCAACAGCAGCCCACAGAGAGCAGACAACTGAGAGGTGAGGCATCGAGGGGGGACAGAAGCTAGACAGTGGGAGCAGGGCAAGGGTGAGGGAGAGGAGCCAAAAGGGCAAGACAGAGGTGCAGTACTTGCGATGTAGTGAGACATGATGAAAGCAGTCCACCGACAGTCATGAAGTTGTGTACCAGGGGAGGAAAAGGTACAATGCCAAAGGAATAGACAGCAATGTGTAATTCAGTTGTCCCATCCTGCTCTGGCACAGAACAAGGAGACACCCAGAGTAAGCTCAGGGAGGCTGAGGGAAAGCCAGGATCCAGGTACTGAGAGGACGCAGACCCCGGAAGCGCAGGGGCAGTGACGGAGCAGAGGAAAGAAACAAAGACAGGGAAAGGGAAGGACAGAACACAGGCAGTAACAAGGTAGGAGACAAAATCATGACTATGGGGTGAGAAGCCAGAGGGATGAGGATCCACTGACAACCAAACAACGGGGACGTGGGGGAACAGAGGAGCAAAATGGCAGACAGGAGGGAGGGGCAAACAAGAGGGAGGATGAAAGGCAACCAACAAATGGAGAAGGGACAGAGGGAGAGAGCAGGGAGAATGGGGAGAAGGCTCAGCCCACGAGCCACACCGGGATTTCAGAGTGCTGTTTTACAACATGTTTTACAATGTGCTATGCAGGGGACTGCTGTAGGAGGCTGACCTTTAAGGGGAATTTGGGAGAAGCTATTCCCCCTCATTGAACCTTGGACTTTAGCCCTCTGATAGAAAGAATGAGGTGGTGATCCTGCTGTGTAGATCACTGGTAAGAACACAGGTACAGTACTTTGTCCAGGTGTGGAAACCACATTTCTGGAGGTAAATACACAGAACAGAGACAGTCAATAGTCGAGAAGTAAAGGTCTGCATAACAATCCCTATCAGGAGTCAGTAAGGGAAGTCACCATGTACACCATGGAGGACCAGATGAAATGGGTGGATATGATGGACACTTTCAAATATGTTACAGATGTAAGAAAGGATCAAGAGGGAAGCATTTTTTCAGAACAAAAAACAAGAGCAAGAACATGGGGTCATGCTATGAAGCTGGGGGGGTACACTCAGGGTAGATGTGAGGAAGTACTTCTTTACAGAAAGAGTTGCAGATGCCTGGAACAGCATCCCTGTGAAGTTGGTGCCAGCAAAAACTGAAACGGGATTAAAGAATGCATCGTATAGGCATATGGGTATCTTACTGGTAGGAAGACAGTGGTTGCAGCCGGGGATGCAGTAGGGTCTGTGTTGTTACTGCACGTAGGGAAAATGGTCGGAGTAGATGGGGTAAGTATCCATTATCGGCATAAAAATTGAATGTTTCTATGTTTCCATGATAACATGGGGCCAGGTCTACTCATCTATTACCCTATTAGCGCTGGTGACATTGAGCCTGGGCAAAGGCTTACCACTGGATACCATACTCATGTGGCCCCACACACAATTTCAGTTGTCGTGATAGGGAAACATTTGCATATTGTTTCCCACACTGCACAGTGATAGCTGTCCCACCACTGACATTCAGTATGCTATGTGCAAGTAATTCCCCCCTCCTCAACAACACAGGCACATCCCAAACCATTGTTCTTTACCCCCAACCACAAGCCACAACCTACCTGGTGGTGAGTATGTCCACCCACCCATCCGTGGCACCGAGAACCGACCAACCAAAACATGATCCCTGTCTAGCAGTCCCTTCCCCAATTTAATGCTCTCAGAAGTACACTGTTGTTTGCCTGGTATCTAGTGGTCCAGTTACCATTACCTGGTGTGTCCCCCCAAGTACACCTGTATGTTTCAGTACTGTGTAGCAGTCACTCACCTATCCTCTATGTCCCCAGAAGTAGACCTGTATGGTTGCATGGTGTGTAGCAGTCCCACCACCCACCCAATGTCCCCTATGCTGAAGTACACCCATATGTTTCACTGATGTGTAGCAGTCCCTCCCCCCAACCTGATGCCCCCGCAGTCACACCTTAATGTTTCTGTACTGTGTATCGGTCCCTCCACCCTACCTTATGCCACCTCAAGTACAGCAGTAAGTTTCACCAGTGTCTAGCAGTACCTCCCCACCCAATGGCCCAAGAAGTACACTGTTATGTTTGCCTGGTGTCTAGCAGTCCCTCACACCTACTTGATGCCCCCCATTAAAGTTGCATGTTTCCTACTGTATGGTGGCCTCCCCACCCAATGTCCCCAAGTACACCTGCATGTTTCAGTAGTGTATAGCAGTTCCTCCCCCACCACCATGACCCCCAGAAGTCCACCTGTATGTTTGTCTGGTATGTAGTAGTCCCACTACTCACCCAATGCCCCCCACCCCAAAGTACACCTGTACGTTTCACTGGTGTGTACTGGTACCACCCGACACCCCATGACCCCTGAAGTACACCTACATATTTTTATGGTATGAAGCAGAGCCCCCACCCAACTGATACCCACCAGTACACCTGTATATTTCCTTAGTGTTTAGTGGTCCCTACCACCCTACCCAATGGCCCCTGAAATACACCTGTATGTTTGCCAGATGTCTAGCAGTCCATCCATCCACCCACCCACCTGATGCACACACAAAATGCAACAGTATCTTTCCCTGATGTGTAGCAGTCCATCCCCCCCACCTTGATGCCCACCAGAAATACACCTGTATCTTTCCATCTTGTCTACTGGTCACACTCAATGCCACATGAACTACAGTTATTTTCCCTGTGCCAAATCACTGGAAAAATTAAGTTTGTTGAGGTGTGAAAAGAGGAGAATGGTTGGGCGGAGGCAGGGTACTGGACAGAATGGCTGGGCCACAAGGCCTTCATCTGCTGACACAATCTATCTTTCTATATCAAAACCTAAACCGTACTCATGTGCTTCCCCCAATGTCAGTCCCAGTAATAGTGAAGGCTCAGTGCATTTTGTGATCACCCATGATGACTGCAATCCCACAAGTGACATCCAGTAAGGTCCCTGAAATTCCCCACCCCTCCTCAACAAAACATCCACATACCAGAACATTGCTCTGGCTCAGCCACCCCTCCCCAGCCAAAACTCAGTTTGTGCTTAAGTGTGCCCGTCCTCCCACCCATACCACTGACAACCCACCACAGCCAGACATGGCTCCTGTGTAGCAGTCCCACCCCCCCACCGAGGCCCCCAAAGTGCACAGTTATGTTTGGTTGGTATGCAGTGGTCCATCACCCTCACCCTATGACCCCCCTAAGTACATCTGTATGTTTCAGTACTATGTAGCAGTTCCCCCAACCCCTTGGCCCTAGAGGTACACCTGTATAGATGCTTGGTGTCTAGCAGTCTCACAACCCACCCAATGCCTCCCACCCCAAAGTACACCTGTATGTTTGTCTGGCGGGTAGTGGTCCATTCCCCGACCCGATGCCACCACAAATAAATCTACATGTCTTAGTACTGTGTAGTGGTCCAAACCCCCTACTGATTGCCAACCCAAGTACAGCTGTATGTCTCACCAGTGTGTAGTGGTCCCTCCCCCCACCAGATACCAGAGAAGTACACTGTTTTTTTTTTTTCTTTTCAGTTCTATTTGTACTCCTCTTGTATGGTGGAGGGGTGGTTCCTTGCCCTCCCATCAGCCCTGTGTATGGACCCTCATGACTCCCCTGGTCCAGCTTCCGCCTTGGCAGTGTGATGGTGAGGATCATGTTTTGCCCCCCCATGGAGGGGCCCCCCTCAGGAGGGAATGAGGTGGGAGACCAAGATCACCCTGAGCCCTGCCCAGGCTTAGGCTGGGCTTTGTTCAGGCTGGGAGAGAGGGAGTCCATTGGCGGTGTCCTACTGCATGCACATAGATTTCCATTGTGAGTCCCCAGGGGCATATCTAAACCTAATCTGTACACATGTGTCCCCCTCCTCAATGTCAGTCCCCTAAATGATGAATGTTCACCACGTTTTGGGCCCTCCCTACAATTGTGGTGCCACCAGTGACATCCCATACCCTCTCTGAAAGTCCCCCACCCACTCCTCAACAAAACATACCATTTACCCGAACATTGCTGTTGTCCACACACCCCAAGTGATAACCTAGTTGGTGGTTATTGTGCCCACCATCCCACCCGCACTACCGACAACCCACCAAACCCAAACACGGTCCCTGTCTAGCATTTCATCACACCAGCCAATACCCCCCCAAAGTACAGTTATGTTTGCCTGATATGTAGCAATCCCTATGTTTCTGTACTATGTTGCAATCCATCCCCTCTACCCGATGATCCCCCCAAGTTCAAATGTATATTTCACTACTGTCTAGTGGGCCATCTACCCTACCTGATGACTCCAGAAGTATACCTATATGTTTGTCTGGTGTTTAGTGCGCACATCTGCCACCCAGTGCCCCCCCATACACCTGTATGATTACCTGGCATCTACTGGTAACACCCCCAACCCCGAGCCCCCCCAAAGTACATCAGAATATTTCCTGGTTTGTGGAAACCCGACACCAAACCAATGCCCCCCAAGCATGTCTGCATTATGGATTATGGATTATGAGGTTCCAAGATACAGGTTGCAGATGACTAGGAGGGCTTTTTCTTGGTATGTGCCCCTTCTCTTGAATGAATACACACACCTTACTAAGGGAGTACATAATCTAATGCACTTTAGGAAAGGGCTCTTTACATATTTAAATTATGGGATTGTGTGTAATTGTACGTGAAATTATTGTACTGTGTATCTGTAAAGTACTGTACTGTGTATCTGTATTTTTATCTATATGGCTGTAAGTTTTCTAAGTTTTGTTATTGTTTACATGTCAGGTGTGGCTGAAAAAGGGCAGTGCCCAGTCCACTGCCTTGTTAAAAACAAAAAATGAAATGAAGTGAAAAATATTTCCATAGTATTTAGCAGGCTCTCCACCCTACCTGATGCCCCCATTGGTACACCTGTATGTTTGCCTAGTGTCTAGCAGACCATCCCACCACCCAATACCCCCAGAAGTACACAATCATGCTTCACTGGCTTATACTGCTCCAAGCATCCATCCCATGCCCACAGAAGTACACATGCATGTTTCCCTGTGTCTACCACCCGTCCCTCTCCGCTACCCAATGCCCCCTGAAGTACACCAGTATGTTTCTCTACTGTGTAGTACTCCCATAATTGTACCCAATGTCCCCTCAAATAAACCTGTATGTTACCCTAGTGTCTAGTGGTCCCACCCCATGACCCAAAAGGTGCACCAGTATGTTTACCAGGTGTGTAGCTGACCCTACCCCAACCAGATCACCCCCCAGGGTACACAGTAGTGTTTCCCTGGTTTGTAGCAATACCTCCCCATTACTGATTCATACCCCCACTCCGAGTACAACAGTATGTTTCTATGGTGTTTTATGGTCCCTCCCCCCACCCGGTACATCCCAGAAGTACACCTGTATGTTTCCGTGATGTCTACCATCCCACCCCACCAAGGGTGGGATGGGATGCACACTAACCACCAACAAGGGTCACACCGAGGGGATGGCATCAGCAATGTTCAGGAACAAGGCTGTGTTGTTGGGGAAGGGGTTCTTGCACAAAGCATACCAGGTGGCAGAGGCAGGATGGACACTGCAATGGAGGGGGTAGGAGTGGGGAGGGACATTACAAAATGTGGTGTGCTTTCAGGTGGGTAGTGGGACCACTAAACAGCAGGGAAACATTATAGCCAGGTGTGGGGGGGGCCTAGACACCAGGGTAGGTGTACGGGCAAAGTTGGTTGAATGGAACCCATGCAGTCAAACAAAGTATGCCAATGAAACATATATGTGGATTCCATCATGGGCATAATGTAACACCAATGACAATCTTTATATACACAGCAGGACTGCAGCATTACACAATGGAGCAAAGTAGTAGGAAGAGACTAACCAGTCTGTATGCCCAAGTCTGCTTGGACTGCCACAGCCATACCTATTATCAGGACTGCTGCCATCTGCACCCCTCTTCCTTCACCACCACTACTTTCACCCAATTCATTTGGATTGTCCCAGATCCAAATGCACACTGTAAACTTAGGGTGTCAGAACTAACACTTTCAGAGCCCACAACATTGGCATCTGTGGCGCCATCACTATCAGACCCTGCATGTTCAGCCATTCCGAGAATGCACTTCCACATTTGCTGTCTCCCTGCATGGATGTCACAAAAAAACAGAGACATGGGGAGAGCACCACTCCACAATTACTGAGAGAAGAAATGAATGCGGGAACAATTAAACATTTAAAAAGTTACCAAACTTTTTCCATACTTTGATTCACAGGCACGTTAAAGAGGGAAAGTGGCTGGCTCCATGACACCGAGCGATGGGTATTCATTCAGCATACTGGTGACCCAGATTCGGCCCTGAGCCTGGTTGTCAGGAGTGGAGACCAGCAGGGAGGGAGTTTAGAGTGTCCTTTGGACATTTCCCTCCTGGGGGTGGGTCAGTCTCTGGTCACTGTTAGGCGGTTCCGGGTGGTGGTTTTTGATCAGCATTTCTGGTGGTGTGCAGCCTCAACACACCACTGAATTCTTCACCCCAGGATGCTGCGGCTGCCAGACCACTATGTGGGAGGTGGGTGGGTTGGAGAAGAAAATGGAAAATGCCTGCTCGGCCAACCAGATGATGGCAGTTGGTCACCCCACTCACCACATAGCCTGGAAGTGTCCAAGATGATCCTGCATTGTGTGTGCATACCCAGTGTTGAAAGCACTCCTCCTCCTAGCAAAATCTTCCTTTCCGGTACCCCCAGGGCAGCTCCCCGTGAAGGGATACGTTGGGTCAACCAGGGACACAGCATGGGGATGACAAGAATGGTGATGAGGGCAGTTGATGGGTTGGAGAAGTCCTAGGCTGCCTGAAGGAGTGGCTGACCAAGGGGACAGGGATGCATAAAGAAATAAAGCAAAAAAAAGAAAAAAACAGGGTGAGTACATCAGGTACTGCAATGTTTGACATAACATTTATAAACAAATGTACGTTGGACAATTCTTTTAAAGAAGGGCTCCAGCCAAAATTTCTGGCATCAATAAATTCAGAATTTGGATCAGTATATCCTCAATCAGCCTCATGCCAAAAATCAGACCTCTAAGTTACTTTGCTTAAAAGTTACAAGTAATTTTGTAATCCTTAATTCACTACCTGTTCAAAAAAAGTCTGTTTCAGAGAAGAGTTACTGATGACGTCATACCCTAAACTTGCAGCCTTCTCCTCCATGCAAGCTACCTTATATGACTTATTTCTCCTATGTTACTTAAACCTGCAGTTGTAGCAAACGTCTGAAAAAGGAGAATTGACACTGTGTGGTTCAGCGTGTGCGCTTCCATAATGTGTTGGTGCAAGGTACAGTACTTCAGAATGTGACAGAAGGTTGGAATGCAGAGGCAAACATAGCTTTAGGATGACAAAGTTGTGTGCAATTTTTGGAATATAGCAGTGTGACTTGGTAATAAACTACCTTATCAGATTCTTGGTGGAACGGCACATTTGGAAGAGACAACAGACAAGTGGTACTCATGTAATAAATGGAATTTATTACAGATCAATAATACAGGTTTACTACCAACAGTGTAATCACCGGGAGAACTACCAGTTTTCCTTACCTAGGTAATGCAGTCTGTTTTCTCAGAGAAGTTACATGCTACAAAGGGTCTTATGCCCCAATAATTGCTATAGCAACGGCTAAAGAAGATACATAAAAAGTATGTAATTGGCCAAAAACAGGTGGCCAGAGTAACTATCCTAACTAACATGAGAAGTTGCTTAGCTTGCATTGATAATGTAGGGCTTCTAAAAGTCCCAAGGTCAGTTGCAATTATAGAGATGCACAAGCACAAAAGATGGCACTGTTGCCTTACTTAAAAGAATACAGTAAAAATAGAGTAAAAAGCATCTCTCATAGGTAAAATATATCAATAAAACATAATAAAGCATAATATGCATTAGTAGAACACACATCCTGACACTTATGCTTATATGATAAGTGTCTTTGCCCTAAAGTTAGTATATATACCTATATAGGTTGCTGTCCGTGAGGTGGAAGTACAGTCAGGGCTGCTGGGTCATGGATAACAGCAGATATGAGATTTTGAAATGTCACCAGGTTGCAGTCGTGGAATGCAGCAATGACACAATCTCAGAAAGTAGCTGGGACACATCATTTTGGAATGTGGCAGGGAAACTAAAATTCATAATGTGGTGGTGTCATATATTTTTAAAATGTGGCAGAGATACACAGTTTTGAAATGCAGGGGACACATAACTGTGGAAGGTGGAAGGGATATGTAATTTCTTAAAGTGTCATAGATACATAAATTTGGTGTGTGGTGGTGACGCACAATTTTAAAATGTGGTTGAGATGCTTGATTTCACACTGCATTGGCAATAAGGAATTTTATTAATGGAGTTTGCCCCTTTTAGAGGGCAGACCAGGTTGTCCTGGTGCACCCCTGCTCCCAGGCTTAAGATGGTTTGTGCTCAGAAGGGGAGGGGGGAGGAAGGGGAGGGGCTAAGGGAGGCAGAACAATGGGCTGACAGACAGGAAGGGGAGGGAGATGGGGAGGTACTTAAAGGACTGCACAAGGGGGCCTCAGCCACTTTTGCTGGAGTTTTGGATACCTCCCACCCACCCAGTCAAAGGGGAAAGAGTATGGAGGACAGTTGAGATGGGACTGTATGGTACCTGTGATGATGCAGAAAAATGCATGTCCAGGCCGGACAAGAGATGGGGCTGCCAAAGGTGGATGGCAGCTAAGGATATGGTCAAGGACTGCCAAAGGTGGATGGCAGGGGGTAACATGGTTAAGGACTGCCAAAGGTGGGTGGCAAGTAAGAATATGGTTAAGGACTGCCAAAGTTGGATGGCAGGTGATAACATGGTTAAGAACTGCCAATGGTGGATGGCAGGTAAGATATGGTTAAGGACTGCCAAAGGTGGATGGCAGGGATAACATGGTGAAGGAATATGGGGAAAAAGGGGGAGGGGAGGGGAAGGAAAAGGAATAACACAAGAAGAGAAGGAAGAGGAAGGAAAAGCAGTCTCGGTTTTCACCGTTACCTAATGGAAAAGGAGAAGAAGAAGGCACCAGGTCTTCACCTCGGGGAAGAATAATCAGAGATTGATATATTGGATGGAATAAACAAAATGTTGGAAATATGATAGTGAAGGAATTGGAATGGAATATGGAATTATGAATTGAAATAAATAAATTGCCAATCTGAGCACAACAACAAATATTGGTGTCTGTCTTTTATGGGGGAAGAGGGGGGAATCCGGGACAATGTGGCATGCACACAGAATCTCACAATGTGGCAGTGATGCAGTTTCAGAATGTAGTAGTTACATGCAAATTCAGAATGAAGCAGGGATGTAAAATTTTGGTATGTGACTAGGACATGCAATATCAGAATGTGGCAGTGAAACTTATTTTCAGAATGTGGAGAGAATGTAAAATTTTTAAGGGAGCACGTCGATTCACTCCCAGAAAATGCAGTCCCGAAAATTTGCTCCTGTTTTTTTCTTTCCTTTGGCATCTCACTCTCGGTCAATTCGCTCCTGCTAATGTTTTTATGTGTCTGCATCATGTGTCCCTCTGCTTGCGAACCTGTAATTACCTTGCATTATAACAAACCTGTGCTGACATAGTAAAATTGTGGTGAAAGTAGGCAGTTGAGGCAGTTTGACAGTTGAAAGTCTGATGCAGTCAAACAATTTATCTGTCACTATCAGATAAATGCATGTTAGAACTGAGAAACTGTACCCCCCAATGCCTGAGTAATTGCAGCCTGGCAAAAGAGAGAAGCAGTCACGTTTTGTTTTAAAAGAGTAAGGACTTTATGTAGGTTTGGAGACCTCATCTTAAGACATACACAGATCCGTAGTGTAGTGGTCCCTCCCCCCACCTCGATCACCGATCACACCATTGCAAATTACAACCCCCATTTTCAATAGTATAATGCTCCTCCCCCACCCCAATCACCGATCGCCCTATTGTAGCCCCTCTTCCATAATGTAGTGTTTCCTCCACATCCCCGATCACCCACCCATTAATAAAAGACCTTTTTCCATAGCATAGGGTGCTACCCCTAACCCTGATTGCCTGGTCCTCCACCCATTAGAAAGTTCTGCCCTGGGTAATGTGTTAGAGTCCTGCCGGGGTTGAGGAGGTGTCCTGGTGTGGCAAGAAAAGACTGCACAGCAGTCAGATGAGTGGATGCAGCTAGGACAGAGCAGTCGCTCTGCCTGTTCCTATGTTCTATGCTGGTTGAGTCACTGTGAGGATCTGTGGCAGTAAGTGAGTTGGTCGGAATGGTGGAACATCTGCCTGGGTGACAGGATTGTCCAGCTGCATCTTTGCTCTCAGGCAGGCATGGGGTAAAGGGCAGAAAAAGAGTCTGTTGGATGCCATGAATCATTAACAAAGCATACATACTGCGGGATTGGGAGTGGGAGTGGTTTGTCAGGGAGCAAGATCTGGGGGAGCAAATTGATGAGGGTGCGGTTCATCGGGAGCGAGTTGACCGGGAGAGAAAACACAGGAGAGAATTGACGTCAACCCAATTTTTTAATATGGTGGGGAGTTACATTTTCAGAATATGACAATGACAGGCAATTTTGGAATGTGGAAGTTTACACTCAATTTCAGAATGTGGCAGGAAGGTACAGTTTTAGAATGAGGCAGTGACACACAATTTCAGAATATGGCAATGACAATTTCAGAATGTGGCAGTGACGCACAATTTCAGAATGTGGCAGTGATGCACAATTTTGAAATGTGGCAGTGATGCACAGGTTCGGAATGTGATGGCAACGCACAATTTCAGAATGTGGCAATGATGCACAGTTTCAGAATGTGGCAGTGACGTACAATTTTGGAAAGTGGCAGTGATGCACAATTTTGAAATGTGGCAGTGATGCACAGGTTCGGAATGTGATGGCAACGCACAATTTCAGAATGTGGCAATGATGCACAATTTGGAAATGTGACAGTGACAATTTTGGAATGTGGTCTTGAATCACAACTTTAGAATGTGGTGGGGATATGCAGTTTTGGAATTTGCTTAGGATGCACCATTTCAGAATGTGGCAAGGATGCACACTTTCAGAATGTAGCATAGAAACATAGAAGTTATTGGCAGATAAATACCCCTTTGGCCCATAAAGTCTGCCCATTTTCCCTGCCTACTGTACCACCGTAGCTCTTACACAATCTTCGGTCATCCCCACTCCTTGTGTTCCTTTCAAGGTCTTCTTGTATCTGCCCCATGTATGCTTGAATAATGTGACTGTTCTGGCACCTACCACCTCCACTGGGAGGCCATTCCAGATTTCCACCATCCTCTCTGTGAAGAAATATTTCCTCACATCCCCTCTGATCCTGTCACCCTCTCAGCTTCATAGCGTGACTCCTTGTTCCTGAGTCTGTCTTTCTGTGGAAAATGCTACCTTCCTGTACCTTATCAATACCTGTTATGTATTTAAATGTTTCCATCAAATCCACCCTTTCCCTTCTTTCCTCCAGCAAGTACATATTTATTTCTCTTAGTCTCTCCTCATAGGGCTTTTGATGCAGTTCCTGCACCATTTTGGCTGCCCACCTCTGTACTGCCTCCACCTTATCCCTGTCCTTCTGGAGGTGGAGCCTTCACTGGACAAAGTACTCAAGGTGTGGTCTTACCAGTGACCTGTACAGGGGCAACACTAGCTCCTTCTTCCTTCTGGTGATACCCATCCCTATGCACCTAGCATTCTACTAGCCTTTTTCACTGCCTTTTCACTCTGCTTGGCTATCTTCAGGTCATCAGAAATGATTACCCCCATGTCCCTTTCCTGTTTGGTAGTTGCCAGTACCTCCCCTGCCAATTGGTACATATCCCCCTTGTTTCTGTGCACCAAGTGCATGATTTTGCACTTTTTAGCATAGAAACCCAGCTGCCAAACATGACTGTTTTAACTTCTGTAAATCATTCCTCTTTTTTTTCCACCCCCCTGGTGTGTCCACCCTGTTGCAGATTTTTGTGTCATCCACGAACAGGCAGACGTTCCCATCTAGACCTTCTGCAATGTCACTGATAAAGACATTGAAGAGGACCGGGCCTAGTACTGACCCCTGAGGCACCCCACTTGTCACCCTGCCTTCTCCTGAGTGGACTCCATTTACTACCACCTTCTGACTCCTGCCGCTCAACCAACTTCTTACCCAGTTTACTACTTTCTGTCCCGCTACTAGACAGGCTAACTTGTTCACCAGTCTTCTATGTGGAATGGTGCTGAAGGCCTTCCTGAAATCCAGGTGTGCCACGTCTACTACTCCATCCCAATTTACTTCCCTGGTCACCCAGTCGAAGAACTTGATCAGGTTTGTCTGGCAAGATCTTCCCACTGTGAAACCATGTTGTCTTTGATCCTGCAGTCCACTTGTTTCAAGATATTCCACTATCCTTTCCTTCAACAGTGATTCCATAACCTTGCCCACTACTGAAGTCAGGCTGACAGGTCTATAATTTCCTGCCTCCTCCCTATTCTCACTTTTGTGAAGTGAAACTACATCAGTCATTCTCCAGTCCCTCCGAACCACCCCTGTATTCAGCGATAAGTTGAACAAAACTGCTAGTGGTGCACCAGCACCTCTCTGAGTGCCTTCAGTATCCCAGGGTGAACCCCATCCAGTCCCATTGTCATTTCAGCTTTTGATTTTGCTAATACTCTGAGGGCGTCCTCCTCTGTGAAAGGACTAGTGTCTACCCCCCTTCCAGTTATGCCCCTGTTCATTATCACTGGCCCATCACCTATGCCTTCTACTGTAAATACTGAACAAAAGTATTTGTTCAATATGTCCACCTTCCATTGGTCCCCTTCCTCACAGACCCCCCTCTCCTTCACCCTTTATTCTTGTTATCCCCCCATTGATCTTTCTCTTCTCATTAATGTAGCAGGGATGCATAATTTTAGAATGTGGCTGGGACGCACAATGTTGGAGTGTGGTGGGGATGTGATGCACAATTTTGAAATATGATGGGTGCGTACAATTTTGGAATGTGGCAGGGACAAGCAATTTCAGAATAATATGGAGTGTCCTGTCACATTCCGACAGCATGCATCCCCACTATATTCTGAAATTGCTGGTCCCCACCAAATTCCTTGATGTGTGTCCCTTTTGCATTCTGAGATTGAGTGTCCCATCGCATTTTGAGATGGCACATCACTGTCACATTCTGAGATTGCTTGTCCCCCCCAGCATTTTAAATTTTTGCACCACCTTGACATTCTATACCTTGGTTCAGCACTGCATTCTAAAACCACCTCCTGGTGTGTTCTAAAGTACAGTACCATGTATCTGAACATTCTGAATTAGTTATCTGCAGTATTGGTCCTTGTAAGAACAGATCCAAAAACCTTTTACTGGACCAACATAGATGTAACAAAAGAAAACAGTTCTTAAGCTTTCAGACCAGCCAAGTCCTTCCTCGAAAGCTTTTGACAGTTGTATGGAAAAACACATTCTATTAACACCCAGACTATACAAAAAAACAAGAAAGAATTCTCATTGGTTTAAAATACCTTTTTTTAAAAATAACTGAGGTTTAAATGCAGGGAATCGATTAACTCAGCTAGCTGGCTGCTGTGAAACACTCCAAGGTCAAATGTCAACAGAGGCAGATAAGAATAATCCTTGGAGAGGCCAGACAGTTACATTAACTTACATTATGGATAAGTGATAGTGTTATGAGAATACACTCTTAATTAAATGCAAGACCTTTAGATTTAATACCCACTTAAGTACATGTTAACTCTTAGGCTGCCGACAGACTTAGAACATATAGGAATATTGGACTAATATATCAGTCCGTGGTCCTGCAAGGGTTAAAAATGTAATAGAAATCCAAGTTAAAAGCTATAAAATAGAAATGTTCTATCTATGGCAATAGGAAGGTAAAAAGTAAAGTTTCCCTAGAGTGAGCAAACTGATTTATACATTCATATAGTGTTAAACCTATATGGAGACAATTTATCAACTATATACTCTACCAGATAATAAATTCCATAAACATTAAAAACTTCAGTGCCTTAACAAGATTTTTTTTACAAGGAAGATGGTGACATAGAGGCGTTCTGTGTAAGATAGGCAGACTGTACCTACCAATGGATATCAACTCTGTTGCAACCATGACAGCAATTTCTCCAGATACCATAACAGAATGATATCTAAGAGGATAAGGAGAGCTAAGAATTATCTGAACTTTCAAAAACAGAGTTGAAACCCAAGCCGAGATGAACACAAAAATAACTTCCAGGATAAGCCATTAAGCCCCAACTTCTTACAGTTGAATGAATGGGACACAGTATCAGACTCAATACCACCTCCACTATCCCCAATTATGTCCAGTGGACCAAGTCAAAAACAGCTTACACTTTTAGATATCACAAGAGGAGCTATCTTCAGTAAAAAAAACTACCATGGCAACCCAGGGAAATACAAAAGAACTTACGAATGGCCTGCCTGGGATGACTACTGCAGCTTCAGAATGAGAAGCGGCTCCCGACACACACAAAGTAAATCAGAAAGGCACAGCTAATCCAGTGGGGCCAGGTCCAGCATGTAGTGAAACCCTCCCATCAGAAACAATGCTACAGACTGAAGGAGAGGACCGAGGCATGAACGTTGGCAGTGCACCAGAAGTGATCCAGGGCATTTCCCAACCAGCCGAAACCA
Organism: Neoceratodus forsteri; assembly: GCA_016271365.2. Lineage (NCBI taxonomy): Eukaryota > Metazoa > Chordata > Ceratodontiformes > Ceratodontidae > Neoceratodus > Neoceratodus forsteri. The sequence continues at coordinate 1,060,100,347 of CM028130.1, read as the reverse complement.
CACAACTGACTGACTGAGAGGACTGAGGTACGAACCCCAGCAGCCCATCACAAGTGGCCCTGGTCATCCTACAACCAGCACCTCAGGAGAATACAAGGTGTGGGGCACAAGGAAGAAAACAATCATCTGCTACAACCGGCAAATCACTTGATGGGACAGTAACCAAATGTAATGCAGCTAATCGGGTACAGTTAACTGAGGACTTTCAAACTACTGTCCTTAAAGGGATTAATGAAATATAAAAATTATTAACATTGCAAAACGATGCTGTAGCTGGTATCACTTCTAAATTAGTAGCACTAACATTAAGAACTACAGAAGTGGAAAACAGAGTTAGTACCCTAGAAGACAATATAAGCCCCATGAAAACAAATGTTAAGCAACACACAACTCAACTGGAGCAATTGATCAAAAAAGTACAGGAACAAGAGGATAGGGTGAGAAGAGGAAATATAAAGCTTGTTCTGATCCCAGAAAGAGCTGCGAGCAGAGGGGATCCATTTCCTTTTTTCGAGGAACCTCTTACAAAAGCAGTGGGATTTTAATTCCCTAATCAAAAAATTACATTTGGACAGAGCCAACAGAGTGTGGTCCCCAGACCTCAGTCTCAGTCAGATAGACCGAGATTCATTTTTGTTAAACCCCATAGGTATCAGAAAAAGGAACTGATATTAAGAAAGGCAAGAACTGATAAGGGTTTATCAGCTAATGGCCTAACATTTCAAGCCTTTCCTGATTTTAGCAGTGAAACTGTGCATGACAGAAGACAGTTTAGCCCTGTTATGGCTCTTCTTAGAGCAAAGGGAATTAAGTATACTTTGCTGCCCCCCATAACTCAGATATTTTTACAGAGGAAAAATGAGGGTATTTGAAAATCCAAAAGATGCAGAAGAATTAGTGAGAGAATTTGATCCTGAACATTGAGAACCATTCTCACTCCTATAGGAAACAGCAACATTCACAGGAAAGAGAGACACTCTCCCTGCAGCAGACTCTGGCTCTCATTAAAACTCAGTTGGGTGCTCCAGGGATTTCTGTGACTATACAAAAAGGAACTACAGAAAAAGAAATGACTAAACAACTTGATCTGCATTTTTTTTTCTATACCTATCCCATGTCCTGCATCACATGTATGTGCTTTTGTATTTTACATTGTCTCTCTCCTGGTTCGTGCCTGAAAATAGGCATTTCTATGCCTAGTGCACTCACCCGGTTACCAAAAGCAAATAAATAAATACATAAATAAAATAAGGATGGTGGAATATGGAGGGGGGAGGAAGGAAATTTAGAAAATTACTAAATGACTGCTTATATTATTTGTGTCCATTTTTTTCCCTATGTATAGCTTTTGAATTCTCCATCACTTAAGATTTCCTCTTGCTATGAAAAAAGAAAAGAAAGAAAACAGTTTATAGGAGAGGAAAGAAAAAAGGAGACATGTTTATTTATTTCTTCATGGGTTTTTTTCCCTCTGGCAGAGATGGAAAGAAAGAGAGATAAGATTTACTGGACAAATAGCATGATGGGATGCATGGTCAAATACTGTATACCACAGGTAAATCACATCACAAAAAGCTCTCTCTTTATTTTATTTTTCTTTCTTTTACTTTCTTTTATAAAAAAAATTACACAGAAGAATAATAATTAAATGTTGAAAATGCCAGTTGGTGCTAAACTCTGCTTCAATCAGCACAGAACAAGTGTGAAAACTAGCGCAATCTAGCATAGAAGTAAAAGGGGATGGTGGGAACTTTTTTTCCACCAAGAGGGAAGGGGGGAGGGAAGGATGTTTGAATACCACTCAGATGAATTATTTGTATTACAAAAATGGCTACAAGTTCTGTATATATGGAATATGTTTGTATGGAAAAGAAGGATAGTGAAGGGGAGCAGAGGAATGTCCATGATAGAATCATAGGAAGAAACTTTGAGAGTAAACAGCAAGGAAGGATCTTTAGGCAAAATAGGGGAAAAATGGAGGCAAAAAATGTTGACTCAAAAAATAAAAATAATAATTATTAAAATTATGACTTGGAACATAAAAGGGCTCAGGGACCAAAATAAAGCAAAAAGAATTTTTAAATATGTGGATAATAAGAGTACCGATATGCTTTTATTACAGGAAACCCACTTTTGCAGTACAGAGGCATTATTCCACTCAAAAGAATGGGGAGAGGGCAAATTTTCTAACTATAATACAAAGGCCGGAAGAGCAGCCATATTTATTAAGAAAAATAATAATAAAGAGATCAAATTTGGCCAACAATAACTGACACTCAAGGATAATTTGTAATATCAGAAATCAAGACCTCAGAGGGCAATTTCACGTTAGCGAATATATATGTTCCTAATGTCTATGATCCTCAATTCATTACTACTTTTTTCCTTAATTTATTGACGTATGAAGGCCCATACCTAATAGGAGGGAATTTTAATGTGGCACTGGATAGCAGACCAGATAAATCCTCCACATTCACTAACAATATGAAAGGTTTAAGAAGACAATTGAGAATTCATATGGAAGATTTAAAATGAATAGATACATGGTAAGAACTTAATCCAACACTCCGTCACTACTGATGTTTCTCTGCAGCTCATCAGTGCAATACTAGAATTGACTCCATATTCATCTCCAACCTTTAAAATACTGTACAGTATCTATGAAATATCACAGCATAATAATCTTAGACCATGCCCCTGTGGAAACTATCCTTAATACATGGAAAAATTAAGAAGTAAAATCTTGGACACTAGATCCTACATTACTCAAAGACAAGGAATGCACTAAAAATATTAAAGAAGCTATAAAGAATATTTTGAATTTAATAAACCCACTCATACCTCATATAATAACCATTGGGATGTTTTTAAAGCCAAGTTAGGAGTATCTACTCTGCAAATAAAAACATAAAACAAAGAGAAAGACTACATTTTTTGGAAAATAAGTGGAGTGGGATTTCATATTTGAAGTATTAGAAAAATATGGATTTGGCAACAAACTCATCAGAGGGATTAAAGTTCTATACAAAAATTCAAAAACAAGAATACAAACCAACAAAAACATCTCATCCCACTTCACTCTATCGAGGGGCACCAGGCAGGGATGCCCACTGTCCCTCTGCTATTCACTCTTATTATTGAACCTCTGGCAATAGCAGTAAGAAATAGCCAACATCTAACAGGAATCTGTATGAGATCTCTGGAACATTGCATAAGCTTGTATGCTGATGATACATTACTATACTTAACAAATACGTAACAGCTCCCACTGCTTCTATTAAAACTTGCATGCAAATAATTGAAACATTTGGAAAGACATCGGGTAACAAAATAAATAATAACAAAACTGAAATTTTGGTACTCTCAAAAAAGGCAAAAAAGCAATACCCCAATTTTTAGCCAATAGAATTACCAAACAATTTAAATATCTAGAGATTATGGTGACTAAAGAAAAAGAAAACATATTCAACCAAAATTATGGAGTAAAACTTACAAAAATAAAAACAGATTTGGAAAAGTGGAAAACATTACCTTTAACATTAATAGGATGCTGTAACATCATCAAAATGAACATTCTACCTAGAATACTATATTTGTTTTAAACACTATCATTACAAGTACCAACCAACTACTTTAAAAACCTGGACAAAATCATTACTGAATTTCTCTGGAACAATAAATGACCATGGCTAAATTTTAAAAAAATACAACTACCTAAAGAACAGGGAGGAATGGCACTGCCAAATATTCTTTGGTATTGCTATGCTTCTCAACTTTCACAGATTGAAGATTGGTTCAAAAACGAAACACAACAAATAAGGATATGGAACAAAATATTCATAAATACCCCATTATCAGGAGCATTTTACACTCAAAATATTATAAGAAAAGACAGAGAGAAACAATACTAACAGCAACCCAAAATTCTTGTTCCTGCTGGGGAAAGGTGCATCAGATTATAAAATGGGATGAACAAAATTCATTAGACATGCCAGTATACAGAAGTTATTCCTTTAAACCATCATGTATGAATGAAGGATTTCTGGAGTGAGAACAACACGGAATCCAAACCTTCAATGAAATTCTTAATAATAATACTTTAATGTCATTTCAACAATTACAAAATAAATATGGCTTAGCAAAATAACAATTTTTCCAATATTTGCAGCTATGAGATTACATACAGAAGATAAACTATAGACCAATGGAATCCCTAATTGAAGCAGCACTAAAAAACCCACTCCAAAAACCCATATCAGCAATATATAAATGCCTACAGTCAGCAAACCCATACAACCTACTGATGTTAAAGGGCAAATGAGAACAACATTTATTTATTTTTTTATATCTCTGTTTCTCCTCCTGCGGAGCAGATCCCTCACGATCCCCCAGCTGCCAACATCTGCATCCCCCGGGCCCAGTCTGGCACCCCCACAGGGCCAGCCTTTAATTGCTCAAGCTACCTTGTATGCAGGATCCTCTCAGGTACCTGGGTGCCGGGCACAGCTATCAGCCTCCGAGATCACACTCTGCCATTTTCCACCTGTTTTTTCTCCCCCCAAGAGATGAACTTGCAATGGCATCAGGCACAATGTGCCAATGCCAGCCACACTCTCCTCCATTCTGCTGCTCCTTGCTGCACCACTGGCCTCCGCCAGCTGTCGCTACAGTGCGCTGCAGTGCCCCAACCTTCCTCAGAGGAAGGAGAGCAGTCATGGAATGCTCGATCCTTCCTCTCCCCTGCCAACCCCAGGTGGCCCGAGTCCGTTCCCAAACCCGGGTCGCCAGTGTGGTGCGTGGTGTGGCATCCAGCATCTCAACTCTCAGCACCACTGGGACGGCAAATGGGAACAACTTTTGGCAGCTGAAACTGGAGAGACAGATTGGACAACTATTCTAAGCTACTCTATGAGTGAATTTTGTTCCTCTAAATTACAGAAAATACAATTTGACATTATGCACCACACATATTTAACACCAGCTCAATTGAACAAAATGAATAATGCATTATCTGATAAATGTCCTAGATGCCACTCCAACCCAGGCTCCCATATTCATATGTTTATCACCTGCAGAAAATTTACCACATTTTGGGACATAGTCATAACTAAACTACAGGCAGCAACTATTCTAACCCTAAACAAACATGAAAATGCAGTTATGCTTGGATATCAAATGGCTGAAGGGGAAATTGCAGTGGAAAAAAAGAAACTCATTCCATTGGGATATATAGTGGCAAAAAATGTATTCTGCCTCTTTGGAAAGATACGGAACCCTCTAGTGTATAGAAGTGGACACATTTTATATTAGATCTACGCAAGCTAGAATGCATTCACTATTACGCCAATGAAAAAGAGGATATGTTTGAAAAAATATGGAAAATGTTTAAAATTACAATAGTAAGTTAGAGATAAACAAACTTAATTCTTGCACTTTAAATCATAATATATTTGCTGAATTCAGGAACTGGGACATACTCATAAAAGAATGCCTACGTTTTTTTAACCACTAACCTTAGAGTCCTAATTCTAGCTGATAAATTATAACTGACAGATGTATTACAATACAGGCTAAGTATATGAGATATTGACTTAACCTGACATATAAGTACCTGTTTGAATACGTATGTGTATGAAAATGGATATATTTGTTTTTTGTTTCCTTATTTTTTTTTCTCTTTGCCTCTAACCAATAAAAAAAGAAAATAAAAATATTTTGTTTTACAAGAAATCTCAATTGTCAGAATTAGAGCCCAATAAAAAAAATACTGAACCAAGGACCCCCTAGAAAATGAAATTGTGCATCCTAATATGTTTAGTTTTCAGTATTGTGTTAGTATATAATCAATCTACTAAATGTACAGAAACAGTCTTAGGAATTTGAATCAAAAAGTAAAATACTTAAACCATCCCCCCCCCCCCCCAGGGTAACATCATAATAAAGATAACTAGTTGGAAGAAGTATAAATTTACTATGTAAGAGAACCAAGAGCCCTAACACACTAACAACATAATGTCATGTACCAGAATATAAGCCTTACCTCATAAAACCCCAACTCCAACCCCACCCACCCACATGACTTCCCCAAACTAACATACTATTTCCCTGACACACACACAAATAGTTAATGGAGAGAAACCAACAAATTGATAACTAGTTAAATGGGACTCTGTAACCATACAATATTAAAACAAAAACCCACTGACAGCTGAAGACTGATCACCATCCTGAAAGTACAGTTTTCATTTAATGTGTGCCTAAACTTCTTTTATTATTTATATTACACTGAATGATATAAAAACAAATAAAAAAAAAGATAAGTATCAGCAGGGGAATTGAACTAGGCATTGGGAACAGAGTGTCAGGTTTAAAGTTTAACTGCTCCTGCATCTAATCCTTTATTCAATCAGCTGATGTGACAGCTCACCAACCCGAAAGTGATGTTTCTGTGTAGAAAAAGTATATGCCAAAACGTTTTAACACTAGATGATTTAAAACAACAAAAAAAGTTAAGTCTCAGCCCACTCAGGAAAAAGGGCTGGGCAGCATGGGTGGGAGCATCAGGTTTAAAGTTTAACTGTTCTACATCTAGACCTTTGATCAGCTAATGCAACTGTTCTCAATCCAGAGATGAAAGTTTTTGTGTAAGTTTTTGTGTAGAAACAAGTAAGTGCCTAAGTTATTTTTACACTGCATGATTAAAACCCCAAAAAAGCTTAGTATCAGCACACTTGGAGAGTCAGGCAGGGGGTGTTCAATCGGGAGTCCTTAACTGCATTTATTTAAATGTGTGTCTCTGGGAATGCAAACTGTTAGTCTGCTGAACATGGAGGCTCAAAGGATACTTGCTGATCTGGGTGTCTTTGTTTGGGATCAACCAATCTGGAGGGGTCTTACAACACTGTGTTGTTACCCACATCATTAAGGCAGCCCCTACTACCCACTGAAGTATGTCCCCCCTCAGGTCAGCATGCACTGCGTCTGCATCACTCTGTAATCCCCACCAGCCCAGAGCAGGGGAGTCTGAATCAGCTCAGCTCACAAACCCAGATCTGCCACCTGCCAGTGTTGTGCACCACCAGCCTGTAACACTATTTTACTTTCAATTTTTGTTTTAGCTTGACAGGTGAGCTGGGCTGCTAATGGTGTAAGCAAAGTTCTGCATGCTGCTGTTGTTAGCTTTGTGCCCCTTAGTGAGGGGGAATGTAGCTCCTGTGTGCCCGTAAATTTGGTATATGACCTGGGTGCTGTTGTTACCCTTCCTGTCACTACATGATACCAGGTGGGTGGGCGGGTGGGGTGCTGCAGTAGCACCCAAGCCAGAGTGCACACTCAGAGGAACAGAGCAGGTAATGTGCCACATACTATATGATGCCAGTGGGCAGAGTGGGACTGCTGCTGTTGTTTGTTGTGTTCCCCTAAATGAGTCAGGGGGCCTTAGCATCTGTGTGCCCTTGAATTTGCTATGTAGCGCAATTGTTGTCACTCCATCTGCCACTGTATGATGCCATTAGGGTTGAGTGGGGTGCGGCAATCACACCCAAGCAAGAAAGCACACTTAGGGACACTCAGAAGTTAAGGCCCCAGGTGCTGTATGGTGCCAGTGGGCAGAGTGTTGCTCAGTTTACATCTGAACTCAGACATGAAAACTGAGAGACTCCCTTTTTTTAATGGAGACCATGTGAAAAAAGGTATCCACATGTTTGGAAGATGTATGATTTTCCATTTGAAGGTCCTCCACTAATCACTTGAGGATTTTTTAGATGAAGGCACTTTATTTTTATTAAGCCAATTCAGGCAGTTGAGTGTTAGATAGGACTGAACCGAGGGAGTCCACATTGGCATCTGGTGGTTCGGCTTAATTCACATCTGAGTCCTGAGAAGCTAAGAGACCCAAGAATTTGTAACTAGCACGTGTGTGATGCAGATGTTGAAGGAAGGGGACTGTAGTGCTGCCACTACTGCCATCAACCCTAAGAGATAGGGGCTGCACTGTTGCTACTGCTGTCACACCTGAGGGATGGGTCGGTAATGCTTTGCCCAGACCCCTGAGAGTTGAAGGCTACTGTGTAGCTGCTGCCATCACACCTAAGGGATGGGGGCCATAGTGCTGCTGCTGCTGTCACACTTCGGGGAAGGGGGCCATAGTGCTGCTGCTGCCACCACACCTGAGGGATGAGGGCCATAGTGCTGCTGTTATTGCTGTCACCCCTGAGGGATGGGGGCCATAGTGGTGTTATTGCCATCACACCTGAGGGATTGGGCCATTGTGGTGCTGCTGCTGTCACCCCTGATGGATGGTGACTATAATGCTGGTGCTGCCACCTCACCTGAGGGATGGGGGCCATAATGATACTGCTGCTGTCACCCCTGAGGGATGGGGGCCATACTGCTGCTGTTACCATCACACCTGAGGTATGGGGCCATAGTAGTGCTGCTGCTGTCCCCCCTGAGAGATGGGGCCATAATGCAGCTCTTGCCACACTTGAGGGATGTGACCCATACTGCTGCCATCGTCATGAGTGAGGGTTAGGAGATATAGTACTTTTTTTTATTCTGCATTTTTGGTCCTGCTCCCTTACCACCAGACCATCTGCCGGTCACAGACTCCAGCTGTGGCTTCTCATAGCCATCCCTGAACCCCTAGCTTTTTGGGAGGGTGGGGCCATGGCCATGAACACAGGAAAGGCGGAGTTGGCCTGAGAGCCAATTTGCAGCAGGAGCGGGCATCATCAAGGTGGCGGGAGCAGGGTTTTCTTCCCCTTTTTTGTGCGAAGGAGGTGGGGACATGCAATGACGTCTTGCATCCGCCCTACCTCCTAAAGTTCTTCAAGTGCCGGTACCTGCGGTACCCCCCAGTCTCTGCCAGTGGTCCATCGAGTGCTGGGCACTGTCCCCACCCTCTCTCCACAGAAGGAGAGCCGTCCCAAGAACACTCCATCCTTCTTCCCCAGTTGGCCCTGCAGCAACCTGGGTCCATTCCCGAGCCCAGGTTGCCCGCACCGCAAGTGGAAATCCAACCGCTGTGCTGGTGGGCCGGCAATAAGAGATATAGTACTGCCATCACCACTGAGGGATGAGGGCCACAGTGCTGCTGTCACACCTGAGGGCTGGGGCTGTAGCGCAGCTGTGGCAGTCACCTGTGAAGGATGGGAGCCATAGTGTTGCTGCTTCTGTCACACCTGAGGATTTGGGGTGGTGGTACTGATCCTACTGCTCCCATTACACCTGAGGAATGAGGGACCATAGTGCTACTCCTGCTGCCATCATACCTAAGAGTTGGGGCCATAGAATTGCTGTTGCTGTCAAAATCACCCTGAATGATAGGGCCACAGTGCTGTTGCCATCACAGCTAAGGGATGGGATTCATAGTGCTGTTGCCATCATCCCTGAAGGGTGAAGGCCATAGTGCTGCTGCTATTACCCCTGAAGGATGGGCTCATAGTGGTGATACTATCACCCCGAGGGATGGGGCTATACTGCTGCTCCTGCTGCTGTCACTGCCACCCCTCAGGGATGGGGGCCATAGTACTGCTGCTGTCACCTCTGATGGATAGGGGGAACATAGTTCTGTGACCAACACCCCTAAGGGATGAAGGCCATAATCTTGCTGCTGTTACCCCTGCTGGACAGGAGCCACAGTACTGCTCCTGATGCTGGCATTGTCACCCCTTAGGGATGGGAGCCATAGTGCCTCTTGGTGCCAGTACACATTCCCCTTATTGCAAAAATCATGAGTAAAATATACAAATTACCATGAAAATAACATGCAGCTGGATAAGATGATGAACATGCTACTACACATGCCATACCACAACTGGCTCACACATGTTAAATGTAACATTAATCTTGACAAGCTCCCCAAAAAGTACACATGATGGCAATAGTTGCCTTCCCCACTACATGCTTTAGCACCCAAAAATTGAAATCATGCTCATTTGTTTTTCGGACTGTAAAGTGCCCAGAGCCCCTAGGATTGTGCACCATATAAATAAAATCAGGGTGCACATTTTGCTGGAACAATGTCACACCTTGGATGCATTGTGAGGCATGGGGCTAGAGGCCAAATGCCTTCAACCACCCAATAAGTAACATTATGCTAGCACGCCACACACTGAAGCACCATATTACAATTATAAAATGTATCCATTTATGTGTTTATGGTCATTAGTGGGCTGTTTTGTGGGCACTCGTTTCACCTGTAAGGCTGTGCTAGGCTTTCATCATGGGTGAAACAGGCACTCCACGAATCAGCTTTCGACAATTTTTCTGTCCATTCTATAATCTTGCTATTGCCCTTGCCTTCTAAAGAGGCAGAATCACATCATTTTCCTGGCATGTTCTACCCCTTTTGATACAACCCATCATGCAATTTGTCTTACCTTCATCCATTGCAAAATGCTGTAAAACTTCAGCTTCCCATGTATATTGACCCTCAGTTAATTTTCATGGTCCCATCCTGCAATTTCTTTTCACCATAAATAGAAACTCTGGCCAGAAATCTTTGACTTGAGTAAATGACCTTATACTTATGCACACTGAATGTTATTTTCCCCTATTATTTCACTCCCTCAGGACATTTCATTGTGACTACTTACTGTTACAATAACGCTACTACATTTAAATGTTTTGAAACTTACAAGGAAATAATGCCACCTGAAAATGTATATTTTTCTGTTCCAAACATCCATTTTTCCCAGAATACCCACTCTTGCCAACCATCTCTCTTGGTCACCATGGCAGCATTTCTCCAGCTAGGAATGTTTTTATGACTAAGACATGCATTCCTTTACAGATGCAATATCACTTTGTATGGATGACAGGAGGGCCGATTATAGATATGAGTGTTGCATGGTGCATTCTTAGGGCGAGAGAACTGCAAACCTGTGGAAAATTCTGGTGCCCTAAGAATGCAAGATGATACACTTTTACAGGCATATCCATGAATGACCCTTTAGTGTCCATATTAAATTATTATAGATTACGCGATCTTCTTTTATGAGCACCTTTGTTTTTGTGGGGCAGTGTGCTACAGGAGCTGCCAGGTAGTGTGTCAGTCAGCTAACACTGGCTGGGAGGTAATTTCAAACTGCAAGTTGACTCTAGCATGCTGCAGAGGAAGTCCTGAGGGGACTACAAATCTGGGGGCACCAATAGGTGTGTCCAGCCATTTTATTTACCAAGAGTGCAATTCCTGGTGTTATTTTTTAAATAATTGAGGTCCAGGAGTTATTGCCTGACTTTTAAGGGCAGAAAAAAGCTTGTTTTAACAGTTTTCTGGACTTAGACTGTAGTGAGGAGACTGGAAGTGGGTGGACACTCTACTTCCGGTCACGGCGCTTTATTATCCCCCAAAATGGCGAGCATCGGCAGGCCCAGCAAAGGCGACACAGCTAAGGCAAATAGCTTAGCTGTGTCTGCCATATCAGCTGGGGAAGAGGGGAAAGTTCAAGTTCAAGTTTATTGCAGGAAATAACTCCATTGAGCAAGCTCATTCGCTAGGAGGTCTTGAGACATATAAGTAGACAAGTACACATTGCATAGTAACAACTTCAGATAACAACATCACAGTAATTAAGTACAGTTTTGGAAATGTGATGGGAAACAAGACCATCATACAAAGGTAGGAAACCAAACAGGGGGAACTGTTCATTGTGAGGGAGTTGTAAATGAATGGAGATTGTGTGATCTATGTGGCATGAAAGGACAGAGGGAACAGATGGGCAGTCTAGCATGTATACAATGTATGTACATTACAGCACTGGAGAACAAATTGAAAGTCCTACAGGATAAATTAAAAATTCAGGCAGGTATACATGATATAGAGCAATTTTTCCAGAACACTAGGAGTTTATTAACAAAAAAATGAAAGGGTACAATTAGCCAAACAAATAAACAAAGGCCCCAGCGATTAAAGAAAAGAAAGGACTGATGACTCAGGCCCCGATACTTCTAATGAGGAAGAGGATGAGTGGTATTATGTCCAAAAAGGTCCTAGAAAATGCAGACAAGAAAAACTCATCCAGATAGAACTTAGAAATAGGTACAGTGATCTTGCGATGGAGGCTGATGATGCGCAAACTCAGAGTGATACTCTAGATTCTCAGTCATCCCAAGGCCAGATATTAAGTAAAATAACAACAAAAGTAAAATCTAAGGCTGGTGTAAGAACAGATAGTAGCCAAACATCAGCTAGACCCAGCCCGATCACAGAACAAGGTGCACACGCACAAACCCTGATCCAACAAGGTACACATAGAACCACAAATATAATGGAGGAACAAAAACATTCCAACAAATCAAGTAGCTATCAAAACTACGGGCCCTTACCTGATAATAGGGGTGAAAAGCAACCAGTAGTGAACAAGAAAGACATAGTGGTCATTGGCAACAGACAGGGCAATCCGTAATAACAGAAAAGAACATGTAATGCTCTCATGCCTACCTGGGGCTGGGATTAATGGTATTAAAAAACTTCTCCCAGGGCTCCTAGAGCACACTAGAAATCCCCTGGTATTCCTGAACTTTAGAGCAAATGAAGTTGGGAGAAGGGGGAGCTACATACATCCAAGGGATTTTGAAAAAGTGGGAATAGAGCTCAGAAAAAGGAATTGCTCAGTAGTAAAATTTGAGATTCTTCCCATCCCACAGGCTAGCATACACAAAACAAATGAATTAAAAAGGTTAAATGGGTGGCTACAAAGGTGGAGCACAAGAGAAAATGTTGAGTTCCTGAAGCAGCGGAGTATATTTGATAGCGCATATCAACTATATGCCTTAGATGGACTCCATCTGAATAAAATTGGGACCAAGGTTCTGGCAGATAGATTTAATACTAAAATCAGCAAGACTTTAAACTGAATGGGAGTGGGGGATGGAGGAGAAAACATTCAAAACAAAACACCAAATAAAATAGACAAATCCACTAACTGGAAGGCCCTATTAGTAAATGCAAGAAGCCTGAGCAATAAAATAGATGAACTGAAGTTTATTCTAGATCAAGAAAACATTGCATTATGTTCAATCACAGAAATGTGGTGGAAAATCGATACATGGGGGACAAACATAAAAGGATATTAGCTGTTCAGAAGATATTTTATTTATTTATTTAGTTTTTGTTGACCGGGAAAGAGGACTAGACAATTTTGTGCCTATTTTCAGCCTCTTCCTGGTAGAGGGGGGTACAGATGGATGCCAACTGAAATTGAACCAGAGTTTTTTAAGCTGTTGGTGGTATATTTTTAGTGAATGGGGGAAATTTGGCCAGGACACTGGGGAAATTCCCCTGCTCACTTGTAAGGGAAACCTCTGGTCTGCTGATGGCCACTTCCACGGAGTCACTGACTGAGACGAATGTGCAGGAGGTAGAGCAGATGGTCTCCTCCTCTGCCTTGCAGAACTTAGAGGCCAAAAAATTCTTCGATGCTACAGTATTTTTGGAGGGAGCACCAGAACCCCAGATGAATGCTGATAATCAGACTACAAGTGGACAAGGACAGAAAGGTACTGAGATACAAAAGAATGAGGAGTTCACTCTTGGGAAATCCTCAATAGTCCATGTGGGTAAGCTGCGAAAGTCTTCAGCTGATCTGAAAGCCCAACTGTTATGGTAAGAACAGTACTTTCACAAATGACAAAAAGAACTGCAAGCTGCTATTGCACTAAAAAAATTGCTGCAGCAATCCAAGTCATCTAACGCCGAAGTGCTGCACCATAGCAACTGACCTCTGGCCCAGTTGCAATCTCCAGATGCAGCTGGAAGATCCTAAGCAACAGCGCCCGATCAAAGGAAGGAACCACCTCTTATGCAGCTGGCTGACGGTACTCACTACAATGTCACGGCAAGTGCTGATTCAGTTCCATTATTTGTATTTAATGGGAACATGGCAAATACTGCTGCTAATGTTAAAGTAGGGGCTACGCCAGGAATGGCATCAACAAGGGCTATCACTCCTGGCATAAGATGTAGTCCCAGCATGCCTGAGCACACATTGATGGATTGGTCTGTTGAATCGGCCCTGCAAGAGGCTGATTGGGAGCTTAATCAAGTGGGGCAATGGGTTTTTGGTTCATTCCCAGCTCAAATGCCACATATATCATGCCACAAAAAAATTTTGGGCCCAACAAACCTCTGCTTAATAATACTGAAAAAATGATGGAAAATACTGATAATAATATCGATGGAAGTAATGTATCACCGATGCAGCTACCTGAAGCACTACAATTAACCCATAATCCATAGCTGGTATTAAATTATCCTGCTATAGGAGCTGAAGACTATACAATTCACTCAGCCTTCAGGGTAACCTGCTAATTCTGGCTGAAATGACCCCAGAACGTCAAGGCCTGGCATTTCAGAGCAAGCTAATACTGATACTCCAGAAGGACATCAAAATACATGGGGTAATAGATCTCATGACTCTTTTTTTAGGGAACCAGTATACCCTGCTGACAGACACAATGCCGTGAGATGGATTTATAAAGGGGGAAAGGATGTGTTCCCTGACTATCTGCCTGTAGCCAGGACATTACTGAAAGCATCAATGAGATACACTGCAGCTGAAATCTACACTTTAATACATGTCTCTGGAGAGCAAGTCTTTGACATTAGCTTTAAATTCAACAGTGGTTTGCAAATGTTTTGGGAACTTTGTCACAATGTGAAATCAACTCCATTATGTACGCCCTTTGAGGCCATCCCCCTGACCAAACCAGTGAACAGAACAATTGCTGTCCTCTTCAGAAATGAGGGGGTCAGTGTAACTGATTTATTGTAATGGCTCAGGCAGAGGGGTACGGTCTTGGGAAATCCTGAGGCTGTATTTGAAGAAGAAAAAATATGGACTGGGGGTTGGAGGGTGAGGGTAGGTTTACATAACAGTGAAGTGGGTCTGCAACACTTGCTGAACAGTTTTTTTATAGGAAGAGACAGGGGTGTTTTATTCTATCAAGGCCAGCCAAATGCCTGTTACAGATGTGGGAAAACAGGGCATATCAGCAGTCTTTGTGATAAATTAAAATGCACATTGTGTAGAGACCTTGGGCATATGAGTGGGCACTGTCTCAACAAGCAAATCTGTAATTTATGTGACACCAAGGGGCACTCTTACCATATTTGCCCCTGGGTGGCCCACAACCAGCTGAACCAAATGGACAGTGAAGAGCAGAGACTGCTCATAGCCATTGCACAAAGAACAAGAGGCAGAACTTTCCCCAATCCCCCTCCCCCTTCAGAGAACACTGCAGAAAGCAGGCAGGTTACTGATACTAATGAAGGGCAGCAGGAAGGTACAAAACAAAGAGAAGCACACCAGCCCAGCCCAGTTTTAGAAGCCCCTCCTCAGGAAGCAAGTGAGGGAGATAGTGGATTGACTGTGCAACAAGAAGATACTGCCATACAGACAGAAGTGCCCCCCCCCCCAGGTAACCCAAGAAGTAGGGAAATCTAAAGGGGCTACCAGGCACAGGCAGAATTGATCTCAACCAAAGCCTAACATTCTAGAAAACAGCAGGTAGTCCAGTAACTAACAGATATGAGGATCTATTAGAAATCCCTGAAGCCTCAGGCAATGAATTTGACGTTTCCTCAGTCTGATCCAACTTGCCAGATGTCAGCTCAGATAGAGAAGACCCCCTTCCACCTGAAGGTACCACCCCGTCCAAAGCACAGTGCCCCACAAAGGCTAAAGCTAAACTAAAACATGTCAGGCAAACAAGGAGAACAGCTAAGCAGCCCCTGTGAATAAATAACCTCTCACCCCCCCGTTAATGGAGCCTTGCTTATTTCATTATTCATTCAATGTTAACAGTGTAAAAAATCATGCAAAGAAACAGGCTGTATTTTCATTTTTAAAATCTTTACATGCTGGTATTTTTCTCCTACAGGATACTAGATTGCACACCTTACAAGGCCTTAGGGAAGCCACAAAACTGTGGCACGTTGGACCTTCTTACTGGTCAATAGGCCCGGATCCATGTTCAGGGGTAGCAATCTTGTTTTCAGGGGTGTGGTTTCAGTTAATTAAAGTACTGGACTTGTCTAGTAGGGCACTTATAGTGGAAGTTAAAATATAGGGAGTTTTATATATGATAATTAACATATATGCAGCTCAGAGAAAAGTTGAAAGAATAGCGCTATTCCAAACCATTCAACTCTATTTGTACTCCTCCCAGAACGTAAACCAGGGTGGAGACTTTAACTGCAGTCTATCCCTGGCAGACAGGGATAGGAATACCAAAACGATAAAAATATTTTGTGACATGGCATTTTTTGAAAAAAATGGTACAGGCCACTAATCTACTGGATGCACATAATTCTGCTGCAGGGAAAACTGAACCCACATTTCATAGGCAAGGCAAGGTAATTTTATTTATAAGATGTCCAATCCCAGAGGCTCTGGGAGTCAAACATGAGTGGAATATACAGCAATAAATTAAAACATATAATAAAATCTCATTAAAACCATAATAAAATTAATATTCTGGAACAATAAAAGGTTAACAAAAGTCATACTTCAAGGGACTGGACAAAACTAAGAATGACATCAACAGTCAAAGGCCAGACTGAAGAGGTGGGCCTTTGGCCACCCCTTAAACACCTCTATCGAGGGAGCATCCCGGACTGCAGGTGGAAGCGAGTTCCACAGGGTTGGCTCAGAGACACTAAATGGACAATCTCCCAAGGTCTTGAGCTGAACCCTGGGAATGTCCAGGAAGCCCCTAAAGGAGGAGCACAGTGAGCGAGTAGAGGACACCGGTGTCAGGAGCGCAGACAGGTAACCAGGACCCAGCCCATATAGGGCCTTAAATGTGAGAAGACCCACCTTGAAAAGGATCCTCCCTCTGACTGGCAACCAGTGCACAGCATGCAGGACCGGAGTCACATGACTGGACCTCGAAAGGCCCGTCAGCAACCTGGCCACTGTGTTCTGCACTAGCTACAGTTTGCAGAGGGTCCCTCCTATGACCCCAAAGTACAGAGCATTGCAGCAGTCGAGCCTGGAAGTCACAAAGGCATGCACTAGTGTCAGCAGGTCCTTGGGTGGAATGAGGGGCTTAATCCGAGCAATGTTCCGCAAGTGGTAAAAAACACTGCTAGCTATAGGTGACACCTGATCTTCAAAGGTCAGTCTGCAGTCAAGGATCAGGCCCAGATTATGCACCCTCAGAGAAACCACCAGCAGCACATACCCCAGAACAAGTCCAGAGTAGACCCTTGGTGGCAACCCATCATGCCCGCGACCAGGCTCGATCCCTAATACCTCAGTCTTAGCCAGGTTGAGTCTCAGCCAGCTGGAAGCCATCCAGTCATTGATTTTAGCCAAACAGCTGTTAAGCATGTCAACAGCTCCTGGGTGCAAAAGACAAATACAGTTAGGTGTCATCTGCATAACAGTGAAACTCCACACTGTATTGTCAAATGATTTCACCCAGGGGAAACATATACACTGTGAACAACATCAGTGACAGGATTGAACCCTGAGGTTCTCCACAGGACAGATGCATTGGGGAGGAGGAGAAATTCCCCATCACCACCACCTGTTGCATCCTGTCCGAGAGACAGGACTCAAACCATTTGATGACAGTACTGGTGAGTCCAAAAAACTCAGAGCTGATCAAGAAGCACAATGTGATCCACAGTGTCAAAAGCTGAGGAGAAATCAAGAAGTACAAAAACTGACCTGTCTCCTTTATCTCTAGCCCTGAGCAAATCACCATGCACTCTCGCTAGAGCAGTTTCAGTGCTATGTTTGGCCCGAAAACCTGACTGGAAAGGCGCATAGATATCTGAGGACACCAGGCAATTCTTGAGCTGTTGTGCCACCAATTTCTCAACAACCTTGCTCAAAAAAGGCAGGTTGGAGATCAGACGGTAATTTGCCAGGATGGCTCGGTCGAGGGAAGATTTCTTTAGGAGGGGCTTCACTAGTGCTTCGTTCAAAGCAACTGGAAAGATTCCCTCCTCCATGGAGCACCTGGCAATCCTGACAAACACCGCGCCAACGACATTGACACATCCCATTAAGAAACGTGTTGGTCCAGTTCACGAAAGGTGTTCTTCAGCTCCAAGATCACCTTAGTCACTTCAGATGCCTCCACTGGCCTAAACTCCTCCCAGACAGACCAAGTGCCTCTGAAACTCCTGACTCAATCACTGCAAGACAAAAGCCTCCCTGGCAGAAAAACAGAGCAAACTCTTCACATAAAGTGGTTGAAAAAGGTTTTTTCAGCTGAAGACAGGCAGGATATAAAAGCCTGTCTATGGTCCAAAACAGCTGAGATGTTCTTCTACTCCCTGCAGCAATTTCACTGGACAGAAATTCTGCCTTCTTACAGGAAATCACCCCCTGGTACTCAACAGAGTGAGCACATAGGGCCAGCCTGTCAGCCTCCAGCTGGGTCTTCCACCAGCACTGCTCCAACTTCTGACCCCAGATCTTTATCACCTTGAGACAGCCATCAAACCAAGGGAATCTCAAGCGAGAGGATCTGGGTCATATACAGACTGATGCGATGACATCTAGAGCTTTAGCAACCACCCTATTATAGGTGGCCACCGCCTCTCTAGTGCCAACCGCACATGCTGCATCAGCCCTAGATAGGTCAGCTAACACCAGCAGTCCAACTGGGTCAACACCCCTTAAGAGGCGATAGCTGACCATCTCCACAGGGGAGGGACTTTCAGGGGGGCCCCAAAGTTGAACTCCATGGTGCAGTAATCAAACCAAACTACCTGGTCAGTCTTGAGGTTATTAATCTCAAGACCTAGCTGAAACACCAGATCAAGAGTGTGGACATGCTGGTGGGTAGCAGCAGCAACTGCTTGTGACAGACCAAGCTGCTCCTGTGGCCTTGGCTCTCTCCGAGCAGGCCACAGCTAACAGACCACCCGACTGACCCCCAGACAGATTCAGGTACGCACCGGACCTCCGAAACTCGTGGTTTTGAATGCCACTGTTTTGACTGGATGCCCAGTGGAGGAACCAGGCACTGATTGACAGCTTTACTCCTTGGCTGATTTTCCAATGCCTGGTGCTTCCTGATCTCAGGGAAATCTCTTTCTGTGCTTTGTTCTGGACTGAATTTTTCACCACCCCTCCCCACAGTATTAAATAGACCCTTACTCCACCCCTTCCTCAGCCTAGCAGCAGATTGGTTACTCCACTGCTGCACATTTTCATGCTATTGGCCTCCCTGTCTTCAATACCTGACTTGACCCACTTTCTCACCGCCCCTTTTTAAAGCAGTCCCACCCACAGGATCACACATTTCCTCTCAACCTTTCTCCAGCCACTCCATCTAACTCCTCTAATTACTGCTCTACCTGCCCTATTGTTGGGACCTCACCTAATTCGACTATATACCCTTTCAACTATAAACCAGCTAGCAGTCAAGCAGGCCAGCAACACCAAACAAGCTACCTTGGGGTGCAACCACCTCCTACTACTCCTCACTACCTCTTTTGGCATTGCTGGTACCATACACGTCCTTTTGTTCTGCAAATTTTGGACTCCCCACTGTTCTGTCTGACTCTTTGTATGAATGCCCTTTATTAATCCTCACTTTCCTTCTCTCCCTCAGCCGAGGAACTGCCACCCAGGCTCTCAGCTCCTAAGCCACGGGATTCCTGGCTACCAGGTGGTCGGCGCCCCTCTAGCCATCACTCGAGACTGCAGACACGGACCCAAGGTCCTACAAGGTACGGCAACTGCTGCAACCAACCAGATTGCGAGCGCCCTCTCAGACCACACTCTGATTGGACCCTGGCGGAAGCCAGCTTGCTCTTTGATTTTAAACCCTAAAAATGTTTATGTTGGGAAAAATGTTAAAAGCCAAGTGTTAACCAAGTCTGTAATTGAAAGGACTTGAATTGTGGTTTGGAAAGAAATCTAGTGTCTACAGCCCTTTCCCTGCATCGTGCACTGGCCCTAGACACTTTTGGGTGCCAAAGTAATACACGTCCTTTTGTTCTGCAAATTTTGGACTCCCCGCTGTTCTGTCTAACCCTTTATGTGAATCCCCTTTATTAACCCTCACTCTCCTTCTCTCTATCAGCCGAGGAACTGTCGCCCAGGCTCCCAGCTCCTAAGCCGCGGGAGTCCCGGCTACCGGGCGGTCGGTGCCCCTCTAGCGATGCTCGAGACCGCAGACACAGACCCAAGGCCCTACAAGGTACGGCAACTGCCACAACTTTTTTGACCGCCCCCCCCACCTCCGCTGATTATTAAATACAGTACCTCCTGCCAAAATATTAGTCCACGTCCCCTGGCGCAGTGCCCCACCAATAGAGATTTAGCTCGTGATTCCCCTCTTCTCTGTCCAGCCTACGGGATCCAACTCTCAGGGCCTCACCTTACTAAAACGCATAGGCTCTCCTTGGCTGTACCTTCACCACTAAATATTTTTAATGCTATCAAATTTGGGTCGACCTGGATTGGAAAGCTACTAATAAGCTGCATTAATCCAGCAACCCCACTGGCCCCTGGGCTAACTGAGTGGCTCCTTTTTTGAGGTACCATCATGTCAGGCCCTATATGGCTCCCTGCCCCTTCTTCTGCTGATACCAGCTTCCCAGCATTGGACACCTGAACTACCATCATGTTTGGTCTACAATGGCACCTTGTGCTGTATACCACATGGCAACTTATCCTTTAATTGCCTCCGTGATTCCAAGTACCAATACCTCGAACCCTGCTCTTGGACCACACATACCAGTAGTACTTATAACACTCCCCCACTACAAGGCCCACCTCCCACCATGCAGACTTCTATCTCCTCCCCACCTATTGTGGTAGGGGTACTAGCTCTTGCTACAACAGATCAGTTCTTCTATGATGGCTACTTTCCAGTCCTTAAAAACATCAGATCTACTAGACGGGAGAAAGGCAGGAATTACAAGCTTATAATTATCGCTCTAAGAAAAATCCTACTTATCCTCCTGCTATGTTCAGGCAATGTTAAACTCAACCCTGGCCCCCCAGAAGCTATTGCTTTGCCAGCAGAACTAGCAAATTTAAAAGGAATAAGCTTCTTGAATATTAACGTATGTAGCCTCCTTAAAAAGATAACCTTAATACAAACCTGGGTAAATCATACCTCTCCTGACATACTTGTGATTTCCAAAATTTGGCTTAGACCCAGCACCACTGATAGAGAAGTAAACATACCCAACTATGCCTTGTTCAGAGCTGATAGGCATGCCAGAGAAGGAGGGGTAGGTATCTACGTTAAAGACAAATTTTCCGCCTTCTGCTTATCCTCGGCATCTGTCGCCAGCAAATTTGAATGCCTAATTCTCAAAGTGGAAATTGCACAGACTACTGCACTCTGCGTAATAGGATGCTACAGACCACCGTCTGCTGGCCTACAGCTTGTGTCATATCTAAGTGACAAGTTGGGACAGGGGCTGCCAGAAACTATTATTTTAGGAGACCTCAACTTTGACTGGCTCTCTTACACAGCTGCCCCCCTTGCATCCTTCTGTGATGAACATGGGCTGACGCAACTTATTACTGAACCAACACGCCCAGACGTGAAGAACCCCAGTAAAAGTACACTTTTGGATGTGCTAATGGTGAGCAAAGCTCATCTCTTCTCCCACGCTGATGTCTTCTTCTCAGACACCAGTGACCATTGTTTTATTGCGGGAGTAAGATCCACCAACAACCCAGCACCCATCAGCAAGTTTTCTATGAAGAGATCCAGGTGCAACTT
This sequence comes from Neoceratodus forsteri, assembly GCA_016271365.2. NCBI lineage: Eukaryota > Metazoa > Chordata > Ceratodontiformes > Ceratodontidae > Neoceratodus > Neoceratodus forsteri. Next base: position 1,060,078,633 of record CM028130.1, on the reverse strand, counting down.
CAATGAACATGCCTACCTAAAAGAGCTTAAGTACTCCCCTGAGTGGCAAGATTTCTACCTGGCCAAAACGATTACGTCAGCTTACAATATCTTCCACAACATTCTATCAAGAGCCCTTAATAAGTATGCTCCCCTGATTAAAGTTCGAACTAGGACCAAAACATGTAAATGGTTCACCCCTCAGATCAAGTCCTTGCCTCTAGGAAGAGATAAGCTCTGGAAAAAAACACTCAGACTGAACACTGCAGAGGATTGGAACCAGTTCAGGAGACTACGAATTTTATGTACCAAAACAATCAGAGAATCGAAGACCACCTTCTTCAAATCCGAACTCGACTCTGCCACAAAGAGCCCAATCAAGCTCTGGAACACAATCAATGATCTGCTAGGCCACTCCCCAGGAAATTCACTCCCGACCAAGATTACCTCTGGCAACTTGACTATAACAGAAAAGATGGATATACTTGACGCATTCAATAACCACTTTGCTACTGCAGGCATGGCATTTGATAACTTCCCCTGCAAACATACTTTGCTCCCAGACTGCCAGCCAACTGCCTGAAACTCCGATAGTTTCGCTGCCTTTCTCGCTTCAACCTGCCCCACTGAAAGAGGTAGAGGACCTCTTGCTTCAGTTGGATACTAGAAAAAGTGCTGGGGCCGACACCCTTGACCATTACTTCCTAAAAATTGCCTACCACGTACTAGCAATACCCGTCACCCACCTTTTTAACTTATCCCTGTCTCAGGGCAACTTACCACCTATATGGAAGACAGCACATGTCATACCACTGTTCAAATCAGGTGACCCATGTGATCTCAATAACTACAGGCCAATTTCCCTCCTTCCAGTCCTGTCCAAGCTCCTAGAGAGAAAATTATAAATGCACAGCTGAGGACTCACCTTGAGTCTAGGGAACTGTTAAATCCTATGCAGTCTGGATTCAGAGCTAAACATAGCACTATCTCAGCCCTCACCAAAGTTATTAATGACTGGCAGCGTAATCTTGAGAGCAAAAACTTTATTTGTGCTGTTTTCCTTGATCTAAGCAAGGCTTTTGACACCGTCGACTATAGTCTGCTCCTCTCCTCCCTTCAAACCATAGGTGTGGACCCCTCCTCTCTGCGTTGGTTTACTGACTATCTTACAGGGTGCCTTCAACAAGTTAAAGCCGAAGGAGGCCTGTCCCCCTTAAAAAGTCTGCAAAGAGGGGTACTTCAAGGTTCTATATTAGGGCCCTTACTTTTTGCAATCTACATTAACAACATCGACTACTGTATAAAAGAAGCCAACATTCATCTGTTTGTAGATGATACAGTTCTCTCGTGAGTCGCCCAACACCTGAAGCTGCCTCAATGACTGACAGTCAGAATTCAACCTTTGCAAAGCCAACTCCTCCAAAAAGCTACTCATTAATGCCAAAAACTAAGCGATGGTCCTCTCCCCTTTTATCTGTACAGCTAACCCTGTGTCCAGTGGGACAGTTCCCCAAATTACCACAGTTCTAGGTGAAAAAACTAGAATTTGTTACAAAATTCAAGTATCTGGGAGTTTGGATAGACCAAAGACTCTCCTTCATTGAACATATCGAGGACTTGCTAAAACACCAAGCAAGGCTTGGATTGTTTTTAGAAGCAACCAATTTCTCACCAGAGATGCCAAGAAACAACTGGTCCAATCCATTTTCCTATCATTGGTTGACTACGCTGACTTCCTTTACAGCCAATGCCCCAACTCTTACATGGCTAAACTGGACACACTCTACCATCGAGCACTGAGGTTTATAACGGGACTCCCCTTTGACATGCATCACTGCACCCTATATGCGGCAGTGCGGTGGACATCACTAAAGTTCAGATGCCACAGAAACACCGCTCTCTGGACCTATAGAGCCATCTCTATTAAGCTGCCTTACTATATCTCCTGCTGTCTTCCCCTGAGTATAATTGGGAAATACGCGTTAAGAAGTTACTCAGCTATTACACTTAAAATACCCAAAGCAAAATCCCGCTTCGGCAGGGCAGCCATAAGCTTAGTGCTACCTACCTTATGAAGCGATCTACAAAAAACCCTCAAATTAAGCACTCTAATCAGTATAAATGCCTTCAAGACGCTTTATTTCCATACAATCAGAGAAGTATGTAACTGCTTCACCCACTTAGACCCAGTACCAGTGTCTGCACTGGTATATAGCCACGCCTAGACCCAATTTTTAGTACTGACCCCCCAGCTTGCTCCTCACCAGCCTAATTGTTCTCTCTCTCTCTTATCTCCCTGTCTTATCAACACTAGGCCCATCCATCCCCTTATTCTTCCTTTCCCAACCTCGGATAGGAGTTCACTACCCTGGGTTGTGACATCCTACCATGCCCCGTACTTTATAGCATTCATTCCCGGGGCTCACACATACTCCTTTTCTCCATCCACCTTCTCTACATCCTGTTTTAACAACTCCTTTCTGTGCACTGTGCCCTCCTAACCTTTCTCCCCCTACCTCCCTCCCTTCCCCCCTACCTTCACCTCTACCTGGTGTATATTTTAATTTTTTTCTTCTGTTACTTCCTCCTGCAACCTTAGATAACCTGTTTTATCTTCCTATAGACACTTCTATGTATGTAAATATCATGTAATCTGTACAATATCTGTATAATTCTATGTACATATGAACTTCTTTTTCTTCCTCTCTGTAAAGAGTATTATCTGTATTGCCTTGTAAATACCTGTGTTGACCTGTATATACAATTGTTCATGCTCCACCCAGGTCCATCTTGCAAATGAGCTTCTGTTCAACGATGAACGCCTGGTTAAATAAAGACTTGATTGACTGATTGATTGATTGATTGCATCAACTTGAGGAGGTTGTAACTGAAATGCAAGGATTCATCATTGACCCATGTATTGAAATTCCCCAGGATCAAACACCTGGGGGACTCCAACACCTGGTCGATGAAGAAGTCCACTACCTCCTGCAGGAATTCCCAACCCCCACCCCAGGGGGGCGGTAAACAAGGAGAATCCTGCAACCTTCACCTGTACTCTCACGCACAGTGATGCACTCAAAAGATCAGGTGCCACCAACCAGGTGCACCGAGAAGCCCAAACTGGATTGAAAAATTATGGCCACTCCCCCACACCTGTGATCCTTCCTTGGACAGTGCACCACAGTATAGCCAGTGGGGATGGCAGCCTCAGAAACTGGGCCCGCATTGTCACCCAGCCAGGTCTCCGTGATGCAAGCCAGGTAAACAGAAGAAATCAAGTCCTCAAAAATCGCAGTTTCTCATTGCTCCTCATTCACCTGGCATTGCAAAGCACTGCCCAAGGAGGATTGTAGGATGCAGCCACTCCTCTAGCTGCCTGCCCACTCAGTCTGGTGGGAACCCTTGGTATGGAGACCAAACACATTGGGCCTCTCCCTAGGCTCCGATTACACCCAGGGCGTCTCCTGCACCAAACAACCTCAATGCTGCTCACCACCTCCTCCTCAGCTGTCACTAGCCACAAGAATATACTGCTTTTTTATTTCTCCATCCCTCCATATTCAGGCTGCAAAAGTGTTAGTTTCTGAATTTTCTGACCACAAAATTCTGCATGTCTCACTGGGTAGCACCAGCTTATGGTCCAGGGACCAGGAAATTTAATTCTTCCCTACTTGAGTCTCCAAATGTTAAACAAGAGACTGATTATTTTTTAACAGCCAGAAAATCTGTTTATGTTATGTATGAGGACCCCCCCCCATGGTGGGAAGATACCATTTCTGACCTGACCACACTATTAACAAGCTCTGGCAGAGCCACTATGACTGTGAATGCATTAACTAGATAAGGGTGTTTCATGGGCTTAAACATAAACATTTATTTATTTAAAAAATATCAGCTTTACAAACCTTTGAGTCAGAGACTCATTTACAAAGGCACCTCGTCGAAACTAATACAAAGACAGCACAGTTAACAAGTCCAAAAACAATGGCTCGGAGAGCAGACAGTTATAACAATCATTCACTGGAGATACAAGGGTAGCAGTAGATAAACAGATGACATAGTTTAGGCACACAGGCACCACATCAAGAAGACCAAAGCAGTTCAAACAATATACAATAGCTAAAGCAAATAGACATCAGGAGTTAAAGAGAAGCCCAGAGTGTTCACATGAAGGCTATTGCATACACTAACTGAATCAAAGTATAGTACATTGAGAAAGGGCATATTTAAGCAACAAGGCATGACAGGGTGTGTGTTATCATGTAATAGCATCACTCCTGGGGTGGGTCGAAGCACGAGGCAAAGCTGAGTATGTATATACACCTATTTATTTGATCTACTGGATCAGAAATATTTGCACAAGCTGTGCCCAGTGCAGATTTTACAGCACTGGTCCTGATCTAGTGATCTGGGTTTTACCCATACCACACTGCATATGGCTTAGTGATATACTGTACAGAAGGCTGCAGAGTCTAACCCATTGAAGGTTGAAGTTTCAGAAAACCATTATGCTACAAATATCAAGACTCACTCCCTCCCTCACCCCCAGTCACAGTTAATCCTTTTTTTTTATTTAGTTGTTTAATCAGGAGTAGCACACTAAGCTGAAAGCTTTTTTACAGGTGCGACCTGGGAGCACAGGGAAGTTAAGTGACTTGCTCAGGGTCCCTCAGTATGCAAGTGGAAGCTGTGGGATTCAAACCCTGGTCTGGTCTGCTGGATGTCACCAGATTTGCAGTTCAGAGCCTTAAACTACTACGCTATACTGCCTCTACCAAAGTCATGCTTAAATATTGGTGCCTCTACATCCAGGACACTAAGCTTTTAATGCCAACATGCTTCTTCTGCTGCTGTGAGTTAAACTCTTTATTTAAAAACATTTTGTTGAGAAATTTTTGTTTTAGTATATCCATGGTCAGGAAAAATGAATTTGTAAAAGAAACCAAAATCCTCATTTTTCAGTTCATTGAATCACAATACAGCATGTTATGAATTTTTCAGATTCTATGTTGAAATCTAGATTTAGTATTTGCCGTATTGGTCCTTGCAAGAACTGATCCAGAAGCAAATGATTTGATACCTTTTAATGGACCAACATAGATGTAACAACAAGAACAAAGTGCTCTAGCTTTCGGACCAATCAGTCCTTCTTCAGAAGCCTAATGGCCATTGTTTAGAAAAAAACAATACTTTTAACAGCTAGATCATGCAGAAAAAACTGAATAAATCCCCATTGGTTTAAAATACTCATTTAAAATATACAGATGATGATGTCAGAGAAGTTTAACAGTACCATATTACCTTCATCCAGGAGGTTCCCAGGGTCAAATCCAAGGTTCTTGGTGCAAAACACATACAAAGAATCCTACTGCATTTAAATTTAATTGATATAAGATAACACTTCTGGAGCAGATGACTCTTAAATCAAGCTATGAGTGTCACAGTGTGCATAAGGATGTGATTACTGAAAAGCAACCCCCACCCAGATTAAAGACGTACTAAGAATGTCTTACGACTCCAAGAAGTTTCAATGCATGCATTATAGACAAGAAATTACCAGTAAAGTTGTCTTAAAAACATCAGTGCACACTGTATGATGTGTAAAACTTAGCTGGACCTATCACCCAGCTATACTCTCCAGCTAGATATCATGCCCCATCATTTCAGAAACCTCTAGTATAGTGACAGGACTTATAAATGATAATTTAAATATAAATTGACAGTATTAGTGTCAAACAAAAACTACAGTCGAGGACCACCAAGGAATTAAGACCATGTAGCCTGATATGTACTGATGTCAATATACACTAAGAATTTAACAACTTGGTGTACCAGAAGTGTCTAAGGAATCTGAAAAAGTGAAAAAAATGTAATTTCTCTTCTCCTCTTCACACAAACAATACACCCTATCCCACCCCACATCCCCATAATGCGGGGGGGGGGATAATTAGCTTTAAGGAGATAAGGAGATACTCTCTCTCACTCTCACACACACACACACACACACACTCTCCTAATGAACCTTTATTCACATCAGTCACTGCAATTGTTCCCCAAAGGAATTCAACTTGTCATGAAATCCTAAGTGAAAGGGCTCATGTACCCTAATACCTACAGAGTAAAAATGTGACACTATTTAACTGTACTTCTACCTGCATAGTATTATTAGGAGCAAGCTTTCACCAGAACAGAATACCATGTCACACAATGGCACACGACCCTGCAATCAATGCACCTGTAAGACTTGTGGGCTTATTTCCACCTCGGACTGTGTGGTTACATCACAAAACAGACAATTCAAGGTGCATGGGAGTTATACATGCACATCATGACATGTTGTTTATTTCATTCAGTGCAAAAGATGTCCACAAACAGGTTATGTTGAAGAGACAAGCCAACAGCTCTGCACTAGGATGAACTCGCACAGATATACTATTAGAACAAAGAAGACTGAAAAAACAGTGGGGCACCATTTCTCCCAGCCTGACCACTCAATTTCGGATATGTCAGTAATATTCTTAAAAGGAAATCTCGAAAACACACAACAGAGACAAGCTTTTGAGATTAAACTTATTTTACATCTTAATATGGTAGTAGATGGGATGAACATTGATCTGGGTTTTGTGAGACATTACAGAAACTGACATCCACAGACTTCTTCTTCTGACTGGCATATTATAGGACTTCAGCATGTGTGGGATATGGGTGTGTATGAGTATGTATGTGTGTGGGTATGTGTTGTTAGATATGTGATATAACCAGTATGGGGCCTGCTGTCACATTGAGGTAGGCCTCTATTTAGATACATGAAGTTACAGTGTGTTACTACTCTTACTTCACACACATAATGGATATTAATTCCTTCTTACTTTTTATCTTTGCCCTGGAGTGGGGTCGATTCTGTTGTACCATATTCAGATTACCTAGCCTGTTACTGTACATACAGGAGTGTTATCATAGACTGTCACATATTTTTTTAACTCTGTACATATTGGGGTGTGATATCTCATTTGCATGGGGGTCCTGGACAGATCTTTTTACATTAGGGTAATATTGCAGTGATTTGTGGAAATGTAGGTATGTTAGACCTCTGGTCTTACACACATACTTTATATTTACTTCTAGTTACCTTATCCTGGGGACGGTGGCAGTTTTATTTCATTGTAGTTCTATCCAGAATCCTTGGAAGTGTTACTATGCAGATAGGAGTACAGTTAAATAGTGTCACATTTTTGCTCTGTAGGTATTAGGATACATGACCCCTTTTACTTAGGATTTCAAGACAAGTTGATTTCCTTTGGGGAACAATTGCAGTGACTGATGTGAATAAAGGTTTATTAAGAAGAGAGTGTGTGAATGTGTGTGTGTGTGTGTGTGTGTGTGTGTGTGTGTGTGTGTGTGTGTGTGTGTGTGTGTGTGTGTGTGTGTTTGTGAGAGAGAGAGAGAAGTATCTCCTTAAAGCTATCTATCAACCCCCCACCCCCTCATTATGGGGATGTGGGGTGGGGTAGGGTGTATTGTTTGTGTGAAGAGGAGGAGAGAAATTACATTTTTATCACTTTTCCAGATTCCTTAGACACTTCTGGTACACCAAGTTGTTCAATTCTCAGTGTATATTGACATCAGTACATATCAGGCTACATGGTCTTAATTCCTTGGTGGTCCTCGACTGGAGTTTTTTGTTTGACACTAATACTGTCAATTTATATTTAAATTATCATTTATAAAGTCCTGTCACTATACTAGAGGTTTCTGAAATGATGGGGCATGATATCTAGCTGGAGAGTATAGCTGGGTGATAGGTCCAGCTAAGTTTTACACATCATACAGTGTGCACTGATGTTTTTAAGACAACTTTACTGGTAATTTCTTGTCTATAATGCATGCATTAAAACTTCTTGGAGTCCTAAGACATTCTTAGTATGTCTTTAATCTGGTTGGGGGTTGCTTTCAGTAATCACAACCTTATACACACTGTGACACTCATAGCTTGATTTAAGAGACATCTGCTCCAGCAGTGTTATCTTATGTCAATTAAATGTATATGCAGTAGGATTCTTTGTATGTGTTTTGCACCAAGCACCTTTGACCCCGGGAACCTCCTGACTGAAGGTAATATGGTACTGTTAAACTTCTCTGACATCATCATCTGTATTTTTTAAATGAGTATTTTAAACCAGTGGGAATTTTTTCAGATTTTTCTGCATGATCTAGCTGTTAAAAGTATTGTTTTTTTCTAAACAACAGCCATTCGGCTTCTGAAGAAGGACTGGTTGGTCCGAAAGCCAGAGCACTTTGTTCTTGTTGTTACATCTGTGTTGGTCCATTAAAAGGTATCAAATCATTTGCTTCTGGATCAGATTCTATGTGTAACCTACAGTAAGTCAAACAGAAATTAGACCCAAATGCCCACCTATCTGCAAGTCAAGCAAATGTGGTTATTAACACTCAGTTGTAAACACCTATAGTCACAGCCAGGATTCACATTGCTAGGCTCTGGGTAAGTATGACAAGTTTCCTAAATACTGGTACCTTATCCAGCTGTGTTCTGCTTGGGGGTTGTGTGTGTGTGTGTGTGTGTGTTTAAACATGTAACTTTCTATAGTATATTGTATAGCACTGTGAATCCTGGCTGCAGTGGGGGTTTTTTTCTCTGCTGTGGCTAAGCAAAACACTGTAACAAGACTCTGGCCTGCTGTAGGGGCTATTAGACATCAAACCAAAGGGTAAGCTGTGAAGACTAACTTGGAGAAGATGCAATAAAACAAACTTGAATGACAGCCTCCAGACATCATAAAACACCCAGGGAAATTAGAAAAAACTCCTCTAACAGCCTAGGCAGAAACAAAACACTGGATTGAAGTGAGAACTCAAAACTGGTAGTAATACATATATTCCTAATTTTAACATGCAGTTTTCCTTTAAGAAGATTCAGTAGAATATAAACAGTAGCCTAGAACTGCCTGCCTAAGAATGAAGTTGGTATATTATTTGGAAAAAGGGAAGGCTAGGTCTCTTGTTATGCAATGTCCTGTAAAGTATCACACTAACTGCTCTTAGGATGTTGATGTCAAATGCTGTGAGGTGCCATGGGGAACTTGTTATGCAGGAAGTTCCAGGAAGTGTTTAACCCATTCTACTTCTAATAGCTTTCTCAAACTTAAAAATAAAAATATACTTCATCACAACTGTGTTTACAAGGTACTGTGCCCATGATTAAAATAATTTGAACCCCATCCCCCAAAATGTGCCCTCACATGAACATGCATGATTTATCTGTAAAGACAATTAAAAATGTATTTCTAAATGCATTAGTAACACCAATGCAAGATTTTGAAACTACTAAAAAGACAAACTACTGTATATATATAGATAGATAGAATATGGTAAACAAATACTGTTAATCCCAAAAGCTGAACTTTGTTTTCAGTATATAAATGTTTAAGAAATACCTGAAAGCTGTCTATTTTCCTTAGTTTTTAGACACTTCTTAGTCTTTCCTTTTGAGACACCAGGTGACTCTGATAATCATCTGTTCCAAGGGTTTTTAAGTCAGTTTGAAGGCATTTTAAGTATCTTCTGTTCCAGTCCTTAACAAAATGCAGGGAACTCCACAGAATTGTTCTATTCCTTGGTCCACATCCCAAACATGTGAGTCTTCTTTCAGGATAATAGATCCACCGCTTGCCCCTCCCATATGAATAAAAAAAAGGCGGGATGGACCTTTTGGAGCTTCTTGGGTGGACCTTACCTCCCCCCAAAAAAACAATGCTGCCTCCCACTACTCAGGTTCCAGTTGTTGTACCACCCATTTAAGAAAGAAAATAGTACCCTGCAACCATTGACTAACATGAAAGCATATTTATTTGAAGGTGGAAAACATTTCTTGGAGGAGGGTACGGCAGAGGAGGCTATTTTCACCTTCAGTCAGTTCCACAGACAGAAAACATAACATCACTCCTTTTGTACATGCAATACTCCTGTAGACTCCGCCCACAGTCATAAAAACATATAGTAAAAGTAAAAGGAATAATGATTACCATCAATACTTGCAACATAGAATGCAGCTTCAGAAATTACTATCTTTTTCACATATTACAGGTCAGAATTTTAATGCACAGATACACAATATAAAGCAAAAAATTATAGCATTTCATCAAGTCCCAAGCCCACAACCTACAGAATCAGCAGTGATTCTCTACACAGGGACAAAAGGAATTCACTTCCCTTATGAAACCTGTAACACCAATGCTAAACAAAAACAGATGAATGGATTATGGGATGAGAACCATGTCCTACAGTCAGATTTGCCAGGAATTAGGAAAATAGTAGTCCATCATACCTAACAATTGTTTACAGTTACTCAGGTGGAAAAACAAGATTTTGAGGCCCTGTTTAATGATTTAGAAAATCCCACATGCTCTAAAGAACATGCAGAATTATTAGTGAAATACATCCAACAGACAGAAGTGGTTCAGGCTTTGAATACTTTGGCTAATAATAAAACATCAGGCAGTGATGGGTTAGCTAATGAGCTGTATAAATACCTTGTGTATAAACTCCAAGTAGAACTAGCACAAGTTTTCTCATGCAACCTGCGAGACCACTCACCCTCCCTTAGAATGATTAATGGGCAGATAGTCTATATCTTTAAAAAAGGTGATAAAATTGATATACAGAATTGGAGACCCATATCTCTTTTAAATAATGACTTTAAAATACTGGCCAAAATTCTGAATGCCACACTGTTAAAAACTGCAGAGTATTTAATATCACCAGCACAAACCTGCTCAGTTCCAGGTTCAATGTTTGTGGAACAGCAATGAGGAGAGATGGGGTATATAGTGCTTGTGTAACTGGTAGCACTTTTTGTGGCTTAACTCTATTCTCACCCTTGAGTAGCAGGTATGTAGGTAGTGATTGTTGGGGATAGAATGCCTAGGAACAAGGGTGAGAAATGCGCCGGAGAAGGAGGAGATGGGGATGATGGTGGACGAAAAACACTCCCTAAGTAAGGGAGGTGCTGTTAGCATAGGGTTTAAGAAGAGGTTGTGGGAGGAGCTATTCCCCACATTGAACCATGGGCACAGCCCTCCCATTCAGTGTTTGCAGAATTTATTTATTCAATTTTGATAACTGGGTAGGCCCACTGAGCCCCAAAGGTCCCTTTTTCAGGGGCAACCCGGAGTAAGTTACACAGAAGAGCATTTCACGCACAGAGTGAATACAGAGCAAATAGGTGTGTTGACCATTTCAGCTTGCAATCTGGCCAGCACAGTGCAGGGTTCAAGTCTTAGTACACAGTATGGTTTAAATATTCATACAATAGGAATAAACAGAGCTAGTACAGGGAATGGACTTTACATGCAAACAGAACAATGGACAGTATACTTGAGTCTCCCTGGTAGAGGTGTGGTCTGGACTGGCCTGGGACAGAGTAGGTTGGGAGCTAGTCTCCATGGCTCATAGTTCTAGTGCATGTACAAGTGCTGTTTCATAGGTGATGTGCTCATAGCCAAGATTGGAAGATTCACAAAGCAGTTGCATCTTGCAGTTGTTGTGGGAGCTTGTTCCACAGTACTGAGGCTGCATGGGCAAAGGATCTGGTGCCTGCAATGGTGCGTACCCTGGGTTCTTCCAGGAAATTTCTCCCAGTGGTTCAGAGCAGCCTGCCTGCTCTCTTAGGGACCATCAGCCCTGTCAGACTGTCTGGGGGGCAGTTGAGGAACTTAAATGCATTACATAATAATGGGTACTGCAGGTGGTTGGTGAGTGACAGCCAGTTAAGGGAGGCCAGCATACCTTGTTGTATAGTACCTGCATTCTATTGTATTCCTGTTTTCCCATACCCTACATGACAGAGGCGGTCAATAGGTCAAAGTTGGGAGTAGGATGCTATTAGCTATTGTGATCCTGTACTTAGCAACTAGCTGGGAGTTCATGCAGTAAAGTAGACCAAGTTTCTGGTGCAGCATTTTGATTACCTGAGTGACATGAGGCTTCAACGTAAGGCCTTGGTCCAACTTCAGACCCAGGTACTTTAAGGATTTCACTACCTCAAAAGTGGTACCTGAAGAGGAGACTATAGTGAGTAGAGAGTGTTGGTCCTGACCAAGAGTTCTGGGACCAAAAAAACATGGCCTTTGTTTTAGTGGTATTTAAGACTAGCCTGTTTTCTACCAGCCAGGATTCTAGTGATTCAAAGTCCGATTGAAGGTGGGCCCCTATGTCCACAGTGCTACTCGAGGGGTGATAGATCATTGCATCATCTGCGTACTGAACCAGCAAGGATCCTCCACAATGTTTGTTCTGCTCATTGACAAATAGCATGAATAGGAGGAGGCCCAGTATGGATCCCTGTGGTACCCCTTCCTTGAGAGTCAGTGGTTCAGATATTGCACCTCTCCACTTGACCTGTTGGGAGCATCCCATCAGGTAGCTACTGAGCCATGTTAGTGAATGCTGGTCAAGACCAAGGTTACCCAGTTTGCTTAACAGGAGGTCATGATCTACTAAGTCAAAGGCCTTGGTCAGGTCAATAAAAACAGCCCCGGTGGAGGTGCCCTTGTCCAAGGCAGTTATTACTTCAGTTGAGAGTCTGATAAGGGCCGTGTCCATCCCATTGGTTTCTTCTAAATCCATGCTGTGTATGCACTAGCAGTTTGTTTATTTCCAGGTAGTCTCTGAGTGGCAGTAGACTAACCTTTCCTGGATTTTGGCTAGCATGCATAGGAGAGAGATAGGCCTGTAGTTGTCCATGGTCTCTCTAGGCCCCCCTTTATGGATGGGAACCACATTTGCCTGCTTCCATCTATTAGGTACAGCCCCTTCAGTTAATGACCTCTTGAATTGCTGCCTTCACCTCATTAGTGATTAAGAGAAAGAGAGAGAAAGAGACAGTCAGGTGTTGTTATGCGCTCTTTGTGCTGTGGAGGAGCACAGAGAAGTAGGCGAGCAGTGCTTAAAATATGTATTTAAAAGGTATGCCACCATTGCCTATTGTCTACTCGCTATCCAGTTAATCTTTTTGTTACTGACCATCCGCGTGTGTGTCTGTTTATATCTTTTGCTTTTAGATCGGGCGAGTCGGTGGTGGCATGGGCCTCCCAGGGACCAGGGGATCCGACAGCTGTTTAATATCTGTGGTTGTGGGATCAGCTCCAGCTTCAGTCCATCAAGGGGTCTGCTGGTCCTATGAGATCCAGGACTTTGACTTCTGTGGGTTCAGAATTCCAGGATTATAAGAAGAGGACTTACAGAAGAAGAAGGAGAAGCAGGAGTGGTGACAGCTGCGAGAGCCCAAGGACTTTAAAGAACTTTAAAGCAACCCAAGTCGGATCTGGATTTATAAATGGACTATAACACATTGCATAATAAAAAGCTGAGTAGTTTTCTCTCAGTTGGTAGTTATTATCCCTGTTATTTTCTTTGTTTAATTTTAGTTTGGGTTTTTTGCCCAGGAGAGATAAATGCGACTCTAAGATTTTTAGGCTTCTGTAAATTAGTATTTTTTGTGCTGTGGAGTTTAGAGCTTTTTGTGTTTTTTCTTGTCTTTTTCCTTTTTTGTATTTGAGTTACTCTCAAATTTACTTTGGCACTTCTGGCATTGTAATTTGTATGTTAAAAGTGTGCCGACAGTTGTAAATTTCTAACCCAGGTTAGTTGAGTTACCTGAGGTTGTTTTAATTTGACTTCATATGTGTTTTATGTTTTCTCAAGTGTTTATGTGATTCCTGAGTTGGATCTCATGCTATATGCCAGTTACGCTAGTTATCCAATCAGTTCTTTAATTAGCTGCTAATTAAGTGATAACTCGTGCAGGGTTATTAAGATGTATGAGCAAGCATTTACCTGCTCAGTTTCTCTGAATCTCTGAAGCAAGAGCAGCAAAGAAAAACTTGGGAACTTAATTTTAAGAGTATGGGGAAGCCAAGTTTTGTGTTATTTCTGAAGCTTTTGAGCACTGTTTTATGTAATGGATGGCTCTTTTGATCATCTATTTTTAAGTCATTAAGCCATTTTGCTGTAGTGTCCTTAGGGCCTTAGTGAAGTGTTCTTGAGCTGTATTTTTGCCGTGGTGTCACTTACTAGTGAGGGGCTATGCCAAGTCCTTTTAACCATCTGTAATTCTAAAAAGCAGCAGAAGTAAGCACACTTTGAAATACCTTTAAAAGTGGAGGATTTTATAAGTGTGTATTGCTGTGTTTTTTATTTTAGAGATTTTTTTATTTTTTTCCCTTTATTAGATTGATTATTTAAGTTAGTTTTTTAGTTTTTTGCATTTTAGATCGGCTCCACTTAGTGTAGCTTGTAGGTATATGTTAAAAGGCAATTTAAAAGGCATTTTGTCTTATTTTGCTGACCTTGATTGAAATCGCTTGCTCTGTTATAATTTTAGTAACAGGATAGTGGATAATATATAATGCAAATGCTAAAATATTTTACTTAAATATATTATTTATTTATCTGTTCATAGTGGGAGTACCACGTGCCCTTAAGAAGTGGATTTTGGGTTATTACTGGTCCTTCTTATCTGAACTGCCATGCTTGTTATATACATGCATCTGCATAGTAGAACGAAGAATAAATTCTACTGCACTTTATCTAGTTGGTCTTCCCTCACGAAGAAGGTTTGGATCCTATGAACTATCATTCATTGAATTTCTGAACCTGACTTTTAACCTTTTGTGCTGTTGTTTTTTGCTAAGTTGGGACATACATCTGTTCTGGAAAACCTCCTGGAAGAACAATTGACTATTTCTCCTTTATAGAGAACGTGACGACTCTAAAAATATCCAAGACTTGTGTAATTATTTAGAAATGTACGAGTTTCTGTGGTTATAATATATATTGAATTTTCCACCTTTTTAATTAGAGTGGATTGGTTGCTTCAGGTGAGATAATGTCATATAAAGCAGGTAAGGGAGTAACCAAAACATATAATGGAATGCACAATAAAAATGCTAAGAAAAAAGAGGACAGCAGAGTGAAACTGGGGAGTGATAAGGATGGCAATCAGAAAATAACTCAATTTGTGTGCCCTTCAGCTGCTCATATTAAACTAAAGGGGCAATAAGAAAGTGGTAAAAAATGTTCAGCCAAAATTAACCTCATTCCCAGCAGTGAGATTACATGAAAGTATTCACTCCTCAACCCACCCTCTGCTAAAGCGAATTAGAAACTTGGAAGAATCAATGGCTTCTAAACAGTCAGGAAAAGTAATTATTTCTAAAAAAAACAAGGAAAAGTAGAAAATATTAATGCGAATAATGCCACTAATATTATGGGCCCAGACCTTCATTTATCAGATTTAACACATTCATTATTGGCCTCGATGTGCACTAGAATGAATAAATTATTATTAAATTGAAGTGACTCTAATTTATTAGACTTGGTAGATTGTGTAGAGAATGACGGTGAAAGGGAATATTCTGGAAAACCAGCTTCAAGAACTGTGTCATCTGCACAAGGTATTGACCTAAAAGCTCAGCAAGAAATAGAATCTTTAAAAAATGTCTCATTTCTCAATAACTTTGATTCTTTTTTGACTCCTTATATTACCAACCAGAATTTGAAAGGACAGATACACCAAACAGGCATGAGTAGTGCTCTCCCTAATATCTGCACTGGGAGATGGAACACTCTTCCTGAATATGATTTAAATGTGAGTGATTCCGAGAGACCACCCTTAAAGATTATGCCATAGAAAATTCACTTTCAGTAATATTTAATGAGCTAAAACAGGGCATACGTTTTGGTAATGAGCAGCTCTTGGAACTGGTTACATTACTCAGATCTTTTGTAACAACTTTTATGAAAGATAGGGAACACTATAACCCTTCTAACAGTCTGGGAGTTAATTTAAATGTAGTAAATGTTCAAGCAGAAATCTCTTAACATGAAAGGAATTTAATGGGTTCTGATCAACAAAGGGTAGAGAAAAGCATGCCAATATTTAGTGTTATGGAAAGTAATGGGGGTAACAGGAGTATTAGAACCATCATTGGCAGCAGATCTAATAAGAAGGTACTGGAAATAAAAAAAATGGTGAAAGAACTGAAAGAAAGAAAGAGAGAGAGAGAGAGAGAGAGAGATAGTTAAGGAGGGTATAATGAAGGAAAAGCTAAATAAAGTGAGAAATAGCAAAAAAAACAAAACAGCCTGCAAAGTAAGGGTCTAACCCAGAAAGTAAAAGGAAAAAATTACATAATGGGGAACAGTGAGACAATTTAAAAGGGGGAAGAATACACAAAGGGTTCAAAGGAAGGTAGGAAAAAGAAAGTGAAGTTTGGAAAGATAAGTGAAGCAATACCTGCTGAAATTAATAAAAAGAAACCTGAAACAATAGAAGAATGAAAAGAGTGCATGATTAATTTAGGAGAACTATTACCAACTTTATTTATAAAAGGGTTACGCAAAAGCAAAATGGAGAACAACTATATCTTAAAACTTGCTACATATAACCTGATTAAAGGCCTTGCAGGTTCCAAAATTGGATGGCAAGATATTAAATGTACTTATAGGTATAAAGATGGCTCCTTTAAAGGCTGTATATGTGTGGTGTTTTAAAATGCTACTATAAGATCACGTGATGCAGCAGACTGTGTAGCAGCACTTGGATTCAGCTCCCGCTATTCAGGGCTTTCATTTCAATTAAAACAGTCCCAAATAAGGTGCTAACAACCGCAGAGCTAGTTACCAAGGTGTGGATTTACGTGCCGGTAACCCGGGTCGGAAATGGAAGCAGAAATGAGAACCGCACTGCCCCGGCACACCCCACCTGTTTCCCCAGAAAAATCTTGCAAAAGAAGCAAGGCCCAGAGGACTGGGGGCAGTAAACAACCTACTACTATGGCCTCTCATATCTCAGCTTTGGAAGCAACTCCCCTCACCCTGGAGCTGCAACCATTTAGAGATGATTTAAAGTCAGTCATTGCTGAAATCAAGCAGATGTCAGGGCATTGGAAGATTTGTCCACTAGAATGTCTGATACAGAATCACGGCTTATTTTTATGGAGAAGAAATCTGATTGTACAGATAACGCAATGGTAGAAAACCGACAATGTATTAAGAAGTTGTAGCAAAAAGTCAAAGATTTAGAGGGGAGGAGCCGTAGGAATAATGTGGTGATCTTGGGAATTCCAGAAAAAGAGGAAGGTAGCAATACCATCCTATTTGTCCAGAAATTGATCGAGAAGCTTGCTGGTCCCTCTCCTTTTGAGGCCTCGTATACAATAGAGAGGGCTCACAGAGCACTGCGACCGATGCCAGCCCCTGGCCAACCACCCCGGCCCTTGATGTTTACATTTCTTAATTATCAGGAAAAGCAGTTCCTTTTGTCAAAGATCAAGGAATTAGAGCAGGTGCTCTGGGAAGGAAACTGGATCTGAATAACCCAAGACCTCCCTGCCACTGTGAGACAAAGGAGGGCCCTTTTTCATCCCACAGTAATGAAGCTTATAGCTGCAGGAATAAAATTTCATACGGGGTATCCCGCCCACCTCCAGGTAGTGATTTCAGGTGCCTGGATGTCTTTTGACGAAGTCAAACCCGTGCTGAAGGCATTATAGAAAGAATACCCTAACCTCTTCAGAGCTCGTTGAACGAGCATGAAAGCAGCAGTGACCTCGAGGAGAATTACCAGGGCTTCTGTGAGACCACATTGAGAGACTGCAAAAGAAAGCCAGTTTATCACCAAGGAATTGTTTATGGCATTTGCAGTGAATTATAACACGTTTCAAGAGTTTTGTGGGCTTGGTGGCCATTCATTCTATTTTGAAATCTGTGGGGGGGGGGTTTAGAAGTACTGGAAACTAAGGACACTTCTGAGGACTTACCTAGGGTGGTGCATAGCCTTTTATTTTTCTTTCTCTTCCCCTTCAGCAGATTTGCCTAATACCTGTGGAGGTAACAGGTTTTGTTGGCCACGATTGTTCCGTTATTTGGGAAGGGATGGTATGTAGCAATCGTTTAGTTTGGGTCAATCACATTTTAGTTCACATAAGTAGGAGGTTTCAGAATGCGGTCTCTCCACAAGAGGGCACTCTCCACTTACAAATGTTGGAAAGGATGGAGAATAACTCGCAATCGAGGTATTCTGGCATTGGAAGTTCAGTTATGAATCACTCCTTTTGACTGGAATATTCTGTCAAAATTAGGAGAGACTGATAATGGGCACCCTCACAATACTAGAGGACTTTCCACAGAGCAATTTCATCTAAGTAAACAGATGGTATTGTGAAAAGTTGTGTGTGGATATTAACGGGTGTGATAATTTTGTTTCTATATATATAATGCGGTTTGGATCTATATATTGTTTGTATTTACAATTTGGATTTGAAAGGCTGCCTCATTAACCTCCTGGGTAGTGGGAGGGGGAATACTAGGGACTGACACAGGACCAGCTGTGCCATGTGCCAATGACAGGGGGGAGAGAAGGTTGGGACTTTTTGATCAGGATGTTACCTAATTTTTGTTTTTGTACATCTTTAGGGTGGAGGTGGGGTGGGAGAGAAGGGATATTAACTACTATGAGTGCAATAACAATGCTAAGGTTGATACACTTTTGGCTTCCATATGACTCCGTGTGCAGGAAATGGAGATCACTGTCTTATTAATTAGACACAATGGCTAACAGAGTACGTATCACGACATGGAATATCAGAGGGGGTAGGAAAAGAAGGAAACAATATCAGGTGTTACATCACTTAAAGTTGTTGAACATAGACATTGTCTGTGTTCAAGAAACACACCTTTTGGATGTTGAGGCGTCCCAGCTTCGTAGACAACAGTTTGGTCATTTGTTCAGTGCCGAGGGAACTACAAATAGCTGCGGGGTCATGATTCTTATCCACAGGAAAAATCCCATTTAATACAATTAAAGTGATTAAGGACCCATGGGGAAGATATATTTTCGTTCAGGGCTTACTTTTCAATAAGGAGATAATATTAGGTAGTGTATATGGGCCCAATAATGATGCACCTGAATTCTTTACCCAACTAATACAAGTTTTACAACCACACCTCTCCATGCCTATGATCATAGGGGGAGACTTTAACCTAGTGTATGATCAGATCATGGACCGGTCAAGCCCACAAAAGATGGGTCTTTCTCCTGCCCAAAGGGCATTCCGGGAATTTCTTGATTAGACTGGAATGTGTGACATTTGGCAGATATTACATCCCTTAGACAGGAAATATACTTTTGTCTCCCCAGTTCACTCCTCCTCATTGAGGATAGATTATATATTCCAGTCTCATTCCCTCATACCCGGAACATTGGAGGCCTCGATCCTACCTGGGACCCCTTCAGATCATTCTATTGTCTCCTGTCTGATATCAATGGTATCTCTCCCAAAAAGAGGTTCCAGGTGGAAATTAAATGATTTATTGCTAAAAGATACTTCTCTTATTAAACAGATACAGGAACAGATTGATAACTTTTATCATTCTAATAACGATCCCCAGGGAAGACCAGATATGTTATGGGGAGCCTTTAAAGCATGTCTCAGAGGGGTTTTGATTAGCATGGCCACATATAGGAAAAAGGCTTCCAGTGCTAGACTGACCCACTTGCTTTCCCAAATCAAGACGCTAGAGGAAGATCTCTCCCCCACTTCAACAGAAACCGTCCGGCAAGAACTGAATAAACTGAGAGCCGCATACATGGAACTTCTTCAGGAGAAGGCAGATTATTCCATTTTAAAAACTCAGGTTTCATATACCGATCAAGGGGAAAAGGCAGGCCGACTTTTGGCACTCAGGGTGATACAAATGGAATCATCTCGTTATGTCACCTCAATATTGTCTTTGCAAGATGGTTCCCTTAAAATGCACCCAGAGGAAATTATAAAAGAATTCACGACTTACTATAAGGAGTTATATGGCCCTATGCATTCACCCCCAACAACACAACAATTGCAGGCTTATTTACAGGAGTCTAATTTACCCCGGCTTTCTCTGGAACAGCAGAATAGACTTATGGCTCCGATAAGTGCTGTGGAAATTACCTCGGTTATTGATGATTTGCCAGTGAACAAAACCCAGGGGATAGACGGATACTCGGCCTTATTTTATAAAAAATTTCAGACTCAATTAATACCAGTACTTCTCCCTTTGTATCAGCATATCTTATCGGGCGCGGATACAGACCCCTCGTTATTTGAAGCAATGATTGTTTTGATTCCCAAACCGGATAGACCTCCTGATTGTGTAACCAATTACCATCCTATATCGTTAATAAATCAGGATATAAAAATCCTGACCAAATTGTTGGCTTGCTGGCTTGATAAGGTAATGGATACCTTGATAGGATCAGAACAGGCTGGGTTCCTGAAGGGTAGGACTTCTGCTGACCTCTTAAGAACCCTTTTGCATGTCTTCTCGGTGTCCAGGGATGCACCCTACCCTGCAGCTCTGGTCTCCCTGGATGCCGAGAAGGCATTTGATAGGGTACATTGGGAGTACCTTTTCCAGGTTTTGGAGGCCTTCGGTATCCCATCCAGCTTTATAAGCTGGATACGGGCAATGTATAAATATCCTTCCGCGCGGGTGTCAGGAAATGGTGTGATCTCGGAAAAGTTTACCCTCCACTCAGGTACCAGGGAGGGATGTCCTTTATCTCCATTATTATTTAACCTGTATCTTGAACCATTAATTGGAAGGTTACAAAATTGTCTGAATATCCAAGGGATCCCCATTTACCCCTGTGAAGTAAAGGTCTCTGCCTATGCGGATGATCTCCTCCTTCAACTCTCCAACCCTGGTTCATCCATACCGTACATGCTGGACATTATTGCCACTTTTGGTAGAATGTCCAATTATAAATTAAACATAGGCAAAACAACGGTATTCCCGCTAAATAATAGACTCTTTAGATCTAATATAGCCATTTTTGGACTTAATTGGAAGCAAGATTCCCTTAGATATCTTGGCATAGAATTATCCCGAAGCCCCAAGCAAATTATAAGGTTAAATCTGGACACTTTGGTAAATAATATCACCCAAGATTTGAATAGGTGGGCTTCCCTTCCTATTTCATTATGGGGAAGAATAACCCTCATCAAAATGAATGTATTTCCACGCTTGCTATACCCCCTTTCCATGCTTGATATTTGGCTTCCCTTATCCTGGTTCAAGAAATTACGATCCCTATTTACCAAATTCCTTTGGTCAAATAAACCTTCCCGAATAGCCTATAATACCCTGACGGCCCCTAAAAACAAGGGGGGGGTTTGAGACTTCCTAATGTGACCCTCTATTTTTGGGCATTGCATATTAACAAATATATGAGATGGATATCCAAGGGAAATTTATATATGGCTCCGGGCCTGGCTTAAAATTGAATTGTCACTAATACAGACATCTGGCTTAAGCCCCAAGGGATTGTTACATATCAGGGAAAGTCTCCTCCCCCTAAAACTTAAAACTCAACAATCTCTACATCCTTAAAAATTCATGCACAGATTTGCCGATTCCTTAGGTACGATCATACTAAGGATCTTAATCAACCTATAGTAGGCAATCTTCACCTTAAGATAGCGGGAAAACTGATCCCCCAGTCTTGGCTCCCTATAATACAGGACTTGGAGGTCTCCGGTTTATTAATGACAATCACACATGGCTTTCAATTCAGGAAATTATCACCAAACTTGGCATCTCCAACAGGCATATATTCAGGGTTATCCAGCTCAGACATACTTTAATACGATCCTTAGGCCATAAACCTAGGACAGTTCACTCCATTCCGTTCCGCAAGAAACTAGGTGCACTCAGTGGAGGCCCTAAGGTGATATCCAAAATCTATATCACATTGTTTCTCTGGAAGTTTCTGGACAGCTTTGGACCAACCGGTCTATGGGAATCCTTTTTCCCAGGCCAGAATATTAACTGGACGACCATCTGGTACACTTGCCATAAGTTAATCAAACAGGACAGATTAATACTAATGCAACTCTCTATCCTACACAATGCTTATTATACACCTTGTAAACTGGTTAAGCTGGGGTTAAAGACCACCACTTTATGTGTAAGATGTCAACAACAGGAAGGGACGTTATTCCATATTTTCTGGACATGCCCGAAAGTATCCCCACTATGGCATAATATTATGCGACTTACAGATCCCCTTTTAGGTCTTAAGGATCTATTTATTCCTGAAATTTGTCTCCTGGGAGACCTTTCCGGTATTAAAATTCGCAACCAGAAGTATCATACAACACTCATTGCCATGTCCATCAAGAAGTTGGTATTATGACATTGGCTTGACCAGCAAGAAATCTCCTATAATGAGTGGTTAACATAAATCCTGGCAAATGTACTTACCGAGAAAGCCATTGCTAATTTGAATAATACAGTGAGCAGGTCTAAAAAGATATGGGACCCCCTTTATGCTCTCTACTTACTATAAGGTGGTTTATATGTTATGTACATATTAGTGGATCATGAAGTTAACGCAGATAGGATAAATCTTAGCATGGTATGTCATTCTACTTATCACCCTAGTAGATAAGGGTGGGAAGGGACTGTAAGGATTAAGGGAGAGGCAGATTTAAGAGTAACTGGTGACTAATGTAAATGGTCTGTATGTACATATATCTGCATTGTTTGTATTATTGGTAAAAAGGTTAATAAACTTTAAACTGCAAAAAAAATGCTACTATAAGATTTAAAGTTGTTCTACTGAAGGATAGGTTTATGGATATTGGAATAACATTAAATGTAACAATAAGTGAACAAGTAAAAGATACAACAAGAAGTTTAGAGAAAAAGAGTGGGACACCAAAGGGTGTGGAGATAAGAGGTGGGGCAATTCTTAAGCAACTCCTGATCACAGCTTACATAAAACCAAGTGAACTTGTTCATAGTTTAAAAGGTGATGATGAAATAACTTTAATTAGAAGGGGAAGGAAAAAAATGGGAACAAGAATTAACACTAGTATAGTAATGGAGGAGGAGGAAAGTGGTGAATTTAACTCTTCAAATTCCTTGGCAGAAACTTTAGTAGTTAGTGAGGCCAGCTCAAATACAACAATAATTTTGGAAGATGATTCTATTTGACAGTCAGTTACAAATATGTGTAAAGAGGAAATTAATATATTATGCTGGAATGTAGCTGAGTTAAGGGGGATATTAATGGATAAGCAGTGCCATCAGTGGATGAGATCTTTTACAATTTTACTTATTCAGGAAACATGGTTGAAAAATATAGATGAACAATTGCGTGAGGGTTTTTTTGCCTGGTTGTCTCCAGCTTACAAAGTAAAAGCTCATGGGCGCTATAAAGGCGGATTAGCTATTTATATTAATTCATACCTGGATTTTGGCATAATTGAGGTAAGTGCATACAATGAGTTTTATATGTATGTGGTAATAATGAATAACAATATTAAGTGGGCTCTTTTAAAAAAAATATATATATATATCCATCCAGCCAGGTTTAAAGACAATAAATTATTTTAGGATTACTGAATGGTGGGAAGTAGTATTGAGTCCTTAAAAGTGAGATTTCCTGGGGTAAATTTTTTCTGGCAGGTGATTTCAATGCCCACATAGGTAGTCTTATAGAGGAACAAATGAATGAGTGGTGTATAGATGATTTACTGAATATTCCCATTAGACAATCACAAGATAAAATAATTCTACAGTATTTTGAAAAATGTAATTGTGGAATTCTGAATAGCAGGACAAAAGGGGACTGGAAAGGGAATTATTCATTCCCAACAGTGAAAGGAGGTGGGGTTTTGTACCTCTGTGTAGGAGAAGCGGTATCCTTTAGTTGGTGAATTTAAAGTCATTAAGTTATGGGATAGTGATCACTTTACTATTTTGTGCACTTCAGCTCTAGGTTTTAATAAATATATATCTGATAGAGCACCTGAAACTATTGCAGATTCACACATGTTTTAAGTATGGGAAAACAATTAAATGGGATTCCTACTCAAAAGAGATATTAGATGGTATTATTTTGACTGATCAGCTAAGAGCAAAAGTGAATATAATTCTGAATAGAAGTCAGTTGGATGTGGACCTTCAAGTTAAAGAATTTAATGAGTTAATTGCCCTTATCTCTTCCAAACTTAGCAGGAGGCAAAGACCTAAAAGGGAAATTGTGGGTCAAGAAAAAACATGGTTTGATATAGAGTGCTATAGGATGAAACATTAAATAAAAAAAGTAGGAAAACTGAGGGTTAAGACCCTGTCATACTCAATTTTGGGAGTCTTTAAACACTTGAAATCAGAGTATAAAAAAAAAAATGCTGGATTATAAAAAAAGAAGTTATAAGCATGACTTGTGGGGGAAGCTTCAGGATTGCATATTGACAAATGATACAAAGTACTTTTGGACTATGGTTGCTTTTGGGTGTAATGATAGTAATATTAGCTATAATATACCAGGTATTATTAGTGAACAAATGTGGACATCGTATTTTAGATCGATATATAAAATAAATTAAAATCAGAATAATGCATTGGCGTTGGACTCTGGCACCCCACCCCTGGATATTAGGGATGGAGTGTTCGATTTCTCACTTAATGAAGTAAAAGCTGCTACTTTAGCACAAAAAAGAAATAAAGCAGCAGGTGCCGATGGACTTCCTGCTGAAGTTTTTTAAGTAATCCAGATTACTAGGCTTCTGTATGTACTCCAATTTTTACAATAATAAGCAAACATCTGATTCTTCCTCAAAACTGGAACAAAGGTATCATTGCACCCCTTATTTTAAAAAAAGGTGATAAGCATGACCCTGAATGCTATAGGCCTATTACACTTCTACCTGTTGTACAAAAATTTTTCTCTAAACTAATATTGAATAGATTGTTGGTTTGGATCAAAGAAAATTACCTGCTTTCAAAATTTCAGGGGGGATTTAAAAGAGAACACAATATTTCAGACCTGATTTTTATGCTAAATTTTTTGATAGATAAATATGTCAGATATAAAAAGGGTAATTTATATATATATATATATATGATATAAAATGTGCATTTGACATGGTAAACAGAGTTAAGTTAAGGGAGACT
Source organism: Neoceratodus forsteri (assembly GCA_016271365.2). Taxonomy (NCBI): domain Eukaryota; kingdom Metazoa; phylum Chordata; order Ceratodontiformes; family Ceratodontidae; genus Neoceratodus; species Neoceratodus forsteri. Next base: position 1,060,053,628 of record CM028130.1, on the reverse strand, counting down.
TTGGTGGCACTTAATGTTGACCCACAACTTTTGCAGCTTCTTAAACTTTTACACCAAAATACAACAATTGAGGTAAGATATGGAAGGGATGGTGCACTTACAAGAGAGCTGAATACTGAAGCTGATGTCAAACAAGGATGCCTGCTGGCACCTATTTTGTTTAATTTATATATAGAAGATTTAGTTAAGAATATTAGCCAGACTGATACTTTCGCACCATCTATAAATAATGAAAAAATTCAATTATTATTATATGCCGATAATGTGTTAGTTATTTCTAGAATCTATTAGGTCTTAAACGAGGCATTTCTAATATTATGAGTACATTAAAGGATTTGGACTTTGAATTAAATGAAATAAATAAAAAGTCCTAAGTACAGGGAAAGTTAAAAAGAACCTGGATAAACAAGGGATGTCAATTTAAAGTGGTTAAGGAATTCAAATATCTAGGTGTAACAATTGATAATAAAGTGACGTGGCTTCAACATTTGATGGAAGTAAAGAATAGTTCTTATAAAATGATGGGAGCGATTAGACATTTTGCAACAACATTTGCTGATAACTGCTTTGTTTCTCTGAAAAAAACTTTTGATGCTAAATTAATAAATCAATTACTTTATGCCAGTGAGGTATGGGGTCTGTATTTGGAAAAAGCTAATGAAGAATATTTATAAAATCAATTTCTAAGATTTACTTTAAATCTGCCTCATGATTGTCCATCAAGCTTCTTAAGAAAAGAGTCTGCTCTCATCCAGATTAAAGCAAGGATTTTGATAAGGGCAGTTAAGCTTTGGGCTAGATTATTAAAAATGAATAAAAATAAACTTCCACTGCTTTGTTGGGAAGAAAGTATGAAACATTTAAATATTGGAAATCAAAATGAGTCATGGTTTCACAAATCGAATAATAGATTGAAATGGCTTGGCTGTCCCGATCTGTGGAGTAGCTCTGCAGTTAAAAATGTAGATGGGCATATGAATGAAGTGGTGCAAAGGATCAATGATGTAACTATCCAACAGGATTTCAAAAGTATACATGAGTTGGATTCTATGGGATTGTACTCAAGCATTAAAACTAGTTGGGGTACAGAAAATTACCTGATTGTTTGCGAAAATGGCACTCATAGAAATACGTTATGCAGAATTAGGTTGGCCTGTCTGGGCAATTCCTATTTTAATCTGAATAACTGGCATTGTAAAAAAAAAATTAAATAGTTGCAATTGAACTGTTTGATCTGAATTGTATATCATGCATATTCTATTTGAATGCAAATCTTGGGCACAACAGCATGGAAGAAATATTTCCCATTTAATGTCATTGCACTTTATTAGATTCAGTTAGTAATGTATGGTGTTGCCAGATACTGTGTATTCTAAAAAATATGTATTTGAAATTGTGGGATAGGATTTTATGGCTTCTCTGTCTTTTTCTTAGTTACATATGGTGTTAAATTGATTGTTAGTTATGCAACAATTGTTATGTATATATAATATGGTGGATTTTGTGTTAAGTATTTTCAGAATGTAACAAACTTGGTTTTATACATTTTATATTAATAAAATTACTTAAACTTGAACTACTAAGTCAAAGGCCTTGGTCAGGTCAATAAAAACAGCCCTGTTGGGTGTGCCCTTGTCCGTGGCAGTTATTACATCAGTTGAGAGTCTGATAAGGGTCGTGTCCATCCCGTGGTTTCTTCTACATCCATGCTGTGTATGCACTAGCAGTTTGTTCATTTCTAGGTAGTCTCTAAGTTGACAGTAGACTAATCTTTCCTGGATTTTGGCTAGTATGCATAGGAGAGAGATAGGCCTGCAGTTGCCCATGGTCTCTCTAGGCCCCCCTTTATGGATGGGGACCACATTTGCCTGCTTCCATCTATTAGGTACAGACCCTTCAGTTAATGTCCTATTAATGAGCCATGTGACTGGGAGCATTATGGCTGGAGCAGCTGCCCTGAGCAGTTTTGGGTCCAGTCCATCCGGACCAGCTGAGCCCCTCTCTCTCTCTCTCTCTTTGACTGACTTGAGCAGGGGGAGCACGTCCTTTGCCCTTACCAACCTTAAGTGAAAGAGTGGTCTATCTGGGCTCTGCATCTGTAGGAATTGGTGCCCCGAGGGTCTTGTGGGGAAACTCACCTTCTAGTCCTCCAGGTTTGTGAAAAGCTGATTAAAGGCTGAGGCAATTTCTTCTCTATCACTAATTGTGCAGCCATTGTGTTGTATTGGGCATTGGTGTGGGGTACCACTGCCTTTTGTCAGGGCATTGATGTGTGACCAGAAGGATTTGGGATCAGTGAGGGTAGACTGGTGGAGACGCTTGACATACTATCATTTTGCAGTCGTGGCTGCTTGATTGCACATGTTCCTTAGGGTTCTTTAAGTCACCAGGTCCTCTTGGAGGGTTGAGGTAACTTGTAGTACTTTTTGTGGTTTAACTCTATTCCCACCCTTAAGTAGTAGGTATGTAGGTAGTGATTTGTAGGGAACAGAATGCCCAAAAAGATACCTCCTCCAACTCACACAGAGTATGACCCCCTGGCACTCAGAAGAGGAAAAACCCCCAGGTGGAGGAAACTTCTGAGGACCCATGGCTGGAGGTCTGCCCATTCTCTGGGCATATTAAAGGGAGAAGGACCTAGGTTCTAGTAACCATAGCTAGTCTGAGGTTGGTGAGCTGCTTGGAGAGATGATAATCCATCCTCAATCTGTTGATGATGCAGATTGACAATGATCCTGAGGTTGAAAGGTAGATCTGTTCTGAATAAAGGGATACAATCCTAAGTATGAAGTAAATCTGGGTGAAGGAGGTCCAAGTGTCCATTATAGTGAATGATGCTTGTCCCATGGAATTGTAAGGGTGTAGTGAGCTGAGGGACCATGACTGGATCGATAGGGTACTAAACTGGGAAAGGTGAAATTACCGTGGTAGAAGAAGTCACTGGGGAATGATACGACTAATGGAAAGTTTGAATATGAAGGCATGGTCTGGAGGCAAGGAACTCTGTAATGAATGAGGAGTCACTAAGGAAGCATCTATGAAGTAGAAATTAATAGAATAAAGAATTTGAGTACCCTGGAGATGGTGGTTCATTCTCGATGCAATGATGATACAGACTGAATGATGATCCTGAGGATGAAGGGTACTTCTTTTTCCATAGGGATGGTAGAATCCTATGTGTGGAGCAGATTCAGGTAAAGAAGGGCTAATGTAGTCCATATTTCCAAGGTGATGAAGAATACATGTTCAAAGGGATTGTGGGGGCATCATGAGTCAAGAGAGCATGGTTTGATTGATATAAGTCCAGACAGTACACTGAGGGAATTGTGATGGTTTGTGAAGTTATGTGTGACTGATCCAGTTTATGTAAGGTTTAATATTCAAGGTAGTCTGGTGGTAATGAATCAATTACTGAGTGATGAGTCACTAGATAAGCATCCCAGAGTAAGATGAGTAGAGGACAGTTTAAGTGACTGATGAGAGTGATGCCATAAGTGATTAGTAAAGCAACAGAAGAAGAATTGTGGGACTTCCAAATGGTAACCTAATATATATGGAGAATGACTAGACATTCAGTATAAGGAATGGATGGCTTCTTTGGTCATGATGTTTGGGACTCTGTACTCTAATCCTCTGCTGGTACACTGCCTGAAGTAAGTTGGATATTTCTGTGGTGTGATCATTTAGGAGATGCACTGTGGTTAAGTTTGCAGGTAATCCCAATGCCGAAGTACTTTTGAGAAGCCTGGGGGCAGATGCAAGGAAAAGTCTTTGACTGGATGATTAGTGAGATTGATTAGTGCAGGATGCCATAGAATTTTGGTGCTGTGGCTGATTAATACCAACTGGGAGGCAAGACTGAGTAGGTGAATTTGTCTTGACTATTACGGATTGCCAGTTAGAATTCAGGTGAGCCATTTCTCAGTGATGGTCTTCACTGTAGAGATTAATGAAGGTAGTTTGAGGAGAAGAGGATGAACGGTCTGCTAAAAGAGTGGTTAGCACAGCTGAAGGCACTAAGTGAAATGGTATGGGTGATTGTAAAGGGAATGGCGACGTCCGGGAGTGAAATTGAAGGTTTGGATGGCATGGAGTCAGTAATCAGCTAGGCGGTGGAGATCCCATGACTAATATTCTGGAAGATATCTGTGAAATTCCTAACATAAGCAATGACTGTTTGGAAGTAAGAGTCGAGTAACTTGGTCATCAGAGTCGGTGCTGGAAGAAGAGGCTGCAGAAGGTAAAGTGGATGATGCCCATTGTTGAATGGGTTATCTTGTGATTCCCGATATCTGTAGAAGTGATGCTGATTACAAAGTCAGAGTATAACAGTTGTATATAAGTCCTTTCCATGTATGAGGATAGTCAATGAGACAAGGCATACTGGGAAGTCACGATGGTTGAAAGAACAGGAATTGGAGGGTATGCCTAATGGAGATGGAGAAGATCTTCATATTGTCCAGGTGAATGGGATTCCATGAATGATTGTGAAGGACTGATTGGGTAGTATGAAACTCTGTAGAAGTCTATGAGGCATGTATGCCAAGGGATGTTTGCTGGCAGTAGTGGTACTCCAGAGTAATGAACTAGTGATCCAATGAGTAGTGGAAAGGTACTGTTAGAGAGGCCAGAGTGGAAGCAGAGGATGGATGAAATAGAAGAGCAGATGATCTAGTAGGAGCACTGATCACAGATACTGTACAAGACCCAAAAGAGCCACAGCAAGCAGTAGAAAGCCCCAAGCCAGCAAGGTGAAGACTAGAAGGTAGCCATTCAAAGTGGAAAGAAGGTCAGAGTGAATTCTGAGGAACAGAATGAAGACTCTGGGGAAAGCAACAGCCCAGGCGAGCTGGATGACATCCAGAGCAGGAAGGTACAGGACTGGGCCAATTCCACAGTGAACAGCAGCAAGTTGCAGAAGGGTGAAAGCAAGGCATCAGATGGATGTGCCATGGAAGGCCAAGGAGCCAAGCCAGGCACCATAAGCAACAGGAGTCACACATCAGACAAAGGTTGGAAACAAGAGAAAATGATGGAAGGAGCCGGAGATTGATGAAGTACGAGGTCCCAATCTGCAAAAGAAAATGAGTTCGTACAGCAGCAGGACAGGGGCCAGCAGCAAGGAAGTTCATGAGGCAGGTGACCTGGAGTGAGGGAGGAACTGAACAATCTGGCAGGATCCATATAATGAGGGAAAGGAGGCCAAGAGGGCTGGAGCACTAAGATCCATGGAAGGAAGGGGTGATGAGTGGAGTCATTCAAATCAGATGGGTTCTGCGATTGAAGGGAAGTGGCAAACTGGCAGGAAGGAGACAAATGAGTTGATGAGGTCCAGGCACCATGGTTGAAGTGGCAAACAGAGCTGAGAAGTGATAGAGAGGTTGAGGGGAAAGGCCCCATTCCCAAATGAAAGTGATGATCCGCATCGGGTTTAGAATGCAAACCATGGAACAGTCAATGTCAGAGTCCGTCTCCCAGCATTTAAAGTCTGTGAAGGAAGATGATGAATCAAAGCTACAGGCGAGGTAAGATGGAAAAGACAAGTTGGGCAAAGTCATGTTCCTCAAGGGAAGCAGTATCTGGGCAATAGGCAGAGAACACTGACACTGAAGCAGTAGACTACAGATAAAGGTAACCGTCAGGGGCAGCATAGAGGGATAATGATGACTTGAGGCAGCCAGGCATAGGTATATGATGAGGGTAAGTGGAGTGGAAGAGTTCTGTTCCTGAAGGGAAGTGACAACTGGTATGAGGATGAGAAAATATGGTAGCAGTCTGTAGAATGTAGACATGGCTCCCATCTCTGGTAGTCAGGGAGAACTAACCTTCATTTGATGATGCCAAGCAGAGTTAGGGATGGAGGATGTCAAGTTGATAAGTAGGAGGAAGTTCCGTTCCTAAAGGGAAGCGGCAACTGGTGGTAGGTAATGTAACAGAATCCATCCCCGGTAGACAGGGGAAGACTACCATCATTCAGTATTGGATCCTCTCTGTAACTCCTTCTGCCAGTTTGCCTTAGATGCCCCTGCTCTGACCCACCATTGCACACTCTACTGCTCTCTAAATTTTCCCACCCTTGCCGACAGGAGAACCCTGCACTCTGCCAAATTTACCTCCAAATTCTGGTTAGGTTCTCTCCCCACTTACCTCTCCACCTCCTTATCTGCCCCCACCCCTCCAAATACTCCCTCAGATCTGACGACTCATGTTCTCTGAATATACCTTACAAAAGCACTACATCAGGCCAAATGGCATTCTCCCATCACCTACCTAAACTTTGGAATCAACTACCAACCCAAATCCACCACTCCTCTTCAGTCAATTCTCTCTCAACATCCCTAACAAACTACCTAGTGATGAACTGCAACTGTACCTAGTCCCTCAGGGCCCCTGTCTCAGCTGCTGGTCTATACCTCCTCCTTCCTCCAGCTGGGCCAAATAAGTCCCCCTATCCTACCCATCCTGCAACCTAGCACTTGCTGTTCCTCTCCTGTACCACCCCCTTCCTTAGTGTCTAAATACTGCCCTTCCTGCCAGACTCCCTCTATGTATTCTATTCTGGTAATGTTAGTACTCATGATGGTTGTAATCTAGTACTGTCTGTCTATGTAGTTAAACTATTTCCTGATTTATGTATACTATTTGTATTATGTAAGCTCCCACTACCCTTCCTCCAGGACATACTGTGAGACGAGCATTTGTTGCTCAGTGTAATTTTCTTGGTGACACTTTTCAATAAATAAAATAAAAAAATAAGCACCTCAGAAGGCATGAGTTAAGGACGGTGTCCGGATTACTGCTGGTATGGACTGATAAAAGCAAAATGCTGCTCCAGAGAGAGTAGGTGTAGGAGGTGAACAGAGGTAGAATGAGGAGTCAGTAGTGGCATGGCAGGAGATAGGAGAATGGTAGGGATACAAAGATAGGGACAACAGAAAGGAAAGGAGAGGTCAGAAGCTAGGCAGAAATGAGGGAAAATGAGGAGAAACAGAATGAATCAAGCACGATCAGCAGACATGGAGAAGGGGTCAGTGGGGAAGTAGAGTCAGAGGAGCAGGATAGGTTGGGTATGCCCCTTTCTTGCATCCTGAATGGGAGCATTCAGGAGTATGAAATTTGCATAGAAAGAAAATGGGGGGGCCTGAAGAAGACAGGCATCATGCGCCATGCTGTTATGCCAAAGCTTATAGAAAGACTTACCTAGCTGAACAGACCCCCCCAAAAAGATCCATGCAGTGGTGTCAGAGCAGAGTTCTAGCTGCTGCTACATTGCAGAAACTGTTACATTATGTAAATGGCCAGTCCCGTAAAACAAACACACTAGTGAGCAACAGCAGTGAGAAATAAATTCATAGGGCATGGGAGGCTACTACAGCCACGAGTGGGAATATGTTGTAGTGATGCAGCAAATTGTAGTTGTCATGAGAAGATATTGGGATGCAGACCCGCAGTAGAAACACTGAGATATGGTGTGAGCCTTATAGCTTGGAAGTGGCAAGGTTGTAGTCAAGCATGGTACATATGGCAGGCCAGATTTTATAGTATCCTTGAATACAAAGCACCTTGATAAGCCATCCCACTGAAGCAGTATATCACAATACAAGTCAACTCATGAAGACTCACTGCTTACAAGAAACTTACTGTAAGTAGTCTCGAGCAAGACCTCTGGCTTCCACATGCATCGCTGCCTCCATTGGTGAAGCACGGAGTACAGGACAAGGAAATTGCAGTGGTACACAAGAAACAGTGTACTGGCATGGAGACGGGAAGATAGTGAGCAGGTGCAGACAGAGTGATGTTGCATAGTGGGGCAACACTACCGAGACAGGAGGTCGTAGGTACGGAGGCTCAGTGTGGAGCGTTGAATAGGTATGGTGTGTAGGGAGAACTGGAGGGCAAACGGACAGGCATGGCTACGGAAGGGATCAGGGAGGACAGAGGATTATGGGGAAGGAGTACAGATGCCTGGACACTGGGCAGAAAGGTGGGGAGAAGCCCAAAAGGAAAACAGGAGCAAGGAAAACCCCAGCACAGCTGGGAAAAAAGGGAAGCGGAGAACAGGAGCGGGCAAGGCTGCAGAGCTGGAGAAAAAGACAGGACAAGGGAGATACAAACACCAAGGAATATGAAAACAAGGGAACAGAGAAAAAGTGTGGGGGGTACAGAATACACAACCAGAGAAGCAGCAAAGCACACAAAGGCATAGCCACACAAGCCATGCAGGGAGCCAAGGGAAAAACACTCCCTAAGCAAGGGAGGTGCTGTTAGCATAGGGTTTAAGTAGAGGTTGTGGGTGGAGCTATTCCCAACATTGAACCACGGGCACAGCCCTCCCATAGAAAAACAACAGATCATTTAATACTTTGAAGGGAATTATTTGAACAAGGGTAGGGAGGCAGTGCAAAAGATACAATATATATGTATATATTATCCCTGGATCAAGAAAAAAGCATTTGACTCTGTAAGTCATAATTTTTGTGGGCAGTATTAAAGCAATACAGAATCCCTAGTACATTTATTGAATGGAGTTGGTGTCTTTATAAAACTGCAACAGTGGCCCCCATTGTTCAAGGATGGAAAGGATCCATGTATACAGCAGGTAAAGGTGTGAGATAGGGGTGCCCTATGAGCCCCTCCTTTTTACTTTCTCTATAGGTCCCCTGTTAAGAATTCTAAATAAGCCCACCCAAATCCAGCATAGTACATTGCATAGCAAGATTCTCAATTTTGCTGCGATTGCCTATGCCGATGATCTATGTATTTTAATAGAAGACCCTGGATCAGCCTCAGAAGCTATACAGTTGTGTGGTCAGTATGGGGTACATGCTGGAATATCTTTGAATATAGACAAATACAGTATGTAGCAAAACAGTTAGGAGGGGCCTATCCTGACTTAGAACATATTGCAGGGATACAAACATCATCAGAACCTGTAAAACTACTTGGTGTAACTTATGGCTCTGTGCAAGATGACAACACTAATTGGGAACCAAATATAAAGCAGGGACAGCAACTGGTTGCAGGTTAGAATAAATGGAAACACAGTAAACAGAAAAGAGTATACTTGGTTAAAACATTCTTATTGCCAATGATTTTATGTCAGCCACACTTTTCCACCACCAAAACATTTGGAGACTACCATCTTAAGTATCTTCTTCCAAGCTATATGGGGTAGCAGATTAAACCTGATTAAAATGAATATTACATATCTGATAACAAAACAGGGAGTTTTTTGGATGATTAACCCCATTTCCTGTTTTTACAGTATATTTTTTCACACAAATTTTAAACCACTTCTAGTATATGCAGGTCAGTGATGGCCCCCCTTTCTGTTATCTACTTGCTCACAATGGCTGTCCTAGTGGGAGCAAGGGCATCAGAGGGTTCTAAAAACATCTACAGCTACCCCTGACTACATTAGAGAGGTATTTGTGAAGCTAAAACAATGGCAGATTACTAGCTTAATGTTAATAACTAAAACAAGGAAAGATCTATATGTGTGGGTACAGGGGAATTTATTTTCAGGAAGCAGTAACATTTTCTAATTGCAGAGATACATATGCCACTTCCCTATCCCATTTATTTAAAGAACCCAGAATCCCAGAAAAAATGTGGGATTTACATTGGCTAAGCTGTCATGAAAAGATTGATGTCAAATCAAATCATAAGCATGAGCAGTTGGAAGATAAGTTCTGTAATAGACCACATTGTACGCAAGATATACAAACAATTCAACATTTATTTTTTACCTACTCATATATTAAGGGATTTTGGACGTCATTATCTGCAGAATGGAAAGAACCTTGGTTTCAGACAATACCCTATGAGGCCTTAATGTATTGTTACGACACAGGACAATGTCTTAGATGGAACAAGAGCATTTTGCATGTTGTACTGATGGTTATCAAATGATTTATTTGGAATGTTAGGCATCTGTTCACCTTGCAACAGAAACAGATTAATCACATGGAATTGCTTCAAAAATACAGTACAAGCTTTGTTCTATATATAATAAGGAAGCAAGATTACTGACACAAAATAATTTAAGGGCAAATTGGAGAAACATGCATTGAGTCATCAACTCTGATGCCCCAGTGAGTTAAACATGTTAAATCCACTAGGAATGTATTATGTATTATGTTTAGTTATTGAATAACGTGAATACACTTTCAGAAGATTAGGGAAATTCCTAGTTTTCACAGATTATTTATTTTGTATAAAACTGAAAATTACTGATGTAAATCCTGATGTAGATGTAAATATTCATTATTAGTTTTGCTTTTCCTGGACAGTATTGACTTTTTTTGTATTTCTTGATTATGTATTGATGTTTGTGTAATGTATTGTTTGTTTCATTTTTCCTTTAATAAACTCCTCAACTCTTTTCGAGAAGTGCCATGGGATCTTTAGCATCCACCTGAACTACCACCAGAACAGGCAGATGGGATCTTGGTTTAACATCTCATCTGAAAGACAGCACCTCAGAAGTGCAGCACCCCCTCATGCTGCACTACAGTGTCAGTATTGAGATTTAACCCAAGTGCTTGGTGTGGGGATAGAACTCATAGTCTTCTGATCTTCCAGCCTCCGAGGTGAGAATGCAACCTGCTGAGTCACTGACACTAATAAGGAGGATAGAAATGGTGAGGGGTGGCTCTATATGTCTGAAATAATATAAAGGTATTTAAAATTAATACATCCCCATATCCTGATTTTGAACAGATCCAAGTACAACTTATTCCCCATCAGGAGAAACAGATTATGGTAGCAGTATGTTATATAACTCCTTCACTAACTCTGAACAGAACTACAGACTTTATAAACCAAATTGGTAATTTAGATCCTGCCAAAAGACTATTGCTCCTAGGAGACTTCAGTTTTCCAGGAATTGACTGGAAGTCATGGATTCAGTCTTCAGTAATGGAGGCAGCATTTCTTGAAGCACTAGATTCCCTAACAGTAGTAAATATGTGGTAGATGGCATAAGAAATAATATTCTGGATTTAGTAATTAGCAACATGAAGAATGTAGTAGAGTATTGAAGGGTCAGAGCATATACCGACCGCGCAGCATCGGTTCTACAGCAAAGGCCATCACAGAAACATTGCCAGCAGTCATTGTGATGGTCTCTGCTACTCGACACTGGTGCCAGGGAGGTGTTTTCCCCCATCCCTGAACTAACTCTGACTGGAATTAGCAATCTTATGTAGAGGGAGGTGCAGGGGGCAGAGCCCCTTGCATGAGGAGTGTGGGGGGGGGGCGGCGAAGCCCTCCACAGAAAACACTTGTTCCTGAGCAACAGCACAACACCAATTGGCACTGTTGTGCTATCACTGTGCCATCAGTCGATGAGAAATTTGTCACCGCGGCATAGTGGAACTGGGCCAGAGAACTCTTAATAGGAAGTGACCATAACATGGTGGAATTTCAAATACAAACCAAGACATGCATCCAGCAAGGTATTACCAAAATAAAGAATTACAGTGTTGCTGACTACCACTTACTTAAGGATAAGGTGCAGCAATAGGAATGGAAAAAACAGTTTAATGGTCCAAATGCACCCCAAATGTGGCAATTACTAAAAGGAGTCCACCATGAGTTGGTGGAAACAAACATACCCATTAAACATAAACACAATCTAAAGGGAAAGATCCCAGTGTGGTTCACTATCAAGATACATAAACTAATTAAAAGAAAGAATAAAGCATCTAAAAAATGTTAAAATGAAGGTACAGGGGGACATAAAAAAAGAAAATACCAAAAAATATTACGAGACTTGAAAAAGGAAATTAAAAAATTGAAAATGGAATTACAGACCCGGCTCAGTGGCACTGAGGATAGAGGCGGTGGACGCCACACCTCATGCCACGCTGGTGACCCAGGTTCGGACACGAGCCCAGGCCACCAGGGGTCAGCAGAGGAGGGATAGGATGGAGCATCCAGATGACTGTTCTCCTATCCCAGGGAGGGATCCAGGGCCCCACAGCTCTGTAGCGGCCCCTGGTGATGACCTGGGGGTGCTACTAGAGTGGTGTAGCAAGGGGGGTGGAGTATGGCAGACGTCGGCTATGTGCCTAGATGTCATTGCATGCCGGAACTCCACAAGGAGGAAAATAGAAAAATCAAGTACTGGTCGGGCAGCATGAGCTTCCAACCCCTGCTGCCTGACCTGAATGATGCCTCCTCATCCAGATCTTGCTCTGGTGGATTGAGCTAGGTAGCTCATCACCACCCCACCATGGGGGGTAATCTGTGGGGGTAATGAGAAGGACGGCCTGATGTCGGGTGTCAGAGCTAGGGGGGGTCAGTCAGGATGTTAATGCTGAATGGAGCCCTGGGGGAAGAAGAAGGAGAAAATGGAATTAGAGCATACATTGGTTATAAAAGTCTCGGACAATAAAAATGCCTTCTACAATTATGTGGGTACCTTGAAACAAAATAACAACAGCATAGAGACACTAGTTCAGGGGGATGAGAAAACAACAGAATGTCAGGAAATGGCAGAGATATTCAAGAAATATTTTGAAAGTATCTACCACAAAGGGGAAACAATAGTGAATAACATCACAAGAGATGTACACTGTACCCTAAGAATAACACCTGAAATGGTTAGGGAAAAGTTGGCAAGTCCGAATTCGACAAAATCTGCAGGGCTGGAGACACCCAAGACTATTAAAAGAACTACCAACTGTCCTGTGCTATCCAATCCAATCCAAGTTATCTTCCAAAAGTCTTTAGAGGAGGGATTGGTGCCAGAGGATTGGACAATAACCCATGGTGTCCCTATACATAAAAAAGGCTCCAAATCTGTATGCTCCGATTATCGAACCTATCAGCCTGACAAATATCTTAGGCAACATTCTGGAATCCTTTATTAATGATTTTATTGAAAAGCATATTCAGGATGAAGGATATACTGATATACAACAACATGGGTATAGAAAAGGGAGGTCTTGTTTAACAAACCTGCTCCATTTCTTTGACCCTGTAAATGTAGCCCTGGACAAAAAATTTACCTGTTGATAGACTTTATACAGACTTTAAGAAGGCTTTTGACAGCTTCTCACATCAAGAGCTAATAAACACTCTATGGGAAATAGGTCTGGATAGGTGCATAGTTCAATGGATTATGGCTTGGTTGGAAAACAGGAAATAGCGTGTTTGTATAAAGGAATACTTGTCTGGATGGGCCTCTGTATCAAGTGGTGTTCCACAGGGATCCACTCTTGGAGCTACAGTAGTCTGTTTAACATCCTTATAGCCTCTCTCTAAACTGTAACTGTAAGTCATGGATGGCAAAGTTCAATAACAACATAAAAACTGGAGCAGTGGTATCGAATGAAACTACGTGAAATCATTCCAACTAAATATAGATGCATTGGCTGAAAGTGCTGGAATAAAGAAATTCAGATTTAATATGGACAAATGCAAAATTATGCATCTAGTTAAGAATAAATGCAGCTATAGTTATAACATAAATGGGTAAAATATTCTAACAACTGAATCTGAAAACGATCTGGGAATACAGATCTTCAGAAATATGGCCTTCACCAGTTACTGTGTCAATGCAACAAAAAAAGCCTAAAGCATCCTGGCATGTATAAGGAGAAACATAAAAAGCAGGAACAGGGAGATGATGATCCCACTGTATACTTCCCTGGTGCGCCCCCATTTGGAATATGGAGGCAGCTTTTGGATGCCTCCATTAAAGATAGATGTTAGGAGGATGGAGGGTGTCCCAAGATGGGCAACTAGGCTGTTAAATGGGCTGAGAGATAAACCATATGAGGAAAGGCTGCAGGATTTGGGCCTGTACTCATTGCAATATAGAAAATATGGAGGTGATATGTGTTTGGTGTATAGGGCACTTAGGGAAGACGACCTTTGGGAATGCATAGGGTTAAATAGAAAAACATACACTACTGTAAATAGGGGTCACCAGTTCCAACTGAGGAGTGAGAAGAACAACAGAAATCTGAGAGGAGGTTGGTTCTCACAATGAGTAGTGACACAGTGGAATTCATTACCTGAGTCTGTGGTATCATGTGATACTATGAACCAGTTCAAGCGTGCACTAGATGAACACGCATAAGACTTCACTATCAATTTCTAATATGAATAGAGCAGGTCAGTAATGGTTAACACCTATATGTACTTGTCATACAACTTATCACTCAAGCAAAAATATTAGCTTTATCTTTGGTGAGACCAGCACCAGCAAGAAGCCCGCTACTAGGGTACACCATATAAAACACACTTGTGGAAGTAAGAGTGTCTCATGCTCAACTCAAACAAGCACCGTGATTGGCCTGTAACATCAAATGACACTCTCATGTTCTATAATTGACAGCCTTTGATCAGTAGCCAGATATTTGTGGATGTTAAGTTTCATGTGACCTCCATCACCAAGAGCTGGATAAATTCCCTCCACCGCATATAGAGCCCCCTCCATTGGGTGGGAAACTGACAACCCCTGGTCCCCATGGTGGCAGCTTGACCCATTCCCAGTCAGCCTGCAGTTTTCTTTTTTTATTAAAACAAGGAAAGTTCAAGTCATAGAATTCAGCAAAAGCAAAACTGTTACGAAAGTACTACCATCCTTTCTTTGCCAGAAAGTTTCCTACAATTGATGTAATTTGCTAATAACATCTAGTTTCATAAGGTTTAAACAATAACAGCATTTCAACAGAAATACATAACATTATTATAATACACATTCATTATCTAAAACACCATTATTGTGCCTGTTATGGAAGGTCTGTGATGCACAAACTAGTGTTTTGCTTTATTATACAGCTGAGTTTGAAATAACATATATTAGTATAACCATTCATGTTTCACCTCTTCTCTATATATATCTACCTTTGCCTCAGAATATGTGTTCAGGAACCTGCTGACAGAATCCATGACTGTCTCAGAAAACATATGTGACCTTCTCTGACAAACAACTAAAGGTAAGTAAGAAGCATATACCTATGATGTACTATGTACTGGGCGCTATAGTAGTCAAGCACAATATGTTAAAATAATGGTAACAGTTCCTTACAGTTTCATATTTTATTTGTTATATGTAAGCATTGCTATTGAGAATGCTATCAGTAAAACTAATACTTTGTAAAACAAAGCTATGTTTAAAGCCTGCTTTTGTTTAATATCTTTCAAAGCTTGTTCTATTACATAAGCAATTGTAACTCACTTTGATAATTTTTACTCGTCATATTAGGCTTTTAACAGTAAAGCAAGGGACATGGTCTATGGAAGCAGAGCCACCTATACTTGGAAGTGTGGGGGTTAAGTCCCTCTGGTAAAAGAAATACAAAAATCACATCTACCTCAATAATGTAAGACATCATGTGACGTATATGCAAATTACCATGAAGATATCTGGCTTTGTTGCCAATGCAACTTTTTGAATAACTCTTGTCTCATTGCTTTTCTGCTGAGGTTCTTTGTCTTTTTAACTTGCTTTCTTATTTTGGACCCACCATAACCCAAACCCATAAGACCACATAAGGACTGATACATTTTTCCCTGGGTTGAGATGCAGATGAGACACAATTGGTGAGTCCAGCGAAGGACAAAACACATTTCTGTGTCTTCTGTTCTCAGCCTTTGCATATTGTGTTAAAGGTCGTTTGGCACCATGCACTCATGCATAAAGTAGAACCAATCTAAATTTTAATGGAGATTTGAACATACATCCCATGATGATGTCTTGCATTAAAAGGGTATGTGTGATTGCGAATTTGTTTGAAATATGGCATTGTTACCAATACCTTTTTTGGGTAACTCTTGCCTCAATGCTTTTGTGCTATGGTTCTTTGCCTTTTAGCTTAAAAAAATAAAAGACTAGAGACTAGAGACTATATTTACAACAAATATGTTTAAGAGTTCCTTTTTTTTTTTACTTTCTCTTGTCATTGGTCAAACAAATATTTCAAATAATATACCACCTATGTCACTGTTTCTTGAAAAAAAGATTGACTGTTCCCAACTGATCACATAACTGCTGTTTGAAACATCACAGTTGTTGTCATAGTAAGCACCATTATGTCATCAACAAAGGCACTATGCATTCAGTTGGGGATAGACCAACACGCATTAAAAAATTGCAAAGGAAAATACAGAAACCTTATAGGTTAAAAGCCATTCCCTGATCAAAGTTTCAAACGCTATTGATGTATGATTAGATGTTATTTCTCCTTTCTAAATTCAGTCCAAAGTAGTCCTCATATTTTCAACCTAAATAATTATAAGTGCACTTCTTTGTCCCATAATTGAATCATTGTGTATAGAACTGCAGGTTATACAGCACAGTGTCAGTTGTTTAATCAAGGCAATACTGTAGCACTCCAGACCCCCGCTTATGCTATATTTTTATGTACGCTAACATGATGTCGATGTTCTTTACACTATCATTGTGTGCTTGCTGCTGATTTTGTTTATTTTTTTAGTTTATTTGAGTTGGTGGGCTCTGCCCCGAACCTTTTTAACAACATGGGGATGTGGAAGTACCCAACTCAAATAACAATTACAAAAACTACAACCTACACATAATGCAGTTTATACAGTTAAGCAAGTAGCGTAGCTGTAATATAGCATAATGTACATTAATTTCCATGATGTGCAACTATGCCACTTGCAGGGGTCCAGAGTGCTACATTATCACCTTAATCAGCATCTCTGCCAGAGCTTCCATCTCTCTCTCTCTCTCACACACACACACACTCTCCTCTCCACGCCTTAATTGAAGCCTTCTTATGTGTGAGGCTGGTATCACACAGCTGCAATTAACTTTGGAATCAGCAGCATTCAACAATTTTAATCAGCTGCAGTTCTTTTAAGGGGACTGTTTAATGCAGTCTGTTCCTTAGAAATAAAATTACACTGGCCCACTGGTGCAGCGGTTGGATTTCCACTTGCGACGCCAGTGACCCAGGTTCAGGAACAGCTCTGGATCATCAGAGGGCCGGCCACAGGGAGAAGAATTGAGTATCCCCAGGACTCCTCTCCTTCTCTGGGGGGGAGGGGTGGTGTGCGCTTGGTGCATGAGCAACACTTGATGGAGGCTGGATGCCAAAATGTCACTCTAGGGCGGGGCAGATGCTGGTCGTCATTGCATGCCCCCACTCCAGCCTGTAGGGGAAGAAAATGCTGCACCGTCTGTCTTTGTGAAGCCCTGCATTGAGCCTTCATTAGCCTTCCAGATGGACTCTCCCTACCAGTCCCAGTTTTGCGGCACTGGTAGCCACAATGGTGCTGTGATCCCACCCTCTGGGGACAAGCCAGGGGTGACTTGGAGAGTGTCAGTGATCTGGGAGGTGGAAGCATGAAGGGGTGCTGTGACCAGGACAGATAAGCTGATGGCTGGAGCAGCCAAAAAAGTATGGTAAATTAAAAAAAAGAAATAAAATTACAGTTCTTCCTTGATTGCATCCAACCAACCATGTGTCCACATATTCCACTAAACTAAAGCCTCAAAATGCCCTTTCATAAGTAAAATAAGTCACTCCAGGCTGTGGTTTAAATGACTCACAGAGCAAGTGACTTAGGCACTCACTCAGCAATTCAACATGTGACCTACCAGCCCACCACAGTCACCTCACCTCCAGTCAGGCAGGGGGTCAGAGTGTGGCACAGGAGGCCAGTAAGTCTGCATCCACTTTGGTTTCTGCTTGTCACTGTGTTGGGAACAGGATCCTTATCCTGCTGCTGGCTGAAGACTGAATGAAAAATCAAACAGCCTCCAGCTTAGCTTCCTTGCTTCCCTGACATCAATTTCTTTGCTTCTCTGACATCAAAATCGGGTTGATAAAGGGGGCAATTAGTTATTATAAAATGCTATTTTGACTGCTAAAGTGTTCCAAATAAAGAGTAATGATCATTCTACATTTAAAATAATTTCTCATTTTGAACATAGTTTATCTACAGTTTGAAATTTGAATTTCCATACAATGCAATATATCAATATATAATCAGCAGAATACAATAAGTTGTGTCAAACTCACCCACACTGTATAAATCGATTAAGACACTTTTCTTGCTGTAACTAAATTTGTCTCATATCACTCATATTGAATTGGCATGTCTGACTGCACTGGTGTCTCCATTGTGCTCTGCCAATCCTGATGTCAAATGGTCCAATTATAACTCATGAAGATAAATAAAAACATTACCTGCAGCCCACCCATAATGTATCCATTTATGTTTTTCTCTCCTCTTTTTTTTATGTTGGCTTACCGTGCAGGTGCAAGCCAACTTCTTCCAGTAGTAACAGATTTTTTGGGGGGGAGGGGGGCAGTGTGGGCAAATGCAGGACACACTTTAGTAGGTGCATCCCTCATTACCCAATAAACTAGCATGCAGGCACTGACACAAGAAATATGTAAAGTGGACAAAACTAGTAAAGAAAGTGCAACTGCAATCAGAGATAAGCTCATCATGCAGCAGCACAATAACATGCCTCCTGACATGCCTGCTTTCCTGGTGAAGCATTGCAATAAACATGAAGGCAGCATCTGTCACCATCTTTTACATGATCCCTATAAAGCCAACTTTGGTGGTGCCCAATCCCCCTGTTGGCATGTTAAATACTCCCCCCTCAAAGATTGTGTGGCACACTGGGAGCCCAACCCAGTGTGCCTCCCTTGGTCAAAAGCCAAATACCATTGGCATGTTCCTGCCCCCACCCCACCATCATTGTGTGCCACATTGGGAGCCCAACCCAGCGTGGCCAACATCACCCCCCCTCCAAGTCACCCAGTGTGCTCAACATTTTTCTCATACCTGAAAAAAGAAAACAGTCTGTGATGTTTTGATTTATTTTTTTTAAATCTGAAACAAAGAAAATGGTCCCTTGTTGTGTTCGGTGCCCCCTCCCCTAATCCACACCCACCCTTTGCACACCCTGTCTCCCCATACCCTCCCCCCATACTTAAGTCTGGAGGGCTGGCGCTGCAATCTTCGGTGGACCCAGACCACGTCTGCACTCTTCAAAGCTGACCATGAACTTAGGTGGATATCTCAGCCATTTGTTTGGAATTTTTCCTCCAAATTTTCAACATGGGGTACTTGGAACCCCACCTCATGAACTCATGCACTGTCATCTTATTACTCGACTCCGAAAGGAAATTTCACGTTTACTTTGCGAAATCACCTTTCAGGACTGATTAATGAAAGGACAATGCCACTGATCATGAGGTGGGTCCAAAACCCATCTTGCAAATTTGGTAAAATTTGCATTGCTATTTAGTATGCATTGCGTAGTTTCACGTGCACGCTTCGTAACTTTGACAATTTTTAATATTTTCACTCCAGATTTTCAACATTGCCATTTTTTTAAACCTCCTTATGAACAGTATAGCTGTCATTTTTCACATCCTGACTGAAATGTGTTTTCACCATGTGGCACACAATGGCGCGGTTGCCATGTGAAATCAATGTTCAGGACAAATTAAGAAAATCATAGTGACACTGTTCATGAGTGGAGGTCCCAAAATGCCTATGTTGAAAATTTGGTAAAAAGAAATCCCCAAAATAATTGCGTGACGGACAGGTGTGCATTGTGCAGTTTCTATACATGCTCATGACATCACCAGTTTTTCATATTTCCACTCAAGATTTTCACCATTGTCATTTTTGTACACCTCTTTTTGAACAGTATAGCTGTTATGTTTCACATCCTGTCCAAAATGTGTTTTCACACATGTGTCACACAATGGCAAGGTCGCTGTGTGAAATCAATGTTCCGGACAGATTAACAAAATCACAGTGACACTGTTCATGACTAAAGTTCCCAAAATGCCTATGTTGAAAATTTGGTTAAAATAATCCCCAAAATACTTGCGTTACTTGTGTGCGTTGAGCAGTTTCTATGCACTCTTGTGACATCAACAATTTTTTATATTTTCACTCCACATTTTCAACAATGCCATTTTATTACACCTCTTCATGAACAGTGCAGCTGTCATTTTTCACATCCTGCCCAAAATGTGTTTTTGCACATGTGGCACCAAAATGCACAGTTGCTGTACAAAGTCACCTTTCAGCAAAGTAACTCATAGTGCCACTGTTCATGAGGTGGTGTCACAAATGGCCCATGTTGGTATGCCACAGATAGGATTTATGAGGGGGCACTCGCAGTCAGACCACCTACGTACCCTTTCTCATGTCTTCTCAGAGTCCAGGGATGCTGCTTTTCCAGCTGTTTTAGTGTCCCTGGATGCTGAGAAGGCATTTGATCGTGTGAACTAGAATTTTTTATTTCAAACTCTTAAGACATTTGCTTTCCCCTCTATATTTATAGACTGGATTCGAGCCCTCTATCAAGCCCCCTCTGCCAGGATCTCAGGGAATGGGGCATTCTCAAAGCCCTTCCTTTTACACTTGGGAGCAAGGCAAGGCTGTCCCCTTTCCCCTCTATTATTCAATCTCTACTTAGAACCTCTCATTCGAAACATCTTAGTCAATCCGGACATACAAGGCATACTGATACATAATACCGTAGTAAAAGTTACGGCATATGTGGATGATCTTCTTCATCTGTCCCACCCTGACTTGTCAAGTCCTGCTATGTTAGCTACGATTGTGAAGTTTAGCTCCTTTTCAAATTACAAGTTAAATTCCAATAAATCATCTATTTTTCCCCTCAACCACAAGGTGTTTAAACATGATATTATCCCTTTTGGGTTGTCTTAGTCACAGGTCTCCTTCAAATATCTTGGCATTAGACTTACTTCCTTGTGGTTTAAAGAGAATTTGGAACCCCTTTCCCAGGTCATTACACATGACCTTGATAGATGGTCGAAACTCCCTATTTCGTTATGGGGCCATATTAGTTTCATTAAAATGAACGTATTCCCCCACCTTTTCTACCCTTTATCACTTCTTAACTCATTTATTCCATTGTCCTGGTTTCAGAAAATGCATAAGCTTTTTACTAACTTTATATGGTCCAATAAACATCCCCGTTTTGCATACCACAAATTGGCAGCCCAAAAACTTGATGGTGGTTTACGTATTCCTCACCTGGCTGTATACTACTGGGCAAGTCATCTATCAAAGTACCTTAAATGGGTATGCCCAGGGCCCGATAGCCTGAGGCCAATCTGGCTCAAAATAGAACCAGATTTTATTCAGTCTATGAATATCGACCTCCCCCGACTTTGTTCTATGTCAAGCTTTCCTCCCTACAAGATATCCGAAAATGTCCAACGCTAGTGACTTCTTTAAGAATACATACTCAACTCTGTTCCTTGTTGCGCTATAAACCACAGCTGGATCTGTCTCAATCCATATATAACTCACTGTCCTTCTTAATAAACAAACAGAGGGTTTCCTCGAAGTGGTTGCCCCAGCTGGGGGAGGGGATTGTATCAACTTTTCTCGATGGAGAGGGAGCTTGGCTCTCTGTAGCGAAGTTAAACCGGAAATTTAATATTCCAGTAGTTAGTCACTTCAAAGTTCTTCAACTAAGGCACATTCTCACTACCACATTGGGTAATACTCCTCCCCACCCTCCCGCATTTTCCTTAATATCTGAGCTCACTTCCTTGTTGGGTCCTCCCAAGGTAATCTCAAAAGTATATCAAGCCCTTTTTCATTGGCGGTATGGAGGCTCCAATGGCCCCACCAAACACTGGTCCTCCCTTTTTCCCCGTTATACCTTGGATTGGCCCGTACTATGGCGGTATCATCATAAGTATGTGTCGCAAGACAGACTACAACTTATGCAATACCACATTTTACACAATCTGTATTACACTCCCCCAAAATTGGCTAGTTGGGGCCTTCTCAATTCTGACTTGTGTTCTAGATGTTCTCTAGACAAAGGGACACTTCTCCACATATTTTGGCAATGTCCTAAAATAATCCCATTATGGAACTCAATTAAGGCCAAATTGGACTCTTTACTGGGTCTGCAGGATTGTTTTACCCCTGAAATTTGCCTTCTAGGGGACTTGTCCCCTATAGAAGCTATCACTCGGAGATTTCATATGTCCATGATAGCACTATCTGTTAAAAAAGTCATATTTAAATGTTGGAAGGATGACATAAGTCCATAATATCAAGAGTGGGTCCATGAAATCCTTGCTAATCTCCATACTGAGAAAGCTATTGTGAGCCTTTATAACAGGTAACAGAAATATAAGCGATTTTGGGATCCCTTACACACTCTAATCACTATTGGTGTTGATAAGGACCATGTTAAAAATAGCTAGTCTTAGTCCAATGATCGGATTGTTTTTTATCTTACTGCTGTACAGGGGAAGGGGGTGGTGGGGGGGAGGGAGCAGAATATGTCTTGCACTGTTGTCATGTTGTGTAATTGTCACTGTTTCTGTCCCCTGTATTATTGTAAAACTGTTAATAAAATTTGAATTGGAAAAAAAAACAAATGGCCCATGTTGAAAATTTGGAGTGAAAGTACCAACAAATGCCAGAGGCACTAGGGTTTCGAAAAATAATGCCCCACCCTGTAGAGACTGACAGGCATCAGGAATGTGACTTGGCATTGTCAGCTGTAATGCTCATGCCATTCCACCCCCACCTTGCAGCCAGTGACTGGTGTTGAAGTGTGCCTTGGACTCTTCAGCAGCTAAGATCACCCCATTCTCCTATACTGCAAGCATATCAGCATATTTCTTTATGGAATGGGGTGACTGTAAGGCCTTAAAAGCTCAAGACACACCGCAGCACTTGTTGGTGTCTACGGGGTAGGGTGAGGTGAAATGGCATGAGCATTATGATCGATGACCCAAAGGGACACTCCAGTGCCTGTCACTCTCTGCAGGGTGGGGCTGGAGTCGGCGTCAGTTCACTACTTCACTGCCAATCCTATTGTGCATCTCTACCTCTTGCACTACCAATGCCAGTGCCAGCAAGCCAACATTTGACATTGATAAATGCATGTTTATTAATGAGGACATTTACAAAAATCAGGATCTATTTGCCTCAGATTTCATCTCATCTTCTTGCCACCCTCCCAGTCAAAATTATCTCTTTGTGAGGTTGTATTCATTTCCACAGCAACAAATTATGATGTAACAAGCAGAACCATGACTTAAGTAGGGGAGCAGAAGGTTAAGGTACAAAGATAATGTTTTCATGCAAAGGTTCTCAGTAATAAAGAACAATAGAACAGAAATAAGCACAGAATATTCTTGAAATACAAGCTAAATGTTGTCTGAATATTGTAGTTAAAAAGTATCTCTGGACACTGAAAACCCTTTTACTGTCCGGTACAACTATAATATTTACTGTCAGTTTTAGTTGTTTAAAGAGGGGATCCAGCTTGATATCAGAAGACCTCAATTGCTCTACATTCCAAGCAAATTCATTACGAAGGGAATTGACATGAAAACTAGAACCTTTATCCTTACACTTCACTTACAGCTAAGACTGAGTCTGTAGCTGAAACCATACTGCCCTGCTCAATACATCAGTCACTTCCACAGCAACATGCTGCAAAGCTCCAGATTTCATATAAATATCCATTGCAATAAAGAATGGAATGGCTTGAATTCTGATTTTTTTTTATGTGGTACAGTTTTGCACTGCTGATTCCAACTAGGACTTTTTGAGCTGGTGACTGAGCCCACTATTTAAAATAAAAAATCAACACAGTGTCAGATGTGTGTGAAGGCTATGATATCTTCCAGCATGGACTCATACTGTGGAACATGTACCACCTGGGAGAACAGAGTGGAACAGGTCTTGCCAATCTTCATGGCTCAGGCCGTGCCTGAAAATGGTCCCTAGGACCAGTGCACCTCCCCAGTGAAATAAATAAACAAAATTAATCAGTTGATCAATTATTAAATAAATAAATAACTAGTGCCACACTCAGGAGGTAAATGGCTCAGTGTTTAGGCAGTAATA
Source organism: Neoceratodus forsteri (assembly GCA_016271365.2). Taxonomy (NCBI): domain Eukaryota; kingdom Metazoa; phylum Chordata; order Ceratodontiformes; family Ceratodontidae; genus Neoceratodus; species Neoceratodus forsteri. The sequence goes on along the minus strand of CM028130.1, from coordinate 1,060,029,748 downwards.
GTGAGGGTGCCCTGGAGGGTCAGGTAGTAAGGGGCTCCTAGCCAACCCAGCCATGCTGGGTTATACTGTATGCTAGCTGTACCCAGCTTATACTCAGGCCCAAGAAGATGGTGTGTGGGCCTTTAGGACCAGGGAAGGCTGATCAGTCACTGTATAATATGTACTTTCGAGTTTTCCCATATCACTTATATCTGGAGTTACTGTATAATGTGTACTTTGCATATTATTACTGTAGTATATGTTTTTTTATTCCTGTAATTCTGTCTTAGTTGCACTTAAGTTGAATACATTGTAGCTGATATTTATTAAGTATTCATGATTTTATGATTTTGTGTGCTAGCACTATGATTCTTGTGAGAATAATGTTATCTTATAGATAAAGTTTGCTTTGCTTTGCTTATACTGTAAATGCCTGTCATGTATCTTATTGTATGTATACTTCCTGTTCCCTCTTCCCCCCAGGTTGCACCACCGGGAGAAGAGCAACCTGTTTTTCAGTGTGCCTTCCTGGTGAAACATTTCAATAAATAAATAAAAAAAACAGTCAGTGACACTTTCCCCCAGGCCCCAGACTACTGCCAGCATCACAAGCCTTACCTGGCTCCTGGTGGCTCTTGGGTACTGTTTTACTGTACCTTACTCCATGGTTATCATAAGCAATGGTAATCCTCCTCAACAGCTGTAGTGTCCTCATTGGTGCGATGACCATCACATGACATGGAGGCTCACTCCCCTCATTCACACCCCAGCCACTCATGACTTACCAACTCTGGGGCCACCCCCACCACATTGCATACTGCCACATCTGCCACTCACTTTCTCATCTTGGCTCCCTCATGCTGGCTCACTCCCTCAGGTCACACTGGCTCGCTGCCTTGCTGATCATCACTATCACACTGCCCTCTGGGCCACCAACTGAAAAATTGTAGTGATGCCTGATGTCCTGAGTCCTTGGCTTCTTCAGGTCCAACTCTGATGATTTCGCTCTGCTGCACTGCCTCCTGTTGCTCACATGCTCTCTCAGCCAACCACTTGCTCTGTATGGATGTTACCTCATTGCCCACCTTGCTACCATCCAATCAGATTTCCCACTCTCTTTGTGCCCATTGAATTATCCCCCCAGAAAGGTGCCAATTTAAAAAATGCCACTAGCTCACCAATAGGTTGCACTCTAGTGGGGTAGGGATCACGCTCCAGTGAGGGAGAAGGCGCACCACAGCAGGTCACAGAGGGTTCTGCAGCAGGTTACAGGGGGAAAAACACTGTCTGCCAAAAAAGCCAAACATTATGGTGAAATTATTGGTGGGGCTGGGCCCACTTCACAGAATAGTGCTGGGGCCTATGCTGCATTGGCCCATATAACCGGGCACCTATAATCCCCCCAAATAAGCAGTATGGTGGCTATGATTACAGTATGTTCTCAATGTGCATTAGGTTTACAACAGTAATAAATCAGTATCGTAAAATGTGTACTGTACATTGCTTGGCTTCCTTAACCCTAGTGCTACAGTATGTTCAGTATATGGAGTGTGGAACAGTAACTGTAGTCAAGTTAATCTCCAAGTGTGGTAATTGTTTAGCATTGGGAAAAAAATGAGAAAATTCATATTTCCCACATTTTCATGAAATTCAGTGGATTTCAAGAAATGTTGCAACATTTTGCATTCTTTTTTTATTTGGTCATAACTCAGTTATCTTTTAGCTGGAGGCTCCAAATCTGGTGTGCCTACTTGCTGTTAGGTGTCTGAAAGTCATGCCCAATATCGCAACATTTGGAGCAGCAGTTCCAAAATTATAGGGGCTCAATGCTTGGCAATTTTGTTTTTGTGAATTTTGGTGAAAATAGTGATCTGCCTATAACTCTTCCCCACTAAAGCTAGATATCTGAAACTTGGTATGCATATCATATGGTACCATACTTCACACATGCCAAATTTGGTGAAGTTTGGATAATCAGTTTGAAAATGAAATGGAAATAACAATAAATACATTTCAACAAAATTTATAGCTACCTAACTCTGCCTCTTTAGTGTTGCAGACCTAAAACTTGGTATGCATACTCATGTGGTAGAATACTTCAAACATTCCAATTTGGTAAAATTTGGAAAATTGGTTTTAAAAGTAGATGAAATAACTAAAAATGTAATTTTGTTTAAACATTTGGCTTCCTATGACTTATCCTCCATTAACACTAGAGACCTGAACTTGGTTCTCCTATCTATGTGGTGCAATACTTCAGACATGCTACATTTGGGAAAATGTGGATGTTGTTTCAAAAATAGAAATAATTACACAAAAAATTACATTCCAATGATATCATATTTCATTATTCATGATTCCTGAACTGACATTCTTAAATTTGGCAAAGCAGGCTGGGAAATGGAACTAGGTTCCCCCTTACACCCCTCCCAATGTGCCACCACCACCTTTTTCATCCATGTGGCTCACGCTGATGCTAAGAGTCATCTCATCCAACTTAAAATCCTGCATCAATATTATAACCCCCCCCATGTGCTCCATTCTATGACCCTTGCCCCATCTTCTACTTACTGGAGATGCTCACAACCAAATGCAGGACTCCTCCACATACTCTGGAGCTGTCCCAAACTAGCTCCATGGTGGCAGAATATCCTTTCATATTGTTCCAAATTTTGAACATGCCTGTCCCACTTTCCCCAGAGCTTCGTATTTTAGGAATCCTGACAGTGCTACCTGCCCTGCCTAAATATTTACCATCTTGGCTTTTAGATGTTCTAATGGAGGCCAAAAGAATTGTTTTAATGTCATGGTGACACTTCTTCCTGCCCTCACTGCTCTCCTAGCATCCAACAATTGCCAAACTGCCTCTTTTTGAAAGGTTATCCTTTACCACAATTGCAAAACAGGACATTTATTACCAGAAACAGAACACTTTTCTTCAGTCACATCTATGTTCAGTTCCTCTTCTACAGCCTAGCAATTTTCCCAGTTGATCCTGCTTCCATAATCTCTTCTTCAACTAGTGTGTCACTTTTCTAGCTTTTTATCTCTCCTGCACTCTCACTCTGCTCAGCCCTCTTGATGCTGCCTCCCAGAATGTAGATATGTTTTGTTCTCTTTTTTCATATCATATTTACCATCCTGGATGTATACTGTATGCTTTGTATCCTTTGTTGCTTAATTGCAAGTTGGTGCCGCGCGCGCCATCTGCTTTATGATGGTTGTCTTGTTACACTGTTTTTTTTTTACTGTTTCATTCTTGTTCATAGTTTATGTGCTGAAAATCATGAATAAAGAAAAACAAAAGTATCCGCACTGGGATGGGGTGCTCACAATAGATTTATGAATGTAGACAATTGAAAACTGGGCATTCACCACCTCAGAATAAAAAGGAGCAACACTGTTCTGCTATGGCATAAAAGGTAAACATTTATTTCTGTACCATCTATTTGGCGCCACAGGTCTACACCTGATGCTTTTCAGACATGGAATGTCCTTTATCAAAGGTATAGGCAGACTCACAACCCTTACACTTAAATAGTAGGAGTGTGGCATCATTTGCTTACATCACATTACAATCAAGTGAATAATTTTCATACTTGGCAATCACTAAATCAATTACACAATGATAGGTGTGTGTAATTAATTTAGTAATTGCCAAATATGAAAGTTATTCACTTGATTGTAACATGATGTAAGCAAATGATGCCACTCTCCTGCTATTTAAGTGTAAGGTTTGTGAGTCTGTCTATATCTTTGATAAAGGGCATTTTACAGTATGTCTGAAATGCATCAGGTATAGACCTGTGGTGCCAAGGAATGGCACAGAAATAAAAGTTCACCTTTTATGCCATACTGTAACAGAACAGTGCTGCTCTTTTTTATTCCGAGGTGTCGAGTGCCCAGTTTTAAATTGTCTACATCTTGAATAAGAAGTTTCATGTTAAAAAAAAAATTCTGATGACATGTTTGGCTGCATATATCTCAGCCACTTTTAAAGCTAGAGTCTTGATATGTTGTACACAGACACATGTTAAAATAATTATATATGCTAAATGTGGTGAAATGTGGTTGAGTAGTTGTAAAATTAAATGTAAATAACAGAATACCATATTTTGGCAAAGTTTGGCAACATTTTCACAAAATTTCATGAATGTTTCATGAAAGTAAATTCTGTACTTTTGCCTAATTTTGCTAATGAAAATTTAATTTCACCCAGCACAACATAATGTACCCCCCACCCTGGCAGTGTGGTGATTACTATATGTGAAACAATCTATGAATATTAAAATAAAATGGTAGTCTTTTGTAATTGATTCTATATTGTTCACTTCCCAAGCAGGACATCTCCATCTAGACCGGCACGTATGGCTTTGGAAATGCTAGTCTTTTTAGCAACCCTTGCTAGTTTAGAATGCCCTCAGGTATCATCACTGGGCTGTAAGCTTCCAAGTTTAAATATCAATACTTTTATCAGAAATGGAGATATTAATATTGGTGGACTTCTCAGTGTCCATATTAATCATGTTTATCCTGCTGTGACCTTCACTGAGACCCCAGAGCCCATTCTCTGTGAAAAGTAAGTACAATTAGCTGCTTGTTACCTGTTGACATTGTCATAATATAAAATGTGTTTGTAAAAAGTATTTAATTTTGTTAATACACACAGTTGAAATGATTATGCCTATTTTGTGAATGTTCATGAATTAATTCCAGAAGTCCATCTGCTCTATTCATGAATTTTCCTAAAGATCAAAATGTTCATGAACAATTATGAATTGTACAAGAACATTAAATGGCACTACTGTTTTTGAATGTTCCTGAACATAAATTTCATACACATCCTAAGAATTTTCAAGAAATTCTGCCAATAAATGTTAAGGTATTTTCATGGGCACTGTCCTTCAATGGTTTTGTTGATCAGAAATTCCCTATTTGTTATAATAATGATTCATTCATAAGGCAACCATGTTTTAACATGTAATGGGTGAGCAGCAAACTTGAAGATGAGATTAGCTGTGAAGAACATACCAGAGTTAATTACATGATGAGGCCTAATTGTGCTTTTGTGTGGCATGCCATTGTTGCCTTATTTATAGAGAAGTTCTACATAATTTTTATGTTTTTGCATTTTGGGGGTGGAGGTACCGGCCCTGTAACAAAGGAGAAAGGTGGATACTGAGAGACATGTTGGGGAGCACCCAAGGACTGCTTGACAGTTTGGATCCCATCATAGCTCTGGACATCTGGTACCAAGTGGGTTCCCTACAGCTGCAACTGGCTGCTGATTACTGCAGATGACTGGAACTCTGATAAAAAACAATAGTGTTTTGTGTCAAGCAAGATTGATATTGGGTACACAAAAGACACTTTTTGTCTCACCTCTTTATACTTACTGTTGTTCTTTTACTAACTCTCCACTGACTTTGTAATAGTGATATAACTTTTTTACATTTGCTTTTTTGTTAATTCTATCCCTATATCTCTATAACCCTTGATACTACCTCACTGTCTTTTTTATCTTATGACTATCTTTTTGCCACTTTATCTGCAATATAACCAGCCAAGATCAGCTAAAATCAAGACCTGGAATTAAGCTACTCCTCCTCTGTGTTTTCCCTGAAGGGATAGTTTAGAAAAGTATACCAGTAGGACTCCAGAAAACATGTACTGTAGTTCCCTAGTCTTTCAAAATGATTGCCTTTGAACAAAGTCAGGGCTGACCTTAATTGATATTAAAGGTTAGCCATCACTTTCCATAATGAAAATGTTTTACCACATGACTTAAAGAACTAGTGCATTACCTAACATTAATATTTATTATTTACTTTCAAAAGTATTAAACTGTAACTCCTTAAATCTAAAGTATTTGTTTCTTTTCCCTTTTACTAATTAAAAGATTTACTGCGTGACAGTACAAGATGTGATGCATGGAACAGTATTCTTCCTGGAGGTTGATATAGCACAGTTCTGTTCCTCCTCATACATCATCAGCCCTGTGACCTCACTGTCTGTGGCATCACAAATAACCAAGAAGAGCCAGTCACATGCTGCCAGATCAGCTGCTTGTGATGTAACAATAAATGAGGTCACAGTGTTCATGAGGTATGAAGAGTAATATAATTAGATATGTCAGTCTCCAGGCAAAGTTTTGCTCTCATCATGTCACACCTAGGGTGAAAACTTTCTAATAAGTAAATTGAAATAGAAAAAAATACTTCAGAAATAAACAGTAATAACTGACTACTTTTAAAAATTAACATTTTCTGTCTGCTACTTTTGGCACTATTAGCTCTATAGAGAACAACTGTCATTTTAACCATTGTACCCAGTAGTTCCATCTGAAGTCCAAACCATCCATTTCTTAACCTGATTCAAAACTATCACCCAGGATACAATGAAAACTTTGAGAAACATAGTATTTAAGCAATAATGCATGACAGGGCATGTGTTGTTGTGGGATTTACACACGCCTTGTGTGGTGTGTCACAGGGCACAGCCGAGTGACTTTAACCACACAAGAAGTGTATAAATCTTACTACTACACATGCCCTGAAGTGCATTATTGCAATTATAAAATGAATCTGTTATTAAAAATTAAAATAAATTAGGTTCAAAGAAAGTGAACATTTGATTACTGGGATCTTTGCCAGTTGTCTGTTGCGGGACTTACACAATGTCATGTGACATGTTTTGACCAATGAAATTACAGGATTTTAGAAACCCATTTTATAATTTGACATAGCATACTACTTAAACAAAAATATCTTACATTTAATGCATTTTCAGTGTTGTCATGCTCTTTATTATTAAGAATGACTGTATGACAACTGGGTCCCTGTGCCTTTGAGTTCATCATTTACTCCTGTTCATTCTCCACTTGAAACCATAACTATTTCTTTGTAGCATCACAATCTACTGCCAATGAAATTATGGTGATGTCACAAGCTAGCAAGAGGGGAATGATCAATAATAACAGATAAGTGACAAGAAATCCTGTTTATGTGCAATTATCATTAGTAAGAAAATCTAAAACAAAATGTAAATACAGAGAATATTTGAAATAAAAACCAGACCATGTCTACAAAGTATTCTCAGAACTGTACCTTGATTTACATCACAAATTATAGTGAGAAAGAAATAGTGTGACCTACTGGAAATTGAAACCAGGTCCCTGGAATACTGTCCCAGTACTGTAACCACTGAGCTACATGCTCACATGGTTAGACCTGGGGTTCACAGGGTTCACTTCCCAGCAGGTCACATTATTTCTTTCTCACTACAATTTGTCATTTAAATTATTTAGCAGTGACTTATACTGCCTCCCCCCAAAAAAATCTGTCGTCTTGATTATTCATCGTTGCAGGATATACAATACCACAGAAAGGAAGTGTGTCCGGGAACCCTAGGTCCAATCATGTGAGCCTGTAGCTCAGTGGTTAGAGCACCAGGACAGTATTTTGGGGACCTGGGTCCAATTTCCAATAGATCACATTATTTCTTTCTCACTACAATTTGTGATTTTAAATAATTAGCAATGGCTAATATGCTCCCAAAAACCATCTATCGCCTTGATGTCAGTAAAGATTTGACTGCCTCACTATCCCACATGGACAGTTTGTGAACAAGATGCATGATCTAGGGATGGGGGGGTAAAGTCACAAGATGGAGGCAGAATTAGTTGTATGGCAAAACCTAGTGAGTGGTAATTAATGGGGAATTCTCAGGGCTCAGGGGGTTCATTAGTGATGTGTCACAGGGATTAGGCTTGGGACTGGACCTCTTTGATATATTCTTATGTGGCATCAGGGTCAGAATACAGGATAAGATATGCCTCTTCATAGAATAAGACTAAGATCTGGGGTCAGGTGTATAGTGAGAATGGGATCAAAGTTATAAAAGATGGCCTGAGTAGATTACAGAAGTAGCCAAAACTATAGCAGTTAAAATTTAACATCAAGAAGTGTAAGCGGTAAAAAAATCCAAAACCTGAACACAGAATGGAGAAGGTAGTACTGGAAAGCATAAGAGAGGAAAGGGACTTGGGAGTAATATTTTAAGACAGTCTGAAGACAACATGGCAATGTAATAGGACAGTGGGAAGGGCAAGTTGGATGTTGGGTGCCTAGGAAAGGGGATGATCAGCCACAGAAGAGAGAGAGATGCTTCTATCACTGTATAGATTATTGGTTCATCCTCACCTGGAATACAATGTCAGTTTGTAAATAGTGTTTGAAGAAGAACAGGGATAGAGTGAAGGCAGTACAGAAGAGGGTAACCAAGATGATTCAGGGACAGTAGGAAATGACTTGCAAGGAGAGGTTGAAGGAGCTGAAAATGTACACATTGGAGGTGATCGGGGAATATGATTGGCATATACAAATGCCTCCACAGGGTAAACAAGGTGAATAGTGGGGGAGTTGTTCAAATACAGTGGGAACACAAGCACCAGGGGTAAACTGTGAAGCTGGCTGGGGGCAACATTAAAAGGGATTCAGAAAGTATTGTTTCACAGAAATGGTGCTGGAGGAGTGGAATAAGCTGCCAAAAGAGGTGGTCTGTGCAAAACAAGTGAGGAGATTCAAACAAGGGCAAAACGGATACATGCACTTGGTAAAGACAGTATCAGAAGGGGAGAAGGCATGAAGAGCTTCTAGGGCTCTCACATTCCATATTAGATAGGTGGGACTGGAGAAACATGTTGGTTCACTGGCCGGGGAGAGGTGAATCAAGGCCTTAGCATGCACTCCACCTTTGGGGGGAAGAGGGTAGTGTCCCCGGAACAGGGCTTCTGGGTGAACACAGGATGTCCAGTTACTGAGGACCCTAGCCAGCACTGCCTTGGGGATATGTCAGATGCATGTCATCTTTGTCACAGCATCATTGCATGCCACACCCCCCACAGCCCGGAAAAAGCTTGTTCCCAACATGCTGGATGACTCTCCTGTCCGGCCGCCATGTAGCTGCCTGGTGCTCCCCCACCAAATCTGTGACAGAGATCTGCCAGAGTAGAAGTGGGAGACCTGGAGGCACCACCATGGGGGGTAAACTAGTGGGCACTATGGTTGGGATGGCCTCGGGTCGTCACGGATGGTGGCGGGGACAGTGAGCAGATACGGAAGCCACCTGAGGACATCTAAAGCATACTAAGTAAAAAAAAAAAAAGAAACACAATGGGCCAAGGGGTCATGTTATGCTGGTAACCAATATGTTTCTATGTTTCAGTGTTGTCAGTTATTCTTTAAGCAATACCTATGACAATAACATTTATTCATTTATTTTAATTTTGATTACCTGAAATAAACCATAGGGCAATGCCCTGTTTACAGGGGTGACTGGAGAGGAAGAAGGCAGCAACATACATTTTACATACAGTAAAATATTTAAAGACAACAAACAAGTACTGAGAATAGTATTTACAAACAAATACACATCATTAAATCTGACAGACATATTTTGGGATTTGCATTAAAAGTTCCCGTGTAAGAGGTAGATTAGGCATTACTATGTAATGATCTCCAAGACTATGGAAAACAGTGAGGGAAATGATCCCTGATCTTTAGTACTGTAGTTCAGATTTGGTGATCCAAAACACATCAGAAGATTTCATGAAAATGAATGTTTGATACCAACAGTCACTTGGCTGTTTTTTTCCAGTAGGCATTATTTCCCTTATAAACTTTTACACAAAACATTTCTTACATAGGTCTGAGAAAGCCAACCAAAGTCATCATCAAGAAGACAATGGTGTTGCTCAGACAAAAAGACACCACTACAGTAGCTAGTGACAAGACGCATTATATATCTACTGTAGATACTATATATCATGATATATACATATATATATATACACACACACACACATATATGTGTGTATATATATATATACTGTGTGTATATATATATATATATATATATATATATATATATATATATGTATATATATCAGGAAATCACCATTCATTTCAATTGGATTTCTCATAATATATCCTGATTTATGTAATACCTGTGAGTATATTTTCAAGCACCTATCAGGTATATTTGTGTTCGCTCCAGACATGAAGTACAGATATTGAACTATTCTAACTCTAGGTCCCCATGAGCAAAAATATTCTCACTGTAGGTCCTGATTGGTCTTGGCCAGGATCATTTGTACTACATTGGAGCATTAGTACCATATTTCCATATTTAGAATTCATCGGTTTCAGTTGCCAACAGGTTCTCACAGAATACTTTCATTTTTTAAACTCTCTCCAACATCACTTACAAAAGGACCAAAAATCATTCTTTCTCAGTCAAAAACAAAACAGCAATATACCACCAAGTACCTCAGAAACAACATTAACATTGCTCAAAATCATATACTCCCCGACAGCGACACTGGCACAGGGAACAATACTACAGTAACTACAACGCCATGTCACCGTAGTATCTGTGCTGGAACCTGGCACTGTCTGTCGGGGGTCTTGCACCCACCCCAAATCAGCTCCAACTTGGAGTTGATAATCCTTAGTGGGAAGGTGTGGGAGGCACAGCTCCCCATGTGGGGGGTTCGGAGGTGAAGCGCCCCAAAGAAAATCCTTTGTTTTCTTTGGAACCGGCAGCTGACCTCGAAAAGCAGTCAACCTGCTGGTTTTGCTGCCTGGTTGTCAACAAATTTTTGTCGACGACCAATCATGGATCCACTCAAAATGATGTCCCATAGCATTTTCCTGCATCAGAGTTCCCTCAATGACCCAACAAGGAATCTGCCTCTCTTAGATCAGCACTCTCTTTAAATCCTCACCAGCAATGTCTCTTTACAAAACCACTTCATAACTGGCTTACCTCACTTGATCCTATGCTGATGGCCACCAACGTGCTTAGCATAATGAGCATCACCAACATGAGCACTGATGCACACAAAAGAATCATGTGCCACTCCTTGAACATGACTGCTCAGTCATCCAGAAACACCTGTCCACCATCCAACAAAGTACAATTTACACAAGACACATTGCAAATGAGCACTAAAAACTATCTAAAACTAAGAGCATTGCATAAATACAGTATGCCATGGCCCTCATAGAATTATCTATGTTATTTTTTCACTCATGCATTTTGACCTTTGACATCACTCATGACAGGAGAGAACCAAGCAGTAATTTAGCAATAAAGGAGGAACAATGAGAGTGGCATCTGGCATCATGGGAGGGAAGGAAGAGGGAGGTATAAAGGGAGTGATGGTGGGTGTGGGGCAGGTAGTCCAAAGCAAAGCAACAGAAGGAGCGGAAGAGGGAATCCAGTCTGGTCAGGGTGGACTTAGGAGCAGCACTGTACACAAGGCATGTGATATACCAGCTCCGTATGCAGTGTACAGTCACCTGCAGTTTCAGAAACGTGCCTCACACACTCCTGTATGAGAGGAACATGGTGATAACTGCAAGGAATGGCAGTGTGCAAAAGATGACCAGGTACCCAAGTGGGTGGGTCCCACCTGTGTGCACCTATGGTGTACCACTGTGAGTGTGTGCCACAGGTCAGTCACTGGCCCATGCCTTGCTGCTACATGTACCACCAGGCTACCTGGGCACCATTGCCCCAGATGTCACTCTGGATGCATGCCACCACTGGGTGGTGCCCTGTAGGCCACATGAGTGCAGACCATGGCCCCTGGTACATGTGCTGCAGTGTGGCCATCTGCTCCACCAGTGTGCTGGGGTTCACCTGACATCACTGGCATGTGGCAGTTGGGTGTCTACATCCTGGGTGCGGTGTAGGCAATGGCTTTCTGGGCAGTGCCTGTGGCATGCTGGCACCTTTAGCTTTGGGTACTTCCGTACTGGCATAACTGCTATGCATGGGTGCCTAGAGTACATCCTGGTGCACCTCCAAGGGCTGTCTCAGGATGGCCTGTCTGCAGTTCTGTGGCCTTCCTGTGGGTGGCTGACTGATTTAGGCCATCCACGTATCTGCCTAACTTTGCACGGCACACTTCTGGGATGGATGGCAGATGAACTGTACATTTTGGCTGAATATACAGATGCATGGCATATATATGTGCCCTCCCCCTTTTTTTGCACTGCATACATTATTTATGCATGATGGCGCATTCGGAAATGCATGACACATCTCTCTCTTTCGAATATCGCACTTCCACGCATCTTCTGAGATGAGCCACTCATCTCCATTCTGGGCAGTGCATCTCCTTTGAATATGTGGGCCCATCTTTTCATAACTTAAACTATGAACATTTTCTAGGTAAGTGTAATCTAATGTGGTAAAATTCAAATTATTTGAAAACTTATACTTAGTTTATGTGTTGAACCTTAATGGATAATTATTGTTTTTTCTTGTTTTTTTAAATGTTATGTTTATTGCAGTTTGATAAAAAATGCAGTTCATTACTGTTGCTTAGAATCACAGAATCAGGAATGGATTTATCAAATTCTGAGCTTTTTTCAGAGTTTGAAAATTTGGTATTCAGTGCCAAAAACCCAGATTCCATAAAATCTTGTCAGATGGGGAATCAGAATTAAAATCTGAATCTGTGTCCAATTTCACATCCTAAAACCTCGAACCACCAAGTACAGTGGTTCTCCCTCCTCTTCCCTTAATGCAAAATGGCTTCTGGGCTGACTGTGGTCCCTAGATACTCAATAGGCAGCAAGTGAAAGTGACAGTTAAGATTATCCAATCAGGCAGTCCAGTTGTAAAAAAATACTGCCAAATGCCATTGTCCATTGCTGTCCAATAGTTCACAAAATGAGCCAACTGGGCTACCCACCCTTCCCCCAAGCGAGCTTTCATTTCAAGAAGTGTAAGCAGCACTCTCCCCCAGTACCCACATCCCCCAGACCCCCTAGTCGAACTTCAATAGTACCTCTATAACCCAACCCTAGTAGAGGACCTGAGCATCCCAATCTTGCAGTTGGCTGGTGGTGGCAAGAAGTGGAACAGTTGTAAATAATTAACATTAATAGTACTACTAGTTCTGCCTCAGAGTCCCAGGCCCTTCTTCTCCTCCTTTGTAACCAGATACCCAGAAGCAACCAATTCTCCCTTTGTAACCAGTGAAGTGGCTGACCTAAAGAAAGTCCAGGAGTTAACCGCCATAAGATGCCTCACAAAGTCATGCTGACTTCACTCCAAGCTTTCATTTAAAAAAAAAAAAAAATGAAGCTTGCAACCCAAACAGTTCCAAAGTAAGCCATCTTTAGAATGAGCTAACTCTGGAACAATTCAGACTGATAACTTACATTTTTAGAAATTAAAGCTTGGTGTCAGGTCTACATGGCTGTGGCATGCCAATGCATCATTTATGTATCAGTACCATGAACAGCTGACATTCTGCATTTGGATTTCAGCAAGCCCTTTGACTCAGTGCCCAACAAGAGGCTGATCAGGAAGTTGGAGGACCTAGGGTCAGGGAGAAAATTAATCAGGTGGTTTGCAAACTGGCTTAGTGGTAGGACTGAGTAAGTGGGAAGGGGATTTTCTGGTACAAGAGAAGTTACAAATACTATCCAGCAGGAGTCAGTGCTCAGCCCAGTGCTGTTTAATGTGCTCATTAACAACAATGGGGATGGCATTAAAGGCAAAATCTGCTTCTTTGCTGATGCTACCAAACTGTGTGGTAGGGTGGGCACAGACAAAGGGGTGCAGGACCCAATTGAGGACCTGGTGAGGCTGAAGAGGTGGTCAGATATCTGTACAAATTAAATAACCAAGTATTGTATGTAGTTGAAACATGAGCTATGGAATACCGATCACATTGATAGAGTGCTTATGAAAATATATAAATAGATAATATGTTTATTTTTATACATAGGAAAATGCATGTTGTTAGGGTAAATCCCTGTTTACATCACAGTCCTGTGTAAAGAACTTAAAAGTTACAACAAAGATAAAATAACAATCATTTCATAGTACACCACAAATGTATATACAATTATCATTTGATTTGTCTATATACAACTAAGCAATTAAGTTTGACAACACTTAGGTTAACATTTGCAAGTTAATGGGAAGTAGTTTTTTACTTCAGTGGTAAATTTGTAATGAGCAGTTTCTGTGCGCATTTCAAATGGGAGAATGTTCCAGTACTGAGCTATCTGATATTGTGAGTTTTTTTTCCCAAATCTGGTTTTACAGAGAACAGGATTGATCCTATTACTAAGTACAGATCTGGTAGAGGCATGGATTGACTGGACATCTCTACTAAAGACAACTATATTAATATAGTGATTTGGGTTGTATATCATTAATTTATGTAAGATTTTTACCCAGGTTACGAGATTTCTTCTTGCCAGTGTTGACCATCCCAATCTTATTAACATGTCACAATGGTATGTATTGTAACTACATCTAAACACATATCTTGCTAATCTGTAATGTATTTTGTCTAACTTATCCAATAACTTCTTATTTGTAACCCTATAAATTAAATTTCCATACTCCAGGGCTGGTAATATAATTTGTTCTTCTAGTGTTTTTCATGCTTGTCCATTTAGACACTTTGTAGTGCACCTAAGAGCTATTTATTTTGTTTATTTGTCATCAAGGATGCAATATACTCAGTGAAGCTTAGGTCAGTGTCAAAAGTAACTCCTACAGTAAGTAGAGATATTCCATCACCTGTTCAATTCGTTCCTTATTTTATGTATACAGTATATTTAATTTAGTTTCTCCCTTTGTACCAAAGTACATTTAATTTTAGTTTGAGTAGATCCGAAGCCTTGACCTGGTGAACCACTCCCTAATCCTGTCAAAATCTGACTGCACGTTCATTTCTATCTCCTTTAGGTTTGCTCTGGTGGCAATAAGTGCCATGTCATTTACATATAACCTTTTTGATGAGTGTTGTGCCACCTGTGGGAGATCGTAGTTAAATAGTAAAAATAACAGGGGTACAAGTATGTTTCTTGTAAATGTTTTCTGAAGTTATCAGTCTCATCTCCTTCTTCATTAGTGAGTGTTAAGTTGTGTTAATCAGCTGAGGGCTCGAAAGAGGAGGCAGGGCTACTCATAGTTAAAAACCCACACTCAGAAAACAAAATCTTGTTGGTACAACTCAATCTACCTGATCCCGTTACTACACTACTTGGCTGGATCACTTGCTCATTGGATCATATAGTAACAGAAAGGTGATGTTTAGATTGCTGCTAATACATTGTGCATATTTCAACTTTTAAATTTTTATGTTGGCGTGCTTTCGCAGCCAACATCTTTCGGTAGTGCAGATTTGGAGGTGTGGTCACTGTTGGGCAAATGCAGGGCATGCACCAGTAGGTGCGTCCCGCATTCCCCAATCAGCCAGCAGCAGTGCCCGACACCCTGCCTAGCTAATGAGGTGAAGAGATCAGAGAAAAGGTGCACTGCAATGAGAGCGAAGCCCTCATGCAGAGTGACCACAACACACCTCCCCCTATGTGCAGGCAACATGGTGGCAGTGACTGCCACTGTTGCTTGTCAACCCCCCCTTTATTGTGTGCTGATGGGGGTGCCCAATCCCCATCAGCATAATGTAACCCCCTCTTTTTTGATTGCAAAGGGGGTGCCCCTTCTCCCTCGGCATCATGTGCCCCCCAGCAGTTTTTCTTTGCTGACGGGGCCCAATCCCCATGGCATGTATCCCTCCCTCCCTCCCCTTGAATTTTGCTGATGGGGGAACCCACTCCCCATTAACATAGTGTGTTCCTGCCCCTGGCGCCCCTTTTTTTGCTTGCTGAGGGTGCCCAATCCCCTCGGCTCCTGCGCCCCTTTCCTTGTTTGCTTACTGGGTTGCCCAATCCCCCATCAGCTAAAGCACCCACCCCCACACACCCCACACACACACACACACACACACACACACACACACTCCAGGTGGCACACTGGGAGCCACTCCAGCATGCCAAAGCACCTATGAAAATGGAAATGGTCCCCAATTTCTTTTATTTTTATTTTTAACCTGTTAGGCAAAAACGGTCCATCGTAGTCTTCCAGCCCACCCTCCACAACCCGCACACACCCACTGTGCACCCTGCCTCCCAACACCCCCCTCACCCCATACTTACCTCCAGAGTCCAGCGCAACAATCTTCGGTGGACCGGGAACATGTCTGCACTCTTCAAAGCCAACCGTGAACTGAGGAAATGCCGGTAAACTGTATAATGGAATAAATATGGGGTTTTCAACTTTAATGCATGTCTAGGGCATTTTTGGGAATTTTTACACCAAATTTTCAACATGGGGTTTTTGGTACCCCTCCTCATGAATTCTTGCACTGTCATATCGTTAATCAGTACCGAAAGGTGATTTTACAGTCACTGCGCAGAATCACCTTTCAGGACAGATTAATGAGATGACAGTGCCACTGTCATCTCTCAAAAAGCCTATGTTGCAAATTTGGTGGACAGACTCCAAAAAAATGCTCTTTTACGAGCGTGTGTTGCACAGCTGCTATGCAGGCTCGTAACTTTGCAAATTCATAATATTTTCACACCAGATTTTCAACATTGTAATTTTTGTACACCTCCTTGTGAACAGTACAGCTGTCATTTTTCATATCCTAGCCGAAATGTGTTTCTGCACTTCCGGCGCACAATAACGCAGTCGCTGTGGGAAATCAGTGTTTGGGCCACATTATGAAAATGACAGTTACACTGCTCATGAGCAGAGGTCCGAAAATCCTATGCTGAAAATTTGGTGATGATACTCCATAAATGATTGTGTTGGGCGAGCGCAGCGTTGCCAGATTGCACGCATCGTCAGAACGCCGCATTTGTAATATTTTCACTCTGGATTACTATTGGCATTTTCCACACCTCTTGATGAACAGTACAGCTGTCATTTCACATATCCTGCCCAAAATGTGTTTTTGCACATCCGGCGCAGATTAGTGCGGTTGCTGTGCGAAATCACTTTTTGGGACAGTTTGAGGACATAACAGTGACACTGTGCATGAGCAGAGGTGCTAAAATATCTATGTTGAAAATTTGGTGCCGAACGTCCATAAAATGACTGTGTTACAAGCGTGCGTTGCGCATTTCCCACGCACCCTTGTAACTTCGCAAATTTGCAATATTTACATGCCACATTTTCAGCACTGGCATTTTTCTACACCTCCTTATGAACTGTACAGCTGTCATTTTTCACATCCTGCTCAAAATGTTTTCCTGCACTGCACTACCAAAGCCAATGCCAGCGCGACAACATTCGGCATTGACAAATGCTTGTTTTCTTAGCCACAATGTGCTATACAGCATATATTCCAGACTGCCATCTAGCCATATAACAATTCCAACTATTTATAATTTAGAACTGCTGTCTAGCCATATTGTAATCTATACTATTTTTAACCTAGAATTGAATGATTGCAGTCTGTATCCCAGTGCTCTAAGCTGCCAATGGTGTCCACACACTCAGCAATATTCTTTCTGGACTACCACTGCTGATTCACACAGTGACGTCTTACTACATGTATTAATTTGCTGCCACATCATATTGAAGCCTATGCACAAATGTGCATAGCCACTCCACACCCATTGCACTCCCCATGTGGGATGCACCAAATGGGGCATGCAGCCACTATGCACCTGATCCCCTCACCACCCAGGTTGCAACATACCAGGGACAGGCGGGGACATGCCTGCACTACACGCTGGACTCAAAGGCATGCAGTGAAACATGCAGGGGATGCATAGGGATGGGTAGGATACACCGGGAGGACCCTGCCATAACTGCCTTATGCAGCCATGCCTGCACACACACAAGGCTCCCCTGGCATGGCAACTGGTTATGATCTCCCACCCCCCAACACATGGAGCCCTCCCTGTCCCTGCAGCAAGGTGTTACATGAGGTCTCTGCACCGTAATTGATACCCTAGAGGTACACTGCAGACAGCCAGCATTTATGTATATGTTATACTAACATATAGGCCTAAGGACATCTACCGTACAAGAGTAGATGTCAGGATATGTATGCATATGATTGTTATACACTTTACTTTCTAATATACACATGTATTTCTTGCTTACAAGATGTTAGGACACTTGTGTCCTTGTAGTGTTATGATATATGAGTGGGCATTGTCATCTTCTGAGGATTTGTATTACTACACAGCCTTGTACACAAACTGTACTTCTTTGTTTCCACAAAGTGATGACTGTAACAAAATTGCATAATGTTATCTAGGACTGTGGAGCCACCTCTAATTTAGCCAATAGTGCTCCTCTCTGTAACTAGAAATATTTCTATCTTATAGTAACTATGGTAACTATCTTAGGTATATAATGTAAGACATTACGTCTTTCACCTCGGAGACCCTGAAGACCTGGAGACACAGAGATTCCTTGAGGTATAGGGAATGCTTATCATTGGCTCCCAGTTCCTAATGGTAAGAACTGCTTAGGGCAACTGTGCTTTTCCTTTTGGTAGTAATAAACAAGATTTATTACTCTTATGCAACGTGTTTGTGATTCCTTGCATTCCCATTATTGCCAAGAAACTGAGAGTGAGGGTTTAGACGTCCTGACAATTGGCAACCGCGTGCAGGCAATATTTGGTGTTTGCAAAGTATTCATTTGTTGCTACTACTTTCCCTTCCTAACGGGGACAGAATGTGTGCACACCCCGCATCACCTCTCCCATTTTTCACCCACTTTGTAACTATTTGCAAAGTCTGGCTGCTTACTGGGTGTGGTCGATGCTGACACACCTCACCCCCATGGCAGTTTTGAACTGCAAGCTTACAAGTGCACGGTAGCCGGCCTGTGAATTAGTGCACCTGTTGTGGATCGATACACAGCACGGCACCTTTTCACAGTTTGATTTTGCGTTCCCTCCCACTAAATGGCCACTGTATCAAATATCTGTGCAGACTTGAGACTCTATGTTTCAAACTTCCTTGCCTCCCATGTAGGATGGTCTGACCTCGTGCGGGATACAAGTCAATCCGACAACCCCGTGCTGGAGATTTCAGCCCAGTACACAGAGACGAGACGAACAGCCAGAATGCGTGAAGCTAAAGGGCTGTTGGTTGTGGCTCTCTACGCTGCTCTAGAAGTCTTCAAAGTGAGATTTAGAACTTTTGATCTGCAAGTCTCATCTCTCAAGCAGGAGATGGGACTGCAGGAAACTGAATTTTTGAAAAGGGAGCAGGATTTGGAATCTGAGCTCCAAACTCTGCAGAATGAAAAGGATTCACTTTTGCATTATTCTGTTCAGGAAAATGAGCAGGAACTTTGTATGTTGAAGCAGGAATGTGGACGTTTGAGACACGATAAGGGGCAGGCATTGCAAATGAATAATCTATTAAGTAGAACTAATGACCAGATCCGTGATGAGTTGGGAGAGCTCCAGGATGAGATGAACCAGGTACATAATGATTTAGATGTAGCTACTAGGGACAATCGTGAATTGAGCGCTGCGTATAGAGTGTTACAGAAGCAGTTACAGGATGATGTGGATCAGAATGTTGCAAAAGTTAGTCATGAAGAATGTGAATGTAAAATGGTGAAACTGCGCTATCAGCGAGAGGTGCTGGCTGGTCACGTCAAAGCAATGGGTGGTGTAGCCCCCATCCTGATGATGTCATCTGAGAAGAAGGAGTCAGATGATGACATTTCTCAGTACAACACCCAGTCATGCCCCTACTATGACCCAGTAACCCCACCCCACCATCCACAACATGGCAGACCCCGTCACATGACACCACATCCCTACGTCATCAACGGTATCACGTCAATACATCGCAAACATTTCATTGCAAACATTTCTTCGCAATCAGCTGATCGCAAACAACTTCAGCGCAACAAACAATTCGACGCATGACATTATATTGCATATCAAAGATTGGAGTCCTTACAAGCCTCCACTCACCATCCTTTTCAAAGCTGGAGATATAGTTATGATTGAACTGTAGCTAGACTCAGTCTTGCAGATGAAGCACCTCTGAATGAATGGAGAGAATGAGGAGCTGGGCGCTACCTCTCGATGCACATTAACCCGGTTTTAGAACATTTACCTTTGACTTTCACATCACCTATTGTTGTCGAAAGTAACAGTGGAGTAGTGGGTCTGGGATTCTATTTGAAAAGCTGCTGCTGAGGAGTGGGTCTGGCGGGATTTTAAACCACATCCCATAGCGATGCCGCGTCACTCATGTGATTGCAGTCAGTTTTGGCAGACCACCACAGTTCAGAATTTACCTTTAAAGTGAATTTTACCGGCAGAAATAACCCTCGCTCAATAATAGTGCTGTCGGGACACAAATCACTCTGTCTCTGCAACCCCCCTCCCACACACACACACACACACACACACACACACTTCTCTTCCCTTTCTGTTGACAAGAGATGCCATCCTTTGTGACCAATACCTTTGGTCAAGTTTCAGTAGTGCAGCTGCGAGAGGGACTGGGAGCAGGAAAAACATGGTTTACATTTAGACCATTCAGTAAGTGACCATCTCATCTGCACTGCACTTTTGCATTATACTGATTGGTATAAGTCATGAAAGATCCTGGCTTACAAACTCCAGCTGCACAACAGAACAGTGAATACGCTGAACTGTCACACGCTGTAGACTCTATGCGCTGCAATGTATTGCGCTCTTATTACCGCGCGGAAATTAACCGCGATGAAAAGTTTTGCGCTGAAAAGACATGGAACCGTCATCAACAGCATGATGACCATCATGGGCAATGCCAATATGGAGACCCCCATGATAGGGCAATGACACCACCAATCACTATTATTGCTGTGGACGATAGGAAAGAGATAGAAATAATGATTGATGATGTCTTAAGCACTGTGACCCTTTCCGAGAGAAGCAAACAGACTCTCTAAATGCAGTTTAGGCAGCTGCTACAGAAGACTGCTACTTGGGAAGGAATGGTCCAGACTGTGGCTGAAGCTGCAGCTCAGGCAGCCCTGCAGGGTGCCCAAGACAATCTACCTCTGAATGATCATTCCAGTAATCTCCTACAAATGGCCCATTCTGTTTAGCAGACAGCTGACAGCATTGGACAGATGAACCTATCTGATAACCTCAGTTGCCACTTGGAAAAGGTGCATTCTAATTGTGAAATGCTTAGTCTCACTGCAGACTACCAAGTCCAGATCCTACACCAGACCATTGATCCTGGCCTATGGGCGAAACTCCCTGATGCTATCCAACAGGATAGCCACGCCACCTTTGACGAAGTTGCAGCTGAACTCATTACTGCACATAACCCAGGTGTGGTAGGAGTGATGCTTTCATACCCTATGAAACAGAATGGGAAGGAAAGTCCAGCGACCTTCCACCAGAGGCTTTGGATGGCCTACCAAGCAGGAAAGAATCTTGCAGGAGAGGCTGCAGATGCAGACCTTATTGAGTACAAGACCTTGTTCCTTCAGAACATGATCCCTGCAGTGAGAGAAGGTAGAACCAACCACTTATCCCACCATGGAAAAGTTTGCTGATATTCTCAGGAAAATGGAGAGAGTTTATCAACTCTACATCCGTGATTCAAGCTCCGGTTTCAAGAAGGTAGCCGACGTGGAATCCATCCCGGAGGCCACGATGCACTACACAGTGGAGGGGCAGGCCCAAGAGAAACAGCCCCTACCCACAGATCACCAACAAACCCAGCAGGCTCAACAACAATCCTGGGGTGGGAACTGGAACTACCACAAAACCAAGAAACACCAAAAAAATATGGGTCAACAACAGAGATCAGGCCTTTCATATAGGGAAATAGCCGATGAGAACTGAAGCCTCCAAGATCTTCTCAGGCTAGTGCGCTCCATAGCAGATGCTGTCCCAGTTCGGGCCCTTGCTGCAGTACAACCAGGATGGCAGGCCTCAACATGCTGTGAGGACACTGGAAATACAGGCTCTCAGGCCCCTACAGGCCTGAACCTGGAAGCGGCTCCCTATATAGCATCAGTACAGCATGGTGAAATGATTCACAGGAACCAGGCCCAAACGCTCTTTCAAGAGCTTCCCCATGCCTCTACAAGTACAGATTGCAATTACAGGCCCCAGTCCATATTGTAAACAAGCTAGTCTTGGATACAAACAGAAGGCCCTGTACAGAGGCTGAGGTCTGGGGCCACCTTCTTACAGTATTGCTGGATACAGGTGCGGCAGTGTCTATATTGCAGGATGACAGCCCAGCCATACCACCTTGGTCCACCAGATGGAAGACCAATATGTGTGGCATAGACAGAACAAGGCTACCTGCGTATCACTCCCTGCCACTACCTGTGGCACTGGGACACCTGAAGGTGTATCATACCTTTTAGCTGATGGTACTGCATGATCACCCTAGTATTATCGGAAATTGACTTCTTGACACCACACGGCTGTGTGGTAGACCTGGATAACATGTTGTTGATACAGATTCAGGGACAGTACCACACTGCCATGATTCCTGACTCACATGTGGTTGCAACAATAGCCACCAATGACAAAGAGTATGACATCATATATTTGTTTAAGAACCACACGCTTTTCCCAAAGCTCCTTCCCATCCTACAAAGGCATTTGGATGCATTTGCCACCAACAAGCATGACTGTGACAAAATGCATACTGTCAGTGAGGTGACAGGTCCAGCCCATGAGATGCAAAGGCAATACTCTTTTCCATCCGAGGCCTTGCCTTCTCTTAGAGAAACAATCAAATCACTTCTCAAGCAAGGTGTAATCAGGACATGTGTTTCCACTGCGAATTCCCCAGTGTGGCCTGTGAAAAAACCCATGGGCACATGGAGACTTACAATTGACTACAGGATACTAAACCAGGTCACCCCAGTTGTGCCCCAATGGTGGCATCAGCACCAGATGTGCTACGACTACTGACCTCTGACCAACAATGGTTTAGTGCCCTGGATATTTCCAATGGCTTCTGGTCATTGCCATTGGCCCCCAAGAGTCAACATAAGTTTGCCTTCACCTTTGAAGGTAGGCACTACACGTGGACCTGCTTACTACAGGGGTTCCATAACAGCCCCTCCTTATTCCATCTGCACATGATAGACGCTCTTGAGGGTTTTTCTACACCCCAGTGCCTCTTGCAGTATGTGGATTACCTGTTGCTGGCAACAGCCATGCAGGAACAACATCTGGATCTCTTGGATGAATTGCTGACCCTCATTCAGAGGGCAGGCCTCAAATGTAACCCAGCAAAAGCACAACTGTGCCAGAAAGAGGTACTCTTTCTTGCTCTGAGGATAACAGACAAAGGCAGAAGCCCTACCTGGAAGAAGACACAGGGATTACACGAATTGCCACTCCCCACCAGTGTGGCCACCCTTTGAAGATTTCTAGGTATGGTAAATTATTCCAGAGATTTCATTTGTGATTTTGCACGAAAAGCTGCCCCTCTGTATGAACTACTGAAAAAGGATGTTCCCTGGACTTGGGGCCCCATACATACCAAAGCTGTGATGTCACTGAAGCAGGTCCTGGCCTCAGCTCCAGCTTTGGTCAACCCCAATCCAGCCTTTCCATTCCATCTGGAATCTGTCACTTCTGACATTGCCATGTCTGCAGTGTTGGCCCAGAAGGTCCATGGCACCCTAAGACCCATTGCATATGCATTGTAGCTCTTGACCCCAGTGGAACAGAAGTACAGCCTTTGTGAAAGGAACCTTCTGGCTACCTACTGGGTGGTCAAGCACTTTGTGTATATCATTGGGTACTCCTCATGGTAATCCATACAAACCACACCCCAACAACCTTCCTACTCTCAGAGAGAGTAAAGGATGGGTCAGTCTCTAATACCAGACTGACACACTGGTCCGTCCTTCTCCAGGATAGGGACATCAAGGTCCACCCAACCAAAATGCCATCCATGCTGGTGCATGGCCTCCTTTTCCAAAGAGAACCACCTGACTGTGCACTGCAGCCACCTGATCTACCAGATCCAGACTCTTTCCTTCCTGCTACACCACAACTACTTGAGAACACCTCATTGTGTCACATTTTTACAGACAGATCAGCCTCCTATTATCAGTGAGAACAGATAGCAGGAACGGGTATATTTGTGGTTTACCCTTTTGGTAACACTGTTAAAATTTCCAAACGTTGAAGTGTAGCATCATCACAGTATGCAGAAATGGCAGCAGTGGCCTGTGCCCTCGAGTTCATCCAGCACAGAACTGGGGACACCATCATTTTTACAGACCCTATCTGGGTTTGTTGTTCTCTTACAGAATTTCTCCCTTTCTGGCAGAAGAACTCCTTTACCTCTTCTGATGGCACCCCAGTGAAACACAAGGAACTGGTAATATACATTCATTCACTGGCACAGAAATTTACATACAAACTCTATGTACACCCTTGAGTCATACATGATTCCTATCATGCCTTCAATGACACAGCTGACACCCTTGCTAAGGAAGGGGCCTGAGGGGGGACACCTGGATGATGGACAATCAATTCAGAAGCCAGAGCAGCTGTGCACATTGCAGCTGTCAGGAAGAAACCTGAACCCTTTTCCACCTTGGATTCATCAGAAGCACAGCATGCTGACTCTGAACTCAAGGACATGTTCAAACTTCTGGACAAAGGCACCGAGAAGAATCTACCTGCCCATAACCCATATCAAAGGCATGAAGGTAAGTTAAACTTGTCCCCAGATGACAAGCTCATTTTGTACCAACAAGATGACATCACCACAAAATTGTGGGTGGTCCCTTGTCATCTTAGGTCTGAGTTTTTGCACCAAGTACATGACACCCCCACTGGTGGTCACTAATGAGTGGAAAACACACTCCAAAGGCTCAAGACCAAGGCATGGTGGCCTGGTGTCACCAAGGATGTCAAACAGTACATAGATAACGGTCTTGTTTGTGTGCAACACAATCCCATCAATACTAAAAGAAATGCCAAACTACTACCACAAAGGCATTCTGGCCCTTGGCATGCTTTACAGATTGATTTCATTGGTCCCCTTACCAATACCAGTAGAAACAACAAATACGCCCTTGTGGTTACTGATCTTTTCTCTAAGTGTGTTGAGGCTTTCCCCACCAAGATATGTACTGCAAAAGCCACTGCCAAAATCCTAGTGGAACAGATTTTCTCCAGGTGGAGCCTACCTATTAAGGTGGACTCCGACAAAGGAATCAATTTTACAGGTGAGTTGATGAAAGAAGCCCTTGAACTCCTTGGAGTTCACCAGAAGTTCCACATACCATACCACCCACAATCATCAGGTCAAGTAGAGAGGGTCAACAGATGGATTAAGCAAATGCTTTCCAAATTTATTGAGGACAATCCCAAGGATTGGGATTCCCTACTGCTGTTACTATTTATGGCAATTAGGGGCACACCCTCAGCCACTACTCAGTTTACACCCTTTGAGGTGATGACTGGCAGAAATGAGATCACCTGAACACCTGTTGTTTGACCTGCACACTCCCACCGCAGATCGTGTCTCTATGGATCAATATGCGGAAAAGTTGAGAAAAGACCTAATACACACTCATTTGTATGCTGCAAACTGCATGGGCAAGGCCCAGCAATAGTCCAAAATTCGGTTTGACAAACACGCACAAGAAGTGCATTGGCAAGTCGGAGATCAGGTAATGGTTCTCAGATTTGCGCATCCAGCACATGCTTTCTCCAACAAGTGGGAAGGACCCTACCCAATTGTCAACAAGCTCAGTCCAACAGTCTATCAAATTAAACTCATACAAAACAGCAAGTTGACTGACAAATGGTTACATGCAAACCAGTTGAAACTGTATAAAAAAATATAATTACTTTTCCTCACCCCACTGGGCAGAATAGTACTAACCTTGCTAATGTCTGATTTTCCTTTTCAGATACACTGACAAGATAACTATCTTGTTCCATTTTCTACTCATCTCAGGAGTAATCCCCTGCATCCAAGGCACAGTAAAGCACATCCTTCCTCATCTTGATCTTCCTGCAACTACCCCAGAGGGAGTCTCCATCAATATTCCTGACAATTTGATTACAGTTCAGGAAGGTTCAGATGCCTACCTCACTGCCTCAGTTGTTGCTCCTGATAAATCTACCCTACAAATTGAGTGGCAAACCACAGCTCAAGGACAAATACTCCCCATGGCCAAACTCTCCAAGGTAACTTTCCATGGATGGCCCAACACAAAATTATCCCCAAATGGTACCTTGTCCTTGCACCAAACCTCTCTTAGACATTCAGGTTTATACAATATTACAGGCTTAATTGACCCTTCATATTGTAATACACTTTCTAAGGATTATGCCAGGACATTTTGTGCCATACACAACATGGCCTCACCTGCCATGTATTTATCTGTGTTACCCACCACTGAGAAACAACTTTTGGAATGTCCAAAACAAAACCCTGGTCCTCGTAGTGGTCTCACAGCCACTGCTCTACCTGACACACTTATTAACAACTTACAATATATGCATATACCTGTTTTGTTTCATTTGACTTATTGGAATATGAAAGAATTTGGTATGTGTCATTCTATCACATCGTTATTTTATAATACTTTGTTACTTGATAGCTTAGCAGCTTTTCAAATTCAGAATCAAGACCCTATTGCCTGGGTATATACCACCAAGCATAGAGGCAATTTTAGGAGAAAACCCAGTTCTCAAAATGATGATTCACAAAGTCGTTAAAGAAACACATGTGGTACATTGAATGTCACTGGTGCCACAGGCACCCTTACTGGTCTCCTTGGTACTACAATGTCTATCTGGAATAAAGCAAACATTGCTACTATCAAAGCACATTCACAGAAGTTTGAAGCTGGTATGATCAATGACATCATACCCCCATTATTGCACGGTGTGGATGGCCTGAGTCAGGAAGAAAGATACACTGTATATAATATGCATGACATTGCTAATGTATTTACAGATTCTAAAGAAAAGATTAAAGCCCTTATTGAGCAAAACAATAAGGAGGCAGATAAGCAATACATTGCCCGTGAAATATTATGTTCTGCCTATGAGTCATATAGTATCACTACCATCAACAACCTCTTCCGCGATCTGGAATCCGGAAGAATCCCTGATATCATACATGACAGACGTATCTCTAAATGGTGCTGCCCTCACTGCAAATTCCCTAACTGTGTTGCCATGTGTATGTTGTAATCTGATTCTATTCCTGTTTCCACTGCTAGGAATTTGGGATTTGTGAACAGGCACCCTAATACTGGTCCTTGCTTTACTTCCAATAAATGTTCCATTAAGGATACTATGTTTGAGTCTTTTACTGTTTCTTTACCATGTTTTGATCCCAATACAGCTATATTTAATAAACTAGCATCCGTACACTCCATTGGGCACCTTGATGAAGACATCTACAGAGAACGCCTTGACTTGCCACCTGTTCTGGTTTTTCATCCTCTTCTGGATGTGTGGGTCTCACTGCACACGGACTGTTGTGCTAAGAAAGGGTATATTTATTTGTGTTGATGTGACATATTTGATGTTATTAAACCTGTATGTGGATATTCCCCAGACAGTATCGACTGGTCCTTTTCCATGGACGATGACATCAGCATCAATGGCACAGAATACCAGGACTCAACATCTGCTCCAGATTATTCTCGATTGTACCAGTCTTACCGGAAGGAGGTTCATCGGCTGTCAACACAGATTTCCAACCAGACTTACACTTGCCCAGTACAACTACAAAAATGGAGACTACCTACAGTAAAAATGCAATCTAATTCAGATGATGAATTTTGTGTGGTAACCAATTTTAAGCAATTTACTTATGGAACTCAGTTATGTGTTATCACTCAACCCAATTTCTGTTTTGTACCTCACCAGACAACTATTATTGGGCACACAGTTATCACCCCTGTTCCCCTTGTGGAACCAGATATCATTGATGGTAACCCCGATTATCTTCTTACTCTTTCAGAATATTTGCCTTACTTTAATGTACACATTGATCCATTGACTTTAACACTGAAGTCACTTTTAGACAGGAAAGATACACACTTCATCCACTTCAGCAATAATATGACCAAAGCAAATGAAGCAATATATGATCTTATTAATGATGGCGATTTTAATAGTGCACTTACTAATACTTGGTTAGAGATTACCTTTAAAGGTTTTGTTATTATACAAGCATTTTTGAAATTTTTCCTTATCATTATGCTTTGCTACCTCCGGCGCACACTCCGCTAACACCGTGAGCAGCTGGAGTTCCTTTACAAGGCTCACACATCAGGTCTGTAAAAGACACCTGCTCTCTCTCCACTTCCCTACTTTTGTTTGTGTTGCCCCTTCTGAGGCAACAAGGGAGGGAATGTTACAGGAGGTCCCTGCACCCTAATTGATACCCTAGAGGTACACTACAGACAGTTAGCATTTATGTATATGTTATACTAACATATAGGGCTAAGGACATCTACCGTACAAGAGTAGATGTAAGGATATATATGCATATG
This sequence comes from Neoceratodus forsteri, assembly GCA_016271365.2. NCBI lineage: Eukaryota > Metazoa > Chordata > Ceratodontiformes > Ceratodontidae > Neoceratodus > Neoceratodus forsteri. The sequence continues at coordinate 1,060,001,380 of CM028130.1, read as the reverse complement.
ATTGTTATATGCTTTACTTTGTAATATACACATGTATTTGTTACTACAAATTGTTAGGACACTTGTGTCCTTGTAGTGTTATGAAATATGAGTCGCCATTGCCATCTTCTGATGATTTGTATTTCTACACGACCATGTACACAAACTGTACTTCTTTTTTTCCACAAAGTGATGACTATAATAAAATTGTATAATGTTATCTAAGACAGTGGAGCCACCTCTAATTTAGCCAATAGGGCTCATCTCTGTAACTAGAAATGTTTCTATCTTACAGTAACTATGGTAATTATCTTAGGTATATAATGTAAGACATTACGTCTTTTAACTTGGAGACCCTGGAAACCTGGAGACATGGAGATTCCTTGAGGTATAGGGAATTCTTAGCATTGGCTCCCAGTTCCTAATGGTAAGAACTGCTTAGGGCAACTGTGCTTTTCCTTTTGGTAGTAATAAACAAGATTTATTATTCTTATGCAATGTGTTTGTGATTCCTTGCAGTCCCATTATTGCCAAGAACCTGAGAGTGAGGGTTTAGACTTCCTGACAATGGAGACCCCCCTCAGCACATGTATGACCCATCCCCAGTGCAGGCAGTGGAGGGGGTGGTATGTGGGCAGTGCTGTCAGCTGTCCCATGGCCATGGCACCTCCTGCCAGGTCCATGGATCAGGGGTGGTGTAGTTGGTGCCACGGGGGTATGGACATGTGTGGGAGAGGGTACTATAGTCCCAGGGCAGTGCCCCACTGTGTGTAGGGGGGCTGCAATTCTGTGGAGGTGGCACTGCTGTGTTCAGGGGCAGAGGAGGGCATTGGGGGACTGGGAAGGGTGCTCTGCTATGTTGGGGGGAAGCTGTGCTCCTGGTGGTGAGGAATGCTTCCGGGGCAGGCATCAGGGGGGCTCTACTGCCACCAACTGTGGCCATTTGTGCATTCTGTTGGTGCATGTGTGTGATGCATGATCCTGGTCCCATGCCATCATGCACAGGGGATCCACTCTGAGTCCTGGGCAGGGTGTTCAATTGGCCACCAGTCTGGGACTGCAACTCTTCCCCCATCCACCCCATGCATACCTGCACACTGGGGGCAGTGCCGTGGATGATTGGCCGGTGGTCATGAATGCCGCAAGGGGCACACCTGTCCACAGGTGCAGAGCTTTGCAGGTGGGGTACACACCTGTGGCATGTACTGTACACCCCATCGTGCATAGGGACCATAGTGACTTACCTCATATTAACTTTGGAACTACGGAACACAGTTCACATATTAATCAACTAACTTGCCCCCAGATTACACATGAAATTTAGAAAACTGCATCTTAATTGGACTGAGTCTCTATTTTACATTAATTAGGGTATAACCAGTTGTAGCTTGCACTTTAATCATGTAATTGTTTTTTGGACTTCAGGTTCCTAGCAATATTTGTATCAGGTCTGCTGTACATTGAAATCAAGATCCTGAAGATTAAGCCGGTATTTTTGACATTTGGCACTATCCTGTGCTCTGCCATTCAACTGGCTGCCTTCCTGGCCATCCACAAACTGATTGACTTTTCTCTCAAGCCCATCTCAGCTGTATTTATTTTCTACTGATTTATACCTTTTCAGTATATTAGCTACTGTTTTTTTACTGTTTTACTGTTACTGCATAATCCTGCATAATTACTGCATAATCTAGCATAAGCTACTGATTGTGCAGGGAATGTTAATCTTGCTGATGTACTGATGCACTGATTCTGTAACTCACAGCTAGCTCCTTTTTGCAGCTTTGTTCCTGTTTTTAGCCTGATGTACTGCTAGCTCATACTCTGCTACTTCCAGAAGGTCTGTCAGCGATGCTGGACCTATCAGGTTTATCGAATGAATGCATGAGTCCAGATGGTCTTATACTGGCCCATAACAAGGTGGTGGAAGATGCTGTGGACTCAATAGCTCCTGTTCATGTTCACCCACTCACTCTGCACCCAAGGACCCCTTGGTTTGATGGGTCCTTGAAGGAGCTGAGGAGGGTGGGTCGAAGGCTAGAGAGAGCTTGGTGGAAATCTGGCCTTGATGCTGGCAGGCTTAGATTGATGGAACATTATAAGATCTATCAATCAGAAATAACCCATAAGAAGGCAGAATTCCTGTCCGGGGAGACTGCTGCTGCATGGAATCGACCAGCTCAGCACTTTCAGACTGTGGACAGACTGTGCAATCCAGTCTGTCTTCAGTCTGGAAGAGGTTTTTCACAAATAAAGTGTGATGTACCTGCTCGATTGTTTGCAGATAAGGTTGCCAGCAACTGTTCGGGGATCAGCCCAACTCTCTCTCTATAAGGGTTTGCAGAGATCAGTGGGAGGTTGTGTGCACCCTGTCTGTCTGGTCTGACTTCAGCCAGCCAGAATTCTCAGACATTGTGAAGATTATCCAGACTTTGTGACCAACCAGCTGTAGTTTGGATCCGGGCCCTACGCCACTACTGGTACATTGCGTAGATGCTATCTGTCTGATCCTTGCTGAAATTGTCTGGTGTTCCTTGGAAAAGGGTGTTTTCCTGAACCGCTCCTTAAAACCCTTCCTTGAATCCAGACTATCTAGCAAATTACAGACCTGTCTCTAATCTACCCTTTGTGGGTAAGGTTATGGAGAAGGTGGTTGCGTTGCAGCTGAATGACAATCTTACAACCCACAATGTCTTGGATGCTCTCCAGTCTTGGTTTAGGAAGAGACATAGCACGGAGACTGCCCCTGTTCGGGTGTTAAATGATCTCCTAATAGTGAGAGATCGAAAGGATCATATTATCTTAGTCCTTCTTGATCTTGACACTGTAGGCCATGGTTTGCTTTTGGAGTGCCTGCGGCATTTCTTTGGACTATCTGCCACAGTTTTGAGTTGGTTTCGATCTTTCCTCATGGGCAGGTCACAGAGGGTGGTCACTGTAATTTATTCCTCTGATGCCCTCTCCCTGTCCTGTTGGGTGCCGCAGGGCTCCATATTGGCACCCTTGTTGTTTTCAGTGTATATGCTGCCATTGGGAGATAACATTAGGAAATATAGTTTGGGTTTTCACTGTTATACAGATGATACCCAACTGTATATGTCCTTTATGCAGGGGCAGGATGATGCGGTCTGTGTGCTTAACAACTGTCTAACCGAGATCAAAGGCTGGATGAGCACTAGCTGGCTGAGGTTAAATACAGACAAGACTGAGGTGTTGGTTGTGGGCCCGGGTCATCCGGAGGTGGGTCCTGGGACTGGGCATCCTTCAGGTTTATGGTTTGATAGTGTCCAGCTCATGACCTCAGACTGGGTGCATAATCTGGGTGTTATTTTAGATAGCATTTTGACTTTGAAATCTCAGGTCTCTACTGTCATTAAATCTTCCTTTTACCATCTAAGGAATATCGCCCAGGTGAAACACCTGGTTCCTCTGGCTGACCTTCCTACATTGGTCCACGCCTACATAACCACCCGCCTTGGTTACTGCAATTCCCTCTACCTAGGGCTTCCTGGGGTTGATATCCGCCACTTGCAGCTGGTGCAGAATGCGGCGGACAAGCTATTGACTGGTACATTTAGGACCAGTCATATTACGCCTGTGCTGCGTGAACTGCACTAGCTGCCAGTACAGTGGCAGATCACCTTTAAGGTCGGCTTGTTGACCTATAAAGCCTACACAAGCAGGGACCCGCATCTGCAAGCGCCTTACCCTATCACCCCTGCCATCACTCTGATCCACCGCTGAGGGATTAAGTTAGTGATTCCTCAGGGTTTGTTTAAAACATCTGTGGTACGTGCTTTTTCTTATGTTGCACCCACCCTGTGGAACTCTCTACCTCATCGGTTAAGAGATGCCCAACCGTCACAAGTTTTAAATCAGATTTTAAGACTTATTTGTTTTATGAAGCTTTTCCTGTATAATTCATATTTATATTAATTTGTTTATACTGTATTTTATTGTAAAGCGCCTTGATAATTTGAAAGGTGCTTAAGAAATAAATTTTACCTTGCCCTTTAATTTAATCTTTCTGCAGCTACCCAGATGTAATTTGTACTGCTAACATACACTCTGCTGCTGCCTTGATTTAATTTTTTTTTTTTGAAATTATAATCTTTATTTCATTTTACTTACTTTTAACAATCGATTGCATCCATGCAGTACATATTTAAAGTAAATAGGTAGAGGTACTCACTAGGAATTCCACAGCACACATCTATCAATTATTCCAGAGTGAACATATGAAGAGTTCATACCAGACTGATTAATAACATTAGTTATTGTAAGCCAGGGAATCCAGGGTGATCCCGTTCATGGTGGTTCAGGAGAAATGTAGTTCATGCATCAGATACTTTATTCCAGAGAGAAATGTAGGAAATTACATATATATATCCTGCAGTACATTATACAGACATTATGGTTTCTCCTCTGTAGTCAGAGATAAAGAGTGGGGGGGTGGGGGATGGGTGGGGAGCCCCCCCAGATCCATGCAGGCATTTCTACTGAATCTGTTGGGGTAAACTGGGGGGGGGGGTTGAGCTAAGGCACAAACGTCTGGTCCTTGAGCATATAATATATAAGCCACCTGTTCCACCTGTCTCTGAATTTCTCCTGTCTGTTATTTAGGCTATATGTTATTTTTTCCAACTGATAAATTTGTTTAGTGATTGTCCACCAGTCCTTCACAGTTGGGATTCTGGTGGTCAACCAATTTTTAGTCATGGCCTTTTTCCCTGCCGCCAATAGTATGACCAAAAGATAGCGGGCTCCTGAGTCCTTAAAGGCTGGAGGAAGGATAGAGAGGATAAATACCTGCGGGGTAAGCTGAATAGGCCTATCAAATATTCCCTGCAGCTCCGTCTGAAGTGACTGGATATATAAATATTAGCTTAGGGCACGAGAAAATTACATGTGTGAGGTGGGCCCTTCCTTCTCCACACGAACGCCAGCATGCAGAGGAGTATCTGGGGGAGTAATGACTTGTAACCTCCAGAGAGTTAAAGTAGCGAGCTAAAAATTTCCAGGAAAACTCCTGCCACTGATGAGAGGCAGACGTACGGGCAACCTGCCGGCAGGCCTGTTCCCAGTGTTCTGTTGCTATAGGGCAGTCTAGCTCTTTTTGCCATTTTTGATGTAATTCAGTTATTGACGTTGGGTGTGTTGCCATCAGGGACTGGTAGAGGGCCGAGATCAAGTGTCCCCAGTATGGGGAGCTAAGTAAGTGATGTAACCCAGAGAACAGAGGGGGCCAGTGCTCAGGGTCACGCACCTCAGACGGGAGTGATTCATAATAGTGTCTTAGTTGTAAGTACCTAAATGGTGGGTGTTAGGTAAGTTAAATTTTACCTGGATTTCCCGAAAGGACCAGAGTGTTCCCGAGTTTGTAATTTGAAAGAGGCAATTCAGTCCATATCTTGACCACTGACAGAAAATATGGTCCATTCTACCAGGATAAAAGTCTGGGAGTGCTGCAATTGGGCTAATTAGAGGAAGGAAGGTGGTGATAGAGAATTGCTGTTTGATCTAGTTCCAGATTATCAGTCTATGTTGCAGTTCTGGGGGTAAAACCCCAGACCCAGCTTGGCGCCCTGCTCCTTGGTAAATCTTGGATAAATACTCTAAGTCTGGGATTGCTGCCTGTTCAATGTCTGCCCAGTGCGGTTTGTCATTTGACAGCTGCCTTGCCAATATATGCATAAGGTGGGCTGCTTGGTAATAGCAGTAAAGATTAGGAAGGGATAACCCTCCCCGGTTTCTGGGGCTAGTAAGCAACTTCAGTCTGACCCTCGGCCTACGACCTGCCCAGATGAAGTTACAGATTGCTCTCTCCCAGTCCCGGAACACAGTCCATGGCAGAGTGATAGGGATGTTATTAAAGAGGTATAGTGCCCTTGGTAAAATAACCATTCTAATAAGTTCTATCTTCCTTGAGATACTCAGCGGGAGAACTGCCCAGCTGGCTAGGTCTTCTTTAAGGTGAGTAGTAAAGGGAACAAAGTTAAGTTTATAGGCATCCCACAGGTCCCTGGCTAGATTAATCCCCAAATATTTTAGCTTCCCTAAGTCCCATTTGCAGGGGAACTGCTCCCAGATGGCCAGGTCAGGAGAGAATTGAAAAGTAAGGATCTCTGTTTTTGAAATATTAACTTTATAACCTGAAAGGTGTCCGAAGGTTTCTAAAATTTTATTAATTTTGGGTAGAGATTCTGCTGGGTTCTGTATGTATAAAAGTACATCGTCTGCATAAAACGCAATACGGTGCTCTTCTCCAGCCACCTCTATCCCCCGAATGTCCTCTGACTGTCTGACTAGCTGTGCTAGGGGCTCCATAAACAGGGCGAACAAGAGAGGGGACAGAGGACATCCCTGCCTTGTGCCTCTATAAAGAGGGAAAGGTTTTGAGTGATGTCTGTGATTCGGACAAAGGCCTTCGGAGTTGAATATATATTGGCAATTACCTGAATCAATGCACTGGGCAGCTCTACAACCTCTAGTACCGAGTATAAAAAGGACCAGTGCACCCTGTCAAAGGCCTTTTCTGCGTCAAGGCTCACCAAGGCAGCAGGGTGTTCCAAGTCATTCATCTTCCAGATTATGTGGTAGGTTCTCTTTATATTATCAGTAGTTGTACGGCCTCCTACAAATCCAGTCTGATCCCTGTGTACTATCTGAGGTAGCACTGTTTCCAGTCTGCAGGCAATTATTCCCATAAATATCTTATAGTCGGTATTCAAAACCGAAATTGGGTGATATGATTCGCAAAGTTGGGGGTTTTTACCGGGCTTGGGTATAACTGAGATTGTGGCATAGACCCAGGTAGGGGTTGGGGGATCTCCATCCAGAACCGAGTTACAGGTGTCTAATAATGTCGGCAAGAGCAATTCTTTAGTGGTTTTGTTTGATTTAATTTTAATCTTTCTGCTGCTACATAGATTTAATTTTAATCTTTCTGCCTAGATTTCTCCTCTAACCACCCCCCCCCCCGCTGCTCAGCACTAACCCACCCTGCCCTGGCTTCTTATACTGCTTCTCCCACCCCCTCTATGTCACCAGTGACCCTGACCCCCAATTAAGGTTTTCTTTTTTGTGTTTTTCCCTGGTGCCACCTGCTGCTACCTCCATCTCTGTCTAGCTCTTTGTTCTACCACCGGCCCCCAATTGATTTCTCCTACATTAATTCTTGCTTTTTTCTTCTAAACCACAGCTACTGAGCTCTTGACCGGGCAGTCTCACAAAACAGTGCAGCTCCACTTTTGCCACTACCCACTTCTGCCATGGTCGCCCAGGATCCACTTAGCAAGGTACAGTCCCTGAAGATCAACCCAGTATTTTCAACATTTGGCACTATCCTGCTCTCTGCCATCTGATTGGCTGCCTTCAGGGACAGTCACAAGCTGATTGGCTCAGCTCTCAAGCCCTTTTCAACTGTATTTATTTTCTACTGATTTATACTTTTTCAGTATATTAGCTAGTGTTTTTTCTCCCACCTGCCCCCACCCCGGCACCCTTTAAATTCTCTAGCTACAGACTGTTCTCCACCCGTTACTGCAGCTTATCCAATTGTAGCTTCAGCTTCTTCCCCAAATAAGTGGCTAAGACTTAACCCTTCCTCCTTTCTCGACCCCCTCAGTACTGTGTCTAACATAAAGACCTCGCACAATTTGAAGCATTGGTGGTTTCTAGCTTAGCAAAAAATAAGTACACTTTAGTACAGTACCATTTCCTGTCGACTATTACTTCCATCTCTGTCCAGAGCTGTCTTACCTCAGTGCTCCCCCACACTACACCTATCCTATCTATTGTATTGTACCCCTTACTGTCCCCACTAGCTAATCTTGTCTCCAACTTGCTAAGCAGCTCTAGGAGTGTGTTACTGCATTGCAGCACTGAGGTTTTACACCAAGCCCAGTCTCTCAGGTGCTTATGGCAATGGTTTATCCTACTCATATCCTCAGGATACTTCTTCTGTTGGCAATTATTAGTCCTATAGTTCGATATGATACACCACAACACCCTTCCTCCCAATATATGCTGCACTGTAATATACACCATGACCCTGGCTTTACCACAGGATACTACAACAACAAAACTCTGGCCTTTTGTACTACAAGTTGGCCTCTGGTAATACGTCATGGGCTGCTAATCTCAAGCCCCAAAGCAACCAATCCCCCCCCCAGCCTCACTGTGATGTACTATAAGAGAAGTAAAAAGTCAAAGTCATGACAAGTAATCTTATCACCAAGCAACTGAAAGCCTACCTGCTAAGGCTCCTACTCATGTTACTATTTCTGTCTGGTAATGTGTACCCAACATGGGTTCATAGGTTCGTAGGTTCATAGGTTCATAGGTTCATAGGTAGTATTCACGATCTTGGGACAAGCCCATTATGATCATGCCACTTATGCTAAGTGGGTAGCGAACTTGGAAGGTCCCATAAATATATCAAGTTGTGTTTTAAACTGATTTAAATTTGAACTATAGACAACATCATAAGGTAAAGAATTCCATAGTGGAACTATACGTTGGGTAAAAAATTTAGATCTTTTTGTGGTTCTATTAATAGGTAAGATTAATTTTAGATTATGAGAACGGGTTTGAGCTGTAGAAACATTCCATTGAAGGTGTAATGTTTCAAACAGATATTCATCTCTGGTAGCTTTGTAAAGTAGACAGAGATCCCCACGAATCGATCTGTATTCCATACTATACAAATTAAGCCTTATAAGTCTATCTCTATATGATAAATTATTTAGACCATTTAAGTTATTAATATATCTCATTTGGGCTTTTTCCCTAGATGCAATGTCCCCCTTCAATGTTGGAGCACAAAAAGCTGAACAATACTCAAAATTTGTTCTTATAATACTGGTATATAGTGGAATCATTATTGTAGGTTCTCTGCTTTTAATGTTCCTATAAATGCAATTACTAAGTCTAGAACATTTTTTAATAGTGAGATTTAAGTGATTTGTGAAAACTAGCTTGTTGCTTATAAAAACACCCAAATCTTTCTCATCTGTAAAATGTTTCAAACAGTAATTCTCAATAAAATAATTGGCACATACATTATTTTTACCAAAATGCATCACTTTGCATTTATTGATATTAAATTTCAATTTATGCAATTCCACCCATCTAAATATATAATTCAAATTATCTTGAAGAGTATTTATAGACTCTGGGTTATTGACAATCCCTGCTAGTTTTACATCATCCACATATTTTACCATCCAATTACCACTCTTAATGTTCATTCCTGCTATTAAGATGTTGAACAGTACGGGCCCCAAAACTGAACCCTGTGGGACTCAGCTAGTAACAGTGGTCCATGGGGACAGGAAACCCTTTAATGCTACCCGTTGATGTCTATTGGATAACCAAGTCATTATCCATTTAATTATATATTTGTTAAGGTCTAAATTTAATAGACACTTATACATTATATCATAAGACACAGAATCAAAAGCCTTTTCAAAATCCAGATAGATGACATCGACAGGTAAGCCATGCCTGTAGGACCTGCTTCACTGGACAACCACAAAAAGTATGGATCTTTAACAATGGCATCTGTCAACATCTACAGTCTACTAAGTAAACTTGACAGCCTCCAAGCATGGGTTGCACACCACAACCCAGATATCCTCTCAGTAGTCAAAACATGGGTTTCACCCAAGATCCCTAACACTGCACTCACCATACCTGGATATTCTTTATTTAGGCAGGGTAGGTTAACAAAACGAGGTGGTGGCTGTGCTATCTACCTTAAGGATACAATAATGGGACATGTCTTATCTATGCCCAATCTAGGTTGCCCTATTCAGGCTCTAGCCATCAAAGTTCTACTTGGGGGCAAATAATAAGGCCTTAACGGTAGTGTCTGTGTATATACCACCAAAGGAACATACTGCTGGCTTTAACAGCCTAATGGAATACATACGAAGCTTGCACCTTAAATCTGAAACTATAATTGTGAGTGACTTCAGTGTCATTGACCTTCTCCCAACTTTGGTCCTTTTAAGGACACTTTCTCAGTGCTACACCTAACCCAGCTTGTTACCTCCTCCACCAGATTTAAATACAGGACAGGAACAAATACCTTGCTAGACTGGATACTCTTCAATCACCCTGAGCATATCACTAATCGTGAATGTTCTCCCTGACTCTTTAAGTGACCATTCCCCAGTTATCTGCTCCTAGTCCAATAAGTTCAATAAGCCCCCTCCTGAAACAATATACAATAGGATGCTAAAACAGGGACACCTTGCACCCCTAAAATTGCACCTCTGCAGACTGGACTGGACCCCACTTGATACCATCAAGGCTATTAATTTAACGCTGGATCATTTCATCAAGCACTTTAATGCTGCCTGCGATATCCATCCCCCCCCTTAAAAAGATGAAGGTCAAAGGTACTCACGACCCATGGATAACAACGGAGCTTATTAATCACATGAAGCTCAGGGACCACCTCTGGCCCTGAGCTAGAGCTACTGGTGTGCAAGCCGATGTACAAGAATACAAAAAAGCCAGGAATGAGTGCACATGAGCCATTTGACATGAAAAAAACAAATACCATAGTGAAGTACTCTCAAACTCCTGGGAAGATGATAGGAACTTTTAGCGTAACCTTAAAGATATTTCAGGAAAAGATCCCAGGGTGATGCCTACCATGCTCAGCATCAACGGAACCCCAACCCTGGACCCAATGACCATAGAGAATACCTTCAATATTGCTTTCATAGACCTAGGTTGTGTCCTCCCTCCAGACATCTTTGATGTTACCACAAATAATACTACTCCAGACCTTGATGGCACAAACTAATCCCCTCCTCCTTTCTACTTTAAAGAGGTCCCTCTGTATAAGGCTCAAAAATATCTTTGCAAGGTACTAGGAAAATTGAGGCATAGCGGATACTCCCTAGACCTCATACTACTTGTCCTTAACTTGGAAGAAACATGAATACCCATTTCAAAGATTTAGAACCTATTCTTAAAACTAGCACAATTTCCCCAATTATGGAAATCTGCACTAGTAACTCCTGTGCATGTAAGTGGCAACAGGGTTCTTCATACTAATTATAGGCTGATCTCCATCCACCCCCCGTCCAAAGCACTTGAGCAAATAATAGCAGATCAGTTGGTGGAATATCTTTAAAAGTACTTGATCCAATGCCCACAGCAGCATGGATTCAGAACAGGACTTAGTACCACCACAGCACTGTTTGAATTCATTGGTTTTATCCCCAAATCACTTGACCAAGGTAACCTAGTAGGTGCAGATTTCGTTGATCTAACAAAAGCCTTTGATAGTGTTAACCACACACTGCTTCTCAAACAACTGTCTTCCATTGGACTATCCAGGGATACAACAAACTGACTCAAAAGTTATTTAGAAGATCATTCCCAACAAGTGAAGATTGTTGATGTCATCTCTGAGTGACAGATGGTTTGCTCTGGAGTGCCACAGGGATCAATATCGGGACCTCTCTTTTTCAGTGTCTTTTTAAATAACCTCCCTCGCTCCTGTCATCAACAGATACTCCTCTATGCAGATGACGCTGTCATTTTCACTAGTAATCATGACCCTAAACTCCTGGAACACCACCTTCAGCAAGGTTGTATGGAAGTGGAGGAGTTGTTTAGTAATCATAAGGTGTTCTCAACTACAAAAAAACTAAAGCCATGCTTTTCAGTAGCACACACAGCAAGCACAGGTCCCAATCTCTCATCATCAGAAAATGCTCTGGTGTCTTCCTAGAACAGATCCAACAGTTTAAATATCTTGGGGTAACCGTGGACAGCTCTCCATCATATATGCAGCCATTGATAATGTTGCCAGAGCTGTCAATATTAGGATTGGGTTACTACACAGACATAAGCACAACCAGATGCCTGATGCCCTAAGACTAGCGATTTACAGCTCCATCATCTCTATTATTGATTACAGGCTGGTCATTTATGGCTCAACCACCACTACAGCTCTCTGTAGAATATCTGTGCCACTCAATAAAGCATGCAGACTCCTCACTGGTGCAGCCCACCTAACGCACACCTGTGATCTTTATGCACAGACTGGGTGGCTTCATCTAAACAATAGGATATGATACCAAACCTGCCTATTAACCAAAAAATCACTTCTCAGGCTCACACTTCCTGGTGTTGAACAGCTTTTAGGCCCTTATTGCAGATCACAATGCACTCAAAGTTCAGTACATCAAATGTTCCTCATGCCAAGATGCTGTACCACCCAAGGGCAAAGATCCTTCGCTCATAGAGCTCCTCTCTGGTATAACGTCTTGCCCAGTGAAATCCTGGTTGTACCTAAATTGGGCCCATTCAAACTAATGCTCCAGCAACATCTTGTGGCTAACAGTAGTTATGACTGTTTCACTTAGCTAGCGTTGCCTCTCCTGGAAGTTGCACTACAGTGCCCTTCATCTCCCCCTCTAGCAAGCCTTGATTCCACCACCCCTACTACTTCTCCCTGCTATCCCCATCCCCCCATTTGCCCTTTTATCCTTTGTACTCCCCTCCCTGCTCACCTCCAATTACTCTCCTCTTTTTACCACACCCTACCACTTCATTGCACCCCCTATTCTATTATTATGGTCACCAGTAGGGTTCTACCCAGTGGTCACCTTCCACGACTCAAATCCCACCTCCTTCATCAAGACTGGTCCCCTATCTTCAATGCAACCAATGTAAACACTGCCCTTGACCACTTCATAAACATCTTCACTGTGGCCTGTGACACGTATGCTCCTATTAAGAAATGCAAAGTCAAATCACTCAGTAACCCTTGGCTCACAGGTGACCTCCTCAGGATGCTAAAAACAAGAGACCACCTATGGGAGCTGGCCAGAAACTCTGGAAGGCAAACGACATCCAAAACTACAAGCGTGCCCATGTGGCTGCACCAAAACCATCCGACAATGAGTCCACCTACTAAGCACGCCTTCACAAACTCCTGGGGCAATGGTCAGGAATTCTGGAAGAACATAAGAAACTCCACCGAATCCACCCAACCCCCATCAATACTCAACATCAACGAACCACAACCTCAACCCAAAACCATTGCAGATACCTTTAACAAAGCGTTTACTGACCTCAGCGCTGTCCTACCTCAGGACTACTTCAAAGATGGTGAAGCCCCTCTGTTTGCAATGAACACTACTCCCACCAGCTCCCCCTGCTTCTACTTCAAAGCAATCAAGGCTCACCAAGTACATAAAATATGTTGCCAAAGCCCTTGGTAAATCAAGATTCAGTAATGACTCCCTCGATCTCAAAATCCTGTCTCGCACACTTGATGAAGTGCTTAGTCCTCTGACCAGAATTTTCAACCTCTCCCTCAGCCTTAGCCAGTTCCTGGACAGATGGAAATCTGCCACTGTCACCTCAATCCATAAAAGTGGTGACAAAACTGCCCAGATAACTACAGACCTATCTCCCTACCACCCCCACTCTCCAAGGCACTAGAACGCATCGTCTCAGACCAGCTCACAGAATACCTGGATACGTACAACATCCTGTGCTAGCAACAACACGGGTTCCACAAAGGTCACAGCACCTCCACAGCCCTACTTGAATTCACCGGTGCAATCCACAACACACTTGATTCCGGTGAACTACTAGGGTCAATCTACATTGACTTAACTAAAGCCTTCGACACCATCAGTCACCGCCTCCTACTTGTCCAGCTTCAGAACACTGGGCTGTCAACCGACACCATTGGCTGGTTTAAGAGTTACCTTGAAGAACAGTCCCAAACAGTAAGAATCGCTGATACACTCTCGGACCCTAGACCGGTCCGCTTGGGAGTCCCGCAGGGCTCCATTCTGGGACCCCTCCTCTTCAGCCTGTTCTTAAACTCACTATCGGACAACTGTCCAGAACAAATAATTCTCTACGTCAACGATGCTGTGATCCTCACCTCGGACCCTGATCCAATCCAATTACAAAATAAACTTCAGCGGGCCTTCTCCTCCATCGAATCCTGGTTCCTAAATCATAAACTGCTTCTCAATCAGAAAAAAAACAAGTCTATGGTCTTCTGTAGCCCCCACAACAAAAACAAACAACTCCACCTCTCCATTGCAACTGAACAAGGAGCCATCCTAGAGCAAACACAATCGTTCAAGTACCTTGGCATCACCCTTGATCCCCACCTCTCATACGCTGTCCATATCAGCAATGTTGGAAAGTCTGCCAATGCGAGGTTAAGCATATTATTCCAGCACAGGAAACACCTGACCCCAGAAGCACTGTCAGTGGCCGTCCAAAGCTCCATCATCAGCATCATAGATTAAGGTCTTATCATATATGGATCTGCAACTACCACTGCTATCAAATGTATCGTGACCTCCCTGAATAAGGCCTGTTGTCTCATCACTGGCTCACATCGCCGTACCCACACATGTGACCTTTATTCCCAATCAGGATGGCTTCAACTGGACAAATGCATAAAATTCCAAACCTGCATCACGGCCAAGAAAATTATAAAGGGGTGTGCCCCACCTGGTGTCTGTGCCCTCCTTAAGCCTAGACATAGGAATGTCACTACAAGGAGATCCAATTCCCATTTACTACATATCCCATGATGTCGCACGACCCAAGGACAAAGATCATTTGCCTATCGGGCATCCAACTGGCTCAACTTTCTTGGCAGCGACATAGCGACCGCTCCAACACTCGGCCTCTTCAAGTCCAAGCTGTGCCACTCACTGCTTGTATCCTGCGATTGCCCATCTTAACATTTCCACCATTCCAGCTGCACATGCCCCTGCACCCAGCACTTACAATCAGTCTTTTCACCCCTAGCACCTTACCTGTCATATTCCCTCGACAAGACACCCTGTCTTCTGCCCTCGCCCACCTCTCCCCGTATCTCTACTCCTGCCCCTTCCCCAACCACCTCCCGTACTCCCCCTTACCCCCTGCACCTCCTATCCCCCCTCAATATCCTACCCTCACTTCTCCCCCCACCGACCCCCCTCCTCCCCTTGTCTTGCTCATAGCTCAAGTCTTTGTACTGTTTATTACATGTCTGTAAGTCAGTGACTATATGTTTGTAACTAAAAATGATGACTGTTGCACATGCTGACATGGAACCTTTGTAAAAGAGCCTCGGCTCAAAGGTATTGTAATCCTAGATTGAAATAAATAAATAAATGGTCTTGACAAGGCCTCCTTGGCTACCCCCATAATATGGGTTAACCTGCTTCACTTTTTGTTTCTTTATTGCTCTAGTTGTACTCACTTGCTTGTTGACTTCTAGTTACATTTGTACAAACATTTTATTTGACTGCTATTTATTTTGAAGTATTGTACTGTTCTACCTTTATATGTTTGTTACCCTCCCCCACTGACGTGGAACCTTTGTAAAGGAGCTATTTTTTTCTCAGAGGTATTGTAATCCGAGACTTTAGAAAATAAAATAAAAAATAAAATAAATAGTGGTTTTGTATTTAATTTTGGTATGAAGAGTTTTGTATTTTCAATTTATATTTTTGAGAAGTGACATACTCCCTCTTTCAGGTCAGTCGTTTATATTTGAGTCATTACTACTAGTGGCAGTAGTAGTATTTTTGTATCAGTTTAACTTAGCTAAGTTTGACGGGTGAGTGGAAGTCTCCACTGTTGACTTAGAATTGTATTACTTACTTTGAGAGCAATTTAGTCCCACAGAGGTGGCAGCTCGGTAATGAGGGGCTACAGTACTGGACATAGTGCTGAAGTGGTTCTCTTTATTTGTTTCATTGACCTTACTTGGGCTTGTGTTACTGTTTACAAACTATTTTTGAAAATGTTTTAGTTAGGTGACTTCCGATGACGCTCCTCTACAGATGGCTACATAGATGAGAGGGTCCATTATCTGACCCACAGACCATCCTCTCTCAACCGACCATCTCTAACCCAAACAGATATTTCTTGATCTGAGAGGCATGGCTACCACCAGGCAAAAAGGGGGTGCAAATAGATTCAAATTATTAGCCAGAGAAGAAGATATTTCAGTGCCGGAGCTATCAGACTCAGGGGCATCTGAAAAATCAGCCCATATGTCACAAATGCAAGCTACCATGATGAAACTTCTCCAGGTCCAACAACAGACAATCGAACAGCAGAAAGACGCTGAAAACTGCCACCAGAGAAATCAAACGTATGAATCTATTCGGTCCCCGAGAATAACGAAGGCACAGACATTCAGAGCTTTGTAGAGACCCTTCTTCATACTTGCCCAACTCTGGACACTAATTTTCCTCTTGAAATAGAGCATGTTCACTGTGCTCTGGGCCCCAAGCCCAGCAATTCATCTGCACGCCCAAGGTCTATAATAATTCAATTCCTACACTTCCAAACTAAAGAGCTGATTCATAAAAAGGCTAGGACACAAAGAAAAGTATTTTATGGCAGCACATGCATTCTTATTGATAATGATTATGCCCCTTTAATGATTCAGTGGCATAGGGAATACATCCCTCTTTTACCTACCCTCCATCAACAACAATTAAAGTTTAGGACCCTGTACCCTGCCAGGATGGTCATACAATTCATAGATAGCCAGAAAAGCTTCGCCTTGGCAATGGAGGTGATGACAGAATTGAAGAAATGGGGCATTGCTTTGCCCCTGCAGGCGGGACTCCCTCAATGCTCAATGGGCCAGAGAGCTGCAGATTGAACTAAGCTCCCTGAGAATGCTTTGATGCCCTCCTTTCCAGAGACCTTGCAGCAATTAATTCAACTACTGGAACAACAAAACACTTGAACTGGAGAATCAACCAAACATACCTGCTTTCCAGTCTGTTGAGGGAAACAGTAAGTGATTCTGTGATTTCAGGGGGTTTCTTCTCTCTATGCTCTTTGGGGATGGGGGACAGTGGGGATCTACATCTGGTTCCTGCCCTGATTTTGGCATGGTTGGACGAGACAGGGGAGCAGCCATTTTAGATTTAGATGTTATGTCTCCTTTTGGGTGCTGTGGATTATGTGTTAGAGAGCATTTTGGGCTGTGTGAGGATGTATTGGACTAGGAGAGGTCCTGATGTATTGGCACGGTGAAATTCATTATGGTCATCTGGGAATGGGGAGTAAAGGGGCATGCATGTGTGGAGGCAGCATGGACTCCTACGTGATTTGTGCAGGGCCCTCTTCTCTTTTATATTCGCTCCCTGCTGGGCTTCAGCAAACATTCCCACTACTATATGGTATATAGAACAAAGAGAGCCCTTCCCTTTTTCAGTTGGGATAGAGGTAGGTGAGGTAACCTGGAGGGGTGACTTCCCATATGGATTCCATATTTAAAGGGGAAACAGAGACCAGATTAGCTTTACTTAAAACCCCTTAGTTAAGCAGTTTAGATGGAGTGGTTGGCAGGCCATGGTGTTACGGTAGACTCCACTTTCTCAAAATCTTGCTGGGATATGAGATGAGCTGTGTTTCAGCCCTCAGGAGTGCATCCTTTTACCCATACTGCCATAAGGGGAGGATGTTTGGACATTGATTTGATATTGGACAGGTGTCCTTCCTGATTGTTCACCTGGCCTGGTGGGGGGGGGGCGCTGGATGCAGTCCACAGGTTCCTTACTTTCTACCAAGAAGCTGGAGGAGGTTCCTTGAGTCAATGGCATGATGCATTCAGTAACAAAACTTCCACCTTTATCCCCGTTCCTTTAGGGGAGCACATAGACATAAACGTACCTTCTAGAGATATACTACTTTATATGTCCTATTAATGTTAGATGCAACTCCGGTTGAACACTGAAGAGGCAATATGACTCTTAGCCATGATATTTATAGTTAGCAAATTACTGCTCAGATTTAGGCTGATGTCTGAGTGTTTATACCACAAGCTGAACACTGTTTTAATTCTTTCAAAACAGGACATAGACAAATCTTTCACTGTATCAGTCCTCTTTTTGAGCACTGTTCCTCCTTGCTATATATATATATATATATATATATATATATATATATATATATATATATATATATATATATATATATATATATATATATATATATGAATTTTGACCCCCTGAATAATTCCTATCATTTATAGGTTGGAACTACCGACAGAAAAAGTGTTCCTAGCTGCTGTACATAAATAGTGAAATATCATTATGAAAAGAAATACACATTCCCAAAAAGAAAGAAATTGAAAAGACCAAATGCATATATCTGAAAATATCTAATGAAAAAAACACATTTAATAAAATAGCAATGCATCAATAAATACTACAGCTATATACAAAAAAGCTATTTGTGTGTGATTCTACCTAGCCCCCTTCCTCTTTCATATTAGTGTTTAAGATTGTGACATTGTCCTAAATTTAGTATACACATTGATTCTGCATTTTCATGTTTATTCTTGATGTCTCTTTTTTGTCTATGGCTGTGGTATTTATTGATGCATTGTTATTTTATTAAATGTGTTTTTTCATTGGATATTTTCAGATATATGCATTTGGTCCTTTCAATTTCTTTCTTTTTGGGAATGTGTATTTCTTTTCATAATGATATTTCACTATGCATGTATAGCAACTAGGAGCACTTTACTGTCGGTAGTCTGTAAGATTTATATTAGTCTGAATGAATTAGATATAGCATATTACTGTCCTTAAAGAATGGACTGTACCTTTAACTACCTGGCTTAAAAGTGCACCTCACCTTTACCCACTCACTGTGAAGACGACATCCTTGGTGACATTGAAACATCAGTCATGTGGGTCATGTGAAGCTCAGGTGTGCACCAGCCAGAGGCTGCTATGGAGGAATGGCCACTTAGTTTGATTTATCTCTCTGCCGACTTGGGATTTCACTCTATGTAGAGCCCTAGGTAGAAAAACATGTTCACTGGATGCCTGAGACCATTTGGGTACCTGTCTGTTTATTTATCTTTTTAACATTTTGGAATAAAGTACTGCTGCAAAGAATTTGAAGTTTTGTCTGCCTGTCCTTGCAACAAAATGGATTATTTGGTGTTTGAAGTACTGACTGTTCTGCCTCTGGCATAGTGTTGTGTCTTCTGTATTCTTTTCATTCTGGTTAAGTGCACCCTGAGCTTGGTACTTCATTTCAAGTTTTTGAGCTACTGGCTAGTCTGTGTTTTGTTATAGTTTTTGAACCATTGTACTGCCCAAGCAGTAGAAAATAATGCTTTTTTACACTCTGAAAACATTTTCTCAACATCACTTAAAGTTTGCTGGCATAAGCAATAACATGGTTGCCAGAATCACGTTTCTGATATAGCACTGCACTGATGCTGCTGTCAGTGTACCCTGTTTCTAGATAAAAGTCCTCATCCATTTGTGGGTAAATAAGACATGGTACTTGACTCAGGCTATCTTTTAATGCTTGCGTGGCTTTTTCTTGTTCTTTCCCCCATACCCAAGGTTCTGTCTTTTTCAGTACTCAGTGAGAGGATTGACAATGTCAGCATAGTCCTGAATAAACTGTCTTCAGTAATTACAGATTCCAAGGAAGTTGTGTAACTCCTTTAAAGTCTTGGGTGGACCAATTTTCTAAACCACCTCTATTTTGTTGTGTTGAGGGCACAGCCCATCAGGCCCAACTTCATACCCAAGATAGTTTACCTTATTTCTGAACCAATATCGTTTTGTTAAAGACAATTTGGCACTGGAATTTTTAAGCTGATTTAATATATAGGTTACCTCTGCCAGGTGTTCCTCAAAAGAATTACTTTTGATTAGTACATCATCCACATAAACAAGATTTCCTCTACTATCAGCATTAGGCATGGCCTTGTACAGAAAGATATTAAAATCTGCCAGGGAAATAACGTACCCAAAAGGACACTTGTTCCACATGTATTGTCTTCTTCCAAAGGTAAAATCCAATTTGTATTGATCTTTTAGATCTACTTTCAATGCCCAAAATCCATTTGCTATGCCTAAAGTAGTGAAATATTTTGCACTCTCAACCTTGGCCAAACTTGGGTCCAAATATGTTATGGTCCAAAGAGATAAAGGTACTTATTTGTTTAACTTTCTGTAGGCAATAGTGAGTCTCCACTTTCCTGTAGGCTTTAGTATAGACCAAATTGAGGAATTATAAACAGAATTCACTTGTCTTATGATTCCTTGCTCCATCATAGAAACATAGAAACATAGACTTTGATGGCAAATAAAGACTGATAGGCCCATCCAGTCTGCCCTTTCCCTACCTACTAACAAGGTACTGTATCCAGTATCTCTTGTATGTGTTTGTAAGATGCTAGTGGTATTCTGTACTGGTGTACATAAACTGGGCCTTTACTAGGGTCTGTTGGCACCCTGGTAACATGAAGATCAGTAATGTTGGATTTGTGTCTTCTTATATTAGAATTATTTTAGAGTTACCAATGAAAATCTTAAAACCTGTAAAATATATAACAAAATCCAACTTTCTTTCACAGGGTCAGACCAGACAGACACAGATATTTAATATAACATTTCTACTTCCATAGACCATTATATTGCAAGCACACAAACACAGAGTATAAAATACATTCTACTTGTATTATAAAAGTAACCTGTCACCTTGGCTAGCTTTTGATAGGTGTACTAAAATTAGTTATACTCACATCATCAACAGGATTGCACAGATGGAAATCTGTGATGCCATCTTGTCAAATTGTGTAACAACAACTGCTAAAAGCCTATGAATGTGTTTTTGACTTAGGTCTGTATGATCTCATGCTAGTTCTACGTGCATAGGCTGTTCCTAGCCCCTATCTCTGAGTTGTACAGACATAAACTAGATAATACAGCTGGACCTTATCTTTTAAAGCTAAACAAGACAACCTGTCAGCAGAAGTTATGATATAGTCAAAATATTATATAGTGAAAGATAAACAGTCTAATCCAGAGCCTACCTAGGTTATTCCATTAGAAGTACTTTTTTCTATTTTCTAACTATTTTGTGTTAACCCCTTAGTGGTGCTGTAATGTACCTACCCTATAGCTAAAGTAATATGTGTTCACATACTAGGCATGCTTATAATCAGCATACTGTGTATGTATATAAACTTTTGAGGCTATTGATATAGTAATATACTATGCATACATTGCATATAATAATATGCTAGTGCATATAATAATATGCTCATTCCAACAAAAGTCCTTATTTTAATAGGGCTGGGAGGCCTTATTTATAAAGCTGTCCAGTTGCACAGTATGCAAAGACCAGATATTCAAAGGAAAAATACCTAATAATCATAATAATAAAAGAATGTTTTTAACTGGTAGTGATATAAGCTGTACCAACAGTTTCTACTATACAATTCCTTCTAAACACTGGGTATTCCATGATAGACATATAATGTACAGAACTATAGTAAGAGATATATAGTAATAACATTAACATTCAGACACATTAATATGATCAAGGTGGTGATACACAGAATACCAGGGGCCAGATATTCAGAACTTTGCCTGGTGGACAAAGTGATTGTGCCCTGTTTTCCTGGGGTTTGCACCCATGCACAGCATTCAAAGGGGGCTGTGGCACACACTAAAAGGGTTAGTGAGCTCAAAACAAAATGAAGTATACAGTGGTAAAGGGGGGGGCCCAAATATAGGCAAAGCAAAATATTCAGTGCATTTGCGCTGTGCAAAAGGCTTAGCGCAGGACACTTTGCACAGCAAAAATACTGCTGAGAAGACCCCAACTTACTCTAGGCAACCCTAGCAGCTGGTGGAGCCACTGAAGCCAACAACCATATTGGTCATGGGGAGCACACCTGTAGTCCATAAATTTGAAATCAGCTTGAATGTTATCTACATATAATTGGTGCTGTTCAACATTACAAAATATGTATGGGTTAAAGTCATACCCAAATTTGAGGATTATTGTCTTAACACACATACCAGAATAACATAATTCCGTGAAGAAGCAAAATAATAAGCAACAAAGAATACTTTGGGGCTAGAATATTCATACAATCTCATTGTTTACAGAACTGGGTCCAGCCATTTAACATTCTAGTCTCTTGCGCATTGGCCAGCACACAAACAAAGTGGTGTACAAGGTAAAGAAGCCATTACACACTTGCATTGAGATGCACAGCCCTTTTTACAACCACAGTGTACAAGTTCTTAACATGTTTTGGCAGCAGCTGGCAGAGTGTATACTGTTAAGACGGTGACGCAATTACAGCAATGCAATTACAGCGACAGCTCTACAGCGAATGCTCCAACAGCGATAGGGATACTGTGTTGACAGGTGAGTTTCATTAGTCATGTGGTTCTGTCAGGTTGTTTCCAATATGTGCAGCTGGGGGAACTGCCCTTTCCTCCACTGTCTGTGCAATGTGGAGTTGGTAATTTTTGTTATGGGGGTGCAGGGGGCTAAGAGCCCCTACATGTCTTTTAATGTTTGCCATTGTGTTGGTGTGCCGGTCTGTTGTCATACTGCTGTAGGGGATGCAGTTGTGGTTGTGTCACTGTAGGGAATGTTGGCAGGATTTCTGTCAAAGCAGCTTGGTGGAACCCTGGCAGAGTAGACCATTTAGGCTGAAGTTACCCATCAACAAGGATCCATCCCCAGTCACTAGGATGGCATCACCACCATGCATTGTCCCCATATGTGGCTCCCCTTGGTATGTTGCCTGATGGATGTATTGCACCAGTGCAGCCAGCCTTGGTGATATTCCTTCCAGACCTCGTTCCTTCTTAGTGAACAGATACGTTTGGGCATCATTGACCTGCAAAATTAGCAAGATGTTTGCAAGAACATTACTAATCTTCTAAATGTTTCCTATTCTAGTAAAGATATTCATGAAAAGAAAAATATTTTAACAGAATATAATGTATCTTGTCATTCTCATCAATGAAAATTATTAAAAAACTTTACACATTGCACAGTATTAAGTTTATGCATACATTCAGTATATGCAATACACCTTGTCAGAGCTGCTGATTCAATCATACATCAAGACTACAAATCTTTCAAAGGTGTTTAGACACTTGGCAGAAACTTCTGAAGGACCTTGTGCTAACTCCAGGAATGCGTCCATAACTTCAGGAAAGCTTTCTCATGTCGTCTAAGCAGTTTTTTTTTTCATGCCCACCAAAATATGATGTTGTGTCACATCCTGTTATGGCATGGAAGATTGGGAGGCATCAAGACTTTGCTGGGCCTAATGCTATAGCATATGCATGGGCAGGCAAGACTCTGTAATTCTTTCCTGTTCCATATGCAATCCATAGTTCCTTGATAGACAGAGTCTGAAAAGCAGCAACTGCAAGCACCACCACATCACTATCTATGGTACGGATCATCACCGAGCAATGTCTCTTTGCTACAGCATCAGCAATATGCACCATCAAGCGTGTGTCTGCCTCTTTGTGTGAGCATGGTGAGAGTTTAGTAAGGCCATTCTGTGGTGGGTACGTGAGCACATTTTGAGCATCTACTGCCACAACTTCCTTGCCTTCAGTTTGAAGCTTACTGACTTGTGAGAGGAATTTAAACAGCTCTTTCTTGTTATCAACTGAATGCAAGAATTCTTGCCAGTTGCTAGGGATTGCTAAAAATAGTAACAGGTCTTCTGGTACCTTTTCCTCTTTTTGCCCTTGTGGATGTCTTCAGGCTGGTAGGAAAGTAGTCATCCCATACTATATAAGAACAGGGATTAAGGTCTGCACCAGGGTCCTGTGCTCAGCATCGAACAAATGTCAATAAACGATATGGTTTGCCAGCACCAGGTAAAAGTGATAGAGTGTTTATCCAAGCCTGCCAAGTAAAGTCATTTGCTAAATATGCACCAAAGGGAAGCCACACAACGCCAAATGTGCTTTCAAACCAGCGTTTTTTATTACACACAGCATAGGAAGTACAAGAGATCCCACTCTTTACAAGCTCCCTTACAGGCTGCAGGCTTACAGGCTGCCAACCTCCTCCATTATACATACAAGTGTGTCTGATGATTTTACGCCATTTGGCGCTTAATCATAGGAATCTATGATTAAGTACTCAGGGTATGGAACGCCAGACACTTTGTGTAAGGAGCTTGTAAAGAGTGGGAGCTCTTGTGGTACTGGGATGCTGTGTGCAATAAAAAACGCTGGTTTGAAAGCACATTTGCTGCTGTGGCTTCCCTTCGGTGCATATTTAGCACATGACTTTACTTGGCAGGCTTGGATAAACACTCTATCACTTTTACCTGGTGCTGGCAAATCATTTCGTTTATCCCATACTATATCCAGTCTTTGTACTTTCTCCAATCACTTTGAGAGGTTTGATAGGAAGATTTTCTCACTGTAATCTAGAAAAGTTTTGTACAATGTAGGCTTTAACATCTGGACAACAGCTGCACCATTGGTTATAAAGACAGAAGGCTCTGGCTTGTATTCTGGGGTTTTGATCAATATATCTAAGCAATTGACTAAATCAGTCTTTGTCCCAAGTCTTTGTTTTCTGCCTTCAGACAAAGAGGGTGGGCAACTTTGGTTTTCATGGGCAACAAAACTCATCAAGGTTGCTATCATGGCTTTGGCAACCAATGTAGAGTTTGGAGAACAACTGACAATCAGTCCCTGATGACATCAGCTACATCTTGTCCTTATTTACATTCTTTGTTGGACAGTCTTTAAAAAGAGGAAGCTTATTGAGAGGCATGCTGTCTTTCATGGGTTTTGACCTAGTCATTAGTTTTTCCATAACAAAAGCATTGTACTGTTCCTTTCCAACTGTTTTTATCTTCCTGACCATATCATGAACTGAAGGGTCGGCAATATCCTTTGTGGCTAATGAGATATGGTCTCCACTTTCTTCTTCTTCAAACAGGTTGCCTAACTCCTCAATTGTAGCAAGTAGTGACTTAATATGAGTCTTAAATCATTCTTGACTCACTGCTGACTCTTCATGGTGGGGTGCCTTTTCATATCCATCCTGCCCTCCTCCTTCCTCAAACTCGCTCACCACTCTAGCTATTTCAGGTCCAGCAACCATCCATGGTAAGAGTGCACTGCAGCTTTCTGTAAGACTAACAGCCCCTCCATTACCTTTGGCCAGTTCATTGTTCTGTTTGTGAGCCTGATCTTTTGGGATAGCTGAAAAAGCATTTGCAGTCTTCTGTACAGTAAATTTGTCAACCTCAAATTCTTTGTTTACAGCATGGTGCTTGTTTGGTAGTTCTAGCATGCCTCTTAAATGCGTTGGTAACCAGTGGGCATAATTTGTCTTGTCTAGGGCAAAAAATCATGGGGTGAGTTCAGCTAGTGCTGCAGTGTGCAGGGTGAAGTGTGACTCTCTGAGTGATTACACCAATATCATGATGAGGAGTTCCAGTTCAAGTGTGAGGCTCCAGTGCTGGAACTGTGGACTCTCATTGGCTCAATGGTTGCACCACACAGAAAGGCAGTATAGCGCAGTGGTCTAAGGCTCTGAGCTGCAAATCTGGTAACATCCAGCAGACCAGACCTGGGTTTGAATCCCACAGCTTCTACTTGCATACTGTGTGACCCTGAGCAAGTCACTTAACCTCCTTGTGTTCCCAGGTCGCTCCTGTAAAAAAGCTTTCAGCTTAGTGTGCTATACCTGGTTAAACAACTAAATAAATAAATAAATACCTGGTTAAACAACTAAATAAATAAATGACAGGATGACATCATCAGGACGTGACTCAAGGTACTTCTTGCAAGCATAATGCCGAAGTTGGTATTGCCGTGCAGCAGTAACCTAATGTGCATATCTCGTGCATGTCAAGTGTACAGCTTGTAGTAATGAGTCTGCTTTCCCAAGTGTTGTAACCTCAACCAGAACCAAAGCATCAGTCCATCCACTTCCATCAAGCCATATACCTGCTGCCTCCAAAGCAGCCATTTCTATATGCAGCCCACCAAGAATAACTACAAGCTGGTTTTCTCCAACACTCTCTGATGAGATCCATTGCATTTCGTTAGCTAATGCAAAGAGTGGCTGGTCACAGACAAGAACAGGAGTTTGCCCTGGGTTGAGATATTGCACAACTTTTTGTACAACAGTCATTGCATGATGAATCATAGCCACTGAGTGAGCAGAGTCTGGGAAAAGAAGCAAAAGAGAGCATGCACTCTTTGACTTGATTTATATTTTCTGACTTTCTGCATGGTATTCAAATCAGGGTATTGTCAGTCTGTTCTGTCTTGGTCCCTGTTCACCCCCCTTTACTTCCCTCCCAACAGTATCTTCTTCTTGACTACAGGTTTCTTCTGTTCCTTTCTGATCTGTTTTATCTCTCCCTTTTTCTTTCTTTAGTGTTTTTCTTACTTTCTGAAGACATTCCTTTTCTTCTTCAATAGCATCCTTTACGGTCTTAGGATCACAGTGCATCTTGTTTTCAACAGCTGGCATATGTGAATGTGCACAGTTGATAGACACTGGAGGCACATTTGTATAGGCTGAAGGCAGTTTATTCACACACTTTTTAGAGGATGATTTCTTTAACATCACTTTGCTCATGTCAGTGTCCTCTTCTGAAAAGGTAGGATGCTGTATGAGTGAGATTCCAGTTCCGTGAAAAGAACCTGTTGCAGTGGTTGAGAATGGATTGTGGTCAATGTTATCCACTGCAACTGTTGTGAATACACAACAATGAAGCTGAGGAGGAGGACAGATTTATTTATTTGATTTGATTTGATTCTTTTGTTAATATAAATATAAATTATTATTAATTATAAATATATTATTATTATAAATTATACTGTGATGTCCCCCAGGATGAACCACGCTTTTAACGCACTCTGCAGTATGCTGCAGCAGACCTACTGAATAAAACAATGTAATTTTAATGGCAATTAGTCCCCTTTGTCATGCAGGAAATGATGGCATCTCACTTTATCCTGGCACATTTTCCTGAATGACAAAGGAGACTAATTACCATTGAAATTACATTGCTTTATTTGGTAGGTCTTCTGCAACATTCTGCAGAGTGCTACAAAATGCTGCAAAATTATATTTCACCCTGGGGGATGACACTGTATGTGTGTGTGTGTGTGTATATACATATATATATATATATATATATATATTATGCTAATATATATAACCTGGGGTTACTCATAACGTACACAGACAGCATTTGCAAGATCTGTTGACAGACGTAACACTCTGTCATATGATACAGAAATACCAAGTTCATAAAGTCTGTCGAATAGCTCTCTCTTTCTGGTTTAAACATGCAGCATTGCTCCTCTGTATAGTGGTAACAGTGTTTCTAGGTTTCCGGTATGCTTTGCAGAACTCGTTCCTTGCCGTTTGTGCTTTACATTATTAAACTTCGGCAGCTGTGCTATACACAATGCTGCTGATTTGCTGGTTTGGCTGCTTGATTTTTAATGTTTGGTCCTTCAAGAATAATATTAACTAGTGCTAGAATTGTTGGTGAGACTGACTTTTCTTGGCAATCAGGTAAGAATGTCCCATTGAAAGTTGTGTTCTCTTCTAACAGTTTTCTTCAAGCTATCTATGCTACACATGCCATACACATTGCATCATAATCACTATCCTTCTGAAAAGATTCCAAAAGTAACTGCCCTATGTCATCATCAAATGCCAGAAACACTTCTTTTCCTTTGGTGTGTGCTCTGAGACCTGGGATATGGACACAAAAGTTTGTTCTTCAGTCTGGTTGTGTGGAGTCTTGGGGCCCGATTCCGAATGGAGCCCTTAGAGTGATGCAAGTTGCATTGCTCCAGAGCTGTGGCAATACCTGGGTATGACAGGGATCCTGCACCGGATTCCACAAAAAAGCAGGGTCCCGGCACCAAAAACCCAGAGATTGCCACTAGTGCAATGAAGCGACCAACCATCGGTGCAGCTGCGGCACATTCCACAAGGATCTGGCTTCCCCCTCGCTGGTGCAACATTGGACAGGCCAGCATTGGTGGTGGTGAGGGGTAACCCATGCCAGGAGGAGGGCAGGGGGCAGAAGGGGCATGGGGAGGCATAGGGAGGGTTTTTGTGTCAGTGAGGAAGTACGGGATTGTGTTAGAACCAGGCGGGGTGCATATGCCTATGTATAACATACTATATACAGAGGCATATGCACCCTGCTACGTGCCAAGGCAGTCTTGCACATTCCCACTGGCACACTAACCCTCCCTATGCCCCTCTGTGCCCCTCCTGCCCATGAACCCCATGTGTAGCTCTCCTGCAATAGTGCCCCACTCAAACACAATGGGCTTAGGCCACCTCCTGGTAGGTCTAAGTGGAGCCCCTTGCGACATCCACAGCAGGGCTTTTGGAATTAAAAATGTGAGCCCCACTGTGGTGCAAGCTCCATTGTGACCTTGCGTACCCAGATGAAGGTCACAAGGGTGGTGCAGTGGCTTCCCTGTCCAGCGCAGACTGCATACCAGACTAGGGAAAGCTGCAACAAATGACACAAGGTGCAACTTGTATCATTGCAGTTTAACAAAAGCACCTTGCATTTTAAAAAACTTCACTAAGATCACATCCATTGTCTTAAAACTATGGTATAAACTAAGGGAAGGCTAAGATCAGGTTTATACCTATTGTAAAATATTCTCCTCAGATGAATTATTCATACAATCACATGCAGATCAAATGTTTGCTCAGTGGCGACAGGGGGGACTATCCCACGTTTTCCAGTTTTGAGATGAAGACGGGGTATGACCATTTGAAGAGATGAGAAGAAATTTTGACCTGAGAAGAAATGACTTCTTCAGATATCTGCAGGTGCGCAATTATATCTTGAGAAAAAGAAATATAGAGGCTAAGCTGCCAACCCCTATAACCCCAAACCTAAAACTATTTATAGATACTATCAGGGGACACTTGGGAGAACACTTGATAGGAAACATATACAAAAATCTTACAGACCTGTCTCAGGAATCGACAACATCTATTCTAGAGAAATGGAATGACAATCAGGCTTGACCATATCCCCTTCCCTTTGGTCACAAACGGCCTTGCAAGCCATTAAGATAACCTCCTCCAACTACTGGAGAGAGTTTGCGTGGAAGTGCAGGGCCCGCTACTTTCACCCACCAGCCACGTTGGCCAAGTATTTGCCTGAGACATACGGTTACTGCTGGAGGGGCTGTGGATGTACCCTGGAAGATCTTGGACACATTATGTAGTATTGCCTATTGTTGATGTCCTTCTGGTGTTCTCTTCAGGTTGAATTGACAAATTGCCTGGTGGAGCCCATAGAATTGTCGGCCGAGATGGTCCTACTATTGATATACCCGGACCATTCCTCCTCTTGGGTTAAAACATTATTGACAGTTTTTTTGCTTGCCACTAAAAAAGTAATGACTAGAAAATGGATGAAAAAACAAATACCTATAATAAATGACTGGAGGGAAATCATGATAACTATATATCGCATGGAGAGCTTATCGGCAAAAGTGCAAGACAGATTGACAAACATCCAGAACAAGTGGAAAACCTGGACTTTATACCAGTCTCGAATAGATCTAGAATTTGTTCCTTGAACACAAAGGACTATAAAAGTATAAAATAAATTGAATAAGAATATGATCCTTATATACAATGGGACAAAATTTAAATGTATTACCTATCAACATAATGGTAAAATGTTTAAAAAAAAAGGGTAACGAGCTGTAATTGTGATAATTAACTAATATTGAATGTGTGTGATTTGAAAAACCTCCAATAAAAAAGAAATGAAAAAAAAAAAGCACCTTGTGTTGGGAGGAACCCTTTCAGAATCAGGCCCCCTGTGTTTGTTTCACACCCAATTGTTCAAGCCTTATGCAATATTCGTTTGCTAAGTCTTTAAGTTTGAAGATGGATGTATTTGATTTGTCTAATTGATCATCTTCTATGTAAGAAATCAGTTGAGTAAGAACAATACTGTGAGTCATTGCTTCACTGTGTGGTTGGAACAACTCTTTCTTAGCCTTATCCCTTGCTTGATTATAGAGTGCAGCAAGACATTTCTTATGATACTTTGCTTCAATGGATATTAGGTCTCCAGCACCTAACTTGGCAAGAAGCTTGGTGTCTTCCAACTGAAGAGTCACTGACAAAATGCATGAGTCTAAACCAAAAGAACATACTTGTGTTAGATCATCCACAGAGGACACCAGGTCACAGAAGAAGCATGCTGCTTGAGCTGGATCTTTTTGTTGGATATTGGAAGCTGAGCAAATGCATTTGGGGATTCCTGTTGACTCCTTCTCTTGGTCAGCATTTGTAAGGCTATGCCTGTGGTTCAATGGGTGGAGCAACTAACTACGCCCCCGATCAGGCCTTAAAAGGCCGCTCCTCCTGGTTGCTCCAGGATCGTTTTTTTTGTTGTGTCCAGAAGCTTCAATGGCTGCCCCTTCTCCCTGCTCCTTTCTTTTGCCTGTCCTCATTGCCATCCCTGTTCCTTTGTATTGCCTCTGGCAGCCCCTGCACTTCTCTCTCAATCTCTGCTCCTTCTCTTGTTGACGCTTGCTCGTGGCTGTTAGCCTGTCTCCCCTCCTTGTTCCTCCCATTTCTCTGCTGCTTCTGTTCTCCTTACTCCTCTGTTCTGTTGTCCCTGCCACTTGCTGTGGCCATCCTGTCCTGTCTCCCTTTTCAGTATGTCCTCTCCTCTGTCCCACTCTGCAGCCTGCTCTATCTCTGTCGGGGGTTGTAGGTTTTCCCTGACTCCAGCTGCATTTGCTTTCTTTCCTTAGGGTGGCTTGCCCGCTGCACTTATCCCCTAGCACCTGCCACTTCTGCAGCCCATCCCTCACCTCGACTTTTCCCCTTCTATTTCATTGCTTCCATCCTCTTCCCCCTTGTCCCCCCCACCTAGTTGCTGCCATGTTCCACCTTCCCCGGTGTGCTGCGCTTTCATTTGCGGCTGTTGTTCGGCCACCCCTCTTGGCTCTCTTGTGCTTGCTGCTTCTTCGCCCTGCTACCTGGGCATGCTGGTGTGCACTTCCCTCTGGGAGATCGCAGGCCTCTCATTCACTGTCTGGGTGACCACCTTTTCCATGCAGTACTCCATTAATACTCCCAATGCGTGCTCCTCTCTCGCACCTGGGACTCCTGCGTTCTACGACTGCTACTACAACAGTCTTTCAATCCAGTTCTTGTTCATGGACTTCTTCCCTGTCCCCCTTGCTTGACTTGCCACATCTCACTACTCAGTGCTGGTAAATGACCCTAATGCTTCTCTCCTTCTGCAACTTTACCTGGGGCCAAATTACAGCTCCCTGAATCCCAGCCTTCATCTTCACCTGCTACTCGACCAGAACCCTTCAGGGACTTCCCTCACTGTGTACTCTTTCCCTTTTATCATTCATTTCCTTTACCGTGTTACTCCCCAAGTCTCTTATTTCTCTTACTACCAGTAAGTTGGCACAGCTTTCAGCTGCTGGCCTTTAACCATTCTTTCATTTCTCTTCATATTTTGGTTTTACGGTGCTTTGTTCATAGCTTCTCTGTTTTTTCCACGGTGGGGGACTACGTTGTTGCACCTGCCACTTTGGCTTCAAGCCATTCTACTTCCTTTTCTTACCTCACCTCTTCCCATTCCTCATTCTTTCTACCCTGCTCATCTTGCTCCTTGCTTTCTTTTGGGAGTTTTCTTGTCCTACCATTACCTTACATCATTGTATATTTTTATTTCCCTAGTCCTGCATTCTGGACTTCTTGGCTCATTTCTCCCTCCGCTCCATGTCAGACTCCATTCATCTCGAACCTCATCCTTCCTATACTAACTTCACAGCTCCTCCTACCTACCATCTTGCTTAGCTTTACTCCTGGTATTTCAGACCTTAACCATCAGCTGCAGGCTTCACCCAGTCATTCTTATCTCTCCCACTTGTGCAAGTCAATCCACTCCTAATTTGGCTTATTAATGGACCCAGTTGGCATGCACTCTTGTGGTTACTACTTGCAGTCTCCTTCTCCGGACCCATGTCAGGGTCTACTTTGCTCCATCTAACCTCTGTGTAGGTCTGCTCATTCACATCAACTATCCAAGCATACCCCTCATATGGGTCTCATGCTACCTCGACTCGACCTGCTCTCCACTTGGAGATGTGCATTCCATGTCCATTGCTCCATCACTTGGGGCTAGACTGTAGCTTACATTCTCACTCTGCACCCATGAAGTCCACCTCTAGAGCATGTGAAGCTCGGAATGGGGTCCTTCACCCTGTCCCATAGTGAGAATGTCTTCATTCAGGGTGGACCTTCAGTCATCCCCCATTCTGGCAACACCTCTGGATGTAGAATTTAAGACTTCAAGCTGTGAGGGGTGGGGCGCTCTTCAGCAGGGCCCCTTTAGCTGCCCAAGTGGGTTCAAAGGCACCCTTTATGTTATTCTCCCTCTGACCACCTCTGGTTCACCTGGTCTGTTTCATAGGCTCGTGTAGACCAGCTGAGTGCCTCAGTGGTCATTTCTCTTCTCCTTTGCTTTTGGATGCCTAGTTGCAGAGATGTCACTCACAACCCTCAAAAGCATTCTTGTCAGAAGGACAGAGTGACAGCTTCCTCCAAATTGGAATCCTTTCCTGTTCCCTCGATCTCAACTCTAAATTGCAGTAGCTGAGCTGTCACAAACCAAAATGTCCTTCAGCCTGGAGGGAAGGTGATCTAGGCCTTGGATTCCCAGAGGATTCCTTCTCAAAGGGTTTTTTCTTCTCCTCCATGCCAATGGTCATAATATTTAGATTGGGTTAGTACTTACACAGATTCCATAGTTACGTTCCGCTGTTTGATGGAGTTTGATTGTAGCCCTGGCTGTTCTCTCTCTCCTTAGGAAGTCCTGCCCTCCTGCCTCTTGTCAGCTTCCATCTGGTAGTTTATTTTTTATTTTATTGTTTAGCTTTTGTTAACCGGGTAAGTGCACTAACCATAAAATTACTATTTTCAGGCATGACCCAGGAGAGTACAGACATGCAGAAACTTAACAGGATAACAAATTATAAGTGCTTTACATACAATGAGTTAAAGAGGATACAATATATCAGAACATACAAAGTAAAGCGCTTTACATACAGTGAGTTAAAGTGGATACAATATATCAGAGACATACAGAGTAGACCATTCATAAGTTCATAGGTGCCTACCTATGCAATGAATAGAGAGGAACTTGGACAATAAATTATCAGGTGACATATCATATGAACAGAACAAGGTACACAAAAACAAAAACAGGTAATACAAAAGGAAGAAATAACCGTTGAGAGCAATGGGTGTCATTAAGGAAAAGGTCGGTAAGTGAGGAAGAGGGGAGCAAGCCATGAAATTAGATTATATGAGTGTATGTAAGTGTAAGGGAGATGCCTGCAGTGCAAGATTGTATATGGGCAGGGAAAGGGAGCCAGGATAGGTTGAGGTAGTAAGAGGGTTATATAGAGGTGAGAAAATACTATTGTATGGCCAGAGATATCAGCCATTAGGTAGGGTGAAAGCAGGAACCAGGTATCAGCAATCAGCAGATTCGAGTGCAGTTTTCTCTTAAAGCATGTGTGGGAGCTAGAAAGTCTAATGTCGAGGGGAAGGGAATTCCACAGCTGTGGAGCCACATTCTCAAATGCAACAGTTCCTTTCCTAGTGTGGCACCTCGGCAAATTCAGAAAAGATTTATCAGCTGATTGTAGACCATGGAGTGTGTCCTGAGGAACAAGCATAGCTACAAGACACCTAGGGGTTTGATTTCACATTATCAAATCAATAAGAGAGCCAAGGTAGCATTTTCTACTAGCTAATGGAGACAGCCAACCAAGATCATTATAAAGCTGACAGTGGTGTTTAAGCCGAGGAGCAGAAGAGGCATAGTGACATATGTTGTTATATGTAATATCCCATTTGAGTAGGTCAGTTTTATGAGCAGCCCCAAATAAGGGAGCTCCATAGGTAAGGGTGGGGAGCAGTATCTCCCTCGCAATGGCCATTTTAGCTGATGGCATGAGCATGTAACTAGTCTTATATGCAACACCCAGTTTGGAGTTGACAGCTCTGCAAACAGACTGTACATGAAGATTAAGATCAAGATATTGATCTAGCAGGATGCCCAGGTACTTGAAAGAGGTCACACGTTCCAGTAATTGACCTTCTAAGTCCTGCACCGTCAGTGCTGTTGTGCAAGCCCGGAGCTTTGGGGCAGATACAAGCAGCATGGCTTTAGTTTTGCTAGTGTTGACAGCCAGTTTGTGGTCGTATAGCCAGTTTTGGATATTGTTAAAGTCAGATGAAAGGGTTGTGTTGCTAGTGTCTATATTAGTAGAACTTGTATAGATGACAAGATCATCAGCATATAGACTAGCAGAGCAGGATTTTAGAGCAGCTCCAATGTTATTTATATATAGAGAGAATAGGAGGGGCCCTAGGATGGAGCCCTGAGGGACACCAATGTTAATGGTGGTACTGTTCGATAGAGAGGAATTAAATTTCACCATTTGAGTTCTATTTGTCAGGTAGCTTTCATACCAGTCAACAGCAGAAGAGGAGAAATGCAGGTGTTGAAGTGAGGAGAGAAGCAAAGTGTGATCAACAAGGTCAAAAGCCTTTGTGAAGTCAATAAAGACAGCCCCAGTCAGATTGCCAGTATCCATTTTTGAAAGAGTGTCTGTGGTGAATTTAAGGAGTGCAGTCGTTGTGCTATGTCCTTTCCTGAAGCCATGTTGGGTATCTGAGAGCAGGCTGTGCTTAAGTAGATAGTCAGTTGTCTGAGTTGCAACAATTTTCTCCAGGATTTTGCTCAGTACCGAGAGTATGGCAATTGGTCTGTAGTTCATGACAACCTTAGGATCCCCTTTTTTAAGTACAGGTGTGATCCAAGCAGCTTTCCAGAGGTCAGAGACCACTCCACCTGAAAGTGATAACATATAAATTTTGGCCAGCAGTAATGCAATAAGGGGAGCTGCAAGTTTCAAGAGGCGGGGTTCAAGGAAGTCTGAGCCAGAGCTGGTATGATCAGAGATGGACCTCAGGAGCTTCAGGACTTCCTTTCCTTTCCTAGTTATTCCTCTGTTATCTCCCGTTCCTCTCCAGAGCTAACCATGTACACCTACTGACCTCCATTCCTGTCCTCGATACTGTTCTGACTCCCTCACCTCCTTCACGATGCTCAACACCCTTTTAGGTACCCTTTTTGGGCTCCTTCCTAAGCTACCTTTAGCCAAGAGAATCATTCCAGCAGCACCTATAGGGGTGGAATCCTCCTCTAGGGTTCCTTGCCATCATACCCCTACAAGGTGGTATATTCCATGGATAGAGAGGCAAACAGCCACACTGTATCTAAGTCACACAAGCATAACATCATACCAAGTTGCATAATAATAATAATAATAATTTTTATTTATATGGCGCTTTTCAATTATCAAGGCGCCTTACATAAACAACAGTTAAAACAATTAAAAAAGTCATTAAAAATATACAACAAGACCAAGACATTATGCCAATCAGTATTCCAAAAATACTTTTTCCCAAAGAAAGGTTTTCAAACCCCTCTTAAATCCCTCCACAGAAGTGCACTCCCATAACCGACAGGGCAGAGAGTTCCAAAGGATGGGGGCAGCATAAGAGAAAGCTCGAGCACCTGATGATTTCAAATTCACCCTTGGGACCTCTAGCAACCCCTCATCAGCTAAGCAGAGTGACCGATCAGGGCAGTAGGGAACCAGAAGTTCTTTCAGATATACCGGTCCCAAATTGTGTAGGGCTTTGAAAGTCAGCAAGCAAACTTTAAAGGTGATCCGCCACCGAATCGGCAGCCAGAGCAGTTCACGCAGCACCGGAGTAATATGACAGGATCTGCAAGAACCTGTCAAAGGCTGGGCTGCAGTATTCTGCACTAGCTGCAGGTGATGGAGTTCAACCCTTGAAAGCCCTAGATAGAGGGAGTTGCAGTAATCCAGGCATGAGGACACAAAGACATGTACTAAGGTTGGAAGGTCGGCAGATGGAACAAGATGCCTAACCCTGGCGATGTTCCTAAGATGGTAAAAGGAAGTCTTGATGACAGCCGACACCTGCGACTGCAGTGTCAGTCTATCATCAAGAATCACCCCCAGGTTACGCACACATTCAGGGGTCAGGAGAGAGATGCCTCCAAGAAAAATTCCAGAGGACGCAACACCACCGGAACCCCATATCTGTCGACCAGGGTCCACAACCAGTACTTCTGTTTTTTCTGAGTTCAACCTCAGCCAACTAGAATCCATCCACTCCTGGATTTCTTTCAGACAGCTGTTAAAGACCGAGAGAGTTCCCTCCTGGTTGGGGGCAAAAGAAAGGTAGAGCTGGGTACCATCTGCATAACAGTGAAACCTCAGCCCATACCTTCTAACAATGTCTCCGATGGGTAGCATATACACCACAAATAACATGGTGATGGTACTGAACCCTGAGGCACCCCACACAACAAAGCCATTGAATCCGAGGAAAAAAACCCAGACACAACTCTTTCTGATCTCCCAGTGAGGAATGAAGTGAACCATCTTAAGACAGTTCCTGACATAAGAGCCTCAGGTATTCTATCAACACCATGTGATCTACGGTGTCAAACGCTGAAGATAGATCGAGCAGAACCAAGATGGAATGGCTCTTCTGATCTCTAGCCATCAGGAGATCATTGAGCACCCGAACCAGCGCTGTCTCAGTACTACAGTATGACTTTTACGAAAACCAGACTGAAGGGGTTCATAGATGTCATGGATGGTCAAATGGTCCTCCAGTTGTGCTGCCACTACTTTCTCAATCATCTTCCCAACAAAGGGAAGGTTAGAGATAGGTCTGTAGTTTGCAAGACAGTCAGGGTCCAAGGTAGCCTTCTTCAAGAGTGGTGTTACCACCGCCTCTTTCAGGGAGCTAGGAAACTCACCAGATTCCAAGGAGCACCTGACTATCTGCACAAGGACTGGACTGATGATTTCAATACAACCCAAAATTAGGGAAGTCGGTCCAGGATCCAGACTACAGCATGTAGGGTGCATATTCTGGATGATCCTCATGACATCCATGAACTCCAGTTGACCAAAGGAACTCCAGGAGAATTGGGGCACAGTGGTCTCACACCGATCCACGGCAACCCCCTTAGAGTGTGACAGCAACAGTTCCGCCCTAATGTCTGCCACCTTATTTGCTAAGAATCTGGCTAGCTCCTCACACTCTAATTGTGAAAAAGCTTTCCAAACTTGCAGACAGGCTGGGTTGCACTGTCTGTACACAGTTCAAAATAGCTGAGCAGGTCAGTTCCGAGCAACCACAATCTCCCTGGACAGGAATTCTGTCTTCTTATGGGTGATTTCAGATTGACAGACTGAATAATGGTCCATCAATGTAAGGTGGTTGGCATCAAGGGCGGACCTTCGCCAGCAACGCTCTAACCTTCACCCCTGTCTCTGCATCTCCCTCAATGTCCCATCAAACCAAGGGGACTTTGGGCAAAGGGAGAGGGGTCGAACACGAACTGGAGCAATGAAATCCAGAGCTCCCGCAACGGCTGTGTTATAAGCCAACACGAGAGTTTCTGGATCACTGCTTGTGAACGTGGGAGACGAGAGGACAAGCACCACCGCAAGGCCTTGGGATCTATATCCTGTAAAGGGTGGTACCTAACCAACTCCACAGGGGAAGGCCTTCTAGAGGTGGTGCAAAAACTAAACCCCACGGTGTAATGATCAGACCACCTGACGGGTTCCACCCCCACATCGGATGCTTCAACCCCTAGGAGGAAGATTAGGTCCAGAGAGTGTCCAAATTTATGTGTAGCACTGGAAACCACCTGTGTAAGGCCCAGCATTGTCATTAACTGGAGGAAGTGTTGCCCAAATTGCGAGAGTTCGTCGTTGACCCAGGCATTAAAATCACCCAGAACTATTGAATTGTAAGGATATGCCTGTGGTTCAATGGGCAGAGCAACTAACCATGCCCCCGATTAGGCCTTAAAAGGCTGCTCCTCCTGGTTGCTCCAGGATCATTTTTTCATTGCCCCACCATCCTCCACTTCTCCTCCTACAATGGCTCATCTCTCTCATCTGTGGGCTCCTTCCTTAGCTACCTTTAGCCAAGGTTATCATTCCCATGGCACCTATAGGAGTGGAACCCTCCTCTAGGGTTCCTTGTTTTCATACCCCTACAGGGTGGTATATCCCATGGATAGAGAGGTGAACAGCCACAATGTATCTAAGTCGTACAAGCATAACATCATACAAAGTTGCATAAGCACACTGAACCAATGACTTTCTTTTCACCGCTTGACTTAATTTGATTTTGTTATTTGTATCTCTGCATGACTTATGCCACAAGTCACTATGCTTGAGCAAAGTTTCTGCAATTCCACCACCTTCATCTAAGCAGGCCAAGTTCAAAGTCATGGCAACCTATTAACCTCAGCAAAGCCCTGCAAATCCTTTTCTATTGTTCTGTAACCCGCACCAGAGTCCTTTCTCTTGGACTTTTCAGGACACTGGAGACATTCTTCTGTGACCTGTTGACATATAATACACTTTGACCAGTCATGGCAGTCATTGAAGGCCCTGGAAAGGACTGTCTCTTTTCAACTGATAAGCCTCGGGATGTTTTTCCATTTTTCATAAGTACCAAATAATGATTACATTCTACTGCTTCATTCTATGTTTACTCTACATAATAAAAAGTAAAACACAAGGGACTAAGTGTTAGTTTTCTAATATTGGCAGCTCCAGAAGATTGCAAACACCAAATTAGACCTAAAAGAATTTGTATAGGTACCCAACTGTGATACAAACTCAGAACAACGAATGTATTCTGCTAATGTCAAGAGACAACTAAGCTACACATAATGCATGATTATGCAAAGAGGCATCAGAGGTAGCACCTTCACCAAATGCTGAAACTATCTTTATCAATTCCAGGTCTATATATTTTGTCTTTCTTAGCCAGCCAGGAGCAGCAATTTAAACATTCTCATAATTTGCCATTGGCATCTTATGGCAGACAATCAAAGAGACATACTGACTAATTCATGGGCAGGAATGGAGGTAAATGGACATTTGCATATTGCAAAATACCTCCATACATCAAAATGAGGGTAGTTTATTAAGCATGATGATTTTAAGCAAGCAAGTAAAACTTATTCTTTCTCATCTCTGTCTGTATGTGTTCCAAAACTTTGTTTATCCAGAGCCCAATCCTGGAGGCTGGTTCCCATCCCCAGGGTTTCCACCAAACTGAGTGAGCAGGTAGCCAAGGGACCAGCATCCTCCACTAGTCCTCTTCGGGCAGTGCTATGCAATGCAAGGTCTTTGAGAAACAAGACTGCTATTATGGTGGACTTGATTTCTTCAGTTGACCTTGCTTGCATTATGGAGACTTGGTTGGGGGGATGATGCAGGTTCAGTTTTGGAGACATCTATCCCACCCGGGTACTCTGTTGTGCACTGCCCAAGGCAGGAATGTAGGAGTGGGGGTGTGGCCATCTGTTTTAGATATGACTTGAACTTCTATGTGCACCTAGTGGGATCTACTTCATTATTTGAATGCATGGCAGTTTGTAGGGGTCCAGGTGTAGGATGCTGGATTCTCCTCATGTATCGTCCCCTGGGACATGAGGGGAATTTCCTGCAGGAGGTTGTGGACTTCATTGTCAACAGGGTGTTGGAGTCACCCAGATGGTTGATTCTAGTGGACTTCAATGCCTCAACAGATGACAAACTCTCACATTTTGGAAGTGACTTCCTCCAGTGGATGACATCACTGGGCCTCACAAAAGCAGATGCTTCTGCGACTCATCACCACAGCCATGTGGACTTAGTATTCACACTGGGGCTTGAGATCATGAATTTCAGGATTAATCTGGTCTCCTGGTCAGATCAGTGCATGGTGGAGTTCTTGTTCGGGGGCCCCCCATTAGTCCCTCCCCATTGAGATGGTCCACTACTGCCCTTTGAGGGGATTGTCCCCAGAGGGACTGATGGCAGTAGTGGATTTTTCTGGTGTGAGTGATGCATGTGTGGCAGGGTTGGATGAGGCTGTGATGGTATATAACAATGCTGTCTCCACGGTGCTCAACAACATCACACTGATCTGTATATAACCCATTTTGTCTCATTTGAGACCCCCGTGGTTTGATGGGGCTCTCAAGGAAATAAAGACAAAGGGTCAGAATTTGGAGCATTGCTGGAGAAAGTCTGGATCTTTGAATGATAAACTGGCATTAAGAACTCACTATGGTGAGTAACAAAGGGCACTCAACCATAAGAGGGAAGAATTCCTATCCAGGGAGATTGCTGTAGGAAGGAACAGACCGACTATACTCTTTCGGACTGTAGACAGGCTGTTACATCTGGTCTGTTTGTAGTTGAAAAGAGCAGTTTCAACCACTTGGTGTGAAGAGTTTGTTCAGCTGTTTTCTGACAGGGTGTCCTCCATTAGATCTGAGATCTCTCCAGTGGGACATAAACAATAGAGCAGTATGGAGTCTGGTATTTACTGTACATGGGCACTCCATTTGTCTGGGAAGAGTTTAAGATGGTGGGCATGGCTGAGGTCCTTGAGGTAATCTCAAAGCTGCGACCCACTTTTTATGAACTGGACCTGGGCCGACACATCTCCTAGTGGGATGTGTTGAGTCCATTGGTCTAGAGTTCACCAAGATTGTCTGGTGCTCGCTCCCAGAGGGGCTATTCCCCCAATGCTGGAGAAAGTCTGGATCTTTGGATGATAAACTGGCATTGAGAACTCACTACAGTGAGTAACAAAGGGCAATCAACCATATGAAGGCAGAGTTCCTGTCCAGGGAGATTGCTGTAGGAAGGAACAGACCAGCTATACTCTTTCAGACTGTAGACAGGCTATTACATCCAGTCTGTTTGCAGCCAAAAAGAGCAGTTTCAACCACTTCGTGTGAGGAGGTTGCTCAGTTCTTTTCTGACAGGGTGTCCTCCATTAGGTCCAGCGTCTCTCCAGTGTGACATGAACAATCCAGCAGTGTGGAGTGTGGTATTTACTGTACACGGCACTCTGTTTGACACACAAAAGATAATTGAGTTGGTATGAGTGGAGGGGATAAAACTGGACTTGGTACTACACATAGGGACGAATGATTTTGCTGGGAAGGAAACTGGATTTATGGACTTAGCTACAGAATGCAGGCAGTCGGTGAACTCACTGACCTTCTCGAAGATAAAATTCCAGTACCAAGGGCCAGCACAGCTAGAAAAAAGAGGATAGAGGACTTTAATGGATGGTTAAGCCAGTGGTGTAAGGAAGAGAGGTACGGACATATAGGTGGCTGGGGAGACACATGGTTGGAAAAGGGATTCTACAGCAGGGACAGACTACACCTGAACTGGGAAGGGAAAAAGAAACATGGGAAGTAGGGAGGGATCTCGCAACAGAGGAAAGGGGGGGGAAGAAATACTGGAAAGACTAGGTCAAAAGAAGAACAAAGGCACAGCAGGGTCAAAGTGGAGGGTGGTGTCATTGAACGTGCGTAGTCTTGGGAACAAGATGGAAGAACTGCAAGCACTCTTAGCAGAAAGCAAGGTGGCTATCGCTGCCATTACAGAGACCTGGACAACAGCACACCATGACTGGGACCTATCGATCCCAGGTTACAAGCTGTATAGAAAAGACAGGGAGACAGGCAATGGAGGGGGGTTGACAGCATACATAAAAACATAAGAAGAACATAAGAAAAGCATCAGCAAATGGGAAACATGCAATCCATCAAGTCTGCCCTTGAAACTACCCCCCCTCCCTATGCAGCCTTTGTCCTAACTTGTCCTTTATGTCTGTCCCATGTGAGTTTGAACTCCCTGATTGTCTTTGATGCTACCACCTCCTGGGGCAAACTGTACCACAGGTCTATCATTCTGTCTGTGAAGAAGTACTTCCTGAGGTTGCTTTTGAACCCTCCTCCTACCAGTCTCATATCATGCCCTCTCATGCATGCTGCCATGTTCTGTTGAAATAGATTGCCTGTCTGAGCTGTGTTAAATCCCCTAACATACTTAAATGTTTTGATCATGTCCCCTCTGTTTCTTCTGTGCTCAAACGAATGCAGGTTCAACTCCTCGAGTCTTGCTTCATATGACCTGTGATGCAGTCCATGTACCATCTTAGTAGCCCTTCTCTGCACCATTTCCAAATGGTCAATGTTCTTCTTGAGATGAGGTCTCCAGAACTGAACACAATACCCCAAGTGTGGCCTCACCAAGGACCTGTAGAGGGGCATGATAACCTCCTACTTTCTGCTAGAAATTACTCT
This sequence comes from Neoceratodus forsteri, assembly GCA_016271365.2. Lineage (NCBI taxonomy): Eukaryota > Metazoa > Chordata > Ceratodontiformes > Ceratodontidae > Neoceratodus > Neoceratodus forsteri. The sequence continues at coordinate 1,059,959,253 of CM028130.1, read as the reverse complement.
ATTTAAACATCCAAGGATGCCACCTGCTTTCTGTGCTGCTTTCTCACATTGTTCTCCCAACTTTAATTTGTCAGTGATGATTATGCTGAGATCTCACTCCATTTGTGTTTCCTCAAGTTGATGTCTTCTCAGTGTGTACTTTTTTCCAGGGTTCCTCTTTCCCAAGTACATTACCTTACACTTTTTGGCATTAAATTGTAACTGCCAGTCCCTGGACCAATCCTCTAGCCTTCTAAGGTCAGCTTCCATGTTATCTGCTCCTTCCCTTGTGTCCACTCTGTTGCAGAGTCTTGTATCATCTGTGAATAGGAAAACCTTTCCTGCTAGTCCATTCACTATGTCTGCTATAAATATGTTAAATAGGATCGGTCCCAGTACTGATCCCTATGGGATGCCACTGGTCACCCTACCCTCCCTTGACAATGATCCATTGACTAGCACTCTCTAGGTCCTATTATTCAGCCATTTACTGGTCCAGCTGACCAGCTTGTTGGTTAACCTTCTGTGAGGGACAGTGTCAAAGGCCGTGTTGAACTCTAGGTATACAACGTCCACCACCCCTCCCTGATCTAATGTTCTGGTGACCAGTCGAAGTAGTCAATTAAGCTGGTTTGACAAGAGCATCCTGCTGTGAAGCCATGTTGCTTTGGGTCCATTTTTCCAGTATTTGTTAAGTACACCACTGTCCTCTCTTTTAGCAGTGATGCCATCATTTTCCCTACAACTGAGGTCAAACTGATAGATCGGTAATTTCCTGCCTCTTCCTTGTTTCTGCTCTTGTGTAAGGGCATAATGGTTGCCTGTTTCCAGTCCTGAGGTATTTTCTCACTGTCTGGTGACTTGTTGAAGAGCTCAGCCAGCGGAGCAGCCAGTTCCTCTCGGAGAATTTCAATATCCTAGAGCATATGCCATCCAGTCCCATGGCTTTTTCCACTTTCAGTTTATTAAGCTCTTTTAGGACCCTCTTCCTTGTGAAGAGGCTAGTATCTGCACCTTGGGTATCTTCCTTTGTCCTGATCAGTGTCGGACATTTGCCATAGTCTTCTATGGTGAAGACAGAGCAAAAGAATTAATTTAGCACTTCTGCCTTGTTCCTCTCTGCCATCTTACCTTCCTTGGTTGTTAGTCGAACTATTCCTCTATTAATTTTTCTTTTTCTCTTATGTATCTATAGGTTCTGTCTCCCTCCTTAACACCCTGTGCTATTTTCTCTTCCATCTGTGCTTTTGCCCTTCTAACAGCTTTCCCCACCTCCTTTAATTTGCTCTTGTATTCTTCCATGTCTGCTTCGTGTTTTGTTTGCTTGAATTGTGTAAAAGCCTTTTTTTCTCTTTGATTTTGGATGCTACTGTACTTCATGAGAGAACCAGAGAGGTCTTTTCCTTCTTTTGGACTTGCTGATCTGTTTAGTGCATATAGTTGTTACTGTATGCAGAGCAGCCTTCAGAATTTTCCTGCAGTCCTCTACATCTCCTGTGATTCCTCCCTCTAGCATGGATGTGATCATAGTTTTCATTTTGGGTAAGTCAGCTTTTTTGAAATCTAGTACCTTGATTTTGGTGTGACTATTTTCCTCCATAGTGTTCACAGTAAACCAGCTTGAACTGTGATCACTGGTCCCTAGATTGGCTCACACCTCTGCTTCTGGGACCCTTGTGCTGTTTGTCAGCACTAAATCCAATACTGCTTTGTCTCTAGTGGATGAGTTCATCAGTTGATGCAGACCTGCTCCCCTTAGTACAAAAAGGAACTCTTTGCTCTGGTCTGAGGATGCTGTGTATGAAGACCAATCCACATCTGGTAGATTGAAGTCCCCCACAAGCAACAACTCACCCCTGATGCCATCATCAAGATGGTTTCCAAGAGCTTCTTGTCTACATCGGCCTCCGGGGGTGGGTGTCTGTATATGACTCCTACCCAGATATGGGCTTTGTCCCCAGCTCCTAGTGTAACCCAAAGGGCCTCTGCTTTACTGTACTTTCCCTGGATTTCTGTTGTACGTGTCATCTCTAACATACAATGCCACCCCCTTTCTTTCCCTCCTGATCTTTCTGGAATAACGCATACCCTGGGATGGTGGCATCCCAGGAGTGGTTCCCGGTGAACCATGTTTCCGTAACAGTGTCCCAGTCTAATTGTGCATCTGCCATTACAGCTGTGAAATCAGGGATTTTGTTTGGCAGACTACAATCATTGATACACATTGCCTTCCATCCCCTTCTGTTTTGGTCATTTGCATTTTTAATGTTTTGGTTGTGTAATTTTGTTGAAATGCTTGGTCTGAGTACATTTGGTGCAATATTTGGTCCGAGTATGATTGATGCATCCTTGTGCTGAACTAGTTGGTGATGGGGGAGGGGCATTTGGCTACCCTTTTTGTGCTAGGGGTGTCTGTGTCCCCCCCGTCCACTAGTCTAAATGACCTATGCGAACATCGAATTTTTGCAATAATGCTTGGGTCCCCTCCTTTGAGATGTGTAGGCCTTCAAATTTAAAGAACTCCCATTCCCAGAAGTCCTGCCATTTTCCAATAAAGTGGTGACCGTTTTCCTGGCATCCATCCTTTAGCCAGGTGTTTAGCTTGGAGATGTCCTCTTCCCTATTCTTCTGCCTGCTGTTTCCTTTCTTCCAGGCTGGCAGAGTTTCAGAGAAGGTGATAGTGGATGAAAGGGAAACAAGCTTGTCACCTAGTCTGTTGAGGTTTTGTTCCATTTCCTCTACTGACTTACTGGCTAGGTCATTCGTACCTATGTGGAGAATGACATGTGTGTCTCAATCAATGCCTTGAACAATTTCCTGTATGCGATTGGTGTCCCTTATACCGATGTTCCAGGGAGGCACCTTACTGTAGTTGAAGCATGGTCCTGCTGGAGGTGAGTCTTTACACCCCTAATAACTGAGTAGCCAATTATTAGTACTGGTTTCTTTTTGTCATTTTTAATGGGTTTAATCATGTGCTGTACCACTGTGCACCACTCTGTGTTCACAGAATTTTTGACGCTCATTACGCTGTTCATCGTGGTAGATAGTGCACTGTACCTATTCGATGGTTGAATAGGTTTGGTATCTTCCTGTATTGAGGAATTTGTGCCAGTTGTATGAGACCTGACCTGTTGCCAGCCTCCTGGCTTGTTTGTCCTTTGGCATAAGGAAAGGCATTGAATGTACAAGAGAGGAAGAAATGGAAAAAAGGAGCACTGAGGCACTATGGCTACAATTCCAGACAAATAAAAGTAGGAAGATAAGAATGGGGGTCGTATACAGACAGCCCAGTCAGGGAGAGGAAAAGGACAGGGAATTATGCATTCAGTTGACAAGCACAGCAGAGGAGGGGGAGACAGTGGTGATGGGGGACGTCAACCTGGACAAAGTGGACTGGGTCAATCATGCCACATCCTGTGCCAGATGTCAGGGAATCTTGGACATGATCTTGGATGGATTTGTGACACAGTGTGTGACCAGTCCAACCAGGGGAGTTGCAGTTCTAGACTTGGTGCTGTCTAATGGGGAACACATGCAGGACCTGGAAATTGGGGATCCCTTAGGTGAAAATGATGACAGCACAGTGTGGTTCAACCTGGACATGGGCAGGGAGGATATACCCACGAAGACAAAAGAATTTGACTTCAGCAAGGCAGACTTTAAAAAATGAGGTACATGATTAAAGAGGAACTAGGGAACATAGAAGAAGGACTGGGGTAGAGGAATTATGGGGCACAATCAGAAGGGCCATAGAAAATGCCACAAATAGTTGCATAAAATGGAGGAGGAAGAAGGTAGGGACTAGACCCCCAAGCTGGTTTAACATGGACATAACAAAGGCAGTGAAAAAGAAGAGAGTTGCATACAAGAAAAGTAGAAGGACAGAAAGGGTAGAGGACGAGGAGGAGTACCAAAGGCTAGCTAAGATAGCAAAAAGGGAGGTAATACAAGCAAAAGCAAAGAAGGAACTCCAGATAGCAGAAGGGATAAAACAGAGGGCCAAGGCCTTCTTTTGATACATTAGAGAAAAAAGGGAACAAAAAGGATGGCATAGTCAGGCTCAAGAAAGGGGATAACATAGCGATGGAAGATGGGGCAAAAGCAGAAGTATTAAACAAATACTTCTGCTCAGTCTTTGCCAAAGAAAAAGGGGTCCAGTTCCACCAGGGGGGAAGGGAAGGGTGGGTACTGGTGAGAATCCACCAGGGGCCACAGGATTAGAATGGATGAGGGAGGGGCTCATGGCAATGAAGGTGGAGAAATCCCCAAGGCCTGATAGAGTACACCCCAGGGTACTAAAATAATTGGCAGAGCAGCTGGCAGGATCACTGACAATCCTTTTTAATAGATCTCTTGATACAGGGGAGTGCAGAACAGCACATCATGCCACTCCACAAGAGTGGCCCCAAGGAGGATCCAGGAAACTACAGGCCAGTCAGCCTGACTTCAGTTGTGTGTAAAATAATGGAGACTATTGAAGGAGGGTCTGATCAAGTTCTTAGAGGAAAATGGGCTGCAGGACATTAAACAACATGGGTTGGTGGCAAGCAGGTTGTGTCAAACGAACTTGATCAAGTTCTTTGACTGGGTCACCAGGACTGTGGACAAAGGCCAGGCAGTGGATATCATACACTTAGACTTGAGCAAGGCCTTTGACTTAGTGCCACACAAAAGGCTGATAAGGAAGCTGAAGGACTTTGGGGTGGGGGAAAGGCTGGTTAGATGGGTTGAGAACTGGCTGAGCAGCAGGACACAGAGGCTGGTAATGGGGGGGGGAGATTCTCATGTACCAGGAAGGTTGTCAGCAGGGTTCCACAAGGGTATGTACTAGGAATGGTGTTGTTTAAAGTCTTTATCAGTGACATGGAGAAGGCATTTGGGGAAAGATGTGCATGTTTGCTGATGACACCAAACTCTGTGGGAAGGTGGACACCCATGTGGGGATAAAAGACCTGAGGGAGGATTAAGCAAGACTGGAGAGATGGTCAGGAATATGGCAGCTTGGGTTCAACACCAAAAAGTGCAAGGTGATGCACATGGGGCATGGAACCCAAGAGCAGAGTATGACATTGGGAAGGTCCAGGTTACACCGTCGGAGGAAGAGAAGGACCAGGGGGGGATCATTTCTAGTGGTCTGAAGCACTCGATTCAATGCAAACATGCAGTGGCAAAGGCAAACAGAATGCTAGGATGCATTGCAAGGGGATTTACCAGCAGGAAGTGTGAGGTTATTCTGCCACTCTACGGGTCATTGGTGAGACCACACTTGGAGTACGGTGTGAGATGCTGGCATCCACACCTGAAGAAGGACATAAACATGCTGGAGGGGATCCAGAGGAGAGTAGCTAAAATGATAGAGGGGCAGCAGAATAAATCATATGAGGAGAGGCTGGGTGACCTGGGAATGTACACCCTGGAGGAGAGGAGGCAGAGAGGGGATATGATTGAGACTTTCAAGTACTTGAAGGGGATTAACAGGGTGGATTGTGAGGGCCTATTCAACAAATGGACCTACACCACTACCAGAGGGCACAGCCTAAAACTGATGGGGGAAGGTTCAAGAGGGACGTGAGGAAGCATTTCTTTACAGAGAGGGTGGTGACAGCATGGAATGAGCTGTCAGAGGAGGTGATAGAGACAAAGTCACTGGAAGCCTTCAAAACAACCTGAGACAAACATAATGGAATGCCAAGAGGCATAGTCAGGAATATGACAAAGAAATCCAGGGGTGGGGTGGGGGCGAGGCACAGTTGAAATCTCAAAGCACAAACAGTATTTATTATCCCAAGCAGACATGATAGACCAATAGGTTTCCTACTGCTGGCTGTTTTCTTATGTTCTTATGTTCTTGAAGGAGGCATTGGCGAGGTCTCTTCTGAAGAAACCATAACTCGGCCCTGACATCTTGGTGAATTATCAACCCGTCTCCAACCTCCCATTTGGGGGGAAGGTTGTGGAGAAAGTGGTGACTTCACAGCTTGAGGCTCACCTGATGACCATTGACATCTACAAGCCACTCCAGTCAGGATTTAGGAGAAAGCATTGCATGGAAACAGCATTAGTGAGGGTGCAGAATGATCTCCTCAGGGTGAAGGATAGAGGAGAGCAGTCAGTTCTTGTTCTTCTAGATCTCTCCTCAGCTTTTGATGCCGTAGACCACATGGTGCTACTTGAATACCTTAAGGGAATCTGTGGACTCACTGGCAAAGTCATCAGCTGGTATGAGTCCTTTTTGACAGGGAGGAAGCAACGGGTAGTGTTATGAAATTTCTTATCCTGCCCCAAGCTTCTGATCTCAGGAGTTCCCCAGGGTTCAATCGTGTCACTCATGTTGTTTGCGGTGTACATGCTACCACTGGGTGACATCATTAGGCATTACAGCTCGGGATTTCACTGCTATGCAGATGATACCCAGCTGTATATGTCCTTTGCTCCTGGAACATCGGATGCAGTGGATGTGTTAAATAAATGCCTATCTGAAATCCAAGACTGGATGTCCTCTAACCGGCTGAGGCCCAACCCGGACAACACATATTGAGGCTCAGGGAGGGGGGATCCACTAGACTACCAGGAAAATGGGGAATGGGGGTATGATTTTATTGTAACTGTGATCGGGGTTGGGGAGGGGGGACCACTTGGCTATCAGGGATATGGGGCACGAGGGTGTGATTTCTTTTGTAACTATGATTGGGGCTGGGGAGAGGGGCTCACTACATTACCAGGGATATGGGAATCGGCGGTATGATTTTATTGTAACATTGATCAGGGCTGGGATGCGAAGACTACTAGACTACCAGAGACACTGGATGGAATGTTTATTTTTCTGAGGATCAGGGCTGGGGGGACTGGCCAGGAACTCTCCATGGCAGTGCTAGTATGCAGATGAGCCAGTAATGGGCATGCAAATGACCCCATTGCACTGTCCATACCCAATGGGCTGATCTGGATGTTTGGGCTGAATATCACCCATGGGGCCATGATGCAAACCAGTGTGCACCATGCTGTACCCCTATGGGCAGTCATCAGCCCGCACCCTGGTAGCGCTGTACCAAACATGGTGACTCCCTGCTGTACACTGCGCTACCAGGGTCTGATATTCAAACAGATTGCACAACCAGTTCAAAATGTGCTTTCTGTTTGAATATGGCACCAGAGCTGGCAGGCCCATTTTGTTTTGTGTGGCACACCGTTTTGTGTGTGCAGCTGGATAGGTACTGAATATGGGGCTCATAAAGAGAGCAATGTTTTGTTTAGAGAAAGAGGGAGGCTGAGATTTAAACTGAGAGGAGTTTCAGATATAGGACTTTGAACTGCCTGTATGATTTTTTCTTATTTTATTGTTACTAATAATAATAAAATGCTACTTGTGAATTGTATGACTTCTCCTCATCTGTCTATGTTTCCCGACTGATGACTCTACAACAATTATATTCAGTTACTACAAATGACAGATACATAAATACATAAATACTGCAGATTTAAATACCCTCTACCTTTATACTAAGATGCACAGAATGAGAACATTAAAAATGTGATCTTTAAATCACTAAAGTGAATACATTATGATATCATATACAAATTAATTAAAAACAAATGAAGTCTCCCATTGGTGCAAGCCCTTTTGGTTCCATCAGTATTCTTTTTAACATATAACGCTAGTAGTATGCAAGTCCCACAGTACTGAAGCACAATATCAAATTGGTAATTTGCAACCGCATACTAAATGTAAACTTCCATACCCCCATTCAATAAAATATTGTGTAGGCTTTACGGGAAATAGAAACACCCAATACATACACATATACAGATATTAAAAGCAGATGAGGTGTCACAAATATATTTACTTGATTAAACCAGTGTCCTTTTTTGAGACAAGCTTGGCAGTCTGGGAGCACCTCAGAAAAGTTTAACTAAATCTGTGCAGCTGATTGGCTGCGGCATAACAGGAGAATGCTCTGTACACCCAGTACATTGCCACATTGTATAGCTATCATAGAAAAGATACAGTAGGAGAAAAATATTAGAAAAAACTAGATGAAAGGAAAAACAGAAAAAAAAAAACAGAAAAAACAAGTATCAGTTCAGATTACATATAACATGCTAATATACTTTTATCATATACATGTAGTAATTTCTTATTTACATAGAGTAATTTATTTTCTTTTATTATTGCTGCTATCGAAATTTATTCTAAATGAAGCAGGAGCTGATATGATTTACTTTAAAAATGGTGACAATTCAAAACTTCCATTCAGTCCGGCTGTTTGTTTCTCTAGCCTTGAGGTTATAAATCCAATATGCTTCTCGTTTTAAAACCAGTTTGTTAAAGCCGGCATGCCAGTGCAGCAGCAAGGCGTCCACTTGTGGTGCCAACATCCCGGGTTCAGAGACAGACTCAGAAGTCAGAGGACTGGCCAGAGGGAAAAGGACTGCACATCCCAGGGACTGCTTTCCTTCTCTGTGGGGAGGGGGGAAGAGTGCCCAGCACTCTATGGACCACTGACAGAGGCTGGGGGTACTGCCACTGCTGGTGCTGTCAAGTTGCTAGGGACAGGGTGAACACTGGCCGTCACTCCACATCCCCACCCCCAGGGACCAAGCATCCATACAAATGCTGCCTGTCCCGAGGATGATGCCACCTCCTATTGCTGGGGGCTATCCCAGGTACCCAACCAAGACCGTGTTCCATTGGATGGCCATCCCCATGGCCCCACCAAGGGGGTAAGCCCGGGGAGCCCTACCAGTCATGGTGATGTGATCAGTAACCTGGACGTGTTTCCATGGGGGGTAATCTCAGCAGCCCCACCTTGGGGGTAAGCCAGGATGAATCAGAGGTTGGTTGCCAGTGGGGGCGGCAGGTCCAGAGGTAGGGCTGAGAGCAAGGGGACAGGGGGCACCCAAAAAAAAACAACAGTTTGTTGAAATTTCCCCCACTTGGCATATCTGATCAATTACTCTGAAACTGAAAGTATGCTCCTCAGGGTTTAGGGAATTTGCCACAACTGGCCATTGCATAAGTCATATTCTTACTGACTATTGCTCCGCAGTGTTCTCCAACATGTATGTTGTTATAATGCCTGATAGTTTTTCCCACATATTAGGCAACACAGGAGCATGTTGCCAAATATATTGCTGCTGTGGTGTCACAGTTTGCAAACTGGCTACCTGTGAAGGGATTCTGAAATACATTTCCTGCCACGATGTATTCACAATAGACACATTTTTCTACAGGGACAGCAACCTTTCCTAACCTCTGTTAGCCAGTTCATAGCATAGTGGTGATGGCTATGTACCAAAATGTCCATTAATGTTGTTTCTCTCCTATATGAGATTCTTGGAGGAAATTTGGTAATTTCTTTTAAACCACTATCTCCTTTCAGTACAGTACATGCCAACTGAACTTTATGATGTGTTCTACATAACGGCATGTGAGGAGTATGTGGTTACAAAACGTAATCTGTGGTTAGTGTCTGTGTTTTGGTTTTTGCTATACAGCAAGTCTTATCTATTCTGGGATCTAGCAATAAACTTCTGATTCCTGAACATTCATACTACTATATCCCCTTTCAGTGAATCTGTTTGCCAAATCCCTAGCACCCACTTCAAAATTTGCTTCTGCAGAGCAATTCCATTTAAGCCACAATATCGGCTTTTTGGTATATTGGTGACAGTGTAGCGTGGATGTCAGCTTCATGCCCATAATATTGTATTTCTGTCTGTTTACTTTCTCAAAACTGTTAGTCTCCACTGTTCTGCTGTTTTTTTTTGTGATTTCTCAATCCCACAAAATTCACAGATGTCATATGCTCTGTGTGTTTGAATTCAAGATGGGTATTTTTGGAGTGTAAGCAGGACACAAAATCTTCCAGCTCCAATAGTGATCCATGCCATACTGCCACCACATCATCAGTAAAATGACTCCACAGTGACATTTTATTCCAGAATGGATTTATGGCACTGTCTAAAACATGATCTTGTTCCCATAAACTGACATGAAGATTCTCCACTGATGGGGCAAATATTGTACCCATTGCCATGCCTTCCAGCTGCAGGACAAATTCATTCAAAAACATGAATACATTATTCTTCAAGACACATTCAGATAATTTAAGCAAAAACTCAGTAGAGGGATTTGAAACTTTGATTCTCAAGTAGAGGAAGTGTGCTAGGGCATCTAAAGCTCCCTCATAAAATAATAAAGTATAAAGACTATATATCTTTATTTACCAAGTATGAGCCTTCTTCTATTTCAGTGTTGTCTAAAATCAGTAATACTGTATGTCACGTGTGCTTTTCAAGTTGGAATGTAGTGATGTGATCTAGGGTTTAATATGATGATAAATATATCTGGACAGCTATACAGAGAACTTCTATTGGGTTGGGGACTGATTCTACATGGACTCTCCTACAGTATTTGAAGAACTCAATTTGACGTAAACTGTGATAAACATGTCTTGCTCCGTAACTTCGGTTATATTCTAGAATGTGATGTTAACGTTATATATTAACTTGTTTACCTTTTTATTTTTCTTGGACAAAATTGTGTCTTTTAATTTGGCCTAACTGAATAACATTATGTTGTGGATAAGTGGATGTAAACTATATTTCACCAATAAACCAATTCATGAGTTAAAATAAATATATCTGGACAGCGATTCTGTCAAAGACCCTATGCCACTCATTGTAGAACTCATACAAATATACAAATATACAAACATATGAAGAAGCTAGCAGAAGAAGGCCATTCAGTCTGTCTAGTCTGCTCATATTGCAGAGTCCACAACTTGAGCTACTGTCCCTGCCCCTCCCTCCACACTCCTGCCACCCTCCATACCCAGGATCCTTGCCATCCCCCTATGCCTGTCCCAGCCTCTCTTGAAGCTGCCCAATGTCTTCATTGAGACCACCTCTTCTAGCAGTGCATTCCAAGTGTCCACCATTCTCTCTGCAAAGAAGTGCTTCCTGACCTTCTCCTAAACCTCCCCCCCAGCTTAAGACTGTGCCCCCTCATGTTAAGGTTACCACTCAGCTTAAAGAGACCCTCCTTATCCACCCTATTTATCTCTTTCAGGTACTTGAAGGTCCCAATCATGTCCCCTCTCTTTCTTTCCTTTCCTCCAAGGAGTGCATGTTCAGTGCCCTCAACCTCTCCTCATATGCCTTACCCTGCTGACCCACTATCACCTTTGTAGCCCTCCTCTGGATTTTTTCCAGCAGGTTCATGTCTTTTTTGAGGTGTGGGCACCAGTACTGAACTCTGTACTCTAGATGTGACCTGTACAAGGGTAGTATAACCTCTTCTCTCCTACTACTGACTTCCTTAGCTATGCATCCCAGCATCTTGTTTGCCCTTGCTGCTGCTTTCTTGCACTGCATGGAGTGTCACTAGTGATCATCACTCCAAGGTCCTTCTCCTTCTCTGATGCAGATACTTGGTCTCCACCCAGGTAGTACTCTGTCATGGGATTCTTGGCTCCAATGTGCATAACTATGCATTTCTTGGCATTGAAGCCAAGCTACCAGATCCCAGACCATCTCCCCAGCTTTTCCAGATCATCCTGTAGGTCCTGTAACCCTTCAGCTGTGTCCATTCTCCTGCAGAGCTTGGTGTTATCCATGAATAGGCACATTTTGCCCTTAATGCCATCCCCAATGTCATTGATGAAGACATTGAACAACACTGGCCCCATCACCGAGCCCGGCAAGACCACCCTGGTGACCTCTCTGGTGCCAGATAATGCTACCCCCAACAACCACCCTCTGGGTTCTGGCCCGCAAACAGTTTTCCACCCATCTGGACATCTTATCCCCAACCCTGAGATCCACCAACTTCTTGATCAACCTTTTGTGGGGCACAGAGTCAACAGCCTTTCTGAAATCCACATAGGGGATACTGCTTGACCTTTGTCTACTGTCTTAGTGATCCAGTCAAAGAAGTCAATCAAAACATTTGACACAATCCCTCCCCCCCATGAACACATGCTGCCTTGCATCCTGGAGACCATGCTCCTCTAGATAATCTTCCAACTTTTCCTTAAGTATGGTCTCCATGAGCTTGCACATGACTGTGGTCAGACTGACTGGTCGGTAATTCCCTGGGTCATCCTTGGCATGACTTTTGTGGAGAGGCACCACATGTGCTATTCTCCAATCCCACGGTACCACACCTGACTCTAGTGAACTATTAAATAGGCCTGCCAGTGGCACTGCCAGCTCCTCGGCCAGTTCCCTAAGTACCCTTGGATGCACTCTGTCTGGGCCAGGTAATGTGTCCACTTTCAATGCTAGCAGCCCCTCCCTCACTCTATCTTCCTCTATTTCCCTCCTCCCCTGCTTCTCTTCTCCTTGCTAAAGGCACTGGTCCATCCTTCTTCCTGGTGAGGACAGAACAGAAGTATTCATTTGGTATCTCTGCTTTTTCCTCATCATCCTCCACCCACTCTTCCCCTTTCTTAAGCCTAACAATCCCATCTTTCTTGTTCCTTTTCTCACTAATATAGTAAAATAAGGCCTCCCCCACTTTTTAATTCCTTCAGCTATCTGCAGTTCCTTCTGTGTCTTAGCTCGCTTAGCTGTGTCCTTCCTTACTTGCCTCACTAGACAACCTTAGATAGTTTTTCATATCTACCTCTCTGTTGGTCTTCACGAATTTTCTATAGGCTAACCTCTTTTCCATTACTGCCTGGGTGACCCCAGAACTGAACCACCTGGGTACTTTGGCCCTTGTGTTACTCTCCCTGAGCCTAGCACACTTCTCTGTGGCAACCAGTATTCCTTCCTTAATGATGAACTACCTTTGGTCCACCCCCAAATCTGCTCTGATGCCTGCCAGGTGGCTCCTTAGCACTTTGCCCATCTTCCTGAAGTCCACCCTCCTAAAATCCAAGATTTTGATCTGAATCAGGATGCTTTCCTGCCCATATCTAACTGGAGTCACACTGCGACATGGTCTCTCCCACCAAGGGGCTCCCTGACCATTATTTCCTGTACATGCTCCCCATTTGTGAGTACTAGATCAAGAATTGCCTCTGCTCTTGTTGGTTCTGTGATGCCCTGAATCAAGAACCCATTTTACAGTCCTTCCAGGATCACCAGACTTCTAGAGCATGTTGTGGATGGTATGCTCTAGTCCACCTTGGGCAGGTTGAAGTCCCCCACAATTACCACCTTTCCTTTCCCTGCAGCTTCCAATATTTGGGAGCTCAGTTACCTGTCCTTTTTCTCACCCTGGTTGGGTGGTCTGTAAACCACCCCCAACTTCACCTTGCTCCCTCTAGTTGACTGTAACTGAACCCATAATGCTTTCACCTGCCCTTCCTCTGACTCCTCTTTCTCATGCATGTTACTCCCCCCCGATATAGACTGCCACCCCTCCCCTTCCTGATTACCCTGTGTCACAAACTCACTCAGCCGGTCAACCCTCTACTCCCAAAGTGCCAACCTCTGAGCGTATGATTTGTGTACAGTGAACAGACAAGGTAACCCTCTTGTCTGTTTTGTGGGTTCAAGTCACCTTAGTCTCAAGCTCTGGAGGAATTCAAACTGATAACCTCTTGTTAGTGTACCCAATTATCAGGTTCAGATAATTCTGTCTTTGGGGGGCCAGATATCTTTGCCTACGGGCACCCAACCAGGTCTTTCAAATGAACCCTTAGAACTCAATGCAAGAATTTTAGAGAACTCTATCCATTTCCCAGTTTGGTATACAATAAGCCCATACACAGTGTACTTATACCCTTTAAAAGCTCCACTTAAAATAAAAAGAATTGTCAAGGCACTCCAGCAGTTTCATTTGTAAAAAAATACATTCACTTTAAAAATATCAAAACAGAACAATAATTACAGAACAAAATATATATCCCAACACATACAGCCTTAAAACAATCAGGAAAAAGTACAGTTCCTACAATACATACATTTAGACTGGTCTAATCTTACTCTCTTTCAGTGCTGTGATGAGTCTCCCTCAGTCAGATAATATTCTTTTGTGTCTCTGTCAGGTTCACTTCAGCAATTAAACACACTTCTGAGCCGTCCTTCTCATGAGGTCACTAACTCCGCCTTGGTGTATCAAACTCTATATTTTACGATACAGGGTCTCTTAATAAAAATTAAAAAAAAACATGTGAGATGACCTCACTGACTTTCCTTTCCACAGGTTAACTGGTCAGAACTGTTTTTTGTTCTGCTACACATACATCTCAAAAGTTTCTTTGATCTAAGTCACTGTATTCAAAGCAAAAGTGTATTGGCCTCTGTAATCCCGTCTGGACCTTGGAATCTACACCTCAGGTCTTTCTGATGTAATTCACGGGTTCCCCGGGAATGTATTTTGGACATTCCAAATCTGTCTGGGGCCTCCCTGGCTCAGACATCAAACCTCTTCACTGTCTATTCTGGCCTCTCTCCAACGCCCCTCCCCACAAGTCCTTCCTGGTAACCATGCAAGTCAAAGGATCTCCCTGAGGGCATTATGAATGGCTAATCTTATTTCCTGGGATGAAAGCAAATTGACAAGGTAATTGCACCCCAGATCTCTGTAGTTTAAAATACCTCCTGTCCTTTGAACTTATCCCTGGGGGGTCTTGATGTGTCAGTTCCAGTAAGACAGCCTTTTCCTTGAACTGACCTTCCCTTCACATATTTTATATGTAATAACAAAACTTAATACAGCACTCGAGCACTCAGAGCTGGCTGTCTACGTCACACCCTGTCCCTCCTGTATAGTTTGTGTCCAGGGATTGCAAGGTCCCAGTCATGGTGTGGTGTTGCCCAAGTCTTGGTTACTGCCGCTATGTCCAGCATCCTGTCTGCAAATAGTGCCTGCAGGTCATCTATCTTTTTTCCAAGACTCTGCACGTTCAGAGACACCACACTCCACCTAGAATCTGACCTTCCTTCCCTTCCCTCTTTTCTTCTCTTCACATATCTCACCTCTTTGTGCACCTCCACCTAACCTTGTCATGTGTTCCTCACCCCTCCATCCTTTGCTAACTGTTTTCTCACCTTTTCCATCTCCTCCTTCCAGACTTCTTCCATCACTGTGGGAGGGAGGTTCACTGACCTCCTCCTCTCAGACTCTTTGGGCCTGCATGCCCACTGCCCCTTCCCCCCTTAGTAGTTTAAATTAAGTGTAGTGGTTATGTATTCCCCCAGTTTGTCCCCGAGTACCCTACAACCCTCCCTGCTGAGGTGTAGCCTGCCTGATGAAAAGAGGTGGTCTTCATTTTTCTGGGGATGTAATTGTGTGGTATCAAAATTTCTTACATAATAGATCTTTTAGAACTATCATTGGTTCATCTCTATCCCATACCCTTCCTTTAGTTTGTGGTGTACCCCAGGGTTTAAACCTGGGGCCACTCATTTTTTCTTTATTTATGAATTCTGCCCCAAATATTTGTACTAACACAGAGATGATCCTTTATGCTGATGACACTGTTATGCTTTGTACTAATCTCAGATCTGACACTGCTCTTTCCCATCTTCAGACTGATTTTGATCATCTGCAGGATTGGATATCTTTAAATCATTTGGTTTTGAATTCTCAAAAGACAAAGGTAATTTTTTTTTCCTGGAGCAAGAAGGCATCCACTGATTTTCCTCAAATTATCGATAGAAAGGGCAATAAAATCGAATTTGTTTCAGTTTTTAAATATTTAGGCATAACCTTAGATAATCAGTTTTCTTTTGAACCTCATATTCAGAGCCTTAGGAAAACCCTGCATCAAAGATTGGGTATTCTCTATCGAGCTAAGTCCCTTCTGACCTTTGAATCAAGAAAGCTTTTAGTCCATAGCTTCCTGTTCTGGGTACTCAATTATGGAATACTTATATATACCTCCTCATGTTATAATGCTTTGAGCCCACTCAGAGTGATATATCATTCAGCCTTAAGATTCTGGCTAGATTTGCCTTTTCGAGCTCACTGTTCTGACTTGTATAAACAGTCTTATTCTCTATCTTTCGATGACCGAGTTCATTTTAAAATGGGTACTTTTTTATTTAAAGTAAAATGTAACCTTCTTCCCCCGTTTACTTCTCTAATGTTTCCCAGGGCAATAAATGCATTATCCACTAGGTCCCAGTCCAAATTTAAATTTAAAACACCATTTCTTAAAACCACCTTTGGGCAAAGATCTTTATTATTTAGAGCATCCACTTTTTTCAATAAGATACCATCAGTAATTGTTGAGAGTAATCTCATTCAGTGCTTTAAGAAAAGGTTAAAATACTGGCTTTTTTCAAAAACATAACATATCTGCTTCTGTAATTGCACTTTATTGGATTGAATGGTCTGCTCTCAATGTTGTATTTTTTATACTGTGTTTTTAGATTGAACTTGTCTCCAGTGAAAACGGGCAATCTTGCTCATCTGGATTTACAACTATATAAAAAATAAAAATGAAATAAAAGAGTGCTTTGTTTGACCAGGTCTCCTCCCAGTTCCCAATACAGATGAACATCTTCTCCCTGAAACATTTCCTCAGTCAGTCATTAAAATCCTCTATTCTTCTTTTCCTGGCTGTGCTGGTCCTTGGTACTGGTATCACCTCTGAGAAGGCCAGCAAACTTGTTTCCTCCCTGCAGATCTTCCCTAACTTCCTGAACCTACTTTGCACTACCCCAACCTCCTCCTCCACAGCTAGGTCATTGGTTCCCACATGTATAACTAAATTAGGTTTTTCTCCAACCTTCCTTACTATTTCCCTTATTCTTGGGCCCACATTCCCTGCTGTCATCCCTGGCATAGAAGCCACCCTCCTGCTTCCATTTGGGTCCCCTTTCCTTCCCCCATTAATACCCTTAATTATGGAGTCCCCTATGATGGCTACCCTTCCATCCCCTGCACCCGTGCTCCCTGTCCTTCCTTTCTTACCTGCAGTGCTAGCTGCTCCCCCACCTAACTGCTCCCTCTACACCCTAGTGAACTTGTATCTGCATCCACTATTTATCCCAATTTTTCCATCTCCCACTTTGTCCCTCCCCTTCTGACTATCTGTATCTGCTTCCACTTTTCCCTTCCTTCTTCTTCTTCCTTTCATTTTCTTCACCCCCCCATTCTCCACTCAATTTTGCCTACACCCCTCTTCCCTGCCCACCTTGTCTAGTTCCCTTCCCCTCCCATTACTCCTACTCTCAGCCCTGGCTTAACCCGACCTCCTACCTCACCTCCTGCTGCTCCCAACCTCCTTCCAGGCAGTGGTACAAATATATCCAATACAGGCACCCCTTCAGAAGTTCCCACCCCCTGATGCTGTCCTCACATTCCCGTCCCTTCTCTTTACCACTTGCCATTCCTCCATCCTGGGCTCCCTGGTCCTCTGAGGAAGAGATACTCCTGTATACTGGGTGTTCCTCTAGCAATAGTGTAAATTATCGGGTACGTATAGGAGCTTGATATAAAAGCTTCCTGAATACAGCGCTGGTTTTATTTATTAGTTTATCTGAGTTTTTTTTTTTTACAGGGGGGTGTGGAGGGGCAAATCCTCCCAACTCAAACTAATAAAAAGCAAAAGAAAGGGCAATTTTACCAAATAGTGTAACTTGAGCTCTGTGCTAATAGCATAGGTCCTACGCATACCTGGTAATCTACACTATCACCATTCCTCCTTCCTCCCATCTCTTGCCTGATGCCCTTGCTGCCCTGGGCACCACCTCTCTGCCTTTCTCTCCACTGCTCTGCTCCTCTGACTTCCTGCACCATTGTCCCCAGCTCCCATCTCAGTAGCCTTATTTCAGCCCTTAGCTCCTCCAGTCTCTTACACACTGGACAGCTCTCTTTACTCCACATCACCCACAGAAATACTGCTGCCACACAACTATTGCAGTTTTCCACTCTTCTGTTTCCCATACATGTACAGTGGCGTGAAAAAGTATTTTCCCCCTTCCTGATTTTCTCTATTATTGCATATTTGTCACACTGGATGTTTTCAGGTCTTTAGACAAAATATAATATTAGATAAAGGGAACCTGAGTGGACAAATAACACTTTTTTTTTTACTTATTTCATTTATTTAATGAAAAAAGTTAACCAACACCAACTGGCACTGTGTGAAAAAGTAATGCCCCTAGTTAAATCAGCCCAATTAAAGGGATAATTAGAGTCAGCTGATTGAACACAGCCAGGCTGATTACATCCAGCCCTGCTCAATATAAACCTCACTTATTTTGGCCTTACCATCAGAGTCACATTGCCAGCACAAAGATTCAACAAGCACATTATGCCATGATCAAGGAAGTTCCTGAAAAGATCAGAAAAACATTTTGTTGCCCTCTATCAGTCTGGAAAGGGTTACAAAGCTATTTCTAAGGCTCTGGGACTCCATCGAACCACAGTGAGAGCCATAATCTCCAAATGGAGAACACTTGGAACAGTAGTGACCCTTCCCAGGAGTGGTGACCTGCCAAAATTACTCCAAGGGCGCAGTGTAAAATCATCCAAGAAGTCTCAAAGGATCCTAAAACAACATCCAAGAACTGCAGGCTTCTCTTGCCTCAGCTAAGGTCAGTGTTCATGACTCCACAATCAGAAGAGACTGGGCAAAATGGGCTTCATGTGAGAGTAGCAAGGCGGAAACCACTGCTAACCAAGAAGAACATAAATGCTCGTCTCTCATTTGACAAGAAGCACCTGGATGATCCACAAGCCTTTTGGGAAAATGTTCTATGGACAGATGAGTCCAAAGTGGAACTTTTTGGACAACATGGATCCCATAATGTCTCGCGTAAAGCAAACACAGCATTCCACAGTAAGAACACCATACCAACAGTCAAACATGGTGGTCGTAGTGTGATGGTGTGGGGACGCTTTTGCTGCCTAAGGACCTGGATGACTTGCCATAATACAGGAACCATGAATTCTGCTCTGTACCAGAAAATTCTTAAGGAGAATGTCCAGTCATCCTTCCGTCAGCTGAAGCTGAAGCGTAGTTGGGTCATGCAGCAAGACAATGATCAAAACACAAAAAGCAAGTCCACATCAGAATGGCTAAAAGAAGTAAAATTAAAATTTTTAGAGTGGCCTAGTCAAAGTCCAGACTTAAACCCAATAGAGATGCTGTGGCAGGACCTGAAACGAGCAGTTCATGCTCAAAAACCTACCAAATGTTACTGAATTAAAGCAGTTCTGTGAGGAAGAGTGGGTTAAAATTCCTCCACAGTGATGTGAAAGACTGATATTGAATTATAGGAAGTGTTTGGTTGCAGTCATTGCAGCTAAATGTGGCGTAACCAGTTATTAAGTGTAAGGGGGCAATTACTTTTTCACACAGTGCCAATTGGTGTTGGTTAACTTTTTTTCATTAAATAAGTGAAATAAAATAAAAAAACAAGTGTTATTTGTTCACTCAGGTTCCCTTTATCTAATATTACATTCTGTCTAAAGACCTGAAAACATCCAGTGTGACAAATATGCAATAATAGAGAAAATCAGGAAGGGGGCAAATACTTTTTCACGCCACTGTACCTATTCCCCCACATCCTTCCAGCTCAGCTTCTCTTAGCCTCCAGTTATATATAAATATGAAATTCAAAAATATATAATTTTTTATTTCACTTTTACCATCCAAATGTAACAGCAAATCTCAATATTCTAGAACTCAATGAGCTGCTATCAGAACTAGAACACTGTGCCAGGAAAGCTGGTTCTTATCAACAGCCTGATTCTAGCTCAAAAAATATTTTCAATAAATGCCTTTTTTTAAAACAAGAAATCATCAGCCCATAAAGCCCACCAAACAGTGAAAAAGTCAATGCTACACAATCAACAGGCCACGACACAGCAACAAGCCAAATAATCCTGACGACAAGGACAATCCCACAAAAATCACAAACTGCCTAACTACTGTATATAAACAAAATGAAACCTACAGTAAACAAGATGTGATTCACCACAGAACAAACATGCTACCTTTTCTGTTCCCAACCAACAGGAAACACAAAAATCCCACACCTTCCTGTAGGCAACAATACCCTTCTTCTCAATCCAGAAACTGTACACAAAAATATTTAAATATTAGAAAAAAATATAGAAAATGTTTACTTAGCTATGAGAGCGCCACACAGACACAGCCACTCTGCTACTGCCCGCATTCTGAAATCTAGTACTACCGGTAGTGATTGAAGTGTTTCGTATACTTTTGGCAGCATACTGTATACATAGTAGCCCTCACAGAATGTTCTGTAACCAAAAACTATTTTGGTCTGTACCCATAGCTAACATAGAGCTGATTGCTTAAAGAGCAGCTGACGCCTTCATGATAACTTTAAAAAATATAATAATTAGACACAGTTCAGCTTGTTTTTCACATTAATTCTGTATTTCCCCTCATTATTACTTATTACAGAGGTAATTTGCATGAAAACAGGATCTTTGTTCCTGAAGAGTTCATCTATCCCTGTTGCTTATTCCCTACCTGAGGTCATAATGCACAGCTTGTGACATCATAGTTACTCACATGGCAACAGATTGTGATGTCACAATGGAGGATTATGACTTGAAGTAAGGAATAAGCTGCAGAGGAACTCTAAGGGATACAGATTATGTATTCATGCACATTTCCTCAATAATAAATAATGGGGAGGAGAAATGTATAGAATGTATACTGAATGCAAACTGACATGCACCTAAATATTATATTTTTCAAAGTTTTCTTTGAGGCGATAGCAGTGCTTTAATATGGTGGAGCCCTCAAGTAGTGCAAATAATGTTACAACTAAGATCTCCTCTGAAGGGAGTTAGAAAAGTTTTCTCCACTTGGCAGTGGTAATTTTTCCTGGTAACCCCTATTCAAAAGATGGCTTTCCTTTTTTGCCCTATTATTTTGGAAAATATTCCTATGATATTGCAGTAGTGGACTGGGAAGGCGATTTACTACTCCCAAATACTCTAGGTATTTATTAAAATTTAATTATGAAGGTTCTGGATGCACTCAGGCTAGCTCTATAGCCAAGAAACTTTCTCTAGATATTTTTTAAAATTATATTATGAAGGTGCTGAATGTATTCAGGCTACCTCTATACCTAAGAGACTTGCACATATTTGTATATTCGTTAGAATATTTTAGACAATCAGCTGATTATTTATTTTTCTGTGTAGTTCTTTTTTCTGTCTGCTTTGTCCAGGGGACGGCTACATCAGCCTGGCCTCCAACCCCCCTGGCTAGCTGACCACCTTCCTCAGCTGCACACTCGGTTGGGTTCTCCCCATGAAATACCCTCTTGTGGCAGGGCTGGAGGAGGATGGCCATCCTCCCCCCAGTACACATATCTGAAGCTGACCAAGATGCGCACTGAGTGGTGGCATGGGTGTGGAGATGGCTGGGCCAGGCTTCATGAAGCCCCTGATGTTCCTTTTTCTTCCATTTTTTTAGTCACATCCTCGACTGTGGAGTGTCAGACTCGTGTGGAGATGCAACAGTCCGACATTCCCCATAGACCCTCCCTTACATTGCCTCCATGGCCTGCTTAACCCCCAGGCCTCCACCCGAGGGCAGTCTAGGCCCGGATGACAGGCCTCCCAACCCCGGGAGAGGAGACCAGTCCTCCGGACACTCAATCCTTTCCCTCCCTGGCCGACCCCCAACAAGCGAGTCTGTTCCTGAACCCAGTTCACCAGCATAGAAGAGGCAAGGCATTAAGTGCCACAGCTCTCTGCACCACTGGGCAGGCTAGGCTGATTGTTATTTAAATGAAGATGAAGGTTTAATGCCCTGATTATCTCTTACATATGTTTACCCATGACTGGTATTAAATCTTATAAAATCCAACCCAAAGTTTTACTAAAGTTACATGAGCAACAATTATAAAATGGTTCACTTAATTTATGATATTATTTAAATAGTTCAATTTTTGTTAACGTATTTAGTCTTCCTTTGAATATACTGATTTATTTATTTTATTCTTTGTTAACGGGTAAGGTCCACTAGGCACAGGTGCCTGTTTTCAGGGGCGACCCAGCAGTACTGGGGAGGTTAAGTGACTTGCTTAGAGTCACACAGTATGCAAGTGGAGGTTATGGTAATCAAACCCAGAGCTGTCTGCTGGATGTATCAAGCTCATTCACAGCTTGTTACTTTAACCTCTAGGCTATACTGCCAGCCATACAAGTTTTAAATGTTTTAAAATACCGGCATGTATTATTTGTAATATTTTTAATTTTAATGACTTTAAACTCATATAATAAAACCTAATAAAACATTATTTTAATACTGTTTTCATTAACGTCCCCACCACTGATGCTAGACTGACCAGCCTATAGTTGCCAAGCTTCCTCCCTGCTGCCACTCTGATAGAGTTGGACTACATCTGCCCTCCTTCAGTCCTCTGGAATCACTCCTGTTTCCAGTGAGTCATTGAACAGGGCTGCCACAGGTGCAGTCAGTATCTCCCTGAGCTCCCTCAACACCCTTGGATGTAGCTCATCATCATTGGATGTATCCATCTGGTCCCATAACCTTGTATGGCAAGGCAAAGCAAGGCAAGGCAAAGTTTATTTTTATGATGCCCAATCCCGGAGGCTCTGGGTGCCTCACAATCAACGCATGCAAGGGAATACAGTAGTAAAATTACTACAATTGAAACAATGATAAAAACAGATACTGTAATAAAATCAATAAATAACTCAGCTTGAATAGTTACACAAAGTCAAAGAGTCACATCTGGGAAAGCCAGGGAAAACAAGTGGGTCTTTAGATGGCACTTAAAAGTCTCAACTGAAGGGGTCTCCCTGACAAATGGTGGCAACGCATTCCACTGGACTGGGCCAGTGACATTAAATGCACTGTCACCAGCAGTTCTGTATCTGGTCCTGTGAATCTCAAGGAGACCCCTAGAGGAGGAACGGAGGGAATGGACTGACGTGGCCGGCGTTAGGAGATCAGTCAAGTAACCAGGGCCTAGTCCACTTTTAGATTTACAAGTCCTCTCAGGACTCTTTCCTCTGTAAATGGACCTGTGTCCACCTCCCTCTTTTCATTCTTCCTGCTGCTCCTATGCAGTCTGTCCTCCTCTCCCTCCCCTGTGAAGACTGAGTAGAAGTAACCATTTACAATGTATGCTTTTTTCTGATCCTCTTCAGCACAATCTCCCCCTTCCCTTCTTATCCTGACAATCCCTCCCCTTGTCTTCCTCTTTTCACTTATGTATCCAAAGAAGTCTTGTCCTTAATAGCTACTGCTTTGGCTATCCTTTCCTCTGTTTGTACCATTGTTCCACTTACCACCTTCTCTGCTTCCCCCTACTTTACCTGGTGTAGTCCCTATCCTCTTCCCTCTGTGTCTCTTTGTAATTCCTGAATGGCACCTTTTAGTCTTTACCTTCATAGCCACCTCCCTCTAGAATCATAGTGGTCTCTTTTTCTCCTGTTTCTAATCATGTCCTTCGCACAGAGGTCTGTTGCTTTCACTATGCCTTCTCATAATTTACCCCACTGTTTCTCAACTTCACCATGGCAATCTCCCATTTATAAATAGATATAAATGATTTCTTAGCACCCTGCAAAGGTACAGTGGTCATTTGCATAGCAAGGTTCCAGTACAGGGCTTTGGACTTGAGAGCACACAGGCTTGCCCCGTGCAAATGGCTTTGTTTGCTCTCAAGCATGTATGCAATGTCTGTTCCTTAGATCCAGCTGTCTCCCCTTCATGTCTATTTCTTGATCCCAGATGTTTCCCCTTCATAAGTCTATAGGGGACATTCCCTGTAGTTTTCACCTTCATTGCACCATGCATACAACAGGGTATTTTTAGTACTCCATTGCACAGGCAAACCTTGCCCTGCACATATTTGAATATACGTAGCACTCTGAGCATGTTGTTCTACTTTGCACACCAGTTGGGAACTTTTCCAGATGCTTTGCTCAAGCTTCAAAAATGCTGCCCTAGGCTTTGATAACACATGACATTTGTAAAGCTTGGTGCCGCACAGTACAAAGGGATATGACAGAGCTAGAACTGGCTTGGCACACAGCTATAAATAACATACAGTGGAGTCAGCCACGATGAAGCACAGTAACTTGCAGTAATAAAGTCACAAAAATCCTGCATCACAAAAGGGCCTCGTTGTCCTCAACACCCCTCCCTCTATGCACCCCACCTCCCTGCACCCCGCCTCACCCATACTTACCTCCAGAGGTCCAGCGCTGCAATCTTCTGAGAACCGGGAACATGTCTGCACTCTTCAAAAGCCGACTGCAAACTGAAGAAAATCATGGTAATCACTATAATGGCAATCAATGGGGGGGTTTCAACTTAGCTTGATATCGCAGCCGTTTTTGGGAGTTTTGGTCCCAAATTTTCAACATGGGGTTCTTGGGACCCCACCTCATGAACACTGGCACTTTCATTTCATTTCTCAGTCCCAAAATGTGATTTTGCGGTTGCTGTGTGGAATCACCTTTTGGGACCAATTAATGAAGTGACAATGTCACTGTTCATGAGGTGGGGCCCAAAAAGCCCATGTTGTAAGTCTGGTGAAAAAACTCCCAAAAATGACTGAGTTTTGAGCATGCGTTGTACAGTTTGTACGCTCACTCATAACTTCACCAATTTTTAATATTTTCACTCCAGATTTCCCACATTGCCATTTTTTCACACCTCCTTATGAACAGTATAGCTGTAATTTTTTTGCATCCTGCCCAAAATGTGTTTTTGCACCTGTGACGCAAAATGGTGCAGTCGCTGTGCAAAATCAACTTTTAGAACAGATTAATGAAATCACAGTGCAACTGTTCATGAGTGGAAGTCCCAAAAAGGCCATGTTGAAAATCTGATGAAAAAATTCCAAAAAATGACTGCGCTATGAGCGTGTGTTACACTCGCTACCAGAGCACAGGAGTGCTCACATCAGGGGAACAGCAGCAGGCCACAAGAGGTAACCAATGGACCTCCTTCATCAGCTTGTTTCTTTAGAGTGTTAGCCACTTGACACTGTGCGTCGGCCGTCCTGCCCAGCCACCTCCCACCCAAGCCTGACCTCAATTTAAGGACCTCCCTGTCATGTGACTTCCTGTCCTGTTTTTTTCTAAGTCCCTAGATTCCCCTTTGCAGATTATATTGCTTGGCCACTAGAGGGTTTTCTCGTCCTGTGCTTTCCTCTTCACTACTCTTGTCCTCCCCTCCTCTCTATATCCTTGGACCTTCTAGCTCACCTCCCCCCCAACTACTAGACTCTTTCCACCACAGCTAGTCTCCTTTTCAGTCCCCTTACATTCCATGCATCCCTCCCATTAATTCCTGAAACCAGGTTTCCCAGCCTGCCCACTTCTTTGCCTGCAGCCACACCCGCTGCCTTTCTATTTGCCACCACTAGGAGTCACTGCAGACACCACCAGGCCTCAGAGTTTTGACCAGTGTTTCGGGGATGTTGGCATGCCATTCATCACTCCCAGCAGGTGCTGCACCTAGTAACATTGCCTGGGTCTCAAACCTTGCACCCTCGGCACCAAAGGCAGCAACCCTACCATTGCACCACAGAGGTCACCTCTACAATGGGTGCCTGTACTCTCTATCTATGCCAACTAGCAGACGTATGGGCAGCTAGTACCAGCCACCTCCCCATAGTCACACTCCTATTGTTATCCATATTAGACACACACCATAGTAACCCCCCATGCCCACCCCACACATACTCCATCACCATTTTGGACCCCACCCTGCTTTCCTCCACCTCTCTACCACCCTATCCACTACCTCTCACTACCCATCCCCCCACTGCCAACACAATCTCCACATCACACCCTTTTTGGCCTACTTCCCATCTCCTACACCAAACATTCACAGCTCTTCTCTGTATGCCCATTCCATGCTCCTCCCCTTGCAAGCCTTCCCACTATTGCTACCGAGAAAAAAGTCATCAACGCACTGCCATCCTTCGATTAATATCCCTGCTACTACTAATGTCTGGCAACGTCCATCCCAACCCAGGCCCAGCAGGCCACAACCAGTCACAGACCACCCAGGGCCTACGAATAGCCACTTTGAATGTTTGCAGCCTGCCCCCAAAAAATGCATCCCTGCAATGCTGGATAGCCCAGTATCAACCTGATGTCCTTGCTCTAACTGAAACCTGGCTCTCAAAAAGAACACCCGACTCTTCTGTCATTATCCCTGGCTTTGTTCTACTTCAGGAAGACAGAAAGGGAAAGCATGGGGGCAGCTGTGCCTTCTATCTACGGGACACTCTGCACCACCAAGCTCTACCTACTCTGACTCTGGGCAATAATGCCCAAGCCCTCACAATAAAGATCACACTGACCCAAATAGAGCCCCGCTAGTCCTCACAGTTGCATATATAACCCCCTGCAATCAGTCAGCTGCAACCCGATCCTTAGTGGATTACCTAGCCACCCTCACCCACAAGCTGGAGCGGATACTGGTTGGGGACCTTAATATAAACTGGTTAGCAAGCACAGCCTCCCATGCCAAAGACATCTTTGCCTCACTGGATCTATCTCAACTCATAGTCATATCCAGTCCCACTAGGTTCAATCCCTCTAATAGTTCAGACTCCCTGCTGGACATACTACTTACAAATCTCCTTCACCAGGTCACAAACCTAGTGGTCCTTCCCAACTCCATGAGTGACCATTCCCCTACCCTATTCACCTGGTCCTGCCATCTACCAAAGCCACCGCTCAGTGTCACCCCCCCCATCATCGCTTAAGGCCTGGAAGTCTCACTAAACTCAAATTCCACCTGGCACATTGTGACTGGTCCCCAATCTCACTGGCTACCAACATTAATGATGCCCTGACCTACTTCACCAATGTTTTCAATAATGCCTGTGATGTTTTGGCCCCCATCACAACTGTAACCTCCAAAAATTGTAGCACTCTATGGATTACCTCTGCCTTGCTACAACAGCTAACGGAAAGAGACACCCTTTGGTGCTGTGCCATTAACTCTAGGTCACAGGTGGATAGGCAGTCCTACAATGCTGCCTGAAATATGTGTACTTGGGAAATAAGGAAAGCCAAGGCACTCCACTACAGAACCACCCTGGACACTTCCTGGGGTAGCACTTGTAACTTCTGTGACAACATCAAAGATCTCAATGGGAAGTCTCAACCCCCCCAGCTCAACTAACCATTGATGGCATTATCACCACGGACCCTGTTATCATTACTAACAGCCTCAATTCCACCTTCTCGCATCTGAGACAGGTACTACCAAAGAACTTTTTTGACCACATCCAACCCCCCCCCAGGGCCAAACCACCACTGCCCCTTTTTCCACCTCAGAGTCATTACACCTACAGAAGCCAAACACTACCTATCCAAAGCACTCAGTGACTCTAACTACAATAAAGACAACTTCGACATGAAAATTCTATTCCGCGTCCTCGATGCAATTCTATCCCCACTCACTGACCTCCTAAACTGTTCCATCTGCCTGGGCCAATTCCTGGATGCATGAAAAACTACCGTTATAATCCCAATTCTAAAAAGCGGTGATTGCACCTCCCCTAACAACTACCGGACCATCTCAATTCTACCGCCACTTTCCAAAGCCCTCAAAAAAATTATAGAGGACCAACTCACGGAATACCTTCTCACCCATAATATTTTATGCAGGGAACAGCATGGTTTCAGAGTGGGTCATAGCACTACTACAGCCCTAATAGAATTTTCCAATACTCTGCACTCGGCACTGGATAAAGGGCACATCGCTGGGGCCGTATTTATAGATCTCTCAAGGGCCTTTGACATAGTCTCCAACCCCCTCCTCTTGGCCACTCTCCAACACCTCAGAGTTGGCCAAGGTCCTCTCACCTGGTTCACCAGCTATCTCACTAATAGATCGCAGTGTGTCAAAATAAACGAGACCCTGTCATCCACCCTACCGGTATGCTCAGGAGTGCCTTAAGGATCAATCCTAGGTCCTCTCCTCTTCACTATTTATCTAAATGCCCTGCCCGACTCCTGCACTGGAAACATCCTCCTATACACAGACAATGCAGTACTAATAGCCTCACACCCTGACCCCTCCTCCCTTCAGCTCTCCCTACAAGACTCCTTCAAACAGATTGAAAACTGGTTTATAGCCTGCAGACTAGTTGTCAACATTAAGAAAACAAAGTCTATTCTCTTTGTGCACTGACAACACAGGGCCACAGACCACCCCATTACAATTCTATCCAACTCACTTGTCCTCTGGAACAGGTCTCAACCTACAAGTACCTGGGAGTCACTTTTGACTCCTCACTTACCTTTCATGAGCACATCAAAACTCTCACCTCAACCGTCAATATCCGCTTAGGCCTCTTATAGTGACACAAAGATTGCCTCCTGCCCAAAGCTTTACACCTGGCAGTCACATCCTCAGTCATGTCCCTAGTTGACTATGGCCTTACAATCTTTTGAGCTGCTGACCCCACAGCACTTCATCAAATTCAACTGGCCATCAACAAAGTCTGCCGGCTCATCTCAGGTGCAGACAAATGAATGCAAACCTGCACCCTCTATGCTCTTGCAAATATTTTCTCGCTAGTCTAGTGCCTGCATTACCAGACCTGTCTACTTACAAAAAAGATACACCTTGGACTAACTCCAATAGGTGTTGCGGCCTCTCTTCGGTCAGCCACCCCACTTATTATTACTCGGGCAGCCTCCAAATCTGTCTGGAAGGTTTCCAAGATCAGGTCATCCCTAGTGCAAAGATCCTTCTCATACAGAGCTTCATTATGGTACAGTGCCCGCCTCCCAGCTATCTCATCCATTAACAAACTAGGTCCTTATAAATCAGTGCTAAAATTGCATATACTAGCCTCACATAGCTGTCATTGTGCCCACTAACTTAGTCCAATGGCTTACATAGCCTCAGAGCCCACCTGGCACTGACAAGGCCTTTCTCAGGCTGCTTTCTGTCGTGTATTGCTGAGGTGCCAGTTGAAGGCCCATCTAGCTTAACTAGAAGATCTCAAGACCTGTTTAAAAATCTGGCAATGCCTCTTAGAGGTAGCAACTGTATATATCATTGTATCAGTATTGTATATATAACCTAGCTAATCTCCTGTATAGGCAACATTTGAATGTATGTACCATGACTGTCTGTATGGAGCCACTTAGGTTGCTTCTTCAAAATTTGACTCAAACTTAGTACATCTCACATGTATGATACTCCAATGTACCCCTCTCCTAATGTTTTCTCTGTCAATGTATCAAAGTGTTTGAGCTCTTTTGTGATGTGGAGCCTTTGAAAATGAGTCTATAACTCAAAGGGTTGTAATTCCTATGTACTTAAATAAATAAATAAATAAAACAAATTTCTATGCATGCTCATGACTTCACCAATTTTCCATATTTTCACTCCAGATTTTCAACATTGCTATTTTTTCACACCTCCTCATGAACAGTACAGATGTCATTTGTCACATCCTGTCCAAAATGTCTTTTCACATCCGTTAC
Organism: Neoceratodus forsteri; assembly: GCA_016271365.2. Classification (NCBI taxonomy): domain Eukaryota; kingdom Metazoa; phylum Chordata; order Ceratodontiformes; family Ceratodontidae; genus Neoceratodus; species Neoceratodus forsteri. The sequence goes on along the minus strand of CM028130.1, from coordinate 1,059,929,867 downwards.
ACCAAATGGCACATTTTCTGAGTGAAATCACCTTTCAGGACTGAATAATGAAATGATAGTGCCACTGCCACTGTGGGTGGGGTCCCAAAAAGCCCATCTTGAAAATTTGGAGTGAAAATTCCAACAAACACCCGGGGCATTAGGGTTTCCAACTGTAACACCCCACCCTGTACAGATTGACAGGCATCAGGGGTGTGGCTTGAGGTCGTCGGCCATAATGCTCATACAATACCACCCCCACCCCAACCCTGCAGCCACTGACCAGCACTGAGGTGTGCCTTGGGGTCTTTGGCCCTAACATTCACCCCATTCTCCTATACTGCACCCATCTCAGCTTATTTCCTTATGGAAAGGGGTGAGCATAAGGGCTGAAGATCCCAAGGCACACCATGATACCTGTCAGTGTCTGCAGGGTGGGGTGAGGTAGAATGGCTCGAGCGTTATGGCCAATAACCCAAAGGCACACCCCAACACCTGGCAGTCTCTGCAGGGTGGGGATGGGGTTTGGCGTTAGTTCAATACTTCACTGCCATTCCTATTATGTATCTCTCTAACTCCTGCAGTACCAATTCCAATACCAGCAAGCAAACATTCGGCACTGACAAATGCTTGTTTTTTTGTTTTTTTTTCCCTGAGCTGGACAGATAATCAAGCAGCGAGAGAGACTTTAGTGAAATTTAGTACTGGTAAACTTTTATTAAAATTTGGTAAAGCAACATATTTTAAACTAGAATGCACTTTTTATACTGCAGTACACTTTAGCCTTTTCTGTTTCTTTAAAATATATATGACTTACTCAGATGACACAGCTGGGAAGACGTTCATGGCAGACTAAAGTGCATTTCTTTACTGTCATTAACAACGGTAACATACTATAACTTTTATTGCACAAATAGCAGGAAAATGGATAAAAAGTCTTTTTCTGTATGAAGGAAGAGGTTTTGTTCTAACTTTTTAAACTTTAAAATTTTGGGTTTCCATGCTGTTCTTGCTTGGCGATCTCATGATTCCTGTTGCCATTTGTCAGTTGCCATTTCTTTTTTTTCTGTAGGAGAGTTCCATTTCTGTGCCAGAGGTACAAAGAGAGACAGAAAGAGAGAGAGGCTGTCTCAGGTGATCTGACAGGGACTGCTGACTGTATCGATGTATGAGACCCTTGAATGACTTCCTGTGTATGAGGGAACACTGGCACATGCTTTCTCATAGAGAAAGCCAGCATGTGTTTGCCATAATAACCAGCTCATTATAATGATAAATTATAACTGGATTTCTCTGTGGGAAAAAATGAAGACCAGTTATTGTAAGACAATTGCATATTACAAACAAAGACTGAGGTGTCTAGGTTATTTTGTTGTAATAAGACAATTGCATATTATAAACAAAGGCTAAGGTGTCTAGGTTTATTCTGTTGTACTTTCCTCAGTGATGATGTCTTAGTTACTAATTACAGCTCTAGCGATCTGGAAACCTTATATGAATTCCTGAACAATGACTTTGGCTTCATCCAGTGTTTGCTGGCACAGACCAGGCTAGTTATGAACATTCAGAAAATGAAATCTATGCTATTTGGTTCAAAGCACAACCTCTACTCCAGGCCTGGCAGTATCTTGGTTGATGGGTTAGATGGTTCCTTAACAGAGAATGTCTCCTCCTGTAAGTACCTACATGTTATCTTGAATCCCACCTCTGACTTTTCCTTATGTATGGCTGCCACCAACAAGTCAGTCAATATTAAATTAAGTCCCTCTTTCCAGGTAAGATCCAGTCTAACCCTAAGGGTTAGGCTGTCTATAGTTAACTGGATCCCTCTGCCTAGCCTTATCTACTGTGTCCCACTCTATTTCAACTCCTCCAAGGGCACCTTAGCCAACTGCAACATAGTCTATAACAATGCCTGCCACTTTGTGCTATGTGCTGCTCTTTTAATTCATCACTGCACTTCCCCGAGTTGGCTTTCCTGTTCCTCCAAATGCTGCTTTCATATTTGGCTGTTCTATTAACATCTTGATTAGATCTAGTACTTCTGTCTGTTTGTTCTTCTTGTTTAGGTCTCCTGTCACATCCAATAGCCTTTGTTCCAGTGATGCACTGTGATTTAATGAACCAAGGTGTTCCACTAAGATGAAACAGGTTGACTTTTCTCACTCAGCTGCCAGGTTCTGGAATTGTCTCCCACTCCTGATCAGGTGCTCAGATTTCTGTTGCCATCTTACATTGGCATTATGTGTACCTGAGCTGACTGTTATATACTCTTTAACTGAGTTATGTGTGCAATGTTGACTCTATGCTGAGTAGGGCTGGGAAAAAATTGTGGATTGCATTTCAGTAAAAATATCATAAAATTCTGCAATTTTCATGAAATTTCACTAACATCTGCCATGGGTGAAATTCTGTGTAGTGCAGAATTTCATTTTGTTCAGTAGAATAATCACACCAATAGAGGAATTTCACTGATGAACTATGGAAATCTTTTTTATGATAAAACCATTCTGCAGTTCATAGTGAATTCTGTTGTCTGCAGTAGGAATCTACTGAAGCATATTCCTGACCATGGCAGCCATGTGATTCTCTTCAAGTAAGTGGGAATGAAAGGGTCAAATAGTTATTTGCTGTAGGACCCTCTTCCCCATAAGACTGACCCTCTTACTAAACATGACTCCTACAAAGTGATATCAATTTATGTATTTTTGAAATTCCATAGTGCATCAAACAATTCCACCATTCGCTGTTAAATTCCACAAAACACTCAAAATGCTTCCACAAGCAATATGGTCACATGCTACTCCTCTTCTAGGTGGGAATGTAAGGGTGAATGGTGGGTTGCTCCAGCAATTCTCTCTCTCCCTCTCTCTCTCTCTCTCTCTCTCTCTCTCGTCATTGCTCCTCCTACCCAGCTGTGCTGTTTTACAGTGTGTGTTGAAGGAGAAAGATCTGCAGCTCTTTCTGGTTTATTTTTGTAAACCAAAAGGCAACATCTAAAAGCACTTTGTAGTATTTCCTTTGTGCTCAAGTTTTTTTTGTGAAATCCCTTCTGATTTTTTGTGGTAATTTTCAGCAATATAATTTTTAGTTTATTGACTTTAGTTGTTGTGAGACACTTATTTGTTTGCATGCTGATTGGTGACAGGTGAGGAAAAGGACGTTGTGTCCAGGGCAAACTGGAACCCTGATGTGTTTGTCATTAGTCAGTAGTGGTGGTGGTGGGCATGGAGGCGGTGATGGGACCTTTTGTTTGGTGTCAAATGTTCCCATGGGGGGTGCTCAAGCAGCTAAGGACAGCATTAGTATTGCTAGACTTTTTGTGCTGCAGGATGTAACACTAAACCAAAACACAACTGTGCCTTTACCAAGCATGTGTGGAGTCCCTGGGAGCAATAACTGTATATGTTGGGAGGAACCAGGACCCAGAATGAGCACAAGAGGACAACATAGCATAATCTGCCTCCTGGCAGCCAGTTTCCACCATTGGTCTCCCTCCCTGAGCATGCTCACTCCCAACATCCTAAGGTGACAATGCAAATGATGTGCTGACATCCATGAATGTTCCCCACCTCAAACGCTCCTGGATTTCCCAACTGCATGGTCACCTGTAGTCCCCCAGGTTGTGATACTGCAGTGGTCAGCATGTCCCACCAACTCCAGAGGAGGAGAGCATCATCTGAGACATTCACTCCTCCTCTACCCACAGCCCTCCTATGATTAAGGCTCATTCCCAATACTGTACTTGGTTGCCAACATCACAAGTAGCAGTGCTGATACTGCACCATCAGGCCAGATGTAAATAAATTAGGACAATGTTTTAAACATGTTTGGATTTTGTTATATTAATTTATGATAAATACTTTCACATAATTCACATTGTGGCACCTATTGATTTATTTTTTGTACCACCAGTGTTTTCTAAAAGTTGTTCTTCATACAGAATCAACTTAGAATGTGATGAATAGCTTGGAACATTGAGTGTGAGCAGCTATGTGACCGGTGGCAGGGTGAGGATACTAAAAACAAACATCAAAAATAAAAAAAAATAAAAAATGAAGTTATCCCTTACCATGTCATGATGCACTCTGATGCCTCTGTAACTGGATTTGTAGTTTGTGAAGCAAGAAAATCTTCTAGCACAAAAATAACTAGCCCCAACTAAGAAAAGCAAGTTGTTTCAGACACCTCATGGGTACTGTGACACCATGTGGAGCATTTAAGGTTTGCTCTAATGTTACATTGATGTCAGCGTACCTCCTTGATATCTGAACTAGCTTGTTATTCACTTCTGAGGGTCAATTATTCTTTATATTGTATATTAATAATATAAAGAAAATGTACTTTACACATCAGAAGATATTAATCACACATACCAGTTTTTCTGTTCTGCATAGCACAGAAAAAGTGCATAAAATAGAGGATAATATGTGGAGTTTGAGTAATTACCATGCTGTAATCGCTTTGAGAGGTTACCATGACAACTGCAAACCTCAAGAGCGATTTCGGTGAGGTTACTAATCAAAACCCCATCCATTAGCTTTTATAGTGTATGTGATCAAGAGAAATAGGTCCAGTCCATGTCTCTATTTCTTAACAAAAACAGCCATTTTGTATGTAAATCATTTGGAATGATCCGGTTGGTCTGTGGACACCACATGGTGTCTGGTTGCAAGGAGTGCTGGGAGACGTCAACACTCATCTTCACAATCATCGAGAGGGCCTAGCGATGCAGTGGTGAACAGTCATATAACTAGATTTGGAGGCAGAAAAGCAAAAAGAAGGTTAAATAAAAAAGGCAAAAAAGTTTGGGCATTTCTGGGTTTGTAAATGCTGCAGCTGCCATCGTGCTCATTAGTTCGTGCAAGCGCTGACACTGTAGAATTAACATTTTAAATGCTTGCAGGGGCTAGTAATCAGCACTCTGAGAAAGGAATCTTGATTTAAGCTGGTGTTCCATTTTGTAAATTCATCACTATGATGTACTTCAGAGAAGTTTATCACTGACGTCATAGCAATGAGATTACAAGGAAATTATCTGTTTGTTTTTCATACATAACAAACCTCTTCCATATATTATAAAAACATACTTTTTTCACTACTGCAGAATACTGCAGCATTCATCAAAATATACTTTCTGGATACTACAACAGTCAAGATGTGGCACAAAAGTTAAATACAGCAAGAAAAAGCAGAGAAACCCAATCTGGTGATCTGGACAGAAAACTCTCATGCTGTTAGAAATAGTCCAATATGTTTCATATCATCCATTTTCCAGTTATATAGATATCCAACTTTAAAACAAAATAGGTAACGTGGACAAAATGTAAAATTAAACTGTAAGTATTGAAAAGAAATATTGCAAAATGTTATATCTTGCACAGAAAGATAGAATATAGTGCAAGAATTAAAAAGAAACTATGACTAAGAAAACTATCATGTGAGACAAGTGGTACCACCGAGGAGAACCACAACTTTCCCCTAGTTTACATGAGTATGCATAGTCTGTTGGATAAGAGCAGATGAGTTTAAAGTAAGAAAGAGTCCCATATGAGAGAATCCAACAAGCTAATCACAATAGGAACAAGAGGGTATAATCTTAAGAGGGGATGGGATAAGAAGAAGGTTAGGGAAGTATTACTGTACTTAACATGTAGGGTGACTGATTTTTTAAACAAACTGACAGAGGTTGCAGAGAGAGCCAGCAGTGTTCAGAACACTCAACCTAGATGAAATTAATGCCTGGAATAATAGACTAGAAAGGGCAATGGGTTACATGGACCATGTTATCTGTCCCCATCTCAGAATGTTCATTTGCCTAAACAAATCACTAGGTTCAACAACCCTTACTTGGCTAGCTGTCCTCTAGCATCATTCTAGATGTTTAGTAATATCTGATCATAAAACTATTCCTAAAATATAGCATAGTCTGACGCGGTTAATCTGTAAACATTTATATTTGCCCATTTTGTTACACATTAAAATATACATAGTAACCCGAAAGTGTATCACAAAATTTGTGTTTTTATTTAATTGTGTTTTTTTTTTCAAATAGAAAATAGAGAATGAATTTATTTTAATTATTAATTTAGTTGAAAATTATTCCCTGATTCTTTTATGCTTTGAAATATCTGCCTGCTTTGCATGTTTGTTGTACTGTATGCCCAGAACACAGTTCACAAGTTTCTGCATTTGCACAGAGGTGTACTGCTGCAGGTATGAAATTATTACATCCAAACAATAAGAAATAAGCCCAGAATATTGAGCCCTATGCACAAAGGTGTGGAGTGGCTACGTGCCATTTAACTTGAGTGCATAGCCACCCCACACCCATTGTTTCCCCATGTAGGATGCACTAATGGGGGGCGCATAGACCCAACATACCTCATCCCCCACGGCTGTGGACTGCAACACACTGGGGGCATTCCGGAGGCATGTCAGCACTACTTGGTATTCACTTAACCACATATTGCTGGCTGCAGGGGTGTGGAGGGTGGCACTGAGTATGCCAGCCGGGACCAGGCATAACCCGGTACACATCCCCACAGCTGCTACCCACCAGTCATGAGAGAACCGGGAAATGTCTCACAGTGCCTCCCCAGCCCACAAGGCTGTTCGGGAGAGTGGGAGCAGCTAAGCTGTGGCACCAGCAATAGAACCAGAGTCCAGGGGTGTCAGTGCCATGGAGGTGGAGGGACCGCCAACTGACTCCCAGGTCATGGCAGCATCATGCTGGGGGTGGGAGAGTTGGTCTCCTGGGCCGGACTGTCTGTGGTGTGTGGTTGTGTGGCTCTGGGCACCCACAGGTGCTATGCACAACCAAGACCTGCACCTACAGATGCAAGGGATTGACTCCTGGACCCAGGATGGGCATCTGATTGTTTCCCACCTGGGTCCGCGACTTTGCGGAGTCCTGCACACTGGGGGGGAGGGGTCATGGACAGGTGGCCTGTATTGATGAATGCCAGTATGGCCTCACCTGTCTGCGGGTGCACAGCTACGTGGGTGAGGTACATGCTTTTTTTCATGCATAGGGAGCATTATTTGAGTGATTGCTAATAAAGTAACTTTGCATTACCCATTTATTTTAAATTCTCCACAGTTTGTTTGGCATGTCTTCACCCATGCACACATTGGACTGAAGGTATTAGGATTAATAGTTAGACCACGTAACACCTCATTTGTGTACTAATGAGGTAAAACTAAATGGAACATGATTTGTCTGTTGGCTTGATGTTACTTATACATAAACACAGGTTTCCAAATTTAACAGGAAAATAACATAGAAACATAGAATTTGACAGCAGATGAGGACCGCTTGGCCCACCCAGTCTGCCCATTTTCCTACCTAATGGATAAGCTGCAGATCCTAGTTAACCAGCAGTCTACTTCTTCCTACCCCAACCCCCTAGAATTGCCTTATGACTGTCCCATGCATGCTTGAATTCCACCACTGTTTTTGACTCCACAACCTCCTCATGAAGGCCGTTCCATGCATCCAAAACCCTCTCTGTGAAAAAATACTTCCTTAAATTACCTCTGAGCCACCCCCCCCATCTTCAAATTGTGCCCCCTTGTTCTTGCACACCTCTTTTTTTGAAAGATGCTACCCTCTTGGACTTTGTTGATTCCCTTGAAGTACTAGAAAGTTTCTATCATGTACCCCCTCTCCCTCCTTTCCTTGAGACTATACATATTAAGCTCCTTAAGTCTCTCTTCATATGTCTTCCGGTGCAGACCCTGCACAATTTTAGTTGCCCTCCTCTGGACAGCGTCCATCCTGTCTATGTCTTTTCTGAGATTGGGTCGCCAGAACTGCATGCAGTACTCCAGATGGGGTCTCACCAGCTGTCTGTACAGAGGGATAATAACTTCCTGTTTTCTACTGGTGATGCCTCTCCCTATGTATCCCAGTATCCCCCAAGCCCTCCTTGCTACCCTCTCACATTGCTTGCCCACCTTTAGGTAATCTGATATGACTACCCCCAGGTCTCTTTCCATTTTTGTTGTTGTTAGTATCTCACCCCCATTGTGTACTCTTCCCTGGGTTTTTGTTTCCCAGGTGCATTACTGCACTTCTTAGCATTGAATCTAAGCTGCCATACATTTGACCATTCCTCTAACCTTGACAAGTCCCTTCTCATCCTTTCCACCCCACCTTGTGCATCAACTCTGTTGCAGATCTTTGTGTCATCTGCAAAGAGACATACTTTCCTCCAGTCCCTCTGCAATGTCGCTTATAAAGACATTGAAGAGGACCGGTCCCTACACTGAACCCATGCGGTACCCCACTAGTAACCCCTTTCTTCAGAGTGGACTCCATTTATTATTACCTCTGTGTCCTATTCTTCAGCCACACCTTTACCCAGGCTGTCATCTTGGGACCCACTCCCAGGCTGGCTAACTTTATATATTAATTTTTGTGGGACTGTGTCAAATGCCTTGCTAAAGTCTAGGTAGGCCATGTCCACAGCCCTCCCTGATCTACTACTTTGGTCACCCAGTCAAATAAATCTATCAGATTCATCTGGCATGACCTTCCCTACGAATCCATGCTGCCTTCAGTCCTGTGCCTCTCTGGCCTCTAGATACTCGACAATTCTTTCCTTCAGAAGTGATTCCATCATTTTCCCTATCACTGAGGTTAAACTAACAGGTCTGTAGTTTCCTGCTTCTGCCTTGCTCCCACTTTTGTGAAGGGGAATCACATCTGCCCTCCTCCAGTCCTTGGGTACCAGCCCATCCTCCCATGATTTGTTAAAGAGGGTAGTCAGTGGTGTCACTAGTTCTACCCTTAGTTCTTTTAGAATTCTGGGATGAATCCCATCAGGCCCCATTGCTTTGTCCACCTTCAGTTTTAAGAGTTCTTTCAGAACCCTTTCTTCTGTAAATGGGCTGGTATCAACTTCTGTATCCAGAGTGTTTCTATTGTTTGTTTTAGGTACCTCCCCCTCTTCATTTGTAAATACTGAGCAAAAATATTTGTTTAGTATATCTGCCTTTCTACAGTTGCCTCTGCCCACCCCTCCCTTTATTAAGCCTCACTATCCCTTCCTTGGTCTTCCTTCACTCCTGATGTACCTATAAAAGGTTTTATCCCTTCTTAACTGAGTTGGCTATCTTTTCCTCAGTTTGGGCCTTTGCTGCTCTGACTGCCTTCACAGCTTCCTTTTGCTTTAACTGATACAGTTCTCTGTCCTGCTCCTTCTGTGATTCCTTGTACTTCCTGAATGGTTTCTTTTCTCTTGAACCTTACTGCCTTCCTTTGAGAACCATAGTGGTTTCTTACATCGTTTTGTTTTGTTTATTTGCTTCACACAAGGCTTGTTACCTCTGTGATGGCAGTTTTTATTATTCCCCATTGTTCTTCCACCCCTCCTTCCTGCCCATTTGCTAGTGCATTCCTTAGGCACTCACCCATTTTGGCAAAGTCAGACCTCCTAAAGTCCAACACTTTTGTCTTTGTATGGCTTGACTCTATTGCTGTGTTTATTGTGAACCATACTGTTCGATGGTCACTAGTTCCCAGATGGCTACCCACTTCTACATCTGTGATCCTCTCTCCATCTCCATTTGAGAGAACCAGGTCTAAGATTTCTCCCTCTCGAGTGGGTTCCAATACTAGTTGTCTAAGGCACACCCCTTGTAGGGCATCTAGAATAACTCCACTCTTCGAAGTGGCTGCTGCAACTGCACTCCAGTTAACATCTGGCATATTCAGATCATCCATCAGCAATATCTGCCCTTTTCTGCCATTCTAAGTATACTTTCGATCATTTCCTTGTCCATTTCCTCCCCCTGAGAGGGGGTCTGTATACAATCCCTGTGCAGACTGTGGTGCCATTGCCTGTCTCCAAATTGACCCACAGTGCTTCGTCTCCTCCCTGTTTACCCTTTTGTTCTGTTGCTTTGATTCCTTCCCTTATGTAAAGAGCTACTCCTCCTCCTCTTTTACCCTCCCTGTCCCTCCTGTAGATAGTGTATCCTGGTATGTTTATGCCCCAGTCATGGTTTTGTGTGTACCATGTTTCTGTGACTGCCATGATATCCAGATGTTCCTCCTTCATAAAGCCCACTAATTCAGGAAGCTTGTTACCCAGACTATGGGCATTGGTACTCATTGCTCTCCATTTTTTGATGGCTTTACCTTCTGTTGCAGCATCCCCCACTGACCTTTCTACCTCGGTCTTTTTCTCATTTAGTACCCTGTTTTGTAGGGAGAGGCTGGGATTTTCCTGCTGCTTATCAGTGCCTCCCCCCTTGACTAGTTTAAAAGCTTGCCAATGAAGCATTTAAACCAATTGCTTAAAAGACTTGTTCCCCTCCTGGACAGATGCAGACCATCCTGCCAGTATAGGCTAGTGTCCCTCAGGTGGAACCCCAGTCCCCAATGAAGCCAAACCCCTGTGCTCCACATCATTTTTCAACCATTCATTAAACTGCATGGTGCAAAGTACCCTGCCTCACCCATGCTCATTGACAGAGGGCGCACCTCTGAAGGATACCAAAAGCACTTGTTCTAGCCCTCCCCAACTCTACAAAGTCCTCCTGCATTGCTCTAATCTCATGATGAGCCAAGTCATTTGTCCCTAGGTGGACAATGACATCCAGCTCAGGCTTCCATGCAACTGTTCTCGTGATCCTGAGGATGCGCTTCTGTCCTTCCAAGCATTGGCACCAGGCAAAATCTTTACTTCAGTTTTCCTGCTCCCCCAGTTCTATCCCCTAATAACTGGAGTCCCCACCAGGGCTGCTTCCTTTCCCTGTGGTGTCCTCTGCCTCCTTCCTGTGGGCCTCCCTCGTGACAGTTGTCCTCAGCCTCCTTAGTCTCCTCTGCGGGTGCATCCATAGGGGAACTATGCTCCCCCAGAATGGTGTATGGATTGTGGAGTGGAACAACTGACTGGGTGTGCCTCTGCTCCACCTTCCTCACCCTCCCTGAGCCCACTGTGGTCCAACTGCTGTGCTTTCTTTGCAACCTCTGAGGTAGTGGTGGTGGCTCTGGTGCTCCCTGTATGGGGGAGGTTCTCTTCCTACTGTCCAGTGTGGCCTGGGGGAAGGTTCTCTTACTACTGTCCAGTGTGGCCTGAAGATGGGCAACTTCCTCCCTCAGGGCAGAGAGTTGTCTGCAAATAGGGCAGCATCTCAGCCTCCAGAAAGACTCCCAGAAGACTGCTGTCCCACAGCCATCACATTGCACTACTCCCCTCATGTTTATCTAGTTTTTTTGTGTGTGTGTGTGTGTGATTGGTTTGTTATATAGAAATATATATATTATACAATGTGTATGCTTATATTGTCAGTGCAGTGTGCTAGAGAGGATATGACAGTGATATGCACCTTGCACTCTTGAGGAAATGATGTCAGAACCCCAGGTATAAAGGAACTGTTTCCAGGGGTGGGTGGGGTGAGGGTGGGCAGGGGTCGGGCCTAAACTGTGCCCTCACGAAACAATCAGCTAAAAGCTCTGACCCACCGCTGCGATGAGTGCCTTCCTGTCAGCAAGATGCCCTGCACAACAATTTGACAGAGAAAATACCCTGCTAATCAAATAGAGAAAAATCCAGACATCCAAGTCAGACACAGGTAAACCTCCCCAGCCCCAAAACAGCCTGGTGATTTATGCTCTGAAAGCAGTCAGCCCCAAAATAAGTCAGCTGTGCACCAGGACAGACAGTAAACAGTATTCCATCCCTCAGGGTTTAAACTCTTCCTGCACTGAAAATCTTAACAATTGTAACAAAAGTAAAGCAAGATCCACCTCCCTCTGTTGCTTGAAAGACTGTCTTTCCTGATAATTCTAAGTTTCTTATTTCACCTTTCAGTTAGAAGTAGCCTCCACCTGCAGAATATCTGCTACAAACCAAAGACAATTGTAAGGTTCACCTCCCTCTGTTATGAGCACAACTCTTTCTTGCAAATCCTATGTTCAGTATTGCAGCTTCCAGCCAGAGGTAGCTTCACCTGAAGAATATTAGCTGTTCTGATGAGTTTGCTATTAAAACACTTGCTTATAATACTGTTGTTATCAGGTCTGTAAGACTCTTCCAAAGCTATTGGCTGATAAGTAGCTATGATGTAAGCACTTCCTGACACAGTCTGGCCTGGCCTTTTAAGGCACACACAGATAAACACAAAAAAAAGTTTCCACCCCCTGGGGCACTGTCTGGGTCAAATACACAGCCTGTACCTGCACTTACTTCAGGACTTATGACAAATTCTTAGCCCAGGGTTTAAGCTCTTACTGCACTGAAAATCTTAACAATTGTAACAAAAGTAAAGCAAGATCCACCTCCCTCTGTTGCTTGAAAGACTGTCTTTCCTGATAATTCTAAGTTCCTTATTTCACCTTTCAATTAGAAGTAGCCTCCACCTGCAGAATATCTGCTACAAACCAAAGACAATTGTAAGGTTCACCTCCCTCTGCTGTGAGCACAACTCGCTTTCTTGCAAATCCTATGTTCAGTATTGCAGCTTCCAGCCAGAGGTAGCTTCACCTGAAGAATATTAGCTGTTCTGATATCAATAGATTAATTCCATTTAGCTTGTTATATGTGCGTATAACCAGACATACATATAACTGAGGCATGGGTTAAAAAGGTCACTGTCAATGGACATCATTTTTATCAGAAAATGCATTTTGTTTTATAGATTTCACATCAGATATTACCGCACTGTCCTAGCCATGATTTTTGCCATTGATGAGATTAACCAAAATCCATCTATCCTTCCAAATATGACATTGGGATTCAGAATTGTTGATCCATGCTATTCTGCTGCTAGAGCACTTCAGGGAGCTATATGGCTCTTAGGAAAAGCAAGGTCCATTCCAAACTACAGTTGCAAATTACATGAAAAACTATCAGTAATCATTGGAGCATTTCTATCAACGTCTTCCCTCCCTGTGGCTAGACTTCTTGGGCTGTACAGACACCCACAGGTATTCTGCTTTATGCTATTGATATGGTTAAGAGAGTTTACGAGATATTGTTTCCTTTCAAAAACTCACATATAAGAGATATTGTTTCCTTTCAAATTCTCACACAACAAAATGCATTTTCTCCTTCCAGATGTAAGCTGTTTTGAAAACTAGAATACTTAATAACCTAGCAAAATAGAGTCAATATACCAAAGGTAAAGAGAAGCTTCAAGATGCCTTAAGCAGAAGCAGCACCCAACTGGAAATAAGGTGTGGCATCTCAGCTAGGCTATCCTGTGTTAATAAATTGGTTGTAAAGCCATTTGGGATGCAGTATATGGACAGTACTGCACAAATGTGCAGTAAATTCTGTACTATTGTTCAGTCCAGGCACTACTAGCAGTTAATCAAAGTGCAATGGTACTGAGATGTGCCAAAGCTCAGATGGCTAGAAATTAACTACATGTAAAACAAGAGTTGGCTACAGCCAAACAAGATTTATTTTTCAGTGTAGCTATCTGTTGTTTATAATTGTGAGGTGGTTGTCCTAGGAACCTACCCAATCCTTTTCTTTTTGTCTCCTACTAAGAGCCACAGAAACTAGATGTGGAGTGCCTGAGTGATGTGCTGTGATCACCAGAAGGTGGACAGTAGACAAGCTGCTGCATTTTGCACTACCTACAAGAGTCAGATCAGGCCATAGGGCAGGACCTTGTAGAGGTCACTGCAGTACTTGAAGTACTGAGCAACAAAAGCCTGCTTCAGTGTTATATTTAAGAATGAGGATAGACCCACAATCATAAACAACAACCCCTAACTAGAGCCAGTGCCTGTGATTCAAGGGCTGAACATTCATCAAGGGATAAGGTAGTGCTAGATGTATTGTATGCTTGTCCAAATAGAAGCTGAATCCCATACAATGTTGTCACTATGGTAAGATAGACTTGTTAGGTAGGGTGGGCAGACTGGCTGGGCCAAGAGTTTTTTTTTGCCATCAATGTCTTTGTACATATATATATATATATGTAGGTAGTTTTTCTTGCTTTAACTCACTGGGAATATAGAACCAGACAAAAACATGTATTATACTTCAAGTGAGAAGAATTAGCTAATTTAATTGGAATAAGAAGGAAGAAGAGCAATGTGTAAGTTGCATATATGGTACAAAAAGACAGATATGTTCCAGTTTGTGTGGCTTTGATAAACCTTTATGATATAAAGCCTTAAACACAGCACAAAGGATCTCAGGTATGCAGATTTATATTACATGCTGCTACCCATGTCATCATGCAGATGGCATCATAGCTGGGCCACACACACTGAAAGGTAACATCAATCTTCCAAAAATGTACATTCTGTACTAGTACTACTACTACTACTAAAATTGACAAGAATAAGATGCAAAGTGCAGGACTGGGGAGACAAGCTGTAACATTCTGCATCAGTTGCAGGTGCCTGATATGACTGAGTTCACTACATTAAATGAGGCTATGTACGGCTGTTCTACTGTTTCCATATCTTCAGCTTCAAGGATGGGGTTAAATATAGCAATGGTAAAATCAACCCCTAAATATAACCAACACCTGGGATTCCAGGTATGACTCTTCTAAAGAACTATTCCCAAATTGCTAAGGACTCCTTTTTTACCACAAGATGAATCTCATACACTGTATAGGCCACTACTGTTGCTTCGGCTCTCTGGCAGATTACTTTTAGGTACATATGAACAATTCTCACGTTCATAGGGAGCGGAATACAGTGCAGTAATTTAAATGTTGGTAAGAAAGAAGAAGAACAATATGTAGGTTGCATAACTGACACAAGAAAGCAAATACTTTCCAATTTGTGGGGTTTCTGTAATCACACATACATTTCAAACCTAAAACTCAACACAAAGTATCATGCGTGTGTGTGTTTTGGGGTAAGCTCTCAACTCTTTTCCTACTAAAATCCACAGCAATAACATACAGAGGGCAGAGCAAGTAGACAAAGCAGCATTCTGCACCTGTTGCAGGTGTCTGACCTGGCCAAGTGCACAACACTACTTGAGACAACATACATTAGGGCTGCACCACTGTTTTCACATCTTCCTCTTCAAGAAAGGGACGAAATCTGACAGTGCTAAAAGCAGTCTCTAACTACAGCCAATACCTGGAGTGCTAGTGTCAGACTTTTATGAAGAACTACTCCCAAATGGCTGACAACTCCTTTTCGCCACAAGCTGAATCCCATAAAGGATGGGCAGCTACAGTTGCTTCAACTCACTGAAAGTATACAAGCAGACACATTTGAACTATGTTTATTGTCATTCTAATGAATGGTAAAAATGAAGTAATCTAAATGCTGATAAGAAAGAAGAACACTATGATGTAGGTTGCATAAATGATGCAAGAAGGCAGGTACTTTGCAGATTATGTAGTTTCTGTAAACATACATACAATCAAAATCCTTAAACCCACCACATGGCATCATAGGAATGCAAACCCCAGTGTGTGTGTGGGGAGGGTGGGGTGGGGGCAGCTGACTAGGAAATGTTTCAACTGTTACTAAATTTAGCTTCCCACATCACCACTCAGCCCTCACCATAGCTGATCCACACACACCAAACACAGTGATAATCTTTAAAATCTACACAAAAGAGTATTTAAAAAAACAGCATTTTAAGTTTCCAATCATGCTAGTTAAATTACCAAACCTTGCAATAAACATGCAGTAGAGATTGAGGCCCCACTTTGAGACATGATCCTTTGCGTTACAGAAAAGATAATGCCTTGCTTGAAAATAGTGCATGGATGTTAGGGAGGTATATTCATAAGCAATCACACCGTCTTCTGTAACACTGCCTGTATAACTATTGGGTTTTGACAGCGTACATAAAGGCATAAGAACAAAGCACCACAACCTCCTGCTAGCACCAGACACACAGTAGCAAAGAGAAATAGTACATACTAAATGGGTAAGCACCATTGCTCAAGGGTGCCATATTCACAAAAGGGACACTAACCTGTGGTGCTCTTGTTGCTCACAGACAAAGAAAAGGGAGTTGTGATGCAGAAACCAATATGCTTAGTTAGTTTAAACTCGTGGAAATGTTTTTTAAGAAACTATAATAATACACTAACAATAGAATGGGCTACAAAATATAAAAGCATTCATATTTTATTATCTGCAGTACTAAGAAAGATTTAAAATGGAGGAACACATGAGTGGACAGCATCAGGGAGGTAGAGGAAAGAGAGAGGGGGAGCAAACAAGGGGGCCCTTCAGGAGGCAACACATTCTTGCATGAGAATGGTAATCAAAAGAAAAAGGTACAAGAGACCAATATGCTTCTCTGGAAAGGTCAGGGAAGCAGTGAAAGCCAAAAAGAAGGCTTTCACCAGAAACATAGAAACATAGAAGTTGACAGCAGAAGGAGACCGCAAGGTCCATCTAGTCTGCCCATTTGTTTTAGACCTATTTTGACACTCTAGTTGCCCTTTGTAGTCAGGGCTCCCTTGTGTCTATCCCATGCATTATTGAATCCCCCCACAGTGTTGACCCCCACAACCTCTTGGGTAGGCTGTTCCAAGCGTCCACCACTCTTTCTGTGAAGAAAAACTTCCTGGATTGGTAGAGAACCTCCCTCCTTGCAGCGTGAGGTCATGTCCCCTGGTCCTGGAGCTCTTCTTGAAGTGAAAAAGTTCCTGTGCCTGTTCCTTGCTAATGCCTTTTATGTACTTGAATATTTCAATCATGTCCCCTCTCGCTCTTCTCTGCTCCAGGGAGTACATATTCAGTTCCCTAAGTCTTTCCTTGTAGGACATGTACTGCAGACCTTGAATCATTTTTGTCACTTTTCTCTGTACTGTTTCCACCTGTTCAATGTCTTTCCTGAGGTGAGGCCTCCAGAATTGGACTCCGTATTCCAGGTGAGGCCTGACCAGCGATCTATACGGTGGTAGTACCACCTCTCTCTCTCTTCCTGCTTGTGATTCCCCTCCCAATGCAGTGCAGCATTCTGTTCACCTTCATTGTTGCCTTCTCACACTGCTTACTAACCTTCAAGTCATCTGAGATTATGATTCCCAGATCTCGTTCCTGGTTTGAGGCTGCCAGTCTTTTGCCTCCTAGGTAATACTCCTTTCTTGGATTTTTCTTTCCTATGTGCATGACCTTGCACTTTTTGGCATTAAATCTCAGCTGCCACACTCCAGACCATTCTTCTAATTTCTTGAGGTCAGCCTTCATCTTGCTCACTCCTTCTGGGGTGTCCACCCTGCTACATATCTTGGTGTCATCTGCGAACAGACACACCTTCCCTGATGACCCATCAGTGATGTCTGCTATAAAAACATTGAAGAGCACAGGCCCTAGCACTGAATCCTGGGGCACCCTGCTGGTCACCCTGCCTTCCGTTGATTGTGCTCCATTAACCTATACCCTCTGGGTTCTGCCTTGTAACCAGTTTTGCACCCATCTGACTACTTCTGGACCAACCCCTGTGTGATCAAGCTTCTTTACCAACTTTCTGTGTGGAACCGAGTCGAAGACCTTACTAAAGCCTAGGTAGACCACATCTACAGCCCCACCATCGTCCACTATTTTTGTAGCATAGTCAAAAAACTCGAGCAGATTTGTCTGGCATGACCTACCTGCTGTGAAACCATGCTGTTTAGGGTCTTGTCAGCTACTAGTTTTGAGGAATGCTGTGATCCTCTGTTTGAGTAGTGTCACCATTAGTTTCCCTTCTATAGACATGAGGTTCACCAGTCTGTAATTACTAGCCTCTTCGCAACTGCCTGATTTGTAAAGTGGAACCACTATTGTCTTTTTCCCGTTTTTGGGTACCACACCACTCTTCAAGGATTTCATGAATAGAAGTGCCAGAGGGGCTGCTAATTCTGCCCCCAGTTCCTTAAGGATTCTGGGGTGCATCTCATCTGGTCCCATGGTTTTGTCTGCTTTTAGTTTATTTAGCGCCTCTCGTATTTTAGCTTCTGTAAAGGGACTCATGTCTGCCCCTGATCCTGGGGTGTTGTGTTTTTTGCAGGGCTGGGCCATCCCCATGGTCCTCTTTGGTAAACCCAGAACAAAATTATTTGTTGAGGATTTCAGCTTTCTCTGGGTCATGTTTGGTGCATTTCCCTTCTTCAGTAGTAACCTTTACTATCCCCCCTTTTGTCTTCCTACATTCCCTAATGTATCTAAAAAATGATTTGTCTCCTCTCTTTTCCCCTTTTGCTATCTTTTCCTCTGTCTGGGCTTTTGCCTTTCTAATTTGTTTGTTTGACTTTCTTGTTTTTTCCTTGTACGCCTCCAAGTCTTTCTCAGTTTTGGTTTCCTGGTATGTGCTGTACGCCTTCTTTTTTTTTTGACTGTGGTAGCTACTTCCTTGAAAAACCATAGAGGATTTATTTTTCTTTTTGCTTTGCTGACCCATCTGGCACATTGATCTGTGGCAGTCTTTATTGCTCTTTTGAGTCTCCTCCACATGACCTCCACCTCTTCAACCTCTATTTCCATTAACTGGCTAATTATGTTGTTCCTCAATTTTTGGAAGTCAGCCTCTCTGAAATCTAGCACCTTTATCTTTGAGTGGCTGGTGTCCTGAGTTATGTTTACCTTAATGCTTACCATGTGATGGTTGCTGTTGCCCATATGACATCCCACTTTGATGTCTTTGATCCTTTCAGAGTTTGGGAGGACAAGATTGAGAATGGCATCTCCCCTTGTTGGGTTTCTAACAAGTTGGCACAGTCCCGCGCCTTGTAGTGACAATAAAAGGTCCCTACTTCTTGTTGTTGCTGTCGTTAGTGTGTTCCAGTTAAATGTGGAATTATTTCACCTTTATCAGACATTTTGTGGATTTCCTCTGTTAGGTCTTTGTCTCCTTTATCTCCTTGATTTGGGGGCCTGTACACTACACCAATTCTGAAAGGTTTTCCCTTGCCTGTATTTACTGTTAGCCACAGTGACTCGAAGTCCCCAAGTTGCCCTTTTACTTCTGTGGCTTTTATTTCCTCCCGAATGTAAATGGTTATGCTCCCCCTCTTTTTTTCCCTGCCTATCTTTCCTGAACAGATTGTAACTGGGAATGGCCGTATCCCACCTGTGGTTTTCCATGAACCACGTTACTGTTACAGCCGCCCAGTCCAACCTTTCTGTTTCCAAGATGGCTGTTAGTTCGGGAAGTTTGTTGGTTAGGCTCCTAGTATTGTGCATCCTCTTTAGTGTGAGGTTGTACCCTCTTCCTGGACTGCTCCAGTTTGCTCTTTCTAGCTAAGAGATTATGGAGGTTGCTGGTTCAGGTGGATGTTGGCTCTGATTTGTTTTCCGAGGATTTATACAAGCATTCGGCATTTTGGGGAATGATGACTAGCCCACTGATGGCAGGGGTGTCAGCTGCATCATACTCCCCTTTATTTAGTTTAAACTACATGTATAGACATCAAATTTTTGCCTGAGTGCTCGCACACCTTCTCTGTTTAGGTGCAATCCATCATATTTAAAAAAAAGCTCTTCCCAAAAGTTGTGCCAGTTCCCTATGTAGTGGTATCCCTTGTCTTGACACCAATCACACAGCCATGAATTGAATTTGCCTACTTCAATCTCTCTGACTTGCTTGGTGCATTTTCCTTTTTCCCACACTGGCAGCACTTCTGAGAAGGCTTATTTGGACAGAAGGGAAGAAAGTTTGTCGGCCAGGTCCTCAAAGTGTTTCTAGGCCTCCTGAACTGTGTGATTTGCCAAGTCATTGGTACCAGCTTGTATTGTTATATGTGTAACATTTCCTGATTCCTGCACAATTGTCTTTATGCAGTTAGTGTCCCTGCTTGCAGAGGCTCCTGGTAGACACTTTGCCACAATGTCGTTGTAAACATTTTGTGTTAGGTGATGTTCCACTCCTCAGATCATGGAATCCCCGATTATGAGAATGTTGCTTTTGTTTATATTTGTGTTGTTTTTATTTTTCGTTTTAGTATTTTTGTTATTGCATTTGGTTTTGTTGTTGGTTTTATTTTGAGTATTAGTATTTTTGTTTTTATCGTAGTTTGTATTGGTTTTAATTGGCATGTTAACCTTATTTGGTGGTTTGATTTCTTTACCTTGTATTACTTTGTCTGTGGTTGGTAGCAGTAGAACGAACCTGTTTTTTGTTTGGATGGCGGGAAATGCTCCTGGTTTTTGGCTTCCTTCCTGGGCCTCCCACGATGCCTCTTTTTTCTTACCACCTTTGTTATTCCTTCCTGCTGAAAAAAAAACAATCAGTTTGTTAAGATCTACCACTTAGTAATACAACTAGAGACTGGAGGAGAGAAGGTATCTTTCCCAGTCCGTGAAGATCAGTGAAACTCAGCAGACAGTAAGGCTAGGGGCTGGACCATACTTGGCATATGCCTCCTAGTTTTGACCTTTGTGTCTGAGCTGTTGCTTCTGGTTGTTTCTGGCTGAGAGCTTTATATTAGCCAACCACTATTTCAGTGGTGGGTACAGCAGACAGTAAGGCTAGGGGCTGGATTGCTCTTGGGGTATGCCTCCTAGGGATGCCCTTTGTGTCTGAGCTATTGCTTCCAGCTGAGAGCTTTCTATTAGTCGGCCGCTGTTTCAGTAGTGGTACAGCAGTACAAATGCTGATTTACATACAGCAGCTAGGAATTCTGGGTAAGTGTTCCAACTGCTTCTTACGCTGAGAGAGCAGCCGCTGACTGGGTCTGAGCAGAACAATTGAGGACAGAAGTCACCTCAGTGGAGATAGGAGCCCGGACTGTGCACTCCAAGGGGGATTCAGCCAGGTGGAACTGCTGTCAAAGAATCCCTGCTTCTGCACCTGTTGGGGTCTACCTTCCCTCCATGATTGGTCTCTCTTCCAGTCAGTGAAGATCAGTGAAGCTCAGCAGAAGACAGCAGCTGCTGGCTGGATCTGAGCAGAGTTACTGAGGAGAGAAATTGCCTCAGTGGAGATAGGAACCTGGACTGTGCACTCCAAGGGGGATTCAGCCAGGTAGAACTGCTGTCAAGGAATCCCTGTTTCTGCACCTGTCTCAGTCTGCCTTCCCTCCATGATTGGTCTCTCTCCCAGTTGGTGAAGACAGGCTAGGAGCTGGACCACTACTTGGCGTATGCCTCCTAGGGTTGCCCTTTGTGTCTGAGCTGTACGGTACAAGGAAAAACATGAGAAAAAAGAATGGGGAGAATACCAAACGAGAAGAAGGAAAACCAAAAGGGTTGTCTGAGAAGAAAAGGCAGACACAGAGCTGCTTAATGTGAAGGTGACCAAGGAAGGGGAGAAACAGTTCTTTAGCTATATTAGATATAAGAGAAAAAAGGGAGGAGAATTGTTAGGTTAGCAGAGGGAGGTAGGGTGATTGCGGAGGAAGGGCATAAAGCAGCTGTTCTTAATGACTACTTTGCTCTGTATTCACAAAGGAAGCCGTGAGCCTCTGCCAGAGAGTGATATTAAGGCAACTATATGGGGGATTCCTGAGATGAGGGAACAGGTATTTACCATTATAAGGGTTTGGAAAGGGCTAGCAGCCCTAAAGATAGATAAGGCCAGATGGGATGCATCTGAGAGTGCTCAAGCAGTTGGCAGCAGAACTAAATGAATCCCTGGTGAGGCTATTCAATAGCTCAATTCAGGTAGGGTTAGTTCCAAAAAACTAGAGGGTAGCAGACAGAGTCCTACTTCACAAAGGGGGGACAAGGAACATCTAGATAACTACAGACATGTCAGTCTTACCTCTATTGTGGGTAAATTGATGGAGACACTAGTCAAAGTGGACCTTATGAACTACCTGGAGAGCGATGCACTCTAAAATAGTAAACAGCCCCGATTCATGGCAATGAGGTCTTGTCAGACCAACTTTATAGTATTCTTTGACTATGTAACAAGGGTACTGGATAAGGGCCATGTTCTAGATTTACTCTATTTCAATTTCAGCAAGGCTTTCCACTTGGTGCCTCACAGAAGGTTGCTGAAGATGCTAGAGGATATGGGTACAGTGAAGGACACAGTTAGATGGGTGAGAAACTGGGTGAAAGGGAGGCAACAGAGGGTTGTGGTTACTGGAGTTAAATCAGAAGAAAAGGAGGTCACTTGTAGGGTGCCACAAGGATCAGTGCTGGGTCCAGTCATTTTCAATATGTTTGTCATGGGAGAAGGAATCCAGGGTAAGATGTGTCTTTTTGCAGATGACACTAAGCTATCTGGCTAAGTAGACAGCAAGGAGTGGGGTTAGGGAGATATACAGTAAAAAGACTTGCAAAGGCTAGAGAGGTGTTCAAAGGTTTGGCAGTTGAAATTCAATGCTAAAAAAGTACAAGGTGATGCATATAGGGAACAAGAACCTGAAGACAGAGTACTTGATGGGGGCATAAAGATGTGCACAACTTTTGAGAAAACAGACCTATGAGTCATCTTCAACTCATTAAAGCAGTCAAACCCAGCTCTGCCCAGGGGGATAAGCCTGGGGATGGGGGGGAGCGGCGAGTGGAACGAGGGACCAGAACTTCCAGCAGGGGTCAAAATAGCCGGTGAGAAAAACAGCAATCAAACCAGTGTAACAAGGCCTACAGTAAGGCAAACAGGAAGGGGGATTCTATTGTTAGGGGGTAGACTTGGGGGTGAATGGAGTGGAAATGAGGGAGGTTAAGTGCCTACCCGTGCCATTGCTTGGAGGGATGGAAATTGCATCCAGAGGATCATTGTGGCATCAGGACGGGAGGGAGAGCTTGACATCTTTGTCCACCTGGGGACAAATGATCTGACTGGTGATGAGGTTAGGGTAGTGTAGAATGACTTTAGGGAGGTAAGGAGGAGTCTTAGACAAGTGGTACACACTGTAACCTTTTCAGAGGTGCTACCAGTCAATGACAAGGGGGAAGGCAGGGCACTCCACACCACGATATTCAATGCATGGTTGAAGGACTGGTGCAGAGCAGAGGGTTTCGGTTTCATTGGGGACTGGGGTGCTACCTGGTGGGATGCAGAACTATACAAATGGGATGGGCTACATCTATCCAGGGGTGAACCAAGATCCTTAGTGAGAGGTTTTAATGATTCATTGGCAAGCATTTAAACTAGTCAAGGGGGGAGGTGATAGCAGGCAGGAAGAAGCAATTGCCCCCCACAGGATGAAGCAGTCAATAGGGAGGACCCTAGGGTTTAGAAATTGACACTAAATCCTAAAACTGAGATAGAGAGAATGGCAGAGATAAGGAAGAATGAATAAATGAGTAAGAGTAAAAACAGGAAAGGAAGGGAGGGAAGACATGGGGATGGGAGGGGAGCTACTAGAAGGGGAGGTTGCAAAACTTGGAAGGTCATGTACATGAATGCCCGCAGCCTGGGAAATGAAACTCTAGACCTAGTGGCCTTGATGGCAGAGGCAGACCTGGACACTGTCACTGTTATCAAGACATGGTACATGGGGAACCGTGAATGGGTTATAGCTATACCAGGTTACATTCTATTTAGAAAAGACAGGGTGGGAAACAAAGGTTGGCGGGGTGGCTGTCTATGTCAGGGAGGGAATTAAACCAACTGAAGTTCAGGGAATGCAGGAGGGAGCGAAGCACTGTGAGTCACCCTGGAGTCAGGAAATGGTACTGCCATTTGCACTGGCATGATCTACAGACCTCCAGCACAAGGGGAGGAGATGGACATGGTACTAATGGATGCCATCCACAAAATGACAGCCAAAGGTGAAGTGCTGCTGGTAGGAGCATTCAATTGGCCTGATGTGGATTGCAGCACCCAGGCTGCAGCCACAGCCAGGAGCAGGGACATCCTGGTTGCCCTGCAGGGGGCATACCTCAAGCAGCTTGTGGCATAACCCACCAGAGAATGAGCAACATTGGACCTGGTACTCTCAATGGGGACAGAGTCACTGATGTAATGGTGGGTAGCTACCTGGAGTCCAGTGATCATCATACGGTGTGGTTCAATGCGAGAACAGTGGAGAGTCAAACCACACAAAAGCAGAGATCCTGGAATTCAAACGGGTTGACTTTGCAAAAATGTGGGAGTGTCTCAAGGAAGCCCTAGCAGGGAAAGAAGAAGGTGGGGGATGTAGAGAAACAATGGGCTAACCTTAAGGGAGCCATAACACAGGCAACAAGTCTTTGTGTTTGGCAAGTAAGCAAAACAAAGAGAAAGAAAAAAAATACTATGGTTCTCAAAGGACATGGCCAGGAAAGTAAGAAAGAAAAGGCTGGCTTTCAGGAAGTACAAGGAAACACGGGGGAGATAGGGAACTGTATCTGGAAAAGCAGAGGGAGGCAGGAAAAGCAGTCAGGAGCGCAAGGTGCAAACTGAGGAAAAAATAGCCCAGGCAATTAAGAAAGGAGACAAGACCTTTTTCAGCTACTGTACATTAGTGATAGAAAGAAGACCAGGGGTGGGATTGTGAGGTTAAAAAGGGGGAAGGGGGTTGTGCAGAGGGAGGCCTAGAAAAAGCAACAATTCTGAACAAATATTTTTGTTCAGTATTCACAGAAGTAGGAGAAGGAGAAGAATCACTATTGGAGGATAGGAGCACCAGTGGGAGAGAGGTGGACACCAGCCTGTTTACAGAGGAAAGAGTCCTAATGGAACTCAAGAATCTGAAAGGCGGCAAGGCTATGGGGCCAGATGGGATACATCCCAGAATATTAAAAGAACTTAGAGAGGTACTGGCGGCACCACTAACAGCCCTATTCAACAAATTTATAGAGACAAGAGGGTTCAGGGGATTGGAGGAGGGCAAATGGCATGGGGTCATACTGTCATGGACAAAACCATGCAAGGAAACACCCCGCACAGACAACAGCATGTGACAACACAGTGGCGGTACATAATGCTGACTGCAGAAAATCACCGTACACCTGATGAATTCTTTAGTTTTTGTTGGGGGTATTTTTTCTGAGGGGCTCTGCCCCCACACCCCCCAATGTGGGGGACTTTGCCACCCACACCTCCTGGAATTATTATAATCAACTCTGAGGGTGTGTGGACAGAGGGACAAGTTAAAATTCACATTGTGGCACTTTCTCATGGCCTCACAGATAGAAGTTAAATAACATTTCCCTCAAGCAGGGTTTCGAACCCTGGCCTTCCCCCCTCCCTCACCTACTGCTGGGTCAAGTGCCTTGCCTTTGCTGCTCCACCATGGGAGCAGCTCATCAGAGCACTCAACCAACAGTTCTCAAAACCCTTTTCCCAACTTCCATCTTCCATTCCACAGCGACAGGGGTAGTGATATTTTCATACTGCTCTAACACCCCTGTCGCTGTACTTCATTACGAGCTTAAGACAGCACAGTTCTTTGTGTGCAGTTTTTTCCAAGCTATAGTGACCCCGTACCAGTCAAATGTAGTCCCTCTCCACAAAAGTGGGAACAGGGAGAAGGCTGACAACTACAGGCCTGTTAGCATGACCTCAGTGGAGGGGAAATTGATGGAGTCACTGCTAAAGGAAAGGATTGTGATATTTCTTGAATCCAGTGGAGCACAGGTTCCAAGGCAGTATGGATTCACAGCGGGAAGGTCTTGTTAAACAAATCTGATAGATTTCTTTGACTGGGTGACCAGGGAAGTAGATAGGGGAGGGGCGGTGGATGTGTCCTACCTAGATTTCAGCAAGGCCTTCAACACCGTCCCACATAGGAAGCTGATAAATACATTGGGCAGCCTGAAAGTGGGCCCCAAGGTGGTAAACTGGGTCAGAAACTGGTTGAGTGACAGAACACAGAGGGTGGTGGTAAATGGCATTCAATCCAAGGAGAGGGGGTGACCAGCGGGGTGCCACAGGGATCCATGCTGGGACCAGTTCTCTTTTATGTCTTCATAAGTGACATTACAGAGGGGCTGGAGGGGAAAGTATGCCTCTTTGCAGATGACACTAAGATCTGCAACAGGATCGACACTCCAGAGAGGTGGAAAAAATGAGAAAGGACTTAAACATGCTTGAGGAGTGGTCAAGATGGTGTCAGTTAAGATTTGATGCAAAGAAGTGCAAAATCAGGCACTTGAGGCACAGAAATCCAAAGAAGTACAAGATGAGGGAAGGTACTGACAGACACCAGTCAAGAAAGAGACCTGAGCATAATCACATCTGATAACCTAAAGGTAACCAAACAATGTGAGAAGGCTGGGGAGAGCCAGTGGAATGCTAGGGTGCATAGGGAGAGATATCACCAGCAGAAAGTAGGAGGTGGTGATGCCACTGTACAGATCACTAGTGAGATCTCATCTGGAGTACTGTGTCCAGTTCTGGAGGTTGCATCTCCAGAAGGACATAGACAAAATAGAGGCAGTCCAGAGAAGGGCAACAAATATGGTGCAAGGACTGCACCAAAAGTCATATGAGAAAAGACTAGAGGACCTTAATATGTATTCCCTGGAGGAAAAGAGATGGACATGATATAGAGGATTGTGTATGAACAGTCATACATAACAAGGATATTCTTGTATCGAGAGGTTTCCTTGGTAACAGATTACCTCGAGAGCGCAGCTTGAGAGGTACTCTGTTACCAAGGGAACCTCAAGATACAAGAATTTGCTTGTTTGTGTATGACTGCTCATACACAGTCTTTCATAGTGTATGGGCAGTCACAGCATAGAAAAGCACACAAAACCAGCTGGAGAAGACAACAGAGAATAGAAATTGTAAAATTTTATTTTTTTTTAACTGACAGTGTGCTGCAGATGTCTCTGCAAGTTCAAGTTCAAAAAAACCCACAACTTCCAGCTTAACTGGATTGAGGAAAGCAACTATGTGGCAGCATTCCAAGTTGTTATGCTGCAGCAGTGACATAGCTAGTGTAGCATAACAGCTGTGATGACATAGCTACTGCAGTATAACAACTACATTCTAGTTATGGATTTATATCCATAACAACATTCTACCATACACTATAGAGACATTCAAGTACATCAGGTGTATAAACAAGGTACAGGAGGGTAGCATTGCCACAATGAATATCTGCAGTCTGCTCCCCAAATTTGCCCAATTCCAGGCATGGGCACAACTGCATCACCCTGACATTATCTGCCTGATGGAGACCTTGCTGACCCCAAATAATAACAACTCAATTTCATTACCAGAGTATAACAGGCTTGATAGAACTGGGAAAAGGGTTGGGGGTGCCTCATCTATGTTAAAGAATCTATCCAGGGGAGTGTATTGCCAATAACTGGAGCTACTGCCAACTACGAGCTGCTTGCAGTTCAACTTCTCTTAGGCAGGCATGGCAAGACACACAAATGCCTTAGTCTACCTGCCTCCACACAAAGCCAAACAGGGGCTTGGCTTAGTCATGGAAGCCCTCTTGAATATTAAAAGGAACTCTGAGGTCATAGTCACTGGTGATTTTAACATCAACTGGCTTAGCAAGGACACTAATACATATAAGGATCAGGTTGCCACTGTTTACCTAACCCAGATGGTCCCCGAACCCACCAGAATAAACTACAAGAGGGGTACCAGCATGCTGCTAGACTGGATCCTATCTAGTTGTCCCTCTAGGATCAAAGATGTTGCAGTACTTTCTGACTGCATAAGTGACCACTCCCCAGTTATTTGCAGGTAGTCTAGTAAGAAGCATAGAAATCCCCCAAACACAATTAGAAGCAGAGTTCTTAAAAGAGGACAAGCTGGTGCTTTCAATGCAGCCTTATCTCAGGTTGACTGGTCCATCTTAGATGAAGCACAGGACATTGATCTTGTCCTGAAACACTTTGTGGTCAAGTTTAACAAGATCTGTGACATTTATGCACCATTGAGAAGAAGGAAAATTAGAGGAACCACAAATGAGTGGATCACTCGCAAATTACTTGACAAGATGAGGGCCAGGAATAACCTGTGGAGTAGGGCCAGGAACTCTGGCAATGCAACTGACCTCCAAAATTACAGAGCTGCTAGAAATAGAGGTACCAGCCTCACAAGACTAGCCAAAGCAAAATACTTCAAGGACCAGATGGATAGGAATTGGGGCAGTAGGAAGCGATTTTGGGAAAACATTAAGGAACTGATGGGTAAAGAAGACAAGAAACCTCACACCATGCTAAACATTAATGGAACCCCCACTTTAGATCTCCACATTATTGCAGAAGCATTTAACTCTGTGTTCACAGACTTCAGTTCTGTCCTCCCTCCAGAATACCTAGCCTCAGCTTATCCACTTCAGCCTGCATTGGGACGTAGTTTCACTCAAGCTAGATTCTATTTCAAATGGGTCACTGTCAAGGAGGCAAAAACCTATTTTCTAAATGTCCTAGGTAAAACTAGGCTTGGCAGTGACAACATCGATGTGAGGTTGATTGCCTGGGCACTTAATGAATTTATTGTCCCATCACCAAAATCTTTAATAAGTCTCTTGCCCTGGTCAAATTTCCATCTGTATGGAAGTTGGCTATGGTGATCCCTGTTCCCAAAAGTGGGGACTGATCTAGCACTGCCAGCTACTGACCAATTTCAATTTTATCACCCCTCTTTAAGGCACTAGAGACAATTGTTGCGGACCAGATCTCTACGCATCTACAGAAACATGATCTGCAATGCTCCCAGCAGTACGGATTTCATAGGAACCATAGCACAGCTACTGCCTTAGTTGAGTTCTCTGAATATGTGCATAAGGTTATGGACAAAGGCAAATATGTGGGATCTGTCTTCATAGATCTCATGAAGGCCTTTGACACCATCAACTAGCCAATCCTGCTTCAGTAACTGCTGTCGCTAGGGATTGCCTCTGAAACTGTCCTTTGGTTCAAGGACTATTTATCCCTCAGGACCCAGAGTGTTAAAATAGGGCCCTCTTTTTCCACTGCCAGGCAAATTTCCCTGGGAGTCCCACAAGGATCCATTCTTGGTCCTCTCTTCTTTAGTCTATTTTTGAATAACTGTCCTAATGCCTGTAAAAGCAAAATAATTTTGTATGTGGTCAATGCTGTAATCTTGGGCAGTAACACCCAGCCTGAACTGCTACAAAAGGAATTGCAGACTACCTTCTACTAGCTGGAAGAGTGGTTCTGTTCACATGAATTACTCCTTAACTATAAAAAGACCAAATTTATTTTGATTTCAAGCCACCGGCATAAGAAAATGAATCCAGTCCTGACCATTCTCAACAATAAGGACGCTCCCCTTGAACAGGTACACTCATTCAAGTACCTTGGGGTCACTATAGATGACATGCTATAATTCTCACAACACACTGACCTAGTGGTAAAAGTGGTCAATATTAAGCTGAGTGTCCTATATAGACACAAACAATATCTTACCCCTTTTGCCCTCCAACTATCAATCTCTAGCTCCATCCTGACTCTCATTGACTACGGCCTGATTGTCTATGGAGCAGCATTGGAAACTGCTCTCAAACGTGTCATGACTGCTCTTAATAAAGCCTGTAGACTGGCACTTGGAGAGGATAAACTAGCTCACACTTGCTCTTTTTATGAGAAAACTAATTGGTTGAATCGAAATTGTAGAACAAAGTTCCAGACGTGCTTGCTGGGAAAAAGTCACTTGAGGGAAAGGCTCCTCCCAGTATTGTGGAGATCATGCAAGCAAATCAGTCATTGTATCAAACAAGAGGCATGAATTGAGCCCCTTTGGCCATTCCTTTCCAGAGAACTTCCCTTGGCCAAAGGTCATTTGCTTACAGAGCCCTACTTTGGCTGAATGAGGTTCCTACTCATATACTTAACATTGAGAGCCTCTCTTCCTTCAAAAAGCAACTGAAGTTCCATCTCGCTGCCAGTAGTCTGTGTGTATGTAGGACAGCCACATGATCCTCTGCGCCTCACCACTTGCCCATCCACACACACACACCTGACTCTAAAGCTGGCCACAGACAATGGTATTCTGCTGGCCCTAGCCTCTCCTTCCCCCGTCTCGTACATGCACTTAATACCTTGGTCTTAGATTTTTCCCATCCCATCTCATTCCTCTCTTGACCCCTCTCCCACTCCCTCTTTTCAGCCCCCTCACTCACACAGGCCTTCTTCTGATCAAATCCACTCATCCCACACACCCCTCCCTCCCTCCCTCCCTCCACTTTTCTGGTGCTATCCACCCACTTGATTTCCTAGCCGACCCTAGCACTCCACCCTTCTTCTTGGTTACCTTAACCTGCCATCCTTCTTCCATACCCCTTACTGCCTCTGCTACCTGACAAAGCCTACTCTCATGGCTGAAGCCTTAAATGATAAAGTTAGGTCTACCTCGTTCCACTCCTAGCAGCCTTTTCTATTTCTTAGCCCTACTTTTCTCACCAAATATTTAACCTTTCCTATAACCATTGAGATACTATGTAAATGCAATATCTACTATGGGCCTGATTCTAGGAGGGAGGTGCAAGTTGCCACTGAACGCAACTTGCGCCACCCACAACTGCGACATTGACCCTACGCCCTTTTCTAGAAGGGGCAAGGTCTTTGCAGCAAAGTCCTGCGACTTGCGACATATGACAAGGTATGCCGCTGGAGGGCTTATATGGCATATCGTAACCCGCTGTCAAGAGGTCACAAGTGCACCCCCCCACCTGCGCCCCTGACCCTGGATCACCCACCGCATATGCAGAACGCCACCTGCCCTGGTAGTCCAGTGCCCCACCTCAACCATAAAATAATACCAGATTCTTTCCTTTGTAGTCTCAGTGCCCCAGACTGTACATTAAAACATAAAGAATATCCCATTTCTGGTAGTCTAGTGGCCTCCAGACTGTATAGTAATATAATAAATAATGATCCCATTACCCTGATAGTCTAGTGGCCCCTCACCCAACAGTGCCAGCCCAACCAGCACCCTCCCCACCCATCCCCTGCTGGTGAGTGGCACAGCCCACCTCTCACCTCCACGGCCAGCCACCGACTGAGTGATGTATTAGTGCTACTGCACAGACGTGCTCATAAATTAATTTCTGAGTGCATCTGTGCAGTAGCGTACTCTGCACTCAGTTGGTGGCTGGCTGTGGAGGTGATTGGTGGCTGTGCCTGTCGCCGCTGGGGACGGTGGGGGTGCTGGGTGGCTGGCACAGCTGGGTGGGGGATGGGGCCACTAGACTACCAGGGTAATGGGATCATTATTTATTATATTACTGTACAGTTTGGGGGCACTAGACTACCAGGGAAACCGGATATTTTATGTTTTAATGTACAGTTCAGGAAAATGCTTAGACTACCAGGGCTGGATTATTGCCGCGATATGCAGTGGCAACTCGCTGTTCAGGGAACGGGTGGGGATGGCAGCCAGTCATGGACTTCTTCTAATGGCTGTTTGGGGGCTGGGGGCATGGGTAGCCTTGTGGGGCCCCACTGGGGTGTGCTGGGCATGTGGGGAGGGAAACTGTGCACTGTCTGCTGGACAGCCAACGGGTCTACAGGACCCCCAGGGGCATCCGTAAGTTATACCAGCTAAATGCTGGTAGAACTTACGTTGCCGGATCTCCTCAAGGGTTTCTTGTAGAATCTCGATGTGGGCACTTTGTGGCTGCCCTTCTAGAATGGGGTGCAACGGCTGCCATAAACCCCCTAGTGTCATGTCACAGGGGGTTTCTGCAGCATAACAACTGTTCAGCGCAAGTGGCCTGCAACATGTTGCAGGCCACTTTGTAGAATCGCGCATGTCATAACTGCTGGTGTAAGTTGCTACATGCACCATTTTGCTTGGCTCAACTGCTGTTACACCAGGCGTAACCCTTCTAGAATCTGGTCCTATGTTTTTTGCTTCCTCATTATGTACTGTAATGTAAAACAATGTTATGTTATTGTCTATTGAGTATTGTGTTCTCTGAATGTATTGTCACCCACTTTTGCTGATGTGGAACCTTTGAAAAAAAGCACATTGCTCAAAGTTTATTTCTGAATATTCAAATAAATAAAACAAATAAAAGAATAACATCTCTCAAAAAAGAAGGTGTACAAGAACAAGACATGATATGAGGCTAGAGGGGGTAGGCTCAGGGGCAACGTGAGGAAGTACCTTTTCAGAGACAGAGAGTAATGGATGCTTGGAACAGTCTCCCTGCAGAGGTGGTGGGGGCACAAACAGTAGAGGAATTCAAGAATGCATCAGATAGACATAAGAGTACTCTAGCAATAGGGAAGAGGGGGTAATCCACAGATCAACTAGGGTCTGCAGTAATGCATTAGGTAGGGAAAAGGGACAGACTAGGTAGGCCACACAGTCCTTATCTGCCATCACTTTCTGTGTATATGTGTATGCTGGGGTGTATAGGAAGGGGTACTGACAGCAGAAGGAAGGAGGTATCATTACCTCTATAGATCGTTGGTGAGGCCCAACCTGGAGTACTGTGCCCAGTTCTGGAGTCCTCGCATAAGGAAAGATAAGGACAGGCTGAAGACAGTGCAGTGTAGGGTGACCACCCTGCACTGCACAGTATTCACAAATGAAGAGGGGGAGGTACCTAAACCAAACAATAGAAACACTCTGGAAATGGGGGTTGATAGCAGTCCATTCACAGAAGAAAGAGTTCTGAAAGAACTCTTGAAACTAAAGGTGTACAAAGCAATGGGGCCTGATGGGATTCATCTCAGAATTTTAAAAGAACTAAGGGTGGAACTAGTGATATCACTGACTACCCTCTTTAACAAATCTTGGGAGGATGGGGTGGTACCTGAGGACTGGAGCAGGGCAGATGTTATTCCACTTCTCAAAAGTAGGAGCATAGCAGAAGCAGGAAACTACAGACCTGTTAATTTGACCTCAGTAATAAGGAACACGATGGAATCACTTCTGAAGGAAAGAATTGTTGAGTATCTAGAGGCCAGAGGGGCACAGTACCCAAGGTAGCATGGATTCACAGCGGGAAGGCCATGTTATATGAATCTAATATATTTCTTTGACTGAGTGACCAAAGTAGTAGACCAGGGAGGGGCTGTGGACATGGCCTACCTAGACTTCAACAAGGCATTTGACACAGTCCCACACAAAAGATTAATATACAAGTTAGCCAGCCTTGGAGTGGGTCCCAAGATGGTAGCCTGGGTAAAAAATCGACTGCAGAACAGGACACAGAGGGTAATAGTAAACGGAGTCCAGTCTGAAGAAAGGGGGGTTACTAGCAGGGTACCGCAGGGTTCAGTACTAGGACCAGTCCTCTTCAATGTCTTTATAAGTGACATTGCAGAGGGACTGGAAGGAAAAGTATGTCTCTTTGCAGACAGTACAAAGCTCTGCAACAGGGTTGATACACAAGGTGGGGTGGAAAGGATGAGAAGGGGCTTGGCAAGGTTGGAGGAATGGTCAAATATATGGCATCTTAGATTCAATGCAAAGAAATGCAAAGTAATGCACCTGGGAAACAAAAACCCTGGGGAAGAGTACACAATGGGGGGTGAGATACTAAAAATAATAAAAATGGAAAGGGACCTGGGGGTAGTCATATCAGATGACCTAAAGGTGGGCAAGCAATGTGAGAGGGTAGTAAGGAGAGCTGGGGGATGCTGGGAAGCATAGGGAGAGGCATCACCAGTAGAAAACAGGAAGTTGTAATCCCTCTGTACAGACAGCTGTTGAGACCCCATCTGGAGTGTTACGTGCAGTTCTGGAGACCCAATCTCTGCAAAGACATAGACAGGATGGAGGCAGTCCAGAGGGGGGAAATAAAATGGTGCGGGGTCTGCACCAGAAGACATATGAAGAGAGGCTTAAGGAGCTTAATATGTATATCCTTGAGGAAAGGAGGGAGTCGGGGGACATGATAGAAACTTTCAAGTACCTCAAGATAATCAACAAAGTCCAAGAGGGTAGCATCTCTCAGAAAAAGAAGTGTGCAAGAACAAGGGGGCACAATTTGAAGATAGAGGGGGGACGGCTCAGAGGTAATGTGAGGAAGTATTTTTTCATGGACAGGGTTGTGGATGCATGGAACAACCTTCCTGAGGAGGTTGTGGAGTCAAAAACAGTGGTGGAATTCAAGAATGCATGGGACAGGCATAAGGCAATTCTAGGGGTTGGGGATAGGAGAAAGTAGGCTGTTAGTTAACTGGGATCTGCAGCTTATCCATTAGGTAGGGAAATGAGCAGACTGGGTGGTCCAAGCGGTCCTTATCTGCCGTCAAATTCTGTGTTTCTCTGACCAAAATGATTCAGGGCCAGCAGGGCAGATCTTATGAGGATTGGCTCAAGGCACTGAACATGTACTGGCTGGAGGCAATACAAGAGAGGGAAGATATGACAGAGACCTTCAAGTTCCTAAAAGGAATATACAAGGTAAAGTGTGAGTTAGCTTAAGTAGTGGATCAAGAACAAGAGGGCACAAGTGGAAACTTATGAGGGTAGATTCAAGAGTAAAGTACAAAAGTTTTACTTTACAAAAGGGGTGGTGGAACTGTGGAACAATCAGACAGCTGATGTTGGGGGGGGGGACTATCAATGGTTTCAGGGCGGATGGTGTGGATTAGAATCAGTATGGACAATAGGTCCTGGGTAAAGATGTTGCAAAGTTTTTAATTGTCCATGAAGTTCAGGTGAATTGCCAAACTCCACCTTCGCAGATAAATTCACAGATTTTTGCCCTTACGTAAAAAATTCACAACTTTCCAACTTTGCCTTGTGGTTTCACCTTGTAACTTGTCCTTTGGTGTTGCCAAGGTGAAGTTTTGTAAAAATGAGGCTTTTGGTAAACAACTTGCCTACAGGGCACATGGAAGAGTTTCTGCAGGTTACATGGTACATCTCTGTACAGTGACTGCCTAAGTTGCTTCGTGTTTCTCACAGCCTGTTCTGCACCAGAAAGAAAATATATATTTCAAGTGCTGTTTGTAGCTGTTTCTTTATCTTTTTGTCTTTCCTTTGTTGTACTTCATTGAATACTATTTTGACTCTTTTTTTTTTACCTATTTGTTACTTTTATTTTCTTCGATGTCTTGAATCTTTTCTGTCTATCTCTCTCTCTCTCTCTCTCTCTCTCTCTCTCTTTTTTTGATTTGCATTTGTGATGGAGAGTCGTCATCATGGAGGTGTTCACACCTGCGGTGGTGCCATATCTCTTCGCTGTCCTGTGTTTTTCGAGGAGCGCCCCCCCAATAGTACCTTACCTCCTTCATCCCAAACATGCATAGTCTAGAGGCTAGAGTAACAAGCTGTGAATGAGCTTGGTACATCCAGCAGACCTGGGTTTGATTTCCACAACCTCCACTTGCATACTGTGTGACTCTGAGCAAGACTCTTAACCTCCCCAGTGCTCCTGGGTTGCCCCTGAAAACAGGCACTTGTGCCTCATGGGCTTTACCCAGTTAACAAAGAATTTTAAAAAAAGGAACCCTGCTTGTCATCCTTGGGCTTCTCTTTTCCTCTGTCAGCAACACCTGGCCCGCACTGCCAGTACTCCAAATCTTCCCTGGTGTGGGATTTATTTTTATGTTTGCTTGCACGCATGTGCAAGAAACATAGTGCCATCATCGGAGATTTCGCAGGTGTGCCTCCTCCTCCAATTCAGGCAGCGAGCTGGCAGGCGCGCCCTGGAGCTAATGCATTTTGAGCTGTTCCATGACAGCTCCAAAATGCAGTGGCATACAGTTGAAAGGGGAGCTACGCTGAGTGAGCAGCCAAGAAGCTGCTCACGCCAGCCCTCCCCCAGCTGCAGGCGTGCGCGCCCGCACAGCGGATAGCCACGGGTGCCCAACTCCCGCGGCTGAGCTGCATCGCCTCCCCTTCCCAGTATTTGGTGCCACTCTGGGAGCCCACCCAGCGTGGCAATCAATAATTTTGCCGACGAGGGTGCCCAATCCCCCATCAGCTGAACGCCTTCCAAAGTCCTTGTGCCATGCTGGGAGCCCACCCCAGCGTGGCAAACGTCAAAGAGGTGTGCCGACGGGGTGCCCAACTCTGCCGGCTGAACGCCCGCAGCAGCTACCGCTGGGAGCCCACCCCAGCATGGCAAGCTGTCCCCGATGTCTTTTTTTAACCTGTAAAACAAAACTGTCCCATGGCGCCTCCCGAACCCTCCCACAACTCGCACCCACCCACTGCACACCCAGCCTCCCCACACCCTCACCCCATACTTACCTCCGACCGCGCGACGATTCGTGACCGGGAACACGCCTGCACTCTTCAAAGCCGACCGTAACTGAGGAAATGCCGTAAGCTGTATAATGGGCTAGATAGGAGGGGTTCAACTTTATTGCATATCTCAGGCATTTTGGATTATTGCTACTATCTCAACATGGGTTTTGGGACCCTTCTCATGAATGATGTCACTGTCATGGCGTTAGCTCGAAGGGTGATTTCGCAGTGAATGCGCAGTGACTGCAAAATCACCCTTCGGGACTGAATACCACCATGACAGTGACATCATTCATGAGAAGGGGGCCCAAAACCCCCATGTTGAAAATTTGGTGCCAAAATTCCAAAAAATGACTGTTTGATGAGCGTGTGTTGCACAGTTCCTACGCAGGCTAGTAAGTTCACGAAATTTCAATATTTTCACTCCAGATTTTCAACCTTGCCATTTCACCACACCGTCTTATGAGTAGTACAGCTGTCATTTTTCACATCTCACCCAAAATGTGTTTCCGCCCTTGTAGCGCAGAATGGCGCAGTCGGTGTGCAAAATCAATGTATGGGACAAATTAAGAAAATCACAGTGACACTGTTCATGAGCAGAGGTCTTGAAATGGCTATGTTGAAAATTTGGTGAAAAAATTCCTAAAAATGACTGTTTTACAAGCATGTGTTGCACAGTTCCTACGCACGCTCATAGGTTTGCGAATTTTCAATATTTCCACTCCAGATTTTCAACATTGCCATTTTACACACCTTCTTATGAGTAGTACAGCTGTCTACTTTTCACATCTCACCCAAAACGTAGCCGGCCATGTAGCGCATAATGGCGCAGTCGTGCTAACCAGTGTATGGGACACATTAAGGAAATCACAGTGTCACTGTTCATGAGCAGAGATCTTAAAATGGCAATGTTGAAAATTTGGTGACAGAATTCTTAAAAATGACTGTTTTACGAGTGTGCGTTGCACAGTTCCCACGCACGCTCATAGGTTTGCGAATTTTCAATATTTCCACTCCAGATTTCCAACATTGCCATTTTTCCACACCTCCTTATGAGCAGTACAGCTGTCATTTTTCACATCCTGCCCAAAACGTAGTTTCCCTATGTAGCGCAGACAATGGCGCAGTCGGTGTGCAAGCTCAATGTATGGGACACATTAACAAAACCACAGTGACACTGTTCATGAGCAGAGGTCTTAAAATGGCTATGTTGAAAACTTGGTGAAAAAATGCCTAGAAATGACTTTTACGAGCATGCGTTGCACAGTTCCTATGCATGCTCGTAAGTTTGCAAATTTAATATTTTCACTCTAGATTTTCAACATGTCCATTTTATTAAACTTCCTTATGAACAGTACAGCTGCAATTTTTCATATGTCACCCAAAATGTGTTATCGCACATGTAGCGCACAATGGTGCTGTTGGTGTGCGAAAGCAATGTTTAGGACAGATTAAGAAAATCACAGTTACACTGTTCATGAGCAGAGGTCTTAAATGGCTATGTTGAAAATCTGGTGACAAAAGTCCATAAAATGACTGTGTTATGAGTGAGCATTGTGCAGTTTCCACGCATCCTCGTTAGTTCATGACTTTGTAATATTTTCAGTCCAGATTTTCACTAGTGGCATTTTTCAACACTTCCTTATGAACAGTACAGCTGCCATTTTTCACAACATGGCCGAGTGTTTTCACACTTTCAGTGCAGAGATGCGTGGTCGCTGTCGGAAATCATTGTTCGCACAGATAAAGAAAATCACAGTGACACTGTTCATGATCGGAGGCACCAAATGCCTGAGTTGACAATCTGCTATAAAATATCCCCAACCTCACGAGAGTAACGGTGCGTTGTACAGTTTCTATGTACGCCGTGATTTCACCATTTTTAAATATTTTACCACACATTTGCAACATAGCCATTTTACACCTCCCCATGAAAGAGTACAGCTGTCATTTTTACAGCCTGTTCGAATATTTTGCACCTGTGGTGCTAAATGCCGTAGTCACTGTGCATAAGCAGCTTTTGGCTACCAAACTGATATTCCCCCTGTTCATGAGGTGGGGTCACAAAACAAACATGTTGAAAATTTGGAGTTAAAATACCAACGAATGCCTGAGGTATTAGGCTTTTCAACTAAATCGCCTAACCCTATAGAGAATGACAGGAATCAGGGGTGTGACTTGGGATTCTTGCCTGTGATGCTCATACCATTCCACACCCTGCAGTCACTGAGAGGCATCGAGGTATGCCTTGGACTCTTCGCCCCAAACTTCACCCCATTCTTCCTATATTGCACCCATCTCATCGTGATAATGAAATGAAAGTGATAAGGGCCAAAGACTCAAGGAACACGTGACACTTGTCAGTCTGCAGAGTGGGTGGTGAAATGGCGTGGCTGCTATGCCTGACGACCCAAATGCACACCCCAGTGCCTGTCACTCTCTGCAGGGTGGTGGTGGGGTTGGCTTCAGTTCAATACTTCACTGCCATTCCTATTACGCAGCTCTGTAACTTCTACACTACCACTGCCAATGCCAGTAAGCAAACATTCGGCATTGACAAATGCTTGTTACTGTTGACCCTAGTAATTACAATGTGGTCACTTATAATTTATGTATGGCATGGGTCAGTTGTGGCAAGCAGGGTACCCACTTGGGTACTGGGGGCCAAAGAACACATTTAAGAAGAAATCATCGGGCCGAGTGGGAGGAATGACAGACAGAAGCAGCGAGCAGTGGTGGTGGAGGTGATGATGCATCTGTGCCAGCATCAGTGTGTGGAACAGGGTGTAAGGGAAGTTTGCATGGCATGGTGGGGTGGTGGGCAAACTCTGCTTAAGTCCCTGCCCCCTCCCTTCCACTTCAAGCTGTTGAACCAGCAGCACCAGCAGCAACAACATCAGCAGTGGAGCTCCCTGGCCTAAGGGAGGAATTGGGGGGCCTCCATCGCTGGCTCAGAGGTGAAGCAGAATATAAAAGCGATTCTCTCCAGTCAGGAGAAGCTTCTGCAGGGGATAGCCAAGCTCTGCTGTGATGGTGTGGGGTCCTGGTGGTACCGGCATTCAGTGAGTTTGTCACACTAAAGCATGTTAAATCCCTGTTACTGTTTAACTATTTCTTGTCCTCTTTCTATTCTTTCCTTCCAACTGTCCTACTCATTAGTTTCCCTCAAAAAAGAAAAATACCGAAAAACATCAGGGGCCAGATATTCAAAGCTTTGCGCCTGGTGCAAAGCCATTGCACTGAAATAGTGCAGAATTTGTGCTGGGCTGCAATGTTCAAAAGGTCAATTAGCGCCGGTGTTATGAGATAGTGCTGATGCTAAAAGTTAATATATGCAGGGAATGGAGTGAGGGGAGGGGCCATAAATGCTGGGGCACTGGCATATTCAACAGTACAGTGCCACGCTACAGGTGTTTGTGTGAACCATATCACAGCACTCACTACCACCAGCAGAAGGCATGCGTTAATGTTGGGCAATCGGGGGAGGCAGTACTCCCATTCCCCATGCATGCCCAAAGGCACAGCACACAAGCCTTGTACTGGTGTTCCCCCAAACAGATCCTGTGACCATGTGTCATGTGCCATACATCACTCCCTGGTAATCTAGTGGCCTCCTCCCATGTGATCCCTGACCACTGATCACCATCACCAGGAGCACATTATGCCCCACAATATATAGTACATGTACAGCACCTGTCCTGATAGCAATGACGAAATGTTCCCTGGTGGTCCAGTCGACCACTGCAGCCCCGTTTCCTGGTACAGTGCACCCCCCCACATACCTGATCGTCTAGTGGCCCCCTACCCCCCATCAGGATCCCCAACACCCGTTGTGATAAATTTCAAAAACTTCCCTGGTAGGCCAGTGCCCCACCCCATCACGACCCCGACTCTGTTATACGATATACTTCACAACTTTCCCTGGTAGTCTAGTGGCCCCCCACCCAGCAGTGCGAGACCACAACCGCCCCCCAACCATCCCATAAAGGAGCCAGCGACTGGCTCAGTCCTCCTCTCACCTCCACAGCCAGTCACCGACTGAGGTATGAATGAGCGCGGGGCCACTAGACTACTAGGGAAAGTTGTGAAATATATTACAATAGGAATCGGAGTCATGATGGGGGTTGGGAGGCCACTAGACTACTAGAGAAATTTATGAAATTTATTACAACGGGTGTCGGGGATTGTGATGGGGTGGGGGGGCCACTAGACTACCAAGGAAATAAATGAAATGTATTACAACGGGTGTCAGGGATCGTGATGGGGGTTAGAGCCACTAGCCAACTAGGGACTGGGCGCCTAAATGTGTACTGGTGTGGGGGTTCAGGCTTGAGGGGGACACTGGACTGCCAGGGATTAAACCTCGCAATCCATTTTCGCTGACATGTGGGACATGGACTCTCAACATGAGGGTCAATGAAGGACACTGACTCTCATAATGAGAGACACATCCTCAGACATGGTGATACAAGTTCAGAACACTATGGAACCCATTGACTTTACTAATACATAGTTTTGTTTTGATGTTGCATTTTACAATATTTTTATGTGTGCTACAATGTCTGAATGTAGATCATATTCTGTGTGTGTGTGGCACCTTTTCCATTAGGGACAGGGCAATTACGAAGGGTAACATGAGGGATGTCCCTCATAATGAGGGACATTTGTGAAGTATGCCAGGGATTGGGATGGGGTTCTCATTACTGGAGTTGGGGACCATGCTCGGGGGGAGGAGAGGAAGCACTACACAACCAGGGCAACTGTGGACCTTCCAAACTACATGTATTTATCTATATTTCTATCTATATATGCATATATATTATAGGGGTGAGGTCACGCCCTATAGTTAGAGTTGAATAGACACTTCAGTGTTAAACTCAAAATGTTGCACTTTAATAACTTTGCAACTGTTGAACGGATTTACCTAAAATTTGGTATGCACCTTCCTGCTGTGTAAATCTCTTGATCTGGCAAGTTTTGTTCTGGTCTGATGTGCAGTCTCCGAGTTACAGAGAGGTGAAAAAACATGTTTTTAGACATTGACTTTACTGGGATTTTTCTTTGAACTTGCCTACAGTCCTGAGGGCTTGTTTGTTTGGTATGACATTTTCAGGACTGAAAGGGACTACTCCACAGATGTGCCTTTTCCTAGTCTGGTGAAAAATCAATAAGCCATTTTTAAGTTATTACAATTTAAAAATTTGAAAAAATATTTTCTGAGCATGCTCAGTAGGCACTTCAATATAGCTGATTGATACGAAAGAGGAATTCTGCATTGTATGAGAAAATTCCTCTTTCATATGGCTGCCATCTTGTTTCCAGTTTGCCTGAAATTCAAATTTGAAACCTCCCAAAATGATATTCTGGGGAGGAAACAACACATGTAGCTTGCTTATTATGACCTCCTAAGTGCATTCTGCACTTTACTGTTCCGAAAATGCCCTTACAATGTGTGTTATTTAATATTTAAGTTCTTTGCTCGTATCAGCGTCATACTACATGGGATCTTAGTTCATATGACGATACGAACTCGGATCCTACATCATATGACTCTGATACAAACAAAGAATTTAAATGTGGATATCGCAGCCATTTTGGGGCATTTTCTCACCAAATTAACTTAGGTATTTTAGATTCCCACCTCATGAACACTGGCACTGTCATCTCATTACTCTGTCCCTAAAGGTGATTTCACGGTCACTGCATGGAATCACCTTTTGGGACAAGAAATCATCTTTCAGGACTGATTAATGAAATGACAGTCCCAGTGTTCATGAGGGGAGGTTCCAAAAAGCCCATGTTGAAAATTTGGTGCAATAAATGCATAAAATGGATGTGTTACAAGTGCATATTGCGCATTTTCTATGCACACTCATATCTTTGCCAATCTTTAATATTTTCACTCCAGATTTTCAACATTGCCATTTTTTCACACCTCCTCATGAACAGTATAGCTGTCATTTCTCACATCCTGCCTGAAATGTGTTTTTGCACCTTTGTCACAAAATGGTACATCACTAGGTGAAATCAACTTTTTGGATGGATTAACAAAATCACAGTGCTAGTGTTCAGGAGGGGATTTCCCAAAAAGCTCATGTTGAAAATCTGGTTAAAAAATTCCCCAAAATGGCCACGTTATAAGTATGTGTTATGCAGTTTTTATGCATGCTCGTAACTTCGTAAATTTTTCATATTTTCCTCTTGGTTTTCAACATTACCCTTTTCCACACCTCCTCAAGAACAGCATACAGCTGTAAGTTTTCACATCCTGCCTAAAACATGATTTTGCACCTGTGGCACAGAATGGAGCATTCGCTGGGCAAACTCAACTTTCTGGACAGATTAATGAAGTGAAAGTGACATTGTTCATGAGGTGAAGTCCCAAAATGCCATGTTGAAAATTGGGTGGAACAAATTCTAAAAATGCCCGTGTTACGTGCGTCCGTTGAATTATGGCACCTGTGGTGCCTTTCGGGTCCTTATCTCAAAAGTGATGTGACATATAGATTTCATTGGCTCTGTATCTCATGTGGAAGTCTCGCTGTCATGATTACAGTAACACTGCCTTTTTTTCATAGCTGCTATGGTTACTGAAATATTGGCAAATTAATGTTACAACTGTTCCTTGCCCTATAGGGCTGTTGTATGGCTCTGTACTTAATGTGTAAGTGGGATTGCAGGGCCCGTACTCCCACAGATGCATATCGCTATGCACAAATGGGCAGCTTGGTGGGAGTGCTGGGCCCTTTTACGAGTTGTTTTATACTTTTTCAAAAAGTAAAGAAATTTGTTGCAAAAAAACTTATGAACTTCAAAAACTTAAACTTAAAAAAGATATGCCAGCTATAATGTGTCATCATACTATGCTGGCAGTATAGAATCGATCATACTGTATTTGTTTTTTCATTACATAGTGTTATGTGAAATGAGTATAGTGTAGTGA
Source organism: Neoceratodus forsteri (assembly GCA_016271365.2). Taxonomy (NCBI): domain Eukaryota; kingdom Metazoa; phylum Chordata; order Ceratodontiformes; family Ceratodontidae; genus Neoceratodus; species Neoceratodus forsteri. The sequence goes on along the minus strand of CM028130.1, from coordinate 1,059,887,036 downwards.
TTATTGTGCCTACAGATGTGACTGACTCGCATAGTGTCTTGCAATCTTGCATGTGTCTTGCATGTGTGTGTGGGGGTTGGGGATATGCGGAGTTAGGGTTTTGAGGATGGGGGGGTGGGGTGGTAACCCTAATTTCAAATTTCCACACTTTTGTCACTGTGGAAACAACCCTAACTGATGCATTAACAGAGTTTTTTTGCACGTGCCACTATAGTTAGGATTACGTAGCCATTTCTATGTTAAACCTCAAATTTTGCACTTTAGTAACTTTTAAACCATTTGTCCGATTTTCCTGACATTTGTAATGTACAAAGATCCACCATAGATCTCTGGGTCTGGAAATTTTGTGTCAGTCGGATGTACGGTTGAGGAACCGTAGTGCGCTCAAAAAGTGAAAATTCCCCAAAGTTGCGATTTCTTTGTCCACCCATAATGCACTGAAGAATGCATTTGAGTTGATTCAAATTGGGTTGCCTGCATGTGTCCTGGGCTGCACTGGTGCCTTTTGAAGATTTGGAGAAAAAATGTTGCTCCGTTCAAAAGTTATGCCATTTTTTAATTTCCAGTTATAGCCTATGGGAAAATTTATATGTGCACTGCAAAAAGAATCGTGATCAAATCTGTTGATCGAATTTGCCCAAAAATGTTATCGTGCTGCCGCCATCTTGTTTTCAGTTAGCGAGAGAGAAAAAACACTGGAATTCAAAAAATATTGCATTTTAGAAGACACCAACCATTGGGTTTACCTAACTGGGCACCAAGGAATTAGTTTTCCAAGATCTAGTTCGGAAATATGTTTTTTTTTTAATTTTCCATTTTTGCACCACGATAACATTTTGGTTTTTCACGCTAACTCCAAAAAGTAACTGCACTAACATTTTTTTGTGCATGCTAACATTCCCATTATAGAGATAGGAGAATTGTGCAAACATGAAAGTGATCGCGCTAACACTGCATAATGTCAAATTTTGCTAAATGCTGTTTTCTTTGTTATTTGATTATGGCAAGCTGGATTGTGATATTGGCCTGAACTTTTCAGGGTGGCAACTCCTAGTGCAACAGATGTGCCTTTCAGTGGTTTGGTTCAAAAATGTTCAACAGGCCCATAGTTACAGCAATCCAAAGTACCACAATTTTCCCATAAGATAACATTGTCTGGTTGTTTTCTTTGTCACTTCCTTGTGGCAACGTGGATTATGTTATTGGCCTGAAATTTTCACGGTGGTAAGCCCTACTGTCACAGATGTGCCTTTTGAGGGTTTGATACTAAAACATTGAACAGGGCCATAGTTACAGCATTCCAAATTTCTGAAATTTTCCCATAGCATAACATTGCAGCGCCCATGACGCCTTTCGGGGCCCGTATCTCAAAAACTGTTTGAGATATGGACTTTTCGTCAAAAAATGTCCTAGTCCCCACTAAAGGGGGGCTAAAGACAGAACTAGGTTGGAAAGCCATGAAACACATGACATTTGAATTGTTTTTCTAGCTTGTACGGTTCCTGAGATATTTGCAAATTGCTCATTTTCATGTGTGTTACTGCGTCCTGATGTTATCCTGCTATAAGAAAATGATGTATCAATACACAATTATGTGCAGAGGCCTGCTGCATCATATCTTACTGTACATTGTAGACCTGACCAGCTGTGTAGGAGTGTGGGAGCTGAAACGTCCCATGCTCCCACTACAGTATCTTTGCTTTAGGGAGATTTTGTCGATTCAAAGAGATGTGCCTGTTTGTGTACCAATTGAAACATTGACTGGGAGCTTATTAGTCACCTCTAAAGGAGCACAACACACAAAACTAGGTTGAAAAGCTATGACATTTTTTATCTAGCTTGTACAGTTCCTGAGACATTTGACAATTAGGGCCCAATATTAAAAACTTTGCCCCACCCTAAATTAGCACTGCCCAATGGGAAAATTAGTCTAGAGCAAATAGCCTGCTATATTCAAAAGTAATAGCCTGGTGGTAAACCCATTAAATGTAGCATGCAAAGGAAGTCAGGCAAATGGGGCCTAGAGTGCAGGGCAAAAATAGATCAAGAGTAAGACAGCACTGAATATAGCAAATAAGGCTGCACTGAACATAGCTCCCAGGCAGCAGTACAAACGCTGACAGAAACACAGTGCAGAGGTGACACAGCCTGTCCAGGAACACAGGCAAGGAAAAACAGCCCTGAATGTGAACACAAGAGCAGACAGCAGTGCAGTATCTTTGAATGCCCAGGAACAACCAGGACCCACGTGTTACAACCAGTGAACAACACCAAGCTACCAGAAAACCCAAGCACCCAAAAAAGACACAGGACACAAAGAAGTTGTGAAATATGAAGCATATTCAAAAAAAGCTAATAAGTATGGTAGGAAAACAACAACAACAGTAAAAGAGAACACAAAATGGGAAAATACAGCATCAAACTACAATATAAAACCTAAAGGGGGATTACAGAGCAAAACACAAGGAGCAAAAGTGGCAAGATACGGACAAGGGCAAACTACAATGGAAAACACGATACAAACAATCCAAAGAAGAACATATTTACAATATAAAGTATGTACTTAGGCAGGAGAATGGAGGGAAAGGGGAAGGAAAGGGGGCGACAAAACAGAGAAGTAATGAGGCGAGGCAAATGGAGATGGGGGGCAGGAAGAAAAGCAAGAAAGAGGAAAATAGGCAGTAGCATGGTCCCGAGGGTGCTGGCAGCCACTTCTCCAAAATGGACACAACCCTCCGTGTTTCAGAAATCAGCACAGCCTGCTGCTCAATGATGGTCCGCTGTTGTCGAACCAGTCATCGGAGAAGGTCATTCCTCCCTTCTGTCTCTTCAGGATGAGTGACCCAAAGTGAAGAATGGCATGGACCTACAGGAGAAAGTGGGATAATAATGCAAACAAAGGGTGGACAACATGTTTCAACAACCATGCCCATGTGGCACTATAAACCAACACAGAAAGCACACCTGACACGTACCTATAGGAAAAGGCAGGATGCCACAGGCTGAATGAACCACCCTAAGTTACGCAAACATGCGTGGATGGATGGATGTATGCTAACAACACCACAGAACAGTGGACACCACACAGCTCTGCAGCACTTACAGTGATACAGTGCAATCAGACAGCCATAGCCTGAGATGTAAATGACAACGGGGCAGTGCACGATACACACATGGGATGACACATGATGGGACATGCTGGCCACGGAAACACAACCATGTAAAAAACAAGAGTCAGCAACCACCAGATGAATGGGAACAACCACCACAACCTATGATGGCAGTTAGCCAGTACAGTGGCATAGAAAGGCATGAGGCAAGGCTCACCACTAGGACAGTAGAAAATACACCGCTGGAATGCAGGGATACTACCAGGCACAACATAATGTTGGCCATGTACCTATAGTAGCAGAATAGCTGTCAGGCACAGACATGACAGGTACAGTGATGCTCATGCATGTAGAGCATTAACCCACCCACCTGGGAACAAAATACCACCACAAGGGCAAGCACCCTGAGCAGCGCACAGGTACAACAGCAAAACACATGCCACGGTACAGGCATGATAGTTGTACATGCACCTGGCACACTGTGGAACAGGCAGTGCATGGCAGGATAGGGAAGAGGGCCAGCCACACAGATATGCTGCAATGGATGGACCACTGTGCAGTGGCACAGATGCATCAGCAGAACACCAAGCAGTGGCCACAATGCAGCAATAGGACCCGTGACCCACAACCCACTGGGGTCCAACAATGTACGGACAACAACAGCACCAGTGTACAAACCCAGGCCTGAAAAGAAAGGCACACAATGGACACTGCAGCATGTGCTGGCAGTGCAGAGGACTTGTTAAGCAACAGAAGCTAAGCACTCACCACCCCGTACCATATGTACACTGGAGACAGTGATAATTAATAACCCGTATCATCAAAAACATCAGACACCTGACGCATGTAGGCATATGATGGGTCCATTATCACAGGCATTGATAAAAAATCCATCATGAGCCAAACTACATCAGGCATATGATGATTTCGAAGATACAGGGTCTTATTTATCACAATCACTGATGTACATGTGATGTGGGGTGGTGAGTGTTTGGCTACTGTTCATTAAATGATGTGATTTTTGGCTGGATCACCACTGTCCCAGTATGAACCCATGTTCTTTAACTGCAGTGGACCTGCACATAACCACAGACATTGGTGGGCACACCATGATGCTAGACTGCCAGAGACATGGCACATATGGCTGCCAGCATGTGCAGTACAGGACAGAGTAGCACAGTACAGTGTACTGTGTATACCACCACATCCAGAGCAACAGCAGTGTTGGCAGGGCATAGAACCCCCCTCAATGGTACAACAAAAAACATTGTAGAACCACACAGAGTACTCTCGCAATACACCATGGTCTCCATCACTGCTATCCTCTGTGTACTGGGCCATGTGGGGTACTCTCCTGTGGTCCTGCAGGCTCCTAGAGTGGTGGCTGTCCACCTATGACACACTGCCTTCTTCGGCTGGTGTCCAGCGCTCTTTTGGGTGTAAAGGGCACAGGTGCATCAATACATGACAACATAGCACTGCAGAGTTACACACAGAATTGATACATGTACACTACACAATGCAGCACACAGATGACACCAGTGGCATGCCATCATTATGCAAGGTCCCACTCCCCAATGGCAACATCACACATGACCCGCACATAGTTGGACAGGTGTGTCTTCACAGACACACTGAGCAGCCACTGTGGATACAATAAAGAACAGGGTACCCACATGTGAGAAGTCAGTGGAGGCACATACACACACACACACACACAAACTCATGGTGGCACCAGTGGTCTAGCAGAGCTCATACAAGGGTACAAAATGCAACACACAGACACAAGCAATGGGAGATCCGAGACACACCCTGCACGCACACAGATACAGACGGCAGTCACTGTGCTGAGATCGGTAACTTACCTGGCACTGGCACTGGCACAGCCTATCCAGGACCATGCGTTTAAAGTGCTCCACCTGCCTGTTCTGATGTCTCTGCAGATCCACATAATGATGGCGGAATTTCTCCCCATCTTAGTGAATCTCAGTTTGGGACATCAAGTGTCATGCAATGGAGTCCCACACCTGTCTGCATGGGACATCACCCTCCCACACCTCTCCAAACAGCAGCCTGTGCCTCTGGACCACCAGTTCCACAAGGTTGGAGGTCTCCACCTCTCCCCACCTCCTGTCCCTGTGAACAATAGCCCTCTGGTGCCATCTGCCTAACATAATTTGTTCTGTAGTGTGACACTTGCAGGAATGGCAACAATATCCAGGCATTGGCCAATAGGGCTTTGCTATGGTACAACACATGCACTGCACCATGGTGTAGGTTGTCACGCTAACGCGATAGTGCCACACAGACCGAAAGTGAATGTACTGCATGTGCACAACCCCCAGTGACCCCTGTGCTGAGCTCTGCACATGCACAACATCCTGCACAATCGCTGTATAGCACTGCGCTATAGTGCTTGCATGGCACAATGGTATCTGCATTATAGGGCGTGTGCATATGGGTAGCACATGTGCAGTGTTGTGGTGGTATTGCAGCACCATTGTTTGTGTGGCCACTGTGCATGCATGCCAATTTACCCAGGGGTCACTTTAGAAGCCAGTGGGGCACAAGATCCAAGGCAGCATGGGTTCACAGCGGGAAGGTCATGTCAGACGAATCTAATTGATTTCTTTGACTGGGTGACCAAAGTAGTAGACCAGGGAGGGGCTGTGGACATGGCCTACCTAGACTTTAGCAAGGTATTTGACACAGTCCCACACAAAAGATTAATAGTCAAATTAACCAGCCTTGGAGTGGGTCCCAGGGTGGTAGTCTGGGTAAAACATTGGCTGAACAACAGGGCACAGAAGGTAATTGTAAATGGAGTCCACTCTGAAGAAAGAGGGGCTACTCGTGAGGTACCGCAGGATTCAGTACTGGGTCCAGTCCTTTTTAATGTCTTTATAAGTGACATTGCAGAGGGACTGGAAGGAAAAGTATGCCTCTTTGCAGATGACACAAAGATCTGCAACAGGGTTGATACACAAGGAGGCATTGAAAGTATGAGAAGGGACTTGGCAAGGTTGGAGGAATGGTCAGAAGTATGGCAGCTTGGATTCAATGCAAAGAAGTGCAAAGTAATGCACCTGGGAAATAAAAACTCAGGGGAAGAATACACAATGGGGGGGTAGTAACAACAACAAAAATGGAAAGGGACCTGGAGGTAATCATATTAGATGACCTTAAGGTTGGCAAGCAATGTGAGAAGGCGGTAGGGAGGGCTGGAGGGGAAACTGGGATATATAGGGAGAGGCATCACCAGCAGAAAACAGGAAGTTGTTATCCCCCTGTACAGACAGTTGGTGAGACCCCATCTGGAGTACTGCGTCCAGTTCTGGAGTCCCCATCTCCACAAGGACATAGACAGGATGGAGGCAGTTCAGAGGAGGGCAACTAAAATGGTGCAGGGTCTGCAAGAGAAGCCATATGAGGAGAGGCTAAAGGAGCTGAATATGTATACCCTTGAGGAAAGGAGGGGGGGGACATGATAGAAACATTTAAGTACCTCTGTGGAATCAACAAAGTCCAAGAGGGTAGCATCTTTCAGAAAAAGAGATGTGCAAGAACAAGGAGACACAATTTGAAGATAGAGGGGGGACAGCTCAGGGGCAATGTGAGGAAGTATTTTTTCACAGGTAGGGTGGTGGACGCATGGAACAGCCTTCTTGAGGAGGTTGTGGGGTCTAAAACTGTGGGAGAATTCAAGAATGCATGGCTAATAGCTTGGCAGAAGACACCAGGACAAAGGACTGCTGTGTAACTGGACTTCTCTGCTGGGACTAAAGAAGAACTTTTGTACTTGGACCTTTAATTTAGGTTAAAAAAAACCTAACAAAAGAAAAAAAAGTGTGTGTTTGTCTGAGTTAACTGAACTGAATGGGTATCTGAACAGTTATCTAGGTGTAAATCTCAGGTGATTGAAAGGACTTAATAGCTGTGAGGTTTAAATTACTTGTAGAAAGATCTAGTAAGTAGGGGGAGTGGCTTAACTAGAAGGAATCTACATTTAAAGACTGCCTTAGAAAGATTCTGCTAATAGCTTGGCAGAAGACACCAGGAGAAAGGACTGATGTATGACTGGACTTCTCTGCTGGGACTAAAGAAGAAGAACTTTTGTACTTGGACCTTTAATTTAGGGTAAAAAAAACCTAACAAAACAAAAAAAAAGTGTGTGTTTGTCTGAGTTAACTGAACTGAATGGGTATCTGAACAGTTATCTATGTGTAAATCTCAGGTGATTGAAAGGACTTAATAGCTGTGAGGTTTAAATTACTTGTAGAAAGATCTAGTAAGTAGGGGGAGTGGCTTAGCTAGAAGGAATCTACATTTAAAGACTGCCTTAGAAAGATTCTGCTAATAACTTGGCAGAAGACACCAGGAGAAAGGACTGCTGTGTGACTGAACTTCTCTACTGGGACTATATTGCCCTCCTTCCCTCCCCTCCACCCCCAACCCAAAGCTAGTTCTATTTTTATAGGCACAGGATTTGACTGACAACAGGAACTTCCTGTTTGGGAGCAGGAAGTGAGTGATCACAGAACCACCAAAGACCCACCATCCTAGAAGGGCAAGAGTAGCCTCCCGCCCCCTCGAGTTGTTGGAGGTCTGCCTCTGAGCAAGTTAGTGGTCTACTGAGAAATATAGGATATTCTTGTCTCACAACAGGACAATCAGGAGCTTAAAGGGCACACAGGCAGAAAGTAAGGAGAGAGAAAAAAAACAAGAGGAAAGAGTAAGGATTGCAAACAGTTAAGGGGCCAGAAATAAGACATGATTGGAGTGGTGCAGTGCAGTGGCTGTGGAGCAGCAGTCTTCTGGGAGACGTTCTGAGGATGCAGTGTTGTCCCATCTGCAGGCACTCTCTGGGCTGAGGGAGGAGGTTGCTCATCTCCAGGTTGAGTTGGCCAGATTTGTGGGACCTCTCTTCCATCCAGGGACCACCAGGGCCACTGCCGTGCCTCAGAGGTTGCCAAGAAAGAGGAGTGGTTGGACCACAGTGGGCTCAGGGAGGGTGAGGGTGGTGGAACAGAGGAGCATCCCTCCAGTTGTACCTCTCCACAATTCCTATGCCATTCTGGCAAAGTGTGGTTCCTCTATGGAGGCACCCGCAGTGGAGACCAAGGAGGATGCTGGAACCTCCACAAAGGAGACCCCAGGAGGGTGGCAGGGGATCCTGCAGGAAGTAAACAACTCCTGGTGGGGGACTCCATTGTTAGGAAGGTAGAACTGAGGAAGGAAGGGGAGAGGGAGGTAAGGTGCCTGCCTGGCGCCATGGCTTGAAGGGACAGGGAGCGAATCCTCAGGATTGCTGGAGCAGCTGCACAGGGGAGGGAGCTGGATGTCATTGTCCACCTAGGGACAAATGATCTGGCTAAGAAAGGGATTAGAGAAGTGCAGGAAGAGTTTGTGGAATTGGGGAGGGGCCTTAGTCAAGTAGCACACACAGTAACCTTCTCAGACGTGCTGCCCATCTATGGTATAGGAGAGGCTAAGGTGTTCCACACCATGGGATTCAATCAGTGGTTGAAAAACTGGTGTGGAGCTCAGGGATTTGGCTTCACTGGGGACTGGGGGTCCACCTGGAGTGATGTAAGCCTATACTGGCATGATGGGCTGCATCTGTCCGGGAGGGGAACCAGATCCTAGTGATAGGTTTAAATGCTTCATTGGCAAGCATTTAAACTAGCCAAGGGGAGGCACTGAAAGGAGCAGGGAAATCCTAGCCCCCAAATAATCATGGTAGTAGTGCAGCAAACACCAACATAGAGGTGTTGATAGGAGAAGGGCTGGGGTAAATGGAGAAAGTGACAAAGGCAAGAAGGACAGAGATGGGGCAAAGGAGTAAGGCCATCAGGAAATGGTGGGTAATGAGTACCAATGCTCTAGTCTGGGCAACAAGCTCCCTGAGCTGGTGGCCTTGATGGAAGAGGGATGCCTGGATATCGTAGCAGTCACAGAAACATGGTACACAGAGAACCATGACTGGGATGTTAACATACCAGGTACATAACCTACAGGGAGAGACATGCAGGGGAGAAGAAGGGGAGGACTAGCTCTCTATGTAAAGGAAGGGATAAAAGCAACTGAACAAAAGAGTAAACAGGGAGGAGAGGAGGCACTGTGGGTCACCTTGGAGACTGGAAAGGGCACCACAATCTGCACAGGGGTTGTGTACAGACCCCCATGTCAGGGGAAGGGAATGGACAAGGATATGATAGAAGGCATTCTTAGAATGGCAGAGAATGGGGAGATACTGTTTATGGGAGACCTGAATATGCCAGATGTTAACTGGAGCACATTTGCTGCAGCCACATCCAAGAGCAGGGCCATTCTTGATGCCCTACAGGTGGCAGGCCTCAGACAGCTAGTTTCAGAACCCACTCATGAGGGAGCAATCTTAGACCTCGTACTCTCAAACAGGGGCAGTGAGAGGATCTCATATCTAGAAGTGGGTTACCATCTGGGGACAAGTGACCATCAAACAGTGTGGTTCACGTTAAAATCAACTACAGAGTCAAGCCATATAAAAAAATGAGGTTACTGGACTTTAGGAGGGCTGACTTTGGCAAGATGAGAGAGTGCCTCAGAAAAGCACTAGCAAACAGGCTAGAAGGAGGTGTGGAGCAACAATGGGGAATCATCAAAACTGCCATCACAGAGGCAACAAGCCTTTGTGTGAAGCAAATAAACCAATCAAAATGAAAGAAAAGCCACTATGGTTCTCAAAAGAGGGTCTGTGAAAGTCAGGAAGAAAAGATAGCATTCCAGAAGTATAAGGAAACACAGAAGGAGCAGGGCAGAGAGCTGTACCAGTTAAGGCAGAAGGAAGCAGGAGGGAAGTCAGAATAGCAAAGGCCCAAACTGAGGAAAAGATAGCCAACTCAGTTAAGAAGGGTTATAAAACCTTTTATAGGTACATCAGCGAGTGTAGAAAGACAAAGGGAGGGATAGTGAGGCTGAATAGAATGAACAGTGGGTGGGCAGAGGGGGACAGTGAAAAAGCAGGGATATTGAATGAATATTTCTGCTCAGTATTCACAAAAGAGGAGGGGGAAGTTCCTAATCCAATTAACAGAAGCACTCTTGATAGGAGGGTCGATCCCAGTCCTTTCACAGAAGAAAGGGTTCTGCAAGAACTCCTAAAACTGAAGGTGGACAAAGCAATGGGTCCTGATGGAATTCACCCCAGAATTCTGAAAGAATTAAGGGATGAACTAGTGAAACCACTGGCTACTCTTTTTAATAAATCATGGGAGGATGGTGTGGTACCTGAGGACTGGAGGAAGGCGGATGTGATTCCCCTTCACAAAAGTGGGACCAAGACAGAGGCAGGAAACTACAGACCTGTCAGTCTGACCTCTGTGGTAGGGAAAGTGATGGAGTCACTTCTGAAGGAAAGAATAGTTGAGTACCTAGAGGTCAGTGGAGCACAAGACCCAAGGCAGCATGGGTTCACAGCGGGAAGGTTATGTCAGACGAATCTAATAGATTTCTTTGACTGGGTGACCAAAGTAGTAGACCAGGGAGGGGCTGTGGACATGGCCTACCTAGACTTTAGCAAGGCATTTGACACAGTCCCACACAAAAGATTAATAGTCAAATTAACCAGCCTGGGAGTGGGTCCCAGGGTGGTAGCCTGGGTAAAACATTGGCTGCACAACAGGACACAGAAGGTAATTGTAAATGGAATCCACTCTGAAGAAAGAGGGGTTACTAGTGAGGTACCGCAGGGTTCAGTATTGGGTCCAGTCCTTTTTAATGTCTTCATCAGTGACATTGCAGAGGGACTGGAAGGAAAAGTATGCCTTCTTGCAGATGACACAAAGATCTGCAACAGGGTTGATACACAAGGAGGCATGGAAAGGATGAAAAGGGACTTGGCAAGGTTGGAGGAATGGTCAGAAGTATGGCAGCTGGGATTCAATGCAAAGAAGTGCAAAATAATGCACCTGGGAAACAAGAACCCAGGGGAAGAATACACAATGGGTGGGGAGGTAGTAACAACAACAAGAAAGGAAAGGGACCTGGGGGTAATCATATCAGATGACTTTAACGTTAGCAAGCAATGTGAGAAGGCAGTAGGGAGGGCTGGGGGTATACTGGGATGTATAGGGAGAGGCATCAGCAGCAGAAAACAGGAAGTTGTTATCCCTCTGTACAGATAGTTGGTGAGACCCTGTCTGGAGTACTGTGTCCAGTTCTGGAGACCCCATCTCCACAAGGACATAGACAGGATAGAGGTATTCCAGAGAAGGGCAACTAAAATGGTGCAGGGTCTGCAAGAGAAGCCATATGAGGAGAGACTAAAGGAGCTTAACATGTATACCCTTGAGGAAAGAAGGGAGAGGGGGGACTGATAGAAACTTTTAAGTACCTCAGTGGAATCAACAAAGTCCAAGAAGGTTGCATCTTTCAGAAAAAGAAACGTGCAAGAACAAGGGGACACAATTTAAAGATAGAAGGAGGGCAGTTCAGGGGCAATGTGAGGAAGTATTATTTCACAGAGAGGGTAGTGGATGCATGGAACAGCCTTCCTGAGGAGGTTGTGGGGTCTAAAACTGTGGGAGAATTCAAGAATGCATGGGACAGACATAAGGCAATTCTTGTGGGGGGTAGGAAGAAATAGGCTGTTGGTTAACTAGGATCTGCGGCCTATCCTGTAGGTACGGAAATGGGCAGACTAGATGGGCCAAGCGGTCCTTATCTGCTGTCAAAGTCTATGTTTCTATGTTTCTATGCATGGGACAGACATAAAGCAATTTTTGTGGGGGGTAGGAAGAAATAGGCTGTAGGTTAAATAGCATCTGCAGCATATCCTCTAGGTAGGGAAATGGGCAGACTAGGTGGGCCAAGCGGTCCTTGTCTGCTGTCAAAGTCTATGTTTCTATGTTTAGGGTCACGCATGCGCATTGTATCCTCTTCCGGGTTGTGCAGCACCATTGCGTTAGCATGGACAAGGCTACATTAGTGCAGTTGTGCCAGGTGCAAGGTTTGCCAGTGAAAATACAGTACTAACCTGTGCTGTTCCCACTATGTCTGGCAGAAGAAGACAGAGGGCAGTTGTGCACAGGGACAGGAGGTGGGGGAGGTGGAGGATCTAGATTTGCTGGAGTTTGTTGTGCAGCGGCGGAGGTGCCTGTTTGGGAAGATTAGGGAATGTGGCCTGCCCCACAGGCAGGTGTAGGGCTCCATCGCCCATCACCTAACAGCCTGCACAGGGGTTCCCAGGGATGAGGAAAAATGCAGGCATTGGTGCGTGGACCTACAAAGGCGTCCGGTGAGGCAGCTGAAGTGCTACAGGTGCTCCACCTTATGGACTGCATGGAAGTATAGGGTGGAAGCTGCATGTCAAGGTGTGCTCACAGCATACTCCTGTTGGTGGAGATGGAACTACAGGCTGGATGACGCACAGTATGATTGTGGGTAGCCATAAGCAGTGCATACACCTTACCTATGCATCACTGCACTCAGTAAAACACAGTACTATTTACAAATAGTATATGTAAATATATAAATCCATATATATTGACACATATACTGCCCATGTACATAAGTACTGTGGAACACAACCCTACCCCTCGCCCCCCCAACACCAACATGCTCCTAGACAGCTGGTTAGGTGTACTGCATAAGATAATGACGCAGCAGGCCTCTGCACATAATAGTGTACTGATACATCATTTTTCTTATGCCAGGGTAACATCAGGAGGCATTAACACACAGAAAATGGCAGTGAAAAATGCTTGTGGTTGTGGCCGGATAATATCAGGCAGCATTTTCACCGCCATTTCGTATGTGTTAATACCTCCTGATATTAGTCCAGCATAACCAGATAATATCGGGCAGTGTTTTTCACACCCTTTTCTGTCTGTTAATGCCTGCTGATGTTACCCTGTCATAAGACAATGATGTTTCAGTACACTATTATGTGCAGAGGCCTGCTGTATCATTATCTTATCCTGTAGACCTGGCCAACTGTGTGGGAGTGTGGGACCAAAAGGGTCTCCCACTCTCACTACGGTATCTTTGCTTTGGGGATATTCAGTCAGTTCAAAGAGATGTGCCTGTTTCTGTACAAATTGAAATGTTGTTTGGAGCAATGGGGCTGAAGGGCCCCATCCTCCCTCTTCTGTGGTTATGGCCGGATAATATCAGACAGCATTTTTACTGCTCTTTTGTGTGTGTTAATGCCTCCTGATGTTACCCCGACATAACTAGATAATATCGGGCAGCATTTTTGTCCCATGCTCCCTCTTCTGTGGTTATGACCAGATAATATCAGACAGCATTTTCACAAACCTTTCGTGTGCATTAATATCTCCTGATGTTACCCTGGCATGACTGCTCTCATTATAGTATATTTGCTTTGGGGACAGTTTCTCGTTTCAAAGAGATGTCCCTGTCTTTGTGCAAGTTGAAACGTTGCTTTATGCCCTATGCTCCCTGTTCTCTGGTTATGACTGCATAATATCGGACAGCATTTTTCACAGCTGTTTCATGTGTGTTTATGATTCCTGATGTTACCCCAGCATAACCAGATAATATTGGTCAGCATTTTTTACCACTGTTTCATGTGTGTTAATGCCTCCTTATGTTACCCTGTCATAAGAAAATGAAGTGTCAGTACACTATTATGTGCACAGGCCTGTTGTGTTGTTTTCTTGCCCTGTGCACATGAATAGTTGTGTGGGAGCATGGGGACCAAACAGCTTTTAGGCAAAGTTCTGGAATGATAGCCCTACAGTGATGGAATACCATGGCTGTTACACTATGCTTCTCTTGTGCTATGTCTGTTTTTAATATCTCTTGCTTCCCTATGTTAGAGAGGCAGAGAAGAACTGTATAATCGAAAATATATTTTTCTATTTACTTGTCTTGCGTATTTTGAAATAGAAATAACAAAAATATAATGTGTGACAAAAAATATTAATACATCACGGATATAAAATTGTTTTCAAACTTTTTATTATAGGAGCTGGTGAAAACAAAATGTTGCTTCTTATTACAAAAACAAAAAATAAAAGATAAAAAAAATGCTGCGTATGTTGCTGGAGGCTTTATGTGGAAGGGCGTGGCCAGTTTCTTGAATGCAGAGGGAAGTGGAAGCTGCTGTCCAGGGAAGGTGTCTGAGGCGTATTATAGAAGGATGCAGAGGTTCTTTTCAGTGGTGACTAGCATCATCTTCTGATGTTGCTGGTGTTGAGGTGGTCTTCTTCATTGTGTCTGTCAGCAACTGGACTGCCTGGTAGACGTATAGCAGTCTCATGTTAGTTGTTTTAATTTCTGTTTGAATTTGATTTAATTTTTGAGTATTATTAGCCAATGTTTCATTGTTTTGTGCCAATTGTTCTGAAATTTTTTGCATTGTGGTATTCATTGACTGCTGTACCTCTATCAGGGTGTCCAGTCACTGACAGAGTGCATCTGTGTTCAGGAGTCTAGGTTCTGTAGAGAAACAAAAAGAGAAATATTTAAAAAAATACATACGAGATTTATTTATTTAGCTTTTGTTGACCAGGTAGGTACATTAGACAATCTGTATGGCTATTTTCAGGTACGACCCGGGATATTTGCTTATCTGTGTGTTCACATTCAGTTGCTATGGTGAACATTGCCTGTACTTTGCCATAAATATATGTTAGTCCACCGGTTGTTGATTGGAAAGAACTGAGGTGACCGTGTTGTTATTTGGCTTTGTAAATTGGGGGTTATTTCGACAAAAACACAAGCTTTGTCAGTTTGCCTACAGTGGTGTTCCATTGGCTGTACTCCTCTTCATGGGTAGCTTATACAGTTATGAAATTATACTGGCTGCGTATGTACAGCTACTGAGTAGATGACACACCTTACTGAACCGAAAGCAATCTGGTCGATTATGCTTTCACTTTAAAATGAGATATTATATAGCTATAAAAAATCCAGTTATTTGTTTGGCTGAGGAGGTTTAAATCCAGTGCTGATAGGCCAAGATGCAGCACTTGAAAAAGGAGCAGTAGCCTCTTTACAATAAAATCAATCATGCCAGCTATTCCTGAGTGTTGTCACAAATGTGCCTGTCAAGTTTACTCACTAAAAAGCTTCAACTAGGCCCTGAAAACAAAACTGTATTCCATTTTTATGTTTGCTCGCACGCATGTGCAAGAAACATAGTGCCATCATCCAAGTTTTCAGAAGTGTGGCACCTGTCTTCCAGTTCAGTCAGTGTGTTTGCAGGCATGGCCGCAGTTCTCCAATGAACGCTGCATCTGTCTATGACAGCAGTTGAAAATGCAGTGCCATACAGTTGAAAGGGAGAGCTCCGCTTTAGTGAGCAGTGCTCTTCCCCTCACACATGCACGCTGCATCGCATTGGCGTGCTCATGCCTCCCCATGTACACACTATATGGCAGACGGGGTGCCTAACTCGCTGGCTTCACCTCCCCAAAAGTTTCCAGGTGCCATGTTGGAGCCCACCACAGTGGCAAACTTTTTATGGCCAACAAGGGTGCCTAACTCGCCGGCTCCAGACCCCAAAACAGTTTTCCAGCTGCCACACTGGGAGCTCACCCCAGCGTGGCAAATGTCCCGTCGTCATCCTAAAAACCTGTAAACAAAAGTTCCTCAGCGGTCTCCTGCCCACCCGCACCCACCCTCTGCACATCCTACCTCCCCACACACACCCCTTACCCCATACTTACCTCCGAGGCCTCACGCGATGATCTTCGTGGACCAGGAACACATCTGCACTCTTCAAAGCCGACCACAAACTGAGGAAATGCCGGTAAGCTGTGCAATGCAATAAATAGGGTTTTTTCAACTTTAATGCATATCTCAGGCATTTTTTGGAATTTTGGCACCAAATTTTCAACAAGAGGTTTTTGGGACCCCTCCTCATGAATTATGGAACTGTCATGGCATTAATCAGGCCTGAAGGGTGATTTTGCAGTCACTGTGCGAAATCCCCTTTTGGGACTGATTAACAAAATGACAGTGCCAGTGTTCATAAGGTGGGCTCTCAAAAAGCCTATGTTGCAAATTTTGTGAAAAACTTCCTAAAATTGACTGTTTTACGAGTGTGCGTTGCGCAGTTCCTACGCAAGCTCATAAGTTCACGAATTTTTAATATTTGCACTCCGGATTTTCAACATTGCCATTTTACCACACCTCCTTATGAGCAGTACAGCTGTCATTTTTCACATCACCCAAAATGTGTTTCCCTGCCTGTAGTGCACAATGGCGCAGTTGGTGTGCGCAATCAATGTTTGGGACAGATTAAGAAAATCATAGTGACACTGTTCATGAGCAGAGGTCTTAAATGGCTATGTTGAAAATTTGGTGAAAAAATTCCCAAAATTACTGTTTAGGAGCGCATTAAGCAGTTCCTACTCACGCCACAAGTTTGTGAATTTTTAATATTTGCATGCCAGATTTTTCAACATTGCCATTTTATTACACTTCCTTATGAGCAGTACAGCTGCCATTTTTCACATCTCACCCAAAATGTGTTTCGCACATGTAGCGCACAATGGTGCAGTCGGTGTGCAAAAGCAATGTTTGGGACAGATTAAGAAAATCACAGTGACACTGTTCATGAGCAGAGGTCTTAAAATGGCTATGTTGAAAATTTGGTAACAAAAGTGCATAAAATGACTGTGTTACGAGTGAGCATTGCATAGTTTCCACGCACCCTCATAATTTCATGAATTTGTAATATTTTCAGTCCAGATTTTCACCAGTGGCATTTTTCCACACTTCCTTATGAACAGTACAGCTGTCATTTTTCACAACATGGCTGAAATGTGTTTTCACATTTTCAGTGCAGAAATGCGTGGTCGCTGTGGGAAATCATTGTTCTGGACAGATAAAGAAAATCACAGTGACACTGTTCGTGATCGGAGGTCCCAAAATACCTGTGTTGACAATCTGCTGTAAAAATTCCCCAAACTAATTACATTATGGGTGTGCGTGCACAGTTTCTACACACATTCGTGACTTCACCAGTTTTTTTAATATTTTCACTGCAGATTTTCAACATTGCTATTTTTTACACCTCTCCATGAACAGTACAGCTGTCATTTTTCACATGCTTTTCGGAATGTGTTTTTGCACCTGTGGTGCTAAATGCCATAGCCGCTGTGCAAAAGCAGCTTTCGGCTAACAAACTGATATTGCCACTGTTCATGAGGTAGGGGGTCACAAAAAAACCATGTTGAAAATTTGGAGTGAAAACACCAATGAATGCCTGAGGCGTTAGGGTTTCCGACCATAACGCCTCACCCTGTAGAGAATGACAGGCATCAGGGGTGTGACTTGGGATTCTCACCTGTAATGCTCATACCATTCCACACCCTGCAGCCAGTGAGAGGTATTGAGGTGTGCCTTGGACTCTTCGGCCCCAAAGTTCACCCCATTCTGCTATATCACACCCATCTCACTGTATTTCCTGATGGAATGGGGTGTGCATAAGGGTCAAAGACCCCAAGGCACACCGTGACACTTATCAATGTCTGCAGGGTAGGGTGTGGTTAAATGGCATGGCCGTTATGCCTGATGACCCAAAGGCACACCCCAATGCCTGTCAGTCTCTGCAGGGTGGTGGTGGGGTTGGCTTCAGTTCAGTACTTCACTGCTATTCCTATTATGCAGCTCTGTAACTCCTACACTACCAATGCCAATGCCAGCAAGCAAACATTCTGCATTTACAAATGCTTGTTAAACATAACAATGCAATGTCATTCACCCTCATAATAATCACATTGTACTCATATACATGGCTTGAAAAATGAAGTACCACAGTAATTAGAATTGTAATTTATGGTGTTTTTTTGATGAACATGAAAAATGAACTTCTTATTGTCACCTCTTTACTAGGGAAATCTGTGTTGTTTAAGCTGCTACACATAAAACAAAAAAACTTCTTCCATCTCTGGCACTGTGTCGTATGCCATTCACAGTCAACATTTTGTAAATAGAACTATGTGATGTTAGATGTAAGGTGGCAGCAGTACTTGGTCAGTGGCATTACGGTCCGACCCACCCTATGTGTGACGTTATTCAGCAATGATGTACAGTACATCCTGTCATGCCTTATTGCTTAAATATTGTAAAACAGTACAACCTGATTGAGCCTTTTGCTTATTGTGTTTGACAATTGACAGTGTAAGAGAAGCACAAATGGGTGAGTGTCACAGGTCTACTGAATGGGATAAAACTGCAGCAGAGTGGAATAACCCTTGGCAAATACTATGTGTAGGTGACAAAAAACAACAACAATAAAAAATGTTGTTGAGTGTTCAATTATGATAACAAAAGCAAAACAAAAAATACTGCTCCTGAGGTGGTTACTGGCTGTGAGGACTGAGACACTGAATGCTACACCTTGTGCCACACTGCTGTTTCGGTTTGGGTAATTGGGAGGGGGAATGGATGGGGGTGGAGCCAGCACATGTACTAAGTTAATGGTCAATTGGTTTTCCGATCCAGGTTGGGATACATTTATAGCCACTACAAGGATGTTTGTGGTGCAGACCCAAGGGCAGTAGAGAGAGGAACGGTTATAATATAGATGGTGGCATCGATTGCTGCTTGTGCATAACTACACTTGCACTTGGGTGGGTATGGCAAAAAAAGAGTACAGTAGAAAAGTGGAAGCTTGCAGTTGCGAGATCCATGAAGGATCTGTTGCTCCCATGTCAACCCCCATCCCCTCCTCTTTCTGGACTGTAGTTGTTGGTCTGTGGGAGGGGAGAGGGAAAGTTGGTATCATTCGTTGTTGGCCATACCATTTTTTAGGGGGATATATCAACTTGTGGGGGGCTACTGGGCGTGTTGTTAGTGACAATCGAGGAGCGCAGCATGAGTCCCTCGGGGTGTACAGCTGTCTGCCAGGATAACTGGAAGGTGAAACTGGTGATTGAAAACAAAAACACTCATCATCAGGAAAAAGGAAGAGAAGTGTTGTGTGTGCGTGTGTGTGTGTGTGTGTGTATGTCTGTAACTCAGTGGTTCACAAACTGTTACAGTACTAGGGATGAATAAAGAATTGATCAGTAGTATGTAATATAATATTAAGATGAAAACATTTCCATATTACGCTTTGATGTGCATGCTTGGTTTGCTAAAACTATTACTGTTCACCCTCAGTGTTTAAGCTGCATCTAAGATATTGGGTGTGCATTTCACGTGAAGAGGAAATGCTTTCACATCCTTTATTGTGTATTGAATTAATGATTCCTGTTCCCCCCATACAAATAACTATATAATGTATGGGGAGCCCTTATTATTAACTGAAATCAAGCAGACTACAACCTTGTTATACCATTCTTATGACATCACTCTGTTGTTAACCCTTCTTGAGAATGGTATAACAAAACTAAATACTCACAATAATCAGAGTTTCTTAAAGTAATTCAGTAATTAGATCACAGTGACACAATCTTATCAGCCCATACACTATAAAATATAGTGTATAGTCTTTGCTTAACAACTGTGCTGAAAACACTTCTTGAGCTTGACATGACATCTGAAAACCTCATGAGCTCACTCTGGAGGTTTACAATGATTTCATTGCAACCTCTCGAAGTGTTTACAGTGTGATTATTAACTAAAGACCATACATTATCCTGTATGTATTAAATGCCATAACACATGACTGTTAATCATGGTACTTATTACATGGTTGTTTGTGTACAACAATGGTGGTGAAAAAATGCAGCCCTGAATTTCATGTAACAAAATATGGGGGTGCACCATCTACAGTTGAATTTGTGCACACACCATACTTGTTGAATGAATGCATTAACCCGTTGCACTTCATATTTTGGGTTTGATGCTCTACTTGACTTTGTGTAACTTTCTTGTTGGAAACTATTACATATATAACTTGTTTTTGTTTGATGGTGGTGCTTGGGTATCACTGTACATGCATAGTATACATATATTGAGATGGGCCAGGTTGTGGTTCCTCCTGTTGCAGAGCTTCATTTTTAACTTCAACCATGACCCTGGTCTCCACTGGCTCTGTAGAAGTATAGAAAACAAATATGTCAAGATGGGTTGTTGTTTATATGTCATAAGTTACAAGAGCTCTGTTTTATTTTTATACATTAATTTGATGTTCTTTAAGTATATGCATTTATATTGTGCTGCTTTTAGAGGTGATAGCTATGTGGTCTTGCAAATTTAAAATTTGGAAGACGCATTAAGACTTTGAAGATTTACTCAACCTCAATATGCAAAAGACACATTTTTAACTGGGTTGCAGATAGTTTTGCATATTAACAGTGAAGGTAAAGTGGTTTGCTCCATTTTCTACTATGAATTTTGCCCAGTTATTTGCGCGATTCCTATCTACTGTCTTGTGCTGCTCCCCCCAACATCCCCCCCACCGTACATCACATGGAACCAATGTTAGCTATTCTCAGTCAGTATCATAGTCAGTATTCTGCAAATGTGCAAACAAATACTGTATATTTTTAAACAATGTTCTTATCTTGCATTAAAATGAGCCATCATACTATGGCAATGATGTGGTCCACTATGTGTGTCTGGTGCTGTGATAATGAGGTGCCCTAGGTATTGGGCATAGTCATCATGTGGTGTTGTGCCCAACTACCTGAGATGGTACATTATCTTGACATGATACACATCCTGTTGGGGATCATTTCTGAATCAGTTATGGCTTGTATTCTTCTATTTTCATTGTGATTTTGAGCCATTGTACTATTTTGCTATATTTTCTAGTCCATGATATTATAGTCTATGTCTGACATTGTGACACTGTAGTAATAAACATTATTAAGTTGACATGTCCGTTGTAGTACTCTTTATAAATGTGTGCTGGCACTCATGTTCTGATGACACAAGTGTTATGTCATCATCCTCTGTGTCTTTTCCCAGAACCTCTGCACTCTCCTCTGTTTGGACCGGGACTGGTGCAGCTGGTGTTTGCTTAGTTGTGGCTTCAGTGGCTGATAAATGCAAGAGTTAGAAAAAGTCACAAATACAAAACTAATAACATACACTGTGATGTATGGTTCATGTAGCTTCATCTTATTAATTTTTAACCAGTTACGTCAATTGTTTTGTCATTAGAGATGGGTTTACTTAATATTAGGACATATTTATGCATACTTAAAATGTGCCACCAATACTGTCTCTTATCATGGGCTCCTAAGTACATACATAGACAGAAGTATGCATCCAACATTCATTAATCAGGTAAGACTTGTGTTGGGGGGGGGTTAGTTCTCATGTTGAGTCCCATGCACTATAAATGACAATGCATGTTGTATAGGTGATAACCATGGATCAGCAGGTTGCACACTTGCCTCTGAGGTTGTGAGATCAGAAGGGTGTGGGTTCTAGCCCCACAGCACACACACTTGGTTTAATATCCCAATGCTGACAATGCAGTGTAGCATGAGGGGGGTGCTGGACACCTGAGGTGCCATCTTTCAGATGAGGCATTAAACTGAGTTCCAGTCTACCTGTTCTGGTGGTAGTTCAGGTTGATGTTAAAGATGCAGTGGTACTTCTTGAAAACAGTAGCAGAATTTCCCCAGCGCCCTGGCCCAATTTCCCCCCATTTACTAAAATACCACCATCAGCTTAATGTGGTTCAAAGTCAGTTGGCATTCATCTGTATGCCCTTCCCCCAAGGTCATGCCTGAAAATAGGCAGAATTTGTCTAATGCGCTTACATTGTCAACAAAAACTAAATTAATAATAAATAAATAATGCTGTAATGAAGACTTGATAGGCCAATGGTAAATCTCTACAGCTGTGATCTCACCATTTACTGATGACCTACCAATGGCTAGAGTTGATTACACCATGGTAGTAACCTGTACATAAGGCATTAACTCTATATTATACTCCATTTGTTTATTCTGTATGGCATAAGGACAGATTAACACACAATGAGGCTGTTGTGAATTGTATATGATGTTAGCCAGTCATTTAGACATAACTGGGAGTTTGAGACAGTATACAATTTTCTTCTTTGACGCTAATGCCAAGAGGTAACGCCACACAGTATACAGGTATGGTCATGATGTTTATGTAACAGGCATCAGGAATAAAAAAGCACACACATCTTCAGTAATCTTATTTACTGTGTGAAAAAATGGTTGGTGATTTAATCACTATGTGGAAAAGTAATAGTTCTCCATGTACTAAATATATCACTACTCATTTATTTACAGAGTTAATCCATCTGTGATCACCATCAATTAATGTGTGTGCTGAACAGTAGTGTCTACCTGTTTCAGTTTCACATTTTAACAATGTTCTTCTAATCTACAGCAAAGGTATCACTGTGGCAAATATGTAATGAATGCACTATGTAAGCAAATATCCCTGTTGCCAAACAGAAAGAAATGTTACATTTAAATACTTACTGTTCATAAAAAAAAAAGACAAATGCAAATAATTGTTTCCTTGTATGTGTAATCACGGCAAGTTTGTAAATCTAATACAGCAATCAGTTGTGACATTTGGTCAGCATGATGCACACACTGTTGGGCATTTTTAATTAATTGATGCTCACAACATCATTCTAAAATATACTACTGAATAAAGAATGAAATAACTGCAGATCTCTGTTTATGATACTATTGTAAAAGGCTATTTGTCAATGGTGTTCTAACAGTAATGAAGAGAAACACAGACTAAGGCTTCATTTATTATGTTTCATAGTATTTTTCCATAATCCTTGTGTTCAACACATGTGCTGTGCCAATTTATACCTTACAGTGAAACCTGACAGAAATATATATAGTAAGATCCTTATTTTTGCTGTGTGAACCATGCTAAAGTTATGGGTGGGGTACTTTGTCCTGCAGTCTTAAGGTGGATATTACTGTGATGTTTTTTTTCCAAGATTGTTCTTGGTACTTACAGTGAAGGACTTTCTCTCCAAACATCGGCTTCCCCGCCTGAAGCCACAGCTGGTATGCTATGTCATACCAGTCCCGGTCCTTCTTGGGCACCTTCCCTGTCTCTTTGATCTTGTAAAATCTTTGTCTAAGCAGCTTCCACTTCCCCCTACATTTGAGCCACTTTTTTTCTGCTGGCTCCTTCTCATGGTGCAAATATCTGACCATGCCCCTCCACATTTCTTCTCGAGGCATATTTGTTGCTCTCATCACAATGCAGGGATCTCCAACTTTTGTAATGGCCTCCAGCAACATAGGCAGCTGGTCATTGCTCCAGTATTTCACCATTTCTGTGTTGGAAAAAAAAATATTGGCTAGCTATGTACATATCTACAGTGTCAGACATGGTTAGGATGACAAACTGTGTAGCTTTAACAAGCGGTGATTCTGTGTTGCTGAGTCTGTGCCACTTTGAAGTGGTTCCCCTTAGTTTACAATGCTGATTTATTAGATATTTCTCCAGGCTTTTATTATATTGATGTACATTGTCACTGCTTGAAAAGAAACATTGGTTAGTAAAATTGTTATTTGCAGGTGCACAGACTTATACAGTGAAACATTTTTAATATTTACAGCAAAGGGACCAATGATATGATCACAATAACCGTCTGTAGTGTTTGTGTTATTTTTTGGGGGGGGGGATATGGCTACTTAGTTTTTTTAGACTTGTTCACGGGTTGTGGGTATAGTATGGTAAGTGTTGCTAGTTCAACAATTATCTACTGACTGTTGTGGTAAATCATTTAAATAAGGTATGACATGATGTGGATCATTTCCAAAACGCCATGCATGCAGATACATTTGTGATTGAGCAGCTACTGTGTTAAGGGATGCTTATTCACACTAAACATATGTGTGTAGTGTACAGACCCCCTCCACGCCCACCCCATACACATGTCAGAGAGCCACTCACATTAGAATAACTATTACTTATAGAATTACTTATACTTTTGGTTCTGGATTTCATTCTGTTTTTTGACAATTGCAGGTGGCTCTTAAAAGAGCCTTTTGGTAGTTGTGACACTTGCCATAAAACACACTTATGTTGAGAGTACAGAGTGAATGCCATGTCAAAGGTCCCCCAAAATTAGGCAATTGCCAGTGTCTGAGAAGTGCACACCACCTCTTAAGTATATCCAATCTTTAACATATTTAATTTTAGAGTAATGGATTGTGTGCATACCCTGATCATGGAGTAATGCAGAGATGTGAATACTTATTTTGTTCCTTGCCCTGTCAAGCAGATACATATGCTGATCTGCACGCCAGATCATACACTCTGTAATATTAGAATATATGATTTTACAGGCCAGTAACATCTCTGTCAGAGAAGCTAGGTCCAATTAAGCTGCTGCCACTAAATCTAACCACCTTTTAGTTCCCAAATAATTTCCTCCGAGATGGATGAGCAGTATGCTGGTGCAGTGTGGTTGCTGAGAAGGTCTTGCATAATGGGAATGAGCTGCTCCCATCTCATCCCTCCTGTGCCAAACCAGTGAACCTTGCAGTTTGGTAGGTTCAAGTCACTGCCAAAGTGACTTTTCTCAGCATATTGACCACCTCGATGAATTCAACTGCTCCCTACCATCCACACCGTGACTCTGGAGTTTTCTGCCATAGTCAAAGTTCTTGAAAAACTAAGTGACAGAGAGCTCAATGAGAGAGTCTGTGCCTGCTGCTGGCAAGTGGCATCTGAACAGTTCTACCAAGCAATATCTTAAATATTTTTTTCTTCTTCACAGATATAGCAACAGCACAAAACTAAATATTTATTGGCTGCTGGCTGCTGCATGGCACCAATAGAAAAATAACACTACTTCAATGCCTGTGATTTTTTTCCTATTGGCTGTGGGGCAGACTAAACATATTTTTTTGTTTTGGTGGGAATTTATGCCTCTCTGATTGGAAGCTTTGAAAGAACACAGCACTACATGCACTCTGATTTGTTGGCAGCCACCTTGATACACACGTGCTTGCAATCTGGGAGTTCCTTTTGAACTGAGATGTGTGGTGGTGATTACTGCTTGAAGATTTGCCTCAAACTGTTCAAATTTACACTAAAATCAATGTTTAGCCTTTTAGAACCTTACAGCATTGCAGATAAAATAGTCACCA
This sequence comes from Neoceratodus forsteri, assembly GCA_016271365.2. Taxonomy (NCBI): domain Eukaryota; kingdom Metazoa; phylum Chordata; order Ceratodontiformes; family Ceratodontidae; genus Neoceratodus; species Neoceratodus forsteri. Next base: position 1,059,861,895 of record CM028130.1, on the reverse strand, counting down.
TTAAAATACAGTTATTTTTAAGATGTAAAATGCATTTTTCAGCAGAGATTTCTTATTAAATTAAAATGGTGCACTTACTGTCTCTTGTCTCACTAGATTCAGTTTTTCCAGTAATGGTGGAATTTCCTGTTTCTTCTTGCATTTTGCTACAGTTTCATCGGTGCTTTAACCTGTTGTCTGTGATACATTTTAGCATAAGAAAAAAATGTTTTTGCATAAATTAGTATCATGCTATCATTTGCTGTCAATGATGTCTCATTTGGTTCTGATTTGTTAGATTTGTTATATGGGTGTTTTTTCCAAAAAAAACATGGCTGCTCTTAATAGAGCAAGTGTGACAGTTGGTGTCAATCACACTATAATTGCAATCAATTAAATGCATTTGTGTGCTGAGAGATCACGTGAAGCAGAGTGCTGAGTAGATGCTCCTCCACTAAGCTCCTGCCTCCCAAATATAAACTCGTCATTTAATACTGTTAAATTTTATCCAGTTCCCCCACCTACGAGTTCTCCTTGTCTCTGAACAGCTTGTGCACCTGTTTTGGGTATCTGTGTGGTAAATGGAGGCTTATACGAAGAAAGTCCTGCAAAAACATACCCCCGTGCCACTTCTGAGAAGGCCTCAAAGAAATTCCGAGCCTCGAGTGGCCCAGACAAACCGTAACTTTCGTGTCAAGTTGGGGACCAAGAACCCTTAACACTCAACAGATTCTTGGAGGAATTTAAACCATTCCGGGAAGAGATGAAAGATATGGCAATCGACCTGAAATCCCTCTCCAGAAAGTTAGAGGAAGTCTCCATGACAGTATCGGACAACACTGCCCGAATAATTTCGATCAAGAGAAAATTGGATAATCTGGATCCTGAGCTCCTATTAACGAAACAAAAGCTATCTCGTCTAGAAGCAAAACTCGAAGATTTGGAAGGCCGTAATCGGAGAAATAATGTGGTAATTCTCGGGCTCCCGGAAGGAAAGAAGGCCAGAATACCGTACTCTTTGTCCAGAAGCTGGTAGAAAGGGTTGCTGGTCCCTTTCCCTTTGGCCCAACATATATGATAGAGTGGGCCCACCGGTCTCTGCGACCAAAACCCCCACCTGATGCACCTCCTCGCCCCATCATTAGCCGCTTTCTGAACTACCTAGAAAAGCAGCATTTCCTACAGAAAGTCAAGGCCCTGCAAGAAGTCAGATGGGAGAAGGTGAAGCTGAGAATTGTTCAAGACATCCCTGGCTCGGTCCAATTGAAATGGAAAGCCTTCCACCCAATTGTATCTAGGATTATAGCGGTGGGATTAAAGTTCAGTATGGGGTATCCAGCGAAGTTACAAGTCTCAGTAAATGGCTCATGGCTTAATTTCAAGGATCCTGAAGTTGCATTACTAAGCCTTAAGTCGGCGTTGCCAGATCTGTTCCGGACGACCTGAGAGGGCCTCCTGATCTTCAGGATTCACCGGGAACTTCTGAGTGAACTGTTACTTAATTTTTTGTCTGGACAACGCTCTTGCTAAAGACGGAATTCAATTGAGTCTATGCTCTCTAATAGAACTGGGCTACTAGTAGACAGCCTGACTTTACTTTTTTCAGGCTCTGGCCTGTTAGTGTGAACAGTGCTTCAGGGATAGTCCTTGGGGGTGCTCCCGGAGGGTTTGTCTTGGACTGCTTCCGAGATAATGTTGCTTGTTTAGTTTCTAGGGGGAGCACACAGGGGAAGGTTCTGGGTTATGCCTTTTGATTGGGTTTTATATGTTGGGATTTCAGATATCTGAGCAGTTCCGGGCTTTCAGGGTGCCTCTGGCAGGTGGGCTGGATCAGGTTACGACCACAAGATGGTGCGGTTCGCCCATGTAATGCAGGTCCAGTCATTTTGCCTCGAGAGGGACTGCTTTTAACTGCCATGTCATCCTGGTTTTGCAGGGTGGGGGGTTTCGGAATTAGGGGTCAATAACCCCTGGGAAGTTACTCCTATTGTTTTCCCATTTCTGGATCCTGTTTCACTTCTCATCCGGTTTTTGCTTTCTTATGTTCTCATCTCAATGATGGGCTCACCCCTCGGTGTCAGTTTTTTCTCTGGCTCTGGTTCACGAGGTAGTTTCCCATGGGGAACAAGCATTTTTCAACTCCCTGTCTAGACTCTTGTGGTGACCTGTCATATTCACATTTATGTCATCCAGTTTCATTTTCCTGTCTCGATAACTAATGGATCCGCTAACAATTGTTCACAGGCCCTGGAAATCCGGGACCGCTCTTTGGACATTATGTTTTCATTCATGCAGTTTATTAACTGCTTTGTATCTTGTGATATGAGGATGATCATTAGCAGGGGATATGTTCGGGGGCGGGAGGGGAGGATATGGATCCAGTGCTGTGCTAAGCGTCCTTGTGACAGTTTGGGGTTTTTGGAGGGGGGGGCTATGTGTTCTTGTTGGGGGTGGGGTGTATTGGTGGGTTTAAACTCGGGCTCCAGGTGGGGGTGCTGGGGTGATGGGAGGGCCCTACAGCAGCAATGGGTGGGGTTAGATTATTTGTGTTATACACCCTGAGTGCAGGGCCGAATCTATCATTCTTAGTAGTCTTTAGTAGATGGCCAAGGAGGTTACTTTTGCAACGTGGAACGTCAAGGGGATCAGGAAAAAATCTAAACAATATCAGGTTCTCAAGCACTTAAGTCTACTACGCACTCAGGTTACTTTTCTACAGGAATCGCACCTATTAGAAGCAAAAGCCTCACAAGTGAGGAAGCAACAAGTGGGGTTGGTGTATGAGGCGCAAGGCTCCTCAAACAGCTGTGGGGTTATGATCATTATTAACAGGGGCATTCCCTTCGTTTCAACTCATATTATCAGGGATCCCGAGGGTAGGTTTGTTTTAGTTATAGGCACTCTCTGGTCAACACGTCTGCTGTTGGGCAGCATATATGGTCCTAATGCAGATGATCCTGCCTACTTCATGAGACTCATAAATGTAATCCTGCCTTTCCTTCCCATAAGGATTATCCTGGGGGGCGACTTCAACCAAGTTGTAGACTCAAACCTTGACAGGTCAGGTGGTGCATCAGGGGGGTCTCCCCAGGTCAGAGGGCTTTTAGAGACCTACTGGATCAATGCGGGCTCTGTGATGTCTGGCATGTCCTAAATCCTGATTCCAAGGAGTTCACATACAGGTCTTTAGCACACAGCTCACAGTCCCATATTGACTACATATTAATTTCTCAGACTCTCCTGCCTGGGGTTAGTTCCTCGTCAATACAGCCTGGCCCTGTCTCTGACCACTCTTTTGGTGCTGTGTGATCTGACAATCCAGGATGTGTCAAAGAGAGAAACAAGATGGAAGCTTAATGACGAACTGCTTAAAGACTCTAATTATTGCAATACCGTAAGGGAGCACATTGAGTCCTTTTTTTTGTCCAACCCTTTAAATAGTGCAAAACCGGATATCATATGGGGGGCTATCAAGGTTACATGAGAGGCATTCTTATTAGCCTCTCGGTGGCTAGGAAAAGAGCTAGGGAAAGAGAATTATTGTCCTTGTTATCCCAAATTCGGCATCTCGAATCCAATGTCTCGGTTAACTCTCCAGAAGAGGATAAGGAGAAGCTCCTAGGGTTGAGAGACAAATATTTAGAATTAATCCGGGAAAAGGCGGAGTTAGCTATCATATACACTAAAGCTAGTTTTACCGATCAAGGTGAGAAGGCAGGGCGCCTTTTGGCACTTCGTATTAAACAACAAGAATCAGTGAGATTTATCCCTTCCATCAGGGCATCTGTAGATGGGTCTCTGAAAACATCTCCCACTGAGATAGTTCAAGAGTTCGCAGCATACTACAAAACATTGTACGGGGACATGGAGCACCCCCCCAGTCCTGTAAGCGTGGAGAAGTATCTGACGGACTCGCACCTGCCCTCCCTCCCAGTATATTACATAGACTCTCTGGTCTCCTATAACTCAGGAGGAAATCGCTGAGGTTATTATTGGTTTCACCGGATAAAACTCCTGGGCCTGATGGATTTTCTTCCCTTTTCTATAAAACATTTCGAGAACTTTTATTACCAATACTTAATAGATTATTTCAGCACATCCTATCTGGCATGGAGGTTGATTGCCATCTCTTTGAAGCCTTGATAGTACTTATCCCCAAGCCAGACAAGGACCCTGAGCTCATTCAGAGATATAGGCCTATATCCCTCCTTAATCAGGATATTAAGATCCTCTCAAAGATTTTAGCTAATAGGTTATCCGTGGTGCTCCCAGAGTTAATAAGCATGAATCAGGTAGGTTTTATGAAGGGACGCTCTTCAGCAGATCATTTGCGTACATTAGCCCACATCTTCTCGGCTGCCAGAGATGCTGACTTCACTGCAGGCTTGGTCTCTTTGGATGCCGAGAAGGCGTTTGACCAGGTGAATTGGAGTTTTCTCTTTAAGGTACTGAGTGCCTTTAAATTTCCTCCCGTATTCATATCCTGGGTTGCTGCACTATATAAATCCCCTACAGCAAGAATCTCAGCTAATGGGACCATCTCTAACTATTTCCCACTTCATTCAGGTACTAGGCAGGGTTGCCCCCTATCTCCTCTTTTGTTTAACTAGTATCTGGAAACCCTCATTCAAAACATTCTCCAAAACATTTCTATACAAGGTATTAAAGTTGGGCGTCACAAGATTAAACTCACTGTGTACGCAGATGATTTGCTGATACATCTCTCCCATCCGGTTTCTTCAATACCACCCTTACTGAATGAAATAGCTAGGTTTAGTGAGCTATCCAACTACAAGTTGAATGCTAGTAAATCCTTATTTTTCCCATTAAACCACAAGGTATTTAAGGATGACATTTGCCCCTAGGCCTAGGTTGGACTCCTAGAGCAATTAAATACTTGGGCATAAAGCTATCCCGTAACCCCTTAGTATGGGTTACAGACAATCTGGATTTTCTTTCACAGGTTATTATTCACGACCTTGACAGATGGTCTAAACTTCCCATATCATTATGGGGCAGGATTAACATTATTAAGATGAATATATTTCCTAGAATTTATTACCCTTTATCCCTTCTCAACTCTTTTATTCCCATACGCTGGTTTAAGAAGTTGCACGGTGTATTTACCAGATTTATCTGGGCTGATAAATATCCCCGCCTGGCCTATTACAAATTAGCTGCCCCAAAATCTGAGGGGGGGCTGAGGATTCCCCATATGGCATTTTACTACTAGGCCAGTCATCTAGTAAAATGTCTGAGATGGATATCCCCAGGCCCTGAAATGGCACAACCAGTATGGCTTAAGATTGAGTTAGATGTAATTAAATCTAAGTGCCTGGATCCCTTAAACTTATTTTACCTCAAATTGTCCCATGTAAAGATGGCTGACTGCGCCAAAATAGGTATTTCTTTAAGAGTTTACACACAGTTATGTTTATTTCTTCACTATTCCCCTCAGACTGATTTAGCTCAGTCTATTTGGAATTCCCCATCCTTTACTTTCAATGGAAAGAGGATTCCTTGCAATTGGTTGCCTCAATTAGGCGATGGAAAACTGCTTTCAATAGTAGATGGGGAAGGGCACTGGTTGTCCCCACGCGGGATTATAGACAAGTTCCTCATTCTGGTCTCATCTCACTTTAAGGTCATGCAGTTAAGACACCTTCTCGCTGTAGCTCTGGGGAACTCTCCTCCCTCTTAGAAGGTGTCAGCCCTGATTTCTGAAAGCTCCCTATTGTCTGGGTCCTCAGGCATAGTATCCAAGCTATACAGGGTGTTACATAGAAACATAGAATTTGACGGCAGATAAGGACCACTTGGCCCACCCAGTCTGCCCATTTCCTTACCTAATGGATAAGTTGCAGATCCTAGTTAACCAGCAGCCTACTTCTTTCTACCCCAACCCCCTAGAATTGCCTTATGGCTGTTCCATGCATGCTTGAATTCAATCACTGTTTTTGACTTCACAACCTCCTCCGGAAGGCCGTTCCATGCATCCACAACTCTCTGTGAAAAAATACTTCCTTACATTACCTCTGAGCTGCCCCCATCTTCAAATTGTGCCCCTTGTTCTTGCACACCCTTTGAAAGATGCTACCCTCTTGGACTTTGCTGATTCCCTTGAGGTACTTGAACATTTCTATCATGTCCTCCTCTCCCTCCTTTCCTCGAGGCTATACATATTAAGCTCCTTTAGTCTCTCTTCATATGTCTTCCGGTGCAGACCCTGCACCATTTTAGTTGCCCTCCTCTGGACAGCTCCATCTTGTCTATGTCCTTGTGGAGATTGGGTCTCTAGAACTGCACACAGTACTCCAGATGGGGTCTCACCAGCTGTCTGTACAGAGGGATAACAACTTCCTGTTTTCTACTGGTGATGCCTCTCCCTATGCATCCCAGTATCCCCCAGCCCTCCTTACTGCCCTCTCACATTGCTTGCCCACCTTTAAGTCATCTGATATGACTACCCCCAGGTCCCTTTCCATTTTTGTTGTTGTTAGTATCTCACCCCCATTGTTACTCTTCCCTGGGTTTTGTTTCCCAGGTGCATTACCTTGTACTTCTTAGCATTAAATCTAAGCTGCCATACATTTGACCATTCCTCTAACCTTGACAAGTCCCTCTCATCCTTTCCACCCACCTTGTGCATCAACTCTGTTGCAGATCTTTGTGTCATCTGCAAAGAGACATACTTTTCCTTCCAGTCCCTCTGCAATGTCACTTACAAAGACATTGAAGAGGACCGGTCCTAATACTGAACTCTGCGGCACCCCACTAGTAACCCCCCTTTCTTCAGAGTGGACTCCATGTACTATTACCCTCTGTGTCCTATTCTCCAGCCAATTCTTTACCCAGGCTATCATCTTGGGACCCACTCCCAGGCTGGCTAACTTGTATATTAATCTTTTGTGTGGGACTGAGTCAAATGCCTTGCTAAAGTCCAGGTAGGCCATGTCCACAGCCCCTCCCTGATCTACTACTTTGGTCACCCAGTCAAAGAAATCTATTAGATTCATCTGGCATGACCTTTCTGCTGTGAATCCATGCTGCCTTGGGTCCTGTGCCCCTCTGGCCTCTAGGTACTTTACAATTCTTTCCTTCAGAAGTGATTCCATCATGTTCCCTATCAGTGAGGTTAAACTAACTGGTCTGTAGTTTCCTGCTTCTGCCCTGCTCCCACTTTTGTGAAGGGGAATCACATCGGCTCTCCTCCAGTCCTCAGGTACCACCCCATCCTCCCATGATTTGTTAAAGAGGGTAGTCAGTGGTGTCACTAGTTCTACTCTTAGTTCTTTTAGAATTCTGGGATGAATCCCATCAGGCCCCATTGCTTTGTCCACCTTCAGTTTTAAAAGTTCTTTCAGGACCCTTTCTTCTGTAAATGGACTGGTATCAACTTCTGTATCCAGAGTGTTTCTATTGTTTGTTTTAGGTACCTCCCCCTCTTCGTTTGTAAATACTGAGCAAAAATATGTGTTTAGTATCTCTGCCTTTTCACAGTCATCCTCTGCCCACCCCCCTCCCCTTTATTAAGCCTCACTATCCCTCCTTAGTCTTCCTTTGCTCCCTGATGTACCTAAAAAAGGTTTTATCCCCATTCTTAACTGAGTTAGCTATCTTTTCCTCAGTTCAGGCCTTTGCTGTTCTGACTGCCTTCCCAGCTTCCTTTTGCTTTAACTGTTACACTTCTCTGTCCTGTTCCTTCTGTGATTCCTTGTACTTTCTGAATGCTTTCTTTTTCTCTTGAACCTTCACTGCTACCTCCTTTGAGAACCATAGTGGTTTCTTACATCGTTTTGTTTTGTTTATTTGCTTCACACAAAGGCTTGTTACCTCTGTGATGGCAATTTTTATTATTCCCCATTGTTCTTTCACCCCTCCTTCCTGCCCATTTGCAAGTGCATTCCTTAGACACTCACCCATTTTGGCAAAGTCAGCCATCCTGAAGTCCAGTACTTTTGCCTTTGTATGGCTTGACTCTATTGCTGTGTTTATTGTAAACCATACTGTTCGGTGGTCGCTAGTTCCCAGATGGCTACACACTTCTACATCTGTGATCCTCTCTCCATCTCCATTTGAGAGGACCAGGTCTAAGATTGCTCCCTCTCAAGTGGGTTCCAACACTAGTTGTCTAAGGCATGCCCCCTGTAGGGCATCTAGAATAACCCCACTCTTAGAAGTGGCTGCTGCAACTGCACTCCAGTTAACATCTGGCATATTCAGATCACCCATCAGCAATATCTACCCTTTATCTGCAATTCTACGTATACTTTCTATCATTTCCTTGTCCCTTTCCTCCACCTGAGAGGGGGGATCTGTATACAACCCCTGTGTGGATTGTGGTGCCATTGCCTGCCTCCAAATTGACCCACAGTGCTTCTTCTCCTCCCTGTGTACCCTTTTGTTCTGTTGTGTTGTACTACAAGAAATATGGGGACTCCTTCGGACCTACTAGCTTCTGGAACTCACTCCTCCCTCAATACCAGTTGGACTGGCAATCCCTATGGAGATCCTGTCATAAGTATGTTTCCCAAGATAGATTGCGTCTCATGCAATACCATATTTTACATAACATGTATTGTACCCCTATTAAATTAAAAAAATGGGGCTTCTCGAACTCTAGTATATGTACTAAGTGCTTACAAGAAGCGGGTACTCTCCTGCATATGTTCTAGCCCTGTCCCAAAGTTTTCTCCTTATGGAATTCAATTAAGATGTCTCTTGATCCCCTACTGGGCCTACAGGAGTATTTTACTCTGGAGGTGTGTCTTCTAGGGGACATGTCCCTGGTTAGTGTTAGAATCAGGAAATACCATATTTCCATGGTTTCTCTCTCAGTTAAGAAACTCATTCTACGTCATTGAAAGGACCAATCTGCTCCTTCCTTCCAGGAATGGTTACATGAAATCATTGCTAATCTTCGTACAGAGAGGGCAATTGCAAATCTTCATAATAGACTAGCAGCATATGGTAAGATATGGGATCCCCTCCATTCCTTACTCTTGTTGTCTCATTGAGGTTTATATCACACCTTGGTATTACTCATATGTCCAACAGAATTACGCACTGCACTTTAGGGCGCTATTGTCTTGTTGCTGCTGTAAGGGGGGGTCTGGTGGGAGGAGTGGGTTGGGCAGTTCTTACTGTGTATGTGCTATGTTACATCCTGATTTGCTGTAACTGCCCTTTATAAAGGAAATGCATTAATAAAGTTTCAATTATAAAAAAAATGTATTTGTGTGCTTTTATTAGCATATTACAGTTGTACTGCTTAAATAAGTCATTTTTGTACCATTTTGTGGTCGCTGGCATTTCTAGAGATGAATTTCTAGCATTTCCTGGTTGCAAAGCATCATGGTAGCAAAGGTAGAAGGTCAGGGATGCTCGATTAAAAAAAGGGTGACAACATTTTTTTGATTGTGGTTATATCTCTATTGTTTAGTATAGGAAGCTTGACAACATTTGCACAAACATGTTGTGAGCTCGCTATCATAATGTATTTCAATGGGAATTGCACTGATAGCACAAAAACAATCGCGCAAACATTTTGTTAGCGTGAAAACATAATATAAGAACTGGTGACTCCCAATATCAATCCATTTTTGAGTGCTATGAAAAGCTGCACAAAGTCACACAAACCCCGCAAAAGGTTTGTTAACCATGCAAAAAGCTGCATAAACCGTGCAAAAAAGTATATACACATATAGAATAGGCAAGTGTGCATTATGGATTTTTTTTTACAGACCCTCAGTGTGTGATGATTGTATAAACCTCTCAAGCTTCATTCTCCAGGTTTATGGGTCATCACACACGTTGGATGTGTAAAAGAAATCCATAACACACACTTGCCTATCCATTATTCTTCACTTATTCCTATGGAAGTGTTTTTTGGAGCTCAAAAACTTGCACGCAAACCTTTTTTGGATTGCACTATCTTGATTAATTTAGATAAAACATTACACAGATAACTTGCTAACCATTGCACAAACATATTTTTTATCAGCCCCTGATCCCCAAACCAGTACACCCTGCATTTGACATGCCCTTAGGCATGTCACACGTCACAGGACTTAGCCGTAGCAACCCTGCCTATTCCATAATTGAGCGCAGGTTCCATGACATAATTGGAAATGATGAAAGTCACATTTGGTGTTGAGTTGTGCCACTCTTGTTGAAACAGGCCAATGTTTTAACAGTGCAATTTTTTTGTACTTGTCAAATTACATTTCCAATAAAGTGCTATGAAAATGGTAAGATCATGTTTTATATAGGAGGTGTTCATGTGTCTGCAAAACTTTTCTATAATGTTTTCTATGATTAACTTTATGTTATGTATTGAAGTGGTGGCCACGGATGTAGGTTGTGAGGTGTCTAACTGTTTTGTATGTTGTCAACAATGAATGTAATGTTTTTCATATGGATGCTGTTAAGAAGCTTTGAAAGTGTGGCAATACTACTTTTTGAATGTGTCAGCATAACATATTTGAATACACTTAATAACTATTATGAATTATTCATAGTGGCACTGCCAGCTGTGATTGGTTGCTGCTACTGTTAAATCTCTAAAAAATCACTGGTCTGGGAGCTTTTCTGCACTTCACACTGCTGCTCCTGGTGTAGTGTTAACACAGAAAAAAAACATCATTGTTGCAGTTATACTTATATTTGCAATACTAACTTAAGAGCCAGTCAGTTCCTCATGATTAATCATGAGCTGGGTGGGTAGTTGCAATGAGATGTGCCTTGGATAACTCTTCAACCCCCCCCCCCACACACACACACGGTTGTTAATGTGTGGGAACTGAGTGACTATTCAGTCATTATTGCATAATATGTTATCTGGGTGAGAACATTTCTTAGTAGCACATTTTGTTTAGTGCAACATTTAAATACATATCAGTTTAAATTACTCATGTATTTTAAGACCTTTGTCATTATCAGTTTGTGGGGTTGGGGGTTTGGAGTATGGTAGCATTACTGAGTTATGCAACTATAAAAGAGGTTTAAGTTTGTCACACGTTGACAGAAATATGTAAGTAGTATATGTTATCAGTTAGGTTAGGGTGGAGTTAAACATTATTAGAATAACATTTGTCTGCTGTGGCTATTGTCAAATCTTAAGGGTGACAGGTAACTACAGTAATACTGATTTCTTCTTTTCTTTTCTTTTGCAGGTGTGTGACTCTGTACCTTTATATTGACAGACAACTGTGAATTATCTGCTTACAAAATGCCAAATAACCATAGACAGCAAAGTAAACGTAGTGGGGCTAAGTATGATGCCTGTGTAAAATCAATGAAGAGTATTGGTGGCAGAAAACATGTTACTAAGAAAGTTAAGGAGACTAGGAAGTATGGTATTAGGAAAGCGTTGCATGCTAATAATAATATGGTTAACTCTGTTTGTTTGACTGAGACAAATGTACCGTGCTTCTATACCGCATGTAGTACTGTTACGCCATGGCATGGCACACGCATGCATGCTGACAATGCGTGTATTGCAAGACGTAAATGAAAAGGAAGCTCAGCTACTTGTGGCTATCTTAGCAAGTTGCAATTTTTCTGAAAACTAGCTTCCAAAGCAAAAGTTGAGCAGATTATTTACACCGTCATGAGACGTCAAGGTAAAAGACCCTAGAGTAAATTATCTTTGATGCAACTACGACTTAGAGGTCATAGATTTGTGAATATGGCACTTGCTGTTCTTTCATGTTTGTGGAAAAAATGATGAAAGACGTTGAACACTTCACTGGAACAGTGCAGTCTGTTTATGACAGACTACAGGCTGTTGAGGGTCTTAACAGAGACAATTTTTGTGATGTGTTTCAAGATATATGGCTACACGAGGAGCACGCAGAGGCTTTCTTTTGGGAGGAGTCATATAAACCAGTTTCGAAGGAGCTTGTTATCTCTGTTGATGAGGCTGGAAAGGCTTGTAATGTGTTACGTGTGACACATGCAGAAGTAGAAAGTGTCTCAGATGATGAGACTAACTCAGCAATTGGTGCAGTGAACAGATCATGTGCATCATGGACATGTGATAACAGTTGCAATCTGTGTCAATGATCATTTGATGCTATTGCAAATTTCATGACAAAGTTTTTGGCAAGTAAGAAGAAACAGAGATGCGACTTATTACATAACATTGATCTCTGTGAAATTCGCAAGCATAAAGGGTTGTTGGGACACTCTTTAGCTTGCTTAGACAGTGGTGTTTGCACCAGTGTGTTTAATCACATGCACATAATTGCTGTGCACAATTCTGCCATGCTCAGTTTTGTGCACAAAATATACCAGGTCAGAAAAGCTGTTTCACTATTCAAACAGCTTGATGAGTCATTGTCAACAGGAGATATGGAGGCTGAAAAACTTGTAATACAGGACGTGCAGCATGCTGGTAAACATTATGACACAGTCTGTGACAATGCTTCTGCCACTAAGTCGTGTCGTGTCAGTGTCTCAGAATCTGACATACTGAAAAGATTCGGCAAACCACTAGCCAAGTTTGAGATGGCTAAGAGAGAGAAATCTGATTCTGTTTTCTGTCTCATGTCACATAATATTTTACAGCTCACAGTCTGCAACAGTTGATCTGAAAAAGATTATATCTTTCAATGATTTGTGGGCATGATTGTTGGCTTACTTACTGTTGAAGAGTGACTTTGATTTGGAACCAGTGGTGATAATGTGTTGGCAGTATTTCTCAAAGGTGAAAAGTAACACTCTGCCAGCCAGATCTGTTTTAAACAATAAAGGTGACAGATGACACACCAAATGAGATTGCTGCATTGGATATGTTTGAGCAGATATTGATGCAGACAATGAAACCATTTCAGACTATTCTATGACTGAATACTAAGAGTCTCAAGGTACCCCAAAAAGAACTTGTGAAGTCTCTCAAAGAGGCAGTTATGTATTTACCTCATCCACTGAAAGAGAATGCGCAGACAATCTCAAAGGAAAACAATATGGTGATACTGGTGAATGGTGTACCTACAAAGTCCAAGGTGATTTGGCAAGATGTTGTCAATTTTCAGAAAGTGAAAGCTGCTTTGCACTATCTGAAGAGCAATAATCCTTTCTATGCTGACCTTGACGTTCATGAACTGTCAGATGTGACTGGTCAGTTTGGACTGGTAGATACTGCCAAGCCAATGATTGAGAAGGTTGATGTGTCCACTCATGAAGATGTGTATGAACAGTATACGATTCACCCTCTGCATGGTAGAGATCCTATTGGTGATAACATTGACTTGTATCAGATGCAACAGGTTGAAGTTAGTCCAGTTAGCATATGGGAGGAACAACTTGAAGCTCGGTGCTTTCCAGATTTGTTTCCAAAAGGAATAGGAGGGCATCTGAATCAGTGCGAGGTTCATGTTCCTGGTGCTGAATACTGAACATCAAAAGTTTTTAACAAGGATGGCAAATTCCATAGGAACATACAATACTTGTTCCACCTGTTGTGGGAGAGTGAGCTTAGTGTGCTCTCTGCATCAATTGCTCATACACTCCGATTGACTAACCCATTGGAGGGTATGCCAGCAGCTGAGTTTCTGCATCGTCTGCCAGAAAAGGATGAAACACTGCAGGGGAATTTGACATCTCTCTTGTCAAACCTGCATGGCACAAAAGAATGCTGATATCGTAGGCACTCAGAGGTTATGATCATGCTGCATGAGTATGGTGCAACCACTTGGTTTGTAACTATGAGCTGTGCAAAGTACAGTTGGGATGAGTTGATTGACCTGTTGAGATGGACCAACTCTGATGTCAATGGCATATCATCAATGACACCAGGTGAGATGTGCTCACTTGATCCAGTTTCAGTCTCATGGCATTTTCACCATTGCTTCCATGAGATTCTGACATTTATTTTGTCGAAGGAAAATCCTCCTCTTAGCTTAGTTAAACACTACTTTTGGAGTACAGAATATCAGGCACGAATCACTCCACACATTCATATGCTGTTGTGGATCAAAGATGCTCCTCATATTGATAATAATGAGACAACTGAAGTGCTTAAGTTCATTGAACGTCATGTGACTTGTTACATTCCTGATAAGTATGATAGCCCAACACTATGAAAAGCTGGTGCAAAAATTTCAGTGACATCTTTGTGGAAAGTACTATCGCCACCCAGTGAAGAACCACAATCAGTTGTACACCAGGTGTCGATTTGGCTTCCCGAGGTGTGTCTGCCTGCAAGGATGTATGAATGACTTGTTTTCAGCAATGCGTCACCATCTCAAGGCAAAGTCCACAAAGAGGGTGTATGAGTTACCTCGACAGGAGAATGAGGAGTTCATTAATGATTACAATCCTACTCTTCTCCTGATGTGGCAAGCAAACATTGATGTGCAGTTTGTTGCTGATAACTCTCTGTCTCTTGTGTGGTATGTCACATCGTACATTACTAAACATGAACAGACAAGTTTGCTTGAGCTTTGGGAAGACATTGCAGCATCTAATTGATCATTGAGTTCACAGCTCTGGTCATTGGGATTGAAGACACTATTTCACAGGGAGTGTGGAGTGTATGAGGCCAGTGATCATTTGATTGGGACACACTTTTTTGGCAAGTATAATCCTGTATGGTTTCTCAATGTGAGTTACTAAGAGAAACAAAAGTGTGCCTTGAAATCTCATGATGAGATAAGAACTGGCCGTGCACTGTCCTTCTTCAAAGAATATTTTGAAGAATAACCTGATTGATACCTGCTACACCAATCAGGCAAATGCAATGGATGACATGTGGCTGTATCATGTGACTCAGTAGTGTGATGACAAGACAGATTTTTCACCTGATGAGACTCGAGACATCTACAAAGTAAAAGGTTTTGATGAGTGCCTTGTTAAAAGGAGGAAGGAACTGCTCATTGACCACTGCAGACTGAGTCTCTCTACCACTGACAGCACAGAGCATTACTACTTTGCTTTAATGTTTCTGTTTAAGCCATGGAGGGATGAGACCACACTAAAAAGAGACTGTGACACATATGAAGAACGGTTCTACCTGACATATGAAACCTTTAAGAGTCACCACTCTGAAAAATACATTAGTAGACTGGAATTAGAGAAGGAGCAGATGGAACAAGCTAATAAAAAGCTTGAGGAATATACCCCAGGAAATTCTCAGGAAAATATGGATCCTGAGGGAGAGGGTGCTCTAGGTGTTCCACTGCCAGTGAATGATCCTGTGGTTGTGATGAGTGAAGTTTAAAGTGCTATGCAGCATTCTTCTCATGTTGCAGAGGATCCAAGTGTACTAATTGATCAGCTAAATTTGCAGCAATATGCTGCCTATGATGCTGTCAGTGAATCGGTCAGACATGGCATCCTTCATGAGAGGAAACAATGCACATGTACAAACTATGAGTCTCTGTTACTCTTTGTCAGTGGTTCTGCCGTAACAAGGAAGAGTTTTGTTATCGAAGCTATCCCAGCGGAGATAAAGAGGCATACAGGAGAAGAGATGTCTGTGGCTGTGACTGCTCCAACTGGTCTGACAGCATACAACATTGGTGGTGTGACTGTACACAGGCTATTCATGTTACCTGTGGAGCATGGCAAAACAGGAGCATACCGTAAACTTTCCTGTGAGGTGGCATCTGTGCTGCAGCCAATGTTTGTCAAGATGAAGGTACTCATCATTGATGAGATTAGTATGGTATCGAATGTCATGCTGGCATGTATACATCTTCATCTCCAAGAGAAACTCAGGAGTGATGATGGGCAGCCATTCGGTGGTAAGAGCATAGTTGTCTTTGGTGACCTCCTACAACTTGCACCTGTGAATGGAGACCATGTCTTCAGAGCACTGACTGTGAAGGAAGCAAAAAAACCATTGGGTGCATTGGAGGCATAAATCTTTGGGAGCTGTTTACTTACATTGAGCTGTATGAGAATATGTGACAGAGCTGTGACCTTGGGTACAAGAGACTTTTGGATCAGGCTCAAATTAGCTCATTGTCAGAGCAGAATGTTTCTCTGTTGAGAACATGATGTATCAGCACTGAGTGCAATTACCTCACAGCAGCGTGTGATGTCTTTACTAGTGTGTACTCAGAATCTGCTCAAAACGTGTGTCTCATGCCTCGATTGAAGCAATGTGCTGAATTCAACAGCATTATGTTGCAGACACAGGGCTATGAGATCATTACTCTGCATGCTGTTAACACTGTTGATGGTGCAGTCTTGAGCAGGAATCTAGTAGCAAATCTGACAGAACAGCTGGCTGAGCTAAAATCGGATGTGTCTCATATGGCAGGGTTAGAAGCAGTTCTAACTGTATGCATGAATGCATGTATCATGCTCAGGGCCCCTACTTTTCTGCGGCACAGTGGGACCAAGTTCTGTGGCAAGACTACCATTTGCAGCTGAACTTCTGCGGCAGTGGTTTGTAATTTCTGCGGAAGTTCTGCGGCACTAACAAACTACCACAACACAGTGTCAGCTTGTCTTCCTGGCTTTATTTTCATGCCAGTGGTTATAGCAATCAGGATGGTGGAAAGCACAGTAACACTAGTTCAAAAAATAAACTTATAAAAATAATTTTACATCTAAAAAAGCAAAACAAGTGTCTTTCCCTTAAGGTCCTAGCCTGTTGCTTAAATGATATATGCAAAGGGGATCTTATGTGATAAATAAGGCATTTCTACATGCATGCTATCTATCCCACTAATGATGTTTCCACCGTCTATCACTTATATATTTGTATGTGATTTTAACACCACTCATGAGGTTCTCACTGACAATCACTTGCAAATTTATATGCAATCTGTAACATACATACAAATATGCATATGTGTGTGCATGTGTGTGTGGTGAGAGAGACAGAGATATTTTGTGTGTGTGTGTATGTATATATATATATATATATATATTTTTTTTTTTTTCATTTCCATGAACTTGCATCCTCATTCATACAGGTCCCATTGGAAATGGCATAGAAGAGTTATTGCAAACTCATTTTTCATGTCAACCTGCTTTCCCTGACACACTGCATAACACCATCAGGCCATGACATGCATGTGGAGCAATTGTGAGATACAGCTCTCTGGCCCATCACAATGTGTCCACCATGTGACAGAATGCTGCACCATACCTTCCCAGGCTCCGAGCAGTGATGTGTTCCACCAATCCTTGTGCTACTCAACCAGCAACCAGAGCTAATCTCTGAACCTGAGTTGCTGGCATGGAAACACAGCATGCAACCCTCTGGCCCAACAGCTGTCCCTGCACACAGCATTTCTCAATAACTTTTAGGTGATTCTATCAACCAATGACAATATGTAACCAATAACCCTGGCAAAAATTCATACAGTGCAATTATTTATTTAACAGGTCTATTCTTTCAACAGGTCTACACATTATTATATTTCACTTTTCTGGGCATAATTACTTTATTTTTCTTACAAATTTAGACAGTTAAATTAATTTTACCAGTTATTCATTTCAGATAGCATCTCTATACCTTAAAGGCACAAATAAGTTTGTACAAAGTGAGGTAGAAGAAGAATCAGCATTTATATAGCGCTTTTTCATACATCCAAAGCGCTTTACAAGCAATGCTAGACTGGTAGTGAAGTGACTGAATGTGTGGTGGCGGCCATATCGCACATCATCACCCACACACAGCCTGGATAATTGCATGAACTGGTTTTATGGGAAGGGGAATGTTGGCCAGGACACCGGGAATGTTCCCTACTCTTTTGCGAAGAGTGCCCTGGGTTCTTTTACTTCCACCTGGACAACACCAGGATGGGCAGAAGGGACCTCGGTTTAACGTCTCATCCGAAGGACGGCACACCCCAGCAGTACAGCACCCCCCAATACTGCACTCGGATGCCAGCGATTTTTAGGTGCAAGTCCAATCCCGGTGTGGGACGAGAACCCACGACCTTGTGGTTCAGAGGCGGATGTGCTACCAACTGAGCCACGCTGACACCTATGTCAGCAGGTATGCACTTAACAGGTCTGTGCTATTGACAAGGTTTTGTTTAAGCTGGCCATAGTGCAATAATGTAAGACTGAAAATTGTATTAGGCTGTAGTGCAGGTTGAGCAAATATCACCATGCATGATGTGCTGTGCCACCGTCTCTGGCAGTGGGAGCTGTGATAGATAAGTGACTGTCCATTTCTGTTGCAGAATGCAGCCATTTCATTAGCTAATGTATGATGTTATAGCAATGATAACATCACGTTCTGAACATATAGGGGGGTTTTGGATATAAAAAGAGGGGAAGGGAACCAGATTCTATGTATAAACAGAAATATTAATAAAAAATCACCAAGAAGAGTGAATTCTGTGGCAATGCAGAAGTTCTGCGGTAGATTGCAAGTTCTGCATAGCAAATACCATTTTGCGGATTCAGGGCCTTGATCATGCTGCATCGTAACCTTAACGTAGAACGTGGCATGATCAATGACACAATGGGACATATAGTTGACTTTCAGTTCAATGTCCAAAAGACATTGATCAATGCTCTTGTGGTCAAGTTTGACAACACTGAGCAGTCCTTACCCATTTCTAGGACTACTGTTAAATTTCAGCTCATGAAAGACATATATGTGATGAGGAAATAGTTTCCTGTGTGTGTTGCATATGCAGTGTCCATCCACAAGTTGCAAGGCCTTAGTTTGGACTCAGCAATGGTTGACATAGGCACTGGCATCTTCAAAGATGGCATGAGCTATGTTGCACTATCATGGGTATGTACTTTGCCTGGCTTGCAAATCATCAGTATGGCACCACACAAGGTACGTGCTGACAAAGAATGTGTTGCTGAGTACAACAGACTATGCACGCTGTACCAGACACAATTACCTCTCATACCACTGTCTATGAATGGGCCACAGTGTGATGCTACAGTGACAACTTCCAACATTAAAAAGAGGTACCAGACAGACAGACCAATATTGAATGTAGACAGCACAAAGAATGCTTCAAAATGTCAGCAACAGAGTACCTCTCCACCAAGTAAGATGGTGCTTGGCATGGCTGTTGTGCCCACTTTTGACAACAGCACTGGAGTGAACTGTTATGCTAACACTGCAATTCAAGCATTTCTGCATATGTCTCACTTTGTGAGCACTATCAAGTCTTCTTGTGACACTCCACTGTTTCAGTCACTAAAGGAGGTTATCAATGATAGTGAAAAGCATGACAATAGCATACAGACTCTGATACCCTTCTGTAATGTCTTGGGTGGATAGCAAGGGAATCAAGCATTCTCCAACAATATTCAACAAGATGTGATTGAGTTTATGATGGCAATCATAAACAGCTTGGAATCAGATAGCATTCCAATGCGGCAGTACTTTACTGTTACTTATGTCACAAAGTACAGTTGCTTGTCTTGTCGACATTCACAAAAGGAAGTCACAAAGAACATGTTGTGGATTTCAATGTATGTTCCATAGGTTCATTCCATCAAATTCAGACAACTGCTGAAGAATGCAGAGTGTGGCTGTAGGTGTAGCCAGTGTGGAGGAGAGTGTATTCAGTCCATATGACTTAGGACCTCTTCTCAGTATCTACTTTTAGTCTTGCAAAGGTTTGATGCACATGGACTGTGGATTGACACACCGATCACAGATTTTGTAGCTGGAAGAGTACAATTCATGGGAGCATGTTTTGCTACTCTGGCCCAGATATTCAAAATATTGCCCCAAGCCTCAAGTAGCACTGCCCGGCATGCACACATTGCCCAGCCCAAATCGCCATATTCAAAAGGAATAGCCCGGTGCTAACCCTGTTGAATATAGCATGTGAAGGAAGCTGGGCAAACTGGTCTGGGAGTGCAGGGCAAACATAGCCCAGGTATAAGACAGCACTGAATATAGCAACAAGGAAGTGCACACTGCAACTGCAGCCCAGGACGCCCTGGGTAAGCCTGTGTTGCAGGTTGAGAACATTGTGTGTGATTGCACTGAGAAGACCCACAACACCTGCACTCAACAAAGCAAGCCACATACTACATAACTGTGCTATGCTGATGTGTAGTTTGCCCGGGCTAACCTGATTGTACAGTGCTAACACATTAGCTGGGAGCAAACAGGTTAGCCTGGGGCAAATGGGAGCCATAGTCAAAGCACCCATGCAAATTAGCCTATTTAGGTAATCCATGGGCAAACAGGTATATTTAACTGCTGCTAAGCATACATTACCATGCAGTTTGCTTGGTGCTACTACATGGAGCAGACAGCTCCACCTGTTGGTTGGAATGTAAGTACAGGCTGGATGCTGCTGGCCAAGGCATGCCCACAGCATCCCCTGTTGGTCGGCATGGAACTGCAGGCTGGAAGCAACAGGAACTATGTGCTGGTATGCACAGTCGGCACATACATACCTCTCAACCCCTGGCCCCCTGAATCAGGGACAAGGCTTCAAAGGATCAGGAACAGAGACCCATAAACAGGGACACAGCTTCAGAGGTATGCACTCGGAATGCTGATAAAACAAGGGGATTTGAGCTAAGATGCAGTTGTAGAAGCAGATGCAGAACCTGTCTATAACAGCCATGTATGACATTAATGTGTGAGGTTAATCCCCACTGTTCTGTCACATAAACACAATATTCTGTGGAGGACAGAGGAAGATTTGGAGGCTAAATCAGGAACCTCCCTGAATAGTAAGGACAGTCAGGAGGTATGGGTGCATACAACACACCCATGCATATGTGTGCTTGATACACACAGGTGACCCTGGTAGTCTAGTGGCTCCCCATCCCCCACCCCGATCCCCATAGCCATGGTAATGCAGTAATATCCCTGGTGTTTTAGTGGTCCCCCAACCCCCCAGAACGATCCCTGACCCCCATTCCATGAAAGAATACATCCTTTTCCCTAGTGTTCTAGTGGTCCTGCCACCCACCCAGCATGACCCCCAACCCCCGGTAGCCCCAAAATGACAGCAATACCTGGTGGTCTAGTGGTCTCCCTACCCAGATGTGTGATGCCCATCCCCCTGTACACTGAATAGGTACAGCACCAGCGACCGGCACAGCCCTCCTCTCACCACCACGGCCAGCCGCCGACTGCGGTATGCAGGAGTGCTACTCCGGGTGCACAGGGTCAAGGGTCATGACCCCATGCACAAACACGCATGTGAACGACATGCGCTGCATGCTGCATCACTCCAATTGCGCATGTGTGTGGTAAGGGCATGTCCTGGGATGCCCCGCATGCGCAATGACACACCATTGCCACATGCACAATTGCACAGCCACATGCATGTGATGTCGGATGCGCGATAGACCTGTGCACTACCATGCGCACATGCACACTGTGAGACTGTACAATGCGCATGCACCATACATGTGCCATAGGGTTGCTCCAGTGCAATCCCATTGTGCAGGGAGAAATTTCACTGTATTCAGCTACCATATGCAAATCACCTCATCAGCCAATACATGGCACAGTGGGGTGCATTGGCATATTATTACCATTGCGCAACAGCTAATATGCATGCGATGCACCTGATAAGCACCAGTGGATAGCATAGGCCATGGACTGGTATTGCAGCCTCAGTAGGTAAGTGGATGCTGCCACAGGGCAACAGAGGCATGCAACAACAGCGCAATGAGGGACTGACACAGCCCATACTGACAATGGACCATCTTGCTGTCACTGTTCACAGGTAGCAGCTACATGTCAGGACAGGAAGATGAGGAGGGGCATGGGTCTGCCCAGAAGAGAAGGTCCAATTTCACCAAGGCTGAGTTGAATGTCCTGTACAAGGCATACCTCAACAGGAAGGGACTTCTTAGCTGTGCCACTGGCACACCCCAGGAGAGGTTGACAGGGTGGGATGTGGTGGTGGTCTACGTGAATCAGCACAGACAGCACCAGCGCAGTGCACAGAAGTGTAGAAAGAAGGTCAGAACCAACAGGAGAAGGATCCACCTCATCTGGCATGCGTGGTCCGGACAGGCTAAGGGTGAGTGCTGCGGAGATGGTGGTTGTCCTTGACCTGGTGCCGGACGTTGCCCTGGCTGGGTTCATGCCTGATGACAAATTGAGTGTGCTGTGTGCAGAGACCCAACTAGGGGATGTATCTGGCTCCAATGATGATGTAACTCTGATCCTGGAAAGCATTGGGGACATGGTGCCCAACACGACCCTGGATGCAGCACAAGCAGCATCAGGGCATGGAGCTGTGCCTGAGACTGCACAGCTGCCACCCGTCCCCATCTGCGTGGTGGTGTGTGGCGTCACCACTGTGCACAACAGGGGTGGTGGTGGTGGTACTGGCGCAGCGGCAGGGCATGGCACTGGGCAGCAGCTGGTCAAGCAGCAGCAGCGGGAAGCAGGTTCCACAAGGCACCATGGCACAGGGTCTGCCACCAGTGTGTCTGACAACAATGGACCCATGGTATGGCGTCCTGTGCAGTTTCCACCTGAGTGGGAGGCAGGGCAGTGTGCCACATCACCCCCTGTGGCCCAGCACCCTGAACAGGGTGCACAGATGCTGAGTGCCTGGCTGACTGCACACAGTTGCTGCGCGCATCTGTGGAGAACCAGGCACTGCTAGCCATGGAGACACACACACTGCGTGCGGAGGTGTGCCAACTGGCAGAGCGGCAGGACAGGGGCATTGCACAGATCATGGATGGGCTCCACCAGTCGCAGGAGGCCATGACCACGTTGATGGACCACATGTCCGGTGCCATTGTGGCAGCAATGGACTGCATCACTGGCACCATCATGATGGTCTGGCATCGTTGGCAGCCACTGGGCTTGGCACCCTCCGCAGAACCCTATCCACCACAAGGTCAAGGCATTTGGTGACCCCATCACAGCAGATGCTGGGATCAGATGTAGACATCCCAGGCACACCAGGAGCTGGACTGTTTGGCCGCCTCTACACCCCTGCCAGACACAGTCACGGTCCTGGACATCAACCCTTGGGGGGGGCATTGGATACACCCCCTGTGACTGATGAGCAGCCTGTGGCTGCTGATCAGCCAAGGCATGGCCACCCACATGGCTGTGGAGGGTGAGGGACCGCGCAATTGGCCTAATGTGTCTGTTGCCCTGCACCCCCATCTGCTGCTGTTGCATGGGCGTTGTTGGTGTGGCATGCCTATGTTCTCGTGCTGGCATGTATTGCCGCATGCCCCCCGTGTATGCCTACCATGCTGCTGGGATACGTGGCAAGGGTGTGATGATGGCCAATGCACTCAACGTCGGCTGTGCCTGTGCACCGGTGTCATGCCTCTGATCCATGCCATGGTCTGCAGTATGTCCATGTGTGTGTGCACATGCCTGTGCTGTGTGTGTTTGCGTCTGTGTGCCAGTGCCTCCCCATGCCTGCTGTGTGCCACATTCCTTGCATGCCTCCCACTTTGCCCATCCATGGCTGTGTGTGGTGTGCTGATCTGTGTGGCCTGTGCATGTATGTGTATCTGTGCACTCACCTGCATTCGCCATAGTGCTCCTGTGCAATAGTATCTCTGTGGCACCTTGCCTGCACAGCCAGTCTTGGATCCCGTATTCCATAAGGCGGCTGACCATCGCCCTCTGGCACATCACCCCCATTATCCCCTCTACTGTCATCATCATCTGCCTCAACAGCTATCCCACGGTCAATGGCCATGTTGTGCAGAATGTAGCAGGCCAGGAATAGGCCACAGGCTTTCAATGGGCTGTATTGTAGAGCACTGCCTGACCTGTCTAGGCATTGGAAGCACATTTTAAGCATGGCAAAGACATGCTCGATGATTCTGCATGTGCTGGCATGTGCCTTGTTGTATCGCTCCTCTGCGGGGGACAACGGTTGCCGGTAGGGGGTGAGCAACCATGGCCTCAGCGGGTATGCACCGTCACCTGTGTGGGAATGGAAATGGTTAGCGTTTCCCTGTGCTGTGACACATCCTTGTCCCTGTCACCCACTGCTCACTCCACCACACCTGCCCTGCCTGTCATCCCTCTCCCCTCAGCTGTGCCATGCCGACCCCGACCCATGTCATACTCACCCATTAGGTGGCCCATGGAGATGTCTCTAAGTTCAAACCTCTGGCACAGTGCAGAGCTGTGCCAGATGAATTCATCATGCACACTCCCAGGGGGGAGTGGCACAGACATTGATGATGTACCCCGTGGCACTGCATACCACCTGGCAGTTGACTGATGGGTATCCCTTACAGTTGATGTAGACTGGGCCCTCGGAGCCAGGTGGTATGTAGATGTCCACTTGGGTGCAGTCAATGGCACCAATTATGCCTTACATGCATGCCACCCTGTGGAAGGCCTGCATGTTTGCTGTACGCTCAGCCTGTGTGCTGGGAAAATGTATGAACTCCGAAGCATGTGGTATCATAGCACTGAGGAACTGTGTGAGGAGGTGGGACGTGGCTGACTGGGTGATCCCAATGGTATCCCTGATTGGTCTTTGGAAGGTGCCCGTGGTGAGCAAGCACATCACTGCAGTCACCTTGGTCTCCACTAACATGGCATTACTCTATCTGGTGGGTGCCTGTATCTCCTCACCTAGTCTGCCCATTTCCCTACCTGATGTATAAGCTGCAGATTCTAGTTAATCAACAGCTTACTTCCTCCTACCCCCCACTAGAATTTCCTTATGCCTGTCCCATGCATTCTTGAATTCTCCCACTGTTCCTGACTCCACAGCCTCCTCAGGAAGGCTTTTCCATGCATTCACAACCCTCTCTGTGAAAAAATACTTTCTAACATTATTTCTGAGCCGTCCCCCCTCTATCTTCAAATTGTGCCCCTTTGTTCTGCACATTCTTTTCTTCTGAAAGATGCTACCCTCTTGTACTTTGTTAGTTCCCTTGAGGTACTTGAAAGTTTCTATCATGTCCCCCCTCTTCCTCCTTTGCTCAAGGGTATACATATTAAGCTGCTTTAGTCTCTCCTCGTATGTCTTCTGGAGCAGACCCTGCACCAATTTGGTGGCCCTCCTCTGAACAGCCTCCACTCTGTCTATGTCTTTGTGGAGATGGGATCTCCAGAATTGCATGCAGTACTCCAAATGGAGTCTCACTAACTATCTGTACAGAGGGATAACAACTTCCTGTTTTCTACTGTTGATGTCTCTCCCTATGCATCCCAGTATCCCCCCAGTCCTCCTTACTGCCTTCTCACATTGCTGGCCCACCTTTAGGTCATCTAATATAATTACTCCTAGGTCTCTTTCGATTTTTGTTGTTGTTATTAACTCACCCCCATTGTGTACTCTTCCCTTGGGGTTTTGTTTTCCAGATGCATTACCCTGCACTTCTTTGCATTGAATCTGAGCTGCCACATATTTGACCATTCCTCCAACCTTGCCAAGTCCCTTTTCATCCTTTCCACCCCACCTTGTGTATCAACCCTGTTGCAGACCTTTGTGTCATCTGCAAAGAGACATACCTTTCCTTCCAGGTGCTCTCCAATGTCACCTATAAAGACATTAAAGAGGACCGGTCCCATTACCGAACCATGCAGTACCCCGTTAGTTACCCTCCTTTCTTCACTGTGGACTCCGTTTACTATTACCCTTTGCGTCGTGTTGTCCAGACAGTTTTTTATCCAGGCTACCACCTTGGGACCCACTCCAAGGCTGGCTAACTTGTATATTAATCTTTTGTGTGAGACTATGTCAAACGCCTTGCTAAAATCCAGGTAGGCCATATCCACAGCCCCTCCCTGGTCTACTACTTTGGTCACCCAGTCAAAGAAATCTATTAGGTTCATCTGACTTGACCTTCCTGCTGTAAAACCATGCTGCCTTGGGTCCTATGCCCCACTGGCCTCTAGGTACTCAACAATTCTTTCCTTCAGAAGTGATTCCAATATTTTTCCTACCACTAAAGTCAAACTAACTGGTCTGTAGTTTCCTGCCTCTGCCCTGCTCCCACTTTTGTAAAGTGGAATCATATTTGCCCTCCTCCAGTCCTCACATACCACCACATCCTCCCATGATTTGTTAAAGAGAGTAGTCAGTGGTGTTACTAGTTCTACCCTTAGTTCTTTTAGAATTCTTGGGTGAATCCCATCAGGCCCCCATTGCTTTGTCCATCCTCAGTTTCAAGAGTTCTTTCAAACCCCTTTCTTCTGTGAATGGACTGGTATTGACCCCCCATTCAGAGTTTCTCTCTTGTTTGGTTTAGGTATCTCCCCCTCCTCTTCTGTTGTGAATACTGAGCAGAAATATTCATTCAGTATCCCTGCTTTTTCACTCTTACATTCTGCCCACATTCCCTCCCCTTTATTAAGTCTCTGTATCCCTCTCTTAGTCTTTCTTCGGTCCCTAATGTACCTATAAAATGTTTTATCCCCCTTCTTAACAGAGTTGGCTATCTTTTCTTCAGTTTGTGTCTTTGCTATTCTGACTGCCTTCCCTGCCTCCTTCTGCTTTAACTGATAAAGTTCTCTGTCCTGCTTTTTCTGTGTTTCCTTCTATTTCCTGAATGCTATCCTTTTCTCCTTAACTGTCTCTGCCACTGCTTTTGAGAACCATAATGGTTTTTTCCTTCATTTTGTTTTGTTGATTTGCTTCACTAAAAGGTTTGTTGCCTCTGTGATGGCTGTTTTGATTATTCCTCATTGTTCCTCCACCCCTCCTTCGCGCCCGTTTGCTAGTGCTTTTCTGAGGCACTCTCTCATTTTCCCAAAGTCAGCCTTCCTAAAGTCAAATACTCGTGTTTTTGTATGGCTTGACTCTATGGCTGTGTTTGTCATGAACCACTCTGTTTGGTGGTCACTTGTTCCCAGATGGCTACCCACTTCTAAATCTGAGATTGTTTCTCCTTCCCCATTTGAGAGTACCAGGTCTAAGATTGCTCCCTCCCGAGTGGGTTCCAACACTAGCTGTCTGAGGCATGCCCCCCGTAGGGCATCAAGAATGACCCTGCTCTTGGATGTGCCTGCAGCAAAGGCACTCCAGTTAACACCAGTTGATAAACAGTTGAATACTGCATATGTGTGTGCTGTTGTGGGCAGTGAGAGACACGAACAAACAAGGGTTTCCACACATTGATAATGAAGATGAGTATGTGGTTATGAGTGGATTACATTAGACAGCATTTACACCACCCTTTAGTGTGTATTAATGCCTGCTGATGTTACCTCGACATAACAAAATAGTCTTGGGCACCATACTCCCACTTATGTAGTTATGACCGGATAATATTAGACAGCATTTCCAGCACTGTTTACTGTGTGTTGATGCCCCCCTAATGTTACAAAGTCATAACCAAATACTGTTTCACTTTCGTCTTATGAACAGAGCCATGCAGTGACATTATAAACAGTTGAATACTCCATATGTGTATGCTGTTGTGGCCAGTGGTAGACATGAACAGACAGGTGTTTCCACGCATTGACAACCAAGATGAGAATGTGATTATGAGTGGATAATATGAGACAGTATTTACACCACCCTTTACTGTCTGTTAATGCATCCTGATGTTAGCCTGACATAACCAAATAGTCTTGCTTATGTCGGGGTAACATCAGGAGGCATTAACACACATTAAAGGGTGGTGTAAATGCTGTCTCATGTTATCCGGTCATAACCACATAAGCATCTTGGTTGTTAATCTGTTGAAGCAAGTGCTTGTTCATGTCAACCACTGCCCACAACGGCATACACAGTTCATGCAGTCACCATCTCACATGCTTGTACAGGATGTGGGTGTACGCACTCAAGACACTGGGATGGCGGCAGAAGTGATACAGTTGGTGAAACATGATGATGGATGCCTTTTGTGTTATGTTTATGAAGTTGCATGTTATTTCTGCTGCCTTATGGTGTCTGTTTGTGATCGGTTGTCTTGCCTTCTAACGTCACCTTAGTTGTATGTGTGGTGTGCATGTGTGTGTGTGTCTGTGTGTGTGTATGTGTGGTGGTGGGAGCAACATTCGGAGTTAGGGTTAAAAACCCTAATGTCGAATTTCCTTGCTTTTATCGCTGTAGTAGCAACACTAATTGCACTAACTGCTGCATTAACAAAGTTTTTTTGTGAAGAATATATATATATATATATATATATATATATATATATATATATATATATATGCTGCTCATTAATAGGGGGTCTTTATTCTTAATGAGCAGTTCATCAATATTAAAGAGCAATCCATTGATATTCATAAGTAGCTCATTAATATTCTTGAGCAGCTTTTTTTGATGTATGTATTCAATCCCAGAGCAGTCTTTGGTGTTCTTTAAACAAATGGTTTTGCGGCTTCAGCTCCGCTGCTCATACCTCAACTAAGTGATTTTGGGGCCCAGGAGAACTGGGATAGCTCCAGCGGCACACTTATCATTTCAAGTAAATGGATGCGCACAAACACACATGCACAGACTGTGATCTTGCACATTTTTGGTTTGTCTGCAAGTGGTTCCACGTCTCTCCTCCAGCACCCCTTTACAAGGTGAAATGATGTGTGTGGCCAGACAGAGATTGAAACACCTTCAGGGATTCAAGCCAATGCGTCAATGCGGAAAGAGTACAAAATAGCTTGAAGCCACAACGTGAATGTGCAAGCTGGTGGTCTGCACATGTGTGTTGGTTGGCATCCTTTTTCTTGCTGGAACAGAGGTGCATCAGGAGCTCTCCTGTAGATGCCAGACTCCAAGATTACTAAGATATGGTCCATAGACATGAGGGCAGTGGTGTGGAAGTGGCAAAAGCACCGCTCTGAGGCTGAATATAAAAATGTGTGTATATTATGGGGCACAGTCGCACCCCTATATTTTGGGTTGATTAGGCACATCAAAGTTAAACTCATAATTTTGCACTTTAAAAACTGCAATTATTGAATGGATTTGCCCAAAATTTAGGATGCACCTTCCTGTGGTGGAAATCTCTCGATCAGGTAAGTTGGATGTGCAGTCTCCGAGTTACACAGTGGTGAAAAACATTTTTTTACCCATTGACTTTACTGGGATTTTTCTTTGACCTTGCCTACAGCCCTGATGGTTTGTTTGTTTGGTATGAAATTTTCAGGACAGAAAGTGACTACCCCACATATTTGCCTTTTGCTAGTCTGGTGAAAAAAACAATGTCATTTTTAAGCTATTGCAACTTAAAAATTTGAATTATTTCTCAGCATGCTCAGTAGGCACTTCAATATTGCTGATTGATATGAAAGAGGAATCCTGCATTGTATGAAAAAATTCCTCTTTCATATGGCTGCCATCTTGTTTACAGTTTGCCTGAAATTCAAATTTGGAAACCTCCCAAAATGATATTCTGGGGAGGAACCAACACATGTAGCTGGCTTTCTGCTACCTCCTAGGTGCATTCTGTACTTTACTGTTTGGAAAATGCCCTTAAAATGTGTGTTATTTAACATTTAAATTATTTTTTGTATCAGCGTCATATGACGTAGGATCTTAGTTCATATGATGATATGAACTAGGATCCTACATCGTACTACTCAGATACAAAGAATTTAAATGTGAATATCACAGCCATTTTGAGGGTATTTTTTCACCAAATTTTTGACATAGGCATTTCAGGACCCCACCGCATGAACACTGGCACTGTCATCTTGTTACTCATTCCCAAAAGGTGATTTCACGGTTACTGCATGGAGTCAGTTTTTGAGACGGGACATCACCTTTTGGGACTGATTAACAAAATGACAGTTCCAGTGTTCATAAGGGCAGGTCCCAAAAAGTCCACGTTAAAAATCTGGTGCAAAAAATATTAAAAATGTCTCTCACTAGCGCACGTTGCACAGTTTCTATGCACACTCATAACCACCAATTTTTTTATATTTTCACTCCAGGTTTTCAACATTGCCATTTTTTCACACCTCCTCACAAAAAGTACAGCTGTCATTTCTCACATCCTGCCTGAAATGTGTTTTTGCACCTCTGCAGCAGAATGGCGCGTTGCTGTGCAAAATAAAGTTTTGGGATGGAGTAACAAAATCATTGTGCCAGTGTTCATGAGGGGATTTCCCAAATAGCTCATGTTGAAAGTTTGGTTACAAAAATCCCTAAAATGGCCACGTTATGAGCGTGCATCGTGTAGTTTCTACGCATGCCTGTAGCTTTGTTATATTTTCATATTGTCCTTTCTGATTTTTAACATTACCCTTTTCCACACCTCCTCGTGAACAGTATACAGCTGTCATTTGTTCTAGAGCCTTTCACCCAAAGAAGGACATCACACCCAGTATTGCTTTGGTTGCTCAGTCAGCACACCGTTTATTAAACTTTTCATAAAAATTTTACAAACAATACTGAGTTCCTTTACATACCATATTTAATGTATTTCTTTATTCCATATTCTCTTTATTTTGAAATATCACAATTTATATCACATTTTATAAACACCTTTTATATCACATTTTACTTCACCCCCAAGTGTAAACTCCAGGGGGAGTCTTTCTTTCTTGCTCATTTTTCTCTCTCACCCCCAGCTGTAAAACTGAAGGGGTCATCCCTTACTGTCTGGGCCAGGTATAATTCCTGCCCCCATTTTCATTTCCTGGGTGTCCACACCCTTTCCTCTTGTCTGGGCCAGGTCCAATTACTGCTCCCATTTTCCATTCCTGGGTGTCCACACCCTTTTTCTCTTACACCTCACCTTGATATAACTCTCGAAATTTTCCCCCTTCCCTCCAGAAAGTATTTTCTTCTCTCTTTTTTCCTCACTGCACCCCTTGATTTTTGGGCAGCGGGTGGGAAATCAAAATTTTGTCCAGCAAAAGTGAGGGAGAGCTCATCTGCGTGGCCCCTTATATCCCCCATTTTGCCCCACCCCTTTGCTCCTTTTTCCCTCTCTCTCTTCCTCTAACCTATCCTTTGTTTTCTTTCCCCATAAGACCCGCCTCTTCTTGGTGAGGTCATCGCCTCTGGAGCCAAGCCCCTTTTTCCTACTGTGCCCTCCCCTCATGACCCTTCTTCCAAATACCAGCCTCTTTTTCTTACCTGTCCTCCTCCCCCTTCCCCCTCCCCCTCCTTCTGTGTCCTTCCTTCCTTTCTTCCTTCTAGGCTTCCAGGCCTATAACAAAGGGGCTTGTCCTTTAAGAGACAATCCTTCTAGTTCTAGAGCCTTTCACCCAAAGAAGGACACCACACCCAGTATTGCTTTGGCTGCTCAGTCAGCACACCGTTTATTAAACTTTTCATTCAAATTTTACAAACAATACTGAGTTCCTTTACATACCATATAAAACATATTTCTTTATTCCATATTCTCTTTATTTTGAAATATCACAATTTATATCACATTTTATAAACACCTTTTATATCACATTTTCCTTCACCCCCCCGAGTATAAATTCAAGGGGGGGCTTTCTTTCTTGCTCATTTTTCTCTCTCACCCCCAGCTGTAAAACTGAGAAGGTTGTCTCTTACTGTCTGGGCCAGGTCCAATTCCTGCCCCCCATTTTCAATTCCTGGGTGTCCAAACCCTTTTTCTCTTACAC
Organism: Neoceratodus forsteri; assembly: GCA_016271365.2. Taxonomy (NCBI): domain Eukaryota; kingdom Metazoa; phylum Chordata; order Ceratodontiformes; family Ceratodontidae; genus Neoceratodus; species Neoceratodus forsteri. Next base: position 1,059,830,514 of record CM028130.1, on the reverse strand, counting down.
CCCACCTTGGTGTAACTCTCAAAATTTCCCCCCATCCCTCCAAAAAGTATTTTCTTCTCTCTTTTTTTTTCTACTAGCCTGACTCCAGCTTGCGTTTGGAAGTCGGGCTTCCCCCTCAAACTACTTCTCTCCTTTCTTGGGCTTCACCAGGCATCAATGCCCTTTCTGATTTTGTGCTGAAGATGGGGTTGCCCAAAACTGGCTAGGTGTCCTACTAACTCACCATGCCACCATATCCTTCCCCCTATTATTTGGCAAACCTTCTCCCCTTTGTTTGCTCATCCTCTTTTCTGGCTCCAACTATGTTCCTGTGTTTTTCTGCGAGATGCACACACTTTAAGGGGTAAAGCAAGGGTATCCCATGATCTCTCTGTTGTATATGTTCTGTTTAGATCCCTTAATGTGCCCCCTAGCACATCCTTCACACCCTGCTCTGCCGGACCTGGACCGTCCGGTGGACAACAGGCCCATCTGTTCTTACCGGGCCTCTGTGCTGCCTTCTCTCAGACCCTTTATCCATAGGCATGCCCCACAATCCAGACCTCTATCTTGTAGACAATTCTTAGAAAAATATAACCAATGTTGTGAAACTTTAATTTTTTTATACCCCCCTTTGTGTCTGACTTCCATTGGCTAGCAAAGAAGACACTTCCTTATTGATTGCTATGTCTGATGCCCCACAGGGGCCTGCTCCCATTCCATAGCCCCCCAGATACATGATTCTTTGTTACCCTTCTGCTTTCTGGGGCTGACCCCCATGCCCCCGATAACCTAGTGACCTGAAATCCCCCTCTTGCCTGAACTTTCTGCCCCTTGCTTTCTCTGTCCTCTGCTGTCATCCCATGGTCGTCCTTCTTGCTATTACTCTCTAGGCCTCTGGCCCCACAATTGACCCTAGCAGCTCCCACTCCTGAAATGCAGAAAACAACATCCCTGGACTCTGTCAATGCAGTGGAAGGAAGAATACCATCTGCCCTATCCCCTGGCCTCCCAGAAGCCCCTGGCCAGTGGGTAATGGCAATATTCCCCCAGTCAGATGCAACTTACTACATATCAGTAGCTTGAACAACCCATCTGTTTTGTCTCTTGTTACTCCAAACCAGTGCACCTCCATCTTCCTAAAAATGCTGCTGACCCTTCTCTTGCCATCTGATACTCTGACACCTGCATGTTATCCTGAAGTGGACTCCCCCCCAAGTAAAGCTTTACTCAACTGCTGTCTGATAGTAACCATCCATGCCACTGATTAGGGACATCCCTATGCACCCCCGTTCTGGCTTTAAATTTCATAACCCCCCTGCATCCTCACAATACTCCAGGTTGGTGCTGTTATGGTCGATATAGACAGCCATTGGAACTATAGCCCCCCTCAAGATTCTCTAGCTGGCTAGCTCCCCCATGATTGTCTCCCTGCAGCCCTCAAGATCAGCCACCCAAGATCCAAGGTACTGTATCTTACCCCCTCCATCAGCCTCAAGAGCCTTCCTCCAGTACTTGGCTGCATTAGCAACTGACCTAAGAATGTGACCAGCACCCCTAAGAACACCAGACCACAGTACAGTACAGTGGGACTGTGGACTGGACCACAGCAACCTTAATATATTGTTAGGGCTGGTACACCAATGCTGGTGCTGAATACGATACCAGGAACACCTAGGGACCCCACAATATTTGTTTTCATTTCTATGAGTGGTTTATTATCTGTATACCAAATTGTAATTGGGTCCACAGCTGTTTTTTCTTGTCTCGCCACCTTGCGGCCCAGGTCATGACTGAAACTGGTCCACAGGATTAGCGCAGTTCCCTGGTTAATCCTAAAAACCCAAATAAATAAATAATCCTCACCTCCTTAGATTAATTAGGCAGTGGCCACTAGAACCTATGCCAGAGAACATAAACCCTCTGGCCCGTCATGCAGCTGGACTCATAGCCCTCTTTTGTTGCCCTCTAGCACTGGTCCTGGCTGGCACTGGAGGATCCTAACTGTTCTTCCAAACTGGTCTTAGGTTAACCCATCCACCTCTGAATACTATGTGCGCTTTCTCGCTATAAAGTCCCAACTCTGTCTCAGACTCTCCACAGCCACCATGACTGGTCACAACTCCCGACACATGAATCTCAATAAATCTATGCCAGAGACCAATCCTCTCACTCCAAGAATGCAGCTGCACTCCTGGCCTCCTTCCTCATCCTCTACAGCTGGCCCCTGCTGGCCTCAGCTTCTGAAATTTGTTCTCCTTGCTTTGGATCATGTCAAAATTAACCCCTTCGTATGACCAGTATTGCTCTCCCTAGCTAGCTAGTACCTGACTTTTTTTATTTTTTTTGCTCCCTACTGAAATCTTAATTGCTTGCCCTACCAGCCCCCCATGCCCCCAAATGGCCCCTACATGCACCCTTCGGGCAGAGATAACACCAATCCACTGTGACAGTTCCGTTACATGATCCCCCAACAAAATTGGCCCTTCCCAACCATATGCTGGAGCCAAAAACCGGACTGCCCTGAAAGGGTCACATTTGGATTAATCAGTCTGCCACCCATCAAACAAGAAATTTTGTTATGCATATCTTTTTGCTTTAATAGGCTTCCAGCTTAACAATGGCGCCTTTTTTTTTTTTTTTTTTTTGTAAGCCACTTCCGTCCCCTATACATTATAGCCATACAGGCCATTTTCATTCCAACATTAAGATACTATCCCTAATGACTGTAACCATACATGGTGGGGTTCTTTTTTTTTTTTTTTTGCACTATCCTATCCTCGTGGAAGTCCCTCTTATTGGAAATGAATACCCCAGTTATGAATAAAGGCTGCTTGAGTCTAATGGTTCGGCTTCCACATTTTCCACTTATCCCCTCCTACCACAAGTTACGCAGCTATCACCCAACCACCATGAAAGCACTCATCCCCATAATACCTGTTTAGTGTGAGAATGCAAGAACATTTAATTTTTTTTAATTTTTTTGGTGTGAGCCTTGCTATTGACTGCTGCAAACTCATTTTCCTGGAATTCACCTTTTCCTGTTGCCACTGCTCATATCATAACAACAACCGCCCCTTCTCCCTGCATTATTTTAACATTAAGCCATTCTGTTATCCTCATGTTGGCTTTGTCTCATTGCAGGCTTCTCATGACATTCCCCCCCCACACACACTCCCCCTGGGCACTTCCCCATGGCCTTTTCAAAACTGACGGCAGTTCCCACGGCTCCCCCTCAACCCACCCAACAATGATCCCACTCCCTGTGACTACCGCATGGTGCCCCCAAAGTAAATGCAAGATACCCCTTTGTGTTTTTTTTTGTATATTTCTGCCCTGTCCTCAATAGCTTGCAGATCTTTTCCATTGGCCCCTCTATGTCCCCCGTGCCCCCCCAGATAAAACAAAGACCCCTTCATATTATGTTATTTCATTATCCACCAAGTCCCAGCTCAGCTTCATGGCTTCTGCCTTTATTGCACATGACCCACTGTCGTCTATGGTCCTATTACACCCAAGAGGAAAACAAAAAAGGAAGAAAAGAGGGGGAGGTCCTAGAAGATGCATCAGATTTTTGCTCAGCCTTCTGATAACCCTCCTACCCATATCTTACACTTTTTTTGTCTTTTTTTACAGCACTGTTGTTGTAATACCCCTGTCTAACATCTTTATCCCCCCCCCTTGGGGATCCCCTTGGTCTGTCTGGCATGCTCACCATCCCCTCTTTCCCCTCACAGTCTTATTCTATATACCTAGTGATTTATTTTGTTCCCTATGTGGTTAACCTCCTTGGCTTCTTTCTCAAAACAGCTGTCTGCTGCTCAAAAACATCTGTACAGTATTAATACCACATGTATAATGACATTCTATAGTGAGCCCCCAGTTTGTTCAAGTTGCAGATTTTAAACTTTTGTATGCTTCGGCCAAGTACCATTATTATAAACAGGTAGCTCTAAGTAGACTTAAGAGTTTATCGTTGTAAGTTCTTACAGCCAGATTCCAAATTAATTTTGCCTTTGATCAAAACAAGAACTTGACTTTAGAGCCATTAACCCTCAGGTTGTATAGCTCAGTATAGGCCACCAGTGATTATAGCTTTTCTGTAATCATGAATGTTATAACTCCAGTCTTGCTGCTCGCTCCCCTACCGGGTGCCTCTGACCTCATCGGCTCCTGTCCCATGCAGTGCTCTAAAAAATAAACCAAAAGCTGTTTTCCAGTCCTCTTGCTCCCCACGGGCCCCTTCCATGGTCTGCTTGCAAGTACCTAGGCCCATACGCCGTGCTTTCCCCATTTAAAAATTAAACCCTCTACAGCCCCATGGTTTTCCAAACACTGTAAAACAAAGACAAAAAGCCTTTTCCAGTCCCCTTGAATCCCTGTGGGCCCCTCCCATGCCATTTGCTAAATGGAAACCCTCTGTCGCCCTGCAGCTTCCTGGGACCCCATTCCTGCTCCCGGTTACTCTTTAAGGAGGTCTCCCACTGCCTGCAGCACTGCGACACTCCCTCAGATGCCATACTGGACTTCCCTAATGTGAAACCTCACTCCCAAGAAGCCTCAGCCATCCCTCTGGCGATTGCAGCACCGCAGCACTCCAGCTCCTGTCCTACTGAACGACCGATTGCTTTTATCATCAATTGCTACTATTAAAGTTTGTGTCCAGCGTGCATTTTAAAAATTGCTTTGCCCCCCGCCCCCGATATTTCTAACAACCAGATGTACATTACAAGGGATGAGCCAGTCAAAGACAGGCTGATATATACAGTCTTGTAGCCAATGCAGATAACTTAAAAATGACAAAAGCAGATACACATTTCTTAATTGTACATTTTCCACACAACTGTGACCTTAAACAGGTTTTGCATTATTTCACTGGGTTTATACTATATACAGTAGTTACAGCCTGCCTAGGCATGTAATTCTTTTTTTTTTTTAAACAAAATTCAGCTCAGCTAATAACTGACCTTACCCTTTAAATTGCAACAAACCTTAGGAACTCCAGCTGGCTGACGTGCTAAACAAAATCAAAATTTTGTTCAGCAAAAGTGAGGGAGAGCTCATCTGCATGACCCCTTATATCCCCCCTTTTGCCCCACCCCTTTGCTCCTTTTTCCCTCTCTCTCTCTCTTTCTCTGACCTATCCTTTGTTTTCTTTCCCCATAAGACCTGCCCCTTCTTGGTGAGGTCATCGCCTCTGGAGCTGAGACCTTTTTTCCTACTGTGCCCTCCTCTGATGACCTTTCTTCCAAATCCCAGCCCCTTTTTCTTACCTGTCCTCCCTCCCCCCTTTTCCCCTTCTTCTCTGTCCTTCCTTCCTTTCTTCTTTCTAGGCTTCCAGGCCTATAACAAAGCGGCTTGTCCTTTAATAGGCAATCCTTCTTTTCATGATGTGAGATACAGATTTCATCAGTTGTATCTCACGTGAAGGTGTCACTGTCATGATTACAATTACACTGGAATTTGTTTCATAGCTGCTATGGTTACTGAGATATTGGCAAACTAGTGTTACAAGTGTTCCTTGTCATATATGGCTTTGTATTTAATGTGTAACTGGGAGCGCAGTGCCAGCGCTCACACAGACGCATATCGCTATGCACAAATGGGAGTTTGGTAGAGCGCTAGTCTTTTTGCTAATTATATTACATTTTAAAGTAAGAACAGATCCAGAAGCAAATGATTTGATACCTTTTATTAGACCAACATAGATGTAACAAAAGGAACAAAGTGCTTTAGATTTCGGACCAACAAGTCCTTTGTCAGAAGCAGTTTACACTTCTGATGGACTTATTTTTCCAAAAGCTGAAGCTCTTTGTTCTCCTTGTTACATCTATGTTGGTCCAATAAAAGGTATCAAATCATTTGCTTCTGGATCTGTTCTTACAAGGACCAATACGGCAAATATTAAATCTAGATTTCAAAAAGTAAGTAAATTCATTGAGAAAAACGTCATTAATGCATCAATTAGGTTTAAAACAACAAAAGTGGGGAAATGGGATGTTAGGGTTGAGACCCTAACCCCCCACCACACCAACCTCTACATACCAACAGATGCCGGGGTGTGCTTTGCGGTCACCAGGCCTAACTCTCATCCCATTCTCCTCTACCGTAGCATGTCAAGCTGTTTACACATTGAATGTGGTTAGAGTTTGGCCTGATGATCCCATGGCACACCCCAGCATCTGTCGGTCTGTGTAGGCTGGGGGAGTGTGGGGTGGGGTTAGGGGCTCAACCCTAACATGTCATTTAACCACTTTTGTCACTGTAACCCTAACTGATGCATTAACAAAGTTTTTCATGATGAATATACATATATATATATATATATATATAGATAGATATACAGTATATATACTGTGTGTGTGTATATATATATATATATATATATATATATATATATATGCTGCTCATTGATGGGGGGGTCATTAATCTAATGAGCAGTCCCTCAATATTAATGAGAAGTCCTTTGATATTCATAAGTAGCTCATTAATATTCTTCAGCAGCTTTTTTTGATGTATATATTCAGTCCCAGAGCAGTCTATGGTGTTCTTTAAACAAATAGTTTTGCAGCTTCAGCTCACTTTTCATATCTAATTTAAGTGATTTTGGGTCCCAGGAGAACAGGGATAGCTCCAGAGGCACACTTATCATGTCGAGTAAATGGATGTGCACCAACACGCATGCACAGACTGTGATCTCACACATTCTCGGCTTCACTACAAGCAATTCTGTGTCTCTTCTCCAGCCCCTCTTTCCAAGGAGAAATATGTGTGGCCAGAGACTGAAACCCCTTCAGGGATTCGAACCAACATGGCAATGTTGCAGAGGAATCAGTGCAAACAGGCTTGAAGCCACACCAAGAATGTGCAAGCTGGGGGTCTGTGCATGTGTGTTTGCTTTGCATGCTTTTTTCTGCTGGAATAGAGGTGCATCAGGAGCTCCCCTGTAGCTCTCAGACTCCAAGATTATTAAAATAGGGTCCATAGACACAAGGGCAGTGGTGCAGAAATGGCAAAAGGATTTCTTTAAAGAGCACCAATTACCGCTCTGAGACTGAATATATAAATATATATAAGTGTGTGTCTATACATTGTAGGGGCGCAGTCGCATCCCTATATTTAGGGTTGAATAGGCACTTCAATGTTAAACTCAAATTTTGCACTTTAATAACTTTGCAACTTTACAACAGATTTGCACAACATTTGGTATGTGCCTGCCTGTCATGTAAATCTCTTGATCTGACAGGTTTCGTTCCAGTCACATGTGCAGTCTCCGAGTTACAGAGAAGTGAAATAACATGTTTTTACCAATTGACTTTACTGGGATTTTTCTTTGAACTTGCCTACTGCCCTGAGGACTTGATGTTTGGTGTGAAATTTTCAGGACAGAAAGGGACTACCCCACAAATGTGCCTTTTGCTAGACTGGTGAAAAAAACAGTAAGCCATTTATAAGCTATTGCAACTTAAAAATTTGAATAATTTCTGAGTATGTTCAGTAGGCACTTCAATATAGCTGGTTGATCCGAAAGAGGAATCCTGCATTGTATGAACAAATTCCTCTTTTGTATGGCCGCCATCTTGTTTCCAGTTTGCCTGAAATTAAAATTTGTAAACCTTCCAAAATGATATTCTGGGGAGGAACCAACACATGTAGCTTACTTTTTGTGACCACCACTCCCGGTGCATTCTGCACTTTACTGTTTAGAAAATGCCTTTAAAATGTGTGTTATTTAACATTTAAATTCTTTTTCATATTGTAGTCATACTACATAAGATCTTAGTTCGTATGACAATACGAACTAGAATCCTACGTCATATGACTCAGATACAAACAAAGAATTTAAATGTGGATACCTCAGACCTTTTGATGTATTTTCTCACCAAATTTTCAACATAGGCATTTTGGCACCCCACCTCATGAACCCTGGCACTGTTATCTCATTACTCATTCCGAAAGGGTGATTTCACAGTTACTGCATGGAATCAGTTTTTGGGATGGAAAATCACCTTTTGGGACTGATTAATGAAATTACAGTCCCAGTGTTCATGAGGGCAGGTTGCAAAAAGTCCAGGTTCAAATTCTGGTGTAAAAAATTTAAGAAATGGCCATGTCACTAGCGCACGTTGCGCAGTCTCTACGCACACTCGTAACTTCACCAATTTTTTTATATTTTCACTCCAGATTTTCAACATTGCCATTTTTTCACACCTCCTCACAAAACATACAGCTGTCATTTCTCACATCTGACCTGAAATGTGTTTTTGCACCTCTGCCACTTAATGGCCCATCGCTGTGCGAAATCAACTTTTGGGATGGATTAACAAAATCACAGTGCCTGTGTTCATGAGGGGATTTCCCAAAAAGCTCATGTTGAAGATTTGGTTGAAAATTCCCAAAAATGGCCGCGTTGCGAGCTTGTATTGAGCTGTTTCTATGAGCACTCGTAACTTTGCCAGTTTTCCATATTTTCCCTCCTGGATTTCAACATTACCCTTTTCCACACCTCCTCATGAACAGTATACAGCTGTCATTTTTCATGTCCTGCCCAAAACATGATTTTACACCTGTGGTGCAGAATGGTGCATTCACTGTGCAAGCTCAACTTTTCGGGACAGATTAATGAAATGAAAGTGACATTGTTCATGAGGTTAAGTCCCCAAAATGCCATATTGAAAACTGGGTGAAAAAAATCCTAACAATACCTGAGTTACATGCATCCATTGAATTGTGGCACCTTTCGGTGTCTCAAAAACGATGTGAGATATACAGTAGATTTCATTGGTTATATCTCACGTGAAGGTCTCGCTGTCATGATTACAACAACACTGGAATTTTTTTCATAGCTGCTATGGTTACTGAGATATTAGCAAATTAGTGTTACAAGTATTCTTTGCCCTATAGGGCTGCTGTATGGCTCTGTATTTCATGTATAAGTGGGAGCGGAGGGCCTGCGCTCCCACAGACAAATATCATTATGCACAAAAGGCAGCTTGGTGGGAGTGCTCAGCCCTTTTACTAGTTATATTACACTTTTTCAAAAAGTAAGAAAATTCATTGCAAAAATTTTCTTTAATGCATCAGTTAGGGTTAAAGTGACAAATGTGGGAAAAAGAGATGTTAGAGTTGAGCCTGTAACCCCCCCATTCCCTACACCCCATCTTCCACAGACCGACAGATGCTGGGGTGTGCCATGGAGTCATCAGGCCTATCTCTCACTCCATTCTGCTTTACTGTAGCATGTCAACCTATTTACACATGGAATGGGATGAGAGTTGGGCCTGGTGACCCCTTGGCACACCCCATTGTCTGTCAGACTTTGGAGGATGGGGGGTGGTGGGGTGAGGGGGTTAGGGGCTCATCCCTAACATCTCATTTCCCCATGTTTATCTCTTTAACCCTAACTGATGCATTAACAAAGCTTTTTTGCAATGAATATCTAGATAGATAGATAGATATTAATTGCAAAAGACTTCATTTAATGCATCAGTCAGGGTTAAAGCAGCAAAAGTGAGGAAATGAGGCATTAGGGTTGATTCTGTAACCCCCAACACCCCTTCCACAGATTGACAGGTGCCAGGGTGTGCCATATGGTCATGTGATCCAACTCCCACCCCATTCCATGTGTAAACAGGTCAACATGCTACAGTAAAGGAGAACGGGGAGAGAGTTAGGCCTCATGACCCCATGGCACACCTCAGCACCTGTCAGTCTGTGGAGGATGAGGGTTGAGTGTTGGGGGGTTAGTAGCTCAACCCTAACATCTCATTTCCTCATTTTTGTTGCTTTAATCCTAACTGATGCATTAAATGAAGTTTTTTGCAATGAACTTCCTTTTTTTTAGAAAAGGTGAGATTTAATTACTAAATAGCATGTGTTGGTGGGAGCGCAGGGCCCTTTGTGCCACACATTCCCATCAAGCTGCCCATTTCTGCATAATGAAAACTTGCTTGTCCCACAGCAGTCAGCCTACGGGGTGGCAATATATCCTGCATATTGTTGTTACCACCTCTTCCCTAAAGCATTGTTGGTTAAGATGCCATATGTCTGATTTAATTTGCTATGTTATTATGTGTATGTAACTGACATGCTCTGTAATGTACTCTATACCCTATCCAATGTATGCTACAGCTAGTGTGTACTCCTGCCAATGTATGTACTACTGTGTACTCCTGCCAATATATGTAATTATTGTCTGTAACTAATCCGGGTCACTCCTGAAAAAGGGACCTCTGGTCTCAGTGAGCTTACCCGGTTCTCAAAATCTAAATAAATAAATCTGCTAGTGTGGGCCCTCTGGGCCCTGCATTCCCACTTATGTATAGCTGCAGAGCCATACAGCAGCCCTATAGGTCAAGGAACCCTTGTAACATTAATTTGATGATATCTCGGGAACTGTAACAGCTAGAAAAAAATTCAAGTGTTGTAATCATGACAGTGAGACATCAACATGACATAGGTCAACCAAATCCATCTCACAATGTTTATGAGTCACGGGCACCGAAAAGCACAATGGGCACCACAATGTTATCCTATGGGGGAAATCTCAAACTCATGATGGCATATCTATGGAACTGCTTAATTCCCCAACACCTAAACAGCATAATTCACACCTGTAGGGCATCCCCTCAATACCCCGAAAATTTCAAGTAAAAAGACCAAACAGTTCATAACAATGCATTGTTAACATTTTTAAAATCCTAGTCCGTGAGATAGCAAAATCCTTGAACATGAGCTCACAGAGTAGGATTTTGACAGCTCATGGACTAGAATCGTTAGCGAGTCATGGTCAAAAATGTTTTTAATTTTAAAAAGCTATTTTTTTACCAAAACAAACCAAACCAAAGGCATGGCTTTGTAGAGGGGGTCACCCTGCACAAAACCTATGCCTCATTTGTCCCAAAAGTCACCCGTGGAGAAAACTACATTTTGTTTTGGGGAAAAACTGAAAAACAAGATGGTGGCTCACGGACAAGGAATTTTCTGGGGGACCAGGATCCTAGTCCATGAGCTACACAATCCTTGACTGTGAGCCCAACCTTTGTCTGAAAAATAACCATAACAATTTTGGAGTGAACTGACCATGCTAAGAACTCGAAAATTACAAATTTAATAAATTTGGAACGGATTAATATTGTTTTACCAAACCAACGCTGGATTGTTCCTTGACCCAACCTCTTTCTATGTTACAAATTTCTGACCAAAAGACCATACGGTGTGATTGGGGATTTCTTAAATCCCGTTTCATGATCCACCATCTTGTTTTCAGTTTCCCCACAAATAAAATGGACTAACTTCTCCCATGGGTGTCTTGAGTGGTATTACTAGTATGGGTTTTGTTCAGAGGGATGCCCTGTAGAAACCCATGCCTTTAGTTTTCTTTGTTTTTGTCTAAAATGTATGTTTTGAATTAAAAAAATCTTTGATCATCACTTGCTAACAATCTTTGTTCATGAGGTGACAAAATCCTTGATCGCAAGCAGATCCTTGTTCACCAGCTGTTAAAATCCTCGACCATGATTTTGGGAGCAGATGGCCCTATCTCACGAACAAGGATCAGCTCGTGAACAGGGAATTTGTCAGCTCATGAAAGGGGATTGGCTCATGAAATGGGATTTTGACAGCTTGCGAAAGGTGACTGTTTTTTTGAATCCCCTTTTGCGAGGTGTCAAAATCCCTTTTCGCAAGCCGATCCTTGTTTGCAAACTGTCAAAATCCTTGATGTGATTTTGGGACCAGAAGGCCCTTTCTCATGAACAAGGACTGGCTCATGAACAGGAAATTTGTCACCTCAAGAAAGAGGATTTTCTGGCAAAAGGGGATTTTGACAGCTTTCGAAAGGGAATTTTTTTTTTTAATTATCTTTCGCCAGCTGTCAAAATCCCTGTTCATAAGGTGTCAAAATCCTCATTTGTGAGATGAAGACCAGATGGTCACACAGCATCTGGTCCTCATCCCACCTCACAAACGGGGATGACCTCAGTAACAGGGATCCACAATGGTGGATCACTTATTGTTGAAATTAAATGTCGACAGCGGGGTGCCTAATCCCCATGTCAGCATGTATGTTCTTCCTCCCACAACACTAATATGGCACACTGGAAGCCCACCCCAGTGTGCCAAATATATTTTTTTTAATAAAAATGAAGTGCTTCTGACACCAGGATGCCCACTCCCGGTGTTGGATGATGTCTCCCCCAATGTGGTACTGTTCAATTGCCAACATGGAGTGCCCAATCCATGACTTGGCATGTGTCCCCCTTTCCCCCATACTAATACGGCACACTGGGAGCCCACCTCATTGTGCCCAATTACTAAATGTAGAAAAATATCTGTAAATAAGGAAAACCATCCCTCAAAGTCTTTTTTTTATCCTGAAAAAACTAAAACAGTCCCTTGCTGTCTCCCCAATCCTCCCTCCTCCATCCCCACCCTCCCACTGAGCACCCACCTCCCTGCATCTCCTGTTAATTCATATTTACCTCCATAGATTGGAGCATCAATCTTCTCTGGACCAGGATACATCTGCACTCTTCAAAGCCGAACCGCATACTGAAGAATCAAAGGTAAGCGCCGTATAATGGCAATCAATGGGAGGGGGTTCAACTTAGGTTGATATCTCAGCCATTTCTGGGAATTTTGGTCCCACATTTTCAACATGGGGTTCTTGGGACCCCACCCCATGAACACTGACACTGTAATTTCATTACTCAGTCCCAGAAGGTGATTTTGTGGTTGCTGCATGGAATCACCTTTTGGGACTGATTAATGAAACAACACTGCCACTGTTCATGAGGTGAAGTACCAAAAAACTCATGTTGCAAATTTGGTGAAAAAATTCCCAAAAATGAGTGCGTTACAAGCATGCATTGTGCAGTTTCTACGCATGCTTGTAACATAGCCAGTTTTTAATATTTTCACTCCAGATTTTCAACAGTGCCATTTTTTCACATCTTCTTACGAACAGTATAGCTGTCATTTTTCACATCCTGCCTGAAATATGTTTTTGCACCTGTGACGCAGAATGGCATGGTCGCTGCATGAAATCAACTTTCAGGATGGATAAACAAAATCACAGTGCCACTGTTCATGAGAGGAGGTCCCCAAAAAGTCCATGTTGAAAATTAGGTGAAAACATTTCAATAAATGACTGTTACGAGAGTGTGCGTTTTACAGTTTCTACTCATGCTCATAAGTTCCCAATTTTTGCATGTTTTCACTCCAGGTTTTCAACATTACCATTTTTTCACACCAACTCATGAACACTAGAGCTGCAATTTTTAAAATCCTGGCAAAAATGTTTTTCCGCACCTGTGGCACCAAACTGCATTACAGTTGTGCAGAATTACGTTACAACAGGGATTTGAAAGTTTTCTGTACTGGGTACATGTGGTGAGCTGATAAGAAGGTTATGTTGAACATCTGGGGTGAAAATTATTTAAGATGGCACATAAAAAAATGGGCAACTTGAAGGGAACATGGGGTCTGGAGGGCCTGCGCTCCCACCAACGCATGCCAGTCGCCAATTACATTACACATTCTCAAAAAGTAAGGAAATTCATTGCAAAAACTTTGTTCATGCATCTTATAGGGTTGAAGTGACACAAGTAGGAAATGAGGCATTAGGGTTCACACCTGACACCTCCGCTCTACCAGCCCACCCACCCACCACCACAGACCAACAGGTGACGGGTGTGCCTTGGAGTTATTGGGCCTAACTCTCACCCCATTCTCCTATACTGTATCATGTAAGCTGTGTCACACATGAAATAGGGTGAGAATTAGGCCTGACGACCCCAAGGCACACCCCATCACCTGTTGGTCTGTGGTGGGTGGGGGTAGAGTGATAGGCTGGGGGGTGTTAGGATGTCAACCTTAATGTCTCATTTCCCTACTTTTGTCACTTCAACTCTAACTGATTCATTAACAACATTTTTTGTAATGAATATATATATTACGGCAGCGAGGTTGCGCCTCTATAGTTAAGGTTGAATAGGCAGTTTAATGTTAAACTCCACATTTTGCACGTTAATAACTTTGCAACTGTTCAACAAATTTGCACAACATTCAGAATGTACAGTCTTGTATGATAGATCTCTTGATTTGTCAAGTTGCATTTTGATCTGATTTGCGGTTTTCGTGCAGCAAGGCACCAGAAAACGTGCTTTTACTTTTTTTGCCCATTTTTTCCCATCATGCTGCAACCACACCATTTGGTATTTTGGTCTGAAGTTTTCAGGGTAGAAAGAGGTTTGCTCAAAGAACACACCCCAGCATTGGTTTGGTGAAAAAATATATATCCGTTCCAAAGTTATTTAATTTTGAATTGTCAGGTTCTGAGCATGCTTAATTCAGTCTGAGATTTATTTGTATGTTTTGCAAAAGGGGACTGGGCTTACAGTCAAGGATTTTGTCACCTCATGAATGGAGATTTATAAAATCCCAGTTCGTGAGGAAAAATTCCCATTTCGCGAGCCACCATCTTGTTTTCATTTTTCCCAAAAAACAAAATGTTGCAGCTTGCCTCACGGATGTGTTCCTTTATAAATGAAGCATGGGTTTTGTTCAGGGTGATGCCCTCTACAAACCCATGCCTTTGGCTTGCTTCATTTTGGTCAAATAAATGGCCATTTCAAATTTAAAAATTCTTCATTCACTACTCGCTTCCGATCCTTGCTCACGAGGTGACAAAATCCCCTTTCACGAGCCAATCCCCTTTCAGGAGCTGACAAAATCCTTCATCGCGACTTCAGAACTAGTTGGCTCTTTATTGCAAATGAGGATCCGCTTATGAACAGGGATTTTGTCAGCTCATGAAAGGGGATCAGCTTGTTAAGGAGGATTTTGACAGCTCACGAAAGGGGATTGGTTTTTTGAATTCCCTTTCATGAGCTGACAAAATCCTTGATCGTGATTTCCAGACCAGATGGCCCTTCTCACAAATGAGGATTGGCTCCTGAATGGGGATTTTGACAGCTCGTGAAAGGGGATTTGTTTTTTACATCCTTTTTCATGAGGTAACAAAATCCCTGTTTGCAAGCTGTCAAAATCCCCTTTCGCGAGCCGATTCTCATTCATGAGCTGACAAAATCCTTGATCGTGACTTCAGGACCAGATGGCCAAAATCTGGTGAAGAAGGATTTCTCACGAACAGTGATTTTGACAGTTCACGAACAGGGATTGACCTTGCAAACTGGTATTTTGCCACCTCGTGAACTATGAATTTTAAAAATTGTAACATTTTTCCAGTGCACTGTAAATAAACAGTTTGGTATTTTGGCTTGAAATTTGCAGGGTATAAAGGAGGTGTCCTACAGATGTGAATTATGCTGTTTAGGTGCAAAAAAATCCATCTGTTCCATAGATATGCCATTACAAAGTTGAGATTTTTCCCATAGGATAACACTGTAGCGTCCACATTGTAGGTGCCCGTATCTTGGAAACAATGCAAGATATGGATTTTTCACGCCAGGCAGCTTAGTTCACCTTTAGCAAGTGTGGAGGTTTTGAAGTCATGATTCCAACTGTAGTGGGATTTTTTTCATAGCTGCTATTGTTACTGAGATACTGGCAAATTAGGGTTCCTTTTCAACTCTATAGGGCTACTATATGGCTTCATACTTATGTTTAACTGGGAGCGCAGGGCACAGAAAGCCTGTGCATCCACAGATGCATATTGTTATGCAAAAATGGGCAGCTTGAAGGGAGCGTGGGGCCTGGAGGGCCCACGCTCCCACCAGCACATTCCAGTTACCAGTTACATTACAGTTTCTCAAAAAGTAAGGAAATTCATTGCAAAAAACTTTGTTAATGCATCAGTTAGGGTTAAAATGACAAAAGTAGGAAATAGAGATGTTAAAGTTGAACTCTTAACCCCCACTTACCACCCCACCCCATCCTCCACACCAACAGGCATTGGGGTGTGCCATAGAAATAGATTGGGCTAACTCTCACCCCATTCTCCTATATTGTATCATGTGAGCCTGTTTACACATGGAATGGGGTAAGAGTTGGGCCTAATGACCCCATGGCACACCCCGATGCCTGTTGGTGTGTGGAGGATGAGGGTAGGGTGGTAGGGTGGGGGGTTAGGGGCTCAACCCTAACTTCACATTTTCCTACTTGTGTCACTTCAATGCTAACTGATGCATTAACAAATATTTTTGCAATAAATTATAGGGGCGCGGTCGTGCACCTTAGTTAGGGTTGAGTAGGCACTTCAACGTTAAACTCAAAATTTTGCACTTTAATAATTTTGCAACCGTTGAACGGATTTAAACAAAATTTGGTACATGCCTTCCTGTTGAGTAGATATCTTGATCTGGCATGTTTTGTTATGTTTGGATGTGCAGTATCTGAGTTACAGAGAGGTTAAAAAACATGTTTTTACCCATTGACTTCACTGGGATTTTTCTTTGAACTTGCCTACAGACCACAGGGTTTGTTTGTTTGGTATGAAATCTTCAGGACAGAAAGGGACTGCCCCCAATGTGCCTTTTCTAGTCTAGTGAAAAAACAATAAGCCATTTTTAAGTTACTGCAATTTAAAAATTTGAAAAAATAATTTCTGAGTATGCTCAGTAGGCATTTCAATATAGCTGTATGATACAAAAGGAATCCTGCATTGTATGAGAAAATTCCTCTTTTGTATGGCCACCATCTTGTTTCCAGTTTGCCAGAAATTCAAATTTGGAAACCTCCCAAAATGATATTCTGGGGGCGAACCAACACATGTACTGTAGCTTGCTTATTGTGACCCTCTAGGTGCATTCTGCACTTTTCTATTTGGAAAAAGCCCTTAAAATGTCTGTCATTTAACATTTAAATTCATTGTTCATATCGGCTTCATACGACATAGGATCTTAGTTCGTATGACGAGATACGAACTAGGATCCTACTTTGTGAGTCATACAACGTAGCATCTTAGTTTGTATCTTGTCTTACAAACTAAAACCTTACTTCATATGACTTCAATACAAACAAAGAATTTAAATGTGGATATCTTAGCCATTTTTTGGTATTTAATCATCAAATTTTCAACATAGGCATTTTTGGACCCCACCTCATGAACACTGTCATTTTGTTGCTCAGTCCTGAAAGGTGATTTCGCGGTTGCTGCACGGAATCACCTTTTGGGAATGATTAATGAAATGGCAGTCATAGTGTTCATGAGGGCAGGTCCCAAAAAGCCCATGTTGAAAATTTGGTGCAAAAAAATCAAAAAAACAGCCCCGTTACAAGCGTGTGTTGAGCAGTTTCTACGCACACTCGTAACTTCGGCAATTTGTAATATTTTCATTCCAGATTTTCAACATTGTCATTTTTTCACACCTCCTCATGAACAGTACAGCTTTCATTTCTCATATCCTGCTTGAAATGTGTTTTCACATCTTTGGCGCAGAATGGCGCAGTCGCTGTGCAAAATCAACTTTTGGCATTGAGTAACAAAATCACACTTCCAGCATTTATGAGGGGATTTCCCAAAATGCTCATGTTGAAAATTTGATTAAAAAAATTCCCAAAAATGGCCATGTTACAAGCATGTGTTGTGCAGTTTCTACATGTGCTCATAACTTCACCAATTTTTCATATTTTCCCTCTGGATTTTCAACATTACCCTTTTCCATACCTCCTCAATGAACAGTATATAGCTATCAATTTTCACATCCTGCCCCACACATGATTTCACACCTGTGGCATTGAATGGCACATTTTCAGTGCAAAGTCAACTTTCAGGACAGATTAATGATATGACAGTGACATTGTTCATGAGGTAGGGTCCTCAAAATGCCATGTTGAAAACTGGGTGAAAGCAATCCTGAAAATGCCCAAGTTATGTGCGTCTATTGAATTGTGGCACCTGCCATACCTTTTGGTGCCCATATCTTGAAAATGATTCAAGACATGGATTTTTCACTCTCTGCAGGTTAGTTCACCTTTAGGCACCATGGAAGTTTCGAAGTCATGATCACAACTGCAGTGGATTTTTTTACATAGTTGCTACAGTTACTGAGATATTGCCAAATTAGTGTTACAAGGGTTACTTTTCATGACTATAGGGCTGCGGTATGTCCGTACTTATGTGTAAGTGGGAGTTCAGGGCCCAGAGGGCCCAAGCATGCACAACCACATATCAGTTACATGGTGTAGGTGAGACAGAGAGCAGCCACCAACTTCCTTATAGCAAGGAGGTGGTTTAATACAAGTACACTCACTCCTACTCAGCTTGCTCAAGGCCATCTGCCTATCCAACAAGGTTAAAGAGGACAGGAAATTAGTTATTATAAGTGAAATCCCTGGTAGTGAGCTGTGAATAATTATGTTAGGTATGCTTGTCAGTATTCTATTCATTAGAATAACCATGTTTTTTATTATGGTTAATGTAATCAACAAACCTGAATGTGAAAAATGGCTGTTAATGAAGCTGTCAGTTTCACATTTCCTGTTTTCTCCATGTTCAAGAGAGCGTGGCTGTAAAATGATGATGTTGTCATTCATCAATTCCATGATGTAAGTCTCACTCACGCGCTATGGGTTACAATCACGAGAAGCTGTCAGAAACCAACAGCAACCAGGAAGTGAACTAGGTATTTTTTTTCAATCATTTAGATAGTCCTCTATTTTATCTTAAGTAAGATATTGTTACATTTTTTTAACCAATGATTTCCTGACCCATTTCTTACCAAGTTGCATGGTTATATGTGCTCGTTGGGAGCGTAGTCAGAAGACAAATAAGATGATAGTAGTCACTATTTGCATCGTATTTTATATGCTGCAGGTTTGTTCTTCTGATAGCTTCCTTTTAGTTTGTTTACTTTGGTCGATATTAAGGACGGAAAATTAATGACCCATAACACACACACACACACACACACACACACACACACACACACACACACACACACAGAATGCTCACTCATTTAACCAGTAAACCTAATTATAGTGGCATGGAAGAACAATTGCAGCTTAACAGAAATTCAAACTTGATTTTGCCTGTATGATGGGTATTTTGGTTTTTTTTTGGATCATCTGATGAGATTGCCGCAATGTGTGCGATCACAGATTATTTTCATACACCTGTCTTGTACTCTGTGAATTTATACTATCTGAGTATTGTCATTGAAATTCGTTACATTCGATCATGGCCCAATTAATTTTTGTTTGTTTTTTCATTTAAAAAAAAAAAACACACCATGGAATATCCCCTCGAGGAGCCTTAGGGGTTTTATTCTCTCTCTACAAATAAACAGAATCACACTGGATATTGTTACGTCATGGTGGAGTTACTTTACATACAAGGCATAGCAATTTAAGAAAATCCTTGTGATAGTCTGGTACAAAAGTAAGCTTGCAATCCCCCCACCCCAAGCACAACTACACGCCCGTATGCTGAATTTGCCCTGCTAGGAATAATGATTTTAGGCTTGCTGATTTTCTATTAATTACATTATTAAACTATGGCCATGATCATGTGCTGGTCTTATTTATTTTCCCCCTCTCTACCTCCCTACTACTTTCCTACCAATTGTTTACTACTGGTCGTTTGATCGTTCATGATCTCAATCGTGGTTTCTGTCAGAAGTCACTAAGTGGTACCTGCAGTGACCTTCACCTTTCATTAATTGGATCTCCTCACAGTGGTAGTGTTTTACACTGTGGTTGTCAGTCAGTTATCACTAGTTGGAAAAATAAATATCCCTGACTCATATTCTGTAACTTTGTGATGCATTAAGAAAAAAAATCTCTGGTACTATTTGGTGGTCGAATTGGGCTGTGGGACATCACTCTCCCTGATACATCAACTGATGTGTGTTTGTATGTTTGTTATATATTCCCTAATGGTTCAGCCACTTTGCTCTCACACAGATCAGGACAAATATAGGGTGAGATGTCCAACCTCCCCATCCCCAAACGACCACAGATGAGAACCCGTCATTTTAACTTAGAATACCACAAAATTACAGGATAAAATTCTGGTTTCATTTAATACCCAGCTAGTGATAACTGATTGACAACCACAACACTACCGCCCTGAGGAGATCCAATTAATGAACAGTGAAGGACACGGTAGTTACCGCTCAGCGGCTCCGGTCAGTAAACAAAATTGACTACAAATGTTTTGTGATCACATTACTTATTTTAAAGTTGTGGAACTAGAATTACCATAGGCTGCAGATTTACATGGTTCCTCTAACCACCAGGCACCAAAGGTCTAGGTGTAGGAAGAAGTGACCATTCAGTTGCGGACCATTATGGTGACGGCTCCAATTAACCCACTTGAATGAACATTGCAGCATTGCAAATAAATGCTGTACATCACATTACATGCACGATGCAGTGTACGTTACTGTAAAACTATACAAAATTAGAGTTTGCCCTGCCCCAAATTCTGTAGTAACTCATGCATCAATATGTCTGTATTGGGGACCAACTTACTGTAAAAGAATTATACATTTACAGCAAGTGTGTCTCAGAATGCCACTCTGCACTCTCATACCTATCAACAGCTTTCAATCTCCCACTATCATGGCAGGGAAACTGACATTATGGCAAGCACAGCTGCGCTTATCTGTTAGAGGTACAACAGAGATGGGACTAAGGGGTTCTGAGAGCATGTCTGCTACGTGTCTGCGGGTGCTTATGGAAAATGAATAACTGAGACTGAACTTATTGTATCTAGTGCCAGTGTAGCTCAGATTAATTATTAAGACTGTTTATAAACACTTGATCGCAGTGTTGTTGATAATCAAAAATGGGGGGGAGGGGCGTGTACTATGGCTGTACTACATTACACAGAAATAGGTAAAAGTGAGCACAATACCCTCAACTATATTACATAGCCTTTCTAATTAATTTAAGCTACACTCTGGACTTAACTTTTAATTTCTAGTTTTAGAAGACTGTGACACCCAAAAATAAGGTAATAAAGTTCTAAAGGGAATTGTCACCTCGATTAAAAAAAAAAAAACTGCAGAGGTGTTCGTGCAGGCTGATCAGTTCTTTTGCCATTGATATTTTCAGTAAAGGAGCTGCAGCTAAAAGGAAAGCTGTTGAACAAGGTCTTGGACAGACTGTTTTCCCCTTTGGGGAAGCTGAAGGAACCGGCGCTGTTACCGGTTAATTTCAACATTAAAACACACACATACACCTACAGAAAATGGGGCATTTTTAAACGGGGGTCACTGTTTTATTATGATTTACAGTATTCTGGCCAGTGCCCCGAGTTTACACCTGTCTACTAATTTCTGACAGAGTTACCACCTCAACAAGAATTGACATTTCTTCCAATGCAGTACAGGAGTTTTCATGTGGAGAAGTCCAGACATTAATTGATGTTTTCAACATGTTTAACATAGAGATTTTTTTCCCACTGGAAAACAAATAGGATCGTGGCTGTTTTGCACCTGTGAGCAGATAAACTTTAAGCAGTGCTTATAGAAAAATTATACAAAGCTGGGAATAAACCGACTGGTGTGAATGAACAACGACTCATGACTCAATAGTTTAATCAGCTCAATCCTCCAGTAGTTTCTCCATCCCATGGCCATCAGGTACCAACAGTGTGTCACTTTAATAATTAAAACAACTGACCTGTTAGAAACTGCTAACACTGGACCAACCACACTCGTTCTCCCTAACCCTCCTTCGACTCCCAGACCATGTTGTTTGCCTCGATACAGCACTTACTTGACTAAGATATGGAGAGGTACCACTTAAACATTGCTGTTCCTAGATGGCAGGTTAATGTACATGGATTCTTATTGTACTTTATACACTCTGCGGCCACTGTGGATCAGTTCATAGTGCTGTTGGGTGGTTGTGGTGGAGAAAGTGTGAGATGGGGGTGTCTATTTGGAATGTGTTGCCAGTGGGAGGTGGTGACATGTATGACAATCAATAGCTGTAAGGAGGAGTTGGATAAAGCAAAGTAGGGGGATGAGGTAGCGGAGGTGGAAATCATGGCAGAGAGAGTGAGGGAAGCCCTCAGGTCCCTTAAGACAAAGAAAGCACAAGGGTCAGATAAAAACACCAGGCCCAAGAAGGAATTCACCATATGACACTTACTGAAATAGCTGACATACAGGCAGAACCATTGGCTAACCTTTTCAATACCTCCTATTACACAGGATGCATGACTCTGGAGAGAGTGGTTGACAATTGGAATAATTATCCTGAGGAGGTAGAAGCCCATAGCATGGTAGATGGCTTTAAAAGGGGATGGAAATTACCCTCAACGTGACTGTGTGCATAGGGATAAAATGGGTTGGACGAATAGATCATTGACTTCTGGGACTCAATAATCAAGATTAGGACATGGGAGACAGATAGAGAGGGATTAAAATGGAGGACATAGATAAATATCACAGTCACAGATATCTATTACAGAAAGATTAATTTTCTGTTTTATTTGAGTGGCATGATTGTGCTTATATGTAAAGGACAATGGCCAGCTGGTAACATAAATATTTGCCTTATGCCAAAATGGAGAGAGAGAGAGAGAGAGGGAGATGCCAAAATGGGAAGAGAGAGATGTACTGGATATACAGATACATGGCGGAGAGATCAAAATATAATATTGACTGGCCCAGGTGAAAATGTCACACCAAGGAAAATCACACACACAAAAAATAGAAAAAAATCTGTGATTGTTTTCTGTGTCTGTGTGTCTGTGTGTGTGTGTGTGTTGTGTGTGTGTCTGCACTCAAAAACATAACCTTGTCGATTCTAGACATAGATACAGAGTCTATATTTCTTTCTGTGTGTGTGTGTGTTTGGGGGGGGGTGACTATTCAATGGAGATGACAAATCATTTCCAAAACATAGGTATGGATGTATATACAGGACATAAGTAAGGACCGACACATAGATAAAAAGATAAATGAGCTAGATCCAGCCAGAATAAGGTGAATGAGAGAGGAATACAGACAAAGGAAGAACACTGAGTGATAGTAGTACTAGGGAATGAAAAAAAAAATGCATTTAGTTTTTAAAATAAACTAAGATTAAATTTATAGACTAATTAGATAATTATTTCATCAACATTCAGCTTAATTAATTAAGCAATAATGTATGACCAGGGGTTACATTAAAAGTCTGTTAATCACCCCCTTGGGGCATAATATGGGGCGAGGTACAGCCGAGTGCCATATTGCCACAAGGGGGTGACTGACTGTTAATCTAAATCCTGGTCATACATTATTGCTATTATTATAATTATGGATTTTTTAAAGTATTTGTGTGCCTGTCTGGTTTGAAGCAGTGATGAAAAATGTGCGTTTTTTACTAAAATAGTTCTTCTGTGCAGATGCTGAAATGAAGAGCGTATAAACAATGCAAGCTGTGAGTGGTATCCGTGGCAAAACACTTGCATCCCTCCCAACTGCCTTCATGCCAATTTTATAAGGCAGTATGTACTAAATATGGGTTTTGAGACTATATGAGCATCTGTAAAGCTGTATGTAATTTGATTTATGAAATGAACAGTCTACGTGTCATTTTTACACATTTTTAAAATCGGAACATTGACTACAAATGTGCTGAGAGTTGTTCGATCTGCATGCCAAGCCAGTTCCAGTGCGTGTGTCCCTAGAGAACATCGCGATTGTTAAAATGGCATTTATAATGCTTGTTTCATAAATTAAATTACATACGCATGTCCATATGAGCATGTAGTTTTAGAACCTATAACAAAAAAAAATCTGAACTCCTCAGTTTTCACAACTAATGATAGTTGTGCATTCACTGCCTTATATAGATTGTTGGCTACCCATTTAAACAAAAAACATTTCATCAGTTGTTCTCACTTGTTCTCACTCCTGATTTGCACTCCTTCAGGAAGGTTTCCGTAAAGATAATAGTTGTGGTTGCGGTTATACCAGAGGGGTTGGGGGCTGAACTGTTTAGGGCTCTGTTAACTGCTGCCCTAAATCATGCCTTATGTAGTCCCTACACACAGAAGAAGGGAATGCTGTAGCTTCTGCAACTGTATCTGGAGTTTGTGAAACGAGGACTTTACTATACTGTATGTCCTGGACTCCTGGCAGATAGTACTGTGACCTGCATGTTTTTTGCTACAGTAGTTGTATCTCCTATTTACCTTTGCACCGCAATGATTTACTGTGATGTTCCTCATAATGAAAGAGCTATCTATGGACACACAAACTGTTTAAAAATTAAACTAACTTGAGCAAATGTTCCTTAACACTAACAGTATGATTATTCTTTAAATCCGATAGTGATGCATTCTGAACATTGTTCCTCATTTTGAGGGCCAGTGCAATGCATTTTAATGCTGAGAAGTTGAAAGGTATGTTGGTAGTAGCAAGGGCCTGACCTGAAAATTTGACTGGCTCCCAGAAGAGCCATCCCCTTTCTGACTCATAGTTTGCACTGTTGAACAAACACTACATCACGAGATTGTAATGAGTATAGGGCATGGAATGACTTTTTTTTTTCTTGAAACTAAAGAGGGAAGAGACTTCATTAGTTTTGCAGATGGAGTATTTTGGTTTCCAGCTTTCACATCTGCAATACAGTAAATCAAGCTATTGAAATACAATATATTAAATACTCGCCTATTTTGTTGCGGAAGTTATGTATACACAGTACAGCACTATCAAGTGGTGTTAGGTTGGGGTCCTACTGTCTGCACATGCTTTCCCAAATCACTACCAACCGGTAACTGTAAAAAACAATGGTTCAAGGTGCCATTGTCTCGCTTCCGATTTTGGCATGCACCGCAGTACTCAGAAATTTCAAGGTGAGTAACAAAAAAAGAATAAAATCGGGCTGCATATCTAGGCACAGAATTGAGAGTACAGCAAGCAAACAGTACACTGTGACTAAGTGAAGTAGTATGTGAAATGTTCTCTGAGTCTGTGTTGCCTATGTGCTGTAGTGTGTTTAAAATTAGACCATCTGCTTTTTGTGATCTTACTGGGGCTCAAAGGTCAGAAATTAAGCTGATAGGTACAGTACTTACTGTGGGATTTATGAGGTTATCTGCTGCTGAGACTGTAGGAGGAGCTCAGACTATGTCATTTACCTTTTGTTAATATAGCAAAATAACAAAAAGCTAAAAATACATTGTGGTGCGCCACGACATACCACGGGTTTGATTCCCACACAGGACCACAACACAATCTATCTATGCGTTAACCAGAAAATAAAAATAGCTGTACAACAAACAAGACTGTAATAAAATTCATTAAAGATAAAAGTCACATTGTCGTTTATGACGTAAGGCTAGGGGAGATTACCTGAAACACGCACTGCTTTCAGTATTAAGCTTTCTTTTGTTTTTTATTTCTCACGATCCTCTTGTGACACTATTGAATTAAATTCACATAAATCATGAGGTTGTGACAAGGGATTGATGTGATTTATCCGGTATCAGTCTCTGATAAGTATACAGTCTGCAGCTCCGTTTCGCTAAAACAAGCAACAGCTTGGAATGAGCTTACACAGCAGCGCGCTCGATACAAACATCCGTTCACAGTCCCTCGAGCCATTTCAGAATGCAGATTCTCGCAAACGCACTAGTCAGAGATTAACAGCTATAATATTAAAAAAAATACACAAACTGTTTGTTTTTTACAGTCAAACTTTAATAAATATTTAAAACAGGTCTTGTACAACATAAGAATAATGAATTAATCAAATCCTGTCCCCTTTAACAAATGGTTTGCAAGTTATCTTAGTGCCAGGTCACAGCAGGTCAGAATTAATGACACACTCTCTAGCAGCCGCTCCATAAACTCTGGAGTTTCTCGAGGCTCTATCCTTGGACCCTTACTGTTCAGTCTCTTGATAACTGAATGTTACTTATGGTTACTATTTTTATTGATTTTATGTGGTGTGTATTTAAAGTGTATAATTACTGTAAAAGTGCCCTGAGCTTGGGAAGGGAGCTTTAAACAAATACATTTTTACTTACTTACTTCCTTACTTCCTTAACGCACTCCCAAAAGCATGTTCTACAGAACCAACATCATTCTGTACGCAGATGATGCTGTTCTCTTCTCTGCTCACTCTGACCCCAACCTTCTCACTAGGGATCTCCAAACCATTTTCATGGAGATTGAATACTGGTTCAAGGACCATAAACTGCTGATGAACTACAAAAAAACAAAAGTGATGCTTTCCAATACCCCGTATAACAGCCACAAAGCAACCTGCCTCACCATATTAAACAAGCAGAACCTCCCCCTCGAGCAAGTGAAGGACTTCAAATATCTAGGCATAACATTAGACAGCACCCTGTCCTACTCAGCCCACATCAACCTAACAGCAAGGGCAATAAACTCTCATATCAGCACACTATTTAGGCATTGCCACTGCCTCACCCCTCAGGCTCTCAAACTTGCTCAATTATCTCCATCATCGATTATGATATTCTATGGTGCAGCCTCAGATACAACCCTGAAGAGAATCACCGTTGAGCTCAACAAGTCATGCCAGCTGGTTACAGATGCCCACAGATGCACCCACACCTGTGACCTATATAAGCAAACACAATGGATGAATCTCAAAAGTAGGATCACCTATCAAACTTGTCTCTTTGAGAAAAAAATCAGCCTAGGCAAAGCTTCGCCTAGTGCCCTGCCCCTGTTGATAGCAGCTCCTAATCCCTGCAACATAAGCAGAGCATCTTCAACAAGCTACATGGTCCCTTATTGCTGGACTGCCCAAGGGCAGAGATCATTTTGCACAGAGCCCCTAACTAGCTAAATAACCTCTCCCACAGATACTTAACATTCCCTCCCTTGGCACCTTTAAACTCAATCTGTGCCAGCACCTCACTCAATAAAGCAGTTGTGACTGCCCCCCAACACCTAGACCCTGCCCACTTCTAGGAAATGACTGCTCCTAGCCCTACCTAGATACCTACCACATTTTCCACCTACCTACCCCATGCCCTCCCTACCACCTCCCTTCTCTCCTTAACTTTTCAGACTTGACAAGGGCACCTCCCACCTGCTTCCTCCCCCCCCTCACTTCCCCTCATCCCCCTGCCTCCTACTTCACCCCACCCCTTTTTCCATACTCCTCCTCTTTCTTTCCAACTGTTGCTTATCCTCTCTCTACAAGCCCTGGAGACAACGTCATACTTAGCTGACTGCACCCTCCTCGCTAATTCTCTCTCTCTCTATCCTGCCACTCCTGCCTCTACCCTAGGTAGTATGTCCATTCTGTATTCCTACACTGTTCCACTTACTCCTAGTAGCGCACTTTTCCTGTAAAATATGTAACCTGAATGTTTATGTATCTTTGTCACCTTTGATAAATGTTTTTAGCATCATGCCTAAATTTGTAACACAAATACTGGTCTGTAATATGTTCTGTATTCTGTATCTGATGCGGAACCTTTGTAAAAGAACCTCTGGTTCAAAGGTCTGGAATCCTAGTAATAAATAAATAAATCTGTGAACCCATATCAGTCTTTAAAGTTCTACATCTACATCTACAACATTAATAAGTGCCACAGACATCTATGTGAAAGATACTTCACACATGATTAGAATTTCAGATGAGATCAGCTCCAAGAGAAATATTAGGGGCTGCCTTTTATTGACTATGGATATATCTGATCTATACACCTCCATCCCCCATGAGGAAAGTGTAGAAGCAATGGGTATTATTCTAGTTGGGAGGGGTGAGTGTTCACATCACTGAACCTTAATATTACAGGAATTGGCACACTTGATTCAGTCTAAAAGAGATTTGAATATAGTTGCCACAAACAATCAAGAGGCACTGCAATGGACTCAAATATGGCCCCTGCTAATGCATTTGTGAATGAGTTAGAAAACCAGTTTTTATCGGACCCAAGAGTGAATCTGTTTTATCATCATGCACATTGTTATAAGTGGTAGATAGATTATATTTTTATGCTCTGGAAAGGGGGTGTTGAATCTGTAGCCCATTTTACCACCTATATAAATGGATGTTCACCAGATTTAAAGTTTACCAAGAATGTCACTGAGAAAGATATTCTTTACTTAGACCTTACCATTAAGTTAAAGGAAGACAAATTGGAGACAGGACTTTATGAAATGGACTCCGCTTTTTGATGATTCTGACTGGCTGCTAGCCATGCGCTGAAAGTTTCTAGTGCAAGGCTAGCAACTAGTACAGGTAACCTTACCTACAGTGGCTACTTTTATCCATATCCCATGGAACATTCGCATTTGAAAGAGCCACCATTGTTGCCAACTGCTAACCCTCCCAACCACTCACTCAGCTGCTCTCGCTCTCACTGAGCTTCCAAGCTGCTGGTCACTTCCTGGCTCCCTCCCTCGGCTGCTCATCACCTCGGCAGTCACTGACCTGCAGTGGTTTAGCAGCTTCCAACACTGACGTGCTGTGCAGCATGCTCCTCTACACATAGTACTTCTCCTCCCCGCATGCTGCAGACTTCACCTGCATCTCATCACCTGCACTGTCACTAGAACAATACCACAGTGTTTAAAAAAAAACAGGCATATGTACTGCCATTGCCAAACACAAACATACTATAACCAGAGTGTGTGGAGGTGGGGTGGGATAGTACCATGACAACCACTACAGTAACCTGCAACTACGGTGGCCACAGTAGGACAAAAGTCCCTCACTCATGAAAAGAAAAAGCAGCACACATATATATATCAGTACTTACAAATGAAATAATGTATTCATGAAAAAAATATTATGGAACCATTTTATATTTGTTTTAGAAACATGAATTATCTCCCAAAAGAAGCAAACTGTGGTGAAACCTCAGAGCTATGATAATAAAATTAAAAAAATTATCACTGCAACAGTAGTTTTGAATTTCTCATCATTTGAAAGTACAGTACCTCTCCCCCATTCTTGTTTCATATTCACAGCCTGCATGGTAACAAACACATATGGCTTGCAAGGCAATAAGGAAATATTTATATGCCATTATGTGTACATTAGCATATATGTAAGGGATATGCAGGGCGCCTGTGGGATAAGCAAGTTATTTGTATGGTTGCATGTGACCTCGAATAACCTCACGAGTGGCGAAGCCACAACTGAGAGTTACCAGTGGTCACTGGCAACCGTACAAATAACTTGCTTATCCCACAGATGCCCCCTGCATAGTTATGCTATTTCTCTTTTTATTTTTATATCTGAAAAAGTTGCTGAGTTTGTGGGTTCATTTAGCAAAAAAGATATGACTCCACTATTTGTTCTTCTTGGTTGTTAGGGAATCACTATGGGTATGGTGTGGTGACGTCAGGTTAGCTTGCTGATGTCTTTGCTGATTGGTTCAGCTTGTGAGCCTGGTGGAAAAAAAGAAGAAGAAAATGGCGGAATCTTTTAGTGAGCCTTTCATGCAGACTGTTCGGTTAGTGAATCTCTGGGGAAGAATGGAGTAGTTTTAACAATGTGTGTGGATGTCTTTTTTTCCATTTAAAAAATGTATTTTACTTGTGAATCTGTACAAGTGAACTTCAGAGGAGCCACTTAAGGGAAGAGAGTGGACAGAGAGAAAGACAAGACAGTGCTTGATGTGTAGATATGAGACAGAGTGGTAAAGCTGTGTTTGAAACTATGTTAATTTTAATCATGTCCTGTAATGCTGCATTGGAGAAAAGTGACGTGGGACAGTAGGAGTGAGTGGGATGGGAGTAATGTGGATGAGTTTGGCAGTTGTATTTAATAGTATTACAGGTGAAAGTGGGTGGAAGTAGTGCTGGTGGGGGGGATATCTATGATGTAGTCACTGTGTGGATAAATGGGGGTATGATGTAATCACTATGGGAATAACTTTGTTATTCTCTTAGTGATTATGTCATACCCCTATTTATCTTGACAGTGACTCAGATAAATGGATTACGTGTCAGCTTTTATCCTGACACCTGTTGCATAAATATATATACAGTGCTCCCTCGCTATAACGAGCACAACAGGAGCCAAGGCCACCGTTCGTTATAGTGTCATGTTCATTACATCAAGGAAGCCACTTATAGGACAGTATGGTACAGTATATAGTGCTCACACATAACACAACCACTATTCATTAATTTAATATACTTTAATTGATTTTAGTAAAAAATTCCATACAAAACAGCCACCAATTAAAAACTTTGTATTGTTTTTTAAAAAATATTGCATAACTTAATGTTGAGCTACTCAGAGCTACTTGAAGATGGTTTTAGAAACCCGGTAACCTTAGTCTGCTTTGCTTTTCTAGTTGCAACGTCTCTGGTGTGCAATATAATGCAGTACCTTTATTGGGTCAATGTCCTGAGACTGCAGATATAGAAGTCCAGCTTCCATCCCCTTTATGACCTCCACATAATTCAGGACACTGATTTCTTCCTCATCATCATTGACTGTACTTCTGGCTGTGTGTCTGACTGAACATCATTTCCAAGTGCGACTGGTTTGACTGCGTTAACAATTTCTGAGTCAGCAATCAACTCTGATGTCTGTACCTGATCGTTGATGGAGAGTCAGTTGTCTATAGTTGCAGATGGATCTGGTGCATCTAACAAGTTCAGTTCTGCAGCAAGAGCAACTATTTCAGGTGTGTCATCCATCGTGTCTTCATGGTTGTATTGGGTGTCGGGTGGGAAAAGCTGGTATCTGAACACTGACCCCAGGGTTGCTTGCAAACAGTGGATAATGGTAGCCATTGTAACTTTTCCCCATGCCTCTCCAGCAATTGTGACTGCATCCCTAAGATTCAGCTTTTTTAAAAAGTCATACACCTCTGTACCCTCAGCAACCAAATCAGACAGCAGGCTTACGGCAATGTTTTCTAAATGTTTAAATTATTCCACCATCTAAGGGCTGAATTCTTAAGGTTGTATTCTTTGGGAGAAACGTTGCTTTTATTCAGTTATCTCTGGATTTGATTTCTGTTTCTGGTGAGTGGGCAGGACATTGGTCAAGCAACAGTAGTGCCTTGCCTGGAAGATTTTTCCAGCAAAGATGACTTCGGACTGCAAGAACAAAAGACTAAGCAAACCATTTACGAAAGATGTCCAAAGTCATCCAGGCATTGCAGCTATGTGAATAAGTTATAGGTAGGGATGCCATAGAAACATGATAAAAACATCTTGGGTTTGCATACTTGCCAATGCACAAGGGCAGAAGTCTGTGTTTTCCTTTGGCGTTAGTGCAAAACATGTAGGTCACCTGTCTTTTGCTACCTTGGACCCCTTAGATGCATTTTCTTCTTTTTGCTGGTGTGTCATGTCAGGGAGGCACCTCCTGAACAGGCCAGTCTCATCACAGTTGTACACCTGTTCTGGAGTGTACCCACCCTGAAGCAGAATTTCTTTCAGCTTTGGTAAAAAAGCCAGCACTGCAGCATCATCACAAGATCTGGCTTCCCCTCTAATGCATACACAGTGAATCCATGCCACCTCTGGAACCTCCATAACCAGCCTGACAAGGACTTAAACTTGTACTCTTTGCTGTGAATTTCCCTGGCAAATTGCTCGGCTTTGCTTTTAACAATTGACCGACATTGGCACTCCATGCGCATGCTATTGCTCAAACCAGAGCTGGGTTGCCTGGTCGATGTCACCCTCACCTGATCGCCTTAACTTTTTGCGAGCCATACCTGGGTCTCTGAACAGTCATCTGCAAAAGCTCTGAGTGCATCCTCCTGCTTTCTCCATGTACAGATTGTCAATTTTGAGTACCCAGTCTCAAGGGACAGCTTGGCCAGGCAGCTTTCAGGTGGTCAAGAATCAACAACTTCGTTTGGACCAAGTAGCCCAATTGCTTAATTATGCAGGCAGTAATGTGACAGTTCTGTAACAACGCCCAGCATTTATACAGCAAGCACTGGTTAGGTAGCA
This sequence comes from Neoceratodus forsteri, assembly GCA_016271365.2. Lineage (NCBI taxonomy): Eukaryota > Metazoa > Chordata > Ceratodontiformes > Ceratodontidae > Neoceratodus > Neoceratodus forsteri. The sequence continues at coordinate 1,059,798,709 of CM028130.1, read as the reverse complement.
TTGGTAATTGCAGCCTGTGATTGCTAGTTGCTGATTAGTAATTGTCTATCTGGTGAGAGGTGAAATAAATTGATTGTGTTGCAGTGATTACAAAGGAGGTGGCATTAAACTCTTTTAAGGCATCCATAACTTAAAATGTTTTTCAGAACTGTGTTAAGTAAAAAGTCAGTAAAAACATTACTACTGTGTCGAGAGCCAAAACCCGCATTTGTTATATGCGGGAATTCATTATAGTGAGGTTTGCTGTAGCGCGGGAGCAATATGTGTATATACAGTATATATATATATATATATATTATATATATATGTGTGTGTGTGTGTGTACTGTATGTGTGTGTGTGTGTAATGAGACATTGTGTAGAGCTACAGACATTGGTCCCTCCCACCCTCACCCAGTCCTTGTAGACTAATGTATTAATTCCAAACAGTCTAGAAACACACCCACCTGCTCTGATCCCAGTTTTGAAATTGTGAAAATTAAATTAACCTGGTAGTCAGGTGATTCCCCTCTCCTGCCTGATCACCACTGTGAAAATAAATTACCCTGGTAGTTCTGTGGTACCCCCTCCTGCCCTGATTCTGGTTGTGAAAAATAAATTACCCTAGTAGTCCAGTGGTACCCCACTCCTGCCCTGATTGCTATTGGGAAAAGAAAGTACTGTGGTAGTACAGTGGTGACCCCTACTGCCTTGATCCCCACAGTGAAAAGAAATTACACAAGTAGTCCATGACCCCCTCTGGCCCTGATTCCCATTGTTAAAAGAAAGTACCTTGGTCATCCAGTGGCACCCCTTCCCACTTCAATCTCTGTTGTAAAATGGCATCCCTCCTCCTTGGCCCAGCCAACCCACTCAGCACCCTCCACCTTTCACTCCCTCCCCCAATCTGGCACTCAACTTACCCTAACTAGCCCATGGACGTGGCAGGCAGAGCAGTGGTCAGTGACTAGCACAGACTCTCTTCTCATCACCTCAGCCAGTCACTTTATGTATGAAAGGGACTTAGTGCACAAATACAATGTTTCTACAGCATGCATGCCCTAGGTCTCAGTCATTTAGATGGACACTGGCTGAGGAGGTGAGAGAAGGGCCAGTGCCAATTGTTATCTGTTGCTCTGCCTGCCACATCCATAGGCTTTTAGGGAGAGTCAGGTGATGGAAAGGGGCGGAGAATGATGGGCGCTGAGTTGGTGAGTCAGAGAGGGGAGAACATAATTTTACAATGGGGATCAAGGTAGAAGGGTATTCCACTGGACTATCAAGATGCTTATATTTCACAATGAGGATCAGTGTAGGAGGAGGGTACCACTGGACTAGCAGGGTAGATTTAACAAGAACAAAGAAACTGTGCAGCACCTGTAAAGGGGAAACATTTGTTATTGAAGATTTCATCACTTGCACAACTGATCACATAATATAATGTATCAAGTGTCCATGTGACTCCTGTATAAAGGCACGATTTCACAGTAACTTAAAATTCAGATTTCCAAACATGAAAGCCACATTAGGAGAGAAGTTCTTTGATAGTCAGACATTTTCTGGTATGTGGTCACCAGATATTTTATTTTTATTTATATATTTTTTTTATTTAAGATCTCGGATTAAACCTTTGAGAACAGACTCATTACATAGGTTCCACGTCAAAGTCATACAGCATGAATCAAACAACAAATTACGGTTAAGCCATGAGATAAAGGATGAAAAAAATGGACAGGCTATGAACAAAATAGTTACAAGGCAATAACACTATATAATAACACTATATACACTGAGAGCAACAAACTCAAGGAAAAATAAGGGAGGATGGGAGGGTCACACAGGGAGAGGTTAGCACAGGCTGAAGGGGGCAACAGAGAGAGGACAAACTACATAGAGAATACACTACAGTTATCAGCCCAGATTAGGGGCCTCATCATTGGAGGTATAGATTATCTAGATGTGCCAGGCATTGGGGTGGAGCAAGACCAATACTAAGTAGTAGGTAATGGGTTAAGGGGTGAAGGGATAAGAGCAGATGGAATGTAGTGGTGAAAGGACAAGGGGAGGGAGGGTTGGAGGAGGGAAGGGGAAGTAAGTTGACAGTTCAGGATAGGAGTCGGAGAAGTAATAGGTAATAGAATAGATTAATTAATAATAGATAATAGAAGCTGGCCAGGCCAAGATATGAACATTAAGATTTTTAGCAATCACTTGTGTTTACAGACCAAGAAGAGGAGGGGTCTGGGAGAATATCCTCTTACTGGCCCCTATGCTTTATAGGTATCCCAACCCTATTCGCCTTTTATGCAGGTATAAGGGCTGGGAGACACACACATCCTAGGTATCCAAAGGTCACCTGTGGATACACTAGCAGTGCATACCCACTCTGCACCCTTGCCCAGAACCATACATGGATGATCCTGTGCAACTATGCAACTGGTCCAAGTGGGAGGTGGGAAGTGGGCATGTTCTGGGAGGGATCGCAGAATGTGAAATGCACAATGCCATTTGCACTCCACCAGACCAGAGTTGGGGGGCTTACCATTATGCCAGCCAGAGGGCTGTTGTAATGGCTGCATGCCCCCCTGACCAGCTCTACGGCTGGTACCCACAATGCCATGCAGGGTTACGGGGGTGGTGACAGGCTGGTGGGTGCTGACTTTGCAATCCGTTTATTTCTTTAATTGCCACTGGGGACATGGAAGCCTGTACACAAGCTGCCATGCCCCATGATGATCCCATGCTCTTGCAGAGCAGGGGATCCACCATAAGGCCCAGTCAGGGCTTTCAATGGGATGCCCCTGATCCTGCCAATGTCCATTCCCCCAGCCAGTCCCACAATTAGCTCTGAGGTAAGTGTCTGTATTCAGGGCACCTAGACCCACCCAGGGGAACATGCATACTGTCTGCATCTTGCAGGGGCTGACTATGTGGCACGTACTTGCGTGGCCCAATACATACCCCTGCCATTATGTATCAGGCCTATAAGTGCATCGTGCCCACAGAGAGAAGCTTGGTGAATTTAAAGACTTCAAAACACCAATTAAAGAGCTAGTATACTGTCTAAAACTAATATTAGATTTTAAAAGCAACCAACCATTACCATTTATATCTAAGGTATTTTTTCATTTCCCTTTGTTTAATTAGAAGATTGTTTATCTGATGTTAGTATGTGTCATGTGTGGAACAGCACTTTGCCTGGCAGCTGACATATCTTGCTCTACTGCCCCACACTACATCATCAGCATTGTGACCTCACTGACTGTGACATCACTGCTACTTAGGAACAGCAAGTGACTGACTGCCAGGCATTCACCTTTGGTGTCACTGTCAGTGAGGTCATAATGTTGATGATGTAGTGTGGGGCAGAAGAGTTAGACATTTCAGCTGCCAGGCTAAGAGCTGTTCTACACATCCAGCACAATATTATCATGTAGAAGACTTTCTGATGAGCGAAATTAAAAGGAAAAATACTTCAGAAATAAAAAGTTACAACTGACTACAACTTAAAATTTGTATTATTTTCCTGTCTGCCTGTTTTGGCTCAATTGGGTCTTTAATGCTATAGCCTCAATGAAGATCTAAATTGGACCAATTTCTAATAATATTGAACAAGAAACTTTTTTACATAGAAACATAGAAGTTGACAGCAGAAAAGGACCGCAAGGCCCATCCAATCTGCCCATTTTTCCAATTTGCTCCTGCTGCCTCTTCTAGGTCAGCGGCCTCAGCTATGGCCCCTCATATGTATGATTCCCTTATGTCTATCACATGCCCTTGTGAATCCCTCCACTGTATCTGCTCCAACCCCCTCCTGAGGCAGGGCATTCCATGCATTCACCACCCTCTCTGAAAAAAGAACTTTCTCACGTTACCCCTTATGCGACCCCCCCCCACCGACCCCCTTTAATTTCATGCCATGCCCTCTACTTCTGTGGTACTTTTTATACTGGAAGACGCTATCCCCTTCCACCTTATTTATGCCCTTAAGATATATGAAAGTCTCAATCATGTCCCCCCTCTCCCGCCTCTGTTCCAATGTGTACATATTGAGGTTCCTAAATCTATCCCCATATGCCTTGTCATGCACTTGGGTTAATATCCCAGTACTGACACTGTAATGCAGCATGAGAGGGGTGCTGCATTTCTGAGGTGCCGTCTTTCGGATGAGACGTTAAACCGAGGTCCCATCTGCCTGGATTGGTGGTAGTTCAGGTGGATGTTAAAGATCCCATGGCACTTATCGAAAAAAGAGTAGGGGAATTTCCCCGGTGTCCTGGCCAAATTTCCCTCATTCACTAAAAACCCACCAACAGCTTAATCTGGTTCAAGGTCAGTTGGCATTCATCTGTATCCCCTTCCCCCGGGTCGTGCCTGAAAATAGGTAGGATTTGTCTAGTGCACTTACCCGGTCAACAAAAGCTAAATAAATAATAAAATAACAAATAAATGCAGACCCTGCACCATCTTAGTTGCCCTCCTCTGCACTGTTTCCACCCTGTCAATATCCTTATGCAGGTGCGGCCTCCAGAACTGCATACAGTACTCTAGGTGAAGTCTAATCAGCGTCTTGTACAGTGGGATCACCACCTCCCTCCTATGGCTTGTAGTACCCCTCCCTAACAGCCTAACATCCCACTAGCCCTCCCAACCGCTTTTGTGGTCTGTTTGGTGGATTTCAGGCCATCTGATATAATGACCCCCAAATCCCTCTCTTCCCTGGTGACCATCAACAACTCACCCCCCAACATGTAGCTCCCTCCTAGGGTTTCTGCTCCCCATGTGCATGATCTTGTACTTCTTCGCATTAAACCTTAACTGCCATACTTCAGACCATTTCTCCAGCTTTTCCAGGTCCCTTTTTATTCTCTCTACATCCCCTGGAGTATTTACTCTATTACAGATCTTGGTGTCATCTGCAAACAGGCATACTTTTCCCTCTAGACCTTCTGCTATTTTGGCTATAAAGACATTGAAGAGAACTAGTCCCAGGAATGACCCCTGTGGCACACCACTGGTGATTCCCATTTCTTCCAGCTGTGTGCCATTTACCACCCCTCTGCCTTCTGTCCACTAACCAATTTCTGACCACCCTGTGTCCCACCCCTAGGCTCCTCAGCATGTTTACCAGCCTTCCATGCGGGACTGTGTCGAAGACCTTGCTGAAATCAAGGTAGACAATACCCTCCACCCTTCCCTGGTCCACCACCTTGGTCGCACAGTCAAAGACATCTGTCAGATTTGTTTGACAAGACCTTCCCACCATGAACCCATGCTGTCTTGGATCTTGCATTCCAGGGGATACCAGGTGATCCACAATACATTCCTTAAGCAGTGTCTCCATGATCTTCTCCACTATTGAGGTGAGACTCACTGACCTGTAGTTCCCTGAATCTTCCTTGCTACCACTCTTGTGAAGAGGGATCACATTTGCCCTTCTCCAGTCCTGCGGGACCTCCCCCATGTTCAGCAGCTCACTAAACAGGGCTGCCAAAGGTGCTGCCAGCTCCATCCTCAGTTTCTTTAGGATCCTTGAATGTACTCCATCTGGCCCCATTGCTTTGTCCACCTTTAGTTTTGTAAATTCCTTTAGGACCCTCCATTCTGTAAATGTTGTGAAGCTCAATTCTTCCCCCTCTGCACATCTGTTTTCCAGTTGCGGTCCCTGCCTTGCTCACTCTCCAGTAAAGACCGAGCAGAAGTACCTGTTAAGGACTGTGGACTTCTCTAGGTCCCTTTCTACCCTCTCTTCATTGTCCCCTTTGAGTCTGACTATACCCCCTCTGGTCTTCCTCCTCTCACTGATGTACCTAAAGAATGTCTTGTCCCCTTTCCTCACTGATTGTGCTAGCCTTTCTTCTGTCTGTGCTTTAGCACTTCTCACCATTGTCCCTGCCTTTCTCTCTGATATTTTTGCTACCCTTCTCTGTCCCCATCCTCTTGTGTCCCCTTGTATTTTCAGAAGGCTAACTTTTTGGCCTTGATTTTATCTACCACAGCATAAGGAAGCCAGAGTGGCTTTCTCCTTATCTTGCCCTTATTCTTCATCCTCACACATTAATTGATTACCCTAACAATGGACTCCTTAATGTATGCCCATTGCCCCTCCACGTCCCATTCTGTCCCCACATTAGCCAACTCCTCTTTAACTCCCATCCCATCTCTGCAAAGTCAGCTCCTTTGAAATCTAGGATTTTTGCTTTTACAGTATATGTGTGGCCTGTACTCCTGTGTCCAACTTGAACCAAACCATGTGATGGTCACTGGACCCCAGGTCCCCCTCCACCTGGAGATCCGTGATCCTGTCTCCAATGGTGAGTACTAGATCCAGGATTTTCCTGTCCCTGATGGGCTCCTGCTCCAATTATTTTAGACCTGCTCCCTGTAGGGACTCCACAATGTCCCTGGTTCTGCTCGAGGCCCCTGTTGGGATGGACCAGTCTGCATCAGGCATATCAAAATCGCCCATAAGCAGAACCTCCCCCTTATCCATCATGTTGTATATTGACTCTAGCGTTAACTTGTCTGCCCCTCCCCCTGAGCTGGTGGCCTGTAGATCACTCCTGTTCTAGCAGACATTCCATTACCCGATTCAAGGGTGATCCACATCTCCTCTGTCTCCTCATTTTTGGCCTGAATTTATGTCGCCTTGATTGTCTCTTTGATGTAAAGTGCCACCCCTCCTCCTTCCTTCCCTCTATCTGTCCTGTACAAGGCATATCCTAGTATATAGTTGTGTCCCATGAGTGGTTATTAGTGTACCACATCTTTATTATGGCCACTATGTCTATGTCAGCCTCTCCCATTAAATCCACTAGATCAGGGAGTTTGTTTTCCAGACTTTGAGCATTCATGTGCATTACATTCCAAATCTTGTTCCTGGTCCCTCTGCCATTATTTTTGTTCTTGTCATGTTGTTCCTGACCTGCATCTGTTACTACTCCCTCCCTCTGTTTCTCATTGTGCCCCTTATCCTGTCCCTGTTTTCTATCTGTATTCGTTAAACTCTTGTCCTCCCTTGTCCCAGTGCTGACATTACCAACCTGAGGGGCTAGACTGTATTGTTTCCATTCCATCTGACAGCCCCCGGCTAGTTTAAATGCCCAACAAGAAGGCACCCAAACTTTTCATTGAGGACTGCTGTCCCCTGCCTGGACAGATGCAGATCATCCCTATACAGCCGTGCATCTGCCCAGGTGGATCCCCAGTCCCAAATGTTGCCAAAGCCCTTATTCTTGCACAACCCCTTCTACCATTCATTTGATTGGCTAATATGTTGATTCTTTGCATCCCCCTTCTTCCTGACTGGTAGGACCTCAGAGAAAATCACTGATTTTGTGACCCCCTCAAGCTGACTACTCAGGACCCTGAAGTCATCCTGTACTGTCTCTTTATTAAACCCTTCCTTGTCCAAGTTGTTAGTCCCGAGTTGGACAATGACATGTACAGTGAAGCCCACCAGGATGAAGCACAGTGTCACAGGTTTCCTGCATGACTAAAGGGATTAACTCCCATTGAAACTACATTGTTTGTTGCAGTAACTCTACTGCCAAATTTTGAAGAGTTGGGGTTCATTCTGGTGTGCTTCACTCTACATCCCCCCTCCTTGCCACTGCCTTGGTGATCCTGTGAATTTGTGTTGTGTCCCTCTGAGCAATGGCCCTGGCAGACACTTTACCTCCCTTTCTATATCCCCATCTATTCCCACCACCATCTCCTTAATAATTGAGTCCCCCACCAGGAGAAGTTTCCTCTTCCTCTGGGGTCCTCTGGCTCCTGCCCATTTGCCCTCCCTCTGGTGATCCTTCATGAAGGGGAGCAAAAACCATGGGAGTGCAGTGGCAACACTGTAGCTTGTCCAAATACTGTTGTCAGTGACATTTTTTTCTGCCCTGTCTCTCATTCTCTTCACTACCACTATTGCTTGTAGGATTATTTTCATCACAGATATGTGTCCCTTGCTCAGGACAGTTGCCCTGTCAAATGGCTGGATGTGCTCTTTGCAAATGCCTTTTAGTGATGTTGTCCCAAACTGGCCCCTCACTTTCCCCTGCTAACTTCCAGATGACAGAAGGTGCAGACAGCAACACATTCCTTTTTGGGACTTTTATGCAAATAGCTCTACACAAGTGAGGTGGAACTTCTTGTCGTCATGCCAGGAACTGCAACAATTTTGGTGGCAGTTGTTTTTGACCCTGATTCATGCACACTGTGGCTGTCATAGAAACATAAAAATTGATGGCAGATAAAGACCGCTAAGTCCATCCAGTCTGCCCATTGTAAAAGTCACAGTCCCTACTTAATACCAACTTTACCTTCTTATTTCTATAGCTAGGATTCCCTTATGCCTGTCCCATGTATGTTTGAATTACCCCACTGTGTTTGCCCCCACCACCTCTGCTGGAAGTATATTCTATGCATTCACCACCCTTTCCATGAAGAAATATTTCCTCACGTTACCCCTCAGTCTACCCCTTCCAACCTCCTGTCATGCCCCCTCATTCCTGGATATCTCCTTTTCTGAAAGATGCTACCCTCTTGTACCCTATTTATGCCTTTTAGATATTTGTAAGTTTCCATCATACCGTTTCTCCCCTGTCTCTAATCTCCTCCAGAGTATACATATTGAAGTCTTCCAGTCTCTACTCACATGTCTTTGTTGCCCTTCTTTGAACTGCCTCCCCCTTGTCTATGTCCTTATGGAGATGCAGCCTCCAGAACTGGACACAATATTCCAAATGAGGCCTCCCCAATGATCTGTACAGTTGCATCACCACCTCCTTTCTTCTGCTGGTGATACCTCTCCCTACGCACCCCAGTATCACACTGGCTCTCCCCACAGCCTTGTCACATTGTTTGGCCACCTTTAGGTCATCAAATATGACTACCCCAAAACCCTTTCCTGTTTGGTGATCATCAGTATTCCCCCCATCTTGTAATCATCCTATGGGTTCTTGCACCCCAAATGCATGATTTTGTACTTTTTCGCATTGAATCTCAGCTGCCACACTCTAGACCATTCCTCCAGTTTACCTACAGTAGGTCCCTGCTCATTTTTTCCACCCATCCCAGTGTGTCTGCCCTGCTGTAGATCTTAGTGTCATCCACAAACAGGCACACTTTCCCTTCTAGTCCCTCCACAATGTCACTTATGAAGACATTAAACAGAACTTTCCCCAGGACTGATACCTGTGGCAACCCACTGGTCACCCTCCTTTCCTCAGATTGAGCTCCATCTATCATGACACTCTGTCTTCTATCACTCAACCAGTTTCTTACCCAGTTTACCACCTTGTGACCCATTTCCAGGCTACCCAGCTTATTCACCAGTCTTTTATGTGGAATAGAATCGAAGGCCTTACTGAAATCCAGATAGGTCACATCTACCGCTTCCCCCAATCCACAACCCTAGTCACCCAGTAAAATAAATCAATTAGATTTGTTTAACATGACTTTCCCACTGTGAATCCATGCTGTCTCGGAACCTGTGTTCCACTGGATTCAAGGGAGCTACCATGATTATTGATTGTTTTCCCACTACTAGCTGTGGCTACTGGTGGTGCTTGCTGTATGTGTTTTTTTTCTTTTTGGCTGGGGGAACCCATGTGGCATCCTCTACCTCATCAGTATCACATTCTGATTCATCATCTTTGGAAGAGCATAACTGTGATACATCATGATTGTGATCTTGTTCTTGTACATTTAGAACCTCTTCTTCATCATAGGCACTGCTTTCCAATGGAGGAGCAGGATATCATTAAGCCTTTTCCTTAATCATTGACTTTCTAGGTCTAAGTGTTTGGGATACCTGTTTCTGTGTTTTACCTTTATCTGATTTGTCTGTCAATGCTGAGAGTGCTGCATTGCTTTGATCAGGGGATTCACCAATAGTCTTTTCTTTTTCTGGTTGTGTTGCATCTTCTTATTCTGATTGCATTGCTTCATTTTCATCAGTTGTATTAGTGATACCTTCAGCAGTGAATTTACCTTTTTTCTGAATTTGTTTTCAGGAAATATTTTTACTGTTACATGTACCAATTTCTGCCATACTGCTGATGTTGGCCACGTGTTCCATTTCAATAACAGACTCTGATTCTGAATCCTTTTTTGGGGTCCACCTTAACTGCTTACTTAGCAGTATTAGTTTGGATGTAGAGATGGCAACACAGAGTCTGAGACATGACACCCCCTCTCAAAATATATGAGGCACTATATGACCTAGTAGTAGTTCAGACACAGTGATATGCAACACAGAGTCTGAGACATGACACCCACCTTCACAATTAATATGGGGGGGATACAGGACTGTAGGGTGATGTCCCCATTAGGATCAAGCGATCATAACAAGATACAATTTAAAATATCTGGACTTAAAGAAACATTGACGGGTGCTGCTAAAATTAAACTCTTCTCAAAAGCAGACTTTGGTAGCATGAGAGAACAGTTAGAGAAATGGGACTGGCAAACAGATTTTAGGAATAAACTAGTTGCTAAAATGTGGGACTTTTTGACCTATAAGTTAAATGAGGTTACGGAAAAGTTTATAACTGAAAGGGCCAAATATAACAAACTAGGCCTGGTACCATCGTGGATGACACCGAAAATTAAGGAATCGATGAATAGGAAGAAGAATGCATATGACAAGGCAAAGGTCAATAATACTTCAGAACACTGGGAAATATGTAAGAAAACACTGAAGGAATGTAAGAGAGGAATAAAACTTGCCAGGAAGAGATATGAATTAGGACTAATCAAGAAGGTGAAGGATAATAAGAAATCTTTTTATAACTACATCATTGGAAAGAAGGGAGATGTGCCAATGGTTACAACACTTTTAGACACTAATGGAGAAATAGAGACTGACTTAAATAAAATAGCAGATATCCAAAATAGGGTGCTCACATCAGTCTTTATTAAAAATACAGTCAGGTCCAGGCAACATCAGGAGGAGGCACAAGAGGGTAACATCATTTTTAACAAAACCAATGTTAGTAGCAGGTTGGCAAGCTTAAATTTGAATAAAGCACAAGGTCCAGATAGCATTCACCCAAGGGTAGCTAAGGAACTGGCAGGGATATTGGCAGGACCTCTGACAGCCATCTTCAAGAAGTCCTTGGATAAGGAGATGGTGGTGGAGGCATGGAGAAGGGCCATTGTGGTGCCACTCTACAAGAAAGGTAACAGGAAGGATGCACACAATTATAGACCTGCTAATCTAACATCTGTGCTGGGTAAAATCATGGAGGGCATCATAAGTGACTTTACCATGGAGACATTGGAAAGAACAGGAGCAATAGATAAATCACAACATGGATTTACTAAAGGCTGATCATGTCAGACAAACCTGTTGGAATTTAGGGGCAAAGTTAGTAAAGCATTAGATAAAGGTCAGTCTGTAGATGTCAAAAACAAGGCTGGAATATCATAGGCTAAGAGGTGACATGTGCTTGCTTTTCAAGACAATGACAAATGAGGATCTGTGAGCCTGTCTAGGGTTGGAAATGAAGAGGCAGACATATGACACCTGGTCACATTTACTACAGTTATCTGGTGAAACTTGTAGGACTAACAAAAGGAAGCATTGATTCAATCAAAACATGGTATCTACTTGGAATTCACTCCCAGTAGAGATTGTAGGCAGTAGGAATATGGAACAGTTTAAGCTAAAATTAGATGCTTACTATAACTCTGTACATCTAAAGGGGTATAATAAATAGGCATATGGCAAGCTATATGGACCCTCATCTACTAGCTCTGTATGTCCAAATATGTTCCAAATCTGTATGACAGTATGACCTAGCAGTAGTTAAGGCACAGAGATAGGCAACACAAAGTCTGAGACAAGAAACCCCCCTCTCAAAATACATGAGGCACTATATGACCTAGTAGTAGTTCAGGCACAGAGATGGGCAACACAGAGTCTGAGATGTGACCCCCCCCGTCACAATCTGTATGACACTATGACCTAGCAGTAGTTCAGGCACAGTGATTGGCAACACAGAGTCTGAGAGGGGAACCCCCCCTCAAAATACATGAGGCACTATATGACCTAGTAGTAATTCAGGCACAGAGATGGGCAATACAGAGTCTGAGACATGACACTTCCCTCTCAAAATACATGAGGCACTATATGACCTAGCAGTAGTTCAGGCAGAGAGGCAACGCAGAGTCTATGATATGGCAGTATGATCTAGTAGTAGTTCAGGCATAGAGATGGGCAACACAAAGTCTGAGATGTGACCCCCCTTTCACAATCTGTATGGCACTATGACCTAGTAGTTCAGGCACAGAGATGGGCAACACAGAGTCTATGACAGTATGACCTTTCAGGGCAGAACAGAGGTGGGTAACACAGAGTCTGAGATGTGGGTGACACCCCCTTCAAAATCTGTAAGGCACTATAAGCCCCCCTGAAAACTAATGAGGCACTATGACCTTCAGAAAGAGTCCTCCTGTCTCCTGTCTGACTCTGCTCCCTTAATATTGTTTTCATTTTCTGCAGTCTGATGTTGTCTGCTGTTGAATTCATTGGTCTCTCATTCTATAATGAAAATGGGTGTTTTTTTTTATGTTTATGTTGATTGCGGCATAGCCTTAGAAATATATTGGCACTTTTGCGGAAGCAGGTTGTGGGGCTTGGCACTGTTGTGGCCAATGGCTCTACAGCCTTTAAAGGCTTGGCCCACTGTCCCCAATGGTGTGGCATGCTGCTTCTGACACTAGTTCAGCCAGTCTGCCACAACCTTCTAAAGTTTTAGCTGCTACAATCAGGGGCCGCCTTGTCATTGTAGCATCATCCGCTGCAATAAGGAACAACCCCTCATTGCAGGGCTGTTGCTGACAGGGAGCCCAGTCCCCATCAGCTTGTCTCCTCCCATTTCTTGTGTGCTGAGGGGGGTGCCCAGTCCCCCTCGGCTTATGTCCTCCCCCTTCTGTGTTTGCTGACGGGGGGTGCCCAATCGCCATCGGCATATCCCTCCCATTTCTTGTGTGCCGAGGGGGGTGCCCAGTCCCCCTTAGCTTATGAGCCCCCCAAGTGTGTGCCAATGGGGGTGCCCAATCCCCATTGGCTCCAGTGCCCCCTACACCAAAACACACAGGTGGCACTCTGGGAGCCCACCCCAGCGTGACAAAAGTACCTGCAAAAAAAAAAGTCCCACAACATCTTTTTACTCTAAAAAGAGAAAATGGTCCCTCACCGTCGCGCCCTCCATGACCCGCCCTCCACTGCATACCCCATCTCCACACACACACACACCTTCATCCCATACTTACCTCGGAAGCCCGGCGCGATGATCATCGGTGGACAGGGAACACATCTGCACTCTTCAAAGCCAACCTCGAACTGAGGAAATTCTGGTAAGCTGTATAATGGAATAAATAGATTTTTTTTTTAACTTTGATGCATGTCTCAGTCATTTTTTTGAATTTTGGCACCAAATTTTCAACATGGGGTTTTTGGGACCCCTCTTCATGAATTCTGCCACTGTCATGGAGTTAATCAGCCCCGAAAAGTGATTTCACAGTCACTGCATGGAATCACCTTTCTGGACTGATTAATGAAATGACAGTGGCAGTGTTCATGAGGTGGGCTCTCAAAAAGCCTATGTTGCAAATTTGGTGGAAAAAAATCCAAAAAATTACTGTTTTATGAGCATGCATTGTGCAGTTGCTACGCACGCTCATAACTTCACAAATTTGCAATATTTTCATGCCAGATTTTCAACATTGGCATTTATCCACACCTTCTTGTGAGCAGTACAGCTGTCATTTTTCACATCCTGGCCAAAATGTGTTTTCGCACTTCCGGCGCAGAATAGCGCAGTTGCTGTGGGAAATCAGTGTTCAGAACAGATTACAAAAATGACAGTGACACTGTTCATGAGAAGAGGTCCTAAAATGCATATGTTGAAAATTTAGTGCTGATACTCCATAAAATGACTGTGTTACGAGCATGCGTTGCGCAGTTTGCACGCACCCTCGTAAGTTTGTGAATTTATACTATTTTAAGTCCAGATTTTCAACACTGCCATTGTTCTGCTCCTCCTTATAAACAGTACAGCTGTCATTTTTTCAGATCCTGGCCGAAATGTGTTTTCGCAATTCTGGCGCAGAATAGCGCGGTCACTGTGGTAAATCTGTGTTTAGAACACATTATGAAAATGATAGTGTCACTGTTCATTAGCAGTGGTCCTAAAATGCCTATGTTTAAAATTTGGTGATGAAAGTCCATAAAATGAGTGTGCTATGAGCGGCGTTGCACAGTTTCCACGCACGCTCGTACCTTCGCAACTTTGCAATATTTTCACTCCAGATTTTCAACATTGCTATTTTTCCATACCTCCTTTTGAACAGTGCAGCTGTCATTTTTCACATCATGATCAAAATGTGTTTTCATTCTTCCAATGCACAATTGCGAGGTTGCTGTGGGAAATCAGTGTTTGGGGACACATTAAGAAAATCACACTGACACTGTTCATGAGCAAAGGTCCTAAAATGCCTATGTGAAAAATTTTGTGATTAAACTCCATAAAATGACTGTGTTACGAGTGTGCATTGTGCAGTTTCCATGCACCCTAGTAACTTTGCAAATTAGTAATATTTTCACGCACATTTTCAACAGTGGCATTTTTCCACATCTCCTTATGAACAGTACAGCTGTCATTTTTCACATCCTGGCTGAAATATGTTTTCACGCTTCTGGCACAGAATACCACAGTCGCTGTTGGAAATCAGTTTTTGGGACAGATTAGGATCAAGCGAGTGAAAGAGGGTGGGAGAGACCGAGCTCAACTGAGCTCTGTCGGGACTGCTGCTGATTTGTTTGTGGGCCAGAAAAGACACCAATGCACACGGGGGCCCAGTACAAAAGGGCAGCCTTCAGCGGCAGAAGAAACAGAATGAGCGACTGAGAGAGGTGGAGTGAGCGAGCTCAATGGAGCTCTATCGTGACTGCTGTGGATATCTTTGTGGGCAGAAAAGGGTGGCAATGCAGGCAGGAGCCTAGTACAAAAGGCCAGCCTGCAGCACCAACAGAAATGGAATGAGTGAGTGAGAGAAGGGGAGTGAGCGAGCTCAACAGAGCTGTGTTGGGACTGCTGCAGATTTCTTTGTAGGCAGAAAAAGGCAGCAATGCATACAGGGGCCCAGTACAAAAGGGCAGCCTGCAGCAGTGGGAGAAACAGAATGAGTGAGTGAGAGAGGGAGAGTGAGTGAGCTCAACGGAGCTCTATCATGACTGCTGCAGATTTCTTTGTGGGCAGAAGAAGGCGCAATGCAGGCAGGAGCCCAGTACAAAAGAGCAGCCTGGAGCGGTGGCAGAAACAGGACGAGTGAGTGAGAGCGGGGCATGAGCGAGCTTAATGGAGCTCTGTCAGGACTGCTGCAGATTTGTTTGTGGGCAGAAAAAAGCACCAACAGAGGCAGGAGCCCAGTACAAAAGGGCAGCCTGCTGCACCAGGAGAAACAGAATGAGCGAGTGAGACGGGGGAGTAAGCGACCTCAACGGAGCCCTATCGTAACTGCTGTGGATTTCTTTGTGGGCAGAAAAAAGTGGCAACACAGGCAGGAGCCCAGTACAAAGGCCAGCCTGCAGCACCGGAAGAAACAGAATGTGCAAGTGAGAGAAGGGGAGTGAGCAAACTCAATGGAGGTCTATCATGACTGCTGCAGATTTCTTTCTGGGCAGGAAAAGGTGGCAACCCAGGTAGGAGCCCAGTACAAAAGGCCAGCCTGCAGCACTGGCAGAAACAAAATGAGCGAGTGACAGAGGGGGAGTGAGCGACCTCAATGGAGCTGTGTCAGGACTCCTGCAGATCTCTTTGTGGGCAGAAAAAGCCACCAACGCAGGCAGGAACCCAGTACAAAAGAGCAGCCCAGAGCAGCTGGAAAAACAGAACGAGCGAGTGAGGGAGGGGGAGTGAGTGAGCTCACTGGAGCTTTGTTGGGACTGCTGCAGATTTCTTTGTGGGCAGAAAAAGGCAGCAATGCATGCAGGGGCCCAGTACAAAATGGCAGCCTACAGCGGCAGGAGAAACAGAATGAACAAGTGAGAGAGGGGGAGTGAGTGAGTGAGCTCAAGAGAGCTCTATCATGACTGCTTCAGATTTCTTTGCGGGCAGAAGAAGGCAGCAACACAGGCAGGAGCCCAATACAAAAGGGCAGCCTGCAGCGCCAGCAGAAATGGAACAAGCGAGTGAGAGACAGGGAGTAAGCAAGCTCAACGCAGCTCTGTCAGGACTGCTGCAGATTTCTTTGAGGGCAGAAAAAGGCACCAACGGAGGCAGAAGCCAAGTACAAAACGGCAGCCTGCAGTGCCAGGAGAAACAGAATGAGCGAGTGAGACAGGCAGAGTGAGCAACCTCAACGGAGCTCTGTCAGGACAGCTGCAGATTTCTTTGTGGGCAAAAAGGTGCCAATGCATACAGGAGCCCAGTACAAAAGGGCAGCCTGCAGCAGCAGGAGAAACAGAATGAACGAGTGAGAGGGAGGAGTGAGTGAACGAGCTCAATGGAGCTATATTGTGACTGCTGCAGATTTCTTTGTGGGCAGAAGAAGGCAGCAACACAGGCAGGAGCCCAGTACAAAAGGCCAGCCAGCAGTGCTGGCAGAAATGGAACGAGTGAGTGAGAGTGAGTGAGCTCAACGGAGCTGTCGCGGGACTGCTACAGATTTCTTTGTGGGCAGAAAAAGTCACTAATGCAGGAAGGAGCCCAGTACAAAAGGGCAGTCTGCAGCAGCAGGAGACCCAGAATGAGTGAGTGAGGGAGGGGGAGTGAGTGAGCTCAACGGAGCTCTGTTGGGACTGCTGCGGATTTCTTTGTGGGCAGGAAAAAGGCAGCAATGCACCCAAGGGCTCAGTACAAAAGGGCAGCCTGCAGTGGCGGGAGAAACAGAATGAGCGAGTGAGGGGGGGAGTGAGTGAGCTCAATGGAGCTCTATCATGACTGCTGCGGATTTCTTTGTGGGCAGAAAAAGGCGGCAACACAGGCAGGAGCCCAGTACAAAAGGCCAGCCTGCAGTGCCAGCAGAAACGGAATGAGCAAGTGACAGAGGAGGAGTGAGCAAGCTCAACAGACCTGTTTTGGGACTACTGCAGATTTCTTTGTGGGCAGAAAAAGCCACTAACAGAGGCAGGAGCCCAGTACAAAAGGCCATCATGCTGCACCAGGAGAAACAGAATGAGCGAGTCAGAGAGGGGCAGTGACCCACCTCAATGGAGCTCTGTTGGGACAGCTGAGAATTTCTTTGTGGACAGAAAAGGGTAGCAATGCAGGCAGAAGCCCAGTACTAAACAGCAGTCTGCAGCACCAGGAGAAACACAATGAGCAACTGACAGAGGGCCACTAAGCGAGCTCAACAGACCAATGCAATCAACATTCAGCATTGACAAGTGATTGTTTTACTCTTGAGTCTGCAATGTCTTCTCTCTGCTTCAGTCTACTCTGCACTCTGTTGTTGAATTCATTGGTCTCTCTCTCTCTCACATTTCTCTCTCTTTCTAACAAATTTTATTTTTTTACTGAGTACTCCGCAGTCTGATGCAACGTCTGCAGTCTGCTGTTTTTCTGTCTACTGTTGAGTTCATTGGTCTCTCAATCTCTATTCTCCCTCTCTCTGTCCCTCTCTAAAAAAATAAAACTCATTTTCATCATTTTTTTAAAAATCTCTCTGCAAACAAACACATACAAACATGACAGTCTCTGTTGAATGAAAAGCCCCAAATGCACTTGATACTTTGTTTCCTAGGGATGTCCTGTGGTGGCTGATACAGAGGATTGGCAATATCATGAGTCAATCATAGAACAGAGACCCTCATTGGTTAGCTTCTTTCAGTGCTCCAGGATCATGAGTGTTTGCCTTTGTTGGTCATGTGATGGTCCAGGTACTCGGGAGTCTTCATTAGAGATGCTTCTTTTTAAATTTTCTGCACCTTTCTGCACCTTGCCCTGCCTTTTCCATATAGTAATGGCGGTAAGAGTATTATTCTGGACCAGACTGCACTTCCAAAGTGGGCCAACTCAGCAATTCGGGTTGAGCCATGAAAGACTTGGTTTCCCGGTCAGAGCTGAGATGGCCTGGTCCAGGAAGGTAGTCAGAACTGTTGCAGAGCCAGTTCACCCATCCTTACACAATACTTGTTAGCAAAATAGACAATCACAATCTGTACAAAAATGGAACATGGTTTTCATAAAAAACAAACCTCCACTGAGAGACAACTTCCTTCCCCACTTCAGGTCATAAGTGCAGAAGGCAACACGGTCCCAGTACCAGGCAATTCTGAAATTCAGGGCCTTCTACTCTTGTTAAGTCACTGGCCTCAGTCTTGTCAGGAGGTCTAAACCTCACTCTCAGGTTCTTGGCAATATTGGGAATGCAAGGAATCACAGACACATTGCATAAGAGTAATAAACTTGTTTATTACTGCCAAAAAGGATAATTACAGTTACCCTAAGCAGTTCTTATGAATACAAACTGGGAGTCAATGCTAAGTGTTCCCTATACCTCGAGGATTCTCTGTGTCTCTTGGGGTCTCCGAGGTAGAAGACGTAATGTCTCACATTATAATGATAATTACTATGGTTACTGTAAGATAGAAACATTTCTAGTTACAGAGATGAGTCCTATTGGCTAAATTAGAGGTGGTGCCATGGTCCAAGATAACATTATGCAATTTTGTAGTAGTCATCACTTTGTGAAACAAAAGAGTACATACAGTTCTCACATAAATCATTGTAGTAGTACAAATCACCAAAAGGTGGCAATGCCAACTTATATATCATAATCATTACAAGGACATAGATGTCCCAACATCTTGTAAGCAAGAACTACATATATGTATTAGAAAGCAAAGTGTATAACAATAATATGCATACTCATACTGACATTTACTCTTATATGGTAGATGCCCTTAGCCTTATATGTTAGTATAACATATACCTAAGTACTAGCTGTCTACGGTGTACCTCTGGGGGTACCAATAAGGGTGCAGAGACCTTGTGTAACATTCCCCCCCCTTGTTGCCTCTCAGGGCAACACAGCAAAATAGGGAATGGACAGAGAGCAGGGGACGTTTACAGACCCGATGCACGAGCCTTGTAAAGGAACTCGAGCTGCTCAAGGTGTTGACGCAGTGTGCGATGTAGGCAGCAAAGCATAATAATCAAGAACCATTAAAGGTAATCTCTAATCAAGTGTTAGTCAATGCATAGTTCATATCACCATCATTAATAAGGGCAAGAATAGCTTCATTAGCCTTAGTAATATTATTGCTGATGTGGATGAGGTGGGTGTCTTTCCTATCTAAAAGTGATTTTAATGTAAGTGTGAGTGGGTCAATGTGTACTTTAAAATGTGCTAAATATTCAGAAAGTGTGAGCAGATAATCAGGGTTACCATCAATGATATCAGCTTCCATAAGGAGGACGGTGGTAATAACGGTATGTCCAATGACAGACTTCTGATGGTGGACAAAACAGAAATTTTGGGAATCAATAACACATGACTGGGTTCCGCAGGTATAACTCTTATAATTAGTCACTATACAATACTCACCGTCAGAATTATATTGCATTTTAACAGTAGTCAATCTCCATTTTTGCCACTGTACTGGGCAGGTATAGCTGGTCTTGGAAATTCATGTTGACAGGCGATGAATCTCCTCTCGATATGACTGGAAAAGTTTGTCTGGAGCCAATGTTGAGTCCAAAGAGTATGTGCCATTCGTGCTGATGTCATCGTCCATGGAAAAGGACCAATCAATACTGTCAGGAGAATAACCACATACAGGTTTAATAACATCAAATACATCACATTGACACAGGTAAATGTACCCCTTCTTAGCGCAGCAGTCCATGTGTGGGGTGACCCAGGCATCCAGGAAAGAATGGAAGACCAGTAGAGGAGGCAGTGTTCAAGCGTTCTCTGTAGATGTCATCATCAAGGTGCCCAATGGAGTGTACAGAAGCTAGCTTGTTGGACAAAGCTGTAGTGGAATCAAAATGTGGTAAAGAGACAGTAAAAGAAACAAACATTGTATCTTTGATAGAATATTTCTTAGAGGTGAAACATGGACCAGTGTTAGGGTGCCTGGTCATGAAACCAAAATTCCTTGCTGTAGAAAGAGGAATAGTTAAAGATTGTTGCATACACAGAGCAATACAGCCAGGGGTTTTGCAGCGTGGACAATGCCATTTAGAAATATGTCTATCATATATTATATTAGGGATCCTTCCAGATTATAGATCATGGAAGAGATTGTTGATGGTAGTGATAATGTATGCACCATAGGCTGAACATAGGAATTCTCTAGCAATGTATTGATTATCTGCTTCCTTGTTGTTCTGTGCAATGAGTGCGTTAATCTTATCTTTAGAATCTGTAAATGCCTTAGCAATGTCGTGCATGTTATAAACAGTGTATCTTTCTTCCTGACTAAGGCCATCCACACCATGCAATAATGGGAGTAAAATATCATTTACCAAACCAGTTTGGAATTTAGCTGAATGAGATTTGATAGCAGCAATGTCTGCTTTATTCCCAATAGACATAGCTGTACCAAAAAGACCTGTGACAGTTCCTGTGGCACCAGTAACATCAGAACTGTCGACTTCACGTGTATTACATTTATGACTGATCATCAGGATTGGGTTTTCTCCTGAAGTTACCTCTATGCTCGGTGGTGTGTACCCCGGCAATAGGGTCTTGAGTACGAATCTGAAAAGCTGCTAAACTATCAAGCAATAAAGTACTGCAAAATGCTGAAGTGTTAGTAGTATGACACATACCAAACTCTTTTATATTCCAGCAAGTCAAATTAAACAAAACAGGTATATGCATAAATTGTAAGTTATTAATAAGTGTTCCAGGTTGTGCAGTGGATGTGAGACCACCGTGATGACCAGGGGTGTGCTTTGGGCTTTCCAAATGCTGTTTTTCAGTAGGGGGTAACACAGAGAGATACATGGCAGCAGAGGCCATGTTGTGTACAGCACAAAATTTCCTGGTGGATTCTTTAGACAAAGAATTACAATATGAGAAATCAATTATGGCAGTGATATTGTATAAACCAGAATGTCTAAGAGCAGTTTGGAGCAAGGACAAAGAACCATTAGGGGATAATTTAGCATTGGGTCATCCATAGAATGTTCCGTTGGAGAGCTTGGCCACAGGGAGAAATTGTCCGTGCGATGTGGTTTGCCACTCAATTTGTAGGGTAGATTTGTCAGGAGCAACAACCGAGGCAGTGAGGTAGGCATCAGAACCTTCCTGAACAGTAATCAAATTGTGAGGTATATTGATGGAAACTCCCTCTGTGGCAGACATTGGAGGATCAAGGTGAGGAAGGAGGTGTTTTACCGTGCCTTGGATGCAGGGGATAACTCCTGAGATGAGGAGAAAGTGGAACAAGATAGCCATCTTGTCAGTGTATCTGGAAAGGAAGATCAAACATTAGTAGGTTAGTACTATTCTGCCCAATGGAGTGAGGAAAAGTAATTATACTCCTTTATACAGTTTCAGCTGGTTTGCATGTAACCATTTGTCAGTCAGTTTATTGTTGTGCAAGAGTCTAACTTGGTAGACTGCTGGAACGAGCTTGTTGACAATGGGATAGGGGCCTTCCCACTTATTGGAGAAGGAGTGGGTGGGATGTGCAAATCTGAGGACCATTACCTGATCTCCGACTTGCCAATCCACTTCTTGTGCATGTTTGTCAAACTGTATTTTGGACTGTTGCTGGGCCTTGCCCACGCAATTAGCAGCATACAAGTGTGTGTGTATAAGGTCTTGTCTGAGTTTTTCCACATATTGGTCTACAGACACACAGTCTGCTGTGGGGGTGTGCAGGTCAAACAACAGGTGTTCAGGTAATCTCATCTGTCTTCCAGTCATAACCTCAAAGGGTGTCAACTGGGTAGTGGCTGAGGGTGTACCCCTAACTGCCATAAGTAGTAATGGCAACAGGGAATCCTAGGTCTTGGGATTGTTCTCAGTGAATTTGGAAAGCATTTGCTTAATCCAACTGTTGGCTCTTTCTACTTGACCTGAAGATTGTGGGTGGTAAGGCATGTGGAACTTCTGTTGAACTCTCAGGAGTTCAAGTGATTCTTTCATCAACTCACCTGTAAAACGGGTTCCTTTGTCAGAGTCTACCTTAAGAGGTAGGCCCTTTCCTGGAGAAAATCTGTTCCACCAAGATTTTGGCAGTGGTCTTAGCAGTGCATGTTTTAGTGGGGAAAGCTTCAACCCACTTGGAGAAAAGGTTGGTTACCACAACTGCATACTTGTTGTTTCTACTGGTATTAGTCAATGGACCAATAAAATCAACTGAATGGCATGCCAGGGGCCAGAATGTCTTTGTGGTAGTAGTTTGACATTTCGTTTGGTGGGGATGGGATTGTTTTTGTGCACAAACAAGGCAATTGTCTATGTACTGTTTAACATCTTTGGTGACACCAGGCCACCAGGTGGTGGTCTTAAGCCTCTAGAGGGTATTTTCAACTCCCTAGTGTCCACCAGTAGGGGTGTTGTGCACTTGGTGCAAAAATTCAGACCTGAGGTGTCTAGGGACCACCCGCAACTTGGTGGTGGTGTCATCTGGTTGGTACCAGATGAGCTTGTCATCTGGAGACAAGCGTAACTTACCTTCATGCCTCTGGTAGGGGTTATGGGTAGGTAGGTTTTCTTCGGTGCTCTTGTCAAGGAATATGAACACTTCCTTGAGTTCAGAATCAGCATGCTGAGCTTCTGAGAGGTCCAAGGGAGTACAGGGTTCAGGTTTCTTCCTGATTGCTGCTATGTGTACAGCCACTCTGGCTTCTGGATGGTCCTTCATCCAGGTGTCCCCCCCCAGGCCCCTGCCTTGGCAAGGGTGTCTGCTGTGTCATTGAAGGCATGGTAGGGGTCATGTATGGAGTGAGCTTTAACTTTGCGTACATAGAGTTTGTGTGCAAACCTTTGGGCCAGTGAATGTATGTAAATTACCAGTTCTTTGTGTTTCACTGGACTGCCATCAGACGAGATGAAGGAGTTCTTCTGCCAGAAATGGAGAAACTCTGTAAGAGAACAACAAACCCAGTCAGAGTCTGTGAAAATGATGGTATCCTCAGTCCCATGCTGGATGAACTCAAGGGCACAGGCCACCACTGCCATCTCAGCATACTGTGATGATGCCACACTGCAATGCTTACATATTTTAATGTGTTACCATAGGGGTAAATCGTCAAGATACTCATCCCTGCAATTTGTTCTCCCTGGCAATAGGAAGCTGAACCATCTGTGAAAATATGACACAAGGAGGTGTTCTCATGTATTTGTGGCATGGCAGGGAGGAAAGGACCTGAATCTGGAAGATCAGGTGGTTGCAGTATACAGTCATGGGGTTCTCCTTGGAAAAGCAGTCCATGTGCCAGCATGGATAGAATTTTGGTTGGATGTACCTGTATGTCTCTATCCTGGAGAAGGAGTGACCAGTGTGTCAGCCTAGTTTTAGAGACTGACCCATCTTTCATTCTGTCTGATAGCAGAAAGGTAGTTGGGGTGTGGTTTGTGTTAATGATCAGTGGAGAGTACCCAATGATATACAGAAAGTGCTTGACAGCCCAGTAGGTGGCCAGAAGGTTCCTTTCACAAAGGCTGTACTTCTGTTCCACTGGGGACAAGAGCTGTGATGCATATGCAATGGGTCTCAGAGTGCCACGAGCCTTCTGGGCCAACACTGCTGACATAGCTATATGTCAGAGATGGCACACTCCAGATGGAATGGCAATGCTGGATTGGGGTTGACCAGAGCTGGAGCCAAGGCCAGGGCCTGTTTCAGTGATGTTACAGCCTGGGTGTGAATGGGACCCCAAGTCCAGGGAATGTCCTTTTCAGTAGCTCATACAGAGGAGCAGCCTCATGAACAAAGTCACAAATAAAATCTCTGGAATAGTTTACCATACTAGAAACCTTCTAAAAGTGGTCACACTGGTGGGCAATGGCAAGTCTTGCAATCCTTGTATCTTCTTCCAGGTAGGGCTTCAGCCTTGATCAGTTATTCTCAGGCCCAGCAAGAGTACCTCTTTCTGGCATAGTTGTGCTTTTGCTGGGTTACATTTGAGGCCTGCTCTCTGGATGAGAGTCAGTAGTTCATCCAAGATATCCAAATGTTGTTCCTGTGTGGCAGTTGCCAACAGCAGGTCACCCACATACTTCAAGAGACACTGTGGGGTAGAGAAACCCTCAAGGGTGTCCATCATGTGCAGATGGAACAGGGAAGGGCTGTTATGGGATCCCTGTCATAAGCAGATCCACGTGTACTGTCTACCTTCAAAGGTGAAAGCAAACTTATATTGACTCTTAAGAGCCAATGGCAGTGACCAGAAACCATTGGAGATGTCCAGGGCACTGAACCATTTTTGGTCAGGGGTCAAATGTCGCAGCACATCAGGTGCTGAGGCCACAGTTGGAGCTCAACTGGGGGTGACCTGGTTCCGTCTCCTGTAGTCAATAGTAAGTCTCCAGACACCTGTGGGTTTTTTCACAGGCCACACTGGGGAGTTGGTAGTAGAAACATATGTTCTGATTACACCTTGGTTGAGGAGAGATTTAATTGTTTCTGTAAGAGAGGGCAAGGCCTCAGGTGGAAAAGGATATCTCCTTTGCCTCTCATGTGCTGGGCCTGGCACTTCAATTATAGTGTGCATTCTGCCACAGTCATGCTTTTTGGTAGCAAATGCCTCCAAATGTCTTTGTAGAATGGGGAGGAGCTTCAGAAAAAGCTCATGGTTCTTGAACAAATCTATGACATCATACTCTTTATTGTTGGTAGATATTATTGCCACCACATGTGAGTCAGGGATCAAAATAGTATGATACTGGCCCTTAATCTGGATCAGTAGCATGTTAGCCAGATCTACCACACAGCCATGTAGTGCCAGAAAGTCAACTCCAACGACACTAGGATGGTCATGCAATACAGTGTGTGTGGCCTTCAGGTGTCCTAACTCTACAGGCATCGGTAGAGAACGATATGCAGGCAACCTAGTACCATCTACTCCTGCCATGTTGGTCCTCTGTCCAGTGGACCAAGGAGATGTATCTGGGTGATCATCATGTAATACAGACACAGCTGCACCTGTATCCAGTAACACTGTAAGTAGACAGCCCCGACCTTGGCCTCAGTGCAGGGCCTTCCATTTGCATCCAAGACCAGCTTGTTTATAATCCAGACTGGGGCCTGTAATTGTCAATCTGTACTGCAGGAAGCATGGCGAGGTTGGGCCTGGCTCCTGTAAACCACTTCACCATGCTGCACTGATGCTATATAGGGAGGTGCTTCTGGGTTCAGGCCTGTTTGGACCTGAGGGCCTGTACTTCCATTATCACAATGGCCTGTTGGGGCCTGGGTTCCCGGTTGTATGGCTGCAAGGGCCTGATCGGGAACAGCATCCACTACAGAATGCACTTGTCCCAGGAGCTCTCTAAACTTCAGATTCTCTTCAGCTATCTCACTATATGAAGGGCCTGGTCTTTGTTGTTGTTTACCCTTATGATTTTTATGGTGCTTCTTATTCTTATGATAATTCTGGTTCCCACCCCATTGTTGTTGTTGTTGTTGTTGTTGCTGCTGCTGTTGTGATGGTTGTCGGGCCTGCTGGGGGTATTGGTTGTCTCCGGGGAACAGCTGTTTATGTTGGGCCTGCCCTTCCACCATGTAGTGTGTCATTGCTGCAGGGGTAGGCTCCACGGCAGCTACATTCTTGGAACCGGAGCCCAGATCACGGATGTAGAGTTGATAAACTCAGTTTTCCAGAGGATGTCAGCAAACCGTTATGTGGTGGGATAAGTGGTTGGCTCTACCTTCTCTCTCACTGCAGGGATCATGTTCCTAAAAGAACAAGGTCTTATACTCGATAAGATCTACATCCACAGCTTCTTGTGCGAGTTGTTTTCCTGCTCGGTAGGCAATCCAGAGTCTCTGGTGGTATGTCGCTGGACTTTCCTTCACATTCTGTTTTACAGAGTATGCAAGCATTACTCCTACTACACCTGGGCTGTGTGCAGAAATGAGTTCAGCTGCAAGTTTGTCAAAGGTGGTGGTTGCCAGCCTGGCGGATGACATCGGGGAGTTTGGCCCCACATTCCAGGATCGATGGTCTGGCATAGGATCTGGATCTGGTAGTCTGCAGCAAGACTAAGCATTTCACATTTGGTACCACCTTTTCCAAATGACAGCTGAGGTTGCTGGACGGGCTCATCCGACCAATACTGTCAGCTATTTGCTGAACACATAGGCCATTTGTAGGGGATTAGTGGGACGATCAGGTGGAGGTGCGTTACCTTGGGTGCCATCCAAGGCTGCCTAAGCTGCGGCCTCCACTATGGTGTGGACTATGCCCTCCTGAGTGCCAGTGTCATGAATAAGCTGCCTAATTTGGCCTTTTAAAACTCGCTTATTCCTCTCTGGAATGGGCACACTATTTACCACATTATCAATCATTCTCTCTATCTCCTGCCTGTCTTCCACATTAATAACAGCTACCGGTAGTGCCGTTGGGACTAGGCCTGGGCCTGCTCCCCCCCATCATGTGGGTCGCCAAGTTGGTGTCGCCCATGATGCGTGTCATGACATCGATGATATATGACATGGTGTAGGTGTAAAGAGGATCCGCCATGTTGTGGACGGCAGAGTGGAGACTCTGGGCCATAGTAGGGGTGTGACTGGGCATTGTATTGAGAGATGTCATCATCTGAGACCTCCCCATCAGATGATGTAGTTAAGGCAGGGGCTACGCCTCCCATTGCCTTAACATGTCCAGCCAGAAGCTCTCGCTGATGGTGTAATTTCACAATCTTAGATTCACATTCTGCATGACTCACATTTGCAACATTCACATCAACCTCCTCTTGCATTTGTTTCTGCAACACTCTGTACAAAGCGCTCGATTCGTGATTGTCTCTAGCAGCTTCTTCTAAGTCATTACGTACCTGGTTTATCTCATCCTGTAGCTCTCCCAACTCTCCACTCAACTGTTCATTTGTTCTACTCAACAAATCATTCATATTCAAAACCTGTCCCTTATCCTGTCTCAAACTTTCACACTCCTGCTTCAACATACAAATTTCCTGCTCTCCTGCCTGTGCAGAATGATGCAAAAGTGAGTCTTTTTCATTTCACAGAGTTTGAAGCTCAGACTCCAAATTCTGCTGCAGTCTAACACATTCTGTTTCCTGCAAACCCATCTCTTGCTTAAGAGATGAGATTTGCAGTTCAAGGATTCGAAACTTCACTTCAGAGGCTTCCAAAGCAGCATAGAGAGCCACGACCAACAGCCCTTTAGCTTGGTGCTTATTGGCTGTTTGTCTCATCTCAGAGTACTGGGTTGAGATCCCCAATATAGGGTTTTTGGATTGACTTGCATCCCGCGTGAAGTCAGCCCAGCCTCTATGGGAGGTAAGGAAGTTTGAGACATCGAGTCTCAGTTCTGCACAGATATTTGATACAGTGGCCATTGTGTGGGAGGGAACAAAAGTCAAACTGTGAAAAAGACGCCATGCTGCGTATCAATCCACAGCAGGAGCACTTCATACACAGTCGGGCTACTGTGCACTTGTAAGCTTGCAATTCAAAACTACCATGGAGTGGGTTGAGTCAGCATTGACCACACCCAGAAAGCAACCAGACTTTGCAAGAAGTTACAAAGTGGTTGTAAAATGGGAGAGGTGATGCGGGAATGCACACCTACAGTCCCTGTTGGGAAGGGAAAAGTTGTAAAGCAACAAGCAAAACTTTGCAAACACCAAATATTGCCTGCACTCGGTCACCAATTGTCAGGAGGTCTAAACCTCCCTCTCAGGTTCTTGGCAATATTGGGAATGCAAGAAATCACAGACACGTTGCATAAGAGTAATAAACTTGTTTATCACTGCCAAAAAGGATAATTACAGTTGCCCTAAGCAGTTCTTACCGATACGAACCAGGAGCCAATGCTAAGCATTCCCTATACCTCGAGGATTCTCTGTGTCTCTTGGCGTCTCCGAGGTAGAAGATGTAATGTCTCACATTATATACCTATGATAATTACTATGGTTACTGTAAGATAGAAACATTCCTAGTTACAAAGATGAGCCCTATTGGCTAAATTAGAGGTGGCTCCATGGTCCAAGATAACATTGTACAATTTTGTAGTAGTCATCACTTTGTGAAACAAAAGAGTACAGTTCTTACATAAATCATTGTAGTAGTACAAATCACCAAAAGGTGACAATGCTGATTTATATATCATAATCATTACAAGGACACAGATGTCCTAACATCTTGTAAGCAAGAAATACATATATGTATTAGAAAGCAAAGTGTATAACAATAATATGCATTCATATACTGACATCTACTCTTATACAGTAGATGCACTTAGCCCTATATGTTAGTATAATATACACCTAAGTACTAGCTGTCTATGGTGTACCTCTGGGGGTACCAATAAGGGTGCAAGGACCTTGTGTAACAGTCTCTTCCTTGCAGGTTCCACTAGTAAACATTTATGCTACTAATGATGATTGCCCTAAATGTTTTGCTAACTTAGCTAATCTTATTTAAACAATAAGGCATGACAGAGGGGGTGTTATGGTGGGATAACAGCCCATCTCGGGGTGGGTTGAAGCACAAGGTATAACCGAGGGCTTCCATCACCCAAGAAGGGCCGTTAGCCCACCATAACACACCCCCTGGAGTACCTTATAGCAATTATGAAATGGGTCATTTTTAGTCAATTTTATGCATTTTTAAACAGAATACTTTCAGCTGGGCCATTGTGCTGGGATAACTGCCCAGTTGAAAGCAGCTCTCGGCCAATCAGAATACGTCATTCTTTCTACCCATTTCATAATGCCTAATACAATGTGCAAAATATTATAATGGCAGGGGACATGAACACCATTATAGAGGAATTTCTGGACGACAGTGATGGGGTAAATTGTATAAACACAACAAAGCCCAGCCTCTTCAAAAGTTTTGTAAAGAATTTGATCTGTAAAACACATGTAGATCGGCTAATCCAGATGGTAGGGATTTTACTTTTATATCCAACATACAGTACATGGATGCTACAGTAGGCTTGATTGTATATTTATTTCAAATATACTTATTCAAGATTTAGCTAATGTTAACATAGGCAACACTGTTATTTCTGAACATGCCCCAGTTACAGAAGTATTATGTTTAAGGAGTCTTTTCAAGGCAATAAATCCTCAAACTTTAATCATTTGCTTCAGAGACACACTGATTTCTTGAAATGGCTTGAGAATGAAATAGATTATTAATTTGAAATCATTGAGAATGATTAAGTTCTTACTGATATTATTTGGGATGCCTTTAAAGCTTACTTGAGAGGCAGAATCACTTTGAGAGAGAGAGGGATGGAAGGCAGGAAGGAAGGAAGAAAGGAAGGAAGGAAGAAGTAGAGAAGAAAAAGAAAGAAAGAAAGAAAATTCTTAAATTCCACGTGAAAAAACAAACCTTGACTTGTAGAGAAACAGTGGCTGCACTGAAACTCACAATAAACAAGATGTATAGTCGGTCTTATATAGCTTAAAACAGGCATACTGGGAAGCAGGAGAAAACCTGGGGAAACTACTAGCCCTTAAGCTTAAGAAAAAAAACTGAGAACTCAAAAATTGATGCAACTGGGGATAATTCTGGTAATCTCAAAATCTCTTCTAGATAAACTACAGATGGCTTTAGAGAATTCTATATGAATTTACATAATCAGAAACTTGGATTAATGTAGAAAAACAATAATTTTATTAGAGGGATTAAACTCCCATCCATCTCTAAATAAGATAAAACAACTTCTGGAAAAGCCAATCTCAAAAGAGGAGATAAAAGTAGTCCACTCAATGCCCACGGGAAAAACACCAGAGGTTGATGGTTCTAAAAACAGGTTTTATAAGGCCTCAATAGTCAGCATTGCACCAAGAATCCTAGCGGTATTTGCTGAGGCACAGGAAACCGTCTCTCTACCAAAATCTATGAGGAGTGTCAATATATCAGTCATTCTTAAGAGGACAAGCTTTTGACATACTGTGAGAATTACCAGCATATTTCTCTCATCAATGAAGACTGCAAAATACTTTCTAAAATCACTGGAAAACAAGCTTAACATTCTAAAGAAAACAATACATACAGACCATAAAGGGGTACCCATGAGTAAAGGGTAAGGTGACCAGTGGTATGCCTCAGGGGTCAGTCTTCGGCCTGGTTATATTTCAGCTTTTTTTTTTTTACAGCAGATATGGATGAGAACATTTACAATTACATCTTCAGGTATGCTGATGGTGTGAAACTAGGTGGTCCATGTAAAACAACAGATCAATGCACACTCATACAGGATGATCTGGACACTATAGCTAATTGGGTGCATACATAGATACATAGATACATAGACAGTGTCGGCAGATAAGAGCCTATGGCCCACCCAGTCTGCCCATTTGAGCTTGGAAGTTCAGTTTATGTTTTCCTAGAAGTCTGTTGCCCCTAACCCCTGACCTCCAGAATTCCTTTATGTCTATCCCATGCATTCTTAAATCCCGTGATTGTTTCAGCCCCCACCACTTCCTCTGGCAGGGTGTTCCACTTGTCCACCACCCGTTCTGTGAAGAAATTCTTCCTCATGTTTCCTCTGAATCATCCTCCCTCCAACTTCATCCCATGCCCTCTAGTCCTGGAACATCTTTTTCACTTAAAAATAGTGTATTCCTACACCCTGTTCCTCCCTGTGAGATACTTGTATGTCTCTATCATATCCCCTCTCTCCCTCCTCTCCTCCAGGGAGTACATGTTCAGTTCCTTCAACCTGTCTTCATAGGACTTGTGATGCAATCCATGTACCATCTTTGTTGCCCTCCTCTGAACCTTCTCTACCCTGTCTATGTCCTTACGTAGGTATGGTCTCCAGAACTGTACACTGTACTCCAGGTGGGGCCTCACTAGTGTCTTGTATAGCGGAATTATGACCTCCCTTTTCCTGCTGGTGATGCCCCTGCTTATACATCCCAGCATCCTATTTGTTTTACCTGCTGCCTTGTCACACTGTTTCCCTACCTTGAGGTCATCAGAGATGATAACCCCAAGATCCCTTTCCTGCTTGGTGCATGCTATATCCTCACCCCCCAACTGATATATTGTGCCAGGGTTTTTGTGCCCCATATGCATTATCTTGCACTTCTTTGCATTGAATTTCAACTGCCAAACCACTGACCATTCTTCAAGTTTCTACAGGTCCCTTCTCATTCTGTCTACACCCTCTGGTGTGTCTACTCTGTTACAGAGCTATGTGTCATCAGCGAACAGTGAAATTCTGCCTTCTAGGTCCTGTGCAATGTCACTGATGAAGATGTTGAATAGGACCGGTCCCAGCACTGATCCCTGTGGTACCCCACTGGTCACTCTTCCCTCTGTGGAGTGACAGCCATTTACCACCACCCTCTGTGTCCTGCCACCCAGCCAGTTACCTACCCACCACACTACTGTCCTGCCCACACCCATATTCCCCAGTTTGTATAATAGTCTTCTATGTGGCACAGTGTCAAAGGCCTTGCTGAAGTCCAGATAGGCCATGTCCACTGCCCTCCCCTGATCCACCTCTCTAGTCATCCAGTCAAAAAATTCAATGAGGTTGGTCTGACATGACCTCCCCCTGGTGAAACCATGCTGCCTTGCGTCCTGTAGTCCATTGACAACCAGATGTTCCACCAATCTCTCTTTCAGTAGTGCTTCCATGATCTTCCCCACTACTGAGGTGAGGCTGACTGGTCTGTAGTTCCCTGCTTCCTCTTTGTTCCGCTTTTGTATAAGGGGACTACATCTGCTGTCCTCCAGTCTTTGGGTACCTCCCTGTTTCCAGTGATCGGCTAAACAGGATAGCCAGAGTTCAGCCACCACCTCTCTTAGTTCTTTAAGGACCCTGGGGTGCACCCCATCTGGCCCCATTGCTTTATTAACTCTTATTACTTCCAGTTCCTTCAGGACTCTTTCTGTGTAAAGGGACTTGTGTCCATTTCTGCACCATTCTCACCCTTGTACTCCCTTCAGACCCATTACCCTCCTCTTCCTCAGTAAAGACTAGAGCAGAAATACCTGTTCAATATGTCAGCTTTACTGTTGTCATCCTCCACGCAGCCCCCATCCTCCCCCTTCAGTCTCACTATCCCTCCCTTTGTCTTTCTTTTTTCACTTATGTACCTGTAAAAGGTTTTGTCTCCTCTACCCACTGATTTTGCAATGTGTTCTTCTGTCTGAGCTTTGGCTTCCCTTACTGACCTCCCTGCCTCCCTTTGCTTCTCCTGGTACTTCTCCCTATCCCCCTTCTGCCTGTGTCTTTTTGTATTGCCTAAATGCAGTCTTTTTGGCTTTCACTTTCTTTGCTACCTCTTTGGAAAACCATAATGGTCTCCTCTTCCTTTTCCTTTTGCTAACCTGCTTAATGCATAATTCTGTTGTTCTTGTAATCCCCATTTTAAATACTGCCCACTGTTCCTCAACCCCTGATTCCTGTCCCATTCCCCTTAATGCCTCTTTCAAGTATCTCCCCATTTTCCCAAAGTCTGCCCCCCTAAAATCCAGGATACGTGTTTTTGTGTGGTTTGGTTCTGCTCTTTCTGTGATTTCAAACCACAATGACTGGTGGTCACTGTTCCCCAGGTGCTCCCCCACTGTTACCCCCATCACACTGTCCCTGTTTGTGAGCACAAGGTCAAGCATAAGTGGGGAATGTCCAGCATAAGTGGGGAATGTCACTAAACCCTAATAAATGTTGTGTTCTACACAGGAGGAGACATAATCCAACCAATAAATCTGTCTTAACTGTAATTTACAGTCAAAAAAATGCAGAACAAGACCTGGGTATACTGATAGATAATAAGCTGGATTTTAGGGACCATTGTGCTACTGTGGTTGCAAAGGCAAACAGAACTATTGAGGCTATTAAAAGAAATATGGCCCAGTGGCACTGAGGGTTGAGGTGCTGGATGCCACACCTCACGCTATGCTGGCAACCCGGGTTCAGGAATGAGCTCAGGTCATTGGGGGTCGGCAGGGGAGAACTAGGATTGAGCATCAGGAGACAGCTCTCCTAGTCCTGGGGGTGGGCTGGGGAAACTACACCATGCTGCGGTGACCCCTGGGGATGCCTGAAGGTACTGCACATGACAGTGTGACTGGAGGGGGAGTGCAGAGGACTGCTGCACATATGTGCACAGACGTCATTGCACATCCACGCTCCCAATGGGGAGAAAAAAGTGGAAAATGTCTGGGCATGACCATGCAGCCTGATAGCCATGCCCTGCCTTGCTGGGAGGACTCATGTGGAATCACACTGAGTGTGTCCGGGGCCGGTCTGGCTGGACAGGATATGGGGAGACCCTCCAGCAGACCAGCAACAGCTGTGCCAGATCTCCCATCATGTGAGTGAGCCTGGTGCTCTCCCAGCAGGCAAGGCCAGTGGCTGGATGCCCCCACCAGTAGTCATCGCAGCAGGTGAATAAAAAAAAAAGAAATATAAAAAGTAGGTCACAAGAGGTGATGATGCTGCTATACTTGTCTTATCTTAGGCCACAGTTGAACTACTGTAGTCAGGCTGGTATCCATACATGAAGATGGTGGTGGACAGGTTAGAAAGGGTACAATGCAGATACACAAAATTGATTAAAAATCTTCAAACTGCACCATACTTCACCAGGTTGGAGCACCTTGGGTTACATAGTTTGGAAACAAGAAGGAAGTGAGGAGATGTTCTTTTTTATTATGACATTATGAATGACCCACTCATGATAAACAAATTAAATACAGAATATAAAGATATTAATCCAGTTACAAGGGGACAACCACTACAAGTTAGAGTTAATCATTTCAAAACAAAGGAAAAAAATTTCTACACACAAAGAGTTGCTAATTTATGGAATAGGCTTCCTGAGCATTTAATAAAAAGCGATAATAAAGAAAGTTTTAAAAGAAACTTGGCTAGATACATTGTTGAAGGAGGTAACATGAGTTATTATAACCTGATCTAAAGGAGCTGCACTTGGACTTCGGCCTTTTTAGCTCCTTGTGCATTGAGTGACATGTTGGCTTCATTAAGAATAAACAGAGCATAGATAATATTTCAATGGCCCACACAATCAGTTTAGTATGCGTTATGCTTGTGCAACTGTGTTACTTTGGCCATTCGCACTCTCCATTTCATGAGGAATTACCACCCTGGCAGGGTGCCAAAGGCAAGGAACCCTTGAAGAGGGTTCCACCCCTAGAGGTACCGTGGGAAGTTTCCCTTGGCTAAAGGTACCTTAGGAAGAATCCCCATAGGAGAGAGAGATGAGCCACTGGAGGAGGAGGAGGGGAGGATGGTGGGGCAAATAAAAAAGTGCTTCAGAAGGAAGCTGGGAGGAACTGCTTATATGGCTCAGGAAGGAGGAGTGCCTGGCTGCTTGGCCATTGAAGTACAGGTGTAGCCTTCCAATTCAATGCCCTATGCAAGCAGTTTAGTGTGTGTCATGCTTGTGCAACTGTGTTACTTTGGCCGTTTACACTCTCTATTCCACGAGGAATTACTACCCTGTCAGGGTGCCAAAGACAAGGAACCCTCAAAGAGAGTTCCACTCCTAGAGGTGCCATAGGAAGTTACCTTTGGCTAAAGGTACCTTAGGAAGAATCCACAAAAGAAACTGTAGCAGCACCAAAGGAACAGTAGCGATCTGTGACCACGAGGCAGAGAGCGGAGTGACAGCAACAGGCAACTTGATAAACATAACTGATATATGAAGGTTAGCAGACTAGCATGGGTGAAATGGATTGCCTTGATGACTGCAAGGGGCTTCCTACGGAGAGAGGGAACAGCAAGTAGTGACACCATCCTCCATCCAACAACAGAATCTACCTAAGTAAACTAGGGAATACTAAAGCTAACTAATTATTATGACCAAAGGCATGGAGGAGAGAAAAAACCTTTGAGAAGGAAACCTCTGGGGAGCCAAGGCTTAGGTCACCTTCTCTCTAGGCATGGGATAGTTTGTTTAGTGATGGCTCTGTTGCTGCAAAGTGACAACTCAATCAAAGAGGGGGTGGAAAATATTCCAGTTTGGAGGAAGGCTCTCACACTATCCATCTCACAGGAATGCTATGAAGGGTTGCGAGTGAACTCTGCAACACAGTTCCTCCAAGGCGGGAAGAGGAGAGTGACGACTGCTGAGGTGCTCAGCTGGCTTACCAATCTAAAAACAAACCAAGTGAACCAGAGGCAGTCATGGGGAGAATAGTGTAGAAGGTGCCTTAGGCAGCTGGTGCTGCAGCTAAAGGATAGCAATATATCCTCCCTTTGCAGTTTAATCAAAATTTGACATCAAGAGGTGCCGCTGTGTGCAGACTTTCATGCCAAATGGCTAAAGCTCCACCTGGAGTAAAGACATCCCTACTATGGGCCAGAAAGGAAGGACTCCACACCAGGCATCACACATCCAAGATGCGGACTGGGGTGCAGAGCAAGACCGTTGGCTGCCAGTAAGCACAAGCCAAATTGATGGGCATGGTTGGCAAATCTCATGTAGCAATGGAGCAGGCCATACAAGGCACTGGAAAGAATATCAGGTACTAAGCAGCAAAAGAAACACAGTAGGCATGGTACAGGCAGCAATGAGCAGCATGGTAAGCATGCAGAACAATGGAAATGCTGAGTGTTGGCGGCCATACATAGGTCAGACATGTTTTAAAGTAAGCTTCAGCTCAAGAAAACCTGGGCCTTTAGTGGTGTGAGGCTAGCCAACCAGTCCATCATTGAGTGCCAAATAAAGATGACAAATACTCAGAGGATTTTAGTGGCAGAGGCAGTAGCTGACCATGAGATAAGTATGCCACATGGGGCCACGACTCTTCAACAGAAACCTCCAGTCCCCCACCATAGGAAAAACAAGGAAGCAAAGGTAAAGTGCAGTGACCCACATGCAGATTTTAAACTAGTTTACAGCAACAGCAGGAGCTGGACTGCCCTCCAGAGTATAATGAAGCAGTGTGCAAAAGTAACTGAGCAGCATCCAGCAGAAATTAACTATAGCTTGTAGGGGCAGCAATCTGAATGAACATAGAACTGTAGGTAGAGGCAATGCACTGAAAACAGCAGCAACGTTTTCATGGTATAAGTTCAGGAAGCAGGATTGAGTTCCATGACTAGGTTGCTTAGGTTATTGTAAAGCAGTAAAACAGTGAGCAGTTGTTAGCCAGGCTGCAAAGCCATGAACCAGGTGTAATCAGGTGTAATCAGTTAAGGAGAGCAAGGCAGCAGAGAGCAGTGTGAACTGAAACATACAATGGCAATTGCAGGGACTGAGGCTCGTTAGGCAGAAAAGCAGGTTGAGCTAAAGCATACAAAGAACAATGCAGTAAACAGAGGGCTGCAATATCAGGTAAGAAATGGAGCCTGGAGGTACAGACACAGAGCAGCCTGAGACAAGAAAACACAGTGTGTGACCTGAAGCACAAGTAGCAATGTATACACAGGGCACTAGAAAACTAGAAAGCCCAAAAGAAACAAACAAGGCAAACACAAGGACAGTAGCAGGAATGGAACTAGCACACACAGAAGCAGGGAGCAGCCGGAGGCCAGTAATACAAACCAAAAGCAGGAGAACAGAAAAACAGAAGTCCAGCACAAACAAAGCAGAGTCCAAGCCAGCATGGGGGGAGGGGAAAAGCCCCAGTAGGTCCCAGGAGAGAAGATAGAGTGACAGAGCCTCTTGCTGCAAAGAAAAAAGCATTTCATGATGAGGCTGGGAGGAACTGCTTATATAGCTCAGGAAGGGAGAGTGGCTGGCTGCTTGGCCATTAAACTACTGGTGTAACCTATCAGTTAAAAGTCTTGCATATCCTTCATGCATCCAAACAAATAAAAAAAAATCAATGCTACTTGCTTTCAATGCTGACAAAGTGTACAATTACATGGAATGGAATTATTTAAACTATATTCTATACAAATATAATTTTGGACCACATATATGTGGCTGGATAAGCACACTATACAGTGGTGCAGAAACTGCAGTAATGATCAATGGGATACACTCACAAATCTTTGATCTCCATAGAGGTACCTGTCAAGGATATCCACTTTCTCCATTACTGTTTATTCTGGCCCTGACCTCTCCTTATTAAAATTAGAAAGAGTGATAATATTACTGGCATCAGACTTGGCATCAACATCAAACTAATGGCGTACACAGATGATATTCTGCTGGTATTAAGTAATCCCACTTCCTCACCATGACCACTTTTGAAGGTAACTGGAAATGTTTCAGCCTCCACTGGATTCAAAATTAAGTGAACTAAATGTGAGGTAATGCCACTCTCTGAAAATTGTAGTATATTTGTATTATGTACGTACTGAGTAAAAGTTACTAACACAGGTTTAAAATATTTGGAATTTCTCCTGTACAAGGACATTAGTTGCATCCCTACCTGCAATTCTTTACTCCTTCTTAGAAAAATATCAAGAGATGAACTCCAACATTACTATCACTCTGGGGAAATTGAAATAATTAATATGTTGATAGCACCTAAAAATTTCTGTCTGCTACGGCATATACAATTACATATTCCAGTTTCAGTTAAAAAAAATAAACCATAAAATTAGATCTTTAACTTGTCAAATGAACCTGTTATAATCTCTCTTTAAAAAACTTTAACAACCCAGACTGAAATATATTTTTCTTTTCCTGCTGGATTTTCAACTTAGACATGCAACTTTCATCATTGGTCATACCATCAGAACCTACAGGTAGAAAGGTACAGATAAGTACACAGTTGATTTTATATTGTAAAATCATTTTTGCAGGGACAACACCTAAAAACTGCATTGTTCTCTGGTCTTCCAAATAATCTCAAATCAAATTCCATTTTGAATAACGCACACAAACTATGGTTACAAGTTTCCAGACTGACATAATGGAATCTTGTCACTTCACATTGTCCGCTGTGTAAAAAACAGCAGGCTTAACCCTTGCATGGCTGTAAACTGATGTATCAGTCCAAAATTCCTATACGTTCTAATTCTGTCAGCAGCCTAAAGGTTAAAATTGATGGTAACACTCTAGATTGGCTGACATGAGAGAGGAAGGGAAACTGAACTCTAGCTCATATAACAGATCCCTCTTCCCAAACTTTGGCTTCATTTGCATATATTGCTCCTACATTTTCATTAACTGGATTATATTTTCATAAATATTTATAACTGAGAAACCTGATAAGGAAGCTCATTAATCAGGAGTTCAAAATACCTCCCTTAATGTTCTAGATAGCATATTTCCCACTCCAAATGGATGTACATTAATACATAAGCTATCACTAAAAACTTATGATGATTCCATGATGGAGTTATGTAACATCTAGGAATCTGAATTGTTAGCAAACATTTCAATTGATGAATGAGACCAGATCTGGCCACTTACTCTTCACGCATGCCATGAATCCAAGAGAGATTAGTACAATACAAGATTGTCCATAGGTGACACTATTAGTTAGAATTATTAAACAACAACTGTTGCTGAAAGTGTAAGAATGAAAAAGGTACACTGACACACATTGTATGGTCTTTTAAAACTTTGGACACAAATATGGTTAGCCTCTCAATCTGTGTATAAATTGTAACCTGAAATGTCAACTGAAATTCATAATGCTTGGAACTAGCTCAGAACTGATCTCACCTACCAAAAACCAAAAAACCGTGGCTACACATGGCTATGGTTGTGGCTAAAAGTATTGTTTTGAGGCATTGGAAATTAACTGATATTAGAAGATACTAGTGGTTGTTCTGTCTAAGAATAAACACATTCATTTCTAGACACAGAGATTGTGAAAATAATAATGAGTTAACAGAATAATATTACAAAGATCACGTAAAATATATTAATATGTATAACACTATAGAAATATATTATGTACAGACTATTATGTTTAAAAGGCTGTAAATGGTGTTACTTAAGATTAATAAAGTCCCAGTTATTGTAAATTAATGACATTTTATTATTGTTTCTTATTATTAAGATGCACTGCAGATTATCAGTTTTTGTCTGAGTTCAGCAACAATACACATATTTTCATATACACAGAATTAGGTAATACTCTAGTAAGTTTAATCAGATATTGTGAAATCTTAGTTCAGGAATTACCTGATATCTGCTTCAGTTTATGAACTATCTGGGCAAACACAGACATAAACAGTTTATCCCTTTAAAGAACACACAAATGGCCCTAGTAACATATATTTTGCTTTCCTCAAAATCCCAATGTGAATCAATATGCCATTGGTCACCTGGTCAGAGTGCATTAAAGTGTTACACCTGCTTTATGGCAGGGAGCATGGCATCTCCATTTGGAGACCATGCGGTATAATACATCATGTACTAGCATGTGGCATCATGATGCACCTTCGTCATAATACTTCCTGAATGATCAGCATAAGAGGAAGAAGGATCTAACATGCTGTTATCATGTGCAAAGCAATGACATTTTTTAAACAAACCTGGCAGCAGAAGGGGTAAGCATGAATGGATTCCTTTTATATTTAAAACTGCAGAGTCTAACATGCAATTCAAAATCAAGTATTATTTCAAAGCAACTGCTGATTGTGGGCATATAATTTTGTCTTTTACCATAACAGATAGAGGACAACATAACTTAAACACTGCAACACTGCAAGATAACTTCCTCTCTCATGAATTTACATGAACAGCAACACAATATCATTTGGTGATGCAATTAAATCTATCTATTCCTTAAAAATTCCTTTTCTTTTATTTCTTTCACAGAAATGATATAGAATATTAAAGTAGCTATTTATATTCTGACTTACTACAGTGCACCAAACTAGTGGTCTTTTTCAAAACAGGATGCAATGCAAAAAGGCTTTATGTTTGTATACATTTCTTTACTGAGATTGCACTGTAAACCAAAAAATAAGGATCCAAACCATGCCTCAATATACAGGTACCCCACCCATCTGCAGACAGCAACCGAGGCTAGGTCAGTTCCATTGATCTGCGGTACCTTAAATAACAAAATCTGGTCAGAGCCACTACAGCTGCTAATGCATTAACTTGATAAGGGTGTTTCATGGGCTTAAACATAAAGATGAATTGGCATAGTTAGCTTTGTGTGTAAATTTAATTGCTGGTAAAGATAGATCACTTGGCTGGTTGAACCTGTGTTTCCCATGTGTTTAAAATGCAAGTGGGGAGTGTGTATTGTACTATATGGGGAAGGAGAGGGAGCTCCACACCAAGGCCTTCAAGTACTGGTAGAAGAAATGGTGCAGAGAAGAGAGGAGCAGTATGGCTGCACTGGGGACTGGGGCCCAACCGTAAGGATAAGAAACTATACTAAGGTGATGGCCTGCTTTATCCAAGAGGCAACCACTGTCATCAGTAGACAATTAAAATATTACTTTGGTGGACATTCAAAGTAGCCAGGGGATGGGGTGATAGAAGGGAACTGAGCGTGTCAGAACATTAGAAACTGTGTTTTGAGTGGACTGGACTATGGTTCTTGTGGTGATTTAGGTCCAGAGCCACATAGGTGGTTGTGATAAGGTCAAATCAAGCATATATAATTAACTCTGCACCACCTTATACCAGTTCACACTGGACAGCATCCACAGCCTCGTCTTACTGTGCTCCACTAGTGGGAAGCTGTGCACTGGGCATGGGGAGGCAGGGGTGAGTGTAGGTGGACAGCACCATAGGCATCCAATCCTATATTCATGCCAGCCTGCCAGTCTGCAAATGAAACCCTGCTTGTGCAGGGAATGTTGAGAGACAAGGAAACAAAAGTTTGTGTTCTCAAGCCAGATAAGATGGATGGTGGAAAAAAATCTAATTCAATGGCACTCTTCTAATATTAATTTATTGGGCTGATAGCTCCAAAAATTGTAACAAACAGTGCAAAAAATCAATACCATGAAATCTCCAGCACACATCTAGGTAGCCCAGCTCTTCGCTCACCAGAAGCTTTTTGGGGGAGGCTACATGGAGTGGAGAATCCCCTTCTATAGTAAGATGTGATGTCATCCAGGAATAGGTGGCTTAATGCAGATTTGCCAAGTTAGTAGTGTCCAGTTACAAATGGTTAATGACTAAATAGATCCCCAGGGAGTCAAACCCATGTGTCAGAAAGTGCACAGACTTTTGCTTCTTGATCAGGGTTTGTGGTTGCCAACCTGTTGCTGCACCATTTCCTAGTACCACAGCACATTTTGTATTTTGTCAATGCCGGAAGACGTCATTCCTCCTGGACTGCTATATAGCCACTGGAATCTGTGTACTATTTGAAACCACACCAGCTGGTGCCAATGATGCCACTCTTAGCCCACCATGAAAACTCCTATGACTGTGGTGCTCACCCCTTATGATGATTTTCTGCACCGCAGAGCCTTTTTAAGGATTTTACACATACCTCCTCATGACCCCTGGTCTGCCCCATCATGCCCACCCACACAGATAGAGAATGGGTAGTGAGGGGGCCAGCAGCTAAGTTTGTAGTTTGTGAAAGACACATAATTGCTGTAAATGCTTAAATGGTGCATTTGTAAAATTAGGCTTGGCCTGAGCAACAAGATCCATAGAAGCTGCACATTCAGGTGTTTTTCAAATGAGCTTTTTTTTAAAAAAAAATTTAAACCCCAATGAGAAATTTATAACCGAATAAAGTCAGATATAGATGGCCTTACTGGTGAGACAATATCCCAGATAATGTCCCAGTGCCTTCAGAGTCATCTTTTTTTCTCATCCCTGTATTTATACCCCTTTCTGTGCATGCTCCTTCTGCCCAGCTCAGTCACCAACCATCTCTAGAACATACCAGGTGCCACGGCCCAGTTGGTGGGTTAGGGTCTACAGTGAGCCAAAGTTTCATCTTGCCGGTGGGGCTGTTTCTTGTTTTTCCTTGCTGGACCCTGGCTATCTCCCCTGATGTTGGATGGTGATCCATCAAGCCTTGTATGCACTGGCATACCCCTGCGGAGGAGGCAAACTTCCCTAGCCCACCACAGGGATAACTAGTTTGACAGGACCCGATGCCATCCATCTCATGGCTGTCAGTGATGCCACATGGCACAGCCTCTCATACCTCATGGCAATAGCTTTGCTTCCCTACTTACCTTCAAGTTACCATCGTCACTCCCCATGTGACATAAAATAAGTGCAAAGTGAATGTACAATCCAATACTTAAAAAAACAATTGCATTCGAAAGCGGTGTGGCAGTTATCAACTCACACAAAATGAACTGTTGCTATTAAACAATGTATAATTTTAATAATGCATACAATTTATCAAGTAGCCAGAAGACCTATACAATATAGAAGAATTAAAAGAAAACAACTGTATTTAGTAATCAAATCCCAATAAATTATTCATGAGAAACAAATGTTTCAAAGCTTAGCTGAGACCATTCAACAAATGATTAAACTGATCAACTACTGGCAGACAACTCTATCTTATAGTTGCTGTGACATCCCAGTAATGGATTTGATCTGCAGTGCAACTGGTTTCTTCAAAGTAGAACAGTTCAAAAGACTGTTGTAATATACACAAAGCTATCCTAATAAAATACAGAAATAGACAAGATTTGACTTCTAGTGGAATTGGTTCCCTCACAGTAGCACAGTTCAAAAGAATTTTAATATACACAAAGTTGACCTACTAAAATACAGAAAAGGACAAGATAAGGTGATGCAAAAAAACAAAAACAAAAACAAAACAGTGCAAATATCAAAATAACACATGAAAGAAAACATTCTAAGAGCCGGTGAGAGAGGTGAACCATATGATCAAATACAGGAATATTTATAAAAATTGTGCAAAATCTAGGATCTCAGTCAAATCTGTAGGCTTCATTGAATTCAGTTCAAGTGTCTGGCACATAGATGTCGAGGCGAAATGCTGGGGATGTTGAACTGGCCGTCTGTCTCCTGCCAAGGTGCAAGTGCACTTTTAAAAGTTTTTTGATGCACTTTATTCACAATAAAATTTTTGCACCTCATTTATTTAGTCTGTGGTCTTGCGTGCAAGTTGTATATGTACTGTGTGCAATTACTAGGTTTTAAATGCAGTTTGGATAACGTATTGCATAAAGTATCAGGAGTAATGTTTCAGCATTTTCGTTCACCTGTACTACATAGTGTGGTGCTAACAATGATGCCTCTGTTACCTTTGTGACCTTCATCACCCCCCATCATGCAACATTATTAGATTTATAAACTGACTTACAAAATTCAACAAAATTCCTGACATCAGATCTGCAGTAAGATACAGTAAAAGAACAGAATCTCTTACAACAACTACACAAAATAAGTACAGTATGTAACTTGCACAAGGAACCACACACCAAATAAATGACGAGCAAAACATTTATTGTGAATAAAGTGCATCAAAAAACATTTAAAGGCACATGCACCTCTGCAGCAGACAGACGGCCAGACCAAAATCCTGAGTGTTTCACCTCTAGGTTTGAGACTTTGACAGGGGCCAGTGGTGGTCACGACATGCCATGTATTTATACAGCTATCAGTAAAAAATCAGCATGGTTTTCAAAACATCCAGCTAGTCTTATGCATTAACAAAATCTTTAACTAAATCAGCCAGCCAAATGACGTGACATAAAAGAGGTGCAAAGTGAATGTGCAATCCAATACATTTTAAAACGAGGTTGGCAAAGTGCATTTTTATTCTGTTTTATTTATTGCAAGGCTGTGTCTATAAAGTTGCTTTTAACTGGTAAATAGTTTGTATGTACAGAGATAGTAGCAATATGAAACAACATTTATTGATGTTTTACGATATCCAGCAATGCAGCAGTACCATACAATAATGTTGCAGGGCTCATAAGTGAATTTATACAACTTATGTCTACTTTAATTGTACCGAATAAATGGGTTATGTTTGCTCCTGGGTACTTAGGTGAAAAATAAATATTTGTTCTTTGCTGCATGCATGTGCAAGAAACATAGTGCCACCATATGAGTTTTTGTAGGTGTGCCTCCCCCAGTCCCAAAGTCCTACCCCCTTTTACAGGTGCGGCTGCACCGTGCCAATGATTGTCCGAGCTATCTATGACAGCCATTCAGATGCAGTATCATACAATTGAAAGTGGAAAACTGCTATAATCAGCGGTTGTAACGTGTAGGCAATTTGCATACTGCCATTGGCAGGTAATTTACATACTGCCATCAGCAGTATGCAAACTGCCTACACTCAGCACTGCATCCTGAATGGAGCTGTCATAGACAGCTCCCTTGAAGTTCCCCCCTCCCCAAACACTCAAGTAGCATGCTGAGATCCCATGCTAGCATGCTCATGTGCTCCCCCCCCCACTGCACACAGTATGGCTGATGGGGGTGTCCAATCCCCATTGACTCTACGGCCCCCCACAGACTTCTAAGTGCCACACTGGAAGCCCACCCCAGCATGGCAAAAGTGAGCATGGCAATGGGGTGCCCAATCCCCCATCAGCTCCACTCAATAACTCCCCCCCAAAAAAAACCCACAGATTTCCAGTCGCCACGCTGGGAGTCCACTCCAGCATGGTACACATCTGTATGGCCAACGGGGGT
This sequence comes from Neoceratodus forsteri, assembly GCA_016271365.2. Lineage (NCBI taxonomy): Eukaryota > Metazoa > Chordata > Ceratodontiformes > Ceratodontidae > Neoceratodus > Neoceratodus forsteri. Next base: position 1,059,754,109 of record CM028130.1, on the reverse strand, counting down.
GCCCAATCCCCTCTCGGCTCAACTGACCCCCCCCAAAAAAAACTTTCAGCTGCCACACTGGGAGCCCACCCCAGCGTGGCACAAGTCCCGCGTCGTCTTCCTGAAAGAAAAAACACCTGAAAACAAAAATTGGTCCCTCGTTGATTGTCTTGCCCCTCACCCCAACCCATACCCACCCTCTGTGCATCCACCTCCCCACACCCCCGACCCCATACTTACCTCCGGATCCCAGTGCAACAATCTTCAGTGGACTGGGAACACGTCTGCATTCTTCAAAACCGACCACGAACTGAAGAAATGCTGGTAAACTGTATAATGGCATACATTTTTTTTTTTTAACTTTGGTGCATATCTCAGCCATTTTGGGAAATTTGTTCACCAAATGTTCAACATGGGGTTTTTGGGGCCCCACCTCATGAACTCAGTCACTGTCATTTTGTTATTCAGTCCCGAAAGGTGATTTTTCTGTCACTGCGTGGAACCACCTTTTGGGACCCATTAATGAAATGACAGTATCACAATTCATAAGGTAGGCCCCCCAAAACTCTATGTTGAAAATTTGGTGGAAAAATTCCCCAAAATGACTGTTTTTCGAGTGTGCATTGCACAGTTCCTATGCACACTCGTAACTTCGCAAATTTTTAATATTTTCACTCCAGATTTTCAACATTGCCATTTTACTACACCTCCTTATGAGCAAGCAGTACAGCTGTCATTTTTCATATCTTGCCCAAAATGCGTTTTCACGCATGTAGCACCCAATGGCACGGTCAGTGTGCAAAATCAATGTTAGGGACAGATTAAGAAAATCACAGTGACACTGTTCATGAGCAGAGGTCTTAAAATGGCTATGTTGAAAATTTGGTCACAGAAGTCCATAAAATGACTGTGTTATGAGTGTGCATTGCACAGTTTCCACGCACCCTCATAAATTCACAAATTTGAACTATTTTCAGTCCAGATTTTCAACACTGGCATTTTTCCACACCTCCTTATGAACAGTACAGATGTCATTTTTCACACCCTGGCTGAAATGTGTTTTCACACTTCCAGCACAGAAATGCATGGTCGCTGTGGGAAATCAGTGTTTGGGACAGATTAAGAAAATCACAGTGACACTGTTAATAAGCAGAGGTCCCCAAATGGCTGCGTTGACAATCTACTGTAAAATATCCCCAAACTAATTACATTATGGGTGCGCATTGTGCAGTTTCTACGTATGCTCATGACTTCACTTTTTCTGCAGGGTGGTGGTGGGGCTGGCTTCAGTTCAATACTTCACTGCCATTCCTATTATGCATCCAACTCCTACACTACCAAAGCCAATGCCAGCAAGCAAACACTCGGCATTGGCAAATGTTTGTTTTTCATTTGGATAAATCACAACCCATTTATTTGGCACTTAGGTACATCATAGTGATTGATGTCTCAAACCAGTCAGTCCCTTCTAAGTGCAACCATCTAATCATGAAGCTATTTGAAAAAAAAATTACAAACCTGTTCCTGTCACTATCTTGTTTCCTCGCATCTGCAGATTACACCCCTAATCCATCATCAACATACAAACTAACTGTTTTTTAACTAAACTTTATATCTGTTTTTGTAGTCTGTTACACGTTTTATCATAAACCTTTTTCACTTTTTTCTGCCAATTCATAAAAACTAAATCTGCTCCTGAGCCTGCCTCTACACTCTTGCGAGTCTTGTCCACACACATTTAATCCTGCTACAGAAAACACATAAGTATTTTTGTTTTCTTAGTCAAAGAATCAGTGTCTTGCCTGCCTCATTTGCAGAAAAATAAAATTCTGATCTGTGATGAACACCCACAAACTCTCTCGATCTGGTTCCCTGTTAGTAACTCTGAAACTAAACCAAATCCATTCCACGTCGCTCTTCACACTTTTGCAACCAACATGTTTTTTTTTCTCAAATAAATTCTAACTCTGCCTTACTAATATATCAAACGTAAAAGAAGGGGAAACACAACTATAACTAACAGGGTGAACAGTGGCATGAGCATCTGGCACATCACTGAAAAAAGTGAGTAAACACTTTGTCTAATGGAGCATAAGAACTAAAAGCACTAACAATTTCTACTACAGATGTTTTCATAAACTGAGTTGTGCACCAGTTATTGCATCTGATTATAATTCAATTAATAATTGAACCACTTTAAATAAACAACTGCTACTAACTCTTTCCACACCTGCTGAGCACTTACAAATACTCCCTAAATTGACTTTGTTTAAAGACACACTGTGTCTAAAGTGTATGATTTATGCTGCACTGCAATTGGGGGGAAGGGTGAAAAGGAAAGCAAACACACTGCCTAAGTAAACAAACTCTGGTCAGAGTCCAAGTGGCGGAGCTGCGGTATTGATGCAGTGGGAGCAGCGAATGACAATTGGAATGGCGGCGGTTTCAGAGCAGATGTCATAGCTGTTGGTGCCATTCACAAGATGGCAGCAACAAAGCGCGCATGTGTAGTTATACTAGAACTGTAATCGGGTAGTAGTGAGCCTGCGGGAGGGCAATCAAGTTGCAGAGGGGAGTTCCATTGGCGAGGACAGCACTAATGGAGTGATTGCTGTAAACACAATGCCACATCACTGTAGGAGAATACTGGGTCACTTTCCCGGGGCAGACCCTTTTTCTCCTACAGTGATGGCATAACATCTACGGAGCTCCACCCACACAGCCATAAAAATACTGAATGTTAACAATATTAAAATATATATATATATAGATATAATATTTATATTCAGGCAAATCCGTTGAACAGTAGCAAAGTTATTAAGGTGCAATGTTTCACCATTTAACCTTAAGTGGGGTACTGAACCCTAACTATGGCAGCACTACCGTGCTACCATTATATATATATATATATATATATATATATATGCAAAAAACTGCATTAATGCATCATAGAGGGTTAAAACACAAAAAGTCAGGAAATGAAAAATCTTTAGGGTTGCCCCTCCCCCCGGATCTGCCCATCATTCCAAGATTGATAGCTGATGGGGAGTGTCATTGGGGTTGTGAAGCCTAAATGTCACCCCATTCCATCTGAAATTACATTCACAAGCCACAGTAAATAAGAATGGGGTGACATTTAGGCCTCACAACCCTAATGACACACTCCATCAGCTGTCAATCCCGGGATGATGGGCGGGTCTAGGGGGAGGGGCAACCCTAAAGATTTTTCATTTCCTGACTTTTTGTCTTTTAACCCTAAATGATGCATTAACGCAGTTTTTTGCATAGAATTTCCTCACTTTTTGAGAAAGAATAAAAAACTAACAACTTGCGCAAGTTGATGGGAGAATGGGTCCTTCAGGCCCTGTGCTCCCACCATCTTGCGTAACTTCATGGGAGTGCGGGCCGTTTGGGCCCTGCGCTCCCACCAACCTACAGAAGTTGGTGGGAGCACAGAGCCCAAAGGGCCCATGCTCCCACCAACCTGCGGAAGGTGGTGGGAACATGAGTCATTTGGGCCCTGCGCTCCCACCAACTTGTTAATGTGTGTGTACCATCAACACCCTCCAGATTTCAATGTAAAACACCAAACCATGTCTGAGATATAACATTTTAAAGTTTGAGATTTTCAGTTGTCAGAGATGCAGAATTCTGCACCAGTTAACATTTTATAAACGCAACAACTGAAAACTACATCCATGACACTAAGGTTATGTACCCTATCAATTTCAAGCCACCAGCACAATGCAAAACACTGACCGCAACATGTAATTTGTGTCACACAATATGTCAGCAAAAAAAATTTTCTCCAACACATAAACACCGTAATTCACATCTATGGGACATGATGAGAGTACCTTCCAAATTTCAGTTCAAAAGACCAAACCATGTCCAAGATACAATATGTTAAAGTTTGAAATTTTCATTCATCAGAGTTGCACAATTCCACACCTGTTAACATTTTACAGGCACGACAACTGATAACTACATCCATGACACTATGGCTAGGTACCCTATCAATTTCAAGCCACCAGCACAATGCAAAACACTGTCCACAACATGTAAATTGTGTCACGCAATATCTCTGTAAAGAAAATTTTCTCTGACACGTAAACACTGTAATTCACATCTACCACACATGCCGAGAACACCCTCCAAATTTCAAGTAAAAAGAACAAACAGTTTCCGAGATATTTAAACTTAAAGATTGGTGAAATTGCCCCATATAATGCATTATAAAATCTGACCATCTTGTCCCTATGTCGCGATCAAAGATGGCGATCAAAGAATCTCATGATCAAAGAATTTGCAGGCTCATGATCAAATAATAAAACATGCTGTAAATCAAAAATTAGAAGGAATTCTGGGAAACCACCACCATGGTTCAATGGAATGAAGCCCCCTGAGCAAAACCCACCCTCATCTGTCTTCCTAGGACACCCCTGGGCTGAGAAAATAGATGTTTTAATTTGAAAATCTTGTCCCTTGCTCGTGATGCACGATCGTGATCAAAGAAGCTCGCGATCAAAGAATTTGCAGGCTCGCGATCAAAGAAATTGCACACTCATGATCAAAGAACAAAAAATGGTGAAATGCTATTTCTAGACATATTTAAATGAAACCAATGTCATGCCTCAATAGAATGAAGCCCCCTGAGCAAAACCCACCCTCATTTGTGTCCCTAGCCCTCCCCTGAGCTGAGATAATAGTGTTTTTAGCTTGCAATACAAGATCATGATCAAAGAATCTCACGGTCAAAGAATTTGCAGGCTCACGATCAAAGATCGTTAGCGAGCCGTGATCAAAAATTTTAAAACCTTGTAACTCTATCTTTTTACCATTTTGAATGAAACCAAAGGCATGACTCGATAGATCAGAGCCCCCTGAGTATAACCCATCCAAGTTTTACTTCAGGAGTGACCCCTGAGCAGAGATATTTGTGTTTTCACAATCGGAATCGGAAATCTAAAAACAAGATGGCGGACCTCGCAATCAAAGAATTCTCGGGGACAAAGATTCTTGAACTGCGAGGCTGAAAATTCTTTGACCACCAGGGGGGACCAGATGGCCAGAACCCCATTCTTTGTTCGCAAAGCAACCATATAAATTCTCCCATTGACTTATAATGGGAACTTAAAAGTGGCATAACTTTTAAACGCCTTAATATTTTTCGCCAAACGAAAAGAGGCACGTTTGGCCACCAAAGCTCTTTCAAATTAGCCATCCCACAGAGTGGCACACTGCATGACAGCCATGCAGGGCCAGGACAAAATCCCAAAAGCTGCCTCCAAAACTGGATAATTTTGCATTTTTCAGCATTTTCATGCGCAAAGACTGTAAGTTCGACCAAAACAAGATCAAGAGATCTATCATGTCTCACTGTGCATACCAAATTTCAGGCAAATCCATTGAACGGGTCCAAAGTTATTAATGTGCCAAATTTTGACTTTAACATAGAAGTACCTTCTTTTTTTTTTCCTTATACTTTTTACCCCTAGGGCCACCAGTCTGCCTACCTCACATGTCTGGCATCCTCCTCGGGTCTCAGGTCACCATCTCCTGGGATGCTCCTCGGCTCCATGTTCGGGTCCCACCGCTACCCCCGTGACTTGCCCCCCCACGGCGGTGCAGTGGGGAGCTCTCCCCCTAGCTCAACCCCCCTAGTCAGGACCCAGTACTGCCACGTACCCTCGGCGCCGAACCAGTCCCGCTGGAGACGGCCATCATGCCACTGTGACTGGTGCCCTTATTTTATGCTTATCTCCCTTACGTCTGCGGCGTGCAATGACGCCTAAGGTCCTGAGCGCGTGCACTTCCACACATACTCTGATCCAGGCGTCTGCCCCAGTATATCCCCTCCATCTCTGCCAATGCTCTGTAGTCACCTCCGGCCACCGCCAGGGGCCACCAGAGCACCAATGGCAGCCCTCCCTGGAGAAGGAGAGCAGTCCCATGGATACTCAATCCTTCTCCTCCCCTGCCGACCCCCGATGACCCAGGCTCGTTCCCAAACCCGGGTTGCCAGCGCGGCATGAGGTGTGGCGTCCAGCACCTCAACCCTCAGTGCCACCGGGCCGGCATGCCTTCTTAACCTAAATATAGTGGTGCAACTGCACCACTATAATATATATATATATATATATATATATATATATATATATAAAATGGGTAAAAATAGCATATACAAATCAATTGTTCTGATTGTATACAACACATCATATGACCGTGTGTATATCAGAGTGTGACTGCACACCTGCACTTTTACCCCCCCTCCAAAACACTTTTGACATTTTATAAGATAGATAAACCACTCTGAGGTGTCTGGTCATGCTCTGATATATGCACGCCTTGAGTGGTTGACACAGTATATCAGAGCACGACCGCACACCTCAGACTGGTTTATCTATTACATATATATATATATATATATATATACAGTTTATATATAGGATCCCACAGTTATTTTAAAAAGTGAACAAAGAATACAAATAATAGTTTTACACAATACAGTACAATTCACATTAAATTGCTTCTCCAATGAGTTGCTTTAGCATTTCTGAGTTGCATAAATGTTTGTTGATACAATACAAAGCCCTGCACAAACTCTTTCTAAAGACTTAAAACCCAGTTTTGCATTGCATTGTGGCTGGACTTCAGATATATTCCAAATGAGTTGCAAAAACATCATACAAATATTTCTCGTGAGCTGGTTAAGCATTGAAAAACAATGCAATATGAGTTGCCAGTGCACTGCCAATGTAAAAAACAATGCTAAACCAACTCATTGATGGAACAGTTTAATGTGACATGTACTGTAATATCTATTATCCAAGAATATATTCCACTAAAGGTAGACAAGCCAAGCTAGGGTTGAGCCTAGTGCCTGGCCCTGGCTCAACTCGACCTCTATAAGCAATTGAGATCCAATGTCAAACCAAGTCAGTTCTAACCAAGGCAAACATTTTGTCAGTCTTAGCAGTTAGTGCTGGGGCAGGAACTTTCAACTCCTCTTTTGTAACTCATGATGGATACCATCAGTATCACAGAGGGCAGCCTGCAGCAGCAGGGGTTCAGCTCATGCTTTGGCTCATACAGTCAGACCATTCCCTTGACTCAGCTTTGGCTTGACTCTATGTGAAGAATTCCTGTCTTGCCTACCTCTGTATGCCACCTACTGTTCTTTAAAGAAGGCACCAAGGTTCAGAAATGTTACAATTAATGTATAATGGCACAAAAACCTATGAAGATATGTTGAGACAAACTAGATGGATATACAGTATACTGTGATTTACACTGATAGCGAATAAACTTACGAGGAGTGGAGATCAGCAGGAACTTGTGTTTTTTGTATTAGGATTGCCAGCCCTCTTGATTTGCACTCCTCCTGTCACTACATTACTGAAAGGAATCAGGGAACCATAACAATATTTGTTTTCTGATGATGAGAGGAAACACCATTTAATTAATTATTTTTTTATTTAAGAGGAGTTCTAGCTTTTCATGGCCTTTTAGTGTGGGCGGGGGGGAGTCATTTGCAAATTTAAAGTTTCAAGAGGTAGCTGTAAGTCTTTTTAAAATTGAGGGTAATAAGCCTGACATATTCTTTTACCATGAGTCATTGCATGATTTACCAACAGGTAAACATACTAAATCCGATTATAGGATTTTTCCTGCCCATTTTATAATAAGCTATTTCAATAGATGTTCCAGCCTTGTGTGCATCAGTTTGCAATAATGAACCCTTTCTCATATTATGGCTATCAGTAAGTTTCCTGGTGGTGCAGAAGGTATATGTATTTTTATATTTGCTTGCCCTTATTATCTAGCAACTAGTGGTGTGTACCCCTTTGTATATTTTCCTCAGTAGCATGGACAGTTTAGACACGGATCCTTATGCTGCTTGCTTTCCTGATGTAATTTGCATTTATGCTGATGTAGCCAGGTCACTGTGAATGTTACAGTTACTACCCCTGCTGTGTGGGTTCAAACAAGGTTGAGGCACCTAAATCATTAAACTCCTGATTTGTGGGGGAAGGGGGGTTGTATACAAGATTAATATTATTTGCACAGCGTCTTAATCCAGAAGATGCATCAAGTGGGCTGGTGCAAATATGGAACAAGCCTGTGGGATGCAGTACCTTCCTACCTCCCCACAGTTAGTATACTAAACAGTTCAGTTCATTCATAATCTGTTAAAATTATTCATAATCTGTTAACTGTACTTAAGGAGTACACATATTAATTCATAATATGGTGGCCAGCTACTGTAAGGTGGTGGGAGTTGCCCAGTGTTGGACCTTGTGTCTTTTTTAGCACAAGGGTGGCACGGGGCAGAGGTTGGGATTGAGTGTTATGAGGGTGAGAGGCCTTTATTGAACTTTAGGGTTCATGGACAAAGTGCAAAAAGCCAGGAGATATGAAATCAAGAGTTTTGAGTCAATACCCTAACTGCACTTGTTCTCTGTAAGAAAGATAACTGGGTTTCATAGCTGGTTGTATTACATAAGGTTTGGGAAAGCAACCCTATCTTCAGGATTTGGCAGAAGTGGAGAAGTTAAAGTTATTACCTTGAAAATCCTTATTTTGGATTTCCTGATTTTCTGAGTGACAAACAGTGCTTGCTGCCTATTGTTGTGACCCGGAGCACTCTATAACAGCTTAAATTCATGCCCATTATATTTAGCACTCCGAGCACACCTGACAAGGTGGTATCAACTTATTTTCCTGAGTGGAACACTAGTGCTGTTATTGTATAGTGATTCACTTAATATTTACTGTCCTTTTATTTTTGCACCAAAATGAAACCAGCAAAATAGCAAAAATAAAAGGCAGTGAATATTCCCTGTTATACAGTATTTTGTGTCAATGTGTACCATGGAGACAGCAAGCACCATATGGGGCTGAGTGGTGCTGCAGTTCCATTGCACTTTATGTGTGGAGTGATTTACCACTTATCAGTTCTGGCACTGATAAGAAATGGTGGCAGGGGGAGTCATGTGATGCATCAGAGCCAGTGGCAGCACTCTAGAGAGTCTATGATGGACCCAATACATTATTTCTTAAAGGTCAAATGCTCACTCTGCTTACCTGTACTATCCAATGTCGGTGTGTGAAAACGGCAGCAGAAATGGAAACTGAGGTCAAGTTATTGATGATTCTCTGCACACCATCTCCACTACCTTAAACAGAGCTGCGACTGAAGCACCATAAACTGAATGACTCAACACTACTAGCAGGATGTCTGATGGCTGATACATTCTCACTGGATCACTTTCTAAAAGAACTATGCCCCATTAAAAAATGCTAGCTCTGTCAGGAAACTTAAAAGCAAATAGACTGGCACTGCAGAATTTGACATGGAGGATTAGTGACTCAGAAGCCCAAATTAGCTCCATGGAAGATAAATGCATCCGTATGGGACCAGAGATTGTTACACTTTGTCGGAAGGTGACCCGACTTGAAGAGCACCTTGAGGATCAAGAAGGAAGGAGCAGGTGAAACAATATTGTGATTGTTAGCCTCTCTGAATGGTCAGAAGTCACCGACACAATTGCATTTGCTCACAAATAATGTGAAAAACTGGCTCTCCCTTCTTCAAATGGCCCATTCTATGTAATAGAGATGGCTCACAGAGCACTCCAGCCGATGCCATCATCTGGAGAAAAATCCTGGCTGATCAACTTTCATCTCCTGAACTATTTAGACAATGTACATATCCTGAGAAAAGTTAGGAAAGTTAAAGATATCCTGTAGAAAGGGAAAAAAATGTTTCTGTTTCAGGATTTGAGCCCCCAAGTCAGAGAGAAGCAGACTGCCTACAAGGAAGTGAAATCTAAACTATATGCAGCCCACACAAAATTTAGAATGGCCTACCCTGCAAAGTTGATAGTCCACATTGATGTAGGGCAATAGCAATTTCAGTCAGTCGAACAAGTAAAGAAAGATCTATTGCTGCTGTTCCCCGATCTGTTTAAAATGCCGTGAATGAAGATCTGAGAGGAGAGGCAGGCAGGCAAATCAGTCTGGCTAATTACTATTGCCGTGGTTGTGTTAATAGTTAATAGATAATAGATGGCAGATTTTAAAACATGTTTCTTCAAGTTTTAAGTTATTACCCTTCCAAGCTAAAGGAGTACCACAGTCAGAATTTGCAAAAACATATGTTGTAAAGAGTGTTTTGATTTGTGTGTTTAGTCTTGGTATGTCCTTCCCTTTGTTTTCTATTAGGAATGTATTCTAAATTTACCTGCTAGTTTTATAGACTCTGAGGATCTCTGTATTAGCATGGTTTATTGTTCTTCTTTGTCCTACAGTGCCTCCGGTCTCATGTGACAGTGACGCATCTGGAATCACTGATTCAGTAAGGGAAAGTACTGCAGCAGTAATCTGAGGATAGCAGCCTGATGTTCTGGCCTCAACTAAATAACTCTAATTCAGTATTTTTGCTTCTAAATGTTTGTTCAGGTTTAGTCAGCGAGAGTAAATGTTTTGCTTTTAAAGCTTATAATTTCATCAAACTACCCCCAGTTACAAAAAGCACACAAATCACCGTAGGTCATCAATGCTATAATTAGTAAAGACTCTAGCTGCTTTCTTACAGAATACCCATTCAATTAGACCTCAAGTGATTGCTAAGTTGTAAATGTAGCCTTCAGTACCCCCTGGATAAGGAAAGCGACTTAAAATCACAGCTGTACTGCTGTAAAATTGACTGTAAACCAGTACTTGCTGAAACTATAGTCATGGACATGTCACTGTCACGTGGGACAACAGGCACTGTAGGAACAAGAAGAGCAATAAATGATGGTAATATAGAGATCCCCAAATGCCATAAAACTAGTAGGAGAGACCATAAAACTAGTAAGCACATTGAGAAAAAATTCCTAATAGTAAACAATGCAAGGACACACCAGGACTACACACACAGATCAAAACACTCTGCACAACAAATGTTTTTGCAAATTTTAACTGTCATACTCCTTTAATACAGAAGGTGGTAAAGTGTTCATTGAGCATCTGATTGAATCAGAGACTGACATTACAGCATGGAGAGACTTCAGTATAAGAGGTGAGCTGAATAGAGACCCACAAAAGAGCCAGGATATAATTGCATGACACAAGTTTTTAGACAATGGTGTTCAGCACAGCAGTGCTGATTGCCATGAGGGCTTCTGTGCATTAACACCAGACTGTTCAGATAGCATGCGGATGAGAGATTGCAAAAGGGGGACCCGACATATGGCAACCCATTGGCAATGGTGGGCATCCTTGTGGCACAGTAAGGCTTTGTTCTGCCTTGAGAAACTAACACAGGGTGAGACCTGAATTAATGTACTGCCATGGACAGGTGGGTTCAAAACATGAGGCTCAGTTGCAAGCTGGGGGTGAGTCATTGCATCACAGGTTAGTTGAACCTTGGTATGTAACTGCTGAAGATGAAGGTACAGCAGTTTGTAGCCTCATGCAGAAACATGGGACTACTAACTTACCGCTCTCTTAAGCACAGTGAGTCATTTTATTGTCCTTGTTGATGAGGTGCTCAGGGACATATAATTCCATGGCTGAGATAGGAGTTTAAGTGTTTGAGTTCAAGCACTGAGGGACATGGAAACGCTCAGTGGCTGGCTGTGAACTAAACTGTGCTTGTATAGCCAATATTAACAAGCCCAGGCTCTCCATGGACATAAATATGGACTGAAAAGTATTGTCTTGTTTTATGTATTACATTTGCAGGTTATTAACTATTATTTAACTAAACTGGGGAAGGGAAATGAGTTTGAGTGGCCCAGGTGTCACAGTGTGCAGGATGATATAAAGTGAAGGGAGGTGCTCAGCCCTCTGTGCAGGCAGTGACCTCCATAAGTGGCACCTGGTCTGGGAGGGGAGTCGAGGGCTGCTGGGTATGAACAGCGTGAGTCCTTCAATATCGCTATGCCCTGAGGCTACTCTCAAACTGAGGGAAGGTTTGCTTCAACACCTGACATGCAGCAGTTCAGAGAGGCCTGCTCTTGGGAGCTGTGCTAGGACCACTGCAGACAGGTGGGGAAGGAATGCGGTCTCTAGGGCCGGGGCTGATAGATGTTCGGGAGAAGTTCAATGTTCTTTGGTTCTTGTTGTTTGTTTACTGTGTTTTTAGTGGATTGTGTTTGTTCTGGAGAAGGGGTGGGGAATATATATTGTATGTTGAGTGGATTGTGTTTGTTCTGGAGAAGGGGTGGAGAATATATACTGTGTGTTGAGTGGATTGTGTTTGTTCTGGAGAAGGGTTGGGGAATATATACCGTATGTTGAGTGGATTGTGTTTGTTCTGGAGAAGGGGTGGGGAATATATACCGTATGTTGAGTTGATTGTGTTTGTTCTGGAGAAGGGGTGGGGAATATATACCGCATGTTGAGTGGATTGTGTTTGTTCTGGAGAAGGGGTGGGGAATATATACTGTATTTTGAATGGAGGCAGGCCAAGGGAATCAACTGCAGGAAAAAATGGTGGAACTACATGCTAAGGAGAGGTCAAGTTCGATCACAGACCATAGGTCTTTGGGGTAATGGGCAGCTCTTGCAACTTTGTTTCAAGAAAAATTAAGGGGGGGCTATGGAAAAATTGCCACAGTATTCTAAAGTGTTTGAAAAAGCTAAGGCAAACATAGCTTATCTCCAGGAAACTCACTTGAAAAGGCACCAGATATTATATTTTAGGAGAGAGTGGGTAGGGCAAGCATATGGGGTGGAGGACAGTAATAAGAAACAAAGCATGCAATCCTAATAGCTTGAAACTAGGTATTTCAACTGATTTGGGAAATATGGTGCATAGAGGGGAGATATCTGTTTTTTTTTTTCATAAGTGCAACTAGGGCAAAACAAAGTGTTGGTGGGAACAGTGTATAGACCCAATACAGATTCCCCATACCAATTTACTAAGGTGTCCACAGAGACTGCAAACTGTGCACATCTTCCCATTCTGGCTGTTGGGACTGGAATATAGTATATCAGTCTGACATAGACAAATAGGGAGTCACCAAGAAAGGTCTAACTCTGGGTCAACAGGGGTTTGAGAAAGCTATTGGATACAATGGGCTTTATACATAGATACATAGAAATTGTCAGCAGATAAGGACCACTAGGCCCATCTAGTCTGCCCATAAGCCCTATACTTGTATGCAGTCACTGACTCTAAGTGATCAATGGCTTTTCATCACTCCATCCCAACCCAATGTTTCCATGTGCCTGCCCCAGGCATGTTTAAACCCCTCCACTGTGCTTCCCCAGACCACGTCTTGTGGCAGACTGTTCCAAGCATCCACCACCCTCTCTGTGTAGAAAAACTTTCTAATGTTACCTCGTAATCTACCCCTTTCTAATTTCATATTGTGTTTCCTCATTCTGACATCATTTTTACACTGGAAAGATCCCCCACCTGCACTTTGTTTATGCCCTTGAGGTACTTGAAAGTTTCTATCATGTCCCCCTTTTCTCTCCTCTCCTCCAGTGAGTACATATTGAGAACTGTTAGTCTCTCCTCATATGCTTTGTGATGCAAGCCATGCACCATCTTTGTCACCCTTCTCTGGATAGCTTCCACCTTGCCTATGTCCTTATGCATGTGTGATCTCCAGTACTGCACACAGTACTCCAGGTGAGGCCTTACCAGTGTTTTATACAATGGCATCAACACCTCCCATCTCCTGCTAGTAATGCCTCTGCCTATGCACCCCAGCATGCCACTGGCACTCCATGCAGTCCTTTGCACACTGCTTTGATACCTTAAGGTCATCAAATATGATAACCCCTAGGCCCAGGAAAGTGCCAGGGGGTCCTTTCATGTTAGATAGCAAAGATGATCCTCCCCAATCATGCCCCAATTTGCCTGAACCACAACATTAGGGGGTGGGACTGAGGCAGATAGGACTTAGAGACTGAACACCCAGCTACTGAAAGACAAGATTATAGCAGACAAACTTAAAGATCAAATGCACATATCTGAGAAAAGCTTGAATTCACTTGAATTTAAGTCCCTGTGTTATGATTATTGTTTTCTGAAAATATCCTGTTGTTTGGTTTTATGGTTTTCTCTAAATCAGTGTCCATTAAAGTGCTCTGCAGTAACTGAAAACAGTGAAGATTTTTCTGATCCTATCAGTGAGCAATGACAATAGTCTTGCCTAGCCTGCTACTTCAGCAATTAAGTCCCTGATTGACTGCAGAAACTTTTGCAGTTCCCAGTCAAAGCAGTCTGTAGAGCTAATTGTTCTCACTCAAAGTTTGTTACTAGTCCATCTGGTTTGTGTTTAGATAGATTAGCTTAAAATTGATCATTCTATTCTCATAAAAAGTTGATCATTTGAGTGTCAGTGCCGAACTGTAGTGGTATGAATGAATGTCTGTGAGACATTACCCTGTCTGCATCACAGCTGTCAGTTCTATTTCATCAAAACTCTGCACATTTTTTCCAGCTATATAACACAGGTTTGTGTAATGGATATAAAATAAATCTACAGTTTGTTAATTCGTAGAAGCAGTGTTCTTTGATGTAGCCTCCAAATATAGGTTCATGTGAGAATAATTGTGTTGTTATGTCAGATTGACAAACAGATGTCTGCCACACTCAGCTGTTTCAGAAACATGTGCTGTGTGAATTCACAAAATTCAGTTCTTTGAGGGTTTCTGTGTGAAAATACATCATGTATGTGTATAACTAGAAATGCTATATGGCATCTTGATTCCCCTGTCTTCTACCCAACAGTTGAGACAACAGCACTCTGCTGCCCCCTTTTCCCTGCCCCACAAGCCCCCCTGTCTCCTGCCCCCATATGAGGCTGCTGCACCCCGCTGCCCACTGTCTTCTGCACACAGTCAGGTCTGCTGCACCTTGCTGCCCTCTGCACAAACAGTTGAGGTTGCTGCACCTTGCTTCCCACTGTCCCCCATCCCTACAGTCAGGGCCAATACATCCTGTTGACCCCTGTTCTTGTCTCCATAGTCAGGGCTGCTGTGCTCTGCTAAGCCCTAGAGTCCCAGGTCCCCACCTTCACATTTGGGGCTGTCGCACAATGCTGCCCCAGGCCACCAGAGTTGGGGTATTTGCTGCAGCTGCTACCCACTTCCATTGCCCCAACTGGGCAAGGCTGCTACACCACAAGCACCCTGTCCCACAGTCAGGGCTACTGTACCCTGATGCTCCCTTGTGTCCTGCCATACACTCAAGACATCTGCACCATGCTGTCCTCTGTGTCTGCACCATATCCAAGGCTGCTGCACCCTGTGCCTTTCTGCACAGTCAAGGCTGCTATGGCCTGCTGTGCCCTTGAGCCCCATGCCTCCACAGTTAGAGCTGCTGCTCCATGTTGCCACTGACTGTAGGACAAAGCAGGGCATGTACTGCACTCTGTCCCCTGTCACCACAGTTGAGGCAGTTTCTCCCTGTTGCCCCCTGCCACCAGAATCAGATCCTTTGCTGCACCCTGCTGCCTATGTCTCTTGTCCCAAACAGGTGTGTCTATGGCACCCTGTCCCAAAATTTGAGCTGCTGTACCCTGATGCCTCCCCTGTCTCCTGCCCAAACTGTCAGGGCTGCTGCACCCTGCTACCCTCTGTTCCCTGCCCTATAACACAAGATGAATGTACTGTTTGTTTTTTTTCTTTTGAGCAGTTTAGGCAGTGTGCCAAAGGATCTGACTCTGGTGGCAGGGAGCAGTATGGTGCAACAACCCTAACTGTGGAGGCAAGAGGATCTATGGTGCAGCAGGGCACATTGGTGGCAGGGGACAGAGGACAGCATGGAGCAGAAGCCCTGATTGCGGTTCAGGACACAGTGGGGCATCAGGGTACAGCAGCTCTGACTGTGAGATGGGATGCATGTGGAGCAGCAGCCCTACCAATTTGGGGCAATGGATGCGGGTAGCAGGGTGCAGAAAAAGCCCCACGTTTGGCCTGAAGCAGCATGGTGCAGCAGCCCCAACTGTGGAAGCAGATGCCCTGGGACTCTAGGGCTTAGCAGAACACATCAGCCCTGTCGGTGGAGACAGGAACAGGGGGCAACAGGGAGCATTGGCCCTGACTGTAGGGATGTGGAACAGATGGAAGTAGGGTGCAACAGCCACAACTGAGGGGCAGGAGACAGAGGCATCAGGATGCCATATAGTATTTCTAGTTATACACATACATAATATATTTGTACACAGAAACCCACAAAGAACTGAATTTTATGAGTTCATACAGTATATGTTCCTGAAATAGTGTGGCAGACACCTGTTTGTCAGTCTGACATAAAAACAAAATTGTTCTCACATGAGCCTATTTATGAAGGCTACATCAAGGACACACTGCTTCTATAAGTTTACAAACTTTAGATTTATTTTATATCCATTAAACAAACCTGTGTTATATAGCCAGAAAACAATGAAGAGTTTTGATGAGAAAGAACTCACATCTGCCTTCACTGGGGAAGCAGCAGAAACAAGAGAGCTGTTCAGGGAAGTGCTGTGCTATTTAATTTTTTTTCTGTTTAATTTTGATATTGGAAGTGTTTGTGCTATGAGGGGATAAGGTGGTGGGGATTTAAATCAGTTACAGCTGTTACAGCTGTTACCGAGTGAAATTCTGAACTGTGATATTTAATCTGTGCTGTTTGAGTTTTTGGAGCTGTTAGTGTGTGAGATTCACTCAGATGTGGAACTCAGATAGGAAGCTGCAGTTTGGCCTTTTACATTACCTTGGTGTGGGGATTAAGAGGTCTTGGTGGGGAAAGGGTCAGGGCTAATTGACTCTCATGAGAGTCAGGGTAGGGCTCAAATCCCACCCTCCCCATCCCTCCCACCCCAGAATACTGCACATTTATGGGGGAGGAGCTACTCTATGATTGGTGGACAGGATTGCCGGGTGAAGCCCATTTCATTCCCTGGCCAGAAGTATGAAAGCCACAGGGCATGGAAACACATAGCTTTTAAACAGGGAAAATCACACCCTTGGGTGTAAACCAAAAGCTTAACATAGGCAAGAGGAGAATAAGGGGAACCACATTGGAGGAGTAAATGGAGCAGGATGAGGGCAGATCCAGGACAGGATCCAAATGCCTTAAGGCCTAGGGGCATTTCTGGGAGGTGGGAGGGGTGTACTGGCTGTGGGTCAGTCATGGTACTGAATATAGCCTGGAAAATGGGGGATGTATTGGTATGTAGGCAGATTACACAGATAAGGAAGGAGGTGGGATGGCTGAGATGGACACAATGCTGGGAAAGGGAGAAGAGTAGATGGAAGGGCATGAGGGGTCCCACCAAGGGAGCTACAGCAGCTGGGGGGGACTGTGGGGGGGATAAGGCACAGTCAAAAGGGGAGCTGCAGGGGGACAAGGAGCAAACTCAGCTGTAGGAAGGGGAAGATGGCATGGGGACTAAAGGAAAGTTGAGGAGCCCAATTGCAAGAGGAGGAGGGGAAGGGGAAGCAACAGAGGAGATACAGGAATCCTGAATAGGGGCAGCAATGGGTGCAAGCAAATCCTGGGGGAATGGTGGGTGATACAGTATAATAGCACAAAGCCTGTGCAGAGGACCAGGGAGGAGGGAGCAAGGGGAGGACAATCAACCAGAGAGGTACAGACAGTGGGCTTAGAACAGAGGAATATATTTGCCCCACTAGAGGTGCTAAATGGGGGGAATCAGGAAAAGGGAGTTGAAGAGTACACAGGGCATGCAGCAGAGGCAAGCATGAAGGAAAGTGCAGAACAATTGAAAAGGGGGTAGGCCCTATCAGGTAAGGTGCTGGCAACATTGGTGGAAGAGGAGAGAGGATCTTCAGGAGGGGGCAGGAGAGGGACAGGGAGGGAAATTCCCAGGGAAGAGTAGTCAGTCAGAGGATAGAGACATGTGTAAAGGGGGAGGAGCACAGCAGGAGGAATGTTCAAAGGGAGCAGGGAGGGAGAGGAGAGGAACAATGCTGCTAGGAAGGACAGAAAGGTCAGAAGGGGTGTCCAGGGAGGTTGGGATGTTTGTGGAGGATAGAGAATGAACAGTGAGGGAGAAAGGGGACAGGTCAGGGGTGGTGGGGAATGGAGCTGTAGGGGGGGAAGGGCAAAGCTACAAATGTGGTTGCCTCTAGAGATAAGTACCTTGGTAATAGGGTAGGGGCAGGGATGAGGAATAATGAGAGGCGGGTTACTAGTGCTGGAGGATTCCATACTAAAAGGGATAACATGGGGCAGTAAGAAGGAAAGGCATAGTCGTATATGGATAGAGTCCATACCTGGGTTAATGATGGGTAGGGTGGGGCAATCAATTTTGAAGTGTGCAAGGGGGGTAGGAGGAACCTGCATCTCGTGGTGCAAATGAACTGGTGGGGAGATGGTGGAAGTTGTGAGGAAGAGGTTTGAGGAGCTGGGAAGGTTGTGTGAGCAGCTGTGTGGATTGGTGACATTCTCAGAGGTGCTTCCAGTGCCCTGTGGGATTACAGAGAGGAAAGGGAGGATTAGAGAGCTCAACTCATGGCTGGGGGAATGGTGTCAATCCAAGGGGTATGGGTTAGTGGGTGGCTGAACAATAATGATCTATACACAGGAGATGGGCTACACTTAAGCAGGGAGGGGAAGGGATTATTAAAGCAGGGTATAGAGGAGTACCTAGCAACAAAGATGGGTTTAAACTAGGTGGGGAGGTGGTGAGTGGACAGCTGGTAGGCAGAGATCCCAGAGAGGGAGACAGACAAGCTTATCCCCATGTTAATAGGGTAGAAGTCAGGGTAGAGGCACAGGGGTGGGCAGGAGGGGGGGAACATGGAAATGTAAGGAAGGAAATGGGTAGGAGGATCATCATGCTTAATGCAAGGAGCCTTGGTAATAAGTCAGCTGAATTGCAAGCTGTCCTGGCAGCGGGGAAGGTGGACGTTGTGGCCATCATGGAAATGTGGACCACCCAGTACCAGTACCAGGGTATAGAATTTTCAGAAAGGCTAGGACTAAGGAGAAAGGGGAGGTAATATTCTATGTATGGAAAGGTATAAGGTGTATAAGGGAGGAAGGGGAGGAAGGCAGAACAGAGACCCTATGGCTGTAGTTTCAGGACTCAAAAGGTAGGACACTGAAGATGGGGTTAGTATACAGACCACCAGTGTAAGGGGACAACCTGGATAGAGAGCTAGCTGAGCAAATCAGAAGGGTCTGTAGGAAGGGGAACATGGTGGTTGTGGGGGACTTCAACCTACCTGGGGTGGACTGAAGCATTCAAACTGCCATGAGTGCAAGGGAGCAGGTCATACTAGATGCATTTCAGGACAAGTTCCTGGTGCAGTTGATACATGAGTCAACTAGATTGGAGAGGATGCTGGGTGGAAGGCCCTCTGACTGGGAGTGACCACCACTTGGTGTGGTTCATGCTCAATATGGGTAGAAAAAAAGTGGGTACAGGGACCAGGGTGATTGATTTTAAAGGGGCAGACTTTAAAAGGATGGGGGAAATTTTGGGTAGGTATCTAGCAGGAATTCAACCAGACATGAATGCTAGTCAAAAATGGGATATTATTATAAAAGTTCTGACAGAGGCCACTGGGACTTCTACAAAGACACGGAGTAAGAGGCGAAGGGCAAAGAAGCCCAGTTGGTTGACTCAAGAGGTTAAGGAGGGGGTGAGAACCAAGAGGAAGGCATTTTGGAAACTCAAGACATCAGGAGGAGGGGTTGACAAGGATGAGTATACGAAGAAGTCCAGGGAGGTTACCAGGCTAGTCAGAGCAGCCAAGGCTTCAAGAGAGCTGATACTGGCACAGAGTATTAAGGAAGGAGAAAAGGACTTCTTCAGATACATTAGAGAAAGAAGGAAGAACAAGGACCAAGATTAGGAAAGACAGAGGGTGGGTGAAGAAGGGGTGGATCAGGCAGTGGCATTAAGTGAATACTTCTGCTCTGTGTTCACGAAGGAGAAAGGGTAGCACATACTCCAAGGGAGGGGTGGAGTGGGTAGTGGGGGAAGGGGGTGACTGACATATTATTATTGAGAACAGGGTTCTATAAGGATTAAGGGCACTGAGGGTGGACAAGGCACCAAGTCCAGATGGCATTCACCCTAGGGTACTCAGGGAGTTGACGGAGATCCTGGCAGGACCACTGGCTGACCTGTTCAATACCTCCCTGGACACAGGATGCATACCACAAGACTAGAAGATGGGCCATGTGGTGCCCATTCACAAAAGTGGCCCTAGGGATTAACCAGACAACTACAGACCAATGAGCCTCACATCAATTGTGGGGGATGCTCATGAAAACAATCCTAAAAGAGAGACTAGTGACCTTTTTGAAGCACAATGGTCTCCAGGATGCCAACAACATGGGTTTGTCTCTGGAAAATCCTGCCAGACAAATCTAATTGAGTATTATGATGGGGTGACCAGGGAGCTGAAACAGGGGCCATGAGGTGGATGTCCTGTATTTGGACTTCAGCAAGGCCTTTGATTCCGTGCCACATGGGAGGCTGGGGGGGAAGCTGGAATACATAGGGATGGGAATGAAAATGGTCAGATGGATCATCAGCTGGCTGAATGGAAGGCAGCAGAGGGTGGTGGTGGGGGGAATTCTCATCA
This sequence comes from Neoceratodus forsteri, assembly GCA_016271365.2. Lineage (NCBI taxonomy): Eukaryota > Metazoa > Chordata > Ceratodontiformes > Ceratodontidae > Neoceratodus > Neoceratodus forsteri. The sequence continues at coordinate 1,059,733,571 of CM028130.1, read as the reverse complement.
CTGAGGGAAGTGACGAGCAGGGTGCCACAGGGACTGGTGCTGGGACAAGTGCTGTTTGGGGTATACATAGCTGATATCTCACACGTAGGATCAGTCTGTTCACTGACTGGATTCCTTGCTCATCCCCAACCTGTGAGTCAGCCTAAAAAGCTGAGGGACAGGAGGGTTTGGGCACTGAGTGGCTCGTACTTCATTCTGGCTCTACATTAAATATCTCTGCCTCGAGGTAACTGTACAAGGTGTAGAGGCAGAGATTGAAGTTGATGAGTGTGGGAGTTGTAGTTCATATTTCTACCTGAGAACTACAGCTCATTGGGACGCCTTGCAGTAGGAGGAGTAGAATTTTATACTGCTACACAACTTGGGCTATTCAGGCACAATACTTAGCTTGTTTAGGACCAAGGTATTGTTTTATATTACTTGTCTAGGGTAGATTGTCCAGCCCAGTGACCCTGAATACTTCCTGGGTCCAGCCTTTATAAGCAGGCATTGGAGCGAGCGCTGTGAGCTCTAGCACACGTCGCCGCATGCAGAGATGAGCACCAAGACACATGCATCTAGTGCATGTTAAAGTGCACTTGAGTGGGGAGAAAGGGGAAAGGTTACAAGATATAGGACATCCAAGGTACAACTGTGAGTATGGATGGTTTAATTGTCCCCCTGAAAATGGGTGAAATAGGTGTGAAATGTTGCGAGTGTTCTAAATTTACACATGAGGTGCAGAGTGGATTTCAGGAGTACATATGCGAGCAATGCTCCATGATTAAAACATTGAAATCAAAGGTTTTGGGCTTGGAGTTGGAGCTTAAGTGTTTAGAGCAGGTAGAAACATCAGAAACCCTGAATAGAGGCACATATGACATGGAACATGAACAATCTACCAAAAGGAGTAGGCAACAACAGGATACTGGGTGGAAAGTACAGCCAGATGAATACAATAAAAAAAAGAAAAAAAGGGGAGAAGAACCGTGAGTTTTGATATTCCCCTAATAAATTAATTCGCCCTGATACACTTAACAATGAATGGTGAGGACAGAACAGTATCACCAGGAAATACATTAAGAGATGAAGATAGGATGCTCAAGATCAAGAAAACATTACACAAATGAATATAACGGAAGGTTAAGGTAGTCAGGGTATGGATACAGATATTACATATACATCAGAAAGTGAGGGTCCAAATGATAACATGGAAATTGAGACAAGGGGTAAACAATTTACAAAAATAATTTATGTAATAGGTGACTCCATGATAAAATATATGGATGCTTATACAACAAAAAATCTAAAGGAGGTGGTAACTAGTTCATATCTACCTGGCGTAACCTTGGAGGATATGGTGACACTTGTTCCAAAGATGGTAAAAAGAGGAGTGGACAATCCAACAGTATTGGTCCACGTAGGAACAAATGATAAGAAACATACAAGGGAAGACCAAATATACTTATACTATCTGACTATAGGTAAAATAGTCAAATAAATAAATGGACCACTAATTTTGTTTGAAATCCTTCCAATTCCCAGAGCAGGAGCAGAAATAAACAGGAAAGGTCAAAGGGTAAATAACTGGTTAAGAAGATGGGCGATGATTGAAGATTACGATTGTGTGAGGTCATGGAAGTGTTTGAACACAGAAACAAACTGTTTGGGAGAGATGGGTTACGCCCAAGTAGGAAGGGAAGTAAAGAACTGGGATGCCTCTTCAGGGAAAGGATAGAAAATAATTTAAACTGATAAATACGGGGGGAGAGAGGGTAAGGGGATAGTTAAAAAAACTGCATTACCTGAAACTGGGGAACAAATAGATTAAGGATTGGGAAGAAATAGAACTAGTAAGATGAAGAGAAAAGAACTTAAAATATTGCTTTTGAACGCAAGAAGTATAAAAAATAAAATAGACTAACTAAAGTATATTGTTATAAGGGATGAGATAGACATATGTGGAATCACGGAGACATGGAGCAAAGAAGGAGATTGGGGAATCAATCTTGCAGGGTATGACTACTTCCAAAAAGTTAGAATAAATAAGAGAGGTGGAGGAGTTGGTTTATATATTTCTAGTGATTTGAAAGCTTATTGTTATGATAACAACGGAAATAATGTGGCAGACCTAGAACAACTATGGGTGAGGTTTCAAATACAAAATGAAACCTATATACTAGGGCTATGCTACCGAGCTCCTGAATTGTCTGATGCTGAGAATGAAAGCTTTCTCAACTTAATTGAAGAAAGGACACAAAAGAAAAATACCCTGTTATTTGGAGACTTTAATAGTCCAGTCTATGCCTACCATAGACTGGACAACAAACCAGGGAAGAAGTAACCTAGATAAGAGATTTTTAGAAATATGCTTTACAAATGGGTTAAATCAATACACATCAGCCAACAAGGGGAAGTCATATACTAGATCTTGTATTTGGAAGTGGTGATACTCTGCTAGAAGATATTAGGATAGCCCCTCCTCTGGCAAATAGTGACCATAACATGGTCAGTTTTGGGATTAATGATAAGGTAGAAAAAAATAAAAGGAAAAATATAGTTTCTGAACTACTCTAGAGCAGACTACATAAGAATAAAGCAGACTGTACAGGCCTGGACATGGGAAGTAGATCTAGAACAAAAGGGTGCATATCACTTGGGATATAATAAACACAAAACCTACAAGAATGTATACACAAGTATGTACCAGAAGTAGTAAAATATAATGACAAAGGCCGTATACCTACATGGTTCAATATAAGAATACGGAAATAGGTAAAACAAAAGGAGAAAGCTTATAAAAATTTTAGGGCTAATCCAACAGATATTAGAAAAAAACAATTTGTGCAAATATCAAGGAAGTGTAAACAAAGTATAAGGAGAGCTAGGGCAAAAGCAGAACAAAGACTGGCACAATGCAATAAAAACAACTATAAAAGTTTTTATAGTTATATTGGGAGTATAAAAAAAATAACCATATAACAAATATAATTGTAGGTGACAGTATCTTAACAAAAGAAGATGAAATTGTGGAGGCGTTTAATGAACACTTTCTGGGAGTGTTTAAATTAGATAAACCAGGTAAAGAACCAGATGTAGGATTACAAGTGGGATGTAAGAACCATCCAGAATGGCACATTATGGAAAAACAGGTTAAGGAGAAGTTAAGAAACTTAAAAAGCTCTCAATCCAGTGGACCAGATGGATATCACCCCTTGTTTCTAAAGACCCTGGAAAATGAATTGGCAGGACCATTGTGTGTGTGTGTGTGCTGTTTAACAGATTGCTGACAGAGGGTATGGTGCTTGATGAGTGGAGAGTGGCACATGTAACACCTATACACAAGTCTGGAAAAAAACACACATAGATAACTATAGGCCAATCAGCATTACTTCTGTTGTGGGCAAATTAATGGAGAGCTGTATTAAGGACTTACTGGAGCAAAACTTAGTGCATCTCCAGGTATTAAATAATAGTGAACATGGATTTCAGGCAGATAGATCCTGTACAAGCAATTTGCTTCACTTTTTTGATACAGTAAGTCAGGAGTTGGATGGTGGGCTCTCAGTGGATGTTCTGTATTTGGACTACGCCAAGGCATTCAATTCAATCTCACACAGAATGTTAATACAGATTTTGATGGACCTGGGTGTGCATTGGCAACTTGGTCCTTGGATAAAGGCATGGCTTATGGACAGGATCCAGCAGGTCCAACTTCGGGGGTTTCTTCCGGACTTGGGAAGAGTGACAATTGGGGTGCCCCAGGGCTCGGTCCTGGGTCCCCTACTGTTTAAATTGTTTATAGTCTCCATACAGGTTACTGATGGTGCATGGATCTGCAGATTTGCAGACTATACAAAGGTGGGTGCTGTAGTAAACAACCAGGAAGCAACAGATTGTCTCCAGGAAATGGACTGGAACTCTGAGCTGAAAACTATTGTTTGAGATTTAATGTAAACAAGTGTAAAGTCATGCACCTTGGAGTAAACAACAGAGGGGCAAAATACAAATTAAAAAATGTATTAATAGCTAGCACAAAGTCTGAAAGAGACCTGGGAGTAATAATAACAGACACATTAACTTTTAGTAAACATAATACAGAAATGGTAAAAAAGGCAAATAGAGTGATAGGAAACATATTGAGAAATATAAAAAGTAGGCATGAGAATGTCATGTTGCCTTTATACAAATTTCTAGTAAGACCACTCTTTGAATATGGAGTTCCTCTGACTTCCCCACAGGATGTGGAAACTGGTAAACTACTAGAAAAAGTACAGCGTAGGTACAGAAAAAAAATATGTGTTGTCAAGGATATGAAATATAATGATAGATTGCGCAGGCTAGGCCTGTATTCCATGACATAACGTTATTTGAGAGGAGATCTGTGTTATGCATATAGATGTTTCCATGATGAGATATTATGGGAATGTGCCGGACTTAGAAAAAAAGGAGTACCAAATAGGGCTACTAGACTACATTCATATAAACTACTAGGAGAAACATATAGAACACAGAGAAGGGGGAAATGGTATAATCAAAGGGTGACCAGAGTATGGAATCAACTGCCGTGTGACGTGGTGGAATCTCTTACAATGAATACCTTTAAACGTAAGTTAGATGAATATATGCAGGAAAAAAAATGGGAGTATCTCCACTGATGTGGCAAGTCCGTGTATGGCCTATGGCTGATAGGACTTGAACAACAAACTATGAAACTATGATACGAAGATGGGAACTGTGGTAGATGACATCAAAGGGTGGAATGGGCTGCAGGAGGACCTGACCAAACTACAGGAGCGGTTGGAAACATGGCAGCCGGTGTTCGACACCAAGAAGTGCAAGGTACTGCATTTCAGAGCTAGGATCCAGGGGAGGAGCTATCAGCTGGGAGGGGTGTAGCTGGAAAGCACCAAGCAGGAAAAGGATCTAGGGGTGCTTATAATGGGCAGCATGAACAACTCAGCTCAGTGCAGGAAGGTGGCAGCAAAAGCCAACAGGATGCTGGGGTGTATAGTGAGGGGAATCTCCAGAAATAGGGAGGTGATCCTTCCCTTGTACAGATCTATGGTCAGGCCACACCTGGAGTACTGCATGCAGTACTGATGCCCATTCCTGAAGAAGGACATCAAATAGTTGGAGGGGTGCAAGATAGGGTGACCAAGATGATCCAGGGATTGGAGGGGGAAGTCCTACGGGGACAGACTGGGTGAGCTGAACATGTTCTCCCTGGAGGAAAGAAGGGGAAAAGGGATATGATTGAAAGTTTTAAATACCTTAAGGGAATAAATAAGGCTAATACAGAAGGGGTTTTCCAGCTTAGAAGAGGGAGGGATATGAGAGGGCATCAGTTGAGATTAGAGGAGGAAGACTCAAGAGGGAAATCAGGAGACATTTTTTCACTGAACAGGTGATGGACAGGTGGAATGCTCTGCCCGAGGAGGTGGTATCCTGTAGAACGGTGGTCAGCTTTAAGAGGGGTTGGGACAGGGCAAGTGAGGGTTGTGAACAACTGTACCCCCACACACAGAACCCCCACCTAGACCCCTGGAATCTGTATGTGCCTCCACACAACAGAACACCTGCCCTATTCCCATATGGCAGCCCACCTCGCCAAGATGCAGACATGACCTGGTCCCAGTCTGGTAGATAAAACACACACACACACACACACTGCCGGCACTGACAACATCATCCCTGTCCCCAGCACCAGCATGCCTATGCCATGGTAATGGATGGCAAGCTGCAAATCCTTCCACACACCCTCCACCTTGGCCGCCTGCTGTCTGACTGATGCTGGCAGTGTGCTGCTTAATTATAGGGCAGAACACTCTGAGCATCAGTCAGATGGCGGACGTCTGAGGTAGTGTGTAGAGGGATGTGCCGCTTGCCATCCATCGCTGCCATAGCACCGACATGCTAGTATAGGGAATGGGGGGATGATATTTTCAGTGCCGAAGGGTAGTGGAGGCCACTGACCACTGATGTGGAGGAAGGGGTGCGGGATCAGGGGTCAGGGGGAGATTGGAATGTGGTGTACTGGGCATGGTCCACCAGGATGAGACACAGGTTTGGGGGGTCACTGACTTGCATGCTGGGGCACTGATGGGTGTGTGTGTGAAGGGGAGGTCTCCCTTACTGGACTGGGGCTGTGGCACAGCAGTGTGTGTGTGTGTGTGTGTGTGTGTGTGTGTGTGTGTGTGTGTGTTCTATCTACTGGACTGGGGCCAGGTCATGCCTGCATGTTGGGGTGGTAGGCTGCTATACGGGACCAGGGCAGGTGTTCTGTTGTGGCAGAAGGGGGAAAAAAGATGCCGGATATGGGTGGGGGTTCTGTATAGAGGGGTTAGTTTCATGCAGATGCCAGGACTGGGTGGGAGTTCTGTGTGCAGGGGGAGTTATACTGATTACGGGACCAGGCAGGGTTTCTGTGTGCGTGGGGCTTGGTGAGTATGGCAGTTTTGGCAGGGTCCCCCCTGCCATATCCAATGCCCTCCTTTGCTCCCCTGTGTGCAGTGCTACATACCTTTGTGAATGGCGCATAGAGTGGGCTTTCCCCCATCCCTCCCTCAGACCACCCTGGTGTGGAGCTGTGACTGGGAAATCAGGTGTGCACTTGGCCTGTGCACATTTGGTGAATGTCACCAGGGATCGGCAGGACCCCAGCTGTGTGGCTTTCCTGCGTATGTATGCCTATGCCCCCAGTTTCCATGGTGTGTTGGCATCATGCATAGGACCCAAGGATGGATGATGTAATTATGGTGAGGGATAAATGGCATACAGAAATGTTGTTTATACTTAATACTGAGAAACTCATAGCTAGTATGACTCATATAAAGCATATTGCAAGTGGTGGGAGGTGTTACTCATGATATGAACGTAGCAGAGATTAAACAGTCTGTGCTCTTAACACCAACCACAAGTCAAATGAAAGGGCATGGTGGGGCAGCAGAAGTATCAGCTACTCAATTGCTCATATCAGAATGTGAAGGCTTGTACAACTCCAGTGCTTAAATGTTGCTGACTCCAGGGGTAAATGTGAGGTGTGTGGGGGGGGGGGGTTCACTGTGGGGATGTTTTGATGTCTGTATTGTAATGTACGGCACTGAAGCTGTAATGGAATGTGTTGTGTCTTGCAGCATTCATTGTCTCAAAAACATTCAATAAAGTACATTTAATTAAAAAAAACAATGGCAGCAGAGGAAGTAGATTACCAAATAGGGTTTTACTAAGCCACATTAGTAGTATTCACAGTGGCATCTCCAGCCACACAGCTCCTGACACTAACACTACCACCTGCCTGGACATTCTAAAGATTCTCTTCAAGCATCATTCAGCTGCAGGAGTTGCAACTCAAGTTGAGAGATGGAGGAATTTATTCCCTAGCCTCCTCCTCCCCAATGGACCATTACTGCCTCCTGTACACCCACATGTAGCAGGCCACAACCTGTCTTCTGTATGGGCTGGCAGTTGCATGTGCTTGGAGAGACTTCTATTTTAGCACAGTAGTGGTTAAACTGATGGGATTTTCCTCATGACATAAGCATGCAAAATAGCCACAAATACAGATAATAACAAACTTTAAAGATGATTCTACCTTATTAACAAAAAAAAAAGGAACCACCCATATTTTTACAAATGAACTGGCTAAGTGGCATTCCTTGCCCTAAAACATAAAGAATGTTGTGGTGGTGGATTATTAGAAATAAAAGATTTACACACAGTGTCCAGGAGTTGATATTTCCTTGCTTCTTGTAGCTGCTAAGACATTGATTGCCATCACAAGATGCTAAGTCCCTCCAATTCACTGTCAGAGCTTGAATTAAATTCATTAAGGTTACCGAGACATCAGTAAGAATTTTGACGTAATGTGCTTCACTATATAAAAACATTATCTTAGTTTATGTAGCTTCATACAGACTGTGTTGGTGTTTTATTTTATCATTTAAAGCAGCAATACAAAGTGATTATCAAAATTCTGCTTTCTGGCTGGAAGCATGCAGCTCTAATTCTAGTTTCCATATCTGTACATATTTTTTTCAAGTGATCTTTAGTTTGTTAGATATTTAAAACATATTTCCATTGTTGTGGATCCACAGTAAAAATGACTGCTGCCTAATTTTCAGCCAAACTCTCTGCTCACGTTACATCACATCTTTTGCTTACTTCCGTGGGACCCTGTGCTGCACCTTCCCACTGTCCCTGTTTAGTACTACAAGTCATGCACATGCACAGTTGGCAACAGGGGGTTCCAGTTCAACATTGCAGGTGGAAGAAATGTAAGCAAAAACAAAGACAAAATGGAGTAAATTATGGCATGGCAGTACAACAAAAACAAGAAAGAGTACTAAGTAAGTGCTCAGAATTGAACTTTAACATTGTTTTACTAGCCCAAACCTAGTTCAAATTGATCAGGGCTGGCATAGTTAACTCTCCATTTGTCCATCTTAACTAGTGCGGGTTTTCCATGGCTGTTAATGAAGCTAAAAATGTTCCTATGTTAGCAGGCTCTAGTCCTCATGCTAATCTCTCTCAGTGTTCCAGATGGCCTGGTTTGATTAACAACACCTCATTAAGAACTGCATTATATGGCAGTTCAAGAAGGGGATCCCACAAAAGGTTCAATGTGAGTATTTATTGCTCCATTGTTAGAACTTTCAGCTAATGTCCACGGTGTGATCAAGGGTAGAAGCTGTTAAGTCACTAGCTTCCAGTTTTTTGAATGTGTCTCTATCTGACAATTTGTCCCACATTATTAAGACCAGTGCCCCTAATTTCCCAACATTTTGTCTGTCTTTATCCAACATTTCAGTGAAAAAATGCTGAGAGGCATACAGGGTCTGCTCTGCAGGTAGTAGGTTTTATCCTGGCCTCACCATAGCTGCTCCCTCTCCCCTTCAAATCTCTCAACTCTGTACTTGCTCCACGTTTTCCTATATTTTAAGTGTCTGTATCCAACATTTCAGTGACAAAATGCTAAGAGGTATACCGGGTCGGTCTGCAGGTGGTGGATTTTATTCCAGCCTTGCCATAGTTGCTCCTCCCCAAAATCTCTCAACTAGACACTACTGCAGACCATACTGTGAAATGACTATCCATAGACCTTTAGCTGCCTTTACTGGCAAGTGTAAGGGTCCCAGCTCTTCTAATTGGACCATGCCATCAATTACCATTCATATAGTCCCACCCTTATCCTACTCAGCATATATTTTCATCCTAAAAACAAAGTTTGGAGCATGTATGGTACAAAACAACTTAATCAAACACATAATTAGAAAGGTTCAAATAAACATTCCTGGGGTGCATAGATCATGCTATATGGAAGCAGAGGTAGCATAGTATCATGCCTGTGTACTGTTTACGCATGCCTGATGAAAGGAGAAGGTTTAAAAAAATTGTTATTGTTGGGGCATGGCATGTTAAAATCAGTACTTGTAAAAATAAATATGTCATAAAGTTTTCTGTTTCCCAAGCCCCTTAGGTTTGTATAGCCCTCTCCCCAAAAATCCTAGAAGTGCTTCTGGCTCACTTGACACTGTACAAAAACTTGCAGAAATGCTGGGTTCCAGTTGATCAGAGGGTGTGGGTTGAGAGCGTCTTTCTCTGCCTGCCTCTGCTTATTGCCCTGTGGGTGGTGAGAGTAGGTTGAGGTGCATGATGATGCCAGCTATTGTGTGTGCAGAGGTAGGTCTTCTCGACTGAACATTTGTTGCTGTGTTATCCACAGGTTCATGGAGTACGGAAAGAGGAAGAGAGGAGGCCATGGTACAAAACAATGGGGGGGGGCACACTGTGTGTGATGGCATTGCAGTCTTTTTTTGTGCTGGGACCAGAAGCAGTGTGGGAGCAGAATAAATGTGCAACAATATGAATGTTCTCTTGGCTTGCATTTTTTCTTGTATTAGTGATCAAAATGTACCATTACAATTGTGGGCTAGTGCAACCATCTGTGGGCTAGTGCAGTTTTGAATCAAATTGTCCTGCTGGCTAATGCAAAGAAAAATTAAGGTTGACCCCGTAAGTGCTCAACAGAGCACAAGGAACAAACTGTTGCAAAATATTCAATTTTTTTTTATGTCTAGTACTGCTGCTTTAACAGCATTTGTACTGAGGGGTTCTGTGTGTCCTGAATTTGCAATGCTCTCTACTAACCAAAATGGCAACTCAGTGACTTTCATTTTTAAAGTTTTAACATTCTGTGACGAGTCTCAGAAAGTGTTCATTTTTGTCATAGTGTGGATTTCTATGACATGAATGATAACAGCTGGCACTCATTGACCATGATTATAGTAAGCAACTGAGGCCCTATAATGAATGTGATGCATTTCAACTTGTGCTCCACTGGTTTGAGTATAGTCAACATAATTGACTGACTGGAGCATGTCTGTTCTGTTCTGCAGCCTTTGTCTTATACCTTATTATGGGCTGACATGTACTCATCTTATTGTACATGCCCTGTTCTTCAGTTTTGTCTCATGCCTTATCACAGGTTGACATGTACTGGACTTATTAGACATACCTACTGTACTTGCTGCTGTTCTATGCCTACCACTGTGCTTGACCTGTTCTTGACATGCTGCACATGCCTTCCTGTACTGTTGATGTTCAACTTATGCCTGTCCTGGTCTGACCAGTGCTTGATATGTTGAACTGGAATATACCTTTCTGTAACTGTTCACTGGAACACAAACACTGCTGGCTTACTGTTCTCATCCTATTGTATGCATTTTATTTATCCATTTGTAAACTATGTGCTACTTGTCTTGCCCTCCTCCCCTTCCCCAGGACACATCTGGAAACGAGCAATTACTGCTCAGTGTGCTTTTTGTGGAGAAAGGAAAGAAGGGAGGGAGTGAGGGAGTGAGGGAGGAAGGGAGGAAGGGGAGGGAGATAGAAAGAAATAAAGAAATAGAGAGAAAGAAAGAAAGAAAGAAAGAAAGAAAGAAAAGAAAGAAAGAAAGAAAGAAAGAAAGAAAGAAAATTTGCTGCAAATGTATTTTTGCACTATGAGGTCATCCCAGCAAAATAACAAAAACAAATTCATAATAAACATTTCCAATTTTTCAGTAAATTTCAAGTGAGTTGTTAGTGGAGCAACAGAAACTAAAATACTGGGCACAAAGTTATCGCTATAGAAATTCATACATTAATTTTGCTGCTTTTACTGATTGCAATTACTTATTAAACATAGAAACATAGAATTTGACAGCAGATAAGGACCGCTTGGCCCACCTAGTCTGCCCATTTTCCTACCTAACAGATAAGCTGCAGATCCTAGTTAACCAACAGCTTACTTCCTCCTACCCCCCACTAGGACTGCCTTATGTCTGTCCCATGCATTGTTGAATTCCCCCTCTGTTCTTGACTCCACAACCTCCTCAGGGAGGCTGTTCCATGCATCCACAACCCTCTCCATGAAAAAATCCTTCCTCTCTTTACCTCTGAGCCATCCCCCCTCTATCTTCAAATTGTGCCCCCCTGTTCTTGCACATCTCTTTTTCTGAAAGATACTACCCTCTTGGACTTTGTTGATTCCCTTGAGGTACTTAAAAGTTTCTGTCATGTACCCTCTCTCCCTTCTTTCCTCAAGGGTATACATATTAAACTCCTTTAGTCTTTCTTTGTATGTCTTCTGGTGCAGACCCTGCACCATTTTGGTTGCCCTCCTCTGGACAGCCTCCACTCTTTTTATGTCTTTGTGGAGATGAGGTCTCCAGAACTGCACACTGTATTCCAGATGAGGTCTCACCAACTGTCTGTAAAGAGGGATAACAACTTCCTGTTTTCTACTATTGATGCCTCTCCCTGTGCATCCCAGTATCCCCCCAGCCTTCCTTACTGCCTTCTCACATTGCTTGCTCACCATTAGGTCATCTGATATAAATACCCCCAGGTCCCTTTCCATTTTTACTGTTGTCAGTATCTCACCGCCCATTGCGTACTCTTCCCCTGGGTTTTTGTTTCCCTATCTCCTTATACACAGTAATGCTGTTCTTCCATTAAAGTGCTTTCTACATAAAGTGCAAAACCAGAAGTGTGCTTTGCTACATACAGTGCAAAACCAGTGCAGTGCCTTGTAGTGCATCAATATCCTGGAAAAAAAAAAACAAAGCTGGTGATACCTTCCATTTAAATAGTGATTGACACGGCATGTCCCTGTGACATATTGTGTTAAATAAAGTTCTGTATCAGTACAAGATAAAGTAACCAAACAGCACCACAGCTGAAGTTGCTAATATTGTGCTATAATACCATTACTTCACACTGTCACCGGTCTGGCTGCCACCCTGCTACCCCATAGAATGCTGCCTTTTCTTGTAACAGGGCCAGAGCTGCTGACCAGCTTGCCAGCCTAGTGGCATACCTCCAAAGACCCCAGCCAGCCTTCTCCATGGACCCTCACCAACTGCAGTTCCAACTAATCAGGTCCTGCATCTCCAGTGCCTCTGAGCCAGTCAGATTGCTGGGAGTCCATGCTAATCAAAACACTCCCCCGGGATTACAGCCATCTAATCTAGAGCATCCCAGGTCAAGACCAGAATGCTCAAAATGTCCTCATCCCTAGGTCAGCAGGAATGGTGCCAGCATGAGTGGGACAGCACGAGTGGATGGACTGAATCTGCCAGAGTCAGTTGGAACTGAAGGGTCTAGGACAGGTCATGTTGCCGAAGTGTTTCTAGAAAGAGCTGTAAATACTGTGACCTCCACTGTGATAGCTCAACCTCTCCCTAGGGCTAGGGCAAGTGTGTGTTTGTGGGGGGGGGCTTTGAGACTATAGTGTTGTGTCTGTTTCAGTCTGTTGTCCCTACTTCTGTACCCTGCAGTTCCCCCTAGCTGGGTGGCAGTAATCCCTCTAATTGTAATTGCTACTGTTTTACTACAACACAGCTGTCCATATAGCCTGGTGTTAATTTACTGGATTTTCTGGTTCTCTGCTGCCCCTCCTGGGTGGCCAACTTCCTCTGGCTAATTGTGAATACTGTGACAGGTCATCTCCTAGTGCTTTCTTGGTAGCCATTTGTGCCTGGCCTTAAAAAACTACTGCCATTGGCTCCTGCTGCTTCCCCTAACAGGGTGAGCCAACCCCCCTGGTTGTAATTAGACTGCTGTTACAGGACCCCTGATGCTGCCCCCATCTGGGCAGCCTCCACCCCTAGCTACCACATGACAACCTAACACTGATTCCTGCTGCTGCTCCTATCTGGGTGGTCACAACTCCCCAGTTTCTGACAACAACCCCCCAAAAAATTTCTGTTCTGTGATAGAGGTTCCCTGCTGCTGCCATTGTGGGTGGTTCCTACCTCTAGTTCTTATCTACTGACTGCTATCGACTGCCACAGGCCCCCTACTGCTGACCTTACCTGGGTGGCACCACCTCCTGGTTTAAACATTCACCTTGGTCTCAATTATTATTGCCTCTACTCCACCCAGTACCTTGCCTCCCCAGTCTCCCCCTACTTGCCAGAAGCCAGGGCCCACTAGCCATAGAAATGTATTACTTCCTTACCCTGCTAGCATGCCTCAACATGCTTGACTATGATCATGGTCCTTCACCTCCAACCCCTCTGAGTGACCTCAGCCAGGTCATGAGCCTATCATGGAGAATAACACAAAGTGTTCACACATACAGGAGGAATAAGGGCACAAAAACAGCCAAAAAACTCACAGTTTATTAAAAAAATTTAGCAATGGAGTTCTGCTCAAAACTCTGGGGCTTCAGGACTAAAGCATGTCCCTTCGTCACGGGCACCCCTGACAAAGGGAAATGCTATAGTCCTGAAGCACCATTTTTTTTAATTTGAAATTTAGTTTATTTTCTTTTTAACATTAAAACAACCAAACGAACAAAGAAGAAAAAAATGAGTTTAACAACACCAAAGCAAAACTAGATGCAGGTTACCAAAGTGAGTGCACTCCAAGATGAACAAAAATGAAATCGAGTAAAACTGAGTGTATGACTAGCAAAAAGAAGAAAGGTGTGGGCTGAAATTTTAGAACCAAAAACATGTGTATCATAAATTACAAATGTATACTGAAAAGTAAGTACTACCAGTCCAAAAATAAATAAAATTATGAAGCTGTGGAAAGAGTGTACAAAATACCGTATATAACTTAAACCATTTCTTCGTGTATGCTGGCAGGTTATTGCGAAGGCTAGCAATAATTTTCTCCAGTCAAAGATTACACAAAAGTTTGTTAAGCCATTCCATGTAAGACACCGGAGCCTGGTCCTTCTAATGTCGAAGAATAAAGTCTTTTGACCAACATAGACATCATTGCCATTTTGATACTTCTGTTCTTTGGAGGATATAGCTTTAAAGGAAAACTCCATGTTAAAATCAGAAAAAGATATGTAGTTGTCTTTTTTTCTGTGTTCTAACCAGTTCCCAGCATTTTCTTTTCCTCTGGCTGTGAGAGATGTTTTTTCTAACTTTCCCTGTTTTATTGCCCTTGGAGGTTGACATTCTGGTTTATTTTATGGCTGCTAGTCTTCCCAGAGTGCCCTTTGGTGTGATGTCTAATTGCCCCTGCAGTAAGCCAGTGTCTTGTTACAGGGTCTGCCACAGCTCAGACACAGAGAAAATACTTCTTCCAGAGAAGACAAACTGCTAGATTTTGGGTGAGTGTAATCATTATTATTTTTTGATATCAGTACCTTGTCCTGCTATGCTCTGCTGTGTGTGTGTGTGTGTGTGTGTGTGTGTGTGTGTGTGTGTGAACAACATCACTGTTTACTCTATTCCTTTCAGTCACTTTTAGGTTTTGCACCAGTACTAAGTAGCAAAAATTGAACATCACCTTATAGGTTGTAACATAGCAGGACAAGGTACTAATATCAAAAAAAAATAATGATTACACTCACCCAAAATGTAGCAATGTGACTTTTTCTCTGAAAGAAGTATTATCTTTGTGGTTGAACTGTGACAGACCCTGCTAAATCTAGGGGCATAGCTACATCACTGTCACATGAGCCAGGGTGCATCGTAGGAGAAAGAAAGCCAATAAACCTATTTGTGATGGAGATCCTCAGGGGTCGTAAAACTACCATACAGCTAGCAGGCTAATTTAGAGAAAACTCCTAATAGCAGACAGAGGGAAGGACACACTAGGACTTAACATACATATCAAAACACTCTACATAACATATGTTTTTGCACATTCTGGGTGGACTTCTCATTTAAAGTCATCCCAATACAATTTTCAGGAATAAAGTAGTCACTGAGACCCCATATGGAGTCCATCTGGTCCCTAATTGCCATCCAAAGGTTATTAATTGAACTACATTCAAACAGAATGTGCAATAAGTTACCTTTCCTTGATCCACATCTAGTACGCACTGAAGTGGGGGATCTACCCATTTTAACTAATTTTTTTGGGGGTGTAGTAAAGATTATGTACTACAAACAATTGGGTCAGACACAGTTTATCCTGTGTAATACAACAGAAAGGAGTCTTCCAAATCTTAGGCCAGTTAAACGTGGCATCTGAAAAGATATTTTGCCAGTAACAACAAGACCCATCTTGATTCCTGGGAAGTTTGGCTAGTAGGACTTGGTACATTTTAGAAATTGCACGCAGGAGAAGTGCAAGCATTTTTATGGAAGAAAGAAAAGATTCAAAAGTGGTTGTCCATGGGGAAGGCCCATGTAGCTTGCCAAAGTATGTTTTAGTTGAAGAAATTTGAATACCATGGAAGAGGTGAAACCCCAGGGGTCTAGCACTTGAGAAAACAAGATGACTTGCCCTTCCCAGAGTAGAGCCACCAATGAGAGATTATCCAATGTTGGTAGCTATTCTGAAGGAATAACTTTACATGCAGTTTTAAAATTCGGATTCCCAACTATAAGTCGTGCAGTATTGAGAGAGAGATTTAGGGATAAGAACGAGGACATTTGCTTGTGCACTAAAAGTGATGCACCAGCCACCGAGTTTCAGAGCACGACTGGTTGCAATTTATATTTTGCGTAAAAAAGGGAAGAGGGAGATAAGTCATATGATTGGATTTGCGCTTTTTCAGCCGTAAGCCATATAAGGTATAGGACAAGGAATCATCCATTGAGATCGAGTTAGGCCATTGGCAATATTTGCTAATATGAGAAGCCCAATAATAAATCCGAAAGTCAGGGAGTTGCAGACCACCAAGACTTTTAGGGAATGTTAGCTTGTTTTACACCCTACAAGGGCATTTCCCAGCCCAAATAACCTTAAAAATTACCAACTTAACCTTTCAAAACCAGAATAAAGGAATGTATGTATGTAACATATGTATGGGTTCAAAAAATCCTAGCGAGAACATTCATTTGGATTATATGAATTCTACCCCAAAAGGTAAAAGGCAAGCTGGCCCATCGCTCTAAGTCAGCTTTAATAGAAACTATATTGGAATATAAATTACATTTTTTTTTAATTTGAGAAGGGTCAGTCATTAGGTTAATCCCCAGGTAGCGAAGAGTATGAGGCATCCAAACTAAATCAGAATGGGAGATACCAGCCTGAGTTAGGTGGATGTTTACATAGAGTTGTGCAAAGTCTGCAAAATCCACTTCGCAAATTAATCCACAAATTTTGTACAATTCGTGGAGCACATTTCGTGGAATTTGCATAATCTGTGGGTTGCGAATTGTACAAATTTCACCCTAAAGTGCAAAATTTCACCTGTGAATTTCATGCTTTATGGCTGATTTCACAAATAATTGTCCTCAATCAACACTGAGGAAGAGTTTGTTGCTTCATAGCTCCGTTTCCCTTGTTCTACCACCAATACATTTCTTTGTAGCTGTGATTCTTTCAAAACTTCTCTGGTTTTTGGATTCTTCTTTTCGTGTACTGTAAGCAATACATTTAACCTACTCCTCAACATAATTTTATTTACATTCCTCTCATGTACCGTAGCCAACTATCCCATCCATTTCTCTGCAGAGGAGATTTTACAAAAACCTGATCCACCTATAAGTTAAGACCAGTCAGTGTATCCCAGTGACCTTCCAGTGATAGTGTTACATTGTAGCTCTGAAATCTTCACACTCATACATGTATTCACATTTAATGGTTTTGATATAGCAGGGGAACTGGGGAGATTATTTACCAGTGCAGTGGCTGGTGCCCAAACTTTCACGTCGCGGCTGTTTATTATACCATTTCCCACATCAGGGTTCTGATCATGCTACATTTGTCTTCCATATACCTTGGTTGCCATTATGAGTTTGCTGTTCTCATGATGCTGCAGGCTACCTCAGCACTGCTGTTTCATTGTTTTGGCAGTCCTCATAAAGCCATACTGGCATTGGTTTTCTAAATGACTGCAACAGAGATTTAAACAGGTAATAGGATTGAAGCAGAGAGTTGTTTTTGTACCAGTTCTCCCTCTAACCCTGCTCAGTTAGTCTCTTGATTATCTGCATTGGCTTCACTGACCTGACTGACATTTCACACTTTGCATCCAATTTTGTGCTCTGTGGCAAAATTCATGGCAAAATTTGTGCAGTTCATGTAAATCCAAAGTTTGCCATGCCAGGAGAGACTTCGTGAATTCAGTGAAGCGCAAATTTTCCCAAATGGATTCCAGTAATAAGAGGGTTATGTTTCAATTTCAATATTAAGGGTTCCATATAGAAATTACTCAAAATTGGATACAGCAGGCATCCCTAACTAGTACCACTATACAGAGTGAACAGTAGGGAAGACACACCATTGCAATATATTTTAACAGTAAGATGGGTATACAAAGCCCAAAGCCACTTTAGGAATTGTGAAGGGAAACCAAGCTTGTCCAAAACTGCAAACAAAAATGGCCAGGAAATCCTGTCGAATGACTTCTCAGCATCCAAGGAGAACAGAGCAGCTGGTCTCCCCAGATTCCAAGATACCAAAGGTATGAGAGCTACAGTAGCTACAGCTACAGTAGTTTGCGCAAGTGATCTGCTGCAGATCTGGTAGACATGTATCCAACTTGCTCTGAACCAATTAGAGAGCTCCAAACTTTATTTATCTGTGTGGCAAGAATTTCACAATGAATCTTTAAGAACTGGCTCATGAGTGAAATTGGGCAGTAGTCAGACACTAGTTCAAGATTGTTACTGGGCTTAGGCAAAAGAACAATCAAAGCTTCTGCTAGAGAGGGGTCCGATATATCTTTTCCCAAGATAACTGTGTAAACTTGCATTAGAAGAGGTGCCAACTCCTGTGCAAATGTTTTGTAAAATTTGGAAGTAAAGTCTTCTGGGCCTGGGGCTTTATCAAGTCTCAGAGAGGAGATGGCTGGATAACCTCTGCAAGGGAAATAAGGTAAGTTAATTCCATTTGTTGGTCTGTGGACAAGACTGGGAGATTGATCAACTCTAAATAAGCAGTGATTGCATTCAGGGACAGTGGTGAGGGAAAACAGCCATAGAAAGACTTGTAGTAAGTAAAAAATTATGCGTGATCTCCCTTAGGTGAGATTTAAAGGAGTTATCCGCAGAAGAGTGAATAGGTGGGATAATACGAGAAGTTTCCTTTTTGCAAAGACGTAAGGCCATTAACTTCCCAGCTTTTTCTCCCTGATCTTTATATTTTGATTTAGTTTTAAAAACAGCATACTCAGCACACTACCTTAATAGTTCAGCATATTGATCACATTATATTTCTAATTCTATGCGAGAAGCTTCTGGGGAAGATGGGCTCATGCTTTTGCCTAGCATTCTGATCTTGTAGAGGAGTGCTAACATTTTGCCGTGATGGATTTGCTTATGCTTAGAGGCTATCTTAATTAGTTTGCCTCATAACAAGGCTTTAGAGGTGGCCCATTTCAAATCCAGATAGTCAATAGTGTCCCAATTATGTTGTATAAAATTTGGCTGCATTTGTCTGATACTATTGACAACACAGGAGTCCTTTAACAACTGGTTATTCAACTTAAGAGCGGAATCTCGATCAACACTGGGGTCAAAAAAGTAAAGTAGTCAGACTAAAGAATGATTGGAAATGTGCGTAACCTCAGGTCCTCTGGCCAAATGCTACTAGATGTCCCTAAGGTCAGGACCAAGGCAGGTTGTAAATCCTTGGCACATGCTGCCCCCTCCCTTTGGAACAACCTTCTTTTGGAGGTGCGTGAAACCCCATCGGTACTGTGCTTCCGCACAAGACTCAAGACCTACCTGCTGTCAATGAGTAATTGCCTATGCTACGGTACCTAATTCTACAATAATGACCTGCGTCAGCTCTCTCTACTATACTTGCGTCAGTTCTCTCTACCATACTTAATCTCTACCCACTGAACAGTTAGCACTTACCCTGCCTCACGTTCATAGAAAATATCCTATGTATCTTAGAGGCATGTTACCTAATGAACTCACTGTACTGTCTCATTACTTTGTAGGTCTCTGTAGCATGAACAAATGCACAATAGAATAAGTAATTAGACATGTATAACACATAGATAAGAAAGCTATGCCTCATGGATCTGAAAGTTGTTGCTTACTGTAAACCCTCAGCCTGTATATTGTACCATTGTCTCCTATTTCATGTGCTGTTACTTCCTGGGTCACCCCTGAAAAAGGGACCTCCGGGACCCAGTGGTCCTACCTGGTCATCGAAATTCAATAAATAAATAAATAAAATACCCAAAAAGCTATGTCAGATGCATAAAGGCCCACAAGGGTAGCTCTACTAAGAAAAAGTCTATTCTAGAATAAGATTTGTGAACTGGGGAGAAAAATGTAAACTGCTTGGTAGTGGGGATGAAGACTCTCCAGGGATCACAGAGTCCCAGAGCATCCATTATATCAAGAAAGAAGCAATGTGCCGGAGAAAAGTCCACTGAAAGTTTTCAGGTTCTGTCCAAGTCACAGGTTGTAGTGAGATCCAATAACCCTCTTAGAGGATTGGCAAGAGAGTAAAAGGGGTAATTGTGGCAGCCAGGTTCATATAAGGGGGGAGGGGAGTCTGCATTGGGTCAATAAATAGTTCTTATGTGAATTTCAGTCTGACCCAAGATACCTTGTAACCAAACAAAATGACCCTCTGGATCAACAATACTAGTAGTTAGGGAAAAAGGGACTGATCTAGCAAACAAAATAACCACCCCTCTTTGTCTAGTGCTATCTCCCACTCCATACGTATGCCCTATATATACTCCCTATGAAAAAGATGGCATTCAGAAGGCAGCAGATGGATCTCCTGTAAACATACAGCTTGAACCCCCAGAAGGGCCAAATGTTTAATGATCTGATGTTGCTTAGATTTGGACCTGGCCCCTTTGGCATTTTAAGAGGCAAATTTATAACTACCTAGTACAAGAGTTTACCATTTAGTATAGCATAAAGCCCACCAAATACATCAAACCCATACAAATTCAAAAGCTGGGAGGCACTCATTACAAACTCTCCCCTCCCTAATAACAATCAAAAGAATAATCATATGGAACAAACAAAGAAGTTTCAATAAATGATGTGCCCATTCCGTCACATAGGTGGTGCCATAAGGAGAAGGACACACAACCTTTTCAAAAAGATTCTGAACAAAGAGAATGGAGTCAGTGCCCATTCGGGGATGTCCGAAATAATGAGATTATTCCTCCAACTATGGGCTTCTTGGTCATCAAGTTTTCCTCCATGTGATTAAGCTTGTGATGCAGCTCCATCAATTCTGGTTCTGTTCTGCAGGCTCTGTCTTCCAGTGAAGATATTCTGGCTTCGGAGTCAGATAGGTTCCTGCAAAGAATTTCTAGATTGGGCTTCACGGTTTTGAACTCAGCGACTAATTTGAATGTAACTCATTTTATTGTATTGAGGTCCAGGGCAAAAAGTTCAGAGAAACATGATTTGGCATCTGTGATTGGGGAAGTGGGTGACGAGGCATCTTCTTTAGGGTGTTTAGGAGGTGGCGAGTGAGCCTGTAGAGTCTCTGGGAGTTAAGACAGATCCATTTCTTGGTGCTCTGCTGCCATCGAAGAACCAAATCTCTTAGAATAGACAAGCTAAGAGACATGCACACTAATAAAGCGAAGTAGGACAGCAATGAAAGGGTAGAAGCATTTTTTTGTATTTATTTATATAATGTTTCAGATTAAAATGCAACTTTAAAAGAAAGAAACCGGGAGCTAGCTGGAAAGCGACCGTTCACTAGCCTGCCATCACCAGCATCGGGCTTTTGAGTAGTGCTCCACTGGTGGATTTTTCTAATAAACTGTGAGTTTTTTTGACAAATTTCATGTCCTCATTCTTCCTGAATGTGTGCAGACTGTGTTCTTCTCCTTGCTGTGGTATTATCTGGCACCAACTGATTTTTTTTCAGGGCATGTGGAGACGTGTGTTTTTCCATGAGCCTATCTCTCACTCTGCTGCCTGCCCCCCCCCCCCACACATTTGGGGAGGCCGGCTTCCCCTCACTCTCACTTGACCCATACCATCAGTTGTTGTTTACTGAGTGCCTTGTGTATGGAGAAGGATGTTTTAACCTAGTCAACACCCACACAACTTGTATTACAGTCACTGTTTCCCACAGGCCTCCTTCCAAAATTAACAGAGCCACAGACACAAACATCTAGTCCTGCTCCTACTACTCAGATCTGAATCTGTTTGCCCTCACCCCAGGTGCCTCTCCCTGAGAGGAGCCCCTCCTCTAAATCTACCCTAAGAATAGCTCCTCTGAAAATTCAAAGCCTCACTGCAAAGAAAGGCGTATCCAAAGCATGGGCTCCATAGACCTAGTATGATATTATTGCCCTGTCTGAGAACTGTCTCACTAACAAAATCGCAGATGATGAATTAAAACTGGCGTATTACTTTGTGTTTAGGAGAGATAGGCCAACAGATGTGGGGGTGCCTTTTCTTCACCTCTAAACACCTGAGGGTCACCAGGGTCTCCTTCTTTGCCACCCAAAGGCTCTTGTGATTTCCTTTCTATAGATATTCTATTTGGCCAAGAGACAATCCTCACAGCCAGCACCATCTACCTCCTCCCAGGCCTTGCTGCTGAATGCCTGAATGCTATCTCTTAGTTCAGCCTTACCCTGCCTTACAATGCTGAAAAGCAAAGAATGGCTCCTACTAGGTGACTTTGCTATGAACTGGTCCACTAACCAAGTTGGCATTGCAAAGGACCTGTTCTTAAACCTAGGTCTAACCCAGATTATTAGTGACCCCACTAGGGAAAACTATAAAACAAGACATGAATCCATCCTTGACTGGATTGCAGTGCTGAATCCCCTCATATATCCATAAATCTGGAATACTTCCTGACTCCGTAAGTGACCATAGCTCAGTTTTTTTGTCAGTGGTCCACTAAACCACCACTGGCCCAACCACACTAATCTATTCCAAATGGCTTGGTAACCTAAACTTGGAGGCTGTTAACTCTGCTACTTACTCCAATGACTGGTCTTGTCTTGATAACTCTGTGGGTAGTGATGCTGCTTATAGTAACATTTGCCAAATTCTCACCAGTATCTGTGATTGCCGCTGCATCCAAACAGACTCAGAATACAAGGTAACAAACAGGACTGGGCTCCAATGAGCTCCTTTGGGCATTTGAGTGTCATTGACAAACATTGTTTCAATTTAAAAAAAATAGGAACAATGCCAGACTGCAGAAATATCTGACCCTCTGCAACAGCTGCAGTCAGCAGCACAAAAAGCCAGAATCAATCACGCAAAACTCAACCTGTCCTCTAACTGTGGAAACCCTAAAAAACTGTGGTGCAACATCAACAACCTGATGGGAAGGTCCAGGTCCAACAAATCCTTGGCCATAGATAGCAAAGATGGGGTTACTTGTGACCCACAGGCCATAGCCACACTGTTCAATAACTACTTTGGGGACCTTGATAAATACAGAACATTCTCCTAGACTCCCCCACACCTCAGTAATTGCCTGGTACCTTGACCTGCAGCCCCTCCCCCAAATGATATTTTAGATACCTCTCCATAGATAAGGTGATCAAATACCTTAGCCACTCCAACCCCAAACCTGTGCTTAGTCCTGATGGGCTTGTCTACTGCATAGCAAGGCTCTGGCCTATCCAATCTCCAAAATCTTAAACTATTTCCAATGCACAGGTGCCTACCCAAAAGTCTGCAAGATGGCCACTATCATGCCTATCAACAAGTCTGTTTCCTAATACCTCACCACCAACTACCATTCTATTTCCTTTCTGGTTCCCCTTTCAAAACTTTTTTAAAAGGAAGGTCCAGACTGCTTAGTACATCTTGTAATATGATCTGTTGATCCATGACCAACATGGCTTCTGCACTCAGCTCAATACAACACGGAGACCACCTTGTTGAGGTTCATGGACTTCGTACACCAAACAGTTTACTCGGGTAGTTTTTTAGCCTCTTTGTTCACAGACCTCACCAAAGCCTTCAACATAATCAACCACAGTCTACTGATCCAGGCCCTTTCCTCCCTCCCTCAATTTTTCCCTGAAACTGACCTACCAGCAAGGCCCCAATTTTTCCACAATTCAACAGCCATGGAGATTGCCACAGAATCTAATGTGAACAGTGGAAAAACTGCAGAACATGTTACATGAACATGAATATTTCTCTGTAGTGTACATGAAATGCAGAATATTATTCCATGGTTTATACTGAAGAGTCAGTATTTAGCTGGCCCGCTGGCACAGTGGTGTGACGCCGACGGCTCGGGTTCAGGAATTAGCCTGGGAAGTTGGAGGGCCAGCTGGGGGGGTGGAGCATTAAGCATCCTATGGACTGCTCTCCTCATCCATGGGAGAAGGTGGGGAAGTCGCCAGTGTTCGTGTAATCCCTTGTGGTAGCCTGGGGTACGACAGCCAGGACTGACTACATTTGGGAGGCATGTCAGATGTTCAATGTGCTGCCCCAACGTCATTGCACGATACTTCTACCGGGGAGAAAACTGGAAAATGGAGGCTCTGCTGCCACACAATGATGTCCACCCCCACGTTGCATAGCCTGCATCACCGACCAAGCTCTCACTCTCATTCTACCTTTCAGTCTCCATCAGGGGAAGGGGTACCCCAGAAACCCCACCCTTGGGGGGGTAAGCTGAGGGTGTTCAATAGTGAGGTAAGTCCCAAGGTATGTGGCAAGGCTGTGTGTGTAGATTGCACTGCTGGTGGCCAGTGGATTAGGAGATAAATCATAATAAAGAAAAAAATAAAAGAAAAATAAGAGTCATTATTTATTTTTATTTATTTATTTGGATTTTGTTAACCAGGTAAGCCCACTGAGACCAAAGGTCCCTTTTTCAGGGTGACCCGGGGTGAATACACCACCAACTTTACATAAGGTGCATTATGCAGCTTAAAAATATGTATACAGTTTGTACAAACAGCTTAAGAAAAAAAATATATACAATTTGTACAGGAGGATTATACAACAGTAAGGCAGAAACAGAGAGCATGTAACAAGTAAACATCATTCAGAGAAAATTGCATTGCTCAGGGGAAAAACAAAAGTCCATGGGTCAATTCAAGAGGAGAAAACATAACACGGTTTGTGAAGAATATTCAATTAATAGAAGTTTTTGGTGCTTGGGGTGCCAAGGATTAGTAGATAGCCAGATTAGGTCATAAGGGGTAGCGAGCTTATCTAAGCGGTTGCAGCAGCAGTGACTCAGTTCCAGGAGGTAGACATTGAGACCGGCCTTGAAAGAGGAGAGGGAGGGTTTGTCTAGCAGGGAAGGGGCGAGTTCCAGAAATGAGGCGGTGAACTGGAAGGAGCGTTTTTCTTGATTGAGTGCGGATGTGGGGCAAGTTCAAGCGTCGTTTGAGGGTAGACGGAGGTTCGAAAGGGACTTTAGGGGTGACAGGTCTCTAAGGTGAGGTGGATGGTGTGTGGAGAAAGTTTGCTAGGAAAAGGCAGGCAGGGAAAAGGATAGTTTAAGCTTGAGCCGCCAGTTTAGGTCCTTAAGAGCTTCGCAGTGATGCCGCCTGGTGGGGGAGTGTGTTGCAAAGCGAGCAATGCGGTGGTAGAGGGTGGAGAGATTGGTTAGCTCAGTCTCTCTGAGGGACTGTAATAGTGGAGAACCGTAGAGTAGGGTGGGGAGGAGGTTGCAGTTAGCAATGGTTCTACATGCTTCTCCCGAGAGGGAGTTCCCAAGGCGGTATAGCAGGCCCAGTCTCTGGTGGATAGATTTAGTTAGGACATCTATGTGGGGTTTGTAGGTTAGCTCCTGGTCAAGGGTAACCGAGATATAAACTGGTCAGTGACCTCGACACGCATTCCTCGAGCTGATAGTATGGGGAGAAGACCATCACGGTCTTTACCCAGTCGCGGTCCCGAAGAGGACAGCTTTAGTCTTGTCCTCATTTAGCTTGAGGTGGTTAACAGTGAACCATGTTTCGAGTTTTGCCATGCAGGCTTGAAGTTCAGTTGCAATAACAGAGGGATGGGGGTCGCTGTGATAGATTACAAGTATCATCGGCATGATAGTAGGTTGCAGGGTGCACACACCCCAGCTATGTCATTTACAAACAGGGAGAACAGCAGAGGTCCTAGTATGGAGCCCTGGGGTACCCCAGTGACCACCGGTCTGGGGTTTGAGTGGGCACCCTGCCAACATACTATCTGAGTTCTGTTAGTCAGGTAGCTAGTGACCCAGGAGAGAGAGCGCTGATCCAAGCCAAGCCATTCCAGCTTTGAGAGGAGCAGCTTATGACTGACCATGTCAAAGGCCTTTGAGAGGTCGATGAATAGTGCCCCCGTAGGGGTGCCCTGGTCCATGGCATTGAGTATGTCGGTTGTTAGTTTGACTAGGGCAGTGTCAGTGCCATGATCTTTCCGAAAGCCATGCTGGACCTTAGAGAGGAGTAGGTGCTGTTCCAGGTAGCCTTGCAGCTGATCGTAGATTACTCTTTCAAGGATTTTTCCCAGAGGGCAGAGGAGGGAGATGGGTCTATAATTCTCCACCCTGTCCCGGGTTCCTTTTTTATGGATTGGAACTATGGTGGCACCTTTCCATTTACTGGGGACTGCCCCTTCCTGAAGGGATCGGTTAATGAGTAGGGCTAAAGGGTAGGCAATGGCTGGTGCTACAGCCCTCAGCAGGCAAGGTTCTAGCTGATCACTGTCTGTAGATGAATCAGGGTTAATTTTGAAGAGTAGTGGTAGCACTGTGCAGGTGTCTACAAGTTTCAGGTGGAATAAGGGTTGAGAGAGCTCTGTGTCAAGGTGGGTGAGAGGGGGAGGCCCCCGTATGGATGAACAGCAGGCAGGGGGATAGGAAAAGGCTGCACTAAATGCTTCAGCCACCTTAGTGGGGTCATCAGTAGGAGTGTTTCCGTCTAAGACCATAGCACTGTGTTCCTGTGTGCGACCCTTCAGGAGGGAGTTTATGTGGCCCCAGAACTTCTTAGGGTCACGTAAGTTGTCCAATTGGAGGTCTCTGAGGTATGTTGACTTAGCCAGTTTTGTGGCCTGTTTACACTTGTTTCACAAGCCCCCGGTAGCTCTCCCAGTCAGATATTGTGCCAGAAGATTTGTAGAGCCCCCAGGCCTTGTCCCGGAGTCTCATGGTGTGTTTTAGCTCAGGGTATAGCCATTTATGGCACTTGCCCTGAACCCTTAGTTTTTTCCAGGGGACATGGCAGTTTACTATGCCCAGGAACATCTTGGAAAAGTATTCGAGGGCCGCGTCTATAGTGGGAAGGGAGACGATAGGCCCCCATTCTGCCTTTGAGAGGTCGGCGCAGAGGCCTGCCAGTTCAAGTCTGCTGTAGTTCCTTGCAACAATCAGCCTGGCAGCCAGCCTGGGAGATTTATTAGACCAGGTGCAGTAGATAGGTCAGTGGTCACTCAGGGAGTCCGACATTATTCCAGCAGACAGTATCCAAGTGGGGTTTGAGGTAAGTGCCCCGGTCAAGAAGTGAATGGTTGCCAGTTTTCGCATTGTGCCTGGTTGGCACATTGATCACCTGGGTAAGGGATGCATCCAGCACAAGGTGTTTTGCTCAGGAGGAGTTGGGGGCAAGCCAGTTGAGGTTGAAATCCCCTAGGAGGATTTTCTCCCTTGGGGGGAGTTGAAGGATGGCACCGGTAAGGGATTCAAGGGAGGGGGTAGCGGATTGAGGTGGGAGATAGGCACATCCGATATAGAGGGGCTTTGTACCTCCGAGGACAAGTTTGAGAAATAATGCCTCAGCCTGAGTTTCGTCTAGCACTTGTAGGTCAATAAGGGTGGCATTTAAGGGGGATTTCAGATAGATTAGAATTCCCCCCCTTTTTTTAAGAGCCTGTGCCTTTGTATGGCTTGATATCCTGTAAGTTCGACTTCATGAGGGAGGATGTCAGGCTTTAGCCAGGTCTCAGTTACAGCCAAGATGTCTGGCTTGTAGAGCTGGGTCCAGGCCTCTAGGTCAGCCATCTTGCGCCGCAGGCTCCCAATGTTCATATGTACCAGTCTGAGCCCCCTAGAGTTAGTCCAGGAGGGGGTAGTAGGGTCACTGAGCATGCATTTTGGAGAGAAAGGGCCAGGGTTGGATTCGATATCACCCCCGAGCAGTAGTAGAGTGCAGGGCAGTGGGCCTGTAAAACTGGGGGGGGGGGAATTATGGCAAGAGAGGACGAGGGGGTGGGCAGTCAACATTATGGGAAAGAGCGTAATCACCCTTATGGGGCCAGGCCCAAACAAATCTGCAGTTTACATTGACTCTGACCAAGGAAAATTATTCCATGGATCATGTAAACTGCAGTTTTTCATGGATCATATAAACCCCGGAAAACTATTCCACAGTTTATATTCAATTCTGCATATTGCTTTTTGGAATTCTGTGGAATTTAAAACCAACATCTGAAAAGCATTTTGGAATAGCCCCTGCCCATTAGTTTGTCTTCTAGGTCTTTACCTTAAAAATCAAAACAGTTAAATCCTATCCAGCTCAGCCCACCACACTCCCTACCCCACCCTGAGAATCTCCTTGAGTCCCTTTATTGGAAACAGAAATATTTTTATCAGGTCCCATATTGTGCAGCAATCCTTATGTTTCTAATTTTACCACCGGGCAGGAATTCCAGTTTCTTGTCCCAGAAGTGCTTTGAGCACAGCTGCACAAAGCCCTACAGGAATGAGAAACTGGCATTCTGGCCTAATTGTAAAACTAGGATGAGGGATCACTATGCAGTGTGGAAGCCACTAAAAATATCACTCATTCAGATTTGGTGGCCCTGGGGACTCTCAGGCTGGGGTGGGAAGGGTGATGAGTCTGAGAGGGAAGGTGTGGATTTTTTTATTTTCTAATACTAAGAACTCAGGAGTTAATTGACAGCTTTCTCTGGTTTGTAGGTCCTAGCCCCAAAACAAACATTTTCCCCTACCTGTGAGCTTGGGAGCAGGTTACTGACTGCTACCGAAGCCCCAACTACCACCGCAGAACTTCCATAGAAATTGGACATTAATGCCACAGAAGTTCTGTGGAAACAGGTGGACTTGCCACAGTATTTAGATCCAAATTGCTGCAGAAAAATTGGGGCCTTGCCTACTGGTACAAAAATGGTCTGACCAACTGTATCCACAGGACCATGATTGACAACTCTCTCACTCTTTGACTTCCATCAGATCTGCTGTGGGGTTCCCATGGCTCTATTCTTGGTCCTCTACTTTTTCTATGTTTTTGAACATGCTGCCTAATGCCTGCTCATCAACAGAAACCACCCTCTATGTGAATAACGCTGTCATCTTCGGTAAGGGAGAAGACCTGGCATCCCTGAACAATACTATTTAGTGGGACCTTGATCTACTACAGGACTAGTTTGTAAAGCATACTGTAGGTTAGTTCTCAACACCAAAAAATCAAAATCTATGGTTTTCTCCAAGGTACACAAAAAATGACCAGTGCCCCCTTCCAGCTTTTTGACTTGGACAGCAGTGTAGTAATGCATGTCAGTCAGTTTAAATATTTGGGTTTGTACCTTGACTGCTTCCTAAACTTTGACTCAAATGTCAACCACTTAGTAAAATCTTTTCAAATGAGTCTAGGTTATCTCTATGGAAAATAAAGGTTCCTAGTTCCATAAAAGAAGAGACTGCTTGTTAATAGCCTCCTGTTCCCTTTAACTGACTAGGTTTTCTGGACTATATGGTTACCTCTGCTAGCAGTATCTCCAAGGTGTGCACTGTCTACAACATTGTATGCTGCTTTCTCATTGGTCTGCCATTTTGCACCCACCACTGCCATCTGTATTCCGTTGCCTCCTGCCCTCCCCTGGAGGATCGCATGGCCCCATAGGTCATCTGCATTCGTCCACATCGCACTGCTGAACAGAGTCCAGAGAAGGGTGACAAAGATGATCAATGGATTGGGGGAAATGACATATGAAGATAGACTGAGAGAGCCAAATATGTACTCTCTGGAGGAAAGGAAGGACGGGGGGGGGGACATGATAGAGGCCTGCAAATATCTGAAGGGAGTCAACAGAGTAAAAATGGAGGGGCTAATCAAACTGATGGGGGAAGGGACCATGAGAGGCCATAGTCTAAAACTGGTAGGGGGACAAAACAGGGGAGGTGCAAGGTCATTACTTCATGGAGAGGGTGGTGGCACCTTGGAATGCACTACCTGATGAGCTGATAAAACTAAATACCGTAGACAGATTAAAGAGAGGCTGGGACAGACACAGGGGCTTGGTAAAGGTTGAAGTTAAGAGGAACAGCAGGGGAAAGTGGAGGGGGAGTGGGGAGAGATGGGTGAAAGAAGGGAGGTAGAGTAGCTACTGTACCTTACCAGTGAGCTGCGTTTGGGCAGACATGATAGACCATTTGGCCTAATCTTCTGGCAGCTATGTACAACTCCACAAGGTGGTGCTTGGGAAACCCCCATCATGCATTTCTGAGCTCTTCTAATGCTCATCCAACTTGCAAGGGACCTGTTCTCAGTGCAGATTAACCTTCATGCTTACTTTCAGGAAAACAACCTCTGGACAGAGAGCGTTGACCTACAGAGCCATTGGCCCTTACAACCACTTACCTGCCCACATCACTGACACTTATAACATTCCTTCCTATGGCCGCAGGCTCCTCCAACATGTATCTGATAATTCACACTGCAACTGTATCTCTAAGCCATAAACTGTACCTTATCAACTTGTTAGTCTTATTACTGTATTATGTGTTTATGGTAATATCTGCTCTGTCCCCTGTACCTTCCTGTACAACTTGTTGCAAGTGAATAAAGAGCTATGTAGCTCATTTTGCTCTCCAGTGTAAACAATAAAAATGAAATGAAATGAATAAATTCAGAGTAATGCAGTTTTGTGGCACTGTAACTACAGATTCCAAACTTGAGTATTTAATAAGTGTAACTCAGTTTAAATCAAAAGTGTCTACAGGTTTGTATTTTAAAAGGTATTGACTATAGCATAGGTTATATTATTTAATGGCCCAGATATTCAAAAGGGTTGCGCCATGCGCAACAGGGTTCTTAGCGTCTTGAACTCAAAAATGCCATTCTGCGATATTCAGAAGGGCCAGTTCGCCACCGAAAACATGCTGAGCAACAGCGCAATGGAAATGAAGCATGCGCAACCGGAGGGGCAGGTCCATGCATAAAGTGCGCAAGCGATATCCGAACACGCGCACGCGCAAGAGTGGCTCAGACGGAAGCTTCAAGAGGTACCGGATTTGAGCCAAAATAAAAGGCTCAAGGAAGCGGTGCAAGAACCCCTAGCAGGCCGCAACTGGGGAGAGAGACAGAGAGAGAGAGAGACAGAGACAGGAGCTGGAAGGGCAGAGAGGGACAGGGTCCAGGAGGACAGAGAGGCCAGTGGGGGCACCGGTGCAGTGGAAGCAGCAGTGGGGGCAGCGGGGTAACACAGGAACAGCAGCCGGGGGCAGAAGCCAGGGAGATGGACAGTGTCAGCTTCCACATGGAAGCAGTAATGAGGGTGAGACACCATGCTGCAGGGGACATGGCCGCGGAGGGGCCCGTCTGATATGCCCCCAACAGGCGGTGTGTGCCGCATCAGCCTCGAGCTGTACACAGGCGTTGAGATTGCGGCCCGCACCGCCTGAACAGGGCAATACTGAGGCGGCTCTGCAAGCTGTGCAGTGATGTGATGCAGGCACCCTCACGACGGAGTCATGCTCTGTCCGTGGAGACCAAGGTGACAGCCTGCATGTGCCTGCTCACGGGCACCTTCCAGGGCCGACAGGGACACCACAGGCATTACACAGTCGGCCGCTCACGCATCCTCACCCAATTCCTCAGCGCACTGCTGCCTCATGCTCACGGAGTACATCCATTTCCCCAGCACACGCGCAGAGCGACTAACAAACATGCAGGAGTTCCACAGGGTAGCACGATGCCTGGTGGCTAGGGGCCATAGACTGCACCCATGTGGCCATTCCAGACGCCACCTGGCCCCGACGGCCAGGCTTATCGGAACCAAGGGCTTTCCAGTGTCAACTGCCAGGTGGTGTGTGATGCCACTGGGTGCATTATCAATGTCTGTGCCACACACCCTGGCAGAGCACATGATGCCTTCATATGGCACCAGTCTGCACTGTGCCATCGATTCGAAGTGGGAACATCCCACGGGTCATCTAGTGGGTGAGTACACATGTATGGAATGCAAACTCTGTGCAAGGGTGGAATGACACAGGTGCCATGGTAGTGGCACACAAGGATATGGGCAATATGGACCTGACATGACACTGATCTCCACTATCTCCACACAGGTGACTGCGGATACCCACTCCGTCCCTGGCTGCTCACACCGTACCGGCGCCCCACGACACCAGCGCAGCTATGTTTCAATGAGGCACATGCCGCAACACGTAACATCATAGAGCGGGTGTTTGGGATGCTCAAGGCACGCTTCCGTTGCCTGGACACCTCTGGTGGAACCCTACAGTACAGCCCCAAAGGCCTGTGGGATATTCCTGGCCTGTTGTATCCTGTACAACATGGCCAAAGACCATGGATAGCCGTTACAGGTCCAAGAGAGGGGACAGCGATGGGGACCCAGTGGCACCGGTGATGTGGGTGATGAGCAGCCCCTAGAGACGGAGGGACCCCGACTGACCTGGCAGGCCCAGCTGCACTGGGACACCATTGCAGAAGAGCACTACGCCCAACACAGGTAAGTCAAGGGACATGTGCAGGCGGCACTGTCCATGCGCAAACCACAGGCACACAGGGGAACACACCGTGCATGAAGGTCAGGGGAGTTGAAGGTTCCAGGCATACCAGCACACCATCAGAGAGGGGTGAGTACTCATATGGACACACACACACCAGGCAGCATACATGGGCAGCAGCACAGCACTGCGGAAATGACATTGCCAACACACAGCACCACCAACCACCCCCACCACCTGGACTGTCCATGTACATGTGTCAGGACCTGGGCACCCTTGCACCTTGGTGTACAGTGCAATGCAGGCATCATCATGCACACGCACCTGTGGACAGCAATTGAGAGAGTGTGCAGGTGGTCCGTGTGTCAGCTTGGTGAGCAGAGCACCCAGCAGTGCACTGCCCACCATGACACACATTGCACACAGGGCAGCACCAGACAGGGCCTGCACTGGGAGACAGCTCAGTCAGGTAGCACTGTCCCACGGCCACCATGGATGCGTGGGCAGCCCCGCCATGGCCCAGCAGCACTGGCAGGCTGAGCAGGGGCCACATCGGGTGGTGCTGGTGCACCACCAGGGGTCCCACTGCGCGAACGCGACCTTGCCTGCACAGGGGTCTGCATCCTGCCAAACAAACTTGCACCAGGGGTGCTCGGGATGCCCACAGCAGAACCCGGCGTCGACAGGCCTGGTGTCGCATGATGCCGGGAACGGGGAGTGGAGAGTGCACTGTGTGGGGTGTGTGGTATAGGGGCACCTGACTGTGTGCCCAATGCGTCCACGACAGAGACCACTGCCTGGGTCAGCCTGTCAATGGCGGCGGTCACATCCATCCGCATACAGACCAGCTCGGCTCGGTCCCAAGCACACTCCCTGCTGTGCCACTCCACGGACACAGACAGTGCCTCCACAGACCTTGCAACCCGCCTCTGCAGCTGTACTGATTCCTGCAGCAGGCGGGTGTGTGCATCCAATGGGTACTGCCCCAATGGCATCATGACCCCAGGGTGTGGACGGTCCTGGTGCACAGCACCCCTCGAGGGTGGGCGCTGTTCGCCAGGACCAGGTATGGGCGGATCAAAGGGCGGTGGACATGTGCCACTGCCTGACACAGACCTGGTGTGCGACTGCTGCTGCCACCCCTCCAACTGCTGAGCCCCCAGGTCCACCTGTTCCACCTCCGTGTTGAAAACAGTGCCAGACACCTGCACAGCCACCGGTGCTGCCCCACCGGTGCTGACAGGCACAGCCTGGGACTGTGCCAGCATGCTGGTACACAGGTGTGAACCAGGAAGGCCCAGGGGCACGTGCTGGCCTGCCATGTGTCCATCATGGGACACACACCTATCACGACCATTGCAGGCCTGCTATCATCAATGGTGCAGGTGCGTGCACTGCCATAGGCACAGCATGCTGGCATACCTGCATGCCAGACTGCTGTGACACAGGCTGTGCACCCCTGCACCCGTATCACTGACACGGAGTTGTTGGCCCAGCGTGCATGCTGCTGCAGTGCCTGCAGGCTGGTGGCGGAGGTGGATGGTCCTCCTCCACGTCCAGCAGGTCTGCATCACTGTCTGGACCCACCACCACCACCATATCCTGAAGACGAACAGGATCTGTAACAGAAAGAGAGTACATGTGAGTGCATGTAACAGCCCCCAACAACACCACCATGTCATACCGTTGCAGTGATGGGCTTCCACCTGTCTGGAATCCTCCACCTGAGTACGCCCGCAGTGGCACTTCGGCTGCATGGCGCAACTAGTGTCTCCTCTGTGAGGTCAGCTGCAACACCACTGGTGGGCCCCACCAGTGCCAGCATGCTGCCCTGAAGCTGCCACCTTCTCCTTCAGCCTCCTCCCGGTCAGTCCCCATTTCTGCTTGCATTCCTGCATGGAGGCGCTGGTGGCTTCCGTGCGGGTTGGCCGAGCTGCCCCCTCCCATGCAGCTGCGTTCCTGAGGGGTGCCCTCTGTCCACTCACTAGTGGCTCATCCTCCAGGTAGGCCTGGAAGAGGGCCTCCGTCTCTGCCACGTGAAGTAGCCTCCTCCCCGCCCGCCGTCCACACCCTCAGCTTGGCTCTGGTCAGTCATGGTGATCTGTATGGGTGAAGTGGACACCTGTCACTGTGCAGTCGACAGCATTTCCCCATGAGCATAGCTGCTGGCCGGGCGGACGCCCCGCACGTTTCCACTCCGCATGGCAGATACTGATCGAAAGGGTGCCCTTTGTCCCTTTCTAAGTGCCCCTTACATGCTCAGCCCCCTCAGCCTTTATCATCCTCCAGCACCCCTGCCCATGAGCATTGTCCTGAGCATCACACAGCATGTAACTCACCTCTCACCTGCAGTAACCAAATCTGGCCAGCACAACCCACTGTTGCATTTTTATAGCGCAACACATGCAAATGAGGTGTGGCGCTACTTTAATGACATGCTAATCGCGCCACTGCGCCTTTGAATGGCTGATCGAATGATTTGCATATGTCAGCTGAATATCGCGTTTTTGCGCTTTGCGCAATACAGAAGGTCCGGCTGAGCCAATGGCGCATGTTTGTGGCTGCGTGCTACACTGCATTGTGCATGCCCAGACAGCTTCGCATGCGCTATCGCGCTGCAGACCTGCTGAGCCGATAGGCTATCTGAGGCCATGGCCACCATTGTGCCAGTGGCGCCTACAGCACTGGGCACTATATGGCGCTGTGGCACTACGCGCGATGGTCCACTGTGGCACTGGTGCTCAGCTGGCAGTCGCGAGGATGCCCATATGTCCTATGGTGCTGTGCGTAGCCTGCGTCATTGCCGTGACCTTGTGTATGCCCTCTGCCCTCTGGCGCTGTTCGCATGCCATGTGCGTCCCTATTGTGCTGTCTGGGTGACAGCGCCATGTAGTGACGGCGCTGTTCGAACAGCGATTGAGCCTGTGGTGGTCATTGCGCAACAACCCACGGGGGGTCACGGCGCAGCAGGGTACCATATTGCCTGCTGTAAAGTTGGTGCCATGGCTAGAGGAGGGCGGTGTCCTGGAGCCAGCTTGAAGTGGCCAACCTGGTGGCCTGGTGGAGCCCCACTGTGAGGCACTGTATGGTGAGGCCCCCTCACCATGCCTAGGACCCACATGTGGCAGAGTGGCCACTGACCTGGTGGAGGTACTGGCGGGGCGGTCTGCTGAGCAGTGCTGGCACGGTACAGTGACCTCGCCCGGAAGGACCGAACTCTTGGCGGCTGCGTTCACGTGCCAGGCAGGGCGTGGTGCCTAGGCCAGGTGAGTGTACCATCTATGCACCTATATTCTCTGTAGGGTGTGTGTGTGCTGGGTGGCTGTGCATAGGTGCCGGCTCGGACACGGTTGGCTGTGTCAGTGTGTGCAGCTGTGCGATGGATGGTTATGGCTGTGGGCAGGCACTCTCACTGGGGCAGGGCACTCTGCTTTTGAGTCACACTGATGTTTGTCTCAACATATGTCTCCCACAGGCCGGGATCTGACAATGTGGGGCGGGATGAGGAGAGCCGTGCCAGGGCCCCGGTGGCAGCAGGAGTCGCCCCCCCGGATGCAGCAGCAGCAGCCGCAGCAACAGCAGCAGGGTCAACAGCGGCAGACAGAGCTGCTTGAGCAATGTGAGTATCATGACTTCATGGATGCTATTACATGCTGCGGGGGGGAAGTCCACTAGCCCTGCACAATACAACCATGCAGGAAAGGAGATGTCATAATTCCACTATAC
Organism: Neoceratodus forsteri; assembly: GCA_016271365.2. Classification (NCBI taxonomy): domain Eukaryota; kingdom Metazoa; phylum Chordata; order Ceratodontiformes; family Ceratodontidae; genus Neoceratodus; species Neoceratodus forsteri. The sequence goes on along the minus strand of CM028130.1, from coordinate 1,059,697,832 downwards.
AAGACACTAGTGAGGCCCCACCTGGAGTACAGTGTACATTTCCGGAGACCATACCTACGTAAGGACGTAGAGTGGCCAGGGAAGCTTCAGAGGAGGGCAACAAAGATGGTGCATGGCTTGCATCACGGGTCCTATGATGACAGGTTGAAGGAACTGAACATGTACTCCCTGGAGGGGAGGGGGGGGAGAGAGGGGATATGATGGAGACATACAGGTATCTTACAGGGGGGATCAGGGTGCAGCACACACTTTTTGAAGTGAAAAAGATGTTCCAGGACTAGAGTGCATGGGATGAAGTTGGAGGGAGGACGATTCAGAGGACACATGGTGATGGACTGTCTTCACAGGCGGGTGGTGGACAAGTGGAATACCCTGCCAGAGGAAGTGGTGGGGGCTGACACAATCATGGGATTTCAGACTGCAGGGGACAGACATGAAGGAATTCTGGAGATCAGGGGTACGGGGCAACAGACTTCTAGGGAAACAACGTGAACTTACAAGCTCATATGGACAGACTGGGTTTGCCATAGGCCCTTATCTGACGACACTGTCTATGTATCTATGTATGTAGGCACGACACAGGTGACATGCATCGCTGTGCAGTATTACAGCACGTCTGTGTATGCGTCACTGGTGGTCCAGGCATGCACTGGGCACATAGCTGTGTAACTGGCATCGCACCATGTTGCCACATCACTTGCCAGCCTTGTTTGTACTGTGATGGACGTGGGCAGTGTGTGTGTGGGCAGTGGTGCGCATAGCTGGTGCTGCCTGTTTGTGATGGCCATGTGCATGTTCACTGTGGGTGGGTGTACGCCATCACAGGTGCGGGACATTGGGCTATATGGCTTGCAGGTTGGGTGGTGTTCAGGGTTGTGGTCAGTCACAGCCATTGACTGTGTTCCCATTTTCCTAGGCCTCGAGGTTCTCCGGCGCATTGGGAGGGATGTCCGGAGCATGAGACAGCTGCTGGAGGACAACCAAGCCATCCTGCAGTCCATCCACAGGCATGGCCTTGGAGGAGGCAGCATGGGACGGGCCAACACCAGCCAGGAGGCAGGCGTGAAGCGGGACCATAGATTGTTTTACCCTTCCACTTCTCCCATCCCTACCACCCTCCCTCCTCCAAGTTTGTAATCCCTACCCTTGACCAACCGACCTTGTACCCATCCCCCTTGTAAATAGTTCTGGTTGATTGTTTTGTACTTTACTCTTTGATAATACATTTTTATTTTGATATGAATGCTGTGTTGATCTCTGATTTGCAGCTGGCTGTGGTTGCTCAGTTGCAGTGGTGTACAAGCCATCTGGGGTGGTATGGTCCTGGGTACATGTGTGTGTGTGTGTGTGTGTGTGTGTGTGTGTGTCGTGTGTGTGCATGGGGAGGTATCACCAGCATGGCATTGACTTTCTGTTGGTCTTGCCGTCTGCTGCCACCCACTGCTGGGTGCACAGGGTGGGTCTGGCTTGTATGCTTCTCTGCAGCACGGGGTTGACGTGTGCCAGGGGGGATGCATGGTGTTTCCTGCAGTGCCAGTCACTGCACATGGGTGGTGTCTTGGGGTCACGGTGCAGGGTGTGCTGTGCATACGGGGGGCTGATGTGCACTGTGGTTGTCAATCCCCTGTGTGTGGCACTCTCCGCCTGCCAGTGGTTGTGCTGGGGTGTCATGGCTCTGCTATGCTTTGTTGGCTTGTCCCCATGGGCATGTGGATCATCCGTCCCACCCCCAGTGATGCTGTGCTTGGGGTGTGCAGGTGTGGTGTGGGTTCTGCAGTGTGTTCCTGTGCCCATGTGTGGCATGGCTGGCGGTGGGCCCCAGCCTGCCTCCCTGGATGTGCAGTTCCATTGCTCTGGGGGGCTGTGCTTGCGCTATGGCAGCTCTGGAATGCTCAGCTGAGCTTCCCTGGTTGCTCCATAGAGCAACATTTTGGCTCAGCTTCTCCTTCCTGGTTGCGTGATGGCGCAGTATGTGCGATATTCAGACGTTGGTTGCTTTTGCAATTTGCTCTGCTCCATGTTTGAATATCGCACCTGTTGCGCATTTGCTCAACTGGTTTGTGCTTGCTCCTGCTGTTGCGCTAGTTTTGAGCGCAGTTTGAATATCTGGGCCAATAAGTGTAACTCAGTTTAAATTAAATGCCTACAGTTTTCTGTTTTACAAAGTATTGACTATAGCCCAGGTTATATTATTTAATAAGTGTAACTCTGTTTAAATCAAAAAGGCCGGATTTTCAAAGGCCGTGGAATGACTCAAGGTGCTTGCGTCAAGCAAGTCTGATGCAACGAGCACCTTGTGCCATGTGATGCGCCAGGAGCTATTTTCAAGTGCAGCCTGCAACAAACAGCAGGCTGCCTGAGCCAAAGGGGTTTGCGATGCCCTTGCACCACAGAAGTGGCTGTGGCATGGCTAAAGATGGCTTGCTGCAGACCCAGGCTGCCACAGCTCCGAGAGTCAGAATTTCAAAACCCTCCCCAGGTGACAAAGTGCTAAGTACCATTAGACCAGCAATGGGCTGGTCTAACAGGACTTAGACAGCCCCTGGGAGGGTGTCAACTGTGCCCTGGAACTGTGTGCCACCCAGAAATATCCTGTTCCACATCGCACTATCCCCTGGCCCCTATGTGCCCATGTGGAGGTCCTGGTCTCCAGTGCCACCCCCCAAGACCTGAGCTGCCCATATTGCAGTCCATGCAATCTGTTGCCCTCCTCTCCCCACTCCAAACCCCAGTATATCTGCCATGGACGGTCATCCCAGGTGATCTACTGGCCCCAACCCCAGCAATAGTGCCCACCTCCACCCGGCTCCCCCCATCCCCATGATCCTGTGACAAGCACTGTCCTCCACACACCACCACGGCTGGACGCTGGATGAACTGTCACAGCATGTACAGTGTACAGTACATGTCCTGACAGCGGCCAGACATGGTGGTATGTGGAAGAGCACTACAATGGGGAATGTCAGAGGGGCAGGGTGGTGGTTCTATTGCTGGGGTGGGGGTGGGTTGGTGGGCCACACTGGGTGGTGGGCACTAATGCCAGGGTGGGGGGCCACTAGATCACCAGGATGTGGAACACCGGGTTATGTCATATATCGGCAGATCAAGGCATGGTGGTGATGCGGGGGTGGGGGTAGAAAGGTGCAGCATCCACCTCACCATTCCATGGTGCTTGCAGCACTTCTCAGGGTACATCATATGTTTGGCGCACCTAGTCACTTGCTGCAAGCAGCGGGACTCAGGCGCTGGGACCATGCCCCATCTAAAATCGGGGACAGGGTCCTAGACGCATCGGCACTCAGGCAAGCTGCTGATGTTGTAGCTTGCATCAGGTGTTTGAAAATTCAGCCCAAAGTGTCTACAGGCTTATGTTTTATAAGGTACAGAGTATAGCCCATGTTATATTATTTAATAAGTGTAACTCTGTTTAAATCAAAAGTATCTACAGGATTGCGCTTTACAACTTATTGACTATAGCCCATGTTATATTATTTAATAAGTATAACTGTTTAAATCAAAAGTATCTACAGGGTTGTGCTTTACAACTTGTTGACTATAGCCCATGTTACATTATTTAATAAGGGTAACTCTGTTTAAATCAAAAGTATCTACAGGGTTGTGCTTTACAACTTATTGACTATAGTCCATGTTATATTATTTAGTAAGTGTAACTCTGTTTAAATCAAATATATCTACAGATGAGCGTTTTACAAAATCTTGTCTATAGCCCATGTTATATTGTTATGAACACTTTGTGTACTTTTGTAAAGAATTATGTCATTTGGAATTTAGGATTCTTGTAAGGGTAGCTGCTGTATTATATACTGTAATATTGATTGAGATTAATTACACCATTTGGAGTTTAGGGTATTTGTTACAGTTGCAGCAGTACTATATGATCTCAGCCAGGATTTTAGTGAGAGCCATAGGTAGTTTTAGTAGTAGTGGTAAAGTTATTGTTAAGAAGCAAATAATTAACTTCTAATTTTTTCCACCAAAAACATCTATAAAAAATAATGTGGCAAAGTGCAATTATTGTGCCTGGGCACCATTCAAGTCCAGATACATGCAGGGCACCTGCCTGTGGCCCCACCCCTTGGTGCACTGGTCTGCAGGAGCCAGATCAGGGACACAGGTGGGCACCCTGACCTGGTCCATGAGTGCATCCTCTGCTCCACACAGAGTAGAGGACTGTGGGACACTGCCAGCCCCATATCATGACAAAGAATGGGCGAGTACCTGAATGACTGCCCCAGCTCTCCCTGCCTGATCGGAGGGCTGGGGTGGCACTGTGGCAATGACAGCAGGGTTTTAGGTCCCGCTGTGACTGATAGGTGTGTTATGTGGGGGGTGTGCAGTGGCTATGGCAGGGTACCTGCTCATGGAGCTTGTACCCCCTTCATCTGGCACTCTGTATCCTAGTGAATGGCATGGAGTGTGGGCATGCTCCCTGACACTCACCAAGACCATCGGCGCATGTTCTATAGCAGTGCAAACATCTGGGAATTGGCATGGAAGAGGTGTGCACCCTGTAGTCCATGCCACAGGGATCTGCGGGACCCCAGATGCGCAGCTACTTAACTGAGGTTTGTCTACAGCAAGAGGTGTCAGCGTGGCTCAGTTGGTAGCACATCCGCCTCTGGACCAGAAGGTCATGGGTTCTCGTCACACACCGGGATTGGACTTGCACCTAAAAATCACTGGCATCTGAGTGCCGTATTGGGGGTGCTGTACTGCTGGGGTGTGCCGCCCTTTGGATGAGACGTTAAACCGAGGTCCCTTCTACCCATCCTGGTGTTGTCCTGGTGGGTGTCCAGGTGGAAGTAAAAGAACCCAGGGCACTCTTCGCAAAAGAGTAGGGAACATTCCCGGTGTCCTGGCCAACATTCCCCTTCCCATAAACTGGTTCATGCAATTATCCAGGGTGATGTGTGGGTGATTATGTGCGAAATGGCCGCCACCACACATTCAGTCACTTCACTACCAGTCTAGCATTGCTTGTAAAGCGCTTTGGATGTATGAAAAGTACTATATAAATGCTGATTCTTCTTCTTCTTCTATACATCACAGATACATGTCGCATAGGCATAGTGCATAGAAGGATTACGAGAAGTACAATTAGTGAGTTCTGTATGTTGTGAGAGTTTGCTATACGCATTGGAGAATATGTTGCCTTGTGGTTATGTCAGTACAATATTTATAAACATTTCAAACTTATCAGTTTATTGCCTTTTAGTACTTTTGGTGCTTTGATTGCATTTTTTTTTTATTTTCTTTTTATTATTTTCATAATATTTCATACACCAAATTATAGTGTTGCTGTTAACCACAGCTCACTATTTTCAAAAGTCTAGTCCAATTTAGTCAGGGAGAGAAGCAAGTTATTTAAAATAAAAAAGCATATACATGTCAATAACTAGACGTGCCCTTAATTATACAGTATTCAGATCTTATTATTTTACCAAATTTAAGTAAATTATTCCTTCAATATCTCATCCAGAAGTCTTATTGATAAATTAACCTATGTATACTTAATTCTAAAAAAACATTTAAAGCACACAAAAGCAAAGATTTAAGATATTCAATAGAGACCAAATATTCTATAATATTTATAGCATAAAGCTTATAAGACCTCAGCAGCTTCCATCTCTTCAGTTATCTATGACATCTCTTTTTCTTAGGTTGTCAATGCATCCAAATCCGAGTTTTGCTCAAACTGAGCCTGTAAAAAAGTTGAAATTTGATCAGGTTTGAAGAAAACGTATTGTTTGTTTTTAAATGTTATTTGAACCTTAGCCTGTGCCAATAACTGAAACTGAGCACCAAGTCCCAGAATATCTTGTTTATATGCAAGCAATTTCCTCCTTCTTTGCTGAGTAGAGAGGGCAAATTGAGGATAGACTTAAAAGTGATGTGTCTTATACAATAATGTTCCCTCCACTCTTGAGCGCTTTATTATCAGGTCTTGGTCGGATTCAAAAGCCAGTGCAATGAATACAGTGTTTTTTGCTTCAGGGTAAGTCTCTAATACTTTAGATACAGCATTTGACACATCAATTGCTCTTTCTTTCTTGGGAACTCTAAAGGCTTTTGTAATATATAGGATAGTGTATGGTTACCCATACACTACGAGGCTATTCTTCCACTGAGTGGATACAATGCCGACTGATGACCTCAAGAGCAAAGCTCGAGAGGTATCCAAGTTGGCATTGTATCTACTAGGTGAAAGAATAGCCTTGTAGTGTATGGGTGACCATAAACTGTTCTTTATAGTGTATGGGTGTCCGAAAAAAAGACAAAAAGAGACTCACTTTTCCACATTTTTACTCGGTTCTGCCGAGACCGTCGAGTCACAACTGCCGCTGCCCAGCACACTCGCACGCCCCTCTCACACAGCAAGAATCAGGACATCTGCTGTAGCCCCTTGTATTATGACGTCCTCACTAACGCAGAACGAAAAGTCATTCTGCATTAGTGAGGACGTCACTACTGCAGCAGAACAACTTTTTGCAGTGTATGGATTTCCATACACAACCGCATTCCACCATACACTATAAATAATAAATTATCAGCTGGTAAATCATAAACTTGTATAAATAAATCTTTATCCAGCTCATGTGTGCTTTCAAATTCTGTATCTAAGCTTAATGGAAGCCCGACTATTCTATGGTTGTGGTAACAGATCTGGTTCTCCAGAAACTCTACTTTTCTGTTAATATTATAATTATCTTTCATCAGACCTTGTGTGGTTGCCTTCAGTCCTGCTGTTTTATCCAATAAAGTAGTCAGCTTCTGGGTGTGGCTTGGACCTGATCACAATGGCAGCTTAGGGCTTTTGTTCTTTCCTTCCTTGGCACCTTATCCCCCACAATCCGTGGTGATGCCGGTCTGAAATCCTGCAATATTAGCTGGAACACCCCCCCCCAACCCCTGCTGCCACTTGTCCGATGAAGTTTCACCGAGTAAGCAGTCTTCTCTCTGGGTATTCCACCACCAGTAATTGAGAACTGCATCATTGGACTAGGCCACATAAACCTGCATGCAGTAGCGTTCCCGCTGGGGCATCCACCAGTACCTTTTGCACCTGAAAGTGAGTAATCAGGTCACGATTCCTGTGCATGCAACTACAATTTTCTGGAGCACCAGCCACACTCCTACTTTGTCTACCATTAGAAGGATGTTAGAGTAAGGTGGGAAACCCGGGCCTGGCCAGTGAGGCAGTCAGGGACCTTCCGACCAAGTGCAGATGGGGGATGCCCTTTGTAACATCACAAGGATGCTAGAGACCCTGTTGACTTGAGTTGACAACATCGGGGCTGCTCTGGCGGGGAACATGGCGGATGTCCACCACCTGGAGGATAAACAAATTGTGCTGGAACAAAGAACTGAGGAACTTGAGATTCAGCACATCATGGTTTGGTAGCACCTCAAGGGAACACAAAGCTAAGCTCTCCAGGCTCTGGATCAGAGCCAAAGACCAGGAGAACAGGGGAAGGAGGAACAGCATAAGGATCTTGGGGGGTCCCTGAGGGAGTTGAAGGCCCCAACATGGAGTACTTTCTCAGTGAGCTGCTGCCCCAGCTGCTTGGGAATAGATGGAAAGAGCTGATTTAAGTGGAAAGGGCCCACAGGGTAGCTGGCAGACCACAGCATTCCAACACCCCCAGAACCATTATTGCCTGCTTGTTGAGATATTCAGTAAAGAAGAGACTGCTGCAGGCTGCCAGGGACCATGGGGAGCTCACCTGGAGGGGGCCTACAATTTCTCTCTACCAGGACTTCTCTCAGGACATAGCAGCCAGGAGACATGCATTTGGACCTATCAAGAAGATACTGCAAGCCAACGAATTTCAGTATAGATTTGTAAGGCTTACTGCTCTGCATATCTCCAAAAGTGACAAAGTTTTCCTTATAGAGTCCCCCAGAGATGCCAAAGTGTGGCTTAACAACCACTGACCAGGCCTTCTCATTCAGACCACTCTTCCCAGATGCCTTTGGGTCCTGGGGGAACAATCTGGCAATAGGGCTGTGAGAAAAGAGCAGAGGTTTCCAGAGGACAGTTCTCATGGCTGTACTGGTCCCACTGCTAGTGAGCCCTCCAAGCCTCCCTCTCAAGATTTCAGGGCACTCGGAGACCCAGGAGGCCCGCCTGTCAGCAAGCATCTATTTCATGGTAACAAGTGCCCTGTGGCCAAAGATATAGCAGGAAAATATGGGAACAGCAAGGTCTCCCCCTCCAATCGACAATGCAAGTGTTCCAGGAGTCCTGGCCCCTCTGTTACTAGCCAAGTTGCAGCCTCTCCCACTGCAAAGCTCCCACAGGCAGAAGTTACCACTCCAACTGAGCACCCAGGTCCAGACCAGCAGGAAGATACTCTGGGAGAACCCATGGACTTCACTGTCCTTCTGAACTGGGCTGAACAAGTGGAACAATCCAAGACAGAGTTAACATCAGCGACTGGTTTGCTGAAACCTGGGGCTAAGACCGTTGCCAAAGCTCTTGTGGCTCCTTCACAGCTGCGCTGGGGAGATGACAACCATTGGAAGGGCCTTAGAGCATCTGGGAACACTGGATGACTGACTTGCTGGACAGGATTTATGGCTAAGACTTTCCTATAATGCTTTGCTTATTTTGCGGTTGTTTAAAATTGCACGATTGCTTTGTTCTTTTCAGGGTGGCACGCTGGATGGGTCAGTCCAGCTGTTGCGCTCTCTCCATAAGTAGCTGGGCCCTTGCAAGGTTTGAGCCCCAGTACTCCTCCAATGAGGTTGAGTGGACATCTGTGCCCCCCCTTCACTGCCTCCTTTTGGGCTTCAGTGGTATGGGCTATATGTGGGAGGTATCCTCTCCCTCAGTCAACAGATCACTAGGCTCTCTTTCTGGAGTATTTCATGGGAGGGATAGATCATATATACTGCCCCCCTTCTCTACCCTCTGCTCACCTCATGGCATGGCCATCTGGTGCACCCTGCAACTATCCGGGGTATCTCCCTGACCCTATAAGTGTACCAGGGTTACCATTTCTAAGAGCAGCGTGGGTTGATTGCTGTGGTGCGTATGTCTTCCCTTATATACTCCCCCTTTTTCCTATACTACATACAGCATGGGAAGGGGATTCCCCTTTCCCCCTTTTCCCCTCTCCCTTCTACACCAGCCCTTACTCTTCTGCATATTACCTGACGGCTACTCTCCAGCAGGTTTTCCCAGACCTCCCAGTTCAATGATGGTTTCTGAGGCCAGGTAGGGACAGGTCACCCACCGTGGTAGAGATCTTTCCCCCATTATTGGTGTCTGAGTCAGTGTGGCTCAGGTCCTGGTGGGACTCCTTCACACGTTCACCTCAGCACCATTAAAGTTGTTACTGCTGCTTGTAATAGGCTTGCTGGATTCATTTTATTGTTTGTATTAGTAAGTAAGTAAGTAAAATGTTTTTCTTAAGTGGCTTTCAAATTATCAGTGTGCTGTACAATAAAATAAACATACAATATAATCAAGCAATAACAATAACACATTTTAAAAACATTCAGAAAAAGCTTTATAAAACAAGTAGGTTTTAGGTTCTGATTTAAAATTCGAGATGGTCAGGCATTCCCTTAACCAACAAGGTAGAGAATTCCACTTGGTGGGTGCAGTATAAGAAAAAGCACATTCCCCAGATGTTTTTAACCAAATCCTGGGAATCTCTAGCAATCCCTCATTAGTGGATTGGAGTGACCGGGAAGGGCAATAGGGAGTAAAGAGCTCTTGCAAACACTGGGGTCCCTGCTCATGTCAGGCTTTGTAGGTCAGCAAACTGACCTTAAAGGTGATCTGCCACTATACAGGCAGCCAATGCAGTTCACGCAACACAGGAATAATATGAGTAGTTCTAGATGTACCAGTCAAAAGTCTGGCCACCGCATTCTGCACTAGCTGCAAGCAGCAGATATCAACCCCATAAGCCCTAGATAGAGGGCATTGCAGTAATCAAGGCAGGTGGTTACGAAGGCGTGGACCAGTGTCGGAAGGTCAGCCGGAGGAACCAGGTGTTTCACCCAGGAAATATTCCTTAGATGGTAAAAGGAAGATTTGACAATGGCATATACCTGTGATTTCAGGGTCAAACCACTGTCAAAAATAACACCCAGATTGTGCATCTAGTCTGAGATCATGAGCCAGACACCATCAAGCCATAGACCCAAAGGATGCCCAGCCCCAAGACCCACATCTGGATGACCAGTGTCCACAACCAACACCTCAGTCTTATCCAGATTTAACCTCAGCCAGCTAGTGCTCATCCAATTCTTGACCTCAGCTAGACAGTTGTTAAGCATAGAGATTGCATCATCCTGTCCAGGAGAAAAGGACCTATATAGTTGGGTATCATCTGCATAACAGTGAAAACCCAAATTCTATTGCCTAATGATTTCTCCCAATGGCAGCATATACACTGCAAACAATATGTGTGCCAATTTGGAGCCCTGCAGCACCCCACAAGACATGGGGAGGGCATCAGAGGAATAAATTCCAGTGACAACCCTCTGTGACCTGCCCATGAGGAAGGATCGAAACCAATTTAGGACTGTTGCAGACAGTCCACAGAGACATTGCAGGCACTCCAAAAGCACACCATGGTTTACAGTGTCAAATGCCACCAAGAGATCAAGAAGGACTAAGACAGTATGAGCCTTTCGATCTCTCGCAATTAGGAGATCATTTAAAACCTGAACAAGGGTGGTCTCAGTGCTATGTCTCTTCCTAAACCCAGATTGGAGAGCATCATAGACATTGTGGGTTGTAAGATGGTCATCCAGTTGCAATGCAACCACCTTCTCAATAACCTTACCCACAAAGGGTGGGTTACAGACAGGTCTGTAGTTAGCTGAACAGTCTGTATCCAGGGAAGGTTTTTTAAGGAGTGGTCGAATGACCGCCTCCTTAAGAGAATCAGGAAAGACCCCCTTCTCCAAGGAACTCCAGACAATTTCAGCAAGAATCAGCAAATAACATCTACGCAAGCTACCAATAGTGGTATAGGGCCCAGATCCAAACTACAGCTGGTTGGTCGCAGAGTCTGGACAATCCTCACAATGTCCATGAATTCCAGCTGACTAAAGTCATACCAGGCAAGATGAGTGCACGCCACCCCCCACCAGTCTCTACAATCCCTCGTAGAGAGAGTTGGACCAATACCCAGCCTGATGCTGGTAACCTTTTCTGCAAAAAATTGAGCAAGCTCATCACACTTTATTTGTGAAAAATCTCTTCCAGACTGAAGGCAGACTGGATTGCACAGTCTGCCCACAGTCCAGAAGAGCTGAGCTGGTCAATTCCGTGCAGCAGCAGTCTCCCCAGACAGGAATTCTGCCTTCTTACGGGTGATTGCTGATTGATAGCCACTGTAATGTTTCATCAATCTAAACTTGTCAGCATCAAGGCTGGATTTCTGCCAGGCTCTCTCTAGCCTTCGACCCACTCTTCTCAGCTCCTTCAGGGACCCATTAAACCAAGGTGCCTTGGGCGCAGAGTGAGTGGGCGAACACAAACAGGAGCAACTGAGTCCAAGTCATCTCCCACCACCTTATTATAGGCCTGTACTAGACCACCTGGACTCCTGCATTCACTCGATAAACCCAATAGGTCCAGCACCACTGATAGACCCTCTGGGGTAACTCCCCTTAAAGGGCAGATCTGGACCATCTCTGTAGGAACAGGCCTACTTGGGGGGGTGCCCCAAAACAGAAGCTTATAGTGTGATGGTCTGATCAAATGACTGGTTCCACCCCCAGATCTGTGACCTCCATCCCCAGGAAGAACACCAGATCCAGAGAGTGACCCCCTCTATGGGTAGCAGAGGTAACCACCTGTGTAAGGCCCAGCATAGTCATAAGCTGGAGGAGATTATTTCCAAACTGTGAGAGTTCATCGTCGACCTAGGCACTGAAGTCACCCAGAATTAACCATCTGGGCAACTCCAAGGCCACATTGACAATGAAGTCCGCAGACTCCGTCAGGAATTCTCCTCCATCACCGGGTGGACGGTAGATAAGAAGTATCCTGAACCCTACACCTGCTCCCAGTATACACTCAAAGAACTGAGTGCACCCCACTGGCACATCCACAAGGCCCAATTCTGTTTTAAACATAATGGCTACACCCCGCCCCTATGATCCACTCTCGGGCGGTGCATCACTGAGAACCCAACTGGAACAGCAGATGCCAGAATGGGCCCTGCATTCTCATCCAGCTAGGTCTCAGTGACGCATGCCAGATCAGATGTTCCAACAAGATCAGCTATAATAGCCATCTTGTTTCTAATCGATTTGGCATTGCACAACACCGCCCAAGTTGGGTGGGTCAATGAGGAAGATCCCGAGACCTGTCCACTATTTGTGGAGCCCTTAGATATGGGAACCAGACAGGGAACACCCCTTTTCTGACCCTATTTTTCCCCAGGGCTTCTCCTAGTCCCTACTACTTCTATACGTCCACCCCTCTCTATTCTCCGACCATGCCCAGATTGCACCCTTTTCAGTCGACGTCTAACTATCCCCAAGGCTCGACATCTCTGATACATCTCAGCTGGTAATGGAGGACAGTTGAAAGGACATAACTCCCTGAGCATGGTAGGAGAATAATGCCTGACCATCTTAAAACCCTCCCAACACATTACAAATACAGTAATTATCAAAACTCCAAAAATAAATAATTTCAGTCTCCAATACCATCCCTCACAAACACCTTCAGCAGGGTGCCTCTCACACAGCCCCACCAAGGATCCAAACAACCACGTCACTCACTGTAAACAGCCACACAAATCATCACTCAATTCACATACTATCCACCCAACATAAGCAATATAACCCCCCAAAATCAGCACAAAAAACAAATATTTAAACAATTCAGACTTAAATCCTATAGTCAAGCCACCTTCCAAAAGTCCTCCCAGAACTCCCCAAATGATAAAACCTTAATTCATTCCAATATAAAATAGTACAGCAGTCCTCTGCAGCAGATCAGAAAAATGACAAACGTCTCCAGATGTTTAATGAATAGGCCAGGGAAGCTCCCACTTCCCCTGGTCAACAATGTCAAGGCTTCCCAGTCCCAGACTCTTCTGTCACCAAGGGTCTGAGAGAGAAGTAAACAGTAAAGAAAAAGAAATTCAAGCCAGTAGAGTCTAATAATATCCCAAAATATTGTAAATATACAGGAGGATGGTTGCAGTATATAATATCAGACCAGGTTCAGTGTCATAAAAATTATCACAAAAACTGATCTTATTGCAGAGACAAACCTCGATAGCCAAAAAGAGACAGGCCTTAAACCAAGCTGCAGTCCCCCAAAACAGACAGGCACAGCTCGAAGAATCTTCAGCACAGCAGTGAGCTGAGACACATGCTAGCTAGATCCAAGGGGAACCCCCCCCTCCAAATGCACCAACCCTCGGGCCCCAGCACCCAACCACCAGCGACCCACAGCTACAGTCCCCAGGGGACTGACCACAAGGCTTGTCTCACAGGAGCATTCGGAGAAAGCCCAACCAGCACTCTAGATCCCCAGCGAGCACAAGGGTGACTCTCACTTGGTCCCATGGAGCACAGTCACCAACTAGCCCTAGACACAGAGGGAGACCTCCCTACACCCAACACAGCCCCAGACCACGCAGCTCCTCCAGTCTCAAAAATCCAGTAGACAAACAATACACCTCTCAGGAATCTTCGTTGTTACTCACAGTTACACAGTTTCTCAAGCAGTTCAGGAATGCAGCAAAACTGCAACACTAGGCTGTAGTAATCCCGGCCAGTCCAAAATGATTCCAACCACAAGCCCCAGCAAGAACACGAACTCCTGAACAGGATATCCCTTGGGTCACCCTCAAGCTGTTCACAAGTCCAAAAACACAAAACTCTAGATGCTGAGCATTCTATTAAAACTTATAATGAAACAAACAAAAACGGCACAAACAGGGAGGCAAACAGAATAAAACCGGGAGGAAAAACAAACAAATGAAATAAAATAACAGATGAATAGGATTTACAAAGAGAAAACTCCTGATCCTGTGACATTACATACTTTAACTGTTACTGCCTTTTGGCCAGGTTCTCTTTAGGGATAGTGACAACTGCCACAGTTCTCTATAGCCTGTGTTTCCATCTCCCCTCCTTTCTCTTTGCCTCTTCCAAGATTGGTGATCTCTCTCTGGACCAGTAACAAGATGACCCTCTCTTCCCTCCCTTCACACTTCTCCTCCTTCCTTACTGGTGAGTACCTCTTCCTTTTCTATCTGCCTGCCGGTGGGTGAACATGGCTAGCAAACCATCTGCACCTCATAACTGGAGATGTGTCTCTTGGAATGTAAAGGGGCTTAACCACCCAGCAAAATGCACCAAGATACTGCAGTATTTGAAATCTCTGGACACTGAAATAGCTTTACTCCAGGAGACACACCTAACCATCAGATCTGTTCAGTGGCTTAAAAAGATCTGGGTAGGGTCAGTACTAGCCAGTTGTGCATCAAGTAAATCCAGAGGGGTTGTCATCCTGTTACACAAGGCATCCCCATAGGCAGTGGAGGACACACGGACGGATTCTCTGGGCAGGTGGGTGATGGCCAGACTTTCCTATCCTGGGGGAAAGGTGCTTCTAGTCAACATATATGGCCACAATAGTGATTCTGTGGAATTCTTTCCAGCTGTCAGCCAGGCTCTCATGGACCTGACAGAAGGTTTTTTGCATATACCAATCCTTATGGGGGGGTGATTTTAATTTAGTTTGTCACGTTTTCCTGGATAAATCCCTCCCTACCCCTCAGACCCACCCTAAGGATTTGACTGGGTTAGCTGAACTTATGTCAGAGTGGGGAATGTGTGACCTTTGGAGGAGGGATAACCCCCAGGGGTGGGACTACTCTTTTTTCTCTGTGGCTCATAATACCCATAGCAGGTTGGACTTTTGGCTAGCTAATCATGAGGCTGCACCAGGGGTCACAGAGGCCCGTATTGGGAACATTATCATCTCTGACTATGCCCCAGTGTCCATTTTGTTTTGCCCACCCAGACAGGGGGCTCCCTCCACTAGGTGGAGGTGCAACCCCCTTTTATTGCAGGACAAGGAATTTCAGTCCTTCATAAAAGAAGAAGCCCACAAATACTTCTCTCTTAACACCACAGGTGACGTATCAGCATCCACGAGCTGGGAGGCCTTTAAGGCTGTCATCAGAGGAAGGATAATCTCCTACTCAGCAGCCAGGAATAAGGCCTGGACAGAGGAAGCATGCCAGCTGCAAGCAGAACTCACTGCCTTGGAATCGCAATTTAAGGCCTCTCTGCATCCTATCTGCCTGACTCCTCCCTTCTTTCCACCACCGTCACCCTCTCTGAGCCCACTGTTGTCCAACCAATCCTCTTTCTTGGCAACCTCTGAGGTAGCGGCGGTGGCCCTGGTGGTCCCTGGGTGGGAGAGGAGGTCCCCGAATCCTGGCAAACTCAGCCTGGAGACAAGCAGCTTCCTCCCTCAGCCCAGAGAGGTGCCTGCAGATGGGACAACATCGTATCTTCCAGAATGTCTCCCAGAAGACTACCACTCCACAGCCACTGCACTGCAGCACTTCCATCATGTCTTATTTGTGGCCCCTCAACTGCTGTTTTGTGTGCTTACTCTTGCCTCTCTCTGTTTAGTTATTTATTTTAATTATTTTTTCTCCCCACTTTCCTACTGTCTCCAGGCCCTTAAAGCTCCTGCTCTTCCTGTTCTGGGACAGGAAGTTCCTGTATTCCTTAGTAGTCTCCATCTTACTTGCTCAGAGTCAGACCTCCAGCAGCTGGGGGGTGGAGAGCTACTCTTTTCCTTCTAGGATGGTGAGTCTTTTGTGCCTCTGTGGTCACTTTCTTCCTGCTCCCAAAGAGGAAGTTCCTGTTGTCAGTCAAATCCTGTGCCTATAAAATGGAACTGGAAGGGAGGCGGGTGGGTGAAGCAGAGGGGAGGCTATATAGTCCCAGTAGAGTAGTAAAGTTCTAGCAGCACCTCATTCCTCTTGCTGTTCTCTGCCAAAAGCTATCTAGGGCAGTTTTAAATCCAAACTCCTGGCTTTCTGCTGCCTAAGCCACTCCCCCAATTCACAGTTCCCTTCTTTACCTAGCTAACTGCATAGATAACAGACCTCTTGCTGTTCTCTGCCAAAAGCTATCTAGGGCAGTTTTAAATCCAAACACATGGCTTTGTTCTGCCTAAGCCACTCCCCCTAATTCACAATTCCCTTCTTCACCTAGCTAATTGCACAGATAACAGTTCCTGTCACCCAACTCAGACAAACACACTAACTATTGTTTTTGTTTTGTTTGTACCCTAAATTGAAAGTCCCAGTTAGTAGAGTTCTAGTTTTTAAGTCCCAGTAGAGTAGTACAGTTCTAACAGTACCTCCTTCCTCTTGCTGTTCTCTGCCAGCTGTCTATAAATTCTTACATTAGCTTGGTCTACTTAGTGAGAATATTTTTTCCCCTGGGCTGGGAGCATTGGAATAGGGGAGTGGCCAATGTTCCTTTTAAAGTTCTCAATTTGTTATTATTGTTTCTTATAATGCATGTTATTACTAGAAACTTGTTAAAATATTCTACAATGTTATTGTTCCTGTTTTTTGATGCTTATGCTGCTATCTTTGCTATCACACACAATGTATGTTGCAGTAAGGCACTGAGATGGTGTGCATCTTCTGGTGGGAGGCAATACTGGAGGGGGGGATGGGATCTATGCTTGAAAGGATGCATTCCTCCTCCTGACACCCCCCTCTCCAGTATGGTTCCATGGCTGACAAACTCACCATATGATCTGGGAATGTTCAGGGCATCTCCTCTCTGGTGAAACAGAAGAAAATCCTTACCACCTTGAAGAGGAGCAGAGTCCACATTGCAATATTACAAGAGATGCACCTCACTGCCTTGGATCACAAGTTAATTAGGGATTGGGTGGACTGCTGCTATGTGATGTTCTATAAGAGACACAAGAGAGGTGCAGCAATCCTAATCCATAAGACTCTTAACTTTGCTGAGGAAGGGATCCTGAGGGATCCAAGCAGGGGAAGATATGTTTTTGTTAGGGGTAAAAAAGATAGGGAACGAGTTACATTAGGGAACATCTATGCTCCAGCTGTGCATGACCCTCCTTCTTTGAGCACATGCTCTCCATTCTCCAGACACAAAACTTCCCAAACCTGATACTGGTAGGGGACTTTAATTGTGCACTAGACACCATACTAGACAGATCTAGAGGGACATGTGATCAGAGCCAGACATGAGGAATGGGCCTAAATGAGATTAACCTCCTGGATGCACGGAGGGAAAATAACCCAAAGACAAGGGAATATACGTTCTATTCAAATCCCCACAAGATATAGTCATGTCTTGATTATGTTTTCATTCCAGGGATTACTATACTCGAGTCCCTGACACACAAAGATTAGTCCCATCCTGGTCTTGGACCATGCTAGAGTCCTAGTGATGCTGCAGAGGGCCCCTCTTTGAGCTGGCGCCAAGGGTTGTTGATTTCCCAGGTATATGCTTCAGGATGAATAGTTTAAAGACTATTTAAGAGAAAAGTGGTCCACATACAGGGAGACCAATAAGGACATCGTCCCTAGTACAGCTTGCATCTGGGATGCAGGGAAAGCTTAAATGAGAGGGATGATAATCGCTTTTATGGCAAAAAAAACAAAGACAGTGGAGGGAAAAATTCCATGAAATAGAGCAAAAGTTTAAAGCCCTAGAGGTCCAAACATTCAAAAAACCCTTGCGGTGCACACCCTGAGCTCTCAAGGAGATGAAGAAAGTAATTAACAGGGAACTGAGAGGTGCGGAGATCTCCCTCTTGTATTCCCAGCCAATTGCTGGCTTGGCTAGCATGGGGCAGAGAAAATCTAATGTTATTTCATCAATAAGGATGCAGGCGGGTACACTCGTGGGTAAAGGGAAGGGAATCAGGGAAGAATTTGTACAGTTCTACCAGAAACTACACAACAGTGAATGCCTTGATGGGGAGTCAAGCATGGCAGAGTTCTCAGCGAATCTGAAATTCTCAACCACCACTATGGAGCAGGTCACTCAGCTAAGTGCCCCTCTTTCTTCGTCTGAAATGCAAAGACCAGCCATGGGACTAGCTGCTGGTAAAGCAGTGGGACCCGACAGCCTTCCAGTGGAATATTACAGAGCTCTGAGTAACAAGGTGTGGCAGTATATGCTCAACACGTTCCAGGACCCTGTTGAGGAGGGGCACTTCCGCAGTCTTGTAGGTTAGCTACCATCACAATTATCCTGAAAACCGGGAAGGACCCCACCGATTGTGCAGCTTACAGCCACTCTCCTTATTGAACTGTGATTTTAATATATACTCTAAGGCATTGGCCTGGAGACTGGAGGAAGTCCCTCCTAACCTGATAGGGGCTGACCAAAGAGGTTTGTCAAGGGCCATCACTCTGTCCACAATATGTGAAGACTGCTGGGGGTCCTCCAGTGGGGTGTAAAGCATCCAGGGGGAACTTGTGTTCTATCCCTAGATGCTGAAAAGGCCTTTGATAGAATAGAATGAAGGTATATGTTTAGAATACTCAAAGTCTTTGTCTTGGGTGAACACTTTATCAATATGGTCAGGTTGCTATATCAGCCACCCAGGGCCAGTATGTTGATTAATGGAGAACTGCCATGGGTATTTGAATTGGATAGGGGAACGAGGCAGGAATGCCCCCTGTCCCTGCTGCTATTTGCCTTAGTTGTTGAACTCCTAGCACAGGTAATACGCAGCAACATGGTAGATAGGGGTATAGAGGGGGCTTGGGGGGATCACTGCACAATATCACTTTGTATGCAGACAATGTTTTGTTGTTTCTTACAGAACCCAAAACCTCCTTACCAGAAGTGACCCGCATCATAGATCACTTCACGGACATCTTTGGGCACAAAGTTAACTATTACAAGTCTGAGCAGATGGGCATAGAGGTGATACCAATGCAGGACCTTAGGGGACATTGGTACAGTATACTTACTTCTCATTTAAAATACCTGGGTATACAAGCTGGAACATCCCTATCGTCTTTATATGAGCTAAACTATAAGTCATTCCTGGGGACTATAAAATCTGATTTGAATAGATGGCAGGGGTTACCTATATCCTGGATGGGTAGGATAAATCTTATTAAGATGAACATTCTACCCAGGGTTTTGTACTCACTACAGATGTTACCATTTGGCCTAAATCAAAAAATATCTCAGAAGTCTGGATAAGTAGTGTTCTGAGTTTATGTGGGGAGAAAAAAGA
The DNA here is from genome assembly GCA_016271365.2 of Neoceratodus forsteri. Lineage (NCBI taxonomy): Eukaryota > Metazoa > Chordata > Ceratodontiformes > Ceratodontidae > Neoceratodus > Neoceratodus forsteri. Next base: position 1,059,678,547 of record CM028130.1, on the reverse strand, counting down.
CCATGAGCCAGGCTGGCCCACCTTATTGTCCCATCTCCAAGGGGGTCTTAGATTTCCAAACTTTACAGTATATTCCTGGGCAGATCAGCTTAGGCTTTTGTCAGGATGGGTCAAAGGGAGAAGGGGGGCTGCATGGATTGCGTTGAACAAAATGGTGACCAAACACCCGCTCATGACATTCCTAAGCCAGGATAGTATGAAGGTGTTAGGGGACTGGCAGAGGACTCATAACTGGTTGCCATGTGGGTAAAGTCTGAGGTAAAGTAAAGAAATATATAAGGGGCAGGGGAGGCTAACAGGATCTTGGCACCAATAGTGCAAAATCCTGAGTTCCTGCTGGAATTGGAGGATCCAGGATGGCTACAATGGGAGCAGGGAGGAATGACATGCCTGGGAGACTTGTATCAGAGCATAGGATTTCAAGACTTTGATACAATCCGGACACAGCTTGGTGTTCCCCACAATCACTGGTTCTGATACCTACAAGTCTGGGACTGGGCTCACAGGATAGACATATTGCCACCAGATACATCCCCACTCTTCACTATAGAACTGGGTGTACTGCAGAATAGAATTAATCCAAAAGGTGCCATGGTAAGGCTATATAAGACATTAGGAGAGCAGACACAAGATCTCTCAGTGAGTAAAACAACAATGGGCAGTAGATTTGGGCCTCCAAATCCCAGACAAGGCGTGGGCAGCTATATGTCAAATACACATGGGTCTTTAAATTTGCAACAAATTTAAAGAGTCCCAATACAAATTTCTTTAGAGATTGTACGTGCCACCACAAGTAGTGAGCAAGTTTCATGTGACAATCATGCCAATGTGTCTAGATGCAACAATGGCATGAACCCTACTTTCATTACTTCTGGGCTTGCCCACAAGTGCAGGGATTATGGATGGAAATAGTACATGAAATCAGCAGTATACAGGGGATCGGGGTCAATTTGGACCCCATGGCAGTGCTATTTGGGGTGGAGGCTAGGGAAGGACAGGACTGGGATCTGTATCCAAGGGTGATACCCATTATGCTCCTGATGGCATGACAATGTATCCAGAATACATGGGTCTCACATGATTGACCTACCAGGGATATGTAGCAAGCTTTGATAAAGAAAGTGCTCACCCTGAAACATCTCACTTATATGTTGAGTTGATGGATGGACAGATTCTAGGCCCAATGGGGCAAATTTCTTAATACATTGTCTTCTCTGGAAGCTGCCAGGATCAGATTGCCATGATAAGGAGGGATGTTCCATAATCAGTAAACTGAGATATCTTGGGGGATGTAATCTGTAGGATGGTGGGGAGAGTTTTCAACTCTGGGTGCTACTAAATCTCATCACCTAATAAGGAATTTAATGAGTGCAAGAGATAAAAATAATATTTATAGAGATAATGAAACTACAGAAGTATTATCTATTGTCTATCACAGTGCTATTGCAGACTTGTCTAACTGATGCCCCCGCTTGTGCTCTGGTACTACCCTCCCCCTATGTATCTGAGTCAGCACTCGCACACCCTGCCCCCACTGTGTGCTCCTGCTCACCCTGCCCACCCCCCAGCTTCCTCCGAGCTCCCACCTCAGACTCCCTAGGGAGGCTTATCATTCTAGCCTTCCCAGCCTGTGCTACACTGCCTACCCCATGTGCCCTGAAGCTCCCCTCCTCCTCCACTCATGTCCATCGCAAAAATACTTTTCACCACCACCTGTCCAGAGCTGTAGTTATGCTACTACTCCTGTCAGGTAACATACATCCCAACCCTGGCCCGGCCCACAGCAGCTCAGCTGCAGGTTCTCCCAGGCTTCGCATTGCCTCAATGAATATCTGTAGCCTCCTGAAAAAATTTGACTCATTCCAATGCTGGGTCACATTCCATAAACCTGATGCTATCACCCTGGTGGAGACCTGGCTATCAAAATCTACCCCAGACTCCTTTGTCTCCCTCCCAGGTTACTCCCTCTACCGGGAGGACTGGGCTGGAAGATGGGGTGGGGGTTATGCTATCTACACCAGAGACTCCCTCACTGGACTAGCCCTCCCAGCACCTGCCCTCAACTTCGGGGCGCAGGCTCTAACCCTGAAACTGACTCCGGACCCCTCAAGGGGCCCACTCTATCTAACTACAGCCTACATACCCCCTAAATATTAAACACTGGCACTGGTCTCACTAACGGAATACCTTACTTTGCTACACCACTCCTCTGACCAAATACTAGTGGGCGATCTAAACATTAATTGGCTTAGCCCCTCTTCCTCTTCTACCCGTGACTCCTTTGCAGCATCTGATATGACTCAACTCGTTGCCCATCCCACTAGATTTAATCCGAAGAGGGCACCAGTACTCTACTCGATGTTGTCCTCTCCAATAGCCTGAAACAGATCCTCGATATCCAAGTCCTTCCTGATTCATAGTGATCACTCCCCCATACTTTTTGTGGACTACCTCAGTATCCAAACCCATAGCACAGTCCACCCTACGGCAGCGCCTAAGACCTGGTGGTCTGAAAAACCTCAAGGAACTTCTGTCCCAAATTGATTGGTCTCCTATACAGTATGCCCCTGACATCGATATGGCACTAACTTTCTTCACCCAAACCTTCAATAAAGCCTGTGACATCTTCGCCCCTCTGACAGCCCTCCGCTCCAAAGTGCAGAATGCTCCCTGGGTGACCCTCACCCTGCTTCAACAACTTAAGCACAGGGATAATTTATGGCACCTGGCTACTGAAACTGGCTGGTCCAGCGACAGACAGGCGTATGCTGCTGCAAGAAACAAGTGTACCTGAGCCATCAGAAAGGCTAAGGCTGATCACTATCAGTCTTCACTCACCTCCTCCTGGGGGAATGCCAGAACCTTCTGGGACAATATCAAACAGTTAAATGGGAGCACACGCTCCCCCTACCCTCCCAGTTCAATATCAATGGCACTATCTCCACTGACCCAGCCCTTATATCTAACTGCCTCAATACTTCTTTCACAGATCTTAGCCCAGTCCTCCCTAGTGATTTTTTTGACCCCCCCATCTGCCATAGTCCTCCCACGCCCTTACTTCCATCTATGCCAGGTCTCTGCCCAAGAACTCAGACCTCACCTAATCAATTCCCTTAAGAGCAATAGTACTGGCAGTGACACTCTGGATCCCTGTATCCTTCGCCAGGTATTGGATCTGGTCCTCACCCCAATCACCAGTCTTCTTAATAAATCCCTCTGTCTGGGGCAATTTCCTTCAGCTTGGAAAATTGCCACAGTCACACCCATTCACAAAGGTGGAGACAGGTCCCTAGTGCAGAAATTACCAGCCTATCTCCATTCTCTCACCTCTCTCCAAAGCCCCAGAAAAAGTGGTGGCCACTCAAATCTCGGATTACCTAACCAAATACAACATCCTCTGCCCTGAACAGCACGGTTTCCATGCAGGCCATAGCACCAGTACTGCCCTCCTAGAGTTCTCAAATTTTCTCCACTCTTCACTGGACTCGGGCTCTCTGGCTGGTGCAGTGTTTGTAGACTTATCAAAAGCCTTCGACACTGTCTCCCATCCCCTCCTACAGGATGCCCTCAGCCACTCTGGATTTGCCACTGGGCCTGTCTCCTGGTGTGCCAGCTATCTGTCAGCCCACTCCCAACGTGTTAAAATTAACGGGACTCACTCTGACACCTGTCCCATCTGCTCTGGTGTTCCCCAGGTCTCCATCCTTGGACCCTTACTCTTCTCACTATACCTCAACACCCTACCAGGTTCCTGTACTGGAAATATTTTGCTGTATGCAGATGATGCAGTCATCTTTGCCTCTGATCGAAACCCTATCACCCTCCAGGACTCCTTACAAAGATCATATAATGATGCCGAAGGCTGGTTCAAGGAGCATAGACTGGTAATAAATCTCAAAAAAACAAAAACCATCGGCTGGCCTGCCGGTGCAGCGGTATGGTTACCACTTGCGGCGCCAGCGACCCGGGTTTGGGAATGGACTGGAGGGCCGGCCGGGGGGAGGAGGATCGAGCACCCAGAGGCTGCTCTCCTCCTCCTCCGGGTGGGGTGGGATACGGGTCCCACTGCAATACCGTCACCTGGGTGACCACGAGTGGTGGTGCAGCAAGGACAGCATGAAGCAGGGAGGGAGGACATCCGCCGGGAGCCGGAGCGTTAGCACGCTATGACGTGCATCACTCCTAGACTCTCCTAGCTTGCAGACATCCTATGGGGATGGGCGGAAAGAGGAAAAATACCCTCCGGTGCTCCCTGTAGACAGAGCTTCAGGCCCCAATCCCAAGGCCCCTGCTGGCACAGATTATGGATCCCCGACGAAACTCAGTCGCTCGGGCGGTGGAAAGGGGGGCCCCGCCTCATACCCGCCTGGGGGTCAAACCAAGGCAGCGTGGGGGGATGACTGCACCCGATGCCGACAGACGAGCAGGGATGCACAAGGCCGTAGGAGACTCCCGAAGATGAGGAAGCACTGGGGTGAGAAGGGGCGTAAAAAGAAAGTATAAAAAAATAAATAAATAAATAAAAAACCCATGATCTTCGCCCACGCACAAAACAAATCCAGCAATTTCAAACTCCATATCCTCTCAAGCACCAAGTTTCCACTCGAACAAGTCTACTCATATAGTACCTTGGGATTTACTTTGACCCTGCTCTCTCCTTCCATGATCACATCTCTGCCCTAGCCTCAGCTTCAAATATTCAGCTAGGCATCCTATACTGGTACAAAAACTGTCTCCCCCCTGAGGCCCTCCGACTCGCGGTCACATCGTCTATACCATCCCTTGTGGACTATGGGCTGCCGGTGTATGGTGCTGCAGATCAGACCACCCTCAACAAAATTCGCATTACAATAAACAAGGCCTGTAGGCTAATTTCAGGGATCCCTAGGTTAATGCACACTTGCCAGCTATATGCAATGGCCATGCTGCTTGACCTAGATGAACGTCTCAGATATCAAACCTGTATCATAACAAAAAAAACTCTCCTTGGTCTATCCCCACCAGGTTTGTCAGCCTCCATCCACCATGTAAAATCCCCAGTACAAACTCGAACCTCCGGAAAAACCACCCTGTCAATTCCCAGGGCTAGGACCTCACAGCGTCAAAGGGCCTATTGCTACAGAGCCCCATCCTGGTTCAACACGCTTCCCCCCTCTATCTCTGATGCTCCCACGATCTCCAGTTTCAAAACCTCCCTTCGAAATCACCTATTTAATACACAAAGCTGTGACTGTTACTAAGTTTGGTCTTGCTCAAATGCTGTGACAAAGCCCCCTGAGTGGCTGCACCCAATAATAGAAGACAGCTTGATTTTAATAATTTATTGTATGCCACATTGTTGAAACATGCCTATTTGAACTAAATTGTTGTATACCACATTGTTGTAACATACTGTTGTACTGTGTTTGTCATTTTTTGTGATGAGATACCTTTGTAAATGAGCCCATGGCTCAAAGATTTGCAAACTGATGTACAAATAAATAAATTATTATGTCTTAGTGTGTATAGCACAAAGTTTATTTGTTGCTTTATGTTTACCTGTTTATTCACTGTTCATGTTTAGGGCTTAATAGTAAATGATAGACCCTTCAACTTAATGTATAGGACAAACTTCACAATTTAGGAGAAAACAAGGGTCTATCGGGCAGAATAGGAGAAATTAACTGTGCATTCACAATGTAGTGTTGTTCTGAGGCTTGACCTGAGAATGGATTAGAATGGACTACCTATATCAGTAAATGGCACACAGGTATGAGTGAACTGTACTTTCTATATTTTTATCTGTGTGAGATTGTTAATGGGGACATGTCTTTTGTGTTTGTACTTCGTAACCAAAAAACAGAAGTTTAAACAAAAAAACAGCACTTGACACATACTTTACATGGTAACTTTTGGTATTGAAGTGTACAATCTATGACCAGCATCTAGCAGACTAGACAGGCTTAATAGCTTCCTTCCATCAAAAAGTCTTGTACTCTTAAAAGTTTTACTAAGCCCTGATAACTTCAATATGTGTGACTGTATATGATGTATGTAATCCTTGTTCATTACTGTAGTCTTCACAATTCTTTTCAGATCAGTCATGCCTCAACAATTTCCCTCTTCAGTGATAAGCGTCTATTTCCTTCATTTCTAAGGACTGTTCCTAATGACAACTTCCAGTCTACTGCCTTAGCCCAATTGTTGACCCATTTTGGATGGACCTGGGTAGGCATTTTAGCTTCTGATAATGACTTTGGTCAGCTGGGCAGCCAGAACTTAAAAAAGGAAATTCATCAAACAGGGGGTTGCACTGAATTCCTAGAAATTATTCCAGTTCAAAACTCCAGAAAGAGCATTTTAAAAATAGCTGCAATGCTCAAGAAATCAACAGTGAATGCTATCATTATCTATGCCACTATTGAAAACCTGATGCCATTAATGGAGGAGGTTTCTTTGCAGAATATTACTGGAAAGGTCTGGATAAGCATCACTGCCTGGTCTATTTCTGCAGACATTTCCAACAAAGAATTGCTGCATTTGTTTCGTGATAGCATTGGGTTTGCACAACATAGTGGTGAAATTCATGGGTTCAAACAGTTCCTTTACAGCATTCACCCTTCATCATCTCCTGATGATATTTTTATTAAGATATTCTGGGAGCAAGCTTTTGGTTGCAAGTGGAAAGATAATGAAACAAATCAAATTGCAAAACAGAGGAGCAATGAGAGGGAGAGGATGCATTGTACAGGTCAAGAAAAATTAGAACAACTGGACATCTCTTTATATGATGTATATAATTTCAGATTTACATTCAGTACATATAAGGCAGTATATGCAACAGCTCATGCTTTGCATAACATGTTCACATGCAAACCTGGAGAAGGTCCATTTTGCAATGGATCATGTGCAAACCATAATGATAATATCAAGCCATGGCAGGTAAGAGCAAGGTATTTTACATCAGTTGTTTCCATCTCCATGTTCCTCATGTATTTCAAATGCAATCCCTATTATTAATCACACTTTAGTAATCATTAAAACTATGACTAGAGCTGTACAGGATGTTAAAATTCTGCTACAACAGAATTCCTCTGAATTTGGAAAAATTCTGCAGAATTCCATTGGTAGTGAAAGTCTGACATCTCACATGCAAATTTGTTTTTTCCAATTAATTATCTGCAATTTACATAAACCGTAGATTTGTTTTCCACAGTTCACAGAAAAATATCACATGGTTTATATGATCTGAGGAAAATTGTTTTGTGGTTTACAGAGAAATTATTTTTGAAATTCAAAAAAGAAATTCAAAACTGAATTTTTGAAAGTGGCATTGCCATTTTACATGAATTCCGCTGACAGAATTCTGTGTTACACACAACCCTAAGTGGGACTTACAGTTAGTATTGCTCATGGATAAAAGTTTTCAGAAAAAATGCCAGTTCTATAAGGGTTACAATTATTGGATGAATTTTATTTAGTTGTTTGTTGACTGGGAAAAGAGGACTACACAGTTCTTCCTGTTTTCAGTCCAGTCCTGGGATATGGGGTGATACAAATGCAAACTGATATATTGAATCAGGTTAAGCAGTTGGTATTTTTAATGAATGGGGAAAGCTGGCCAGGACAATGGAAAAATTCCCCTACTCTTCTCAAGAAATGCCATAGGATCTTTAATGTTCACCTGAACAACCACCAGAAGAGGCAGATGGGACTTCGGTTTAATGTCTCATCCGAAAGACAAAAGAAGGAGGACTTCTGTTGTTGAAGCACATTTTCTTTTTGATTCATACTGCAACATTTTAACAGATATAAACAATAAAGCACCCACAACAAAGAACTGCCCAAAACACAGTATATTAAAGGTTCCTTACTAATTTATTTCATACAGACATCATAGTGTACATAGTGCTCAAAGTAGTTCACCCCCAGTCAATTGCATACAATTTGTGGGCAGTCAACTAGTTACGTCATCGGGTAGGTACCATCTGACATTTTTTCTAGTTTCTCCTAGGCTTCATGAGATACAGCAATCCTACTTATGCCAGATCATTATATAATGTCCAGTGACCAATCACATAGCAATTAAAAATATGCAATGGATTACCTATATCAGTGAAATGTCAAACAATCGCTACCCTGTAACATGACTAACTAGTCAGGTGCCATTGTGTTTTATGCGATTGACTGGGGTAGGCCACTTTGAGCACAATATACACTGTGTTGTCTGTATGAAATAAACTGGTAAGAAACTTTTAATATGCCATGTTTTTCACAGTTCTTTGTTGTGAGTGCTTAGTTCTTTGTAGCTGCCAGTACTATGTTTTGATTTTAGCATCACATCTGCTTTCCCATTAAGTGCCATTGTTTTGGATACTGCAGAATTTGCCTTTGCATGCTCAATCCATTTTTCACTGAACACAAAAACTCAGGAAAGGTACTGCAGGACACTGAGGGACAAAGGAATGGCCATGTGGAGGAGGGAAATGAGCTTAAAAAGTAAAATTATAAAACTGACAGTACTCCATACTTTATTTATAAAATGTCCCACATGAATTCATAGAAAGGGGTACAGACAAGGACTGACAGCCCTGGCTTAAGACCCTGTGAGACCCCTCTTAAAATCATTTAAAAATGTTTTGCTGGATCTGAGACCATGCCAGATCCTACTCACTTTATTTATTTATTTATTTAGTTTTTGTTGACCGGGTAAGTGCACTAGACAAATCCTGCCTATTTTCAGGCACGACCCGGGGGAGGGGAAAACAGATGAATACCAACCGACCTTGAACCAGATGAAACTGTTGATGGTATTTTTAGTGAATGAGGGAAATTTGGCCAGGACACTGGGGAAATTCCCCTACTCTTTTCGATAAGTGCCATGGGATCTTTAACATCCACCTGAACTACCACCAATCCAGGCAGATGGGACCTCGGTTTAATGTCTCATCCTTAAGACGGCACCTCAGAAGTGCAGCACCCCTCTCATGCTGCACTACAGTGTCAGTACTGGGATATTAACCCAAGTGCCAGATGTGGGAAGTGAACACACAGCCCTCTGATCTCCCAGCCTCAGAGGCGAGTGTGCTACCTACTAAGCCACTGACACTGATTTATGATCTGGCAATAATACCACAGCAAGTGCCTTTAAAGTACACAACTGGCAATGCTGACAAAAGATGCAGCTATGAATAATGTCTCTGCTTCATGGGGCCCCTTAAAATGTGGGATGCCTGAAAATGTTTAGCAAATGGGTTGGAAAAATAAAGTTTCCTGACAGATAGAAGCCGGCACTCGGGCAGGTGGCTCACAGGAGGAAAGATGGTGGCTGCAAGCTGAAACTCGAGGAGTACACAGCAGGGGTCTGAAAAGCTTTCTTATTTCCTAAGGCAGGTAAACCACCATTGCCTGCCTATTGATCTGAACTACTGTACATACTTAAATATTGAAATATTGAATTCAAGAGTGACAAAATTATATTTTACCATGCGCTTCTCTGTAGATTTGTAACCCATCTAACATGTTCGGACACTTTCCAGACTATCCTGTGCCGCAGTTCAGTTATTGCCTTGTTCTACCCTGGTATCATCTCTTTTCGCAGCTACCTGGAGTCCCTGGTAGAGGAGCCCATGACTGGGAGAGGAGGATACCAGCAGCCCACGGGGGCTGTCCCGGGAACAGAGCAGGCTGATATCTTCACAGAGCAAGCTGTTGAATGTTGCATATCAGTGGAGCTCATTTCTTCTGAAACATGCATTTTGCTAGGAGAGATTATATTTACATCAGGCTAAAACCACAAGGGAGTATTATTCATTTCCTAAACTCCCTTATTCTCCTTACCTCTCTGTTTTGTTCTTTCATCTTTTCCCCTGTTACCATTTGTTTTTTCTTCTTCTAAGGTTGCCACCTCAGTGTCACATGAATTGTAAGACCACTCTATGAACGTATTGTGGGACTTGTGCTTTTGTGCTTTTTGCTGATTTTAAGATATATATATTTAAAGATTTTTACCTTCATGCACTTTATCATTTTCTAACATCTAATTTAAAACATGGCTAGGTATGCTCACATGTTTAGCATGCACAGCGTGACATTCCCTATAAAGCACATGCATTGTGTTTTGAATGTCAGATTCACCATTTTGCAGGAACGTTGGAATGCTGAGGCTGTGTGCTGATTTTCTAAACGCCATTTTCCAAGTTGTAGAAATCTGCCAGTTTAAATTTTATATTTGATGTGTGCTGTGTCTTGCTTTTCCTTTTCTACCCTCTAGTCTGTTACTATATGACTTGTTATCATATTATTACCGTGAATGCTAGAACGGTGGAATTCAGCACTAGTGGTGCTAGTAGTCTTTAAGTTTTTAAGGACATTTTTTTTCTCACTTTGATTGGAGCGTTGTTACTGATTGCATGTGTGTATAAGGAGGCCTAACTCAAGCTATTTTTCACTCTTACTGTAAAGTGAAAGTCAGACCAGGATAGTGACCACAGTTGTTGCAATGCTTTTTTTTTTCCTTTGTTTTTTTCAATTATCTTTCATGCCTGTCATGGTCCCAGAGGACTCTGTCAGGCATCCAACATGTATCCTGCCCTGCCTGAAGCCCCCCTCAACTGTATCTTCCACATCTTTGCCCTCGCCTTGCAGCTGGTACCCCCAGCTTAACCCCTCTGGGGTAGGGCCACCTCTCCCACTTTGGGCACATTTCAAACCTTGTAGACTCCAGCTGCAGACATGGGCCCCTGAGCGGAGGAGCTGTGAAGGTCGGCGAGGTTGGGCCCGGCAGTGGGCATGGGGATTGGTGCCATCACCTACCCCTGAGGCTGGGTTTTTCCATGTTCTATACCCTCCCCCCATGTGTGGGCATGCCCCGACGCTATCTGGCACACATCTACCCTGCCAGCATCGGGCATGCTATTACGTGCCTGCCTGGCTTTCTACAGTACCCCCGGTCTCCACTGGAGGTCACTGGCTCACTGGGCCATCCCACCCCTTGATCCAGGGAGGAGAGCACCACACGGGCACTCAGTCCTCAACCCTTCCCCTACTGACCCCCGGCACCTGAGTTTGTTCCCGAACCTGGGTCGGTGGCGTGGCATGAGGTGTGACATCCAGCACCTCAACCCTCGGGCCAGTCTAGTTGTTGCAATGTTAAAGTAAGAATCTGATATTTTATAACATTGGATGTTTGTAACACTGGAAGTTTGATTTTGGAAAGCCTAGCAAATTTCGCTCCTCATATTACTAACAGGTGACTACTCAAAATTAATCCAGACTTGTACTAAATTAATTTTACTTGTCAGACTGTATGACTGTCAGTGAACTTTGCTTATATACCTTTGCATATTTTTATCTATTTATATTGACAAGCATTAAAGAGGATTTAAGGGCAACATAGAGAAAATTGAGCAAAATGTGTTTCTTTTAAATGAAACATTACAGAAAACTGGATACTGATTTGTGTATTTTAATCTCAAAAAGAAGCTTGGGACCCCAGGAGGGAGAGAGACCCTGTGTGAAGAACTCTAAGGCCACAGCAACCTTCTTTTTTTTTTTTTTTTTTTTAAATTTCCTATTTTTTCCCCACGCCTCTCGTCGACCATCGACTCTGGTCACAGACCCTTGGAGCCCCGGCCACCAGATATTGCCATCTCCCCCAATCATCCCTGGCTTACCCTTAGAGAGGTCATGTTCTGACCTCTCTATATCGACCGCTGGAACTGTGACTGGTTGGGGGAACGGCTCCGGTGGCCAATCAGGGCTTTCCTGGGGCAGAGCGTCACCGAGACGCAAGGCATGGGATTTTGTTCCCTCCCATTTTCCCTCCCCAAGGAGGCGGGGACATGTAATGATGCCAGCGTCTGCCCCGCCTCCCTCTCCCCCCCGTTTGAACGTCGGCAGCGCGAGTTCTCCCGGCCTCCGCCAGGAGTCCCCAGTGCTCCGAATGTTGCCCGCACCTTCCCCCCGGAGAAGGAGAGCTGCCCATCAGATGCTCAATCCTTCTCCCCCCAGCCGGCCCTCCGACGATCCGGGTCCGTTCCCGAACCGGGGTCGCTAGCGTCGCAAGCAGAAATCCCACCGCTGCACCGGCAGGCCGGCTCACAGCAACCTTCTTCACTTTTTGTCCACATTCTACAATTTTACAGTCATACAGTTTTGAGTAAATTCTACATTCAGGAGGGGCTAAAAGGGATTAGTAAGGAAACAAAGGAAAAGGAAGTGAATTGAATTGAACTGAACTAAACTGTCACTTGGGAACTGGCTTTTGGCTGAACCAATTATCCGCTTGAACTGTTAGAACCACTGGGAACTGCACCTTGAAAATACTTGAATTTTATTGGAAAAGCAAACAAGCCATTTGACTGTGGTATATTTAATCATTTCTGGACCTAATTAGTGCATGTTATTAGCATATTAAGGAGTCAATTATCCTGTGTATATCTTTCTGTACTTTTGTATTTAGCCGTGTATTGTGTATCTCCTGCTTATTTGAACACCCTGTTTTTTTGCTATTTTTTCCCCCATTTGCTTTGAAAATGGTTAGCACAAAAAAAAATCAAAGAATATTAAATCCTGAGTTTTCCCCACTTATTTGGATCACAAACAATGGGAAAGGAAGGAAACTCCCACTCAGGCAAACTAAGATTACAGAACACCTAACTGAAGAGGTGAGGGGAACTATAACTTCTACTCCTAGAATTACATCTATGGAAAAAGAGACTAGGGAAGATAGGTATATTTCTTCTAGCTCTGCTTTTGGTTCTATGACTCCTGAAGTAACAATTAATAGTCAGGAAAGATCAAAGACCAGTCTGATAACTAATCCCCGATTATTAAAAGAGGATATTAAAAGTGGTCCCATGCATCAATGTTTAGATAGTTTTTTTTCCAGCAGAATTAGATGTGTTGCCAAACCTATGGTCCTCTCATGAGGAAGAAGAAGAGGAAGAAGAACAAATTGAAAATAACACTAGATCAGGGGCTATATGAAAGAAATGACTATATATCAGCCATGCAATATACAATAGATAGGCTGAAGGACTATGAAAAGAAGCTGAGCAAGTCATGTGACTGCACATTCTATCATGGAAAATGCACAATGATGGGTCAAAATAGACCAGAATTTGTTCCAGACTGTTTGGGAGATGATGTTATTCATTTAATGAAAAAAATATTTTGTGAGAGTCTCATATTGTTGGAACAATCAGTTATCAACAAAAACCTTCTTGAAGCCTTGAGAGAAGAAGTAGCAAGAAATAGATTTTAAATAGATGGTCTCATTAGACAGCTAACACAACAAAATATCTCAAATGTATCTGACTTGAATGGTGATGTAACTCAAGAAAAAGAAGGAATGATAGTGTAACTGAACTAAGATCAGATTTCAATACAATTATAATTCCAGATAGTCCGAGTATTGGCAACCATAATAATGTAGTAAAGAAAAAAAACAGAGTAAAAAAGAGAGAGAGAAGGTAGGAAAAGGGATTGTAAGCAATCAGACCCTACAGATTAGAGATAATAAAGATCCCAAAGTGATTGAAGTTAAGGGAAAAGATACTGGATAAGCTAAAGTTGTTGATCATACTTCTTGTCAGACTGTTCCAAACATTCTTAGTATGGAGGAAAATAGTTGCCAAGACAAAGGGAACACCATTAATGCCCACTCAGCTATATTTGCTGATTTTGGTAAATTAAAACAGGAAATCAAGAGTTTGAATGATAAGATTGGTGTCTCTGTATCTAGAGAATCGGGTACAATGGAAAATAAAACTGATGTAAGACAAAAGCAATGCAGTAGCAAAGAAAAAAGTCTCACGCGCAAAATCTAGAAACACTTGTAATGATGAAATGCAATCAATTAGATTACCCATTTGTGAGATTCCTTGGCCCTGAGGATTGGATTACATTGGACCAGGAGGATCGAGTAGCACAATTGATAAGATACATTGCAATTCCTACTTGATATAGAGATAAGTAGGCAAGATATATTGGATATCAGGGTCATAAATATAGAACTGGCACTGTTAATTGATGTCATATTTCTATCACCCAGAGTAGCAAATTACATATGGCTAAATGGTTTAACAATTCAAGGCAAAGACTTCAGTGTGACCTACACCAATAGGTTGATGTTTAACAAAGAAGGCCTGATGGAAAAGGAACAGCTGAGAAAACAAGTTAGACTGTGCATGTTTGATCTTCGGCCTTAAAGGGAGAAACTGGACCTAAACTGATGGAACCATCTATAACTTATTTGAAAATATTTTACAAATATCACTAGAAGGAAAAGGGAACATAAGAGCTGATAGAGTTGGAACAGATACACAGGTGAATCTAACTATTAGTAATGAAGATATAGCCAATAGAATTCTACAAAAGGTGACATCACTAGATGCTCTGGGTATATACCTAGTTGAAGCAGGTGTATTTGGAGATTGAGAAATAGGAAATGGTAGCAAGGAATTGGAATTACATACAACTGCAAACAAATATCGTACATTGTCTGGCTATTATAATTGACAGATTCAAAACCTGAGTATTTCCCTTGTGAAGACTAAAGAAACAGAACCAATAGGGAAACAACAAGGTATCACTTTGATCTCATGGAATTTATTAGGGTGGTATAATAAATTAGCGGATAACGACTGGAATAGTGTTATTAAGAAATATGATTTGATTGAAATACAAAAACTTGGCATAACATTGATGATGAAATAACATTCAACGGGTTTGAACCTTTTCACCTTCAAGGAACTAAGGTGTCTACTCTGGGGAGATGCTCAGGGGGACTTATTTTACTGTTTAAAGTTGGTTTCTTTCATAAGACTATTTTCATCTCAAAAGGAACCAATCATATAGTGGTCTATTTTAAATTATTTGAGAAAGAAATTATAGTTGTCAATGTTTATATACCAGTTTTTATGACCACAGTATTTGGGACAATTTGAGTAACTCCCTTCGGGGAATAATAGATTCTTTCCCTGATGTGGGTACCCTGGTTATTGGAGATTACAATGCTAGGGTTGGTAATTATGATGGATATATGGGGAATCCATATTACCAATATAATATCAAAACACCTATGGGACTGAGGCAATCAAAAGACACAAAGATTAACTCTGTGGAAAATAATCTTATTCTCCTAATGGAAGAATTTAATCTTTATCCCCTTAATGGGAGATTAGATGGAGATAGGGAAGGAGAATGGACCTACTCATCACCAAGAGGGTTGTCTGTAGTGGACTATGCCCTCTGGACAGAATTCAACCCCTTATGGGAAACATTGATAATACAGTAGAGGACAGTGCTGAAAGCAATCACCTCCCAATGGATTTAACATTAGGTATGGATACTAGAAGGACAACTGAGAGTTCACAATTACTGAATTTGGAAATTCGATCTTCTAAAAAGGTAGTATGGCAAAAGATGTCTGATATAAATATACTTAAAATCATGGACGATTCCTTTATTAACAGAGGTCCCTATTATCTTATGACTTTAACTATGACCCATTTGGATAATATGATTGTACAATTATTAAAAAAAGTAAAGATGAGCTGAAGGTTAGCATAATGCACACACAAAATAATATGCTACATACAGGCTGGTATGACAAGGAATGTAAAAACATGAAGAAAAAGATAAGGAACATTTATAGAATTTACAAGATCAAAAGACTAGGTAGCTCCTTAAAGAACTTAACTTAGCTCAAAAAGAATACAGAGAGTTAATTAGGAGAAAGATATCAGACTATCACAAAAAAACAGTGGAAAGAAATGTTAGATGCAATAACCTCAAATAATATTAAAAAAAGTTCTGGAGATTTGCAGCTACTGGAACAAGTAATTATAACATTTATTTAGATATGTATATCTCGGAAGACAAATGGATGGCACACTATGAGAGTATATTTTGGGACTCCAATATAATAGAAGAACATCTCAATTATCATACAGAAGGGCATCTAATACTACACATGGATGACATTTTATTGGCAATAAATTCCCTGAAAATAGGAAAAGCTAGGCAGCCCACTGGCACAGCAGTAGCGCTACTGTTTGCAACGCTGATGACCTGGGTTTGGAAACAAGCTCGGGAAGTCAGAGGGCCAACTGGGGGGAGAAGACTGAGCATCCCTTTTACTTTTATTCATTTTGAACATCCTATTTTTTTTTCTTAATTAATCTTTGGATTTTTGGTGTCATCCAATATGATGTTTGCCCCTGATTTTTATATTTAGCTCTCATAGGAATGCATTTACTTATTTCTAGATCCAGCTTATTACATAAAACATGCCATTTTTCTTGGATAGTTTTATTTTGAAAATCCAAACCCCAATTCCATTTGGCCATAATGTCTTTTAATTTCTGGAAATCTGCTTTATTAAAGTCTAGGATTTTAGTTATACCCTGTTGATTGATAAAATTTTCTTTAAGTTCGAACTGAACCACAGCATGATCACTATTGCTAAGGGAAGGGGGCTGTATGGCAATCTGTTAATGGGTCGCCAGATTGGTGAGGATTAAATCAAGGGTATTTGTCCCTCTGGTAGGTACTTGTACCCTCTGTTCAAAGCCCATATGACCAACATCTCTATATATATATGTATTTTCAATACTACTCGTTCCATTTAATGTGTTCCAATCTACTCCTGGTAAGTTTAAATCACCCATAATTATTAATCTATCTGCTGGGTCTAAATCCTGGAGGTGTTTTACTAGTGCACAGTGGTTCTCTCTCGACATAGAAGGGTGTCTATATATTATGCCTAAAATAATTTTAGGTTTGTTTAATGGGGATAGTTTTATCCAGATATGTTCTAGGTTTGATTTTGTGATAGGTATTTCTTCGGATTTTATGTCTTCATGAATATAGATAGCTACTCCTCCCCTCTTTCTAAATTGCTTAGAGGTTGAAAATCAATTATATATCTCTATATTTTGATTCCAGGTATCTGCCTCCTCCCACCATGTTTCTGTCACAGCACAGATTTGTATATTACGTGTTACCATTAACAGTTTAAGTTCATTCATTTTTGTGACCAAGTGTCTAGCATTTA
Source organism: Neoceratodus forsteri (assembly GCA_016271365.2). Lineage (NCBI taxonomy): Eukaryota > Metazoa > Chordata > Ceratodontiformes > Ceratodontidae > Neoceratodus > Neoceratodus forsteri. The sequence continues at coordinate 1,059,661,506 of CM028130.1, read as the reverse complement.
ACAAACGGCCTTTCCAATTTAATTGACTTTTAGATTGTTCCAGTCCAGGACATGTAACCTTTTCTGTGTTATCCATATAACTTCATTAAATCACTTAGCCAGAACCCTTTTACTCATTTTGTTAAGGTGGAGCCCATCTGGTGCATACAAGTTTGTGTTTTTAAATATACCCCTATTGTTCAGAAATGAATATTTCCTTTGCTTACACATAATACTTAATCTCTTATTTATTGTAATTGTATCATTCAATCTGTAGTTTTTGGGACCATGTGTAGGGAGAATGCTTGAGATACGTATCTGTCCTCCTCTTTGCACAATATCTAATGCTACTGATTCTATGTCTTTGATTATTTCCCCTGTTTTACATCATTTATATCTGCATGTAAAATCACCAGGGGATTTTCTAGGTGACTCACAAGGCCATCTCATCTTCTGTATTTATAACCTCCTCTTATTCTGGGGTCAGGCTTTCCAATCAATTTGTTAGTGCAATGGGTTTTGTATTATAAATATGGCCCCTCTTTTTTTTGTACCTGGTTTGACTATAGACCATTCTGCTACATCCTCATCAATGCCCTGTGACATTTCAGTCATATCTCTTACATTGACTATGTCTGAGATCATGGGAGTTTCCTTTAGGATTTGATATGGCACTATTTCATTTGAGACCTGGTCAATATATTGTTCCAATGTTGGTATCTCAGCCTCTGTTTGTACATATGGATGAAATTCTATTGGCAATAAATTCCCTGAAAATAGGAAAAGCTAGGCCGGCCCACCGGCACAGTGGTAGCACTACCGCTTACAACGCTGATGACCCAGGTTTGGGAACGAGCCCGGGAAGTCAGAGGGCCAGCCAGGGGGAGCAGACTGAGCATCCCAAGGACTACTTGTCTTCTTCGGGGGGGGCAGTGACTCAGCATTTGTCTGGCCCCAGGTGGAGGTCCAGGGTACAGCAAGCATTCAGTCGGATGCAGGGGGAAGACGTGACAGACATCGGCAGGCTCACCTTAACATCCTGGGTGCATGTCACATCTACAGAATGGGGAAAATGCTTTCCAGGCTCTGAGAAGATGGAACTCTGGAGCAGACCTCTGATGGCTCACACCTGCCTGACAGATCCCTGATCCCGATGAAACCAGAAGTGTTCGGGGTGCAGGAGCCTCATCTCATCCCCACCTGGGGGATAGAACTGCAGCTCCATGGGGAAGCTAGGAGGCCAAAGGTAGGTGGCAGAAATGGAGGCAGACTGCACTGGGGCTCCCGATGATGTGGGGGCTGGAGAGACGGGGGTAGGATAACATACGATTAAAAAAAAAAAGTAGGAAAAGCTCCGGGTCCGGATGGAGTCCCAGCTGAAGTATATTTATATGATAACATACGCTGGATTAGAACTTTAGTAATCTTTTTTAACAAGTGTATAGTAGAGGGAAAATATCCCAAATCTTGGTAGGATTGAAGTATTGTTCCTGTTCATAAAAAAGGCAGTGTTATAGACTCTTCTATGTATCACCCAATAAGCCTTTTGGATGTTAATCTAAACATATTTCTAGAACTTTATTAGAAAAACTGCTATGTGAAATTGAAGTAACTGGGGGACTATCACCTTTTCAAGCAAGTTTTAGGAAAAATTACTCAACATCAGATAATATATTTGTTTTAAAACATTTGATAGAAAAATATATTCACATACAAAAACAAAAGATATATGCAGTTTTCATAGACTATTCTGCAGCATTTGATACCATTGCCAGGAATATACTCTGGCAAATTCTGGACAAGAGAGGAATTGATAGGAACCTGATTAATATTATTTCCTCTCTTTATTCTCATACTTGGTCCAGGATTCATATGGGAACATAAGGAGAATTATCAGCCCTGGTAAAGGTAAATTATGGTGTAATGCAAGGCTGTGTGCTTGCCCCCATATTGTTTTCTTTATATGTTGACACAATTCTGAGGGAACTGGATGTAACATATACAGATTCTCCAAAATAGAAAAACTTAGTTGTCCAGCATTGGTGCATGCAGACGGCTTTCTGGTATTCTCATTAACTTAATCAGGACTACAAAATAAGTTAAATATCCTTAATAAAAAATTTCAAGAACTACAGTTGAAAGTAAATATATAGAAGACAAAGATTGTTGTATTTGGTGATAGTAAAATATCTAAAGGGTGTTGGAAATTAGGGACACAAAAAATTGAAATAGTTAAAAGCTATGTATACTTAGGTGTTACAAGTGCAGATCGTACTTGGTTGGAACAAACTAAAACAACTGTAAAGAAACTTAATAAAACAATGCTAGGCTTTGAACACTTTATCATAAAATATGAGGCACAGACATTAAGACCTCTGATACAAGTCATTAAAGCTACAGTAAATGTCACCCACAAATGCTTTATGGAACAGAAATCTGTAACATTAAGGCAAGGGATAAATTAGAAGTCCCATTATATAAAGTACTTAGAAGAGCTTTGGGATTAAGTTAAATTTGTCCATCTGCATAGACCAGATCTGAAGTAGGTTTAACCAGGGTTGATGCCCTTTTTCATATTAGGAACATGTGTTACTGGTTGAGACTCATTTATCTTCCTACTAGCACTTTAACCTCTTGTTGTTTGAAGGAAAAAGAAAAATAGCTCCTTATTGGATATATAGAAGTCAAGTGTTGGTATTATAATGTGATGCAACTGTTAAAAGAATATGATTTATACGTATTAAATGACTGGGCCAAAAAAATGTATAACTGCCAGTATTAAATATAAAAAATATGTTGTTAAAAGAATAACTAATATCTGGATTAAAAAGGATTTAGATCAAATACAGGGTTCCTCCTTTGCTAGATAACTTGCAGAAAACAACTTTAGTTTTGGTTTCAAACCATATCTGGACATTTTGACAAATTTAACTTTAAGGAAAACTTTTTCGAAGTATAAATTTGAAAATTTTCCAAATAATGTGTTAACAACAAGGTATAAAAAACTCCCCAAGGAATGTGAGCATTGTTTATGTTCATATGGTGGTGTTGAAAACTTGAATCATGTATTATGGAAGTATACATGGGCCTGGATATTCAAAAGGGTAGCGCATGGTGCAACAGTGTTGCACCATGCGCAACCCACTGATGCGCCCCGGCACGATATTCAAATGGGGATTGTGCCTGGCACAAATCCCAATGCGCCAGAGCGCATCAGTAATGTATGTGGCGCAGGTAGGGGGGGCATGCCCATGCATACTCCACACATCCCGATATTCAGCCTGGGATGTGCTGAGTCCATGTATGCACAACCCCTACTTGCGCTGCACACAGGTGAGCCCCCCAAAAAAGGAACAAAGGCTGGCCATCCACAGGTGAGCTGCCGTATTGCAAGGTGCAACACGGCAGCTGCCACCTATGGGTGGCCACCTTAGCTCCAGCTCCACCTCCGTGGTGGCACCCCCCATGCCCAATCATGGGCATCTGTGTAAATAAATTCATGTCCTATATCCCTGGTGGTCCAGTGGACCACTGGCAGCCCGATCACGGGCTTAAGTAGTCTACCCCTGTCTGTAATTTTTCTCCCAAATTGTTATGGTGCAAGCCTTTGTTTATCATTTTGTACTGTCTATGCATTAATTTCTAGCTATGTATTTGGGTCTCGGCCCCCAGGTTGCATCTGGAATCGAGCATGTTGCTCAGTATGCTTTCCTGGTAAAACACATAAATAAATAAATATAAAAGAATTCATGTCCTATATCCCTGGTGGTCCAGTGGACCGCTGTCAGTTCGATCGCGGGCTTAAGTATACAAATATTCATGTCCTATATCCCTGGTGGTCCAGTGGACTGCTCGCAGCCCAATCGTGGGCATTTGTATTAAAAAAATAAAGTCCAATATCCCTGGTGGTCCAGCGGTACCCCCCTCCCCACCCGACAACTGAGCCCCACTGCCCCATTCCCCCCCGGTCAGTGGCGGGTGGCAGCACCCCACCTGCCTGCCACCCCGCCACCCATCGACTGACACTGTAGGTAAGGCTGTATGCCCATTGGTCCACAGCATGAGCCAATGAGCATGCAGCCCATACCGTACTACACAGTCCAGATATGTGAATCCATATTTTGAGGAGGGGGGTACCACTGGACCACCAGGGATATCGGACTTTATTTTTTTTTATACAAATGCCCACGATCAGGCTGTGAGCGGTCCACTGGACCACCAGGGATATAGGACATGCATTTTATTATACTTATGCCCATGATCAGGCTGACAGCAGTCCACTGGACCACCAGGGATATAGGACATGAATATTTGTATACTTAAGCCTGCGATCGGGCTGCGAGTGGTCCACTGGACCACCAGGGATATAGGACATGAATTTTATTATACTTAAGCCCATGATCGGGCTGACAACGGTCCACTGGACCACCAGGGTTATGGGACGTTATTTAAATCTACATATCAGGCAGAGGGGCACATTGCCGAGCTGTGCAGGGGGCATCGGTCCCCGACGGCTGCTGCCTGGCAGGGCGCCAGGCACAAGTCGCCGGGGATCAGCACACCTGCATGCAAATGGGGCCATAATGACATGCAAATGGCCCCATTTGTGCCTTGCATACATTATGGCCCCATTTGCATGTGCACTTTTGAATATCGCGTTTGTTGCTCATAGCGCAAGGAAACTTATGCTAGCGCATCCCCCTGCTCCACTGTGGCCACTTGCGCTGGCGCAGTGCCACTGCACCATGCGCACTGCGGGTGGCCAGGGTGTGATATTCAACAATCCTGTGCCATGGTGCAGCTCCATTGAATATCGCCCAGCCAACGCCTCAGCGCAGCCAAGTTGCACTGCACCCAGGCTTGCACCATAGCCTGGCACAGTCTGAATATCCGGGCCATGGTATATAAAAGAAAGGAGAACCTGGTTAACTGCTTTTTTGGACCCAAAATATCCTATAAAAGATTAATTACTGACAGTTATACTGCTACATATGGCAGATGAATGGGCCATCAATCGATTAGCTAATTATTTTTGTGCAATACTGAAAAAAAAGGAGACTTTTGGCAAAATCAACTTGATCTTTAATAATCATTAATGAGATGTTTGACTCTGTTTTAGTAAATACAGTATCCCAAGTGGTTATATTATATTGTAATTTATTCTACTCTTAAATTTTTGTGTATGTATTGTACTATTTGTGAATGGCTTTTTTAAGCTCAATAATAAAAGATTACTTGACTGACTGACTGATTCGGGCAGGTATCAGGCAACAGAGACCAGCAAATAACTAGTCCCTGTGTCTACCTTTTAACTGAAATCAGAAGGCACGCACAGAATGTTGAGTTCCGAGATAGCAGCCATGTTTTTTTTCTCATATAACGAGATCATTCCACTCATGGCTCATGTGTTGCTTTCCCCACTCTGCAAAAAAAAAGAGATTTATCACCAATTGCTTTCCTCAGTAAATCCCACAAAACAAGTTTTACCTGTTATTAAAGGTTCTTCCACTCCTGTTATTTTTTATAATGGCACCACCCACCTGATGGGCCATGTCGCACCATAAAAGTGGCAGCGGCTGGTGCTGTACTTGTAGGGGAAGACAGTCACATTATCTGGGGATGCAAGAGTGCTGGAGCACCCCCTCCCCCCCAAATACCTGTGGAACACACCAATGCCCTCTACTGGCAATTCAAGCAGTGGATGAACTATAGTACTTTACAGAATACTTTTTTATATACATTTCTATTTACTTTCTACTTTTGTAACTGCTTTTAAATATTATATTTAGGCCAGCCCAATGGCACAGCAGTACCACTACTGCTTGCAATGCCAGTGACCCAGGTTCAGGAATGAATCTGAGTTATCAGAGGGCTGGCTGGGGGAGGAGGCTTGAGCATCCAGCAGACTGCTCATCTCCTCCAGGGGGTGGGGGGTACACTGACTCGGTGCATGCCTGGCCTCTGGCGATAGCTGCAGGTACAGATCACCCAGATCTGTTCTGGGGGGGAGGCATGACAGATGTCAGCATAAGCCATGATGTCAGCATATGTCATGACTCCAGGGGGGCGTACAACAAAATATTCAGCCACAGCGTGACACTGACAAGAGGGTCCGATATGGCCCTCTACCACCGAGCCATGACCCACAAGGAGGACCCCCATGAGATCCTGAGGTATGAGGGGCTCAGGGCCTGGCCCCATCTTGTCCCCACCTGGGGGGGTAAGCCAAGGCTCCATGGGAGGTCCTCAGGGGTTCACAAGTGTCCAGTGGGGAGTCAGGTGACAGTGTTGGAGTGAAGGGGCATAAAAAGAAATTACAAAATAAAAAACATTGTATTTAAAATGTGGCCAAAAACTAATTTTCTAAGTGCAATAATGCACTCCAGACAGGGCAGTGATGGCCTGCACCCTCCCTTCTAGGAGCTGTAAGGCTCTCTGTCTGTAGCCTTGGGCCTCATGAAGCCCCTGGGCTGACTAAATGATGGTCAGTGGCTTTCTAGGGCCCAGCCTAAATCCCTACAGTCAGGCATTAGAGAGAACAGTGGATGGGGCTGGGGCCATCACAAACCAGAGTGGAGAAGCAGGTTGATGGTTCAGGGGCAAGAAACTTGATTAAAAAAATCTCCAGGTTAAGAGCCCAAATGGAAAGCATGCATTAAAGTGATCAGTCATGTAGTATATGGCAAGGTAAAAAGTTCCTATTTTCAAAAAAACAAAACAAAATGAGAGTCTCTAGATCTGATGAGGAGGGGAGAAGAAGGTGTCACTGACCTGAGTCAATTGGTGACAGTAAGCAAGATAGGAGTAGAACAACCAACTGCAGTGTTCAGTATTCCTGCTTCTCCAAGCTTATCTAGGAGGATAGGGTGGGCCATAGTATCAAAGACCTTGACTGGATCAGTGAAAATGGCTTCAATGATTTGGCCCTGGTCCATCCCTTTCAGAATCGGGTCAGTGGCCTGAAGGAGGACGGAGATTGTGGAATAGAATTTGCAGAAGCCAGACTGGAAGGGGAAGAGGAAAGAGAAGGAGTCAAGAATGGAGGAGAGCTAGCTGCTCGCCGATGCAGCGGTAAGATTTATCGCTGTGACCTGGGTTCGGGAACAGACCCAGGGGGTGCCTGAGAGCCAGCTGGGTGTGGGAGGGAATTGAGCAGCCATTGCACCCTCTTCACCTCTGAGGGGGGGAGGTTGAGTGTCTCCGGTCTGGTGTTCCCAGGTGACCATGGGATGCACTGCAACTGGAGCACCTGTGAGCATCGCTCCTGGGGGGCATGTCAGATGCATGATGCAGTTGTGTTGTGGCATCTGCCTAGACATGCCCCACTAACAATAAGCAAAAATTGCCTCCAGCGTATGACCGTGAAGCCTCCCTCTTGCCTCAGACCTGGTGGCTCCCCCAACACATCTGTGATAGAGATCCATCTGGACTATGAATGGGGCTCTGGTGGCTCTGCCCTGGAGGGGTAACCCAGGGGGCACTGTATTCAGGGGAGGATCTCTGGGCTGGTGATGGTGGCAAGTGGATGAAGGGAACAAAGCCACCAGAAGATGAAAAAGCATTGTAAGAAAAAAAAAAAAAAAGAATGGAGGAGAGCTGAGAGAGGATGAGCATCTTCTATACCTTGGCTAAGACAGGAATGAATGATATGAGATGGTAATTCCCAGGAAAAGAGGCATCTCCCCTATTGTGGAAGGAAGGGCTTTAGCCTGATTCCAGATATGGAGGAACGTCCTGAGCAGAATAACAGGTTGAGGGGGTAGCAATACAAGCAGCAGTAGCAGAGGTAGAGAGGTGCTGGTGCTTGGGGTGTACCCCACTGTAGCTGTGACCTATAGAAGGATTTAGGGAGAGCAGAACAGTGAAGACTGCCACAGGGGAGATTCAGGAGACAGAAAAAGAGAGGAAGGGGGGCAGAAGCAGCAACAAGAGTGGTGGGAGAAACAATGGCTTTCAGTAGATGTAAGGGGAAGGAGTAGTACAGTGAGAGAGCGCAGAAGATGAAACAAATCATTAAAAAGTGCTGTGGGGGGGTGCTAGAGAGCCAGGTCTGAGGCAAGGTGTCTTTCACATATGGCTCTTACAGGAGCAGAAGAAACACAAATTTAAACGATATTTTATTTTGGAAAAAAAAGAGTCATCATTTTTTAAAAGTAAATACATTAAAAGCACATGCAATGACAAGAAATGTGATATTAGGAGTTTTATCACTTGCAACTCAGATTACGTAATTTACTACATTATTTGCCATGTTCTCTTTATTACATTGGTTAAACTACCAGACCATTAAAACAAAGAATAATGGAGCATAAAAGTTACATAAGAAGGGAGGATATAAAATCTCCACTAACTCGTCACTTTATGGAATGCCACCACCAAATATCTTCTCTGAAATTCTTCAGACTAGAAAGGGTTCTGGAACCTAAAAGAGAAGGCAGTAGAGAATCAACCCTTTTAAAAAGGAAAGCATGATGGATTGTCACTCTGAAGACATACAAGAAGAGATATGGACTTCATGAGAACATTGTATTGACTCCTTTTTTTAAATAAAATACATTTCTTTATTTGGGTGTAACTCAGAATTTTATAGCTCTACAATTTTTTGCATCCAGGTTATGTATAGTCCGAAGTGATGGGGCTTTGATTTTTAAACATTACCCTGAGGGCACCTAAGAATGACACAAGCTCTGTTGCTTAAAGTCTTTTTTTATTTTATTTTTTTTATTTTAGCTTTTGTTGACCGGGTAAGTGCACTAGACAAATCCTGCCTATTTTCAGGCATGACCCGGGGGAAGGGGGATACAGTTGCATGCCAACTGACCTTGAACCAGATCAAGCTATTGGTGGTATTTTTAGTGAATGAGGGAAATTTGGCCAGGACACCGGGGAAATTCCCCTGCTCTTTTCGATAAGTGCCATGGGATCTTTAACATCCACCTGAACTACCACCAATCCAGGCAGATGGGACCTCGGTTTAACGTCTCATCCGAAGGACGGCACCTCAGAAATGCAGCACCCCTCTCATGCTGCATTACAGTGTCAGTATTGGGATATTAACCCAAGTGCCAGATGTGGGAACTGAACCCACAGCCCTCTGATCTCCCTGCCTCAGAGGCGAGTGTGCTACCTACTGAGCCACTGACACTGCTAAATAGTTCTAATTCTAAAAATTTTAAAAATCTAATTTTCTAATAGTAGTATTATGTAAAAGGTCCAGTCACATGGATTTGACCTTTTTCTTATACTGTAGATTTCGATTTTCCTTTTCTCTCTTCTCTTGAAAAATCTTTCACACACACCTCCGTGACCAAACCACACATACCCTATAAATCATTTCTTTCCCACACTTTCTCCTTCTTTCTGCTCTTTTTCCTATTTTTTGTAATTAAAATCTCTGTTTATAAAAAGAGAAACCATAATCAGGTGTAGAGTGTAACCAGTTTTATTGCAGAAGGCTAGTAAGCAATATGGAAGAGGGACCACTCAAATGAAAGTTTGTTTTGAGTGGTTTCCAAAGTGACCGTGCACCCAGGGTAACATCACTCAGTGACGTCCTTACACACCTGCATGTTCACCTTGTGGCCCGGCCCCTTCTTCTACCTTCAGAAAGAAGGATCTGCAGATTCAGTGAGTTGGCATCCTGTTGAATGGCGGCCGGGTCAGCACATTTAGTTCATAAAGGCACTAACCCTAATTCCCTTAAGACACAGGAGTTAGACTGAAGGGACATATTTCAAAAAGGTAGCATTCCCTGTTTTCTAATAATTCCTTGTCTAGGAGGCACATAGAATCTATAAATAAAATGATTTGAGATTCATATAATATACGGCTCACACTTTCTCTTTAGGACCAGAAGAGATGTTTTGGATTTGTAGTGGAGCCATTTTTTGAATGAAAATTATTCCTTCTGAATAAAGGTAAATAAGAGAACTTGGAGACATCTTGTTAAGATACAGATAGAGAAAGTAATTTTTGAAAGAATATGGATAAAACTTATTTATTTTTAGGTGGGGAAAAGTAAATGATTACCCCCCCCCCCCAAAATTCGACAGGATGCCAACAGATGAGAGAACAAAGATTTATTTTTTATTACTAAGAGGAATACAGGCTTGTTCCCCCTTGATTTATTGATTTAAAAACTACAAGAATATTTGTTGAAATAAAATATTTTTTGAAAGAATGTAAAAAAGCATAAGACAATGAGGCTAAGAGGTATTTGCATTGTATTTTAATTACAGAACAAGATTTTGCGAAGCAGTTTTGAATGTTTTGAAAAGTTTAAAGACTCATCTGTCTGATGAAGGAACATAAGAGTTCTGAAACATTACAAATGAAAATAGAGAGCCAATTGGAAAAAATAAAAGAGGATTTGGAGAGTATTTAAAAAAATTGGATGGATTTACTGGGGTTGAGTAGGAGCATTTGTTGAACTGTGCTTTACTTCCATTTTTTTCTTACTCCTCCATCATTCTTTCAAACAACTAAAATTAAAGGAAACCCTGGGAGACACAGGGTGGAGCAGGGGGTGCTAGAGAGCCAGATCGGAGGCAAGGTGTCTTTCACTTACGGCTCTTACAGGAGCAGCAGAAACACAAATTTAAACAATATTGCATTTCACATTTTGGAAAAAAAGAGTCTTATAATTTTGTCAAGGCCAGTTTATTGAATCGGGGGTATAAAAATCTTGAAGATGGGTTGTCCAAAGCAAGTTCCAGGAGAAGGCCAGGACTACACCTGAACTGGTGTCTAAGAGTATTAGAAATCCTCCAACATGAGAGTCCATTCTGGCCACTATAAGAGAGATGAACTGTAAAATTAACCCTTCAACTGCTGGTCACTGGTATTAATTTAGGCATACTACTGCTGGCGATTTTGCTGGAACTTGGACACCATACGTAAATACTTATATCATCTTTTTGGTACTATTATGTTCTCCCATGGCTCACTATCCTGACACACACCTGCCCGAGCACTACTGCCCAATAGGTGTAGTGTCCCGATAGTGAGCATCCCAGCGATGGATTAGGCAATGGTTTGGACAGGGGTAGGTAGCAGATGTGATGGGTTGCTACCTTACCCCTGTTTTTGCTCCTCAAGGGACAGTTGATTAGGGGAGTTGGCCGAGCTGCTCTGGTGGTGTACAAGGCTACAGCACCAGCAGCTCTGTCAGTGTGCTCCCTCAGACCCAGGTTCTGGACCAGGTCATATCCTTTGGCCGAACTCGCCCCCCCATAACTAATATTGTTTAACTCTGGGGTCTGCTCCCCATCGGAGTTAGTTATTTTAGAAAAAACAAGATGACTGTAACTCAGATTAAGCTTTTTTTTAGTAGTCTGACAACTAATGTAAGAAATTAAAGATATATTTTCCTGTTATTACATCTCACTTCATCAATGTACAGTGTGCATCTGTTACAAAAAATAAGTCCAATTTCAGTCAATTGTCATAAACTGTAATGCACATCTTTTTATTAGGTGGAGACTATTGTAAATGCAATAAAAGCATTGAATACCACAATACTTTCGGGAAAATGTCTATTTTTATTCCTAACATGAGTTTTATGATTATACGTCTTATAACTACAGCTCTAAAATACATTCATAATCTTAAACTGGGTGTAGCACTTCAGAACAGGTCTAACACCCCAACTGAACCATATTTCTGGGTATTATGTCAAAACAGCATATGAAAAATAGTGAGGACAATAACAGCCTGGCAATATGAGCACCAGGAATGACAGCATATGTAAACTTCACTGAAAAGTCAAAATAGCAACAATAGCATAAAAATGTAAAATAAGTGCTAGCTCTCTGGGCCCCCTTACTATGCTCACATGAACAGGAGCTGTTTTAACATCGACGCTGAAGTGATACTCGCTCTTTTTCCAGTGCTTATTTTCCAGCACTCATTTTCCCTCACTCTTATGACATAATGCCATATTGGGGTACAACTGTTGTGATGTTTTTTCATCTTGACTTGTTTGTGACAAATAACATCTGTATTAGAATAGATAAAGGTTTACTTAGGCAAATCAGGAGTGTCTTAGATGAATGAAAACAACTTTGCAAAAATAGTCCTGTCGATCTCAGTAAAGTGTAAATTTAGCCACAGTAAATGTGACCAATACAACTAGAAGAACTATCTTGGTGACTGACATGAGTACAAGGAAAACTGTGGGCAATATTTACAAAGCAAGATACCTGAATAAGCATTCACATCATGCATTCACAGTAATGTGCCTGAGCCAGAGACAGACAACTGCTGGGGGAAAATTTTCAAAATTCCCTAGCTTCTGTTAGTGCCAATTTAGACACAGAGTATATGGCCAAAACACTGTACCAAGTATACCACTGGACCACATTGGTTAACACACACACCAGGAAAACAGTATTTGCAGTTTATGAAATAAGTTTTTTTAGTCTGAAGTTGAAGAAGGCGTTTTTTCTGATTGTCTATAGTCTTTTACTGTGCAATATATTTTGAAACATCTTCCCACACAGAGTGGAACATTACAGTCACGACAGTAGTGCCAAGTCGTAGAAGCTCCTCCACATGTTCCTTTCTTATGTTTTGAGCCATCAGCTGTCAGGGAACATGAGGTCTTAGCAGAGCAAACCCTGCAAGGTCTGGTAGGTTTCTTCTGTTTTGATATAGGAAGGATTTTTGCAGCAAAGTACCTAGCAACAAGGCATAGTTCTCTGCCTACACTTGACACATATCTATAGTTTGCAGTAGCATTGCAAAGGTAAGCTTCCACAAGTTCTTCCATGAATTGAGCAACATAATGGTAGTGAGAGCCTTTATCACCCTTTCTTTTGTAAATAACAAAAAAATTGAACACAGCAATATCAACTAGGTGGAAGAATAATTTCTTGTACCACTTTTTGTTTTTTCTGAACATGTTGGTAGTTCTTCAGCATTTGATCATTGACATCTACTCCTCCTATCTTGCTATTGTACTGTAGTACTGCATCAGCTTTGATCTTGGGAACTCTGTCATGTTTGTTACCCACATGATACCATGGTCACCCATATGCACAGTAGTCAGCATGTATACAGTCTGTATTTTCTTGGGCCTTGCTCACCACTGGATTGCTTTCACTTTTGGACAGTCCTCTGCGACAAGTGTTATACTGTCTCCAATATCCAGCTGAGCATCATGAAACTATAGTGGCCATCCTAGTCATGATTCACTGACAGTGCCACATAATTCTGTTTTCAAATTTGGGACTGGAATAAAGGCGATCTGTAAAGACAGTGTACCCCTGTCCAGCAAGTGGACCTAACTATTGAATTACAATGTCCTGAAATGCATGCCCTGTCTTCAGTGCTGAAATATTGCTCACAAACTCTACTGTTACTTCAAGATTATCTTCTTTCTTGATGAGCATTCTGTTCCATATTGTCTTCCCCAGGGCCTGTGATGGTCTGGTCCAATGTTATATTTGATAGATTGTTTTTACCTGCATGCACCACATAATTCCACATGTAGCTTCCCTTCCCATCATTATCTGAATAGCTTTTATATAACTTACAGGTTTTGATGCCACATTTGGAACATTTTAAGGGCATGTACTGTTTCAATGCTGGACTGCCTTTGAATAAAAAGAGATTAATCTATACTGATGTATCTGGCAGGGATATATGCTGTTATAAACTTGTTGTGCAAAAAATCTGTGGCATTTCTATTTTCCAGTTTGTCAGGGGATCCTGCAACACTATCATGTTCCACAAAACGTAGGAATTTTAGAACATCCGTGAACCTGTCACTGTTCATAAGTGAGTGCACAATAGGTGTGGAGAGGAATGGATTTCCGGACCAGTAATCTGAAAGTTGTATGATTTCCACCAACCTAATCCATAGAAAAATACTAAGGAACACATACATTTCAGAGGAAAACCCTGGTTTCCATAAAAGAAGTGCATGAAAATTTGGTTTGAGTACCACTAGACAAAACTTGTTCAGCACATTGGTTAGTTTAAGTAAAATAATTGGTTAGTTTAAGTAAAATTATTTTTATAATGCTGTCACTACCAGAGGGCTCTAGTGCTTAGCATTCAGACCCAGACGTGCTGATCCCAGGGCTCGAACTCAGTGTGTATGGCATTTGGGCACTTAAAGAATGTTTCTTCCCTCTCCCATGACACCCACATAAGCCTTTTGAATCCGACTGGTACATACCTCTGTCCCCCTCCCTTCCCCGCATCACCCCCGGCTGGCCCTAAGCACTTGCATTACAATGCGTCATTTTCAAAGCAGCCTAGTAAGAAATGGTGAGCTCAGTTTGCGTTATTGAAAGCAAGGGTCCGATCACTCGAGATAAAGCCTCCTAAATGACTGACCCATACTTCATTAATTTGGAGCCTGGAGGGAGATAAGAAAACCTGGGATATCAGAGTTGGGAATTGAGTGGGTGGGGATGGGGACTAGGACGCTTGAGGAAGAATAGGGCACAGGGCTAAACTCGACAGACTGGATGGAGCTTTGGTATTTTACTGCTGTTGGTGGTGTCTATGTTTCTAAAACCCGTGGCAGTCCGAGAAAAGCTGCATTTAATTGCTTAGAAAGATTTAGGTAGGCAATTGTGTCGACTGATCGTGTAAGCTGTTGACACTGGATGCAGCACTGTCTTTTTTTTCTTCCTAAAACTGCAAGATCTAGTGCCCTGAATTGATTTTCAGAATGTCACAGCTAACCTTATAAGCTGCTGCTGCCCCCACCCAAAAAGTCACTTCTAGTTTTGGCCTGTGAGTCACGAGATAACAGAGGCAGGCAAGACGACCTGAGGCTGCAAGTGAAAACTATTCTGAATTGTTGTGAATTGGCCTGCTGCCATGTTCCAGATTTTAAATCAAATTAGGTGGACACGTAACTGCACAGCTCAGATACCGGTATGTTCTTTCTACAATGCAGAATAATTTAATATCCCTTCGCAAACTAGCCCCAGAGAAGCGAAACTACTTTACTTTGCTTGTCCTGCCCAGAGCTTGGTAGTTGCCCTCCCTCCTGCAGCTGTTTCTTTCCCTGACTTGCATAAGTCATCCCTAGCCGATTTCTCCTAAATTCTGTTCTGGTGATCTCAAACTAGCACCCTTCCCCATGCAACTTAAGAAACTGATATAAAAAGATTAACTTTGTTACATTCTGAGATCTGTTTTTTCTGTTGTCAGTAACACACTTACCACAGCGACTTTGATCTTTCTTGTTAACAGTGCCGCCCTCTCCTTTAATACCAGTGTTCTTACTTGGTACTGTATGCAATCCAAATGCAAGACCCACCAACTCCGTTCTAAGCTTTCTAGCCTGCTTTGTAATAGAGGTAAATCCAATAGGTGAAACTGTCATTCATCCTCCTTTTTGATGGGGGGGGGGTAAGGGGATACCTGACATCCTTGGCTTTATTCAGTGATTCTGATGAAAATAATTAAATCCCCCTTATTATTCATTTGACATTTCCATCACACAGGACAGGATGGACAGATAAGATGCAATATCTAATTTTCATATGAGACTGGAGCTCTTGGTACAGCAAGGCATATGAAAATGATTTGTTTAAAGTGCAATGCATATAGAATAATGCATGGCTAGCAGTGTTTTTTTTTATAGACTTGGGGCTGGATATTCAAACTGCGCCATTCTGAGGCGCAAGCCCTTGCGCTGCGCAAAATAGTTGCGCAGGGGTGTGGCCGGGGCGATATTCAAAGGAGTTGCGCTATTGAGCAACTCTTTTGAATATCACCCCCGAACACAACCACTGTGCATGGCGCCAGTGGAACTTAACGCCACCCGCAAGTTGTCAGAGTGGAGCATTCAACTTGCGGTGCGCAAGTACCATTGTGCCATCGCGCCGAAATCCGCGATATTCAAGGTGACACGCCAAATGGGGCCATAATTCATGCAAAAGGTGCAGGGGGCCATTGCATCTGATTATAGCCCATTGCATGCCATTAGCATGTAGGTCGCCCGATCCCGAGGACTTGCGCCTGGCGCCTGCCAGGCAGCAAGCCGTCGAGGACTAGCCTTACCTGAAATGATAGCAGGCAGCAATGCGGCCCCCACCTCCTCCCGTACATATCCCTGGTGGTCAGTGGACCCGACATGCCCGATCACGGGCGGTATGTTTAAAACTCCCCGTTCACATCCTGGTGGTCAGTGGACGAAATGCCCGATCGTGGGCAGAAAGTAAGCGGAACCCCGAACATCACCCTTGTGCCCGATCGCGGGCAGAAAATGCATGAACCCCGAATATCACCCTTGCCCGATCACGGGCAGAAAGTAAGCAGAACCCCGAACATCACCCTTGTCCGATCGCGGGCAGTAAGTAAATGAACCCCGAGACATCTCCCTGGTGGTCCAGTGGACCGAAATGCCCGATCGCGGGCGGTAAGTAAATTGAATCCCCAAAACATCTCCCTGGTGGCTAGTGTCCCCCCACCCACCACCCACGAAGCCCCACCACCCGCTCCCCGGCGGCGGCGGGCGGCAGCATCCACCGCCTGCCACCCGCCGCCCGCCGACTGACTGCCCAGTAGGGCTGCACACCCATTGGTGCAGAGCAGAGCCAATGGGCGTGCAGCCCGCCACCGATACATGACCAGTCCAGATTTGTGAATGATTCATTCACAAATCTGGACTATCATCTGACTGTAAACTACATGCCCATTGACTCTTGCTCTACCCAATAGGCATGCAGCCTACCGAACTGATCAGTTGCCGAGCAGTAGAAAGCGACAAGGCGAGTGAGATGCTGCCACCCGCCCGGCTGCCGGAGGAGTGGGAAATTGGTGAAGCTTCGAGTGAGTGGGTGGGGTGGGGGGACACTAACCACCAGGGAGATGTTTTGGGGATTCAACCACTGACCAGCGTCCTTCGATCCCACTGGACCACCGGGGAGATGTTGAGTGAAATTCAATTTACTCTGCAACAGCGATCAAACTAAGTGATATTGAGTTCCGTTACTACTGCCAGCGATCGGCATTTCAGTCCACTAGAGATGATGAAACGAGAAGGGAGGTTCGGCATACCACCTGCGATCGGGCACAAAGATGATTGGGGGGGTTTCCGATTTACTTTCTGCCCGATCGGGCACAAAGGGTGATGTTCGGGGTTCAGATTTTCTGCCCGGAATCGGGCATTTCGTCCTCTGGGCCACCAGGGATGGGAACGGGAGGGGTTAAACATACCGCCCGCGATCGGGCATTCGGTCCACTGGACCACCAGGGATGTGAGCGGGAGGAAGGGGAGCCACATTGATGCCCGCGATCAGGCTGGTGGGGAGTACACCACGCCCCGCGATCGGGCTGCGGGGGCACAGGGACTGAGTTGGGGCCAGCCACAGGTGGCAGCTGCTGTGTTGCACCCTGCAATACAGCAGCTCACCTGTGGGTGGCCTCGACTCTAAGCCTTTTTGGCTCAAAGTCCTGCAGGCGCAGATTGGGGGTTGCGCCTTACAACACTGCACAGCCCGGCTGAATATCGGGCTGTGCAGTTTATGCATGGTTCCTCCCCCTCCAGTTGAGCATGCATTCATTTGCATTGCGCTGTTGCTCAGCCTGTTTTCAGTGGCGCAACTGCCTCCTGCTGAATATCGCAGAATGGCGCAATTTAGGACTTGAGCATGGGCAACCCTGTTGCGCATGGCGCAACCCTTTTGAATATCTGGCCCTAAGTGTGTGATACCACATTAGTTCTGGGAGAATGAAGCAAAAATGTTTTTCAGGTATCAGACACAGAGGGCATGTAAAAAAAATATGCTGCAGTCCATATTATATGTTTTTTTTTTTTAATCATTACTAGTTCCTCCTGTGAGGGACTGTTGTCTTATAGTGAAGTTAGGAGTGTGGGTGCCTGATCTCTGTTACTCACATGTGTAAAATCTGATTGGCTGCTTGGACCATGATGACACTCTGATTCAGCCAATTGAAGTGGCCATTCTAGAGTTACACCCGTGTGCAGCACAAGGAGAGTTGCTTGAAACGTGCCATAAAAAAGCCTGCCTGCTTCATTTTCTTTTTAAGCTCGAGAATATCTCTCAAATCACTCATTCCTAGTTAGTCTTGCAGCGCTTGTGTCAGAGTTGGCCAGCGGTCTGGACCAAAGAGAGAGGAGAGGAGAGGAGTCGGACTAAAAAAAACTCAACTCAGTCATCTGGGACTGACTAGATGGGGGTAACTGTAATGCCGTTTGCCACTGGGCTTTTTTTTTTATTTCTGCTTCCAAAGTTCCAGTCCAGCCAGGGGACTGGGGCATTGCGTTCTGCCAGCCAGAAGAAAGGACAGTACTCGGACTGGAGTGGAAAGTGGACAGTAGTACAAACATGGACACTAGTCTGACTCAAAAAGATATGTACATCCTGACTTGTAACTTCCGTATCCAGACCTACGAATTCAAAAAAAGGCCGTATTATTGTTAGTAGGTTGCTGCATCTTTTGTTTGTTTGCCAATGCCACCCAGTAAAATTTAGGTAGTAGTACTGGTAGTATATAGAGTATGTAATCTGGCTTGGCTCCAAAAAACTTAGAATGCTTGACCTGCTAAGCTTTCTTTCACATTTTTATAATACACGGTCATTTGGCTGTTTGTTGGCACTGTGACTGGTTCGGGCCCTCACTGATTATTTTTGCAACCATCTCCTCTGATCAAGACGAGGCCTGCCATGAGCTCAATAGTTCTTTTTCAGTTCAGTTTATTTTTAACTGCCGCAGGCAGGCTCCAGTCCTCCAGAGTCTGACTCTAGTACTAGATTAGTCCGTAAGGGCCTTAAGTTCACACATAGGCTGCTACTTATTTATTTTGACAGAGATATTGGTTGTTTGTAACAAGTCAAAGAAGGTGTTAAAAGCAGCCAAACAGTGTCAACATGACCCTCAAAATGCACCAGAATGCATTGACCCCCGGCCTATTAATTTGGGATTTACTATGAACAGCAGGACTTTTAGCACTATTTGCCCCCTCCATAAAAAAAGCAAACTACTCCCCTGATCTTGAAGATCATATAATCAAAATATGGAGGACAATCAATAATTGGTGTATTGACAGCATTATATCCTAAAACTCTTCTTAATTGTGTGTAATAGAATCTGATGAATAGGTAAAACAGAAAAAAAATTGAAACTGCAGCCAATAAAACATGGACATTTTTATTGAAAGATACCTAGTCAGTATCCATAGCAGTTCTTCACGGTAAGCTATGACAATACTCCTTTGATGTTTTGTTAAAGGAGAAGATGTATTTGTAGCTTCTAAAATTGTTTGTTCTGCCCTTTGATTGATTCCCAAGAACCAAATTAGCCTTTCCCAGATTGGCTTCCACTCTCTTTATATTAGACTCATACAGAAATCGATTTTTCCCTTGGGCTTAGCCATTTTTTCAATAACATTTTTGGTGACCTTGACAGGACATTGTTTTATTCAGAAAAAATGAGAATTATGGACAAAATTATGTAGCAAAATACTAAATCATTCAGGCAATCTAGATAACAGTCATGGTTAGCTTCAGATAAAATATTGCATGGGAAAGGGACCTGTTTAGATTTTATAGATAATCCTGAAGACAGAACATTAGTCCCCAAGCTCAGGTTAGAGTTAGATGACAGGAATCAGTTGTCTTATAAACAAAAGAAAACTGGAACTTCATCACCTTGTCTTGTGGTTCACCACAAATCGACAATTTGAAACATGTTCTATTAGTTTGCCCTTTTTTATAGAGTCAAGAGAAGGCATTTTGGGTGCAGTTTTAGCCCACATTGAATGCTCTTCAAATGATATTGTCATATGGCTTTTTACTTCAAATTCTGTCTGATGGAAAGCCTTTCTTACTCAAGACAGATAAGATATTTGCCCAGGAGCAACAATAATTAATATAATCATGTATTCGCTGTACGCTTTCTCTGTATGAGATATTAGGAGGACCTTTATCACTCATTTTATGTTGCTTGCAAGCATGTGCAAGAAACATAGTGCCATCATCCGAGTTTTCGGAGGTGAGGCAGCCGTCTTCCAATTCAGTCAGTGTGTTTGCAGGCGCAGCCGCAGTTCTCCAATCAACGCTGCAGCTGTCTATGACAGCAGTTGAAAATGCAGTTTACCACCCTTTCCCCCATGCCCAGCCTACCCAGCTAGTTTATCAGCCTCCTATGTGGAATGTAGTCAAAGATTTTGCTGAAATCAAGGTAAGCACTGTCCACTGCCCCACCCTCATTCACTTCCTTTGTCACCCAGTTAAAGAAATCAACCAGATTTGTCTGACACGATGTCCCCACTGTGAATCCATGTTGTCCATGGTCCTGGGCTCCAATGGCTTCTAGATGCCCCACTATCCTTTCTTTAAGCAATATCTCCATGATCTTCCCCACTACTGAGGTGAGGCTGAATGGCCTATTGTTCTCTGCCTCCTCCCTGCTGCCAGACTTGTGTAGAGGGACCACATGTGCCCTCCTCTAATTCACTCATGTTGAATGACTCAGTGAACATGGCTGCCAGAAGTACTGCTATCTCCCTTCGCAGTTCTCTTAATATCCTTGGGTGTATGCCATCTGGTTCCATCGCATTGTCCACCTTCAATTTACTGAGCTCCTGCAGGACTCTTTTGCCTTTGAATGGACTATTGTCCACCTCTTCACCCCCTTAGCAACTGCTGTACTGCTGTTGCCCTTGTCCCTCCCACATTTCTGTGAATACTGAACAGAAAGACACAGTGCATGTCTTGGGAGGAAGGCATGGAACAATCACTTCCAAATACCTAAATAGCACATACAAGCAAGCAACATTTGGCATTAACAAATGCTTGTTTAATTTCTTTATGATGCATACAATGAATCTGCCTCTGTATTTGTCTGTTATTAGGAGGGCCAACAGAAACCTACTTGCTGCCCCACTGCCGAGTAAAGAAGTTGCATCAGATCTATGCCTTTTGTAGAGGTCCCTACAAAGGCTAGGTCATGTGACAACTCACCACACTTTGTCAGTCTGACTCCAAACATGTCTTCCTGTGTATCAGTATAGGTGCTCTGTTTCCATGCTATACAATGGTTCCTTTCAAAACTGAGTATACTCAACACCCACGGTAGCATGACAGAACCAGTGTAATAAGTATACTTGTAACCCACAATTAGATACTTAGATACTTTATTTATATAGTGCCCCTTCCCTGAGGCTTAGGAGTTAAGGGGTTAAACAAATACTTGAGTGAATGGGCTGTCAAGATAAAAAAAAGAATTAACAAATTGCAGCAACAGCTAAAATAGTGGATATCCATTCTGAAAACACCTTGGTAATGTTCACAAAATTAACTCAAGAAAACACTTCTCAGATCTTGCCAGGAGTTCCTGGAAAAATGTAGCCAAAGACCCTACCATAAGTGACATTGGCATTCTCATGGGCACGGAAGGGGGTACTATCTTGTACATTCTTTGCAAATGGCTCATCACTGCCTTACATTTGGAGGAGGACTAGGACAATAGTTTTGTAAACTCACATTCTGGATAACCTGGCCAGAGATCATGCCCACTTCTAACACCATGCACACTGTTCTCCTTATAACATAGGGTGCCAAAACATGAGATTACATTATGTCTGTAGCAGAAGCACATCAAGGAATGCAGCGTAAGCGGAAGAGGCCTGTCTAGTCCCAAACTGGTGTTGTGTGACCAGAACTTACTGCCAGCAGTTAGATGAATACCTCTCAACCTTTCTTCACTGAAATGTGTGACAAATGACACAATTTGTGATATGTCATCAAACATGGCACTACAAGCTCAGAACACTATGGCTGTGTATTACAGCTCCAAAAACATAACTGATATCAACCTAGCTCTCTCATCTGCCTTCCTCAACATTCAAACATGGCTCTCTAAGTACAGGCTTGTCTTAAATGTGAGAAAAACTCAGGCAATGCTCTCTGGTTCTGCTACAAAACTCCGAATCTGCCAAAACCAGCTCACTGGTTACTATGAACTCTTTCAAATATCTTGGTGTACTACATGATGGATCCCTTGGCTTTCACCAATATATCTCAGCTACTTGCAATTCAGTTAATGCAAAAATTGGTCTCGCTTATAAAACAAGCTATGTCCTAACCCCCTCTACTAGGTTGGCCATTGCCCGGGACATTCTGCTCCCTTCATTTACCTATGGTGCTGTCACGTACGTAGGTGCATCTAAAACTACCCTTCACAAATGGGACACATCATACAATATATCTGTCGCTATGCCTCAGCATCCCCACGTCGTAAACATCACTGTCAGCTTTATGATGACCTAAAATGGCCCTCTCCCACCTCTTGTCGACTCCTCTCTCTTGTATCTCTGACTGATAGCATTAGCAGATCAAATACTCCTACATCCCTTGCTTCCTTGCTGCTTCCACAGTCCTCCTCCTCCTCCTATGGCCTAAGATCAGTTGACCATACTACTCTCCACATTCCATGATGTAAAACTTCCAAGGGTGCCTGTGCTTTCTCTCATACGGCACCAAAACTCTGGAACTCCCTTTCCTTAACTATTAGAGATGCACCAAGTCATGCCCTCTTTAAAAAGGAACTTCAGACTCTCTTAACCAAATCTGCCCCTTACCTATGCTTTAATCCACCTGAGCCCACTCTCCACTTACCTCAACTGCCAAGATTTCACTCCTTCTTTGTTCTACCCTGCTGTTGCTCATTTGTCCCTCCCTGCAACTCACTCTCACTGCTCTAACTTGACACTTGCCTGGGCCCCTTCCCCTCTCCCTTCTCTGTTACCCCTGCTGTTTCCCTATCCTCACCCTTCTACTGCCTTGTGTATGCCTTCACATCTCCCTCCATCCTGCTATAGCTTTCACTTACTATGCTTGTTAACTGGATGCCTACTAGCACCATTGCCCAGATCCAGCATTTAACTGTCAGTAGCGCCTGCATTTGGTTTTGCCTTGCTGCTGCCTTACTTACTGTGTACAGTACTTGCGGTATTGAAATTGCTCTTATTTCTCTGATTTTAGCATTACTTCCTATTGCGGAACCATGTTTATTTCGACTTATTGCGTCATCGATCCATGAAGACATGACACTTACCTTGCATTCCTTGTATGCAGGGTATGCCCTGCCTACTATACACCTGTATTACTGTTAAAGTGATTTACCAACTTCCCCGATGTCATGTTTGCAGATCACCTTCCCTTCATTGAGTGATGCAAAGCTCAGCTGCCCTGAAGTTAAGTATTAAATATATTCAGATGCTTAGTTTTTTTAACATTTTTGTGCCACAGTTGTCTCTGCATGTTTTTTTCTTTGTTTGAAGTTCGCACATGAGCAGTGCATCCACATGCATGAGTGACATCAGCACAGGGAAGGTGTTCCCACTACACCTTTCTCACTGCGCATTCATTCATCTTTCCTGGACCCAGCCTCAGTGAGTGCAGATCCAAAACTGAACTGGCAAAACTTACAGCACTGATGACTAAAACGGTCTGTTATATTGGCAGCTGTTATACTTGCTTTCGGGATTGCAGAAGTGGTGATTTCTCCTGATTTTCAATTTTACTCATCTAAGTTCTGTGTCCTAGGTCCATCGGTTCTAGAAACATCACAATCTACATTGCTTAAGTACAGTGTTACAGTTTTAATAAGTGCTGCAAGTACATAATTATAACAACAAGTCTGTATAAAAAATACATTTTTTTTAACTGAGTGGAGATGTAATCTGTAGCGTATTGGGACACAAAAGGATAACTTTTGAACTGGGCAGATCTATAAATTGAAGTAAGCTTTTCAGTATTGGTACACAGAGGTCTGTGTTTAATGGATGACTTTTTCAACAGTTCAGAATTGTAATGTGCAGCAAGAGTATAAGCACTGAGCTGTACAATCTAATCCCAGGAGAACAGTGCAATAAACTGTATTTTTGGCAAGTGCTGCTTCCAGTGCGATTGCTTCAGTAAACTGCCTTTGGTATTGCATTTCTGATTGTCACCATCATTATAGACAGTTTATATTTTTTCTTGTGCTCCTGTGTTTTCTTGGGCTCATTTGGTGCTCTCATGCAAGCACCATAACACTGATCACCAAGGTATGCTTAGATGTGCATGAATAAAGGGACATGGTGCACTGAATTGTTTCTCCAGCTTGCCAGCTCCTCGCTAAGTTTATAAATGAATGCAATAAAATCAGTTATATACTGTACATAGTTTACAGTGTATCTCAAAATTAAAAACACTTAGTTTTTTAACATTTTAACATACAGTCTTTATTTATAATTAGGATTATAGCATCATTGTATGTGCTCAGAGCATCTGCAAAAGAAAAGACTGCAGTTGCCATTCTCTTCCGACACTGTGATACCAATGTACGGCTTCTATGGTGTTATATTGCAAAGTGTGCTAGTCAGTTCGGCATACTTAGGGAATAATGTCTGAACCAAAATACGGGCTACACAGCAATGAATGCAGGGAGTCTACACAATGCATCATGACATCGGTAAGGCATGGGAGACAGTATAGTGCAGCATCTGCTGTATTTGCTGTACACTTTACGCATGTGCATTAGAGATCCACTGTAATGGAAAAAATAGGAAAACACAAATGGCTTGACACAGACCGAAGTGGTAATGAAGTATGGTGACATAAGTGAGGAAGGGTGGTTCAAATACAGTCTAACACTTGAGTACCTACCGCAAGGATATGTCCCTTTTTGTAGTGGACCAATCAAACGGTACTTAGGCTATCTAAACATAAATGTGGTCTCTTTCTCCATGAAAAGGGTATTGGCAGTGTCATTTTTAACCTTGGGGGGTGGGGGACGATCACAGACTGTACTGTGTATTTTTTGCTTAATTCATAATGCACCTGGAGGCACACATGTAGCGCCAATAAGCCAATGCCAGGATGGTATTACAGATGCTTATGCAGATACTAATGACAGCTGCAGTCTGTATAGTTCCTGAGCACTTAGAGGTAACACAAAGCTGGTGCAATAATTTGTAGTTTTAAATTTATAACATGCCGTAAACAGGGGAACCGGTGACTTCAACACGTTACACAATCACTGATACCGCTAATGGGGAAAGTACAAGCAGGCCCGGCCCCCCCAAACACACACACAGAGAAGAAAGCTATAGTGTAGACAAGTTGGTACTAGGGCAAAGACAGACCCAAACAGTATAAATAATTTACAGATAATAAAAGTTCTATGTTGCAGCATTTTTCTAAGTGCATGTGTGCAGCTGGGGGGTTTGGAGTGGTTGGGGTACAAGGTGCCTGCTTGTAATTTCCACCATGTGCTCCATCAGAGTGAGTGACTGATAAATCAATTGGCGGGAGGTTACTACTAAATAGTACCAGGTGAGAAATTTGGACAAATTGGATTTGGACATATTGTGAGCCATTTATCCTGCTGAAGCAGTGCCACCAGATCAAGCCGTGCTCTCAGTGTCAAGCTGGAGTGGCCAACACTCGTTAGCATAGGGAAATCAATCCCAACCCCCCCCCCAAAAAAAAAAAGGAAATATAAAAACCTAGGATACTATCACTAGCATTTGTGTGGGCACATCGATGCTGGGAGTAACAGAACATACACCATACCTCGATTTTGCACAGTAAAATGACAGCAATGACGGGAACCAAACCGTAGCACTAAGTAGCAAAATATAATATTAACAGACCGTGCTGCTAAGTCTGCTCTCACTTCTGTACTGGAATGGATCGGGACTGCTGCTGTAACTGCCTGAGCTACTGCCCACATCATTCTCACTGCTGTCATAGGGTCATCCCTATGGGAATCTACTATGCAGTGGCTGTCAAACTGTGGCACTATGTCAGTGTCCGAAAGATCACTGTTAGTGCAGGACAACATAATGTTTTCATCATCGGACCCTGAAAATGAACTGTTTGACATTGCTATTGTCATGCTGCATGCTGCGACCAAGAGCTCTGTTATCAAGACAGAATTGCTGTGACCAAGAACTAATTTTAATTGCAGAGCACAGATCTCCCTGTGGTGACATTGCAAAGGTAATGAGTGTCAAAGGTCACCAAATACAGGCTCCAATACACAAAATGACACTTCCTGGTTTGTGAGGGTGAAAACCTGATTATATTTGCTAAAATAGGCTATGCAACTATCAAAATACATTGCGAATCAGTTCTATATGCAGTCACCCTGCAATATATGCGTTCATATATCAAAACTTGGTAAATCGCTTTAAGCTCTTATTTGTCTATTTTACCTCATTCCTCATTGTTAAACCATGTTCCTCTCTATTTATTATGCAGCTGGCTCTTGGGGTTTTGGCACTTACCTTATTCTTTCTACCACCTGCTAGTTTGCTGTATTTTATCACAATATTGTATTAGCATTTGTCATTGCTGTTTCCTGTTTTCCAGCACTATGTTTTGTATTTTGTTTCTTATCCTGTACTCTAGTCTTGTAACCTCACGGATCATGCCTGAAAATAGGCATTTCTATGTCTAGTGTACTCACCCGGTCAACAAAAACTAAGACCCAGATATTCAAACTGCTCCCAGAAAGGGCGCAAGTGGTTGTTCTGTGCAACTGAGTTGCACCAGATCACAAAAGTGCTATATTCAAATGAGATATGAAATTACACATCCCATCTGAATATAGCAAAAGATGGAGTCGGCGCAAATGGGGGCCACCAAAGATGCATCAGCACATCCCCCTATCAGGTCTGAATACCTGGAATGGGACTGCACAGCACATCTTGGAGCTACGCCGGCACAAATTCCCAATATTCAGACCCAAACATGCAAATGGGACTATTATGCATGCAAGGCACAAATGAGGCTATTTGCACGTCATTATGGCCCAATTTGCATGTGGCTTGCAGGGATGTGCCCAGCAGGATGTGCCAGGCACCCTGCAGGCAAGCCTCTAATGTGTCCACTGTGCATTCATACGCAGATCCCCTGGTAGTCTAGTGGCCCCCTCCCGTCCCTGTATGCCAATGTTGTAAATAATATTGATCCCCGATTGTCCCTGGCAGTCTAGTGGTCCCCCCAAAGCCAACCCCAAAGTCAGAAAAAGCATGTATCCTTGATCATCCCTGGCAGTCTAGTAGTCCTCCTCCTGTACCCGAGCCCGACGTAATACACAATAAACATCCCTGAGTTTCTCTGGTAGTCCAGTGGCCAACCCCCTCCCATCCTGAACCCTGATCATGGTTATAACATATTCCCAAACCCGACCTGGTAGTCTAGTGGCCCTCCTCCCACCCTGAGGTCTGATTGTGTACAAAATATTTCCCAAAACACTTCCCTGGTAGTCCAGTGGTACCCCCTCCCATCCCCAAACCCGTCCATATAGAAAATTAAATCCTGCATGTCCCTGGTAGTCTAGTGGACCCCCACCCACTAAGGGACCCCCACCTGCTCTCCCATCCCAGCATGGCTATCAAGCTGGCGGGCAGCAAAATTCACCCGTACACCTCCACGGCTGCCTGCCAGCTGAGCTGTCACAGAATGACAGCGTACAGTAAGCACTATGATATCATAAGTCATCACTGTTGACCAATGGACTTGCAGTGTGTATTGTAAGCTTTAATTCAAAAAGTTGATGACTTTGTGAATGAGAGCTTACAGTACACACTCAAAGCCCATTGGTCAACAGTGTCGACCAATAGTATTGTAGTGCTTATTGTATGCTGTCATTCTGTGACAGCTCAGCTGGCAGGCAGCCATGGAGGTGTATGGATGGGTTTTGCTGCCTGTCGGCTTGATGGTCATGCTGGGATGGGGAGAGCGGGGTGGGGTGGGGATTCCTCAGTGGGTGGGGGTCCACTAGACTACCAGGGACATGCAGGATTTAATTTTCTACAAGGACGGGGTTCAGGAATGGGAAGGGGGTACCATTGGACTACCAGGGAAATTTTTGGGGAAATATTTTGTACATGATTGGACTTCAGGGATGGGAGGGGGGCCACTGGACTACCAGGGAAGTGTTTGGAGAAATATTTTGTACATGATCAGACTTTGGGGATGGGAGGGGGGCCACTGGACTGCCAGGGAAACTCAGGGATGTTTATTGTGTATTAAGTTGTGGTTGGGCAAGACAAGCAGAAAGAGGAATCACATCCCCATATCAGCTGATGCAGGGCACACAGATTTTGTCTTTTGAACAGGCACAGAGTATCTATGGGTGGACACACTCAGACCGGTTGAGGTTCCATCAACTTAGACACTACATTAGGGAACTGCAAAAGCGGGGGTCTAAAGTAGAAGGACTGGGAAGAATACAAACACCATTTAGGGATATATGGAATTCACTATATGGCAAAAAAGCAATTACCTTACTATACAATGCTTATAACATGGGAAATTCGGTATCCACTAAGCCTGTTCTGAAAAAGTGGGAGAAAGATCTGGACATCACCCTTACTGATATGGAATGGGTGAGATTATGGAGACATACATGGTTCACCACTTCCTCTCCTACTTGGAGACAATTTTGCTGGAAAGTGTGAATTAGATATTTTCTGGCTCCTATTCAGATGGCCCATTGGGACCAGCGATTTAGCCCATCTTGCTGGAGGAGATGTGGAACAGATAGATCTGCATTAGCACATGTTTTTTGGCACTGTCCCAAGCTGAGACCCTTTTGGGTCCCATCTTGCTGGAGGAGATGTGGAACAGATAGATCTGCATTAGCACATGTTTTTTGGCACTGTCCCAAGCTGAGACCCTTTTGGGTCCCATCTTGCTGGAGGAGATGTGGAACAGATAGATCTACATTAGCACATGTTTTTTGGCACTGTCCCAAGCTGAGACCCTTTTGGGACCAAGTGATAGACAAATTAAAGACATTATTTATGTTTCACACAGAATTAGGTTCTGAACACCTAGTACTGGGACTGTGTCCCAGGAAAATGAAGGGATGAGATGAAACACATCTCTGGAATGTTCTTGTTGCTGCGGCATTGAAAGCCATAACGAGAAAATGGCTGTAGGAGGCCCCTCCAGAAGGAACAGAATGGCTAGAGATTGTACAACAAATACAATCAGCAGAGAAAATAACCTGGATAATCAATCAAAGAAAAGAACAGTTTAATAATATTTGGAATAGATAGGAACTGCTTATTCCCCCAGACACTAGATGGCAGAAAAGATTAATAAGGGCATATAGGAGAGATGCTCATTTGGAACAGGATATGGATTAGTGACATAAAGTAAAAAGAGGACTGAATTAACCTGAGGAGATATAAATAAGAGATAAACCATTTGTATCAACTTAAACAAAAAGAATGCACTATAAACTAATGCTGTAGATATAGATTCAAACAGAACTGAAAAAAGACAAGGAACACTGGTGGCTTAGTTGTGTTAAAGAAGTTTATTTTTTTTTAATGGTATTAACAGCTATTGTAAAGGATCTATATGGGTATAATCTGAACCCAAATGATTATTTACTATGATATTTTGTACAAGTGAGATTGTGCTATAATTGTAAAAAAAAGTTGTTAATTATTTTAAGACTTGAAAGATGTAATTTTATGCATAATCTATGATACACATCTGAAAAATAATAAAGGAGTATAAAATAAAAGTTGTGGTTGGGCATGGGAGGGGGGCCACTAGACTACCAGGGATGTGTGGGGTTCAATTCTGTATTTTACATTCGTGGCTTGAGGAGGTAGCCACCCAGGGGCTTGCGGCTGCTGTGTTGCACTGTGCAGTACAGCAGCCCACCTGTGCGTAGCTATGACTTACGTATGTTTCTTCTATGCCTAACTTTGTGCGGCACATCTCTGAGATGTGTGGGCAGCTGCACTGCACATCTCGGCTGAATATCGAGATGTGCTGCACATGCATGGGAACGCCCCTTCTGGATGTGCCGCATACATTATCTTTGTGCTGCAGTGCATCCAGAGTTGCACAGTGCATCCCTCCTTTTGAATATGGCCCGAAGATTGATGCGTCAAGTAGTTGTTTACCGGTGCATCTCCTTTGAATATCTCGCCCAAATAAATAAAATAAATAAATCTGAACTAATTTTCATAATGTTTGCAGATAACTGAGCATAACAAACTATTATGAATTTCTGTTTTGAAGTCTCACTGGGAAACAGAATATTCCCTTCTCCATGTGGGACAAAGGATTTCTGAGACATAGAATGAAAGACATACCTCATAACATGTGAGAGTTGACAGCTATGGTTAGATGCAGTCAGGGGACAGCAATGGGTGTCTGGGATTGTACACTCTCTGCTGGTCCCAGAACACCTTCACATTACTTATGGAGGGGAAACCTTATGCAGATGCAAAGAGGTCAGGCTGCAGGCTAACAAAGGCGACAGGGAAATTTTGACAGAGTGACACAGTTGATGCTGACTGTAGAATAGGATTTATCATAAATAACTCTGTAGAAGAGATCTGATTCCAAGAAGCAATAAATGAAATCATAGATTGGACCAGGAATAATAAACTGAAGTTGAATGCATCTTAATGCAAGATAATGCACTTGGGTAGACATAATATTGAAACAAATTATAAACTGGGAACAGATCCACTAGAAGAAGAAGAATCAGCATTTATATAGCGCTTTTCATACATTCAAAGTGCTTTACAAGCAATGCTAGCCTGGTAGTGAAGTGACTGAATGTGCGGTGGCGGCCATATCGCACATCATCACCCACACACAGCCTGGATAATTGCATGAACCGGTTTTATGGGAAGGGGAATGTTGGCCAGGACACTGGGAATGTTCCCTACTCTTTGCGAAGAGTGCCCTGGGTTCTTTTACTTCCATCTAGACACCCACCAGGACAACACCAGGATGGGCAGAAGGGACCTCGGTTTAACGTCTCATCTGAAGGACGGCACACCCCAGCAATACAGCACCCCCCAATACTGCACTTGGATGCCAGCAATTTTTAGGTGCAAGTCCAATCCCAGTGTGGGACGAGAACCCATGACCTTCTGGTCCAGAGGCGGATGTGCTACCAACTGAGCCACGCTGACACCTAACGGTGACACAGGAGAAGAAAGTCCTGGGAGTTAAGATTACTAACAAATTAAAATTTAGCACACACTGCAATGACCAGATAAGAAAGGCTAACCAAAACTTAAATTGTATACTGAGACATATCTCCAGTAGGGATAAGGAGGTACTGATGCCACCGTATAGTGCTTTGGTTAGGTCTCACTTGGAGTACTGTGTCCAAGTGTGGTCCTGGTATAAAAGGGCAGATATCCTCAGAGTGGAGGTGGTGCAGAGATGGGCTACCAAAGCTATTGTGACCCTTAAAACTAAATCATATAAAGAAAGGCTAGAAGCATTGAATCTTTATTCACTTCAGTACAGGAGGTTTAGAGGGGACATGTGTATGCTATTTAGAGCTATAGGGGATACAACTTTGATGGACGAACTGGGATTCACACTTAAGAACAACAAGGGTAGTAGTAGTAGGAGAAGGCATAGCAAACAGTAATTTTTTTCAAGATGGAATCTAAATACTAGAAAAAATTGGTTTAGTCAGAGGGTGATATCATCATGGAATGAGTTCCCAGATATAATTAATAGTGAATAGTCCTAATATGGATACCTTTAAATCAAGACTGGACGTTTTTTGTAAAGACAGAACTACTGAATTTTAAAGTAAGGGATTGGCAAGCTACAAGGACTATAGTCTGATGCTTGAAATTTCCTATGATTCCTATGATGATTTCTATGAAGCTGACAGTTCAGAACACTGAATATGGGCACCATCTCAAGGTAAGGATAAGGTTCACTGGTTACTTTTCAAATGCTGGATACAGTGGGACAGGATAGTAGTTGTGATAAAATTTTTGTTTGAACATTTGTAACCTGGCCACTGCACACCAAACTTTATTTTATTTATTTTTAATTTGTTAACTGGGTACAAACCCAAGGGCATAAATGCCTATTGTCATGAGGGACATGAAGAAGTACAACACACAAATGCACAAATCAAGTAAAACATTTGCAGACAGAACTAAATAAGGAAAGCCGCCTAATATACGATTTAAACAAATACTAAGATTCCATTTTATAAAGCTCTGAGTTCCAGGAATTCCAGTTCTTCGATGATTAATAGGTAAAAGAATGTACCTGCAGTGCTATGCGAGAGGGGAAGTCAAAAAAGACTGTTTCCAGAGGATTGAGTTTGGTGATCGGAAACAACTGATTTTAAATAGCCTTTGAAGGATAGTTGACTGCACTGTTTTGAAATTTCCAAAATGTAGTTAGTCAGAACTAAAGCAGTATTCAAAAGAGAACCAGTTCAGCTGGGAATGCAAATCACAGTGATGTGTTGTATGTTTGCAAGTAAAAATAAAATGACAAATACTATTGTATAATATGTTAACCCTCCTAAAAGATGTTTCAGAGGCAACAGAATAAATTGGCAATCCATAATAAGGAATAAATTATGGATATGGCAACAACTTTCTTGGACTCAGAAGACAGACCACCCTTTAGCCTGTATAATACACCAAGGCAGAAGTGTGTAACATTTGTAAGGGAATAAATATAAATACTGAATGACAGAGTATCATCCACAATAAAAATCTAAGGGTCAGATATTCAGAGCTTTGCACAGCATGCAAACCGATTGCACAGGAATAGTGCCGGATAAACGTGGAGCCGCCATATTCAGAAAAGCAAATAGCACTGCAAACCGCAGTAGCACCAGGCAAACCCATAATGTATGCAAGGGGCAAAGTGAGGGGGGTGGGTACGTGCATACAGGCACAATGGGATATTCAGAGGGATAGCGCTGCGTAAGACCATATTGCGCGGCACATAGCACGGCACTAGTTACCGCCTATAAAAGGCAGGTCTTATCCCGGGGCTATCCACATAGGAAGGAGTGGCCAGATCAGGAAGTTAGCATGGCAATCTTCAGCAATGTAGTAGTGCTGCACCTCATGGAGGAGGTTGTGGAGGAGGAGGAAAGGGAGTAGGCGCAACAAGGCCCACACAGCAGGCCAAGGAGGAGATATGCTGCACACAGGTGGTAACGGCCCAGAGTCTCCTTCGAGACCCTGCCTGATGAGCACATCATTGGCTGGTACAGGATGGACAGGGGAATGTTGAGGCAGTTATGCAAACTCCTGCACGAGCAGCTGCAGCCAAAAACCAGATGCAGCCATGCCATGTCAGTTGAGGAGAAGGAGACGGCAGCAATGTGCTTCCTAGCCACTGGGACATTCCAGCACCCAACAGGGGACACCATTGAGGTATTGCAGTTTGCCACCTCGCACCTCCTGGCCCAGTTCCTTGATACTTTTCTGCCACATGCTGGTGAGTTCATAGTATTCCCCAGCATGGCAGCTGAGCGCAGAGAAACTATGCAGCAATTCTATTGAGTTGTGCACCTACCAGCCATACTCAGTGCCATTGACTGCACCCATGCCCCCATCTATGCACCACCTGGCAATGGCAGTGACATATATGTAAACAGGAAGGGCTACCACTCTATCAATTGCCAGGTGGTGTGTGATGTGACAGGGTGCATCAGCAATGTCTTTGCACAGTACCCCGGCAGTGCCCATGATGCCTTCATATGGCACCAGTTCCTGCTGTGCCAAGCCTTTGAGGAGGGCAGGATACAAAGTGGGCACCTAGTCGGTGAGTATGGGCAACCATGACAGCGAAACAGCACAGGGGAGGCCAGGATAGGCATGGGTATCCAGGGAAGGAGTGGGGCAGGGAGTGGTGATACATAGCAGCAATAGGGACACAGCATGACATCAACACTAACAGGTGCCATCTCTCCATGGGGGACAGTGCCTATCCCCTGTGACCCTGGCTGCTGACACTGGTACCCCAGCCAGCCACAGTGGCTGAGGAACAGTACAACAAGGCACACACTGCAACCAGGAACATCATAGAGAGGGTCTTTGGGATGCTAAAGATGTGGTTCCACAGCATAAACCAGTCTGGCTGTGCCTTACAGTACAGGCCTCAGAAGGTATGCCATATCATCCTAGCCTGTTGTATGCTACAAAACATGGTGCTCAACCATGGGATACGTGCACCTGAACCTGAGGAACAATCTGACAGTGAGCCAGAGCCAGAGGTCAAGGGATAGTAGAGCAACTCGAGAGGTGGGATCTTTGCATGGCCCACAGGGCCCTGGAGCACAGGAGCAGCAGCATCCAGACACTATCGTAGAGGGGATGGTGAGTAAACACAACACAGACAACAAACATGACATGAACAGTGCATTTAATAGTTGTGAATACCCAGCACAGTGTACACAGTGAAACACACTGGTGATGGACACACGTGCAGTACGTTGTATTGGCATGCTGCATTGTGTGATGCTGCATGAGTGTCATGCAGGTGTGCAGAGTGTACAGATATGGGGCGTGCACGTATTGATAGGGGATGTGGCATGTGAGGGAACATGGGGTGTGGGGGAGTGTCTGCAGGCAGGGGACCAGGGATGTGTGAGCTTGCATGAGTGTGCACGTGTGTGGGACAGGGGCACACCATACAGGGAGGTGGCACCCATCAGTGGCGCCTGCCACCCCGCACACGACACACCCCCTGTGTGCATGTCACTGAGCCAGACATGCTCTGTGCTGAGGACATGGTCGGGGTGGACTGTGGCAAGGTTGGGAGGGTGGTACACCTCCGGCCTCGCCGAGTTGCAGGCACAGCTGTGGAGGGAAGGTGCCCATGATGACGCAGGAGGCCTGTGGAGGACCAGGATGCAGGTGTGGAAGAGCTGAGCCCACCCTGCATCACCGGCGGTATGCTGGTGCACATGTGTGGTGTGGCCGTGCTGTGCACCGGGAGCACCATGTAGGCCCACTGTGTGTGCCACGAACAGAACATCTGCAAGGTCCTGCACAGCAGCTGTGAGCCCCCCAAAGCCACAGTCGATGGTGGCAAGGATGCAGGTCATCCGCTCCTCCGCCCGCTGCTCACCACAGGCAAGGGCGTTGCCCACAGTGTCCCGCAGCTGTGACAGCTCATGGAGCACCTCCAGGTGGAACTCATCCAGGTCCTGCTGGGCTGCATGCTGTGATGTCAGGGCCTCATGGAGCATGGGCCATGAACTCTGGCCTTCCTGTGCTGGGTGAGTGGCGCCGACCTGCCCTGTGGGTGGAGGTTGCTGCTGCCGTTGGGCATGGTGGGGTGACTGTGGGGATGCCGGTGGTGGAAGCTGCTGGTGGGCAGGCTGCTGTTGCATCTGTGGGCCTGCATGGGTTGGTTCATGCTGCAGGGCTGGCACCATGACCTGTGGCTGGTGGGACATGTCCAGTGGGACACACTGGCCAGCCCCATGGCCAACAACCGCAAGCTGTACAGTGCCATGTGCCTGTGCACCCCCCCACACCCAATGCTGCCGTGTGACCGTCCCCTGCTGTTCCCATCAAAATGTCACCAAAGACAGACCATCCCACTGGCGGGGTGTTGGTGTCCTCCATGTCCTCCAAGACATGGTCACTTGTAATGGTGAGTATCAACACCTGTTTGCCACTCAGGTCCTCCACTTGTGCATCTGCATATCTGCCTATAGCCTCCAGGTATACTGCATCCTCCTCTGACGATCCTGCATAGCCAACATCTGCCTGCGTTCCATGCACACATACTGTCCCCATGTCCAATGCCATTGCAGGATCCCACATGACAACCATGCCTGACGCAGAAGGCCGCACCTCCACAGCATCTTCCTCCTCCTGTACCGCAGTTCCAGGCACCTCCTGAGTCACAGCCTGCTAGGCACCCAGTGCTGTGAAGGAACAGAGATGGTATCAGTGTCCAGTACAGTGAACAGAATGCCCACACACCACCACCACCACCACCACATGCACCCCCAACAGTGTGTGCTCCACAGCATACCTGTGAACACCCCACAGTGCAGCCCATGCAAATGCAAACAATGCCCCCATGCACACATCCCACAGTGCACATGCACTACCAACCTGTGCACCACCAACACATGCACACCACAGTGCAGCACCCACACTACAACCACAATGTGAAACAACCATGCGTGCCACCTGCATGCACCTTGACAGTGGAAAGGTGTGCCACAGCCCCATTGCTGTTGGTCAGGCAGTGGTAGTCACATGTTGCAGACATACCTGAACTAGGTGGTGCAACCGGTGTCTCACACCCACCACCCTCAACCCCACCAACAGCCACTGGCCACAGGGTCGAGGCTACCAGCACCAACAATGGGTCCCACTCCCACTGCTCCATGGGCTGTGCCCGCTACTCCATGGGCTGTGGTCCACCACCCGTCTGCATCCATTCCCACAGTCTTTGGGCCTCCTTCTCCTTGTCTCAGCACAGCAGGTCATTCCACCTCTTCCTGACTGCATCAGTGCTATGCCCATGGCCACCCACGGCATTGACCCCTGCTGTGATCTTCTCCCACATGTGCTGTACGACAGCATCTGTGGACTTATTCCTCCACAGGACCATTTCCCTCTGCTTCACAGCATGTACAAGGGCTTTGAGCTCATCCCCAGAGAATTTGTGGGTCCAAAGCTGCTCCTGTCCTGCAGCATCACCTGTGTGGGACAGAGGAAATGGCGCGGGTTACACTCAGTGGTGTACAATGTGTGCACAGCTGTAGCAGTACTCACTGGTCTTGGCACACTGCAAATCCACCACGCAATGTCCGTCCCTATGTGTAGC
The DNA here is from genome assembly GCA_016271365.2 of Neoceratodus forsteri. NCBI lineage: Eukaryota > Metazoa > Chordata > Ceratodontiformes > Ceratodontidae > Neoceratodus > Neoceratodus forsteri. The sequence goes on along the minus strand of CM028130.1, from coordinate 1,059,624,922 downwards.
AGGCACAATGCATGTAGACAGCACCACGCAGTGCTATGGATGCCTGCACATCCCCAGCATGCACACACCATGCACACAATGCCATGCATCATCCATATGGCCCAGGGGCATATGCAGCCAGTACTGTGTGTACAGGCCTATGCCAGCAGAATCCCATCCCATGACACTGCCACTGCAATGGTGGACCCGGTCATGCCCAGCTGTGTGCCCCACAGGCAGTGCAAGTAACCACCATGGTGTGCACCCCGGGACAGTTTGGCACAGCTGGAGGCCCCTACATGTGCTGACAACAGCACAGGCCCAGCACTGTGTTGTTTGTCTGGCATCAGTCCAGCATCTGTACTGTAGCAGGACCCCTGCACAACTGTACACATGAGTGAGCTGTGCATATCCCAGTCCACACCCCTGTACATTACCACAGCCTCGCCTGCATGCTGTACAGACCTGTCTGCTCCTGCTGTCCCTCCTGAGACATCCTGTTTCTGTGCTGCCTACTTTAAACCTACACAAAACTGCGCTCCCAATCAGCAACACAGGTGGAACACTGCTTGCCCTTAAATAGCCCTGACGGGCAATCAGGCCCCTTAGGCATGCAAATGAAGCTGTAATGATATGGTAATCACCCTGTTTGCCCCTTGCATACACAAGTACCTTAATTTACATAGCCACTTCGAATACCGCTTATGTTAGTGCTGTGCAAATCTTTAGCGCCGGGCAAAGGGCTAGCACAGGGCTATCTCGTAATGTCATTGCGCCTCCTGTGACATTTGCGCCATGCTGCATGTCATTGTGCAACCGCTGCACATGCACGGTAGTCCCAAGTACTGCACTAACACAGCCGCACTGTGCGTCGTAGCACTATGCTACGGCCGTGTGCACATCGCCACTGCACATGCGTGACATGGCTGCGCTAGGATCATGGTGGGGTCACGCATGTGCACTGTACATACTTCCAGGTTGCGCAGCACTATTGCATATGACAGTGCAGCTCTAGTGTACAGCTGTGGAACAGGTGCAGGTTGTGTCCCAGTGTATTTCAGTAGTCTCCACACGTAGCTGAGAATGTCTGTACATCATAGACAGTGCGCAGTGGTGCAGAGGGACAGGCATTGGGGTGAGACTGAGACTGCCAACCTGGTGCAGCTGATGCAGTAGTGGCATAGATGCCTGTTTGGGGAGGTCTGGGAGGGTGACCTGACATGACGACAGGTGTGGGCCTCCATCGCCCACCACCTGTCTGCCAGGACTGACATCCCATGTGATGGAGAGAAGTGCAGGCACATATATGCTGACCTGATGCACAGGCAGCAGCTGGAATGCTACCACTAGATGGAGTGGGATGGGACAGCGCCAGTGCCAGGCAGGTGTTGCTCTGCAATGCACACATGCATACCGTGTGCATCTGTATGCATATGTGTGTGTGTGTGTGTGTCTCTTGGTGCATGTCCGCGTGTGTGTATGCTCCCCCAGGTATGCCTGTGTGATGGGGGGTGTGCGTGGGCATGTGCATGTGTCCCCTGTCATGTACCTTCCCAGGTGGCTCAGGTGGACTGCCTGCTGCCATGGTACCTTTGGTGGCACCGTTCAGCAGGGTGTCTGGTGGGGGGAGCACGGTGGCCATACCACCTCCAGTGGTCCTGCAGTACTGGACACTACGTGGTGCCTGTTGATGTTTCCCTGGCCATTGCCATGCAGTTTTGCTTTGTGCAACCATCACACATGCCCCTGGCTCTGTCTGCTGTGCTCGGGACTGCTGGCAGGAGGACTGACTGTGGCTGTGCCCTGCAGCTGATCCCAGTGGGTTGCAAGAGGGCTGTTTCCTAGGTACATGGGCTGCTTCCACTGCTGTGTATGTGGCATGCCACTGTCCACCTGCATGTGGCAACAGTCCACTGCACTACTGCCATGCCGACATGCCCTGTGCACACACAGCTCATGCATTGGGCCATGGTGACATCACATGGCCATGGTGCGGCATGTCATGGGTGGCACAGTGTATCTACATTGGGGGTTGGGATGATGTCCATGAGCTGTGCCATGTCACCTGTAGCTGGGGGGGGGTTGTTGCGAGATTCCCTGGTTACCTTGGTCACTGCTGTGTCGTGCCATTGTGTCTTGTGCTGTACTAACATTGCTGTACCCTGTTTCCACTGCAGAGCATATTGAGTGGACCAGCCCAGTGGGTGGAGGCCAGGAGGGGTCCTGGACAACCAGTAGGAGCATCCCGAGAGTGCCGCCCATGCCTCAGCAGGCCGAAGAGAACAGCCCTGATGACCGGGGCCTATTTCGTGAGTACATTGTTTGTCTACATACTGCTATGCTTGTGGCTTGTGTGGGACATTCTGAGCTGCCATTATCCTTCCTGCTGAGTGCACGGTCATGTGCATGGTACCAGGGCATGTGCACCATAGTACTGTATTGCCCACCTGTGTGGCAGGGTACGGCCAGTGTGTGGGTGGCTGCCGTACACTGTGGCTGGGGGGGCTGTACTTGGGTCTTTGTGCAGTACAGGCCTGTGCTGGTGTGCCCAGCCAGTGTTGCCATTCCCAGTTCGTGCCTGGTGTTCCTGTTCTGCCATTCACATGGCATGTGCGTGTTCTAGGTGCATGCCACTGTAGTGCACACTGTACAGTACAGGGATTTGGTGTGGTGGCATCTAGTCAGCCTCTTCCTGCAGGTGTGTGTGCCATGCAGTATAGCTGCTGCTGTGGCATGGGGGCCTTGGCATGGGGTGGCCAGTGGTTAGACACTGTACCTGCATTGGAGTGGTGTGGTGCCCTAGTGTTGTCCTGGCATGTGCCGCTCCACCCATCATGTCTGCCTATTGCATACAGCAGTGGAGGGGATACGCCGTACCCCACCCAGCTGCCGATCCACTGTCCCTGCTGTGCCTGGTGGACTGTGGTGGCATGGTGTGCATTGGTACCACTTCTGCACCTGTTGTTGTGCCCGCCATTGGGATATGTGGCACCTGCCATATCATGGCCACGTGTGTGGCACTGTACTGGGCATGTGTTTGGCCCACTGCTTTCCTGCCACTGGTGGACCATGGCCTGTGGTCATGTGCACCTTGGGTGTTGCTATGCATGCCTGCATTGTGCGTGCAGCTGCTGTGGGTGATGGCAGTGCCGCATGCCTTGTTGTGCTATCGTACAGGCTGCATGCCATCGTACCGTGTTGTTGCTGTGCAGATTTCAGTTGTGGTTGTGCTCTGCATTGTGTTACATTGTTCAGTTCCTATGGGCAGCATGTTCCAATGTGTGTCAGTCCATGTGCATGTTGTCACATGGCCCACTGTCGCTGCCATCTCCGGGTCTGCCTGTGTGGCAGCACTGTCTCACTGTGTGCAATGCTGGGCTGGGTGGTGTCCACTATGCCGTGGTGTTGTCGGCGGCCTTCCACACATATCCGTGTCCATTAGGTTGTCAGTTGTTGCCTGTGTCATCCAGCCCCACCCTGCAAGCACCTGTCAGGTGTGCATTCCATTGTGTTCCACATCACCACATGGGCATGGCTGTTGGGACATGCTGTCCATCCCTGGGTTGCCACCTGTGGCTGCATTGTGCCTCCTTGCTGGTTTCCCATCCTCACATGCTCCCCCTTACTCCTGTAGGTCCACGGCAGTCCTCATTGTGGGCAACCATGCCAGAGGAGTCAGAGGGAACAGAAGACCTCCAAGAAGACTTGTCTGGCAGCAGAGGACTATAACTGAACAGCACGCGGTGCTAATCTCTGAGACCAGGAGGATGGCTGCTGTCCTGGAGGCGAGACTGCCAGAACCATCCAGCATGCAGCAGTGACACTGTTCCCTTTTCTGTTTGCTTTGACCCCCCCTTACTGGACTGCTTGTTTTGCTGCCACCTTCTGTTCCTGTTTGATTTCTGTGTCCCCATCCCCTTTCCTTCCATTTTCATTTCAGTTATTCATACCTGCAACTGGTGTAGTTGTTTAGTAATGGTAGTTTAGTGTTTAGTAGTCATGGTGATAGTGGTGTTGGGTGTGTTCAAGTTACTAGTGGTAGTAGTTGTAGTTGTAGCAGTAGTAGTAGTAGTTGTAGCAATAGTCACAGTCATAGTATTTGTAGTAGTAGTAGTAGCAGTAGTAGCAGTCGTAGTCGTAGTATTAGTAGTAGCAGTCGTAGTATTAGTAGTAGTAGCAGTAGTAGTCATAGCTGTATATGTGTATATGTAGTAGTAGTAGTAGTTGTTTTACTGTTAGTTTAATTACTGTTTGTTGTATATATTGTTGTTCTTGTTGCTGTCCTGTTGTTTTTGATGTTACCTTTATTTTTTCATTGTGTCTTATTACATTCCACTTTCATGACCTTACTGTGTCCAGTGTCGTTTTTGGGTGCATGGGGTTTTTCATGGGTTTCTCCTGTGCTTTGGTTCCCATTCATGGGTCCTGAATGTTACTAGGCCTTGCCATGGCTGAGTGTGTGTCATGTTCTAGGTTCTGCAGAGTGGTCTGGGCTTGGGGTCACTTTCAAGGCTGTTCTTCCTTGCATGTGCTCCAGGGCGCAGCAGGCTTACCTCTGCATTGTGTTCCTGTGGGTGTCTGCACCACCTGACTGAGTGCTATATGCAGTGCTGTCTTCTTTGCTATGTTCAGTGCTGTCTCATTTGCTATATTCAGTGCTCTCTTATTCCTGGGCTATTTTTGCCCTGCACTCCAGGCCCTGTTTGCCCAGCTTCCTTTGCATGTTCAGTGTGTTTTGCACTGGGCTATTCCTTTTAAAAATAGCTGGCTTTTAGCTCTGGGCTAAATTTGCCTGCCAGGCAGTGTTAATTTAGCCCCGGGGCAAAGTCTTGAATATCTGGCCCAAAATATTTAAATTGTTCAACCTCTTCTACAGGCTGAAGAAACAAAGTCCTGATCACCCGAGGCTGCTGGGAAAAAGTTTTTTTTTTCTATATCGCTTTTTGCTCCCCCGTTATCACCTCGTCTTACTTGGCAACAGACGAGACATTAGTTTCTTATTTTACTCCCCGCTATCCCAGGACCCTGAGTCACGGTCACGCATGCAAATGGAGGCACGTATGTGCTCCGCGGCCTCAGTAACAATCCCCTCCTCCCACCCCTGGCCTAGTGTCTGAGTTCTTGTGGCTTGGCACTGCCACCTAGCCACCATCGGGAGACAGCCAAGAGCTGGGGAACTTACGCATCCCTCCCTGGAGAGGAGATCTGCCTTGCAGCTACTGGAGCCAGCTCTGCACCCTCCACCCCACCCCCCGGCTGACCCCTGGTGGCCTGAGCTGCCCCCAAAATCAGATCACAGGCTCAGTGCAAGGTGTGGCATCCAGAGCCTCTACCTTTAGCACCACAAGCCCTTGGGAAAATGTTTTTTTTATGAGAATTCCTGAATAGCATAACTTTAGACTTTTTAGAATTTAGAAAAAAGTTGATTCTGTAAAAGCCAAATTTTAACCTTATCAATGTTAATTCTAAGTTTAAGAGCAAGTGTTTCCTGACAAGAACCACTGATGAACAGGACTAAGTTGTCAGTGTATAGAAGAGTACCAACAGAAGAAACAACACAAGGCAAATGATTGAGAAAGAAGCTGAATGATAAAGGGGCAAGGATGGATTCTTTTAGTTAACCAGTTTAAACTTCAGCAAGATCTAATGTAACATTGATCAGTCTCGCCATCTGCTTACTGGAAGATTAATACTTTTCAAACCAGTTTATTACAGGAAAGAATAACCCCAGTTCCTGGAACTTGGAAGCAGGTGACCATGATGAACTTGTACTGCCCAAAAGAACTGCTTCATGGATGCCTAACCTAAAAGATACAGTATATTCGGTATGCCCCCGTACAGCCACATTTCTACAGCGACATGCGTTGATATCGACAACAGTGCCATGCCTCTGTAGAAGTGCTGCTGGGATCAGGCAACCCCTTTCCCCGACCTGCACCCCCTCCCCGAACCAACTCTGACCTAGAGTTAGAATCTATCAGCATGGGAGGTGCGGGGGGCAGAGCCCCCAAATGAAAAAACACACACAGATATGTGTGGCTCCATGCCAACTGCAAATCGCGGTCAACATGGTGCCTGGTGCTGTGATGCCAGTCGACGTGTTTCTTGTCGAACTGGCATCGTGGAGCCTATTCCACTTGTACTGGACTAGTTTGCCTTCTGTCAGATTGTGTGGTATAGTGGGTGTCCACAGTAATGAACACACTATTTTGTAATAGCATGGACACAAGTTACACAGAACAAACATGACAAAGAACACTAAGCACTAAACACCAGTCAAGCATTAAGCAGTGATTGAAGCTGTTTTGTGAGTAGTTGGTTGGTTTTCAAATGATAGATTTGTGATTCTGTACTGTATTAAAAATAAAAATCAAAGATAAAAAACGTGCTCTAGGGCCAGCCCAGTGGCTCTAAGGGTTGAGGCGCTGGATGCTACACCTCACTCCGCACCAGCGACCTGGGTTCAGTAACGGACTTGGGCCACCGGGGGGGTCGGCAGGGGAATGACTGATTGAGCACCCAGCGGCAGCTCTCCCTCTCTGGGGAGGGTTGTATGTCTGTCCCACTGCTACACCGCCATCTCCTGGGTGAACCCAGGATTGGCGGTGCAAGTCAGGACACACAATGGGAGGGGCAGCATCAGCCGAGAGCCCTGGGAGGAGTTGCATCTCGACGCATGCCTCCCAGTTGGCTCTCCCAGTGTGCCGGCAACTGCAGGGTATGGGCTTACCAGAAAAAGAAGAAAATGGAGGGCTGGTCTGGTGCCACTGAGGGTTGAGGCACTGGATGCCACACCACGCTCCACTCCAGTGACCCGGGTTTGGGAATGAGCCCGTGCCATCAGGGGTCAGCAGGGAAGGGAGAGGATTGAACATCCGGAGGACAGCTCTCCTCTGCCGGGAGGGGGGGGGGTCTCTGCTCAGCACTAGACTGGCCGCTGGTGGAGGCCTGAGGTATGGCAAATGTGAAGTCGATGCTGAGAGGGGGAGTGGCAACGTCAGCGGTGATGCCTTGGCGTTGGGCATGCACCATTCCTACAATGAACAGGGAAAAGCACTCTCCGAGCTCCGGGTACACAGAGCACTGAGGCAGACCCCTAATAGTTCCCGCCTGCCTGGTCCCAGGGTCTCCCGATGAAAGTTAAATAGCTTGGGATTTTCTGCCCCACCTCATCCCCACCTGGGGAGAAGATCCATGGCTCCATGGGGGATCGACAATGAGACCAGGTAGGTAGCAAGAGCAGGGGCAGTCCTTCATTGGAGCTCAGAGAGAGTAGGTGGGGATAAAAAGAAATAAAAAAAAAAAAGAGGAAAATGGAGCCCGTCACTCCTAGGTGACGACCCCTCTGATGCTGGACCACGTTACCAGCGGTCACCGGGGCAGACTCCATTGTGTTCTGCCCGCTCCACCATTGTTCAGGGGAAGTAAGGGTTGTCCTTCCCTCACCCCACATGGGGGGTATACCAGGGTACCTAGGGATCACTGAGTGGATGGACATTCTTGGAGCAGACTCCTGGGGGCACCAAGGGATGCTGTGAAGGCTTGAGGGGCTCTGATTGAATGGAGGACAGTGCGAGTAATGTGAATAAAGACAAGGTTAAAAAAAATGGTCTATAGTGGAGTTTGTCTCACTCACACTTTCTGCTGCAACTTACAGCTTGTGGATGAATTCTGTGATTTGGTGCCGGTGCCATTTACTGGTGGTGTATTTTTGTTTTGTTTTTTTCTTCTCAGTTTCTGCCAGGAAAGCCCAGTGTGGAATGATTTCTTCTTCTTGTTGGAATGCCGGTTGTACTGTGAGAAGAGCAAGGTGGACATCTTTTGTGGTTACAAGAGTTTTCTCGTCGGCGCCTCCTGCTGCTTCCTCATCCTCCAGCTCATCCTTCTTCTCCATGACACTGCATAAGCAACTCAACCACAGTCTGGATGTCATCCTTGCCATCACCATTGACTGGATCCTCATTTCCTAGGGAACACAACTGATCAAATAACTCAAGTGTGAACTGGGGGCCCTCACTGTCAGTGCATTATCTGTATGTCTGATGACAGGTAGGGTAGTTCCACAAGTAAATCCACCTTTATTGAACAGCAAACCACGGTTTCTTAGGACACACTCCAAAGCTGCTTGGATTATCTGTACAGTATCTATGAGGCTGATCCTTTTTACGCAAGTTGCAGCGGTAATCTCAAGCTCGCTGTCTAGGAAGTCCAGTAGTTTTCCATGCATCAAATGTACATGATGCCATTTGAGACTTTATATGATGCCCTGGTTCAGCGGCCGGACAATGCACGTAGTTTTATGTTCCTAATACAAGTTTTATGTTTCTAAATCCAGCCACTGGTGGATGACAGGTGGAATTATCAAGGGTTAGGGCAAGCTTTCTGCCTCTTAAATTTCCTTCCCAGTCTCTAACCCAGTCAGTGAAAATGTCACCGGTCATCTACATGGTGCAATTACTCTAGCAATCACAGGAAAGTTGTGGGCACTACCAAAACACATTGTCTGTGGCAGTTCACCAATAACTACATTTTTTTTCTGTACCAGACATATTACAGGTCACCAGCAGGGAGATCTTTCCCTTAAAGACCAGTGACCAAAGAAAGAACTTAAGTCTGTCTCCCAACAAAGCTCCCCCTGGTTTAATGGAGAGCTCAGACATTTGAAGACCAAAGGTTGAAGATTGAAGTGTTCTTGGCAGACAGCAGGTTCACTGGAGGATAGACTAACACTGAGAACTCACTATAAGGATAATCCGGGGCAATCTCTGGGAAAGACAGAGTTCTTGTCACAGGTGATTGCTGCAGAGGTTAATAGGCCAGCTCAACTCTTCTGCACTGCAGACAGGCTGTCACATCTGACATGTGAGTGATGTGAGCAGTTTGGCCAGTTTTTCCTTGATAGAGTAACCTCTATCCATTCCTTGGTCTCTTTAAGTGGGATGTCATGGGCCAGCATGGTACAGTCTGTGACTAATGGAGGTTCCCAATCTGTCTAGAAGGAATTTCACCCTGTGTCAGCTGAGGAGATTCTCTGGGTGACCATGAAGCTGCATCCCACCTTCTATTCGCTGGATCCTGGACCAATCCGGCTTCTGTTAGACTGCCAGGAGTCTATTGGTTCGATGATTGCTGAGATTGTCCAGTGGTGAGACCATGTCTAATTTGTTTGTCTCACATACGACAGCATTAACTTGGTTATCTGCCTATCTGTATATAAATTTTGGAATAAATCATTGGTGATAGCCATTTCCAGTTTGGACATCGGTTCTTGTTATTGTTGGCTAAGCACTATTTGAGTGCTGGTCTTTCTTTGGTTGCTGATCCCTACCTCTTCTAGGGATTTTGCCACTCCTGGATGTGCACTATGGTCCTGCACTGGAGAGTGCATATCAACTTGGATGGAATATCAGATTCTTTCCTCAGCATGTTTCAATCCCATAGGTGTCTCAGCCTTAAAAGTTAAAGTGCTATAATCAACACAGAGGAAAAACAGGCCAGTTTTGTTGGTGTTGAATATGTCTTGTGGTGCATAACCCTCAAGAATGCCCAGCAGCACATCTCTAACACAGGCATCTGCACCCTGCAAGTCTGAATTCATCTTTTCTCCTGGGATTTTTTTAAATCCAATGTGGTGCTTGTGTTTCCATCGGGTAAACCAGCCATCTGACAGCTTGAACTCTGGCTTACCTATGGCACTTGCCAGCTATTGAAACTTTTGAAGGAGCAGAGGACCACTTATTAGAGCTTCCCATCTTCTAGCATTGGTGAACCATTGCAGCAGTGTTTCCTCAAATTCACTACCCCTCCCATGTCATTTGTGTTTATGTTTGGAATTTCAGTGCTGTGCCATTTGGACACTTTATTCTCTGCCCTTAAGCAGATCACTCAGAGTCAGTTTTGGCACAGCAAAATGTACTGCCATGTGATACACATTGAGTTTAGGGAGCTTCTCAGTCTCAGTTTAAATCTCCAGTTTGTGTGACAATGTGAGGCCGCTTGTCTTGGATGTAATTTTTTGCTGACGGAAAAAAAACAACCACACAGCAGAGAGCAGAAAGTGAGTGAATGACAGTAAAAACCTGATCGCTGCACTTGTAATAGCAGATAGTAACACTTTGTTAAGATGTTAAGTGGTGGCAGATCAATGTAATTCTCTCAGTTTAGTGGCCACTATAGCAGACAGTGCTGGTTGTAATTTTCTCACTCTAGTGGCTGCTATTGCATGTGGTGTTGGTTCAGTATATTAAATGAGTTTACTACTGACAACATAGGAAATGGCTTTTGGCAATTGAACGTCATTTGGTATACAGTATGTTGCTGTCCGTATTAACCATGGACAGTATAAGCACTGCATACTGTAGCACCAACCATGCAGTAATGTCCCTTCAACCCAGTAACCTAGGCACAAAGCAAATTTACTGTTATGTGCATCTGTAAAAAGATCATGTGCCACCACCTTGCAAATTTTTTGAAGAAACGTAGAAACATAGACGGTGATGACAGAAGGGGATCTCATGGTCCTGCTCTTGGTGTATAGAGTACTACCCCCTCCTTGTTGTCTCCTCTTTTGAATGATTCTTTTGTGCTCATCCCAAGCATTTTTGAACCCCTTGACCGTTTTGGCCCCCATGGCCTTTGAGGGTAGGCTGTTCCAGGCATCCACCACCCTCTCTGTGAAGAACTTTCCAACATTGGCCCTGAACTTCCCCCTTTTTAGTCTAAGATCATGTCCTTTCATTCTGCTACCCTCCTTGGAATGAAAAAGTTCCTGCACCTGTACCTTATTTATACCCTTAATGTACATGAAGATCTCTTTCATATCTCCTCTCTCCATCTCTGTTTCAGGGAGTACATGTTTAATTCCCTCAACCTATCATCATATGGCATCTGGTGTACTCCAGGTATCATTTATGTTGCCTTCCTTTGTACTGTCTCTATTCTGTCAATGTACTTTCTTAGGTGTGACCTCAAAAACTGGACACGGTATTCCAGGTGTGGACAGAAAAGTGCCCCATATAGCAGCAGTACCACTTCTCTCCTCTGGCTCGTGATTCCCCTCACAATGCATCCCAGCATGCCACTAGCCTTAAGTGCTGCCTTCTCGCACTGTCTACTCACTTTCAAGTCATCCGATATTAAAATCCCCAGATCACACTCTTGGCTGGTCATTGGTAGTCTTTCTCCTCCCAAGTAGTACTCCCTTTTTTGGGTTCCCTCTTCCTATGTGCATGACCTTATACTTTTTGGTGTTTAAATTCAGCTGCCGTGCTCTAGACCACTCCTCCAGTTTCTTTAGATCTGATTCCATTTTCATTTGTCCTGCTGAGGAGTCCACTCTTTTGCAAATCTTGGTGTTATCAGTAAATAGACTCACCTTCCCCTCGAGCCCATGTGCAATGTCAGCTATGAATACATTGAATAGTAGAAGCCCTAACACGGAGCCCTGGAGTACCCCACTGGTTACCTCCCATTCTGCTGATGATGTGCCATTTATCCGCACCCTTGGCGTTCTACCATGCAGCCTATTTTTCACCCACAACACCACCTCCTGTCCTACTCCCATGTAGTCAATCAGTCAATCAATTTTATTTGTATACTGGAAGGTATGTGAGCAAAAATGCCTGTTTCCACAAATGTCCAGTGTAGGAATACAACAGATGAACAAATACATAGGCCAATGAAATACATAGGACATACAATGAACTACCTACAACATACAAAGAAGTCCAACTTCTTTACCAGTCTTCTGTGTGGGACAGAATCGAACACTGCTTTAAGTCCAGGCAGACCACATCCACTGCCACCCCCCCATTATCCACAGTCTTGGTAACCAGTCAAGAATTTAATTAGGTTAGTTTGGCAAGATCTCCCTGCCGTGAACCTGTGTTGTTTATGATCCTGCTGTCCGCTGGTTTCAAGGAATGCTATTATCCTCTGTTTGAGTAATGGTTCCATCAGTTTTTCTACTTCAGAAGTGAGGCTCACCGGGCAATAGTTTCCTGCTTCCTCCCTGCTACCAGATTTATGAAGTGGGACCACTGTTGCCCTTCTCCAGTCTTTGGGAACCTCTTCGCTCAACAGTGATTTGGTGAAGAATTCTGCATGGGGATCTGCAAGTTCCTTCTACAGTTCTTTCAGGATTCTGGGGTGCCTGTCATCTGGTCCCATGGCCTTGTCCACTTTTATGTTGCTTAATGCCTTCAAGACCTGATCTGCTGTGAAGGGGCTTGTATCAACCCCTAGTCCAGGGGTGCTGTTCCTTCTTAGCGCTGGTCCATTTCCCTCCCTTTCCTCTGTAAATAAAGAGCAGAAGTACCTGTTTAGGACTTCTGCCTTCTCCCAGTCCCCCACGTCTAGGATCCCCCCCCTTCTGCTTGTAACATAGAAATATAGAAACATAGACTTTGATGGAAGATAAGGACCGCTTAGCCCACCTAATATACCCATTTCCCTACCTACTGGATAAGCTGCAGATCCTAGTTAACCAGTAGCCTATTTCTTCCTACCACCCCCCACAAGAATTGCCTTACGTCTGTCCCATGCATTCTTGAATTCTCCCACAGTTTTAGACCCCACAACCTCCTCAGAAAGGCAGTTCCATGCGTCTACCACCATCTCTGTGAAAAAATACTTCCTCACATTGCCCCTGAGCCATCCCCCTCTATCTTCAAATTGTGTCCCCTTGTTCTTGCACATCACTTTTTCTGAAAGACGCTACCTTCTTGGACTTTGTTGATCCCCTTGAGGTACTTAAAAGGTTCTATCATGTCCCCCTTCTCCCTCCTTTCCTCAAGGGTATACATATTAAGCTCCTTTAGTCTCTCCTCGTATGGCTTCTCTTGCAGACCTTGCACCATTTTAGTTGCCCTTCTCTGGACTGCCTCCATCCTGTCTATGTCCTTGCAGAGATGGGATCTCCAGAACTGGATGCAGTACTCCAGATGGAGCCTCACCAACTGTCTGTACAGAGGGATAACAACTTCCTGCTTTCTGCTGGTGATGCCTCTCCCTATACATCCCAGTATCCTCCCAGCCCTCACTACTGCCTTCTCACAATGCTTGCTAAACTTAAGGTCATCTGATATGATTACCCCCAGGTCCCTTTCCATTTTTGTTGTTGTTACAACCTCCCCCCCCCCCCATTGTGTACACTTCCCCTGGGTTTTTGTTTCTCATCTGCATTATTTTGCACTTCTTTTCATTGAATCCAAGCTGCCATACTTCTGACCATTCCTCCAACCTTGCCAAGTCCCTTCTCATCATTTCCACACCCCCCCCCCTGTGTATCAGCCCTGTTGCAGATCTTTGTGTCATCTGCAAAGAGGCATACTCTTCCTTCCAGTGCCTCTGCAACATCACTTATAAAGACATTAAAAAGGTCTGAACCCAGTACTAAACCCTGCAGTACCCCACTAATAACCCCCCTTTCTTCGGAGTGGGCTCCATTTACTACTACCTTCTGTGTCTTGTTGACCCTGGGACCCACTCCCAGGCTGGCTAATTTGTTTATTAATCTTTTGTGCAGGACTGTGTAAAATGCCTTGCTAAAGTCTAGGTAGGCCATGTCCACAACCCCACCCTGGTCTACTACTTTGGCACACCCAGTCAAAGAAATTAATTAGATGCATCTGACATTACCTTCCCACTGTGAATCCATGCTGCCTTGGGCCCTGTGCCCCACTGGCCTCTATGTACTCAACAATTCTTTCCTTCAGAAGTGATTCCATCATTTTCCCCTACCACAGAGGTCAAACTGACAGGTCTGTAGTTTCCTGCCTCTGTCTTGCTCCCACTTTGTAAAGGGAATCACACCGCCCTCCTCCAGTCCTCCGGTACCACACCATCCTCCCATGATTTCTTAAAAGGGTAGTCAGTGGTGTCACTAGTTCTCCCCTTAATTCTTTTAGAATTCTGGGGTGAACCCCATCAGGCCCCATTGCTTTGTCCCCCTTTAGTTTTAGAAGTTCTTTCAGAACCCTTTCTGTGAAAGGACTGGGATCAACCCCCCTAGCCAGAGTGCTTCTGTTAATTAGATTAGGTATCTCCCCATCCTCCTCTTTTGTGAATACTGAGCAGAAGTATTCATTCAGTATCCCTGCTTTTTCACTGTCCCTCTCTGTCCATCCACCGTCCATTCTATTCAGCCTCACTATCCCTCCATTTGTCTTTCTGCGCTCCCTAATGTACCTATAAAAGGTTTTATCCTCCTTCTTAATCAAGTTCACTATCTTTTCCTCAGTTTGGGCCTTTGCTATTCTGACTGCCTTCCTTGCTTCTTTCTGCCTTAACTGGTACAGTTCTCTGTCCTGCTCCTTCTGTGTTTCTTTATACTTCCTAAATGCTATATTTTTCTCCCTAACCTTCCCCACCACCTCTTTTGAGAACCATAGTGGCTTTTCTTTCATTTTGATTTGTTTATTTGCTTCACACAAAGACTTGTTGCCTCCGTGATGGCAGTTTTGATGTTTCCCCATTGTTGCTCCACCCCTCCTTCATGCCTGTTTGCTAGTGCTTTTCCCCTCTCACTGTCCCCATTTGTGAGTACAAGGTCTAAGATTGCTCCCTCTCAAGTAGGTTCCAACACTAGCTATCTGAGGCATGCCCCCTGTAGGGCATCGAGAATGGCCCTGCTCTTGGATGTGGCAGCAGCAAAGGTGCTCCAGTTAACCTCTGGCATATTCAGGTCCCCCATCAACAATATCTCCCCTTTCTCTGCCATCCTAAGGATGCCTTCTATCATATCCTTGTCCATTCCCTCTCCTGAGATGGGGGTCTGTATACAACCCCTGTGCAGACTGTGGTGTCATTTCCATCCTCTAAGGTGACCCACAGTGCCTCCTCTCCTCCCTGTTTACTCTTTTGTTCTGTTGCTTTTATCCCTTCCCTTACATAGAGAGCTACTCCTCCCCCTCTTCTACCTTCCCTGTCTCTCCTGTAGGTCGTATACCCTAGTATGTTAAAATCCCAGTCATGGTTCTCTGTGTACCATGTTTCTGTGACTGCCACAATATCCAGGCATGCCTCTTCCATCAAGGCCACCAGTTCAGGGAGCTTGTTGCCCAGACTATGGGCATTGGTACTCATTATTCTCCATTTCTTGATGGCCTTGCCCCTTTTAGCTCCATCCCTGTCCCTACTGCCTTTGTCATTTTCTCCATTTACCCCTGCCCTTCTCCCTATCAATGTCTCTATCTTGGTGTTTACCTCACAACTACCCTGATATTTTTTGGGGGGCTAGGATTTCCCTGCTCCTTTCCAGTGTCTCCCCTCTTGGCTAGTTTAAATGCTTGCCAATGAAGCATTTAAACCTATCACGTAGGATCCTGGTTCCCTTCCTAGACAGATGCAGACCATCGCACCAGTATAGGCTAACATCACTCCAGGTGGACCCCCAGTCCCCAATGAAGCCAAACCCCTGAGCTCTGCACCAGTTATTCAACCACTGATTGAATCCCATGGTGTGGAGCACCCTAGCCTCACCCATGCCATAGACAGGCAGCACCTCCGAGAAGGTTACCGTGCATGCTACTTGTCTAAAGCTCCTCCCCAACTCCACAAACTCCTCCTACACTGTTCTGATCCCTTTTCCAGCCAGGTCATTTGTCCCTAGGTGGACAATGACATCCAGCTCCCTCCCCTGTGCAGTGGCTCCCACGATCCTGAGGATTCTCTCCCTGTCCCTCCAAGCCACGGTGCCTGGCAGGCACCTTTCCTCCCTCTCCCCTCCCTCCCCCAGTTCTACCCTCCTAACAATGGAGTCCCCCACTAGGAGTTGTTTCCTTCCCCGTGGGGATTCCATGCCACCCACCTGTGAGTCTCCTTTGTGGAGGTTCCCAGCATCCTCCTTGGTCTCCACTGTGGGTGCCTATATAGAGGAGCCCCACTCTGCCAGAGTGGCATACAAATTGTGGAGAGGTACAACTGGAGAGATGTGCCTCTGTTCCACCACCCTCACCCTCCCTGAGCCCACTGTGGTCCAACTGCTCCTCTTTCTTAGCAACCTCTGAGGCAGTGGCGGTGGCCCTGGTGATCCCTGGGTGGGAAAGGATGTCCCCCAGATCTTGGCCAACTCAGCCTGGAGATAAGAAACCTCCTCCCTCAGCCCAGAGAGGTGTCTGCAGATGGGACAACATTGTATCCTCCAGAATCTTATAGTCTTACTATTCCCCCTTGGTCTTCCTTTTTTCCCTTATGTACCTAAAAAGGTCTTGTCCCCTCTTTTTACACCTTCTGCTATCCTCATCTCAGTTTGGGCTTTAGCCTTCTTTATTAATTTACCAGCCTCCTTCAGTTTCTCTTCGTATGGTCCCCTGTCTTCCTCTTTATTTGTTGCTTTGAATTTTCTGTAGGCAGTCTTTTTTCTTTCACTGTAGTTACCACCACTTTAGAGTACCACAGTGGATTTTTTTTCTTTTTTGCCTTACTTATTCTTCTGGTGTATTGGTCTGTGACCTTCTTGATACTGCCCTTAATGTTTTCCCATATTTTCTCAACCCCTCCCCCCTCTCCACCTTTTAAGATCCCAGCTAGGGTGTTGCTCATTTTCTGAAAGTCTGCTTTCTTAACATCTAGAACCCTAATATTGGAGTGACTGGTGTCCTCTGCTGTGATAATGTTGAAACCGTCTACACGATGGTTGCTATTCCCTAGATGGCACCCTACATCAGTTTCCTTTACCTTCTCACCGTTTGTGAGAATAAGGTCTAGGATGGCTTCGCCTCTTGTTAGAGAATCTTCAAGCTGCCTCAGACCTGCTCCCTGCAAGGCCATTAAGAAGTCCCTGCTTCTCATTGATGTTGCCAATTGTGTTTTCCAATGTATATCAGGTAGATTAAAACCCCCTACCAGTATCACCTCACCCTTGTCTGCCATTTTATATATATTGTCTCGAGCAGTTCCTTGTCCCCATTTTCACCCTGCAATGAGGGCCTATATTCAACCCCTGTTCTGATTGTCATCCCATTACCAGTGTCAGCTGCCAACCATAGTGCCTCAGTTTTGATTGGAGACCCCTGTATCTCTGTGGTATTTATTTACTCTCATACATATATTGCCACCCCCCCTTTTTCCTTTGCTGTCCTTCCTATATAGGTTGTACCCTGGGACTGTCATGTCCCAGTCATGATTATCTGTAAACCAGGTTCCATCACAGCTACCCAGTCTAGTTTCTCCTCTGCCATGGTGGACGTGAGGTCAGCAAGCTTGTCTATTAGGCTCCTCGCATTCACAACCATTGCCCTCCATAAATGTTCCCCCTTTTTGTATGGTGGTGTTTTTTATTCTCTTGGTGCCCAGTTTTGCTGGTCTCTCCTGATATAATTTGCAACTCTTTAGTTCTCCCGGTTTTATGGGTAGTGGTGACCTGCACACCAGTCCCAGTGTTGTGTGCTGTTCCCAGCTCTCCTTTTCTCAGTTTTAACAATTTGTGTATACAACTAACTTTTGGCCAAGCACCTTCACCCCTTCCTTGGTGAGGTGCAGGCCATCATGTCAAAAAAATCCTCTCTCCCAGAAGCTCTGCCAGTTTCCTATGAAGTGGTAGCCCTTTATCTGGCACAATTCATGCAGCCATGAATTGAGTCTGTTTATTTCTTCTTCTATGACTCGCTTTCTGCTACCACCTTTTTCCCATACTGGCAGAGCTTCTGAGAAGGCTAAGGTGGATGAGAGAGAGTTCAGTCTGTTTGCTAGTTCTGCAGTGTGCTGTTTGGCCTCCTTCATTGTTTGATTGGCCAGATTGTTTGTCCCAAGGTGGATTACAGCATGTGTGTTCTCACCTTCCTTATGTATTAGTCTTTCTATGTGATTAGTGTCCCTCCCTGCAGAAGCTTCTGGGAGACACTTTCCCACTATCCCAGTTTTGACGTTTGAATTTAGGTGGGGTTCCACACTGTGGATCATTGAATCCCTAATTATGAGTAGTTTACTTTTGTCGATAACATTTTTATCTTTTGATTTGATATTTTTGTTAGTTGTAGCACGTCGCTGGTTTGTGACACTGATATTTTCTGAGTTTGGATCTACTTCCAGCAAAGAGTACCTATTTTCAGTTGGGATGAAGGTGTTACATTTGGGGTTCTGCTTGTTTAT
Source organism: Neoceratodus forsteri (assembly GCA_016271365.2). Taxonomy (NCBI): domain Eukaryota; kingdom Metazoa; phylum Chordata; order Ceratodontiformes; family Ceratodontidae; genus Neoceratodus; species Neoceratodus forsteri. The sequence continues at coordinate 1,059,606,853 of CM028130.1, read as the reverse complement.
CCTAATTGCTTTGCCTCGCCTCTCCCTCCCAACCATCTGCCAACCCTCTTGCCCTAAGTCCTGTCTGTGGCAGGGGTTGACATACGCATCCTGGTGGGTTGGAGGAGGAGTTGTATTTATTTATTTAGAAACATATCGGAATTACAATTCTTTGAGTCAGAGACTCCTTTACAAAGGCTCCATGTCAGGTAACATACAGTAATAATAATACAGTGGGATTACACAACACAGAGGAAGATTTAAACATTAGTATTACAAACAGATACCAAGAGAAATGGATAGAAAGTAAGCAGAATGAGTGCAACATACAGTGGTTAGACAGGATGTAGATTCTTTGTCAGGCAGGCATGGGTTGAGGTCAGGCTTTAACAAGATAGAATCCATTGTCAGCGGGTTAGCAGGTGAGAGGGTGGGGGGAAGAGGGGTGAGGGCTTGTTCCTATGTGACGTTTGGTGCTGGAGTTCAGATATTTGGGTCCAGGCTAAAGGGACACTGTCAGCTTTTGGTTGACGTTTGTAACCCCTTTTCAAATTGGTGCCTTCACCCATCTTTATGGCCAGTCAATCCATGTATTCTCACAGAATGCCATAGTCTGCTATGCAACAACAAATATTAAATGTTTTTACAGGTGATAACTAATGCAGCTGACCCCTCCCCCCGCGAATCCCAGGCCACCTGATGCAGCCATGCACTAACAAGTAAACATGGCCCAGAAGCACTGGTAAACTCATCTGTGGATGAGTTTGGCAAACTTTGAACATGGTCAGATAAACAACTTTTCTACATCTGCACGGTTCTCTGAACTTACCAAAGTAACTCACTTACAGAACTTAGAGGTGTATCTTTGTGAAATTTGACTCTGGAAAGTCAAGCTGTGACTCCAAGCATGCACTTCAACATCGACCATGTGCAAAACTTGCATTCTGTGAGAATATATGGATTAACTGGGCACAAAGGTGGCTGAAGACACCAATTTGAAAAAGGGTTACAAAGTCAGCCAAAAGCTTACAGTGTCCCGTTAAGTTAACTCACTATACTAATGTATAATTCACTCTATTCAAGGTCATACCTGTTTTTTCATTTTTGGTCATGGTACTAAGAGGGCCTGAATTTGTCTTTTCTGGCTGCTTGATAAGGAATAAGATTTAAAAGCTGCTAGATCATTTAGTCCATATGATCTACTATGGAGATAGAAAATGTTTAATTTGCGCACAACTATATGCTTGGAAACTTAGTGTCATTCTCCATATGCCATGGTCTGGCTTACAGATAGCATAGCAGCTTGGTAATGATGATGCTTGTTTATACCCCTACATGAAGTGTCAGGAGAATGAGGGATTTCATATTGTGTCTGCTAAAATGTAGCATGTACTGTGATGATTATTCTCTCATGAGCTGCAATGCTAATGCATTGTTTATTAAACATTTTCAATAAAATATAAATTTAAAAATTGCTGCAAACTCAAGTGAGTTTATATTTTTTTTCAGAATGCATGAACATTTTAAATTCCTAATCCATTTTTTCTTAGAGACTGTGGGAATTGGTTATTAAAATGAAGACTAAAATAAAAATTGATAGCAATTTACATTATATCATACATTTTTAAACATCCCTTGTTTAGCCATTTGTATAAATAAAGCTGGCAATCAGTCAGTCAGTCAATAAAAATCTTTTTTTTTTTATTGTAGTTTATCTCTCTCCTCTCAACACCTGAGCCCCGTTCTGTCAGGAGTCACTAAGGGTATTACCCCGCTGCTTGCCTTACCTGGAACCCCAGTAGACCCCCAATGGGGGGGGATCTCAGAGATATTCTGTCATATTCCACAATATGAGTACTGATTAAATGCTGCTTTACCAGACACCACAATGAATTGGTGGAAAGATCTGCAACAGTGTGCATTTTAAACATTCAGTGACATTGGTTAAGGTGTGTTTTCTCTTTGCTTACACTACTTAGATTTTAGAAGTACCAATTATTCTTCTATGGGTGACTTTGAAATGGGGATCCAGTAGCTTCTCTGCTCCTAGCTGAGGGACAGATAGAGGGCACAGGTTCAATTGAAGTAATAGGGTGGAATTTTCAAAAGTGCTCAAAAATAATGCCAGTGTGTCAAAATACTCAAATTTGCGTCATGCAAATTTGACAAATAATTGCACCGTATTTTCATAGCTGAATGAAAAGCTACATGTCATGGCACAAGAGATACTTGCATGATAACAGTGACACATTTGCAGCACAAATGTGAACTACATCATAGGTGCATCACTTGTGCATCACTAATCTGGATGCAAATACAGGTGCAGCAGATTGTGATGCAACGATCTTCTGATGGTAACGCAACCTTCTGATGCAGATGCACCTGCGGTCTGTGATATAGAAGTGATGCAACTTGCTGTTGCATCTTTTACAACTCTTTGAAAATACAGGACATAATGTTAATATTTTGGAATCTAGGGAATGTGGACAGCTGACTGGATGGTCATCTCCAAAAAGCAACTCAACTGAGGGTTGGGCTCCCATGGCAATCACTCCTGAATCTAGATCCACTCCTGTGTCAAGACTTTTGCTCATAGTAAACAATTCAAAGTGAACTAGCAAATCCTGTGTAGCAGAGGGGGAAGGTGAGTGACCACAATTAAGTGACAGGAGCAATAGGAGGAGGGAGGTAGACACCAGTCTATTTACAGGGGAGAGAGTTCTAAAGGAACTCACAAAACTGAAAGCGGACAAGACAATAATACCAGATGGGATGCATCCTCAAATATTAAAGTTGCTTAGGGAGGTGCTGGCAGCCCTGTTCAGTGAATCACTGGAAATGGGTGTGGTTCCAGAGGATTGGAGGAGAGCAGATGTAGTCCCTCTGCACAAAAGTGGGAGCATAGAGGAGGCTGGAAACTATAGACCACTCTGCCTGATCTTGGTGGTGTGGAAAATAATGGAATCACTGCTAAAAGAAAGGATTGTGGAACATCTTGAATCCTGTGGAGCACAGGATCTGAGGCAGCATGTATTCACAGTGCAAAGGTCATGTCAAACAAATCTGATCGATTTCTTTGACTGGGTGACCAGGGCAGTGGATCGGGGGTAAAGCAGTGGATGTGGCCTACCTGGACTTCAGCAAGGCCATTGACACCACTCCACATAAGAGGCTTGTAAACAAGCTAGGCGGCCTGTGAATGGGTCCAATGTGGTAAACTGGGTTAGAAATTGGTTGAGGGATAGAACACAGAAGATGGTGGTAAATGGAGCTCAATCTGAGGAAAGTAGGATGACTAGTAGGGTGCCCCAAGGATCATTTCTGTGGTCAGTCCTTTTTAATGTCTTCATAAGTGACATTGCGAAGGGGCTGGAAGGAAAGGTATGCCTTTTTGCAGATGACACTAAAATCTGCAACAGGGTAGACACCTCGGGGGGAGTTGGAAAAATTAGGAGGGACCTAGGTAAACTAGAGGAATGGTCAAGAGTGTGGCAGCTAATATTCAATGCAAAGAAGTGCAAAATCATGCATTTAGGGCACAGAAGTCCAGGGGAGGCTTACATGATTGGGGGGAGATACTGACGGCCACCAAACAGGAAAGGGATCTGGGGGTAATCATATCAGATGACCTAAAGGTGGCCAAACAATGTGCCAAAGCTGTGGGGAGAGCCTGTGGGGTACTGGGGTGCATAGGGAGAGGTATCACCAGCAGAAAACAGGAGGTGGTGATGCCACCATACAAATCAATGGTGAGACCCCATCTGGAGTAGTGTCCAGTTCTGGAGGTTGCATCTCTGTAAGGACCTAGACAGGGTAGAAGCAGGTCAAAGAAGGGCAACAAAAATGGTGCAGGACCTGCACCAAAAGTCATATGAGGAGAGACTGGAGTACCTCAATCTGTATACCCTGGAGGAGAGGCGAGAAAAGGGGAATATGACAGAGACCTTCAAATATCTCAAGGGCATAAATAAGGTACAAGAGGGTCAAGCCTTTCAGAAAAAAAGATGTTCTTGAACAAGGGGTCATTACATTAGTCTGGAAAGGGATAGACTAAGGGATAACATGAGGAAATATTTCTTCATGGAAAGGGTGATGGATGCATGGAACACCTTTTCAGTGGAGGTGGTGGGGGCTAAATTGGTAGGGGAATTCAAAATGCATGGGATACGCATAGGAAAACCCTAGTAATAGAAAAGAGAATAAATCCAGAGCTCAAACAGGGTCTGTGGTTTATACAGCAGGTAGGGAAAATGGGCAGACTGGGTGGGCCTAGTGATCTTTATATGCTATCAATTACTATGTTTCTGACTGAATGTACATGATGGATTTCCATCCTGGAATTAGCAACACCTGAAAAGACATATGGGTAATGTGGTTAAGATTCATATTCCCCAGTAACTAATGCCCCAACTTAGACCTTTTCTTTGTGAAAGATGGCAAAGTGAAAAAAGGGTAGTCTGGGATATGTCTTTATTGAAATCTCCCAGTTGTAGTTCTAGCCTTAAGATCTATAGCAAAGGCTACACATTTGCAATTAAATTGTGTGCCTATATGAAAATTGTCTGTGCAGCTCCTGCTGCAGTTGCTTTTACTAGAGAGAGAGGTGAAGATGTAAGGACAATGAATAAAGTGCAGCTACTTGACTGTATGCTTAACCAGATATAAAATGGCCACCCAGGGTACAATGAGTTATGTGATCTCTCCAGGCAGGTATATAAATCAAAGGGATTCACTATCAACAAATCAAAATCAACGTTAAACTCATGTAAAACCTTAATAAATAAGGTAGGAATAAGTGTCAAAGTCCATTAGTCCATTGAAATAAGTAGTTATATTTATGAAATAGGAGGATTAACAGCATCCAACAAAGCCAACATACAGGTATCAGCATTCAGATCAGAAATGCAATCCGCAGGTTCAGATTTACCCATAGAATAGCATAGAGACTGCAAACACTGTATTAACTGGTTAGGATCAAGGAAGACATGTTCTTTGCCATGGTGCATTGTATGGATCTTTGCTGGACTCAACAGCAAAAATGGAGCTCCTTTTTCCAGCACCTCATCTCACACTGCCAAACAGCACTTCCTGTGCTGCTGGTTTTGATGGGTAAAATGTAGAACTATAGAAACCTGATCCCTTTTCTTATGCAATTGCCCTCACAAGTAGGCCAATCTACAAATCAAGTCACCATTTGGCTCAAAAGCAAAAGATGCCAACACTGTTTTTAGGGCTGCAGGTAGGCGGAGCCTGCAGCCCTCTTGCATTAGCTCTAAAAAATGGCTTACCGCGGAACTTCCATTTTGGACTTTTGGAAGTATCCATCCACAACTGCAAAATAGTACATTGCCCCTCTCATTTTTGCTATTTGCTGCTCTGTGTAGCCTCTCGATTTAACCCTTGCAGGGCTGCAGACTAAGCATCTCTCCAGCTCAATCAAACAGATTAATTCTAGTTCTTTCCGCAGCCTAGGGGTTAACTCATTATCTTGAAGCATACTGGATTTTTCTAATTGAAGCACTGAAGCAGTCTAGCAGACTACAGTGTCAGATTACAAACAGTTCCGCTCATACCTCTCAACCTCCCTCATCACAAATCTTGGACAAGGCTTAAAATAAAATGATCAGGGGAAAATTACCAAAATCAGGGACACATCTGAAAAAATAGTAATATTAGTTCCAGAAGCTGTGTACAACATGCTTCTTAGCGTGGATAGCATTTTCTTAATGAGAACTAGACTGTAACATCAATGGCTGGCATTACTTTGTGATTCATATAGGATAGTGTATGGTTACCCATACACTACAAGGCTATTCTTCCACCGAGTGGATACAATGCCGACTGATGACCTCGGGAGCAAAGCTCGAGAGGTCTCCAAGTCGGCATTGTATCTACAAGGTGAAAGAATAGCCTTGTAGTGTATGGTACCATAAACTGTTCCTTTATAGTGTGTGGTGCCCGAAAAAAAGACAAAAAGAGACTCACTTTTCCATATTTTCACTCGATTCTGCCGAGGCCATCGATTCACAACTGCCGCTGCCCAGCACACTCGTGCGCCCCTCTCACACAGCAAGGGACAAATCAGGATGTCTGTTGTAGCCCCTTGTATTATGATGTCCTCACTAACACAGAACGAAAAGTCGTTTTGCGTTAGTGAGGACGTCACTACTGCAGCAGAAAAACTTTCTGCAGTGTATTGATTTCCATACACAATCGCATTCCACCATACACTATAAATCCTTACTCTTCAGTGACAGAAATGCTAAATGTAGGAGACACAGAAGAAATTTCTGAGGCAAAAATCAGGGACATCCCTGAAAATCAGGGACAGTTGAGAGGTATGGATTGGGATCTGAGACCATTTTCTCTAGTTTTTTATATGTTTTCTATTCAACCTTTGTATATTTGATATCCAGTACTAGTGAAAGGTGGTGGCTTACAATAACTCTGTTTATCCACAGAATCGGTTCACTGCTGAGTTTTCCTCTCTGATGTATTTAATGCTCATAAAAGGTACAGCTCAGACCGAACTGGGCAGTAAACTGAAGCTGTTTGTTTATCCACAGGGACAGGTACAGTGCAGCCCCCCACCCCACCAACTGTGATAAATTTAGTGCTGGTAAAAAGTGGATAAAGCCCTCAGTTTATCCACAGGTACCATGTAGGGCAGGCTTAGTGCAAACATACCCACACTGTGATGAATTTAGTGCTGGGAAGAGGTGAGGGACTGACTAATCCACAGAGACAGCTACAGTGTGGGGGAAGGGACAGTGCTTGGTTTCCACAATGTCTACATTTAATCCTGGTGAATGGCGAAGGACTGCCAGAACTGGGGACTGAAGCCTTTTGTTTGTCTACTGCTGTGCTTCCAGATTTATTTGCCATTTTCCCTGTAACACCACAGTAACTTTCCTGTGTTTTCCTGCAGATTACATTATTTCCTATAGCAGCCAAATTGCTCTGTTTTCCTGTACGACCAATGTATGTCAAGGGGGAAAACTTTCCTGTAAATCACTCCAGTTCCCTGTAAAATACAGGAATCCCTGTACATCTGGGAAGCTTGCTACAGTGACAGGTACAGTGTGTGACTGGTGAACAGTAAGGGACTGGCACCACTGGAGACTGAAGCCCTATATAAATCCACAGGAGCAGATGCAGTGTAGTACAGACAGTCCAGGGTTTCCACACTGTGATAGATATAGTGCAGATGAAAGGCAGCAGACTGACAGCAGTAGAGGCTGAATCCCTCTGTTTATCCCCATAAGTAGGTACAGCATGGGCAGGGACAGTGCACATTTCTCACACTGATGGTTTCAGTGCTGGAAAAAGCTAAGGGATGGGTAACACTGGGGACTGCTGTACTGTCTTCATGTCCACAGTCTCTATTGGCAGGTCATTTGAGAAGGCCACTACCTTCTGGGATAAAATATGCTTCCTAATGTTACCACTAAACTTGCCATCTATGACTTTCAGAGCATGTCCCTGTGTCCTGCTGGAGATCATATCCATATGTTCAATCCTGTCAATACCCCTGAGAATGGGAAGAATGAGATCATGTCCCATCTCAGCCTACTGTTCCACAAGGAGAAGATGGTACAAGCTACTAGTAAACATAAATGTGGATATTATCTGTTAGATCCTTTCAGGTATTCCTGTTTTGAAAATTCGGCTTCTCCTTAACAGTGATATCTAAACAGAAAGCCCACCAGCAAATTTGTTTTAATTTTTTGTACTGAACACATTCTCTTTACTGTTGCAGAAAATGTAAACTCTGGAGCAAATATGAAGAAACTGATAAAGGGAAGCTTACAAAGGATGTCAGTAGGCATTTTATGCGACTGCATAGACATGCAGAATTAAAAAATACTACATAAATTCACTGACACTAAGCAAGTGGCAAATGGGAGGAATTTGTTAACACAAAAAGGTAGCTTGGTCTGCACTTAGAGAGGAGTGAGAAGGTCAGTTTTCCTATGTGGGACAATGACCCACAGGGTGTAAAAAGTGGAGTTATTGAAAATATGACGAATCATAATAGTCTACAGAGCCCATTTTCTTAAAACAGCAGTTTTATTATCAAGGAAGACAAAAAGGTGGGTCGGAATTACATACGAACATATGAAGAAGCCAGCAGAAGAAGGCCATTTGGTCTATCAAGTCTGCTCTTATTGCAGAGTCCACAACTTGAGCTACTGTCCCTGCCCTCCTTCCCTACTCCTCCCATCCTCCCTATCCATGATCCTTACCTTCCCCCATGCCTATCCCAATCTATCTTAAAGGTGCCCGCTGTCTTCAACAAGATGACCTCTTCCAGCAGTGCATTCCAAGTGTCCACTGCCCTCTTTGTGAAGAAATGCTTCCTGACCTCCCTCCTAAATCTCCCACCCTCCAGCTTAAGACTGTTCTCTCTCATGTAATGGTTGCCACTCAACTTAAAGAGACTCTCCTTATCAACCTTATTTCTCTCTTTCAAGTACTTGAAGGTCCCAGTCATGTCCTCTCTCTCTCTCTCCTGTCTTCTAGGGAGTACATGTTCAGTGCCCTCAACCTCTCCTCATATTCCTTACCCTGCTGACCCACTATCATCTTTGTAGCTCTGGATCTTCTCCAGCAGGTTAATGTCCTTTTTGAGGTGTGGGCACCAGTACTGAACCCTATATTCTAGATGAGGCCTCACCAGTGACCTGTCCAAGGGCAGTATAACCTCCGCTCCGCTCTCTTACTGCTGATCCTCCTAGATATGCATCCCAGCATCTTGTTTGCCTTTTCTGCTGCTTTCTTGTACTGCATGAAGTGCTTCAGGTCACTAGTGATCATCACTCCCAGGTCCCTCTCCTCCTCTGATGCAAATACTCAGACTTCACCCAGGTAGTGCTCTGTCCTGGGATTCTTGGCTCCAATATGCATAACTTTGCATTTCTTGGCATTGAAGCCAAGGTTCCAGATCTTGTACCACCTCCACAGCTTTTTCAGATCCTTCTGTAGGTCCTGTATCCCTTCAGCTGTGTCCACTCTCCCGCAGAGCTTGGTGTCATCTGCAAGTAGGCACATTTTCCCTTAATGCCATCCCCAATGTCATTGACATCGAACAACATTGGCCCCAGCACTGAGCCCTGTCAGACCTCACTGGTTACTGGATTTGACAACCATCTGAAATTTTTCACAGTCCCCCACTCAAAAATGAATACTGGTATAGTTTATCTTGTTGCAGTATATGACTGCATCACTAATTCAGCATCTATGCCAAACTGGTGTTTCTCTGCTTGACATATGTGTTGCATTCTTTTGGCAGGGTCTCTATAGAGTACAGTACCACAATAAATTTTCTTGACCTTATCCTCAGTTCCATCCAAGTGCACCCTAACCCCCTTTCTGCCCTGATATCATGATATTTAGGGCTTGATTAAGTAAAGCTGTATCCAAATTTCCTCCCTGTGGACCAAGTGAAACTTTTTCAATGTCAAAAAAGACTAGCAGTGCATTCCCTGGCCTTCAATAAATTTAATATGGGGTGGTATTATACTTTTCACATTCTTGTGCTTTATGATTCTAATATGTTCACCTATTAAGTTAAGAGGCTATGTTGAATTTTGCAAATGCAGGCTCATAAATTTTTACCACAAATTTTCAACATAGCCATTTTGGTACAGCAACTGATGAGCGCGGCAGCTGTCATTTTTCATCTCCTGCCCAAAATGTGTGTTTACAGCCCAAAAGTTGATTTTGGAGTCCCTGCACATCACCTTTAGGCCAGGAGTTGAACATTTTCTCTGCCCTTCTTTATGAGGTAGGGTCACCAAGAGTCTATGTTGAAAATTTGGTGTAAAAATATTTAAAAAAATAATCATTTTCAATATTTTTAAACCAGATTATTTTTCTGCAGCCCTATAGACCCTGACCAGAATCTGTTTATTGGGTTGATGTGGAGGTACCTAGTGTTGAGGGGAATGCTACTGCACCTGTGAACTCACTGACGTTTGATCCCATTTGGACACATATCCAAAGGCTTTTACTAGAAGTGGTGGATTTTCAAGAATGGGTATGACAACCTTACAATGAAACATCTACAGCGAAGACCATTACAGTGACATAAATCAACAGGTCACTGTAATGGTCTCCCACTGACACCAGCACTGCATCTCTTAGTGTTTCACCCCTCCCCAAGACAACTCCAACTCAGAGTTGGATATATAAATACTGGGGGATGTGTGGTTCAGGGGCACAGCCAATACTTGGCATTGTGTCTGTCGATGTCAGGGATGTCAGTGACTTTGGTGTCATCGTGGCATAGGTAAACCTCAGGAATGTGATCAAATGTCAAAACTCCACATATAGCTTCTTGATGGGTGGAAAACTCCAAATTCAGTGAGAGGGGTAGCCAACAAGTCTTATGTTTTTATTGCAAAATTGATTGTGATTTTCTGTTTTCCTATATGATGTTTGCTTTTTTCCTGTTGGCTGTAGTTGAAAATGCCTGCAAAGTTAAAACCTTATTTTCTAGTTTTTCTTGGTCATATCCTTTAAGTCCCATTTTGTTTAAGCTAATTTTGAGAGGATATAGTTGCCCGTTGCATTTAACTCATCAAATTTGCAGTCAAATGTGGCCATATATTGGTTTATATTATCCAACAAATCAAATACTGTTTTTAACGTTTCTTTATGATTTTTTTGTGACTGCTTAATGAATTTCATCAGATTAGACTGTTGCTTGGGATTTTCCATAGAAAAATTCCAAATAAATGGATTTTGTAGGCTGGTCATCCTGTGCAGGAGCAGTTTCTTTAGTAGAGAAATGTGCCACCAGGTCAGCAGTGAAAGAAAGGGAAGCAACCTCAGAACCCCTGTTAACTGCCAATCCTGGGTTCAGGATGTCACAGTCGATAAACTTGTCTGATGGGCCCTGCTGAAGCTAAATAAATTCATCGAAGGATGAAGCAAGCATATGCTTTTTTTTCCAACTTGATCAGTCATTTGTAGGCGTCAATAAGCATAACCTGTAGCACATCTTGTAGTCATGCACACTCTTTTCTGTCATTACTAAAGATGAGGGTCACATTTACTGTGCATGATTCAGTTCCTGATGCCAGTGACATGGCATGGAGTAGGTTTGTAGACCATGGAACTATTGGTTCTGTGTTGTGAATAGTTAGGCACTTAATTAGTTCCATCTGAGGCTTGTTTGCAGTTTTGAAGGCAACTTGAGTAAGACACCTTAAAGATGTTCCCTGGTGTTTCAAATTCCCATTTTTCTGATGCTCTTGAAAAAGTTTTCAGGGTTGTTTTATAGTATGGCACAAGCACATTCTCAAATATATGGAAGCATTATTAGAATAATGATTTATCCTATTATGTCATGTCCAGCTAAGAATATATACAGGACAGCAGCAAGGAAATTAGCTCCCACAATCGCAGCAGTTCAAGGCACTTTATCTAAATATCTGTCTGTCTTTGGGCACACTGCTTATTTTATGTTAAAGTCCTTGCCATTCTGCATGTACTTTTGAATTGTTTAAATAGCATTATTGCAAGTTTTATGTTTTATTAGGAAGTTTCAGTTATTTTTGTCCTGAGCCTACCACCTCTGAAGCTGCAACTTTGAAAGCAGATATAACCAAAAGAAGCATGGCAACTGCATATATTTATTTCTGTTTATATATTTCTGTTTATATATTTATAACCATATTCTACATCTATCAAAATAGTTTTGTGAAAATGACATGGTTTTATGTATAGAAACATACAAATATTGTCCCTTTTTTGGTGGGAATATCAGGTCAAGGTGGTATCATAGAATTGGTAATTTATTCTTTATTTTTGTATTTGTGGAAAAAAATGAAGCAATTGTCATGACAAATGATGTGTCCTTGCTTCAGGTTTTCTTTCACACTCATGCTGACATCTAAAATATTGATGTTATAACCACATAAAACAATCTGGCCCCTTCCAGATTTTTTCCATAGAGACTAGGTCTTACCCATATAACTTAAAAACAAGCATGGCAACCCATGTTTTTGTTGTGGATTTTAAATGTTTAGATGACCATCATGTACTGGGCAAAACATTATGACTTTGACATGGGGGTGCTGAAACACCAGGGATTGTCCTTAAGTTTGCAGATATTTAGTTACTAAACTCCATTCTAGTAGTATAAGGAGGTGGGAATCTGTACTGAGGTATAATTCATATTCAGACTGATTACAAAGCAAAGACATGCTTTGGTGAATGCCTTAATGTTTGCTTGCAGGTTGCACATTATTTCTTTGTTCTTTTTCACTATATTTTAAGATTCAATTGCTTAGCTGTGACTAATACTGCACCAAACATTTACTTGCTTTCTTGATTGTTTTTAGTTGCAGGGTATGCAATACCTGAGAAAGAAAGTCTGTCTGGAAACCCTGGGCCAGATATTCACAACCCCAGAAAGTGGCGCAGGTGTGGAAAAAACTGGCACAAGTGGATCATCACTTGTAGAGCCACAGTTTTTCCTGCATGCACTGAGTTTTCAAAGAAGGAGCCCTTTTATAACCTACTCCATGATTTATGGCAGTTTGTATTTTTAGGACTGCAGTGGGTGTAGCCCTGCATACCTATTGCATTGACTAAAAAAACACTACGTCATTCCTTGTGAATGTACGACATGATAATGTGACAAAAAAAAGTCACCTCCGCATGGCAGCATTCCACCCTTGCACTATTTTATTTTCTTTCAGTGGTCACAGGTCCAATATACACATTTATAGTGACAAGACTATATCTGGAGATAAAGGTGTTGTTATCTTGTAAAGTGCATGGGCTTCGACACAGTGCAGATCCTTGGAACACTTGTGTGTTGTTTTTTCTAGTATCCACCCCCCCCGGGTGTCTCAACACAGTGCATCAACCACACTTCCCATTACTTTCTCATTGCACCACTTGTCTTCTGATGCTAGAGATCTGTAGTACTCCTAGCAAACTAACTCTCTCACCATCGAGGCAGCTATGGTTGAGGGGTAAATGCGGCTCTTTGCTCTTTAATTCTGCCTGATTGTTTCTTCTTTTGCCAGTCCTTCTGTTTTGTGGCTCACTTTCTACTCATGCATTAATTTCACTTTTCTTAACTGTATTTGAACCCATACTGATTAGAGGTTGCTGGCACCAAAAAACTTTTTCTTTATGCATCCTTACTCCTTCAACTTAATTTTTTTTGAAGCTCATATTTCAGAGTTTTGGACAGCTTTTTTTGTTTTTGTGCTGTGTACTCAAGCTATAAATTCCTGAGCTTGAGAAACTGAAGAGTTGCTTGCAGATTAATTTGGAACAATCAAAAAATAAACATTTGGGGCTCCCTACAGTTAATATTTAGAGGCTAACCTAAAACTAAATAAATCTAAACACTCAGGTACGCTGTGGAATCAAGCATCTCAGGCACAGTGGAACAGAAGCTGAAAATACAAAAAGGTACAGCTTGAGTACACAGCATAAAAACAGAAGAAGCTATTGGAAACTGTGGAATGTGAGCTGCAAGAAAATTAAAACTGAAAGAATAAGGATGTATAAAGTATTTTTGGTGCCAACAATCTCTACTCAGTATTACAGATATGAAACAGACAGCTAAAATGTTCTTTTTATGGTAAAACAGGAGGCAAACTCATCTTTAAATTTATTCCATTTCCAAATATGAAGCTGTAATTCATAACAACTCTTGCCCCCCTACCCCACTGCCAAAGTGCTGTACCCATTAGGAATTGATAACTTGTTAGCAATTCTGTAGGTTAGTGTGACTATCACAGACTGATAGCGTTACCAAAGAAAAACACAAAAATGAATGAATGGTTACCATTGACAATCATGACTAACAAAATTTGGAGGGGGATCGATTTGCTTGACATGCTTGTGTGCATTACAATAAGATTTTCCCAGTAAAGTCACTCCCACCTTTACAGCAGGAATGTGCTGGGAGTCAGTTGGAGCTGTCATGCTTCCTGACATTGGGAACACACACCTAACAGCAGCTGTGAGACAATTCTCTACTGGCTAGTAATATTTCAGCTCTGAGCTTTCCTTATGTACAAACAGTCAGGATCGCAGCTGCACCCCCTGTTGTTTAAATGAAATGCAGCACAAGTTAACAAGGATGGCTGGTGGCTGCTCAGAAGTATACCAAAAGGAACCGGAAACACCATTTTCTTTTGTAATAAATTAGTGTACGTATGTAAGTTACCCCTTGGGCTGCTGAGAACACTTGCGTGCATAGGCTTTCTTCACCCTTTGAAGCTCATCTGGTAGCAGAACCTTGTAAGTTGTTAAACTGTTGCTGCCCCAGTGACTCTCAAAGAATAATAGAATCCCAGCTCCCCCCACATCTGGCAGGCACCACAAATGACAATTCATGCCTTGCCAGTTGCCCTGGGCTTTTGAAGCTGAAAATCTCGGCACCAGTGTGCATGTTAAGCAGTAAGCAGACAGTTTCAACTGGTACCCTCACCTGCTGGGGTACAAAAGTTGATCACAGGGCAGCAGCATTCGTCCATTTACTTGCTTGTAGGTAGCTCTCCTGCTACTGACCATTACATAATATTCCAAGAGTCCTTCCAAAGAAATGCACTCCCATCGCATACTATCTGCCTGGCTGAGCCACCACCTGACATCAGTACCGACCCCCAACCCCTCCCCGGCTCGTGCTCACTCAACCATTCTGAGACTAGATCAATCCACTGTGCTGTGTACTGAAACTGCCCAGCAATTAGCTCCTAAGTTGCTTCCATAATTTTATTGGATTTTTCTTTCAATTAAGTAAGTGGAAATTTGCAGGTCTGCTTCTAGCCCCTGAAACAGTATAATAAATTAAAATGCCTGACTGTTCCCAATCCCTTCTGTTCCCTTCTCATTAACATATTTGTTACATGGCTTGACAGGATCACGGCATACAAACTTCAGGGAAAAACATGAATGTAGTACTAGAAACTAGGAAGTGCAACTATTGTGATTGGGTTGTGTTGTACATAGCTGACACCTTCTTCCTTACAATAACAAACCTGCTTTCTCTGTATCAAGGGACCAGAGGGAGGAAAACATTTAAACATTACTGTAGGAGTGGCACATGGTTTAGAGGGAAAAACAGACTAAGGCTTGACTCAGTTACTTCCTAATATACTGTATATTATTTTATGATGCAGTACAGGGTCTGTGTGAGCTCGGGAACATGGGGCTCTGTTACACAGATGAGTTATCATAATGAAAGCCATAGCTCCTATGCAGTGGCAAACATTATTTAAAATTGAAGTGGTAGTGTTATGATAATGGAAATTAATTGAAAGCAGTTAGTTCATTTTGTAATGACTTTGTGTGTTACATTAATTTACATTGTTTACTCTCATTATGTAATAGTAGTACCTCAGACAGTACCTCAAGGAAATTGATTCTCATGCACCTTTTACCTTCGTTACTTGTTAAACTACTTGTTGTGGATGTCCAAGAAGTGAAAGGAGGTCACCCTCCAGCTGCAGTTGCAGCAGGTTAAAAAATCAAGTATTCCTACAGAAAAAAACACACAACTCTCCTGAATGAGTAAATGAATCAAATTCCAGGCTAATATGTGCAATTATGGATAAACGTTTATTACATACCATACATAAAGCTCACACTTATTAAAAAGTGCCACCCTGCCAGAAAAGCTTGGTTGCATTTCATTCCATTACAGGAAGCTTTATCAAGAGCTAAAGTTGTGTTAGTGTTGTTACAGAGACTTAAATACACTGCCCATATTTGTATCATTGCTTAATTATATACAGGCCACCACCCCCAGCTGTGTAGCTATCTAATACATCCAATCATCCTAGCTCATTCAGAGGGCATAGAATCAGTATTAATTAATCAACATTTTAATTTTAACTAGCCATTAAATAAAATAAATGCATATTCTGACTATCTGTTTTGCTGTTCTATTTGTATCAATTTACCACATCAATTAAAAGAAAAACTGTGTACACTGTAACTTTGTTCTCAGTAGTTATGATACAGTGTACTTATTTTCACTTAGATCCCGGTCTTTCAAAGCCAAAATCAAAACCAAAATCCAGATTGGAACCTTTCTTTTCTTCCTTCTTTTTCAAATGTGCATTTTATTTTGACTTTGTAATCCTTTTGTCTTAAATGTCCAGTTTCTTCTTGGTAACTGGTTTGGTTAGTTGGGATATCTTGTATCTTCCATGTGCATGTTCCAAGTCAGTGCTCTCTTCTTAAAGTAACCCATCCCCAAATGGCAGAACTTAATGAGACCTATGTGTAATAAATAAAACACAATTTTTGATTTTTAATTATGTTAATAATATGCGAAATATATTTCGCATATTCTAAGTTTTGAAAAAAAAGAGAAAGAAATGCTGACGTTCAATACTGGGAACCAGTTATCAACTAACTAAAATAAGTGTGTAGTCAATACTCACTTTTAAATATCAAATTGATATATTCTAAGATTTTGTTTGAACAGATGTCAGTTATCACGCCGGAAAGCTAAAACATTTACCATGTCTTTCTTCAGAGGTAGCTGCAAAGCTCATTTATCAGGGAGCAGTAAAAGGCATGACAAAGCACCGCTGAGCTTAATTACCCTTGCCATTAGTTTTTGGTACAGAAAAAAAAGCTTTACGAGAGCTGAAAGTTACTATGTATGGTTGCTATGTGTGGCTACTACAATAAAAACATGGAGAGAGAAAGGAAAAAAGACAGAAATGCTGAGGTTCAATACTGGGAATAGGGTCACCACCTTTGGATAAGGCAAAAACCGGATGCTAAACCACACCCCAAACTCCGCCTCTGGCGCCACCCCCCTTTTATGACTTGCGAGTATATCGCTCCTCCTGCAAAGTCATTTGTAATGTCAGAATAGACATCACTAGTGATAGGAAATCCTTTTTACACTGTTATTTATTTGATTTATTTATTCAGTTATTTATTTTTATTCTTTGACAACCAGGTTAAATCCCATAGGCCACATAGCCCATTTTACAGGAGTGACCCAGGAGCACAGGAAGGTTAAGTGACTTGCTCAGGGTCGCACAGTATGCAAGTGGAAGCTGTAGGAATCAAATTCAGGTCTACTGGATGTGCTAAGCTCATTCACAGCTTATTACTCAACCCTCTGTTAAACACGCTCCCATTTTCCTTTCCATGTCAGTCATGAATTCTGATATGCTTTGACCAATGTTTGTTAACTTAATTATTGGTACTTGTGGTACCCTTAATACTGACTATGTTCCCCTTTACATCAGCAACTACTGCTGTTTCTTTTCATATTACTAAGACATTCCACAATTTCAGACACATCAGTCCATGCTGTTTATCCGAATGACCTGTAAAAATGTAGTTAATATCATGGAATGTCCAGGTAATACAAAAAATGAGAGCAAATGTAGTGATAAAGGCAATAAAAGTTAGATTATTAATTTAACAAAAATGGGTCTAAAACATACCAGAATATAGGACAAACAAAAAAGAAACACAAGAGCACAAAATGGTGTAAAAACTGTTTTCTGTCATAGCAATAAAAGACCATACTTAAAATTCAGAGTGGCAAAGATTAGGTTAATTTACTGCTAATGATCTTAATAGCCATACTTTACACCTCCAAAACATACTTGTTTTACAAACAAAGGCAGGTCTGAATGACATCAGAACTTCTTTGTAACCTGGACATGCAATCCAGCCAAAACAGTGACTGATTTGATACAGCAGCTTTAAGAGTATATGACCACTCAAAATGGCCCAAAAACCGGACTACATTTAATCAAAACTGGATGACCGGATAAGGACCCTAAAAACTGGATTATCTGGTCAAAAACCGGATAGCCCATCTCTTCAAGTGGTGTAACAGGGTGTGCTTTAAAATAACTGAGAAGCTGCATGGGATATATTATATTGGACTAGAAATCTGCAACTGATCTCTCTTACTTACATCTGAGGGAAGTTTTCCATACTTTACAGTCTTACATTGGTATTACTTTGTGTTTAATTATTTTCATTTTTAAATCAGGAAGGGGGTTTTCAAAACTATTTATCTTGCGAACAACTTCAGAAGGGTTGAAATAACTTCATATTTGATTTTCCTTTGTGGCTAACTGGACTGTCTACTAGTATTCCGTGACAGTTTGCATTAATATAGTTGGAAATAATTTACTGGTAGTAGCTGTGTACTTTGAATAGCAAAGGCTGCAGTTTGTAATTTGATGCCAGACACAGCCTCAGGTGGGGGAAATTGTCTTCACTAGTCAGGTAGACCTTGCATCATAGCCAATTGTTTTGGGTGTATGAACATTCTACCATTGATCAATTACTATAAACTACTGGTGTGATCCTATTTCAGACAGAAGCCCATCTCTTCAAGTGGTGTAACAGGGTGTGCTTTGAAACAACTGAGAAGCTGCATGGGATATACTATATTGGACTAGAAATCTGCAACTGATCTCTCTTACTTACATCTGAGGGAAGTTTTCCTTACTTTACAGTCTTACATTGGTATTGCTTTGTGTTTAATTATTTTCATTTTTAAATCAGGAAGGGGGTTTTCAAAACTACTTATCTTGTGAGCAACTTCAGAAGGGCTGAAATAACTGCATATTTGATTTTCCTTTGTGGCTAACTGGACTGTCTACTAGTATTCTGTAACAGTTTGCATCAAATTACTTTTAAATAGTTGACAAATCAGTTACTGGAGGTTAGCTGAATTACTATAAAAGGCAGTACTCACCAGGGTGGTGGAACAGTGGTGTATTTCATTGTTTCTAACAGTCACCAGTGGTTGTGGGCTATCCACCAACCCTTTCCCACACCCCACCCTCCCAGGCATGACATTTCCTTTATAGCCAAGGTTCTGACATCACTTCCTCAACAGGTCTTGGGGCAGAACTGTCATATTCTTAATAATCCAGCACAGTGCATAAAGGGTAAGAACACACCACACAAAGGAAGAAAAATATATATATATATGTATATTACATAATGTATATTATAAGGGAGAGGGACATGTGGGGAGTGGTGCAATGCACTGGCTGTGGGGCAGCAGTTTTCTGGGAGACATTCTGGAAACTACGTTGCCTTCCTATCTGCATGCAACTGTCAGCTCTGAGGGAGGAGGTAGCCCACCTCCAGGCTGAACTGGCAGGACTAAGGAGGCCTCCCCCACCCAAAGACCACCACTGCCACAGATGCTGCCAAGTATCCCAAGCTTTTATGTTTGTGGCACCGACCCTCTGGAATTCTCTACCACATTGGACTTGAGAGTGCATGATGGTGGAGGGTTTTAAAAAGGGCCTAAAGTCTTTTTTATGGAACAAGGCATTTTTAGATAATGCTGATGCCTATTAATTGCCCTGCCGTTAATTCAGTTAATTCAGTTATATGAAGTTTTATATGGTTTTAGTTTGTTTTAGTCTGTATTTTATTATAATGCACCTTGGTTATAAGAAAGGTGTAGACAAATAAAGTTTATTATTATTATTAAGTATGAAGAGCAGTTGGACCACAGTGGGTTCTGGGAGGGTACGGGTGGTGGAAGAGAGGTGAAGCCCCCTAGTTCTACCTCTACACAAACCATATGGCAGTCTGGCAGAGCAAGGTTCCTCTATGATGGCACCCTCAGTGGAGACCAAGAACAATGCTGAGGACACCCACAAGGGAGACCCACAGAAGGGTGGCAAGGGACACCACAGGGGAAGGAAACAGCTTCTGATAAGGGACTCAATTGTTAGAGGGGTAGACCTGGGGAAGGGAGAGGAGAGGGAAGTAAAGTGCCTGCCTGGTGCCATGGCTTGGAGGGACAAGAAGTGAATCATCAGGATTGCAGAAGCAGCATCACAGGAGAGGGAACTAGATATCATTGTCCACCTTGGGACAAATGACCTAGCTAGGCATGGGATCAGTGCAGTGCAGGATGAAATTGTGGAGTTGGGGAGGGGCCTCAGACAGGTAGCAAGCACAGTTACCTTCTCAGAGGTGCTGCCAGTCCATGGCAGGGGTGAGGCTAGGGTACTACACACCATGCAGTTTAATGAATGGTTGCAAAACTGGTGCAGAGCACAGGGCTTTGGCTTCATTGGGGACTGGGGGTACACCTGGAGAGATGAAGGTTTATACTGGCATGATGGTATGTATCTGTCCATGAAGGGAACCGAGATCCTAAGTGACAAAGCGTAATTTTGAATTTAAATTAGCGCATACAAAAGACTGTCAAAAAGCTTTATAGTCATACCGCAATACAAAAAAAGGTTGTAATAAGACAATTGGACCATTAATAATTAACAAGCAAACAATAACATCGGATCAAACAACAGCAACTGAATTAAATAATTACTTTGCATCAGTCTTCTCCAAAGAAACAACTTTACCTGTTATTCCAGTAATTTCAAACTCCAAAGTAGAAACTATTTCAAAACAAGAAACTTTGACAGTTCTAAACACTTTAAAAAAACATACCAGTTCAGGACCAGATAACATATCTTCAAGATTTCTACTAGAAACCAAAAACACTATTTTCTTACCTCTAATGATAATCTACAATAAATCCATTCAAAACTCAATAGTACCCAGGGATTGGCGCACAGCCATAGTTACACCTATTCATAAAAAGGGCCCCAATCTAAAACTGAAAATTACCGTCCCATTAGTCTAACATCTGTTTCATGTAAACTAATGGAAAAAATCATTAAACTCAAACTAGAGAATGAAATGACAACTTTAAAGATTAATGATGTTTACCAACATGGATTCAAAGCAGGTTACTCATGCACCACAAATTTAATTTCATTCTATAACTACATTAGTCATAATTTAGATTGTAATATTCCAATGGACATCATTCTACTAGATTACAGCAAGGCATTTGATAAAGTTTCACATACCATAATAATAAATAAACTTATTACACTGGGAATTTCAACTCCATTAATCTCTTGGATAAATCAGTGGTTAAGTAAGAGAACCCAATGTGTGAGAGTAAACGATGTCCTTTCTGATGACAGAAATGTGACCAGTGGGGTGCCGCAGGGCTCAGTACTTGGGCCAACCCTGTTTAACATATTCATAAGCGATATGACTATCTCTCCCAGTAATATAATGGTAAAGTTTGCGGATGACACCAAGCTTGGAGGGATGGCCATTAATCAAAGTAACATAATCGGGCTTCAGGTAGATCTGATGGCTATAGAAAAATGGGCATTAACAAATAAAATGTATTTCAATTTATCTAAATGCGCAGTAATACATCTCGGAAAAAACAATCTGGTCCAAAATTACTATTTAAATAATACTGTTATTAAAACTTCATCAGCAGAAAAAGACCTAGGGATAATAATTAATGATAAATTAACTCCATCAACTCACTGTAATAAAACAGCAACCCAAACAAATGAATTATTGCATAGAATTTCTAAAACATTTGTCACTAGATCTGAACCTTGCTTATTATCCCTCTATACATCTCATATAAGGCCCCATCTGGATTACGGTTCTCCATTCTGGAATCCATACCTGAAATCAGACATAAACAAAATAGAACAAGTTCAACGCAGAGCCACAAGGCAACTGCTGCACCTAAAAAACTTGGCCTATTATTCTCGATTACATAAAACAGGATTACACACACTTACGCAGAGATGCAATCGAGGAGATTTACTACAATTATTCAAAATTCTTGGTAATCAAGAGCAAATGAGATTATGTGGTATTAAATTTTCCACTAGAAAAACAGTAGCTAGACTTCACAATAAACAATTAGAAGTAGTAAGGGCTAAAAGTAACAAAATAATTAATTATTTCACAGCCAGAACACCTAGGCTGTGAAACAAACTACCACAAGAGATAGTTGATTCTACAAACATTACAACTTTTAAAAATAAACTAGATATATGGATGTCTGAGCAACGATTGGGTTAATGTTCCATATATATGGAGGACAATCCTGATGGGCAACCCGCCTTCTTTTGTCCAGAACTACCAACGTACCAAAGTACCAAAGGTTTAAATGCTTCCTTGGCAAGCTTTTAAACTAGCCACGGGGGGAGGTGCTAATAAAAGGCAGGAAATTTCAAGCCTCCCCCCACAAAACATGGCAGGTAGTAAGGTAAACACTGAGGTACAGAGCTCAACAAAGGGCAGGACAGGGGTAAATGGAAAAATAGACAAGGGGAAATAAGAGCAGGCATGGAGGAAAAAAGGATAAAGCCAACATTAAATGGAGGGCAATGAGTACCAATGCCCATAGTCTGGGAAACAAGCTTCCTGAGCTAGTAGCCTTGATGGAAGATGAACACTTGGATATTGTGGAAGTCACAGAAACATGGTACATGGGGAACCATGACAGGGATGTCAACATACCGGGGTACACAGTCTACAGAAGGGACAGGGAGGGGAAAAGAGGAGGTGGAGTAGCTCTATACATAAGGGAAGGGAAGGAATCAAAGCTACAGAACTAAAAAGTAAAGGGGGAGGACAAGAGGCACTCTGGGTCACCTTGCAGACAGGGAATGGCATCACAATCTGCACAGGGGTTGTATACAGACCCCCATCTCAAGGGAAGGAAATGGACAAGAAAATGATAGTGGACATTCTCAAAATGGCTGAGAAAGGAGAGACTCTATTAATGGGGGACCTGAATATGCCAGATGTTAACTGGATGACATGTACTGCAGCCACATCCAAGAGCAGCGTCATTCTCAATGCTCTGCAGAGGGCAGACCTTAGACAACTAGTGTTGGAACCCACTCGGGAGGAGGCAATACTAGACCTGGTACTCTCAAATGGAGAGAGGATCACAAATTTAGAAGTCAGTGGACATCTGAGAACAAGTGATCACTGCACAGTGTACTTCACAATAAGCACAACCATGGAGACAAGCCATACAAAAACAAGCATACTGGACTTTAGAAGGGCTGACTTTGTCAAAATGGGTGAATACCTGAGGAATACACTAGCAAATGGCCAAAAAGGAGGGGGTGGAAGAACAATGGAGAAAAATCAAAACTGCCATCATAGAGGCAACAAGCCTTTGTGTGAAACAGATAAAGAAAACAAAGCGGAGTAAAAAACCACTATGGTTCTCAAAAGAGGTGGCAGGGAAGGTTAAGGAGAAAAAGGCTGCATTCAAAAAGTATAAGGCATCACAGAAGAAGCACGACAGGGAACTGTATCAATCAAAGCAAAAAGAAGAGGGTAAGGCAGTCAGAATAGCAAAAGCCCAAACTGAGGAAAAAATTGCCGAGTCAGTTAAGAAGGGGGATAAAACCTTTTATAGGTACATTAGGGAGCATAGAAAGGTTAAGGGAGGAATAGTGAAGATTAGTAAGGGAGAGGGGAGGTGGTCAGAGGGAGACAGTGAAAAGGCAGAGATACTGAATGAATACTTTTGCTCAGTATTCACAAAAGAAGATGAGGAGGAGTTACCTAAACCAGACAATAGAAGAACTCTGGGTAGGGGGGTTGACACCAGTCCATTTACAGAATAAAGAGTCCTGAAAGAACTCCTAAAACTCAAGGTGGACAAAGCAATGGGGCCTGATGGGATTCACCCCAGAATCCTAAAAGAACTAAGGGAGGACCTAGTGACACCACTGACCACACTTTTTAACAAATCATGGGGGGATGGGGTGGTACCTGAGGACTGGAGGAGGGCAGATGTGATTCCCCTTTTACAAAAGTGGGAGCAAGGCAGAAGCAGGAAACTACAGACCTGTATGTTTGACCTCGGTGGTAGGGAAAATGATGGAATCACTTCTGAAAGAAAGAAAGAATTGTTGAGTACCTAGAGGCCAACGGGCACAGAACCCAAAGCAGCATGGATTTACAGCAGGAAGGTCATGTCAGACAAATCTAATAGATTTCTTTGACTGGGTGACCAAAGTAATAGACCAGGGAGGGGCTGTGGATATAGCATAATTAGACTTTAGCAAGGCATTTGACACAGTCCCACACAAAAGATTAATAATCAAGTTAGCCAGCTTGGGAGTGGGTCCCAGGGTGGTAGCCTGGGTAGCAAACTGGCTGCACAACAGGACACAGAAGGTAATAGTAAGTGGAACGCATTCTGAAGAAAGGGGGGTCACTAGTAGAGTACCTTAGGGCTCAGTACTGGGTCCAGTCCTCTTTAACATCTTTGTAGGTGACATTGCAGAGGGTCTGTAAGGAAAGGTATGCCTCTTTGCAGATGATACAAAGATCTGTAACAGAGTTGATACACAAGGCGGGGTAGAAAGGATGAGAAGGGACTTGGCAAGGTTGGAGGAATGGTCAGACATATGGCAACTTAGATTCAATGCAAAGAAGTGCAAAGTAATGCACCTGGGAAACAAAAACCCAGGAGAGGAGTACACAATAGCAGGGGAGGTACTAACAACAACAAAAATGGAACAGGACTTGGGGGTAGTCATATCAGATGATCTAAAGGTGGGTAAGCAATGTGAGAAGTCAGTAAGGAGAGCCAGGGGGATACTGGGATGCATAGGAAGGGGCATCACAAGTAGAAAAAGGGAAGTGGTTATCCTTCTGTACAGCCAGTTGGTGAGACCCCATCTGGAGTACTGTGTGCAGTTTTGGAGACCTCATCTATGCAAGGACATAGACAGGATAGAAGCAGTCCAGAGGAGGGCAACTAAAATGGTGTAGGGTCTGCATCAGAAATCATATGAAGAGAGACTGAGAGAGCTTAATATGTATACCCTTGATGAAAGATGGGACAGGGGGACATGATAGAGATGTTCCAACTACCTCAAGGAATCAACAAAGTCCAGGAGGGTAGCATCTTTCAGAAAAGAGATGTGTAAGAACAAGGGGATACAATTTAAAGATAGAGAGGGACAGCTCAGGGGTAATGTGAGAAATCTTTTTCACAGAGAGAGTGGTGGATGCATGGAACTGCCTTTCTGGGGAGGTTGTTGGGGCTAAAACAGTGGGGGAATTCAAACATGCATGGGACAGACACAAGGCAATTGTAGCGGGGGTGGCAGGTAGTAGGCTGTTGGTTAACTAGAATCTGCAGCTTATCCAGTAGGTAGAGAAATGGGCAGACTGGGTGGGCCAAGTGGTTTTTATCTGCCATCAAAGTCTATGTTTCTATGTTAGGTGGCAACCCTAACTGGGAACAAGTTGTCAGCTTACTATCCTCACTCCTAGTCTCAGTGAAGTGATGCCTAATATATCCAAGGGTGACTTGCTATAATCAACTCATAGAAACATAGAATTTGACGGCAGATAAGGACCGCTTGGCCCACCCAGTCTGCCCATTTCCCTATCTAATAGATAAGCTGAGGATCCTAGTTAATCAGCAGCCCACTTCTTTCTACCCCACCCCCTAGAATTGCCTTATGACTGTCCCATGCATGCTTGAATTCAGTCACTGTTTTTGACTCCACAACTTCCTCCAGAAGGTCGTTCCATGCATCCACAACCCTCTTTGTGAAAAAATACTTCCTTACATTACCTCTGAGCCACCTCCCCATCTTCAAATTGTGCCCCCTTGTTCTTGCACACCTCTTTTTTTGAAAGATGCTACCCTCTCTATCATGTACCCCCTCTCCCTCCTTTTCTCGAGGCTATACATATTAAGCTCCTTTAGTCTCGCTTCATATGTCTTCTGGTGCTGACCCTGTACCATTTTAGTTGCCCTCCTCTGGACAGCTTCCATCTTGTCTACGTCCTTGCAGAGACTGGGTCTCCAGAACTGCACACAGTACTCCAGATGGAGTCTCACCAGCTGTCTGTACAGAGGGATAACAACTTTCTGTTTTCTACTGGTGATGCCTCTCCCTATGCATTCCAGTATCCCCCCAGCCCTCCTTACTGCCCTCTCACATTGCTTGCCCACCTTTAAGTCATCTGATATGACTACCCCCAGGTCCCTTTCCATTTTTGTTGTTGTTAGTATCTCACCCCCCATTGTGTACTCTTCCCCTTGGGTTTTTGTTTCCCATGTGCATTACCTTGCACTTCTTAGCATTAAGTCTAAGCTGCCATACATTTGACCATTCCTCTTACCTTGCCAAGTCCCTTCTCACCCTTTCCACCCCACCCTGTGCATCAACTCTGTTGCAGATCTTTGTGTCATCTGCAAAGAGACATACTTTTCGTTATTTATTGTGCACCTTATTTGGTATACTTAGCGAGGAGACAGCAAAATAAAAAAAATGTGAAGAACATAAGCTGCAGTGCTCACGTGGCTCACCCCCACCCTCCAGTTCTGTGTTCATGAATGAAAGTCTGCCCCAGCACCTGTTAGGTAGACAGCAGAAATAATTTAAAAGAAATACAAAGCATGGTGGCAGTTCTTATTCATTCTGCATGTCATGAGAGAATGAACAGTGTTCACAACTATGTAAAACACAGTTAGCCTACCCACTTCAACAGTAATAGTTTATAGAATACCCCTCCCACACTCAATCTTCCTCTGGTACCCTCTGTCCTCCTCCTCCTCCTCCTACACCAAAATATGTGTTTAAACCTGTAAATAAAAAAACTGTCACCTTAGCTGACACTTTCTCTCTGTTTGGTAAATTGTGAACAAATTAATGAATTGTGTCCTTTCCTCTGGTAAACCTGATTGGCTGTGTCAACCAGGTTTACTGTAGGAGAAGGCGAGTCATTCATTCAAGCCTTATTTACAGAACATGAATGACTTCTGTGTTGGGGGGACAGTTTTCTTTGTCTACAGGTTAAAATAATTCTTTTTAGGGTGTGTATGGGTGCCACAATAGGGTGGGGGTGCTAGAGGAAGGCTGGGTGGGAGAAGGGTATTCTGTAAATCAACGAATAGGGTTTGTAGAGTTGGGTTTTGTATGGGGGTGAGAGTTAGTGTTACTATATGTTGCAGCTTAAAATGAAATTGTATTGTGGCACCAATGGGCTAGTTTTTATTCAGGGAGCAGGAGGGGTTTCAAGTGACAACTGCATTTCCTCAGCTGTCACTGTTACTGTGACACAAATAACAACAAATAAAAAATGTAAGCAGTGCGCATGCAGCTCAGAGTGCTAGGACTCGTAGTTTTGGCCTCCTGGCAGCCAAAGAGACACAGAAATCAAGGGGACTACACGGGGATGCTACATTTCCTAGGATGAAGTGCAGCTGCTATCACTGCTCCATGTACGGTTCATGTTTGGGTATAATTTTAGATGGTTCGTGGTAACTACTAAAAAGTCTTTCTCCTGCTCCCTATATCAGGCAAGTGTGGTGTGCACACATCCTGCGTAGTGCTACTTAACTTTAAAAGCCACACTCAGATTCAGTGTGGTACTGTGATGGGTATGAGAGAGGACAAAAGAAAGCAGCACAACATTTGGTAAGAATGGGTCCTTTGCCCTCCTAGATGCCTTGATTCGAAACGTGTAACTAAATGTTAATTGCAGTCACATAGAAAGAAACAGAATGAAAAGAAGGAGCCATCAGTGTCAGTGTAGCTGCTACTTGTAGAAACACTCACTAAACTCATATGTGAGGCAAACACTTGAGGACCTCTGAGAGAATAAGATAAAAGTTCCAAGACAGGATAGAAGGTAGTAAAAAATGGCAACCACATTGGCCATTTTACTGCTGATTGCAGATGCACCAAAATCCAGCATGTGGCAACCTTTAGGAGATATAGCAGAGAATGAGATAAATGAAAAACAGTTATTTAGACTTGTCTATTTACAGGCTTAGATAATGTACAATTCATCCTATATCACATTTAAGCCTGTATGATGTGGCATTCCTGTGAACTTGTAATCTACATTCACACAGGGGACAAGATTGTTTCTTGTTCCTAATTTCATTATGCCCTATACAAGTTATAAAACAATGCTCCTCATTTGCTGGTGGTATCTAGTCTGGGTGGTTCATAATTTACATTTACTCGCCTGTTTCTTTATTCATCTTATTCTCTGCTATGTCCTCTAAATGTTGGCTCACAGGGCTGGATTTTGGTGAATACATATGCATTCAGTAGCAAAACAGGCGATGTGGCAGCCGACCTTTATTGTCCTCTCGTGTAATGACTTGAAATGGTCATCTTATTCTCCCACAGGTCCTTAGATGTTTGGCTCACATTGGATTTTGGTGAGCATTTCTGAAATTTGAAGGTATACTAGTACTGTGATAGCTTGTGCTTTTCAATTCAATTATTTCAATGTGATTGCAATTAGGACTAACACAACTATTTGTTCATAGGAGCTGTGGCACTCGATGGACATAGTGTGAGTGGCTCATAATTTATATTTACTTAATTTTAGATTTTTGTCACATAGGAAAACCTTGTATGGAGGCTTTCAGTGTTTGTAGGTGATTGGCCAAACACAAACTTAAACCCCATATTGCTGACCTCAGTGTTATGACCTTAAACTACACAAGGAAAAAATACAACAGCACATTAGGAATTCATTTATTCAGTATATTCCTTGATAAGACAAAGAACCTATGTGCGCAAACACCGAGGCAAGGGTTACCTCAAAAAGCATTTGGCTGGGAAGCCAAGTTTCAAGAAAATACAAAATCACACATGCCCACACAATGCAAAGCATCATGGGCTGCATATGCAAATCACCACAGAATGTTATGCTGGTTCAACTTTAAGCAGAATTGCATGGTGCCGAAAGGCCTCTCACACAGTTTGCAAAGTGTGCTAACAGATGACATAGACACATGTTTCGTCCTACCAGGACTCATCAGTATGCCTCGTCTGTTTGACACCCCAGTGGAATGAACCAGGTACCCTAAGAATGTCTGTCTGGGTTGTGTAGTGGTGAACCCATTAAAATAAAAAACTATTTAAAAGACAAAGAACCTATGTGCGCAAACACCGAGGCAAGGGTTACCCCAAAGGGCATTTGGCTGGGAAGCCAAGTTTCAAGAAAATACAAAATCACACATGCCCACACAATGCAAAGCATCATGGGCTGCATATGCAAATCACCACAGAATGTTATGCTGGTTCAACTTTAAGCAGAATTGCATGGAGCTGAAAGGCCTCTCACATAGTTTGCAAAGGGTGCCAACAGATGACATAGACACGTGTTTCGTCCTATCCGGACTCATCAGTATGCCTCGTCTGTTTTACACCCCAGTGGAATGAACCAGGTACTCTAAGACGGTCTGTCTGGGTTAAGTTGTGGTGAACCCATTAAAATAAAAAACTATTTAAAAGACAAAGAACCTCTGTGCGCAAACACTGAGGCAATATTCCTTGATGAAACCTTTACATTTTACCTGGGTACTTATATGTAAAGTAGTGAATGGGAATCATAGATGGAAAGAATATTTTGTGAGCACAATTGAAAATGACTTCTTCCAAATGTGACTTTGGGTAATGTGAAAGGGATTCCCAACCTCAGAACTGGTTTCTGGCCGTCCCCCTGCACCAACCCGAAAAACAAAATATTTTCTTTGTTAAGAAAAAAAGACAGCAATCAAGATCAGGAGACCTGCTCCTGAATGGGCTCTGCCAGGCTGCACTATAAGTTATATGGGGAGGGGGATTTTTAACGGAAGCCAATTGCTTGGTGTTTCAAAAAAAGGGGCCAAGATTTGAATTTCTCCACTGGGCTCCTTAAAGAAGCAGTGTAACGAATATGGGTTAAAATTTTACCCCACGTTTTTTTTCTTCCTAACTAATGCTAGATGTCTTCCAGTTTATTTTGGTGGTGACGTTTTCAATTTTCATTGTCATTTAAGAATTTTATGAATGTTTTAAAGTAATTATTTCTCAAGAAAAAAAGATGGCTGCCTCATTTTTGCATAGAAATAATACTGTGGACCCGAGGAGGATAAGAGTCCAGACAATAATGCAGATGTACTGTACACAGCATAGGAAGCATACAGAAAACCCAACTCAACAGTTCTACCAATGTTTTTTTTATAACCACAGTAGAAAATTAGCTTTTTGGAATAACTTTTTTCATTGCACTGCTGCTTTAAATAACTGGGACTGCCAGCTCCTTCTATGGTCACTGCCAGAGCATTTTTGCATGTCACAGGTCAGAGGGCTCAACTAACAGTCTGGTTTCTGCCCTCCCCCTGTGCAAAACTGGAAAACAAAAATTTTTCTTTGTTAAGAAAAGAAAAATCCTAGCTCACACAGATTTGTCCCGTTTTTGCTGCTATATAAAAAGGCACACAGTACTTTATCAGAGCATTTTGTCCCATTTTTGCTGAAAATTAGCAGCACCCTGCTTGTGAACAGTCAGTCTGCCACTTCTCTTGCAGCTTTCAGTCACAGTGGTTCTATAGACTCAATGCTGGACCCAATCTGCTATGTCAGCACCATTTTTGGAGGGTTCTGTGCTAAAGAGCCCGAGTTACTATGTTTCCTCATACCTGCAAACCCCCATAATTGCCACTAAACAGCTGATTCACCTTGTTGGCCATTTGGTCTCGGCTCCTCAAATTGACCATGTTGTTGTATCCATTGGACTGGAAACAGTTTCCTGAGGATTGGGTAATTAAAACTCCTGCACCAAATGCATTGCAGTCCAATGTTAAAGTGGTGTACGGACTGTACACACTGTTAATAACAAATGGCTACTACATAAAGTAAACAAATGAACTTATGAGTGCTGCACCAGTGCATGCAATCTAACAAAGGGAATTTGAGAGCTGCCACGGGACTGTACAGCTCAGCAGTAGGGCAGATGACTGGGGGGAAAAGTATGTGCATACATATCATTTTTTTTCCCTGCAAAATGTCACTTCAGATAATGAGAAAGAGATTCCCAACCTCAGAACTGGTTTCTGCCCTTCCCCAACCTAAAAAATAACATTTTTTCTTTGTGAAGAAAAAAAAAGTCAGCAGTCAACATCAGATCAAGATCTGGATCAGGAGTACCATCACCCCTATCCAGGGACCACCCAGTCCAATGCAACTGCCTCAAAGGATGCCTAGAACGAGGAGCACTTGGATGACAGTGGGCTCAGGGAGGGTTAGAGCAGTCAGGCAGAGGCACATCCCAGATCCTATTCCATTCAAGAACTCATATGCCACACTGGCAAACGAGGACAACCAAATACAGGTACCCAGAGAAGTGGAAGGAAAGGATGTGGAGGTTCGCCAGGAGGTGACCTCAGCGCGGAAGCAGTGGACCCCAGAGGAGGAGGAAGCAAATCCTGGTGGGGACTCCATCATAAGAGGGATCCAGCTAGGAACACAGGAGGGGAGGACAGGAGGTGAGGTGCTACCAGGTGCCACGGCATGGAGGGATGGAAGGAAGATCCTGGGAATCACTGGGAAGGCAAGACGGGAGGGTGAACTGGATGTCATTATCCACCTAGGTACTAATGACCTGGCAAATGGGGAGCCAAAGGAAGTTCAGGAAGAGTTTAGGAAACTGGGAGGGTCTCAAGCAAGTAGCTACTTCTGTCACTTTCTCAGAAATACTACCTGTGAGAGGCAAGGAGAGCATAGAGTGCATGCACCAGGAACTTTAACTCATGGTTGAAGAACTGGTGCTGTGAGGAAGGGTTTGGATTCATTGGTGACTGGGACCCACCTGGAGGGATGGAGGTTTGTTCAAGCCTGGCGACCTGCATTCATCCTGGAGGAATCCAACACTCAATGATAAGTTTAAATGCTACATTGACAAGCATTTAAACTAGCAAAGGGTGGCAGGCCAGCAAGGAGGGTACCTACTTGCTCACCCCCACAGCTAGCAGTGGAACCAGTGAACCAGAGGAGTGGCTATCTCTGCAAAGCAGTGTGCAAAGATGGAGATTAGTGCCCAAGAGGTGGATAAGCAGAAAAGGGGCAAAATTCAGCAGACGGGCAGACAGCAAGGAGAACCAGGGATAAATGACAACCAAGGAAGGGGCTGGAGTAGAACAGTGAGACAGTCTAGGGAGGTCAAATCATGGAAAGCCATGTGTGCAAATGTCAGGAGCCTTAGCAACAAGATGGAAGATCTGGAGGCTGTCATGGTGCAGTCAGACCTGGACATTGTGGCCATCACTGAAACCTGGTGTAATGATAACCACGACTGGGAGATGGCCATACCTGGCTACAACATATTCAGAAGAGACAGAGCAGGCAGGAAGGGAGGAGGAGTGGCACTCTATGTGAAAAATGACATAAGGGCCACCGAGATCCAGGAGGAACAAAATGGGGGAGAGATACTGTGGGTTAAGCTGGAAAGGAAATAGGGACAGCCATCCGCACAGGTGTGGTCTATAGACCACCAGCCCAGGAGGAAGAAACAGATAGGGAGCTGATGCTAGCCATCCAAAGGATGGCAGACAAGGGTGAGGCAGTACTGGTTGGAGACTTCAATATTCCAGACGTGGACTGGAGCATTCCAGCAGCAGCATCAACTAGGAGCAGATTTATCCTGACCTCTTCAGGGTGCCTTCTCAAGCAACTGGTCATGGAACCAACTCGGCAGAAGGCAATACTGGACCTTGTGCTCACAAACAGGGACAGTGTGATGGGGGTAACAGTGGGGAGCACCTGGGAAACAGTGACCACCATTCATTGTGGTTTGAAATCACAGAAAGAGCAGAACCAAACCACACAAAAACACGTATCCTGGATTTTAGGGGCAGACTTTGGGAAAATGGGAGATACTTGAAAGAGGCACTAAGGGAATGGGACAGGAATCAGGGTTGAGGAACAGTGGGCAGTATTTAAAATGGGGATTACAAGAACAACAGAATTATGTATTAAGCAGGTTAGCAAGAGGAAAAGGGAAGAGGAGACCATTATGGTTTTCCAAAGAGGTAGCAAAGAAAGTGAAAGCCAAAAAGATTGCATTCAGGCAATACAAAAGACACAGGCAGAAGGGATAGGGAGAAGTACCAGAAGAAGCAAAGGAGGCAGGAGGTCAGTAAGGGTCAAAGCTCAGACAGAAGAACACATTCAAAATCAGTGGGTAGAGGGACAAAACCTTTACAGGTACATATGAAAAAAGAAAGACAAAGGGAGGGATAGTGAGACTGAAGGGGAGGATGGGGGCCGTGGAGGATGACAGCAGTAAAGCTGACTATTGAACAGGTATTTCTGCTCAGTCTTTACTGAGGAAGAGGAGGGTAATGGGTCTGAAGGAGTACAAGGGGTGAGAATGGTGCAGAATGGACACAAGTCCCTTTACACGAGAAGGGTCCTGAAGGAACTGGAAGTAATAAGAGTTGATAAAGCAATGGGGCCAGATGGGGTGCACCCCAGGGTCCTTAAAGAACTAAGAGAGGTGGTGGCTGAACCTCTGGCTATCCTGTTTAGCCGATCACTGGAAACAGGGGAGGTACCCAAAGACTGGAGGACAGCAGATGTAGTCCCCTTATACAAAAGTGGGAACAAAGAGGAAGTAGGGAACTACAGACCAGTCAGCCTCACCTCAGTAGTGGGGAAGATCATGGAAGCACTACTGAAGGAGAGATTGGTGGAACATCTGGTTGTCAATGGACTACAGGACCCAAGGCAGCATGGTTTCACCAGGGGGAGGTCATGTCAGACCAACCTCATTGAATTTTTTGACTGGGTGACTAGGAGAGTGGATCAGGGAGGGCAGTGGACATGGCCTATATGGACTTCAGCAAGGCCTTTGACACTGTGCCACATAGAAGACTATTACACAAACTGGGGAATATGGGTGTGGACAGGACAGTAGTGTGGTGGGTAGGTAACTGGCTGGGTGGCAGGACACAGAGGGTGGTGGTAAATGGCTGTCACTCCACAGAGGGAAGAGTGACCAGTGGGGTACCACAGGATCAGTGCTGGGACCGGGTCCTATTCAACATCTTCATCAGTGACATGGCGAGGACCTAGAAGGCAGAATTTCACTGTTCGCTGATGACACAAAGCTCTGTAACAGAGTAGATACACAAGAGGGTGTAGACAGAATGAGAAGCGACCTGCAGAAACTTGAAGAATGGTCAGGGGTTTGGCAGTTGAAATTCAATGCAAAGAAGTGCAAGATAATGCATATGGGGCACAAAAACCCTGGCACAATATATCAGTTGGGGGGTGAGGATATAGCATGCACCAAGCAGGAAAGGGATCTTGGGGTTATCATCTCTGATGACCTCAAGGTAGGGAAACAGTGTGACAAGGCAGCAGGTAAGCAACTAGGATGCTGGGATGTATAGGCAGGGCATTACCAGCAGGAAAGGGAGGTCATAATTCCGCATACAAGACACTAGTGAGGCCCCGCCTGAGTACAGTGTACAGTTCTGGAGACCATACCTACGTAAGGACATAGACAGGGTAGAGAAGGTTCAGAGGAGGGCAACAAAGATGGTGCATGGATTGCATCACAAGTCCTATGAAGACAGGTTGAAGGAACTGAACATGTACTCCCTGGAGGAAGAGGAGGAGAGGGGATATGATAGAGACATACAAGTATCTTACAGGGAGGAACAGGGTGCAGGAAAACACTATTTTAAGTGAAAAAGATGTTCCAGGACTAGAGGGCATGGGATGAAGTTAGAGGAGGACGATTCAGAGGAAACATGAGAAAGAATTTCTTCACAGAACGATGTGGTGGACAAGTGGAACACCCTGCCAGAGGAAGTGGTGGGGGCTGAAACAATCACGGGATTTAAGAATGCATGGGATAGACATAAAGGAATTCTGGAGGTCAGGGGTAAGGTGCAACAGACTTCTAGGAAAACAAACTGAACTTACAAGCTCAAATGGGCAGACTGGGTGGGCCATAGGCCCTTATCTGCCGACACTGTCTATGTATCTATGTATCTATGTATCAGCAGACTTGCTCCTGAACAGATGCTGCCAGCCAGCACAGTAAGTTATTGGGGGAGGGATTTTTAACAGAAGCCAATTGCCTCGTGGGATGAACTGAATATTTTAAAGAATGGAAGCCCTTGTTGATTAATCTTATTTTACAACAGGGAGAGTGTGATGTCAGCTGTCATGTCTGATTGCCTGTCCATTCAATTGCAAAGTGCCTTGTCCGGACAACTTGTTTCCTGTTGCTATAATACTCTTATGCTTGTTATCAGAATAAGGAACTGTAGACCACTAATCAGAAATACTGTAACCAATTTAAAAATTATCTAAACAACAAAATTCAATGAATTAATTGTATATAAAGCTCCCTTTCCACTACAATTTCAGTTAGCTTGGCACATAACACACTTCAACATTATGTCAGACGAAACAAGTATGAAAGTCTGTGACACGCGCTGTTAGATATTATAAAGTCTAAATAAAAAATAAAGACACAGACTTGTTTGCGAATGGGTACACTTTAATGATAATAAAAAAAATGCTTGTTCTCTAAACAGACTGCAGATGAATTCATAGCATTTCTCCTTTAAGTATTCAATTTACTTTATACATTTCCCCTGATTTGCCATTCAGGCACGATTGCAGTGCAGTGACTTTGTGCAAGGTTGATCTCTGCTCACAAGTTAGCCTTCGGGTTGAAGAGCAATCCAGGGTCAGTTTCATGTTTAAATGTGTATTCTTATGGGTTGAGACATTAGCTAACATCATTCCTGTAGGGTAGTCATTGTGGTATCCACATTCAAAGCAGTAGTAAACCTGACTATGACATAATGGGAATTGAACTCAGGACACCAGAACGCCATCACGGTGGTCTTGCAGCCTTACAGGCTCAGTATTGCAGTTTTGTGGGGTCTGTAACTGCGTCCTTATTTGTTTGGACATGTACTATCTTATCAGTTTAACTGAGTTGTTTATTTTGAGAACCTGTTCATATTTCTGCACCATAAACACCTAACTTTAGAAATGACTGTTTTACTTAGCCTGAGTGTCTGATGGCTCACTAAAACCATGCAGGTGTTTTTTTGACTAAAGGTTTTTGTTGGGTTTTTTTGTTTGTTTTTTTATATGAAGTCAAGCGTTATTCTGTGCTTTTCCAATGTTGCTCATTCATTTTATACCAGCAAATTATGTGCAATTTGTGATGCATGCCTTGCTGTTTTGTGGTTCTCTCTCTCTCATTTTTTTCCTTTTTTCAACATTCAGGATATATGTATATGTGTGTGAGATATCCCACAACAGGAAACCAAAATACCACTTCATCACTGACTGAAACTGAAGCACTGTTACTAAATGTGAGGGCCTGCTAGAAATTTTGTACATTGTTACCATAACCATGCAGGATCTTTTTTTACAGACCGCAAGAAATTGGGTTGTGACATATCTCATGATCTTATGACCGAGGCACCAGTTCATAATTGATCCAAACTGCAGTACTGTTACTTCATGTGGAGTCCCTCAAACTGTTTCAGATGTACCAACCATAAAGGGGATGCTTTCTCATTACTCTGTATGCATTACTGAACTCACACAATTGCACTGTGAAACTCGATTCGGCATTACTATACTGTTCCACTTATACTTAATAATCAGGAGCATTGAATTGTGACTGACAGACAACTTATGTCAACACATACTTCTGCAATCATGGATTCAGACATACAGTGACTGTCAATAACAATGTATTACTCCTGATTATTCATTACGTCTATTTAGCACCATAGCAAAGCTAATCACGTTTCACAGCACTGCCTATGTCATACCGAAAATGCATCCACAGTAAAAAGGAAAAAAAAGTGTATGGTTTCAACTTATGAAATAATTTACAGGACCCCTCAGGAAGTGAAAATGTAGCACTTTCAATCACTAATGAGCTTATGCCTAGTTTTACTTGGAGTATACTGCAGCATAGGTTGGGAGTAGCAAGCACATCCTGTGGCTCTGCTAATTGATAGTTGAGCTGGGTGGGAGGTGGTCCCATTTCTGACGTTTCATCATCTGAGCTCAGGATAACTCGAACTCTGGCACAGCTGCTCTGCAAGACCGCTGTACTTCCCACACCCTTTAGCTAATTTATAAAGTTATTGATTAATTTTGCCAGGTCCAAGTTCGAGCCATCCAACACCTACCCCAACCCCCCCTCCAAAAATCTAACATTTTATCTAAAGTAACAACTCAAGAATGCATCAATGTAAACCAGGACATATGAAATGTGAGTAGACCACAGGTTTATGTTTGTTTGTTGTTTAAAATTGTATTCATATCAAACATATAAATATGGATGCACTCAACTGAGAATACACTCATTTACAACAAGGTCCACCAGAATACATATTAACAATTACAATATTTCAAATACATTCAAATACATACACATTGCACTCCTATCATACACAATATAACATTAACAAGATATAATGAATACATAAATTAAAAGTCACATCACACTTCCCAGAATAATAACATCAACAACTTGCCCACTTATCCAAATAAAAATTATCCAATTATTCAGGACAAAACTGTCTTAATCTGCCTACCACAAATTGGCCTCCCTGAGGTGGAAGCTAAATGTACTAGATGAATATCTCAGCACTATATCATATTCCAAAACACCATAGATGACATCAGAAAAACAGACAGAAAACAATATGCTCAGTAACTCTAGGTAAACCTGTGTACACAGCATTGTCTCCCAGTAGCACAAGCCAAAAATGGACTGGCAAGATGTACTTCAGTGAAAAATTCCAGAAGCATTTGAACTAAACACTTGAATTACATCAGCTGCATTTAAAGAATAAATAACTAAACAAACAAAACGTTACCACTAGACTAGACTGACATGCTGCACATTTCAAAACAATAACCAGACAATGAGGTGCAGTGCACATAGTGATGGCTGTTGGCAGATTAAAAAAGTCCAACGACTTCTTAAACTCTAATTTATGTGCTTTAAAAATAGCTCTGTGAAACAGTTAAAAAAAACGCGAGGGTCCGCACTGGAACTACTCCTGTGAAATCCTTAACAGGACACACAGCAGGCACCGGCTCTGCAAATGATGTAAGTGATAAAAGTAGTTAGTACATCACTCAATATTCATCATCATCATCATTTTATTTGTATTAGGTGCCCTTCCAGTGCTCAGGGTGCCTAAACAATTTACATATAATAAAATCAGTAAACAGCAGACATATAAAATCATCGTGAAATATATATAGATACAGCTCATACACAGTTCCTGGTTATTCCACCACATTCAACAGGCCTCCTGGAAAGCCTGGAGGAGAAGATGTGTTTTTAGGGCAGATTTGAAACCCTGTACAGTCAGGCTATCTCGTATCCAACAAGGTAGAGAATTCCACAGGGTGGGGGCCATAAAGGCAAAAGAATGGGCTCCCGATGTTTTTAAGC
Organism: Neoceratodus forsteri; assembly: GCA_016271365.2. Lineage (NCBI taxonomy): Eukaryota > Metazoa > Chordata > Ceratodontiformes > Ceratodontidae > Neoceratodus > Neoceratodus forsteri. Next base: position 1,059,568,750 of record CM028130.1, on the reverse strand, counting down.
ATACCCTGAGAATCTCAAGCAATCCCTCATCTGAGGATCAGAACAGGCAGAGAGGACAGTAAGTGCGCAGGAGATCTTGCAGGTATTGAGGACACTGGTCATGTAGGGCATTGTAGGTCACACGCACTGGCAGCCAGTGCAGTCTATGGCACGGGTAAGCAGGCGCCTGGGCCCACGGGCCCCAGTTAACAACCTGACCATTGCGTTCTGCACCAGCTGTAAGTGGTGGATATCCATCCCCAATAGCCCTAGACAGAGGGTGTTGCAGTAGTCATGATGGGTGGTGATGAAGGCATGAACCAAAGTGGGAAGATTCTCAGACGGAATCAGGTGCTTCACCCTAGCAATATTCCTCAGGTGGTAAAAAGAGGATTTGACTACGGCCAACACTTGAGATTTCAAAGTCAAGCCTTCATCAAAAATCATGCCAAGGTTATGCACCTGACCCAAAGCAGTCAGTAGGGCTCTGCCAAACCTAAGCCCAGAAGACTGCCCAACCAATGCTCCAGCCATCCTATGATCAGGGTCAATGACCAACACCTCCATTTTGTCAGGGTTTAAGCACAGTCAACTAGCACTCATTCAGTCCTGTATTTCAGTCAAGCAGCTGTTAAACACTGAGATGATATATCCTTCCTCCTCAGGCACAAAAGACATGTACAGCTGTGAATCAGCTGCATAACAGTGAAAGTTCAAGTCATACTGTCTTATAATGTCTCCTAAAGGCAGCATATACACTTCAAACAGCATGGATGATAGCACAGAGCCCTGTGGCACTCCACAGAGCAGGGAGTGAGAGGCCAAAGAATTAATCCCAAACACCACTCTCTGCAACCTGCCCTTGAAGAATGATCAAAACCAACTGAGGACTGCTCCCCCCTCCCAGTGCACAGTAAAATCACAGTAAGATATTGTTGTTCTTTTTAGGATGAATTTGGTGAGGAGCATTTGTGAGTGGCAAAGAGCCTGACTACTAACAGAAGAGGAGAAGAGAGATGATAAAAGTTATTATTATGTGTTATAACGCCCCACCACCACCACCACCTGAATCCCCAGTCGCCCGTTAATGAAATCATAGACTTTACCAGTGCAGGCAGACCCTCACCCACCTGTCAACCACAGAAAGGGTGCAGTCGGGTATGCCTAATCAACAGTGTATGTGGGGCGATACAGGGGTATAAAATGAGAAATTATAAAAGTAAGCCATGTAAGGGGTTAAACTGATTGCACTTCTCTGACATTAAAAGATATGGGGAGGTCAAGTTATTCAGTTCCCTGTCAGAATAAACCATACCTCTCTGTCTACATACCTCCCACCCCTCATTTACAGACCAGACACAGAAGTCAAGTTCAGTAGAGAAACCAGACTGACTGTAGAAATTTCAGGACTGTAGGTGCTCCATGTGGAATGAAAATGTTATTCAAATACATGATAAGTGACCCCCCTGTGTGTTTTACATAAATTATATTCCCACCCTCCAACTAGACTTAATAGCAGTTCATTTTTGCCTAATCCAACAATCAAGGAAAAAAAGTATTCCCACTAAAACACCTCAAGACAATCCTGTCCAAAGTATTTTGCATGTTTTATGTCAGATAATTTTTTTCTATTTCCTGAAATAGGTGGCTAATCCTTGAGAGACAATATTCTAAGGATGCAATAACCTCATCTATGATTTGAGGGCTCAGTCAAAATTAAAATAAATGAATGCAATAACCTCATCTATGATCTGAGGGCTCAATCAAAATTAAAATAAACGAACTAACAGTGATTTAGGGATTAAGACTGTGACAGTTTTAATTTAATGAATTAATCCAGAAGTTGGAAGCAATGTTGTGTCCTGCCAACTATGTTTACTCCGCCCACTTTGCCCCCTGCCCCATCTGAGAAGCCCACATAAACTTATGGAGGCATCACAGCGTAACTGAATGAATTAGTCTGAAAACAGCTCTACAACGCAATGCATGTACCAAGATCTCCCCACCCAGTAAGAAATGGCAGTCTGAGCAGGCTTTGAATGAAATTAAAGTATTACTTCAACCTTTTGGTCATGAGGAGCCCTCATGATGAATGTTCATTGGGACATATGCATAACAGTTTAGTGATAGCTGTTCTGCAGGGCTTTTTCACTGTCAGACACCTTCATGTCCGATTTCTTTTTTTTTCTTTGCATTTGCTGATAAGGCAGCTAATCTGTGTCTAGGACTGTCTTGCAGTGCCAGCTCTGTATTATACCATACCAGCTGAATTCACAAGCAGCATGTGTGTGTTGAAATATCTGTTTTGTGGTATTTAACAGGGCAACAGTGCACTTGTTTAATAGTAATTTGTTATTTCTTCTTTTTCTTTTGTCCTTATTAAATGTTAAGGGTAGGAGGTGCTTTTTTCTTTCTCTACCATAGAGTAGAGGATGTGATGGAAACAAGATTGGGGAGTGTAACAGATTCTAATAGGTTCATACAGTACTGAGCTCCTTCTTTTCCATTATGTTGGGTATACACATTATTAGCTTACCCTCTCCTTACCTGCCCAATATCCTGGGTTTTAGCTAACTTGACTAATTTTGGTATGCTGGTTCTGTTTTTACCTGGGTAAACTCTCTCGAGTGGCAGACTTACTAGAATGCAACGACTTGTATTTTTTACCAGGCAATAGTGCTGCCGCTGCTGCTGCCTTAAAAAGGAGATAAGTTAGGAATAAGGTTACAATAGAGCCAGGAGCTCAGTTTCATTCATAATCTTTTTATGGGCACGATCCTCCACTTCTCTTCCCTCTCCGTATTTTTTTTTTTTTTTGCCCTCTATTATTGTTGGTGAGAGAGATGCAGCATGTTCCCTAGTTCCTATTTCATTCTTCTACACAGTACTTTACTGGAAAATGTAATGCTAACAGAGCTACTTTAATTAACTCTGCACCTCCCTTGTTACACTAGGTGGTCAATGTGGGGGATTGTTTTCCTTTCCTCTTTCTCCCTGGGGACACTGATGGCTTTTTGTACTTCCTATTTTTTCAGTTCTTATATTATCCTTCCTTCACTTAACTTGCTACTTTCTATATTTCTTCATTCTTTTATTCCTTTTACTATTTCATTAATACTCAGATTCCATTTCTCTGGCTAAGGTGTTTCCCAATACAATAATACACTCCCAAGTTGGTACGCTGCTTCTTGAGATGTATGCATAACAGTTTGGTGAGGGCTGTTTTGCAGGGCTCTTTAACTATCGTATACATTTATGTCAGATTCTTTTTTCCTTCTATTTGCTGAAATAGGTGGCAAACCCATGTCCAGGACTGCCACACGGTGCTTGCTGAATCTTTTTCTGCTGTAGTTTTGCATAGGAAAACAAGGCTCCTCATATTGAGGGTACTTCATAAACAATAGCCAAAAAATGAAAGAAATCAAGCACAGAAGAGTGAAAACAAATCATCACAATGCATCAGGACAGCCTCAGTTTTATAACTGGCACTTGTCAGAGAGGTTGTCACTGACCTTTCTGGGTGTGCCATGTCCCTTTTATAGTACTTTCTTTTCCTGGCTGGGAAAGCCTGAGTGATCCTTCTGCCCTGGATTCCCCCACTGTCTCTGCCTCTCCCTCTTGCCCTCTTGTTGGCCACTCCTACCTCTAATTATATTTTAATTCCTGTGGGTTTCATTTGGAGCTACACCATGTGTTCAGGTTTTAAGGCAGGGAAGGGCAAAGCTGCCTCCTGATCTCCTTGATATTCAATGATCATGGCTGGAGAGGAGGAATATGAGTGAGAGAAAGAGAGAAAAAGAGAGAGAGAGAGAGAGAGAGAGAGGCAATGCAGTGGCTGTCACCCATCTTTAAAAATGCCTACTAAGCAGAATAAAAACAAGAAACCAAAGAAAGGCATCACGAGGGTGGGTTGTGCAAGGCAAGGCCTTTACGGGAGTCTGGGCAGCTGAATGGTATAGGGAATCGGCTGTTGCCTCACCCACTGGTTCATTTTTATTTGGTGAGCCAGAGAGACAGATTGGTGTTGCAAAGGAGAAAATATTGAGGCAGAAAGAACTCCTGTTCTGCCAGCTGATGGTATAACTTAATTAAAGCTACATTCTTGGGTATCCAAATTCTCCGAGCCATGTACTAGCACAAAGCACAAACCCCCACAATAATAATAAAAAAATACTCAGGTGAGTCTTGAACTTCTAGACAACAGCTCAGGGATGACAAATTTGGGTTTCCTTGCCCTAATTGATCGATCTTCAACACGAGACTTTGTAAAAACAAAAATAAAACATATGCTATATAAAGGCAACCTTAATCATGCTGGCTGGTTGAAAAAAAATGAAGTCCTACTGTTGCCACCATAATACTCTGTCAATTTTTATCTCCTGCTCAAAATGTGTTTTTGTGTCCTGAAAGTTGATTTCACAGTCCCTGCTCAAATTCACCTTTAGGCCAGGAGTTGCACATTTTCTCTGCCTTTTTTCATGAGACAGGGTCAGGATATGTTGCAAATTTGGTGTAAACATATTACAAAAACTAAGTTTTCATATTTGTACCCCAATTTCCTCCCCTGCAGCCCTATCGGCTCTGGACAGAGTTTGTTTTAGCACAGCTGCGCCAAAATGTTACACCTAGTTAGACCAGGAGTAACATCCTCCACAGCTGCACCTGCTATCTATGCAGAGCATGGGATGACAATGGGAACATCTGCAGGTGCGGAGATTTATTTTCATACCAGTGGCTGTGGAGTAGGACTTTGTCACAAGATGGCTGAAAATCTGCCCCCCTATGTCCAACCATGTGAGCCTGTAGCTTAGTGGCACCACAGCAGGACTGTATTATGGTGGCCTGGGTTCAGTCCCCAGTAGATCTCATTATTTCTTTCTCATTGCAATGTATGCTGTATAAGAGAAATTGTTAAGCTTAGTAAGTGATGGAGGGTTATTCTCAACAATATTGTGTTTTTTTATATAATTTATTTTCTGAGGAGAGCCAAGCTAAGATGCTTTGCTAAATGTTGCTTCCACCTTAGAAGATTTACAGGAATCCATTAATATTAATTAAACAAATATTATAGTGATAAATAAGCCATGGCCTCCTGTATATTGTAATTTTATGCCCCATATATGAATAATATACAAAACAAATACATGGGGAATAATAGGAAAATTAGAATGTGAACCACAACATCTATTGACATATGTTTTGAAAGCACAGTGCAAAAATGTGTTGATCCCTGTGGCCTCCTTCCTAAAAATTATAGTGGAAAAAACCTCCCCATAATAGAGGTTACTGAAGAGTACAAAGAATAAAAGATTGGAGGTAATATGGCTAATAAAACAATGACAAGATATTGGATAAATGTATTTGCTATACCTTTAGTAATTCGAATACACACAATTGCTTCAGCAAGATGGCATTTATATTTATTGGACTTCTTGTATTTTGCACATTTGTAGAAATTGTATGAAATTTTTAACTAGCTGGATATTGACTGAGTTATTTTTTGTAATGATATGGATTCTGTACATGTTAAGTGTTATGTGTTTATCAGCTTTTAAATTTTATAAATTGTAATGACTTTTTGAAAGTCGAACAATAACATTTTGAATTGAATTAAATTGATAAATAAGCCCAAAAAATTAGAATTTTAGTTAAAAGATTGGAGGTAATATTGTTTGCTCTGTGAACAGTTAGCCTTCTTTAGGAGTTACATTTCATAACACAAAAATATAGAGCTTACATGTGGAAGAAAATAAAAAGAAAGCAAGACAGATAACATTGGCTATTAATGAATTTTCAAAACAATTCCTTAATAACTCTGCATCTGTCTTACTAAGAAATTATGGTATGAAAGTAGATTCTACTCTTTTATATGGTATGGAGATCTGGGGAACATACAATAATCTGATCACTTTAGAACCTATAAAAATGTGTATATGAGATTTGTTCTTAGTCTTCCAAAATTTATCATGAGAGAATATCTAAGGGTGGAGACAGAGGGCCGGATATTCAAACTGCGCTATTTTGTGGCGCAAGCCCTTGCGCTGCACAAAATAGTTGTGCAGGGGTGTGGCGGAGGCGATATTCAAAGGATTAGCTGTTGAGGCAACTCCTTTGAATATCACCCAACCACAGCCACTGTGCATAGCGCTGTGGAACTTGGGCCACCGCAGCTGGTCAGGTGGAGCATTCAACTTGCGGTGGCACAAGTACCATTGCGCCATGCGCAAATTTCCAGTATTCAAAAGGTGACATGCAAATGGGGCCATAATTCATGCAAGGCGCAGGGGGGGCCATTTGCATCTGTTTATGGCCCCATTTGCATGCCATTAGCATGCAAGTGCGCCGATCTCTGAGGACTTGCGCCTGGCACCCTGTCAGCAGCAGCCATCGAGGGACCAATGCCCCTACCGCAGTCAATCGCGGCAAAAGAGTAAAAAATCCCCCACCCCCACTGACCCGATGGTAGGCCAAAAGCATTAAACTCCCCTCCCCGACTGGCCCAATCGTGGGCCAAAGCTGAAATAACCTCCCTCCCACCAGCCCGATTGCGGGCAGCAAAGTGTCCCCCCTCCAAACGTATCCCTGGTGGTCCAGTGGACTTCTAAGCCTGATCGTGGGCTGGAAATGTTTTAACACCCCCCCGAACATATCCCTGGTGGTCCAGTGGACTGCTAAGCCCGATCGCAGGCTGGAAATGTTTAAAACACTCCCCTGAACATATCCCTGGTGGTCCAGTGGACCGCTAAGCCCGATCACGGGCTGAAGAGGTTTAAAACACACCCCTGAACATATCCCTGGTGGTCCAGTGGACCAATAAGCCCAATAGCAGGCTGCATTATTTTGCGACACCCCCAAGACCATAGCCCTGGTGATCTAGTCCCCCCACCACCCACCCAGACCCCACCACCCCGCTCCCCACAGCGTGGCGGCAGCATCCCACTCACCTGCGCCCCGCCGCCCGCAACTGACTGCCGGTAGGGCTACTTGATGGTGCAGAGCAAGAGCCAATGGGTGTAGCCGCCATACAAAAGGCAGTCCAGATTTGAATGAATTCATTCACAGATCTGGACCGCCTTATGCAGTATGGCTACATGCCCATGGCTCTTGCTCTGTGGGCATGCAGCCTACTGGAGTAGTCAGTCGGTGAGCGGCAGGTGGTGGGATGCCACCCACCAGCAGCGGGGAGCGGGGTAGTGGGGCTTCATGGGTGGGTGGGTGGGGACACTAGATCACCAGGGATATGGTCTTGGGGGTGTCGCAAAAATAATGCAGCCCGCGATAGGGCTTATCGTCCACTGGACCACCAGGGATATGTTCGGAGGGGAAACACTTTGCTGCCCGTGATCGAGCTGGTGGGGGGGTGATTAAAGCTTTGCCCGCATCGGCCAGTCGGGAGGGGACTTTTCTGTTGTTGCCCACAATCGGGCCAGTCGGGTGGGGTGGGGATGTTTACACTTTTGCCCACGATCGGGCTGCAGGGGGCACAGGGAGTATGTTGAGGGCAGCCACAGGTGGCAGCTGCTGTGTTGCACCCTGCAATGCAGCAGCTCACCTGTGGGTGGCTCTCGCCTTGATCCTTCTTTTTTTGGCTCAAAGTTGTGCAGGCGCAGGATGGGGGTTGCGCCTGCACAACTCTGCACAGCCCGGCTGAATATCGGGCTGTGCAGTTTATGCATGGTTCCTCCCCCTCCAGTTCAGCATGCATTCATTTGCATTGCGCTGTTGCTCAGCATGTTTTCAGTGGTGCAACTGCCTCCTGCTGAATATCGCAGAATGGCACAATTTCAGACTTGCGCAGGTGCAACCCTATTGTGCATGGTGCAACCCTTTTGAATATCTGGGCCAGATAGTCCATCTCTTGTGTCATGTGGCTCGGCTAGGCAATTTCACTATTTGTGTAAGATATCAATCAATCAATCAAAATCTTTATTTATCCAGGTGAGCACCATTGAGCAAGGCTCATTTGCAAGGTGAACCTGGTCATGAATACATCAAAATACAGTACAGAAGCAGGTATACAAAAAGCAATAATATACAAGGAAGAAAAAGTATATACAGTGTATACAGTACAGTACAAGGTTGAAATAAATAAAAAAAACAGCATTATTTTACAATTGAAGAAGTCAGCAGATGTACAATCAACCATTGGCATACAGGGGTTATAAGCAGAGATCTTTTGAGTGAGGCAGCCGCAACTACACATATAGGGGAAAGAGAGGTCAGTGGTGGTTGGGGCAGTTATGAAGCAAAGAAGAGGAGGGATATATTACCGAAGACTGGTGGGAAAATTGAGCTAAAACACAGAAAGTGATGATGGCTGTTATGTACTTGTTTATTATTATTATATATACTATATATTATTGTAGAGGAAATAATCTGCTCTTATATGCTTGCTGGGGGGATAGTCTGTATCAAGATGTTAGGGGAGATACTACATTAAAGGAAGGGACATGGACAAAGGATTTGGATAACAGACTGAAAAAATTAGGCCTTGCTTCTGTCTTAAGATTTAGTAATTTAGAGCAGAATAATGGATTCTATACTGATGTGGTAAATAGGATTTATGATACTGCTAAACAGCATGATATGGCAAGGGTATTTGCATCCACAAATTTTTCCAATTTATAAGCTACTTAAAAATTATGCTAATAGAGAGGCATATCTACTCAAATGTGAGAATAATTTGCACTATAAGACTTTGGCAGATTTAAGATTTAATGTAAATGGTGGAGTCTCATCTGGTTTTATGAATTGGCATGCTTATAAGGTGGGCATAGATTCAATCAATCAATACTTTATTTTTATAGCGCCTTTAAAAAAACAAGGCACTGTACACTTTAAATATACAGCTATAATAAAAACTGAATAAAACAGTAATACAGAATAGTTCAAAACAATCTGGGAAGGGTAATGTAAATAAATATGTTTTTAACATAGATTTAAAACTATTGACAGTCAGGCATTCTCTTAACCGATGAGGTAGAGAATTCCACAGGGCTGGTGCAGCAAAGGAGAAAGCACAAATGCCAGACGTTTTTAGGCGAACCCTGAAAATCTCTAGCAAACCTTTATCAGCGGATCGGAGAGGAGGAGTGGGGGAGTAGGGAGTCAGGAGATCTTTCAGGTAGTCAGGTCCCTGTTCATGTAGGGCTTTAAAGGTAAGCAAGCCTACCCTATAGGTGACCCACCACTGAATCGGCAGCCAGTGCAGTCTGCGCAGCACAGGCATGATGCAGCTGGTCCTTGAAATACCAGGCAATAACCTGGCCACAATAGCTGCAAGTGGCAGATATCTACTCCAGAAAGCCCTAGGTAGAGGGAATTGCAGTAGTCAAGATGGGTGGTAATGAAGGCATGGACCAGTGTTGGAAGTTTGTCCAGCAGAACCAGGTGTTTCACCCGAGCAGTATTCCTCAGATGGTAGAATGAGGATGTAAGAGCAATTGCCAAGGGAAATGGTACACTGTCCAAATGTTATTTATATGTCCTCATTTAAATGAACTTAGAGATAAGTGGTTGCCACAATACCTTTTTAAAATTACTGGATTATCCCTGGATAATAAATTACTATTTCTACTGAATACAGAATACATTGCAATACTGTATAGTGTTGCACAGTTTGCTCTTGCTGCTAATAGATTAATGAAAGTAGAAAGTGCTATTTAAATTATATGTATGTTTTCTATGGATTTCTCTTAAATTTGAAAGTAGCTGTTGACATATGATTTTAAAATGTATTCATTGCGTAACACTTTTTGTATATGCACATTATAATAATAAACTTGTACCTTGTACCTTTTGTGTTTTTTTTATATAATTTATTTTCTAAAGCCAGCCAAACTAAGATGCAACACATTGACTCCAGAGGGGTCCTGTTTTTACAATGTATTTACCCAGGATAGTCAATCTCATTTTCAGTAATATGATCAATTCACATAGTATTTGGCTGTAACATGGTTTAAACTTGCAGTCTCCTGGTTCCCAACAGTGCTCCAACTACTATAGTAAACCTTACTGCCTGAGGGGTTAAGGGGGGCACTGGGAAAAGTCAGTGTCTGCAAGCCATGTTTTGATTCTGTTTTTTCTTGTTTTTTTTTTTTTATTTATTTATTGGTGAGATGCAAATTTCCTTTGCAGTGGAGTCCTGCTACTCATTTTTGCAGCTGGGCAGTCTAGACCACTGGAAGGTTAAGTGATTTGCTAACGGTCACATACTAAACATTTCTTGCTGTCAGAGATTGCAACTACAATTTCCTAATATCTAACTGTGCTCTAACCGTTAGACCACACTGCTTCCAAGGGGGGTGAGGTGGGATGAAGGGGGGACCAGGAAGAGCAAGCAAATGCTGTAAGTGTTTTTTGTTGGTTTTCTTACAATATATTTCCCCAGGATAGCTCAGCTGAGATGTAATATCTCATTTCCAGTGAAGCCCTACTTCTACCCACTTCCATGGGGAGGGGGGTAGGTTGACTGGAGCAGTGAGTAGTGCAGGTCACACAGTGAGAGTGTTGGTGTAGTAGGGTTTGAATTTGTGATCTCCCAATTCAACACGGGGCTTTAACAATTCAACCATGCTGCCTCCTCTGTCCAGGGAGGGTAAATATTTTAAAATTTATTTACCCAGGATAGTCCAATTGAGCTGCAGCATATCTCACTTCCAGTGGTGTCATGCTTTTACATATTTATAAATCCATTTACCAAGCATACTCCAACTGAGATCCAACATTTCATTTTCTTTGGGGTCCTTCTTTTACCCAATGTATTCACCTAGGATAGCCCAGCTGTGATGCCACATCTCATGTACAGTGGAATTTTGCTTCCAACCATTTCTGCAGCTGAATGGAATGGAGCACTGGGAACTAAAGTGAGTTGCCTAGGGTCATACAGTAAGTATTCAGTAATGAATGTCTATCTAATGATAGCCAGCAGCTTCTGCATAGTGCCTGCACATATTTAAATTATATTCATTACATATGGCATTTCACTTCATGTTCTTCCTCTGTAGTACAACAGACATTAAAAACTTTAAACATGATACAGTATAACACACAATGCCAGCCAAAATGCAAGTACAGTACCTGTAAATGAAAGTCTCAAGGAAAATGAAACGTGAGTATGTGCACTCTAATCATCTTCACATATTAAGGGTTCTATGTTCAATTTAGAGACGCAGGCACTGTAGTTATAGCATAACTACACTATAACTGCATTGCAATTGCAATGTAGTTGCATGCAATAAACATGTAACTACAGTGTAATTACCATGTTGCATGCAATTAATGATTTGTTACATTGAAACAGACATTTAAAATAAAGTGTAACCACAGAGAATTTAAACGTCATCAGCCGACTTGCTATGAAGTGGCCAACATTTGTCTTTGTGAAGCTTCGCTAGGTTCCCATTGGGAACCCCATCTTTTATATTTTTGTGAAGTTTTTCATGCAAAGAGGCCCTTTTTCCATAAAGAACTTAGCAAAATGGGAATTTTGTGAGTTAAATTTAGTCAATTCGCATTGAAAAGGGGCCACTTCATCTTACGAGAACTTTGCAAAGTTGATACTTCACACTTCACAAATTCAGCCAGTTTCACAAAGCAGATTTTGACCACTTCATCCATCTCTAGTCAGATCTGAACACGAACATTTTTCTGACACACAGCTTGCTTAAAAATTGTGCATTGTTAATGGTAGCACCTCAAGTATTGGAAATATTTTTCAAATATAATTGCAGTTGTTTAGAACAAGTTCCTGTTTATAAATGTGGTATAATGATTGCAGAAATAATAGCTGTGAGAAGTGAGTGCAGAAGGAACATGCAGCAATGAAACTGTATGATACAAGGCACAAGTGTGCACCATTTCATTACCATAAAATTAAAAAAAATGTTCAATCTGGTATAGTTGTCAAGATGTTTGTCAGGATAAAATTTCCCTACTAGGTGGCTAAAATCACATGTATTTTGAGTTCTTCAAATTACAGCTCAAGAAAGCAGATGATCAAGATTGGTTTCAGCTATTGTACTGTAAGTTGTGCAATTACACTTACAAACACCAAGGGGAGTTCTGCAGATGATCTTTAACTGAGGGACACAGAGCCGAGTGTTCACCTCCTCTCTTTCTTAGGGTTGAACAAGAATTGATTTCCATTTCCTATTAGGGCCTTTTATACTGCACTCCACCTGTGTCATGTGATTCTGCCTCCTTTTCAAAATTGTTTTTTTTTATGAAAGCCGGTAATAGTGATATGTACAAAAAGGAAAACAATGCTAAATTAAACCAAATGCCATCAAACCTTAAATAGGTAGTTTCCTTTTTTACTTGTGTAGAAATACAACATGATAAATCATCCAGAGATAGCTCCTCCCTAAATCCACCCAGGACCCTTTCGAAAGCTCCTCCCTTCATCCTCAGTTTTCTGTAAAAACACCAAAGGGAAGTCAGTGAAATAGCCAATTCCATAGAAAATGCACACAAGGGAACCATGAGTTACATACTGGAAACTGGTGCAGCTAGGCAGTAGTACAAGACACACACAGGAGAAGGCTGTACTCCGGGAAAGAAATAAGTGTAGAATACAAAACAGAACAAGCTGAACATCTTAGAATGAGAAAATTTAAGGTACTCCAAGGAAGGTAGCACCAATCTGTGGTACCTGCCTTGGAGCATCTTAAATTTCCTCATTCTAAGCTGGCCCAGTGGCACTGAGTGTTGAGGCACTGGATGCCACACCTCATGCCACGTCAGTGACCCAGGTTCAGGAACGACCTTGGGTCATTGGGGTGCTGACATGGGGTGGAGCAGTATCAAACACCTAATGGCAGCTCTCCTCTCCTGGGGTGGTTATTGACCCCTGTAGTTCTGCTGCCACTGGGTGGAGGTCTGGTGGCAGCACAGGAGTGAGGGGGCAGCAAGTCAGGAGGTTGTCTCGGAACATGACATACATGTGCACATCCAGGACTGGAGGTGCACAAAATTGAGAAAAAAACACATAAAATACATAGTAAAAACAATTTTCACATTCTAAGTTGTTTGGTTTATACTATTTTGTACTCTATACTTATGCACCCCCCCCCACCCATGGAGTAGAACCTTCTCATGTGCTAATCCCCTAGGAAACCCTGCTGTTGAACAGCTTGTAGGATTCCATTTTGGAGGCAGCTTTACAAACAATCAGGGGTAAGATGCAATACATTTTGGTACAGGGCACTTTTTATAACTTAGAAGTAAGGGAACCATTCCCTAAACATTTACCTCATCTCATGAAGTCATTTGGTGTGGCTTCTGTTGTTACATTATAGTTGTTAACATATGTACAGAAGTTATTTGGCCCCGGTACTCTTTGTTCTGCTATCCCGCATGGTGCTGCAGTCACCAGCAGGAAGCAGAATGAAAGAGACATGTGGCCAGTTCTAGGAAGCCATCTTGGCCAAGCACAGCACTGTGCTGGAACTACTGTACCTTCCTCAGTACTCTCAAGCTTGAAAGCACAGACATGTATTCATATTCCGTATGCTTTCCTTTGCATCTGTCACCCTCACTCATGGGGGGAGAGGGGATTTTACATTCCTTAGTTTTTAGAGTTTTCTACTACCTGCACACAGCCAGCACTCCAGTCCATGAGCAAAAACATTTCCTTTTTTATGTCCTAACCAATGGTAGTACTATGGTAGGAAAACTCAGTAAATAAACCAAGTAAATAAATTAATTCTTGTAAACATTAGGCTGCTCTGAGCACAGCCAGCCCCTAATAGGTTAATGAAAAAAAAAGAATGGCTACTGAAAAAGAGAAGGAAAAGGAAGAGAAAAATCCCAAATGAAGAGGGAGTTTTTCCCAGGGGGCCCAGCTTGGAAACGAGAAATACAGAACAGTAGTAGGAGTAGAAGAAAAAAATAGAAAGAGATGGTCACCATCAGAAGGAAGAAAAGTTAAGTACCTGAATATTTTACGTGCATTATTTTTGTACTTAATTTTTTTACTTTTCATTTGTTTCTTAAGTTAGCTTATTTTCTTATGGGGGGGGGCTTACCATGGCAGCACTGCTAGCAACCATACTCTTTCCTGAAAGAACGAGGGAACCTATCATGATCAGCAAGTGGGTCTTTTTAAGGGGTGTGTGAATACCTTATCCTGAATATTCATCTGAATATTCTGTTTGGACCCTCAAATATTTAGGTATTCAGTACAGTGGAACCCGCTTAAGTGCACACCCTCGGAATATAAGTTTTTTGTGCACTTAAGCAGGTTGTGCCTTTAGCAGAACAAAACATTTCTGACACTTGTTAATCAGTATGCACTTTATTTTTTGACTGAGCGCTCACATGTGGTAACACTAAAAGCAAGTAAACCTGTTTAACATATAGAGAAGTACTCCAATCTGCATTAATCAATATCTCTAATGACCCTAATGGTTTCACTAACTAAAAAAGTAATTTTTTTGGCTTTGTAGATTTTCAGAGCCAACCTGTGTACATAGCTGTACTTTCTTACTGTCTCCAAGCAAGCGATGGCAGCTGCGGCAGTGACCCTGCCTCTGGGCCTCTCTCCTCATCGTCATCCTGCTCTGGAGACTGTACCCCCACCAAATGACCTCACAAATTTCTGCTTTACTCTGTGGCCCCTTCATTTGCAGAGCTGCATCAGTGTCTGCATACATCAGGAAATCATGGCCAGACATACCTGCTGGCAGATCCATAATCAGCAGTGCATCAGAACTGCCATCCTTGGCATCTGACATCACTGTTGTTGTAAACTCTGTCTTTTGACAGCAGTTGGCTATCATCTCAGGCATTACTACACTCCAAGCAAAGTCCAGCATCTGGGTCACATCAAGAAGAGGGATCTTCTTTGCCAGCTTGGACACTGCGTTTGTGGTTCCTGGTATAGATTCCAGATCTATGCAGATGAGGAGTCTCTCAATGACTAAAGAATTAAGGTGGCAATGTGCACTTATGATGGGTTGGATTAAAAAAAGGTTAATTTTCAACAAAAAAATGTGCATTTATCCAAAATGTGCACTTATGTGAAATGCACTTATCAGGTGAATTTAACATTGAACTAATGGGAAACAAATCATGATATTGAAACGGTGTGCATTTAACTGGGATGTGCACTTATCCAATGTGCACTTAAGTGGGCTGCACTGTATTTATATTCGTTATTCATTTTCTAAAAACTAAGATACAGAAACAGCCCCCCACCCTTCTCCCCAGCCCAGATCCTTTCAAATATACAAGCCCCCATTCCTCTGTCCTCAGTTTGAACCCAAATCCCACCCTCCTTTCCTCCAGCACACACAATTTGATAAAAAATTTTCAATGCGACGCGACTGGCACAACCTGCCCAATTCCTCCCAAATAAATAGGCACAAATAGTGCCACTATTCATTATTCGGGATCTGAATAACAAGTAGTGCATTATTTGTGGTATTCGGGAAATAATATTCGTTACTCGCATAGCCGTAGTCTTTTTACAGCTGCAGTGGGCACAGCCCTGCAGACATTTTGCTATCAAAGAGCACCTCACCAACTCTGACCGATGAACATAAATATTGAAACTGCAGCACAATCCCTCCTTCCTTTAGTTAAAGCACTCCACTGTGTTCATTACAGCAGTGTTGCAGTTCAGTTGCCGGTGTAAAATAACTACTGTGAGAGCTGTTCATTTATACATTAGAAACAACAACATTCAATAGAAATCAAATTAAATGGCATGAAGATACTCAAACACTGCTAGTGCCACCGCACTTTGTTTTTATGCCTGTAATTTACAAAGGGATGACTGAGTGACCATTATCAGGGTCAGACTGGCCTGGGTGGGCTCTTATCATTAAAAAAAATGATGAGCTGAGCCGGGAGGTGGACAAGTGAAGTCAAGAAACAAACTGACTGACTGTGTCCTGTATTGAGCTGGGCCCCTCTCTATTTGTTGTTCACTGTGGGGTGCCAGAGCTTGCAGTCACACAAGCACTCCACACAGACCATAGTTCAAAGAAAACAAAATAAACAAATGGTGTGGATTACACAAGACAGGATGAAAGAAATCAGACATGGCAATAAATTTGCAAGTGAGGCACAAGGAAGTGAACCCTGTTATGCCCATATCACGCCTCCCCTAGTTTAGTTCAGTTCAGCGTATTGTGACAGGATAAATTTCCATTGAGCATGCTCATTTGCAAGGTGGTCCCTTAGACAACATACTTATCATACATAAGGAAAACAGAGACTACAATACAACACCAGTTCAACAACAATTACAGAGCTGACACAGGAGATTTCAATGTGCAGCCTAACATGGGACATTGGGTCAATATATGACACTAATATACAGGATACAATGCATTGAGTGGCGGCTATTCTACAAAGAAAAACAAGAGAAGGGAGGGAAAGTGCTCACAGTGTAGTCACTGTTGTTCAGATTATAGTACAAGAAGGAATGAATATCCTATGTAGAGTCAAGAGAAGAAGAAAGGTAGAAGGGAGAAGTAAGTGCTCTCGGTATAGTCAGAAGAGTTGAGGGGTGAAGGCTAAGCACACCTGCAAGTCACATTGACAGCATTAGTGACCAGATTTTGGAATGCGCTGAGAGGGATTAGTGTGTCAAGTTTTAAGATTGCTTGGAACTTATTCCAGCATGTAGGGAGGACATGTCTATTTGAGGCGACTCCAAAGCAGGTTCGGAACTTGGGCACCCTCAGGGTAATGTACGAGCAGGTCCTGAGCACATAGGAGCTACTTGATCAAATTAGCACAACTGAAATGTAAGGGGGAAATTTGTCTAGGAACGCTTTGTGTGTCCAAGAGTATTGTCAAAATGTTTATCGAATGACCAGACAGCGAAACCGGCAGGTAGACCGCATTTTGCAGTCAGCTGCTAGTTTCATATTAAAACAAGTGTTTTCTTTGAGAGACTTTGCCCCCGAACTCCCTCCCCCCAACTTAGGATTGTCAACTCTGAGTTGGAGCTGATTCGGGAGAGTGCAGGGCCCCCAACAGACAGTGCCAGGTTCCAGCAGGTTCCCTACAGTGACATGGCACTGTTGTTTTGTTTTTGTTTTTTGAAATTTAAGTTTATTTAATTTGAACAGCAAAATAAAACGCAACAAGACAGGACAATCCAAAAGGCATAGAAAGCAGTAAGGTAAACAGTATCATCAACTCCACAACCAACCCCAAAAAACACACAAACCAACCCGTCCTCACAAACCCACCCACCGCAATCCCAACCAACCCACCCAGCAGCACATATACAAGATATTGTCCAACCTTTAACATCCTACCTCCCTCAACCACCCCCCAGCCCTTGTCCCTCTAAGGTGCGCCCTCAAAAACAAAACTCAGTCTGGACAAAACCACATATCAGCATAAAACTTCAGAACATGGTGTCTATAAAAGAGCAAGACAACACAGAAAACGAGAATTAAAATAAAGTTGAAGTACAAAAGCAGACTTAGGGGATCGGTCCCAAAATTATATAACTTAAAGCAGGCACAAGGCCTGGAGTTTACCCCACCTCCTCTGAAACAGGTCCATACGACCTTTAAAACTAGCAATCAAGCTCTCTGATTGAAGGTATGAAACTAGTTCAGTCAACCAATCGGCAAATGACAGGGCCAATTGATCAGTCCAATGTCTTAAAACCAATTTTTAACAGCCATAGACACCAAAGCCATGTGGTATCGATGCTCAACACTGTCTATGCGGGAGTATTCACCCAAAATACATATCTCAGGACAGAAAAAGCTGGACAGACCCAGAAGAGGATCAAGGTAATCCCGGACCAAAGACCACAGGGGGGCAACTTTAGGACAGTCCCAAAAAACATGGAGTAAATTACCTTCTCCTTGCAAACACCTAGAACACATTGAATGAGAGACCTTCTTAAGCTGAAAGAGTTTAGTAGGAGTATAGTAAAGGTTATTGACAATATAATATTGAGTTAACATAACCTATCCTGGTATGGTATCTATGCAGATCCTTCCATACACAGACCAGTCCGGGGAAATGTCAGGTAAGAGACGTGCCCAAGCACCAGAGCCTTCAACCGTCTCCTGGGATTTATAGTTCAGAAGAAAAGAACAGATCAAAGAGATAGAGTGGGATTGAGAGGCGAGATTAATAAAACCAGAAAGGAAAGGATAAACAACCGAATCCCTAAAAATGGTACCAAATTTCCGGCTAATCAGATGCCTCAGTTGATAGATTTTGAAGACATCTCTTCTAGGTATGTCAGATTTCTCCAGAATGTCACCGGAAGAAAGAAGTGACTCCCGGCTGAAAAATTGCTCAAGTCTGGCCTCCCTTATTTGTGGGAGCCATTCCGGCATAATCCAAGAACCATCCAGCCTAATATTGGGATTACGAATCACCGGTTGTCCAAGATCTAAAGTGTCAGAAATGTGGAAGGACTTTAGACACTGCACAAGTGACTTGAGAGCAACCCTCACCACACTATCAGATACCCACTGTGAGAGTACCGTAAGGGGTACATAAGGTAGAGCATACCTATCTATTTTGATCTCGGAGAGAAGGGCGCATTCCAGTTGGAGCCAGATTGGACAGGCTGAGTCTGGATGGCACTGTTGTTGCTGAAGGGGACCGCACTGTTGAAATGTCACTGACAATGCGGTATACTGCCTGGACCAATCTGGTTCTGGAATCCCAGGAGAATAAGGATTTGTTTCTGTAGAAGAAACCTAATTTGTGTTTTAGTTTTTTGGTGAGGGCATCAATGTGTGCAGAGAAGAACATGTGCATATCTAGTGTGAACCCTAGATATTTAAAGCTATTTACAACTTCAAATGTGTCCCCAAGGAGAGTGGTTACTGGAGCATGCAGGTTTGATGTAGGGCATAGTGCTGTTACATTGGTTGGGTAGAAGAACATCACCTTTGTTTTATTGGCGTTTAACAGCAGCTTGGACAGAATTAGGTTGTGCTGGAGTAGGTTAAAATTGGATTGTAGAGTAGAACAGACTTGTTCAATGGATGGTTTTGATACATAGAGGACTGTCATCTACAAATAATTGAATGTCGGGGTCGACGAAACCCAAGCCAATGTTATTAACATAAATCAAGAACAAAAATGGACCCAAAATAGATCCTTGTGGACCCTTCCCCCTTAATAGGGGGAGTTGTGATGATGAGGTTCCATTGACTTTGATGCGTTGAGATCTATTTTCTAGATAGCTGGCAAACCATGACACCACGGAGTCATTCATACCAAAGTATCTGAGGCTGTCGAGCAACAAGGGATGATCCACAGCATCAAAAGCCTTACTAAGGTTCAGGAAGACCACTCCAGTGATTTGATTGTTATCCATGGCCTCAAACCATTCACTGGTGACATTGGACAAGGTTGACACTGTGCTATGCTTTGTTCTAAATCCTATTTGGAGTGGCCTTAACAGCTGGTTGGAGTCAGTGAAGGACCTTACTTGGGTGCTAACCAGTTTTTCTAAGATTTTGGAGACAGCTGGCAGGATAGAAATTGGCCTATAATTATTTACATCAGTGGGATCACCTGACTTGAAAAGGGGAATGAGGTGCACCACTTTCTAATCCTGAGGCATGGTGCAGGCAGATAATGAAAAGTTAAGAAGGTGGGTGATTAGAGCAGTAAGAAAATGGTGACCCAGTTTCAAGAAGAAAGGGTCAATGCTGTCTGCTCCCCCCTGTTTTTTTGTGTCCAACTTGAGTAATTGCTCTTCAACTTGTTTAAAGGTGGTAGCCAAGAAGGAAAAGGATGCAGATGTAGCAGTGTTTGGTGGTGCCTCTGAATTTGGGGAAGAGGGTCTAAGGGTGGCTAATTTAGAAGAGTCAAAAGCGAGGCCCACTGTAGCAAAATGCTCGTTGAGTGTATTAAGAATGGTAGATTTGTCAGATATTGTGATGCCCCGGTGTGAGATGGTAGCAAGGAGGGATGGCAGGGCTTTGCTCCCTTCTACTATCTTGAATGTGCACCACATCTTAGCCAGATTTCCATTAGCTGCTTCGAAGGTGTTTAAATAATACGCTTCCATAGTGGTTCTAACTAATTTAGTACATGCATTACCACAGGTCCGGAAGGCTGGCCAGTCTGCAGGGGACTTTATGCATCTGGCAATGATCCAAAATGTATCTCTTTTTGGTTAGCATAGATTTGATTTCTGCATTGAACCAAGGGCAGGATGCTTTTTTCACTCTACAGTGTATGACAGGTGCATGAACATTTATGATGCCAGTTTAGGGTAGAATTGAAAATGGATGAGGCCTCGTTGATTGAGGGCGCTAAGTAAAATTGTTGCCAGTTAATGTTTCTTAAGTCAATTATGAAATTATCTGGGCTGAACTTTCTATATGATCTTTTGGCAATTATTTTGCTGGTGGAAGTCTGTTTGGGTAAGTGTCTGACACAGACTACTATATTATGGTCACTAAGGGAATTGTGCCAGACAGCTTTGTGGGATATTTTGTGTGGTCTATTGGTTAGTATGATGTCTATAAGCGAGCCAAAATCACAAGCCACCTTAAGTGGGGCCCATTTATGGCTGGACCAGTTCAAGTTTAAATCACCTGAAATTAAAGTCTCATTTGTATTTGCATCAAGAAAGTGACGAAGGTGAGACAAAATGTCAAGATTCGAAGAAGGTGATCGGTAGCAGACAATTATATTTACTGATTCAGACTGTGAAATGGTTAATTTAACTGACAGACACTCAAATTGTTTAGGCTTGGAGATTGATTCAAGGATGGAGGTGGTGAATTTCTCTATAACATAAACTGCCACTCCCCCACCCCTGGATGATCTATCTGCCTGAAATAGGGAATAAGATGGTAAAGATAATACTTAGTCTGCGGTTGAGCTTTTTAGCCAAGTCTCTGTCAAGACCAGTATGTCTGGAATGGAATGGGAAACCAATGCTTGTATTTAAGTAAATTTGTTTTGTAGGCTACAAATATCAAGCAGCATCAATTTGAGGCCTTTCGTCGTAACAAATTCCACAGGCATTACGGGCAAAGTGGATGGGCCTAGTTTGAGTTCTATGTTACCAGAACAAATAAGTAGCAAAAGGAGCACTTGCAATAACCAGTATCTGGTGGTGATGGTGTGGTGTTTGTTATTGAGAGCATAATTGTATCATATGCTATTTGTCCATATTCTGTGGGGGCAATAGAGCCTGCAAGGTGGCAACAAATAGTGATAAGGCCTTGAAAGTGTGTGGAACATGAAACCAGGGCAAGTGACTGTATAATGGTGGGTGTATCCCACCTCAGATGTAGGGAGGGAGAAGAGAATGAGGTGGAAGTAGGTGTGTTAGAGTAGTCACTCTGCACATTAGGCTTGTGTATAGGCAATACAGAAAGCGACCAAAGAACTATAAATATTAGGTACATTGTTAGGGATGGGATGCTGGCACTAGGGGCAAAAGGGTAGAAGAAAGAAGGATGCAACCTATTCCCATCATCACAGTCCCTACAGGGCTGGTAAACTACTGTACAATTGCACAGCAACTGAGCTGACCTAGGGACCCTGCAGATAGAGTGAGCCCTATGCAAACCACAATCTACCAATGGTAGACTGCAGTGAGGAATGATCCTTTAAGGAGAGCTAGAAGGGATATTCACTGAGAACTAGGCAGGGCTAGAGGAAGGGCATTTAATAGATGCTGGGGTCAGGGCAGGCAGTATGAAAAAGTCAGTTAGGGAGAAGCAATAGTGAACGAGCTGGGCTGGTAGAGTAGCAAAAAAAAAGTACCAAAGTTCAAATCCAGGTCCTAGTCCAGGAGCTACCAATAGGAGCAGGCTCTGTCCTGCACAAACCAATGAAGTCAGTGGATTTCAAGTCATGGAGGTCCCAGAGTTGAGTTCATACCTTAGTTAGCTTTTGGGGAGCGGGTGGAGAAGGTCAAGAGTGATACCAGCCACGTGAGGAGCCAGGGCCACCAGTCATCCAAGGAGCCCTCCCGGGTCTTGCATAAGGAGAAAGAGAACAGGGATGAAGTCAACAGGGGCTAAATACAGGACACAGAATACCAGTAAGTCAAGTGGGTGGGCAAAAGATAAGAACAATAGCAGGGGGAGTGGGTGCTAAGAGTAGGCGTGAGAGCAGGGCAGAGAGAAGCAGCAGGGCTCAAGGAGGTCTGGCACCAACGGACGCTCAGAGAGGTCAGGCACCAGTGGCCACTCAGGAACCAAAGGGAGAAAGACAGATGAACATTCAGAATAAAGAGTAAGTAACATAGGTGGGGGAATAATTAAGTACAGTGATCAGGATACAAGGAGCTTCCTTCCGGGAGCGAGACAAAGGGAAAAAAGACAAATAAACAGCAAGCAAAGGAGACAGAAAACAGGTTGCAAATTGATTAATTATTGCATTCTAACAGGTAGACTACACTAAAAAGCATTTTTTGATTACTTTTTTTTCCCTTTTAACTAAGATTAGCTGGATAAGATGTACATACAACCAACAGCTGATTCTGCTAAAATTGGTTACACAATTATGGCTATTGCATGCTAGTGCATCTCTACATGAAATTAATCCAAGCAGGCAGAAAACTTGGAAAAAGTCAGTCAGGGAGAAGCAATAGTGAATGAGCTAGGCTGGTAGAGCAGCCAAAAAAGCACCAAAATTCAAATCCTGTTCCTAGTCCAGGAGCCACCAATAGGAGCAGGCTCTGTCCTGCACAAACAAATAAAGTCAGTGGATTTCAAGCTGTGGTGGTCCCAGAGTTGAGTTCGTACCTTAGTTAGCCTTTGGGGAGCAGGCAGAGAAGGTCAGGAATGATACCAGCCAAGTGAGGAGCCAGGGTCACCAGTCATCCAAGGAGTCCTCCCCGGGCTTGCCTTGGTTAACTTTTGGGGAGTGGGCAGAGAAGGTCAGGAGTGATACCAGCCATGTGAGGAGCCAGGCCCACCAGTCATCCAAGGAGCCCTCTTGAAGCTTGCCTTAGTTAGCTTTTGGGGAGTAGGCAGAGAAGGTCAGGAGTGATACCAGCCGCATGAGGAGCTGTGTGAGAAGCCAGGGCTACCAGTCATCCAAGGAGCCCTCCCAGGGCTTGCCTAAGGAGGAAGGGGCTAAGCAACTTAACTGAAGAGACATGCAGCTAAGGTGTAATGGGGGGGTCTGTACCAATTAGGTTAGGGTCCAGAAGCTTGGTCCTAAGCTAATTGGTCAGCGGTTTGTGTAAGTGTGTTCAGGGGTAACTGGCTCTCCAAAAGGCTGTATCACTATGTATCACCTTCCTAGCTATGGTCTGGTGTACTGAACAGTGCAAGTGCCTGACTGCTGTGTTTGGCTTGCTGACTCATTGACCTCCACTCCTGACAACTTGAGAATGAGATCCTTCCTGAATAAATCCCGATCCTAACCTTGCTTCTTTTGGGCAGCTGTTGTACTTGAAGTACTTCTTTCATAAGTTCATTATCCAAATGGTCACACTGGACACCTAGAGACTGCAGACTGACTGACCGCGTCTATTTCTGGAGAAAGATAGAGCGAGGTGGGTGTGAGAGCGGCCAGGTGCCTGCCTCATCCGCGTGCATGGCATGCTGTGTCATTGTGCTGCTGACAGTGCCTACAGTGTGTGGTGGCCATTTGCAGTGACAAGACAGAACTGAAGTGTCTGACTGAGCCTGCAACCTGATCCACCTGACAACCTGGGTAACTTGTCTTGAGCAGTGCAGCCTGAGTGCCGAGTTGACCGAAAAGGTAAGTGTAAAGAAATTCTTAATCTCACTGGACCATCCCTAAGTTCTTCAACAGTGACCATTTCGTCTGCCCCCTCCGCCCCCCCAAATAAATTCTTAATGTAATGGGGATTGACATGCATCAGCTAAAAAGCTTGGAATATTTCCATACTGTGGCACAAGGGAATATCGAGGTAACAAATGCAATAGTGGGGCTGCCTGCTGTTGTTGTTGTAAAACTGCTGTGTTTCGAGTTCCAGTCCTTAATTTTAATCCATTGGTCCAGAAGTGCTGAACTACTGCCAGTCATATACTATTCTAAATCTTATCTGCAGATTGCTTCATCTTGCTGAGTGTAAGAGTCTAGGTTTTTTGTTACTCTATGTCATATGTGCCCCACAACATTACTTCCTCTTAACTCCTGTCCGTAGTTACTCTCAACCCACCCGTGTTTGTAAATGAACTTTCTTCTGTCTCTGTCACTTTATTCTGGCAGCTATTACATTCACTTGCCACATACTCTCAAACACCTTTTTCTTTAAATCTTTAATCCATCTATTGTCAGTACATCCTGGGACCCCTCTACAACTCCCAGCCCAGCTCCTATTTTTTTCCATCTGCTGACTCTTAAACTGCAGTGGCAGTCTGCAGATAAGAATATGATACAACTGCTTGGAAACTTATTCATCTAGGCAGTGCCAGTTATGTTAGACAGCAGGATTATAGAGTAATTCCACAGACAAATTGATTGGTTCATCTCCATAAGAGACTGTTTTCTGAACTGTATGTGTCTAGATTTCCACATCTACCAATAATTTTGTCTGTCAGTACCACACCATCTAGTGCAATAAACCTGGTAACTAATAAAATTAATAAGGATTTGACATCCAGGGCCAGATATTCAAAACTTGGCCCCGGGGCTAAATTAGCATTGCCCGGTGGGCAAACAGCCCGGAGCACAAAGCAAGCCATATTCAAAAGGAATAGCCCAGGGCAAACAGCTTCTGAATATAGCATGGGAATGAGACTGGGCAAACTGGGCTGGGAGTGCAGGGCAAACTTAGCCCTGGAATAAGACAGCTGTGAATATGGCAACCAGGAAGTGCAAACCACAATAGCAAAACAGTGCACTGCGATGTGAAGGTAGGTAGAGGTGAACTATGTGGCCAATGTGTGTTCCAGCAACAGTGGAAGAGCTGGGGGGCTGGGGGCTGGGGTGGTCACCCCTCCTGCTGCCCCAGTATGAGTAGTGGTGTCCCACCACCATCTTTATTCACTGTTTGATGCCCATTGTGGGCCCATGATTGACTGAATGGCACCCCCCGCTCCCAAAAGCTCCCAAACCTGGCTCCGCCACTGGCCAGCAAATGCGTGGACCCAATACAGCTGCAGGCAGCAGTGTATGTGAAAGTACAGCATTCAAAACTGTAAAATATTCCCAAACTGTTTGCGCAGCGCTAACATGTTTGTGCAGGTTTAGCACAGGGCTAAACCGTTAGCCCAGTGCAAACACGTTTGCCCGGTGCTAAACTTTGCCATATTCAAAAGTGACATGCAAAGGAACCTACTTAGGTAGTCTCTGGGCAAACATCCAGATCAGCATTTCATTATGCCCTGATTTGCATGCTGTGTGTACCGGGCTAATGGTTTAGCCCTGTGCTGAACCCATGCAAACATGTTAGCACTGCACAAACAGTTAGGGGAACATTATACAGTTTTTAACACTGTACTTTGGCATGCACTGCTGCCTGCAGCTGTACTGGAACAACACAGCATTGGCACAGATGGTGGTGGTGCTGCATGCAACTGTCACACTGTAGGTCATGTTACAGTACACAGCAGACAGTACAGTAGAAAGGGAGCCAGCAGTGTGTGGACACAGCACTGCCTATGGTGTGTAGGGCAGTGTTGATGACTGCACTATACACAGTGACAGGCCCAACATGCAGGCATTTACTGACAGTGAACATTACAGTTACGCTGTTGTGTGACTTACAGCTGCTGCACCTCTGGCATGGGATGCTCACAGTGACATATACATGTCCGGCTTTGTGTGCTGTGGCAGTAGTACAGCTGTGCAGTATGTGGCCGGTGGGGCATATATTATCAGAAAGACACATTGGTGTTGGGGTAATCCCAATACTGGCCCATGTGCACTGTGTGACGTGTCCCAGCCTTGTGGCCACATCTGGTCTGTGGCACAGCCTGGCCACCCATACACTCTCCCCTCAACATCTTTCATGCCTACAGTGCTGCATGTGTATGCTGGCATCTGTTGGTGTCCACAGAAGAGTGGTTGGCACATGTGTGCTGTATGGCCACACTGCCATGCTGTCCACTGGCGGCAGGATCACTACTTACTGCTTGGCATGGCTGGGACTGGTGGCAGATGATGGCATCATTGTGATGCCATCTGTGAGCAGCATGTTTCCTCTATGTCTGGCTTTGTCTATGTGTCATATTTATATGTTAGGGTTGCGCAAAGCCGCGCAAAAGCCGCACAGGCACAGCACAGCAGGCCATAGTGACCCCAACTGTGTAGAAAGGAGCAGGGTGCAGCAGCCCTGTCTCTGGTGACAGGTGGGAGAGGAAAGCATGGTGCATAAGTCTTGACTGTGGTGCAGAACACAGCAGGCATCATGACACAGCAGCCCTGACTGTGAGATGGGGTACAGGTGGTGCAACAGCCCTGACCATTTGGGGTAATGGAAGTGGGTAGTAGGATGTAACAAAAGCCCCAACTCTGGTGGCTAGGGCAGCATGGTACAGCAGCCCCAGCTGTGGAGGAAGGGAACCTGGCACTCTAGGGCTTAGCACAGCACAGCAGCCCTGACTGCGGAGACAGGAACAGGGAGCAACAGGTGCAGCTTCTCTGATTGTGAGGGTGGGGGAGAGAGAGCAGCAGGGTGCAGCAACCCCAACTGTTTGGGCAGGGGGTGGCAGGGTGCAGCATCCCTGATTCTTTAGGCAGGGGATGGAGGCAGCGGGGTGCATAATCCCTGACTATGTGGGAGAAGACAGTGGGCAGCAGGATGCAGCAGCCTCAAATGTGGAGCAGAAGGCAGGGGGCTTGTGGGGCAGGGACAGGTGGCAGTAGACTCCAGCTGCCTCAACTGTTGGGCAGAGACACAGTGCATCGAGATGTCACATAATGTTTCTAGTTATACACATACATGATGTATTTTCACACAGAAACCACCAAAGAACTGAAATTTGTGAGTTCAGACAGGAGCATGTCACACTCTGCTACAGTATATGAAGCACATATATTGTTTGTCAATCTGACATGAAAAACAATGTTCCCACATGAATGTATTTATGGAGGCTACATCAAAGACAAACTGTTTCTGTGAATGAACTAAATTTAGATGTATTTTATGTTCATTAAAGAGCCCTGTGTTACACAGAGAAAAAAATCAGATTTTTGATTAGAAAGATCTGATATCTGTGATACAGACTGGCTGATTTCTCACAGAAAAGATTTCAACTACTTCAATTCAGCATTAAAACTGAAATGATCAGCTTTTTATGATAACATAATAATATATTTTAAGCTGAGCTATCTAAACACAGACCAGAGACTGGGTTTGTAAGAAAGTTGGAGAGCTCAGCAAACCATTAATTCTACAAACTGCTGCTCTGATTGGGAATCTGAAAACAGCAAGCTACTCCAAAATGATGTCATTGCACTACAAGTTTGACTGAGAGGACAGAAATAAATCCACTGTTTTCAGTCACTGTAGAGCAAGGTTACAAATGCTGATTTAAAGAAAACCATAAAACCAAACAGCATGACATTTTCAGGAAACACTAATCATGACACAGAGACTTGAATTTCAGCTTTTCAAGCTTTCATAAAAAATATGTAAAAACCGTTGCACATGATCTTTAAGGCTCTATACATTCCGTGAAGAAGCTAATTTGATAAAGAATTAGTGATTGTGATCTGTGCTTTAGAAATTCATGTTAGCCTGCACTGTTTGGGTACTTTGCAACATGGTACTGGGGGGTGGGACATTAAACTTTCATTCTCGTTGAAATATTTGGACAGACCGGACGGACTGTTCAGGTGTTTTCCAGTTCATCCTTTTATTATATTTCTGTGTTCCAGATTGTGTAAAGTTGTCTGCTGCTTATTTGGATGGAACCTTGGGGGCTGCTAATATTGACAGCAGGCATTCCTGATTTACCTCCAAGGATATTTATTGGCTGCCATCTGTTGTTGGATATGAGAACCATCTTTGTATAGCAATAGAGCAGTCCAGGCTGCTGAGCATCACAAGCAGGAGTGAAAGGAAGATGAGACTATGTACTTTACTTATTGATCATATCTCCCCATTCCCTCCTTTCATCCAGGGTGTACATATTGAGGTCCTTTCATCTCTCCTCATAGAGTCTCTGTTGCACAACCCTGCACCATTTCAGTTGCTCTCTTCTGGACCACCTCTATTCTGTCTATGTCCTTCTAGACATGTGTCCTCCAGAACTAGACTCGGTACTCTAGGTGAGGTCTAACCAATGATATATACAGTGGTGTTACCACCTTCCTCTTTCTGCCGGTGATATCCCTCCCTATGCACCCTAGCATCCCACTGGCTCTCCCTACAGCCTTGTCTCACTGTTTGGACACCTTTAGGTTATTAGATATGATTACCTCCAGGTCTCTTTTCTGTTTGGTGGTCATCAGTATCACTTCCCCCATCTTGTACTCTGCCTATGGATTTCTATGCCCTAACTGCATGATTTTGCACTTTTTTGCATTGAAACTTAGTTGCTACACTCCTGACCACACCTCAGGTTTTCTTAGATCCCTATTCTCTCCCCCACCCCACCCCACCCCTCAGAGTGTCCACCCTATTGCAGATTGTAGTGTCATCTGCAAAAAGGCATACCTTCCCTTCTAGTCCTTCCACGATGTCACTAATATTCCTTACCCAGTTTACCAGTTTTGAACCAAATATCTCAGGCTACCACTGTAAATTCTTTATGTTGGGCACACTTCCAAGCCTAAAAAGCAGAATGTTACCACATCTCATTCTGTGTGACCCTCAATGCTATTCACCCTCAGTAATCTGTCTAGTCCAGCTTTGAAAACCAGAACACTGATAAATAGTTACATACAGAAACACATAAAGTGTTGGCAGAAATAGACCAGTAGGCACCATTAATGCTTGTTGGATTTTATGTCCTGAGATTGGTCAATACTGTGACACTAGTAGTTGATAGGGTTTATAAGTTTAGATTCATATATAGTCAGTAATGTTAATCTCCTATGTCAAGAACACATAATGCTGAGTGATGAAAAAAACTCTAAATCCACTTGTGTAATTGAAAGATTGTTTAGTGCAAGATTAAAAAGCTAAGCAGGCAATTCAATGGTATGGTTAACTTTTATAAATCAGGAGACTAAACACTTGCATCAAACATAGCCAGGCAGTAAAATTGATGTTGATTTACAATATTTTTGTATTTTATAGAGCATGTCACAGTTTTGCTTGACAGATGCAAAACTGCTTCCTAACATTGATTTTCCAGGCTTATTTAATGCTTTATTTGTTAGTGATCTCCCCTCTTATCTTGATAATACATAGGGTCCCTTTTCTGGGAGTTTAAATTGACATGAATACAGGCCTGCACCCTATCAATGCTTTTAGAGATATTTTTGGATTACAAATAATGGCAGCCCTGTCAGATTACTAAGAGAGGTAGGGACCCAGCCCAGCCCTGGCAGTTTACCTTGGTGTGGTTGCTGAGTTTGTAACCACGATTCAGTTCAGCTCTCTGAAAACTACAGACTCATGAAAACTGATTGGCCAGCCCTGTTGGGAAGTGTTTATAAGATGTGAGTAAGGAGTGCACCAGTCAGAACTAACTTTAGTGATACCTGAAGTAGTAGTGCCTTTCTGTAAATTATAGCAAGGCAAAACCATGGTGTTGTGGGTTTTTTTTTGGTTTGCTAATTTTGGATGTTTGATAGGTGATTGCATCTCGTAAAATGCATTCTTTTCTAGGTGGTCTAAGGCTGCCTTGGCTAACATACTTTTGTGGTTACAACAATGGACCTCTTCAGAATGGTATTCATTTTCCCCTCATTTGTGGCAGTCATTTTAAACATGCTGTGCACAAAGTGTATTGAGAATAAGAATGTATCAGAATGGCATTAATTCACTATATAAAACTAGAAGTTTGAAAAGCACTGTAAAAATTGTACTGTAGTTTAAACTGGTAGGTTCTGTTGCTACTTTAATCTGTGTAGTGTGTGCTTCTTAAGAAATTGTTGCATCACTTTGTAATCATTGGCCCCTGCTCCAACTGTGAGATCGAGGACAGTCATGAATGCTGAGGCAAGTGGTGGGTGTGTTTGTGTATGTGGGAGGGTAGGGTGGTGGGGTGCAAGGGATTGATTTGTATATGGAGTTAAAATACAGTTTGCATAATCTGTAGTTGGGGCACAAAATGTATAGTGATTCTGGTTGCATAACATGTGCATGTCATATAGTTTAACTCTAGAATAAACATTTACTAGACAGGTAGACTGCAGAAGGAGCCTGGCATATTGCAGAACTTCAGTAGAGGAAACTCAGTGCCCTGAAGAGAGGAACAGTGCTTGAAAAGGTAAACTTGCGTTCATTGCTTTGTGTAACTTTGGTTTGTCATTGATTCAATTTTATCAGTCTTTACTCACATTTGTAATTTTGCATGTTACAGTAGTGAAAGTACTTCTGAAACTGCAGGATCAGATTTTAGGTGGAGGATCAGATCAGTGGGAGAGAAACTGCAAGTTGACTGGTATACAAAGAAGAGTAACCATGTCGGAGATGAACAAGCCGACCACCATGATGAATAAATCCAAATCAGGTGCACAGAAAGGAAGACATGCCAATTTGGCTACTCTATTGGCTGCATAATGTGACCCAAAGCAAAGGAAGCTGTCACTTTTTTCGCGCTCCCAGAACAAGGAAGATATACAGCAAAACAAGGAAACTATGTCTCACGAGGCAGAAGCAAAAAAAGAAGATGGACTAAACCTATCCCAGTGCATGGCCAGCTGTAATGACAGTCAGATGGAGCAGATTCAAGAAATGCAGCCAGAAGATTTAGAAATGGAAAGAAGTGGCCAATCAAATGGGGAGAACACCCAAATACCCAGCTGATTTTCAAGCCCCCCAAAATGTCTGCTTCTCAGTTTCAAAAAGTTTATTTTGTTCACAGGCATCCAATTCAGCCTGGTCCTGGTGATGTTAAGTACCTTCCTTACAATCCTGCCAGAATCTACAAGCGGACTCTTCCAGGGAGCAACAAAGTCATTCCAAGAAACTGGGTAACAGTACAGGTAATTAACACTGTAGTGCAATCTATCCACTGTAGCATCTGCATGCCATTTTTGGACATGGAAACAAGATTTATTAGGGGATACAATGACTTCAAATACATTTACCAAGGCATGGAAGAACACAAGGATTCCAAAGCTCACAATGCCGATGTGAATGCTTGTTTGGCCTGCAAAATGGATGGAGAGATTGAAACCTTCATTAACAAAGAGATGCTTGATGGTCAGAAAAAACAAGTCCAGCAAAACATAGATGTCATAAAGTGGATCATTGAAGTCATTAAGTTTATTGGGCACCAGTCACTGCCTTATCGAGGAAAAGAGGAAGCTCTGTATAGCTTCAAGAACCCAGAACTCAGTCATGGAAATTTCTTGGTGTTGATTATTCTGCTGTCTCAGTTTGATGTTCCTCTCAATCAGCAAGTCCAGAAATCACTGGAGCAGAGCAAGAGAAGGAAACAGAGATTAAACAAAAAAGCAGCACCACAGAAGCTCGTGGCCATGGCGCACTGGTTACTTTGCTATCAAAGACAATGGTAAACCTCATCATTGAGATTATTTTGCAGATAATGAAGGACAGAATTGTACAGGATGCTACAGACCAGAAAATAAGCATTCAGATGGACACCACATGGGACATCAGTGTGATTGACCAAGCAGCTGTCATTCTGCGCTCTGTGAAAGATCTTCAAGTTCAAGAGCATTTCTTTGCTGTGGTAGAGGTGCAGGATACTTCTGGTAAAGGAATGCACAAAGTTTTATAGGACAGTTTTGAAAAACATGGTCTAAATATGAAGAACATCATTGGGGAGTCTTTTGATACTGCAGCCAACATGAGAAGTGAGTTTGTGGGGTTGCGCGCTTTAATCAAAAAGGATTCGCCAAACAGTGTATATACCTGGTGTTATGCACATATTCTAAACTTGCATGCTGCAGATACTACTGAAGCTGTAGTTGAGACAAAGACACTGTTTGGTTTGCTACAATGGACATCCATCTTCATGAGTGAATCTCATAAAAGGATGACCATATGGAGATCGACCATTGATGGAACTGGACAAGACAAACTTAGATGGCTTCAAAAGATTGGCAAAACAAGATGGTAGGCCAAACCTAGAGCATTGGCATGTGTCTATGGAATGTATGAAAATCAAAGAAAGACTCTGTAAGTGGCACTTCTCAGGAATCTGCTTTTTATTAGTACTTCAGGACATTTTGATGTCAAAGCAGCAAGTGAGGCCAATTCACTGCTTGAGAAATGGACAACATTTTACATTAATTTGATATATTTTCTATTTTTGAAGATCTTTACTGTGATTGGGCCAGCATCAAAGTACCTGCAGACTAAAGGGCTGGACTACCTTTCAGCATGGCACATGGAGGATGAAGCAAAGATGGAGTTGCGGCAGTCAAATTTCAAGGCTATCCAGGCAAAAGCGTCCAACTTTGTTGCTATAGCACAAGAAGAAAGTAACAGTTTTTCTCTGGATATTGAACTTGAGGATCATCTAGTGAATAAAAGGGTTGTCAGAAAGAAGAAAATGCCTGAGGGAAAATGTAAATGATGAACAAGTGACTGATACAGTGAAGATTTTCGAAGTCGAAGTATACAACCGCATTATGGATCAAGTTCAAATGAGTTTAACCATTCGTTTTGATAACAACAAGCAACTAATTCTGGATACTAGCTGCAAGGACCCACATTGCTTTAAGGGTATGATTCAAGATGGCCTACCAGATGGCAGTCTTAAGAAAGTGGCAGCACTAGCAGAAGTGGACCATAACAAACTAAAAATGGAATTGTTGACATTTACAAACATTTTCCCACAACTGCAAAGATCCTTGCCTGATGAGTACAATGAATTGTTCCCAACTGAAGAAGATGATGACATTCAAGATTATGAAGATGCTTGGTTACAAGGTGAAAATGATGGTGCCCAGAATGAGCGAGAGAGAAACAGGATGGTATGTCAAAAACACAAAGCCAATGCAATTCCTGCAAAGAATGTTTAATGTGCTGTTATAAAATATTAACACATGCAACATGCATTCATCATCATTTTCCATTTTGTTCGTCGTCTATGCATACCTGCTGACTGTGTCCTTTACCCAGGTGTCCTGTGAGAGAGCCTTTAGCAAACTAAAAATAATCAAAACTCGACTGCGTTAATTGATGGAACAAGAGAAACTGAAGGCATTTATGATTATGGCTGTTTAGAGAGACCTTCTTGAGGGAGTATGTGCAGGAGAGGTCATCCAGAAAGTAATTGAAAGGTCAGAAGCATATAGAAAATTACTGTCAGTGTGACAGTTTTGTATAAGTTTAATTTTATTAAGCTTTTTTTTAAATCAGGTTAGCAAACAGTGTCTAGGAAGGCTGCTGTCCAGTTGTACCTTCGGGTGCAAGATTCTCTTGGTGGTTGAAACATAAGAAAAGGGGTACTTAAAGTGCCAGTGTTTTTGCCCTCAGACTTGACCATAAGGTAGCTGGGGGCATTATGACAGAAATTGTAAATGTCAAAGTACAAAGTCTGAACTTTATTTTTTCTGTGTTGTGGGTTGATACCAGTCCAGAATTCCAATGCATTCTAATTCTATTGGTAGCCCAAGGGTAAAGATCAAATGATGTAGCCTAACATATATTTTGTTTCGTACTGTTTGTACAATTGTATGTGTTTCTGTTTGCCTGGGTTGAGCTGTAAAAGGGCCATGTGTCCCACTGCACTTACCCAGTAATCTGATCAGATAAATAAATTATCTGGGCATTTTAACCCTTTGTGGCCTATTTGAGCATTTATTGTTTACTTCTGGCTATGGTGGACATCTGTTTGTGTAGACAGAACATGTATTTCACATGTAAGATGAAGCAATACATATCACTATACATTGTAACATTCAGAATGTTTCCAAATATTTTCAGTTTGAGGCACTTGGATCTTGATTGAGGTATAGCCAGGTAACCAACCTAAGCCATCATTTTGCAGGAAGGTTACCCCAGTTGATAGTGGTTTAGAACATATTGGTCTTTACCCCCTCTCCAACAAATCATTTTTATTTTACCTGTATTTCTTATTATATCACTAAATATGGCTGTATACTCTGGCTTTCTATGACTATTGATTTTTCCTTTGTATTATAAGACCATTCATAACTTTGATTCTTATGTTTAACTACATATGTGCCTCCCCCCCCACACACACATACATGCACATCAACAAAAAATAAAACTCCAGACTCAGAAACATGTTTGATAGCTTTACTGTGTCTGTGTAACCATGATCAAATAACATAAAAAATTAACATCAAGAAGAAATGTTAAAATACAGATACTGTATAGAGCTCGGGAAAGTGTATAGGGAAAATATTAGGATGGAGTGACATATTGTTGATAGAAAGGCTCTTTAACCAAAGGCCCATTTTCCAGAGAGTCCTATGGCAAATGCATGCCACATAATACAATACAACATAGTACAATAGAATAGAATAGAATACAATGCATCGCAACGCAATAAGCTGCAATAATACAGTATGATACAACACTTACACACAAACAAAAGCTATATACATGATACTAATTTAAAATACCACAGCATTGCATATTAAACAGGTCACAGCATACTGGTTCTTCAGATATAACATTCCAGTGGCCTCAGAATGCAGTCACCAGAGCTTACTGGTGGACTCACCATTATTTGTTTCACCACAAACTCCCTGGTGATTTGTTTTTTCACAGTATACAACGAGCCACCATTCAAATGTCTTCATACAAAATTGCAGACCATTGCTAGTTCCATTCACTTGTTGTTTAAATAGGGCTCACAGTCCAAATAGCACTGCAACTACACTGTGCTGGGGCCACAATGGCCTTTTAGAATAATACTGTCACAGCAGACTCACCATTATGTGTTTCACCCCAATTTCCCCACTGATTTTTCTTCAGAATATACAATAAGAAAAGACACCATCTCAATGTTCTCATATCAAATTGAAGAATATCACTAGTTCCATTCACATGTTGTTTAATTAGGGCTCCTAATAGCACTGTAACTACATTATGCTGGGGCCACATGGGCCTTTTTGAATAATCTTGGCACAGCACACATTGCACTGCAAACAACTGGAAGCATGCATCTTTATCTGTTTGCATCCTGGTATTTGACTGTCACAAGAACTGTCTCCAGATAGGGAAAGAGTAGGAAAAGCCTAGGGCTCAACCTCTGGAGGTGCTTTGATGGGGCGTTGAGCTTAATTGATTTGCTTTTAAAGGGGAACTCTCGGCTCCCATGCAGCACTGCTGCAGGACTGCGGTCTGGATGTAGAAAATGCAATGTAATACTGTTGTGAGGGGAGGGGATGCACAGAATCAACTAAATAAAAAGCTGCACTACTTTTAAGCAAGTGAATAAAAAAGTATTGTATTGCATTTTGCTAGATCAGGAAAACACATTACTGCAGCATTGCTGCAGGGGAGGGAGCTGTGGTTGCATGACTCTCAGCATTTTTGCAGGGTAGCTGAGAGTTCACCTTAAATCAGTTGGACTAAAGGCTCCGAAATAACAAGATATTATAACTCATACCAGTATTGGAATAGCTTTATTAAAACTGGAATGCATCACATGCTATTACGTTATGGTTAAATCTGGGCTACAGTTTGTGTGCCAGGGCATAACTGTGTCGATAAAATCTGGGCTATATTTCGTACACTAGGGCATACCATGGGCGGCTGGTACCAGGCCCCCCAGGGCATATTTCCAGATGGGCCCTTTGCGTCACAGTCTGACCTTTGACTATCATACATACCATTCAATTTAACCATTGCATTGCTGGTCACACAGCACCAGCCTTTACTCTGAGGCAATCAAGAGGTAACTTAGCTGTTTAGAACCTGACTTTTAAAGGGTTACTGCATTCGCTAGCTGCACTCAGTTTGCTTTGCTTACATTTACTAGTTACTGCCTTTAAATTGAATTCTATTGGCTGAATAAGAACTCTGTGTAGCATCCAATCAGAAACACATATGCTAATTAAGAGGGCTGCAATAAGATCCTTCCAGCTTCTGGAAACCTTGGTTGTAATTGTATTTGCGCAATAGTTTATATTTTATATTTGTATGTACTTTATGTATATTTAAAATGTGTTTGTACTTAATTATGTGATTATTTTTGTGTAACAGCTGAAGTATGATTATGTATAACAACTGAAGCAATCATTGTACAATCTGGACCTCACTGAAAATGAGCTTGTCTCAGTTGAGCTTCCAATTCATGTAATGAATAAAAGTTTTTACTACTACTACTACTATTAATTCAAGACTGATATGCTACATCCCATTTTCTGTCTGCCTATCTTTGATAATCTTTTTTTTTTTTGCACTTGCCTGGCTTCCACAGTGTTCAGAGGAGGCTTTGTACCCCCACCTACTCCGTCCACCTGGGCATCCCTGTAGGCAGCCCCGCCCCAGTTTCATCTTGCTCAGGGGCCTGGGGTGTATATATTTTTCCACCTTTTTTCCTCCCCTTTAAGCCCCTGAGGATGCTGGTGCGAAGGACTTACATCCAAGCAGACGACATGCTGGTGCATGCCATTGCCAATCCTCTGTCCCCCTGCCGACCCCCGGCACCCTGAGTCCATTCCCAAACCCGGGTCGCTGGTGTAGTGAGAGGTGTGGCATCTTTGATAATCTTTTTAAAGGTACACTCCACATTTCTCCACTAAAAGTTACACACGGTGCTAGTTGACACTAGGTTTATCTCACTATAGATGGGATTATTGATTTATAATAACTGGTCAGCAATTTTTTCTATGGGCTGAACCAGTTATAATTTTCCATTATAACTCATGGGTTATAATGGCAATCACGGGTCAAGTCACTCAAGAACAGTCACTTCCCTGATTGCTTGTTCATTTCCTTGTGGGGGGGCTTCTACACTTTTGCAAACATGACGGCTACTTACCCACATAGCGAGGAGCCACCAGACTGAGAGTCCTCACTGCATTTTCCACTTTAAAAAAGAACATGCACATCCAGCATGTTATTAAAAATGTATCTAGTTGATCCTACCATTTGGAAGCTGCAGCGGACAACTGCTACCAAGAACGACTCCGACCTCGCTCACTGAGATAAGCATGATCGCGATCACGATCTCAAAACACAACACTGCCCAAACCAAAAGAAAAATTAAATAAAAAAGAAAACTACCAAAAGAAAAATAAAGACGGATGGGGAGACAAATGGGGAGAGAGAGAGAGAGAGAGAGTATACGTGTGTGTGTGTGTGTGTGTGTGTGCGTTTGTCAGACTGAGTGAGACACAGAGACACAAGACCAAGGCTGGAAAAATTTGCTGCCCAGAAATTATAAATAATAAAAAATTGGGAAGTGTGCTTAAATTCAAAATGAATGGTTGCCCTCGGTGTGGGATGCTTTAATAAACCCCTCAGGCGTTTATGCAGCATCCCACATCTCAGGCAACCATTAATTTCTCATTAAGCACACTTCCCCATCCATTATTATATATTTTAATTTTTGCCAGTTAAATTACACCTGTTTGGATTTATGCAACAGCTTCAAACAAAAGCCAAATCTTTTGATGCATTCCATGTAATATTTTACACCCTGGTTTGAAATGTGGAGACTTATAAACGGAACAATAGAATATGTATTACAAGTATGATCCATTACCTCCGTGGACCAGGAGGGTGGGGGGGGAGAGTTGACAGTCAGGGAGATTGCAGACAGCAGGGTACTAGAGGGTCTGAAGGCACTTAGGGTAGACAAGGCACCAGGTCCAGATGGCATTCATCCCAGGGTGCTGAGGGAGATGGCAGAGGTGTTGGCCGGACTACTGGCGGACTTGTTCAATACCTCCTTGAACACAGGGTGTGTACCACAGCACTGGAGGATAGCTCATGTGGTGCCTATCCACAAAAGTGGACCTAGGGATGAGCCAGGAAACTACAAACATGTTAGACTTACCTCCATAGTGTGTAAACTTATGGAGGTGATCCTGAAGGAGAGACTGGTCACATTTCTCAAGGTTAAGGGCCTCCAGGATGGGCAGCAGCATGGGTTTGTCTCAGGGAGATCTAGTCAGACCAACCTAGTTGAGTACTATGATTGGGTAACAGGAGAGCTGGATAGGAGCCATGCAGTGGATGTCTTGTATTTGGACTTCAGCAAGGCCTTTGATTCAGTGCCTCATGGACGGCTTGGGGGGAACTGAGATCCGTGGGGGTGGGGCTGAAGATGGTTAACTTGATAGAGAACTGGTTAATGAGAAGGTGACGAGTGATGGTGGGGGGGCCCTCAACCCCTAGGCCTGTAACAAGTGGGGTGTCCCAGAGCTCTGTGCTGGGTCCGGTACTGTTTGGGCTGTTCATATCTGACATCTCACACAGATTAAGAGCAGGATCAGTCTCTTCACAGATGATACCAAGATGGGAGCAGTAGTGGATGATGTTGGTGTGTGGAAAGAGCTACAGGGTGACCTAGCCAAATTAGAGGAGTGGTCAATGAAATGGCAACTGGGTTTTAATGCAAAGAAGTGTAAAGCTTTGCACTTTGGGGCAAAGAAACTGCTGCTTGGTTGGGGTGAGACTGGGGGTCACTGAGGGAAAGAACACTCTGGGTGTGATGATAACTGAGATCATGAACAGCTCTGCCCAGTACAGAAGGGCTGCAGCCAAGGCTAACAAGATGTTGGGGTGTATTGCAAGGGGAATCTCATCCAGACATAAGGATGTTGTCCTGATTCTCTACAGATCCTTGGTTAGGCCACATTTAGAGTACTGCTTGCAGTTCTGGGGACCGTATTTGCAGAAGGATATCAGGCTGCTAGAGGGGTTGCAGCGTAGGGTGACAAAAATGATACAGGGGATGAAAGGCAAACCCTATGAGGACAGACTGAGGCATCTGAGTTTGTACACCCTGGAGGTGAGGAGGGATTGGAGAGATACAACTGAAACATTCAAGTTTATGAAGGGGCTCAACAAAACTGGTACAGAAGGGTTATTTTATTTATTTATTATTTATTTAGTCATTTAAAATGTTTTACCAGGAAAGGCACACTGAGCAACAAGTTGCTTGTCTCACGGTGCATCCTGGTGGGGAGGGGGGAGGGAAAAAACTGCTTAAATACAACAGCAATTGAACATCTATTCAGAGTAATAGGACAGACAGAAGTTTGGATGGGTTACAACAATGTACATATGAGTGCAGGATATATATACACATAATTAGCTAAAAAAAACAAAAAATAATAATACAATAAAAAATATATACACAAGTTGAATAAATCTAGCTATTAAACTTACATTATATGTAGCATTAGAGTCAACTTTACAGTCAGTCACCATGAGAGTCAGGGAATGAATGAATGTTAAATACTTGCGGGAACAGATTCCGGGGTGGGATAGTGACTCCGAGATATAATTAAATGTGGGGGAAGGGGTTAGAGGGACTGGAGAGGGGGGGAGTAGGGGGATGGTATGGCAAAGGGTTAAGCACAGGTACACTTTACAGAGAGGAAGTTATGAAGCACCAAGAAGATGGAGTAGGATGATGAGGAGTGGCAAATCTGGTGTGGGAGAACATTCCATAATTTAGGGAGGTGGTTAGAAAAGGCTGCCTGGCCAACTGTGGAAGACTGATGGGGGGATAGCCATGAAGCGAGAGCCATAAGATCAGCGGGAGTGGTCTAGTGGGGGAATGGGGATAACGAGGAGGCAAGGTAAGGGGGGAGAGTACCAAGCCAGAATCTGGACGCAAATCTAGCAGAATGAAAGAGGAGTCTGTTATTTAATGAAGGAAAAGAGAGGGAGTGATAGAGGTTACAGTGATGAGTAAACAAAGGGATACCAGAGGTCATGGGCTAAGATTGGAGGGGGTTACATTTAGGAGAGAGATGAGGAGACATTATTTCATGGAAAGGGTAGTGTCAAAATGGAATACCCTACCAGAGGAGGTGGTATCATGTGGAGACGGTTGGCACTTTCAAAAGGGCATTGGACAGAGTACGGGGGGGGGTTTATCTGGGTAAGTAGTATTGAGAAATTGCCAGAAGTGATGGAGGGGAAGGGGGAGGGGGTGGCATAGCTGCAAACTAGTGGCGCTAGCTGTGCATTCAAGCAGACTTGTTAGACCATAAGGCCTGTTTCTGCTGGCAGATGTGTAGGTATGTATATATGTTGCTGTATCCTTTACTCCGAAGATGTACAATGTTTAGCTTTCTCATGACATGCATGAACAAATATCTCATACATTTAATGTATTTATAGGCTCAGTTTATTTTGAAAGTAATAATTTTTAGCAGTGTTACATGAAATATTGCATAAATGTTAATGAATGGGACAAAAAGACAAATTTACAGTAAATCTTAAGGTTTAAACATTTTATCATTCATACCTTTGATAAATAACATTTTCCTCTACTGTTTTATTTTTATTTATTTAACAAGTTTTAGGAATTACAAAGTTTGAGTAAGAGACTCATTTACAAAGGCTCCACATCGGAAAACAATACACACACTTAATACATACAGACATAGAAATGGCAGTTCCAGGTTACAGTTTTTTTACAGTTATACAATACTGCAGAATCAAGAGCAGCTGTACATTGTATTGATGCGATTAGATAGTTGCATTATTCAGTATTAAAAGAAAACAAGATAGTTTGTTGATAGAGGGAGGGAGTAACATGTATGATATCTACAGCAAGGTGGAGAATTAGACAGACATCTTTTGAGTGCAGCCAAAGGAGGCATTGTCAAGAGGTAGTGTTTAGTAGCCCTGAAAGATTTGTCCTACAGAGTGGGGGCCGGTAGTTATCCCCAAACAGGTTACCTCAACTTGTGATGCATGGCTTAATAATTCCATCATTTGACAGCGACTGGCAAGGGAGTTGACATGGTGGTCACTGCCTCAGGTGTAATGGCAGTGTCCAGCCAGTAGGAGTTCAGGTGTAAGTCCCGTACTATGATAGATAGATGAACCAAGGCTAGCTGGTGCATTGGCAGTGTTGAGCAGCGAGAATGTGCTCTTTGAGGGCTGCTTTGAAAGCTCCTAGCTTGGAGATGGAGGAGACATCAGACAGGAGTTTGTTGTACCAAGCTGGGGCCCTATGTGGGAATGACCTTTGGGCTAAGGAGGTTCTGACCAATGGGATGGCCCACAGCTATTGGTTGGCAGTATGGGTGTTCACTGAGGCATGGGAGGATAGGAGAGAGGCCGAACCCCCCGGGGGGGTAAGCCCCAGGTGTATTTTCTTAGTGAGGAGACATGTTTGGTAAAGTAGCCTTTCATGCAGGGTGAGGAGATTTGTCAGGGCATATAGGGTACAGGTATGGGTACGCTTGTATGCCCCGGAGAGGAGTCTGCATGCTTTGTTAATGGCCAGATGGATTTTGTTAAGGGCTGTGTGGTCAGCTGCTGAGTAGATAGTGAGCCCATAATCGACTAGAGAGAGAGAACTGAGGAGGTGATAGCCAGGTTAAGGGCTTCTGGCAGTAAGCAATGTTTGTGCTGATACAGTAGGCCTATAAGGATATTTATGGCTGAGGATAAAATGTTAATGTGAGAATGGAAGGAGAGGGTGGAATCAAATGTAAGGCCCAGGTATTTATATGTATGGACCTGTTCTAGGGGAAGGTGAGAGTGGGAGAGGATTGTTAGCAGTGCATTCTTGGCCTTATTTTGTCGGTGGACAAAGAGCATGATCTTTGTCTTTTTCACATTGACCACAAGTCTTTGGTCCATGAACCAGTTTTCAGTCTGGTTAAATGCATGATGGAGGGATGATTGCAGTACTGCAGGATCTGGGTGCGAGGCAAAAAGAGCCACGTCACCCGCATAGAGTAGTAAGTTGATGGAGCAGGAATTGGGCAAGGCATTTAAGGAGATGCTGAATAATAGAGGGCCAAGACTGGAGCCTTGGGGAACCCCAGAGCTGACTGGCAGGGTGGTTGAGAGGGTGTTATCTATTTTGTCACATTGTGATCTAAGTGTGAGGTAACTGGTAAACCAAGAGATGGGACCATGGAACAGTCCTATGTGGCGGAGTGTGGTTAAGAGTAAGGGTTGGGAGACTGTATCAAAGGCCTTTGACAGGTCGATGAAGACAGCTCCAGCAAGTTGTTTTCTATCCAGGGAAGAGTAAATAAAAATTGAGAACTCAGTGAGGGCCGTAGTTGTACTGTGCCCTGATCTGAAACCATGCTGCCCCCTGCAAAGGAGATTATGCGCAAGCAGGAACTCAGTGAGTTGGGTGGCTATAACTTTTTCGAGGGCCTTCAAGAGTTGGGAGAGAATGGATATGGGCAGTAGTTATTTGGGAAGGTGCTGTCACCACTCTTCAGTATTGGGGTGATTGTGGCAGTCTTCCAAGCTGCCAGGAACTGCCCCAGACATAGGGAGCAGTTAATAAGGTCAGTCAGTTTAACATTTCAATGCATAATTTATCTATACTCAATTCAAAGTATGTTTAGGAACTACTACAATGATCAGATCAAAGCTTCTTAAGTCCAGTTACAGTATCATTTTATTTATTATGTCTGAATGCAATCTAGAAAGAAACTGACAGCTTCTAATACACCCACACCCATACCCTCCCACCCACCCACACAGAAATCTCCATTCAACGGCTATAGGGCCCACATCCAAGAGAGGACCCACCAGCTGGGGCATTAATCTCTGCTTCAGGGCCCACCAACTCCTCCCCAAGGTGTGCGTATGAATACAAACAAGATGGTTGCTGTTGTCTTCCTGGCTAATGCTGGCAGGGTGTCAGACAGAGTTTCAAGGCTTGCAGGGACACTTGTCAGCAAGTGAGCTTTGCTGTAAACAAGTGACAGGGAAGTCACTGTAGTGGAAAGACAAGGCTTTGGGATAGATGGAGAAGGCATGGGTAGGGAAACAAAGACCACCACCCTTGAATTTATGTGAAAGGCTTCCTCATTAAACAAGAAACTACATGCTGAAATGTGTCCTTCCCCACAGTGTTTGTTGGTGTATGTAATAAGCATGGAATGGAATTTGGTTTCATATAGCACCTTTCATAAAC
Organism: Neoceratodus forsteri; assembly: GCA_016271365.2. Taxonomy (NCBI): domain Eukaryota; kingdom Metazoa; phylum Chordata; order Ceratodontiformes; family Ceratodontidae; genus Neoceratodus; species Neoceratodus forsteri. The sequence continues at coordinate 1,059,525,725 of CM028130.1, read as the reverse complement.
TGTATCCCAAAGAAACTTAAAATTCAGGTGGACGGAAAATAATGTTGCTATCATTTCTCAAAGCACAGGAAGATTAAAACAGCATAGAGAGATTGGACTGACTAGGTGGTTCAATATATTTAATTGTACCAACACAAAATCAGTTCACAAGTTTCCAGGCTTTACAAGGCCCTTCTTCGGGTGGTGGCATATTTTACAAGAAGCATGAATACAGATTAAGTTGTGTTACTTTCTAAAAGCACTTAGCCTATTTACAAAACAGAGATGTATAATGTATGTGAAGATGTAGGTATGAAAGCCTGTGTACTGAAACTTTTGTGTTGGTTCAGTTACAAGAACCAATATGGCTACATTTCTGTGTGACATGAGAGACAGATTACAGAGAGGTGACGCATATGGGTCACACAGGGAGCAAGTCTTTCAGATGAGACATTAAACTGAGGTCCCATCTGCCTGGATTGGTGGTAGTTCAGGTGGATGTTAAAGATCCCATGGCACTTATCGAAAAAGAGTAGGGGTATTTTTATTTAAAAACAAAACATATGTACAAACTGTTTCAGAAACAAAACAAAAATACAGCAATAAGACAAATATCAAAACCAGAAAAACATCAAATATGTAAAAATACAGTAACGAAAACATCTCATAAGCAAATAACACAGTGAATCAAAATAAATTCCAATATCGTCTCCCATATGCCTGTCTTAAGAGATTTCCTTTCTTTCTCTTTGAAGTAATCAGTAATTCAAGATTTTTGTAAATAATTCATTAGGGTGAGGTAACGCTGCTGAAATAAAACCAACATCTAATCTGCCACACCCAGTACAATATTACAACTGCCACTATGTTCAAAGTACTAGGATTGCAAGATGCCCAAGTATCTGGAAAAAAACAAAGAAAAGAGCTTTGATCCCAGTGGCACCATATCTGTTCCAAAATTGTCGACGCCATAAAACCAGAAACGAAGAATAAATGGGCAAGAAAAATATAAATGAGACATTGTCTCTACCGTATCTGGACAAGAATCACGGAAACAATATCTGTCAGCTATTTGCTTGTGTTTTAAGTTACCGCATACATTAATTCTACCGTGGACTCCTAACCAACTAATATCCCACATTGTGATAGGGATCCGTGGATCAGTTAAGCGATTACCAATTTGTGTCCGTTCTGGTAACGTAAAGTCTGGAAAAATGTCTTCGGTAAAGTGAGACGTAATAATATGTGTATATAACTGTTTTCTAGTGAGGGTTTTGATCATCTGTACTGTTATATGCCATGTTTTTAACATATTAAACGTTATCATCCAATCTGGAGATAAAACATAACGTCTTTTGTTTTTATGTAGAAAAATATCTACAGTCCATTCCTGAAAAATTTCAGTGAGGGACATATGCACAAAGGGATCCAAAGTTTTAGAGATTCCGTAACCAAAGGTTTCAAATTGGTAATAAAAAAAAAAGAATACTATTGGGTGAATCATAGTCACACCTCCCTGACGATAGGACTGTAATAAAACATTGCGTTTAATGGGATTTAAGCATTACCCCAAAAACAAGAAAAGAAAAGGCTAAGGAGAGGACGAAAAAACATTTGGGCAACGGAAAAACATGTGCTACATGTAAAAAAAATGGGTAGTAAACAGGTCTTAATCAAAAAAATACGTTTTTTTGCCTAGATACCATTTATTCCATTTACATATCCTTTCCCTGCCTTTGTTTATACACAGCTCCCAATTATATTTGGCCATATCTGGAATACCAAAATAAAGTCCTAATAATTTATGTGGAGTATCCACTAGTTGAATACCAGCAATCGAGCCTACAGTTGTGATAGACACAGTTAGATTAAAGCATACACTTTTTGTAAATTTAACTGAGAGCCAATAACTGATAAAAAATGGGCAATACTGTACATAGTAATTGCTCCTATCGGGGTCAGAGGACAAGAACACATAAGTCATCTGCATAACAAATTACTTTTGGAATAGTTTTATCATGAAGGCCTAGAAGTCTTGGGAATTTGGAAAGAAGTCGAATTATAGGGTCTAGGCGATAACAAATAATAAAAAGGCTTAAGGGCAACACTTGCACACCCCCTGCGGATGTAGCAAGGGAACCAATTCTACCATTAACATATGGTCTGACATAAGCTAGGAATAGCATAAACGAAGCCAATTAATAAAAGGACTCGGAAACCCATAAGCATTAAGTGTTAACCAAATAAATTCTTGAGAAATACGGTCAAAAGCTTTGAGAGGTCAAAATTAAATAAATAACCATTAAGGGTCCTTGTTGACCTTGGGAAAATAATTTCTAAGTAAAGCAAAGCATCATGAATAGATCTGCCAGTGACTGAACAATATTGGGATGGGGAGAGTACTGACGGTAAAAGTTTAGACAGTCGATTCCCTAACAATTTAGAAAAAATCTTATAATCAGTATTAAGTAATGTGATCGGTCTCCAATTTGTCAGGTCACATCTATCACCTTTTTTATAGAGAAATAGCATTAACCCCTCATACATCTGGTTAGTCAGTCGGTCTTCCTGCAGAAAGGCATTAAAAATAGCTAGTAACTGACTTGGCATATATTGCCATAAAGATTTATAAATTTCCGCTGAAAGACCATCTGACCCAGGAGCTACCCTATCTTTAAACTAAAAATAACCTGTCTCACTTCCTCAGAGGTAAAGGTGCCAAAGTTCAGACTTCTGTGATGTTGATATAGTCGGTACAGCTAACGTCTGTAACAGAAGTTCCATATCAGGTGATTCAACAACAGGGGTCTCAAAAGTTGTTTTGATAAAAAATGTTACATATGTCATGAGATTGTTTTGTCCAGTAAGTACACGGTGTTGATCATCACGCAATTGGTGTATTTGTTTACTATGAAATTTGTCAGTAGCTAGTTCAAAGGGGTTAAATTGATACTGTGTCCCAGTAGTACGATATTTTTGTTCAAAGAGAATAGTTCTTTGTCTGTCATATTGTTCTTTAGCCAGAGCAATTTTAACTTACTTAATACGGGCTGAACAATCAACATTATATATATGGGATTTAGAAAACAATTCCAACAGTTCAGCCCTTAAAAAACTTGCAGTACGGTGTCGTGTGTCAGCTAGAAACCTAGCATAGTATTTAAAGTAAGAAATCACATAGTTTTTAGTATCAGTCCACCAGTCTATTATAGAATCATAAAGAATCTCAACAGAGATACGGTCTGTAATTAGGTTCTGAAACCCTTTAAGAAACTCAGGAAGAGATAGCAAGGACTTAGTTACTCTCCAAATCCCGACCCTGTGTTATAGTCTCCTAACGGTATTCAGAGACCTATTAAATGGTGGCCGAGGTAGCCATAGGTGTAGTAATACCAGTCGCAACCTTGACAGTCTGAGAACAAACCAAAAAGTCTATTCTGGAGGTCAATTTTCCTTTGAAAAGGTAGGTAACCGGATTGGGGCCAATATGTCAAGTAGATGTGTCTCTTTAATAATGGTATTTAAAACAGACGTATCACAATAGGTTTTCTTATTAGGGGATGTCCAAGCTGGTATTAAAATCACCACCCCAAAGAATAGTTCGGTTAGTAAACAAAATGGTTTGATCAAACGGAAAAGCTGAACTCTGGTAGCTTTTGTTGTGGCATAGATATTAATAAGTCGATATGGGGAATCACACCATAATAGATCCAAAATTAATACTCTTCCGGGAACTAAATCTACCATTTTTTGCAAAAGGAAAATTGAAGAACGAAAACAAAAGCCCACACCAGAACATAAATCCTGCCCTACAGACCAATAAGAGGGCCCTAAACCCCAGTTCCGTGAGGCAGTTGTGACTTCCTCCGCTGTATACAACCTAATGTCTTGCAGCAAGTAAACATCATAATTTAACTTGTAATGCTGAAAAGGTTGCAGTGCGCTTATATGGAGACCAATACTATTAACATTAAGACTGGCTAGTCGTGAAAAAGACATAAGCAAAGGGAAAAGGGTAAACCATAGATAGCAATAACACTTCATTTCTTTTTCCGTGTTCTGACTGACTTTTTCCTGCACAGGAATCCCAGAAGTAGTAGGTATGGCACTGAGGCAGTCAGTGGAAGGTTGGGAAAGAGAAGAGTCCTCTAAGTCCTCTTCTTCCATAGCATCGCCCCAACTTTGTAACGGGTCATAGGGATTTGAGACTGGGATGGAAGGCATAGTTATTGGGTCTACCTGTTTGGTAGAGTGAAGACAGCGAGTTGTCGGTGGGGGAGGGGTGGAATGATCCCCGAGCCTTACATCGTCACTAACTGGAAGAGAAGTAGGTGGGTCTACAATCGGGGCTGGAACAACAGAAGTGGTGGGCGGCGTACTGCACACCGAAATCTCCATAGATTCGGGTTAGGATCAACCATATCTGGTAAATTCTCAGAAGGAGGAGAAACCTTCACAGACTGAGGTACGAAGTGGAGAGGCCTATAACTGTGTTCCCATAGTGTGCACAGAGCTTCGAGGGGGGTGTTGTGCAGTAGCGATGATTTGGCTATATATGAATCATGCTCCTGTGTAATCTGTAGTATTATGGCCTACCATGGACAAGTTTCAAAATGGGAAGAATCACCACATAAGTTACAAGTAGGTGGTACTGCGCAAGATAGCACCGAATGACCTAGCAGACCACAAGAAGCACATTTCAATTGTTCACAGTCTGAACTTAAATGGGATAATGAACCGCATCTATAACAAGAACGTGGCTGACCAGGATAAAACAATACACCTCGGTCCCTGCCTAGATAGAAACAATTAGAGGTGTTGTACCCTGCTTCAGTGATTTTAAGTTGTACAGTAAACTTCCACCTCCCGTCCAAAACCCATTGTCATCAATGACTGCATGTGGAACACCAGTTACTGTACAGGTTGTTCTAACCAATATACAATATCTAGTACATTAACTCCTTCATTTCGAAAGAGAACAGTTACAACTTTAGCCGTTGGTCTGGTAAGAGGAATAACAATAAAATGTTTCCAAACTGAGTCCATCCGGGCAGTATAATAAGCTGCCCAAAATTTATCTAATAATGCAGCAGTTCTGAATGAGATATCAAAGTTACGATCTCCAGAGGTATGAATAAAGGCATAAACATCAGCAGGGCGAATCCCTAGAGAGTCAATTAGTAGAGATTTGCCCACATAATGACGGTCAGGGGGAAGTTCTAAGCCTCCTTTATAGTGAATTCGGGCAACAAAACGTTTTCTGGCTGGTATGTCCTTATTTTTAAAGAGGGAGGCATAACTTACTGGTTTAAAGGCTGGTTTGTTTGGGGAGGTGAGTCAGGAAGAACAGTACCTTCAACAGCTGTAGAGTCCCGATCGATACTCCGGTCTTGTGGCATAGGGTCTGATGCTGTAGTGTCCAGAATCTCTGTGTCCGTGTTGTCTGGCGTTTTAATTCTTCCTTCGACGTTCTCTGTGGTGCAAAGGTCCATTTTCGGCTGGGAAACATTGGGGCTCCTGGATTCAGCCGAGGAAGGCGGAAGTGACACGGTGTTCCGGTCCGTCACCAAATTGTCCCTCCATCAGCAGTGTAACCAAAAACGGTCCTCCTGGCTCAAGAAGCTGTTCCCGGCAACGGGATCGACGGATCTGGTAGCCATGCCTCAGGGTCTGTATCCAACCTGCCGCCTGCAGTGCTCTTTCAGGGGACCAGCAGCAAACGGGCTGAAAAGGGAAAGAATCCATCCATTTCTTGAACGCCAGCAATATCACCTTGCAGGTCAGCAGTGTTTGTCTTAACACTTTTTTGCCATATTAGAGCAAACTGTCTGTCCCAGTTCTAAACGCTTCCGCTTCTTATCCTCCCTCAGCAGCTATATTCATTGAGGCATTGGTCTCACCTATATCAGTGAATAAGTCAGACTGGGGTAACTCTTCATTTACCACTGCAGAATCATATTGTAACTCCTTTGCTGAAGAAAAAGCAACCTCCTCAAGTGTTGCATTGGGTATCTGAGGACCATCGTCCACCACCTCCACTCCTGCCGGTGACTGAGACATTCTGAACCGAGTCCAGATGTCTCATGGGAAGGGTTCCCCACCCCTCAGAGTAGGGAAATTTCCCCAGTGTCCTGGTCAAATTTCTCCCATTCACTGAAGATACCACCAACAGCTTAATCTGGCTCAATTTCAGTTGCTTACCATCTGTATCCCCACTCCTCCCGGTCGCCCCTGAAAAAGGGACTTCTAGGCTCAGTGGGCATATCGGGTCAACAAAATTCAATAAAATAAATAAAAATAAAAGAAGTAACAATTGTGAGATTCTAACCCAGGTCTCCAGGTTCATAGCTCTGTGCTTTAACCATTAGGCCAAACTGAATCCTGTAATAATTAATGTTTTGGTGGTGTAACTGAAAGTATTTTTATACCAGCACCAAAAAAGTAGACAGGTATTGTGCACTGTCGGTCCACCTGCCAAAAGTTAAACTGAAGGCATTACCTGGTTGGTCTCCAGCCCACTCTGACACTCCAGTCTTGATGGTCGGTCTCTGTGATCTCTCTTGGACTTGGTGCTGGGGGGGGACGATTTAGCTGGGTCTGAGGTTGGGTTTCTGAACAACTCCCAAGCCCCCCCCCCGGCAGTCCTGCCTCCCTGCCTTCTGACAACTGACCCAGTCATCTTCTAGCTCCATGGACTGTGGTGGCAGTACTTCAGACTTTCTCCATCCAAAAAAGGGAGGATAAGAGCTTGCCTAATTTCAAAGTTTGCCGACATCATCATGATGACTCTGAGAGTCAAGGAGAAGAGGAGAATCTGTTTCCAACCAGGGTCGGGCTTTTGTGGTCCATTTGATTTTGTGACATCAGATTTAATCAAATCGTCTGGAAATTTCTGCAAGTTTGCAACTATTTTCTACAACTTCCTGCAAGTGCAACTAGCAGAATCGCAAAAGGCAAAATCAGTTCATTACAACGTAAAAGTAAAAGTGATTTACGGATTTTGTGATGTTTTGTTTTACTGGCTAGTTACAGAAATTTCCTAAAACACATTTTAGACATTTTCACTCCTGACTTGAGGAAATTTTGCAATGGGTTTGGTTTTGGGTTTGTCACAATGAGTCCCTTCCCCCACCAGCATATCCTCAGGCAAAGGGATCTGTGAGAAGGTTTGATGTTTTTTGAAATCCTACTGGTTAGAGTAACAAACTGTGAATGAGCTTGGTACACTCAGAGAACAGATCTGGGTTTCATTCCCACAACCTCCACTTGGATAACTTGCACACTGTGTGACTCTGAGCAAATCAGTTAACTTTCCCAGTGCTCCCAGGTCACCCTGAAAACAGGCACCTGTGCCTAATGGGCCTTATCTGGTTACTAAAGAATAAAAAAGGGTGGGGTGGTGCAAAGGACGGGGTGCAGGGGAGCACTGGGAGGGGCGAGGTTGGGGGTCTGACAAAACTTTTTGAAGACAGGGCCCGCAAAAGGTTAATCCAGCCTTGTACATTAATGATCTGATGGACATGTGCACTGCGTAGGATATCTCTTATCAGGTTAAAGCTCTAGCAGCCATTTTGGCTCTGACCAGAGTTTGCTTTTTATTATAATCCAGAATTAGCAAATATAAAAAAATCTACAAAAGTGAACTTTCAGCAGCCATGTAGGGTAGAGCCATAAATACACAAAATGTAGGTGCACATAAAAAACAAATCAAGCTGGATAGCAAGTACAGGAACAGCCATTTGTCATGGCAAGCGAAACAAGAAGGAAGACTACATCAGAGAAAACCCCAGTACTTTGAATCCAAACTGATTTTTCAGTGGAAACACATTATGCATGTACTCTATCCCTATCATTCAGATGGTGGCTGGCCGAGGCGGTGAGAGGAAGGTCTGTACTGGTTGTCATCCGCCATTCTACCTGCCATGTGTGCAGACCTTTTAAGGTGAGTGAGGTACTGGACAGCATGAGGAGAGCAATGGGTGCTAAGTGGGTGGATCAGGTTGAGGAGGGGGGATGTCACTTATTTAACAATAAGGATTAGGGTCAGAGGGGCACCACTGCACTTACAGAGGGATTTATTTTTTTACAACAGGGGTTGGGTGAGATGCAGTTACCACTTTTCACACTGGGGATTGGAGTGTGGAGGAGGTACCACTGGACTGCCAGGGTAATTTTGTTTTATAACATGGAATGTGGTAATTGGAGGTATGCAGGGGAGGACCTAAAAGTTTTTAAAGATGATAGCAGTTTTGTCAAGTGGATAGCACTCTCACTGAAAAATGTAAAATGCTCCCTTTTAATGCTCAGATAAGGTAAAACAGCTACTGTTTTCAGGTGTAAGGGGGTATCAGGTGCTGCTGCACTACATAGCTGGATTCAGTAATGCTTGCAAGATATCTACTGAAAATGTTTCAATAGCTGTCAAGCTTGTACAGTGATGCAAGTACTTGCAAGTGGCAGATGGCAGCCAGCTGAGGGAAAGAGTGGTGGGTCTATGCCAGCTGAGGGGAAGAGTGATGGGTCTATGCCAGCTAAGGGAAAGAGTGATGGGTCTATGCAGTGGTGGGTCTATGCCAGTTGAGGGGAAGAGTGATGGATCTATGCCAGCTGAGGGAAAGAGTGATGGGTCTATGTAGTGGTGGGTCTATGCCAGCCGAGGGGAAGAGTGGTGGGTCTATGCCAGCTAAGGGAAAGAGTGATGGGTCTATGCAGTGGTGGATCTATGCCAGCCGAGGAGAAGAGTGGTGGGTCTATGCCAGCTGAGGGGAAGAGTGGTGGGTCTATGCCAGCTGAGGGGAAGAACGGTGGGTCTATGCCAGCTAAGGGAAAGAGTGATGGGTCTATGCAGTGGTGGGTCTATGCCAGCCAAGGGGAAGAGTGGTGGGTCTATGCCAGCTGAGGGGAAGAGTGGTGGGTCTGTGCCAGCTGAGGAGAAGAATGATGGGTCTATGCAGTGGTGGATCTATGCCAGCTGAGGGGAATAGTGATGGGTCTATGCCAGCTGAGGGGAAGAGTGGTGGGTCTATGCAGTGGTGGGTCTATGCCAGATGAGGGGAAGAGTGATGGGTCTATGCCATTTTAGGGGAAGAGTGGTGGGCCTATGCCAGCTGAGGGGAAGAGTGGTGGGTCTATGCCAGCTGAGGGGAAGAGTGGTGGGTCTATGCAGTGGTGGGTCTATGCCAGCTGAGGGGAAGAGTGATGGGTCTATGCCAGCTGAGGGGAAGAGTGGTGGGTCTATGCTAGCTGAGGGGAAGAGTGATGGGTCTATGCCAGCTGAGGGGAAGAGTGGTGGGTCTATGCCAGCTGAGGGGAAGAGTGATGGGTCTATGCCAGCTGAGGGGAAGAGTGGTGGGTCTATGCAGTGGTGGGTCTATGCCAGCTGAGGGGAAGAGTGATGGGTCTATGCCAGCTGAGGGGAAGAGTGGTGGGTCTATGCCAGCTGAGGGGAAGAGTGATGGGTCTATGCCAGCTGAGGGGAAGAGTGGTGGGTCGATGCCAGCTGAGGGGAAGAGTGGTGGGCCTATGCCAGCTGAGGGGAAGAGTGATGGGTCTATGCCAGCTGAGGGGAAGAGTGGTTGGTCTATGCAGTGGTGGGTCTATGCCAGCTGAGGGGAAGAGTGATGGGTCTATGCCAGCTGAGGGGAAGAGTGGTGGGTCTATGCCAGCTGAGGGGAAGAGTGATGGGTCTATGCCAGCTGAGGGGAAGAGTGGTGGGTCTATGCCAGCTGAGGGGAAGAGTGGTGGGTCTATGCCAGCTGAGAGGAAGAGTGGTGGGTCTATGCCAGCTGAGGGGAAAGAGTGATGGGTCTATGCCAGCTGAGGGAAAGAGTGATGGGTCTATGCCAGCTGAGGGGAGAGTGGTGGGTCTATGCTAGCCGAGGGAAAGAGTGATGGGTCTATGCAGTGGTGGTCTATGCCAGCTGAGGGGAAGAGTGATGGGTCTATGGCAGCTGAGGGGAAGAGTGGTGGGTCTTTGGCAGCTGAAATTGCTGGGTCTGGCCCAAGTGAAAGGATAGGACAGGGGATCGTGGAAGACCATGTGGGGTAGCGGAGTCTGCTGGACTACCAGGAATCAAGTTTGTTTAAATACTAGCACAGGGCTGAGTTGAGGGAGAAGTGTCTTCTAGACTACCAGGGATTATTTAATCCTAAAGGAAAACAATAGGGGTTTGCACAGTGCAATATGCATGCTTGTCAGACATGCTCCCACAGCCTTTATCTTGTGTGCACACTGCCTAGGTTCAAACAGTTACAGTTGGTGCAATGCACCACTACAGTGGCACGCCAAACTCACTAATTTTTCCAAATTGGAAAATATCATATAAACAGTTACAAGGGGAGGCAATTTTTGGTGGCATGCTGCCGAATAAAATGATTAATGACTAATTTACTCAGCAGTGGCATACTTCCTCTAGATATCTTAGTCCCTATCTACACTATGCCTTTTAAACCACTTGAACTCTGCAGAAATGATTTATAGTTCCCTCACATACTCACAGCATGTTGACCAGGTAGCCAAGGCTGCTAACAGACACATTAGACCAGCTCTATAGACACAGTCACTGCCTTAATGAAACTGCACTGAAGCTAGCCATAACTAGCTCGGTCTTCTCCATTATAGACTACAGCCTTGTCATTTACAGCACAATCTCAGACACCACACTCAATAGGATTTCCATAATAATGAACAAAGCCTGTAGATTACTCCTTGGCACCCCACCTCTAACTCACACATGCGACTCGTATGCGCATTCAGGCTGGCTTGACCTTAAAAACAGGATTCACTACCAGACATGTCTCATTGCCAAAAAGGCCACCCTTGGTCTGGTACCCAACAATGTTCAGGCAATGATCTGCCCAGCAGCTACAGTTAGACTAACCAGGGCAACCAATTCCAGTTCTTATAAGGTCCCATACTGCCATACCTCGCAAGGCCAGAGATCCTTTGCTTACTGAGCCACTCTCTGGCTTCTCCTTTACCTCTTTCCCCTTCCACCTCTATCATCTCTCACCCTCTTCCCTTTAGTGCAGTCCTGCCCTCTTACAGGGTTCTCTGCATCCTGAAGGGGGCTAGAATAGGCTAGTTTCTCCCTCCCTCCCACCTCCTACCCCACCCTCTGTCTATTACCAATTCTGTCCTTGCATATTACTGTCCTCTCGCAGCATTCCCCACATCCTAGAGGGGCCTAGTCTAGGCAAGTCTCATCCTTCCCTTCTCCCCCCCATTCCTCTCTTCCATCTGTCTTCGCTTAGCTTTCACTCCCTCGCTGGTTTCTCAGCATCCAGAAGGCAAGGTTTCTTCCTCCGCTCCTTGCTGCTTCCACCCATCCTCCCCCCATCCCTCTCTTCCAACTGTCTTTGCTTATTTTGCTGTCTCGCTGGGTTCTCAGCACCTGGGGAGGCTAGTTCTAGGCAAGTTATTCCTCCCCTCTCTGCTGCTACCACCCTGTCTCCCACTCCTCTTACTTCCCCCTCCCCCCTCTCTCTCTCTTCCTCTCATTCCACTGACATAGCCACAGCTTCTTTGGTGGGGCTACTGTAGATATGCCCTGTCTTTCCTACATTTGCCCTCCTTCCCCTGCCCCTCCTTCTACCCCCCCACACACACACACCTTACAGGTACCCCTAGCTCTTATATGCACTTTAATTTTATTGCACTTTTGCTCTGTCTGCGCTGGAACTCCAGCTCGCATCTAGTCCATTTTAATCTGTTTTCATACTACTGCACCCAGCTATTGTTACTACTGGCATAGTCCCTGCTCCCCACTGTCCTACTTACTTCCCCCTCCCCAGTAGGCTCCCCCTGTCTTACCTGCTTCTCCCTCCACAGCTGGCTCCCCCTGACCCTCTTGCTTGACCCTCCACTGCAACCCAATTAATTCACTGCAACTGTATTAGTAACTGTGATTGCCTACGCCAGTCCACCAGGGTGTAGGTGAAAGTGTTGTTTTTATTACTGTATCCTAATCGTCCATGTATGTTAAATGTTATTGTTTGTTTAATTCACTGTTTTTCCCACCTAATTGTACCCCCGCCGGTCGCACTGGGAGACGAGCACTTTGTTGCTCAGCGTGCCTTCCTGGTGAAACATTTCAATAAATAAATAAATAAACTCTACCTGCTGACCAAATCACTAAACCCAAAATTGGTCCTTTTAAAACAAAACTCCGTACTTATCTCTCAGTCCATATGGAGTGCACGTTTCCCATGAATAGATCCTGAATCCTGATCTAACCTACAGTCATAGCACTTTGACACCCCAGAATAGCTATTTACCCATTTTTCCCTTTACCCCATCCCACTTTTTGTATTATTCCCATCCCGCTCACCACTCACACTACCTCCCCCACAACTCTATGCTTTCCTACTAACTATGTCCTTTCTCCTTCCACCCACTCCCCTTGGCAAAGAAAATTGGCCCAGCCGGTTTCCTGAATCGAATATCCTTATCCCTCCTTTCTCTGAGTTTAGTCAGTCCACTAGAAAGCTATTGCTCTTACTACCCTATTTGTATATTTGTTTATGTGTTACTATCTGTGCCAAATTTCTATGCTGTATTTGCAATAATGTTTTTGCCTGGGTACATCCCATGATCTCTGTATGTTATCACCTGTTACTGTTTTCAAATTATTCTGTTAATGATGTGGAAACTCTGTAAATGAGCTTTTAGCTCAAATGTTGTAATCCAAGAATTCAATAAATAAATATAAGGTTTGTGCCTACCTTGCAGCATAGTGAAAACCATGCTACAACCTATGTTCTGCTACAATGTTTTAGCCTTACTCAGAGGTAGGCTAGAACATTGTTTCAGAACAGCCCAGTTTTGTTACCCTGAGTTAACAGCTGTCTGAATGGGCACTGTGCTGTAAGACAAGTTAAGGTCTACACCAAAGACTTTAAATGTAATATTTGAGCTGATACACCTCTGAAAAACATTTTCAAAATGAATAATTAGCTGAGCCAGCCCACCGGCACAGCAGTTTGGCTTCCACTCACAACACCAATAACCTGAGTTCGTGAACGGACTCGCGAGTTGAGGGGTCGGTTGGGGAGAAGGTTTTCATGTCCCAGGGACTGCTCTCCTTCTCTGGGGGGGTTGAGGGGTTGAGTGTCTGTTGCAAGAGTCAGCCCTGATGGAGGCCAAGGGTGGCAGTAGTGACCGGCACCTACACTAGCTATGGAGGTAGAGACAGACGTAGGTATTCGCACCATGACATTACTACATGTCCTGCCTCTTCAGGAGAACTACTAATTCTTCAGGTCAAGCAAGATGCCACCCACTTCACGTTGCAGGTCCCATTCTTCTGCCTGTGGCACCACTGGGATAGACCGTGTCTTCCACAGGGAGGGTGAGCCCCCTCCTGGGAGGTCATGTCCTGGAGGTAAGCTAGGGTGCAACCTCAGGGCGGAAGTGTCCCAAGGCTGTATCCCATCATCCACCAGGTGGTCATGCTCCTTCCCATGGCCCTGCTCCGGGGGGGGGGTCCAGAGTGTACCACTGGTGGGGTTTGACTGTGAGGAGTGTGTGACGGGGCTGGGCGGAGGGTCAGACTGATGGGGGCCGGTCTATGACAAAAAGCATACTAAAAAAAATAAATTAATAATTAGCTCATACTGATCTGAATCATTACATTATCATCTCTGTGGTTGGTTCCAGTCATCAGTATCCCACAATGTGGCATGACACCCGCAATCCCTTGCACCAGTGCCACAGTGGTGCCTAGGAACTCTCTTGGGACAGCACATTTTTCAGTGAAAGTGCTACCCCTTGACAAACCTACTACCACCTTATCACTCTGGACACCATGCTTGAAATCAGTTTTGGAAACAATTTTAAAAACATTCCAATAGTGCAGACAGGGCCATCAGGAATACCTGCTTATAAGAACAGACTCCTTTGCCTGGGATCAGGTGGTGAGAATTAGTTGTAAGGTGAATTTAGTGCTTCATTCATCTAATATATTTGTGGAAATATGACCAATAGTTGCAGATCCATGGGTCAGCAGAGGGACAATGAGTAGCACTACAGTCACTGACGGGGCTTCTTCACAGCTGCATTAATTATAGTTCCTTGCATGCTGGGAAGGAACAGAATTCCTGTACAGTCCTTAAATGTAAACTGCATTGGAGGTATTAGTGCTCTGGAAACTCGGCCAGGTGGTACTATCTCCCTCCCTATACATACATATGAATATATGAATCTGCCAACAGAACAGACCAATCGGTCTATCTTACTGTAGTCTGCCTGAGTGTGCAGCTAGCACCCTAGATTGCAGCTGCCCCATGTGGCAATAACTAAAGACTAAAATAAACCACTGGCCCTATGGGACCTGATATTGATTTCTTGAGTGCAGATCCAGAAACACAGATTTTCCACACTGCTTTTTGCATTTTAAATGATGCTCCGGTGCCCCAATTGAGGTTATGTGTTAACATTTGTTTAATAAGTGGCAGCACCTGGAGAAATGCCTTTGGGCACTGGTGTAGCAGCCAGCAGTTTTCAGGAGGCCATGGTGACTATTCAGATGCCTATTCAGACAGGAAGCCCCATACAGGTGAACACTGGTTTCAGTACTTGCATTTGGGTTGGAGGCTCCCATGTTTGTGGTTGTATACTGTAGTCATCTCTATGTCTAGCGCACCCACCCGGTAAACAAAAACTACATAAATAAATAAATATGTATTTGGGGCTGGATTGCAATACTTACTTGTGAGGATTCCAGGATGGGATGCACACTTTTCCAATTACTGTAAGGACCCTTTCCCTCAAGACAGTACCTGGGGTATATTGACATTGAGACATTGAGATCTAAGTCCAGCCGCTGCCCTGAATAACTCATTTTTAAAAATAAAACTGTGATCCTTCATCTTTGATTGGCCACTCTTTAGTGAGCCTCATCCCATCCCAACCACTCCAGGTGTGCTACTGGATGCACTGGATGCATAGATTGTAATACTAACAAGCATTTGTCAATGCTGAATGTTTGCTAGCTTGTATTGGCATTGGAAGTGCAAGAGTTAGAGAGATGCATAATAGGAATAGCAGTGAAGTGTTAAACTAATGCCAACCCCAACCTCCACCCTGCAGAGACTGACAAGCATTTGGGTGAGTGCCTTTGGTTAGTCAGCTATAACGCTCATGCCATTCCACCTCACTCCACCCTGCAGAGACTGACAGGTGTTGCAGTGTGCCTTGGGGGTCTTCAGCCCTTACGCTCATCCCATTCCATAACGAAATAAGTGGAGATGGGTGCAGTAGAGGAGAACGGATGAACATTATGGCCAAAGACTCAAAGGCATACCTCAATGCCTGTCACTGGCTGCAGGGTGAGGGTGAGGTGGAATGGCATAAGCATTACTGCCGATGACCCCGTCACCCTTCCCCCCATTGCCTGTCAGCCTCCACAGGGTGGGGCATTATGGTTGAAAACCCTAACTCCAGGGTGTTTGTTGGTATTTTTGCTCCACATTTTCAACATGGGCATTTTGGGACCCCACCTCATGAACAGTGGCACTACCATTTCGTTATAGAAACATAGAAGTTGACGGCAGATAGGGACCGCAAGACCCATCCAGTCTGCCCATTTCCTTTCTACCTTATAAATGTGCTATCGGCCTTTGCTCTGTCAGTGGCCTATCTATTCATACTCATCTGTATTGCTCTCTTATGCCTGTTCCATGCCTATTTGAAGCCCTGCACTGTATTCATAGCCACACTTCCTGAGGTAGGCTGTTCCATGCATCCACCACCCTTTATGTGAAAAATAACTTCCTCACATTACCCCTTAATTGGCCTCCCTCTAATCTCATGCTGTGTCCTCTTGTCCTGCTATTTTTCTTATATTGAAACATGTTAGACTCTTTCACCTTGTTAATGCCCTTAAGGTGTTTGGATGTTCAATCATATCACCTCTCTCCCCCTCCTTTGCTCTATGGTATACATATTGAGCTCCGTTAATCTGTCCTCATATGTCTTCTGATGCAGTCCCTGCACCATTTTGGTTGCCCTTCTCTGGACTGCCTCAATTTGGTTAATGTCCCTGTGAAGGTGTGGCCTCCAGTACTGCACGCAGTACTCCAGATGGGGCCTAACCAGTGTCTTGTAAAGATGAATTATTACCTCCCTCTTATGACTTGTGATACCCCTACTAATATACCCTAACATCCCCCTAGCCTTACCTACTGCTTTAGAGGTCTGCTTGGATGATTTCAGGTCATCGGTGATGATGATGCCCAAGTCTCTTTCTTCCTTTGTGACTGCCAACAACTTCCCTCCCAGCCTATAGGTGGATTCAGGGTTTCTCTTCCCTATGTACATGATCTTGCACTTCTTTTCATTAAATCCCAGTTGCCACTCTTCTGACCACCAAAGGTGATTTCGCACAGCGACTGTGCCATTTGGTGCCACAGCTGTGAAAAAACATTTTGGGCAGGACGTGAAAAAAAGACAGCTGTACTGTTCATGAGGAGGTGTGAAAAAATGGCAATGTTGAAAATCTGGAGTGAAAATATGAAAAATTGGTGAAGTTGAGGAGCATGTGTAGAAACTGCGCAATGCAATCATTTTTTGGAATGTCATAAGTTTCATAAGATTTCCAAGCAGAGTAGACTTTTGTCCTTTAGTTCCTTGCCAGCTATACCATTTCATATTTATTTACAAAGTAACCATCTAATCTTCTTTTGAATATTTCTATTGAAGTGCTTGATACCATTTCACTTGGTAAACTGTTCCAAATAGATGGTACCCTTTGACTAAACCAATTTTCCTTTTCATCAGATTCAGTTGGGGTATTGCTAACTGAAAATGGTACCCCCTAGTTTTATATATACATTCTTTAATTTTAAGACTGTGTTCTTTGCATAGAACATTGTCATGAAGTGCCCTGTAGAGCATACACAAATCCCCCCTCATTCTCCTATACTGTAGTGTGTAGATGTCCAATCCTTTCAGTCTTTCATGGTATGTCAGATCTTTATTTCCTGCTACAGCCTTTGTGGCTCTTTGTTGGACCTGCTCCAGCTTTAAAATGTCACCCCTCTTGTATGGAGCCCACACTTGGACTCCATACTCTAGGTGCGGCCGCACCAATGCCTGATAAAGGGGAATGATAACCTTCCTATCTCTACTTTTTATGTGGCGAAGAATACAGTTAAGTCTTTGGTTTGCGTTTTTTGTAACCTTGGTGCAATGCGAGGTAAATTGTAAATCTGAGGATATTGTTATCCCAAGATCTCTTTCCTCTATTGTAGTAGGTAGGACTGTATCCATGATCTTGTGGGTTATATTTGGGTTGTGTTTCCTCAAGTGCATAACTACACATTTATTCACATTTAATTCTAATTTATTCTTTATTAGTCCAGGTTGCTAGATTTTGTAGGGCATCCTGCATGATGTTTCCTTCCTCCTTGGTATTAACTATAGCCCCTACTCTACAGTCATCTGCAAACTTGGTTAACCATATATTGCTGTGTTTGCATCTCAAAGAAGATACAGTATGTATACATTAAAGAGACACGGGCCTAAGACAGATCCCTGTGGTACTCCACTTGTCACACCTGCCCAATCAGACAGGGCTCCATTTACAGTCACCCTCTGTCTCCTCCCTCCCAGCCATGAGACAATCCAAACAACTAAACTGGGATCTAATCCTATTTGCTCAAGGATACACATCATTTGTTTATTGAATGCTTTTGAAAAGTCTAGAAAAGCCACATCCACAGCATTACCTTTGTTTCACCAAATTTTTAACAAGGGCATTTTAGGACACCCCCCAGAACAGTGCCACTGTGATTTTATTAATCTGCCCCGAAAGCTGATTTCCAACAGTGACCACGCCATTCTACACCACAGGTGCAAAAATAGATTTCAGGCAGGATGTGAAAAATGACAGCTATACTGTTCATAAGGAAGTGTAAAAAAATGGCAATGTTGAAAATCTGGAGTGAAAATATTAAAAATTGGCAAAGTTACGAGTGTGCTTAGAAACTGTGCAATGCATGCTCATAATGCAGTCATTTTTTTAAATTTTTTCACCAAATTTGCAACATGGGTTTTTTGGGACCCCACCTCATGAACAGTGGCACTGTTGTTTCATTAATCAGTCCTGAAAGGTGATTCCATGCAGCAACCACGAAATCACCTTTCGGGACTGAGTTTCCAAATATGACAGTGACAGTATTCATGAGGAGGGGTCCCAAGAACCCCATGTTGAAAATTCGGGACCAAAATTCCTAAAAATGGCTGAGCTATCAACCTAAATTGACCCCCCCTCCCCCCATTGTCTCCCATTATACAGCTTACCATCATTTCTTCAGTTTGCTGGTTGGCTTTGAAGAGTGCAGACATATCCCGGTCCATAGAAGATCACTGCTCCTGACCTCTGGAGGTAAGGTAAGGGGAGGTGCAGGGAGGTGGTCTGCAAAGGGAGAGTGGAGTGGGGGAGGGGACACTGGGGAGATGATGAGAGGCCATTTTCTTTTACAGAGGAAAAAAGAATTCGGAGATGGTTTTCTTTTTTTACAGGTTACCAAAAATTTAATACATTTAGGCACACTGAGGTGGGATCCCAATGTGCCACAATAGTGTGTGTGTGTGGTGGGGCATGCTGACACAGGGATTGGGGCACCTCGATGTCAGCACTTGAAATATTCGAGTGGATGAGGGGGGGGGGGTCATCTGACACCAGGAGTGGGCATCCTGATGTCAGAAACATAAAAAATTATTTTGGCACACTGGGGTGGGCTCCCAGTGTGTCATATTAATGGAGGGAAGGGGGAATACATGCCAACATGGGGATTGGGCACCCTGATGTCGGCTTTCCGGGGAGTGTGTGGCGGGCAGCAGGAGAAGAAGAAGAATCAGCATTTATATAGCACTTTTCATACATCCAAAGCGCTTTACAAGCAATGCTAGACTGGTAGTGAAGTGACTGAATGCGTGGTGGTGGCCATATCGCACATCATCACCCACACACAGCCTGGAAATTGCATGAACCAGTTTATGGGAAGGGGAATGTTATCCAGGACACCGGGAATGTTCCCTACTCTTTGCGAAGAGTGCCCTGGGTTCTTTTACTTCTACCTGGACACCCACCAGGGCAACACCAGGATGGGCAGAAGGGACCTCGATTTAATGTCTCATCCAGAGACGGCACACCCCAGCAGTACAGCACCCCCCAATACTGCACTCAGATGCCAGCGATTTTTAGGTGCAAGTCCAATCCCAGTGTGGGACAAGAACCCATAACCCTCTGGTCCAGAGGCGGATGTGCTACCAACTGAGCCATGCTGACACCTTGGAGCCACCAATGTGGAAAGTCACGCCACTGCTCATTTATTTATTTATTGAAATGGTTCACCAGGAAAGGCACTCTGAATAAACAAGTTGCTCATGGAGTAAGGGGAACAGAGTGCTTGGCGGCAGGAGCTGATAAGAACCGTAACTCTGGCCATGTGCCTTACTGCACTGTAATGCGCATGGCCAGAGTCTTGTCAGCTGCTGCCAACAGAGAGAAGGTATGTCTGTGCGCCTGGTTGTGAGGGAGGGGGAATGTCCCACTGCAGTGACAAAACTGTCCCTTATTGCAGCAGCAGAGTTCTTTCAAGTACTGTCCTCTCTCTCAAACTGCTGTCATAGAGAGCTCACCGATTCATTGGTGCCTGAGGGACGAGCCCCATAAAGCGTCAACTCATAACCATCCCTGATTGGAGTGGCACTTTTCTTTCAAGTTAAGACCACTTCTCTCAAATTGCTGTCATAGACAGCTTGACGATTCATTGGTGACTGAGGGGCGAGCCCCAGAAAGCATCAACTGCATTGGGCAGAACACTCACACACCTCTAAAATGTCATATTGTCCCAAGATGCATTTTCCGCATGCACGGTGAGAATGCACACAAGCAAACATAAAAACACACAGGTGATCCTCCAAACCCAAGTGAATGAAGAACAAGGGGGCATGCTATGATACTACAGGGGGTAGGCTCGGGGCAATGTGAGGAAGTACTTTTTCACTGAGAGAGTAGTGGATGCTTGAAACAGCCTCCCTGTGGAGGTGGTGGGGGCAAAAACAGTAGAGGAATTCAAGAATGTATGAGATAGACATAAGAGCACTCTCACAATAGGAAAGAGAGGGTAAGCCGCAGATCAACTAGAGTCTGCAGTATTGCATTAGGTAGGGAAAAGGGGCAGACTAGGTGGACCACACGGTCCTTATCTGCCATCACCTTCTATGTTTCTATGTAATCATAATAAGTAATCTTCCAGATCACAGATGAGCCCCCATGTGTAAACCCCTCTCCTTGGTCTAGGGAAATTTTGAGCAGTGATACATCCACATGACTCTTAAGGAGGCTGCAGTATACCATGAATGCTATTATATTTATAATGAAAACAAGTCTGGATTTCTGGAACAAAGCAAAGAACTGGGCAGAATTTACATTTAATACAGCCTGCGAGCTCTTCGCACCCCTCACAGCTACCAAAACCAAAAAACATAAAGTGCCCTGGATTACTCTGCCCTATTACAGTTACTTAGACATAGGGATAACCTGTGGCACCTCGCAACAGAAACAAGCCGGATGGCTGATAGACAGGCCTACAACGCCACTCAGAATACGTGCACCTGGGCAGTCCGAAAAGCCAAGGCCGACTACTATCAAGCCACCCTCACCTCCTCTTGGGGGTGTGCCCGAACCTTTTTGGGACAATATCAAACAACTGAATGGGAGCACACACTCCCCTCCCCCATCACGTCTCAATATTGGCAGCACCAACATTACTGACCCGATAGGCATCGCAAATCACCTCAACTCCTCCTTCACGGACCTCAGCCCTATCCTCCCCCGTAACTTCTTCGACCCACGACCCTCCCTACCGACCCCAGATCACGGGCACCCTAGCTTCTGGGATCCGTACTACTTCCCGACATATTCCTTCCCGAAAATTATGTTACCGACAACGAAATCCCGACTCACACATTGCCCGTAACCTCTTACTCCCGACTTAACATTTCCCGACATTTAGTGTGCAGATTTGCTGATTACGATTAAATGTGAGATAAACAATTAACTTCATCAGGTTTTTCTCCCCTGAAACACTACTCCACTGGACGGCATTTGTACAGTGTGGCACACAACCCTCCCACTCTGAGTTTACTCCTGAACTTGGGTAGCCCCTGCACAATGCAGGTAGCACAAGTACAATGCAGCAGTGCTACTGCCGCAATAGTAGACCAGTCCGGCTAGGATTTTATGAGTGGCAGCAGAGAGTCGAAGTATCGGTCTTAGTGCTACGTCTCTGAGAACACATTAAATCCCCTGTCATAATTGCATGTTTCTACTCTCCTGGATTGCAGCATTTCCTGATATTTACCTATTCGCTGCACTAGTTCCTTTTTGCAGCACGAGATTCCTTTGTGCTCTTACGGAACATCAGAGAATCCTGCAGGTGACTGAGAAGAGATAGGATATGCAGGGCAATTATTATTCTGTCTGCCAGCAACTAGCGATGGGGTCAGCATTTGGCAAACATATATAGTTAATGTACACAACACAGAGCTGTAAATGCATCTGAGGCACAACACCTAAACTACACTATTCTGTTGTTGGAGGGGGGGTCAGGAAAAGGATTCTTGCAATTCTTTTTTGTATGCTGAGTCGGTGATTTGATGATCGGGAAAAAGTACTGTCGAGAAAAAGCATAGTTGGGAGAACGAGTACGGGAAGTTTTTGTTCAGGAACATGTAAGTCGGGAAAAGGTACCTATTCCCTAGCTTCTACCTACGTAGAGTAACTACCCTCGAAGCTAGACCCTACCTGATCCATGCGCTAAAGAGCAATAGTCCCGGCAACTCCACCATGGACCCCACCATTCTCCGACGCGTACTGGACCAGGTCCTTGTTCCACTTACCAGCCTTCTCAATAAATCCCTCTGCCTGGGGCAGTTCCTCACAGCGTGGAAAATGGCCATTGTCACTTCCATCCACAAAGGGGGTGATAGGTCCTCAGCTGGGAACTACCGGCCTATCTCTATACTCCCTCCCCTCTCCAAAGCCCTTGAAAAACTGGTCGCTATACAGGTTACTGAGTATCTGACTAACATAACATCCTTTGCCCTGAACAGCACAGCTCCGGAAGACACAGCACAGGCACATCACTAGTGGAGTTCTCAACATTCTACACACATCCCTGGACTCTGGCTCCCTAGCTGGGGCAGTGTTCATTGACCTTTCCATGCTCGACACTGTTTCCCACCCTCCTACTGGGTGCACTCCACCAGGCTGGCTTGCTACTGGGCCACTCGCCTGGTGCACCAGCTATCTATCGCCCGCTTCCCAATGTGTCAAAAATTAATGGAACACTATCAAAATCATGTCCCATCCGATCAGGGTTCTCAGGGCTCCATCCTGGGACCTCTACTCTTCTCGCTCTACCTTAACACTCTGCCAAGTGAATGCACCGAAATATGCTGCTGTATGCAGACGACGCTGTCATCTTTGCCTCCCACCGCAACCCTACCTCCCTTCAGGAATCCCTGCAGCTCTCGTATACTGATGCAGAAACCTGGTTCACAAAGCATAGACTGATCATAAATCTCAAAAAATGAAAACAATGCTCTTTGCCCACCCCCAAAACAAAGCCAGCAATTTTCCACTCCACATCCTCCCTGGCTCCAAAAAACGCTAGAGCAAGTACACTCGTTCAAGTACCTTGGGGTCACCTTTGACTCAGCCCTCAACTACCATACCCACATTGACACCCTTGCCTCAGCAGCCAATATGCGGCTAGGTATCTTATACCGCTACAAAAGCGCTCTCCCCGCTGCCCTCCGGCTTGCAGTAACATCCTCTATATTATCCCTGGTAGACTATGGACTGCCGGTCTACGGGGCTGCCGACACAACTACTCTCAACAAAATCTGCCTGTTACTTAACAAGGCATGCAGACTAATCACTGGGGCCCCTAGGTTTACACATTCATGCCAGCTTTACGGGCTGGCAACATTGCTGAACCTAGATGAACGATCATGCTACCAAACATGCCTAATAGCAAAAACTCTCCTAGGACTATCCTCCCCAGGGCTGACAGCTTCCTCCCCATAGCCAAACCCCTGGTCTGTACACAGACTTCCCACAAGACTACCTTCCAGACACCAAGAGCCAGGACCTCCCATGGTCAGAGGTCCTTCCCCCATAGAGCCCCTTCCTGGTTCAACTCACTCCCTCTCCACATCACAGATGCCCCTACGATCTCCAAATTCAAAACTGCACTCAGAAGTGAACTGTTCAACACACGAAATTGCACCTGTATAATCTGAGGCGCCACCCACTGTGCCTTGACAATGCCCACTGGACAGCATCCAGCGCACCACCTATACTTATATACCACGATGGACTGTACAGTAATTATTCCCTGGTGCTTGGCCTTTCCCCATGCGAGTACATATCTCCTCTGGCAAAATTACCACTGCTCTGCCGACTGCTCAAACTGCAGTATTGCTATATGTTACTGTAACCTGGCTTAAATTGCTCTGTTGACTTCGCCTCCAGCAGTGTTACTATGTGCTGCTGTAACCTGGTTAATTTGCCACTGCTCCTGACTGCTCTTACCATCATATACTGTTGTAACCTGTTAAATTACCACTGCTCTACTGACTGCTCCATTTCCAGTCTCTGTGTTGCCACAATAACCAATCTGGCCTCTCTGTAATATCGGTCCAATCACCGATTGATTGATGTACCCATATCCTGTAACCATAAGTGAGTTTTTGTATTTTGTATTTACTGCTGTATCTATCATGTTCTTCACAAACGTGTATGTTAATTCCATGTAACCTACATCCTATAACATGAATGTCTGTACTGTATTTGTCCTCTTTGTGATGAGGTACCTTTGAAAATGAGCCCCTGGCTCAAAGGTTGTAAACCGATGTGCAAATAAATAAATAAATAAATAGAATACAGCAATGAACTAGGCATCATTAGTTGCAATAACAATTACAAACATTAAGGTCCACACCATCTGTAGAGTCTATAGTTTACTTTCCTCATTTACACACATATATGGTGGCAGATGTAATGCATAGTGGACACTTAAATCCAAGTAGGAGCTTTAGATGACAAAGTCACAACAATTGCATTGTATCACCACCCTAGAGAAGCTGAGGACACCTGAGTAGCTGGCATACTAGTTGTGACTTCCAAGGAAATACTGTTTCTGTATTTTTGATCTTACCTTTCCAGATCAATCCCTACTTAACCAAACAACCTCTAGGCTCTAGCCCACCTTCTCTGCAATTTATGCCCCACCACCTCTTACCATACTGTAGACTTGCTACTCCATGGTGGTGTTTGTGGAGTCCTTGGCTTATCTCAGCATGACAGCCAAAGTCTGGGTGGTGGACTGGGCAGTGGGTTTTGTAAGGTCCAAGAGTGCCAGCATCACACTGCAACACTGCAAGATTTGCCCAACTTTCTCTCCCCTCCCTTTGGGATCCCTGGCAAGTAGCTTAGTGGAGCACATGCACACACTGAGTGTGTACTGTGTACTACAGCCAATCATCATCCCCTTCCTTTACAACAGCTCTGGCTGCACACAACCCGTGGTCACTCAGGAGGTGGTAGAGTTATAGATGCTGGCTGTCTCCCTCCCCAGAGGTGAAGGAGAACATGCCATGAGATGCTACGTCCTCCTCCTCTCCCTGGCCAAATCCTGATTTCCTGGGCTCATTCCTCACTTGGGTTGCCAGCGTCACAAGTGGTATCCTTGCCACTGCACCAGCAAGCCAGTGGAGATACCATTGCTGATGAAAGGCACTTTAACAATTAATTTGTAGCTCACTGTCTTTGCATCCTGCAGGATAACTGAGTTATTGGTGTGCACTGGGGGTTTTGATGCACTCAGCAGTTACTGAGCAGAGTCCAACAGTCACAGCTCATAACTGCGGTAGCTGTGTATAGAGAAACAATAGAGCAGCGGCTGTCTGACTGCACCATGCTCATGAGCAAGGGAAGAGATGGTTCAGTCACTCCTAGCACCAACATTTAACACCTAAATCCTCTATTACCATGTGGGAGAAATGGAATCAGTGGGTGCCACTCCAACCAGAGAGCAAGCAACAGATCTTTCTAAGCAACAAAACAATCCTCCTCTTACTCACACCATCCATAGCAGCACCCAAGGATCTCCACAGGAGTGTGTCACACCACATCACAATCACCCATCTAGATGTACAGTTTAGTCTGGGAATGACCGTGAAACAGATATAGGGTACTTGTAGAAGCCATCCACAGAATGACAGCTAAAGGGGAGGTGCTGCTGGTGGGAGACTTCAGTCTGCCAGATGTGGATTTGAGCAACAAGACTGCAGCCCCGGCCAGGAACAGAGACATCCCGGAAGTCCTTCAGGGGGCAGCCTAAGACAGTCAGTGACAGAGTCCACCTAAGAGGGAGTGACTTTGGACATGGTATTCACCAATAGTGACAGAATTACAGATGTAAAAGTGGGGAGCATCTGGTATCAATCGATAACAATATGGTATGGTTCAATGTGAGAACAACAGAAGAGTCAAACCACACAGAAGCAAGGGTAGTGGATTTCAGGTGGGCCAAACTTGCAAAGATGGGGAAATGCCTTAGAAAGTGACTGGCAGGGAAGGGGGAACAATGGGAGACTCTTAAGGGAGCCATACCAGAGGCAACAAGCCATTGCATTAGGCAAGTAAGCAAAACATAGAGAAGGAAAAAAACATTATGGTTCTCAAAGGAAGTGGATAAGAAGGTAAGGGTGAAAAGGATGGCATTCAGGAGGTACAGTACAAGGAAACACAGAGGGAAGAAAACAGGGAACTGAATCTGGAAAAGCAGAGGGAGGCATTGAAAGCAGTCAGGAGCGCAAAGGCTCGAACAGAAGAAAAAACAGCCCAGGCAATAACAAAAGGGGACAAGAACTTTTTCAGGTACATTAGTGAAAGAAAAAATACTACTGGTAGAATTATGAGACTAAAAAGGGAAGGAGGGAAGTGCGCAGAGGGGACCCAAGAAAAAGAAGAAATTCTGAACAAATATTTTTGTTCAGTATTCACAGAAGAGGGGAAAGGGGAAGGGGGAAGGGGATGGACCAAAGTTACGCAATGGAAGCACCACTGGGAGGAAGGTGGACACCAGTCCATTTAAGGAGAGAATCCTAAAAGAACTGGCTAATCTGAAAGTGGACAAGGCAATGGGACTGGATGGGATACATTCCAGAGTATTAAGAGAATTCAGGGAGGTGCTGGCAGCACCACTGACAGCCATGTTTAACAGTTCGCTGGAAACAGACATGGTACCAAAGGACTGGAGGAGGGTGAATGTAGTCCCTCTCCACAAAAGTGGGAGCAAGGAGGAGGCTGGCAATTATAGGCCAGTCAGCCTGCCCTCAGTGATGAGGAAACTAATGGAATCACTACTAAAATAAAGTTTTGTGATATATCTTGAATCCCGCGGAGCACAGGATCTAAGGCAGCATGCATTCTAGGGCTGGGAAAAGTTCTGACCCTTATTAAATAAGAACTGGAACACAGTGAAGCTCTGATTTGTTCTGATTAGTTCTGATTAATTCTGATTTACTGACAAATATTTGAAAAAATGCAAAAAATGCATAAAAGTGGCCAAAAAAAGTCACATTTGACACAGACACCCAAAAGAAGTAATTTAATGGATTATTTATATAAAAATTAATGTAAAACTGCTAAATAAAAAAGCAATCACTCACTACTAGCCCCCTTCATGGCTGACCTATAATGGTGGCATATTCTGCTCGGGTCCATGACATGAATGTGCTGGGAGAGACAGTCAAAGATGGTGAGAGAGAGACAGCCAGCCAGCCAGCCAGACATATACAATTAACTATATCATTAGTATTCTAACCTGTTAAAAAACTAAGATACATCCAACTAACATGATGTCCTTCTGATGACTCCCACCCACACCCACAGGCCAGGGACAAATTTACTGTTGTGACTCGTGACTGCACACAGCACACCAACAGCACAGTCCACCACCACTTCCTTCCAAGTTTACCTGACTGACTCCTACATTACAGTGCAGTTACTGTTAAGTGACCAAATTCAGCAACTGTTAAGTGTGCCTCAGAATTTGAATTTGAATTGGAGATGCAGACACATCTGGTGCATAGCTGCATGCAGCAAAGTCCCACACTGGGGTTGGTTAATGTGTATATGTAATGTAACGCAATATACTATAAAACTAATAATAAGGAATAATGGGAAAAGAGTGATGATGATGACACTTGTGTGTAGTTGTACTTTGCTTGAGGTGTAGTGTAAAGAGCCTGCTATAAGTCACAAAGTCAGATTTTATCCCTTGGACCACCCACAGCCAGCAGCATAGGCGCATCAACTTTTAAGTTGTTTGTCAAAACAGTATTTTTTTTAATACATGAAATTGTGAATAAATGTGATCATGATTGGATAGCACAAGTTAAAGATTTATTTTGCCAGCCTGCTGCCCTTGCCCTGTACACACAGTCACACTGAAGCCAGGAAAAAAATTGTTATTTGGGATTTCTGGGCTGTTACATTTCTTGTGAGCCCCATTGCAGTCTCCCTCTCTCCCCTCTAGATGGCACAAGTCAAAGATTTATTTTGCCAGCCTGCTGCCCTTGACATGTACACACAGCCACACTGAAGCCAGGAAAAAAAATATTTGGGATTTCTGGGACTGTTACATTTATCATGGGCCCTCTGCAGTCTTTCTCTCTCCCCTCTGGACATCACAAGTCAAAGATTTCTTTTGCCACCCTGCTGCCCTTGCCCTTTACACACAGCCACACTAAAGCCAGGAAAATAAATTTTATTTTGGATTTCTAGGACTGTTATATTTATCGTGGGCCACCCTGCAGTCTCTCTCTTTCTACCCTCTGGATGAGATTGTGATTGAATGTTAACAAGGGACTGTGATTTGTGATTGGATGGCACAAGTCAAAGATTTATTTTGCCACCCTGCTGCCCTTGCCCTGTGCACACAGCCACACTGAAGCCAGAAAAAAATGGGATTTTACATAACTGTAAAATTTCTCTTGGACCCCCAGTAGTCTCTCCCTCCCTCTCTCCTCTGGATCAAGAATGGCACAAATCAAAGATTTTTGCCAGCCTACCCTTTCTCATATACACAGTCAGCTACACTGTTTGAGGCCAAGAAGAGAAAAAAACTTTCATTTGGAGTTTTCTGTAACTGTAAAATCTCTCTTGGACCCCCAGTATTCTCTCCCTCTCTCCTCTGGATCTGGAATGGCACAAGTCAAATATTTTCCAGTCTGCCCTTGCTCATACATACAGTCACACAATACTACCACACTGCCTTAGTTTGCACCCCTTGGAAGTCACCCAGACCACCACTGTCTCCCCAGTCCCAACTCCCTGACCCGCCTTCACCCACCACCAATGATTGATTTCTCTCCCTGTCCTTTCTCTCACTCTCCCTAATTTCTTCTCTCCCCCCTCCCCTCTGGCTCATATATTTCTGGCATTTTTGGGAGGTTTTGGTGCTTTTGCTTGGTGACTCTCTCTGCCGGCTGCCTGGTTCTGCTGAGCACAGCTCCTGCTCCTGCTCCTCCTCCTCCAGTCCTCCTCGCTCATCTGGGGCCATGTTTCGCACGCAGCATAGTTATACCATGAGTGCATCACTTGACCTTCTGCTGCCTGATTGGATGCCACCAGCTACTTGTACATGCCAATGGCATCCTCATGACAACAGACAACAAAATTGTGGAAATGGCATCTCCATGGACAAGGAACTGGACTTCTATGATGAAGTCTGTATTTATCTATGTCTGTGGATTGCAGGCTCAATGCAGAGGTCCGGATCTCCCATGCAACAGTCCACCCAGCCCTAATGGATCACAATGGGAATATCTTGTCAAACAAATCTGACAGATTTCTTTGACTGGGTGATTAGAAAGGTGGATCAGGGAGGGGCGGTGGATGTGTCCTACCTGGATTTCAGCAAGGCCTTCAACATTGTCCCACATAAGAGGCTAGTAAACAAGCTGGCCAGTCTAGGAATGGGTCCCAAGGTGGTAAACTGGGTCAAAAATTGGCTGAGTGATAGGGACAGAGGGTGGTGGTGAACGGGGTTCAATCCAAAGAGAGGGGGCTGACCAGTAGGGTCCTACAGGGATCAGTGTTTGGGCCAGTCCTTTTTAATGTCTTCATAAGTGACATTGCAAAAGAGCTAGAAGGGAAGATGTGTCTCTTTGCAGCTGACACAAATATATGCAATAGGGTTGACACTCCAGGAGAGGTAGAGAAAATAATAAGGAACCTAAGCAAGTTTGAGGAGTGGTCAAGGGTGTCGCAGCTAAGATTCAATGCAAAGAAGTACAAATCATGCACTCCGGGCACAGAAATGTGGGGGAGGAGTACATGGCATGGGGTCATAATGCCGAAGGAAAAACAGTGTTGGAAAACAATGCTGCAGTCAAAACAGCGCGTGTAAAAACCAGAAAACACTGACCAAAACAATTACAGCACAGACCAGAAGAAAAATTGGGAAACATTCCCATTTCTTTACTTTTTGTGGGGGGCACCCCTAGGCTTTTTCAAGAGAACTGGTTCTAGTGTACAAACAAGTATAGATAATTTTAGTAATAAATTTTCACGCAAAAAAATTTAGTCATATCATACATTTTAGCACCAAAACACCTAATGCAGCAAAATCTTACCAGAGTGAAACAGTTGTATCAACCATGCAGTGATACATTAGCTCCTTGGTTCAATCCCCTAACCAGATCTGCACTGGCTAGGCTGTGGTGAACAGCAATGCACCATTTGAGGTGTTTGCGAGAATACTGATGTGATTGTTTCAACCTGGTAAGATTTTGCTGCATTAGATTTTTCAGTGATAAAATGTATGACATGAATAACCTTTAGTGTAAAAATGTATTACTAACATAAACCTATATTTGTTTGTACACTAGAACCATTTTCCCTTGAAAAGGCCTAGGGGCATAGGTGAAAAAGTTTGGGATGTTTTATAAGTGGCCAAACAAGATATTGATATAGAAACATAGAGACATAGAAGGTGACGGCAGAAGGGGACCTCAAGGTCCATCTAGTCTGCCCATGGTATATAGATTACTACCCCCACCCTGTTATCCCCTCTTTGAATGATTCCTTTGTGCTTATCCAAAGCCTTTTTGAACACTTAGACCATTTTGGTCCCCACAGCCTCTGAGGGTAAGCTGTTCCAGGCATCCACCACCCTTTCCATGAAGAAGAACTTTCTAACATTGGTCCTGAACTTTCCCCATTTCAGTCTAAGATCATGACCCATCATTCTACTACCCTCCTTAGAATCAAAAATTTCCTGCACCTGTACCTTATTTATACCCTTAATGTACTTGAAGGTCTCGATCATGTCTCCCCTCTCCCTCCTCTGTTCCAGGGAGTACATGTTTAATTCCTTCAACCTGTCCTCATATGACATTTGATATACTCCTTATAACATTTTTGTTGCCTTCATTTGTACTGTCTCTATTCTGTCAATGTCCTTTCTGAGGTGTGGTCTCTAAAATTGGATACAGTATTCTAGGTGGGGATGGACAAGTGTCCTATACAGCGGCAGTACCACCTCTCACTTCTGGATCATTATTCCCCTCCCAATGCATCCCTGCATTCCACGGACCTTAAGTGCTGCCTTCTCGCACCATCTATTCACTTTCAAGTCATCCGATATTACAACCTCCAGATCACGCTCTTGGCTGGTCATTGCTAGTCTTTCTCCTCCCAAGTAGTACTCCTTTTTTGGCTTCCCTCTTCCTATATGCATGACCTTGCACATTATGGCATTGAAATTCAGCTGCCTTGCTCTAGACTACTCATTCCATTTTCATTTGTCCTGCTGAGGAGTCCACTCTGTTACGAACATACGAAAATGTGAAACTGCCTGCAGAAACAAGCCACATGGTCTATCAAGTCTGCTAAAATGTGCAACTAGCTCCCTTACCTTGCAACTTCCCCACCCCACCCCTCACATTTACCCCCACATCTCACCCTGTCCCATCCCCTTTTGAAATTATCCACTGTCTTACAGAAGACCAACTCCTTTGGCATAGTGCTCCATTGCACCACAGCCCTCTCCATGAAAAAGTGTCTCCTCATCTCCTTCTTATATCTCCCCTCCTCCAACCTGAGATGATGTCCTCTCATGTCCCTCTCCCTCCTTAGTTTAAATATCCTGTCAGTGTCTGTCTTAGTTATCCCCTTGGTTGCATATCTTGGTGTCATCTGCGAACAGATACACCTTCCCATTGAGCCCATTTGCAATGTCAGCTATGAATACATTGAATAGTAGAGGCCCAACACAGAACCCTGGGGTATCCCACTGGTTACATAGAAACATAAAAATTGTCAGCAGATAAGGACTGCCAGGTCCATCCAGTCTGCCTGAAAGCCCTACACTAGTTCGTGGCCTCTGACCCTACCTGGTCAATGGCTTTTCACTCCTCCTTCCCACCTCTAAGGTACCCTTATGCCTGTCCCATACATGTTTAAAACCCTCCACTGTGCTCAACACCTCCTGTGGCAGTCTATTCCATGTGTCCACCACCCTCTCTGTGAAGAAAAACTTTCTCACATTTCTGGGCCACCACCTTCTAATTTCATATCATGCCCCCTCGTTCTTGTACATCTCTTATATTGGAAGATGTCTCCCCCCTGCACCTTGTTAATGTCCTTAAGGTACTTGAATGTTTCTATCATGTCCCCCCAATCCCTCCTCTCCTCCAGCAGGTACATATTGAGGTCCTTTAGTCTCTCTTCATATGTTTTCTGGTGCAAGCCCTATACCATCTTAATCACCCTTCTCTGGACCACCTCCACCCTGTCAATGTCCTTGCAAAAGTGCGGCCTCCAAAATTGCACACGGTGCTCCATGTGAGGCCTCACTAGTGTTTTGTACAATGGCATCACCACCTCCCTTCTGCTAATGATACCTCTGCCTATGCACCCCAGCATGACACTGGCCCTCCCTGGAACCTTTGTACTCTGCTTAAACACCTTTAGGTAATCAGAAATTATAACCCCCAGGTCCCTTTCTTCCTTGGTGATAGTCAGCAACTCTCTCACCATCCTGTAGCTCTCCCCAGGGTTCCCTCTTCCCAGGTGCATTATTTTGCACTTCTTGGAATTGAACTTTACTTGCTATACTTCAGACTATTTTTCAAGCTTCTCCAGGTCCCTCCTCATTTTCTCCCCCCTGTCCGGAGTATTCACCCTGTTACAGATCTTGGTGTCATCTGCAAACAGGCAGACCTTTCCCTCCAATCCTACTGCAATGTCACTAATGAACACATTAAACAGGACTGGCCCAAGGACTGATCCCTGAGGTATCCCGCTGGTCACCCCCCTCTCCCCTGATTGGATCCCATTTACCACCACCCTCTACTTCCTGTCCATTAGCCAGTTCCTAACCCAGTTTACCACCTTGTGCCCCATAACCAGACTACTCATTTTGTGGACCAGCCTTTTATGTGCAGTGTCAGTGGCTCAGTAGGTAGCACAATCGCCTCTGAGGCCGGGAGATCAGAGGGCTGTGGGTTCAGTTCCCACATCTGGCACTTGGGTTAATATCCCAGTACTGACACTGTAGTGCAGCATGAGAGGGGTGCTGCACTTCTGAGGTGCCATCTTTCGGATGAGATGTTAAACCGAGGTCCCATCTGCCTGGATTGGTGGTAGTTCAGGTGGATGTTAAAGATCCCATGGCACTTATCGAAAAGAGTAGGGGAATTTCCCCGGTGTCCTGGCCAAATTTCCTTCATTCACTAAAAATACCACCAACAGCTTAATCTGGTTCAAGATCAGTTGGCATTCATCTGTATCCCCCTCCCCCGGGTCGTGCCTGAAAATAGGCAGGATTTGTCTAGTGCACTTACCCGGTCAACAAAAACTAAATAAAAATAAAAAAAATGTGGGACAGTGTCAAAGACTTTGCTGAAATTGAGGTAAATGGCATCTACTGCCTCCCTCAATTTACTTCCCTTGTCACCCAGTCAAACAAAATCTATCAGATTCATCTGATATGACCTTCTTGCTGTGAATCCATGTTGCCTCAGATCCTGGACACTGCTGGATTCCAATTGTTCCACTGTTCTTTCTTTAAGCAGTTACTCCATGATCTTACCCACTACTGAGATGAGGCTGACCAGTCTATAGTTCCCCACCTCCTCCCTACTATCACTTTTGTGTATAGAGACGAAATGTGCCCTCTTCCAGTTCTTTGGAACCACTCCTGTGTTGAGTGACTCCATGAATAGTGCTACCAGGGTGCCGCTAGCTCTTTTCGCAGCTCTCTCTTAGTATCCTCGGGTGTATGCCATCTGGCCACATTGCTTTGTTCACCTTCAGTTTTGTGAGTTCTTCCAGGACTCTCTCCACTGTGAATCAACCTGTGTTTACCTCTTCCCCCCTCCCCCTCATGTCTGTTACCCAGTTGTGGTCCCTGACTCTCCCTCTCACTAGTGAATACTGAACAGATGTATTTGTTCAGTAGTTCTGCCTTTTCCATGTCTCCCTCCTTACACTCCCCTGTATCCCCTTTGAGCCTTACAATCTCCACCCTAATTTTCCTTCTTTCACTAATGTTACCTTTCTTTTACTGATAATGTGCCGTTTACCTGCACTGTCTGCGTTCTACCATGCCACCACTTCCTGCCCCACCTCCATGTAGTCCAACTTCTTTACCAGCCTTCTGTGAGGGACAGAGTTGAAGGTTTTGCTAAAGTCCAGGTAGACTACATCCACTGCCCCACCCCTCACCCCCATTATCCACTGTCTTTGTAACCCAGTCGAAAAATTTGATCAGGTTAATTTGGCAAGACCTCCCTGCCATTAACCCATGTTGTTTATGATCCAGTTGCCCACTGGTTTCAAGGAATGCTATTATCCTCTGTTTGAGTAATGATTCCATCAATTTTCCCTCCATGGAAGTGATGCTCACCAGGTGATAGTTTCCTGCTTCTTCTCTGCTACCAGATTTATGAAGTGGGACCACTGTTGCACTCGTCCAGCCTTTGGGAACCTCCCCACTCACCAGTGATTTGGTGAAGAGTTCCACTAGGGGTGTTATGAGTTCCTTCCCCAGTTCTTTTATGATTCTGGGGTGCATGTCATCTGGTCCCATTGCCTTTTCCACTTTTAGGTTGTTAAGCACCTTCGAGACTTGGTCTGATGTGACAGGGCTTGTATCAACCCCTAGTCCAGCAGTGCTGTTCCTTCTTAGTGCTGGTCCATTTACCTCCCTCTCCCCTGTAAATACAGAGCAGCAGTAATTGTTTAGGACTTCTGCCTTCTCCCTATCCCCCTCTTCTAGATTTCCTCCATCTGCTTGTAATCCTACTATTCCCCCCTTTGTCTTCCTTTATTCCCTTATGTACCTTAAGAAGGTCTCGTCCCCTCTTTTTACACCTTCTATCCTCATCTCAGTTTGTGCTTTAGCCTTCTTTATTAATTTACCAGACCCCTTTAATTTCTCTTTGTATGATTTCCTGTCTTCATTTGTTGCTTTGAATTTCTTATAGGCTGCCCATTGGTCCGTGACCTTCTTGATAGCACCCTTAATGTTTTCCCAGATTTCCTCAAATTTCAGCTAGGCAGTGCCTCATTTTCTGAAAGTCTGCTCTCCTAAAGTCAAGGACCCTAATGTTGGAGTGACTGGTGTCCTCTGCTGTGATAATGTTTAAACTGACCCTGACCATACAATGGTCACTGTTCCCTAGATGGAAGTGGCACCCTACTTCAGTCTCCTTTACCCTCTCACCATTTGTGAGAATGAGGTCTAGTACGGCTTTGCCTCTTGTTGGAGAATCTACAAGCTACCTCAGACCTTCCCCTTGCAAGCTCATTAAACAGTCCCTGCTTCTCGTTGATACTGCCGATTTTGTTTTCCAATGTATGTCAGGTAGGTTAAAATCCTCTACCAGTATCACCTCCCACTTGTCTGCCATTTTGTATATTATCCTGAGTAGTTCCTTGTCCCCATGTTCTCTCAGCGATGGAGTCTTATATACAACTCCTATTCTGATGATCTCCCCATTACCAGTGTCAGCTGCCAGCCACAGTGCCTCAGTTTCACTGGGAGAGCCCCATATCTCTTTGGTGTTTATATCCTCCCGTACATATATTGCCACCCCCCCCCCTTTTTTCCTTTCATGTCCTTTTGTGTAGATTGTACCCTGTGATTGTCATGTCCCAGTCCAGGTTATCTGTAAACCAGGTTTCCGTCACAGCTACTCAGTCTGGTCCCATGGTGGCCATGAGGTCAGGAAGCTTGTTTGTTAGGCTTCTTGCATTTGCAGCCATTGCCCTCCATAACTGTTTCACTCATTTTTGTTTGGTGGTGTTTTGTCTTCTCTTGTTGCCCTGTTTTTCTGGTCTCTCCTGGTGTACTTTGCAATTTATTTTTAGTTGTAATGGTTTTATGGGGAGTGGTGACCTGCACAGTGGTCTCCATGATGTGTGCTGTTCCCAGCTCCCCTTTTTTTAGTTTAAATGACTGGCGTATACATCTAACTTTTGACCAAGCACCCCCATCCTTTCTTTGGTGAGGTAAAGGCCATCATATCGAACAAATCCTCTCTCTCTCTCTCTCTCTCTCAGAAGCTCTGCCAGTTTTCTATGAAGTGGTAGCCCTTTACCTGGCACAATTCACACAGGCATGAGTTAAGTCTGTTTATTTCTTCTTCTCTGACTCACTTTGTGCTACCACTTCTTTCCTATACTGGCAGAACTTCCGAGAAGGCTAAGGTGGATGAGAGAGAGTTCAGTCTGTTTGCTAGTTCTGCAGTGTGCTGTTTGGCCTCCTCCATTGTTTGATTGGCCTGATCGTTTGTCCCAAGGTGGATTACAGCATGTGCGTTCTCACCTTCCTTATGTACGAGTCTCTCTATGTGGTTTGTGTCCTTCTCTTCAGAGGCTCCTGGAAGGCACTTTACCGCTACCCTAGTTTTGACGTTAGAATTTAGGTGGGGTTCTACACCGCGAATCATGGAATTCCCAATTATGAGTAGTTTACTTTTCTTCATAACATTTTTATCTTTTGATTTTATATTTTTATCAGTTGTAACATGACACTGGTTTTTAACATTGATATTTTCTGGTTCTAGATCTGCTTCCAGCAATGAGTACCTGTTTTTAGTTGGGATGAGGTGCTATGTTCGTGGTTTTTCTTGTTTATCCTAACTGCTTTGCATCGCCTGTCCCCCCTAACCACCTGCCTACCTTCTTGCCCTGTGTCCTGTCTGTGGCAGGGGTTGACATATGGGTTCTGGTGCATTGAAGGCAGAGTTCGAGATGGCCTGTTCCTATGTGTTTGGCACCAGAGTTCATGTATTTGGGTCCGGGCTTCCTAGAGCTGGGCCCTGAGGTCAGTGATGGTTCAGCAAGAATGACAGGGGCCATGAAGCTGGAAACAAGTTCTGAGGAATATTGAATGAAAGCTTGAATTTTTTATGAAAATTCAGTCTGCTGGTTTGACCCAACAGACTTTTTGGAATGTACACCTTGTTCTTTGTGCACATATCGGCAGACTTCTAACTACAAGGGTTGTTCACCAAGGATGCTCATCCCACTTTTTAACTGAAATTCAATGCCAAAAATTGGAAGGTTATGCACTTCAGAAGACTGAACTGCAGTTTGGTAACTGAAGGGCTGTTGCCCTGGGTTAGTTCACAATAATGGTAAATGTGACAACTTCTTACAGGTCATTCAAGAAAAAAAAGCCACTTTTGGCAGGTGCAGTATGACCTGCTCCAAAGGTCGATTCCTATGGGGCAGCTATGAACAAAATTTACCATTCAACATTTGGTCTAAGTTCAGAAAGTAATCAGTTTAGTTTGGCAAAGTGAGCACAGTGATGTGCTACATTATCATGAGGTGCAGGAGAGAGAGAGAGAGAGAGAGAGAGAGTGACAGAGACAAAGAGAGGGAGAGTGGGAGTTACAGCACGGAAAGATTCTGGTTGGAGTCTGAAAGCAGAATCTACATGGAAGGAAAGTTTGGCAAAATGGACTGAGAAAGCTGAAAAATAGAGTTTTTTTCCGAAGGGCACAGTATCCAGACCCAAAAGCTTGAGCTGAGATATGGAGGATAACTGATGGCAATGATGGCCAACAGAGCAAAAAAAGGACTTTGCAAACAGTACTCAGAGAGAGCCTGGGATCTGCAGCATGGGGCCATGTTGAGAAGGAGAAGCAGTCCATACCTGTAGCCTGTAGTAAGAGATTAACTTTAACAGCATAAGTTCAATACCAGCCATCTAGTCTGGCCACAACCTAAGTAACCATCCAACTATGTTCATATTATGTGCTAATTCAAATGAGTAAAAAACTTTACATTTTCACTGTTTCTTAATGTGAGGGTGTGATAAAGACCTGTCAGAAGACAGCCATACCTGACAGAAAGTTTGACCCATGGCAGCAAGAATCCTAACCGCAGTGCAATTTTACTGGCCAAAACATGATGGAGTGAACTAGAACATGGATAATGCTTTTAAGAACATCTCAGTCTCACCTAGGAGCTTGAAACCACATTTAAGAGGACCCTGATTTTTGTTTTTTCACAGAAAATCTGGCACAAATCATGGAATCCTGATTGGTTTGCGGGTGTTGAATTTTTCCACTGGTGCCAAACAGAAACTGCATGTCACTGCACAGAATTCCCAAGATTTCAGCATCTTAAAACAGATCGTGCTCAGCTGTGCATTCATTTTGCTCTGCTGCTTATAGAATCAGTGAGGAAACCACTCACAAGGCTTCATTGTAATCACCCATGCTTCAGTTTAACCACCCATGCTTCCCTCCAGCTTTTTAATCAGCTCAGCTGAGGACTGCTCTCCATCCTGAAAGCATAGTTTTATTTAGTATGTTCCTAAACTTCTTTTATCATTTGTATTGCACTGGATGATATATAAAAAGCTAATTATCAGTACACACTGGGATTTGGACTGGGCAGTGGGGGTGTGGGAGTCAGGTTTAAAGTTCAACCGCTCCTGCATCTAACCCTTTATTCGATCAGCTGATGTGACTGTTCACCAACCTGAAAGTAACATTTTTGTGTAGGAAAAGTATACGCCTAAACATTTTTCACACTAGATAATTTAAAAATGGTAAGTACAAACAGTGTGGGTACTTGTGTGGTATATCAGGGGTATTGTGAAAGTGATTATTGTGTATTGTTCCAGCCACTAGTAAGGAAAGAGGGGGGGTTACAGTGTCCCAGAGGGCTGTGCCCAGGTAAGCTTGACCACTACCAACCCTGACCTCCGGGTGGAGGCACCCGTTTCAGAACTCAGGCCCCTTAACCTGCTACTAGCCAAGCAGGCAGGGGTAGTAGCCCTTGGGATAGCACCACCTAGGGGTTGCAAAAAGAACAACAAAAAAAGGCTAAGCATCAGCCCACTTGGGGAATCGGGCTAGATAGCAGGGGTGGGGTGTCATGTTTAATGTTTAAAAGCTCTCATCTAATCCTATGATCAGCTGATGCAACTGTCCTCCATCTGAACAGTGAAGCTTTTGTGTAGAAAAAAGTACAATATGTGTTGGGGGCTGAAGTGCTGCTGCTGCCATCATATATGAGAGCTGGGGGCCATAACGCTGCTGCCATCACACCGAAGGGATGAAAGCCATGTTGCTGCTGCTGCTGCCACCGCCACCCTGAGGGATGGGGCCATAGTGCAGCTGCTTTTGCTGCTGCTGCTGCTGCTGCCATCACCTCTGAGGGATAATCAGCTATAGCGTTGCTGCCATCACACCTGAGGGATGGGGGCTGTAGTGCTGCTGCTGCTGTCACCCTGAGGGATAGGAGCCATAGTGCTGCTGCCACGATTTCAAGGGGTGAGGGTCATAATGCTGATATCATTACCACTGAGGGATGGGAGCAACAGTGCTGCTGCCATAACTCCTGAGGGATGTAGTGCTGCTCCTGCTGCTGCTGCTGCTGCTGTCACCCCTTAGGGATGTGGGCCATAGTGGTGCTGCTGCTGCTGTAACACCTGAGGGATGGGAGGCTGTAGTGCTGCTGCTGCTGCTGCTGTCACCCCTTAGGGATGTGGGCCATAGTGGTGCTGCTGCTGCTGTAACACCTGAGGGATGGGAGGCTGTAGTGCTGCTGTAACACCTGAGGGATGGGAGGCTGTAGTGCTGCTGCTGCTGCTGCTGCTGTCACCCCTTAGGGATGTGGGCCATAGTGGTGCTGCTGCTGCTGTAACACCTGAGGGATGGGAGGCTGTAGTGCTGCTGTAACACCTGAGGGATGGGAGGCTGTAGTGCTGCTGCCACTCCTAAGGGATGGGAGCCTGTAGTGCTACTGCTTCTGCCATCACACCGGAGAGTTAGGAGCCTTAGTGCTGCTGCCATCACACCTAAGGGATGGGAGCCATAGTACTGCTGCTGCCACTGTCAACCCGAGGGATGAGGCCGTAGTGTTGCTGCTGCCATCACCTCTGAGAGATTGCCAGCTATAGTGCTGCTGCCATTACACCTGAGGAATGGGGGTCATATTGCTGCTGCTGACACTCCTGAAGGGTGAGGGCCATAGTGCTGTCACCATTACTCTTGAGGGATGGGAGCCATAGTGCTGCTGCCATCACCCCTGAGGGATGGGGGCTATAGTTCTGCTCCTGCTGCTGTCACTGCCATCACTCAGGGATGGGGGCTGTAGTGCTGCTGCCATGACTCCGAGGGGTGAAGACCATAATGCTGCTATCATTACCACTGAGGGATGGGAGCAATAGTGATGCTGCCATAACCCCTGAGGGATGGGGACTATAGTGCTGCTCCTGCTGCTGTCACTGCCATCATTCAGGGAGGAGGCTGTAGTGCTGCTCCTGCTGCTGTCACTGCCATCACCCAGGAATGGGGGCTGTAGTGCTGCTCCTGTTGCTGCTGTCACTGCCATCACTCAGGAATGGGGCTGTAGTGCTGCTCCTGCTGCTGTCACTGCCATCACCCAGGAATGGGGGCTGTAGTGCTGCTCCTGCTGCTGCTGTCACTGCCATCACTCAGGAATGGGGCTGTAGTGCTGCTCCTGCTGCTGTCACTGCCATCATTCAGGGAGGAGGCTGTAGTGCTGCTCCTGCTGCTGTCACTGCCATCACTCAGGAATGGGGCTGTAGTGCTGCTCCTGCTGCTGTCACTGCCATCATTCAGGGAGGAGGCTGTAGTGCTGCTCCTGCTGCTGTCACTGCCATCATTCAGGGAGGAGGCTGTAGTGCTGCTCCTGCTGCTGTCACTGCCATCACTCAGGAATGGGAGCTGTAGTGCTGCTCCTTCTGCTGCTGTCACTGCCATCACTCAGGAATGGGGCTGTAGTGCTGCTCCTGCTGCTGCTGTCACTGCCATCACTTCAGGGATGGGGGCTGTAGTGCTTCTCCTGCTGCTGCTGCTGTCACTGCCATCACTCAGGGATGGGGGCTATAGTGCTTCTCCTGCTGCTGCTGTCACTGCCATCACTCAGGGATGGGGGCTGTAGTGCTGCTCCTGCTGCTGCTGTCACTGCCATCACTCAGGGATGGGGGCTGTAGGGCTTCTGTTGCTGTCACCCCTAAAGGATAGGGACCATAGTGCTGCTCCTTCATTCACCCCTCAGAGATAGGGGCTATAGTGCTGTTGTCACATGTGAAGTCTGGTCAACTCAGGATGCCAAACATGAGGTCAGCTACATGTATACACACACACACACACACACACACACACACACACACACACACACACACGGGGTAGCGAATAGGCACTGATAATAGTGGGAGGACCGTGTATACATACAGTATAATACAAAACCAAAGTTGGGTACAGGTTGAGCTTATCATAGAGTTTATTATTTTTAAAAACTACAAGGATTGATGCACAATACTAGACAGCAAAATTCCTAAAATACATGCTGGCTGAGAAAAAAAAGCTTACAAAATAAAACTCTGGTTAAAAAGGATTTTGGCTGAGAAATAAAATTGTTAAATAAAGTTTACAAAACAAAACAGATTTTGACTTTACAGAAACTGGTGACAATACTGGGTTTTCCTTTCAGCAAAACAGATTTTGCACTTTTTCAATCACAGCAAACCAGTGTCCCTGAACATTTTCTTCAACCATCAGGAGGGGACTAACCCAGTAACTGAAAGCATGAAGCCAGCTGAGTATTCCGTACTAAAACACCTGACGGAGATGAATCTCCATAATTCTTACCTTACAGCGTATAAGCTGGACTCTGGGCTCTGAAAGGGTATGACGATCAAGCTTGAGGGTCATGCAGGCATGGTGGCAAAGAGCTCTAAGACCTGTACTTAAATAATTGCCTGTCTAGAGGGTTGTATATGTATATTTCTTAACTGTTTTGAGTTAAACTATTTCATGTATTCATAACATTTATCATGGTAAAACTGAAAGTTCAAGTGCCTGACCATGCATGATAGAATCTTGTAATGTTACAATATATACTGTGTGCTCATTCGCTTATTTCACAGTGTACTGTACCTGTATATTTCTATTAGATTTGAACATTTTTGTTTAATGAAACAAATATACTTGCTTGATTCCAATTTTGTTTTCAATATTTTCCTTGTGTCTTCTACCTGTGGTCCAGGTATTAACTTATGCAAAGGGTAAACACATAACATTGTCCCCTTCGCAGCTCAGAATTAAAAAAATGAAAGTGTCTGAAGGCTGAACTACTGAACCCTAGTCAGAAGATGTTTTTATTGAGAAAACATCCCAGTGATGAATAGTAAGGGGTTAATGGTTCACCAGTAAATCATCCAACCATAGCACAAATTTAATAACTGTGCTCATTACAGTGTAAGCTCATCAGTCATCAGTATTTGTAATCATAATGAACTATTTAAGATATTCAACCTCCATGTATTGCTTGCATTGTGAGTTTAAAGTTCTATGATTCTTTAAATGGTAGCCAACAATAAAAATTCAAATGCAAAAGAGCTCCAGGTGTGAGAACACTGTACAAACTGCTTGGCCATACAATTCATGAAAATATTTACCTGAGCCACCAAAGCAGGAGGCAGGTGGGGCAGCTTCACAAGTGTTCCTATAGAAGGATTTACCACAGCTCCAGGTTCAGCTGGCACACAGATGTTGCTTTGCAGCCAATACAATTCCATTGAAATGTTATTAAGGTTAATGAGGTCAAGCAGTAAGTCTCAGGACGAGATACTTTTTTCTGCAGTTAGTGCAGCAACACCTGTGTGCTTCGACAGGGTAGGTAAGCATTTCCAAACATAATTTCTTTATCAGACAGCACTTTTTTTAAATATATTTAAGTACTTCCAGAAAATATATGAATGCGCCTGCAGAAACCTCCTGGTCTATTAACGTCTGCTTGAGTGTGCAGCTAGCTCCCCCAAATTACAGCTGCCCCACCCCCTCTCCTTTTGTCCGCCCTCGGCCGTTCTCAGCCTCACCCACCCTACTCTCCCCTGTTCTCTGTCCCATGCCCTTTTAAAGCTACCCACAGTTCTGCATGGTATCACCCTCTCTGGTAGGGCATTCCACTTCGACACCACTCTCTCTGTGAAGTAATGAATCCTCATCTCCCTCTTAAATCTTCCCCGATCTACTCTTAGCCCATGCCCTTTAGTGTCCCTTCTCTTCCTCAGTTTAAAAACTCCATTGGCTCCATCCTTGTTGATGCCCCTCAGATACTTGAAAGTTCCAATCATTTCCCCCCACCAGTCAACCCCCAGCAGATTGAAGTCCCCCCAATGACAATGTTCCCCTTCCTACATACCCTCCTGATTCATTCTGCTAACTCCCTGTCCAGCTCCTCTGCCTGGGACAGCAGCTGTACACCACCCTGAACCTCAGCTCTCTCACCTTGGAGTCCAGAGCTGCATACAAATTACCCATTCTCCTTTCCTCCCCCTCTTCCCTTGTAGATTTGATCCCATCCCACATAGATTGCCACCCCACCCCCACCCCCACTCCCACCCCACGGTCTTTCCTGTACAATTTGTACCCTGGGATTGCCAGATCTCAGTCCTGGTACTCAGTGGCCCACGTTTCCCTGATGGCCGCAATATCCACCCTCTTCACTGCCAAGAGTGCCTGTAACTCAGCTGATTTGTTACCTAAGCTTCTCGCATTCGGTGAGTCCACCCTCCATCCTGTCCCTTCCCCTTATTTTCTGTGCTTCTCCTCCTTCCTATTCCCCCCCCATGCAATGTCCCTGAATCCTTCCCTACTAGTTTGGGGGGTAAGTTTGTTTGTCTCCTCTCTTCGGGATCCCCACCTACCAGCTGTCCACTCGCAACCCCCCCCACCTAGTTTAAATCCACCTTTGTCGCTATATACCTCTCTAACTTCTTCTTTAATACCCCCTTCCTCTCCCCACTCAAGTGCAGCCTATCCCCTGCATATAGATCATTATTGTCCCAGGTTCTGCCCCATCCACCCAATACCCCGTACCCCTTGGATTGACACCACACCCCCAACCATGTGTTGAACTCCCCAATCCTTCTTTTCCTTGCTGTACTCACACAGGGTAATGGGAGCACCTCTCAGAAGGCCACCAACACCCCTATCACTTCGCACAGCCTTCCCTTACCCTCAAACCTCTCCCTCACTACCTCCACCATCTCCCCCACAAGGTCACTTGTCCCCACATGCACTACTATATGCAGTTTCCTCCTACCCCTCCCTGCACACTTTAGAATTGACAGCCCCATCCTGTCTGCTGTTAACCCTAGCATGGACTCCACCCATATGCGACTATGCCATTCCCCCTTGCTGCCCCATCTGATCCCCTTAAGTATGGAGTCCCCCAATATCAATATACCCCCTACTTCTGCTAGCTACCAGATGAACTAGTGAACATGGTGCTGCCAAGCTGGGTTTTTGAGCAGACGCTGGTTGTTGGCAATTGAATGTCCAGCTGTGGAGAGCACAGCTCTTAGCCGTGCCATGCTCTAGCACTGCAGCAATATCTGCTGAAGGGCTAGGAGACTTGCTTCCCCACTCAGGGTATTCTGTATGAATGTGAGTTCAGATGTGGAGTTGGAGAGGGTGGCTGCCAGAGGGTCAGGGGTTACAGTGGAGGAAAATGGCTGCTGACAGTACAGTATGATGGCAACAGTATACCTGGGTCTCATGTTCCCAACCACGCCTCATCAGAATGTGTTGCCTTAGGGGGTTAACATCCCTCTTGGGTTCCACTATGCAATAGCAAGCCATAGAGACAGCTGGGGGTAGTAGACAGAGTTGTTGGTGCTGAGTAGTTGCTGGCAGAGGCCTGATGTGGTATGCTTGGCCAGAATGATAAAAACCTTGATAGAAACAAAAAACACATTTCTGCTCTTATTTAGTTTTTTTCTTCATCCTGTCCTATTTTTGCATTAGCTTCTACACTACGTACGGAATGTATATTTTAAAACTAAAACAGGCAAAGAAGTATTTTTCGATGCAAATGGGGACCCTCCAGCAGTGTATGATATTGTAAACTGGCAACTTTATCCGGATGGTGCCAGCAGATATGTTAAGGTGGGACA
The DNA here is from genome assembly GCA_016271365.2 of Neoceratodus forsteri. Classification (NCBI taxonomy): domain Eukaryota; kingdom Metazoa; phylum Chordata; order Ceratodontiformes; family Ceratodontidae; genus Neoceratodus; species Neoceratodus forsteri. The sequence continues at coordinate 1,059,481,199 of CM028130.1, read as the reverse complement.
TTTTGACAACCTTGCTAAGGAGGGCAAGAAAATCACCATCAATGATACTGCCATCTTGTGGAGCAGAGGATATAATCAGGTTATTATATTCTATTACTTTACTGTTTTTAAATCACCACAGATATATGATTTTACATATCTTTTGTAGTCATGACAGAAGTCAATAAATTCATATAACAATCATTTTTTTTTCCCTCAATAATTTGGTGGCAACAATTTAATGTTCAAGTATAGTTAGTGAACTGCAAGTCTGAAGGGCCAGTGTCAGGGGTGCTATCCTTTGGGTTCATGTTCCAAAACAAAGACTGATACAGTGTGTAAAAAAAAGAAGGCAGCAGCATTCCTACAGATGGTTTCTTCTGTGGTAGAGTCTATCTGTTACCCTACTATATGCTGGCTGTTGCTGAGCCAGGCAGGGAAAGCACAGATATGTAGTACTTGGTGAAATTTGCACACTTTCCCTATTGCACGTTTTGTACAATGCACCAGCTATTTGTGCAATTTTTCACATATTACAAAAATTGAACAACATAATAGTGCAAAGAATCTGCAGTTTTGGCTCTTTTGGCGCATCTTTGGTGAAACTGCATTTTGAAGGACTTGTGGGGCAACTGGCAACTCATGCCCTTCCCCCCACTCCCCGCTGAGTGCTATTAAAGTGCACGTGCAAGTGTCCATTTAGATACTCATTTTATTTGCACTACCACTCTCCCCACCTCCTTTTGGCTCTATCATCCTACAGGGGAGTGCCTTGCATTCCCTGACGGTCCCAGTCAAAGGGCTGTGTTCTGTGGCACCTCCAGTGGTGTGCCGCTCCACAAGATGGCAGTTCTTTAAGTCATATGACCAAACTCTGTGGCACTTCTGTGAGGGCAGATGTCTCAGCTGTGAGACAGCATGTGAGCTGACAAAACCCAAATAGTGCTTAATCATCCAAGCACACACATACCTGCCCATCACCCAGTGGATAATAAGATACGGCATGCAGAAACTGGGCACTTTTGCAATTGGCAAATGTGAAGCAGGTGCAAAAACTGAGCATTTTGGAGAATGTTTTTGATTCTTTGCTTGAAGTGTGCAGTTTTTAAATGATGCAGTAGAAAGAAATGTGCACTATTAATACAAAGCGAATGAACAAAATTCAGACTTTGTATTATTTTGGCATGCATGTCACAAAACGAATTTTGTTGGTGTTAAAGTTTGACCTACAGTAGCTATACTGGATGCAGCATTGCTAGGACCTTTTTTGACAGCAACACAGCTTCTGTAAACTAATTTTCACATATTTGTACATACATGTCAGTTCCTGATTGTGAAGTGAGGAGTGAGGGGGCCTGATGGGTGTAGAGTCCCTTCTAACTTTAAAGATCAATTGCCATTAAAAATCTATGTTTGTTAATTTTTCCTGATGCTATGCACCAGCAACATAAACTGTGTTTAAGTACAATTCAGAGTTCTTCAAATGCACCATGTATATCTGTGCCAACGTGCTTTGTTTTAGACTGGTGAGATAGTAATGCCTGTTGCAAAAATAAACAAAGTTAAGGGTATAAAGAACAAGACCAGCCTTGTTGGTGCCAGCCAAATCTTGTTTTTACTGTTGCTCCTTTCCTGCCCTCTCAGACCTGCATTACACTGATGCTATCATGTTAGCCCTTACTCTTTAAATCTTTCTTCCTCAGCCATATATGAACAGTATTTTTTCTGTAAAAGGAGCAATAATATATAATCATTATGACAGCATACATTTTAATGTACTGTGCCAAGGTGTTCAATATACACATAATTGTTTTTAGTAGGAAGAAAACTCTGCTGTCACTAAAATGAGTCACCATACCAGTGTTCTTTCTGTAACATTTTTTGTTTACACCGCAACTTTCTGCTACGCTTGTCAATTTGTATGTTTCAGCACTGTGTACTTTACTACACATAGCACGATAGGTGAGATATCATGGACATCATCACGCCTCGGGTGGCTGGACATGAGGCTGCAGGCCAAGTGCATCCAACCATCCGAGAAGTGACGATATCCCATGATATACCACACCCTGGAGTGACTTATTGCTATTATGCACCGAGTTTGAAGTTTTATAAATAAAAAAAATAAAACAAACAGGTTTTAAAACATTTTATGAATGACCTTTTGAGTGGTGTAGGAGTACTTTTTGAAAAAATAGTTCTCAGACAGTAGAGAGCAAAGAGGCTGGTGGTGCCAGAACTTTATTGAAGTCGTGATGATGTAGCCTGATATCATCAGGGCTTCAAAGAGCTCTTCTTGACCAATCAGATTCCTCTATTTATGATCCTCAGTTCATAATAAAAGATAGAGCAGATCAATTTATTTTTGAGTAAGCCATTTTTTGGCTTTTAGGTACTAAAATGACACCATGCTTTTTCCCATGGAATGCCATGGCTCTGAGCACTCAGTGCAGAGACAGCAGTGACACAAACACAGTTTACTGGCACTCTTCAACATTACTGTTTTTTGAAAAGAATATTTTGTCATAAACCCACATCAGCAGTAAAAGAGACACAAAGCAACTTTCATATTTATAGAGCTCTTTAAATTAGTATATCACCTAAGCAATGATGACTGAGAAGCCAGTCATTTCCTAGGGATTAATGACTGAATGGGGGGATGGATGGCCCAAGGCTCAGCTGAGGGCTACCTCTCACGAGCCAATTGTTTAATCTTAGGAAACAACTGGATTTGAGGTTATTATTGCAATTATAAGTCTAATCACAATAACAACCTTGCTTTTCTATCTTTCTTTTTTTACTTACAGTGGATGTTTTGAGCATGGTGGAGGGAATGGTGCAGTGCAAGGATGTCTCACGCAGCATATGTTGCTGGCACACAACATGGACTGGCAGCTGTATTGGTCATTTCTAAGTGATTCATGACTGATCCATTAGCCAATCAGGAGCTTTGCTGGAATCAAGAATATTTAATTAGACTTATAAAACATATTAGTGCTAAAACTGAATGGAGACTCAGGAAGGTGACACCGTATTGTTGCCTCCTCTGCACCTCCACTCACCAGCTCCTCTCATCCTTAGATAATTAGAATGAGATAGGAAACACTCCTGAAGCTGGGACTTGTGCATTGTCCAAAGGAGGGACACGGTTATGCAGGTAGAATACTGGGTATAATATCAGGTTTTAGGACAGTAGGAGGCCTTTGCCTGTGTTGACTGTCCCCCAACTTCTCGGTGGTCATAACCTAAAAGGCTGGACACAGTCATGTGGTCATCCAGTTTTTTTAAATATCTAAAGGCTAGGAGTTTGGACAACAAGGTTGGGCAGTCTGTTCCAGATACTAATCACCCTCTGGGTGTAGAGGTTCTTCCTGATCTCTTTTTTGTATGTTTCTGCAGAAATGTGTTGTCCTCATAAATTCTGACATTTTTATGTTTACTTGCACGCATGTGCAAGAAACATAGTGCCTTCATCGGAGATTTCGGAGGTGTGTCACCTCCTCCTCCAATTCAGTCAGTGGGCTGGCAGGCACGGCACCTGTAAGCCAATGCATTTTGGAGCTGTCTATGACACGCTCCAAAATGCAGTGGCATACAGTTGAAAGGGGGAGCTACGCTTGGGTGAGCACCGATAAGATGCTCGGCTGCTCACGCCAGGCCCCCCACGCACAGACAGATGTGCGCACCCCGTGATTGTATAGCCGGCGGGGTGCCCAATCCCTGGCCGGCTGAGCCGCGCCCCACCCCCCTAGTTGTGGTGCCACGCTGGGAGCCCACCCCAGCTGGGAAGCACTGTAGTCCTTGGCGTCAGGGGTGCCCAATCCCCGTCGGCTGAACGCCCCCTCAAGTCCTTGTGCATGCTGGGAGCCCACCCAGCGTGGCAAGCGTCCCTGCGATCTTTTTTGTTTTAGACCTGTAAAATAAAAACTGTCCCATGGCGGCGTCTCCCAACCCCTCCCACAACCTCACCCACCCACTGCGCACCCAGCCTCCCCACACCCCCACCCCATACTTACCTACCTCCGGACTCTGGCGCGCGATCTTGGTGGACGGGAACCGTCTGCACTCTTCAAAGCCGACCGCGAACTGAGGAAATGCGGTAAGCTGTATAATGGGTTACATAGAGTTTCAACTTTGTGCATATCTGGGCATTTTAGGAATCTTTATAAATTTCAAGTTTTGGGACCCTTCTCATGAATTATGTCACTGTCATGGCGTTATTTGGGCCCAGGGTGATTTCGTGCAGTGACTGCACAGTGACTGTGAAATCACCCTTCAGGCCTGAATACTGCCATGACAGTGACATCATTCATGAGAAGGGGTCCCAAAACCCCATGTTGAAAATTTGGTGCCAAAATTCCAAAAATTACTGTTTTACGAGCGTGCGTTGCGCAGTTCCTACGCAGGCTCGTAAGTTCACGAAATTTCAATATTTTCACTCCAGATTTTCAACATTGCCATTTTACCACACCTTCTTATGAGTAGTACAGCTGTCATTTTCACATCTCACCAAAATGTATTTCCACCCATGTAGCAGAATGGCGCAGTCAGTGTGAAATCAATATCACGGAAAATTAAGAAAATCACAGTGACACTGTTCATGAGCAGAGGTCTTAAAATGGCTATGTTGAAAATTTGCGAAAAATTCCAAAATGACTGTTTTACGAGGGTGCATCTGCATTTCCTACGCAGACACTCATAAGGTCGCGAATTTTCAATATTTTCACTCCAGATTTCCAACATTGCCATTTTATCACACCTTCTTATGAGCAGTACAGCTGTCATTTTCACATGTCACCCAAAACGTGTTTCTGCCAAGTAGCACACAATGGCAGTCGTGTGCGAGATCAATGTATGGGACAAATTAAAGAAAATCACGGTGATACTGTTCATGAGCTCAGATGTTAAAATGGCTATCATTGAAATTTAGTGAAAAAGTCCTAAAATGACTATTTCTGACGTCGTTGCACAGCTCCTATGCACTTCGTAAGTTCACAGATTTTCAATATTTTCACTCCAGATTTCCAACATTGCCATTTTACCACACCTTCTTATGAGTAGTATAGCTGTCATTTTTCACATGTCACCCAAAACGTGTTCCCCGCCATGTAGTGCACAATGGCACAGTCGATTATCTGAAATCAATGCTCGGACAAATTTAAGAAAGTCACAGTGACACTGTTCATGAGCAAAGGTCTTAAATGGCTATGTTGAAAATCTGGTGAAAAATTCCTAAAATGACTGTTTCACGAGGGTGCATTGCGCGGTTCCTACACACACTGTAAGTTCGCGAATTTCAATATTTTCACTCCAGATTTTCAACATTGCCATTTTACCACACCTCCTTATGAGCAGTATAGCTGTCATTTTCATCTTGCCCAAAATGTGTTCCCACCCATGTAGTGCACAATGGCGCAGTATGTGCAAAATCAATGTATGGGACACATTAAGAAAATCACAGTGACACTGTTCATGAGCAGAGGTCTTAAAATGGCTATGTTGAAAATTTGGTGAAAAAATTCCTAAAAATGACTGTTTTACGAGCGTGCGTTGCGCAGTTCCTATGCATGCTCGTAAGTTTGCAAATTTAATATTTTCACTCCAGATTTTCAACATTTCCATTTTATTACACTTCCTTATGAACAGTACAGCTGCCATTTTTCATATGTCGCCCAAAATGTGTTTTCAGACATGTAGCGCAAATGGTGCTGTTGGTGCGAAAGCAATGTTTAGGACAGATTAAGAAAATCACAGTTACACTGTTCATGAGCAGAGGTCTTAAAATGGCTATGTTGAAAATTTGGTGACAAAAGTCCATAAAATGACTGTGTTATGAGGAGCAATGCGCAGTTTCCACGCACCTCGTAAGTTCATGACTTTGTAATATTTTCAGTCCAGATTTTCACCAGTGGCATTTTTCACAGTTCCTTATGAACAGTACAGCTGTCATTTTCACAACATGGCTGAAGTGTTTTCACACTTTCAGCGCTGAGATGCATGGTCGCTGTGGGAAATCATTGTTCGGCACAGATAAAGAAAATCACAGTGACACTGTTCATGATCGGAGGCACCAAAATGCCTGAGTTGACAATCTACTGTAAAATATCCCCAACCTAATTATATTACGGGTGTGCTGCACAGTTTCTATGTACGCCATGACTTCACCATTTTTTAAATATTTTACTGCAGATTTGCAACATTGCCATTTTTACACCTCCCATGAACAGTACAGCTGTCATTTTTACATCCTGTTCAGAATGTTTTGCACCTGTGGTGCTAAATGCCGACTCGCTGTGCATAAGCAGCTTTTGGCTAACAAACTGATATTCCCCCTGTTCATGAGGTGGGGTCACAAAAAAAAACATGTTGAAAATTTGGAGTGAAAATACCAACGAATGCCTGAGGTATTAGGGTTTCCAACCATAACGCCCAACCCTGTAGAGAATGACAGGCATCAGGGGTGTGACTTGGGATTCTTGCCTGTAATGCTCATACCATTCCACATCCTGCAGCCAGTGAGAGGCATCGAGGTATGCCTTGGACTCTTCAGCCCCAAAGTTCACCCCATTCTCCTATATCACACCCATCTCACCGCATTTCCTAATGAAATGGGGTGCGCATAAGGGCCAAAGACCCCAAGGAACACCGTGACACTTGTCAGTGTCTGCAGGGTGGGGTGTGGTGAAATGGCGAGGCCGTTATGCCTGATGACCCAAATGCACACCCCAATGCCTGTCACTCTCTGCAGGGTGGTGGTGGGGTTGGCTTCAGTTCAGTACTTCACTGCCATTCCTATTACGCAGCTCTGTAACTTCTACATTACCACTGCCAATGCCAGCAAGCAAACATTCGGCATTGACAAATGCTTGTTTGTTAATTCTATACTCTTATCATTTTGTAGTATTTTATCCTATAAGATTTTGTACAGGTATGTCACTTGTCAGTTGTCTTTTTTCTAACTCATGTAACCCCAGGTACTCTAATCTTTGCTAATAAAGTTTATTTTTGATGTTAGGAATTAGTTTTGTAGCCCTTCTTAGAACCTCTTCAAGATGCATGATGTCTTTCTGCTGATATGGGTTCCAAAATTGTGAGCCATAGTCCCTCTGTGGTCTCACATATATTTGGAAGAGGGGTATTATCACACTTGCACTTTTATTAATGAACAATCTCCTACTACAATAGGTAATGTAGTTTGCCTTATTTACAATGGTTTTACACTGTAATGCATGTTTATTGTGCTAAAGTAGAAAATTACAGGATAATTAGCCTGACTCTAGTAGTAGGAAACTAGTGAAGGGAATCATCAAAGATAATATAGAAGCTCTGAAGGGAAATAGAGAAGCTGCAATCATATGGCAGCAGCTGTGAGTTTGTCTGGGGGTCTTCCTCACTGGACCTGGAGGGGGGGAGAGAGAACAGGAGACCTCCCTCTGAGGTGTGAGGATGGTGGTCAGCAGCCAGAGAGGAGGTCTCAACAGGGCTTCCCCTAGGGAGATAGCATGCAGGGATGGGGGGAGAAAGAGGCCGCAAGTGTATCCACTGCCAGGCCATGCAGCTGCAGCTGGTGGGAGGCCTCTAGCCATGCCAGCCTGCTTGCCATGCATATCAATGGCAGCACACTCAGCCCCTAGTCCAACTATGGCTGGTCTAAGCCGAACAACCACTGTGGCTGTTGGGTGGCTCTGAAAATCCCACTGATAGGGATAATGCAGCCAGGATGTGGCACAAGTGCCCCCCCGGAGGGGGGGCACAGGCTGTGTTTGAAAATCAGAACAGGTGCACTGTGTGGCACAGGGTACACCTTGCATTATTCTTCTTTGCTTCAAGCACCATATGCCATTCCTGGGGCTTTGATTATCAAGCCCATGGTCACTACTGTCCAGTGGTTTAGCAACTAGTATGCCCCTATCTCTGAACTCATATTAATGATTTCAAGATACAATATATTACCGCCCCTGGTTGTTGCCTTTACAACTTGTTCCAGGTCTTGTCTATTTAGAGCATCTAGCATCTTATTTTCTAGATTGCTTTTCGATGATAGGGTATCCCAATTAATTACGGGCATATTAAATTCACCCAATATGATACAGTCATTTTTCTCCACCAATCTTTCAGGTCTTCTAAGCAGTAGGTCTGTTCGATCTTTATTAGTTCTTGGAGGTCTATCATAGGTACCAGGTCTAAAACGTTTCTCCATATTGTCCACTATTTTTATACAAATACCATCTATGTCAGTCAAATCCTTGTCAGTGTCTATTTGTAGTTTTTCATAAGATTTCTTTCTACAGAGTGCTACCCCTCCACCTTTTTGTTGTTCCTATTACTGTAAAATAAATTATATTCTGCTATATTTCTGTTCCATTTAGATATGTCATCCTACTGTGTTTCTGTTACACCAATTATATCAATAATCTGTTTAGTGATAATGTGCTCCAGTTCTGTTTTCTTGACAGGGTTCAAGCTTATAGCATTCAATAATAACCCCCTGCTGGCCCGGTGACACTGAGGGTTGAGGAGCTGGACACCACACCTTGCACCACGCTAGCGACCCGGGCTTGGGAACAGACTCAGGTCACTCGGGGGCTGGCAGGGGAGGTAAGGATTGAGCATCACAGCTCTCCTTCCTCAGGATGGGGAGTCTGTGCTGTGAATGGCACAGCTAGGAGACATGCCCATGCCCAGGGTGCTTGGCTGCCTCCACGGAGGTGGAGACAGCTGCTGCACCCATTGCATGGTGCGCAGATGCAAAAAGGGGTGAAAAAAGGAGGAAAAATCCCTGGCGGCAGGATGACACCTGAATTCCCGCAGGCACTGCTCCTGGGCCAGGCATAAGTAAGCCCCGGTAATTCTGGGGGATGGAGTTAGGGGTGTAGCACAGAAGGGGGCTGTCGGGGGGAGGGTGTAGAAACAGCAGCTGTGATAGAAAAAAAATAATAACCCCTTTATACACCTGTTAGGTTTCTATGACTTATTCTTGTTTAAAGTCTTAATACTCACTTCTGTCGGTGTGTTGCTTCCATGGCCCGTGGTCCCCCTCTGACTTAGTTTAAACTAGTGTTGATGTGACAAGAATCTTTTACCAAGTGTTCTTGACCCCTTTTTATTTAGATATGTAACCCATCTGGACAATACCTCTTTTCTCCCGCACACATTCTTAGCAATGAATGTAGAGCCCAAATATGGTTTTGCCTATATCTGCCAGCCCTAGGGACCAGCAGGACTTCAGAGAAGGGTATGCCATGTTCCTTTTCTTCCATCATTCCCCTGGTTCAGTGAAGTCCTTTTTAATGTCCACAACATTTTTTCTACCCACATCCCTGCTTCCTCTGTGGACAGTTACAAGGGGCGCTGGTCCTGAACCCCTAAAATTGTTTGATATAGTCTTGATGTTATTAGTTCTTGCACCCTTAAAGCTGCTGACAGTCCTACTCACTTTTTCCTGGTTACTTACCATACAGTCTGTGTATTTCATTGTAGAGTCCCCAAGGATGAACACTTACTTATTTTGGTTTGGGGCTGAGTGGTTATTTGGTGTAGTAGTTGTAAGTGGTATGGGTGCCTTGTCAGCCTCTTAAGAATCTATTTCTTAAAGTGGGGCAAAGCAATTAGATATGGCAATATCACTGCCAACCGCTCTTCTTCCTTTCTTGAATCGTATTTTTAGAACTAACCATGCACACCTCGATACTGTCATCACTGATGTTCTCCCTTGTTCTCGTTCTGTCATTGAGATTGGATTTAGTTTGTAAGATATGCTCTGACTCAGCCTTACTCCTTGCTACTGGTGCTGATAGTTGTAAAAGAGTCTCTGCAGTTCTCATATAGTTTAGTTCTATCTGGAGCTGTTCTACCCTCTATATTTCAAATGTTTAATTTCAATGCACTCTACAAATGCATTGTAGGAAATCAGTCAGTTGCTGAAGACTGTACTTATGGCAAGATATGCCATATATTACAGTTTCCCAGTTGGGGACAATAATAAATCCCTTATTTGTAGCCATATTAATTCCAGGCTATATATAGCCAAGTACATTTGTATCTTATCCCAGGCAGCAGTAGTCCTAATGTGTGCCAGGCAGTGTGCCTGGCCCCTTGGCCTCTCCTGGCAGAAACTGCCAGACACATTTCCTCTGCTAGTGCAGCACCCCTGCCACACACTTACCAGCACTCACAAGGCACTGACTTTATGTAGTTGGCAGAGTGAATGTGCCACGCTACAATAATTCTGCTTTTGCACGTGGGTTAAAAACTTCTAAAAAAGAGTGTTTTAGAGTGGTTTACCCATATAAGGGTTCTAAAAATACCCAAACACAGTCACGCTATGCTCAGAAGAGAGCTGTTGCCACAGAAACACATTATGTGTCAGTGTTCCTGACCACCTCCTTCCCACAATTCCATGGGAGACTATATAGCTCTTACAAGACAGACAAACAGGACACTAGACATTTTCTTTTGGGGGGGCTTTTCTTTTTTTAAATGGTTTCACACAGTGTGTATATAACACACTCAGAAACACTTCCACACAATATAAAATACAACCCCTTTCTTGCAATCACTGGCCAGCATAGACACTCAGCTGTTAAAAGCCTTACTACAGTTAGGTAAGCAGGGAAAATAAAATAACAAAAAATCTAGTTACTAATTAAAAAATGTCCCTTAGGTTTCTCTATATTGTCAACATGTAATTAGTATTATCTTCTGATGCTTTTGCAGGCACAGACTGTGAAAGCACAATAAATTTTGATACTAGCTACAAAGGAGGATTTTATGTAATATGATTACACCCTTTTGGAAACATATTTTCTCAAAAACTGTATCAACATTACTTATTTTGCTTCTATATGAACCAACAAACCACAAATGTTTTAAAAGTGTCAATGTTTTTCATAAATAGCACTTTCAATATAGTGAGTATATTATGACTATATCAATATAGTATTGTACAGCTGCACAGAATCAATGTACTGGAACTGCTTCTTTCTGTCAATATAGTGTAAATGCATTATTAATATATCAGTTTAGCAAAACTGCATTTCCAGTATATCAGTACTTTCAAATTGTATAAAATATGATGTACTCTATCAGTGTTTGCCTGATTCCACCTTTCAGTTAAAAAAATAAGTTTATTACCCTGATGGGTCCACAGTTAGCCATTTCTGTAGAAACATTCTTCAAAAAGTGCCAACTTTAAAACCTAAGAACTTCATTTATATTAAATGAGAGCTTTGAACCAGGATTGCATAGCTACATCATATTGATGTACATTTAATGCATTGATGCATTAAAATTTCACTTTTACTATATTGCTATACTAATAAAGCATACTGTATGTAAACTTATTTATTTAATTACTTATTTAATTATTTATTTATCTTATTGCCAAGGTACTGTAGTATGCCAAACAGCTAAATGTCTATTTATATGTAGGATCTGGAAGTGTGCAAAAAGTGGCTAGTCACAGTAGAATCTGGTGGACCAGGCACTAAAACAATGCAGATGTAAGATACAGTTAGTAAGGAATAATTAAGATGTGACACTACAAACCATAGTAAACTGTACTGAATCAATACAAGTACTGTACAAGCTAAAATGAGTCTAGAAGAATGGGCAATAAAACAATGTAGACGTAAGATACAATTAATAAAGGAACACATTAAGGTATCATGCTATTCAAAAAATTATAAACAGTACTGATCAGTGGAAAAACAGTATATGATAAAATGAAACTATAGCAGTATGCTAATAATCCTCTTACAGTTTATCAACAGAAAGTAATTTTTCAAGATACTGTATAATTATGGGTATTTTTAAATATTTTCATATTTTGTTATATTAATTTCGGATTTTAAATACTTTCTCATTTTATGTACACATATTGACATACTGTATAAATTGTAGATAATTAATCAAATACAATATAAAGCAAGTGTGTTTATTGCTATCAGTACTCTACATATCAAAAAGTACTCATGATATTCTGTGAAGGAGAATCACAACTTGTTTTTCTTGTTTATTTTAGAGTTGATATACAATTTGTGTAACCCACAGAAAACCAAAAAAAAAAGAATTAGAAAATATTCTTTGCAAAAAAACTATGTTAATGCACAAGTTGGGTTTCAACGTAATACCCAAACAGTAGGGAAATATTGTGTCAGGGTTTCCAACCCTAACTCCCCCCACCCAATAGGGTTTAGGGTGTCTGGAGTCTTGGAGGATCAGTGGTGGGGTCTACCTTGCACGAAGAAAGGACATCATGTCTGACATTGTTTGTTCAGGGAATGGGGTGGGCATTGGGGTTGACAACCCCAAGGAAGACTCCACCACTGATTTGCCAAGACTCCATCCCCAAAGTGGATTGTCACAGAAAAGGCATTATGTTTCTCAAACAATACATAAATGTAAAACAGACATAAAAAATACACTTACTTCAAATAGTGATTCATTAACGTAAGTGGACTACTTTTTCTTCAAAGCTTTGCTAGCAAATAGAATTATGAAAAATACCACAGATTACATTTCTGCAGAAAAAAAATGTTTCAATTAGAGAACAAAAATGGACACACCAAAATGTTATTTTATCCACTGGGCTACTAACACTAGTCGATTCACAGGTCTTAAACTACCTGCAAAAGTAAAACGAAAAGGAAATTTTAACTCATTTGGTTCCACGCGGTTCTGAATGAAATATGAATCTCAGTGTTCTGTGGACCTGTAGCTAAGCACAATTCTTGCAAAAACCCCAATTAACATTGTTCTAACTTAGTCAAACAGAAACCATGCAGTAGTCTAAATAAATCTGCCCATGACAGTACTGAAAATTTCCCTGTTGCTTACCCCAAGCAGAAGCTCCCCAGAGAGATGAGATCCAAAGTTCAGTGGTCAGAGAAGAGGTGTCTGACATTAACTTAGGACTGGATGTCTGCTATTTCTTCAGCTGGTGTCAGGTGACCAGCTGTCATTGGAGCGGCAATGAGGGGCAAGATTTAGCCTTTGAAAGGGGTGGAAGGAAAAATAATTAAAAATGTAGTTTGTTTGTTTTATTACGGGTGATGTGCCAGTGCACTTTATTTGAAGGCTTGGTAGCAGTGGTGATGGGGCCATGGTTTACAGAGATCAGAGTAACTGTACAGGGAGGCAGGGAGGGCTGTGTTTCAGTGCAACTGTGAAAAAGACTTTGAAATTCAAGTAGATTATAGGATGTTCAAGGCCCAGCCAGCTTGATTACTTGAGGGATTACATCACACTGATCATTTCAGGGAACCTGTTCAGGTCAAACAGCTTTCCATAAAGAAAGAGGAATCAAACTAATATACCGCATGCAACCCACGCAAGGAGAGAAGATAGATTGATAGATAGATAGATAGATAGATAGATAGATAGATAGATAGATAGATAGATAGAAAGACAGACAGACAGATAGATACCTTTCTTTTCCAATCCCCATAAGTCTTTTGCATGTGCAATACTTAAACTACAGCCCAATTCCTTTAACTTTCCCAATCCCCATTCAACAGCACTGACACTCTTCTGCACATTCGGTATGTCATCTCCAAGCCCGACTGCTGAGCAGCCTCAGAAATGCTAAAAACTCAATTTTTCAAATGTAAATATTTAAAAAAAAATGCAAAACTCCCAAGCATCAAACCCCCCCAGGAAATCCTTCCCCACCAACCTACACAAGTTTAAAGATTTATAGTTTTTTTGTTATCTAGATGACAGCAAACATTCAGAAAAAAAAAATATTAAAATCAATGGAAAATTACATTTTTTAACACATTAAGGTTTCCAAAAATACTAAATCAATTTACATGAAACTTTCAGGGATTGTGGATTCTGCCATCAGCAACAAATCCCAAAAGTTTCATGTGAATCTGTTAAACCATCTTTCTGCAAGCAGCAAGCAAACAATTGAGTTTAACATAGAACTCACCAGCCACTTTAACTATAATGGCGCCACTGTGCCCCTCTAATAAGGTACTGACATCAAATTACTGTAGTACAGAAAATGTTAGCAGCACAAAATGTTAGCACTGATCGGTATCAAAACATATCGGTGACCATTTATTTACATGCATATGTTAATGCTGGTATTAAAAAGATGCTATGTGTGACAACGCGGTTTTGCAGTAATCGCTTCTATTGTTGATAAGCAATCACCAGCAATCATCACTAATGAACTTCAGTAACTATCTCCATAGTTTCTTTAAACAGCTTAACACACAGTGCCCCATTAATTACAGATGAACTTTGCAGCCTACCTTAATTATTGTTGCTTCTTTGTTTTTTCATTTGTTGGTGATTATTATTATTATGAAATTTATAAAATAAAGTGACACTTTTAATTGGTATATGTTTGCCAGATAGCTTGTTTATATGTCATCTTCAGTGCCACATAATTATTAGTGGGAGTTAAATATTACCGGGATTGGTGCTTCCGCGAAGAACGCAATATATGAATGCCAGCGAATAATTCCGAAACTACAATAAGTTATGCATCTCATTGTTTTCTTAAATTTGGGAAATAAAGGAAGGAAAGGTTCTACTTTAAACAGCTAGTAGAAAATGTTGCAGTAGGTATTGCAAAAACATTTTGGACAATCACTTGCAGCATACAAATCTTTTGAAACTACACTTTAATTCAGAATTGAATTAAAAGCTATTCAACAGCTGACATTCTCATACAGTCCTAAAAATAAACATGACATTTAATTAAGAAAGTCGACCTGAGAGTGTGTGGCCAGAAATCAGTGCCTCCATTCCCAGCACCTGCTTCTTTGAAAAAACGCTGAGCAATAGACTGCTATGACCCAGGTTGTGTGGTCTGTTGCATATCCATTGAGAAACTATCGACTGTGGTTAAAATGCATTATGAAATGGCTGGTGACATTCAAGCACTGTGACTGGCTCATAAGAATGTTTTAATATGTCTAACACATAGAAAAAAGATCAGGCTGTGCCAGGCTATGCCAGGTGGGCACTAATCTTGCCCAGTGTTCCAAAATAGAATTTTAAGAAAATAAAGCTGCCATCTTGTTTTCCCATATCACAAATAACAAAAAGTCAGTAATATCAGCAAATATAAGTACCTTAATAAAATGGCAGAAAACAGCTTTGATCTCCTGCTTTTCATGGATCTGGAGAATGAACCTGTAGAGAAAGGAACAGCAGAAGTTCAGCCTAATGTCCCAGTATCTGAAATCTGTCCCGTTAACAAAACCATGAGTAAACGGTTTCACATACTAACTGAGGTACAGCTTGACACTCTAGAAGCTGAACAAAACAAAAAAAAATACCATAAGAGCAACGGCCTGGGCACTGAAAGTTATCAGAGAATGGGCTACAGCCGCTGACACTGTAATCGACTGGAAACGTGTCAAAAGAAGAGCTAAATAAGATTTCTCGAATGTTCTGTGCTGAAGCGCACACAACCATGGGGCAGGAGTATGCTATCTCCAGCTTCTGCGGTCTACGCATGGCTTTAGACAGGCACCTAGGCTCGTCGGCAGTAGGCCGCTCAATGAATATTATCACAAATACTGAATTCAAAAGCAACAATGTGATGTTCACTGCTAAAATGAAGCAGTACTGCAGAGCACAGAAAGACACTTTACAACATCATGAGGCTCTCACAGATGATGACTTACAAAAACTAAGACATTCTGAAACACTTTCACCCCTGACCGTGCCTGGCTTAGTAAGAAAAGTTTGGACTGATATTCGAATCCACATGGCCAGGTGCGGCAGGGAAGGCCTCCATCAGCTAAAACTGGAGCACTTCTCACTAAAAACAGATGACAATGGGCTAGAGTACATCATGTTAAACTTTAACGAGCATACAAAAAACCATTGCAATCCCCTAGAGACAGACAAGTAAGGACATGGGGGATACATGTATTCCCAACCCGGAAATCCTCTGTGCCTGGTTCAAAGTTTTAAAAAATATGTCAGCAAACTGCCCGAGAACCCCAAAGCTCTGTACTTGCACCCTTACTGATTGACCCAAAGCAAACTAAATGAACTGCCAATATGGTATATCAGTGAGCCGATGGGTCTGAATTACCTTGTGGCAATGATGTCGTGCTTGAGTGAAGAATGTCAGCTAAGTCAAAGGTACACAAATCATCACCTAAGGACGATGGCAGTATATCTACTTTCCAATGCAGGTTTGGAAAGTTGAGAAATTATGACCATAACAGGTCATAGGAACGAATCTAGCCTCCAAAGTTACTGAAGACCAACCAAGGATGGCAGGAAAAAATGATAGGATATATTAGCCCCATATAAAGAGAAATGTGACCTGCCACATTGCGCCTCAATCAAAAGACTCTGCATGAGAAAATGTCGCCAGATGGAGGAAATCGGAAGTTAAGTCACATCCTGTATCCTAGCACATCAATGATGAATTTAAAGCTGAACCAGCACATCAGCACATCAATATTGAATTTAAAGGCGAACCAGCTCGCAGTACCAAGCACTGCCATGCAAGTTCACCCAGTAAAAGTTCAAAGTACCATTGCCACAGCTGAAACAAATACAGAGCTCGCAGCACCAAACATGAAACTTCCTACTATGAATGCCACATCTGAAGCAGTGACCAACAAAGAAGCAGCAAACCGCAGTCCAAACCTCAACTTCAACGGAGTGACGATGCAACACTGCAGTCTGACATTCCATGGACTAGTTTACTTTGGTAAATAAATAAAGCTAAAGGCAGCAATGAAATATCAGAACTCAATTCTGTTTTACCAGTTAAAATACACTGTTTAAAGACATTTTAAAAACTGTTTAAAGGCATTCGTTTTTCTGTCTGTATTTAATCAACTGATTTCACAAATCAGTTGTGTTTTACCTTTAAAATAGACAGTTTAACAGTTAAAATATAATGTTTAACACTTGTAATGTACTAAAAGTACTGTTTTACATTTAAAATGTGGTCTTCAAAAGATTTTAACTCATCCATTGCAGGAACTACTTCTTCATGCGTAGTAATTTTCTATTAAATAAATACAAATTAATAAAATAGTAATGGTTGTACATTATTTTTTTGTGTACAGAACATTACTAGCCATTTAATAAGTGCAATACGGCACTCCAGGGTGTGTGTTAGACACATTAACACATGGCTAGGAGGCTGGACACACTCAGCCTGTGGTCTCGTGCCTCACTACGCTTCCTAGTCATGTGTTAAAGTGTCTAACACACACCCTGTCGTGCCTTATTGCTTACTTGCTGCTTCTGGTTTGGTTTGAGATTTTTTCCTTAGATTCAGATTTTTAAAAGCATAGACACTGTACTTAGTGGCTTGCCCCTCCCTCAATATTGGGCAACTGCTAGTGGGGGACATAGACCACCTGGGTAGCTGTTAGACAAGGGTCAGTGACTGAATGTTCTTCCTCTAAACTGTCACTAGTTGTAAGGCTAATATAATGTTCTAAGGAGCCACTGTCATCTTTACCACCTCGACAGCATTTCTCCCCTTTGATGGTTACTTGACAGTCTGCCTTACAATCAGGTGTGTCCAAACAACTTACTCACCATAGATAGCTCCCCCTTCCCCCAAATGCACCCTCTCTAAACCATGGGACAGTTTTACCAAAGTATAGCCTGTTAGCCCTGCCCACCATCCTAGAAATTGAGAAGTGATGGAGCGCACCCCCTCCCCCCTGTAATCTACTGCTATGGTCAGACAGAGCAGATTGCTCATAAGGTGCAGGGTAAAGCCATCATCCTTGATCAAATTTGTTAAGCCTGTCATCTCAGCCATCAAGAGGTGGCAGAGGCCCACCTGTAACCTGCCATATGCCAGGTGCTTCTCGGTATTTAGCACATGGGTCAACCCTCCCTCAGAATCAACATCCTACTCCAGATACATCAAGTCCATGCTTGACCTGCAAAAGGAACATGTCTCTCTGCTAGGTTGCTAAAATTACTTCAGGTATTCTTTATATAATTTCTGCACTGAATCATCAGGCATCTCAGGTAGCGTCCACCTAGCAAAGGCCTAATATCCAAATACAAAGCTCTAACAATGTAAGGCAACACACTGCATGGCAGCATCAGAGTTTTATGTTGGCTCGCTTCCACAGTCCTGCCATGATTATGGTACAAGCAGCTCTGCATCTCATGCAACGCACTGTTTTAGATTTCTCTTCTCCCTCACCTACCATCATCCTCCTTGTAAGGAACCATCCACTGCTGAAAAGACTGGAAAGGCCACCCCTCTCCTATTTACATCTCATTTTGGGTTTCTCACGATGTTAATGAGAATACACACCACCCTTTAGGGCTGGGTGGTAGTAGCAGGTTCTAATTTTACAGAATGTTCACGAAATTCTATGACAATTCTGTGAAATTTTGCAAAATTTCATTGAAGTTTGTGGAATTTTTTCAAATTATTTAATTGGTTATAACACAGTCAGTATTATACTGTATATAGAGTCATAAAAGTTGGCAAAGTTGTTGCTTGGAAGAGATACTAAATGGGTACCAAGTTACCTGACATTTGGATGAGTGGTGGGGAAGTTATAAGGGCTCAAAGTCTGTTTACTCATTATTCATGTGAACATTTCTGAAAATATTTCTATGCTTACAACTTAGCCATCTTTGGAGCTAGATAATTGAAGATTTATGAACATGCTTTCTTGGAAGAGTCATATAAACTGCTAAATAGAGGGGTAATTGTGGAAACTGGGTAAGTTACAGTAGTTCAAAATTTCACAATTTAATTATGTGATACATTGTGTGAAAATGTTTAAAATATTTGGATGCTGGGAGTCATGTGATGCCTTGGAGTTGAGCAGTCACACGGTGGTTGTGCTCCCAATCCCCCACCTAATCTGCGGCTTTTTTTTGTGGTAGCAGCGGTTATTTCTTTTAAAAAGTTATTGTATCAATACCTGCACAGCAAATTGGTCATTTATTCATCCCGGCCATTCAATTTGTTCTCTTGGGATGGATGCCGAAATGTGGCAGGCCTTGCCGACCCACACGCCCCCTGCCACATTGGAGAAGAATAGTAAGAAGGCCAAGCAAGGGGCTTCTTCCTCTAAAGCTTCAACTGCAGTGGCTGCAATCCTCTCTGCTCTCTGAGAAGCGATTTCTCACAGAGATGCAATCCCTAAAGGATCTCATGCAGTCCATGTCGGGGAGCTTAAATCCCTGCATGCTGATTTAGCTTCGCCAACTGAAGGATCAAGGATACTGAAGCCCGAGTTCCTTCGCTGGAAGGGTGGAAGGACAGAGAGGAAACCCAAGTTTCTGCGCTGTGACAACAGATCGCAAAAATGGAAGGCAAGCTTGAGAACGTAGAGGGCAGAAGCAGGCGCAACAACTAGCTTGTATTTGGGCTCCCTGAGGGTGCAGAAGCTTCTACCCCTGTTTTGTTTATGCAGAAATTCTTTGGAAAAATAACAGGTCCTCCCCCAATAATGCCTGCTATGTCATAGAAAGAGCACACCGCTCCTTGCGGGCCAAACCCCCCCAGGATTCTCCTCCTCAGCCCTTGTTTGTGAAGTTTCTTAACTACCTGGACAGACAACATATTTTACATAAATGCAGGGACTTAAAGGAGATCCTTTGGGAGGGTCAACACATTCGTATTTCTCAAGACCTCCCTGTTTCAGTGCGTCAAAAGCGGGCCTCTTTTCACCCGGTGGTCATCAAGCTTCTAGCTGCTTCAATTAAATTTAAAATGTTGTACCCAGCAAAGTTGCAGGTCTTCTGTAAAAATAGATGACATGCATTTGAAAGTGTGGAGCAGGCTACTCAAGAGCTACAGGGCCTGCTTCCAGATCTGTTCTGCCCCCCTGATGGTCATCTGTGCAGACTCAGTATTAGCTCCCCAGCTAGTCTGGGCTGAAATATGTGTGTTCCTCTTTTTGCTAACTGTGGCATTTTGCTCTGACTGATCTGACAACCCTGGCTATTTCTGGCATGGGCTACCTTGGTGGCAAGGAGCACTCGTGCACTGAAGGAAGTGTTCAGACTGGTACTTGGGCTCCAAAATGTACTCCAGTTTCTTTTCTATATAATTATCTAAGTTTTCACTTTGAGGAACTTAATTTCTGGGACTTACTCTTTTTGCTTTTCCAGGGGTGTCCCTAGATATTCTGTTTAGTGTCCCACTACTTTAGGCCCGATGTGGCTCCTTTGAACTAGGTTCTGTCAGACTAGCTTGTGTGCTAAGACATTCTATACGTACCTCCTCAATGCCAGTGCTGTGTTATTTACTGGAGGCTGCTGCTATGTTATGTGTGCATGTGACAAGGCACGACCTCGCCAAGGGATTCAGGTTCAGCTTTGTGGTGGTTAAGGAGTCTCAGGAAGACCAGTTTGTTAACATCAAACCAACCAAGTATATTTTTATTTCTTCAATATGGCTGGCAACACAGAAGTTTGGTCTTCTGCCCTTTTCTTTTTAAGCTCCACCAGGGAAAATGAAACAAAAACAGAAATAAAGAGGCCTAGCTCCGGGTGGGAGCGCTGTCTAAACAATCCCCGACCCTAACTAGAAATCCCCTTTTCCAGAAGGCTAGACCTTCTGGAAGAACACAAACAGTAAAATGAAAAACTCACAATGAAAATAAATTTTTCTTTTTGACTTCATTCAGGAAACCAATCTCCTGAAGGTTGCTTAAGGGACTCCTGATCTGGAACACAGATCTGAGTTTACCACACATCCCCATCCCCAGCTCAACACTATAGGGTTGGGCGGCCTGTGCCGAGAGGTAGGGTCTTCGGGAAAGTCCATCCGCATTTCCGTTCAGTGCCCCCCGCTCTGTGGTGAACTACTAAGTGGTACAGTTGTAGTGTAAGTAACCATCTCATCACTCTGGCATTTTTTTGCTTGTTTGTTTGCATCCACTTAAGTGGAGCATGGTCCTTCACCAGAGTGAACTTGCGACCTAGTAAGTAATATCTGAGGGTTTCCATCACCCACTTCACAGCAAGGCACTCCTTTTCCACTACGGTGTACAGCTGTTCCCGGTGTAACAACTTCCTACTTAGGTACAGGATGGGGTGCTCTTCACCTGCTACCATCTGGGAGAGTACTGCCTCCAATCCAACATCCGAGGCATCTGTTTGCAGAATGAATTCTTTATCGAAATCTGTGGAGACCACTACTGGATCAGAACAGAGGGCCATCTTGAGGTCAGTGAATGCCCCATCCACTGTCTCCGACCACCTCATGATTTCCGGTGTTCTCTCCCTGGTTAACTCCGTTAATGGAGTGGCCCGAGTGGCAAAGTGAGGGATGAACCTCCGGTAGTAACAGACCAACCCTAGGAAAGCCCTCACTTGCTTCTTCTTGTTTGGTTGGGGCCAGTTTTGGATTGCCTCTGCTTTCTTCACCTGGGGTTTCACCAATCCCTGTCCAACCACATAGCCCAAGTATTTTGCTTCTGACAAGCGAATCTTACATTTGGCAGGATTCGCTGTCAACCTGGCTTCTCGTAATGTATCTAGTATGGCCCCGACCTTCCAAAGGTGAGTGTTCCAGTCTGTACTATGGATGACCACATCATCAATGTAGGCAGCATAGTGACAGTGTGGGCACAACAGTCAGTCCATCATGCGTTGAAAGGTCACAGGTGCTCCATGCAGACCGAATGGGAGGACTTTGTAGTGGTATAAACCCCCCGGAGCGATGAAGGTGGTCTTCTCCTGGGCTGCCCTTGTGAGTGGAATCTGCCAGTATCCTTTCGTAAGGTCCAAGGTGGAGAGATATCTGGCCTTCCCCAACTGGTTGATCAGTTCATCGACCCTAGGTAGGGGGTATGTATCAAACTGTGATACCTCGTTTAGTTTTCTGAAATCATTACAAAACCTCCAAGTGTTATCCGGTTTTGTCACGAGGACAATGGGGCTCGACCATTCACTATGGGACTCTTCTATGACGTCGAGCTTTAACATTCTCTTGATTTCAGCTCAGATTTCTTTCCTCTTGGCCTCTGGGATACATTAGGGTCTTTCCATTAACAATGTCATGGTAGGCTGCAACCATCTGACCATGTCGTTCAGAGAACACATCCCGGTTTTGCTGAACCATTTCCACTGCTTCTTTGTACTGTGTAGGAGACAGCTCGGGTGAGATATGGACTTGTTCCTCTGTTTTACCTTCTGCCGGGGTTACAGGCAACGAGACACAGCAGGCCTCCCGACCTTGCCACGCCTTCAGGAGGTTAATATGATATATTTGGAACTTCCTCCTGCGATTGAGTTGGCTTACTTTATAGTTCACATCACCCACAGCTTCCACAACCTCGTATGGACCCTGCCACCTGGCGAGCAGTTTGATTTCCGCTGTGGGAACCAGGACTATCACTCGATCCCCCGACTGGAACTTCTGGATCCTCGCCTGACAGTCATAATAAGTCTGTTGGGTCTCTTGGGCCATTTCTAAGTGCTCCCGGACAATAGGAGTGACCTGGGCTGACCTTTCCTGTATTTGGGAGATACACCCAATCACACTGGCTCCTTGTGGCAGTTGCTCTTCTCAGTCCTCCTTTAGTATATAGAGGATACTCCTGGGCCGGCAGGCATATAACAACTCAAAGGGGGAGAATCCGGTGGATGCCTGTGGGACCTCTTGGATAGTGAGCATTAAGTAGGGAAGGAGTAAGTCCCAGTCCTTTCTGTCTCAGCTCATGATTTTCCGTAACATCCCCTTCAAAGTCTGATTAAATCGTTCAACCAGACCATCTGTCTGGGGGTCATACACTGAAGTCCTCAGGGCTCAGATCTGGAGGAGTCTGCAAAGCTCCTTCATTAAACGTGAGACAAAGGGAGTACCCTGGTCTGTCAGTATCTCCTTTGGGAATCTGACCCTCACGAAGACTTGAATGAGTTCTTGGGCAATCATCTTTGAGGCCGTGTTACAGAGCAGGATCACTTCCGGATATCTTGAAGCATAGTCTATGATGACTAGGATGTGTTGGTTGCCCCAGGCTGACCTGTCTAGGGGGCCTACTAGGTCCATCACAATCCTATCGAAGGGTTCATCGATGATTGGCAAGGGCACCAACGGGGCTCTTAACCTCCCACGGGCACACCAACTGGCATTCTGGGCATGAAGCATAGTACCTCCTTACCTTGGCATAAATTCCAGGCCAGTAGAATCTTCGGAGTACGCAGCACAGCATTTTTTCGACCCCAATGTGTCCTCCGAGAAGGTGAGCGTGTGCCAAATCCAGTACCACCTTCCTGTGCTGGTGGGGGACTAGCAACTGTTCCACATCCTGCTCTTCATCCGGTATCACTCTGTATAGGAGGTCATTATTTAACGTGAAATATGGTCCAAGTCCCTTGACTTTGCCGTCTACTGGCACCCCGTTAATCTCCACAACCTCTGACCAGATATTCTGAAAGAGAGGCTCGTCTATTTGGTCCTGACCAAAGTTCCTGGAAGCTATCCTGAGGGTGCTCAATTCAGGGGGGATTTGACTCTGTCTCTGCTTCTGGGTCCTCCTCTTCCTCCCTACAACTCTCCCCTCGGACACCAGAAAGCTCACCCTGTCGTTCTTCTGGGAGCGGGGTTCTACTTCCCACCAGCACGGACCTGCCATTGACAGCCAGTATCTTGGTCCCTAACTTCTTACAATCCCTGCATTCCTTTCATGATTTCCGGGACTTTCCTGCCTCCCCATACAACTAGGGGTCCCAATGCCCATAAGGAAAATAATCAGGTGAGTCCTCTGACCCCTCGGGGATTCCTAGCAACATAGCCTCAGTTACTGGGGCCCTGGCCTCCCAGGTTCCCCCCTCATGGAGTAATGTCTCAAACCCTGGGAAATCTCGACCCACCAGGACAGGATGCGCCAATCGAGGAAGGGCCCCTACCATGACCTGCCTCTCCTCCCCCTGTGCTTCCATGGTAACTAGTGCCATGGGGTAATAAAACACTGTGCCATTGACACAGGTGATCCCGGTACATTTCTGGAAATTAATTTGGGAGGGTTGCACCAAACTGTGAACTATAACGGTGACCTCACTCCCCGAGTTGACAAGGGCCATAACGGCCTGTCAATTTACCTTAATAACCTGGGTAAATCAGTGTGAAGTGGTGACCACCCCTACCACATTAATCAAATGGCAATCAGTCTTTGGGGACCCATCCCAGTTGCACTGCATTGGTTTGACCCGATTCGGGCCGTTGGCAATTACATGTCCCCACTCCCCATCACCCATAACAGCGGTAGCGTTCTCGGGGTGACCCTGGACCCTTTGGGCTTCTAGGGGTGGTCATATCCCCCTCTATTTTTGAACCCAAAAGTCCCTTTGTGGCCTCAGACCGCTCTTCGGTGATCCTTCTCCTTGGTCCTGTCCAGTCCAACCTCTCGGGGGGTCGATATCTACCATTTGGAGTCCACCCCAAGTCCCGGGGGTAGCCGTCCCCAATGTCCAGGGAAAGTTCCTTCATGGCATAATGCAGCTCCCCCAAGGTGACCAGTTCATCACAGGAAGTGGGGTCGGCCTGTCCAACCCACTGTCTTAGGCTGGGCAGTAGTCCTCTTAGGAACCGGTCCATTACCAGGAGCTCCATGATTTTGGCAGCACTATGGAGCTCGGGTCGCAACCACTTCTTGGCCAAGTGGAGAAGGTCGTACATCTGCGACCGAGGCTTCGCCGACTCCTGGAATCTCTAGCTGGGGTACCTCTGGGCTTGAAGGGCTGGACTCATGCTGGCACCAGCCAAGATCTCTTCCTTCAGTCTTGGATAGTCAGTGGCGACTCCCTCATCCAGATCATAATACACCTTCTGGGCCTCGCCTCACAGAAACGGAGCTAAAACGTCGGCCCACTGATCCTGAGGCCATAACTCATGAGTAGCTATCCTTTCAAAGGCGAGCAAATATGCTTCAATGTCGTCATCCATTGTCATTTTCTGCAGACAGTGGGAAGCCCGTATAGTCCGGTAACCCTCTGGGGTAGGCCCTGCCAGGCAACCTTCTCGTGGCGTGGTCTCGATGAGACACTTTACCATTTCCTGGAGGACAATGTGGACCTGGGCCATCTGCATGAGCAGCAACAGGTTCGTCTCTTGTTGAGCCCTGGTAGCTTCCTGCTGGGCTGCTGTAGCCTGGATCAAGGCTTTCACCACATCCTCCATGCTTGGTCTCCTTTACTCTGGGGTGGTTCGGATTCCAGCCAAATTCTACGCCGACCTGTATCCCATTTCTAATACCACGTGTCACAAGGCATGACCTCGCCATGGGATTCAGGTTCAGCTTTGCGGTGGTTAAGGAGTCTCAGAAAGACCAGTTTGTTAACATCAAACCAACCAAGTATATTTTTATTTCTTCAATATGGCTGGTAACACAGAAGTTTGGGCTTCTGCCCTTTTCTTTTTAAGCCCCACTGGGGAAAATGAAACAAAAACAGAAATAAAGAGGCCTAGCTCCGGGTGGGAGCGCTGTCTAAAC
Source organism: Neoceratodus forsteri (assembly GCA_016271365.2). Lineage (NCBI taxonomy): Eukaryota > Metazoa > Chordata > Ceratodontiformes > Ceratodontidae > Neoceratodus > Neoceratodus forsteri. The sequence continues at coordinate 1,059,455,796 of CM028130.1, read as the reverse complement.
AATCCCCAACCCTAACTAGAAATCCCCTTTTCCAGAAGGCTAGACCTTCTGGAAGAACCCAAAAAGTAAAACGGAACACTGACAATGAAAATAAATTTTTCTTTTTGGCTTAATTCAGGAGACCAGTCTCCTGAGGGTTGCTTAAGGGACTCCTGATCTGGAACACATCCAGGCAGCTTGTCAGCCCTCTACCCCTGCAGTAACTGCCTGCCGGCTTTTCCTTCCTGTTTTTATAGCTCTCCTGTCTGTGCAGCTGCCGCCAATCAGCCAAATCAACTGCAGCTGTACCCTGACTATTTTATTCAGGGAAACCCGCTCTCTTCCAGTACCTGAGTTTACCACAGTGGGACTTATAACCTACTGTTACCTAGCTTATATGAGTAGATGTTGGAATGGGGGGACGGACTGAGGGTGCGATCTGTCTGCGTTTGGGGCTGATGTGAGCTGGAATGTGGAGTGGGGGCTCTCTCCTGTGGGGCTGGATTGTGTTTCAATTTATTATTGTTCTGTTCCAGGTCTGAGAGAGATTTGTGTTGGGGGGGGGGGTCCAGGTTTCAAGACTCAAGACAAGTCACTACTTCTCTTATCTTTTTTTTTTTTTTTTGTTACTAGGGTGGTGGGTGAGGGGGGAGGGGGAGGTCTGATGGTGGAGTTGTGGTTTTATTCTTTGGGATTCATGTGCTCAGTCAGGTAGGCAATCACAGAAAACAGGGCAATGATGGCTAGCTCAGTGAAATTGGCCTCATGGAACATCAAAGGAGCAAGGTTGCCTCTTAAGAGGATGCAGATCCTTAAACATCTGCAACAGTCTCACTGCCAGATCACCTTTCTACAGGAGACACATCTATTGGTAACTGAACTGACTCTGTTCCATAGACTATTAGTGGGGCAGGTCTATGGAGCTGAGGGCACTACTGCTAGCAGGGGGGTAATTATCTTGTTCTCCCGGGGAACCCTTTTCAATGTAAACAGCAAATTATAGATCCTGAATGTAGGTTTATCTTCATAAGAGGGGTATTAGACCAAACCAAACTTATATTTGGCTGGATTTATGATTCCAATCAGGCTGACTCTTCATTTTATATCAATCTAGTGGACCAACTTTCGAGACCCCCCACTCCCAATAATTTTAGGAGGTAACTAGAACGTAGTAGTGTCTCCGGATCTTGATAAGTCCAGAATGGGACAGCATGGGTTAACTGCTGAGCAACAGGCAATATGGAACATGATGGCAATGCTAGGGCTTCGTGACCCATGGTGACTGCTACACCCACAAGACAGGTCCTACACATTTCATTCCCCAGTCCATGGTTCCTTTTCCAGATTGGACTACATACTGATTAGCTCCTCCCTTTTTCCGGGGATCATACAAGGAGAGATTGGCCTCAAAGTCCTTTTGGATCATTCAGTGGAGTGGCTCTCCATTGTTATCAACCCCAATCTGGAAAAAGATACCATTTGGAAACTTAATAACCAACTGCTCACAGATACAGACTGTGCGGCCTGTATCAAAGAACGCATCGCTTTATTTAAGCAGCAAAATTTGGGTTCAGTAACACAGGTAGACCTGGAGTAGGCTGCCTGTAAATGTTTTATAAGGGGAGAGTTTATCTGCCACGCATCCAAACGTAAAAAGATCCGCAGTCTGAGAGCGGAAAAACTCCTCCAGCAGATCAATACCATAGAGAAGGGGTTATCTCCTCAAATAGATGAGGCTACCCTGAGGGACTTAGCAATACTGCAGGATGGATATGCTAATCTAATAAAAGATAAAGCCAAGTATGCCATATTAAAAACCAAAACTAAATATGTGGACCAGGGAAAGGGCAGCAGATTACTGGCCATCAGGCTGCAGCAAGTGGAGTCCTCCAGGTAGGTTGCGGTAATCAGGACTCGGGATGGGACTATGTTATCCCATCCCCGTGAAATCACCCAAGAATGTGCCTCTTATTATGCTAACCTCTATGGGGCTCGATCTCTGGGTGAGCCCAGTCCTGATATCACTAACTATCTTCTAGGGTGTGATCTTCCAAGGCTGACATCATAACATACTGTGTTCCTGTCCCAACCTATATCCAAAGCCGAAATTCAACAGGCCATTTCTAGTCTAGCAGCACTACAGGCCCATATCGCTGATTAATTGCGATATTAGGATTTTAGCAAAACTCCTGGCAGCACGGATACTACAGGTTTAGGAAACTCTCCTGTCCCGGGATCAGGTGGGGTTTGTACCCAACAGAGCATCCCTGGATAATTTCTGGAAACTATCTCATATCTTCTCTGTTTCTGGGGAGAGAGATGTTCAAATGGTGTTGGTCTCACTGGACGTGGAGAAAGCCTTTGACAGGGTAGATTGGAGAATCCTGTTTAAAACCCTAGAGATGATGGGGTTTCCACAAGCTTTCATTAAGTGGATACAGGTTTTATATTGCTCTCCATCGACAAAGGTATATTGTAATGGGGTTCTCTCCAAGTCCTTCCCTCTGGGGTCGGGAACTAGGCAGGGTTGTCCCCTGACCCCTCCCCTTTTTAACTTATACTTAGAACCCTTACTCTGGAAGATGCACATGTCCCAGGCAATCATGGGAATCTCCTTAGGCCCCATGTCATTTTTAATGTCCGTGTATGTGGACAACATCCTGCTCTTTCTCACCAAGCCAGAGATCTCCCTTCCGGCTGTGCTGCAAGTCATTGAGGAGTTTGGTACTTATTTACATTACAAACTTAACATCAGTAAGACTTAGGTTTTCCTCCTTACGGCGACAGTTAACAAGCAGTTAGTGACATCCTTAGGCCTTGTCTGGTCCTCCACGTCTCTCAAATATCTCGGCCTTCACCTGGCCAAAGGTCCCTCTATGATGGTCAAGTTTAACCTGGAGGACCTGCTTTCCAAAATTACACAGGATCTGCAAAGATGGCAGCCGCTCTCCCTCACTCATGGTGGAGTCATATTTCAATCATCAGAATGAATGTCTTCCCAAGGCTGTTCTACCCCTTCATATGTTAAATGTCTGGCTCCCATTGTGTTGGTTTCGCAAGGTCCACCAAATCATTAATGACTTTATATGGTTGGGTAAATCCCCTCGCTGAGCCTATAAAAAGTTGGCTGCTCCTAAACTTCTAGGGTGTGTAAGAGTCCCTAACTTCCTGCTCTACTACTTTTCCAGTCACCTCAGCAAATTGTTTCAATGGTTTTTCCCCTCCTCCCAAGAGCCTCCCACGGGCTACAGACCACCTTGGTTAGAACTGGGAGATGTATCTACTGCATAGTAGTGGTCTTACTGTCTCCTCTCTGCCTTTCCTTGCATGGACCAATGCTCCTCTCTGGGTCAAAGAGTCAGTGATTGGAACTGCCCTGCGGGTATATACACAATTTTGGTCTGCGATCAAGTCCCTTATCACCAGGGATGTTTCCCAGCCTACAGTAGGTAACTTGAATCCAAAAATTGATAGCATCCCCATTCAAGAAAGCTGATTCCTACAGTTTAAAACTTTATTGGTCTGGGAGTTATTGATGGATGGTGCCCTGCAATCCTCTGAGGCTGTGCTCAGGCAACTGGGCCTAGGTACTAAAGGTATTTTTAAGGTGTTTCAACTTCACCACACATTGCTCAAATGGTTTGGCCAAGGGCTGTGGACCATGGATCATTCTAGTTTCTTTGATTTCACTATACCATTGTGCTCCCAAAAACATGCTGTTTCTGCCATTTATGGTAGGCTATATGCTCTCTGTGCTCCTGAGATGAATGGCTCCTGCTCATATTGGGACCAGGTGTTCCCTCTTTCTTCCCAGCAGTGGCAAAACATTTGGAAAGGGGTATACCGATACTGCGGTCAGGATAGGTTATGACTTATCCAATATAACATTCTAAAGAACCTATATTACACTCCGCAGAAATTAGCTAAAATGGGCCGGTTACAGTCTGATATTTGTACCAGGTATAATGAGGCATGTGGATCTTTGCTAAATATCTTCTGGAATTGTAGCAAAGTAGCTCCCCTATGGAAGCTGATAGAAGACAGGGCAGACCCTCTGCTTGGTCTCCAAGGGCTTTTTAGCCCAGAGACATGTATACTAGGGGACATGTCAAATGTCTCAGTTTTAGAGCATAGATATTATTTGGCTCTAATTTCCCTCTCATTAAAGAAAGTGGTCCTCAGATATTGGCTAGTCCAAGAAAGAATATCTTACAGTGAATGGTTGCAGGAGTTATTGTGCAGTCTTCGCACAGAGGGCTCGTATTAGGGGATATTTGAAGAGTTATGATAAAAAGTGGGGTAAACTATATGCTTTGTACACACTGGGCCTCAGACTGGACAGCTGTTAGGGAACTCAGAAGGTTACTCTGATGCTGGCTTGGAAGTGGATTTACATGATTTTGTATGTAATCTGAGTAGTGATTCATATGATTCCTATATAATCCCTCCTTTGAAATCTCCACAGGGGTGAAGGGGTGGGGGGATTTTAATCCATGTGTAATAACTCCTGTCTGTATCATGGATTGTATGTTGAAAATCTTAATATAGCATATTAAATTTCAAAAAAAATAAAATATTTGGATGCTTATAGCTCCACTTCTATTTCAAGTATACACTCAGGATTTGGCATGCATATCAACGTAAATATGTCCTGGAATCTAATTAAGATGGATAAATGTGGTTTAGTAGGTTAAAATCTATTGCAGATACTTTAGAAATTACTAATTGGCAACAATTTGCTCAAGAATTCATGGACAAGTGCCACTTGTGGGATTTAACTTTCACAAAGTATCTGTCACCACTGAATCACCTTACCTGCATGACCATCATGGCCCTGCAATACCCATCCAACTGCCCTGTGACAGTGATGCCCAGCATTATGCTCCATCAGGACTAAAGACATCCAGATACTTCTGTCACAATGGCCGAAGTCGCAACTAGTTGTAATGCTTGGCATCACTTGGTGCCACTGCTTTCAAATAGTAAAAATATACATTCTTATCTATGGGGTTGTTAAACAGTCAGCAGGTGGCATTGTACAGAAACCATGCTGCACATGCATGTGCATGTGCTTCCAGAAACTATTAAGTCGGTGAGTTCTAGTGGTTATCTGGTATATTCCAAGAATTCAAACTAGTGCACAGTGATGTCAATGACTATTCTTCGTGGTTTGTCATTGAAGATAGTGACCTGACACTTGGCACCACTATACTTTTGTTATGGAGCCCCTAAGAGTGCTATCTTACTGCCAGTTTACCTAGTCTTTACCTTCTTCTACAATGGCAACTCAAGTGTTTGTCTGGGCAAAATGTATGAACATAGCTTCTACAAAACTATCACAACATTCCACAATTTTACAAAAGGTCATGAAATTCAACTTTAATTACTGTTTTTATTTTGGAATCTTTGGCTGCTTATAACTTGGCTAGCCTTTGAGCAAGAGACTAGAGAGTTGACACATATGCAGCCTCTTTTTTTCCATATCATTTTTCTCCCAGCTGGTAGTTAATCCCTCAGGGATTTATCCTGTTAACAGTGATATACCCTGATCAGGTTGAACACAGCCATCATTCAGTTGGCTACCGGATTTTTTTCTAGCATTTTTTTCCCTCTCATCTCTCCTCATGGGGGTTGTGCTTCTGTCAGCCTCACACAGCTACAGGTTCCCCTGCAGCAGGAGCAAGCTTCCTGGCCCAACCACAGAGGTCACTGTGTCAATGGAACCCCAACTGAGATGCGCTGCCAAGCAGCAGCTGTCTCGGCCATGGCCTGCCTCCTGATGTAACATCCTAGGATCACTTTCAAACCAAGCTTCAAAGTCTAATATTTAGGGTCAACGAGCCTAATGAGATTGGTGATATTCTGTCCTCTAGTTTTAAAGTTACAGGGACTTCAAATCCTGCAATTTACATAATTGTGACATGTAATTTTAAACGTTCTGACAGTTTGGAGGCTGATAACTCCACCATCTTTAGAGACAGAGCTATGAAATGTGTTACCCTTCTGTCTGGAAAGAGGCAAAATCAACATGCCTAATTTGCTGCAATTTGGACAAATATTTGTTTAAATTAGATGGAAATAGCTGACATCACAATTTTGGTGACATTTTGGGAAATTTTCACAGAAATGTCACAATATTTCACTGACGCAAAATTACATTTTTGCCAGAATTTGGCTGGCAGAAGACACATTTTGTAATGCCCTTCCCTTCAACATCATGAATACGGGTCACACAGTACCCCTGTTTTTTCTTCAGTATTGGAGTTTATGAATAATTACTTTTTGGTGAGCCCGACAGATGGCAGCAGGGTGCATAGGGATCTCTAGGCGTTATTATTTTCCTATGGTTTACGTGTTCTAGGATTAAACACTAGGTCTTGTTTTTTGCTCTGCTGGCTATCACGGATAAATGGTGGGAATTGACTGTACTCCCAAAGCTTTGTTTGCCAGACTGCTATAGGCATTGTGGGGATGTGCTACAAAAGTGTAAGACCCCTCCTGAGGTTTAGGGGTATCCAGATGGTAACTTGGTGTGAGGGGGCTACTGTACAACCCAGAAAACACAGTCCCAGAAAACAGAATGTGTTCATTACCTGGTTCTTTTGATGTTGTGAGATGGCTTCGCATTGCAGGGGAACAGGTACATTACTTCACTTCAGAGACTGGCTGCAGGGGGCAATGTTCATTTATTTATTTATTTAGTTTTGTTGACCGGGTAAGTGCACTAGACAAATCCTGCCTATTTTCAGGCATGACCCGGGGGAGGTGGATACAGATGAATGCCAACTGACCTTGAACCAGATTAAGCTGTTGGTGGTATTTTTAGTGGATGAGGGAAATTTGGCCAGGACACTGGGGAAATTCCCTTACTCTTTTCGATAAGTGCCATGGGACCTTTAACATCCACCTGAACTTCCACCAATCCAGGCAGATGGGACCTCGGTTTAACATCTCATCCAAAAGATGGCACCTCAGAAATGCAGCACCCCTCTCATGCTGCACTACAGTGTCAGTACTGGGATATTAACCCAAGTGCCAGATGTGGGAACTAAACCCACAGCCCTCTGATCTCCCGGCCTCATAGGCGAGCGTGCTACCTACTGAGCCACTGACACTGTTAAACAAACACAACATGCATAGCTGGAATCAATTAAACTCAAGGTCCTCTCCAGAGTCAAAAGTGCAAAACTGATTTAATGTAAAACGAGAAACTTGGTGAACCACTACATGGAGCATGGGGGTAACAAGCACGTTCGGACACTTTACAGGTAGGAACCTGATAATTACTTCTGCAACAATATATTTTTTCAACAGATTGATTTATGGCTTTGCAGACATTTCCTCGAGCCAAAATGGCTACATACCTGACAGCAGCATTAGATGTTGGGCTGAAAAGGCCACACTTAGATGAATTTCAAACTCAGCAACACTTTCATTTCACATTCCTTCATTCTACTCAGCCCTTTTCCTCTCTCCTGAAATTACTGCATTCTGCATTGCTTAGAGCAGTTTTAAGATTTAAAGCTGTGATGTGTAGTATTTAAAGATTTAAGCAAACATCATCTCTAATTTTAAGCCGGCGGCTGCCACATGGTGCTTTCCTTCCCTGCTGAAATCTCTGTCTGCATCTCCAACCTACCTCTAACTCTCCCTGCCTGTACCTCTGCTCACTCTGCCTAACTCACAACTACCCACTCCCCAGCCTCTCGGAAAGCGGTGCTGACTGGAATCCTGCCCCCACAACCCCTCCCTGCTCTCTCTTCCTGACCTCCCACTCTCATTAGCCTAATCCCCCTTTTGTCTCTCGAGCCCAAACCCCTGCTGGCTGGCTGCCACCAGCCCATGCCCAGCTATTTCACCTTTCTCCCTACTTAAACTCTTTTTTTTCCCTTCCCACGCCAGACTCCTGAAAGCCTGCCTACGGCACTCCAGTGGTGCAGCTTTGCTTCGCCACCACTGCCAGAATGAAAGCTCTGAGGGAAGCCTTGAACCAGCTCCCCTCTCAGAACTCTACCAGACTCTGCACTGCAGTGCAGCTGCATCTGCTCCTGCTGCTGCCACCCTCAAGCTCCCGGGGAAGCCCTGACTCGACTTGCCCCACATAAGGACTGCCCAGGTAATGGCCGCATTGCGCCTTCTATTTTTTGAATCTTGGACTTTTAGGTGCTCCCACCAGTGACACTGATTGGTTGGTTCCTTAGCCGGGAACTACCCAATTGGACCACGGTTTTCTGCTGTGCGCTGATTGGTCTATTCTGCTAGCCTACTCAAGCTCTACTTCAGATCTCTCCTCCTAAGCTCTCAGTTGATAGAGTTGCACCAAAACTGTTTGAATTTTTATTCTGCTAGCCTTAAACTCTACCTGCTCACTCTTTTACCAATGAAATGTATACCTGCTTAGCTTAAACATTCAAATAAACTTTTCCTGCTACATAAGTAACAAAGCACAGCAGTTCCTGCTGGGTGCCTTATGTAGAGCTGTGCTAAGACTTAAAGCTGAATTGTTTAAGATTTAAAAATCTAAGCCCAAAGCAAACATCCTCTTTTACTTCAGCCGGCGGCTATCACATGGCCCTTTTCCTGTCTCCTGAAATTACTGTATTCTGCATTGCTTAGAACTGTTTAAAAATTTAAAGCTGTGATGTGTAGTATTTAAAGATTTAAGCAAACATCCTCTCTTTTTCACTTCCCTCACTAGATTCCTGAAAGCCCGCTTAGGGCACTCCAGTGATGCGGCTCTGCTCCGCTACTTCTGCTGGAACGAAAGCTCCGAGGGAAGCCTTCAACTGGTTTACCTCTCAGTACTCTACCAGACTATGTTCCACCGCGGCTGCACCTGCTCCTGCCACCGCCACCCTCAAGCTCCTGGGGAAGCCTTGACTCTGCTTGCCCCACACAAGGACTGCCCGATTTTATTCCCATCGGTGCTACATGCCAGCTCTCCACCCGCCTGCCCTATCTGAACACTTTCTTATATACAGCTGAAGGATCACATGACCATGCTGATATTTACCAAGTGCCTAAAACTCCATTAGCACATTATATGCTACTGCCACTAGAGGGAGTGCAAATTTTTGAATGCTACATGGTGAATGTATGCTCCCCATATAACTGAAACATCCACAGAACTTTGGAATATCAACCTCTGCCTAACTCTACTCCAAATTCTCAGTGCTTAGAACTTTATGAATACCGCAATGTCCCACATGTCCTTTGGGTCCCTAGTGGGTCTTATCCTGCTCACTCTAATATTACTTGCAGATCCACCCTGCAGACTGCACCCTCAACCCACACAATTTAACTCCCAACACTCAGTGCTAAATGTATATGGCACCATCATATCCCCTAACCTTGTGAAGTCTCTGACTATACCTTGCAAGGTCACGATATGCACCAGACTCAGGACCACCAACTGAAGGATCCCTCCATGGTGACACTCTTCCCTGGGTTGGTGGCACACTTCAACACTGTGAAAGAATGCTCACCTAGTAGAAGGAAATGGGAAAGGAATCTTAAACTCCTGCTACACCATCTCACTCACCTGCTAATGCTCCTACTCCTGCTATCAGGTAATATGCACCTGAACCCCAGCCCAACACCACAATGGGTCAATCTGTTGCACAAGCCAGCAGGACTCACTCTTGCCTCTATAAATATTTGCAGCCTGCTTCCTAAGATGGATAACCTGAAAGTATGGGTTACTCGGCACAACTCGGACATTCTCTCAGTAGTAGTGTCTTGGCTGTTTCCCAAGATACCGGACTCTGCTATCATATTACTAGGATACACCTTGTTCAGACAGGACCGTCTCTCAAAAAGAGGTGGGGGCTGTGTCTTGTACATCAGGGACTCCCTTCAGAGGCACATCCTACCAACCCCCAATAGTAGTGACAACCTGCAGGTTCTGACCGTAAAATGTCTTCTGGGATCACATAACAGGGCTCTCTTGGTATTCTCTGCATACATCCCACCTAAACTTACCGTGGCTGGTACCAGCAACCTCATGGACTATGTGAGCACCCTGAGCCTAAATACAGAAATCATGATGCTGGGAGATTTCACCATCAACTGGCTCTCCCCTGCTGCTGCCCTCAGTCAAGGATGCCTTATCAGCCATCCATTTCACACAAATGATATGAGACTCCAACCTGAGTCAGCTACAAAACTGGGACCAGCACTTTCCTTGACTGGGTTCTATCCAACCAGCTTGCTCACATCTTCAACACTATTGTTCTCCTGGATTCAATGAGCGACCACTCCCCTGTCACATGTACTTGGTCCTTCAACTACTGCAAACCACCTCAAAGAACAAGTACAAATCATGTACTACTAAAAGATCACCTTGAGCTGCTAAAAGTGGACCTCCAGTGCACAGATTAGACAGACCTCTATGCTGCCAATGATGTGGACACAGCCCTGGACCACTTCGTAAAAAACTTCAACACTTTCTGTGACAAGCATGCCCCAATAAAGACCAGAAAGATAAGAGGACACAGTAACCCCTGGATCACCCCGGAGCTCTCAGAATAGCTACATGCCAGAGACTACTTATGGCAGATAGGGAGAGCGCATGGTACCACCACTAACATACAGTGGTATAAAAAAGCTTGAAATGAGTGCACAGAAGCCATCCAACTCATCAAAAGTAAATTTTACCAGGAAGCCCTCTCCGGCACCTAGAATGACAGCAAGTCATTCTGGGACAGCCTCAATGACGTAACCGGCAAGGACCCCAAATCGGCCCCAGCTATGCTCATGCTTGAATGTGTACCATCCTTGGACCACCTGCACATTGCCAACACACTTAACAATGCATTCACAGACCTAAGCAGTGTGTTACCAGCGGACTACTTCAATCCCCAACCCCGACTTAACCTAATGTGACCCAGCAACCATCATCTAACCATCCACTCTTCTACTTTAAAAAAGTCTCTGAAGCTAAAGCTAGAAAGTACCTGGAGAAGGCACTGGGGAAATCAAGACATAGCGGGAACACTCTGGACCTTAAATTTGTCGAGCTGGCCCTGGCGGAAGTCCTTGGTCCACTCACCAAAATAATCAACCTCTCCCTTTGCCTGTCACAGTTCCCCCAGTGATGTAAATCAGCAACAGTAATCCCAGTGCACAAAGGTGGAGACTGGACCCTACATAAAAACTACAGATCTATCTCCATACTGCCCCCTCTCTCCAAAGCCCTAGAGCGGATAGTGGCAGACCAGCTAGTTGAGCACTTGAACTAGTACCAACTCCTCTGTCCTGAGCAATCCGGCTTCTGATCTGACCACAGTACCATCATGGCCTTACTTGAATTCACTGGCCATATCCACCACTCAAAAAACCAAGGTCTCCTGGTAGGGGAAACTTTCATTAACTTATCAAAAGCATTTGATACAGTGCACCATGAGCTCTTACTGGACCAACTGTCAGCCACGGGGCTCTCTCCAGAATCAGTATGCTGTTTCAGCAGTTACCTTCTCAGCCACTCCCAAAAGGCCAAGATAGGGGATATCACCTCCGATTGCATACCAGTCCATTCAGGGGTCCCACAAGGATCAATTCTGGGACCCCTACTATTCAGCTTATTCTTAAACCAACTACCAGCTGCATGCCTGGGCCAAATGCTCCTATATGCAGATGATGTGGTCATATTCCTCAGCAACCCTCACCCCAAACAGCTGGCAGTAGCCCTCCAAAAGGGTTCTCATCTGCTGAAAAATGTTTTTTAGGATCACAGGCTAGTCATGAATTGCAAAACAACAGACAGTGATGTTCTCCAGGTCACAAAGCAAGTACAAGGTCTTCCCCTTTGCAATCAGGAATGACAATGGGGACACACTGGAGCACATCCAGCAGTTCAGGTACCTGGGCATCACAATCGACTTTACACTGTCGTATGCCCAACACATTGACAGTACAGCAAGGGCGATTAATACAAGAATCGGGGTTCTCTACTGGCACAGGCACTGTCAAACTCCTGAGGCACTGAACCTGGCCATCAACAGTTCAGTAGTCTCCCTCATCAACTATGACCTGGCGATTTATGGGTCAGCGACTGACATGGTCCTGCACCGCATCTCCACTGCACTAAACAAGGCTTGCCACCTGCTCACAGTTGCTGCAAGGTTAATGCACACCTGTGAACTCTACACCCAGGCAGGAAGGCTAGAATAAAATACCAGTCCTGCCTCCTCACCAAGAAACGCTCCCTCTGTCAACTACCTGCAGGGGTCCAGAACCCACTAACCTTGCACTCGAGCACCTGACTCACAAGGAACTCCTCTGCCTTCTACTATCGTGCTCCTCTGTGGACCAATGCCTTACTACCTCCTGAAATTTGTCAGTGTTGTAACTATTGGCTCATTCAAAGGCAGACTCCAGCAGCACCTAATTACAACCAGTAAATGTGGCTGCTACCATTAGCACCATCTCTTAACAACAACCACCTACTTGCACTTGCTTCTTGTCAACTCTACGCGTTGATAGATCCCAGCTTCAGCACTATAGGTTACATCCTATCTCCCAACTGGTATCTCCTCCTCCTTTCCCAATTATGACACCCCTCCCACTTCCTTTTCCCCTCTGTGCATCCCCCCTAACCCTACTTCTCCTACTCTCCACCTTATGTTTGCAACCCAGTAGGGTGTTCTAACCTCAGATGCTGGCAAACTGCTATACTGCCTAAGTTGCTTAATTCTGTTGTAGCTTTATTTTAACTTACCTGTACCATATGCAGTCCTGTTATCTATACTGTATTGTCTCTGTAAACTGACGTTGAACCTATAAATGAGCATCCGCTCACTGGTGTTATCCAAGATCTCAATAAATAAATAAATACTCTGTCCTCACTCTGGCACTTGCTTACTTTTTTCCTCTCTTGGTCTCAACAATACTTAATCTGAGGTAGCAACTGTGACAGCACAAGACATTTCTACTGTCCCAGTCCCTTTTCTTACTTTGCCTTGTTACAGACAGCGGGTTATTTTAAAAACACAGGGGGCTGTTTGTCTAACTGAGAGGTCTTAACTTCCAAACTGTGGTATTCCTTTTAGCATGAAACAGAACCACAAAAGGCCTTTCGGATGCCTAATCGTTTATGCCACACTCCTGCTCCAAGCACCCCAGAGAATTATTTCATCCCTGATGATCCCGAAGACCTGAGGCACTTTCCACTCATATAGCAATTTCAATTTCTGGACTGCCTTCACCCAAGGGATTGCCTGCTGTGCCACACCGAACACCCGGACAACCTGACTCCCCACCAAGGTCCCAACCAACCACACCCAACATGGATCCTTTCCTGCCTCCACAGGCTGCACCCTTGAGGGCCCACAAACACTGTAGTGGCCACCAGCCAGGGGGAAAAGGGGTAGGTTGCCACCTCTACTCCCTCAACAGTCCAGGCTGCTACCTCCAGACTGCACCCCAGGCCCCATCTGCACAGCAGGCCTACCAACAGAAAACACTACCAGCCCACAGGATGCACTCATCCACAGGTGAAATTACTTAGGAAACCAGGTCCTCATTGGTGCTTACCCTACCAAGGTGCCAGGATCACTTGGCGGGCCTCCAACTCCTGCTGCTCACGGGCTCCAGCTCCCAAACGGCACCAATAGAACCCATACTTGTTGTTCCACTGCCACCTCGATTGGTTAAAGCCAAACTGCTGTACCTGCATATGCGGGTCTTCGAGGGAGGAGGGTCAAGGTGGCGTCCCCCCCCGACCCTGCCCAGGCACTCCAACAAACTTGCAGGCTCCAACCCCACAACTCCTCTCGCTTTCTTTTTTTTTCTCTCTCTCTCTCCACCTCTCTCCTTTGCTTTCTGGTACCAAAAACCCTACTCATACCCTAGGCGGTGGGTCTCCCTGCTGGCCGCAGGCAGGCCCACAGCCCCAGACCCACCAGCACCAGAGCTTCTACTGCTTAGCTACCTAAATAAACTAGTAAGCTCCCAGAGGGTGCTTACATAAGGGACTGCTGGAATTTAAACTGTGCTCTGTATAAAATATGCCACTTAAAACAGGTACTTGGGAGGGCACCTAAACAGATGAGGAAGATCTCATATATGAAAGGGATGAACTCGATAGTAGTAAGAAAGACCAAGGAAAAAGCATCCCTTTCATAATCAATACTGCAGTCCTTGGATTGTGGCTCTCTTAGATGGCTAAACAAGCTGGAGGCACACTCCTAGGGGACATACTGCCTGTGGGGTACACTGCAGATACTATAGTAAGGGCAGTCACCAGTTCAGCAGCCCTCCCCCAACAACCCTCATCTCCTTTCCTCTACCCCCCAGCTTCAACAGAAAGGGAAAATCTTTATAGGGGGTGCATGCTCCTTTATTTTTTCCTTCCCAACAGTACCCCTTGGTTCTTCACAAATGGGTTTCCACAATCATGTTACCAACACACCCAAGCTGGGGAGCTAAAAGTAATCACTTCACTCCCTGGCTGTTGATGTCTATGACCTCCTGAATGGCTCCATTGGGTTTGATGGATCTCACAATGGAAGATAATAATACCATATTGGAGGAAAAGGGGGAGGGGGCGAAGTGGAAGCTGAACCAGAGGCGGACATCTCTCCTGTGAGGAACGAGCGTCCTCCAATACATGCTCTCTATAGGCATGCTCACAGCTCCCTGAATTACAGGTTGCCCTGGTAGCACCAAATTTCCTCCTCCCCATTGCAATCAGAGCAAAACAAAACATTCCTACTTCTCAGCTCCAGTGAAGGGCCTGATTGCACAGGAATTTCCCGGCTTGAGAAATTGGTTTATGTACCCCATACTGGAGACTGCAGCACCTCACAAACCCCCCTTTGAAAATCTCTTCCTGAGTGGAAGATAGGATGAAAATTTATAAGGCCCAGTGCATGTATCCTATCAGAAAGATATGGAAGGTGCAGTCTTGGGATGATAGCAACATAGAGCAATTCAGACTCGTGGTCCCCCTCAAAAGTGGGCTGAGCTTTCATGCTGGCAGGGTCCTTGGATAAGGTTGGTCAACTGATGAAATCTACAGACTATACACCTAGGATACAGGCCTTCATCCATACCTAAATAACAGCTGACAATGAGCATGGACAGACTAAGAGCCCCCCAGAGAGTATTCATTGTTTCTGCTTCTAATGCTGGATCACAGTAACCTTTGCTGGCTCACATAGGTTGATTCCTGTCTCAGCTTCCTTCCCTGCCCTCACCCTGTTTCCTACCACAACCACTTCTCCTCAGACTAGTGGGCCCCACTATGGTGGAGATGTGAGCTGGAAGCCTCCCACCGAGAGACCTCCAAGGTGTGGGGAACTACCTAAGGAACCATACCCTTGAGGAAAGGAGGAAGAGGGGGGACATGATAGAAACGTTTAAGTACCTCAGTGGAATCAACAAAGTCCAAGAGGGTAGCATCTTTTAGAAAAAGAGATGTGCAAGAACAAAGGGACACAATTTGAAGATAGAGGGGGGACAGCTCAGGGGCAATGTGAGGAAGTATGTTTTCACAGAGAGGGTGGTGGACGCATGGAACAGCCTTTCTGAGGAGTTGTGGGGTCTAAAATTGTGGGAGAATTCAAGAATGCATGGGACAGATATAAGGCAATTTTGTGGGGGGTAGGAAGAAATAGGCTGTTGGTTAAATAGGATCTGCAGCTTATCCTCTAGGTAGGGAAATGGACAGACTAGGTGAGCCAAGCAGTCCTTATCTGCCGTCAAAGTCTATGTTTCTATGTTTCTGGCCCCAACCCCTTCCCCTCTCCATCTGTTCTTGATCTAGAACCTTTATAACTAACCTGATATCTCCATTTGGTTTGAACTTGCCATTAGGTCTAGAAAACCCCAATCAAGAGCTGAAGTCCTGGATTTCAGAAGGCCGGACTTCAACATGCTAATGGAGCTGGTCAGGGAAAAGTTAGTCAGGGTGTACAACATGGAGGGTGGAAAAGAGATGGGGACAACTAAAGGAGCCATTCCTAAAGGCATCTACATTATGTATGAGAACGATAACCAAAAAGAACAGGTTCAAGAGACCGTTATGGTTCTCAGCAAAAATCGGCAGTGAGGGCAAAGAAAAAGGCCTTCTACAAGTATAAAGAAAAGCAGGGAGAGGAAGACTGGGGAGACTACATACTGAAAAATGGGGAGGCATAGAGGGCAGTTAAGGAGACAAACGCATACACAGGGCTGCATATTGTGGATGGGGTCAAGAGCAGAGAAAAACAGTTCTTCCAATGTCTTAGGGGAAAAGGAAGAAAGGAGGGGGAATCGTAAGCTTAGCAGAGGGGGAGAAGGGTGATAGAGGAGGACAGGCAAAAGGCCACCATCCTTAATGATTACTTTAGCTCAGTCTTCACTAACAAGAATGGTGGATCCTTGCCAGAGAGTGGCATCAAAGTGGCCACTAAGGCGGGCCCAGAGATGAGGCAGGCAATATTTATATGTGAAAGGACCCAGAAAAGACTGGCAGCACTAAAATAGATAAACACCTGGGACCTGATGGGTTGCATTTGTGGTTATTCAGAGAGCTGGCAGAAGAACTGGCTGAACTCCTGATAGGTCTATTCACCAGTTCTTTAAGGATGGGAGCAGTTCCAAAGAATTGGAGGGTGGTAGACATAGTTCCGCTCCATGAAAGGGGGACAAGGAACATGCAGGGAACTACACACCTGTCAGTCTCACCTCTGTTGTTGTAGAGAAGCTGATGGAGTCACTGGTCAAAGAGGATCTCATGGACTACTTGGAGAACAATGGGCTCCAGGGTAGTAAGAAACATGGATTTGTGGCAGGGAGGTCTTCTTCTCCCTTTGAAGACTGACAGGTGGCACTCACAAAGCTTGCAGAATACAAACATCTCTCCCAACTTTCAAACTATTTCTTACATAGATTTCTAAAAGTGTGGTCCTCTTTCATGAATCGCCTATCACAGTAGCCATCAGTAATGAAGCAGTTTGACCCTTGTGTTTCTCGTGTTGGGACCTCAAGCAACCTGGAGATGCTACCACAATAAGCTACTACCCTTAGTTCCCTATAGGAAACATTAATTATTACAAAGATGCATCCCTGTCATGTCATCTAATAGACACTGGATAAAATACTCTAAGGGCCCCATATTCAGAGCTGTCCGGCTGCATGCACAAACAGATGCACCATGCAAAAAAATAGGGCCGGGCGGCTCTGGCACAATATTAAACCAGATAGCATGATCCGAACTGACCACGCTATCTGTCTGAATATCAGGCTATGGTAGCACGCTGCATAGCAAGCAACTGCCATGCTTTTTACCATGCTACCAGAGCACTAGGTTGAAGACCACCCATAGGGGTACAGCATGGCACATGCTGGATAGTGCCATGGCCCCTAAGGGTGATATTCCGCCCAAACATGCAGATGAGCCCATTGGGCATCTACGGCATTAATGGGCCATTTGCATGCCCATTATGGGCTCAACTGCATGCACACATCAGCCGGTGCAGCAGGCCAGGGCCCCCTCACAAATCCCAAGTCCCCATCCAATACAAGAAATCAGTTCTGATGATCTAGCAGCCCTTCCTGTGCTCTGATCTCCTCTGATATTACAATAAAATCATCCCTGGTGGTCTAGCGGTCCATCTCTAGTCCTGATCCCCATTGATATTAAAATAAAATCATCCTTGGTAGTCTAGTGGTCCCTCCCAAGCCCCAAGCCCCTCTAATAGTATAATAAAGTTATCCCTGGTGGTCTAGACATCCCTACCATGCCTCAATTGCCTCTGATATTAAAATAAACTCATCTCTGGTGGTCTAGTGGTTCCTCCCAATCCCAAATCCCCTCTGAATATACAATAAAAAAAAATCCGTGGCCTAGCATTCCCCTCTCTAACCCTGACCTGCCCATATCAGACATATGCACGTCCCTGGTATTTCCATGGAACCCCTACCCCAGGATGTGGTGTCCCACTACCCCGCCCCCCGTCCCAACCATGAGAGTCGGCGCTCAGCAAAGCCTTCCATTCACCACCACAGCCAGCCACAGACTAAGCTCTCATGGAGCACGTACTGTACAAGCCTGAGAGACAATGGATTTTATTTGTAATACTGTGGGAAAGCAGCTTGAAGGGTAGTTCAGACAGCAGACAAGAGAGAAGCTCACAACATGGGAGATGAGTCTGGTAACAGGCACGTTGTATGTGGAAATATGGTAGGGCTGATCTTTTTTATCTTTTATACTTGCCTGTTTTTTGTCTGAAAGATGAAAGTATACTTAGAATGGCAGAAAAAGGGGAGATATTGCTGATGGGTGATCTGAATATGCCAGATGTTAACTAGAGTGCAGTTGCAGCAGCCACTTCTAAGAGTGAGGTTATTCTAGATGCCTTACAGGGGGCATGCCTTAGACAACTAGTATTGGAACCCACTCAAGAGGGAGTAATCTTAGACCTGGTTCTCTCAAATGGAGATGGAGAGAGGATCACAGATGTAGAAGTGGGTAGCCATCTGGGAACTAGCGACCATCGAACAGTATGGTTCACAATAAACACAGCAATAGAGTCAAGCCACAAAGGCAAAAGTACTGGACTTTAGGAGGGCTGACTTTACAAATGGGTGAGTGCCTAAGGAATGCACTAGCAAATGGGCAGGAAGGAGGGTGGAAGAACAATGGGGAATAATAAAAACTGCCATCACAGAGGTAACAAGGCTTTGCATGAAGCAAATAAACAAAACAAAACGATGTAAGAAACCACTATGGTTCTCAAAGGAAGTGACAGTGAAGGTTCAAGAGAAAAAGAAAGCATTCAGGAAGTACAAGGAATCACAGAAGCAGCAGGACAGAGAATTGTATCAGTTAAAGCAAAAGAAAGCTGGGAAGGCAGTCAGAACAGCAAAGGCCCAAACCGAGGAAAAGATAGCCAACTCAGTTAAGAAGAGGGATAAACCTTTACAGGTACATCAGGAGCGAAGGAAGACCAAGGGAGGGATAGTGAGGCTTAATAAAGGAGGGGTGGGCAGAGGGTGACTGTGAAAAGGCAGAGATACTAAACAAATATTTTTGCTCAGTATTTACAAATGAAGAGGGGAGGTACCTAAACCAAACAATAGAAACACTCTGGATACAGAAGTTGATACCAGCCCATTTACAGAAGAAAGGGTTCTGAAAGAACTCTTAAAACTGAAGGTGAACAAAGCAATGGGGCCTGATGGGATTCATCCCAGAATTCTGAAAGAACTAAGGGTAGAACTAGTGACACCACTGACTACCTTCTTTAACAAATCATGGGAGGATGAGGTGGTACCTAAGGACTGGAGGAGGGCAGATGTGATTCTACTTCACAAAAGTGGGAGCAGGGCAGAAGCAGGAAACTACAGACCTGTTAGTTTAACCTCAGTGATAGGGAAAATGATGGAATCACTTCTGAAGGAAAGAATTGTTGAGTACCTAGAGGCCAGAGGGGCACAGGACCCAAGGCAGCATGGATTCACAGCAGGAAGGTCATGCCAGATGAATCTAATAGATTTCTTTGACTGGGTGACCAAAGTAGTAGATCAGGGAGGGGCTGTGAACATGGTCTACCTAGACTTTAACAAGGCATTTGGCACAGTCCCACACAAAAGATTAATATACAAGTTAGCCAGCCTGGGAGTAAGTCCCAAGATGACAGCCTGGGTAAAGAATTGGCTGGAGAATAGGACACAGAGGGCAATAGTAAATGGAGTCCTCTCTGAAGAAAGGGGGGTTACTAGTGGGGTACCGCAGGGTGAGGAATGGTCAAATGTATGGCAGCTTAGATTCAATGCTAAGAAGTGCAAGGTAATGCACCTGGGAAACAAAAACCCAGGGGAAGAGTACACAATGGGGGGTGAGATACTAACAACAACAAAAATGGAAAGGGACCTGAGGTAGTCATATCATATGACCTAAAGGTGGGCAAGCAATGTGAGAGGGCAGTAAGGAGGGCTGGGGGGATACTGGGATGCATAGGGAGAGGCATCACCAGTAGAAAACAGGAAGTCATTGTCCCTCTTTACAGACAGCTGGTGAGACCCCATCTGGAGTACTGTGTGCAGTTCTGGAGACCCAATCTCCGCAAAGACATAGACAGGATGGAAGCTGTCCAGAGGAGGGCAACTAAAATGGTGCAGGGTCTGCACCGGAAGACATATGAAGAGAGACTTAAGGAGCTTAATATGTATAACCTCGAGGAAAGGAGGGAGAGGGGGACATGATAGAAACTTTCAAGTACCTCAAGGGAATCAACAAAGTCCAAGAGGGTAGCATCTTTCAGAAAAAGAGGTGTGCAAGAACAAGGGGGCACAATTTGAAGATGGGGGGGCGGCTCAGAGGTAATGTAGGGAAGTATATTTTCAAAGAGAGGGTTGTGGATGCATGGAACGGCCTTCCGGAGGAGGTTGTGGAGTCAATAACAGTGGTGGAATTCAAGCATGCATGGGACAGTCATAAGGCAATTCTATGGGTTGGGGGTAGGAAGAAGTAGGCTGCTGGTTAACTAGGATCTGCAGCTTATCCATTAGGTAGGGAAATGGGCAGACTGGGTGGGCCAAGCGGTCCTTATCTGCCATCAAATTCTATGTTTCTATGTTTCTATGAACATGGAAGGGCAACAGAGTTTCCATGGTCAGCCGGTAAGTCCGAGATAAGCAGCGTTAGCTGAAAAAAAATATGGCGGAATTTAAAAACAAACATTCGAACAACATGCTGATTTATTTTGTGCAATGCAGTCCTAGTATTAAGTACTTGTTTTTACATGTGCATCAAGCAAGCAATGATGCCCTCCAGGGTGGGTGGTATTGGGCAATACCGGACCGGCCAGGGGCATAAGCGGAGGGCCTTATAGCCCTTGGGCGGTCTGGTATTGCCCATACTGCCCACCCTGGAGGGCATTATTGCGCTTAGAAAATGGGCTTTCATTTATTTATTTTTTTTTATGATTTTCTAAGGAAAAAACAGGTAAAATACTAATTAACATATGAGAAACAGGAGCTTCTGTTAAATAATCCCTTTAGGAAATGCCACTAGAGGGTGCTGCTGCCTATGATAAGCCTTATTTTCTATGTTGCAGTGTGTCTCTATTTTGTATGGATTAATTTGCAGTTAGCCCCCCCCCCACCCAGTGAGTTTCATTTATTGACAATAGTGCTAGACATTTTTGTTTTTTTTACATAAAGTTTT
This sequence comes from Neoceratodus forsteri, assembly GCA_016271365.2. Lineage (NCBI taxonomy): Eukaryota > Metazoa > Chordata > Ceratodontiformes > Ceratodontidae > Neoceratodus > Neoceratodus forsteri. The sequence goes on along the minus strand of CM028130.1, from coordinate 1,059,434,663 downwards.
GTATGAGTGGGGAGCGATCAGCTGAATGTTAGAATGAAAATGATTTGATAGGGCAGATGGGAGAGCAAGGCATCACACGTTGAGCGAGGTTGAGCTGCCAAGAAAAAGAAGAAAATATTCCGGAAAGACAGGTAAATTTAAGCAACACTGGCTCAGCTGTTTAGTTTCTGTCAGGCCTATGTTGAGATCGGGAGAACAAGGCTGAAGAGCAGTTACGATAGTTTTTTATTTGAAGTAGCGGGCACTGCCACAGTAGCGCTTAGCACATCCTGCGCTACTGCTGCTAATTGAAACAGAAGTACCGTCTCTTTTTTCAGATTACCTCTTAACTTTTGGACATAGCAATAAAAATCGGTTTGTTTACTTTTTTACCGATGAACATGGCTGGATTGGGCTTGGCTGGGCTCGGGGGCATCTCTCACTAAGCAAGAGGCAAAAAAATGGTGGCTGCTGAATTCGGGGTGCTGATGGATACCCTCAGTAATGGGGCACCCCGAAACGGCTCTTCTTTTTAAGCGGGCATCTATTAAAAGTTAATGTACCCCCCTGTAGTGGCTCTCAGCCAGTGAGAGAGCTCCAACAATCTTGCCCATTTTCTAAACAGATTTGATGCACAGGTAAAACCAATCAAACTGAAGGATTTTCTCTTCCCATTTTATAACTGGCACTACCAGCATCAATCCCCATTCTTCAATCACATTGCACATCTAAACAGAGTAATTGCCAAAACAAATTTTGATAAATGACAAAATCATCACAGAGGAGTAGCTCATTGTGGAAGAACTTAACTCACACTTTGCATCTGCTGGCCTGGCATGTAAGCAATAAGACATGCTAGAGTGTGCAATGACCAGATATTACCACATGCCCAGTGGTGAAGTGAGGCATGAGGCCACAGACTGAGTGCCTTTAGCCCCTGTGCATATAGTGATATCTGTCCAATGCACACCCTGGAGTTTTTTATTGTGCTTATAAAATGAGTCCTTTCTTTTATATCAATATTGTATGTAAAGGAAACTGTATAGATATAAAAAGACCTGAAATAATTAACTATGGGTATTGGAAAATAGTCCTTCCACCATTATGTGATGTGATTACTGTAGGATGTTTGCCCTTTATTGGGATCAGGACCTAACATGTAATGAGCTCAACACCCCCAGAGCATGTGGCACCCCCTGAGCTTAGTAGAAGAAGGAGTCTGAAAGAAGGAGTCTGTGTCATTCAGTTAACTCATTATCTCCTGGAGGCCATTTTGTGTCAGGTTAGTAGTGGATAGTATGGACTTCATACAAAGCTATTGGAAGTAATGAAAAATAGAAGAAGCAGCAGCTTCAGGCATTTGGTAGGGACTGGGTGCGCTGCCCTCCCCCTTCACTGAGCATGCAGGCCATAGTTCGGGTAACGGCTATACTCCCCCCTCCCCCCAGTGTATTTCCTGAACAGAATGTGCTTCCTGAATGGAGCTTCAATTCAAACAAAAAAATAAAATCAAAGTCAATGGATTTTATTTTTAATACTGCAGCACAGCAGCTCAAAGGGTAGGTCAGACAGCAGACAAGAGAGAGGCTCACAGCACAGGAGGTGAAAAAATGATCATGGAGGGGCACCAAGGTTTCCCTGATCAGCCGGTAAGTCCAGGATGAGCCACATTACTGGAAATAAAATGACGGAATTCAAAAACTAACAGTCTAATGGTACACTGATTTGTTTGTGCAATACGGTCCTAATATTAAGTACTTGTTTTTATTTATGCAAAAGGATTTGATGCACAGGTAAAAAACAATCAAATTGCAGGATTTTCTCTCCCCATTTTATAATTAATAAATCACCTGCTGTTGTGTTCCCACTCCCAAATTCAGCAAAATTTTAACATGATGGCAACAATCATCCCCCTTCCATTTTCAAACCATCACTTACAAACAAGTAGAAGACCTACTCTAAACTTCAGACCTCCCTCCCCCCAAAAAAATAGTTCCAGGCTGGACAAGATAGAGCTATTCTTCCTCAGAGCTGTTTTTTTTTCTATATTCACTGCACCAATAACTCACCTCTTTAACCTCTCACTGACCAGTAATAAAATAATCTCACTCTGGAAAATGTCCCGTATCATTCCCTTATTCAGTTCCAGTTACAAAGCTATTATAAGTAACTACAGGACTATCTGTATACTTCCCATCCTAGCTAAGATATTGGAAAAACTAGTTAATGTCCAGCTTTGGGAGTATCTCACCTATAACAAAATAGTTGCTGTAACCCAATCTGGTTTGGGGGCCTTACGAGGAAGTATTTTTTTCACAGACAGGGTTGTGGATACATGGAACAGACTTCCTGAGGAGGTCAAGGAGTCAAAAACAGTGGGGGAATTCAAGAATGCATGGGACAGACATAAGGCAATTCTAGTGGGGGGGGGGAGGAAGTAGGCTGTTGGCTAACTAGGATCTGCAGTTAATCCATTAGGTTAGGAAATGGGCAGACAGGTGGGTCAAGCGGTCCTTAGCTGCCATCAAATTCTATGTTTCTATGTTTCTTGCATAGTACTGCAACTGCGCTAGTCAAAGTAATATATGACAGGCTTTCTGCTCTTAACTGAAAGCTTGAAAAAGCAGCTGTCTTTCTTGATTTTTGTAAGGCTTTTGAGGTGGCCTGGAAGGGCAAGATGGTGGTCGCTCTGTAGTGTAGCACCCACATGCCACTCACTAACATCAGCTAAATAACTGTTTAAAGCTGCTGAAGTCACTCCAAAATAGATGGCTAACACTGCTCTTTTTAATGGCTAATCAAAAATCAGAAAAGAAACAAATCATGCTTACTTTTGAAACTACACCAGCTATTAAATCATCTCAGACTCCACGGGAAGGCATACCAGAACCAGGGCAATGCCTTTGGGCAGGAATTTGGGGGCAGAGAATGCCAGTCGTACCCTGGCCTCATTCAGCCTGAATATGCAAAGTGAAGTCAAAGTTGGATTTCAAAATGGTACCACTCTGATTCTCCATGTTCAAAACTTAGTGACAAGCCTTACTGTGACCTCAACCTCCCACACGGCCTGACTGGATGAAGCAGAATGCCATGTGAGCAACCTAGAGGATGCCCTAGCAAACCTCACTCAGGACAGAGACCAGATGAGAAAGTCCCTGGTGGCAATACAGGAGAGGCCAGATGACCAAGAAAATAGATTCCACCATTCCAACTTATGCTTGGTTGACTTACCAGAAGGTCTCAAAGGGAAGAATCCCAGCGCTACTATTCAGAAATGGCTCATATAACACCTAAAACTGGCTCCAGTGGCAACAACATATAAAACTGAAAGAGAACACCAGATGGGACTGTCACCAAAGCCTGGGGACAAACCTAGACATTTACTTATCCACTACCACCGATACCAAGGGGAGGAAAAGGTCCTGAAAGCTACAAATTTCTATGACCCAATATCAGTGTAAGTCTTTCAGGACTATAGCCAGGACTTACAAAGTAAGATGCAATATTTTATAGGCATTAAATCGAAACTGCATCTCTGTGGTTTGGAATTTGTGCAACTACATCACTCCTGCCTTAGAATCACCCATCCCAGTCATCCACCCTCACAGTATGCATTGTTAGGGTGCTGTGAATAGGGCACCATAATGTGGGTGCTGCAACAAGTTTGTGAGTGACAGGGGAATTCTGGATTTTAGAGCATCCTGCACTCACACCATGTTGGACGTTGCCACAGTTCATCTGCCCTTCACAGCATGCCCAAACTGGAAGATGTTATATTTAGTTTAGGGGGTGTGGGGGCAGTCCTTGAGCACTGTAAGCTGCTGATGGCACAATGTCACCTGTGATTATGAAAGGCGACATTTTGCTTATGCTCTAATGTACCTCTCTCACATCTCCAGCGCAACATCATGGGTGAACCCCACCTTGCTACCTTGACATGCCTCAGCTGAGGACTATGTTACTACAGTTTCTACAGAAAATGCCACTGTGGAGGGCAGGTGAACAATGAGAAACTGCACCAGCCACCTGAATGAGATCACTTCTGTGTGAGTAAAACCAATCCTGTGGTGCCCCACTTTGCCTGTCTTAGTGTTTGTACAACATTTCCTCTCCCCTCACCCTCATGCTGCTTGCTGCTGTGGGCTCTGCCCTCTCAAACATGTGCACTGGTGTGAGCTGCACACTCCGTAGCTGAAGGGATTCTGTGTGTGCAAAACAGTGCTGTTAGGATATCTTGGCAGCCCTTGATATGGCACAACTTAATAAACAGATCCCGCAAGGTAAGCAGATTCATTGTAACCAGGTTTCTTGATGGTTGGGCCAAGAGGATCAAGTGGACAGAACCAGGGGGGATGAGAGGGAGTGCAGGCGGGAAAACACTGACACAGTCAGTTAGATATGGCCTAGATAAATGGCAGGGTTGGTTCTTATCAAGTAATGCTTTCTCCAGTGCACACAGTAGTCCCTTTCCCTCTGTGCCATGGGGGGCCAGGGCAGTCACATCAGCTCAGCTGGTTGTTCACATTAGCCATCTTGTAGGATTGAACCATCACCTTGGACACTTGGAGATTGAGCGTCCATCTGTCTTTGCTGCTGTTACGTTTTACACTTTGTTGATTACTTGGTTTTGAAAGGTTTTGAGCAGGTTAAAACTCTAATGTAGACAACAGCTAAAAGGTGGCACTCTGGTTGACAAATACGGTATAACCCCAATTAACCAAAAGCCATTTATCCGAAACACCGGATTGTCTGAAACCGCTGTGTGTTCCCATTTGCACCCGATTACCTTCAGCAGTTTGCTGTGGCTTTTGCTCAAGCATGTACTTTGCCGTAATTAGCGTCAATTAGCGGTTTATTATTACCTGCTGTGCAACACATAAGTATCTGTCCAGAGGCAGTTGTTGTAGTCAGGCAATCAGTAATGCCCACAAAAAGAAAGCACAGTGTCTTGGACACCTCCCAGAAGTTGTGGGTGCTCAGTGCTTGGGCAATGGCAACCAGATTGTTGAAACTGCTCACTGGTTTAACATCAGCAATGCCATGGTTTGTGACATTTACTGAGCCCGAGAGAAAATCCACCAAGTATGCTGCTGCTATGGACAGTGGTAATGGTCCCACTCAGCAGAAATCAGTGAAAGGGTGCAAAGATGAAGCCCTTGAACGAGCACTGTATTTGTGGTTCATACAGAACCATGTGAAAGGAACTCCAATTTCAGGCCCTATCCTGAAGGTGAAGGCTACTGAGTTCCACTGAAACCTCAATGGGTAGATGACGCCTTTGGAGTGAGCAAGGGGCAGCTAAGCAGATTTAAGAACTGCCACGGCATAAGATAACTGTCCATTGTCAGTCAGCTTCTGTCAGCATCATCTGCTATCATTGCTCCTTTCAGAGTAAAAATGAATCAGTTAATGGCTGGTGAAGGACTGACACACGAACACATTTATTATGCAGATGAAATGGGCAGCTACTGGAAAACGCTACCCGAAAAGACATTAGCCTGCTCCACTGAAAAGTCTGCACCCAGCTTAAAAAAAAATAACACTAGACTCACGGTCCCTGGATGTGCCAAAGCCACAGGCACTCATCACATCAAGCTGCTTGTTATAGGCAAATCATTGAAGCCGCACTGCTTCAGACACATCAATATGAACACTTTACCTGTAACTTACACTGCCCAGACTAAGGAATGGATGAATGCGAACATTTTTAAAACCTGGTTTCAGACAGAGTTTGTGTCTGCAGTCAGAGCCCAAATGCAATCTGCTAACCTCCCACCTAGAGCAATTTTACTTATTAACAATACAGGAGCCCACCCTGATCTAGAACAGCTGTGCACACCTGATGGTGCAATTCATTGTGTTTTTCTTCTAGTTAATATGACGTCAAAATTACAGCCCATGGACCAAGGCATTTTGGCAACTCTGAAATGAATGTACCATGATAAATTGCTGGTGAGTGTTCTTGCAGAAGAGAACAGTAGCTTAACACTGGCAGAGGCTAAAAAAACTTTACTGTCAAGGACGCCTGTTATATAGACCCTCATGTCAGGGGAAGGGAATGGACAAGGATATGACAGAAGGCATCCTTAGGATGGCAGAGAAAGGGGAGATACTGCTGATAAGGGACCATAATATGCCAGATGTTAGCTGGAGCACCTTTGCTGCAGCCACATCCAAGAGCAGGGCCATTCTCGATGCCCTACAGGTGGCATACCTCAGACAGCTAGTTTTGGAACCCACTCATGAGGGAGCAATCTTAGACCCCGTACTCTCAAATGGGGACAGTGAGAGGATCTCAGATCTAGAAGTGGGTAGCCATCTGGGAGCAAGTAACCACCAAACAGTGTGGTTCATGATAAACTCAGCTACAGAGTCAAGCCATACAAAAGTGAGGGTACTGGACTTCAGAAGGGCTGACTTTGGCAAGTTGGGACAGTGCCTTAGAAAAGCACTAGCAAACAGGCTAGAAGGAGGGGTGGAGCAACAATGGGGAAACATCAAATCTACCATCACAAGGCAACAAGCCTTTGTGTGAAGCAAATAAATCAAAACAAAAGAAAAAGCCACTATGGTTCTTAAAAGAGGCGGTGGGGAAGATTAGGGAGAAAAAGATAACATTTAGGAAGTAGAAGGAAACACAGAAGGAGCAGGACAGAGAACTGTACCAGTTAAGGCAGAAGGAAGCAGGGACGGAAGTCAAAATAGCAAAGGCCCAAACTGAGGAAAAGATAGCCAACTCAGTGAAGAAGGGGGATAAAACCTTTTATAGGTACATCAGGGAGCATAGAAAGACAAAGGGAGGGATAGTGAGGCTGAATAGAATGGACAGTGGGTGGGCAGAGAGGGACAGTGAAAAAGCAGGGATACTGAACAAATACTTCTGCTCAGTATTTGCAAAAGAGGATGGGGGGAGGTGCCCAATCCAATTAACAGATGCACTCTGGATAGGGGGGGATCGATCCCAGTCCTTTCACAGAAGAAGGGGTTCTGAAAGAACTCCTAAAACTGAAGGTGGACAAAGCAATGGGGCATGATGAGATTCAGCCCAGAATTCTAAAAGAATTAAAGGGAGAACTAGTGACACCACTGACTACCCTTTTTAACAAATCATGGAAAGATGGTGTGATACCTGAGGAATGGATGAAGGTGGATGTGATTCCCCTTCACAAAAGTTGAGCAAGACAGAGGCAGGAAACTACAGACCTGTCAGTTTGACCTCTGTGGTAGGGAAAGTGATGGAATCACTTCTGAAGGAAAACATTGTTGAGTACCTAGAGGCCACTGGGGCACAGGATCCAAGTCAGCATGGGTTCATAGCAGGAAGGTCATGTCAGATGAATCTAATTGATTTCTTTGACTGGGTGACCAAAGTAGTAGACCAGGGAGGGGCTGTGGACATGGCCTACTAGACTTTAGCAAGGCATTTGACACAGTCCCACACAAAATATTAATAATCAAATTAACCAGCCTGGGAGTGGGTCACAGGGTGGAAGCATGGGTAAAACGTTGGCTGGACAACAGGACACAGAAAGTAATTGTAAATGGAGTCCACTCTGAAGAGGTCACTGCACGTACTGTGAGGCCGCCAAAAGTGGTGAGACAGGGGTGTTGAGGCTGACAAGTGTGCTGTTTGTGTGTACAGAGGAGTGTACAATTCATTTGTACTTGGAGGGCTGCTAATAGTAGCAGGAAGCCCTCTATCTACAAAGCAAAGGGTGTTGATATTCCTGGCCACTTGAGACACATTGGGCTGATTTATTTTAAAGGGGTGGGATTAAAGGAGCCAGTGCACAAGCATTTTAGTGTGCAATTAGGCAGGTGAAGCTGCTTGAGGAGGGAAAGCAGAGGCCCACAGAACTTCCGGGTCCATCTGGCTTCAAATTGAGGTGCTCATGCGAGCAGTGCGAGCGTATGCGGCACATGCCAGCATGCTGAGATGAGCGGAGACACACGCGCATGTTAGCGTGTTAGTGGGGAGATGAGAGTAGGAGAGGGGACAAGCAGCTAAAGTGTGAGAATAATAAGGAAGGAAATGAATGCAGGGATGAAATGGAGTCGATGGAAGGAAATGGCCATAAAGGCATACCATCATTGCTAACATCAGAAGGGGACTTGATGATATGCTGTGGCAGCTGTTTGATGTTCATAGTGGCCAAATTAGGGGTAAAACTATGTCTCATTTGAGTGTAAGAAAAGTGAGATAAATAAGGAGTTATGTGACAATTTGAAAAGGGTTACTGAAAGACTGGAAATACTTGAAAAGAGCCAGATGGAGCTCACTGAGAGATTAAGGATTATGTCCAGCTTAAATAGAGGTGAGGCAGCTAGAGGGTGATATGGGTTAGAGATTGGTTTAGGGAAAAGAAAAGTAAATGAGGAGAAGGGAATAGTAATCAGGCAGATAGGAGGGTGAATAGTAAAACAAAAAGGAAAAGAAGAGGTAGCCCTTTACAACCAGTCCCAGGATATATAACAGTGGAACAGGACTTGAATGTGTTAAATGAAAATGTGGAGGATGTTGAAAATGCAGACTTGGAGAATGAAGGGGAGGAGAGAGAGAGAGAGAAGTAGTATATGAAGGAATACAGGTGAGAAACAAATATATTGGGAGAAGTTGGCCAAATGAATGGTGGAGAAAGAGACTATGATGAAATTCAAGAAGGAATGGGGGTTCAAGTAGAAAGACGGGTAGTGGTCATTGGAGACTCAATTATAAAATTTACAGGCCAGTATATTTGTAGGAATGACAAAAGGAACAGAATGGTTAGTAGTTTCTCTGGTGCAGGGATCCTGGATTTACACGATATGGCTGATAATATATTTAAGACAGCAGGGGAGAAACCGGTCGCTTTGATCCATGTGGATATAAATGACATAGCGAAAAAGACCTTGCCAGGAATGCAGAAAGATTACAGGAAGTTAGTGGAAAAATTAGTGGAAAAAGGGAGTGAGATATTAATCTCGGAAATATTACCTAGGCCCAGGGCATCGGCTTACAAGCATAAAAGGATAGCCGTTTCAAATGAGTGGCTGTTGAAGTGGGCTGAATCAAGTGGATACAAATTTATCAGGCACTGGGGGACATTTAATAATAGGAATTAACTGTTTTGGAAGGATGGGCTCCATTTAAATTTTAGGGGTAGTAGGACATTGGGGATAAGGTTGAAAAATGAAATTGAGAATAGTTTAAACTAAAGGGAAGGGGCACGAAAAAAGGGAATACAGGGGATAAGATATTAAATAAAAGTTAAGTAAAAGGGGTAACATCCTTAAAGGTTATGTTTTGTAATGCAAGGAGCTTGAATGAAGCATGCAGATCAGAACTGGAAATTCTGATCAAAGATGGTGAATTGAATATGGTAGGGGTAGCTGAAACCTGGTGGAGGAATGAAAGTGTGTGGTCTCAAGATATACCTGGCTGCAATCTGATTAGTAGAAATAGGGAGGAAAGAAGGGGGGTGGAGTGGCCCTTTTTGTCCAAAAAGATCTAGAGTTTAGGAGAGCAGAGAAAACAGTTGCATTAGGGAAAGTAGAAATTATAACAATTGAACTTTTGGGAATAAAAGGAAAAAAATGTAGGGTATCAGTGTTCTATAGAGCACCAGACATAGACATGAAAGAGACAGAAAATTTTCTGGACTACATAGGTAGTTTGGCAGAAGATACCGATGTAGTAATGATGGGAGTTTTAAATATGCCAGAAATTAAATGGCGTACAAATCAGATAGGTAACAATATATTTTGTAGATTTCAGGAAGAACTAATGGCAGTAGGCATCCAGCAATGTATACGAGAGGCAACAAGGGGGAGAACATACTGGATGTCATTCTTACAAATAGAAGTGATATTGTTAAACAAATTACTATTCAGTCACAAGTGGGGATGAGTGATCATAATGCTATATCATTTGAGTTAGATTGGACAACTGAGTTGGTAAAAGGTAGCACAATTCAATACCTGAATAAAAAGGGTGATTATAGGGCCATGAGGGAGGTATTAATGAGTATAAATTGGGAGGACATGTTTAATAATCATGACATAGAGAAATCATGGGAAATGTTCCTACAAAAACTTAAGAAGATTAGAGAGAATTATATCCCACAAAGGAAAGTTTATAATAATAAAGGGGAAAAGCCCCCATGACTAACTAGGAGCATAGCCAGACTTTGTAGAAAAAAGAAAGCCCACTTCCAGAAGATGAAAAAGGATAAGACACCAGTAAATAAGGACAGGTATAGAAAGATACTAAGGAAACTTAAGAAGGAAATAAAGCAATCTAAAAAAACAGCTCAAAATGAGACAAGAAATGAATAAGAACAATAAAGGCTTCTAAGCCTATGTAAATAGGCAGATGGGAGGAAGTAGTATGGTAGGCCTATTAACAGTTAATGGAGAGGTGCTATCTGATCCACTGGAAATGGTGAATGAATTTGCCAAATGTTTTGACTCTGCATATAAGGATCAGAGTAATAGGTTAGAAAGTAGGGTGGAAAACTGTGGTAAACTAGACCCAAAAGAAATAATAACAGAAGAGAAAGTGATGAAAAAGATTATGGGGTTAAAGGAGGATAAAGCGGCAGGACTAGATGAGATCCACCTGTATATGTTAAAGGAGTTGACAAATGAGTTAGTAACAGTTATTACAGTGTTGGGACAAAGGTCACTTGCCAAGGGTGTGGTGCTTGAGGAGTGGAGGAGAGCAAATGTGGTGCCGATATACAAAAAGGGGAAAAGGGATCAGGCAGTGAATTATAGACTGGTGAGCCTGACATCGGTGGTGGGGAAAATAATTGAGGGTATTATTGGTAAAGCTATAAAGGGCACCATGATAAATAAGGGGAAATTAGATAAGAATCAATATGGTTTTGTCTCAGGTAGGTCATGTGAGACTAATCTCATTACCTTCTACGAACATATAAATAAATGGGTGGATGAGGGGAGGAGCGTGGATGTGGTATTGTTGGATTTTAGTCGAGCTTTTGATACTGTCCCGCACTGTAAGATTGTTGAGAAACTGATAAGATTGGAAATGGACTCTTGTATTGTAAAATGGGTGTATCAGTGGCTAAAAAATAGGAAGCAACAGGTCAGGATTCGGGGTTGTCTGTCAGAACCTCAGGGGGTGGGGAGTGGTGTCCCCCAGGTGTTGGTATTGGGACCATTACTATTTAGTACATTCATAAGTGATTTGGATATAGGTAGTGGGAATAAGTTAGTGAAATTAGCTGATGATGTGAAAATAGGAGGGGCAATAGATACTTTTGATGATAGGTTAACTTTTGGAAGAGATCTAATACAAATTTTGGAATGGGCAGAAGTAAATGGAATAAACTTTAATAAAGATAAATGCATTATAATGCACTTGGGAAGGAAAAATGTTCAGCAGAATTATTATATGAAGGGTATAAAACTGAAGGTATCTACATGTGAAAGAGATCTGGGAATCTATATCCAAAATGACTTAAAGAATAGCATGCATAGTATAGAGAATAAAGTATAGGGCGGTGTGTGTAACGAGATTTTATACACACACGAGGGGTTGGATGGCATATAAACCCTGAGAGCGAAGCTTGAGGGATCCAACCCCAGGTGTGTGCAAAATTCGAGTTTACACACACCACCCCATATTTTATTTTATATAATTGCTGGGTTAGGCTGTTGGGTTAAGCTTTTCAACGCAATTATATAAAATAAATGATCTGGTGCAGCTGTGGTCTGAACGATGTTTAGCCGAGTCCTCGGTTGCTTAGCAGCAGTTTACTTTTTCTTGTTTTGTTGTCCCCTTTGCGGTGTGGTTTTTGTTAGGAAGTTTTTTTTTTAAATAGTTACTTACCACCTAGAGATAGTGGTGGCAGTGCGATTTCGACCGACAAAGAAATCTGGTGGCGAGCGGTGAAAACCCAGAAGAGCTGTAGATTGGGCATGCGCATAGCGAGGGAAACTGTGCGTGTGTTTGCCGTTATAAACGCTCCTTTATAATGGCAAATTATGCCACAGTTTTCCCTATGGGAAAAAGTCTAACCCAGTTATTATAGGAATATATCTAACAAAGCCATGTATTTAGTAAACAGTATTAGACGGGGGGTTCGCTCTAGATGTGGGGAGGTGCTGATACCACTGCCTAGGACTTTGGTTAGGCTCTTATTGGATTATTGTTCAACTGTATTGTGTCCCTTCCTAGTGAAGGATGTTAAGATGGTTGAAAGGCCACAACGGTCCTATACAAGATTGATATCAGGGAGTAAAGGCTTAAATTATGAGGATAGATTGGAGAGGTGGGGTTTGTGGACCTTGAGAGATAGGAGAGTCTGGGGGGATCTACTGTTTCTATACAAAATTTTAAAAGATGAGAGTATGAGGATGGAGATGGGAATGGAATTTAAGGAACAAAAGTATCAGTTATGGGGACATGATAGGCAGTTGAAGGAAACAGTATGTAGGGCAGAAATAAGAAGAAATTGATTTTAAATTTAGGGCAATCAGAATGTGGAACAGATTACCCCAGGTAGTTGTGGATGCAGAGAATGTTGAAATGTTTAAGGCTAGATTGGATAAGCATCTTACTGAAGTTGGTGACTTTTGTTGCTGCCACTGAATTGTGGGGAAAGCTTACATGGGCTTTGCCTTCTTGACTTTCCTATTTTCCAGTATGAAATCCAGCATGAAAGAAAGAGGGGTTACTAGTGGGGTACCGCAGGGTTCAATACTGGGTCCAGTCCTTTTCAATGTCTTTATAAGTGGCATTGCAGAGGGATTGGAAGGAAAAGTATGCCTCTTTGCAGATGACACAAAGATCTGCAACAGGGTTGATACACAATGAGGTGTGGAAAGGATGAGAAGGGACTTGGCAAGGTTGGAGGAATGGTCAGAAGTATGGCAGCTTGGATTCAATGTAAAGAAGTGCAAAATAATGCACCTGGGAAACAAAAACCCAGTGGAAGATTACACAATGGGGGGGGGGAGGTAGTACAGTGGGCACCACTTAGCATGGACTATTCTGTGTTATTAGATGTCCACGTTACAATGTCCGCAGTTGCCGACGGACGAAACTAACACACGCTGACACCGCACTATACTGTACATTGCGCTACTCAATCCCACTACCCGTACCTACAGTACACAGTACACATTTGTAGTTGTTGATTTGTGTCTGTCTCTTTGTGTGAGTGCTTGGTACAGTACTTTAGTGCTCAGTGTGCCTGTCGTGCTTCTGTGCGTTTACAGTATTTCGCCTTTATTTTCTCTGGGCTTCATAGTGACATGGTGGTTGGTGGGGTGGTATTTGTGTGTGGGAATTTAAGAAAACATACAGTGCTGTACCGTTCTATTTACTAAAATATTCAGTGATAGCAGTCTGTTTAAATGCTGCTGTTCCATACTTCTACCATCCCCTTTCAGTACGACTTAGGAGATCCCAGTCTGGCATGATGTCTTCCCCTTGTGACATGTCCATACGTAAATCGAGAAGTGCTTGCCTGACATCACTTGCTGACACAGTAGGATTTTCTTTTTCATCCTCATCACCATCGTCTTCAGCGCCAGCAGCCTCCACATTTTCGGTGTGCTGAATTGTAGAGAGAACGCGAGCTACATCATCTAGCTCCTGACCTGGTTCTGCTTTCGTTCTCTCCTAGTCGGGACAGTGCCTCAAATTCTTCCTCTGTCAGCCCTTCTGCTGCCTGTGCTGTGTTTTCCTCATTTTGATCTTGTGTTTGCTCTTCCATTTCACTGGGGGACACAGCCGGATCACCATGGGAGAATCCTCCCTTTCGCCAGCAGTTCTTAATGGTTTGCTCAAACACAGAATCCCAAGCAGTCTGAAGGAGCATAACCGCATTTAGAATGGTGATTCTTTTTACACATTTGACGGCGGTCAGCTCCACACCAGCTTCAAGCTCAGAGAGCACTCAGGAATGCATTGCATGAACACAGTGGTGTTTCATTGAGTAGATTATCCCCTGGTCGAGTGGCTGGATGATTGAAGTGGTGTTAGGGGGTAGGAACACCAGCTTGATGTTCCACAATCCACAAACATCAGGATGGCCGGAGAAGTTGTCGAGCAGAAGTGTAATCTTTCTCCCTCTAAGCCTACGGACCCACCCCCTAACCTACTCTGTAAAGATCACACCAGTCATCCATGAGGTTCTGTTATTTTTATAGATGACTGGCAAGTGAGCTACCCCCCAAAAATAACATGGCTTTGCCAACTTACCAACCACCACCAGCTGTATTTGGTCCATTCCAGCCATATTGCAGCATGTCATAACACAGACACGCTCTTTTGCTTTTTTTTTTGCCCATAGGTGCTGAGGTCCTAAATGACATTGTCCCCTGGCCCACACACCTAAAAAACAGGCCGGTCTCGTCCACATTATAAACGTCGGATGGACCGTAGCATGAAAGCAAACCAGGCAGCACATCCCAAACCCAGTTGCTGGCTCCAATGTCATCTGCATTTTGCTTTTCACTGTGTGCTCAATGAAAGCAGATGTTATTGCGGGTCTTCCACCTTTGTAGCCAGCCATCTGTTGGGGTGAAATCAGGTTTTCCTAAGGCTAATGCAAGCTGCTTTGCTTTTTCCATTAGTAGCAGACCACTAACCATAGCGTCACGGCTTATGACATCTGTGAACCACACTAACACGGCTTCTTCAATCTCATGATCCTTATCATCCCGTTTTTGCTTCCGTTTGGGGTTCTGGTTAGAATGCCACTGCTGTAAAATGCTTTCTTTCTGTTTCAGCAGGTCTGAAACAGTGAATTTAGGGATTCCAATTAGCTGGGCAATGTCTTGTATGCTGCACTTAGGTAGTGTCTCAATCTGTTGGAGCAGCTCGAGTTTACGAGCAAGTGGGATGCCCGGTCATTGACAGAAAGCCATTGTAAGGTAAAGCTGGGGTTAATGGGGGTTGATGGACCTTGCAGCTTATAAAGATCGCTAATTAACACATTCCACATTGTTTAATTGATTGATCTTACAACTCTAAAGATAACAATGTGTGATCAGGGTGTGATTTTCGGCCAAATTAATTGTCCATGGTATGCGGCGCTCAAGGTCCACATTATCAGGCAAACATATCACTGATAAGGTATGATTTGGATTGGGAACAAAGATTTTGTCCGTGGAAAGCGATTGTCCATGTTATTTGTGTTCGTATAATGTGGCTCACACTGTAACAACAACAAAAATGGAAAGGGACCTGGGGGTAATCATATCAGGTGACCTTATGGTTAGCAAGCAATGTAAGAAGGCAGTAGGGAGGGATGGTGGGATACTGGGATGTATAGGGAGAGGCATCACCAGCAGAAAACAGGAAGTTGCTATCCCTCTGGACAGACAGCTGGTGAGTCCCCATCTGGAGTACTGCATCTAGTTCTGGAGATCCCATCTCCACAAGGACATAGACAGGATGGAGGCAGTCCACAAGAGGGAAACTAAAATGGTACAGGGTCTACAAGAGAAACTACATGAGGAGAGACTAAAGTAGCTTAATATGTATACCCTTGAGGAAAGGAGGGAGTGGGGGAATATGATAGAAACTTTTAAGTACCTCAGTGGAATCAACAAAGTCCAAGAGGGTAGCATCTTTCAGAAAAAGAGATGTACAAGAACAAGGGGACACAAATTGAAGATAGAGGCTCAGGGGCAATTTAAGGAAGTATTTTTTCACAGACAGGGTGGTGGACGCATGGAACAGCCTTTCTGAGGAGGAGTTGGGGTCTAAAACTGTGGGAGAATTCAAGAATGCATGGGACAGACATAAGGCAATTCTTGTGGGGGGATAGGAAGAAATAGGCTGTTGGTTAACTAGGATCTGCAGCTTATCCTGCAGGTAGGGAAATGGTCAGACTAGGTGGGCCAAGCGGTCCTTATCTGCCATCAAACTCTATGTTTCTATGTTTCTAAATCCTGAGCTGAAATGCAGCAGGACTCAATAAGAAAATGATGGGAAAAATCCCTGGTTTTGACAGAACCCACACCAGAGGTCATGAATCCAGAGCTAGCTACAAACAATACCTTGCAACCAGACCAGCAATAAGAGGCCACATTAAACATCCAGCTGTTAGCTCAAGAAATGAAATTCACTGCCGAGGTGATTGAGGAGTGGGTTACCTATGACGAGCATGACGATGGGTACGGAGAGTTATCAGACGATGTCATCCTTAACATCGCCCCAAATAACCCCTCATTAATGAATGCTCTACACAATGAAGAAGAAGATGAGGAGGAGACCAGACAGTGTGGCTTTATTGCCCCTATTCCAGCTGCATCTGAGGCAATCGCATCATTAGATGGCTGCATTGCCTGGGCGGAGTGTCAGGACGACATGGATTGCATTCAAACCCTGCTACTAAGAAAACTAAGAACGTATGCACGCAAAAAAACAACAGCAGAGAGAAAAGCAATCCACAGTTACAAAGTTCTTTAAAGTGCTGTGAGTAGATTTTGTCGACTTTGTCAGACTCTGACACAGTAGAGAATGAACAGTATCATAAATGTATGGGTTAACTGTATTCTACAGTGTGCTGTTTTTAACAATGTACAGTACTGTATTTATTTATATCACTTACTGCTTTGTACTTGAATTTCTAAAAAACACTTAGATCACTTTAAGCACTGTGATTACAGTTCACAAATTTATTGTTTTTAAAGCAAAGTGCATTTGTTACATAATAAACTTATTTTTAAATTGAGCACGGTGTCTACTCCCATTTATCCACACCCCTGATTATCCAAATGTTTTCTATGTTTCCCTCTACATTCGGATAATTGGGGTTATACTCTATTGATGCTCAAAAGTAAGAAATGCATCAAGGTGAATTTATTGAGGACACAAAAGAAGATGCTGCTTCCAAGCCCTGGTATTTCAACCACATGCCCTGAGGAAGACCCACATGTTGGAAGCGCCAGGGCTTGGAAGCAGCATCTTCTTTTGTGTCCTCAATAAACTCACCTTGATGCATCTCACACTTTTGAGCATTATTATTTTTTGACCAGAGAGCCACCTTTTATCTGTTGTCTGTCAAGCTTTGGATCTTGGATCCTTAGTGGGCACCAGCACAGTCTCCTTGAGCGCCCTATTAGTAGAAGTATGTACATAAAACTCTAATGTACTGTGCATTTATCATACACCCAGCAGCTCTAGAAAGCTTTGCCTGCCATTCAACTCCAGGGCCGTGCCTGGAAGTTGCCTACCTACCTTGGAGATTTCCAGCACTGTGAGCTACTAAACCATAGCAGAACTATTTCCCACAAGGGCTATGCACACCAGCGGGTGCAAGGCATGCCCATCTGAGTCATCTTCATCATGAGTGTTACCCCAATGGTAAATTTAAATTCCAAAGACTGTTTGCTGGACAGTTGTTTATTGCTTTCAGGAACTGTGCCTGCACTTCAATTTCTGAAGTGGAAGTTTTATGACTTAGCGGATTAACTAGCTTTTCTGGTCACTATAGACTAACTTTCCATAAGGGTGTCTAGATACCAATTAGAATGGACTTTAATTCCACAAAATGTTTGCAAGAAGAGTCGTTTTGAGCTGAATCTGGGGTAGGGGGAAGTTGGGATGTTAAGCCTCTTTCACATGCTATTGTTCTGGTTTCGTTAATGGTTGTGTTCAAGGGAGGAAGGGGATTGGAGGAAAGTAAAGGGATGTTAAATGGGGAAAATTGTCTTCACAATGGTTACTGGTAAAGAATGGTCCAAATGAAAATTAACTGCAACAGACAAAATGGTCCAAATGCAAGCACAGGTTTCGGAGTAGGCATCGTGTGCTATATAAAGAATGAACAATGGACAGTCACAATGTGAGAAACTATAAAATACTTGGACAATGACTGATAAACTGCAAATAGTATCATGGAACATAAATTGCCTCAAAAATTGAATCAAACAAATAAAAATTGTGCAGGATTAAAAAACGTTAAATGTGATGTCCTCTTAATGCAAGAAACCCACACGATCAACTTAAAAATTAGTCACACTGCTACATGCTGGAGGAAGACATGGCAGGGCTCTTGTTTTTATGCAAAATCCAGGGGCACAACTGTATGGCTTAGATCCAGTTTTCCAGGCAAGGACAAAAAGGTTAAGCTTGACCCGGAGGGCGGTTTATGCTAGTGCACATTGCTTTTCATGATAGCACCTCACTTTCTTTTTTATATAGATTTTTATACTCCCCACATCCAGAGGTTGGCTCCTCTACCCAGTCCCCCCACACTGGCAACCTACCAGCCTGGTCACCCACCTGGTCCAAGTTCCCCACAAGCTTCCCTGCTTGTGGCAAGACCAAGAGTGGAGGGCCATCCTCCTCCCTGTACAACAAATCTAAACAGGACCAGAAGTGATCCGTAGCGGTGCAGGCACAGGCAAGGCTGAGATGGGCTTCATTAAGCCCCTGTGGTGCTATTTTCCACTGTTTTTCCTTCCTTCTCCACCGCAAAGCGTCATGTGCATGCATGGAAAAGCACTTGCCTGATGTGCCCCTGTAGTTCCCTCCCATATTGTACCTCCCTGGCACTGCTCTGCCTCTAGGCCTCCACTTGGGGGCAGCCTAGGCTGGGCCAGCAGACCAACCATCCCTGGGACAGGAGAACAGTCCCTTGGATGCTCGATCCTCTACCTCCCCGTCTGACCCCTGGTGACCCTCATCCATTCTTGAATCTGGGTCACCAGTGTGGGAAGAGATAAGCTGCAAGGCTCCTCAGCCCTCTGCACCACTGAGCTGGCTATGGCACCTCTAAGCTCTGTGTACAGCCCAATGTGGCAGAATAAGAATTTCACCACAAATCAGCAATAGAAATGGTAGACTTCCAAGGTCCTTGGATAGTGGAAGGGGGCAGGATTTTAACTGTATTACTGACACTGTCTTACGCAGATCAAACCCAACCCTGGTACCCACATCAAGACATCTATGTGCTTTAAAAAATTTGATGACCATGCACAAGCTGCTGAACATTTGTAGGCAGGAAAACCCTACTAGTAGAGTGTATAGCTTCTACTCACTCCCACTCTTCTTATGCGTGCAATGACAGAATAATTGCCACGACTGCCTTAATCGTGGTGGTAACTAACACAGCATATATATCTATACTAGTAGCCAACAAAGTTCTGGTACTGCTGGGACTGGTGACAGCGGGCTCCCCACCCCCTTCTAGGACCTGGCACTTGGAGCCAGTATTATTGAGCAAGGGAGAACACCAGACAGCTATATCTAGAGGTAGTTAAACTATTTTTAAATACTTTATTGGGGGCTGAGGAGTTGTCATAGCAAAGCCTGCAGTTTGTGTATTTAAACCCAGACAGCTTCAGGTGCAGGAAACTGTTAGTCTGATAGCTTTCAGAGCACAAAGTGTTGTATTGGATCAGGGAAGGTTGCATCATAACCATTGTCAGCCAGTTGTCCCGGGTGGAGTCTTCCAGACTTGAATAGATTACTATAAACTACTGGTATGTGTAACATTTAGAGATGGAAGGTCCATCTTCTTGAAGTTGAAAGAAGCTACTGCTTTAGACAACTGGGAGCTGTGTGGGAGACTTTATATTGCACTAGACATCTGCATCAAAGCGCACTCTTGCTCAATTCTGTGGGAGGTGAAACTAACTACACTTGGTAATTGCTTTGTATTTATTTATTTATTTAGTGTTTAATCAAGAAGGGGCTTGCAAAATCTGCTTATCTTGTGAGTAACATTAGAACGATTGAAATACTGCATTTTGGTTTTCCCTTGTGGGTAGCTGGATTGTCTACTAGGATTTTGTGGCAGTTAAACTATTTTTAAATACTTTATTGGGGGCTGAGGAGTTGTTATAGCAAAGCCTGCAGTTTGTGTATTTAAATCCAGACAACCTCAGGTGCTGGAAACTGTGTTCCCTTGATTGTTGTGCAGGTTGTCTTTCTGAAAAGAAGGTCAACACTCACCATAGTGGTGGGTCAGAGCTTGCAGTTGACTGTTTCTGAGGGCACAGCTTAGGCCCAAACCCACCCTTCCCATCACCCCCCCATGTCATTTCCTTTCTACCAGGGGTTCTGACATTATTTCCTCAAGAGGACAAGGTGCATACAACTCATATCCTTACTAGCACAGTACACTGGATTGAATGTAAGAGAGCACTCACTAGCTATATATATATATAAAAAAAAACACAAGAGAAACAGAAAAGAAGACAGACAAGTGGGGAGTAGTTCAATGCACTGGCTGTGGGGTATCAGCCTTCGGGAGACTTTCTGGAGGCTGAGATGCTGCCCTATTTGCAGGCAACCCTCTGCTCTGAGGGAGGAGGTTGCCCGTCTCTAGGTCAAACTGGACAGAAGTAGGGGGATCTCCCCCACCCAGGAAACACCAGGACCACCACCACTGCCTCAGATTTTGCCAAGAAAGAGCAGCAGTTGGACCACAGTGGGCTCAGAGAGGGTTAGGGTGGTGGAACAGAAGCATATCCCTTCAGTTGTACCACTCTACAATCCATACACCATTCTGGTGGGGCGTACTTCCCCTACGGAGGCACCCACGGGGAAGACTGAGATGGTTGCTGGCTGCCATCACAAGGGAGGCCCACAGGAAGGTGGCACAGGACTCCACAGGGGAAAGAAGCAGCTCCTGGTGGGGGCCTCAATTATTAGGGGGCTAGAACTGGGGGGGCAGGGGAAAGTGAAATAAGGTGCCTGCCTGGCACCATGGCTTGGAGGGACAGGAAGCAAATCCTCAGGATCATGAGAGCAGCTGCACGGGAGACAGAGCTAGAGATCATTGTCCACCTAGGGACAAATGACTTAGCTGGGCAGGGGATTAGAGCAGTGCAGGAGGAATTTGTGGAGTTTGGGAGGGGCCTTAGACAAGTAGCACACACAGTATCCTTCTCGGAGGTGCTGCCTTTCTATGGCATGGGTGAGGCAAGGGTACTCCACACCACACGATTCAATGAATGGTTGAAAAACTGGTGCAGAGTCTAGGGCTTTGGCTTCATTGGGGACTGGGGTTTCACCTGGAGGGATACCCAACTATACTGGCATGATGGGCTGCATCTGTCCTGGAAAGGAACCAGTCTTCTGGGTGATTGGTTCAAAGTCTTTATTAGCAAGCTTTTAAACTAGCCCAGTTGGGAGGCACAGATAAGAAGCAGGAAATTACCAGCCTCCCCCCACAAAACAGGATAGTTAGCAAGGTTAACAGCAAGGTAGAACGGTCAATAGGAAGCAGAACTGGGGAAAATGTAGAAGGCAAAGGCGGTAAGAGTAGGGATGGGGCTACAGGAGGTAAAGCCATCAAAAGTGGAGAGTAATAAGTACCAATGCTCGTAGTCTGGGTAACAAGCTTCCAGAACTAGTGGCCTTGATGGAAGAGGAACATCTGGATATTGTGGCAGTCACAGAAACATGGTACACACAGAACCATGACTGGGATGTAAACATACCAGGGTACACAATCTACAGAAGGGACAGGGACAGTAAAAGAGGAGGAGAAGGAGGAGTAGCTCTCTACATAAGGAAAGGAATCAAAGTAACAGAACTAAAGGGTAAACGGGAAGGAGAGGAGGCACTGTGGATCAACCTGGAAACAGGCAAAGGCACCACAATCCACATGGGGGTTGTATGCAGACCACCATCTCAGGGGGAGGAAATGGACAAGGAAATGACAGAAGGTATCCTTAGAATGGTAGAAAAAGGGGAGCTATTGTTGATGGGGGACCTGAATATGTCAGATATTAACTGCACTGCATTTGCTGCAGCCACATCCAAGAGCAGGGTCATTCTCGATGCCATGCAGGGGGCATGCCATAGACAACTAGTACTGGAATCCACTCAGGAGGGAGCAATCCTATACCTGGTGCTCTCAAATGGAGATGAAGAGAGCATCACAGATTTAGAAGTGTGTAGCCATCTGGGAACTAGTGACCACCGACCAGTATGGTTCACGATAAACACAGCAGTAGAGGCAAGCCATACAAAGACAAAGGTCCTGGATTTTAGGAGGGCTGACTTTGGCAACATGGGTGACTGCCTAAGGAATGCACAAGCAAATGGGCAGGGGGGGAGGAAGAACAATGGAGAATAATCAAAACTGTCATCAAAGAGGCAACAAGCCTTTGTGTGAAGCAAATAAACAAAACTAAACAAAGTAAAAAAAAACACTATAGTTTTCAAAGGAAGTGGCAGGAAAGGTTAGAGAGAAAAAGATAGCATTCAGGAAGTATAATGAATCACAGAAACAGCAGGACAGAGAACTGTATCAGTTAAAGCAGAAGGACTCAGGGAAGGCAGTCAGAATAGCGAAGGTCCAAACTGAGGAAAAGATAGCCAATGCAGTTAAGAAGAGGGATAAAACCTTTTATAAGTACATTAGGGAGCGAAGGAAGACCAAGGGAGGGATAGTGAGGCTTAATAAAGGGAAGGGGGGTTGGCAGAGGGTGACTGTGAAAAGGCAGAGTTACTGATTGAATACTTTAGCTCAGTATTCACACAAAAAGAAGAGGGGGAGTTATCCAAACCAAATAATAAGAACACTTTGGACAGGGGGTTGATACCAGTCCATTCACAGAAGAAAAGGTCATGAAGGAACTCCTAAAACTCAAAGTGGACAAAGCAATGGAGCTTGATGGGATTCACCCTATAATTGTAAAATAACTAAGGGGAGAACTAGTGACACCATTGACTACCCTTTTTAACAAATCATGGGAGGATGGTGTGGTACCAGAGGACTGGAGGAGGGTGAATGTGATTCCTCTTCACAAATGTGGGAGCAAGGCAGAGGCAGGAAACTACAGACCTGTTAGTTTGACCTCAGTGGTAGGAAAAATGATGGAATCACTTCTGAAAGAAAGAATTGTTGATTACCGAGAGGCCAGCAGGGCACAGGACCCAAGGCAGCATGGATTCACAGCAGGAAGGTCCTGTCAGATGAATCTAATAGAGTTCTTTGACTGGGTAACCAAAGTACTAGACCAGGGAGGGGTTGTGGATATGGCCTACCTAGACTTTAGCAAGGCATTTGACACCGTTCCACACAAAAGATTAATAAACAAGTTAGCCAGCCTGAGGGTCCCAGGGTGGTATCCTGCGTAACAAGCTGGCTGGACAACAGGATGCAGAGGGTAATAGTAAATGGAGTACACTCTGAAGAAAGGGGGGTCACTAGTGGGGTACCACAGGGTTCAGTATTGGGACTAGTCCTCTTTAATGTATTTATAGGTGACATGGCAGAGGGTCTGGAAGGAAAAGTATGCCTCTTTACAGATGACACAAAGACCTGTAACAGGGTTGATACACAAGAAGGGGTACACAGGATGAGAAGGGACGGCAAGATTGAAGGAATGGTCAAAAATATTGCAGCTTAGATTCAATGCAAAAAAGTACAAAATAATTCACCTGGGAAACAAAAACCCAGGGAAAGAATACATAATGGGGGGGAGGTACTAACAACAACACAAATGGAAAGGGACCTGGGGGTAGTCATATCAGATTATCTTAAGGTAGGTAAGCAATGTGAGAAGGCAGTAAGGAAGGCTAGGGGGATACTCAGATGTACAGTACAGGAAGAGGTATCACCAGTAGAAAACAGGAAGACCTTCCATCTGTACAGACAGTTGGTGAGACCCCATCTGGAGTACTGTGTACAGTTCTTGAGACCCCATTTCCGCAGGGACATAGACAGGATGGAGGCAGTCCAGAGGAGGGCAACTAAAATGGTGCAGGGTCTGTAACATAAGCCATACGAAAAGAGAGACTAAAGGAGTTTAATATGTATACCCTTGAGAAAGGGGGGGGGGGACATGATAGAAACTTTCAAGTACCTCAAGGAATCAACAAAGTCCAAGATGGGAGCATCTTTATGAAAAACAGATGTACAAGAACAAGAGGGCATAATTTGAAGATGGGGGGATGGCTCAGGGGCAACGTGAGGAAATACTTTTTCACAGAGAGGGTTGTGGATGCATGGAACTGCCTTCCTGGGGAGGTTGTGGGGTCAAAAACAGGGAATTCAAGAATGCATGGGACAGACATAAGGCAATTTTAGGGAGGGGTAGGAGGAAGTAGGGTGTTGGCTAACTGGAAACTGCAGCTTATCAGATAGGTAGGAAATGGGCAGACTGGGTGGTCCAAGCAGTCCTTATCTGCCATCAAAGTCTATGTTTCTATGTATTAGGGAATTCTTAGAAAACAACAAGGTGGGAAACGCCCTCCATTTGACTAGATGGGAAGCTGTAAAAGCCATGGAATGGGGAATTACAATCACATACACCAGCCACAATAATAAATCACACCGGGCCACAATGAAGTCACTAGAGGAGAAAATGATCCAAATGGAAAGGGATCATATGGTTTATCCCAGCCAAGCCTTATACTATAGACTTCAGCAGCAAAAATGTGAATGCAACTCTGCAGTCAGTGCAGAGGTGGAAATGGCCATCCTTCTAACTGGAGCAGGTCAATACTTTGATGAGGACAGAGGAGGAAAACTGCTTCCCTAGTAACCCAAGAGCAGGGAAATGCCAGAACTATAGCTCAGATTAGAACATCAGATGGGATTCTGACATCTAAAAGAGGTGCCATCAGAGAGACTTTCTACTGCTTTTACAAGACACTGTACACTAGTGAAGCAGCCCCTATTCAACAACAATACCAATCTTTCATTGATAAAACTCTAATTACCCATTTCGATGCAGTTAAGGGACACATTTGACCAGCTGCTGGAACAGGTGTAAGTAGTTAGGGCAGTAAAGTCAATGAGGAAGGGAAAAGCACCAGGACTGGGCAGACTCCCCACTGATTTTTATAAGATCTTCCTAACAAATCTGCAGGAGCCTCTGTTGAACGTGGTGTATGAAAGCTTGGCCCCTACAGTAGTTGAATGCCCTCCTCTATGCTGTCCACTGTGGTCACAATCCTTCCCAAACCTGGCAAGGATCCCACTCTTTGTGCCTCATATAGGCCAATTTCTCGTTCCATGGCTGACTATACAATAGCGGCTAAAATTGCGGCTTTCCATTTGGAACTGGTACTACAGGAAGTGATCCATCTTGACCAGTCAGGATTTGTCAAAGGGTGGCTGGCAGGCAAAAGCAAATGTTAGAAGAACCCTAAAATAATTCATAGGTGGTTCAGAATTGCAACAGAAACATGGAGAAACAATTCTTGCCTTAGATATGGAAAAGGTCTTAAACCAGATATAGTGGGGGTATATGTTTTAGACAGTGAGCCATTTTCAGCTGGGGTACCGGGTGCTAAAGTGGGTACGAACCCTACACCAGACCTCTTCGACCCAGTTAATGACCAATGGGGGAGTCAAGGCTCCCTTTCCTCTTTCAAGAGGGACTCATCAGGGCTGCCTGCTCCCCCTACTGCTGTAAATACTAGGCCTCAAACCCCTTGCTGCTGCAGAGCCAGTGAATCTGCTGATCAGTGGATTAGTGGGGGACAGAAGACACACAAACTCTCTTTCTTTGCTGATGATGTGCATATGTAGCTATAGGAGCCCAGGGTTAGTCTACCTGAAGTACACTCTCTCCTGAAAGAATATAGAGCACCTTTGGGACACAAGTTGAACTGGAGCAAGAGTGAGCTGC
Source organism: Neoceratodus forsteri (assembly GCA_016271365.2). Taxonomy (NCBI): domain Eukaryota; kingdom Metazoa; phylum Chordata; order Ceratodontiformes; family Ceratodontidae; genus Neoceratodus; species Neoceratodus forsteri. The sequence goes on along the minus strand of CM028130.1, from coordinate 1,059,409,121 downwards.
TCCCAGTGGGCAAACTTGACAAGCAGTATCTAGTTGAAACCTGCCTGGGTCTGGTAGTAGTAGACTCTATTAAATTCCTAGCAATGAGGCTGTCTTGCTCAGTAGCTGCACTGTGCAAAAATAATTATAAACCCCTGTTACAGCTTCTTAAAGCAGAATGTGAGAGATGGCAGGCTCTTTCCCATCACTCCTGGGAAGAATAAATGTAAAAATGTGTACCATTCTAAAGTGCCTATGCCTTTTCCAGACCCTCCCAATTAAAATACCAACTATCTCCTTTAAAACCCTAGACTCCATAGTTCACAAATTTGTATGGAGAAATAAACCAGCATGCATCAAAAATCAATTGTACATTTGCATCTGGTGGAGGGAAGGGAGGGCTGACAAATTTCAAATTATATTACTGGGCAAATTAACTTGCCTTTCTCCCATCTGGGCTGAGATGTGATTGCTCAGCTTGGGAAGCTCTACAGGAAGACAACCTAGGATTTCACTTACTGTATGTAAGAGGGGCTTATCTACTCTCCTAGCAGACTTCAAGGTTCATGAATTTAATAACCCCTTCACACTTAACAGAGCATGGATATGGGTAGCAGCCCACAAGTACATTGGTCACCAAATGGGAATATTGCACAAGACAGACATTACAGTAGCATTTAAACATAACATGGGCTACAATGTGCTTTTACATCAGGCTGTCTTAAGTTGGGAATGGCTGGCAATAAGCAGTGTAGGTGACTGATGTGAAGGGAGTCATCTGTATTTCTTTCACCATGCTGAGAGACCTATTTGGAATCCAGAAAGGGGATTTCTTTGCCTACCTCAGAATTCAAGGGTGGCTGGGAGATGTGCCTCTTTGCAACAGGGGATCTCCAATCTATCCAGGTAACAAAGCTGGCACCAGAGTATGGAGTAAATAGGTTTTATTTAAACATAAAACTTGAGGTTGTGTCTGAGCTGATGGCAAGTTTTTTGTTCAAATAAAACCTGGATTTAATATTTCCTTACCAAGCACAGAGTTTGCGGTTGGTGCAGAGCTTGCTGCTTTACCGATCTCCAATCTATACCCTGGTGAGGTTCTGCTTTATACCCATTCTCCCTAACAGCAGGTCCCTAACTACCTTCTGTAAGTTACTTCTTGGGGTGCCCTCCACCTAATCATGAGATGCTGCACAAATGGAGTGAATCTATCCTTCTCGGCGACTTTAATCTAAACTGGCTGAGCTTCCACCAGCCTGACTATGTATCCCTGTTAAAGCAGCACAACCTGGTGCAGGCGATCACTCTCCCCACCAGACTTAATCCACGCTCAGCCACCCAGGCTCTACTAGACTGGATCCTCATAAACAGGGAGGACCGAGCATTACACGCTGGCACCATGGCTGACTCTATAAGCGATCACGCACCGACCTATCTCCTCTGGTCTTCCAAACTAAAGCGCCTCTCACCCAAATTCCTATCTCTCAGAAATTTCAGCTGCCCAGTCTCCACAAATCTCCTCGAGGAGGCCCAGTCCTTGGACTGGTCCACGCTTTTTTTTCCTTTCCAATGCAGCCACGGCTGTTTCCACATTTACCTGGACTCTACTAACACTCCAGGACCGCTTTTTCCCTGTCACTACCAGACGGGTCAGAGGCGGGTGCTCGCGCTGGGTCTCTAAAAACCTCCTAACCCTCATGAAGGCCAGATACTATGCCTGGTTCACTTTCAAAGCAACCCCCTCTCCTGCCCTCTGGGATGCTTACAGGTGCATGAGGAACAAATGTAAATGACAGGCCAAATTTTTGAAACAGACCTACTTCTGCAATCTGCAAAAGGCCAACCTTGGAGACCCAAGAAAATTCTGGGACTCAATCAGCTCCCTCCTAAACCCCGCTCCAGCTATGCTGCACCACATCTCAACTCATAGGATGGGCTGCTGACCGACCCTCACAATGTGGCCAGAGTCTTCAACTGTAAGTTCACCAACTTATCCATGTACCTAAATAAGCTGCCAACTACCCAACCTCAAAGCTCTGCCCTAATACCTGACACACTGCCATCCTCCTCCAGCTCTGCCACTCACCTACAAATACTCCCATTCTATTTTAAAGCCCTCTCCATACACGACACAATGAAGCTACTCAAAAGTCTACCTAACCATGGCTCCTCCGGATCTGATGGGCTGTCTCCAGTCTTCCTTAAGCTGATCTCTCCAGCAATTACCAAGCCACTCACCTTCATCTTTAACCTTGCCCTTTCCACCTCTTCCATGCCTGACCCATGGAAGATAGCAAAGGTTATCCCCATTCTTAAATCTGGTGACCCCAAATCCTCCAACAACTACCGTCCGATATCCATCCTCCCTCATCTCAGTAAACTACTCGAGAGTGCAGTCCACAATCAGCTCACTGAGTAGATAGGCAAAGACACCCTCCCATGCAACCAACAGCATAGCTTTCACAAGAATCATTCCACTGCCACTGCCCTTGCCCTTCTGACCGACCTCATCCTCTCTAACATGGATAATGGTAAAGCCACCGGGACTGTCTTCGTCAACCTCTCAAAGGCTTTTGACATGGTTAACCATGCTCTCCTTACCTCCAAGCTTAGCCTCCTTGGTTGTTTTCAGAAAGTCACAAGCTGGTTCACTAACTACCTTTCTGATCACTCACAATTCGTGTGTATTGGTCAAACCTGCTCCCCCACCCTGCCTGTCTCTGTGGGGGTCCCTCAAGACTCAGTCCTGGGTCTCCTCCTTTTCTCCTTATTCGTTAATGCACTTCCCTTTGACTGCCTCAACTGTCACTCTCTCCTGTATGCCAATGACCTTGTTCTCTTCCACAGTGACAAATCCACGGCTGCAATCTCTTCAGTTCTCTCACACAAACTATGCTGTGGCCCACAGCTGGTTCTCAAAAAACCTCCTCTTAGTAAATTCCAAGAAAATGAAATCCATGCTGTTTGGATTTTAGCCCTTCCTGGCCAGAACTAAAAACCATGCCCCCTTACGCATTCTCACCCAAGACGGCCCAGCCCTGGAGGACATCAACACCTACAAATACTTAGGAGTACTGCTCGACCCCCCCCTCACCTTCACTGAGCATGCAAATTCCCTTGTTACAAGGTTCCAACAAAAGTTAGGTGCCACCTATGGATTCAGGCAATACCTTACCCCTGAAGCTAGACTAGCCATTGTCCAGGGTAATCTTCTCCCTATCCTTGACTACTGCTCCCCTATTTATGCCAGAACCTCAGCTACTGCCATGGCTAAACTCCGCGCTGCCTACAACAGTGCCTGTCACTTTGCTTTATTGGCCCTGTTCTTCACCCACCACTGTACCCTCTATAATACCCTTGGATGGCTACCGCTGCAAGGTCGCTTTGACCTAGCCCTCTGCTGCATGGTGGACAATGTCATCCGCACAGCTCCAGAATCCCCCCCAACTGCCCTTCTGAAAACCCGATGCTCCTTCGCAACCTCCGCTGTAATGGTACTCCCCCTCTAGCTGTTCCTAGGGTATCCACCAACATGGTAGCAGAGCTTGGTCTGCAGCTGACCCTTTGCAGTGGAACAAACTACCGGCTGAACTCCGTTCCATTGACATACACTCCAGTTTCAAGTCCCACCTTAAAGTCTGGTTCCTGGCAAACTCATCCTGCCGCTGCTCCCAGGGGTCTGACACCAACCCACACTAGTTAACTCCCCAGCCCAGAGGTTACCCACTTACCCACACTAGTCATCTCCCCTGCCTACCCCTGTTATATTGTATTTTTCACAGTAATATTTGACTTCCCTGCCTGTACATATTGTATGTATATTTTTACCGAGTGTTCTGTGTATTACTTGCTCACTGGACGATGCAGTCACACATTGTACACTGTGCCTACAATTTGTTTGTTTTGTACCAAATCTCCTTATGTCTGATATTGAAACCTTGTATTTACTGTTCTCAAATGGACCTGTGCATCAAACCTGTATATTGTGCTTACTATTGTTGCTTGTATCAAATCTGTTTCATGTGTATTGCTGTTACCTTTTACTCCATTGTCACCCTACGCAATGTGTTATGGCCCAGGTCGTGCCTGAAAACGGTCCCTGGGATCAGTACACTCACCCAGTTATCAAAGTCATAAATAAATAAATAAATAAATAAATAAATAAAAGACCTAGATATATTTTAGAAGTTTCACAAAACATTTGGAGAAGGGCTGCCTTACACTTTAACAACTGTGTGAGCAGTAACCAACTGTGCCAAACCTAGATGAACTTTATGTACAAAACATACATTACCCCCACCCTCACCACCCAAGGATATACTCCTATGATTCCAGCAGGTCTCCTATATGTCCCAAGTGTGAAGCTGAAAATAGGGACTTGCAACGTGACCCTAACCTGTAATAGAGTAAGGATGTTTTGGTTTGAAATTTATAGAATAATGCAAAACATTATGGGCATGGACTTACCCAATTACCCTGCCGAGTCCTTGCTCAGGGCAGGCAACCTTATCAGGATGCCTAAGGGGGCCAGAGGGCTCTGGGACCTGGCACGAATCAGTACTCATAAAACCATTTCTCAGTCCTGATGGGGTAAGGACTCATCCAGGGTAACACTATGACATAAGAACATGCTGAACTGCCCCCAACTTGAATGTACGCAACACAATGCCCATTGGCTGCTGAGGTCTTTGACTCAAATTGGACCCCAGTGGTTGAATCCATAGAGGGCGGTAGGTTTCCCTGATGACACAGTAAATTAAAGAGAAACAGTCAGCACCATGTGCTCCCACACTCAAGGAAAGGGCTGGTCCAAATGTGCACTTTGTGTGCAAAAACATTGTGGTTTACTTACTGTTTACTGTAGTATAGTAGATTGCATCAAACTAAGTTTGCTTTGCTGTAGGCTGACATCTTCTATTACTACAAATTTCAGAATCCCCTGCAGATGACATCAGAGCAGTAGGCAGCAGTGAGAAGATTTAATAGCCTGCAGTGTATGTCAGAGTTTATATAAACTCTGATCTTTTGTTTACCGGTCCCACTGTCCTCCATGGGCTATATACAGTTACAGGGAACCATACAGAGCCCCTGGAGAAACACAGTCCTGGAAAACATCTGAGTGAAGATTATAAAAGCTCTAACATGCATTGCAGGCTATTAACTCTCCCACTGTTGCCTACTGCTCTGATGTCAGATTTGTAGTGAAAAAAGATGCCAGCCTACAACTAAGTAAAATTTATCTGATATAATCTACTATAGAAACATAGAAATACATAATTTGATGGCAGATAAGGACCGCCTGGCCCACCTAGTCTGCCCATTTCCCTACCTAATGGATAAGCTGCAAATCCTAGTTAACCAACAGCCTACTTCCTCCTACCCCCCACTAGAATTGCCTTATGTCTGTCCCATGCATTCTTGAATTCCCCCACTGATTTTGACTCTATGACCTCATCAGGAAGGCTGTTCCATGCATCTACAACCCTCTCTGTGAAGAAATACTTCCTCACATTACCTCTGAGCTGTCCCCTTCTATCTTCAAATTGTGCCCCCTTGTTCTTGCATATCTCTTTTTCTGAAAGATGCTACCCTCTTGGACTTTGTTGATTCCCTTGAGGTATTTGAAAGTTTCTATCATGCCCCCCTCTCCCTCCTTTCCTTGAGGCTATGCATCTTAAGCTCCTTTAGTCTTTATTCATATGTCTTCTGGTGCAGACCCTGCACCATTTTGGTTGCCCTCCTCTGGACAGCCTCCACCCTGTCTATGTCTTTGTGGAGATGGGGTCGCCAGAACTCCACGTAGTACTCCACATGTGGTCTTACCAACTGTCTGTACAGAGGGATAACAACTTCCTGTTTTCTACTGGTGATGCCTCTCCCTATGCATACCAGTATTCCCACCAGCCCTCCTTACTGCCTTCTCACATTGCTGGCCCACCTTTAGGTCATCTGATATGACTACCCCCAGGTCCCTTTCCATTTTTGTTATTGTCAGTATCTCACCCCCATTGTGTACTCTTCCCTTGGGTTTTTGTTTCCCAGGTGCATTACTTTGCACTTCTTACATTGACTCTAAGCTGCCATACATTTGACCATTCCTCCAACCTTGCCAAGTCCCTTTTCATCCTTTCCACCCCACCTTGCATATCAACCCTGTTGCAGATCTTTGTGTCATCTGCAAAGTGACATACTTTTCCTTCCAGTCCTTCTACAATGTCACTTATAAAGACATTAAAAAGGACCAGCCCCAGTACTGAACCCTGCGGTACCCCACTAGTAACCCCCCTTTCTTCACTGTGGACTCCATTTACTATTAATCTCTGTTTTCTGTTGTTCAGCCAGTGTTTTTCCCAGGCTACCACCCTGGGACCCAATCCCAGGCTGGCTAATATGTTTATTAATCTTTTACTAACATATTAACATACTAAAATGCCAGCAGAATAGGCCTAACGGTCTTTCGTGTCTGCTCGTTTGGTCAGCCCCCACCCTGGGTGCTGACCTTGCTGTCCCCCTCGCCTTCTCTGGCTTCTCCCTTCCCAGTTCCGGATATTCTTGCTGCATTGGATTTTGCTTCCTGAACCCTTCCCCTGTACCTGTCCCACCCCCTCTTGAACCCCTCCACTGTCTCTGCCTCCGCCAGCCCCCTAGGTAGTGCATTCCATGGCTCCACCACCCTCTCAGTGAAGTAGCACCTCCTCCTTTCTCCCCTGAATCTTCCCCCCTCCAGCTTCCACCCATGCCCTCTAGTGGCCCCTTCCTCCTTCCTTCAAAGCACCCTGACTGTTCCTCCCCTATTTACCCTCTTCATGTACCTGAAGACCTCTATCATGTCCCCCCGGTCCCTTCTCTCTTCCAATGTGTACATATTTAGCTCTTCGAGCCTCTCCTCATAGGTCCTGTCCCCCAAGCCCCAAATCATTTTGGTTGCCCTCCTCTGGACCCTCTCCAGGAGGTTAATGTCCCTCTTTAAGTGTGGCCGCCAAAACTGCACGCAATACTCCAGGTGCGACCTCACCAAGCAGTTATACAGAGGGAGTATCACTTCCCTCCTTCTGGAGGTGATCCCCCTAGCGATGCATCCCAGCATCCTGTTGGCCTTGGCTGCTGCCCTCCTACAAGTCTCAGAGTTGTTCATCTTGACATCCACCACCACCCCAGGTTCCTCTCAGCCATTGAGACTTGTAGTATTTCCCAGGGTGTACACTTGGCCTGGGTTTCTGGCCCCAGGTGGAGTACCTTGCATTTCCCTGCATTGAACCTCAGCTTCCACTTTCTAGACCATCTTTCCAGAGCCTCCAGGTCCCTGCAGGGCCACCTCCCTCCTCCCCATCCACCACCGCCCCAGTTTTGAGTCATCTGCAAAGAGACTCATCTCACTCCTGATTCCTGTCCTTATGTCAGAATCGTGGCTTGAACAGAAGGGGCCCATGACTGATCCCTGTGGGACCCCACTAATGACCCTCCTTGGGGATGAGACTATCCCACCAACTACGACCCTCTGGGTCCGGTCCTGGAGCCAATTGCCTATCCATCTGATCATCTGGTTTCCCACCCCCATTTCTCCTAGCTTATCCAACAGGCCCACGTGGAAAAGCGTCAAACACCCTGCTAAAGTTTAGGTAGGCAATGTCCACAGCCCCTCCCTGGTCTACTACTTTGGTCACCTAGTTAAAGAAATCTATTAGATTTGTCTGACATGACCTTCCTACTGTGAATCCATGCTGCCTTGGGTCCTGTGCCCCACTGGCCTCTAGGTACTCAACAATTCTTTCCTGCAGAAGTGATTGCATAATTTTCCCTACCACTGAGGTCAAGCTGACAGGTCTGTAGTTTCCTGCCTCAGTCTTGCTCCCACTTTTGTGCAGGGGAATCACATCTGCCCTCCTCCAGTCCTCAGGTACCACACCATCCTCCCATGATTTATTAGAAAGGGTAGTCAGTGGTGTTACTAGTTCTTCCCTTAGTTCTTTTAGAATTCTGGGGTGAATCCCATCAGGCCCCATTGCTTTATCCACCTTCAGTTTTAGGTGTTCTTTCAGAACCCTTTCTTCTGTGAAAGGACTACTATATCAACCCCCTTTTTCAGAGTGCTTCTATTGATTGAATTAGGTATCTCCCCTGCTCTTCCTTTGTGAATACTGAGTAGAAGTATTCATTCAGTATCCCTGCTTTTTCACTGTCACTCTCTGCCCAACCACCTTCCTCTTTATTCAGCCTCAGTTTCCCTGCCTTAGTCTTTCTTTGCTCCCTAATGTACCTATAAAAGGTTTTATCCCCCTTCTCAACCGAGTTAGCTATATTTTCCTTGGTTTGGGCCTTTGCTATTCTGACTGCCTTCCCCACTTCCTTCTGCTTTAACTGGTACAGTTCTCTGTCCTGCTCCTTCTGTGTTTTCTTATACTTCCTGAATGCTATGTTTTTCTCCCTAACCTTCTCTGTCACTTTCTTTGAGAACCATAGTGTTTTTTTCTTTCATTTTGATTTGTTTATTTGCTTCACACAAAGGCTAGTTGTCTCTGTGATGGTGGTTTTGATGTTTCCCCATTGTTGTTCCACCCCACCTTTTTGCCTGTTTGCTAGTGCTTTTCTGAGGCACTCTCCCATTTTGACAAAATCAGCCCTTCTGAAGTCCAGTACCTTCACTTTTGTATGGCTTGACTCTACAGCTAAGCTTATCGTGAACCACACTGTTTGGTGTTCGTTTTTTCCCAGATGACTACCCACTTCTAGATCTGAGATCCTCTCTCTGTCCCCATTTGAGAGTACCAGGTCTAAGACTGCTCCATCCCGAGTGGGTTCCAAAACTAGCTGTCTGAGGTATGCCCCCTGTAGGGCATCAAGAATGGCCCTGCTCTTAGATGTGGCTGCAACAAAGCTGCTCCAGTTAACATCTGGCATATTCAGATCCCCCATCAGCAATATCTCCCCTTTCTCTGCCATCCTAAGGATGCCTTCTATCATTACTACAGTAAACAGTAAGTAAACCAAAATGGTTTTGCCTACAAAGTGCACATTGGGATCAGCCCTACAATTGAGTGTGGGATCCTTTGTGCTGAGTGTTCCCCTTTAAAATATGTATTCTATGAGTGATTCCCAGGGTGATATATGGGCAGATCTTGGATAAACCTTTGGTGGCTTGATCACCATTGTGGTGATTATTTTGCCCAGGGACTATGCTCTACATACCTATCTGTGCCACCGATCTATGTGACCATAAGATAAACCACAATGAATTGTTGAATATTCCTTGGTGCTACTGCATCTTTTAATTAATACACTGCCACTGTCCCAGTCATTGTAATTATATAAATCAATTATAAATATCTGACTGAACAACTACTGCTACAAATGCATGACACTATGATACTGTTTATGTTAGAGATCAACAACTCTGTAACACAGTGTATACAACCACCATTTTATGTATGTCTTTGTAAGCATTATAGTTTTCAATAAAATAAATTTTACAAAAAACTGTAAGGCCTCCAGTACAGTAGACCATCAGATTTTCTTGCAAAAACTCTCTAGAATTGGCATTGGCCCCCATGCTTTGCCCAGGTTCAGAAATGACCTAATTGATATGCAACGGCAACCTAAATCTCAAGGCCTACTAGCATCCTGCTCCAAGATTCTCAAAGGAGTATCTCAGAGATCTGTTTTAGGTCCTCTACTATTTACGATTTATATAAATGATCTGGTGGCTAACATAGGGAACATCAAACTTCATTATTATACTGATGACACAGTACTATATGTTGCCAGGCCCAGTATACCTGATGCTCTAAATGATCTGCAGTATGCATTTAACACTCTTGAATTTAAAACTGTTTGCCTCTAAATATTTCTTGTACTGGATTCTTATACTGGGTAGTTGACAGAAGAAGTGTAGGTGCCCATCAAGTCTGTCTACCCACATTAGTGGGTCCAACTTTTCCCTCCCTCGAGCAAGTATCTATCCAGTTTAGTCTTGAAAGCTTCCAAATTTTCAATATTGATAATACTCTATGGTAGACTATTCCAGAGCCTACCCACTCCTTGTGAGAAGGTATGCAGCTTCCAATTACTTATTGAAGTTTCTAAAGTAATCTATAGCTTACGATATCTTAGACCAAAAATGTAATCCTGACTCTCAATATCCATTTCTGATCTAAGTTCATTGTTTTTTAATATTTGGAACATCATCATAAGATCACCTCCTGCATGTCTATTTTCAGGGCTATATAAGCTCAGATATACCAGCCTGTCCTTATAAGGTTTATTCTGTATACCAGGAATAAGTTTGGTTACAGATGTCTCCTTAATGTCTCACAAACAAATTCAATGATTTTGCTCCTAACAGTAAGCAACCAACTGGCACCACTCTCACTAGTATCCTCGCCATAATAGGTGATAGTTTGGAGCTAGTAAATACTTTTAAATATCTCAGGCTATGGAGCTAGTAAATACTTTTAAATATCTCAGGCTATGGTTAGACAGTAATCTCTCTTTCAGCACCCACATTGATATGGTGTGTAAGAAGCTATGCCCAAGGTTAGGCTTTTTGTACAGAAATAAATTTGGGTTCCCTTCTGATGCTGCTTCTTGATTACAATGACCTGGTATGCAGAGGTGCTGCTGCTTCATAACTAGCTAAGCTAGATGTTCTATACCATAGGGCATTGCAATTTATTTTGGGGCTGCCTGCTAGAACCCACCGTTGCATCCTCTATAGTACTTCAATTGCTTGGCCATCCCTAACTAGCAGGAGCTAAAAAAATCTATATGTGTGAACCTACAAGGCTCCCCAAAATGGTGAATGACAATACATATTGACCTTTTTTTTTCCACAGGAATAATAGCCTTTACAGTCCGAGGACAAATAACTTCATCTTACTAGAGGTCCCCAGATATGCATCCAAGTATGGCAAAATGGCTTTCAACTGCCTTGCCCCATGTGTTTGAATAAGCTACAAGCCTCATTCATATTGAACTCATTGGTCAACCTCCACTCATTTAATCTATTATTGGAAACTCATTGCACCAACACATACACTTCTCAGTAGACTCCTTTTTTATCTTTATTATACTCCATTTACTGTATTCCTTAACTTGTTTTGTTATTATTCATGACATTAACTTTTTTATTATTCATGATATTTCAATTACTTACTTTTACTTTCATCATTACTTGTTTCTGCAATACATTACCCTTGCATATTCTAGTGTACCTGTTGTTTGTAAACTCTATAGTCAACTTAATCAATTAATTATGTAATGTTGTGGATTTATATACTGTTTATCTGTCCTAAGCAGGACCTCCTTGCAAAGGAGCACTGCACAGTGGAGCCTTTTCCTGATAAAACAAATAATAACAAAAAACAAAACATTGCCAGTCTTTTTTGTATGTAGATTACACTATTTGCATTTACAATTGAATTATTGTATAGTACATCTCTTTTCTATCCCCTTTTTGATAATTAGGTCCCCCAGTCTGTGTGCAGTGAAAGTTGTCCACTTGGATACAGAAAAACAGCACGGCGGGGACAGCCCAACTGTTGCTTTGACTGTGTTCTTTGTTCCAAAGGAGAGATTGCCAACCAGAGTGGTAGGTCAATAATTTTATTTAAATAAGTGATGCAACATATTAGAGATGTTGCATTAATATATATTGTTTTGGATATGTAGGACTTAATTTGGCAAGGTGATTCAAGAGAGAATGGCATTTTTGTTCACAATTCTGGTTTGAAACTTGATATTAACTATCAGCCAATCTCCCTCTTGCCACAAATCTCTAAAATCTTTGAACAAGTGGTATCCTGTCAACTCACAATTTTTTTAGAATCTGAAAATATGGCTTATGGATCTGGATATCTCCCCTCTAGTAGTGCAGAGGTTCAGATCATACCTGCAGGATCAGAGGCAGCTCATGTCATTGGGTGCCTATAACTCTACCTTGGCTGAAGTTAGATCTGGAGTACCCAAGGGGTCTATTTTGGGGCCCCTTCTTTTCAATATTTACGTAAACGGACTCCAATTCCCTGACATGGATGTAGAGTTTCACCTATATGCTGATGACATGGTAATTTATGCCAAGGGGAGCTCAGCAGCCCAGGTACAGGCTAAATTTCAAATTGCATTCGATCATATTCAAGATTTTTTTGAAGTTCACCTGATGAAACTTAATGTAAAGAAAACACAGACAATTCTGTTTAGCAGAGCTAATAAATCATATTCTAATTTAGACCTGAATATTACAACAAAACATGGGGATTTCATAATGCAAACTACCAGATATAGATACTTGGGTATGTGGCTGGATAGTTCACTTAAATGGAAGGCACACATTTAAACATTACTAAATAACATACATAAAAAACTGGGAGCTCTATACTGGATGAAACAGTACTTGAATAAAGATTTGAAATTGAAACTGATTAAGAGCACAGTTATACAGCTTATTGACTATGGTGACATTTTGCACTCTGGGGCCTCTAAAACCTGGCTGGGAAAAATAGACGTACTGTATAATAGATCAGCATGGTATATCTTAGACGCTACATATAAAACATACCACTGCCACCTATACCGAAACCTGAACTGGCTCAGTTTACAGTATAGGAGGGACTTACATTCTACACTCTTTATGCTAAAAGTGTTAAAGAATGATGTTCCTAATTATATTAAAGGACTGTTTAAAAACAGACCAGTAAAGTCAAGTATGCGATATTCAGGTGGCATTGAATTTACTCTCCCAAGACCTAGATTAGAAAAAGGGAGAACATCTAAAAAATACTTAGGCGCTGTGATGGAAGGGATAGTGAGCAGTAGGGAGGAGGGAGGCAAGGGGAGGCCGCAAGCCTTATGGGTTCATCTGCAGAACAATAAAGGTCAAAGGGTCAGACTGAGAGTTGTGTGCCAACCACCCTCACAGTCAGAGGGCATCGATAGAGAACTGGCAGATCAGTTATGGAAACACTGCGGAAGGGGTGGCACTGTGGTGGTCGGGGATTTCAATCTACCAGGAGTGGATTTGAAAACCATGTCTAACACAAGCGCTAGTGAGCAGGTCATTCTGGAAGCCTTCCAGGATGTAGTTCTGTCACAAAAGTTAGAGGAACATACAAGGGAGCGTAATGTCTTAGATCTTGTGCTGACCAATGGAGACTATGTGCAGGGCGTATGGACTGAGGACCCCCTAGCAGGTAGTGACCACCAAACAGTTTGGTTCTCCCTGGATATGTGCAGGAAGGGGATGTCTACAAAAACCAAGACAGTGGACTTCAAAAGGGCTGACTTCTGCAGGATGGCTGACATCCTCAGGGCGCATTTAGCTAGCATCACTCCTGACATGGATATCATCCAGAAATGGGCCATCCTGAAGGAAGGCCTGTTAGCTGGCACAGACACCTGCACAAAGAAATACAGTAAGAAGGCAGGGACCAAAAAACCATGTTAGTGGTTAAAGGAGGTGCGGATAAGGGTGAGGGAGAAAAAGATGGCCTTCAGAAGATGGAAGGGGTCCAAAAAAGAGGAGAATAAGGAGGGGTACACAAGGAAAACCAGGAAGGCAAACAGGGCTGTGAGGGTTGCCAAGGCTTCAAAGGAGCTAAGGCTAGCAGAGGGGATTAAGGAGGGGGACAAGGCCTTCTTCAAGTACATACCCTTGCTGAGTGAAGATGAAATACTGAAGGACATCTTCCCTAAACCACCTGTAATTGCCTATAAGCAGCTCCCCAACCTCTCAGACATAATAATTCACAACAAACTCACAGCAGATCAAAGTAACCAGGGACAAAGTGGGACAACACCATGCAACATGACAAGATTTAAGACCTATGCCCATATATGCACACAGACCACCATCTAGACAAGCCAGAACAGCACAATAAAAATGAATGGATCCTACACATGCCAATCCAGCAATGTGGTTTACCTAATTCACTGCAAGAAGTGCATAGAAACATAGAAACATAGAAGTTGACGGCAGATAAGGACCGCAAGGCCCATCCAGTCTGCCCATTTCTTTTTCTACCTTATAAATGTGCCATCGGCCTTTGCTCTGTCAGTGGCCTATCTATTCATAGTCATTTGTATTGCTCCCTTATGCCTATCCCATGCCTGTTTGAAGCCCTGCACTGTATTCATAGCCACCACTTTTTGTGGTAAGCCATTTCATGCATCCACCACCTTTTCTGTGAAAAGAATTTCCTCACATTCCCTAAATCGGCCTCCTCTAATCTCATGCTGTGTCCTCTTGTCCTGCTATTTTTCTTATATTTAAACATGTTAGACTCTTTCACCTTGTTTATGCCCTTAAGGTGTTTGAATGCCTCGATCATATCACCTCTCCTCCTTTGCTCAAGGGTATACATATTGAGCTCTGTTAATCTGTCCTCATATGTCTTCTGATGCAGTCCCTGCACCATTTTGGTTGCCCTTCTCTGACTGCCTCAATTTGGTTAATGTCCTTGTGAAGTGTGGCTCCAATACTGCACGCAGTACTCCAGATGGGGCCTAACTAGTGTCTTGTACAGAGGGATTAATACCCTCCCCTTACGACTTGTGATACCCCTACTAATACACCCTAACACCCCCCTAGCCTTACCTACTGCTTTAGAGGTCTGCTTGGATGATTTCAGGTCATCAGTGATGATGATGCCCAAGTCGCTTTCTTCCTTTGTGACTGCTAGCAACTCCCCTCCCAGCCTATAGGTGGCTTCAGGGTTTCTCTTCCCTATGTGCATGATTTTGCACTTTGCGTAAATCCCAGTTGCCACTCTTCTGACCATTCTGCTAGTTTATCCAGATCTCTTCTCATTCTGCCCACCCCATCTGGATCATCTACTCTGTTGCAGATCTTGGTGTCATCTGCAAACAGACAAGCCTTACCCTCTAGTCCATCTGCAAGGTCACTAATGAAGATGTTGAAGAGGACTGGCCCCAGGACTGATCCCTGAGGTACCCCACTTGTGACTTGCATCTCTTCTGACTGTATACCATTTACCACCACTCTCTGTTTTCTGCCCGTCAACCAGTTTGCCACCCAGTTGACCAACTTCTGACCCACCCCGAGCCTACCCAGCTTATTTATCAATCTTCTATGTGGAACAGTGTCAAAAGCTTTGCTGAAGTCAAGGTAGGCGACATCAATTGCTCCCCTTGGTCCACCACTCTGGTTACCCAGTCAAAGAAATCTATGAGATTAGTTTGACAGGACCTTCCTTTGTAAACCCATGCTGTCTTGGATCCTCTGCCCTATGGATTCCAGGTGTTGCACTATCCTTTCCTTAAGGAGTGCCTCCATAATCTTGCCCACTACTGAGGTAAGACTGACTGGTCTGTAGTTCCTCGCCTCCTCCCTGCTACCACTCTTGTGGAGCGGATCACATGAGCCCTTCTCCAGTCTTCTGGGACCCTCCTGTGCTCAGAGACTCACTAAACAATTCTGCTAATGGCTCTGCTAGTTCCACCTTTAGCTCCTTAAGTACCCTGGGATGTATGCCATCAGGTCCCATTGCCTTATCCACCCTGAGCTTAGCAAGCTCTTGTAGGACCCTTTCTTTTGTGAAGGGAGTAGTGCACCTCCCTCCCCACTGTGTCCATGATGCTGAGCTGTGGACCCTGTCCTACCTTCTCTTCAGTAAATACTGAGCAAAGTATCTATTTAGGATAGATGCCTTTACAGGGTCCTCCTCCTCACATGCTCCCTTTCTCCATTAAGCTTAGCACACTTCTGGACTTTCTCCTTTCACTAATGTATCTATAGAAAGTCTTGTCACCTTCTTTTACTGTTCGTGCTAGTGTTTTCTCAGTTTGGAACTTTGCCTGCCTTACTGCCCTACCTGCTTCCCTTAGGGCAGTTTGGTATGCCTCCCTATCTTCATCCCGCTGTGTTCTCTTATATTTCCTGAAGGCCAGCTCTTTGGCTCTGACCTTTTCTGCTATTGTATTTGAGAACCAAAGTGGTTTCCTTCTTCTTTGCACTTCCTTTTGTCTAACACAATGGGATGTTGCTTCAAGTATTGCATCCTTAATGCTTGCCACTTTGCCTGTACCCCTCACCTGTGTTTCTTTTGCCAGGGCTAGCTTAACTCTGCTGGCCATCTTATCAAGTCAGCTCCTCTGAAGTCCCATATTTTTGCCTTGGAATGGGATGATTTAGATGTAGTAGCCAAATTGAACCATACCATGTGATGGTCACTGGCCCCAGGTGACCTTCTACCTGGAGATCTGTGATCCCTTCTTTGTTAGTCAGTACTAGATCTAGGATAGCCCTGTCTCTTGTGGGTTGCTGTACCAGTTGTTTGAGGCCCTCCCCTGCAGGGAATCACTATGAGTCTAGTTCTGGCAGATGTTCCTGCTGGTATTGACCAATCTGTATCCAGCATGTTGAAGTCTCCCATTATCAGAACCTCCCCTTTAGCTGTCATGTTTTGTATATCTTCTAACAGTAATGTGTCTATGTCTTCCCTCTGGTCTGGGGGCCTGTAGACAACTCCAGTTCTTATGGCTGTCCCATTTCCTGTTTCCAGGGTGACCCACAGTTCTTCTGGCTCCTTATGTGTATTCTGAATTTCTGTAGCTTTGATATTTTCATTAACATACAGGGCCACTCCTCCCCCCCTTTTTGCACCTCGGTCTCTTCTGGAACAATACATAGCCAGGTACTGAAGTCTCCCAAGTGTGGTTACTGGTAAACCACATCTCACTAATTGCTACTATGTCCAGTTTAGCCTCTGACATTATTGCCTGCAGGTCTGGGATCTTATTTCCCAGGCTGTGAGCATTTTTGTGTACATGATTTTCCATTGGCCAGATTTTGGTGTGTTAGTTGTTGGTGAAGTTTGGCATTCACCCTGTGCGTCGTGATGGGGAGACAAACCTTTTTCTTACCTGGTGATGCAAATGAACAGCAAACATGCTGAATTCCTGTTTGACCACTAGCTGAGGGGAGGGGTGTTCTTCCCATTCGACGTTATGGGGTGCTGCACCCCTCCTCATTTGCTAGTTTAAATATTCTGCAAAGACGTCAAACTTCTGCCCCAATGCACTGACTCCCTCCTTAGTCAGATGCAGTCCATCAAATTTAAAGAACTTTCGCTCCCAGAACTGTTGCCAGTTCCCTACAAATCTGTGTCCTTTTTCCTGGCACCAGCCCTTGAGCCACGTGTTTAGCTCCCATATCTCCCTTCTCTGACCTTCCGTCCATCTGCTCCCCTCTCCCAGACTGGCAGGATCTCAGAGAAGGAGATGCCGGATGAAATAGATGATAGTTTGTCACCCAGCCTAGTCAGGTGTTCCTTGGTCTCCACAACTGACCGGCTGGCGAGATCATTAGTCCCTATGTGTACTAGGACATCAATGTTTTCTCCTGCTTTGTGAACAATTTTAGCAATGCGGTCAGTGTCTCTCCATGCTGATGTATCTGGGAGACATCTGACCATCACCCCTGGCTGGAGATGGGTATC
This sequence comes from Neoceratodus forsteri, assembly GCA_016271365.2. NCBI lineage: Eukaryota > Metazoa > Chordata > Ceratodontiformes > Ceratodontidae > Neoceratodus > Neoceratodus forsteri. The sequence continues at coordinate 1,059,391,695 of CM028130.1, read as the reverse complement.
AACTCCCCAAATCATAGAGTCTCCTATGATCAGAAGTTTTTTTGGATTTCCTTTGTGCTTGTTTTGTTTTGGTTCCTGATTTGGTTGCGTTTTGTTGTGCTAGCTCCTGTGCCGCAGTGTCCTGTTCTGCAGTGTCTTCTGCCTCTTTATTTGATTTCAGAGATAGAGACAGATACCTGTTTGTAGTGTTTATATGGTTTTTGGAGGTAATGTGTTGGAGAGCAGAGAGTGATGGGGCACCTGATTTGCTCCTCCTAACCACCTGCCAACCTCCTGGACCAACTACCCTCTGCGGTCGAGGTTTTTCTGTTGGATGCTGGGGAAATGGCGGGTAGTTCTTATAATGTATTTCCTCTTCAATATGAAATTTGAGGCATGCAATCTCTGCCCATGCTGCCCGGAGCTGAGCCCTAAGATCTCCAAAGGCCCAGCATGTAGGACAGTGTCCAAATCCTGTAAGACTGTCCTTCTGAAAATTGTTCCACAGTACCTGCAGTTAATGAAATCCATTCCAAATAAGTTGCTGGGTTTGTAACCTAGTCAGAGTAATTAGAAGGAAAAAAAAAAAAAAGAAAAATGCAAGTAATGGTTTAATTGTGCTTTGTTTAACTTGTTATAACAAGTTAAATTACTAGTGCCCCTGTAAATGAGATCACCTTGTGGAGGCCCACTGATCCACCTTCCTGCTCTGCCACAGGAAATGTCACAACTGTGGTACCTATAAAAGGAGTGTAGTGTGGGTGGTTGGGGATGGGGGTGGGTGGCTGGGTCCTTCCCCTGCCTAAAAAGAACAACCACGGATGAAAGAACAAGGAGGTAAGAGCAGAAACAATCAGTCAACAACAAATGCAGTAACCCTGAAAGCTTATCCTAATGTTAGATAAAACTGTAAAACCTGTAAAGCACCACCTGTAATAATTTCAGAGAAGATATACGCTGTAAGAAACACTTTGCTCCAGAGAAAATAAAGCAGTAACAGAAGATATACCTTGCAAAAGACAATTTGAATCAGAAGATTACAGGAGTAATCTGTTAGCACACACCTGTAGGCACACCTTGTAATAATGCAGAAGAAGGTATACCAGCAACAACAATTTGAATCAGAGAAAAAATAAAGCAATGAAATGTTAGCAACAAACAGTAGCAATCCCTGTGAGTAAAAAATAAAAACACCACCACACAGTAAATCTGCTTAGCCAAACTAAGTCTTAATCCTTTTCCCTTGCTCTGGTAAGTTTCTCTACTCTGCCTTTCAAGCATTCTTAGAAGGAAAGAGCTCATTTGAAGCTAGGTGCCTTGGTCAGCAAACCAAGTGCACAGATGGATGCTATATTGTGGAAATTAGGCAATCACTGCAAACCAGAATGAACCACCACAGACGCACAATAGTAAACAAGACTAGCAGCACACCAGTAGGAAACCATTTTTCACAAACAGATCATTCTCTGTCTGACTTATCTGTCCTGATATTGAGACAATTTCAAAAACACACAGGACAGAAGGACATGTGAACTTAAACATATTAAACAATTTAAACCAAATATTTGTGGACTGAATCTGGACATTGAATTTATGACACACTGTGGTAAACTGTACTTCTTTTGCTACTTGTTACCCATAGTTTTTTTTCTCTCTTCTTTTGTGTTCCTGCCTATTTTTCTGCCTCTCTTACATTTTCCTTTCAGCCTAGTCCTACCCAGCCCCTCCCCATCTCACAATTCACTGTGTATACTTACCTACCTACCACTTTTTTTATCCAGGCCTTTTATGTTTTATGTAATTTCATTCCTTCTAAGCTTCCCTTCATTTTTTAACATTCCCTACCTCCTACCCTTCCTGCTAACATCTTGTATCTTTCTTATCTGTGTTCCTGTCTTGTCACCTTTTTAGCATCCTTTAATTTTTTTATTTTCAGATGCCCTGTTCCTTTATAGCCCCCCTCTTCAGTTCTTCTCACACATCCTATTGTTTTTCACTGTGCAGCTTTTATAGACTCTTACCTCAGGGCTTAATTGCTTGTGTTCCTTTTCTTCTCTTCTGACCTTCACCCTGTCTACCATTCTACCCTTCATGTAATCTCTTCTACTGTTTTTATACATTGCTCCACAGTTTATATAAATACAGCTTATGTTGCTCAGTTTGTCATTCACCTGAAGAAGGGACCTGTGAGGCCCTGAAAGCTTGTGTAGAATTCCATCTTTGTACAAGACTCTCGTTGGTCCAATAAAAGGTATCAAACCTTCCAGCGTCTCCTATTTTCCAAGGACCAATATAGCTAGAATCTCTTTTTACAAAATTCAAGTACATACAAGAGAAGAGGAACTGCAAGGAGCAAAATGCCAGGATAAAGAAGGATGGAGGTTGGGTAGAGAAGGGGGTTGAACAGGCAGAGGTGCTCAATGAGCACTTCTGCTCAGTTTTTACCAGGGAGAGAGATGGGCCAATACCGCAGGGGCAGAGCAACACTGGCATAGGAGGAGATAGGATAACAGATGGAGAGATCCCTGTAAGCAGAGTGCTTGAGTTTACCCATAGTGCTTCAACAGCGCTAGCACCAACATCCCCTACAGCAATGGCTACAATGTCGACCAACATCCCCTACAGCTATGGCTGCAATGCCAACTGTTAGCATTGTAGCCACAGGGATGTTGGCGCACACAATAAGGGGGCTGTGCCCCAAACCCCTTGTGGGGGCCTGCCTCCCACACCCCGGTTCTAGAATTCTAACTCCCGAGTAGGAGTTGGACCGGGGGGGCAACACCCAGAGAGGCAATCCCAATTGGCACACAGTCCACCACAGTGATGGGCGGATTTTGCCCGATTCCTGTCTCTGTGGTGGTCTTCACTGTGCCAGAGTCACTGTGGTAGCGGTATACCGAGTGCTTGAGGGCCTTAAGTACTGAACACAGACAAGGCTCCAGGACTAGATGGGCTTCATCCTAGGGTCCTGAGGGACTTGGCTGAGGTCCTGGTGGCACCACTGGTAGACTTGTTCAATACCTCCCTGCAGGCAGGGTGGGTGCCTCAGGACTGAAGGATGGCACATGTGGTACCCCTGCAGAAGAGCGATTCCAAGGATGAGCCTGGTAACTATAGGCCAGTCAATCTGACATCCATTGTGGGTAAACTCATGGAAACAATCCTAAAGGAAAGGTTGGTGACCTTCTTGGAGGTGCACGGTCTTATGGACAAATAACAGCATGGGTCCGTCTCCAGGAGATCATGTCAAACAAACCTGGTTCACTTTTTTGACTGAGTGACAAAAGAACTAGACGCTGGTTGGGTCATAGATGTCCTGTATCTGGATTTCAGCAAGGCCTTTAACTTAGCACCACATGGCAGAGTAATTAGTAAATTGAGGAACCTGGGAGTGAGGAGAAACTGGTTCCGTGGGTTGGCAACTGGTTGGGGGACAAACATCAGAGAGTGGTTGTGGGGGGGGACTCTCAACTCATAGGGCACTCATCAGTGGGGTCCCACAGGGTCCAGTGCTGGAGCCAGTGCTGTTTAACATCTTCAAAGTCAATATAGCAGTTGGAGTTAAAAGCAGAATAAGTCTGTTCACAGATGACACCAAGATAGGAGCAGTTGTGGATGAGGTAGAGGGAGGAAAAGGCCTTCAAGAAGATTTGGGAAGGCTTGAGCAGTGGTCAGACACTTGGAAGCTGGGTTTCAATGCTAAGAAGTGCAAGCTCATGCACTTCAGAGTGAGGAATCCTGGATACAGTTACCATCTGGGAGGTGTTCAGCTGTCCGTCTCTGAGGAGGAAAAGGATTTGGGTGTAATGGTCACAAAGAATATGAACCACTCATCTCAATGTATGAAAGCAGTGGTAAAAGCCAATAGAATGCTGGGATGCATTGCTAGAGGAATCACCTCTAGGAGGGAGGAAGTCATTCTGCCACTGTACAGATCACTGGTGAGGCCACACCTGGAGTACTGTGTACAGTTCTGGAACCCATATTTAAAGAAGAAAATCAGTTTACTGGAGGGGGTACAGTGGAGGGTGACTAAAATGATCAGTGGTATGGAGGGGAAGCCTTACAAAGATAGGTTGAGGGACTCCAACATGTACTCACTGGAGGAGACAAAGGAAAGGAGTGATATGATTGAAACCTTAAAGTACTTAAAGGGCATCAACGGGGTTAGTGCAGAGGGCATGTTTTGATTAAAGGGAGAAGGGATTACTAGGGGGCACAGCCTGAAGTTGGTGGGGGGGTAGAGTCAGAAGGGAGGTGAGGAAGCATTACTTCATGGAGAGGGTGGTAGGGGGATGGAATGAGTTCCCTGAATAAGTGGTATCTCTTAAAACAGCGGAGAGCTTTAAAAGAGGGTGGGATAGGGTTAAGGGCAAGATACTAGTCAGTGGGAAGATGAGGAGGAAAGAATGGGGCAAGGGGTGGTGGGGAGCAGCAGGATTCTAACCTCTGTGCTGCACAATCGAGCAGATGCAATAGACCATTTGGTCTGTACCTGCTGGCCATTTCATATGTTCATATGTGGTGTGGAATTCAATCCCAACTACCCTAAGATACATAAATCTTTTAAAAAAGAAACAATATATCAAACTGGTTTCATGAACAGAGTGAAACTTTTTTACTATGTTGCCTATCTGAAATTGTTTGACTTTCTTATTGAACATGACCAAAGTTTTTTATGCCTACATTAATTATGTCAAAGGATTGTATTTTATATTTAAATATATGTAAACAGCGTATTGTACTTTTATGCAATATTTAAAGTGTGCATGGAAACTGAATGATTGTACTTAGAACCTCCTTGGAAATGAGCTCTGCTCAATGGAGTGCTTCCTTTTTCAAGGCTTTGAATAAATTATACTACCACTACTACTAAGGTTGATTGCAAAATGCATTATCTGTGAACTGCGTAAGCGATACAGTAGAGTCCTAATCTAACAAACCTCATTCTTATCTAATGAACTTTTCTAGCGGAACCGGCAATTTTAGCAGTCTGCTGAGCAAGTGAGTCAGCACTTCAGTACTGTCAGTCAGTCAGAATCAGCTGTGTCGTCTGTCACTCACCATCACCTCATTGTCCAATCACAAGCTAAATGTTTCATGTTAAACTCACCTGGTTCCCAGGACCTCAGTTTGCTCAGTTACTGTGTTAACTGTTACTGTCCTGACTGTGTTGACAGTAGCTGAAAAGAGGAAGCGGAATGTTCTTACAACTGTGACCAAGCTCCTAATTTTGGAGAGGCTAGAAAATGGGGAACAATGCTGTCAGCCTGCCAGCAGACTATGGTGTCGGAAAGTCCACAATCTCTTACATTTCCCACACTAAGCATAACTCTGTGACTTTGCAAATACAGTAAAACCCCATTTATCTGAATGTCATGGGGGACATTAAAAACATTAAAATAAACAGGGTTTAAGTTAATCGAGGTTCCCATATTTGTAATGGACCACACACTGCGTAAAGCTGTCTTCTGTTTATACTATACTACATCTTCATAGAATTGCCATTTCAAGACTTCAGGACTTGTAAGCTTCCAAACAAATAAAATAAAAAAAAAGCTTCCAATAGCTTCCAAACAAGTATCTTGGTAATTAACTAACCTATGATTGTTGGAACTGCAGGGGACTGAACCAAGGGTTTGAGAGACATGTCTGAGCTTGGAGCTCACATTTAACACTATGCACTCTGCCCAACATTCAAACGTTGATTAAGAGCTAAAGCACAGATTGCTGAGGTCCTGGGTTCAAATCCCAGTGAGAGTCACACTTTTCCTTTCATTTCTACAATTGGTCACACTTTTCCTTTCATTTCTACAATTGGATTTCTAAATTTGCTTCACAGTGGCATATACTGCACTTGGAAGAGATTGAGAAGGAGTTATTTGAGTCTGTAAAAAGACTTCCTGGTTGTTCATTGCAACACCAGAAAGAAATATATGTGTGATTCACATGAGAAAACTCAGGGGCCTTAATTGGCTAAACTCTCATAGCTCGGTTGGTTAAGAGCTAAAGCACAGATTGCTGAGGTCCTGGGTTCAAATTCCAGTGAGAGTCACACTTTTCCTTTCATTTCTACAATTGGATTTCAACATTCAAACAGCATATTAATTGGGCTGCTGTCACTGCCGGTAAGAAACTTGATACACTTTTAGCTGCTTTAGTGGAGCTAAAGGTACTCTGACCTAACAAAAATAAAAAAAATACAGATCTTTGCTGACTCAGGCTACTTGAGATCTGGAGCACTGTGTGTCAGACTAGACTGGAAAGATGGCTGTGAGCCCATGACATTGTGAGACTGCTGCAGTAGCTGAATTAGCTACTAATGGGCTGTTACTGTAATGATCTGTTAAGTTAGTGTAGGATATCAGGTGTTGGCAAGTAGGTGCTGTTATGTGCTGATTAGAGTTAGGGAGCTTATTAACACTCCTGGTTCTGACCAGACCTTGTAACCAGAGAAACAGAGAACAGCTAATACTATTAGGGAATACAACCCGGTTTTGGATAACTGAGAGTTTCTGTTCTCTGGGATTTGGATAACTGGGGTTTTACTGTACAATGGAAGGCACCTCTGGTACTGAACAAAGGAAAAATATGAAAATTTGGCAAGATGATGCCTGTGACACTGCAATCCACTTATGGTCCCACCAGGAGGGGGAAGGGAACCCTGATATCAGAACTTTTCCTTAAAGAAAATGCCCTGCTGTTTAATCAAACGCTTGGTGGTCAGCCTGATTTAATTGCTAGCAATGGACGGCTTCATCACTTTAAGAAAAGGCAGAGAATCAAGCAGCTTCAACTTTGTGGTGAAAAGCTGAGTGCAGCTAAGGAGGGGACATCCCAGTTCATGAAGCAGCTGAATTAGATGTTGCTCAAAGAATGTTTCATAGCTGATCATCAGGGCAACTGGAAAATTGTGGAATCTGCAATTTTCACCATTCTCCACAAAAACTGACATGTCCTGCAATTTCTTGCAGTATGTGAGTTTTTACATTGAACTGTGTAAAAAGTATTAACCTTTTTAATAAAATACTCTCAAATATATTGACAATTTTGCATGCAGACTTAGGTTTGGCCAAACCAATGCAGTGCAAGGTAGAGCCATGGTTTTATGTGACACTGCCTTCTTTTGAATCCTTGTCTTGTTTGGTTTCAAAAGCCACTGGTCAACCATAAGTACACTCAAATACTTCTTATCATTTGCTTTGTGTTGAAGCAGTCTATCAGAAAACTTTTTGTTGCCACATAGACTGAAACAAAAGATGGTAGAAAAGGTGCAAATTATCCCATTCACCTAAGTTGGTGCTAACCACAATATGAAGCCTTTTTGTAAATGATAGGACAGGTTTTTCCTTGTGAGCATACTTTCATTCAGACTAGTTTTGATTCAAACAGCTGAGGATTTTTGGATGGCTCTGCTGATTTTAAACTTGAATAAGCTAGTTGCTAACAGTGATCTTGCTCTTAGCAATCTACCACCTAGATGCTCACATGCAAAGACTATAATAAAAACCTGACTAAAGTATAAAAATAAGCTTATAAAACACATAAAATGTATCTGAACATTTATCTTTAACTAAACAAAACCATTGCAGCCAGAATAAAGCAAAGGTAAATTAATGGGTACCCTGATTACTGTATGATGCAGTAAAAATATATTGGTACTTTTTGGTAACTGGGTAAAGCCCACTAGACACAAATACCTGTTTTCACAACCCAGGAGCACTGAGGAGGTTAAGTGACTTGCTCAGAAGAGCCCTGTTTACACAGCAGCAGCGGGCTCAAAAAAACTCTGCTGCCTTCCCCCTGTACTGTGACTTATCCCACAGTTTCTCCATTTACACTTCCAATCCTAATGTGCCGCAGAACACACCAATAGGAGTGTCCCTGGACATGTGGTAAGGGTTCAAAAAATTAAATCTTCAGCCGACAGATGGGGAATCACAGTGGATCGAGCACATCAGTCGTTTACACCGCAGGACAATGAGCTCGATCCAGTATGCATCCTCACTTTTCTGTCGGCTCAGAATCTGGAGTGGTTCCACACTTAGGGCAATGTGGTGAGTGTCCACAAAGCTGTCTTTGCAGTGCATCAATTGCAGCGCATGAGTTGATGTGCTGCAAAGATGGCAATGTAAACGAGGCAAGAGTCACACAGTATGCAAGTGGAGGTTGTAGGACTCGAACCCAAGTCTGCTAAACAGCTCATTTACAGTTTGTTACTCTAACCTCTAAGCTATACTGCCAGACCCAATAACCCCCAGATTTAATGTTTAAATATGTGATTTCAAAAGTAGTGTACAATACCTACAGTGCAAATTATGAACATTAAACACTTTAACAACATTTTACTAATACTCAGTTATTCACCACTCTATCTGCTTAATTTTTTTTTTGTACCAAAGTGAGTGAATAGCTGGTAGAGCACTGTCAACAGCTGTTGATTAGGCTTTATTATTCTACATCCAGAAACAGAAAAATGTATTTCTACTGGAGTAATTTAATATTGATTTGCTGTGGCTCACTTTATAGAATCTATTTAGCACTACATAAAGCAGATGTTTTAAAATTTTGGAACATAAGCAACACTTACGATAGCTTATCAGATTAATATTCATTTTAGGAACATGAACTTTTCTTTATGTTTTAAACATATTCAAGTGGCAGTGTATTCATTTAGCAGTTTATACTTACTAATACATGCTGCACAAAACACTAAAAGATTTATTGTGAAGCACTCAGGGTCTATGGTAGAATTACCCCAAAGGAAAGCTAGGGGAAAGAAATCCAGCTGGATAAGCAAAGGGGTGCCAGACAGGGTGAGGAGGAAGAGGGCAGCTTACAGGAGATACAGAAAATCAGGGAGGGAGAAGGATAGAGAGGAATATTTGCAAGAAGCAAAGAAAGGGATTGGGGGTTAAGGGCAGCCAAGGCAGCAAGAGAACGCAGGCTGGTGCAGGGCATAAAAAAGGGGGAAAAAGACTTCTTTAGGTACATCAGGGAGAAAAGAAGTTGTAAGGACCAAATTGTAAGAATTAAGAAGGAGGGGGGTGAAAAGGCAGAAGTGCTCAATGACTACTTCCGTTCAGTCTTTACGAAACAAAGGGAGGGAATGCTACCCATAGAAGGAGGGAGGATAGAAACAGATGGAGGGGGAGAGGAGAAGGACCGAGAAATTACAATGGGTAGAGTGGTGATGGGGTTAAGGGCATTGAGGGTGGACAAGGCACCAAGACCAGATGGAGTACATCCAAGAGTGCTGAAGGAGCTGGCAGAGGTCCTGGCAGGACCCTTGGCAGAATTATTTAATTCATCCCTAGACACAGGATGTGTACCCCATGACTGGAGACTGGCTCACATGGTTCCCCTCCACAAGAGTGGACACAAGGACGAACCGGGAAACTATAGACCAGTAAGTCTAATGTCCATAGTGAGGAAGCTAATGGAGACCATCCTAAAGGAAAGGCTAGTGGCACTACTGGAGGTGAACAGGGTGCAGGATGGGAGGCAGCATGGCTTCGTCGAGGGCAGGTCATGCCAGACCAACCTGGTGGGTGACTAGGCAAATTGACAGGGGACATGCAGTGGATGTCCTGTACCTATACTTCAGTAAGGCTTTTGATTCCGTACCGCATGGGAGACTTGGAAGCAAGCTACAAGGCACAGAGGCAGGAGCAAAACCGGTGGGTTGGGTGGAGAACTGGCTAAAAGATAGGTAGCAGAGCATGGTGGTAGGTGGAGAATACTCATCCCCTATGCTTGTGACAAGTGGTGTTCCACAGAGGTCAGTGTTGGGCCCAGTGCTATTTGGCATATTTATTACAGACATCTTGGAGGGCATCAGCAGCAAAATCAGCTTATTTGTGGATGACACCAAGATGGGAGCAGTGGTGGATGACCAGGTTGGGTGGCGGGGGCTATAAGAGGATCTGGCAAGGCTAGAGACATGGTCTGACAGATGGCAGCTGGGGTTCAGTGCAAAAAAATGCAAGATACAGCACTTCAGGACAAAAAGTCAGAGGAGAAGCTACCATCTGTGGAGGGGGTGAGGCTGGAGGTAACAGAAGAGGAGAAGGATATGGGGGTGCTCATCACGGGAGCAATGAACAATTCTGTGCAATGCAGAAAGGCAGCAGCAATGACCAACAAAATGCTGGGGTGCATTACAGGGGGCATTATCTCAAGAAGAAGGGAGGTTATTCTACTGTTATACAGATCGTTGGTTGGATCCCACCTGGAATACTATGTGCAGTACAGGCACCTCTACCTACAAAAGGACATGAGGCTGCTGGATGGAGTGCAGCGTAGGGCAACGAAGATGATTCAGGGCCTGGGGGAACTGTCATATGAGGTCAGACTAAGAGAGTTAAACATGTACACACTGGAGGAGAGGAGGGACAGGGAGGACATGATTGAGACCTCCAAATACATGAAGGGGATAATCAGAACAGACACAGAGGGTCTATTCAGGAGGAGGGTGGGGAGAGACACTAGGGGCCATGACATGACATTGGAGGGGGGTAGATTCAGGAGGGAGGTGAGGAGGCATTTCTTTATGGAGAGGGTGGTGGCAAAGTGGAACGCAGTACCGGCAGAGATGGTGGCATGTAATACAGCGGAATGCTTCAAGAAGGGGTGGGACAGGGCAAAGGGAAGCTAAAGGAAGGAAGGAAAGGAGGGTGGGTGGGGCAGCTGCTGAATAGGGAGCTAGCTGCAATCTCAAGCAGCCTAGGCGGACCAAGATGGCCTTTTACTGCTGGCAACTTTCATATGACCTATCAGTGGCTAAACAATGTACCAAGGCTATGGGGACAGCCAGTGGGATGCTGGGGTGCATCGGGAGAGGTATCACCAGCAGAAGGAAGGAGGTGGCGATGCCACTGTGCAGATCACTGGTGGGGTCTTGTTTGGAATATGGTGTCCAGCTCTGGAGGCTGCATCTCCATAAGGATGTAGACAGAGTGGAGGCAGTAAAGAAGGGCAATAAAGATGGTGCAGGGCCTGCACTAAAAGTCATATGAGGAGAGATTGGAAGACTTTAATATATATACCCTGTAGAAGAGAAGAGACAGGGGTGATATGATAGAAACCTTCAAATATCTAAAAGGCATAAATAGGGTGCTGGAGGGTAGCTTCTTTCAGAATAGGAGATGTCCAAAAATGAGGGGGCATGACTTGAGGTTGGAAGGGGGTAGACTATGGGGTACTGTGAGGAAGTATTTCTTCACAGAAAAGGTGGTAGAACCTCTAGAGACTTCACAAGTCAGTTTCATTATGAAAAAGAGAAAAAACACAAATGACACATTTCACATAATACTACTATACACTATAAAGATATAGGATGAGCAACTTTATGCATAACCAATGTGTTCTGTCACCTCTGGGTTTTGATTCCCATGGACCTCTCTAGATTCGCTCTCCTGGTCAGAGGGAATCAGACCCCCTCTGTGGCAGAAGACACTGGTTGTGCATAGTTGCCAATCCAGTATTCTCTATATTTAGTGCTACATTGAGGATTTCTAAGCAATAAACCTGTGTCATACAATTACTTTAAATTAGACCAAGATTCTGGTCTAACCAATTCAAATTTGTTAAGATGAAGGGAAAAGTTTTTGGAAGAAACCAAATGAATAACAACCCTATAAGTCAAGAGGTAATGTCATAAATTCTTACCTATGTAGGTGTGAAGGGCTACCCAGCTGTCAGCTATCCAGCAATATCAATTTTGTCATCTCTGCAACAAAGCAAAAAAAAAGGCAGAAGACATTTCACAACATCTTGAGACAGAAATTGATGCCAGAGTTTAGCTAGCTATATGCTTACCAGCACAGTTTTATCAATTGCAGAATCAGTTTCAGTCTCATGGTTCTATGAAATGGCTACTGCCTTGATTTAAGATAAGACTGATTTAGACAGGGATATGCCTGGACAGTGGACATCTAAATGTAAGCCCAATACCTCATCCCCTTTGCACCTATGCTCCACTCTAGAGATTGAGTATTTTAATAACTTTTTTTTAATTGTTTATTTCCTTCCAGTTGTACAGTCACAGTAATCCACTACACAGTGTGGAGCACTAGGACATATGCACACCTGGCATTGTTGGTCACTTGCCAGGTGTGGGTAAATCCCAGCCCAACCCATCCCACACCTTGCTGTGAATTATTAAAGGAAAACTGCATGTTAAAATCAGGAAAATATATGTATTATTACCTTTTTGTGTTCTTACTTTGTCCCAGGGTTTCTTTTTCTGCTCAAGCCATGAGAGGAGCTTTTTGTAACTTTCTCTGGCTGTTGTATGGCCCCTGGGGGCTGCCATTCAGGTTAGATACATAGATACATAGACAGTGTCGGCAGATAAGGGCCTATGGCCCACCCAGTCTGCCCATTTGAGCTTGTAAGTTCAGTTTGTTTTCCTAGAAGTCTGTTGCCCCTTACCCCTGACCTCCAGAATTCCTTTATGTCTATCCCATGCATTCTTAAATCCCGTGATTGTTTCAGCCCCACCACTTCCTCTGGCAGGGTGTTCCACTTGTCCACCACCCGTTCTGTGAAGAAATTCTTTCTCATGTTTCCTCTGAATCGTCCTCCCTCCAACTTCATCCCATGCCCTCTAGTCCTGGAACATCTTTTTCACTTAAAAATAGTGTTTTCCTGCACCCTGTTCCTCCCTGTAAGATACTTGTATGTCTCTATCATATCCCCTCTCTCCCTCCTCTCCTCCAGGGAGTACATGTTCAGTTCCTTCAACCTGTCTGCATAGGACTTGTGATGCAATCCATGCACCATCTTTGTTGCCCTCCTCTGAACCTTCTCTACCCTGTCTATGTCCTTACGTAGGTATGGTCTCCAGAACTGTACACTGTACTCAGATGGGGCCTCACTAGTGTCTTGTATAGCAGAATTATGACCTCCTTCCTGCTGGTGATGCCCTGCCTATACATCCCAGCATCCTATTTGCTTTACCTGCTGCCTTGTCACACTGTTTTCTTACCTTGAGGTCATCAGAGATGATAACCTCAAGATCCCTTTCCTGCTTGGTGCATGCTATATCCTCACCCCCAAACTGATATATTGTGCCAGGGTTTTTGTGCCCCATATGCATTATCTTGCACTTCTTTGCATTGAATTTCAACTGCCAAACCCCTGACCATTCTTCAAGTTTCTGCAGGTCGCTTCTCATTCTGTCTACACCCTCTGGTGTGTCTACTCTGTTACAGAGCTACAGAGGTTTCTTTTATTGCATCTTGTCCCAGAGAGTCTTTCCAGAGTGCTCTTTGCTCTGATGTCCAATAGCCCCTGCAGAAGACCAGTGTCTTGATATGGTCTTTATTACAGCTCAGCCATAGCAGAGAGAACACAGCAACCAGGAGTCATGATGCTAGTCTTTGGATAAGTGTAATAAGTTTCCTAAATATTGATACCTTATCCAGCTGTGTTCTGCTTAGGGTAGTGTGTGTGTGTGTGTGTGTGTGTGTGTGTGTGTGTGTGTGTTAAGCATGTCACTGTTTAAACTAGTTTTGTCTACACTCATTTTGCTACCCCTCTTAGTCCCTTTCAGTTTTTGCACCAGTACTAATTAGCAAAAATGGAACAGCACCTTATAGTTTGTTCGAGTAGCTCCTAAATGAAATAATATATGCAGTATTGGAATGGTTTAAATAAACTAGTCTGGAAACATCATGGAGCACAGGCAGCTATTTATAAAACAAATCTGTGATTGCTCTAACAATGCTCCTCCCCCCCATTGCATAGCAGAAGACACATCAGTTTATCTCAGCAGCAGTTACTGCTGCATGCACTCTGTATATAAATTGTGTCACTATGCCCAGAATCCTGTCTCTCCCCCCTCATTTTGATCAACATATTACGTACTTTTGATTCAGTTGTTTGTGTCTTGCGTAGAAGACAGTGCTTGTAGATAAATGTAATCATTTTGCAGCTGTGGTCATCCATTGGCTAACAAAGGAATTCGCACCTCTGGATGAGTGGGGAAGGGGATACCAGCAAAGCAAGAGTTTCTTAGTTTGCAAAAGGTAGTAAATTAAGCACTGAATCTTAACAAAGAAAAGACCCATAAAGCACTTTGGAGGAGGTTTCAACTTGCAAAAAAGGCAGCACTGGGGAGGGCTCAATTGTAGGAGAAGATTTCAACTTGCAAAAAAAGGCAATACTGGGGAGGGCTCAATTACCTTCTTAAGCCAGAAAAAAAGTAGGGCTCGCAAGCTCCCATACACACACCTGCTAACAATGTCTCAAGGACTGATAGACCCCCTCACCACTTCGTTTAATCTCCCTCTGGTTTACTATTGGCTTACCTACTGAGTGTATAGGTTTATGATAACAGCTCATTGAGGTCACACTGTCTTAGCTACTGAGTATATAGGTTTCAATAACTGCTCATTAATGTCACACTGTCACTACAGCCTGTCCTGCAAACACTCTGTATTGCACATACCAATGTGTCACTGATGGTATACCTATTGCCTAATCAATTCTCATCTATAACCTTGCCAGATGTAATTAAGTGCTTGCCTCTGCAAACTTGCTGTGATGTAACCATGCAACAATTTATGCACTGTACCTTGTAACTATGTGTCTGTTCATGGAACCTGTAGCTGGTCTTATCCTGTAACTGTGTGCTTTCTTTGTGGAACCTGTAACTGTATGTTGTCTATGTATTACCTGATGAGAAGCCTTTGGAAATTTATTTATTTATTTGCTTTTGTTGACTGGGTAAGTCACACTAGACAGCCAAGTGCCTATTTTCAGGTGTGACCCAGGAGAGTTACAAGCTTGGATAACAGGTACAGTGACAAACTGGTATTATACACAAAGAGTATTACATGTCATATAGAGAAATAAAGGTAAAAAGGCAACCAGTAAGAAGACACCCACCTGGGGGAGGTTACAGACTGCCCGGGAGAGTTAAGAGATAGAGAGTACATATACAGTGAGTGAGTCAGATTTACATACAGTGATATTGCAGGCGTTAACAACAGTAGCATTACATTTAGCCAATTTCTAGACCAGTGACCAGGAGAGTAAGTGCAGTGGGCCTGGAGTGCACAGAGACCTCCCGTGAGAGGATAGTTCATGGGGCTACAGAGCGCAAGGACAGGTGGAGGAGCCCTTCAGAAATGTCCAAAGAGATGTTTTAAACCCTGGATGGGAGGGGGTGGACCGAGTAAGGGCAGGGAACGAGTTCCATAGTTTGGGGGCATAGTTGGCAAATGCTCGATCGCCCGCAAGTGTGCGTGTTCTGGAAATCAAGCAGTTTAGTGCTGCCCCTGACCTAAGGTAGTGGGAAGAGTTGTTGGGGGTTGAGGGGCAGGGCTAGGGTAGCAGGGGTGGCTGTTCTAATGATGTTGTCAATGAAGTTCCCTATTATGAAGGTGCGATGCTTCTCAGGGGGGAGCTACTCAAGGCAAGTATAAAGGTCACATCGGTGTGTCGGGGGCAGAGAGCGCAAAGCGGCAGATGCTGTTGTAGGCCGTATCCCATTTTAAGAGGTTGGATTTTGGCATGGGGCGAAGGCCACTAGCCCATAACAGAGGGAGGGGAGGAGAACACCCCTGGCTAGGGCCATCCGAGTGGCTGGGGTGAGGCAGTTTTTGGCTCTGTATGCGAGTCCGAGTTTAACATTCCTAGCCTTGCAGATGTTTCGGATATGAAGGGAAAAGTCCAGCTGGGGGTCCAGAGTGATGCCAAGGTACTTGACAGCAGCAGCTATCTGCAGGGGCAAGCCATCAGCCCCGTGGATTAGAAGGGGGGCAGTGCAGGATTTTGTTCTATTCAGGGACCCAAAGAGCATAGCCTGGGTTTTTTTAAGGTTGATGACAAGCTTATGCCCACACAGCCAGGATTGGATCTGCTTGAAGTCAGAGTTTAGTTGGGAATTGATGATGCCGATGTCTCGGGCACTATCCAAGATGACAAGGTCATCAGCATACAGGGTGGCAAGCCCTTGGGTGATGATAGATGGTAATTCATTAATGAAAAGGGAGAAGAACATTGGGCTGAGGACGGACCCCTGGGGGACCCCGCATTGGACTGTGGTGAGGTTGGAGAGGGTCCTGTTGAAGTTGGTGTATTGCTTCCTATCAGAGAGGTAATTGTGGAACCAGGCATGAGCAGGGTTTGAGAGTCTGAGGGAGAGCAGAGTGGTGCTGAGGAGGGAGTGATCTATCCTGTCAAAGGCCTTGGATAGGTCCACGAAAAATCACACCAGTGAGGTTGCCCTGGTCGGTTGCAGTTCTGATCTGTGAGGTGACTACAGCGAGGGCGGTAGCCATGCTGTGCCCCTTCCTGAACCCGTGTTGTGCCAGAGAGAGGAGATTATGCTCCTGTAGGTACTCGGTTAACTGAGAGGCCACAACTTTCTCTAGAAGTTTTGATGCGGCTGATAGAATAGCAATCGGTCAATAGTTCTGGGGATCTTTAGGGTTTCCTTGTTTGAGGACAGGGGTGATCTTGGCTATTTTCCAGATATCTGGGATGACACTGGTGGCAAGAGAGGTGTTAAAGATATGCATTATTGGCCAGGCTAGGAGGTGGGCCCCTAGCCTGAGCAGTTTTGGCTCGAGGTTGTCGTGCCCTGGGCCGGTGTGGGGGGAGAGGCTGGTGAGCAGCCTCTGGGTCTCGGTAATAGATACCTGCTGTAGAAAGAAGGAAGGTCTGGACGCAGGTCCATGTCGAGTGGCATTGGGGAGGTACGTTACAGGTGGTTGAGAGTTTGAGGACTTGGGGGTAGTGGGGGGCAGGAGGTAGTGGGGTGGCCTGTTCAGAGAACATAGTGTTAAAGGTGATAGTGATTGTGTGAGGGCTGTTGCAGCTGACCCCATCAATGAGCAAATCCATAGCTTGCCCTGTCGCAGAGCCCCCAACTGCGCTTTTTATGTTCTTCCAAAAGCTCTTTGGGTTGTTGGTAGAGGAGAGTAGTGCAGATCGGCAGAACTCGCTTTTGTTGGCTCTGATGGCTTTTTTGCAGGAGTTTCTGAGGCACCTGTAGGCGG
This sequence comes from Neoceratodus forsteri, assembly GCA_016271365.2. Taxonomy (NCBI): domain Eukaryota; kingdom Metazoa; phylum Chordata; order Ceratodontiformes; family Ceratodontidae; genus Neoceratodus; species Neoceratodus forsteri. The sequence goes on along the minus strand of CM028130.1, from coordinate 1,059,374,704 downwards.
CGAGATCATCAACGCTGAGAGAGGCTTTGTAGGTCTCCTAGCATTTGTCCCTGAGTTTCATTAGAGAGAATAGACCCCCATGAAGCCATTTGGTGATGGTGCCTCGCACCCTCCTTCTAGTGAGGTGCGCATGCTTGTTCTGCACTGGGATGTATTTGGCTAGGAATGCATCCAGTGCTTGATTTGGGTCCAAGGAGGTGGTGATCTCAGACCAGTCAATTGATCTGAGGTCACTGAGGAAGTCGGGCAAGTAGAGCTTTGAGTAGTCCCTCATCTATATCACTTTGCTAGGTATTCTCACCTGAGAGATGCCCCAGGTACGAAAGGTGGGTGAGTGGTCCGAGATGGCATCAGGTAGGATGCCCGAGGATGTGACTCTGTCAGACCTGTTGGTCAGGACCCAGTCAATCAGTGATTCTTTATCTCCCTTGGGGGAGGGTCTTGTTGGCTCGGTGATAATCTGGCTCAGAGCAAGGCCTGAGAGCAAAGGCTCATAGGATTTAGAATTGGATCCTATCCAGTCAAGGTTTAAGTCTCCAATAATGAGGACCGCATTTGTCCCCACCCTAGAGCTGACGCTGTGTAGAAGTGAGGAGAGTCCAGGTAGCCCACCTCTGGGAGGGTTATAGCAGCAAATCAGGTGGATTTCCTTTGTGAGCCCTAGTAGGAGAAGGGTGTGCAGGAACTCACATGTCGAGGGGGGGTAGGTGGGTGGTCAATGGCAGACACATTGAGGTGGACTTTATAGTAAAGTAGCACCCCCCCTCGGCGTTTGTTCCCCCTATGATTGCACCTGATATGGCTATAACCTGGCAGGGTACATATAGTGTCAGGAGTGTGTGGTTTTAGCCACGTTTCCGTGATACTCAGTATATCTGGATTATAGTGGGCAACCCAGGCAGTGAGCGCAGCAAGGTTGCATAGGAGGCTGCAGACATTTAGATGGACAATTTTTAGCCCCTTGACAGATAGCCATTGGGGGGGGTTGAAGGGATGCAAGAGGCCATCCTGTTTGTGAGTGGTAGTTCCACCCCTGGTGGGCCTAGGGGAGAGGGGGGTTGAGGAGGTAGCCATGCTAGCAGGGGGGGTTGTTGGGCATGGGTGGGCCCAAAAGAGCACAGGGCAGTACGCTGTGTCTGCAGTGCAGTAGTAATGCCCAGACAAGATGTAAGCCTGCTGTACGTTTTTTTTTTTTTTTTTTTTACTAGTTAGCTAGTAGGTAGAGATTAATTAGGTCTGCCCCTAGTGGCAGGTTAGTATAACCTGCAAATGGAGAACTGGGCTGATAGGTCAAATTACCACCACATGTGACCACTCTCAGCCTATTTAAGGGAGAGCCGACCAAGGGTGGTGGTGGAGGCAGTGGGGAGCCGAATGCATAGCGCTCAGTGGGGTTAGAGTGTCTGCGGTGACAAAACAGGGCCTGATTCGAGTACTGCTGTTGCTGTGCCCAATAACAGGTTTGGAGTTGCTGTTCAGAAATGGCGCCAAAAAGTGTTTTCCACAATTCAGAAATTACCTCTTTCGCTTTCCTCCAGTGTGCTTGGGGGGGGTCGTGGAGTGCCCTCGCGACCTCAGGGGTCCGGTAGAGCTGTGGAGGAAAAAGGGAGAGTCAGCAGGCTTTATATAGTAATTTGGGGGAGGTGGAGGGGGGCATCTGGTGAACGAGATGAGCTAGGAGAGGGGACAGGGGACAGTCAGCAGAGCAAGGTAAAAGCATCTATATTGAAAGCAAATACACAGCAGAACAAGGTAAAAGCATCTATATTGAAATCAAATATACAGGTACACAGCATGTATTCAGCCTACCAGTGTTAAAGAGGAGTAAACAGTAAGGTATGAGGATTCAGTAAAGTACGATGTTTCAAAGCAGTTCAAATAAAAAGTGCAAAACAGTCTATCTGTACATCTGCGGCGACAAAACAGGGCCTGATTCGAGTACTGCTGTTGCTGTGCCCAATAACAGGTATGGAGTTGCTGTTCAGAAACGGCGCCAAAAAGCATTTTCCACGATTCAGAAATTACCTCTTTCACTTTCCTCTGGTGTGCTTGTGGGGGGAGGGCCGTGGAGCATCCTCGTGACCTCGGGGGTCCGGTAGAGCTCTTTCGCTTTCCTCCGGTGTGCTTGGGGGTGGAGGGCCATGGAGCACCCTCATGACCTCGGGGGTCCGGTAGAGCTGTGGAGTCTATGACTCAAAGGATTGTAATTCTGATATGACTGACTAAATAAATAAATAATGATGCTTCAGCAGAGGACACTATTTGTAACACTCTATCATATTGTTTGGAAGGTAATTTATGCAGGGAATACTTTTCTCAAAGCAAAACATCTGCAGGGCAGGATCACCACACTCAGGTGTGTTAGTGGTCGAGGGGATTCTTGAAGTTTTTAAAAGGACATGTACAGTAGATAGAAGCTCCTGAGAACCATACTGGATGAGAAAAAAATGAGTAAAAGCTACTGCAAGGTGTTATCAAAACCTTCAATTTAAAGATGTGGTTTACATGGCTGCGGACATCTGAGAGCTGGTGAGACAGGAAACAATTGTGAAGGCGAGAGTAAGATCGGGCATCTGGAAAAAATCCAGCAGATGCCATAGATCCAGCTGAAGAAGTAGGGAAACCTCTACAAGATTCTATGGTAGCACAGTCAGAGCCAGACACAGCCATCAAGGATGTAGAGCAGTGGTGGGCAACCTGCTGCCCCCATTCGGCCCCCCAAGGGTTAACCAGCAGCCCCCGCATCCATCCCCAAATTAAAAAAAGGTTAACTACAGTAGTTATATGCCACAGACTGCTGTAATTCCTCTAATACAGTATCACTGATGTCACTCCTTACATGAGGTGCCAGCTAAGCAGTGTTAATTAGGTGCAAGATCGCTGTGTATCTGGAGTGAAATCCCTTGCTTCTGTGGTGACGGTAGAGGAAACTTGGAAAGATATTGAGCGAGACAGAGAATGGGGTGTAAAAAACAGTGCAAACACCTCAGTTCAATTATGAGAGATTGAGCGAACAATCAAGTTGTGGCAGAAAGTTGGGATCAGGTGCGAGAAAGAGAAAAAGAAGTTTATGGGTGAAAGTCATGGTTTGGTGCGCTTGATAGACAGCTAGACTCAAGATTTGTGGTTGAAAGTCTGGATTGGATACACATGATCTGATACTTGTTTTAATTTGATTTTATTATTCATTACTGGTTATTTAACTGAATTATGTGTTTTAAGAGTGCATTTTGACAAATTTAGTTGAACGGAAGGAAGCAGGATAAGGAAGTATGTTTTGTGGGCTGCTTAAAGTCAGGACATTATTATTTCATTTGCTGTAGTACATGATCAGTTTAGCCTTTCTCCCCCCCAGGCAAATTACATTTAAAGGAAAACAGTCAAAAACAGTGGGGGCAATCACCAGGGCTGCAAAAATGCCCAATTAAAACAACCTTTATGGTTTAAAAAAAATGCAGCTAGCCTTTCTTGAGTTATTTAGCGTTTTAATGTTGCTCCTGGATGCGCCATGTCAAAACTGCCACCACACCGTCAGACTGAGTGTGCCTCTGGCATCCTGTCCTGTGCCAGAAGGCTCGTAAAAATGATGAGCTAGGCGTATCTATACAGGAGGAAAAGAAACATTGAGGCATGTAGAGGTATATTACCTGAACCTCTACAACCAATTCCCGGTGAAAACAGAGCAGTCTAATGTATTTAAAATCATGAAAGTTGCAGCTCTGAGTTCGGTCATGCGCAGTAGCACCTAACACTCCGAGTTCAGACATGCGCAGTAGCGCTAGGTGCTACTGCACATGACCGAACTCAGAGCTGCAATTTTCATAATGATTTTAAATACATTAGACTGCTCCATTTTCACCGGGAATTGGTTGTAGAGGTTCAGGTAACATACCTCTAAATACCTCAATGTTTCTTTTCCTCCCGTATAGACTACGCTCATCATTTTTACGAGCCTACCGGCACAGGACAGGATGCCAGGGGCACACCTGGCTCATGTGCAGCGGCAGTTTTGACATGGCGCATCCAGGAGCAACATTAAAATGCTAAATAACTTGAGAAAGGTTAGCTGCATTTTTTTAAAACCATAAAGGTTGTTTTAATCGGGCATTTTTGCAGCCCTGGTGATTGCCCCCACTGTTTTTGACTGTTTTTCTTTAATTAAATTAACTGACTGATTGCATCATGCTAGTTTACCTTATTGAGCAGCAATGCAAGCACATATAAAACAATGACTAAACAACAGCAGTAGTAGCCAACTTCTGTGTTACCAAAAGAAGACTGCACCAGGCTGCACCAGAGAGGAATGAAATGGATAAGTTTCTTAACAAGGTGCAGCAATCAGAGTTTTACAGAGCCAAGTTCACCTTCAGCCTCAAGCACTGTTGAAGGAAGTATTAAAAAGAGAACACTTTTATACTTTTTATACCATTTATAGCTTTTAATGCTGTTTCCAATCCTTTAAATAAAGTTTATTGCATTAACATTGGTAATTTCTGCTTCATTCTGAGGTAAAATGGGTCTTGTGCTGGTCGCGTGGGGTTCTGAAACCCTCAAGAGAGTTGAGGGCTGCACATACCGCCCTCTGGTTATCTTAGGTTGCCCACCACTGATGTAGAGGGTGCTGCCGGTAGCAAGGTGAAAGCCAAGGAAAACCCAGCTGACAGAATCTTACCCTGCAGAGGAGGAAATCACTGATTATACAATGGGCAAGGAAATGCATACAAAATCCTGCATTCTGATTGGCTGTCTGGCACCTCTTCAGCATTGTAAATCCTCCAGTGTACCAATGGGAAAAGGTACCGGCCACCAGTCAGCCACAGCAGAAGCCCTCTTTGAAATCATTTCAACCATGTCAAAGTCAGTACTAGCAAACCCAGTGCCAATCATTGCATGGAACTCCAACTCCGAAAATAACAGCTCTAAACCACCTCCAAGTCCTGCTCTGTAACTGTCAAAAATACCAACACTCAACATACACAGATGCCCTGTTGTACATGAAATTACTGTACCCCCTCCTCCCAATTCAGCACTCACCTAACTGAATATCAAAATAGCTCTCTCCCAACATCATCACCCACCAGACTCACCACTGACGAAGATAGGAACTGGTAGGGCTGTCACAGGCTCCACACTTCCAATGTCTGACCATTCCCGCTTTGCACTGTCAGACCTTGGCATGCTCCAGTACATCAGTGGCTGAGGCACATGGCTCAGGAAAAAAAAAGCACCATCAACTTCTTCCCATGATTACCATGACCCTGAAGCAGAAAAGTGCCGGGAAAAATTTAAACAAACAGTGGCACCAAAATATGATCCCGCGCATGTGTACAATGCATCAACTAAGGAAGCAGTCCTCCATAGTTGAAATCATCTGCATACCAACTAATTAAAGCTGTCCAAGCTCCTAACAGAAAAACAGAGCCTGAATACATTAAACTCATTACATTGGTCACAAAATAAAAGATTTCCTGACTCCAGACAAAATATGGTGACTGGGTATGGGAAAGCAATACTGCGCATGAGCAACATAACAGTGTTCCACCAACCAAAGACTATTTTTTCAGGCACAGCACTAAATTCAATAAAATTAATACAACACCCAAAGAAAAACAATTAGTTTATTTATTTTTTAACTAAAAAAATACAGAATACCATTGTATAATTGCAATATACCACTCCAGGGTGTAGGTATATGGTGGGATTTACCCACATCTGGTGTGGGTTTGGTCACTCAGCTGCACCTCGTGACCAAACCGCACTAGGCTTAGTAAATCCCATCATATACCCACACCCTCTCATGGTATATTGTTTAAATAGATAGCATGTGATCGGGGTGAGGATGGGCATGAGCACATGACTGACGATTGTAGCGTGGAAGCAGTAACATGCACTTCCAGTGTTGGGACTGAAGAGGACAGAGATTCAGAAAATGACAGGATGAGGAGGCAGCACCCCCTGAAATAGCCACTGAGGCCACTGAAGCTTTCATGAAGTGTCTCTCATGGTTAGAAAATCAACCAGAAAGCAACCCACTACACCTCCTCCTCCTGCTTAGAAATCTATGAAGTCAGGCTGCCAAGAACAGAGATGAAAAGTTACAAAAGAAGTTGATGAAAGACTTCTTTTAAACTTAACCGTGAAGCGCCAGCTATAGTAATGTACTATATTTACACACTGTACTCCCACAAACACTAGGCATGGAAAAAAAGTTTTCACCAGTAACACAAACACAGACTTCCCACCAAAAAGTTGGAATACCTTTTTTTACTCATGACTGCATAATGCCATTGGAAATAATAGTGGCCCCAATTTAACGAACACCCGATTATGCAAACTATTGTGAACCACCCAAACGGTTCAGATAATTGGGATGCTATTGTACATACTTTAGTGACAAAACCAGAATTTAAATTTTTATAAGAAATTGCAGCAGATCAAGATAGGACCCTTTGAGCAAGGATGCTCTCTCAAGACAGAGGTTCAGCTCAAACATCTACAGTATACTGGTAATTTTTTATTTCAAGAAACATATGCAGCAATTGGCTGGTAAACTAAAAAGGCTTAAAGAGCTAGTGTATTGCTAGCAATGTTACTTCAATGAACATTTAAACTAGCCAAACGGGGTGGAGGAAGGAATCAGGGCGTCAGAAACTGCCCCCCCACACACATAGGCTGAAGTACAGAGCAAGGAGGACCCCAGGGGAGAGGAATCCCCCAGAGTGCAAATTAGTAATGAAAGCAGGGTGGTAGGGATAAGGGGTAAAGGAACAGGAACATTAAAAAGAGAAGGGTAGGAGGGTAGAGAAAAAGTAAAAAAGGGGGCAATAAGCAGAGTGGAAACAAAATCTGGAAGGTTATGTGTGCAAATGATAGAAGTCTAGGAAATAAGATTCTGGACATAGACACAATCATGGCAGAGGCTGACCTGAATATTGTGGCCATTACTGAGCCATGGTGCACTGAAACCCATGACTGGGACATGACCATACCGGGCTATACTCTGTTCAGGAAGGATTGAGTGAGAAGGAAAGGAGGGGGTGGTGGTGCTTTATGTTAGGGAAAGCATAAAAATTAAAGATACAGGGAATACAGGGGGAGGCAGAGGTACTGTGGGTTGCCCTGGAGATGGGAAATAGAGCCACTGTTCACACTGGAGTGATCTACAGACCTGGGGAGGAATTAGATAAGGTACTGGTGGAAATCATTGACAAGATGGCATAAAGGTGGGAGGTGCTGCTGGTGGGGGGCTTCAACCTGGCAGATGTAGATTGGAGCCTCACATCAGTGGCTTCTGCAAGAAAATTTCATTTTTTCCATTTCATATTGAGAAATTACTTGCTGTTTTATATAGACAAGTAACTCTTTTTGTGGCCAATATTGTTGAAATACTAATCTGCATCTAGCTTGCCATATTTAAATATTTCACTATTTATTCAATAAATAACCCTTAAAGTGCCAGGATGGTATCCAGCCCAGTTCCCAGAATAAATGCCTCATAACATCATCTCATATGTAATTGTATATTATACAATGGGCACAAGAAATCCTGCATTATGATTGGCTGACTGGCACCTTTTACTCGAGGTAAATCCTAAGATATACCAATGGGAAAAGATGCCAGTCAGCTGCACCACAAAGAAAAATTAATCCGTCCCCCAAAAACAAAAAGCTCCAACCTGCCATCTTCTTTTCCCCACTAAACTGCCTTTCTCCATTTTAATGTCTGTTTAGCCGCCACCTTCAAATGAGAAACTGTACACAGCATAAGTAAAAAAAAAAAAAACTGCCAAAGCAGCTTCATTTACCACATGAAACCCTGAACCCACAGTAACCTAAAATTTTTCATTTTCTCACAACTGCTCCCAGTTTGCATCCACCTCCTCTCACCCACTTTCTGATCCACTCTCGTTCTCTTGGCTCCAGTCTGTCTTTCAGGTGCACTCCCACTCTCTCCATCTGTCTCCCAGAGCATCATAAAAAAGAAATAAATGCAAACAGAACACTTCATTGCATGACCTGCTCTTTATTTGCGCTGCCAAAATCACACTCAGGAAAATTGGGAGACGGAGGTTACATACTAGGAATGGGGAAAAAAGTGGACCGCACTTACAGGCACAATTCTGAGAAGCTGTATACCACAAACTGCTAGCTCCTGTGACCACTTGCTGCCTCCAACCTCCATCTCCAAGAATGGCTCTGACCACTAAGTAATTCCCTCCCAACTCCCTTGTGCTGACCACAGCCTCCCCGCTCCATCCAGCATTTTAGCAATTAAAAAGAGGAATAAAAAAATCCACTGAGACACACGTATTCTCTCCTCACTGCAAGACTGAACCCACAAGCAAGAAGGCTGATGGATGGCAGCCCATTAGCGCTTGCAGTTCTACGCCATATTCAGTTTCCAGTAAAAGAAAGGGGAGATATAATATTTTTAGATTTTCAAAAAGCCTTCGATAAGGCACTCCATGACAATTTGATTGTGAAGTTAAAAAAATGGTATTGGATAGTCGAATTGTATTATGGATAAGGAATTGCTTGAGTGATAGGACTCAAAATGTAAGAATACTAGGTGAACTATCTAGGTCCATTAAAGTGAAAAGTGGGTCCCACAGGGATCCGTGTTGGGGCCTATATTGTTTTCTTTATATATTAGCGACTTGCATCAGGGGGTTACTAATCAAGTACAGTAGTAACATTTGTGGATGATGTTAAAGTAGGAGGACCAGTAAGAACAATAGAGCAGCAGAAAAGGCTAAAAAGGGATTTACAAAAAATAGAAATTTGGGCTAGAAAGAATAATATGAAATTTAGTATACAGAAATTAGGAGTACTGTACCTAGGAAATGGGGAATAGGGAAAAAATAGGTATACATTAGATGGAAAAGAACTTGAAGTTGAGGAGGAAACAGCTTGTGGGATAATTGACAAAGAACTGAAACATAATAAACAACAGACGGTGGCTATACAAAAAGTAAATAATATGGTGAGAAACATAAAACGTAGTTTTATGAATAAATCAGTGGGATGTATGGTACCAATATATAGGTCTTATGTTAGACCGTATTTGGACTTTGGGTCCCAGTTATGGAGTCCATACACAAAGAAGGAACTAGGGAGAGTGGAAGGAGTGCAGAGGAAATATACTAAGATGATTGGAAATTTAAATAGCTATAAATATAGTGAAAGGTTAAAAAGGACAGGATTATTTACATTGCAACAAAGAAGGGAAAGAGGAGATTTAATGATGATATTTAGAATAATAAATGAAAATAAACTGATAAATGAAATGGGGGTGAAGATGCAAGAAAAGCCAAAAGGGTTGAGAAGTCAGGATAAACAGGTTAAATTGAAAACTGTTACAAAGAATGGTATATTCTATTCCTTTGTACATAGAGCAGGGAGAGTGTGGAATAATCTGCTTGCAGAGGTGGTGGATAGTAAAACCTTAAAGGAATTTAAAGAAAGGATTGATAAGTATCTTTTGGGGAATAGGCTGATGTGTACCCACTAAAGTGGGGGACAGTTTATATAGACCAATGGTCTTCTACTGTTCTATACCAAGTATAAATACCAAGTATAAAGTGTCATCTTTTTTTCTCTCTCTATTAAAAAATTAAAACATAAAGCATGTGGGCTGCTCCGAATGAAACCAGGGACAACATCTTACGGAGCGAGAGAGAGAGGAGAGAGAAATTATAGCGTTCTCTTGTTTTTCACTGTGCTGTCAGCCATGACAGAAACTGTAAGAGGCAGTGCTGCTCCCTGAGAAAAATCAGGAACAGGGTCCTCTGAGAGACACCAAGACAGGATGGAATGGTAAAGGCTTAACAAAATAAAAATAATAATAATCATTGTAGCAACCGAGGGGTTGGGGGGGGTCTGCCATTTCCAACAAAAAAATTCTACCCAACATGGGGGAACTATTTGAGAATACAGAGGAAGGATATTACAGTAAAAATCAATTAACAGCTGTTTTTTTTTCAAGTAAAACCACTTTAATCAAAAAAAAATTTCAAAAGGGGAACATTGTATAATCGCAATATACATAGAAACATAGACTTTGACGGCAAATAAGAACCACTTGGCCCATCTTGTCTGCCCATTTCTCTACCTACAGGATAGGCCGCAGATCCCAGTTAACCAACAGCATATTTCTTCCTACCCCCCACAAGAATGGCCTTATGTCTGTCCCATGCATTCTTGAATTCTCCCACAGTTTTAGACCCCACAACCTCCTCAGGAAGGCTGTTCCATGCATCCACTACCCTCTCTGTGAAATAATACTCCTCACATTGTCCCTGAACCGCCTCCTTCTATCTTTAAATTATGTCCCCTTGTTCTTGCAAGTCTCTTTTCTGAAAGATGCTACACTCTTGGACTTTGTTGATTCCACTGAGGTACTTAAAAGTTTCTATCATGTCCCCCTCTCCTTCTTTCCTCAAGGGTATACATATTAAGCTCCTTTAGTCTCTCCTCATACGGCTTCTCTTGCAGACCCTGCACCATTTTAGTTGCCTCCTCTGGACTACCTCTATCCTGTCTATGTCCTTGCAGAGATGGGGTCTCCAGAACTGGACACAGTACTCCAGATGGGGTCTCACCAACTGTCTGTACAGAGGGATAACAACTTCCTGTTTTTGCTGCTGATGCCTCTCCCTATACATCCCAGTATACCCCCAGCCTCCCTACTGCCTTCTCACATTGCTTGCTAACCTTAAGGTCATCTGATATGATTACCCCAGGTCCCTTTCCTTTTGTTGTTGTTACTACCTCCTACCCATTGTGTATTCTTCCCTGGGTTCTTGTTTCCCAGGTGCATTATTTTGCATTTTTGCATTGAATCCTAGCTGCCATACTTCTGACCATTCCTCCAACCTTGCCAAGTCCCTTTTCATCCTTTCCACACCTCCTTGTGTATCAACCCTGTTGCAGATCTTTCTGTCATCTGCAAAAGGCATACTTTTCCTTCCAGTCCCTCTGCAATGTCACTGATGAAGACATTAAAAAGGACTGGACCCAATACTGAACCCTGCGGTACCCCCACTAGTAACCCCTCTTTCTTCAGAGTGGACTCCATTTACAATTACCTTCTGTGTCCTGTTGTGCAGCCAATGTTTTACCCAGGCTACCACCCTGGGACCCACTCCCAGGCTGGTTAATTTGACTATTAATCTTTGTGTGGGACTGTGTCAAATGTCTTGCTAAAGTCTAGGTAGACCATGTCCACAGCCCCTCCCTGGTCTACTACTTTGGTCACCCAGTCAAAGAAATCTATTAGATTCATCTGACATGACCTTCCCGCTGTGAACCCATGCTGCCTTGGGTCCTGTGCTCCACTGGCCTCTAGGTACTCAACTATTCTTTCCTTCAGAAGTGACTCCATCACTTTCCCTATCACAGAGGTCAGACTGACAGGTCTGTAGTTTCCTGCCTCTGTCTTAGTCCCACTTTTGTGAAGGGGAATCACATCCACCTTCCTCAAGTCCTCAGGTACCACACCATCCTCCCATGATTTATTAAAAAGAGTAGCCAGTGGTTCACTAGTTCCTCCCTTAATTCTTTTAGAATTCTGGGGTGAATTCCATCAGGGCCCATTGCTTTGTCCACCTTCAGTTTTAGGAGTTCTTGCAGAACTCTTTCTTCTGTGAAAGGACTGGGATCGGCCCCCCCATCAAGAGTGCTTCTGTTAATTGGATTAGGCACTTCCCCCTCCTCTTTTCTCAATACTGAGCAGAAATATTCGTTCAGTATCCCTGCTTTTTCACTGTCCCCCTCTGCCCACCTACCGTTCATTCTATTCAGCCTCACTATCCCTCCCTTTGTCTTTCTACGCTCGCTGATGTACCTATAAAAGGTTTTATCCCCCTTCTTAACTGAGTTGGCTATCTTTTCCTCAGTTTGGGCCTTTGCTATTCTGACTTCCTCCTGCTTCCTTCTGCCTTAACTGGTACAGCTCTCTGTCCTGCTCCTTCTGTGTTTCCTTATACTTCCAGAATGCTATCTTTTTCTTCCTGACTTTCACAGCCAGCTCGTTTGAGAACCATAGTGGCTTTTTCTTTCATTTTGATTTGTTTATTTGGTTCACACAAAGGCTTGTTGCCTCTGTGATGGCAGTTTTGATGATTCCCCATTGTTGCTTCACACCTCCTTCTAGCCTGTTTGCTAGTGCTTTTCTGAGGCACTCTCCCATCTTGCCAAAGTCAGTCCTCCTAAAGTCCAATACCCTCACTTTTGTATGGCTTATACCACTCCAGGGTGTGGATTATTCTGGGATTTACCCACTTCTGGTGTGGTTTACTCACTCGGCCTGCAGCCTCATTACTAAACCACACCAGGCATGGGTAAATCCCAGCATAATGTTGTGGTATATTGTTTAAATAATCTTGGCATTTCAATCCAGTCACAATCTGATCCCATAACCCCTGTACATAAAGATATTCATTTTTTTTAAAATACCATGCAGTTCTGTACTTTACCCATACTTAACAGGATTCCATTCCATTTTTCCTCCATTGCGTCCACCTTCCTCACAATGGCATTTCCACTTCTTAAATTTTCTTGGTGCAATTGCCTATTCCACTCACTAACCAAAGTCCTTATCATTCGGGGTATATATGTGTCATCACCTTTTATTCTTATTGCCCAGAATCTAGAGTGCTGTTTTTTGCAGTGCAGGGAGTGCCTGGAAAGCGCTAGTACTTTTAAATATGGCGCTCTAAGTGCTTACACATGCCATGTCTTCTCCCTGCTCCTTCCTACTTCAAACTGCACAGCCTCCTAGGTGCTTCCACGAATCAGTCAGCGATGACACATAGTAACGTGCTGACATTTTGGAGATGAATCCCCATCATCAGAGCGTAAGAATCTCTGTGACATTCTGTAAAGTCCCCTTCAGAAACATCAAGGGTTCAGTAAAATTATTACTTATTACTTTGTTATATGATGCTTTCCTAGTATATAATTTGAAATGGTCAGACAATAATGTTAATAGTTTTATGTTCTGTGGTATTGCTAACATACTGTAGTAATTGTTCTCTTCTAGCACTTCAGAAAAAGGACCAATTCCCCTGTTTCCATCTCTGTGAGGATGCACACACCCACCCCTTAAACTCTGCAACCCACTTCAGCTCTACAGATGAAAATAGGTCCTTAAAATTTGTTGAAAAAGTGAATAAAAAATACTACAGGAGTCACCTTAAACAAACTTTTCTGCTTTAGTTCTAAATATATGAAATTTCTCTTAACAGGATTTAATTTGCTTTCCCAGAAGGACTGAAAAATAAACTACATAACCTTTTTTTGAGATATTTTGGTTTGGGAAATACATAACTAATGTTGAGGAATATTGGTAATAATAATGTTTTTCTCATATAGACTGTTCTTTTTTTGATATTTGCATATGTTTTCAGTGTGCCCTTTTTGTTTCTCCTTCCTGTTTTCACTTCCCAATTCACTCTCTCAGAATTTACAACCCCAGATTTTATTCTCAGTATCTGCAGTCCAGATTTTCTCACTGGGATCCCCTCCATATGATTAATATGTAGCTCTCACGGGCCCTAAACACAAAACCCTACTTTTATCAAAATTCATCTTTGCCCCTGTGAATCAAGAGTAGTGCTGTAAAATTCTTATGGCACTACAACATGAATTCGTATCTGAGAGAAATAATCATAAATTATCAGCATATGCACACACTTTAACCTGAGATGAAGTATCACTAATTGAGATACCGTGAACATCTACTGCCTGTTCCAGTTTCCAAAGTACTATATCAATACAAAAACATATAATAATGGGCTTAAAGGACACCCTTGTTGAACACCACAAGAAATTCTTACTCTGTGACCTAAAAACCCATTTATTAAAGGTGTAAATTAATAATAATAATAATAATTTTATTTATAAAGTGCCTTTCAATGTGTCAAGGCGCTGAACAATTTAAAATCATAAATTCAGATTCCAGATACAAAACTTCAAAACATATATAAAAATACACCATAATAGCATAATAAATTATAATAAAATTCCAATCATACTAAAATTAACTTAGTTATCCAAGAAGGCCATTTTCCATAAATGTGATTTCAAATCTTTTTTGAATATCTCCACGGGGGTGCACTCCTGTAACCGGCGTGGTAGAGAATTCCAAAGAGCAGGTGCAGCGTGAGAAAATGCTCTGCTGCCTGAAGATTTTAAACTCACTGTTGGAATCTCCAACAACCCCATGTCGGTCGAACGGAGCGATCGGCCAGGGCAATAAGGTACCAGAAGGTCTTTCAAATAGGACAGACCCTGATTGTGAAGGGCTTTGAAATTCAATAAGATGACTTTAAAGGTGATCTGCCACCGTATAGGAAACCAGTGCAGTTCACGCAGCACTGGGGTGATATAACAGAACCTACTTGTCCCAGTCAAAACCCGGGCTGCAGCATTCTGCACCAGCTGTAGGTGACGGATTTCTACCCCAGAAAGCCCAAAGTAAAGGGTGTTGCAGTAGTCTAGGCGCGAGGACACAAAGGCGTGGACCAACGTTGGCAGAGAGTCAGACGGAACAAGGTGCCCAACCCTGGCAATATTCATAAGATGGTAAAAGGAAGTCCTGATGACGGCTGACACCTGAGATTGAAGAGTCAGCCTGTCATCTAGGATAACCCCAAGGCTACATTCAATTCAATTCAATTAAATCATTATTTTTATAGTGCCTTTCAAAACCAAGGTGCGTCACAGATTATAAATACATTAAAGCAGTATATAAAATTATTAAAATCAGCACAATTCAATTCAATTAATCAGGGAAGACCAGTGAAAACAAATATGTTTTCAACATTGATTTAAAATTTGTGATGGTCAGGCATTCTCTTAACTCATTGCCTCCACAGGCTCACTCTGAGATTACACCACTTGCCTCCAGAATCTCCTGTATACTTTTAACAGTGAATCCTGGGCCTTTCTAAGCAAAATCAAGCCATAGTCAGCATGTCGCAAACAAATGCTAATAGCTCAATAACTGTACATGCTAGACACAAAGTATGAGTGGCAGAGTTATTCAGCACAAAATTGCCTTTCCAATGGTGGCATGCATGTAATAGTAAGTAATTTTGTTTTTTTCTATGCTGGTCGAAAGAGCAAACTAAACATTTTTTCAGTAAAAAAGGGTAACATAAGGCATTTTTTGTTGGAAAATATGTAAAATATCAACACCAAATTAAGCATACAGACATTAGATGGTGTTTTAATATTATGTTTGTTAAAAAAAAGATATCTTTTTACTATAAAAGGTAATTTTTCCCCATTTTAGTCAAGGTGCTTTGGTGAGATTTGAGGGATAAATCTCAACCACACACACACCATATCATAAACAAATGCGTATAACTCCAAAAGTGTACATGATACACACAAAGTATCAGCATGAAAGTAGATGAGCACAAAAAATGCCTTTCCAGTGGAGCTATGCAACCAGTTGTAATCAATACGGTTTTTATTTTATACCTGCTGAAGTGACAAAAAAGTGAATTTTATTCAAGCTGTTTAGGTGAATCTTGGTGGAAAACATGTCAGCCATACACACCATACCATAAACAAATGTGAATAACTCCTAAAGTATACATGATATACACAAAATATCAGTGGCAAAGTTGTTCAGCACAAAATTACCTTCCCAATGGTGGTATGCAAATAATAATATGTCGGTTTTTTTTAAGCTGGTTGAAACAGCAAAAAAAAAAAGATTTTTTTCACTAAAACAGGCAACATAAGCCATACACACCATACCATAAACAAATGCAAATAACTCCCAAAGTATACATGATATGCACAAAATATCAGTGACAAAGTTGTTCAGCATAAAATGACCTTTCCAACGGTGCTATGCAGTCAAATATATATTATATTCTGTTACACTATATATTAAAATATATAAGTGACTTCTCCAGACATTGCAAGGACACACTGGGAGTCAGTAGCTGACTTCTGCAGACGTCCTCAGGACACACCAGTGTATTTTACTGACGACTACAGGTGTCTGCTAGGAGACAATGAGTTAACCGATGGGGTAGAGAATTCCACAGGGTCGGTGCTGCAAATGAAAAAGCACACACTCCAGATGTTTTAAGATGAACCCTGGGAATCTCTAGCAATCCCTCACTGGCGGATCAAAGAAGGCAATTAGGGGAGTAGGGAATCAGGAGATCTTTAAGGTAGTCGGGTCCTAGTTCATGTAGGGCTTTAAAGGTAAGTAAGCCTACCTTATAGGTGATCCACCAATGAACCAGCAGCCAGAGCAGTTCATGCAGAACAGGAGTAATGTGACTGGACTTAGAGGTACCAGTCAATAACCTTCTGCACCAGCTACAAGCGGTGGATATCATACCCAGACAGCCCTAGTTAGAGGGCATTGCAGTAGTCAAGACGGGTAGTAATGAAGGCGTGGACCAGTGTTGGAAGGTCACCTGGGGGGATCAGGTGTTTCACCCAGGTGATGTTTCTCAGACGGTAAAATGAGGATTTGACCACAGCAGACACCTGACACTTCAAGGTCAAGCCATCATCAAAAACAACACCCAGGTTATGCACCCGATCTAAGGTAAAAAGCTGGACACCATCAAGCCAAAGGCTCGACATGTGCCCAGCACCAAAACCTGCCCCTGGGTGGCCCGGTTCCACAACCAGCACTTCAGTCTTATCCAGATTCAATCTCAGCCAATTTGAGCTCATCCCGTCTTTGATCTCAGAAAGGCAACTATTTAGCACAGAAACCATATCAATGTGTCCAGTCACACAGGACATATACAGCTGAGTATAATCTGCATAGCAGTGAAAACTCAAGCTGTATCACCCAATGATATCTCCTAAGGACAGCATATACACTGCGAACAACATAGGAGCCAGTATGGAGCCCTGCGGTACCCCACAGGACAGGGGGAGGGCATCAGAGGAATAAATTCCAGTGACCACCCTCTGACACCTGCCTGTTAGGAAAGATCAAAACCATTTGAGGACTGTGCCTGACAGGCCACAAAGGACCCACAGGCTCTCCAAAAGCACCTCATGGTCCACAGTTTCAAAGGCTGTGGAGAGATCGAGAAGGACCAAGATGGTACAAGCCGTTCGCTCTCTCGCCATCAGGAGATCATTTAGTATCCGGACAAGGGCAGTCTCCCTGCTATGCCTCTTCCTAAATCTAGACTGAAGAGCTTCATAGATACCGTGAGTTTCCAGGTGATTGTCAAGTAGCAATGCAACCACCTTCTCAATAACCTTCCCCACAAAGGGGAGGTTAGAGACAGGTTGGTAGTTAGCTGGATCAACAGGATCCAAGGAGGGTTTTTTCAGGAGTAGTCTAATGACTGCCTCCTTTAAGGGATCCAGAAAGGTTCCCCTCTCCAAGGATCTCCATACAATTTCAGCTAGGATCAGACAGATAACATCTACACATCTATACATCCCATCAAAAGGGAGGTAGGGCCTGGATCCAAACTACAGCAGGTTGGACACAAAGTCTGGACAATCTTCACAATGTCCATGAATTCTGGTCAGCAGAAATCTGTCCAGACAGACTGGGTACTCACCACTTCCCATCGACTTCCACAACCCCTCATGGAAGGAGCCAGGCCAATTCCAGACCTGATGCTGGCAGCCTTATCCATGAAAAACTGAGCTAGCACATCACACTTAGCTTGGGAAAAAACTCTTCCAGACTTCAGACAGATTGGATTGCACAATCTGTCCACAGTATGAAAGAGTTGAGCTGGTTGGTTCTGCGCAGCAGAAATCTTCCTGAACAGGAACTCTGCCTTCTTACAGGTGATTTCTGATTGATAGCCATCATAATGCTCCATCAATCTAAGCCTGTCAGCATCCAGGCCAGACTTCCACCATGCTCTCTCCAGCCTTCAACCACTTTGCCTCAACTCCTTCAAGGACCCATCAAACCAGGGGGACCTTGGGCGAAGAGTGAGTGGTCGAACACAAACAGGAGCAATCAAGTCCAGGGTATCGCCCACTGCCTTATTATAGGCAAGTACTAGATCCCTGGGACTGGTGCTTTCATCCAGAAATCCCAATAGGTCCAGCACTGCCAACAGATCATCTGGGGTAACTCCCCTCAAGGGGCGGTACCAAACCATCTCCAAAGGGGTAGGTCCATTTGGGGGAGCCCCAAAACTGAACCCTATGGTGTGATGGTCAGACCAACTGACTGGTTCCACCCCCAAATCAGTGATTTCCATCCCCAGGAGGAACAGCAGATCCAATGAGTGGCCTCCTATATGGGTAGAGGAGGTAACAACCTGTGTAAGGCCCAGCGTTGTCATTAGCTGGAGGAGATTTTGACCAAATTGTGAGCCTTACTGTACAGTAGTCTTATTTAATTTATAAATTTATCTGGTATTCCATGGCATTTTGGAGTTCAGAATAAAAAGTAATGCCAAACTTGGTCAAATGCTTTCTCCTGATCTAAAGCTAAGAGAAATCCTTGTATTTTATTCATCTGACTCTGTGTAGTTATTTACCTTATCATCAGTAAATGTTCACTCAGGTACCTCCCAGGTATTGCACATGTTTGACCAGAGGAAATAACTTTATTCACAAGTTTACTTGATCTGTTCCCATGAATTTTATGCAAAATGTTTATATAGTGTATGGCGGAATGTGGTTGTGTATGGAAATCCATACACCACAAAAAGTCATTCTGCTTCAGTAGTGACGTCCTCACTAACGCAGAACAACTTTTCATTCTTGCTAGTGAGGGACGCCAATACAACTGCCCCCAAACAGCACTGTTCATTGATAGAGGGGTTGATGACACAGTGCGCAGAGCCGACTCGGTGAGCGGCAAAATGAGAAGGGAGCGTCTGGTGGCAAGGACTGATCACAGAGACTTACTAAAGAAAGCATATTTCTTTTTGGGGGTCATACACTATATAGAAAAGTGTATGGGAGCCACCATACACAACCAGCTATTCTAATACCTTGTGGTTTCCACTGACGATAGGGACCTCGCGAGCGTCGCTCTCGAGGTCATCATTGTCAATGGAAACCACTTGGTATTAGAATACCGTGGTTGTGTATGGGCTCCCATACACTATCCTATATATCTGTATTCCTAATAGAAATGGGCCTCCAGTCTCTTGTCTTCCCTGTCACCCTTTTTATGTAATAACATCAATATGGCTTGAAACAAATCTTCAGAGGCGCTGAGATTTTCCAACATACTATTATATACGTCAACTAGAATTATATTAATTTGTTCAGAGAATTTGTTTTATAAAATTCTGTACTGATCCCATCTGGACCAGGAGCTGCTTTCCCTCTTAAGTCCATAATCACTTCAATGACTTTAGCAGCTACTATGGGTGTCATCTCTCTTTGTTAGTTTGTTACTTTCCCCACCCCTGTGCTATCTTTGCTAAGCTCCACATTCTCTTGAGTACATAAAGGTATCCCCAAAAGTTAACCAATTTTTTTCAGTTTACTGCAGGACCTTTACAGACCCTTTATGTAAGTTATCCTTGTCATCTTTAATGACTGTAAGCAATGTATGGTCAGTTCTCTCTCAGCACCCTGTAAAAATATCTAACGAGGGCTTAGAATTCTGCACACAAATTGCTGTTTCATCTTAAAGGATTTCACCCTATCACATAAATATTCCTTCATTTTCTTCTTTAAACATTCTGTTTGATTTTACAGGCTGCAATATTATAATTCTAATCATACAATGGGCAAGGAAATGCATACAAAATCCTGCATTCTGATTGGCTGGCTGGCACCTTTTCAGCATTGTAAATCCTCCAATGTAGCAATGGGAAAAGGTGCCAGCTACCAGTCAGCCACAGCAGAACTCCTGTTTGAAATTACTCCAACCATGTCAAAGTCAGCACTAGCAAACCCAGTGCTGGTCATTGCATGGAACTCTGACCCTGAACATAACAGCTCTAAACCACTTCTAAGTCCTGGTCCGTAACTGTTGAACCAACACTCGACACACAGATGTCCCATATTACTGCATCCCCTCCCCAATTCGGCACTCATCTAACCAAATTTCAAAACAGCTCTCTCCCAACATCTTCACCTTCCAGTCCCACTACTGCCAAAGATAGGGACTGGTAGGGCTATCATAGGCTCCACAGTTCCAACATCTGGGTATTCCTGCTTCGCACTGTCTGACCTCAGCACACTCTGCTACTTCAACGGCTGAGGCACATGGCTCAGGGGAAGAAAAAAGCACCACCAGCTTTTTCCCCTGATTACCATGGCCCAGAAGCGGAAAAGCACCAAGAAAATTTAAACAAACTTCGGCACCAAAATATGATCCCGCGCATGTGCACAATGCATCAACTATGGAAGCAGTCCTCCATAGTTGAAATCATCTGCATACCAACTAATTAAAGCTGTCCAAGCTTCTAACAAAAAAAAAACAGAGCCTGAACACACTATACTCAATACATTGGTCACAGTGTAACGCCCTCTATGTGGTGCCCCTATATTGTAAGCACTACTCAGGCTAGCCTAGGTTCAGGGAGAAAACATTTGTTCAGCATCATGGTTAGGTTTGTACTTCTGGTCAGGGGCACCCAAGTAACTCCAATCACAGGAAGCAATAACTGAGAATGTCCAAACCAAGAATGGGATTCTAGAGTGTGGCTTTTTATTCACTTCAACACAAGAATAACAAAGCAAGATGGACCCCCACAGGGCTTCACTCACTGGAAATGCAGATTTACAGAGGCCAGAGCACATCTTCTTTACTACACAATACCCTCAGGTTCTGAACACAACAGGGCTCACACGGCCCAAACTGGTGGTTCTTCTACTTGGATTCCTTGACATGGTACCCCAGCCAGTCCTTGGACACTTTTCTATAAAGCATGGACTTTGATGGTGGCTCCCTCAACCAACCATGAGCACTTTCTAGCTCTAAAGGGAAAATCTCATCCTTAATCCCACATGTGGGTACTTTCTGCAGACATTGGCCAAGTGCCTGGGAGAAAGCTATAGGTGCCCAAAGTGAATCCATTGAGGTAAACCTGGTTACTCCAGATGGGGATCTCCCACCTCTTGTTCCAAAATCCATACCTGGCCATTCATTTGGAACTACATCTTTCCTCGAACTCTCTGGTTGTAGATGCTATCTCAAAATGTATGACACATTTAACATTCTACACAATATTTAGGTGGTGTCCTGACTCAAACAGTTCTGTTAGTGGCTATGGCCATTTCTTAGACCCCCACTGTCTCAGATACTTCCGAGCCATACACAAAGTTAAAAGCACTGTACTTGGCTAGTCTTCTCCTGACCCCACAGTAGGCAGTTACTTTTACATCACTCTGTCTTGGTGAAACACATGGGCTCTGTTTCAGAGAAGACTCACCATGGTATGCAGGTGCCCCAGGGCTTCTTCCCACAAAACACAGATTCTCTGGTACTGCAGTACAATTTCTTCTGTCAGGCAGCTTTTTCCCTTTTCCAAGCAGGGCCAGGGGATTGCCCCTGAAATGCTGTTTTTTCCCCCCATCCCTCCAGAGATGGGGCACTGGAACAACTCAGGGAGCAGTCTCTACCACTCCTTACAGTCTCTTCTGTGTTCTTCTCCAGGGTGAGAACACACTACCCTCTTTCTGGTGTTGCTCTACAGAAGAGCTGGACTCTGAGGGGCTGCCAATTACAGCACACCTCCTCACTCTCTTGAGGCTCCCTCTAGACTGACTTTGAAATTCCCAGTGTTCTAACCTAATCCCTGCAGCCAACATTCCACTGTGTCTTATGCTGCTGCGACAATTCTATGGTAATGTCATCCCTCCAGCTCAGCTGAGACTGAGGACAGAGTGAGACAGTGTGAAACTCATTTAACTGGTGTCTCACAGGCTGCCTTCCCCTGCCTGCCACTAGTTCTAAGTGGGATTCTAGTAATCCTGGGTGATGGGGGTTACACCCACCCTCGCCAGGAAAATAACTGTCCGCAGTCATTATTTACCCGGCCCAGACCATCCTACCCTACGTGCTACCTATGAAAAGGGGTGATCAGGCCCTCTCCTACCATGTGCTAGGCACAGGCAGGCAACACTAAGGGCCCAGAGGCCATTGGCTGACACATCAGCCTCTACTCCATGATCTTGTTATGGTTACCTAGTGGCCCTGGGAGAAAGCCTAGAGCATAGCCCTAATAGATCAGTGCTGCAGCCCCTATGGCCGGTCAGGACCACAGCCTATCTATCCCCCCCAACCCTCTAGGGAAAACCTATCTGACTAAAACCCAAAATTACCCAAAAAACACAGGGGAACCTCCCTCCATCCCTGGACACCTGCAACCAAAACACAAGGGAGCTAACACTACACCAAAGCATTACTCCGACACTCCCCCACAACCATACCTGTGGAAAGAAAAGTTAACACAGTTACCAACGACACCATACTTTAAACACTGCTACTTTAAAGCACATGAGGGACTCCAATGAGTCCCTCCTCCTTTTCTTGTCTTCTTCAGGATTACCTGCAAGAGAAAAGACAAATCAACCGCTAATCTGCAAACACAGTAACTATCTAACCTCTACCATCAAAACACTGGAGAATCCCAAAAATATATTTTTTAGAAAAGTAGAAAAGCAGTAGAAACAGTAGAAACAGTAGAAAAACAATGACATTATTCACAATACACATTTTGGGGATGGAAGGCCCTAAAAGTCCCATCTAGTGACAACAGTGCCCGAAGACGAGTCCAAAAAAGAGTCTGTCTTGGACCAGAGCCCAGTGAAGCACAGTTCTGGTAGGGCTGTAATCCCAAAGGGGAGAGTCTTTGAGGACAGTTCAAACAGTCTGAAGTCTGCTAGGTGTAGGGTGTGTACTGCAATGTCATTAAGATAGAAAAGTTTGGACTTACCAGTCCCTTGAAGAAAGAAATCAATACGGCACCTGGATTTCCGGCCGAAGACTCTCCCTGGTAGCATTCTTCAGATACAGCTGGGAGGACATCTTCTGGAAAACGACAGGATGGCACATCTGAAAATTGCTGGGTTGATGTCATCTAGGATATGGAACCTTGGAACAGGAAAGGAAACAGCTGGTCTGAAGTCATCTGAAATCCCAGGTGATGAATCAGGATACAGCTGGGCTGGTGTCTTCTCTGGATATGAAGTCATCTGGAAGGCCAGGCAATGGAATCTGGAAAGCCAATACACTCCAAGGCTGATGAATCTGGGGCACCTGGGTCCTGGAATGCCAGTCTGGCGGAACAACATAGGTACGGCAATGGCTGGATGGCAGCACTGGCTACCACTGCTCTGCTTTCCACTTGGTAGGCATGGGCACATTCGCAGGAAGCTGCATGCATTGAGAAAAGTAACACAATGGGTCAGGTGCAAGAATTATTACCCCATCTGGGTGCTCATAATTCACATTGTAGAAGGTTTCATGGCCCTCTCCATCCATGATCCGAACAGTGTCTATGAATAGCGTCCTGCCCACTTTCCATTGTCTAAATTTTTCTTGGAACACTCTGTCTCGGACATACCAACTTGCACCTGGATGCACATGTTTTGTTGCCTCTTCCAGTATCCAGGACTTCCTGTTTCTTTCAATCTCCTCCCAAACTCTCGGAGGAAAGGTAGGAAAGGATATCCCATAGATCTCATTCACCTTCCTATGAACCAGTCTTTCCTCTTTACTACACTTGGTCAACTTTAGACCTCTGGCCTGTCTTGGGGGCTACCAGTCCTGGTTCTGCCAGCTACGCATACTCAATGCAATGTAAAATGGATCTTTGACTCCTTCTTATGGGGACAGGGCTATGGAGTCACCAATCTCTCCTTCAGTTTGCTCCTCCGAGGCAAGATCCCGAGGCTGTGGACCCGCACCTTCTTCATAAGGCCACATAGGTTCCCCCTCATCCTCTTCCTTGCTAAGGATCTGAGCCCAGGAGTGAGCAGTCAACCTCACTCCTGAGACTATCCACTCTTTGCTGGGTGTGGAAGTCGGCACCTCCTATTCAAGAGTCTCTCATCTCATCTTCTCCTATGAGACTTGGGCTTAGCCCTTCTCTCCACGGATCTGCTGATGCTCCCTCCGCACTGTCTCTCTGTGACCCGGACTTGGATACATCAGCACTTTTCTCTGCCTGTAGATCTACACCCTCTTCCTTTGTGCCACACTCTGCTGAGCTTCCTCCAACAGGCTCCACCTGGTGCTGTGTGCTGCCAACTGCAGATTCTTGAAGCTTTGTCCACATGGGAACCTAACGAATCTTGGGTGCTTTGATTAGGCCATGTCTCTCTAGGCACCAGAACAGTGAGGAACCATGAAGATGTCCCTTCCAGCCATTAAGCACATCATGTACACTCTTACTGGAAATCCAGGAATTGCCACGTGAGGAGGCAAACATCCCTCACAGTAACATCTCTCAATATCTTTCAATCTGTTAACTTCTTCTACCATCATAGCCTGGGCATGATCCAGGTAACTGGCTGATCCCGAAGCCATGACTGCAGAGAAAAACAAAAGCTCACTGTTATCTCATAACTCACTTCATTTGGAAAAGTCTTACAAAATGGCTCCACTGCTGCTGTGTTTACTTTACTACCCCACCCTGTCATGGCGGTGGCAGCACTCCTGGTGCATCAACGTTCTGTTTCTGACTCAAGCCACTGCACATCCGATTTACACGCTCTACTGATAAAGTTCACTCAAACTGCAAAAACCCTCAGTCTCTCACTTTGCTTTGAAAATCATACTGTCGCTGATCCCACAATTATGCTCACAGTCTAATGCTTAGAATTCCTGCTTAGCTTGATTAACTTGACACAGTCCTTCTTTGCACAATGATCACACTGCTACACACAGATTCAACTGGCTTTAGTTAAAATCACACACAGTTTGAGTTGTTTCTCAGGTTGGTACTCGCTTAATCAGTAGCTTGCTATTGCGATGGAAAATTCGGCCTACAACTGGTCTTGGAGGCTTCTGGAATGAAGTGGGCTGGCAGTCCTGCTGATTGTCCCTTTGAACACCACGTTTTCTTCTTAGATGATCGAAATGCGGATTGAGCCCAATTTCAAACAGAAAAGTCTGATTTTGTTACTTTTATAATGTTTTCAGTCACCACGGTGCTCCTCCTGGCAAACCAGTTTGCACACTACTCTCTCTCTCCCTCTTGGACACTGTGCAATCACTCTAGAGCTGGCTTGGGGGTGGTACTGATTGCAGTCTCACCAATCACTCGATGCCATGCAAATGAGCCTCTCTCTTCTTGTGCTCTTCTCCTCCACGGCGATCATCGAGCAGGCAAAATTTAAACTGCAAACCACACTTTCTTTTTTTTCAACTGTGACTCCACTGCAGGAGCACCATTTCGACCATTTTTCATGGCATTTTCCTCAGCGACTCTCTCCGTCCATACTTCTAGGGCAGAAATCTCTCTTTGTTTTCCACAGTTTTCCACACTTTTTCTTGTCATACATAAACTTTAAAAGCTAGCAAACGTTATAATTTTGATGCAGGACAAGGGGCATACTCAATCTGACTTTACTGCTCCTTGGTAAACTGATGGCACAATTACAGCAGCACATGAAGAACAGTACACAGCAGCACATTTAGGTGGCAATGCTTCCGACTTTTTGGGCTACCTACTGCCAGACAGCCAAAATGCTAGTCGTAATCCGAGCAAACCTTTCTTGTTTTCTCCCTAAATTCCAAACAAATCCTCAGCAGTGCCTCCATTTTGTAATGCCCTCAATGCAGTGCCTCTATTTTGTAAGCACTACTCAGGCTAGCCTAGGTGCGGGGAGAAAACATTTGCTCAGCATCAAGGCTAGGTTTGTACTTCAGGTCAGAGTCACCCAAGTAACTCCAATCACAGGAAGCAATAACTGAGAATGTCCAAACCAAGAATGGGATTCTAGAGTGTAGCTTTTATTCACTTCAACACAAGAATAACAAAGCAAGATGGACCCCCACAGGGCTTCACTCTCTGGAAATGCAGATTTACAGAGGCCAGAGCACATTTTCTTTACTACACAATATCCTCAGGTTCTGAACACAACAGGGTTCACACGACCCAAACTGGTACTTCTTCTACTTGGATTCCTTGACATGGCACCCCAGCCAGTCCTTGGACACTTTTCCATAAAGCATGGTGTTTGATGGTGACTCCCTCAACCACCCATGAGCACTTTCTAGCTCTAAAGGGAAAATCTCATTCTTAATCCCACGTCTGGGTACTTTCTGCAGACACTGGCCACGTGCCTGGGAGAAAGCTCAGGCAGCTTTTTCCCTTTTCCAAGCAAGGCCAGGGCATTGCCCCTGAAA
Source organism: Neoceratodus forsteri (assembly GCA_016271365.2). Classification (NCBI taxonomy): domain Eukaryota; kingdom Metazoa; phylum Chordata; order Ceratodontiformes; family Ceratodontidae; genus Neoceratodus; species Neoceratodus forsteri. The sequence continues at coordinate 1,059,348,411 of CM028130.1, read as the reverse complement.
TACTAGTTCCCCCCATCCCTCCAGGGATGGGGCACTGGAACAACTTGGAGAGCAGTCTCTACCACTTCTTTCAGTCTCTTCTGTGTTCTTCTGTAGGGTGAGAAACACACTACCCTCTTTCTGGTGTTGCTCTATAGCAGAGCTGGGCTCTGAGGGGCTGCCACTTACAGCACACCTCCTCACTCTCTTGAGTCTCCCTCTAGACTGACTTTAAAATTCCCAATGTTCTAACCTAACCCCTTCAGCCAACATTCCACTGTGGCTTATGCTGCTGTGAGAATTATATGGTGATGTCATCCCTCCAGCTCAGCTGAGACTGAGGACAGAGTGAGACAGTGTGAAACCCATTTGACTGGTGTCTCACAGGCTGCCTTTCCCTGCCTGCCACTAGTTCTAAGTGGGATTCTAGTAACCCCGAGTGACAGGGGGGTTACACCAGAATAAAAGATTTCCCAACTCCAGGCAATGCATGGGGGCTGGGTATGGGAAAGCAATACTGTGCATGAGCAGCTCAACTGCGTCCCGCCAACCAAGGACTATTTTTCAGGCGCAGCAATAAATTTGTTAAAAATAATACAAAACCCAAAGAAAAACTATTTATTTTTTAACACAAAAAAAACCAGAATATCATTGTATAATTAAAATATACCACTCCAGGAAGTGGGTATATGGTGGGATTTACCCACTTCTGGTGTGGATTTGGTTACTTGGCTGTGCCTCTTAACCAAACCACACCAGGCGTGGTAAATCCTACCATATACCCACACCCTGTCATGGTATATTGCTTTAATAACTGTTTTCTTACTTTTCAGTATGTGATATCTTCAGATATACCTTTTGTTTTCTCTATGTTCTGAAAAAACTTCTGAATTTCTTGCATTGTATCCTCCCACCACTACAACACCATATCAAAACTGCATGCCACAGATATCCTGGCTCTGAGAAGTTCCTCACAGTTTGCTATCATCTTAGAATCTTCTAACAGAGAGGTAGTTAAATGCCAGTAACCCATCTCCATATCTTTTTGTAGTAGTTCGCCCTACCTACACCTGAAGCTCACAGTGATATGACTTGGTTGAAATTATTGTTTTAGCATCCCAAACCACTGTTTGCCTCAAAACAAATATATAATCAATTCTAGATGATAATGACCCCTATGATACATATGGCTTCCTTTAGGGTGTAGTGTCCTGTATACATCTTGTAGTCATGCTGACATTATCATTTGTTTTAAAAAAATCGAGTCACAAAACATTTTAGCTGTTTTTCCCCTCTTATTATTTGTACTCCATGGGCAATTGAGATCTCCACCGAGGATAACTGGCTTTGCTGTATACAAATAAGGTTGTATACGTTTAAATAATTCAATCTTTGCTGTTTTTGTCTGTGATGCAGAAATAACCCATAGCCTCAGGACTTGTGCATCCCACTCTGTATCCATCAATAATGCTTTCCCTTGTTCCAGATCCATAATTTTCATAATTTTAACTTGAATTGATTTAAATAATGTTCCTACCCATGAACAGGGATCTTCCCCAACAGACCACACAGAGGGTCCCCACGGCCAAGCTTTTTGTGCTTGATGAATATCTCCAGTGGATCTCAACCGAGTGTCCTGTAAAAAAACACTTGAGCATCAGAATGAGCTAGAGAATTAAACATGATTGTTCTTTTTCTATAATTCCTAATGCTATTTACATTCAAAGTAGAAATTACCACCCTCTTTACTACCATTAAGAATTATAGGATAGAAAAAAGAGAACTATAACATTCCCAGTGATATAATTTCCCCTTAAAAAAAGTTCATTTTCCTTCTGTTTCCTTTAATTGTCATAGGGAATTCTACAGGTGAACTTTCTGTATCTGAAAAGTCTTTCTGCAAAGATATTACCAAGGATGCATCAGATTCTCCCTGATCCCTTCAATGTTAGCTTGCAGCATTTGAATGACTGCATAACTGTTCTGCTTTTTATTATGTTCCTTTTTGCCTATTTTGATTTTGATTTTGCCATGCACTTCTTCTTTTACCTCCGACCACTTGAAAGTCTTCTGGTGAAATGAGAAGTGGGGGAATGATGTCTGTGTTAATGGGCAGACTAGGTGGACCAAGCGGTCCTTATCTGCCGTTAAAGTCTATGTTTCTATGTGCTCACTATGTCATTACAAACTTGTCTTATCTGAAAAGGTCCCTGATTGTCATTTTGCATCTCAGACTGTTGCAGTGACCCATTTGACTGCAGAGTGCTGGGAACATTTTCAGTAGAGGTGTCTTCCTCCATCTGGGTCTCCTCCTAGGGTATCCTCTTGAGCAGGGTTAGGTCACTCAGAACTGGCTGCTGATGTTGTGGTTTCAGCTGAAAAAGTCTGAGCTTGCTCTCTTCTTTTTTTTTATTCTGAGTCTCCTGTACCATGTCCTCTTGATCATAAAAGGAACCTTTGTTGTGTACTGCCCATGGACACTTCACATAGGAATGCCCCATTCCTCACATAAATGGCAGTACATAGGATTCAGACAATAAAGCCTAGAATGCTCTTCTTACATACCATCATATCACACCCATTATTAAGGTGCGATAAAGATCCACATCTGTGACATGTCTGAGGCTGACATGCATAGAAGCAAAACCCTTAGTTTCAGCTAATATAAAAATTGCTAGGCAAATGTTGTATGCCTGTGTCACTAGAGTGCAGGCGTACTCTGATTTTACAACCTCCAGTACAGATATCCTCAGAGTCCAAAATAGGAACTGGGTGGTCAATACATCTGCCATTTGTTTTACCCAAAACAGGGTGTCCAAGATGTTCTTTTTTTTTATTCCAATTGTTTAACCAGGTGAGACACACTAAGCTGAAAGCTTGTTTACAGGTGCAACCTGGGAGCACAGGGAAGTTAAGTGACTTGCTCAGGATCACACAGTATGCAAGTGGGGGCTGTGGGATTCAAACCCAGGTCTCCAGATTTGCATCTCAGAGCCTTAAACCACTGCACTATACTGCCTCCAATATGGACTTTCTCATTTCAGAAAAGTATTGTAATAGTCTTAACAGTTGGTTTTGTCAAAGGGATTGCAATTAAGGGGGAATGTAAGGGAGAGTTCTTGAGTTGTTTACATTTTACCCAAAATTTTTCCAACAGCAGCTGTGATTTGAAACTAATGTTAAACTGTGTGTTCCCTGATATACAGATATGCATACGGGCATAAATGTCTGTTGCCAAAAACTGCACTGAGTCTTTCAGCAATCTCCTTGCTACATATACTCTATCAGGTGCCTCTTCAAGACCCCCTTTATATTTGAGTCTCACTGTATTCTTTCATTTTGCTGGTTCGCCCACGTTTGCAAACAGATCCACCATTCTAAACTGGCTCCTGTGTCTCCTGTCATCAGTCTGTGTATTAGAGGTGTCATGCCGTATTGGTAAAGGGTTCAGTCAGTAAATGGGGAGTTATGACTGAGATCCTGTGGTTGGGCTACCCTAATAGGGTGCAGTTGATTTGACTGAGACTCCTTATAAATAGTATGTTGCCCTTCTGTACAGATATCATATGTAGAGCAACCTGATCTACCCATGAGGAGGTGGCGTATTCAGTCCCCTCCACAATAACATCTGGTACTGTAACACATTTATTAGTAATTTGCAAAGGACGAAACCCTTCATGGCTTTCTTCCATACTTGACTCAGACTGTGCAGACTGCATGGATGTCCATCTCTTTTGTCTCTCTTTAACATTAATCTCATCAGGCTGAGATGTTGCTGCAGTGGGCTTAGCTCTAGAATGATGTCATGTATCTGCCACATTTTCAGTCTGTGCAAGGTTAAGGTATTTCACCTACAGTTTGTGTATACTGAAAGAACTGTGCATAGTTTATAGTTTGCTGACCAGATGCAGAGGTTGTAGTGTTATTATCTGGGGTAACTGGGGAACAAGGTATACAGCATTTATTGGTGTGGCTGGTTCAGTATTATCAGTGTTCACAGTACTTACTGGAGGCACCAAAAGTTTATTAGAAGCAGTGGGCTCAGCCAGTCCGGGTAACCCGGCCTTTCCGTCTGGAGCCTGTATCCATCCAGCTCCCTCCAGTGCAGATTTCATTGACTATTCTGTGTTGTTTGTGGACTACTGAGTCTGCCCAGCTGAGCACCCACATCTTAGGCCAAGTGTCTTACTTGTAAATGCCCTTCCAGATGCTTTCAGCACTTTACTAAACACAGTCTGTGAAGCCTTTTTTGTTTCAGTCTGATTGCGAGTACTTGGGACCACCAGCAGTGCTTTCACTGGGGCCTCATTTCTGACAGTCTGTCTTTCACTTTCCACCAACTTAGAGACAGCTAACTCTGTTTGTGCAGAAGCAGAGGTTGTAGGCAGTATACAGACACTATTATCAGTAGCCATGTTTGCATGAATAGCTTGTGCTTTTCCTGACTCCACAGGGTTAATTAGAAACATTCCTTCCTCTGACAGCAATTCAGTGTCCTTTATCAGTGGCTTCTTTGAAGTTCCCTCTCCAGCTGGAAACACCAGAACTGTGTCAATTACAGGGGTAGAGCTGTCAGAAGTTGTCACTGGCTCCCCAGAAAAGGAAGAAAATGTCCTACCTTCATGCAGCCTTTGTTTTTCTCTAACATATTTAGCTTCCTCCTAAGCAACAAGTTGAAGTAAAATTTTTTCCTTTCCTCTAGTGTTGTTTTCAGTTTTTCCTCCTCCTCAGTAAACAGAAACTTCTGTTTCCATCACATTCTGCACCATTTCCACTTTACTGGACTCTGAGTATTTCAGCATTATCTGTAGCCCTTGTCTCTGCTTGTGTTTCTTGTATTTCATGGTGGGCCTCAGGCATACAAGTAGTTGGGAAAGAGGCCCTCTACCCTACATCCACTGCACATTCACCTTCTTCCAACTGGTTGACCATTTTGGCAAGCAGCTGGACATCCAGAGGTTTCCTCTAGCAGGAGAGTAGAAGAATTTTTTTATTGAGAATAAATCAAAACAAAACATAATACAAGATGCTATGTTCACGTAAAACTCATATACAAACCAAAAAGGAAATCAGAGAACAAAGTAGAAAACAAATTACTTCAGTAATTAAAAAACTGAATACACAAAAGAAGGACTCAAAAATTAATCAGAGCATAAACCTAAATAGAGAACAAATTTCAAAAGGAAACATTTAAGAACCAAGAACAATATTTCTAGTATTTCCTAAACTGTGTGGTGGAGTAATTTTCTTGTTCTAAAAAAATACTTTCTTCTGAGGTTGTGAACCACTTGTATCAAGACCTGTGTAACTGTCTATTCTTGTTGTTGAAGCACCAAGGTGCATGTAGCTTGCCATAAATAATATCTACATAAGGAGAAAACACAACCTTAGAGTACTAGGGTAGAAATTGAGAAGAGGTAAAGGAAAAGACCCAGTACCAAAATTTCATATGAAATATAAGAAAACTGTTGGTCTCTGCAAGTTTGAAAGACGAAAGCCCAAAACTGATGTAAGAAAGGGCAATGTAATTAAAAATGTTCCATCACTTCTAGTACTCCAGAGCAAGTGGAGTGTGGGCACATATGTTCTTCGACTGCTTTGTGTTTGTGCATATTCCTAATGCCTAATCTACCATGACACGAGAGCCATGTAACATCCCATACTTTTAAGGGAAGTTTCTTATCTGTAAGCTGTAACGAATGGTAGAAAGTTGTGAATCATGGCCAGCTAATATCTGAGGTGTTTCATAAAACTGAGCTTGAAGAACTGTAGAATAAAAGTTACATCTAGTATTTGAGGTCAAGCACTGTGGGGTCACCTGCCATTGTTTAAGCTTCACACAGGCAGAAAGTAAATAAGGGGGGAGTTGGAATTGTTTTTAATTTCTCAGAAGAAGAAAGTAGACAAGTGGACCATAAGTTGCAGAAATTTTTAAGCCAAGTGGCGGTATAAGTATATCAAAATGGTGGGTAATTTAAAAGTAAGGGGAGAAAATTTTTATGGAAAAAAGTACTATAAAAGAATAAAATAGGATGTACCATACACATCCCGCCTTGGCTATATTCATGGTAAGTGTGTATTCTTCTGATTGGATTTAACCTACTGCTTCAGAAACCCCAGAAGAATAAGTTCATTACTTTAGTTTCTAGAAATTGGGGCAGTGGAAATGTATGTGCAATGTGCAAAAAACAGGTATAATTAAAGTACAGTCCTCCCTCTGTTATCCACCCAACTTGGTGCCAGTGTTTTTGGTGGATAAGAGAGAGTGGTGGATAATAGAGGGTGCATGTTAAATGATGGTACCTGTAATGTTAAAAAATGTTAAACATTATATCTAGGTGAGTTACTAGTATATACAGTGTATATACATGTTAAACCCTTAGAGACACATTTGCAATATTTTATTATTGTATATGTTTTATTTTGTAAAAAAAATGCATTAAAAACATGCTCACACAAATTAAAAATAGTCACATTATGACCATTATAAATACAATAGCCTACAATAAATACAATAAATTACAGTACATTAAAGTGTATTTCAGACACACATAGTAGAGCAGTATATTGTACAGTAGTGTTCATGTCAGTTTAAAGTAATCTGTTACAGACATTTGCTTGGCTCTAACAGAAGCAAGTTGTTTAAACTTTCAATGAAGCATTAAGCACTTCTGAATATCTGACTCCTCAGTGAGTGCATTAGACTCCAAAAATCTAAACACAGTGGCCCAGACATTCAAACTGCGCCAGTCTGTAGTGTAAGCCTGTGCGCCGCTCAAAATAGTTGCGCAGGGGTGTGGCCAGGATGATATTCAATGGAGTTGTGCTATGGTGCAACTGCTTTGAATATCGCACCCTAGCCACCCCCACTGTGCATGGCACAGTGGAACTGCGCCAGTGCAAGTGGTCAGAGTGGAGCATTGAGATGCGGTGGCGCAAGTTCCATTGTGCCATGCACAGCACCTGTGATATTCAAAGGGTGACATGCAAATGGGGCCATAATTTATGCAAGGTGCATGGGGGCCATTTGCATCTGATTATGGCCCCATTTGCATGCCATTAGCATGCAGGTGCGCCGATCTCCAACGACTTGCACCGGGCGCCCTGCCAGGCAGCAGCTGTCGGGGACCGATCGCAGAACGTCCCATAAGGGACAAAGAATGTTTCTGATCCCTGGTGGTCCAGTGGACTGCGAGTAGCCCAATCGCGGACATTACTGTATCCCCCCCAAAGTCCAATATCCCTGGTGGTCCAGTGGACTGCAATTAGCCTGATCAAGGGTGGCATTCCTCTATCCACCCAAGTCTGAACTCCTTGGTGATCTAGTGGACCCACCACCTGCCCACTGAGCCCCACCACCCCGCTCCCCCCTGTCAGCCGGCGGGCGGCAGCACCCCCACCCACCTGCTGCCCCCCGCCCGCCGACTGACTAGTATGGTATGGGCTGCATGCCCATTGGCTCATGCTCTGAACCAATGGGCATGCAGCCATTCTAACTGTCAGTTGGCGGATGGCAGGGCAGCAGGTGGGTGAGGTGCTGCTGCCCGCCCCCGGCTGATGGGGAGGCGAGGTGGTGGGCTCAGTGGACCGGGTGGGGTGGGGTGGGGGATCCACTAGATCACCAGGAGTTCAGACTTGGGGTGGATAGAGGGAATGCCACCCAGCGATCAGGCTAGTGCAGTCCACTGGAGCCACCAGGATATTAGACTTTAGAGAACCCCAATACCCTGATCAGGCTATCATGGTCTGCTGGACCACCAGGGATATTGGACTTTGGCAGGGGGGATCAGTAATGCCCACGATCGGGGCATGGGAGTGCCGCCAGGTGCAGCGGGAACATGTGATGGCCACCCACAGGTGGCAGCTGCTGTGTTGTGCCCTGCAATGCGACAGATCACCTCTGGGTGGCCCTCGACTTGTTCCTTTTTTTAGGCTTAACTTTGTGCAGGCGCAGGTAAGGGTTGTGCCTGCATAACTCTGCATGGCCTGGGCTGAATATCGGGCTATGCAGTTTATGCATGGGCATGCCCCCCCCCACCTGTTCTGCATACATTACTGATGCGTCCCAGCACATCGGGATTTGTGCGCAGCACTTTTCCCTTTTAAATATCTCACCAGGGCGCATCAGTGGGTTGTGCATGGCACAACACCGTTGCACCATGCGCAACCCTTTTGAATATCTGGGCCAGTGTATATTGCCTCCTTTGCTTCATGAACAGAAGGAGCTTTTATTTCCTGTTTCTGTTCTTGGCTACCTTGGCTATCATCATCATCATCATCTTGGGAATCCTGGGGCTGTAGGAAATCATCAGGGACCCTTACATTTGCAATCATACTGACAATATCATTGTCAGTGACATTTCCAAAAACCTCAAACTCATTTTCAAATTATAAATATTCGGCAGCTGAAATTCTCATTTTGGATTGTACGGCCAAGGCACCAGACACAGACTTTATAAGGTCATTCAATTCAATGAAACATAGAAACATAGACTTTGATGGCAGATAAGGACCACTTGGCCCACCCAGTCTGCTCATTTCCCTTCCTATTGGATAAGCTGCAGATTCTAGTTAACCAACAGCCTACTTCCTGCAACCCCCACTACAGTTGCCTTATGTCTGTCCCATGCATGTTTGAATTCCCCCACTGTTTTAGACCCAACAACCTCCCCAGGAAGGCAGTTCCATGCATCCACCATTCTCTCTGTGAAAATTTTTTTCTCACATTACCCCTGAGCCGTCCCCCCATCTTTAAAATGTGCCCCCTTGTTCTTACTCATCTCTTTTTCTGAAAGATGCTACCCTCCTGGACTTTGTTGATTTCCTTGAGGTACTTGAAAGTTTCTATCATGTCCCCCCATCCCTCCTTTCATCAAGGGTGTACATATTAAGCTCTCTCAGTCTCTCTTCATATGGTTTCTGATGCAGACCCTACATCATTTTAGTTGCCCTCCTCTGGACTGCTTCCATCCTGTCTATGTCCTTGCGTAGATGGGGTCTTCAAAAATGCACACAGTATTCCAGATGGGGTCTCATGAAGGTTTACTACTGCAAAACATACTGAAGAGATTCAAATATGCCCAAGATGCTCCTATAAAACTTTTTTCCATTAAAACATAAAAACATTTTTTTATAAACATTGTGTATTTTTGGTGATTTTGGGGCCCATAATGCCATGTTTGGTGACACGTGATGCAAGATGCCGGATAGCTTGGATGGCGGAAGATGGAGGGAACTCAGAATGGGAGATATAGCTGTTGGGAGAAAACAAATGCTGGCGGATGGTGGACACCAAGGGAGGTGGATGAAAGAGGAAATTAACATGGGGATTTTGTCGGGACCTGAGGTGAGACTGGCAATAACAGAGGGTGGTGTATAATTGAGGGGTGGATAAGGAAGGGAGCACTGTATATAATAAAGAGACCCTTTTTCTTTTGGAAATAATTTTGTTTTTCCAGTATAAGATAGTATGTACTGCTGTCTGGAGTGCTGATTGCCAATTAAAGGAGGTATCATTTGGATTACCAAATTGTATACCCAAAATTTTCAATGATGTGGCGGACACATTAATGTTAGCCAGATATGTCATGTTAGAAGTCTCAGTAAGGGGGGAGCAGCTGCATACCCAAACTCTTATCATAGTTCAAATGGGATCCTGATACTATCACAAACTGAGAAACTGGGACATGGTATTAAGGCAAGGCAAGGCACAATTTATTTAAAAACACCCAATCCCAGAGGCTCTGGGCACTGTGCAAACAAATAAATACATCTTCAAAGTAACAAACTGATGCATAACACATTTAAAAATACAAACAAAAAAAAGTGCAATAATAACACATCATATAATTCAACTCTGAAATGCCTGGGAAAATAGGAGGGCCTTAAGGCGGGCCTTGAAAACTTCCAAAGTAGGGGTCCCCTTAACCCCAGGGGGCAGTGAATTCCAAAGAATGGGGCTGGCAACACTAAAAGCTCTGTTACCAGCTGATCTCAACCTCATCCTAGGAATTGCCAGGGGGCCCCTACAGGAGGAATGGAGGGGGCAGACAGAGACAGCAGGTACAAGAAGGTCTGACAGATAACCAGGGCCTTGCCCATGTAGGGCCTTATAGGTGAGAAGACCCACCTTAAAAAGGATCCTCCACCTAACCGGCAGCCAGTGCAGCTCACGCAACACCGGTGTAATATGGCAAAATTTTTGCTGCCCATTATGTAACCGGGCAGCTGCATTCTGCACTAGCTGCAGTCTGTGGAGAGATCCTCCTATGACCCAGAGATAGAGCGCATTACAGTAGTCAAGCCTTGATGTAACTAAAGCATGTATCAAGGTGGAGAGGTCCAGAGATGGAACAAGGGGCTTTATCCTGGTGACATTTCTGAGATGGAAAAAACAGGATATTTGCGCCTCCATAGTCAAATTCATATCCAGAATGACACCAAGATTACGCACCCAAGAGGAGGTCTTCAGTGAAACAGATCCCAGAACAAGTCCAGTCGCTGATTCAGAGGCCATCTTATCATGCACTTTGTTTGACTCCACCACCAATACCTCTGTCTTCTCGGGGTTCAGTTGCAATCAGCTGGAGGTCATCCAGTCATTAATCTCAGCAAGGCAGCTGTTTAGCATGTCCACTGCATTGGATGTTCCTGGGGCAAAAGAAAGGTATAGCTGGGTATCATTGGCATAGCAATGAAAACCCAAGCCATACTTCCTAATGAGCCCTCTCAGGGGTAGCATGTACACTGTGAACAACATTGGGTCTAGCACCGATCCCTGAGGAACTCCACAAGATAGGAGGCTAGGGGTGTAGGAGAAATTCCCCATCACAACCCGTTGCCTCCTGTTAGTAAGAAAGGACTCAAACCAGTTGATGACAGTACTGGTGAGTCCACAGAGCTCCCTAAGGTGGTTAAGCAACACACAATGGTCCACGTGTCAAATGCTGAGGAGAGATCTAGGAGAACAAGAATTGTCTTATCCCCTCAATCTCTCGCCCTGAGGACATCATTCAACACCCAAACAAGTGCAGTTTCTGTGCTATGCCTAGCCTGAAACCCCAACTGGAAAGGTTCGTACAACTCATGAGTCTCGAGATGCTCTTCCAACTGAAGTGCCACTACCTTCTCTACTAGCTTTGCCAAAAAAGGAAGGTCAGAGATAGGTTGGTAATTTGCCCTGACCTCAGGGTCCAATGATGGTTTCTTTAAAAGAGATCTCACCAATGCCTCCTTCAAGGCATCAGGGAAGACCCCCTCGAATAAAGAGCACTGGACAATCAGAGCAAACACTGGGCCAATGGTGTCAATGCATCTCATCAAGAAACGCGTCAGCACCGGCTCCAGTTCACAAAAACTGTGCTTCAGATTGGTTTCCACCTCTATAACCTCACTTACCTCCACTGATCTAAACTCCCCCCAACTATGCAGAGGGCACTCAGAACACTTCAAGCGACCACTGCCAGCTATGACATTGCTGACTGAAGAAACCACCTGCCGAATACTGGACACTCTTTCCAAGAAAAAAAGAGCAAACTCTTGCATTCAGCATTAGTAAAAACCTTCTTCGGCTGTAGACAAGTAGGGTGCAGTAGCCTGTCCACAGTCTGAAAAAGTATGGCTGGTCGGTTCTTCCCGGCAGCAATCTCCCTGGACAGGAACACTGCCTTCTTATGCCTAATTGCCCCCTGGTATGCATTATAATGTACATGCAGGACCAGTTTGTCCCTCTTCAGGCTGGATCTTCTCCAGCAGTGCTCTAACCTCTGACCCTTCCTCTTCATATCCCTGAGAGCCCCATCATACCACGGGGACCTCAGGTAGGAAGATTTGGATTATACACGGACAGGTGTGAGAGAGTCAATGGTGTCAGATTACACCTTATTATAGGTGTTGACCATAGCACCAATGCCTCTGATGCATGCATCACCCACACTAGATAGATCAGCTGCCACCAGAAAACCCTCAGGGTCAAACCCCATATAGGGTGGCAGCTCATCATCTCAGTAGGGACAGGGCATCCAGTGGGAGCCCCAAACATGAACTGCACTATACAATCATCAGACCAAACCATCCGATCAATCTTGAGATTATCTGTTTCTAGCCCCAGTGAGAACACCAGGTTTAACATGTGGCTGTCCTGATTTGTCTCGGCAGAAACAACTTGTGTCAGACTCAGATATGACATAGTCGGAAGGAAGTTACGACCAAGCCAGGAAGATTCGTCATCAGCTCAGACATTGAAATCACCCAGAATAACACATCTGGGGGCTTCCAATGTTTTGCTGACAACAAATTCGGCAACCTCCTGCAGGAAATTCCCCATCGTCCCCGGAGGCCAGTAAATAAGGAGAATCCTGCAGCCTGCACCAGGGCCCCCATGAACAGCCACACATTCAAAAGAACCTGGAGTACCCACTGGATGCATGGTGAAGGCCAGGTCGAGTCCGTAATAATTGCAGTCTTGTTCCTGATCAATCTGGCATTACATAGCACTGCCCTCAAGGGACTGGTGGGTGATGCAGCCCCTTGGGTTACCTGACCACTCAGTCTGGAAGATTCCCTGGGGATAGAAACCAAACACATCTGACCTCTCCTTTTAGCCTGTTGTAACCCAGGGCACCTTCTAGATCTGACAACCCCTATCCTACCACCTTCTGCCATGCATGGGGCTCTCCACTGCCCATGATCACCCCAGCCCCTCCAAATCCCCACCTCCCGGCAACATCTAACTGTAGTATCAGAAACCAGGAGGGAGGTGAAGGGCCGTAAACCATGTAGAAGGGATGCCCCATGCATTATCCTAGCCCTCCAAGGCCCCCCACCAAATAACCCTAGCACATCACTAAACATAAAACCTTAACTTACTAAACAATAAATAAACAATCCTAAATAATTAGCACTCTGAACAATTCAACCTTAACACCAAATGTGAAATAAACACAGTTTACATTATTAAACAAAATAAAACAAATCAAATAAATCTAAAAACATACCTAGTCTAATCTCATTAAATATAAAATAATTAACTATAACCAACTAATACTATACTCTCTGCAAATGGATATAGCAATGCAGATTCTTCTATGGCAGTAGTAGTGCAAGGCAGAGATCATCTGTATAAGCACAGACATTAGGAGCTGGGCTATTGTCCGGTAGAAATAGGTGAGGTGTACATGGGTGGCATGAAATTTTCCAAAAAAAGAGGATCAATTTTAAAGGCATATAGAAGAGGGCTTAAGGGACAGCCTTATCATACAACTTTTGTTCCATAAAAGGTAATACCAGGAGATCCATTAATATATGTAGTAATAAGGGCTGAGGTATATAATAATTTATGCAATAGGCGTGGACATAAATCCTATGTGATAAATCTGAGCTACTATGAGATAAATTCAAAATTTTACATTTATACACATAGTAGACGCATCATCACATATTTATTCATATAGTAGATATGCTACAATCACTCTGGAACTAATTTAGAATGTTCAGCCTCAGTAGCAGTACTAACTATATTCAAATGCAAATAACTTTAAAACTAAAAAAGATAGCATAGTGCAGTGAGCATGAAAGTTGTGCAGCGCAAAATTATCTACAAAATGAGTGGTATTTCATTTATAGATACCTTATAGATTTTTTATAATTAGCAAAAAAGAGCAGAAAATGCAATTTTTGGTTCACTTTTTTGACAAGCATATGCAAAAAAAGATAAACAATCAAAAGCAAATGTCCCTGCACTGACAGAAAGCATCCCTATTGCATAAATGAAATAGACAACGGTGAGCTGTCAGATAAATGATTTATCCACACTTGTGCTGTTTGACCTCAGACATCTCACTCGTGGCTTACGTGACTCATGAGGTTACCCGAGGTCAAACAGCACTTGTGTAGATAAATCATTTATCTGACAGCTCATCATTGTATATCCCTTACTTAATCCACCATACAAAAGTACTAGGTACATGATATTTTATAAGGACTTGAAAAAGATATGTATGATCCACCCGATCAAAAGCCTTCTCCTGGTCTAAAGACAGAATAAGACCAGGAGAACTAGAGAAGGCTCGACATGAAGTTATATCTCTCAGAAAAATGTGATTATTAAAAATGGAGCTGTGAGGTACTGCACAAGATTGTACAAGGTTGATTACTGCTTCCGCCAACACAGATAGTCTGGCTAAAAGTACAGAGGCCAACATTTTGCAATCTACATTGAGTAGATTGATAAGGCTCCAGTTTTTCAAATCTCTCTTGTCTCCTTTTTTAAATAATAAAATCAAAAGAGCTTGAGACATGATAACTAGTAATGTGTCTGAGGTAAGGATAAAGTTAAAAACCTCAGCCAAGATGGGACCAAAAAAAATGGGCACATTTTTGATAAAATTCCACAGTCAGGCCAATTTTTCTGTAATTTTTTTAAGATTGTCAAAATTTCATCCAGGGTAATAGGAGAGAGCATTGAGGCGAGTGTTTCAGGGACTATTTGTTGTATTTCCAAATCTTAGAGATAGGACACACCCCAAATTGTAGTAGAAGGGGTGTCAAATATGTCCTGTGAGTATGACTGGGAAATCTGTTGAATTTGATCTGGATCAGGATAAGTAAGATTGGTAACCGGATCTAAAACCTGGTCAACAGTTCTATGACTCACCCTGTTTTGACCACTTGTATATACTGTATGTCATTCGAGGGTTTGGATCCCTGAATAACAAACTGTGGGTCAGATAGTCAAAACTTAGTGCCCAGCACAAATCCACTGCATTGGAATAGCACCAAAATAGTGCTGGGCTGCAATATTCAAAAGTCTAAATTAGAGCCGGTGCTGAGTGATAGTGCCAGTGCTAAAAGTTAATATAGTCAGGGATGGAGTGAGGGGAGTGGCCATGAATGCCAGCGCACTGGCATATTCAAAAGAATAGCGCCGTGCTACAGGTTTTAGCGCCACCTGTAGTGCAGTGCTAAATACCGCCTACAAAAAGCATGCAGCAATGCTGCATTGTAAAATGAAGCAATCCAAAGTAATTCAAAGTTACGCCCTGGTACTCTAGTGGCCCCCCACGCCCCCATCACAATCCCTGACCCCCATAGAAAGTTATAATAATTAATTTCCCTGGTAGTCAAGCGGCTCCACATCATGATCCCCGACCCCCATCTGAAGGCAATAAATCATTTCCCTGGTAGTCCAGTAGCTCCCCGACTCCCCCACCCAGAAGTGCCGACCCCCCGCTCCCCCACAAACTTCCCCAAATGGAGCCAGTGACTGGCTCAACCCACCGCTCACCTCCACAGCCAGCCATCAACTGGGTGATGAATGTGCATGTACCCCAGTGAGAAATGAATGAGTGCTGTACATGCGCTCATTCATTTCTCACTCAGTATATTCCCATTCATCACTCAGTCTGCAACTGGTCATGTAGGTGGCGGTAGGTAATCAATCCACCAGCTCTGGCAAGATGAGTTAGGTAGAGGAGCGATAAACATCCCTGCACGAGGTGGGGAGGCCACTGACTACCAGGGAAATGATTTCTTCCCTTTACAGGAGTCAGGGATCGTAATGGGGGGGGGTTGCTAGACTACCAGGGAAATTATTTGTTAAAACACTCTATGGGGGTTGGAGATCATGATGAGGGTGGGGGGGACACAGTACTATTCTGTCATTATGCAGTCAAGCAACTGTACATATTGTAGCTGTGGGCCTCACTGCTTGCTTCTGACTTGCTGAGTGTTTGTTTTGTCAGCACACAGTCATGACATGAGTTGGGGGAGCGGCATGGCATGGCACTACCATAGTGCCTAATGAATTCCAGATTTTCCCTTTCCTCCACTCTAGACTACAGCATACATGTGGCTGCTTCTGCTGTTAGTAAGTAAGTAAGTAACTTTTATTGGGTACAAGTGTATATTTCAAAAAGACAAACACTTTTTTTTAAATTACAAAGTACACGGATGCGATCAAACATTTGAAATCATATACATACATTATTTTCATTAAGAATACACCTAAAGTTTTATATTATTGCACACTCCCAAATAAAAATGAATAGCAGCATAGGAATACAGCATATCATTGCCCTTGATAAACCTTTGTACAACATCTTTCTTCCTTCTACCAGAAATGTTACAGATCAATGGAGCAAGCCATTTGGTTCTAAGATTGGATAACAGCTTACAACCTAACAATAGATGGCTAGTAGATAAATAACAGTTTTCATCGCAGATACACTTTCATTGCTCTTTAATTTTTTCACACAATATCATGTGTACTTGAAAATGCAAATGTGCATCAATTCTCATTCTGGCAATGATTTTTCTGTGTAGAGAGTTTTGACACCATGTCAAATAGTCTTGACTGCCAGTCCTCAAATTTATTGTTTGTTACAGTGTGACGATAGTAGAGGTAGCAATCTTAGCTGCATCCCTCAAGATTTCATTACCGTTCCATCTTGTTTTTATTTGATCAACATAAGAGTCAATTTCTATTCATACTGTTATAAACAGTGAATTAATTCCACTCTTTCTTACTTTGTCATGTAATTTATGAAACCAGGGGCCAGGTATTCAAAACTTTTCCCAGGGGCTAAATTAGCACTGCCCAATGGGCAAACTTAGCCCAGAGCAAAAAGCAAGCTATATTCAAAAGAAATAGCCTGGGGCAAATAGCTTCTGAATATAGCATGGGAATGAGGCTGGGCAAACTGGGCTGGGAGTACAGGGCAAACTTAGCCCTGGAATAAGACAGCTCTGAATATAGCAACCAGGAAGTACAAACCACAACAGCAACACATTGCACAGTGACGTGAAGGTAGGTAGAGGTGAACTATGTGGCCAATGTGTGTGCCAGCAGATATGTGGACCCAGTACAGCTGCAGGCAGCAGCGCATGTGAAAGTACAGTGTTCAAAACTGTATAATATTCCACGAACTGTTTGCGCAGCACTAACACATTTGCGCAGGTTTAGCGTGAGCTAAACTGTTTGCCCGGTGTAAACACGTTTGCCAGGCACTAAACTTTGCCATATTCAAAAGTAACATGCAAATGAGCCTACTTAGGTAGTCTCTGGGCAAACATCCAGATTAGCATCTCATTATGCCCTGATTTGCATACACTTTGCCCAGCATTACTGCAGGGTCCCACAGCTCCATCTGTAGGTCAGTCTGGAAGTACAGGGGCTGGCCAGGTCTGACCATAGCTCCAACTGTAGGTCAGTCTGGCAGTGCATGATGATAGCTGTAGGCTACATGTAAACAGTACAGCATAGCATAAAATATTGTACAGCAGGGGACAACACAGCATAGGCACAGATGGTGGTGGTGCTGCATGCAACTGTCACACTGTAGGTCATGCTACAGTGCACAGCAGACACTACAGTAGCAAGAGGGCCAGTAATGTGTGGACACTGCCTATGGTGTGTAGGGCAGTGATGATGACTGCACTATACACAGTGACAGGCCCAACATGCAGGACTTTACTGACAGTGGACATGGTTGTTACACTGTTGTGTGACCCACAGATGCTGCACCTCTGTCATGGGATGCTCACAGTGACATATACATGTCTGACTTTGTGTGCTGTGGCAGTTGTACAGCTGTGCAGCATGTGGCCGGGGGGGGGCATATATTATCAGAAAGGCACACTGGTGTTGGGGTATTCCCAATACTGGCCTATGTACACTGTGTGATGTGTCCCAGCCTTGTGGCCACACCTGGTCTGTGGCACAGCCTGGCCACCCCTACACTCTTCCCCTCAACATCCTCCATGCCCACAGTGCTGCATGTGTGTGCTGGCCTCTGTTGGTGTCCACAGAAGAGTTGTCTACAGGTGTGTGCTGTATGGCCACACTGCCATGCTGTCCACTGGTGGCAGGGTCACTGCTTACTGCCTGGCATGGCTGGGACTGGTGACAGATGAGGGCATCATTGTGATGCCGTCAGTGAGCAGCATATTTCCTCCATGTCTGGCTTTGTCTATGTGTCATATTTATTTGGTAGGGTCACACAAAGCCACTCAAAAGCCACGCAAACACCATACAAAGCCACAATGTCATACAAAGCTGATTGCCCAGGGTTAAGACTACCTTTTCCTGGGTGGTAATGTGCACCGTGCTAAGTGTCACTCTAAGTCACACAAAACCACTTTGCATGGCACTAGTTGCTGAATATAGCACTGCCCCTGTATTCATGTACACACATCCTCAGTTTGTCCCTTACATACATTATGAGTTTGCCTGGTGTTAATGCAGTTTGTGCATGCTATTTGGCCTTTTGAATATAGCAAACCCACACTAATCCCATGCTAAATCTGTGCAAACGGTTTGCACTCAGTGCAAAGTTTTGAATATCTGGCCCCAAGAATCATATCTTATCCCTTCTCTATGATATCTTTTTGCTTCTAACTAGCATGCATATCTAAAAGCAATGTTAGGATTTTTTACTAATCTTTTCCAATAGTTCAGAGCCCTGATTTTAGCAGTCAAGACCATTGGCATCATGCCCGTTTCTGCTCTCAGATAGGCACCTGACACTGCTACTGGTAAACCCAGATTACTTCTGATAAATAGGTTTTGTATTAGTTCCAGTGTTGATACTTTCTTTTCTATGCCCCAAACCTCTGCTGTGTATAACATAACCAATTTTGCTTTTGCCACATGTGCTTCTTTCATTGCATAGAAAGAGTTATCAGCAAAGGATTTTACAAATCTATTTAACCCCAAAACAATTTGTCTCCCTTTACTTTTATTATGGCCTCTATGTTGTTGCCATCTTAGTTTATCATTTATTAGTCCACCTAGATAATTATATTCTTTCACTTCTTGAAACTTAGCATCTTTTTATTTCCATATACATCTTTTTTTACAAACTTTCCCAATCTTAATTATTTTGGATTTTTCACAGCTTACTTTCAAGGATAATTTTGTTAGCACCACTGGTACAATATATATCACTTTTTGTAAGCCAGCTGCTGATTTTTATATAAGTACAGCATCATCTGCATAAGCCAAAATACTAACTTTAAGACCATCTATATTAGGAGCATCTGTGTTATGTTTATTTAATTCTCTAATAATTTGATATATATATATGTTAAACAAGGCTAGGGCCAGTAAACAGCCTTGCTTAACTCCCCTATTTACCATTATTTTTTTTTGTAAGCTTTCCATTCCTTGTCGACCTAATGCTAGTAGATGTATTGGTGCACAAAATAATAATTAAATCCAGAAGTTTAGAGTCAATACCCAGTCTACTAAAATTTTCCATAATGTCCCACGACTAACATTATCAAATGCTTTCTTTAAATCAAGAAAGCATCCATAAAAACCTCCTTTCTTCAGTTTAATTTATTTGCCAAATAATCAAATATGAATATATTATCTACTGTACTTCTATTTTTTCTAAATTCAAATTGATTATCTGATAACACACCCGTTATTTCCATCCATTCTAAAAGCCTTTCTAATAACACCCTAGAGGATATATTATCCCATCTCAAATGTTCCTTCATTATGGGCTTTAGTATATTGTATACTGAAATTTTGAGAAGAAAGGGTGTTTCTCTTCTAGCCATAGGGATGCCTTTTATAAATGTTGTGTCTATTTTCTTTTCCACCTGCTTCTCTGTATACATCCTTAAGTCCTTGTTTTTATTACTTACTTCCTTTTTAGAATTGGCTTTTTATTGTTTGCCTTTTTCTTGTTTTGTTTTTGTTTTGGTTTTTTTTGCAAGTTTTCAGTTCTCGTTTTACTGTCCTCCTTCCTTCGATCTGTTTGGCTGGCAACTGAGTATTTATTCTTTATCTGCTCAGAGGTCCCCTTTTCTAC
Source organism: Neoceratodus forsteri (assembly GCA_016271365.2). Taxonomy (NCBI): domain Eukaryota; kingdom Metazoa; phylum Chordata; order Ceratodontiformes; family Ceratodontidae; genus Neoceratodus; species Neoceratodus forsteri. The sequence goes on along the minus strand of CM028130.1, from coordinate 1,059,328,615 downwards.
CTCCCCTTTCTTTTTTAATCCTTTCACTACTTGTTTAATTTCCATAGTTCTCTTCTCCTGTATTGCAATTGTGGTTGCTTTGATTTCTTTTTGATTCATATTTATGTTTACCCTATATCCACTCTCTTTATTTTCTGCTTCTTTATTCTTTTCTACCACTTTTCCATCTGTGTAATTTTGTGAATATCTTTACTGAAGTTTCCTTCAGGTGGCAGATCTTTGGTAACATCAGTTTTGTCTGTCAATTGTTCCTTTTTGTTTCCTTCTCTTAGGGCCAATAGAATTTTTTGTGAAAGAAAATGATTTTGAATGAAAGCTGTTTTTACATCACTGAGTTCTTTTTCAATTGTAGACTTTAACTCTAGGAAGTGGGAGCAAATCCCCTCTATTGGCTCTTCCTCGGATCGTGTTTCTAAATCTTGCTTTGACCATAGGCATGCTCCCTCCTGGCTTCTGCAAGGGGATCGAATTTCTTATGTTTTATTAAGTATGGAGTAAGAAATTCTTTATAATCTTTGAGATGGGGTGATTTTCCCCTTCTTCACTTATGGAGTCAGTATTAGCACCATATTGTACAATGGCACGCATGCTAAGATCTCTTTTGGCAGGGGCTGACCGACTTAATGCTTTTGAAACCGGGGATTCTAGAGCTTTAATATTTTCCAATAAGAAATGGTCCTCTCTTAAATCCCTGCCCCTGTCCTCCAAGCTGAGTGAGGAGGTTAATTGTATCTCCTGATTTTCCTTGTTGGGGCAACTGGTGTATTCTGTGATTTTTTTATTATTCACTGACATTAAAGTGGACCTTTTTGTGTTTTCTTCTTGTAAGTTCTACCTCTCTCTTGTTCTGTAATCTTTTTTATTTCTTAGAACCATCGCTGTTTTATCCTTCATTCTAGTATTAGGACAGATAGGGCAAGACAATAAAATAGTATCCTATGGTTGTGATATTACACTTAGTTAAATAACCGACAATAAATATCCACAGGTATGTTTATTCAATCTCTACTCTAAAAAAGGTAGCAGTCAAGTGCAAATCAGGCAGTACTAAATGCAGGTGTACACCATTAATCCATAACATATGTTCACTGTTTTTAAAAAGAAAAGTATTGCACCAACAACTTCACACTACTCATAGACTTTGTGCAAATTACTATACTAAAATAACAATTATGATTCTAATACAGCTATAAAGAATAATAAGTTTAAAAACCATTTGAAGGTCCAGTCAGCTTTAAAAAGTTCACATATTAAACTCATTTATATCTTTATCCTGTTTCAAGTTCAAAAACTGCTCCTTTTAGTAAGAAATCTGCTTGTGCTTTGGCCTAGGACCCACTCTTCCAGTGTCCACGTTGCCACTAAAAACAAATTAAAAAGACTGCTATAAGTAAACTTACTTTGTTTAAAAAGTGTGTGGGGAGAGAAGGTCTCTACCTACTTTTTCCTTTTCTTTTCCCTTTTAAATTATCAGAAGGAGGGCCACTATGCTACTACGCCATCTCGCCCTGTAGCTATAGTCTAGAAGTCAAATCAGAGCCTGTCTTTCTGCAGGTAAGCTAGAACAAAGCCTCTCTTTCTGTAAGTAAACAGCATTTCCTGAAAGACATAAATTTAAGACAGTGGGGGGTGATTACTAGTGGCTCTCATCACAAAAATGTAGCTTTGATTAACTTATTCTTCCATCTAAAGAAAAAAAGAGCTGACTTACTATTTATCTTTGTGAAAAAAGAGTTTCAGGCACCTTGATGCTGGTCACCCTACAAGCTCTGAAGTGGCCCTGAGCACCCACTCCTCACTGCTCACTGTTCACTGCCCTGCGCAGCTTGAAATGACGAATGTGGGTTTAGAACGTCACACATGTCCGTTTACACTATGTTTCATATTATCTTGCCCTAGAAAACTGCACTCAAGTTTAAATTATATTTCCTTGTTGTTTATTTATTAAAAAAAAAGGAGCCGATGTAAATAAATTTAAAAGGATTCAAACTTCTACTGTTTAATAAAATATCCCACACTATTCCTCTAATATCTTCACTCTAGTTTCGTGTTTTTTCAGTCACTTATTTTTAAATACTTCTTTTAGCTTTACTATGTACAGGTGGGCAGCTTGAAACCCTATACAGCTGAAAATCCAGACTTTTAAAATATCTAACGTTAAGTGCTAAAAAAAGAAAAATGAGTTTTAAAAAAAGGCTTAATAGAGAATAGCATATCCCAAATAAGATATCCTTACAATAATGCAGAGTTTTCAGTTCTGTTTTTCCCCATCCTCAAGTCTCTATGCAAAAACAAGCTTTCCCCAGTCTTTCGAACAAGCTGTTTGAGCTTTGCAACAAAATGCAAGTGAAATGGTCCAGGAAAAATGATTACGATACCCCAACACAAGCAGTCACAACTTTGCTTTCATACAGCTACTGAAAACACTTGGTACTGTGATGCTGCAATGCTAGAGCAACCTTAGTCTTGTGCAATTTTTCCATCTGAAATGCCACCCTGCGTATTGGCCATCTCACCATTTTCCTGGCTCCTGGCTCCTTCTTCCTTGAGCCCGACTTTCTGAAGGCCCTTCCTTACTTTTCTGGTTCCAGTCGCACCCCACCGCAGCCAATGTTCCTCCCTGGGAAAGCAAAAAAGAGACAGCAGGAGTGGACCACAAAACTGAAAAAGGTAAAAGAACTTCTGGAAAGACTGCATGTCAGACAATGGTGGAATACCTGTTAAAAGTTAAAAATTCACATAGCAGTCCTGCTTCTCTATGTTACTCCTCAACACGCAGAGCATGAGCCTCCTTCAGTACATGAGAGCAATAGCAATAGTGCATCTGAAGTGACCTGTGTTCACTGTCGAACCCTGTACTGTGTTAGTATATGTTAGTGCCACTTGCCATCGTATCTGTCAAGCTGCAGCCAGCCCAGAACAAGCACTACTCCTCATTGATTGCATTGCGATCTTGTGACAATGTCACTTTTTGGTAGTGAGCAGTGGGCCAGTGGCCATTAGATGGTGTATAGTGTGAATCATTAGAGGACAGAAAGATCACACTGGAGGAGTGGTGGGCAGTGGTTTTGGCAGGTGTTGTGTTATATAATACTGAAGGAGTGGTGGTTGGGCAGGGCACATTGCTCACCAGTACACTAGCATGGCAGCAGGCAGGGCACACTGACATGATGGCAACTGTCTTAGATCTAGGGGTCACACGGTGCGGAACCCAGCAGGATGGATCTGTACTCCAAAGTCCTACTTGAGCAATGGCAGCAGCTATATCTGTCAGCTAGCACAGGCAATAAGTGAGAATGTTTTGAATACAATTAAATGTGGAATGCCACAGCTATTATTTATTTATTTTTCTATTTAGTTGTTTAACCAGGATTAGCACACCAAGCTGAAAGTTTTTTTACAGGAGCAACCTGTATTAAATATTAAAGTCAAGCATAGATTACACCTAGGTTTGTTGCAAACAGAGCTAATGTGTGTACAGGCTCCATACTTGTGGTAGCTTTTAGGCTGACCTGAATAAAAGCACAGGCCTCTATCCCTGCCTATGTAGAAACTACCTGGTAAATGTAATTTGTGATTGGTTGACCATCCATGGCACTCCAGACATTACCACATGGGTTTTAGCCCACCTGATAGGCTAGTGATGCACATGACTCTAGGATCAAATTTCTAGTATATCCAGGTCCCAGAAACCCCTGCTCTCCAGTTCAAATCATGCATCTGATCAGGCTAGTACACCAGGATCCCTGCTGTCCTAATTCTCAAGGTAGGCCTCTTTATATTCAACATTTGATCACTGACCAAGAAAATGCAAGGCAAGTAACAGATCTAGTGTGTAGTCCTACCACATCTACAATTGTTTGTTTAAATAAGATTTGTCTCTCTTGGGGAGTAGAACCTCTATCAGCAAGGATTGTTATTTTTTTCTTTGAACAGACTTAGCTTGTAATATGTATTTCATTGCCTTGTTCCTGCTACTTGTGCAGTTAGTACTGAGATTCAGTTTGGTTTATTAGCTCTGATGGGTAGGAAGATTGCCTCGCTGTGACCCTGCCCTAACCAGTCAAGTATCAGATCTAGTGTGTAGTTCTTGTGCCTTTCAGGCCAAAAAGAAAAAGGGGAATGCCATGGAGCATTATGCTGCAACGCTGCTTTATACTGCTTAGGTGAATAAGATTTAATGGTGAAAGCGCTTCAGCAAGCCCAAGATCTCTGCAGGCTTGTTTGGCCTCCCCCATGCATTCCCAGTTTAAGCTGATGCTCCTTTTGCTTGCGCGACACGATGCAGTGATCCCTTGCTCCTGCAGCCCCTACAGTTAGGGCACTGTCCCCAGCTGCTCCCGTGTCTGTATCGTGCTCATTTTTGCCATTTTTCTGAGGGCACCAATGTGCTCCTTACCAGGGAAACGCCTGTTCTTCCCCAGGCCTGCTGCTCTCACCCATGTGGTGGTGTTCACTTCCCACAGGCAGGGCCCAAGCCTCCCCCTCCCGGCTTCCGCTCGCATCCGCAGCCGTTTTTCTCTCTGTAGTCAACACCACATTCGTGGTGTGCTGCAAACCTCAGGGGAATACCTACTTTAAAAGGACCAGAAGGAATTACACTGGGACCCGGCTATCCCTCAGGTCCACGAGCACCAGGTAGCCGCGCCTCCCCTTCCCCCCACCGCATGGCTTGCATATTCGGCCACACGCTGCACCGTGCCTCAGGACTGCTGGGTAGGACTAGACCAGCACTTCTATCACCCAGAGGTGTGCTATTGTGACACCACAGGAATTTATCCACTTTTGGGCTTCCTCTTGCTGCACAGCCATGCTCCACTGATACAGCTCCACGCTGGAGATGGTAGGGGGTGAACTGTGTTTCTTTGGCTTATACAGGCAGACATGCACGCAGGCTTTCTCAATCCTAAGGCACAGCACATGTCTACAGTTGGGAAGAGCATTAAAAGCTGAATTAAATGCTTTTTTCTTGGCAGGGGCTCCACAAAACACTGCCCTTCCATGAGGATTAATGCACAGCTTACAAGGCATCCATAGTCGCCTTTTTCTAACTCCAGATGGGGTTTTCAATAGTATTAGACTCCTTCACTGACCTCAGCGTTACACTCCAGGAAAATTGCCCCCCCCTTTTTAACCATATGGGCTCCTCCCCATAGCAGCCCATATCTGCACTTCAAAAACATGCTGCTGCACTGGTGGTCCCTCTCTATAGTGACCTCCAGTTGTCTTGTCTCCATGCGGGTCCCTCTCTCCAGTGACCCCCATGAGAAAGGCAGCCTGCATCCCTCTCCTCACTCCTTAGGAACAGCGCATCAGCAACACTGCTTAACGTGGGCCAACTACAAGTTGAAGGCCCATTTTTTACCTCAAGCCTAACAAATACCATCCACCTTTTGTCTTCTCCAGATGGTCAAGGCCAAGAAGTGCACAGCTTGCAGCGCTAACCTCCTGCCCCATGCCCCGGCCCCCTATGCACCACCTGTCTCCATGATGACGATGACCTATCGCTAGAACAGACCACTGGCATGGGCCCCAGTAACTCGGGCCCCAGCAGTTCAACTTGGTTGGATCCAGGTGCCTTCTTACTCCAGAACCAACAAGCCACCGTAGCGATGATGGAGAGTCAACAGAATTTCATGCTGAAGGTGATGGAGAAGTTAGAATCCCTCACTCAACACAGGACACCGGCTGCACCCCCTCTGGAGCAAGACATCATGGGAGTGGCCAACGAGAACCACATGGATCTTACAGAGCTGGTTCCAGATAGTCACAAGCCAGACTCCGGGGAGGACAGGGACTTGCCAGATGAAGAAGACAGAGCAGACACTGATGAAGAGGACATGGAGCCGCAATCCGTTCCATCCCTCTTGTCCAAGCTATGCTCCTTTGACATGGTCCCAGGCCTCATGAAGGTTGTCAAGGCCACTATGGGGTTCGAGGTCAAGGAGAACAAACCAGAATCACAATTGGACCCCACTGATTCAGCAGAGGTCAACCGTCAAGGAAACATTTCCAGTCTGCCCGGTGATTGAGGACATTGTCGCTAAGGAATGGCAGTCCACTGAGCCCAGCCGGATGTCGAACAAAAGAAACCTGGACAGCATGTACCCCATTCAAGAGGACAAGGACAGCATCTGGTGCACAGCCCCGACAATTGATCCTCAGGTGGCTGCGCTTAATAGAAGGACTATTCTACCATGCGGAACCATATCCCTGAAGGACCCCACAGACAAAAGAGTGGAGGATATGTTAAAGAAGGCCTTTGAGATGGAGGGGAATGGCGGCAAGGGCATCCACAATGGCCATTTACACAGCACGGGCTCAGATACGCTGGCTAGAAGAGCTTCTGGAGCAGGCCAACCCCAAGTCGAGAGAGGCGGAACTGTTGGAATGCACTCTCAATGCAGCAAAATATCTAGCTGATATGGCAGTGGACTCCCTCAGACGTAACGCAAGGGCCATAGCCATCACTAACCGTGCTAGACGGGCATTGTGGCTTAAGCTATGGGAGGCCGACAATGAATCTAAGACATTGCTACAGAATCTACCCATGAAGGGGAAACATGTTTTTGGGGAGGGCCTGCAGGAGTTCCTAAAGCAGAAAGAAGAGGGCAAGGAACTCCTCAAGAACAAAAGTCGGCACTCCTATCTACCCTCCACTAGATGGAGGTTTCGGGGGGGACATAAATCTTACCACACACGTAGAGATACCTCATACCCAACCACTTCCTTTCATGGTAGAGGTACTCACACCACACAATGCACCCCTTTCACCCAGTCTTACCACCCCTCCTCCTTCAGATCCCGTAGATCAAGGTTCGGAGGAAGAGGTAGAGGTCAGCGAGGAAAACAGCAATGACTACTCACACAGACCCCCGCGCTGGCAGAAACGATGTCCCCCCGTGGGACAGAGACTATCGCTTTTCAGCCACCAGTGGTTTTACACCACCTCGGACAAGTGGGTTCACGAGGTAGTGTAATGAGGTTACTCGATAGAATTATCAAAATCCAAACTTACTCACAGGTTCATCACCTTGCCCATTGCCAAAAGGAAGGCTACAGCCCATCAGATGCAACAAATCCTGTGGAACCTGATCCACAACAAAGCGATACAGCCATCCACATGGGACAGAAGCTAGGAGTATACTCCATCTTCTTCCTCATCCCAAAGAAATCCAGCGAACTACGCCCCATCCTGGACCTCAAGCACCTCAATCAACACGTAGTCCCACAGAGGTTCAAGATGGACACACTGAAGTCGACCCTACGCAGTATACGTGTGGGCGACTTTCTGACGTCCATAGATCTCAAGGATGCATACCTTCATATCCCCATCAGACTGAAACACAGACAGTACCTCAGATTCCATATTCTAGGCCAGCATTTCCAATACCAGGCGCTACCCTTCGGGCTTACCTTGGCACCAAGAGTGTTCACCAAGGTGTCAGTGGTACTAGTGGCCAGGCTCTGGGAACAGGGTCTCGACATCATCCCCTACCTCGACGACTGGCTGATCTGGGCGCGAACCAGAGAGAGCTCCCTCCAACACACCAGCCTCACCCTAAGGGCTCTCAAGGAGCACAGCTGGGTGGTGAACCTAGACAAGAGCCATCTGGTGCCCACGCAACTGATAGAGCACCTAAGGGGCAAGCATCAACACATCACAGGGCTGGGCAAAACCATCCAAGACGAGGGTGCTCAATCTGATCAGCCTATCATGCCGAGTGTGGAACAGTCATCAAGCCTCCATGGCATGACTTGCACAACTATTAGGATACATGGCATCCTGTATCGACCTGGTCCCCTGGGCCAGGTGGCACATGTGACCCCTACAGACATATGTTCTCGCATGGGGGTCTCCGAACAAGTACAACCTGAATGTCACACTCCCGTTGCCACCATCAGTGAGAAAATCACTAACATGGTGGACAGTTCACACCAATCTGACCAGAGGGGTACCGCTGGAGGCATCCTACCAGGTCTCCATAGAGACGGACGCGAGCCTCCTGGGATGGGGTGCTTGCCTGGGCGACAGGATGGCACAGGGCCGATGGACTCCTGCAGAGGCCCAGTTGTCCATCAACATCCTAGAAATGCGGGCAGTATACCACACCCTCACAGCCTTCAAGACCTCCATCTCCGGACAGTTGGTCCTGATACGTTCCGACAACCAGGTCACTGTGGCCTATATCACCAAACAGGGAGGTACCAATGCTGAGAGAGGCAGCAAAGGTCCTCAACTGGGCACAGATCCACCTCTCCCATCTCAGCGCAGTTCATCTCGCCAGAAGGCTCAACATTCACGCAGACTGGCTCAGTCAACAACAAGTCCACCCAGGGGAGTGGCATCTGCACCCCACCCTCTTTGAGCTGATTCAGGAGACCTGGGAACCCATTTCCATGGACCTCATGGCCACGGCACAAAATGTGCAGATCAGGAGCTGCTACTCGAGATACAGGGAAAGTCAGTCCCAGGGAACCGACACCCTGTCGCAACCTTGGCTCCGGGACCAGTCCTACATTTTTACACCCATTCCTTTGCTACCACAAGTTCTCACCAAGATCCAATCTTCAGGATGGACCATCATCCTAGTGGCCCCTTACTGGCCATGGAGAGTGTGGTTTGCCACAGTACTGGCAATGACGTTGACCAGTCTCAGGTTACCCTACCGACCCGACATGTTGACCCATGGCCCGGTACTGCACCGGGCCCCACGGACCCTAAAGCTCACAGCCTGGCTCCCGAGAGGAGAAGACTGATGAACGCTCGATATCATGACTCAGTCATCTCCACAATACTGCAATCCAGACGTTCCTCGACCACTTCTACCTACGGCAGACAATGGTCGGTGTTCGACAGGTGGTGCCGAGATCAGGGCATGGATCTGGAGCTCGCAGACATGTCTACCATCCTATTATTCCTTCAACAAGCAGTAGATATGGGATTGGCCCACTCATCTCTTAGAGTACAGCTGTCAGCCATCAGGGAAGCCATTGGCCCCATAGGGGGACACAGCTCCGGTGCTCACCCAGACGCCTTGCGTTTTCTGAAGGCAGTCAAGATTCTGCGACCCTCCATTGCTCCCTGGGACCTCCCACTGGTACTAGACTCCCTCAGTACAGCCCCTTTCGAACCACTACAGGATGTAGACCTGTTCTGGGTAGGTCTGAAGACCTTCTTCCTCGTCGCAATATGCTCAGCCCACAGAATTGGGGAATTAGGGGTGCTGTCCTGCAGGGAACCCTACACAGTGTTCACCCCTCAAGGGGTATCCCTATGCACAGTTCCAGCCTTTCAACCGAAGGTTTCCTCCGTCTTTCACAGGGAACAACCCATTGAGTTACCCACCTTCATGGGAGACTCTCAAACAAGAGGCAAGACCATTCCACAACACCTAGATGTAGGCATTACCCTATCCACATACATAGCTAGGACCCAACCTCTACACAAGACCGAGAGGTTGTTCATTGTCACAAGGGGACAAAGACAGGGAAAAGTCACATCCAAGACCACCATTGCTGGCTGGTTACAGAGAACCATTCAAGGGGCCAACAAAGCAAAACAAATGATGCCCCCTCTGGGTATCAAGGCACATTCCACCAGGGCAGTAGCTACCTCCTGGGTGGAGAGGGCCAATGTCTTGGCAGAGGACATCTGCAAGGCAGCAACTTGGACTTCCATCCATACGTTTGCCAGATATTATCACTTAGAGCACCTGTACCAACTACAGCCAACCTTTGTGACACAGGTTCTCTCCACTGCCGCCAGCTCTTCCTCTCACTCCTAGACCACTCTGTCTCCCTCCCGTGGGTACAGTACTGCTTCTTATCTACCCATGAGGTAATGTCTGGAGTGCCATGGATGGTCAACTAATCACAATGGGTGTTTACTCACCTGGTAAAGGTGATTGTGTTGGTTGACATCCATGGCACTCCACGACCCACCCGACACAGTGGTCAGAAGTGACTAGGAACTAGAAGAAGATATATTGTCTGAAAGTAACTGATTCCATTCTTTCTCAAAGAGACATCCAGGTTGTCCACCGTCGACCCATTATGGGCCAAGTTTTAGATTGTATTAACAGGAAAATAAAGTAGGGGCCTACAGCCCGAATTTACATACGCCTCGCTCTGCATTATTTATACAGGATGGTTACTGTTTTTCTTTCTTCTTGGTATTGCCTGTTACTAACCTTACTTTCAGCTTTGGAAGATTTGAACTGGAGAGCAGGGGTTTCTGGGACCTGGATATACTAGAAATTTGATCCTAGAGTCATGTGCATCACTAGCCTATCAGGTGGGCTAAAACCCATGAGATAATATCTGGAGTGCCATGAATGTCACACAATCACCTTTACCAGGTGAGTAAACACCCAATTCCTGAGTTGGTTTGTTTTAATTACACCTTAACCCTTCCAGCTACCTGTCCACACAAGATCTTCATTCAAAATTGCAGAAGGTCTTTTGAATATAGTGCACCTTTGTTGTTTACCAATATTGCACATCAGCAGTATTAACACCCTCATTCTGAAACAACAAAGTTGCTGACTTAATAATCGGTTTGGTTAAAGGAATGGGAAAAAAAAAATTTCCATAAGGGGGTATTCTGGACTCAAGGGTACTTTGCCCAAAACTTCTCCAAAATGTGACTGGTTTTAAAACTAATATCATAAGTAACTTCCCCCAACATGTATAAATGCAAATAATATCCCAGCATTAATACCCATAGAAGCCTTTAACATCTGATGCAAAACTATTTTTCTGTCAGGTGCATTACCAGAGTCCCCATGGTACTTCAGCCTGATAGCATTTCTGAGCTGTGCAGGTTCCCACAAATTTTTAAATAAATCAGACATTTTAAATTGTTTTTGCTGCTCACGTTTTGGAGCAAAAAGATCCGGTGCTGGTTCATTGTCTTGTCCCGGGACAGAGGTATCAGAGTGAGGCTCTGGTGCTGTAGCACCCGTATGCAGGGGTGATTCCATGGTAACGGGGGTATTTGGTACCAAACTGTCCAGTAGAATAAACGCTGGCCAGTGAATTTGTATTTTGAATGTCCAAGTTCGAAACAGTATGCGAAGTGGAAGTAGGCAATTTCAGTTCCATAGGAAATGCAAAAGTAGATGAAGCAGAAACGGGTGAACTCCCGTGGATGATGTTAGTGGCCCATACTGGGCTTGGAGAAGACTATGTTTGCTTAAAAGGGTCCATTTGCCTGCCCACAGCCAGCAAAGCAGCATCAGGAGACCAAGGAGGATCCTCCATACAGCTGGAAGTAGCACACCCTTTCCATAAAGGTAATGCAGAACAAGAGTCCGATGGGACTGGAACAACGTGTTCAGGTATGTTTGTGCAGGGTGGAGGATTAACTGGAGAAAGCTGTGATGGAATACAAAGTGTGGATGCACTAGATTCAGGGATAGAAAAAAGCCTTGTGGTTGAGACCTGGCCACCATCTTCTTGAAGTAAATTAATGGGGAATTATTTATGAGTTTTAATGGCATTTCAAAGCAGGCCTTCTTGAAAAAGAATCAGAAGGTATCTTTGGATCTGAGAAGGGTGCCTTTTCCTGTAGATGAGAATCCGTGTCCATAAGTAAGTCCTGGTCAACAATGTTGTCAGGTATCCATAGATTCAGAATCAGACCCAGGTAATGCAGTGCTATTGCAGCAGACTGAAACTTATCATTGCATATAGACTGAGAAGTCCCAGTATCTGTAGAAACAATAAGACCTACAGTAATTCCAGCAGCATCTCCTCCTGATGCAACTCCACCAACCTCTCGGCCGTCAGCCATGTTGGAATGGCAGATAAGGGGTCCCCCTACTGGCAAGAGTAGGGGGATTTTTATTGAAGCACCTAATGAAAAAAACGATCACAACGAATTACAAAAATGGAAGCTCTAAACAATCAACAAAGAAAAACCAAAAGGAAAATGACTGTGAACAAAACATCACTTGTACTTAATAATGAAAGAAAAACCCTTGCACCACATGTTAACAGTAGATCTCGGATGATGGGACAAATCATTAACAAAAATCTTGAAACAAGCATTTTCACAAATCCCTCTAAATGTATCATAATGCATTAGTTTCTGCTGCAATACCCACTGACATCAAGACTGCCATAAATAAAAGAATAATACAGAGAGAAAAAATGATAACGTGTTGTCAGAAAATTTTCTGAGAAAAACAGGATACTCCCCAAATATCGTAATATCATAAGTGAGGCTTTGTAACTATGGCATATTCCATCTGGCCACCATTTTATTCCCAAAGTGATTTAGAAAAAGAACAGATAAATAAAAAAACTAATCCATTGATTCCTCTACATTATGGCAGTTTGGATACAGACAAGACCATTCTTCCTGTACATTATGTTTATTGTTACTTCTAAAATGTAGCCTGCCATATGATGCCAACCAAATGACTTCCCACATATGAGAATGGAGTCCTGTATTATTTAACTTTGCTAGTACCTTTGGGACAATATGTGGTGGGCAATTTTTAAAAGTAGGTGAATTAGGATAAATAGCAGACATAACAGATTTATAATGTTGCAGACTAGTACAGGCAGAAGGGGACACCTTAGAAATGTTATATTTTCTCAATTTATGGAGGGAAGATTTTAAATAATTATGAACCAAAAGGGACTTGGAAAGTTTAGGAAAAGTCACAGTCCACTGATCTAAAAAGGAAGAGAGATTATTCAAAATCTGTAAGCATGGGAGAGAGGGTATTGTAGATAGATCAAGTTTGAAAGATTGGGCAAAGAATATGGAATGAAAAAATACAATGGGGTCTATCATGCCTATACCATCTTTTTTGGGGGGGCAAGTATGTGAAGACCCATCTAATAGGATTCAGTCTACTCCCCCAAAGGAGTTGGAAAAAAAATACTGTAAAGGCGGGTATCCAGATGAGAATGAAGGGGGAATATCATGCTAATATATAACAGTTTAGAAATCAGAAATAATTCATAAGCTGAATTCATTTAAATTTAGACAGTGAGAAGGTTTTCCAAACTGTAACCTTTTTCTCACATGCCACTAAAGCTAGTTCCCAGTTGGCTGAAGGGGCATCTGGACTACCAAATGTGATACCCAGAATCTTAACTTGGGAGTGATTAAAGGCAAAACAATTGATATTACACAAGGAAGGCAGAGGGACTGGAAGGAAAAGTATGTCTCTTTGCAAATAACACAAAGCTCTGCAACAGGGTTGATACACAAGGTGGGGTGGAAAGGATGAGAAGGGGACTTGGCAAGGTTGGAGGAATGGTCAAAAGTATGGCAGCTTAGATTCAATGCAAAGCAGTGCAAAGTAATGCACCTGGGAAACAAAAACCCAGGGAAAGAGTACACAATGGGGGTGAGATCCTAACAACAACACAAATGGAAAGGGACCTGGGGGTAGTCATATCAGATGATCTAAAGGTGAGCAAGCAATGTGAGAGGGCAATAAGTAGGGCTGGTGGGATACTAGGATGCATAGGGAGAGGCATCACCAGTAGAAAACAGGAAGTTGTTATCCCTCTGTACAGACAGCTGGTGAGACCCCATCTGGAGTACTGCATGCAGTTCAGGAGACCCGATCTCCGCAAAGACATAGACAGGATGGAGGCAGTCCAGAGGAGGGCAACTAAAATGGTGCAGGGTCTGCACCAAAAGACATATCAAGAGAGACTTAATATGTATAGCCTTGAGGAGTGGAGGGAGAGGGGGGACATGATATAAACTTTCAAGTAACTCAAGGGAATCAACAAAGTCCAAGAGGGTAGCATCTTTCAGAAAAAGAGGTGGGCAAGAACAAGGAGACACAATTTGAAGATAGAGGGGGGACAGCTCAGAGGTAATGTGAGGAAGTATTTTTTCACGGAGAGGGTTGTGGATGCATGGAACAGCCTTCCTGAGGAGGTTGTGGAGTCAAAAACAGTGGTGGAATTCAAGAATGCATGGGACAGGCATAAGGCAATTCTAGGGGGTGGAGTTGGAAGAAGTAGGCTGTTGGTTAGCTAGGATCTGCAGCTTATCCATTAGGTAGGGAAATGGGCAGACTGGGTGGGCCAAGTGGTCCTTATCTATCATCAAATTCTATGTTTCTATGAAGGGTCAGGGGGACCCAAATTAAAACCCACACTCTTCTCCTTATTCAATAGTGCACCGGACATAGAAGAATAAGTAGTATGTTCCATGACAGAAAGAACAACACTAGCCAGATCATGCACTAAAAGACAAATATCATCTGCATAGGCCAGTATTTTGACCTCATAAGCAGGGTGATGACCACAAGTCCCCAAATCCCATGAAGGTTACAAATTCAATGTAACAAGGGATCAAGAGAAAAAATATAAAGTAGGGGACTCAGAGGACACCTCTGATGGACACCCATGGTAACAGAAATAGCCTGACCGAAGCAATCTGGTAGAATAGGAACAAGAGAGGCAGTAGACTACAAAGCCTTCAACCAACTAATAAACATAAGCAGAATCCCATAATACTGTAGGATGGAGAATAAAAAAGTGTGGCTCACTCTATTATATACCTTACTCTGATCAAGAGACAAAAGGAGACCTGGTAAATGTTGAGATGAAACAAACTCAAACATTTCTCGAAGAATAATAAGGACATGTTGGAGTCTTCCATCAGGAAAACAACAGCGCTGAGATGAGTAGATAAGGGAATAATCTACTTTTCTCAATCTCAAATTAAACAATTGTGACAAGATTTTAAAATCAGAATTCAAAAGGGTAATAGGTCTTCAATTCCAGATGTCAGTTCTATCCCCAGATTTGAATAGAAAAATAACCAACCCCGTGGTAAATGAATGAGCAATATTCAAGATAATCAAAAGGAAAGAAAAGATTTGCTACAAACAGAAAGCAAGAAGAGGAGAAATGCTTTATAGATTTCACAAGGGAGCCCGTCTTGTCCAGAATAACCACCTGGTTTAAGAGAAAAAATTACAAACTCAGGCTCAGACAAGGTAATTAAAGTAGTGAGAAACCCCAAATCAGAAACTGATGAAGGTTTCGAAACTGTACATATATATTGCAGTATATCAGACATAGGTAGAGTGGCGGAGTGACAGAAAGAAGTTAAATGATGAGCTACAATCACCTGAATCCATGCAGGGTCAGAAGTGACTATACCGTTGTCATCTTTTAAAGAAGAAAAGGAAGAGGCATACTTCCTATCCTTGCATGCTTCAAAGGGGTTGCTATATGGACGCTTAGAGGTGCCAAATTCAAATTCCGCTTTAAGAAACTGAGCTCTGTCATATTAATAGGTACACATTTGGGCTTTTAAATTCTCAGTTTGGAAATTATACGCTGATAAAGATTGAGAAAGAAGGGATAACAGTGACAGAAGCTGTTTCCTAAATTTCAAATATTTAAAAAAGTTATGTTTTGCCATAGTTTTCCCGTAAGACGGAAACCACCTAGTGAGATCAGCCTTGGTGGTAGTCCACCATTCATAAATATCATCACATAACTCCAAAACAGAGAACCTGGCCAAGAGGAGACCAGTCACTGCAGAGAACATCTCAGGAGAAGTTAAGATTGAACAATTTAATTTCCACCTGGAAGGCTTAACAAAATGGGTGGAGTCATAGGAAGTAACAGCTGATAGAAGGAGATGATCTGAGAATTCACAAGGGACATAAGCAGAAGAAAGAATGTGTATCCCTTCTGAAACAAAAAGATAATCAATGGTAGAGGTAAGGGTACCACATCTATAAGAGTAGTCAGGACCTTGGGACAAAGGAATCATACAATTCAGCAATTCCGCTAATTCGATACATTTATAAAATGCAACGGCATCACAATAAATTTTCTTACTATAACTAGGTTTATCAAAAGGCTTCAGTCTGCAATTAAAATCACCACCCAGATATACAGTTTTACTCATGGCCAAATAAGGCTTTATAGAGTCAAATAATTTAACTCTGTCCGCTTTTGATTGAGGCCCATAAATGTTGATAAGGTGAATAGGATGGCGGGACCACACTCCATCCAGAATAAGAACTCCTCTGGGATTCAAGTCAATATGTTTTGTAGGCCAAAAAGCTGATCCAGAGAATAGAATACCAACCCCATCCGCCCTATCCATGCCAAAGGACCAATATGAAGGTCCCCACACCAGATCTCGGGAAAAAAAGATGAACTTGTGTAAGGTTAGATATCCAAGCTTCCTGGAGAAACATACAGTCCACACATAAATCATGGATGTATTGAAACAGGGCATGCCTCTTCTGTGCAGAGGTGAGATGGCAAACATTCAGAGAGGCCCAATGAAACATGAATGATCATAGAACGAGTCAGTCATCTCTTTGTGACATTTCTTCTTCCCACCATGTTGAAACTCATTCACAGCAGGCTTCTCAGAGACAGTGGAAGAAGTATTAGGCCCCCCTTCCTCCAAGTCTGAATCCCCTCAGTTTGTGCGAGATAAAGTAAAGTAGAAAATGAATTTGAGAGTTCCAGATCTGGTGGATTAGTTTGTGATTTAGTCAGCCATGTAGAGCGATGTCTAGAATGGGGTTTTGTCCAAGGCTGTGCAGGAGGCATATCAGTAGAACCATCCCTAGAGTTAGAAATTGATTGATCAGATAATGGCACAGCTTGCGGTACAGGATGCTGAGAAAAGTCCTGAGATGCCAAAGCTGGGGAGGGATGAGGTTGCACTGACTCAGTTGGCCAGGTGGAGTCATCTGCAAGCCCTGTAGTAGCTGCATGTCAGGTGGAAGACAGTCATCCTGGACTTTCTTTATAAGAAGATCAGGGTTAATAGGATGAGATTTATTTTGAGAAGCCCATAGACAGTCCTTACACAGATGCCCTGTATCCTCACATAGGTTGCATTTAGCAAAGTTGTTACATTGTTACATTGATTGCTAATGTGGCCCACTTCCCCACAGACTGCACAAACTGGTTTATTGCAAACACTGGAAAGGTGAGTTCGATCTCCACATTTATTACAGGCTCGAGGCTGGCCAGGGTAAAAACATACCCCTCGGTCCTGACCCAACATGAAACTGTTAGTGAGATGAATGACACCCTCATCATTCTGCCACAATTTCACTTTAAACACCAGTTGCCTGTCAAAAATTGTTCGGCATCAAATATGGGTTCAGGGGGCTAAGAACTTCACACCTCTGTTGCAACTGGTGAATAATATCATCTACAGGAACTCCTTTATTTCTAAACATGATAGTAACAAACCTTATAGAAGGCTTCATGAGGGGAATAGCCAGGAAGGTGAAAACTTCAATTGATTATACTTTGCCTGGAAATGTTCTAAGGCCTGTGGCTTATGAAAACTTACATCAAAATTATCCTCTCCAGAAACATGTATAAAAGTAAATACATCACTGGGAGTAAAGATTAGCGATCCTTTTAACAAATGTTATCTGCCGGCCCGGTGGCAGTGATGGTTGAGGTGCTGGATGCCACACCTCGTGCCACGCCAGCGACCCATGTTCAGGAGCGATATAGGCCACCAGGGGTCAGCAGGGAGGAGAAAGATTACATTCCAGAGATGGCTCTCCTCCGGAAAGTGGGGCAATCAGTTGTCAGTGCATGCCTGGCCCCTAGCAAAAGCTGGGGGTTGGTACCCCGACGCTGCTGACTTGGGGTCAGGGAAGGGGCAGATGCCTGACAGGACACACATGGGAGCGTACATGCTACCATCACTGATGTCTTTGCACGCTCTGCCCCTGAGGGGGTGAAACAGGAGGAAAGAGAGTTCCCGGCTGGATGATGAAGGGAGCTCACAGTTCCCACCCCCGAATAGCCACGGCACTGACCACACTGGATACAGTCTTCAGTAGGGTTTGGGGTACCCCCACAAGCCCTGTCAGGGGGGCAAGACCTGGGGATAATGGCTGGCTTCAGCTGGTGGACGTCAGGGGATGGGACTGGGGCTCCCTCTCGATCAAGGACCAGGAAGAAAATAAATAAATAAATGTTTTCCCACATAAGATCTGTCAGGAGAGGGATCCAAGCCTCCTTTATACTTATGTATTCACTTATTTTTATTTATTTAAATTTTGATGACCAGGTGGGCCCTCTGACACAGACAAGTCCCTTTTTCAGGGGCAACCCAGAGAACCAAATGTTCCAAGCATAAGAAAACAGTACAGATACAGATAATGATGTACAAATATCATTGGACAGTTACAGACATTCATGGACAAGACTAGCCATCCCATTCATTGGGAAACGGTACAGATTATAGATGTCAATTGCAACATAGGTGAACAAACAGTAAGGTTGATACGAGCATACAATATAATTGTAGTAGAGTCAATTAGTACACAAGTGCAGAGTACAGACAATTGGCTGTGTACAGTCTCATAGCCCTAGACATTGATCATGCACACCAGGAGAGTATAGGCAAGCAGGTGGAGAAGTTTGGAGAACATTAGGTACAGTTCCCATTACAGACAGGATGCTTGTAAAATATTTCCCTATATTGTCTTTAGAAGAGAGTAATGGTGTTGCATGAGTAGTGAGTGTGGAGGTCATTCCACTTTCATGGTGCTGAGCAGGAGAAGGATCTTCTTCCAACAGCTAAGTGAGTCTTGAGCAGACCCAGCATCAGGAGGTGTGAGGACCTGAGTGTTTATGGGAAGGGTTTCAGGGTTAGTAGGTTAGATATACTCGGAGGAGGTGGGAGATGTATTAGCTTGAAGGTGGGGCAATATACTGGGAGGTTGCGTCTGGCCATGAAAGATGGCTAAGCCAAATTGTTCAGCACATCACAGTGATGGGCACAAGCTGGGGCCTTAATAGAAAATTGAGCAAGTCTGTGATAGGCCATTTTGAGTTTATTCAGGAGTGTATTTTTAGAGGAGTGGATTATAGAGGCACCGTAGAAGAGGCAGGGCAGAAGGGTGGCAGAGGCAATAGTGTTTCTTATACTACCTGAGAGGTAGGGAGCAGTGCGATATAGAAGGCCTAGTTTCTGATTTGTAGCGTTAGTGACACAGGTTATGTGCTCATCGAAAGGATAGATGTTTGTCAAGTACTATACCCAGGTATTTAAAGGAGGTAACATTTTGAGTTGAATGTTAGTAGATGTTTTGATAACTGGGGAACTGTAAGGTTGTGTCAAAGCAGGTATGATGGAACGACATGGATTTAGTCTTTTTTGTGTTCAGAAATAGTAGGTTACTTTTAAACCATGTTTCTAGAGTCTGAAAGTCATTTGTTACGTCGAAGTTAATACTTGAGACATCACGGGAGGATCTGTATAAGATGGCATCATCCGCATATAGCTGAACTGATGCCCCTCCACAATTCAGAGGAAGGTCATTAATGAATATTGAGAATAGGAGAGGCCCTAGGATTGATCCCTGGGGAACCCCGTCAGTGATAGGAGATGAGGCTGAAATTCTACTGATCCATTTGACACATTGAAACCTATTCTCTAAGTAGTTAGAGACCCGAGAGAGAGTTTTTGTCAAGACCAAGGTGGTGAATCTTACAGATGAGAAGTGAGTGGTTGACTAGGTTGAATGCCTTCATTAGGTCGACAAAGACTGCATCAGTGGCTTTGTCCTGGTCCATAGCATGGAATATATCAATGCTGACCCTTAGGAGAGCAGCTTCTGTCCCATGCGATTTCTGAAAGCCATACTGGTTGCTAGTGAGGGCATTGGTCTGTTCAAGGTAGGATGATAGTTGATTATAAAGCATTCTTTCTTGGATTTTAGCAATTGGACACAAGATAGATATGGGTCTATAGTTTTCAATAAGGTTGGTCGGATCACTTTTATGTATTGGGACAACAACCGCTGTTTTCCATTTGTCTGGGATGATTTGCATGAGGAATGATCTATTGATTAGGCAGGAGATTGGGTATGTAAGTGTAGGTACACCTTGTTTAAGAAATTTGGGAGGTAGGGAGTCAAATCCTGGTGAGTTGTCAGGGTTAAGTCCCCTTAGCAATTTAAAGACCTCTTTTCAGGGGGTAGTTTTTAAGTGGAAGAGTGGGTATGAAAATTCTGGGTGGCTAGCTGGTGACACAGGACAATTAACAGGAAGGTCGGTTTTGTAGGCATCAAGGTCTGTAAAGAAGTGGTTCAGCCCTGCCACTATCTCCATGAGTGAGGATAGTGTGGAGCCTTTTGCTGTCATTGATTGGGGGAAGATCCTTTCATTACCCTTCAGGGGTGTGTTGATTTCCTTCCAGAAACATTTGGGGTTGGAGAGGTGTTGTTCCTGTACTGACAGGAGATGCTCCCTTTTGGCTTTGCCTATGTTAGATTTACAAATATTGTGAAGCTGGCAGTAGGTGTTCCAATCAGAACAGAGTCTAGAGATTTTGAAGGCATGCCTTGCTTTGTCACGAGAGCGCATGAGGTGCCTCAGTTCCTGTGTGATCCAGGGAGAGTGGGTGCCTTTCGATCTTCTTAGTTTGTGGGGAGCATGGTGGTCAAGGATGGAGGTGAAGGTATTGACCAGATATTCTAATGCTAGGTTTATGTCAGGAAGGGAGGTTATTGATGACCAGTCAGCTGCGGTGAGATTTGAGCAGAAGGTTTCAGCAATAAAGCTGGTTAGGTTCCTAGTTTTATGGATTTGGGGGGGGTTTCTTCCAGATGCAAAAAGTCAGAAAATGGTCACTGAGTGCATCAGGGAGGATTCCAGTGGCCTTAATAAAATTTGGATTATTAGTTAGTATCCAGTCTAGAACAGTGTGCTTGCTTGACTTCATATTCAGTCTTGTGGGATCGTTGAGGAGTTGCTCCAGTTTAGTGTCCAGTAGGGCAGCTTGATACTGTGTTTTAAGAGGCCCAAACCAATTCAGGTTAAAGTCACTGGATATTATAGTGTCTTTCTTAGGAAGGGAGTCTGGACTAGCGAAGAATTCGGCATAGGAGGATGCTTGATTGGGGGTAGATAAATGCACCCTACTGTCACATTCTTGACTTGGCCAAGGGTGACTGATAAAGACATACACTGCAGCCAAGTTGATCTTTAAGTCAGTTAATTCATTGACTACCAATCCATTTGTAGCATAAATTAAACCCCCCTCCCTTTCTGGGGACCAGGTCCCTACTATAGTAGATATAGCCAGGAAGGGCGACCTTGTGAGATAGTATGGATAGTTTTAACCATGATTTGGTAATGCAGAGAATGTCTGGCTTGTAATACAGTATCCATGATTCCATTTCTGCCATTTTCTCCTAATGCTCTGTATATTCCTATGCACTATTTTGAGACCTTTGGAGTTAAGCCAATTAGGGCAGGAGGTTAGGGGGTCAGGAGTGGCCCTCATTGTGTGGTTCAGTTTTTGACTCTTACTGGGTCCTGGGTTTAGTTCAACATCACTTGACAGTAGTAGAAGGCACGAGCAGGATTGGGGAGATGGTGGGCAGAGGATGGGTAGTTTGTGTATTCATTTAGAATGCTGCAGGAGGAGGATGGTTTTATTATGCTGTGCCAGTGTTAATAATGTAAGTTGAAGGAAAGACCCATGTGGGCAGGGGGGCAATAAGTCAAGGGTGCTGGGTGGTGATAACCTTAAAGTGGAGGGTGGCACAGATTCAGGGTTTGAGATAATATCTGCTGGTTGCAGGTGTGCCAGAAAGGACAAGCAAATGAGTAGTCCTTTGGTGAGAGGGAACATTGTGATGCAGAAAATAGAAGAAATCAGACCAGGGAGAAAGAGGGAGGATGTGTGGTGTAGGATGACACCACTAGGCAGTGAACAACCAGAGGGATCTGGTGAGCTGTGTGCATCGGTGTAGTACTGGGATCAAGGTATCTTCATCCTAATTGATGGCAGGAGGATATAAGGCTTGTCAATAGGACCCTTCGTAAGGGAGGAAGTTATTGAGGAGAGAAAAAAGTAAGTTAAGTTGAGGAGAACAATCAACAAAAGTTCAGATGAGCAGATCCCCTTGAAGAGGAAAAAACAGTTCAAATTAAGTTGAAGAGAATGATCAACAAAAAAGCTGCAGTGAGCTTTAAGAAGGGAAAATAGTGAAATTAAGCTGAAGAGAACAATAAAAAAAAAGTTGCAGTGAGCAGTTCCCCTTTAAGAGAAGTTTGCTCACTTTCTTTAAGTGTTTCAGGAGTAGCTATAGCCAATGAGTAACATGGGGGTATTAGCGGAGGAGTTTGAGAGCATTTAATACTGGTTTGGGATGGGGGATGGGTGGGTGGACACGAAAGTTTGGCAGAAGCACAACAGCCAGCCCGAAGTTACAGAACATAGTTGGTAAATTGAAGCACTGAAAATAGATGGCCTGGGCCAGGGAGCCAATTGAAATCAGTCAGAAGCTGCTATGGTCCAATGGAACTGTGGCTTCTGAAACCCGTCTCACTGTTCCTTGCTTCGGGAGCTGGAGGAGCTGCATTTCAGGGATGCTGGCAGCTGGTCAGTTCAGAGACATGCTGCAGGCACTGCTGTCGATGAGGCACCCTGTTCAGGGGCTGCTCCTAGGTTGGGAGAAGGAGAAATATGTATAAGCAATTACAGATGTTCTTCAGGGCAGGCTTCAGGTTAAATGGTAGTTGGGTTAAGTTTCAATAGGAAAAGAGGTGCAAATTGTTCAGAGTTTAGGGCAGGGAAAGAAGACAAAAGAGTTGGGAAGGTGGTAGCAGGCAGGAATGTGCCTTAGCTAATGGCCATAGATTGATGTGGGGGGGGGGGGGAGTGTGGCCATTGGAGACAGAAGGCCAGAAATTACAGTTTCACAAATGAGTGTTTGTGTGTTTAAGAATTAGAAGTTAGGGGGGGAAGGAAGATGGCTCTGTCTGGTTAATGAATTAAACAGCAGTGAGGATAGAAGGAAGAAGTCTTTAACAGGTAAGGGTAAAAAATACTAGTTTCACTGAGGAGATGAAATACTTATTACTAACATAATCAACAATACAAACCTGCCTTAAATAGAGAAAAAAGGCATACAATCTGGCAGCAGTTTTCAGCAAACGTACTAGCTGGATATAACAATGAAATTTCAGCAGGAAGGGTAATAATTCTAGTTCTCAGAGAAGCTGTACCACATTCAACTGCCTTAAACAGAAAAAAAGCATAGAATCTGGCAGCAGTTTTCAGCAAAAGTAATAGCTGGATACAACAATGAAATTTCGACAGGAAGGTTAATAATTCTAGTTCTCAGAGGAGCTGTACCACATTCAACTCGACAGATTCATACAGTACATGCTTATCCTAACAGAGAAAAAAATCAAGACAGTAATTTAGTAAGAAGTACAAAATTAAAATTAATACTGAAATTTCGGCAGGAGCACAACAGTCATCCCAAAGTTTCAGAGCACGGCTGGTAAATCAAAGCAGTAAAAGCAGATGGCCTAGGCTAGGGAGCCAAATGAAATCAGTCAGAAGCTGCTGTGGTCCAATGGAATTGTAGCTTCTGAAACCCATTTGACTGTACCTTTCTTCAGGAGCTGGAGGAGCTGCATTTCAGGGATGCTGGCAGCCAGTCGGTTTGGAGTCATGCTGTGAGTACTGCTGTCGTTAAGGAGCCCTGTTCAGGGGCTGCTCCTTGCTCCTGGAGCTGGAAGAGCTGCATTTCAGGGATGCTGGCAGCTGGCCAGTTTGGAGCCGTGCTGCAAGTGCTGCTGTTGGCGAACAGTATGGCGGTGAGGAGCTGCCTCATTCCTATTTTTAAACAATTCAGATAATAAAGGCCACCGCTGCACAGTAGGTGAAGCAGGCACTCCAGAAGGGTTAGCAGAGACTTGCAGGACTGGGGTTGGAGCAGTATTAGGGTTCAGTTGTGGAGCAGCTATAGGAGATTGACCAGATTCAAGTTGCAGTTCAAGATTGGAAGGGCAGGCCGCGGGACCCTCAGAAACATTTGCAGATACATCTCCCAAAAGAGCAGACTCACCATTACCCTGGCCAGCATGTAAAGGTGATACAGTATAAGAGGAAGGAGAAACACTTACAGGTACCTTGTCGTGTGGTGGATGCCATTCAGGAGAGTTTAAAGTAGAGAGTCCCAAGGTGGGATTCCATTTAGGGTCCAAAACCCATTTCCCCTCAGAAGTAAGAGTCCAACCAGCATCCCGTAAAGCCTTTTCAGGAGTCCAAGGTGAAAATTCTGGGTCAGGCAGGGAGACATTAAAAGTAAGTTTGATGGCTACCACAGTGGTCTGCAGTGAAACAGATGGCTAACAATCAGCTGAGCGGTTAGCCACATCATCAGCAGAATCCTCGCTAATGAGAGAAACATCAGGTGGCACTTTGCGTTTGGACAGCAATAGAGCAGCTCATTTTTGTATGAGCTTGGCTTTCTTCTTATGGTAATGTTCCTCATCATCGGCTAATAACTGCAATAATTTAGTTCTCCAATCATCCAACTCCTGTTCCAAGCATTGTTCATCTTTATCAATATCCATAATATCCATTGCATCGAGTTCCAATTCCATAGCAGGAGTATCACAAGTCAGATCCACAAGAGCAGCATCCTTAGTAGCGCTATCCGCCTCATGATAAGCGACTGGGTTGGAGGATGGATCCCAGCTCACCACAGACCATCTTGCACTGCAGGTATCTGGTCCGTCATTTTGGGTGACAGTAGCTCCCACTACCCGAGAGCAGGAATTTATCCGGTGTTCTGGTCAAATTTTTCCTGTTCACTAAATTAACCCAACAGCTTAATATAGTTCAATATGTCAGTCTGCATCTGTATCTCCGCCCTCCCCCCAAGGACAGTCTGAAAATAGACAGACTTGCTAGTCCTCATTTACCGGTCAACAAATACTAAATAAATAAATAAGTGAAAAGAGGAAGACCAGGGGTGGGATTGTAAGGTTTAAAAGGGAAGGGGGGACTGTTCAGAGGGGGACTAGGAAAAGGCAGACATCCTGAATAAATACTTTTTGTTCAGTGTTCACAGAGAAAGAAGAAGGGAAGGGGCCGCAAAAAAGTAACAACAGCTTTGGAGGGAGAAAGGTGGACACTAGTCCAATTTTGGAGACGAGAGCCTTACAGAGGGATTTGCTAATCTGAGGGTGGATGAAGCAATGGGGCCAGTTGGGATCCATCCAAGGGTATTGAGGGTGCTCAGGAAAATACTGGCTGCGCCTTTGACAGTTCTATTTGCAGCTCACTGGAAACAGGAATGGGTTAGGAGAACTGAATGAGGGTGGATGTAGTCTCGCTACACAAAAGTGGTGGCAAGGAAGAGCTTGGCAGTTATATGCCAGTCAGCATGACATCAGTGGTGGGAAAGTTAATGTAATCACTGCTGAAGGAAAGGATTGTGGAATATCTTGAATCCAGTGGGTTACAACACCTGAGGCAGCATGGTTTCACAGGGGGAGGTCATGTCAAAGTAAATCTGATTGATTTCTTTGACTGGGTGACAAAGGATTTAGATCAGGGTTGAGCAGTGGATGTGGCCTACATAGATTTCAGTAAGGCTTTCAACACCTTTCCACACATGAAATTAGTAAGCAAGCTAGGTAGCATAGGAGTGAGCCCAAAGTAAGTAAACTAGCTAAGAAACTGGTTAGGAGATAGGCAACAGAGGGTTGTGGTAAGCAGAGTTCCCTCCAAGGAAGGGAGGGTGTCCAGCAGAATGCCTCATACAGCAATGCTGGTACCGGTTGTCTTTAATGTGTTTATCAGTGACATTGCAGAGCAGCTGGAAGGGACAGTCTGCCTCTTTGTGGATGGCACAACAATATGTAATAGGGTGGACACTCTTGGGGGTGGAAAGGATGAGCAGAGATCTGAGAAAAGTAGTTGTCAAGAGTGTGGCAGCTGTGTTTCAATGCAAAAAAGTGCAAAATAATGCACTTATGGCACAGAAACCTGGGCCAGGTTACAAAATGGGTGGAGTGGTATTGATGACCACCAAGCAGTAAAGAGACCTGGGGGTAATCATATTGGATGATCTAAAGGTGACCAGGCAATGCAACAAGGCAATAGGGAGGGCTAGTAAGATGCTGTGGGTGCACAGGGAGGGGTATCGCCAGCAGAAAGAGGAAGGGAGGGAAGTGGTGTTGCCTCTTTATAGAACACAGGTAAGACCAAACCCAGATTAGTGTCCAGTTCTAGAGAACACATCTCCGGAAGAACACAGACAGAGTGGAGGTGGTCCAGAGAAGGGCAACTAAAATGGTGCATGGTCTACATCAAAAGCCCTATGAGGAGAGACTAAAGGACCTCAATACACATTGGAACAGAGGGGGAGAGAGGGGTGGTGCAGTGATGTTAGCATGTTTTATTGAGCGTTTCAATTTCGGTGACTCAATAAAACCGCTCGTAGCAAGAGCGACTGGCAGAAAACATCACCCATTACTCTATAGCAAGTGCAGCAGTGAGCTACACTCACATGAAGAGGATATGTGGAATTGTTTGGCCATGCCCTGCAGAGCTGGCCATTTGGTGTAGTGGCTTGAGCCACTGCCTGTGGAGCTGGAGTCCTGGTTTTGAGTCCTGGTGCAGGAGAAATTTTTTTCATCTGGTTTTCTTATTTCTTCTATGTCCACCCCCCTGGAGTTGATAATCCTTTAGTTGGGGTGTGTGGTGGGGCATAGTCCCCCACATAACAAAAGTATTTTTATTGTTTGCCTTCGGTGAGTTAGCGACTGTTGCTATTTGCGGCAGTCACTGTGACATTGGACGTGATTTTGACTTGGGGCTGTTTTTTGGTCACTCTTTTTGGTCAGCGACTTTAAAAACTTCCCCATATCACATAAAAATGAGAGAGGATATTATAGAGACTTTTAAATACCTTATGGGGTAAATAAGGTACAGGAGGAGAAGTATTTTTCAGAAGAAAAGGTGCTCAAGAACAAGAAGACATGCTATGAAGTTGGAGAGGTGTAGCTTCAGAAAAGATGTGCAGAAGTACTTCGCAGAAAGAATGGTAGATTCCTTGAACAGCCTTCCAGCGGAGGTGGTGGGGGGGAAAACAGTGGTGATGTTCAAGAATGCATGGGATAAGCACAAGGGAATCATAGTGGAAAGGGAGGGGGGAGAGAGAGCTGTAGATGGCATGGTCTATGGTAATAGTGTAGGGAGAGAGAAATGGGCAGGCTATATGGGCCAAGCAGTCCTTATCTGCTGTCAAATTCTATGTTTCTGTGTTTTTAATGTTTCAATGTGGTTATGATGAAGAATTTGACCTACACTTTTTTATTCCAGTTTAGATTTCCCTTACCTTCTGTTTTGTATGATACCGTTCTTTCCCCTATTTTGAGTCTACTTTTGCACTTTTTCACATTTGAGTAATAAAAGGGGCACACCTTTAAAAATGGTTTGGACCAGGTTTTCATAAGTATTCTCATCTGCCTTAGTAAGTACGTAAGTAAGTAATTAAAAGTGTATTTATATGAGGCACCCTTCCAAGGCTCAGGGCACCTTTACAAAATTTCACATACAAAATTAAAATCCACAGCAATTTAAAACACAATTTACATTTCTGAAAATGCTAGCTTGAACAAAAAGGTCTTAAGAACTTTTTTAAACCCCTCTACAGTCAGGCTATTGTGTATCTGGCAAGGTAGAGAATTCCACAGAGTAGGTGCCATAAAGGCAAAAGTTCTTCCACCAGATGTTTTCAAGGTTCCCCTGGGAATCTCTAGTAATCCCTCACCAGAGGATTGGAGGGAGCGGGAGGGGCAGTAAGGAATCAGGCGCTCTTTCAGGTAGTGGGGTCCCAACCCATGTAGGGCCTTATAGGTCGTCAATGCAACCTTGAAAGTGATCCCCCACTGTCCAGACAGCCAGTGCAATTTGCCCAGCACAGGTGTTATATGGTTGGATCTCGGGCTTCCAGTCAACAACCTAGCTGACGCATTTTGCACCAGCTGTAAGCGGCGGATATCCACTCCCGGCAGCCCTAGATAAAGGGCATTGCAATAGTCAAGACGACTGGCAACTATGGCATGGACCAGGGTAAGAAAATCCTCCAATGGAACCAAGTGTTTCACCCGTGCTATGATCCTTAGATGGAAAAAGGATAATTTGACTATGGCCGACACCTGTGCCCTCAGGGTCAGGCCCTTGTCAAACACAACACCAAGGTTACACACCTGGCCGGATGCTATAAGCAGGGCCCCCCCAGAAATAGACCTGAGAGTTTTACCACCCATGAGCTTGACATCCTTACCCCGGCTCCACTACCAATACCTCTGTTTTTCCTGGGTTCAACTTCAGCCAGTTGATACTCATCAGTTCTGTATCTCCAGGAGGAAGTTGTTAAACACTGCATTTGAATCAGATTCCTGCTCGAGCACGAAAGACATATAGAGTTGAGAGTCATCAGCATAGCAATGAAAACTCAACCCATACTGTCTTATAATGTCCCCCAATGGGAGCATATACACCGCAAATAGCATGAGGGACAACACTGAACCCTGTGGCACCCCATAGCGCAGGCAGTGAGAGGCCGAGGAATAAATCCCCAACACTATTCTGAGTCCTACCCTGAAGGAAAGATTGAAACCAACTGTGGACCACCCCCCTTAGTCCACAGGGAAACCACAGGTGTTCAAGCAATACCCCATGATCTATGGTGTCAAATGCTGCTGAGAGATCAAGGAGAACCAAGATAGAATGGGCTCTCCAATCTCTCACCATCAGGAGATCATTCAGTACCCATACAAAAGCCATCTCAGTGCTATGCCGCTTCCTGAAGCCAGACGGGAGAGGGTCATAGATACTGTGGCTGGTTAAATGATCCTCCAGCTGCAAAGCAACCACCTTCTCAATCACCTTCCCCAAAAAGGGGAGGTTTGAGACTGGCCTGTAGTTTTCTGGGCAGTCGGGATCAAGGAAGGGCTTTTTCAAAAGGGGGTGCACCACTGCCTCCTTTAAGGGATCTGGAAAGATCCCTCTCTCCAATGATGCCACCACTATCCCAGTAAGGATTGGGCCGATAACCTCTACACACCCCACCAGTAGGTGAGTAGGGCCTGGATCCAAACTACAGTAGGTTGGACGCAAAGTCTGGATGATCCTCACTATATCCATGACTGCCGTCTGACTAAAGGCGAACCAAGCTAATTGTGTATTAGTGCCACTCGGTTGATCAGTGCAAGACCCAATGGGAAGGTGCTGGCTGATCTCATCCCTGATGGTGGACACCTTATCAGTGAAGAACGTTGCAAGCTACTCTCACTGTAACTGGGACAAAGCTCGACCAGTTTGGAGACAGGCTGGATTGCACAGTGTGTCCACATTCCGGAAGAGCTGGGCCAGTCTATTCCTCACTGTAGTAATTTCCCTGGACAGGAAATCTGCCTTCTTATGGGAAATTGCTAACTGATTGATCTTATAATGATCCAGCAGTCTAAGCCTGTCCATCTCCAGGTTAGTTTTCCACCAGCGTCTCTCCAAACTTCGACCCTGTCTCTTCAACCCACGGATCTCTCTGGTAAACCATGGACCCCCTGGATGAAGGATACGGGGTCGAACACGGGATGGAGCAATGACATCCAGGGCCTCCACAACTGCCTTATTATAGGCTAGCACTAGGGGCTTTTGGTCAGTGCTATCCATTTGCAATCCCAAGAAGTCCAGCTCCGTCATTAGGCCTTCTGAGGTAACTCCTCATAAAGGATGGAGCTGTACTATCTCCTTTGGGGCAGGCCTCTTTCAGGGGGCTGTGAAACTGAACCTTAGGGCGCGGTGGTCAGACCAACCGATAGGCTCCACCTCCACATCAGAGACTTCCATCCCCAGATGGAATATCAAGTCCAATGAGTGTCCCTCCTCGTGAATTGCAGAGTTAATAACCCGTGTCAGTCCTAATGAATCCATCAGTTGGAGGAGGTTTTGTCCAAAAAGCGCGAGTTCATCGTCAACCCAGACATTGAAGTCCCCCAGAATTAACCATCGGGGGACTCCAATACCCTCTCGGCGATGAAGTCCACAACCTCCATCAGGAATTCCCTCCCATCACCTGGTTTACGATAAATGAGAAGGATCCTGAAACCTGCACCTGCACCCACAATGCACTCAAAGGAATTGGTACATCCAACTGGCACCTTCCTAAGGTCAAGTTCCTGTCTAAAACAGACTGCAACTCCCCCGCTGCTATGGTCCACTCTCGGGTGGTGAATCACCGAGAACCAGGCCTGAACTGTGGACCCCAAAATAGGGCCCATGTTTTCATCTAGCCAGGTCTCGGTGATGCAAGCCAGGTCCACAGATGCAATAAGATTTGCCTCCACTGCTGTCTTGTTTCTAATGGGCCTGGCATTGCTTAACACTGCCCGAAAGGGATGAGATTCCAAGGATGACTCCACCTCCGGCCTGACCAAGTCAGTACCCTTGGGTATAGTACAAGGCAAGGCGGACCTCACTTCTGTATCCATTTCGCCCCAGGGCATCTTCTGGCTCTGACTGTCCCTATCGGTCCACTCCTTTCCCATCCCCCACAAGAGTTCCAGGATCTCCTGTTCCTTGCACTCCTTCATCTCACAATGCCAAAAACTGAGCAGTTTTTATAAGCTTCCAAAGGCAGTGCAGGATATTCAAAAGGACAGAGATACTTCAGTCTTGAAGGGGAGTACCGCCTGATTGTGTTCTTACCACCCCAGCACATATTTTAGACTCTAAAATACTGCTATGTCAAATTAAAACCCCACAAAACCAACACTTTATTCACCCCTAATAAATTAACAAAATATACTAACACCACTAATACCACTAATTTGTCTAAAATAACTTATATATGCGGCTATTCACTAAAACACATTTACAACAGTCACAACAGTCACCCAAAAAACAAAAATTAATAAATAAAATATTAGAAAGAAAAAACTAAAATTACATGCCAAACATAACACAAAACACTATAACACCCTAGCTCACAAAAAGTTGAAATGAATTCCCAGTGCCCACGGTTTAAGATACTGCAAACCTTTCACAAAATATGATTAAAAATTACCCCCCCCCCAAGTCCACTCAGACCCGGGGGATGGGGCTGTAGGTCCTCTCACAGCCACAGAATTTAAATCACAGAGGGAATCTATTAATATTTACTCCTCTCTTATTACAGAGCAGAATAATATAACAAAAACCTTAAAGTTTATTCCCCCCCCCCTCAAGTTCTCTCATGAACCTGAAGGAAGGAGTCCAGGCACTCTCACTGCCTAATTGCAATCATACACCCCAAAAACAGAGGGATAGAAATATATAAAATAACTGTAAATACTAGAACTAAAAAATAAAATAAGTCATAGAAGAATTTGTAGACCCCAGGTCCTCTCTCCACCAGGGAGTCACAATTCAATCCAGCAAAAGGAGGGGAACCAGTTCATTCTTGGTATTTATATCCCAGATAAAAAGGCCAGAACGCAAGCTGTAACAGGCTAAAGAGAAAGGGGGATCCCCTCCCACCGCCACAAACAAGCCCCGATCAAACTACCCATGACCCACAGCTACAGCGGCCTCAAAGCAGGCCAACACTACCAGCCACGAGGCCTTTTAGGAAAGCTCTGGGTAACATCCCCAGCTTCCTGGGGCAGACCCAGATAATACCCGCTCAGTTGTAGAAGCCGAGACCAGGAATAGCTCTAGGACTGCTGGAAGACAGGGAACCTCTTCACCCCAGCACTGCCCTCAGTCTTCGGTAGTCCAAAGTTCAACACTCACAGAACTCTGCAAAATCCCAACAAGGTCCACTGGTGTTTAAAGTTAGTCTCAGCGGTAGGCAACCACTAAT
This sequence comes from Neoceratodus forsteri, assembly GCA_016271365.2. Taxonomy (NCBI): domain Eukaryota; kingdom Metazoa; phylum Chordata; order Ceratodontiformes; family Ceratodontidae; genus Neoceratodus; species Neoceratodus forsteri. Next base: position 1,059,296,951 of record CM028130.1, on the reverse strand, counting down.
CATACAGTGCTTTTACTCACGGTCTCCCCACTGTAGGTACTAGCCGAATTCCACAACAGTTCCGCTCCAACGACCTTTCACCAATGCCAATGCTCCATGCCAATCCGAAGGGATGAAATCAAGGCTGAATTGCCAATTACACTCCAGATCTCACAGTCCCACTGCAACCACCGAGAATTAGCAAAGCACTAACCTCCCCAATGATTCTGTGGGCCGGTTCATTTCGCGACTTTCCTCCATCCACCATCGTTAATACCGATATCCAGAAGCCAGTCTAAGAAAAATAATGTTAAGGCCGACTTTCCATCCAGATCACACAATCCTGCTGTAGGCACAGGGAAACAATCACAACCAGTCTCAAAAAATATCGAAAACAAAAGTATATAAACACACTACTAAACATAAAAACAAATTAAAAGAATAAAAGGAAAAGTATAAAAATGATACAAAAACTGCAGCAATGGCTGGCTCAACACTGTCACCATCTTCAAGTATTGCTTGATGCTACTACATAGTACACCTATTGTTCCGCAAGGTCATGGAGTGGTGTATGCTTCATGCTGCAGTTGTTCATTTTACTCACAAGAAAAGTAATGTTAAACAATAGAGGTAGGATATTCGAACAATTGCTAACTGTGGCACAAACCACTGTTAGTGAATGCAAATCAGCAGCAATTGCTAAACAATGGTATATTGGAATGATATCAAACTGACATTGCATTTACAAAATGCATACCAGTATAGCAGACATTAGTGATGGTCACAGGTGAAGCCTCAAAAGCATCAGCAATGTGCTTTACAAACCTTCCCTTGCGACCGCACAGGGACACCATGACACCACAAAACTACTGTGTAAGCATGATTGTCATACCACAGGCAATGCTATAAATCCCCAGCATAATGTGGCACAGTCATCATTAATGGTTGCTAATACATTAGTGACCATCACAAGCAGCCATATATTGGAGGATAACATGTAAACGGACCTACTCTAACACTTAAGGTACAGAATGTAATTTGCATGTCATTATGCCCTCACCACTGCCTCATTATAACAGTGGACCTCTCCAAGGGTCACAATGCACACTGCATTGCATTGCATTGCAGTCTGGAGCAACAGCAGCAGCAGCACTATGACAGACAACTATTTATAGGGAAAAGGTAGTTTCAACAACACAAGCAGCATTTTCAAACCTCTCCCAAAGGTGCTGTGCACAGACTCATTACTAATTTGTGTTATGCTTGTTTTGCAGACTGTTGCCATCCGGGGGCAAAGTGTGTGGAGGGTGGTATTATTACTTAGCCCCCCTACCCTGGGCCAGGTGCACTGTTATTACTTTTGTAAATTCCCCTGTGCTGCCTATCCCCATGTCATGCCCCTCCCCCCGGGCCAAGTGAGCTCCAGCAGCAACCAGTGCAAGGACATGTTGTGTGTCTGGGTGTGTCTCTCACAGGCCTGTCTGCCATTACTAGTGTCCTGCACAGGTGTTCTGCATCCCAACTGTATGTTGATTTCTACCTGGTTACTGCCTGCTTTGTTTCGTGCGTTCCATTTGCGATTGCACGTAACCACTTTGTGGATGCAAGATGCCTTGATTATGTGACAGTGCCTGATATGCATGGCCAGGATCCTCCTTTGCATGTTGATTGCATGTGTTGGATTTAGTGCTCACTGACATTATTGCAATCGTTACTCCCTGAGGTCCAATATGGGACAGCAGACACTAAATGGACATAAGTGCATTTTAGCATGCATTGCGCACATTTGTGTCTATATAAGCATTCAAATATCACACCCTAAGTGTTCAAAAACAACAGAGAATACTGATGAAACCCTAGACTGAGCCATATTAAAAGTAAACACAGAAACATAGACAAAGCTGGCAGATAAAGACTAGGGGTCCATTCAGTTCGCCCACATAGATGTTCCTACCTCAGCCCCTGAAAAAATGCATTTAATGTATATCTAGCCCTCCCCCCTCCTGATTCCCATACCTCCCAAGTTCTTCCTAGTGGAAGTGTTTCTCTCGTTACCCCCATCCCAGCCATGCTTAAACTCATTTATATTCCCTGCCCCCACTACTTCTGCCAGTAATTACAATTTAACCACCCTCTTAGTAAAGTATAACTTTTTCATTTCCTTCCTGAATTTCCCCCAAGTAGATTCCATTTGTACCCTCTCATGACTGCATACCTATTCCTGTTAAACAGCTCTTCACTGTTCTCTCTGTTTATTCCTCTCAGGAACTTGTACGTTGCTTTCATGTAGCCCCTCTCTCTTCTGGCCTCCAGTGAGTACATGTTTAGGTACTCTGGCTATTCCTCATAAGATCTGCTCTGTTGGTCATGAATCATCTTGGTAACCCATTGCTGCAATAACTCCAACCTGTCCACATCTTATCTCAGTTGCGAACTCTGAAACTGGGCACAGTATTCCTAGTGAGACCTCACCAGTGACCTGTACAGGGGTAATAGTACTTCCTCCTCTTTTTTCCTTTTTTTTAATAAATTATATTATTTATTTTCATAAGTCACATACATATACATCTTAAACAAAACCCAAAACTATTTGATTATATAAAAATATACATACATACATAATCTTCTGGAAAACCTTTAAAGACTTAGAAGGACACACTCCTGGTAACTCCCTACTTGCTAAAATCCTAGTTGGTGGCATCTCTATCTCTGATAAGTCCTCCATCCTTGAACACCTCAACAATCATTTTGCCACTGCAGGACTAGTCTTCGACACCTCTCCTGCCAATAACCTACAATCCCAACTTGGTGTCCAGGAACAAGTAATTCCGGTATCTAACTCCTCATTCTCCCTGCAATAGAATAGAATCAATGACAACATCAAAGCTGCCAACATTCACCTCTTTGCTGTCAACACAGTGCTCTACTCTGAAGGTCCCTCTCCCACTTTGTCAGATATTTTAATGATTAATGATATTTGCTTGTTCAAACTGTGACCTGATAAACTCACATATCTATCAACTTCCATTAGAAAATTTGGTAAATCATAGTTAATACTTTTCACCAACAATAAAACATCATCTGCAATGGCATTAACTTTGATTTGAGTGTTGTTTATTGAGTTCCCCAATTGCCTGGTTCTTCCTGATGTAATTCAAACATGGTTCTAAACACTTTATGAATAGAACTGGGGGTAAGGGGCATCCCTGTCGGACTCCATTAAGCATGTTAAATGAATCAGATAAATAATAAATATGTGTTAACTGAAAAAAATCTTACTATAGTGTATGGTGGAACATTGTTGTGGATGGAAATCTATTCCTTCAACAACATTGTTATGCTACACTAGCTACATCATCATAGCTGTTGTGCTGCACTAGCTATGTAGCTAATGCAGCATAACACTTGTAAGGTTGGTGTGCATGCTTGACCGGGCGACCGGCGATCCTCTGTGAATGGCCGCGGCACTGAAACAGGTCAGAGGTGGCAAAAATCACCACAAAAAAACAGCAAGAAAGTAAGCTTGTCTTTGTATGAGCACCATACACTATAAAAGATGCATATGATCGCTCAGACACAACAAGGGTATTTTTCAGCTCTCAAGGTTTCCATGGTAACGAGACCTCTTGAGCTGTGCTCTCGAGGTCTCCAGTTACCATGGAAACCTCTGAAAAAATACCCTTGTTGTGTATGAGCGATCATACACAATCCTCTATGTAGTCTTTAAATATAATTTTTCTGTCATTGTAAATAACATATTTGGTACACCCCAAACTCTGGGCACATCATCATAAAAATCCTCTCTAATAAAACAAAGGCCTTACTGGCATCAATTGCTACAGCATGGAAGACATAATTCTTACTTTTCACACAATGAAATAATGCTTGAACTCTTCTAGAGGCCTGGAAAATGGTTCACACCTGGATAAATCCAAACTGATCAGGATGGATGGAGTCAGGCAGAACTACCTTGAGTCTGTTTACGGTCAGTTTTGCAAATATTTTATAATCTGTATTTAGTAATGCAATTGACATGTAACTATTGAATTTTTGGGAGTTCTTAACATTCTTTTAGAATTAATATTATTTTAACTTCCATAGACTTTGGAATTTGCCCAATTCCAGCCACGAATTCACTTAACATTTGTTGCATCCAGTGTATCAACAGGTCAGAAAAAGTTCTAAAGAATTCTGATATAAAACCATCTAAACCAGGACTTTTTTCTTTTGCATGGAATTGATTCCCACTTTGATTTCATTATGAGTGTCGGGGTCATCATTACACTTAATTATTTTGCAAATTTGCATTTTTTACGTAATTTGTCAAGTCTATTTCATTTAAAGGCAGATTTGCTTACAGATTACTGCTGTAATCTTCTCTGATTCAAATAGTTTTTTGCAAGGTATATCTTCTGTTGAAGTGTTCTGTGGGTTGTTCTTATAAGTTTTGTTACTTTTTTACTGCTTTATTTTTCTCTGTAGCAAAGTGTTTTTTGCAGGGTATAGCCTCTGTGAAATTGTTACAGGTGGTGCTTACAGGTTTTATAGTTGTATCTATCATTAGGCTAAGATTTCAAGGTTAATTACAGGAGCACATATGAGATACAGCCTGAGGGATAGTGACTGCATTTGTTGTTGGTTGATTATTTCTGTTCTCACCTCCTTGTTTCTTTCATCAGTGGTTCTTCTTTATCGGCAGGGGAAGGGTCCAACCACTCACTGCCATCCCCAACCACCCCATGCTATACTCCTTTTATAGAGTAGCATAGTCATGACATCTCCTGTAGCAAAGCAGCAAGGGGATGATCAGAGGGATATCCACACAGTGATTTCACTTACAGTGGCACAATTAATTTAACTTGTTATAAAAAGCTATACAAAAGCAAACAAAACAAACAAAAATATATTAAAAAAAAGTAGTTTGCTTTCATTTTCCTTCTAATTACTCAGACCAGGTTATAAACTTGGCAACTCAATTGGAATGGATATTATTAACTGCAGGAACTGTGAGACACTTTTCAACAGGGCAGTTATACAGGATTTAGGACGCTGTACTACATGCCAGACCATCGGAGATCTAAGGGCTCAGCTCCGGGCAGCATGGGCAGAGATTGCATGCCTCAAATTGCACATTCAGGAGGAAATATATTACAAGAACCATCCACCATTTTCCCAACATCCAACTGAAGCACCTTGACCACAGAGGGTAGTTGGGCTGGGAGGTTGGCAGGTGGTTAGGAGGGGCACATTGGGTGCCCCATCATTCAGTGTTCACCAACATATCACCTCCACAAAACATACAAAACTACAAACAGGAATCTGCCTCTATCTCTGAAATCAAACAAAGTGGCAGAGGATACTGCAGAGCAGGACACTGCAGCACAGAAGTTAGTGCTACAAAACTCACCTAAAACAGGGACCAAAATAAAAAAGGAAATCCAAAACACTTCTGATCATAGGAGACTCCATGATTTGGGGAGTTGATACCTACCTCCAGCCAGGGATAATGGTCAGATGTCTCCCAGGTACATCAATGTGGAGATACACTGACCGCATTGCTAACATTGTGCAGGAAACAGAAGAAAACAGTGACTTCCTGGTACACATAGGGACTAATGATCTCACCAGCTGATAAGTTGTGGAGACCAAGAAACACCTGACCAAGCTGGGAGACAAACTGTCATCCATTTCATCCAGCATCTCCTTCTCTGAGATCCTGCCAGACTGGGAGAGGGGGGCAGATGGACAGAAGGTCAGAGAAGGGGAGATGGGGAGCTAACATGTGACTCAAGGGCTGGTGCCAGGAAAAAGGACACAAATCTTTAGGTAATTGGCAACAGTTTTGGGAGTGAAAGTTCTTTCAATTCAATGGATTGCATCTGACTAAGGAGGGAGTCAGTGCATTGGGGCAGAAGTTTGATGTCTCTTCAGAATATTAAAATTAGCAAATGGGGAGAAGGGTGCAGCACCCTATACATTGAATGGGAAGAACACCCTTCCCCCCTCAGCAAGTGATCAAACAGGAGTTCAGCATGTTTGTAGTTCATTTGCATTACCAGGTAAGGAAAAAAGTCCAGCTCTCCATGTGATGCATAGGGGAAACACTGGACCTCGCCTATCAACTAACGCACCAAAATCTGGCAAAGGAAAAATCATGTACACAAATGCCCACAGTCTGGGAAACAAGATGTCAGACCTGGAGGCAACAATGACAAAGGCTAAACCAGTCATAGTAGCCATTAGCGAGGCGTGGTTCACCAGTAACCACACTTGGGAGACTTCGGTACCCGGCTATGTACTGTTCAGAAGAGACAGAGGAGCAAAAGGGGGGTGGAGTGGCCCTTTATGTCAATGAAAATATAAAAGCTACAGAAATTCAGAATACACATAAGGAGCCAGAAAAACTGTGAGTCACCCTGGAAACTGGAAATGGGACAGCCATACGAACTGGGGTTGTCAACAGGCCTCGAGACCAGGGGGAAGACATAGACACATTACTGTTAGAAGATATACAGTACAAAACATGACAGCTAAAGGAGAGGTTCTGATAATGAGAGACTTCAACATGCCAGATACCGATTGGTCAATACCAGCAGGAACATCCACCAGAACTAGACACATAGTGGATTCCCTGCAGGGGGAGGGCCTCAAACAACTATTACAACAACCCACAAGAGGCAGGGCTATCTTGGATCTAGTACTGACTAATGGGGATAGGACCACAGATCTCCAGATAGAAGGTCACCTGGGGGCCAGTGACAATCACATAGTATTGTTAAATTTGGCCACTAGAACTAAATCATTCCATTCCAAGTCAAAAATATGGCACTTCAGAGGAGCTGACTTTGATAAGATAGCCAACAGAGTTAAACTAGCCCTGTCAAGAAGAAATGCAGGGAAGGGGGTACAGGCAAAGTGGGCAAGCATTAAGAATGCAATACTTGAAGCAACATCCCATTGTGTTAGGGAGAAAAGCAAGAGCAAAAGAAGGAGGAAACCACTTTGGTTTTCAAAAACAGTGGCAGGAAAGATCAGAGCCAAAAGGTTGGCCTTCAGGAAATATAAGGGAACAGAGTAGAATGAAGATAGGGAAGCATACCAAACTTCCCTAAGAGAAGCAGGGAAGGCAGTAAGGCAGGCAAAGGCCCTAACCAAGGAAACACTAGCATGAACAGTAAAAGAAGGGGGCAATACTTTCTATAAACACATTAGTGAAAGGAGAAAATCCAGAGGGGATATTGCTAAGATCAAAGGGGCTAAGGGGGAGTGTGTGGAGGAGGACCAAGGAAAAGCATCTATTCTAAATAGATACTTCTGCTCAGTATCTACTGAGGAGAAACTAGGGCAGGGCCCACAGCTCAGTACCATGAACACAGGGTGGGATCGGAGGTGTGCACAAGTTCCTTCACAAAATAAAGGATCCTACAAGAGCTCATTAAGCTCAGGGTAGACAAGGCAACAGGACCTGATGGCATATATCCCAGAGTACTAAATGAGCTAAGGAAGGAACTAGCAGAGCCATTATCAGAACGGTTTAGTGAGTCTCTGAGCACAGAAGAGGTCCCAGAAGACTGGAGAAGGGCTCGTGTTATCCTGCTCCACAAGAGTGGTAGCAGGGAGGAGGTAGGGAACTACAGACCAATCAGTCTTACCTCAGTAGTGGGCAAGATTATGGAGGCACTCCTTAAGGAAAGGATAGTGCAACATCTGGAATCCATAGGAGCCAGGATCCAAGACAGCATGGGTTTACAACAAGAAGGTCCTGTCAAACTAATCTTGTAGATTTCTTTGATTGGGTAACCAGAGTGGTGGACCAAGGGGGTGCAGTTGATGTTACCTACCTTGACTTCAGCAAAGTTTTCAATACTGTTCCACACAGAAGATTGATTAATAAGCTGGGTAGGCTCAGGGTGGGTCAGAGGTTGATCAACTGGGTGGCAAACTGGTTGGTGGGCAGAAAACAGAGAGTGGTGGTAAATGGTATACAGTCAGACGAGATGCAAGTCACAAGTGGGGTACCTCAGGGATTAGTCCTGGGGCCAGTCCTCTTCAATATCTTCATCAGTGACATTGCAGATGGACTGGAGGTTTAAGGTGTGTCTTTTTGCAGATGACAGCAAGATCTGCAACACAGTAGATAATCCAGATACAGTAGGCAGAATGAGAAGAGATCTGGATAAACTGGCAAAATGGTCAGAAGAGTGGCAACTGGAGTTTAACGCACAAAAGTGCAAGATCATGCACACAAGGAAGAGAAACCCTGAAGCTACCTATAGGTTGGGAGGGGAGTTGCTGGCAATCACAAGGGAAGAAAGAGACTTGGGCATCATCATCACAGATTACCTGAAATCATCCAAGCAGACCACTAAAACAGTAGGTAAGGCTGGAGGGATGTTGGGGTGTATTAGTAGGGATATCAAAAGTCACAGGAGGGAGGTAATAATCCCTCTTTACAAGACACTGGTTAGGCTGTATCTGGAGTATTGCATGCAGTACGGGAGGCCACACCTGCACAAGGAGATTAACAAAATGAAGGCAGTCCAGAGAAGGGCAACCAAAATGGTGCAGTGACTGCATCAGAAAACATATGAGAACAGATTAACGAAGCTCAATATATATACCCTAGAGCAAAGAAGGGAGAGAGGTGATATGATTGAAACATTCAGACATCTTCAGGGCATTAACAAGGTGAAAGAGTCTAACATGTTTCAATATAAGAAAAATAGCAGGACAAGAGGACAGAGTATGGGATTAGAGGGAGGCCAATTAAGGGGTAATGTGAGGAATTTCTTTTTAACAGAAAGAGTGGTGGATGCATGGAATGGCCTACCTCAGGAAGTGGTGGATATGAATGCAGAGCAGGGCTTCAAACAGGCATGGGATAGGCATAAGGGATCTATACAGATGAGTATGAATAGATAGGCCATTGACAGAGTAAAGGCATATGGCACATTCATAAGGTAGAAAAACTGGCAGACTGAATGGGCCTTGCAATCCTTATCTGCTGTCAACTTTTATGTCTCCTATGCCTTTGGTAAATCTTTTTATAAAATTCCCCTATTACAACATTCATATATTTACTGTACCATTAGGAAAATGATTAGCATTCTCATTTTCTAATAGTGCTATTATATTCAGTTCCTTCTATTGCCTTAATAGTGTAGCAAGCATTTTGCCTGACATGTCACCTTGTACACATCTGGTAGTTTTTATTTTTTAAAATTATAGTTTACTTCATTATTATTAATGTCAGTCTTTTGTAATTTAAGTACATACCATTCTTTGTAATATTTATCATAATCCCTTAATATTAGATGATCTAATTCTTGTAATCTTTTGTTTATTCTCAATTCTTTAGCCTTCTTTGACTTATTTTGATGCACCTGGTATGGTATAATTGTACCTCTTAGTACTGCTTTGAATGAGTCCCAAAGTTTAATTAACAGAATACTGCCATCATAATTATATCAGAATTCTTTAATCCCTTCTTTTGCTTTATCCAGAATCATTGTTGAATCTCCATGTTTTATTAAATATCCTATAGGGATCTTAATTTTTAATATCAAGCTGTATTAAGGCATGGTCTGAGAGAATTATTGTATTTATTTTAGGTTCTTAGACCACACCTAATAATGATTTAGAAGCAAATACATAATCAATATGAGAAAAGATTTGATGTTTTATCATGATGGGAAAGTATGTGCAGTGGGGTAAATTAACCTCCACAGATCAACTAAATCATGAATTTGTAAGAAATTCTGATTCAATTTTGCAGGATAGTTATTAGACATAGATGGTTTTGAGGTTTTATCCACAGCAGGATTAACAACTGCATTAAAATCGCCCTGTAATATAATATTTGTTGCTATGATTTTAACTAACCCCTCTGCTATCTCCACCAGAAAACCTCAGTAGCCTGTAAAGGGTGCATATCTTGAACCTATGCTGATTATCTTAAAATAATCAAAACCCTGGCACTTTTCTTAGTTCCCCTAGAACTAAAACTATGTGATATCTAGTTCCTTTTAAGCTCTATGATTTTTGTTAAATTTAAAAGACTTTATCAAGTTTACAATACACACATACAGTGAAAAATGGATCATGTAACATGCGCAGGTCAAAATCCCTCCCCTTCACCTCCCTCCTCCCTCCTGCCCACAATAACCCCACCCTCACAGTGTACCCAACCCCAATGAATAAACTAGATAAGAGAAAGCAAACCAAGAAAATTAAGAGAAAAAGGGGAGCAGGAGAGAGCAAAATTATGAACAGTTCAAGTATAGATCATAAAGTTTGCCCCACTTTTTATTCTAAGGTTTATGATTTAAAGTGGACAGGAATTGAGTACTTATGCACAGCTGTTTGAAATGTCTCTATTTTTATAAATTACATTTATACCTCTAAAGGACCCCTATTTAACTATGTCTGAATAAAAGTTGAAGCTGTCAGTTGTGTTTCGTAATGTTTTCTTTGTATGGACAACATTCTGTGCAGTTCTTTTCATGGAACCAAGTATTTGGAGTTTTGACTATGTCACTTCATGGTTCAGAAAGGTAAGCATGAACTTATCATTACAGTGCCCAAGGTTCTGAAACCATGAAGTGATATAGTCAAAACTCCAAAATTATTGGTTCCATGAAAGGAGCTGCACATAATGTTGTCCATACAAAGAAAACAATACAAAACACAACTGATAGCTTCAATTTTTCTTTAGGAATAGATAAATTGGAATACTTTAGAGGTATGAAAATAATTTATGAAAATAGAGACATTTCAAACAGCTACACATAAGTAATCAATTTCTGACCCCTTTAAGTTGAGTCTAAATGGGTCTCCTGAATAGCAATATAATCTGTTTTAGTTTTGTAAATATAATTTAATGATCTGGACCTTTGAATGGGGGAATGGATACCATTTATATTAAAGGAAGCATATCTAAATTTTCTAAAATTTGCCATCATGGAGTAAGTCATATTTCAATATAGTAATACCATCCTGGAAAACAAGATATTGTAATAGTACATAATCTGAACTAGGCCCCTTATTGCACGCTATCAACCCTCCTTTCCTTCATAATCATCACATTACATGGATTAAGAATTTTCACAAACAGGAAACACTGCAGCTATCCACCTAATAGGCCCCATAAATCCATTTAAATTTATCCATGTTGTTGCCCCTTGCACCTCACTTCTGGCTACCGAACTCACTTAATATTTTTCCAGAACAAACCCATCATATGTATTACTTAGAAAGAAAAAGGTCCAAAGTTCGATTGACTCTTATAAAAAAATAGCCAGTAATCTGTTCCTTAGGTCCTTCTCTGCCGCTTCTGGGGAATCATAAGTGTATGTTGTTACATCAATTACTATTTTCATCCTAGCTGAGAAATGGTACCAGGTGATAATGTCATGGACTAAATCACGCATGAAGAACCGAGCTGACAGTAGCGTGTATGGGTTTAGAGTGACAGATGAATATCAGCAATACGAAGTATCACTACCTCCTGACACTTTCCATGGAAGAGGAAGTGGGTGTAACCACTGCTAGTTGGGTGCTCAGCTGAGCCGCTCAGACTAGGTTTGCTGGCCAAGGCACCTAGCTTCACCTGAACTCCTTCCTTCCTTCCAGGTTACTTGAAAGGACAGAGCAAAGACTTACCAGAGCAAGGGAAAGGATTAAGGCTTCTTTTGGTTAGGCAGATTTACTGTGTGTTTTTATTTTTATTTTGTACTCACAGGGATTGTTACTGTTTGTTCCGAGCATTTTATTACTTTATTTTTCTCTGATTCAAATTGTTGTTGCTGGGTATACCTTCTGCTGTATTATTACAGGGTGTGCCTACAGGTGTGTGCTAACAGATTACTGCTGTAATCTTCTGATTCAAATTGTCTTTTGCAAGGTATATCTTCTGTTACTGTTTTATTTTTCTCTGCAGCAAAGTGTATCTTACAGGGTATATCTTCTGTTACATTATTACAGGTAGTGCTTTACATGTTTTACAGTTTTATCTATCATTAGGATAAGCTTTCAGTGCTACTGCATTTGTTGCTGGCTGATTGTTTTGGCTCTTATCTCCCTGTTTCTTTCATCCATGGTTCTTCCTTTTTGGCAGGGGAAAGGCCAAGTCTCCCACCCCCATCCCCAACCACCCCGCACTACAATCCTTTTGTAGGGTAGCACAGTCATGACATTTCCTGTGGCAAGGCAGGAAGGGGCGGATCCGTGGGGTAGCCACACGGTGATCTCATTTACAGGGGCACAAGTAATTTGACTTGTTATAACAAGTTATACAAAAACAAACAAAACATAAAATAAAACTTTTGCTTTCATTTTCTTCCTTCTAATTACTCTGACCAGGTTGTAAACCCAGCAATGTATCCGGAATGGATATCATTAACTGCAGGTACTGTGAAACACTTTTCAGAAGGGCAGTTTTACAGAATTTGGGACACTGTCCTGTATGCTGGGCCATTGGAGATCTAAGGGCTCAGCTCCAGGCAGCATGGGCAGAGATTGTGCACATCAAATTGCATATTCAAGAGGAAATATATTATAGGAACCACCCGCCATTTCCCCAACATCCAACAGAAGCACCTTGACCACAAAGGGTAGTTGGTCTGGGAGGTTGGCAGGTGGTTAGGAGGTACAAATCAGGTGTCCCATCACTCAGTGCTCTCCAACATATTACCTCCACAGACCATATAAAAACTACAAACAGGTATCTGCCTCTATCTCTGAAATCAAACAAAAGGGCAGAGGACACTGCAGAGCAGGGCACTGCAGCACAGGAGAAAGCACAACAAAACTCGCCCAAAACAGGAACCAAACCAAAAAAAGCAAAAAAGGAAATCCCAAAACCTTCTGATCATAGGAGAGTCCATGATTCGGGGAGTTGATACCTATCTCCAGCCAGGGATAATGGTCAGATGTCTCCCTGGTACATCAGCGTGGAGAGACACTGACCACATTGCTAAAATTGTTCAGGAAGCAGGAGAGAACAGTGATGTCCTGGTACACATATGGATTAATGATCTCACTAGTTGGTCAGTCGTGGAGACCAAGGAACACCTGACCAGGCTGGATGACAAACTATCATCCATTTTATCCAGCATCTCCTTCTCTGAGATCCTGCCAGTCTGGGAGAGGGGGGCAGATGGACGGAAGGTCAGAGAAGGGGCGATAAGGGAGTTAAACATGTGGCTCAAGGGCTGGTGCCAGGAAAAAGGACACAGATTTGTAGGTAACTGGTAACAGTTTTGGGAGTGAGAGTGCATTAAATTTTATGGACTGCATCTGACTAAGGAGGGACTCAGTGCATTGGGGCAGAAGTTTGATGTCTTTGCAGAATATTTAAACTAGCAAATGGGGACAGGGGTGCAGCACCCTATACGTCGAAAGGGAAGAACACCCTTCCCCCCTCAGCTAGTGGTCAAACAGGAGTTCAGAATGTTTCCAGTTAATTTTCATCACCAGGTAAGGAAAATGGTCTGGCTACCCATACAACACACAAGAAAAATGCCAGACCTCACCCAACAACTAACACAGCAAAATCTGGCCAATGGAAAATCACGTACACAAATGCTCGCAGTCTGGGAAACAAGATCCCAGACCTTCAGGCAATAATGACAGAGGCTAAACTGGACATAGTAGCAATTAACGAGACATAGTTTACCAGTAACCATACTTGGGAGACTTCAGTACCTGGCTATGTACTGTTCAGAAGAGACTAAGATGCGAAAAGAGGGGTGGAGTAGCCCTTTATGTCAATGAAAATATCAAAGCTACATAAATACACAATACACAAGAGGAGCCAGAAGAACGTGGGTCACCCTGGAAACAGGAAATGGGATAGCCACATGAACTGGGGTTGTCTATAGGCACCCAGACCAGGGGTAGGACATAGATACCTTACTGTTAGAAGATACACAAAACATGACAGCTAAAGGGGAGGTTCTGATAATGTGAGACTTCAACATGACAGATACAGATTGGTCAATACCAGCAGGAACATCTGTCAGAACTAGACACATGGTGGATTCCCTGCAAGGGGAGGGCCTCAAACAACTGGTACAACAACCCACAAGAGACAGGGCTATTCTAAATCTATTACTGACTATCAGGGAAAGGATTACAGATCTCCAGGTAGAAGGTCACCTGGGGCCAGTGACCATCACATGGTATGGTTCAATTTGGCTACTAGAACTAAATGATCCCATTCCAAGGCATAACTATGGGACTTCAGAGGAGCTGACTTTGATAAGATTTCTAACGGAGTTAAGCTAGCCTGGCAAAAAGAAATGCAGGTGAGAGGGTACAGGCAAAGTGGGAAAGCATTAAGGATGCAATACTTGAAGCAACATCCCATTGTGTTAGACAGAAAATAAAGTGCAAAAGAAGAAGGAAACCACTTTGGTTCTCAAAAACAATAGCAGAAAAGGTCAGAGCCAAAAGGCTGGCCTTCAGGAAATATAAGGGAACGCAGTGGTATGAAGATAGGGAGGCATACCGAACTTCCCTAAGGGAAGCAGGGAAGGCAGTAAGGTAGGCAAAGGTCCAAACTGAGGAAACACTAGCACAAACAGTAAAAGAAGGTGACAAGACTTTCCATAGATACATTAGTGAAAGGAGAAAGTCCAGAGGGGGGGTATTGCTAAGATCAAAGGAGATAAGGGGGCATGTGAGGAGGAGGAGGACCATTTAAAAGCATCTATCCTAAATAGACACTTCTGCTCAGTATTTACTGAAGAGAAGGTAGGGCAGGGCCCACAGCTCAGCACCATGGACACAGGGGGGGAGGGAGGTGTGCACTAGTCCCTTCACAAAAGAAAGGGTCCTACAAGAGCTCGGTCAACTCAGGGTGGACAAGGCAATGGGACCTGATGGCATACATCCCAGGGTACTAAAGGAGCTAAGGGTGGAACTAGCAGAGCCATTATCAGAACTGTTTAGCGAGTCTCTGAACACAGGAGAGATCCCAGAAGACTGGAGCAGGGCTCATGTGATCCCACTCCACAAGAGTGGTAGCAGGGAGGAGGCAGAGAACTACAGACCAGTTAGTCTTACATCAGTAGTGGGCAAGATTATGGAGGCACTCCTTAAGGAAAGAATAGTGTAACACCTGGAATCCATAGGATCACAGGATCCAAGATAGCATGGATTTACAAAAGGAAGGTCCTGTTAAACTAATCTCATAGATTTCTTTGACTGGGCAACCAGAGTGGTGGACCAAGGGGGAGCAGTTGATGTTGCCTACCTTGACTTCAGCAAAGCTTTTGATACTGTTCCACACAGAAGATTGATTAATAAGCTGGGTAGGCTTGGGGTGGGTCAGAAGTTGGTCAACTGGGTGGCAAACTGGTTGGTGGACAGAAAACAGAGAGTGGTGGTAAACGGTATACAGTCCGAAGAGATGCAAGTCACAAGTGGGGTACCTCAGGGATCAGTCCTGGGGCCAGTCCTCTTCAATATCTTCATCATTGACATTGCAGATGGACTGGAGGGTAAGATTTGTCTGTTTGCAGATTACACCAAGATCTGCAACAGAGTAGATGATCCCAATGGGGTGGGCAGAATGAGAAGAGATCTGGAGAAACTAGCAAAATGGTCAAAAGAATGTATTTGTAGGGGTATCACAAGTCAGAAGAAGGAGGTAATAATCCCTCTTTACAAGACACTAGTTTTCTTTTGGTTTGGCATTCCTTGTCTTTCTAACTTCCTCAAAAATACAGCTGCGGGTGACAGCTTGCTTGGAGAATGCAGAGACAGTCAGTTTTGGTCCAAGAATACTGTCCATCTTGTTAACCTTTACTATGTCTGAAACAGAGGGTAATGGTATTTCCAGGTAAGTTCCAATCAGCTTGACTTGTGAGTTATTCTCGTTTTATTTCTAGTGTGTATTGACAGTTGTTTAACCAATTTTACAATCTGTTTACGGCATTCTGATTTTTTCCTGACTTGGTGGTTGTTTAGGCATCATTCTAAAACCAAATTTTGAAAACAGTTTTTTATTCTTATAGAGGCAATTTAGCTTCTCTTCATCCAAGGTTTCAAAAGTAATCTAACCGGTGTGAAGTCTAGTAGCAGATGTATGCATTTATATACTGGGACAGCAGTCAGGGAGCTCTGTCCCACAGACTCTCAATGTCACCATCTTCCTCCGTCTCTAGCACATTTGTCTTCTTTTGTCAAAACTCTTCACAATGCAACCCAACATCCTTCTTCAGGGTTTTAAATAATTGATTAGCACTTTTTTTCTTGGGATGATACTAACTGTACAGAAAGTATTTATATAGATTTTCTAGAAGTGCTATGTTTGTTAAATGCAGTGAGGCAAGAGCTATGTATTTTCACAAAGATTTAGCACTTTTATTTGCAAAATGCTAATCAATTTTTAGAGTTAAATAAAACCCTGTTCCTTGCCTGCCTGTAGGCCTCATTGCATTGATTGGTTTGTTTGGCCGAGTAACTGCTAATGACTCCCAGGTCTCTTTCCCCTTCACAATTTCCTTATACCTGGAGCAATTGAGCCCTATACATTAATAAAAACATATACAGTATCTGAGGAGTAATCAGTCTCAAGACCTACAATACCAGCCAAGGGAAAATTAAAAAAAAACAATGGAGCTGTAAGCAACTTAAATTTTGTATTTCCTTATATTATTCACAGATCAAAAAACTCCAACATTTTGTTGGTTTCCCATCTTCCTCAGGAAGAATTAATAATGGTCTACAGTAAATGTGTATGTTCATGAAATTCATGAAATTATTTTTTTATCTTTCTAGAGGACCACAACTCATTAACTAAAGAAATAGAAATACCATTCTACCTGTGGTTAGGTGTTTAGTCCCATGTCAATACTTACATATAGACATAATTTTTGTTTTGTAAGTGACCATACGATACTCATTTAGTTCACAGCTCATTTCATAATTACATGTATTCAATGGGTCTACACAACCAGAGTAGTGTTATGCTTGTGCAACTGTGATAACTGTTTGGCATTTACACTCTATTCCACTGGAAATTATCACCCTACAGAGGTACTGAAGGGAAGGAACCCTCAAAGAGGGTTCCGCCCCCTAGAGTTGCTTTGGGAAAGATTCCCTTGGCTACAGGTACCTTAGGAAGGAGTCCCCTGAGGAGAGAGATGTGCCATTGGAGGAGGCAGGGAGGATGGTGGAGCAAAGAAAAAGTGCTTCAGAAGGAGGCTGGTAGGAACTGCTTTTTAGCTCGGGAAGGAGCATGGCTGGTTTCTCATTCCATTGAACTACGGGCATAGCCTTACAATTCAATGGTCCTACACAACCTGAGTTGTGTTATGATTGTGCAACTGGGATAACTGTTTGGCTGCTTGCACTCTCTGTTACCTGAAGAATTGCTACCCTGTAGAGGTACTGAAGGTAAAGAACCCTCAAAAAGGGTTCCAGCCTTAGAGGTGCCATGGGAAAGATTCCCTTGGCTAAAGGCACCTTACAAAGGAGCCTCAAAAAGAGCATTGCACAGTAAACATTGACTATGAGGTAGAGAAGCAGACTGCCAATAAGACAGCTTAATGAACCATAAATGGGAAGCACAAGTTGTCAGGATTGTTCTGATAAAGTGGACTGCACTGATGATGTCAGGGGACTTCCTAAGGAGAGAGGGAATGGCGGGTAAAGCCACCATCCACCTCCATCCAGTAGCAGAATCCTACCTAAGGAAACTAGGGACTGTAGCATTAAAAAATTACATATTATGACCTTTGGCATGGAGGACAGGAAAAAAACCTTTAAAATGAAGAAACCTCTGGGGATCCAAGGCCTAGGTCATCTTCCCTTCAGGCTTGGGGTGGTTTGTTTAGTGATGCTTGGCTACTGCAATTTGGAAACCGAGTTTCAGGGGATGTTTCAGTTCTGGAGGAAGGCTCTTGCTCTATCTCTCTATGGGAAACATCATGGGTGGCTGCAAAGATAGCTCACAGCAAAGGGAGTCTCCTGTACAGGAGGCCCTCACCCAAGATGGGAGGAGGAGAGCAACAACTGCTGGAAAGCACTCACCTGGCCTCCATGTGGGAGACCTACTATAAGGTGACGGTAGATGTCCAAGGGGCTCCCCTGAGGGCCATCTGAGAATTGAGCTGGGCAGAGGAGGTCAAGGAGACCAGGTGAAACATGGGTGGTCATACAGAGAATAGCTTTTGAAGGTGCCAAGGTGAAGCCACAGTCAAAGGAGCGCTCTTGGGCTTGAGGGCCCCACCCCTCAGTAGCTGAAGTCTTAAATTTTACATTAAGAGGAGCCACCAATGAGATGACTGAAGCTCCACCCGGAGTGAGGACATTCCCAAAGTGGGCCAGATGAGAAGGAACCCACCTCAAGTTTCACATGCCCAAGATGTGGAATTCCTGGGTGCAGTGTAAGACTGTTCGCTACAGGGAAGCCCAGAGCCAAAAAAGGTAATGATCATGGTTGGCATGCCTCCAATTTGTGACTGAGAGCATGAATCAACTTTGATGTGTTAGGTAGGAGGAGGCTGGCAAGCCAGCAACTGTAGATTAGGTAGCAGGTTATTGATGAGAAGCCAAGGTGAAGCCAGTGGCATAAGTGATAAAGAGATAGAGTGAAGTCAGGTGGCCTAGGTAAGGTAGGAGGCTATAGTGCGAGTTAGCATTTGGTGGTTTGATAGTAGTAACAACCAGCAGAAAATAAGCCAATCAATTCCATTACGAAAGCCAAACTGATGGTGACATAGAAGGTAGGTGTTTAGGCACTGTGAGGCTGTGATGTCAGTGATTGAATCAATGAGGTTTAGCAGATAGGAAATAGGTAGCAGGATTTGCAACAGCATTTGCAACAGCAATAAAAAGGGCAGCAGCATAGGTTAGCATGATGCATCATATATGAGGTAAGCTGAATTATGTATATGTTTGGCAAACCAGTTCCATAAAGGAGCAAATCATAGTGCTCAGCAGGTAGCACACTCACCTCTGAGATCGGGAGATCAGAAGGCTGTGGGTTCTAGCCTCACACCAGGCACTTGGGTCAATATCCCAATACTGACACTGTAGTGCAGCATGAGTGGGGTGCTGCACTCCTGAGGTGCCGTCTTTCGGATGAGACGTTAAACCGAGGTCCCATCTGCCTGATCTGGTGGTAGTTCAGGTGGATGTTAAAGATCCCCTGGCACTTCTCGAAAAGAGTAGGGGAATTTTATTGAAAAATGGACTTCAACACAAAATGATAATAGAAAACAATCAAACAAGAATCACAATGAGCCAATACAGAAACAAAGAAAAGGAAAAGATATCAGTCAGTCCATGTGATGCAGTAATCCAGAGACGTGTAGATTGTTCATATGAAACATGATCAAAGTCATATTGCATCAGTCTTTTAACAGCTTTACAAACATTGGCAAGCAATTCAACATGTGAAACATATTTCTGCTGCAGGATGCAGAGACACCTAGATTGCCAAATTTGAAAACGTGTAATACAGAAAATAACATAAAGGGTATCACTGTTGTATTTAACAAACGTATTCTGTAATGGACCAAACATTATAGTGGAGTAATCAATATTCCTGAAACCAGGCTCATTCCAATGGTCAGCCAGTAAAGACCAAAATGGTCTTATATAGGAACAATCTGAAAATAAGTGACATTGGGTTTCCAGAAGTTGGACACAGGTAGATCCAGGACAATACCTCTCTGACAATTGTTTATGTTTATTATTTCCCTTAACCCCTAATCTCCCATAATTACATAACCATAAACAATCCCAGGCATATGATGGGATCCTTTTATTCATAAGGTAATTTAAAACAACTAACTTTCTATCTGCCAGACAGTCAGGAAAAACAACTTCCATAGTACGATCGACAGACAAAATGTGTTTATACATCTTCTTTCTATAATATGTCTGAAGATGATTTTGAGTAACATCCCACTTAATAACCTGTTTCATTCATTCCAGCATGTAAGAAGGTAAATCAGGAAGTCTAGATAATAGCCTAGGTTTCTTTTCCTGCCAACTGGGCTTACACAAGTGTAGCCAGTGTTCCATCAAAGGCCTCCATAAAACATTCCCAGGTTTCGAAACTAACCCCAGGTTATACATAAAAAAAATACTAAAAAATAAAGCAACAGGGTGGATCATAGAAACCCCACCTTCAGTAATCAGGAGATAGGTCAATTCTCTCTCAATAGGGTTTAAACGAGACCCCCAGAACACTTGAAAAAAAATGCTAAAAAGCTGAGTCCAAATGCGGAATGGTGGTGGGAAAATATAACTGACATACAAAAATATAGGAGTAAGTATGGTCTTAATCAACATAACCCTTTTTTTCTTAGAAAGTTGCTGTCCTTTACAGTCCCCAACTAAACAATTCCCCCTAGCCAGGGCTACTTCCCAGTTACGTCCTGCCATATCTCCAGGACCAAACAGTACCCCTAGAATCTTAATGGGTTACCGGGAAACAGGGATCCCTTCTATGAACCCAGAAGATGGTAAAGGAGTAGACCCAATGACCACCCCTGTACTTTTTCTGTAATTAATTCTGGAACCAGAAACACTCAAAAAAAGATTAATAGAGTCTTGTAAGGCAGGAACAGAAAATTGGGGGCTTAAAATCAACACCAGATCATCTGCATAGGCCAGTACCTTTTGCTGCAGTAGAGTGGGAAAGACATCAATACCTGTCAGAGCAGTACTGGATTGTAATAGTCTAATAAAAATATCTACAGTGAATGCATAAAGAGTAGGGCTCAGCGGGAATCCCTGACGTACCCCCTTATTAACACTAAGTTTCTGTCCAAACCAGCCATTCACATTAGGAATAATGACAGCCCCTCTGATACACGGCAGATATCCAGGAAACAAACTTATCTGGAATCCCAAAGGCTTTTAACACCAAATATAAAAATGTGTGAGCAACCCGATCAAAGGCCTTCTCTTGGTCCAATCCAAAAACAAACCCCTGTAAATGTCCAAAGTCTCCCCTAGAAAAATTTCCCTTAGCAAAATGAGATAATCCTGCTGTTTTCTACCTTGAACAGCACAAGTTTGTACAGGATGAAGGAGCTGTGGAGTGACCTTAGAAAGCCTGGCCAACAGAATCTTGCTTAGTATTTTTAAACCAGAATTCAAAGGACTAAGGGGGTGCCAATTCCCTACATCAGCTTTGTCACCCTTTTTATACAATAAAAGTAAAATAACCTCAGTCATAGAAGGGGTATAACTACCAAAGTGCAAAATATAGTTCAATAAGACAACTAAAACAGGACCTAAAACATGTAGGAAAGTTTTATAAAAGCCTGCACCAAGACCATCAGTACCCGGGGCAGACTGAGAGGCTAACCCATGAACAGCAGTAATAACTTCATCTAAAGTTATGTCAACTTCAAGAGCAAGCCTATCTTCCGCAGACAAGCTAGGCAAATGTGAGTCAGTCAAAATTTGGTTAATGGCACTATTTTCCAAAACAGGGTCAGCAGCCAGCCCTGAAGACATATAAGTTTCCACAACACTCAAAAGCTGATGTGGGTCACTTACAGGGTGTCCATTTACATCTGTCAGAGTGGAAATAAGCCAAGAGTCAACTCTTTTCTTATTTTCCCTAAAAGGGTCCAAAGACTGTTTTGACAAGTGTTCCAAATCTTAATTCCTGATCTAAAGATCTTCCCCATTATACTGTAAATCCATCATTTGCTTCTTGATCGTGACAATTAAATGGCTATAATCATGTGTAGTTGTTTCAGTGAGTGAAATTAGGTGCTGCAGTTGATGTCTAAGTTTCAAATATCCCATGTATTCCCTATTGAATTTAATATGTGCCTGTTGTTGGAAAAAATGTTTCCATCCCAATTTTGTATCATCCCACCAATCCAAAATGGAGTCATAACAGTCTAAAACTGAAAATCTCACAGCCCAGTCCCTTAACCACAACCGTTTAAGAATAGGATCAGTCAACAACGACTCATTTAACCTCCATTTATTTTTCTTACACCTGGGGGCCCCAGCCCAAGAAATAGAGGCTGTAAGGACACCCTGATCAGAAAATTCTATTGGTCTGGTGAAAACATGTACAACACGTAAAACAGTAGACAAAAAAATAAAATCAATTCTTGTCCGAAGGACACCCCTAAAGTAAGTATATCCTCCTGTAGGATGTAATACCCTGTAGGCGTCTAACAAGTGAGCTGTAGAAATGATGTGTTTCAAAGCAACAGAATCACAAAAAGGTTTATTGGTCTGGAGGCCTGTCAGTGGTAGATAGGCCACAATTAAAGTCACCCAGCCAAACCACCATACGGGAGGTATGTAAAAAGGGTTGTACTTCCTTAAATAAAGCTATCCGTTGTGCCTTGGTTTGGGGAGCATAAGTAGTAACAATTCGAAACTATTCAGAGCAAAAGGAAATGTCTAAGCACATAGCCCTCCCAAGGTGAATATCAACCAACCTTGAAACCTTAAAAGCTGAACTAGAAAAAAGAATACCTATCCCATCACAAAGGTCCTCCCCAATGGACCAAAAGGAAAGTCCCAAAGGCCAACAGTTAGTAGCATGCTAAAGTTCCTGATGCGTCTTCAAACGGATGTCTTGTAAACATATAATGTCTGATGTGAAAGTTTTAAGAAGAGAAAAAAGACCTATACGCTTCTTCTCACCCTTAATCCCATTAACATTTAATGTAGAAATATTTAAGGAAGTCATAACAGGGAGAGAGAAGTAAGGAAACTACAAAGGACAAAAAGAAAAAAGACAAAAATTAACCTCATGGGGGTTTACCCACTTGTCTACGTCTAGTCCGTTTGGCAATAGCATCTTCTGGCCTGCATTTAGTGTCAGTGGTGGAAACAATAGAGGAGGTATCAGTGTCATCCCCGGAGTCCCCTCCTGTATTTTCCTCTAATGGAGCAAACACATTACATACATAGATACATAGACAGTGTTGGCAGATAAGGGCCTATGGCCCACCCAGTCTGCCCATTTGAGCTTGTAAGTTCAGTTTGTTTTCCTAGAAGTCTGTTGCCCCTTACCCCTGACCTCCAGAATTCCTTTATGTCTATCCCATGCATTCTTAAATCCGTGATTGTTTCAGCCCCACCACTTCCTCTGGCAGGGTGTTCCACTTGTCCACCACCGTTCTGTGAAGAAATTCTTTCTCATGTTTCCTCTGAATCATCCTCCTCCAACTTCATCCCATGCCCTCTAGTCCTGGAACATCTTTTCGCTTAAAAATAGTGTTTTCCTGCACCCTGTTCCTCCCTGTAAGATACTTGCATGTCTCTATCATATCTCTCTCTCCTCCTCTCCTCCAGGGAGTACATGTTCAGTTCCTTCAACCTGTCTTCATAGGACTTGTGATGCAATCCATGCACTATCTTTGTTGCCCTCCTCTGAACCTTCTACCCTGACTATGTCCTTACGTAGGTATGGTCTCCAGAACTGTACATTGTACTCCAGGTGGGGCCTCACTAGTGTCTTGTATAGCGGAATTATGACCTCCTGTTCCTGCTGGTGATGCCCTGCCTATACATCCCAGCATCCTATTTGCTTTACCTGCTGCCTTGTCACACTGTTTCCCTACCTTGAGGTCATCAGAGATGACAACCCCAAGATCCTTTCCTGCTTGGTGCATGCTATATCCTCACCCCCAACTGATATATTGTGCCAGGGTTTTGTGCTCCATATGCATTATCTTGCACTTCTTTGCATTGAATTTCAACTGCCAAACCCTGACCATTCTTCAAGTTTCTGCAGGTCGTGTCTCATTCTGTCTACACCCTCTGGTGTGTCTACTCTGTTACAGAGCTTTGTGTCATCAGCGAACAGTGAAATTCTGCCTTCTAGGTCCTCATGAATGTCACTGATGAAGATGTTGAATAGGACCGTCCCAGCACTGATCCCTGTGGTACCCCACTGGTCACTCTTCCCTCTGTGAGTGACAGCCATTTACCACCACCCTCTGTGTCCTGCCATCCAGCCAGTTACCTACCCACCACACTACTGTCCTGCCCACACCCATATTCCCCAGTTTGTGTAATAGTCTTCTATGTGGCACAGTGTCAAAGGCCTTGCTACAGTCCAGCTAGGCCATGCCCACTGCCTTCCCCTGATCCACCTCCCTAGTCACCCAGTCAAAAAAATTCAACGAGGTTGGTCTGACATGACCTCCCCCTGGTGAAACCATGCTGCCTTGGGTCCTGTAGTCCATTGACAACTAGATGTTCCACCAATCTCTCCTTCAGTAGTGCTTCCATGATCTTCCCCACTACCGAGGTGAGGCTGACTGGTCTGTAGTTCCCTGCTTCCTCTTTGTTCCCACTTTTGTATAAGGGGACTACATCTGCTGTCCTCCAGTCTTTGGGTACCTCCCCTGTTTCCAGTGATCAGCTAAACAGGATAGCCAGAGGTTCCGCCACCACCTCTCTTAGTTCTTTAAGGACCCTGGGGTGCACCCATCTGGCCCCATTGCTTTATCAACTCTTATTACTTCCAGTTCCTTGGGACCCTTTCTTGTGTAAAGGGACTTGTGTCCATTTCTGCACCATTCTCACCCCTTGTACTCCTTCAGACCCATTACCCTCCTCTTCCTCAGTAAAGACTGAGCAGAAATACCTGTTCAATATGTCAGCTTTACTGTTGTCATCCTCCCACGGCCCCCATCCTCCCCTTCAGTCTCACTATCCTCCCTTTGTCTTTCTTTTTTCACTTATGTACCTGTAAAGGTTTTGTCCCCTCTACCCACTGATTTTGCAATGTGTTCTTCTGTCTGAGCTTGGCTTCCCTTACTGACCTCCCTGCCTCCCTTTGCCTCTCCTGGTACTTCTCCTATCCCTTCTGCCTGTGTCTTTTGTATTGCCTGAATGCAATCTTTTTGGCTTTCACTTTCTTTGCTACTTTGGAAAACCATAATGGTCTCCTCTTCCTTTACCTCTTGCTAACCTGCTTAATGCATAATTCTGTTGTTCTTGTAATCCCCATTTTAAATACTGCCCACTGTTCCTCAACCCCGATTCCTGTCCCATTCCCTTAATGCCTCTTTCAAGTATCTCCCCATTTTCCCAAAGTCTGCCCCTAAAATCCAGGATATGTGTTTTGTGTGGTTTGGTTCTGCTCTTTCTGTGATTTCAAACCACAATGACTGGTGGTCACTGTTCCCCAGGTGCTCCCCCACTGTTACCCCCATCACACTGTCCCTGTTTGTGAGCACAAGGTCCAGTATTGCCTTCTGCCGAGTTGGTTCCATGACCAGTTGCTTGAGGAAGGCACCCTGAAGGGAGTCCAGGATAAATCTGGTCCTAGTTGATGCTGCTGCTGGGATGCTCCAGTCCACGTCTGGAATATTGACGTCTCCAACCAGTACTACCTCACCCTTGTCTGCCATCCTTTGGATGGCTAGCATCAGCTCCCTCTGTTTCTTCCTCCTGGGCTGGTGGTCTATAGACCACACCTGTGCAGATGGCTGTCCCCATTTTCCTTTCCAGCTTAACCCACAGTATCTCTCCCCCATTTTGTTCCTCCTGGATCTCTGTGGCCCTTATGTCATTTTTCACATACAGTGCCACTCCTCCTCCCTTCCTACCTGCTCTGTCTCTTCTGAATATGTTGCAGCCAGGTACAGCCATCTCCCATTCGTGGTTATCATTACACCAGCTTTCAGTGATGGCCACAATGTCCAGGTCTGACTGTACCATGACAGCCTCCAGATCTTCCATCTTGTTGCTAAGGCTCCTGGTATTTGCACACATGGCTTTCCATGATTTGACCTCCCTAGACTGTTTCACTGTTCTACTCCAGCCCCTTCCTTGGTTGTCATTTATCCCTGGTTCTCCTTGCTGTCTGCCCTTCTGCTGAATGTTGCCCCTTTCTGCTTATCCACCTCTTGGGCACTAATCTCCATCTTTGCACACTGCTTTGCAGAGATAGCCCTCCTCTGGTTCACTGGTTCCACTACTAGCTGTGGGGGTGAGCAAGTAGGTACCCTCCTTGCTGGTCTGCCACCCCCTTTGCTAGTTTAAATGCTATCAATGTAGCATTTAAACTTATCATTGAGTGCTGGATTCCCCTCAGGATGGATGCAGGCCGTCAGGCTTGAACAAACCTCCATCCCTCCAGGTGGGTCCCCAGTCACCAATGAATCCAAACCCTTCCTCATAGCACCAGTTCTTCAACCATGAGTTAAAGTTCCTGGTGCATGCACTCTATCTCTCCTTGCCTCTCACAGGTAGTACTTCAGAAAGTGACAGAAGTAGCTACTTGTTGAGACCCTCCCCAGTTTCCTAAACTCTTCCTGAACTTCCTTTGGCTCCCCATTTGCCAGGTCATTAGTACCTAGGTGGATAATGACATCCAGCTCACCCTCCCATCTTGCCTTCCCAGTGATCCCCAGGATCTTCCTTCCATCCCTCCATGCCGTGGCACCTGGTAGGCACCTCACCTCCCTGTCCTCCCCCTCCTGTGTTCCTAGCTGGATCCCTCTTATGATGGAGTCCCCCACCAGGATTCACTTCTTCCTTCTCCTCTGGGGTCCACTGCTTTCCCTGCTGAGGTCACCTCCTTGGCTAACCTCCACATCCTTTCCTTCCACTTCTCTGGGTACCTCTATTTGGTTGTCCTCGTTTGCCAGTGTGGCATATGAGTTCTTGAGTGGAATAGGATCTGGGATGTGCCTCTGCCTGACTGCTCTAACCCTCCCTGAGCCCACTGTCATCCAAGTGCTCCTCGTTCTTGGCATCCTTTGAGGCAGTTGTATTGGACTGGGTGGTCCCTGGATAGGGGTGATGGTACTCCTGACCCAGTTTACTTCTGCTTTGAGTCTGGCTACCTCATCCTGCAGTCCAGAGAGAGATGCATGCAGATAGGGCAGCACCTCAGTGTCCAGAAGGTCTGCCTGAATATGGCTGCCCCACAGCCACTGCATTGCACCACTCCCCACATTATACTGCAGTTCCACTACTTGTCTGCTACTGAAGCTCTCCTAGTTCCCTTTTTATTAATTTACTGTACTAAAAATCCTGCCACTGATCCTCAGATAATTTTTTTTTTAAGAAAAAAGAAACCAATAAATAAATAAATGAGTTAAAACACTTGTCGTGCTGAGGGTGGGCTTCTTCCCCCTTATGCCCCTCCTACTTCACACCCCTTACTATACCCTGTGTTTAGCTCCTGTCAATCAGATTTAACAGGGCATATAATTAAGAGTTGGGGAAGGGAAGGGGGGTGAAAATTTGCAGCAATTAAAGACAACACAGAATTACACCATCACTATGTTTTAAATTTTCAACAGCCCAAAAACAATTATAAGTAAAGACAACAAAGAAAGTATAGTGTCACTAAAAGCCCACAATCTAAGTTCAAAAGAAAAATAGCAATTACCAGTTACTCTAAAGCACTGAATTGAATATGTTTCCTTCCTTCCCCTTCTGGCTTCTTCTGAGAAAATAAAACTCTGCTTGCTAATTTAACTCTGACTAAGCCCTACCTCCAGTTATCACGTAGCTGAGGTCAGAGGCCAGACAATTAACACCCTTCACCCAACTACAGGGCAGTCAGACAAGCCAAGATAAAATTTGCAGCAATTAAAGACAACACAGAATTACAGCACCACTATGTTTTAAAATTTCAAAGGCCCAAAAACAATTATAAGTAAAGACAACAAAGAAAGTATAGTGTCACTAAAAGCCTACAATCTAAGTTTAAAAGAAAAATAGCAATTACCAGTTACTCTAAAGCACTGAATTGAATATGTTTCCTTCCTTCCCCTTCTGGCTTCTTCTCCATTCCCTACCTTAACAGGATCCCTCTGAGGCACAGTTTTAGGGATGGACTTAGTCCCATTCATTGTCTTTCCATGTCTATTTTGTTTTCTAGGTTGTACAACCTTAAAGGGGGCTTCAGCTGAGGGGGTGGAGGGGGGCATGTGCTCCTCAATGCCAACCAGAGTATTACCATCTGTATTATCTAAACTGGTTGTATCTAAGCCCACCTCAGGATTTGTAGGTTGCACAACAATAGTTGTGGTCACAAGGGGGTTAGCTGCAGTGAGTACTGCAGGAGCTGTAACCTGTTCGGTCTGGGGGCATAGGCACAGTAGCAGCCACCTTCATTGCCAGTGCATGCTGAGCTTGATTGATAAGTCCCTCATGAGAGGGGCAATCGTCACGATTGTGAGAAGGCCAAGGACAGTGTACATAGGCATGTCCTGTTTGCTCCCAAAGTTTACATTTAAACAGGTTAAGGCAGGCCGAAGCCAAATGCCCATACTCCAAACAATGACTACATCTAGAGTATCACAAGCTGCGCTGAGGTGCAAACGAGACCCACACTTAAAGCAGGATCTGGGTTGTCCAATATAAAAAATAGACCCCCTATCTCGTCCCAAAGAAAACACACTAGGTAAATGTACAGGGCCTAAATTTGTAGAAAAAAGTTTTACCTTCACCTTCCAACTCCCGTCCCAAATCTGCTCGCTATTCATAGTGGGTGTAGGCCTCCCTAAAATCTCACAATGCTGACGTAACCAAAAAAGAATGTCCTCAACATTGTCACCCTCATTTTTAAAGAAAATATTAATAGTTTTAATCAAGGGTTTGGTGAGAGAAATAGCTTGAAAAGGTATCCATAATGGGTCATTCTTAAGTGAGTTATATTGGGCCCAAAACCTATCAAGGTTAGATACATTCTTAAAACTTACATCATAATTACCATTCCCCAAAGAAATTAGAGCAAATATTTCTGATGAAAAAAATGTCATCGATTTTTTCAGGAGGGTTTTAGTCATGAACAACCTGTCAGGAGAATGTTCTAAGCCCCCCTTGTACAACAACCGGACTGCATTCCTCCTAGGAGCAGGTTCTCCACTGGATTGGAAAAGATCAGCCAGTCTGAACAAGAGGGCCAAAGAAGACTTCTCCTGATGTTCTGCCAAAGCCTCAGAACTAGGGTCCATTATAAAGTCTGCAGATAAAGAAGGGTCAGCAATAAACTCAGGTGTGGTACCTACACCAGATACAGGACCAGAAGGAACAGAAACAGTACATGATAAAGGAGAATCATTACCCCGGGGTTCAGGGCTGTAGCTATGAATCCTGGGGCCCTGGACAAGTCACTTGGAATGGGCCCCTGTTTCCCAAACCAGCTAATGACAGAGGTAATGCCAGCTCCTCAGGAGGGCCCCTCCTGAGCTCGGGGCCCCGGACAACTTCCCCACTTAACCCCCCATTACTGCGGCCCTGCCAGGGTTTGGTGGAGCTCTCCAGTAGTCCAGCATTGGTGGCCACGACTGATGCAGTCGAACACATCCTCTGATATGAGGGCTCTTTAGGGTCAGGAGTCCAATGATCCAAAGCTTCAGAAATCCTTCCCGCCACAGTTAGGGCCCTTCCAGGGGACCATGAAGAGTCCCGTAGTGGTGGAGCATCATCAGGAGGCTCAGGGGCTAAGTCACCCCAATTTCCGGTCTTCCGTCTATCCAAAAAGGAAAATGTCTGTTCAGAATCCGCCGGAGGTGCCACCGAGCAAACAAACCCCTCCGGAGCCTGTCTGGCAATGCCAAGTCTGGTTTTCCCAGTTTTTGAAGTTTCCACAGCAGGCTGTACTTGTGTAGCAGCAGTCAGCTTTTGGCACACGACAGAAATGCCGTTTTGACTGTCAGCCGTACTAACTTCCGGGTGTACTGCAGTAGGAGGAGGAACATCGGGAACCACACAATCATCCAGCCGCATTACATGCACTATCCGGTCCAAAGATACACTAGTCCCAGGGGACCCAGCCGGTAAGGAAAGAAGCTCCGAGTCAGTTTCCTCCCCTTTTTTTAACCATTCCTGTTTCAGCAAGAGGGGGGCCTGACGGCAGCTGACAACTGTTTGTACAGGAGGGGCAACACTACCAGAAGCTACATTTACCTCCAATACAGGTAGGTCCGTAGAAATGGACTCAATTTCCATCTCTTCCAAAACGCTCTTATCTTGTGAAAAGTCAGCCATGGCCATAGCCATGTCCACGGCCTCCTGCGTTGAAAGGACAGGAGCAGAAGCCAGAGCTCCCGCCCCAACAATATCCTCTGTCTCCACATGTCCCAGCAAAGTGGCCATCTCAGCAAGACAGACGGCAAATCCCTCAGTGGAGAGTAGGGAAATTTCCCTGGTGTCCTGGCCAAATTTCCCTCATTCAGTAAAAATACCAACAGCTTACTCTGGTTCAAGGTCAGTTGGCATTTCATCTGTATCCCCTTCCCCCCAGGTCGTGCCTGAAAATAGGCAGAATCTGCCTAGTGCACTTTCCCGGTCAACAAAAACTAAATAAAAGTAAATAAAAACATTTGATGCTATGGTTTCAGCATAAATAGTGACTTGATATGATTGCATGAATAGTGAAGTGATATGATTGGCATTAGAGATGCAGCAAAGATTTACTCCATGGGAGAATATGCCACAAAGTCGCAAATTTCACCCCTCGGAGCACTTCATGTAATGCTTGAACATTATCTGAAATTCACCATTGTGACTTTGCCTTGCTTTGGGGATTTTTAAGTGCAAATTGCACTTAAAAAAACCCAAAACAAGCAGAGGTTGCAATGGTGAGTCCCCCAACACCCCCCCATCTATCCCTGGTGTCCAATGGTCCCCCTACCAATTGTCAGCCCCAATTAAAAAGATATATATATATTTATACATATAGAGATATATATACATATATATATATATATATATATATATATATATATATATACATATATACATACATATATATAAGAGACAAAGAACCTCTGTGCACAAACACTGAGGCAAGGGTTACCCCAAAGGGCATTTGGCTGGGAAGCCAAGTTTCAAGAAAATACAAAATCACACATGTCCCCACAATGCAAAGCATCATGGGCTGCATATGCAAATCACCACAGAATGTTATGCTGGTCCAACTTTAAGCAGAATTGCATGGTGCCAAAAGGCCTCTCACACAGTTTGCAAAGGGTGCTAACAGAAGACATAGACACGTGTTCCATCCTACCAGGACTCATCAGTACGCCTCATCTGTTTGACACCCCAGTGGAATGGACCAGCTACCCTTAAGGCAGTGTGCCTTGGATATATTGTGGTGAACCCATTAAAATAAAAAACTATTTAAAAGACAAAGAACCTCTGTGCGCAAACACTGAGGCAAGGGTTACCCCAAAGGGCATTTGGCTGGGAAGCCAAGTTTCAAGAAAATACAAAATCACACATGTCCCCACAATGCAAAGCATCATGGGCTGCATATGCAAATCACCACAGAATGTTATGCTGGTCCAACTTTAAGCAGAATTGCATGGTGCCGAAAGGCCTCTCACACAGTTTGCAAAGGGTGCTAACAGAAGACATCGACACATGTTCCATCCTACCAGGACTCATCAGTATGCCTCGTCTGTTTGACACCCCAGTGGAATGGACCAGCTACCCTTAAGGCAGTGTGCCTTGGATATATTATGGTGAACCCATTAAAATAAAAAACTATTTAAAAGACAAAGAACCTCTGTGCGCCAACACTGAGGCAAGGGTTACCCCAAAGGGCATTTGGCTGGGAAGCCAAGTTTCAAGAAAATACAAAATCACACATGCCCCCACAATGCAAAGCATCATGGGCTGCATATGCAAATCACCACAGAATGTTATGCTGGTCCAACTTTAAGCAGAATTGCATGGTGCCGAAAGGCCTCTCACACGGTTGCAAAGGGTGCTAACAGAAGACATAGACACGTGTTTCGTCCTACCAGGACTCATCAGTATGCCTCGTCTGTTTGACACCCCAGTGGAATGGACCAGCTACCCTTAAGGCAGTGTGCCTTGGATATATTGTGGTGAACCCATTAAAATAAAAAACTATTTAAAAGACAAAGAACCTCTGTGCGCAAACACTGAGGCAAGGGTTACCCCAAAGGGCATTTGGCTGGGAAGCCAAGTTTCAAGAAAATACAAACCCTACTAATAAAAGATCTGTGGTGTCTACTGGAACCCTCCACATCCCATCAATCTCTGGACCCAGTAATAAAAACTAAACTGGTGTCTAGTGGAACCCCCCAACCTGCTGATCTGCCAGTAGTGCCACTCTAGCCCAATAATAACAATCCTGGTGCTTAGTGGAACCTCCCCTGCCCCAACCTGTCAGGTGAGTGCCCCCCAGCCATCCTCTACTCCCCACCATCCCTGACCCCATGCGGCCCACTGGCACAGCCCTACAATCACCTCCATGGCCAGCAGCCCGACTGATGCACTCTCTGATTCTGAATGAATGAGCATGTGCTTGTATAAGGATGTGCTCATTCAGTCAGTCAGTCAGCTAGCTCCTCCATTTTTCTGGGTGCTAGAGAATGGAGGGTGGCTGCGCTGGGATTCTGCGAGGGGTGTGGAATTGGAGGAATGGTGTTGTGGTCCCCAGAGCGGTCTACAACAACCTTCACCCCCATCCTGCACCCCTCAGCAAAGCCCGGAGCAGCCCCCCTCTCTTTTCCAGCACCGGAAAAATGGAGGAGCTGGCTGATGGACTGAGTGAATGAATGAGTGCATGCTTGCACAAGCACACACTCATTCATTCAGAATCAGAGAGCGAATCAGTCGGGCTGTCAGCCATGGAGGTGAGTGAAGAGCTGTGCCGGTGGCCCACTCAGGGTCAGGGATGGGGTGGGGGGAGTAGAGAGGTGGCTGGGGGACACTACCTGATGGGTTGGGGAGTGGGGTGGTTCCACTAGACAGCAGGGATTGTTATTATTTGGCTGGAGTGGCACTAGTCTGGTGGCAATCAGCAGGGTGGGGGGGTTCCACTAGACACCAGGGATTTTTTATTACTGGGTCCAGAGTTAGGCAAGGATGTGGGGGTCCGCTAGACACCAGGGACTTTTACTATAAGGGCCATGGATTGGTGGGGTGGAGTGGAGGAGTTTCACTAGACACCAGGGATTTCCACAATTTTTTTTATATTGTGGTTGGTGCGGTGGGGGTGCAGGGACAAAGTGTGGAATTTCACATGACAAATTCCACACTTTCGCCTTTGATCCACACTACATGAAATGGTGAATTTCGCAAATTGCACTCTGCGAATTGAGTGCAATATGCTAAATATTTTGTGCAGCAAATTTTTCCTACTTCACCCACCTCTAATTGGCCTGAATACCTGAAATTCCATTAAGGTGGAGATAGGTTAATCCAGTAAGGAGCATGCAGTACAGTAATGGAATGCAATGGACATCTGAAGGCCATGTAGGTTGCAAGGTTAATGATTTATGCATGGATAACTGAAACTCATGTAGGCAAGAAAAGCATGGCAAAATCATATACCTTACATAAAGCATGCTCCTGCTATTTGGAATCTTGACGCCACACCGTGACATCACAGTCCCCAGCCATGGGAGTAACAGGAAGCTACAAGCTGAGCACCATGAGAACCAAACAGCACTGTAATATTGATAGGGTAGGAATCCCCAAAATAGAGATGTGTTTACTGGCAAGGTCCTAGTTAAGGACACAGCCAATGATAGCAAGCCACTGAGGCAGTAGAGACCAGGAAGCTAATGTAATGGCTGAAAGTTTCAGTATAGCAATGCAGCATTTCAGAGGAGCTAGCACTGAGTGAATTAGGAGCAGAGCTGTAGAATAAGGAGTGGCAGCTAGCTGAGCAGTATGAACCTGGACCAAGTGCAAACAATTAAGGTGGAAGCACAATAGACAGCAGAGAAACAACAATGTGATCTGCAGCATACAATACCAGTTGCAGGTAACTGAGGATTGCTGGCCGGGGAAATAGGAGCCTTAGTTAAGCATACAGGCTTGAAAATCTAGTGAGTTAATGGGAGCCTGAGAGCACAGGTACAGGGCAGCTTAAGGTAAGGAAAAAACAATATGTAACCTGAAGCACAAATAGGCAATGTATACACAGGATACTTGAAAACTAGAAAAGCCCCCCAAAAATGAATCTTTCTCTGGTGTTGTGCAATCCTGCAACCAGGAACAATGATGACAACCAGATTTTGTTTTTCTAAAAGCAGTATAAGCCACTGCTAAGCTATTTTAAATCACAAATTGAAGTGAGAAAGAAATAATGTGAAAGACAAAGAACCTTAGTGCGTAAGCACTGAAGCAAGGGTTACCCCAAAGGGCACTGGCCGGGAAGCCAAGTTTCAAAGGAATACAAAATCACACATACCCCCATTATGCAAAGCATCATGGGCTGTATATGCAAATCACCACAGAATATTATGCTGGTTCAACTTTAAGCAGAAATGCATGGTGCCGAAAGGCCTCTCACACAGTCTGCAAAGAGTGCCAACAGAAGACACATTAAGACACATAAAGAAATAAGGTGACCCACTGGAATTTGAACCTAGGCCCCCGGAATGCCATCCCAATACTCTTAATCACTAAGCTATGACTCACAAAGGCTTGGCCTATGCTTTCTCTTGGACACACTTTCTTTCTCTGCTGTTGCACAATCCTGCAACTAGGAACAATGATGACAGCCAGATGTTTTTTCTAAGTGCGGTATTAGCCACTGCTAAGCAATTTTAAATCACAAATTGAAATGAGAAAGAAATAATGTGACCCACTGGGATTTGAATCCAGGCCCCTGGAATATTGTCCTGAAGCTCTTAACCATTAAGTTATGTCTCACATGGCTGGGCCTCTGTTTTCCCTTGGACACATTCCTTTCTCTGGTGTTGTGCAGTCCTGCATTTAGGAACAATGATGACAACCAGAAGATGTTTTTTTTTTTTCTAAGTGCAGTATACTATTTATATATATATAATTCTCAAAAAAAAATGAAATTAGTGGCAAAAAACTCTGTTTAATGCATCAGTTAGGGTTGTTCCACAGCGACAAAAGTGAGGAAATTCGGTGTTAGGGTTGAAACTCCCCCTTGGACCCCCTGCCCACCCCCCAACTGGCATTGGGGTGTGCATTGGGGTTGTCAGCCATAACTCTCACCCCATCACATGTGTAAAGCTGCAGAAGTATAGGAGAATGGGGTGAGAGTTGGGACCGACTACCCCAATGCACACCCCAATGCCAGTGAGGAGGGTGAGCAGGGGTCAAGGGTTTCAACCTAACACCGAATTTCCTCACTTTTGTCGCTGTGGAACAACCTTAACTAATGCATTAAATGGAGTTTTATGCCTCTAATTTCCCTTCTTTTTGAGAATGATAACGAGAAATAGTGAATGAAATGCAGTGGCGGGAGCACGGGGCCCTTCGGGTCCCACGCTCCTGCCATGTGATGTCTTGTGGTGTAGTAACAGGAACAGCAACACAAACAGAAGTGCTAACAGTGGCACACATGGTAACGCAAGTGCGAATGAGAACAGAAAGGGTAACTCACACGGTGGTGTAGACGGGAACGGTCTGCCACGTGATGTGTTGTCACATAGTAACATGGTGCCTGCAAACAGAAATGTCAATGGGCATGGTGACACAAAGTGAAACAGAAAGAGAAACAGTACTGTAGACACAAATGGCAAAAAATAACAGAAACGCAAACGCAAATGAAAATGCAAAGGATAACGCACATGGTGGCGTAGACCTCAACAGTAAGTGAAACGGGTACGGAACCGCAAGCGGAAAGGGCAATGGTAACAGTAATGTAAGTGCACAGGCTGGTTTTCCACAAAACCTGCATAGAGAAAGACAGTGAGTACAAAGAATGTATGCATAATGATGGGTATCGAAGCAGAAAATGAGGACTTGGAATACTAAATAGGTTATATCTCAGGAACCGTACGACGTAGAAAAAAAATTTAAAAGTCATAGGATTTACGACTGTCCTGGCTAGTTTTGTACTTAGCCCCTGTTAGGGGGCTAAGCATTTTTCTGACAAAAAGTCCGTATCTCTCACCATTTCCGAGATATGGGCCCTGAAAGACGCGGTGAACGCCGTAATGTTATCCTATGGGAAAAAAAGAGAAGTTTGAAGCGCCATAACTTTGCCTCCCTGTAATATTTTTTCAGTAAACCACAGAAAGGCACATCAGTGGGCTGTTGGCTGTCTTCCCTCCAAATTTCAGGAAAAAAGACCAAACCGTTATTTTGCAGCAGGGTGCCAAAGGATTCCTGTAATGCGTCGGGCGCCGTAATGTTATCCTATGGGAAAAAACATCAAATTTGGAGTGCCGTAACTTTGCCGCCGTGTAATATTTTTTCAACACAACACTAAAATGCACATCTGTGAGATGTCAGCTGCGTTCCTTCCAAATTTCAGCCCCAAACTCCCAACTGTTCTTTTGCAGCGCAGTGCCAAAGAATTGTTGTCATTTTCCCTCAGACTAGAAAACTACTGTCGCAATTTGCGAAAGCTTTCACAAAAATTTGCGACACTTTCATGATCACAAAAGTACTTTGCGAAAGTACTTTTTCCAGAAATTTGAAAAACATATTTCTGGGGTGTTTTACCCCAAAATAAAGACATGGCTAGCATTCTCAGGGTCCGACTAGGTGAATACAAAGAGAATTAGGTTGCTAGAGGGTCCCAAATTTAAATGCCAAGAATTTTTCTGATCACTAACTGAAAACAAAATGGTGGATTTGTGAAAGTAACAGGGTCATTTGCGAAAGTAAAAATGCATTTGCAACACTGTCGAACTTTTTGTTAACTTTTCCCATTGACTTATCATGGGAAATTGTTTTTTGAATAACTTTTGAACCGTTTAATATTTTTTCACCAAATCTTTGAAAGGCACATCGGGGACCCTGGCTGCACATTCCCTGAAGATTTTGGGTATGTCACGCAAACCATGCGACCTGTAGACACGACCGTAGAATTCCAGAAAAAGTGTAAACGCAAGTGCAGATCATGCTTAATAACTCCGCAGCTGTATATCTGACTGGTATGAAACTTGGCAGATCCCAAGGCCTATGGTTCTTGATCATGTATTCCAAATTTCAGGCAAATCTGGCAAACAGTTGCAAAGTTATTAAGGTGCAAACTTTTGGGTTTAACATAGAAATGGCTCCTCAACCCTAACTATGGTAGCACTACCGTGCTACCATAATATATTTATATATTACAGGCAAAAAACTCCATTTAATGCATCTGTTAGGGTTGTTCCACAGCAACAAAAGTGAGGAAATTCGATGTTAGGGTTGAAACCCCCTTTTCACCCCTCCAGCCCACCCCCCCAAATGGAATGGGGGTGTGCATTGGGGTCATCGGCCCTAAGTGTCACCCCATCACATGTGGAAAGAAGCTGAGGAATAGGAGAATGGGGTGACAGTTGGGACCAATGACCCCAATGCACACCTGATTCCATTTGGGGGTTGGCTGGAGGAGTGCAAGGGTTTCAGCACTCAACATTAATTTCCTTGCTTTAATGGCTGTGGAACAACCTAACTGATGCATTAAATGGAGTTTTACCTAATTTCCCTTCTTTTTGAGAATGATAATGAGAAATAGTGAATGTATCTGGCAGCGGGGAGCCTGGGGCCCTCCACCACGTGATGTCTTGTCACATAGTAACATTGTGCCCGCAAACGCAAATTGTAATGCGCATGGTGACACAAAGCAAAACAGAAAGAGAAACAGTACTGTAGACAGAAATGTTAAAAACAACGCAAACGCAACCGCAAATGAAAATGCAAAGGGTAACGCACATGGTGGTGTAAACGTGAACGGTAAGTGAAATGGGTACGGAACTGTAAGCAGAAACGGTAATGGTAACAGTAATGTAAGCACATAGGCTGGTTTAACCCAAAAGCTGTATAGAGAAAGACAATGAGTACAAAGAATGTATGCAAAATAATGACTCTCGGAACACAAAAATGAGGACTTGGAATAGTAAATTGCTTATATCTCAGTAACCGTATGACACAGAAAACAAATGTAAAAGTCATATGAATTATCACTTTCCTGGCTAGTTTTATACTTAGCCCCTTTCGACAAAAAGTCTGTATCTAGCACCGTTTTCGAGATACGGGCCCTGAAAAGCACGGCGAATGCCGTAATGTTATCCTATGGGGAAAAAAACAGAAGTTTGGACTGCCATAACTTTGCCTCCCTGTAATATTTTTTGACCAAAGCACTGAAAGGCACATCTGTGGGATGTTGGCTGTGTTTCCTGCAAATTTCAGCCCAAAAGACCAAATCGTTATTTTGCAGCAGGGCGCCAAACGATTGCTGCAATGCATCGTACACCGTAATGTTATCCTATGGGAAAAAGCGTCAAATTTGGAGTACCGTAACTTTGCTGCTATGTAAAATTGTTTTCAACGTAACACTGAAAGGCACATCTGTGAGATGTCAGCTGCGTTCTCTCCAAATTTCAGCCCAAAACTCCAAACCGTTCTTTTGCAGCGGAGTGCCAAAGTATTACTGTTATTTTGGGCATAGTGTCGCAAAGTAGTGTCGTGATTTCCGAAAGCTTTCACAAAAATTTGTGACACTTTCATGAGTGCGACACTACTTTGCGAAAGTACTTTATACAGAAATCTGAAAAACATATTTTTGGGGTGTTTTACCCCAAAATAAAGACATGGCTAGCATCCTCAGGGCCCGACTAGGTGAATACAAAAAGAATTAGGTTGCTAGAGGGTCTCAATTTTAAATGTCAAGCATTTTTCTGGTCACTAACTGAAAACAAAATGGCAGACTTGCGACAGTAACAGGGCCATTTGCGACAGTAAAAAGTGCATTTGCGACACTGTCGAACTTTTTTAACTTTTCCCATTGACTTATAATGGGAAATTGCTTTGAATAACTTTTGAACCGTTGTAATATTTTTCACGAAATCTTTGAAAAGCACATCGAGGGACCCCGGCCGCACATTCCTGAAGATTTCGTGCCAGTCTTATGAACCATGCGACCTGTAGGCGAGACTGTAGAATTCCAGAAAAAGCGTAAATGCATGCCAGATCATGCTTAATAGCTCAGGCATGTAACTGACCAGTACGAAACTTGGCAGATCCCAAGGTATATGGGTCTTGATCATGTATTCCAAATTTCAGGCAAATCTGTCAAACATTTGCAAAGTTATTAAGGTGCACAATTTTGGGTTTAACATGTAAATGGCTCCTCAACCCTAACTATGGTAGCACTACCCAGTACCATAATATATAGATATAGATAGATATAGATATATATATATATATATCTACATATATATATATATATATATATATATATATATATATATATACTGTATCTACATATATATTCCAGTGTAATATAGCAGTGCACTGTCCACACACATTTTTACAGATTAAAAAAAACACATTCATGGACCATTTTCTACTTTTTAGGCTCCAAGGGACATCAGAGGGTGATGGGTTGCCACTACACACATCATTTAAGTCATTAATGACATGCATTAGGCTGAAACTGATCTAGATAGCGGGGGAATGTAGGCTAGCAATTTGAGCACTAACCACTGAGCCACCTAACTACACTTTCTAATTGTGGTGATACACACACACTGAATAATACATATACACATACATGCATATATATTCCAGTATAGCATAGCAGTGCACTGTCTACAGAGCACTGCTACACTCTAACACACATACACTGACTTATATGGCATTTATTTACTTATACATCTAACCCTAACCTTTACTGTATTTAGGGTAAGCACTGTGTTTGCACTAACTCATAATGCTTATCTATGGCATGACTAGGTAACTAAGGTAGTGGGCCAGGGAGGTGCAGTGGATGTGGCCTATCTGGATTTCAGAAAGGCCTTCAACACCATCCCCTATTGAAAGCTGATTAACAAACTGTGCAACCTAGAAAATAGTTCTATGGGTAGAGAACTGTCTGAATGGCAGGAGTCGGAGGGTTGTGGTAAACAGGGAGTACTTTGGAGAGGGACAGGTGATGAGCAGGGTGCTACAGGGGTCAGTGTTACGGCCAGTAATCTTCAATTTCTTTATTGAGACATTGCAGAGGGCCTGGAGGGGAAGACACCTCTTCACAGACAATACAAAGGTATGCAATAGAGTGGGCACACCAGAGGGTGTTAAAAGAATGAGGGAAGACCTTAAAAAACTGGAAAAATGGTCTGAAGAATGGCAACTGGGATTCAATACAAAGAAGTGCAGGATCATGCACATAGGGCACAAGAACCCAGGGGCAAAGTACGAACTAGGTGGGGAGGTACTGACAGTCACAAAGCAGGAAAGGGACCTGGGAGTTATCATCTCAGAGGACCTAAGAGAAACTAAGCAATGTGATAAAGTGGCTGGAAAGGCTAGTCAGATGCTTGGATGTATTGGGAGGGGTATCATGAGTAGAAGAGGGAGGTCATCTTGCACCTGTATAAGACACTCATGAAAGACTGCACCTGGAATACTGGGTCCAGTTCTAGAGGCCCCATCTGACAGGGTAGTGGCAATGCAGTGGAGGGCAGCTAAAATGGTGCAGGGCCTGTTGGATAAAACCAATGAAGAAAGAGTAAAGGACTTAAATATGTATTTACTGGAGAAAAGGGGGGATATGATTGAGACATACAAATACATCACCTGTAGAAACAGAGAACAGGAAGGAAGCATTTTCCAAAGTAAGAGATGCTCCAAGTAAAGGGGGCACAAAATGAAGTTAGAGGGGGGAAGGCTCAGAGATGGTAGTGGACTCCTGGAATAGCCTGCCAGAGGGGTGGCAGGGGCTAAAATGATCACAGAATTTAAAAAGTGAGATAGATACAAGGATATCCTGGAGGCAAGGAGGGCTCCAGACTTCAGTTTGGGCATGAAGCCTCACACAAGATAGGGATTAATAGGGCAATCTGGGTGGTGATGTGGCTCTCACCCCTCAGCCCGACCTTCCACTGAGTACCCACCACCCCATTCCCACCTCCCTACACACACTCTCACTCACCTAAACACGTCCCAGTGTGAAGATCCACTCTCCCATCAAAGACATGTGTTGCTGCTGGAACTGGGAACTGCTTTTTGAGAAATAAGGTTTGTGTGGTTCAGTGTATTTCAGTGGGTTTTCAACTGCACTTAGCTTATTTCTCATACAGCAGTCACTGGTTCCAGCAGCAAGACATGTCTTCCATGGGACAATGGATCTTCAGACTGGGATCTGTTCAGCTCAGTAAGGGTGTGTGGAGGGGTCTGGGAAGTGTGGGGTAGCGGGTGCTCAGTGGGAGGTCGGGCTGGGGGTGGGGTTTGCATCAGTGATGGACCTTTTTCTACAGATTAGAAAAAGACATTGAGGGACTTTGTTCTTCTTTTCAGACTCCAACAGACATTGGGGCAGTACCACCAGACACCTCATTTAAATCAGCAATGACATGCATAAGGCTGAAACTGATCTAGATAGTGAGGGAATGTAGACTAGCAATTTTTGCACTAACAACTGAGCCATCTAACTGCACTTTCTAGTTGTTGTGATACAAGCACACACTGACTAATACATATACACATATATGTATATATACAGTATTACAGTATAACATAACAGTGTACTGTCTACGCACCCGTGGTATTGTTACACATGCATTAACACATACACTGCCTTAAATGGCATTTATTTACATATACATCTAACTCTACCTACTTTGCTGTATATAGGAGGTACCAGGTCAATACCATGCATGTAAGACAGTGTGGTATTAACTGTGCTGTATAGACAGCACCTGTATCTACAGTGACAGGGGTCGAACAGCAGTAGGGGAATATTGCTACCCCTGTCACTGTACGCTGGACTGAAGAGTGGAGCAGTTGCCGTGTGCTGGGTATCTGGTTGAGCTGCTCTCATGGTGGAATGGCTAGGGCACCAGCACATGGCACATTTGGGAGACCTGGGACTGTGGTTCGGTCCCCCCACCCACCCAGGTCTCCCGTGCTACAACTTTTTATGGTGATTTAAAAAAAAAACTCTTCCTCCCTCCCAAGTTTCTCCCCATCCCCGAAGTCCCCCCCCAAGTTAGTTATTTAAGTTCTGGGGGTCTTAAATAATGTAAACACCCATTGTTTCCAATCGGTACGCTGTTCCCGACAGGTTGATGTTTTGCCCAACTCTGTTTGTGGTCGGTACTGTATGGCTGCAGCGTTTTTAGCCGTGCTGTTTTTTTCCTGTGGTAGAATGACCTCATGCCATTTAGGATAAGCACTTTGTTTTATACTAACTCATTATACTAATCTATGGCATAACTGGATAACAAAGGTAGAGGACCATGAAGGTGTGGTGGATGTGGCCTATCTGGACATAAGAAAGGCCTTCAGTATTATCCCTCATAGAAGACTGATTAAAAAACAGTGCAGCCTAGGGGTGGATCATAAAAATAGTTCCATGGGTGAAGAATTGCCTGAATGGCAGGAGTCAGAGGGTTGTAGTAAACAGGGAGTACTCTGTAAAGGGAGAGATGATGAGCAGAGTGCCACAGGGGTCGATGTTGTGGCCTTCCTCTTCAACGTCTTTATTAGGGTCATTGCAGAGGGACTGGAGGGGAAGGTATACCTCTTTGCAGATGATATAAAGGTCTGCAATAGGGTGGACATGCCAGGGTGTGTTGGAAGAATGAAGGAAGACCTTAAAAAACTGCAGAAATGGTCTGAAGAATGGCAGCTGGGATGCCATGCAAAGAAGTGCAGGATCAGTGAAGGTGTGATAAAATAAGTTTTGTGTAGACTGTGTCTTGATGGTAATATGAAAGAAATACATAGCAGAGTTGCAGTTAATGGAAGAGAGAAAACCATATAGATCAGATATTAAGTTTTCAGTGCAACACAAAGTTATAGACAGAACAAGTTTAAGTAGTGCAAGCTGGAATATTCACAAATAATATTGACAAATGAACACACGGTTAAAGACAGAAACATGTTTACACAGTGTAGCGTATCTTTCAGTTTCTCTACTCTTTAGTAAGACTTCAGCATTGGATGTTTTATGACCTTGTATATCTGGATAGCATTCCTTTTGAGGCTTTTCACCTTCACACTGCTACATCTTATCTGTAGTGCGGTGCTTCCCAGCTAATGATTTCTCTAAAACTTTGGCATTCATGTGTAAAATTAAACTTTTCTTTTCTTTTTTTTTTAAAAGCCTGCTATGAAATCACCTACGTTGTGTATATCAGTGCAACAAAAGCAAGA
This sequence comes from Neoceratodus forsteri, assembly GCA_016271365.2. Taxonomy (NCBI): domain Eukaryota; kingdom Metazoa; phylum Chordata; order Ceratodontiformes; family Ceratodontidae; genus Neoceratodus; species Neoceratodus forsteri. The sequence continues at coordinate 1,059,253,940 of CM028130.1, read as the reverse complement.
GGAAAAAGTTGGAAAGGGAGGGAGATATCAATTTTAATTACAGTTGAAAGGGCGATTAAATTGACATGTTTATGAGCTATGACACTTTCTTGAAAGAAAATTCTACCCACACTAAATGAAATAACGCATGCAAGATGGCTCAGCTCAATGAACACAGCAGACTGCTTGCTTCAATTAGTGCAATGATTCTACAAACCTCTAATTTTATCTAGTTCACCGGGAATCTGGACAGCTCTGTTTCTCTACAGTCATAGCAAGACATCTGCAGAGCTATGCCCACTGCAGCAGTAAAAAAAGTTCTTCAGAAGGAGGCTCAGAGGAATTGCTTATATAGCTCAGGAAGGAGGCGTGGTTGGTTGCTCAACCCATTGAACTACAGACATAGCCTTACAATTAAATTTATTTAAAAGAGAAAAAATAACAAAGTCCCTTAATTCTGTATTTATATAACAATGGTAGATGCTGAGCAGGCATTAGTGAATTTTAGAAACAAAAAGGATCATTTGTATTGGATTATATATGTCATGCATAAAATCTCTAAAGCTTGTAAAATGAAGACTTACTTGTAGGACAGTTGATGTAAGTGACACGGGAAATCATAACTTTTTTATTTAAAGTGGGTAGACATGGAGGGACACACTTTGTATGATATGAAATATTTTGCAACTAGCAGAGATATATAAGGTACGAACAAATTTAACTGAATAATATGTATGTTAATACTGTTTTCGAGGCCACTCTTACAGTGGTAAGAGTGGTCATATGATCATTCTTCAGATATAAGAGCCATGAACCAAAGGTGAGTGGTTAGGATAGCCTAAGAATTATGAGACCACTCTTACAAATGTAATAGTGATCTCTGCAGTGGTAACAATCTATTACTGATTGATATTGATCGATAATATATAACGTTTCAAAAACCTTACATGAACATGCCCATTTCCTGGGCAGCTGTGCATGATACAACCTTCATAGAATAAGAGTGTCTCACATGCAGAGGAAAGGAGTGCTCCAAATGGTTGGAAGAGCTCCCTCAATCAATATTAAAAAATATTATGGTTATGATTATTAGTTGAAATATGAGCACATGTATTACTGGGATTAATAGCTATATCTAATGTTGATTACAGGGATGCCCAGACTTATTTGATTTGCAAAGTGCAGGAGGACAATATTATTATTGTTTTATAAATAAGAGAGTATGGAAATGCAAAGTTAGGGTATTAGAAAGTCTGCTGACCATCCATAAATGTGGGATGAGATGTTCCTCTACATTTGAACAAATCTTCAACACAGCATTTGGTTTATCATTACAAGGGCATCCTCTCTCAAAGAAATGGTGTGTGAGTAAATTACTGTGCACCGAAAGAATGTGACAAAATTAGGGAATGCCTTTGCTGCATCTAGCAATCATTTAAACCCTGAGGAGCACCACACCATACATTCAGTCAGGGGACTTAATTTTCTTTAGCTTCACATTTCACTACCATTTGTGGCTTTGTCTTCAACCTGAAGTGATGCTTAAACATATTGTTTTTCTATAAAAAAATATACAGTACTCCAGATAACTCTGTTATACTATGGGATTACATCTCCAACAAAAGTACAAAACAGTATGTGCCCCCACTCCCCATCTCACAAGATTGATAACCTTCCTCACTGGCCTATGTCCCCAATTAACAAGTCACTGGCAGACAATTAATAGCACACTACTATCTGCAAACCTGCTCTGCAGGTGTAATATCACTGACCTTGCGGTGTCTAAGGATGATGTTTTTGAGAATGTGCCCACACTTTGCATTATAGAAAACCACTGGAAATGAAAACAAACTTGTACTGATCAAGCTGTTGTTTTAAATCATATCTATCAGACAGCCAACACTAATGATTTTGAGAAAGAGCAAAAAACACCAAAGGGTAAGCACCCCTGGTTCAGCCACTGAGGCTTTTTTCTTCTTCCACATATTTTTGAAAAATTAGAGATGATGGAGTGTGGATCACTTTGGTCCACATACTGGACTTCCTTTCAGTAAAACTTTGCTAGACCTTGTATGTTCCACAAATGAAAAAGTGTTGCCCTCCACCACCAACAATTCCCAAGTAGGTTTGATAGAGTTGATGACCTTGTCTTAATTATACCTGAAAAGATAAAAAGACACAGTCCTCGATGTTGTATGTGTCAGTTTACTGCCTATCCTGGGCTAAAAGATGTCTTAATGCCTATATAGCATTTAGCATGATTGGTTAAGTTTAGGTACAGTGGCAGTAAACCAATTATAACTCCTGAAATTATTTAATTATTTATGTCTACACATTCCAAGTACTCTTATATGACTTATATAATGCCACTGCTGAGACCATTCTTATAGTTGTAACAGTGGTCACACAAGCATTCTTAGGGTGTGAAAACCACAAACCAAAGGTGAGTGGTTTTGACACCCTAAGGTTATGAGGGAGGCCACTCTTACAACCATATGAATGGTCTCAGTGGTAGTATTAGTTATAGTCTAGTTGTATGCAACAAACATGTAAGTACAGTGTAATTACCGTGTTGCATATAATTAATGATTAGTTACACTGAAGCAGACACTTCAAATAAAGTGTAACTATATTAATATATTATTTACTGAGATGAATCAATAATATATTACAGATTTAAAAAAAAAACACCTGAAAGTGCCCATTTCCAGGGCAGGTGTACGTGAAACACTCTTTACAGAATAAGAGTGCCACACACTCAGAGGAAAAGAGTGCTCTGATTGGTTGTGAGCACTCCCTTAATCTATAATAATGATAAGAAGGGGTCTCATGCAGATAATTCTAAAATTCTAACCTAGTAAGTTCAGTAGACAAATTCTATTTTCACAAAGGTTATTCTCTAATATTCTGCAAAGTAAAACATTTAGAATTTTAACTCTGATTTCATTGTTTTAAAAGGTCTTTAACATAATTTATAATATGTTTATATGTACAGTTCCTATTCTCTTCAGGCTGTAAGAGTTTCTTCTCAAGTCCTTTATTGCTTCACAGTTCTTTCTCTCAAATAACTTGAAAATACACTCTCACCATTAGAGACGGTAACTGTACAGATCAACATGTATAATATGCTAAAGAAATTGAGTTCAGAATTACAGGATACATGCGTAAACCAGAGGACTGTGTCTATCTTCACTTTTTCATACAGTACAGTTACAAGGCCTGCCAGATCAAATAGACTACCAGAGCCTCCAGAATGCATCTGACAAGGTACTGGTGATCTAAAGGGTGGCTACAGCAATATCTCAATGGCAGACCACATCACGTCCACTACTATATTACTAGCTGCCTTTTAGATGGAGACTGAAGTCTGCAATAGGGTTGTTAGACTAATCAGTGGAAATGCTGGGGCATACAGTATGCTGTCTTGTACTTTTATTGAGTGCATACTCTTTAAGTATATAATCAGATTCTGATCAGATAAAATTATCCATCATATATATTGGAACATGTACATGATAACATACTGTAAAACAGGGTGAGCGGTCATGCTCTGATATATGCACAACTCAGGTGTGTTGTGAGGCATCAGGTAAAGCCAAGTGCCTGTAACTACCTTAGAGGTGCATATCTCTGGCAGTGATCACAAACCCAGAAGTGTGTTATCACACTTACAAAACTAATAAATAAGGGAAAAACCCATGAAAAGGTGCAAACGGTGGTCGTTGGGGAAAAATGCACAATCATGTGACGTGTTTGCACCAGTCATAGAGTAAGATTTTTTGTACCCATTTTACAAATCACTATGAATCAGTTTTACCCTTGTGCTATCTGTTGCATCTTTTTGGGAAACAGATTATCCAAGGAGCTTTATTTCACTGTCACTAGACCTCACATTGTTGTTTTAATGAAATGCATGAGAACTGAAGATATTCCTTGCCATGTCTTCAGTCTTCTGAAGTTTAATGTCTTATTTCAGATATGAGATTTTGCATTAGATGCCCTGAAGAGCACTGGTCCAGTGACACACGTGACAGATGCATCCCCAAAATCATAGAGTTCCTCACTTATGAAGAACCCTTAGGTGCAACATTGACTTCAGCTGCAATCATCTGCTCCCTCAAAACAGCCTTCATCCTCTGCATCTTCATCAGGTTTCGTGATACTCCAATTGTCAAAGCCAACAACCGTGAACTTAGTTATCTTCTCCTTGTGTCCCTCATGCTTTGCTCACTCTGCTGCTTGATGTTTATCGGTCAGCCCACAGAGATAAACTGCATGTTACGTCAAACTGCATTTGGTATTATTTTTTCCATCAGTATCTCTTGTATTCTGGCTAAAACAACCACAGTGGTCATTGCCTTCAATGCTACAAAGCCCAACAGCAAATTAAGGAAGTGGGTAGGATCAAAAGTACCCAATTCAATAGTGGCTTCCTGCTCACTGCTTCAGATTATTATTTTTGCAGTTTGGCTAACAACTTCTCCTCCCTTTCCTGAACGGGATCTGAACTCCGAAGATGAGAAGATAATAATTCAGTGTAATGAAGGTTCAAATACTGCCTTTTGGTGCATGCTGGGTTACATGGGTTTTCTGGCTAGTATCAGTTTTGTAGTTGCTTTCCTGGCAAGAAAGTTGCCCGACAGTTTCAATGAGGCCAAGTTTATCACCTTCAGCATGCTGGTCTGTATTAGTGTTTGGCTCTCATTTATTCCTGCCTACCTCAGTACAAAGGGGAAGTATATGGTTGCAGTAGAGATATTTGCAATCATTTCATCTGCTGCTGGCCTGCTTAGTTGCATTTTTTCCCCTAAATGCTACATTATCATTATGAGGCCTCTCATGAATAGTAAAGACTATTTATTAGGAAGGCAAAAGTAAGAAACATTAAACGTCATTATATCATTGTTTTCCATTGTTTCTGGTAGTGTTCGTATGTTTTCTTAGCACCTATTTCTTTGTATTCTAACTCTGGTTTTCAAGCCATAACATTTGTAGATGAATCACTTTAATTTTACAAAAATAAAGTTGACTTCCATCTCTTCCATGTTCTTGATTGTATCATCTCTGGAGAGAATTGTATTATGACAGTGCCCTTGTCTTAAATAATATCTTTCTTCATGATCTCAGTCTTTTGCATACTCAGGGGTCTCAACAAAAAAGAGCACATGGAGATGTTTTCTCCAGTGTCCTCCAGCAAGATACAGGGACGCACCAAGAAGCACTGAGGTGATAAATATAGGAGCAACTTTAGCAGGAACTTTATCTCAAAAGGTAGTAAACATGTGTACTACCAGTGGAAACAGTGGAGATGAAGACAGTATAGATTATGAAGGTAAGTCTGCAAACATTTCCATAGGAATCAATGTTTAGTGGAGTGAGTAGAGAACCCCTGTGAATTAGTATATGCTTGTGCAGAATACTGTACTTGTTTGTTCCTCTTTGCTTAGGAAGTAGAGGTAGACATGATAATTCTGGTGTCCTTTCCAACCTTGAATTACTGTGTTACTATGTCACTAAGTTACTATGTTCACATTAAGTTAAAACTTGAAAAAAAGGGGTGTGGTCCTCCTGTATGGAACACCGCCAATATCTTCTACTGACCCCTTGACTCTAAGCTTTTATTGAAATAATAATGCCCTATCCCAGATGCCACCAAAGTTAACCATCTCTAAAGATAATGGACCAGATATTCAAAACTTTGCCCTGGGGCTAAATTAGCACTGCCTGGTGTGCTAAGTTAGCCTGGAATCAATAGCCTGCTATATTCAAAAGGGATAGTCCCGGTGCTAAACCTGCTGAATATAGCATGCTAAGGAAGTCAGGCAAACTGGGCTGAGAGTGCAGTGCAGAAATAGCCCAGAAAATAAGACAGCTCTGAATATAGCAACCAGGAAGTGCAAACCACAACAGCAGCCCGGTGCACAGCGATGTGAAGGAAGGAAGGTAGAGGTGAACCATGTGAGTGCTACCAAATGAGTTGATTCAGCAAAGCTGAAAGCTCCAGCACATGTGAAATTCTGCTGAAATGTGCCATGTTTCTGAAACATTTGCATGGCCAAATGTTTGCCTGGGGCACAAATTTGCTATATTCAAAAGTGACATGCAAATGAGCCCACTTAGGCAATCTTTGGGCAAACATCCAGAGCAGCATCTCATTATGTCCAGATATGCATGCAGTTTGCCCAGCGCTATTGCAAGGTCCCACAGCTCCACCTGTAGGTCAGTCTGGAACTACAGGGGCTGGCTGGGTCTGCCCACAGCTCCACCTGTAGGTCAGTCTGGAAGTGCATGGTGGTAGCTGAAGGCTACAGTTGTACAGAACCACATAGACTATTGTGCCCCAGGGGACTACACAGCACAGGCACAGGTGGTGGTGCTGCATGCAATTGTCAAACTGTAGTTCCTGCTACAGTGCACAGCAGACACTACAGTAACAAGGGGGCCAGTAGTGTGAGGGACACAGCAATGCCTATGGTGTGTAGGGCATCAGTGACTGCTGCACTTTATAGAGTGACAGGCCCATCTTGCAGAAGTGTACTGGCAGTGGACATTATTGTTATGCTGTTGTGTGACTCACAGATGCTGCACCACTAGCATGGGATACTAACAGTGACATATACATGGCTGGGTGTTTGTGTGCTGTGGTGCCTGTACAGATGTGCGGTATGTGGCTGGGGGGGCACATACCATCAGACAGGTACACTGGTGTTGGGGTATTCCCTACACTGGACCGTTTGCACTGCATGGATTGTCTCAGCCTTGTGGCAGCATACAGTATGTGGTGCAGACTGGCCACCTGTACATCCTTCCCTCAACACCCTCTACTCCCCCAGTGCTGCACATGTGTGCTGGATTCTGTAGGTGTCCACCGAAGGGTGGTCTGCAGGTGTGTGCTATATGGACACACTGCCATGGTGTCCACTGTGCACCGGGTCACCCCTTAACGCCTGGCATGACTGGGACTGGTGGTGGATGATGTCAACGTAGGAGGTACCATCCATGTGCAGTATGTTTCTTCCATGTCTGTTTTTTTCTGTTTAATATTTACTAATTAGGGTCAATAAACCACTGCTGGCAGACCCTCCCAAACTCCATTATTCACACTTGTAAATTACTGAGTTCCATAAACCATGGTTCTATGTCATGTAAAGCCACACAAATCCACAAAGTCACACAAAGCTGATTTGCCCAGATTTAAGACTACCTTTTCCTGGGCAGTAATTTGCGCCATGCAAAGTTTCATGCTAAGTCATGCAAAAACACTTTGCTCAGTGCTAATGCACCGAATATAGCATTGCTCCTGTATTCATGTACATGCCCCCTCTTTTTACCCATTGCATACATTTTACTTTTGCCTGGCTCTAATGCAGTTTGCCCACACTATTTGACCTTTTGAATATAGTGGACCCGCGCAAACCCTGTGCAAACAGTTTGCGCCCAGTGCAAAGTATTGAATATCTGGCCCAATTTCTTTTAAAGTTGATAACTTTGAAATTGGAGGGACTACAATTTTTGTTTAATGTAAGCTTGAAGTTAGAGCAATATTCATTTGTATTTATTTAATTTATTTCTTCATTTGGATTACACCTTTGAGCATAAGTGCTCAATGTACAGGTTCCAGATCTGAGAGAAGAAGAGGATACACAAAACAATAATCTCAACTTCATTACAATTAGAAATACAGTAACAGCAGCTCACGTGGAGCATAGTTAGCAGAACAAACCAGGAGCTCAAGCAGAGTGTAGTCAGCAGAACATGTGAATAAGATTTGGGTATAGACAATAAATAGTAAACAGCAGCTCCAGAGGAGCATAATTAGCAGTAATCATTGGAAGCCCTAGGTACCTGTATGAATACAAAATAGTTCATAAGCAATTGGGGAGATAAAATGAGCCAAGGGGACCAAATTAGATTTAAAAAGTGCATTTGGAACTTTTAATGAGTTCTGTTCTCAGCACTTTCTTGAACTGGGCAGTTTTAGGGAGACCTATAAGGGCTTCAGGTAATTCGTTAAGCCATAGAAATGCCCTTATTGCAAAGGAGTACTTGCCTAGGTTAATTTTATGGAAAGGTATTTCTAGGGTATTCCTACATATACTCCTGGTAGCGTATTGGTTATTAACTGGGTGGAAAACATTATGAGTCACTAAGGGGTAAGGTCTAATAGTGCTTTTCTTGCATGCAGAAAGGTCTGATATCTTAGTCTTTCCTGGAGGTGGAGCCAGTTAGTCAGGATATAAAGGAAGCAGCTGTGGACAAGCATGTTAGCCCCAAGTGCAAAGCGACAAGCCTTATTAATCACTACCCTAACTCTGTTTAATATGGAGTCACTAGCTGGTACATAGACTGGGAGGCTATAGACCAGGATCGGCAGGACTGTGTAGGACACTAAAAGATGCCTGGCTTTGGTGGTGAGGTTCAAGCAGTTCCTGAACAGTGCACCTAACTTTCTGTTAGCACTAACAGTATTATTCACATGTGGAGTTAATGATAAAGGGTCATCCAGGATGGCTCCTAAATATTTGAAAGACTTTACCTGTTCCAATTTATGTCCTTTATCATTTAGGATGACTAGAGAAGGGGTCATTTTTTTCACTTACAGCCCTGAGAACAGTATGGTATTGTTTTTTGTATTATTTTTTTTTCAGTAGTTTAAGACAAGCTTATGTTGCATGAACCATTTCTCCAAGGACTCAAAGTTATTTTGGAGGTCAGTGCATAATGTCACCAGTTGTGCACTACTGGTGTAGATAACAGCATTGGCAATGCTTAGATGTCTGACAGGCCTTCAGGAGGCTGTTTATTAATAGACTAAAGAGGAGGGAGCTAAGTACAGAGCCTTGCAGTACTCCTATTGAAACACTTTTAACATTTTAGAGAGATATGCCCACCATTACCCGCTGTGAGCGATCAGTGAGGTAACTGTCTATCCTGTCTGTCTTTGCGGAGACTGGGTCTCAAGAACTGCACACAGTACTCCAGATGGGGTCTCACCAGCTGTCTGTACAGAGGGATGATAACTTCTTGTTTTCTACTGGTGATGCCTCTCCCTATGCATCCCAGTATCCCCCCAGCCCTCCTTGCTGCCCTCTCACATTGCTTGCCCACCTTTAGGTCATCTGATATGACTACCTCCAGGTCCCTTTCCATTTTTGTTATTGTTAGTATCTCACCCCCCATTGTGTACTCTTCCCTTCTTTGAACTGGTTTTTAAAGTAGTCAAAGGCAGCATCAATATCTAGGGTGACATTCAGACAGCTTCAGTCTATCTGGGCCACATAAGCCTAAAAGTCAGTGATCTGATCTTTGTGAAGGACCCTGCTGGTGATAGTTCAGGGAGATTTGAGATTTTTAGCAGTCCGCACACATTTTTAGTTAGTTATGTATTTATTTATTTATTTATTTGTATTTATTGCATTTTACTAGGAAAGTGGACTGGATCAAAGATCTATTCTCAGCCACATCTACATTGTACTGGGGAGTAGTCACTGATGGAGTCTGGAAGGACAGAAACATGGATTAGACAAGTGAGTAGCCAGGATCCAGCCAATTAGCCAGTCCATTTCCTAGACTAAGAAACTGCAAAACATCAACACCAGGTATTGGCATTCTCATCATAAATCAACTTATTTGGAAGCCATCAAAGCCAAAAGTAAGGTCAGTAAATCTGTTATACAAGCACTGAGTTGTGGAGTGCTGCTTTGAATCCACATTTCCATCTGACTTGTTCTTAAAAGATTGTACTTGTCTTTGAGGTCTATTCAAAACCATTTTGGAGAACAAAGGGAAGAGACTAACAAAGGATTTTTATATCCTGCATATGCCCCAGGCCAATGTTCATCACCTTCGGGAATTTATCACATTCTGGGTCTTTGAGCTACAATAACAGTTTTCTGGTCCCTGGTAGTTCACCATTTCCTGTGGATTTGATTACTTTTCATCAATCACATGGCACCTCTGAGAACATGGCTTTATATATTGTGCTCTGCAATATCATGGGGCAAACGCAGACCAGCAAGGCCAAGAGGACTAGATGCCCTACAACAAAACTAGTCTGCAAAATGATTAAAGCGTACCTTCTTAGGATACTACTTATGCTACTTCTGATATCTGGAAATGTTCATCTTAACCCAGAGCCTACCAGCCTAGCACCCCATGCCACAACAAGGCGAGAGGGGTCCCTCACATTAGCCTCAATCAATGTCTGCAGCCTCCTTAACAAACTTGACATCTTGCAAACCTGGGTCCAGCAACATAGCCCTGATGTACACTCTGTTGTCGAAACATGGCTTAACCCCAAGATACCAGACGCTGCAGTCACCATCCCTGGATACTCTATATTCAGGCAGGGCAGGGTTTCCAAATGAGGTGGGGGCTGTGCCATCTACCTGAGGAATTCCTATCTGGGTCAAGTCTTCCCGTTCTCAAACCCTAAACCACCCTCGCAAGTTCTCGCTATTAAAGTTCTACTCGGGGCGCACAACAAGGGGCTCACCATTGCCTCTGTGTACCTACCCCCTAAAGATCAGCACAATGGATTTATGAGCATATTGGAAAGCCTACAGGGATTACACCATAACTCTGAACTCATAGTACTAGGTGACTTCAACATAAATTGGCAATCGCTGGAGGCCAGAAACTACAAGGATGCTGTCACGTCACAGAACCTCACCCAGCTTGTTACCACCCCCACCAGATGCAACTATAGGACAAGGTTGCGAACACTTCTGGACTGGATCCTAACTAATCACCCTGAATGAATCTCAAAAGTCTCAGTGCTCCCTGATGGGATCAGTGACCACTCACCGGTCACATGTACCAGGACAAACAAATTCATTAAGCGCCCTCCTAAAATAATCCACATCAGAGTGTTAAAACAGGGGTACCTTGAGCTACTAAAGACACACCTAAGCCACCTGGACTGGACACCAATCGACTCTGCCATTGATGTAAACCAAGCCTTAGACCTTTTCATCAGCCACTTCACTGCAGCCTGCAATATCTTTGCACCTCTCAAAAAGCTGAAGGTCAGGGGTAGAGCTAACCCTTGGATAACCCCCGATCTAATCACTTTACTCAAACATAAGGATCATCTCTGGCACTGTGCCCATGCAACATCCAAACCTGGGGATATTCATAAATATAAAGCTGCCAGAAATGAGTGCATGCGGGCAGTTAGGAGAGCCAAAAGCAAATACTTCAAGGAAGCTCTCTCCAACTTCTGGGGTGATGGAAAAAAATGTTGGAGTAACTTGAAAGACCTTACAGGCAAGGACCCTAAGTCACCACCCACCATGCTCAACATAAATGGAACACCAACAACTGACCTGTACACCATCACCAACACCTTTAACAATGCGTTCTCCAACTTGGATAGTGTCCTCCCTTCTAATTTCAATGATGTCCCCTCTGGTAGTAACCCTCCTGCAACTACTCCTCTCGTACACCCTTCCCCACAATTCTGCTTCAAGAAGATCCCAGTGCATGAAGCCAGAACCTATATTCGGAAGGCCATTCACAATGCAGGCTACAACGGTGACTCCCTTGACCTGAAGTTGTTAGCACTTGTCCTTGAAGAAGTCCTTGAACCCTTGACAAAGGTCCTCAACCTATCACTAAGGATGTCCCAGTTCCCATCTCACTGGAAACAGGCGACCATCACACCGATACACAAAAGTGGAGAAAAATTACTGCACTCCAACTACAGACTTATCTCCATCCTCCCTCCATTGTCTAAGGCCCTGGAGTGCATCACCTCAGACCAATTAGTCAAGTATCTGGAAAAATACGACATCCAGTGCCCTGAGCAACATGGATTCTGAAAAGGGCACAGTACCACCACTGCACTGTTAGAATTCATGGGCTTCATCCATACCACACTTGATCAAGGAAACTGTGTAGGGGCAGTATTCATCGACCTTACGAAAGCCTTTGATACTGTGAACCACCCACTCCTACTCAAGCAATTATCAAACATTGGGCTCTCCAATGAAGCACTGCTCTGGTTTTCAAGCTACCTTGGGGAGAGGGTCCAGTGGGTTAGGATTGCCGGTGTCACCTCAGAAGAAAAAACAGTCCTTTCAGGGTTCCCACAGGGGTCCATACTGAGGCCACTACTCTTCAGCCTCTTCCTCAATGACCTTCCCAGTGTCTGCCACCAGAAATTACTGCTCTACACCGACGACGCAGTCATGTTCACCAACCACCAAAATGCAGAGCTCCTCGAGAAAGAATTACAGCTTGAATTCATGCACATTGAAGAATGGTTCAAGTCACACAAACTGGTCATGAACTACAGCAAAACAAAGGTTATGATCTTCTACAACACCAGGAGCCAGTACAAATCCCATGACCTCACCATCCTAAACCAAACAGGGACCTTACTTGAACACGTTCCTGATTTTAAATACCTAGGTGTCGCATTGGGCAGATCACTGTCCTACCATCGGCACATAGATTCTGTTGCCAAAGCCACCAACATCCGTATAGGCCTGCTCTACAGGCACAAACACTGCATGACTCCTGACACTCACCGGTTGGCTATCAACAGCTCTGTCACCTCCATCATTGATTACGGGCTAGCAATTTATGGCTCTGCTTCTGCCTCTGCCCTCCGGAGAATTACAGTTGCACTCAACAAAGCATGCAGGCTGTTAACTGGGGCTGATCAACTTACACACACTTGTGACCTGTACACTCGGGCAGGATGGCTACCTCTCATCAGCCGGATACAGTATCAAACCTGCCTCTTAGCCAAAAAAGTCCTCCTTGGGATCATGCCCCCGGGCATTGAAAAGCTACTCATTGACCACCACAGCACCCAGAGAACTAGAAGTTCACAACTAACCTTCCTTGTCCCCAGATGCTGGACTACCATGGGCCAGAGGACCTTTGCCCACAGAGCACCACAGTGGTACAATACTCTCACCAAAGAAACTTTTACTGCTGCTGCTCTTGGCCCTTTTAAGAGACAACTCCAACTTCATCTCATTTCAACTAGTCGTTGTGACTGCCTCGCCTAATCAGGGGCCCACCGTTCACTGCCCTCCACTTCAGTCTTGACAGCTACCTCTCCCCACCTTGCCCCCTTCTACCTGCCTACCCCCTTGCCCCCTCTCCCTTTCCTCCCCCGGAATTTCCTGACTTTTATCCCTCCTCTCCTTCCCCTTTAGAGCTCTTACCCTCACCCTCTACCCTCCGACAATGGTCTTCCTGCCTGCATACCCCCTTCCGTCTCACCTGCAGTGCTTATTTCCAAGATTGCCCTTGGCTAGTATGTCATGCTACCTAACATTTGGCACATTTTGAATTACTGGAATTTCTGAAGCCTCAGTCTCTTACTTCTTGTTATTGCGTAACTATGTATTATTATGTTGACCTTTGTATGTATGAATACCCTCATTCCTTCGACGTGGAACCTTTGTAAACTAGCAGTTCCTGCTCAAAGGTATTTGTAATCCTAGATTTCAATAAAATAAATAAAAAATAAATAAATAAAAGTTTTGGTTCCCATTTTGTAGTTGGTCCTCATGCAGTCAGTGACTACTTGAGTTAGGAAGAGGCTGGTCACTGTGTCTCTATGGGCTACACATAATTTGATGGTCCAATTAATGGTAATGTCTCCAGTGACTATAGTTACCCAATTATGAATGGTTTGTTTGAAGTGTCTAGCAAACTACTCCAGGCCTGATTGGTGTATGCCTGGAGGTATATATGCTCTTGTTATGACTAGAGATTTATTACCCTTCCCTAGTATTAGTTTAACTGCCAGACATTCGCAGTGTATTGTGAGGTTGTCAGTGTTCATTTTATAACCTTGTAGATTGGTAGTAAGGTAGATTAGACAGCTACCTCCCCATTTATCTTGGTGATCTTCTCTAAATATATTGTAACCTGCCAGGGTAAGGCCAGCATATGAGATTTTAGGAGTAAGCCAGGCTTCTGTTAGGGAAATTATATCAGGTTTAACAAGTGCACCCAGGCTTTCAACAGGGAAAGTTTCGGGAGTAGGATACCAATGTTCAAAGAAACTATATTTAGCTTCCCTTTATGGTTCAAGCCTGGGTTGTTATTTCCAGGTGGGCCTCGGTTGGGGTGGATATTACCAGACAGGAGAAGAAGCTCTAGTATAAGTCTTTTTAGATCCCTTAGGCCAGGGGTTAACCTCACAGATTTGTTTTGTGCAACAGCAGTATTTAAAGCTGACCTTTTAGCCAGGGGTGCCACGTTGAAGGGTGTAGCACCCATCAATTGGTTCCAGCATATATTGCTCTGCATACAAGTCTGGCATATAGTGGGTAGTACACGGGCACCCGTAGCCCAGTATCAATATGTTTCACTTGTACAGCTTACATATATCAATATTTTAATGTCTTATTGATATCTTTTTTTGATACACTATAATAATATATTTTACCATTTTTGATAAAGCTTTAAAATATTCAGCAGTGATTTCAGCAAACAACTGAAATCTGAAGCTAAGCTGAGCTAATGCAAAAATTCCAACTGCTGTGGAATCAACATAGATCGTGACCCCCAAGCTAGTATAGTTTTAAATGGTGACATTTTAGGCCACATAACTAGAAACAAAGATAGTTCTTTTTGTGTAGTGGGTTGCTGAAATAATTCTAGCTAATGCAGGGAATATATATATATATATATATATATATATATATATATTTATACAGTATATATACTGTATATATATATATATATATATATATATATATATATATATATACAATTGTTCTTCTCAAGCAATCTTCAGATGCTGCACAGTGGGTTGCAGCAATTAAGAAGGTAAACCTCCCTGTTATAAAAAGCAAAAATACTGTGGTATGTTCAGTTCACTTTACTACAGACAGTCATCAATGAGACCTACAGGGATATAGATATAGATATAGGTATAGATATTCAGTAGATAGCTATGCCATTTTATTATTGACAGCTGTACTGCTTTGCCTAACCCCCAGTTTACTTGCTGTCATTATGCACATTATAATAAACTTTTATAAACCCCTTCCTTATGCCTACTTGTTTTATTTCTTTTAAAATACAAAAATAAGTCTAGTCTTGTGTTACATCTAGTTGCTGTAAATGTTTTTAGTATTGGCACATCATTTTATCTGGCTTGTGGTGTGACTGGTGATGGATGTTGCTAACATATACAGTACAGTATAGTTAAGCAGGTATTTTAGTGTGTGTATATACACAGCTGCTAATCAGGGGTTACGTGGGTTGCGCAGGGCAACCAATTTGGAAGGGTGGTACAAAGGAAAGATGGTCGGGGGTATGTAGCAGAGCTGGCAAGGGGTGTAAGTGGATATGATGAGGTGCTAGATGGGGCTTTGAAATCGGAAGGTATTAGTGTTGGTACTGGGAAGGAGAGATGCAGCTCTGGAGAAGGGTAAATACAGCAGATGGTGAGGTGTGGGAGGCTGTATAGATGATAGCTGGTGAGGGGTACTGTTATGGGAGGATTATGTTTGGCAGCTGGTGAAAGAAATGGGTGTGTGGAGATAGTAAGTACAGCAGTTGGCTATAGGTAGGGTGTGGGGGTATATACTATAGTTGGCAAGGGGGTATGGGTGTTGGGAGAGGGTATTATGGCAACTGGTGAGGCATGGGGCATGCATTTAGATATTTACAGCACTTGGCAAGTGGTACGAGTGTAGTGGGGTATGTATGGTAGAAGGTACTGGTTATGAGTGTGGGAGGTAATATGTACAACAGTTGGTGAGTGGAGGGGTGAATGACTGGGTATGTACAGTACATCAGCTGGCAAGGGACAGAGATGTGGAAAGCAGTTATGTATGGCATTAAGTAAGGTATAGGGCATTGAAGAGGGTAGGTATGTCAGCTAGCAAGCAGTAGGGGTGAGGAAGTAGATATGTACAACAGCTGTTGAAGGGTGGTAGTGTTAGAGGGGGAATGTGTGCCAGCTGATGTGGGGTAAGGATAAGGACGAGAATATGTACTGTAGCTGGCAAGGGGTAGGGGTGTGGGAGGGGCATGTATTGTATGGTAGCAGGTTAGGGGTAGAGGTGTGGGAGGGGTATGTACTGTATGGTAGCAGGAAAGGGGTAGGGGTGTGGGAAGGGGTTGTACTGTATGGTAGCAGGTAAGGGGTAGGGTGTGGGAGGGGCATGTATTGTACGATAGCAGGTAAGGGTTAGGGTGTGGTAGGGATAGGTATTGTAAGGTAGCAGGTAAGGGGTAGGGGTGTGGGAGGGGTATGTATTGTATGGTAGCAGGCAAGGGGTAGAGTGTGGGAGGAGTATGTATTGTATGGTAGCAGGCAAGGGGTAGGGTTGTGGGAGGAGTATGTATTGTTTGTTAGCAGGCAAGGGTTAGGGGTGTGGGAGGGGTATGTATTGTATGGTAGCAGGCAAGGGGTAGGGTGTGGGAGGGGTATGTATTGTATGGCAGCAGGTAAGGGGTAGAGGTGTGGGAGGGGTATATATTGTATGGTAGCAGGCAAGGGGTAGGGGTGTGGGAGGGGTATGTACTGTATGGTAGGAAGCAAAAGGTAGGGGTGTGGGAGGGGTACTGTTTATTTTATTTTATTTATTTATTTATTGCATTTTGTTGACTGGGTTGGCTCACTGAGACTTGTGTCCCTTTTTCAGGAGCAACCTATGGTGTATGGCAGCTGGCAGGAGGTAAGAGTGTGGGAGTGGTAAGTATGGCACCTAGTGAGGGGTAAGGGTGTGGAAGGAGGAATGTATGGCAGCTGTTTAGGAGCTGTGGTGTGGAAGAGCATATGTATGACAGCTGATGAAGGGTATGGGTGTGAGAAGGGGTATGTATGAGAGATGTTGAGTGTCAAGGATATGGGAGGGGGTATATATGGTGGTGGTGAGGGGAATGGGCCTGGGAGGGTGTGTGTGGCAGTTGTAAAGTGGTAGAGTTGTTGGACTGGGTACGTACATCAGCTAACATGGAGTAGAGTTGTATAAGGGATATGCACAGCAGCAGGTGAGGGGTAAGAATGTTGGAGGGGTAGGCACAGAACATCAGCTGGCAAGGAGTAGGGGTGTGGATGGGGGTATATATGGCAGCTGGAGAGGGGTATGGGTGTAGGACAGGGTATGTGTGGTAGTGGGCCAGGAATATAGGTTTTAGAAGGGGTATGTAAGGCAGCTGGTTAGGGGTAAGTATGTAGGAGGGGGTATTACAGCAGGTGACAAGGATAGGAATGTGGGAGAATGAATGTACAGCAGCTTGCAAACATTAGAGTTAGGATAGGATACATGTACGGCAGTTGAAGAGTGTTAGGGTGTTGGAGAAGAATGTATGGCAGCTGGTGAGGGTTAAGGTTATGGGCTGGATATGTGCAGATGCTGACATGGGGTAGGAATGTGTTAAAGGGTATGTACTGCAGCTGGCAAGGGTCAAATATGGCAGCTGGTAAGGGTTTAAGCAATAATGCCCACCAGGGTGTGTGTCGTGCTGGGATAACGTCACACATCAGGTGGCTGGGGACGAGGCCGCAGGCAGAGTGCGTCCAATGCCTGGGCATGACATAATCCCAGCATGACACACACCCTGGAGGGCATTACTGCTATTATACAATGGCTCATTATTATACAAAATAAAAAAAAACATAAAAAAGTGTTTTTAGTAGATTTTTAGTGTGGCAATATATCTTTGTTTCTTAAAAGAAGAAGGAAACAATGAAGCAAGAAATCAATACAGTGATGTGCAGTGATAACCTGCTACCAAACAGCAATTTCCCATAAGAAGTCAGTATTCCTGTCCAGGGAAATTTCTGTCGCATGGAATCAACCGGCTCAGCTCTTCAGGACTGTTGACAGACAGTGCAACCCAGTCTGTCAGCATCTCCGTCGAGTTTTTACACAAACTGATTGTGACGAGATCACTCACTTCTTTGCGAATAAGGTTGAAGACATCAGTAGGGAGTGCCACCAACTTCACTCTAAGGGAGTTGCTGTTGCTTGGTGCCCTGTTGCAGAACCCAGAGCTTCCTGGAGTACCTTTGGACTGCCGGATGTCATAGACACTATGAGGATTGTCCAAGAGATGCGTCCCATGTGCTGTAGTTTAGACCCAGGCCCTACTTCCCTGATTTTGGGTTGTAGTGAGATCATTGGCCCAGTCTTAGCTCGGATTGTCCGGTGCTCTTTAGATACAGTATTTTCTAGCTCCTTGAAGGAGGGGGTGGTGATCCCCCCTTCTAAAAAAAGCTTCTTTAGACCCGGAGAACCTAGCAAACTACAGACCTATCTCTAACCTCCCTTTTGTGGGGAAGGTTATTGAGAAAGTTGTGGCTGCTCAATTGGATAACCATTTAACCATCCATAGTTTACACGAACCTCTCCAATCTGGTTTTCGTAAGAGGCATAGTACTGAGACTGCTCTGGTTCGGGTGCTCAATGATCTCCTGATGGCGAGAGATCGGAGACACCGCTCCATTTTGGTTCTCCTAGATGTATCATCAGCTTTTGATACTGTGGATCATGGGGTTCTGCTCGAATGCCTGAGGTCCATCTGCAGACTGCCTGGTACAGTCCTCAGATGGTTTTCATCTTTCCTCGCAGGGAGAACACAGAGAGTGGTCTCGGGTTTGTTTTCTTTCGGGGCCTTCTCTCTGCCATCACGGGGTACCTGGGGCTGGTGCTGTCCCCATGTTATTCACAGTATATATACCCCTCGGAGACATTGTTAGATGGTATGAGCTGAGGTTTCACTGCTATGCTGATGATACCCAGCTCTACCTGTCTTTTGCACCTGACCAGGTTGATGCTATCTCGGTTCAGAACAACTGCCTCTCAGAAATCCAAGATTGGATGAATTCCAATGGTCTAAAGTTGAACCCAGGTAAGACTGAGGTTTTGGTTGTGAACTCAGGTTATAGGGTAGAGGGACTGAGGACTGGGCTTCCTTCCAGTTTAGTCCTGGGGGAGGACCAGATTCTCTCCTCCGAACGGGTGCATAACCTGGTAGTGGAACTTGACGTTGGCCTGACTCTTCGACATCAGGTGTCGGCAGTCATCAAGCTGGCCTTTTTCCCATTTTAGGAACATTGCCAGGATTAGGCACCTTGTTCCACCCAGTGATCTGCCTGTTTTAGTCCATGCCTTTGTGACATCGCACCTTGATTACTGTAACTCCCTTTACCTAGGGCTTCCTGGGGTTGATATCTGCCGCTTGCAGCTAGTGCAGAACACGGCAGCATGTTTGTTGACTGGGGCATCAAGAAGATCCCACATTACCCTGGTGCTGCATGCTCTGCACTGCCTGCCAGTACAGTGGCGGATCACCTTTAAGGTAGGCCTTTTGACTTACAATGCCCTACACGGTCTGGGTCCCAACTACTTGAAAGAGCTCCTGGTGCCTTACACCCCTGTGCGACAGCTCCATTCGGCTGACAAGGGGTTGCTGGAGATTCCAAGGGTAAACTTGAAGTCATCCAGTGCTCGTGCCTTTGGATTTGCGGCACCTACCCTCTGGAATTCTCTACCCCGCCAGCTACGGGAGTGCAGCTTGGTGGGGTGTTTTAAGCAGGTGCTAAAGACTTTCTTATGGGCAAAGGCATTTCCTGTTTTCTCTTGATTTTATATTTTTGTATCTGAATATATGTTTGCTTGTATTCTTGCTGTACAGCACTTTGACATTATGAAAGGCACTTTATTAAATACATTTTTATTATTATTATTATGTTATAATGAGATATCATCATTGTCTCTGGCACACATTGACCAATCAGAGTCCATGATTCTTTCTTGCCATTGTATAATAAGATTTAATGAGGGAGGGGGTTAAAGTGGAAGGGGGCATGTACCATAGCTATCAAGGGTTGGGGTTGTGGGATAGGTGAGTTAAGGCAGCTGGTATGTGGTAGTAATGTGGTAAAGATATGTACAGCAACTGACAAAGTGTAAAGATGTCGAGGGGCATTTGTAGAGCAGCTGGTCATTATTACAGGTGAGAGAGAAGGAGGGGGTATTACGCAGTATTACTTGGTTTATTAAGGTAGAAGTAGGCAGTAGACCCATCGAGACCGCCTTCCTCACTCTGTGTGGGGGTGGATTTAGTTACCTTGTCCCAGGCGGTATCTATCTAGTTCTAACTTGAACCTATTGAAAGTGTTTATATTTACTATAAATTTTGGAAGTGGATTCCAAAGTGTGGCAGCTTTAATGTTAAAAAAATATCTACGTTTATTTGTGTTTGCCATGGGATTGTGAATTTGTTTGTTGTGGCACCTGAGGTTATTTGGTTTACTGGCTAATGTAATATTGCATTCCTTAACAAGTTCAATATTGTTCAGTATGTTATACAGTAGTAGTATGTATTCCCTATCTCTTCTTAACTGTAAATCATATAAATTAAGTGTTTTTGATCTATCTTGATAAGGTAGTCTGCTAGCCCTGGCTATGAGCTTGGTACTCCTTCTCTGTGTACTCTATTACTTTTTTATCTTTATTCAGGTGAGGGGCCCAAAAAGAAATGCTTAATCTGTATGTGGTCTTATGAAAGATTTGTATAATGGGATAATGCATGATTCAGTTCTAGAGATTAATGGCCTCTTTATTGTTGTCAGGATTCTGTTTCCCAGTTGTGCTACTTTTCTGCATTGTTCTCTTGGAGTAAAAGAATTGCTAATTATTACTCCCAAGTCTTTTTCAGAAGTCACTGATTTAATATAGTTACCATTTAATGTCTATTTATTTTTTGGATTTTCTGTACAAATACGGATGACTAAACACCTTTATACATTAAAAGCCATTTTGTTGGTGTTTGCCCAGCTTTCTATTTGTGCTAGATCCTGGGTAATTTGCTTTATTTTGACCTCTGTATCCACCACTGAGCAAATGTTTGTGTCATCCGCAGACTTACTTAATTTACTAATTACCCCATTTTGAAGGTCACTTATGAAAATTCCAAATAATGCTGGTCCCAGGACTGAGCCCTGGGGTACTCCACTGATAACATTTATTTAATTTGTTGAAATGTCCCTTATCCTGACACTTTGTGATCTATTAACAACCAAGCTTACGCCCATTTGACTGTATATATGTTAAGGCCTAAGCTAATCATTTTATCAGTTAGTAATTTATGTGACACCAGATCAGAGGCTTTTTTTTTAAATCAATGTATATAATACCTAGCAGATTGTTTTTATCAAGGTTATTGCTCACATATTCATAAAATGTTAAAAGGTTTGTGGTACGTGAGCTTCCTCTACTAAAGCCATGTTGGGTATGATCCATGTTACCCTTTGTTTTGATTTCTTTTTCTATTCTTGATTTTAATATTTTTTCCATAATTTTACATATAGCTGATGTTAAACTTATGGGTCGATAACTTTCAGCACTTTATTTCCTTATTTATGTATGGGAATGACAGTGGCTTTACACCAATCCGCAGGTACCTCCCCCTCCCTGTAAGATTTGTTATACAGGACAGTCAGAGTGTGTTTTTTGTTTTGTTTTGTTTTTGCAATAGTATACTTCATTTGATTTTTCAGAATACAAGTGCTAAACATAAAAAGGGAGAAGAAAAACAGAACATAACAAAAACAAATACAGGGTATGCATGATTACAAGGTTGAAGTAACGAGTGTCAGGATAATAGTGGTGACAAAGGTTTCAATAAGGATTGTGTGGTTGAGTTGGTAGCTTTCAGGTAGCACAGACAGTCACATTCTGCAGAAGGTTGTCCATGTTGAGTTTAGGTGAGGTTCAGTCTTCCAGTCTTCTGTACATAGTTTTGCATTAGTTTAATCTAATGAAGGTTTCACCTAGCTAAGAAATAGTGTTTCCACTGCACTCCATCTACGATTGTATTTGTGTAAGCAGTTCCGGAATGAGCAAACCATCTTTTCTGCTCTTAAGGCATTAAGGAAGGTGTTGTGCCATTCTTTGTTGGATGGTGTGACATCATCTGACCAGTGTTTGAGGACTGTCTGTTTGGCTGTGGCTGCTATAAGGGAGATATGGAACTTCCTATCGCCAAAGCCCTGGTCCAGACCATGGCCTAGTAGGCAAATCTCCAGTGTAAAAGCTGAGTTTAGCCCCAGTAGGGGGTCTAGTTTCTGTTTAATGGCTTGTCAGAGCGGGGCTACCTTGCTGCAATCCCATAAGATGTGTTTCAGGTCTCCAGTGTCCTGGTTATATCTTGAGCAGAGGGCCCAGGGCAAATGTTCCATCTTGTGTAGTCTTTGTGGGGTGAAGTACATGTTGTGTAAGATCTTCAGTTGTGTTAGTTTAAGGTTATCGGCCCTAAGGTACCTGTGGACTTCTGACCATATCAGGGTTCTGTTTTCTGGTAGGTTGAGGTTCAGGAAGTATGGGCAGATGTCTGAGTGTCTCAGGGTTAACAGCTCCACAAGTTTTTTTGTAGAGTTTAGATGTGGAGTGTTGTTGGGTTGCTAGGATGAATAGATCCTCCCAGGTGGATGGGTCGTAAAGATGCCAGGACCTGGAAGGGGAGAGCTGCTATGACTACATGTTGGAGTTGGAAGGAGAAGGGGGTTACATTAGTTCCCATGGTGTGGGACTTGAAATCATCATATGAGGTAAAGCGGTCATCTTGGATTAGGTGTCCTAGCCTGATTTGTTGGGCCATGTTGCGGGGTGTCAAAGAGTGTTCTTTTTTTGGATTTGGAAGTTAGGATTCCTGCAAATGGGTTGGTTGGGAGTTAGGGTTGGTTGGGCTTTTAAGGTGTTGTGGAGTTGTCAGCTGATTTGGTGAGACGTGCCCATTGGGGTGGTCTTGAGAGCTGCCAGGATTTTGGAGTGTGGACGTGGAGTAGGGATTCAATGTTAATATGGGTGGAGAGACACAGGTTTTTCTCTATGGAGTACCATTGCGGGGTGTAGCCATTTGTGTTGGGAGTAGAGTTTCTGGTAGGCTCTGCATGTTTTTTTTATTGGCCCAAAGGAAGTTGTTGAGGGTTGATTCCAGCTTAGTGAACCAGCTCTTCAGGCTATAGAGCTCTAGCAATTCAAGTGGGTATAGGAGCCGTGGCAGAACATTCATTTTGATTGTATTAATTTGTCCCCAAAGGGACAGGGGGAGGGATGACCACCTCACCAGGTCCTGTTTGATGATTGCTAGCAGGCTGTCTATGTTTTTAGCATATGTGTGTTACTTGCTGGTGGAGATGTGTATTTAATAGATATGGGGCACCACTTGGTTCCCCAATCTTGCACGTCGTTCTTTGAAGTTTGGGGGTTTAAGAGCATGGTGCATGATTTTTCTAAGTATAGCCTGTAGCCTGATAAGTTGCCGAAGTCTTTTAGTAGGGATAGTGTGGTCAGGACGGTGGTGGCAGGCTCCTCTAGGTGTAGGAGTATGTTATTGGCATAGCTAGAGAGTTTGTCTGGGGTCCCTCTTATTTAAATTCCTTTTATGCTCTCATTTAGGCAGATTCTTTTGGACAGGGGTTCAAGATACAGGTTAAATAGGTACAGGGAAAGTGATCAGCCCCGTAGGGTTCCCCTGTGGAGGTAAAAGGCTCTTGAATTGAGTCTATTACATCAGATTTTGGCCAAGGGGTGAGTGTATAAGAGCTGATATTGTCTATGAATTTATCTGGGAGGCCAAAGTGGCAGAGGGTGAGGAACAAGAAGTGCCAGGATTCCCTGTTGAATGCTTTTTCTGCATCTATGGATAGCAAGAGTGCTGGGCGCTTGGAGTCCTTGGTTGCCACCATCGTGTGCCAACTTCCGTAGGTGGTCCACTGACTTCCTTCCTCTCATAAACCCTACTTGTTCTGTGTCTATGAGGGGGTTCCAGACCTTTTCTAGACTGGACACCAGTATTTTGGCAAGGAGTTTTATGTCTGTGTTGAGGAACTATATGGGTCTATAGTTGTTAAGGTGTTCTAGGTCCTTTCTGGGTTTGGGAAGCAGTGTGATCAGGGCTTCTTGTAGACTTGGATCCAGGTGGTGTGTGTGTCTGTGGCTGTTTTGAAGAGCATGATCAGGGGTGAGGTCAATTGGTCCACAAAGGTTTTGTAAAAGTTGTTGCAGAAGCCGTCCAGTCCTGGGGCCTTATCCATAGGTAGATTTTTGATGGCCCATTGGACTTCCAATGTGGAGATTTCAGCACACAGTTGAGGTAGTTTTTCTGGGGGCAATTTCAGGAGCTGGGCAGTGTCTAGGAACTTATGTATGAGGTCATCTGGGGGGACCTGGTCCACTGTATAAATTGCCTGATAATATCCAGCAAATGCCGTGGTGATGACTCTGGGGTAGATGATGAGGGGGGCCTAATGGGGTTTGGTGTACCCCTTTTATTTGTCTGGAAGATTCCTGCTGCTTCAAGTGTAGGGCTAATAGTTTCCCTGCCTTTTCACCTTGGTCTATGCATTTTGTTTGGGCTTTGAGGATGTCATGCTCTGCCTGTTCCCAATGGGTTTCATCGTACTGTGCCCTAAGAGTATTGAGGTGGAGCCAGTCCTTGTCAGTCGAGGTGTGTGAAAGGGACATTTCCAGCTCCCAGATATCTGTAAGAAGCTGTTTCATTTCAGCCTCTTGCTTTCTCTTCCTAGCCGCTGCCAATCTAATGAGCTCTCCTCATATTGTGCATTAGACGCACACCATAAGGTCTGGAAGGTTGCCACCATATGATTGTTCTGTCTGAAGAAGGTGTCTATACAGAAGGCAATCTTCTTTTGGAGATCTGTGTGCTGTAGAATATGGTTATTCATTTTCCACAGTCGATCACTCCCCTTCATTGCTGTTTTTGGGGCTAGGCTAAGGAGCACAGGGGTATGGTTGGAGACCACCATGGGCAGGATCTCACAGGTATGTATGTCAGAGAACAGTGTTGGGGAGGTGAGGTAGTAATCTAGTCTGTATTGAGTCTTGTGTACTGGGGAGTTAAATGTGTAGTCCTTCTCCCCTGGGTGCAGGGCCCGCCAGGTCTCTAGAAGACCTAGGGAGTCCTGTAGTTCCAATAGTACTCTTTGGTTGGTACTTAATCCACCCCAGCACAGCCCCAACTTGTCTAATGCTACATCCTGCACTGTGTTCCAATTCCCCCACCAGCACCATAGGGGTGTGCTTGTAGTCAAGCAGATCCGTTAAGAGGGTTGTGAATAGTTGGAGGCAATCCTCATTGGGGCCATATATGGTTGCCAAGACAATGTCCAATCTGTCCAGTGTCCCCTTGAGTATGATGTAACATCCCTGTGTGTCTGTTTTTATGTGGTGAAGCTGGAAGGGGGTGTTTCTGTGCACTACAATCAGTACTCCCACTCTCTTGTTGTTGTGCCCCACTGCGTGGATCTGCCCAACCCACACCCTATGCCACAAGTTGGTCTGCAAGGGAAGGGTGTGTGTTTCCTGTAGAAAGGCTATGCTGGTCTTGAGTTTTTTAAGGTGTCTAAGTACTTGGTAGCATTTTTCTTTTGTCTACGCCCCTCTAATGTTCCAGGTCACCATGTTATAGGTGTTTGTTGCCATGATAATATATATGCCAGCGGGTGCTAGTCTCTCGGGGCTGTGATTTGGTTTGCTCACCTCGGAACTTCAGGTGGCAGTGCAGGTGTTGATACAGCTATAGTGGTCACCTGATTGATCCGGACTCTCCCAGGTTCCAGTAGGTGGGGCCCATAAACTCAGGTAGATAATTACAAGCATATGATTGTCCTGACATTCTCATCATCCTGGGATAAAACACATACAAATACACACATCTATTATATTGAGCTACTACTGCTACTACTAAAATTATATACAGTACATTCATCACAATAGGTGAAGGTTGTGCTGCTTGTTTGAGTTGTGGTGGGGGTGGGCTGCTGAAGCCGGTGTCCCCGCTCCCTTCCGGGACCAAGGTTGGCTGGCAGGGACAGTCACCATGAAACCATGATCCACTGTGGGTTCTCATGTGGGAGTTCCCAGTCCGTGAGATTGGTTAATAGGTAGGAGTGGTGATTAAGGTGGCATTAGTCCTGCCCAAGGGTGTCAGGGTAGGGCCACTAGTGGGATATGTATCCGCACAGAAGTTTGTGGATTTGGGGGTTTTGGGGGCACTTTGAGGGGTGGGATGGTGCTACTGACTGCAGGGGACCCAGATCACTTGGTAGGAGGGCCATGGAAGGGTCATTGACCTCTCTGGTATTGTATACAGGCCAGTGGTGGTGTGCGAGGGGTGGTGGGTTGGGTGCCTGCATTTGGCTGTTCTGGATGTATGGTGGGAGTGGGGGTATTATGCCACAGGTCTGACCTGACTTGGATCTGTTGCAGGTGGCAACTGCAGAAAAAGAGGGGGTAATATATACAGCGCCTTTAGTAAATTCATTGCCCATGTTGGGGCAACAGATTCCTGTCCCTCACCATGTTAGGTGATAGCAGGTGTATGAGGTGGGGGGCTACGGGTAGGCTTTTAAGCGGGGACTTGGCTGTACCTGGGTGGGGTGGAGGGTAATAAAGCTGTTTGGTAGTTAGGTAAAATACAGGTACTTATCTTGCATATATAAGTTCATGGCAGCAGGGAAGAAGAAATAAAAGGGAAAAAGAATCTCAGTCCTTGGAGCGGAGTTGGTTGGGAGGAGGTCATCCTCGAGTTATTGTTCACACCAACTCACTCTCAAGAGGTTGCACTGGGCATAGACTTTCCGCGTTTTATGTCAGAGTCCATCTCTTGCAGTGGTTGTGCCATTTCTAGTCAGCCAGGGGTTGACCGCACTAATTCATGTTTGCTTCTCTGCGCATTGTGATCAGAGCAAGGGCTGGTCCTGCTGGAGCTGAAGGATGTAAGAGATAGCCACTATTGTTGATTGCTGTATGTGTAACTTTCTGGTTTGAGTGCATGCTGATGGATTTGGGTTGCATGGTGGTCCTTCTGAGTAAGCGTTTGGTGTGGTGGATGGTGGCTTGTGACTGTGAGGACAGGAGGGGTTTGTCAGGATGGATAATTTCAGTGATGAATGCTCTCAGAGCTGTAAAGCTCGGATGGATGCTGGGTTGTAGACGGAGGCCGGGGGGATGAGTTCAAAAAGTCCTTGGGTGGTACATGTATTGCCTCTATGGTTTGCTTGAAAACATGACCTGTGCGCTGTCACATACCCTGGTGTCAGTTCCAGTGTTCAACGGGTGCATGCAGTGTCTTAGAGAGACAAGGCTTGATTTAGCTGTGAATTTGTGGTATAGGGTGTTGATTGCCATTTCATTCTATGTCTGTGGGGCAAAGGGGAGAAGGGCGCAGTGCGCAAAAGGTGTATCTTCTCTCTCATCGCTGACTGTCCCAGGACATCTGAGTAGTTTATGAGCTCTTGCAGCTGGAGAGATTGGGGAAGGAGGAAGAAGAAGGCCAGATGGACAAAGAGAAAAAAGCAAGTGTTTATTTACAAGCTTTGGTGGTCATTTTGCCCTTCACTCAGACCACGCCGACTTTGTGAATTTGGTTGGCGACCCCATCCTTTCATCTGTTCCCCATCCCCGCAAGCAGGTCACAGTGCACTGTGTCTCAGTGATTGGTTGGGTTAAATCCAGGTGTTCCGGGGGAAGAAGTAGGTATGATGTGCGTTTTGTAAGCTTGGTTACTGGGGGGGGGGGGCACCCATATAGGAACCAGGTCTGTCTGAATGGTTTCAGGTGTCAGTAGGATGAGACAAGATGTTCTCACTGGATAATGCTCTTCTGGGCTGTGATTGCTCCTGGAGGGCTGGGTTTCTGAGCCTGTCGGTGGCTGGAATAGCTTAGGGAAGTGCTTTGGAAGATCCTTTTTGGCTGTGTCCACATTGTGAAATTCAATGTTGCCTTTTTCCATCGTGACAATCAGGTGAGCTGGGTGTAATATTCTAAAAGAAATCTTGGCTTGGTGAAGGGCAGTCTTGATGGGCTGGTATTCTCATTGCCTGTCCCGCACCGCTGGTGTAACGTCATGAAAGATAAAGAACCTCTGGTTATTCCAGAGCAGTGTGCCCTTTTTCCTCACCTGAGACAGGATGAGTGCTTTTTCCTGCAGGTTTTGACAGCGGGTAATGATCAGTCTCGGCCGTATGGTGCTGATTTGGGTGCATCGAGCTCTGATGGAGTGATGTGCCCATTCCAGCAGAGGGGCAGAGGTGCTGGCTGTGGTCCCAATGATTTTTGCCAGCAGTTTTGGATGAAATTGAGAATAGTGTTGCCCTCCACTACAGTAGCTCTGGGATGCCGACGAGTACCAGGTTATTTATCCGGTACCGACTCTCCTGTTTTTCAATCCGGTCTTTTAGTTTTTGCAGTTTCTTTTCCATGCCGGCTACTTCAGCTTCATCTCTGGCTTGTCAGTCCTCTGTAGAGCTGACTCTAGCTTCCACTTCGGATATACGTGTAGTGAGGGATTCCAGCATAGGTCTCATGGTTTTAATGTCCCTTGCTGAGTCTCCAATGGTAATTTTGACTTTCTCAAAGTCAAGGAGGAAATGTTCTAATTTGTCTGCCAGAGAGCTGCCCTCCATTGCAAAGGTTGGGTCATGTTCATTTGAGGCATCCTGTTTAGGTCTTTTGGCTGCGTGCGAGTGAGCTTCTTGGGGTGGCGGGTTTGTATTCATTTTTTGTTGTGTTTGCGTGGGCATACTGCAGTCCCATTTAATAATTCATTCCCTAGTAGCATTGCCAAACAAAATTATTCAATTGAGATGGGTTTGGAGTACATTTGGACAGTTTGCCATGCATTTATTTTAAGTTACTCAGGGAGCCGATGGGGACTCGACCCATCACTCTGTGCTCATCATGTGACTCCCTAGTCAGAGGGTAAGTTATATATTGAATGGCTTCTTTTATTAAGTAGTTGTTAATATTGTCTGGGCCTGGTGTGGAATTGGGTTTTATAGTTTGAATAGCTGTCTTTGCTTCCTCTTATGTTATAACTATATACACCACCTCATTATGTACACATGTTTTTGTTTGTTCTTTCCTTGAAAACATCGTCCCAAAAAATTTGTTAAATGTGTTAGCAACTTCAAACCTATCTTGTATCTCTACTTCATTTTTAGTTAAGCAGTTTATTGTATTGTCACTATTTTTGTTAGAATTTATGTATGCATAAAAAGCCTTAGTGTTATCTTTTGAAACTGATAGTTTGAATTCAATATTCTGTCTTTCCCTTTTTAGTCATTCTTTTGTTAGTTTTAATTCTGATATACACAGTGCTTTGTTTTCCTCTGAGTCAGACTTTTTAAATTTCTTAAAGGCCCTCACCTTCCTTTTAATTTTTCTAATTTTATACGATAACCACAGTGGTATTCCTTTATGGTTAGCTGTTTTTTGTTGTTGTTGTTGTTGGTATATATAGGTATTCTAGTTACTGGATAATTGATTTGAGTAGTTTCCAGCTTTCCTCAACTTGAAGGTCTGCGAACATTGTTTTCTAATCATAAGACTTTAGGGCCTTCTTAATTTTTTTATAATCACCCTTTGAATAGTTATATATATACCTGGTGTAACATATGGTTGCTTTTTGTCTATCAATTTTAAATATTACTGCATTATGATCACTCTTTCTTAATGGGCTTGCGACTTCTAGATCACTAATATCAAATGGTAAATTAGTAAGTACGATGTCTAAAATGTTCATATCTCTTGTTGGCTCCATCACCGTCTGTTCCAGTCCTAACATGAGGAAACAGTCAAGGTACATAGATTCAGTTGGGGTATTAGCAGTTAAATCATTCCGATTAATAAGTGGAAGATTGAAGTCTCCAACTAAAACTAATTCTGATTTTTTAGCTAATTCAGTGATTTATTTTATTAACTGTTGATCACACTCTATATCTGCAGATGGTGGCCTGTAAAAGTTCCCAATAGTTATTTTTTTTCCTTTGTTTTGTTCTGCTTTTACGTATACCCCTTCTATTAGTGACCCACCTAGTGTATTTAATATTAGTTCTGTAGAGACTAATGAATTTTTAACATATATTCACACACCACCCCCTTTTTTAATATTTCTATCTTTATGGTATAGGGTGTAGCCAGGAATTGCACAATGCCAGGCGGACACCTCATCCCACCAAGTTTCTGTGATGACTGCTATATCTCTTTGTTTTTATTGGATAATGGTAGTCAGTTCACTGATTTTGACTGTATTAAGACTTCCTGCATTTCATACAAAAATCTCATACCCATATTCTGTTTTGTGAGTGGCTTTACTCACCAGCCCCAGTTGCCCCCAACTATCTAGTTTAAATGTTTATCAATAATATTGGAGATACTCTTCCACAGGGCTATACTATCCTTTTTACTGAGGTGCAGCCCATCCCAGCTGAACAAACTTAGATCATTCGAGAATTTTTCCCAATAGGTAATACATACAAGATTCTTATTGATACAGTGCACAGGGCTTGCGGCATTCTCACAATTCCGATCAGGATTTTCACTCCCATGCACCAAATGCCACAAGTTAGACCAGCTCCCCCCTGTTCTAACTTGTGGCATTCCATGGACCATTTTTATGATGCTTGATCATAATTGATTTTTATGATGCAGGGTTGCTATATACCAATTTTAATATGTGGACTCTGTATGAGGTATCATATCATTGATCTATGGCCTTGTACCTGTAGACTGTTTTTGTGTAATGAGTAGAGATGTAGTGAAAGTTTTACTATGTGGGTGAAATTGCCATGAAGTCTGCAATTTTGCTCCATGTGGCTCTTTGCATAATTATTTAAAATAATCTGGAATTCGCCATATGTGACTTCACCTTGCTTTGGGGTGTTTTAAGTGCAACTTGCACTTAAAAACCCCAAAGCAAGTAGAGGTCACAAATGGTGAATCCCCCCAACATCACCCCTGATCTATCCCTGATGTCTGGTGGTCCCCCCCCCACCCTGGGGGACACTACCTGACTGGGTGTGGGTGGGGGTGGGGGCCACTAGACACCAGAGAAGGGGTTAACTAATTTTTTTAACATGGATCAGACTCGCGGTTGGGAGTGAGTAGGGTGGGGTTCTACCTGACAGGGTGGGGGACCACTAGATACCAGGGAAGGGAATAACTAATTTATTTTAACATGGATCAGACTTAGGTTGGGGAAGTGGGTGGAGGTACTACCTGAGAGGTTGGGGTTGGGGGTCCACTAGACACCAGGTAATGGGGCTTTAATAAATATATATATATATATATATGTGTGTGTGTGTGTGTGTGTGTGTGTGTGTATATTACATGTGATGTGGGCTGTGGTGAGCTGTGGCTGATTGGTGACTAGCAATCATGGGGGTGTTTGGGGGCAGAAGGATGATTGTTGTGTCTGGTGGGGGGTGCTAGACACCTTGTGGGCTGGCCAGAGTTTGTGTGGGAAGTGTGGAATTTCATGGATGAAATTCCACACTCTACATTCGATCTGGCCTCAGTTAATTAGGTGAATTTTGTGTATTGCACTTTACGTATTGAGCGCAATACACAAAATACTTCTCAGAGTGAAGTTTGCCCACTTCACCCACCTCTAGTGGTGAGGATAGGGGATGCAGCAGAGTAGGTGGGTGGTATACATAAAAACCCTAATATGACATTTCCATACTTTGTGGACATTGTGTTTGCAACCCTAATAGTTTATTTCCAGCCTTTGTGCTGTTTGCATTTTGTGCGGTAAAAACCCTAATGAGCATTAATATAGTTTTTTTGCCATACATTTTCTTGTTTTCTAAGAAAGTTGTGTAGTAATCTAATTTATTCATCCCTGTAATATGTTTTTAAATATTTTTATTTTTGTTAAACCACCCCATTTTATAAGTAATAAAGTATTTCAAAATCATAGAATATCGTAGAAGTTGCCTTTTCAATTATTCAAACATTATACACCTTAAAAGTGCAATATATACATAAATGTTAACTTATGGTAGAAGAGGTAGATTAAAATCAAATTTTGCAAATATAAAAATCTTGTTTAGTAACAGTATTTGCAAAACACAAACACATTATCTCAACATGCAAATCGTGTATATATTCTAAATTAATAAGCAAAGCTTGCACTTTAAAGAAAAAAATTGTACAGTAGGAATAGTTTTCACAAATCCTTTTCACTGCACAAAGATTTATATATGTTATAAATTTTCACAAATACTTTTTACTGCACAAAGATTTTATCTTATATAAATCATCACAAAGCACAAAAACTACCATATAGTATGAATAGTATTTGAAAGACTTTGTAACTTCACAGTCGGTTAGAATGTTTGCACAGCACAAAAAAAAATGCCATTCAGCATAAACATTTTTAGAAACCAGTTTTCAATATTTGTGCTACATGTAGATTTTATAGGAAAAAATAATATTTGTGAAGGATTGCTTTGCGAAGACTTTCATTTTTAATCACAGATAATAAAGTAGTGTTAATTAATTGTTTAAAGAAAAATGTGTTGTACAACTCATAGTAACCCTCCCACACAAACAGTACACTGTTACCCTTAACTTTAACCAAATTAAAAAATTATGTTACCTTAAATATTTTGTGTTAAACTTTAACATGAAAAAAAGTCTGCATATAGTTCTATTTTTTTTTTTTTGGATGCTTGTTATGTGCATGTGTGAACAATTACTTATAAATAACTTTAAAACTATTTTTTTACCCCAAACACCAAGAAGACTTATATCCATATGATATGATACCTACAAAACCTGTGCTTCATATCTCAACTCTTTACTGTTTTTTAGCTGAGTGCAAAAATTGAGACACACATATATAATTGTAGCCCTTAATATTTCAGAAACTTCATAACCAATCTTTACAACATTTGGGGGTTAGGTGATCTTGGGATTGCACAGGAGCATACCAAATTTTGTAGTCCTAGGATCTAAGATGACTGAGATACAAGGCTCTGAAAATGACCATTTTTAATGAAACCCCAATGCATCCCTAATATACAGGCACTGGTAGGCGCAAGAACCATTAATGGTTTCAAGCACAACTGGAACTAAGTAAAAGTCTTAATAGTTACACAGGGGGAAAGCAACAGGGAACGGGGAGAGGTGGGTGTAATAACCTAGACTAGACAATAGGTTCCTGAGGTAGGATAGGGTAAAACAGGGTAGACTGGATGGATCAATGGTCTGTTTTCTGCTGACTTTTTTTATCTTTGGGCCATATGGAGTGCATCCAAGGATGCCAAGGGAGTTCAGGGAGGTACTGGCTGCACCTCTGACAGTCCTGTTTAACAGCTCACTGAAAGCAAAAGTGGTTCCAGAGAACTAGAGGAGGGCAGATGTAATCCCTCTTCATAAAAGTGGTAGCAGGGAGGAGGCTGGCATATATAGACCAGTCAGCCTGATATCAGTGGTGGAAAAATTTATGGAATCATTGCTGAAGGAAAGGATTGTAGAATATCTTGAATCCAGTGGGCTACAAGACCCAAGGCAGCATGGGTTTACAGTGGGGAGGTCATGTCAAATAAATATGAGATAGATTTCTTTGGCTGTGTGACAAAGCAATTAGATAAGGGTGGTGTGGTGGATGTGACCTACCTAGATGTTAGTAAAGCTTTCATCACTGTTCCATACAGGAGACTTGTAAGCAAGCTGGGTAGCATAGGAGTGGGTCCAAAGGTAGTAAACTGGATAAGAAATTGGTTAAGGGATAGATGACAGAGGGTGGTGGTAAACCGAGCTCACTCTGAGGAAGGGAAGGCGACCAGGAAGGTGCCTCAAGGATCAGTGTTGGGACTGATCCTCTTTAATGTCTCTATAAGTGACATTGCAGAGTGGAATTTCATGGCTGGAAGGGAAGGTCTACCTCTTTGTAGATGACACCAAAATCTGCAACAGGGTGGACACTCTATGGGGATAGAAAGGGTAAGCAGACACCTGAGAAAACTAGAGGAGCTGTCAAGGGTATGGCAGCTGGGTTTTAGTGTGAAAAAGTGCAAAATAATGCACTTGGGTCACAGAAATCCAGGGGCAGAGTGGTATTGGTGATTGCCAAGCAGGAAAGAGACCCAGCAGTAATTATATCTGATGATCTTAAGGTGGCGAGGAAGTGTGACAAGGCAGTCAGGAGGGCTAGTGGGATGCTGGGGGGTATCACCTGTAGAAAGAGAGAGAGGTGATGTTGCCTCTGTATAGATCAATGGTAAGACCTCACCTAGAGTATTGTGTCCAGTTCTGGAAACCACATCTCCAGAAGGACATAGAGTACACACTTCCAGAGGAGGGCAGCTAAAATGGTACAGGATCCGTATCAAAAGCACTACAAAGAGAGACTAAAGGACCTCAATAAGTACACCCTGGAAGAAAAGAGGGAGAGGGGGCTATGATAGAGACCTTTAAATACCTCGTGGAGGTAAATAAGGTACAGGAGGGAAGTATTTTTTAGAAAAAAAGATGCTCAAGAACAAAGCGACATGCTATGAAGCTGGGGGGGTAGATTCAGAAGAGATGTGAGGAAGCACTTCTTCACAGAAAGAGTGGTGGATTCCTGGAACAGCCTTCTGGTAGAGGTGTTGGGGGCAAAACAAGTGGTGAGGTTCATGAATGCATGGGATAATCACAAGGGAATCATAGTGGAAAGGATGTGGTGGAGGGAGAAAGAGATGTAGCTCAAGTAGGGTCTGTGGTGATAACGTAGGTAGGGGAAAATTGGCAGACAAGGTGGGAAAAGCAGTTCTTATCTGCTATCAAATGCTATGTTTCAAGTTTGTATTTCAAAATTCTCTACAGGATGAGGGACTAAATCAGTACAAGCATTTGAATTTTGGTATCACTTCAGCTGCAGAAATCTTTCAAAAAGTTATTAGCAAAACATTGCCAGGTTAAATGTGTTCTGAGTGTCAGTAATGATATCCTAGGTTTTGGGAAAACACAAGAGTAGCATAAGAGTAGTATGAAGGCTGTACTTCAGGGGTTGACAGGGAACAATCTGATCTTTAAAGCAAAATGTGAGTTTAACAAACGGCTACTTGACTTTTAAGGAAATGTTTTCTCAGTAAGGGCTATCAGCAGATCCACAGAAAGTGTGGGACATTAAACGCACTTCAGAGTCACAGAATTTTGCAGAAGTAAGACGTTTCTTGGGCTTAGTCAATTATTGTGGCCATTTAATTTCTGACTTCACTACAATAACACAGCCATTATGTGAACTAACAAATAAAGATCACCAATAGGAATGGATTGAGCAACATAAATATTCCCTCAAAACATTAAATGTGGGCTAACCGGTACTGTCATGGCTTATTTTGCTCCTCAACCACATACTGGGCTCATTGTGGGTGCTAGTCCAGTAGGCCTTGGACCTACTGTACTGTATATTAACACAAAGAGATCCACAAAACTTGGGTAAGATATCTGCTTTTGCATATGCCAGCAGGTCTCTGTCTCCCATGGAGCAAAGATACTCTCAAACAGAAAGAGAAGCATTGGCAATTATTTGGGGTTGCCTACATTTCCATCTTTATATGGACTCTGTTTTGTAATTGTCACTGATCACAAGGCCTTAGAGACAATATTTACCAATCCAATGTCCAAACCTCATGCCAGAATTAAACAATGTTTTTTGAAAATACAAACCTATGACTACCAAGTAATTTACAGACCAGAGAAATATAACCCTGCAGATTTCATGCCAGGCATCATGCAAAACTGTCTAGTCCCGAAAGAGGTATACAGTTCAAAATGATTGACGCCCATGTTAATTTTATTATTTCTCAAGCAGTCTCAAGGCTATGACATTAGGGCTCTATGATGCCGGTTCAACAACACTTTCGTCGACCGGCATCACAGCAACAGGATTTATGTTGACCACAAGTTGTGGTCAACATAAATTCCAACTGTCTCCCTGTCCGTGTTTTCATCGGGGGGCTTCACTCCCCAAACAAATAGGGGAAATCATGATGGAGTCCTTAAGACAATTAAGGAATTTGAACAAAAACAAGAGGAGAAATGGTAAAATAAGACAGTGACAGTATTTGGATGGGAAACAACTAAAAATGATACTATAAGCAAATTAAAAGAGATATGGCATCTTTTTTCTCAAGGATCATTAAACTGAATATAACTAAAAATCTTACAGAATACATTACAATACATAAAGGAAGGAACTTAACATTACAGATAGAGGTTACATTTAAGAAGACAGAGGTAGTTCAACAATTGCTAAAGAAAGACCACTTACTTGAAAAAGCAGGATTTTACCTGATTTCAAGTAATGACTGGACTAAAGTAGAAAATACAAAAGAGGCTGGAAATGACAGACAGAAATAAGAAAAGGGCCTAGAGAGGTGGAAGACAGTTGGAAACAGTACATGGACCATAATAAATACGAGACTTTGGAAAAAGTAAAAGAAAAAGAAGACTGACAGGAAATTAAAAGGACTAGTCATGAGAGAGAGAACAAAGTAATAATATAAAAATAAAAATTCTGTCGTGGAATATAGAAGGTACCTATTTAAAAATTACAGATCCCAAAGCTGAACGGTTCATTGCAACCTTTGACTTGATATGTCTTCAAGAAACTTGGTGCAAAGCAGATATGGCCCCTAAAATTCCGGGATGTGCAAACATCTCAAAATCTGCAATTAAATCTGCATAAAAATATGGGTGACAAAAGGGGGGAGTTGCAATATATCTAACAACCAAAAATAATTATAAAATTACTAGGCGATACTCCACCCCGTAAGACATGCTGATGGTGAAAATAGAAGATGGAAATGGAAAAGGAAACAGAAAGACTAAAATTATAATTATAAACATATATTTAACTCCAGTGGCTAAAGATATGGATAAAATATTAGCTAGAGTTAAAGCAATATTTGACCAATTAATGGATGAGAACTGAATATTCTAATCTATATAATAGGGGATTTCAATGCAAGGATTGGAAGAGATTCAGAAGGTCCAGGATATTTGGACATAATAATTGAAATGAACCAAAAAGTTACATGGACTAGAGCTTCAAAAGATAGCAGGAACAATGTGAGCGAGAGACTCATAAACTCATACTTAATTGGTAAAAATATGCTTCTACTAAATGGGAGAATACTGGGGGATAACGAGGGAGAATGGACATATATTGGATCTAGAGGTTCTTCAATTATTGATCATGTTTGGAGTAATTTAGAGGGAGTCAAAATAAACAAGGATATGAAAGTCATGGACAGAATGGAATCTACACATAACCAATACTGCTAACTATTGAGATTAAACAAAATATAAATAAAGAGAGAGGTAACGATAAATTAAGTACTACTGAAGGTTTGGAAATAATCAACCAAAAAAGAATTAAGTGGAATTTGAATACTATAAAACAATTCGATAATTTATTTAAAGGACCAATAAATGATATAAGAACCATGATAGTTGAAATGCAAATTATAATACAGTAGTAAAAAATTGGGCTGACTTAAATAGTCTGGTTCGACCTTGCTGCATAAGTAATAAGATTGGAAGGCAAATAAAGATCAGGCATGGTAAGGCATGGTTCAATGGGAAATGTAGAAAAGCAAAATGGGCGTGCAGCCCATACCATTCAAGGCAGTCCAGATATGTGAATGAATTCATTCACATATCTGGACTACTCATATATAGCTGCGCCTATTGGCTCTTGCTCTGCACCAATAGCGGCAGCCCTACTGGGCAGTCAGTTGGCGGTAAGCGGGTCGGCAGGCGGTGGGATGCTGCCACCTGCCGCCGCCGGGGGAGCAGGGTGGTAGGGGCTTGGGTGGGTGGGGTGGGGGACACTATATCACCAGGGATATGGTCTTGGGGGTGTTGCCACATTTTTCAGCCCACGATCGGGCGTAGTGGTCCACTGACCACCAGGGATCTGTTCTTTGGGGGGTTGCCACATTTTGTAGCCCATGATCAGGCTTAGCAGTCCACTGGACCACCAGGGATCTGTTCTTGGGGGTTGCAACATGCTGCAGCCTGCGATCAGGCTTAGCGTCCACTGGACCACCAGGATATGTACTTGGGGGTTGAATCCTGTGCTGCCCACATCGGGCTGGTGAGGGTATTTTACAATTATTCCCACCTCGTGGGCTATGGGGGTTTATTTAGCTTATGCCCGTGATCGGGCTAGTGGGGGTTATTTAACCTTATGCCCGTGATCGGGCCAGGCGGGAGGGTGATTTTACACTTTGCCCGCAATCGAACCAGTTGGGGGTTGGGGGGATTTTTTACACTTTTGCCCATGATCGGGCTGCAGGGGGCATTGGTCCCCGATGGCTGCTGCCTGGTAGGGTGCCAGGCACAAGTCCTCAGGGATCGGTGCACCTGCATGCTAATGGCATGCAAATGGGGCCATAAATAGATGCAAATGGCCCTCCCTGTGCCTTGCATGAATTATGGCCCCATTTGCATGTCACCTTTTGAATATGAGAAATTTGCGCATGGCGCAATGGTACTTGCGCCACCGCAACTTGAATGCTCCACTCTGACCATTTGCAGTGGCGCAAGTTCCACTGCACCATGCACAGTGGCTGGGAGCTGGGTGATATTCTAGGGAGTTGCTCAATAGCACAACTCCTTTGAATATCACCCCGGCCACACCCCTGTGCAACTATTTTGTGCAGCGCAAGGGCTTGCGCCACAAAATAGCGCAGTTTGAATATCCAGCCCAGTATATACATTAATAAGGAAAGGAAAAAATATAAACAAATACCAGAGGCAGAAAAATATAAACATACTAAAATTCTTTGGTGAAAAACTGAGGAAGACAGTGAAAGAAAAAGATGGAAGAAAATTTTGGCTAATGGTAGTCAAGGCTTTAACAAATATGCTAGGACAGTAGAAGCATATATTCATCCAAATATATGGGTTCTTTTTTTTCACAGAACTCTATTATTCTCAACAAGACAAATTATTATTAAGAGAAACAGAAAGTTTAAAAGATCAAAAAATTACATGTCCAATACCTATGATAATAACCTTAGAGGAAATAAAAGCAGCAATTATGCGGCTAAAATCCAATGAGGCCTCAGGACTGGATAAAATATTAGGAGATATGTATACATATTATGCAGACTGGTGGGCACCAGTAATGGAGAAACTATATAACATCTTTGTGCAATGACAGAAATATCCTACCAGCTGGAAGGGGAGTATTATATATCTGATTTTTAAGAAAGGTGACCGAAATGATCCTAAAATGTATCGCCCAACAAGTCTAATAGATATCTCACAAAAAATATTTACTAGAATTATACTAGAGAGACTAGAAAAATGGGCAGATCATAATAACATCTTACATGAAACACAAAATGGATTCCGGAGAAACAGATCTACAATTCAGCATTGTTATACACTTAAACACCTGGTCTGGAAATATACAAAAATCAAAAAGACCAAGCTTTTTTGTTGTTTCGTGGACTTTATATCCACATTCGATAGTATTAGTAGAGTAATATTATGGAATAAGCTAAAGAAATTAGGGTTGTATACGGTACTACTTAATATCTTAATAAGACTGCACTCAGATACGTGGGGAGTAGTGCAATATGACCAATATGGTGTGTATGCATTGTTTCTCTTTTAGGGCTGCAGTGGGTGGAGCCCTGCAGTCCTATTGCTTTCAGAAAAAGGGGATTCTGCTTTCTTTCCTTCCTAACAACAGTTGCATCACAGTTCCCTACGCAGTCTGTGAAACCCTCCGCTGTGTCAGTGTGGTCTTCTCATAGGCACTTTTTTGTTATGTGGGATGGGGGGCAGTGTAGTTTGATATCACACTGATTCACATTATTAAGATTCCTGGCTTTCTTTCATGCTTAGATGTCTGCATCAGTGGGGAGTGGAGGGCCTGGGCTGCTTTAGTGTGGCATTGCTCACCTTACAGACATTCACAGCATTCTTTCATCTTTGATCTCAAGTGTGTGTGCATGTGGGGGGTAATAACTATCTGATTTCAGTTTGGAAGGGTGGAGAAGATTGGTGCTATTGTCATTTGTACTTGTAATATGATCTATGGTTGCACTGTCTCAAAACCATGCTTTTAGTAAAAACTTATACATAAAAGGTTTAAAAAAAAGTGAGCAGTTTCAAACGTTGACTTGGTGCTAGACTCTATCACTGTTAAAAGCTCTCATACTGTAGAGAAGCAGAAGTATGCATTTTCTGCATCCATTTTATTTTGGAGCATAAAGTTTTTTTTAAATAATTCCCATGGGGGGGCATGGCCATCTACCTAGCTGTGAGGACATGCTCTCAGATGGCTCCCGCTTCAATATCCATATTTAGTTATGTTTTACCTAGTCAGTGTCAGTGGCTCAGCAGGTAGCACACTCACCTCTGAGGCCAGGAGATCAGAAGGCTGTGGGTTCTATCCCCCACACCAGGCACTTGGGTTAAATCCCAATACTGACACTGTAGTGCATCATGAGAGGGGTGCTGCACTCCTGAGGTGCCATCTTTCGGATGAGACATTAAACTGAGGTCCCATCTGCCTGTTCTGGTTGTAGTTCTGGTGGATGTTAAAGATCCCATGGCACTTCTCGAAAAGAGTAGGAGAATTTCCTCAGTGCCCTGGCCAAATTTCCCTCCATTCACTAAAAAAATACCACCAACAGCTTAATCTGATTCAAGGTCAGTTGGCAATCATCTGTATCCCTCTCCCCCAGGTCGTGCCTGAAAATAGGCAGAATTTGTCTAGTGCACTTACCCAGTCAACAAAAACTAACTAACTATCTTTTGCCAGTGCTGTATCTAGAAATTGCTCTTGTTGGATCCTTGAAGTATAGAGGATATCTGAGGACCCCAAATTGTTTTGAAGATGGGAAGAAAAAACATGGAACAGAAGGACAATTTCTTTGCTCCATGTGATGGGGCCTCTAAGCTGCCATCTACTCCAGCTAATTTGCTGACTGCAGACCTGACCATAGATGAACCTGGTCTAGTGATGCTGGAATCCCTGCAGGTAGCAGTGCTGAATCTGACCAAAACAGTCCATGAAATGGGTAAAAAAATGGATGCCTACCAGGACAGAATGGTACAAGTGGAACAAAAGGTGAAAGGCCCAGTGGAGACGACCCTGGCAGCTGAAAGATCCTCAGAGAGAGCACAAGCATCAGTGGCCACCTGCATTAAGGAACAAGCTTAACTTCAATCACACTTGGAAGACATAAAGAATACAATGAGGGCTGCTAATGTGAGGATTATTGGGCTATTAGAGGGAATGGAAGGAGACGATCTACTTGGTTACCTAACTGCTTGGCTTTTGGAGACCCTGGGCCTGGACCTGCAAGAGAAGGTGGTCCGTGCCTATCGGGTCAATCTCCAGTGAGTGAGTACATCAATGGAGGGCTCTCAGATTGTAATGCTCACTACCACCTCAGTGGTGGTTAGCGAGTGCATCCTTCAGGCTGCATGGGATAGGCAGGGCCTGGAGCTCAACGATTCAAGAATGTTGCTTTTCCTTGAATTATTGTATGCAATCCACATGAATCAGAAACATTTCAATGCTGTTTGTCACCTCCTATGGGAATTAGATATCCCAAACAACCTCCTAATGCCAGCTCGTCTACATGTAACAGTTGGAAGGAGGGCCTACAGCTATACTGACCCGAAGGAAGCTGCTAAATTAGTAGAGAAAC
This sequence comes from Neoceratodus forsteri, assembly GCA_016271365.2. Taxonomy (NCBI): domain Eukaryota; kingdom Metazoa; phylum Chordata; order Ceratodontiformes; family Ceratodontidae; genus Neoceratodus; species Neoceratodus forsteri. Next base: position 1,059,212,488 of record CM028130.1, on the reverse strand, counting down.
TGAAAGCAGAGAAAGCAGCTTGGGAAGGAGATTCATCTTCAGAATCTGAACTGGGAGACACATGAACAACTGTAATGAGTGGGGAGAACTTTCATCATTAAATAACCTAAACTGTTTCAGCTACTTAACTTTCCAGGAATGTTTGGTTGTTATACATGGGTTTTGATGTTATGTCTGTCAGGAACCCAGGAAGATGTTCTGTTTTTTTTCTTCTTCACTTTCCTGGCCTAAGGTTGGACAAGACAAATAAGTTTCAAAATGGTCTACAGCATAGACTTATGATAAATATTATTTTACCTCATTACCTGTTCAAATTTGGGTTTTAGCGTGGTTTTAATAACATTATGGGGATGGGTGGTAGTTTTCAATTGATGTTTGGTTAAATAAAAAGGTTTTGTATGATGTGGGAGTGAAATGGGAGAGATTATGTAGTTATACTTGAAGAGCCATAAATTTAAGGGTGCTATAGCCCATTTTTGCAATATACATGAGTAAATAGAAAGCACTATTTTAAACAGTTATAAGCATTAACAGCATTAGCCACTTGCTAAAATGAGTATATAATATAATTATGGTGTTCCTCCTGCTCTTGTATCAAAAGTAGCAATGTCTCTCTTATCTGCTTATCAATTTATGTGGTGATCATATGCCTGTATTGCATTGCACAGAGTGTTCTGTGTACTATTTTACTGCATAAAATCTATAAATAAAAACTATAAAAAAAAAATAGTTCCTACATCTGGAAGAATGGTCCTGGTTAGCTTTAGGTTACAAACATTCAACACCAGATCCCATGGACCCGAATCATTTTAAAATTATTGCATCATTTATAAAGACAAAAGTAAGACCTGTTTGGCAAAATCAAGTTCTTATTTTTGAAGTTTTACTGCCATTGTTGTTACTTATTTTCCTATATTCTGTAGGAGTGAGGATTATTTTTAATGCTAATTACATTTGGCAGAACTCTAAAGACACTGTAGAACACAGCAGGTGATATTTTCAAAGGTTAAAAAAATGATACAGTTGTGTCAAGACACCTAAATTTGCATCATGCAGATGCAGCATAAAATTGCACCATATTTTCATAGCTGCATCAAAACAATACTTATACTTGCATCATAATTGTAGCGTATTTGCAATATATTTGTGGGATGCATCACTACTGCATCATGTCCGTGTCACTTTTTGCATCACTAATCTACAGTGGATGCAAGTGGAGTAGCAGCAGATTGTGGTGCATCCATCTTCTGATGGCAGTGCACCCTTCTGATGCAGACACAGCTGTGATCTGTGATACAAAAGAGATGCAACTTGCTGCTGCATCTGCAGCAAATCTTTGAAAATACAGGCCTATATATTTACCCCTCCCCCCACACCATCTCTCATAAACTCCAAACAGTCAATTACAGATAATGGGTCTAGAATGAAGCACATACCTTCCAATAGAGATCTGCAGCCAACAGAGGAAAATAAAATAAGGGTCATGTCTTGCAGCATCTTGTTTTTCCTCCTCAAGTTCAAGATCAGGAGAATTACAGCACTGAAGATGTTCTGTTCCTCACCAGTTCCACCTGTTAACTGAAAGCCACTGACTACTGCTCATATATACACATGTGTGTGCTATTAATCTAACCTTTTCTGAAAAATTATACTTTCACCAGCTGCTTTGCAATGAGAGGGAAAGGAAGGAAGCAAGGAAAGTCATGCTGTTGACGCCACCATTTTTGAAACATTACATCTGTTCTATCTGCCTTAAGATAGTGAAACTAATTTCCTAATAATTGTAAAGATGAAGCACATTACTATCTAAACTGGAAAATAAGGTGTTTCTTCACAGATGCACCTTCTATGAAAAAAATTCCCGTCATTATGAGAAGAATTTCTTTTCATTTCATAAAGTTTTATTTTTATACATGAAGCATTTGTTAGGGAATGACTCCCATTTACAACAAAGACCTGTGTTCCATACATAAAATTTTCAGAATTCCATAATACATACTAACATACAACATTGACACAAACATTAAAATTAATTAAAACATGTACATTTTAAGCTAAGGTGTGTAAACAATAACTTTTTAAAAATAATGGAATTCTGCACATTTCTCAATTCAAATGGTATCTCATTCCAACATTTGGATAAACTGTTTTGTAGTGTAAGTCTTCCTGTTCTATTATAGATTCTTTCACTAATAATTGTTAACTTATTTCAAATTTTACTGTTTTAAATTCAGGGGGTATAATTGTTATCAGATGTTTCAATGGATGATAATGTTTATGAAATATCAATTTTTGACACCACAATAACCTTAAGTATTTTCTTTTTGATTCAGGTTGTACCCAATTCAGTTTTCCAAATAAAGTACAATGATGAATTCCATGTTTACTTTTCATTATAAATTTCCCTAATCTATAATAGGTACACCCAATACTCTGCAACGCTGTCTGAGTGGAGAACATATATAAAAAAGATCCATATTCCAAAATGGGAAAAATCATTTGGGTGACAAGTTTCTCTCTAGCTTCTATGCTGAGATACCATGCTACTCTTCTTAAGGCCCCCAAATGCTGATTTACTTTTTTAACCTGTTGAAAGATGTGTTTTTATAGGTTAATTTTGAGTCTATTAAAACTCCCAAATACTTATATTGTCTTGTGTTCGTGATTAACCCACCATCTGCCAACCTTAATTGTATGTCTATTATCTTTTTTTGTTTTTCTCCCAACCCAAATACCATGCTCTGTGTTTTTTTTGGCATTCAACACCAAACCCATCTCTCTAAACCATTTCTCTAATGCTAACAGATCATGTTGCAATATTTCTTTAAGTTGTTCTTCGGTATCAGCTGATGAGACTATCACAGTATCATCCACGTAAAGTCTCACCTCGCTGTATAAGATTGCAGATGGTAGGTCATTCACGAACACATTAAACAATAATGGGCCCAACACTGTGCCCTAAGGAACACCTCTTTCTATTTGTATCAGATCTGAAAAAATATTCCCATTTGAGATGCAGTGCATTCTGGCTGAAAGATATGATTGAAACCATTGTAGTTCCACACCCTGAACTCCCATTTTGCCTAACCTGGCTAATAGTTTATTATGATCAACTAAGTCAAAAGCTTTACTTAGGTCCACAAACACCACCCCTGTCTTCTTACCCATATTTAGTGAATTGGCCACCAAACTGTTAAAATCTATTAGAGCGGTGTCTGTGGACTTCCCTTCCCTAAATCCATGTTGTTGACTTATCAGTAACCCTCTTTGCTCCAAGTATGGGTAAAACTGTTTATGAACTTGTTTTTCTAATAGTTTTGATAACACAGGGAGTAGGTCTATAGTTTGATGGGTTAGTACTGTTTCCCCCTTTAAAAATAGGGATAATTTTGCTTGTTTTCCAGACTTCTGGAACAGTTTCACTTCTTAAACTCCAATTTACAAAGTAAGTGATCATGGGTGATAGAATGTCCACTCCTATTTTTAAGTATCTTGTATCCAGACCATCTAGACCACCAGCTTTTGCAATGTTCAAGTTTAACAATTCCCTTTTTATTTCCTCTACAGTTACTTCCCTAAAATTAAATCCATATTCATGGTATATTACTAACTTTTTCCCGATTTCTTGCTCCTTTCTGTTGATTTTGTAGATATTTCTGATGACTTGATTGAAAATTTGGAAATATATAAATCAGGCAGATCTCTAAAATATTCATTAAGTAGATTAGCTACTTTTACGGGGTCTTCTTCTATCTTATTATCTTGTAGAATTGAGATTTTGTTTTTTATTTTAACTGGATTTTGCAATTCAGATACATATTTCCAGAACGTTTTTGGATCATTAGCTTTATCAATGTTTTCCCTGTAGTACATATTTTTTGCTATCTTAACTTCCTTTTTACGCTTGATCCTCCACTGCCTGAACTTGTCCCAATCTTCTTTTGTTGTTGTCTTCCTTGCTTTTTTCCATACTCGATTTCTTATTCTTAAATACTTCTTTAACATGTCTGTTAGCCACCTAGCATCTTTATTATTTCTCTTCTTTAATACTTTAGGTGCATGTTTATCTATTACTTCTGTTACTGAATTATTGAATTCTTGTATTGCAAGTTCTAAATCAGGTATCAGCAGAACTCTATCCCAACGTATTAATTCTAAACTATTTCTGAAAGCTTCTACATTAAATTTCCTTTGGTCTCTAATCCAGTAAGTGTCATTTGTTTTATCTACTGGTAATTTTAATCCCACGTAACATTTTATTGGGTTATGGTCTCCTAAATTCAGTGGCATAACTTCCCAGGTGTTAACTCTTAAATCTTGGGAAACAAAAATTAAGTCAAGTATTGAACCCTTATCTTTGTTTTTTGAACATCTAGTGGGGGTTTTAATAATTTGCACCAACCGTAATGCAGCAAAGCTACTATTTAATGTGTCCCCTCTTTCCTGAAACCAGTCTGCATTGAAGTCTCATGTTAAGATGGCTTTTTTATCCTTCAATTTATCTATTAGGACATTTGTTAATGTTTGAAAATGTTTCACTCTTGTTTTGGGGAGACATAAATTACACCCACTATAAATTTTATAAATAACAGTTCTATCATTAAACAATGCATCCCTTCTATACTTTGTGCTAGAATATTTTTGTAGGAGCCTAAGATGTTTTTAATATACAGCATAACCCCCTTCCCCTCTTCTCTCTGTCTAATCTTACTATAACAGTTAAGAATAACAGTTTAAAATTTCCCCTCCAGATAAAATATGTATCTAGCCAGGGATATGAAGATAATTGTGGGGCAGCAGGGTAAATCATATGAGGAGAGACTGAGGTTCCTAAATATCTACTCCCTGGAGGACAGAAGGGAGAGGTGAAACATGATTGAGACCTTCAAGTACTTGAAATAGATTAATAAGGTGAACAGGGAGGGCATCTTCAGGCTAAGCTGCAGTGAAACTGCTAAGGGGCACAGCCTAAAGTTGCGAGGGTAGTTAGAAGACAGTTCTTCACAGAAAGGGTGGTGAGCAAATGGAATGCGCTGTCAGAAGAGGTGATCTCATTGAGGATGGCAGGCAGCTTCAAGAGAGGCTGGGACAGATATGGGTGAAGATAAAGGTAATGGAAGGAGGGGAGGAAGGTAGTGGAAAAGTAAGAGATGGGGAGCAGGAACACCAGCCTGAGCTAAGAACCCTGGGCAACGAACAGACTAGATAGACCAAAACGCCTAATTCTGTTGGCTTCTTCATATGTTCATATGAAATTGCAGCCTTAAGTAAAAATGTTAATTCTTTCAGAAAACAGCCTACTATTATGTGTGATAATCGATTCTTTTAACTATATAATATGAATAAATAAAAGATTATACTTTATAGCTGCTGTTTCATATATTTTCTTGGTTGCTAATCAATACATGCCACAATTCTGTATGATCCTGCAAGGGGCACAATAAATGCTTTGTTTATTGCACTGTCATATTTATTCTGATTATTTTTGAACTAGCTAAATTCTCAAAGTAAACAATATATACTCTCAGAACTCACTTCCATTCTCATGTCCTTATCTTTGTTTAATAGAGATTTTCTTTGCCAGCCCACCTGCTGGTGCAGTTGCAAGGCATCTGCTTGTGGTGCTAACATCCTGAGTTTGGTGATGGACTCGGGAGTTATAGGGACAGCTGGGGAAGGGGTGAAGAATCAAACATCCTGAAGACTGCTCTCCTTCTCTGGGGGAAGGGGGAAGAGTGTTTGATGCTTTGCAGACCCCTGGCAGAGGCTGGGAATACCACTGCAGCCAGTACCATCACCTTAGGGGGTGGGGTGGATGCTAGATATCATTGCACGTCCCGGCCCCAGGGATCCAACATTCAGAAAGACAGATGGCCCTTGGGCATGATGCCCTGCTCTGCCACCATCTCCACTGCCACCAATGTCTACCAGGGGGATCCGGCTCCCATGGCCAGAACCCAGGAGGTAAGCAGAGGCTTGCCAACAGTATCTCTTGGGGGGGCACCCACCCTGCAGCCCCACCCAGGGGGTAAGCCTGGGCATGGGAGGACAGTAGGCAGGGCAGGGCTGAGTTCTGGTAAGGATCGGGGTCTGCCCTCAAAAAACATTGAGGGTTTCTTCCCTTTCAATTCTTAATACATGTATGTAGATGTTCAGTTCCTCTCGCTCCATAAGCTGTGCCTGTTATGTTTGTTAAAACAGTAAAATAATGGTCCCCAAATTAGTCATGTTCTAATATAACTATTCATAATAATATAAATGATTCAGTTAGTAACTAGCACACCATTATTATTTTGTCACTGTATGACATCTCTAATATTGGTGGTTCAGTGTTGCTAGTACACTTCCCCTAAAGTAAAACTCAAATAACCTCATTAGCCTGTATCAGCATCTCATCTGTAAGACTGCTGCACTCAAAGCACTAAAGATTCTAAAATACACTTATATACTGTATCAAGGTTATTCAGTTACACAGGGTCACCATCAGCCATGGGTGATACTACATGTGTTCTAGGCCATCCTCATTGCCTTCTTTTTAATGGAGGTACCCACCCCTACCATACCAAGTAAACAAATGATCTCCTAGGCATCACCGCATCACTTGGTGCACCATGCCATTACACAGAACGTGATGACATCATACACTTCTGGTGACATAGTTGGCCACCCAGTTACTTGCAAAAGCCTGCAAACCCCCTCCTGGGCCAATGGATTCAGCCCCGCACCAAAAAAACAAAACAGGGTGAGGGGCCCCGGTATGATGAAAGGCAGATTTCATTAAGGTCATCAGCTTCAGGGCCATTGCCAGCTGGGGTTTATCAGGTTCAAATGGACCCCACTTTCCCCCGACACCATTTTCCTTTTTTGTATGTGTGTGTGTGGTTTTCTTTTCTATTCCTGTCCTTTTAAATACATGCCAGCAGAGTACATGGTGGGCACAGTTGCCCTGTGCCTTCCCTTCTTTCCAGTATATCCCGCCCAGTCCTGATAATTGGCCGATCTGATCCTGTGATCGGCAAATCATCATGACTCATCTGGACATTAGTGTGAACCCAGAAGTGCACTAGAGTAAAGTCCGATGTCGTGCTGCAGCAGATGAAACGTTCTGTTGCGGAGTGTTATGGAGGACATAGGATCTTGGTAGATTTGGCAAAATGCAAGTATTGTTTATTTTGGGGTTCTACACTGATTATTTTTTGTTTGCACTCTTCCCCACGATTTAAAGTGAAAGCAAGTGAAAGTCATATTTAAATGAAGCAACTCTTTTTTAGATAGATCAAAGACAAATCTAGTCAAGAGTAAATGGATTGGGATTGGAGCTTTCCAAAATACTGATACTACATTAGCATGCATCAAAAGTAAGGGTTCTCATATAAATATGTTAGACATACAGTTTGGAATACAGGATATGGTCTGCTATAATTGGGAATCACACTTCCATTCAGCGTGGGCCTTACCAAGAAAGAGTTTTTCTTACAAAGACCTTTTTGATGCCCCACTTTCTCTATGTAAGCTGTCTTACCACTTATCACTTTGAAGGCTAAATTATAAGTAAAAATGATATAGTATTTTTTCATATTGCTCTGAGGTAGTCGATTAAACCCCTTCAAATGAAGCATAACCTATTTGCCTATTAACAAGGGGGAAGTGGAAATGAGTAATCCTGTAGTGTTTTTCACAAACTGTCAAACTGGGAGAGAGCACAGCAAACACACAGAATAATATTCAATGTACAGCTGTTCTCTTGCTTTTCAATTGTTGGTATTCCATTGCCGTGTAATGAAACTATAATGCTACAGTGCCTGCTACTCCAGAGCTTCATTTATATGGGATTCTGCTGAATATTTAGTTACTTTTGCAGTCTGATGCCATTTATTCATACTACAGACTGCAACATTTTTTTAAATACTGTCTCCCCACCCCTTTCTTAAAATATTATTGAAATGTCAAACTATTTCGGTTACTTATATATTTGGGTAGGCTAATACTGCTGAAATGAAGCTTCTTATGTAATGGGCTTTCCTGTCAAACCATATAAAGGTACACACCCCTAATACAGTATATACCTTGGTTTAGTTTTCCTGCCCAGTATGTGAAATATGGTCAACTTCATGTGTCCCTATGAATTTGGCTGACCGAAAATAATGCACGCTGTAGATTTTTTCTGCTTTTTAAAAGAAAGTGCTTACAATTGGATGGAAGAACTTCCTAGCTCTTGTGCACAGATCTGAATGAGAAATTCCAGCTGTTTGTACCAAGACCATGGCAATCAACAGACGTACAAAAGATTATAAAATTCTGTGGTCAGTTTTGATACTACTGGTTTACTAGTATGAATGTCTCACCTTTCCTTTTCAAGCCATTGTTTCTCCTTCTGATCTACTGGGTGGCCCCCCAGCAGACCAGCCCCCTTAGCCTCATCACTCACCATCCCAAGATATTGTACTTGCCTCAACCTCCTTCAATTCCCCTGTGGCCTGCTCCTGATGACAGGGCCCTCTGGGGAATGTGCTTCCACTGGTGGGAACAGGATGATGTCTCAGGTGGTCGGTGCTTGGTTGATGGTATGGGGCCTGTGAGAGATTGGTTACACCATCCTGCTGCTGTGGTGATTTTTCCACAATTTGTCTCCCACAGGGACGTGCTAGCATGCAATGATGTGATATGGCATTGTGCAGTTGTGTGCAGACACGCACCAGTGTCTGCAGCAGTCCTCAACCCCCCCAGGCAGCCTCCACATTTATGGCCACTCAGTCTATGCTGATCAGCAATCAAACAGTGGAGAACGAAATTCCCTCCTCCCTCAAGGATGAGAGCTATCCAGTGGTTCAGTCATTACTCCTGCTCTAGCCAGCCCCCTGCAAACTGAGCCCACTCCCATGCTTGGTTTTCTGGAATAGTGAGCAGATGCCTGGCTGCTGTTCTGCCTGGCCAACCAATGACAAAACTTTAAATTCCAGATCTGTTGTTATTGAAAATATGTATATTTTAAAAAGTAATCATAGAAATGATAAAGGAATTCCCTACGAAGCATCTGATCACCAGATCATATACTGTAAGACAAAGTTATCCAAAACTGTCTATTTCTTACTGAAATAAGCAACACAGATAAGCAAAATGAGGTACAATGTGGGACACTGGCCCTCAAAATTTTAATGAAGGACACATTTTGAGCATCTGTGTCTCTCATTTCAGTAACAAAAGGATGAGATATGACATGGCCTAAGGATTTTAGACAGAGACAATTCCTGGTGCTGAATTGTATCTCAAGGGCATAAACAAAGTGCAGGTGAGGGATCTTTTCCAATGTAGAAAAGATACCAGAACAAGGGGGCACAATATGAAATTGGAGGGGGGTAGATTAAGAGGTAACATGAGGAAGTTCTTCTATACAGAGAGGGTGGCAAACACTTGGAATAGTCTGCTGCAAGAGGTGGTAGGGGCAAGCACAGTAAAGGGGTTTAAACATGCCTGGGACAAGCACTAGGAACCTTGGATGGGAATGGAGTGATGAAAAGCCATTGACCACTTAGGTGAGTGAACGCACACATGTATAGGGCCTAAGGGCAGACTGGATGGGCCTGGCAGTCCTTATCTGCCGACAATTTCTATGAATTAACTATGAAAGTTACCAATGTGCCAGTTACCTGTTTTGTGTGTAGATAATTTTTGCAAAGGTTCATTCTGTGTATGCGGATGTAGTATTTTTTTATATGATACAATAACAAAACCACTGCATTGTTGTGTTTGTATATAATTATTTTATATATTATCAACAAAAGGCCAGAGAAAGAAATACATTTACTCATGCATTATGCAGCAGTTCCCCCACCCTCTCCAACGTCTGGTAATGTAGGGAAAATGGGAATTATCTCACTAGGCTCCCAGATATGCCCTGGGGTACTACATGCTTCGTGGCACATTTTGTGGGTTGTTTTGAAGCTAAATAACTCAGTCTGAGCTCTCCACCCTTCCTGTAAGGAACATTATTATTATTTAGCTGGCTGCATGGTGGAGGAGAGCTCAGACTGAACTACTTAGCTTCAAAATAACCTACAAAATGAGCCACAGAGCATCTAGTACCTCAGGGTCTCAGGGGTCTATCAGCCCCCAGACCCCTGCTATGACTCCTGCAGCCAGTCAGATAGTAATCATTTTCCTTAGAGCTCAGATATGAGTTGTTTAGCTTCAAAATAAGTCACAAAATGCACCACAGAGCATTTATGACCCCAGGGCTTTTGGGGGCCTGGCAGCCCCCAGACCCCCAGCTTTTTGGAAAAAGCCACTGACATCAAAAAGAGAACCCCCGTTGCAAAAATCCTGGCAATGGGCCCTGAGCTTGGACCTAAAAAATGTATAGCAGCACCTACTAGGAAACAACACAGTAATACCGTAGTTCATAAAATGCTGCAGTACGCTGCAGGAAACAATGCAGTTCAATATCAATTAAAGCCCTTTCTACTGCAGTATTTATACATGTTCTTATAAGCCCATCATGCTGATTACTATGGAAATAAAAAACAAGCTTTTGTCAATGCCAAATGTTGTCTTGCTGGCGTTGACATTATTAGTGCAAGAGTTAGAGAAATGCATAATAGGAATGCAAGTGAAGTATAGAACCGACGTGAACCCCAGCCCACCCTGAAGAGCGTGACATGCATTGGGGTGTGCCTTTGGGTCACTGGCCATAACGCTAAAGCCATTTCACTTCACCCTACCCTGCAGACTCTGACAAGTGTTGCATTGTGCCTTGGGGTCGTCAGGCCTTATGCTCACCCCATTTCATAAGGAGGTATGTTGAGATGGGTGCAGCATAGGAGAATGGAGTGAACTTTGGAGCCAAAGAGTCCAAGGCACACCTGGATGCCTGTCAGTGGCTGTAGGGTGGGATGTTATGGTTGGAAACCTTAACGCCCTGGGCGTTTGTTGGTATTCACACTCCAAATTTTCAACATGGCCTTTTTCTGACCCCACCTCATGAAAGCATGTGGGACCTCTGCTTATGAATAGTGTCTCTGTGATTTTGTTAATATGTCCCGAACATTGATTTCCCACAGTGACCACACCATTCTGCATCACATAAAAATGTCAGCTGCACCATTCATTAGGAGGTGTGAAGAGATGACAATGTTGACAATCTGGAGTGAAAATATAAAAAATGCTTGACGTTACAAGCATGCATGAAAACTAAGCAACATACCCTTGTAACAGTCTGTTTTTTGGAATTTTTTTCACCAAATTTTTAACTTAGGCATTTTGGGATCTTTGCTCATGAACAGTGGCAGTATGATTTTCTTAATTTGTCCCGAATGTTGTTTTCTCACAGCGACCGTGCCATTGTGCTGCAGATGTGCAAAACCACATTTTGGGCAGGATGTCAAAAATAATAACTGTACTGTTCATAAGAAGGTATGCAAAAATGGCAATGTTGAACATCTGGAGTGAAAATATTAAACATTTTCTAACTTACGACAGTGTGTGGACACTGCACACTCACGCTGATAACATAGTAATTTTGCGGAATTTTTTGACCAACTGTTTAACATAGGCATTTTGGGACCTCTGCTCATCAACAGTGTTACTGTGATTTTCTTACTGTGTTCCAAACATTGTTTTCCTACAGCGACTGCGCCACTGTGTGCCGGATGTGTGAAAACACATTTTGGGCAGGATGTGAAAAATGAAGCTGTACTGTTCATAAGAAGGTGTGAAAAAATGGCAATGTTGAAAATCTGGAGAAAAATGTTAAAAATCTTGAAGTTAAAAGCGTGCATAGAAACTGCGGAACACACGCTCATAACAGTCATTTTTTGTAATTTTTTCACCAGATTTTCAACATAGGCATTTTGGGACCTCTGCTCGTGAACAGTGTTACTGTGATTTTCTTACTGTGTCCCGAACATTGTTTTCCTACAGCAACTGTGCCACTGTGCATCGGCTGTGCGAAAACACATTTCAGGCATGATGTGGGAAATGACAGCTGCACTGTTCATAAGGAGGTATGAAAAAATGGCAATGTTGAAAATCTGGAGCAAAAATATTAAACAGTCTTGAAGTTACATGCGTGCATGGGAACTGCGCAATGCATGCTCGTAACACAGTCATTTTTCAGAATTTTTTCAGCAAATTTGCAACATAGGCCTTTTGGGAGCCTACCTCATGAACAGTGGCACTGTCATTTTGTTAAACAGTCCTGAAAGGTGATTCCACGCAGTGACTGTGAAATCATCTTTTGGGACCGAATAACGCCATGACAGTGCCTGAATTAATGAGGAGGAGTCCCAATAACCCCATGTTGAAAATTTGGTGCCAGAATTCCCAAAAATGCCCAAAATATGCTCCAAAGTTGAAAAAACCCTATTTATGCCATTATACAGCTTACCAGCATTTCTTCAGTTCACGGTTGGCTTTGAAGAGTGTAGATGTGTTCCCAGTCCACCAAAGATCATCGCGCCAGGCTCCGGAGGTAAGTATGGGGTGAGGGGGGTGTGGGGAGGTGGGGTGTGCAGATAGTGGTTGTGGGTTGGGGTGGGGGCCATCAACAGCCAGCGAGGGACCGTTTCCTTTGTTTCAGGTTAAAAAAAAAATCACCACTGTCAGTTTTCTGTTTTTTTTTACAGGTTGTGGCCACACTGAGGTAGGCTCCCAGTGTGGCACATTGGTTGGGAGGGTCATGTCACCCACACTGGGGTGTGCTCCCAGTGTGGGCATGGCACACAATCGAGGGCAGCACCAGGAAAATGGTGGGGGGGTTAACATGCCAACAGGGAGATTGGGCACTCCCATCAGCAAGGATGTCTGCATTTGGAGGCATGATGCCGAGGGGGATTGGGCACCCTCATTTTTCCCTGCTGGGAAAGGGGTAAGAATGTCTGCATCTGGAGGCATGATGCTGACAGGCGGGATTGGGTACCCCAGAACTTGGCTATTAGGGACTGAGAGGGCGGGCGATGAAACGCCGACTGCCATGTTTATTGAAATGTTACACCACACAAGGCACACCCTGCAATGATGTGGAGCTCCCTCATTGCAGTTGCTGAAACATTTGAAGGTGGTGGCACACTTTTGCACTGCTGTCATAGACAGCATGCAGTCTAATTCATGTCATGGAGCCCGGCCTTAAAAAGCAGTAGCGCCACTGGTCACAGCATGACAGCGCCTCCAAAACCTGCTATTCCAAAGTTACAGCAACATGTTTCTTGCGCAGGTACAAGTCAACATAAAAAACTAGCAAACTTGAAAACTAAACAAGATACTGATAAGCTGAGTATTTAAAAGGTGCAGAAGTGTGGAATGGGAAATAGGGTGGGGTCCATAATAATATCCAGTCATGGCCTTTACCCAGTATATGGAACAGACCATGACTAGCCATGGCTTGCTGTAACTCTGAATATCATTATGAATTTTAATGACTACCACAGCAGCACTGATTTGTGTTATAATTCAAGGCACAAGTATTTCCAAGGCAGCTGCGTGTAATATTCCTATTTTCAGAAGTGATATTTCTACTGACAGGAGACATGCAAGAAGCATGGTAAAGAAGAAATATGTGAAACTCAGTGCTTCAGAAAAACACTGCTACAAATGTGGTCCTAAGAGCAGATAGCACGCATTCGATGTCTTTGAAAAATGATATCCCTTATATAGTCAATTTTTAAGATTAAAAAGAAAATAGTGATCAGCCCAGTGGCGTGGAGGGGTTGGTCGGGGAGGAGGAGGATTGAGCATCCCAAGGACAGCTCTCCTCCTCCTCCTCTGGGGAGGAGGAGACCAGTGATTGGTGCTTGCCTGGCCCCTAGAGGAGGCTGAGGGGTGGCAAACTAATGCTCTACAAGGTGGGTGTAGGTTGGGCAGATGCCCAGTGTGCCACACATGGGAACGTGCATAACACCGCAACTGGCATCATTGCATGCCCTTTCCTCCAAGACAATAAAAAAGAGGAAACATGTCTCCTGCGATTGGATGATGGAGGAGCTCACAGGTCCTGCTCACTGACCAGCCAAGTGCTGACCAGAACTGGATCCGATCTTCAGTGGGGGACTGAGGATCCCCGCCAACCTCGTTGGGGGGAAAAGCCCTGGGGGATGGTGGTCGGTGCTGACGGTGGATGTCGGGGGGATGGGGCTGGGGCTCTCTCCTTAACGTAGCCCACGGGAAACGGGGAGAAAAAGTAATAAAAAAAAGATTAAAAAGGAAATGTACTTCATCTGGATCATATGACTGACAAGCTAATGTACTGGAGATGAGATTTCTCAATAGGAGTTATAACAAAACATTACTGAGAAAGGCTAGAGATAAAGCTGATTTACTGAAAAAAAGAACAATGAAAAGCCACCAGAAAACTTAAATTTATGAACATGGTCCTGTTACTTTTGTCAGTAAATTCAATCTTTTGGCAGGTAAAATTGACAATATAAATAAGTTATCGTAACTGCCCTATCCTGCTTGGTGACAATGATGTGACTTCAGCAGTGGGTGATACCCCATGCATTAATTTAAGTAGAGCAAGCAGTCTGAGACAAGTTAGTCCATAGCCAACTTGAGACAAATCAGGCAGCTATCATTAATAACCAATGGTTACCGTACAAACCAAAAGGTTTCTTCAAATGTTACGTATAATGTGTGCACATATGCATAACCTGGAAAAGAGTTTTTTACACCCCTGAATAATGATTTAAAGTTGGAGTCGAGAATTTGTTAATTGCAGTACTGACTTTGTCACATATGTTCTATGGTGTAACTGCAATAAGATATATGTGTGGAGAACAATGCCCAGCTTGAAAACTAGCACACAAGACCACTGAGCAGTATTATTAATAGGAGATTTGACACCCCACTTGGTAGTCATTGGTTTGATTGCCATAATTCACATCCTAGACAATTAATATTCATAGGCATTGAGAGAGGCAGTCCTTTGCCGGGGGGGGGGCAGAACGAGTGAATAAACTACTGTGGAAAAAAATCAACTTAGATTTATGAATTACAAAGCGTTACACCTGATGGTTTAAACACGCAATGGGATATGAAATCTTTTTTTAAAGATTAACTAGCCATACTCCCTGAGGAAGACTCGTCGAGAGTCAAAGTAGTTGGGTTTCCTACAGCCATAAAGACTTTTTTTACCTGTAGCCATACCTTTACATCAAGCATTTAGTACATTTGTCACCTTTCTTTTTTTTTTTTCAATTCAGAGTTTATTCACCACATTTTCCACCTTACAAGAGGCAGTAATGAACATTATGACATGAGATTCATAAGACAAATCATACTGCCCCCAACCCTTCCCCTCCTCCCCAGCACAGCAGTTCATTCTAACACTGTTATCACCCACTAACTACCTTTACCAAGAATAATTAAGGTGGTAACCTCGACTACACATTACTTCATAGCCACCGTGATTAGAGTGTGAAGGGGATCCCACATAACCTTATACCTATGTACTCTGTTCTGAAGGCTAGCAATAGCCTTCTCTGTATGCATATTTGCTAAAATCTCATTGAGCCACTCCTGATATGTTGGACAGGTCCCTTCCTTCCAACACCTAAGAATGATTTTTTTGGCCTAGAGCACAACCATGGATATATGAAATCTCCGGATTTTAACCTTTATGGAAGACAAATCCCCCAAGAGGCAAACATCGGGTGTAAAATAGTCTTGTAAACCCAATAAAGGATCCAGATTGGTTTTTATATGCTACCATAATAAGGCTATCCAGGGACACGACCAGAATAGATGAAAAAGTGACCCTGTGTCCTGGGAACATTTATTACACCTATCGGTATCAAGAAGGCCCCATTTCACCAGTTTAGTTGGGGTATAGTACAAATTATGCCGGATGTGAAACTGCATGAGACGTAATCTATCTTGGGATACATATTTATGACAATACATCCAGAGGACGGACAATCTAAAAGTATATTGGGGAAAAAATGAAACCCGAAAGATAGTGGGGCCACTACCGCATCCAAACCGCCATCGGAACAACACTTGATAAACCTTAGAAATCACACTGAGGAGACGAGAAAAGGACAAAGTTCAGATACCAATGCAAAGACCGCTGGATGGGGTGGAGTGCCCCAAGAACCGTCGTTAACAAGTGCCTCAATTGAAACACTTTAAAAACATGAGACTCCGGAATTTTGAACTTGTAAATGAACTGAGAGAATGAGAGCCATTCTCCAGCTTCATCCAAAAATGAGGATACTATCCCGTCTCCTAAATGAGGCAACCATGAACAGGAAATTTTCTGTTTGTTTATGGTGAAAGCTGGGGAATTCCAAATGTATTGAGCGAGATCTTTACTTTGATTGTAACGCAGAAAGGAGCACAATTGTGAATGTACTCTTAGCGAGGTCATGATGGTGGGACATTTGTTAATATTTTGCAACTGAGAAATTTTTAGATACAGCATAGTCAGAGGGTCCATGTTCATAGATTGGATAAACTCTAATTCAATCTTGAGCCAAACCGGGATCGTGTTATCTGGACCCGGTCTTACCCATCTCAGGTATTTAGCCAAATGACTAGCCCAGTAGTAGATGGGCAAATAAGGAATCGGCAGCCCCCCCTCATTTTTGGGTGCAGCCAGTTTGTGGTATGCCAGCCTAGAGGTCTTACTCGACCATATAAACTTGGTAAAGAGTTTATGCGTTTTCTGAAACCAACTTAAGGGGACAAGTGAGTTAAGATGGGACAGAGGGTAAAATAAACGGGGAAACACATTCATCTTAATTATATTAATACGACCCCATAAAGATAATGGGAGTTTATCCCATCTCTCTAGATCTTGAGTAATCCCCTGCAAAAGAGGGTAAAGATTTTCTTTAAACCACAAGGAAGGATTATGGGTTTGTTTTATACCTAAATATTTAATAGCCCGGGGTGACCAGCATAGTCCCAGAGAAATAATGTCGGTCTTGAAGACTTTATGATTAAGAGGGGAAAAGGATGTCTTGTTGGGATTTAACTTTTAATTTGAGAAACTACTAAATCTATTAACCTCTCTTAACATGTTCGGGATAGATATTACCGGATTAGCCAAATGTAAGAGGAGGTCGTCAGCATACGCTGTTATTTTCACTACCTCATTCCTAATGGGAATACCTTGTATTCCTTCATTATTGAGAATATGTTGAATAAGAGATTCCAAATAAAGATTGAAAAGTAATGGAGAGAGAGAGGGCATCCCTGCCTCATAGGTACATACATAGATACATAGACAGTGTCGGCAGATAAGGGCCTATGGCCCACCCAGTCTGCCCATTTGAGCTTGTAAGTTCAGTTTGTTTTCCTAGAAGTCTGTTGCCCCTTACCCCTAACCTCCAGAATTCCTTTATGTCTATCCCATGCATTCTTAAATCCCGTGATTGTTTCAGCCCCACCACTTCCTCTGGCAGGGTGTTCCACTTGTCCACCACCCGCTCTGTGAAGAAATTCTTTCTCATGTTTCCTCTGAATCGTCCTCCCTCCAACTTCATCCCATGCCCTCTAGTCCTGGAACATCTTTCATTTAAAAATAGTGTTTTCCTGCACCCTGTTCCTCCCTGTAAGATACTTGTATGTCTCTATCATATCCCCTCTCTCCCTCCTCTCCTCCAGGGAGTACATGTTCAGTTCCTTCAACCTGTCTTCATAGGACTTGTGATGCAATCCATGCACCATCTTTGTTGCCCTCCTCTGAACCTTCTCTACCCTGTCTATGTCCTTACGTAGGTATGGTCTCCAGAACTGTACACTGCACTCCAAGTGGGGCCTCACTAGTGTCTTGTATAGTGGAATTATGACCTCCCTTTTCCTGCTGGTGATGCCCCTGCCTATGCATCCCAGCATCCCATTTGCTTTACCTGCTGCCTTGTCACACTGTTTCCCTACCTTGAGGTCATCAGAGATGACAACCCCAAGATCCCTTTCCTGCTTGGTGCATGCTATATCCTCACCCCCCAACTGATATATTGTGCCACGGTTTTTGTGCCCCATAAAGCCTCGTACCTGACTGCAGCGTAAAAGACTTAGAGAAGGTCCCATTCCCTGAAATCCTCACTGTAGGAGACCGGTAAATTGCCCTGATCCAATCTATGAACATGCATGGGAATCCAAATGCCTTAAGGGCTTGAAATAGAAAAGTCCAACTAACCCGATCAAGTGCCTTCTCGGCGTCCAGGGAGACCAACCCCGCAGGATATAAGGCATCCCTGGACTCCGAGAAGACATGTGGGAGGGTACGCAGGTGATCTGAAGATGCACGTCCTCTCATAAATCCCACTTGAGACATACCCACGAGATCCGTAAGAACCAGGGTTAGTCTATTTGCCAGTATCTTCGAGAGAATTTTGACATCTTGATTCAGAAAAGATATTGGCCTATAGCTCTGAACCAATTCTGAGTCCTTGTCCGGTTTAGGTAACAAAACTATCAATGCTTCAAACAGATGTGCATCTGCCGTCTCTCCAGAAATAATGTGCAAATAGAGACGATGCAACACAGGTAGTAATTGTTCCCTGAAAACTTTATAAAATAAGGCAGAAAACCCATCTGGACCTGGGACTTTACCCCGAGGCAAGTCCTTTATAACAACAGTTATTTCTTCCTGTGATAAAGGGGAAGATATGAATTTCTTTTGAGAGTTAGATAATAACGGAAGATGTGCTTCCCTGAGATACTCCTCCAGTTTTTGAATGGGTGGAGGACTATCCATATCCCTATATAATTGCTCATAAAAAGTAGCAAACTCCTGGACTATCTCTGAGGTGGATACCTTCAGAGTCCCATCTGACTGTGACCTTATTGGGGGTATAAATCTTGCTGACTCTTGTTGTTTTAAACGTAAAGCCAACGGGTGCCCCGCTTTTTCTCCTTGATCTGTAAAACTGGCCTTTGTGCGAATTATAGCCAGCTCTGCCTTTTCTCTTAACATTCCCAAATATTTATCTTTATATGCTAATAGCTTCTGTGACTCCTCTTGAGAAATTTTTTCTGGGTGTATATTTTCTAATGCCCGTATCTGAGAGAATAAGGACAATACCTCTGTTTCTTGTGCCCTCTTCTTCTTTGTAGCTAGACTAATGAGAATGCCCCTTATATAAGCTTTAAAGGCTCCCCATAAAATATCCGGCCTTGCAGTATCTATTGGGTTGGTGGAAAAGAAAAACTCTATCTGCTCTTTCACCAGTCCTCAATACTTTTCATCTTTTAGAAATTGTTCATTTAATTTCCATCTGGTCTCTCTTTTGGGAATGTTAAGGAAAGCCATATTGCCCAGGACTAAGGAATGATCCAATATTGGACCCGGTTGGATCGAGGTGGACAATACCCCTGGCAAGAGCTCGTGAGAAACTAACAGGTAGTCAATGTGAGATTGCGTACCATGTACTTTTGAGCAATAAGTATATTCCCTGATATTTGGATGTGTGACTCTCCAGACATCACACAACCCACACTGATCCATCATTTCCTTAAAGGCCCTGTGCCCAGGGGACAGTCCCCTTGACCCAATGCTCGATCAGGGGCGGGTGCAAAGCTGGTGAGTTGGGTAGGAAACTGGCTTCAGGGAAGGCAACAGAGGGTGGTGGGTGGGGGCTCTCACACCCAAGGGCAGTGACGAGGCGGTGTTCCACTCGGCTCGGTGTTGGGACCAGTGTTGTTTGGGATATTCATTGCAGACATATCATGGGACATCAAGAGCAAGATCAGTCTGTTTGCTGATGATACCAAGGTAGGCACGGTGGTGGATGACCTAGGGGGATGGCAGGGGTTGCAGGATGATCTGGCAAAGCTTGAAACCTGGTCAGACACCTGGCAACTAGGGTTTAATGCCAAAAAGTGCAAGGTGCTGCATTTTGGGACAAAGAACCCAAGGAGAAGTTACCAGCTGGGGGAGTTCAGCTAGCCCAGACAGAGGAGGAGAAGGATCTAGGTGTGCTCATTACAGGGTCAATGAACAACTCAGCACAATGTAGGAAGGCAGCTGCAAAGGCCAACAAAATGCTGGGTTGTATTGCAAGGGGTATATCCTCGAGGAGGGAGGAGGTGATTCTGCCACTGTATAGGTCATTAGTTAGACCACACCTGGAGCACTGCGTGCAGTACTGACACCTATATCTGAAGAGGGACATTGTTACTGGGAGGGGTGAAGCGAGGGCGGCAAAGATAATTGGCGGGGCTGGGGGACTTATCATACGAGAGGAGGTTGAAGGAGTTGAACATGTACTCACTGGAGGAGAGGAGGACAGGGTGACATGATTGAAACCTTTAAATACATGAAAGGAATAAACAAGATGGGTACAGAGGGGCTGTTCAAAGTAAGGGAGGGGAGGGCACCAGGGGCCATGATATGAGACTGGAGGGAGGAAGGTTCAGGAGGGAGATGAGGAGACACTTTTTTACAGAGAGGGTGGTGGCTGGGTGGAATGCGTTACCTGCAGAAGTGGTATCCAGTAGAACAGTGGACTGCTTCAAAAGGGGATGGGACAGGACAAGGGGGAGGGTTAATGAAGGGGAAGGGTGGAAGGGAGGGGCAGCTGCAGAATAAGGGGTGCTAGCTGCACATTCGCGCAGACTTGATAGACCTCTAGGCCTTTATCTGCTGGCAAATCTCGTATGTTCGTATGTTCATATCTATCCAAATTCGGATCTGAGACCAAATTAAAATCTCCCCCTAAAATAATTGGAATAGGGAGTAAAGGAAGGATCATAGAGATCAGTTTCATGAAAAAAGAGGGATCATCTGTGTTTGGTCCATAAATGCTACCTAGAACCAATGGCATGGCCCAAATAGTACCCTGAACTAAAACGTATCTGCCATCTGTGTCCTTAAATACCTGAGAAGGGACAAATGGGATGTCTCTATTAATCAGTATCATGACCCCGCAACTATTGGTTTCCCCTGAAGCATAAAAAAACCTGACCTATCTGTTGTCTCCGAAGTTGTAATACTTTGGAATCCACTAAGTGAGATTCTTGTAAAAATTATATCTGGGCACGCAACAGACTCAGGTGTTTAAGTACCTGGTATTGTTTCAGTTTTTTCCTGATCCCCTTCACGTTCCACGTAGCAATATTAATATTCTGAGCCATCTATTATGTCAGGTATAACTCCAGATAAGGTATCTATCGTATACTGCAACCATGTAACAGGTGATTCTATTCCCCTGAACCTGCTGTGCCAGTCTCCCACCCCCAACCCTCCCCTTATTAAGCCCTGTCCCTCCCACCCCACCCGATTATCCTCAAACAATCCACAGCTTCAGTAATCCCAGAACATAGTACAAACCATCCACCCAAACCCCCTCTTATCGCTAACAACGTTCAGCAATACTCCAGATTTACTATTCCTCCCCCAGCCCCCCGAAAAACCACCCCCAAACCCTGTGTTATTTATAATACAATCCCCTTTTCTGAGTTGTTGGTAATAAAGAAAGAGAGAGGACTCAGTATCATTGCAGTACTAGCCATTGTGTCCCTCGCCTATCCCCAAATGAAAGCCATTGAAAGCAAGTCAGTATCGATAAGGCATCGCCACCAGAAACATCACGGCTTGCAAGGACATGCGGCTTGTTAGGTGTGAAGAGGTGCCATGTGGCGCAAGGTCAGGAAGCCGGCCACAGCTGTACATGAAATTCACTATGCGGGCCGTTGTCTCAATAAGCTCTCCAGCCCCATAGGAACAGGCCCCCGTTCCTCTCCTCCAATTTGCTGTGCCTTTGCCCCAGTAAACCCCCGCTTTTCTCCGGCCTTAGTGACCATTAGCGCTTAATGCATAAAACACAAGCTCCCTCCTGTGTTGCAAATGCATAACTGCACCCTGATGCTTTACAAGGGAGAGGACATCACAGCCCTTGTAATTAGATTTCCCCAAAAGCTGTAGCCTTTTACCGGACCCATCCTTACCAAACTCTCATAGGGGAAGGGGAGACTAAATATTGCTGAGTTGGCTTTGTTTTCTCCAAACACGAAAACTAATGAGAGATCACTTAATTACTTGAAACCCCAGACCCAGACCCAGACAAAACTAACAAGAATATCCATGATTGGAACACTATGAAAACCAAAGGGCCCGAAACCACAGACCCAGACAAAACTAATAAGAATATACATCCACAATTAGATCACTATGAAAACAGAAGGGTCCCTTCTGCCCTTTATTCGGGCTGAAATGAGAGTCCAAGAATGTTTAACTGCTTATTTCCAGAAGATTCCTTTGCATGAATGCCCAGCCATCTCAAATCGATTCTCATCTTGTCGGGAGAGACCTGAGGCCTTTCATGTGTCCCTAAAGAGATCTGGCAGGGATCATTTTAAACCAGCAAACGCTGCCTCAGGGTCTTCATAGGTGGTCCAGGAACCTGCCACCTGTACCTGTAGCCTGGCCGGGTATCCCATACAAAATTTAAGTCCAGCAGTGATGATTTTTGAGACAACAGGGTGAAATGCAGCGCAATTCAAACGGACTGAACCCGGAATATCTTGCGCTATTCTAAGCTTAGCTTGCTCCCAACGAACTTCTTGGAGTTCTCTTACTTTGTACAGAAAATGTTGTCACTCTAAGAAATTTAAGAAACGACAAATTATAGGTTGGGGCGTTGCTCCAGGAGGGGGCTTCGGTCTTAATGACCTGTGGGCTCTCTATAATATATTTGGCCCCAAATGGGGAAGGGCCTGCAATCTTCTCCACCAGCTTCTGGGTAAAAGCAATGGTATTCTGGCCCTTCTCTTCCTCCGGTAACCCGAGAATCACAACATTATTTCTCTGGCTGCGACCTTCGAGGTCTTCAAGCCTAACCTCAAATCTGGACAATTTCTGGTGCATTGCTGCCATCTCAGGCTCGAATCTCTCCACTTGCTTCTCTAATGAGAAGATCCTAGTCATGTTGTCTGAGGTAGCGAGAGTGATCTCTTCTATTTTTCCCCGTGAGCGATTTAATTTCTGATGCCATCTCCTTAATCTCATCTCTGAATGGTTTAAATTCCTCCAGAAATTTAGACAATGTGAGCAGCTCCTGATCCGCCCCTGGATTCAAAGCGTCTCCCTTTTCTGCTCCACTCCAGGCCCAGGATTTTTTGGGGGCCTTTTCTGGTGTAACTGACGGGGTGTGTTTTTGCTGTTGCTTTTTCATGTAGACGTCCATTCTCTCTCATAATCACCCTGCAAGGGCACAAAGTAGTAGGGAACCAGAATAGCACAAAATAAAAGGTTTAGAGATCGAGGAAATATACCAGAAAACAATTAGAAAGAGACGGTAGGCTGGAGCTGTACTGAGGAGCGACTATCCGGTAGCTTGCATCACGTGGTCCTCCCATTTGTCAGCTTTCTTGCTTGTATTGGATTCTCTTTGTATTTAACACGGTTTGTGATATTACTGCCATTAAAGAATTTTCAGCATTATGCTGTGACTGGCTACTAGTTTCCTTTGTGAGTGCTCAGAACATTTGGATTCTTTGCTTCTGCATTTGAGAACTGGCCACCCTACTTCCCTGAGCACCGGCCCTGCACCATGTATCGTGCCCCCCCTTTTGGAACTGGAAACATACAAACAAAGTGCTTGCTTGCAGATAAGGACTGTTTGCTCCCCCCCAAGTCTGCCCATTTTTCCCTGCCTACAGTAACACCGCAGATCATACATGAGCTCTGGTCAGCTCTCCCTCCTCCTTTCCATTGAGATTCCCTTGTGCCTATCCCATGCATTCTGGAACCCCACCACTGTATTTACTCCTACCACCTCCAGTGAAATGCTGTTCCAGGAATCCACCACTCCTTTGAAGATGTACTTCTCATTTCTCCTGAAATTACCCTCCCCGGCTTCATATCAGGTCCTCTTGTTATTGAGTGCTTTTTTTTCTGAAAAATACTTCCCTCTACCTTATTTTGCATCTTTTTATAACAAGGCTATGTTGAAAATTTGGTGTAAAAATATTACAAAATAACACATTTATGAGCCTACATTGCATTTTGCAAACGTAGGCTCCTAACTTTGATACATTTCAATATTTTTACCCCAAATTCTTCACCTGCAGCCCTATCAGCTCTGGACAGACTTTGTTTCCATACGGTGCTGTTATTATATCCACACTGGTATATTTTAATCAAATTGAATTAGGTTTCCAGTTTATTCAGGGAAAATATTTTCAAGTATAATTGTATACTTGACTGATTATTGCTATCAGATATGGTTATAGGTAGCAATATTATATTCTGCTACCCCAAATATTTCAGCACTTTGTTATGGATATCATGGGTGTGGTTTGTGCCTCCTGCATTTTTTATTCATATATTCATATATAAAGGATCCTGATCATTTATAGTAGTTTAAATATGCTCTATGTAACCCACAGTGCAGTTAGACAGGACTGTTTAGTCCCTATGTATGCATTTATTTACTTTTTGTTTTTAATTTTTTTATTTTTAATTTTTTATTTATTTTTGGGTGTACTGGCACTTTAATTAGTGACTGTTATAACATCAGTTGCTATCACAGTGATTTTGAATTGCACATTTGTTATGTTTTGCACATCTTGTAATATACATGTTGCACTCATCCAATCAATTTGAGGTATTATACTGTTAAGATGTTGATTTAAATTGAGGGTGTCCACACCTGTAGGACACTGCCTGATGAAGCTTTGGTGAAACCGGTAGAAGTCTAGT
Source organism: Neoceratodus forsteri (assembly GCA_016271365.2). Taxonomy (NCBI): domain Eukaryota; kingdom Metazoa; phylum Chordata; order Ceratodontiformes; family Ceratodontidae; genus Neoceratodus; species Neoceratodus forsteri. Next base: position 1,059,187,848 of record CM028130.1, on the reverse strand, counting down.
GAGGTCCTGTTTGGTGTCTCCTGGTCTGTGCACATGCACGTTTGAGATTTACACTTAATTTTTGCCTTAATAAACTGCTTTGATATACAGCATTTATCTGTTTGAGATATGTTAGTGGTGGGTAGTGCTGGAATTCTCTGTGTTTGAGTGATTTGTTTTTCCTTAGCACACCCAGCTGGAGGGTGGCTTTTCTGAGTTGTGGTTACAACTCCATCCTGTGCCAGAGGTTCAAAAGTAAGGACATCCCTAGTGGCCACGTCATCGGTGAGTATACCCCAAAGGGTTCCCTTCCTGCCCCTCATTGTACATGATGACACTAGCCACTTCTCTTTTTGTACATAGGGAACAGTGCCTGTCCCCTGTAGCCCTGGCTCCTCACACCTGTCCTATGCCCTGCATCCATTGCATAAGACAGGTACAATGTGGCACACAGCACCACGCACAACATCATCAAGCATGTCTTTGGAATGCTCACGATGTGGTTCAGGTGCCTTAATCATTCCAGTGGTGCCCTATAGTACACCTCTCAGAAGGCCTGTGCCATATTCCTTGCCTATTGTACACTACACAACATGGCACTCAACCAAGAGATATGCATGTCAGCCTCAGAGGAACAACTTGCTATGGATTCAGAGCCATAGGACCCGGAAATACCAGAACACCTCAACAGGTGTGACCCCAGAGTGGCCAGTAGGGCCCAGAAGAACAAAGCCTGACTCATAAGAGACATCTTTGGACATGGAGGGTAACTACAGACCACACAGGAGACTGTAATATGTTCACTCAATGTATTATGAAATACCAAGAACAGTACATTCAGAGCATCATGCCAGGCAGGCAGTTACAAAAAGGGGAAACAGAAGTGCATAGCAACCATGCAGGGGGGTTAAAAAAGGGTACCCACACACACATACACAGAAGACCATGTTAGCAGGGGGTCCTAAAGGGGTGTCAGCTGAGATACATGCCATCCAGGTGGGGGAAATGGGCAGCATGGTTGTACAAGCAAGTCAGGTGGGGGGGTGGCAAATGAGGTACACAGAAAGATAAGTCAGGGGGTCCACAGGCCTGTATACATAACTATCTGCCAGCCAGGTGGGAAGGCTGCTGCAGTACAGACCATCCATATTGGGTTAGGACTGCCTGGGCTAGATCACAGGGGCAGATGCTGCTGTCACATGGGTACTGTGAGGGTGGGAGGTGGAACATTTTGGTGAGGGGTGTACATGAGGACCTAAATGTGTCCCCTACCACCACCCCAGGGACGAAGAGTTTGTCTGTGATGTGCCCAGTTTGATTGGGGGGACCTCATCCATAGTATGGGGCATGAGCATGTAAACAGTGTTACCTGCCCCCGGCATGGCCCAGTGGAGTACTGACCATGGGAAAAAGTAGCTCATGACCTGGTGTACATGGCATCCTTAGTGACCTAGGAGTCCTGGGTGTGCTGGGCATTCCCATCCTGGCATTGCATAGCGTAGGAATATGCCATGTTTTCTGATGTGGGGTGGTGCTGCTCCCACTGGATAGGCTGGGGCTATATCTGGCCCTCACAGTTCCTGCCAATAAGGCTGCAGCCTCCTGCACAGTGGCACACAGGCAATTCATGCAGATGGTCATGCCAGCAGCCAGAACCTGGCTTAGGTCACATAGGATAATCATATGCTCCACATAATGTGCCTCCGCCTGCTCCTCAGCATACTGCATGTCCTCATGCAGCATGTGACAGAGGCATGTGAGTTCCTGCTGCACGACACTTTGGGCTGCCATGGCCGACTGCAACAGCTATTGGTTATCAGCCATACCCCATTGTTTCCAGGGACTGTCCATTGGGACAGGGTCAGGTTGAACCCTCGGCTTTTGTAAGGGCAGGGGCTGCACCACAGTTGGTGCCATGAGCCATTGTGGTGTTGCAGACTGGCTGTAGCCAGTCCAGTGGTATGGGCATGGGGCAGTAGGGCTGTAGCCATGCCAGAATATGGTCCGTGGGGAGACACAGAGGTGGCTGGCCCTCCAGTATCATCTGGGGCTGGCAGGGCAATGTCCATGCCATGGTTGGGGTCATAGTGTGGCACAGCAGTGGCTGTGCCAGGAGCTGTGGTGTGCCTGTGACCACTGGGCCACATGGGGACATTGGGCCCCAGTGCTAAGGGGTCTGGCAGTGAGCCCCCTGACAAAGCTTCACGGTTATGAGGTGAAGCCCTGGGGCTAAGTGCTGTGCTTTCTTGTGCCAAATAACACTTTTTTTTATTTACAATTGGCATACTTTATTATTTTTCTCCTACTGAGTGCCATTGGTTGTTTCTGTTTCTTGGAAACCTCTCTTTATTTGGGGTGGACCCCACCAGTTCCCAACTCTCAATGGTGGTTTCATCATCCACATTGTCCACGCCATTCATGTCCTACTCACTGCTGTCTGCCAGCTGATACAGATGGTTGAGCTGCAGGGGCAGCTGCAACTGGGATGGTCCTGGGGCATCCTCCACCAAGTCTGGTCCAATGTGGTGTGCTGTTGGGAGAGGAGATGCGTGTTATATAGCACTGTACCATTCAGAGCAGTGTGCCAGCTGAGGCAGCATGCATGCCCAGCATATGGTGACACCTCACCCATACTTTGTGTGCAGTGCATTGCCTATACCCCCTCTTTCCCTACACACCCCACACCCCTACACTGGTGTGCACACACTCCATCACCATAAGATACACATCTCAACTCCAGTAAGCACATGTCCCAACAACAGTGAGCCCACACCCCAAAACCTGTGAACACACAGCCAGCACAAGTGAGTACACACCCCACCACTAGTGAACACACATGTTCAGCACCTGTGTGCACATGCCCCACGACCAGTGAACACACAATCAGCACCTGTGGCACACTCTCCAGAAGCAGTGAGTACAAACCCAATCACCCAGAAGAACACATCCCTGAACTGGTTAGCACACCATTGGTTTAATTATTTAGCACCAAAATATCATACAAAATATGGAGAGCTTACACTTGCTACATCTGTTCCCCTAACCTGGACAAAATTACAAAAACAGTTAAAATTTACATTTTAGTAACTATGTCTCATTTTAAAACAATTATAAATAGATTGTTATACAATTGATATGAATGTGTGAGTGACTTAATTGCCTTCACTCTAGCTTGAAGTAGACTGCTTTTTTTATGGCTGCAGTGGGCAGAGCCCTGCAGATGTTTTGCTACTACAGTAGAAGAAGGGACCTCTCAAGATTCCTAATGGACTAGATCAAATTAGAGGTATTGAGCTATCACTCCACTCTACTGTGTTTATTCAGCTGAGCAGTGTTTGCACTGAACTATTTTGTGTGATAACTGCTAGCTTCAGTCTTGCTAGTATTCTCTGTCAAGAAAAATTCACTCATAAACATGTTAACTTAGTTACCCTTTCCTAGCAAGGAATCTTGTGAAAAGATTTACACTGTTTTTTTAACCTCTTAAGACACTATCTGATTAGCACTGTCTCATACACTGTTTCCTGTAGCAGAAGACATTTGTTTCTTTAACCCCTAACACAAGTAAAGAACTGTTATCGCATGTGTCTTAGCGCGTGTCTATCGTGTCCATCGTGGACAAGGGGACAACAAGGTAACATTGTGTAGGTTTTTCTAGTAACTATAGGATTACATATTTGTTTTCTTCCTGAACCTTCTTACCATTTGTAACTGACAATGAAAAAGGCTAACAAATACTGCACTACATGTAAAATGTATGCCCTTGGTAAAAAAACAACCAACTACATATGTGAAAAGTGTGTCTTAGTTAATAAATTACAAGATGAAATTGATAGACTGCAGCCTAAGGTATCTGTAAAATCTGAGATTAAAGCTTTAGAGGACTACATTGACCAGATGTCTATTTTGGTGGAGGCTAATGCTTCATTCACTACAATAGTGGATGATGACATCATTCAGAAGTCCCACTTAAATGTTACACATATCCCATTATTAGATCAATCTACCATCACCTCAACTCATTCAACTGTAGCTTGCCAACAGCCCAATGTTGGTAAGACCAATTCTTGGACTACAATACCTCATTCAAAAATTAAGTCAACTATTAAAACCTCACCTCCCCCTGTCCCATATGTAATTCCCACACACAACTCATTTGAACATCTGTCACAATTGATCGATGAAACTATATCAATCAGTCCCAAATTTGGCACAACTGTTAGTAACAATACAGTTCACAACAAACCTTCAAGCAACCTTTCTTGTGAGGCCCCCCTACATTCTCTAAACACTCCAGAGATAATAGCTAATCACAAAGAAGTATATATACTCAGGGACTCAATTACGAAATACATAGATAGTACGGTCTGTAACCCTGATAAGGAACACTGTACTTGCTCTAGCTATCGGGGGGCAAGGATCTCTGACATTACAGCAATGCTTAATACAATCTTAAAACCTGCTGGAGAAAACCCACTGGTAGTTGTCCCTGTGGGAACGAACGATATTTCCATACAACCCCTGCAGTGTATTAATCAGGACTTTGTTTCCTTATGCAATTTACTGGTAGAAAGGGGTTGTGACATCTGTCTCTCTGAAATATTACCTGTCCCAAGAGCAAGTGACTTTATCACGTCTAAGATAAAATCCTTAAATGAATGGTTGAGGAAATGGTGCCTCAGACAAAATATTCCTTGCCTGACTCACTGGGAGGATTTTCATCTTAACCCATCCCTCTTTTGCTGGGACAGTTTACATCTTAGTAGAAGGAGCAGGACTTTACTAGGAAGAAAAATCGCTACCTTTATCCATTCCCATTTAAACGGACCACTTACCAAAACTCTTAACATTGGGACACAGTTTTCTAGTCACCATTTAAATATACTATCCCTTAACACTCAATCTTTAAATATTGCTAAACATGCTGAGCTTGAACTTAAAGCTCATCTCCTTGATCTCTCTTTAATTGCTATTACGGAAACCTGGGGTAATTCTTACAGAAATTGGACATCCGAAATACCAGGTTATAAACACTACTTTAAAAATAGACCTGATACTAAAATGGGAGGCGGGGTTAGTCTGTACGTTAAAGATAGCATCTCCTCCTATCAGTCTTCAGCAGGTGTAGATTCTGAGAGTGTATGGGTGTATATTCAACCTAAAGGCCTTCCACAATTTTTAGTTGGAACCTGTTACCGCCCCCCCCTCGTCAGACAATACTCAAAGTTCAAGGGTGACGGAAGATATTTCTCAGTTTGCCAACAAGAGCCCTGTCCTAATTTTAGGCGACTTTACTCTACCAACCATAAACTGGGACACATTAGCGGGTTCTAATAACTATGACAACAACTTTCTCACAACCATTATTGACCTGGGACTGTACCAACTGGTCAAGGAACCTACCCGGGGTAATAACATCCTGGACCTTGTTATAACAAGTTTAGACATCCCCATGAATAACTTACAAATATCTGAACCTCTTGGCAATAGTGACCACATGTCAATATTCTTTACTATTCCTTTATCTCAACACCCAATATTAAATAAAAAAACAATCAAAAACTATGAACGGGTGGATTTCCAAAAGATAAATGATCATCTAAGTAAAATTAATTGGATAAACACCTTATCATCTCTTAATACTAATGAGGCATGGGATTTTTTAAAAGCACAAATATTCTCACTTGAACATCAGTATATTCCTGATAAGCACACGCATAATAGCAAAGGTAAAATTCCACCATGGTTTAATCCATGTATTAAAAAACAAATTATACGTAAACGTAAGTTATTTTTACTATTGAAAAATTCCTCCACGATTACTAATAATGATCTATTAACTCAATACAGGGAATCAGTCAGAATACTTAAAAAATTAACATTGGAAGCCAAAAGAAACCTAGAATTCCATATCGCACACACTAAAGACACACACAAATCACTTTATGCTTATTTAAACAGTAAAAAGGGAAATAACAAAACAATTGGCCCCTTAAAATAAACAACACAATAATATCCTCTGACTTTGTTACCGCTTCGACATTAAATAACTATTTTTTATCAGTATTTACCCAGGATTCATCTCCACCCCCGCTGCTAAACTCCCATTAGGTAATACTGACTACATGGTTCAACAGAAAGATATTTATAAATTATTATTAGCCTTAAAAAAATCCACAGATCCTGGCCCTGTTGATAGTTGTCCTAAATTTCTCCTGGGAGTTAAAGACACAATCACCCTACCGCTTACAATTATCTATAACAAATCTCTCCAAGAATCTATGGTCCCTCCTGACTGGCTAACGGCAATAGTAACTCCATTTTTAAACAAGGCTCTCATTCAATAGTTGATAACTACCATCCAATTAGTTTAACCTCAATTCCCTGTAAATTACTGGAAAAAGTAATCAAAATACTTTTAGAAAAAGAAATAGAATCTTTAAACCTTACTGACATAACTCAACATGGATTTAGAACTGGCTTATCTTGCACTACAAATTTGTTGTCCTTCTATAATTCCATTATCTTAAACCTTGTCTTAAACATCCCCACTGATGTCATTTTATTGGATTATAGTAAAGCCTTCGACAAAGTGTCACATACTATTTTGATCAGTAAACTTATTCATCTAGGCTTTTCAGTGACACTTGTGTTATGGAGAAAAAGCTGGCTGACAAATCGATCTCAGAGGGTTCGGGTCAATGGTACTATGTCAGATTTGGGTAGAGTGACGAGTGGTGTTCCCCAGGGCTCTGTCTTGGGACCCACCCTGTTCAATATTTTCATTAGTGACATGAAAATCTATTCAACTAACATTCTTATGAAGTTTGCGGATAATACCAAGCCTGGAGGTGCTGTAAACAATGTAGCCAATAGACAGTCAATATTAACCTATCTTGCATTAATTGAACACTGGGCTCTCATCAATAAAATAGACTTTAACATATCTAAATGTGCTAATTTACACATGGGGAAAAATAATCCTAAACAGGTATATACACTGAACAACATCAATATTAAGGTTTTCTGTCTAGAAAAAGATCTCGGGATCCTAGTTAACAATAAATTTACCCCATTTTCTCATTGTAATAAAATTGCTAATCAAACCAATGCTCTTCTTCGAAGGATTAATTGCAAATTTTTTCTAAAACCGAACAGTGCATCATTACTTTGTACAGATCACACATTAGGCCATACCTTGATTATGGCTCCCCTTTTTGGAGTCCGTAACTCACTAAGGATGTGGATAGAGTTGAGAGGATCCAGAAAAGAGCTACAAAAATTATTCCTCACTTAGCACATCTGGATTATGAGTCCAGACTACAAACGACAGGTTTGCATTCCCTTAAGACGAGAAGAAAAAGAGGGGATTTACTGCAACTTTTTAAGATTATTAAATCGCCTATCCTGATGAGGCAATGTGGCATATCACTTTCTACCAGAAAAATCGGACCAAGGTTAAATAATAAACAATTGGATATTGTTAAATGTAACACTAATAAAAGACAAAATTTTTTCTCCATAAGAACTCCCCGACTATGGAATACTCTCCCTCAAGATATTGTAGACGCAACTTCCGTTACGACTTTTAAAATTAAACTTGATGACTGGTTAACCAGATAGTATCACAATAATGATCCACACATGTGGAGGACAATCCCGATGGGCCTCGGCCTTCTTTTGTCCTTTCAACCAAGTAATACCAAGTAATCTTTGGTTACTATTTTTACTATGCTTTTGGAAAAAAAATTATATTGGGCTTTAGCTGGCAAACACATTATGAAACTTTTAGCCCTGAAAGCAGCCAGCTTTTCTGGTTTCAAATCTAAGTGCATAACACAACCAGTTACAGTATCTTAAACTTGTTACTGCCTTCACCAGTGTCTGGAATGCATTTAGTATAGCAGAAGACAGCTGCATCTTTAAACTCTAAGACAAGTAAAGACCAGTATATTTTTTTACTCCTTTTGCTATGCTTTTGGAAAAAAAAAAAACATTTTTATTGAGCTAAAGTATGGTAGATAAACACAATTGTATTTTTTATCCTGGATAGCACAGGGGAGATACTACATCTCATTCTCACAGGGATCTTCATTTTACACATGTTGCACTGTATTTACTCAGAATATCCCAGATTAGATGCAATATCTTGTTTTCAGTGGTGTTATGATTTTACCCATTTTTACAGTGGGTGGGATATTCAGAAATGCAGCAGAGGCAGGCGCAGCAGCGGCACAGCACAAGTACACTGTGCCATGGTGCACCGAATGTGATAATCAAAGCCTGTGCATGATGGCAAGTGCCAGCGCAACACGGCTGAATATCGCAGGGATGCACCATAGCGCAACCAGGACTGCACCAGGGAGCAAACCCACATGTGCCATAGCGCAACCAGGGCTGCGCAAGGGGCAGAGGTGCATGCGCCAGGATACAGGACAACAGCAAGGAGCATGCCACCAGAATGGGATAGACCACTACCAGGGTGCAGAGGATGCCAGGAGGAAGGCATGGCAGGCACAGGGCAGCAGGCCTCTGACCATGCACACCACAGTGGTGCATGGAGGCATGGTGTGCACCAAAGCCCACTGGCAAACAGCCACCAGCAACACCTACAGGAAGGCATGGGACATGCCACCTGGACCACAGCTGGCAACACACATGCCAACAGCACACAACGCACATGACACAACATGAACAGAAAGCAAACGGCCGCCTCAGGGCACAGCCACCAGCCACTGGGCAGAGATCACCAGGCACAATCCCCAGTCTACCCCAGACATACCACTTGGTCACCATGTACACCACTGCAGCATGGCTCCACACGCCAGCAGCAAAGCAGACACAGATGGCTAACCATAAACATATGTATTAAAACCAGTCAGAATACAACTATATACAGAAAAAGGGACAATAGGTACAGGGAGCAAGGAATGAGGAGGCAACAAACAAACTGAGAGGCCAGGGAAGGGAGGCAGGTGGACAGGGTAATGGCTGTAGAAGGGTACAAGGGAGGGAAAGGGGGGACAGGGAAGGGAAGTGGGTGTAGGCCAATGGGCCCTATGGTAGTCCTCGCCCCACTGGTGCCTGATGCCGACATCATCGCTGTGGCCTGCATAGGGCCCGCTGAATCAGTTGTGCCACCTGGAGCATGGCAGTAGAGACTTGCAAGATCCTCCTCAGGAGCCTGGTGTGGACATCAGGGCGATGGACACCTAGGACACAGGAGGGGACATGGCATGAGTGCAAGTCCATACGACTGTAGCCCACCCACCGTGCGCAGTGGACAGTGGTGACATGTGCCCCCGAGATGGCATGCAGCCTCCCATAGCATGTGTGCCTACACAAGCCACCAACCCAACTATCCACAGCCATGCAGAGCACTGCATGCCAACACCACCCATGTGCCACACACCACAACCATGGCAGCCAGGTGACAGGGTTAAGCGGCAGGATGGTAGTGACACAGCTGGAATCCAGGTGCACTCACAGCCCACCTACATCAGTCACACACATGTGCGATAGCCACGGTATGGTACAATGGACACTGCTGGTGGGGCACAGCTGGAATGGCCATGTGCACAGGGGGCTATGGCCCACCCCCACCCTGCATAACATCATAACATCATACTCAGAAAGAGTGCCTACCTCCTTGCTGTGGCACACCCTGCACCTGTCTGGCAGCAACACCCCTGTGGCCTGCATCCTGCACTCGGACCCCTGCATCTGCCTGCCCTCACCCACCTGCAGCACCAGCCAGCCAGCCATGCATGTCGTCTATCTTCAGGGCCTACTAGGGAAACAATGAGAATGACACATCAGTACCTGGCAACACCACATGCCCCCCCACAGCACAGCAAGCCCCCTGGCCCCATGCAGTGGCGGTGCCCATGGTGCGCTGCCACGGCCAATGGAATGCGCACCCACAGCCCCCCCACAGCATGGTGTGACACCCTGCTGGCCCCCACAGAACACTGGAATGGCACAGACATGGGCATACTGCACTTACCTGGACGTGGCACGGCGTCCCTCCAGACATGTGCCAGTAGTGACCGTAGCTGCTCAGGGTCCCTCCTTAGCAGGTCACCATAGCAGGGGCGGCACTGCTCACTGCTGCACTGTGACCCAGTGGCCTCCTCAAGTCCCTCAGCCATCTTCTGTCACACCTCCGTAAGTGGCTGATCCAGGGGCACCTGGCCATACAAACAGCCCACATGTGACTTCACCAGGGCCACAAGATTAACTAACTCAACTTGGGACCAATTGGGAGCCCTAGCAGTACTGCAGCATGGCATGGTCATTCCAGCAGTTGCACAATCAAAATGGCGCCCAGTAGTGCACGATCCACACGTGCTGTGGGTGCGCGGCCCACTTGGTGATGCACTGCCATCCCCAATGGTGCATCCATGGTGCTGCGACAGAGAGCTGGTGCAGCACTGGCACATGCTGCGGGGCACCCGGAGGGTCAAAGGGCACTCGTGGGGTCAAGGGTCAGCACGTGCACCGTGAACAACAGTGCAATTGACCATTCCATGCATGGTATGCAATAGGGGCATGTGGACCCCACGGGCCATGGGTCAATCGCACATGGGTGCCATAGGGCATATAGCGCATGAGCGCCACATGCCCAATAGTGGCAGAGCGCTGTACCATGTATGGCACTGTGTGCATAGAATGCACCACTGACATACACGACAGCACTGCATGCATGCACACTGCCAGTCCTACTGCGCACGTCATACTGTTGCTCCATGGCTTGTGCACGCGCAACACCAATGTGCCATGCGCAGATTAGTGATATTCAGCCGGCATATACAGATTAGCTATTCAGCATATTGGCGGTGCATCAGAAGCATTTGCATCTCATTACATTTGCGCATCCCCTCATTTGCATGTGATGCGCTATAAATGCGCCACAGTACTGCACAGTCACTGGACCGGTATTGCATCCTTCAGAGGTAAGCCACCAGGCCGTGGGCCTATTGGGACAGTGGGATGAGAGGGTGGTGTGGGTTGCAGTCATCACTGACCACATGTTCATACCCTCAGGACTAAGCATGATGGAACAAGAGGAGATTGAGGAGCGTGGGCCTGCACAGAAGCACAGGCCCAACTTCACCAGGGCAGAGAGCAATGTTCTATTTGATGCCTACCTGGACCAGGAGCCTCTCCTGAGTGAATCAACAGGCACCGCACAGGCCTGGGCAACAGGATGGGAGGGTGTGGCCAGGGCCGTGAACCAGCAGGGCAGCCATCAAAGGACAGCACAGGAGTACAAGAGGAAGGTAGGCACTGACTGGAGGAGGCTCAAGGAGAAGGTGGCTGCCATCCGGGCTGCACGTGTTACCACGGGCAGTGGACAGCTTGATGTGTCACAGCTGTCACTGCGGGAGGAGTTAGTGGTAGCATCCATGCAGCGCAGTGCCATTGAGGGGGTGCCAGCGGCAGGTACCAGATGGGAGGAAGCCCATCACTGCATGGTGGGTATGGCAGTGCCTGGGGAAGGGGGCCATGTGTGTGTGCCAGCGCCACTAATGCAACTGTGTTCCCTTTCAGCTCCGGAGTGACTGCATGAGGCAGCAGGGGTGGGAGTGTCCACCATGGGGGAAGTCCTGGGCCTGGAGGACCATCTGTCCACCTCCACCAGTGTCAGGGTCTGGACTGCAGTCAGCCAAACCCCACTGTCCATCCTGATGCCTGTGGCATGGTCACAGACGAGGCCCTGGCTGTGTTTCAGCAGGACGCCAACCATGACCTCCAGTATGCCGAGACACAGATCGGGGCGTGGTCCGGGACTGATGACGTGGCTAGTATACTGGATAGTGGTGTTGCTATTCAGGGGGAGGTACCCATACCATACACCCACCACGGCAGTGCAGATGGTGCCCTGGCGGCGGTTGACCGGCCACCGGCCACCATACCCAGCGATGCTGTGGGTGCCATTGTTGCGGCACAGTCCAAAGGGGGTGGCAGTGGTGGTGCAGCTGCACTGGCACCACTCCACACACAGTGGCTGGAGGGGCGGCAGCAGCAGCAGCAGGATGAGGTCGATGGGGGGGACCGGGTGCAGTGTCCGCCACTGGTACACCGCTGACTGATCAGCCCCAAGGGGGCCCGCTGTGCAGCCCCCACCAGCGTGGGAAGCTGTGCTGTGGGGTCAAGCACCACCTGTGGGTCGACACAATACCCATGCCCCCCCGGGGCACAGATCCCTTGACCGAGCACACCCATCTGCTATGGGCGTCTGTGGAGCAACAGGTGCTGGTCGTGTCAGGGGTGCGTGCACTCCACACAGAGCTGCGCCAGTCCGCAGAGAGGCATGACAGGTACTTTGAGCAGCTCCTGACTGAGACCACACATATGCAGGAGGACACATCCACGGCCCTGGATTGGCTTACCACTGTGGTCACGGCTGGCCTAGCACCACTGGCCACCCTGGTGCATGGCCATCCACCACAGACCCCACGGAGTGCCTTATCCACCCCTAGTACATGGCGTCATATGACCCCATCAGTGTTGATGCTGGGATCTGTTGTGGGCATTCCAGGCACACCTGAAGTGGGCATGTTCGGGAGCCTGCAGACCCCTGCAAGGGACCAGTCGTGTTCCCACAGTGACACACCTTGGGGACCATCAGAGACACCCCCTGTGGCCGTCGCATAGCCTGCATCTGCTGGGCAGTCTTGGTGGGGCCACCCACATGTCCACAGTGGCCATGCAACCACACGGCAGTCCTGAGCCACCATCCTCCCTGTCCACAATCTGCCACTGCCCTGTGTGCACATCGGTGTGGCATGTGCGTGTGCATTCCAGGGACATGTCATCCATGGTCGGCGCCGCACTCAGGCCTTGTGGACACCCACGCAGCTGCTGGCCCTGTGGCATGTTCATGATGATGCCAACACAACACTGGTCATTACTATGCACTGGTGTTCAGCGTCTGACACATGCCCATTGGTGGCCTCTGGGCGTGCGCATGTGGGTGCCCATGTGCATTTGGCTGTGTGTGCGGGTGTGTGTGGGGGTAGGGTTTACAGTGCTGTACAGTGTGCTTCCACAGGTCCAGTCCCATGCCCGTCCATGCTACCCACCAGCTGTGTCTGTCATGGGGCCCGGCCTTGCATGCCTGACTACTGTGCCATGGTTCCTGGGACATGCGTGTGGTCATGTTCACCTACCTGTGTGCACCATAGTGCTCTTCCGCAATTGTGTCCCAGTGCTGCTGGGCCATCCTGTTCAGCCGGGGTTCCCTTCACCTGGGGGGGCTGCCCACCACCACCTGGCCTGGCATCCACATCATCCCCACTGCTGTTCCCCTCTTCAACCTCAACAGCTATCCCATGGTTGGTGGCCATGTTGTGTAGCATACAGCAGGCAAGGAATAGGCCACAGGCCTTTGAGGGGCTGTACTGTAGGGCACCGCCAGACCTCTCCAGGCAATGGAACCAGACCTTCAGCAGCCCAAACATATGCTTGATGATGTTCCATGTGCTGGCCTGTGCCTCATTCTATTGCTCCTGTGCTGGGGTCGATAGGTGCCAGTATGGGGTGAGCAGCCAGGGCCAGAGTGGGTATCTGCTATCACCTGTGTGTTGACATGTGTGGTTAACATGGTGGTCATGTAGCTGCACCCCCCTGCCTTCCTGGCCACACCCTCCGATGCCCCTGACCTAGCATCCCCCACACCCTACCCTGTTGTGCCAGGCTGCCCATTCCAACTGCATACTCACCTACTAGGTGGCCAGTGGGGATGTCCCCACTCTCGAACCTGTGGCACAGTGCTGACTGGTGCCAGATGAAAGCATCATGTGCTCCACCAGGGTGTGTGGCACAGACATTGATTATGCGCCCCCTGGCATCGCACACCACCTGGCAGTTGATGCTGCGGTAGCCCTTCCTGTTGATGTAGGTTACCCTCTCCTGCCCAGGTGGTATGTGGATGCCTACGTGGGTGCAGTCGATGGCCCCTAGCATGCCAGGCATTTGTGCCACCCTGTGGAACTCCTGCATGTTTTCTGTACACTCTGCCTGTGTGCTGGGGAAATGGATGTATTCCACAGCATGTGGCAGCAATATATTGAGGAACTGTGTGAGGAGCCATGACGCAGCTGACTGGGTTATGCCTGTGGTGTCCCCTGTTGGTCTCTGGAAGGTACCCGTGGCAAGCAGGCACATGACGGCCGTGACCTTGGTCTCCACCGACAGGGCATGGCTCCGTCTTGTGGGTGCCTGCATCTCATCACTGCACAGCTCACAGAGCTGCCTCAGGATTGTCTAGTTCAGGCGGTACCAGCCTACAATCTGTGTCTCACTGTACTGTTCAAAGATGGTGCAGGCACAGCACCACTTGTTATGGGCATACCACCCAAGGGCCCTTCCATGGCCGTGCCGCTCTGCCTCCTGCCTCCTCACACCCCTCATTACTACCTCTATCTGGAAGATGTCACTGGCCATGGCCTGGGCTGTCCTACCCCCCCAAGGCGGCTGTCTCCCCAGGCCCCCCCCTGTGTGTTGCTAATGACGTCCTGCGCTGGCGTGTACTTCGGTTCCCAGCTGGCAGCCTGTTGGCTGTGGCCTTTGCCTCCCACCCATCCGGGCACTTTTGCTACCTCTCCTCAGCCCAGTGTCACAGTCTCACGCTGCTGTGATTGCCCCATACCTGTCTCACACACATACACACACACACACACACACACACGCAGGCTCATTCAGTGTCCCACGCCCAGTCCCACACTCTGTTGCACTTCCAGCCTGCCTCTGTCCCTGTCCTGCACCCCTCCTGCTGTTCTTCCAGCCCACTCATTCTCCCTCTCTCTCCCCTGCTCCCCTGTGGTGCATGCCTCTGTCCCTTGCTTGCTCCCTCTTTTTATGGGCTCAAGTTTGCTCCACGCATGTCCCTGTTGCTCCGCGCTTGCACCCTTTGCTTGCTGTTGAATATCGCACTGCGCCACTTATGCATGGCTATGCCCCCTGCACTTGCACATACGTTCATTAGGGTTGCACACTGGCACACTGCTATTTGCGTGATGCATTGACTCCCACTGAATAACACTCTTTGGCGCATTTCTGCACTTGCGCAGGTGCATCTTAGTTGCGCCATATGCAACTGCTTTGAATATCCCACCCAATGTATTTATCCAGGGTAGCCTAGTCCAGATGTAAATTATTGTTTTCAGCGTGTTCTGATTTCACGCAATGCAGCATAATAATGTGTAACTGTAGAAACCTACTGAAAATAAGATGTCACAGCTTTTTGTGAACTATCCAGGCTAAATATATGGCAAGCAGCAGGCATATTCTAGGAAAACACATTGCAAAAATGTGTAAAAGGAAGACTACATTGACGCTGCCTTGCAGCAGATCTGATTTGTGCAAATACATTAGAAATAAATGGGCTGGATATTCAAACTGCGCTATTCTGTGGCGCAAGCCCTTGCGCTGTACAAAATAGTTGTGCAGGGGTGTGGCCAGGGCAATATTCAACGGAGTTGCGCTATTGATCAACTCCTTTGAATATCACCCCCCCGGCCACAGCCACTGTGCATGGCACAGTGGAACTTGCGCCACCGCAAGTGGTCAGAGTGGAGCATTCAAGATGCGGTGGCGCAAGTACCATTGCGCCATGCACAAATTTCCCAGTATTCAAAATGTGACATGCAAATGGGGCCATAATTCATGCAAGGCGTGGGGGGGCCATTTGCATCTATTTATGGCTTCATTTGCATGCCATTAGCATGCAGGTGCACCGATCCCTGAGGACTTGCACCTGGCACTCTGCCAGGCAGCAGCCGTCGGTGACCGACGCCCCTGCAGCCTGATAGCAGGCATAGTTAAAAATCCCCACCCCCGACTGGCCCGATTGATGGACATAAGTGAAAATAAACCTCCACCTCACTAGCCCGATCATGGCAGCAAAGAGTCAGCCCCCCAAGAACATCTCCTGGTGGTTCAGTGGACCACGAAGCCCGATTGCAGGCAGCAAAGAGTTCAAACCCCCAAGGACCACCTACCCTGGTGATCTAAGTGGCCCCCACCCACCCACCCACGCAGCCCTCCACCCGCCTCCCCGCCAGCTGTCGGGTGGCAGCATCCCACCCGCCTGCCTCAGCTGCCTATCATCGATTGCCTGGTGGCTGCATGCCTATTGTTCAGCAAGCCACTGGCGTGCAGCTCATTACGCTGGGCGCAGTCCAGATATGGATCTATTCAGATATCTGACCGCTCTTGTGGCCAGTATGGACTGCACGCCCATTGGCTCTGCTCTGAACCAATGGGCATGCAGCCCTACCAGGCAGTCAGTCGGGTGCGCGGGCGGCAGGCGGGATGCTGCCGCCTGACGGCTGATGGAGGGGAGCGTGGTGGGGCTTCATGGGTGGTGGGTGGGGCCACTAGATCATCAGGTAGGTGGTCTCGGGGTTGAACTCTTCACTGCCCGCACCGGGCTTCACGGTCCACTGGACCACCAGGTAGATGTTCTGGGGGTTGACTTTGCCGCCCGCGACTCGGGCCATTGGGGGTGGGGTTTATTTTCACTTATGCCCACGATCGGGCCAGTCGGGGTGGGGGTTTAACTTATGCCCGCGATCGGGCCAGTCGGGTGGGGTTACTATATGCCCATGATTGGGCTGCAGGGGGCAGGAGGTACGGGGCCACCCACAGGTGGCAGCTGCTGTGCTGCGCCTGCATGTGGCAGCTCACCTGTGGGTGGCCCTTGACTTACTCCTTTTTTTTTGCTCCAAGTTATGCAGGCGCAGGTTGGGGGTTGCACCTGCACAACTCTGCACAGCCCGCTGAATATCGGGCTGTGCAGTTTATGCATGGTTCCTCCCCCTCTGGTTCAGCATGCCTTCATTAGCATTGCGCTGTTGCTCAGCTTGACTTGAGGGGCACAACTGCCTCCTGCTGAATATGGCAGAATGGCACAATTTCGGACTTGCGCAGGCGCAACCCTATTGCGCATGGCACAACCTTTTTGAATGTCCAGCCCCATGTGTAAAAGCATGACCACACTGTAAATGACATCTCGAATCTCAACTGGCATATCCTCTAAAAATTCAATGCATAAAACTCGTTAAATGCTTTTAGTAAATAAAAAACAGCACTCCAGGCATTCATTGAAGTATAACAAGCATTTGTCAATGCCGAACGTTCGCTTGCAGGTATTTGCAGTGGTGTTTGGCATGTATAGTGCTTTACCCTAATGCCCTGTGCGATTGCTGGTACTTGCACAATAAATTGTCAGCATGACCTTTTTGTTACCCCCATTGTGTGCTACATAGGCGGAAACACGTTTTGGGCAGGATGTGAAAAATGACAGCTGTACTGCTCATAAGGAAGTGTGGTAAAATGCCAATCTTGAAAATCTGGAGTGGAAACATTGAAAATTCGGAAACCTACGAAATGTAGTGGGAACTGTGCAATGCCAGAAACAGTCATTTTAGGAATTTTTCTCACCAAATTTTCAACATTGCCATTTTAAACCTCTGCTAATGAACAGTGTCACTGTGATTTTCTTACTGTGTCCCTATACATTGATTTCGCACACCGACTGCGCCATTGTGCACTACATGGGCGGAAAGACATTTTGGGCAGGATGTGAAAAATGACAGCTGTACTGCTCATAAGGAGGTGTGGTAAAATGGCAATGTTGAAAATCTGGAGTGAAAATATTGGAAATTTGCAAACTTATGAGCATGTGTAGAAACTGCACAACGCACACTCGTAAAACAGTTATTTGTAGGAATTTTTTGCCAAATTTTCAACATAGCCATTTTAAGATCTCTGCTCATGAACAGTGACACTGTGATTTTCTTAATGTGTCCCATACACTGAGTTCGCACACCGACTGTGCCATTGTGCGCTACATGGGCGGAAACACGTTTTGGGCAAGATGTGAAAAATGACAGCTGCAGTGCTCATAAGGAGGTGTGGTAAAATAGCATGTTGAAAATCTGGAAATGAAAAATATTGAGGAGAATTCATAGCGTGTCTGTGCGTAGGAACTGCGCATGAACTCATAAAATAGTCATTTTAGGAATTTTTTCACCACATTTTCAGCACAGCCATTTTAAGACCTCTGCTCATGATCAGTGTCACTGTGATTTTCTTAATGTGTCCCATACATTGAGTTCACACACCGACTGGGCGCCATTGTGCGCTACATGGGCAGAAACACATTTTGGGCAGGATGTGAAAAATGACAGCTGTACTGCTCATGAGGAGGTGTGGTAAAATGGCAATGTTGAAAATCTGGAGTGCAAATATTGAAAATTCGCAAACGTACGGGGCGGTGTAGGAACTGCGCAACGCATGCTCGTAAAACAGTCATTTTTAGGAATTTTTTCACCAAATTTTCAACATAGCCATTTTAAGACCTCTGCTCATGAACAGTGTCACGTGATTTTCTTAATGTATTCCTATACATTGATTTCAAGATACCAACTGCGCATTGTAGCGCTACATGGGCGAAATACATTTTGGGTGAGATGTGAAAATGATAGCTGTACAGCTGATAAGAAGGTGTGATAAAATGGCAATGTTGAAAATCTGGAGTGAAAATATTGAAAATTGCGTGAACGATGAGCTCGCATAGGAACTGCGCAACGACGTCAGAACAAATTATTTTTTGATTACAATTACAGCTTAGACTTTCATGAATGTCACTGTCAAGGCATTATTCGAGTCCGGCGTGATTTCGCGAGTGACTGCGCAGTGCTTGCAAAATCACCCTTCGGGCCCAAATAACACCATGACAGTGACATCATTCAGAGAAGGGGTCCCAAAAACCCCATGTTGAAAATTTGTACAACATTCCAAAAGTGACTGAGATATGCACTAAAGTTGAAACCCCCTATCTAGCCCATTATACAGCTTACCGGCATTTCCTCAGTTCGCGGTCGCCTTTGAAGAGTGCAGACATGTTCCCGTCCACCAAGATCGCCACCTTGGAGTCCGGAGGTATGGGGTGGAGGGGTGGGAGGCTGGGCACAGTGGTGGGTGCGGGTTGTGGGCTGGGAGACGCTACGGGGACCATTCTTATTTTACAGGTGTAAAAAAAACGACGACTGGGACCGCTTTGCCACGCTGGGTGGGCTCCCAGCATGGCACAAGATGACTGGGGGCGAGGAGCTGATGGGGATTGGGCACCCGTCGGCAAACTACGCTGGGGCGAGGGAACCATGGGGATTGGGCACCCCAGGTCGGCAAAACAACAGAAGTTTGCCACGCTGGGGTGGGCTCCAGCGTGGCATCAGGATGGTTTGGGGAGGTCGTGGAGCTGACGGGATTGGGCACTTCGTCGGCAAACAAAATTCACAAGCTATGGGGGGCGGCGTGGCGCTCGGGCGGGCAGCGCGTGATGCGAGGGGGCGTCCTGACGGGCGGCGCTTCAGTATGGCAGCGGTGCTTTCCTTTGAAGCAGGACACGCTGGAGCTCCTGCACCCATTGGTGCAGGACCGCCATGCCTGCTCAAGGGAGCAGTGCATTGGATGGGAGAGGCACACCTCCAAGTGTGCTACTCTCCCAAAACGTTCCTTGCGGATGCGCGCAAGTGAACATAAAAATGCTACTTGTGGAATTTAATAGTAGTACTCACTTCCAAACAGTATGCAGTGCAAATTTTCAGTGCAAGAAGGCTTTTCCAAAATGCAAGCGGCAAGCAGTTACTGTTTCCACAAATACATGTAACATTGGCAGCACCCTCTCAGCAAAACTTGTCCAGTCCAGCAGTCCAAGGATTTACTCCTCTTCATCAGGGGTGTGGCTTACAACATTACCCTTGGTATTTTATATGATGATATAACAGGTGTAACCATTCAATCCATCAGCACCATGCTGATTTTATTAAAAACACAGTGATGATATTGTAACATCTTTAATACTGGATATGTTTGAATGGTGTCATGGTCTCCAGTAGCTCTACTTATTGTGTCATTTCCCTACCTATTTTATTTGGGAAACCCCTAAATTTAATTATATATAAAGGTAAATGCTTTACCCAAATGTAATAAATATTTTAAATAGCGGCTTGGCTAGCCTTTCCTCACAGGTCTTATCCCACAGGCACTGTACCATTTTAGTTGTCCTCCACTGCACCACCGCCACCCTGTCTTTATTCTTTCTCAGATGGGCCTCCAGAACTGGAAGCAGTATTCCAGGTGCGGGCTTATTAGTGTCTTACACAGAAGCAGGATTACCTCCTTCTTTACGCCCTTGATACCCCTCCCTATGCATCCAAGCATCTGGCCAGCCTTTCCAGCCACCTTATCGCACTGCCTAGTTTCTCTTAGATCCTCCAAGATGATAACTCTCAGGTCCTTTTCCTACTTTGTGACTGTCAGTACCTCCCCACCTGGTTCATATTTTGCCCCTTGGTTCTTGTGCCCTATGTGTAGGATCCTGCAGTTCTTTGCATTGACTCCCAGCTGCCATTCTTCTGACCATTTCTCCAGTTTTGTAAGGTCTTCCCTCATTCTTTCAACACCCCCTGGTGTGTCTACAATATTGCATACCTTTCAATCATCTGTGAAGATGCATACCTTCCCCACCAGTCCTTCTGTAATGTCCCCAATAAAGACACTGAAGAGGACCAGCCCCAACACCAACCCTACTGCATCCTGCTCATCACCCCTCCCTCGCCCTCTCCCTCTCCAGAGTACTCCCTGTTTAACACAGCCCTCTGACTCCTACTATTCAGCCAGTTCTCCATCCGCAAAATTATTTTAGGATCCATCCCTAGGCTGTGCAGTTTGTTACTCAGTCTTCTATGGGGAACAGTGTTGAAGACCTTTATGAAGTCCAGATAGGCCATATCCACCACACCTCGCAGGTCCTCTACCTTAGTTACCCAGTCATGCCATAGATTAGTACAGTGAGTTCGTGCAAAACACAGTGCTTATCATAAATATAGTAAAAGTTAGGGTTAGCTGTATAAGTAAATAAATGCTATATAAGGCAGTGTATGCAATTGTTAGTACCTCCTGTAATAAGTTGTTCCCTATAAGTTACCTCGTATGTATCTTGTTATGTTTTGTACTCTCCCGGGTCTTTCCTGAAAATAGGCATATTACTTGTCTAGTGTACCTACCCGGTAAATAAAAGCTAAATAAAATAATAAATAGTGTGTGTGTGTGTGTGTGTGTGTGTGTGTGTGTGTATGTGACAATGCTCTGTGTGTGCAGACAGTGCACTGCTATGTTATACTGGAAAATATATATGTGTATATGTATTAGTCAGTGTGTGTGTGTATCACAGCAATTAGAAAGTTCAGTTAGGTGGCTCAGTGGTTAGTGCAAAAATTGCTAGTTTACATTCCCCTGCTATCTAGATCAGTGTCAGCCTTATGCATGTCATTGCTGATTTAAATGAGATGTCTATGGCCAGCCCAGTGGTGCAGAGGGCTGAGGCACTGGATGTCTCACCTCGCAGCATGCCGGCATCCTGGGTTCAGGAGCAAGCTCGGGGCATCGAAGTTCAGCACGGGGGCGCAGGCAGATTTGGATGGAGTGGCCATCAAGGCAGCTCTCCTCTCCGGGGAGGTGGAAAGGCATCCCTCACTCACAGCTGCCCCCTGGTGGAGGCCAAGGGGCTGCGCAAAAAAGGGTGTCAGCGTTAGGCCAATGGGGTGGGCAAGAGGAGGGCTATTACCGGGGCTGTAAGGCACATGTGTGCCTCCACACACATGCATCCTTCTTCTGGGGTCCTCGGGTAACTGGGGAGAAAATGGAAAATAGCCGTCGGTAGGATCGTGACCGACTTTCCGCAGGCATGGCTCCCTGACCGGGCGTAAGATAAGCCCCAGTAATTCCGGGAGACGGAGCTGGGGGAGTCAGTCAGAGGGGGGCCGCACGGTGTAAAAGGAGAAATAAGGATGTGATAAAAAACATAAATGAGGTGTCTAGTGGCAACACCCCGCCCTCCAATGTCCCTCGGAGCCTGCAAAGAAGAAAAAGGTCCCTCAATGTCTTTTTTTTTCATCTCTAAAAATGTTTGTAGACAGTGCACTGCTATATTATACTGGCATATATATGCATATATTTGTATGTGTGTGCATATGTGTGTGTGTGTCTGTCTGTCTGTCTGTATCACAACAATTAGAAATTGCAGTTAAGTGGCTCAGTGGTTAGTGCAAAAATTGCTAGTCTACATTAACAGAAACATAGAAGTTGATGGCAGATAAAGGCACTCAAACCCATCGTGTCTACCTGTTCTGTAGCTATTGTGACCCAGTGAAACCCAAAATTAGATTAATGGTCACTCTCTTAATGATTTCAGGCTTCCTACATGCCTGTCCCATGCATTCTTGAAGCCTGTAATCATTTGTGTCCCCACCACCTCAGCTGACAGACTGTTCCATCTATCTACCACCTTCTTTGTGTAAAAGTACTTTCTCACGTTTCCTCTGAGCTTCCACTCCCCCGCTATTTTCATGTTGTGGCCTCTAGTCCTAGAGCAGGTTTTTCTTTGGAAAAGTTCATAAGCTTGCTCTCTGTTCCTTCCCGTGACGTATTTATAAATCTCAATCATGCCCCCCCTCCAGTGAATACATATTTAGCACCCTCAGCTTGTCTCCATATGGTTTGTAATGTAGGCCTCCCACTATCTTGGCTGCCCTCCTCTGTACAGTCTCTACTCTGTTTATGTCCTTCTGTAGATGGAGTCTCCAGAATTGGACGCAACATTCAAGGTGAGGCCTTACCAGTGATCTATACAGTGGGAGTATAACCTCCTGCCTTCTGCTGGTTATACCCCTGCCGATGCATCCCAGCATCCTGCTAGCTCTTGCTGTTGCCTTGTTGCATCGTTTGGCAATCTTCAGGTCATCTGAGATGATGACACCCAGATCCTGCTCCTGCTTGGAGCTTGAAATGTTCTCACCCCCTAGGTTGTATACTTCCCCTGGTTATTGTTTCCCATATGCATAATCTTACATTTTTAGCATTGAACCCAGCTGCCACTACCTAGACCAGTCTTCCAATCTTTTTAGGTCCCTTTGCATTTTATCCATCCCATTCGGTGCGTCCACCCTGTTGCAGACTTTTGTATAATCTGCAAACAGGCAAACTTTCCCTTACAGCCCTCAGCAATATCACTGATAAAGACATTGAATAGGACTGGGTGCAACACTGATCCCTGTGGAACTCTGCTGGCCACCCTTCCTTCTGCAGAACATGTGCCATTAACCACCACCCCTGAGTCCTATTGTCTAGCTAGTTCCCCACCCATTTCAGTATCTTACCCCCTACACCCAGGCTCCCTAGTTTATTTAGCAGCCTTCTGTGTGGCACCGTATGGAAGGCTTTGCTAAAATTCAGATATGCCACATCCGCCACTCTACCCTGATCCACCTCCCCCGTCACCCAAATGAAGAATGCTCTAAGATTAGTTTGGCATGACTTCCCTTCAGTAAAACCATGCTGTCTTGGGTCTTGGAGACCGTTTGCTGCCAGGTGGTCCACTATCCTTTGCTTCAGCAGTTTTTTTATTAGTTTATATGCCACTGAGTCAGGTTTACTGGCCTGTAGTTACCTGCCTCTTCCTTGCTTCCACTCTTATGTAGTGGGACCACATCTGCTCTCCTCCAGTCCTCTGGCACTTCCCCGTCTGTAATGAAAGACTGAACAAAATGGCCAGTGATGCTGCCAGCACCTCTCTCAGCTCCCACAGTACCCTAGGGTGTATTCCATCAGGACCCGTTGCCTTATCTATTTGCATAGCTGTTAGTTCCCTGATGATCCTTTCCTCTGAGAATGGACTAGTGTCCACCTCCCTTCCCTTCGTGTCCCTCACCTTTAAAGATGGGCCATCCCCTTCTCCCTCCTCAGTGAATACTGAACAGAAATATTTGTTCAGTAGTTCAGCCTTGAATGCATCATCCTCCACGCACCCTTCTTCCCCATTTTTCAGTTTGGCAAAACCCTCTCCAGATTTTTTCCTATCGCTTATGTACCTAAAGAAATTTTGTTATTGTTTTTTATTGAAATTGCCAACTTTTCCTCTGTTTGCACTTTCACCAACCTAACTGCCATCCCTGCTTCTCTGTGTTTTATTTGATATCTCTCCATGTCTTCTTCTCCCTGGGTCTGCTTATGACCCCTGAAGGCCAGCCTCTTAGCCTTAATCTTTTCAGCCACTTCTCCAGAGAACCATAGTGGCCTCCTTCTTCGTTCCTTTCCTTCTTCTTTCTCTTACCTTTGGTTAGTTGCTTGCAAAGATTTTTGTTGCACCCTCAATGGCTGGCTTAAGTGTCTTCCACTGCTCCCTCATGGTTGTCATAACTGTGACTCCCCTTAGGGCTTCCCTCATAAAATCTCCCATTTTGCCATAGTTCACTCTTCTAAAGTCTAGTGTTTTTTGTCTTTGTAGGGTTAGTTTCGTGCTCAGCTAGTACATCAAACCAATATGATGATTGTTGTTTCCCAGATGCTCCCCTACTGTGACCTTTCCCATATGTTCTCTGTTTGAAAGCACCAGGTCTATTATTGTCCCCTCCCTGGATGGGTCTGTGACTAGTTGGGTTAGGAATGCCTCATTAAGGCCTTCAAGGAAATTTCTACTCCTAGCCATAGCAGCTGTGTGTACACTCCAGTCCACATCCGGGAGGTTGAAATCTCCAACTATCAACACCTCCCCCTTGTGTGATATCTTTTGAATTGAATTTAGCATTTCCTTATCCATAGCTTCATCCTGAGATGGGGATCTGTAGACCACCCCTGTACGGATAGCTATTCCCTTTCTCTTCACCAGTGTGACCAATAGTATTCTTCTTTTCCCTGATTGCACTGTGTTTCTGTTGCTTTGATGACATCTGTCACATACAATGTCACTCCCTCCATTTCCTCTGCTGTCTGGATGGATCTGGTATGACATCCCGACTCTTAAAAGGCCGACTTGATTAATACCGACTCTGCAATCCCAACTATTCAAAGCCTGACAAGTGCTTAGTTAAGACCTCTGAAATCCAGACTAAAATAAAAGTAGTTGCTGCTACTAGTTGTTGTCTCCCCTTCCTGGTTGTTCTTTCTGTGAAATGGTGCTTAACTCCCTCCCCCATTGCCATGCTGCCTGTTTGTGCAGTTTTTTTCAATAGAGGCTTTCAATTACAAAAGCAAGGACTTCTAGCAGTCGAAGTGCATGGCAACCTACGACATTGCTGGGGTCTGCCTTTTAAAACAGAAGTTATAGTGCAGTAGAATAGATTTTTTTTTTAATATGCCAATCATTATAAAATGCATTGTTCAGTTCACTGCTAGAGGAACTTTCTATAGTGCATGGAGCAAGTAACATCACTGCAAAACAGCTGATATTGTAATGCAGCTGAAAGTGTTACTGTTGTGAAAATGTGATACTGAAATGTTAAGCAACATAATGAAGAATGCCTTTCTGAACCAGTGCAAAGATTTTTGTTGCATCGTCAATGGCTGGCTTAATTGTCTTCCACTGCTCCCCCACTGTTGTAATAACTGTGACTCCCCTTAGGGCTTCCCTCATGAAATCTCCCATTTTGCCATAGTTCACTCTTCTAAAGTCTAGTGTTTTTGTCTTTGTAGGGTTAGTTTCATGCTCAGCTAGTACATTAAACCATACTGTGTGGTGATCGCTATTTCCCAGATGCTTCCCTACTGTGACCTTTCCCATATGTTCTCTGTTTGAAAGCACCAGGTCTAGTATTGTCCCTTCCCTGGGTGGGTCTGTGACTAGTTGGGTTAGGAATGCCTCATTAAGACCTTCAAGGAAATTTCTACTCCTAGCCATAGCAGCTGTGTGTACACTCCAGTCCACATCCGAGAGGTTGAAATCTCCGACTATCAACACCTCCCCCTTGTGTGACATCTTTTGAATTGAATTTAGCATTTCCTTATCCTTAGCTTCATCCTGAGATGGGGATCTGTAGACTATCCCTGTATGGATAGCTGTTCCCTTTCTCTTCTCCAGTGTGACCAAAAGTATTCTTCTTTTCCCTGACTGCACTGTGTTTCTGTTGCTTTGATGGCATCTCTCACATACAGTGCCACCCCCCTCTGTTTCCTTCGCTGTCTAGATGGATCTGGTACGAAACAGATCCCAGTGTGAAGATCCACTGTCCCATGGAAGACATGTCTTGCTGCTGGAACCGGAGACTGCTATATGAGAAATAAGGTAAGTGCAGTTGAAAAGCCATTGAAATACATTGCACCACACTTATCTTATTTCTCATATAGCAGTTGACAGTTCCAGCAGCAAGACATGTCTTCCATGGGAAAGTGGAGGCAGTATAGCACAGTGGTTTAAGGCTCTGAGCTGCAAATCTGGAGACCTGGGTTTGAATCCCACAGCCCCCATTTGCATACTGTGTGACCCTGAGCAAGTCACTTAACTTCCCTGTGCTCCCAGGCTGCACCTGTAAACAAGCTTTCAGCTCAGTGTGTCTCACCTGGTTAAACAATTGGGAAAAAAATCAGTTTGTGCCCCCTTGACTTGGAGCATCTCTTACTTTGGAAGATGCTTCCTTCCTGTACTCTGTTTCTACAGGTGATGTATTTGTATGTCTTACTCATGTTCCCCCCTTTCTCCATGAAATATATAATTAACTCCTTTAGTCTTTCCCCATACGTCTTATCCCACAGACCCTTCACCATTTTAGTTGTCCTCCACTGCAGCGGCTCCACCCTGTCTTTGCTCTTTCTCAGATGAGGCCTCCAGAACTGGATGCAGTATTCCAGGTGTGGTCTCTCGTGATTGTCTTACACAGGGGCAAGATGACCTCCTTCTTTCTACTCGTGATACCCATCCCTATGCATCCAAACATCAGACTAGCCTTCCCAGCTACCGTATCGCACTAGTTTGTCTTAAGTCCTCCGAGTTGATAACTCCCATGTCACTTCCCTGCTTTGTGACTGTCAGTACCTCCCCATCTAGTTCATACTTTGTCCCTGGGTTCTTGTGCCCTATGTGCATGATCATGCACTTCTTTGCATTAAATCCCAGCTGCCATTCTTCAGACCAGTTCTCAAGTTTTTTAAGGTCTTCCCTCATTCTTTCAACACCTTCTGATGTGCCCACCCTATTGCATACCTTTGTATTGTCTGTGAAGAGGCATACCTTCCCCTCCAGACCCTCTGTAATGTCCCCAGTAAAGATACCGAAGAGGTCTGGCCCCATCACCGACCCCTGCAGCACCCTGCTCATCACCTCTCCCTCTCCAGAGTACTCCCTGTTTACCACAACCCTCTGACTCCTGCCACTCAGCCAGTTCTTCACCCACAGAACTATTTTAGGATCCACCCCTAGGCTACGCAGTTTGTTAATCAGCCTTCTACTGGGTATGGTGTTGAAGGCCTTTATGAAGTCCAGATAGGCCACATCCACCACACCTCCTTGGTCCACTACCTTAGTTACCCAGTCATGCTGTAGATTAGTACAATGAGTTAGGGTAAAACACAGTGCTTATCCTGAATAACATTAAAAGTTGGGATTAGATATATAAGTAAATAAATGCCATATAAGGCAGTGTATGTGTGTTAGTGTGTGTGGCAATGCTGTGTGTGTGTGTAAATAGTGCACTGCCATGCTGTACTGGAATATGTATGCATATATGTGTTTATGTATTAGTCAGTGTGTGTGTGTGTATCACGACGTTAGGTGGCTCAGTGGGTAGTGAAAAAATTGCTAGTCTACATTCCCCCACTGTCTAGATCAATTTCAGCCTTATGCATGTCATTGCTGATTTAAATGAGGTGTCTGGTAGTTGGAAGAATACAAAAATTATCCCTATTTACAAAGTAGCTGGGGATACATTTCAGCCAACAATCTATAGGCCCATAGCCCTGTTATCTGGGTTATCTAAGATTTTGGAGAGACTGGTACAGGTACAGCTTACTGAATATTTGGAGAAATACTCCTTGTTAACAAAGTACCAGTCTGGTTTCCGTAGGGGCTTTTCCACTGACAAGGTAGATATAGCCACGAAGATAGAGGATGTCCTGTCAGTGAGCGCAGTGTTTGTGGATTTATGTAAAACCTTTGATACAGTGGCTCATGGGCTTTTGGGGGGAGCAGCTAGTTGAGACTGATTTTGCTGAGGAATCATGTAATTGGTTTCTGTCTTATTTACAAAACAGAATATATAAATGGAGTGTTATCCGATAGAGCACAAGTGTTGAGAGGAGTGCCTCAAGGCTCCATTTTTGGGGCCAACACTTTTTCTGATCTATATAAACCAGTTAGTAGATAGTGTAAAATATTCAAACATACATCTCTCTGCAGATGATACCCTTTTAATTGCTAGTGGATGAACATCTGGAGAAATGGAAAGAAATTTGCAGGCAGATTTTGCAGTGTTATGTACATGGTTGACTGACTCAGTAGTAATAGTTAATAGTAAGGAAACAAAACTCATGGTATTCCGTAAAGGAAATAGAAACCCGGAAAATAAGTAAAACTATAGTAACTATAAAAACACCACAAAGAGAAGTATTAGCGCGGGTATCAGAGTATAGATACCTGGGGGTATGGATAGATGATACCTTAAAATTTGATTATCATGTATTAGATACAGTATCAAAAGTAAATAAAAGAATGGGGGCGTTTAGACGGTCTAGTTTTTGTATGAGTAGAACTATGAGGGAAACCATAATAAATCAACTTCTTCTCCCAGTTCTCGAGTATGACAACCATGTATATGGCCTAACAATGAAAGGCCTGCTACTTAAAATTGATAAGCTGTATAATAGAATAGCTAGATTCATAACGAGGAAGGATTATCGTGCTCATCACTGTGAGTTATATGAGGAACTGGGTTGGCTTCTGCAGGAGAGCAAAAGGCAGATAGCTTGGGCAACTCAGATTTACAGAGTGTTAAATCGAAATCACCCGAAGTATCTTTATGATAAAATTTAATTGAAAACACATGCTCATAATGTACAAGATATAAATTCGAGAAATGTTGTATTTCCAAAGCTTAAAAATACTTATAGTAATATGCGTTTCCCAGTGATTATTGATAGGACATGGAATTCTTTAAAATTAGTACTAAACAAACAATATAAAGATGCAAAATCTCTCTCAACTAGCTTAAAGATGAAATTAAGAATACAGTGCGAGTGTTATGGTTAGGAATCAAATTCGACAAATAGAGTAGTGCAATATGTGTTATATGTGTGCAGCTGTTTAATTAATGAACTGTGATACCTTAGATTTATTTATTGGTTTTGTTATATAGTATAGCTTAGTATTGTATATATTTTATTACTGAGTTGCTGGTGTTATATTTGTATGTTTTATATGTTTTTGGAACTTTATATAAACGGACCATCTTGTAAATAGGACTTTGTCCTAATGATGTGTTATGCCGTCTATTACCCTGTCTAAAAGTAAAGGTTTTTACTACTACTAGTGACAACCTCCCACCCTCTAATGTCCCTCTGAGCCTTAAAAGAAGAAAGCGGCCCTTCAATGTCTTTTTTTAATCTGTAAAAATGTGTGTAGACGGTGCACTGCTATGTTATACATGAATATATATATATATATATATACATACAATAGGGGTGAGTGGTAAATGAGTGAGATAAAACAGTGTATCATCCACTGCAGTGTAATAATTTTACCCTCTGCTCTACTGTGATGATATGAGATATTTACAGACACAGGTCGCAAAAGGTCACTGATATCATCACCCTAGGCATCTTTCCCCTCAGCATGAAAGAAACACCTGTGCTGTTACCATAGACACAAATGCTGAACTACCTGAGAGGTCTCACTGCTGCCTACAGCTAACTCAGTGAGCATTACAAAACACACCTATCCCCTCCCCCAACTTCCAGCTCATTACTGTGATGCTCTCAACTTGATGCAGCCAAAATTCCAAACAGCACAGCTTCACAGAACAGTCTAAACTACTGCCTGCAGCTAACTCAACTACCACTGAAACACACTCTCACTTGTTCCTCAAAATCTGATTCTCACCCATTACAATTACTGTGACAATTTCAACTTCACTGCAACCAGAATCCTAAAGAGCACAATTTCATAGAACACTCTGCCTGCAGCTAACTTAATTACCACTGAAAACAGTATCAGCTGTTCTGACACTCTGCCTCTCAGTTCATTACAATTACTGTGATGCTTTTAACTTCACTGCAGCCAGACTGCTAAACAATACAGCTTCACAAAAGTATGTTTCTCATTCCTATCTAAAACTAACTCATTTAGCATTGCAAAACACACTCATGTGTCTCTGAGAGTTTATAACACTGCCAGCCCATTCAGAAAAGCTCACACACAGAATGAGCAAACACATTAACAGGAACAGAACACAAGACAGCATAACAAAACTTCTGAAACTCTTGGCCCTATTGTATATATCAAATACATGATGGCATAGATCGGGTGCTATGGAAATATTGTCACTCCTGCATCGTGAGCTTGGATATCTCACTCATGCCTTGGCACTGTGAGATATCCAGAGCTCACTCTGCAGGAGTGACAATATTTCCATATCACACTCATGCCCATCATGTATCCCCATATATATATATATATTAGAGGCAAAATTCATTTACCACATGAACATCAGCATAGTGAGGAAATTTGTTGCTGAAATCGACCTCGTTATTTTTCACTTCAGATGAGATTGGGATCATCAGCCCCAACTCTCACCCCATGACATGTGTAAAGCAGCAGAAGTATAGCAGAATGGTGAGAGTTAGGACCCACGATCTCAATGCGCACCCCAATGCCGGTTGGGGGTGGGGCGGGGTCCAAGGGGTTTTCAACCCTAACAGCTAATTTCCTCATTTTGTCGCTGTGGAACAACCCTAACTAATGCATTAAACTGAGTTTTTGCCTCTAATTTCCTTCTTTTGAGAATGATAACGAGAAAAGTGAATGTGAATGTCCAAGGCCCCGCTGCATAAGCGCTAGCAGGAGCGCCGGGCCGATGATGTGTTGTGGCATACCAACAGGGACAGCAACGCAAACAGAAATGCTAAAGTGGTGCACATGGTAACACAAGCACCAATGAGAACAGAAAGGGTAACGCACATGGTGGCGAGACGGAATGGTCTGCCACGTGATGTGTTGTCACATAGTAACATGGTGCCTGCAAACAGAAATGTCAATGGGCATGGTGATGTAAAGTGAAACAGTAAGATAAACAGTACTGTAGACAGAAATGGCAAAAAATAACAGAAACACAAGCGCAAATGAAAACGCAAAGGATAACGCACATGGTGGCGCAGACGTCAATGGTAAGTGAAACGGGTACGGATCCGCAAGTGGAAAGGGCAACAGTAACAGTAATGTAAGCGCACAGGCTGGTTTTCCCCAAAACCTGCATTGAGAAAGACAGTGAGTACAAATAATGTATGCAAAATAATGAGTATCGGCACAGAAAATGAGATCTTGGAATACTAAATACATTATATCTCAGGAACCGTACGACAGTGAGAAAAAAATTTAAAAGTCATATTATTTACAACTGTTCTGGACTATTTGGACCTTAGCCCCAGTAGGGGCTAAGAAATTTTCCGACGAAAAGTCCGTATCTCGCACCGTTTCCGAGATACAGGCCCTGAAAGGCGCGGCGAATGCCATAATGTTATCCTATGGGAAAAAAAGAAAAGTTCAGAGTGCCATAACTTTGCCTCCCTGTAATGTTTTTTCACCAAACTACTGAAAGGCACATCTGTGGGCTGTTGGCTGTCTTCCCTCCAAATTTCAGGAAAAAAGACCAAACCGTTATTTTGCAGCAGGGCTCCAAATGATTTCTGTTAAGTGTCGGGCGCCGTAATGTTATCCTATGGGAAAAACCATCAATTTTGGAGTGCCGTAACTTTGCCGCCATGTGATATTTTTTCACCAAACTACTGAAAGGCACATCTGTGTACTGTTGGCTGTCTTCCCTCCACATTTCAGGAAAAAAGACCAAATCGTTATTTTGCAGCAGGGTGCCAAAGGATTCCTATAATGCTTCGGGCGCCGTAATGTTATCCTATGGGAAAAACTGTCAACTTTGGAGTTCCATAACTTTGCCGCCGTGTAATATTTTTTCAATACAACACTGAAATGCACATCTGGGAGATGTCGGCTGCGTTCCCTCCAAATTTCAGCCCAAAACTCCCAATGGTTATTTTGCAGTGCAGTGCCAAAGAATTGCTGTCATTTTCCCACAGACTAGAAAATTACTGTCGCATTTGAAAGCTTTGGCAAAAATTTGCGACACTTTCGTGAGCACTAAAGTAATTTGTGAAAGTACTTTTTCCAGAAATTTGAAAAACATATTTCTGGGGTGTTTTACCACAAAATAAAGACATGGCAAGCATCCTCAGGGCCCGACTAGGTGAATACAAAAAAAATTAGGTTGCTAGAGGGTCCCAAATTTAAATGCCAACCATTTTTCTGATCACCAACTGAAAACAAAATGGCCGATTTGCGAAAGTAACAGGCCCATTTGCAAAAGTAAAAATGCATTTGCGAAAGTGTTGAACTTTTTGTTAACTTTTCCCATTGACTTATAATGGGAAACTGTTTTTTGAATAACTTTTGAACCGTTTAATATTTTTTCACGAAATCTTGAAAGGCACATTGGGGACCCTGGCTGCATGTTCCTGAAGATTTTGGGCCGATCCATAAACCAGACGACCTGTAGTAACCACAGAATTCCAGAAAAGCGTAAAATCGCATAAGAACAGATCACTTAATAACTCCAGCTATATATTTGACTGGTACGAAACTTGGCAGATCCCAAGGCCTATGGTTCTTGATCATAAATTCCAAATTTCAGGCAAATCCATCAAACAGTTGCAAAGTTATTAAGGTGCAAAGTTTTGGGGTTTAACATAGAAATGGCTCCTCTACCACAATATATATATATATATAATATATATATATATATATATATATATATATACACACTGCATGTGTATATGTATTAGTCCATGTGTGTTTATCACAACAGTTACAAAGTGCAGTTAAGGGGCTCAATGATTAGTGCCAAAATTGCTAGTTTACGCATTTTTCACTGCCCACAATACTATTATTTTGCAGCTGTATTGGCTCTTCCTAGAGTTTGTTTGACTGATCAGTAACTTTGTCATTTTATGCCTTGTTTTGTGTGATTGATGTACTGGATGCAATTTTAAAAGAGAGTCACTCTTTTAAAGAGGTCTTTAATTTTTATTTAAATATTAATAAGACACAAATTTAATATTCATAAGGCACAAATTGACTCTCAATTTGCCTTATCATAAACTTTGATTGATTGATTGATTGATTGATTGATTGAATGAATGAATGAATGAATGAATGAATGAATGAATACTTTATTTCTAAAAAGCGCCTTTCCAAAACCAAGGTGCTTTTACAACAAATCAATACATAAAACTTAAAATCTTAAGAACAATCCATAAATATATTTAAAAATCCGGATATGCTAGGTTAAACAAATATGTTTTCAAAGCTGATTTAAAGCTTTGGACAAATTGACACCAGCAACAACACATGGGGCACATCCATGCATCTTCACACTGATGGTTACACACTGGGTGGCAGGGAAATAGTAGTGTGGCCAGCACTCAAGTGTTACCTGGCACTGGCATATGTATTCACCCATACCTATAGTGTATATGCCCACATATACACACATAGCCAATGGAACATCACATTAGCCAGGGCTCCAGATAAGGAGAGTACTGACCTGTTCTACTCACCTCATTTTAGGAACTACTCTTAAAGAAAAAAATGTTTTAATGAGTACCAATACTCACCCAACATTTCTAAATACTCCACACCAAAGAATAGTGCTTCATAACATTACTGGTGATTCAAAAGGAGTATTTTTTTTACAGATTTACAGCAGTCAAATGCATCCCAATTTTGTTTTACTCAGTACATTTTAAAACTGGTCAGTAAATTACTCCTACCTGACAAGACAAGAGAAATTAGCAAAGCTATAATTTTATTAAGATAACAACATGTCTGAAACCAGGGCTAACGCCCCTACATATTGACCCAACCACGTTGGTCTTCCTCGAGACCCCTGAGGAAGACCCACATGGTTGGATCGATATGTAGGGGTGTTAGCACTGGTTTCAGACATACTGTTACCTTAACAAAAATATAACTTTGCTAATTTTTCTCAGCAAATTCTGGGTGTGTGCCCAGCTTCATTTGGTTTGTTTATGTTCTGTTTTTGCTGGAGCACCTTTGGAACAACTGATGTGTGTTCCTTTACTGCTTCACTAATATGTCCAGGGTACCACTGCACACAGCATACACACAGGGGTTACACTGGGCAGGAGCCACAGAAACTCAGTTCAATCACCTCACTGACACCAGTGCTATCATCCTGCCCCCTTGTCTTCTATAGGTGACTACCACCATCTACAGTGGACATATCCACCACCAAAAATGTGGAAGTGAGATAACCCCCACCTAAGCATTTCCAATGTAGCAGGGACCACAGATATACAGGGCATACATGGAGACCTGTACAGGGACAATATTTCCATCAAGTTACATTGGCTACACAGGACAACTGACTACATTGTCCCTCTTAGGATATAATGGATGTTTCCAGAACATTGAAGAATTCGCCCTGGAGTTACATTGGAAATGTTACATCAATGCGGGAAACCTGCTGTAGCAACTGCATATGCACAGTCCAATGCACACACATCCCTTTCTAGGCCATTGCACAGGACATCTACCTCTGTTCCCCTGCAGTTCCACTGTGAAATCTAGCTAGTGCACTGTGCTTCTTTATATACTCCTAGTGCAATCAGGCATGCTAATGTATGCATGAAACAGTAATGAAAGACCCGTACGTTAATTGTCCCAAAGGAGCTCTAGTCAAACAAGGTAAACGAACAAAAAACAAAAAGAACTGGGCACACACCAAACCCGAGTTTCAGAAAAATAAACTGCATTTTTTTTTATATAAATATTCATAAGGCACAGCATGTCAGAAAACAGTGTTGACAACCCCTACGTAGCGACCCAAAATCCTGGGTCTTCATCAAGGGTGTGCCCAGTTCTTTTTGTTATGCTAATATATGCATACCTGCCAGTAATGACATGAAGATGTGGTTGTTTGCCCACTGACTGCAAAATGACCGCATTTGCATAGCTTGGCTGAATATTGCATTTTTGCCCATTGCACAAATCCCATTTGCACTAGTGCACCCCCTTTGCACTACACCTAAATTTGCACGATATCACACTATGTCACCTATGATGTCATCACTTTGTTCATGCCTACATGCCAGGCTGTTGCACAATGGTGATGTATAGTGCTCTGCAGCACTGTGCATACACAGGATGTGTATGTGCATTGTGCGCATGTGCCACCCCATGCCAGTCGTGTGCTCCTGGTCCAGCCCCCAACCTCAGATATGCGTGTTACACAGTGCACCACAATGTAGTGCAGCATTAACATGCCAGCACACTGTGCAACACCCAGACAGGCCAGAGCCAGGAAGCAACATGCTACTGCACTAAGGCCTTGTAGAGGAAGAAAAAATGGCAGAACAAAGGCACAGGGCTGTTCTACAGAGGGGCAAGAGGTGGACCACCGCCAAACTAGCAAATCTGGTCAACCTGGTTGCAGCCAGGGAGGACCAGCTGCTGGGGGGAGGAAGCAGGGGCAAACAGACACCACACTAGATTTGGGCATGTGTGGGGCAGCACCTCACCAAGCAGACCAGAGTCATCCCACAGGTGATCAATGCTGGCATCACTACAATGACTTGCAGAGGAGGAAGGTGCACCACCTGCAGGACCTCTTGGCAATAGTAGATGGTGGTACCATGCCCAGACCAGGTGAGTACAGATGGTTGCATGTATTGTGTGTGTACTGGTTTGTGTGCAGTCCTCTGTCATTGTAGTTGTGATTGGGATAGTGCCCTGGAGGCACTATGCACATCACCTGTATGCCCACATTGTTCCCTTCTGTGCAATAGGACATGCTCCACTGCATAGCCTGCCAGTATGTATGCAGGTGTCCAGGCCTCCTGTCCCATGGGACGTCTGTGTTTCCTGTACATGACAGGACATGCTGTGATTGTCTAGGGCATGCATCTGCCTGGGTTGCACGGTTGTGGCCCCCCACAGTGATATGGCAGCAGTGTCATGGTGCATGAAAGGCCAATGTATAATAAGTTTTGCAGAGACTGTGTCCCAGGTATGATGACCTGGACATGTCACCACCCATTGCTGGCACACCTAGGAGGGAGTCACACATGTCCTACATTTAGATGTACAGGTAGGCATCTCCATCAGGATGTGGATATGCCCACTGTCTGTACTATGCCACATGGCCACTGGTATGCATCTTCCAGGTACAGCATGGGGGTGCCATGTTACTGCACAGGGTGTTCTGGACATGTACTGGCCACACTGCTGGCCCACACCTACTGTACTCAGGCCTCCCAGCCAGTGTGCCAGTATACCCTGTCTGCCCTTGTTCTCCATGACTAGGTGCACCATGCATACCCATACATATTATGTCTGGTACAGGCCTGGAGCCAGCATGTATGGTTCTGTTGTAGAGGGACGTGGGAGCTGGCAGAATGTGGTCACTCCACAGACTGGCATACACTGTGTAAGGCCTGCTTATCACAGGGGAAGGTATTATACCTTCTGCACCTGGGCCATGGCCCACATGCGTGTGGACCTATCGGTTCATTGCAGACCTGCTCATACCTGTCCATCTGCAGCATGCATATATGGTGGTTGGTGCATAGTACAGGCATATGGGCATTTGTAGTGTGTACTGAATGGTGCACTGTGTTCCAATTCAGGATACTGATCAAACCTCCTATTTCCTCCTCTACAGACCACAGTGGACAGCCAGCCCTGAACAGGGAAAAAGCCACACTGGTAGGAAGCATATATCAGGTTGCTGAGCTGAGAAGGGGCCCAAGCCAGTGGCTCATGGAAGGGGCATCCACAAAAGTACCCTGCATTGTGTGTCGCGCCTATGGTTGCATGTGTACATGTATAGGTGCCAGAACAGGTGGTGCCACTGTGGCCATCTCGCTACCACTTTCATAGGTGGTAGGGCCTAGCCCTATCTGTTGTTACACTCATGGCTATATATGACACTGGTTGATTGTGCCTTGACTCCGCAGCATGTGCTGTTTATACTGATACTTAGACAGCACTGTCTGTGTGGCACAAAGGGTGTCAGTGGCAGTGAGGACAGGGATGCCCTTGTTTTTGTAGATGGGAGAGGGCTGAGTTCATGGCAGGTCATGGCATAGTGGGCAGACATTACCAATGTGTAACCCCCCTGCAAATGGGGGTTCCCAGAAGTCTTCCAGGAACTTGCTTGAATGCTCCAAGTCTGGTGTTCAGCATTTAAGCTGCTTGAGTGTGAGTGCTTTTAGAGCCTCTGGTACTGTCTCTTTAAGAGCTGCCTGCTTGTGACCATAATTAATTGAGATGGGGGGACTGTGTGTTCTAATGCCCGAATCCAGCCCAGGATGCTGCCAATTCTCTCCGTTTTTGCAGTCGCTAAGAGTGCAAAGGGAGCCCATCTGAAAGCTGTAACTGTTTGCCTGTAATCATTTAGCAGCATTTGTGAGATTGCAGTTTATCTAACCTGTTTTATTGCAGCTGGGACTCTGTGTGTGTTTCCCCTCTATGTTGGAACTGAACTGCTGAACTGGACCAATCAGCGTGGGGGACCTTTAAAATGGAGCCTGCTGCTGGCAAATCAGAACTTGGACTCTTAAGTTGAGCCAGCCACGATGGGACTGTATGGCAGATGCCTCTAGGAATTGTAGTTTGGACTTCGGCGTCTTTTTGCACCAACAGGGGCAGTCTGATTGTAAGTGACAGCCAAACCAGCCAACTGAACTGGGAGGAACTCAAAGGAAATGCTCTGTCTACTGGAAAGATCAGATGAGTTGAGACAGTGAAGAGAGAAGGAGCTATTTGCTTCTGCGCTGTATAGTTTCATGCGGGAAGTGCATGTAAGGCCCTGAGTTTTGGTCTGCAGCCTGTGCAAGCACCTGTTTGGACTGAATCTGACCTGTAGGAGAAGAAAGGAGATCTGAAGAGCAGAAACCAGGCTCACCCTGTAGAAGACTGGAGAAATTGCTGAATCGCGCTCGGTCTGTCAGGAACTGAAGCTGCTGTGTGTTCTCCCGGGTATCGTGCAGTAATTGCAGTCGGGATCGAGAAGCAGCCTGCCTGGTATAGTACTTTCCTTTTACATATAAATGTGTGTAGTGCTTGTGGGGGATCGCGTTTCAAATCCCCTATACAGTGAATTGAGTACATGAAGCTGAAAGTAAACCCAGCTTAATCTGGACTATATTCCATTTGCTATAAACTGCAGTGGGGTCCAGTCACAAGGGCCTTATCCTCATGTTCTGCTCCTCCTGGCAATCCAGGACAATCTGCCTTCCATCTAGTTCTCAGTATTGAGTTTGTGAGTACAATCAGGGTAGCTCCCTGCCATCAGTTTACCGAATTGCAAGTGTGTCATCTAATTGTTGTTTTTCATTTCTTCACGAATTGAGCCATCCGGCTCCGGATTACAATTGGGTATTGTGCAAGTGTTTTTTCCATCACAGGGCCCCAACCAGCTGCACTGATCCTGGCTAGCCCCCCCCCATTCCTGGGTACCCAGTGGAAGTGACCATTTGGGACACTGAATATACGCACAGTACTGTGATTATTAATGTGTTTAACCTAATTAACCTGATTCCCCCTTCCTTGTTACAGCTCCTTAAATAAATCAGATCTGTTTGTTTCAGCAAAGTTACACTGTCTGAGGTATTCATTTATGTTAAAGTATTGTACTGTGGTTTTTGCACTGTATCATCTTGTTTTACAGGGGGTCCCCAGCGTCCAGTCGACAGAGCTAGTCCTGGGGGTAAGTGTACATTGTGTAGATATTCCTGATGCATTGTGTGGGCCACTAGTGGGAAGAAAGGGGGGTTACAGCGTCCCAGAGGGCTGTGACCAAGTTAGTTTAACTACTGCAAACCCTGACCTCTGGGTGGAGGCACTCGCCATTGGACCTAGGCCCCTCAACCTGTTAGCAGTTACGCAGGCAGGGGTAGTAGCCCTTGGGATAGCACCACCTAGGGATTACAAATGTAAATGACAGGCCTGGCCTGGGAGAAACAAGGCAAGGGGTTGCACTGTCAGTGGGTGGGGGGAGATGCCCAATCTTGTACACCTGCTCAAGGCAGCAATATGGGTGTTGGTGACCACAGGCAAGTGGGGGGGGGATTCACCACTTACATCCCTGCCCATGCCACAATTCAGTGTCTTCTGCCACTTGTCTACATTATGCTGCATGTCTCTGTGGCCAGTGATGGATGCCCTGTGTGGCCCACCATGCAGGATGCATACCTGTGTAGGTATCACCTCAGCAGTTGTGGTGAGAAACACTCAATCTGCACATGGAGCATTGGCCCACCAGTTCCACAGTGGTGGTTCATAGTCTGGTGTGGTCTTCTGCTGTGCACCCACATGCTGTTGGCATGGTATCCTGTGTCTGCCTACAATGCCGTAACATGCCCTTCACCATGCAGTGGTGAACCCACTGTGCTGCCAAATATGGTGCCACAGGGGGGCTGGTGGTACTGCTCACAGCCCTGGTTGTGCTCCCTCACTGTTGGTCAGGTCTGTACTGACATCTGCTCAAGACTGTGTATGCATGACTGCCAGCAGGTGGTTGGTATTGGCCACTGTAGTAGTGGTACACCACTGTGTCCAGCCACATGCATCATACAGCCACCATGGTAGTTTACGTGTACTGGTGCCATATCCTGTGGTACATGTACTGTGTGTCATGCCTTTGTGGCTCTATGCAGCCCCACATATTAAAGAAATATAAAAAAAAACAGCTCCACATATAGGCATGTGGTCAGTGGCTGGTGGGGCCATTGGTGGGTGGTGCATGTAAGGTATCATATTTGATTGGCATTATTGTGCAGCTGCGGTGGTGACTAACCAACACAATGATGACTAGGGGAGATTACTGCTCTATACACAGGCAAGCACCAACCATACAGTCAGGTGTGATGGGGCTGTGCAGGGCCAATGACCTATGCAATCCAAGTATTGGGGAACACCCTCTACTTAGGGCGGCACCAGCGTCCACCAGAATGGCAGGTGCCTCCTGGCCCTACACATCATACACCAGTGTTGTGGTGAGTGGGGTACAGTGTGTCATGTGCACACTCACATACACCAATGCTGTACTCACGAGTTTCCATACCTGCTGCACACAGTGCTACTTGATGGTTCCAGCCAGGTACAGCTGTGCTGTGTGCACCACATGTGTGTGTGCCTGAGCCCTGGCCCTCCTGTTAACTGGGGAGGCTCCTGGATGTCTTTGTCCTGCATGCCAGTGTTGGCCTGTGCACTGAATGCCTGGTCAGTGGCCAAGGGGTGTGTTGGGTTGATTCCTTGCTACCTGGGCCATGACACTGCCTATTGCACTCCGGCTTGGCGCTGCTGTTGCATCTGCTGCATTCATACCTCTGACATGCCCACCAATGGTGTTTGTCCATCCAACAGCCAGGCTTGCTCTGGTGCAGCATGGCACAACCATTGTGTGTGCACTCTTCCACTGCATGGGTCCATGATTCTGTCTCTGGTAAGCCACGACCAGGTCCATTGTGGATGTTTGACTCCCATCGTGCATGTGTGGCATGGTGGCCCATGTGTCAGCTGGTTGTACTTTGGTTGCATACAGTAGGACACACCTTCATTTCCCATCATATGTGCACAGCTGGCTGAGTCAATTGTCTTTCTGTCCATAGGTGGGAGGAGTGCCAACAATCAGGGACATATTGATGACCATGAAGGATGGAACAAACTGCTATGCAGGTTCATCTGCCTGCAACGGCTGCTAATGCACCAGAAGGAGAAGAACACAGAGGTAGTGTGGCAACATTTTGCATTATAAAATTCCTCCAAACTCTGATTTGAGGTTTTACAGTAAATTAGAACTACTGGGTTCTTTTACATAGGCATACAGTGTAGGTCCTTCAGGCAAAGGGGATCTGCAACAGGCATGTCCTGATATACTAAAGTATGTCTAGGATACTTTAAGTGAAATATAGGCATCCCCTTGTTCATTTTTGGACCCATAATGTATTAAATGCTGTAAACGTGGGTTAAGCAGAAATATAAATAAACAAAAAAAAAAAGAAAAGGGTCCAATCTCAGCTACACCATACTCCTAAGCTGAATTCTCTCAGAATTCTCCCCTACGTGGGTGCCTAACAGAGATAGGAGCAATGGGAGTAAGTTTATCTCATTAGCTGTGACATATCACTTCCGGCATGCTATGAGTTAAAATTATGCAGAACTCTTTGTCTCAGAGAGGTTCTAAGGCACATTGCTGCAGGTGACCCCTCTCCAGATGAGGCCATAGATGTTTTTTTATTTTGTTTTTTTGTCATCCTCAGTTTTGGTTACCGTGGATAACTAGGTATGACTGGATGTTAATACACATCAGAAAACAGTAGACAAGATTGCAGGTTCAATGTGTAACCCCCCTGCAAATGGGGGTTCCCAAAAGACTTCCAGGAGCTTGCTCGAATGCTCCAAGCCTGAATGGTGTTTGGCATTTAAGCCATTTATCAGTGAGTGTTTTTAGAGCCTCTGGTACTGTCTCTTTTAAGAGCTGTCTGCTTGCAGACATAATTAGTTTGTATGGGGGGACTGTGTGCTTCTCTGT
This sequence comes from Neoceratodus forsteri, assembly GCA_016271365.2. Taxonomy (NCBI): domain Eukaryota; kingdom Metazoa; phylum Chordata; order Ceratodontiformes; family Ceratodontidae; genus Neoceratodus; species Neoceratodus forsteri. The sequence continues at coordinate 1,059,146,188 of CM028130.1, read as the reverse complement.
TTGAGTACCACTCGAGTGCTGCCAATTCACTCCATTTTGCAGTCACTAGGAGTGCAAGGGAACCTATCTGAAAGATGTAACTGTTTGCCAGAAATCATTTAGAGTAATAATGAAATTACAGTTTGTCTAACCTGCTTTCTTTGCAGTCAGAACTGTGTCTGCCTAGTTCCCCATTCTGGTTTTGAACTGCTGAACTGGACCAATCAGTGTGGGTAAGCTAGCTCTAAAATGGTGCCTTGGACGAATCAGAACTTGGACTCATAATCTGAGCCAGCCACAAGAGGATTGTATGGGCAGTGACTCTGGAAGATGTAGTTTAGACTTGGCCTTTTGGACCAACAGGAGCAGTCTATTGTGTGACAGCCAATCCAGTCAAGAACTGGGAGGAACTCAAAGGAAGTGCTCGGTTTTGTCTGTTGGAGTTTCAGTTTTAGCTCTGGCAGTGAAGGGAAAGGAACCCTGTGCTCCTTCAGTGCACAGTTTTAGTCGGAAACATGTGTAAGGTCCGGGTTCCGTCTGCAGCTTGTGTAACTGCTTGTTAGGACTGAATCCGTCCTGTGAAGAGAATCAAAGGATATCTGAAGAGTAGAAACCAGGCTCACCCTGTAGAAGACTGGAGAAATTGCTGAATTGCACTCGGTCTGTCATGAACTGAATCTGCTGTGTGTTCTCCCGGGTATTGTGCAGTAATTGCGATCAGGATAGAGAAGCAGCCTGCCTGGTATAGTACTTTCTTTTTGCCATATAAATGTGTGAGGAGTCTCGTGGAGCTCAAGAGTAGCCCTGCTGACATTGAAGGACCCTATCTTGTTTGGAGGTCGTGAGTACTAATTCAGGGTCGCTCCCTGTTGAATTGCCACATTGAATCCAAATAGAATTACTGTACTGCTGACTGTTTAACTAATTTTTCTTTTCTCTGTGTGAAAGGGCCCCTACCAGCTGCCACGGTTTGGACTAGCCACTAGAGCTTGGGTACCCAGGGGCAGTAACTGGTAGGGATAGGCCTGTGCACAGAGCCATAGGTAGATGAGTAAAGTATAAGCTAATTAACCTGATTTCCCCTGTCCTTGTTATATTCCCCTAAATAAATCAGAGCTGCTTGTTTCAGCAAAGTTATACTGCCTGAGGTATTTGTCTATGTTAAAGTATTGTACTGTGATTGTTGCACTGTATCTTATTTTACAGGAGGTCCCAGTGCCTGAACCAGCCCTGGGGGTAAGTGTATACTGTGAAGGTAATTCTGATATATTGTGTGGGCCACTAGTGGGAAGAAAGGGGGGTTGCAGTGTCCCAGAGGGCTGTGACCAAGTAAGTTTAACTATTGCAAACCCTGACCTCTGGGTGGAGGCACCCGCCATTGGATCCAGGCCCCTCAACCTGTTAGTGGCAAATCAGGCAGGGGTAGTAGCCCCTGGGATAGCGCCATCTAGGGGTTACAAACGTGTTTGCTCAGAAATCTGTACTAAGAGGTGGGATCAACTAATTTTTGTTTCCTTGTGCTTGAGCAAGAAACATTTTGCTATGCTTCAGAGAACGGCATTTAAGAGGTGTGTCAGGGAGTAGCCCAATACAGAGCCATCTACCTTGGGCTCGTCCTTGACAGATCAATGACCACACAAGCCAACTACAACAGTGGTCACAGTTTCACAACTGGAAACTTTGTGTACTTGAAAGAACTGAAGCACTCCAGTGGGAGAGCACTTCAGTAATAATAATAAGCTTTATTTTTATGGCACCTTTCAAAAACCAAGGCGCCGAACAAAGTTTAAAGCACATCATACAGCCCAGTGTCCTAAAAATATAAAACAGCAATAAACAACTAATACAGTCAAAAAAAGAAATTAACCACCAAACGCATGCCTCCACAAATAAGTTTAAATCCCTCCACGGTTGCGCACTCCCATAACCGACAGGGTAGAAAATTCCAGAGGGTAGGGGCCACAAACATAAATGCCTGGGCCCCAGAAGATTTTAAACACACCCTTGGGATCTCTAACAACCTCTCGTCAGCTGAGCGGAACAATCACCCAGGGTGGTAAGGAACCAGGAGCTCTTTCAAGTAGTCTGGACCCAGTCTGTGAAGGCTTTAAAAGTCAGAAGACCGACTTTAAAGGTGATCTGCCACTGTTCTGGCAGTCAGTGCAGTCTGTGCAGCACCGGCAAAATATGACTGGACCAAGAAGTTCCTTTCAAAGGCTGGGATGCTGCGTTAAGCACCAGCTGCAGGCGGTGGATTTCAGTGCTTTTATTTGCATAAACCAGCTGGCAATAATCAACCTAAACCTTTGCATGAAGCCGGTCAGTAAGCTGATCAGCTACAGAAGAAAAAAGTGTGTGTGGTGGGTGGCGAGCAATACAATACAGCTCTTGTGCCGCTGATAGGAGAGACATTCAGCTGGGCAGCAACAGGGGCAAACAAGTGGTGGCACTATATGGAGACCAGGAGACTGTGCAGCTGGTGCCATATCTCCCTGTACTGCACATTAACTGAGCAGTACACTGCTGTGGAGAGAGGGAGTATGACAGTAAGAGGCAGAAGCTCACTGTGATTGCCCATGCTCCAACAGCCCCCATCCCCACCCGTAGTGTAGATAAAGTAAGCGGCATCCTCCTGTGGGGAGAGAGAGGGGGAGCCAGCAGGTTTTTTTTTCGGTCAGTACAGCTAGTGGCTGTCTGCTGTGTAAGAGCAAGAGAGAGAATGTCACGATCATGGCCATTCCCTGTCTTCCCCTGACCCCCACACCTGACATGCTCAGTAAATCCCCTACAATTAAGGAGCGGTATGCATGTCCAGCTTTGTAGCCTCCCCCACCCATACATACCACCTGCAGCTTGACAATTGTTTCAACCGTCCATAGACCTGAGGCATGTACCTCCAGAGAGCAGAAAGTCCAGCACAGTGACACCATGGTCCTACTGACCACAGCAGCACATTCCAGTATTTGTTCCTCACTGTCTATGTGCAGCTTTGTATACCACTTTATCCATCTGCACTACCCTACCAGTCCACTCTTTCGGACCACTGATCAACCCCCCCGGTACACTGACTCGGAGTCTGCCCCTAGAGTGCTCTTGTTCTCCCCTGTACTACCTTGATTCCCAGCAATCCCTCCTGGGTGGGGTGAGGATGGGCCTTCCTCAACCTTACTGGAGAAGAACTGGCAAAGCGAGGTCTGCCCGTAAGTCGGTGGATCCTGGGAGGCTCTGATCGTCTTCATCTAGGACCGAGAGGGCTTTTTTACAGATTTACTGTTTCCCCTCCACCCAACCCCCAGAGGCGCGGCGCGAGGACTAACATCCAGAGAGTAATGTGCTAATGCACGTCTACCTCCCAAGCGCCTAACAGCATCTCCCCTCCCCAACTCCACTGTACCGTGCCACCAGAGCCCTTTGAGAGCCTGTGCTTCCACCGGCTCTCTTGGGACGTCGGGTACCCCCTGGTATCCCGGTATCCCTCCCTGAGGAAGGAGAGCATCCACTGGTATGCTCAATCCTCCTCTCCGCTGACCCCGCTGATCCGAGTCCATTCCCGAACCGGTGTCCGCCGCTAAGAAAACAGGTGTGGTGTCCAGTGCCTCAACCCTCAGTGCCACAGGGCCAGCCTCCTTTTCCCTTTTTGTCATTTTATATACTTTGTCCCCATTACCTGGAGCACGTAAACACCTGTTAATTAAAAGATAGATGCAGTAGAAATAATTAAAAAACATGTGCGCATTTAAATGCTCTCTTTGTTTTGACTTTTTATCAGAATCAGCTGTTCTAATAGACTTTCAGTTGCTTGTCTTCCAATAGAAAGTTTTTACATTTTTGCTTTTGCACGGTGTGAACAAGAGACACTATGGAAAAACAAACACTATACGTTAAATAACATCAACAGCTTAACCTGGTTCAGTTTCACTTGGTTTGCATCTGTAATCCCCCCCCCCAACGATGAGGCTGAAAATAGGCATTATTGTCCAGCCCTCCTTTCCTCGTTATCACTAAATAAATACTTTTCCTGAAATGCACAAATGCACATACGTGAATGCTGAAGATGGAGAACACAAGGCAGATGTGGACAGCAAAACTATTTGGATAGCTATAGTGTCTTACAATCACACTTGCAACAGGAACAAGCATTTGCAGTGCTGAATGTTTGCTTTCTTGCTGCTGCTTGTACATATTTTTAACATATATTTACCCAAGATAGACCAGATGAAAAGTAATATGTCATTTGCAATAGAGTCCTGACTTTACACATTGTTGTACTGTATTTACCCAAGATAGCATAGCTCATATGCTATCTTGTTTTCAGTGGGAGCCTGCATTTCCCAGTGTTTACACTGACACTGTGGGTGGGATATTCAAAGGGTTGAGCATGGCACAACAGTGTTGTGCCATCACGCATCCCACTGATGCCCGACACGATATTCAAAGAGGTTGCTCACGCGCCAAATCCGATCGCCGAGTGCATCAGTAATGTATCTCGGCGCAAGTGCGGGGGTGTGCCATGCGCATATGCAGCACATCCCAATATTCAGCCAGGATGTACAGCGCATATACTGAGCACACGCACTAAACTGCGCTGCCTGAAGGCAAAAAAGATGTTCCCGAAAAATACAGGGAGTCAGGGATCGGCCACCCACAGGCCGGCAGCCATATTGCTGGGCGCAACACGGCAGCTGCCAGCTGTGGGTGGCCACCCGAGTCCTGGCGGCACCATCCGGTGGTGTAACACCCCCCCAATGCCCAATCACGGGCTGTAATATGTATTTAACTCCCTGGTGGTCTGGTGGACCTAACTCCATGCCCGTTCACAGGCTGTAAAATAATTCAAACTCTCTGGTGGTCCAGTGGAACCATTCACATACCGGGACTGTGTAGTACAGTATGGTCTGCAAGCCTATTGGCCCATGCTGTGGACCAATGGGCATCCAGCTGTACTGTATCCTGTCAGTCGGCGGGCGGCCGGGCGGCTTGCAGGTGGGGTGCTGCTGCCCGCCGCTGACCGGGGAGGGAGCAGGGTGGCGGGTATGAGTGGGCGGGTTGGGAGGGGGTACAGGTACCACTGGACCACCTGGGAGTTTGAATTATTTTACAGCCCGCGATCGGGCATGGAGTTAAGTCCACTGGACCACCAGGGAGTTTGAATTATTTTACAGCCTGCGATCGGGCATGGAGTTAGGTCCACTGGACCACCAGGGAGTTTGAATTATTTTACAGCCCGCGATCGGGTATGGAGTTAGGTCCACTGGACCACCAGGGAGTATGAATTAATTTACAGCCCGCGATCAGGCAATGGGGCGCGTTGCCGGTGAGGGGCAGGGGGCGTCGGTCTCCGGCGACTGCAGCCACAACCGGGTGCCAGGCGCAAGTCTCAGGGATCGGTGCACCTGCATGCAATGGGGCCATAATAACATGCAAATGGCCCCATTTGCGCCTTGCATACATTATGGTCTCATTTGCATGTCCACCACTGAATATCACAGTTGCTGCACCTAGCGCAATGGCACTTGTGCTAGCACATCCCCCTGCTCCTCTCTGGCCACTTGTGCTGGTGCAGTGCCACTGCGCCATGCACAATGTGAGTGGCCTCAGTGCCATATTCAATGGTGTGGAGCCATGGCGCAGCACCATTGAATATCACCCAGACACCACCCTGGTGCATCCCAGTTGCGCTACGCCCAGCTTGCGGCCCTGCCTGGCGCAGTTCTGAATATCCCACCCTATGTTTACCCAGGATAGCACAGCCGAGATACAATACATCATTTTCAGTGGGGCCCTGCTTTTACCCATTTTTATTGTTTTATAGACAGTCTCTGTTTACCATGAGGAAGCAAGTGTTATTTTACACACAGACGTGTTGTTAAACATAGAAACATAGAATTTGACAGCAGATAAGGACTGCTTGGCCCACCCAGTCTGCCCATTTCCCTACCTGATGGATAAACTTGCTCTTCCTGGAACTTGTCCATAACAGGCTTGGTGGAGGTTTTTTCTGCTAAGCAGGCATCTTGGTGTGCTAACTAGTGCAGCCAGTGTTTTTTATTTTCTTTATCTTGATAATTAACCCCCAATGACTTTCATGGCAGTGTTATCCCTAATAACAGTGTTATCCGCCTAAACCTACCCGTTCATAGTGTTTCTTTGGTATGTATTTTCCGTATTTTTTGAATTTGTCCCTCTGCTTACATCTTGCAATGTCTGTATATTGTTTACCTGAAATCTCTGTAGATCCTTATCCTGTCTGAAATTGCCTCCATATTTTCTTGTAACCTCTCCGGGTCGCACCTGAAAATAGGCATCAGTTTTTGTCTAGTGTACTTACCTGGTTATCAAAAGCTAAATAAATAATAGTAAGGGGACAGACAGAATTGAAGACCAATGGACATGTTTTGCTTTTTTTGTGAACAACATGGTTTTACATCCCCCATCCGCCCATTGGGGGGGTCCATGAATTATTTGAGTTGTTATTCTATATAAAACAAGGAAGAACTGGAAGTAATGGTACATTCTATAGCAGACTCCCAATAGTGGCTGACAAGGAGGCTGGTATGGCATTGTTTTTCATGTTTTCTAATAGCCACAGACAGGTTTTCCCTCTAGCATTCCTCGTCAGGGTTGTTACGTAGCTCAGTCCTTTAGGAGGTGCCTGGAAGACACTGGTGGATAGGAAACAAGCTGCTGCTGTTATCTTCAATTCAGCACTAAGGGCTGGCTCCTGCATGTTGTGCTTTGCAGCCCATCATGCAGCATGTCACAGATGTCCAGTAATGTGTTCCTATCCTTGTCCAGCTGGTACCTGTCCCACAATCTGCTTATCCATCCACTCCAGGAAGGTGTGTCACCGACAGAAGACCCTTGCTGCATAGTTCCAGGGATTGTGTGGCTGTTGCAGCCATGCAACAGCCTCCTCATCATCTTCCTGCTGTATGTCCAACAGAGCCAGATAAAATGGCATTTCCTACTGGTCTGTGATGTTCTGTGGGTCTTCCTGTTGTGCTTCTCACAGTGCACGTTAAAAGGCGATTTTTGCACACCTTATATTGCCTGCCCTAACAGGCACTTTTCATGTGCTCACTTGTTTCTATTAATCTATCAGCACTTGGTATGCATGACTCTGACCTTTGTTTGTGTGTGCAATATATTGCCATTGTGCTTGTCTGCACACAGTTTGTGACCTGCAGCTCCCTTCTTTCCATTATGACTCTGCAGCTAAAAAGTCATCCACAAGCATGTTTGCACAGTGTAAACATGTTTTGCATGGCACAAATAGTTCCATTATACTACTCAAATGAACCTTTTCGAAAAATAGACTTCAAGGGAAAAAAAACAACATTTTTTCGCTAGAAATTTAAAGTGTTTACTTTGAGTTTTATATATTAATTAAAAGCAGTACTAAGGCTGACTGTCCAATCTTTTTTGGTTCTGACATGGCACTAGTTCTCCCCACCTTGATCCCAGAGCCAGTAATAAATATAACATAATCCCTAATAGCCTAATCGATCCTCCTTCGTTCAGTATCCAGTTCCCTCCCCATCCCACCAGTAACCAATCAGGTGCCCAGTGACACTCCCCAGGTGCCCACCTGCCCTGATCCCAACAAGGGCAACCAGCACATATTTAGTCACCACTCTTCACTGCGGTCAGTCACCATCTGCCACTTGCAAGTTTGTGTATTGCTATACAACTCTTTATAATGATACGGTGCATTTAGGACATCTAGTGACAATCCTGATTTTCAGTAGCTCTCCTGTAAGTATTATACCACTATATAGAGTTGTATAGTGATATAAGCAGTTCCACGCAGCAGATATCAGCTGGCTATGGAGCTAAGAGCTGGGTATGTGCTAGAAGCCATGATCATGACTGGGCTAGGTGGGGGTTGAGGACATGGAGTTGCCAGCAGACACCTGATGGGTTATAGTTGGCATGGCAAAAGACGGATAAAGGGTGAGGGGGCTCCAACAGACTATGAAGGATTATGTGTATATTTATTACTGGCACTCGGACTGCATGGGAGTGGGTTCACTAGACTACCATGGATTAGGTTTATATTTATTACTGGTGGAAGACACTAGCATTGGGTGTCTTTTATTTAACAATCTGCACTAGAGACACCTGTTGGGGGTGTACAACTATATGCTTTTGCAAAACTAGGGTTTTGGAAATGTTAAACAGTAGTGCACAAGCAGTCTTCAACAACCATTTGAATATAGTGAGTACTGTATGCATGCATGAAGGTGACCCTGATTTGCATGTGCAGATGGTAATCTATAGCACTCATGAAGTAACAGTTCAGCACTGAGCTAACTGTGCCTTTGAATATGGCACCAAGGGCACGGACTTTCCAGCATGCAAGAGACAGTCAGCATGGTGCTAAACCTGTTAGAGCAACACTAACTATTCAAATAACTATCCCTGTCCTTTCTAACTTTAAAGGGACATTGTCAACCCCCTTAGGTTGTCCCTGCTTTAAACAAATTCTAGCAGGAGCCAATACGGCTGAAGCCAAGGTCCGGCGGAAAATGGCACTGTTCGCTGTGTCCAAGATGGCCACTGGAGTTTTCTACGTGATGACTCACACATGTGCACTGAACTCCTGTGGCACAGCATCATAGTCTGCTGTGTCTAAGATGGCTGCCAGAGTTCTCTGCACATGTGTGATGACTCGCGCATGCACACTGGGCTCCAGGGGCCGTCTTGGACGTGGTGGACTATGCTGCCATGCCACCAGAGTTCAGCACTCATGCGCAAGTCATCATGCATGCGCAGAAAACTACAGCAGCCATCTTGAACAATAATAATAATACATTTTATTTAATATAGTGCCTTTCTCAAATCAAGGCGCTGCACAATCAGATAAAATCAAAAATTACAATAAATACCGATAAAATCATAGAACAAGACAGACAGTGCCATGCTCCTCCAGTACCGACGGACAAAATAGTGCAGTTGACACACAGTGATTGCCATTCACCTCTACTATTTAAAACATCCATTCAGTAAGCTCCCTTTTCTCTACAGTGATTGCAAGATGTCTGCAGGGCTACACCCACTACAGCTATAAAAATGCATTCGTGAATGCTCGCATTCTGCAGAGATTGCTGATGTAGCTGGAAGTTTGATTTGAATTCCCTTTTTCTTTATAAAAGTGAAAAAAAAATGACTGCCCACCATACTGGTGGTTGCCATGCAAACACATGTGAGTCTACAGTCCTTGTTCAACTCCCACTGCATCTTTTCTAGACTTGGGAATACCCAAACACAGTCCAGGCACTCCAGATGCAGTAGGAGGAGAGATGGCTATTGCAGCATGAGTGGCTACACTGTTTGGGGTGCTCCTATTGTTCAGGAAGTATGCAAAAAGAGTTGGTCAAGAATTTGAAGCAAAACTAAGTTGCGTATAATGACATCATTAAATTAATATTAATTTGACTACAAAAGAAGCAGATAAAACAACTTGCAACACCAGTGAATTTTAGAGAAGGTAAGCAATCATTAAATGTGGGTTTTCAACTAGAATTAATATGATGCAAAAAGGGCTGACAGAGTCCCTTTAAAATACTTTTACTATGCTATGTTTATTACAAAGAACAGCTGCTTAAAAACAGGATCCTGATCATTCTGACTTCATTTGTTCCTTCTGGCTGCCTGCAAGAGAAATCATAATCCTCTGTTTATGAATCACAGTTGGCTGCACTGGAAAGGATTTTGATGTCAGAAGTGAGAGATTATGAAATTTCATGCAGATAAGCAGCAATAATGTTCCAAGGACAACGATCCTGTTTTCAGACAAATTTCCTTAACAACATAGAATAAACAGGAGCTATATCCAGAAGACATAGGAACAGTGACGGCTCTACACCAGGGCCCGCCAGGGCACGTGCCCCGGTAAAAAATGCTGTGCCCCAGTTGGTGCCCCATATGGTGCAAAGCTTCCCTCATAGTAACAATATATCAGTGCCCTGGCTGCCATCGGTTGTGCCCCAGCTGTGCCCTGGTAACTATTTGTGGCTAGAGCCGCTACTGCATAGGAAGCACAGCTAGAACTGTGTATAATTTCCAAAATCTTCCCAGAAGCGTCACCAGCTGCTTAAATCAACAGCCAACTTGAATCATGGGTACAGGAAGAGATACTCAAGTAATCCACAGCTTACACGTTTGTTGAAGCTGAGGTGGCATTCTGGGCCTTGACCATTGAAATTTCGTACTCCTACTCTCGGATCTCCACCCCCTACTGGAGTTATAGTACTGTATGACTGTTGTGCTCTGTTTGGATTAAATATAATGCTAACTCATAAAGGCGAGTAATATGGGGTGCAGGGTGGGCCCACTGGTGCAGTAGCAAGGCGACTGCTTGCGGTGCTGACATTCCGAGTTCGGAGATGGACTCGGGAGTCAGAGGGCCAGCTAGGGGAAGAAGGATTGAGCATCCTGGGGACTGCTCTCCTTCTTCAAAGGGAGGGGGGGGCTGAATGTTCAGTGCTTTAGGGACCTCTGGCAGAGGCTGGAGGTACCATCGCAGCCAGTGCTGCTCCCTAAGGGGGCAGGGCAGATGCTGGTCATTATTGCACATCCCCACCCCTAGGGATCTTCACTTAAAAACTACAGCAGCCACCTCCCACTATGATGCTCCACACCTGACCAGTCCCTTCGGTGCTGCTTGACAGCAGATAGATGTGTTTCCGCCTGCTCATCCTGGTCCCATGACCCCGCCCTTGGGGTTAAGCCAGAGGGTTCCTCCGGTGGGGACACCCACCAGAATTCTGGACTTGAGGTGCACAGTCCCGGGCCAACTGATGGCCCCTCCCAGCCAGGGACAAGCCTGGGATCAGCTCATCACAGCAGGTAAGCCGGGGGGATTAAACGGGTAGTAGAGGCTAAGCCCTGGGAAGCCACAACCGCAATAAAAAATAGATTACTAAATTGAAAAAAAAAAAAAAACTAGGCAAATGGGGTGTACAAGGGGTGTGGATGGGCCTCAGCTTGGTGTGCCTTTCCCAGTTACCAGTTTTTAAATAAATAAATATGGGCATATCTGCAATGGGGGGTGGCAACAAAGAGGCACCAAAGGGTCCTGGCTTATAAATTTTATTTTCTTACCTACACCACTGACTTGAGTCTGCTGCTCCAATCCCCTTCATTGCTTTAAACAACTTAATCATGTGCCCCTCACTCATCTTTTCAGCAAAACAATAGTTTAAACTGTTGTGGTTGCTATTCAGATTTCTAGACACCACCTCTGATATGTCAGTAGTCGATTATAATGGGGAATCTACCCTATACAGCTCCTTATTATGTCCTGATTTTGTGAGAAGAACGGATAAGGCCTTGGACTTCTGTGTGCAAAACGTGGACACCAAAGGGGAGTTTCAGTTCTTTTTTTCCTTATTCTGTTCTCTCCCTCCATTCTGGGTGGCCACCATCCTTGCCAGCTGCCCCAGCCCCGACACCCAATTTCTCTAAGGATTTACCTACCTCTTGTTCCACAAGGGCTTGCCTCCCTGGCAGAGTCAGTGGGGTTTTCCACCCCCTGCCACAACATGGATCCAGTTGGCGGTATGGCCTGAGTCATCAGGTGCTGACCCAGTGGGTGGTCAGAGTAATTCTACCTGCTGGCACTTTCACTTTTTGCCCTACTGAAGAAGCCTGTGTGGAATGTCATCATGACCACGGCACACACTGCTGCATGACGTGTATTGATGGTCACCACTACTCCACCTCAGTTTGTGGTCCCAAGCTGTCTGCCTCCTAGCATCCACTAGTGGCCAGGAATGTGCAGCCTCCACAGCTCCCCTTCCCAGAAGAGAACAGTTATACAGACACTCAGTCTTTTACTCCCCAGTCAACCCTCTGATGTCCCAAGCACATTCCCAAACTCAGGTCATTGGTGTTGCAAGCTGTAGCGCTACCACAGTATCCTGTTAATACGGTGACTTATTATTGGCACTGTGATGTTAACAAAGAAATGCTGCCACAAGCTTCTTTTGTGATTTTCATTTTTTGGCACGTTCTGTTTTGGGCGTTGGAGTCACAATCCTATCTCCAACATGCCACGACCTGGAGTTGTCTATATAAATAGATGAGGGGTGCAGTATGCGAAGCCCCCCACAATATGGCATGGGTACAGGCAGGTCGCTCATAATGCTGGACAGCACACTGTCACAGGGCAGTAGCTGCTGTGGGCAGATTGCTTGCGCTCTCTTTTACATTGCAAAACTGATTGTCACTGCTACATGGGGGAACCGTGCTATCACTGCATGGCAGGCTGGCCTGAAGTTCCAGTTTTTTAACACTCTAAGTAAGACCTAGAAAAGCCATTTAGTTCTTGGAACCACTGATGTTAGGATTGATAGTGATGTGGACATTTTATCTACAGAGATTCTAATACAGATTATTGAAGATTTCATTCAACAAAATGTTGTGCCAACTCACACAGGATGGACCTTGCCTTTTGCTCTTTTCCATGGCACCTGAAATGAAGGATGTTATCATGTGTCCCCATTCCTGGCCCAGTGTTGACACTGCAGTGCAGTACTTGGGAGCATGTGACACTGCTGGAGGTGTTGTCCTTTAAATGAGATATTAAACTGATATTCCTTCTGCCAATTTCAGATATTTGTTTAGGTGGAAGTTATAGACCTCATGGCACTTTTTGAATAAAGTAGTGGGACAGGACTGCCCTTGGTGCAGGAGATATGCAGGGAGGAGTATGCACAGATGTTTGAGCTGAAGAGAAATGGGTGGGGGGACAAGATATAAGGAATCATTAGAAAGCATTATATCACACAAAGGGTTGTGTGTGTGTATATATATATATATATATATATACATATATATATACACATGTGGACTAGACTACCCATTGAGGCTATGGTGCATACCACTGTACAGGCTTTCAAAGCAGGTCAGGCTAGATCCCTGAGGGAGCTGGAATTGAGAGCTGGACTGCATGAATAGGGGTAGCATTCCAGCTAATGACCTTGATGTATGTCCATACTCAAACTGGGTGTATAGTCATGGCCCGGGGGGGTAGGCAAGATGGACACTACTTCTCTACCATCATCATGATACTGTATTACCATGTCCTGTCCAACATTTCATCTAATTTCGTCTACCAGTAGAACTGGTTGCAGTGCAATTGTCCACGGCTCAGTCTGGGATGTTGCCGATTATCACATTCAGGATGTCGTATCTGAATGCATGTAGTCACTGCCCTATCAGTGTCATTGCTTTCCATGGTATCATTTGCCAAAGGGTTTTGTATAAAAGACACTACCCAAATTAAATGCTGTTTTATTCCACTCAAATTGGCCTGATGATGTTCAGTGAGGGAGACCAGCAGATCACACAAGGGTGGAAAAAATGTCGGGTGCATACTCAAGGAGCTATGAGGCATGGTGCTGGCAAGCCTCTAATTAGTTTCTGTTCCTGCTTCCATGTGAGATTTAAACCCTTACTGAGTATTCCTTCAAAGTCACTAATTTGTTGTATGTGCAATGCCTTACTCCCAGAGGATCTCATTTTTATTGTCTTTCTCTCCCTCGCCAGACATCCTCTATGGGATTCCCCAGGAGACAGAATCAGAATGATGGCCGTGCATGGAGAAAAACATGTTTACAGCTGCAGAACCCCAAACACATTGTTATTTTCAAGTTGATGCCAGTGAAAACCTCTTTTTTTAGAAAGTTTCCATTCTCATATTTTTTTGTATTATGTTTGACAGCTGAAGTCTCATGTGTTGCGTGGTATGCACTGTGCACTAACAACACTTCAGAGTATGAGACATATGGAAAGCTGAGAGTGGCAAACAGTGGACAGATAACATTGAACTGGGTTGCCCCATATCCTAATACCTTATGTAGGCAAGATGAATATTACTTATCACCCCACCACCCCTACAGTGTGATATCCATAGCAATATCATTATTATTTTATTTATTTTTACCATGGGTCAAATGATTGGCAAGCAGCAGTGTGACCAAGTTCATCATGCTGCTTGTGCCAGTACTCAGGGCTGCCTTGACTGGACCAGCTTCTGTTAAAAGGTAAACCAATCTCCATAGTCTCACAAGTCAGGGCCTCTTTTGTTGAGTAATGCTTCCATCACAGTGTGTGTGTGTGTGTGTGTGTGTGTGTGTGTGTGTCTGTGTGTCTGTGTGTGTCTGTGTAAACAAACAGTTCTCAGTTTCTGGGGGACTACTCCAAATCCATTGAGATATCACATATTTTGTATGTAGTTCCTTGCCAGGATAAACCCCATTGAGCATGACAAATGTTCAACAAGTTCCTGGGTACAAGCAGCTACAGGAATGTTGACAAAATTGTTCTACAATACTCAAAGTTTGCATTCAATATTGATAGACAGTGATAAACAGTATGGAAATTATTTATTTATTGAATTTTGTTGACCAGGTAGGCCCACAGAGGCTAACAGTCCCTTTCTCAGGGGTGACCTGGAATTAATTACATGTATGAGCACAACATGGTAAAGACAAAATTGGAAGTAATAAGTAGTACAATTTTATGATGATGACAAACATAGGGTCACGTGATTTGAAAAGCAATAGAGCATATACAACTGGGGGCTAGTATATAGACTTAGGTTATTAGGATACAGTGTAGCAGGTACATTATATTGCAAAATGTATGTTTTACAGCTACCAGTTACAGTTACAGTAAGTCTCAATTAGGGCTTAGAACAAATTATGTTTTATGTTACCCCATATTGTTGTGGAGGTTATCCAAATCTGGGGGGGTGCCTACCCTGCTATGATTTCTGACTATGTGTGTGTGTGGGGCAACTCTTTTTTTTTTATAGAGCTTTTTCTCCTACAGGATCTGGGGTGGCTTCTCAGATCTGTCCCTGTCCCCATGGATTGGAGTCTGCTTCCCGCAGAACTTCCTGTGGTTGAGCATTCCCATGGATCTCCCCCACCCCCATGGTGGGGACAGGGGATAGAGGACCATTCCCACCCCACTCCACATTTAAGTATATAATCCAGTTCAGAGTACAAGATCTGGGTGGCAGCATGAGTCTGTGGATGAGAAGGTAGGGCTTTACAAAGCCCCAAATTCCCTTTTTCGGCCTTTCTCCCTTCCACCCTGCAACTGATGTAAGCATGAATGTGGAGGCATGCACAATTTCCCAGGCTGCAGACCCTCGCATTATGTGCCACCCTAGACAGGACTACCACCAGGTCTCAACCTGGTGGCAGTCAAAGCTGAACTAGCATAGAAACATAGAAGCTGATAGCAGATAAGGGCTGCATGACCCATCCAATCTGCCCTTTTTTGTTGCTTTGCTTACACTGTAGACCTCTGTAGGACAACACTTTCTCTTCCACCCCCTTATCTATCCCTTATGACTTCCTTGTGCTTATCCCAGGCTTTTTTGAATACCACCACTGTTTTCACTCCCACAAACTCTGCTGGAAGACTGTTCCAGGCACCCACTACCCTTTCTGTGAAGAAGTATTTCCTCACATCTCTTCTAAAGCTACTCCTCTCCAGCTTCATATCATTGCACCTTGCTCTGGAGCATCCTTTTCTTTGAAAAATACCTCCCACTTGTATCTTATTCGTCCCCACGAGGTATTTAAAGGTCTCGATCATATCACCCCTCTCCCTCCTCTCCTCCAGGGTTTATATGTTTAATTCCTTTAGCCTCTTCTCATAGGATAGTAGATGTAGACCCTGTACCATCTTGGAAGACCTCCTTTGGATAGCCACCATCCTGTCTATGTCCTTCCTTAGATGTGGCCTCCAAAACTGGACACAGTACTCCAGGTGGGGTCTTACTGTAACCCCCAGGTGGTGCTATCCCAAGGGCTACTACCCCTGCCTGCTTGACTAGTAGCAGGTTAAGGGGCCTGAGTTCTGAAACAGGTGCCTCCACCTGGAGGTCAGGATTGGTTGTGGTCAAGCTAACCTGGGCACAGACCTCCAGGACACTGTAACCCCCCTCCTTCCTTACTAGTGGCCAGAACAATACACAATAATCACTTTCACAATACCCCTGATACACCACACAAGTACCCACACTGTTTGCACTTACCACCAGGGATTTCCTCTGGCTCGGCCCTGGGGACCCCCTGTAAAACAAGGTTATACACAGTAAATAACAGCAGTACAGTACTTTTGCACAAACTGGAACCGTAGTCAGGGTAAATGCAAAAAAGAGTTGGATCTGATTTATTTAAGGGACTTGAACAAGGGAGGGGCGTAATCAGGTTAATATGCTTAAAGGCTGTATCAATCAAACAGTTATGTATGCACTTCAGGGTCCATAAACAGTCACACACTCTAGGTACCCAGATGGAGAACAGTGGACTAGCCAGGAATGTTGCAGCTGGTTGGGGCCCTGTGATGGAAGAAAACAACATGCACAACACACACTATTTGTAATCCGGAGCTGTAGGGCTCAGTTCGTGAAAAGAAAATAACAAGACAATCAGATGACACACTTTTAGACTAGGCTGTTGTTGTAGGGAGCTACCCTAATGATTACTCATGATACCCAAGACTGGACACAGGCTGGACGAAAATTGAGACAACAGGTGGTTAATCTGGAGTGCCAGGAGAAGCAGGGCCCACACAAATCGCCGAGGCGTCATTCCTGTTCAGGTGTGGCGCAGGGGGCTGATCTCCAAGCAGGTCTCTCGTCAGTGGTCTTTCTCTATGCTGTGGGGTAGTCTGGCAGGGCCAGCATGGCATGGCCCAGGCTGAATGGAGACGAATACAGATTCAGTCAGATTAGGCTGGATAAAGGTTCCAGCAAGCAGAACACAGTTCACACAGTGGGGAACCAAATCACGACCCACTTTCAATACACAGCACATTTACATGTAAAGGATTCTACGGTACCAGCAAGCAGAACACAGTTCACACAGTGGAGAACCAAATCACGACCCACTTTCAATACACAGCACATTTACATGTAAGGAAATTATACTGTACAAGGCAAACCGCTCTCTGGTCACGATCGCAAAGTCTCTGCACAAACCGGGGATTCAAATGCAGCTGAAAATCCTGACAGGCCGATCGCATTCAGCAAAATCTTCTGTCTTCTTCAGGTATGAGCCTGGTAAAAAATCAGTGGCTCACTTTGTTCTCACAAACTTGGATTTAGTCCAAAAAAATTCTCTTCTCTCCCTCTCAGGGGCAGCAGACAGACATGCAGGCCACAACTCAGGCCTTTCCACAGTTCTCCAGCGTGAAACTACTCAGCTGGCTGCTTGACTGTCTCAAGCTGTTGCTTCTTCAGATCCCAACTTAGATCTGACTCAACAGCCAGCAAGCCTGGGACTTTCCCCAGAATCCAAAAGGTTTGGTTGGTTGATCTGTCTGTCAGTCACAACAAAGGCTCCCCCTTCAAGTGCAAAAAGGCACCAAAAGCCCAAAACTACAATTCCTACAGATTTTGACTCCTTACAGCTCCTGTAGTCCAGCTCCATTTTAGGTCCCACCAGTACCGATTGGTCCAATTCGGCAGTCCAGGACCGAGATAGTGGAGATAAACAAAACAGTCCTTGCTACAAAGAAGGCAGGTTAGACAAACTGCATTATCATTATCACTCTAAATGATTTTCAGCAAATAGTTACATCTTTCAACAGAGATCCCTCTCAGATTATTTATGACTGCAATCCAGGCAGCTCTTAAAGAGACAGTGCACAGAGGCTATACAGGCACTCTCTGGCAATCACATTTAAACTGATAAAACGCAACACACCAGCCTGGCAGTGAGCATTTAGGCAAGCTCAAGGAAGACTTTATGGGAACCCCCATTTGTAGTGGGGTTGCATTACTAAAGACCTACATAGTAGCAACACCACTTCCCTCTTCTTGCTGGTAATACCCCTACTTATAAATCCCAGCTTCCCACTTGCTCTCCCGATTGTTTTGTCACATTCTCTGGCCACCTTCAGGTGATCTGATATGATTACCCCATGGGTCTCTTTCCTGCTTGGTCATTGCTACTATCTCTCCCCCATTTTGTACCCCACCCCCAGATTTCTGTGACCCAAGTGCATTATTTTACACTTTTTTGCATTAAACATTAGCTGCCAAACTTTTGACCACTCCTCCAGTCATTTCAAGTTTCTTTCCATTATTTGCACCCCTTCCACAGTGTCCACACTGTTGCAGACCTTGGTGTCAAACACAGAGAGGCAAACCTTCCCTTCTAGTTCCTCTGCTTTGTTACTAATGAAGACATTAAGGAGGACTGGCCCCAGTACTGACCCCTGTGGTACCTTGCTGGTCACTCTCCTCTTCTCAGAGCGAACTCCTTTTACCATCACCCTCTGCCTTCTTTTCCCCAACCAGTTTCTTACCCAGGTTGCCACCCTATTGCCCATCCACAAGCTACCCAACTTGTTTACTACTCTCCTATGTGGAACGGTGTCAAAGGCCTTGTTGAACTCCAAGTACCTGTAGGTTGCGTTCACCACCCCCTCCCGATCCAGCACCCTGGTTACCCAGTCAAAAAAATCTATCAGATTTATTTGGCATGCTTTCCCCTCAATAAGACCTTGCTGCTCCAGGTCCTGCAGTCCATTGGATGCCAGGTGTTCCACCATTCTTTCTTTTAATAGTGATTACATCAGTTTCCTTACTACAGATGTCAGGCTGAGAGGTCTGTAATTTCCTGCTTCCTCCTTGCTACCACGTTTGTGAAGTGGGACTATGTCCGCTCTTCTCCAGTCCTCCGGGACCATGCTGGTCTCCAGTGAACTGTTAAACAAGTCTGTCAGGAGTGCAATTAGCACCTCCCTGAGGTCTTTTAACATTCTTGGATGCACCCCATTTGGCCCCATTGCTTTGTCCACCCTCAGGTTAGCGAGTGCTTTCCTGATTCCTCAGGAAAGGGACTGGTGTCAATTTCCCTCCCCCACAATCTCTTGGTGTTTATTTGTGGTCCCTCCACTTCCCCCTCAACTGTGAATATTGAACATTCATATTTTTTTGATATTTGCCTTTTTTGGTCCTCCACAGTATAGCCTCCTGTCTCCTTTATTAACCATGCAATCTCTCCCTCCCTTGGTCTTCTTCTTCTCGCTGATATACCTGAAAAATGCCTTATCTCCCTTTGATACTGTCTGGGCTGTTCTTTCCTCAGTTTGGGCTTTTGTGCTCCTTACTGCCTTGCCTGCCTCCCTCCATTTCCCCAAATACACTTCTCTGTCCTCCTCTCTCTGGGTCTCCTTATACTTTCTGAATGCCACTGTTTTTGTCCTTACTTTTTCTGCCACTTCCCTTGAGAACCATACTGGTCTCCTCCTTCTGCTTTTGCTTATTTGCCTGATGTACAAGTTCATAGCCTTTACTATGCTCTTTCATTCTGGGCCATTTTCCCTACACCCCACCATTGACAGATCTTCTCGGATGCATTCCCCTATCTTTGTAAAGTCAGATTAAAAAACCCTTCCTCCCCAGGAGAGGACAGCAATCCCTTGGGTATTCGATCCTCCACCCCTGGCCGACCTGCTATAAGCCAGACTGTGACTTATTGACTGCTGTGATGTCATCATATATGAGATGTGTGCTGTGTTCTTGATGCGCTGTCTTTTGGATGGGACATTAAACTGAGGTTCTTCTCCTCAGTCCTCGGATCTCCGGTTGTGACAGTGGAGCACTCAGGCTCTCCCCTCCCCCTCCAGGAGTGGTGTCTGCAGCATGCTGTGCAGACAACTCCTCAGTCCTTGGATCTCCGGTTGTGAGAGCAGACCACCCAAGATCTCCTCCTCCAGGAGCAGCATCTGCAGCTTGATGTGCAGGTAGTGTGTGGCTGCTGCCCCACCTGCCCCCTCTCTATCTTTCCCCTCCTGTTCACCTCAACTTCGCTCCCCCCACCTCCCTTCCAGCCCTGCAATTTCCTATCACTTGCCCTCTCTCCTACTCCCCCACTCTTCAAAATTCTTCTCTCCCCCTCGCAACTCTCCCATGCACCCATGCGCTTCCTTCCTCTGCTCATCTGCTGTTCACTTAGCTTCACTTTACTTCTCCCTATCCCCATGTAGCCCATCCTTAAAACAGCCCCCCTTCCCACATCCTAGTACCCCCTTACAGCATCGGAGACAAATATCTTACCCCTCCAAACAACTTATTCTAATTTTTTTCCTCTCGCCTGGGTTGTGGCCTCTAACCCTGTGTCTTCTCCCCCACCTCTACTAACCCTGGGCCCTCACCCTTTCTCTTTACTGTCCTTCCCAAAGGACTAAAAATAGCCCATCTTAATATCAGGAGCCTCCTCCCTAAGATTGACTTAGCTCAACCACTTATGAATAGTTTGAAACCCACTGTTTTCATCAACACTGAGTTTTGGCTCTCTCCTAAAAATCCCCAACACTGCCATCTCCATCCCTGGTTACTCCCTTATCCAACAAAATCGGTCAACCAGGGGTGGGGGTGTCGCCATTTACATCTCTTCCTCTGTCCATTTGCCTCTCCATCTCCCCCCTGCTTATGAACTTTTATTACTGAAGCTTTCTCTTCATTGCTTCCTCCCCATCTTTGTGGGTTGTTTACACTGTTGTCCCAGCTTTCCCTCCTCTTTCCCCTCTTCGATTACTAACCTTAACTACTCTCTTACCACCCTTTCCTCAACTGAGAAACTTTACAATCTTGGGGACTTTAACTTCAATTGGCTATCCAAAAAATATTCTAAATCCTGTAATTCCATCTCTTCCTTAAATTTAAAACAACTAATCTCTGAACCTCCTCTTTTAAACTTTAAGTCTGGTAAACATACCCTGTTATACTGGGTTCTGTCATCACATCCCCACCAGACTGTCTCTTCAGGGATTCTCCCAGACGCTCTCTGCAACCACCATATAGTCGAATGTGTGCAGAAAACTTGCAAGCCTAAAGCCCTCCCAATAATACTCCTCCTTCCCTCCTTTAGATCCTAGGCTTGTCCTCCCTACATGTCAAAATCTTGGGTACCGACTGGACTTCCCTGGTCAATGCCTCCTCTATTGATTCCACCCTGTCTTACTTCAACAATCAGTTCCTGAATGCCAGGGACAGACACGTCCCTTTTAGAAAGACTAGAGTACATGGCTCCCATCTCCCCTGAGTATCTGCTGAACTGCTGGCATGCCAATATGCTTGGGATTTAGCTTGGTTGTCCAACAAAGCTTCTGGTGCCCTAAAGGACTTAATTACCTATTGTTCCCTCCGGAACTCCTGCACGAAGGTCATCCATCTTGCCAAAGCGGAATACCTCAACATTTCCTTCCAGGAAAACCTAAATAACACCTCAAAATTCTGGAAGGTTGTACATGCCTTTTTCTCCCCCCCACCAACACCGCTCAATCCCCTCCTCCAGTCCTTAAGACTGGTGTCCTCACCATCTCAGATCCCCTCTCCATTGCTGCTGAATTCAACAACTTCTTCACCACCGGTGGTTCAAATCTTCTTGCCTGCCTTCCCCCTCCACCTGCTCCTCCACCAGCTCTGTCTCCTCCTTCTTCCTCCTCACCCTGCTTCTCCTTTCAACCAGCCTCTCCTGCTGATGCCCTTAATGCTCTTTTAGCCCTTAACCTCCATAAAGGGAAAAGCCCAGATGGTCTTGACCCCAAGCTATTGCATCTATCAGCCCATGCTATAGCCCTTCCTCTCGCCATTCTCCTGAACCAATCATACTGCTAGCCTCTGTCCCTAAAGTCTGGAAGGTTGCCACCATTGTCCCTCTTCATAAGAGTGCCAACTCTTCTATTCCAGGTAACTATCGCCCAATATCTCTACTCCCAATCCTTGCCAAGCTCCAAGAGCACTTGACTCTGGCTCAGCTCTCCTTCTTTTTTGACTCCTCCTCCTCCTCCTCCTTCTTCACTCCCTTTCAATCTGGTTTCCATAAGACCCACTCCACCACCACTTCCCTGCTACAGCTCACTGACTCCATTCTCTCTCTCTAGCATGGTCAGGGACGCATTACCTCTGCCATCTTTGTCAACCAGGCCAAAGCCTTCAGCACTGTTGCTAACTCCCTTCTCCTCTGTAAACTTACCACAGCTGGTCTGTCTGACTCAGCCACTGGCTGGTTCTGTTCCTACCTCATGGGTAGGTCCCGATCAGTTAGGATTGGTAACTCCATCTCCCCCTCCGCCCCCCCCAATAACCACTAGCATTCATCAAGGTTCCATTCTTGGGTCAATACTCTTTTCTATTTTCCTTAATGACCTTCCTAATGCCCTGCTCTACTGCAAATATCCACATGTACGTGGATGACACTGTCTTGTTTGCCTTTGGTACTTCCCTTTTGGATGTGGTGACTAAGCTCCAACTGGATTTCAACAACATCCAGTGCTGGTTTCGTTACAACCAACTCTCACTAAATGCCAAAAAGATAGTCTCAGTGACTTTTGGCACCAGGCAAAGGCTTGCCAAGCTTGCTGCCAGCCCCTATTTCCACACCCTTGATGGTTCTGTACCTGAAGATATCTCCTCCTTCAAATACCTCAGCCTCTGGCCTGATAAGAGCCTCACCTTTACTGAGCATGTAGACACCATCAACGCAAAGCTTCTCTCCAAACTTGATGCTCTGTATAGACACCACAGTTGCTGTCCCCTCCAGCCTGCCTGGAGATTGTCCATAAAATGATCCTCCTTATTTTTGACTTTGGAGACATAGTCCACAGCACTGCCCCCAAATCAACACTCACGAGACTGGATACTCTTTTCAACCCCTTCTGTTGCTTTGCCCTTGACTGTCCTCCCCCACACATCACTGTAATCTTTGCACCTCCCTCTCCTTCCCTTTTCTTAGTGCTAGACATCTTGCTCACAGCTCTTCTCTTATTGGCAAATACTGGCTTGGCTCTCTGCCACCCTACCTCCTTTCCTTCCTTTCACTCCCACCCACTCCCCCTATGGTCTCTGCAATTCCACCCACGGGACATTCGGCCTTCCCTCCCACTCTTCCACTTCTGGAAGATCCACTTTCTCTTATCACTTCCCCAACACCTGGAATTCTCTGCCTTTAGACATTCACTCATTTCCGTCCTCCAACTCACTATCCCATCTCCTTCAGCAGTTCACATCCCCCTCCTGCAACTGCAGCTGATTATCCCAGACCCCCTGAGACTCATTAATTCCTCCCTCTTTTCCTCTCCCTCTATGTCTCACTGTGGCCTTTCTTATTTTTCTTTCCCCCCTTCTCTACCCCTTTTCACTTTCTTCTCTACCATCCCTCTGTAATCATGCCTTTTATTCAGTCACTTATATGCCTCTAATTTACCTCTAATTACCCACCCACTATATGGCACTTGTATTCCTCCAACTTAATCCCTACCTACCCTCCTGCTACTCCCTTTGTAGGGTTCTTGCATCACAAAAGGGAAGAAAGGGAGAGTTGGCTCATTTGGTTTCCCAGCTCCTTTCCATTTTTGCCCATGTTTATAATTAGCCTGAGGGTTTACATCTTAGCTCTTGTACGGTATGTTAATTGTTATGTAAATATAACAAATAATTTATGTCTACTACTGTATATAGTCTAGTCATACCTTTGCGAATCCTCAATGTACTTTATGCAAAGCTTATTGTTATATAACTGCTCTCTCATATTTTTCTGTACGTACCAGTTGTTATACATTGTTATGTTCATCGTGAGTGCAAGTGCAGATAAACATTTTGATATGAGAGTTACTATAGAGGGGTGTGAGGGGGGTTGTGTCCACTAGAGAGCTCTGTTCAAGGGGCAGGCCTGTGGCAGGTGACTCTGTAGGCAGGCTGCTGATTACTCACTTACTGTTTTTGGGGCAGAGTTGGCAGGTTTTCAAAGGACAGAGCCGAGCCAAGAGTGGCGCAGCTCTGTCCTTTGATGTGTACACACACAAGGCCAGTCTTAGCATTTTGCCAGCTGCTCCCTCCAACTGCTGCTGTCTTCCCCACTCCCTCCTTTCCTGTTCAAGCCACCCGCAGCAAATCAATCCCTCCTGCTGCCTCCCACTGCTGCTGTCTTCCCCTTACCCTCTGTTCCTGTTCAAGCCCCCCACAGCAAATCAATCCCTCCCGGTCCCTCCCACTGCTGCTGTCCTCCCTGTGCCCTCCATTCCCCATCCCCCCAGACACTGTCCAGAAATGTAAACAAAATTGTCCCCTGTTAAAAAAAGAAAACCATCCCCAAGTCTTTTTTTAAACCTGCAAAAAAGAAAACAGTCCCTCGTTGTCTTCTCCATCCCCCTCCCCCATCCCGACCCTCCCACTGTGCACCCACCTCCCTGCACCCCCCCTTACCTATACTTACCTCTGGAGGTCAGCAGCAGTGATCTTCTATGGACCAAGACATGTCTGCACTCTTCAAAGCCGACTGGCAAACTGAAGATTTCAAGGTAAGCTGTATAATGGGACTCAATGGGGGGGGTCAACTTAGGTTGATATCTCAGTCATTTTTAGGAATTTTGACCCCAAATTTTCAACATGGAGTTCTTGGGATATCACCTTCTGAACACTGTCACTGTCATTTCATTATTCAGTACCAAAAGGTGATTTTGCAGTCGCTGCGTGGAATCACCTTTTGGTACTGATTAATGAAACGACAATGCCGCAGTTCATGAGGTGGGGTCCCAAAAAGCCCATGTTGCAAATTTGGTGAAAAAATTCAAACAAATGACTGTGTTATGAGTGTGCATCTATGTACGCTCCTAACTTCACTAATTTTTTTATATTTTCACCCCAGATTTTCAGCATTGGCATTCTATCACACCTCCATATTAACAGTATAGCTGTCACTTTTCATATCATGCCTGAAACATGTTTTCACACCTGTGGCACAGAATGGAGTGGTCAATCTGTGAAATCACCTTTCTGGATGAGTAAACGAATTGACAGTGGCACTTTTCATGAAGTGAGTTGCCAAAAAGCCCATGTTGAAAATTTGGTGAAAGAACTCCAAAAAGTGGCTGAGCTACAGTACACCCAGTCATTTAAAATGTTCTACATACACATGTAACTTGGGTCATTTTCCATATTTTCACTCCAGATTTTCAATATAACCTTTTTAACACACCACCTCATGACCAGTACAGCTGTCATTTTTCACATCCTGCCCATAATGCATTTTCGCACCTGTGGTGTGGAATGCCATCTTCCCATGGATTTGAACATTTTTACCCACAGGATTCATGAGGTGAGGTGATAAGACTATGTTCAATATTTGGGGTCAAAATATGAAAAATGATAAAGTTATGGCCATCTGTTACAACTTCAGTACGCATGCTAGTAACTGCAGAACTCTTAAATATTTGCACACCACATTTTTTTTAATTATTTGTACTCCTGCTCCACAGCCTCTCTATCTGGAGAGAGCCCCAGCCTCATCCTCCAATGTCCACCAGCTAACGCTGACCAGCTACCCCTCAGGGCTTACCCCCCCAGCAGGGTTGGTGGGACCCCCAGCAAGACCAGATCCACCCACCAAGACCAGATCCAGTACATGGGTCGATGCTGTAACTGTTCAGGGGCGGGACCTGTGAGCTCTCTCCATCATCCACCGTGAACTTTTTTCCTCCTGGTTTCTCCCCTTCAGGAACAGAGTGTGCAAAGATGCCAGCAACAGTGCTGCACACACTCCCATGCATGTACCCCATCAGGCATCTGCCCCACCTCTGATTGGATGTCTGTAGTGTCAGTGTGCCAGCCCCTAGCCACCGCTAGGGGTCAAGCATGCACCTACAACTGGTCACCCCTCTC
This sequence comes from Neoceratodus forsteri, assembly GCA_016271365.2. Classification (NCBI taxonomy): domain Eukaryota; kingdom Metazoa; phylum Chordata; order Ceratodontiformes; family Ceratodontidae; genus Neoceratodus; species Neoceratodus forsteri. Next base: position 1,059,120,510 of record CM028130.1, on the reverse strand, counting down.
CCCAGAGCAGAGCTGTCCCTGGGATGCTCGATTCTTCTCCTGCCAACCTCCAGCAGCCCATGCTCGTTCTCAAACACGGGTCACCAGCATGGCACAAGGTGTGGCATCCAGCACTTCAACCCTCAGTATCACCGGGCCAGCGATGCACCCCACATTTTAAACTTAACCTTCTTATTACCCAAGCTACTGTATTCAAATGCTGTCCAAAATATGACAGCTTGTCAAAACATAGTTCAGGCAGGGTTTCGGCGTCAATGTATTTTAGTAGGATTTTCAACTTAGTGGCATAACTTGGCCATTTTTAAATATTTTGCCCCAAATCTTCAACATATGTTTTTGGGGAACCCAACTCATAAGCAATACCAGCTGATATTAGGTAAATCTGTCCTGAAAATTGTTTGTAGTCACTCATAAAATCACCTTTCGAGCAGGGCGTCTAACATTTTCTTCGCCATTGCTCATGAGGTGGGGTGATAAGAAGGCTATGTTGAAAATTTAGTATTAAAAATATTAAAGAACATAGAGAATACTGGATGGGAAACTATGCACAACCAGTGTGTTTTGCCACAGAGAGGTTCTGATTTTCTCTTACCTCGAGAGCAAAGCTTGAGAGGTCCATGAGAATCAGAACCCCAAAGTGGCTCAACACACTGGTTGTGCATAGAGTTGCTCATCCTGCATTTTTTATAGTGTATAGTATTCTGTAAAGTAAGTGTGTGTGTGTGTGTGTGTGTGCACGCGTGTGAGCATGCATGGTCTTTTTCTTTCAAAATGAAACTGACTTATGCAGCCTCTAGAGGTTCCAGAATGCTGTTCTACCACAATAGGGTAGAATCACTGTGCAAGACCTTTGAACTGTGGTACAACCGCATTTTGAAAGGGATGGAATTCTATACAGAACAACACTCTACTATACACTATAAAGAAGTTATGAGCCTGCGTTGAAATTTACAAATGCAGGCTCATAACTTTGGAAATATTCAATATTTTGTTTTTATATTCCTTATGTTTATCCCTCTGCAGCCACAGCCCTACTTACCTCCAGCCACTGCTCCTCCTTCACCACTGACCCCAAAGTGGTCATGCTCAGCTGGTATATGCAACTGTACCATCGAGAGGGACCCCCCATGTCCCCGCACCCAGTCAGGAACCAATACTGGCATGCGCCCCAATCCAGGCATTGCCAGCCAGTGAACTTGCAGCCATCGACTTCCGGTGACGTCACGGAGATGACTGCAAGCTAATTCTAGTAGTTCTGCTCCCGCCGATTAAAGAAGTAAAAATTCCCATTACAACTGCAACTCCAAGGTACAGGGCGATTGGTTCTCAAGCAAAAATAAGATGGCAGGCAAGCAACAGCGAAATAAAAGCGCTAAATCGTCAAGTAGCCTGTTAAAATTAAAGCAACTAGTACTGGATGAGGACATGGAGGGATTTGCGGCCCAGTCACACCGTAGGCGTACAGCCTCGGAATCTTCTGGAGAGCCTGAGACTATAGAAAACGCCGACTCAGAAACGATGCAAAAAACATTACAACAAATCCTTTCTACAGTCACCAGAATCGACTCATCTTTATCAGACCTTAAGAAAGAAGTACAGAGTTTAAACAAAAAGGTGATTCTGAATGCATCTAATCTTACCACGATCTCGGAAACACAGGAGCGGTCGGACAGACTTCTTCTATTATTGCTGCAGAGAGATAGAGAAACTCAACGTAAATTAGAAGACCTTGAGAACAGATCTCGAAGAAATAACTTCCGAATTCACGGAGTGCCAGAAGATGCGGAAGAGGATTCCCTCAGCGGCCCGACCTGGTGTTGCATATACTCGTGCAGTACTCTCTCCCCTCAGACATTAAAATGGACATTGATGGTGCTCATCGATCTCTTGTCACCAAACCCAAGATCCAACAGCTAGACCGCGCTCTATAATTGTCCGAATGGTTTTCTTCAAAAGCAAAGACTGGATATTACAAGAGGCATGGAGACATAGGGATCTCAGATATGAAGGTGCAAATTTTTTGACCAAGATTTCTCGTCAGCACTGCAATCAGAGACAAATGGTCAGAAGGGTCATCAGAGAGTTAAAGCTAAGAAAGGCATAAAGGCTCAAATGTTATTTCCTGCCAGAATTAAAATACATTTGGACACTGAGGGTCAAAGTCTTTTCTGATCTGGTGGAAGCATGCGAAATCCTCCAAAATCTAGAATCGCATTCCAGACCTGAAATGCAGAAGTTAGAGTAAACTAAAAGCAGAGGTGTGGACCAAGTTTGAACCCCAGAGGGAGAAAGAGGCAAATCCAGGTTCTTATCCACATGAGGCTGCCTCGTACATTCAGGACTTGATAACTAGAACAAAACTTCGCTTGCAGGAGACAAAGGACCTGCTCTATCTCTGGAAAAATGAAGTCAAGACAAAGGACTTGAGTAAGAAGACCTGAAACATCATGGATTTACTGACTAGATACACAGATTGATATGATCAAATTTAGTGAAAGAGGGACAGGTCATATATAAACTCTATACTTTCCATGGTCTAACAAACGACAGGTCTCTCTAAAACGGAAGCTACATTCGGGACAGATAGATATAAATAAGTGCTCTCATTAATGCAAAATGACCGCAGTTGGGGATGGGTCCCTGGACGACATTGAAGAGCTCCCTTAAGGTAAGACAGAGCACAGCTCAAGATGGGAAATACCTCTGTGAAGGGATCGGATTGAGGCAGGGGGGTGAGGGTTGGGAAGAGAAAGGATGTGACTCCATAACGGTAGAGGCATGACGTAGAAAGATGGAGTGCCCTCATAAGAAGGTATTGGGAAGGAGAGGTACGCAGGAAATCAAAGAAAGGTAGCCCAAAAGAGGGATAAGGGCACAAAATGGGGAAATGAGGTGCAGATACAGCAGTGCAGCAAGTTAAGGGAGGAAAAATAGCAGGAACACTAAAATCAGGTGATAAGCACATATAGGACCTGTTCCACTCGGGGGAGAAAGTGGCTAAATCGAAATGAGGCTAGGACTCCTGCAGCAGTTTGGAACAGAGCAGTAGATGAGATAGGGGCAGAGACACTTCTGATTACTGGAAAAGCCACACAGACTGAATCTGGAAATAGGTCTGCGTTCTAAAAGGAGGCACCCGTGGTAGAAAGGGAGAGACTAAGAAGAGGGGCCTATCGTTAAATGAAGGCCCAGGCAAATTTGAATTAGAAGCGGGGGATAAACAAGAGACCTAGTACATTGCCTAATTTGCAGGAAGGGTATGGACTTTTATGGATAGTGAAGCCGTCAGGAAGAAACCGATGAAGGAGTATAGGGAACTGCATGTGGAGTTTAAGAGGAGACAACAGGGTTAGAGAGAAGGTCGGAATTTAAAGAAAAAGGTGGCGGGAGAAGGAGCTCTAAGACGGGAATCTGAAACTAAACTCATAACTTCAGTGGGATCTCGAAGTGACGAGGTAAAGGGGGTGTCGGGGGTTTCCCTGTAGGGAGCTCACCTATACCTCTTGCCCCAGCTGTAGGGGGCACCACTTGGGTCGAACAGACCCCCCACGTCTTTGTCCGTGGGCTTCACATGGAAGCTTTGGAAAACAATACCAATATTGTGTATATAGTTCAAATGCTGTCTGTTTTGACAGTACCAAAATTAGGTACTAAGTTGGATTACAACTTTTATGTTTTAAAGTTTTGGTAATTTCTGTATTTAGTTTTAGGGTTTTGCAGGCTGGATGGAAGCTAAAGTGGACAGGATAGGTAGCCAATGGCACAGCGGATGTACCCCAGGTGCCAGATGTCTGGCTAAACATTATTTCATACAATGTAAAAGGAGTTAACTCCCCAGTTAAAAGGTCTAGGTTACTGTCGGAACTTCAGCTTCTGGGTTGTGATGTGGCTTTTCTACAGGAGACACACCTCTCACAGATAGAGCACTCCAAGCTTAGAAGGAGATGGGTGGATCAGGTCGTGCCTGCCTCACACCCCAAAAGTAAAAAGGCAGGGGTGGCGATACTTATTAGGCGTAACAGCCCCTTAAAGATTGATTCAACAGAAGAAGGGCTCCAGGGTAGGTATGTCAGGGTGACATGTTTAATGCATAACAAAATAATGCACTTAGTCAATGTATATGCCCCAAATGTAGGAGCACAGTGCTTTCTAGGAGAAGTTTTCAGTAAGGTGGCTAGCCTACCCCAGGGGCTGATATTAATTGGGGGCGATTTCAACACGGTACTTTCACCACAGCTAGACCGCTCGTCGGGCAACCTGAACACTAATAGAACAGCGAGTAGAAAACTTAAAGCTTTGATGTTGGAATTGGGTATGGTAGATATATGGAGAGAGCAACATGTAGGGGAAAGAGATTACACTTTTTTCTCGGGGGCACAAAACTCGTACTCACTAATAGACTTCTTCCTCACGCTCAAAACTGATCTACACATATTCGAACAGTCTAAGATACACTCTATTACTCTTTCAGATCATAGCCCAATTTCGGTGAACCTCACCTTTGGCCAAGAGAACAAAACCCCCCTTTGGAGATTAAATGTATCCCTGTTAAATGAAGAACCCTTTAAAAAACTTATACATAAGACAATTTCAAACCTGGAACAAGATTCACCTGTAAAGAAAAGCTCACCAATGCTATGGTGGGACACTCTTAAGGCGGTGGTAAGAGGACAAATAATTAGTTATGCCTCAGCCAAGAAAAACAAGCAAAATGAGAGAAAAGACCTAAGGAATAAAATTTTAAACTTAGAAATAATGCATAAGAAAAATACAGGGTCGAAACAAATACTGAAGGATTTGAATCAGGCCAGACATGAGCTGCAAGAAATAGAGAATAGAAAAGCTGAAGGCCTCCTTAGGTTCTGTAATCAAAAATATCATGAGACGGGAGGGAGGGCCTTGAGACTGTTAGCCTTCCGCCTCCGGAAGAGGCAGGCTGATAGACATATCTCAGCAATAAGGGATATAGCAAACAAAGATAAGGTCTGGGTCAAACCAGTAGAGATTGCCTCGCAGTTTAGGGCATTTTACAAAGAGCTTTACACGGAGAGTAGGTGGAGACGAGTCAGATCGAAACTTTAACCTTCTGAACTCTATAAAGTTATCAACCCTTCCGGTAAAGATACAAGAGGTACTTTGGCCACAATTACAGAGCAAGAAACCTTTAAGGCTATTAGGGACCTCCTCTAACTGGTAAGACGCCAGGGACTGACGGATTACCAGCAGAATGGTACAAATCTTTAGCAAGATGTTAGTACCTCGACTGGTGCGGATATATAATGCTAGTCTAGATGAGGGGGCACTCCCAAAATCATGGCAAGAGGCCCTGGTTACAGTCATTCCAAACCCGGAAAACCCAGATCTCAGTGCTCCTCCTATAGGCCCATCTCACTCCTCAACCAGGACCTAAAAATCCTAACCCGCATACTGGCTTCGAGACTGCAGCAGTGTGTAGGGTTCCTAGTTCACTCGGATCAAACGGGATTCATACCCGACAGGCACATGCAGGACAATGTCAGGAAGCTCCTGAACATAGTCTCACACAGACATCCCAGCAACACAAACCCGGTGGTGATTTTTCTAGACGCTGAAAAGGCGTTTGACAGGGTGAACTGGGCGTATATGCAGGAGGTAATGTCCAGAATGGGGGTGGGAGGAAATTTTCTTAGATGGGTAAGCATGTGTTATCAGAACCCAACAGCCCAGGTCAGAGTCAATGGCATGTGCTCAAAACGATTTGATATAAAAAGGGGAACAAGACAAGGGTGCCCTTTGTCCCCTTTGTTTTTTGCTCTAACTATGGAACTGCTGGCTCAGGCTATCCGTGAAAGTTCAGACATAAAGGGGATAGTAATAAACAATACGGAAAGTAAGATCTCATTATATGCAGACGATACAGTGCTGTACTTGGAGGACCCAGCCACCTCAGTTCCAGTAGTGCTCCGGCTGTTAGACAGATTTGGTCAGATTTCAGGTTTTAAAGTGAACATAGAAAAAACGGAGAGTCTGAGCCTGGGTGGACCGCCAAATAAAGAATTAAGAAATCTTTTACCCTTTAAGTGGGTTAAGGATAGAATTAAATATTTGGGATGCAACGATTCAGTAGACCTAAATAAATTATACTCTTACAATCATCAAGTACTAAAGAAAGAGTATTCGAGGACTTACAGAGATGGCAGAACAAACCCCTTAGTTTTATGAACAGGGTTGAGACTATCAAGATGAACATCTTACCTAGATTCATGTTTTTATTCTCGACTCTGGCTATTCTCATAGACAGAGGGGAATGGCGAGAACTAAAGAAAAAGTTATCTAGATTTATTTGGGCCGGACGTCGTCCATGCAAGAAGTGGAGCATACTAACAGAGACCAAAGATAAAGGAGGACTGGGAGTACCAGACCTGCTAAAATATTACTTGGCAGCACAGACAGTCCCAGTACTGAAAATGCTGATGCCGGAGAAAGGAGGGGGGTGGTACGGAATGGAGGAAAGAGCACACCCCTGGGTTCCTCTGAGGTACCTACCTTGGACAATTAAGGCCTCAGACCTTAAAAATCTAAGTAATATCTGGACTAGAAACACCCTTAAAACGTGGCTTAGGGTCAGACAATGGTGGGAGATATTTTCCCCTACCTGGAAATATATTCCACTGAAGTATTTACCACAATTCCCAGCGACGCACGTAGCAGCTTGCTGGAGTAGATGGTCAGGCAGAGGACTCCAATACTTACACCAGATGGTGAATAAGGAGGGGGTGAAAACTTTTTCACTGCTCCAAGAAGAATTCGGACTCCTCCAAAAGGATTTTTTCAGATACCTTCAATGCAGACACTTCGTAACTAGTACGGTCGGGATTGGTGCTATACAGAGTGATCCAGATCCACCGTTGAAATGCATATATCAGAGAAGCCAAAAAGGGGATTCTAGAAAACTCATTTCATACATACAACAAACTCTACAGGAAGGTTCAGGGGCACTGCAGGTTCAAGCTCTAGAAAGTAAATGGCAGGCAGAATACGATGGTCAGATTTCGGACAAAGAATGGTTACTTATATGGCAAGGTGTGCATAAAACAACTAATTCACCAGTATGGAGAGAGTTTAGATGGAAAATCTCGGCAAGGTACTTTATCACCCCTGATATCTCGGTTAAGCTTGGTGTCTCCCAAACCAATAAATGTTGGAGGGGATGTATGGATAAAGGCTCTCAATATCACATTTTCTGGAGTTGCCATAGAATTGTGGAATTCTGGGGAGAGGTAACCTTAGCCATAAAAGAAATACTGCAACTAGATGGCTCGTCAGATTTTCCCCATGCGGTCTTGGGACTCCCCCCCCCCGGGGTTAAGACTAAAGCCCAAAGGTATTTATTCTATATATTAATAGCAGCAGCCACGAAAGCTATCACGCAAAGGTGGCTCTCCGCGGAAAAGGTAACATATTCAAAATGGTGGTCTAATGTGATCAATATTAAGAAAATGGAAGCCCTTACGGCTATACTAAGGTTGCAAACAGACAAATTTAATTCAAGATGGCTCCCATTTTATGAATATGTAGAGATTAAAGCGGCATTCCAGTGCTAGACCAGTTCCTGTTAAAATGAGCTGGAGAAATAAATTATCCAGTTGTAGGGAAGAAGGCCCAAGAAGGCCTACACTTATATGCCCAACCTTATCCAGTTTAGGTGACAGATACCAAACAGTCCGAGAATTATTGGATCTTGTTAAATTCCAAACCAGCCTGTAGGACCTCTCCTCCCACAAATGTAGAAAGAGGATGGGCGGGTGGGGGTTGGGGGGGTTCCTTTTTTTTTAGAAGAAAAAGTAAAAGAGGTGGAAGGGTTACAGGCAGGTTACAGGACCAGAAAAGGTTTCCGATGCGCTCAATAACTCAAGATGAAGAATCGGATGGGAAAAGGGTTGGAAGTCACCAGTTGGGAGGAGGAAGGAAGGATGGTATGCATTTAGGTACGATGAGAGGTACAAAAAGGGGTGGTATTTTCTCTACCCCTTGGTTGAATCTCTCTACTCGGTCCAGCCTGCAAAAATTGAATACAAGAAAATTGAATACAAGATATTTTTAAACTTAAATGGCATTAAGAAGGAAAGTTTTGTTATAGGCTTTTACATATTGTCCTGTTAAAGTGATTTTAACTCCAAGACGAATGTATTTCTTTTCTGTATACCCTGTCAGGGAGATTAATTGTAAGATGTAATGGAAAATGGAAAACCAATAAAAATTTAAGTTAAAAAAAAAAAAGAACTTGCAGCCATCAAGCTGCCACAGACTTGTGCTGCCATTTTTCCTCCTTACTTAGCCCCCGGAGTGCCAGCATGCAATGACGTCAGGCACTGCATGCCTATGTCTGCTGAACTCCACCCCCAAGCTTTCACCAGCTTTTAGCATCTCCCCCAGTCATCACCAGGGACCACTGCAGAGTGGTGGGGCTCTGAAACCCTCCCCAGGATAGGACAGCAGTCCTCAGGATGCTCAATCCTAGCCCTCCCCTACTGACTCCTGCCAACCTGGGCTCGCGTCTGAACCCAGGTCGACAGTGTAGCCTGAGGTGTGGTGTCCAGTGCCTCAACCCTCAGCGCCACTGGGCTGGCTGGGAAATATTCAATATTTTGACCTCAAATTTTCAGTATAGTCATTTCTTCACAGTACCTCATGACCACGATAGCTGTCATTTTCCAGATCCTGGCAAAAATGTGTTTTGCATCCTGAAAGGTGATTTTGCAGTCACTCTGCAAAATGACCTTTTGGACCAGGAGTTGAACATTTTTTCCAACTTTGTTTATGAGGTGGGGTCATAAGAATGCTACATTGAAAATTTGATGTGAAAATATTAACAAACAACAAAGTTATGAGCCTGCACTTAAATTAGCAAATGCAGGCTCGTACCTTTGGTACTTTTCAATATTTTTACCCCAAATTTTCAACATAGCTATTTCTTCATTGCACCCCATGAATGTGACAGCTGCCATTTTTCAGATCCTGGCCAAAATGTTTTTTTTTACATCCCAAAAGGTGATTTTGCAGCCACTGTATGAAATTATCTTTCGGACAGGAGTTGCAATTGTACTCTTTCTTTCTTTATGAGGTGGCGTAATAAGATGACTATGTTGAAAATGTGGTGTAAAAATATTAAAAAACAATGAAGTTATGCACCCATGTTGAAATTTTGCCAATGCCGACTCGTAACCCCGCGACACACACACACACACACACACACACACACACACACACACAATGACACCAGTGCACACATCGAACTTTTGGCATTGACAAATGCTTGTTACATTATGTATCAATTCCTTCTATTTGTACTTTACTGTGTTATCACCTTTCACTTTCCCCCAGGAAGCGGCCTGGAGATGAGCTTTTGCAGTTCAGTGTGCCTTTCCTGGTGAAACTTTTCAAATAAATCAATAAATAAAAAGTATAGAGGAGTTTCCCTGAGTCCTGGCCATGTTTTTCCCATTTACTAAAATGCCACCAACAGTTTAACCTGGTTCTGTATGTCAGTTTGCATCTGTATCTCCCCTCCCACAAGATGAATCTGAACATAAGCAGAATTGCCTAGTCCTCCTTTCCTGGTCAACAAAAACTAAATAAATAAATAAATCGGCACCAGTATGGGAACTTTACTAAAAAAACAGAACACTGAAAACTACCTTTGATAAAACATGAGTGCAATATCTTAAGAAGGCATCTTTAGAACCTGATGGTTTTGTGAGCTATCGACCTATCTCTAACTTGGTGTTCATGGGTAAAGTTACAGAGAAAGGGGTGGTAATGCAGCAGAGACAGTACCTGGACAAGTATTCCATCTATGAGCCATTGCAATCAGGATTTTGTCGTGAACATACTGTAGCACTGAAACTGCCCAGGTGAGGGATCATTAAGCAGTTTCTATCCTGAACCTCCATGATGTATCCTCAGCATTTGACACAATAGGACATATGACATTAATGAAAAGGTTGAGGAGGATTGTTGGGGCGACAGGGGCCATGCTTGTTTGGGTCCCGTTTTTCCTAAGCAATCACTGTGTGGTGGCTCTGTTAGGTAACCTTTGATCTTCCCCTATAAGCATGCATAGTGGCTTCCTTCAGGGATCTTGTCACCATTACTGTTTGAGGTATTTATGCTTCAGATAAGAGAAGTGATCCAGAAGTATGGCTTGGGGTTTCATTGCTATGCCAATAACAACGAGCAGTATCTTTTGTTTAAACCTACTGTACACAGGGCTCATGAACAGCTGTACCTGAGAGTGCACCATCTGAGATCAAACTCTGGAAGGCTCATGGTGGATTACAGTTAAATCCCAGCAAAACTGAACTGCTACTACTGGGTCCAGATAGCCTGAACTCATCCATAATGGAAAGCTAGAGCCTCCCTACTTTTGGTAGTGAGAGGCTTCAAGTTGTGCAGGTTATGCAGAACCTATGGGTTACTCTTGATCCTTCGCTATCACTCATCTACCGTGTGTCAACCATGGTCAGATGTGGCTTTTACCTCCTGAAGAATATCACTGGGTTGTGCTGCTACCTAGACCTAGATGATCTTTCACACTGATACATGCTTTCATCATTTCTCACCTTGACTACAGTAGTGCACGCTACAGAGCCTTCTGACAGGTGAGATTCACTGCCTACAGTTAGTCCAGAGAATGCATCAGACAGACTCGTTACCTCCACTAGGAGGTGTGAGCATATAAGGCCTGTTCTCTAGTCACTGCACCAGCTTCCTGTTAGAAGGTAGATTGATTTTGACATTCTTCTCTTGACCTACAAGGCACCCAACAGAATGAGTCCCCTATACTTTAGTGAGCTTCTTCCAACTCGCACCAATATCCATGAATTACGCTCTCCTAGTATGGGCCTTTTGGCTGTTCCAAAATCAAGATTAAAATCAGCTGGGGGCTTAGCATTTTCCTTTTCTGACCCTCTTCTTTGGCTCAGTCTTCCCACAACTATTTGGCCTGCCCCCATAACCTCCACTTTCAAGTCTAAACCTGTCTTTTTAGACAGGCATTTGATGGTGCATAATATAGCCCTTGATGCACTGCTAATTTTTATATTATTTTAATTTTATTGATTACTTGTGATGTGATGTTTTGTTTAATCTATGTGTCTCTTGCAATATACTGCATCTTGGTTTTAAGAAATTTGTTTTTAAATAATAAATATCTATATATCTATCTATCTAATATTCAAAGAGCATCTAGCTAATATTCAAAGAGCAATCCAATAGGGAAGGTATTCTCTAGACACCCAATCACATCAGTTGATTTAGGTAATGTGATTATTGCTAGAGATCCGTGTTTTTCTTAAATAAGAAATAACATGAAATTCAAGGTATAAAAAGAAATAACATAAAATTTAACATATAAAAAAGAAATGAAAACAAACACATGAATAAAGTGGAAACATTGCTTTTGGGGGGCAAAAACAAAATAAATGCTTGCAGCAGTTGTTTAGGCTACGTTGTTACCACAGAGACAGTCCACAAAGAAGCAACAGCGGAATTGTTTAATTTACAAAACCTTTTTAACGACCATAGCATAATGCTGTTTAGTACAATGTAATACACTAGGAATGTGATTTCTAGTGTGTATAAAGTCTTTATGAAGAACTGTAGCTTATGATTGCAAATGTCATAACAAGAAATAAAACTAAATTTTCAATGAATAAAAAGAAATAACAAGAAATTCCAGAAAATTAAAAATTATAAACTACAAAAATAATTTCATGGGTCTGTACTTATTGCTATATACCAGTGAGGGTACTGATGAAAGAAAAGTAATGCACTTCAAAAAAGAACAACAGCAAAGCATGCATAAGCACCTGAACAGTTCTTTTGAGCAACAACTGTTATCCAACAAAATCTTAATCAGTTCAAACCCGATATTTCAAGCATGGTTTGTTAAGCAGAACAGGACTTCTGCTGAACAGGATGACAGCTATTTGTGCTGCCATGTCAGAGATTTAATTCCAACTCTCAGAGCTGCATATAGGGCAGTGAGGAGGATGAGTGGCATTACGGTGTACTTGTGCTTGACTTCCAAGAGGGGCTAAACCACTGCTGGCAGTATGAGTGCCCCCTGCTAACAGCATGGCACATTGCAAGTGAGCCACAGAGATGATGGCATCCCTATTGGGAGGATGGTGAAGGGAGACAAACTGCCACTCAAAACGATGGGCCCATGCCAACACCCATGCCAACACACAGTATTCCTGAGTCACTGTCATAGATGTCCTGGAACACAGACTGGCTGCAGAAAGGCTTATTTCAAAAACTAAGGGCCTGATCCACAACAGCCCTACCCCCCTTCCACACCTGCAGAGGGGCTGTTGCGCAGACTTGTGGTACATGGAGGTCCTACTTTGTATATGCAGGAACCTCCATGCATCCACAGCCCTGGCAGCTGGTCCCCTCTGAACACATTCCTGTCCATGCACATGGCTACATGGGTGCCTGGGATGGGGCTGGGGCAAGTGCAGACATGCACAAAAACTGCAAGTAATCTCTGTAGTGCTGACAGCCAGTGGAAGGGGCAGGTGTAATCAGGTCTAGGTGCTGAATTAGCAGCTATGTGCCCCTCCTACCTGGCCACAATTGTCCATTCCAGGCCTGATCAGTCCCTTCTCTACCAGCCCCAGCCCTAGGAGCCTCCACTGTGGGCTGGGGGCAGTACCAATACTGCTCAGCACCAGTTCAAAGCTCTTAACATTCTGATGGCACCCTAATGGGGATACAGCAGTCCTTGGAGGACTGCCATACCCTGTCATCCCCTGCACACTTTATAGGCAGGGATCCACTGACAGCATGACTTGGACATCCACTTGGATGCTGTACTCTGAGACAGCACCACCCACCCCTTTTGGCAAGGACATAACAAAGTTCCATAGAATAACGTCCAAGCAAAAGGTTAAAGCTTGTCAAAAGACAAGTACAGTGCATTCTACCTTAAAATTATGGTATATACCCTGATGCTATGTTTCCTGGGTGGCTTTTTTAGTGAGTTGGTAAGTCTCTTAACAGGTTAGTTTGTTTTATGGAACAAGCCTAAAGTGCAATGTTTTCAAAATGGCACCCCCTGAAGATTCCAAGCTTGACTACTAACAGAATGGACATCAGGACTGTCAACACCTAACCATAACTCTTAGTATCACAGTGTCCTCCGAATGACTTAATTAGTTTTATCCTCTTGTTAGTTTTTAATATATATATATATATATATATATATATATATATATATATATATATATAATGAAATCAGTAGAACAAATGCTTGCTCCTGACTGGCCAAGAGGTACTTTCAGCCAAGCCATTATCGCAGCACAATAGCCCGGCTGAGAGTAACTCAACAAAAATATGTAAAAAAAAACACATCCAATTTACTAAAAAGCACCCATTTCATAACTGCATTAAGACACTAAAGGGGGGTGTGTTATGGTGGACTAATGGTCTTTCTTAGGTGATGGAAGCATGGATTCACAGTGGGAAGGTCATGTCAGACAACTCTAACAGAGTTCTTTGACTGGGTGACCAAAGTAGTAGACCAGGGAAGGGCTGTGGACATGGCCTTCCTAGGAAATACAAAATCACACATACCCCCATAATGCAAAGCATAATTGGCTGTATATGCAAATCACCAAAAAATATTATGCTGGTTCAACTTTAAGCAGAAATGCATGGTGCCAAAAGGCCTCTCACACAGTCTGCAAAAGGGTGCCAATAGAAGACACAGACATGTGTTTCATCCTACCAGGACTCATCAGTGTGCCTCATCTGTATGACACCCCAGTGGAATGAACCAGCTACCCTACCTAGACTTTAGCGAGGCATTTGACACAGTCCCACACAAAAGATTAATAAACAAATTAGCCAGCCTGGGAGTGGGTTCCCAGGGTGGTAGCCTTGGTAAAAAATTGACTGCACAACAGAACACAAAGGGTAATAGTAAATGGAGTCCACTCTGAAGAAAGGGGGGTTATTAGTGGAGTACCACAGTGTTCAGTACTGGGGCTGGTCCTCTTTGATGTCTTTATAAGTGACATTGCAGAGGGACTGGAAGGAACAGTATGCCTCTTTGCAGATGACACAAAGATCTGCAACAGGGTTGATACACAGAAGGGGTGGAAAAGATGAGAAGGGACTTGGCAAGGATGGAGGAATGGTCAAATGTATGGCAGCTTAGATTCAATGCAAAGAAGTACAAAGTAATGCACAGGGGAAACAAAAACCCAGGGGAAAAGTGCACAATGGTGGGGAGGTACTAACAACAACAAAAATGAAAGGTATCTGGGGGTGGTTATATCAGATTACCTAAAGGTAAGCAAGCAATATGAGAAGGCAGTAAAGAGGGCTGGGGGGATACTGGGATGTATAGGAAGAGGCATCAGCAGTAGACAACAGGAAGTTGTTGTCCTTCTGTACAGCCAGTTGGTGAGACCCCATCTGGAGTACTGTGTGCAATTCAGGAGACTCCATCTCCGCAAGGACATAGACAGGATAGAGGCTGTCCAGAGGAGGGCAACTAAAATTGTGCAGGGTCTGCACCAGAAGCTGTATGAAGAGAGACTAAAGGAGCTTAATATGCATACCCTTGAGAAAAGGGGGGGGGGCATGATAGAAACTTTCAAGTACCTCAAGGGAATCAACAAAGTCCAGGGGGTAGCATCTTTCAGAAAAAGAGATGTGTAAGAACAAAGGAACACAACTTGAAGATAGAAGGGGAACAGCTCAAGGGCAACATGAGGAAGTATTTTTTCACAGAGTGAATGCAGATAAGGTGGGTGGTGGATGCATGGAACGGCCTTCTTGAGGAGGCTGTGGGGTCAAAAACAGTGGGTGAATTCAAGAATGCTTGGAACAGATATAAGGCAATTCTGGTGGGGGGTAGGAAGAAGTAGGCTATTGGTTATGTAGGATCTGCAACTTATCCAACAAGTAAGGAAATGGGCAGACTAGGTGGGCCAAGCAGTCCTTATCTGCTTCAAAGTCTACTGTATGTTTCTATGTTACTTGGCTTTGCCTCGCGCTTCAATCCACCTGAGGCAGGCAATTATCCCACCCTAATGCACTCCTGTCATGCCTTATTACTTGATTGTGTTCATTATTGGATTACCATAAGCAAAATAAAACGTGATTCTCGATGGCTGTAGTTGACGATTTTGGCAGAGCTGACTGACCCTTATTTGTTGCAGCTGAAAGGTGAGCCCCTCATGCTTGAGATTATTATAGAGCATGAATACACTCCCAGCACCTTGAAATAACCAATAGTGAACCTCAGCATTCAGAGGAATCCATTCTCAAGAAATAACTATCATGCGGTTTCCCCTAAGGGATTCAACTGCTTGCTACTTCTTTGGAGTTGTCAGTGCAATCATGTGGAATGCATCAGAGTGCCATGCTCTGGGCCAGTGGGAGATGGTCCTGGTTGGCACCTTGTTGTCTAATAAGATATAGCAGCTGTACCCCTTCCCTAATAAGCCCTGAGAAAACACAAGTGCCAGTACCAGACCCATGGGTCTGCAACACTGTGAGTTTTTCTCAGGAGCAAACACATGACAGACAAGAGATACTGTTCTGTTCTCAAAGGTGTTGTGGCTTTCCAAATTGAAACAAACAAAAAAAAAGATTCTGCTTCCCAAAGGAGATGACAGAATTTTATTTCCTTGTCAGACCCTATACTGTACTCAAAATATAATACAGCACACAGTGGTATGCCTTTTTTTTAGCAACAAAAACTAATGCACTTGCTTGAAGTATATAATTAAGAGGAGTCATCATTGGGGAACATAGATGACTTAATTTATTGGTAGCTAGTTAAGAAGTGTTTTAAACATAGAAACATAGACTTTGACGACCAACAAGAACCACTTGGCCCACCTAGTCTGCCCATTTCCCTACCTACTGGATAGCTGCAGATCCTAGTTAACCAACAGCCTATTTCTTCCTACCCCCCGACAAGAATTGTCTTATGTCTGTCCCACACATTCTTGAATTTCCCCACTGTTTTTGACCCCCATGACCTCCTCAGGAAGGCCGTTCCATGCGTCCACCACCCTCTCTGTGAAAAAATACTTCCTCACATAATTGACCCTGAGCCGTCCCCCCCTTTGTCTTAAAATTGTGTCTCCTTGTTCTTGCTCATCTCTTTTTCTGAAAGATGCTACCCTCTTGAACTTTGTTGATTCCCTTGAGGTACTTGAAAGTTTCTATCATGTCCCCTCTCTCCCTCCTTTCCTCAAGGGTATACATATTAAGCACCTTTAGTCTCTCCTCGTATGGCTTCTGTTGCAGACCTTCACCATTTTAGTTGCCCTCCTCTGGACTGCCTCCATCCTGTCTATGTCCTTGCGAAGATGAAGTCTCCAGAAGTGGACTCAGAACTCCAGATGGGGTCTCACCAACTGTCTAAACAGAGGGACAACTTCCTTTTTTCTACTGGTGATGCCTCTCCCTATACATCCCGGTATCCCCCAGCCATCTTTACTGCCTTCTCACATTGCTTGCTAACCTTAAGGTCTTCTGACATGGTTACCCCCAGATCCCTTTCCATTTTTGTTGTTGTTACTACCCCTCCCCCATTGTGTACGCTTCCACTTGGTTTTTGTTTCCCAGGTGCATTACTTTGCACTTTTGCATTGAATCCAAGTTGCGATAGATAGATAGATAGATAGATAGATAGATAGATAGATAGATAGATAGATAGATAGATACTTTATTTCTATAGCACCCCTTTCCAAATACTCAGAGTATTTCACAATCAAAATAAATACAACAATTTTAAAATATACATAAGATATAAAGTTAAAACCAGCATCATGATCCAGCCACCATAATATATAAAACTACTGTAGTTATCTAATCAATTACCATAAGCCATATAACTACAAATTAAAAGCCTGGCTAAATAAATAAGTTTTCAGTCCTTTTTTGAAGGTATCCACCGAGGGTGCCTCCCGCAGCTGTTTCGGTAGTAAATTCCATAGGGTAGGTGCAGTCACCGAAAATTCTTGATCACCAGAGTGATGCAACCTAACCCTAGGAATATCCAGGAGACTCCCCTCAATGGAATGGAGAGCCCAGGATGGACGATGAGGCACAAGGAGACTGGTCCCCCTTCATGAAGGCCTTTATACAGTAGGTCAGTAAACTGACCTTGAACGTAATCCTCCACCTAACTGGCAGCCAGTGCAGTTCACGGAGGACAGGTGTGATATGATCATACCTACATGGACCCATCAATAATCTTGCCGTCACGTTCTGCACCAGCTGCAGTCGGCGGAAGTTACCTCCAGATAGCCCTAGGTACAGGGCATTGCAGTAATCCAGTCTGGATGTTACAAATGCATGTACTAGTGAGGCTAGATCCTCAGGGGGTAACAGGTTCCGAATCTGGGCAATGTTCCTCAGATGATAAAATCCACTCTTAACAATAGCTGACACCTGAACATCAAGTGTCAGGCCACTGTCAAGGATCACACCCAGATTCATCACCTGTTCAGATGGGGTCAGCAGCACCCCCCCCCCCAGTATAAGGCTAGGGGTTCTCCACAAACCCCCTATCTCCCCCACGATGACCTGGCTCCACCACCAGCACCTCTGTCTTGCCTGGATTGAGTCTCGACCAGTTATCAGACATCCAAGTCCAGATCTCAGACAGGCAGTTGTTAAATACAGAGTCCTCTGTCTGGTTACTTGGTGCACAGGACAAGTATAGCTGGGTGTTATCTGCGTACAGTGAAAACCCAGCCCATACCACCTGATAATGTCTCCCAGTGGTAGCATGTACAGTGTGAACAATAAGGGAGACAAGACCAACCCCTGCAGAAAACCACAGGTTAGAGGCTTTGGGCTAGATTAGGCCGACCCCATCACTATCCGCTGCACTCTACCTTCTAGGTATGACCTGACCCATTTAATGACCTTACTGGACAGGCAACACCAAAACCACAGTCAGTCAAGTAGCACCTCATGGTTCACAGTGTCGAATGCCGCTGAGAGATCCGGGAGGACCAAGATGGAATGATCTCTCCTGTCTCTCACCATTAGGAGATCATTAACCACCGTCACCAGGGTGGTCTCGTACTATGCCCAGCCCTAAACCCAGACTGGAACATCACATAGGTGGTGGAGGAGATGAGACATTCCTCAAGCTAACTTGCCAGCACTTTTTCTATAACCTTCCCTAAAAATGGGAGGCTAGAGACCGGACTTTAGTTGGCGAGACAGTCTGGGTCCAATGAGGGTTTCTTTAATAGTGGTCTAATCAAGGCCTCTTTCAAGGCCAAAGGGAAGACCCTACTCCTCAAAGAACTCTGGACAATCTTGGCAACAACAGGTGCAATCAGGTCCATACATCCAACCAAAAGTTGTGTCAGACCTGGGTCCAGATCACAATTTGTTGGCTTCAGTCTCGAGACAACCCTGACACCTCCTCCACCCCAACTGGGTCAAACTCATCCCAGACAAGAGGAGTGCTCCGAGACACCACAGAGTGGACCCCACAATCCCTTTGAGTGACACTGGAGGAGATCTCAGCTGTGATAGTGGACACTTTGTCTGCAAAAAACAGAGCAAACTCCTCACACCTAGTGCTAGAACCCGCTCCCCCACATGGAGGTAGACAGGATGTAATAGCCCATCCACTGTGCGAAAGAGCTAAGCCAGTCTGTTCCTTGCTGCAGTATTCTCTCTTGACAAAAATGCTGCCTTCTTACTGGAGACTGCCCCCTGATAATCCTTATAATGGGATATCAGGGCCAATTTGTCCTCCATCAGGCCAGAGCCCCTCCATTGTCTCTCTCTAACCTCAAACACTGAATCTTTAACTCCCTGAGTTCCCCATCAAACCAGGGAGGTCTCCGATGAGTAGATAAGGGTCGGACATGAACGGGTGTGATTGAGTCAAAGGCGGCAGTGACGGCCCCATTAAAGGCCACCACTGCCTCCTCCATTCCAATTGCACAAGCAGTCCCCACACTTGATAGGTCCAGCATCACCGATAACCCTAATGGGGACAAACCCCATAAAGGGCAGTACCGGACCATTTCCACAAAGGCAAGGGCTTCGAGGGGGCCCCAAACCTGAACCTCACGGTGCTATGATCTGACCAAACTACCGGATCAACTCTAAGGTCAGTGGTCTCAAGACCTAATGAAAATACCAAGTCCAATGTGTGACCACGTGAGTGGGTCACTGAGGTAACATTTTGCATCAGGCCCAGCCCCTCCATGCTCCTAAGGAGATCACTACCAAATATAGAGAGCCCATCATCTACTCAGGTATTGAAGTCCCTGAGAATTAAGCATCTCAGGGACTCCAACACCAGACCAGCAACGAGCTCCCCCATCTCCCTCAGAAATTCACCTTCCCTACCTGGGGGGAGCGATAGAGCAGGAGGATCCTGTAACCCACGCCAGGACCACCCCGTGCAGCAACACATTCAAAAAACTCAGTAAGACCCATTGGTAGCACCATGAAGCCCAGGTCAGATTTAAAACAAATCACCCCCCCCCCCACCTCTATGATCATTCCTCGGGCTGTGTATCATGGAGTACCCAGCTGGCACTGCCGTCTCCAAAATGGGAGCCCCATTTTCATCCAGTCAGGTCTCCATGATGCAAGCCAGGTCTACCGAGGCAATCAAGTCTGCCATTATGGTGGTCTTGTTCCTCATCGACCTGGCATTGCATAACACAGCCCAAGTAGGATGAGGGGAGACTGCTGGATCAGCTACCTGCCCACTAATTTCAGTGGAACCCTTGGGTATGGGCACCAAACAGGGAGGACCCCTCTCTAGTGGCCATTTCGCCCCAGGGCATCTCCTTGGCCTCACCACCCATATCCACAACCCTCCAGCAACCACCCAGACTGGTCCCCCTTCCAGAACCCTTCCCCAAACAATTCCTAGAGCCCGACATCTCCAATAGATTTCTAAAGGGAGTGCTGGGAGCTCAAATGGATGGAGGTTTCGAAGGAGGGCTGTCAAGTAGCTGCGCTGTCCCAGGCTCTTTCCCAGGCACATCTCTAAAAATATAAATCCCCCCAACCCCAAAACAGTAAACAGTGATGTTATAAACCAAAAACAGAAGCACAAAACAGATACTAAATGAGCAAAGTCATACTAAAAATTAAATTAAATAAATGCAAATACAAGTCTCCAGGGAGCTCTCACCTCACCAGAGCTAAACTGCCCCCAAGCACTATCTCTCACAAAGGTTTGGGAGCAGCATACAGTAAATATAACAACAAAGTAACACAAATGTCAAAAGTCAAATGTGCAAAAGATTTTAGCAGGCACCCTCACTACCAGCTAAATACAAGCTGAAAGAATATCAGAATGTCTGACCGTCCCTTTGGTTAGATAGAAGTTCTCCGCTCCAGTTGTTATCCCAGCAACAGCTTTGTGCTTAAGAGGCCCTAATCAAATGGCCTTTGATTAGGTAGAAATCCTGCACTGGTCCAGTTGTTATCCCAGTAATAACTTTGTGCTCTAGAGACACTGGTCAAATAGCCATCCCCCAAGGAGAACACACATAGAGGTAGGGCGTCAACTAAGCCCGGTACAAAGCGGGCTCTTCAGCCACCCCCCCCAGAACCACAGATCTCAGGCCCAACTTCTGACCATTCCTCCAACCTTGCCAAGTCCCTTCTCATCCTTTCCAACTCCCCCCCTTGTGTATCAACAAATGTTGCAGAACTTTGTGTCATCTGCAAAGAGGCATACTTTTCCTTCCAGTCCCTATGCAATGTCACTTATAAAGATATTAAAAAGGACCGGACCTAGTACTGAACCCTGAAGTACCCCACTAGTAAACCCCTTTCTTCAGAGTGGACTCTGTTTACTATTTCCCTCTGTGTCCTGTTGTCTAGCCAATGTTTTACCCAGGCTACCACCCTGGGACCCACTCCCAGACTGGATCATTTGTTTATTAATCTTTTGTGTGAAACTGTGTCAAATGCCTTGCTAAAGTCTAGGTAGGCCATGTTCACATCCCCTCCCATGTCTGTTACTTTCGTCACCCAATCAAAGAACTCGATTAGATTTGTCTGACATGACCTTCCCACTGTGAATCCATGCTGCCTTGGGTTCTGTGCTCCACTGACCTCTAGGTACTCAACAATTCTTTCCTTCAGAAGTGATTCCATCATTTTCCCTACCACTGAGGTCAAACTGTCGGGTCTATAGATTCCTGCCTCTGTCTTGCTCCCACTTTTGTGAAGTGGAATCACATCCGCCCTCCTCCAGTCCTAAGGTACCACACCATCCTCCCATGATTTGTTCAAAAAGGTAGTCAGTGGTGTCACTAGTTCTCCCCTTAATTCTTTTAGAATTCTGGGGTGAATCCCATCAGGCCCCATTGCTTTATCCACCTTCAGTTTTTGGAGTTCTTTTAGAACCCTTTCTTCTGTGAAAGGACTAGGATTGACCCCCATCCAGAGTGTTTCTATTGACTGGATTAGGTACCTCCCCTTCTCTTCTTTTGTGAATACTGAGCAGAAGTATCATTCAGTATCTCTGCATTTTCACTGTCCCTCTCTGCCCACCCACCGTCTCCTTTATTCAGCCTCACTATCCCTCCCTTTGTCTTTCTTTGCTCCCTAATGTATCTATAAAAGGTTTTATCCCCCTTCTTAACTGAGTTGGCTATCTTTTCCTTGATTTGGGCCTTTGCTATTCTGACTGCCTTCCCTGCTTTCTTCTGCTTTAACTGGTACAGTTCTCTGTTCTGCTTCTTCTGTGTTTCCTTATACTTCCTAAATGCGATCTTTTTCTCCCTAACCTTCTCTGCCACCTCTTTTGAGAACCATAGTGTTTTTTTTCTTTCATTTTTATTTATTTGTTTCACACAAAGACTTGTTGCCTCTGTGATGGCAGTTTTGATGTTTCCCCATTGTTGCTCCACCCCTCCTTCTTGCCTGTTTGCTAGTGCTTTTCTGAGGTGCTCTCCAATTTTGACAAAGTCAGCCATCCTGAAGTCCAATACCTTCACTTTTGTATAGCTTGACTCTGCAACTGAGTTTATCATGAACCACACTGTTTGGTGGTCACTTGTTCCCAGATTGATACCCACTTCTAGATCTGAGATCCTCTCTCCATCCCCATTTGAGAGTACCAGGTCTAAGATTGCTCCCTCCTGAGTGGGTTCCAATACTAGCTGTCTGAGGCATGCCACATGTAGGGCATCGAGAATGGCTCTGCTCTTGGATGTGGCTGCAGCAAAGGAGCTTCAGTTAACATCTGGCATATTCAGGTCCCCCCATCAACAATCTCTCCCCTTTCTCTGGCATCCTAAGGATGCCTTCTATCATTTTCTTGTCCATTTCCTCCCCCTGAGATGGAGGTCTGTACACAACCCCTGTGTGGATTGTGGTGCCATTTCCTGTCTCCATGGTGCCCCACAGTGCCTCCTTTTCTCCCTGTTTATCATTTTCTCTGTTGCTTTGATCCTTTCCCTTACATAGAGAGCTACTCCTCCTCTTCTACCCTCCCTTTCTCTCTTGTAGATTGTGTACCCTGCTATATTGACATCCCAGTCATGGTTCTCTGTGTACCATGTTTCTGTGACTGGCACAATATCTAGGCATCCCTCTTGCCTCTAGGTCACTGGTTTAAATCTGGACAAGGTCAGTAATGAGCAAAGGCCATTATCATCCAGTGGCTGTGTGGTGGCCTTGGTGAAAAAAAGTTGTGGTGCTTCTCAGACTAATCCCTAGTGTCCACTTCACAAAATCACCAACACAAATGGCCCTAATTGGCATCCTTGTTGTCAGTTTCTCAAGAGTAAGGAAAATGTGAAGGCTTGAGCATAGAACACAGATCTGTCAAGCTAAAGACAAAGGACTCCCACCTTCACAAATTACTACCTATGTGACCTTGATAAAGTCATTTCATCTCCTTGTGCCAAAACACCTCTCTCACTCATTCTTTATTGTACTTAACCCCCAGAGCTTTCTTTGGACCCAGTGTTAGTCCATCTCATATAACCTTTCTAAACTTTCATTAGCCTCTGTGTCCATCCATCCCACTTAACCTCTTAGCTTTCCCTAGACTCTGTTAGTTTGTTTCATTTTATTTGTTATACTGGAAAGGCATGTGAGCAAAACCTGAGCAAAACCTGAGCTTTTCTCACCTCTCTCACTCGTTCTTTATTGTACTTAATCCCCAGAGCTTTCTTTGGACCCAGTGTTAGTCCATCACACATAATCTTACTAAGCTTTCCTTAGGCTCAGTACTAGTCCATCTCATATAAACTCCCTGCGCTTTCCCTAGCCATTATGTTAATCCACCTCACATAACCTCATTGAGCTTTCCTTAGCCTTTGTGTTATTCCCTCTCACATTATCTCTTACAAATTTCCTTAGTTTCTGTGTTAATCCATTTCACATAGCATCCCTAAGCTCACCTAAGTTTCTGCATTAACCCATCTCACATAACCTCCTTGAGTATTCCTTAGCCTCTGTGTTAGTCCATATCACAATTACTTCCCTGACTTTTCCTTAGCCTCAGTGTTTCTTCATCTCTTTTATAGTAACCTCCCTGAGCCTTCCTTAGCCTCTGTGTTAGTTCATCTGACTTAACATCCCTAACCTTTTCTTAGCCATTAGGATAATCCATCAACATAACCTGCCTGAGCTCTCCTAAGTCTCTGTGTTATTTCATCTCACATAACCTCTTGGAGCTTTCCTTGGCCTCTGTGTTACTTCATCTCATATACAGTAACCTCACTGAGCTTTCCTTAGCCTCTACATTAGTCTATTCAGATACACTTGCTGATCTTTCCTTAGCTTCTGTCTCTGTCAATCTCACATAAGCTCTCAGAACCTTCATTAGACACAGACTAATGTAGAGGCTAAGGCAATTATTGAAGGTGACGGCTGCTTTGAAACTACTGAACTGGGAGCTCTGAAAAAGGAACAATCTTGAACTGGGAACTGGGAACCTGGAGGAAAGTGCAATAGTGCCCGAGTTCTGAGGGAGCTATATCTTACTTTTAATTTTAAAAATGTGTTTGCTTTTTTGAATCAAGAAGAGGTTTACAATACTGCGTATCTGTTTGTAGATTGCTAGTTTAAATCCAGAGGGACTGAAATACTGCTCACTTTTTTCCCTTTGGACTGCTAGTTTGTTTGTAGTTTGCTAGTATTTTGGTGATATTTTGCACCACACTACAAGTATTCACTAGTATGTGAGGATTTCTTTACATCCTGCTGTTCATTCAGTGGAGTTGTATATTTAACCCAGACAGAGCCTGAGCTGGTCCGGACTGGTTTGCTCTGATTGCCTTCAGAGCACATACCGGATGGATTGCCCTACCCTACCCTCCCCATCCCACCCACCCAGGCTCCACTGGCTTTCTAGGGTTAAGTAGGAAGGTGTGACGACTTCCTGCTCAGAAACAAAACAGGGTAGGGTGAGCCACAGAGGCAGCCAGGCAGTGCTGCATCACATCAGTCATAATGTTGCACGCTTAATAGCGCATGCGGCATTATTGGCGAAACCCAAACCTGTAAGGCTCTCGAGTTGGACCCCCCAGGTTGAGAATTTTAGTGGGGGGGGTCCGGGGGCACAGCCCCCATAACAGGGGGGGTGGGGGCAGAGCCCCCCACAGAACAAAGACATGATGCCTCATGGCATTAATTGCACAGTGCAATACTGCCATGCGGCATTATGTCTTGTGACATAATGACCCCATGCCATGCTGCATAAGCCAGGAGGATATCTGCTTGAGATTGCTATTATATACAAATAAAAATTGGGGGGGGTCTTGGTACATAATCTCCAGGAAAAGGGTTATAGTACTAAGGGGAAGGGAAGTTCCCTAACAGTGACCTGGGCAGACAGAAGCAGAGCAGGTAGGGATCATGTTGGGAGTGGTGCACTGCAGTGAATATGGTGCAGCAGTCTTCTCAAGAATGTTCTG
The DNA here is from genome assembly GCA_016271365.2 of Neoceratodus forsteri. NCBI lineage: Eukaryota > Metazoa > Chordata > Ceratodontiformes > Ceratodontidae > Neoceratodus > Neoceratodus forsteri. The sequence goes on along the minus strand of CM028130.1, from coordinate 1,059,095,566 downwards.
GAAACTGCAATGCTGCATCATCTGCAGGCACCTCTCTGGGCTGAGGGCAGAGATTGCCAGCCTTCAGGTCAAGTTGACTAGGTTGCAGGGGATCTCCTCCCCCACCCAGGAGCCACCAAATCCAAGGAGGCAGTATAGCGCGGTGGTTTAAGGCTATGAGCTGCAAATCTGGTGACGTCCAGCAGACCAGACCTGAGCCTGAATCCCACAGCTTCCACTTGCATACTGTGTGACCCTGAGCAAGTCACTTAACTTCCTTGTGCTCCCAGGTTGCTCCTGTAAAAAAGCCTTCAGCTTAGTGTGCTAAATAAAAAAAAATTAAAAAAAAAGTCTACACCCACTACCTCAAAGGAAGACCAGCAAAAGCAGTGTGTGGACTACAGTGGGCTCAGGGAGGGTGAGGTGGGTGGATCAAAAGTGCATCCCCCACCCAGTGCTACTAAGAAATTCCTACACCGTTTTGGAGGAGTGGGAGCTTCCCAATGGGACACCCAAAGTTGTGACCATGGTGGATCAGCGGGTTCTACACAACAGAATCTCACATGGTGGGTGGAAGAGGACCCCAAAGGAAGAGGAAGCTTCTCCTAGTGGAGGACTCCATAGTCTGGGGAGTGGAATTGGGGACAGGAACAGTGGAGGAAAGGGAGGTAAAGTGTCTACCAGGAAGCACAGTTCGGAGGGATGGAGAAATGATCTAGAGAATTTCTAAAGCAGAAGTGAAGCAGGGGAAGCTTGATGTCATTGTCCATCTGGGGACAAATGACCTGGCTGGAGACAAGGCAGGGATAGCAAGGGTACAGGAGGAGTTCAGGAAGTTGTGGAGGGGTCTTGCACAGGTAGCAAGCTCCATGTCCTTCTCAGGGTGCTGCCTGTCCACAGCAAGGGGGAGGCTAGGAACCTCCATACCAAGGACTTCAATGCTTGGCTGGAGAGCTGGTGCAGAGAAAAAGGTTTTGGCTTCATTGGGAACTTGGGACCCACTTAGAGAAAAGTGAACCTGTACAACAGAAACAGCCTACACCTGTCCTCAGTGAACATCTTAAATGCTTCATTGGCAAGCATTTAAACTAGCAATGTGAGGGGGGAGGCAGAAGGATGCAGGGGGAACCAAACTGCCCAGGCCCACAGGATACTGAAGTCAACATGGAGGACCATAAAGTTATGGTATCGCCAGGGAAAATTAAACCCATAGAAGCGGGAACAGTGGAGGACAGGAAGAAGGGGGTTGGAAACAGGAAGGACAAACACAAGAGGCAAAAAGACAGCAGGGGGGATGATAAAAGGACAAATGGCAAGACATGGAAGGCCACTCATACCAATGCCCACAGTCTAGGAAATAAAATCCCAGACCTGGTGGCCTTGACAGTGGAGGCTGACCTGGATATTGTAGCTATTACCGAGATGTGGTATACTAGAAACCATGATTGGGATGTAGCAGTACCAGGTTATACTTTGTTTAGAAGGGACGGGGGTAAAAAGGGAAGAGGGTTGGCTCTTTACGTCAGGGAGGGTATTAGGGAACTTGAGATACATGGAATTCAGGGGCAGCTGAGGTACTTTTGGGTCACCCTTGAGATGGGCAATGGCACTGCTATTTACAAACTCATTATATACAAACCTCCAGCACAGGGGGAGGAGGTGGATGGGATTGTAGTGGAATCTATCCACACAATGGCAGCTAAAGGGAAGGTGCTGCTCGTAGGTGATTTCAATCTGCCAGATGTGGATTGGAGCATCACAGCTGTTGCCTCAGCCAGGAGCATGGACATCATGTACTCTGTGTAAGAGGCAAGCCTCAGGCAGCTAGTGCTAAAGCCCACTAGGGAGGGTGCAATTTTGGACCTGGTACTCACCAATGGGGACAGAATTGAGGAAGTCAGGGTGGGCAAACACCTGGGATCCAGTGGTCATCACATGATGTGATTCAGCATGAGTACAGTGGCAGACGCAAGCCACACAAAGGCAAGTGTCCTGGATTTCAGGATGGTGAACTTTACTAAGATGGGGATATGTCTCAAGCATGCCCTGGTAGGGAGAGACAAAAGGAGGGGAGTGGAGGAGCAGTGGGCCCATCTGAAAGGTGCCATAGTGAAAGTGACAAACCTTTGCAGTACGTAAGTAAATAAGGGCAAGAGAAAGAGAAAGCCATTATGGTTCTCAAAAGCAGTGGCCAGGAAGGTAAGGGCAAAAAAGATGGCTTTCAGGAAATACAAGGAAATACAGCATTAGGAGGACAGGGTAGTATATAAACACAGGGAGGCTGGGAAAGCAGTCAGGAGCACAACGGTACAAACAGAGGAAAAAATAGCACAGGAGGTTAAAAAAAGGAGATACAACATTTTATAGGTACATTAGTGAAATGAGAAAAACCAGGGGTGAGATAGTAAGGCTTAAAGGGGAAGAAGGAGAGTGTGTGGAGGGGGACCTGGAAAAAGCATCAATACTGAACAAATATTTTTGTTCTGTTTTCACAGAAGAAGAAGGTGAGGGGCCACAGTTAGGAAATTAGGCAACATGAACAAATATGGGAGGGAGATGGACACCAGTCCATTTACAGAAGAGGGAGTCATAAAAGAAATTACAAAGCTGAAAGTGAATAAGGCAATGGGACCAGATGGGATACATCCTAGAATATTAAGGGATTTACAGAAGGTGCTGGTGTCACCACTGGCAGCCCTGTTCAACAAGTCACTCAATACGGGAGTGTTTCCAGAGGACTGGAGGAGGGCAGATGTAGTCCCTCTTCACAAAGTGGCAGTAGGAAGGAGGCTGGACACTACAGACCAGTCAACCTCTCCCAATAGTGGGGAAGATTATGGAATCACTACTTAAACAAAAGATCATGGAACACAATGTGTCCAGCAAAGCACAGAATCTGAGACAGCATGTATTCACAGTGGGAAGGTCATGCCAAACAAATCTAATTGATTTCTTTGACTGGGTGACTAAGGTCGTGGATCAGGGGGAGTGATGGACGTGGCCTACCTGGATTTCAGTAAGGCCTTTGATACCATTCCACATAGAAGACTTGTGAACCAGCTGGGCAGCCTAGGAGTGGATCACAAGGTGGACAACTGGGTTAGGAACTTATTGAGTGATAGAAGGCAGAGGGTCATGGTAAATGGTGCTCAATCTGAGGAAATAAGGGTGACCAGTGGGACGCCACAGGGATCAGTCCTGGGCCCAGTCCTGTTTAATGTTTTCATAAATGACATTGTGAGGGGCTGGAAGAGAAGTTGTGCCTCTTTGTGGATGACACTAAGATCTGCAACAGGGTGGACACTCCGGGAGGGGTGGAAAAATGTGGAGGGACCTAGGTAAACTGAAGGAATTGTCCAGAGTGTGGCAGCTGAGATTTAATGTGAAAAAGTACAAAATCATGCATTTGGGGTGCAAGAACCCAATGGAGGATTACATGATGACCACCAAACAGGAAAGGGATTTGGGGGTAATAATATCTGATGACCTAAAGGTGTCCAAACAATGTGCCAAAGCAGTGGGATGCTGGGGTGCATAGGGAGAGGTATCACCAGCAGAAGGAAGGAGGCAGTGATGCCACTGTGCAAATCATTGGTGAGGCCTCATTTGGAATACAGTGCTCAGTTCTGGAAGCCGCATCTTCATAAGGACATGGTCAGGGTGGAGGCAGTTCAAAATAGGGCAACAAAGATGGGGTAGGGCCTGCACCAAAAGTCATATGAGGAGGGAGGTCATATGAGGAGGGAGGTCTGGATAGTCGGCAACATGGGTTTGTGCCAGGTAGATCATGTCAAACCAATCTTGTGGAGTTCTACAAATAGGTAACATCAGAACTGGACAGGGGAAAGCCTGTGGATGTATTATTCTTGGACTTCAGCTAGCGTTTGACTCTGTCCCCACAATGGTCTGGTGGAGAAACTGATGGGGTTAGGAGTAGGCCTTTGATGGTCAGATGGATTGAAAACTGGCTAGCTGGACGCACCCAGAGAGTAGTGGTCTGTGGGGAGCTCTCGAACCCTAGAGAGATTGGTAGTGGGGTACCGCAGGGTTCGGTCCTGGGTCCAATCCTGTTTAATGCATACATATCGGACATCAGGGAGGGTATAGGTGTGAAATGAGTCTCTTCGCGGATGACTCCAAGATGGGAGCAATAGTTGAGGGAGAAGAGGGGAGGTTGCCCCTGCAAGGGGACCTGGACACCCTGGAAAGCTGGGCTCACACATGGAAATTAAATTTCAATATCACTAAGTGCAAGGTGTTGCATCTTGGTCAGGGAAACCCTAAACACAGGTACACCCTGGGAGGGGAGGTGCTGGAGGTCTCAATAGGGGAAAAAGACCTAGGGGTCATGGTGGATGCATGTATGAATAACTCTGAGCAGTGCAGGAGAGCAGCTAGCAAGGCAAACAGGATGTTGGGATGCATAGTAAGGGGGATCACCTCTAGGAGCGAGGAAGTGATTCTGACGCTGCACAATGGACTGGTTAGACCACACCTTGAGTACTGTGTACAGTACTGGAGACCACACTTGAAGAGGGACATACAGCTCCTGGAAAGGGTACAGAGGAGGGCAACTAAGATGATACGAGGGCTAGGGAATTTGACGTATGAGGACAGACTTGAGGAACTCTGCCTGTTTTCATTGGAGGAGAGGAGAGATGGGGGGGCATGATTGCGGTCTTCAAGTACCTCAAGGGAATAAATAGGGTAAACATGGAGGGGATCTTTAGACTAAAGCAGGGAGGTATCACCAGAGGGCATGGTTTGAAGTTGGAAGGTGGAAGGTGAGGGAAAAGAGGAGGAGTTTTCACTGGGAGGGTGGTGGACCCTTGGAATGCACTGCCTGGTGAGCTGGTTCGAGATCCACAGTGGAGGGCTTCAAGAGGGGTGGGACAGACACAGAAAGTGGATGTATCAGATGATGGCCTGTCCCAGGGGGTAGGGATGGATGATAGGGGTTTCTGGAGCACAAGGGATGGGAGGCCTCGCACCCAGCTAAGGATCTAAGGTTCGAGCAGACTCGATGGACGTAAGGCCTAATCTGCTGGCAAATAGTATGTTAGTATGTTAGATTGGGAGACGTCTAATATGTATACCCACGGTAGGTGAGGTAGGGGAGAGAAGGAGCAGAAACCTACAGATATCTAAAAGGTATAAATCGGCACCGGAGGGTAACATCTTTCAGAAAAGTAACGAGGGGGCATGACATGAAGTTGGAAGGGGGTAGACTAAGGGGGTAGCATGAAGAAGTATTTCTTCACAGAAAGGGTGATGGATGCATAGAATAGACTCCCAGCAGAGGTTGTGGGATCAAACACAGTGAGGGGAATTCAAGCATGCATGGGGCAGGCATAGGGGAACCCTAGCAATAGGAACGAGGAGGTAAAACCAGAGATCAAGTAGGGTCTGTGACTTTTACAGTAGGTAATGAAAAGGGGCAGACTAGATGGGCCTCACAGTCCTTATCTGCCATCAATTTCTATGTTTCTATGTTAGCCCATCTCACTTCATGTCTCAGATTTCTCTAAACTCTGCATTACTTCATGTCACTTAACTTCTTTGAGTTTTCATCTGTGTTGTCATGGCATAGGTCAGGAAGCATAGGAAGACCAAGAGCAATTGTAAAATTTGAAAGTAGCATTTTATTATTATCAATAACAGTAAACTAAAAAATAAAATGTTTTCAGTATAACATTTACAAAGGCAGTACAAACAGAGAAAACAAAGTCCTTCATCTGAGGGAATCTCTAATTCCAAATTTCAGTCTTTCCCCAGCAAAGGTTGCTGTCTTTTCCTTTTTTATTTTATTCTCTATTTATTCTCCAGTGCCTCTTTCTACCCTCAACCTCTCCACTCAGTCGGAGCTCTCAATGCCACAAGCGTTGCGACCTAACTGACTTCAGGGTCTGCCACTAGAGCACCTCAGCTCGACTCCCCTACAACCTTGATAGTCCGGATTACCCCCCAGGTAGGGTGAGGACAGGTTACCCCTTACCTTGTCCCCCGAATGTTCACAGGGAGAGAGCCTTGGCACAGAAGGGTCTGCCCTGATATTGTCAGTGGTGGCACGCTTGCTTGCTGGGGAGATCGTCACCTAGGTGAGGTGAAGGATTTTCCTCCACACCTGATGCCAGCATGCAATGAGGAACAAGGGGTCAGGCGCACGCAGAGACGTGCATCGGCCCCAGTCCCCTGCCAGCGTCAAACCGCTACAATACTGTGTTTTCTCCTATGCACCGACTTCCCCCCAGTTCACCAGGAGGTGGCGGTATTGTGGCGGAGAAAGCTGCAGATCCCCCCTGGAGAAGGAGAGCAAGCCGTTGGGTGCTCGATCCTTCTCCCCCGGCTGACCCACCAACGACTCGAGTCCGTTCCCAGACCTGGGTCGCCAGCATGGAGCGAGGTGTGGCATCCAGCGTCTCAACCCTCAGCACCACCGGGCTGGCAGGTTGCTGTCTTTTTGTTACAAGTCTTTAACTGACAGTTAACTTCTTCATCCTAAGCTCACTAAGGAGACATCCTGTTTCTCACAAAATGTATCAGAGTTCTTGTCAGTTTCTTTACAGAGCAGGCTTGCAAATAGAACGGTGTCCCAAGCTGGTCTCCCACTGACAGCTCTGCAAAAGAGTTTGCAAACAAGCCTAAGAGGAGATCACACTGCGTCTCAGGTTACTCACCTAAATTCCAAATAGCTTTTTGCAATCATTTCAACAGTATAACTATATACATTTTCAAGCCAAGGGATCCCAATGTCATTTACAGTTTCATGCAAAGATTCACATATATTTTTATAACCACAGATATGCAAAGGGGGAAAATTTGATAAAAATAGCAAGTGAAGACAAATAGGTAGCAAGAGGTGGAGAATAGCGAGAATGTCAGAGTGATGAGTTCCTAGGTCTCACGACAACGTTTGGTTACACAACCGGACAGACAAGAGACAGAAAAAGGGAGGATAGAACAGATCTTTTCATTTAACTCTTTTGACATAACAAATGAAACAGGGCCTTGTTCATATGAACATATGAAGAAGCCAGCAGAAGAAGGCCATTTGGTCTATCAAGTCTGCTCGTATTGCAGGGTCCACAGCTTGAGCTAATGTTCCAGCCCTCCCTCCCCACCCTCCTATCCTCCCTACCCATGATTCTTACCTTCTCCTATGCCTATCCCAGCCTTTCTTAAAGCTGTCCACTGTCTTCAACGAGATGACCTCTTCCGGCAGGGCATTCCAAGTGTCCACCACCCTCTCCTTGAAGAAGTGCTTTCTAACCTCCCTTCTAAACCTCCCACCCTCCAGCTTAAGACTGTGCCCCCTTGTGATATGGTTGCCACTCAGCATAAAGAGACTCTCTTTATCAACCTTATTTATCTCTTTCAAGTACTTGAATGTCCCAATCATGTCCCCTCTCTTTCTCTCTCTCTCTCTCTCTCCTGTCTTCCAGGGAGTACATGTTCAGTGCCCTCAACCTCTCCTCATATGCCTTGCCCTGCTGACTGGCTATCATCTTTGTAGCCCTCCTCTGTACCTTCTCCAGCAGGTTAATGTCCTTTTGAGGTGTGGGCACCCTGACTGAACTCCATACTCAAGATGCGGCCTTACCAGTGACCTGTACAAGGGCAGTATAACCTACTCTCTCCTACTACTGATCCCCTTAGTTATGCATCCCAGCATCTTGTTTGCCTTTGCTGCTGTTTTCTTGCACTGCATGGAGTGCTTCAGGTCACTGGTGATCATCACTCCCAGGTCTTTCTCATCCTCTGATACTGATACAGATACTCAGACTCCACCCAGGTAATACTCTGTCCTGGGATTCTTGGCTCCAATATGCATAACTTTGCATTTCTTGTCATTGAAGCCAAGCTGCCAGATCCTGGACCACCTCCCCAGCTTTTCTAGATCTTCCTGTAGGTCCTCTATCCTTTCAGCTGTGTCCAGTCTCCTGCAAAGCTTGGTGTCGATCTGCGAATAGACACATTTGCCCTTAATGCCATCCCAAGTGTCATTGATGAAGACATTGAACAACACTGGCTCAAGCACAGAATCTCTGTGGGACCCCACTGGTTACCTCTCTGGTGCCAGATAATGCTCCCCACCACCACCCTCTGGGTTCTGTCCTTCAGCCAGTTTTCCACCCATCTGATCATCTTTTCCCCAACTCCAAGATCCACCAACTTCCTGATCAACCTTTTGTGGGGTACAGAGTCAAAGGCCTTGCTGAAATCAAGATAGAGGATGTCTACCACTTGGCCCCTGTCTACTGTCTCAGTGACACAGTCAAAGAAGTCAGGGATTTATTTAACTCTAAAAATTGATTAGCGTTTTGCTCATAAAAGTGTCAAATCTTTGTGAAAATGCATTGCTCTTGCCTCACTGTGTTTAACAAAGACAGCACTTCTAGAAAATCTATATAAATACTTTCTGTACAGTTAGTATAGTCACAAGAAAAAAACTGCTAATCAATTATTTAAAACCCTGGAAGTCAATCAAATTTGTTTGACATGATCTCCCCCCCATGAACCCTTGCTGCCTCTCATCCTGGAGACCATGTTCCCCTAGATATTCCACCAACCTTTCCTTTAGTACGGTCTCCATGAGCTTGCACACAATGGAGGTCAGACTGACTGGTCTGTAATTCCCTGGATCATCCTTGGGACCGCTTTTGTGAAGGGGCACTACATGTGCTGTTCTCCAGTCCTGTGGTACCACGCCTGACTCTAGTGAACTATTAAATAGATCTGCTAGTAGCCCTGCCAGCTCCTCAGCCAGTTTCTTTAGTACCCTTGGATGTACTCTGTCCAGGCCTGGTGATTTGTCCACTTTCAATGCCAGCAGACCCTCCCTCACTCTATCCTCCTCCATCACGATGTCTGTGTTCCCTTCCCCTGCTCCTCTTTTCGCTCCTGAAGGCACTGGTCCGTCCTTCTCCCTGGTGAAGACAGAACAGAAGTATTCATTTAGTATCTCTGCTTTTCCTCCATTATCCTTCACCCACTTCACACCTTTCTTAAGCCTAACAATCCGTTCTTTCTTGTCCCTTTTCTCACTTATATAGTGAAAGAAAGCCTATTCCCCCCTTCTTAATTCCTTCAGCTATTTGAAGCTCCTTCTGTGCCTTTGCTCACCATACTTCCTTACTTGCCTCACTAGCCAACCTTAGGTAATTTTCCTTATCCACCTCTCTCTTGGTCTTCCTGAATTTTCTATAGGCCAACCTCTTTTCCCTTACTGCCTTGGCAACCGCAGAACTGAACCAGCTGGGTGCTTTGGCCCTTGTGTTCTTTCCTCTGAGCCTAACACACTCATCTGTGGCAACTAGTATTCCTTCCTCAATGATGGACCACTTTAGGTCCACTCCCATATCTGCTCTGATGCCCACCAGATGGCTCCTTAGAACCTCACCCATTTTCCTGAAGTCCACTCTCCAGAAATCCAAGATTTTGGTCTTAGTCGGGATGCTTTCCCTGCCCATATCCAAATGGAACCGCACTGTGCAATGGTCACTCCCCCCCAGTAGCTCCCTGACCATTATTTCCTGTACATGCTCCCCATTTGTGAGCACCAGATCAAGAATTGCCTCAGCTGTTGTTGACTCAGTGATGCCCTGAGTCAGGAACCCACTCTGCAGTCCTTCCAGGATCACCTGACTCTTCACACATGTTGTGGATGGTATACTCCAGTCCACCTTGGGCAGGTTGAAGTCCCCCACAATTACCACCTCATACCACCTCTCCTTTCCCTGCAGCTTCCAATATTTTGTGAGATCAGTTCCCTGTCTCTCTCCTCATCTTGATTGGGTGGTCTGTACACCACCCCCAACCTCACCTTTCTCCCTCTATTGGACCTTAACTGAACCCATAATGCCTCCACCTCCCCTTCCTGTGACTCCTCCCTCCTGCAAGTTATTCCTTCCCTGATATAAACTGCCACCCTTCCCCCTTCCCTCCTGCTCCCTCTGCACCCTGGCAAATGTATCTACACATCCACAGTTTATCCCCATAAATGTTTTTCCATCTCCCAATTTGCCCCTCCCCTGATGACTATCTGTATTTGCTTTCAGTTTTCCCTCTCCTCCTCCTCCGTTCCTTTTCTCTCCCTCCCCCATCCTCCACTCCCTTTTGCCTGCATATTCTTCCCTGTCTAGCCTGATTAGTTCCCTCCCCCCTCCCTGTACTCCTGCTCTCAATCCTGGCTCAACCTGATCTCCTACCTCATCTCCTGCTGACCTCTTCCTCCTTCCAGACAGTGGTGCAAATCTGTTCAATAAAGGCACCCCTTTGGAAATTCCCACCCTTGATGCTGCTCTCACATTCCCACCCCTTCCCTTTATAACTTGCCATTTCTCCACCTTGGGCTCCCTAGTCCTCTGAGGAAGAGATACTCCTGAATACTGGGTACTCCTCCCCACTCCCGTCCCCTGCCTGATGGCGTCACTCCCCTGGGCATCACCTCTTTGCCTTTCCCTCCACTGCTCTGCTCCTTTGACTTCCCACACCATCCTTCCCAGCTCCAATCTGAGCAGCCTTATTTCAGCCCTTAGCTGCTGCAGGCTCTTACACACAGGACATCCCCCTTTATTTCACATCACTCCCAGAAAGACTGTTGCCCCACAGCTATTGCAGCTTATCATTCTCCTGCTTCCCATACATGTACCCATTCCCCCACATCCCCCCAGCCCAGCTTCTCCTAGATTCCAGTTATTCATAACTATAAAATAACTATAAAATTTGAGGCCCAGATATTCAAACTGCACCCAAAAAGTGCGCAACAGCAGGAGCAAGCGCAAGTCCACTGCGCCCATGCGCAAGAAGTGCGATATTCAAAAACTGTGCAGGCCAAGATGCGCCTACGGCTGATGACTGAATATCGCACCACCTGCACCATAGCACAACAAGGGATGCTCAGCGGAGCAGTCCAGATGTGCCATAGTGCAACCAGGGACGCCCCCTGCAGCAGGGCAGTAATGCAACAGCACAACCAGGGATGCAGGGGCCCACCACCCATGCCACAGATGGGCAGAGGAACCCACAGCAGAACAGACATCGTCCCCCACACCCCATGCACTGCACAACCGGGGGAGAGCTGGAATAACGACTGGCCCATGGATAGCAGCAACCAACCCACAGCCGGGCCATGGTGCCCCAGCACACCCTCTGGCAAGCTGTGACCGGCACACAAGGAGGGCTGACCACCCCATACCACACCATCCCACCAATGCTGAGCACACCCTGCACCATGATCCCCATACACCCTGCCCAGGAGTAGCGCCTAACAGTGCAGAACACCCCATGCATGCCACCACCCCCACTGTGACAATGCAACCCTGTGCACCATAGATCCATGCAAGGCAGCTCCACCAGGAGCACCCTGCAGCGGGCGGCAGCAGACAGCAATGCAACAGATGCATACACAGTGCCACCCTGCACATCCCCCCGAGGTACAGCTGAGAGACCGATCATGTGTCAGCACACGAGGTACCCCACATGCGACAGGGCATGCCCTGGACCCCACCTCCAGCAGTACAGCACCCTGCACACCCTCACAAGGACACATCCCATCCCAGCACTGGCCACAACAGCCAGCACAGACACACACAGTGTAGCATGGAGGCATGCACCACACAGGACGCAACACAGTGCAGGGACAAACACCCACCCATACCCAAGGGCACACCAACACAGGGACACAGTAGCGGATCAACCAAGCCACTGGCATATGGCCATGGCTGATGTGTACACATGGCCAGCAGCCCTACATTGCACAGGTGTGCCAGCCACCCTGCACAGGCACCATGAAGCTGTATGCCACCAGCATGCTGCCAGAGCACAAGTGACAGACACTGGAGCACATCCCCTGCAACAGACACAAGTGATAGCATGTAGGGGGGACAACAACAGTGGAGGCCACGGTGCCAATGGAGGCAGATGTGCACCATACTGGTGATGGCAGACCACCTGGCATTGTGCCGGGTACAGTTGTTATCCAACATGGACAGCCACCACTGACACGCCAGCAGACTGTGCACATCACAGACATGCAAGGGTGTCAGCTGCACAGGCCATGGACGGTCTGACAGGGGTGCCATGCACACAGTGCAGGCCCCGTGGACCACTGCACACAGGCATCCAGTGCACAGAGTACAACACACAAACCACTGACAGTGACTGATCCCCCTGCCCACAACATAGGCAGTTCACCTCTGCACACACACACACACACACACACACACACATGCCCATGCGTGCACCACCCCGACACCATGCACACCACTGCAGCTGAGCACCTGTAGCCCACTGCAAATCAGAGACCACCACAGCTGTCATAACAAAATGCATATATTTAAAATATGTAACAAAAACTATATACAATTATTTACAAGGGGGGGAAGGGCCACATAACAGGTGGGGGAGGGTAAGGCACAGGGGTGAAAATATGGGAGAGGGAAGAAGGGATGTGAAGGTGGGACAAAGGGGGGAAGTGGTAGTTGGGGCATGGGGACATCAACGGGTGCCCCGGTCCTCCTCGTCATGGCGCCGAAGTGTGCTTCTCCATTTCCTCCTCACCCCGTGGTGGTGGATCCTTTGAAGCAGCTGTAAGTTCTCCCTCACCACCTGGAGCAGCTCACGTAGACTCCGTTGAATATCTTGGAGTCGCCGTCCACCAAGGACGAGGGAGCAGAGTCAATAAGTGTGACTGTCCATCCCCCCTGCAGCCCACCCATTCTTCATGGCATACAGCCATGTGCCACGCCCCTGTGATGGTGTGCGACCACCCACAGTGACCGTGTCCACAAGACCTGCCCACCCAGGCAGCCACAGCCATGTGGACCACTGCACACACCCACCGCCCATGTCCTGCACAGCACCACCATAGCCATACAGTGACTTGGCTATACGGTGTGAAAGCAGTGCCACAGCCATGTGCCCGGTGCATGCATGGACCACCATTGATGCACTCCCAGACATGCAGTGCCACTGGACAGTGCTGACTGTAACAAGTTGCGTGCATGGCAGTGGTGTCGATGGATGGTGGCCATGCCCCACTGCCCGCCCAGTTATACAGCATGCAATAGTAATCATGGATGTAAGGCACTCACCATCATCAGGCTGGTCCACGCGCCGCAGACCACCATCATTCCTCCTGGTCCGCTGCTCCTCCATGCGGCACCTCTGGTCCCGGTTCTGCCGGCGTTCTTCTGGCCCTAAGGTGCAAACATGGAGAGAGGAACATTAGTACAATCCGGTAGCAAAGTCCCCCCGCCCTCATGTGTGTGCAATCCCACTCAGCCATACCCATCCACCCCACACCCCGATACCACCACCACGGCCAACACCGGATGGCGGCCCCCTCCATGTGCAGGACACATGCAACCGTGATACCCGTATGGATGATAATAGTGTATGGATGTTGCACCTACCTGGCCGTGGCACTGTGCCCCTCCTGGCATGTGCCTGCAGGTGGGCAAGCAGGTCCGGGTCCCTGCGCCTCAGGTCCCAATAATGATGGCGGCACTGCTCCACCATTCACCCCATACCAGTGGCCTCCTCCAGAGCCTCAGCCACCTCCTGCCAGACTGCACTCCTGGCCCTGTCCAGGGGTGCCTCTCCATACAAAGCCCCAGCAAGGGGCTCAACTATAGCCACCAGGTTGTCAAGCTCAACCTGGCTCCAAATGACTGCATGCCTCCGCGCCACCTCTGCTGTCTTGTTGAATCAAAATGGCACTCTGCAGCGCGGTCCTGCCACATGCAGATGCTGCACGGTACACGCTGCCATTCCCTATCATGCTGTCACCGAACAGCACGATAGTGGTGCACCTATGCCTGACGCATGGTGCCTAGGGGGCAAAGGTCGGGCACAGGGTCAAGGGTCTCTGGCACACGGACAGCCAGAGCGCAATTGGAACCCAATGCATTTAGTGCGATTGGGTGCCTGTGCGCCACCTCCTGTAGTGGCCTACAGCGCTGTTTCCCCAGTGCACCTACGATGCCCCAGTGCCACAGCGCCATATATGTGAACAGCGCTGTAGTGCCACTGGCACAATGGTGGCCGTGCCCTGCACTGCCTCCTGAGCACAGCACATCAGCAGCATGGCAGGTGCCTGCATCATCAACCCGGGCATGTGCAGTTGGGTGTGTGCTGTGCATGTCACAGAACTGTGCCCTTGGCTCAGCACATTCAACACAATTGCGCAAAGCACAACAGCGTAGTATTCAGCCGGCATATGCAAATCATCTAATCAGCCATTCAGTGGTGCAGTCACTGCATGTGCATCCACTTAAAGATGCGCCTCGCCTCATTTGCATGGGTTGCACTATAAAAATGCAACATTGGGCTGCACTGGCCATAGTCAGTTACTGCAGTCTATTGCGGTGAGTTGCATGCTGTTTGAGAGTGTGAACTGTGGTGTTTGGGACATGCATGGGACTGCACAGTCACAGGTAACACCTGTCATTCTCACAGGATGAATCATGGCCAATCGTGTGGTGGAGGAAGAGGAACAGAGTCGTGGGAGGAAGAGGAGGCCAAACTTTACAAAGGCCGAGACAGATGCCCTGTTTGAGGCCTACCTTGACCAGGAGCTGCTTCTCAGTGGATGCCAGGGAACACCACAGGCCCATGCTTCTGCATGGGAGGAGGTGGCGCATGCTGTCAACCTGCATGGCAGCCACCAGCGCTCCATGCAGGAGTGCAAAAAGAAGATGGGCACGGACAGGCGGAGAATTAAAGAGAAGGTGGCTGCCATCAGGGCAGCATGGTCTGCGACCGGTGGGGGACAGCCGGAGGTGCAACGCCTGACCCCACAGGAAGAGCGGGTTGCTGGCAGCATGCAGCGTTGCGCCACTGAGGGTGTTCAAGGGGGTGGATTCCAGACAGGTGGTAGCCCATCACTGCATGGTAGGTAGTGGTCCATCTATTGGGGGGGAGACAGGGTAGGTCACATGCAGTAATGCTACCTTTTTTCCCTTACAGCTCCTGACCGTCTACATGGGTCAGCGGTGGTGGGCTTCTCCACTGAGGCCAGTAACATGGAGATGGTGGAGGGCCCGTCCACCTCCACAGGAATCCGGGGGTCAGGGCAACAGTGGACCCGCCTGGACATCCAGATTGATGTTGGTGGAGCAGGTGCAGAGGAGGCCCTGCCCATGTCCCAGCTTGCCAGCGTCCATGGATGCCAGCATGCTGAGACTTGGGCTGGTGCCGGATCCGTCACCGACGATGATGAAGCTAACGTCATGGGCAGTGACATGTGTGGGCCACAGGATGGCCACACAGCAGGTGACATCGTGGCCATGGCTGTGGGTGGTGCCGCCGTGGAGGCCTGCATGTCATCACAGTCCAGGCCTGTGCCTGTCTGCACCAGTGGGGCAGCACTGGTGTGTGTTCAGGACAGTGGGACTGTTGCGGCCACTGTGGCAGCACCATTGAGCCCTGGAGAGCGGCAGCCGGAGGGGCAGTATCAGCAGTCGGCCAATGGCCATGGGGGTACAGTGTCAGGGGGTGGCATCAGTGCACCACCTGTGGACATGCCCAGGCCTGGCCCTGGTGTGCAGCCCCCACCCTCAAGTTGCGATGAGCATCAGGGCCACGAACACTGTGAGGGACAGCATGCCAATCAGGCAGATGACCTCTTAGATGAGCACACCCGCATACTGCAAGCATCAGTCAATCAGCAGATGCGACTTGTGATGGCGGTGGATGCACTGAGTGCAGCTGTGCACCAGGCAGAGGAGCGGCACAGCAGAGACACCGCTCTGCTCCTGGCAGGGATGGACCGGTTGTGGGAGGATGTGACCGCTGCCATTGACAGGCAGATACAGGCATTCACAGCTGTTATGGCCACGGTGGGCACACAGTTATTTACCCATGCATCACAGACACCATGCAGTGCAATGTCCACCCCACCATTCCCAGCGTCATGCGACACCATCCTTGTCGACACCGGGTTCAGCTGTGGGCATTCCGAGCACGCCTGGCGCAGGCATGTTCGGTGTGCTGCAAACCCCTGCGTGAGCACAGTCGCGTTCATGCATTGGAACCCCTGGGGGACCGTCGGTGCCACCCCATGAGGCCAGTGGTCAGCCTGTCACTGCTGGCGGGTCTCGGTGAGCTGCCCACGCATCCATGGCGGCCATGGCACTGTGGTGCATGACTGACCTGTCTCCCAGCATGGCTACTGTCTGATGTTGCCCTGTGTGCATTGTGTTATTTGGCAGGCAATGCACGGGTGGAGTACACGGCCCTGTATGCACACACATGTTCCATCTGCACACCCTCCCGGCTGCTGTCTGCTGTGGAGTGTGCATGATGATGCCTGCATTGCGCTGTATGCCACTGTGCAATGGTTCCCAGCGTCTGACACATGCACAGTGACAGGCAGTGGGTGTTGTGGTCTGTGGACGAGTGTGTGGCTAGGGGTGGCAGTCTGGGTTGGCGTGCCTCCTACCCTTTGTGCATGTCTTGTGAGAGGTGGATATGTGTGTGTGTGTGTGTGTGTGTGTGTCTATGTGTGTGTATGACCGCATGCCATGTTACACCTTGCCCATCCCTGGTGGTGTGTGCGGTTCCATGCCCAGCCACTTCCCTTGACAGCATGCACTCCTGGTGTGTGTCCATGTGTGTTTGTGGGTTGTGTCTTTGCCACTGGTGGTTGCACATGGCCCCATGACTTACCTGGGTTGGCTGAAGTGCTCCTCTGTGATGGTGTCCCGGACAGCTGTGCCAGCCGAGCAGTCGGGGTCCCGTCACCCAAGGGGGACTGCCCATCACCACTGTCACCAGCGTCCTCATCGTCCCCATCGCTGTCCCCCTCTTCGACCTGTACGGCTATCCCACAGTTGTTGGCCATGTTGTGCAGGATGCAACAGGCCAGGAATAGCCTGCAGGCCTTTGAGAGGCTGTACTGTAGGGCACTGCCGGAGGTGTCCAGGCAACGGAAACGTGCCTTCAGCATCCCAAACACCCGCTCGATGACATTGCGTGTGGTGGCATGTGCCTCACTGCAGCGTTGCTGCGATGGGGTTGCGGGCCACCGGTATGGTGTCAGCAGCCAGAGATGGAGTGGGTATCCACTGTCACTTGTGTATAGAGGGTGGAGGTTAGTTTGGTGATCAGCGTCGCCCTGCCTTGGGCCATGTAGGCCACTACCCATGTCACCTCTGACCATGCCCCTCCCAAGCTCTATGTTTTTCCGCGTGGTTTGCATTCTCACCCACTAAGTGGCCAGTGGGGATGTCCCCACTCTTGAATCTGTGGCACAGTGCTGACTGGTACTAGATGAAGGCATCATGTGCTCCCCAAGGGTGCATGGCACAGACATTGATTATGCGCCCCATGGCATCGCACACCACCTGGCAGTTGATGCTTGCATAGCCCTTCTGATTGATATATGAGGCCCCCTAGGGGCCAGGTGGTGTGCGGATGGCCACATGGGTGCAGTCTATTGCCCCTAGCATGCCAGGCATACGTGCTACCCTGTAGAACTCCTGTATGTTTGCTGTGCGCTCCGCCGGTGTGCTGGGGCAATGGATGTACTCCACAGCATGTGGCAGCAGTGCGCTGAGGAATTGGGTGAGGTGGTGTGACACGGCCGACTGGGTTATGCCTGTGGTGTCCCCTGTTGGTCTCTAGAAGGTACCCATGGTGAGCAAGCACATGCAAGCTGTCACTTTAGTCTCCACTGACAGAGCATGGCTCCGTCGTGTGGGTGCCTGCATCACATCACTGCACAGCTCACAGAGCCACCTCAGAATTGCCTGATTCAGGTGGTACCAGCCCACAATCTCGGTATTGCTGCACAGCTCGAAGCTGGTGCAGGCTCGGTACTACCTGTTAGGGGCATACTGCCGACGGGCCCTTCCACGGCCGCACCCCCCCTGCTGCCTGCCTTCTCACCCCCATCATTACTGCCTCCATCTGGATGGTGGCACTGGCCATGTCCCTGGCTTGTGTCCCCCCCGGCAGCTGTTTCTGTGTTCCCCCTGCTGTCCTAGCTGCTACTTTCCCTGCACCAGGAACACCTTCCTGTGGTGGCCTCAGTGCTGTGTGGCACTTCCTCCTTCTGCACTGGCTGTGGCTGTGGCTCCCCACACCTTCCCTGTGCCTGTGGGTTCAGGGTGCCCTTTCCCTGTCCTGCCCTGTGTGTCCTTCCTGCCCTGTGTGTCTGCCTATTGGTCAGCCACATGTGCCTTCCCTGTAGCGTTCTTGCGCCTCTTCCTAGTTCCTTTTTATTTTGGCTCATTTCTGCTATCGCACAACTTCCACTTGCTCCCCTATTGCGCATGTCGCATGTTGTTGAATATCACACTGCACCATTTATGCATGGTTCCTCCCCCTTTAGTTGCGCATGCATTCATTATCATTGCGCTCTTGCTCAGCGTGATTTGGGGGGCACATCTGCCTCCCGCTGAATATCGCAAAATGGCACATTTTTGGACTTGCGCTGGAGCAACCCTATTGCACATGGTGCAACCCTTTTGAATATCTGGGCCCAAATGTACATAAATTCCTATCTTACTTTACCATCAAAATGTAACTACAATCTCAATAATCGAGAACTCAGTAGGCTGCTTCTTCCAGTGTTCTAGCAACACTAGAACACTATGCCAAAGAAACCGTTTCTTAGCAACCACCTGATTGTAGCTAAAAACAATATTTTTAATAAATGCCTTTTAAATCATCAGCCCAGAAAACCCATGAAACATTGACAAAGTAAGTCATAGTACCACCTTAAACAACATGCTACCACCCAGCAACAAGCCAGCTAATTCTGGTGACAATGACAACCCCACAATAATCTCAAACTGCCTATCTACTGTACAAAATGAAACCTACACAAGATATGATTCACCACAGTACAAACATGCTGACTATACTCTTCCCAACTAATTTGAAATACACATATCCCACACTTTCATGTAGGCAACAACAATATCCTCCTTCTCAGTCCACAAACTGTACATAAAAATATTTAAAAACTAAAAAAAAAAATAGAAAATGTTCACTTATCTAAGGAGCTCCACATGGACACCAACCCTGTCACACTCTGCCCCTGTTTTAGACCTTCTCACATAACCTCCTTGAGCTTTCCTTAGACTCAGTATTACTCCATCTCACTTAACCTCCCTGAGTTTTCCTTAGCCTCCATGTTAATCCATCTAACATAACCTCTCTGAGATTTCCTTAGTCTCTGTGTTATTCCAACTCTTTTAACCTTACTAAACTTTCTGTGTAAGTCCATCACACATAACATCTTTGACCTTTCCTTAGACTCAGTGTTACTCCATGCCAATTAACATCACTGAGCTTTCCTTAGCCTCATTGCTAATATAGCTCAAATAACTGCCTTGAGCTTTTTTTGCTTCTGTGTTACTCTATCTGTCTTAACCTCCCTAACCTTTCCTAGCCACTGTGTTAATCACTTGTCCATGTTTAGTAAGTTGAAAACAAAATGTGTATTCCAGGGCAATTTCATATTAGCTCAACATATCATAAACAAAGGTGTCCTCATCAATGTTATGAAACAAGATTTGTTAACTGTGTATTTGAAAAAGTTTTAATAAAAAGATCTACTGAGAAAAATAAATAAATAAATAAATAAATAAATAAAGGTGTCCTGCAAGGTTTGATATTAGGATCCCAATTATCTAATAATTATGTTAATAACTTGCCTAAAGTCCTGAAAAAAATTTGATCTCCAACTCTATGTAGATGACACCATGTTGGTGTCATCCGCAGACAGGCAAAATCAACTTGAACTTAAGTTACAGCATGACCTTGCAAAGATGGAGGAGTGGTTTGTTAGTTCAGGTCTATTACTAAATAGGAAAAAGATGCAATGCCTCTACTTTTGTCATCAACTTAGACAAGTCAGTGACCAAAAATGAGATTTACATTTTAAATCAAGTCACACAGTAGTAAATGGTTACTGCTAGAAATACCTGGGTGTTACAATAGACCATAAACAATCTTATATTGATCATATTATTAATTTGGTCCAAAAAACAAACAAGAAACTGGGGTCACTGCACAGATTTTCCAGATGCTTGACTCTAGACTCAGGGGCCAGATTCTCAAAGCCCTTCGAATGATGCAAGGCGCCTGCATCAAACATAAATGATGCATAAATGATCCATCAAAAAATGCTCTCTGAGCAATTCACAAAAGTGGCCAGCGTCAAACGCAGGCTGTATGCACCAAAGGGGGCTTGGCTGCATGGCATTAGGGGGATTGTGGCAGATGCAGGCTGTCATATCTCCTCATTTAGTATTCTAGAAACCCTCCTAGAGGGCAATGGTCTAAGTACCATTAGACCAGCCGAGGCCTGATCTAACAGTAATTAAAAATCCTCTGGGAGGGTGTGTCAATGTGCCGCCCCCCCAACCATAATCTCCTGTTATAATCTTCAATATATCCCTGATAGTCCAGCGGCACCCCCAAGCCCCAATCCCCCATTATAATCTTTAAAATATCCCTGGTAATCTAGCAGCTCCCCCAAGCCCCAATCTCCTGTAATGATAATTAAAATAACCCTGATGGTCTAGTTGACCGCCCCAGTCTAATCCCCCTTTACATTAAATATTAATATACCTGGTGGTCTAGTGGACTGCCTCAGCCCCTGTTCCCTGTAATATTACAGCTGCTGTCAATCACTGAGCGTGTACTATATACAGTATGCACTCTTTCCGAGCTCAGTTGGTGGCTGGCCATGGTGGTGGTGAGCGATGGTCTGTGCCAATCACTGGCTCAGTTATGGGTTGGGGGAGCGGAGTGGTAAGGCACTGTGGGGTGGGGGATAATTAATAATGTGGGGGGTCAGGGCTGGGAAAGTCCATTAGACCACCATGCATATTTTTTTAACTCTTCTTTCTCACCCTCCCAACCGGCCTCTTCCACCAGCCCCCCCAGCCCAGTAACCCCGGCGTCCACTGGAATCACCTCTGGCTGTTCTCGAGGTGTCAGCTGGCTGGGTGCGGCACCTACAAGGGACCAGCATCATCTCACCGGTCAGGATATTTTTTCTTTCCTTCCTGTCCCCCAAGTGTGGCACAGTGGCGTGCAATGATGCCAATGGCCTGGCCGGCGCCCATTTCCGCTGCAGCAGCCAGTGTCTGCCCTGCATCCAACCCTTCTTCCTGTGGGTCTGTTGCACTGTCCCCCAGCCACTGCTAGGGCCAGGCAAACAGTGGACTCCTTCCCCACCCCTCCCTGGGAGAGGAGAGCTGTCTACCCTACGCACGATCCTCTCCTTCCCTCCCTAGTTGACCCCTGACAGCCCGCTCTCACCATGAACCCAGTTAGCCAGCATGGCAGGAGATAAGGCACAGATGCCTCTGCCCTCCTTACCACTGGGCCAGCACCAGACCACCAGTCATGTTAATATTTTATATAATAGGGATCAGGGCTGGGGCGGTCCACTAGACACCTGGTATATTAAAATGTAATATAACAGGGGATCAGGACTTAGGGGTTGCAAGACCAACAGGGACTACTTATATACATTGTTGCAGGCTTGCACCAACCACTCCAGATGTGTCCTCTGTTTAGCGCACTGCTAGGCTTGCTGCAAGCCTCAGGACATTGCCGCCAGGACCCTGCCAGATAAATGAGTGCTTACCATTGAATCAAACAAGCAAAGGTTTGCCATGCCCCCAAACAAAATGCAGATGTGGTAATCAAACCTTATAAGGAAGTGTAACAATCTCATGGAATAACTTACCAATTGAAATTCATGCTAAGAATGTATTGCATGCATTTCGAAGGTCTTTGAAAAAGTTGTTCATCCCTGTACTGTACCTGTTTGGCCTAAATCAATTATACTGCAAATGATGTAGAGTTATATGTAACTTGAAACTATTTGTTGATAACAAAATCTATACCACATGTCTAAATTTTGGTATTAATTTAAGCATGTTGCTAAGATAACCATTTTTATATGTAATGTGTCCAAATGCTATAATTCTTGTATACATGTTGGTAACCTGTGAACAAGGTGACTGCAATTGAGCACCTACAAAAACAGCAACTCAGTTTACGGCGCCTATGTTCAGGGCTACCTGGCATGAGGGCGACCAGATATCAGGGTGGGCGACATACAGCGATGGGAAGTATGTGTGTATATGCACAAGGGGGGAGAGGTAGGAGAGGGATGGTATGTGCAAGGGGTGTGGCGGACAGCTGCTGAGCTGATCCACTAGCATGATGGGGAGGGTGGTCACTTGGGAGGTGCAGGGTCCAGCGAGGCACATTCTTTTTTTTTTTGCCGGGAGGCAGTTTTTCATTTTGTAAGTTTTTCACACACACACCCCCCCTGACATGCACCCCTGGAGTTGAGAATCCATTAGTAGAGGGGTGCAGGGCGTGAAGCCCCCTGCAGAGGTGTGTGTGAGGACACAGTCCCCCGCATTAAACAAAATCCCCTAGGTCTTGGGTGCCCTTTTGCTTCTTGGTGCGAGTGTGCATCTGCAAAATTCATTTTCATCGATATACACTCACCGTAACGGCGATCACTATTCCGCACTCGCCATTATGACATAGATCCATAGATCTTCCTATTTAAAGGACACAGTTGAAAATATGGCTGTCTTGGCTGGCCTGGTGGAACAGAGGGCTGTGGCACTTCACGCCTTACCTCTTCTATGCCAGCAGTCCAAGTTCGGGAACAAATTCAGGCTGCAGAGGGTTGGCAGGGGGGAGAAGGATCATATGTCCCAACAGATGCTCTTATTCTGCAGGGAGGGAGGACAGCAAGCTCCTCTGCTCTACTGCCACCTGGGTGACCACAAATGGCAGTGCAGCTGGAGCGGCTAGTGGGAGGGAGAACATTGGCAGGCACCACATGCTCATGTTGGGATGTTCTTGGCACACCCTTGATGCTGATGTCCTAGGGGACTTAGGAATGCAACATGAAAAGCACTCCCTGTTGGTAGAAGGAAGCCGCCTGGTCCACAGACCCACATATGAATTCTTAGGCATGGTCTCTACTGAACCGTATCCTGTCCATGATGACCCCACCAGAGGGGGGAAGCTCTGGGGGAACAAGGGAGGGACCCACAAAAAACCCTGGGGGACACCTGGGTAATGAGACTGGGACAGGCAGAAGGGGGCCACTGGGAGGAGCAGGGAAAAACAAGAAAATAGGGCTAGTCCCTAATCTGTGTGATCCTGGTTAGAAATAAATTGTATTCATTATCATTATCTCCATTATCATTAATCCCTCACACGTAACATCGCTGAGCTTTCCTTAGTCTGTGTTAATTCGCCTCATATAACCTCGCTGAGCTTTCCTTAGTCTGTGTTAATTCGCCTCATATAACCTCGCTGAGCTTTCCTTAGTCTGTGTTAATTCGCCTCATATAACCTCGCTGAGCTTTCCTTAGTCTGTGTTAATTCACCTCATATAACCTTTGGAGCTTTCTCTTAGTCTGTGTTAATTACCATATAACCTCACTGAGCTTTCCTTAGTCTGTGTTAATTCACCTCATATAACCTCGCTGAGCTTTCCTTAGTCTGTGTTAATTCGCCTCATATAACCTCGCTGAGCTTTCCTTAGTCTGTGTTAATTCGCCTCATATAACCTCGCTGAGCTTTCCTTAGTCTGTGTTAATTCGCCTCATGTAACCTCGCTGAGCTTTCCTTAGTCTGTGTTAATTCGCCTCATATACCCTCAGCTGGAGCTTCCTTAGTCTGTGTTAATTCACCTCATAACCTCGCTTGAGCTTTCCTTAGTCTGTGTAATTCCGCCTCATGTAACCTCGCTGAGCTTTCCTTAGTCTGTGTTATTTCGCCTCATGTAACCTCGCTGAGCTTTCCTTAGTCTGTGTTAATTCGCCTCATATAACCTCGCTGAGCTTTCCTTGAACTTAGTGTTACTCCTTCTCACTTAACCTCTTTGGGTTTTCCTCAGCCTCTCTGGTAGACCATCTCACATAACCTCCTTGAACATAGGCTCAGTGTTAGTCCATCTCAAACAACCTTACCTAGTTTTCCTTAGATTGCATTAGACAATCTCAAATAACCTCCCTAAACTTTCCCTAGCCTCTGTGTTAGTCCATATCAGATAAACTCCCTGAGTTTCCCTAGCCTGTGTGATGGTCCATTTAACATAACCTCCCTGAGCTTTCATTAGACTCAGTGCAGTCCATCTCATGTAAACCTCACTGAACTTTCCTTAGCCTCTGCATTACTCCACTTCTTTTAACCGCACTGAGCTTTCCTTGGCCTCTGTGTTAATCTCCTTAGCCTCTGTAATAGTCAATCTCACATGACCAAACAACCTCCCAGACCTTTCCTAGCCATTTTGTTAAACCTTCTCACATAACCTTGCTGAGTTTTTTCTTGATCTCTGTTTTAGTCAACATACTTATCCTCATAGTTTTCTCTAGACTGTGTTACTCTATCTCAAATAATCTTGAGCATTCCTTAGAATCAGTTTCTGTTCATCTCACTTAACTTCCCTGAGCAAACCTTAGGCTCAGTGTAACTCCATCTCTCTTAACCTCTCTGAGCTTTTTCACCCTGTGTGTTACTCCAACTCTTTTATCTTTACTGAGCTTTAAAGGAGAAAAAAAAAAACTTGGACTCACAACACAAGTGAGGGCTGCTTACAAACTTTCATTTGCAGATGTAGGGCTGCAGTATTCTGACCCTCGTTCAAACAGCCTTGAGATTTCAACGTTTGCACATTTTATCAAAAGAGCACACAAGCACAAAACAAAGGCTGTTTGTGTGAGTATCAATCAGAGTACTGCAGCCCTGCATCTGCATATAAAAGTTTGTAAGCAGTCCTTACTTGTGTTGTGAGTCTAAGTTTTGGGGGGGGGGGATTTTTTCTCTTCTGTATCAGTTGTAAATGCTGTTCTCTTCTGTATCAGTTGTATTGTAAACGTCGTACCACGGAACCCTGAGCTGCCTTTTCTTTGTTTTGTCTTATTGAGCTTTCCTTAGCCTCTGGGTAAGTCCATCTCACAGAACCTCTCTGACCTCTCCTTAGACTAAGTGTTACTCCATCTCACTTAATATCACTAAACTTTCCTCATATTTATTTATTTATTCAGTTTTTGTTAACCGGGTTTCTGTGACTATAACATTTCTCTCTGGCCCTCAGTAGTCTCTCCCTCTCTCTTTCTCCTCTGGATGACACAAATCAACATTTATTTTGCCAGCTTGCCCGTGCCCTGTGCACAGACAGCCGCAATGATACCAGCAAGACTGCACTTTTTTATGTGATTTCTGTTACTATAACATTTCTCTTTGGCCCCCCAAGCAGTTTAGTCTCTCTCTTTCTCTCTCCCTCTCCCCCTCCCTCTCTCTCTTGCTCCACTGAATGACACAAGACAACATTTAGTTTGCCAGCATGCTTTTTTTTGCTAGTCTGTCCCATGCTGTTTTGAAAATGCCCACTGTCCTGCATACCATCATCTCCTCTGGTAGAGCATTCCATTTTGACATCACCCTCTCAGTGAACTAATGCTTCCTCATCTCCCTCCTAAATCTGCCACTCTCCAGTCTTAGCCTCTCATGTCCCTTTGCTTCCACAGCTTAAACAACCCCTTCATGCTAGATTTGTTGATCCCCCTCAAGTATTTCAAAATTTCAATCATATCCCCCGATCCCTTCTCTCCTCCAAGTTGTACGAACTCAAGTGTCTCAGCTTTTCTTCGTAGGTTCTGCCTTCCATCCCCTGTATCATTTTTGTCTCCCTATGCTGCACCCGCCTTGAGCAGCCTTATATCCTTCATCAGGTACAGACACCAGTACTGCATGCAGTACTCCAAATGTGGCCTGACCAAGGACCTGTACAGGGGCAGGATTACATCCTTGTGTCTGGTTGAGAACCCCCACACAATGCACCCCAGCAACCTATTGGTCTTAGCTGCAGCCTTCCTGCACTGAGCAGAGTTGTTCAGGCTCCCCCATAACTATGACCCCTAGAAGATACTTCTCTTCCTCAGTGACACCCAACTGCACCCCAACCAACCAATATTCCCTCCTCAGGTTCTTCACCCTGAAGTGCATAACTTTGCACTTCTTTGCATTAAAACCCAATTGCCACCTTGCCGACCACTCCTCAAGTCTGATTAGGTCACCCTGTAGCTTCTGCCAACCATCTATGTCATCCACAATAGCCCCCATCTTGGTGTTATCAGTGAACAAACTGATCTTGCTCCCAACCATGTGTGCAATATTTGATATGAACAGACCAAACAACACTGGCCCCGGCACGACGCCCAGGCTGCGGCACATGGTTGGTCACTGGCCTAGGGGATGGGAGTTCCTCCCCCACAACCACCCATTACAGTCTATCTTCCAGCCAATTCTTGATCCACTTCACCATCTTAGCCCCACCCCTACATATTTCAGCTTCGCCCCCAGCCACCTGTGAGGGACAGAATCAAAGGCCTTGCTGAAATCCAAATATAGGACATCCACTGCATTGCCCTTGTCCAACTCCCTTGTGACCCAGTCATAGAATTCTATTAGGTTGGTCTGGCATGATCTCCTGGAGATGAACCCATGCTGCTGCCCATCCTAGAGCTCATCGATCTCCAGGAAGGTTACCAGTCTCTCCTTCAAGGTTGCTTCCATAAGTTTACCTACTATAGAAGTGAAACTGACATGTCTATAACTACTCAGCACATCCTTTGGGTCGCTCCTGTGGATAGCCACCACATGAACCAACCTTCAGAATGGCGATATGTGCCCTGTATCCAGGGAGGTGTTGAACAGGTCAGCTAGTGGCCTGGTCAACACCTCCGCCATCTCCCTCAACACCCTAGGGTAAATGCCATCTCAACCTGGTGCCTTATCCACCCTAAGTGCCTTCAGACCTTCCAATACCTTGCTTTCTAGAATCACCCCATCAGTCCCCTCTTCCCCCTCATCCCCACCCGCCTAGTACACAGAGGTAGTGGACCTCCTACCTCCCTCATGAACACAGAGCGGAAGTATTCATTCAGTACTTCTGCCTGTTCCTCCTACTTCCCCATCCACCCCCCCGTCCTTCTTGATCCAGACTATCCAGTCCCTGCAGTTCCTTTTCTCCCTTACGTATCTGTAGAATTCCTTCTCCCCCTCCCTGATGCTCTGAGCAAGCCTCAGCTCCTTGGATGCCTTAGCTCTCTTACTAACTTGGTTACCTCCTTGGACCTCCTCGCATACATCTCTCTGTCCTCCTCCTCCTCCCTCCCAGTTCTTTTCAGTCTCCTAAAAGCCATTCTCTAGGCCCTCACCTCCTCCAACATATCAACATATTCCTGGTCATCTAGCATGGCACCTTATCCCTGGTATTCTTGCACAGAGTCCTGATGCATGCTTCAGTAGTCTCCCTCAGCCCAGACCTTTTGATATCCCACTTCTGTTGTGCGTCCATCTCTGACCTAATCCCCTCAAGGTGCCCCCTCAGTATTTCCTTCATCCTCCCAAAGTCTGCCCACCTGAAGTCCACTACCCTTGTTACTGACCCCACAGCCTCCCTGCTCATGCTGAGTGTGAACCACATTGAAAGGTGGTCACTCCCAACTAGTGGGTCCGCCACCTGTAGCTCCCTCACTGTTTTCCCATTTGATAATACCAGATCCAATGTATTATCTAGCTGGGTTGATTCGCCAACCATCTGCGCCAGATGGCTATCCTGGAACGCATCCAGAAGTACCTGTTCCCTGGTACTAGAGGTGGCTTGGGTTCCCCAATCCACCCCAGGTAGATTGAGGTCCCTCATGATCACCACACTCCCCTTACTACATACCTGTCGAATCTGATCCACCAATGCCCTATCCAACTCCTCGGACTACGCCAGTGGCCTATACACCACCCTAGCCTCAGTTTCCTACCCCTTGAATCCAGGAACTGCATCTACAATGCCTATGTCCTCCCTTCCCCTCCTCTCCTTCATCCCTTGTGCATCTAATGCCATTCTTTACGTAAATCGCCACCCTTCCCCCAGTTCCCCACCCCTCTGTCCTTCCTATAAACCCTGTACCTGGGGATCGCCACATCCCAATCCTGGTGTTGGCTGGCCCACATCTCCATGATGTCCACAATGTCCACCATCCTTATGTTTAGGAGAGCCTGTAGTTCAGCTACTTTGTTACCCAGGCTTCTTGCATTCAGGGAGACCACCATCCACCCATTACCCACCTTCTCTCTACCCCTTGCCCCCTCTACCTCACCTTTCCCTTACAGCCCAATCTTGTTACAAACACTGCTGTCATGGGGGGTCAGCTTGTTCAGATCCCCTACCTGGCGACCTTGCACACTAGCTGCACCCTCGTCTCCCCCCTTCCTAGTTTAAAAATCTCTTGCAAGCTAAGTATTCCTTCAGTTTCCAGTTCAAGACCCCCTGCCCAGCTCTACTCAAGTGCAACCTGTCCACTGCATATAGGTCACTGTTGACTCATGTGTTCCCCAGTCTCCCACCAGCCCATATCCATGAGAGTGACACCACCCCACCAGCCAAGAATTAAAGTCCACAATCCCGTCCTTCCTTGCCCTGGGTACCAGAAGCACTTCCAAGAAGGCCACTGAGCACCCAACCTCCATGCACAACTTCCCTAGTTCCTCAAATCTCTCCCTAACCAATTCCACCTGACTCTCCCCCAGTTCACTGGTGCCTATACACTGCCATATGAGGTTTTTCTCTTCCCTCCCTGACATGTCTAAGCAAAGCTTGCCCTGTCCTACCCACTGTTAAGCCTGGTGTGGATTCCACCCATATCCGACTGTGCCATTCACCCCTTCCCTCCCCACCTGATCCCCTTTAGTATAGAGTCCCCCATCAATACTACTCCACCCCCTTCCCTACCTCTTGCATATAGCTGCCTGCAAACCTTGTCCCTCTCTTGAGCATTTGTCCTTCCCTGCCCACTAACACCAGAACCCTCCCCGAACCCCCCCTCCACTTCCTACCAGACCTCTCTTCCTCCCATGCCTGCTGCCCCACTATCTGTGGCCAGCACACCACCTATGATCCCCCACCTCACCAAGTGCCACTCCAACTCACCCATGGCCGCATCCCCCCACAGATCTCCCTGCCCTGTCTCCCCATCCCTACCTGTCAAGCCCTCCCCACTCTCCCCATCTGGACTACTGCCCCCAGCATTCTTCCTACCCTGACTTTCACCAGCCCCATTCCTGAGGATATCATCCTACTCCTCCTCCTCTGCTACTGCACCAGAACCTCATACCTATTACTTAATCCTACCCCCCAGCTACTGCATTGTCACTGTTGCCACCTTGATACAGACCCGCATTATGACCTGGGTTCCATTTCCTCCTTTGGACTTTTCCTCCTTCCATCACTGGGTCTTCCTGCTGGAGGACGTTCACATCCACCCTGGTTTCAGCCTTGGGTTCCTTTGCAGGACTCTCCCACTCCTCCAAAACAGTAAAGGGGTTTTTGAGTTGGACTGGATGGTGGATGTGTTTCTGCCCCTCCCCTGAATCTCCTTGAGCTAACCATAGTCCATCCTGCCGTTTGCCTGGGCAGTCATTGTGGCATTGGCTGGGAACATGTTGGCCTCTGAGTGGGGGCAAGGGTCCCCAGCACTTCTGCCAACTCGGCCCGGAGACTGGCAACCTCTACCCTAAGCCCAGAGAAGTACTTGCATATGGGGCAGTGCTGCAGTACCCAGAATATTCATCTGAAAACTGCTGCACCACACCCAGAGCACTGCACCACTCCCTGCATCATCCTGAGCCTGCTTATTACTACCACCCCTCCTTCTCAGTTATTTTTTTCACTTTTCTTTTGTTCCTTTCTTACTAAATTACTCCTCTGCTTTCTGCTTCAAGCACCTTTGCTAACCTAGTTGACTGCCCCCCCCCCCCCATATTGCTGCCTGTATTCTCAGATAGGCCCTATCTTGCAGGGTACTACTAAATGTCCCCTGTTCCTTTAAATAGGTGAGTCTTCATCGATGTTTATAAAAGCAGAGCACCTGGGGAGGGTGGGAATAGGGGGTTGGTAGGGTGTGTTTCGTTTCCTCCCTGTCTGGAAATGGGGGTGGGTGGGGGTGTTTTCTTTCCTGCCGTCCACTATAAAAAACAGTCTGGTACCTGGAATATGATCCTAGCTGAGGGTAGCTGAGAAACCTCCAGAAAGTTAACTGAAAGACAAAGCTACCTGAGCCAAGCTAGTTCTGCTTCAGCAGCCTGTAGCTATGTGACAGAACATACAGGTATTTAAACACAATTAGCTGTAAACTAATCCTAGCTGAGGGGGAAGAACAAAAGGTTGATAGCAATGCCTATTAAAATATAAATCCCAAACTCACAATATAAATAGAAACATAGACTTTGACGGCAGATAAGGACCACTTGGCCCACCTAGTCTGCCCATTTTCCTACCTACAGGATAAGCTGCAGATCCTATTTAACCAACAGCCTATTTCTTCCTACCCCCCCCACAAAAATTGCCTTATGTCTGTCCCATGTGTTCTTGAATTCTCCCACAGTTTTAGACCCCACAACCTCCTAAGGAAGGCTGCTCCATGCGTTTACCACCCTCTCTGTGAAAAAATACTTCCTCACATTGCCCCTAAGCTGTCCCCCCTCTATCTTCAAATAGTGTCCCCTTGTTCTTGTACAACTTCTTTTTCTGGAAAGATGCTACCCTCTTGGGCTTTGTTGATTCCACTGAGGTACTTAAAAGTTTCTATCATGTCCCCCCCCCCTGCTTCTTTTCCTGAAGGGTATACATATTAAGCTCCTTTAGTCTCTCCTCGTATGGCTGCTGTTGCAGACCCTGCACCATTTTATTCACCCTCCTCTGGACTGCCTCCATCCTGTCTATGTCCTTGTGGAGATGGGGTCTCCAGAACTGGACACAGTACTCCAGATGAGGTCTCGCCAACTGTCTGTACAGAGGGATAACAACTTCCTGTTTTCTACTGGTGATGCCTCTCCCCCTATACATCCCAGCATCCCCCAGCCCTCCCTACTGCCTTCTCACATTGCTTGCTTACCTTAAGGTCATCTGATATGATTACCCTCCCTCCCCCCATTGTGTAATCTTCCCCTGGGTTTTTGTTTCCCATGTGCATTATTTTGCACTTCTTTGCATTGAATCCAAGCTGCCATACTTTTGACTATTCCTCCAACCTTGCCAAGTCCTTTCTCATCCTTTCCATGCCTCCTTGTGTATCAACCCTATTGCAGATCTTTGCGTCATCTGCAAAGAGGCATACTTTTCCTTCCAGTCCCTCTGCAATGTCACTTATAAAGACATTAAAAAGGACCGGACCCAGTACTGAACCCTGCGGTACCCCACTAATAACCCCCTCTTTCTTCAGAGTGGACTCCATTTACAATTAACTTCTGTGTCCTGTTGTCCAGCCAATGTTTTTACCTAGGCTACTACCCTGGGACCCACTCCCAGGCTGGTTAATTTGACTATTAATCTTTTGCGTGGGACTGTGTCAAATGCCTTGCTAAAGTCTAGGTAGTCCATGTCCACAGCCCCTCCCTGGTCTATTACTTTGGTCACCCAGTCAAAGAAACCAATTAGATTTGTCTGACATGACCTTCCTACTGTGAACCCATGTTGCCTTGGGTCCTGTGCCCCACTGGCCTCTAGGTACTCAACAATTCTTTCCTTCAGAAGTGATTCCATCACTTTCCCTACCACAAAGGTCAAACTGACAGGTTTGCAGTTTCTTGCCTCTGTCTTGCTCCCACTTTTGTGAAGGGGCATCACATCTGCCTTCCTCCAATCCTCAGGTACCACACCATCCTCCCATGATTTGTTAAAAAGGGCAGTCAGTGTGTCACTAGTTCTCTCCTTAATTCATTTAGAATTCTGGGGTGAATTCCATGAGGCCCCATTGCTTTGTCCACCTTCAGTTTTAGGAGTTCTTTCAGAACACTTTCTTCTGTGAAAGGACTGGGATCGACCCCCCTATCCACAGTGCTTCTGTTAATTGGATTAGGCACCTCCCTCTCCTCCTCTTTTGTCACAAAAACAACTGTATTAAACAAATTCAGGAACTACTGCAAGGAGAAAGAACACACAAGAATGTAACACAAGTACCTGGAATGTGATCCTACTTGCACCAAGCTAGTTCTGCTTCAGCAGCCTGCAGCTATGTGACAGAACAAACAGGTATTTAAACACAATTAGCTGTAAACTGATCCTAGCTGAGGGGTAAGAACAGAAGTTTTTAGAAGGTTGCTAGCAATGCCTGTTGAAATATAAATCCCAAACTCACAATATAAATCACAAAAACAACTGTATTAAACAAATTCAGGAACTACTGTGCAACTACCCAGTCCCCTGGGGTTACTAGAATCCTATCAGTATTAGTGTTAGGGAGGTAGCAGGCAGCTGGTAGGGAGCTCATTAAGGGCTTCTTACACAATTACAATTACATTACTTTGTTTACTCAGCTAGCCTGAGAGAAGAATGAGTAGGTCATTTGGAACTCTCACAGCAGCATAACCCCTTTTACGTGTACAGCTGCTCTGGGGAGCTTAGAATGTTGAGTTAGTATTCAGTTGTTCAGGTGGTAAGAGTGGCAGAAAGACTGCCAGTTGGGCTCTGAGCTAAGGGCCCAGCATTTCTCACCCCAGTAGAGTACAGTTTACAGCTTCCAGTGAAGTGGTAACTTTTCTTCAGCAGGATTTCTTGATTTCTGCTCCCAGTGAAGTGGAAGGAACATTTCCTCAGGGGGTTCAAGGGGCAATCCCCTGAAGATCCTTTGTGCACTTCTGCTGCCTTGGAAAGGAACTTTTGAGAGACTGTTTTGATGTACTACCAGAGAGAGGTGCCTGTTTTGTTGTTCCATTCCCAGTGGATGGGACAACTAGTTTGAGAGTACTGTTCTAAGGACAAAGAACCTCTGTGCGCAAACACTGAGGCAAGGGTTACCCCAAAGGGCATTTGGCTGGGAAGCCAAGTTTCAAGAAAATACAAAATCACACATGCCCTCACAATGCAAAGCATCATGGGCTGCATATGCAAATCACCACAGAATGTTATGCTGGTTCAACTTTAAGCAGAATTGCATGGTGCCAAAAGGCCTCTCACACAGTTTGCAAAGGGTCTGTTAGCACCCTTTGCAAACTGTGTGAGAGGTCTTTTGGCACCATGCAATTCTGCTTAAAGTTGAACCAGCATAACATTCTGTGGTGATTTGCATATGCAGCCCATGATGCTTTGCATTGTGAGGGCATGTGTGATTCTGTATTTTCTGTTCTAAGGAGACCAGTTCTCCATACAATTTATGGGAATCACATTCTGGGGTGTGTATGCCCATAGATAAGGCTAGAATGCACCTGTTAGTTGCCCCAGTTCACCCAGGAGAGTGAATATCTGTTAAACTGTTCACCCGGGATAGTGCAGTTTGTACTTTGGTCATCCCAGTGAGTGACAGAAATGGAAAGTGTGGGACCTCTAACATTTCAGTGGAGAATGGGAGTTTCAATGGTGTAACCCTGAAGAATGGCAGAGACTACTGATTGGGGCAAAGGGTGGGAGGAATGCCACGTGTAAGCTTACAAGGCAGGGTTTCATTGTTCATAAAGGACACCAGTTTTACCTGAGCAAAGGCCAGTGCTGCAGGTTTAGGTGTGTGACTGAGTTTCACTAATTGCACCTGTGTTCAAAGAAGAGTTCTGAGCATGCGGCTTAGTTTCACAAAATGTGCACTCATGAGAGGAAAATGTTTGAGTGTGTGGCCAGGTGTCTGCTAGATGCACCATTGGGAAATGGGAAGAAGATGTTATTTTGTGTGTTAATGAACTATACTGCATGCAGTCCTGTCTTGAATGACCTTTGAGGGTCCACCACTGCTTTAGATTTCCATCTGTTGAAAAAAGCCATACTGCACAATCCCAGTACCTGTCCTGGACATTCTGATTATTGTTTCTGGTTGTTGGATTTACTGGGGCCCCCTCAGCAGTTTAGATCTGCCTAGTAGCCTCCACCCTGGATCTGGGTTGTAAGTTTTACAGAAGGTTCATGTGTTTTGTTCTTGTACCCCAACCCCTCTCTTCCTCTAGGAAATGAGTCTGGTATACATCCTAATGCCAAGGGTGGTGCCAACCATTGTAAAGTAAATGGTATGCCAATATTTGGGTACCAGTGTCCAGGTTTTAACAGGGGGTGTGCTAACTTGTTACAAGTGGATGAGGGTTACAACTGCAAGGGGAAAGAACACACAAGAATGTAACACAAGTGGTTGGAATATAATCCTAGCTGAGGGCAGCTGAGAAACCTCCAGAGACTTAAGAGAAAGACAACGCTACCTGAGCCAAGCTAGTTCTGCTTCAGCAGCCTGCAGCTATGTGACAGAACACACAGGTATTTAAACACAATTAGCTATAAACTGATCCTAGCTGAGGGGGAAGAACAGAAGTTTCCAAAAGGTTGCTAGCAATGTCTGTTGAAATATAAATCCCAAACTCATAATATAAATCACTAAAACAACTGTATTAAAAAATCCGGGAACTACTGCAAGGAGAGAAGGAACACACAAGAATGAAACAGAAGTACCTGGAATGTGATCCTAGCTGAGGGTAGCTGAGAAATCTCCAGAAAATTAACAGAGAGACAAAGCTTTTTTATTTTACCAGCCTGCCCATGCCCTGGATCTATACACAAGCAGTCATAATGAAACCAAGAACACACTTTATTGGGATTTCTCTGACTATAACAATTTTCTTTGGCCCACAGTAATCTAGTCTCTCTCTCTCTCTTTTTCTCTTTCTTCTCTGGATGGCAAAAGTCAACATTTATTTTGCCAGCCTGCACATGCCCTGGGCCTGTATACAGACGGCCACAATGAGACCAGCAATACTACGCTTTATTTGTGATTTCTGTGTCTATAACATTTCTCTTTGGCCCCCAGTAGTCTAGTCTCTGTCTCGCTCTCTCTCTCCCTCTCTCTCTCTCTCCCTCTCCCTCTCTCTCCCCCCCCCGATGGTACAAGTCAACATTTATTTGACTAGCATGCCCTTGCCCTGTTCACAAACAACTCTCCTCTCCCCATCTTTACTACTTATTAAGTCAATCTCCACTCTGCTGCCGTTGACAAAAAAATCACAAAGAGAACAACAAAACCAATGACACAGCTGACCCGTGAGTCACTGACCGGCCAACTGACCACAGCAGCTACAGCCTGTACTCAGATCTCCCCACCACGTGACTGTGACTGTGGTCCTCCAGCTCCTGGGCTCAGCTCCACCCTCCACTCCTCAGTCTTTGGTCTGCCTGGCACCATCCGTTCCTCCATTTAGAACTGCATAGGAAATAGCATGGCAACTTCAGGGGGAGGTCCTGGGCAGGGAGTGCCCAGGGCAGGAAGAGAAATAAAATCCCAACCCATTAATATTATTGCTCCCCCCTTGGGGCACCAGGCAATGGCAAGCAGAGAAAAAGCCCTGCTTTCCATGGACCTGCAACCAGACTTCTGTGGTAAAGTCAGTATTTATCCAGGTCCATGGATTCAGGGTTTGAGCCGGGGGTTCAGATTTTGGACAGAACAATCTGCCCAGCCCTAAATTAAACAAGCAATAATAGAACAAACATTTCAAAAATATAGCTTCATAGTGAAGTAAAGGAAAGGCTACTGTTTACATTAATGCTAAACTGCATTTATACAATTAACATGCTCCCTTAAATGACTACCAAATTTGCTACGTGATTATATCATAGAAGAGAGAGGCAGAGAGTTACATTGCTCTCCACTGTGCTCAGAAGTGCTCTGTAATGCCTATTGTTTTGCATGGTTTCACCCAAAGGATTAAAACCATGACTTAGCATACGTATTATTATTATAAATACACATGTTAAGCTATGGGTCTAATTATTTTCTTAACTTAAACTGTGGAAATCTCTCTTGGTATGCCAAATGCTGTACATTACACAGCTTGTCAAATATCTGGTGATCTAGTGGTTTGTCCCATTCTCCAAGGCGCAGCCCTGGTTCAATCTAAAAGCCAATGTTAAGGATTGCTTAGTTTTCCATGGTACAATAATATTCTGTATTCCTTCTTCTTTCTGATGTTAAACAACACCCACCACATGCAGCCATCCTGTTCACCCACCCACCCTCATCATGGTACACACCACCATTGCAAACTGCTTCTTATTAGTACAGTCTGTTTGTCCCTAAGAAATTGCCAGTACCACAGACATGTTCTCTTGATAAACTTCTCCCTCAGAGAGAGCACGCTCCTTCACCGACAAGCTTCCTTCATGGCTGGCACTATTAAATGATGTGCATTTTTTTTATTAACACCATCATTTAATAGTGCTAGCTGAGAAGGAAGAGTGTGTAAATATTGTCACAAATTCGCTCAACCGGTCAGCCCTCTACTCCCAAAGTGCCAGCCTCTGAGCGTATGATTTGTGGACAGTGAACAGTACACGATAACCCTCTCGTCTGTTTTGTGGGTTCGAGTCACCTTAGTCTCAAATTCTGGAGGGATTCAAACTGATAACCTCTTGTTATCGTACCCAATTATCAGGCTCAGATAATTCTGTCTTCGGGGGGCCAGATATCTTTGCCTACGAGCACCTAACCAGGTCTACAAAATGAACCCTTAGAACTCTATGCAAGAGAACTCAATCCGTTTCCCAGTTTGGTATCAAAATAAGCTCTTACACAGTGTCAACTATAACCTTTAAAAGCTCCACTTAAATAAAAAGAAATGTCAAGGCACTCCAGGGAGTTTCCATTTTTAAAATATATATCTTTACTTTAAAATAGGAAAACAGAAAATATTACAGAACAAAATATCCCAACACATACAGCCTTAAAACAAACAGGTTTAAAGTGCAAATTCCTACAAATAATAACTTCAGACTAATCTTGTCTATGGTCCTTACTACAGTGCTTTGATGGTCTCTCTTCTCTCAGTCAGATAATGAATGTGTCTCTGTCCAGGTTCTCTCAGCAGTTAAAACCAGTCATGAGCCGGCTTTCTCTGAGGTCACCAAACTCCGCCTTGGTGTAACAAAATCTATATTTTTGATAACACCAAGATGGCCTACTAAGGTATTTAAAAAAAATAAGAGATGACATAATAAATCTCCTCTTCTTATGCTTGACTGGTCTAAACCGGTTTGTGCTTTGCTTCACACACGCTTCAAAAGTCTCTTTGATATAAGTCACTGTATTCAAAGCAAAAGTGTATTTGATTCCTTAATTCCATCTGGCCTTGGTATCTACACATCAAAGGTCTCTTTGATGAAATGCTGGTTTCCTTTGAGGATATTCATAACACTGGCCAGTGTCCCTTTTCTCAGGACATCTTCTGCAGATCAAAGTATGTCCCTAAAGACATCATGAATGGCTAATTTAATTTCCTGGGATCAAAACAAATTGACAAGATAATTGTACCCCAGATATCTGCAGTTTAACAATGTCCTGTCCTTTGAACTTATCCTTGGGGGGGTTTGAAGTGTCACCTTCAGCAGCCAGCACCTCCCTCTGCCACAGTCCATCATACATTAATCTCTTATATTTACAACAAAAAATTATACAGGAATCAGAACCAGCGGACCAGGTGTGACAATTCCTCCCCACCTAGACTGAATTTGGGGGGTCTATCCCCTGCATGGGATGAGCTTCCCAAATCAGTTCACTCCTCATACACCCTGGACAATCCACCTGAATTCTGATTGGTCACTCTGGCCCTGTGTAAAATGGTCAAATCATATCCTTACAATGCAGGACTCCATCTTTGTAATTGACCATTGTTTTTCCCCATCTGCGTCAGCCAAACTAGGGGGTTGTGGTCAGTCTGCACCACAAAATGCTGCCCATACAAGTATGGCTCCAATTTCTTTAGGGCCCACACTATAGCAAGACACTCCTTTTCCAGCGTGGAGTATGACTGCTCCCTGGGAAGCAACTTTTTACTTAGGTAGGCTATGGGGTGGTCCCTCCCTTTTCTGGATGTCTGTCTTAGTACTGCCCCAATACCCATGTCTGAGGCATTAGTCTGAACTATAAAGGTCTTACTATAGTCCTGACTTGTCAAAACAGGAGCACTGCACAGTGCCTCCTTTAGTTTGGAAAAGGCTTCCTCACAGGCTGGGCCCCAGGTAATTTTCTTGGGCATCCATTTCTTTGTCAGGTCAGATAGGGGAGCAGCCAGGGCACTGTAATTTGGTACAAATTTTCTATAGTAACCTGCTGTTCCGAGAACTCCTGACCTGCTTCTGAGTTTCTGGTCTGGGCCATGCCTGTATTACCTCTATTTTTATCTGGTTAGGACGGAGCTGTCTCCAGCCTACCACATGCCTGAGGTATGCCACTTCTCCCATGGCCACCTGGCACTTCTTGGCTTTGACAGTGAGCCTGGCCCTCTGTATCCTGTCCAGCACTTCCCTAAGGTGTGAAAGGTGTTCCTCCCAGCTGGTACTAAAGATGGCAATGTCATCCAGGTATGCCACGGCATACTCCTCAGCACCATTTAACACCTGGTTCACCAACCTTTGGAAAGTGGCCGGGGCATTCTTCATTCCGAAAGGCATTACTTTGAAATCAAATAAACCTATCAGAGTTATGAAGGCCGACCTCTCCCTAGCTCTGTCCATCAACTCTACCTGCCAATACCCCTTTGTCAGGTCAATGATCGTAAGGTAGGTCACCCCTCCCACCTTGTTCAGGAGTTCATCCATCTGGGGCATCAGGTGGGCATCTGACTTTGTGACTGCATTCAGTCCACAATAGTCTACACAGAAATGAGTCGAGCCATCTGGCTTGGGTATAAGGACTATGGGTGAGGCCCAGGGACTGTGGTATCTCTGGATTACCCCTAAATCCAGCATCTCCTCCACTTCCCTCCTAATGTCCTTTTGGACAGCCTCTGACAGCTGATATGCTGTCCGCTGTATGGGCGTCTGTGTCCCTGTCTCCACATTGTGTGTTGCTAAGGGGGTTAGTCCAGGCTTGGCACTAAACAAGGGGGCAGAGTCTGCTAAAACCTCCCTTACTTTCTGGATCTGGCCCGGGGTCAGCTGGGGAGACAATTTTACTGCCTCCACAGAGGACCCCCACTTACTGTCTTCCAGCAAGTCCAGAAGGGGGTCTTCTTCATCTATCCCCTCCCCATGACTACACATTGTGAACACCATGTCAGCCCTATTTGCATATGGCTTCATCATGTTGACATGATACATCCTTTCAGTCTGTCTATGGTCAGGTAACTCCACAATGTACTTCACGTCATTTACCTTCCTAACCACTTTGTACGGTCCTGCCCACTCAGCTTGCAGCTTGTCTTTCCCGACCGGGATAAGGACCATGACTTCCTGACCCACCATGTACAAGCGAGCTCTGGCTCTGTGATCGTACCATATCTTTGGTTCTGTTGGGCAGCTGTCAGGTTGCTCTGAGCTGTCCTCATAAGCTCCTTCAGCTTTCCCTAAACCTAAGGATGTAATCCACAAGTGGAGTTCCCTGGGTGGTGTGCTTGACTTCCCAGTCCTCCCAGATCAAGTCTAGGGGCCCACGTACCCGGTGTCCATACAAGAGTTCAAAGGGGGAAAATCCTGTCGACTCTTGGAGCACCTCCCTGTATGCAACCAACAGGTGGGGAAGGTATTTCTCCCAGTTCCTCCCATGCTGTTCAGAAAACGCCTGGAGCATTGACTTTAGGGTACCATTGAATCGTTCCACAAGTCCATTGGCTTGTGGGTGATATGGTGTCGTGCATCTCTGCACCACCCCACACTTCTCCCATAAACATTTCATCAGGTCTGACGTGAAGGAACCCCCTCAATCGGTGATTACCTCCTGTGGAAACCCAACCTGGGAGAAAATCCCAAGTAAGGCATCTGCCACTTTGTCTGTCCTCAGAGAGGATAGGGCAACTGCCTCTGGGTACCAGGTGGCATAATCTACCATAGTCAGGATGAATCTCTTCTCTGAGGAGCTGGAGGTATTTAAAGGCCCCACAATATCCATTCCCACCCTCTGGAATGGCTCCTCCACTATGGGCAAGGGAATCAGGGTGGCTTGGGTTTTCTTGCCCGCCTTCCCTATTTCTTGGCACCAGTGACAAAACCTGCAATACTCCTTCACCTGTTGGGTGAAGTTAGGCCAGTAGAAATTCTGGGCCAACCGCTATGTAGTTTGTGTGATTCCCAGATGACCAGATAAGGG
This sequence comes from Neoceratodus forsteri, assembly GCA_016271365.2. NCBI lineage: Eukaryota > Metazoa > Chordata > Ceratodontiformes > Ceratodontidae > Neoceratodus > Neoceratodus forsteri. Next base: position 1,059,055,478 of record CM028130.1, on the reverse strand, counting down.
AATATCATGGGCAACCTTGAGCAACTGCTCACGATATCCCTAGGAAACGACAAGCTGCCTGCCTAGCATCTCTCCCTCTGTCTATACTGCCTGTGTATATATAAGTCCATTTTCCCAATAAACCTTATGTCTGCCATCACCTCCCTGTGTGCCCTCCAAGTCTGCCCAAGCCCTCAGCCTCTTTAAACTAGGGTCACTCCTCTGAGCAGCTGCAAACCCCTCACACAGTCCCAAGGCATGGGACAGGTCCCCTTTAGTCACTAAACTAGGGTCCCTAGCACTAGCATCAGGGCCCTCAGGATCACTGTCAATCCCAACCCTCCAACAAGGGGTCAGCCCTCCCTCTTTGGAGTAACCCTCTGTAGCTGTGTGGTTACTTGCTACCTGGGAAATTTCTACCCTCTTTTTATCAATCTCCCCATCTGGAGAAATAGGCTGGGGAACCAGCCTCTCAGTGGTTTCCACGCTGGTTTCTGTGGGGTTCAGGGAACTACTATTTTCCCTTGCCGCATGGCTACGGGTAACTGCACATACCACCCCTGCTGGAGATTGTTACCCAGAATCACATCCACTGCTAATGTGTTGGCTACAGCCACCTGTTGCACAGTTCCCCCATTTCACCCCAGTCCAGGAGAATACTAGCGAGTGGCAATGTTTTCTTTTCACCAGTAAACCCTTGTACAGTTATGTATTTATTGGGTATAAGCTGACCAGGCTGTACCAGATCCCCCTTTACCAATGTCAGGGATGCCCCTGTGTCCCTTAACCCCTGTGTCTGTACATCATTTACTATGACTGGGTGCATGTGTTCCCTCATGTTCACTGGCATGCTCCCAGGGACACACAAACAGCCCACTTCTTTTCTAGCACCCTGTAGTGTATTATGGCTTGCCTTTTTGGGGTACTGTCTGGCAATATGACCAGTTTCCTTACACAGCCAGCATGCATTTCTTACTTCAGATAAATCTTTTCATTGAAACCTGGAGCTAACTGGTTTCAGTGGAGGCAGTGAGGGTTTTAGCTGCCCTGAAGGTGCGCTTTTCCCTTTCTGTGCTGCCACACCTGCCCCATTCATTCTCAGAGCAGGTCTGCTCTTGGCATAGTGGTCCGAGAGATGAGCAGCCTCTTGCACTGTTTTTGGATCTCGGTCCTCTAGCCAGGTTTTTAGCTCTGGGCAAGCCCAATAAAACTGTTCTAATAAAAAAAAACTGACATTGTTTCATGGCTAGCTCCTCATAGCTCATATCAGGGCTTTTCCTGAGCTTACGGAATTTAGCTCTTTATGATTCAGCAGTTAATTCAAACTTTTTTAACAGTGCAGCTTTCAACTTGCTGTAATCATCACTGTCCTCATTGTTCATTTGACCCAATACATCCCAAGCTTTCCCGGTAAGTAGTGGGGATAGCTGGAAGCTCTAGGACTCTCTAGAAATTTTAGCCTGAATACAAAATTTTTCAAAAGAATTTAAAAAGGCATCCATGTCCTCCCCTTCCTTAAACTCAGCTATTAATTTGGAGCTCAATTTAGTAACCTAGTCCTGCAGTCCCAGTTAAACCCAAGCCACTTTCCTGCACTGGTGCCGCTGGTCAGTGTCGTATCTTCTCCAGTTCGTGTTGTCTTTGGTGCTCCTTCTCCTCATGGTCTGTGTCTCTCTGTTCTCACTGTGTCTCTCGGCATTCGCGTTCTCTCTTCTCCTCTGCAGCTCGCTGGCACTCACACTCCTCATGGTCTGCCTCTCTCTGTTGTCACTCTGCCTCACGGTCCGCCTCCCTCTGTTGTCGCTCTGCATCACAGTCTGCCTCCCTCTGTTCTCACTCTGCCTCCAGTTCCATCCTGCGCAACTCAATTTTCAACTTGAGTACCTCTGGATTCAGGATACTGGTGACCTTCCCCTGCTGCTGTGGCCTTTCACTGACAGTGGCCCTGCTGTCCTCCTCATCAGCTCGGGACCCCTCACTGGCCTCTAGTCCTGCCACACTCGAGGTCTGGTCCCTTTCAGTCACAGTCTGTGACTCGCTGCTCTGGGTATCTGCTACCATCAGGGCCTCTATGAGGTTCTGCTTTTTGGCTGTCACCTCAAACAGGACTCCTCTGTCCTCGTACAACTGTTTTAAGTGTTCTACAATGTGCCTGCTGTAGTTGGATGCCATCTTTCCTGACTACTGCTAATCTGACTAGCACTTTAGAAAAAAAATAAAATGGGTGGGAACTTGACTGTAAGCCAAGAGATATAGTTCTGTTTAATTTTGAAACAAAACACTGCCTTTCTTTTTTTTTTTAAAGTGAGCTAAACAGTCTCAAGCTGACCCACTGTACAGTGAGGCTTATACCACCAAACTTTTTATGCCACCACTGCCAACCAATCTGTCACAAATTCGCTCAACTGGTCAGCCCTCTACTCCCAAAGTGCCAACCTCTGAGCATATGATTTGTGGACAGTGAACAGTACAAGGTAACCCTCTTGTCTGTTTTGTGGGTTTGAGTCACCTTAGTCTCAAGTTCTAGAGGGATTCAAACTGATAACCTCTTGTTAGCGTACCCAATTATCAGGCTCAGATAATGCTGTCTTCGGGGGGCCAGTTATCTTTGCCTATACAGGGTTTTAAATAATTGATTAGCAGTTTTTTTCTTGGGACAATACTAACTGTACAGAAAGTATTTATATAGGTTTTCTAAAAGTGTTATGTTTGTTAAACACAGTGAGGCAAGTGCTATGCATTTTCACAATGTTTTAGCACTTTTATGAGCAAAATGCTAATCAATTTTTAGAGTTAAATAAAACCCTGCTATGAGCACCTAACCAGATCTACAAAATGAACCCTTAGAACTCTATGCAAGAGAACTCTATCCGTTTCCCAGTTTGGTATCAAAATAAGCTCTTACACAGTGTCAACTATAACCTTTAAAAGCTCCACTTAAATAAACAGAAATGTCAAGGCACTCCAGGGAGTTTCGGTTTTTAGAATATATATCTTTACTTTAAAGTAGGAAAACAGAAAATATTACAGAACAAAATATCCCAACACATACAGCCTTAAAACAAACAGGTTTAAAGTGCAAATTCCTACAAATAATAACTTCAGACTAATCTTGTCTATGGTCCCTACTACAGTGCTTTGATGGTCTCTCTTCTCTCAGTCAGATAATGAATGTGTCTCTGTCCAGGTTCTCTCAGCAGTTAAAACCAGTCATGAGCCAGCCTTCTCTGAAGTCACCAAACTCCGCCTTGGTATAACAAAATCTATATTTTTGATAACACCTAGATGGCCTACTAAGGTATTTAAAAAAAATAAGAGATGACATAATAAATCTCCTCTTCTTATGTTTAACTGGTCTAAACCGGTTTGTGCTTTGCTTCACACACACTTCAAAAGTCTCTTTGATATAAGTCACTGTATTCAAAGCAAAAGTGTATTTGATTCCTTAATTCCATCTGGCCTTGGCATCTACACATCAAAGGTCTCTTTGATGAAATGTTGGTTTCCTGTGAGGATACGCACAACGCTGGTCAGTGTCCCTTTTCTCTGGACATCTTGTGCAGATCAAAGGATGTCCCTGAGGACATCATGACTGGCTAATTTCATTTCCTGGGATCAAAGCAAATTGACAAGATAATTGCACCCCAGATATCTGCAGTTTAACAATGTCCTGTCCTTTGAACTTATCCCTGCAGAGTTTGAAGTGTCAGCTTCAGCAGCCAGCACCTCCCTCTGCCACAGTCCATCATACATTAATTTCTTATATTTACAACAAAAAAATTATACAGGAATCAGAACCAGCTGACCAGGTGTGACAAATATCTCCTGTACTCCTCCTTCTTTCCAATGTTAAACAATGTCCCTCTTTACTGCAGCCAGCTCACTCACTTACCTGCCAACTCTGATTGATGAAGCGTATGTGCATCATTTAATAGTGCCAGCTGAGAAGGAAGTTTCTCTGTGAAGGTATGATGTGCCACCTTTATGAATTTGTATCTTCAGCATGCACATTGCAAGACATATACACTCACTTTTGGCTGCAAATAGAACTCCATGATATTCAAATCACAACACTACTTCTGTCTGCAGAAGCACAGGCACCTGTAGCCACAGATGCAAATCCGTTATACACCAATTAGGTATCCAGTGATGACAGCAACTGAAAATGAGAGACTATAAAAACAGCGTCTCATTTTTATTGCTATCAAGTTGGGCTACCCTGCAAGGGTAGCAGCAGCACAGCGAGGGACGGTGACCAGAATGGGAGGGATAGGAAGGGAAAGGGGAGAGATAGGGAAGAAGGTTGTGACAGGGGAGTGTGCCTGCTGCATCCAAGCCAGCCATGTGGTGTGGTGGTGAGGGTGGTTGACTCTGGTGCAGTAGACTCTGGGTTTGAGGCTGGACTAGGGAGAGATTTTTGCCACTACTTGCAGCTATTGTTTTTTTTTTCCCACATTCCCGAGTATTCCCTCTCCCTGACATGCACCTCCCTGGAGTTGGTAATCCAAAATCAAGGGGGTGCTGGGGGCAAATCCCCCCATCACAAGGGAGGATGTGGGGGGGCATAAACACTATGTATTTGCTGGATGTGCATTCACCAGCATGTGTATACTGCTGATTTGCTTTTCGGTGATATACACTTGCCATAACAGCAATCACTGTTTTGCAATCACTATTATGACATGGAACTCCCAAATTATAACAATTTTTCTTTCTGCAGAAGAACAAGCCCCTATGGTGCCAGTGCATCTGTAGCTACAGGTACTCATGCACGCTGTAAGACATGCACACACTTCTGCAGGTGTAAGACATACACACTGACTTCTGGCTGCAGAAGCTCAGGCCGCTGTGAGGCCTGCCCTTCTTCAGCCCCAGATGGAAATTGATGATACCCACACTGCAACACTGCTTCTGTCTACAGAAGCACATGCCCCTGTGAGGCCATTACTTCTGTAGCCACAGGTAATCATGCACACTGTAAGACCTACAAATACTTTTGGCAGCAGAAGTGCAGGCTCCTGAGGGGCTTGTGCTTCTGCAGCCACAAGTGTATGACAGGGTTGGTTATGCCTTATCCCATTTGTGTTGTGTAGGAGGGAGTCTGAACCAAGGATTCTGAATACTATCTCTTACTTTCTATTTGACTGTGCTGTAAAATCTTGTCTTTACCTGCTGTACTGTACTTTCCTTTTTCACTGTCTCTACCTTGCTTATGTATGTTTGCAAGGCATATATGTGAAACTGGGTTCCCTGATGTATAAACTAGATATAGTTTATTATAGTTGAAATTATTGCAGAGGCAGCTGTGACAGAGTGTGACCTCAGACTGGTGGAATCTGTCACAGTGCTCTGGACAGCTACTAGCTGGGTCACAATGCTCTGACCAACTACTAGGTTGGTCGCAATGTTATACCTAGCAACCAACAAGTATGAAGCCTGCCTTTCTGAGAGGATGTTGGAGAGAGAGAGAGTCAGTCTTTCTGAGAAGATGTATGAGAGAGACAGAGCCTATTTTTTTGAAAAGATGGATTAGCGTGAGAGAGAGAGAGACTAGAGCATGTCCTTCTGAGGCAGCAGATGTCTTCCAAGTTCTTGGCAGACCAGATGTTACAAAGAGCTGATGGGCTATATAGTTCAGCTCTGAACTCAGAAATTGGACTTTGTTTTTGGACTGCCTATACTGAAAATCAGTCTGTACATTTTCCTTTGTTTTTATTATTTTCTTGTGATTTAGAATAATAAATCACCATTTGTGGATTTTTACAATTTCTCCTGGACTGCTTATGTTTCCTGACCTAGGCCTCCACTACAGTTAGTGTCAGAGTTGTCTGGATTAGCTGCATTTGGTGTCACTCAGTGTCAGAAGCCACACCACATCCAGAAGCCCCTCCAAAAGTGTAAGACATACACACCAACTTCTGCAGCTGGAGATAGAAATCTGTGACATCCAAACTGCAACACTATTTCTGTCTGCAGGAGCACAGGCCTCTGTGGGGCCCACACTTCTGGTAATTATGCACACTGTAAGACACACACACATTTTTGACTGTAGAAGTGCTGGTCCCAAGAGGGGCCAGTGCTTCTGCAGCTGCATGTGGAAGACATATACACTGACTCCTGGCTGCAGGAATGCAGGACTCTGTGGAGCCTACACTTCTGCAGCCACAAATAGAAATCCATGATACCCAAATTGCAACACTGTTTTTCTCTGCAGGAGTGCAGGCCCATATGGGGTCCTGTACTTCTGCAGTCGCAGGTAACCATGCACACTGTATGACATACAGATCCAGAAGCAAATGGTTTGATACCTTTTATTGGACCAACATAGATGTTACAAAAAGAAAACCATGTTTTAAGCTTTTGGACCAACCAAGTCCTTCCTCGGAGACATAAGTCTCTGAGGAAGGACTTGGTTGGTCCAAAGCTTAGACATTGTTTTCTTTTAAACAGAGGTGAGAAAGAAGTAAATGCTTCAGCTGGGACTTGAACCCAGGCCACCCAAAATACTGTTCTGATTGCACTAACTAGTTGTGCTACTGAGATAACTGGAACCTGGGCTGTCCCCAAGCATATTACTCTTTCTCAAATGCACAACCCAATGGCAACACAAATATTTATTTGTAACAATCACACAGGAGTGCAGTGTGCATATTTATGGAACACATACACACAGAGATGAGAAAGAAGCAAGTGCTGAGGCTGGGACTTGAACCCAGGCTGCCCGGAATGCTGTTATGATTGTGCTAACCAGCTGTGCCACTGAGACAACTGGAACCTGGGCTGTCCCTGAGCACATTACTCTTTCTCAAATGCACAACCCAATGGCAACACAAATATTTACTTGTAACAATCACATAGGAGTGCTGTGTGCATATTTATTGAACACATACAAACAGAGATGAGAAAGAAGTAAGTGCTGAGGCACTTACTTCTTCCTCACCTCTGTTTGTATGTGTTCCACAAATATGCACACCGCACTCCTGTGTGATTGTTACAAGTAAATATTTGTGTTGCCATTGGGTTGTGCATTTGAGAAAGAGTAATGTGCTTTGGAACAGCACAGGTTCCAGCTGTCTCAGTGGAGCAGCTGGTTAGTGCAACTGGAATGGTATTCCAGGTGTCCTGGGTTCAAGTCCCAGCTGAGGTACTTACTTCTTTCTCACCTCTGTTTGTATGTGTTCCATAAATATGCACACCACAATCCTGTGTAACTGTTTTCTTTTTGTAACATCTATGTTGGTCCAGTAAAAGATATCAAATCATTTGCTTCTGGATCTGTTCTTACAAGGACCAATATGGCAAATAATCTATGTATGACATAAACACGCTTCTGGCTACAGAAGTGCATGCCACTGTGGGGCCTGTGTTTCTGTAGCCACATATACAAATCCACAAAGGCAGCACATTAATGCTTCTGCATTTGTGTCATATGTAGACAGTTGCATGGTGTCTGTCTTACCTGATGATGACTGTAGTTGTTTGCCTGGTCTTGTCCTTTTACTGCTTGGGGTGGGAGTTAGGGTTTGGAACTCTTAATGCAACATTTCTCTACTTTTGTGGGGTTAAGGTAAACCCTAACTAGAGCATTAACACAGTTGTTTACAATAAATTTCCTTTCTTTTTGAGAGAGTGGAATTATATCCTCATTCAGGACCTGCATGCACAAATGCAGATGTGTAAGGCCCTCTGGGCCCTCCACCAAGGGAACAATTCATCTGCTTGCAGAACTGCAAGTCCTTCTGGGCCCTGCAGTTCCATGCAGCTATGGATGCAAAGGATCTGTGGGGCTTTCTGGAGGGATGTGGAAGCATAAGGCCCTCTGGATGAGACACAGATGCAGCAGACCAAGAGTTTATCTGGCTGCAGAAGTGCAGAGTGGTCTAGGCCCCGCACATCCTTGCAGTTAAGTATGCAGAGGTGCAGGGTCCTCTGGGCCTTATGCCAGAAGAAGATTTCTATTCAAGATATGTTATTTGTTGCCCGTGTGGCCAACACTGCACTGTCCCTGATCAGGCTGAGGGTGGTGCCGCATGGCAGCACCATCCCCCTCAGCCTCAGCTCATCCAGCTGGTTCAATCAGCTTGCCTTCAGACTCAGCTCACTGGTACAGGATCACAACACACTACTTGCTGGGCAAAGGCTGGTCCTGCACACATTTCTTCCTTACTTTTTTTGTTTCACATTTTGACCCCATGTCATAAATGTGGTTGCTAGAAAGCATTAAATCCTGCCTGGAAGAGATTTACAGAACAACTATGCAATCACCTTTCTACCTGTATTTGAAAATTCCCACCACCCTTGTTTATAAAGTAGGGTCATGTAAGCAGTATATTCAAAATGTGGGACTAAAATATTGCAAAATGGCCAAGTTATGAGTAGAAGTACTGTATGTGAGAGACAAAAAAATAACATTTTTATGTCACAAGCCAGTATTGTACTACTGCACGTAATGTACAACCTAAGAATTCTTAGATAGCACATAAAAATGTTCAGCTGTTCAGGAAACAAGAATTTTAAGTTGGCACAAAAAAGTTCTTGGTCACACTTAATGTGGCACCAAAGAATTCTTCGTCCGAATATCAAAATCTCCACCAGGCCCCAAATCTTTTTTTTTTTTTTTTTTTTTTTAGTTTGCACAGTACATTTTTGGGTTACACTTAAATGTGCGACCAAAGAAGTAAGCAGGGGGAAAAAAACAAGCATTTCAGGTGTGAACAAAAAATTATTGGGCCATCTTTCTTCTCTAGAGTAGAGACTATTCAGTCTGCTCAGACTATTGTTCTTGTTCTAGTCCCTTTCCAGTCTTCCTTCTCCCTTTTACTTTACTTCCTGGTAAAAAAATATTTCTGGATTTATTTGGGGAGGATTTTGTCCCCAACTTCGGTATTTAGTTATGCAGCTAACCTTTTGGGAAGGGAGTACTAATCTCCCCAACTTAATTAACTATGCTAGGGCTTCTCACCTTAGAATAGTGTGGACCTGGGTCTTGCCTCACGAGAACCCCCCTGGAAAAAAATAGAGTTTGTGCTTATTAATATGCATGATATTGGCCCATTACTATTTTCTAATTTGCAGACTACTCTTCCTATGTCTGATTTCTCACCCTTTATAGTTAATACTTTGTGAATACAGAGATATCTCTCTCGACATCCAAAAATGGCTTTGGGCTTCTATTTTACTCATGTGCTTTAAATTGATGGAGATCATCTCCCTGCACAAATGGATTACATATTTTGTAGATTGTGACAATTAGGTCTTACTTATATCTTTCAGTTCCTTATTCAAGGGAAGTAATCCCTTTTGAGACATTGCAAGCCCAGTATGGCTTAACAGGCTGGGAACATTTCAGTTTCTTACAGGTCAGAACATATCTCTTACATAAACATCCAGAATACACCAAACTGACTCAAGCCACCTCCCAGTCCTTACTATGATCTTGGATGGTTTGAGGAACTCCATATGGACACACCTTATTGAGAATTTATATCAGGACCTACAGAAATTATTATGGGATTCTACAAGGACTATCTTGGATAGTTGGAACAGGGAGTTGGGAACAGATATTGACATGAAGCTGTGACTAAAACACACTCTCCCAGCTGTGCAGGGTACCTACTTCACAGCCTGAAAAGAATTTGCTTGAAAGTGTCATTACCAATATTTTCACATTCCTGTGTTGTTAATGAAATACATGCCTGAGTGATATGGGATTTTCTGGAGGGGGGGCTGCATTTACTCTCCAGCTGATCATGCTTATATATTCTGGCAGTGCCTGGTTCTCACTCAGTACTCACAAGATATAGCCAAACAATTGAATAATCCACCCTTCTCAAGAGACCTGATTTCCTCCACTGTGGTCTTGTTATTGATTCCCCCAGGAGGTTTTTCTGTTGGTTCCATGTGATATGGGTGCACTGGGAAGGGTGACAGGAAAATGGGCCCAAAAACAATGCTGCATGGCAAAGCAGCACAGAGAAGAGAATGCTGAGCCGCAACTGGGTGCACTACACAAATGAGCGCCAGTCAGAATGGCGAGTGGCAGAATCAGGCTAAACAGAATGGCACACAGCAGAAGAGGGTGACCTTCAAATGAGCGAACGATGGTCATTAAAAAAAGCCGCAACCAAAACCACCGCAATAACAAAAAGTCCCAGATGCAAACTGGTCATGGGGGGGGGAGGCACACCAGAGAGTGCAGATGGAAATCCCATGGGCACACAGGTCCCATGCAGTATGAGACAGGATGGGCAGGGATGCAAACACAGGGACAGGGCAGCACAGTGTTGAGGGTGAGGTCAGGACAGTGCAGCCACACACAGGCATTGTGGGGGTGCCAAAAGGTACGGTAAGCAATGAACACAGAGGCTGTAGATGGCACAGTTCATGGAGGATGCAGGACATCAGTGATGCACAAGGTGATGCACATGGTGGAAGGCACAGCGGTGGTCAGAGGCACATGGCACAGGAGGCAGCAGAGGTACGTGTAGGTGGACATCTGATTCTGGTGTTTCACAAAATGCAGCAAGGAGCACGCAATAAGACAGAGGTTGCTAGCTGTTGGTGTACACTGCAGGACAGGGGACCTGCATGGTGCTTACTGGAGCAGGCAGTGTGGGCACAGGACACAGTGGGCAGCTGTGATACAGGTAGGCAGTCTAGAACATATGGTGTGGGTATCAGCTGCACAGACCATGACAACGGCCAACTACACGTGGAGTTGGAAATTATATGCCAGACCCCTCAGGTAGTAGGCCATGGTGTGCAGGCTGTATTCCTCACAATGCCCTCAATCTGCCATGACAGGTCCCTGTACTTTTTCTGCTTGCCTAAAGTGCCACACCCAGAGTTGATCTGCTCCATGCGGATCTCGCTGATACTTTGTTCTTCACTGAGGCAGTCAATGAAATGCCAGATGCCTGGATGGGCAGCACCGAGACAGGTATTAAAGCCCCTGTGCCAGCCCTCAACAACATTGTTTGTACATGCCAGCCCTGCATGGATGGCATTGTACATGTTCTACATTTCCAGCAGAAACAAAGGCCATTGCCTAGTCGTGCATCCTACAGATCTGCCAAGGCATGTCTCCTTGACCTAGTCCAGTATGGGCCTCAGCAGTGCTTCATTCCCCCAATAGTAGGCTGAGTCACACAGGGTGCCAAATGCATGCAACATGACACACACAGGCATGAAGGCAAGGGCAAGCAACATGCAACCTGCAGTGCGAACTCCTCGTCCATGGAATACCATTTATGGGCCATGGGGGACCACTGTATGTGCCGCCACATGGCCTGGCCAAAGTGGAAGAAACAACCTCACAATGCAACCACTGGGAACACTGTGGTGAAAGCACGCCAGGCTGCCCTCTCAAAATCCATAAGTGCTATCTGTGGGGGTAGTGTCACCCACCAGCCAGTGCACCTCAGTGAACACCTTGTTGTTCATCTGCTCCTGACAGCCGCACATCAGGATGTAGACGGTGGCACCATGACATCTGTGCACATTCCATGTATGGTGTAGAGTTGTCCGAACATGGGAGGTGTGGCGTGAAAGGTGCTGTCAAGGAACCAATCCTCACTGTCACCTAGGAAGCATAGTGAGTACCTTATGGCAAAAAGCAGCACCCTGTCCTCAGTCAGCCTGCTATCATACAGGAGGAAGGGCTCCCCTGTGCAAGTCACATGGTACTCGGGTGGTACATCCAGGACCTTGACTATGGCCAGTGCAGCTGGGCAGCCCCTTGCAGCCTGTCAAACATGCTGTACTGTCCTCTTAGGAAGTGGCAAGATGGGCAGCCTGCCCACCACAGCATCCAATACCCCTGAGGTGCACTGGATGATCACCTGCTCAGTGCTCTCCATGTTTGTCCTTGCCCTGGCATGGACATTGGCCACAACACTTTGCACCCCATGGGGCTGTACCTGGTACACAACATGGTCCACCACTGAGTGTAGACGTGCAGGGCACCAAAAGTTGTTGTACTTGCCACAACACCAGTAGACCTTTCCTCTAACCTCCTTATCTCTTGGATATATGTATCCTACAGAGGGGTCCCCCATTCTGGCTGAGCAGGAAAGTCAGTGACTTCATTCTTCATTCGCCAAAAGTGCAAGGACACTGTTTGTGTGCAGGCTGCTGCCTTTATATGTCCTACACAGTCATGTGACATGCAATGTCAGTGGGGGCAGAACTGCTGGGGACTGCCCACAGTCTGTAGCCTGTTGTGACAAAAGAGATTCACCTCCCACAGGGCGAGTTTTCTAGTGTAAGGGTAGGTGGCCCTGTGCTATGGTGGCAGATGTTCAGCAGAATGGTTCAGGGCTGTACAGCCTAATGTGAAGACTCTGCCATGTGGCAGTGTTCTCCAGACCTGACATTGGTACCAGAAGGGTGAGTGCACTGTTGTAATGGGCACACACAATGTGTTCTTGTGTGTGCCCCTATCCCTGTCCACCGAGATGTAGCTGCTGTGGGTCCTTGAACCACTGACCTGCAGCACTGAACATTGTTCTGCCTGCCTATGCACCACCTAAAACCTATGCCATGAGGGCTTGATGGCTGCAGCAGTGGCAGGCATCATTCCTTCTTGCAGAACTGTTGTTGCTGTTGTTGTGGGGGGGCCAGAGCAGCTGTGCCATGGAGGTGAGTGGCACACCAGACCGCTGCTTGTGGCACTGTTTTGGGGGGGGGACACAGGGCCACTTCGTGTGTCACCATTGATGGCCAGTGGGGGTTTTGGGGAGGCACCACAACTGTCCACAGCATTGGTATTTGGGGGGGTGCATGTGTCAGCATGCACAGGTGCGCAGTTTGTGGTGTATTTCTCAGGGGTGCCTGCACCTGTGTACCGCGTGCTTTGCCTTGGGGTGGTGGCACTCCTGTATGCTCTCTGCGGTGCCATTAATGGGGGGATGGGGGGCCATGCAGCTCCAGTGTTGTGTGTGGGGTGGATGTGACATGCGGAGCCTGTGTTTGGTGGGGGAACACATGTGGAGCCATTGGAGGCACTGCAGTGCCATACTTGATGGGGGTTGCATGACATACATCTGGTTTGAGGCGGGGGACAAGGATGGTAATCACTGCACTGCTGCTTTGAGCTGTGCGCTTGTTGCTGGGGGGGGGTGTCCACACAAAGCCTGCCCTTGCTGTGGCAAATGACACGGGGGTGAGGGGCCCTGGGTGCCATTCCTGCCCTGCATGTCTGTGTGTGTTTTCCTTCTGGATATGGTGTGCACCTGTCATTGTGATGTCATGTGGCTGTGTAGGATGCGCACGCACTGTTTTGGAAGTCACCCTTCTTGTTATTCACCCTTTCTGTGAGCCTCCCTTCTTGTTATTCACCCTACTTGTTATTCACCCTTCTTGTGAGTCACCCAAATAACTAGTCACACCTATGATGGCTAGCACACGTCGTTGTTGCCCTCATTCACTTTGGTTGTATTACACCAATAGCCAATATTGCTATTTCAGCATTATGCTAATCCGCATTATTGACAAGCTATCTCTGCAGTTGCTTACTTTCAGGTTTTCTTATCACTGGACACCTTTCTGTTTCCTCAGCACTAGGTCCAAAATGCAAACACAACAACAGCGCTACCCAGAACAGCGCAGCAACAATAGTGCCTGCAAAAACAGTACCCAGTCATAAAACACACACATCCACATGGCAGCAGTCCAAACACACACTGAGGACCGCTACCACAGACATAAAACAAGGGGGTCTTCACCTCCCGCACCCCCATTACTAAAATAATCAACTCCAAGGGGGAATTGGATATTGGGGGAAATATGAAACTTTGGGGGGGGGGACTGTGAGACGGGACTTGTAAAAATTTTGTAAACCCCGTCTCACAGAAAAATGTTGGCAATCGAGATTAGAACCCTGCTCTTCTGAGCTACACTGGCTGAGCTGCTCTATGCCTTAGCCCTTTCAACCACAGGAGCAGCTTGGCCAGCCACCAACCTCTTCCAGCTCTTCTCTACTTCCTCCATTCAGTCTGTGACATGACAGCTACAGAGATCATGATTACTACTGTTTGCTATTCTACCCTTGTCACTATCCGTGTTTTGTTATTCTTACAGTGCTCTTCTTACAAGCGCTGTTCAGGAAGCACTGCCCTGACCAGGTAGGATCTCCTCACATTCACTGGTGTATATTTGCATTCTAGCAGCCAAGAAAGCAATTACACATCTATGGATGCAACCTAAACCCCTACAGTAGGAGCCTGGCAGAAATTAATTTGTGAAATTGATGCTGCAGAATGCCTCACAGCTGCACTGCATAATACACACCCTCAATTTCAGATTCACTGGCAGGGCTGGATGACATATTATATGCAAATTGGTCCTACTTTTGTCCCTTAGAATCATGGAGCTTAGTAGTACTCAGCCACTTTAGTCCTCAGTGATGTTCAGAGAGAAATGATGGAGACAAAGTTTTCGAATCCCCTAAAAACAAAATAAAGGAATCAAGGAACTGACCCAATACCAATTGATGTCACTGTGTAATTGTATCCTATATGTTATAGCGTTGATATGATCTGTGATGTATACAGTATGGCTAATGTTGTACAATATTGTACTGTATGCTGTCATGCTTCTATAAAACATTTAAATATAAAATAAAATCTTTGGGCACACTTAAATGTGCAACCAAAGAAGTACTCTGGCAGAGAAACAAGCAGTTTTGGTGAGCCACAATGTCTTGGGTGGCACATTTAAGTGTGACTGAAGAACTTTTCCTGTACACTAAGGGCCAGATATTCAAAACTTTGCACTTTGCACAAACTGATTGCACCATAATTGCGTCACATTTGTGCCAGATTGCTATATTCAAAAGACCAAATAGCACCTGCACAATGTGGTGCCAGAGCTAAAACATAATGTATGTATGGTGCAAAGTGATGGGTGGGGGCATGCATACAGGTGCAACAGTATATTCAAAACTATAGCACAACGCAATGTGCATTAGCACGACATGTAGCATAGTGCAAATTACTGCCTATGAAAAGGTAGTCTTAACTCCGGGCAAACCAAGGATGGGGGATGTGGACACAGCAGCAACAGTGAACAAGGCTGTATGCAGCCAATGAGGAGGCAGCAAGGTTGGACAGCTACCCTGGGCCACTTCATATTCATAGGGCACCCACACTGTGGAACACATGCCTCATCATTGCTTGGAAGCTAACACTCATGCACATTATATGACAAGCTACGACACCACTTGCAGCAGCAAACTAACTGCATTGCTATATGTGAATTGTGTGTTGTTGTATGTTGTATCTATTTATTGTAGACTGCATCATCACATGTAGTGGCTCCGGGTCATTCCTGAATATATGTCATGGCCCACTGTGGCTACCCGGTCAACACAGTAATAAGTACATATGAAAGTATTCAATAACTGGCAGTGCAGCCATACAGTACATACCTCCAGTCCCCCCCATTGGGGTACACCAGCACACCCAGCACATACATGCAGAACTGGGGAACTGGAGGGTGTTGAGGGAAGGGTGCACAGGTGGTCAGGCTGCACCATATAGTGGGTTTTGCCACAAGACTGGGGCCATCCCCACAGTGCACGTGTTCCAGTGTCCAGTGTCTGATGATATGTGTCTCCCCCCAAGCACATACCTCACATCTGTACAGATACCACGGCACACACAGCCAGCCATGTGTATGTTACTGTGAGTATCCCATGCCAGTGGTGCAGTGTATGTGGGGCACAGGACAGCATAAAAGTGGTGTCCGCTGTCAGAACACACCTGCTAGCTGGTCCTGTCACTGTGTAGAGAGCAGCAGTCATTGATGCCTGACACACTGTAGGTATTGATGTGTCCCTCACTAAACTGACCACTATGGTACTGTAGCATCTGCCATGCACTGTAGCAGGGACTACAATACCCATGGCTGTGGTGCTAGTACCTTGGGGCACACTAGACTCTGCTGCTGTGTAATGACATAGACTGCAGCTACTGATATGTTTCTCCAGTCTGACATACAGGTGGCACTGTGGGGTGACCCTGCCTGCAGCTATCAACCTGTACTTCCAGTCTGACCTACACGTGGAGCTGTGTGCACCCTGCAACAATGCCAGACAATCCATATGGAACTACATGCAAATCAGGCAATAATGGCATGCTAATGTGGCTCTTTGCCTACAGATTGCCTAAGTAGCTTCATTTGCACAGCACTTTTGAATATAGCAAAATTCTGCACCGGGCAAACATGTGAGCACCACACAAATGTGTTTGCCCTGCACAAAACTGTCAGAACCATAGCACAGTTCTGCAGTTTTTGGTCTGCACTGTTGTTTGCAGTGTTTGTGAGTCCACTTCTTTACTAACACACACATTGGCCACATAGTTCCCCTTTGCCTTTGCCATCTGTCTGCACTGGGCTGCTGTTGTGGTTTGCATTGCCCAGTTGCTATATTCAGAGCTGTCTTCTTAGCCAGGCTGTGTTTGCACTGCACTCAAGGCCCTGTTTGCACACCATCATTTGCATGCTTTATTCCACTGATTTAACCTCGGGGATATTCCTTTGAATATAACGTGCAAATGGTTCAGGCTATTTTTGCATGCTGTGTAGTGCTAATTTTGCTGCAGGACTAAGTTTTGAATATCTTGCCCCAAAAATGGAATTTCTGGGTTGCACATTAAAATGTGACCAAAGAATGTTTCATGCAAACCAAAAATGGCAATCTTAGGTCACATATTTGGGTCACCCAAGAATTCAATTTTTGGTATACACTAAGGCCGGGATATTTAGACTGCACCAGGCTGGGGCGCAAGCCTGGGCACAGCGCAACTGGGATGCGCCAGGGCATGATCCCTGCAATATTCAACAGTGCTGCACCATGGCTCAGCACAGTTGAATATGGCACTGTGGCCGCCCGCATTGCACATGGCATAGTGGCACTGCACCAGCGCAAGTGGCAGTTGAGGAGCAGGGGGATGCACCAGCGCCAGTATGGTTGCGCTAGGTGCAGGAACCGTGATATTCAGCAATGTGTATGCAAATGGGGCCACTATGCATGCAAGGTGCAAATGGGGCCATTTGCATGTCATTATGGTGCCATTTGCATGCAGGTGCACCGATCCCCGGCGACTTGCGCCTGGCGCCCAGTCAGGCTGCAGCCGTCTGGGACTGACGCCCCCTGCCCCTCAGTGGCAAAGTGCCCCAACACCCAATCATGGCTTTTGTAGAAAAAGATATCCCTGGTGGTCCAGTGGACCAAATCCAGTTCGATCACGGGCATTGTAATAAAATATATATCCCAGGTGGTCCAGTGGACAGCTCGCAAGCCCGATTGCGGGCATTGCAATAAAATATATATCCCTGGTGGTCCAGTGGACTGCTCACAAGCCCGATCGCGGGCATTGTAATAGAATATATATCCCTGGTGGTCCAGTGGACCGCTTGCAAGCCCGATCGCGGATCCATTCACATATCGGGACTGTGTAGTACAGTACGGTCTGCATGCCCATTGGCCCATGCTGTGGACCAATGGGCATACAGCCGGACTGTACACTGTCAGTTGGCGGGTGGCCAGGTGGCTTGCGGGTGGGGAGCTGCTGCCTGCCACTGACTGAGGGGGGAGCGGGGTGGTGGGTCTGGGTGGGTGGGGAAGGGGGTACCGCTGGGCCACCAGGGTTTCTCCATTACAAAGCCCGCGATCAGGCTTGGGAGCGGTCCACTGGACCACCAGGGATATATATTTTATTACAATGCCCACAACCGGGCTTGCAAGCAGTCCACTGGACCACCAGGGATATATAGTTTATTACAATGCCCGCGATCGGGCTGGATTCGGTCCACTGGACCACCAGGGATATCTTTTTCTACAAAGCCTGCAATCGGGCATAGAAACATAGAAACATAGAATTTGATGGCAGATAAGGACCGCTTGGCCCACCCAATCTGCCCATTTCCCTACCTAATGGACAAGCTGCAGATCCTAGTTAACCAGCAGCCTACTTCTTTCTACCCCAACCCCCTAGAATTGCCTTATGGCTGTCCCATGCATGCTTGGATTCAATCACTGTTTTTGACTCCACAACCTCCTCAGGAAGGCTATTCCATTGCATCCACAACTCTCTCTGTGAAAAAATACTTCCTTACATTACCTCTGAGCCGCCCCCCCTCTATCTTCAAATTGTGCCCCCTTGTTCTTGCACACCTCTTTTTTTGAAAGATGCTACCCTCTTGGATTTTGTTGATTCCCTTGAGGTACTTGAATGTTTCTATCATGTCCCCTCTCTCCCTCCTTTCCTCGAGGCCATACATATTAAGCTCCTTTAGTCTTTCTTCATATGTCTTCCGGTGCAGACCCTGCACCATTTTAGTTGCCCTCCTCTGGACAGCTTCCATCTTGTCTATGTCCTTGCGGAGATTGGGTCTCCAGAACTGCACACAGTACTCCAGATGGGGTCTCACCAGCTGTCTGTACAGAGAGATAACAACTTCCTGTTTTCTATGTTGGGGGGGGGGAGACCGATGCCCGGCCTGTGGCTCGGGTGATCGGGTGGCCACCCACAGCAGGCGGCTGCCTTGTTGCACCCAGCAATACGACGGCTGGCCTGAGGGTGTCCCCTGACTTGTTCCTCTTTTTGTCTGGCACATCTTTGCGCCCCCCTGTGCAGCGCAAGGCAGGTGTGTGCCTGCATGTGCACCGCACATCCCAGGCTGAATATTGGGATGTGCCGAATATGCATGGGCACACCCCCCGCACTTGCACCACATACATTACTGGTGTGCCCTGGCGCATCAGGATTTGCGCGGTGCAAATTCCTCTTTTGAATATCGCCCCAGGGCTCATCAGTGGGTTGCACATGGCGCAACAGTGTTGCACCATGCGCAACCCCTTTAAATATCCTGGCCTAAGAATTCTTTGGTCACAATCAAATGTGTGACTCAAGAATTCATGGCTCATGACACAAGAATCTTTATCTTGCTGATAGTCAAATAACAAAGTCCAAAAAAGGTCTTTCTGACCTGTTTTTTGAAAAATAAAATTTCTGAGGTCTCATTTAGCAAAATTAATTTGTTTGTTCTTTTTGTAAATAACTAGTTTTTATATATGTTCACCTTTTTTGCCCAGAAAAAAAAAACTGGGGATGAGGAAAGGTATAACACAGATGTCAGTTGCTGCAAGAGGATCGTGACATATCAGTCCAGTAACCCCATATTTCCACTGTCTTGACTTAGTAATAATGTGGACTATATAAAGTTGTTTACTTGTTAATTTTGTACTAACAAGAGCTATATTGGCTCAGAGTAAATGTTGTTGTTTATTGCTATTATTTCCCATATTGCGCAATGTCCTATAAGTATCTAATCCAATGAAACGTGTGCTTGTGCAAATTGCTCAACGAAAGTTAAGTTATAAGAAAAAAAATCAGGATGTCAGCCATCATGACCTATACATTTTTTTTCTGGTGATGCATAAAGCACAATTAGTTGCAACCTGAAAATTATCCCGAGCATACCCAGAAGCCAAATTTAAAAACCTTACAACTCTGAATCTACTTAATATTTTTTTCACAAAGCCTTCCAAAGGCATACCCTTGGCATAAGCCCCACTAGCCCTGAAAGTTTCGGGACAAAATTCTATATTATCTTGGTTGTGAGAGCAACAAATAGCTAAAAATTGTGCTTTTATGTATTTTTGATGTTTATGGATCTTGAAATCTGGTTAAGTGGCCCTCACAAGACTTCTATGTCTTGAGGTCTTGCCACCCAGACCACATACTGTATGGACAATTTTGCACAATTTCATATATATTATCATACATATACAGTATATACATGGAGAGAGAGTGAGAAGGCGAGAGAGTGAGAACATGAGAGAAGAAGAGAGGAAATAGTGGATAAGTACAGTAAGTGTCAGATATGAGGAAATATCATCATTGAGGGGTCGACCAGGGTCTTTATGTACTTGTTCATCCCCTACCCCTGTATGTTTCATAGCTCAGTTCTGAGCCTTTTTTTTTAGTTATCTGAAGGCAAAACTTTTGCTAGCAAATGTACTATAGCTAGCAAATCGGGTCTCAAACACTTTCCAAAATGCATACAAAGTAGGAAAACCATCATACTGCAAATTTTTAGAAATATTCGTGTTTTGAGTAGATTTTATAAAATTGTAAACACGAATAAAAGTGCACTCATAGTAGGAAAACCATCCTACTGCAAATCTTAAAAATATTCATATTCTGAGTAGATTTTGTAAAACAAAATGTGTGAAGTATTACTTTATGAATATTTTTATGTTTAATTATAAGTAATTATTAATTAGTTCACATTAAGTATGACAGAAAGGTTTTTGAAACTCTATGGATTAACATACCTAAGGCACTGGGATACTAATATAAGTAAAACATATACTAGGTACATAACAAAAAATTGTATGAAATCTCTGGACAAAAAGATCTTGCTTACCTAAAACAAATAAAAACTTCAAACTGGCTGGTGGCTAATACCACAGAGCATAGCTTAAAACCTTACTTGAATATTGAAAAAACTACTGAACACAGAGTAATCTTTTTTTTTTTTTTTTTTTTTGTAGACTTTCCTTTTCCTCCTACCTGACGGGGCATCTCTCGGGAATCCACACTCGGCTACTGGTGCACCTGACCACCTGCCTGAACCGTGTTCACCCAACGATGAAATCAGGTTCAGGATTCCTGCTCTCCTGCCTCCTTGGAGAGGCCTGAAATCCCCAAGGGTGAAGTTGGGATAGACGGTCAGCACTGGGTGTGTGGGCCCAGGCCACTGGAGGTTTCATCGCCTTCCTGAGGGTCGGCAATTTTTTCTTGTTTTACCCTTGAAACCCCACACCCTGCCCCCCCAGACCTCGGATGTGCAATGACACCTTAGGGTGTCTGCTTCAGCTCCATCCCATTACTACATGCCCCGACATGCACGCGCCCCTCCGGCTTCCACTATGGGTCACCGTTGCACCGGGCAGTCACTGGATCCCTCCCCAGAGAGAGGAGAGCAGTCTATGGATGCTCAATCCTCTCTCCCCCCCTGCTGACCCCTGGCACCCAGGGCTTGTTCCCGAACCCGGGTCACTGGCATGGCGCAAGGTGTGGCGTGCAGCGCCTCAACCCTCAGCACCACCGGGCCGGCCCCATAGAGTAATCTTAACTAGATTCAGATCTGAAACCTTTGCAAGTAAAGTATTGGATGCTAGATATAGTAAAGAACAAACCATATCTAAACTATGCCATTGTAACTTATAGGGAATCGCAGACCTTAAGCATGTCACTCTGAGATGCCCATGATATGACAAAGGAATAAGTATTTGAGGAAATACCTAACTATTGTACCTGCAATATTCCTGATAGGTTTATGTTGGACTTGCTATTCAGTTCAGAAAATGTAGAAATACTTACAGATCTAGCTCTATATTTAATCACCATTGTTAAGATTCGAGAGAGGAGAATGGGTATGCTGGCACCTTGAGGTATTATTGGGACTGGTGTAATTTGGTCCCTATAGCTCTAATTCATGTATTCTATATAATGTGTGATACAATGTCATCTACTGTATTATGGTAAATCTACAGTATGTAAGAACTCGTTACTGTTGCTTGCATGGGGAGGGTAGTAATGTCTATGATACAATGCTGTGTTATCCTTTTTTTTATGTGTTAGTTAGAGAATATGTACGTATATACATGAAGGTTTTATTTGTCCATCCATGGGCTTTTAGCTGGTCTCGGCTATGTGTTTAAATGTATTGTAGTGAGATGTGATAATGTATGTTATGTATGATATATTTTCACTTCTTGAAATGGCAATAGCCGATCAATAAATTATTATATTACATTACAATTACTTTAATTAAACAATAAACTACATTGTGTACCTTATAGTACCGCTCCCTCACAAACACTTAATCCTTTCCCTCTACTTTTAAGTTTTAAAAAAGTTACATTAGCTTAAAGTTGTTGTTCATGTAGAACGTTTACATGGAAAAAAGTCTCTGTGTAGTTTTAGCTGTTTATCTCTGTAAACTTGTTTATGTGCATGAATGACCAATTAATCACAGTTAAATTAAAAACTAATTTCATTTAACACAACCCCCAAAAGGACCAATGCCCATATGAAAGCTACAAAACCTGTAAGTTTCATAGCTCAACTCTAAGCCATTTTTTTTACTTATCTAAGGGCAAACCTTTAGCTAGTAAATCGGGCAAAAATATGTAATTTTGGCCCATAATACCTCCAAACATGCAGCACCAACCCTACTGATATTTGAAGGGATAAGAGACCCTAGGACTGAGAAGATGTATATGGAATTTTGAAGTACTAGTATCTAAAATGGTTGAGATCTCTGCCTTCATGACCCAAGCACAGTCTACAGGTACAGGGCCATACATCAATGGTATGGCACCTCAAATGGGATCAACATAGTGAAACTGGAATACAGAGTCAGAACAATAGGCTGGAAGATCAGTTACTTATTATGACCACTCAGCTCTAGCTCTAGCTCAAGCCTTATCTTTATAGACCATACAAAACAGTGGAAAATTGGCTTATGTTTTTCCTCCACAATGTACTGCATATAAAAGGTTCTTATAATTTAGAAATGAACATGGCATGTGGCAACCTTAGAGTGATAGATAGTATTATTCCTGTACAATATATGATAAAGTAATAAAAATATTGCATAAATATATCAAGACTTGTAAATATGGCACAAGGCAAAATAAACACAAAGTAAACAAAGCAGCAAAACTTTCAAACAAATCAAAAGTAATTAGACACTAGGGCCCCCATATTCAAAGGAGATGCACGGCGCATCTCAGCAGAAAAGGGAGATGTGCCACGCAACCCCAACAATGCGCCGTAGCACATAAACATACAAAGAAGCCAGCAGAAGAAGGCCGTTTGTTCTATCAAGTCTGCTCGTATTGAAGGGTCCACAGCTTGAGCTAATGTCCCTGCTCTCCCTCCCCACTCCTCCCATCCTCGCTGCCCATAGAAACATAGAATTTGACGGCAGATAAGGACCACTCGGCCCACCCAGTCTGCCCATTTCCCTACCCAGTGGATAAGCTGCAGATCCTAGTTAACCAAAAGCCTACTTCTTCCTGCCCCCACTCCCTAGAATTGCCTTATGACTGTCCCATGCATTCTTGAATTCTACCACGGTTTTTGACTCCACAACCTCCTCAGGAAGGCTGTTCCATGCATCCACAACCCTCTCTGTGAAAAAATACTTCCTCACATTACCTCTGAGCCGTCCCCCTCTATCTTCAAATTGTGCCTCCTTGTTCTTGCACACCTCTTTTTCTGAAAGATGCTACCCTCTTGGACTTTGTTGATTCCCTTGAGGTACTTGAAAGATTCTATCATGTCCCCCCTCTCCCTCCTTTCCTCGAGGCTCTACATATTAAGTTCCTTAAGTCTCGCTTCATATGTCTTCTGGTGCAGATCCTGCACCATTTTAGTTGCCCTCCTCTGGACTGCCTCCAACCTGTCTATGTCTTTGTGGAGATTGGGTCTCCAGAACTGCATGCAGTACTCCAGAAGGGGTCTCATCAGCTGTCTGTACAGAGGGATAAAAACTTCCTGTTTTCTAGTGGTGATGCCTCTCCCAATGCATCCCAGTATCCCCCAACCCTCCTTACTGCCCTCTCACATTGCTTGCCCACCTTTAGGTCATCTGATATAACTACCCTCAGGCCCCTTTCCATTTTTGTTGTTGTTAGTATCTCACCCCCCATTGTGTGCTCTTCCCCTGGGTTTTTGTTTCACATCCTCATGTACTAATGTTTTGAGTCCTCTTAAAGTAATTTACCATTCAACTATGAGGTTTTGGCTAAATTTACCCTTTCAAACCCATTACTCTGATCTGTACAATCAGTCATCCTCCTTATCTTTTGAAAATCAAGTACTTTATAAGATGGGCATTTTCTTATTTAAAGTTAAATGTAATTTTTTTCCTTATTCTATTTCTTTAATGTTTCCTAGATTAGTTAATGTGTTGTTTACTAGGTCCCAGCACAATTATAAATTTAAAATACCATTTTTTAAGACTACTTTTGGGCAAAGATCCTTATTATTTAGAGCACCTAGTTTTTTTTTATAGAATTACGTTAGAAATTGTTCAGAATAGTTTGTTTCAGGTTCACATGAAATCTTCAGAAGTTGTTAATAATAACTCCTGTCAGGGTTTTAAGACACAGTTAAAACAGTGGCTATCTTTGGAAACATGATGTATTTTTATGTATTGTGTTTATTGATCAAATGTTTTGTTTGTGTTATGTTTGTTTGTTAATATTTTGTGTGTTATTTAGTTTTAAACTTGTCTCCAATGAAAACGGGCAGTTTGCTCATTTGGATTTACAAGTATAAAAATTAAAAATGAAAAAAAAATGAAAGGTGCATTACTTTGCACTTCTTAGCATTGAATCAAAGCTGCCATACATTTGCCCATTCCTGCAACCTTACCAAGTCCCTTCTCATCGTTTCCACCCCAACTTGTGTATCAACTCTTTTGCAGATCTTTGTGTCATCTTCAAAGAGACATACTTTTCCTTCCAGTCCCTCTGCAATGTCACTTATATAGACATTGAAGAGGACCGGTCCTAGTACTGAACCTTGCAGTACCCTACTAGTAACCCCCCTTTCTCATAGTGGACTCCGTTTACTATTACCCTCTGTGTCCTGTTCTCCAGCCAATTCTTTACCCAGGTTACCATTTTGGGACCCACTTGTATATTAATCTTCTGTGTGGGACTGTGTCAAATGCCTTGTTAAAGTCTAGATAGGCCATGTCCATAGCCCCTCCCTGATCTACTACTTTGGTCACCAAGTCAAAGAAATCTATTAGATTCGTCTGACATGACCTTCCCACTGTGAATCCATGCTGCCTTGGGTCCTGTGCCACTCTGGCCTCTAGGTACTCAACAATTCTTTCCTTCAGATGTGATTCCATCATTTTCCCAATCACTGAGGTTAAACTAACAGGTCTGTAGTTTCCTGCTTCTGCCTTGCTCCCACTTTTGTGAAGTGGAATAACATCTGCCCTCCTCCAGTCCTCAGGTACCACCCCATACTCCCCGATTTGTTAAAGAAGGTAGTCAGTGGTGTCACTAGTTCTACACTTAGTTCTTTTAGAATTCTGGGATGAATGCCATCAGGACCCATTGCTTTGCCCACCTTCAGTTTTAAGAGTTCTTTAAGAACCCTTTTTTCTGTGAATAGGCTGGTATCAACCCCCGTATCCAGAGTGTTTCTATTGTTTGGTTTAGGTACCTCCCCCTATTCATTTGTGAATACTGAGCAAAAATATTTGTTTAGTATCTCTGCCTTTTCACAGTCACCCTCTGCCCACCCCCCCCTTTATTCAGCCTCACTATCCCTCCCTTGGTCTTCCTTCTTTCCTGATGTACCTATAAAAAGTTGTATCCCCCTTCTTAACTGAGTTGGCTATCTTTTCCTTAGTTTGGGCCTTTACTGTTCTGACTGTCTTCCCTGCTTCCTTTTGCTTTAACTGATACAATTCTCTGTCCCGCTCCTTCTGTGATTCCTTGTGCTTCCTGGATGCTTTCTTTTTCTCCCTAACCTTCCCTGCCACCTCCTTTGAGAACCATAGTGGTTTCTTACATCATTTTGTTTTGTTTATTTGCTTCACACAAATGCTTATTGCCTCTGTGATGGCAGTTTTGATTATTCCCCATTGTTCTTCTACCCCTCCTTCCTGCCCATTTGCTAGTGCATTCCTTAGGCACTCACCCATTTTGGCAAAGTCAGCCCTCCTAAAGTCCAGTACCTTTGCCTTTGTATGGTTTGACTCTATTGCTGTGTTTATCGTGAACCATACTGTTCGATGGTCACTAGTTTCCAGATGGCTACCCACTTCCAAATCTGTGATCCTCTCACCATCTCCATTTGAGAGTATCAGGTCTAAGATTGCTCCCTCTCGAGTGGCTTCCAATACTAGTTGTCTAAGGCATGCCCCCTGTAGGGCATCTAGAATGGCCCCACTCTTAGAAGTGGCTGCTGCAAATGCACTCCAGTTAACATGTGGCATATTCAGATCCCCATCAACAATATCTCCATTTTTTCTGCCATTCTAAGGATGCTTTCTATCACTTTCTTGTCCATTTCCTCCCCCTGAGATGGGGGTCTATATACAACCCCTGTGTGGATTGTGGTGCCATTGCCTGTCTCCAAATTGGCCCACAGTGCTTCCTCTCCTCCCTGTTTACCTTTTTGTTCTGTTGCTTTGATTCCTTCCCTTATGTAGAGAGCTACTTCTCCTCTTCTTTTACCCTTCCTGTCCCTCCTGTAGATAGCGCATCCTGGTATGTTTCCATCCCAGTCATGGTTCTGTGTGGACCATGTTTCTGTGACTGCCATGATATCCAGGCATTCCTCCTACATCAAGCCACTAATACAGGAAGCTTGTTATCCAGACTATGGGCATTGGTACTCATTGCTCTCCATTTGTTGATGGCTTTACCTCTTGTAGCACCATCCCTGTCCTCATTGACTTTGCTTTCTCCATTTACCCCTGTCCTGCTCCCTACTGACCTTTCTGCCTTGGTTTTTACCTCATTTAGTACCCTGTTTTGTAGGGGAGGCTGGGAATTTCCTGCTGCTTATCAGTGCTTCCCCCCTTGACTAGTTTAAAAGCTTGCCAATGAAGCATTTAAACTGATCACCCAGAGGACTTGTTCCCTTCCTGGACAGATGCAGACCATCCTGCCAGTATAGGCTGGTATCCCTCTAGGTGGAACTCCAGTCCCCAATGAAGCCAAACCCCTGTACTCCGCACCATTTTTTCAATCAATCATTGAATCGCATAGTGCAAAGTACCCTTGCCTTACCCTTACCATAGACAGGCAGCACCTCTGAGAAGGATATTGTGCATGCTACTTGCCTAAGGCCCCTCCCCAACTCTACAAACTCCTCCTGCACTGCTCTAATCTCATGATGAGCCAAGTCATTCATCCCTAGGTGAACAATGATGTCCAGCTCAGTCTCCCGTGCAGCTGTTCTCATGATCCTGAGGATGCGCTTCCTGTCCTTCCAAGCTGTGGCGCCAGGCAGATACCTTACTTCAGTTTTCCCTGCTCCCCCCAGTTCTAGTCCCCTAATAATTGAGTCCCCCACCAGGAGCTGCTTCCTTTCCCTGTGGTGTCCTCTGCCTCCTTCCTGTGGGGCTCCCTTGTAACAGTTGTCCGCAACCTCCTTAGTCTCCTCTGTGGGTTCGTCCATAGTAGAACTATGCTCCATCAGAATGGTGCATGGACTGTGGAGTGGTACAATTGACTGAGGGTGCCTTTGTTCCACCACCCTCACCCTCCCTGAGCCCATTGTGGTCCAACTGTGGTGCTTTCTTAGCAATCTCTGAGGTAGTGGTGGTGGCCCTGGTACTGCCTGGGTGTGGGAGGTTCCCATACTACTGTCCAGTGTGTCCTGAGGATGGGCAACCTCCTCCCTCAGGGCAGAGAGTTGCCTGCAAATAGGGCAGCATCTCAGCCTCCAGAAAGTCTCCCAGAAGACTGCTGCCCCACAGCCAGTACATTGCACTACTCCCCACATGTCTGTCTACCTTCCTGTTTATCCTGTTTGTCCCATTGTTATTACCTTCCCCCTATGCCTATCCCAGCCTCTCTTAAAACTGCCCACTGTCTTCAATGAGATGCCCTCTTCTGGCAGTGCATTCCAAATGTTCACCATCCTCTCTGTGAAGAAGTGCTTCCTGACCTCCCTCCTAAACCTCCCACCCTCCAGTTTAAGACTGTGCCCCCTTGTGATATGGTTGCCACTCAGCTTAAAGAGACTCTCCTTATCAACCTTATTTATCCCTTTCAAGTAATTGAATGTCCCAATCATGTCCCCTCTTTCTCTCCTGTCTTCCAGGGAGTACATGTTCAGTGCCCTCAACCTCTCCTCATATGCCTTGCCCTGCTGACCAGCTATCATCTTTGTAACCCTCCTCTGTACCTTCACAGCAGGTTAATGTCCTTTTTGAGGTGTGAACACCAGCACTGAACTCCATACTCTAGATGCGGCCTTACCAGTGACCTATACAAGGGCAGCATAACCTCCTCTCTCCTACTACTGATCCTCCTAGCTATGCATCCCAGTATCTTGTTTGCCTTTGCTGCTGCTTTCTTGCACTGCGTGGAGTGTTTCAGGTCAGTAGTGATCATCACTCCCAGGTCCTTCTCCTCCTCCTCTGATGCAGATACTCGGACTCCACCCAGGTAATACTCTGTCTTGGAATTCTTGGCTCCAATATGCATAACTTTGCATTTCTTGGCATTGATTCTCAGTAAAACACAATAACTGTAGAAGTATTAATAATAAAAGCATGGTAAATGTATATAAGGCATTATAATACTTATATATAAAGTAGTGTGATTATGTAACAAAAATACAGTAATATGCATTGTAATTTGTAGCAGCAATACCAACAGAACAGTAGAACTCAGATCCTGACAATCATGCTTATATGATAAGTGCCTGTACCCTAAATATTACTGTCTGCAAGACAGCAGGCCCAATCAGGGGTGCTGGTCCATGAATAACACCGGTGCTGACAGATCAATGCACACCTGCACCCTTTACTCCCTCACACAGACACCCAACTTTGAGGAAAGGCTCCTGTACCAGTCCTGCCTCATGGCCAAAAAGACCCTCCTCAGGCAAACACCACCTGGAGTTATATCCTCTCTCCACCCTTCCACCCCATTGTCTCCACTCACAGTTTTGATAAATCCACCCTAACCATCCCAAGGGTAAGGACCTCCCTAGTGTAGAGATCCTTCCCTGTCAGGGCTCCAACCTGGTTCAACTCCCTACCTGCACAATATTCAAAAGGGTGCGATGTGCTGGCCACAAGAGAATGGGCCAGGGTGCAGAATAATGTATGCGGCCCATGTAGAGGGGGCATTCCCATGAATATGCCATGCATCAGCTTATTCAGCAGGAGTTTGCCCAGCAAGAGACAGAAATGTGCAACGCATAGATAGCCTGAAAAAAGCTGGCCTAAATTGACCAGCCACCCACAGGCAGGCTGTGGAAATGCAGACCAGGGCACAGTAGCCTGCAGCCCTGGTAGGATAGTGGCACCCCCCTCCCATCCCCAATCCCCTATCAAATGAAACATAATGCTCGAACTCCTTTTCTGTAGTGTAGTGTGCCCCTCACCTGGCCCCGATCCCTAGTCACATGAAACAACCCCCACCCAGCCCAAACCCTATTCATACTGGAAGCACAGATACAGACAGGCCAAGGCCACGCACTCACAGGTGCAACATGCCCACAAGCAATGAGGACCACAAGTAGAACAGCACAACAGGCACCAGAAGCAGCCCACGTGCACCACACACAGAACATGGGCATTGAGAAAGGCATCATGCTGCAATGGCCACCCACACACCAAAGGCAACAAGGAGGGTGCACAGTGAGGCTGCCATGACAGGGGAACAGGATGCATAAGTGTGCAGTACCACAGGTGCACACATGTGGATGGGAACAAAGGGACAGCAAACAGCAGCAACCAAAACAGAGCACATGCTCAAGGTACACTGAATGACCACAGATGCCAGCTGCAATAGAAAAAGGTTTAGTAAAAAGCAACATAACAGCAATAACTATACACAAGAACAACAGGCTATGGGAACAGGGAAGGTGAGGTGTGGGGATCTGAACAGGAAGAACAACAAAGGTGAACAGGAGGGTGCTTGTATGGGTATAGGGAACAGGGGACAGCAACAGACAATGTAGACCAACTAGGGGCTATGTACAAATGTCCATGTCCTCAGTTTGCAGGATGGGCCACAGCACGGCGTTCACCCCATGACCCCAGCACTCAGCACCCTGACCAGCATGGTCAGTTCCTGCAGGAGCTGTCCCTGGTGCCTGTAGAGCAGGCATAATGTCCTTCTCATTGCCCTCTGGAGCTGCATCTCTGCAAGTCAGAGAACACCCTGATGCCTCCGTCAACTGTGCACAGCTGGCCGTACCACCCGTGGACTTACAGTGGGGGACACAGACACCAGATAGTAAGTGCCATGTTCCACATTGGCCCACCCCCACCCACTACGTGGCTGTGTGGGAGCCCTCCAGCACGGCAATGGCCGACAGCCTGCCAGGCACACCGCATGGCAGCAACAGGCTGGCACACAGTGCCACACTGTGACCGTGCAATGGTACCCATATAGCACATGGCCCACATGTGCATGTAGAGGTAGGTGCAGAGGGGCACACAGCCATGTTCCATGGCCGAAGCACGTGCCACCATACCCACACCCCATGTGTGCATGCATCCAGCAGCATGCAGACATGCACACGAGACCAGCAATAGCCTGAAGAGGGCACCACCACCCCCTGAACACACAGAGGATGCACAAGACAGACACTCACCTGCACCAGCATGTCCATGTCCATGGGCTACAACACTGGCCATATTGCGCTTGGCCTCTATCATAGCCACAGCCCTCCACCTGTCTTCCAGCCCTGCAAGAGGAACAAAATCAGAGAGTACCATGAGGAGATGGGAGGTGTGTCAGTTCCCCCCAGCCTCCAGCAACTACACCAGTGCCAGCATGCAGTGATGGTAACACCCCCACAATGCCCCAGTGAAGGCACCCCTGACAGCGTGCAGCAACACACAGCTCCCCAGCCTGTGCCCCACCATGTGTGTGTGCAGCTGGACATGTACCATGCCAACAGCTTACATGCACACTACGAGACAGGTGGTACTGCGGTCATCACACAAGTGGATGTGGATGCACACCCACAGGTGACTGCATGGTCAGGAACACCAAACCAATTGTGCTATGCCTGTCATGCCACTAACCCATCATCACGCATGCACGGAAACGCACCGTGACATTTGTGCTGTATTCAGGAAATGCCCCATGTTCAACATGCATGATCAGGAAATGCGCCATAGGGGGATGCGCTCAATGCAGCAGTTGCACTTTGCTGATTGGCATGCGCTGGGGGCAATTATGCAATTCACAGACATTGCTCCCAAATCAGTTAATTGCCAAATTCAGGGGCATCTCACCTGTTTATCATC
This sequence comes from Neoceratodus forsteri, assembly GCA_016271365.2. Classification (NCBI taxonomy): domain Eukaryota; kingdom Metazoa; phylum Chordata; order Ceratodontiformes; family Ceratodontidae; genus Neoceratodus; species Neoceratodus forsteri. The sequence continues at coordinate 1,059,024,443 of CM028130.1, read as the reverse complement.
TCATTACAGATGCTTCCAATCTCATTTGCATGCCCTGAGCCATAAATGCTCCTGAATACACCTCCACAGAATTCAGGTGACCAAGAGGAATTGCATCCTTGAAGGTAAGTCGTTTACATTCTCCCAAAGTCAGCGTGGCAGCACAAAATGACAGTGTGAGAATTAGGGCATACAGCCATAATCCTCACCTGTTCCTGGTCAACAGGCACGTCCATGAGAGTGCCCCACAGTGTCCCACTGTTCCAACTAGGTTTGGCGTGGGGGGGCTGTTGCTGGTGTGTCAGGTAGCATAGCACAACAGATTGCAGACATGTGTGTTGCAGGCCAGACCACCATCTGGTGGTGCATGGCAAACAATGCCAGACACGTGTGCAGGACATGTTAGCTACGTGTACCAGCGCTACGTATCTGTACCTGACATTGGCCAGCTGTCACTGACCATCCTTGTCCTATTCCAGAAATGCACAGCAGGCAGGTGAAGGGTATGCAGACAGGGTGCTGTGACCCTGCAGCAGCCAGACACCATGCCTGCACACATACATGTTTTTATTACAATAATCGAAAATTCACCTTTGAGTCAGAGACTCCTTTGCAAAGATTCCATGTCACTGAATACATAATAAGTTACAGAGGAAAACATAACATGCATGGGAAATGAGTTATACAGTAAGTAAAGATAAAATCTTTGGGCAGCACAAGCCCGTCATCAAAAATGTAAGGTAAGCAAAGTGGCTCTGAGGCATTTTATAGACCCAGCATTAGATGAGGTGCAAGAAGTCCAAGTGGAGAAAAGCAGGGGGACACAAATGGACTGGATGAGGAGGGAGAATGAAAGGATGGGGGGAGGAGGAGGGGGGACTAGTGACAGTCACACTTAAACACAAGAGAAGCAGGTGTTTGAAGTGGGTCTTGAAAGGACCTAATTTTGTTTCATGTACAATGGGTGTGGGGAGTTCACTGAGCCATTTAGGGGACGACACATAAAGGCCCTTTGGCCAAGAAAGGTCCTGCAGTGGGGGACAGTTATGAGAGACTTGGCAGCACTTCTGGTGGGTCTGTTTAAGGGGGCAGGTTGGAGTAGAGGAGTAAGCCCCAAGGGAGCAAGATTGAGAAGGGATTTTCTTGGCTAGGAGACAGGTGTGGTATTTAAGCTTCTAGTCGAAATTTAACCACTGGGACTGTCTATATAGTTCACAGGTGTGGGTAAGTCTGTCAGAGCCTGTGATGAGACAACAGGCTTTGTTTAAGGTGAATTTGAGGTGGCTTGTCTTGTGCTAATATCTGCATAGTCTCACCCACAGAAACAACTATGTCCAGAAAGGACACAGCTGCGGAACGCAGACATCCCAATTCTACCACTGATGAGGACAGGGTGCTGATTGAGGCCTACCTCATCCGCAAGGACATCCTGGCTTGCAGGGGTGGCAGCCATCAGCTGTGGGATGAGGGCTGGGAGGCTGTGGCAAGGAATGTCAACGCCATTGCGAAGTTCAACATGACATCCCAGGAGTGCAGAAAACACCTGATGTGAAGCACATTGAGGCCTCCCTGAGTGGGACAGGGGGTGGGCCGCAGACAGGTGTGTGCCTCACACCCATGGAGGAGTTGCTGGTGGCCAGCATGGGCCTGGCAGCAGTGCAGGGTGTTCTGGGAGGGGGCTTCCAGACAGACAAGAGTCCATCGCAGCACTGTGAGTATACATGCTCGGGAAATGTGCTTTTCCCTGTGTTTGTGCCATGGGTGCCATGACAGTCCCAATGTGGATCACTATTCGACCATGTGCCTGTGTGCACCAGCCATGGTTCTGTACACCACATCCATGCACCATGTTGTGCATTCGCATGACATGCTGGCCATGTGCAGTTGGTGGGAGGATCACCTGTGGTGTGTGGGTTTGCTGCACACCAGTAATGTCATCCCTGTGGGTGGTGGCCAGGGTGTTGTGCCAGTCACACACAAGTCCAAGGGGGCCTGTACAGGCACCGGTGCAGTCCTGCTGTAGCTGTTGCCTGGCCACATCAGCAGAACTGTTGTCGACTGTCACCCACATGGCATGTCAGACGCACCACTGGCACATGTGCATGTGACCACCTGTACATGCCTATCTGAACACAACTGCCACACATGTCTGTAACCATGTATCCCTTCTTTCTGTTACAGCTCCATCACACCTCATGGGTGCTGCCATGACTGGCACACCACAGAATGGCCTTGCAGGGGATGTTGCTGGGCTGTCACACCATGCTGCAGCTGGGGCTGTGGACAATGCTGTGCCAGGCCCTTCAAACACCACAGCAGCTTGGATGTAGCACCAGTGGTAGCAGGGCTATCCGACCCCTCATTGACCGGTGCCATGGCTAGTGACTGGGATGCTCATGGCTGGTCAGCTTTCTGGGTATGGCTGGTGATGATCCAGGGGACAGGGTGGACATTGCAGATGCCCTGCTGGTGCTGGAATCCAGTACACAGGGGGCTTACAGCGATGTTAATGATGATCTAGATGCCACACAAGTTTGGAGGGACATGGTCAACAGTGGAGAAAATGATGCATAGGTGCATGCACAGGTGGCACCATCAGGCGCTGGTAGTCCTGCAGCCTCTGGCACACCCATAGGGCCTGCACAGCCACCCACAGTGGCAGTTTCTGTGGGCTCTGTGCCTGGTGCTGCTGTAGTGCAGGAGACTGCCGGCATGGGTCAGCACGGTGCTGTGGTGCTGCCGCAGGTGGCAGAGGACCATGATGCAGCTTTCCTCTGATGCACAACCATTCCCCAAGACCAATCCCCCATTCAGCAACCTGATGTGGTGCACCCACCTACAGTGTATGTGCCGAAGCAGGCCGGCACCCCACCTGCCCTTCAGCGCCTTCCCCATGAGTCATCACCTGCTGACGAAGTTGAAGGCTATGCACGTCTCCTGAGGAACACCGTGGAGGGGCAGGCATCCCTTTAGGTGAAGCTCAGAGGCTTTCATATGCTGTTGGCTATAGAACATGAATCACTGGCTGTGTGGCATGCCCAGATGTTGGCAGAGGCTTATCTACTGCGGGTAAGCATGACCACAGCTCTGGAGTGGATTGCGTACACTGCTGAGGTGGCCTGTGCAAACAGTGCATCATGTGGCCACTGAGCCTCCAGCTGAACCCCCAGGAGTGCCTCATGCACGCCCAAGTCATGACATCAAGTGGACCCATTGCTGCTGACACTGTCACCACACCTCACCATCCCTATCAACCCCATATCCAACATGGATCACGGGGATGACACACCAGTGAGCACCCTTTCTCAGTCTCACTGCAGTACCCCTCCAGGGGTGTTGGCTACCCCCTGTGGCCAGTAGCACTGGCTCAGTGACCACTGGGCATGGGCGTGCCCACCCATGTGTCCATGGTGGCTGTGGTGCCTCCCACTGATGCCTGGGTGACAGCTCACATGATCCCTGTCACCAACACCCATTGCAGCCCAACCTCCAGGTTACCTGTGCCTGGGGTAATGTGGGTGGCATGAGCCTGGCCCAGTGCATTACCTGTGTGGCTCACCTGTGCATTGTAACATGCATGTCCAGGTGCGCTGTTGTGCTGTGTGGCATGGGCGTGATGAGTGCAGTCCTGCGTCTGTTCCATGCCATCCCTAGCACATACACCATGCCCCCTGGATATGTGAGTCCTGCTGTGTGTGTGTGTGTGTGTGTGTGTGTGTGTGTGTGTGTGCAGCATTGTTGACCCTCACAGTTGTGCTACACAGCAGCAGTGTTGCCATCGATTGCCCTGTGGTGTGATTGTGGGAGTTTAGGTGTGTGTAGCTGTGTAGGTGTCTGTGGGGGGGGTGGGAGTGCTGCCATGTACAACCCATCTGTGTTACTCACCTGTGGACCCCAAAGTGCTCTTCAGCAATGGTGTCCCTGTGCCACTGGGACCTGGTGACCAGGAGTGGGTCTCTGCCTGCCAGTGGTGGTCCATCATGCTGCCCCTGGCCTGCAACATCTTCAATCCACTCCTCCTCCTCCTCCTCCTCCCCAGAATTGTCACCCTCCTTGGCCTAGACAGCTATTCCATGGTCAGTGGCCATGTTGTGCAGCATACAACAGGCCCGGAATATGCCACAGGTCTTCTCTGGACTATATTGTAGGGAACCACCTGACCTCACCAGCCACCTAAAGTGCATTTTCAGCATGCCAAAGACATACTCAATGATGGCGCACATAGCAATGTGTGCCTTGTTGTAGTGCTGTTCACCTCTGTGCCAGGTCTGTGGAAGGGTGTGAGTAGCCAGGGTTGGAGAGGATATGCAGCATCACCTGTGGGGGGCAAGAGCAGTCTGTTACACCTCTGCGTACCTGTGCATTGTGTCCTCCAGACTCCCCCATGCACAATGGTGCAGTGCTTTGTCTGCCGAATGTACATCCCTGTCCCTGTGGCAACCCTCCCAGGCCATCTACATCCCCCTCACAACTGCAATGGTCTGTCCTGGCTGCACATGTCTGCCTGTACGTGCCCATGCATGCAGCCATGGCTGCCCACACCTGGTCCATTTGGCATTGCCTCCCCACCATTGCCCAGCGGTCACCCATGCATGGCTGTGTGTGGTGTGTTCAGCCCTGCCATTCATGCCTGCTGTTGTGCTGCAGCCCACCTCCCATGCTGCACTGTTCTGCTACACTGACCTCCTTGTTGCATGTGCAGTTCTCTCAGTGTGCCCACCTCCATTGTCCCATTTGTGCAACTCCCCCTGTTCAGTCTCTGCTGTGGCCATCACACACCTGCTCCCCCTCCCATCGTTTGTTGCACCATGGTGCCATATTCATGGGCATTACTGCATGCCCCATCCACCTACTAGATGGCCACTGGGTATGTTCCCTGTCTCAAACAGGTGGTACATGGTGGATTGGTGACATATCAAGGCATCATGTGTACTCCTAGGGTGTGTGGTGCAGACATTGCTGATGTGCCCAGTGGCACTGTACACCACCTGGCAGTTGACAGAGTGGTAGCCCTTGTTTTTGACATGTATCATGGCATCCTCACCAGATAGTGCGCAGATTTCCACATGTGTGCAGTCAATGGCCCCTATGATGCTTGTCATGTGTGCCACCCTGTGGAACTGCTGCATGGCTTCTGTCCACTCTGCCTGTGTGCTTGGGAAGTGGATGAATTCCAAAGAATGTGTGAGCAGTGCAGTGAGGAATAGTGTGAGGAGATGGGATGCGGATGGCTGGGATATGCCAGTGGTGTCTCCAGCTGGCCTCTGGAAGGTTCCCGTGGTGAGCAGGCACATTGCTGTTATTACCTTGATCTCCACTGATATGGCATGACCCCTTCCACTGGGAGCCTGCATTTCATCAAGGCACAGCTCACAGAGCTGCCTCAGAATAGCCCTGTTCAGGTGGCATCAGCTGACTGTTTCAGTGTCCATCAGCTGTTCAAACGTTAGTCTGGCATGATACCACTGCGGGGCTGGCTGCCTACGGTGCCTTCCACCACCATGTTGCTGGTTTGCCTGTCTCCTAATCCCCATTAACATTCCTACCATCAGGAAAGGTGCTCCATCCATGTTTATGTTCAGCTGCTGCTGTACTCCTGCTTGCTGCTGCTATCCTGCGGTCAGCCTGCTGGGGGCTTGCACTTAAATATACTTCTTTTATACTTATCTCCAAATGGCACATTTGGTACTTGTGCTGTAAATGCTCCATATTTGCACATTCATTTTGCTCTGTGAATGGCTCAGCACTGTATATGCAGTTGCATGCCCTCTCCAGATGCACCGCATATCATTAATTTTGGTCTCCAGCACATCCTGTGTGGCATACCACATCCAGGTTGCACCAGGGCATCTGTGCTCTCTGTGAATGGTGCCATGGTGTATTTCCCTATTGTGCCAGCACATCTCATTTCTGCCCAGTGCATCTGCTTTGTGAATCCTGCCCCAAGTCTTTAACAGATAGAAAAATCAGCTATCAGATTATGTTATTTTATGCTTGCTGCACTTTTAGCCTCATGTAAATTAGCAAAATGTATGTCCAATATTAAAAAGAGTGGCAAGCCTTTTTTTCTCTTCAAGTATTTGGTGTCTTGCTGTACCAGGATGTTATCAGCCCTGCAACTGGTTGTCGTAGAGATCTCCTCTCTTCCTGGATTAGAAGATTCACCCTTGACCCCTGCATCAGTCTGCAGCCAGCTAAATTTAAAATCTGTGATGTCCACTTTCTGTTACAGGGGCATCTTATAGTACTTAAAAATGCAGCTTGTCCTCATGTCTTTCTTGTTAGTTCATTCAAATAAATAACATTATTTGGAGTTGTACTGTAAACAAATCCAATGTCTTAGTATCACATGACACCCAAATAATCATATCGCATAATCAAATATTAAAAAAAAATATTTGTTTTTATTACTAGCACTTTGCTATGACAATAGCAACCCTAATTTCCACCCTCTCCCCCCCTCCCCTACACTCATGACTAGGGTGGGACAAATTAGCAAGATGGCCAATGGCTAGTAAAACAGCTAGTTTTGCTACCACATTTTAATACTTTCCAGCTAACTGGGTACCTGCCAGTGAAGTGTTTTTTTGAGTCCTGGAAAATGATGACCACTAAAAATATTGAATTGACTAACATTCTTTGAGACCCACTAGCCAAACTGACCACCCGCTCTCCTACTGATTTCTCACACCATGGTGATGACACAAAACCAAGCAATAAGTCTAGCACCATCGTACAGGGTTGTGCTGTTGTTTTGTTTTTATTCAGCTGCCTACAAGACCCTTTATAAAGTAGTATACATGTCCCAAACACACAACGTGCTTTGACTATTTCTAAGTACAGTCTTAAAAAAAGAATCTTACAGCTACAGTATGCAGTGTGCATAGTACTTTCAAATTTGTAACAATTCTGCTGCTTTGTAAAGGGTCTTCAATATTATGTGTTTAAATAAAGATACAGGTCATAATACATGTAAACCTTCACAGGTATGCACCCCAAACTATTATAATATAGAGAATTCTGGATAGGCAACTATGCACAACGAGTGTGTTCTGCCACAAAGGAGTTCTGATTCTCTCTGACCTCGAGAGTGAAGCTCAGGAGGTCCATGTGAATCAGAACCCCAAGGTGACAGAACACACAGGTTGTGCAAAAAGTTGCTCATCCTGTATTTTTTATAGTGTATAGTAGTATTATGTGAAATGTGTGCGTTTTTTTTTTTTGTCATTTTCATAATGAAACTGACTTGAAAAGTCTCTAGAGGTTCTAGAATACTGTCACCAAAGAATTACATAAAGGAAAGCAACAATGTGCCAGCATTCATACTGGAGTTCATACTGGATTTTTAAGACAACCAGAAGGCATAAACCCATGTAGGTTGTCCCCACCTTTTCAGTGGAGGAAACCGAAGTTACCAACTGTTATGTACCTGTCCAAGCTTGTTTTAAAAGCATTGAAGCTGGAAGATTCCACTATTTCAGCAGGTAGATTATTCCACAATCGGACCACTTTCGGTCCAAAGCTAGATTGTCTAAGCTTCGTCTTACACAGTTCTTCTTTTAATTGATATTTATGCCCTCTCAGATTATATCTTTGATCTTTGATTTGAAGGCCAAGATCATTTTTTAATTTTTCCTGACTTAAAATTTTATATAACAATAGTAAATCTCCCCTTACACGTCGAGTATCCAGTGACCAATACCCTCGATCCTTCAGCCTCTCCTCGTATGATTTGTCTTTAGTCACTTTTATAAGTTTTGTGCAAGCTCTTTGAGGTTTTTCAACCATTTTTTATGTCCTTTTTTAAGTATGGACTCCAAACTGTAGAGCAGTAATCCAAGTGGGGTCTCCTGTAGGTCTTGTAGAGGGGCATTAACACCTCTTTACTTTTAGAATGGAAACTTCTGATACAGTTAACCAGATGCATTGCTTTTTTTGCTACTACTTTACAATGGTACCCCTTTCTTAGATTAGAACTAATGTATACTCCTAGGTCTTTTTCACAATCAGAATTCCTAAGTTTTACATCTTGGATATAGTAGTCTTGCTCTATATTATCCTTCCCTATATGAATTGTTAAACATTTATCCAAGTTAAAACACATTGGGCTGGATATTCAAACTGCGCCATTCTGAGGCACAAGCCCTTGCGCTGCACAAAATAGTTGCGCAGGGGTGTGGCCCAGGCGATATTCAAAGGAGTTGCGCTATTGAGCGACTCCTTTGAATATCACCCCCCAGCCACAGCCACTGTGCATGGCTCAGTGAAACTTGCGCCACCGCAAGTTGTCAGAGTGGAGCATTCAACTTGCAGTGGCCAAGTACCATTGCGCCATGCGCAAAATCACGATATTCAAAAGGTGACATGCAAATGGGGCCATAATTCATGCAAGGTGCAGGAGGCCATTTGCATCTGATAACTCTTCATTTACATGCCATTGGCATGTGGGTGCGCGCCGATCCCGAGGACTTTGCGCCTGGCCGCCCTGCCAGGCAGCAGCCGTCGAGGACCGGCGCTCCCTGCAGCCGATCATGGGCAGCAATGTCCCACCTCCTCCCGAACATCTCCTGGTGGTCCAGTGGACCGTAATGCCCGATCGCGGGCAGATTGTGAAATGAACCCCCAAACCCGTTCCTAGTGCCCGATTGCGGGCAGAATGTGAAATGAACCCCGGACATGTTCCTAGTGCCCGATCATGGGCAGTAAGTAAATGCCCCCACCCGAACATCTCCCTGGTGGTCCAGTGGAATCATTCACAAATCTGGACTGTCTATGCGGTATGGGCTGCACGCCCATTGGTTCTTGCTCTGCACCAATGGGCGTGCAGCCCTACTGAGGCAGTCAGTCAGCGGGCGGCAGGTGGGATGCTGCTGCCCCACTGGCTGCCGGGGGAGCAGGGTGGTGGGGCTTCATGGGTGGGTGGGTGGGGGGCACTAGCCACCAGGGAGATGTTTGGGCGGGGGGTGTCAATTTACATTCTGCCCACGATCAGGCATTATGGTCCACTGGACCACCAGGAGATATTGGTGAGGGCACTTTGCCTGCCTACGATCGGGCACTAGGAACATGTTCGGGGGTTCATTTCACATTCTGCCCACGATCGGGCACTAGGAACATGTTCGGGGTTCATTTCACATTCTGCCCATGATCGGGCATTACGGTCCACTGGACCACCAGGGAGATGTTCAGGGGTTCACTTTGCACTGCCCAGCGATCGGGCATTTAGTCCACTGGACCACCAGGGATGTGTGAGCGGGAGGGGGGGGCACATTGATGCCTGATCGGTGGCCTGGTTGGGAGTACACTATGCCAGCGATCGGGCTGGGGGGCACAGGGACTGAGTTGGGGGCCAGCCACAGATGGCAGCTGCTGTGTGCGCCCTGCAATGCTCAGCAGCTCACCTGTGGGTGGCCCTCTACTTCGCCTTTTTTGGTTCAAGGTCCTGCAGGCTCAGGTTGGGGTTGCGCCTGGACAACTCTGCACAGCCCGGCTGAATATCGGGCTGTGCAGTTTATGCATGGTTCCTCCCCCTCCTGTTGAGCATGCATTCATTTGCATTGCGCTGTTGCTCAGCCTGTTTTCAGTGGCGCAACTGCCTCCTGCTGAATATCGCAGAATGGCGCAATGTAGGACTTGAGCATGCGCAACCCTGTTGAGCATGAAGCAACCCTTTTGAATATCTGGCCCATTATATTTTTTTTCACACTCTGATATGTAGAGTAGGTCTTGGCCAAATTGTAATCTATCATCAAAGGTGTTAACAACCCCTCCCATCTTAATATCATCTGCAAATTTTATTAATTTGTTCCTTCCAATTATATTTATGTCAGCAATAAAAATATCAAACAGCAGTGGTCCCAACACTGATCCCTGCAGCACACCACTGGACACCTCAACTTCATCCGACAAAGAACCCTGAATCCTAACTATTTGAGTTCTGTTGATTAGCCAATGACTGATCCATCCAATAATTTTACTATTAATTCCCAGATTTTCTAGTTTTTGGATCACTATACCATGAGGAACTGTATCGAAAGCTCGACTGAAGTCCAACATTACCATGTCTACATTATTGCCTTGGTCTATTAATTTTCCAATATATTCATAGAAACTGACTAGATTAGTCTCTCAGGGTCTATTTTTTACAAACCCATGTTGGGCATTATCAATCAGTCCCTTACTTGAGATATATATTTCAATCTCATCATAAATTATGCCTTCAATAATTTTACAGATCACTGATGTCAGGGTTATCGGTCAGTAATTTATTAACTCAGATCTTCTCCCCTTCTTATATATCAGGACTACAAATGCTGTTCTCCAGTCTCTTGGTACATATCCCTCATCCAAGGATTTCTGCCCTATTATTTGGATAGCAGGTGCTAACACATCTCCCATTTCCTTAATGAATCTTGGGTGAACCCCATCTGGACCAGTGGATTTATCCATCCTGATTTTTCGTATTCTTTCAAGAATTTTATCAATAGTGACTATATCATTATGAACCCTGTTACATATTTCATCCTCACTTTTGTCTCTTGTATAATTATCCTTTGTAAATGCCTTACTAAATATCTTGCTGAATTCTTTAGTTATTTCATCAGGTTTGTCAGTCAATTCACCATCCATAAGGAGTGGTCCCACAGCATTAGTATTCCCCCTTTTATTGTTCACGTAGGCAAATAAACTTTCTGTATTATTTTTTGATGTAGCAAGTTTGTATTCCTCCTGTTGTTTTGCTGTTCTTATTGCATACTTGAATTTCTGTAATATCCTTTTATATCTTACCTGACTAATCCCTGATTCTTGTTGCTTCATCTGTCTATATAGTATTCTTTTTCTTACATAGTTTAATTATCTTATTATTAATCCAGGATGTTTTTTTCCCCCCTAGTATTATGTTCTTTTTTCATTGAGATGTATTCTAATGTCACTTTATTTATTATATTAACAAGAACATCCCAAGATTCTTCAGTAGATAGCTCATGCATTATTCTATTCCAATTTAATGTACTCATTTTATTTCTTATTTCAGGATAGTTAGCTTTTTTATACATTATCTGGGTTGTCTTATCCTTAATGATTTTATTAGTCTTGTTAATTGTGAACATAATAGTTCCGTGATCACATGTTCCTATTGGTGGTCCTATTCTAATATTTTTAATGTCACTGAATATATTAGTTAAGATAACATCCAAGGTATTATTACCCCTAGTAGGTTCATTTATACATTGATGAATGCCTGCTGATATCAGCTTCTCATTTATTCTTGATCTCAACGAGTTGTTGCCTTTTTTCTTATTTCCATCTATTTCAGGAATATTTAGATCTACCATTAGCACTATATCAGTATCTTCTGCCAAAGTAGTAACCATGTCCATGAATACCTCTGTTTCCCCTACTGTGGTGTCAGGTTGTCTGTAAAAGACTATCAGTTTAAAAGGTTTACCCTTCAAACCCACTATATTTCCAGAAATTATCTCAATGTTTCCGTAGTCTTCTTCTATGTTGATGTTTTGGCATGCAATTTCATCTTTAATATACAGTGCAATTCCTCCCCCTCTTCTAAACAGTCTGTTCCTTTTATAAAGTGGATACCCATGAATATGTTGGTTCCATTCAGTGTCTAATTCCACCAGGTTTAAACTACCCCTATTAACCCTATGTCACTTTTTTCAAGTAAAAGGTCCATTTCAGCCATTTTATCCTTATTTAAACTTCTGGTATTAAACATCATAACATTTATCTTTGCTTCTGTCTTATTATTTTTTTTTTTTATATTGGCTCCTGTAGTGTATTCTGTAATCCACTCATCCCCCTTTTATTCAGTTTAAATGTCTGTCAATCTCTTTTCGTATTTGATTTCCCAATATTCTACTTCCCCTAAAACTCAAATACAATCCATCCCTACAATAAAGTTCTTTAATATTGCAAAACTGTCCCAATGTTTAATGAATGAGATCCCCTGTTCTTGTGACCATTTATACAACCATGCATTGGCCAAAGCTAATTTTTTTTGCTTTATAAGCAGATGCTCTTGGTTCAGGTAAAATTTCTGTTATCAAAATTTCACTATCTTTTTCCTGCAATTTGCAAATGAGTTCTTTTACTTCATCTTGAAAGGTTGGCACATTATGATCTCTATCAATCAGAAATCACTCGTAAGAAGGCAGAATTCCTGTCCAGAGAGATTTCTGCTACACAAAATCGACCAGCTCAGCTTTTCTGGACTGTGGACAGACTGTGCAATCCAGTCTATCTTCAACCCAGAGAAGCATTTTCTCAGCTAAGATGCGAGGAGTTTGCTCATTTTTTTGTGGATAAGGCTGTCGACCTCAGGTCCGGCATCATCCCGACCTCTCCTATGGGGGATTGCGATGGTCGACTTGAGGTGGCTCATTCTCAGTCTGTCTGGCTAGACTTTCACCGGCTGGAATTTGTTGACATTGTGAAGATCATCCAAACTATGCAACCAACTACTTGTAGTTTGGATCCGGGTCCTACACCGCTGTTAGTAAGTTGTGTAGAAGCCATCTACCCAATCCTTGCAGACATTGTCTGGAAATCTTTGGAGAGGGGGGTTTTTCCTGACCCCTAAGGAGGTGGTAGTTCGAGCCTCATAAAAATCCTCCTTAGATCCTGACTGTCTAGCTAACTACCTGGCTCTCTAACCTGCCATTTGTTGGTAAGGTTATTGAAAAGCAGTTGTGTTGCAATTGGATGATCACCTTATATCTCACAATGTCTATGATACTCTCCAGTCTGGCTTCAGGAAAAGGCATAGTACAGAGACTGCCCTTGTCCGGGTATTGAGTGACCTCCTTATGGCCTGGGATCGAAAGGCACGTACCATTCTGATCCTTCTTGATCTATCGGCTGCATTTGATACTGTAGACCATGGAGTGTTATTGGAGAGCCTGCGGGTCTTTTGTGGACTGTCTGGTACAGTCCTCGAATGGTTTCATTCTTACCTCACAGGCAGATCTCACAGAGTCGTCATTGGAATTTATTCTTCTGACACTCACTCTCTGCCTTGTGGGGTACCACAGGGCTCCATTTTAGCCCCCATGTTGTTTGCAGTCCACATGCTGCCATTGGGAGAAATCATCAGGTGATACAGTTTGGGTTTTCACTGCTATGCAGATGATACTCAGCTGTATCTGTCCTTTCTCCCCAGTCAGGGTGACGAACTCTCTATATTTAACTGCCTCGAAGAGGTCAGACTTTGGATTAGTTCCAGCTGGTTGAGATGCAATCCGGACAAGACCGAGGTATTGGTGGTGGATCCAGGTCATCCAGGGATGGGTGTGGGAGTTGGACAGCCATCAGGTTTATTACTTGGTGGTGTACCGCTCTCTACCTCTGATCAGGTGCGAAATCTGGGTGTTATTTTTGATGATGGTCTGACCCTGAAATCTCAGGTGTCAGCTGTTGTCGAATCCTCTTTTTACCAACTGAGGAATATCGCCCAGGTGAAACATCTGATCCCCCCGGGTGACCTTCCAACATTGACCCACACCTTTGTCACTACTTGTCTTGACTATTGCAATTCCCTTTACCTAAGGCTACCTGGGGTTGATATCCACCACCTCCAGCTAGTGCAGAACGCAGCAGCCAGGCTTTTGACTGGTACTTTGAGGACCAGTCATATTACACCTGTGCTCCGTAAACTGCACTGGCTGCCTGTATGGTGGCGGATCACCTTTAAGGTTGGTTTACTAACCTTTAAAGCTCTACATGATCAGGGACCCGGTTACCCAAAAGATCTCCTGATTCCCTATTGCCCCCTCCGTCCTCTCCGTTCCGCCAAAGAGGGATTGCTAGAGATTCCCAGGGTATGATTGAAATCATCAGGATCTCATGCGTTTGCTTTTTCAGCACCAACCCTGTGGAATTCTCTACCTCATTGGTTGAGAGAATGCCCAACCATTGCTAATTTTAAGATTGCCTTAAAAACATATTTATTCAAATTAGCATACTCCTGTTAGTTCTTGGTTAATTTTTAAATGTTTTTAAGATCTGGATTTTATTGATTTAATGTTTGTGCAGTGCTTTGAATTTGAAAAGTGCTTTATAAATAAAATTGAATTGAATTGAATTGAAAAAGGTTAATAGGGAATTTCTTTCTATGTCATTTATTACTACATACACCACCGCTATTGGATTAAGTCCTGCTCCTGCAAATGTATTATCTACCATGCTATACAGGTCTTTCACCCCTGCCCCTGGGAAACAACTCACCATATTATTTGTCTTATCTTCCCTACAAATATACTTGTCAGTATACTTTATGATTGAGTCCCCTATAACTATTACTTGTCTTGGATCAAGATTTACTATTTGCTCATGCACTTCCATGGTATGGTCTAGTGGCTCACCAGAATAATTTATAGGTTCTACAAGTGGCTGAAAGCTATTAGCCAAGGGAATTTGGGAAACTAAATTATCTACTCCAGTTCCCTTGTCTAAATTGTTCTCACTCACTAAATTACGAGGTCTGGTATTATTCCCTCTCTCTGGTTCAATTCTTTCACTAGTACAATTGCCTGGTACTTGTTGAAAAGGGCTTCTTCCCCTTCTCTTTCTTTTGACTGATGTCACTACACTCCATTCAGCATTCTCATTGTCACTACATGTACACCCTATTTTTCTTTTTCCCAAACCGTTTATTGGTTCCCAATTTTCTCTATCAGCATCTGTTTTAGTCAGGCTACACAATACTTTTAGCTTTGCAGCCAACTGTAGCTGACTATTGTCCACTTTGTTTAACCCTTTCACTAACTGAAGCAATGTTGTTTATTAATTCTTGATTGTGTATACACTTTTCACACCTGAAAGTTGTGTAATCTACCCCTTCCTCCTCCATTATGTACATTCTGCAGCTTGCACATTGTACCAGTAAATCCCCATCTTTAGAAATAATTGCTCCTACCATATTTTTAATTTCCATATTCACTACAAAACTTGTTTCTTGCAAATCTTAAATTGGACCGATTGAAATTTAAACCAATTGAAATACACACTGACTCACTTTGAAACACTGGCGTTCACTTGGTTCGTACATAGACATTCAGTGCTTGATAAAACACATACATCTTAGTTAACACATACTAGCAGGGGTAAACTGTACTACTTGACTCCCTAACTAAAACCCCTCAAAAGTGTGCACAGAGCTACAGAATTACAAGATCCACTCGCTATTTAGGTTCAGTTGGTAGCAACTAAAGTACCCGGATCAACGCCTCTTATCAGAGGCTTGCACAATTTCATGTTATAGTACTTATAAGAATTAGCTTATGGACTTCACAGTTCTGTACTTACTATGTGAAGAGGCTATGTGTCCCACTCCCAGTCTCCCACAGTGGATACTGCAGACATGTACGGGACGTGCTTGTCTCTGCGTGCATCTCCATACGCGGCCCCACGCACTCTTGCCCCACTCGCAACTGCGGTGATTAAGTACTGCCCAGAACCAGGAAGTAGGAGTGTCTGAACTACTGGTTTAGCAAGATTTGTTAATTCCAAAAGCAGTTTAAAAGGACAGAGTCCTAGGACAAACAGCACAAACTAAAACTCAAATACTGTCTATTCACATTCAAGTTTCATTTAAACTAAATCAGTTTAATTGTGCATCACACTCATCACTTTCAAGGATTCCAAGTGGTTCTGCTGCAGTAGTGACATCACTACTGCAGCAGAACAACATAATGACATCACTACTGCAGCGGAACAAGCATATTCCAGGCATGGAATTCCATACATAACAGCATTCCATTATGCACTATAACAATGATGTCACTACTGCAGCAGAACAAGCATATTCCAGGCATGGAATTTCATGCATAACAGCATTCCACCATACACTATAATAGATCTACAATGTGTACGAAACACCAGACCTTTGTGCATGACTCCCGACATGTAATCTGCCTATCAGTCACAAGGGTGGGGGGACGGGGGGGGATTAGGGATCACAAGCAATGATACAGAAGTACCAAGAGCCTGCTTCTGTCCATGTTTACTCCTACACATGGACTGAGGTGGGTCCCAGTACTTTTGTATCACTGTTTGTGAATTTGATTTTCTTTCACAAAATGCACTGTATGCACTTTTTCCTGCACTTTGCCTGATAGTATATGGATTTGCACATAGAGGGAACCAGTATGTCTGCACACTTCATGGCTTCGGCCAGCTGCTAGAAAATGTATGTAACATAGCTGCTATTTGTCAGCCATTTTATCTGAGCACTGTAGCAATTTATTATATTTGTATCTATTCAGTTGCAAAATTGTTCTAATAAATTACTGGTACCTCTGCCAAAAGCTATTTTTTTATTCATTCCTCCCAAAAAGAGCCTCCCCGTGCCTGTTCAAGGGTTGATAGTCTTACACATAAAACTAAAGGGCATAGTTTTGGGGGGAAGCATGGCACAACTAGCATTCTTTTCTACCGAATCAAATGTAATCAGGGACCCTAGCATTCTGCATTTTCACACTGCAGAACTTGCTGATGGTATATATTTTGCCATCTAATCCACCAATGCGGTGATTTTTAAATTTTGTCCCCTACAATTCCAGACTCCATTCCACCTCTTTGTTTTTCCTTTGCCACGCTAAGTGCCTGATGTCATCAATGACATGGTATAGTGTGTTTGCCAATAGGAGGGCAGAAATGTGCTGCAGAAGCAAACACATTCCATCATAGGAGACAGCAAATTTTCTTTGCAGAACTTTCAGAGATCTGCCAAAGAATTTAGTGCTTAAGGGCTATAGAAAATGTGGAACCTGAAGTGCAATAAAACTTCAAAGGAACAAAAATTCCTCAGCATTTTGCAATCCGAGATAAAGGAATGCATATATGTGCATCTCTTGGCCCTTAGCTACAGGGAACATAGCCATAAGGCAACCCATTTATCAGTGATATGTTTATTAAAAAACATATTACAGCTTGGACAAAAATGCAAACAGTACAAAAAATATCTATAATGGGCAACTGTGGGATTTATAATTAATCCCAATACCTTGCCCCTCAAGGGAGATCTGAAAACTCCTACAATTATTGGACAGGCACCTCACTCTTGAGATGCACTAGGTCCTGCAGTGCTAGACAGAATGAGAAGTGACCTGCAGAAACTTGAAGAATGGTCAGGGGTTTGGCAGTTGAAATTCAATGCAAAGAAGTGCAAGATAATGCATATGGGGCACAAAAACCCTGGCACAATATATCAGTTGGGGGGTGAGGATATAGCATGCACCAAGCAGGAAAGGGATCTTGGGGTTATCATCTCTGATGAACTCAAGGTAGGGAAACAGTGTGACAAGGCAGCAGGTAAAGCAAATAGGATGCTGGGATGTATAGGCAGGGGCATCACCAGCAGGAAAAGGGAGGTCATAATTCCGCTATACAAGACACTAGGTGAGGCCCACCTGGAGTACAGTGTACAGTTCTGGAGACCATACCTACGTAAGGACATAGACAGGGTAAAGAAGGTTCAGAGGAGGGCAACAAAGATGGTGCATGGATTGCATCACAAGTCCTATGAAGACAGGTTGAAGGAACTGAACATGTACTCCTGGAGGAGAGGAGGGAGAGGGGATATGATAGAGACATACAAGTATCTTACAGGGAGGAACAGGGTGCAGGAAAACACTATTTTTAAGCAAAAAGATGTTCCAGGACTAGAGGGCATGGGATGAAGTTGGAGGGAGGACGATTCAGAGGAAACATGAGAAAGAATTTCTTCACAGAACGGGTGGTGGACAAGTGGAACACCCTGCCAGAGGAAGTGGTGGGGGCTGAAACAATCACGGGATTTAAGAATGCATGGGATAGACATAAAGGAATTCTGGAGGTCAGGGGTAAGGGGCAACAGACTTCTAGGAAAACAAACTGAACTTACAAGCTCAAATGGGCAGACTGGGTGGGCCATAGGCCCTTATCTGCTGACACTGTCTATGTATCTATGTATCTATAATACTGAGTCGAGTTTTGTATGACACACATTCCTGTTCCACACAGAGGCAGCCAGTTTGGCCTTGTCACTTGACATCCTATGGAAAGGCACATTCTCCGATCTGAGGTTGGACAATTAATGGCAAAGGAAGATCAGAATTTGGGTCTGTATAATGCATTTCATACACACAGTATTCAGAAGTATTTTACAAGCTATGCAGAATAGAAGTAACATTAAAGAATACACAGAAGATGGTGGGAGATTAAGGAAAACCTCAAGGAGGTTAAGCACAGAGGAAGCGGGAGAGAAAGAGAGAGAGAGGGGAGGTTAAGCTTTTTGAGATCAAGTGAATTGCTGAGGGTTACACAGTGAGTTAACAAAAAAGCAGAGACTCGCTCTGGGTGCCAGGTATGGTGCAACTCTATACATTAAATCAGCACTGTCGAACATAAAAAGTAGAAATGCACTCACCTAATAACACAATAGGCAGGGCCCGGGTTTTCAGAAATTGTGCCACAGGATTTGTTGTAAAACTTCAGTCAGCCTGTACCACTTTGGATGCTTGCAAACATATGTGCCCTATTTTAGAACAGAATTATGCATTTGCCACAGGTTCATACATTAACAGTACAAAAGTGTTATTTTTTTGACAAGTCATTTCTCATTAGCAAATTTACAGCACTTGTGGCAAAATATCATACCACATTTGATGCTAAGTCTTGCTGCAAGTAGCACAAGTGCACTGAATAAGAGTTACCAATGGTTGAAAACCCAGCCTCAGGATGGTTATAATGCATGTAACACTCTTATAGCAGTATTATTATTATTATTATTATTAATCATATACCTTTTTTTTAGTAATAATGTTTGTCTGGTAAAAAAATCAAATACACCTTTTTTCTTTTTGTTTCATTCCTGAACCAAGATGCATGATTTTGATGTTTCTAAAAGTTTCAACTTGCATGTCATGCCAGCCATGATAACATTAGATATCTTGGCACAGTGTTGTGCTGTTTACCATCAGAAACATGTGGTAGCATGATCCTAATATATCCACCGTATGAATCTAGCATGTACATTCAGCAAGTAACCTCAGCGGAAGAGACTTTTAAAAATTGCATGTGGTGGCCATCTCTAATGATGTGAGTCATTAATTACAAAATTAGTTGTAAAAGTAGTTTTAAGAATATCAGGGGAAACTAAAAATACACCCAGTATGGATCTTTAAATGTCCAAAATATATTTTTGGTAAAAAACTATAGGACGAAATTTTTTACTCACTAAAAATACTGCTGCCTTAACTTATAAGGAATCCATTCAAGCGCAGACAAGCCTCCAGGACACAACAGGTGGACGCACACATGTTTTGCATCCTATGACAATTTCTCAAGGGGGTGAGTACACAGTAAGTTAGTGGCAGTGGTGGGATTCAAACTAGAGTCTTTATGTTCACAGCTCTGTGTTAACCGCTTGACTACACAGCTCCCCAGTTCTGCACTGTTCATCAGCCTAATAAAGGTACCCAACAAATTTGACTGTGTTATATGCCAGCTGACATGCAATTCACCAAATGTTCTCACCAATCTTGTTAAACAGCGTTCGTCCATTATTCTGATAGAAGAAAACTGAGCGAGGTCTAAGTATGCCATGTAAATCAGTATACAGATTTTTTTTAACTTTTACCGAGTGTAAAATTGATCACATCTTAAGCTAAGGAGTAGTGGGCCCAGTTTTCAGGGATTTGAAAAGAACTTTTTGTGCAAACATGATGTTTGTGACTCCCCCATCAAACCATGACTCAAGGGGGTTGCAACCTCATGCTAAGCACCCATAAAGTCATTTATGAATGTATAGGAAGGAGCAGGGGCCACCATTATAACAGACCTCTCCTGCCATTACAGCCCTCCCAATATGGGTTTCAGGTTGCAGTGGTCTTGGGGAGAGGCGGAAAGAGAAAACTGGACACCAAAATTCTATAGATGGGGGGGGCAAAACTTGAAATGATTACAGATGGGGCTGGCATCCATAACAAGAGGGGACTGCATTGGTGGGGGGCATGGATTAGCTGATGGGGAACTGCATCAGGTGATTAGAGAACTGCATGGATGAAATTGTGGGGAACCACTGTATTCAAGGGATGTTCAGATCTTGACAGACTGGGAGAGGGTATCACTGGACTCCTGGGATCACTTGGAAAATGATGTTGTGTAACTGAGTACCATTGGACTCATAGGATCACTTTGAAAATGATGAGGTGGGAGAAGGGACCTCTGAGCACCATGGATCATGACAGGCTATTAGAGGGTACCACTGAACTCCTGGGGCCCGATTCTCAAAATTCGGTGCAAGCCATGCCAAAGGTGGCTTGTGCCAATCGCCCATGCACCACAGACCCTGCAACCAATGTTCTATCAAGTAGGGTCCTGGTGGGAAAGTCCCACAGCTTGCAGTAACCCTAGCAGTGCACCAAACAGAGGGCACACCTGGACAGGTTGTCACAAGACTGCAGCATATGCAGCAAGCAATGTGCAAAAGCACACCCCCAGTCTATCACCCCCATCCCTGATCAGTGTTAAAATATAGAATTGCCCCCTTTTCCCAGTGGTCAGGTGTCCCCTGAACCCCAATCATTGTTAAAATAAAGAATTAATTGTCCATTTACCCTGCTAGTTTCATGGTCCCCCTTCCCAAACCTGATAATTGTAAACATAAATTATAACTTGATCCTGATCCTTTCCCCGGTAATAAAGTGTCCCCCTGCCAATGACCCTGAAACTACCATACCACATAACACTTGGCGGTCTAGTGGGCCCCCCACCCAGCAGTGCCCTACCACCATGCTCCCCCCAAACTATAAGGGAGCCAGCGCCTAGCACAGCCCACCTCTCATCACCACAGCCAGCAACTAACAGAGCCCTGACTGAGTGCATAGTGTATATAGTATGAGCTCAGTGAGCTGTCAGTCACTATATACAGTACACGCTCATTCAGACCTCAGTCAGTGGCAGGCCACGGTGGTGGTCACTAGCTCCCTTATGGGGTGGAGGAGCATGGTGGTAGGGCACTGCTGGGTGGTGGGCCCATTAGACCACCCACCAGGTGCTACATTGTATGGTAATTTCAGAATCATCGGCGGGTACTAGATTACCAGGGAAAGAATCAGGGTGAAGTTATATTTTATTTTAATAATGATCGGGTTCTGGGAGGGGGCCACTAGACTACCAGGAAAAGGGACAATTAATTCTTTATTTTAACAATGATCAGAGTTGGGGGGCACCAGAGTATCAGGGGAAAAGGAACAATTAATTCTTTATTTTAACAATGATTGGAGTTCGGGGGTACAAGACTACCAGAGAAAAGGGACAATTAATTCTTTATTTTAACAATGATCGGGGTTTGGGAGGGGCCACAGCACATTGCCACTAACAGGTCCAACTCTCCCAGTGGCAGGTATTTTCCTTAGACCAGCCAGTGCTAGTCTAAGGGTACTTAGAAATGTCACCACTGGGGGAGGTGTGTGACTAGCAATTCAGGGGATTTGGCAGCCTGGGTCTGCCGCAAGCCCCTGGTGCCATGATGCAGCACAGCGTGTGGTGCCAGGACAGTGCTAGTGTCATTAGGTGCAGGCTGCATGTGGTAGGAACAGCCTGCTTTTGTGCATTGCTCCCAGGGCATTGTTTGGTACAAGGAGCACTTTGTGCCAGTCATTTAGATGCAAGCCCCTCGCACCTCCCTAGGAGTTTTGAGAATTGGGCCCTTAGTATTGCTTGTAACATGCCAGGGTATAAGGGGGACATAACTGGTTTCCTACAATGCCTTGGAGCATAACAGAGGTCAGTGAGAGTAGCACTGGACTCCTTGTATCACATGGAATATGAGGGAGGTGCAAGGGGTACCACTAGAAACCAGGGATTGCTTTTAACACCATAGTGTTTGCAAGTGATACCACAGGACATCACAGAGTTCTGGAAATACAATGAGAGTGGGAGGGGTTTGACTGGATTCCTAGGAATGCAGAAAAACTGATTGTGGGAGGGGGTACCACTGGACTCAAGAGGTCTCTTGAAACATGCAGAGGTCAGGGGGAACCACTGGACTTCAGGAATCTCTTGGAAAATTATAGTGGTGGGAGGCAGGGGAACCACTGGACACCAGGGCATGCTTGGAAAATGACCAGGGTAGGAGGGGTACCACTGGACTTCTGGGATTGCTTGTAAAATGACAGAAGAGAGAAGGATGCTTTTGGATTCCTTGGGTTACTTGTAAAATTATGTAGGTAGAAAGAGGTACCACTGGACAACAGAGACTGAATGAAGCAGAATGGGCTACCAGTAGGAAGTGCTTGGAATATGACAAAAGTGGGAGGAGTGCAATGTTAAAGGTTTAACAAGTTCAACCCTAGCCAACACAAAGATTTTAGTACATTTCTAATGCATCTTTCTTAATTTTCTTTAAATATTTACAGGGGTGCAACTGGTGTGTGACCAAAGTCAAAAGCAAATAGTGATAATACCAGTGCCCCCCCACACACACACACAGACACACACACATATACACAAAATGGCTGCTTAAAAGCCTGCAATTCATTTAAATCAATTCAGTTTTCTTACTTGGGTTTCATTTCATCACTAACATTTAGAAGGGTTCCTGCTCTCATCATTTGGCCAAATCAGTTGCTTAAAAGACTGCAGTTCATTCAGATCAATTCAATTTTCTTACTTGGTTTTAGAAGTGCCATAGAAGTGGGACCTCAGTTCATACTAGCACTTTGAAATTTAAAGTGTTTCCTGACCAATGAGTGGGTTACCTTGCCGATGGTGGTCAGGCTGATCATGATTCGACTGAATGATGAGACCAAGAACACCTCTAAATGTTAAAATGATGGAATGAAAACCAAGTAAGAAAACCAAATTGATTTGAATGAACTGCAGGCTTTTAAGCAGCTTTTTTTTGGGGGGGGCACTGAGACTACTACTGTTTGAAAGTGGGAGGGGTACCACTGCACTTCATGGGTCACTTAGAACCTGACACGGTTCATAGGGGTACCACCATAAGTCAAGGATTGCTTGAAACATAGTAAGGGTACAATTTAAAATCGAGGATCATGTGAATTCTGAAAGAGGTAGTAGGGGTTACCACTTGAAACCAGAGAAGGACTGGAACATGATGGAGGTAGAGGGGGTACCACTGGACTGAAGAGTTCTTGGAACTTGATGAGGAAGAGGTGCCACTGAACTTCAGGGCTCCTTTGAACATAACTGGGATGTAATGAGGTACCGCCAAACAGCAGAAAGTGCTTGAAACATGGCAGAGGTGGAAAGGGGTACCACTGGACTCCAGGAATTGCTTTTAACTTGCTAAAGGTTGAAGGGGACAACACAGGACTCCAGAGATTACTTGCAACATGACAGGGGTGGGTGGGCTGACCACTGAACTCCAGGGATGCTTGGAACAGGATGGGGTTGGGAGGGGGTACCACTAAAGTCCAGGTTTTGTTTGTAACACAACCGGGGTGAAAGGGGTACCACTGGACTCCAGGGATCACTTGGAGCATGAGAAGGGTGGGAGGTGGTACCTCTGAACTCCTGGGATTTCATGTAACATAATGGGGAGGAAGGGGTACCACTAGACTTCAGGCCTTACTAGAAACATGATGGCAGTGAAGAGGATACCACTGGACTCCAGGGATCACTTGGAACAGGATTAGGAAGGGGGTACCACAACATAGCAGGAGTGCTTGACACATGAGAGGGGTGGAAAAGGGAGTTTTTTGTTGTGCTGAGAAATTGAATGAGGCAACCATACACATTACAGAATCTAATCCAAAAATATAATTGAGAAGTGAACTTTGTTTTAATCGATGTCCTTGAACCTGATATAACTGACACCACTGCTACTAGACTGGATTTAACTAATCGATGTGTTGCATATAGCTACGATACTTATGAAAAGGCTGGTGGTGGCCCTTGAATTTCATGTGTTTCTAAAAAATGGTGAAACATCAAAGCACCACTGAAGATTTGCCCAGTTAGGGGTGTTTGTGCAGCTTTGCAAACATATCAGGACTTGTTGACTAGAGATTTAAATTCATTATACTCATTGAATCAGGGGAGAACCTATAAAAAATAGTATACATGAGGAAAGTATTGTTATTAAATAATTACATTCCATGAAAAATATAGCCATCAAATCTATGAATAAATTGGCAATATTGTAGTCATGTAAGTTCAAACATATAGAGTAGATGAGACAATTGGGTGACCCGAACTGCTATACTAGATAATGAGAATATCCTGTAGATTTAATCATGAAACAACTGGATGCATTGGTTTCTAGTGGTGTGCAGAGCGGAGACATTACTCCTAAAGAAGATTATTTTGTGAGGTGGGATTTTCCCACTATTGGGTTTTTCCTGGTATTTCAGCTCGGTACTTTTCACTAAAATCCATAAGGAAACAATCTTCTGAGATGCCCAACTGTCTCTGGAAATATAACTCCCTCAGTACAAATTTATCCAGGTTCACCAACTTCCTTTTGTGAGACTTGGTTCTTGTCCTCATTTCATTTCAGAGGCTACTATAGATATATTACATTTTCCGAATAATTTGATATGGGTTGTTTGACCATTGAATTTTGGTCACAGTTAACTAAACAAATTTTTGATGAAGCCTCCTGATCTATAAAACACATCGATGAACAAAGTAGGTGATTTGATGCCTTTTATTGGACCAAAAAAAGATTTACAGAATTAAGCTTTTAGAGCTCTACATCAGAAAATGACAGGCTACACAAAGAACCCAGGTTAAGTACATAGGGCAGGATTCACAAAGAAGATGCACCCAGTGCATCTCAGCTGCCCTGGCACAGGGGAGATGCACTGAGTGCAAAATGGGCTATTCACAGAAGAATATACAATGAGGGTGGGAGGGGTTTGACTGGATTCCTAGGATTGCAGGAAAACTGATTGTGAGAGGGGGTACCACTAGACTCAAGGGGTCTCTTGAAACATGCAGAGGTCAGGGGGGAACCACTGGACTTCAGAAATCTCTTGGAATATGATAGTGATGGGAGGCGGGAGAACCACTGGACACCAGGGCATGCTTGGAAAATGACCAGGGTAGGAGGGGTACCACTGGACTTCTGGGATTGCTTGTAAAATGACAGAAGAGAGAAGGATGCTTTTGGATTCCTTGGGTTACTTGTAAAATTATGTAGGTAGAAAGAGGTACCACTGGACAACAGAGACTATATAGAGCAGAATGAGCTACCAGCAGGGAGTACTTGAAATATGACAAAAGTGGGAGGAGTGCAATGTTAAAGGTTTAGCAAGCTCAACCCTAGCCAACACAAAGATTTTAGTACATTTCTAATGAATCTTTCTTAATTTTCTTTAAATATTTACAGGGGTGCAACTGGTATGTGGCCAAAATCAAAAGCAAATAGTGGTAATACCAGTGCCCCCCCCCACACACACACATATACACAAAATGGCTGCTTAAAAGCCTGCAATTCATTTAAATCAATTCAGTTTTCTTACTTTGGTTTCATTTCATCACTTTAACATTTAGAAGGGTTCCTGCTCTCATCATTTGGCCAAATCAGTTGCTTAAAAGACTGCAGTTCATTCAGATCAATTCAATTTTCTTACTTGGTTTTAGAAGTGCCATAGAAGTAGGACCTCAGTTCATACTAGCACTTTGAAATTTAAAGTGTTTCCTGACCAATGAGTGGATTACCTTGCCGAAGGTGGTCAGGCTGATCATGATTCGACTGAATGATGAGACCAAGAACACCTCTAAATGTTAAAATGATGAAATGAAAACCAAGTAAGAAAACCAAATTGATTTAAATGAACTGCAGGCTTTTAAGCAGCTTTTTTTTGGGGGGGGGCACTGAGACTACTACTAGTTGAAGGTGGCAGGGGTACCACTGCACTTCATGGGTCACTTAGAACCTGACATGGTTCATAGGGGTACCACCATAAGTCAAGCATTGCTTGAAACATAGTAAGGGCACAATTTAAAATCGAGGATCATGTGAAGCCTGAAAGAGGTATTGGGGATCACCACTTGAAACCAGAGAAGGACTGGAACATGATGGTGGTAGAGGGGGTACCACTGGACTGAAGAGTTCTTGGAATTTGATGAGGAAGAGGTGCCACTGAACTTCAGGGCTCCTTTGAACATAACTGGGATGTAATGAGGTACCGCCAAACAGCAGAAAGTGCTTGAAACATGGCAGAGGTGGAAAGGGGTAACACTGGACTCCAGGAAGTGCTTTTAACATGCTAGAGGTTGAAGGGGACAACACAGGACTCCAGAGATTACTTGCAACATGACAGGGGTGGGTGGGCTGACCATTGAACTCCAGGGATGCTTGGAACAGGATGGAGGTGGAAGGGGGTACCACAAAACTCCAGGTTTTGTTTGTAACACAACAGGGATGAAAGGGGTGCCACGGGACTCCAGAGATCACTTGGAGCATGTGAAGGGTGGGAGGTGATACCTCTGTACTCCTGTGATTTCATGTAACATAACGGGGAGGAAGGGGTACCACTAGACTTCAGGCCTTACTAGAAACATGATGGCAGTGAAGAGGATACCACTGGACTCCAGGGATCACTTGGAACAGGATTAGGGAGGGGGTACCACTAGATACCAGGAGTGCTTGACACATGAGAGGGCTGGAAGAGGGAGTTTTTTGTTGTGCTGAGAAACTGAATGAGACAACCATAGAGATTAAAGAATCTAATCCAAAAATATAATTGAGAAGTGAACTCTGTTTTAATCGATGTCTTTGAACCTGATATAACTGACACCACTGCTGCTAGACTGGATTTAACTAATCGATGTGTTGCATATAGCTACGATACTTATCAAAAGGCTGGTGGTGGCCCTTGAATTTCATGTGTTTCTAAAAAATGGTGAAACATCAAAGCACCACTGAAGATTTGCCCAGTTAGGGGTGTTTGTGCAACTTTGCAAACATATCAGGACTTGTTGACTAGAGATTTAAATTCATTATACTCATTGAATCAGGGGAGAACCTATAAAAAATAGTATACATGAGGAAAGTATTGTTATTAAATAATTACATTCCATGAAAAATATAGCCATCAAATCTATGAATAAATTGGCAATATTGTAGTCATGTAAGTTCAAACATATAGAGTAGATGAGACAATTGGGTGACCCGAACTGCTATACTAGATAATGAGAATATCCTGTAGATTTAATCATGAAACAACTGGATGCATTGGTTTCTAGTGGTGTGCAGAGCAGAGACATTACTCCTAAAGAAGATTATTTTGTGAGGTGGGATTTTCCCACTATTGGGTTTTCCTGGTATTTCAGCTCGGTACTTTTCACTAAAATCCATAAGGAAACAATCTTCTGAGATGCCCAACTGTCTCTGGAAATATAACTCCCTCAGTACAAATTTATCCAGGTTCACCAACTTCCTTTTGTGAGACTTGGTTCTTGTCCTCATTTCATTTCAGAGGCTACTATAGATATATTACATTTTCTAAATAATTTGATATGGGTTGTTTGACCATTGAATTTTGGTCACAGTTAACTAAACACATTTTTGATGAAGCCTCCTGATCTATAAAACATATCGATGAACAAAGTAGGTGATTTGATGCCTTTTATTGGACCAACAAAAGATTTACAGAATTAAGCTTTTAGAGCTCTACATCAGAAAATGACAGGTTACACAAAGAACCCAGGTTAAGTACATAGGGCAGGATTCACAAAGAAGATGCACCCAGTGCATCTCGGCTGCCCTGGCACAAGGGAGATGCACTGAGTGCAAAATGGGCTATTCACGGAAGAATATACAATGAGGGTGGGAGGGTTTGACTGGATTCCTAGGATTGCAGGAAAACTGATTGTGGGAGGGGGTACCACTAGACTCAAGGGGTCTCTTGAAACATGCAGAGGTCGGGGGGGAACCAGTGGACTTCAGAAATCTCTTGGAATATGATAGTGATGGGAGGCGGGAGAACCACTGGACACCAGGGCATGCTTGGAAAATGACCAGGGTAGGAGGGGTACCACTGGACTTCTGGGATTGCTTGTAAAATGACAGAAGAGAGAAGGATGCTTTTGGATTCCTTGGGTTACTTGTAAAATTATGTAGGTAGAAAGAGGTACCACTGGACAACAGAGACTATATAGAGCAGAATGAGCTACCAGCAGGGAGTGCTTGAAATATGACAAAAGTGGGAGGAGTGCAATGTTAAAGGTTTAGCAAGCTCAACCCTAGCCAACACAAAGATTTTAGTACATTTCTAATGCATCTTTCTTAATTTTCTTTAAATATTTACAGGGGTGCAACTGGTATGTGGCCAAAATCAAAATCAAATAGTAGTAATGCAGTACCCACACACACACATATACAAAATGGCTGCTTAAAGCCTGCAATTCATTTAAATCAATTCAGTTTTCTTACTTGGTTTTAGAAGTGCCATAGAAGTGGGACCTCAGCTCATACTAGCACTTTGAAATTTAAAGTGTTTCCTGACCAATGAATGGGTAACCTTGCCAATGGTGGTCAGGCTGATCATGATTCGACTGAATGACGAGACCAAGAACACCTCTAAATGTTAAAATGATGGAATGAAAACCAAGTAAGAAAACCAAATTGATTTAAATGAATTGCAGGCTGTTAAGCAGCTTTTTTTTGGAGGGGGGCACTGAGACTACTACTATTTGAAAGTGGAAGGGGTACCACTGCACTTCATGGGTCACTTAGAACCTGACACGGTTCATAGGGGTACCACCATAAGTCAAAGATTGCTTGAAACATAGTAAGGGTACAATTTAAAATCGAGGATCATGTGAAGCCTGAAAGAGGTAGTAGGGATCACCATTTGAAACCTGAGAAGGACTGGAACATGATGGAGGTAGAGGGGGTACCACTGGACTGAAGAGTTCTTGGAACTGGATGAGGAAGAGGTGCCACTGAACTTCAGGGCTCCTTTGAACATAACTGGGATGTAATGAGGTACCGCCAAACAGCAGAAAGTGCTTGAAACATGGCAGAGGTGGAAAGGGGTAACACTGGACTCCAGGAATTGCTTTTAACATGCTAGAGGTTGAAGGGGACAACACAGGACTTCAGAGATTACTTGCAACATGACAGGGGTGGATGGGCTGACCACTGAACTCCAGGGATGCTTGGAACAGGATGGGGGTTGGAAGGGGTACCACAAAACTCCAGGTTTTGTTTGTAACACAACAGGGATGAAAGGGGTGCCACTGGACTCCAGAGATCACTTGGAGCATGAGAAGGGTGGGAGGTGATACCTCTGTACTCCTGTGATTTCATGTAACATAACGGGGAGGAAGGGGTACCACTAGACTTCAGGCCTTACTAGAAACATGATGTCAGTAAAGAGTATACCACTGGACTCCAGGGATCACTTGGAATAGGATTAGGGAGGGGGTACCACTAGATACCAGGAGTGCTTGACACATGAGAGGGGTGGAAGAGGGAGTTTTTTGTTGTGCTGAGAAACTGAATGAGACAACCATAGAGATTAGAGAATCTAATCCAAAAATATAATTGAGAAGTGAACTCTGATTTAATTGATGTCCTTGAACCTGATATAACTGACACCACTGCTGCTAGACTGGATTTAACTAATCAATATGTTGCATATAGCTACAATACTTATGAAAAGGCTGGTGCTGGCCCTTGAATTTCATG
The DNA here is from genome assembly GCA_016271365.2 of Neoceratodus forsteri. Classification (NCBI taxonomy): domain Eukaryota; kingdom Metazoa; phylum Chordata; order Ceratodontiformes; family Ceratodontidae; genus Neoceratodus; species Neoceratodus forsteri. Next base: position 1,058,994,796 of record CM028130.1, on the reverse strand, counting down.
TGTTTCTAAAAAATGGTGAAACATCAAAGCACCACTGAAGATTTGCCCAGTTAGGGGTGTTTGTGCAGCTTTGCAAACATATCAGGACTTGTTGACTAGAGATTTAAATTCATTATTCTCATTGAATCAGGGGAGAACCTATAAAAAATAGTATACGTGAGGAAAATATTGTTATTAAATAATTACATTCCATGAAAAATATAGCCATCAAGTCTATGAATAAATTGGCAATATTGTAGTCATGTAAGCTCAAACATATAGAATAGATGAGACAATTGGGCGACCTGGACTGCTATACTAGATAATGAGAATATCCTGTAGATTTAATCATGAAACAACTGGATGCATTGGTTTCTAGTGGTGTGCAGAGCGGAGACATTACTCCTAAAGATTATTTTGTGAGGTGGGATTTTCCCACTATTGGGTTTTTCCTTGTATTCCAGCTCGGTACTTTTTACTAAAATCCATAAGGAAACAATCTTCTGAGATGCCCAACTGTCTCTGGAAATATAACTCCCTCAGTTCAAATTTATCCAGGTTCACCAACTTCCTTTTGTGAGACTTGGTTCTTGTCCTCATTTCATTTTAGAGGCTACTATAGATATATTACATTTTCTAAATAATTTGATATGGGTTGTCTGACCATTGAATTTTGGTCACAGTTAACTAGACAAATTTTTGGTGAAGCCTCCTAATCTATAATACATATCAATGAACAAAGTGGGTGATTTGATGCCTTTTATTGGACGAACAAAAGATTTACAGAATTAAGCTTTTAGAGCTCTACATCAGAAAATGACAGGCTACACAAAGAACCCAGGTTAAGTATATAGGGCAGGATTCACAAAGAAGATGCACCCAATACATCTCGGCTGCCCCGGCACAGGGGAGATGCACTGAGTACAAAATGGGCTATTCACAGAGGAGGCACAGGGAGATGCCCCCAGCGCATCCCCTCTGTGAGTAGCACAGGTGCGCCCAGCCCAGGATGCCCCAGAGCATCCCAGGTTGCTCCAGTGCATCCTCCATGACAGGCTGTGAACCCAATGGGGCAGGGCATCTCAGGATGCCCTGCACCCAAAAATGCGATTAACAGCCAGGGGCATGCAAATGAGGCCATTAGGCATGCATGGTGCAATGGGGCTATTAGCTTGCTATTATGGCCCCATTTGCACTATACCAGCTGGGATGCCCCAGCAGAATGCCTAAGTGTGTTCACCGCCCCTCCCCTGACCCCAGCCCAAGCCATGCTGCTCCCAGTGGCATTGAATGGGCCGAACCCCATGCCTTTGGAGGATGCCGCACCCGGGCGAAAGAAGATTTTGGCAACCCCCATAGCTCCCCATACAAAGCCGCCCTGGCAGCATCAACAGTACTGAATCCCCCACCCCAAGCCCCCATAAAGTGCCACTCTGGTGGCAGTAGTAGTGATGACCCCCCACGAGCACTTGTACGGTGCTGCTCCATAGCGGCAGTAGTAGCAATGATGACCCCCTAGCACCCGTGCATGATGCCACTCTGGTCTAAGAATGACAGTTATTGCACAGCCTGAGGCTTCAGGCTGTGCGATAGCTGTTATTTTAGGCATCTCTGTCGGCGGTGGCCGTGGCAGTATGCGGGTGGTTGAGCTGCCCACCGACAGCGGGACCCTGCTGGGGTGGAAGGGGGTGGTTGGGGGGTACATGTGGGGTTGTCTGCATGGCTGCCGCGGGAGGCAGCATTACCACAGGCTTGGGCTGGAAGGGGGGTTCAGCCTGACATTCACTGCCACCAGGAGCGGCATAATACGGGTGCTCGGGGGGGTTCTTATTTCCAACTACTGCCGCCTGGAGCGGCATCGTACAGGTGCTCTAGGGGAGTCATCTCTACTACTACTACTGCTGCCGAGAGCGGCACTTTATGGGGGCTTGGGGTGGGGAGTGGTTCAGTACTGTTGATGCCACTGAGAGCAGCTTTGTATGGGGTCATGGGGGGGTTGTCAACAACTTTATTGCCGCTGGGTGCGGCTGCATACAGAGGCATGGGGGAGATTCATTTCTTACAACTCTGCTGGGAGCAGCTTTGTACGGCGGGGCTTGGGGGTGCACCATGTCGATTACCGCTGCCAGGGGCAGCATTGTATGGGGGCTTGGGGCTGGGAGGGCTCACTGAACTGCCAGAGTGGGCGGGTACCCATGCTGCTGCTGCCCGCAGTGTGGCAGCCTGCCTGTAGGTGGTAACCGACATAAGTCTAGTTTACTAGACTTATCTTTCTGTGATGCATCCCCGGACTTGCCCCAGGGTTGCGCCACAGAATTGGGCTGTGAATGGAGCTGCGCCTGGTATGCATGGGCATGCCCCCCTTCACAGCCCCTCCGGATGCGCCACATAGCATTACTGGTGGTATGCAGTGCATCAGTGTTGCGCCGTTGCATCGGGGTTGTGCCAGCACATCGGCTCTCTGCCTGAATCACCCTTGAGCACATTTTGGGGATGCCCTGGTGCATCTCAGATGTGCTGGGCACATCCTTTCTGTGAATCCTGCCCATACTGTTGGATTGATAAAAAAAACTGTTACACATGGATGAGACAGCTCACCCACTTTGTTCATCTTTTTGTGCAAGGACCAATATGACAACAAAGAATTTGTTATTTATTTATTTATTAAAGAATCAGAATTACAAACCTTTGAGCTAATAGCTCATTTACAGAGGGTCCTTGTCAATCAACAGAGGGGAACAATTATAAGAGCTGGGAATAGCAAATGCAGCTAACAGGCATTGTCATCAACATATTAGTAACACATTAACAAACTAATATAATACAAGAAACTGAGTATTAAAGACAGAGGCAAATTGTAAAGTACAGCCTTAACACAGAGTACATAAGGAACAAAACACCTGCAGTATAAATAAGGTGCTAATAGTTCAGTTAGGTACTAACAAATAGCAGCTAAGGTGCCTTGTCGTAGACAAAGAGGATGCCAAGGTAGAAACATCTCAGTGAATGTGTAACGGGCAATAAATAAGAGAGTGAGGAGGCTGATTCAGCAGAGTATGTATGGACATAGTCTAGTAGGGTACACAGGTAATGCCCAGGGGGTTAGGAAGAGCATTAGCAGTGTTTAGGTAGGGTGATGGAATTCCAAATTTCGGATTTGAAGTGACTAATGCTGGTGAGACTTGTGATGGCTTGAGGGAGCTCATTTAGCTAGGTGGGTGTCCTGACTGCAAAGGCACAACTCCCTAGGGCAGTTCTTCTGAATGGCACCACAAGCACGTGTTTTGTAAGTTTCTCGTAATATGTTTCGAAGGGACAGGGCAGAATAAAGCCTGTAAAGAAGGTGGTGCAAGTCCAAGCAGGGCTTTCACCCCCAAGAGGCAGGAGTGGAGTCAGAGCCGGTCCTTGAGAAGAAGCCATTTTGTTCTAATGTACAGATCGCAAATGTGCGTAAGATGATCAGCATCTAAGACAAGTCTGCATGCTTTGTTTAGGGTGGTGTGGACTTTGTGTAGGCTGGTGTTGGAGACTACACCATAGAACATAATTCCATAGTCTAGGATTGGCATGATTGTACCTTTAATGGCCTAATACTTGGCCTCTGGAGTGAGGCAGGACCGAAGTCTGTAGAGGGCCCCTAACTTCCTGCTAGTGGCGGTGGCAACAGTACAAATATGTTCACCGAAGGCAAGGACTCATCGATAGTGATCCCCAGGTACCTGAAGGTGGACACTTGCTCGAGGGCAGAGTGAGAGCTATAACTTATGATGAAGGGTGCAGTAGTTCTTTTTTGACACCCAGCAAAGACTATTATCTTTGTTTTTTTGCTGTTGAGCACCAATAGGCTGTCCTTAAATCAGTCCTGCAGCATGTCAGAGTTGTGCTGCAGGTGACTGGTGAGAGTCTTTTGGCACGAATCCCACAGAAAGACAACCAAGTCATCTGCATAGAGTAGGTTCCTAGCCGAAGGACATGCCTCTGGGAGATTGTTCACAAAGAGGCTAAACAAGAGCAGGCCCTGTGTAGAGCCCTGGGGGACCCCTATGGTGACTTCACAAGCTTGGGAGACCACTTCATTAATTTTTACCCCTGGGAGCATCCAGTTAGGTAGCTAGTGAACCACTCAACTGTGCCTGAGGACAGCCCCAGGCAACCTAACCTAGGTAACAGCAGCTGATGAGCCACAAGGTCGAAAGCCTTGGTAAGGTCTATATAGATAGCTCCAACTAGCTGGCCTTGGTCAAGTGCTTCATGCATGTAGCCTATGAAATCAACTCAGGCAGTATTCATGCTATGCATCTTGCAGAAGCCATGTTGCTGTGGGCAGAGGAGGTTGTATTTGTGCAGATGGTCAACTATAATTCTCTCTAGTGCTTTGGAGAGTGGGGACAATATGGAGATAGATCTGAAAATAGACACAGTTGCCTTATCACCTCCTTTTAGCACTGGGGTGACAAGAGCAGATTTCCAGGTAGAAAGGAAAGTGGACAAGTGGAGAGACAGATTAAACAGCTTTGTTATTGGTATGGCAACCCCAGGTAGAGCAATGGCTACCAGTTTCATATTGACACCCTCGTTGCCCATCCTGGTTTTGACCAACACTCTAGTTAGGTATTTTTTTGTTTCCTGAGTTACATGTTTGAAGTAGAAGTTAGGGCTTGTACTGGCATTGAGCCTGGAATTAGGAAGGGAGGTAGCTGATACTCCAGTGGGGTACATAGCCAGTCTGGGGGGAGGACTGAGTTGTAATCTGAGAATGCTGTGTTAATGATGGTGGCCATGGAGTGGAATGCGCAACTAATGGCTCCTATAAGAGATGAAGAAATCAACAGGGTAATATCAGAAGGGAAAATAGGCAAATCAGCCAGTAACTACGGTCTCCCCACTGGATTCTATAAAAAGCTTCATCTAACTATCATCCCCTTATTAAGACCCCCTATCAGGAATTGATAGAAGGAATGACCTCACCCCCCCTCCTGGAGACAGGTGGTAATATCTGTGATAATCAAGCCTAGCAAGGACCTAACTGCCTGTTCTTCATATAGACCAGTCTCGGTCCTGAATGTGGACTACAAATTCTTCACTTCCATCTTAGCAAAAAGGCTTCAAAATATAATTCCAAACATTGTCCACAGAGACCAGATGGGATTTATCCCAAATAGACAGACGGCGGACAGTGTGCACGAGACAATACATCTAAATAAACAATCTAAATAAGAATAAAGACACAGCCTTAATAATGAGTCTCAATGCTGAAAATGCATTTGATCAAGTGAATTGGTCTTTTTTATACAGACCTCTTGCCAGGTTTGGGTTCACGGATAGTTTTGTGGATACAATTAAGAGACTATATACAGATCCATTAGCATACACATGCACCAATGGAATTATTTCAAAGAGGATAGCCTTGGGGAGGGGAACCCTCCAGGGCTGCCCTCTATCACCTTTACTATCTGCATTATATACTGAGCTGTTGGCACAATGGATACGAATGGACCAGGTGTCCAGGGAGTTCAGGTGAAGGGAGCAGGAGCACAGAATCGCTTTATGTGGATGATGTCCTCTTCTGTTTGACCTCTCCAAGTGCTTCACTACCCAGAGTGATGAACATGATAGAGGAATATTCATCTCTCTCTGGCTATACAGTTAATACCACAAAAACTGAGATTTTATGGATAAATTATACCCCTAATCAGACCTTAAGAGGAAAATATAGAATGTGGTGGGATCTCTCTACCCTTAAATATTTGGGTGTCACTTTAAGAGCTACCACTAACTATCTATATATGGATAATTATAAACCCAAGCTGACCCAAATAGAAAGACATAAAACAATGGACCTTATTACCCTTCTCAATGCATGCCAGGATCCAGACAAGCAAGATGAATATAATACCTAGGATTTTATATATTTCTTAATGTGCCCCTATACACCTCTCTCAGAAATGGTTTAGAGACGTACAAGGCAGACTCTTTAAATTCATATGATCTAACAAGAAACCCAGAGTTCGCAGAGCTATACTGATGGCAGGTAAGAAAAGTGGGGGGCAGGCTGTCCCTGATTTGATGGAATTTTGGATGGCAGCCCAGATAAAACACGCTTTCCTATGGAGGCAGAAACCTACATGGACACACTGGCAGGATAGGGAGACAGCCCTCAAGCAGGAGGGCAGTCCATCCTCTTGTTTATATACACCCCCTCATGAGAGACCCATGACGACTAAGGAATATAATGCAATCCAGATAACAGTAGAAGCATGGGACAGATTTTGCACCTACCCACAGGTTAAAAAGGAACTCTGGAAGTATAGTTGGCTAGTTGATGCAACAGACTTCATACCAAGTAAACAAGACTCCTGGTTTAGACAGCAGGCTGTGAAGGTTTTTTTCAGATACCCTAAACAGATCATGCAAGGGGAAACTCTCCTCACATTTGAAGAATGTGCCAACAAAATGGTCTTGATCCCACAAGATAGATGGCATTACCTACAGATAGCAACATATATCCAGGGAAAACAAAGACAGATGGCCTCTGACCCTAGAGAAGACATTGGGAACATCACACTTGATGAACTCTTTGCCTTAACCACACCTAAACATGCCGTTTCTAAAATCTATCAGCTTTTAAATTCATATAAAGGAGGGGCAAGTCAATATATTATAAATAAATGGGAACAAGAAGTGGAAGAACACATTTCCCTGAAGGGATGGAGGAAGATCTGGTCTGGCTTGTCCAAGATAACCTCGTCCCCATTATGGCAGGAATTCTCTTGGTGGGTGAAGGTGAGCTTCTTCCTGACCCCTGATAAAGTATCAAAGTGAGACCCTAAGGTTCTCCCTCACTGCTGGAGACTGTGTGAGGAAACAAATGCCACCCAATTTCATATATTTTTTGCAAGCCCACACCTGGAGGCCTTCAGAACACAGGTACAAGAACACCTGGACCAGCTATTCCAAATTGAAGGATATTTTCCTTTTTACAATATGGTGTTGGGTCTCCCCATGAGAGGTATTCAGGACACCAGCTTATTATATTTGTGGTATATTTGCATTACAGCATACAACAAAGCAATAACTCGTAGGTGGTTAAAGCCCCCTCCCTCCTACAATATAGGAGTGGAGAGATATAATTTTGACCATACAGCATATGGAGGACCTCACCTTCCTGGTGTAGAACAGGCAGTAGGCATTTGCTGAGCGATGGACCAGGTGGACTATTCTACAATAATAGACTAGAGACCCTGCTGCAAGGCAGACTTGCCAGACTTGTAAGAAGAAGTGCAGAGATATAGGATCTATACCCAAGAGTGAGATATCAATACTCTGTGGTAGGAGCTGAGTACCTCTAGTGACACCCCAAAAAGGCAGAAAATAGATAAAAGTGGAGTAAGGAAACAGGAATGTGTGTGTTAATTGTTGTTCCATGTTCCCTTCAGGGGGATTTTATATACTCAAGTGATCCTCGGTGTTTGTTATTTAGGTTTTATTTTTATTATTATTAATTTTGTCCAGGTCTGTCTGGAAAGAAAAAACTGGGGAATTGATCCCAGATATGGTTATAAATGTACTGTTCTAGTAAGAGACATATGACAATATCTCACATGTGTGAAAATTCAGAAGATGTATCCTAACATGTCATATTGCAGAACAATAAAGCAAGTATGAAAAAAAAAAATATATTGGCCATGGTATCGTCATCTAGTATTACCTCATTGTTGTGCTGAAGCATGGAGGGGGGACCTGTCATTGGACCCTAGGAGGTTCTTTATCAAAGTCTAGAACTTCCCATCATCCCAGCATTGAGCCTCCTGTTTTTTGTGGTACGTGGCCTTGGCCTGTGGATTTCCCATGTACACCTGTTACAGGCCACTTTGTACCTTTGCATATCTGCAGTTGTTCCCATCTGCCTGGCACGGTGCCAGAGTGTGTCTCACTGCCGCATCATATCGAGCAGTTGAGGGGTGACTCCATCTATATTACCTCCCTTTATTATTTTCTTGCAATAAGGAATGAACTTGTCTGCAGCTATGTTGAAGTGGGAGATGAATAGCTGGAATGCTATATCAACAGAGGGGCATTTATCAATTAAGCTCCAATCTATGCTCCAGTCTATGCCTGCGAGGTAGTTCTTGAAGTGAGTCATGGCACTTTTTTTTTATAACCCCATTCCTCACCAATCTTGTGGGGGGCTGGCCTGTTTGGCCGACCACTCGCATTGGACTGGTGAATGATCACTCATGGCATCAGGGAGAACCTTGACATTAGATAGTCTTTTTGGGTGTGTTGTTAGGACCCAGTCAATCATGGTGCTTGTACCTGTGCAGTAGTTAGCCCTAGTGTTGCTTGAGACCATTTGCATTCGGTAAAGTCCAGAGACCAGATCCCTGTGCATGGCACTGGAGCTGGCAAGCCAGTTGGAGTTAAATTCCCCCAGGATGATAGTCTCCTTTTCCTTGTTAACTTGGGAGTAGTAATTATCAAAGGCTTCAACCTCTGCTTTCAGGTGCCCAGGAGGGTCGTAGGTGACCATAACATTTAGACACTTACACCCTTTGCCAAGTATGATTTTTACTGTTAAGCATTCGCAGACCTTGCTGGCCAGAGCCAGTGGGACTTTATGGCATTGCAGGTGGCTGCGAGTGTAGATTATGCAGCTGCTCCCACCTTTACCGGTGTGGTCCAGCCCATGCATGTTGTAGCCAGGAAGGAAGACTACCGAGTCAGCATGACACGGGGAGAGCCAGGTCTCTGTTAGAGCAATGACATCTGGCTAGGTGTGTTCCACCCAAGCTTCAAGATGAGTTAGCTTAGCTAAGAGACTATAGATGTTCAAGGCCACAATCTTTAATTGCCCCTTAGTAGCTGTGGCCTGTGGGTTAGTAGGCAGTGGTCCAAGGTTAGGGTGGATGTTACCCGAGATCAGCAATAGGATTAGGATAAGTTTTCTGCATAACTTCGGGTAGATGAGTTTTGCTTGTGGCCTCAGTGGATTCCGGGAGGTGCATTTGGCAGGTGGGCCTAGTGCTAAGTGAATGCTGGGGAATAGACTTAAGATCAAAATAGGGCTCATCCTTAGACTAGAGACCCATATGTGTGGTAGCACTGGGTGCGTAGGAGAAGGTGGAGTACTGTGAGTCTCCCAATGAACCAGTTTGCCGCACTGGAAGAGGTAGTCTTGGTGGCTGTTGGTGTTGGTAGTTGCTCTGGTAGGGTATCTGGGATATAAAGCAAGCACCTCCTAGTGTAATGTGCCAGCTAATTTTGGCATCCATTTTGAACAGAATAGTATGCTAGGTGGGAGAAATAATATATTAGGTGCAGTGGCCAGCTCAGCCACCACCTATACTCTGGGTTTGCCAACCTGGTGTTAGGTCTGACCTCAAGAGATGTAGGGTAGCCTGCTGACAGTAAGACATAAAGATTCACAACTGTCGCCTACGGTGTGTGTCCTAATGAAATAGTGTACTCTGTTGGTGGTTCCTAAGGGACAGAAAGCCTATTTAATAAAGGCCAGGGTGGAGGACAGTGGGTGGGTGGGTGGGCAAAATTTCACCAAAGAATATTACTTAATCAGAAAAGCACTAAAATCACTTAGTTATAAAGCACTGTAAAAATGCAGTCAGAGCAGCATTGTTTTACTGCTGCCTAGGACAGTGTATTATTAAGCGCTTTTGAAACACTGAGTACCGTCAGTTTCTAGCACTAATTTAAACAAAAGCGCTGCTTTTCAGTGATAAAATAAAGCTAGACAGGCAGCTTTTAAAGCAGTTTTACAGTTTGGAAGTCTATGTGGATAGGGCTTTCAAACAAATTGGTGCCAGACAGAGAGGCAGTCCAGTGAGCCAATGTGGAGCCAGTAAAGTCCTGGGCAGCCCTATGTAATTTGCAGCTTTCAAGCCATGCTTGTACAATGGCAGAGGCCGTACCTGGGTCTGTATGGGCTGGCAGGAGGGATCGCACGGCCGACCTGAGCATGGGCTGGGACCGGCAGTCAGCAGGAGCTCATTTTATTTTTGACAAAGTTTTTTGTTTACAGATTTATGGCACCACAATGTGTATAACCTTTGCCCCCCCTTACACCAACCTGTTTTGAATTTCTGGGAGGAGGGAGTGATATATCACCCATCAACCAATCCTTATCAAAAACACCTCTCCAGATAGCACAGGTACATTCAAGGTGATCTGTGCATCAGGAGATAGACTCAAAGAACACCTTTTGATATTGTGGCCAGGTTATACACAAAATACCTTAATTTAAGCTTAACTTGTGAAGTTCACAGAGATAAGGCAGTATTTTAGACCAGAACCTTGTTTCTGATGTGGGCAGGCAAGTAACCACCACTTGTTATAGAAAACCTACCTCAGCCAGTACATTATTATATTACAGTAGAGCTCATGCTACAGCATTGGTAGAGGGTATCTCCTTTTGACAGTACCTCCAACTTCAGAGGAACTGTTCCTATGAAATGCATTTAATGACTTAACTAGACATTGGTTTTAGAAGATGTGGAAAGGTACGGGGTTTCAAAGGGGCACTTGTTCAGGTATATGGACAGTTTTGTCTGAAGTTACCATTCAATATACCTTTATACAATCTTTGCATTATTTTATGCAGCAATGTCACATAAAGATAGATTTAAACTATGTGGGAATATTTAATATAAAATATTAGAAGTTGCAGTAGTTAAAAAAGTATGCAGCAGGGAATATACATGCATGATGTCAGCAGACATGATCATTCTTTGGAATAAAATCTTTGTACAACTGTATTTGGAGTTTGTGGTCCCACTAATTACTTCTTACCTGCTACTGAGTGCACTTGCATTTTGTCTCTCATTGTTTACATAGTCATTTTCTACTTTTTTTAGACATACTGTGATATCCACTTACACTATACCTCAGAGATAACCATCAGTGCAGGACAGCGGGAACTGGCATCATATGCCCAAGGAATAGAAAAAGAAAGTTCAAACCAGGCAATCTAAGACATATTTAGCAGTAGTAAAACAAGTAATGCAATAATTGTCTGAAAGAAGAAAATGTCAAAACATGCCAGAATAGTATTTAATGAGAGTTCTGGTAACATCACAGTCATGGGAGTATGATGACAGTGAAGCTCTGTACCCACCAGCATAATTCATCATAATACAGGCTTTTATTTTCTAAGAAAAAAACTTACAACAAACTGCACAAGGAGAATACAGATGTCCAGGCAAACAAAGGCAAAATGAGTGACCTCTCCTATAAAACATGAGGCTATGTTGGAGGAAACACAGTAGAGTACCACAACTACCAGGGCCCACTCACCCCGATCCAGATCCCTGGCCTCAATTTCTTCCATGGACCTTGAATTTGATGATGATGATCAAGGGGTTCTTGCTGACCTGGCAGTATAGAAAGCACTTCTTTCCATGCAGAAAATCAAATCAGGCCTTCATGAACTTAAAATTAATCTGAAGGCCCTAGATTGCAAAATCACAGTGATGGGGGAAAAGGCAGGAGATGATCAATACAGGAGACATACATGGTAGGCTGATACTATATCTTTTATAAAGGGAATGGGAGCTCAAGCAGTACAATAGGTAGAAGATAAAGGAAACTGTGGGTGGTGCAACAACTTCCGGATTCATAGTATGAAGTAAGGAGCAGGGAAGAGCATCCCCACTGTAATAGACTTTATCCAGTATGTCTCTAAAACAGTGCTTGATCTTCTAGATAGCCCCATACTAATGAATGAAACAGTGTACAGATCAGACAGCTTATTTGCACCTAAATCGACAGACACAACAGCCAGGCCATGCTCTATGATTGTGAAAATGCTCCATTTTCAGAGCAAAGAATGCATCCCTTCAGCAGAAGGACAGTGCTCAGGGAGCAACCAGTAATTTTTGACCATGGCTTTTCTAATTTATTGCAGGCAAAATGGCAAGCAGTGAGGGAGTGATCAAACCATTAAAAGAAAAACGTAATATAAAGGAAAGCGTAGCTTCCCAGCAAAACTCAAACTGAACTTGAACAGTGGGATTTGAACATATGGCTTCCTAGAGATGCAGCCACACAACTTAAGAAATTGCAAACTGACTGTCCTAACGTTGAAATGGAAGAGAAGGGAAATTGCTTACTAAGAATGGTGTGACAGCAGGCTGGCAGAGAAAGGAAAAGAATGAGGACCAAAGACATATTCCCTGCACAACTGAAGATAGACATTGCATCTGTTTTGCTGAGACAAAAAATTTACATAGAAACATAGAAGTTGATGGCAGATAAGGACCGCAAGGCCCATCCAGTCTGCCCATTTTTTTTTCTACCTTATGAATGTGCCATTGGCCTTTGCTCTGTCAATGGCCTATCTATTCATACTCATCTGTATTGCTCCCTTATGCCTATCCCATGCCTATTTGAAGCCCTGCACTGTAATCATATCCACCACTTCCTGAGGTAGGCTGTTCCATGCATCCACCACCCTTTCTGTGAAAAAGAACTTCCTCACATTGCCCCTTAATCGGCCTCCCTCTAATCTCATGCTGTGTCTTGTCCTGCTATTTTTTTTATATTGAAACATGTTCGACTCTTTCACCTTGTTAATGCTCTTAAGGTGTTTGAATGTTTCAATCATATCACCTCTCTCCCTCTTTTGCTCTAGGATATACATATTGAGCTCAGTTAATCTGTCCTCATATATTTTCTGTTGCAGTCCCTGCTTCATTTTGGTTGCCCTTCTCTGGACTGCCTCAATTTGGTTAATGTCCTTGTGAAGGTGTGGCCTCCAGTACTGCACACAGTACTCCAGATGGGGCCTAACCAGTGTCTTGTAAAGAGGGATTATTACCTCCCTCTTCTGGCTTGTGATACTAATACACCCCAACATCCCACTAGAAACATAGAAACATAGAATTTGATGGCAGATAAGGACCGCTTGGCCCACCTAGTCTGCCCATTTTCCTACCTAACAGATAAGCTGCAGATCCTAGTTAACCAACAGCTTACTTCCTCCTATCCCCCACTAGGACTGCCTTATGGCTGTCCCATGCATTCTTGAATTCCCCCACTGTTCTTGACTCCACAACCTCCTCAGGGAGGCTGTTCCATGCATCCACAACCCTCTCTGTGAAAAAATACTTCCTTACATTACCTCTGAGCCATCCCCCCTCTATCTTCAAATTGTGCCCCCTTGTTCTTGCAAATCTTTTTCTGAAAGATGCCACCCTCTTGGACTTTGTTGATTCCTTGAGGTACTTGAAAGTTTCTATCATGTCCCCTCTCTCCCTCTCCTTTCCTCAAGGGTATACATATTAAGCTCCTTTAGTTTTTCTTCGTATGTCTTTTGGTGCAGACCCTGCACCATTTTGGTTGCCCTCCTCTGGATAACCTCCACTCTGTCTATGTCTTTGCAGAGATAGGGTCTCCAGAACTGCACACAGTACTCCAGATGGGGTCTCACCAACTGTCTGTACAGAGGGATAACAACTTCCTGTTTTCTACTATTGATGCCTCTCCCTATACATCCCAGTATCCCCCCAGCCTTCCTTACTGCCTTCTCACATTGCTTGCCCACCTTTAGGTCATCTGATATAATTACCCCCAAGTCCCTTTTCATTTTTACTGTTGTCAGTATCTCACCCCCCATTGTGTACCCTTCCCCTGGGTTTTTGTTTCCCAGGTGCATTACCTTGCACTTCTTTGCATTGAATCTGAGCTGCCATACATTTGACCATTCCTCCAACCTTGCCAAGTCCCTTCTCATCCTTTCCACTCCATCTGGTGTATCAACCCTGTTGCAGATCTTTGTGTCATCTGCAAAGAGACATACTTTTCCTTCCAGTTCCTCTGTAATGTCACTTATAAAAACTTTAAAAAGGACCGGTCCCAGTACTGAACCCTGCGGTACCCCACTAGTAACCCTCCTTTCTTCACTGTGGACTCCATTTACTACTACCCTTTGCGTCCTGTTGTCTAGCCAATTTTTTATCCAGACTACCACCTTGGGACCCACTCCAAGGCTGGCTAACTTGAGTATTAATCTTTTGTGTGGGACTGTATCAGATGCCTTGCTAAAATCTAGGCAAGCCATGTCCACAGCCCCTCCCTGGTCTACTACTTTGGTCACCCAGTCAAAGAAATCTATTAGATTCGTCTGACATGACCTTCCCATCATGAATCCATGCTGCCTTGGGTCCTGTACCCCACTGGCCTCTAGGTACTCAACAATTCTTTCCTTCAGAAGTGATTCCATCGTTTTCCCTACCACTGAGGTCAAACTAACTGGTCTGTAGTTTCCTGCCTCTGTCCTGCTCCTACTTTTGTGAAGAGGAATCACATCCACCCTCCTCCAGTCCTCAGGTACCACCCCATCCTCCCATGATTTGTTAAAGAGAGTAGTCAGTGGTGTCGCTAGTTCTACCCTTAGTTCTTTAGAATTCTTGGGTGAATCCCATCAGGCCCATTGGTTTGTCCACCTTCAATTTTATTAGTTCTTTCAGAACCTTTTCTTCTGTAAATGGGCTGGTATCGACCCCGTCTTCAGAGTTTTCTCTTGTTTGGTTTAGATACCTCCCCCTCTTCTTCTTTTGTGAATACTGAGCAGAAATATTCGTTCAGTATCCCTGCTTTTTGACTGTCACCCTCTACCCACATTCCCTCCCCTTTATTAAGCCTCAGTATCCCTCCTTTGGTCTTTCTTCACTCCCTAATGTACCTATAAAAGGTCTTATCCTCCTTCTTAACAGAGTTGGCTATCCTTTCCTTGGTTTGGGCCTTTATTATTCTGACTGCCTTCCCAGCCTCTTTCTGCTTTAACTGATAAAAGTTCTCTGTCCTGCTCCTTCTGTGTTTCCTTATATTTCCTGAATGCTATCCTTTTCTCCTTAACCTTCCCTGCCACCTCTTTTGATAACCATAGCATTTTTTTCCTTCGTTGTGTTCTGTTGATTTGCTTTACAAAGGCTTGTTGCCTCTGTGATGGCTGTTTTGATTACTCCCCATTGTTCCTCCACCCCTCCTTCTTGCCTGTTTGCTAGTGCTTTTCTGAGGCACGCTCTCATTTTCCCAAAGTCAGCCCTCCTAAAGTCCAATACTCTTGCTTTTGTATGGCTTGATTGTATGGCTGTATTTATCGTGAACCACACTATTTGGTGGTCGCTTGTTCCCAGAAAGCTAGCCACTTCTAAATCTGAGATTCTTTCTCCATCCCCATTTGAGTGTACCAGGTCTAAGATTGCTCCCTCCCCTAGCCTTACCTACTGCTTTAGTGGTCTGCTTGGATAATTTCAGGTCATCGGTGATGATGATGCCCAAGCCTCTTTCTTCCCTTATCACTGCCAGCAACTCCCCTCCCAGCCTATAGGTGGCTTCAGGGTTTCTCTTTCCCATGTGCATGATCTTGCATTTCTTTGCATTAAACCCCAGTTGCCACTCTTCCGACCATTTTGCCAGTTTATCCAGATCTCTTCTCATTCTGCCCACCCCATCTGGATCATCTACTCTGTTGCAGATCTTCATGTCATCTGCAAACAGACAAACCTTACCCTCCAGTCCATCTGCAATGTCACTGATGAAGACATTGAAGAGGACTGGCCCCAGGACTGATCCCTGAGGTACCCTACTTGTGACTTGCATCTCTTCTGACTGTATACCATTTACCACCACTCTCTGTTTTCTGCCCGTCAACCAGTTTGCCACCTAGTTGGCCAACTTCTGACCCACCCTGAGCCTACCCAGCTTATTAATCAATCTTCCATGTGAAATAGTATAGAAAGCTTTGCTGAAGTCAAGGTAGGTGACATCAACTGCTCCCCCTTGGTCCTCCACTCTGGTTACCCAGTCAAAGAAATCTATGAGATTAGTTTGACAGGACCTTCCTTTTGTAAACCCATGCTGTCTAGGATCCTGTGCTCCTATGGATTCCAGGTGTTGCACTATCCTTTCCTTAAGGGCTGCCTCAATAATCTTGCCCACTACTGATGTAAGACTGACTGGTCTGTAGTTCCCCACCTCCTCCCTGCTACCACTCTTGTGGAGCGGGATCACATGAGCACATCTCCAGTCTTCTGGGAACTCTTCTGTGCTCAGAGACTCACTAAACAGTTCTGATAATGGCTAGTTCCACCCTTAGCTCCTTTAGTACCCTGGGATGTATGCCATTTGGTACCATTGCGTTGTCCACCCTGAGCTTATCGAACTCCTGTAGGACCCTTTCTTTTGTGAAGGGACTAGTGCACACCTTCCTCCCCCCTGTGCCCATGGTCCTGAGCTGTGGGCCCTGCCCTACCTTCTCTTCAGTAAATACTGAGCAGAAGTATCTATTTAGGATAGATGCTTTTACATGGTCCTCCTCCTCACATGCCCCCTTATCTCCTTTGATCTTAGCAATACCCCCTCTGGACTTTCTCCTTTCACTAATGTATCTATAGAAAGTCTTGCCTCCTTCTTTTACTGTTTGTGCTAGTGTTTCCTCAGTTTGGGCCTTTGCCTGCCTTACTGCCTTCCCTGTTTCCCTTAGAGAAGTTTGGGGTGCCTCCCTATCTTCATCCTGCTGCGTTCCCTTATATTTCCTGAAGGCCAGCCTTTTGGCTCTGACCTTTTCTGCTACTGTTTTTGAGAACCAAAGTAGTTTCCTTCTTCTTTTTCACTTCCTTTTCTCTCTAACACAATGGGATGTTGCTTTAAGTATTGCATCCTTATTGCTTGCCCACTTTGTCTGTACCCCGTCACCTGTATTTCTTTTTGCCAGGGCTAGCTTAACTTTGTTGGCCATCTCATCAAATTCAGCTCCTCTGAAGTCCCATATTTTTGCCTTGGAATGGGATGATTTAGTTCTAGTGGCCAAATTGAACCATACCATGTGATGATCACTGGCCCTCAGGTGACCTTCTACCTGGAGATCTGTGATCCTCTCCCTGTTAGTCAGTACTAGATCTAGGATAGTCCTGTCTCTTGTGGGTTGTTGTACCAGTTGTTTGAGGCCCTCCCCCTGCAGGGAATCCATCATGTGTCTAGTTCTGGCAGATGTTCCTGCTGGTATTGACCAATCTGTATCTGGCATGTTGAAGTCTCCCATTATCAGAACCTCCCCTTTAGCTGTCATGTTTTGTATATCTTTTAACAGTAATGTGTCTATGTCCTCCCCCTGATCTGGGGGCCTGTAGGCAACCCCAGTTCATATGGCTGTCCCATTGCCTGTTTCCAGGGTGACCCACAGATCTTCTGGCTCTTAATGTGTATTCTGGATTTCTGTAGCTTTGATATTTTCATTGACATACAGGGCCACTCCACACCCCTTTTTTGTACCTCGGTCTCTTCTGAACAGTACATAGCCAGGTACTGAAGTCTCTCAAGTGTGGTTATTGGTAAACCACATCTCGTCAATTGCTACTATGTCCAGTTTAGCCTCTGTCATTATTGCCTGCAGGTCTGGGATCTTGTTTCCCAGACTGCGAGCATTTGTGCACATGATTTTCCATTTGCCAGATTTCAGTGTGTTAGTTGTTGGGTGAGGTCTGTGTGTTGTGTGGGGAGCTGGACCTTTTTTCCTTACCTGATGATGCAAATGAACAGCAAACATGCTGAACTCCTGTTTGATCACTAGCTGAGGGGGAAGGGGTGTTCTTCCCATTTGACGTGTGGGGTGCTGCACCCCCTCCCCATTTGCTAGTTTAAATATTCTGCAAAGAAGTCAAACTTCTGCCCCAATGCACTGACTCCCTCCTTAGTCAGATGCAGTCCATCAAATTTAAAGATCTTTCGCTCCAAAACTTTTACCAGTTCCCTACAAATTTGTGTCCTTTTTCCTGGTACCAGCCCTTGAGCCAAATGTTTAGCTCCTCTATCTCCCCTTCGCTGACCTTCTGTACATCTGCCCCCTCTCCCAGACTGGCAGGATCTCAGAGGAGAAGATGATGGGATGAAATGGATGATAGTTTGTCACCCAGCCTGGTCAAGTGTTCCTTGGTCTCCACAACTGGCCGGCTGGTGAGATCTTTAGTTCCTATGTGTACCAGGATGTCAATGTTTTCTCCTGCTTCCTGAACAATTTTAGTAATTCAGTCAGTGTCTCTCCACGCTGATGTACCTGGGAGACATCTGACCACTACCCCTGGCTGGAGATAGGTATCAACTCCCTGAATCATGGAGTCTCCTATGATCAGAAGTTTTTTGGATTTCCTTTTTGCTTTTTTTGTTTTGGTTCCTGTTTTGGGCGAGTTTTGTTGTGCTAGCTCCTGTGCTGTAGTGTCCTGCTCTGCAGTGTCCTCTGCTCCTTTGTTTGATTTCAGAGGTAGAGGCAGATACCTCTGTGTAGTTTTTATATGGTTTGTGGAGGTAATATGTAGGAGAGCACTGAGTGATGGGGCACAGGATTTGCCCCTCCTAACCACCTGCCAACCTCTTGGACCAACTACCCTCTGTGGTTGAGGTGCTTCCGCTGGATGTTGGTGAAATGGCAGGTGGTTCTTATAATATATTTCCTTTTGACTTTGCAATTTGAGGTGTGCAGTCTCTGCCCATGCTGCCTGGAGCTGAGTCCTTAGATCTCCAATGGCCCAGCATGTAGGACAGTGTCCTAAATCCTGTAAAACTGCCCTTCTGTAAAATGTTCTGCAGTACCTGCAGTTAATGATATCCATTCCAGATAAGTTGTTGCACTTATAACCTGATCAGAGTAACTAGAAGGAAGAAAATGAAAGCAAAAGTTTGATTTTGTGTTTTGTTTGTTTGTTTTTGTGTAACTTGTTATAACAAGTTAAATTACTAGTAGTAGTAATAAGGATGAGAAGGGACTTGGCAAGGTTGGAGGAATGGTCAAATGTATGGCAGCTCAGATTCAGTGCAAAGAAGTGCAAGGTAATGCACCTGGGAAACAAAAACCCAGGGGAAGCATACACAATGGGGGGTGAGATACTGACAACAGTAAAAATAGAAAGGGACCTGGGGGTAATTATATCAGATGACCTAAAGGTGGGCAAGCAATGTGAGAAGGCAGTAAGGAAGGCTGGGGGATGCTGGGCTGCATAGGAAGAGGCATCAGTAGTAGAAAACAGGAAGTTGTTATCTCTCTGTACAGACAGTTGGTGAAACCCCATCTGGAGTACTGTGTGCAGTTCTGGAGACCCCATCTCCACAAAGACATAGACAGAGTGGAGGCTGTCCAGAGGAGGGCAACCAAAATGGTGCAGGGTCTGCACCAGAAGACACACGAAGAAAGACTAAAGGAGCTTAATATGTATACCCTTGAGGAAAGAAGGGAGAGAGGGGACATGATAGAAACTTTCAAGTACCTCAAGGGAATCAACAAAGTCCAAGAGGGTAGCATCTTCCAGAAAAAGAGATGTGCAAGAACAAGGGGGCACAATTTGAAGATAGAGGGGACAGCTCAGAGGTAATGTGAGAAGTATTTTTCACAGAGAGGGTTGTGGATGCATGGAACAGCCTCCCTGAGGAGGTCGTGGAGTCAAGAACAGTGGGGGAATTCAAGAATGCATGGGACAGACATAAGGCAGTCCTAATGGGGGGTAGGAGGAAGTAAGCTGTTGGTTAACTAGGATCTGCAGCTTATCTGTTAGGTAGGAAAATGGGCAGACTAGGTGAGCCAAGCGGTCCTTATCTGCCATCAGATTCTATGTTTCTATGTTAGTGCCCCTGTAAATGAGGTCACCGTGTGGATACCCCACTGATCTGCCCCTTCCTGCTTTGCTACAGGAAATGTCACAAATGTGCTACCCTGTAAAAGGAGTTTAGTGTGGGGTGCTTGGGGATAGGGATGGGTGGCTGGGCTCTTCCCCTGCCACAAAGGAAGAACCACGGATGAAAGAAACAAGGAGGTAAGAGCAGAAACAATCAGCCAGCAACAAATGCAGTAGCCCTGAAAGCTTATCCTAATGATAGATAAAACTGTAAAACCTGTAAAGCACCACCTGTAATAATTTCACAGATATAGTATGTGGCAGGGCTACAGTATTCACCTCAAGACCTTTTCCATTTTTTCTGTGCTTAAAAGACTGTTGCAACAGCGCTCTTATCTTTTTCCTTTCTGTCCCCCTCTTTTTGTTCCCTGTAAGCAGGTAGGCCACCTGCCTAATGTTCTTGCTGTCCCTTTTATAGTGGTCTCGTATTTGAGTACTGTAAATCGCTAAAAAGCCCTCGATCATGTGCGTCATATCGCTTAAGGGGTCATGCCATCGATCGCTTACTTCTAACGCAGTACAGCACGTCACGAATGTGCGAAAACGCCAATAAGCAAGGCGAAGAGTAAAAATGTTCAGTGCATTGTTAATTGCCCCTTGTTGATAGAGAAGCTTAAAACAAGTATTTTAAATGTTCCTGCAGCTCTCAGGAAGATTACATAAGCTGTGGTACAAACAATGTATATATGGGCTGAGTTACAATGCCCTGATACCTTTATCTGTTCCCCTAAGTTGGCTTCTAGCGCAGATAGGGATTGGTGAGCCTTGTAAAGGGTTCAACAATGTAGACTGTGTCCAGAAACTGTTTGTCAGTCACATCTTCAACTATAAAGCGCTCAGACCTTGAGTAGAATGCCTTTCTCCCCCCCACCACCTTGTTTCTAATGTTTATGAGCTGGTTTGCTTCTCTAAATAATCCCCCTCAATGAGTCTGTATTATATGAAAGACAAAATACCTGCTATTGTAGCATTCTACCACGCGATGCTGGCTGATGGTCTAACACTAGTGGGACACTGCTGCTCTATAGATCTGGCCAGCCCTTCCTCTACCATTATTATAGGCAGACTTCAAGGGGAGGTACCTGTCTATGATTGACAGGAGGTGATTAATTCCTGAAATATAAGTTAGCCACTGATAAAATAGCTTGTAAATATTTTGAAATGGTCTGTATAATGCCTGATAATGTTTAATGATGTTTGGAATGGAAATATAGCTATAGATATGGAAATATAAAGTATTTATGGGAAAATTGGGTAATAAGGGGAGGAGAATTCCTAATCACATGATAGCCCAGCACTATAAAAAGGGCTGACTTATTCTAAGGTCAGTTAGTTCATTTTGGGCTCAGCAGGGCGCTGTGCTCTCTATTCTTCTGGTCCTTTCCGGCCTATGCAGTCACATATATTATGTTTTATGGATACCTGGATGTAGTTGTTTTGTTTGTTTTTTTTAAGAAGTACAGTACGCTTAAAGTCAAGATTAATTTGTGTAAAGATCACTGAATAAAGACGTCTGACTTTATACTCCAGCTGGTGTTGCCTTGTATATCCCACGCTCCTGTTACATACCCTGTAAGAAACACTTTGCTACAGAGAAAAATAAAGCAGTAACAGAAGATATACCTTGCAAAAGACAATTTGAATCAGAAGATTACAGCAGTAATCTGTTAGCACACACCTGTATGCACACCCTGTAATAATGCAGCAGAAGGTATACCCAGCAACAACAATTTGAATCAGAGAAAAATAAAGCAATAACATGTTAGCAACAAACAGTAACAATCCCTGTGAGTACAAAATAAAAATAACAACACACAGTAAATCTGCCTAGCAAAAAGAAGCCTTAATCCTTTCCCTTGCTCTGGTAAGGTTCTTTGCTCTGTCCTTTCAAGCAACCTAGAAGGAAAGAGCTCAGGTGAAGCTAGGTGCCTTGGCCAGCAAATCTAGTTTTCCACCTCCACAAGGAAAGGGGCACAGCTCTATTGCTGTAACCCATGTTGTACATGGAGTTTTTTTTTTTTTTCATTCTAGCATCTGGATTATCACAAGTTTTGATTTTGGGATGGGCAAATTAATACTTTGTATCTGGAATGGAAATGGTAAATTAAGATAGGGAGGCTCTGAAGCAGGGGTCATAGGTTACACAGGGGGTACAGATGCAGCCACACAGTATATTTAAGTGGGCACTAAAGTTCTGGATGGCAGTGTAAAGTGGTGCAAAACTGATGGTCAGTTTCCAAGGTACAAACACACAATCCTGCAAGTTTGGGCATTGTGTGTGGTGGTGGGGCTGCCATGATCAGCCAACCTGGGTCACCCTTCCATACCATGATAATCCTGGGAGGAGTATGGGAGGAGTGCAGAAGGTGAGAGATTCTACTGAAGGCAACTGTGCTAATACTGTAGCTAGTCTTGAATCTTGAGCATTTAGTTACAGTGAACTGTAACAGGGCTTCGAGGAATCAGTGCAGCAGGGCCAGACTGCTTTCAGTTTGGACTGGAACAGTATATCCATTCATACAATGAAGAAATATTCAGCCCATCTGTCTGCATTTCCCTTAATGAAGCTATTGGAGACTTGGAGGATTTTACACGGCAGGGGTGGGCTGATCCTCCTCTTACAAGTTGGTTGATTACTTGAAGATAAATCAAACAACAAGTGTTTCAAGGGGATTCAGAGGTAGTGTGATGGCACATAGGGAACCAGGGGGCTCCTGGCAGCTTACCCTGGAGTTACCAGTTATACTAATCAATCCCATGTGATTTGAGGGGACAGAATCTTATTGAAAATGTTAAAATAACCTATTGTCATTGATCCAAAGGATCCAAAGGGACATGTTACTGGTTGAGGGGTGGGGAACTAGGAGCACAACAGCAGTCTCAGGTGATAAAGGCTCTCATTTGGCTTGTGAGATAGTATCTGACTTCAAGAATAAGATGTCAGGCTCAGATACCATGCCTGAGTGTGGGAACTCATGTCTTTGAAGGCAATTAGTGGACCCAAGGCAGGGAAATAACATCTACCCAGTACAGTGCCTTTCCTCAGAGTTACCTTGAAGTGTACATGTTTTCTTTTATTGGTGGCACTATGTGGGAGATTATGGAAGAGTTTTGAGAATTTTTCTTCATGTTAAGAAAGAAATGCAGGTCTATTGTTTTTTGATGTTCTGGTTTTAATGTGTTTTTCTATTTGCAGTGCAGCATAGGAAAATTAAGTTTAGACACAAAAGATATAAATTATGTTTTAATTAACCAGAGCTAACACTGAGGTTTTTTTATGATACTATTACTTAAACTTTAGCAAACATTATTATGTTGAAAGAATTCCTGCGCAAACCTGCCAAAGGTCTTGCGCTAGCCATTTCACTAAAATGGCTATTTTATGGGCAAATACTACAGGAGACAGGATATTAAAGACATGTACAAGAACAAGTATGCCTGTGTGCAGAAGGAAAGAGATAACCTTTCCATGAATCAAAGTCTTAGGATAGCATACAAGAAGCTAAAAGAACCTGCCACAGTGAGAAGTACCTAAATCAGATAAATAGCCATAAATCCAAGGCCAAATGACACTGGAATGTTTCTCCACGTGGCAGAGTGTTCTCAATGACAACAACAAATGTTTAAATCGCTTTGTAAAAGAGGCAGATGGAAATGGCAAAATATTTTTGTATTTTAGGAAAGAATGCCCAAAGTCACAAACTTCTAAGTTATATTATTCCAAATGTTAGACTAATATTAGAATATGTTTAAAGGTCACGTGAAGAGATTTGAACTTCTCAAAAAAAGGACTGGAATCTGTATTACTGGAAAAAATATGAAACTACCTCATGAATAAGGAATATGAGCTGGACTTATCACTTGAAAAAGAGGACAAGTACTTCTTCTGTATGCTTTTTACCTTGGTCAGGAAAAGCAAAGGACACTGAAACATCTCTCCCTGGAAAGTGCCTGCATGAGAATGCTACAAAAATGTATTTATGGACACTGCTTTGGAATGCCACTATAGACAGCACCAAACCCTGGCATCAGCTAATCTAGGGCATTGGAACTCTCAACTTTTTGTTAAGAAATCCATAATCTGGCATGATAACTCATGTCAGCTAACAAATCAGGAGTTACAGAAGATGGTACTAGAACTGAACCTGTGGCTCAGAAATCTGCCAGCAAAAATAACTCCTGCCGCCCATCTAAGACTGCAAACGTTTCATGTAGTTAGAGAAATTTAAGTATTAATTTTTGTTTAAAGGCATGTATTGGTAGTAGACACTGGCATGGATCAGTCTATTATTTTAAATGAAATTTAATGGATATACATGATAGCCAAATATGTCTGATTATGTCTGCCTAGAGATAAACCTTAGTGTTACCTAGCAGTATGTTTTTGTTTTGTTTCAGCCTTGAACAAATTACTTATGCTGATATACTAACTGGCATATTGTCTACAATACGGTCTGTATGTGTGAAACATAGTGCATTCTATTAGATCCTCTGTAGTGTGTAGCTTAGTTAATAAATATATCATATTTATAACAAAGCTTGTTTTAATCTCTTCTGAATCACAAATGTGTGATTATATGCACATCAAATAACTTTTTTTAATTCTTTGGCTGTGAATATATATGATCCATAGTAATAAAACTATTTTACTACCAATCAAAAGGGAACATATCTCATTACATAAAGTCACAGAACCGGCTCACCAGGCATACAATATATTAATGCTGTCCACACCAAAACATTTTGTGAAAATAGTTACAGCATTTTACTGGAAACTGCAGCAGTAGAAAACAGAGACCTCCACGGAGGACAAAAAACAGACATTTCACCTGTTGATTTTGTCAAAGAATACTTGTTGCAGCCTCCCACATGAGGATAAAGAAGGCAGGGATGATGATCCTTATTAGAAAACTGATACCGTTGGTGATAACTAAGTCAGATACTGGGATGAAAGGTGGATTATTGTTGTTGGGGGGACTGAACATAATCAAGTTAATTTCAGTTCATTTCCCACATCACTCCATGAGCCCAGGCCCTTGTGACCTTCCTATGAACTCATTTCCCCACTTCTATATACTAAAGCAGTGTCAGTGGCTCAGCAGATTGCACACTCACCTCTGAGGCTGAAAGATCAGAAGGTTGTGGGTTCTATCCCCACTCCAGGTACTTGCGTTAAATCCTAATACTGACACTGTAGTGCAGCATGAGGGGGTGCTGCACTCCTGAGGTGCTATCTTTCAGATGAGATGTTAAACCAAGGTCCCATCTGCCTATTCTGGTGGTAGTTCAGGTGGATGTTAAGATCGCATGGCACTTCTCGAAAAGAGTAGAGGTATTTTTATTGTAAAGTGGACTTCATTAAAATCATATACAAATAATATCACAGTTCAGTAAGAAAAAGGGAAAAACATAGTAAACTAAATCATAAAGAAATAGAAGCAAGTCAAATACAAACACAAATATTTCACAGTTAGACTCTAATAATGAGAGAAAGGGATAAAAAAAACACAGGATGGTTCATCAATCCATAACCAAACCTTAAACATGGTGTGGAGACATATTGAACCTAAGCATTCATTACAGTTAATCCATAAATACCTCACTTTTTCTGGAGAAAATCGACTTTTGTCTAACTGGTAAATTATTTTATAAATTTTCATATATTAGAGAACAGCTCTAAATAAGACACAAATCTGTGCTGTAGGGCCCACATTCAGCGGGCCTGCCAAAAAAGTAACAGATAATTGCAAATGCAACATATATGGTGTCTGTGTAGTATTTGGTCCAGGGTCCCTCTATGGGCCCATATACCAAAACTGGGTAGGTTAAATAAGAAAAAAGTGGCTCCTTCCATTGGCCATTCAAAAAAGGACAAAAAATATTTAGTGTAGGGACATTACAGAAATAAGTGTTGCTGAGTTTCCAGGATTTGAATACAAGAAGTCCTAGAACAATACCTATCTGAAAGTTGTTTGTGCTTATTGATACCTTTAACAGTTAATCTGCCATAGTTCTTAAGTCAAATACAGTCCCAGGCAAAGGGGTGGGATCATGGGGTTACTCAGATGTTTAAGCACTTCCCTGACCTGATCCACCCGGCAAAGTGGGAATTTCACAGGAGTCTGACATTCTACCTGTAGAATCATATTGTAGACAGAGTTCCTATCCGTAGTCTGAAGCAGAGGAGCTTGAACTTGGGGGATTGCTGAGAGCCTTTAAGAGGCCCTGAAGCAGCCCTCTCCCCTCACAATACTGCCCAGCAGAGGAGCTTGAACTTGGAGGATTGCTGAGAGCCTTTAAGAGGCCCTGAAGCAGCCCTCTCCCTTCACAACACTGCCTAGCAGAGGAGCTTGAACTTGGGGGATTGCTGAGAGCCTTTAAGAGGTAAAGCCTCCTGCACTACAGCCTGCTTGTAGTGTGGCTCTTCCTGGAGTAGCCCTCCCAGCCCCTGTCCTTAACCTCAGAGCCCAGGCCCTTACCCTAAAACTTACCCCTGACCCCTCTAAAGGCCCCCTCTTTCTAAACTCCGCCTATATTCCCCCAAAAAATCAAATTCAGGCCCTGGTCCCTCTAATAGAGTATCTCACCTCTCTACCACATTCCCCTGAGCATATTCTCATGGGTGATCTAAACATCAACTGGCTTAGCCCCGCATCCTCCTCCACCTGCGACTCTTTTACTGCTATTGACCTAATGCAACTTGCTACCCAACCAACAAGAGTGAACCCCACAATAGGGTCGAGCACTCTTCTGGATGTAGTCCTCACCAATTGACCTAACCAAGTTTGCAATCTACAAGTCCTTCTGGATGGAATCAGTGACCATTCCCCTATTCTTTTCCATTGGATTACGTCCCTAACCAAACCCACTGCACAGGCCACCCTACGGCGGCGGTTGCGACCAGGTGGGCTGAGAGGCCTGAAGCAACTTCTAGCCCAAGTTGACTGGTCTCCCACTGAGACTGCCCCCAACCTTGATTCTGCCCTGGCCTTCTTCACCTTAATGTTTAACAAAGCTTGTGATATCTTCGCAACCCTAACCATACTTCGTTCCAAGGTACGGCATACTCCCTGGGTCACTCCTTCCCTACTCCAACTCCTTAGGCACAGGGATAACCTGTGGCACCTAACCACGGAAACTGGCTGCCCTGCCGACAGACAGGCATATGCTGCTGCCCAAAATAAATGTACCTGGGCCATACGCAAAGCAAAGGCCGATCATTATCGGGCCTCACTCACCTCACCTCATCCTGGGGGAATGCTAGAACCTTCTGGGATAACATCAGACAATTAAATGGTGGTACACGCTCTCCTCCACCTTCCCAAATCAATATTGAGGGTATTATCTCTACTGATCCTACCCTCATTGCTAACCATCTCAATAAATCCTTTACTGACCTTAGCTCTGTACTCCCTAGCAACTTTTTTGACCCCCCCACTCTCCTGACCCTGCTCCCTCACATGTATCTTTCCACTTCCACTGGGTTACTGGCAATGAAGTCAGACCGTAACTGACCAAGGCCCTAAGAAGCAACACCACTGGCAGTGGCTCCTTGGACCCCAGACTCCTCAGCCTGGCATTGGACCAGGTCATCGCCCCAATCACTAGCCTCTTCAACAAATCACTCTGTCTAGGGCAATTTCCATCAGCCTGGAAAATTGCCACTGTCACTCCCATACATAAGGGTGGAGATAGGGCCTTTTCCGGAATTATCGTCCCATCTCAATCCTCTCACCACTCTCAAAAGCCTTAGAGAAAGTATCCTCCCAAATATCTGAGTTTCTTACCAAATACAGTATCCTCTGCCCTGAACAACACGGCTTCTGTGCTGGGCACAGCACCAATACCGCCCTCATTGAGTTTTCTAACTTCTTCCATTCCTCCCTGGACTCGGGCTCTCTTGCTGATGCAGTGTTCATTGATCTGTCAAAAGCCTTTGACACCGTATCCCACCCTCTCCTGCTGGATGCACTCAGCCATGTTGGCTTTGCTGCAGGACCGGTCTCATGGTGCTCCAGCTATCTGTCTGCCCGGTCCCAGCGTGTAAAAATCAATGGCACCCTCTCTGACCTCTGCCCTATCCAATCTGGGGTTCCCCAGGGCTCTATTCTTGGGCCCCTGCTCTTTTCCCTTTATCTCAACACCCTGCCAGGTGCCTGTACTGGTAAACTCCTCCTTTATGCAGATGATGCTGTTATCTTCGCTTCTGACCGTAACCCCACCACCCTCCAAGATTCTCTGCAATTATCCTATAAAGACGTGGAAGCCTGGTTTAAAGAACATAGACTGATTATCAATCTTAAAAAAGACCAAATCTATGATCTTCTCCCACCCCCAAAACAAAGCTAGTAATTTCCAACTTCAAGTCTTCGCCAGCTCTATGTTCCCACTCGAACAAGTTTACACATACAAATACCTTGGGATAACCTTTGACACTGCCCTCATGTTCCATTCCCATATCTCTGCCTTAGCCTCCACCACCAATATTAGGTTGGGAATCCTTTACCGCCACAAACACTGTCTTCCCCTGATGCCCTCCGACTCGCAGTTATGTCCTCCATTCTGTCACTTGTTGACTATGGCTTACCAGTCTACGGGGCTGCTGACCAGACCCTCGCTAAACAAAATCCACCTCACCTTAAATAAGGCCTGTTGACTAATCTTAGGTGCTCCCAGACTTACACATAACTGCCATCTTTATTCCCAGGCAAATCTGCTGAATCTTGACAAACGTCTTGGGTATCAAACCTGCATCCTTACAAAAAAAACTCTCCTTGGGCTCTCTTCTCCTGGTTTGACTGCCGTTATCCACCATGTAAACTCACTAGCTTCAACATGGTCCTCCTGTAAAACCAAGTTGAAGGTACCTAGGGCAAGGACCTCTCATTGACAACAGGCTTTCCTCTACCGTGCCCCTTCTTGGTACAATTCCTTCCCTGCCAGTATCTCAGACACCCCCACAATCTCTTGCTTTAAAACTACCCTCCGGAACCACCTTTTCACTACTTGTAGCTGTTGCTGTTTCTAAGCTATCTTGCTCACTCTCTGACAAAGCCCCCTGTTGGCTGCTCAAATCCTCTACCTTCTCTACCCTTGGTTCCTGTTACCTCCCTGTTGACTCCGCTAAAACACACTGTATTGATATCCTATATTTTTCTGATGTTCTAGTTATTTCCCTGAACAATTTTAACTTCACCAATCCTGTATGTGGTAAATTGTTGATCTCATTTGTCCTCCTGTATCCTCAAAAAAACTGTACACTGTTTCTCTGTACCAAGTTGTTATCACTGTATTGTCCTCTCTATGATGAGGTACCTTTGTAAACGAGCATCTGGCTCAAAGGTTGTAAACTGATGCTTAATAAATAAATACAAAATAAATAAATAAATAAATAAAAGTCCCCATTTCATTGCAGACTTCGGGCTGTCTAGGCCAAACCATGGGACTTTTGTATGTCTACCTAGTGAATGTGGTCTTTCTGATGCCCAGTGTGCCAGATTCAGTTGTAACCATTTATTTACCAAGGGTTTCCACAATTTTACCCCGGGTTTCAAAGCTGTGCCTATATTATATGATAAAAAGATACTAAAATAAAATGCTATGGGGTGTATCATATTCAGCGCCCCCTCTAAAACAGACCAATAAGTGAATTCCCATTTTACTAGGTTCAATCTGGACCCCCAAAAAGCCTGAAAGAATACACTATATAAGCAAGTTAAAAAATTCTGAGGAGGGGGATAAACATAGCATAAATACAGGAAAACAGGAACCAACAAAGTTTTAATGAGTACCACCCTTCGCTTCTTGGAGAGTTGCTGACCTTTCCACCCATTAACTAATCTATTGGCCCTAACAATCCTTTTCTCTCCATTAAGAGAAGTTATATTGTCTGGGCCAAAGTCAATACCTACAGTAGAACCATAATTGTATTGTGTGACACCTCAATTCCTGCTATATATATCCAGAATAGGATACTGGCATTGAACCCAGGGTAACACCCTTACTTTTTCCCAGGTTAACTTTCCTGCCATACCATCCATTGACATTGGGTATGATGAGGGCACTTTTGTACATAGAAATTATCCAGTTAACAAATACCTCAGGGATGCCAAAGGCTAATAGAGTGGAGAACAAAAACTTACGTGGAAGGCTGTCAAAGGATTTTTCCTGGTCAAGGCCTATGACATAGTCTTGCACATCTTCCTGCTCTCCTTGAAAAAAAGTTCCCTCAATATAATTAAGTTATCCTGCTGTTTTCTGCCAGAAACTGCACAAGTTTGGGGGGGTGGGGGCTGATGAGACAATCTGAAACTATTAGTAATCCAAACAAAAGGATTTTACTTAAAATTTTGAGGTCGGTATTAAGCAGGCTAAGAGGACGCCAGTTGCCTGTATCGGATCTTGGGCCTTTTTTGTGTAACAGTACTAAAACTGCTTCCTGCATGGAAGTAGCATATTTTGCAGTATCCAGCATATAATTAAAAAGAACCAATAAGGCAGGTGCTATTTCAGTACAAAACATTTTATACAGACCTGACCCAGACCTATCTGATCCAGGGGCAGTTCCAGAAGTCAGCTGAGTGATGGCAGTAACAACCTCTTCAATAGAAATTTTCTGAATTAAGCCCTTTGCATGTTCTTCCAAAACTTGGGGTAAACATAGTGATTGTAAGTACTCCTTGGCGTATATATTCTGAGGGTCTTCCCTAAAAAGTCCTCCATGTTGTTTTCAACCACCTGGAGTAGTTGTTGAGGTGAAGTGGCCATTTGACCCATATGTGTCTGTAATTCTGAAATAACCCTACTATCAACTCTAGATTTACATTGCCTGTAAGGGTCTAAAGACTTTTTCTGTACATTTGTACCAAATCTTAGTTCCTGATCCAGAGATTTGGCACGATTGTACTGTAAATTTGCCATTTGTTTTTTGATGTTCAGAATCTGAGTGCTAAAGTCTTAATGTGTCAGTTCTGTCAGGGAAATTAACCTTTGTAAGTGATGGCTCAACTGTAAATAGTGAAGGTAATCTTTATTTGATTTATGATTAGCCCTATTTTGAAAAAAAAACTGTCAAGAAGATTTTGTGTCTTCCCACCACTAGGAAATGTTCTCATATAGCTCCACCACAGAAAGCCTAGCCTTCCATTCCTTCCACCCTCCATAAACTCTGGATCTTGGGATCAGTCAATAAAGATTCATTTAGTCTCCATTTTGTTTTTTTACAGCACGGAACAAACTCCCATGAGACCTTAATCTTTATTGCCATATGATCTGTAAATTCGCAGGGCAAGGTCTGGACATCCATAATCCTTAAAACTGAGGAAACAAATATAAAATCTATTCTAGTTTTAAAAATGCCTCTAAAGTAGGTATAACCTCCTGCGGGATGTACTTTACGGTATGCATCTATCAATCCTACGGTACTTAAGATTAGTTTTAGTGCAACACAGTCACAAAATAGTTTGTCTGTTTCCATACTCCTGTCTGATTGCTTTAAGCCACAATTAAAATCACCTAACCAAATTATTAAAAGAGAGATATGGAGGAAGGACTGAATTTCTTTAAATAGAGCAACCCTTTGTGCTTTAGTCTGGGGGCGTCAGTTGCTATAAGATTAAACTGTTCCGAGAAAAAGGAGATGCCTAAAAGGAGGGCCCTACTAGGGTATATGTCCACCAATCTATACACTTTCAAATTAGGATTCATAAATAATATACATCACATGTGTCAGACCCAATTGACCAAAAAGAAGGTCCCAGGTGCCAAGCTTTAGACACCTGTTGTAACTCAAATTGGGTCTTAAGGTGGGTATCTTGTAAACACAGTATGTCAGTATTATCTTGTTGTAATGCATGTAGAGCTCCTCTTCATTTACGGTCCCCCTTAATACTGTTAATGTCTAATGTGGAGATAGTAAGGGTATGCATAATTAAGAAAAAAATTCTACAGAATTATATTTGTCCTTATTCCTAATTAAGGTGTTCTGGAGGCCTGTCTTTGCCTAGTCCTCTTGGCTATGGAGTCTTCCCCCCCACCCTACTCTGTGCCAGTAGTGGAGGCAATGGGGGAAGTGTCTGTTCCCTCTTCATCTGATTCTCTATCATCCCTTCTGGATGCAATGCGGCATACTTATTTCCAGTTTTCCAAGAGTGTGTGTCTGAAACTTGCTGTGGCCCTACCGCGTCAGTTTTTTGGGTTACTGTTTTGCCAAATCTAGTGCTTTTCTTTTGGGTGACCAACTTAAAAGGTCTTTCTGTCCCAACCGGAGGGGGGGTAATCTCAGAACTATTAGTATTTGCATCTTGAATTTGTGGGGTGGGGGACAGAGGTAGCTTCCTCCATTACGATAGAGCTAGACTGAACAGGATTCCTGGGGGATGCTTCTAAAAGCTGGGAATTGGAGTTTTCTAAGTTTACCAGTGGTTGTACAGGTGGTTGCATAGGTGGGAGATCCTGTATCCTTAAGGATTCCTGTGCTGCCCTTAGGCTCTGTTCTGCTATTCTCTTAGCCTGCTGTTGTTGCGCTACATTAATGAGTCCCTCATGGGAGGGGCAGTCCTCTTGGTTGTGTGAGGCCTATGGACACCACCCATATGCATGACCTGTGCGCTCACAGAGATTGCATTTAAAAAGATTTAAACAAGCAGATGCTATGTGATCAAATTCTAAACAATGGTTACAGCGTGAGGTGTCACATGCTGAACTAAGGTGTGCACGGGAACCACATTTAAAACAAGAGTGTGGTTGGCCAATGTAAAAAATGGAACCTCAGTCTTTACCCCAAAACAATGAACTAGGAAGGTGCACTGGTCCCGAATTTGTGGAATACAACTTAATTCTCGCTCTCCAACCCCCATCCCAAATCTGTTCACTGTCCAAGGTTGGGGTGGGTCTCCTCCGAACCTCACATCTTTGGCATAGCCAAAACAAAATGTCCTCCACATTCACCCCTTCAATTTTAAACATTATGGTAATATTTTTAACCAGGGGTTTAGTCAAAGGGATCACATGAAAGGGTATCCAAACTGGGTTGTTCTTTATTGCCTGATATTGTGCCCAAAAATTATCTAAATTGGAAACATTTTTAAAACTGATATCAAAGCTGGAATTACCCAAGCTTATGAGGGCAAAAATCTCTGAAGAAAATAACTTCATGGAGCCTTATAACAAAATGTTAGCTATATGGAGTTTATCGGGGGGGATTCTAAGCCTCCTTTATATAGTAGCCTGACTGCATTCCTATCTAGGGGCTGGCTCTCCTTTGTTCAAGAATAAATCAGAGTTTAAACATGGGATCTAACCTTGTTCTACCCTGTTCGTCCTGCACTAGGTCAGCAGGGGGGCCTACCATTAGGGGTTTTTCCCTCCACCAAATTGCCTGTGGGGGTATGGTATTAGGGGTTGGTCTATTTTCCTTATGTACAGTATTTGTAAACTTCTCTGCTCTAACTGTTTCAGTACTATATACAAACAACTCAGAATCAACAACAGTCATATTAGATGTAACAGCATTATTACCCCGGGATATGTTGGAGCTCGATTCGGGTCCTATGTTGGTGGCCACAGTACTTGGGATGTTAGAAATCATCTGCTGATATGAGGGATCCTGAGGATTCGGAGACCAGTTTCCAGGAGGTCCCTGAATCCAGCCTGCATCTTCTAAGGTGTAAACTGGGGACCAATTTCCTTCATCGACAGCAGAATTCCTCGGTACTGTTTGTGAGTTCATGTCTGTTGATGAATCCAGCATGTGTTTATTCCAGCTGCTGCCAGGAAGGCAAAAGCTTCTTCCGATGCCTGCGCTGCAGTCATACGTGAAGTCAGAGCAGTTGCAGAGTTCTGTACCTTGCGGGCATGTTTGCCCAGTCCTAATCTCTGTTTAGGGTATTTTGAATCCTTTGGTGTTCCACTCGGAGCCAAGTGCGGTGGATTTTGGCACACGGCATGTATACCATTTTCTCTGTCAACTACATTAGATCTGACACCCGGCAAAGCCTGTTCTGTGACTAGAAGTACATCAGCAGGCTTTGATGTGGGAGCAGCAGCTGCAAGATGACTCACCCGTTCTATGACAGTTTGAGCAGAAGAATTGACAGAAGTCTGGGTCTCGAGCAAAGTAAGTTCAGCTTCCAGCTTCTGAGCTTTCAATAAATGTTTCTGTTTCTTCACTTGAAGGCTCTGTACATGAGCCAAACATAGCTCTGGCACTATATTAATTTCTTTAGAGACAGGAGATTTTTGTGCACTCACTTTACTTTGTTAAGCAGATAAAACTTCACCTCTAATATCTTCCATGGAGAAAAAGCCTTCAGTGACAGTATCATCTTCAGAAAATTCAGCAGCAACCATAGCTAGTTTGACAGCCTCTTGAATTGAGAGGTTAGAGGAGGAGGCCTTCTCCCCTGCCTCTTCTACATCCATCCTGTCCACAGGCTCCTCCAAAGTGGCTATCTTGGAAAAGATGACCAAGGGTTCCCCCTACTGACAGAGTAGGGGATTTTTTTATTCATATCACAAAAGAACTCAAAAATCATACAATTTTACTTCATACAAACAATTAACAATAAATAACAATAAAAACATGAATACCATCCTGGACATGTAAATAATATCCTCAAACATGAAAGAAAATATATCCTTAAATAATTTTTCCAATACAAGAAGTTATGCACCAGATGAAAAACAAATAATATTTAATCCCCCCTTTTTTTTAAAAGGTGAAACATAAAGTAGCCTCCCATATCTCTTGAAAAAGACAATTTATTTAAATCTCCTATCTCACTATAGTACTCATACGGTTTAAATTATACAATCAAAAGAGTTCCATAAATTCTCCCAGTGTTCAAATGAAACATAGCTTTCTCAAGCGATTTAAATCTACCTATCTCAGTTTCCAGTATATGGAATAAATTGATTGGCTGAATGTCTTGCTGTTGTAATAATAATCTACATCTACTAATCCATATCCAATAAAGAAAAAAATATGAATAACTTGCAGGGTACTAAAAGTGCCCTGAGACAATTCAGTATCAAAAGAACCATAATATAAATTCTCAAATGAAGGAGGAATTGATAAGCAACTCTTCCAACGATGCTTTACAATATCCCAAAATTCCATAGCATAATAACAATTGAAATATAAATGCTCCATAGTTTCAAGAATTAATATGCACCTCCCTCTCGGGTAATAGCAACCTTGTAAAGATTTGTGTTTTTGATTGCTGCGTACATTAATTCTCCCATGGATCCCCAACCATGTAATGTCCCACATATGAAGTGGAATACGAGGGTTAATAATATATTTAGAAATGTTAAAACCTACCGCCTTAGGAAGTTTTTAAAAGAGGGTGTCGTGAAAATATTGCATTAAAATTTTTTTATATAATCCCTTTCTAGAAATACTTTTAATCACCTCCCAACTAATATTCCAACTTTTTATTTTATCGAAAATCTCACTCCAACTATCCATAAACAGGGACACCTTTTGTTTTTATGCATAAAATTTGCACTTTTCCATTCTTGCATTACTCCCTGCAAATGTATATTAATTAATGAACCCCAAATCTTACACTTATCTTTAACTACTGGTATCAAATTTGAATGTAAAAAAATAGTAAAGAAAAAAAGAATCGGATTAATTATTTCCAAACCTCCTGCTTTAATCTCTAAATACAAAATATTACGTTTGATCGGATTTAATCTGCTTCCCCATACACCATAAAAAAAATCTCATTAATGAGGTCTCCAAGTTTTTAGGTATGAAAAAAATATCACTTAAATATAAAAAAAGGGTATTAAATAAGTTTTAATTAAACACTTTTTTTTGAAAGTTTATTACAATTCCAACCAGTTATTTTTGAATTACCTTCTTGTAAAGCCAATTTCCAATTACACGTTGCACTATCACGCCTTCCAAAATATATTCCTAAAATTTTACAAGGTTGTTGTTCAATCTGAAAACTTCCCACCATGGATGGGATTTCTGGGAAACCTGTAATACTTAAACATTTACTTTTTAATTTAGTTATCCGTGCTCCCATAAGTTTCCCTAGCTCTGTAATAATCATACAAGCTACCCTTATAGAAGCATCATCAGGTAAAATGAGACACAAATCATCTGCATAGGCAATAATTTTTTTCTGAATCTTATAATCCCAAACAATTCCTTTAATCAAAAGGGAGCAGTTAGTTATCTGCAGTATGGGATCAAGAGCTAAAACATATAGGAGTGAGCTTAGCGGACACCCCTGCCAAACTCCTTTAAATAAACTATGTTTCCCTCCTCTCCATCCATTTTCTAATGGAATTACATACGCTAAGGCATAACACAGCTGTAACCATTGAACAAATGTATCAGGAAGACCAAATGCCTTCAAGCATTTCCATAAATATTCTTGCGATAATTCATCAAATGCTTTGGCTTGATCCAAATTTATTAAATAATCCTCCAAATTATCTAAATTCCCTGCCCCTGTTGCCATAATTTCTCGAATATAAATCAGTGCATCATATATCTTCCTTCCTGGAACCGCACAAAAGTGGGAAACACTAACCAAATCAGGCATCACCATAGATAATCTGTTCCCTAAAAGTTTTGAAAAGATCTTAAAATCTACATTCAATAGTGTTAATGGCCTCCAGTTTCCTATATCCAAATGATCCCCTATTTTAAATAAAAAAAAATAATAATCCCTGGTACATTTGCAGTGATAAACTCATATCAGTAATTAGAAAATTATACACTGCCAATAACTCTTTAGGCATCAATTTCCATAAAAATTTATATAAATTCTCCTGGCAACCTGCCTGAACCAGGAGAAACTTCATTTTTAAGAGATAAAATCACTCTTCCTAATTCTGCTTCAGTAAATGCCTCTGCCATTAAATTCTGTAAATCTGACGCTAAGCAGGGAAGATCTGCTGCTTCTAAAATTTGAGATGTAAATTCGGAATCTAAATTATTTGTTCCAAAACTATTTTCTATATGATGGTCTAGAAATTCCATAATTCCGATGTTATCTGATACCACTCAGTTATCCTTATCTTTCAGGCTTGAAAAAAGCCTTTTATCTGTCCTAGTTTTACAAGCTAAAAATGGATTAACCTGTGCAGTTTTCCCTTGAGTTCCAAAGAACTATTCTTTTAGAAGTGAGCCTACTCTATCATATTGGTAATGTGCCGTATCTTGTTTTATATTTGCAATATTAACAGATAAATCTACCCCACTTTCTGATTGCATTGAAATCAAATTTTGTAAAGTGTGCCGAAGAGTCAGGTATTCCTCGTTCTGTGTTTTTGCTCTAAATTTACCTTGTACCTAAAAATATCCAGTCAAACATGCTTTAAAAGCTTCCCACCAACCAACTATATTTTCATGCAAATCAATCGTAGTGATTTGATCTCCAATAATTTGTTCCAAATCCTTTAACACATCCATTTTGTTTAAAGTTGAAATGTTCAGTTTCCAGAACCCAGGTCCTTTTATCCTGCCTGGGGGATTTTCTATCTTTATACCAATCAAAATATGGTTAGAAGACTCTATTGGTATGCAAATTAAACTAGAAATTAATAACAATTTCTTCACAAAAATGAAATCAATTCGGGACGATAAAGTTCCTTTAAAAAAGTAGGTTTAGCTTTATTCTGGCCCATTTTATGTGAATCACACAAACCTGCTAGGTAAAGAATAGATTTTAAGAACGTTTTATCACAATACTGTTTCCCCATTTCATTCTTCTGCTGAAAGTTTACATTAAAATCCCCACATAAAAATAATTGCCTACTTGTATATAGGTAAGGCTGAGTCTTTTTAAGTAATTTGATTCGAACAGCTTTCGTCTGAGGGCCATAGACTGTAATTAATCAGCACTGTAAGCCTTTAACTAGGACATCCAGAAAAAATGCCCTTCCTGGTTCAGTTTCCACCAACCTATAAATCTTAACGTCAAAGGTTGAAAAACAGATTCCCACCCCACTGCACATTTCTTCCCCAGAAGACCAAAAGTATTTACCCCAATACCAGTCTCTAATAGCTATAGAAATGTCAGATATCATATGTAAACGTGTATCTTGTAATAACAATATATCATATTTCAAATGGGAAAGTATCCTAAACATCATCAGGCGTTTCTGATGTGATTTTAAACTATTCACATTTAGTGAAGCTACTGATAATGTAGAAGGAGTCAAGGAGGGGGTTTAGGGTTTTTTACACTGGATCTAGTCTCTCATTTTGAGTTTCTAGCTGTTTGCTTTCTGATATATGCTCCGGATTAGGAAATGCTGTTGTTGATCTACCCAAATCAAGTGTAAGTTCCAACACAGGGTGGGCCTGATCTACCTGCTCCCCTCATGATGAAAGAACTGAAAATCTA
This sequence comes from Neoceratodus forsteri, assembly GCA_016271365.2. Classification (NCBI taxonomy): domain Eukaryota; kingdom Metazoa; phylum Chordata; order Ceratodontiformes; family Ceratodontidae; genus Neoceratodus; species Neoceratodus forsteri. The sequence goes on along the minus strand of CM028130.1, from coordinate 1,058,956,767 downwards.
TTTCCCAAAGGTAAAGGAGAAAGGGGCACATTGCCACTATCACTCCCTTCAACCCCATTAAGAGAAATGGGAGGTAACATTCTGCCTCCAGAACCTTGCAAATCCTCTTGTTACCCCTTATCATTAGGTTCTACAATACTTAACGCAATGCAGGAAACAAGGCCCATAGATTTTGAAGGCCTTTGTGAAGATCCTTGAGGGGTCACAAATGGTGTTTCTCATTCCTCCCTACTTATCCCCTGAGGGGGATCTAAAGCTGGAACTACCATCTGTTCTGTGTGGGATAAGTCCATAACAGACTTGTTAGACTGTATCCTGCTGTGTGAGACAGAGGAATTAAATTGTCTGCTATCTTCATGTAATCCCCCCCATTGTCTACCTCTTCACCTACCTCTAAATACATTTTCAGTGTTTCTCCCTTCCTGTTCTTGATACAGTTTTTTTGCCTGGGCTAAAAAATATTCCTGATCCGAGGAATCATCAGTATCCGTAGTTCTCCATGGACAATCTGAAAAGGAATGATTAATTTCATTACATAAATTGCATACTAGGGGAGCTGCACATTGTACTGCTGAGTGCCCTAGCACACCACACTGGAAACATTTCATCTGGTCACATGAAGTGTTCAAATGCATTAATGAACCGCATTTAAAACAACTTTTAGGCTGGCCAGCATAAAAAATAATGCTTCTGTCCCTCCCCAACCCCAAAAAAAAGAACTTGGCAGATGTTGTATGCCATCATCGTCCTGGTTAAGTTGTACACGCACTGTCCAATCACCTGTCCAGAAGCCGTTTCCATCAATAATAGGCTTTGGTTTATCCTGTATTAAACTTTGTTTTTCCAACCAGAAAAGAATGTTAGCAATATTCACCCCTTCATTTCGGAAAAGAATGGTAACAGTTTTAACTGTGGGTTTAGTGATTGGGATAGCCTGAAAATCCCTCCATTCCTCTTGATCCTTGATATCATAATAAAGTTTCCAAAATTTATCTAATGAAATGATAGAGCAGAAACTAATGTCATAGTTATGTTCACCAGGTGGGTGTATAAAAGCATACACCTCCACAGGAGAAAATCCCATAGAGCCAATTAATAGTGTCTTCCCCACCCATAGTCTATCTGGTACAATTGGAGCTTTGCCTCTGTATCTCAGCTGTACCAGAAATCTGTGCTTGGCTGCCTCCGCTGTTTTTTTTTAAATAAGCCTGCATAGGATTTGGGCCCCATTATTCCTGGTTGATCTGCAATCACATTCCTATGTGTCTCATTATTCACATCTGAATCAATTGTTTGACTTACATTCTCGCTTCCTTCAGTAGTAAACATTGTTGTAGAATAGTCCATAGAACGACCTTGTTCTATCAAAGGAGATGTTGATTCAAGATTGCCACCAGCGTCTTGCGTATCAAAAAATTCAGTAGCCTCTCCCTGGCTTTGCGCATTCGCATTAGAACCAACAGAGGACTTAGACTTTTGTCTAGCCACAGATAAAATAGATGAAGTATTAGGTATAGCTATTTCATCTTGATGTAAACAGTCACACCAGGTATAGGAATCAGCGGATCAGGAATCCATTTGTCTACTACCCAGAGCCATCCAGCTTGCCTGAGTGCATCTCCTGGGGACCATGCTGTCAAAGTGCAATTTTGTGAAAATGAAGTGTCATATACAACTTCTCCATCAGATTGTTCAATATTTTGTAAAGCATTGCCATTTATTAAATCCTGCTGCTCAAAACATTTGCCTCCATTTTTAAATGGACTAGTGGGAGAACGTTTCCATTTGTTACGTTCTGCTTCTAACTTCTGCCTACAAGAATTGAAATCTTGTTCAGCAATGGAAATTAAGTCCAACAATTGACATTTTTTTCTTTCAAGTTCTTGCTGCATTTTTAACTCTTCTGTAAACACTCCCTCATCCATAGGCTGGGAAACTGAAGAAATAACAGATACCTGAGCCATTTCTTGAGCAATATTCAACACAGGCTCTTCCACTCCCTGAACTGAAATGTTCAAATCCTCAAACTCCATCAAAGCATGACCATTCTCCTTCACTGCCTCCTCCAAACTGGGATCCTCCATTCCTGCAGACAGATGGACAGTGCCACCTGCCTACAGAGTAGGGGAATTTTTATTGAAAAAGAGAACTCCAGAACAAAACAAATAAAACAGAGGTACAAAACAAACAATAACATAGATAAACAAAGCATCAAAAAACAAGATAAAAAGGTAAAATCAGAATACCCAAGTATCACAATTCACTCATAAAAAGGTACCTTTAACCTGACCTTGTAAACGAAAATCAGCAGCATAAATGTTTCGTAGCGTGAGAGTTACATTGGAAAGGAGTTCATCGAACAACACAGTGCGCTGCTGTGAAATCTAAAAACATCTAGATTGCCAGATATAAAAGCAAAGAACAGAAAAAAATAACATTAATGTGTCAGCAGGATACTTGGACCATTCACCCTTATGTACTCCATAAATCAGTGTGCAATAAGAAAGAGATAAAAATAAAGGATCATGCCATTTGGTAGCTAAAAAGGACCAAAAATCTTGAACGTATGTACACATCAAAAAAAGATGTTCCTGAGTTTCCAACTGGGAAACACAAGAAGCACGATTACAGTACCTGTCACTAATTTGTTTATGCTTATTGGAATTACCAACTGGTAATCTTCCATACAAACTCAACCAAACACTATCCCAAATGAAATCAGGCAACCTCCTACTAGAGAGGGTCAAAAGAACTGTATCCACAGAGTCAGAAGGACAATCCGGAAAGATCAAAGCATCAGTATAATCTGTGGAAACAATATAAGCATACAATTGTTTTCTAGTCATGGTTTCTAATTGAGGGATGGAGACACCCATTTTAATAATTGTCTAAAGAGTCCAAACCATATTTAAGAAAAGGATCTTTGTAAATGGAGATATTAAAACTTCAAACCAATCAAAAAATAGGAATATAAATTATAATGAAACAAAAATACTAACAAAAATAGCCACTGAATGAACCATAGCTACTCCTCCTTGTCTGATACTTCGATAAGTATATCCACGTTTGATGGGGTTTAATCTACTCCCCCAAAAGGCTTGGAAAAAAACAGAAAATAATGAAGTAAACAAATGCACCGGAGGAGGGAATACGTAACTAATAAACAAAAATATAGGAACCACCGAAGATTTAATAAGCAAAACCCTCTTACATTTAGCAATTTGTTTCCCCTTCCATCTGGAAACAAGTAATTGAGCCTTATCAAGTTTGTGGGACCAATTTGCAAGAGCCATATCACCAGCACCAAATTCAACCCCAAAATAGTCACAGGATCTCTAGAAATCAGGATACCAGAGAGTGTACCTGAAACAGGAATAGGAGAATCACCCAAAGGAAAACCCCTACTTTTAACATAGTTGATCTTTGAACCAGAACAACTGGAAAAGAGAGACAAAACATCACTGATGACAGGTCCTTCCTGAACATCAGAAACACAAAGGACCAGGTCATCAGCATAAGCTAAAATTTTGACTGGAGGAACACCAACATCAATACTCAACCCCGCAAGACCCGTGTGAGTACAAATTAAGCGAAGTAAAACATCAATAAAAAATACATACAAAATAAGACTCAGAGGACAACCCTGACGAACACCGCGCCAGATTTTAATCGGTCTACCAATCCAACCATTAACATTAGGAAGAAGTAAAGCAGAGCCATACATAATACGAATCCAGGAAATAAAGCCATCCGGTAAACCATAAGCATGTAAAACAGAGAACAAGAAATCATGGGAGACCTGATCAAAGGCTTTCTCCTGATCCAAACTTAAAACATACCAATTCAAATGACCAGACTGAGCAGCAGTAAAGATTTCCTGCAAGATCAATAAATTATCATATTGCGTTCTACCAGGAATAGAACACGTTTGGTATGGACAAATCAGTGCATCAACCACCTGTGACAACCTAAGTAATAAAATTTTACTCAAAATTTTTAAATCAGTATTCAATAAACTCAATGTCCTCCAATTCCGTAAATCTTCCTTAGGGCCCTTTTTATATAGTAAAACAACTAAAGCCAAATTCATAGAGGATGCTAAAGAGGAAGCAGACAACATCTGATTATGTACCTGGGCCAAGACCGGGACAAGGTCGTCCTGAAATGTCTGGTAAAAAATCGTCCCCAGACCATCAGTGCCAGGAGCAGAATCAGAACGTAAAGAAAAAAATAGCCTGAAGTACTTCAGTTTCAGAAATATCCTGTGATAATTTCTGACAGTCAATAGCAGACAACTGTTGTAAATTTAGAGTCAAAATTAAACAAATCATACTTAACGGTAACATCTTTTTTATATAAAGACCCCAAATAATGACCAACAACATCTACCAAATCAACCGGTGAAGTAACCAAATCATCAGTCATAGAGGTTAACTGTGTAATTATACGATGGTTCACATGATCTTCACAATCCTGAAAGGGATCCAAAGCACCCTTGTGTAATTTTAGACCAAACCTATGTTCATGAGCCAGGGACTTAGCTCTATCATACTGATAGGCAAACATCTGTGTTTTAACAGCCCTAATTTGTGCCCCATAATCAATCTTCTCAGTCTCTGCCAAGGAATATGACCTCTGTAATTGTGTCCGGAGACGTAAATATTCAAAATACTGTGAGGTAACCCTGGCACGAGAGCGAGCTTGAAAAAAGGACTTCCAATCAGTTTTGGAATCTTCCCACCAAGAGGCCACATCGTCATACATATCAAAAACAGAAAGCCGGGCAATAAATTATGTTTTCCATGCTTTCAAAACAGTCTTATCATCCAATAGAGAATTGTTCAGGTGCCATAGATTTTTCTTACATCTAGCTGCTCCTGCCCATGTCAGGCAAACAGTAAGGGACTTATGGTCAGAAAATTCCCAAGCGTGTAAAACAACCGAGGAGACTTGCAATATAGCAGAGAGAAAAATGAAATCAATCCTAGTAGATTGAGAGGACTTAAAAAAAGTATTACTACCAGAGGGATATATACAACGATAAGCATCCTGAAGCTGAGCAATATCAAGAATGTGTAAAAGTTTATTAGAGTCACAAAACAATTTTGAAGTTTCCAACCCCCTATCAGAGGCACACAAAGCACAATTAAAGTCACCTGCCCAAATAAGGAAATGTGAAGTATGGAGATAAGGCTGAATGTCCAAAAAAAGAGCAATGCGCTGAGCCTTGGTCTGTGGGGCATAAATATTAATCAGTCGAAAGCGTACACACCGAAAGTTAATATCCAGTAATAAAGCCCTGCCCAGGCAAATATCAACCAATTTAGAAACTTTCAAAGCTGAATTAGTGAATAATACCCCAATACCATCACAGAGGGAGTCCCCAATAGACCAAAAGGTGGCACCCTTTGACCATAGATTACAAGCGCGTTGAATTTCAACAGTAGTTTTCAATCGAGTATTCTGGAGACATACAATATCACTGTGGCATTGTTGTAAACAAGACAAAGTGGTAACCATCTTCTTATGACTTTTAATACTATTAACATTAAGGGATGTAATAGTTAAGGAAGCCATTAAGGTGAAGGAAAAAAAGGAAAGGAAACAAACAAAGATAAACACCAATCAGTTAAGGAGCCTTAGCAACCCTTCTACGCTGGGACCGTCGAAGAGAGACCTCTACTGGCCTAACATCTCCGTCATCCCCTTCTGAAAGAATATCAGTAACAGTAGAAGCCCTGCAAGAAAGGTCTGACTCTTCACCCTCAGACTCATCCCCAGTAACCAATGCAGCAAAGTGATTACCCTCTTTCCAGGAATCAGTACTTCCACTGCCGGGTAAGACCAAAGGGGAAGGACGAGAAAGAATAGCCTTTCCAGATCTTTTGTGTTTTTTAGCAGAAACAAGTTTAAAAGGCAGATTTGGGGGGGAGCATCCCAGATTCCATTGATATCTCCTGTAAAGGGAGAGCAGAGGTAGAGGGCATAGAGGGAGCAGGGGAAGCAACAACAGTAGCAGGGGGTACAACAAGGTCTTGTACCGTCAGGGAAACATTATCAACATGGCAAACAGAAGGAACATCCAAGGAACAAGATTTATCAGGAGGAGGGACAAGAGGTTCAACTGCACCAGTGACAGCGGCCATATTTAAAGAGTCACTATGCTGTGCTACTACAATCAGGCCTTCCTGAGAAGGGCAATCTTCCCTATTGTGGGAAGCCCATGGACATTTTGCATAACCATGTCCAGTTTGTTCGCACAAATTACATTTAAATAAATTCAAGCAAGAAACAGCCTGGTGACCAAATTCAAAACAATGGGAACATCTAGGTGTATCACAAGATGTATTAAGATGTGTCCGGGAGCCACACTTAAAACATGATTTAGGCTGACCAAAGTAAAATAAACTGCCTCTGTCCTTCCCCAGAAAAAAACTATTGGGGAGATGCTGAGGCCCACAGTTGGTAGAAAAAAGCTAACACGCATTTCCAACCACCATTCCAAATCCTCTCACTATCAAGGATCGGAACAGGCCTATCCAAAACATCACATCGTTTACGTAACCAAAAAAGAATATCCTCTATATGTACCCCTTCATTACGAAACATGATGGTAATTAATTTAACAGCAGGTTTTGTTAAGGGAACAGCCAAAAAAGGGACCCAAAGAGGAGAATTCTTAACAGCATGATACGAGGTCCAAAATTGCTCTAAACCAGAAATAGTTTTAAAGCTCACATCATAATTAGAATTACCAATATGAATGAGAGCATAAATGTCAGAGGAAACAAATTTCAAAGAGTCCTTAAGTAAAGTCTTAGCTATATAAAGTCTATCCGGCTGGTCTTCTAGTCCACCTTTATAAATCAAACGAACCGCATTTCTGCGGGGGGCAGGTTCACCTTTATTGGCAAATAAATCAGACAGCTTAAATTGTGGGGGGGCCCCAGTAGGCCATGAAGGTTTAGGGTCAACAACAGCAGGTCCCAAATGTAAGCCAGGTAAAGGAACAGCAGGAGTAGTAGCCCCATCAGCAACACAATCATGTAAAGGTACATCAGGCTCAGGAGGTATCGTGGTATCTGTAGATAAAGGACACAAAGCAGAAGGACCGGGGGGGGAGAATTATAACGCTTCACTACTTCGTCATCAGGATCAGGGATCCAACTGCCATTTGAGTGTTTCAACCACCCTGCTTCCTGAATCGCTTTGTCAGGGGACCATGCCGAACAAAGTTGGGAAGGAGAGGGCGAAGGAGAACCAAGCTCAACGGGAGGTAAGCCAGAAACAGTCTGGGAGACAGGTCTTGCAACACCCACCCCCTTTGCCTTTTCGCAGGAAATAAAACCAGCTTCCTTAGAAATCGTACTCCGGCGTAATATATTACCGTGCAGCCCCAAACGTTTAGAAGGAATCGTTGAAGCTACCGAACCGAGTCCAGGAGCAGGAGCAGGGGGAAATGGCTTTTGGCACCCGTCGGTAAGACGGTCAGAACTGCCAGCCACCCCAGGAGATTGCAGTTTCACAGACTCACAATCCAGGGAAGCATCATGCGTGTCATCAGGAGCCGACCCAGAAGTACGGTAAGCAGTAGGGGAAGAAACAGGAGAAGCAGAGCGTAGAGCAGCAATTTCAGAAAGTATCTGGGACTTCCGATGCATACAGCGCTCCTCCTCGGACACAATAGAGGCCAAAAAACGTTCTTTTACAGCAAGAGTAAGTACAGTACCTTCCTCCAAGACAGAAACAGGTGTAGACAAATCAGCAGTAGAAACAGGCTCCTCAGAGGTTTCAAAAAACTCCTCAGGTATAGCAGTATCCAAAAACTCAGAATTCATAACTGTAGCCTCTAGTACCACAGGAGCAGGGGAGGAGGCCCACTCCCCCGTCCCTTCCACATCCATCTCCTCCGAAAGCTGAGCAGAAGTGGCCATCTTGCGTCCGACAGCCAAAGGTTCCCCCTCCAAAGAGTAGGGGAATTTCCCCGGTGTCCTGGCCAAACTTCCCCCATTCACTAAAAAATAAATACCACCAACAGTATAAAATCTGGTTCACTTTCAGTTGGCATACATCTGTATCCCCCCTCCACCCCAGTATGAGGCTGAAAATAGGCAAAAAATTGTCTAGTCCTCCTTCCCGGTCAACAAAAACTAAATAAATATATCCAAGTTAAAGGATCACAAAAAATTGAAACTGACATGAGTGGGACAGGTGGTTTCAGCCTCACTTCCAAGGACAAAGAAGGCAAGGATTGTGGTCCTTATTAAAACATTGGTACCACTGGTGATAACAAGGGCGGATACTGTTACGGAAAGTAAATTATTGTTGTTACAGGGTGAATTGAAAAGAAGCAGCTAAGATTAAGTGAATATACTATGGTCCAGATATCAGACTGCACCGTGCAGTGGCACAACCCTGGGCACAGCACAACTGGGTTGCGTCGGGGCCACGACCAGGCGATATTCAATGGTGATGCACCATGGCACAGCACCACTGAATATGGCAAGGTCAGCGCACATACTGCACATGGCGCAGTGGCACTGTGCCAGTGCAAGCCACAGATAGGGAGCACAGGGATGCGCCAGCACAAGTGCAGTTGTGCTAGGCATATCACCCGCAATATTCAGCCAGGGGAATGCAAATGAGGCCATAACATATGCAAGGTGCAAATGGGGCCATTTACATGTCATTATGGCCCCATTTGCATGCCTTGCACAGGGCAGCCCAGTGACTTGCACCTGGCGCCCTGCACAGCATGACGTGTGCAGTGGGGATCCTGGGGCATCCCCCACCCATAGCCGCGATTGGATAAATGCAGGACCAACAATACCTGGCAGTCTAGTGCCCCCCTGAGTCCCCAAATTCCTGATAACTGTAATTGAAGACCATCCCTGGTGGTCATGTGGTCCCCCCTCCAACCCGAGTCCCCGAGAAATGTACGACTGCCCCTGATGGTCTAGTGGAACCCCCGCCCCTAGCCATGATTGTGGTAATCCTCCATAAGGAAAGCCCTGGTGATTCAGTGGCACCCCCCCTCCCACCCACACTGAACCCCTTGCCCACCCCACCCCCCATCATCAGCGGTGGCTGCAGCCCACCTGCATACCACCTGGCCACCCGCTGAATGACAGGTACAGTATGAGCTGTAAGCCCATTTGTCCCCAGTGTGGACCAATAGGCTTGCAGGGCATACTGTACTAGACAGTCCCAAATATGTGAATGAAGTCACAGAGATTTGCACTGCACCAGGCAGCCTTCTCAATATCCCTCCGGGGCGCAATGTGAGGTTGCACTGGCACAACACTGTTGCACCACGTGCAACCCCTTTGAATATCCCAGCCAACATATGCCCCAAACACAAATGTATTTATAAATAACACAACTACAGAGAGGGATTACAATTATTAGAGGGAATTTTATGTGCACCCTAAATCCACAAGAAGATAGGACAGACAACAATAGGGCTACTAAGAAACTGGCAATAAAAACATTGAAGGACCTGAGGGCTGAAATGGGTCTTTTGAACATTTGGAGGATACAAAACGTGGAGGCAAAAACATGTGGGATAATACTATTACTGAATAGGATGGTGATCGGAGATGGGGGCGGGACCACTGGACCACCAGGGAGTTTTATGTTATTACTGAACAGGACAGCAATTGGCAAGGAGGGAGGAACCACTGGACCACCAGGGAGTTTTATGTTATTACTGAATGGGATGGCGATCAGCGAGGGGGGAGGGACCACTATACCACAAGGGAAATGTTTTGTTTTTATCCTTGGGATAGCAATTGGCAAGGGGGGGTGCCACTAGAACCAGAGATAGCTCTCATTGGGGACAAATGGGCTTACAGCTCATACTGTACCTGAAGAGAAACCCTGAAGCCACTTATAGGCTGGGAGGGGAGTTGCTAGCAGTCACAAAGGAAGAAAGAGACTTGGGCATCATCATCACTGATGACCTAAAATCATCCAAGCAGACCTCTAAAGCAGTAGGTAAGGCTAGGGGGGTGTTAGGGTGTATTAGTAGGGGTATCACAAGTCGTAAGAGGGAGGTAATAATCCCTCTGTACAAGACATTGGTTAGGCCCCATCTGGAGTACTGCGTGCAGTATTGGAGGCCACACCTTCACAAGGACATTAACCAAATTGAGGCAGTCCAGAGAAGGGCAACCAAAATGGTGCAGGGACTGCATCAGAAGACATATGAGGACAGATTAACGGAGCTCAATATGTATACCCTTGAGCAAAGGAGGGAGAGGTGATATGATCGAGACATTTAAACACCTTAAGGGCATAAACAAGGTGAAAGAGTCTAACATGTTTAAATATAAGAAAAATAGCAGGACAAGAGGACACAGCATGAGATTAGAGGGAGGCCGATTAAGGGGAATGTGAGGAAATTCTTTTTCACAGAAAGAGTGGTAGATGCATGGAATGGCTTACCACAAAGTAGTGGCTATGAATACAGTGCAGGACTTCAAACAGGCATGGGATAGGCATAAGGGAGCAATACAAATGACTATGAATAGATAGGTCACTGACAGAGCAAAGGCCGATGGCACATTTATAAGGTAGAAAAAGAAATGGGCAGACTGGATGGGCCTTGCGGTCCTTATCTGCCGTCAACTTCTATGTTTCTATGTTTCATGACATGAGCAGTTGGGCAGTTGGGGGGGACACAATGCAGTACAATCTTGCTCTCTTTGCAAATGGGTCCATAATGGGCATGCAAATGGCTCCATAGTGCATTGCATGCACAATGGGCTCATTTGCATAGGTTCCTTTGAATATGGGGAATTTTGCTCAGGTAAAAGCCATTGTGCCACCTTATTGTGGGGTCCATGTCCACCCGGTGCTAGGTGGCTTTGCACCAGGTCTCACTGGCCCTATATTCAGTGGACTAGCACCCATGCAATATTCCACTGAATGTAGCAGTTTTGAACACCTAGACAACTGCAGGGAGCAGCGCAAAGTTTTTCCTTCTGTTTTGCTCACGTTTGAAAATCGGGCCCCAGGTTGCCAGGTTTGATACCCAAGTGTCTACCTGTACTCATCATTGTGATCTCTTGAAAATGGTTCAGTGGCCCTCTTTGTTCTCCAGACTCATGCTCCAGATCAGTTTAATCACTAGGATAACCTTGTTGAAAAAGGATCCAGCTATTTATAAATTATTTTTCCAACCTAAGGTATCATTGGTACATACTGGAGCTTATGAATATTTTTTCTTTAAAATACCTGCACTCAGAAGCAGCTTAGAACAGAAATTATTGCTGCATCAACTTCCTATTTGTTATAGTTCTCTCCCACAATATCTTACTGATATGTCACTTAGTTTAAATCAGTGGTGTAGATTACAGGGGGCAGTGGGGCAAGCTGCCTCCCCCCCCAAGCAAAGAGACCAGGACTTTTTCGTTCTGCTCACTTTCGTTTTTTTTTTTGTTTTTTGGGGGGTTTGGGTTTTCTCTGCTCTTCTGGACCTAGCTGGCTGGGAGATGAGAAGAGGCAGGGGGGGTTGCATATATTTTTTTTAAATTTAAAGCCTACTCCTGTCTCGATGATTGCGCCGAATATCTCCATTTGTGATTGGCTGCAATGTGCATTTTTCAGCCAGTCAGAGAGCACTGCAGCCATAGTCGCATGCACGCCTGCACAAGCTAACCATATGGCGCCATTTCTTGCTAGTTGCCCAGAATGAATGCAATGCCTGAATCGAGAAGAGAACAGACACTATGACACTAGCATAGCAAGTTGTGAGAGAAGTCACAGTGTACTAAAAGCCATAGCACATATGATGTCTCGTGTCGGTGTCGCTTCGGGCTAGTGGTTGGATGGTTCACCACCCGACTCCACCATTGACTCACTGGAGCCGCCAACTGTTGCTGCCATTCACCAGAGAAAATAGAAATTCTCCTCGGTCCCCGTCGCCGACTATCCAGCAGTTGGATAAGACATTCTGTCTTTTCCAAGTCCCTGCTGAGAGGCCCGCCGGCCACCCCAAACACACATCACTGCTAGGCCCTGGGGAAGAAACTGCTGCCAAGCTGAGGAGAAAGGAGTCGGAGAGAGTCGTGGCTTGTCTGTCTGTTTCCTCTGGGCTGTAGCAGCAGGCCACAAGAAGATGAGAAAGAAAGACCTGTGGGCACAGGGTAGTAGGAGGAGGAGACAGCTTTTAGACCACCGCTGCCGGAAGTCTGGGACACAAATTGGGAGGAGGGATAGAGCCAGAGCAGATGGGCCAACTGGCTGAGAGGCGACCGTGAGCTGCAAGAGATCCCAAATTTTTCTATTGGGGTGCGGCCTATGCCAAGAGTGCCCACTGCCTGCATGTGAAAGAAGGAGCTGGGCCTGGAGGTAAGGAGGAATACTTGGCTTGCTTTTTGTTCCTTGGCTAAAATGTTGGATACAGACTTTACAAGAGTGGGAAAATGTTGAGAAATTTCACTGGATCAGACTGGTGCAATCTGGACTGACTGGTCCAACATACAGGACCATGTAACTTACATGGTTATAGCTTCACCAAACACGCTAGCTAGTCAGTCTCTCTACTACTTATCTGGTCCAGTACAGTACAGTACAGAAGACTATCTAATATTTTCCTCACTCAGTCCTAGATATTGGAGAACTGTTTAATTGATAGTTCCTAATTGGGCAGCCAGTACCCCACCGGGTAGCCCTGGGTGAGCTGCAATGCTCTGGCCTCTGGGTGCACTTTGGACCTGTAAGCTCTCTCCATTGCTCTCTGCATTACCCCAGATAATGCCTTTGTTATCCAGATGTTCCTACATGTTGGCAGGAATACAAGATGATGGATACATTTAGTCAGTTCCTGTGAACTGCACCTTGAGATTCATGTGGTCTTTGTGTTTAGAGATAGGCCAGTCCCCCTGAGATTAGTGGCTCATTTCTTTCACCATTATTGCAGAGGATGTTGTACAGTAGTTGTCTGCAGTTAAAGGGTTTTGATTATAAACGGTGTACTGCATGTTCTAGGCAGGTTGTGGAGCATTGATTGGGGGGGTGGGCTACTTACTCATATTCATATATTATTGCAAATCATTTTTGCTAGAAATAGTGTAATCCTAGTATTCCTTCATACCCTCAAGGGGGATTTTGCTAGCAATTTTATGGGCATGCTTTTGGTTTCAGCCTTGTGTCAATCCACCTCATGCACTGCACACTTGTTTTTGTGGCACAGCAGTTTTGTCCAGTTATATTAATTATTCTAGTTTACTTTTTTGTGAACAGATGCCATATTTGTCTGGACATTATGTACCTATAACCGAGGTGCTGCACAGCTAGAACCCCCATCCCCAACGGCCCCCATGAAAAACCCTCCCACCCTCCCCACTCACTTCAGCTTGTGACATGTTTTTCATCCAGATCCAAAATAATTTGTATGTCTTGTCCACTATGATGGCTGACATGACATCTTAGATCACACATGAAATGTGACAGGGTACAGGGATCAACTTTCCGATATAAAATAAAAAAAAATTATTCTGTTTTAAAGGTGTTAGATCTCAAACAGATTTTCTGAAAGTTAGACCTGCTATTGATGCAAGACTCCATGATCTTGTCCTGGATTTAGTATGAGGTAGTTGAATTTCAGTAACAGAATGTAACAGCAGAAATCTCTCTGTAAGCAGACACAGGCAGAGTGGAGGTAATTTGGGCAGACTGTAATAAGTAACTGGTCCAGGATGGAGCCCTGTGGGATCCCTGCTAGAACAGGGGAGTGGGGGGACACCACCCACCTGAACTGACTGTTTATGGCCCAGTGAGCAGAACCTGTCCACAGCATGAGATGAAAGGCCAGAAAAAAATCAGCTTGTTCATGAGCAACTGATAGGACAATGACTTGAAAGCTTTAGCTAGATTGATGAATATGGCTGTGTTGACATGTTCCTGATCATCCCAGAAAGGATAGAATCAGTTACAAACAGCAGAGAAGAGATAGTAAAGAGGTTCCTGTGACACTTGGACAGGTGGTCCTGATCGCTCTATGATTTTTGTAATATAAAAAATGTAATGTGATTGTATGTCATGAGAATTCCTGTGCTCCTGGGATGAACCCCCCCCCCCAGGTATCACTTCAAAGGACAGGATATGTTAAACAGCAGATCTCTGTAATGTGATTAACTTCCAAAAGTCACATTTTATGGGCTTGTTGTTGAGCTGGGCTCCTTTAAAGTCAGTAACTAAAATATCCATTTTATGACGTCCTCAGGAAGGGCAGTTAATTTCAACTGGTGCTGAAAAAAATATGTTACAGCTAGGTGAGAAAACTGCAGAGTTGTAAAAGGTTCTTTGATGCCTGTGAAGGGCAGGAAGACACACTAGATCAAAGGGTCATATGGGGAAACAAGTTTTTGCTGATGTCACCTTATTTAATTTACCTCCAGAGTGATAAGACATCCTGGTTGTATCATTTTTAATATTTTAAAAGGAGGAGCTAGCTGGCATCATAGAAGTGGTGGAGACCCAGGGTTTTAAACAGTATTCTGCATTTCCACTTACTGCCACAATTCTTGTTGGGACTCTCTAAAGCTACATCTATCAGCACTGTAAGAAGATAAGAATACATTAGATAGACAAGTCTAAGTGTATGGTTGGTAGGAGTTTGCACTTTAAACTTTGTTCTTTTACGTGATTGTATGTTTTGTGATATATTGTTCTATGTTTATATTTTACCTATTTTTATCCATTTTCTAAATAAACCTCTTAATTTAAAGAGACTGCTTGTGTCTTCCAAGTTCTTCTTTTTTTGCCTGTGATGCATGGATGGTTAAGATTTTTATGACACTGTTCATGTGGTTAATGGTAATACCAAACTGGGAAAAGGTAAGAGTTATCTGAGGTCTTTAATAGAGTTTTTAAGGGTTCATTTTGTACACCTGGTTAGGTGCCTGTAGGCAAAAGATATCTGGCATTTCCCCGAAGAGCAGAATTATCTGAGCCTGTACATTTGGGTATGCTAGCAAGAGGTTCACAGTTTGAATCCCTCCAGAACTTGAGACCAAAGTTTGATTCGAACCCACAAAACAGACAAGAGGGTTACCCTGTTCCTGTTCACAATACTGCTCTCAGAGGTTGGCACTGTGGGAGCAGAGGGCCTGACCTGCTTGAGTGGGGATGTGGCAGTTCCTACTAAAGCCAGACTGGTAAGGTAAGAGGAAACTCAAGGAGTCAATACAGTCAGGGATCGTAGAGTATACAATGGACTCCTGGAGCTTAACATTACTGTAGGTGGGAGGATTGAAACTGACCTGTGGTTGCCTTATGAGGAGGGATCACCTCCACCCCAGTACCCCTGTACAGAGGTAGAACTTTAGCTTTTTACCAGTCCTGAAGGAAAGCACTGAAGGAGAAGGTGAGGTTCAGAGGGTGAGACTTAGAGAGGGTGAGGGCTAACCCAAGCAAAAATTTCAAGGAGTTCAGGATCCACCTATCAGGGCTGGACTTAGAAGGGTTATGTAAGCAGCAAAGAGAGGGGTGAGAGACCAGTGAACTATCCACCTGGAGGTTGGGGTGAGGGCAAAATTAGGTCAAGACTGATTTGAATTGAAGTTCAGGTGAGGCCCTGTCCTCCTGAGAAGGAAGTTAAGGAAGTTCATTAAGTATTTCCAACTTTTCAAGCAAGTCCACACTCCTGAGGCGAAGAACTGAATAATAAAATAAATGTCATATCCTTGTCAGTTTTTTGACTCTGGGCTTAGGAGAAGTTGGGCCGAGAGTAGGCTGCAGTAAAACCGGGGGTTGGGGGAGGTCTGACTTGGCCTGGGCTGGTCCCTCCCAGGAGTTGTTCAGTTGTAGTCTTAATGTTTTGGGGGCATTATTTAATGCTGGTTGATTTGTTTGCATTACGCAGGCCGCCCGCCTTCTTTGCTGTCATGATGCTCGAAAATCAGGACTTTTTTGTTACTTTGCCCCCCCCCCCCCGTAAAAATAATAAACTAGGCCCCTGGTTTAAATGCATTTAAATTTAAACATTTTTTATCAACTTATGATCACTATAACTGTGTGTAAATGTTTTGTTTTTATATTTTATTCTTGAATATATGTTTACATGTTATAAACAGTTTGCATGTTTTTGCATGATTTGATGTATACTGTCTGACGTTAAACTCTTTTTTTTATATCTGGTGGCCCATGAAAACAGGCTGTGCATGCTCATGAATTTACCAGATTTCAAAGAAATATGCCAAACCAAACCTGCAGATCTAGCAGGATTTAAAGAAGGATGAACTGGATGAACTGTTAAACAAAAAGTGGAAGGTCAGCTTACAGTAGATATACAGCTAATACATATTGTGAGTATGGTAAGCGGACTGCCAAAAATCAAGCCACAAGCCTAAAGAAAGAAGGGGCAGACAGGAAGGCCGCCAGACTTAAGGATACAAAGGGTACAGGGGATTTAAAACAGAAATATAGGAAATTTCTGAGATATTTCAAAAATAATTTGTAGGAATGTATAGAAACATAGAATTTGTTAGCAAAAAAGGACCACTTGGCCCTCCTACTCTGCCCAGATGACTACTGTCTAACCTGTCTCCGCAGACCTTAACTGGTTTCCAGCAAATCTACCTGCTCCCTATTTTCTAATATAACCCTATATCTATCCCATGCGTGCTTGAAGCCCCCTATTCTTTTTGCCTCCACCACTTCAGCAGGCAGTTTGTCCCATGTGTCTAGTACCCTTTCAGTGAAGAAGTATTTCCTCACATGTCTCTTAAAGTCCTCCCATCCAGCTTCATCACATGCCCCTTGATCCTGTTGCCCTTTCTCATTTGAAAGAGGCTCCCCACCTTCACCTATTCACCACTGTGAGGTACATGTAGGTCTCTATCATGTCACCTCTTGTTCTCCTTTCTTCCAGGGTGTATATGTTGAGATTCCATAGTCTCTCCTCATAGGTCTTCTTGTGCAACCCCTGCACCATTTTAGGTTCCCTCAACTGAACTGACTCCATCTTGCCTATGTCCTTTCTGAGATGTGGCTTCTAAACCTGGACCCGGTACTCCAAGTGGGATCTTACCAGCAAATGACAAAATGGCAATACTGCCTCCCACCTTCTGGTGGAGATATCCCTCCCTATGTTAGCATTCTACTAGCCCTGCCCACTGCTTCATCACACTACCTTGCCACATTGAGGTAATAAGATATTTATTTATTTATTGGATGCATGGAGCAGCCTTCCTGAGGAGGTTGTGGAGTCAGGAACAGTGGGAGAATTCAAGAGTGCATGGGACAGACATAAGGCAATTCTAGTGGGGGGTAGGAGGAAGTAAGCTGTTGATTAACTAGAATCTGCAGTTTGTCCATCAGGTAGGGAAATGGGCAGACTAGGAGGGCTAAGCGGTCCTTATCGGACGTCAAATTGTATGTTTCTATGTATCTCGGATAACACCTTTGAGCTCAAAGCTTGTTTACAAATGTTCCACATCGTAAGGCAATAGACAAGGTATGTAGACATTACTAAACAGATAGGGGTATATACAGCAGGCAAGTACATTATGGTACATACAGATTCAAACAAGTACAGTTAAAATACATCAGGTAGGAGAGGTCAACTTTATTGCAACAGTACTAAGAGCATACCTAAGGTGGACAAGCAATGTATAGTGGTAGCTGAGCTTTAGAGCGTGCAAGTAGAGTTATGGAGGGTCAGAAGTGGTGGTGACCAAAGGAGGGGAGGACAGAATAGATGAGAGCAGGGGAGGGTGGGGCAGAGACAAAGGGGCGCATGAATAAGGGGTTGAGTAGTCAGAGGGTGGGATTGGCTAGGAATCTACCCAGGGTTATGTAAGAAGGTGATAAGGCAGGGCTGGTAATGTGGGGAGAGACAGATATGAAAAGGGGTTTTAAAGTCGGGGGGTGAGGTGAGGGGGAAACCCGAGGGTGAAAATTGGACGGGATTAATATTTGTGAAGGGAAAGCAGGAAGACGGGGGAATAAAGAGGGGACGGGGGTAGGTGCTCAGTGGGGTCACACCAGGCAGAGGAAGAAGTGGGGAGAGAGTGGTGCTATGCAGGACAGATAAGCTATCAATAACAGTAGGATTAGGCACAAGTGACACAGTTGCAGTTACTAAGAGTGGCCAGGTATGATATGATAACTCCAAGGTCTCTTTCCTGTTTAATGACTGTCAGCATCCCCCCATCCTGTACTCATTTCCTATGCCCTAGGTGCATGATTTTGCACTTTTTGGCATTGAACCCCAACTGCCATTGTCTTGACCACTCAGGTTTCCCAAGATTCCTGCACATTCTCTCCACACCTTCCTAAGTGTCTAATGCTGTAGATTACAGTACCAGGTTATAACTAATACATACAGTTTTCTGAGAAATTTAAAGGGGTCATGAATTGATTACTTATGTGCAGCTGCTTGTAATGTCTCTATTTTCATAAATTATATTCATACCTCTAAAGAATCCCTATTTAACTGTGCCAGTACTATGGGCACTGTACTGATAAGTACATGCTCACATTTCTGAAACCATGAAGTGACATAATCAAAACTCCAAATTCTTGGTTCCATGAAAGGAACTGCACAGAATGTTGTCCAGACAAAAAAAAATACAAAACACAACTGACAGTTTCAGCTTCTATTCAGGCACAGTTAAATAGGGATCCTTTAGATGTATGAATATAATTTAAGAAAATAGAGACATTTCAAACAGCTGCACATAACTAATCAATTCCTGTCCCCTTTATTTATTTATTTAATTTATTTATTTAAGAATTTTTTCCAGGAAGGCATGCTGAGCAGTGTACTGCTCGATTCCAGATGCGTCCTGGGGACAGGAACAACAGTATATCAAGGAATACAATAATATATACAATAAATACAGCAGTGGACAAAATATGGTACATAATGTAGGTATAGAAGTGAAAAATCACAATTGCAGGCCTTTGCAAACAAAGTGGTGCAGCCATAACTGTGTGGCACATAAAACAGAGGGAGGTGCAACATGATACTAGCACTTGGCAACCTAGGATTGATAAAGGTAGTGACTCTGGGTGGTCTGAGGTGGGGGTAACGTCGCCTAGGTGCTGAGGATATGTTAGGCACATGAGCAGGGGGAGTAGAAATGTGCTGAGAGAAGACCGTTCAGGTGCCAGGAGGGAGAGGTGCACCGAATATCTGGGGGGAGGGAATTCCATAGCTTGGGCATTCGGTAGCTGAAGGCCACCTGGCCTTTCGAGGTGGACCTAAGGGGAATATGTAGAAGACGTGCGTCTTTTTGCCTGAGCTCGTAGGCAGGGGGAAGTGGATAAACAGGACTGAGGCAAGGTAGGGGGACAAGGACTGGTCCCAGAACTTGGCAGTGAGGCATGCATAATGTGAGCATCTACAGTCCTGTAGGGAGGGCAGGCCCAGAGACTGATAAAGGGTACAGTGATGGGTGGAGTAGGGGCAGCCAAGGGCGAAATGGCAGAAGGAGTGGAAGAGGGAATGCAATCTGGTAAGGTTGGACTTGGGGGCAGCACTGTAGACTATGTCTCTGTAGTCTAAAATTGGCAGAATTATTTTCTGTATGATTGCACAGCAGACCGGCAGGGGGATGCAACCATGATTTTGGTAAAATGCACCCAATCTGGGGTGGAGTTTTTTGTGGAGGTCATCGATGTGTACAGAAAAGTCAAGGTGCGGGTCAAGCCAGACCCCAAGGTATCTGACGGAGGGGCAGGCCTCTAGTGAAGTCCCATCTAGGGTGTGGAAAATCGGGGTGGAGTGGAGCCACGAGAGTTTCTGCCTAGTGCTGAAGGTCATGGAGACTGTCTTCTTGGTGTTTAGGTGAAGCTGATTGGAGCAAAACCATAGCTGGACACTATTGAAGTCCTGCTGCAGTGTGGTAGCCACATCAGTAGCAGAGGGGCCAGATGAATACAGCACCATGTCATCGGCATACATGTGAATGGAGGTATGTGGGCAGGTAGAGCCTAAGTCATTTAGGAAGATGGAGAACAGCAGCAGACCCAGGATGGAGCCCTGGGGCACACCCAATGAGACTGGGAGGGGAGTGGAGGCAGAGTTTCCAATCCTGACAGATTGTGTCCGGACAACCAGGTAGGATCGAAACCCATCAGTGGCCTTACTAGAGAGCCCTGCATTGGTGAGCTTTGCCAGGAGGAGGGGGTGAGATATTGCCAGGAGGAGGAGGTGAGATACTGTGTCGAACGCCTTTGCTAGATCAACAAAGATGGCTGAGGTGATGTCCTCTTTATCCATGGCAGAGAGGATGAGTCCCAGAGCCTTAGCAGGAATGAGGTGGTGGAATGGGACTTCCTGAAACCATACTGGTAAGATGTGTAGAAGGAAGAGTAGTCGAGGAAGGTGGAGAGTTGAGAGAGGACAAGTTTTTCTTGGATTTTTGCCAGTATGGGAAGGAGGGAAATAGGGTGGTAGTTTCCTGGGGCAGATGGGTCACATCCTTTAGGGAGCGAAATGATCATGGCATGCTTCCCCTCAGCTGGTACCGAGGCTAGAGAGAAGGATAAACTAAAAAATGCTGCCGGGGGGGCGGCAATGGCAGGGGCTGATAGGTGATCATTTGAGAAAGATTTAGGTCTCCTACTTTGTTCAAGAGTGTGAAGTTTGCATGGGAGAGCCAGTTTATGTTGAAGTCCCCAAGGATGTGGAGCTCACCCTCTGATGCCCATGTTTTTAGATCACTGAGGTGGTCCAAGATGGCTGGCTATGAGACGTCAGGGGAGCAGTAGGAACCTGTGATGAAAACAGTTTGGGGGAGGGCATATTTTATTAGTAGCACATCAATGGATTGCGTGGGGTAAGTTAGGGTGATATTGGTGAACTGTAGCAAGGATGCAATATACATGGCAATGCCGCCACCTCTCTTGCAGCCTGGCCAGTCATGGTGGATGACAGTGTAACTAGGGATCGCAATTTTGGAGTCTTTATTGTGGTGCTCTAACCAGGACTCCGTAATGATCAATACATTGGGGTGAAGTGTCAGAATAGTTGGTTGCAGCAAGGGTAGTTTGGGAAGGAGGCTGCATATGTTCAGGTGCACTAATTTCAGACCTCTGGGGATTTGGGAGGGTATTGCAGTAGTATGATCGATAGGGGGAAAAGGTCTAGAATGTGGCTCTACATTCCCGGATAACAGGAGTAGGAGAGTGATGGCCAGTTTGGTTAGTGGCCTTACCCATAGGGGCTTGTGAAGAGAGGCAGGATGAAGCTTGCTATGCACCGGGGAGACATGAGTGGTAGAGTGCAGGGCTATCTGTCCCAGGCAGAAAGAGGGCAGAAGGATGGAAGGGCCCACAAAAGGATGTGGCATGAGGGGCATGGGGAGTTTGCCTTCTGGGGAGGTGCAGGAGGGTGGAGGGGTCTGTACTGTGCCTGAAGTGCATACAGGCATTCCTCCAAAACTGGCTTGGTGAAGGGAGGTAGTGACATCAGGGGGGCCAATAGGGAGAAAGTTAACAGGGAAAGCAACATGGTGGGGAGGTATAACATAGCAGTCAGATTGGAGCAGTACTTGAGGGGACAGGTTTTCAGATTCTTTTAGCCGCCTCTAGTGACAGGCTTAGATAACCTGCAGATGGTAAAGCTGACTGATTGGTTCTAGATGGCCACGTGAGCTGTACTGTACAATAGCAAGTTCACCAAGGGTTTTGGTGAGGGGGGTAGCCGATGCTTGCATTGGCGGGGCCTTGCTTGCGTCCAGTGAAATGCTTAGGCACAGTGCTCGGCCGTTCGTACCTGTTTGCTATGCTTTGGGAGATCCTTATGAAGCTCTGGGGAGGGCAGCCCTCATGACTGCTACTCACAAGGGAAGCTGGGGATACAGACTGTGGAGAAAGCAGAAGATTAAATTAAATCAGGTAAGAGGCAGGGCTCACAAAGGGGGGGAGGGTTACAGAAGGATCCTAGTAAGCCTTTGCTCCCATTTGAATTACAATCCTTTTTTACTTAAAATTAGAGTCTTGACTGTGATACAGCATAGAAATACCTCAGCAAGGAGTAATAAAAGTAAGAACTCTTTAAATTGCCCCCACATGTCAGAAGAAGAGAGATATTTATTAAACAGACCTATTACAGAGAAGGAGATCCAAAAGGCCATTCAAACATTAAAAACTGGCAAGGTGCCAGGCCCTGATGGGTAAAATGTGGACTTTTAAAAAAACTTGATACTGGCACTCAGATATCCTTACTAATTTACACTGAGTAAGCCTTTGAGAAGCTGACTTGGGTTTTCTTGTAGGTGGTATTGACTACAATTGAGTTAGGCTGGCTTTTCTCAGCTGGATTGCTATGCTATGGGGATCTCCTACAACAGCAGCTAAGGTAAACAAGCATTTGTCAATGCTGAATGTTGATTGTGTTGGTCTGTTGAGCTCGCTCAGTGGCCCTGTCTCACTGGCTCAGTGTGTTTGTCCCGGTGCTGCAGGCTGCTCTTTTGTACTGGGCTGCTGCCTGCGTTGGCATCTTGTTCTGCTGAGGAAGAAATCCGCAGCTGTCCCGACAGAGCTTCATTGAGGTTGCTCACTCCCCCTGTCTCACTCAGTCATTCTGGCTCTCCTGGCGCTGCAGGCTGCCCTTTTGTACTGGGCTCCTGTCTCTGTTGACACCTTTTTCTGCCCGCAAAGAAATCTGCAGCAGTCCCGACAAAGCTCAGTTGAGCTTGCTCACTCCCCTTCTCTCATTCGTTCATTCTGTCCTGCCGGCGCTGCAGGCTGTCCTTTTCTACTGGGCTCCTGCCTGAGTTGTTGCCTTCTTATGCCCACAAAGAAATTTGCAGCAGTTACAGTACAGCTCTGTTGAGCTCACTCACTCGCTCATTCTGGTTTTCCTGCCACTGCAGGCTTCCCTTTTGTACTGGGCCCCTGCATGAATTGCTGCCTTTT
This sequence comes from Neoceratodus forsteri, assembly GCA_016271365.2. Lineage (NCBI taxonomy): Eukaryota > Metazoa > Chordata > Ceratodontiformes > Ceratodontidae > Neoceratodus > Neoceratodus forsteri. The sequence goes on along the minus strand of CM028130.1, from coordinate 1,058,933,889 downwards.
TCTGCCCACAAAGAAATCTGCAGCAGTTCCAACAGAGCCCCGTTGAGCTTAGTGACTCCCCCTCCCTCACTCGTTCGTTCTGTGTCTCCTGGAGCTGCAGGCTGCCCTTTTGTACTGGGCTCCTGCCTGCATTGGCGGCTTTTTTCTGGCCAGAAAGAAATCTGAAGCAGTCCCGACACAGCTCCACTGAGCTCGCTCACTCCCCCTCTGTCACTCTCGCATTCCGTTTCTGGCGGTACTGCAAGCTGGCCTTTTGTACTGGGCTCCTGCCTGCATTGCTGCATTTTCTGCCCACAAAGAAATCTGCAGCAGTCACACTAGAGCTCCGTTGAGCTCGCTCAGTAACGCTCTGTCACTCCTCGTTCTGTTTTTCTTGGCGCCACAGACTGCGCTTTTTTATGGGGCTCCTGGCTGCATTGGCACCTTTGTCTGTCCACAAAGAAATCCGCAGCTGTCCCGACAGAGCTCCGTTGAGGTCGCTCAGTCTCCCTCTCTCATCGCTCATTCTGTTTGTCCTGGCGCTGCAAGCTGCCCTTTTGTACGGGGCTCCTGCCTGCATTGGTGCCTTTTTCTGCCCACAAAGAAATCCCAGCAGTCCTGATAGAGCTCCGTTGAGCTCACTAAGTCCTCTTGTCTCACTCACTTGTACTGTTTCTCCCACCGCTGCAGGCTGGTCTTTTGTACTGGGCCCCTGCCTGTATTGACGCCTTTTTCTGCCCACAAACAAATCTGCAGCAGTCCTGACAGTGCTTCGGTGAGTTCGCTCACTCCCACTCGCTCTCTCATTCTGTTTCTCCCAGTGCGGCAGGCTGCCCTTTTGTACTGGGCTCTTGTGTTGGGGCCTTTGTCTGAACACAAACAAATCCGCAGCAGTCCCAATAGAGCTCATTTGCGCTGGGTCACTCCCCCCTCTCACTCAGTCGATCTTAATCTGTGCCAAACACTGATTTCCCAGAGTGACCGTGCTATTGTCCGGCAGAAGTGCAAAAACATATTTTAGCCAGGATGTGAAAAATGACAGCTGTAGTGTTCATAAGGAGTTGTGAAAAAATGCCACTGTTGAAAACGTGGCGTGACAGTATTACAAATTTGCGAAGTTACAAGAGTTTATGGAAACAGTTCAACGCACGCTTGTAACACAGTCATGTCATGGACGTTCGTCACCAAATTTTCAACATAGGGATTTTAGGACCTCTGCTCATGAACAGTGCCACTGTCATTTTCTTAATCTGTCCCGAACACTGATTTCCCACAGTGACTACATTATGCTGCGCCGGAACTGTGAAAACATATTTCGGTCAGGATGTGAAAAATGACAGCTGTACTGCTTATAAGGAGGTGTGAAAAAATGGCACTGTTGAAAATCTGGTGTGATAATATTACAAATCTCCGAAGTTACAAGGGTGCGTGGAAAGTGCACAAAGCACACTTGTAACACAGTCAATTGATGGGCTATCATCACCAAAATTTCAACATAGGCATTTTAGGACCTCTGCTCATGAACAGTATCATTGTCATTTTCTTAATTTGTCCCGAACAGTGATTTCCCACAGCGACTGCTCTATTCTGCGCCGGAAGTGCAAAAACACATTTTGGCCAGGATGGGAAAAATGACAGCTGTACTGTTCATAAGTAGGTCTGGGAAAATGGCAATGTTGAAAATCTGGAGTGAAAATATTATAAATTCGCTGGTTACGAAAGTGCGTGCCAACTGCGCAATGCATGCTTGTAACACAGTCATTTTATGGAGTATCATTACCAAATTTTCAATATAGGCATTTTAGGACCTCTGCTCATGAACAGTGTCACTGTCATTTTCTTAATCTGTCCTGAACACTGATTTCCCACAGCAACCACGCTATTCTGCGCCAGAAGTGAGAAAACACATTTTGGCCAGGATGTGACCAATGACAGCTATACTGCTCACAAGGAGGTGTGACAAAATGTCAGTGTTGAAAATCTGGCATGAAAATATTGTAAATTCATGTGAAGTTACTGACGTGCAACATCTCTTGTAGCATAGCTAAGTAAAACAGTCATTTTGGGATTTTTACTCCAAATTTGCAACATAGGCTTTTTGAGAGCCCACCTCATGAATACTGGCACTGTCGTTTCATTAATCAGCCCTGAAGGGTGATTCCGCACAGTGACCACGAAACCACCTTTCGGGGCCGATTAACGCCATGACAGTTCAAGAAGTCATGAGGAGGGGTCCCAAAAACCCCATGTTGAAAATTTGGTGAAAAAGTCCCAAAAATGCCTGAGATATGCACTAAAGTTGAAAAACCTCTATTTATTACATCACACAGCTTACCGGCATTTCCTCAGTTTGCGGTCAGCTTTGAAGACTGCAGAAGTGTTCCCGGTCCACCGAAGATCGTCGCGCTGGACTCCAGAGGTAAGTATGGGGTGAGGGGGGGTGCGGGGAGGCACAGTATGCAGTGGGTGGGTGCGGGTTGTGGGAGGGGGCCTGGGAGAGCTCCGAGGGACCGTTCTTCTTTACAGGTTGAAAAAAATAAGACATCGGGGACCATTTTCTTGTTTAACAGGTGTTTTGGCATGCTGGGGTGGGCTCCCAGCGTGCCACCTGTTGGTGGGTGGGTGCATTAGCTGATGGGGATTGGGCACCCTCTCGTGGCAAACAAGGACAGGGGAGGGAGCTGCAGGAGCCGAGGGTTGGGCACCCCGGCTATAGAAACAGAAGGGGTATCATGATGCCAACGGGATTGGGCACCCCATCGGCAGGAACAAAAGTGGGGGTAGCATGATGCCAATGGGAATTGGGCACCCCCGTCGGCAGGAACAAAAAGGGGGTATCATTATGCCGATGGGGATTTGGCCCCCCGTCAACAGGAACAACACGGGGGGGGGTTACAGAATGCCGATGGGGAGTGGGCTCCCCCTTCAGTAACAAGTAAACATGGTGGAGGGAGGAGGTTATATTGTTTATGAACACAGCGGCAAGCCGCCGCCATGTTCACAAACAATATCAGGGGGTTTCACATCCCGCCCTGCAATGACGAGTCGCTCCCTCATTGCAGCGGATGGCTGACGCTGCAATGACAAGGCGGCCCCGACTGCAGCGGCTACTTTTTTAGAAGGTTGTGGCACGCTGGCTGAACTAGGGTCAGCAGCAGCGTGCCACAGCATTGGGGAACGGGGAACAAGCCTCTGCAGGCTGTGGGGTCATTGGGCACAACAGTGCCATGCCTCCACAACCTGCTTGTGGAGAAAGCAGACACAATATGTTTCTTGCGCAAGCGCACAATCAACATAAAAATGGCACCATCTCTGAGAAATTCAGAATAGCGCATAGCCATACAGTAGCTTGCAGGGAACATGACTACTTAGATGGGGTCTAATCACTGGACATAATAATCATACTGTTATGTCTGTGGATGACAATGTGGTGTATGGAAGAAACTCTGAGTCCAATATGGTACACTTTCTCCAGTTTATATCAGCATATGGGAAAATTTCAGGTTTTAAAATGAATATGGAATAAAAGTGATTCAGATTATTCGTCATCTGTTGCAGAAACTTAAAAGTGCAGTGCCTTACAAATGGGACTCACTAAAGGTTAGTTATGTACGTATACATATATCAAAAGATACAGGGACACTATTCCAAGCTAATTATGGTAAACTGATGCAGGAGGCTTTTTCTGATTTATAAAGATTTTTTTTTAACTTTTTATTATAAGTTTGCACCATCAAAGTAAAACATTTTATTTTTATTTAGTTTTTGTTGACCGGGTAAGTGCATTAGACAAATCCTGCCTATTTTCAGGCACGACCCGGGGGAGGGGGGATACAGACGAATGCCAACTGACCTTGAACCAGTCCAAGCTGTTGGTGGTATTTTTAGTGAATGAGGGAAATTTGGCCAGGACACTGGGGAAATTCCCCTACTCTATCTGTAGGGGGATCCTTGGCCATCTGCGTTGCAATGGCCAGTCCGTGTGAGCCGTCGGAGAGGATGGATGTCGAAGGTGCAGGGGAGCGGGCCTCCTCTCCTGTACTGCTGCAGCCAGAGGCTATTGAGGAAACTTGTTCTGTCACTGAGGTTGCTGACCTCGGCATTCTGGAAGTTAATATACCTTCCGTTTTGACAAAAGAAGGGACTCGTTCAGTGTTCCTACCTGTTGCTGACAAAGCTCGTTTACTGGATATGCGCTCCCAGCTACGTGAAAAAATGGACTTGTTGGATAAAGACATTGCAGCTCTCCCGGTGGATCCTGTAACTGTTTCTGTGAGTTCCCCTTTGCTGGTTTCTAGTCAGCCTCTTCCTGTGGAGGGACCTGCAATGTCTAGTGCACCGCAGGATCCCGTCATTCCATTGCCAACAGTGGATGTATCTTCGGACTCTGGGTCTGGCAGTTCAAGTTCAATGTGACCAAAGCCCCGTCTGCTCATTCCAGCATCTCGAGTCAGTGTCGTGGTGAGTCTCCACAAACCCACCAATGACGGTTTTCGAGGAGTGAGGAGTCTGCATCAGGACACAATCCTGCAGGTCCTGTCTTTTCTTTTTCATCACGGTCTCAGCATCCTGGATGGAGCAAGCAACCAAGCAGGCTTCCGGTTGCCTTGCCTTCCCCTGTCACAGTTGCTGACAATTTGGGTTCGGATTCTCTACATCCACAAACTGGATTGCCTTGGTCTCCTGAATCAGCCTTGAAGGACGCTGGCTGGGAACTATCGGATAATGGCTCTTGGTCGTCTAACCCACAGGACCCTTCTTACGTGGAGATGATACAGCATGCTGCAGCGCCAGTGGCCACTGAGATTTCTGCCCTTCAGAGTTCCAACTCACCCCGGGGTAAATCTTCTTCTGTTTATAATGACTCTAATGACAAAAATATAGTTTGTGAGAATGTTACTATTTCAAGGCCTGAGATACAGCCTAGTGAGGTAGTCCCTTCTTTTTCAAGTTCTGTAGTGGGGGAGGACGTTCCTCCTGTAGTACCTGAGCGTTTAGGTCCTGATCCTGTGTTATTACAAGAACCTGATGAGGCTTCAGGTAGACTTGTGGGTTTTAAACTCACTGATTTGTTTAGTAATAAGGGCAAACCTGCCCGAGACGTAATGCTGTACGTCTCCTGTATAAGGGTGGGTTAGAGTGTCCCCCTAACAGGGTATATGTTGCTAAAAACTTGCTCAAGGGTTCAATGCATTTCTTTTCCTCTGAAATCTTTGCTTCAATCAGCTTGGGGAATGCTAATTATGATGTAAGATTTAAGAATGTGTCCAGCTTAGATCTCTTCTGGGCCCAGTATGCTACCTGTAAATCTTCCCCTCTTTGGTCCCCTTTTCATGTTCCTCCTTAAACCAAGCCAGCTTTTAAAAACATTACTATTATGTTTAAAAACGAAGGGGTTAATATTGAATATATTCTGTTTCGTCTGAAGCAGCGTTGTGAGGTTTTGAACAGACCTACTCCTACTTTGGATAGTGAACAGATTTGGGATGGGGGGTGGAGGGTTAGAGTTAAATAGTACTCTGCGAACATGGGACCTAACCACTTGCCCAGATTTTTTTTTTCTAGGGAGAGATAAGGGGATGATTTTTTTACGCCGGTCAACCCAAATCATGCTTTAAGTGTGGTTCTAGAGCTCATTTGAGCTCGACCTGTGATACAGTTAAATGCAGTCATTGTTTGGAATTTGGTCATGCTTCCAGTTCTTGTTTAAATTTATTTAAATGTAATTTGTGTGAACATACCGGTCACGCATATGGTCGATGCCCTTGGGCATCACATAATAGGGATGACTGTCCCTCTCATGAGGGTTTGATTAATATGGCTGACAACAACAGACTAAGAGGATTGCAGAGCATGATTTAGGAGTTGGCATGGAAACTTTACGTCAGTCCCAGCAGATGAAACCCTCTGAGGTTGTGATTTACCCCAGGGTACGGTGGAGATAGTACAGGACCCCAGTACTAGGGTAGTTGTTTCCCCTGCTCAGACTATCTCTGTGTCAAATAATCTTAGTGAAATGCCTCCCACACCCCCACACCAGGCTCCCCCAGAGTCAGACCAATCGGCCTTTCTTAAAGTAAGGCAAAAATGGAATAGGAAGGGGTCCATGGTTTCTAGTCGGGGTAATGTTACTGGGGTCACGACTTGGAAAACTGACAATAAATTTGCATTACTGTCTACTGATGGTACAGATAGGGATTCTGCAGATGAGGATACAGACACCACATCTATTATTTCCAATACTGACACAGAGGGGGGTGGTGACACAGACCCTATCGCTAAAAGGACTAGACAAAGTCGACGGAGTAAGTCCCCCTAATTTCTCTGTATGGACTTTTTGTCAGTTCTTTCTCTAAACATTAATAGTATTAAGGGTGACAGGAAGCTGGGGGGGGTTATGCTTTCTCTGGCCGAGATGCATTGTGATATTGCGTGTCTGCTGGATACTAGGCTAAAGACTAATCAAGAACTTAGTCAAGCCTCTAGGGCATGGCCACACAGGCCTCTTTGGTCTTCTGGCACTGAATAAATGTGATGGTGGGTAATTTTATTCTCTAATCCTGCCCTTAAGGTATCTAGACTTGTTGATATTTCCCCAGGGAGGGCATTGTAGCTGGACATTTCTTTTCATTCTGAAAGGTTTCGGTTGAATGCACTATATGCCCCCCAGACCAAGGCACAAAGAGTAGATCTTTTTAAACTTGTGCACCCTTTTTTGCATACTTCAAGACTGGTTCTTTGGGTTGGGGATTTTAACTGTGGTTTGCATCAGTCAGATAGGGGGCTTCAGACTTCTAAACTTTTTTATGATTCTGTTGCCCTTAACAATATAGTCTCCACTGCTCATCTTCAGGATGCCTATCGGGTCCTTCATCCTAGGGGTGGGTCCACTTTCTTCCGGGGAGAGTGTAGAACCAGGATAGATTTTATCTTCCTTTCTAGCACACTTCACGTAGTTCAGTGTACTACTGTCGGGAGCGAATTTTCTGACCATGCTGCCCTTACGCTAAGATCTCATGGTCTGATGTTCCCCGCTGTAAAAAGAATAGATGGAGACTTAACGATTCTATGTTGAATGACCCGAAGGTTCAAAAGCTATGCAGATGGAAATGGGCTGCTAGATTATCTGTAGCCGATCTTTATGATGATTTATCAGAATGGTGGGAAGACTCTAAGGTTAGGTGGAGACAGTTTTTTCAGAAACAGGCAGCTGATGTCCATACTTGCCAATACAAGAAGTACTTGGCATTACATCAGCAGCTCCAAAATCGTATTTCCTTATCAGATAGTTCACATCAGGATTATAGTTCACAAATCTCCATTCTTAGTCGTCAGATGAGGGAACTGCAGTATGATAGGGCTAGTTCCCTGGGGCAAGAAGCACGGTTTGGGACTAAGTTGCCCAAAGGGGGGTTGGATCCCTTTAAGGAATGTAAGGGCAGAGTGGAGTCTAGGGTAATTTCTGGCCTTGTATCTTCCTCTGGGGATCTTGTCAGTTCCCTGGAACTATTAGTGGATGTCATTGAAACTCATGTTTAAAATATATTAGGGACTGAATCTGCTGGTGATAATGCGGAGGGATTTTTAGTCTCTTTCAATCTACCCCACTTCACACCTACAGAATGTGTTATGCTATCCAAGGAAATTTCTGAGGAGGAGGTAGTTCAGGCTATCAGTAGCCTACAATTGAGCTCAGCCCCTGGGTCCGATGGACTCTCGGCTGGTTTTTATACTACATTCATGGCAGAACTGGCTCCAGCTCTAGCTATTTTGTTTAATGATATGTTGTCCAGGGCTCAATTTTCAAAGTCGATGAAAGAAACTATTTTGATTTTAATTCATAAAAACGGTCCAGTATCTGACCTTAATAATTGGAGGCCTTTGAGTCTTCTGAACATGGATAGCAAGATCGTTGCTAAAATTATGTTGGCTAGGCTTATTCAGGTAGCAAGACTTAGTCCAGTTCAGACTTGTGGTGTTCCTGGTAGATCCCAGAATGATAACCTTATCTTGTTGCGGGAATTATTGGCCTTGGGGGGATTTGAACCATATTCAGGGGTGGGTGCTTGGGATGGACAAGGAGAAAGCATTTGATAAGGTTTCTCACCAGTTTTTATTTTCGGTTTTGGCAGCGTATGGGATTCCTTCTACATTCATACAATGGATTAAAACTCTTTATTCTGAGGCAGTCATTATTCCCAATGTTAATGGGTGGTTGAGAAACAGGGTAGTGGTCAAATGTGGGGTTCGACAGGGGTGTCCCTTGAGCCCCCTGTTGTACAATTTTAGTATTGATATGTTGATCCGAGCCATCCTTCAATGCCCTAGCGTGATTGGTTTACACAGTCCACAATTTCCAGCCCCTGTCAAAATTTTGGCTTACGTGGATGACTTAGTTCTTACCATGGCTGCCGACACTAATGAAACAGTTTTGGTGGATATCCTCCAACAATATTCGGCTGTTTCTGGCTCTCAGATTAATTTTGAGAAAAGTATTGGATTCCCCCCTGGGGAACTTACCTATTCCTGTTTCTGGTTCCTTTGCTGGGATCAGGGTTTCTCTAGAGCCCATTAAGATTTTAGGTTTATGGTTTGGATCAGGGGATATGCAATCTCTTAACTGGAACGCTGCCTTGGGGAAGGCCAATAGGCTTGTTGCTGGGTGGAAACAACACCAAATAGGTAAAAAGAAACAGTTTTTTTTGCTCAAGTCTTTGGTGGTACCAATATTTTTGTACCTCTGTTATGTTTTTTCCCCCTCCTATGAAATTATTTTCCAGATTATATATTGTTTTTTTTCAGGGTTTCTGGGGATCTCGATTGAACCCTATTAAACGAGGTTTGACCTATTAACCTATAAAAGAGGGAGGTGTGGGGATGTTGAATCCGGTTGCTTTTTTTTATAGCAATTTTTTGAGTCATAATTTTGGTTTAGCCTTAAAACCTGGTATGACAGTTTGGAAGCCTTTCATACTAGTCTGGCTTCTGCCTTGTCTTTCCCCATGGGAACAGAAAAAGCAGGGTTTTTTAGCCAGAACCCCTGGACTTCCATCCTATGGCTTGGAGGCTGTGAAACTAGCTATTCCCTGGAGTTTTATACCTCATGAGTTCTGTATATTAGGCAGGAAAGCCTTATATGACAATATTTGGAGACAGGGAGCTCTGGACCCTGTAGAATTCCCTTTTTGTCCACCAGGTCAATACTCCTGGATATTGCAACAACTTTCCAACCCCAGGATACCTCTGTATGTATGGGATACTGTATGGTTGGGTAATTATGGCAGGCCTAGTGTGAAAGGGAATCATAAGCATAAAATGTTGATTGATAGGTATTGTCCTCGGGAGTCTTGTGTCACACTTCTAGAAACCCAACAGCGTTTGTTTCTTGACTGTCAATTTGCTGTAGATTTTTGGAATCTCCTTGCTACAGTTTGGTTTGAACCTCTCTTTTCTAACCTTTCATATGAGGATCTTATGTTTGGTATCAATATTGCTTTAAGCAAGAAATGTCATGCCGAAACTATTTATATTGTTTTGACCTTAGTAAGATATTTTTTGTGGCAGGCTGGATGTCTATTGCTTTTACATCAAAAATGGATACCTTCACATGAAGTTGTACATGATGTCGGGAAAGCTGTTACTGCAGTTAAAACGTCTGACTTTTCAAAAAACTCTAGGACTCAATTTAGACTTTTATGGCTTAACTATGAATCATGGACTTTGGGGTGATTGATTGGTTTACTGTTTTGTATGCCTTTTTTTATTGTATTTTTTGTACTGTACTTCTGTACTGTATTTTGTATTATTTCACTGTCATTTTTCTTGTAATGAAGTCCAATCCTTCTCAATAAAATTCCCCTACTCTTTTCGATAAGTGCCATGGGATCTTTAACATCCACCTGAACTACCATCAATCCAGGCAGATGGGACCTCGGTTTAACATCTCATCCAAAAGACGGCACCTCAGAAGTGCAGCACCCCTCTCATGCTGCACTACAGCATCAGTACTGTGATATTAACCCAAGTGCCAGATGTGGGACCTGAACCTACAGCCCTCTGATCTCCAGGCCTCAGAGGTGAGTGTGCTACCTACTGAGCCACTGACACTGCAATGGCAAGCACTGCAAGCAACATGCTTTCATTGTTCCAAGTATTAGGCATGGCTATACAGAAATATCAAAAACAGAAATATGTGCACTCATCATCCATTGTTACAAAATAGAGGAGGAATAGCTAATGTCCACAGTCTAAACTGTATTGTCTATAAGAAAACAAATGAGCCCATTCTACAAGACCATGGCACTAAATCCTTAAATGGAAAAAAGTTGGTAATCCCAAGTGAATATGCTAAGTGGAATCACAACCATAATTCCTCATAGGCCATGTCCACTAGACAGTTTTAAATCCAGAACTTACAACGTAATCACAGGAACAAACATCTTGCAGTACTGAACTCCTAGAAATAAAATGGACCGAGGAGGAGAAAGTCATGTTATCATCACAATCATTGTAAAGATGATAAATGTTACTACTATCCTTTATAAATAAAATTGACTCTGTGAAGATGAACATTTTACCAAAGTAAAAGATTTGGAAAGTTCAGGTAAGAGGCATGTAAGTGACTAAGTGAATATTAAGCATCTCTGAGCGGCATGCAGTGCCATATAGCTAGTGGACAAGAGGTAAGATCCAGGGCATCCGCTGCATTGTGTGTAAATGCCTCTAAGGGGGTCATCTATTGTACTAGTAATTATCATTATGCTCCTGATCACAGACAAAATATGTGTGTTTGGACAACATAATGACCTTCTAAAATAATCACCACAGTTAGTAGTTGTGATGGACAATCTCAAAAAATTTAGTCTTAGACATTACAACCTTTTTCCTAATGACTAAACTTTTTGAGAAGCTGCTGTCCCAGTAATATAGCAAACAGAAGTAGGTTAGTAAATACACATCAAACCTAATCAGACAGTAAAAGAGTATGTGGCTGGCTCTTAGTAACAACATTATGGATTTGCCTCTGAACGAAATCGAGGTGGCTGGCTCAATAGAGAATCATGTACATGATAGGGTGGGTGCCCCAAGACTGGAAGGTGGCGCATATAGTGCCTATCCACAAGGGGGGATCAAGGGAGGTGGCAGGGAACTACAGGCCTGTCAGCCTGACCTCGGTGGTGGGCAAGGTGATGGAGGGCATTGTCAAGGAGAGGCTAGGGGGGGACCTGGATAAGTCAGGGTGCCTGGACGATATACAGCATGGATTCACCCCGGGGAAATCGTGTCAGACAAACCTGGTGGAGTTCTATGACTGGGTGACAAGTGCCTTGGACCTGGGTAGACCAGTGGATGTCCTCTTTCTAGACTTCAGCAAGGCATTTGACTCTGTTCCTCACGTGGGCCTGTTGGATAAGCTGGGAGAAATGGGGGTGGGGAACCAGATGATCAGATGGATAGGCAATTGGCTTGGTGGGATAGTCTCATCCCCAAGGAGGGTCATTAGTGGGGTCCCACAGGGATCAGTCCTTGGGCCCCTTCTGTTCAACGCCTACGTATCTGACATAAGGACAGGAATCAGGAGTGAGATGAGTCTCTTTGCAGATGACTCAAACTGGGGCGTGGTGGATGGGGAGGAGGGGAGGTGGCCCCACAGGGGACCTGGAGGCTCTGGAAAGATGGTCTAGAAAGTGGAAGCTGAGGTTCAATGCAGGGAAATGCAAGGTACTCCATCTGGGGCCAGAAACCCAGGTCAGTGTACACACTCTGGGGGGAAATGCTACAAGTCTCGATGGCTGAGAGGGACCTGGGGTGGTGGTGGATGTCAAGATGAACAACTCTGAGACTTGTGGAGGGCAGCAGCCAAGACCAACAGGATGCTGGGATGCATCGCTAGGGGATCACCTCCAGAAGGAGGGAAGTGATACTCCTCTGTATAACTGCTTGGTGAGGCTGCACCTTGAGTACTGCGTGCAGTTTTGGAGGCCACACTTAAGCGGGACATTAACCTCCTGAGAGGGTCCAGAGGAGGGCAACCAAAATGATTTGGGGCTTGGAGGACAGGACCTATGAGGAGAGGCTTCAAGAGCTAAATATGTACACATTGGAAGAGAGAAGGGACCGGGGGGACATGATAGAGGTCTTTAGGTATATGAAGAGGTTAAATAGGGGAGGAACAGTCGGGGTGCTTCAAAGGAAGGAGGAAGGGGCCACTAGAGGGCATGGGTGGAAGCTGGAGGGGGGAAGATTCAGGGGAGAAAGGAGGAGGTGCTACTTCACTGAGAGGGTGGTGGAGCCATGGAATGCACTGTCTAGGGGGCTGGTGGAAGCAGAGACAGTGGAGGGGTTCAAGAGGGGGTGGGACAGGTACAGGGGAAGGGTTCTGGAAGCAAAATCCAATGCAGCAAGAATATCCGGAACTGGGAAGGGAGAAGCCAGAGAAGGCAAGGGGGACAGCAAGGTCAGCACCCAGGTTGGGGACTGACCAAACGAGCAGACACGAAAGACCGTTAGGCCTATTCTGCTGGCATTTTAGTATGTTAGTATGTTAGTACATGACAATTCATCCCATCTTGATAAAATCTCTCCTACGGTATAGAAATCATTTACAACTCGCATCTTACCTGCAGCCATTCACAAAAATGTAACAAGCTCTTCCTTTCAGATTTTCTCTGAATCTGGCATACACTAATAAAAGCAATTCAGTTAGCACACAAGGAATGTTCATAAGTTCATAGGTTGTTCAAGTTCGAGGGACATGCCCATATTTGAACTCACCATCGTTAAAAATTAACGATGGTAGTGGAGTTTCTTTTCACCCTATATAGATCAAGTTCTCGTTTGAAATGGTCCATATTTTGACTCATTACCACTTCAACTTGGAGTGAATTCCATATATGTGGTACTCTCTGCATCACAAAATGTCTCCTCCTCCTCTGGGTTTTACAGATTTTGGCATACAGTCTTAATTTATGTGATCTAGTACACTCAATTGGTGATTGTTTCATCAAACAATTGGTTTCAAAAAACAGTTCATCCCCAAAAGCCTTATAAGCCTAACACAGTTCCGCCTAGTAATCCTATATTCTTGAGAACAGAGTCCTAAATTTCTGAGCCTGTCCCCATATCCCAGGTTTGTTACTTTTAAGAAGTTGTGGCTGGAATCAGTTTCACACAGGCACATTAGGTAAAGAGAGAGAGTATTCATTTGGTACCTCACAATCATACACACAGAGAGTGGGCAGACAGCATTGATAGAATGATTCAAAGACAAGAAATACCCAAAATACATCACCAAACTGATTTTAATAAATGGATTATGACAATTCAGGTAAGAGGCATGACTGCTACCATCAAAAAGACAAGATGGCTTGGCGAGAGTCACGTTTTGATGTCATGTACAATTGTTCAGAGCTGCATAAAAGCCGTGGCTGTTTTACTCATACCAGAAAGCCCATCAGCCAGCATCACAGCCAGCACATGGAGCAACCTCCAAGAACTAGCTCTCTACATGGTGTCCTAGCAGTCTGATACTGATCCTACACTAGCCAGCACCACGGCCTCCCTGAACCAGCATTTTACTCAGCTCCCTAGCAGCATAATCCTGATCTGAAAACAGCAGTCATACCAGCCTCCCAGAATAGTGGGTGTTCTCTGCATCAGGTATAACAACTCCTGCCTCCTTTCCAATGATTCCAGTTGTGACCATAGGTATTTTATAGCAGTGTAGTGTGGGGTCACTATTTCCCAAGATAGCATTTCATTTCACAGGGCCTTTATGTTGGGATCCCCTTTTTCTGCTGCTTATACACTATTCCCCAGTCAACTCCTGCAAAACTGTCCTGGAGGCTTCCCTACCCATCTCAGAAGTACAATAACCTGCACAACCTGGGCCCACAGGGGTGTTCCTCCTTCCTTCCCTCTCCTCTGACTTAAGATGATTCCTATTCTCCTGTCAGAGGCAATAACTACAGTTCTCCTGCCTCAGGTCACCTTTCCCTCCAGCCCATTATTAATCCCCAGGAAATTACCAACTGTTCAGTCATTATTGTTTAATGATAGACCTAGATAGATGGCACTCTTTTCCTGTGTCTTTGCTTGGGCACAGTTAAAATGGACTTGTTCTCCTGAGTTTTATACCACTGCAGTTTCTCAAATGAGCTAGATAAAGAATGACATCAATTGCTAGGAGCTGGCTTGAGCTACATTTACAGTATACAGTGAAAAAAGTGGTCCAGGATGAGTCTGGCTCACCTTAATAGCAGCACAGTGCAGGGTGGTTTGAAGTATCTGGACTCCCAATCTTACTACTTGTCTGCACCAACTCACATTAAACAGGATTGGGCAGCTAAGTCAGAATGGGCTCTATGGCTGGACTTGGAGAGTACTGGGTTGCCATTGCTGTCCCAGGGTTGGGGAGCCTTTAGGAATGCAGGTCCCTCACACGTGTAATGGAGGCAACACCAGAAGTATGACAAGGGTTATGTAAGAGCAGGTTGGATCCAGGGGGCTACTTGGCTTTCCCCATTGTATGCCAATACAAAACTGACACAAGATTTCCCAATTGGGAGAAGAGGATGATACCATGTTTCAGGGGCCTGGTCACCACAGGGGGTATTATTGTTTTTGATGAAGTTCAGCAAACATGGAAGATCCCAAGAGGACATCTTTAGGTACCTTCAGGTGAAAATGTGCATTAATAATAATAAGGCACAAAAGAGTAATCTTAAAGAGTCTTCCTTTTTCCACTGGAGTCAGCTTTACTCCAGAAATGTCAGGTCCCCAAAAACCTCATGGCAATGATAGTTGCACAGACCAGTGAATGGAAGCCTGAACTGTCATTGAGGACTTTGATAAGTCATGGTGGAAATGGGGTTTAGAGTTGGAAATCCCTCAGAAATTATGGGCTACCCTTTCCGAGTCCCATATGGAGCTACTAGCATTTAATAACGTCAAAGAAGCCCAGTTTCAATTCCTATACCACTATTATTGACCATGAAGTATTATACATAAATGTTTCCCAGCAATCTCTTCTATATGAGGTCAATGTAACATAGAAGAGGCCATGTACTTGCACTATTTTGATGCATGTGATACTTTACAGACCTTTTGGTCACAGATTGCACTAAAAGAGGTCATATGATGTAGTGTACTATTCCACTTTAGAAAATAGGCTTTTTACTTCCTGGCATCTAATTTGTTAGTGCCCTTGCCAGGGGGATACATAAACTTTCAATAAATGCCCAGGAAATAAAAAGTACCAACCTACAGTGCCCCTTTACCCACTGAAGTATTGTAGTGCCCACCCTGTTCACTAATTGGTCAAAACACTGAATTTGTATTTCAAATCACCACCATTTTTCCCCTTGGTTAGTGAGAGCCCCCCCCATTTCAGTCTTTACCCAGACATATACCCTGTAATAAATGTAAGAATTATAAAAAAAATTGCAACAGTAGTTAAAAAAATTAAAAACAACTTTCTTTTTCGCTCAGTGACGGAGTGATTCATCGAGCATCCCAATTCCCTGGTACAGCTTTCTAGATTAGTATGCCCCCAATCTCTGGAGCCTGTCTGGTAAATGAATGGAAACAACAACAGACTCCTCATTAATACATTGACACAGCCCCTTCAAAAGATATAGACAGTACCTAATGTGTTTGTAGCTCCTCCAGGTCCTCATCTCCACGGAGAGGCTACATCGATCCACAGAACAGCACTCATCTTCACACTCCCATTCCTCAGAACAGGCAGAGAGGACCAGGAATCTGGAAAACAATAAAAAAAAGAAAAGAAAACAGTAAGAACAGAGACTCGGTCAGAACAGACAGCGAGGAAACAGTAAAAAAAAACTAAATAAAACCAACAGTGAAAATTCCAGTCACAGCAAGCAGCAGAGATCGGAGCGCACTTCCTACAATTGCACCTTTCTCTGTTTGGTTTTCCTGCTTGTCCGAATGCGCAGTCAGATCCTACCACAACCGTTATGGTTCCAGCTCACGCCTGGCATTTCCTCCAACATTTTGTGGCAACAGCAAACAAAACCAAAAAAAAAGGAAAAGAATGTCACCTAAAGGAAATCAGAATTTAAGAAAGACCACAGCGTCCATTGACCCTCATCAATTATTTTTTTCCGGGTTTGACACTGCAGCCACTCTACCATAAGAAAAATAAACTTTTATTTGGCACAAACCTTCAATGTATAAATAAAATATAAAAGGAAACCCTTGTATACATGGGGTGGGGGGAAACAGGGTGGTAACCATGGCAACTTGCTCCCAAGTAAAACTACAGGGGCTTCATTAGTATAAACATCCTCCCCTAAAAAAACTTGCTTCCTAATACAGGCAGAGTAACTATTTTATAACAGAACAAATAGAACTAACTCTTAACATCTAAACATAAAAAATGTTATTTTTCTAAAACATACAAAATACAGTTGTCCATTTTCTAAGTGCAATAATACCCTCCAGGGTGGGTGGTATTAGGAAATACCGGACCTTCCAGGGTCTATAAGGCCTTCCACCACCCCTGGTGGTCCGGTATTTCCCAAGACCGCCCACCCTGTTGAGTATTATTGCTTACTCCGCTGGTGGCTATGTTGCTATGAGTTGAGGACAGGGACAAGGAAGATTGGGTCCTATATCCCATTGTGGTCTGGATAATGTTAGTGGTAGCTTGTCAATGCATTGAGAACACATGGGTTAGTATAGTGACTCCCATGAGAATGTAACAGAAGGAATTTGTTCTGAAAATCTGGTCACTTGAGGTACTAACATTTGAATTAAGAGGGCTGCCTGAGAAATGTGAACGTGCTTGAACTCTTTTCCTGAACGTATTGCCAGTGGGAAGGCCTGGCATTTATGTAGAGGGGTTTTGTAAACCCACAAGGGGAGGCTGGAACTCATGTAACATGGGATGTGGGAATAGGGGTGGCACCAGCCTAGCTTGTGGGACTAATCTTAGAACCTGCACCGAGGATAAATGGTACCTCAAAATGAGTGAACAAATTATGGTTGCTGTTTAATGTTTGCTGTTGGTTTCTACTATTTTTATATGTTTCATTATTATTATACTGTGTTAAACTGGAAGGCACATTGGATATGCTATAAGGTATTTAATGCCATGCTCAGTCAACTAGCGTTGTATTGTTATGCTGATGTATGTGATAAAACATGAATATTCAATAAAGATATATTTTAAAGAGTAGCTGATGCCTTCAGGAGAACTTTACCAAAACATAATATTTAGATGCAGTCCAGCTTGTATTTCACATTATTTATGTATACCTCCTCCCCATTATTTATTACTGAGGTCATTGGCATGAAAACAGGATTTTTGCTCTGGAAGAGTTCACCCATTCCTTTTGCTGTCTCCCTACCTGAGGTCATAATGCACTGCTTGTGACATCACAGTTACTCCCATGGCAACAAACTGTGATGTCACAACAAAGGATTATGACTTGAAGTAGGAAATCAGCTGTAGAGGTAGAAGAACCCTGAGGAATAAAGATCATGCATTCATGCAAATGTCCTTAGTAATAAGGTAACAGCTTAATCTGGTTCAAAGTCAGTTGGCATTCATCTGTATCCCCCTCCCCCGGGTCGTGCCTGAAAATAGGCAGGATTTGTCTAGTGCACTTACCCGGTCGACAAAAGCTAAATAAATAAAATAAATAAATAAAGTAAATACTGGAGAGGAGGAATCTTTAGAATACCTGTATATATGGAATGGAAGCTGGATTGTACCTAATTATTGTGTTTTTCAAAGTTTTTTTAAGGCATCAGCAGCTCTTTAAATAAAAGTTGATTCACACACAGATTACAATTACCATTCCTCAATAAGATACTGAAGGTAACATCATCACCAATTTAAACATAGTCCATTCTTCTTGATGAATATATGAATATTGCAGTGGAGCAGAATCTCATTGCTTATGTGCATCACATCAGTATTGACACTGGCTTATGAGAAACATATTTTTTGTCCTTGACTAAGCTCCTCGGTGCAACTGCTGAAATACTTGTGAACAGCTTCTTGAGGTATTAAAAGACAAGGCACAAATATATCTTAAAAATATATGTGTGCATTGCCACAGATGGTACAGCAGCCATGACAGGGGATAGGTCTGGAGTGGTCACTAGGTTTAAGGAAATGTTTCCATCACGTCATTGCATTTCACACAGAATAGCACTCATCTCTACAGACACTTCAGGCCACAGACCTTATCTGGTCAACCCAAAAAACTCAAATGCTCTCATAGAGATTCAAAAGGTACTGAATGAGAAGCAATGGAAATTCACTGAAGGTTTTCACACAAGTCACTGCCTTGTAAGGGCACAATTGATGCAATACTTGTTAATTTTCTTAGTCTAATCAGTGTGCTTTCGGCTGTGAAAACTGCCAAAATAGCTTGAAAATTTATTTTAACTACAAAAATAAAGATCAACCCTTCTTTGCTCGGTGGATTCAATACATTTTAGATGTTATAAAATTAGAAAAAACATCCATTACTGTAACAAATGGAACACTAATGCTTTCAATTAAATTGGCTACCTTTTAAAACAATAATTGAAAGAGGCTTCACAAGCTTTAAAAAATGTATGAACAAGGAATATGAAAAGTTATCCTTGGTGCAAACTGTAATAACATGATGATGTCTTCCTCTTGTTGTTTCCAATATATTGTTTCTATTTTCTTTAATTTTGATGTAACATATCCAGTGTTAGTGGAAAAATCAACAACAATATTTTGAAAAAGGAAAACTGGTAAAGCAGATGGCTTGTTAAAATATATTTACAAGTACACATTTTTTTATATATCTAATATTTTTCTGCTGTGCTCCACCATGAATCAAACATGAATGGAACTTCTCAGATAAGAGATTTTCATTTTGGTAATATGCAAGACATGATGGCCATCACTGTAACAAAACAATATCCCATCAAAAGCGCATGGGAATTACAGCAAGGTTAAAACTGTGCTGAGAAAATAGCATGAGTGAAAAGAGCTACTGGGGCATTATAGCATGGACATTACAGCTCTAAACATGTAACTCTTTTCAGTCAGGTCAAGTAGTCTAAGGTTTTCATTGTGCACTGGGTGACCATGCTGGCTGTGTGGCTTAGTGGTTTGATTGACAGGCTGTGAATGGTTGTTATGTCCAGCTGACCCAGGCTTGAGTCTTCCTCCTTCCTTTCACTTCTCCCCACCCATCTGAGTTGCATGCCCTGCAGAGTTCATTTATCTGACCAGTGGTCTGAATCCCCCCCCACCCCGGTTGCATGCCCCACGGAGCGCAGAGTTTATTAAATATGCCCACTCACCCAAATTTTTCCCCCCATCTGAGTTGCATGCCCCACAGAGTTTGTTTATATATTTATTTATTAAAAAGTTTCACCAGGAAGGCACACTGAACAATCACATTGCTCATCTCTCAATACATCCTGGGGGAGAGGGGACGGGAGTAACAACATATATTGCAATACAATTGCCAAAGACAAGCATACATCAATACATAATACATACATACATACAAAATGGAGTTTGTTTACTATATGTACCCACCTACCCAAATTTCTCCCCCGTCCAAGTTGCATGCCCCACAGAGTTTGTTTATTATATCTGCCCAGGACACTGTGCAGATTCGGGGTGGTTTTGGTGCTCTCTCTAGCATGCACTCTTTTCCCTCAGTGCTATCTTGTCTGTTGCTGTTTTCCCTGTGTAATATTTGACCGCTCTATTTTGCAGATGCTCTCAAACAGATAGGAAACTATGTTTCCAAAATAACTACTGTACAGACCTAAAGCACAGTTGCTTTAAAATATCTACTTTGGATAAAGGTCCTTTTATTGAAAGTACAGAACAGTGCTTATAGTAAAAACTGTCACTAGTGCACAGTGCAACAGTGGCAGAACTGGATACATAGACTAAAAAGAAATTTGGCCAACACCCTTAAGTGTTTAAAAGTGCAATGCTGCAACCAGCAGACATCAGACAGCGTGCCTGCTACCAATGGGTGCAAGCACATAACATGCTGACGTTTTGGTGGTTCCCACCTTCCTCAGAGCTAACTGGCCAAGAGCAAAACATCCAGTAAATACTCCACTTAATGCATATTCAAATAGGTGGATATGGACAAACTCAATACATGAGTACCAGCTCAAATACAAGTTAAAGTGTGATAATACCTGAGAAAAAGTTATGTACTAATTAAAACAAACTTATTTAAAAAACAATATGACAAGAACGGAAGGGGGACGTAAATGAGAAAGAAACACTAGCAAAGGAAGACAAACGATACATATAAGGGAATAAGTCGGATAGGGAAGGGAAAGGGTTAAAAAAGATAACATAACTGTCTAATATAAGAGACGTACAAAATCACAAAAAGCACTGAAATGGAAGCTCTTCATTGAGTCCCAGGGGATTCAAGATCTGTAACTTATAAATCCAAAAGCACTCTTGGTGTGAGAGTTTCTTCTGAAGATCACCACCATGACATGTCAAGGAAACTTTTTCGATGCCTGTAAAGGGGAGAGTTGCTGGAGAACCATGGTTGTATTCCATGTAATGGCATGCCATAGCATTTGTCATCACTCCATTCTGAACAGGAGATCTATGCTCACAAATGTAGTCCTTAAAGACAAAGAACCTTAGTGCGTAGGCATTGATGCAAGGGTTACCCCAAAGGGCATTGGCCGGGAAGCCAAGAATCAAAGAAATACAAAATCACACATACCTCCATAATGCAAAGCATCATGGGCTGTATATGCAAATCACCACAAAATCACCACAAAATGTAATCCTTAGGTCTCCTGCTTGTCTGCTGTACATATCCAAATTAACAGGGGGCACAAAAGCAGATAAATAACTGAAGTTGTTGAACAACGTATATAAGAATTTACAGAGAATGTTCTACCAGTTCTTGGATGCTTGAAAAAAGGCAAGTCCTCTGTATTCCCACAATGCACACAGTTGCCACAATGATAGTTGCCTTTAGGTCTTTCAGGCAGCCAAGTTGATTGAGGCATAGGAGCTGGATAGTAACTGTGTACCAAGGTATCTTAGATTGTGACCCCTCCTGTATGTTTTCCTCAGTTGTTGAAATCTTCTTCCTTCAAATGCTGGGTTACTTCTGAGAACTGACCAATGCTTTCTGATAACTGCTGCCACTTGATTTTCTTGTTGACAATATGTAGTCATGAAGGTGATTGGATGTTTGCTGATGTCCTTTGTCTAGGCTGTAATAGATTTTGTCTATGCTTATTCTGCACTCTCTGCAGACCACTCAGGATGGCTTTGGGTGGATAACCCCTGTTCCAAAATGTGGTTACCATTATGCCCATCCACTTTTTGAACTCATTCTCCATGCTGCATATGTGGTGCGCTCTTAGCATCTGGCCTATGGAAATATTGTCCACGAGTGATATCTAAGGGTGTCAGCATGAATTTCTTTTTAAGTTTATGTATCCAGTTCTACCACCGTTGCACTGTGCACTAGCGACCGTTTTTACTATGAGCACTGTTTTGCACTTTCAATAAAGGAACTGTTATCCAAGGTAGGTGTTTTAAGTTTCTTTGAGCAATTGTGTTTCAGGCCTTTTCAGTAGTTGTTTTGGAAACCTAGTTTCCTATTTGTCTGAAAGCTTGAAACAGAGACAGGAGTGTCCATAACAACGTTTAGGGAGTTCACACCACAAGAAGCTGGGATCTGAATTTGAATTTTCTGGAAGCATGCTTTGAGATAGTGATCAACAAAAGACAGAAGCAACTTCAGCATGTACATCCAAAACCTTATCCAGTCCATTAACTAAAGGTTCAGTGAGACGGAAAGTTTAAATATACTGGGGGTCTAAATGATGTGTTCTTGCCCAAGCTGATCTTATTAGATTCTTCTGCTTGCCTTGATTCTTCTTTTGAAGATTATTTAGCAGCCAGTGCCTCTGCTTCTTCTTCTTCTTGCTATGAAGAAACAGAATAATAGAAGCATAGAAACATATACTTTGACGGCAGGTAAAGACTGCTTGGCCCATCTAGTCTGCCCATTTCCCTACCTATTGGATAAGCTGCAGATCCCAGTTAACCAACAGCCTACTTCTTCCTACCCCCCACCAGAATTGCCTTATGTCTGTCCCATGCATGCTTGAATCTCCCCACTGTTTTTGACAAAACTATCTCCTCAGGAAGGTCGTTTCATGTGTCTATGACCCTCTCTGTGAAAAAATACTTCCTCACATTGCCCCTGAGCTGTCCCCCCTCTATCTTCAAATTGTGTCCCCTTGCTCTTGCAGGTCTCTTTTTCTGAAAGATGCTACCCTCTTGGACTTTGTTGATTACCTTGAGGTACTTGAAAGTTTCTATCATGTCCCCCCCCCTCCCTCCT
Organism: Neoceratodus forsteri; assembly: GCA_016271365.2. NCBI lineage: Eukaryota > Metazoa > Chordata > Ceratodontiformes > Ceratodontidae > Neoceratodus > Neoceratodus forsteri. The sequence goes on along the minus strand of CM028130.1, from coordinate 1,058,911,531 downwards.
TTCCTCAAGAGTATACATATTAAGCCCCTTTAGGCTCTCTTCATATGGCTTCTGTTGCAGACCCTGCACCATTTTAGTTGCCCTCCTCTGGACTGCCTCCATCCTATCTATGTTCTTGCAGAGCTGGGATCTCCAGAACTGCACACAGTATTCCAGATGGGGTCTCACCAACTGTCTGTAGAGAGGGATAACAACTTCCTGTGTTCTACTGGTGATGCTTCTCCGTGTACATCCCAGTATCCCACCAGTCATCCTTACTACCTCCTGATATGACTACCCCAAGTCCCTTTCCATTTTTGCCATTGTTAATACCGCCCCTCCCCCCCATTGTGTACTCTTCCCCTGGGTTTTTGTTTCCCAGGTGCATTACTTTGCACTTATTTGCATTGAATCTAAGCTGCCATACTTTTGACCATTCCTCCAACCTTGCCATGTCCCTTATCATCCTTTCCACCCCCTTGTGTATCAACCCTGTTACAGATCTTAGTGTCTTCTGCAAAGATGCATACTTTTCCTTCCAGACCCTCTGCAATGTCATTTATAAAGACATTAAAAAGGACCAGACCCAATACTGAACTATGCAGTACTCCACTAGTAATCCCACTTTCTTTGGAGTGGACTCTGTTTACTATTTCCCTCTGTGTCCTGTTGTTCAACCGATTCTTTACCCAGGCTACCACCCAGGACCCACTCCCAGGCTGGCTAATTTGTTTATTAATCTTTTGTGTGGGACTGTGTCAAATGCCTTGCTAAAGTCTAGGCTGGCCATGTCCACAGCCATCCCTGGTCTACTACTTTGGTCACCCACTCAAAGAAATCTATTAGATTCATCTGACATGACCTTCCCACTGTGAATCCATGCTGCCTTAGGCCTGTGCCCTGCTGGCCTCTAGGTACTCAACAATTCTTTCTTTCAGAAGTGATTCCATCATTTTCCCTACCACTGAGGTCAAGCTAACAGGTCTGTAGTATCCTGCCTCTGCTTTGCTCCCACTTTCGTGAAGGGGAATCACATCCACCCTCCTCAAGTTGTTAGGTACCACACCATCATATTCTTCTTCTTCTTTCCAGTATTTCAGTAACATGCAGTTCATCCCACTTCAAACAGGTTTTGAAGACATAGAAACAGGAATCTAGCAATGTATGAACTGTAGTGGAGAAGAAACATCTTTTGAAAACAGTACCTCATATATTTTCCTATCAATGAAGGGAAAAGTGTTTATCTATGCTTGAGAATTCTTGCTTCTGATTTCCTGGAAATGCCTGTATCCACAGTGGAATGCAAGCATGGCTTCAGGAAGCAAATCCTCATCAGGATACATCTTAGAAGCTCTTTAAACACATACAGCCAGATTTTCAAAGCCCCAAGAATACTTCAAGCTCCTGATGTGCTGATCATTTGGCATGCAGGGCTTGCAACATTCTCCTGGATGGTGATCTGGATTCTCCATCCTGTACACTGATTACCACAAGTTAGACAAGCTTTTTTCTGGTCTAACTTGTGTCAGTCCTGGGTACCCTTTTCATGGGGCTTGTGCCAAATATTTGGCGCAAGCTGCTGTAAAGTGGGCAAACCATCGTAACTTTCCCTGATGTACTAAAATTGGGCACAGATGCAGCAACGGTGTTTGGCGCACCTGCACCAAATAATGGGGTTGATGCAGGGCTTGCCACAAGCCCTGCATCAACATTTGAAAATCTGGACCATAAGTCGGCCCGATGGTGCTGGAGGTTGAGGCACTGGTCGCTACACCTCACGCCATGCCGGCAACCCAGGTTCGGGAATGAGCCCTGGTTGCCAGGGGTCGGCAGGGGTGAGAGAGGATCGAGCATCCAGAGGACTGCTGTCCTCTCTTGGGAAGGGAGGGTTTGTCATCCCACTTGCTAACTGCCTTCTGGTGATGGCCAGGGGCAGTATGGGTTGGGAGGCATGTACCAATGCCCTTGCATTGGTAGGAAGGCAGAGCAGAGAGAAAATGAGCCTGGCAGGCTCCACTGCATACTGACGGCCATCCCTGGTTTCTGGATTGGATCTCTGAGGGGGGAGCCAGCACCCTCCTCCCTGGCCCTGCCATGTGGAGCAAGCCATGGGGGAATTTCCGGGGATCGGCAGGAGCGGGAGCAGCAGCACCGCAGAGTGAGTCCCTCCACAATGAGGGCCATAGTCACCTGCCAGGGTTCCAGGTGGAAAATACAATAATTAAAAAACAAAAAGAAAATCTGTCCCATAGACTTTACATAATTTAATGCTGATCTCTGTGCAATGACCCCCAGAATGAGAATTTTCATATTGGACTGCTTCTTATTTAAGTATACCTTTTTTATTGTCCTGCAGTGCTCACAAAAAAAGTGTAAAAAAATAGAAAGCATTACTCCCCACATACGGTGGTTAACATGTTGAAGCAGCCTTAGGCCCTGTCCACACTTATGGTCTTGTAATGTTACCGGCAGTCAGTAACATTACAAGAATGGCAAATACAGATTGCATCCACACCATAGCATGGTTTTACCATGCTACGAACCATGTTTACAAACTGTGCTAAAACCCTGATTCGAGCAGGGTTTTAGCACGGTTTCAGACTGACATGCTTGCCAGTTGGGAACTAGAGGGGGCAAGCATGGTGTTGGAGCGCAGTGTAGACACTCTGACAATCATGCTCAAACATGGAAAATCAAAACATTTTGAAAAATGTTTTGAATATGCAGGTCAGTGTGGACAGGGTCTATCTGTTGAGATTGTGGAAGCTAGCACTGTTTATGCTTTCAAAACAGGACTAAACAGATTCCTGCAGCAGAATGACTTAAATGGTAACACAACATGAGAAGGCGCAGCATGGCAACTGATAAGCTTGGATGTGTGTCAGTATTCAAATTAGGCATAGGCACTGCTATGCAGCAAGAGAGATGACCAAGATGAACACTAATTGCCTTCTGTCATCACAATAAGGTGTTGCTATATTTTTAAGTTACTATGTCCTACTGAAGCAGTGTTAGAAAAGGTGTTAGTCACAACTGAAACAACTGGTTGCTTGAAGTGCCAGCACTGCAGGGAACACTTTAAAGTACTGTAGATTATAAAACAGGCAAACAAAAATTCATAATCTGATTGGCTTGCAAGCATTCCAATCCCTTACATCAATAGCTGGAAAACTTGAGGTTGGAGCCTCATCACAAGAAAGCACAGAAAATCCATACTCTGGAATGGGGGAAAAGTTGTGTCTAAAATTCAAGTATTCTAACAAAACTCTAAGGAAGCCATGGGGAAAAACACCGTAGATGTCCACTCAAATTGTGCAAGCCCATGAGAAGATCTTCCAGATGAAGTACTGGGCTTACTTGTAGGTGTCAGGAGTCCTGATATATGAACATCTAAATAATCTATAAATAAAATCATACAGCTGGCATTTCATGGCATCCCCAAACAGAAAGTGATGTCACCAAGAGGCAAGCTGTATGTTGTTAATTACAGCTTAGCCTCAATGACATCTCTTTATGTCTCAAGAGTCCATGAAATGCTTGCTGCTTTGATTCATTTACAGATAATTTCAATATTCATACAGTGTCTCTGTACCCCTGCCACACACAGATATGTCCAGTACCCCATCCGAAAGCTCTTTTCATGGGTTTTCAGAATTTGAGTGAGTCCTGCAACATTTACTTCTTTTCAGATTTGGCAGCAGTTACCTGTTGCTGGTGGCACAAACTTTACCATCTACATTCAATCGCTTTTTTGTTCTAAAGAATGCCTTCAAACACTGTCTTTTTTATTTATAAATATGGCATTCACATATGCAGAGCAGTAAAACAAGTAAGTAAATTCATTTTAGGTGACTTACTGATCCCCAATTTAACTGTCACATTACCCCTTGAAATTGTCTGAGTCTCTCCTGTAACAGTTAAGTGGCCTCATTTTTGACTCCACCTTCTCAAAACCGAAAATAAAAAGGTTATGTATATCTGCAAGCATTATTAGTGTAAACAAATCATTGTTCTTCTTTTTGAAAAACTGGGTCAGACACGCATAACCACCTTATAGGATAATTTGCCTTCCCTTTCACAGAACTATAAAATTCTGCCCTGTAAGGTGGCACCAAAACAGTTCACCCTCTCTTACCCATCCAGCTGTCATGTTAAACCCCCATGCCCAAACACACTTACATAAACTGTTGACGAAATGGGCTGTCTTCTGTGAGTAATATGAAAAGAATGAATTCTATTCTGAAATTAATCAATCAGCTAGTTACACATTTCCATCTTTTGTTTCAGTACAAAAAAGGGGTTGTGCAGTTTTCTTAATTTAACTCACTGCAACAGTGTGTTTGAGCATTTGGGGGGTCATATGGCAGCTCTGAGGATTTGAGTGGGTGAATTATTTTGGCACTCATTTATATGAGAGACTGACAGCTTTGGTAATGGTGGCACGTGTTATCATGTAATTGAATAGGTGTGTCTGACTCATTTTTAAAAAATGAAGACTTTTTTATTCAACTAATGCTTACAGGTATACACAATTCCTTTTTCAGTGTTATGAAGGTAGAGGGGAGGAAGGAGCCACTTTATCATCACAGGAGATACTTGACCAGTTTGGGAGAGGTGTTAACATGGCAGTTAAGACTGGTACCAGTAAATGTATTCATTTATTTCTTTATGTTATGACATATTTACCTGGGACAGCCCAGCTGAGATGCAACAACTTGTTTTCAGTGGGGGTTCTGTGCTACCCATTTCTGCAGCTCAGTGGACTAGAGCACTGACAGGTTAAGTGATTTGTCTACAGTCAAATAGTGTGTATTTTGCTCTTGTGGGATTTGAACCTGCAATTGCATAATTTCTAAGATGGTTCTCGGACCACTGGACCACACTGCTTCTAAATAAGTGAGTCACCTAAAATGAATTTATTGACTTAGTGTACTACTGTGCTTATATGGCAGTCCTATATTTCAGAATATATGTAAATGAATCAAATAGAAACATATTCTCTAATAAGTTAAACTCCAAACAAAGAGACAGCAGTGACATAAAAGGGACATTTTTTATAAGCCAGCAAGGGATAATTAGTAGAAAAATATATATTTAAAATTATAAGCCTAGAAAAAAATGTAAAAAAAACTGTGTATATGTACATTTTTAATAACATAAATATTTACAGGAGAAAGAGCTCAGCCTAAACTGCATAAAAATGTTGAAACATAAAATACAGTCTCTGCTGTCACTCTTCATTTATGCAGCATATTCTTAAAAATTGTTCATGTGGGTTGGAGGTCAAGATGAGGGACAGTGAGGATGGAGAAGGGAGGCACAACAAGTGTATCTGCTTGGTGTCCCATTACATCTAACACCAGCCCTAAGCAGTGACCATCACTTTTAAGTTGTATTAATTTAAAACAGCAGGCACCAAATGTTAGACCCACACTATATATATGTATATATATATATAAATATATGTGTGTGGGGGGGGTTCAAAACTTAGATCACAGGCTTGGTGATCTCATAGATAGTACCAGTGATGAACATGGCTACCTTCAGTGTAAGATGCAGCATCTCTGCTAGTCCCATGAGCACCATGCTTTCTCAGAAGACAACAGCCACTATGGGTTATGGGCTTGTTTTGGGTAATTTTATTCACTCTATTAATAGGATTAATTACTTGGCTACAAAAAGGAAGGGGGACTAACATTTATATATTGCTACAAAGTACAAAGAAAGCACAGTTAGGCTACAGCTGATCAACCAGAGTCAAACAGGTAATTTTTTTTAGAAACATTGATTGGATGCAGATGACATTCACTTTAAAATATAAAATTTGCAGACCAGTTACAGAAATGTTTATAAAGTGTTAGTCTCATAATAAGACAGTCAAATTATACCATGAGGGTTGTGTGTGTGTGTGTGTGTGTGTGTGTGTGTGTGTGTGTGTGTTACTAACATATAGCCTTAAAAAAGTATTGCTTTATGTCAGTTTCTTCTTACTCCTATTGAGCTGTACTGTTTCACAGGTACTGTACAGTGAATAATTGCCAAGAGGCAAGTTGGGTAGCTTTAAGATTTTTAGGGATCAATTTAAATGTACATTTGATACTGTTTGTTTCCTCATTGTACTAGTATGATGTTATTTGTCTTTTTTGTCGATGTTCTGTATTATTTATACATGAAGTGTGAGGTTTCTCTTATGAACACCTGCACTTATTTAGCAGTGTGGCCCTCAGTACCTTAGGAAACAAAGAAAAGGAACATGGAGGGATCTGCTTCCTAACATACTAATTGCCAGCAGATTAGGCCTTATGGTCTATCAAGTCTGCTCGAACCTCAGATCCCTAGTTGGGTGTCGAGGCCTTCCCCCTCCTTGTGTTCCAGAAACTCCTATCATCCATCCATCCCCACCCCCATGGGCCAGGCCATCACCTGATATATCCGCTTTCTGTGTCTGTCCCACACTTTCTTGAAGCCCTCCACTGTGGATCTCTGAACCAGCTTGCCAGGCAGCAAGTTCCAAGAGTCCACCACCCTCTCAGTGAAAAACCTCCTCCTCTTTCCCCCCTCACCTTTCCACCTTCCAACTTCAAACCATGCCCTCTGGTGATACCTCTCTGCTTTAGTCTAAAGATCCCCTCCGTGTTTACCCTATTTATCCCCTTGAGGTACTTGAAGACCTCAATCATGTCCCCCCTGTTTCTCCTCTCCTCCAATGAAAACAGGCAGAGCTCCTCAAGTCTGTCCTCATACGTCAAATCCCCTAGTCCTCGTATCATCTTAGTTGCCCTCCTCTGTACCCTCTCCAGGAACTGTATGTCCCTCTTCAAGTGTGGTCTCCAGTACTAACCTCATAACAAACTGCAGAACCCAGTGGAGTAAAAGACCCACTCCCCAGTTAAATGTCTTACTTCTTTACTTTAAGTAGGTAGACACACAGCAAGCATTCATTCATTCAATGTTTTGTGAGAGAACTGCACAATTATTCAGGAGATATGATAGTGTCAATAATATATTCAATATATAATACTTTTAAAAAAGCTTTATCTCAAAATTTAAAAAAATTATAACTCCCATATATCATATTACCCTTCACAGCCTTTCATCAGTTTCTGTGTGTTATTCACAATAAAGTTCAGTAATACATTAACAGTTGAACCCTTATCATGTGTATAGTGACCTTTTGTACAATATTTGACCTCCTACTATCTTGGTTGTACGCAAAACACATTATATACATAAAATACATTAAAATTTATTCTGACCTAGTTCTCTAATCCTTGGAATCCTTAATCTAAAGAAGTGTGCAGTGTTCCCACGAAACACTGAATGTATGTTTGATGATAATTTGCCTACTTAAAATAAAGAAGTAAGCATTTAGCCAATGAGTGGGTCTTTTACTCCACTGGGTTATGCCATATCTCTAATGGAAACATAAAGTCTTCTCATGCTGTTTGGGTGAGGGGACCTAAAAGTGAAGTTGTTTGGTTCTGTCAACCCAAGCAATACCAGAGATCATCTTTTTCCATAATAGACACCGCCACACTACACATATAAACATATTATAAATCACTTGCATTTAATAGAGGGATTTATAATACCTTATTTATTATATACAAAATCATCAATATTACACTCTTCTCCCACTCTGCTAAATTGCAGTTTCTTACCTGAAGATTACATGTGAGAAACCAACTGTATACCAGATAAAGAGTCCAGCAGTTCCTGATGCTGATTGACTAAGATTACATAAGTGATTTATAAAATTGCTTCCTGTTTTTACAGTTCCTGAGCATTCAGTGATGCCAGTTCCACAATTTCACACTGCTGAGTGAATAGCACTGAGCAATGGAACTGACAGTACAGAATACCCAACATACCTTGAGACAGAAAGTAGTGAACAATGAGGAGAAAGATTACAAGGCAGGTGCAGCGGCAGTTACAAAGGTGAAAAAATATATCTCAAAGGATTTTTCCAATAGCCAGGAAAACTTTTAAAAATATAATATTGACAAAATTCATTCTTAAGTTAAATTTTTTGTATTTATCTCCCCCATTCTTTATTTCTGAGGGCGCTTGTATGAAAGCATTATTTTCATCCCCAGACATTATTGTATTCAAAATGTGATTACTGGGACAGGCACGCTGAGCCGAAGCTCATTTCCAGGTGTGACCAGGGAGAAGGGATGTGGCAGGGAGTGAAACACGTATAAGTAACAAATTCCAGAAAAAGAAAAAAAGAAGCATTGGAGAAAGTGTGTAACGTGCACGTAAATTATAAGGATAATAGACTTCATCTCACCCTCCAGCTACCCCCCCCATGCTGAAGTCATAATCCTCTGATTGTGAGGCCATAGTCATTATCTCAGCAGCAGATTGTGATTTCACAAGTAGAACATTAGGACTTCAGCAGGAAGGATGCGAGGAAGTCTGGGGGGACAAAAAAAACTGTTTTAATACAAATGTTTCATTAATAAAGATGATGGAAGATATGTCCAGGCAATGAAATATAAGGGGAATTACATCAGATTATTATATTTTTAAAAGTTTTCCTTCATACTGCAAAAATGCTTTAAACAGCATTCAAGACATACTGCATAAGCATAGCAGCTGAAATTCAATTTAAAAAAGTGCAAGGTGATGCACATAGAGGGGAAAATCCTGGAACAGTGTACTATATTGATGGAACATGAGTAAAAGGCAGGCATGAAGCTATGATAGTAAGGATAAGCAATAACATAAAAGTTAAATTAAGGTGCTAACAGGATGCTGTGGTGCATAAGAAGAGGGATCTCTAGTAGGAGGGAAGATTACATTTGGAGTACTATGTGTAGTACTGGGACCCATACCTGAGAAGGGATAGGAATAGATTAGAGGCAGTGCAGAGAAGGGCAACAAAGATGACCCATGGACAACAGATCACAGAAAAGCATGGCAACATCTGTGGAGAACTGCATGCAAAAATAGCAAAGATATTTAAGGAAAGTTACTTCAGTTTAAAATGCTACGTTACTGGTATTATGCCCCATAAGTTTTGAAAAGAAAAAAATGATTTATTTTTGACTAGGCAGACATTGTTGGAGATGTGATATGGAGTTTGCAATGCTGGGACATATGCTGCGGTACTGCCCATTTATTGCTAAGTTTTGGAAACAATGTTCAGACTTTCTCTCCTCACTTACTGAATTTTGTTTACAAATGAATCTGAATGTATTCATATTAGGAGACTCATTAATGTAATACCTTGGCAAAAATAAATAAACATCATTTTGCAGCAGCTATACAGCAAAACAACTGATCCTCTCCACATGGAAATTAAAATCTTAACAATGTCAGAATTATTTAATTACATGGGGAAACAAGCTGCAAATGAAAGAATTAGCTGCCTTATCCAAATCATACTAAACATATATCAAATAATTTGGGATCCTTTCTTAAAGTTTCTAAAAAAGAGAGTTTAACACTGTAGACCTCAAAAGGTCAATCTTGATTATTTCTAAAATATGAAATAGGATACACCTATCTTATAGATGAGGGACAATCCTGTCTATATTCATATGCTGTTATGATTACTGATTGCATGTTTGCATATCTGCTGTCTAGCATGTTATAATCTTAATTATTTATGGCAAATGTCTAGGTCATTTCTGCATATCTGTATTATGATTTTGTATTGCTTATTGTTTCAATAAAATGTATAAAGTAAAAAAGGAATATTATTGGAGACAGTGCAGCCTAGGGCCCCAGACATTATCTTTGGGCAACAAGAAAAGACATATGAGGAGAGGTTGAAGAGTTTTAACATGTACTGTACTTACTGGAGGGCAGAAGGGAGATGAGGGCTATGATAAAGACTGCAATGTTTATAAGGGGGTTTAATAGAGTGTACTCAAGTTTACTTAGTATGAGACAAACCATTCCCACCAGAAGTCAAGCATTTAAGTTACACAGTGCAGTGTTAAAAAAATACATCAGGAAATACTACTGCTTCACTGAAAGGGTTGTGAAGGGGTGGAATAAACTTCCAGATTATACTGTACCATGGAAGCAAATGCAATAGTGAGGTGCAAGAACAATTAGGATGCATTTAAAGGGCAGCGTAATGTGGACAGGCAAGAGGTGGCTGAAAGGTAATAATCAATGTTAGAGAGATACCAAGTTAGGAACTCTCAGACAGACTGGATGGGCTTTTCGGGTCTTTTTCAGTCCTTCTCTTTTTCTGTTTTTCTGTTTCATATCAGAAGAGGGGATACAATTAGAATGTGTGCAACATAGTTTCATGTTTCATTTCAAAGCCAAACCAAAGTCTAAGCTTGACTAGGCTTCAACATCCAAAGTTACAGCTGAATAGTCACAAGCTATACAGTTTATACACATTACAAAACCATCTTTAGTTTTCATGGCATCATTTATGCAAACTGTATAAAAAAATGCTTGTTGGAATTTATAAATTTGCATGAGTTATGGAGTGAAAAGGTTAATTGCTGCAAGTTTACAATTAAGGCTCGGTGAACTTGAGGATGTTCTCAACCACGTGTTTTGTGAAATGCAAGAAAAATCTGCAAAGTTCACATTCATTTTATAAGTTGCAAACAAAGGCCACAACTTGCAGGAAAAGTGTACAAGTGCACAGAATGCTGGAAGTCAGAACCTGCAAAACATTTTTTCCAAAAAGTCTGCTGTTTTGTTAATGTAAAGAAAGGAATTAACAACTGTTCACTTGTAGAATTTATGTTTCACCCTCCTCTATTTACTAAAAAAATGATAATATTTAACTTTGTTACTGCTGATAAAAACCCAGTAACAGTACAGAAATATATTTGGACATTAGATTAAAGGTAGCACTCAGACAGAATGGGTGGTAGTGGAGGAGAAAGGCTAGGAATTAGTTATTTGATTTTGGTAACCGGGTAGGCTCACTGAGACAAGCAGCTCCTTTTTCAGAAGCAACGTGGAGTTAATCACATAAAGTAGAAAGAATACATACAGATAATAAAAACATGCTGTGCAGAAGTACATGACAAAATATATTGTAAACAATGGATATACATTCCCAAGAAAACTTTGAGTACTAGAGACTAGAGAAATAGAATACATGGAGTTTTGGTCAAGATCTGAAGGGAAAGACTACAAGTCAGTTAGGCGGAAAGCAACATTTCAGACTGTAGGAGTTGCAGTGGGGAAGGCTCTTTCACCAACTGTGACAGAGTTCTGGGAAGCGATTGCAAGGCAGTGAGAAAAGAAAGAGCTGAGAGAATGTTGGGGAGAATAGAGAAAGACTGGCCTCCGAAATAGATGGGAGGGAGGGTCAATGTAGACCAGGGGTTCTCAAATGGTGAGGAGCCTCCCTGGGGAGGCCCCAACCTGTTCCAGGGGAGGCTCAAGCAAGTCTGAAAAAGTACTGTATTTAAATTTTGAGTTTTATATATTTTGTGTGAGGAGATGAAGCAAATCGAAAGAGGATAATAGTAAGTGGATTTTATGTATTTATTTACTAATATGTGACAAGGGAAGGTGAATGAGCGAAGGTTCATTTCAGGTGTATCTGGAGAAGGGTAGGGAGTGAATACATTTCAAAAGGTAACTGCAAAACAATCAAGAATTACACAATGAACAACAGTGCAAACAAATATGAACAATAAACTAATAATGAGTGGTGGTAATTGATCAATTTGTAGACTGATGGCAGAACAACCCAAATACAAGGGCTGAGCACAGAAGTGCCAAGAGCAATAGCAGGAAGGAGCAAAATAATCCCAGAGAAATTGCTTAGAAGCAGGGAAGGAAGGGGAGAGGCAAAGTATGTAGGAAGGTTATTTCATATAGAGAGGAAACAAAGAAAGTAGTCTGACCCATGAGCACAGGAGCTCTTTTTCAAAGGTTCTACGTCAGTATAAGACAAATAACTGAATGTAAGCCAAGTATTCAGAGGGGTTTCAGTTTCTCCATAGTGTACTGTATAAAGTACAGTATGTTATTTTTCTTTGGGGAGGCCCAAGATTATTTCAGTTTTTAGAGGAGTCTCAAAATCTTTTCCATGGATTTTGGAAGGCTCACTGTGACAAAGTCTAAAAACTATTGAAGTAGACTAATGCAAACTAGGAAGACAATCATACATCACAGCCTTGAGATGGAGAACCAGTGGACATCCTTGAGAATAGGGAAATGGGATAACATTGTTGGTGCAGTTGAGAAGGCAGTCAGCTACAGTACATCTTGGACAGACTGAATTCTGATAAGTTGAGACTTGGGGAGATCATGAAAGAGGGAGTTTGATTAGGCTAGTCAAGATATAATGAAGACATCATTTATGATTTTAGCTGAGTGGTGTCAAAGTAGTGGCAGAAATGTAGAGAATACACAATCTTGTCCTAAAAACCTATGTGTTCTAAATCTTCCGGCAGCCTAAGGGTTAAAATATGCAACTTATCTTCAAGTGTGAGGGGCAGAACCATAAATTATGAGCTCCAGAGCCACTGGTGAGTTATGAAAGTTCTGCCCATTCATAAGTGATGATAAATTGCCTATTATGGGTCAGGCTATTGTATATTTGATGTATATAATAGTTCACAAGCTATAGCTTTTAAATCTGCAGTTTGAAGGTTTTGTTATTTTTGTTTAATTTTAACAGCTGGCTTCAAAGTTGCACTAGGCATGGTGATGCCATTGGCATTGTGAATGTGGCTCTCAGGTTGGTTCAGTATTCCACTGTGATGACAGTAACCTTAAAAATATTTATGGTGACAACAGTAAAAACAACATATTTTTGATTTGTTGTTGGTACTGATGTCACTAGCCAATATTTCTTTTTTATCTTGTCATTTTTACCCCCACTCCTGTTGTATATATAAGGGATATGCAAGTGGAGTTGTGTGATACCTGATTTATCTATACAAGTGCTATTTGACCTTGGATAACCTCACAAGTGGCATGAGTCACGAGCGAGATGTCCAAGGTAAAACAGCACAAGTACAGATAAATCAGATGTCACACACGCTTCACTCCATATGTTCCATTTCTGCAATAAGGTAGGAGCTTGTGTGATAAGTTATTTCATTTTTAGAATTTTAAATAGTTTGTGGGATTATATGGTGAAGTAGTGCCAGTGCCTCCTCATTGCCATGGGCATTACCATGAATGCCCTGTAATGACACTAGAGGAACTGTTCCTACATGGTAGCTCATTGACTGAGGTACTGACTTTTCAGAAAAATTGGCATCAAGATGGCCGTGTGCTTTAATGAGTGAGTCAGCACTGCCATTACAGTCAGACTGCCGATATCAGCTCTATGGGTCACTCAGCTGGTGTCTGTGAGTTGGAGTTCATTTTAATTTTTATTTTTATATTTGGAGGTGACCAAGTGTGACCAGGAGTGAGTGGGACTGGAGCAAGTGAGAGCCGAGCAACCAAGAGCAGCAGTGAGACAAGTTTGGAGAGAATGGGAAAGAAAATAAGCTAAGGTTCTTTGGGGATACTGTGTAAGTAACGGATGGGGAAAAGGAAATGTGCAGCATTGTAAGTGGAATCTGGTTGCAATTTACAGCATATGGTGTGCTGTGACACAAGGTGACTGACTGATAGCGAGAGATTAGGTGGAAATGCAGTTTTGGGCTATAGTTTTATGGTTTTGAAAAATGAGAGAGAAAAAAGGTACAGAATATTAGTTTAAATAGGTAGTGAGAAGTGCTGAGGTTAGGTTGAATTTTGAAACAGTGATACTGTGTTTTGTGTGGGGAAATGCAGGGTCAGTTTGTTTACTGTTGTGGGATTGGGCTAAAATTTAAAGTGTACAAGCAGCATCAGCGGGCTGTGGGTGGGCAGAAGGCATGGCTAAGGTATGACGAGTTTACTATATGTATAAATGTTGATGACAAGTTTATGTATAAATTTCATTTATACATATAGTTGCTCAGATATCAAGATTTATATAATGGCTTCTGTGTCCCTGCCTACAGGGCTGGATTAAGGCATAGGCACAGTAGGCCTGAGCCTAGTGCCCTGCATGCCAGGGTGGCCCACAATCCCATCTTGCCACTCCTGCTGCTCATGTGTTGTTTTTTGTTACTGGACTGGACTATCAGGAATCTTACTTTTATCAGCCTCCCCCCCAACCCCCATAGCCAGCCCATACGATGAGACTCATTGGCAGCCTGGTGCTGAAAGACTGCAAGAGGATGACTATCACAGGCTAGCTGAGCATGAAAATGAGCACACTTCACATTGGTGTCCCCCCCCCATATCATAGCACATGGTGGTGGTGTGCCTTACATGAGTGGGAAGTAGCTTCCTTAATTTAGTTGCTTCCCTGTTATATGTTCTTTGACACAAATCCAGACCAGGAATTTAATTTTATTAAATGCAATCTAATGTGTCTGATCCACTCAACTCTGTGCTCTGTGTAAGAGAGAGAACCACCACTTGCCCACTTCCCATTTGGATTTTGAATTGTCACCCATCTATCACCGTCAGAGAGAAGCACAGAGTAAATAACAATTACGAATTCTGTAAGTATGGTGCTTGGTCATCAGGAGTTGGAGCCCCAAATGCTATCATGCACTGAGGGAGGTAAGGCAGAAGGCAGGAGTGCAGTCAGTGTCTCCTAGGTCAGAGGGGATGGGGTGAGTGGAGTCATATTTTCATTGACGGAGATGGTGGGATCCACTGTTACTGCCCAGTCAACTGTCCTCCAGGGATCAAGGAGCCTCCGCCTAGGCTGGGCCAGTCAGTTAGTACTGTCAGCTGCCTGGGCTCTGTCTGGAAGTGGGGTTGGCTAACAGAGAGAGAGAGAGAGAGAGATGCAGTAGTCAGGTTGGAATCGGAGGAGTGTGGTGAAGATAGCAGGAATAGGATCAGGACACAATAGCAGTTTCCACTGACAGAGGTGCAGCTTAGCTCACAGCCTTGTCCTCTATTCTTTTTTTCACCAAGACAGTGAGGGAGTTAGCTATCAGGCAGGGAGGGATAGAGACAATAACTGAAAAAACGAAGGGAGACTAGCTGGGGAGTCATGTGTTTCAGGCCTCGGTGGCAGCATGACCTAGTGGCCTATCTTGTGTGTGTCCTCCTGTCTTGCTTGAAAAAATTGGAGAGGATGGGCTCAGAGGAAGAAGACCTCAGGAGTAGTCCAATGGCACTGTCTGGCAGGTGAGGCAGTGGCATTGCTGGTAGATATGGGAGGTGACAGTGGACAAGAAAACAAGAAAAAGCAACTGTCTACAAAATGAGGTACTTGGCAATCATTTTATTTTGTTGTCACATAAATTGCAAATCATACAGTAGTAGTACAAAGCTAGTCAGTTATAATTTGTGAGCTACAAGGGACAGGCTTCAGTGGGGTTTATATTGAAAGCTTGCCGTGATGCTTTCAGTGTACAGAGTTAAAGAGTGAATAGTGTCTGCATTAAGGTCCCAGTGGTTCAAAAACAATTTGTGTATTAAGCATCAAATGTATGCAACCTGAGTAAAATGTTTTTTATTGACCCTCAGGTCTGTTATGTACAGTATGACACCTATCTTACCATATATACACTCTTTGTTTGTTCTCTAGCATACAGTAGCCTTTTTGAGCCTAGGCTGCTGCTTCTTCTGACCAAACTGTTTTGTGGTATAGATACTGTCAGTTTTCAAGTGTTCTGCAGCTACATTTGATGTAGACTCACCAACTGATCTGCAATAAGGGGGTGGCCTACACAAAGGAGCATACCTATGCCAAGGGGTGGGGCCCAGATCTTTCTTAAACTAGGGCCACAAGTTGCCTTAATCTGGCCCTGCCTGCCTGTTGCATAAATACAGGTATATTTAGCCATGCTTTTCTTTTTTATTGTAGCATATTTTAAAACAATATCAGGTTATTCAATGACAAATAGATTTAGTTTAGTTGCCGTATTGGTCCTTGTAAGAACAGATCCGGAAGCAAATGGTTTGATACCTTTTATCACACCAACTTAGATGTTACAAAAAGAACACAGTTCCTAAGCTTTCAGACTAACCAGATCCTTCCTTGGAAGCCTAACCAAAAGAATCCCTTACATTCTTGCATTCTATAAGAAAGGAGATCTTCACCATACTCTCTTGTGAAAAAATGATGTTACTGAGATAATGTTTTATTTTAATGGTCAGATTTTGTAAGTGTAACCCCCTTGCAAATGGGGGTTTACTAAAACACCTCTAGTACTGTCTCTTTAAGAACTGGCAGCTCGCAGATCCAATTAGTCTGCTAAGAGAGAGGGGACCGTGGGTTCTCGAGTCCCACTCGAGCCATGATAATGTGCCCCATTTTTGCCGTTGCTAAGCAGGCAAAGCAGGCACTTTCTGGGCTGTCTGTTGATGTAATATATGTTGACTGGGTAATAGAAAATGTATTTTATCTAACCTGTTTCCCTTGCAGCTGGGACTTTGTGTACTTTGCCCCTCCATTTTGGATCAGAACTGCCTCTTGGATCCAATCAGGAGGGAGGGGTGCTTAAAATGGAGTATTGAGCAGCCATCCAGGACTGGGACTCTGTTGGGAGCCGGCTACCAATGGGAAGTATGGGAAGAGAAGTCCAGGAGTGTGGCGCCTTTTCGCACCAATAGGAGTAGATAGAGAAGACTGGCACCTGAAGCCCTCCAATAGGGTCGGGTGGCACCCGAGTTGGAATCCCTGCCGAACAGCTGAGAAAGCAGAGTCGTAGTGGCCATGAGAGAAGAAGGAGCTCCGGGCTCCTGCGCTGTTGAGTTTTCACACGGGAAGCGCGTGTGTAAGGCCAAAAGTCGGGCGGCTCAATCACCGAGGTAGTCAGACGGACTCCACTGTGTGTCGCTGTCAGAGGAAGCTGTGCATGTTGCAGCCACCTACCAGGCTCACCTTGTAGAGGACTGGAGAATCTGCTTCATTGCATTTGGTGGGTCAGGAAAAATGAAGCTGCGCTGTAACTCCCCAGTTAGCAGTGAGTGCAGCCGGGATATAAAGCAGCTGCCTGGTTTGGTAGCCCTGTGTTTTACATATAAATGTGTGGAGAGTGTTCTGATCACAGGCCTGTGTCCCTGGGTGGTGTGAGAGGGATTCTGCTACAAGGGTCGTGAGTAAAAATCAGGGTAGCTCCCTGTCAGTTGATCTATTGAGTGCAAGTGTTTGTTTGTTTTCCTCTCTGGCTACATGAACTGAGCCTACCAGCTCTGGATTACAAATTCGGGTATTGTACAGTTGTTTTCATCTTCAGGACCCCAACCAGCTGCACCGAACTTGGCTAGCCCCCTTATTGCCTGGGTACACAGTGACAGTGACTCATAGGGAACTTAGCCTGTGCACAGTGCTCTGAAACAGCAGAGTGGTTAAGCTAATTAACTAGATTTCCCACTACCCTTGTTATTTCCTCCTTAAATAAATCAGATTTGGGTGTTTTGCTAAGTATACTGTCTGAACTGCATGTTTGCGCAAAAGTACTGTACAGTGGCTATTGCATTATCGCGTCTTGCTTTGCAGGGGGTCCCCAGAGACAAGCAGATCGACCGCTCCTGTGGGTAAGTGTATATTGTAAAGATACTGTTGGGAACTTGTGTGGGCCACTAGTGGGAAGAAACGGGGGTTGCAGTGACCCAGAGGGCTGTGATCAAGTCATTCCAGACTGTCCTAACCCTGACCTCTGGGTGGAGGCACCCACCATTGGACCTGGGCCCCTTAGCCTGTTGGCAGTTACGCAGGCAGGGGTAGTAGCCCTTGGGATAGCGCCACCTGGGGGTTACATAAGCATGAGGGACCCAATGCTCAGAATGTTTGTAGCTGCAATTTCTTTGCTTGTGCAACTTATAAAACACTTTTCTGGAAGAAAAAAATGGTTGTCTCAAGTCTGCAGGACATTACAGGAGAACTCCTTTCAATATGTAAGTTTTTTTCCTGTAGAAGCTGTTTTTTTTAAACGGACACTGTCAATCTGTTTTGTATCATATTATTTCCAGGTGAAAACCCACATTTTCTGATCATTTTTACTTTCTTTAAAATTCATTGCTGTTGCTGGTTTTTTTATGTGCTTCCTTTCTAAACAGAACTGAAAGGCATGGTAGTGGTTTAATTATACCCAGTCTTGTTTTATTTCAATCCTTACTCTGTTCTCCCTGCACACTTCCTGAACATTGGGAACACCCCAAAACAGTGCAGTCACTCATGATGCAAATAGTCTCCTCTCCCACTGCATCATGAGTAGCTAGACTGTGCTGGGAGTGCTCCCAAGTCCAGGAAAGATGCAACTGGATTTGATCAAGTAATGCAAACAAACACGTTATTGTGTGGTAACACCAGTATGGTAGAAAGTCTGTTTTTCATTTTTAAGTATGAAAATAGAATCAGAAAAAAAAACAACCAGCCACATCAGCAGTATCTACAGAATGTAACCAATAATGACACTTTTTTTTTAAACTAGAGACACTTTAAAAACTAAGGGGGGTTGAGTGTCCCTTTAAATACTGGTTCCAGTTCTGTCATCATTCTGTTTTAATGGCCTTTTAGAAAATTCCACAGATGTTCTTGATTTACATAATGGTGGTAAGGGCCACTTTAGAACTGTATAATGTGGTGTGTGTCTCTTTCAGGCACAAGATTCTTTGTAGTTACTTTGTCCTCCCAGTCACTGACTAAGCACCCTTCTGTCAGTCTCCCCAGCCCAGCCACCCAGATTCTCCTGGAGTTACTCTTTCTCACTATCCCCCATAGTTCACTCCCTGTTGCATGGGGAACAGGGCTCCCCATCTTCTGCTGCAATCAGGATTCAGTAGGAAAAGGTGTCTAAGGCCCCGCCACACTGCACCGCTCAGACCCCGTAATGGATAGAAAACGTTATAACCGGGGAGTGGTGCAGTGTGTCCACACTGCCGCGATGTCCGTTATGGGACTGGCACCACCGGTCCACACTTCAGGAGCCAGGAGACCGTTACCGTGGCACCCGATCCCACAATGCAGCTTGTGCTGTGCTAGGGGACCAGTGCCACGTGTCCACACCACGCGGTAACGTTACCGAGTGTAATTCGAGCTTTTGAGACCATTGTTGAAACCACCTCATATGTGGTTTCAACAACGGTTATGAAAACGCCTTCTGTAACATTACAAGTGTAAACGCAAACCGTTGCGGTAATGGTTTGGGCACTCTGTAACGTTACAGAGGGGTAGTGTGGACAGGACCTAAGTCACTGGTGCATGGCCTACAGAAGATCAGTTTCATCCTGCCTGGTTTGGGTGTTTTTCGTGTTCATTCCTTTGCATTCCAGATCTCAGCTCAAGGGTGTGTGTGGGCACATATGCAAATGTGTAAAGTGCAGCATTAGCCAGTGTCCACCCTGCTATGCAGCTGCATGGCAGTTCTAGGTGGCAGTATCAAAGTGGAGCCAACTGCCCTCCTTCACCAGAAGAGGACAACATCCTCTAGTACACGCAGTCCTCCTCCCTCTAGATGGCCTCCGATGACCCAGGCTCATTCTTGAACCCAGGTCAATGGCATCACAAGTGGTAGCCCTACCACTGCACTGATCAGCAGGCTACAAGCACAGAGTCCTATAGTAGACCATGGATGCATTTTGATAACAATGTAAGAGCATAAAGCAGCAGGGCATGTTGCAGTAAAACTTCTGACCTATACTTTTTATTCTATTTCAGATTGCCCCTTATTTTCTGGCTTATAAAATACACATATACAGTACCCCATTGTAAGTCTGCTTTAGCACAGTTTTTTACATTGGAAATAATAGAAACATAGACACTAACAGCAGAAAAAGACCACTGGTACATCCAGACTATCCTATTTTACTTCTCTTCCTTAACCTCTGACCTACTGTCCAGGCAGTTTTTCCTCCTGATCCCTCCCCCTGTGTCTACCATACTAGTTCCCTTCTGCAAAACTATAAGATGCCTTACTCTGTCCCAGATGTGTCTGAAACCATTAATGGTCTTTGTTCCTACCATCTCTTCTGGTAGGCGGTTCCATGACTCATCCACACTCTCTGTGAAGCAAAACTTCCTTACATCCTTCCTGAACCTCCCTCCAGGCATTTTCCATGTGTCCCCTTGTTACTGACTCCTGATTCCTACTGAATAGTTCATCACTGTTCACCATGTCAATTCCTCTCAGGAACTTGAAGGTCTCTGTTATGTCTTCACTCTCCCTTCTGACTTTGAGTGAGTTCATGTTCAGTGCCTCTGGATGTTCCTCATGGGATCTGCCCTGTTGGCTCTGAACTGTTGCAGCCCTTCGCTGTACCGATTCCAGTCTATCCCTGTCTTTCCTTGTGTAGGGACTACAGAAATGGGCACAGTATTGTAGATGGAGCCTCACCCAGGATCTAAATAGCAGAAATGCCACCTCCTTCATAGTATTGAAACCCCTCCCAGTGCACCCCAGTTTTCTGGCTGCTTGCTGTAAGCCTTACTGCATCAACTGGTTGTTTAATGGATCGATGTTTAAAGGTTCCAAGATCCCTTTCTTCGAAAGTACTTGCCAACCTGCCCCTCTGCCTTAACCAGTATTCTGTCCTAGAGTTCCTCTTCCCAATGTGCAGCATCTTGCACTTTTTAGCATTAAATCTCAGCTGCCAAACCTTAGAGCACCTCTCTAGCCATTCCTGGTTCCTTGACAGTCCTCCCCACCCATTCGCTGTGGACCATGCCGCAAAGCTTTGTGTCAGCTGCAAAAACACCCATCTTGCTCTGTATGCCTTCCCTTATGTTACTGATAAACATGGCGAAAAGGGCAGGTCGCAGGACTGACCCCTGCACCATCCCATTCGTGACCATCCTATCACCTGAGTTGACCCTGTTTACTACCTTCTTATTCTTCCTCCAGCCAGTTTCCCACCCATTTTACCAGCTCCTTCCCTACTCCCAGATCCTCTAATTTCTTCAGCAGCCTCCTGTGTGGTACCAAGTGGAATGCTTTGCTAAAGTTGAAGTACAGTTGATCTACTTGCCTGTCTCTTATCTTAAAAAAAATGTAAAAATATATAAATATAAAACAAATATCTTCCCAGACTCCCTGTAGTAGTTAGTAAAGGCCCTGTATTTTGCCCTCACTACCTCCCTTACCTCCTCAGAGAACCAGGCTGACCTCTTGTGCTTAAAGTTGAACCAGCATAATATTCTGTGGTGATTTGTATATGCAGCTCATGATGCTTTGGATTATGGGGGCATGTGTGATTTTGTATCTCTTGTGTTTGTTGATTTTAGTGATAGTTCTCAAGCATGTGTTAGCTGCTTTGTCAACAGCACCTTTAATTTCTACCCACTTCTCCTCCACTCCCCTGTTCTTATCCCATTTCTACCAGTTTCTATCCTTATAATATCCCTTATCTGGTGAAAATGTGGCCATCGGAAATCCAGAACCACAGCTTTCGTCAAGGGTTTATCCATACTCAGGGACACTTCAAACCATGTTTGAGGTCACTGGACCACAGTGGTTTCCCAACGCTTACACTGCCTACCAATTTCAAGTTGATGAGCACCACACTGAGAATGGCCACTTGCCTTGTAGGTTCCCTGACCAGGTGGGCCAGTAGCAGTCCTGCAATGTGTTGAGTAGGTCCTTACTTCTGGTGCTTCTGGCTGCTGGGGTGTCCCAGTCTATGCTTCCTGAACTGAGATACCTCACAACCACTACCTCCCCTTGTGCAGACCCCCCCTTCCCAACTTCTTCCCCCATGTCTTTATCTTCCTTGACCCCCTGTCTTGGCAGCCTGTAGACCACTCCATACAAAACATTTTCCATGGGGCCACTGTCAACTGTACCCAGACTGAATTTGTCTCCCCGCCTTCTCTCTTGATGGACTCATCCTCTGTGACCTCTGTGCCTTTCTTAACATATGGGACTACTCCCCTTTACACTTTGCCCTTGCTCTCTCCTATACAGGGTATACTCTGATATTGCCAGGCCACAATCATTATTCCTGGTGGCCTATTTCTCAGTAATGGCAACTAGGTGTAACACTGCATATGCTACCATTGCCTGGAGTTCACTGATTTTTACAGTAACATAGGAATCATGTCAGCAGAACGGGATAGCATGATCCATCTAGTCTGCCCGTGTTTCTGCCCCCCTCCCTATTTAAACTGCACCCTGATGTGTCCACAATGTCTGTTCCATGTGAGTCTGAACTTGCATACTGTCTTGGATTCCACCACCTCAAGAGGTAGGCTGTTCTATGGGTCTGTGACCCTTTCTGTAAAGAAATACTTCCTGAGGTCACCTTTGAACCTGCCTCCCACCAGATGCAAGGTGCTCCCCCTTGTACGCGCATCCCTGTTTTGCTGGAAGAGGTTTCCTGCTTGTGTTGTGTTGATTCCCTTAACGTACTTAAAAGTTTCAATCATGTCCCCTCTGTTTCTTCTCTGCTCAAGGATGTACAGATTTAGTCCTTTGAGTCTTGCATCTTATGGCTCATGATGCAGTCCATGCACCATCTTTGTAGCTCTTCTCTGTACTGTCTCCAAGCAGTCTATGTCCTTTTTGAGGTGGGGCCTCAAAAACTGACTGCAGTACTCTAAATGTGCCCTCACAAGGACCTGTAGAGAGGAATGATAACCTTGCTCTTTCTACTTGTAATTCCCCTTCCAATGCAGCCAAGGATGCCACTCGCCCTCTGTGCTGCCTTTTCACACTGTTTTCCGACCTTTAAGTCATCCGCGATGACTACTCCGAGGTCTCTTTCTGTTTTTGTCTCCTGTAACTGATGCCCTCCCAGTTTGTACTTTATCCCTGGGTTTCCTTTTCCTATATGCATAACCTTGAAATTCTTGGCATTAAACTTCAACTGCCAATCCCTGGACCATTCCTCAAGTTTTTTCAAGTCTGCTTTCATTCCGTTCGCTCCCTCCTGCATGTCTACTCTGTTGCAGAGTTTTGTGTCATCTGCAAACAGGCAATTCTTCCCCTTCAGGTCATTTGCAATACCCCCAAAAATATGTTAAAGAGGATAGGTCCCAGCATAGACCCCTGTGGAATGCCACTGGTCACTTTGCCTTCCCTTGATAATGATCCATTGACAAGCACTCTCTGCATCCCATCTTGCAGCCAGTTGGTGATCCAGTTCACTATCTTATGACTGACTCCTGTATTTTCTAATTTGTTAGCTAGCCTTCTGTGGGGGACAGTATCGAAGGCTTTGCCGAAGTCCAGGTACACAATGTCCACTGCTCCTCCCTGGTCGAATGCTCTGGTGACCCAGTCGAAAAAAGTCGATCATACTGGTTTGACAAGAGCATCCTGCTGTGAAACCATGTTGCCTGGGGTCAATCTTTCTGCTATCCTCCAGGTACTTCACTATCTTCTCCTTTAGCAACGATTCCATAATTTTTCCTACCACTGAGGTCCAACTGACCGGTCTGTAGTTTCCTGCCTCTTCCCTGCTTCCACTCCTGTGTAAAGGTGCTACTGTTGCCCTTTTCCAGTCCTGAGGTATTATTCCACTTTTCAGTGACTTGCTGAAAAGCTCAGCCAGTGGTGTGATGATTTCTTCCCGTTGATCCTTCAGTACCCTAGGGTGGATGTCATCTGGCCCCATTACTTTATCTACCTTGAGCCTATTCAGCTCTTCTATGACCATTTCCCTTGTGAAGGGCCTTGTGTCTGCTCCTGTGGTGTTGTGTACTGACCTACTTAGTGTAGGACCCTTCCCATTGTTTTCTATGGTGAAGACCAAGCAAAATAAATCATTTAGTAACTCTGCTTTGTCTTTGTTTGTCTCTGCCATCTTGTCTTCCTTTGTTGCTAACCAGACTATTCCCCCCCTTACTCTTTATTTTTTCCCCTTATATATCTAAAGAAGGTTTTGTCTCCCTTCTTTTTCCCCTGTGCTATTTTCTCCTCCATCTGCGCTTTTGATCTCCTAACTGCCTTTCCTGCATCACTCAGCTTGTTTTTGTATTCTTCTCTATCTAATTCACTTTTAGTTTGTTTATATTTTGCAAAAGCCCTCCTTTTTTCCTTGATTTTGGTTGCAACTTCCTTGGTGAACCAAACTGGATTTTTCTTTCTTTTGGATTTGGTGATCTGCCTAGTGCATGTAGCTGTAGCTGTATTTATAGCAGTTTTAAGGCCTTCCAACAGTCTTCTACATCTTCCAAGTTTCTGCCATCTAGCATGGATGTGACTATACATTTCATTTCCCAGGCTTCTGATATTTAAGAAGACCACCTTCTATCTCTCATTCTTACCTTTCCCCTTTAGGCCTCTCCCTTTGCCCTCTCCACTCTCTTTTCCTTCCTACTGTTCCTGTTTCTTGCTGACTTACTGTGACCCCTCCCACTGACACTCATTCTTACACAAGTCTGAGACCCTGTTATGCTGCCCCCAGTCTTCCCTCTCCTAGTTCTCATTTCTGAGGGAATCCTAGCTACAGTAGGTTTCTTTTCCCCTTCTTCCATGGTGGTTCCACCAGCATGAGTCTCCCCATAGGGTTTAAATGTCCACATATGCAGACATCTAGTTTTTGCCAAAGTACACCAGCCTCCTCTCTTGTCAGGTGAAGACCATCACCATCACCCATGAAGAGCCTTTTGTCACAGAAGTCCCCCCAGACACCCACAAAATGGTACCCCTCCTCATGACACCCCCTTCAACCATTTGTTAAATTTCTCTATTTTCTCTCTCTCTTAACCCTGTCTTTCCCTTTGCCCCACACAGGAAGAACCTCCAATAAGTCCGGGGAAGCTGTGTTTACTTTTAGTCTGTCTCTCAGCCTCTGGATGTTCAGTTTGACCATTTCCAGAGACTGGTTTACCAGATCATTGGTACCTAAATGTACCAGTACACCAACTTCCCCTGTCTTCCCCTTCACCATTTTCCTTATCCTGCCTGTATCTTGGATGGCTGATGCACCTGGAAGGCATCTGACCACCCCTTCCCTTTTTTCTTCTTCCCACCACTTTCTCCACCCCATTTGTAATGAGTCCAAAACTACCAGGAATTTCCATGCTGCCTTCCTCCCACCCCTCCACTGGGTGTCACCTTGTTAGATGGCTCTTCCTTGCCGCAGACTCTGGGGGAGTCAGGTATCTGCACCTCTTCAGCAATGCAAAATGATTTGCAGTTGGGGAACTTGACTTACACCATCATATCTGCCCTTGAGACACTTCTGCTTACCCACCACCCTACATTCCCCTGGGCCAGTGGACCTCCTGTGGAGTTGGGGTACAGGGTGTGTTTATTGATGCCAGCTAAGCCAGCGATGCAGCAAGGATATCTCATACCATGCTGCCTCCAGCTGTGCCTAGAGCTCCACAAATCTTCTACATGTGTGGCAGTGTCTCACCCTCCTGAGCATTGCCCAGTGAGCACCCCACAGTCCCTGAAGCTGGCAATCACCCTGTCATACCTGTTCTCTATATTGCCTACTGTCTCACCTGAGATAGTCCCACCTTCCAACAATCACTTTAGCCCCTTAGTTGCTGCTCTGTATCACCCTTCCCTATGTGGGGTAATATCTAGGGCCAGTGTTTTCTGGATATGAAATTAGCCCAGTTCTGGTGGTTAAAAATTGCCAATTTTGGACAATTCCAGATACCATTCTGAGTATATAGTAGAACTGGAAATGTTCACTGTAAAATATATTTTAGTTTTGCAGTGACAATTTTCATTAATTTAATTCATTTCATTTCCTGTCTTTGCACGTCCGAAATGGAATCCCTACTTGCTGAAATTCTGTGCCTTGCTGTTTGTGGTCTGAATTAAATGTCCTACTTGCTGTCCCCCACAGTTCTCTCTAAAAAGAAAATCTGACTGGATTGATCGACTTTTTCAACCTGCTGATTTTCTAATCCTAATTCCAAGATTTGCTGAGTTAGCACTAACAGCATTGTTTTAATAATGCCCCATACTGTATGTGTATACCCTCACCTGCTGGCTTGTGCTGCACTGAGCCGAACTCAGTCAACCTCCCCCCACCACCACCACCACCACACAGATAAAGAAAGAAAACCTGACTGAACTGGTTTATTTTTAGGGCACCAGTCCATCATGTGGTCCCTTACTGCTGAATGGTGTACTCCTGATTTCCAGATCTCAGCCTCCCTGATCATCTTACTCACATCACCTGCAACCCACCCTCACCAGCACAAATATACCAGAAATTACAGCCAAACTATCATCAGCAGTGTCTGTTGTATGCTAGATCATTTAAGTTACATGACAACTTATGTTAAACGATGGTTGCTAAAAACAGCTGAGAATAGTGATGAAAACCTAAGGAAACCTGTATTAAAGAAAGCACCCCATGTCTTATTTAAAATGTAAATAAAAGTGATAAAGCAGACTCAAAATAGGAAATGAAAAGGACACCTTAAAAGACTAGAGATACAGGGCAATCTAAAATAGAATAAAAAGTGTAGGGCACAATATTCACCATTAACATGCACTGTTACTTTATTAACAAGGACATTAACTACAGTGTACAGTTCTAAAACAGAATTTACCAAGAGTGCCTAATGATTTGGGCTGTTAAGGGACAGTCAAACTTGAGTTTACTAAATAGATTATGACATTTGAATGGGACAAAAACTGGATAATAAACAATCCCCCAAAATCCGCCTGTAGTCCCTCGTCTTTTTATGACAAATGAGTACAATGTCACTCACCAGGAAATAGCGCCAAAGATGTCACAGTAAACTATATGACAAACTGGAGTAAATGCCATTAGATTACATTGTGTTTCTGCAGAATCCTGTATGATATCACTGGCAGAAGCTGTGATAAGAATGTTTTATCCTGATAGGCAGCACCGTACATTGCTCCTCCTCCAAAATCGTTTGTAATGTCAGAGAAGACTTTAATGGAGCTGCAAAAGGCCATACTTAAAATAAAGAGTGGAGAAGATTAATGTACTGCTAGTGGTCCTCACAGTTATCCTTTACACCTCCCAGACTGACTAGTGGTTTTACAAGCAAAGGTCTTTATGACATCGGAACTTGTTTGCAACCTGGACATTCAGCCAATGCATTTAACAATTTGACATAATCGGTTCTAACAGTATGTGGCCTTTCAAGCTGACTCAGCTAAGCTGCAGCATTCTATCTAGCTGCAGGCAGCACAAAAGTCCCACTGATAGTCCAGAGCAAAGAACATTACAGTAGTGCAGGCTTGACTTGACAAAGACGTGAACTATTGTCTTCTTCAGGTCCTTCATAGCCAGATGGGTTTGATCTAGACAGTGTTATGCAGATGGAAAAAGTCACTGTAGACCACAGCTGACACCTGATGTTCTAGTATTCTCCTGTAGTCAAAAACGATCCCCAGATCTTGCACCCAATAGACTGCCGAGATCACAAAGCCTTTGAGTTTTATCCTGATTTCTCCAAGATCCATGCTGAAAGGCCTATGGAGATCTGATTCAACTAGTAGCATCTCTGCCTTGTCTGGGTTGAGCCTTAACAAGTTAGATTGGGGCTGGCAGCATAGCCTTGAGGTTAATGTAGTGAGCTGTGAATGAGCTTGGTGCATCCAGCAGACCTGGGTTTGATTCTTACACTCTCCACTTGTATACTTTGTGACCCTGAGCAAGTCACTTAACCTTCCCAGTACTCCCAGATCACCCCTGAAAACAGGCATTGTGCCTAGTGGGCATTACCTGATTACTGTACCAACAAAAAAAAGATGCCATCCGGTCATTCATTTCAGCTAAGGAATTGTTCCTCATGAGGGCAGGATTTATTTTGCCTGGTGAAAAAGACAAATACAGCTGAGTATCATCTGCATGACAGTAACATTCTAAATGTGCTGTCTAATACCCTCAGCTGAGTGTAGCATATATACTGCAGTCAGCATGAGGACAGTGTTAACTCCTGAGGTACTCCAGAGCACAAAGGAGAAATTGACAAGATAAATTGCACTCAGCCTGTAAGCAGGACCCCTGGTGTTCTGCGGCAGAATTTTCTGATTTCTGCAGCAGGGCTCCTTGACTTCTGTGGCAGCATTTTCTGATTTCTGCGGCATGATTTATTAATTTCTCTGGCAGAATGCAGCCCTGTCATTGGCTAAGTATGATGTGATGTCATCGATGACATCATATGCTGAGCATAGAGGAGGGGCTTCAGGATAAACGAGGTGGGAAAGAAAGCCGGACACTATGAAAAAACAGTATATTTATATGAAAATTCACCAAAAACAATAAATTCTGCAGCACTATATATATTCTGCAGCATGATGCAAATTCTGCAGCAAATTCCACAACCACAGAACCGCAGAATTCCAGGGGCCTTGCCTGTAAGGAAGGAACCAAATTATCCCAAAACAGCACTGGTGAGTCTTCCATAGCATCACAGGCAATCCAACAACACACCATGTTCCACGGTGTCAAAGGCAGATGACAGGTTGAGAAGGATAAGAATGGAGTACTCTAATGAAAAGGAAGTCACTTTGCACTCTAATGAGTACCCTTTTCTGCCCTGGAGGTTGTATTTAGTTTTGAGGGGTGCAGTGGTGCCCCCCCGCGCAGAAGCCGATCGTTCCAGGAGAGTTAACTGGTGCTTTACCTCACAGGAGACAAAATGCCTGGTGCTGTAATGCCAGGGTTTTTGCCTGTGCCATAATCAGCATTGGCAAAATGCTTGTCGCTGCAGCATGGGTGAACCACCTTTTTCATGCTATGTCACAGCTTGAAATCAGACTGCTGTGGTTCACGGATGTCTAAGGCCTCGAGATGAGCATCAAGTTGCAGTGTCCCCAGGGATGAGGCAATGTGCACCTTTTACAAAATGCTCTATGCTTCTCCCACCCTTCCCACATACATAGAGATCAATGCCTTCTTAGCAGGCACTCCTCTGCCCAAACGTACTAAGGAGGCAATGGCCATGCTAGACATACACCCCTTCAGTGGAAGAACTAGCAGCTGCACTCTCCCAGTTTAATTAGCATAAAGCCCCAGGAGGGGGTCTCCCTATGGACCTCCTCCAAATCACCTCAGAAGTAGTTTGTTCTATCTTTCAGAGGGTCTACCTAGAGGCCAGCAGTCCTGTACTCTCCCTCCTACTCTGAAGGAGGCTGTTACAGTGATCATGCTTCTTAAAAGGATAAGGATCCAACCAACCTTGTTCATTATTGCCCCATCTCACTTATTAATGTGGATGCAAAGATGCAAGCCAAAGCTTTTGCCAGCATGCTCAAATCCTATCTGCCAGACCTCATCCACCATTCATAAGTGGGATTTATAAAAGGCAGACTGGGTCAGATTATCTGTGAGCCTTGGCTATCCTATTTTCAAAATCAGAAGGTAGCCCCAGTCCATTTGCAATGATTGCTATAGACTTTGAAAAAGTCTTTTGACTTGGAGTGGGGTTACCTCCTCCAGGTGCTCAAATACATGGGTTTCAGAGATACCTTCATGTCCTGAATATATACCCTCTACTACTGCCCCTCAACAAGAGTCATGACAAACTCCACACTTTCAGATCCAGTCCCACTTTAGAAAGACACCCGTTAGTAGTGCTCCTTCTCACTCCTCCTTTCATCCCGGCCATACAGCCCCTCGCTATAGCCCTGAGAAAATACAGGGACATATTAGGACTTCTGATAAGCAAACAGGTGTATAAGAACATGCTCTATGCATATAACCTCCTAATACTGACTAGGGATGCACCTGTGGCCATCAACTCACTGCTGGACACCCTGCACTGATTCTCTACAGTCTCAGGTCTGAAGGTGAACCCTAGCAACACCAAAATCATGCACCATTTTACTCTTATGCCAGTGTCCAGTTCACTGCCAAGGGCTTGAAATGGGCACCACTGGGTATCACTTATCTGGGCATTCGTATCCTACCAGAATCCTCGAATTGGGCCTCAGCCAATCTCACCCCATTGCTGTCCAAACTGAAACTCAATATGGATGAATGGAAGCTCCTCAAGCTCTCCATGGCAGACAAAGTGGCCACATTCAAACTAATTATGGCCCCCAGATTCCTGCATTGTATGTACCACCTCCCCCTCACAGTACTGAGACTGTGGTTCTTCAAAATAGATAGACTAATAGGAGACTCCCTCTGGGAGGTAAAGCCCATAGGCACAGAAGAAATAAGCTGTGGACACACTGGAGGGTAGGGGGTGAAAGCTGTTATGGCTACAGGGGTACCACCTTACTTATTTGGGAGCCCAATCCCTACAATGACAGATGACCCTATATCAAAAAGCTCCCCAGTGGATATGGATGGAAATTGCTGCTATAGGGGACATACTTTTGGCAGGGCTGTTTTATATGAAGTACCATTTCAAGCGTAACCTCCCATACATGATAAAGGGATCTATACAGGCATAACAAGCCCTAGGCCAGCTAACTAAATCATGGATTCCCATCAAATACCTCTGCTCCTATGGGACAATCCCCTCATTTTAACAGAACACAAGATCCTGCACTGGCCAGCATAGCAAAGCTGGGCATCTGAACTGTACAAGACCTGCTCATGAAAGGCAAAAACCAGACTGACACCTTCCAAAACCTGAGGGACAGATTTAAGCTTCCTCAATAGGACTTTTGAAGATATCTACAAATTAAAATGCCTGCCCTCCTACTCCATCCTCTGTCCCGAGCTGGCTTTGACTGAGAAAAGGGAAAGCGGGTGCAATCTATAAATGCATTCTCAAAAAACACCCAGACTAATCACAGAAGATGAGGCAAAAATGATATCCATACAAATTACTGAGGCACAGTGGTTTGAGAGCTAGAATGTAGACCACGAGGCATGCACAGACAGCAGAACTCTCCTCATACAAAATAAAATTATGCACCTATGGAACAGGATGCCCTCTGTGCTTAAATCCATGAAGATTACCACACAAAATGTCTGCTGGAGATGTGGCAACAATCTCACACATACTATCATGATGCAGCTACATAGTTCCCTACTGGAGGAAGGTCATAGCCTCCTGTGCCAAAACCCTACACTGTCAGCTGCCAGAAACCCCACCCGTTGAGCTGTTGAGTATCCCCCTGGCTGAACCTAGTCATCCTAAACACCATTGAAGCTGACTACTGGCAGTCTCAGTGGAAGCAGAAAGACTGATTTTACAAAAATGGAGGATGACAGAAGCCCCATCAATAGAGCAATGGAGGGCATCCATGGGCAATCTAGCAAACTTCACATGTATGTCACACATTGCCAAAGGCACCAAACATAAGTATGATCTAACTAGGGCCCCCTTTTCTGACTTCCCTATGGTGCAGAACCCCTGACAATGAGAGGGTGGCTACCTCCCACAAACCTCTTCTAATGTAGATTCACCCATACCTCCATGAGAACATGCCCCTAAAAGGCACTACCCTCCCCTTAGAGTAGGTAGATTCACCCTCAGGTTTACCCCAACACAAGACCTGCAAAGAACAAGGCCCATATTAAATGAAATGTGTTCTCTGAGTTTTTATACTAGGGTGGGAAGCCACAGGTCCCCCCTCCACATCTTTCAGGATGCTCTACCTGTTGTAGCAAAGTGTTAGCCCTGCTTCTTTAATTAATTGTTAAACTACACATGTTTGTTCATGACTAGATATGAATTCAAACAGTTTGTATAACTTTCATATGAACAGGTACTGAAGTTGTGTATGCTTAATTGAAACTGAATAAAAATTATTAACTGAAACAGAAAAAGCTGCAGTGCTCCCAGTTTCCCAATAACCACCCCCCAAAAAGGGGACATTAAATACTGGTCTGTAATTTGCAAGGACATTGAGTGCAAGGCTGTTTCAGAACATGTCTCACCAAGGCCCTCTTCAGGGATGATGGAAAGGCACCATCCTCAAGGAAACACCTGATTATCCCACTGGACCCAGGACCTCCCAACAGTCCACTAACAATCTGGTAGGTCACAGGTCAAGTGGACAGTAAAGGAGGAGTAGGTCTACAACTATGCAGATTATCTCTTTCATCTCAAATGGACAGAACTCTTCCCTAACATGCACAGGGCCTGTGTCACACCAGGGCTGGCTACCGCTGGGTCATGACAACCCACTCTGCAAGATCCTAGACCTAAGAGGACACCCTGTGAGGAAAGAATTTACCCTGCTGGCCTGGTGGTGCAGTGATAGTGCTACTGCTTACTACACTGGAAACCCAGGTTCAGGAATGGACTTGGGTCATTCAGGGGCAGCCGAGACAGGAAGAATTGAGTGTCTCAGAGAAAGTTCTCCTCGACAAAGAGGGGGGACACTGCATCCTGCTTTGAGACTGCCACCTGGTGGCAGCCTGGTGGTAGTGCAATAGGTGCACATTACAGGGGACTGGACTGCTACTGGATGCTAGCATGAAAGTATGCCACTACTTGCATGCATGCGTGCCTTTGCACACCAGCACCCTTGGGAGAAAAAAATGATTGAAAAATCCCTGGCCCACCACGAGTGGGTGCTGGCACCCCCTACAGACCCATGCATGACAAAGATGGCAGGCCTCTCGCCACCACGGTGGTCCTGGGTAAGTGGTAGTTAACCTGTTATTTGTGGATAAGGTCAGTGTTGGGGGGGGTGTTGTCGAGAAGAAGGAGTGGGCTGGGGATGGAGGACAGAAAAAGCACTGTGGAAAAACAGAATCCACCAAACTCGCACAGTTCTGTGGTAATAGCTCTTCAGGATTGAAGGCAGACTAGATTTAACTGTCTTTCTACAGTGTAAAAGAGCTGAGTAGGTCAGTTCTTCTCTACCTTAATCATCTGCGACAGACCTGAATGGCATGTTTCTGGACATTCACCTTGCTCATCAGTCATGAGAGTAGGTGGGGGGTTGGGATTAGGGTTGCTATATATACATTTTTAATATGTTGACCATGTATGAGGTACCATATTGTTGATGCATGGCCCTGTACCCATAGACTGTCCTTGGGTCATGACAGTAGGGGACATGCCAAGTTGGGTGGGAGTTAGACATATGAACCCTAATAGTACATTTCCCAAACTCTATGGACATTTTGTGTTCACAACCTTATTGGTTTATTTCCAACCTGTTTGCAATTTGTGTTTTGTGTGGCAGCAACCCCAATATGCATTAACAGTTTCTTGCCACAAATGTCCTTACTTTCTAAGAGATTCATTTAGTAACTTCATTTACTTATGGCCTTCAAAATCCTACACAAAGCAGGAGAAGAATCCTAACATACTTTTCACATGACCCTTTCTGGTTCCTGAAAAAACAGAACTTGTGCTGAGGAAGAGACAGTTCTTCTATGGAGTGTTGTGTACAATAATCCCCCACTCCCACGGGCCATGAGATCATTTGACACTTTGAAATGAAAGTCTGAAGTTCAGCTGAGGTCAGGCCACCCAGGTGGCACCACGCATTGTGCAGAAGTAGAGAGCCATGCATCAGTCCAAGCATGGATAGTGAATCCCAGTCCCACATGTCCAGCTGCTAGTGAGTGCACTGCATACACTTAGGCACGTTGGTTCATGCCCTTTGTGGCACATACTGAAGCTAGTGATGCATAGGACCCATTATGTGTGTAAGCAAAGCTCTCCCCTGCAAAGATTAAAATATCCTTAAATGTAAGTATTTAAAAAAATTACATTACATTAAAGTTTTTGTTGAGTAACTAAAAGCTTGCCACAACACGTACAGTTTCAAATGAAATATTGTAACATTGTGCAGCACGTAGATTTTGAAGACCATCAAGCAGCAGATAGATTTTCAAAACCTTCATGCAGCAGGTATAATTTCAAAACCTATGTAAGGGATTTGTACGTCAATATTAAAAACCATTGTGAAACACATGGATGTTGAGAACGGTTGAGCAGCACGTAGATTTTCCAAACCGTCTTGCAGCACAAAGGGTCAAAATAAATATCTTTTTGCAGCACGTAGATTTTGAAGACCATCAAGAAGCACATAGATTGTTAAAATCATACTGCAGCGTTTGTATTTTCAAAACTTTCAGAAAGGATCTGTACACGATATCAAAGACCATTGTGAAGCATGTTGATTTTGAAAACATTGAGCAGCACGTAGATTTTCAAAACCGTCTTGTGGCACAAATGTTTTTACAAATACGTTATACCTCAATTAGATTTTAAACATGATCACAAAACATGAAAACCATTGTGCAGCACAAATATTTTAAGAACTGAAAACCATTGTAAATCGTGGGAACAGTTGAGAAATGAATATTTTTAGAATTGAAAACCTTCTCAAAACACAAAAACTGTCATGAAGCATGAATATTTTAAGAAATAATTCATAACCTCACAAATACTTTGAAAAGCATCAAAGGGGATGATAATCCTTATGCAGTATGAATATTTTTAATATATATTTAAAATATTTGAGCTTCTCATAGATTTTATTGGACAAAAATTTAATTCATAAAGGATTCCTTTGTGAAGATTTTCATTTCTAATCAAAGATAACTAATTACTCTTAATTATTTTTTTAAATATTGTGTAACTCATACTAACCATTCCTCACATACACTTAACTGTTACCCTTGAATAACAGTTAATATATTGAAATATATTTGTATTTTATGATTTATTGTCGATGTGCTTTTAATATGTGCAGGCGCCTTGAACTATGGAAAGGCGCCTTTTATAAATAAATTTTGACTTGATTTGATTTGACATTACCAATTTAAAGTTATCTTACCTTAAAGTGCTTGTTTGTGTCAAACTTTTTAAATTAAATTTCTTTTTATTGTGCAGTTTTCATGTACTGTACATACAAACACGAAACATGACAACATGTGGAACAACAGAGCTATTATACTAGACAAAAATTATAGCAATAGCAAAGAACAGCAAAAATATATGTAAGTCTTCTCCATCCCCCTGGCCTGAATCTTCACCCTCTGGTGCCCTGAGACTGATGGACTGGGGACCAGCATGGCAGCAGTGGAGTACTCTATCAAGAGCCCTGTTGGGATGTGGACCAAGTCTCCCCAGGTCAAGTCCACAGCCATTGCCGTACATGTCCTTCTGATGTCGGGCCCCTTACACATTCCTGGGACTGAGGCAGAAGGAAGAGGAGAAGATGGAGCAGTTGGTTCTGTATCCCCAGCCCAGGAGCTAAAGAGGACCAGGGAACAGGAACAGACAGAGTGTGGCAGCAATGTTGGCTGCCATACATGCCCAAAACAGTGCAAAATGGAGCCCCAACTCCAAAAGGGAATGAGGGCAGCTTGTCTGCATCTAGTGACCATACCAGCTCCTGGGAAAGCAGAAGAGCTGGGAAAAAGGGGGTAATATCACCATCAGGCTCCCTGTAGAGTGTCTCTGAGCCCCAGAACTGCAAGAAGGGTCAATAAGAGGGAGCAAGCACATGTACACAGCACACAGCAGGGAAGTGGCATGGATGGCCACCTCCCATGAAACCTGCCCTAACTCTGAAACAGGCTGTGTGCCCAAAACAATAAGTTCAGCCCTGGCCCCAAAACACCAAATGTGGACAGGATATTATGAAAATAACACTCTGGAACATTTTATAAAGCAGCAGGAAGCTGCCAAAGACAGGACCACGAATGTAAGCAAAGATGGCAACCCTTATGGATACCTAGCACTGCAGAGCACCATAGGAAGGGGTCATAGGTCAGACTCACTGTGCCTACTAATTTTGGCCAATCAGACAGCAGCACGAGGCAGAGACATTTTGTCAATGAACCAGCCCAGCCAATAGGGTGTCAAATGTCAGCCTGAATAAAAGGGGCTGTTTTCAACCATTCGTGGCAGTTCAGTCAAACCTTTAGGAGACTGACTGTGTGTCAAGGACTGGGCTGATTTACCACTGTCTGTACAGGGCACTGCAGACCTGGCAGACCAGAAAAGTTGGGATTCCAAAGGAAAAAGTTTCTGAAAAGAAAATAAGCAGTTTTAAGCAAAACTATAGTGTAAAAGGCAAGTTGCTGTTGGGTTTTCCTGACTCACCACAGACTTTTTCCCTCTGGGGGATCAGCTATTACTTCATCTCCAAGCCGAGAAAGCACCTGCCTTCATCGATACATAGATACATAGACACTGTCAGCAGACAAGGGCCTATGGCCCACCCAGTCTGCCCATTTGAGCTTGTAAGTTCCCTTTATGTTTTTCTAGAAGTCTGTTGCCCCTTACCCCTGACTGCCAGAATTCCCTTATGTCTACCCCATGCATTCTTAAATCCTGCGATTGTTTCAGCCCCCACCACTTCCTCTGGCAGGGTGTCCCACTTGTCCACCACCCTTTCTGTGAAGACATTCTTCCTCACATTTCCTCTGAATCGCCCTCCCTCCAACTTCATCCCACGACCTCTAGTCCTGGAACATCTTTTTCGCTGGAAAATAGTGTATTCCTGCACCCTGTTCCTCTCTGTAAGGTACTTCATCCAGATCCTGAACCTCAGTGGGACAAGCTGAGAGAGAAGTGAAGCAGAGAACAGCCACCAGCAAGCCTTTGGAAGCCAGTGTCCCAGCCGCGAGCACCATATCCAGTTAACCTGCTTTAGCCTGCTGTACCAGCGGTATCGTACGAGGCAACAGAACTGTGAGTAAAATCTAGGGTTTGACCCTGCAACTGGGAAAAAGGAAAAAAGGTTATTGTGTCAGGAGTTAAGGGAAAAGATCTGGGCAGGACTGTGCCTGCAAGAAAGGCCCTGGCAGAAGGCCCACTGAGGCCAGCTTGTCCCAAAATCCCATTTGGATTACAAATAGGGCTCTTTTTTCAAGTGTTGCACCAGTTTAAGGTTTGTGTTCAGCAACAGTGTGTTGAAAAGAATTTTCTTGCAATTGTTTAAAGCATACCACTAAGCTCCACCCTGCTAGCAGCATCCACATCCCCAGTGTGGTACCCACTGCAACAACTGAGAGATCTCTCACCCACAGCCTTTGGGGGGAATTAAAATGGGTGTACCTGCATTTGGGATTTGAGGACTACTGGGGGTGGGTAGAGTTGTGGGGTAAAGCCTTGAACTGTTTCTTGCAACAAAGTATTTGCTTTTTGTGGCATTAAAGTACATAGCTATTGCTACCTCAGTTGCTTCCTTTTTACCCCTGCTGCCCCTTTTTCTTTTCATACCCTCCCTTTTATATTATCTGTTGCAAATTGCGTTTTTCGGTTTGGGGCCTGTCATTGTCTGCGTGTCACTTGCTTTGGGGCAGGGACTGTGTGAGCAATTTATGCATTGTTTTCTGGGGGGTGATAGCCTTGTGTTTCAGTCACTAGGTACCCAGTATCACTGCCCCAGGTAGAGGCATCATGCCACTTCACTCCAGTGTAGCACATCCTTTGAGAACCAGGACGGCCTCCTCGGAAGAGGTGGAGAGGTGAACCCTAAGGTATGGTTGCCACTTATATATAATTTGTTAATTATCATAGTAGTCAGCAGTAGTACAGCTTATAGTATAAAATCAGCATTATGGTCTAACACATACCGAACCCATCTGGTCCAGACAGTATTGAATTTAGGCACTAGATGGGTACATTTTTCCATCAACTTTTCCATCTCATAAATCTGCGACATTATGTTTTGCTGATGTTTAACTGTAGGAATCCAGATAGTGAGTCAAAGTCGAGTAATGGACTTCATGGCCATGACCATGCAAATATACAGCTGTTTTCTGGTGTTGGGGCCCTGATACTCTGCAGGGGGTCCATCAAGATTATCAGTTTATCAGATAACTGTACGTCATCCCCAAAAATGGTGCGCAGGGCAGTAGAAAGCTGATCCCAAAATGGCTATAACAGAGGACACTGCCAAAAAATGTGCCCATGTGCAGCTGGTGTGGTTCCACAGCTTCACCAGAACTCAGCCCATTTAGTGCGGTGGAATTTGGCTATTATACAGGAGGTATGGAAAAAAGGAACAACTGTCTTCCACAAAAACTCTTTCCAAGGATGGGAAGAGGTAACTTTATGTATATTTGCAAGGTAATTATCCCATAACTGTGTTTCAATCTGGGTTTGTAAATCATTTTCCCATCTTACCCTGATAGCATGCACATTCCACCCAGTTAACTGAAGCAGGGCCTGGTACAATTGAGAAATGAGACATGTAACCTGCTCTCCAATTGATGCAAGAGTGGAATGTCCTGATCTTTGGACCAGGGATGGAGAAAGGTTTTAACAAAGTTAGGGTAACCCCCAGAGGGCGCTACCCCAAGGGCTACTACCCCTGCCTGAATTGCTACTAACAGGTTGAGGGACCTAGATCCAGTGGTGGGTGCCTCCACCCAGAGGTCGGGGTTGAGACAGTCTGGTATGACTTGGTCATAGCCCTCTGGGTCACTGCAACCCCCCTTTCTTCCTACTAGTGGCCCACACAAATCAGTCACAGTATCTTCACTGTATACACTGACCCCCAGGCTTGAACCAATCAGCTTGCTCCAGGGATCCCCTGAAAAGTGAGATGTTGTTACACAATAATCACTGTACAGTAATTCACCATAAACACACAAGTTAGCCAGTATACCTTTGCAAAAACAATCAATCTGATTTATTTGGGGAATAACAAGGACTTGGGGGAATCAGGTTAATTAGCTTACCACTCTAATATATATTTATATATATATATATATAAATAGCTGTCTAGGGCACTGTGCACAGGCCTAACCTGTTAGTCACGGTCTCTGGGTACCCAGGCCATAAAGGCTAGTCCCTCGATGCAGCTGGTTGGGGCCCTGACACAGAAACGAACCTTTGATTCCTACGATGATTAGACAGAGCCAACAGGCTCAGTTATTGCAGCCAGTAAAGAAACCAGAAGACCTTGCCCTCACTAGAAGCATTTGACAGGGAGTGACCCTGATTGAGTACTCACGACTCCTGTAGAAAGAGCGCTCTCACACCACACGCAGGATCGAACCTGGAACTCGAACACTTCTCCACACATTTATATGAAAGGCAGAGGGGTACCATACCAGGCAGCTGCTGTATATCTCCCGATCGCTTGCACTACATACACCGGGCCAGAATGACGCAGCTTTACTTGTCCTGACAGACCGAGCGCGATTGAAGCAGATTCTCCAGTCCTCTACAGGGTGAGCCTGGTAGGTAGCCACGCTTTTGCACAGCCTCCTCTGACCGCTGCCTAGTGGATTTAGTCCGACACTTGTGGGCGTTTGAAACCGCCGACTTCTGGCCTTCCACATGCGCTTCCCGCGTGAACACTCGACAGCACAGGAGCCCAGAGCTCCTTCCTTGCTCACAGCCACAGCGTCTCTGCCCCTTGGCAGTTCAGGCAGGGAATCCTCATTCGGGCGGCACCCAATCCCATTGGAGGACTGCAGATGCCAGTCACTCAATACTGCCCTCATTGGTGCAAAAAAGGTGCCTTGGTCCAGAACTCCACTTCCCAGAATCACTAGCTGCATCCCCATTTGTCAGCCGGCTCCAGTTAGAGTCCTGATTCTGGTTGGTCACTATTTATGCCATTTTAGATGCTCCCTGGCTACTATTGAACCCTTCAGAACAGTCCTGGTCCAAAATGGAGGGGCACAGCACAAAGTTCCAGCTGTAATAAAGGCAGGTTAAACAAACTGCAATTTAACCCATGCTCTAAATGTTTTCAGGGAAACAATTACATCTTTCAGATGGGCTCCCTCTGCGCTCTTAGGGACTGCAGAAATGGAGTGATCAGACATCAGCCCAGAGTGGGATTCGAGCAGAGAAACCCCAGTCCCCCCATTCAAACCACTCAAACCTGTGAGCAGGCAGCTCTTAAAGAGACAGTACTGGAGGCTTTAAAAGCACTCACAACGGCCGCATTTAGCGGCCTCACGCTGAACACCAGTTAGGCATGGAGCATTTAGGCAAGCTCCAGGAAAGCTTTTAGGAACCCTCATTTGTAGGGGGGTTACACCCTTTCTGGCCTGGAAAGAACTTGGCGTCCACATCAAGTAGTTACCCTTAAATCACTTTAAGGCAAAAACAGTTCTAAACCGACAGACATCAGACCTTTTGTTACATACATTGGCACTGTATTCACAATTTACTATTGTTTGTGCAATATTACACATACAGAAAACCTTTTTCTTTTTTATAACTCAGGTCATTGCCTCTTGCCCCTGACACCTGGATAGGGGTAGCCCTTCCCTATCAGCTATCTGACAGCTAATGGGGGCAGTAGTCCCATACTCAGAGGGTAACACTAACAGTTGGGCATCGTTTCCCAAGACTAACTTGGGCAAGGAACTCAGGGACACGTACACCCCTTTATGGACTACATTTAATGGCAGGTCCACAGGCTGACCCAAGGACTCATAACTCAGCCTTACTACAGGCCGTACTTCTCTGCCAGTGCATCTAGGGGTCTCATTAAAACCTGCTACAGGCCCTGTTCCCATTTCAGCCTCACTTAGATTAGTAAGGGGGACCTCCATAGGAGAAGGGGACCCAGGGCCCATAGTACTTTCAGGGACAGGACCCTCTACATCAGGACCCACACTACTTGGTTCAGCCAAGGACATTTCTGGCACTACTGGGATGCTATCAGGGCACTCAAAGTATTCTTCTTGCTCTGGCATATCCCTAACGAGTTCCCCCACATCACTTCCCTCTTCTGAAAAGTCAGACAGCTCAGCCAGTCCAGATAATTCAGCCAGGCTCAAAGATCCCACTTCTTCTCCCTTGGTGCTACCCACTTTGTCCTCTGGGAGCATGGACTCCAGGGACAAAGCTGAGGGCTCAGACAGTCCAGGAAACCCAACTTCGTCCCCAGAGTTAGAAAGGGGACTGCCCCTAAAGAGTTGACTCAGTTCATAAGAGGGGTAATACTCAACATCATGGTCATTGTCTTCAGACACAGACTGAGGATCTACTTCATCACAGAGGGAGGGAGAAGGCCTCTGGAGTTTGAGTTCTGAGGAGTTGACCCATCTGGATTTCTTTTTGGCAGCAGCTCTAGTTATTGGCCCAGAGGGGGGAGCATTGGAAGGTTCAGCCTCTATCAAAATTTGTCCAGTTGGCAGCAGGTGATTCCAGTGTAAAGTTTTCACATCTTTAGAATTGTTTTCAGGCCGCACTTTATACACAGGGAAATCTTTCAATTTTCCCACGACAATATGAGGGAGGTGATGCCATCTGTCAGCAATCTTATGTTTACCGTGCAATCCGATGTTCCTCAATAGCACTCTGTCTCCTTCTTTCAATTCCACTGCTTTCACTTTCTTATCATATCTTTCTTTATTGGCCAAATTCCGCTTAGCAGCCATGGTCTGGGCTAGTTGGTAGGCATAACTGAGTTGGGCCTTCAGCTTCTGCACATACTGTAGATGATTAGCAGCTTGAACCTCATCGGTAAAAACCCCAGAACAAACATCTACTGGCAATCTGGCTTCCCTTCCAAACATCAGTCTATATGGGGGAAACCCAGTAGCATCACTCTTAGTGTGGTTGTAGGCATGGACTAAGGCACTGATCTGCTGGCTCCATCTAGGTTTGTCTTTAGGGTGCAAGGTGCCCAACATATCGAGCAAGGTGCGATTGAATCTCTCAGGTTGAGGAGCACCCTGGGGATGGTATGGGGTGATTTTTGACTTCCGTACTCCCCACAAGGATAGCATCTCTTTAATCAGACGGCTTTTGAAATCTCTCCCCTGATCGGAATGGATTCACTGGGGGGCCCCATAGTGAACAAAGAAATTCTCAACAAGGACTTTAGCCACCGTGGTTGTTTTCTGATTTTTGGTGGGGAAAGCCTGGGCATATCGGGTGAAATGATCAGTGACTACCAATATGTTGCTGATATTCTTCAGATCGGGTTCTAAACTCAGGAAATCAATGCAAACCAGTTCCATAGGGGCGCTGGTAGTGATATTGACCAGGGGGGCAGCTCTCTGAGGCAGGGCTTTTCTTTGTAAACAGTGGCCACAGGTCTTAACATACTGCTCTACATCAGCACTCATTTTGGGCCAGTAAAATCGGGTCCGCACTAAGTCAAGAGTTCGGTCTATGCCAAGATGTCCCATGTGGTCATGCAAGGACCTCAACACCAGTTCTCTAAAAGCAGTGGGCAGCAACAGTTGTTGCTTGTCTACTCACCCCTCTTTGTCTATGGTCTCCCGGTATAATAGTTTATTGATCAGCTTCAACTTTGGACCTTCTTTGTATAACATGGCAGTTTTCAGGTCAGTGGAATGCAGTTGTGACACATCTCTCCCTACTTGCAGCGCCTCTAAGGCAGTTTTTATCATAGGGTCTCGGGACTGAGCTAGTTGGAGACTATCATTATTGAACTGAGGCAGCGTACTAGTGTCTAATGCAGAAAAATGGCAGTAAGCAGCAGGTATACAGTTCTCAGATGGGCCCAAGCAATCCACCATGCAGTCCACAGCATCAGGAGACACCTGTTCTTCCTTGTCGAATTTCTGGCAAAGAGCTCTACTGTCAGGTTCTGACAACCTGACCCAATTGGCTCAAGACACAGGCCTCCAGGAGAGAGCATCAGCATCTATATGGTTTAGGCCTGCTCTGTATTCAACAGCATAGTTGTAGGTGGATAACGCAGAGAGCCACCTATGACCAGTGGCATCTAGCTTGGCTGAGGTCTGAAAATATGTCAAAGGATTATTATCAGTTTTCACCAGTATCTTAGCCCCATACAAATAGTCATGGAATTGATCAACAATGGCCTACTTCAAAGCTAGGAACTCTAGTTTGTGCACTGGGTAGTTCTTTTCAGAAGGGGTCAAGCTGCGGCTGGCAAAAGCTACAGGTCTCAGACCGCTCGGGTGCTCCTGATACAGGACGGCTCCCAATCCTTGTAGACTGGCATCAGTATGAAGAACATATGGTTTAGCAGGGTCGGCATAGGCCAGCACTGGGGCATGAGTAAGTTGATATATAATGTCATAGAAAGCTTCCTCACAATCGGCAGTCCAGCGGGTGCCAAACACATCATTTGGGTGGAAATAATTTTTTTCAGTCCTAGATTGTACAGTCTTATACTTTTTATGGGTCGGGGGGTACCCTTGCGTAAGGTTAAGCAGGGGGCGGATCACTCAAGAG
Source organism: Neoceratodus forsteri (assembly GCA_016271365.2). NCBI lineage: Eukaryota > Metazoa > Chordata > Ceratodontiformes > Ceratodontidae > Neoceratodus > Neoceratodus forsteri. The sequence goes on along the minus strand of CM028130.1, from coordinate 1,058,868,678 downwards.
TAGTCTTTAATAAATCATCTGTAATATCCACAGAACCCCAGGAACCGCTGTAGCTCCTTCAAATTTTTTGGTTGGGGCCAAGTGGTTAAAGCTTCTACTTTGCTGGGGTCAGTCTCTATGCCTTCAGTGGATACTATGTGGCCCACATATTTTACAGAGGTTTGAAAGAATTGGCAATTGTCTATAGATAATTTAAGACCAAAGTCTTCCAGCCAATCCAGAACCTTGAACAATCGACTTTCATGTTCTTTCAAGGAGCTGCCAAACATTATAACATCATCTAAATAAACTAAACATTCAAGCAAATTCATGTCCCCCACAGCACGTTCCATCAGGCACTGAAAAGTAGCCAAGGCACCTGAAATTCCTTGAGGCATCCGCATAAACTCAAAGAAGCCTAGGGGCAAATTAAAGCAGTCTTCTCTTGATCCTCCGGAGCCATCGGGATCTGATAGTACCCACTGCGGAGGTCTAGCACGGAGAACCACTTACTGCCATTCAGACAGTCCAAGGCATCCTGTATGCATGGCATGGTATACTGGTCTGGGATGGTCCGCCAGTTTAAAGTACGGTAATCCACACACATCCGAACAGCTCCATTCTTTTTCCTCACTACTACAATAGGGGATGCGTAAGGGCTCTTGGACTCTTGTATCACCCCAGCTGCCAGCATCTCCTGCAGGTGGCACCTTACATCATCTACTGTATATCAGCAGGGGCTAGGCGTCAAGAACGCTCATGAAAAGGTCGTTCATCCTGCAGCCAGATGTGATGCTCAGCCCCCTGTACACATCCTACATCCCACTCCTTCAAAGAAAACACCTGTTCTCTCTGGGTGAGCTGTTCACTGACCGTTTTCTTCCATTCTGCTGGTAGGGGAGAATCACTGAAGTCAAACAGCTCGGTGGTCAATCGGTCACCTCCTCTGGGACTCTTGTTGTGGGGCACAACAGAAGTATCAGCACAATGTACCGTAGCCAGGGTGCAACCCCATTTCACTTGAATCTCTCGATCAGACACATTTTGCACTTGGACCATCACTCTTCTAGCAAAGGCATGGGCTCGGGCAGGTAACATACTGGGTTTAACCAGAAGCCCCTCAGGCAACTTTCCCTCTCTGGGTGCATCCAGCATCAATATCTTATTCTTAATGTCTTTTTTAATCCAGACTTCCCCTTGCAAAACACACTGGGCATTTGGGGCTAATAGCAATGGTTCCGGATCCTTCCTCCAGACGGACCCCACCGGGCCTTCAGGCTCCACCTGGCCAGCCTTTCTCTGAGTCTCATAGGCCTTCTGGATCAAGGCGGGTATTCTAAGAGCTTGCCCAGTCCTGGACACCAGCTTTTCAGAACACAACTGCGCTAAGCGACCAAACATGTGAGCATTGGTTCTAATCAACAAGGGCACCCCATCATACAGCCCTGTGGGGGTACATACTAGGGCCAGAGTTTCCACTTGTTAGGCCACCCCAGCCACAAAAGTAGGAAAAGACAACCAGATCCGGATATATCCAGAATATGAGTAGGCCTTATTACTCAGCCCACCAACATGTAGACCATCCAAGGGTTGCAAAGGCACCTCAGGCAAGTGTTTCTGATACCAGTCCTGGAACATAATGGTCACCTGAGAGCCACTGTCCAACACAGCCCGGGTGGGTATCCCATTCACTCGCACAGGGACCTCCATCGAAGGCCCCACCACATCAGACCATTCAGAGGGCACAGCTTTGGCAGTTGCTTGGGCATTGGCCCAGGTCACAAAACTCTTCCTAGGGGGTCTGGTATAGGCCTTGCGGTGCCAGGTGATCAGCCGGCTGTTGACCTTCCTTAAATTCTCCGGTAACTGGCACTCAATCTGAAAGTGTCCATCCTCCCCACAATGGTAACAGAACTTAGGGTCTCGGGGGTCTTTATTGGGAGGGGAATACCTCGCCTGCTGGGGGCCATCCTAGGGTTGAGGGGGCTCCTCTTGGCTAGGGCGTTTGTTTCTAGGTAACTCGGGTTCCCCAAACCTAATAGGGTGGGTAGCAGTTTGCTTCAAGTCCCTCACCAGCTCTCGTAAATTTCTAATCTCAGCCCTCAAATCACTTTCTACCCGGGGATGAGAGGAAATATACGCACCCCACCCTTCCTTGTGCCTCTGGGGTGCAGAAACATCAAGCCCCTCGAAGGGTGGGCCTCATCTGGTTCACTAGACTCAGGGTTTGGCACAGATTCACATCCCCCATAGGGTTCCCCACCTCTTCATCAGTCTCTACTTCTCGAATCTCCCTCATCAATTGACAATACTCGGGCGGGGCAGCTCTTCGGTCATGTAACTTAAGTTTTAACAATATCACACTGGAAAACCTAGCAGATTTCAAAATATGCTCCAGCCAGACCTGGTTCAGGGCTGTGGCCATAATTCCCCCCTTGCGATAAGCCTTCTGCAAGGCCCTTTCCACCCTAGTGACAAAGGCGGACAATTTCTCATTCTTCCATTGTTTGGCAGACTTGAATTTCCATAATAAGTCTTCCCCAGTTTCTGTACTCCCAAACACTCCCTCTAAGGCAGAAAGGTACTCCACTGTAGTAGCTTCCGGGCTAGTAGCCCTCAAGAACCTAATGGCTTCCAAAGCTGGGCCCCACAGGCTCTCCATCAGTCTCTTTTGTTTCTCCCCCTCAGAGAACTGCCACTCCTGGACTACGGGGGTAGCATAGTCTATCCACGCCTCCAAATCATCTTCCCCTGGGGGCACTGGCACTGTGCCAGAAAAATGTTTTAGCCTACGGTAAGAATCTAGCTATATAGAGGGACCCACTAGGGATGGTGAGGCCAAAATAGAACTCTTGGGGGGCCCGGGAGAGGTACCTGGGGAGGCCTGGGGGATGGGTTCACTAGAACGGTCCAAAGCCTGTAGTAACTCCTGGGTCATCCTCCCCTCCACAGCTAACAATTTAAGCAGTTTATCTTTGAAGCTATTAGTCTGGGGAGACCCCCCGGGGGGTGACTGACCCACTCCGGATGTGAATGACCCTTCACCCCTGTTGGGCACCTTCCAGGTAGATCACTGGAGGTACCCTCTCGGGGTCGATGGCTATACTACATAAGAGTAACACCTGCAAAGTCTGATGGAGTAGATCAGCCATACACCCCTTCACCTCTACCTTGCCTAAACATTTAACACGCTCCACTGCAGAAATAAGGTCAGCGTTCGTTGTCCCCAGAGGTACATCTAGTAGTAACACAATTTTCTGGGCGTCCAACTCTTCTGCTTCACCCTACCCCATCAGTTTATGTACCAACGTCTTAATAGGGTCCAGCTTAATCTTAGCCATGATATCCCCTTCCAGCTTTTCCTTTAATTAATTCATATTTAGGTACTTCGTCCACTCGGCCACTAGGAGATGCTAATCCCAGCAGTGCCTCCAAGATGTAACCCCCAGAGGGCGCTATCTCAAGGGCTACTACCCCTGCCTGAATTGCTACTAACAGGTTGAGGGGCCTGGATCCAGTGGCGGGTGCCTCCACCCAGAGGTCGGGGTTGAGACAGTCTAGTATGACTTGGTCACAGCCCTCTGGGTCACTGCAACCCCCCTTTCTTCCCACTAGTGGCCCACACAAATCAGTCACAGTATCTTCACTGTATACACTGACCGCCAGGCTTGAACCAATCAGTTTGCTCCAGGGACCCCCTGAAAAGTGAGATGTTGTTACATTATAATCACTGTACAGTAATTCACCATAAACACACAAGTTAGCCAGTATACCTTTGCAAAAATAATCAATCTGATTTATTTCAGGGGGGAATAATGAGGACTGGGGGGGAATCAGATTAATTAGCTTACCACTCTAATATATATATATATATATATATATATATATATATATATATATATATAGAGCAAAAAACTCCATTTAATGCATTAGTTAGGGTTGTTCCACAGCAACAAAAGTGAGAAATTCAGTGTTGGGTTGAAACCCCCACTTGGACCCCCGCCCACCCCCAACCAGCATTGGGTGCGCATTGGATCGTCAGCCCTAACTCTCACCCCATGACATGTAAAGCGGCAGAAGTATGGGAGAATGGGTGAGGTTGGACCAGCGATCTGATGGCCAATGAGCCGGTGGTAATCAGGGTGAGGTTTCAACTAACGCAAACCTCACTGTCATGAAACAACAACTATACATTAAACAGTTTTTGCCTCTGTTCCTTCTTTTTGAGAATGATAACAAGAAATAGTGAATGTGTAATGCAGTGGTGGGAGCTGGGGCCGCCACGCAGTGTCTGTGGCATAGTAACGGAACAGCAATGCAAACAGAAGTACAACAAAGTGGCGCACATGGTAATGCAAGAGGCGAGAATGAGAACAGAAAGAAGTGCTTGCATGGTGGCGTGCTTGGGGAATGGTCTCTGCCACGTGATTTGTTGTCACTATAGTAACATGGTGCCTACTGACGGAAATGTCAATGGGCATGGTGGCCTAAAGTGAAACAGAAAGAGAAACAGTACTGCAGACACAAATGGCAAAAAATAACAGAAACACAAGCGCAAATAAGCATAAAGGAAAAGCATAAATGGTGGCGGAGGCGTCAGCGGTAAGTGAAGCGGTACAGAATCTCAAGCGTAAAGGACATGACTAACAGTAATGTAAAGGCACAGAGCTGGTTTTCCCAAAAGCTGCATAGAGAAAGACAGTGAGTACAAAGAATGTATGCATAATAATGGATATAGAGCGAAAATGAGGACTTGGAATACTAAATAGGTTATATCTCAGGAACCGTATGATGTAGAAAAAAAAATTTAAAAGTCATATGATTTATGACTGTCCATGCTAGTTTTATAAGCCTTTTCTGACAAAAATCTGTATCTCACCGTTTCGAGAATACGGGCCCTGGCCTTGGCGGCTTGTGAATGTTATCCTATGGGAAAAAGAGAGTTAGGTGCCATACTTTGCCTCCCTGTAATATTTTTCACCAAACCACTGAAAGAGCACATCTGTGGGCTGTTGGATGTCTTCTCTCAAATTTCAGGAAAAAAGACCAAACCGTTATTTTGCAGCAGGGTGCCAAGCGATTCCTGTAATCGTCGAGAGCCGTAATGTTATCCTATGGGAAAAATATCAACTTGGGAGTGCCGGACTTTGCCGCCCGTGTAATATTTTTCAATACAACACTGAAAAGCACATCTGTGAGATGTCGCTCGTTCCCCCCAAATTTCAGTCCAAAACTCCCAACTGTTCTTTTGCAGTAGTGCCAAAAATTACGATTATTTTGGGCATAATTAATGTAAAGTAGTGTCGAAATTTCAAAGCTTTCTAGATTTCGCGACACTTTCGTGAGTACGACACTACTATGAAAAGTACTTTTCAGAAATCTGAAAAACTTATTTCTGGGGTGTTTTACCAAAATAAAGACATGGCTAGCATCCTCAGGGTCCGAATAGGTGAATAAAAAAAGAATTAGGTTGCTAGAGGGTCTCAATTTTAAATGCCAAGCATTTTTCTGATCACTAACTGAAAACAAGATGGCAGATATGTGACAGTAACAGGGCCATTTGCGACAGTAAAAAGTGCATTTGCGACACTGTCGAACTTTTTGTTAACTTTTCCCATTGACTTATAATGGGAAATTGTTTTTTGAATAACTTTTGAACCGTTTAATATTTTTTCACGAAATCTTCGAAAGGCACATCAGGGACCCCGACCGCACGTTCCCTGAAGATTTCGGGCAGGCATCAACATAAACCGTATGCGACCTGTAAGCCTTGTTCAGCAGAATTCCAGAAAAAGCGTAAGCGTATCGCCAGATCCAGACTTAATAACTCCGCGGCCCGTATATCTGACGGACGAAACTTGGCAGATCCAAGGCCTATGGTTCTTGATCATGTATTCCAAATTTCAGGTAAATCCGTCAAGCGGTTGCAAAGTTATTAAGGTGCAAAGTGAGGGTTTAACATAGAAATGGCTCCTCAACCTAACTATGGTAGCACTACCATGCTACCATAATATATATTATGGTAGCGGTAGTGCTACCATAATAAGAGTGAAACATATATTAAACCCCAAGTGCCTTAATAACAACGACCGTTGTTTAATTACTAAAATTTAAGAAATCCGTCGAACCGGATCTGCAATTATCCATGGATACGCGGCTGCGGAAACATGCGCGTGAACTTGCGGATTTCAGCGCGCAAATCAAGCGGTTTGTGCATTAACGAAATCTTCGAGGCGACCCATCTTTCAAAAGCCTCGAAATATTAAACTATTCATAAGATATGGCAGTCTGAACTTCTGGTTTTTTTCCCATAAGATAACATTACGGCGTTCGCCACGCCTCTGAGGGCCTGTATCTCGAAAACGGTGCGAGATAGGGAGTTTTTGTCAAAAAATTATATGTATAAAACTAGCCAGGAAAGTGATAATACATATGACTTTTAAATTTTCTTTCTATGTCATACGGTTACTGAGATATAAGCAATTTACTATTACAACTACTGATTTTTGTGTTCCAAGAGTCATTATTTTGCATACATTCTTTCTACTCACTGTCTTTCTCTATACAGCTTTTGGGGAAAACCAGCCTGTGCGCTTACATTACTCTTACCATTACCGTTTCTGCTTGTGGTTCCGTACCCGTTTCACTTACCGTTCACGTTTACGCCACCATGTGCGTTACCCTTTGTGTTTTAATTTGTGGTTGTGTTTCCGTTGTTTTTAACATTTCTGTCTACAGTACTGTTCCTCTTTCTGTTTTGCTTTGCGTCACCATGCGCATTACGATTTGCATTTGCGGGCACAATGTTACAATGCATCAAGACATCACCCACGCGCTCCCGCCGCTGCATTACATTCACTATTTCTCATTATCATTCTCAAAAAGAAGGGAAATTAGAGGCAAAAAACTCCGTTTAATGCATTAGTTAGTGTTGTTCCACAGCAACAAAAGCGAGGAAATTCGATATTAGGGCTGAAACCCCCTTTGCACCCCTCCAGCCCACCCCCCCAACTGGAATTGGGGTGTGCATTGGGGTCATCGGTCCTAACTGTCACCCCATTCTCCTATTCCTCAGCTTCTTTCCACATGTGATGTGGTGACAGGGCCGATGACCCTGTCGCTACGATTCCAGTTGAGGTGGGCTGGAGGGTGCAAAGGGGTTTCAACCTAACATAGAATTTCCTCGCTTGTCGCTGTGAAACAACCCTAAATGATGCATTAAATGGAGTTTTTTGCCTCTAATATATATATATATATATATATATGTAAATAGCTGTCTAGGGCACTGTGCACAGGCCTAACCTATTAGTCACGGTCTCTGGGTACCCAGGCCATAAAGGCTAGTCCCTCGATGCAGCTGGTTGGGGCCCTGACACAGAAACGAGCATTTGATTCCTACGACGATTAGACAGAGCCAACAGGCTCAGTTATTGCAGCCAGTAAAGAAACCAGAAGACCTTGCCCTCACTAGAAGCATTTGACAGGGAGCGACCCTGATTTAGTACTCACGACTCCAGTAGAAAGAGCGCTCTCACACCACACGCAGGATCGAACCTGGAACTCGAACACTTCTCTACACATTTATATGAAAGGCAGAGGGGTACCATACCAGGCCGCTGCTGTATACCTCCCGATCGCTTGCACTACATACACCGGGCCAAAACGACGCAGCTTCACTTGTCCTGACAGATCGAGCATGATTGAAGCAGATTCTTCAGTCCTCTACAGGGTGAGCCTGGTAGGTAGCCGCGCTTTTCCACAGCCTCCTCTGACCGCTGCCTAGCGGATTTAGTCCGACACTTGTGGGCATTTGAAACCGCCGACTTCTGGCCTTCCACACGCGCTCCTTCCTTGCTCACAGCCACAGCGTCTCTGCCCCTTGGCAGCTCAGGCAGGGAATCCTCATTTGGGCACCACCCTATCCCATTGGAGGGCTGCAGATGCCAGTCACTCAATACTGCCCTCATTGGTGCAAAAAAGGTGCCATGGTCCAGAACTCCACTTCCCAGAATCACTAGCTGTATCCCCATTTGTCAGCCGGCTCCAGTTAGAGTCCTGATTCTGGTTGGTCACTATTTACACCATTTTAGATGCTCCTTGGCTACTATTGTACCCTTCAGAACAGTCCTGGTCCAAAATGGAGGGGCACAGCACAAAGTTCCAGCTGCAATAAAGGCAAGTTAAACAAACTACAATGTTACTCATTCTCTAAATGTTTTCAGGGAAACAATTACATCTTTCAGATGGGCTCCCTCTACGCTCTTAGTGACTGCAGAAACAGAGCAATCAGACAGCAGCCCAGGGTGGGATTCGAGCTGAGAAACCCCAGTCCTCCCATTCAAACCACTCAAACCTGTGAGCAGGCAGCTCTTAAAGAGACAGTACTGGAGGCTTTAAAAGCACTCACAACGCCTGCATTTAGCGGCCTCACGCCGAACACCAGTTAGGCATGGAGCATTTAGGCAAGCTCCAGGAAGGCTTTTAGGAATCCCCATTTGTAGGGGGGGTTACATTAGCCACCTGGAGGTACCAATATTGATTGGTCTGCTTAACGCAAATGCAGTCTGCAGTTCTGGGGAAGGAATAATGTGCCTTTTGCTCAAAACCTGGTGTGGCATGGATAGCAGTGCCATTTTTATCAATAGGTTAAGTAGGCTGCAGCCTAGGGGCACCTGAGAAATGAGAGGCACTAAAAAGAATTTGGCGGGTTCAGTAGCTCTGGGCATCACTCCCCCACCCCTGGAACTCAGTGTCAGTCTGTGCCCCTCCGGAACTCAGTGTCAGTTTGTGCCCCCCCACAACTCAGTCTGTCTTGCCACCCCCCAGACAGACCAGATCAGTCCAATCAGTGGCACGCATTGATTTTAAAATCCAATGTGTGCTCACTGCGCATGTGCACCCAAGACCCACGCAAATTAATGAAAAGAGCAGCCGGAGAATGCTTGCTGGGCAGGGCAGGTAAGGCACAGTGGACACCACATGAGTCACGGACGTCATCATCAAATGATCAACAACAGTACTAGCAGTAAAGGTGCCAGCATCTGCCACAATAGAGAGTGAAGAGAGAGTGAGCACTCACAGCTGGGTCTGGATGGAGGACGGATTGTGAGTACAGTGGTCGGCGTGGGCTAGGGTACAGTCCGGAGACTGGACCTGTCATAATTGTCAGTGAAATTCTTCTTGCTTGGAGTCGGCATCATGTGTGTGTGACTGTCCCTGGCCACCCCACATCTGACCCACCGGCGGACGCCATGGCCGGCTGGCGAGACTACTTTAGTGTCTGAGAGAGCGACGATCATCAGTGCCGAATGCCTTCAAGGGACAAATGAACAAGAGGAGAGACTACGCCAGACCAGATCTGAGATGGTGGTTGAGATGGAGGCTGAGTCACACTGGCACCAGGCGATAGTTAGTGAGATTTATGATGACCACCACAGTCAGTAGTCCAAAAAATTGCCTAAAGAGGAATGTGGTCCAGACTGAAATCAGAGGAGGTGGCAGGGTCAGGGGCCCTGCCCTGCAGGCTGCTCTGACTAAACAAAGTTTTTTGGGGAGAGAGGGTCTTCGGTTCAGGCTTGCTTAGCTTGGACCTAGCTTGGGAGCACTGACAGTGACTTGCCTTTAATTTCCCACTTACTGCCTGCATTCTCTGTTGACAAAAATGAAAATCTAGTCAGCCAGCCTTTTTGTGAAAAAAGGCCAAAGTAATGAATATGTGCAAACAGTGCAACCAGAAATTATAAAAAAATGAAGTGGGTCTGACTCTGTGTGTGTAGTAGGTAGTGGCATTTCATTTTTTATACTCCCTCACGTAATATCAGTGTCACAGACTCACATTCTGAATTAACTTTGCAGAGCTCGGCTCTGAAGGCTTATGAACATCAAAGATCACATACCGAAACTCTGGAGTTTAAGGACAGCTAATATAACGCATTGCCTCCTGTGCATTAATCTCTAATTTCTGAACACCACAAATAATGGTCTATATTTATTTTTTGGGATTGGACAATAGTAACTATTGGGCTGGCAGTATATCCTAGACATAAGAGTAATGAGCTATGAATTAGCTTGGTACACCCAGCAGAGCTGGGTTTGATTCTCATAGCTTCCGGCTCCACTTGCATACCGTGTCACCCTGCCACCGGCCTATGTATTGCCACCATTAACGTCTGCAGCTTATTAGAAAAGTGGGATTCCTACCAGTGATTGGCCCTACAGCATCATCCTGATGTCATCGCAGTGGGTGAAACCTGGCTCTCCCCTCATATCCCAGACTCGATGGTAACTCTCTCTGGGTACAGCCTCTACCGGGTTGACCGACAGGGTAAAAGAGGGGGAGGCTGCGCCATATACATTAAGGACACTTTGCAAGGTCAAATACCCCCCCCCCCCACTGGAACCTGGAGCTCAAGCCCTTACACTCAAACTTACCCTGGGATGCTCTCAAATCCCCCTTCTCATCACAGTGGTATACATTCCCCCCTAGGAATCAGAATGTAGCCTTCCACTCTGTCTTGTCCTACCTCGCCACCCTCCCATCACAAAATGAAATAATTGCACTTGGGGATTTCAATATCAATTGGCTGGCTAGGACCGCCGCCCCACTAATCGATGCTGCAACTGCCCCAGACCTGACACAAGTAGTCCCTTCCCCCACATGCCTGAACCAACACGCTGGGTCTTCCTCCCTACTGGACCTGGTCTTCACCAACCACCCCTACTAAATCACAAGCACTACCATGCTACCAAATGCTCTAAGTGACCACTCCCCAGTCCTTTGCCCCCGGTCCTGCTAAGCTCCAAAGAACCCTCCCAAAATAATACTACTTCTACAAAACAAACTTGGACCTGGTAAACTTGCTCTCCTGAAATCTCACCTCCATGCGCTAGACTGGTCCCTAATAAAAAATACCCATGACCCTGACTGTGCCCTCGACCTTTTCATTCATATCTTCAATGCTATCTGCAACTCTTTTGCCCCACTTACTAAAAGGGTGGTCAAAGGCAACCCTGCACCTTGGATCACTGGCCACCTACTGGTGCTGATGCAGACCTGAGACTCACTATGGCACCTCTCCACTGAGAACAGCCAGCCATCTGATAGACAAAGATACAGAGAGGCCTGGAACAAATGCATGTGGGCCCTACATCAAACAAAAGCAGAGTATTACAAATCCTCCCTAACCTCTGCCTGGGGCTCAGAGAGCAAGTTCTGGAATAATATTAAGGATTTCTGTGGCAAGGATCATAGTACCCCCTCCTAATCAGATAGTGGTCAATGGGTGCCTGTCTTCTGACCCTTCTCATATTGCCACAGCCTTTAACTATGCTTTCACTAACCTCAGCCATGTTCTCCCTCCTAACTTCTTTGACCCACCCCCTCCCTGCTACCTTCCAACCCCTCCTGCAGCCCCTCCTTTCCACCTTCGATGTGTCACCCCCGCATCTGCCAAGCCTTACCTAGAAAAAGCCCTAAGTCACTCCCATTACAGTAGTGACTCCTCAGACCTGAGACTCCTCCGGCTCACACTACATGAGGTTCTCCACCCCCTCACCCACATTCTCAACCGCTCTCTCTGCCAAGGGAAATTCCCTTCCCAGTGGAAATCTGCCTCCATTACCCCCATATTAATGCAGAGACCATACCACCAACAACTACCGCCCCATCTCTATCTTCCCCCCTTCATCGAAGGTGCTTGAGTGCATTTTCTCCGACCAGCTCACTGACCACCTTAACAATCACAACCTACTCTGTAACCAGCCACATGGCTTTCGCAAAGGGCACAGTACTATGACAGCCCTCCTGGAGTTCACCACACACTTCCATTCCACCTTAGACAGAGGCCATATCTCTGGTGTGGTCTTTGTAGACCTCTCTAAGGTGTTTGACACTGTCAACCACTCCCTCCTACTAAACACACTCTCCAACATCGGCTTCTCTCAGGACATCCTCGGCAGGTTCACTGTCTACCTGTCAGACTGGTACCAACAGGTCAGAATTTGTACCACCATATCTAGCAGACTTCCAGTCCACTCCAGTGTTCCATAGGGTCCATCCTCTGCCCTCTACTTTTCAGTCTCTTCCTTAACTCCTTCCCCTCGTCCTGCTCTGGCAATCTATTATGGTACGTGGACAATGCTGTCCTATATTCCTCCAATCCAGACCCCACTCAACTCCACAAATCCCTCCAGTCCTCCTTCTCTGAAGCTGAAAAATGGTTCTCCATGCAGTATATTATTCTAAACTACAAGAAGATTAAAGTTATGTTCTTCTCACATCCTCTGAACTCCCAGAAGGAGCTCTGCTCTCAAATTCTAACTGCCAATCGGACCCCCCTCGAGCAAGTGGATACCTTTAAATATCTGGGCATCACTCTAGACCTGGCTCTTAACGTCCACCAGCACATCCATCATCTGTTCACCGGCCTTAATGTCTGACTCAGAATCCTCTATCGCTTCAAACACTGTCTTATTCCTGAAGCTCTTCGGCTCGCTGTCTGTCCTCAGTCCTCTCCCTCCTTGACTATGGTATTCTTATCTATGGAGCTGCAAACACCTCAGCCCTAGGCAGACTCTGTCTCTCCTTGAACAAAGCATGCCACCTCATCCTCAGCTATGATCAGCTCACCCATACATGCTCACTATATAATTCCACTAACTGGCTGAACCTCGACAATAGAATCCAGTTCCACACATGCGTTATGGCCAGAAAGATTGCCCTTGGTCTCTCCCCCCTGGCCTCATCCCAATAATCCAACTGGCCCCGACTCATAGAAACACCCAAAGCTCTGGCAAGCAGCTCCTATCAGTTCCCAGGTGCTGAACCTCCCAATACCAAAGGTTCTTCAGCTATAGGGCCCCTTCCTGGATGAACAGCCTGCCCAGCACACTCGCTAATGAAAACAGAATTGGCCCCTTCAAAACCTTTCTCAGAGGCCATCTCCAGCCCTCTAACCCCTGCGACTGTCGCTGACCCTCCCTGCCCCCTCCCTCCCCTAACAAGGGCCTCTGGCCAGCTTCACCTTCCCTCTCCCCTCTTCTTGCCCTTCCAGAGTTGCCTGTTTAGCTCTATACCCAGAGCCTCTATACTAAGCTGCTTTATAGCTGTCCTAATATGCCTTAGGATCTGACTGTTTAGCCTTTATTGTATTCTCAGTATTAAGTCTGTCTGAGTCCTGCTTTTGAAATGTGGTCACTGTTGTAATGTTCTACTTCATGTGATGTGGAGCCTTTGTAAATGAGTCTTGGACTCAAAGGTACTTTCCGAATTCACAATAAATAAATAAGTCACTTAACCACCCCAACAATGCTCCTAGGTCACCCCTGAAAACAGGCACTGTGTCTAGTGGTCCTTATCTGATTACCAAAGAATAAAAAACCAAAAAAAACTATTCAGAATATTTATACAAAAATAGTAAACAACAACAAAAAGCTTTAAAAAGAACTTGTTAGCCCTCTCTGGGTAGCCATTGCTAGTCCTTTGGTCCTTTGGTCCATGCAGTCATCACTCCCAAGTCCTCCCATGCAGTCATATGTTGATAAATCTCCTGCTGGTGTCTTTCTTGCCAGCACTTTCCCACTTGCCAATAACTTCTTCTACAAGCCCCCCATCACATCTCCCTAGCTTGACTCCATCTTGCTCCAAATGGCCATCTTAGTAAAGTAGGGAGGCCCGGGACCCCGCCCTGTGCCCTTATTTATGAGGAATAGTATAGACAGTTTATCCTGGCTGTTCAGTAGTCCCCATCCCAAACCTGCAGCACTCTTCCATCTTTCTCCAGATGCTCACAGACAAAAACAGAGGTGGGGAGAGGTCCCAGAAACGGCTTGATGCAGCAGATAGTACGACCCTGGTCAAAGACTAAACACTATAAAGAATGCATGTCTACATATTCTGGAGGTGGATGTATTTCATTACATAAATTCAGAAAGTGCTAATTATTGCAGGAATGAATCAAATTGGGCTGTCTGGTGAGACAAACACACCCCAACATTTCACCTCGCTTGAAGGCTTCGACTAGGGGCAATGTGCAGTTTACTGGAACAGCCTTTTATACTCAAAATTGTAATGGTACAGTACATTCTCAGCATTCTTTGGACTGCAGAATTTATAGGTATCTCCCATCTCCTCACATACTAGTCGCAGGATAGGAAAGTAATATGTTTTTCCATTAATTGTCTTTACAGTGACAGCAGTATTCTGTCTGTTTTAAATGTGGATTCCTGCATGAGATTTTGTCCATTGTTATTTTTTTATTAAAATGACAATAAACAGAAAGTACAAAAAAGTCAGTATTCTAATTGTTTAATTGTTCTTCTGTGAATGTGTTGTTGCCATCCCCTGAACTGAGCCATGTTTGGCGGGGGGGGGGGGCTGAGGTTTCCAGCCTAGGAGCACCATGTAAGTTAATGCAGCACTGATGAATAGCCAGCTAGCCTAGTTCCCATCTATTGTAGGCATCATGTAGTGGGGCAGGGGTAAAGACTGTATTCCTAATAAACTGTGATCAAAAATCTAGTAGCTTGTAACTTCTTTTGTGTGTAAACTTTATGCCATCTGGATATATGTTTCTCCTGTATAAGGGTTAAGTGTGATAGCAGCAATGAAAAGGAGTCGCTGGGTAAGCAAAATCCTTGTGGTGTCATGGAGGTCTTCTTCCGCCATTTCCAGTGATTTCTAGTGGGCCTTATAGCCCCGGGTTAGCCAGTACAGTGCTGTATAGAGCTGGGCTGCACTGTGGTACATATAAAATTTGGCAGGGCTACGCTCCCTTGAGATTTAGGTAGTTGGAGAACAGAGAGTCTGATCCTTGGGCGGGAGCCACTCCAGATATGGGAAATCAGTTTGTCACAATGATGGAATGACTGAGGGGGAGGGGTAATTTGGAAGGTTTAAGCCAGGTACAGTAATTTCAGAAGCAGAACCATTCTCACACTGTCTATTCTCTGCAAAAGTAAGAGGGGTATCGATCTCCAGGTATCAAGATTTTTGATGAATTTTTGAGTCAAGTGATCAAAATTAAGGCAGGCAAGTTGGGCAGGGTGTGTAGAAAGTGTAACCCTAGTTATTTTGAAATAGGGAGGTCCCACCAAAACTTATAGTTCTGACGGTTGGTTAGGCTGGGGGCATAGTTAATTTGTAAAACCTCCATTTTTGAAGTGTTGAGATTACATCCAGAATGAGAGCTGAATTCTGTCAGTGCCTACCACAGGGGAGGGAGGGAATTTTGTGGGTTAGAGAAATATATTAGTAAACTATTGCTGTATAGGGCTAGGTTTTGTCTCCTGTGTACTAATGTTAGTCTTGGATAAGTGGGTTTAGCCTGACAGCTTGAGCTGGTGGCTCCAGCTAACTGCAAAAAGTAGGGGCGGCAGTGGGCAACCCTGGCAAGTACCATGGGACAAAGGGAAATGGTATGAGACCTGTCCATTTATTTTTCCATATGCTTGAGCCAGGCATGTATAACATTAAGGACATTGACAAAATCAACTGTGAACTGCATGTAAGTCAAATAAGAAGGGCCAGGACACCCGAACAAATCTTTTGTCTGCATCTTGACTGAGCACTAAAAAAGGGGGGGGGGGCTCGATTTTCAAAGAGCCGATATGGACACAAGGTGCCTGCATCAAATAGAAATGACGCAAGGGGCACCTTGCATAAAAACTTGCTTCAATCCTGATTTTTGAATGCAGGCGCATCAAAAACAGGAGCCCTTGCACCAGATTGGCCCTGCACCACCCCCGTGGATAAAATGAGGTTGCACCATGGCAGATGGGGGCTTGCACCTCAACGAGGCTGCTGCATCCCCTACTCTGGGGTTTTCAAAGCCCCACTGTGTAATCTGGGGTTTTCAAAGCCCCACTGTGGCCTCAAGTCCTGGATGTGGTTAGAACAGCCATGAGCTGGTCTAACGGCCCATGCGTCACACTACGAGGCAGATCTGGGTGGGGAAGGGGATTGCTGTCAATCAACGAGGAATGAGCAGGGCAAACTACATGAAATGTGCCTTTGGATGTGGGCCAACCTGTGGTACAACAGTAAGGAAATTATCTCAGGCATTAATAATGCAGCACTCTGAAATACATATGTATGCAACTTATGTGATCTATACAAAAGCAATGAGACGAAGGAGGATGTCAAACATCAGGGCACGTAATATGAGCTGTCAAAGGTGTCAAACGACAGTCACTGTAAGTGTTGGTAAAATGTGCACTGCTGTTTAGCACTGGCCACACACAAAGTCTATGTCAGAAATAGCCCAAACAATATGCAACACCCCCTGTAGTTGTGATAAATAAGTACACGTCAGAAAAACAATCTTTGATCAAGTGTAATACTGCTTTCTAATTAAGCATATTCTATGTCCTCAGATGCCAGCTCACTCACTGACACATGTGAATGGAAAGTAAAGGTAATGACAGAAATAACTTTTCAAGAGCATGCAGACGCAGTATTCAGAATACAAACTAACCAGAACAGTCTGTAAATTGTGGTACTGTTGCCCAAAACAAAAATGTGGGAACAACTATCATTTTTGGTCACTATATGTTCAGCTGTTGAGTCCACCATGATACAGCTTGAAGCTGTGTCTGTATTACCATTAATAATTCTGGACAGCTTCAGTGCACTTTTTTACGCCTTTTGTGTGTGAAGTGGCAGAAAACTGAGAAAACTGTCAAAAAATTCCTTAAGGGGTTAAAGATGTATTATGTTTATTCATGTGTATGTGTTTGATATTGATTTTTGTTGCATTTGTTTTAAAATAGTTTGTAATTTTGTGATTTTGTATTTATATATATTTTGTATTAGATTGTCTGTAGTTGGCGTGATTATGTGAAACTTGGAAAATTTGCACAGGACTGTCTTGAAAACTGGATTGTATTATCCAAATGACATGTATTATTCCTGTATAAAAATACATTTTTTACTACTTTTTATTACTACTACTCATTCATTTACTTGAGGGTGAATTGTGTGATTATTTACTGGTTTCCCCAACAGCGATGGCCTGGAGAAGACATGACAGTTCCATGCCATGTTGTGCACAGCTCAGTACCCCCACCACATCTGCTGTACTGTTGCTTGTCCTCCTTATCACCATGGTAACCCAGGGCCACTATGAGTGCTAGGCATGCCCACCACAGTAGTCTCCATCAAACCCCTCCCGGGTGCCATTTGTTTGCTGCATGGGAGCAGTGGCTGCAATTATAAGGAGTTTGGTGCCAGGACCCCTCCTGTAACAAAACTTGGTGCAGGGTACCTGGTGCACTGGGAGTCAATGCAAGCCACCATTTGCTGCAGCTTGCATTGATCTCCCAGACCCAGTGAAACCAGGCCCAGGGTCTTTGACTGGGTGGCATGGTACGGGATATGCAGGGTTCTTTTTATGCTGTCTTATGCTAGTCCTGCCCATATAAAACCAGTTCAGTCTCCATTTATTAATGTAGGGAGGAGTTTATACAAATGTCTTGCCAGGATGGTGGTGAATATTTTGTAATCAGAGTTAAATACTGAGGCGGTTCCGGTGACGTCCTGCACTAGGAGACAACTCGGGTTGCGAGGCTCCCTAACAATACCGCTAAACACCTCGATTAAACCCGCGATTCCCAACAAAAGAGAACCGGATTTACAAAAGAGAGGTGGCACAATGCCCAAGAAGAGAGGCGACTCGATCTGTCGTCTCTAAGCTTCAGGATAGCAGATCGCGGAGGAAGATTCGAGAGGCGGCGATTCTCGAGCCCTCGATCAGCTTCCAGACACAGTAAAACGAGGGCCGACCAGATCCCCTTTCAGCCTTACAGAAGCAAATGTCTCAATGCTGGCTGAAATCAGAGATTTTAGAAGGGAAATGAGGAGTACTAATCGGCTCTCGCACCGACATCGGAAACTTGAGAAGAAGCAGGAGGGCAGGAAGAGCAGCTGACTGCCACTGTTCAGTAGAATAGGGGAAGCTGAAAGCGCGATTGTGCAGCTGCATGGCCTACTGAGGGGCCTTCAAGACAGGGCAGAAGACGCCGAAAGCAGGAGTCGCCGAAATAACATCCGGCTGTCAGGACTACCGGAGGGCACAGAAGGAAATGAAAGTATCCCATTCCTACAGAAGATGCTCAGGGAGCTGTTAAAATTACCAACAGAAATCACACTCGAGATGGAGAGGGCTCATAGGACACTAGGCCCCAAGCCAGCTCCGGGAGCTCGTCCACGTACCCTGCTAATAAAGTTTCTGAGGCACCAGGAGAAGGAAAGGGTCTTGCACACAGCGTGGAAGCAAGGAGAGGTCTACTATGGCCCACACAGGCTTTTTTTTGAAAACGACTTCGCCCCGGAGGTTATGGCCCGACGGAAGGCCTACATTCCAGTAATGAGGTCACTTAAAGCGGCAGGAGTGCGCTTTCGATCGCTATACCCAGCAAGAATGGTAATCTATTTTAAAGAGGGGGCTCACACGTGTGAAAGCACAGCGGAAGCGGCACTGGAACTTAAAAAGGGAAATAGAGCTGAAACAGCAACAAAGGAAAACTGGAGCTACCCCCGCTGCCAAATTAGCCCAGAAGGTCTGGAACGCAGGACATAGGGATGCCAGAAGCCGACAAGGCCTGGAGGCTATTCAGTCAATCGTTGAGTCCCTGAGAGCAAGATCTAAGGACACAGTTGGAGGGCACTGAAACTCCCAAAACTTGACTAAACCGCAAGTATACCTGAAGCTGGACTTAATTAAATGTGGACTGGATAAATATTATTTATTTAGAGCCCACAGTTATACTAGCCCTTTGATGGGGCCCTGGCACTACGCCAGGGGTTTGGGGAAGGGGGCGGGATATGGGAGGTTTATGTAGGATAGACAGTGAATTAAGAAGGGGAGTCCAGGGACGGGGGGGGCAGAGTGGAAGTCCTAGGACACGCCACACTACGAGAACCATTTGGGAGGCTCTGAGAAGCCATAAGGAAATAGGTATGCAATCCGTTGAACACGGGAACATTGCTACAGAGCGGATTAAAGTGGTGATGGAGATGGCTGGGTGGGAGGAGGAAGATGGGGTGAGGTTAGGGGAGATCTAGATATCAGTCTTCATTTAGCCGGGTAGTTAGGATGGAGGTGAATAGTGCGGAGGGTATCGGTCGGGGGGGGGGTTTGAAACAGGTGCGTAATTACAAGGGATATTTTATTAAATTTAATCATGGGTTACTAGAAATGAGGGACCAGAGATCAAACCAGGAATCAGGGTTGCAGCTGCTAATAATAAGGAAAACAGCAATAGGAACATGCTGGAAACAGCCATAGTAGATAGGACCGGGTGGAGGTTAAGGGATTGGCACGGAGGGTTAGGAGGAAGTGAGGAGGGAAGAGGAGGTACTGTTTCCTTCAGCGGATGTAAGGGCCATGGAGACGTAAGAAGAGGGAGGGGGGAGGGAAAGTGGAGGTAAGAAGCATCTTGAAATGAATAGGGGTAAATTGGGAAAGTGGGCTGGAAGGGAAGGGGGAGATCGGGAGACCCCTATGATGTACCAGGGGCTACCTCCCAATTTATTTAAATACCCTCCGGAGGGCTGGGATCTGGGATCTGGGGGACTGGAGAAGAAACTACTGTTGACGTGATATTATGGGGAGGGACGAGGTGGAGCCGTATGCGATTGAGGGGAGGGGGGAAGAGAAAATCTGGAGAGGATCGGCATAACCAGCCCCTGCGATGGGTTTGGCCAGCCTCCAGCAATGTGCAAGGGAGGGGTGGGCAGTCCCACTTCCCCTTGATAAGAGTGGATAGCTACTTGGGCCAGAACCATGATTGAGCACGGCAAGCTGGTCGGATCATGGCGGGGGGGGGGAATACTTTCCCCTCACCCCACTCCTTTGGACTGTCCATCTCTAACTATGTAGATGATGGCGAAGGAGACTGACTACACAGGCAGGTAAAGGTGAGAGGGGCGCAGCATGAGGACCAAGATCAGAGCTCCTCTATCTGGACCTCAGGCCGGTCGGAGGAGGCACAGTGACCGTGCGAGTGACATGGGCCTAGGGACTGTGCCCCTCAATTAAACTGACCGATGAAATCCCTTGCTCCGGACGCACGGCGGCAGTCCCTCTAGTAGTAGTATAACTTCTAAGGAAGCCGGCAACTCCTGCATGACGGACACCTTTCCTACCAGACAGGTATCTTGGTACCTGAAGCCCCGGGAAAAGGGCGTTTAGGTTGGGTCATACACCCATCCTCAGGTCAGGGCCTTGCCCAGACCGGTGGAAGTGCCAGGAATGGTTGAGTTGGCCAAGTTGGCCAGGACGGGTAAGCTAGTTGCTGTGCTTACTGTTGTTTTTTTGTATATTGACATGTTGGTGTTGTATTGTTTGTATCAAGTCACCAAATTCATATTATATGGAATACAGTCACAAACTGGAGTGCGACCCTGGGTGGGCTCCTGCGGGACTGGGAAGGCAGAGCTTAATAGAGTACAACAGGCATGCAAATGCGGGCTGCGCTATGAAATTGCTTTCCTTAATGTTAAGGGCTTGGCCTCACCGATTAAGAGAACCAGGGTATTGACCTATATAAGAAGGGCAAAGGCAGATATTGCCTTTATACAGAAACACACATGAACCCGGCAGAGCATGCCAAACTAGCCAAACTAAGTAGGGGACAGGTATTCCACTCATCCTGTAAGGGACGGAAGGAAGCGAGGTGTGGCCATTATTATGCCACCGCGATCCAATTCAGGTGGAATCCACTTGGTCAGACCCGAGGGACACTGGTTATTGTTCAGGGGGAAATTAATGGAGTGGGGGTGACGCTGGCAAATGCCTACCTCCCACCAGGTATGACAACCTCCAGATTGAGACCTTTGCTAGATAGAGTGGTACAGAAAACTAAAGGCATACTTATTCTAGCGGGGGATTTTAACCTGACCATGGCCCCTCGGATTGACTCGACCAATCGGAGACCGCGAAAGCTAACATCCACCCAAAAGTTTTTTAGTAAGTTTGTATCGGAGGTGGGATGGTGCGATGTTTGGCGGAAACTACACCCCGCGGCCCAAAAGTTTTCCTATTATTCCCCGGTACATCGCACATATTCCCGTATAGATTATACATTCACCCAAATTGAAAATATAGGCCTGGTACGGGATGCCCAACTGGGAGATATCTCCATCTCGGATCATGCTCCCTTGACTTCCTGCTGGGAGTGGAGCCATCAGCCTAGGAACACACAGTGGAGATTAAACCCTATCCACCTGCGATCGGGAAAGTTTAGGGAGTTCCTCTCCGATAAAATCAAGGAAATAGTGTCAGAAAATCCACCACAAGACTCCACGCCCTCGGTACACTGGGACACAATCAAAACAGTCCTCAGAGGGCACATTATAAAGTACACGACGGAGTTAAGGAGACAGCGGCAAGAGCATAGGAATAAACTGGAGGACACGCTTCATTTCCTTCAGCTGGCGCATCAGCAGGTCGACGAATCGGTCCTCCCCCAATTAAAACAGACTAGATGGGATCTGGACCGGATGGCCCAGGAACAAACTGAAATAGCCCTAACTTTTCTGAGACAAAGATATTACGAGGTAGGCCCAAGAGCAACAAGGTTGCTCAAGCCACCAATCGTGAAAGCAAAAAAAGGGGGCAACTATTACGTCTGTTAGACACCTTAGTGGAGGCCAACAGGTGACCCGAGTCCAAGACATAGTAGACGCATTTGCAAAGTTCTACAAGACTCTCTACACTCCAGAGACTACAGTCTCTGCTGAGCAAATGGTAGAACACTTGAATGCTGTCTCTCTCCCCGTCCTATCTGAGGCGCATAGAGACGACCTAATGAGGCCGATCACTGAGCTGGAGGTAGGTCAAGCAATAGCTAAAGCCAAGTCTTTGAAGGCCCCAGGTCCTGACGGGTATGGTTCAGAGTTCTACAAGGCGATAAAAACTAAGATTGACCCCTTACTCCTTCAGGTTTTCAACTCTGTCCTGCAGGGAGAGTCCACCCCTCAGTCATGGTCCTATGCCACTATATCAGTCATACCAAAGCCAGGTAAGAACCCACAAGAGTGTGCCTCATACAGACCGATATCTGTACTTAATCAAGACTACAAACTTTTCATGAATATAGTAGCTCACCGGTTAGACAGATTATTACCCTTATTAGTACACAAAGACCAGACGGGGTTCGTTAGATCTCGCACTACTACAGATAGTATTAAACGATCCCTTTACGTGGTGCAACAAATGCAGGAGAGGGGTGAAGCAATGGCCTTAATTAGTCTCGATGCAGAGAAGGCATTTGATAGGGTCTCCTGGCCTTATTTGTACCACACTCTAAGCAAATTCGGATTCCCCCCCCTTTGTTCGTCCAAATCCTTCAAAACATATATTCCGCTCCCAAAGCATGTGTCAAGGTAAACGGGCACCACTCGGAATTCTTTCAACTTGAGAGGGGCACCCGGCAGGGTTGCCCACTATCCCCCCTGCTGTTCGCCATGGTCATCGAACCTCTGGCGCAACATATCAGGGAATCCCATCAACTCCGGGGGATCAAAATAGGAGACACGGAGCACCATGTAGCTTTATACGCGGATGACATTCTTTTGTATCTACGAGACCCCGAACGCACAGTCCCAGTAGTGAGACAGATACTGGAAGCATACGGCATGGTATCTGGATATAGACTTAACCTTACCAAAACAGAGATTCTTACTTTTAACTATAACCCCACGCAGGACGTCAGGGAGATTATCCCAGGTAGATGGGACCTGGAAAAACTGAAATATCTTGGTATATATATTCCAAAAGACCCCCGAGAAATATTACAAATATAATTACATACCATTTGTCTCCCAGCTAAAGCAAGAACTACAAGCCTGGGCCACCCTGCCCCTCGGCCTTTCTAGGAGGATAGACCTGATTAGAATGACAGTCCTACCGAGGGCATTGTATCTATTTCAAAATATCCCCTTAATGTCCCACTGAAAATGTTTAAAGACATAAATAGGCTTATACTGAAACTTCATCTGGGCCTCTCGGAGGTCCCGAATCCAATTGGGGATACTCACTTTACCCGCCAAGAAGGAGGTTTAGCTCTCCCAGACTTGAGGCTTTATCAACAAGCCACCACCCTTACACATATAATGACTAGACAGAGGGACATCTTACACCACATTGGTTGGAGATAGAAAGAGCCCTGATTGGAGACGGGTACTTCAGATCCTTGTATGGGCAGGATGGAAGTAGGGATGGTTGCGAGTGTTCTGACCCTGACTCTGGCGCAGTTTAGAAACTGGGCGTAATTAAAAAACGCAACAACTAGGGCCATATCAGATACTCATATGCCCGATCTCAAGCTTAACAGACTTCACTCCCAATGACTTGGACAATGGCTTCCTTCGCTGGGAGAAACAGGGGTTGAGATATCTAGTACAGATAATGACCCAGGGAATCACCTGGTCATATACGGAGGATCCAGAAATTCTGCATCCCATAGGGATTTCTTTAGGTATCTCCAACTGCGTCACTATATAGAGCTAACCACAAGCAGTGTGGGATCCTGAGGGATACCCGGCTTTGATTCGCTGTCTGATACAGCTAAATGCTACAGAGCACCAAGAGCACCTTGTCTCAAGATATTATCAGGCGCTCAATACCCAAAGGAGCGCCCGAACTGAAGGCATTCGCTCCAAGTGGTCACAGGAGACGGGACTTCAGATCACTCTGGAGGACTGGAGACAAGCCTGCGTCCTGTCCAGCCGAACAACTAGCTCTCACCAGTGGCGAGAATTCGATTTTTATGACCCCCAGTGGTCTAGTTCGATTTTTATGACCCCCAGTGGTCACTCAGCACTACTCCTCCACCTACACTGCAGAGTGCTGGAGACAGTGCGGGGAAAGATGCGCTAACCTGACCCACGTATTATGGACATGCACGGCCCTGCAGGGCTTTCTGGTGCAGCTCGAATCCCAGTTACAGGAACTGATAGATACACAACTCCGGCTCACTCTGAAGGTATTTCTATTTCTTGACCTTCCTAGACCGTTAAGAGGTCCCAATACCAGATATCTGTTTACTTTATTAATAGCAGCCGCAAAGAAGGCAATCACCAGGCTGTGGTTAACTCCAAAAACACCCACAGTCCAAGACTGGTGGGATGTCACACTGCAAATATATAATATGGAAAAAATCACACACAATCTGAATGACCAAGGAGAGAAATTTAAGGCCAGATGGACAAGGTGGCAGATATATTACATGCAGAAGGACCCCACGTTTGTACCCTAAGATAGTAGTGTGGGGCAATGGTGGGTGACACATGGTGGCCGGGTGGAGCGGATTGCTTTATGGATGGTGCCCAGCCTGGCCTTCCCGGTCCTCCGGGAAGGGGGGGATGCCCCTTGTGGGAGAAATGCCTTGGATATTCGGGATTTTGTGATGCAAGCTGCATTTGGCTTATTAGCTATTATGAATTAAGGCCGAAGCAATGGACTGGAGCTGGAAACACGCAGGGGTTAACCCTAATGGAAGTCATAGCACTAGTAATATTGGACTGTAATATCTGTAATGTCTGGCGCATGCTTGAAAGTTGAAATGTTGGTGACTTATGTGTATATAAGTTGAAAACTCAATAAAAAGAAGAATTACAAAAAAAAGAGTTAAGTACTGAAATGGGGCAATATGATCAGCAATGTGATATATATATTTATTAGGTTGCAAAATGGCTGATGTGGTGAAATGGTTCCAAGACAGGGGAAATGGGTTTCCTTCATGCATGGTCTGGCAGGCCCACAGTAAAGGAGGAAGGAAGTTATTCATAATGGTCTTAAAAAACTCTCCAGTGTAGCCATCCTATCCTGGAATCAGGCCATTGTTAAGGTCTGAAACTAACAGCTCAAGTTCCTCTCCAGAGATCAGTGAAGTGAGTGCTTGTGCCAAATTCTGTGACAATTTTGGGAGGTGCAAAGGGTGTAGATACTGTTAAAGAGCAGTCAGGGTAGGGTCTTGTTCCAGAAAATAGAGGTCCTAATAGTAGGACCAGAAGACCTCTAGGATCTGGGTAGGTTGGGTAACTACTTGCGATGTCATGGGGTTTTTAATATGTTTAACAGTGTTTGGGCGATTAGTCATCGAATGTGGAATGCTAAGACCTTTGACACATGAGGACCTCCTTCGTCAAAGTGTTGCTTTAAGTATCAGGGAGCCACTTCCATCTTAGTATTTAATATGTAGTGTAGTGGACTTGTCAAAGGCTTTTGATTTGGTGGACCACCCTTTGATGTTGGAATCCCTTGACAATATAATGGTCACCGATCAGTCATTGAAATGGTTTACAACATATTTAAAAGATCATACTCAGCTGGTTTCCATTGCCGGTGTTAGCTCAGAGTTGGCCCTTGTGAAACGTGGTGTTCCACAGGGCTCAATACTGGGCCCCTTGATGTTTCTTGTTTATATGAATGCCCTTCCAAATTGTATAAAACATTCAAACATCATAGTATATGCTGATGATATGGTATTAATCACAGATGGGATAAACAGGCAGGAAGTAGAAGAAAAGCTCCAGTCTGATTTTGAAGACATGCAAATGTGGTTTAAAACTAAACATTTATTGATGAATACCAAAAAAAAAACACAAACAATGTTGTTTAAAACTTCTAAATCTAAAAATAAAAGCTTGGATAGTGCTATGCAGATCTTGACTATAAATGGGCAGATATTGGCACAGTCAGATATATAAATATCTGGGAGTTGAAATTGATTCTGACCTTACCTTTAATCAACATATAGATAGTTTAATAAAGAAAACTAAAATTAAATTGGGAGCCTTAAGAAGGGTTACTTTTTGTATGACTAAAAATGATCGTAACTTGGTAGCAAATCAGTTGATCATTCCTACTTTGGAGTGTGTATCACATGTTTATTGTTTTTCTACAAATAAAATCTCTGCATAGACTGGATGTATTATATTATAAAATAGCTAGATATGCATTACGATGTAGTCCCACAGTCCATCACTGCTCCCTGTGTGATGGTTTGTCCCGGATCCCACTGTATCATAAAAGAGAAATAGTATGGAATATCTTACTATATAAACTTAAGAAATTGGAAATGCCTGAAAGACTTGTGAAACAATTAGAATAGGTAAATTATAATTATTGTTTGAGAAATATGGATAGTACACTAAAATTACCTAGGATTCAAAATAAATACAGCACATTTAAATTGAAATATAGAGCTGCTAGTTCTTGGACTAGATTATCGAAGGATTCAAGAGAAATGAACTTAATAAAGGAATTTGGACAAAGAATTAAACAGGACCTTAAATATGTATGTATATGTTTGGAGTAACACCTTGTTGTTGGTAGTTCCCAATAGATAAATGAGAGATTACTAGATTAGTATAATACATAGGATATCGGATCATATTGCTTTTTACATAAACATGTTATCACGCATGATGTGTACTAGTTTGTTGTTAATATGTCTGTGTGTTGTTGCTATAAAATTTTCCTTTTTAGTATGATATAATATTTGTATCTTATGTAATATGTGCAATATTGAAAATGTTTGGAACCTTTTGTAATTTGTACATAAACATCAATAACAGGATCATCATGAAAACAGGCCTTGTATAGGACCTATGGTATAAACTTTTGGCATTGTCAAATTGTTTTTGCCTGTATAAATAAAAATGTTTTTACTACTACTAGTTCTTTTTGTAATGTACCTATGGAGGAGCCTAAGGCAAGGTTCCCCTGTGTGTAAAGATGTTGTGCTGTGGTCAATTGTCCCTGTAAAGACTGAATTTTTCCTCCTATGCTTTTTAACTCTGAAGGCATAACAGATTAGTTCTCCCCAGAATACACTTTTTAAGGTGTCCCATAGAACAGTAGCAGAGGTTTCAGGTGTTGTGTTGGTTTCCAGTATCTCTGTAATTTTATCTTTAATAAAAGTTTGGCACTTCGGAAAGTTGAGGAGACAGCTGTTAAATCGCCACAGGGTGGGACCTTTAGGGGGACCCCATCTTAGTATTAATAATAACTGGGCATGGTCTGAGAGATAGAGTGGTCTAATTTCACAGTCCTGCACCAGACCAATGTGCTCTGAGGAGATGTGAAATAGGTCAACCTGGGTATAGATTTGGTGGGGGCTAGAGAAGTGTGTGTATTGATTTGGGGAGGGGTATAGACCTCTCCATACATCTGGCCATCCACAGTCCTTCAAAATGCTCAGTAATGTTTTGGGCCTAGACTTTCCCTAGGGGAAATTAGGTTAATAGTTTCTTTTCGATCTAAAATGAGATTGCAATCTCCACCCAAGATCAATATGTCTTTCTGGGGCTTCAATACTTTATTCAGGATAGACTGTATTACTGGGGTATCTGCCCAAGTGGCAAGTAAACACTTGCTAAAGTAAGCTCCTTCCTAAATACTATCCTGTGGCTATAGCTAATCAGCCTTGGCAGTCTACACAAGTGGCAGTACATTGAAAATGGGTCTGCTTTGGTATGAGTATTGCAGCCCCCCGACATTTCCTTTGTTTATAAGAGGATGCTACCACAAGGGAAAAGCCATTTTTGTGGGTTTTTGGTGCTCTTGTTCAGAGAGGTGGGGTTCCTGAAGATAAATGGAAATGGGCCAATGGTAGTGGGTGATTAGCCATAATGTGATGAGAGGTTAAGGCTGAAAGCAATTGAGAGATTTTGGTCATACAGCCTACCAGCCTACTGGGTACAGCTGCTGGGATGGTTATAGGTAACCTGGTGGGAACTGATGTTTCTCAGGTTGGAGCATTGTAAGCTATCTAAAGGTGGGGTGAAGTCTAATGTTACTGCAGAGTGAGAGCATGGTATATAAAGCACAAAACAATGTACAGAACAAGACAAATAACAATAGAACCAAACAACATATAACAACAAAGAAAATGGAATGAAAAGCACCTAGGGGTGGCAACTTTCAACTGGCGATGGTGCCACAGATACAATTTAACATACTTCCAAAGCAAGAGAACTGTATAATTAGCTCTCTGATGTCTCAAATGGTAAGCCACTTACCTAAGGGAGGGGGAAATGTACACACTAACTGCACTGCAGGCCACCCCAGTGCTTGCCACAGGGGCCACACAGGGAAAAGGTGGGAGGTGGAATGGATACCAAGGAAAGATGCCAGTACAAAGGGATCAAAGGGCTGTAAACAAGAAAAGAAGGGAAAATAACATTTTCAGATTTAGGGAGCTTACCTGCACAGCCCCTGGGCTGCATAAAGGCAGCAATAGCCAGGAAGGGAGCAGGCAATTAAAGGAAAGAATTATGCTGATGCCATTACATAGAGGGAGATGGAGGATTATAGTACATGGTAAGACTAACCAGTAACATGAGCGATATTAGTCATTGTAAAGAAAATGAATTCACAAGTTAAGGCTAACCTGACCTGAGGCTGCTGGGATCAAGAGGGGGCACCACACAAAGTAGCTGCAACATAGGGGCACGAAGGTATCTAAGAGTGTTCAGGAGAAGACTATGAGGAGAACTGGCAATATATACCATCTCCAGATATACCAGAGTGGGTTACACTGGTTCAGGTCAATATTTACCACAGCCATATTTGCAACATCATATTAAAACGGGAGGGTGGAAGGAGAGCATCTGACCAGGTCCTGAGAGTTCTTGGCCCCTTGAAGTGTCCCCCTGTCCCAGCTTACAGGATATCAAAGTCTGTGTGAGTCTTTTCAACACCAAGCTGCAGCTACAGTAACATACGCTACTAGTCTCCCCAGTTACAAGACAGTGATAGTCCCCGAGTCTCCCCCCGAGGCATCAGTTCTGTAATAAAACAAAAATTTCTAACTAGGCAAGGCAAATTTATTTATAAGTTGCCCAATCCAGGGGTTCCGAGCACCTCACAGAAGCTAACAAACTGATAAAACATCATACAGTTAAAACAATAAATAATCAAATAATAAATAAACACAGCAGAATATTAAACAGCAGCATCATGCCCCAAAGCACATGGTGAACAAATGAGTTTTCAGCCTGGATTTAAAAATGGTCAGGGAAGGGGCACTTCTTACTTCTAGGAGAAGGGCATTCCAGAGAAACAAAGCCGTCACTGCAAACACCCTATCCCTCGAGGACTTTAGTTGGGATCTTGGAACAGATAAAAGTCACACATCAACTAACCAAAGGGGACAGCCAGAACTGTATGGGGTCAGGAGGTCTTTCAGGTGGCCCAAACCTAAACTGTGCAGGGCCATGTACAATAAGTTAACAAACGCACCTTGAAGTTGATGCAGTACTGCACTGGCAGCCAGTGAAGAACATGGAGAACCAGCATCATATGCTTGAACCAGGAGGTACCAGCAACCAGCTGGGCTGCTGCATTCTGGACCTGCTGCAAGCAATGCAACAGCTTTATGGATAACCCCAGGTACAGAGCACAGAGCATTACAGTAATCCAGTCTTGATGAGATAAGTGTATGCACCACTGTTGCTAGGTCAAATGACTCAAGAAATGCCTTGATCTGGGAGACATTAAGAAGATGGTAAAAGCTACTGTGGACAGCATGGGAGTACAGATTGACCCCAGAGGTACATGCAGCACAGTGCAGCACTGCCTGAGATGAAAGGGCCAAGTGCCACCTGCTGCACCCTGCCAAACCTACATAGTGCCTGCGATGGGCCAACAGCACCTCATGGTCCATTATGTCAAAGGCTAAAGAAAGATCAAGCAGAACCAAGATGGAATTACACCCACTATCCCTTGCAAGGAGGAAACCATGGTGCACCCTGATCAGAGCAGTTTCTGTATTATGGTGAGACTGGAAACTGAACTGGAAAGGCTCATAGACATCATATTTCTGCAGGTGCTGTTCAAACTGCACTGCCACCACCTTCCTGATCAACTTCCCCAGAAAGGAGAGGTTTGAGACAGGCCTGTAATTTGAAAGAACATTAGGGTCCAGAGATGGTTTCTTAAGAAGGGGCCTCACCACCACCCTTTTCAAAGCAGAGGAAACTATCCCCTCTCCAAGTGAATGCCCAACAATCTTCACAAAAACTGGACCAAGCACACCCCAGCATTCTAACAAGGCCAGGTCAACCCATGGTCCAATGTAAAGTAGGTGGGGCATAGTCTAGAAGCTAACTGGAGGACATCTTCTGCCAACACTGGCTCAATCTCCTCCCATTAAGGCAAAGTGCCCCTGGACACCGCCAGATAATGACAGGCCACTTTAGGATATCTCAGTCCTGATAGAGGACACCTAGTCTAGAAAGAACTGATTAAACTCATCATACTTTTCTGTAGGAAATGCGCTACAGGACTGAAAACAATGCTCTACAAAACTAAAAACAAATAGGATTTAATAAGCTGTTCAGTTCTTTCTAGCAGCAATCACCTGTGACAGGAACACTGACCTTTTCAGAGTGATTGGCCACTGATACTTATCATAATGAGATCTCAGCACCAATTTCTGATCAGGACCTCCGTCAACAATGTTCCAACTTCCACCCTTTAATCTTCAACCTCCTCAGGTCACCATCAAACCATGGATACCTGTGTTGGAAAATCAAGAAGCACACCTGGAGAGGTGCTAGGGAGTCAATAACCATGGTAAGAGCCATGTTGCTGCCCTCCACCACAGCCTCAGCTCCCATCAAACAAGCTGTCTCCATGCCCAACATGTCCAGTGCTGGCAGGAGAGTCTGAGGATACAGAATTCTAATAGAACAGTAAGTGACCATCTCCACAGGGGAGGCTGAATGAGAAGTCCCACAAAGAAACTTTATGGCATGATAAACCAACCAGCTGACTGAATCAAGCTTGACATTACTACTGTCAAGACCCAATGAAAAGAACAGGTTCAAGGCATGGCCATGTTGGTGAGTACCAGAGGCAACTGCCTGTACAAAGTCCAGAAAAGAGATCAACTAGAGGAACAGATTTCCCAAAATATATGTTTCATCATTGACCCAGGCACTAAAATCACCCAAAATGAGAAGTTTGGGCGAATCCAGAACCAGGTCAACCATGAAGGCTGTGACAGGGTTGAGTAAGTCCCTGTCCCATTTGTTATGCAGAGGGAGTTAAAGGCAAGAATCTGTTCTCTCCTTCTCTGACTCTTGTCTATCTGACTGCACAGTCAAATTTTCTTGTGAGATGATTCTCCGTCCTCCTGTTATCTCTCTGTCTTCACTTGCTGTTTCTCTCTTTTCTTCCTCCTTGCTTTTCCGTGGATGTAAAAGTGTATGTGAAACTGTTTGTGTGAACCTGAGATCCTTTGGTTTGAAAATGTATATATTTATACTGTTGAAATTAATGCAAAAAGTTATTTGAAACTTAAAGGCTTAACACTGAAATGCAGTTTAACCTCTATGAACTCTTTTGCAGAGCTGTCAACAAGAGATCAGTTCTGGATCACCATGTAATATTTTGTTGCACCTAAAAGGAAGGAAACAGATGAAGTTCTAATACATTTTGAGGAAATCAGGATGTCTGTTAACAAGCTCAGGATGTAGCTGCTAATTATCAGGCAAAGACTTATTATAAAAGAGCAGCAATCTTTTGTTAGAGAGACACTGAACCTTAGAATTACAGATTCTCTCAGATAAAGGACTTGTTTTTTTGTTTGTTTTTCCATTGTACATAGCTATCCTGAACAATTAAATGTTTTTATTTTACTGTTATCAGAAATAATAAAATGCTACTTGTGAATTTTAGAACTGCTGCTGGTTTTCATATGCTTCCTGATCTATGTCTCAGTGACAGATGGTTTTAGAAGTGGAATTTACGTTGTGCATACTCTAAGCCAGGAGTGTTGTGCATCGAGTTTTTTGTGAGGGTACTAGACCTGGTACCAGGAAAGCATAGAAGAAAGATATGGATCCTGCAACATCAAGCCTGGGAGTGACTACCAGAAGAATGGCAGCCAAACTAGAAGCAGAAACAAAAGCCCAGACTGAGACTGTACAGCCAGAACCAGTGATGGAAGAAGAAGAACAGGCAGGGATAGAACCTGAAAGCTTGTCTGCCTTCTTCAAATGGTGGACTATACAACATGGAACAGGTCTGACAGGGATGGCCAGACAAGAATCCAGCAGAAATGTGTCAAGAATAGGCATGGCCATCAAACAGATGACTGGCAGTAGTACACCTAACAGAGGCACTATGTAGTGGCCAAAATATGACTTTTGGGCAGTGAAGGAAATGATGCAGATGGTGAAAGCCTTAACAGATCTGGTGAACTGGCTCACAGAATAATGAATGGAGGCTGAGCAGAAATACCCAGGGGTCCACATAATCCACCAGGGGCAGCACTGTGAGTCTGCTAGGAAAGCCAAGCCTCTGAATAAGTCAAACAAGGTCGAGAGGTGAGGAGCCACCCCATCTGTTGTAGACAAAGGCCAGATGGAGATCAGTTGAAGTACTGAGAACCAGTTCTGAACCATGATACCTGAGATGAAGATGGAGCATTTGGAGCTTCCTGTGTTTCCTGGGTGCTACCTTGCTGATCCAGAATTGGAGCTGAAGGAATGTCTGGCGCTGGGACCTGGAGAATCAGGTGTGAGTGATGCAGAGACTGCTAGTGAAGAGATGGATGATAGTGGTGGAGAACAAAGGACACCACGAGATGTCAATCATGTGATCCAAGATGGAGGCATGGCCCCTTTAGTAGAGCAGTTGAAAGGTGAGAAAAAACCCTGTGAGATTGCTGAAGGGACTGATCCTTTTGCTAAACCAGGGACTTCCAGGAGATTCAGAGACTGAGGTATGCTGAAAAATGAGGATAGACATGTTTGCTGGTTATGCAGTACCAGTATGTTAAAAGTATTGAAGGTGTACTTATTGATCCTGGGGTGGTTAACAGAGCCCATCCCCATTACATTGTCAAGAAAGGGGTACTATTCAGGTTACATCCTAACTCCAGATTAAACAAGATACAAGAGCAGGTGGTTGTTCCCACCAAATGTAGGATGCAGGTGATGCAGCGGGCACACACTGATTAAAGTGGGAGACATCTAAGTAACAGAGAAACGATGGCAAACCTTATGCCACATTTTTACTGGATAGGAGTCTATAGGCAGGTAATGATCTGCTGTAGATCCTGCGTTGCTTGCCAGTTAATGTTGTCTGTAGCCCTGAGAGAGAAGGGTGCTGTTACCATGCACAAAAAAAACCCTTTATTTTCCAGAGACATGGGGAAGTGGAAGGCCCACAAAGGAAGACCACCTGGAGAGAGAGAGATGGCATTCTGGTGAAATAGATATGCTTTCTCCAGGGCTGGAAGAGACATAAACAAAAGAGATAAACAGGTAACAATGTAATGGTTTTGCTGCAATGCTAATGGCTAAACTAATACATTGGCAAACATTAGAACTAAGAATTGTGAAGGTTGAAAAAATGTGTGAGTTTAAACTTCACTGTTTGCTGTACTGCTTTTTATGGAAAAGAGGGTATTGCATAAGTGCTTAACTATAAAGGTTATTAATTAGAAGAGAATTTAAAGAAAGCTTTGAAAACCTGTTTTTTAAAACAGGTTCCCTCTTTAAGAGGTGGGTATGTGACAAGGTTGAGTAAGGCCCTGTCCCATTTGTTATGCAGAAGGAGTTAAAAGCAAGGATCTGGTCTGTTCTCTCCTTCTCCTTCTCTGTCTATTATCTATCTGACTTTACAGTCAAAATTTTCATGTAAGACTATTCTCTGCCCCCACTATCTCTCTGCCTTCATTTGCTGTTTCTGTCTTTTCTTCCTCCTTGCTTTTCTGTGGATGTAAAAGAGTACATGAAATTGTTTGTGTGAACCTGAGATCTTTGAAAATGTGTATATTTATACTGTTGAAATTAATGCAAAATGTTATTTGGAACTTAGGGGGTTAACACTGAAATGCAGTTTGACCTCTACAAACACTTTTGCAGAGCTGTCAAGAGATCAGTTCTGAATCATCATGTACTATTTTGTTGCACCTGCAAGGAAGGAAACCAATGAAGTTCTAATGCATTTTGAGGAAAATAGGATGTCTATTAATGAGCTCAGGATGTAGCAGTTAATTGCCAGGCAAAGACTTATTATAAAAGAGCAGCAATCTTTTGTTAGAAAGACACTGAAACTTAGAATTGAAATGAAAGACTGTTATTTGTTTATTTTGCCTTTGTACATAGCTATCCGGAATAATTTAATTTTCTAGGGCTGCAGTGGGCAGAGCCCTGTAGACCTCTTGCTTTGGAAAAAGGACTCCGCATTCCTTCACTTCTTTGTACCTGACTTTGGACATACATCACACTCACCTCTGCATCTGTGGAGCACTCTGCTTGCACTGCATTATTTTTTGCTTGCAAAAAAATAAGCTCTGGTCAGAGCTGATACAGCTTTGTAGAGCTTTTAGGAGCAGCGAGAGAGTTGAAAAGAATATGCGGTGCTCTTGCCACACCGGAGTCAGCCATAAGTAATACTGTAGTGATTACAGTATTGCACATGCATGATACTAGCACATGAGCAATTTGCCCCGGAGTCAGCTATGTGCAACCTGGTGGTGCTGACATGACTACATATGCACAATACTCACGCATGCACAGTTTAAGTCAGCGCCGACATGTTGCACACAGTGGACATCACTTATGCAATTGCAGAAAGAAAAAAGTAGTACGCTGGTAAGGGTGTGTGTTTATGCAGTCCACAGAGGGGAAGGGCTGCATAAACAGAATCACTGGAAACTATACCAGGGCACTGTGGCAGCACACCAGACAGTGGTCTGGTCACTTGCTTCCACAATGCTTTTATACAAATCTGATGATGGCATAACATCTGCGGAGCTTGTCCCATGCAGCCATAAAAATCTGACTGCTATTTATCTCTTCAGAAGGCAGATTATTGCAAATGTCTAATGTCCTTTGTGTGTAATAAATATTACTCTTGCTTGTTTTAAAATTGTTTGGCCTAATTTGTTGCTCATGTCCCCTTACTTTTTTGTTCCATTCTTAAATTTTTAATATAATTCTTCAATTAGATCCTCCTTGTTAATGATTTTGTACATAGATAGAGATAGATAAGAGACAGATAAGTTACAATGCTTGAAAAATTGCCACGATTTCTCTGGGCTGTGTGAACACTGAACCAGATCATCACTTGCAATTTGCTGTTTTCAATTTCAGCACCTTCTCAGGGTAGCGCTATTGGCTCCATGCCTGTGTAGAGCTCCCTGATTGGCTGGTCTCAATCACCTGAGACAGGAGCACCCGAGACATGTGGCTTAATGTAAGCCTGCATCCCTGTACTCGGCTTCTAATTTATATATTTTAATTTAGCCTGTTCCGATCGGCCTGTGTAAAGTAACTTACCATTCCCCCTCCCCCGCTGTAGTTTCTCTCCAACTGAATGTGCTCTGATTCAGTGCTAGCTCTGCAAACTTCCCCTTGATTTTTCGTCCCACACCCACTCCCCCTCCCAGGCCTCCTTTAAATGCACACAGTCTCTGCCCACTCCTATCTGATGTTTCAATTTATTGGTTACTTACTGTCAATAACTGCAATTCCTCCCATCCCCTTTTTGCAACTAAGCCTTCTAGCAGCTTTATCTCATTCTGTCTTGCTGAGGCATACTATTTTGGTACTTTAGGTTTGCTTATTGCTGACTAGCATATCCTGTCCTGCTAACTAGCATATTCTGTCTTGCTAAGGCACTGTTTTACTTGAAACATCCCTTTTACTGAAAAAAATAAATTACTTAACTGTGACTGAGTTGCCAAAAGACTGTGTTTATTGCCTAAAAATTTTCCCAGCAACCAAGTGTTACAGCCCCTTTGTGACTTTGTAGCTCTCTCCAGACTGCAAGGTGCCAAGGAAATTGCAGGCTTTTCACTTGCTAATTGAGCTGTTTTTGCTCAGACTGCTAGCCTTTGTGTTGCCCCACTATTAATTCAAGCTACTCTCTCCTTTCTCTAGCCAACGGCGGTATACATTTATCTTGCATAACTCCATTTTTAAACCACCCCAAACAAGTCGCATACGGAACAACGACCCCTGGGACCTATATAACTTAGATAGCAGAAGCTACTGCAGCACGCTCCTTACTTACATAAAGGGCAACAATGACAGGCCTTGTTTGGCTATGCTTATTCACCAGCCTTTGTATAATACCCTATGTGGTTAGGCAACCTGACAGAACTGATTCCAACAAAGGTGCATGCTCTACCATGCTAGTCTCCCAAATACCAACACTATAAACAAATTATGCTGCCACTGTACGCTTTTGATCCCCTCACAGTTTGTGGAATCTTCTCAAAATGGAGCTGCTAACCAATATCCTCTACATGGTCCTATATCCTATCCATTCAAACTAGGTATGGCTAGGTGCTATTCTGCCTGGATCCTAGGATATGTATCCATAGGGCAGCACAATAAGATGATTCAGTCTTTGGACCCATGTACTCAAACCTATACCAGACGTAGAAAGACTCATGCCTTTAAACTTCTCCTTGCTGCCCTGAGGAAAATGGTGCTCCTTCTACTCCTATGCTCAGGTGGCATCGAACTTAACCCTGGCTCTATGAAAGTGCTCTCATCTCCTTCTGAACTCACTACTTTGAAAGGAATTAGCTTCTTGCATACTAACGTGTGCAGTCTTTTAAAGAAGCTCGATTCAGTCCAGGCTTGGATAATTCGTACTGCACCAGACGTACTCATGCTTTCGGAAACATGGCTCCGGGCGTCCACCCCAGACAGAGAGGTAACCATCCCTAACTACCTCCTCTTCAGAACCAACAGGCAGACCAGGGGTGGAGGAGTAGCCATTTATGTTAAAAACAAATTCTCAGTTTCTATATTAGATGCTACCTCCTTTGCCTGTGGATTTGAATGCCTGTCTCTTAAAGTCGAGCTTTCCCCATCAGTGGCATTCCACATCATAGGCTGCTATAGACCTCCAGCAGCAGGACTACAACTTCTGACACACCTGTCATCCCACCTGGATACTATCCCAATGGAAACAATCATACTAGGTGACCTTAACTATGATTGGCTGACTAAGGTCTCATTACCCCTGAAACAATTCTGCGACTCTCATGGGCTCACTCAACTTATTACTGAGCCTACTCATATCAACCAAAAAAATCCAATGAGAAACACCCTCTTGGATGTTCTCCTTGTTAACAGACCTCATTCCTTTTCCCATGCTGGACCCTCGTAGTGGATGTTAGTGACCACTGCATTATTGGTGGCATAAGAACTGTTACCAAACCTCTATCTACATCAAAGTTTCCACTAAAAGATCCAGATGGAACTTCGATCCTATTGCATACTTCAATGATCTAAAAAACTCTCTGCTATGGCAGAGTTTCTACCTGGCTAAGTCAGTGAGCAATGCCTATGACGTTCTCCATGAAATCATATCCAGCGCCATAAACAGCCATGCTCCCCTGGTTAAAGCACGAATAAAAGACAGAACCTGTCATTGGTTCTCACCGGATCTGAAGGCTGCCTTACTCAAACCACACTGGGATGGTTCCAAGACTACCTTTTTGATAGACAGCAACAAATTAAGGCTGATGGAGAGATTTCTCCACTTAAACCGATAAAAAGAGGTGTCCCCCAGGGCTCCATACTGGGCCCATTACTGTTTGCCATTTATATCAACAGCTTGGACACAAGCATCAAAGATGCCACTATTCATTTGTTTGCTGATGACACGGTGCTCTACTTAAGCCAGGAGTCTTCTGAAGCTGCCTGCGCTGAGTTACAAGCTGACTTTAGTACTCTGCAGTACCAACTCCTTAGCAAAAAGTTACTACTAAATGCAAAAAAAAAACCAAGGCCATTCTTTTCTCACCATCAGGCCCAGGGGCTTACTCTGCTGTCGCTAGTCCATTACCATCAATCTCTACTTTATTAGGAGAAAATCTTGAATTTGTGACTAAATTCAAATACCTTGGTATTTGGCTAGACAACAAACTCTCTTTTGTGGAACACACAGAAGAACTGCTGAAAAAACTAAGGCAGAGGCTTGGTCTTTTTCAGAATTAAATGCCTCTTGACCACAGATGCAAAAAGATAGCTTGTCCAATCTACGTTCCTTTCTTTAATTGACTACGCTGATTTCATTTATGGCCATTGCCCTGCCTCATATCTTGCAAAACTGGATGTATTATATCATAGAGCACTGAGATTTATAACTGGCCTCCCGTACTCCACACATCACTGCTCTTTACTACTTGTAACCGTGAAATTGGCCCTCCCTTCAATACAGGCGATATAGAAATGCAGCCCTATGGACGCTCTGAGCCCTTACTAACAAACTCCCACAATACGTTGTTGACTGTCTCCCCCTTAGTCCTATTAGGAACTATGCCTTAAGAAGTCAATTGCTGATTTCTTTGAATGTCCCAAGGGACAACACTCGCTTTGGAAGGGCCACCATAAGCTATGCCCTGCCTACTGTCTGGAATAGAATACAAAAATCATTGAGACTTAGCTCACCTGTCAGTCCTGCCTTCTTTAAGACCCTCTATGATAAAACATTTTGCTGAAATCTGTAATTGCGTCTATCACTCCTAGCAGCTTGACTATTGTTTCACTCTTCTTCAACACTAGTGCCAGCTGCTTATCCAAATCAGCCCTTGCCACTACTACTCCCCCCTCCTCTGCCCCACTTGCCCTTAGCACACTCTGCATCCCTCTTATTCACCACCCCCCTTCTGCTGCATTTACCTAAGGCTTACACACTGTTATGCACACATCCATAGCTTAGGAATTTCCATCCAGGCCTGTAACGTGTTTCTACTGGACAGGAATATAAATAATATTAATTTTTTTCTTCTATGGTTTGTATATGACATCCATACACATCCTGCTCCTGTGGGAACTGTATATATATATATATATATATATATATATATTATGTTTGGGTTGTGTTATGTATATCTTTCTTGTACATGTGACTTGGAATGTAAATACTCTGCTCCTATCAGTATTGTAAACATGTTGTTCCTTTTGTATTATGTATATTTATATGTAACTGTACAATTTTCCCTGCCAACAGCAGGTCCACCTTGTAAATGAGCTTGCTCAATGGTGATCGCCTGGATAAATAAAGATTTGATTGATTGATTAACATCATCAACACATTCCCCCCAATATGCCTGCTGTGCAGAGTATTTACCCCCACCTACTACCTCTGCGGCTCCCTTTATAGGACCCACACCCTCCCTGCCTGTACTTCCTCTTCAGGGAGAGCTGCCTTCTCTGATCACTTTCCAAACATTTGTAACTCCCTCCCCTTAGATATCCATTCTGCCCTGTCTACTCTTTCATTGTCCTATCTTCTTTGACACTATATTTCCCCATCCTGCAATTGTGCCTGAACCACCTCTCCTTCATTACCCCTTCCTGCCCTCTCTTCTGTTCTATTTCCACTACTCTACCCCCTTCTACCCCTCCGTAGGCATGCTAATAGCCTATAGCACTAGCTGGGTTTACATCAAGTAGTGTTCATACTCTTGGTGTTCCACTCCTTGGGGTAAGGCTTGCCACCTCCCCTTTCTCTTCACTCCTCTTTAATTCTTTCCTTTCACAATTTCATGCCACCTCCTCCCATTCCCCTTTTCTTCCCAATCCTCCCCCACTCATTCCTCAAGTTAGCCACACTCACCTCTTCTGTGCCAGTATTCTGTTCCCCATTTATCCCTCACCACTCCCCCCCGTTTCCCCTGCCAATCCCTTTATGGGGTGTCCGTTCTGGAGGGTGAAGGCTCACCTAATCTCCAACCATCTCCACTCCCCCATCCCCCTATTCTGACAAGGTTTCTCACTTATTTATTTATTGAATTTTGTTGACTGGATAGGCCCACTGAGAGTAGAAGTCCCTTTCTCAGGGATGACTGGTGGGGGGGTGGGGGCACAGATGGTAACCAACTGAAATTGAACCAGATTAAGCTGTTGGTGGTATTTTTAGTGAATGGGGGACATTTGGCCAGCACACTGGGGAAATTCCCCAACTCTTTTCAAGAAGTGCCATGAGATCTTTAACATCCACCTGAACAACCACCAGAACAGGCAGACAGGATCTCAGTTTAACATCTCATTTAAAAGATGGCACCTCAGGAATGCAGCACCCCCCTCATGCTGCACTACAGTGTCAGTATTGGGATTTAACCCAAGTGCCTGGTGTGAGGATATAATCCACAGCCTTCTGATCTTCTAGCCTCAGAGGTGAGTGTACAACCTGCTGAGCCACTTACACTGCTACTTACTATCCCAAGTGCTAAAAAAGCAAAATGTATCTGTGTTGAAATGCTTTGTGCATATGTATATAATATGTACAGTATATGAGTATAAAACTAAGTGCATGCGTACATGCTTAAAAAACATATACTGTATGTGTGTGTATATGTATAATGCATATAGGTATATAGACTATATTCTGTATGGCAAGTGCTGCCTGCCTATCCCACAAAAATGTTTGGTATAGCTTTAAATATATTCAGTAGTATGTATGGAAGTAGCTCTATGTATATTTTTTATTTGGATCTTGTATTCAAAATTGTATTTCCTCTTCCCCTTTCCCCCAGGACACATCTGAAAACAAGCTATTGTAGCTCAGTATGCCTTTCCTGATGAAACTTTTTAAAATAAATAAATAATGTAGTCTGAGGAGTTTCAAACATTCCTTATATGTCTTATGTTCTAGACCCTTTCTTGTTGCTGTCCTCTGAATAAATATAATTTTCTTCCTATCAGTAATATTTAAAGCTCCCCAAAACTGTGAGCAGTAATCTATGATAGGTTATATATTGTATGAAGTTACTGCATTATTATGGTACGCAGCTGTATACAAATGTTGAATTATCTACATTATTGGATTTTATTTATTTATTTAGTTATTTTTCCTTTTTAATAATCCATACATTGTCTACATACTAATGGCACAGCCAAGGATGCTCCTTACAATCTGTGACTTTTTTTTTGTACCACTGTATTCATTTTTGGGACATCATTTGCAACCTGGCATGTGCTGTGTTTTGTTAGGTTAACAATGGGTTAACCTTATCAACTGCAAAATGCTCTCTTTCTCTCCCCTCCCATGCATTTATAACACAGGGATCACCCCTTACCACCCACACCAGAAGTGACCATTCACACAAGAAACTATTTAGCTTCACATCACAAGGCAAAGTAGAGGAATTGAAAAATAAATCTCACTGAACTGATTGTTTTATTAGGTTTTTGACTATAGACCCTACTCTGCTTGGTGCTTCACTGACTTCAACTTTGGAATGTCAGTAATGTGGGGGAGGTGCATTGACTAGTAGCATAGCATAGCACAGCACAGCAAAAATGTGATTCTTAAACACAAGGTCCTCAGCCTAGAAAAACTGTGTAGGGATTTTCTGAATACAAATGAGGTACAAATCAACAAAAATCTCATATAATCAGATATGTACCAGCTGTCAGTTCACTTAAAGCAGGCATGAGGAGGGAGACAAGAGAGACACACACAAGCTGAAAAATAGTGTTGCAACTGGTCTACTTAACAGAAAAAAGAGAGTATTTCATTCAACTGGTGCAGTAATTTTTAGTTGTGGAAGGATACACTGAAAACTCCAAAAAGATGTGCTTCGGTATCCCATTTTTAAAGCTAAAGCAAGATGGCTGTAGGCTTCACCCACAGCCATAAAAATCAGCAGTCCTAATCGGGACACTGGGGGGATTGGGCACCCCTAGTAAGCACTGCCATACATATATACATACAGGTACACTATATGATAAACTGTGCAGCTGAATTAAACTTACAGTCAACATTTCACAAAAATGTAGGTTTCACCGACTTTTTACACTAAATAAAAACTGGGCTAATTGAAAAAAAAAAGTTCCAATGGCAGCAATGTGTTGTCAATATAGTGTACCTTTTGGAAATTTGGTCTCACCACTCAAGTTAAAAAATCCCATCATAGTGATGGGCAGAACCAAAAAAATGAAATGGACCAGTTTTGAAAATGTAGAAATAAAAAGAACCTATACTTAAAAAAATGGTATGTTTCAGATGTTATCTTGGACTGTCTTTGCAAATCTTGATAAAATGTTTACTGTAGCTGTACAGAAAAATTGTTTGAGCATTTCAAAATGCAAAAGAGCAATCAGCATGCAAATATACATAATATGCAAATTATTAG
Organism: Neoceratodus forsteri; assembly: GCA_016271365.2. Lineage (NCBI taxonomy): Eukaryota > Metazoa > Chordata > Ceratodontiformes > Ceratodontidae > Neoceratodus > Neoceratodus forsteri. The sequence continues at coordinate 1,058,826,570 of CM028130.1, read as the reverse complement.
GTAAGCAATTAAAAAATAAGATCCTTTTTGAATGTTTTTGGTTCCGATTAGAACTACTAACATAGAACCATTAAACTCCTCCATCCCATCCCCACTCCTGAGTGTATAGCATGATGCTCTGTATTTTTTAAAATCTGTTGAACTTCAGAGAAAATCTGGTTTATGTGGGCATTCCCATATAATCACTCTAAAGTGGACTGAGGTGAACAGTTACTGCATCTTGACCACCATATGTCTCAGAAAATAACCTTGCTGTCTGCTGTCTCTGGGACTGTATTTTCACTGCACTGCTATTAAAAAAACACTCTACCATCACTGTAAACATTTCCCATGGCCTGAGAAGTTTTTTGCTATGTGAAAAAAGTCATTTGGTTATATATATTGCCTTTTTAGCCACACTACATACCAAAGCACTTTACAAGCCATGAATAGTTACTTCAGCTATTAGACGAGTGCAGGGGGGTCTTATAAAATATAGACAGGTTAAGCAGAGAAAGAGCAAGGGAGCTGAGCACAGTAAGGTTAAGGGACTTACTCAGAGCCACACAGAGAGTATGTGGCTCTGGTGGAATTCAAGGCAGGGGCTCAAGGTTCACAGCTATATTCTCTAACCACTAGGTTATACTGCCTCAGTACAATCAAATCATGAAAAAGATTATATATAGACTGTGTTTTTGTTTCTAGGCTGTAAAAGTTAACAATTAGAAATGAGGATTGAATTTCATGAATTTTAAAAAAAATGGCAGCTCCTTTTTTGTTATAATGCAATACTGACACTATCAACTAAAAGATTGAAACCTCTCTCATAAGCTGTTGTCAGAATTCCCACCATACAGAAAAACACAGTAACCACACACTCAGTCAAAACATTCCCTCCCTCAAGTACTGCACAGTATAACCCAGCAGATAGTGCCTCCCATGAGTCTATACATCACACGTCTCAATCCTGACTCCCAAGGACTATTCTTCAGGCAAACACTTTATTTTTTTACCATTAAAAAAAGTCCATAGATGTATTTTGTGCCTTTAACGTCCCCCTACCCGACCCTCCCACTCAGCACCCACCACCCCCCTAAGCCCTTACTTACCAATTGCTGGTCCAACACTGTAATCCTCTCTGGACCACACACACATTTTCACTCTTCAAAGCCGGACCACGAACTGAAGACACAGGTATGCTGTTCAATGTATTTCAATGGTGTTTTGAACTTAGTGGCATACCTTGGGCATTTTTGCATATTTTTGGCCCACATTTTTAACATGTCTTCTTTGGGGCCCTACCTCATGAACAATGGCACTGTCATTAGGTAGCTCTGTCCCGAAAGGCGATTTCGCAGTCCCTGCATGAAATCACCTTTTGGGCAAGTGTAAAAATGTCCATTGCCCTTGTTCATGAGGTGGGCCCATAAGAAGGCTATGTCTATAATTTGGTGTAAAAAATATTTAAAAAATAACAAAGTTATGAGGCTACGTTGACTTTTGCAAACACAGGCTCATAATTTTGGTAATTTTCAATATTTTTACCCCAAATTTACAACATAGCCATATCTTTACAGCACCTCATGAATATAACAGGTGTCAGTTTTCAAATCCTGGCCAAAATGTTTTTTTTATGCACCCAAAAGCCGATTTCACGGTCCCTTAGCAAAATCACCTTTCGTGCAGGAGTTGAAAATTTTCTCTGCCATTGTTCAGGAGGCAGGGTCACAGGAAGGCTATGTTCTAAATTTGGTGTCAAAATATTAAAGAAAAAAGTTATGAGGCTATGCTGAATTTTGCAAACACAGGCTTGTAAGTCTGGTAATATTCAGTATTTTTATCCCCAAATTTTCAAAATAACCATTTCTTTACAGCACCTCATGAATGTGACATCTGTAATTTTTCAGCACCTGCCCAAACTGTGTTTTTGCATCCCAAAACTTGATTTTGCACAAAATCACCTTTTGGGCAGGAGTTATATGCTAATACATCCCGCGAAGCCACTCGTTGCTGTATTAGAGTGGTTTCATGCACCTTCGGCTGGAGTGAGAACAGCGAAGGTCATTGCCTGAAAGGTCGTGCCTGAAAATGGTTCATGGACCAGTGCACCTACCCGGGAAAGAAAGAAAAAAAGGAAGGAAGGAAGAAAGAAAGAGAGAGAGAAAAAGTAAGTAAGTAAGTAAGAAAGAAAGAAAGAAAGAAAGAAAGAAAGAAAGAAATGGGTTAGTCTATCTAACGTGGGGCACGGGGTCATAATTAAGGCTGTAAGAAAATCACGGCATGCACGGATTTCACGATTTCCACGATTTACAAGCGGTACCGTGAAATTGACTGATTTCTTTATTTTACCGTGAAATTGTTCGAAATGTTCTAAAAAGCTCAAAAAAAAGCTCACAATCCTATCGTAAAGCATCACCTGTCAGTTTTCTCATTGATGAGTTAACACAGCCACCCCCCCCACCACCGGACAGAAAGAGAAGGTCATCTGCTCTGCCTGGACAATAGTAATACATCTGATTGTCTCTAATTAACAACTGTGTAGACACACCTTTTCGTGCGAGTTTATCTTCGTGTGGTAGTTTTCAGTTCATCCCTATCCTTCCACAACTTCAAGTAAATGACGGAGCAAATTTATTTGGTTATTTCGTTATTTTTCGATTATTTGCATTTTACCATGAAAAGCAGTATTTTTTACCATGCAGATGCCGTGAAAAAGGGTGTTTTTTGCCATGATTTTCTTACAGCCTTAGTCATAATGTCACAAGACATTATGCTGCAGCAATATATCATGCTGCCAATACAGTGCAATATATTGCCAGCAGCATAAGTCTTTGTTTTGTGGGGGAATCTGCCCCCCACATCCCCGAATCCCCCCCAACTAAAATAACTAACTCAGAGGGGGTAACACTCAAATTTACACAAAGTATGAAAAATACAAAAATGCCATATGTCTGGGACTGGGAATTGAAACCCGGTTCATGGATGCACTGCCTTTCTTGCTGCCTGTGGCTCATCCCATTGAGTCACAGCAGCTGCTTGGCAGTCCCTTGTCCCAGCAGGATTCTTATCCTGTACCGGGAAGAATGACAAGGGGCACTACTGCGCATACAACCTTTTGTGGTTTTGCACTCTCTCGCTCTTCCCTACCACACTGTTCCCTTTACACGGTTATGATGTGTGCTGTAAAGCATATGGCATATTGACCCAGTAGGCTAACATGGACCGTTGCTTAAGGAAGGCCAGCAGTTCACAAATTGTTGGGAGCACTGTCTTGCGCCATCTGCAAAGAAGGAGCCGCTTGGCCTGCATACTCAGAAGTGCCAGCCATCTATGTTCTTGTACAGTGAGGTGGGATGCCTCTGATACTACACCTAATAACAGCAGAACTGTAGACTGAGGTAACCATGTGTGTAGTACTTTAGATCCCAGGTGACATACTTACCCCCAAAAGGGTTGGAGCATAGGATAGGCCCATATCAGTTTATTTGTTATACTGGAATGGCATGTGAGCAAAATTGCCCATTTGAACAAGCGTCCAGTTTTGATAAAGCACAAAAGGAGGTTACAAAATTATGCCAAACAGTATAAGGTAGAGTGTTGAGAAAAGGATAAAAGAAGTGGGAGATAGAGTACAAAAATAACAAACTGTTAGAACAGACATTTACAATTCAAATTCAAATGGTTGAAACAGCGCTTCATAGGAATTAAGGACAATTGAGCATAATAGTCTATAATATGATATGTAACAGACCCCCACCCCACCCCTGTGTTTTGGCATCTCCAGCACTTGTCAATGTCTAGGATTCCTGCAGTGTGGAGCACTCAAACATTTTGCCACATTTACCCTGCCACAGACATATACCAAAATTGATCCTGTGACTGTGGCATGATCTTTGGAAATTCAAGCCATTATATTTGGAAAAAGCTACTTTTTAACCATTAGGGCTAGAAACTTTTTTTATTAAAGCTTGGATCCAGCTGTATTGCTACAATTATTTTGACTTTCAGTACATTGATATACTGTAACTGAATTCACAGAAAAACATTTAAAACATTTTTTTACTAGCAAAACAAATAAGAGTGGTATGACTTTTATTATGAAACAGTGTTTCCAAAAGGGTCTTACTGCATCACAAAAAACTCTCTATTTCATCTTCAGCTAACCCCCAAATCATCCCACGTTTTCACTGGCTATGCCTGCAAAAGCCTCAGAAGGTAATAATTAACCTCTGATTGTGAACAACAAAATTGTTCAGATACTGGGGGTGCTTGTAAATCACAGAACCACAAAAGAGAAGCTTGAATGATACTGAGATGTCACTAAAACCTAAAGATGTCCTAGTAACCATAGTCTTCTCAGAGTTTTTTTAGTGCACGAGTTGCCCAGTTTGCAAACACAATTTATTTATAGTAAACACCAGGGGCCGGATATTCAAAAATGCACAAAGCGGAGCACAAAAAGTTGCGCTCCACATTGCGATAGCCCAGGTGCCTGAAGACGCTATCGTCAGTGGAATAGCACACTGGCACTAACTGGCTGAATATAGGACCATGTTGGTCCAGCATTAATCCACATAGCAGTGCACAGACATGGCTCCCGGAATGGGGCGACACAATGGCTAACTCCAACGCCAAATTTTGGATATTCAAATGGACCCATGCAAATGAGCCCATTGGGCATGCAAGGTGCTAAGAGGTCATTTGTATGCCCACTATGGGCTCATCTGCATGGGTAGCAAAGCAGGTTAACACAGTGCCAACCCCCAATTGCTTGGTTCCACCATGAATACCTATCTCTGGTGCTAGTGGAACCCCCCAGTGCCAAACGGTGGCATGTTATGTAATAGATAGCATCTCTGGTGCCAGTGGTATACCCCTCCCTCTGATCCCACCCTCTGCATACATACATTTATCCCTGGTGCTAGTGGTGCCTTCCCACCCCTCTGATCCCAGCCCTGACCTACACACAACCCCTGGCTGTCCTATAAATCAGAGCCATGCTTCCTGATTGTACATACAGTGGCAAGCCAAGGAGGTGTGAGGAGGGCTGTGCTGGTCACTGTATGCACCTGAGGCACCATGCTGCAGATATGGTGGGGGCAGTGTATGTATACAGGGGCTCAGAATGGGGGTGAGAGCACCACTAGCACCATGGATAATTGTATGTATGCAGAGGCTGGGATCAGAGGGAGGAGGGTTACCACTGGCACCAGGGATGCTGTCTATTAAACAATGGTCTGGCAGTTAGTGGAGGGGGGGTTTCCACTAGCACAAGGGATGCTTTCTATTAAATAACATGCCGGCAATCAGCAGAGGGGGGTTCTACTAGCACCAGGGATGTTTTCAATTAAATAATGTGCCTGTGATCAGTGGAGGGGGGTTCCTCTAGCACCAGGGATGCTTTCTATTAAATAACAGGCTGGCGATCGGTGGAGGGAGGTTGCCAGGGACCACAGGGGGCAGGTGTGCTCCCCAGAAGCCAACTGGCTAGGTGGCTGCATTACCTCTGGCAGCTGCTATGGTTGCCTGGAGTACATCAGGGTTTCGTTTGGCAGTATTTGTGACGTGCTAAACCCTTTTGCACAGCATTAAACTGCTGAATATGGCGCTGAACATGTATTCATGGCCACACCACTCCCCCTGCCCACATGCACACATTATGTTTTGCATAGGCGGTAACCCTCTTTGCCACGCAAATCCCCTTTTGAATATGGGGCTCCAATGCAAACCCCAGTTTCCATGGGCAAAGACCTGTTAGTGCCTATGAAAACATTTGAATATCAGGCCCCAGGTTTTCCTGAGATTCTGAGCTGTCCTGCAGAGATGATGCTGCCAATGTGCTGCTGTTCAAGTTCCAAAACTGATGAGGAAAAGAAGATTCCTTAAAGATGTTTTTCTGGTCTCTGCAGAAACCAGTTACTTACAGTTCAAGTCATTCTGCATTGTTCTAGCTGAGGAATGACTTTCAGAAACCATGAGCAAAACCGGTGATCATCAATTGAGGTGTTCTGGTGACATAATATACCACAAGTGAGCATTTCAAGTGTTTTTTTAAATGTTATGATACTCCCAAGACTTATTTACAAGCCTTGTAATTTACAGTCAGACTGTTTTTTGTTTGTTTTTTTGTATACTGTAAGGTCAAACACTGTTTACAGGATTTAAAACTGCCTTAGATGAATGAGTTAATTGCCTTGTCAAGTTTAAGTAAAAAAAAATCTTCATTTGTTCAACCGTTCTTTCCATTACAAAATTGCAGTTTAAAGAGAGAGTCCAGCCAAAATTTTTGCCATCACTAAGTTCAGAATTTGGATCAGCATATCCCCAATCAGCCATGTGCCAAAAATGAGATCTCTAAGTTACTTTGTTTAAACGTTACGTCATTTTGTAACCCTAAATTCACTGCCTGTTCAAAAAACCCAGTTTCAGTGAAGAACTACTGATGATTTCACATCCAGAACTTGCAGTCTAGTCCTCCCTACAAGCTGCCTTATAGGACTTATCTTTCCCATATTACATAAAACTGTAGTTGTAGTAAACATCTAAAAAAGGAAAGCTGACACTGGGTGGGTTACAGAATGCATATCCATAATTTGCAAATGCAAAATATAGTATTTAAGAATGTTATCAAATTTATCAATATCGACTTTATTTTTAAGCGCTGTTCCAAGAGATCATAGCACTGTACAATAAATACAGTAAAATCAGGAGTACACAATAAATAGAGTAAAATTAGACAATAAAAAATGATCATAGTAATAAATCTAGATGTCAAACAATTATAAAACAATCAGGTTCAGATTCACAAATGCTAACTATCACTAGGATTAGGAAAAGCTAAATGAAATAAAGAAGTTTTCAGAGCAATTTTGAAGCTCTCGATGGTCAGGCACTCTTTAATCCGATGAGGTAGAGAATTCTACAGGGTAGGGGCCACAAAAGCAAAAGAGCAGGCCCCAGAGGTCTTTAATCAAACCTTGGAAACCTCTAGCAATCCCTCATCAGAGGAGTGGAGAGAGCAGAGGGGGCTGTAAGATCTTGCAGGTAGCGTGGACCCTGTCCATGTAGGGCTTTGTAGATCAGTAGCCAAACCTTGAAGGTGATCTTCCAATGCACAGGCAGCCAGTGCAGGCCATGGAGCACAGGAGTGACATGGCAAGATCTCGATAAGCCAGTCAACAGCCTGGCTGCTCCATTCTGCACTAGCTGCAATTGGCGGATATCAACCCCCGGTAGCCCTAGGTATAGGGCATTGCAGTAATCAACTCACGAGGTTACAAAGGCATGGACCAATGTTGGAAGATCATTAGGTTGGACCAGGCATTTGATCCAAGTGATGTTCTTCAGATGGAAAAAAGAGGTCTTAATGACAGCAAACACCTGAGATTTTAATGTCAGGCTGCTATCAAACACAACACCCAGATTTTGTGCCCGGTCAGAGATAAGCAGCTGGCCACCCCTGAGCCAAATCCCAGAACATCGACCTGGCGAACTGAGTCCACTACTAACACCTCAGTCTTATCAGACTTCAACCTCAGCCAATTGGCACTCATCCAGACCTGGATCTCGGAGAGACAGCTGTTAAATACCAAAACTGCTCCACTCTGCTCAGGTGCAAAGGACATGTAGAGCTGAGTGTCTTCTGCATAGCAGTGACACCTCAGCCCATAACACCTTATAATGTCTCCAAACTGCAGCATATACATTGCCAACAGAATGGGGGGGACAGCACAGAGCCCTGTGGAACTCCACATGACAGGGGAAGGGGGGCCAAGAAATAAATCTGTGACACCACCCTCCTGCCAGTGAGGAAAGATCAAAACCATCTGAGAACTGTACTAGACAGTCCACAGAACATCCGAAGGTGCTCCAGCAGCACCCCATGATCTACAGTGTCAAGTGCTGCAGAAAGATCAAGAAAAACCAGGATGGTACAGCTCCCCCAATCTTTCTCTATCAGGAGATCATTAAGCACCCAAACCAGGACAGTCTCAGTACTATGCCTCTTCCTAAACCCAGACTGGAGAGATCGTAGACATTATGAGATGTTAAATGCTCATCCAGTTGCACCGCAACCACCTTCTCAATAAAGTTACCCATGAAAGGCAGGTTAGAGACCGGTCTGTAGTTCATTATGCAGTTGGGGTACTACTACCGCCTCCTTCAGGGGGTCCAGAAACACACCTGTTTCCAATGAGCACCAGACTATCTCAGCGAGGATCAGGCCAATAACTTCAATGCACCCCACTAGGAGGTGCGTTGGGCCCAGATCCAGACTACAGTAGGTTGGGCGCATATCCTGGACAACCCACACAATGTCCTTGATTGCCAACCAAATGAAATCAGACCAGGTAGACTGGATGATTACTGAAATGCCCATTTGAGGGCACTGAATGGACCTCCAACCTGATGGTGGCAGTCTTATTGGTGAAGAACCAAGCAAATTCAGCACACTTAAATTGTGAAAAAGCTCCCCATGGCTGAAAATAGGTTGGAGTGCACAACCTGTCAACAGTCTGGAAGAGCTGAGCCAGTCAATTCCTCACCACAGCAATCTCCTTGGATAGGAATTCTGCCTTCTTGCAGGAGGTTGCTGATTGATAGTCTTTATAATGGGCTATCAACTTAAGCTTGTCAGCCATCAGCTCAGATTTCCACCAGCGTCACTCCAATCTTTGACCCCCCCCAGCACAGCTCCGTCAAAGTCCCATCGAACCAAGAGGACTTTGGGCAAAGAGTGAGGGGGCAAACATGGACAGGAGCTAGAGAGTCAAAGGCACCTGTCACTGCCTTATTATAAGCAAGTACCAGTTCCCCCGGCTCTCTACATACACTCAGCACAGCTGATAGGTCCAGCACCACCATAAGACCATCGGGGATCAAACCTCTTAAAGGACGGTACTGGACCATCTCTGTAGGAGCAGGTTTATTGGGGGGTGCTGGAATGCAGCAGCAAACATGGCTTTAGAATGACAAAGTTGTGTGCAAATTTTTAGAAAATTGACTTTTTATTTGCTGAGCTCTGATTGGCTAGTACCCTTGCCAGGGGGGTACATTAACTTTCAATAGACACCCAGCAAATAAAAAGTGCCAGCCCAAACCTGCCTCATGCTAGCCAGGTATCATTGTGCCCAACTTGCATCCTCATTGGCTGAAGCACTGGGCACACAATTCAAACTACCACCATTTTTTTTCAACACTTAGTGAGCAACTTATGCCCCCCCACTACCATTGCCACCACCATAAAAAATGTAATGTTAGCTGAACAGTTCCATAACTGAAGTAAAAAAAAATCTTTGTAAATAAATCAGCTATCAAACTGAACTTCCCCACATCACGCTGATCACCAGCCTGCCTTCTGATGCCAGTCGGTTAGGTCTCTCAAGCTCCTCTGCTGACCGATCAGCATTTAACTATAAATTGGCAAGCCATATCTTAAAATAGACACTTTTAAATGTATAAAACAACTACGGGAACAAAAGCAAGCAATTTACCAAACCATGCTTACTTTAAAACTTGGCTCTCTCCAAGCTTTTGTCTCACGACAATTCTCTAGAAGCTGCCCACCCACTCTACTGCTTAATGAGTGGCTCCCACTCTACTACCAGCTCAGTTCTCTCTTCAGATCTCTGGTGATTATATCCAGAGCTGAGATCCACAAATTAAGGAAAAAACAATATAAAGACATGGTGGGGGAGCAGGGTCATGTATCAAAGAGGGACCACTCACTCTGCTGCTTGATGAGCAGCTCCCACTCCATGATCTGCTTGGCTCTCTCTAAAATGCTGTGGTGCCCTCTACTGGTAACTATTGGTAAGGATACCAGTAGAGGGACCTTTACTAAAAAAAAAAACTATAAGTTAATTTTAGTCTTTTTATTTTATTTTTTTTAATTCTTAAATACTACAAAATCACTTTACAGATAGCCCATTTTCTAAGCACAATAATTCCCTCCAGAGTGGGCAGTATGGGTAATACCAGACCTTCCAGGGGCTATAAGGCCCTCCACCTGTAGCGTCGGGCCTCATTACGCCCCTGGGCAGTCTGGTATTGCCCAATACTGCCCACCCTGTTGGGTATTATTGCTTGCTTAGAATACTGCAGGGATAAGATTTCAAAATTACACCAGGCTGCAATTATGAAATGCAATAATGACACGATGTCAGAAAATAGCTGAGATGCACAATTTTTGGAATGTAGCAGTGCTGCACAGTTTCAAAATGTAGAGATGATGCATGGTTTTGGAATGTGGCAGTGATGCACAATTTCAGAATGCAGCTATGACGCACAATTTGGGAATGTAGTGATGATGCACAAATTCAGAATGTGTCTGTGACACAGTTTCGGAATTGGTAGTGATGCACAGTTTTGGAATGTGGCACTGATGCACAATTTCAGAATATGGCAGTGGAATACAATTTTGCAATGTGCCAGTGACACACAATTTCAGAATGTGGTGGTGCACACAATTTCAGACTGTGGTAGTGATGCACAATTTTGGAATGTGGCTATGACACACAATTTTGGAATGTGGCAGTGGCACACAATTTTGGAATTTGACAGTGATGCACAATTTCAGAATGTGGCAGTTGTGCACAATTTCAGCATGTGGCGGTGGTGCACAATTTTGGAAAGTGTCAGCAACATACAACTTCAGAATGTGGCGGTGATAAACAATCTTGAAATGTGGCAATGACACACAGTTTCAGAATGTGGCAGTGGCACACAGTTTCAGCATGTGGAGGTGATGCACAGTTTCAGAATGTGGCAGTGGCACACGATTTCAGAATGTGGTGGTGACACACAATTTTGGAATTTGGTGGTGGCACACAATTTTGGCATGTAGCAGTGATGCAGTTTCAGAATGTGGTCGTGATGCACAATTTTGGAATGTGGCAGTGATACAGAGTTTCAGAAAGTGGCAGTGACACACAATTTCAGAATGTGATGATGACCCAGTTTCAGAATCTGATGATGGCACAGTTTCGGAATGTGGCAGTGACGCACAGTTTCACAGTGTGGAAGTGACACACAGTTTCAGAATGTGACCATGATGCACAGTTTCAGAATGTGGGGTGACACACAGTTTTGGAATGTGGCAGTGATGCACAGTTTTGGAATGTGGCAATGACACACAGTTTTGGAATGTAGTGACACAGAATTTCAGAATGTGGTGGTGGTGCACAGTTTTGGAATGTGGCAGTGATGCACAATTTCAGTGTGTGGTGGTGGTGCATGATTTTGGAATGTGATGGCGATGCATAGTTTTGGAATGTGGTGGTGACACACAGCTTCAGAATGCGATAGTGATGCACAATTTTGAAATGTGGTGGTGATGCACAATTTCAGAATGTGGCAGTGATGCAAAATTTCAGAATGTGGCAGTGATGCAGTTTCAGAATGTGGCATGACACACAGTTTCAGAATGTGGTGGTGGCACATAGTTTCAGAATCTAGTGGTGGCACACAGTTTTAGAATGTAGCAGTGATGTAGAGTTTTGGAATGTGGCAGTGACACACATTTTCACAATGTTGCGGTGATGCACAGTTTCAGAATGTGGTAGTGATGCACAATTTTGGAATGTGGCAGTGATACACAATTTCAGTATGTGGTGGTAGTACATGATTTTGGAATGTGGCTGTGATGCACAATTTTGGAACGAGGTGATGAAACCTAGTTTCAGAATGTGGCAGTGATGCATTTTGGAATGTGGTGGTGATGCACAATTTCAGAATGTGGCAGTGGTGCACAATTTCGGAATGTGGCGGTGATGCAGAGTTTCAGAATGTGGCATTGACACACAGTTTCAGAATGTGACACTGATGCACAGTTTCAGAATGTGGAGGAGATGCACAGTTTCAGAATGTGGCAGTGATGCACAATTTCAGAATGTGATGGTGACACACAGGGAATGTGGTCGTGGCACACAATTTTTGAATGTAGCAGTGATGCAGAGTTTCAGAATGTGGTGGTAATGCACAATTTCGGAATATGGCAGTGATGCAAAGTTCTGAATGTGGTAGTAACGCACAGTTTCAGATTGTGGTGGTGACACATAGTTTCAGAATCTGGTGGTGACACACAGTTTCAGAATGTAGCAGTGATGCACAGTTTCCGAATATGGGGGTGATGCACAATTTCAGAATGTGGCAGTGACACACAATTTTGGAATGTGGCAGTGACACACAGTTTCAGAATGTGACCATGACACACAATTTAAGAATGTGGTGGTGACACAGAGTTTTGGACTGTAGCAGTGATGCAGAGTTTCGGAATGTGGCAGTGATGCACAGTTTCAGAATGTGGTGTTGACACACAGTTTCTGAATGTGGTGGTGACTCAGCATTTTAGTTTGTGGTGGTGACACACAGTTTCAGAGTGTGGTGATGCACAATTTCAGAATGTGGTGGTGTTGCACAATTTTGGAATGTGGCAGTGATGCACAATTTCAGAATGTGGTAGTGATGCACAATTTTGGAATGTGGTGGTGACACAATTTCAGAATGTGGCAGAGGTGCAAAATTTCATAATGTGGCAGTGATGCAGAGTTTCAGAATGTAGCAGTGACACAGTTTCAGAATATGGTGGTGACACATAGTTTTAGTTTTGGAATGTGGCAGTGACACAGTTTCAAAATGTAATGGTGACACAGTATTGTAATGTGGTGGTGATGCACAGCTTCAGAATGTGGTAGTGATGAACAATTTTGAAATGTGGCAGTGACACACAATTTCAGTATGTGGTGGTAGTGCATGATTTTGGAATGTGGCTGTGATGCACAGTTTTGGAATGTGGTGATGAAACATAGTTTCAGAATGTGGCAGTGATGCATTTTGGAATGTGGTGGTGATGCCCAATTTCAGAATGTGGCAGTGGTGCACAATTTCAGAATGTGGCAGTGACACACAGTTTCAGAATGTGGTGATGACACCGTTTTGGAATCTGGTGGTGGCACACAGTTTCAGAATGTGGCAGTGACACACAGTTTCAGAATGTGGCAGTGACGCACAGTTTCAGAATATGGTGATGATGTACAATTTCAGAATGTGGCAATGACACACAATTTTGGAATGTGGTGGTGACACACAGTTTCAGAATGTGACAATGATGCACAATTTCAGGATGTGGCAGTGACGCACAATTTTGGAATGTGTCAGTGGCACAGAGTTTTGGAATGTGGCAGTGATGCTTAGTTTCAGAATGTGGTGGTGAAACATAGTTTCTGAATGTGGTGGTGACTCAGAGTTTTAGATTGTGGCAATGGTGCACAAATTCAGAATGTGACAGTGGTGCACAATTTCAGAATGTGACAGAGGCACACAATTTCTGAGGCAGCAATGCATAATTTGTGGCGGTAATGAACAATCTTGAAATGTAGCAGTGAAGCACGGTTTCAGAATGTGGCATTGACACACAGTTTCAGAATGTGACACCGATGCACAGATTCAGAATGTGGAGGAGATGCACAGTTTCAGAATGCAGCAGTGATGGACAATTTCAGAATGTGATGGTGACAAGTAGTTTTGGAATGTGGTTGTGGCACACCATTTTCGAATGGAGCAGTGATGCAGAGCTTCAGAATGTGGTGGTAATGCACAGTTTCAGAATGTGGCAGTGATGCAAAGTTCTGAATGTGACAGTAACGCACAGTTTCAGATTGTGGTGGTGACACGTAGTTTCAGAATCTGGTGGTGATACACAGTTTCAAAATGTGGCAATGATACACAGTTTCAGACTGTGGAAGTGACACACAGTTTCAGAATGTGGCAGTGATGCACAGTTTCAGAATATGGGGGTGATGCACAATTTCAGAATGCGGCAGTGACACACTGTCTCAGAATGTGACCATGACACACAATTTGAGAATGTGGTGGTGACACAGAGTTTTGGACTGTAGCAGTGATGCAGAGTTTCGGAATGTGGCAGAGATGCACAGTTTCAGAATGTGGTGTTGACACACAGTTTCTGAATGTGGTGGTAACTCAGCATTTTAGATTGTGGCAGTGACACACAGTTTCAGAATGTGGTGATGCACAATTTCAGAATGTGGTGGTGATGCACAATTTTGGAATGTGGCAGTGATGTACAATTTCAGTGTGTGGTGGCGGTGCATGATTTTTGGAATGTGGTGGTGATGCACAGTTTTGGAATGTGGCAGTGACACACAGTTTCAGAATGTGGTAGTGATGCACAATTTTGGAATGTAGTGGTGACACAATTTCAGAATGGGCAGAGGTGCAAAATTTCAGAATGTGGCGTTGATGCAGAGTTTCAGAATGTGGCAGTGACTTGAACAAAATGTTTTATTCCTTGTTAGGTGCTGTATATTTGACACAAGTTTTTGTCACAATAAAATTTTGAATTTAAAAAAAAAGAATGTGGCAGTGACACAGTTTCAGAATATGGTAGTGACACATAGTTTTATTTTTGGAATGTGGCAGTGATGCAGAGTTTTGGAATGTGGCAGTGACACACAACTTTGGAATGTGGCTGTGACACACAATTTCTGTATGTGGTGGTGGTGCATGATTTTGGAATGCGATAGTGATGCACAGTTTCAGAATGTGGCAGTGACGCACGATTTTGGAATGTGGTGGTGAAGCACAATATCAGAATGTGGCAGTGGTGCACAATTTCAGAACGTGGCGGTGATTCACAGTTTCAGAATGTGTTAGTGACACAGTTTCAGAATGTGGCATTGATGCACAGTTTCAGAAAGTGGAGGTGACACACAGTTTCGGAATGTGGTGGTGATTGCACAGTTTCAGAATATGGTGGTGATGCACAATTTCAGAATGTGGCAGTGAGACACAGTTTAGGAATGAGGTGGTGGCACACAATTTTGGAATATGGCTGTGACACATGGTTTCAGATTGTGATGATGCACAATTTCAGAATGTAGCGGTGATGCACAGTTTTGGAACGTGGTAGTGACGCAGAGTTTCAGAATGTGGCAGTAATGCACAGTTTCAGAATGTGGTGGTAACACTTAGTTTCTGAATGTGGTGCTGACTCAGAGTTTTGGATTGTGGCAGTGACACACAGTTTTGGAATGTGGTGGTGATGCACAGTTTCGGAATGTGGCAGTGACACAGTTTCAGAATGTAGCAGTGACGCACACTTTTGGAATGTGGTGGTGATGCACAATTTTGGAATGTGGCTGTGATGCATGATTTCGGAATGTGTAGGCAATGCACCATCTCAGAATGTGGCAGTGATGCACAATTTCTGAATGTGGTAATGACACAGGTTTAGAATGCGGTGGTGGCACATTTCAGAATGCAATATTAAAACACAACTTCAGAATGTGGCTTGCATGCACAAATTTGGAATACAGTGAGGAAGTGATGCACAATTTTGAAATGTGGTGGGTGTGGACAATTCTGGAATGTGGCAGGGACAAACAATTTCAGAATAAAATGGTGCGCCCTGTCACATTCTGATAGTCTGCATCCCCTCTATATTCTGAAATTGTCAGTCCCCACCAAAGCTCCTGAAGTATGTCCCTATTGCATTTCGAGATTGAGTGTCCCACATTTTGAGATGGTGCATCCCTGCCACATTCTGAGATTGCATACCCCTCTACCCCCCAACATTCTAAAATTGTGCACCAACTTGAAATTCCAGAGCTTGGTGCAGTGTTGCATTCCAAAACTACCTCCTTTGTTCACGTCTGCAGTGGGCGTAGCCTGCAGACGTTTTACATCCAAAAAGGACCTACGTCATGTTTTCCATCAGTACAACATGATGAAGTGTTAAAATAGTTTCTCCCCCAGAGAGCCCAATTACTACGCTGACTGTATGAGGTATAGTAGTTGAAGAGACCTATTTTTCTTGGCACTTGATGCCTTGACAGTTTCCCTCCCTCGGAGAGTATGGTTAATCCACCCCAACTCCACCCCCCACCACTCACTGTATTTTTCTCAGCACTTGAAGTCTTGAGAGGTCCCTTCCCCTAGAGAGTATGGTTAACCTGCCCCAACGCCATCCCCCACCACTCACTGTATTTTGATGACCCCTAGCATTTCACCTCAGACATCCTTCTGAGAGGCTGAGTGGTGAGCAGCTGCTCTAGCTATACAATTGTTAGTAGACAACAAGTGGCACCCCTGACCAGCCACATAGTTCTGCTGCCTCCCAACCACGCACACACACACACACACACAGGGGTGACGCCAACATCTTCCTTGTCAAGGTTCGTAATGTAGTGCAGCGGCCACCCAATTCAGCAGATAAGAAAGGAGAGACAGATCGACCCACCGTGGTCCCAGACACAAGCTGCAAGCAGTGCTTCCCACTGTGGCAGATCTCTCTTTTACTTAAGTCTGGAGAGGTATAGCGTGACTTTGGTACTTACTGATGGATCTGACTCATCCATTACAGATGCTCCAGACCTGCATAGTTCTGATTCTGTATTTTTAAGTGTCTATAAACGTCTGGTGGGAGACGGGTGCCAACTCCAATTTGCTGAAGCTGTTAATATTGATGAGGTGCATGCAAAGTGGGCAAGTTTGGAATCCATCATGTATGGAGCAGTCTGCAGCTCAAAGTAAACTGCTTTTATAAAACTGGACCAGGTGCGTGGCCACATTCCTAATTTGAAGCGTTTAATGACCAAGAACATAATTTCATAGTGGAAGAGAAAATCACAGTCATACAAAAAAGTAATAATAGAATACAAAAAGTAGTGAAATATAGAGGATTTGTTTTGAGACAGAAAAGAGCAACTGTCAGTATTAAACTAATTCTCCCCCCAAGACACACACACACACACACATCTCTCACTCCCCTCACTGACTCCAATCACAAGACTCCCAAGAAGAAGCCAGCTCCTGGTCCTAGCTCACCTGCTTGTCTCTCGGGGAAGGCTCAGCAGCTCCAATCGTAGGTGGAAGGATGGAGAAAGGCTCTGCTCCTGCTCACACAGTAACTCAGAGAAAAGTGGAAGGCTCCAATTGCTGCTGAGGAAGGGAGGCTCGGCTCCTGCAGTATCCTCACTTTAGTGAGGACAGGGAGGGCTCCGGCACTGTCAGTCCACAGAGAAATAACGGGCGCTATACTGCTGCCTGTTGGGAGGGGACAGCACGACAGTGAGGATTGTGGTGGCAGTGCCGGCCTGTCTTCCATTTAAATGTCTGCCAGCTGACAGCCGCTCACCGACTGCTGCACATCATTGCCCAAGGGGCAGCCCCAGAAGGAATCACAGGGTACCTTACCATCCACCCCTTTAATACTTCCTACTCCTCACACTTGGAAGGGAGCCCACAAAAGGATCTTCTGCAGTTAGTAACTGGTTGGCCTTTCTTGAAAATGTATGCATGTGGGGGTCCAGTGGATTCAGTATCATTGCCCCCTGCCAAGAAATATTATCAGAAATGGAAAACATTGCCAGGGACATCACACCAAAAAAAAACAAATTTAGATCTAAAAAGAAATGACTCAGGTTATACAGAGAGCAGAACAATAATCATCACATAACACGTTGTATGGAAAATTGCAGTTTTCTTTAAGAATAGTTTTGCATCCTGGAACCAATTACTTTTTAATAGCATCCCAGTAAAACTGTGAATTGCTGTTCTTTCGCTTTGTAAATCTTCAACATAGAAATAACTTTTTTTTCCAGCGGGGAGTCTCCAGATCCCTGTGTTTTTTTTCATTCTAAAAGTCTGGGGGGGGGGGGCAGAATGCTTGACTGTGGCCCCAGTTAAACATCCTGAAACTCAAATAGTGGGACCATGGTGCTCAGAGTATGTGTTTGTGTGGTGAGGGGATATGGACCATGCAATTAAATAAAAAGCTTAGAATATTGTAGAAATTAGAGCATTGGTGTTTTGTTGTTAGCTGCTCAGCATATCTGTCTCAGTTTTATAGTCTCAGTGTAAAATGTGGGAAGCAACACCTTTCCCATATGGGACAAGGGGGTTATGCGATATAAAAAGAGGGATATCCCACCTAAACAGTGACAGCTGAATAAGTCCCACACCAAAAGGGATTATAAAAGGACACACAGGTTGATGCCTTTTATTGACAGACATGAAAGCCATTTATTTCCAGCAAAATCTTGAGACGTACATTTTCCTGATCCAGTGGTCTTAAGTCATGGCGAGGGAGTAGTGATGAATGACTATTTACCCAGATGAAACTAGCACTTGTGTGAGTTCTTGCCTATGGCGTTCCTTTCAACTGTCCCAGATTTTTAGGAATGA
Organism: Neoceratodus forsteri; assembly: GCA_016271365.2. Taxonomy (NCBI): domain Eukaryota; kingdom Metazoa; phylum Chordata; order Ceratodontiformes; family Ceratodontidae; genus Neoceratodus; species Neoceratodus forsteri. The sequence goes on along the minus strand of CM028130.1, from coordinate 1,058,808,384 downwards.
TCCTGATTTTCCTTCCAAGAATTATGCCATTCCTGAAATTGGTGTTTCTGCACTCAAAAACCTGGATTTGAAGCACAAAATTATGTAAAAAAAATTGCACCTTACATAATGATCCCCCCTTAGAAAAAGGAAACTTCCTGTACTGATATTGCCATTTATTGAGATGTGCCCATGATTTGTGTTCCAGATTTGGGTAATTTCTTCCTGCTTTTCCAAACCTTGTTGCCCCTTATTTGTTATGGAAGAGGTGGTCACCTTTCTCTGTTTTCTGTAAGAAAAACATGTGATCACCTCCTCACCTCCTTGCAAAATCTTCAGTTTCAGGTACAATAAGGGAAGACATGACTGGCAGGATTAGCTAGTCTATCTGACCGTGCTTGTGAAGCACCCACCGTGCTGTGACTTTTAACCCTGGCGTCATGCGTTATAACCACTGCAGGGTGTCCCTCTTTAGAATTCCCTTTCTAATCCATTTCACAGGCGCTCTACATGCGCATCATTTTTTGCAAACAGTTCCATCCAGGCTACAGCGGGAGGATTACACAGTAACAAGAAAATAGGCAAATCATACTTTTCACATAGAATTAGGTAAAAAAAAATTAAACTGGATACAGATATGATGAAACATTTTAAAGGGGCATATGTATTCAAATGAAAATGATGTTTAAAAGATAGAAAAAAGCTAAGCTATATTTGTGCACATCTGCATTTATTATATAAATACATATTTTTCAGATTTTTGTCAGTGTTCTTATTACTGCTGTATGGGTGCTAATTTTTATACATTTCTGTATGCTTAAAAGATGTATATTATCAACATTTTCTCCTGAAAACAGTAGCTCTAGGTGTAAAAAGACTAACAACGCCAAAGCGCATTTTTCTGCAGGAGAAACGGACTAACATTTCCATTAAATGTAACAGAAGTTGACCTTTTTAAAAGATTCACTTATACAGGCGGTTCTTGTGGAAGTGACCTCAGCTGAGTGAGGGATTAACAAATGATACATTTTCTCTTTTTATTATTGGTCGGCATCCTTTTTTATTTTATTAAAAGTTAAACTTGTATTTGGCCCTTTGGCTCCATAATTTAGGACATATGGGACCATGGCTAAATATTATATACCACCCACAGAGGAAAGGGTCTGTGTGGCCATTGGCTGTTAAATTATTTATTGCAGATTAGGGAGGTGGAGGAGGAGGAAAGACAGAACATTGAAGAAACAGGGAATATATAATGAGTTGCAGTTGCATAGCACATTTGTCTTCACTAATGAGTGATAAAATCCATAACTGATGAGTGACAAAGGCCAGGATTTAGTTATGAAGGCCTTATCACTCGTGTGGAGACAAATGTGTTATGCCAATGCATCCAACTTTGTATCTGATATATACCACACTATTGTTAAGGTTTTTGTTACTGTTTATCTTGTTTTAGCTTAAAACGGTCTAATTTCCCATGGTAAACTCTATGAGATCCATCATTCTCTGTTTCCTCTTTCCAGATTATGTTTTGGAGTCAAAATACAATGGTTTAAGTATAATACCATGTGTTCTAAGTAAAATAGCACCATGGTATAAGTGAAAATAAATATTTATACAACAATAGCCAGATTAATTTACCCATTTTTTCACCAAGGGTGTGGCGTGTATTATCATTTTGATCAGCTATATAATTCAGAAGAACAGCAATGGTTTGCGAAATTCTATTAAACAAATGCAGTAAGCAATTAAATCATTCCCAATAATCTCTGTGTGGTTCTGTTCTCCACTTTTTAATCAGTTTAATGTATAAGTACAGTAACAACATGACAGTGTCCTGTCGTCCTATGTGATGTGAATCTTTTGAACTTCAGTAACTTTAAAAAACTCCTCCCAACAATTCAGATCATTACGTCTGGGCTAAATACAAACTGATTTTTGGATATTTCCATAAATTATTTAGTTTTGTATTAAATAATCGCAGGTGCGCAAGGGGAGTCTTTATTATTATATGTCCGTCAAAGTCAATAAGATACCCAATCCTTTTATCAAGTGTTTTAACAATTGTGTATTTATTTATTTATTGAAGAGATTAACCAGAAAAGCATGCTGAGTGGGGACCGCTCGTTTCCAGTTGCGACCTGGGGAGTTACATAGAATACAAAGCAAGTACAAATACATGGTGCGACAACAGGTCCAGAATAGATACATAAAGGGTGCTACAACAGGTCCAGAATAGGTACAGGCTGGACTACACATTAGATTCAGTTAGCGAATACAAGGTTTAGTCCTAAGACCACAGAGTACACAGTGTATAATAAAACTGTTAAAACATACACTGACATGTCCATAACCCTTGGAAGTTTTTAAGTGCAACCTAGCCTTCTACAAAAGATCAGATTGGATACCTTTAAGAAAGGGTAGAGTGAAGCATTGTTGGTTCAGAATCAGTTCACACAGTACAGGCATAGAGCTAGCACACAGCAGACAATAGCAGTGTGGTGTTATAAAAGACTTCTGAAAAGCTCCCCTGCTGGGTTGATTGCTTACAATACAAAAGCCAACAACAAGTCAATGAATTAGCTGCTAAATAAATCAACCCCCTCTGGCAGTTATCCAAGCTTTGTGTCTGATCTGGCAACAATGACATTACCAACTCTTTATTGCCCATTGAGCTTCCACTATCTGTAGATTTTATCTTATTTCCTTAAGTTTCCTTTTTACTGATCACTAACTCAACTAATTCAGAATAAAGGGTATGCCAGACTGCTGCTCCTGATTTTAATTCTTGACTTCTTTTTCTGAAACAGCAAATCTCTATCAGAAATAAAGTGTAATAAATTTAAGCAGGGAGGGAGGATGGAGGGGTCAAGAAAAGAATACATATATATATACTGTGTATGTATATATATATATATATATATATATATATATATATATATATTAGAGCAAAAAACTCAGTTTAATGCATCAGTTGAGGTTGTTCCACAGCAACAAAGCGAGGAAATTCGATGTTAGGGTTGAAAACCCCTTGCACCCTCAGCCCACCCCCAACTGGAATGGGGTGCCACGTTGGGTCGTCGCCTAACTCTCACCCTATCACATTTGAAGAAGAAGCTGAGGAATAGGAGAATGGGGTGAGAGTTGGGACTATTGACCCCAACCACCCAATTCCAGTTGGGGAGTGCGAGAGTACAAGGTTCAACACCCAACATGAACTCCATTCTTTTGTCACTGCAACAACCCTAACTGATGCATTAAATCAAGTTTTTGCCTCTAATGTCCCTTCTTTTTGAGAATGATAACGAGAAATAGTGAATGTAATGCGATGGCAGGAGCGCGGGGCCCTTCAGGCCCCCTCACTCCCGACACATAATGCAGAGGTGGGAGTGTGGGGCCCTGTGGGACCCGCACTCTCACCATGTGATGTCTTGTCACATAGTAACATTATGCCCGCAAACGCAAATCGTAATGCGCATGGTGATGCAAAGTGAAACAGAAAGAGAAACAGTACTGTAGACAGAAATGTTAAAAACAACACAAACGTAACCGCAAATGAAAACGCAAAGGGTAACGCACATGGTGGCGTAAACGTGAATGGTAAGTGAAACGGGTACAGAACCGCAAATGGAAACAGTAATGGTAACAGTAATGTAAGCGCACAGGATGGTTTTTCCCAAAAGCTGCATAGAGAAAGACAGTGGGCTGGATATTCAAACTGCGCTATTCTGTGGCGCAAGCCCTTGCGCTGCACAAATAGTTGCGCAGGGGTGTGTCCAGGGCGATATTCAACGGAGTTGCGCTATTGAGCAACTCCTTTGAATATCACCCCCCCGGCCACAGCCACTGTGCATGGCGCAGTGGAACTTGCGCCACCACAAGTGGTCAGAGTGGAGCAATCAAGATGCGGTGGCTCAAGTACCATTGCGCCATGCGCAAATTTCCGATATTCAAAAGGTGACATGCAAATGGGGCCATAATTTATGCAAGGTGCAGGGGGGGCCATTTGCATCTATTTATGGCTCCATTTGCATGCCATTAGCATGCAGGTGCACCGATCCCGAGGATTGCGCCTGGCACCTGCCAGGCAGCAGCTATCGAGGACCGATATCCCCTACAGCCGACCGTGGGCATAAGTGAAAAATCCCCCACCCCGACTGGCCTGATCGTGGGCATAAGTTTAAAAAACCCACCCCGACTGGCCGATCGCGGGCATAAGTGAAAAAAAAACCCACCCCACTATGCCCAATCGCTGGCAGAAAAGAGTTCACCCCCAAGAACATATCCCTGGTAGTCCAGTGGACCATGAAGCCTGATTGCTGGCAGAAAGTTCAAACCCCCAAGGACCACCTACCCTGGTGATCTAGTGGCCCCCCCCACCACCCACCACTGTGCCCGCCCGCTCCCCGTCAGCAGTGAGCGGCAGCATCCACCCACCTGCTGCCCGCCGCCCACTGACTGACTGCCGGCGGGGCTGCATGCCCATTGGTTCAGGCAAGGCCAATGGGCATGCAGTTATACCGTGCAAAGGCAGTCCAGATATGTAAATGAATGAATTCATTCACATATCTGGACACGCTGTGCAGGCCGTACTGCCTTGGCTCTTGCTGTGAACCAGTAAGCGTAGCCCTACCGGGCAGTCAGTCGGCGAGTGGTGAGGGCAGGCAGTGGGATGCTGCCTTCCGCTGGCTGGCGGGGAGGCGGGTGGTGGGGCTCTGTGGGTGGGTGGGGAGCCACTAGATCACCAGGGTAGGTGGTCCTTGGGGGTTTGAACTCTTTCAGCCACGATCGGGCTCGTGGTCACTGGACCACCAGGATATGTTCTTGGGGGGCTTGAAATCTTTCTGCCCACGATCGGGCTAGTGGGGTGTTTTTTTTTTTCACTTATGCCCATGATTGGGCCAGTCGGGGAGGGGATTATTCACTGTGCCCACGATCGGGCCAGTCGGGGTTTCTAAATTTATGCCCGTGATCGGGCCAGTCGGAGGAGGGTTTCTAAACTTATGCCCATGATCAGGCCAGTCGGGGTGGGGGTTACTATATGCTCATGTTTGGGCTGCAGGGGGGCACAGGGAATGCGTTGAGGGCCACCCACAGGTGGCAGCTGCTGTGTTGCGCCTGCAATCGGCAGCTCACCTGTAGGTGGCTCTCGACTTCTCCTTTTTTTTTTTGCTCAAAGTTGTGCAGGCGCAGGTTGGGGGTTGCACATGCACAACTCTGCACAGCCCGCTGAATATCGGGCTGGGCAGTTTATGCATGGTTCCTCCCCCTCTGGTTCAGCATGCCTTTATTAGCATTGTGCTGTTGCTCAGCTTGACTTGGGGGGTGCAACTGCCTCCTGCTGAATATGGCAGAATGGCACAATTTCGGACTTGCACAGGCGCAACCCTATTGCGCATGGTGCAACCCTTTTGAATATCCAGCCCAGTGAGTACAAAGAATGTATGCAAAATAATGACTCTCAGAACAGAAAATGAGGACCTGGAATAGTAAATTGCTTATATCTCAGGAACCATACGACATAGAAAAAAAAATTTAAAGTCATATGAATTATCACTTTCCTGGCTAGTTTTGCAAGAATTTTTCCAATGAAAAGTCCATATCTCGCATCGTTTCCGAGATACAGACCCTGACAGGCACGGCGAACGCCGTAATGTTATCCTACGGGAGAAAAACAGAAGTTCGGAGTGCCATAACTTTGCCTCCCTGTAATACTTTTTTCACCAAGCCACTGAAAGGCACATCTGTGGCATGTTGGCTGTGTTCCCTGCAAATTTCATCCCAAAAGACCAAACCGTTATTTTGCAGCAGGGTGCCAAACGATTGCTGCAATGCGTTGTATGCCATAATGTTATCCTATGGGGAAAAGCGTCAAATTTGGTGTACCATAACTTTGCCACCATGTAATATTTTTTCAATGAAACACTGAAAGGCACATCTGTGAGATGTCGGCTGCTTTCCCTCTCAATTTCAACCCAAAACTCCAAACCGTTCTTTTGCAGCGGGGTGCCAAAGAATTGCTGTCATTTTCCCACAGCCTAGAAAAGTACTGTCTCAATTTGTGAAAGCTTTCGCAAATTCATACGACAGTGTTGTGCGTGCGAAAGTACTTTGCAAAAGTACTTTTTCCAAATACATATTTCTGGGGTGTTTTACCCCAAAATAAAGACATGGCTAGCATCCTCAGGATCCGACTAGGTGAATACAAAAAGAATTAGGTTGCTAGAGGGTCCCAAATTTAAATGGCAAGCATTTTTCTGATCACCAACTGAAAACAAAATGGTGGATTTGCGACAGTAAAAGGGCCATTTGCGAAAGTAAAAACTGCATTTGCGACACCGTCAAACTTTTTGTTAACTTTTCCCATTGACTTATAATGGGAACTTGTTTTTTGAATAACTTTTGAACCGTTTAATATTTTTTCACAAAATCTTGAAAGGCACATCGGGGACCCCAGCATACGTTCCTGAAAGATTTGGACTGGTCGCATAAACCGTGCAACCTACTGGCGCGACCATAGAATAAAAAAGCGTAAGCGCATCATGAATCACGCTTAATAACTCCGCGGCCGTATATCTGACTGGCACAAAACTTGGCAGATCCCAAGGTGTATGGTTTTGATTGTGTATTCCAAATGTCAGGTAAATCCGTCAAACGGTCGCAAAGTTATTAAGGTACAAAGTTTTGAGTTTAACATGTAAATGGCTCCTCAACCCCTAACTATGGTAGCACTACCATGCTACCGTAATATATATTTATATATATAGTAGAGCGGGTACTTACACCCTGAACTCCATAATATGGAGACCCTTTCCACCATCACCTCCATATTCTCTTAATAGCTTCATGCAGACATATAGGCTCTGACCAGAACTTGTTTAAATGACTGCTGCAGCTACAGTTTCTTAAACATTAGAGAAATAGTCCTATAATGTTGCGGACAGGGAGGACTAGGCTTTGAGTTCTGGTTATGACATCATCAGTGAAACTGGCTTTTCTAAACAGTGTGTGAAATCAGGGTTACAAAATAGCTCATACTGTAACTTTGAAATGAAGTAATGTAGAAACCTAACTTTTAGTATGAGATTTATTGGGGGTATGCCGATACTAATTCTGCAATGTAGAACTTTTGCCAGAATCCCTCTTTAAGACAACAAACAGCAGAAATACATTTAAAATGGCATGTTATTACCTAATTAGTTGAAAAATTATAAATGGCCAACTTTGCTAAGAAAGCAATGAAAATATGAGAAAAATATTTGCAATAGCTTCCTAATATGACAGCCAGTACTTAACCATTTATAATAGAGACAAAGGGCCGGTTTCTCAAACCCATGAAAATGCCACATCCGCGGGAAAAACTCGGCACAAGTGGGTTGCCACTTGTGGAACCTCAGCTTCACCCATAGCTATGGTGCACTCAAAAGTGGAGCCAGTTTACAACTGGTGCCATGATTTATGGCAGCTTGTGGTTGGTTTCTCCCTGCAGCTGTGGAAACATGTTACAGCTGGTGGGACCAGGTGTAACAACTTCCACAGCTGAGGTGGATGAGAGTACCAATCTGCGCAGTTGCAGAGATGTCCGTCTGCAACTGAAGTTGTGGAGTGGGACTTAGTCTCCCAATGTTTTGAGGATCCAGCCCAAGACTGTTCATGGAATATGACTATCTGCAGTTGCAGCCAGTGACAAGTTTCAGTGTTTATTTATTTAATTTTATTTAGTTTTTGTTTACCCAGATATACTATGGTATATCATGATTATACAACACAGGAAATCCCATTAAAATGAATGTGGTGGCCAGCTCCATGGTGCCGAGCAATAGGGATTCACTCAGCATGCTGGTGAACCAGGTTCACTCACTGAACCCAGAACATCAAGAGTAGATGCTGGCAGGGAGAGGTTCCAGAGCATCCCTTGGATGCTTCCCTCCGAGATAGGGGGGTTGCACTGTGCTGCTCTTCAAGCGACTCCTGGTGGTGGATTAAGTGGCATTCTAGGCAGTGTGGGATTCCTCGCACTGACTGGCTGTCCTCCCAAGGACACACGCTGTGGCCAGCATCACTGTGGGTGGGCAGGGACCATAAACAGAAAATGGAGCTGCCTGTTCTGCCAGATGATGACCACTCTTCCCCCCATGCCAGTGTCCCCAGAGCGCACCTCCTCCACCCCCGCATCTGCTCCAGGTGCACCATATCCAGAAATCTCCTCCCCCTGTGCCCCCCCCTTGAGGGGGTGATGGGGCCCTTCTGGTATGATTAGTGCCGGACCCACCAGATGCAGGGTGCATTGGCCAAGACCATTGTAGGAAGGCAGCAGGGGTGAGGCCAGGTGGGAATCAGGGACTTATGTGGCCTGAAGGAGTGGTGGACTGAAGCCTAGGAGTACAAAAACAGATAATGCAAAAAAATATATGAATTGTGATTTTCTGTAATATATTGCAATATATTGTGATATTTTAGTTCTTTTGGGTCTTTAAAGGGATTCCTGCTGCTCTCTAGTTCCTCCTCCTCCTTAACTTAATTATCTTTTATTACTGCTACAGTTTGTAGAGAGAAATTGTACTGCACCATGCACATTGTGTACTGCTGCGATCCCCTACCTCTTGTGACTGAGGTTGCCACCAGATTTGCTATCCTATCTAGAATGGTCTTTATTACAGTTTCTGTTATGTTTATTGTTCTCCACTTTTTGTTGTAGTTATCAGTTTTTATGAACTTTGATCAAGTCACTCTGTATGTATTGTCATATTACCATTGTTTTCTGTTATTGTGCTGCCGCTGTTTTTATTGCGTAGCACTCTTCCAACTCATGCCTGAAAACAGGCATCTTTATGACTAGTGCACGTACCTGGCAAATGAAAATAAATAAATGTATTGCACTTGTAGCATATACTGATCTCAAACAATAATCTCTCTGGTTAACGATTTAATTCTAAGATTTTTGTCATTAAGCGATTACTGTGTAGCTGATATTTATGAGTTTTTATGACTGATTATGTATAATACATGAGATTTTAAATGTTATGTCTTCTGTTTTTACCTTTCATGGTAAACTGCATTTTTGTAATGGCAAGAACGGCCAAACAAATAAAAATGTTGGACTCCAACTATTTTCCTTGTGAATAGAATTTAATGAAGTAGCAGATACTGTCTGAGGTTTAAGCACAAATGTCAAAAGTAGGAAATGTGATGCTAGGGTAAAAAGTCCCCCTGACCCTTGGTGAAACTGGCATGGTGTCACTTGGGGATTTAACAATCATGCAGCACAGCACTAGTGTTACCCTAAATTTGGCACTCTCTGTCCAGGCACAGAAAAATAGGGGTTAGTAGAATTTAACGCAGTAAGTACCATTTGGGGTTTAAGCACAAAGCATCAAAAGTAGGAAAAGTGATGCTAAGGTAAACAGTCCCCCTGACCCTGACTCTTAGTGAAACTGACATGGTGTTCCTTGGGGATTTAACAATCATGCAGCACAGCGCTGGTGTTACCCTAAATGTGGCATACTCTGCCCAGGCACAGAAAAATAGTCACGCACCAATGCTTTAAGAGAAGCTGCCAAAGTTAGGATAATTCCATTGTTGCATCATGTGATCATTCAAACCCTCAGGAACATCACACCCCACTACAGATTCACCAAGGCATAAGGACATTTTTACCCAAACATCATATTTCCCTACTTTTTACGCTTTGTGCTTAAACTTCAACTGATGAATTAATATTGCTTTTGGGTGATTCATTTACATATAGCTGAAACTTTTCTTTATCTGGTTCAGGGGATTAGAATTGGGGTAATGTGAGGAACCATAATTCAGTGGGAAAAGGAGGGTCATAAGGAGCATACCTCATAGCAGGACTAGTACAGTATGTCTTGGGAGGAAACAGCAGCTCACTTGTCCTTGAGTTCCCAGGGGGTTCCACCAAAGGTGCTTTTGCACTTTTCATAATGCCAAAGACTACATTTTTAGTGATATAACTTCCCAGTAATTAACGGCTGCAGCTGTTTTTCATCATTTCATGTTTATTGTTCAACTTTGTCATTACAGTCATTAAAAACAGATTAATGAGATACAGAAAAAATAAATACATAATTGGATATAGCATAAAAAGTCCAATACAATGGACAGTTATAGTTACATATACAATCAATAGAGTGAATAGGTGCTAAAGTGCAGACAGGCAATTCTTCTTAGATGTTCAATAAGACATAATAAGTGGGCATACTGTAAACAGGATGCCAAGAGGCTTGGATCTGATTACCTATACCCCTCTTTGTGTATTGTTACTCATGTTCACCTGTTTTAATGGGATGAAGACCTAATTAAGAACCATAAATGGAAGTTCCATCTGTGTCTACTTATTATCTGATAGTTCTGCTTTTTTGACTTGAATATGGCTAATACAGGCATAGCAGTTCATTTGTTTACATCACACTACTCATTCTCAACCCGAGGGAGAGAACATTTCATACAACTTTTCCTTATTTTATACAATAGCTGTAGGAAAATAATGCCCTCAATGCCTTCAGTATGTTTTATTTTCATTGTTCTTTTAATATATTAGGCATTTCCCTGAATTATTACCATTCTTTTTCTTACTTTTATAGCCTGTATTCATCATCATATTGAATGCCGCAGTGGCCCAGATAGCAGGAGTCAAACACATTTTTTCATCTTACCTTTTCTTTGTACCTAGTATCCCCTTCCCCCAAATCTGTGTATCGTGTGTGTGTCTATAAAATGAGCAATTGGGAAACTACTGGTGCATCATTTTTACCTCCATTGTGGGTAAACTGATGGAGACACTGGTCAAAGAGAACCTAGTGGACTACCTGGAGAGAAATGTGTTTCAGGATAGTAAACAGCATAGATTCATGGCAAGGAGGGCTTGGCAGACCAGTCTGGCAGTGTTCTTTGACAGGATATCTAGGGCAGTGGATAAAGGACAAACTTTGAATTTACTCTGCTTCATCTTCAGCAAGGTATTTGACTCAAGTGCCATAGGGTTTAGCAGTGGGTCTGGTCCTTTAAAATATGTTTATCAGCAACATAGGAGAAGGAATACGGGCAAGATGTGTTTCTTCGCAGGTGACACTAAGCTCTGTGGCAGGGTAGATTGTAAGGAAGGGATGAGGGAGTTTCAGAGGGAACTGAAAAAGTTAGAAATATGGGCCAAGATTTGGCAGTTGAAATGCAATGCCAGGAAGTGCAAGGTGATGCACACATGGAACAAGAACCTCAGGATGGAATATTAGACGGGAGGGATTAAGTTGGATACTACAACTGAGGAAAAGGACCTGGGAGTCATGATAAGTGACTCCCTTAAACAATCTCACAAATGCAACAAGACCTACAGCAAGGCACTGAGAATGTCGAATTGTACTGGGAAGGGGTCTGACAGCAGAAAGAAAGAAGTAATACTGCATCTGTACAGATCATTGGTGAGGCCATACCTGGAATACAGTGTCCAGTTCTGGAGATCCCGCCTAAGAAAAGACAAAGACGGGCTGGAGACAGTACAGCATAGGGTAACCAATATCATTCAAGGCCAGTAGAACAGATCTTATGAGGATCGGCTTAAGGCTCTGAACATGTACTCTCCAAAGTCCAGAAGGGAGAGGTGTGATATGACAGAGACCTTCAAGTTCCTGAAAGGAATGAACAAGATAGACTGCAAGAAACTATTTAGCAGAAATGGTGAATCAAAAACACAAGGGCATGAGTAGAAGCTGGTGGGAGGGGAGATTCATGGGGGACATGAGAACGTTTTATTTTACTGAGAGAATGGTTAAGCTGTGTAACTGTCTTTTGGCCAAGCTGGTGGGTGCAGGAACCATCAATGGTTTTAAACACAGCGGGGAGTGAAAAAAAGGCTTAATAATACTAAAGGGATAGCAGAAAAGCAGGGCAAGGGGTGGAGGTGAGGCAGAAACCCCCTACTAGGCAATAGGTCAGTGGGGTAGGATAGGGTATTACAGAGCAGACTGAATGGACCAGTGGTCTTTTTCTGCCACCATTTTCTGTTTCTATGTTACTGCAATTTTATACCAATCCACCTGTAATATGTAGTGTATAGTTAAACTATAACATTGTGATAAATGCAGAAGTGAAATGATTATAATAAATCTTTTTATAGTTCTATTAATATAAATACTGCCAATTGGGGGCATAGGGTTATAGTACAATAGATTGTTTTAGGGTTGGAAGAACTAAAATGCAAGTTACACTGTCTGCCTTTGGGTAACATTCATTTAATGCTATAGTGATCTGCTACAGACCTTCTTTCTATGAACTGGTGATGCTGAAGCAGCTGGGACTAGGAGCTTCACTGGCTTATGAACCTAGAAACCCAACCATCAGTGGAGTGCTTCAGGCCCAGGGTCAAAGGCAAGCAAGTTCTATGTGGTATAAAAGTAACTGGTTTGCCCATTTGTCGCAAGAGGCAAGCAGTGATGCCATAGACTGAGCTAAGAGAAAGTGAGAACAAGTACTCCCACTGCATAGCACTACAGATGCATAGCACTTGGGTTAAGGTTCTGAAGACATGAAGTATTATATCAGTTTGAAAGACTTCAGTGGTTTAGGGGGCAGATCAGCCTCTGAATGTAACAGAGCACTTTGAATGATGCATGGGCAACCACAACAAGGCTGTGTTTTTATCGAGGTGTTGAGATGACATCAAATGCACCTCATGAGCAAGGCTCGAGAGGTCCATGCTGTCATCTCAACCCCACAATGGAAACACATGCCAAGTTGTATGTAGTTTCCCATATTTTATTTTACATAGTGTATTTTTTACATACAGCAGGAGTCACAGAAGCAACCCCCCCTCAAGTAAAAAAAAACATATTTCTTTGCTCTGTTCAATGATCACAATTAAATTTATGAGTCTTGCAAGTTAAAAGGTACAACTTTGGGCATTGGTCACTAGTAGGCAGCTGGGTGTGGGAAGAATGAGGAATTTAAAATGTTATGACTTGTGAACTATGCTGAACAACTGTTTGGATTAGAATGTGCACAGCACCCCCTTGCAATGCACACAACAGTTTAGAATGTGCATAACAAGGATTCTGAGCAGGATGATGCTTATACAAAACAATAAGGAGGTAGTATAGTGCAGTGGTTTAAGGCTCTGAGCTGCAAACCTGAAGACCTGGGTTTGAATCCCACAGCCCCCACTTGCATACTGTATGACCCTGAGCAAGTCACTTAACTCTTTGTGCTCCCATGTCATGCCTGTAAACAAGCTTTCAGCTTAGTGTGTCTCTTCTGGTTAAAAAAAAAAACAATGGCTGACCAAATACTATATAGCTTTAGCATTTTATATTCTTAAACTAGTAGTCTGTTCTCATGTGTATTCCTGTACTCAATGCTAATTTATTCTTCCTAAATTATGTAACCAGATTCAAACCAGAAAGAAAAAAATGGAAATAAACAACCTCATCAAAGGGATCATTTTTCTTCTGACAGTTTTCCTTGGACTTCTTGGTAATTTACTCATTCTAGTGACACTGGTCCTCTCTGCCTATCAAGAATGGAAAATGTTGCCAGTTGAGCTGATCATCTTGAATCTGGCTGCATCAAATTTCATCTTCCTCATGACACTGGGTCTTTCTCATGCCCTCTTCATCTTTGAGTGGAAGTTCACCTACACTAATACTGATTGCAGGGCAGATCTCTTCATAGCCCGGAGCTCCAGGGGACTGGCCATCTGCTTGACATGCCTTCTCAGCTGCTTCCAGTGTGCCACCCTGGCTTCTTCCTCTGTCAAGTGGCTTTACATTAAAGTTTGAATGCAGAAGTACCTCACACCCATTGTTGCCTTTCTGAGTCTGGTAAGTCTGACTTCCAGCTTAAATGCTGCCCTCTACCCAGTGGCTCACTATAATGCCACAGATAACCACTCATTCAGCTTAGGGTATTGCTTTGTGGTGTATCCAACACGATTCTTATTCCAAGCCATTGGTTTTATCACCTTCTCCCGAGACCTAGTATTTGTGATCCTCATGGCTCTGGCCAGCACCTACATTCTACTGATTCTGCACAGACATGGAAAGCAGATGAAAGGAAAGAGGAGCTCTGACCGAAAACAAGAAGCCACGGCAGAGTGGCAGGCATCCAAGACCATCGTCACCCTTGTGATTTTGTATGTGTTCTTCTTTGGGTTGGACAATTCAATTTGGTTTTACCAGATTGCAGTTGGGGAGGTGTTTAAAGAGATAACGGACATACGTCATTACTTGTCATTTTGTTTTCCCTCAATCTTTCCAGTCATCATTTTGATTTTTAACCAAAAACTCCAAAATAAAATCAGACCGTGTGTGAGTATGCAGTCAACTCATCTGCAGGAAGTTTCCTCAGTACAGTGATACCGGTCCCAGGGAGGTAAATGGGTGAGTCATTGTGAGTAGATCTAAATGGAAAAATATAAATGTCATGCAGACCAGTGGCACAATACTGACACTGGTATTGTGCCATCTGAAAGGCAGTGTTTTTGTGCTGCCCCCCCCCCCCATGGACATTAATATAATCAACTCTAAGCAGGAGCTATTCCAGGGAAGGGGCAGAACACTCATGGAAAGCAGCACTTGAACACAGACCATTACAGCAACTGTTGCTGTAATGGTCTGTTTTCAGGTTTCACTGTTGGGGTGTCAAGCAGAAGGGGGCCACTGGATCTAAATGGGGTTGCTACCTTTGGTTGAGACGAAATGCATAATAAACCCCACCCAAACCCTACACTCCACCCCTGTCATGCCCTATTCATAACTGATTAGTATATTGCACCTCTTTCAAAGCCATTTTTTATGTCTTGTTATGTGAGGAGATCCATCCATGGATCAGTAAGAGACAGTGCTTATAATAGAACTATTCTGAACCTGTGTAAGTGCAGATTTAAAAAGATGAGGTTAATATACTGTTAAGGGATATAACAGTTTAATGTTTCATTTCCCTGTTTAACTGGTTTTGCCAGCATGTGTCTGTATGGCATCACACATGTGTGCAACTCTGACATGACACAACTGTAAAAAAGTATGGAGTGCTATTAAGTGTGCGCAATATAATGGTTTGGCAGCATATAGCCACTCCATCTACAACTCAAACAATAGAGAACCTCTATGAAAAACTGGAAAACCAGATTAAAAAAATACCCTTGAAGAGAGAATTAACCCAGCTACTTAAAATTTTAATATAATTGAAAATGTGTTTATGTTAAGTCTACTTAATAATGCCAGTGCATTAAAACAGTGTGTGTTTGTTCTGAAATAGTCTTACTTCTCCTTATTTAAAGAGCTACTGATGCCTCAAAGAAAACTTTAAAAAGCATAATAATTAGGTACAATTCTCTCTGAAATCCATTTATATTTTATATATTTCTCCTCCCCGTTATTTATTACTAAGGAAATTTGCATGAATATATGATCTTTATCCCTTAGAGTTTCTTAAAAGTCCCTCTGCCTCTATAACTTACTCCTTACTTCAAGTCATAATCCACTGTTGTGACATCACAATCTGTTACCATGGGAACAACTGTGATATTACAAGCAGTGCTCTGTGACTTCAGGTTGGGAGAAAGCAGCAGGAATAGACAAACTCTTCAGGAGCAAAGATCTTGTTTTCTCATAGATGACCTCAGTAATAAATAATGGGAAGGAGGAATACAGCACTAATGGGAAATATAAGCTGGACTGTGTATAAGTATTAGATTTTGTTGAAGTTGTTCTGATTGTGTCACCAGCTCTTTAAAGTGTCTTGTTAATTCTTCCCTTCACCCACCTAATATTTATTTTTAAATTTCTTATGAGTTTCAGAACCCAGTGACATTAGTTGATCAAAAGTTTACAATGAAGCTTTCCATGCAGGGCTTCTACTCGACTGATGTCACAGGGTTTTCAGAACTGCTGTGTAAATTAAAAAATCAAAACTGGTCAGGAAAAAGGTTCCATTAACAAGGGAACCTAAATAAGAAAAAATATGACAATGTCAAAACAAACACACAAAACAGTACACTGGGTTTATTAAACAGACTTCACACATACCCATATTTACAATGATACTAATAATTTTAAACAGCAGGGTTTATTTTCTATTTTAAAAACACATTATAAAGCTGGAGAGGTGGGAACTCTAACCCTACTTCTGTACTGAATACAGGACACACAACTGCCTACAGTGTGTTACCTTACATGCTATAGTTAATAATATGGGACCGGATGTATGTTATCATGAGATAATATCAAACCTCAATCAATCAATCAAACTTTATTTAACCAGGCAGTTACATCATTGAGCAAGCTCATTTTCAAGATGGTCCTGGACACAGAGGACACTTTTGCTTACAGTAGACAACACTTCATACAAAAGTTGACATTGGTACAGGCAGTTACAATACACAAAGTCAGTACTTGGATGAATCAGACATGTAAAGAAAGTGCAAATATAGGCATTTAAAGTGCAGCGTATACAGGTTGTAGCTTATAGAGTACAAGTGAGGAGAGGAAGGAGGGACATAAAGAAGGACAGTGGGTAGAAAGAGTATTAGACACATAGTAGAGAGGGAAAATAGGGCAGAATAATAGAATGAGGCCCCCTGCGAAGCTAATTGATGAGAGGGGGAGGTGGGGGGGTGGTTGCCCTAAAGGTTTTGTGACATGGGAAATAGGTGGCCCAGGATTACAGAGGTTAAGGGACTCAGTTTGAGTGGGGTAAGGCTTTACCTGAAAACAATCACACGCCATTTTTCAGGTTTTCTGTAGAGCAGCCCCTAAATATAAATAGCTGGGCAGCAGGGAGATTTTAAGTAATTTTTGCATGCTATTCCAAAGCGCTGGTAAAAAGGAGCTAATGGCAGTTGAGCCAAGACATATCCTTGTTCGTGGTAGCTTAAGGAGGACAAAGGAGGAGTTCCTTACTCCGCAGGCACCCTTTGAATGTTCAAACAGGTCACAGATATAGGGTGGTAGTTTGTTGGACAAAGGCCGGAATAGCTACATGAAGGCGTTTATTTGCCTCATCGTGGAGTGGGACAGCCAATCTAATGCTTGGTACAACAAGCAGTGATGAGTCTGCAAGGGCAAGTCAAGAACAAATCTCAATCCACAATGATAGAGTGTATCCAGCTTTTGGAGCGTATACTGGGGGCAATGGCTGTATAGAAAGTCAGCGTAGTCAATCAGGGGAAGAAAAGTTGTTTGAACCAGCTGCTTTCTTGCTTCCAGAGTGAGTAGGTGTCTTATGCGGTAGAAAATACAGAGGCGCTGCCTTAGCTTTTTTGTTAACTCACTTAGATGGACACCGAAGGTAAGTTTGTTATCCAACCAGACTCCCAGATATTAAAATTTATCCACTAGCTCTAGTGGTTCATCAAGGAGGGTAATAATCTGTGGGGTACCAGGTATCCCCGTATTGTGGGATGGAGAGATAATCATAGCATTTGGGGGGTTTTATTTGCATTTAACAAGAGCTTTAGATTCAGCATGTTGTGCTGGAGGATGATAAAATCCTGCTGTAGCTCCTTGTACGCAATGTCCAAGGAGGGGATGGTTGTGTAGAGGACTGTGTCATCTGCAAAGAGATGAACGTTTCCAGCAACCAGGCCAGAGCTGATGTGGTTGATGTAAAGGACGAAGAGGATAGGTCCCAAAATGGAACCTTGCTGAATGCCTCTGGGCAGTAATTTTAGTGGGGAGAATGCCCCTTGGGCTTTAATTTGCTGTTTAGGATTTGTGAGGTAGCAGCAGAACCACTTTACTGCAGCAGAGGTTAGACTGATGCTATTCAGGGAATCAAGAAGTATGAAATGATCAACCATATCAAATGCTTTGCTGAGGTCAAGGAAGAGTGCATAGATGTGCTGTTTACTGTCCAGGGCTTTTAACCAGTTATTTGACACTTTGGCAAGAGCAGACATGGTACTGTGCTTAAGTCTGAAACCTGATTGGACTGGATTGAGGATTTTCTCATGATCCAAGAACTCCCTTAATTGCGACTTTACAATTTTTTCAAGTAGCTTGGATAAAACAGGAATCAACGAAATAGGCCTACAGTTGTTCAGTCAGTGGGGTCTCCTGACTTGAACAGAGGGATAATGTGCGTGGTTTTCCAATCAGGCAGCAATTCTCCTTGGGATACTGAACTGTTACAGAGATGGGCAACTGGAGCTGCCAGATAATAAGAACCTGTTTTTGAGAAGAAGACTTCAAGCAAATTGGCACCAGCGCTCTTTTTGGTGTCCAGCGAGAGGAGCAGGTCCTCCACCTGTTTGTAGGAGACGGACTAGAACTTGAAGAGGGGGCAGTCAGTAGGGGGGGCTATGGTTGGTCTAGTAGCTATGCTGGTGGTGCTTGTGGTGCTCAGTTTATTAACAGGTGATGTGTGGTATGCGAGGCCTGCAGTGGAGAAGTGGTTATTGAGCTGATCAAGGATCTTGGACCTATCTGTGTAGGAGGCATTATTTGCCACAATTTTGGCTGGTAGTGGGGTGGCAGGGGAATGTCCCTCAACCTCTCTCAGTATCTGCCAAAAATTGGTGGAACAGTTTTTGTTTGCCTCCAGGGCTGACTGGAAGAACCATTGTTTTTCCAACCTTACCAGTTTGGTGCAGGCATTTCTGGCTACCCGGAAGGAGAGCCAGTCTGAGTCAGACTGCGACTTCCTAGCCCTTTTCCAAAGGGTGTCTCTATGCCATAAGGCCCTCTTAAGTAGTGGGCTAAACCAATCAGGTGAGCTTTTCCTGGATTTGATTTTCCTTAATGGTGCGTGTTGGTTGATAACGTTTACTAGCAGATCCTAGAAGATACAGAATACTTCAGACACAGAGGGTGTAAGGTAGAAATCCTGCCACTTTATGATCCCAAGATCTGTCAGGAAGGTTGGGAGACTGAAGTATTTTAGGTCGCGCTTAAGCTTGAAAGTAGAGGTGGAGGGGAGGTGTGAGGAGCACGTAATGCAGGCGACTGCGCAATGATCACTCAGATCATTGTGGAAGACCCCAGCATGAGAGATATTATGTGGCTTGTTGACAAGCCAGGTCCAGAAGTGAACTTCGGTCGGGATTTTTCTTGTTAGGTCATGTAACGTCGGAGATAATCTGAGTGAACCTGTGCTTGTTGCAGAAGTCCTTAAGCTTGTTTGCACTGGCATTGTTCCAGTCACTTGAGAAGTGGTGTTATCCCAAATGATAATACATTTCCTGGAGTGCATTATTGCTGTTATCAAATAGGCGGTATAAAAAAAGACATTTTTTACCTTTTTAGGGCTGGTCTGCATAGCAGACCAGTTCCTACTGGGATCAAATTCTGGACATTTTTTGCAGCTGCCCAGTTGAAATGTATTGGGTGACTGGATTATGCCTTTTTATGACTGTCAGTGAGTAAGTTGTACCTTGCTATTGCTCCTTGCAGCTGCCTGTAACACTTTGCTAACTTTGTGTTGGCTGCAAGGAGGAGAGAGAGCATGTGAACCTGTTGAGCAAGTGGCAGCTCTCTTGTGAATGAGCAGCTGACCTAGGTAATATCAATGAAGAAGTCTTTCAATTATTTAGCTTAGTTCCCCCCTCTTCTCCACTCTGATGACAAGAATGAAAATGAATGCGCTCAGAGAGGAAGTATAATTAATTCTCAGTCTGCACAACTTCGTAAATGGAAAACTAACCTTCATTTTTTTCTGGAAAAATAAAATTGCAATATAAAAAAAATGAGTGTTTCCATGCTGCTAAATTACTGCAATGCAAAAGGACAAAGAATAGCAAAGCTGTGGCACCATGTGATGCCTGTAGGAACTAGGAAGTATCTCTCTCAGCCTCTTTCTATAATGACAAAACAGCTGAGTTTCCAGTCAATTCAAGCAACTTGGCCAGAGACTGGGAAAACCCGGGGGTATCAGTTACTGGAGAAAGAGGGGGACAGGGTGAGGTAGTTTAAAAAACAGCACTTAGCCAACATGACTTTCATACACACAGAATCCTAAAATGGTATAGGAGTTCCCTACTGATAAAGCAGGGAATGTAGACCAGAATAGCATTTCTGATGCCCAACTCAGCCTGACAGGGAATAAAATAAAATCTGGCCCCCTCTCCCAACAACCTGATGGGTCCAGCAAGCATCCCAGCCAGTCAGGAAATAAAAAAATCTGCCCCCTTCCCCAGCTACCTGATGGATCCAGTGCCCAACCCAACCCATCATGGAATAAAACAAGTCTGTCCCCCCCCTAACAACCAGACAGATCCAGTGCCCAACCTGCCTCATCAGGGCAGAAAACAAATCTGCCCCCCCCCCCAACAACTACCTGAATGGTATGATACTCAACCCAGCCCATCAGGGATTAAAAAGAAATATGTCCCTCTGTACCAAACTACCCGATCGGTCTGGTATGCAACCCAGTGCCAAACCATCAGGGATCATTCGTCCAGTATGCAACCCTGGAACAGAAAAATTAGCAGCGATTCACCACAGAGACCAATGTCATATAGGATGTTTTTTGCTGATATGGATTATGTGTATGGTTATGTATAGATTTTGAGATCTTATTCATATTACTTATTCATTCATTATTTATATACATATATATATATATATATATATATATATATATATATATGTCATAAGAGCACTTGGCACTTTAAATGAGAGTGTCTCTTTAATTAGGGACTATTTAAGTAATTCACTGAATGAGCTAGCATGCATTGACAAAGCGTCATTAGTGACGTGAAACGTACGTCTGCGTGAGCACGAGGGGTGCAGGTTGTTTTGCAATCATAGCAGTTTTTCATTGTGGAATGAACACTTTTTTATATGACCTAGCTTATAGGTTTTTATTTTACACCCGCTGTACTGGGTAGCCCTACTTTTGTTTTTTTCAGTATCTTGCAGTTTGTAGTGGCACCAGTTGTGTTACAAGTTGCCACCTGTTCTGTTCCTATCAATGTGAGTACCTACTTAGCAGTAGCCAAGATAAGCAGGATGCTTTAACAATATAATTAGTATATATTGGTGTCCTGTGTTTGATGATTTGTCAACTGATTTGATGGCTCTTTAACAGAAAATGTCATCTTGGAAACTGTGTCTTTCTAACTGGAAACCCTGTATAATAAATTAGATTTTTGTGTTACACTTTCACAGACTTGTGTAAGACTCTCATTAGACTACATCAGTAGTTTATTATTATTATTATTTATTAAGAGTAAGACACTGCCCTCCCAATGCCCATCCACTTAGGATACAGTGAGGGTCTCAAACACTACGTGAGGGGTTTGGGGCTACTGCTCCTACAGCTGCTGTACATGCTCCATGCCAGACCGCTGCCCAGCAGAATGGTGGTCCAGTTCCTGGCCCATCAAGGAATAAAACAAAATCATACCCCTCCTACAAATTACATGATGGGCCCACTGCCAAACCTAATTCATCAGGGAATTAAAAAAATCCTTGCCGCCGCCCCCCTTAACTAGCTTAAAGGTTGCGTACCCAGCATGATCTGTGAGAGAGTAAAACAAAATCTGTCCCTCCTCCTTCGCCCAACTACTTGATGGGTCCAAAGTCTAATCCGGACTGATACAGAATAAAGAAAACCTGCCCCCTCCAACCAATCAAATCCCAAATCCAATTTAGCAAAAAAAAGGGATATAATAATTAGGGAATTAAAAAAAATGTAACTCTCTCCCCCAAACCACCAGACTGGTCTGATGCCCAACCAGATCCATCAGAGAATAAACTAAAAAAATTGTTTTACCCTGAACTACTTGACAGGTCTGGTGTCCAGCCCAGACCATCACAGAATAAAAACCAAACATGGTGATATGGAGGGGGAACTATAAATGAGTTTGGTGCTGAGGATGAAACAAATTACCTGGTGCTGGGTAGACTTGAACCACTGGGTACAGTGTAGGAAGCAATACTGAAAAGCAGTGCTGGCTGTGACAAAGACCTCCCTATAGGCACTGTATGCAAAATAAATCTGTAAACTGTAAAACTGACATGAATGGGGTCATGGACAGTAAGGCCTGCCACAAAAATAAACAAAGAAAACAACATAAAAAAGGCAAGCTGAGCCTAGTTGGTATTAGCCAAGTCATGTAGTTACTGCTTTGTAATGTTCTTCATAATTCAGGCCTTGGCCTAACCACAATCCCTATTACTTACAGTACATGGCATAACCTCATCCACATATGTACCACCCGTTTCTTGTATCATGAATTGATCCAAATTACTGTTGTACTTATCCTGTGTCCCAAACAGCATAGATACATAGATACATAGACAGTGTCGGCAGATAAGGGCCTATGGCCCACCCAGTCTGCCCATTTGAGCTTGTAAGTTCAGTTTATGTTTTCCTAGAAGTCTGTTGCCCCTTACCCCTGACCTCCAGAATTCCTTTATGTCTATCCCATGCATTCTTAAATCCCGTGATTGTTTCAGCCCCCACCACTTCCTCTGGCAGGGTGTTCCACTTGTCCACCACCTGTTCTGTGAAGAAATTCTTTCTCATGTTTCCTCTGAATCGCCCTCCTCCAACTTCATCCCATGCCTCTAGTCCTGAAACATCTTTTTCGCTTAAAAATAGTGTTTTCCTGCACCCTGTTCCTCCCTGTAAGATACTTGTATGTCTCATCATATCCTCTCTCCTTCCTCTCCTCCAGGGAGTACATGTTCAGTTCCTTCAACCTGTCTTCATAGGACTTGTGATGCAACCCATGCATCATCTTTGTTGCCTCCCTGAACCTTCTCTACCCTGTCTATGTCCTTACGTAGGTATGGTCTCCAGAACTGTACACTGTACTCAGGTGGGGCCTCACTAGTGTCTTGTATAGCGGAATTATGACTCCCTTTCCTGCTGGTAATGCCCCTGCCTATACATCCCAGCATCCTAGTTGCTTTACCTGCTGCCTTGTCACACTGTTTCCTACCTTGAGGTCATCAGAGATGATAACCCCAAGATCCCTTTCCTGCTTGGTGCATGCTATATCCTCACCCCCAACTGATATATTGTGCCAGGGTTTTTGTGCCCCATATGCATTATCTTGCACTTCTTTGCATTGAATTTCAACTGCCAAACCCTTGACCATTCTTCAAGTTTCTGCAGGTCCCTTCTCATTCTGTCTACACCCTCTGGTGTGTCTACTCTGTTACAGAGCTTTGTGTCATCAGCGAACAGTGAAATTCTGCCTTCTAGATCCTGTGCAATGTCACTGATGAAGATGTTGAATAGGACCGGTCCCAGCACTGATCCCTGTGGTACCCACTGGTTACTCTTCCTCTGTGGAGTGACAGCCATTTACCACCACCCTCTGTGTCCTGCCACCCAGCCAGTTACCTACCCACCACACTACTGTCCTGCCCACACCCATATTCCCCAGTTTGTGTAATAGTCTTCTATGTGGCACAGTGTCAAAGGCCTTGCTGAAGTCCAGATAGGCCATGTCCACTGCCCTCCCCTGATCCACCTCCCTAGTCACCCAGTCAAAAAATTCAATGAGGTTGGTCTGACATGACCTCCCCCTGGTGAAACCATGCTGCCTTGGGTCCTGTAGTCCATTGACAACCAGATGTTCCACCAATCTCTCCTTCAGTAGTGCTTCCATGATCTTTCCCACTACCGAGGTGAGGCTGACTGGTCTGTAGTTCCTTGCTTCCTCTTTGTTCCCACTTTTGTATAAGGGGACTACATCTGCTGTCCTCCAGTCTTTGGGTACCTCCCCTGTTTCCAGTGATTGGCTGAACAGGATAGCCAGATAGCATGGCCGTTGTTTTCTTAACCTATTATAGTCAAGCCAATTTTGTATGAAAAGCTCTTGGGAATTTATAATTTAACTCCTGACTATTACTGGATTCAAAATGCAAATGTAATAAAACAATAAATAAAATGTGATTTATCCAGTTTGTTTTTACTGCTATATGTATTATATATATGTTTTTACCAAGCACCATATTTTTAATCTGTATGCATGTTATGTTTGTCGTGATTTTAATATCAATACAATAAACTTTACTTGACTGACTTTTTGAATTCTAACTACAAAATACCATTGCCTACATGTAACAATCCTTGTACATTTTCACAATTCCTAGGTAGCTTATTAACAACAGTTTTAACAACCGATGATAGTCACCAATGTTTACCCTGTTTGTTCTGTTTCCTAGGTATCTAGTGAACTCTGGTAGGATATGTGGCACCATACACAAATCAGGAAGTTGCCCCCTTAATAGAGTGTGGTCTAGCAGAGCAAAGGCCTTGGTCAGGTCCACAAAGACAGCCTTTACTATAGTATCCCTATCTATGGAGAAGCAGTGGTCATTTATGAGCCTAATCAAGGCTGTCACTGTACTGTGACAAGTTCTTAAGGCATTTGGGAGTAATAAGACCAAGTGCATTTAGTTGCCTTACCAACTGAACACACAGTAGCTTTCCTGTAATTTAACAATTTCAGGGAGAATGGCAATGGACAGATAATGTTCTGCCCTTTGCCTGTCTCAGACCTTGCGTATCAGAGTGACAAGTGAACATTTCAAATCTGTTGGTGCCACAGCACATATCAAATAATGTTTTAGAAGCTTTGTCAATTGGGTGCAAATTACTGAGACAGCGATTTTCAGTATTTTAAAATCAGTTTCATCACATCCTGTTCTCATCTTCTTACCCTTACTCAACAATTCATAAACCTCCTTTACAGACAACACCCTTAGATACAGACTACAGTCAGAATGATCCTTCTGTTTATGCTCAACAACACTATTCCTCTCTTCTCTTCCATTTCATTCTCCTCTTTTAGGCATTTACCAAGGACTGAGAAGCAATAATTAAAGTGTGGCAATCCTTGACGCATCATTTACAAGTTCTTCACCAATAAGCATGCATTTTACACTAGAAATTTCTCTTAACAATTTGATAATTCATATATATAGTGCATGGTGGAATGCTGTTATGCATGGAATTCCATGCCTGGAATATGCTTGTTGTGCTGCAGCAGAGACATCCTTATGTTGTGCTGCGGCAGCAATGTCACTACTGCAGCATAGCATCATAGAATGCTGCTACACAGCTGTGTTCTTCAATTCAATTGAGCTGGAAGCTGATTTTTTTCAACCTGAACTTACAGAAACAGCTGTAGCACATTGAATCAGTAATGTGATCATGCCACCAAACTGTCAACTGCCCACCCCCCCAACTGTTAGTTCACTGAAAGGAAGCAGTGTCTAAAATCAGCATGGATTCCCATACTCTATAAAGGATACTGTATGGGCATCCATACACAGACAAGCTTCACTCTTGAGGTCCCTGGTTGCCATAGAAACCTCTCGATGCAGACACAGGCTTGTTGTATATACTGTAGCTGCCCATACATTATGCTCTGTTGTTGCTTGTTTACTGTTTTCAGTTATAAGAATCATGTGTCTTATTTAACTGTGATTTAATTTTACTAGCATTTCACTTGCAATGTCATTCACTATTGTGCTACTATTTTCCAGCACATGTTTAATTGTAACTGACATCCCACGTCACAGTGGAAATCATAACTTGTAATTTTTATGTCTGCATGTATTAAATAAATTTCAATAAATAAATGAATATGAATAATTTTACACTGTGGGTGAAACTGCCACAAAGCATAGAAGGATGTGGTGCAAAGGTAGCAAACATAACTGTGCATATCCCAAGTATAAATCCCAGTGCAGCCATTAGCATACTCTGTGACCTAATCTCCCTGTGCTTGGGCCCCCCCGAGGTTATAACTGATGGAAGCTGGATCCCCTTATCTCACTAAAAAAGGAGATGTATATAAGTTAAGCTACCCAGGGTAAATTAAGCATTATGGTGTGACCAAGGGGTGTGTCACAGTAGATTCATATAACCTTACACTACAGGACCATGAGGTATGAGGTTAAGCTGAGTGCTTTATGTCCCTCAGATTAGATTAACAAAGGTAACCCAATGCCTGGAGTACCTTAATGCTATTATCAATCAAAAATATTTTCCTTTTTTTTATTGTAATATTTTTATTAATTGAACTATTGAAATTAGGTTTTACAGAATTTAATTTGACCCTTTAGAACATGACCCTGCAAACAGAATGCGCCATTTCAATCGATTGTTTTAGAATAAATGACAGCTAACCAGAGTGAGTTGTGACACTGCTTTATCCATTGTAAATAAGCATTGGTTAATGGTTAATGCCAATAATGTTTGCTTACAAATGTTAGTAGTGAAATTGCTATGCTTAGTATGTGACAGAGGGGACCCTGTTGTGGAGCCAGACTACCTTGACATTGTACAGAGGCTCAACAATCTTTAAGATTGTAAGCAAGAGCTGGCCATTTATCAGACCATCTACCTCTGAATAAACATCTATCAAGGGATTAGCTATTTAACAGTCACTGTCCTCAACCAGATGTGAATAAAACCCTAATAAAGGTAGTACCAGAGATAATCCAGAAAACTATAGAGCAGTCAGTTTGAGATCTATTATGGGAAAATTACTTGAAAGCATTCTTAAGGAAATGATAGTAGAGTTCCTAGAAACAAACAATCTCCAGGACAACAGGCAACATGTGTTTATGAGGGTCAGGTCATGTCAGATTAACCTCACTGAATTTTTTAACTGGGTACAACCTAGGATACTGAGGGAACTAAGGGAGGTGCTGGCCACAACACTAGCAGCTATGCTTAGCCTGTCATTGGAAACAGGGGAGGTGCTGAAGGACTGGAGGATTGCTGATGTGGTCCCGCTATACAAAAATGAAAACAAGGAAGAGGTGGGTAACTATAGACCAGTCAGCCTGACCTCCGTGATATGCAAATTAATGGTAAAACTGCTGAAGGAAAGGATAGTGGAACACCTGGCACCCAATAGGCTGCAAGGTTTCACTGAGGGGAAGTCATGCCAGACAGACCTCATAGAGTTCTTTGATTAGGTTACCAGAGAGGTCAGTTGGGTGGGGCTGTAGATGTAGCATACCTAGATTTTAGCAAAGCAATTAATACAGTTCCACATAGAAGGATGATAAACAAACTGGAGAACCTTGGAGCTGGTTGGAAGGTAGTGAGATGGGTAGAGAGTTGACTGGAAAATAGAACTCAGAGGGTGGTGGTGAATGGTATATACTGTGCAGTGGTCAGAGTGACCAGTGGAGTTCCTCATGGATCTGTGCGGTATCACATCAACTCCGCATAAACATTTCATCGCAATCATTTTGTCGAAAAAATTTCATCGGAATGAATATCAGCGCATTACACATTTTGTCGCAATTTTGTCCCATACCACAGTCACAAAACGCAAAAACGCTTATTATTCCTACCTTAATTTGATGATCATGTCATTTGTATTTTTCAACTAACCATGTTGAAGTTAGTAAGTTTAGCTGTCTGTAAATTTAAATTTAGCCCTCGAGTAGGTGCAGTTTGACTGGTGATAGTATTTGATCACATGGAGTCATATAGGTTGGCCAGGTTATTTTTCTGCTGCACTGTGTTTTATTAATAAAGTATTTATGGTTTTGGCTGGAAAGTGCTGCTTTTTTTCTAGTGTATGTAACTGTGCATCGAGATAAGCATAGCAAGTTATGAATTCAGCATTTGTTGTTCGCAGCTTTTTATTTCACTCACAACATACCATTTACTGTGCAGTTGCCCTCTCCCTTTCTGATCCTGAAAGCTTTCAGGTACGGTCATGTCCTCTGGTTCAGATGGTTCCAGTGTGAGGGATGCCAACAGCTCTTTTGCTGCAGCAACATTTTCAAATGGGGATAGCAATGCTTTCATGTAGTATGACTCAGACCTCAATATAGGGACCCCAATTGAAGATGGCAGCATCAGATATATGGAGTGTGTTCAAGCAGTTTGGAAAAAAAGTATCCATAAAGCAAGAAGGATATACTAGAACAGGACAACCTTTGAAGCAAATGTCTGAGTAAACTGGGTGATGTGAGGTCTAAGAGTACTTAAATGGCTGTAGCAACTATGAATGCACTGTAGGTGAGTGCGCACTGAACACCGACTTAATATGCGCTCAACTGTCATGCGTCGCAGAGTCAGTGCACTAAAAGGTATTGCGATTTAATTACCGTGCAGTAATTGACAGCAACAAAATGTTTTATGTGGAAAAGACATGGAACCATCTGTGCTAGTCCCAGTCCTCTTCAATGTCTTTATCAGTGACATCGCTGAGGGGCTGAAAGAGAAAGTATGCCTGTTCGCAGATGACACGAAACTCTGCAACAAGGTGGACACGCCACACAGGGTGGAAAGAATGAAAAGGGACATAAAATGACTGGAAGACTGGTCAAAGAACTGGCAGTTGGGTTTCAATGCTAAGAAATGCAAAGTAATGTATATGGGGCACAAAAATCTGGGGGCAATTTACCACCTAGGGGGAGAGGAAATTGCAAGCTCCAAGCAGGAACGAGATCTGGAGGTCATCATCTTGGATGACCTGAAAATGAAAAAACAATGTGATAAGGCAGCAGGGAAGGCTGGCAGGATGCTGGGCTGCATAAGTAGGGGAATCACCAGCAGAAGAAAGGAGATAATAATCCCGTTGTAGGATCATTGGTGAGGCCTCACCTCAAGTACAGCATCCAGTTTTGGAGAACCCATCTTCAAAAGGACATAAACAGGGTGAAGGCAGTACAAAGGAGGGCAACCAAAATGCTGAGAGGCCTGCACTATAAACCCTATGAAGACAGGCTGAGGGAGTTGAATATGTACTTACTGGAAGATAGGAGGGAAAGGGGGGACATGATTGAAACTTTTAAATACCTCACGGGGAAAATAGAGTTCAGGTTGGTACCATCTTCCAAAGAAAAAGATGCTCAAGGACTAGGGGGCACAATACGAAACTGGAGGGAGGGAGGTTCTGGGGTAATGTGAGGAAGTACTTTTTCACAGAAAGGAAGATGGAAAAATGGAACAGTCTGCCGGCAGAAGTGGTGAAGGCAAAAATGGTTACAGGTTTCAAGAGAGCAGGGACAGACACAAAGGGTGTTTGAAAATACAAGGGGAGGGGACAGTGGGCTGATTATGATTCACTTAGTCATGATAACTATGGTAACTGGGCAGACACGGTGGGCCTGTGGGCCCTTATCTGCCGACAACTTCTGTTTCTATGGGTTACAAAGGCAGCTGACAGAGGACAGACAGTTGATATACTGTACCTTGGCTTTAGTAATGCCTTTAACACGGTCTCTCACAGGAGACTCAAGAAACAATGGGCTCTCTTAGGGTGGAAGACAGAGTAACAGCATGGGTAGAAAGCTGTCTAAAGGAGAGCACTCAGTGGGTGGTTATAGATGGGAATTCCAGGTGGTTAAGGAAGTGGCTACTGGGGTGCCACAAGGTTCAGTTCTGGGTCTGGTCCTTTTTAACACTTACAGTACAGGTGTAACATTGGGGAAGGAATTAAAGGAAAGATCTGCCTATTTGCATTTGACAAAGGTCTGCGGAGTGTGGACAGGGAGGAAGGGGTCAAATCTTGGAGGGAGGACTTTAAGAAACTGGAAAAATGTTTCCTGTCTAAGGCAGTTGAAATCCAATGTTAAAAAATGCAAAGTATTCCATATCGGGAGAAAAATATGCAAAAAGACAACAGCATATGGGTGATAAAGTAGTAGAGTGTACAGCTGAGAAAAGGGATCTGGGTGTGCTAATTTCAGAAAGACTGAAATCATTGGCTCAGTTCAACAAAGTGGTAGGTAAAGCAAACAAGATGCTAGGGTGTATAAGAAGAGGAACAACAGTAGAAGAAAGGATGTGATTGTTCTCCTGTATAGATCTGTGGTTTATCCACACCTGGAGTACTGTGCAAGATCCTGGAGTCTATACCTTCAGAAGGACCATCAGAGAATGGAGGCAGTGCAGAGGAGGGCAAACAAATGGTCTGAGGTTATGGGAGAAATCGTATAAGGAAGAGCTGAGAACTCAACATGTATACTCAGGAAACAAGAAACAAAGGGGGGGGGGCATGACAGAAACATATATGTGTAGGTGTCTCCATGTGATTAATAGAGTAAACTGGAATGAATTGTTCACTTTAAAAGCAAACACTAACACAAGGAGGAATTCACTGAAGCTTGTTGGAGGAATATTCAGGAGGGATGTCCAAAAACACTTTTTCATTGAAAAGCTGGAGCACAGATGGAACAAACTGCTAAAAAAAGGTAGCATGTGTACAAACAATGGGGTATTCAAACTGGGGTGAGAAAGGCACAGTGATCTGATAAGATCAGTAAATGATAAGGATGATGTCTGAAAATAGTGACTGGTCAATAGAGCCATCAGTCAAGTACTAGGTAAGGTTAGACAGACTGGGTTAGACTGAATGGCCTTTTCTTGCCACCACATTCTCTGTTTCTATGTAACCATAGAATCAATATTAGAGCAGCTTTCAGAAGTTGCTGCTGACTACCCATCTCATGCCCTGAATCAAGAGGCAGAACTAAGTAAGATTTAATAGTGACATTCGTATTATTAGTTAGTTACAGATGGAAAATAAATTAATATCTTACCTGCTCTGATGGAGTTGGGGAAACCTGGAAACCTGGGGAATCTGCTAGGGACTTTTAAAGCACAGTAAGAGGAGGTTGAGAAGACACAACGGGTAAGAGATCCTAGAGGATGGTTAGAAATGAATTACAAGGATATTTATCTGATATTATCTGTGATCAGGCCTAGATAGATAAAGGAGAAAGTGTTATGATGGGTGCCAGGAGAAACAAATAGAGAAGACAGTAGTGGCACAAAGCAACTAGCACTGCTCTGGCACTATTACCCTAAGCCTACCAGCCCTATTCTGGCACAATTACCCCATAGCCTACCAACCAGTTCTGGCACTGTTGCCCCTGAGGCTACTACCACTGCTCTTGGACCTGGAACATTCATGCCGCCTAAGAAGGTCTAGGGTTAAACCCTCCCACAAACCCTGGATTACACCCAATCTTATCGATCTGTATAAGTCCCGCGACCAAACTTGGACATGTTTCAAACCCTCACAATCTCTGCCTGACCTCCTATTCTACAGGTCACTCAGGAATTCTTGCACAAAGACTGTCCACACTGTTAATGCCCTCTACTTCAAATCAAATCTCCAGTCTAACCTTAACTTCCTCACAAAATTCTAAAAAGTTATTCACTCCCTCTTTGATCCCTCAGCCCCGTCTGCTCCCCCTGTCTTTTTGGTGGATGGCTCACTGGTCTCTGACCCTCCCTCAGTTGCCGCTCATTTTAATAAATTCTTCACCACCTGTGCTCTACCCTCTCATCCATCTCCTGGTCACTTCCCCCTCTGTCCCCTGCTGCCCTCCCTCCCCTTCCCTCTCACCTGAAGGTTTACCTTTCCCTCCTGTTTACCCCCAGGAAGTCTTCCTCACCTTAACCTCACTTAACCCTTCTAAGTCCATTCCTGATGGGCTGGACCCCAAACTTCTACGTACCATGGCTCCAGCCATTCCCTCTCCACTTGCTCACCTTCTAAACCTCTCCTTCTCCCTCAGTGCTGTCCCACAGGCTTGGAAAGTTGCAAAAATTCTGCCTCTGCATAAAGGGAGTAACCTTTCCTCCCCTGGCAACTTTGGGCCGATCTCACTCCTCCCCACTTTTACAAAGCTTCAGGAGACCATTGTGTACTGTAGGCCTGCTGACTTCCTTTACTTCTCTATTTCCTCTCCTCTTTCCAGTCCAGTTTTAAGAATTACCACTACGGTGTTTCCTCCTTGATGCCAGTAACTGATTCTGTCCTCACTAGGATGGATAAGGGACATATCCCCTCAACTACAGTCATCGATCTGACCAAAGTTTTTGACTTGGTAACCCACCTTCTCCTCCTCAACAAGCTGAGCTCAGCTGGCCTCTCAGTGTCCATTGTTAATTGGTTCTGTTCATACCTCACAGGCTGTCAACAGTCAGTACAGGTGGGAGATGTCCTGTCCTCCCCATCCTAGCAGGGGTTCCACAGGGCTCCATCCTGGGTCCTGTCCTGTTCCCTATTTTCCTAAATGACCTCCCTTCTGCTTGTGTCTCTTCACATATCCACATGTGTGTTGATGGCATGGTCATTTACACCTCTGGTCCTTTGGCCCCAGTTGTAATAGGACCACTCCAGCAGGAGTTACACAACGTTCTGCACTGGTTCCATGCCAACCAACTTGGGGGCAGCATCAAGAAGACTGTGTCTGTGGCCTTTGGCACCAGCCAGAAACTGGCTAGGCTCTTGTCTCCCACCACCAGCACCACCACCACCACTGTTTTCTCCACACTAGATAGCACCCTTCTGGAGGGTGTCCCTGCCTTCAAGTACCTTGGAGTGTGGCTTAATAGCAAGTTTCTCTGCCCACGTCAATGCCATCTATGCTAAACTCTGCCCTAAACTCGGTGCCTTGTACCACAGTAAGGACTGCTTTTCCCTCCAGGTCCACCAGGCGCTTGTAACCAAAATGATTCTCCCAATATTCAACTATGCGGATGTAGTCTATGACACCGCTTCTTCCTCCTACCTTGCCAGACTGGATACCCTCTGCAATGCCTGCTGTCATTTCACTACCAACAGTCCCCTCCATACTCATCACTGCTCCCTCTATTCCTCCCTCTTCATCCTCCCACTACCTTCACATCGCAGTCCCACAGTGCTGCCTTCATCACTAAATATTGGTTTGGGTCCCTTCCCTCCTACCTTTCCTCACTTACCTCCACTGTCCCCTAATTTTCTCACTCTCTCCACTCCAGGGACCCCCACACCTTCTCCATTCCCCACCTTTACTCCTCTGCTGGACAAGCAGCTTTTTCCTACCACCTTTCTTCCCTCTGAAATCTACTTCCCTCATCTCTCCATCTCTTTCCATCTCTCTCTCCCTCACCACCTGCCTTTAGACATTAGCGAAGGCATCTTCCTGCACCCTCCTTTTCCTGTCAACCCCCATCTTGACCTCTCATCTTCTATTCTGATCCTCCCCTGCTTTAAGCCCCCACCTCAATTGAGGCTATTTAGCATTGTCACCTACCGTAGACATTATGCATTTTACTGTCCACATTTCACTGCATTATTCCATGCTGTTAATATATCTGGTCGCCTCATTTGCTATAATATCTGTATTTGTTGCCTATGTAACTACATTATGTTTTGTAACACCGTTCCTTCTGTAATCCCTTCCACTGGGTCGCACCTGGAAACAAGCCTCAGCTCAGTGTGCCTTTCCTAGTTAACCAATTTTTAAATAAGCAAGTAAGTAAGTAACTAACTAAATAAAGAAATAAATAAACTAACTGTGAGTCAACCAGCTCAGCTCTGATGCTACTATACCTCAGCATACCAGCCGTGTTCTGTCACTATTGCTTCTAAGTCTACCAACCCTGCTCTGGTGCTATTATCGCTGAACCTAGCCACCCTGTTCTGGCATTATTGGCCTCTAAGTCTAAAAGCCCTGCTCTGGCACTATTACCCCTGAGCCTAACAGTCCTGCTCTGGTACTATTACTGGAGCCTGTCAGCTTGCTGTGTAAAAGCTCATATGCCTAGCAGCCCTGCTCTGAAACTATTGCCCCAATGCCTACCAACCCTGCACTGGCACTGCTGACTCTAAGTCTACCAGCTCCTCTTGCACTATTAATCCCAAGCCTACTGTCCCTGCTCTGGCACGTTTTTCACTATCTGCCAGCTTAGCTCTGGTGCTATTACCCCAGCCTAACAGCCCTGCTCTAGCACTACTACCAGAGCTTGCAGTCACTGTTGTTATTTCCCATTGCCTATCAGCCATGCTCTGCACTGTTACCCCAATCCCCTACCAGTCATGCTGTGGCACCACAGACTCTAACCCTTCCAGCTGCTATGGCACTATTACCCCAGCCTACCATCCCTGCTCTGTCACTACTTCCACTGTCTACAGCCCTGCTGTGCACTATTACCACGGAGTATACCATCACTACCCTGGCAAGCTTACCTTATTGCCTACCAGCTCTGCTATGGCACTAATACTCATTATCTTAACAGCCCTGCTCTGGCACTATTGCTTCTGAGCCTACCAGCCCTGCTCTAGCACTATTACCCTATCACCTACCAGCTCTGCTCTGGCATTATTACCCCACTGCCTACCTGTCTTGATCTAAACCTAATGCTCCTGAGTCTACCAGCTCCGCTTTAGTGTTATTAGGCCCTACAACCTGAAATTAATCAAAAGCCACCTCTGGGTGGGTAACTATGGGATAAAGGGCTGGTTGAACACAGTCCTCCAAAATGTTCTGGACAGCTTCAGTCAGCACTCCTCCTTCCAGCAACAGTGAGCAGTGAACACTCTCCATGGTTTAGTAAAACCTGTGAACTCTTGTTTATGCTCATTGGGGATTGACGCTGATGCAGCATTGCAGGAACTATATCACTGTCCAAATAAAAACCTTATGAGGTAACACTTAGCCAACCAATGAAGCATGCCTATGCCAGTCACTGGCAGATGTGAGACCTGTGATTGTTTCCCAACAAAGCGGGCTCAATTTTGGCTTGCCACATGTAAAGTTTTTTTTTTATTTTTTATTTTATTTTATTTAAACAGCAGTTTGGAAAACCTTTGAGCCATAGGCTCATTTACAAAGGTACCTTGTCACAGTAAGACAAACCAAAATACACAGTATAGCAGTACAACACATAAGTATAACAGTAAATTAAGACATAGACACAAACAAGCTGGTACAGGTAGGATGGATGCAAACAATACCAGAGTTATGTTGTCCTTAGCAGCTTAGTAATAAGCTTTGTCATAAAGTATTGAGTACGGCTTGACTAGCGGCAGTTACAGCATCGGGTGTTAATAAGGTGGTTACGTAAGGAAGTTTTGAAGCACGATGAAGTTGGAGCTCTCGGAGATGGAGGGGGCAGTGTGTTGAACCAGGAGGGGCCCTAAAGCTGAAGACTCTTTGGCCGTGAGAGGTCCTAGCTCTAGGGATAACAAGAGAGGTTTTCCCAGAGGTCCAGTATGAACTAGAGGGACAGAGCCGTATGGTGGTGGTCAATCCTGGTGGGGAAAGCCCAAGGAGGGTCTTTTATAAGGGTACAGGTAAGATATTTGAGGCACTCGTCGAGATCAAGTACCAGCGCTTTAGCATACAGTAGACAGGTGTGTGTCATCCTAGGTGCTCCAGTAATTAACCTGCAGGCCTTATTCAGAGTAGTGCGAATTTTATGGAGTGCGGTCTGATCAGCAGCACCATACACCGGCAGTCCATAGTCCACTAGGGACAGGAGAGAGGAGTTGGCTTAGGGCCTGCAATCTGAAGTTCATGCAGACCTACCTCTGGGTGGTTGATCATTAGTAGAAAGGCAGGATAAACATAGAGTTCCCTTAAATGTTCCCAGTCAAAGCCAGATAGACCTGCTACAGTTGACAGTAAATAGAAATTACTTCCAGTATGCATTAATGCAAAACATGAGCCCAGGTGTTTTGCATTGAAGACTGTACTTTTAAAATAATTTTCTTCTTCTTCTGAGCCTACAATGATCCCGATATTTCCATTTATGACCAAGTGGCCTCCTTTTCTTGGCTCAAGTCAATGGCTATAAGACAGTAAGGAGCCCCAAGACAGGGAACATAGAAAGAAGACAAGGCACCCATGGTAATGGCAAGGGAGGATGTGGGGGTCCTTCAGAGGGGAGGCCCAAACATGGAAGGCAGAGAACCCCTGCAGAAAAGAAAGAAACTTCTGGTGGGGAACTAATTTGTTACTCAGGTAGTTTTGGGAACACCATGGGAGAGAAGGAGGGAGGCGAGGTACCTACCTGGTGCCTTGGTACAGAGGAAGGGGGAGGGTTCTATGTCATAATAGCGATCGCAAAACAGTGATCACTCTTGTGGCGAGTATATATCGCCGAAAAGCAATTTGGCAATATACACATGCACATCCAGCAAATAAATCCAATGTTTATGCGAGAGGTGGGCTGTGCCTCCACACACACACATGTCCTCGTGGGCGCTTTGCCCCCTGCACTCCTCTGATTTTAGATTACCAACTCCAGGGGGGTGCATGTCAGGGAGGAGGCAACACTCGAGAATGCAGCATAAGAAAAACAACCGCTGCAAGCAGTGGCAAAAATGTCTCCCTGGTCTAGCCCCGAACCCAGTGCCTAGTGCACCAGAGCCAGACACCCTCACCACCACACCACATGGCTGGCTTGGCTGCAGCAGGCACATTCCCCTGCCCAAACCCTCTTCCATATCCCCCCCTTCTGATCGCCATCCCTCACTGTTCTATTGCTACTCTTGCAAGGTAGCCCAACATGATAGTGCTAAAAATGAGTTGCTGTTTTTACAGTAGCTCATTCTCAGTCACTATCATTACTGGATACCGGAGGGGGAGTAGATCCTTAGGATCGCTAGGGTGGCAGGGCAGAAGGGGGAGCTGGATGTCACTGTCCATCTGGGGACAAATGATCTGGCAGAGTACGCAGGAGGAGTGGCACAGGATAGGTTTATGGAGTCAAAGAGGGGCCTGAAGCAGGTAGCATGTGCGATGGCCTTCACTGAGGTACTACCTGTGCAAAGTTGGGGTGACAAAGAAGGAATACCGCAACATGGTTTTCAACAACTGGTTGAAGGTATGGTGCAGGGGGGAGGAGTTTGGTTACATTGAGAACTGGGGTCCTATCTGGAGGGATAAAGGCCTGTATAAATGGGATGTCCTCCATCCATCCAGGAGAGGAACAGCAGTCTTGGATGGATGGTTTAAATGCTACTTCAATGGACATTTACACTAGCCAAATGGAGAGGCAAAAGAAATGAGTGAGGCAATGAATGCCCAGGGGAAACAAATTCCCCAAGGAAAGGGAAAAGTAGGGGTCGGGGGGAAAGTAGTGTCAAGAGGTGAAACTAGGGCAGAGGAAAATACTAGGGTAGGTGGGCAGAGGGAACATAAAAAGGGGAAGGACAATACAGTGAAAGATGTAGGGTGAAGGATAAACTCCAGAAGGGAGGGAAAAGTGGGGGTAGGGAGAGACAACAGGAGTGGACAGCCAAGTGTGCAAACGTAAGGAGCCTAGAAAACAAAATCCCTGACTTTGAGGCTACCATTGCTGAGGTGGATCTGGATCTGGTATACATAGCAGAATCATGGTGTACTGACAACCACAGCTGGGAGATGGCCATACGGGGGTTACAGCATGTTTAGAAAGGATGGGACAGGGAGGAAAGGGTGTTGTTTTATATGTAAGGGAAGGAATGAAGGCCACAGAATTACAAGGACCCAGTGTGAAAAAGGAGGGGCTGGAGGTTCTTTGGGTTGGTTTAGAATCAGGGTCCTGGGCCTTTATATGCGTGGGGGTGGTGTATAAGCCACCAACACAGGGGGAGGCACTGGACAGGATTTGGGGGGAGGCTATAGGCAAAATGGCAAGTAAACGGTAAGTAGCAATTGTGGAGAACTTTAATCTGCAAGATATAGACTGCAACATCCTGGCAAAGCAGCAACTAGGAACAAGGTCATCTGAGTGTTAGGCTTGGTCCCCCTAGCCCATATTGGCTACCCACTGTGCACCGCCAAGAATCTATTCATATATTCAAATGTTACTAATGCTTATGGCATGGGTACGTACCATACAAGTGTAAGCACCAGAATATATTATTATTACTTACAATATTATTGTAATGCTAAGAAATGCAAGTAGTGATCCAAGTATATATGTGATATTCTTTGTACTCCTCTGAGAAGTCATTATATAGCCTGCACTGCCATCATGCAGATTTATGTAACACCATATTTATATCTATATTTTGTATGCTTTCTTTGCATTCTGTTTTAGCTGACTTTACAAAATTGTATATCTCTAGATAACACTGTAGAGCCACCTAACTTTCAGCCAATAGGGCATATTTTTTGTATCTAGTCAGCCTGGTAATGTAGAGTTGTTATGGTAATTATTCTCATATATAACCTGCTGTATTATGTATTCCCTCTGAGACCTCTTTGTACCCTGGGGTATGTGGGAAACTCTTAGCTCCCAGTGTCTATTGATAAAACCTTTTTAAGGGTGAATGCTTATTTTCTGTAACACACAAGTTTATTACTATACTTGCCACTTGTCTGTGACTTTTCTTCTAGCTTATTACCAGGAAGACCCTGCTGAGTGTGGAAGTATTTTCCCCACACCTAGCATTTTGGCGACCATACACAGGTGGTCTAAACTAATGGAGATTCACTGTTTGCTGGCACTTCCCTTCCCTTGCAGGTTATAAGCAGATGTACACACCCATATCACCTCATCCGTATTTTCTACTCCGTAGCATCTTGTATGGTCTGGCTGCTTACTGGGCACGGTTGATACCATCTCATCCTGCTCAATGGCAGTTTTAACTTGCAGGATTGCGAGAGTGCAGACGCCTGACCATCTGTTTGGTTCAACCTCTGTGGATCGATACACAGTAGGAGACCACTGATGGGTTAATTTTGGGTTTCCCAATTTCTTTTCTACTATGTTCAATATCTGCTCAGATCTGAGCCTCAACATCTGCAACTTTCTTGCTTCCCATGGAGGCTGGAGTGACTTCACGCTGGACGCAAGCCATTCCAATGACCCTGTGCTGGGGATCTCAACCCAGTACTCTGAGATGAGACAAACAGCCAAAAAGCATGATGGCAATGGGCTGTTGGTCGTGGCTCTTTATGCTGCTTTGGAAGCCTCCGAGGTGAGGTTTCATTCCCTTGAACTGCAACTCTCAAATCTTAAGAAAGAGTTGGGATTGCAGGCATCTGAAAGTCTTAAGAAAGAGCATGGCTGGAAGAGGGACTTCAGTCGCTGTGCAGTAGGAATGATACTTTTGCAGTGTTCTGTACAGAATAATGATCAAGAGTTATGTATGTTGAGAGAGGAATGTGACAGGCTGAAGCAGGATAAGAAACAGGTGTTGCAGATGAATGACTTGTTGACTGATATGAATGAGTCATTGCAAAGTGAGAATGAGGATTTGCAGGAGAATATATAACGGGTAAGTACTGAGTTGGATAGGGAGCTTAGGGACAACTGCAAATTGGGCAACACATAGACAGTGTTACAGAAAGAGGTTGCAAAAGGTGTTGGACAGAATAATGCAAAAGTTAGTCACTTGCAGTGTACAGCAAAGATGGCAAAACTGTGCCATCAGCAAGAGGTTTTGGTTGGTCATGTCAAAGTTATGGGTGGTTTCCATTACATATCCATCAATCTCACGTCATCCAGTGATCCCGACTCTGGCAATGACAACAGCCAAGATGGCACCCAGCCATGCTCCTTTGTGACACTGTGACATCCACCCCCGCCATTCCCAAGATGGTGCTACCCTAGGCCGTTCCAACGTGACCCTACTTCATCAACGCAATGACGATTATCATGTGCGATGCCAAGATGATGACCCTTATCATAGAGGGGGAGGTCAAGGCCAAGGAGCCCCTCCAATTACCACCCTGAAGAGGGGACAAACAGGAGATCTATCAGATGATCGAGGCCACCCTCGCTCGGACCGAGACGATTGTGGAACAAAAGCAGGTTTTCAAAGACAAATTATATGCTATGTTAAAAGAAGCCACTACCCAGACATCACTCATCCACTCTGTGGCCGTTGCTGCAGTGGAGGCCATGCTTTGTGATGCACACAGTCCACCACCCTTCCCTGGTGCACGACCAATGGTCCAGACTAATCCCCTTCAGATGGCCAACTCTGTGCAGCAGATCACTAACAGTATATGCTGCATGACCCCCAATGACAATCTTATTTGCCATTTGGAAAAGATTTATTCCAAATCTGAGATATTCAGTCTACCAACAGCCTACCAGGTACAGATCCTTCAGCAGACTGTAGACTCCGGCCTCTGGTCGAAACTCCCAGAGGTAATCCACCAATCCACAGAATCGACTTTTGATGATGTTGCTGCAGAACTTGTTGCCGCACACACCCCAGGCGTGGTTGGTTTTATGTAGACCTATCCCATTAAACAGACTGCCAAAGAAAACCCAGCATCATACCACCAAAGGTAATGGCTGGCCTACCATACTAGTAAAGTACTCTCACAAGAGGATTCGGACACTGAACAAATTGAGTAGAAAATCTTGTTTATTTGGAACATGATTCTGGCTGTCCATGACAAGGTTGAGTCTGTGGTTTTCCCCCAGAAAGGACACATTTGCAGATATTCTCAGGAAGATGGAGCATGTCTATCAGCTCTGCCTCCGAGATCTGAACTCTGGCTCAAAAGCCAAGGTGGCCATGGCACAATCTACCAGTGAACCCACAACCAACTACACTGTGGAGGGCAAGGACACTAAGGCTGTGCCCTCTGATGAGAAGCAGAACTATGGGGGGGACCACAACAAGAATAGGAAAGGATGGAAACATTGGAATAACCCCAATTCCAACCAGAATGAAAATTGGGGCAATCAAAATCATCAACAAGGACCTTCCTGCTGAGATATAGTGGTGGAGAACAACAATCTCTGTACACTCCTGGGCAAGGTCCAATCTGTGGCTGATGCCATCCTGAAACAAACCATTGAAGCTCTCACTCTGGTAACCCAGCCCCTGCTAGGCTAAGGAGATACTGGCACATCCTCAGGCCAGGCCACAGCAGGCCCAATTCCTGAGGCCCTGTCCATTGCAGCAACTACCACTACAATACAATATCTTTATCGACACAAATGGAAGGCCTTACACAAAGGCCACGGTCGGGGATGACAAGTTGTTCTACTGCTAGATACAGGCACGGCTGTGTCTGTATCACATGATGACGATCCAGCAAATTCCTCTTGGTCCACCAGCTGAAGGACCAATACACAAGGTGTGGATGGCACTAGATTGCCTACCTACCGTTCTATTGTGCTGTCCATGTTGTTGGGCAACCTCAACATGAATCACACTTTTGACCTCATGGTATTGCATCATCACCCCAGTATACTAGG
The DNA here is from genome assembly GCA_016271365.2 of Neoceratodus forsteri. Classification (NCBI taxonomy): domain Eukaryota; kingdom Metazoa; phylum Chordata; order Ceratodontiformes; family Ceratodontidae; genus Neoceratodus; species Neoceratodus forsteri. The sequence continues at coordinate 1,058,767,527 of CM028130.1, read as the reverse complement.
AATTGATTTCCTAGCACTACACGGCTGTGTAGTAGATTTAGCTAACTGACTTCTGATCCAGATCAGAGGGAACTACCACATGGTCATGATTTCTGATTCTCATATAGTTGCCATTGCTGTCAATGGAGACACAAAGTTCTAGAGAAACTCCAGGTAGTCCATGGGTAATGTCCTATTTCAGTTAAATCCTTCAAAATGCTGCCTCTCCCGATGTGTCCAATAAAATAAACTCTTTCTTTTCAAAGATGGGGGGGCGTAAAAAATCACATACATAGACAGGTCTTTTTTATCCAAAGTCTTGTTCCTTTATTTGTTTTCTCGCCCATACCCTCTACGTTTCACCAACAATATTGGCTTCCTCAGTAGGTGCCTTCATAAACTTTATATACTGTACAGTGATCCAATTAGATATTCATCCAGCAAGACTGTTTAATTCAAAATCACATCCTTTTCAATCTTTGTTTCAAATGGTTTTGCTTCCTGTAATTTTGTAGGCCCCACGTTATGGTTGCTCTTTTCTTTATAGCTTTTGTATCCACGCCAAGTTGCTCCTTTCGATTTAGCTGAAGGACCAATGCTCAAGGTGTGGATGGCACTAGATTGCCTACCTACCATTCTATTGTACTGTCCATGTTGTTGGGCACCCTCGACACGAATCACACTTTTGACCTCATGGTATTGTGTCATCACCCCAGTATTCTAGGAATTGATTTCCTAGCACTACACAGCTGTGTAGTAGACTTAGCTAACTGACTTCTGATCCAGATCATTGCTGTCTATGGCAAGGAATATGACATCATAGCTCTATTCCAGACACGAGTTTTTCAAGGAACTGTTGCCCATCTTGCAGAAGCATCTTGATGTTTTTGCAACACACAAACATGATTGTGGAAGAATGCACACTATCATTGAAATGCCAGGCCCTGACCATGACAGGCAAAAGCAATATTCTTTCCCTGCAGAGGTCTTACCATCGCTCAGAGAAACCATTCAGTCACTCCCTCAGCAAGGTGTAATCAGGCCTTGTGACTCAACCACCAATTCCTCCATTTGGCCTGTGAAAAAGCCCAACAATTTGTAGAGACTCACTATTGATTACAGGAGACTGAATCAAGTCACTCCTAGCTGTTCCCCTATAGTAGCCTCACACCAGATGTGCTCAAATTGCTAACCCCAGTTTGTAAGTGGTTCAGTGCCCTTGACATCTCCAATGCATTTTGGTCTTTGCCACTGGCCCCTGAAAGCCAATATAAGTTTGCTTTCACCTTTTAGGGTTGACAGTAAACATGGGCCTATCTCCTACAGGGCTTCCACAACAGCCCCTCACTCTTCCATCTGCATATGAGGGACACCTTGCAGGGTTTCTCTGTTCCACAATCTCTTCTGCAGTATGTGGATGACTTACTCCTGGCAACCACTACCAATGAGCAACACTTTGATCTCCTTGATGAACTACTGACTCTCTTACAGAGAGCAGGTCTCAAGTGCAACCCCTCAAAAGCACAATTACAGCTGGCCCAGTGGTGCTGAGGGTTGAGGCACTGGAAACCACACCTCACGCCATGCCAGTGACCTGAGTTCAGGAGCAAGCTCGGGTGCCGGGGGTCAGCAGGGGAGGGACTGGATTGAGCACCTGCAGGGCTGCTCTGCTGTCCCGGGGGGGAGGGTATCGGGGAGCTTGGCACTCCAGCAGCCCCTGGTGGAGACTGGGGGGTGCTGCAGTAGTGCAGAAGTTGCACATAAATAGCGTGCCTGATGCTGGCAGGGTAGCCATGGGCCATTTCATCAAGGAGTGCACACGCAGGGGAAGGGGGCGGGCAGAACAGAACACAGAAAAAAAATGGTTCTAGGGGTAGGCGATGGCACCAATTCCCATGCCCACGACCAGGTCTAACTCAGCCAGCCTTCACAGATCCTCCACCCAGGGCCCACATCAGCCGCTGTTGTCTACAAAGTTAAGAGCGCCCAAGGTAGGAGGGCGGCCCCACCCCAGAGGGGTTAAGGTGGGGGTGCCAGCTGCGAGGCAGGGGTGGAGGAGAGGAGGGTTTGGTCAGGGAGACTTCAGGCAGGGCAGGACAAGGTTGGATGCCTGAGAGAGGCTCCTAGAACTGTGACCGGAGGGAAAAAGAATTGGAAAAAAAAAAGCACAATTATGCCAGACAGAGGTTATCTTCCTTGGTCTGTAAATCACAGAACAAGGCAGAAGCCCAGCCTGGAAGAAGATCCAGGGCCTACACAATTTGTCACTTCCTACCAGTGTGGCAACACTCAGACGTTTCCTGGGGTGTCAACTATTCCAGGGATTTTATTTGTGACTTTGCACAGAAGGCCACTCCTCTGTATGAGCTCTTGAAAAAGGACATTCCCTGGACTTGGGGTCCCATTCACACTGATGCTGTGACCCTACTGAAACAGGTCTTGGCCACTGCTGCAGCATTAATTAACCCCAATCCTGCCTTATTTGGAAACAGCCACTTCAGACATGGCTATGTCTGCAGCGATTGCTCAGAAAGTCAATGGCACTCTGAGACTGATTGCCTATGCTTCTCATATGCTGTCCCCAGTGGAACAGAAGTACAGTCTTTGTGAAAGACACGTGCTGGTGACCTACTGGGCTATGAAGCATTTCCTGTATATTATTGGATATTCACCCATTATTTTGCACACTAATCACACCTCTACAAACTTTTTGTTGTCAGACAGAGTGAAGAATGGCTCAGTGTCCAATAACAGATTGACTCACTGGTCCCTTCTTCTCCAGGACCATGACATACTGGTCCACACTGCCAAAATGCCTTCAATTCTGGCCCATGGCCTCCTGTACCATGGAGAATCTCATGACTGTTCACTCCAACCCCTGAGTTACCTGATCTAGGTCCTTTTCTCCTGGCTACTCCACAACTCCTTGCTGACACCTCTTTGTGTCATGTCATTGGTGCTGGCTCTGCCTCGTACTACCAGGGAGAACAGGTGGCAGGCTTTGGAGTGCTCATCATCCATTCTAATGGTAACACTGTTCACACCTCCCACCTCTCCCACCCCCCACCTACCATTCTACCCCCTCTCACCTCCCACCTACCATTCCATCCCTTCTTATGCTCCTCTCCTCCTGCCTCCCCCTCCCTATCACCTTATCTCTTGATGCTCCACCCCAGACTACCTAGCACTTATCTTTCTGTTCTTGCACTTATGACAATATCAAATCCTTGACTGCCTACCCCTTTTCCCCACCCTTCCCCCTCTTATCCCCCCACCCCTTGCTCCACTTATGTCACCCCAAGGATGGTTTTCATTTGTATCTGTGTCTTGCTATATATACCCACGTTGTTGATTGTGCATTGTTATTTGCCACTGACTGTTTGCTACTGTACTAGTCTATACACATGTACTGTCTTTTGCTACTAAGTTAACCTCCTGACCTGTATTGTATCTTATCTCTGCTTACTTCTATGTTAACCTCCTGACCCTGTATTGTATCTTACCACTGTTTTGCTTGCACCCATTGCTGACGCAGAACCTTTGTAAAAGAACCCTTGGTTCAAAGGTATTTGTAATCCTAGTAGTAAATAAATAAAAAATATATATAAAATAAAAAAAAAAATCCAAACGCTGCAGTGTTACATCATCTCAGTATGCAGAACTGGCAGCTGTGGCCTGTTCTCTTGAATTGATACACCATGGTATCACAGAAACCATCATTTTCACAGACTCCAGTTGAGTCTATTGTTCATTAAAATAATTTTTTCTGTTCTGGGAGAAGAACTCCTTCACGTCTTCTGATGGCACACCTGTGAAATACAGGTCTCTCTTTGTGTACATCCATACTCTGGCTCAAGAATTCAAACAAAAACTGTTCATACACAAGCTGAAGGCCCACTCAATGTCTGATCCATAACACTGTTTCAACAATTGAGCAGACACTCTTGCCAAAGAGGCTGTTCGGGAGTGGGGCACATGGGATATGGTTCACCCTGTAGCTTTAGCAGCTCTACGAGTAGCTGCTGTGAAGATAAAACATGAAACTTTTGTGCCTTTGAACTTGTCCACAGCACAGAAGTCTAATCCTCAGCTGAAAGAAGTTTTCAGATTCCTTGACAAGGGACCTGAACAGGAACTGCTGACCAACAGCCCTTACAAGGAACATGCCAACAGACTACATCTGTCAAGTGACAACAAGCTGATATGGTACCAATGTAATGAGCTGAACTACAAACTGTGGGTAGTTCCAGAGCCATTGCAATTGGAATTTATCCATCAGGTTCATGACACCCCAACTGTTGTACACCAGGGGGTGGAAAATACAGCCCAGAGACTGAAAATAGTGGGCTGGTGGCCTGACATTACTAAAGATGTGAGACATTACATTGACAACTGCCTGATCTGTGCACAAAATAATCCAGCTCCAGCGAAGAGAAATGCAAAACTATTTCCTCAGAGACAATCAGGGCCTTGGCATGCCATCCAGATTGACTTTATTGGCCCTATGACCACAACCAGCAGAAACAACAAGTATGCTCTTGTGGTCACCAACCTGTTCTCCAAATGGGTCGAGGCTTTTTCTACTTGAAATTGCACAGCAAAGGCAACTGCAAATGTCCTGGTGGAACAATTGTTCTCCAAGTGAGGCCTACCTCTCAAGGTAGACTCTGACCAAGGAATCAGTTTTACAGGTGAGATGATGTGAGAAACACTTAAACATCTCAGGGTACCCCAGAAGTTCCATATTTCTTACCATCCTCAGTCTTCAGATCAAGTAGAAAGAGCCAAAAGGTGGATAAAACAGATGTTTTCCAAACTTATTGAGGACAATCCCAAGGATTGGGATTCCCTTTTGCCTTTACTCCTCATGGCAAGTAGGGGCACTTCTTCAGCTACCACCCAGTTGAGACCCTTTGAGGTGATGACTGGCAGAACAATGAGATTACCCAAGCACCTGTTGTTTGACCTGCACACTCCCACTGCAGACAGAGTGTCTGTGGATACTCTTATCGCAAAACTCAGAGATGACATAATTAAGACCCATCTGTATGCTGCATTTCATATGGGCAAGGCCCCGCAGCAGTCCAAGATTTACTTTGACAACCATGCACAAGAAGTGGATTGGCAAGTCGGACAGCAGGTAATGGTACTCAGATTTGTACATCCTGTCCATTCCTTCTTCAATCAGTGGAAAGGACACTACCCCATCATCAACATACTCAGTCCAGCGGCCTACCAAGTTAGACTCCCTCCAGCAGAAGAAACTGACTGATAAGTGGTTACATATCAACCAGCTAAAGTTGTATAAAGGAGAGTAATTACTTTTCCTAACCCCATTAGGTGGAATAGTACCTACTGACATTTTTCTTTCTTCCTTACAGGTATACCCACAAGATGGCTCTCCTGCTACTCTTCCTCTTTGTAGGAATCTTCCCAGGTGTCCACCCACAGGATGCAGCATGTGCTGTGCTTATCCAGCTGCTCCATCATCTCTTTGACCCACCTGCACATCCCCACCTCTGCAACACTCACCCATGAAATACTCCTAATATACCTTCTGAAGGAAGACACATGACCCCACAATACAAACCCACCACCGTCCCTGAAGAAGTCTGCATCAATGTTCCCAACAAACTGATTACTGTTCAGGAAGGCACAGACACCTACCTAACTGCCATCGTTGTGGCACCTGACAAATCATCCCTCCAAATTGAATGGCAAACTGACAGTCATGGACAGATCCTTCCTGTTGCCTACCTCTATAAAGGCACTTTCCAAGGTTGGCCCAATACCAGGATTGCCTCAAATGGTACCCTGTCCATCCGCCAAGCTAATTACAGACATTCTGGTGTTTATAACCTTACTGCTTTGATAGAATTCTCTTTCTGTGACTCTGCAAAAGATTTTTGCCTTTATAACTATAAGGCTACAGAAGCTATACTTTGTCTGTTGTACCCCTATCGAAGCAGAACTCATTGAATGTCCCCCACAGGAACCTGGCCCACCTTGTAGTCTGACCACCACCTCACTCCCAGGTACTCTTATGAATAATATGCAGTTCATGCACGTCCCTGTTATTTTTAATCTCACCCATTGGAATATGGCAGAATTTGGTATGTGTTCTAAAACTATTACTGCTATGTTTTTCAGTACTATGTTACTAGACAGTCTTGCAGCATACCAGATACATACACTGGATCCCACAGCTGGTTCACATGCTATTGAACACTTAGGTTTATTCAGGCCCAGACCTAACCCTAAAAGCAAAAAAAATTCTGCATCACGCAGGAGGCATGACAATGCTGATGTTACTGGTGTAACTGGCACCATATCCAGACTCTTCAGATCTGGCATGTTCATCTGGAACAGGGCAGACATTGCTGCCATCAAAAGCCAAACAGTTAAAATCCAAACAGGCAAAAAGATTGTTGTTTTACCACCCCTACTGCATGGTGTAGATGGGCTTAGTCAGGAAGAGCATTATACTGTTTATAACATGCATGACACTACTAAGAGTTTTAAAGATACTAAGAATAACATAAATGATAAATTAACTTGTCTTCCAGAATAATAAGGAGGCAGACAAGCAATACATTGCCAGGGAACATTTATGCCCTGCTTATGGCTCTTATGTCACAAACACTATCAATAACCTCTTCCAGGATCTGGAATCAGGATGTATTCTTGATATTATTCATGATAAATGCCTAGCTAAATGGTACTGTCCACACTGTAGATCCACTGATTGTAGTAAAATGTGTATGTCTAGGTTTGTAAACTTCCCTTTATCTACTGCTAGAAATCTAGGGTATGTTACACGTCATCCTAACAGAGTCCCGTGCTACAATGCCAATCGATACTCCAGCCATGACCCCATGTTTGCAATGTTCACTGTTTCCTTGCCACATGTTGGTCCAGAAACTGCACTTTTTGACAGACTGGACTCCATCCACTCCATTGGGCTTCTTGACAATGACATCTACCACAAGAGGATCGACCTTCGACCTCTTCTGTTCTTTCATCCCACTCTGGAAACTTGGGTGGCTCCTCATACAGACTGTTGTGCCAAAAAAGGATACCACCACTTATGTTAGTGTGATGTGTTTGACATCATCAGGCTGGTGTGTGGCTATTCACCGGACAGCATTGACTGGTCATTTACTTTGGACTCTGACATTGCAAATAAAACTTGTACCCCCAGGGTAACAGCATCATCATCTATAGCATCACCAGTGGGCAACACTGGATGTCTCTACAAAGATTATGCAGAAGAGGTGCATTGCTTTACTACAAGACTTACAAATCAATCTTTGACCTGCCCAATTCATCTGCAAACATTGAGGATTCCTACAGTGAGAGTGTCATACAATTCTGATGAACAGTACTGTGTAGTTACTAACCATAAATCATTTGCCTATGGTGCAAAATCTTGCCCCTTACAATACCCTAATTTATGTTTTATACCTCATCAAACTATTGTCATAGGTCATACAGTGATTACTCCAGTTTCCATCCCGGAACCTGGTGTCATTGATACAGACCCTCAATATTTGCTTGCTCTGTCTCAATATTTGCCTATTTTTAACATTCGTATAGATCCTCTGACTCTGTCTCTTAAGATGTTTTTAGATAGAAAGGATACCCATCTCATCTACATTAGCAACAATATCTCCAAAGCTGGAGATGCCCTTAATACACTATTCAAGATGGTGATTTAAGCACAGCACTTTCTAATACTTGGTTAGAATTGACATTTAAAGCAGCACTGTCTCCCTTTTTTAAAAAAAAAATTAAAAAATTACATACTGTTTTTATTATCTCTGCATGCGCATTATGAAATTCCTTGTCCATTCATGTAGTCTTGTAATTAAATTTCCAAAGGAAAATGTGATGGAATAAAAGAATTTAAACCATCTGGTCCAGGCACGCTCTCCTCTAATCTTGACCCCTTCTTGTACGTGTGCACTAGCGTCACACTGTTCACATCTGGGGGGGAGGGTGCATGCTCCTGTAAAGGAACTCCTTCTAAGCCCTTCTGGCATTGGTATGCTGTTGTTTTCGTTTCGATGTGGTGAGGTAGCACATACCCCTGTAGTCTATGCCAGCCTGATTCTGGTTCACATCATCTGTCACCCACCCGGAGTGTCTACACAGATCAAGCTGCCCATATGCACCATGTCTAGCCCTCTGATAAAATTTTCATTTTTGTTGTGGTATCTTTCATTCTAATTTGTGCTTTTCGAATTACTTGTGGAGTGTCTATTTACAATGTTGCAAGGCGCTAGGCAGGGTGCAAAGTCAGCACACTGTGTCATTTGCAGCAGTCCCCATGCAGTTGGCTTTCAGTGACATATGTCTTGCTAAGTCATGGTACTTGCTTTTCCTTTTTTTTTTCCTCAATGACGGTGAGTGTGGGGGTGTCTAACTTACTTTGGGACTGCAATGTACTATTAGTATTGGTTTCTTCAAGTACCGGGACTAGTGCACCCCTTTTGTTTCAGTGCCCTGATTTTTTTTTCCCACCACTGGTCTCTCGCCAGTTCAATTTTGCTCCCAGTTATGAGACCTTATTATACCTCGCTAGAATTCAAAATTTTTTCAATCACTGCTGTCCTGTACATTTTCAGCTGATTAAGTAGCACAATTTGATATCAGAATTCAATAAAAAATATAATGCCCTGTCAGTTCTCTGTCACTGAATAACCTTTTCATGTCCAGCCCACAGTGCCTGCTCCTGGCTAATGTTAGTTTATTAGTTTTGCTTACTACTGCTAGGAAGCACCACATTCCAGTAGTGCACTGTTATCAGCCTGAGAGTCAGCTGCTAGGTTGCTCATTCTGACTGCAATAAGTGTTCTGTTGTGCCTTATTTTGCATTTGCAAGCAGGTGTTGGGCATTTACATGCACCGCAGAGTATTTAATTTGTTTTTGTAATTAAATGTTTGATGTTTCATCCGTTGACCTCCTTGCCTTCAATGTTGAACGTATTATGCATCTGTGAAAATAATGCCCATCTGATGGATGTTTAATATGCACCTGGGGGGGGTGGGGGTGAAAATCATTGTTCAGTATACATATACTCCTGCTATCAAACCCAGTGCTTTGTATCATAACAGCATTGCCCAGGCATAAGATGCTGTAACAGTGTGTTGGATTTAATAGTTCTGGTTGTGATTTTGTCTGGAACAACATGATTATTGAGTCAGCAAGCACACTGTGCAGAATGCCCATTCAAGAGTTCCAAAAACTAGAGATCAAGTGTGCAGAATCACACACAATGGCTTGTGCTACTGCTCCTATGTTCATATATGCTGTACCGAAGTGTTTATCTGTAAACTCACAGCAACAGTGTACGAAATAACATATGGTGAAGGTAGAGGATACTGTCCTCCGTAAGCATAGCAACAGCAGTATGTGTAGTAGATAATGACTTTTTTAATGCCGGTGGACACACACCTCATTGCACTCATTGCCAAAGTTGGGTCTCGCTTTGTGCCCTGCCAAATGAAGCAGACAATACGTGGGGCAAGGACCAATGGAGAACACTTTACAAGCATGCTTACAGAGGACAGTATCCTCTATCTTCACCATATGTGTTATTTAGTGTCATTATAAATGTTGGACAGTTACGTAGCCATTCCTCATTGCTAGTGCTTGTGTCAGCTATAGGCTTATTTATGGACGTCCATCCATCGGAAAGCAATGTTGCACCTCATAGCTATGCATAGAAGCTTGCTTCTGTCACCTGGACATGCACACATGCCTGTCAAATGACACTGTCATTTGTGCAACTAACTGCACTGTAGCCTGTATGACAAAATTAATGTATGATAGTTATTTGAGTTTTAGAGCCCTGAAGTCAATGCAGCATTCATAAGTTGAACAGCACTTCATTCTCTCGGTGTAACCCCCCTACAAATGGGGGGCACTAAAAAGCCTTCTTTGGGTGAGCCTAAATGCTCTCCGCCAGGCTGGTGTCCTGTATTTCAGCTGATTTAAAAAATATTTGCGTGAGAGTGCTTAATGCCTCCATGTACTGTCACTTTAAGAGCTGCCAAACTGCAGTATAATTAATTTGAAATGGGGGTGTCTGTGTGTTTCTCTGCTCGAGTCCCGCCTGGGCCACTGAGTAAATCGCTCCATTTCTGCAATCACTATATGCGCAGAGGGAGCTCTTTCAGCAGATACAATTGTTTGCTTGTAACCTGTTAGAATAATAATGATAATGCAGTTGGTTCTAACATGCTTCCCTTTCAGCAAGGACTGTGTAGTGTAGCTCTTTCAATTTGATCCCGGACTGCCGAATTGGACCAATCAGTGTGGGGGTCTTTAAAATGGAGCCTGCTCTGGGTGAATCAGAACTTGGACTCTCACGTGGCGCCTACCTGAACTGGGGTTATATGGAGAGAGCCTCTGGGAAATGTAGTTCTTAGAGTTCTGGCGCCTTTTTAAACCAATAGAGGGAGCCTGTTGTGACTGACAAGGAGAATCAGCCAACCGGGATCTTGTGGATCTGAAAGAAAGCCCCAGGCTGTCTGCTGGGGAGCCAGATCAGTTGTGACAGTGAAGAGAGAGAGAAGGAGCTCTGTGCTTCTGCGGTGTATAGTTTCGCGAGGGGAGCGCGTGTGAGGCCCTGAGGTTCGGCCTGCAGCCATTGTAAGTGCCAGTTTGGACTGAATCTGATTTGTGAGGAGAAAGAAGAAAGTCTGAAGAGTGGAAACCAGGCTCACCCTGTAGAAGACTAGAGAAATTGCTGAATCATGCTCAGTCTGTCAGGAACTGAAGCTGCTGTGAGTGCTCCCGGCTTTTGCAGAGTTTTGCGATTGGGATTGAGGAGCAGCCTGCCTGGTGTAGCAATTTCCTTTACATATAAATGTGTCTAGTGCTAGTGGGGAACCGCAATCTTATTTTCCCCTGTACTGTGAATTGTGTGCTGAAGCTGGAAGCAGAACCCAGCTTGATTCATACTGAATCTACCTGTTTTCAAATGCAAGTGAGTCCTGCCACGAGGGCTGGGCCAGCTATTCTGCTTCTCCTGGCAATCCAGGACAACCTGTATCCATCCAGTTTTCAGTATCGAGTCCTTGAGTACAAATCAGGGTAGCTCCCTGCAATCTATTTATCAAATTGCAAGTGTGTCATCTGATTATTGCTGCTTCATTTCTTCACAAACTGAGCCCCAGGGCTCCGGATTACAATTTGTGTGTGCCTGTGTTTTTCCATCAAAGGGCCCCAACCAGCTGCACCGACCCTGGCTAGCCCCCACCATCCTGGGTACCCAGAGAGTGACATTTTGGACCCTATATGCATACACAGTACTGTGATTTGAATATTTCCGAACCAAATCAACCTGATTGCCCCCCTCTTTGTTACTGCCCCGTCTAATAAATCAGATTTATTGTTATTGAACTATATGCTGTCTGTAGTATCAGTACATGTAGAAAAAGCATTACACTGTGTTTGTGTATATTGCCTAACCTTGTTTTACAGGGGGTCCTCAGAAACGTGCTGCAGAATCAGTCTTGAGGGTAAGTGGTACTTTATGAGTGAACAGTGTGTATATGAGAGGTATTGGGATTGTAACTCCCGTGTACTGTGCGATATACTAGAGGGAACCAAAGTGGGTCACGGTGTCCCAGAGGGCTGTGACCAAGCTAGTCTAACCACTACAAACCCTGACCTCTGGGTGGAGGAACCCGTCATAGGACCTAGGCCCCTCAACCTGCTAGTAGCCAAGGAGGCAAGGGTAGTAGCCCTTGGGATAGCGCCACCTAGAGGTTATATCATGCAAATAGAATTCTGTAGCCCTGCAATGAAAACCTCCTTGTTGTCCCCCCATACAACATTTTTTACTTCATTAGCCAATGCTTGGGTGTACTGTTGTTGACACTGCCCCACCCAATTTAAAATGTATTGTTTGTGTGAGTGTGTGATTTAGTTTTGTTTGAGTGTGACTTGGGGGTGGGTGGTGGTGTTAGGGGTTGGCTGTGGTTCTTACTTTGAAAAAATGAAAAAAAAAAAATGCAAATGAGAGAGCTGCGAAAATGAGCAGTTGTTTTTGTCTATGTCATTTGTGCCCCAGGCACCACTTTGTACAATGTAACTGAAGGGTAAGCTTTTGACCTTGGTTGTGCCCTGTATGTTCAGACCCAATTGTGCTACAAAGTTTTTGATCTTTTGTTAGTATATTCCAACAGTATCACAATGTCTTTGATGAGTTCACCCATCGGCATAGTGATCAGACACTACTCAGACAGACTTCACTATCGGCCACTTTGTATGATGGCTTTGATCTGGAGTGAAATCACATTCTGTAGCTCTTGCCTTGTTTTGCACACAGACATGGGGACATTTTTCCTGTGTTTAGTGGGCTTGCATATATAATGCCCACAATCCATCTTAATTCAGACTGCTCTGTTGCTTCCTGGATGTAAGCTACACCCATGCCATTTTTGACTTCTGCGACTGTGCATTTGCAATACTGACTTTGATGTTATCACAGAAACAGTCCTGCATAATGTTTTTCCAGCTGACCAATGTAGACATATATTTTTTCTCCCATTACTGCCCTGATTTCTTCACAGTTGCGCAAACAACTGTCACAATTAACATTTTTTTGTAAATCTAGCTTAGTTACCGTAGCCTTGCACCATGTTCCTGCTGCTAACAACAATACATGCCGCCAGGCAGCAAAAAAAAAAAACACACCACACCAGACCAGAACCCGGTACCCCATGCCTCCCAGCCAACTACCCTCCACATGACACCAGTGATCCAGCTTGGTAGCTGCTTGCCGCAACCCCTCCCACATACCATCCCTCCCACATGTCTCTCCTCCCCGCAGGCGCTGCATTGATAAGCGCCGAGTTCCTGTCACGGTTTCACCGACCGCAGTATCCAGTCACCCTCTTCCCTAGATTGCTGTGATCACAGTCGCTGAGACTGAGTCACTGTTTTTCTAAGCGCTCAATCTCGGTCACTATGGTCATGGACTACCCATAGCTATGTATGGATGCACACTGCATGAAAACTACATTGGTATATACTGCATCTGTAATAACTATACTGTTTGTACTGTACTTTTGAAAATTCATTTCCATTTGAGTATTACTTTGTTCAAAGTGGAACTTGAAAACACAACAGTGAATTGATCTCAGTGTGCCTTCCCTTCTGAGACTTGTTTGACTGCAAGAAGTTTGCAGTTCACCGTGTGAGCTAGTGTGTGTCACTGATCAAATACAGGTTGGTAGTATATACTGAGAAGCAATTCTATCAAAGCTTTCTGATTTTAGTGTCAACCTTTCATTGAATTATACTGTTCATGCACTGGTGCAGTTCAAAAATCTCAAGAAAAGACGACAACAGCAATTACCATGTGCCCTTCTATCACTCTGTGTCATAAGTGTCTGCATGGAACATGCACATGATATGCACCCATTGTAAGTTACTAAATTAGAGACAGACATAGACTGAAGCATAGAGAGGTCCATACACAAGGGGGGGGAGAGAGAGAGAGAGTGACAAATGTACAAACAAAGGATCATGCAGAAAGATAGAGCGATACAGAGAGAGATTGATACATAGACAGACAGACTGAGAAACATGGCATCATAACACAATAATAAAAAAAAAAACACAGCACAGGGACCGTGAACAGTCGCAGCAGAGCACAAGCAAGTTCAGCGGGTAGATGAGATGGGTGTGTATGGATGGATGCCTGCATACATACATACATACCCAGGTAGGCAGGTAGTATGGTCTGTAGTTCGATGGATAGATAGATAGACAGACACACACACAGATACAAACAGTTAGATGGATGCATATATAGACTGCCACCCATTCTGCTATACAGATAGATGTGTAGTCACTCTTGTCGTTAGTGTTACACCAACTACATAGATGAAAAGACATAGGGTGAAACATAGATAGATGGTTAAATAGATAGACAGATAGACATATAGACAGACAGACAGACAGACAGGTAGATAGAAAGATGAATAGCAAGAGAAGATAGAGGCAATGTAGTGTGGGTGGCGGTTAATTTCAATGAGCTGCAAACATGGAGACATGTTTTAATACCATCATCAGGCACTTGCAAACTATGTTAACCTGAGCAACTCACAACACTGCCTGGAGATCCCAGTTCATAATTGAACCTGCTCCGGTTTGACGTTTATTTTCTTGCTTTAACACTGTTCCCTTTCCACTTTCGATGAAGAGACATTACAAGATAAAAATGTTACTCTACCTTTTCTGCACTGTAAAAGATTCCTGACATTGGCAAGTTTTATTTGGTGGTAGAATTTCATAGTTCCGATACAGCCCAGACACTTTATTTATTTTTTCCAATTGTTTAACCAGGAGTGGCACACTAAGCTGAAAGCTTGTTTACAGGTGCGACCTGGGAGCACAAGGAAGTTAAGTGACTTGCTCAGGGTCACACAGTATTCAAGTGGGGGCTGTGGGATTCGAACCCAGGTCTCCAGAATTGCAGCTCAGAGCCTTAAACCATTGTGCTATACTGCTTCTCTTTGCCCTTTGTGAATGCCTGAATGTATTTTGTTATCAATGAAAAAAGTGTCCACCACATTTGTCTGAAAAATAGTACTGCTGATCTGTCAAGGGTTAGGACTCAGAAAGTATTTAAAAAATCATGATGTGTTGCAGAGAAGGTACCTACAAAAGTAGATTTGACAAGCATGCCAATATTGGTTATTATCTGTTAGAGAAACAACCTTGTTGGAAGCCACATTTTTATTGCACATTGTGGGAGGAAGCCTCACAGACATCCTAGTGTTTGCGTGTGTGGGGCCGGGGGTTGCCAGGGTAGTGTGGAGGAACAGTGGGGGAAATTGAGAGTAGTCATACAGAAGTCAACTAACCTCAGCTCAAAGCAAATATTCAAAGACAGGAGGAAAAAAGAGACCATTGTGGTTCTAGAGGGTAGTATATAGATACATCAATACATACATGTTGTTACCAGATGAGGTCCTATGGCCCACTGAGTCTGCCCATGAACTCTAGTACTGTGCTTCTTCAAGCAACCCACAAACTCAGTTGTCAGTTCCCAAACCCCCACCCCATACACAAACAGGCTCCCCTTATGTCTATCACATGGGTTTGTGATAACGGCAAAAGCCTAAAGGCAATTGCCGTTATTGTGAAGTCAGAGTGCTGAAAATGTATTTCGGCACTCTGACACCCCGGCGCACAGCAAAATGGTGCCAGGGACTTACTTGTTTAATGTTTTATGGGGGCTCTCACACCCTCTCTACTTCTGAGGATTCTTAACTCCAGAGGGTGCATGTCGGGGGGGTAAAACATAAAAAAAAAAGGTTTGGGCCAGGCATAACAAAAACACACCAGCACCCAGACCCGAACCCAGTACCCTGTCCACCAACGCCACTGACCCACCCACCACACCACAGGGTTGATTCTGCAACACACTGCGGCACCACCCCTCACATCCCCTCCTGCCCCTCATTGTGCATGCTCACTCCCCCCGCATGTGTACGTATAGCGACATCCCCTCGCTATATTCGCCAACTCCCCCATCCGGCCGCCCTACCCTACCTTAGCCCCAATGACATGCACCAGGGATTGGGTCACCGTTATTGTAAGCACCCAATGGATGACGCCCATGTCACGGGTTACCCTATCACATGCATTCTTGAATCCTGTGATTGTTGCTGTCACCAGTCAACTCCTCTGGCAGGCTGCTTCACTTGTCCAGCACCCTCCTCGTGAAGTAGTTCTTCCTCACATTCCATCCTAACCTCCCTCCCTCCCTCCAGTCTGATCTTGTATTGCTTTGACAAATTGTTTTTAGTTGCACCTTATTTTTCTCTATGCGGTACTTAAATGTGTCAATCATATCCCCCTCTCCTTCCTCTCCTTCAAGGACTACATATTTAAGTCCTTCAGTCTATCCCTATACAGTTTATGATATAATCCCCAGACAATCATGGTTAACCTCCTCTGAACCGCCTCTACCCTAACTATGTCATTAGGCTTCAGTAATGTCCTATGTAGTGGAATTATTTCCTTTTTCCCAGCATATGATACCCCTGCTAATGCTTCCCAGCATCCTGTTTGCTTTTCCTGCTGCTATGTTGCACTGTCCTCCTACCTTGCAGTCATCAGAGATGATAACCCCTAGGTCCCTCTTCCTTCTTGAAGAATTCTGTTACACCCCCCAAGCTGATTTGTTGATCCTTGGTTCTAGTGTCCCATGCACATTATCTTACACTCTTTCTCACTTGAATCTTAGCTCCCAATTCCTTGACCAGTCCTCAAGCTTCTGCATACTTCTCCTCGTTCTAGCCACACCCTCCAGTGTGTACACCCTGTTACAGAACTTTGTATCATCAGTGATTAAGAAAATGTTCCCTTCCAGTCCGTCTGCTATGTCACTGATAAAAATATTGAAGAGGACTGGACACAGCACTGATCCCTGTGTTACCCGACTTGTCACTTGTCTCTGAGGAGTGACTGCTATTTGCCACCGCTCTATGTGACCTGTTTTATGGTGAATTAACAACCCACTTTACCAACATCCAACCCACTCCCATGTTCCCCAGCTTGTTTAGCAACCTTCTATGTGACACAGTGTCAAATGCCTTGCTGAAGTCCAGGAATACAACATTCACTACCCTCACAGTGGCTCAGAAGGTGATGACTAAACATGTGGCTTTCAAAAGGTACAAAGTCACATAGAAGGATGAGAATAGGAAGGTGGACCAAGTAAAGTACAGGGCAGCAGAGAAGACAGGAAAGGGTGCAAAGGCACAAACAGAGGATAGAGTAAGTGAAAACAGGAAGACAAAGGGAGGAATTTCAAGACTAAGAAGCACAGAGGGAGATTGCAAAGATGAGGATCCGGAAATAGCAGATATCCTGAAAAGGTACTTCTGAGCAGTCTTCGCAATGGGGGAGTGCTTTGAGCCAATATAAGATGACACAAACAGAAGAGGACAGGGACGGTTGCACAGAGTAGTTGAGGCTAGTAAGGAATACGATTTGGAGAGTAATGGGGAAAACTGAGTTTAGAATCTTGTAACAGGCAAAAAGTGGTGAACAATATAGTTTATAGATGTGTGTGGTAAAAGAAAAATGCTGGCTGGGGATTGAAATGCTGATGGTGGAAGGACTGGTAAGGCATTAAGGGCACCACACAACAGAAGGAGAACTGAACCATTACTTTTTGATGGTATTGACCGAGGAGGAGTTTATTAGGGCTTGGGAGTGAGATGAGTGAGGAGGGAGGGAGGACAGAGTGGTGCATCAGAGCACATTCAGTATAGAAAGATTTATGGAGTAACTAGGAAGGCTGAAAGTGGATAATGTAATGGGGCAGGACAGACTGCACCCATGTGTAGGCTCTGTTATCTGGTGGAGTAATTTGCTGCCCCACTGACAAGTCCATTCCACTTCTCCGTGGATGAGTGAAGGGTCACATAAGACTGGAAGAGGGTGTATGTGGCACCGCTGCACAAAGATGGTTGGATGAAGTGATGGGAGGACGTACCATTGGCTAAGCCTCACCTCAGTGGTGGGCAAGGTCATGGAGATACTCATAACAGACAGTGTGGTGAACTACCTGTTGTAGAGTGACTTTCAGGACAACATGTGGCATGGCTTCCAGAAATGAAATTCTTGTCATATGAACTTGATTCACTTCTCTTATTGGGTGATGCAGGTTGTCTACCGTGGATGGAGGTGGTCATAGTGGATGTAGCCAATCTGCACTTCAGCCATTCCCTCGACACCTTTGCCCACTGAATGTTGGTGAGCAACTGGTAAAGTATCAGCAAGTGCAGGAAATTAACCATGTGGGTTGACAACTAGCATGAGGGAAGGAGCCAGAAAGTGCCAGTACACATAGTTCAGTCATGGACGGGATGGATGGTTTGACGAGCCTGGTGCCCATGTGGTCATTGCTGAGTCCACTCCCTTTTCAATATTTACATCAGTGATATAATGGAGAGTGTAGAAGGGTGCTCCTATTTCCTGATGATATGCACGTTGGTGATATAGTTGACACAGCATGGGTGGTGGAATACATGAGTGAGGGCCTACTAAATCTGGATTGATGTGCTGAGACTTGGCATCTGAAATTCAATGCAAAATAATGTTCTGCGATGCATTTGGTGCACAGAAACCTAAAAGCAGGGTACACCCATAGAGGGGAGAACATCAAGGTTGCCGAGTTGTAGGGGTAACTAGGGTTTATAGTATCATGTATCTTTAAGATGGGAACTTGATGTAGCAGGGCAGTGGTGAATGGCAAATGGGATGTTGGCATGCATTTGCAGGGGCATCACCCGCAGAATGGGTAAGTACTGATACCCCCTACAAAGCCATGGTAAGACCGCACCAGGAGTAAAGAGTCCAGTTCTGGAGGCCACATCTATGAAAGGACATGGATGTGATGGAGAGGGTTCAGATAAGGGAAACTAGGATGGTGCAGGGCATGCAGGGGAAGACATATACACAGAGATGAAAGTCACTCTCTCAGTTGCTACTTGTGCATGTGAGTTTCCTTGCTTGACTACTAATACTGCATAGTTACTCTCTGTTTATGTTGTGCACACCATTACGGGTAATGTAAGGTCTCCAGCATGTAACTCCTCTCTCACCCATCCTCCATAAAGGACTCCTTCTGGTCTGAATTAATTTGGTCACCTAAATCTGCACAGCATGAAGTCAGTCCGTAACTGTACTTCGGTATGTCATCCAGAGGTAGCCAAAAATGTGTCAGGAACACTTTTCTATACACATTAGCCTCCTGTCTTCTTTGCTGTACAATGATTGTTAGACTTGCTTGATTCTGTTACAGACACACTAATGTTAACATCTATGTCGTGTGCCTCAGAGTTATTGCACAACTGTGGCCGTCCCCTCGATCCAGTACTCAACTCTGAAACCTTTCCACAGTAATGTGCAGTCTTTTGCCATTTTTTAAATTTAATCTCAACCGCCAAATCATCAATCACCTCCTTCCCCTTTGCTCATCTCTATGCATCTCTGTGATCACCTCCTTATTGTTTATACTGCCACTGACCATAATGTCATCCAGGAGGAGACACATCTTACCCTGGAATACAAACATACGAAGAAGCCAGAAGAAGAAGGTCATTTGGTCTAATAAGTCTGCTAGTATTGCAGTGTCCACAGCTTGAGCTACCATTCTTGCCCTCCCTCGCCACTTCTCCCATCCTCCTTACCCATGATTCTTACCATCACACTATGCCTATCCCAGCCTCTCTTAAAGCTACCCACTCTCTTCAACGAGATGACCTCTTCCGGCAGTGCATTCCATGTGTTCACCACCCTCTCTGTGCAGAAGTGCTTCCTCACCTCCCTCCTAAACCTCCAACCTACCAGCTTCAAACTGTGCCACCTCGTGTTAAGGTTGACACTCGGCTTAAATGGGCACTGTCAGTCTGACCCCTCCATTTTTGTTAATATCTGTGCAGTGTCCCTTTTTTACATATACCTAAGTCATTTGCACTGCTGAATAACCGCATAGATGTAGAAATTCATCAAAGATACCTGTTTGGTAAATATTTATCAAAATTAATCTTTCCCTCATGCCATCCATAAATCCACCGACACCAAAAATATAACCCTATTGAGGACGCGCACCAGGATCAAGCGCAATCACAAAGTGGCATTTTACACCAAGTCTGTTTTAGTAACATGCTGCCCATATACAATCCTAAATCGCGAACTGTTCCTGGAAATTTAGAGTTAAAACCGAGCCCTGCGTGGCTCCCAATGTACTTTTTAAAACTGGTGCTGAAATCACGTGCACGCGTAGAATAAATATGTGTTGAGATCCTGTGCATGCGCAATAGTGTGCCACCCTTTTGCACATGCAGGATTTCGGCGCATGTTTTAAGTAGTAAACTGCAAGTCATGCAGGGCTCAGTTTTAATTTGCAATTACCAGGTCAGTTTGCGATTTATAATTTTTTATGGTCAGCATGCTACTAAACCAGGCTTGGTGTACAATTCCACTTTGTGACTGCGCATGGTCCTGGCGCGCATCTTCAATAGGGTTATGCTTCCGGTGTCAGTGCATTTATGGACAGCCCGAGGGAAAGACAAATTTTGATAAATATTTACAAAACAGGTGTCTTTGCTGAATTTCTACGTCTATGGGGTTATTCTGCAGTGCAAATGACTTAGGCATGTGTCAAAAGGCACACTGAACAGATATTAAGAAAAACGGAGGGGTAAAGCTGACTTTGCCCCTTTAAAGAGACTCTCCTTATCAGCCTTATTTATCCCTTTCAACTTCTTGAAGGTCTCAATCATGTTCTCTCCCTCTCTCTTTCTCTCTCTCTCGTCTTCCAGGGAGTACATTGTTATTGCCCTCAACCTCTCCTCATATGGCTTACCCTGCTTACCCACTATCATCTTTGTAGCCCTCATCTGGACCTTCTCCAGCAGGTTACTGTCCTTTCTGAGGTGTGGAAACCAGTACTGAACCCAATGCTCTAGATGTGGCCTTACAAGTGACCTGTACAAGTGCAGTATAACCTGCTCCCTCCTACTACTGATCCCCCTAGATATGCATCTCAGCATCTTGTTTGCCTTTGCTTCTGCTTTCATGGACTGCGTGGAGTGTTTCACGTCACTAGTCATCTTCACTCCAAGGCCCTTCTCCTCCTCTGACCTCCACCTCCACATGTCACAAATGACCCTGTTAAAAAGGAACGTACCAAGAACTAATCCTTGCATTACCCCACTGTGTTCCTTCCTCTCTTCAGAATACACTACATTAAGTACAGCATCCACTAGATCAAGACAACATCAAAACAAATCTATACTGTACTAGTGACAACATAGCACATATGATACAACAGGGTTGTGTCATCACCTGCATGTCTATTGTGTTTATGGGGTCATGTTGCATAGTATAAAACTATTCCTTTTCATTTTTGACATAGCCTTTACTCAGCTCATCAAGCTCCGAAGCTAGATTCTGGCCCAGTGGCGCTGAGGGTTGAGGCGCGGGACGCCACACCTCGCGTCACACTGGTGACGTGGGTTTGAGAATGAGCCCAGGTTGCTGGGGGTCTGCAGGGTTGGGAGAGGATTGAGCGTCCGGAGGAGAGCACTCCTCTCCCGGGGAGGGACGGGGTCCCTGGTTGATGCTCTGCTGCTCTCTGGCGGAGGCTGGGGAGATAGCGGGCACTTCGGAGCACAGCGAGGGAGTGGGGAGTGGCAGACATCGGAGTCACCATTACATCAGTGTGCCGGCCACTCCCAGAGGAGGAAACACAGAGAAAATACATCTCGGCTCCGGCAAAATGACAGAGTCCCAGGAGCTTGCCCCTGATTTGCGGCCGCCCACCTGGAATCCTCCCGACTGACACTACTGTGGTGTCGGGGTGTTGGAGCCCGCTCCGTCCCTGCCCAGAGGGTGTACAACCGAGGCTACCTGGGTGACAGAGGATGGCCAGTTAGGGTGAGTGCCACAGGGGGATGACTCCAGGAGATCCTGAGGTAGACCGGTGCGGAGGGGGCGCAGGAGGCATAAATAGAAAGAAAAAAAAAAGCTCTGAAGCTAGTGACTTGGAAGACTCAACATATGAAGACGTCAGTCCTAGACACCAAGCTAAGAGAGTGTATGGAACTTTTTCAAGTATTCAGGATCCACCTGCCAGAGCTCATGGTAGAGCAAGAGCATGCAGTGCACGTCATGGAAGAGGGCGTGCAGTTAGCCATGCTATTACAACTGATGGACCCAGTCATGTTGACCCCACTGCAAGGATCAGGCAGCATTTGGACGATATACTGGTACAGTATCTCATTCTGCAAATGTTTCACATTATGGGCTTATATGATATATTGTATTGTTTATGCAATGGGACTTATGTAAATGATTTATATGTGTAGTACACCCAACGTACATTGTTGTGGCTAAACAAACAACTGTGTCCATGTGCAATGGTGTACAATCTGTCATGAATTGCTCAGTTGACATGAACAATTGCAGGCTGTCAACTCAGCTAACCATGTATGTATTCTGTAGTGCAAAATATCACAGTCTTGTGTTTTGACTCGGAGTGAGCAGATTGACAACTGGACATGCCATCCTTTGTGGTGTTGCAGACTGGAATCTATGTATGGCATGAAACTTTCAGGTGGCATACCTCTAACCCTTTTGTTCCTGAAACGAGGGCATGGACATTTTGGTTCCTCAAAATGATGGACAATGAGGGACTAAGACTCTCATGCTAGGTTACACATCCTTAAACATGATGATACAAGTTCAAAACACTGTTAGAATCAGTGAGTTAACTTGAACATGATATAGTTTCGCAGTACCATTTCTGAGAATGATTATTTGTTTATTTATTTTGTTTTTGTTGACCAGGAAAGAGGACAAGACATTTTGTTTGGCTATTTTAAGCCTTGTCCCGCGTGAGGGTGATACAGATGGATGTCAGCTAAAATAGAACCTGATATTAAGCTGTTGTTGACAATGTTATTAAATGGAGGAAATTTGGCCAAGATACCCAGACAATTCTTTTTATTTATTTATTTATTTTTTTACATATTTCTTTCCCTCCGGTCACGGTCTGTGGAGCCTCTCTCAGGCATCCTGCCTGCTCCTGCCCTGCCTAAAATCTTCCTATCTGAACCTCCTCCTCCCTCTCTGCCCACACAACCTGCATCCCAGCTTAACCTCTCCAGGGTGGGGTCGCCCTCTCCTCTTGAGCACTCTATACAGTCAGTCTCCAGCCTGTGGGTGAGAGCCCACGTGGAAGACACTGGAAGGCCATGCAAGATAGACCCAGCAGTGAGCATGGGGGCAAGTGCTGTCGCCTACCCTGCAGACTGGTGTTTTCCCTGTTCTGGTGTGTGCTGCCCCCTCCCATGCATGGTGCACATTCCCAAAGCTACAGTGCACGGCAACCCTGCCGAGCATCAGCCACGCTATGTACAAGTTGCCCTACATGCTGCAGCATCCCTGGTCTCCACCGGGAGCCGCTGGCACACCGAGCAATGTCCCATCCTCCCCCCTGGGGAGCAGAGCAGCACAGCGGTGCTCAATCCTCACCCGCCCTACCAACCCCCCTGCCTGAGCTCACTCCCGAACTCAGGTCGCTGGTGTAGTGCGAGGTGTTGCGTCCAACACCTCAACCCTCAGTGCCACCATGCCGGCTAAATACCCAGACAATTCAACTACTCTTTTCAAGAAGTGCCATGTGATCTTTAACATCTACTGGAACAACCACCTGAACAGGCACATGGTACCTTGGTTTAATGTCTAATCTAAAAGACGGCTCCTCCTGAGTGCAGCACCCCCCCTCATGCTGCACAACAGTGTCAGTACTGGGATTTTACCCAAGTGCCTGGTGTGGTGTCATTACTTGTGATGTTGAATTCTTAAGGTACACCATATTCACTCTGTGTGCAGCATCGTTTCTATATGAGACACATGAGGTACAGGCAACTTTTACTGGGTTAAATGAGGGATATTGCTCATAATGAGGGACTATTGAAAGGTATGCCACCTAGTGCGGGTGGTCACATGGTAGTTGTTTTTTTCCTGGCTGTTGCACAGCCTGTGTTGCACCTTCAACCAACAACACTCCTTTGTTAATCTTCTAGAAGCATTGGACACAACATACAAACATGACAGCTAAATTGCGGGATCTTATAATGGGAGACTTCAACATGCCAGATACAGATTGGTCAATACCAGCAGGAACATCCACCAGATCTAGACACATATTGGATTCCCTGCAGGGGTAAGGCCTCAAACAACCAGTACAACAACCCACAAGAGACAGAGCTATCTTGGATCTAGTACTGACTAACGGTGAAAGGATCACAAATCTCCCCATAGTAGGTCACCTTGGGACCAGTGACCATCACATTGTATGGTTCAGTTTGGCCATTAGAACTAAATCATCCCATTCTAAGGCAAACACATGGTACTTCAGAGGAGCTGACTTTGATAAGATGAACATCAGAGTTAAGCTAGCCCTGGCAAGAAGAAATACAGGTGAGGGAGTACAGGCAAAGTGGGCAAGCATTAAGGATGCAATACTTTAAGCAACAACCCATTTTGTTAGGAAGACAAGCAAGAGCAAAAGAAGGAGGAAACCATGCTGGTTCTCAAAAACACTAGCAGAAAAGTTCTGAGCCAAAAGGTTGGACTTCAGGAAATATAAGTGAACGCAGTGGGACAAAGACAGGGACGCATACCAAACTACCTTAAGGAAAGCGGGGAAGGCAGTAAGGCAGGCAAAGGCCCAAACTGAGGAAACAGTAGCACAAACAGTGAAAGAAGTGGACAAGGGGTAAGCTTGGTGGTGCAGAGGGTTGAGGCACTGGATGCCACACCATGCGCCATGCCGGTGGCACGGGTTTGGGAATAAGCCTAGGTCTTCGATGGTTGGGAGGGAGAGGATACGAGCGGCTGCCAACTTGTGGCACTCTGCCTTGGGAGGAAGGAATCAGTGTCCTTGTAGCTTGGCCAACCCCTAGTGGAGGATGGTGTGGGAGCACCTCTCAGAGGACTGCCAGCGTTAGGCCAAAGGAGGGTTGAACAGTCTGGCACTGGAGATGTGGTGTGCATGTGCACCACCATGCGCATGTGCTACCACATCTGGGGTCTATGGTATAGCATTGAGGGGTGAAAATGGAGGAAACCTTGGGTGCCACTGAGGATGAAGCCTACAGACCAGCTCAGGGGACCTGCCATGACGCATATGGCTCCACAGAACCCTGAAACACCCCTTGACCAGTAGGGTTGGCGGACAAAGAGGGTGACCCACCAAAGAAGGATAAATAGAGTTGAAAAAGGAAAAAAAAAGGAAGGGGACAAGACTTTCTATAGATACATTAGTGAAAGGTGAAAGTCCAGAGGGGGTATTGCTAAGATCAAAGGAGATAAGGGGGAAGTGTGTGGAGGAGGATGACCAAGCAAAAGCATCTATCCTAAATAGATACTTCTGCTCAGTATTTACTGAGGAGAATGTAAGGCAGGGCTGACAGCTCCTCACCATGGACACAGGGTGGACGGAGGTGTGCACAAGTCCCTTCACAAAACAAAGGGTGCTACAAGAGCTCACTAAGCCCTGGGTGGACTAGGCAATAGGTCC
This sequence comes from Neoceratodus forsteri, assembly GCA_016271365.2. NCBI lineage: Eukaryota > Metazoa > Chordata > Ceratodontiformes > Ceratodontidae > Neoceratodus > Neoceratodus forsteri. Next base: position 1,058,742,415 of record CM028130.1, on the reverse strand, counting down.
TGATGGCATACATTCCAGGGTACTAAATGATCTAAGGGTGGAACTAGCAGAGCCATTATCTGAACTGTTTAGTGTGTCTCTGAGCACAGCAGAGGTCCCAGAAGACTGAAGAAGGGCTTGTGTGAGCCCGCTCCATAAGAGTGGCAGCAGTGAGGAGGTAGGGAACTACAGAAAAGACAGTCTTACCTCACTATTGGGAAAATTATGGATGTACTCTTTAAGGGAAAGGATAGTGCAACACCTGGAATCGATAGGAGCACAGGATACTAAACAGCATGGGTTTAAAACAGGAAAGCCCTGTCAAACTAATCTCACAGATTTCAATGACTGGGTAACCAGAGTGGTGGACCAAGGGGGTGCAGTAGATGTCACCTACCTTAACTTCAGTAAAGCTTTCAATACTGCTCCACATAGAAGATTGATTAATAAGCTGGGTAGGCTCAGGGTGGGTCAGAAGTTGGTCAACTGGGCGGCAAACTGGTTGGAGAACAGAAAACTGAGAGTGGTGGTAAACAGTATACAGTCAGAAGAGATGCAAGTCACAAGTGGGGTACCTCAGGAATCAGTCCTGGTGCCAGTCCTCTTCAATATCTTTATCAGTGACATTGCAGATGGACTGGAGGGTAAGGTTTGTATGTTTTCAGATAACACCAAGATGTGTAACAGAGTAGATGATCCAGATGGGGTGTGCAGAATGAGGAGAGATCTGGATACACTGGCAAAATGGTTTGAAGACTGGCAATTGGGGTTTAACACAAAGAAGTGCAAGAACATGCAAATAGGGAAGAGAAACACTGAAGGTTGGGAGGGGAGTTGCTGGCAATCACAAGGGAAGAAAGGGACTTGGGCATCATCATCACAGATAACCTGAAATCATCCAAGCAGATCACTAAAGCAGTAGGTAAGGCTAGATGGATGTTGTGGTGTATTAGTGGGGGTATCACAAGTCGTAAGAGGGAGGTAATAAACTTTCCTTATGAAACACTGGTTAGGCCCCGTCTGGAGTATTGCATGCAGTGCTGGAGCTTGCACCTGCAGAAGGACATTAACAAAATGGAGGCAGTCAAGATAAGGGCAACCAAAATGGTGCTGGGACTGGGTAGAGCATTACATTGGACTACCCGCATCGCCGTGCAAAAAATTTCTCTGCATCTCTCTCCTCTATCTTTCAGTCTCAAATCTGAGACAATGCCCACTCCTTTTGCTACAACTGCTCAACTTAAAACCCCACTCTGTACTAGCCTTGTTTATCACTTACAGGAACTTAAAGATCTCAATCATATTACCCCATCCCTCCTCTCCCAAAACAGAGTACAGGATTATTTTACTTAGCCTTTCATTGTACGGTTTTCCCTCCAAAATCCCTGGATCATCATAGTTGCCCTGCACTGTACACACTCTAGAATTCAAGCATTCTAGAGGTACGGGGGCCATTACTGCATGTAGTACTCACTTTGTGGCATGGCAAGTGACTCTTACAGTGTCAGGACCACCACCCTCCTTTTGAAGGTTATTCCTCTTGCCAAACACCTCAGCATTCAGCAGCAATTTATTGCCACCTTCCATCACTTTGGTGACTTGTTCATGTTCCCCATAATATGACCACCCCTTGGTTCTTTTTCCTCAAAGGTGCTACTCAACTAAACCACTACAAACTGTCAGCTCCTCCAAGGGTTCCTTGAATCAAAGTTCATTACACTGCACTTCTTGGCTTTGAACTCCACTTGCCACCTTTCTAACCTACCCTCTAGTTTAGTCAAGTCAGCCAGTAGCACCGGAAAACCTCCTATGCCATCAAGCACTGCTCCCACCATGGTATTATCAGCTGATGTACTGATCCTACTTCTGCTGCCATGTGCGAAATCTGCTACAAATGTTCACAAGTGCAGTGGGTCCAGTACCAAACCTTGCATGCACAACACTAGTCACAGCACTTGTGGATGAGAGTTTACCACCCCAACCACCTCCAGGTGCTGCCTACCTGTCAGCCAGTTCACAAGCCAGGTCAATATCTTTCTTCTCGCACCCACATACAGTAATTCAGTTAACCCACAACTGCCAATGATGCACTGAGTCAACGACCTTGATGAATGGCATGCATAGGACATCCACTGCATGTCCCTTCTCCATTTTCCTTCTTTCCCCTACCATAGTACTTACCTCTGTTGGTATGGCATGTTCTACCACAGACAAACACATGTTGATGCACATCGTGGAGACCATTGCCCACAAAGAAAGTCAACATGCTTTCTATCAGTATGCCCCCCATTATTTTTCAAAGAATGGCTGGCATTCTGACTGGTCTGGTGTTGCCTGATTATGCCTTTGGGCCACTTTTGTGAATGGGCACCACATGAGCCGTCCTCCAGTCCTGTGTTACACAACTGGTGTCAAGTGATGTGTTGAACTACTTGGACCTTTTTTATTTTCTATTTTTGTTAACTCTCTGCCAACAATTTTTTTCCAAAACAGAATTAATTCTCTACCCCGACGATGTGGTATTATTCTGTTCTGGGGAGAATTTGTCAGCTCTTAAGGTGACTTTGCAAACAGATTTTACTTCATTGCATCATTGGTTTAATTTTCATAAAATGGTAATCAATTCTGTTAAAACTAAAACTATGGTTCTTTCAACTAATAGGAAACCTCTTGTTTCTGAATTTGGTGTTTTTGATAATGATGGTTTATTAATTGAGTATGATAAAGAGTTGAAATATTTGGGGATAATATTGGATCCTTATTTTTCATTTGAAGCCCATATTGTGGACTTAATTAATAGACTTCATAAAAGACTGGGGGCCAGATATTCAAACTGCGCTCAAAATGTACGCAACAGCAGGAGCAAGCTCAAATCAATTGCGCATATGCTCAACAGACGTGATATTCAAACATGGAGCAGAACAAATTGTGCAGATGTCAACGATGAATATCGAGACTAACTGCGCCATAGCTAACCAGGAAGGAAGCTGAGCAGGTTGCGACACGCAACAAGGGCAGCCCAGCTGAGCAGTCCAGAGGTGCCATAGCGCAAGCACAGCGCCCCCAGCAGAGTAATGAAGTACAACAGGGAGGCAGGCTGGGGCCCACCGCCAGCCATGCCACACATGGGCACAGGAACACACTGCAGAACCAACAAGACACCTGCACACCCCAAGCACAGCATCACTGGGGTGGGACGGATGATCTACTGGCCCATGGGAACAAGCCAACAAAGCACAGCAGAGCCATGACGCCCAGCACAACCACTGGCAGGCTGAGAGTGCCACACACAGGGGTTGACAACCACAGTGCACATCAGCCCCCGTCACGCCACAGCACACCCTGCACCGTGACCCCAAGACACCACCCATGTGCAGTGACTGGCACTGCAGGAAACACCATGCATCCCGCACACGTCAACCCCGTGCAGCAGAGAAGCATACAAGCCAGACCCACCCTGTGCACCCAGCAGTGGGTGGCAGCAGATGGCAAGACCAACAGAAATTCACTGCCATGCTGGAGATACCTCCCCATGCACACACACACACACACACACACACACACACACACACAAACACACACACACCCACACCCAGGACCATACCACCCCAGATGGCATGCACACCACTGCAACTGAGCAACCATAGCCAGCTGCAAATCAGAGACCAACACAGTATTCATAACAAAATATAAATGTATTATAAAAATGTAAATCACAAAACAATCAACACCATAACTATTTACAAGGGGGGGAAGGTAGGGTGGGGAGGGGTAGAGATGAACAACTTGGAGAGGGAAGGCAGGGTGGGAGGGATGGGTGAAGTGGGAGGAATCTGGCCTAAGGCCCAGCAGACTGGTCCTCCTCTGCCGGTGTCGCTGTGCCTGGCGATGCCTCCTCCTCGCAGGCCATGTCGCTGGATGTCCCTGAGGATGGCCTGGTTGTCCAAGGACACTTATGCCAGCCCATGCAGTTCCCGCTGTATCCTCCTGAGAACACTGAGGCCTAGGAAAATGGGAACACAGTCAATGGCTGTGACTGACCACAACCCTGAACACCACCCAACCTGCAAGCCATATAGCCCAATGTCCCGCACCTGTGATGGCATGCACCCACCCACAGTGAACATGCACATGGCCATCACAAACAGGCGGCACCAGCTATGTGCACCACTGCACACACACACTGCCCATGTCCATCACAGCACAAACAAGGCTGTCAAGTGACGTGGCAATGTGGTGCGATGCCAGTACACAGCCATGTGCCCAGTGCATGCATGGACCACCAGTGATGCACACACAGACATGCAGTGACACTGGACAGTGATGAATGTTGCCTGTGTCGTGCATGGCTGTGTTGTGCATGGCTGGTGGTCATGCCCACCCCCTCCAGCATGCAATAGCATCCATGATGTAATGATACTCACATTCCGCAAGAAGGTGTGTCTGCTGCTGCTGCCACTGTTGTTGTGGCCCACCTCCTGCTGCACCACCGACTGGCACCGGGGGCCCTGTCACGGCCCTCCTCAGTATGTGCCTGCATCCTCACATCCCAGCCTGTGGGAGACACATGTTGAGAAAAACATCAGTGTGACTCCAAAGCTGACTGCCCCCTGCCCCAGTGAGAGTGCCTGCCCACACAGCCAGCCTCATGCATCTCACACCTGCACACACTGACACAGCCAACCATGTCAGAGCCATCACCTATGCACATCCACCAAAACACACTCACACCCCTACAGAGAATACAGGTGCATAGAAGGTACACCCACCTGGCCTAGGCACCATGCCCCTCCTGGCATGTAAACGTAGCCGCTCATGCAGCTCAGACTCCCTCCTGCGGAGGTCACTGTATCTGTGCCGGCACTGCTCAGCAGACCAGCACTGCCCAGTGACCCCCACCAGGTCACTGGCCACTTGCTGCCAGACCTGGGTCCTAGCCATGGTGAGGGGCACCTCACCATACAGTGCCCCATAGTGGGGCTCCACCAGGGCCACCAAGTTGGCCACCTCCACGGGGCTCCATTGCACTGCCCTCCTGCATGCCATGCTACCAATTTCACAGCAGGCAATATGGCACCCCACTGCGCCGTAACCCCACGTGGAGATGTTGCGCAATAGACCACCATAGGTTCCAATCGCGCTGTTCGAACAGCGCCATCAGTTCACATAGTGCTGTCACCAGACAGCGCAATAGGGCCATACACATGGCAGCCAAACAGTGCCAGGGGGCAAAGGTCGGACACCAGGTCAGGGGTCTATGACGCAAGGCCACGCACAGTGCCATCTGACATATACGCATCCTGCGCGACTGACCACCTGTGTACCAGTGCCACAGTGGACTATTGCACAGTAGTGCCACAGCACCATATAGTGCCCAGTGCTGTAGCGCCACTGGCACAATGGTGGCCATGGCCTGAATTGCTGATCCGCACAGCACGTCATCAGCGCGGCAGATGCCTGTGTAAGCTACCTGGGCATGCGCAGTGTACCGCACAGTCACAGATCTGCGCTATTGGCTCAGCCGGATCAACCGTCTTGCGAAAAGCGCAATGGCGCGATATTCAGCCGACACATGCAGATCATCTGATCAGCCATTCAAAGGCGCAGTGACGCGATTTGCATCTCATTACAGTTGCTCCTCTCCTAATTTGCATGCATTGCGCTATAAAAGTGCGACAGTGGCTGTGCTGGACAGAGTCGTTACTGCAGGTGAGAGGTGAGTTGCATGCTGTGGGATGTTCTGGACAATGGGCATGGGATAATGCTGTAGACTGCACAGTGACAGGTGTCCACTACACCCATACAGATTGCCAGACCGAGCAGAGACAAGGTGAGGGTGAGGATGGTGGGCGGAGGAGGAGGCCCAACTTCACCACGGCAGAGACTGAGGCCCTCTTCCAGGTTTACCTGGAGGATGAGGCACTACGCGTGGAAGCCGGGCACTTCAGTCTGCAAGGCGGCTGCATGGAGGGGGTAGCCCGGGCAGTGAACCTGCACGGAAGCCACCAGCGCTCCATGCAGGAATGCAAGAAAAAGATTGGGACAGACAGCAGGAGGGTGAAGGAGAAGGTGGCGGCCCTCAGGGCGGCACACGCTGGCACTGGCGGGGGCCAGCCAGCAGTGGTGGAGCTGACCCTGGCTGAGGACCGACTGGCTGCAACTATGCAGCGCAGTGCTATTGAGGGCATACCAGGAGGTGGATTCCAGACAGGTGGAAGCCCATCACTGCACGGTATGACATGGTGGTGGTGTTGGGGGAGGAAGGTTGGTCACATGCACTCACATGTCCTCTCTTTCTGTTGCAGATCCTGTTCGTCTCCAGGAGATGGTGGTGGTGGGACCAGGCAGTGAGGATGACCTGCTGGACATGGAGGAGGGTCCATCCACCTCTGTCACCAGCCAGCATGCACTGCAACAGCATGCATGCAGGGCTGTCAACTCTGGTGTCGGTGATTCGGGTGTGGGGGGTGCACAGCCTGTGTCTCAGCAGTCTGGCATGCAAGCATGCCATCACGCTGTGACTGTGGCTGTAGCACGCACTGCACCATTGATGATGCAAGGACTGCAATGGGCAGTGACATGTGGTGTCCCATGGCGGACACACAGCAGGCCATCACGTGTCCCCTGGCCTTGCTGGTTCCAACTTGTGCACCAGCATGTCAGCACAGTCCCAGGCTGTGCCTGTCAGCACCGGTGGGGCAGCACCGGTGGCTGTGCAGGTGTCTGGCACTGTTGCGGCCACAGCGGTGGAACAAGTGGACTCTGTGGCACAGCAGTTGGAGGGGCAGCAGCAGCAGTCACCCACCAGGTATGGGGGTACAGTGTCCAGCGGTGGCACATGCCCGCCGCCCTGTGATACGCCCATTCCTGGTCCTGGCGAACAGTGCCCACCCTCAAGGGGTGTTGTGCATCAGGACCTTCAACACCCTGGGGGACAGGCTGCCATTGTGGCAGAGTACCCATTGGACGAGCACACCCGCCTGCTGTGGGAATCAGTACAGCAGCAGAGGTGGGTTGCAATGTCCGTGGAGGCACTGTGTGTGGCTGTGGAGCGGCACAGCAGGGAGTGTGCTCTGGACCGTGCAGAGATGGTCCACATGCGGATGGATGTGACCGCCGCCATTGACAGGCTGACCCAGGCAGTGGTCTCTGTCATGGATGCATTGGGCACACAGTCAGGTGACCCTGTACCACACCCCACACAGTTCACGCTCCACTCCCCGTTCCCGGCATTGTGTGACACCAGGCCTGTCGATGCCGGGTTCTGCTGTGGGCATCCCGAGCACCCCTGGTGCAGGTGTGTTCGGCATGCTGCAGACCCCTGTGCGGGCAAGGTCGCATTCACGCAGTGGGACCCCTGGTGGTCCAACAGTGCCACTCCATGTGGCCCCTGCTCAGCCTGCCAGTGCCGTTGGGTCACGGTGGGGCCACCCATGCATCCGCGGTGGCCGTGGGACAGTGCTACATGACTGACCTGTCTCCCAGTGCGGGCCCTGTCTGGTGCTGCCCTGTGTGCAATGTGTGTCATGGTGGGCAGTGCACTGCTGGGTGCTCTGCTCAACACGCCGACACACGGACCACCTGCACACCTTCCCAACTGTTGCCCACAGGTGCGTGTGCATGATGATGCCTGCATTGTACTGTACACCAAGGTGCAAAGTGCCCAGCATCTGACACACACGTACTTGGACAGTACAGGTGGTGGGGGTGGTCGGTGGTGCTGTGTGTTAGCAATGTTGGTTCTGCTGTGCTGTGCATCTGCCCATGTACTCTGTGCCTGGTGTGTGTGTCCATATGAGTGCTCACCCTCCCTGATGGTGTGTTTGTATGCCTGGACCCTTCCCTCCCTGGCCGTCATGCACCCCTGGTGTGTTACCCTGTGTGCCTGTGGTTTGCGCATGGACAGTGTTGGTTGCACATGTCCCTTGACTTACCTGTGTTGTGCATAGTGCTCCTCTGTGATGGTGTCCTGGTGCAGCTGGGCCTGCCGGATCAGTCGGGGGTCCCGCCGTCCTGGGGGCTGCTCATCAACATCAACACCGGGCCACTGGCGTCCCCATCGCTGTCCCCTCTTCAACCTGTATGGCTATCCCACAGTCCTTGGCCATGTTGTGCAGGATGCAACAGGCCAGGAATATCCCACAGGCCTTGGGGCTGTACTGTAGGGCACCGCCGGAGGTGTCTAGGCATCGAAGGCTGCCTTGAGCATCCCAAACACCTGCTCTATGATGTTGCATGTGCAGCATGTGCCTCATTATAGCGTTGCTGCGATGGGGTCATGGGGCGCCGGTACGGTGTGAGCAGCCAGGGACGGAGTGGGTACCCGCTGTCACCTGTGTGGAGATAGTGGAGATCAGTGTCATGTTCAGGTCCATTTTGCCCATATCCCTGTGTGTCACTACCATGGCACCTGTGGCATTCCCACCCTTGCCCCAAGTTTGCATTCCATACATGCATACTCACCCACTAGATGGCCTGTGGGGATGTCACCACTCTCAAATCGATGGCACAGTGCGGACTGATGCCATATGAAGGCATCATGTGCTCCGCCAGGGTGTGTGGCACAGACATTGATTATTCACCCAGTGGCATCACACACCACCTGGCAGTTGACACTGGAGTAGCCCTTTCGGTTCCTATACGCTGCCCCATCGGGGCCAGGTGGCGTCGCGAATGGCCACATGGGTGCAGTCTATGGCCCCTAACACGCCAAGCATACGTGCTACCTCCTGTGAACTCCCGCGATGTTTGCTGTACACTCTGCTGCAGTGCTGGGGAAATGGATGTGCTCCGCAGCATGTGGCAGCAGTGGCTGAGGAACTGGGTGAGGATGCGTGATGTGGCCGACTGTGTGATGCCTGTGGTGTCCCTGTTGGCCTCTGGAAGGTGCCCGTGGTGAGCAGGCACATGCAGGCTGTCACCTTGGTCTCCACTGACAGAGCGTGACTCCGTCGTGAGGGTGCCTGCATCACATCACTGCACAGCTCACAAAGCCGCCTCAGTATTGCCCTGTTCAGGCGGTACCGGCCGACGATCTCTACATCTGTATACAGCTCATAGCTGATGCGGGCACGGTACTGCCTGTTGGGGGCGTACCGCCGACGGGCCCTTCCACGGCCTCGTCCCCCTGCAGCTTGCATTCTCACCCCCCTCATTACAGCTTCCATGTGGAAGCTGGCACTGTCCATCTCCTGGCTTCTGCCCCGGCTGGTGTTGCTGTGTTACCCCGCTGTCCTGCTGCTTCCACTGCACGGCACCCCCGCTGGCCTCGCAGCCTATGGCCCACAATGCTTGCCTTGCCTGCCCTAGCCTGTCACTGTCTTTCTGTCTCTCTCTCTCTCTCTCTCTACCCCACTTGGCATCCTTGGCATTCTTGCGCCTTCCTTGAGCCTTTTTATTTTGGCTCATTTCCGCTAGTCTTCAATTTCCGGCAGTTCCGCTCTTGCGCAATCTAGAATCTTTCAATTCACATTGCGCTCTTTATGCATGGCTCCACCCGTCGGTTGTGCATGCCTTCCTTTGCATTCTTTGTTGCTCAGCAAGTTTTGCGGGCGCAACTGCCTCCTGCCTGAATATCGCAGAATGAAGCACTTTGATCTTCAAGTCATACAACCCTCATCTGCGATGGGCGCAACTCCCTTTGAATATCCCACCCTGGTCTTCTTTTTTCAGATAAGAAAATATCTTACAATAGAGACCAGAACCATGCTTACCCACAGTCTCCTTTTTTCTATTACTGACTATGGGTCAATAGTTTATTCTTATACATCAGGAAGATTGTTGAGTAAACTTTGGACAACCTATCATTCAACTATATGTTTTGCAACTGGACAGCCCAGAATGAATATCATTGTTTATTATACAATTCATTTAAATGTCTCCTACTTATTGAGAGATTTGATAATAGGTTCCTCATTTTTTTTGCATAAGATTAAGCTGGGACCTCTTCCTAACAGCATATCAAGTCTGTTTCCAGTTATTCCAATGATTTCAAACACTCACCTTCAAAGTAAATATTCTTTCTAGATTCCATTTTTTTGTACTGTGTTTGCCCAAAAGTCTTTGACTTTTGTAGCTCCAAAGTTCTACAATGACTTACCTTGTAAGATAACACTTAGACGAAATGTATTAGTAAACTCTGTCTGTAGATGTTTTACCTAGTTTCAGTTATGATGTAATTGTTTTATAATGTCCTGGCTAAGTCTTTACTATTTATATGTGTTTGCATTTGGTAATGTTTTTTATGTCTAATGTATTGAGACTGGACGTCTGTGAAAATGGGCATTGCCCACAGACCTTTTCAGTATAAAATAAAAATGAAATGAACAGGTCTGCCAGCATCCCCACCATAACCTCTGCCCAATTTTTCAGTACCCTGGTGGTGAACGCTGTCTGTTCCAGTGGCCTTGTCTAACTGCAATGCCTCCAACCCCTACAGTATCCAGCCCTCTGTAATTACCACATATATCCTCTCTGACTCCCAACTTCTACCCTTCCCTGTCCCCTGAGGTAGCTTCAGTCATAGTACATTGAAGTCACCCACTATCACAGTGTTCACATTCCGAAAGACCCTCCTAGTACACTCCATGAAATCAGTGTCCAAGTTATCTGCTAATGCTGGTGGTCTGTATACTACCACCTGCCTAAGTTCCCTACTCTTCAACTCCAGGAGCTGCACTATGGCTGTGGGTGGTGTTGGCATTGTAGAGACTTGTCTTTAATATGGTAGGATATTCTAGTGATTATAATCATGGATGTTTGCCACACAGCACGTGTAAACAAGACCCGAGCTGAGGTGGTGTGTTAGTCATTCTGAACATCCACGTATTGCTTCACAGCACAATTGTCTTCCACTACTTTTATCTAGAGTGTATGAAAAATCATCATCAGTATCATTTTATTTGCATTAGTTACTTTCGCTATGTCACTATAGCTGCATTATTTACTGTTGCTTTGTCAATCCTTGGGATATGTAGCAATCTAAATATAAGATTTGAATGCAGTGAGTTGCCATGATGCTATGTGTTCTACAGTCTCATCATTTATGCACATAATCAAGATAAGACAGAGATATCCAACACTGCATACTCCCTGTGACTGTTGCATGTCTGTTATTCTTTCAGTGCTTATTTCAGTTTCATACATTCCTTTTTCTCTTTTACAAGGCACACACTGACACCTTGCAAATGGATGGACTATGTGACCTATGTCACCAATGAGCTCTTCAGAATCCAGAAATGGTGTTTAACATTATCTCTCTGAGGCAGCCAGCCCTATCACAGACCCAGGTACAACATTTTGGTGGTTGGCCAGAATGGTATGTGTGTCAAAAGTGCAGAGAGATGCCCACTGCAGTCGAGAAGCTGTACTGTGGCTATCATCATGATTGTTGTCTGTCCATGGTCCAGGTATGTTAATCACATTGTGACTCTACTATCTCATCACAGATGTGCAACATGCTTGGTCAACATGTTCACTCTTAGGCACACATGGACAGTATCTGGGGCAGTGATTTGCATCTATTGATACCCCATTATAAACACTGTAGGATCATACAGGTGAATTGCTCATTCACTGTCAGTGGATTTCGACGGTGTGATGGTATGGTGCCCAAAATACTGTAAGCATGTTTCATGGACGTATTGTTTGTAAGGCCTACTTGGTGACATTATAGAACACAATACAGTTCAAGTTAGGTGTGCATCTTGGACAGACCAGCAAACTCAAGTGGCTCTGGGTCTATCCCCATTTCTGTCCCACCTGACAGATTTGTTTGCACTGCGGTATGCACCATTATTTTTTCAACCCATTAAAACCATGACTCTGTCATGGAGTCAATGCAGCCACATATGAACCTATGAATATATGGAAACTGCCAGCAGAAAAAGTCACTGGGTATAACGAGTCTGCTCGAATTTGCAGCTAGCAACCCTATTCTTTCTGTGGCCCAAACCCACCCAACACCCACCTCCTTTGAACTTCCTTTTTTCCCTGTCCCAGTCCCTCTTGAAGCATCCCACTGTTTCACAGGCCACCACTACTGCTGGTAGCACATTCCACTCTGCCATCACCCTCTCTTTGAAAAAGTGCCTTCTCAATTCTGTCCTAAGCTTCCGCCCTCTAATCGCATATCATGAGCATTAGTTTACACTCCCACTCTCCCCATGAACAGTCCCTCCATGACTGTCCTTCTTATTCCTCTCATGTACCTGTAGGTCTCGATCATATCCCCTTGTCCCTCCTCTCCTCCAGTGAGCACTTGTTCCACTCTCGAAGTCTACCTTTATATGGTATGTCCCACTGACCTTGGACTATATTTATTGCTCTGGGATCTACGATGCAGGCTCGACACCTACATTGTCGGCTGCCATCACAGCGATGGATTAATGTCATCTGCAAATTCTGGTTGCTGGGGAGAGTCACGTGATGCAGTGCTCTTGCTAGCTGCGCTCTCTATGAGCTCTGCCTAAACCCTGTCCATATACACACTCTTTTGGTCATCAGTGGGGTATCGGCGCTTACAAAGGAGACATCCACTGTCTGGAAGCATCAGTGTAGCTGGTCGGGACACAGATGGAAGAAGAAATGCCTAAAGCGGCAGCTAAACATACCCCTCCAGCTACCCCTGAAAGGCCCCGAAGAAGCCCTGGCCTCGTCATTACAGCCAGCCCAGCCTATCTGCCATGGCAGCTTAAGGGAAGAATTGTTAACCGCGGCAAAGTTTTCTAGAATTTAGACCATTTAAAGCTGAAATGGTCGAAATGGCTACCGAAATCAAGAATATCACCTCCACCCTGGAAGACCTGAACAGGAAAATATCAGACAATGAGGCAAGAGTCAGGTCGCTGGAAAACCGTGCGGATAAGATTGATCCTGAGATTGTCAAGTTAAATCAACGCATTGCCAGTCTAGACTCGAAAGTTGAAGATCTCGAGGGCAGAAGTAGAAGGAACAACGTGGTAGTGATAGGTTTGCCTGAAAGGGAAGAGGGAAATGACCCGGTGAAGTTTTTTCAGAAATTTGTCAAGAGGATTGCAGGCTCTTCACCCTATGGTCACTCCTATAATATTGAAAGGGCACACCAAGCCCTCCATCCTATGCCGCTACAAGGGGCGCCTCCTCGTATTTTCATGGCCAAGTTCCTTAACTATCAAGAAAGGCAAGTCTTTCTACAGAAAGTCAGGGAAACTAAAGCCCTGCAATGGGAGGGGGCAAACCTAAGGATTACCCAGGACTTGCCGCTTTCGGTACGGCAGCGAAGAGCAGCCTTTCATCCCCTCGTCTCGAGGATTATTGCAGCGGGTATTAAATTTAAAATGGTATACCCCGCTGTGCTGCATGTTTACATCTCAGAGTCATGGAAAAAGTTTGAGGATCCAGAGAAGGCCTCAACTGCACTTCAGCTCGCACTGCCCAACCTTTTTAAAGCCAAGTGAGGGTTCAGCTTCCCTGGGCATACCTGTTTCCCGTGGCAGTTGAAAAAATCATGAGCGCTTTTCCCAGTAATATGTTTGATTACTTAGATGGCCTATAAAGATGAGACAGGCTGCGCTACTAACGTGGATCTGAAAGACCTTATGCTTAATTTCCCGGTGATCCCCCCGGACAATAGCGATTCGCCTAATGCGGGCATTTGTTTGTGCAAAGGTGACCTCTTCATAGCCACCTATTTTGGTATTGGCCGGACTCTCCTATGCATTTCGACAGAGACCTAGTTTCACCGTGGTAAGCCCATGGCATGCAAGCTCCGCATTGGTCGATCCGGGGATCTGAAATGGTCACCTCCTTCTTATTCATAGCAGATATTTGTTTGCTGGGGGAACAATTTTGTGGACTCTGGGAGTTTCAAGGGGAGATCTGCAAACACAAATTAGTGGCAGCTCCTAATGTGTCAAAATGCGGATCGTATTGTCTGTTGGTGCCACAACTGACTGCAGTATATTGCCTGGACTATGGTCTCTGCAGGAAGGGATTCACGGGTGGAACTGATGGAGGGGACCGATGCTGTTTGTGGATCAGTCGCCGGAGCCTCGCCTTCTCGTCATACTGCACCTGGGGGGACATCAAGAATATGTGTTTGTTAGTAAAAAGGATGTTTTTTAGATTCTAATGTAGTTTACTGTAGGTTAAGAAAATTGGTATCTGATTGCCCTTGAGGCTCAGGTTGGCTTGACATTATCTTGGGTTCTTTGGGGACGGGGCGTTGGGGCTAATCATTCCCCCTTCTAGGGATATATTAGCGAATGTTAGATTATAATGGTTTAAAGATATGTAGATAGGAAATGCTTTACTGTTGGATGTTTCCCTACACAGGGGAAAACCAATGTTGGGCATAACTCTAATTGAAGATGTGGGACGGGGGCAGGGAGGAGAGTATACAGTGATGCGAGCTGCCATCATGGACCCGTGAAGATGAGGGAGGAGGGAGGGCGGGTAATAGGGGCTGAGACTAAGAAGAGAATATATTACTTATGGGTGTTGCTTGGGGGATAAAGGAGGGTGGGAGCACAAGTCTCTAAGATTGGTGATAGAGAGTACCGGATAAGTGGAAGCATACCATTGTTTGAGCTAGACATGCAGGATAATGGCGTCATGTGGGACGATTAAATTTGTAAGCTGGAACATAAAGGGAGCACAACAGAAAGCCAAACAGTACAGTATATTAAAGCACCTAGAGGTGGTAAAAGCAGATATAGCGTTCTTACAGGAGACGCATTTGCTTCAAACGGAATGTAGCTCCATGAGGCGTTTACAAATGGGGACAGTGTTTTCTTCACAAGGTACCACGCAAAGCCGAGGTGTTATGGTGCTTATGCGTAGGTCCGTTCCCTTTACCCCTCTTCAGGTTATTCAGGACGATGAGGTAGATATGTTTTTGTCAGGGTAGGCTACAAAATACTGAAATTCTCCTTGGTTCTGTTTATGGTCCCAATACTGAATCCCAAAGGTTTTGTCAAACTCCTGGAAGCCTTGACTCCATTTGTACAGATCCCCATGATTCTAGGAGGCGACTTAAACCTTGTCTTAGACCCCTTAATGGATAGAACCAGAAAAATTATTTCGCCCTTCTCACCGCCCAGCGCCTTGGGAGAATTGTTGGACCAGCTCGGTCTAGTGGACGTCTGGAGGATTATTCACCCGAAGGCTAGGGAATACACGTTCACCTCTTAAGTTCACAGTACAGCATCCCGTATAGATTACATATTACTCTCTCATACTCTCCTTCCTGGAGTGCTGGACACTGAAATTATGCCGGGACCCCCTTCTGACCATGCAGTTGTGGTGGTGTTAGTCTCCTTTTCTTCTCTTCCTAAGAAGGGCAGTAGGTGGAGGATAAACAACCAGATACTGTGTAACCCCAAAACAGTAGAGTTTATTTCAGCGCAAATAGAAGAATTTATATCTAATAATCTGAAAGACAATATCAGCCCCGATATGGTATGGGGAGCGCTCAAAGCCTTCATGAGAGGGATACTAATTGGACAGACAACCAAAAGGAAGAGGGAGAGGGTGCAAATTCTATCCAAATTGATGAACCGAATAAGGGATAGAGAAACTAAATTGACTCCACAGTCTTCAGATGACGAGAAGCTTGAGCTTGTTAAACTGAGAGACCTTTATTTAAAATTGCTCGGGGAACAAGCGGAGTTGGCGTTGATCAAGACTAAGGATAACTATCTTGATCAGGGAGAAAAGGCGGGTAGGCTCCTCGCCAGATGAATCAAACAGTTGGAATCATCTCGTATAAGTCCGGGGATTCAATCCAAGGTAGATGGCCAAGTGAAAACCATGCCGGGGGAGATAGCGTAGGAATTTAGATATTACTTTAAATTCCTGTATAGTAAAATGGAGAACCCCCCCAATGAGAGGGAGATATTCACCTTCTTAGAAGGATTGGATCTCCCCTCGTTGACTGAATCCCAACAGATGCAGTTGACGACTGATATCACCCAAAAGGAGATTGAACTGATTATTCAGAGTCTCCCATTGGATAAAACACCAGATGGGTTCTCGTCAAATTTTTATAAAAAGTTTTCCAAACAATTATCCCCTTTACTCCTTATGTTATTTAGACACATTCTAAGTCACCAAACGAGGGACCAATCATTGTTTGAAGCACTTATTGTTTTAATACCAAAGCCAGACAAACCTCCTGAACAACCAGCTAGTTATAGACCTATTTCCCTGCTTAACTACGATGTTAAAATTTTGGCTAAATTGCTGGCGGAACGTATAAGTCGGGTACTACCCAGCCTTATTGGCCCAGAACAGGTCGGTTTTATGAAGGACAGGTCCTCCACTGATCACCTTAGAACTCTGGCCCATGCCTTCTGTGTCCGAGGCAGTAGTTCCACTATGGCTCTGCTGTCTTTAGACGCCGAGAAGGCTTTTGATAGGGTCCATTGGGGTTTCTGTTAGCCACAATGGAAGTTCGGTTCAGATTCATTCTTAAAATGGATAAGCTCCTTTATTCAAACCCTACAGCAAAGTTAGTTGTAATGGGGCCACCTCCGACCCTTTAATCTTTGTGTAGGTACTAGACAGGGTTGCCCTTTGTCCCTTCTTTTAATATATACCTGGAACCCTCATCAGAACAATAGTGCATAAACAAGAAATAAATGGTATTAGAATTCTTGACTATATGGTGAAAATAACAGCATATGCGGATGACCTTTTGGTATACGTTTCCAACCCGAGGACGTCTATTCCGGCTCTTCTGGAAGTTATTCGGGAATACAGTGGATTGGCCAACTACAGGCTAAATTTAGATAAATCTGTGGTATTTCCCCTTAATAAAAATCTTTTTAGGCAGGAAATCACTGAACTTTGCTTGACCTGGAAATCAGATTCCATAAAATACCTTGGTCTTAGCCTAACAAGGAATAGGACTAGAATACGCCAGTTAAATCTGGATCCCCTGGTGCGTATCATTGAACTGGATTTGAAAAGATGGGCAAGGCTTCCAATCTCATTATGGGGGAGGATTAATTTAGTTAAAATGAATGTCTTTCCGGCTGTTTTACCCTCTTAGCATGTTGAATATCTGGATATCAGTTTCATGGTTTAGAAAACTCCATAGTATTATAGCTAACTGTGTGGAGTTACAAGAAATCTCGAATGGCCTACCATAGGCTGGCTGCACCTAAATCACTGGGAGGGCTAAGACTGCTGCATTTTACCCTTTATTTCTGGGCGGGCCATGCTTGCAAATACCTGAGATGGGTGAAGGGTACGGATGTTTCTACACAACAGTCGTATACACCTCTATGGTTGCAAATTGAGCTGGCCCTCATCCAGAAACAGGGGTTGAAGCCTGAGGCCCTACTCTATCTTACTCCGAAACTCCTCCCTCCCCTGCTACGTAGCTCCCCAATTGGGATTTCGGTGAGAACTCACATGCAGCTTTGTGGCTTCCTCAAATATGACTATCTCAGGGATTGGGTGCAGCCTATTTGGGGTAATCCGCGTTTTTTTAATTGATAATAAAATTCTCAACCCCACATGGTTGCCTCTGCCCGGTGCATGTTGTTTGAAAGACTTTCTTACATCGGATGGCAAAGTACTCTCCTCCTCTGAGATTCTGAATAAATTTGAGTTGTCCACCATGGCAGTTTTTAAAGTATATCAGCTCCGACATCTCCTGCTCAGTAAGATGGGTACGAGGGCAATCCAGAGTCCGAAAGTGGACTTCATTGATGCATTAGGGCCGTTGGCGGGCCTACCACATGCAATTTCCAAAGTATACACAGTATTATTTGAATGGGCTTACTCCCAAAACTCGGTTCAAGGTTCATATTGGGCCTCAATGTTTCCTAATGTGGAACTCAACTGGAAGGCTCTATGGCTGAACTGTCACAGATTTCTTCTACAAGATCGGTTAAGATTGATGCAGTTCAAAATTCTCCATAATATTTACTATTCCCCGCAAAAATTGGCTAGATTAAAAATAGTCAAAGAATCTACATGTAACAGGTGCCAAGCTGGGGTTGGGGATTTGATGCATATTTTCTGGAATTGTCCAAAGATAACCCCATTATGGACAGAGATTAAAAACAGAATGAATCCAATGTTGGGACTGGGGGACCTTTTACTCCTGAAATATGCTTGCTGGGAGATGTTTCTCATATTCCCGTCAAGAGTAGGAGGTTCCATATGGTTTTGATAGCGGCCACTCTTAAGAAAATCATCCTCAGACACTGGAAGGACTCTGTCGGATCAGTTACACAGAATGGCTGGAGGAATTGCTCACCAGTTTGAGGTTGAGAGAATGATAGCTATCCTCCAGAATAAGTTTACTAGGTTCGATAGGATCTGGGGTCCTTTTATACTATTTATTCACTATAGTAGCTCATGGTTTCTTTGCTGATTGTTGGTATGCATTCTCATTAGTCTTGTGCTGGGGTGGCAAAGGGGTAGGGAGGGAAGAGAGCAGGTGGGGGGTCTTTAGGGGTATGTTACAGGGAATGCATTAACCTACATGTTAACATAAGTATGTATGCATTTGTACATGTATGTACTTGATGTTACTGGTCTTAATCTCTGTAACTAAAAATGGAATAAAAACTTAATGAAAAAAAAAAAAAAAAATTCTGGTTGCCATAAATCCTACTAGACACACAGTTTTTTTTTTCATTGGGTGGTTGTTCTCCCCCAGCCCCCATGTGGGTCTTGGGTGGACTATTATGGCGAAAATGACAACGTTGTCAGCATCTATGTTTTAACTGCAATAGTGTCACCATACAGGGGTCATACTATTGCTTTGTGTTGCACCTCTTCCAGTAATCTCATGTCCCGCTTTAGGTATGGGTGCCAGTACTGAACGCAGTACTCTAGGTGGGGTCTGACCAGCAATCTATAATATGGCATAATCACATCCCCCATCCTTTACAGCCCAGTCTTTTGCAGGCCATTGCTGCTGATTTCCTACACTGTGCAGAGTTGTTCATTGCTCCCGTAATGAGCACCACCAGATCTTTCTCCTACTCAGTCTCAGCTAGCTGTACTACACACTGATGGTAGTTTCTTCTTTTATTCCTTGTCATGGAATGCATCACCTCGCATTTCTTGGCACTGAATCAGAGTTGCCAGGTGTCAGACCATGTCTACAGGTTTTCCAGATCTTCCTGCAAACACTGCCACCCCCCTATGTTATCCACCACTGCTCTTATCTTGGTGTTAACTCCCAATAGACTGATCTTACTCTTGATGCTCAATGAAATGTCGGCCATAAATATTCAAAATAACAGGCCCCAGCAATGACAACTGCGGATCACTGCTGGGGTCATTGCAGATGAAGATGGGAATTCCCCTCGCACCACCCTTTGTTGCCTTCCATGCAGCCAGTTCTCCACCCATCACATCAATTTTGCTCCCACCCCGGTTCCCTTTAGCTTACTTCCAAGTCACCCATGGTGGGCCAAATCGAATGCCTTGCTGAAGTCGAGGTACAGGACATCTACCACATGCCCATTGTCCATTTGCCTAGTCTCCCAGTCACAGTACTCTACTAGGTTGGTCTGTCAGGATCTGCCCTTAAGTTTATGCTGCCTACTGTCCTGTACCCCACTGACCTCCACCAGGTTCACTAGCCTCTCTGTCAGAATTGTCTCCATTAGTTTTCACATTATGGATGTGAGGCTCACTGGTTTATATAGTTCCCTGGTTCATCCTTGAGGCAGCTCTGATGGAGATGAACCACGTTGTCCATCCAACAATCCTGAGGTACTTACCATGAGTACAGTAAGACATTACATTTGTCTGCCAAGGTTCATGCAAGGACCTCCGCTAGCTTTTTCAATACATTGGGGTGTATGCCATCTGGCCCTTGTTCCTTGTCCACCCTCAGTGCCCTTAAACCAGAGAATACTCTATCTTCTGTGATATCCCCATCCATTACCCCTCCCCTTCTGTTCCCCTCCTCCTCCTCTCCACCTTATGTTTCCCAACCCCATTCTCCTTAGTAAACACGTAGCAGAAGTAGTTGTTATGTGCATTTTCTACCCTCTTTTATACCCATCCCTCCTAATCCTTAATATCTGGTCCTTACAACTCCTTTTCTCCCTGATGTACCTTAAGATGTCTTTCTACCTCAGTTTACTTCCCTGTGCCAGCAATAGTTCACTGCATACCGCTGGCTGCCCTTACTTCACTAGTCTCTTCAATTGCTTCCTTAAGGTACTCCTACCTACCCTCCCCCAGTTTTCTTGTATCTCTTATAGGTGACTTTTTGCTTCCTTACCCTTTCTCTGACTCCCTTGCTTATCTTGCATTGTTTCTTCACCCAATCCTTTTTACTATGAGTCTGGCAGCAAGATTATGAACATACAAAAATGCAAGCAGAAACAGCCCTCTTGGTCTTTCGATTCTGCTCGATTGTGCAGCTAGCCCCATAACATGCAGCTGCCCCACCCTCTCCTTCCTTCTTCATAATTCCCCTCTCCTCACCGTGTCTCATCCCCTCTTAAAACTGCCCACCATTCTACACCATTCTACTGGATACCACCCCCTGAAACACATGCAATCTCATGCCCCAGGAAGTCAATGTCAGAGATGTTCCCACCGATCACCAGTGTTGAACATCATCCTGTATTTGTTCTGCAAAATGTGTAGCATGCATTTTATAAATGACCAATGTCCTGCACTGCCTCTTGGCAAGTTTTAGCTGCAGTACAATGGTCATTACTGTGTGATGGTGGTAAGGCAGAGGCATAGTTGTGTGCATGCATACTGTTGAAAAAGAACATGTAGTGCATACAGGCATGCATTGGTGTTCCTGGTTGTTTTCTTTGGTTTTGCCATTGTGGAACCCCAAAATGTCACGTTCCTGAAGCACTGTAACTTTGGCAACCTGCACCATTCCATTCATCCAGTAGATGCCATCAATAGATGCTGATGCCCTCACTGACAATTTGCAAACATATAGTTTGCTTTGTGTTCCCTTACCATTGTTATGCAAACATACAAGTGTTACTGGCATTGCACTATGGTGCTGGTGTGTGTTGGTTCATGTCTAGAAACGTGGTATGTAATGTAATCCATACAGTTACAATGGGTTTCATGTTGAATCTTTTTTTTTCCTTGGTTTGATTACATAATGATGTACGATTGCACTTGTCTTTAGCCAATGTCGTGAACTTCTGTACATGTGATCTATGTCCAAACAATGCCATGACGTTGTATCAATATTTACTATCATAGGTTGTATTCATAGCTAGAATGCATTTGATCAATTGTCCTCTCTTTTTGTTGTAGGAGATGAATCATCTAGTCCTAGAACCAGGCATATTGGAACTTGCATCGTCATATCGAGAAGATATCTTTGCCTTCCCACCAGATGCAGATCAGAACAGGTCCCCCAGACATACTGGCAGTTTATTCTGTGGAGACTTGATCGACTCGGGAGCCATATGAGAACACCCATTCCAAGCTGCTGTGTGTGGCGCATTCGTGATACATACCCTGACCCATCTGGACAGTACACCAGATACAGAACTGATAGACTGTCATAATTGTAATGCGCATAATGAATATGTGTTGTCTCATTTGCAGTAATCAAAGCTCAAGACTGCTAAAAAAGTATTTGCGCTCACTTTTCCAAATTTTGGATTTTGTACCTTAGATTTTCAGTACGTGATATGAACTAGTTCGCAGTACGCTTAGGTATGTGGCAGTATATGAAACGTTATGCATATGTTGATATTGTGGCAACCTTTGATGGAATGTCGTGCAATGTGATTAAATCAGCAACTGTGCATATAATAAAATATTTTAATTGATGTAGTGGTCATTTTCCTTTTCCAACTGTACTATAACTAAGGACATAGGGGCTACAGATAATAGGGGATTTGCATTGGGTCAGAGTGGCGTGATGCATGGATGTAACAGGAGGGTCAAGGACACAGCCAACCACAGAGAGTGTCACAGAATGAGGAAAGTAGTCCCCTGGAGTATGCAGGCATTCTTATACATTCTAATAGTAGCAATGCCTATCACATTCTAAAAACAACTAGGCTTAATGTTTGATAAATGCAAGGGGTCATGATATGGTGATGTGTGATACAAACTGGTGGGAGTGTGGAAGCACATGTGAGAACCAAGCCATGTCTGCTCAGTGTAGGCTGCACCTCACTAAGTGGGGCATAACTTCCATAGAGAAACTACAGATAGTGTTCATTACATACCAGTAAAATTGAAAAAGGTAATTTTGTTGGACAAAGCACAAAGTGCGTGCACCACATCAAGAGTGCATGCAATGTCATTTTTTTTCTCCATTTTGTTTATGTTAACCAGGTAAGCACAATAAACAAAACCAGATGCCTGTTTTCCAGTATTACTAGACAGTTTACCAGTGTATTCTTGCAACTACAAAAATGGACAAGATTGTACGTGGCATACACCAGAGTATATTATCTCACCTTCCCCCAAATTACTCCATCAAACTGGGCTCTCTTGATCTCTCACAGAATGTCAGGGACCCTAAATGCTCCCCATGGGTCCATGTATCCTGATGGACTATTGATTATGCCCTATTCCCTCCACTGGTGCAAATTCTCTCTCCCTCAAGGGTTCAATTCTCACTCTCTCATTCTCCCATCACTCTCTTAATCCCTATCTACTGACCATCTAGAACCTACAGACAGGGTACCCTGCACCCTCAAGGGTCCTCTCTTGGGTTTGATCCTATTCCCCCTCCCAGCATGTAAGTCACACTGCCTTTTTCTCTTTCTACCCCCACTTTGAATCACTACAGTCTTATCCCCCTTTCTGTCTAGTTACATAGCCCCCTTGCATGGTTTCCCACATCCTGAATGGGTCTGTCTGGGGCAGTGCCTATCCCACTCTCTCTGTTCCACCCCAGTCCTCACGCAGGGTTCCTTGCATCCTGAAGTGGTCTCCAGGGACAGGACTCTTTACCCCTCCCCCTACCTCACCCTTTCCTCTCCTTTTACCCTTTTTCTTTCTTTCAACCAAGTCAATCAACCAAAATCTTTATTTAACCAGGCAAACATCATTGAGTAAGCTCATTTTCAAGATGGACCTGGAGATTACCTAAACAGTACATAAAACAGAAATACACACATATATAGTAAATACATAGGGTAGAAATACACAAAGATGTTATAACATCACCAAATCAATTTTGGGAAGAAACTATAAACTAAGTATGAATAGCAGCACCAATCCTACAGTATTTACAGAGTGTTTCAATAAACAACAATTACAAAGCAAGATAGAAGCAGGCTTCAAACAACTAGTGGGTAAGCAGTACTTGGTGGGGCAGGGAAGGGGAGGGGGACACACAAGGGTGAGTACAGAAGAACAACAGGTGCACAAAGGGGCAGTGATTAGCAAGGGAAGGGTAGCAATGGGTAGAGATTAAGGATACCAGACACCAAGAACAGGAGACTGAGAGGAACAAGGATGGGGAGTGAGGATGGGTATCAGGAGGACACCAAAGAACCCATAGTAACAGGGTAGAACAGGAAGGTAATGAAACTATAGACTCTTGGCATTGCCAAAGGGCAAGAGGGAGGGGAAGGAGTGCATGGGGGGATGCACCTGGGAGATAGAGAAGCACAGGTCAAGATGGTGACGTCAGAGAAAGCAGTTGCAGGATTCCTTTATCGAACAAGAATAACGTGCTTTGAAAGTGGAAAGTTTGATTTGGCAGGTCAGTTTCAAGGTTTTCTGCAGGTTGTTCCAGAGTGAAGGTAAAGCATGACTTATGGAAGACCTGCCAAAGTGCGACTTGAACTTAGGTACCACAAGTGAGATGACAGAGGTGCTCCTTAAGGTGCATTTTCCTACTGCGCTTAATGGAAGGCAATCAGAGATATATATTGGAGCAGCATATTCATAATGGCTCTGAAGGTTCAGAGAACTACATTTCTCTGTCTTCTGTAGCTAAGGGGAGACCAACCCACTGCCGCCTAGAGGGAGCAGTGATGCACAGTGTACAGGAGTCCAGTAATAAACTTCAAGGCCCTGTGATAGAGAGTGTCAAGTTTGGTCAGGGCAGTAGCAGGGCCTTGGCTGTATAGGAAATCTGCGTAGTCCAATAAGCTGAGGAATGTAGTTTGGACCAATCTCTTCTTGGCATCCAGTGTTAATAGTTGCCTGAGCCTATAAAAGAGGCCAAGGCTCTGCCTAAGTTTTTTAATCAGTTCATCAATGTGATCATTAAAAGAAAGGTTTTGGTCTATCCAAACCCCCAGATATCTGAATTTTGCGACATATTCCAGTGGTTCACCAAGAAATTTATAAATCTGCAGTAAGTTACCTTGAGTTGCAGGGTTATTCACATGTAAAAAGGGAGAAAAAAGCATTGCCTTTGTTTTTTTGGCATTCAGGAGCAGTTTCTGTTGCAATAGCTGTTGTTGTAGCTGGTTAAATTCCTGTTGCAGGTCCCTGCAAGCCGCTTCTGGAGAAGATCTTTCAATGTAAAGTACCTTGTCATCGGCAAAGAGGTGAATGTTAGCAGCTTTGATGGCAGCGTCGATATTGTTAATGTAAATAGCAAACAGCAATGGACCCAATATAGAGCCTTGCGGTACACCCCTCAGTAGAGGTTTCAGTCAAGGGAGTTCTCCTTCCACTGTAACCTGATGTTGCTGCCCTGTTAGATAGTTAGAGAACCACCTCAGGGATGGGGGGGCACAGCCGATGTTTCTGAGGGCGACAATGAGCAGCTCATGGTCGACTGTGTTGAATGCCTTGCTCAAGTCCAGAACTACTGCACAAACAAAGTTCTTACAGTCCAAGGCACACTGCCAGTCATTCATCACTTTTGCAAGGGCTAAGATAGTACTATGTTGAGGCCTGAAGCCGGACTGAACAGGGTTTAGCAGGTTTCCAATTTCAAGGTAGTTCCTGAGCTGTACACTCACTATTTTCTCCAGATGTCTAGATAGGATGGGAAGTAGGGAGATTGGCCTATAATTATTCAGGTCACTAGGGTCACCAGATTTAAAAAGAGGGATTACATGGGCAGTTTTCCATAGTGAAGGAATCTCAACCTGTGAAAGGGAGAGGTTAAAGTGGTGCATGACGGGCACTGCCAGGATGTGAAGCCTAAGCTTCATGAAAAATGGGTCTAAATGATCAGCCACAGCACTCTTCCTGGTATCTAGTTGTAGAAGGAGATCCTCCACTTCTTTCAAGGAGGTGGGTTTGAGAGAGAACACCATACTTGTGACTGGAGCCAGTGAGTCAGGTACTCTGAGTCTAGAGTGGAGGTTATTGGCAGGGGAGGGATCGAATGCAAGACCTGCAGTAGTAAAACAGTTATTAAAGGAGTCAAGGATGGCCAATTTATCAGACACTGAGATAGCACCAATAGATATTTTAGTTGGCAGGATGTTAGGAGCCACATGACCTTCAATATCCTTAATGGTTTTCCAGAACTTCACCGAGCACTTTTTGGAAGTGTCCAGTCCTTTACAAAAATAGCTAGCCTTAACCTCCCTAACCAAATAGGTACAATGATTTCTAGCCTTCTTAAATGATGTTCAATCAGCTGGGAGTTTAGTTCTCCAAGCTTTTTTCCAAAGCCAGTCTCTGTGCACCAAAGAGGCCTTTAACTAAGCCATAAACCATAGACATGATTTTTTCTTTGAGCGTATATTGACCAGAGGTGCATGCTTGTCCAGTACCCCTAGCACAATCTCCTGAAATATATCATAGGCCATAGATACTGAGTTAGTCAAGCAGAAGTCCTGCCATCTCAGGGAGTCACACAAGTCAGAGAGGAATACAGAAATATCAAGATTATGTTGCTTCCTCTTGAGTGAGAATTTGGAAGAGGATGGTAATTTAGGGGCAGATCTTATACATGCTATGATACAGTGGTCACTGAAGTCCAAAAAAAAACACTCCAACATGGGGAAAACAGTTGAGGTTTGCTTACTAGAATGAGGTCAAGAACAGTGTTGTTATTTGGACACTTCTTATTTGGACACGTTGCCTCAGATATGAGTTGCGAAAGACCAAAGGAATCACAGATAGTTTTGAGGGGCAGAGAAATATTGGAGGACCAGTCCATGTTAAGGTCCCCTAATATAATAATCTCTGAATGTAGGGATCCCAAAGTATTATTTAGATGGTCCAAAAATTGGGACCCCACAGATGGGGCCTATAGCATCCTAGGACACTGAATGAGACAGAGGAAGAAAGCTTGACTTAAGGGTCAGGCTTTCAAATTCCTTAGGTATTGAGGTTGAGTCTATGACTGATGCAGATAGTTTATCTTTGACATAGATGGTGACTACTCCTCCCCTGGTGAGCCTATCAGTTCAGAACAGGGTATAAGATGGAATGTTAACTTTGCTATCTGGGGTACCAGGTCTGAGCCAAGACTCAGTGACCACCAGGACATCAGGGAGGGTATGACAGGCCCAGGCTTGTATAAAGGCAAACTTTTTTAGAAGGCTACAAGCTTTAATGTGCATAAAACTTAGACCTTTGACACTGGCTAGGTCATCAGGAGATGAGATAGCTGTAGGAGGACCAGGGTTGAGTTTGACATTACCAGAGCATAACAAAAGGAGTAGCAGAAGTTTCTTAATGGCTTCAAGAAGTAGTCTATGTGCTTTGGGTCTATCCTGCTTGGAAATGCTATTACTTGGGTTCGGAGGTTCCCTGGGATAAATACCCATGGGGCTAAGCGATATGAAGAGAAGAACCCTGGCTGTAAAAAGCAGGGAGAGCTGGGAGATCAATACAGTGTAAAACGGGGACATGCAATGTAATACACTTGTGGTTGAAGTACCAGCTCGCCACAGGGGGTGAAGTGCAGATTCTAGATTAGGTAGCATAAACGTCAGCATACGAGACTCTGAGGTATCAATGGTATCAGGACATCCCATGGCCACGCTGCATCTGACCACACTACCAAGTGACCCGTGTTGAAAAACACAGGAATCCAAGATGCAAAACAGGATCAGTGAAAGGCAAGGAAATAAGTGAAAAAAAAAAACATTTTGCTGGGTTCACCTAAGGTTATAGAATGTGTTGCAACTTCCTGCAGTCAGGAAGAATATAGCAACAACAAGGGAATGCCAACTGCTATGCAGCAGGATGGGGAGGGAGTGACTTTACAGCATTAGACCAGTAGATGGCAGCAGAGTACTTACAAGAAACTGCACACCAAGCAGCAAGGCTATTAACCAGAGAGATAGTACCGGACAGTAGGAGGGGACAAAGTGTATTTAAAGGTGGCCTATGGAGGGGGTGGGGAGTGAAAATCCAGCTATAAGGAACCTGTCCATGGCTCAAGGGCTGCTAGAGCTGAAGCAAAAAAGTCAGCCAGCCAAACGGAGCTATGCTGCTCCTGGAACAGCCAATCAGCTTCCTTCTTCGGCGGCTGCAATCCAATCCCTTCCCTGCTTTTGGATCCTAACACAGATGCAGTACCAAGGGAAATTATCAGGGGAAAGATTCTCCGAGGTGCAGTAGATGAGTGTGCAGCCAGCGGCTTCCTCCAGCTGGTCGCAGTGCCATGGATAGGGCAGCACCTAGGGAAATTAGCAGAGGAAAGCTTCTCTGAGGTGCAATAGATGAGTGTGCATCTGGCAGCTTCCTCCAGCCAGTTGCAGCACCGAGGATGGCCTGATGGGGCAGCACCTGGGGAAATAAGCACCTGTTTAATGTCTCACTTCTATTGTACCCCTTCCCCCAGGTTGCACCAGGAGACGAGCAACTTGTTGCTCAGTGTTCCTTCACGGTGAAACATTTCAGTATAGAAATAAATTAACTCAGTGGTTGTGAAGCTCATGGATGCAATGCTGAATGAGGGAATGGCTGTACACCTGAAATCAAATGTTGGACCGTGTCAAAGTAAACACAGATTCACAGCAAGACGGTCATGTCACCAAAATCAGAGCGCTTGTACCGACTTGATAACACAGTTAATAAATTCGGTGGTGCCAGTGGCGCCATTTCTGCAGAATCATAGTGGTTACAAAGCCCACACCACCAGTGAAAGTTTCTGTGATCAAATCCTTGGAAAAATTCCTTTTAGTGGTTTCTCTGAATAACGGTGTACTGAATAATAACAACAAAAATCGAAAGAGACCTAGGAGTATTTATATCAGATGACCTAAAGGTGGGCAAGCAATGTGTGAAGGCAGTAATGAGGGCTGGCAGGATACTAGGATGTATAGGGAGAGGCATCACCAGTAGAAAACAGGAAGTTGTCATCCCTCTGTA
This sequence comes from Neoceratodus forsteri, assembly GCA_016271365.2. Classification (NCBI taxonomy): domain Eukaryota; kingdom Metazoa; phylum Chordata; order Ceratodontiformes; family Ceratodontidae; genus Neoceratodus; species Neoceratodus forsteri. Next base: position 1,058,714,230 of record CM028130.1, on the reverse strand, counting down.
CAGACAGTTGGTGAGGACCCCATGTGGAGTACTGCGTGCAATTCTGGAGACTCTATCTCTGCAAAGACATAGACAGAGTAGAGACTGTTCAGAGGAGGGCAACCAAAATGGTGCAGGGTCTGCACCAGAAGACATACGAGGAGAGACTAAAGGAGCTTAATATGTATACCCTTGAGGAAAGGAGGGGGGGGGGACATGATAGAAACTTTCAAGTATTTCAAGGGAATTAACAAAGTACAAGTGGGTAGCATCTTTCAGAAAAAGAGATGTGCAAGAACAATGGGGCACAATTTGAAGATAGAGAGGGGACGGTTCAGATGTAATGTCAGAAAGTATTTTTTCACAGAGAGGGTTGTGGTGCATGGAACAGCCTTCCTGAGGAGGTTGTGGAGTCATTAACAGTGGAAGAATTCAAGAATGCATGGAACAGAGATAAGGCAATTCTAGTGGGGGGTAGGAGGAAGTAAATATCAAAAACAGAATACCAGTATACAAACCTTCACCCCACAAAGACATGGCACATATTAGTATTTAAACAATTTAATAGCCTATTGGCTTTACTTATTTTAAACTCCATGTAAAAAAAGGGGGCCCTCTTAGTTTTCAGACTGGAATTCCAAAGTGAGCAAGCAATATCACCTCTTCACAGTGGGACCCCTTCGGTATAGTCCCTACACTAGCTTCTTAGCTCTGAAGTGCCTGTAGTGGCCACTCATAAATATAGAGTGCTGCCTGGATTTAAAGGAGCAAATTAGGCAATGTAATTTAAGCCAATTTAGGCAGCACTCTATATTTATGAGTAGCCACTGTAGGCATTTCAGAGCTGAGAACCTAGTGTAGAGACTATACCGAAAGGGTCCCACCGTGGAGTGGTGGTATAGCTTGCTCACTTTGGAATTCCAATCTGAAAACTAAGAGGATGCCCTTTTTCATGGAGTTATAAGTAAGATAAGCCATTGGGCAGTTAAATTGTTTAATTTTGTATATATGCCATGCTTTTTTTGGGGAGGGGGTGCACTGGATGCCAGACACCAGCAGCACCCTTCTCCAGAAATGTGAATTGTATTTTGAGCAATGCAAAGGTTTTGAGCATGCTATTTGGTTGTCAGTAAGAGGAAGTAAGCTGTTGATTAATTAGAATCTGCAGCTTATCCATCAGGTAGGAAAAAGCAGGCTAGGTGGGCCAAGCGATCCTTATCTGCCATCTAATTCTATGTTTCTATGTTTCAGTGTGTATCATAGGGGTTGCAAGCCAACCATAGGGATCTCAATTATTACCCCCCCTCCACCACTAAGGGATGCACATGGGTGGTGCCAGTTGACATTGCGTTCCTTTATTTTAGCAAGACCTTTTACACCCTCCCACATAAGAGTTTGCTAAATAAGATGGGTAGTATCTTCACGGGTCAACTTGTGGCAAATCAGCTTAATTACTGCCTAACTGACATAAAGCAGACGGTGATGGTAAATGGTGTCAAAACCAATTAGTGTTGCGTAAACAATGATGCACCTCTGGGATTCGTCTGTGGCCACATACAGTACAAAGTCTACATCAATGACAAGGCAGAGTGGCTGCCAGTCAAAGTCTGCATGGTCACTGATGACACAAAGCTCTGCACCAGGCTGGATTCTCTGTGGGGGGTTGCAAAAATAAGGATGGACATGGGGAAGCTGTGAGATCAGTTCTAATTTTTAGCAATAGGGTTTCAAAACTAAAAAGTGCAAAATAATGAACGTAGGATGAAGGAACACTGTGGATGGGTACCAGAGGGTGGGGTGGGTGTTTGACAAATGAATAATTGGACACGTGGGTAATAATTCAAGATCACCAGAAGGTGTCAAATCACAGTTAAAAAGGCTGCATAGAGGGATAGAGGGTTAGAGGCCTTCAGGTGTCCACTAGATGAGGTATTACTAGCTGAGGGAGGGAGGGAAGTGTTGATGCCATTGCTTAACACTCTACTGAATCCCCTCCAAGAGTACTGTGTGCAATTCTGTAAGCAATACCATCAGAAGGACATTGCCTGGGTGTAAGACATCCAGAGGAGGGTAACCAAAATGTTACTGGGCTGGCAAAACAAATATATGATGAGAGAGTAAAGTACCACAATATATACTCATTGGAGAATAGATTAGGGAGAGGGTGTTCATGCTCAACACATTCAAGTTCCTCACATGCATAAACAATGTGCAGGGGGAGTGACAGCTTCCAACTTAGAATGAATAGTAGATCAAAAGGGCAAGATAAGCTGTCGGAGGGAGGCTGGTTAATGGGAAAGGTGGCACATGTTGTTTCACAGATAGGGTGGTGCATGAATGGCATTCTCTGCTGTCAGAGTTTGTGCAAGTAAGCCCAGGGGCAGGATGTAAGCATGCCTGGTATTTGCATAAGTGAACACTTGCACTGCTAAGGAAGTATGAAAAGAAAGTGATCAAGAAAGTGTCTAAGGCCACAAGCTATTATGTGGTTAATCAGTGAACTGGATGGGTGGAGTGGCCCTTTTGCAGACAACAGTGTCTATGTGACACATTCACTATAATGAGCTCTGTGGCCCACTGGCCATGAAGGAGGAGAGACAGAATTTAAACTCTGAGCGTGCAACTGAACAAATGCATTGGCATCTGTCCATTGGTCAGCAATGTGATAAATTGTGATTCACATGTCGGACAGAGCCAAGCATGGTGGTAAAGGAGGGTAAGGAGGAATAGTGAACATCTTGGATGGTTGTCTCCTTGTATGAGAGAAGCCTAGTGAACATAACCACATAACTACTTGCTCTATTGGCAGAGGGTAGGGATGATGTAGTGGATGTCACAGAAACATGAGCCAACCAATACCAGGACTGGGACCTGATGATCCCAGGGTATAGAATTTACAGGCAGGATAGAGGCAAAAGGAGAGGTGGAGGGGGAGAGGTGGAGATGTACGTGAGGGAAGGCATAAAGTATGCAAGGGATGGAATGGAGGATGGCAGAACAGAGGCCTGGTGGATGCAATTCCTTGACACCAAAAACTGGACTCTCAGTAAGATTGTTGTATACAATCCACCGGCTACAGTGGAGGACCTGGACAGGGAGCTATCAGTACAAATTAGGAAGGTGTACGTGAAAGGTGAAACAGTGATCACAGGGGAGATCAATCTACCTAGAGTGGATTGTGGTTTACCAGCCTCCACGTGCACCAGAGAAGAGATACTCTTGAAAAGCCTTCCAGGCTGGCTTCCTGGCACAGATTGGTTACTGAGCCGACTAGTTTGGGAATTAAGCAGGATGTAGTACTGTCCAATGGCGAGCTGTAAGGTAGGTGGTGGTGGAGGACCCCTGGCCGAAAGAGACCACCACACGGTGTAGTTCATGCTCAACATGCACAGGGAAGTGGTGGGTGCTATGACAAGTGCAGTTGACTTTAGATGGGCTGTTTTAGGAAGGATGGGTGAAATCTTAGGGGGTGGTGTACCTGAGTGGAATTCATCCACACTGCATGTTATTAAGACCTGCACCAAATTGGAGAGCAACAAGGGAAGGTCTCAAAAACAAAGAGGGATGCATAGTCAAGTCTTAGAAACTGTAATGGCAAAAAAGAAAGAAGCATTTGGAAGGCAACTGAAAGCAGGGAATGTTAGAGAACATTTAGGAGTCTGTGTAGAAGTCCAAAGAAGTTACTAGTGAAGTGTCATGGCAGCCCCGGCTTCCTGGAATTTGAGGCTTGGACAGAGCATCAAAGATGGGGAAAAGGACTTCTTAAAATACATACTAGACAGAAGGAGTGGCAAAGACCAGGTATTGAGGATAAGGAAGGATGGTGGGTGGGCAGAGAAATTGGTGGAACATTCAGAAGTACTAAATGACTACTTCTGTTCATATCCACAACTGAAAATGGTGGCCAATTAGTGCTAGGTATGTGTGGATGTTGGCCAGTGGGTTGGAGTGCGTAACAGATGGTGTGATCACTGAGGACAGGTTATTGTGAGGTCCAAGGGATCTGAGGGTGGATAAGGCACATGGACCACACAGCATACATCCCAAGGAGATGCAAGACATGGCGGCGGTCCTGGCTGGGTCAATGGCGAACCTACTTAGAAGCTTCCTGGGTACTGTGTGCATACCACATGCACTTTGGATGGCATACGTAGTACACCACCATAAAAGTGGCCCAAAGGATAAAACATGCAATAACAGACCAGTAAGCCCAACATCCATTGTTGCAAAACTTATGGTGACAATCCTGAAGGAGAGGCTGGTGTCCTTTCTGGAACACAATGGGCTCCCGGATGGTCGTATTCATGGTTTTGTCTAGTGAAGATCCTGTCACACTAACCAGGTATTATGCCTAGGTAACATGGGAATTGGACAAGGGCCATGTTGTGGATGTCATATATTTGGACTTTAGCAAGGCATATGATTCAGTGCCACCTGGGAGGTGGGGTGTAAAGTTGACATAAGTGGGGTCGGGGACTAAGATGGTTACATGTATATAGACTTGGCTGCAGGGCAGACATCAGAGGGCAGTGATGGTGGTGAGTTGGAGTTCTCATCTGCCAGGACTGGGATGAGTGGGCTACCACAGTGATCAGTACTGTGGAGGGTGCTGTTTGTGCTATTCATACCTGACATGGTGCATGGCATCAGGAATAAGATCCGTCTGTTCACTGATGAGACCAAGTTGGGGGTGGTGGCAGATGACATCGCAGGAATAGCAGGTGCTGAAGGGTTACCGGACCAAAGTTTAACAGTGGTCTGAAGTGTGGCTGTTTTGGCTCAGTGCTAAAAAAATGCAAATTACTGAACTATGGAACAAAGAACACAGATAGAGGTTATCAGCCACGAGGAGTGCAGCTCAGTAGCAGCAAGGATGAAAAGGATCTAGGGGTGGTTTGAACAGGGAAACTGAAAAATACGGAGCAGTGTATGAAGGCATATGCAAAGGCCAACAAGATACTGAGATGTATAGCAAGCGGAATCTCCAGGTTCACGGATGTAATCCTGCCGCTCTACAGGTCACTGGTCAGACACACCTGCAGTACTGCCTGCCATTCAGGAACCCATATCTGAAGAATAGAACACTCTGCCATAGGCGGTTCTATCATTTCGGATTGTGTGTATTTTCAAAAGGAGATTGGACAGTGTGAGAAGGGAGGAAATTGTGTAGGGTGGAGAGGTGGTGGTGCAACAGCATGGTAGGTGTGCTCGCGGCACAGTCGAACATACTTGATCGATCATGTGGCCTGTTTCTGCTGGCATATTTATAGGTTAGTATGCTCATAATTGTGCGTGGGATTGCATCATGGAATGGGAGGTCACATTAGCAGACGAGGCAAGGTAACTTGGAAGAATGGTAATTTCTGATGTGCATCACTTCGCCACTGTGACAACAGCCAGCTGCCATCACAAGCACAAAGCAGGTCTGCAGTCCTAGTGGAATCATTGCTAGGTGGGCCACAGGTATTGATCACCAGTCCTGGACAATCATGAGGAGCAACATGCAATACTATGTACTGTCAAGTTGCCTTGTCCAGTGGACGGATAACAAATTGCCGGACGGTGTCCGATATGTGTTGAAAACTGAATTGATCTAGGGCATGAATGACAGAGGATCTGTTTATCGGGTACATTAATCTCACATTAACTACCTTGAGGACACAAAGGTGGATAATAGAGATGATGGAATGCTCCATCTACATTATATGGAATTTTTCAACCTGGTGAACTGGGAGATGGGTTATTAGCTGTGGTTGGTAGAAGTTGCCATGGCATCACGTGAGTGCACAAATGACATTGCCAATGTGTCACATTTTGGGAAAGCGTGACAATCATAATTGCAGTCAATTACTACTATAATTATTACTCAATGACCTGTCATTGAACATTGCCACCCGATGGGTACAGGTGTAGTCTGTATGTCCATAGCTGCCATGCATATTCACTTCACTGTGATCCCTATTAATGTGTACACAACACTTGACATGCCTCTCTCTTGTTCCACTGTTGTCCATTTGCTAGTCCAATGTCACTGACCATGGCCACACTATCAGTGTCCCACCATGAGCCCATCCACCTTTTTTTGTGATACTGACCACAGCACCACATCTTGTTGCTGTTGATACCAATCGCAGGTCAGAAAAGAGGTGTAGGATGTCGAATTGTGCCACCAACAATGTGTCCCTCTGACACGATAGCGTCCCCATGACAAGTTGACATGCATGGTCTTGCAGTACCTTGCAGTTCCAATGCAAGTAATGGATAGTCAGATCATGGTTTACAAAACCATGCACTAACATTATTGACTGTGATATAACACTGCATGAATGACCAGACTTATTGGTGATGGTTCTGCTGTTTGTCGACAGCCTATATGCACATTTTTGTTAGGTCCCTCTATCTCTTCCCTGACAAAAAGAGCATGTATGGAGGTTATGACCACAAGCATGGCCTTGTGTGCTTAGTGTCCCTATCTGTCTAGGTCTGTGGAAGACAGTTGGGCAATGGGGATTGCACACTAACAGGAGCGTGAAAGACTTAAACTTCATGTTGCATGTAGCTAGACAGTTATTGACCTTGTTGTGGTGTTAGTGCATGTTTTTTACACACAATTTTGAAATCTTCGACCGGTATTTGTTTATTAATAACATTATGTAACAAGAAGGCATTGTGTGCTCATGAACAACCATTGCTCAGTGTTACAGAGATACAATATCACGCCATGCTTTCTTTGCCTAAAAAAAGAGGAGTAACACAACACTAATGCACAAATTGTACACATTCAGGTGTACTGTAACTAAATATAATATTTGGACACTGCCCAGCTTGTATTGTCCATTACTTCAGCATTTAAACTACTCATTATATATCACTGTGGTCATTTGTATGCAAACAGGAGTTCTGCACCAGCACCGTTCCTCTATTGCAGCTTGTATCTCACTCTCTGAACACATAAAGCTCTACTGGTGACTTTGCAGTTACTACCATGGCAACAGACTGTGATATCACAACAAAGGATTATGAGTGGAAGTAGGGGTGAAGCGACAGAGGCAGATGTGCTCAAAATAAACTCTAAGGGACAATAATCAGATATTCATACACAGTTCCTCAGTAATAAATTATCTGGAAGGACCAATATACAGAATATACATAGAGTGAAAGCATACATGTACCAAAGTATTATTTATTTTTTGCTTTTTCATTGAGGCATCAGTAGCATTTGAATGTTGGAAATGTAATGCTGCAACTTACAATTGGCTTATAAGGTGCACTGCATTGTGTGTTGTCGCATTCACAGTTACACTGCAATTGCTGACTACTTACAAGTTGCTATGTCCTCCATATCCTCCTGATGAGCAATGTGCACCACACACATAGTGAATAGTTTTAACACTGTCTCAAAAGACAGACAGTCTGCTTTAAATTGTCCATAGTTGATGCACTGTCACAGCATTAGTTTACATAGATGAGGCACAGTTGGCTGGGATGAGAGTGTAGTTGAGTGAACAAAATATATGGAATAGTCTTCAATGTCTTTATAAGCGACATTGCAGAGGGACTGGAAGGAAAAGTATGTCTCTTTGCAGATGACACAAAGATCTGCAACAGAGTTGATGCACAAGGTGGGGTGGAAAGGATGAAAAGGGACTTGGCAAGGTTAGAGGAATGGTCAAATGTATGACAGCTTAGATTCAATGCTAAGAAGTGCAAGGTAATGCACCTGGGAAACAAAAACCCAGGGGAAGAGTACACAATGGGGGGTGAGATACTAACAACAACAAAAATGGAAAGGGACCTGAGGTTAGTCATATCAGATGAACTAAAGGTGGGAAAGCAATGTGAGAGGGCAGCAATGAGGGCTGGGGGGATATTGGGACGCATAGGGAGAGGCATCACCAGTAGAAAACAGGAAGTTATTATCCCTCTGTACAGACAGCTGGTCAGACCCCATCTGGAGTACTGTGTGCAGTTCTGGAGACCCAGTCTTCACAAAGACATAGACAGGATGGAAGCTGTCCAGAGGAGGGCAACTAAAATGGTGCAGGGTCTGCAGAAGACATATATGAAGAGAGACTAAAGGAGCTTAATATGTATAGCCTCGAGGAAAGGAGGGAGAGGGGGACATGATAGAAACTTTCAAGTACCTCAAGGGAATCAACAAAGTCCAAGAGGGTAGCATCTTTCAAAAAGAGGTGTGCAAGAACAAGGAGGCTGAATTTGAAGATAGGGGAGGCGCTCAGAGGTAATTTAAGGAAGTATTTTTTTTCACAGAGGGTTGTGAATGCATGGGAGCGGCCTTCCGGAGGAGGTCGTGGAGTCAAAAACAGTGGTGGAATTCAAGCATGCATGGGACAGTCATAAGGCAATTCTAGGGGATGGGGGTAGGAAGAAGTAGGCTGCTGGTTAACTAGGATCTGCAGCTTATCCAGTAGGCAGAGAAATGGGCAGACTGGGTGGGCCAAGTGGTCCTTATCTGCCGTCAAATTCTATGTTTCTATGTTTCTAGTGACAGTGATGGTTATCTAACAGTCAACAGTTTTGTCCATTAATTGAGTCAATGATTGTGGGAACTTGAACTGTGTTAGGAATTTATTTTCCAGAACGGACGTTAGCTAGACAGAAAGGAGCAAAACCAAGCATAGAGCAATCTGTCTCATAATGCATGTTGATAGAATGAAACATTCTTAAAGTTCAATAAACTACATGTAAACACATGTAATTCATGTCTATGTTGTCAGGCCTGGCCAAATGAGACTGCCAAATAAATGCAGCTCAACAGTCTAATGATGTTGCGGCAGTTCAAAGTACAAAGTCTTCATACCCTGCCATGATTTGACGGGCGGTTTTCAGGATTTTCTACAGATAGGCATAATGAGCAACACAAAGTCTAAATGTGTCACATGTCAAAGTTCCTTGAGAACTTCATGTACAATGTGCATTTTTGCCATAGGCATGCATTGGCTGTAAGTATTGACATTACTCATTGGTGCACTGTGTTTGCACCTTCAAACTTCCCTGCCAGTAGATTTGCAAGTGGCAGTGGGCAGTTTAACAACACTCATGAATGATGACACTTGTGCGAAGTGTACTGCTGTTAAAATGTCAGTTGGTAAATCATGACATTAGTTGGGTAACAGTGTCCTCTATATCTGAAGAGTCAACTGCTGCAATTGTGCCCTTAATGTGGCATGGGTCATCGTTGGCCAGTGTTGTGCAAGAAGTAACACATGCAGTTGTCTAAAGTTACATCAGCAGTATTTGTTGCATGATAGTGGGAATGTATGCATAATCCTTAGCAGTTTTTTTCACAACCACTGTCCATCAAGCATTTTTCTTGTTGTGTAGACGCTTGTAACTGAGAATGAGAGGTTGTTGATTAACTATTTTTCTGCCAATCAACAGTGATCAAAAACTTCAATAAACTAATATATAAAAACACTATAATGTTGTTATACAGTAATGAAGCATTTCAAATGATAACATTAGCTGGTGGCACTGCAATCTGTGCTGGATGTAACAAAAGGAAAAATTTCTGATGGCAACATTGAACCAAAGACAGGGCCTCACACTGTGGCTGGTGCATTCTGTGTGTTTCAAAGTGTCACTGATACACATTATTCTGTTCACCTCAGTGGATAGTAGATAGTGACGAAGTTGACATGCTTTACGTCAATCTGGGTTAATGTACGCATGCACTTTGATTTGGACACATAATAGACTTGCAGTACTTACATCTTGTCCTCTTTTTGATTGTACAAGTACAGGCATGACAGATAATGATTGTTGTCTAAAGCTGTAGGGTAATTACAGGCTCTGAACTCTGGAAAACTGTAAGCATATCTCTTTGCAGCATACATGAGTATGTGTTGCTGAAATTGCTCTAGTTCAGCAGTGCTCCTTTAAGACATAATTTGTAAAACTTAAATCAGTTTCATAGCAACATTGGAGCACAATCAACTACAGCATTTCAGCATGGAATAAGTGCAATTGTTGATCAATACAATAATTACTGTCCTCACGTGCACCTGTATTGGAAGTAGTAATTAATTGATGCAAAGAACCGCTTGCTAACCAAAACTTTGAGCAGTTCTCTATGTGAAGTTGAATTTGGAATTAGCCACTCCTTCTGCTGTGGAATCTCCTCCGGGGAATGCTCACATTGTCCTGCTTCATGAGTTGTTCCACCTGCCCATTCATGAATGCTAATAACATGGTTTCCCACACCGCGCCATCTTGCCTGTAAGAAAGAATGAATGTTTGGCAAGCGGTGTTCACACAATAAACACTGGACACTGAATCTATGAGACCATTCTGTTGCAACAAGCAGAAAATGAATTGTCGCAATCTTATACATCTCACAAGACATATGAACAATGTCCTATACATTTCCATGGAGCGCTGAATATAATATAACAGCTTTATGTAACCGTCAAATATGAACTCTAAAGTAATAAATTGCATGTGCTATGGGTTACTATAAGCACTGACCATTCGTTAATTGCATGCAAATTGAAAACTGAGAGCCTGTACCATTAGAAGACATGACAGTTGCATTAGACATGTGGCACCTGACATTTCATGAATAAGCATAATTTGGAATTTGAATTTGTTATCCTGTGACCAGTAAATAGTACTTTAGCATATGTTCGATAGGCGAACTACTCTCTTCCTGGATCTTGTGATGTAAGACCTGCACCAATTTAGTTGCACTCCTTTGTACTGACTTCACAAAGTCTATATGTCCTTTCAGAGATGTGTAAAAAGTTTTCTGAAATGTCTGCCCTGCATTAAAAATGCACCTTAGTAACGTGTGTAGATGCACCTAGCGTGTGACCAAACAAAAGCATATAATTAGGGTAATAACCCCCCACCCCAAAGACTCACACACACTCTCCGCAGCTTTAATGCATGCAAATGTATCAAACCATTCCAAAGTCAATCATTGGAAGCAATAAACAACATGCTCGGATGGTTTGAGATTCATTGTTAAGGAAGGGTTTAACACTATAGAGCATGCCTAGTCTTTGTCAGGATTTCCCGATACTTAGGTTCATTCCATGTAAATTGTAAAGATTCCTCCTCCCCAGGATCTATTAAAAATACATTTTGCATGAATACATGATCTTTATCCCTCAGAGTTCAACTACATCTATGGTTAACATCATTTACACACACATTCTGTTAGTTGCACAGAATGGATTAACATAATACGAGGGAGTACCTCATTTAAGTAACAGTGGACACATACCATGAATTTGTCATATGTGCTGGATTTTTGACAACAGTACCAGAAGTGATTCACAATATTCCAACACCATGACCTCAGAATTTTACACCCGGCCACCTAAAAATTACCACCTAAAAATTGAGAAGGCAGTCATGGAAGCAATGCAACAGATTTGTTGCTGCAACAAAAAATAAGCAGTTGTGATAATGTCATGAAAGCATATGAAAGGAAAAAAAGTCCTACTGCCATTATGCATTTGGCCAGGTTTTTGGCACCATGCCACACGTCATACGAGTGCTTGATGGCAGGGAAGGTGTTACCTACAAGAACAAGATATGTAGTCAGCAGTGCTTGGTTTAGGAGTGCCATTTCATTAGACTACATACTCTCTCCCCCCAGTGAGTCTGCCCTAACACAATAAATAAATGTAGCATCATATAAGCAAGTGCTCCAAATGCCGTACTCCCATTTTCCACATTGATTAAGGTCTGGACTGCTGCTATAGCAATCTATGGGTACAGAGTAGCGGTATAATGAGCGACAGTCACTACTAGGAAAGAACACTATCTATAAGACACTCAATAACCATGATAAAGGTAAACCAATGACATATGGGTTGTGGCAGTCTTGTACAATAACTGTACAGCAATGTGTAGGGTGAGAATGCATGTATGCACCATATGTGACTGACAACATGTGATTCAGAAACAGCACTGGCATGAGAGTCACCAGAAACTTACACATTAAGCATGCAATCTGCACATGGGCATCTGTGCCAACCTCTGACACATGGTTGTTATTCTGGTTGAGATGACCCAGTGCACGCTGAAATGCAGATTTCTCCATGTTGGTTGACTTGAGGGATGTTTCACGCTTATCAACAACATGGACACTGACTATTTCTTTGCTGACATAATACATGCACATATAGGTGCAATACTGTGTGGACTGCCCCGGATTGTCCATCCTACCATCACCTGCAACCCACCCCCCCAAAAAAATTGCAGTATATAAGCAGATGGAAAATGTGTGCTAGCAACTTTCAACTGTACTTCTTAGATAATCCCTGGAAAAACAGCATGATAGATATGTAACATGGAGTGCCATAAAACAATATCATACCCATTATGACCACCTGTTTTCCTACACAGTCTTTAAGTAGCTTTGACTCCATTGCCATCCATACATTGTTAATAACAGGTACGATATAGTGGCGTTGAAATCTAAAAATTGATGAAATACTAATCATGGACTTCCGGTGATGTCACGGAGCAGCTAGGAGCGTTGTGCTAAACGCTTCTTACATAGTCTGCCAGTTCTACCTCCACAGATCATCAAATTTACCACAAAATGTCCAGAAACACAGGAGGGAAACTGTTGGAGCACTACAGAGGCAGAAATAGAGAAAAAAATAATGGCAGAGACTTGGACGGCACTCAGTTACAGAATGGGCCCCCTAGCAGGTCTTTCTCCCCAGCGAGCTCCCACGCGACTGGTTACGACATGGATGGGGAATCTGAACAGCTCTCCCAAATGAGATTTGAAACGCTACTGAAAGAAATAAGGGAGTCAAGATCGGAGAACAAACAAGAATTTAAAGCAGTGAGAAACCAGTTAACCACACTTGAATCTCGTATAACAACGATTGAAGAACGAGTAACCCAGAGCGAGGATTCAACCACCCATCTTGCCCAAATAATGCAGGCTCTGGTCCAACAAACAGAAGAACTGAAAGCCAAATGTTTAGACCTGGAAGGATGTTCTCGCAGAGATAATCTCCATTTGTATGGGCTTCCTGAGGGAATGGAAACAACCCCCATGGCTCCTTTTATTGAAAATCTGCATAAGGATGTATTGGAACTGCCTACTACCTTCTCTTTCTGTGTCAAAAGAGCTCATAGATCGCTGCAGAACAAACCAAAGGACCCTGCGGCTAGACCGCGATCAATAGTGTTCAAGCTAAGCTCTTTCAGTGATAAAGAAGAAATTTTGAGACGAGCATGGGCCAAAAAAGAAATTAAATACCTCACTAATAGACTGTTCCTTGACCATGACTATCCCCAAGAGGTCTAGCAACAGAGGCTGAAATATTTACCAATCTTGAGATCTCTGAGGGAGAAAGCGATTCAGTTTCACACCCCTTACCCATCCAGACTCCTGATTTTATGGGAGGACGGTACGAAGCTTTACACCACGGTGGAGGAGGCGAGAGAGAAGCTCTGAGGGACATAAAAATCCAAATAATCGAGAATCGGAACCAGAACAGTGGGAAGAGCAACTCCATTTGGCAGGGCACCTCAAGCAGGAAGAAAATGGGAAACAAAATATGGTTGCACGGTGAAGCAGTGCGCAGACTGCAATCCATCATCGAGAAATGAGGAAACAGGTCTGAAAAAACAACCTGATTTAGTTGTAATGCTTTCGGCATTGTGCTGAATGGGCAATGTGCCCTGAAGTGACTCCCTTTGGGCTGCGCTGCTGATGGAAACGACTTATTTGAGATAAGTACCTCATTTACTCCCAGACTCTGCGAACTTTGGAAGTGAGGACTGGTGGGGGGGGGGGGCATGGATGCTTTAAAGATAACGGACAAAGTTTAAACTGATCACAGCCATGCTTTTTACCCTCTTCTGATTTATTTCCTTACTATTTTGTATACATTCATACAGGTCATGAAAGGACCCTGGGCTGTTTAATGCAGAGAGATACAATTCATAAACAGCAAGTAACCCTCTACTGTTAGTCTCTCTGTTTAGCTTGACATGGTTTTTCTCTTTTGCATTCACTATTGCAGTCCCTGCTCCTCTTACCGCTCTTGGAGCGATGGGAGGGGTTTACCCACTTCTATTGCGCAGCAAACAACAGCTGGAGGGACATGGGGGTTGTGCTTGGGGGAGGTCATTTTCTTGTTTTTCCCTTTTTCTTTATTTTCATTTCCAGGGTTTTTTCTGCCTTAACGTATCTCTTTTATAGAATGATATTGCATGACCCTATTATAGGGACTCCTGCTCTCTGTAATTTAATTTTATGAGGAAAATAACTCGAATTGGCGGACTAGGTTCGAGCATAGTGGGATTTGATAGCGCCTTTAGCTCAGGGATATCCCTAAACTACATCCTGCTCCCTTAGAGTGAGGATAAATCAATCTCCTCTAAACTTTGGAGCACAATAAACAACAAGTGCTCGGCACAAGGTCTTCCGGTAATGGAAGTGCTAGTACTCCTCCATGTTCTTCCTTAGGGAGAGGAAGAACAAAGGGCTATTCTAGAAATTAGCCCCTACCTTGGAAGTATTTCTCTACACAGTTGTTGTACGCTTTGTTAAGCCATGTTGGCCCAGTTTAATGACTGTTTAATTGTTGAATATAAGAGGCAGACAGAAAGATTAATTGGAGCACAGAGCTGGATAGGGGCTAGTGGGGGGCTGCTACACTGATGTCAACCAGACTGGAGAATTGGAAAACAGGATGGCCACCCAAATTCAATAATGAATAAAGACAAACCCTATACTTTATGCACCTATAATGTGCATGGCATAACCATCCCATTAAAAGAAGTAAAATCATCCAAAATATGAAAAGAGAGGGGGGGCAAATAGTATCCTTCTTCAAGAAATGCATCTTTCACATTTGGAACATAGAAAATTTAAAAGGTTGGGTTTCTCTCATATCGTGACCTGTTCATATAAGGGAGGAAGAAGGGGAACAATAGTACTGGTGAAGCACGGGACACAATTTGAACTCAAAGACCAGTTAATTGACAAGGAAGGGAGATTTGCCATGGCGAAGGGCCTTTTGGATGGTCGTTTGGTAACTTTTGTATCTATATATGTCCCTCCCACCTCAGAATATGAGGTGTATAGCTCCATATTGTCCAAACTGGTGGAATGGGTGGAGGGGCAAATGATATGCGGTGGGGACCTCAACTTAAATATAACAGAAAATTATACTGCCCATACTACACAGGGAAGGAAGAAGGGAATCACAAATAGGGTGAAGAAATTACTTCAAGAGTTAGGATATTTAGAAGCTTGGGGTTATCTGCATGGCTCCACCCCCAGACACACATATTATTCCCAAGCCCATGAGGTGTATTCCTGTCTGGACTTCCTATTAGCTCCTAAGGAACAAATAGGGGATATAATCAAGACCTGGTCTGGTGATTTCACATTATCAGATCATGCCCCAATATTTTGCCAGTTTTACCCCCAAGCTATCAGGAAAGCAACATTCTGGATGTTAAATCTCTCTTTACTAAGAGATAACCAGGTCTTGAAGTCTGTAGAGGAAACAATAACTCAGACATTAGATTTAAATGAGAAACCTGACATTTCCGAGGCCACTCTATGGGACGCGGTTAAGACAGTGATCAGAGGTAAGCTGATTAGCATATCAACTAATAAGAAGAAGCTTAGGGAAGCACACAGGAAAGCACTGGAAAATAAGATAAAAATGCTGGAAGATCTACAGGTTGTTAAAACAACAAAAGCCAGAACTAAGGAACTAACCTCCTTGAAAAATGAACTTAATAAAATATTGGACAACTCGATAGAGAAGAACTTAGTGTCTCTCAGACATAGGTTTTATGATGGGGGTCCCCGATCTTTAAAATTAATATCACGCCAATTAAGGATACAGAAAGCCAAATCGAACATATTGAGGATTAGACACCCACAAACAGGTAAACTTCATAACACAATTCAGGGAATACCCGGGGCTTTCCTTAACTATTACTCACAGCTGTATACATCAAAAGAATCTGCGTCAGACCAGGAAATTAAAAATTTTATAGAAGCGTTAAATCTTCCCACCTTATCCAAAGAGCAAAGTTCTCATTTGATTTCTCCAATCACACAGAAGGAGATTGTGACTACGATAGGTAAGTTAAAAACAGGGAAATGCCCGGGCTCCGACGGACTTCCAGGGGAATTTTATAAATCACTGTCTAAAGTCTTGACCCCCTTATTGGCCAGAGTATACGTCTTTGTTATCTCTAAGGAAGGGAATGTCCCCCCCTCATGGAATGAAGCCATAATTTCTGTTATTCCGAAGCCGGGCAAGGATCATACTCTATGTGCATCATATAGACCAATATCCATATTAAACACAGATTATAAAATACTAACCTCAATACTAGCTAGTAGACTTCTAACATTCTCCCCTAGCAAAATCCATATGGATCAATGTGGATTCATGTCAGGGCGACAGGCCCAAGACAACGTAAAGCGAACGGTGTACCTTTTGGAGCACTCTCATTCTCAGAAAATACCAACTCTTTTATTGGGATTAGAAGCTGAAAAAGCTTTTGATATGGTGTCCTGGAGATTTTTGGGAGGGGTCCTTGCCTGCTTCGGATTCCCAGACCAGTTCATATAAACCATTTTTCATTTTTATAAGAGTCCCATAGGCTACATTCATGCAAATGGTCATTTAACAGATCAATTCCCCCTGCAGAGGGGAACAAGACAGGGATGTCCCTTATCCCGCTCCTATTAGCATATTACATAGGAACCCTTGTTGAAGTGGTCGGCCAATCCCCAAATTCGAGGAATTACCCTCTTCAAGACCAGGCATAAGTTACCGCTCTTTGCAGATAACCTTTTATTATACTTAACTAACCTGAAAGCTCTATTCCTGCAGTCATCCAGAAGATTCAAGCCTTTTCCCAACTATCAGGTTGTACCCTGAATATTAACAAGACAGAAGCTTTAAAAATAAACTACGAACCCTCACCCTTGCCAAGGGAAAAATTCCACATAAAATGGGATGGATCCTCCATAAGACAGCTGGGAATAAATATCCCCAGAGATCTTTCCCAACTATTTAAAATAAATTACAACCCCCTGGTAGAAATGCTTCAAAGCGACATGAGAAGATGGAATCTCCTTCCCACTTCTTTCTACATCTGTACCATCTCTCTTAAGATGAATGCACTACCTCGTCTCTTATATCTGTTCCAGTGTGTCCCCTGTGCAATTCACCCCAAGGAAACATTAGCCTGGCAGAAATCGTTTGTAGCCTTTCAATGGAACCATAGGAAGCCTCGACTTAATATTAGGAAGCTTTTTCTTCCTAAGTCACTGGGAGGGGTGGCATTCCCCTCTCTGTTTAATTACTGGGCGGTGGCCCAAATGTGTCTGGCTCTATTATGGAATTCCCACTCATATCAATCAGCCTGGAAACAAACAGATTTAGCAAGAGAATTGTCTCATCCTCTACCTGCGGTCTTGTTCTGCCCCCCCCCCGCTAAAACGAACCCTAGACATTGTGCCCAGAGCAACATTCACCATTTTGGAGGGCTAGCAGAGAGAAATAAGTAATAAAAGAATACTAAATCACTTTTGGAAGTACCAATGGTTCATACTTAATAAACAAATCGATGTCTCAGTAACTGGCTCTTGGTATGGTATCCAGATTAAAAAAGGGTTAGTAGCCCCATGGCATATAATGAAAGGGGATACAGTCTTAACTTTCAAGGAAGCTCAACAAAAATTTGACTGGATGGAGAAGGATAGAATATTTTACTATCAAATCAGAAACTACATAAACACCCAATTAAAAGCACAGGAAAGCGAGCCCTCGGGGTATGAAGTCCAACTCCCTTTCATCCAGATCTGGTCCTCTCCCTCAGGGAAGAAAGCTATTTCAATAATTTACAAGTTTCTAATTTGGCTATATAAACACAGCATGGACCCAGTCAAAGCAAATTGGCAAAAAGAACTCCAGAAGACCATCAGTACTATTGACTGGTCTTAAGTTTGGAGAGGTAAATGGTCCACCACCTCTTCTCCACTGTGGAGAGAATTCATGTGGAAAGTTAGGGCAAGATTTTTCTTAGTGCCTACCACCCTAGCCCGTAGAAACCCGGGACAATCAGAAAAATGTTGGAGATTATGTGGGGAAAATAAAGCCACTTATAAACATATCTTTTGTGATTGCCCCATACTGGTCAGTTTCTGGAAAGAGATTACAGATCATATTAAAAATATATTTGACTGTGGTGGTCTAATAACAGAGACTTACCTAATACTAGGAATTCCCCCCAGAGGGTCTGTCAGATAAACACGCTCTTTATTTATGGTCCATAATACTGGGGGCAGCGTATAAGGCAATCACTAAACAATGGCTCCAAAATAAACTTCCCAAGACAGGAGAGGGGAAATCTATAATCCAAACCATACACCATAATGAACAAATATTACATGCACTAAATAGAGAATAATGGATGGGGAAGGGTTTGATATGAGAATTTAATGCACACCCAAGTTGTGGGATGCTACATAAATCCCGAGGGCAAAGCCTGAGGGGTTTATCAAAGCATCCCACAACAAGGGTGTGCATTAAAGTCTCATATGAAACACCCTCACCATCTTTAATTTTTTTATAATGAAAGGCCAGCAATTTTTCTCCAGCAGTTTGTGAGACTGTTTGGCCCCGCCCACATACAGAATGTTGGCCAATGAGGCAGCAGCATAGTTTGACTGGCATGGCTCATGAATGTCATAACAACCAGCCAGTTGTTATGGAAAATATCAACCTGGTCAGTACATTGAGAGAAATTGCTGACCAGTTATTATATAATAAGATGGAAATTTTTATCACACGTTGGACTAGGTGAACACTGTATCAAGAACAGATCTAGAATCTGGATTTGAGGAATGGCTAGTTACTAGCTCTTTCGGACTTACCCCCCTGGAAGCCCCTCAATGTTAGAACTGGGTAAAGAAAAGTAATTACAGTTATAACTAACTCCTAAAAAGATAATGAATCCTATCCAAGATTTCTGTGCCTAATGTCTGTCCTCTATGGTTAAATTATTTTGTTTTAGTCCATATAAAGTCTATTATTCAGATATACAAGGTCTGTTTGGTGTGCTAGGCATTCACGTATAAACCAATCTTAATGAAAGTAGTCAATAATGTTACATTGCAACCTTACTACACTGTAATCTTTGGGTGCTATGTGATATGTCACCATGTATGAAAGGCTTATGTCACTCCTATATGTGCCTTGAAATATGATCTAAATGAATAAAAAGTAGTATAAAAAAAAGAAATACTAATCATGGCCATGTTGAGGAAATGAAACATCGATGATATTTTGCCAAAATTGTTGCCTGATAGAAGGATGGCACTTGCAACCATCAGATCACTGGCATTGAATCCACGTTTTAACTGGGGTTGACTGCTCCACTTGAATGTAATATGATTATTTCTGCAGATCTGTCAAACAGAAGTGGGAAACATTAAAATTTACTCAAAGATAAATGCATATACACCAAACAATTGTCTAGTGGCACTACATGAATAGTCACATACCCATGTCAATGACAAGCAAGTGCCAATTCTTCATGATTTTATTGCCAAAGCATGTATGCAGGTGGCACAATTCTTTGCTATGCTTGTGTTAACAAGTATCATGAGGTTGTCCTGGTACACAACAAACATTTTCTGTTTGCAAATTGATTTGGCAAAGGTACTCTCTGAGTCAGTGCTGTAATGGATACCTGAAAAGTACTCATTGTGTTCCTTGTCAGATTCCGCACTCTCCTCTTCTGAGAGTCCAAGAACACCAGCCGATATGTTGGCATTTGGCAGTTGAGGAGCACTGTGAGACAGCGGACAAAATAGTGAATGTGACAGATATGTCAGCACGACAGAAGCACATAATGACAAGCTACAACACTGGAATGCCCTTCATAGTTTGCCTACAAGGCTTCCTAAAAGGTTGCTTAAAAGAAATTGAGATGGCCTGACTGTGCTAAAAAGCAGACCTGGATGGGGATAAGTTTATGGTTGAACTATGCCATGATGTATTGCCTTTGACACAAATGAATTAACAATTTATGGATACATTGACTTACCGCTCCAGGTGCTCATAAACTGAATACTCGCTCTCAGTGTCAGACTCATTGTCTTGATCTTTCATGTAGGTTGTATCATGCTGCTGCTGCTGCAAAACACTTCTGTGGAAATGAGAAGGCTGATTAAACAACTGGGTTTGCTGTTCTGGTACGTAGCACTTAGATATAAGTTGAGTTAACAGTACAGTACAGAAACCGTGAGTATAAAAGGACTTCACATTAATTTCTGTGCAGAGAGGAAGCAAAAGTCTGCAGCAAGCAAGTAACAGATGTACGATGGATTGTATGGCCACAGGTACAGGTACAGTTACAGATACACATCGGCAATGTGCATCAACATCAGTAACTGCAGCACAGGATGGCAAAACTAAAGCAACACAGTGACAATGCGGTAATACATGAGTTATTAGGTGGAGTTTTGCAGTGTGTGTGTGTAATACTAACTGCACTGTTGGCATGTAGAGAAACCCACTACAGTTACATTGTGTTTCTGTGTAACCATAATGTGTAGCAAGTTCATTGTCAGGAATACTTGTGGTGTGTTCAACATCCAAGAGACGTTCCATGGAATTACTGTAAGTAAGAAGGAAAATTACATTAGGGTGTTCCTAATTATTAGAATGGAACACTATAGCTGGCCTGGTGGTGCAGAGGGCTGAGGTGCCGGCACCTTACCTCGCACCATGCCGGTGACCCAGGTTTGTGAAAAAACTCAGGTGGCTGGGGGTCAGCAGGGGAAGGAGAGGATTGAGCATCCGGAGGACTGCTCTCCTCTCTTGGGGCGTGCTAGGGAGTTTGCCTCGCTCAGCAGTGGCCGCTGGTGGTGACTGGGAGCACTACAGATGCAGGCGCGATGGGGAAGCCAGGAAAACTAAAGAAAATGGTGCCCAGATTGACCAGATGATGGCCATCTGGACCCTCGCATCCACATAGCCCACAGATAACTGAGGCCGACCTCACCAGCACCCAGGGCCGAGAAAGGTAAGCCAGAAGGCACTTTCTCCCTGGAAGGACAGCATCCACCCGACAAAGGGATACATCGGATTAGAAACATAGAAACATAGGCTTTGACAGCAGATAAGGACCGCTTGGCCCACCTTGTCTGCCCATTTCCCTACCTACAGGATAGGCCGCACATCCTAGTTAACCAACAGCCTATTTCTTCCTACCCTCCACAAGAATCGCCTTATGTCTGTCCCATGCATTCTTGAATTCTCCCACAGTTTTAGACCCCATAACCTTCTCAGGAAGGCTGTTCCATTCATCCACTACCCTCTCTGTGAAAAAATACTTCCTCACATTGCACCTGAACCGCCCACCCTCATCTTTAAATTGTGTCCCCTGTTCTTGCACGTCTCTTTTTCTGAAAGATGCTACCCTCTTGGACTTTGTTGATTCCACAGAGGTACTTAAAAGTTTCTATCATGTCCCCCTTCTCCCTTCTTTCCTCAAGGGTATATGTATTAAGCTCCTTTAGTCTCTCCTCGTACGGCTTCTCTTGCATACCCTGCACCATTTTAGTTGCCCTCCTCTGGACTGCCTCTATCCTGTCTATGTCCTTGCTGAGATGGGGTCTCCAGAACTGGATGCAGTACTCCAGATGAGGTCTCGCCAACTGTCTGTACAGAGGGATAACAACTTCCTGTTTTCTGCTGCTGATGCCTCTCCCTATGCATCCCAGTATACCCCCAGCCCTCCCTACTACCTTCTCACATTGCTTGCTAACTTTAAGGTCATCTGATATGATTACCCCCGGGTCCCTTTCCTTTTCTTTTGTTGTTACTACCCCCCCATTCCATAATCTTGCCCTGGGTTCTTGTTTCCCAGGTGCATTATTTTGCACTTCTTTGCATTGAATCCTAGCTGCCATACTTCTGACCATTCCTCCAACCTTGCCAAGTCCCTTCTCATCCTTTCCACACCTCCTTGTGTATCAACCCTGTTGCAGATCTTTGTGTCATCTGCAAAGAGGCATCCTTTTCTTTTCAGTACCTCTGCAATATCACTTATAAAGACATTAAAAAGGACTGGACCAGTACTAAACCCTGCGGTACCCCACTAGTAACCCCTTTTTCTTCAGAGTGGACTCCATTTACAATTATCTTCTGTGTCCAGTTGTCCAGCCAATGTTTTACCCAGGCTACCACCCTGGGGCCCACTCCCAGGCTGGTTAATTAGACTATTAATCTTTTGTGTGGGACTGTGTCAAATGCCTTGCTAAAGTCTAGGTAAGCCAAGTCCACAGCCCCTCCCTGGTCTACTACTTTGGTCACCCAGTCAAATAAATCTATTAGATTTGTCTGACATGACCTTCTCGCTGTGAAGCCATGCTGCCTTGGGTCCTGTGCCCCACTGGCCTCTAGGTACTCAACAATTCTTTCCTTCAGAAGTGACTCCATCATTTTCCCTACCACAGAGGTCAAACTGACAGGTCTGTAGTTTCCTGCCTCTGTCTTGCTCCCACTTTTGTGAAGGGGAATCACATCCGCCTTCCTCCAGTCCTCGGGTACCACACCATCCTCCCATGATTTGTTAAAACAAGTAGTCAGTAGTTTCACTAGTTCCCCCCTTAATTCTTTTAGAATTCTGGGGTGAATTCCATCAGGCCCCATTGCTTTGTCCACCTTCAGTTTTAGGAGTTCTTACAGAATCCTTTCTTCTGAGAAAGGACTAGGATCGACCCCCCTATCAAGAGTGCTTCTGTTAATTGGATTAGGCACTTCCCCCTCCTCTTTTGTGAATACTGAGCAGAAATATTCGTTCAGTATCCTTGCTTTTTCACTGTCCCTCTCTGTCCACCCACCATTCATTCTATTCAGCCTCACTATCCCTCCCTTTGTCTTTCTATGCTCTCTGATGTACCTATAAAAGGTTTTATCCCCCTTCTTAACTGAGTTGGCTATCGTTTCCTCAGTTTGGACCTTTGCTATTCTGACTTCCCTCCCTGCTTCCTTCTGCCTTAACTGGTACAGCTCTCTGTCCTGCTCATTCTGTGTTTCCTTATACTTCCTGAATGCTATCTTTTTCTCCCTGACTTTACCAGCTACCTCTTTTGAGAACCATAGTGGCTTTTTTTTTCGTTTTGATTTGTTTATTTGCTTCACACAAAGGCTTGTTGCCTCTGTGATGGCAGTTTTGAGGATTCCCCATTGTTGCTCCACCCCTCCTTCCAGCCTGTTTGCTAGTGCTTTTCTGAGGCACTCTCCCATCTTGCCAAAGTCAGCCTTCCTGAAGTCCGGTACCCTCACTTTTGTATGGCTTGACTCTGTAGCTGAGTTTAACATGAAACACACTGTTTGATGGTCAGTTGTTCCCAGATGGCAACCCACTTCTAGATTTGAGATCCTCTCACTTCCCCCTTTTGAGAGTACAAGGTCTAAGATTGCTCCCTCATGAGTGGAAACTAGCTGTCTGAGGCCTGCCACCTGTAGGGCATCGAGAATGGCCCTGCTCTTGGATGTGGCTGCAGCAAATGTGCTCCAGTTAACATCTGGCATATTCAGGTCTCCCATCAACAGTATCTCCCCTTTCTCTGCCATCCTAAGAATGCCTTCTATCATATTGTTGTCCATACCCTCTCCCTGACATGGGGGTCTGTACACAACCCTTGTGGTGCCCTTTCCAGTCTCCAAGGTGACCCACAGTGCCTCCTCTCCTCCCTGTTTACTCTTTTGTTCTGTTGCTTTGATCCCTTCCTTTACATAGAGAGCTACTCCTCCACCTCTTCTCCCCTGCCTGTCTCTCTGTAGGTTATGTACCCTGGTATGTTAACATCCCAGTCATGGTTCTCTGTGTACCATGTTTCTGTAACTGCTACAATATCCAGGCATCCCTCTTCCATCAAGGCCACCAGTTCAGGGAGCTTGTTGCCCAGACTACGGGCATTGGTACTCATTACCCTCCATTTCCTGATGGCCTTACTCCTTTTTGCCCCATCCCTGTCCTTCTTGCCTTTGTCACTTTCCCCATTTACCCCTGCCCTTCTCCCTATCGACACCTCTATGTTGGTGTTTACTGCATTTACTACCGTGATTTTTTGGGGGGACTAGGATTTCTCTGCTCCTTTCCAGTGCCTCCCCCCTTGGCTAGTTTAAATGCTTGCCAATGAAGCATTTAGACCTATCATCTAGGATCCTGGTTTCCCTCCTGGACAGATGAAGCCCATCATGCCAGTATAGGCTTGCATCACTCGGACCCCCAGTCCCCAAAGAAGCCAAATCCCTGAGCTCTGCACCAGTTTTTCAACCACTGAATCCCATGGTGCAGAACAGCCTAGCCTCTCCTACGTTATAGATGGGCAGCACCTCTGAGAAGGTTACCGTGTGTGCTACTTGTCTAAGACCCCTCCCCAGTTCTATAAACTTTTCCTGCACTGCTCTAATCCCTTTCTTAGCCAGGTCATTTGTCCCTAGCTGGACAATGACATCCAGCTCCCTCCCCTGTGCAGCTGCTCCTGCAATCCTGAGGATTCGCTCCCTGTCCCTCCAAGCCATGGTGCCAGGCAGGCACCTTACCTTCCTCTCCCCTTCCTCCCCCAGTTCTACCTTCCTAACAATGGAGTCCCCCACCAGGAGTTGTTTTCTTCCCCTGTAGGGTCCCATGCCACCCTCCTGTGGGTCTTCTTTGTGGAGGTTCCCAGCATCCTCCTTGGTCTCACTGCAGGGCCTCCATAGAGGAACCACACTTTGCCAGAATGGCATAGGAATTGTAGAGAGGTACAACTGGGAGGAATGCACCTCTGTTCCACCACCTCACCTTCCCTGAGCCCACTGTGGTCCAACTGCTCCTCTTTCTTGGCAACCTCTGAGGCAACGGCAGTGGCACTGGTGGTCCTTGGATGGAAGAGGAGGTCCCACAAATCCTGGCCAACTCAGCCTGGAGATGAGCAACCTCCTCCCTCAGCCCAGAGAGGTGCCTGCAGATGGGACAACACTGCATCCTCCAGAACGTCTCCCAGAAGACTGCTGCTCCACAGCGACTGCACTGCACCACTCTCATCATGTCTTATTTCTGCCCCTTTAACTGTTGTTTGGAATCCTTATTCTTTTCTCTTTTTTTTCCTTCTCTCTCTACTTACTTTCTGCCTCTGTGCCCTTTAAGCTCCTGATTGTCCTGTTCTGAAACAAGAAGATCCTATATTTCTCAGCAGACTCCTCACTTGCTATGGGGCAGACCTCCAGCAGCTAGAGGGGGCCGGGGAGCTACTCTTGCCCTTCTAGGATGGTGGGTCTTTGGTGGCTCTGTGATCACTCACTTCTTGCTCCCAAACAGGAAGTTCCTGTTGTCAGTCAAATCCTGTGCCTATAAAAGTAGAACTAGCTTTGGGTGGGTGGGTGGAGGGAAGGGAAGGAGGGCAATATAGTCCCAGTAGAGAAGTCCAGTCACACAGCACTCCTTCCTCCTGGTGTCTTCTGCCAAGCTTCTAGCAGAATCTTTCTAAGGCAGTCTTTAAATTTAGCTTTCTTCTAGCTAAGCCACTCCCCCTACTTACTAGATCTTTCTACAAGTAATTTAAACTGCACAGCTATCAAGCCCTTTCAGTCACTGAGATTTACACCTAGATAACTGTTTAGATAACCATTCAGTTCAGTTAACTCAGACAAACACACTAATTTCTTTTTTTGTTTTGTTAGTTTGTTTTTTTACCCTAAATTAAAGGTCCAAGTACAAGAGTTCTACTTCTTTAGTCCCAGTAGAGAAGTCCAGTCACACAGCACTGCTTCCTCCTGGTGTCACCGGCATGGTTACCCTGGGCCGGCTGCAATGTGAGGCTGGGAATGGCACTGGGAGGTTCAGAGTGGATGCAGGGAGCTCCTTGACAGAGCCTGAAGGAGTGGCTGGTCATGCGCGGGGGTGATAAACAAATAATGCAAAAAAGCACACAAAAAAAAAGAATGGAACACTACAGATAACATTGATAACTGCTCTCAGACTGCATACTTGCCCCCAGATGCTCAGTGGATTTGAATTGAAAACTGGTCTTTGGATGATTAGTGAGTTGTGAACAGCTTCCAGTTGCTTGATCATACCTAGGCAGCATGTAAGAAAAACATGTATTAGACACCACGCACTGATGTGATAACATAGTGGATGTACAGCAATGAAAATTGTGACATCATGGTGTTAGCTCTGTTTGAAACCATCAAAACTACCATGCATGTACACAAATTTATTTATTTAGCTTTTGTTAACCAGGTAGGCATGCTAGACAAAACAGATGCCTATTTTCAGGTGCGACCCGGGAGAGTACAAAGAAGGGCATGTTCATTCAGAGAAACGCATAGCATCAGGTAAAACAGCACAAGCAGTTAAGGATTGTACAAGGTTACATGAGACAGTGTACAGACAATTCAAATGGATAACAACAGGGCAGCAAATCAGACACCATAGTGTTACAAAGAGTGCATACATAACAGAACCACAGGCAGGTGAGACAAGCCAGTGGAGCCTGCACAGGGACACTAGAAAGTCAAAGACATAGTTGTCCAGTGACAAGTACCCAGCTGGACGTTAGGTTATTTCAGCAGTTTAGGACAGCCACATGCCGAGGAGAGCTTCAGGTAATCCCAGAGGGAGTTCCGGAAACAGGTGTGGGAGGTGGAGGAGCAGACCTGGGTAGGAAAGGAGTTCCACATTCTGGGTGCACATGCGGCATAACCCCTGTCACCCATTTGCGTATGGGTAGCAGGGACCTTAAGAACTGCTGAGACAAGCAACCTAAGGGACTATGAGGAGGAAGCAGGCTTGAGGAGCTCAGACAGTATTGGGGAATGGCAGTTCTAAGTACCTTGTCTCTGAAGCATCCCAGGAGAAAGCTCCTGTGGTTGCATGGGGAGAGCCAGGTACGTTTATTTTACAGGTCACAGCGGTGGGTGAGACAGGGGTAGAAAGTGCAAAGCGACAAATGTTGTCATAGGCTATATCCCACCTAGAGAGGTGCACCTTGGCAGTTTGCAGAAACATGATAAGCCCATAACAGAGAGTAGGGAGAAACACACCTCTGGCCAGGGCAAGGTGAGTGGCAGATGTGAGGTTGTTCTTTGCTTTGTAGGCCAGGCCCAGTTTGCTATTTACTGTCCTACAAACATTTTGGATATGCTGGGTGAGGTCAAGCTGGGGGTCAAGTGTCACCCCCAAGTACTTGATGGAGTCAGTAACCAACACAGAGGTTCCATCAATTCCAGTAATGCACAGAGGAGCAGGGGAAGCTTTTATTTTAGCCAGGGATCCAAAGAGCATGTCCTGGGTGTTTTTTAAAGTTGAGGACGAGCTTCTTGGCTCTAGTCCAGGATTGGATTCTACTAAAGTCAGCACTTAGTTGGTGGTTGATGATCCCGATGTCATGGGAATGGGTGAGGATAACCAGGTCATCTACATATAGTATGGAGCTACAATGTGAAGACACAGAGGGAAGATTATTAACGAATATAGAAAAAAGGAGGGGTCTTAGAACAGACCCCTGAGGGACATCAGAAGTTACTGGGGTGGGCTCCGAGAGGGCCTTATTGAAGCGGTGCACCGCCTATACCATGTAGTTCCACAATCCTATGGAGCACTTCAAATATTCATGTCAGCCACTAAAGCAGTTGTTAATATCGGACCACCATGTGAAACATGCTGAAGTTGCACTATAGTAACATCTTGACAGTACACTGCTACTATTTCAACACAGCATGCATTGCACAACTCACATGTCCAGTAGGAAGCGTGCCACAGCTGAATGAGATGGCAAGTGATGGAATTCCTTTAGTGACATCCAGCACACCTTTTCACAGCCAATTGAGAAACGGCAAATGATGCAGTTTGAATCCAGTATTTTCTTTTGCCTTTTTCTTGCTGAGTCAGTCACAGTGCATGGACGGCCACATTTTGGACATATAGGAGTCTGCATGTTGGTTGTGTGGGGATTTGACATCTTGGAGATCACATATAAACCCTGAAACACAAGAAATGAATACACAAACATGCATCATGCACTTGAAAGAAGTACCAAATGAGTTTTGCTTTTGAGGATTTACATGATGGTTACACACATTGATGTGGCGATGCAATTGCTACAGTATTGGGGCCACACAATTCTGTCACTGTACCATGCATAACTCAATTCATATAAAAAAATAGTATTGTGATAAGAAGTTTGACATGGCAGATTTTGTCACTGTGAGAAAGTGGATCACATAGGCCATGGCAAGATGGGGAAGATAGGCGATAGAGTTGAGAAGCAGTGGGCATACCTGAACTGATCCATTTAAGATGTGACTAACCAATGTATGAAGGCGGTAAGCAAAAGCAGGTAAAGAAGAAAAGTGTTATGACTCGCAATGGAGGATGACATGAAGGTCGGGGAAAAAGAGTAATTTCCAAGAAATATACAGATAGTCACATGGAGGAGCACAGTGTGGTCTCCCAAAAAATGACAACAAAACCATGAAAGGCTGTCAGGAAACAAAAGGAGCTGACCAAAGAGTGATTAGCAGAAAGGTTGAACAAAGGAGCGAATACATTGTTTAAGAATATGGTTGCTCAATGGGATGATGGGTGGGAGCATGTAAGGCTTTGGGGGGATGCAGGGGTGTGTAAAGATGGAGACTGGTATACTGCTGAACTATGGAACAAAATACATTGTTCCAGTGTTCACAGCATATGGTGCACTACACAGAACACAGCTGTGTAGCGTACATTAAAGTGGGGTGGTGGTAGTTGAAACAGGAGTCCATTCACTGTGTATAGAGTCCTATAAAACTGCGGTTGTTGAAAGAAAGGTTGATGGCAGACATCCATGGCTAATATGTGAGATGCAATGGGACATAGACATGTTCACCTAGGCACTTATATCTGGAGTGGTTATAGCGGACCTGAATAGGGCACATGTGGCATTAACAAGCTGCAAAGGGTAGATACTACCTGGAATAGGCAGAGTATAAAATCAAGGATTGATGATATGAAATTTGAAGGTGGCAGGCTAAGGGAGATGTTAGGAAATATTTCTTCACTGAGATGGTTGTGGTGGACATGCATAATTGCTAGCCATGGGTGGTGGTCAATGCAAATGAAGCAGAGGGATATAATCATGCTTGTGACTAAGGTAATATTAGAGGCAGGAAAGATGGATAAAATTCCAGTGCTCATGGAGGGCCAAACTCTGCATACCATTGTGTGGCCATGGGAAGACAGGATGGTCATGGAGGGCCATATCTGCTGTCAATGTTCTATGTTTCAAGGTTTATATGTTTATACATCAAAGACACATTCTGATTAATGGCGAGGGATGAATTAGATATTGTAGCCATAATGGTGACCTAGTGATCCAAGCACCGTGACTGGAAAGTGGGTATACCAGGGTATAGGTTAATCAGGGGGGACAGGATCAGTAGTAAGGGGAGGAGTATCACTATACATGAGGGAGGCTAATCAACGTCATGGAAGGCATGGAAGAGCAGAGTGACGTGAAAAGCATATGGGGCATGTTGGAAAGAAATGATGGGGCAGCAGTAAGACTATGGGTGGTATACAGAGATCTAATGCAGAGTGAGGAAACTGACAAGCAGATGCTGCAGGAGGTTCAAAGAATGGCTCTGAAGGGGGAGATTCTGCTGGTGGAAGACCTAAATCTCAAAGATATAAACTTGGATATCCCATCGGCAAGGTTCGATAGGAGTAGGGCAACCACAGGGACACTACAGGCTGTCTGCATGCATAAGTTGTTCATGGAGACCACAAGTGAGAGACACATACCTGACATGGTCCTGTTCAATGGATATGACATGTATGGAATGGGGATGGGTGAAAGCATGGGAGATAGTGACCACATGACAGTGTGCTTTCAGGTCAGAGTAGGATATGATGCTAGTCACAACATCACAAAGGTTTTGGACTTCGGGTGAGCATATTTTACCAGGATGAGGGTTATATTCTGAGATAAAGTGAGGGGGTGGGAAGTGATGGAAGGAATGGCGGAGGATAGATGGAAAAAGATCAAGGGAGGATCCTTAGAGCAACAGAGGGATGTGCAAGAAGGGTGAGGAAGAACAAAAGCATGAGGAGGCCACTGTGATTCAGTAGGGAACTGAGGGGGCCAATAGAGGAGAAGATAAGGATATTCAGGGAATATAAGAGGATGCAGGGGACTGACGATAGGGAGCCTTACAAAAGCAAGCTGAGGGAGGTAGGGAAGAGGATTAGACAGGCTAAAGCAGAAACAGAGTGGAGAATTGTCAGGCATGCCAAATGGGGGGAAAGATGTGCTTTCATAACATAGTGGAATGGAGGAAGGTAAGTCAGGGGACAATAATGATTAAGGGAGACTGGTGATTGCAGATTAAATGGAATTTTGAGAATTTTGAACAGAGAAATTGATACTTCAGCTCATTTTTCAAGACATAGAGGGAAGGAAAGGGACAAGCGCAAAGTGAGAAAGGAAAGTGGGGGGGGGTCCTAGCCCAATCACTGTGAAAGTGGTAAGGTAGGATTTATGTGGGTTGAGGGTGAACAAGACCATGAGCCCACATGTGCCTACACACCAGGGTGCTCATGGAAGTAAGGGTGGTACTGACGGATACACTGGCGGGGTTATTGAACTTGTCCATGGATACAGGGTGGGTAACGGAGGACTGAAAGAAAGCAGATGGGTTGCCACTTCAGAAAAGTTGCAGCAGGGTGGAGGCGGGCAGTATTTACCGGGTCAGCCTCTCACTGGTGGTGTGTGAAGTAATGGAGGTAATAAGTAAACAAAGGGTGGTTAGCTATTTTGGAGAGAGGTGCGGATGCAAGACATTCATCAGCATGGCTTCACCTGGGGGTGGTCATGTCTGATGAAAATGATCAAATTGTTCGATGAGGTGATGAGGGTGGTTGATCAGGCTGGGGCAATGAACATGGCCTACCTGGACTTCGGGCAGGACTTCAACAGGGTGCGCCAGAGAAGACAGGTTACAAAGTTAGATAGTCTTTTGGTTCGGCCAGATAATAACAAGATGGGTGCTAGACAGACAGATGGATAAAAGCCAAAGGGTGGTGGTCAATGAAGTGTGAAGGGTGCCGATTGTTTTCCCACAGTGGGTGGTGCAGGTGCCCATTCTATTTAACATCAATGTCAGCGAAACAGCAGAGGTGTTTCATTGGAAAGTCTGCCTTTTTGAGGACAGCAACAAACTCAGCAACAGGGTGGAACCCCATGAAGGTGGTGGTGGAGCCAATGAAGAACAATCTAAGGTTATGAGAATAGTGGTCAGAAACATGAATGGTGAAATTTAATGGCAGGAAATGCACATTGATGCACCAAATATCACATTCACACTGGGAGGGGGTGGACAATGGATGCAACAGTACAGGAGAAGAATCTTGGAGTTATAATCACTGATGATGTTAGTGTGTAGACCCAGTGCAGCAAGGCAATGAGAAAAATGTAACAGCATGATGGTGAGCATAGGGATAGGGATAAGCATCAGCAGGATGGAGGTGCTGATGCCACTCTACTGTTTGATGGTGAGGACACACCTTAGGTATGGGGCACATTTCTGAGGCCCCATCTATGCAAAGACATACATGACATGGAAAGGGTGCAGAGAAGGGCCACTAAAATGGTGCATGAGCCAAGTGGGAAGTCATATGAGGAGAGGTGGAGGAAGCTAGATTTGTTGACTTGGGAGTCATGAGACAAACAGTCAAGCCTGTGAAGGTGATCAATAAAGATACAAATAAAAAGAAAATGCACTGTTCTGTTACTGCTCTGTATACACAGTTGAAGTGAACACAAGATTCACATCAAGTTATGAGAACAATAAAAATCAACCTTATCCATCTGATGATGCAATAGACTGTGTCGATGTATGTAAAATACTGTCTTAACTGCACAGATATTCTGTGCAATACAAGAATTTGATTCTAAAAGCATTCATAGAGACATAGAATCTGTCAGCAGATAAGGACCATACAGCCCACCTAGTCTGCCCATTGCCCTACTTGGTTTGGCAATCCCTACTCTTATCTGGACTACCTTTTCCCAGATCTGCTGTACAGCAGGGTGCCTTTATGCTTATCCCATGCACTTTTGAATCCCTGTACTGTTTTCATTTCCACCACCACCGCTGGTAGGCTGTTCCACGGATTCACCACCCTCTCCGTGAAAACATACTGCCTAGCATTTCCCCTAAGCCTCCCTCCCTCCAGCATCATGTTATGACCCCTTGTTCTTGTGCACTTGCGTCTCTGAAATATGCTCTCATCCTGTACTCTGTTTATTCCTGTAAGATATTTGAAAGTCTCTATCATATCCCCTCTGTCCCTTCTCTCTTCCAGTGAACAGATATTTAGTTCCTTGAGTATTTCCTCATAAGGCTTTTGGTGCAGTCCATGTATCTTTTTTGTTGCTCTTCTCTGGACTTCTTCCATTCTGTCTATGTCCTTCCTGAGATGCAGTCTCCAGAATTGGACACAGTATTCCAGATGAGGCCTCACCAGTGATCTATACAGTGGCATCACCACTTCACTCCTCCTACTGGTTATGCCCCTTCCTATGCACCTCAGCATTCTGTTTGCCTTCCCCACTGCTTTTTTGCATTGTTTGGCTGACTTCAGGTCATCGGATATGATAACCCCCAGGTCTCTCTCCTGACTTGTGGTGACTAGAACCTGCACCCCTTCCCACCCCCTTCTGTATTCATCTCTTGGGTTTCTGTGTCCCAGGTGCATTATCTTGCACTTCTTAGCACTGAAACCCAACTGCCAAACCCTTGACCATTCCTCAAGTAGTCTTAGGTCGTTTCACATTTTATCTAGCCTCTCCTCTGTGTCGACTCTGTTACAGATCTTGGTGTCATCTGCGATCAGGCATACTTTCCCCTCCAGTCCCTCTGCAATGTCACTTATGAAGACATTGAATAGAACTGGACCCAGCACCGATCCCTGTGGGACCCCGCTGGTCACTTCCCTTCTTCTGATTTTATGCCATTTACTACCACCCTCCCGGTCCTGCCTTTTAGACAGTTACCAACCCATTTTACCATTTTAGAGCCCACACCCACATTCCCCAGTTTGTTAAGTAACCTTCTATGAGCAACGGTTTTGAAGGCCTTACTGAAATCCAGGTAGGCCATATCCACCACCCCTCCCTTATCCAACACTCTGGTCACCCAGTCAAAGAAATCGATAAGATTAGTCTGACAGGATCTACCCTCAGTGATTCCATGCTGCCTTGTGTCTTTTGCAATGCTTGACTCCATGAACTTCACTACCCTCTCCTTAAGCAGTGACTCCATCAGCTTCCCCACCACTGAGGTCTGGCTTACAGGTCTGTAATTGCTTGACTCCTCCCTACTTCCAGTCTTGTGCAGGGGGACCACCTCAGCCCTACTGGAGCTAAATCATTTTTGTTCCTTGTATCTGGTATTAGTTATAGTTTGTAAACATTCCATACAATAGGTGGCATACCAAATGTGGCAAGCTATTGTCTGCAAGATAGTAGCCATGAAAGGATGAAAGTGTAGACAGCAAACTAGTTGTAAAGCACCGTTGGTGCACTAGACCATTAGATGTCCATCACAGTTGTTTGAACACATAACTTTCGACTTCATAGGCACATTGGTTTAATGAGCAGTTACATTGCTCATTGTCCAACAGCAAATTGCATGATGGCCATTTGCCACATATACAGTTGCATTGTAGTTAGTGATTGGAAAAGCATGCATAGCTTATGTTCTCCTGAGTGGAGTACTGAACCTCATAATATGATGTCTCAGCATCAAATGGTTAGTGCACACTACATACACAAAAGGACATATACCCCTTGTATGTTTCAGAGGTGCATCACTCTGCATGAAAGTCATGGCAATAGAGAAGGGTGACAATGCAATAGAGCTATATACTGTTGATATTTGTAGTACTATACACTATATATATATATATATATATATATATATAGTGACCCTCAATTATCCACCCAACTTGGGACCACAGTTTTTGGGTGGATAAGAGAGGGTGGTGGATAATGAAGGGTGCCTGAAAATAAAAACCTAAATATTGTGATGTTAAATACAGAACACTGTATCCGGTAGCAGGGTGTTATGGTGGTGCCTGTGACAAAATGGACACTTTTTTGATTTTCTGCATATAAATGATATACAGTTATCTTTATTTTGTATTCAAAATTTTTAAAAACAGTGCAATAAAGTGCTTCTCAGTGCTAAAATCACAGCATAGCAGCTTATTATAGCAAAGCAGTATAAGGTTCACAATTACAGCATCACAGTGTAGCAGAGCAGTATGAGGTTCAAAATCACAGCTGTATAATTTTAGTTACAAACTGGAGTTATGCAAGCTTGAAATAGTCTGTAATAGACATTTGCTTAGCTCTCACAGAAGCAAGTTGTCTTATCTTGCAATGTAGGAAAAGGCACTTCTGAATATCTGTCTGATCTGCAAGCTCATAAGACTCAAAAAATCTAAGCACAGTGTTTATTGCATCCCTTGCCTCCACTACAGAAGGAGGTTTTGTCTCCTGTTCTAGGGTGTCATCATTTTCATCTTGTGATTCTGTGGGTTCTAAGAAATCATCTGGGACCTTTAAATCTGCCACCATTGTTACAATATCATCATCAGTGACACTTTCAAAAACATCACAATCATTTTCAAAAGACACATATTCAGCAGCTGAAATTCTCATTTCTGTTTTAATAGCCATTGCACCAGATACAGTTCTTATCAGATCATTCAATTCAGTGCATTCTTGTTCTGTAACTTCTGGCATCAATCTTGGCACTGACAAGGGCCTAGGAATTATGCCAGTATGAAACCAGCAGTTTTGAACTGTCTCTACTGTAACAGAATCCCAAGCGATTTTAATAAACCTAATGGCATCACTAAGTAGAAGTGCCTGTGGTTTACCAGAGTCAATGTATTCAACTAAATGCTGGAGGTGCTGCCTTCTGTAAAGACCTTTAAAAGACTGAATAATGCCTGCATCTAGAGGCTGAAGGTGGCTTGTGGTGGTTGGTGGGAGAAAATGAATTTTTACATTGCCAAAACATTTGGGGATGATATGTGTTGGTGCATTGTCCAGAAGCAACAAAATCTTCCTTTTTTTCTCATTGAAATGTTAAGCTCATTCAACCACTGTGCAAAATGGAAGAGTCCATCCAAGCCTTTCTGTTTGATCTGTATTCTACATAAAGACCAGCGTTAAATGATTTGAAGCACCTGGGGTTTGCAGATTTTGCTATAACTAAGGTTTCAGTTTTCAGTGCCATCTGCATTGCAGTTAGAGCAACTGTAATTCTGTCCTTGCATCTCTTGACACCTTTCTTGAAATCATTGGTGGTCAGGGAATGGTCAGGCAACATTTTTAAAAAAAAGTCCAGTTCCATCCATTTTATAACAGTCCCGAGCTTCATACTGCTCTGCTACACATCTGGCAGTAAGCATGCCTTCACTGATAACCTCTTTACTAACGCCTGCACTCTCCTCAGATATAATGTGGCAAGCAACATTATTTTGGCTCTTAAATTTCTGTAGCCATCCATTTGAGTAAGAAAAATCAGACACATTTAATTGACCCCCGAAATACTTAGCTTTGTGCTTTAGGATTTCGTCTGTGACTGGAATATTGTGTGCTCTGGCGTTGCTGAACCACAGGAATAATGCCTCCTCCAGATCATCGTGTTTTGGTGTTCTTTTCGACTTTCGGTCAGCGACAGCAGCTACAGCCTTGGGCCACTCATCTCGACGGGAAAGGACATCTCCAATGGTCCGTCGGACCATGGGCCGACACCACAGTGTTGAAAAATTCCGAGCAGCCTCCTGGTGGGTTGGTTTAGGGTTATCTACAGAAAATTTAACAATCAGGCTCTTCTGAGCCACAGTAAGAGCAAGACACGATCGCTTTCCACTTGCCGACTCTGCCATAATTTTCCCCAGACTGACCGACACGTTCATTCACCAGACAGCGAACTGAAGATCATCAAATGCTTACAGACTTTATAACAAACAGATTTCAATAAAGCTAAATTGCAGCACTAATGACTACTCAGATGATAAGGTTTTAAACAAGGGTTGACAAGGGCTGACAGGGTGGACTAACGTGCGCGGCAAACACCAGCTAATAAAAAACAGTTTATGCATACTAATGACTACCCAGGTGAAAGGGTTTAAAATAAGGGCAGACAGGGGCTGACAGGGTGGACTAACGTATGCGGCAAACATAAGCTAATAAAAAACAGTTTATGCAGTAATGACTACCCAGGTGAAGGGGTTTTAAACAAGGGCTGATAGGGGCTGACAGAGGCTGACAGGATGGACTAACATGCTCGGCTAACAAAGTGGGCTAAACAATTGATGCACTAATGACTTCACCCTACACTTCACACTACACCCAGCTAGTAAACATTCAGCCATCAGCTATAACACTGTACTATGTGGGTAATTTATTTGATCGCTTCTTCACGGTACAAGGGTTGACAGGGTTGACAACACGCTGTGAATTTTTGATGCGACGGCGATGGCGGAATAAAGAGGGCAATTTCCATTACAATGTGGGCGAGTGGGAAGATTAATGAATGGCGGATGGCAGACAGTGAGGGAGGTGGATTACGGAGTGCAGTAACATGGATATACAATCGGGACGGGAGGTAAGAATGGCGATAGTGGAGGGTGTCGGATAATCGAGGGGCTAATAAGTAAGGGAGCACTGTATATTTTATATATATATATATACATATATATATATATATATATATATATATATCTTTTTTTCCCCCAATTGTTTAACCAGGAGTGGCACACTAAGCTGAAAACTTGTTTACAGATGCGACCTGGGAGCACAGGGAAGTTAAGTGACTTGCTCAGGGTCACACAGTATGCAAGTGGGGACTGTGGGATTCAAACCTAGGTCTCCAGATTTGCAGCTCAGAGCCTTAAAACACTGCACTATATTGCCTCCCCTTGCTTTACAAGGTCAGTGCTATTGCTAGTAACACACTTCAGACTGTCTGAAGTGACCTCGATTGATTCTCCTGGTAGATCTGCCTTCTCGCCACCCCCGCTCCCCACACACACCTGAATAAAAAATAAAACTAATCTGCCCCATTGTGTGTCATACTGAAGATTTGAAGATTTTGGAACAGTCTGTTAATGAGGGCAATTGCTGTGTACATGAGGTCCTTCTCGCAACCCATACCATGTTGATTGACCACTAAAATGTGTCACTGCAACAGCTGTGACTACATAAAAGCATGCATGATACAAACTGTTTACCAGATGTTGTCCAAGGGGACATTCCTGTGTAGGGTGTCATAGTCTCCACTGCTGGAGATCAGGTATATTTTGGACAGTCCATGATCTGTCTCAGTCTATGTGGTTCAGGACAGTTCTGTGGGCACGCTGAACCTCTAAAGCAAATGCCACCGGCTTCATCATTATTATGGCAAGCATGGTTAGGAGAGTTGCCCTCTGATCTGCCACGACTTATACGTGTGAATAAAGACCACTTATGCTAATATTACACCACATACAAAATTTTTCATTTTCTTTTAGACTCTTTGACAGATGCCGATCCATTGGTAATCAGCATGGTCCGTATTTGTAGTGCAATACACACTCTTGTTTTGTATCAATCTGATTCTTTTCTCTGCTGCTAGTCAACCCTTGAGGCTGGCTTAGGTCTATGCCACTGCTATGACTATAGACATGAGATGGGTTATTTGTGTGTTGGACATTTGCAAGACTGACTGGCTGTAGACTCATGAGTCGGATTGCCAAGGACCAATCCAGCCCTTTGTAATGTTCCCCTTCCCAACATGTACTACCATGCTTTTGACTCCAGTGCCAACATCTGTGGAGGATTTGGGGCAATAATGGGGCACAAAGGATACTGGTGTGTATGTGACCACTGGGATGTACTCAGTAGCTTCTTGAAAGGAAATTGGCAATAGGAATCGGTGTCAGTCAGTTCGACAGCAAAGAGCAACGGCACCAGCACCTTTTGTCACAACCCATTCACTTCACCACACACCGCTATGTCTGAAAATGTTTTCTTTGCTATGATAATTTTGATGCTTACCATAGAAACAAAAGTAGCAAACTTTTGGTCAAACCGGATTTATACTGGTAGCCGGGTGAGCAAAGGATATCTGGGTTTTATTAAGGTTCTCTCTCCACAGCATTTCAAACAGTGATAAGGTGTTCGTGCATAATTGGGATTTTGCAAACTAAACAATAAAAAAAAAAAAACATTGTGCTTGTGCACCCACCATTCCTCCCTAATGCCACAGGCACTCTGGATTGATCATCTGGCTAGAACATCGTCTATGCTTTGGCACGTTTTACCAAAAAATGTGCAGTAAATGTGCATGCAATGTCAGAATGTAATGTCTGCATCACATTCCATCGGAATGCTGCCAGAGCTATCTATCTTTATATCTATCTATCTACATCTATATCGTAAGGCATAGATGTACTGTAGATTGATATATTTAGATACTGTAGATAGATCAATAGACAGATATACATATCCACCACATCGTGTCATATTTCTCCCATTTGTGACACAAATTGTGCAAGCAGCATCTGGGTACGGCCAGCAGAGAATAATGACTAATCACATGAGAACGGTAGATAGTTTGTCCATT
This sequence comes from Neoceratodus forsteri, assembly GCA_016271365.2. Lineage (NCBI taxonomy): Eukaryota > Metazoa > Chordata > Ceratodontiformes > Ceratodontidae > Neoceratodus > Neoceratodus forsteri. The sequence goes on along the minus strand of CM028130.1, from coordinate 1,058,675,546 downwards.
GAAGTTGCACAAGTGTGCAGACCCAAAACTGATGAAATAGATTACTAGTCAGGGTATGTCAAAAAAGGTATCTGAGATGATGTGACTAGGTCTTTGACAGGGGCAGCAGTGAGGGAGGATGAGTGACAGTATATGTGTTGCTCAAATGGAGCAGGCATTCATTTACATCACTCGCCACAAAAAAAAAAAACAACGACCCATTGGATTTGGTTTTCCAGTATGTGTCACTTAATACCCACCATATACAACTCCTAGGTATGTGACATTCAATTTCAGTTTGTTTATGGTGTAATACTGCTCTTCAGAAGTGGATCATCCCTAAATTGCTAGTTATGTGATGCCAGACATTGATTTATTGATTCTCAAAGTTTGAAAGCATAGCAATACACAACTATAACTGCCAAGCTTATATCATGAACTAGCAGGTACATTATTTGCCCGTGTCACTCATATGGTACAAGGTGGTACTGATCAGATGGACCGATACATGGTAGGCTTACAGTACTGGTTACTATTCAACTTGTGTTGTACTGTGTACATCCAACCCCTAGTTATTGGTCGAGTACCTAGTTATGGGTTACAGCAACAATGATATAACTCAGGCGCCACAGCATTGGTATTGTATGTATCTGCAGCGGAAAGTAACTGTCAAATGAGGCACAAACTATGCCTACAAATACACACAGTGCGATATTAGTAACAATTTTGAATTCTTTGAATCTTGGTGATCTGGTGGCTACCATGCTACATCAACAGATTCTTCGTCAACATCATCCGCAAAAGCACTCACAACTCATGGCCATTTTTTTTATTTCTGTATCTGTAGCTGCTAAATTGCAATACCAAATGAGATGAGTAACAACACATGGGGATTGGCAAGCTCAGCTTTTGCAGTGTACTGTGGTCTGACAGAAGCAAAGATTATCTATATATATATATATATATATATATATATATATATATATATGCTGCTTATGTCTCCACAGCAGGTACCAATATGGGCATGGTATAGGTTTGTTGGGGTGGGGGTGTCCCGCGACTTGTGGAGCTGTAACAGTGTTACAAAAGCTACTCCCTATTCCGTGTGAGAGGCTTTACAATAGGAATGAGGTTAGGCACAACGCAGCAAAAATATAACGAGGGTACATATGATTGCAAGCCACAGACACAGTGGTAGGAAAGCACAATGTGTCAGCTACGGTATTGTTTACAGCTAAGAACAGTCAGATGTTTACAGCAGGAATGGCACAATTATTTGACAAAATGTGATGAGAGGAAAGTGTGTGTACAGACACAATAAACCATATATGCAGTGACACAAAACACGGCAGAACAATGGGTGCACTTCATCATGTGGGGGGGGCACACATTTTAAGGAGACATAGAAAAACTGTGGCTGTTTATTGTATTTGACCACACTGACACACAACCCATTACAATAAGTGACCATGGCACAGCAGCGAGAGAATTAGGTCCATACGCAGAGGTGATTTTATATCTGGTATGAGTTCATACTGCTGGCTTATTTGGTTAACAGTACCAATTTAACCATCCCCTTTATAACTAACAATTGGGACAGAGTGTGTGTGCTTGCCACAGACTTGTACTACTAATGCATAGTGTGCTGCCATTGTCACTGGTCATTTAGGTGCATAGAGTGTACTCCCCATGGAACGTTGCCTATCTGGTTTATGAAATATTTACATAATCCTATTTGGGTACAAGCAGTCATTAGGACTGTAGGCTAAAGACTGATGCAGCTAAGGGATGCATGAACAGTCAAAGTACACTGTATCATACCCCCAAATTCAAAAACATGTTCCCATAACATTAGCGTGCAAGCAAGTTGGCAAACTTCACTAGCGGACACGTTAAAAAGAAATGCGACAAGAATGTCAACCACAGGGTGCAAGTTCAATGAAAGGCATAGCAAATAATATGTGCATTGGTGAGAAACAAGTCAGTCACCGAGTGAATGTATATTAGCAGAGAAGAGAACAAGCATCACTAGTAATGAAACTACATTTGACCACTGCATTGGAACAAGTCACAACTGAGGGCATCGCTATGGAAAGGCAACTACTGTACCCACGACAGTGTGTTGTGTCTGGCAATTCAAGGTTCCATGCAGTCTTAGGTTTTTGGTACATTCTTTTTTTTTTTTTATTCATTCATGTAATGTTTTTTTTCAGAGGTTATGGCACTGTGATCAGGACAGGATGAGAGAAGGCATTAATGGCAACGGACAGGACAGATGCCCATGACTACTCTCTGTAAAGTGCACAGACAGGATAAATGCAGACTCCGCAGGCTAATTTCATTATTTAAAATTGCACCACAGTTAACTCTCTTCTTTTTGGGAAGACAAGGTAGAAATAGTAGCACGCTATTTAAATAAAATAGCCAAATAATAAGAAAAATGAACATTAAAATATGCCTTACTGAGATAACACCGAGCTGCAAGAGAACCAAAAGTGAGTTGCAGTCAGTTTGAAAGTTGGGAACTAAATCATTCCAAACTATGCATGAGTCGGCAACTAAAGAAGCCTGGAAAGTATCCTTCATCACAAAAAAGCGTGTGGGTGCATGCCCCATGGTAATTATAATAGGTTCACAGTGTGGTGGGCAGGCTGCATTCGGCTAAGATTTCACTCATCCAGAATGAAAAGACAAAGTAAGTGAAAATTCAATAAGTGGAGAAATGTCGGGAAAAACAGATGTGAGGTATAAAACTGTGGCCACTATACCACTCCTTACTGCCCAAAACTCCATGGGTACAAATTTTGCACAACAAAGCTGACTGTGCCACTTTAAGGGTGTTGTTATTATTCAACTGTTTTTGATTATCTTTTTAATACTAATTCTTTGCTGTCTAAGGTGCACGTTAAAACAACATTGTGAGCAGCCCAAGTTCCTTTACAAGGCTTATGTATCAGGTCTGTAAATGATGGGTTATTGCTCCCACTTCTTTCCCATAGTATTGTTGCCTTTTCTGTAAGGCAACAAGGGGGGGGGAATGTTAGGCTTGTTCCCCTCACCCATATCAACTACTCGCTGTGCCCACAGAGAATCTATTCATATATGCAAATGTTACAAATGCTTAGGGCATGGGTACTTACCGTACAAGTGTAAGTAGCAGGATTTATTATTATTATTACTGACAATATTATTGCAATGCTAAGAAATGCAAGTAGTGATCCAAGTATATATGTGAAATTCTTTGTACTCCTCTGAGAAGTCATATAGCCTGCACTGCCATCATGCAGATTTATGTAACACCACACTCATATCTATATTTTGTATGCTTTATTTGTATTCTGTTTTATCTGACTTTACAAAATTGTATATCTCTATATAACACTGTGGAGCCACGTAACTTTTGGCCAATAGGGCTTATTTTATGTATCTAGCCAGCCTAGTAATGTAGAGTTGCCATGGTAATTATCCTCATATATAACCTGCTGTATTACGTATTCCCTCTGAGACCTCTTCGTACCCTGGGGTATTTGGGAAACTCTTGGATCCCAGTGTCTATTGGTAAGACCTATTTTAGAATGAATGCTTATTTTCGGTAATAAACAAGTTTATTACTATACTTGCCACTTGTCTGTGAATTTTCTACTAGCTTATTACCAGGAAGACTCTGCTAAGTGTGGAAGTATTTTCCCCACACCTAACAAAAGACTCCCTGCAAGGGGCATTTCTCATGCAGCTGGTTACAGATACCACTAGAGATGAGGCACTGCTGGATCTGGTACTTACGAACAGGGACAGCAGTACAGATGTCACAGTGGGTAGCTCCCTTGGTGCAAGCGATCATCATACAGTGTGGTTTGGCATACAGTTTGGACAGGAGATGAACCACACAAGGAGAAAGGTTCTGGACTTCAGTAGAGCACATTTTAAAGAAATGGGAGACTGGCTCAGGAAATACCTTGAAGGGGAAGGGAGCTGGGGGTGGGGTGGAGGCACAGAGGAAAAGAATAAAGGAGGGAATAACTGGTTCACCAATGCCGCAGCGACAACCAAGTTGCAGGTGTAAATGATGGTGCCAGCACTTGGCTGATACCCAGCACAGAGGTCTGACAATCTGTCATCTGGCAGTTGGAACAACAGGAATTCTGGGGAGCTATGCCCCCCATAAGCCCCCTTTATTTATATAACAAACTTCGGGTCACACCCTGGTGGCAAGAAGGATGCACAAGGGAGGCAGTATAGTGCAGTGGTTTAAGGCTCCGAGCTGTAACTCTGGAGACCTGGGTTTGAATCTCACAGCCCCCATTTGCATACTGTGTGACCCTGAGCAAGTCCCTTAACTTCTCTGTGCTCCCAGGTTGCACATGTAAACAAACTTTCAGCTTAGTATGCCACTCCTGGTTAAATAATTGAAAAACAAAACAAAACATTGCCCCACACCAAGAAGGGTGCAACATTATTCTGCCAACAACATTCTGGTGGAAATATTTTGTCAGCACATTGACAGACTACAGAATAACTAAAGTGACAGCAACATCGGGGGTCAGCAGGGTTGGGAAAGGATTGAGCGTCCCATGGACAGCTCTCCTCTCCTGGGAGGGAGGGGGTCCTTGCTCTGTGCTTGCCTGGCCTCTAGCAGAAGCTGGAGACACAGCAAGCGATGTAGCCAACATGAGTGGATGGGGAGTGTTTACGTCGGTGGTGATGCCATGATATCTGGTGCATGCCACTCCCCCCAGAACATGGAAAACACCAGCACCCGGTCTCCTAGATGACAGAGACTCACAGTGGAGACCCTAATTGCTCACACCTTCCTGACATCCCGGTGAGTCCAACACAGCAAGATTCTTGAGGTGCCAGAGCCCCGCCCCATACCTGCCTGGGGGGGTATAACCACGGCTCAATGGGGACTTGCCGGGGTAGAATTCAGAAGGTCGCGATGCGGGGAGATGGCCATATGTGTCTACAGAAGGAGTGGAGACTGGGCACAAGAGAGGAGGTACAAATAGAAATTAAAAAAAAAAATAAAGTGACAGCAAGCTGTTTAAAGGTAGTAAGCAAGAGTAAGGGGAAAAAGAGGCCACTTTGGTTCTCAAAGGAAGTGGTCAAGGCAGTAAGGAAGAAAAGAAAAATAGAGTTCAGGAAGTACAAGGAGACCTAAACAGAGGCAGACAGGGTGGTAAATCTAGAGGAACAAAGGGAGGAGGAAGAAGGGTAAGGACAGCAAAGGCTCAAACTGAGGAGAGGATTGCCCAGGAGGTCAAGAATTGGGATAAAACTTTCTTCAGGTATGTGAGTGAAAAGAGGAAGGCAAGGGGTGGTATAGTGTATATCAGGAGACCAGGTAGAGGAAACTGTGCAGAGGAAGACTACAAAAAAATCTAAAATTTTAAACAGATGGTTCTGCTTGATCTTCACAGTGGTGGTGGGGGGATCAGCCAACATGCATTAACAGGCACCTGGGGGAAGGATTGCAGACACAAGTACAGAAGACAGAGTCTACTGGGGGTTGGAAGCCTTAAAGGAACACAAGGCTGGATGGGATCCACCCAAGGGCACTGTAGGAGCTGAGCAGGGTGCTAGCCGCCCCTTGGCAACACTACTGTATTTAGCACCTCTTTGGAGACAGAGATGGTTCCAGAGGGCTGGAGGATGGCCAGTGTGCTCCCTCTGCACAACAGTGACAGCAGGGAGGAGGCTAGAAATTACAGATCAGTCAGTCTCACATCAGTGGCGGGGAAACTAATGGAGTCTCTGATGAAGGAGAGACTGATGGAGTACCTGGAGACAAATGGGCTGCAGGACCACTGGCAGCATGGCTTCAAAGGCGGAAGGTCATGTCAAACAAATCTCATGGATTTCTTTGACTGGGTAACTAGGGAGGTGGATCAGGGGAGAGCAGTGGATGTGGCCTATCTGGACTTCAGTAAGGCCTTTGACAATGTACTCACAGGAGGCTAATAAAGAAACTTAGCAGCCTGAGTCAGGCAAGAAGGTTGTGAACTGGGTGAACTGGGTATCTAACTGGTTGAAGGATGGGACGCAAAGGGTGGTGGTAAGTGGCAGTCACTCGGAAGATGAGCGTGTGAGTGTAGTACCACAGGGATTGGTACTGGGCCCTGTCCTCTTCAACGTCTTCATAAGTGACATTGCTAAGGAACTGGAGGGGAAGGTGTGTCTCTTTGCAGATTACACAAAACTCTGCAACAGGGTGGATACCTAGGAGAGGATGGAGAAATGGCAAAGGGATCTAGGGAAATCAGAGGAGTGGTCTAGGGAGTGGCAGCTAGGTTTCAATGCCAAAAAGTGCAGTCATGCGCCTGGGATGGAGAAACTCAAGGGTTGTGCAAAAGTTGGGAAAGGAACTTACAGTTACCAAGCAAGACAGTAATCTTTGGGTAATCATATCTGACAACCTTAAGGTGGCAGGGCAGTGTGTCAAGGCAGTAGGTAAGGTTACCCAGATGCTGAGGAGCATAGGGAGAGGGATTTCTAGCAGGAGAAGGGAAGAAGTGCTGCCTCTGTATTGCTCACTTGTTAGCACACACCTGGAGTACTGTGTTCCAGTTCTGGAGGCCACACTTCCACAAGGACATCAACAGGGTGGAAGCAGTCCAGAGGAGGGCTACCAAAATGGTGCAGGGGTACACAAGAGGCTACATGAGGAGGGTCTGCAGGAGCTCAATGTGTAAAGGGAAGAAGAGAGAAGAGTGAGAGAGAGGACATGATTGAGGCCTATAAGTACCTAACAGTAGTGAACAAGATACAGGAGGGGAATATGTTTCGCAGCAGGAGGAATACCAGGGGCATGCTATGAAGCTGGGGGGGGGGAGTTTAAGAGGGATGTAAGGAAATATTTCTTCATACAAAAAGTAGTGGATGCCTGGAACAGCTTGCCACAAGAGACGGTAGGGGCCAAACCATTGGGGAGCTTCAAACATGCATGGGATAGGCACATGGGTATAATAAGCAGGGGTAAGGGGGTAAGGGGGGAAGGAAGGACACCTGTGCCCAAATAGAGTCCAAAATGTAGTAAAAGGGAAGGAAAATAGAGCTGACTAGTTGTGCCTATCGGTCCTTTTCTGCTGACACATGCTATGTTTCCATGGAAGAGAGAGAAGTGAGGGGGGAAATGACAAGAGACCTGCAAATACCTCACGGGGATATAGGAGGGGAATATTTTCAGAGGAAAAGATACACAAGAACATGGGAACATGCTATGAAGCTGGAATGAGTAAATTCAAGAGAGAGGTGAGGAAGTACTTCTTCACTGAAACTGGTGGATGCCTGGAACAGTCTTCCAGCAGAGGTCGTGGGAGAGAAAACAGTGATGGGCTTCAAGCATGCATGTGATAGGCACAAGGGAATCTTAGTGGGAAGCATGAGGAAGGGCCAGAGATCAAGTAGGGTCAGTGGTGACAGTATAGATAGGGAAAAATGGGCAGACTGGGTGGGCAGAGTGATCCTTATCTACCGTCAAATTCTATGTTTCTATGTTCTATGCTATACAAAATGTATGCATCCAATGTTACTGAAGTTTTTTAAACCAATCTGACGCAATGTATAATACTTAAATGCCATTATATATATAGCTGACAAACATGTACTGCAAGCCGTAAGAAACCCCCCCGCTAGCCCCATCATCAGGGACCAACCCATCCCCCCAGGCCCATCACCCCGTCCCCATGTGGACTTACCTTCCAGCTTCCCCACAGCCCCCCCCCATGGTGGAGGTGGCCACTCCCGGCCATGGAAAGGATCTTTAGATGGAAGTCGAACCATAGAGTTAGGTGCAGAGCCTGTGAGGGGTCAGTCATGCTGGCCAGCCATATTTTCTCCTCCTGTTATGTTCCTCAGGGAGGGCAAATGAGCAATGCCGCCTAGATGTGCCCACTCTTGCTCATGCAGCTTCTCCCATCACTAGCTTGCTGTCTCTAGGTGCCAGTCCCAAACCACCACTAGTGGTCAGTAATGCACCGGGTGCAGCCACCCTCCCTCTCCAGAGGAGGAGAGCAGTCCTACAGATGTTTGATCCTCCCCCTCACCTGACTGTCTGAAGACCGGAGTTCGCTCCTGAACCAGGGTCATCAGTGGCACAAACAGCAGCTCTACCGCTGAGCTGGCAGGCCTGCATCCTTTTAGATCAATTATAACTAAAATGTGTTTACAAACCTACAAACATGTTAAAGCTCTGCTAAGCTTTTGGCATGGAAGCATACCTCCTTGGAAGCTGCTGCAAGCGTGATAAAGTGTTCAGTTGGGAGATGCACCCACTGATTTAAAACAAGAGATTACTGTTGTGGGTGGGAGGTGGCAGGTGTGGGATGAAGGCCAGGCCTGCTGAGTTAATAAACAACAAACTTTTTTGGTGAGAGATGATGGGTCATGGACGAGCACTGGACCCACATAATTAAAAAGCAACAACCTGTTCTGGTGGAGAGAAGATAGGTCATGGATGATCATCAGACCTTCCAAGTTATTCATTTATTTATTATGTATTTTTTATATATTTAGTTATTTGTTTGTTGATTTGTTTATTTAAAAATTGGTAACCAGGCAAGACCCACTAAGCCAAGGCTCATTTCCAGGTGCAACCCAGGGGAGGGGATGAGAGGATCTGAAGTGCAATGCGCAGTTACAAGTCAGCTGTGCAAACATTTTGTAAATAATTTGGTACAGAAATAAATAGGTGCAAACATAAGATGTTACAGAAAATAAAAGTGCAGTTACAGCACAAAATGGAGCTTCTGTTCAAGTGCAAAGTAAAGTGGCAACAGTACACAGCATGCAAATCTTATACTAACAACAGGTGACAGCCCTATAGGATGACCATATACCTAGCCCCATGGTCGAGATAAGAGCAGAGGTGGAGTGGAAGTGAAACCAGTAGGCAGACAGCAGAGACCCATACCTGATGCCCTACACAGAACAACTGAGGGTCAGGCTGAGGAGGTGTCAGGAGGAAAAATGCAACAAACTGTTTCGGTGGGAAATGTGGGTCCAGGATGAACTCTGTGAGAGTTGGTGGGTCTTGGACGAGCACTGAACCCACCAAGTGAAAAAAACAAGAGATACAGTATTAGAAAACACAGCAAAGAATGGTGGAGAAGGATTCTAAAGAGTAAATGCTGAACACCAATTGCAATAATATAAAGCTATCGGTGACAGCTGCAGAGCACAGCAAAGGAACAGTACTGGGAGCAGGAGGGGGACAGAAGACAGCCATACAGCATGACACCATTGGCTTAGTGACACCGCATTGGCAAAAATGGTGCTATGGACAGGAATAAGTGCGAATCGTCCCTTTAAAAAGTGTTTATGCAGATCCAAACCTACATCCTCAACCAGGGCCAGCCCCATTAAAGGACAGGCTTATTTGCACACATAATTGTTCCAAAGCCCAACACACCTTCACAGCAAACTTTGTGTTATTCAGATGCTCCAAATATGTTTGCTTGCATTCTGCAACAGACATAAAAAAGACATATTATACTGTAGATAACTGCATATTCTGTTTTTTATCCCCATATTTCATTTATTCCCTGTGGTGGGGAATATAAATATTCCTCTACTTCTTGAACAGTTACTGCATTTGCTTTTTTTGTCATGTTGTGCATCCTAATGCTGTTTTGTGCTGTTGTTCCGCCATCCCCCACCCCCCAGGGCACATCTGGAAAACAGCTGCTAACACTTCAGTATGTCTTTCCTGGTAAAAAAAAAAATTTGAAATAAATAAATATAAATATGGTGCATAGATCTTAAAGGACTGAAAAAGACGATGAGTCCATCAAGTATGCCCTATTGTTCCTGCATTGCTTTACCCTACCCTACCCTTTGAGTTCTTGCCACTACAGCCATATTAACTTAAGACAAAAGGTATCTGTCCAGAATCCCATAGGGAGCATTTTTTGCATACCTTTTCAATGTTAATAATACAAAAAAAACAGGGCTATTACTAGGCAGAAGTTCTAGAACTGACTTCTCTGGTCATCCACAGGAAAGAGGGGCAGGGCCATGCCGGGTGGCAAATCCACACACTGTACCACGAATGCTCTTGAAGGGTGGGTACAAACACAAGGGCAGCCAACCTTGCACAGTGAACCAAATCCAACCAGTTTGCACTCCTGAAGCAGAAAAAAGCACACTCTCACAGATGAACAAAAGAAATTAAACAGCTTTATTGCTGATAAAGGGAGTGTGTTCAGAACACACTACAAGCAACCTAGCCCTGGTACTTCAGGTGTAAACCCTTTGTCGGGGGCCACCAGGCAAATTTGTGTGCAATACCATTTGTAATGATTGGCTTGCTTGTGCTATGGGCCAGCGTCTGATTGACTTTCAGTTTTTTCAGACAATCAGAGATACATGGCTATGATGTGCGTGCCTGTGCTGCACTAGCAGCAATAATTGCAGCTGGCAAAGAATAAGAAGAGGATGGCATGGAGGAGCCAGGGCATGGTTGGAAGTACTGCACTGGCACCACTGACAGTAGAGAACTGGAGCAGGAACTGGGTGTGAACTGAACTGCGAACCAAGTGAAAGGACTCAGAGGGACAGGACAGGGATGTGGCAGCATGTACAGTATCTCATAGCCTGCCTGCCAAGCCCTGAGGCAGAGTCTCTCAGGTCAGTCAGTCAGTCAATCATTCATTAACAGATAGAATTTTCTGGGAGTTTAATTTTTGTTTCAAATAAATATATGCACTTTTGTATAAAAATAAGATTCCAAAATAAGTTTTTCCAACTGTAGATGATATTCTAGTGGTGGGCATTTACACAACAATCTGAGGTGCTCAAATACTGTACTTCCAGTGCCAGTAGTCAATGCAGCACAAACCAAAGCCATTGTTTAACCCTGTCCCACTGAACTGGTTAATCAAAAAAATTGCAAAATATTTTACTGTAAATCCTATTTGTATCACTTGTCACTCACTGAGCAGCACAATGAAATCTAGGACAAGTTGATTTCAGAAAACTGAACCACTACACTCTAGTTACAGAAGAAGTACAGTCCAGTGTGTCACAAACCCACTCAGTAGGTCAGCCCTCTACTCCCAAGGTGCCAACCTCCAAGTGCAGTCTTGTGAACAGTTAACAGAAACAGGGTAACCCTCCTGTTTGTTTTGGGGGTTCAAATCAACCTTTGGTCTCAAGACTTGGAGGGATTCAAACTGTGAACCTCTTGCTAGTGTACCCAATGTATAGGCTCAGATAATTCTGTCTTTGGGGGGGCCAGATATCTTTGCCTACAGGCACCTAACCAGGTGTACAGAAATGAACCCTTAAAAACTATAATAAAGACCTGTGGATTAAAACGCTTACCTTTTTCCAGTTTGGTATCACCATTCAAGCTTATGCACAGTGTCTGCTGTAACCATATATACTTCATTTGTAAAGGAAAGAAATCAAAGACAGACCAAATACGCTCTAAAAATAGAGTTTTACTAAAACAGATAAAAACATGTAAAACATAAAATACAGAACCAATATCACAAGAACCATACAATCTTTTAAAAGAACAAGGTTTTTAACAGTGCAATTCCTATTACAGTACTTTAGATTTGTCTCTCTCTCTAAATACCTGCTTAAAGTGCTCAAAGATGTTTCTTTGTCAGAGTATAGATAAGAGTGTGTCCTCTGAAGGAAAACAGAATATTGTTTAAAAGCTGGCTTTGCCCACCTCTTTGCATGAGGTCACCTAGCTCCTTCCTGTCAGAATATATAAAAAATATATCTGTACAAAAACAGGATCACTTTTTCCCTGAAGGTAAATTAAAATTATGTGATCTCAGCACAACTCATTTTCTTTTTCTTTGATCTTTTGATCCACTTCCCCTTCCCAGGGCATCAAAGCATCTTTTATGACTTTGCACTAAAACGTCATAACCTGCTCTTCTTCCTCTAAGCATTATAAAAGTTTATGATCTATCTTGGCAGTTAGGTATCTTTTAGCCTGTAATTAGCTTCTGGCCTTCCAGGTAACATTTTGTATCTAAAACCTGTGTGTGTGTAAGTGTTTATGTGTGTGTGATTTCACATGCTGTTTCAGCATCTCTCATGACACATTTTTATATTACAAGAAATGATACCATGGCAGAACCAGCTGTCCATTTGTCACAATTCCTCCCCACCTAGACTGAATTTGAGGGCTCTATCCCCTTCATGGGATGAGCTTCCCAAATCAGTTCACTCCTCATAGACCCTAGACAGCCCATCTGAGTTCTGATTTTTGGCTCCAGTCCTATGTACGATTGTTATATCATACCCTTGCAAAGCAAGACTCCATCTTAGCAATCTACCATTGTTCTTTCCCATCTGCATCAACCAAACTAGGGGGTTGTAGTCAGTCTGCACTACAAAATGCTGCCCATATAAGTATGACTCTAATTTCTTTAGGGCCCACACTATGGCAAGACACTCCTTTTCCACCGTGGCGTATGCCTGCTCCCTGAGAAGTAATTTCCTTACTCAGGTACACTACTGGGTGATCTGTCCCTTGGCTGGATGTCTGACTCAGTACTGCCCCAATACCCACATCTGAGGCATCAGTCTGAACTATAAAGGTTTTGCTATAGTCAGGACTTGTCAAAACAGGAGCACTGCACAGTGCCTTCTTTAGTTTGGAAAAGGCTTCCTCACAGGATGGGCCCCAGGTAATTTTCTTGGGCATCCTTTTCTTTGTCAGGTCAGATAGGGGAGCGGCCAGGGCACTGTAATTGGGTACAAATTTCCTGTAGTACCCTGCTGTCCCTAGAAAACTCCTGACCTGCTTTTGTGTTTCTGGTCTGGGCCACACCTGGATTACCTCTATTTTTATTTAGTTAGGATGGAGTTGCCCCTGGCCTACCACATGCCCGAGGTATGCCACTTCTCCCATGGCCACCTGGCACTTCCCGGCTTTGACAGTGAGCCCGGCCCTCTGTATCCTGCCCAGCACTTCCCTAAGGTGGGATAGGTGTTCCTTCCAGCTGGTACTAAAGATGGCAATGTCATCCAGGTATGCACGGCATACTACTCAGCACCATTTAACACCTGGTTCACCAACCTTTGGAAAGTGGCTGGGGTGTTCTTCATTCCAAAAGGCATTACTTTAAACTCAAATAAGCCTATCAGAGTGATGAAGGCTGACCTCTCCCTAGCTCTGTCTGTCAGCTCTACCTGTCAATACTCCTTTGTCAGGTCAATCGTCGTAAGGTATGTCCCCCCTTGTCTAGGGGTTTGTCCATCCGAGGCATCGGGTGGGTGTCTGACTTCATGACTGCATTCAGTCCATGATAGTCCACACAGAAACAAGTAGAGCCATCTGGCTTAGGCACAAGGATTACTGGTGAGGCCCAGGGGCTGTGGGATCTCTGGATTACCCCTAAATACAGCATCTCCTCCACTTCCTTCGTAATATCTTTTGGAAAGCCTCTGACCCCCGATATGCTGTCCAGTGTACGGGCATCAGTGTCCCTGTCTCCACATTGTGCGTCGCTAAGGGGTTTAGTCCAGGCTTGGTGCTAAACAATGGGGCAAAGTCTGCTAAAACCTCCCTTACTTTCTGGATCTGGTCAGGGGCCAGCTGGGGAGACAAGTTTACTGCCTCCACAGAGGACCCCCACTTACTTTCTTTCAGCAAATCCAGAAGGGGGTCTCCTTCATCCGTCCCCTCCCCATGACTACACACTGCAAACACCATGTCAGCCCTATTTGCATATGGCTTCATCATGTTGACATGGTACATCCTTTCTGTCTGTCTTCTGTCAGGTAACTCCACAATGTAGTTCACATCATTTATCTTCCTAACCACTTTGTACGGTCCTGCCCACTCAGCCTGCAGCTTGTCTTTCCGGACTGAAATAAGGACCATGACTTCCTGACCCACCATGTATGAGCAAGCCCTGGCTCTGCGGTCATACCACACTTTTTATTTCTGTTGGGCAGCTGCCAGGTTGCTCTGGGCTGTCCCCATAAGCTCCTTCAGCCTTTCTCTAAACCTAAGGACTAATCCACAATGGGAGTTCCCTGGGTGGCATGCTTGCCTTCCCAGTCCTCCCAGATCAAGTCTAGAGGCCCACATACCCGGCGTCCATATAAGCGTTTGAAGGGGGAAAATCCTGTCGACTCTTGGGGCACCTCCCTGTATGCAAACAACAGGTGGGGAAGGAATTTCTCCCAGTCCCTCCCATGCTGTTCAGAAAATGCCCGGAGCATTGACTTTAGGGTACCACTGAATCATTCCACAAGTCCATTGGCTTGTGGGTGATACGGTGTCATGCATCTCTGCACCACCCCACACTTCTCCCATAAACATTTCATCAGGTCACATGAAGGAACCCTCTCAATCAGTGATTACCTCCTGCAGAAACTCAACAAGGGAGAAAATCCCAAGTAAGGCATCTGCCACTTTGTCTGTCCTCATTGAGGATAAGGCGACTGCCTCTGGGTACCAGGTGGCATAATCCACCACAGTCAGTATGAACCTCTTCTTTGAGGAGCTGGGGGTATTTAAAGGCCCCACAATATCCATTCCCACCCTCTGGAATGGCTCCTCCACTATGGGCAATGGAATCAGGGTGGCTTGGGTTTTCTTGCCCACCTTCCCTATTTCTTTCTGCAATATTCCTTCACCTGCTGGGTGAAATTAGGCCAGTAGAAATTCTATGCCAACTGCTGCATCATGCACGCGATTCCCAGATGACCAGACAAGGGAATGTCATGTGCAATCTTGAGCAACTGCTCACGATACCCCTGGGGAACGACAAGCTGCCTGCCTAGCATCCCTCCCTCTGTCTGCACAGCCTGAGTATACATAAGTCCATTTTCCCAATAAACCTTATGTCTGCCATCACCTTCCTGTGTGCCGTCCAAGTCTGCCCAAGCCCTCAGCTTCTCTAAACTAGGGTCACTTCTCTGAGCAGCTGCAAACCCCTCACACATTCCCAAGGCATGGGACAGGTCCCCTTTAGTCACTAAATTAGAGTCCCTAGCACTAGCGTCAGGGCACTCAGGATCACTGTCAGTCTCAACCCTCTGACAAGGGGTCACCCCTCCCTCTTCAGAGTAACCCTCTGTAGCTGTGTGGTTACTTGCTACTGGGGAAATTTCTACCCTCTTTTCATTAGTCTCCCCATCTGGAGACACAGGCTGTGGAACCAGCCTCTCAGTGGTTTTCACAATGGCTTCTGTGGGGTTCAGGGAACTACAATTTTCCCTTGCCACTTGGCTACAGGTAACTGCACATACCATCCCATTTTAGATTGTTGCCCAGGATCACATCCACTGCTAATGTTTTGGCTACAGCCACCTGTTGCACAGTTCCCCCTGTTTTACCCCAGTCTAAGAGAACACTAGCGAGTGGCAATGTTTTCTCCCCACCAGCAAAGTCCTGTATAGTGACATATTTATTGGGTATAAGCTGACCAGGCTGTACCAGATCCCCCTTTACTAAGGTCAGGGATGCCCACGTGTCCCTTAACCCCTGCGTCTGTACACCATTCACCATGACTGGGTGCATGTGTTCCCTCATGTTCACAGGCATGCTTCCAGGGACACACAAATAACCCACTTCTTTTCTAGCACCCGGTTGTGTATTATTGCTCACCTTTTTGGGACACTGTCTAGCAATATGCCCACTTTCTTTACACAACCAACATTCATTTCTTCTCTCAGAGAAATCTTTTCTCTGAAACCTGGGGCTAACTGGTTTTGGCGGAGGCAGTGAGGGTTTTAGCTGCCCTGAAGGTGCGCTTTTCCCTTTCTGCATTGCCACACCCACCCCATTCGCTCTCAAAGCAGGTCTACTCTTGGCATAGCAGTCCGAGAGTTCAGCAGCCTCTTGCACTGTTTTGGGATCTCGGTCCTCTAGACAGGTTTTTAGCTCTGCTGGGCATGCCCAGAAAAACTGTTCTAACAGAATCACATTTTCAATTTTATCAACAGAGTTTGCCTCAATTCCTTCCCACCAACATTTTAAAAACTGACGTTGTTTCGTGGCTAGCTCCTCGTAGCTCATGTCAGGGCTTCTCCTGAGCTTCCGGAATTTAGCGCTGTATGATTCAGCAATTAATTCAAATTTCTTCAACAGTGCAGCTTTAAGTTTGCTGTAATCATCACTGTCCTCATTGTCCATTTGACCCAATACATCCCGAGCTTTCCCAGTAACTAGTGGGGATAGCTGGAAGCTCCAGAACTCTCTAGGAATTTCAGCCCGAATACAAACTTTGTCAAAAGAATTTAAAAAGGCATCCATAGCCTCCCCATCTTTGAATTAGGCTATTAATTTGGGAATTCAATTTGTAACCCAGTCCTGTAGGCCCAGTTAAACCCAAGCCACTTACCTGCTCTGGTGCCACTGGTCAGAGTCATACCTTCTCCAGTTCATGTTGCCTCTGGCGCTCCTGCTCCTCATAGTCTGCATCTCAGCATTCTCACTCTCTCTTCTCCTCTGCAGCTCGCTGGTGCTCACACTCTTCATGGTCTGCATCTCTCTGTTCACACTCTGCCTCTCGGCACTCTCACTCTGCCTCACAGCGTTCTCGCTCTGCCTCCCTTTGTTCATGGTCTCTCTCTCTCTGGAACTCCAGCTCCATCCTGCACAACTCAATTCGCAGCCTGAGTACTTCTGGATCCAGGATACTGGTGACCTTCTCCTGCTGCTGTGGCCCTTCACTGACAGTGGCCCTGTTGCCCTCATCGGATCTGGACACTGCACTGGCCACTAGCCCTGCCACACTTGAGGTCTGGTCTTTTTCAGTCATGGTCCGTGACTCGCTGCTCTGGGTAACTGCTACCATCAGGGCATCTATGAGGTTCTGCTTGCTGGCTTTCGCCACAAACAGGACTCCTCTGTCCCTGCACAACTGCCTTAAGTAGTCTACAGTGTGCCTGCTATAGTTGGAAGTCATCTTCCCTCACTACTGCTACTCTGACTTGCACTTTAGGAAAAAAATAAAATGTATAGGAACTTGACTGTATGCCAAGTGATATAGTTCTGTTTCCTTTTTTAAAAAATAAATCACTGCCTTTTTCTTTCTTTGCAAACGAGCTGACCCTCTCCAGCTGACACACTGAACAATAAAAGCTTGTGATACCAAAATAATCCCACCGCTGCCAACCAATCTGTCACAAACCCACTCAGCAGGTCAGCCCTCTACTCCCAAGGTGCCAACCTCTGAGCACAGTCATGTGAACAGTTAACAGAAACAGGGTAACCCTCCTGTCTGTTTTGGGTGTTCGAATCAACCTTTGGTCTCAAGTCTTGGAGGGATTCAAACTGTGAACCTCTTGTTAGTGTACCCAATGTACAGGCTCAGATAATTCTGTCTTCGGGGGGCCAGATATCTTTGCCTATGGGCACCTAACCAGGTGTACAAAAATGAACCCTTAAAAACTACAATAAAGACCTCCGGATTAAAATGCTTACCTTTTTCCAGTTTGGTATCACCATTCAAGCTTATGCACAGTGTCTGCTACAACCATATATACTTCACTTGTAAAGTAAAGAAATCAAAGACAGACCAAATACTCTCTAAAAATAGAGTTTTACTAAAATAGATAAAAATAATGTAAAACATAAAATACAGAACCAATATCACAAGAACCATACAATCTTTTAAAAGAACAAGGTTTTTCACAGTGCAATTCCTACTACAGTACTTTAGATTTGTCTCTCTCTCTCTCTCTCTCTCTAAATACCTGCTTAAAGTGCTCAAATATGTTTCTTTGTCAGAGTGCAGATAAGAGTGTGTCCTCTGAAGGAAAACATAATATTGTTTAAAAGCTGGCTTTACCCACCTCTTTGCATGAGGTCACCTAGCCCCTCCCTGTCAGAATATATAAAAAAATATATCTATACAAAAACAGGATGACTTTTTCCCAGTAGGTAAATTAATATTATGTGATCTCAGCACAACTCATTTTCTTTTTCAAATGACATTTCTCTGAACTTTTGATCCACTTACCCTTCCCAGGACATCAAAGCATCTTTCATGACTTCACACTAAAACATCATAGCCTGCTCTTCTTCCTCTGAGCGTTATAAAAGTTTATGATCTATCTCGGCAGTTAGGTATCTTCTAGTATGTAATTAGCTTCTGGCCTTCCAGGTAACA
Source organism: Neoceratodus forsteri (assembly GCA_016271365.2). Taxonomy (NCBI): domain Eukaryota; kingdom Metazoa; phylum Chordata; order Ceratodontiformes; family Ceratodontidae; genus Neoceratodus; species Neoceratodus forsteri. The sequence goes on along the minus strand of CM028130.1, from coordinate 1,058,657,475 downwards.
TCTAGTTTCTAAAACCTGTGTGTGTGTGTGTGTGTGTGTGTGTGTGTGTGTGTGATCTCACATGCTGTGTCAGCAGCTCTCATGACACATTTTTATATTATAAAAAAGGATGCAGTGATCAGAACCAGCTGTCCAAGTGTCACACAGTGCAGTGATGAGGATCTTTGAACTTTCTTTAAAGCTGCCAGTCTGCTCCTCCTTAACAAGAGGTATTTCTGCCCTTATGGTACAGTGGCTGGCTGATGTAAAATGCATGTGCTGGAAGGTCAATTAGGATGATCCTTGAATGTAAGCATTACTGGTATACACACTTATTGCCCACATAAGTAGTGCCAGTCATTTAACCATCTTTGTGAGTAATAATACAAAGTTGTGTCTACTGTCAACTTTTCTCATAAGATGTTTGCAAGCAGCTTCATTAGATAACATAAGCCCTACTGGTAGTAGTATATATAAGGCTTCTTCATCACACCATTGCTAAAATCCAAAAATAAGAATTCACATCCAATACAAAGTATAACACTCCTACAATAAATTAGTGTATAGAATACATTGGATTTCCCCATCAAAAACTTTCCTAAGCTTGAAAGCTCAAGAAATAAAATATATACAATTCATAAAATATACAAATTCAGAGTACTTGGATCACAATGTAAGGAGTTTAAATTCCATCTAAAACAAATTTCTTTTCAGCCCTGTTTAGTCTAAAAAGTGACTGCATTAACAATCTCAGGATTTTTAGAAAACACATAGGGTACCATTAAATTAGATTCTATGCAAATACCCTGTAAAACTCTACCTAGACTGATTCGTCTTCAATTAGAGAATATGCATTTTAGAAGAAAATACTTAAGAACTGCACATTTGCTTAAAACACATAAACAATGAACAATATGTATCCTCTTCTGGATCACTTGAAAAACAACAATACCTATAAGAAGCATGTCAACCCATTCTCACTCTGTCTGGTAACTGTACCTCACAACTTCAGATTCTGAAGATAAGACAAATGAGGCTTCTATTCTACTGTAATCTTACTACTACTACTACTACTACTACTACTACTACTACTACTACTACAGTAGATTGATACTATTAATTGTTCCCTTACCTGATATAAGATATGTTAAAAGTTCCCTGGTATTTCAGCAACCCCAAGTCAAATTCATAATTTTTTGTCCAGTACAATGGTCATCTAAACATTTAAAATCCACAAAAAATATGGGTTGCCATGCCTTTTTACATTATATGGTGAGGCTTAATCCCTTTTTATGGAAAACAATCTGTGAGGAGTCAGATTGTTTTATGTACAGTATTTATAGCATCAATGTTTTAAGTGTCAACATGCAGGTGAAAGAAAAAGTGAAACAAGTGAACATCATTTGCTAGCCGTTTCCTTCATTTTTTCCACAAATAACAAAAATAATGAGTAAATTACCAATACTATTACACCCTCTTTAACAAACATTACCAGAAATGAGGGAAATACCTGTCTGTTTTTATGCATAAAACCATTTCCAGCCCATGTAATTTTCATAACATGTTTTTGATAGATGTAAAATATGGTTATGAATATAGCAAAAGAAAGAAATATAGAGACTTCCATGCTTCTTTTAGTTATATCTGTTTTCAATTTTGCAGTCTCAGAAGTGGTCAGCTGAGGACAAAAATAACAAAACAATTCTCATAAAAAAGAAAACTTGCAAGAAACCCATTAGCTCCTCCCATCTTCCCATTAGCTCAGGCATCCCTCAAGGTTCTGTCCTGGGTCCCATCCTCTTTTCCATATTTCTTAATGAACTACCCTTTTCGGTTCATCTGTGTTCATTCATATGTACACTGATGGCACAGTTCTTTTTGCATCTGGCTCCTTTCCCTGTGATCTTACCCAAGGCTTCAGTTGGATGTTGGCAACATTCAGCGCTGGTTCAAGTCTAACCAGTTGTCCCTTAATGCCAAAAAAACTGTCTCAATTAATTTTGACACCCATCAGAGGCTTGCTAAACTTACTTCTCTCCTATTATTTAATACCTTTGATGGTGCTAAGACTGAAGATATTTCCTCCTTCAAGTACCTCGGGGTCTGCCTTGACTGGCATCTTGATTTTTCTGTGTATATTCATGCAATTCACTGTAAGCGTCACCCCACACTAGGTGCTTTGTGCAGTAATAAAGCAAGTATTCCACTCCCTACATGCCAAGAAAATGTATTAAAAATTATCCTAACAGTCTTTGACTATGGTGACTTAGTTTACAGTAGTGCTCCTAGAGCCTCCCTTGACAGATTATACCTCCTTTTTCATTTTTTCTGTTGTCTTAATAGTTTACTAGAGTCAGGCATGGTACTGCGGGACTGGAGAACAGCACATGTAGTGCCCCTCCACAAAACCAGTCCTAAGGATGACCCAGGGAATTACAGACCAGTCAGTATGACCTCCATTGTGGGCAAGCTCATGGAGACCATACTAAAGGAAAGGTTGGTGGAGTATCTAGAGGAGCATGGTCTTTAGGATGCGAGGCAGCATGGGTTCATGGGGGGGAGAGACCACGTCAAACGAATCTGATTAGCTTCTTTGACTGTGTCACTAAGACAGTAGACAGGGGCCAAGCGGTACACATCCTCTATCTTGATTTCAGCAAGGCCTTTGACTCTGTGCCCTACAAAAGTTTGATCAGAAAGTTGGTGGATCTTGGGGTTGGGGAAAAGATTGTCAGATGGGTGGAAAACTGGCTGAGGGACAGAACCCAGAGGGTGGTAGTGGGGGGACAGTTATCTGGTACCAGAGAGGTAACCAGTGGGTCCCACAGGGCTCTGTACTGGGCCTGATGTTGTTCAATGTCTTATCAATGACATTGGAGATGGCATTAAGGGCAAAATCTGCCTATCTGGGGATGACACCAAGCTCTGCGGGAGAGTGGACACAGCTAAAGGGATACAGGACCTATAGGAAGATCTGGAAAAGCTGGGGAGGTGGTCCAGGATCTGGCAGCTTAGCGTCATTGCCAAAAACTGCAAAGTTATGCATACTGGAGTCAAGAATCCCAGGACAGAGTACTGTCTGGGTGGAATCTGAGTATCTGCATTAGAGGAGGAGAAGGACCTGGGAGTGATGATCACTAGTGACCTGAAGCACTACATGCAGTGCAAGAAAGCAGCAGCAAAGGCAAAAAAGATGCTGGGATACATATCTAGAGGGATCAGTAGTAGGACAGAGGAGGTTATATTGCCCTTGTACAGGTCACTGGTAAGGCTGCATCTAGAGTATGGAGTTCAATACTGGTGCCCACACCTCTAAAAGGGCATTAACCTACTGGAGAAAGGTCCAGAGGAGGGCTACAAAGATGATAGTGGGTCAGCAGGGTAGGGCATATGAGGAGAGGTCAAGGGCACTGAACATGTACTCCCTGGAAGACAGGAGAGGGTGACATAATTGGGACCTTCAAGTACTTGAAAGGGATGAATAAGGTTGATAAGGAGGGTCTCTCTAAACTGAGTGCTAACCATAACACTAGTGGGCACAGTCTTAAGCTGGAGGGTAGGAAGTTTAGGGAGGAGGTCAGGAAGCACTTCTTCGCTGAGAGGGTGGTGGTCACTTGGAATGCACTGCCAGAAGAGGTCATTTCATTGAAGACAGTGGGAAGCTTTAAGAGAGGCTGGGACAAGCATAAGGGGAAGTAAGGATCATGGGTAGGAAGGATGGAGGAGTGCGGAGGGAGGGCAGGGATACTAGATCAAGCTGTGGACCCTGCAATACAAGCAGACTTGATAGACCAAATGGCCTTCTTCTGCTGGCTTCTTCGTATGTTCATATGTTTTGCTTTCTATTGCTCACCTCGTACTCACCACTGCCCTCTTTACTCAATCCTGTCTCTCCCTTCTCTTGATGCTAGGTGCCTTTCCCATTGTGTCTCTTTTTTATCCAAATTCTGGTTCAGAGCCCTTCCATCTATCTCAGACCACTCCTATCTACTCTTCCTTCTTCCTCCTACCCTCTGTATAACATTACTTCCCATACTTTCTCTCTCTTCCTTCAAGAAAATCTAATGTTGGTCAATCTGTTTTTTCTTACTGCTTTCCTAAACTTTGATCTTCCCTTCCCCGTTTTATCCTTCTGCCTCCTCTCCTTCTTCCCTCCCTAAAGTCTCTTCTTTATGGCTTTTGTTATCCTTCCTGCAACTGTCTATAGCCCCTTTCTATTTTACTCCCTCTTCATTTGTCACTGGTAGTTTTACTCTCCCTCTCTAGGTTTGCCCTATTCATGTTGTTTCACTGTTTTTTCCCTTATTTACTTATAGGTGACAGTTATATTTTCTAATTGCATTCTTTACTAAAGTGCCTTTAATATTTATGATTCTGCTTGTATTTCTATATCGCTGCATTTGACTTCTTGTATTTGTAGTAATTATATTGTTTAGATACTGTATCTCCTTCTCTCCTCTCCTCCAGGATACACCTGGAAATGAGCTATTATAAGCTCAGTATTTCTTTCCTGGTTAAACTTTTAAATAAATACAAGAAAACTATTCAACCAATTCAAAAGTACATGCAGAATGTTAAGGACTTTAATGTAAAATAAAGACTAACAAAAGACAAACAGACATGTAGGTAAAGCGCCTTGACATGATGCCAACACTGCAACTGTGGGAGCTAATTTCCTTGCTGCCATCCTGTATACAATATATTCTTAGATGGACATGACATAATAGCACAAATTATTATTCTGATAAGGCTTCCATATATTTAAGAAGGCCCTTGTACCAGTACACAACCTTGAATTTTTTTAATTTTTTTTGAATGCATCAGAAAAATGGCAATTTGAAACACCATTTACCATATCCTGCAGTTTTTGTTTAACTGTATTAAAAATGTTTGTGGGTTCCAAAATAGCTTGGTTCCTCCCATGGTACCCAAGCCCTTTATATATAAGGTGTCACAAATAAATTTAAGCCATTGAAAACCAGATAAAGAAAAACTATTTCCCCCAGCTGCAAGATAACATGACTGGGGAGTCTGTCATTTACTTCGGTTAATAGTGTGGGCCTATATTTCATTGCTCTGATAATAGATTATACAACTAATGGGGGGGGTGGTAGTAGTTCCAGCTTGCAAAAACGGATAAGCATTATACTTGGTACCATCAAGAGAGATCTAAGCAAAGAGTTTGGATCTTTTTCCAAATGTTTACAGTTGGAGAAAGATTACAACTCAGCAGCCTACATGAGCTGAACAATATTTTTTGTACAAAAGACCTCCAGCAATATACACTGTAGTAGGATTATTACCTCCAAAAGCCTTTCTAAATGTCTTTATTTCTTTAGCTGAATGTTTTGCAAAAACACATCTCGTATTTACATTTTTGACTTCTTCACCATATCAGAAAACTTAATTCCAAGGTAAATATAATTTGTAACCAATTCCAAACGTTAGTTACCCAGGAAACGAGAACCCTGACTAGTCCTTTTACCACAAATTATAACCTTAGATTTTTGAATATTCACCCCATTCCTGGCCAAGTTGCAAAGTTTTGTAAACTTATGCTGTAAACCTACTTTGGAATGAGAGTAGAGAACCAAACTGTCTGCATACAAAAAGAAGAGGAATTCTATGCTCACCTACATTTGGAACATAAAAAGCTAAGTCATCAACTTCAGAAATTTATTTATTTATTTAAGAGTTTAACCAGGCAGGCATACTGAGCAGAACACCACTCTTTTCCAGACGCGACCTGGGGGAGATGGGGGGATTGGGGAGCATATGATGATTATTACATACAGTACAGATAATTACAATAGTGTACAGATGTTATTACATACAGTACAGATAATTACAATAGTGTACAGATGTTATTACATACAGTATAGATAATTACAATAGTAGATTAACTAATAGAAATTAACTAATTGTTGAGTGAATAAATGAAACCAGGGGTTAAAATGCACCCCAGATGAACTTCTTGATTTGATTAAATGACTGGTGAGAGTTCCATGTTTGTGCAAACCTGCATTCATACCCACATGCCCTCATGGCAGTTATAAACTGTAACAAATGTGGAGCTGAAGCCAATTTTGCTTATTTTTTCCAACGAGTGTTCCTAAACACCAAGTTCAAAGCTGACTAAAAATCGATATATGCCAGTGTGGCTTTTTTAATCCTTGAATATTTCTCCAGATGATAATAAAGAACAAAACAATCATCTATTGCACTATACTACGTGCAGAAGTCTGCTTGCTCTTCTTCAATGAGCTAAAATTTAGAGCTCGTATAATTTTTTTAGATGATATTAGAGTTTTCTAGAAGAAACCTCCCAAAACATTTGGCCACAATATTGATTAAACTATGCATAACTGGCCTGTAGTTGGCTGGGTCATCCCTTTGACCCCTTTTATGCAATACAGTGTTTTCTTCCTACAATTCTATGAATTGACCTGTTCTCAAAATTACATTAAATAATTTATGTAGGAGAGTAGGAGAGGAAACCACCAATTAATGCATTTAAGATAGATTTTGGCAGCATCCTATCTTTACCAGGAGCTTTATCTGAGGTCTGTGTATTTACATAGGGCTTTATGACTTGCTCTGCAGCTACGGTCTAAAATGGGGTGGTGGATCCCTCTAAACTCAAACAAGACTGGGGTAAATATTAAGGGAGTTATTCGTCAAAGATCTTTTTAGAGTGAGAAATCTATGAGTCTGCCTGAATATTGGCCTCAATCAAGACATGTTTCTTCACTTAGAGACAAGATGCCAAAAGACTTTATGATCCCTTTACTTAGCTGCATCATTTAGATTAAACCATTATTTTTCATTCCATTCCTGCTTTTTGCAGTTAAGCATTGTTTTATAGCCTAGCTTCAGTATTATGACCTCTTGCTTATGGGATAATGAGGGCATATGCAAATGTACTTTTTTTAATAGCTTGGTTTAATTTTATAAGCTAAACAATCTCTATCATGCCAGCTTAAACATTGTTTAGAAAGATTCATTTTACTAGTATCCCTATAAAAGTCACCAGGCAATAAAGACAGCAGTTCCATGAAATACCTGGAAATTGCTTCTGTAGAACTGGATTGAAGTCAGCTCCCCCTTTAAGCTGAATAGCTATGCCCTTGTCCAAAATTGTCTGCATTTGGTTTTTAAGTAACTCAGACCATCTCATATAATTTTCTATTCCTATTTAACATACTATTTGTGGTCAGGATTAAAGGTTATGAGCCTCAACTTCTGAGTTCACCACTGATAACATTTGAAAAGACAATGGAAAATGGCTTTCAAACCCCTAAATCACTTCAGAACTACAAAAAAAAAAGTCTGGACTTCCAGTGACGTCATTGACATTATGACAGCCTACAGTTTTTGGTTCTGACTCCCTCTGACAAAATCCCTTCTAAAACAGAAAATCTTTTGAAAAATTACAGTGGATTTAATGATGAGGAAGGAATCTATGAATGCTGGGTTAGCCACTTGTGAAAAAATGAAAGTAGCCGGCCTGGTGGAGCTGAGGGTTGAGGCGCTGGACACCACACCTTGCACCACGCAGGTGACCCGGGTTCAGGAATGAGCCTGGGTCAACGGGGGTCAGCAGGGGAGGAGAAGAATCAAGCATCCGTAGGACTCCTCTCCTTCTCTGAGGGGGGCAGGATGCCTTGGTGGTCTAGTGGCCTCTAGCGGTGGCTGGGGGTGACAGCAGGTCATGGGCAGACTTGGGGGACGTGCTGTGGCAGACACCAGGAAGGGGCGCATGAGGTAGCGTGCGTACTCCTATCCCTTGGCATCATTGCACGCCACAGATGTCCAAAGGGGGAGAAAACAGAAAATATGGGCACCAGTCATGGCGGCTTGATGGCTGTCTCTGCAGGGGACTCGCTCGGCGCTGTGGGTGTGTGGCTCTACTGGATCTGGTCCTGATGTGATAGTGCGAGGGGAGCTCTCCACCTCCCCACCGGGGGGGAGGCCAGCCACAGGGGTATGCCGCGGGCCCGAATATGGATCCGGGGGTCCTTGAGATGGTGGACGGAAACCTCAGGAGGATGCCTGGAAGTGTGAAGTAAGCAGACTGGTGCCCAGGGGAAAAACTACCAACAAAAAAGGAAAATGAAAGTAGATGTGGAGGATAGCATGAGATCCCAAACTGAAGCCTCCGACTTGCAGCTCTCACAAACTTTGGAGGCTGCATTGTCATTTCCAGAGTCACCAAAACATTTCTGGACACCACAGAGTAAGAAAATAAAACTGAAGTCCATATTTCAAGTATTGGTAGCATGCTGGACTGAAATTAAGCAAATCTAAGAGGAACTGAGAAAGGACGTTGCCACGTTAGAGCAGAGGGCTGATGACACAGAATGACAGCTCACGGCATGGAGAATGGGGTGAACAATGTCAAAATGGCCATCTAAGAAATCTGAGAGACATAGGCCCAGATAGTAGCCAAGCAGAAGGACTTAAAGAACAGAGCTTGGTGCAAGAACATACGTGTATACTGTATGGCTGATGGCTCTGAAAGCCAGACTATTAAGAACTTTATGGCCACATTCTTTAGACTGGCCCTGGGTCTTGATCTTGATCTCCCTCTAGATTTTGAGAGAGTACATAAAGCATTGGGCCCGAAACCTACTTCCCCGGAGGTTCGTCCATACTCTATTTTGGTCCACTTCCTTAATTTTGCTATTAAAGAACACTTTTTACAGAAGGCATGGGGCAAAAAGATGGTCCAGTATGGTCAAACCAGAATCTATTTGAACCATCATTATGCCCCATATACTATGCGGTGTAGGAAAGAACATCTCCCATTGTTCCCTTTGCTGAAGTAACATGGCTTGAGATTTATTACTACATACCCAGCCAGATTTAATATTTCCTTCCCGGGTGGCAAAAAGGAGTTTTATAATGCCCAGGAGGTGCGTGAGGATTTAAACAGAAAAGGCCTACAGGTTACTGAATACCCCTCTCCTCCTGCTTATCCAAATCTACAACCGTGCTGATGGCAATCAGCAGGACAAGCAAAACAGAGACAAGTGCAAACCAACAAAGATAAGCAAGCAACACTTGCCCAATCTGCGATGTTTCACAGAATGGAGGTTCCAGAATCCACCTGACAAGATGGAGGAAGCCCACGCTGATAGTCAGGTTTGGAGGGGTGTAGGGTGGGACTGAAAGGGAGAGGCCGATGGAGCTGCAACTGGTGGTCAGCCAAAGAGAGGGGGATGGGAGCTTTGGCTGCATCGTGGGTTCCACAGTGTGCTTTTGACTGAGCTCGGCACAGCAAATAAGCTACTCCCACTCACCCTGGTAAAAGCAATGTACTGATGGAGACTGTTGTTGGGCACAGGCCAGGAAGCATAGGAAAACCAGGAGCAGTTGTAAAATTTGCAAATAGCACTTTATTAACAATAAAAGCAAAATAAAAATAAAAATAATTCAGTATAACTATTTACAATGGCAGTACAAACATAAAAATCAGAATCTTTCTTCTGAGTTTTCTTCTCAATTTCCAATCTCAGTCTCTCAGTGTCTCTGTCTTGCACAAGCATTGCTGCTCTTTTTTTAAGTCTGTGCCTGGGAAACTCATTAAGAAAACAGCATGCTTCTCACACACTGTTCTTGTAAGTTTCCAATGTTCTTGCAAGTGCAGCAAAAAGAATATAATGACCGAGAACTGACCTCTTGTTTACATCTCTACACAAGGCTTAAACACTGCATTTCAGGTTAACCTCTTGAGTTCCAAATAGCTTTTTGCAATCATTTCAACAGTAAAACTATATACATTTTTAAACAAATGGATCCCAGAATCAGTGACATTTCCACATAAAGATTCACGTATATTTTTATACCAGCAGATATACAAGAGGAAGGAAGTCAGAAATAGCAAGGGAAGGCAGAGAGATATCGAGAGGCAGAGAATTGCGAGACCATCAGGGTTTTCAAGTCCTAGGTCTCATGAGAAAATCTGGCTGTGCAAACAGACAGAAAAGCAGAGGATAGAACAGACCTTTACACTTAACTCCCTCTAAATAACAAATGGGACAGGGCCTTATTCAACCCTGTCACATACCCTCCTCTTTTTTTTTTCAACTTTCTTTATGCCCCCTCTTTCACTGGCGATCCTAACCTCTCTCCAGCGAGGACACTCGGTACGGTCTTGCTCCCGCCCGCCTGAAGCCTCCAGTCTCCATTCTCAACCGTGGGCCCATCTCCATCCTACACACCTGGCCATCTGACCCCCCCGGCTCTCATCCCCCCAGGGCGGGACCACCAACACCTCCGGTGCTCTATCTGCAAGTCTGATAGAGCAACCAGGAAGCAGAGGGAGAGACCAAGGTGGAGCCGGAAGGCCCAACATTGGGCATGTGAACCTATCACTGGTCCCTCCTTTGGCTATCAGATGCCTGGATTTTTCCTCTTTTTCTGTCCCCCCCCCACAGAGCTTGGACATGCAATGACGACCGGCGTCTGCTGAGCTCCACCCCCTGGTGCCATTGCAGCAACATCGCCGATGCCTGGCTACCCCAGACTGACACTAGAGGTCACTCAAGTGCGACGTGGTCCCTATGCCCCCCCAGGAAGGGAGATCAGTCTACCAGATGCTCAATCCCTTCCCACCCCTGCTGACGACTCGGGCTCATTCCCGAACCTGGGTCACAGGCATGCTGCAAGGTGAGGTATCTAGCACCTCAACCCTCAGCACCACCAGGCCATCCTACTTACCCCCCTCTTTAAGAGGGAATCTGTTTTACAAAACCAGGTTTCCAAAACATTCTATTAAATTTTTGTCTAACATTAGCTTACAACCTTTACAGTACAGTGCATATTCAGCTTAGCAAATAAAGAAGTTTCAACTCACATTGTTTCAACCTTCAGAATTCTCAATTCCTAATCCATCTCTTGACAGAAAATCAGCATTGACATTCTCTTTCCCAGATTTGTGCATCACTTCAAATTTAAGTGGCTGTAGTGCCAGGTACCACCGTGTGATTCTAGAATTGTTATCCTTCATTTGGTTAAGCCAACTGAGAGGATTGTGATTTGTTACAAGTACAAAGTCAGCTCCTAGTAAATAAAATTTAAGGGACTCCATGGCCCAATTTGCTGCAAGGCATTCCTTTTCAATGGTAGAGTACCTTTTCTCTCTGTCGTGCAATTTCATATTTATCTATAGAATAAGATGTTCTTTCCCATCAATATGCTGACTCAAGACTGCACCTAGGCCTACCTCTGTTGCATCTGCCTGTAACAAAAATGGTTTCTCAAAGTCTGGGCTTCTTATAACAGGGGCTGAGCATAATGCAGCCTTAATGGCCCGAAAAGTTGTGGGGACTATTCCGCATTATTCGGGTACCGTTTTTCAGTGAGTTCTGTGAGGGGAGTAGCTAACTCTGCAAAGTTGGGAACAAATCTCTGATAATAACCAGCCAGCCCTAAAAAAATTACCTGACATGTTTCTTGGTTTTGGGGACAGGGCTGTTAGCTACAGCTTCTATCTTGGAAACCTCTAATAAGAAACTTTGACTCATCCAGTTTCATGTATTATACAATATTTCACACCCATGAAATTGGCCAAGATGGGGAAACTGACCTCTTCCCTGTGCACCAGGTGTGGGCAAGCGAAGGTGTCTTTACTCCATATTTTGTGGGACTGCCCCAAGATTGCCCCCTTACAGGACAAGATAAAGCACAAAGCAGACCCTCTCCTGGGCCTGGAAGACCACTTTACACCTGAAATCTGCATAATCGGTGATTATTCTGTATTTACAGTCAAAGAGTGGAGATACTACTTGTCCATGATTTTCCTCTCAATGAAAAGAGTGGTACTCTGCCACTGGAAAGATCAATTGGATATTCCTTACACAGAGCGGCTTAATGAGCTTTTGAGTAATCTCTGTCTAGAGAAAATGATAGCCAGTTTCTGTAACAAGATAGCTGAGTATAATAAACAAGCATTTGTCAATGCCGAATGTTTGCTTGCTGGCATTGGCATTGGTAGTGTAGAAGTTACACAACTGCATAATAGGCATGGCAGCAAAGTATTGAGCTGAAGGCAACCCCACCACCACCCTGCAGAGAGTGACAGGCATTGGGGTGTGCCTTTGGGTTGTCAGGCATAATGACCATGCCATTTCACCACACCCTACCCTGCAGACACTGACAAGTATCACAGTGTGCCTTGGGGTCTTTGGCCCTTATGCGTACCCCATTCCATCAGGAAATACGGTGAGATGGGTGCGGTGTAGGAGAATGTGGTGAAGTTTGGGCCCAAAGTGTCCGAGGCACACCTTGATGCCTCTCACTGGCTGCAGGGTGTGGGTGGGGGTGGAATGGTATGAGCATGACAGGCAAGAATTCCAAGTCACACCCCTGATGCCTGTCATTCTCTACAGGGTGGAGCGCTATGGTCGGAAACCCTAACGCCTCAGGCATTCGTTGGTATTTTCACTCCAAATTTTCAACATTTTTTTTGTGACCCCCACCTCATGAACAGTGGCAATATCAGTTTGATAGCGGAAAACTGCTTTTGCACAGCGACTATGGCATTTGGCACCACAGGTGCAAAAACACATTCCGAACAGGATGTGAAAAATCACAGCGGTACTGTTCATGGGGAGGTGTAAAAAAATGGCAATGTTGAAAATCTGCTGTGAAAATCTTAAAAAAACTGGTGCAGTCACGAGCGTGCGTAGAAACTGTGCAACGCACACCCGTAATGTAACTAGTTTGGGGATTTTTTACAGCAGATTGTTAACACAGGCATTTTGGGACCTCCGATCATGAACAGTGTCAATGTGATTTTCTTTATCTGTCCCAAACAATGATTTCCCACAGCGACCACGCATTTCTGTGCTGAAAGTGTGAAAACACATTTCGGCCATGTTTTGAAAATGACAGCTTTACTGTTCATAAGGAGGTGTGGAAAAATGCCATTGGTGAAAATCTGGACTGCAAATATTACAAATTCATGAACTTACAAGGGTGCGTGGAAACTGTGCAATGCTCACTCGTAACACAGTCATTTTATGGAGTTTTGTCACCAAATTTTCAACAGAGCCATTTTAAGACCTCTGCTCATGACCAGTGTCACTGTGATCTTCTTAATCTGTCCCAAACATTGTTTTCGCACACCGACTGTACCATTGTGCGCTACATGTGCGGAAACACATTTTGGGCGAGATGTGAAAAAATGGTAGCTGTCTGCTCATGGAAGTGCGGTAAAATAGCACTGTTGAAAATCTGGTGCGAATATTACAAATTTGCCAGCATGTAGAACCGCGCAATGTGCTTCCTAAAACAGTCATTTTGGGATTTCATTAAATTTTCAACATAGCTATTTTAACACCTCTGCTAATGACCAGTGTCACTGTGATTTTCTTAACGTGTCCCATACATTAATTTCGCACACTGAATGCACCATTGTGCGCTACGTGGGCAGAAACACGTTGTGGGCAAGATGTGAAAAATGACAACTGTACTGCTCATAAGGAGGTGTGGTAAAATGGCAATGTTGAAAATCTGGAGTGAAAATACTGAAAATTTGCGAACTTACGAGCGTGCGTAGGAACTCTGCTATGCATGCTCGTAAAACAGTCATTTTTAGGAATTTTCAACATATCTATTTTAAGACCTCTGCTCATAAGCAGTGTCACTGTGACTTTCTTAATGTGTCCCGTACATTAATTTCGCACACCGACTGCGCCATTGTGTGCTACATAGGCGGAAACACATTTTGGGTGAGATGTGAAAAATGACAGCTGTACTGCTCATAAGGAGGTGTGGTAAAATGGCAATGTTGAAAATCTGGAGTGAAAATATTGAAAATTTGCGAACTTACGAGTGTGCGTAGGAACTGCGCAACGCACACTCGTAAAACAGTCATTTTTAGGAAATATTTCACCAAATCTTCAACATAGCCATTTTAAGACCTCTGCTCATGAACAGTGTCACTGTGATTTTCTTAATTTGTCCCGTACATTGATTTCACACACCGACTGCGCCATTGTGCGCTACATGGGCGGAAACACATTTTGGGTGGGATGTGAAAAATGACAGCTGTACTGCTCATAAGACAGTGTGGTAGAATGGCAATGTTGAAAATCTGGAGTGAAAATATTGAAAATTCATGAACTTATGAGCGTGCGTAGGAACTGCGCAACACACACTCATAAAACAGTCACTTTTAGGAATTTATCCACCAAATTTTCAAAATAGGCTTTTTGAGAGCCCACCTTATGAACAGTGGCAGTGTCCTTTTGTTAATCGGTCCTGAAAGGTGATTTCATGCAGTGGCTGCGAAATCACCCTTCAGGCCCGAGTAACGCCACGATAGTGACATCACTCATGAGATGGGGTCCCAAAAACCCCATGTTGAAAATTTGCTGCAAAAATTCCCAAAAATGCCCGAGATATGCAACAAAGTTGAAAAAACCCTATCTATAACATTATACAGCTTACCGGCATTTCCTCAGTTCGCCGTCGGCTTTGAAGAGTGCAGACGTGTTCCCGGTCCACCGAAGATCGTTGCGCCGGACTCCGGAGGTAAGTATGGGGTGAGGGGGGTGTGGGGAGGCAGGGTGCACAGCAGGTGGGTGCGGATGTATCCCTGATGGCTGATACACCCAGAAAGCATCTGACCATTTCACACCCCTTCATTCCCCCGTCCACTACCCTCTGTACTCCCCTAATCACTGAGTCCCCAGTCACTAAGATTCTCCTTACCAGTTTCCTCCTGCTCACCCTCTTGGGTGACACCAAATCATCCTGTGCATTTCCCCCAAAAGACTTAGAGTCCCCAACCCCCCCCCCATGTAGTCAGGTACCTGAGCCTCCTCCAAGGGTGCACAGCAATTTCCTGTCTGAATGGTGTGAGATGGGTCAAAACTCTTGTGGCTGCCCCTGCCATCCTTCTCCCTGCCCTTCCCCACTACCATCCAGCTCCCTGGGCCAGTGGTCCTCTGGGGAAGTGGGGGTGTGGGGAGTGAACCCCACTTAGCCAGTGTCACAGCAGAGATGTCTTCTCTCTTGCAGCCACCAGCTGAGCATGGAGCTCTACAAAGGTCCTGCAGATCAGACAGTGCCCCTTCTCAGGAGCACAGCTCTGAAGAAAATTGCCCCACAGTACCCACAACTCACTACCTCCCCACTGTACCTCATCTCCATACTGACTCTATGATACAAAATGATCAACTTCATACGTGGAGTTCTATTACATTTAGAGTACTTTCTACACCTCCATTACTTAATCCTTTAACCTTTGATTAATTACAGCTGTTTATTTGTATTTGTAAGTAAACCTTTTTATTATTCTAACTCAATGCCACCATGGATTACCACTCAAGTTAAAAAGTAACCCCAATTTTTATTTTATTTTAGATGCCTGCTAAGAATCAAACCTTATTTTTTGATAAGATGACATATATTTGTTCTTACCTAGAATCAAACCTCCAAACCTTTGCTTTTAAAGCCAAGACACATCCAATGTGCCATCCAAAGAACCTGGTACAAAATGCTGCTGTTGCCTTCTATTGTATATAGTTGGGGCCTATAAGTATACACATTACAGGAAGTAAAAAGGGGAAGAAGATGGTAAGGGACACTGGTAAGAGTATGAGCATAGCTACTACATAATATCAGAGAATTGTGGAGATATTATTTTAACTATATTCCTGGCAGCCTATGTTCAAATCCAAGATAAGGTGCTTATTTCTTTATCTGTTTTGGTTGTTTAGATTCCAGTAAAGATGCTGGTAAAATGCAGTGGAGTGGTAGGTCTGGAGTTGGGACATTTTTATGGTATTGGAGGTGAGGACTTGCATCACAAGGCACACAAACATACAAATGTGCCAGCAGATAAATGCCTTATGGTCTATCTAGTTAACTTGAGTGTACAATTCCCACTGTGTTTACAGAGGGAACTGCCCCCATATCCCCTTTCACCCCTCTCAAATACCCTTCTGCCCCTCTCTCCCTACCACCTGCAACTTTCCCCCCACCCTGCCCCAACCTCACTTGAAGCTGTCTAATTTTAGGGATATCACCTCCTCCAGCAACTCATTCCACTTAGCTACCACCCTCTCAGTATAAAAGTGCCTCCTCATCTCCCTCCTAAACCTTTCCCCTCATCAGCTTCAAGCTGCTACCCTAGTGGTTTTGTTTCCACTAAGGTTTAAGAAACCTACAGTGCTTACCCTGTTTATACCTTTAAGGTACCTGAAGGTCTCAGTCATGTCATCACTCTCCCTTCTGTCCTCAACAGAATACATGTTGAGCCCCCTAAGTTTCTCCTTGTAGGTGTTGTCTTGCTAACCCTGCATCATCTTGGTTGCCCTTCTCTGGATTGTTTCCACAAGTTGATATTCTTCTTAAGATAAGAGCATCAGTACTGCACACTGTACTCTAGGTATAGTCTCACTAGAGACCTGTACAGCGGCACAATGCCACCATCTTCCTGTTAGTAATTCACTGCTGGCTATGCAGCCTAGGCAAGGCAAGGCAAATTGTATATAAAAGACACCCAATCCCAGAGGATCTGGGCACCATACATAAAACCAACATGAAACAACATCAATAAATAACAATAATCATAAAAACTATAATACTAATAAACTTCAGTAGATAAAGAAATAAAATTAAAAATCAGGGCAAGCAGTATAACAAGTCAGAACAGGGCAATATTTACAAAACTGGGCCAGAAAAAGCCTGCGCAAACAAGAAGACCTGGAGGCATGCCTTGAATGCCTCCACCAAGGGGGCCTTCCTTATAGATGGAGGAAGCGAATTCCACAGGACAGGCCGGCGACACTAAAAGCTCTGCTGCCGGCAGTTTTTAACCTCATTCTGGGAATTGCAAGGAGGCTCCTTGAGGAGAAACAGAGAGAGTGGACTGAGGTAGCAGGCATAAGAAGGTCCGCCTGGTAACCAGGGCCCAGGCCATGTAGGGCCTTAAAGGTGGGCAAGCCACGCCGGCCTGGTGGCACAGAGGGTTGAGGCGCTGGATGCCACACCTTGTTCCATGCCGGTGACCCAGGTTTGGGAACAGACCCGGGCCACCGGGGGGGTGTCGGCCAGAGGGAGAAGGCTCGAGCAACCAACGGCTTGCTCTCCTTCTCCGGGGAGGGGTGGGAGGCTAGCCCTGCCGCTATACTGCCACCACCTGGGGAGCTCGGGGATTGCTGGTGCAGTCGGGGAAAGCAGCAGAAAAAGAGGTTGACGTTGGCAGAGGGCAGGAGTGGATGCATGTCTCAGTGTGCGTCTGGCTCGTTGGTCCTCATTGCATGCCGACACCAGGGGATCCAGAACAGTGGAAAAATACTTTGCCCCAGATCTAGGTGACTATCCCCCGGCACCATGTCCTGGATAGGAACCGGGGGCAGATTCTGTTGTGCGTACACCTCTCTGAGGACTCAGAGGGAAAAATTGGGAGATCGCTTCCTTCACCCTGCCCAGAGGGTAACTGGATGCCTTGATGTGTGTGTGAGAGACAGAGAGAGAGAGAGAGTGTCACTCTAGGAGCAGACTTCCTAGTCCTACAGGAGACGTACTCGGTGCCATGGGGAGTTCTGATTGAGGGATATGTAGCAGAAGGTAGGAGGCTAAAAAGAAAGTAAAAAAAAAAAAGGTGAGCAAGCCCACCTTAAAAAGAATCCTCCACCTGATTGGTAGCCAGTGCAGGTCACGCAGCACCGGGGTGATTTGGCAACACTTAGACTGCTCCATAAACAACCTGGCAGCTGAGTTCTGCACCAGATGAAGCTGGTAGAGGGTACATCCTGAGGTAGAGTGTGTTACAGTAATCAAGTCTCAATGTCACAAAGGTGTGCACTAAGGTAGGGAGGTCCAGGGGCTTAATCCTGGTGATATTCCTCAGATGGCAGAAACTGGTATGGACCACGGCCAACACCCGAACCTCAAGTGTCAAACTGCTGTCCAGAATAACGCCGAGGTAATGCACCCTGGAGAAGGCCTTCAAAGGCATAGAACCCAGGACAAGTCCTATCTCTGCACCGGAGGCCATCCTCTGTTCGACTCCACTACCAGTACCTCTGTCTTATCGAGGTTCAGCTCCAAAAAGCTGGAGGCCATCCAGTAATTGATTTCAGCAAGGCAGCTGTTATGCACATCCACTGTGTTGGATGTCCCAGGTGCAAAGGAAAGATACAGCTGGGTATCATCAGCATAGTAATGAAAACCCAAGCCGTATTTCCTAATGAGCCCTCACAGGGGCAGCATGTACATGGCAAACAACATTGGTGACAAGACCGAACAGTGAGGTACTCCACAAAACAGGAAACTAGAGGAGGAGGAGAATTCCCCATCACTACCCTTTGCCTTCTGTTCATGAGAAAGGACTCAAACCAACAGATGACTGTGCCGGCGAGTCCACAGAATTCCCTCTGGCGGTCAAGCAACACATAATGGTTCACTGTGTCAAAAGCTGAGGAGAGATCAAGGAGAATGACAATTATCCCCTTCCCTCAATTTCTCACCCTGAGAAGGTCTTTGTGCACCAGAACTAACACCATTTCTGTGCTGTGCCTCGCCTAAAACCCAGACTGGAGAGGCTTGTATAGATCAAAGGCCATGAGGTGCTCCTCAAGCTGGAGCACCACAATCTTCTGAACAACCATACCCAAAAATGGAAGGTTGGAGACAGGGGAGTAATTTGCTTTGATGTCAGGGTCCAAAGATGACTTCTTCAGAAGGGGTACAATCTGATTTGCTCTGGCTGCAGCTTTACTACAGTGTGATGAGTGTTTGAGGTCACTCATGATAATTACAACTGGGTCCTTTTCTTCCTCTGACCTGGTTACTTGCACACCACCCAACCAGTATTTGGTCCCTGGGTTCTTTGCCCCCAAGTGCATAACTTTGCACTTTTTAGCACTGAACCCCGGTTGCCAAATACCAGACCACTCCTCTAGCCTAGCAAGGTCTTCCCTGAGTTCCTATCTCCCCTCCTCCATGTCCACTCCCCCAGAGAGTTTTGTGTCATCCCTGAAGAGGCAGATCTTACCCTTGATTTCATCCACAATGTCACTATGAATATGGTAAACAACACCGGACTGAACACAGAACCCTGTGGGACCCCACTGGTCACAATCCTAGCTTCTGAGAATTTCTCCCTACCACCGTTTGGCTTATGTCCTGTAGCCAACATCTGACCCACCCAACAAGCTTAGCCCCCACCCCCAGGTCATCTAGATTGCTGACCAGTCTCCTGTGAAGTACAGAGTCAATAGCCTTGCTGAAGTCCAGATATAGGACATCAACTGCTTGGCCCTTGTCCACTGTCCTGGTGACTCAGACTAAGAAGTCAATTAGATTAGTCTGGCAGGACCTCCCCAACACAAATCTATGCTGCCTCACATCCTGGGGTCCATTATTCTCCAGAAGACTCACCAATCTCTCTTTTAGGGTGGTCTCCATCAGCTTGCCCACTACTGAAGTCAGACTGATTGGTCTGTACTTCCCTAGTTCATCCTTCTGCCCATTTTTATGGAGAGGCACCACAAGTACAGTTATCCATCCCAGGCATGAGATCGGACTCTACTGAGGTGTTAAACAGATCTGCCACAGGATCCGCCAGAGCCTCTGCCACTTCCCTTAGGACCCTTGGGTGCATGCCATCTGGCCCTGGGGATCTATCTTCAGGGCCCTTAGGCCCTTAAGTACCTGGGGGCACCAGCTGAGAATGGGGGGGGGAGATTCAGGAGAGAAGTCAGGAGACATTATTTCACAGAGAGGGTGGTGGGTGAGTGGAATACCCTGCCTGAGGAGATAGTAGCCTATAGCATTGCAGACAGTTTTAAGAGGGATGGGACAGAGTGAGAGGGGGTAAATATGAA
This sequence comes from Neoceratodus forsteri, assembly GCA_016271365.2. Classification (NCBI taxonomy): domain Eukaryota; kingdom Metazoa; phylum Chordata; order Ceratodontiformes; family Ceratodontidae; genus Neoceratodus; species Neoceratodus forsteri. The sequence goes on along the minus strand of CM028130.1, from coordinate 1,058,637,649 downwards.
AGGAGGTGGGTGGGCAGCTGCAAACTGAGGGGCTAGTTGCACAATCGAGCAGACTCAATAGACCATGAGGCCTGTTTCTGCTGGTGTTTTCATATGCTCATATGTACCTCATCAGCTTGAATGATGCAGTCCATAACTTCTCTCCCTGTTCCCTTGTGGCACTAGTCTGTCCTTCTCTCTAGTGAAAACTGAACAGAAGTACTTCTTAAGTACCTCTAGTCTCTCTTCACTACCCTCTACCAAAACACCCTCCTTTTTTAATCTATCTCATCCTTTATGTTCCTTTTGTCCATTATATATTGGAAAAAGGCATTCTCTCCTGTTTTTACTCCCTGTGGTAGCTGCAGGTCCCTTGTAGCCTCTGCCACCCTAACTGCTCTGGTCGCCTCCCAGGACTTAGCAGAGTAATCCACTCTATCCACTTTCTTCTGAGTATATTTGCACTTCTGGAAGGCTGCCCTCTTGTCACCTACAGCTTTTGCCACCTCCATGCCAAACCAGTTTGGCTTTTTTGCCTTCGTTTTCGTATTTTATTTTGGTGCACTCCCTAGTGACCTCCATCAGTCTCTCCTATATTACTGCCCAATTCTATTCCACATCCATCTCCTTTTTGATCCCAGCAAGGTGTCCTACTAGAATTTCTTCTAGCCTACCAAAGTCAGCCCTCTTAAGGTCCAAACTCTTGTCCTGGTCCTGACCATCCACCTGCCATATCCAGGCAGAACCACAATGTATGGTGGTCACTACCTGCACATGGCGCTTCCACTTTACATCCTGAACATGCTCACAGTTGGACAGGACAAGGTCCAGTACAGCTCTCTCCCTAGTGGGTTCCATGACACCCTTGGCCAAGAATCAATTCTGAAATGAATCCATCAGTGCTTGCTCTTCAGTGCAAGAGGCAACCGGGATTTTCCTGACCACCCCAGGTAGATTGAAATCCCCCATTATTACTACCTTCCCCTTACCTGCCATTTCCATGATTTGAGACCCTAGTACCCTCTCCAAATCCTTCTCCTGGGAAGGTAGCCTATAGACCTCCCCCATCCTTAGTGTCCTCCCCCAGTGGATTGCACCCGTACCCACAATGCTTCATTCTTACCCCCTGCCTCTTCCTCTGTGGTACAAGTTATCACCTCTTTCAGATACAGTGCCATTCCCCCACCACCACATCCTCCATCCTTTCCATACAATTTATACCTAGGAACTGAGAGGTCCCAGTCTTGGTTTTGTGTAGCCCATGTCTCTGTGATGGCTGATATGTCCACCTCTCCCTTGGCTATTAGTGACTGTAATTCTGCAATCTAGTTTCCCAGGCTTCTGGCATTCAAAGACACCACTCTTCATCACGACTTGGGACTGCTCCCACTCCTGATCTCCCCACACCACCTCCTTCTTCCCTCAGTTGCTCCTCTCTACCTCCACCTTTCTCTTCCAGCTCCTTCCCATGCTGTTCTGATGGGGGGGGGCCTGTTGGCCTCCTCCACCTGGTGACTAAGGGTACTCTGCACCCTGCTGAATTCCCCACCCCATTAGTTTAAACTGAGGCTGTTCCTCATGAATACCTCCAACTTTCCCTTCAGGACCCTTGCACTCTTCTTATTCAGATGCAAGCTCTCTCATGCATATAGGTTCTTGCTATCCCAGGTCCCTACTCAGCCACCAATGAGTCCGTACCCCTCCATGAGATGGGGCTTTGTGTCAGGGTGTGCTTAGGTGCAAGAAGCCAGTTCCTCCAATCAAGGTTGCCTCAAAGGCAGCACTATACTGTTACGATTTTTCTTATTAAAAACTCCTTTCTCTAATATTTTTATTATTCTAACTTCACAATGCCATGGATCAACACTCAAGAGAAAAAGCAAACAATTTTTTTTTTAATTTTAGGTGCTTGTTAAGAATCAGACCTTATTTTTTGATAAAACAGCAAATATGTGTGGTCACCTGAAATCAAACCACTGACCCTTTGTTAAAAACAAGATACATCCAGTGTGTGCCAGTGCCACCCGAGATCCCTGACACAAAATACTATTATTGCCTTCTAGAATGCGTAGTTGTGGCCTAAGTATATACAGTATAGACAAAAAAGTAGATGGCAATGCACAGAAGGATCAGCTTTTTAGTACATTTATTACTGTACTATGTGCTTCTTAAAGTGCAAGTGTGTTAAGACACAAAACCTTTCAAACAACCATCAATCAATCTTTATTTGTTTAAAAGGCGCCTTTCCAATGAACAAGGCACCTGTAGAAATTATAATCACTAAACATTAACATACTAAAAAAATTCCAAATAACAAATAGATTCATCAACAGATGACCGGCCCCACTAAATTTACACTTCTTCTGAAAATGCTAGGCTAAATAGGTATGATTTCAATTCTGTCTTAAAACTTTGGACAGTCAAGCAGTCTCTTATCCAACAAGGTAAAGAATTCTACAGGGTCAGAACCATAAATGCAAAGCAGCAGGCCCCAGATGTTCGAGACGCACCAAGGGAATCTCTAGCAATCCCTTATCGGTGGATTAGAGTGGTCTGGAGGAGCAGTAGGGAGTAAGGAGATCTTGCAGGTAATGGGGTCCCTGATCATGTAGGGCTTTATAGGTCAGCAAACCGACCTTGAAGGTGATACGCCATTGCACTGGTAGTCAATGCAGTCCATGCAGCACAGGTGTTATATGACTGGTCCTAGACATACCAGTCAAAAGCCTGGCTGCCGCATTCTGCACCAGCTGCAGGTGACAGTTATCAACCCTGGTAGCCCTAGGTACAGGGCGTTGCAGTAGTCAAGGCAAGTGGTTACAGAGGCGTGGACCAAGGTAGGAAGATCATCAGAAGGAACCAGGTGTTTCACTTGGATGATATTCCTCAGATAGTAAAAAGAGGTCTTCACAATGGCTGACACCTGTGATTTTAGGGTCAAACCATCATCAAAGATAACACCCAGGTTCCACACCCAGTCTGAGGTGGTTAGCTGGACACCCACAAGCCAAAGACCAGAGGCTTGTCCTACTGACACACCCGCCTTCCGACGATCAGGATCCACGATCAACACCTCAGTCTTATCCGGTTCAACCTCAGCCAACTAGTACTCATTCAGTCTTGACTCTCGGATAGGCAGTTGTTAAACACCGAGAGAACATCTCCCTGTTCGGGTACAAAGGACAAGTACAGCTGAGTGTCTTCTGCACAGCAGTGAAAACTTAGACCGTACTGTCTAATAATGTCCCCCAATGGCAGCATATACACAGCGAACAACATGGGTGCCAAGATGGAGCTCTGCGGCACCGTGCAGGATAGAGAGAGTGGATCAGAGGAATAAATTCCTGAGACCACTCTTTGTGTCCTATCCTTGAGGTAGGATCAAAATCACCTAAAGGATGGTACCCAACAGTCCACAGATGAACCGCAGGCACTCCAACAGCACACCATGGTCCACTGTGTCAAACGTCGCTGAGAGATCAATGAGAACCAAGATGGAATGGGTCCTCTGATCTCTCGCTATTAGGAGATCATTAAGCACCCGAACAAGGGCCACCTTGGTGCTATGCCTCTTCCTAAATCCAGACTGGACAGAGTCATAGACATTGTGGGTGGACAAATGATCATCCAGCTACAGCGCAACCACCTTCTCAATAACCTCACCCACAAAGGGCAGGTTAGAGACCGGTCTGTAGTTAACAAAATTATCTGGATCAAGGGAGGGTATTTTCAGGAGTGGTCATACAACCACCTTCTTTACGGGTTCTGGAAAGATCCCCCTCTTCAATGATTGCCAGACTATCTCAACCAGGACCAGGACGATTTCCTTAACGCATCCCACTAGGAGACGCGTTGGGCATGAGTCCAAACTACTGCTGGTTGGCCGCAACGTCAAAATGATTCTTGCAATGTTCATGCTGTCTGGTCAGCCAAAGTCAGACCAGACAAGCTGGGTGCTCTCAACCTCCCACCGACCTCCACCACACCCCATACTGGGGGCTGGATGGATACCAGACCTGTCGGTGACAACCTTATCCGTGAAAAAACAAGCAAACTCATCACATCTTTCTTGTGACAATGCTCCACCAGACTGCAGGCAAATTGGACTGCACAATCTGTCTACAGTCTAGAAGAGCTGAGATTGTCGATTTTGCACAGTGGCAATCTCCCTGGACAGGAATTCTGCCTTCTTAGGGGTGATTGTTGATTGATAGACAACATAATGATCCATCAATCTAAGCCTGTCACCCTCCAGGCTGGACTTCCGCCAAGCCCTCTATAACCTTCGACCCACTCTCCTCAGCTCCTTCAAGGTCCCATCAAACCATGGGAACGTTGGGTAAAGGGTGAATGGTCAAACAATAGCAGGAGCAATAAAATCCAGGGCATCCATTACTGCCATATTATAGGCAAGTACAAGATCCCCTGGATCCATGTATCCACTTGATAAGCCAGATAGGTCTAGCACTGCCAGTAGGCCCTCTGGAGTTACCCTCCCCTTAACGGGTGGTACCGGACTATCTCTGTAGGGGCTGGCCCATTGAAGGAGCCTCAAAACTGAACCTTATGGTGTGATGGTCAGATCAACTGACTGGTTCCACCACCAAATCAGAGATCTCCATCCCCAGGAGGAACACTAGATCCAATGAATGACCACCAATGTGAGTTGCAGAGGAAATAACCTGTGTGAGGCCCAGCATAGTCATTAGCTGGAGGAGATCTTGACCAAAACGTGAGAGTTCATCATCAACCCAAACACTGAAATCCCCCAAAATTAACCATCTGAGGGATCCCAACACCGTATCGACAATGAAGTCTGCAATCTCCTGTAGGAATTCTCTCCCATCTCCAGGTGGACGGTAGATAAGCAGAATCCTATACCCCACACCCGCACCCACGATACATTCAAAGGTTCTAGTGGGCCTGACTGGCACATCCACAAGGCCCAGCTTGGTTTAAAAACAAATGGCTACACCCCGGCCCCTACGATCCACCCTCAGGCGAGGTATCACCAAGTACCCCACCAGAACAGCTGAGGCCAAAATTGGGCCAGCATTCTCGTCCAGTCAGGTCTTGGTGATGCATGCCAGGTCAGATGTCCCAACAAGATCTGCTGTTACAGCAGTCTTGTTATTAACAGACCTGGCATTACACAACACCGCCCGAGAAGGATGAACCATCGAGGGAGACCGTGCAACCTGCCTGCACACAGCAGAGTCCTCGGGTATGGGAATCAGACAGGGAGGACTTATATTCTGGTCCCATTTCACCCCAGGGCATCTCCGTGTCCCTACTACCCCTATCCGACCACCCCCTCTCCATTCCCCCACCAGGCCCAGTTCTCCCCCGCATCTTCCTTCTCCTGACTATCCCCAAGGCTCGGCAATTCCTATAGGCCTCAGATGATAAAGAGGAGCAGTCAAAAGGATGGAGGTCCCTGAGACTGGTGGGGGAATAATGCCTGACCATCTTTATACTCTCACAGCATATCATGAACAGCAGCAGCAATCGGCAAGCAACCAACCAACACCAACAACACTCAACAGTCATGCACACACCAGCAATCACACTATTAAATATACCAAACACACCAATACACACAACACACAAATTCCCCAAAAACCACAACTTACTCACAACCCCCCCCAAAAAAAAACAATACAATGAAAAACAACCAAATGTTCGTGGCAGCAAAATAGTAATCAGCTATGGCAGGCATTAAAAGTCTCAAAAGTTTTATAGATTGAGCATGAGGAGCTCCCACCACCTCAGGGATTTTGTATGGAGCAATCTTCCAGGTGATACCTCTCACATATCTCTTTTGAAGAATAACAGACTTATAGTACCTTGAAGTTTAAACAGTCAAAGGGCACTGTCACTGCCCACACAACATAGTAATGCACAGAAAGAAAATATGACAGTCAAACCATGTCCCAGGCTACTTCTCCAATCTTTACAGTTTCATGGAATTCCAGACCTCCTGGTTGTACACAAGAAAAAGGAAGGTCTGACTATGTCCAGCATTCAAGTTAGTCATTCTCCGGTGTCCACCTTGTTAGGCAATCTTCATAACGAGCTCCAGGAACCTACTAATGCCTGCCCAAAAGTTGCCCAGACAACACTACCCTGACGGGCCACTACCAGATTGTGATGCTTGGCCAGCTAGTTATGATTGTTCTATGATATCTGTAATATAAAAATGTAGTGTGTGATTGTCTCCATAAGACCAGCTGGGCTATGGGTGCCCCCTACCCAGGTTTTAGTAGAAATAACAGGATATATTAACCTGAAACCAGGAAGTAATTAAAAGACTAGAGAGACTTAATTAAGGGTTTCCTGTTTCTGACTTAATTAGAACTGACCCAGCTACCAGGATATAGGGCTCGTAACCTTTTATGACGTCTTAGAGGAAAAACATGTTCCCACCATGGTGCTAAAGTTATAAAAATCCTTTCATGTGCCTTGGGAACAGGAGCTTCTCAAGATCAAAGAAAATGTTAATTTAGGAGTCATATTTGGGAAATGAGGTTTTGCTGATGTCACCTTATTTAATATACCTCCTGATACTGTAGGACATTCTGTTTGTATATTTTTTATATTCTAAAAGGAGGAGCTAGATGACATCATGGAAGGGGTGTGTGTGAGAGAGGCAGTTTAAACTGAATACTGAGGCTGAACTTAGTGACATTTATTTTTGGGCTCATAAGAAACAAGATCTAACTTAAGCACTGTAAAGAGGTAATACATTAGATAGAAAAACTCTAACTGTATGTTGGTAGGAGTTTGTCTGTAGCTTCCTTTGCTTTTCTTTTAAGTGATTGTATGCTTTGTAATATAGAGTTCTGTGTTTACATTTTACATATTTTTATTCATTTTTAAGTAAACTTTCATTTAAAAGCTACTGCCTGGGTGTGTCTTCAAAGTTCTTTTTGCATGTGATGTATACGTGGTTAAGTTGACAGCTGTTCTGAAGGGCTTGATGGTGTTACCAAAATGGAAAAGGTAAGAATATACCCAAGGTCTTTTATAGAGTTTTAAGGATTCATTTTGGATACCTGGTTAGCTGCCCTTAGGCAAAAGATATCTGGCATCCCCCCGAACAGCAGATTATCTGAGCCTGTACATTTGGGTACGCTAGCATAAGGTTCACAGTTTGAATCCCCACAGAACTTTAGACCAAAGGTGGTTCAGACCCACAAGCAGACAGGAGGGTTACCCTGTCTGTTACCTGTTCACAATACTGTGCTCGGAGGTTGGCACTGTGGGAGCAGAGGGCCTGATCTGTTGAGTGCATTTGTGACACCAGAAATCCCCTGTGCCCGTAGCTTCGGATCCCAACCGGCATTAGTCTATTGGCCAACCCCACAGGAAAACCTAGGAATTACCAGGGACCACCTGCCTGCTCTCCAGCCAGTCCAGTCCCTGGACTCCTGCACGACCCACAGATCTGGCAGCCGTCCACCCTGAGTGTTTAACTGGGACCCCCCTTTTTTTTTTTTTACTTTCTATTTTTCCCTCCTACCTCCCTCCATCTCCGCCCCATTGTGGGCACCTGGGAGTCATCCCTCTGCCAGCCACTCTACCGAGGACATGACCTTGCGCCCCATGGAGCCACGGTTATCCCCCTCGGAGTGGGGTCCATACACCCCATACACATCTGGCTTCATCGGGCAAGGTGGCCTGGGTGGGTGGTGGCACATCAAGGGCATGCTTCTGATGCCCCATCTTCCCGGAGATGGAATGGCATTTTTCCTCTTTTCCTCCCTCGCATGGTGTGTGCCCTGATGTCAAGGCACTATGCACTGATGTAGACCACGCATCTCGGCCAGCCCCTCCTGCAAGCAGGACTTGCTGTACCCCAAACCTCCGCTCAGGGTCAGGCAAGCTGCGGGCCTTGGCCCCTCCCTCCCCCAGAGAAGGCAAGCAGGCATGGGATGCTCAAGCCTTCTCCCCTGACTCCCTCCAGCGACCTGAGTCCACTGCCGAACCCAGGTTGCCGGCTTAGCGAGCAGAAATCCAACTACCATGCCAACGGGCTGGCAGGACCCCCCTCTTATCACCAGCAATAAGCCCCTAAAGCAAGCAATGAGTCTCCAAACTCAGGAACCTGTCAATTCCTCGGACTGTCCCAAAAAAACACGGAAAGAAATTTCCGGCTGTAGTCCATCCTATTGTTGTTCCTCCAACGCTCCACACACCAGGTTCCTGACTGGAAAGTTCCCTGTGAAGTCAGTTCTTCTCGGTTCCCTGAATCAAGCATTCTCCAGACCTCCTTCAGCTTGCCTCTTCCTGGACATCCAGCAATCCAGGCAGCTACAGCTCTGGACTTAGGTGAGCCAAGTTAACGACCACTATGGTGAGAACACCAAATGCTCCAAGATACGGGTTAAGACAATGGAGTTACTAGCCTAAGTAATAGGTTAAATGAGTTAAATGGTTAGTGACTCTGTAACAGTTCCTCACTAAACCTGCAACTGCACTTACCCAAACTTCCTCACCTTCGTGCCCTATCTAGCTGCTACTCATCTCAAAATTAATACAAATGCAGGACAACAAAATGAATGAATGAAAATAAAATGAAATTAAATAAAACTAAAACTGCTCTGCTACTCTGCTGCTCCCAGATGACTAGCCCAGTGTGGCCACCATCTAGCTAAATTTGCAAAGTGTGCACATATACTGAGTACACTGACCAGTCACTGACAGACCCCCACCACCCATGTAACAAGGTCCACTACTACTATTGTACCTGGTGCAAAATGTTGTTTTTGCCTTCTAGAGTGTATAGTTGCAGCCTAAGTATACACAGCACAGGAGGTAATAAGGGGAACGGAATGGAAGTGGGACATTTTTAAGGTACTGGAGTTCGGGACTTGTATCACGAGGTATGTGAGATAGGGACTTGTATCAGGGTGCACGTGTTCCAGGTCATAATCACGTGGACTAAACCGCGCATGAAGAACCATGCTGTCAGTAGTTCATATGGGTTTAGAGCAACAGGGGAATATCAGCAAAAGTATCACTACCCCCCAACGCTCACCACAGAGGAGGAAATGGATGTAGCCACTGCTGGTCAAGTGCTCGGTTGAGCTGCTTCCATGGTGGAGTGGCTAGAACACCTGACCCTGCAGTGAATGGGTTGGGAGGATTGTGGTTTGATTCCCTGCTAGGGAATCTTTTACCTTTAATATTTATTTGGAGCAGCGGACACAGATTTTCTTCTTGCCCGTGTCCACACTACCTCATAGTTGATTATATTAGTTATGGGTGGTGTGGGGGGGCAGGAGGGTGCAGGGGCAAAAGAAAAAAAGACCTTTCGGGTGTTGCCACATGCTGTTGTTGGTGCATGGTCTTGATGTGCACGGTTTCATCCGTGACATTATGACCTCATGCCAGGTGCACGCAAGAGTAAGAAGCTGGTTCTTCCAACCAAGGTTGCCTCAAAGGCAACATTATTCTGTTTCATTTTTTTTTCTCATAAAAACTCCCTTCTCCAATTACTCTAACTGCACAACACCATGGATCATCACTCAACTGAAAAGAAACCTACCAATTTTGTTTATTGTATAGGTGCCTACTAAGAATCAAATATTTGGTAAGACAGCAAATATGTGTTCTCCTCTGGAATCAAACCTCTGACCTTTTACTTGTAAGGCCAAGACACATCCAGTATGTCACCTGAGGCCCCTGACACAAAATGCTATTTCTGTCTACTAGTGTGTGTAATTGAGGCCTAATTACACATAGTACAGTTAGTAATAAGAGGAAGGCAATGGTCATGGGCACTAGTAAAAGCATGAGTATAGCCACTGCATAATATCTGAGTACTGACAATTTAATATTTACACAGTATTCTGTGCAACCTGGGTTCAAATCCCAGCTAAGACAGCTGTTTCTTTCTTTGACTTGTATGTTGGGGATTGGAGGCAAGGCCTGGAGGTGGTACTTCTATGTGGGGGATTGGAGGCGAGGCATGTATGTGGGGATTTCAGGTGGTGCTTCTATGTAGGGGATTGCAGACAGGACTCGGGACCAATTTTAGACCAAATGGTGATCCAAACAGAAATATTTGTGGTGCCTCATACACTGCTTCCCATTGACCCCTGTCCTTCCTTCTTCCCCATCCTACATCCAACAAGCATTTATCAATGCCGAATGTTGTCTCGCTGGCATTGGCATTGGTAGTGCAGGAGTTAGAGATGCATAATAGGAATGGCAGTGAAGTATTGAACTGATGCCAACCTCACCCCCCACCCTGCAGAGTCTTACAGGTGTTGGGGTGTGCCTTTGGGTTGTCAGTTATAACGCTCATGCCATTTTACCCCTCCCTTTCCTGTAGGCAATGACAAGTGTCATGGTATGCTTTGGGGTCTTGGGCCTTATACTTATCCCATTCCATAAGGAAATACGCTGAGATGGGTGCAGTATAGGAGAATGGGGTGAACTTTAGGGCCGAACACTCCAAGGCACACCTCGATGCCTGTCACTGGCTGCAGGGTGGGGGTGGAATAGCTTGAGCATTACAGCCAATGATCCCAAGTCACACCCCTGACGCCTGTCAGTCTCTACAGGGTGGGGTGTTACAGTTGGAAACCCTAACGTTGTAGGCGCTTGTTGGAATTTTCACTCCAAATTTTCAACATGGGCTTTTTGTGACCCCACCTCATGAAGAGCGGCACTATCAGTTTGTTAGCAGAAAGGTGGTTTTGCACAGCGACTATGCCATTTGGTGACACAGGCATGAAAACATATTTTGGGCAGGATGTGAAAAATGACAACTGTATTGTTCATGAGGAAGTGTAAAAAAATGGCAATGTTGAAAAGCATGGATAGAAACTGTGCAACCCACATCCGTAACCAATTATTTTGGGGATTTTTTTAACCACATTTTCAACATAGGCATTTTGGGACCTCCCCTCATGAACAGTGGCACTGTGATTTTGTTAATCTGCCCCAAAAGTTAATTTCCCATAGTGACCACGCCATTGTGCGCCACAGGTGCGAAAACACATTTTAGGCAAGATGTGAAAAATGACAGCTATTCTGTTCATAAGGAGGTGTGAAAAAATGCCAGTGTTGAAATCTGGCATGAAAATATTGCAAACTTGCGAAGCTACAAGGGTGCATGGAAACTGCGCAACGCATGTATAATTGTCAGTACTTGGATATTATGCAGTGGCTATACTCATGCAATTACGAGGCATTTTATGGATGTTCATCACCAGATTGTCAACACAGGCATTTTAGGACCTCTTATTACGAACAGTGTCACTGTAATTTTCTTAATCTGTCTCTAAAACTGATCTCCCACAGCGAACGTGGTATTCTGCGCCAGAAGTGCGAAAACACATTTCAGCCAGGATATGTAAAATGACAGCTGTACTGTTCATAAGGAGGTGTGGAAAAATGCCAATGTTGAAAATTTGGAGTGAAAATATTACAGATTCACGAAGTTATGAGCATGCGTGGACACTGTGCAACGCACACTCGTAAAAGAGTCATTATTTGGATTTTTTTCACCAAATTTGCAACATAGGCTTTTTGAGAGCCCACCTCATGAACAGTGGCACTGTCATTTCATTAATCAGTCGCGAAAGGTGATTCCATGCAGTGACTGCGAAATCACCTTTCGGGACCGAATAACGCCATGACAGTGACTGAATTCATAAGGACGGGTCCCAATAACCCCATGTTGAAAATTTGGTGCCAAAATTCCCAAAAATGCCCAAGATGTGCATCAAAGTTGAAAAAACCCTATTTTTGCCATTATACAGCTTATCGGCATTTCTTCAGTTCGCGGTTGGCTTTGAAGAGTGCAGACATGTTCCCGGTCCACCGAAGATCATTGCGCTGGGCTCCGGAGGTAAGTATGGGATGGGTGTGTGTGTGTGTGGGGAGGCATAGTATGCAGAGGGTGGGCGCGGGTTGGGGAGGGGGCAGGAGAGACGGCGAGGGACCGTTTTTCTGTTTTACAGGGAGGAAAAAAAAGAGACAATGAGGGTCGGTTTTCTTTTTTTTCAGGTGTTGGTTTGGTACATTGGGGTGGGCTCCCAGTGTACCACCTGCATTATGGGGAGGGGGACCACAGCCAATGGGGATTGGGCCCCCTGTCGGCACAGAAACGGGTGGGGGGGCACACATGATGCTGAGGGGGATTGGACACCCCCTTGGCACACAGCACAAATCGGGGGTTGGGGACATTATGCTGACAGGGAGTGGTCTCCCCTGTGGGCAAACTGAACTGGGAAGGGAGGACTGAAGCCGACGGGGATTGGGCCCCGTCAGCAAAGAAAGACTGCTGGGGGGTGCATGATGCCAAGGGGGATTGGGCACCCCCTTGGCACACAATTGGAATGGGAGGGGGGCATTATGCTGATGGGGAGTGGGCTCCCCCATTGGCAAATGAAGTGGGTTGGGGCATGATGACAGGGGGACTGGGCACCCTTGAAGTCAGCAATCTGCGTGGCGGCAGTCAGTGCCATGTTTATTGAACTGCTTCACCAGGAAAGGCATGTCGGGAGGCGTGTTATCGTGCCGCTGTGTGACGAGCTTGGCTCTCATTGAAGTGGCACTGTTCTTAGATCTGGTGGCCACTTTATGTATTGCTGGTGTCAGCGCCTGCATGCTGGCTTATTGGGGAATGAGTGACGCACCTACCGATGCGTGCCCTTCATTCACCCACAGTGACCGCACCTCCAAATCTGCTACTACTGCAATATGTTGGCTGGCGAGCAAGCCTGAGCAAACATAAAAAGTAATAAGAATTCTATGAATACAAGGGTGATGACAACAATCATGTTATTAGATTGACACTTTTTGCATTTCAAGATGATTTCTGCTTATAAGTTCTACTTCAGTGCACCCCTTCTGTGCTGGCTTCCCAAGTAGAAGCTTGATTCACTTGTGCCGAAAACCGCCTCTGGTGGCACTTATATGCTAGAGATTTGAGGTAGCGCTTCTATGTGGGAGATTTTACTGGGGCATGTACAGTGGTGTCAGCAAGAATGCAACATGGTAATGCTGCAGTATAGAAACATAGACAATGACAGCAGAAAAAGACCACAGATCCATCTAGTCAGCCCAGACTTCCCTATCTGCCCTGGGACCTATTGCCCATGGTGGGTTTTATCCCCCCCAGTCCACTCTCCTGCTCCTCTCCCTACTGCTACCAACCCGAGCAACCCCAAAACCCTTAATTCTGTCCCTGCCATGCTTGAAACCATTTATGGTCTTGGCATCCATCATCTCCTTTGGCAGACTGTTTCACAGCTCCACCACCATTTCAGTAAAACAGAACTTCCTCACATCCCTCTTAAACCTTCAAACCTTCCCCCCCACCAGTTTCCACTCATGACTTTGGGTTCTTGACTCTATACTCATGCTAAATAGTTTCCAGCAGTTCACCTTGTTTGTTCCCTTTAGAAACTTGAAGGTCTCTATCATATCACCCCCTCTCACTTGCTCTCCAGTGAGTACATGTTCAGTGCCTTCAAATGATCTTCATAAGATCTCCCCTTTTGGCCCTGAATCTTGGTCAGTTTAGGCTGCACCATCTCCTGCCTGTCCCTGTCTTTCCTTAGATGAGGGCTCCAGAACTGAGCATTGTATTACGGGCATGGCCTCACCAGTGACCTACATAGAGGTAGTAGTACCTCCTCATTCCTGCTAAAAGGTGGAGCCTATGGATGAGTTCCATGTGGAGAGAGGGGAGTAGTAAGATGCTGGGTGGAGGAATGGGGAGAGGAGTGAGTGGGAAGTGGTTGTTGTGAGGAAAGGAAGAGCTTGTTATGGATGGGGGTGTTAGGCAGTTGTTAATGGCACAAGGAGAAGGGAGTGATGTAGGGGGTGTTGGATGTGTTGAGGTTGGAGATAGGGAATAAGGGGTGGAGGGGTAAGTGGAAGGGGGAGGGAGAGTAGAGGAGAAAGGAGGGCTAGTGCAAGCAAGCAAATGGGCACATTTACCATTCTGAGGTCAGGGAGTGGTTAGCTGTTGGAATTTGTGTGGGTTTGATGTGTGGATGTGGTGTGCACTGTTGTAGGGTGTTAGTGTGGCAGATTACATAGGTGAATTATTAGATAAAATGTTGGTTAGCATATTATTTTAGTTTAATAGTTTAGTGGAGTATCAGAAGAGGGTGTGGAAATGCACGTATAAGCACGTAAAAAGGACTGTGTCCATTTATGGCGGTTAGGGTAGTGGAGGGGAGTATGAGTCACTGATTGGAAGAATGAAAATGTTGTAGCAGTGGCTACTTAAGAAACAAGGCTGTGAATTTAGTGTAGTGTTTTCCAGAGTGAGAACAACAAACAAGGTGTTAAGAGTAAGAACCTGAGTGTGAGTAGCATGTGATTCAGTCCCCATGTGTCAAGGAGGCAGGGCTTGCATTTGGCAATTGGAGCAGGGTCTTGTAGTTGTGGACTGGAGGTGGGGCTAGCATTTGAGGATTGGAGGTAGGACTTGTATTTAGGTGCTGGAGGTGTGGCTTTAATTTGCTGACTGGAAGTGGGGCTTGTACTTGGAGATTAGAGCAGTAGCTTGCATGTGGGGACTGCAGGAGAGGCTTTTATTTGGGGATGTGTATCTGGGGATTGGAAGCAGGATATATATTTGGGGATGTGAGACAGGGTTTTTATGTTGGGGATTGGAGGTGGAGTATGTATGTAGAGATTATAGATGGGGTATAGAAACATAGAATGTGATAGCAGATGAAGACTGCTTGGCCCACCTAGTCTTCCCATTTTGTCTACCTGTTTCATAGGTCATGTGTGTGGGGACTGGGGATGGGACTTGTATGTTGGGGACTAGAGGCTGGGCATGCTTTTGGGAATGGGAGGCGAGGCTTACATGTGGGGACTGGAGGTGGTGCTTCTGTGTGGGAGTTTGGAGGCAGGACATGGGTTTGGGGATTGGAGGTGGGGTTAGTATTCGAGGACTGAAAGCAGGGCATGTATGTGAGGATTGAAATTTGACTTGTATGCAGGGATTGGAGACAACGCTTGCACATGGGGACTGGAGGCAGTGTTTCTTTGGGGAGTTGGATGCAGGGCATATGTCTGAGGACTGCCAGTAGGACTTATTTATTTATTTCAATCTAGGATTACAATACCTATGAGCCGAGGCTCTTTTACAAAGGTTCCACGTCAGCGTAATGTTACGTGTACGTTAGGGATTTGAGGCAGGACTTGTATGTTGGGGATTGGATGTGAAACTTGTAGGGCAGATAGGAGTCTGCATGGGGTGATCTGAAATGGTATGCAAGGACTTGTTCAGGGTCACTCAGTGTGCATATGGCACTTGTGGGATTCAAATCTAGGTCTGCAGTGTCTCTTGGTTCATAGCTCAGTGCTCTAACCTCTAGGCTTTATTGC
Source organism: Neoceratodus forsteri (assembly GCA_016271365.2). Taxonomy (NCBI): domain Eukaryota; kingdom Metazoa; phylum Chordata; order Ceratodontiformes; family Ceratodontidae; genus Neoceratodus; species Neoceratodus forsteri. The sequence continues at coordinate 1,058,622,301 of CM028130.1, read as the reverse complement.
CTACCTAACTCATCTGCAGACTGTTTGCAGTAATAGTTGTGGCCTAATTATACATAGCATAGAAAGTCATAAGGGGAAGGGGATGGTATAGCCACTGCATAATAGTTGAGTATTGCTAATTTACTATTTGAACTGTATTTCAGGCAGTCTGGGTTCAAATCCCAGCTAAGGCACTTATTTATCTGTTACATCCTTTAATCAGCCCTCCTTAACACTACCCAATCCTTGCCTCAGCTCTTTCTAGCTAGCACTTCTATTATCTACCCCAATCTCCTACAACCCCCTCCCCACCCTCTCCCCGCACCCCCTACACCACCTGTTGTTCTCTCTGTGATGTGACAATGCCTCTGGCTGCTCATACCTTTTGTGTCCTTGCCATGCCTTGTAACACTATTTATCCCGTCAATGCCTTTGGCTTTAGTTTAACCCAAATGTATGTATTCACATTCATGTAACTGATTTTTAACCTGTTATCCTGTCTTTGTTACTTAACTGTCTGTTTTTTTTTTGTTATTGTACTGCAACTGACGTGGAACCTTTGTAAAAGAGCCTTGGCTCAAAGGTATTTGTAATCCTAGATTAAAATAAATAAATAAAACACAGAAACATAGACTTTGACGGCAGATAAGGACTGCTTGGCCCACCTAGTCTGCCCATTTCCGTACCTACTGGATAAGCTGCAGATCCTAGTTAACCAACAGCCTATTGCTTCCTACCCCCCCACAAGAATAGCCTTATGTCTGTCCTATGCATTCTTGAATTCTCCCACAGTTTCAGACCCCACAACCTCCTCAAGAAGGTGGTTCCATGTGTCCACCACCCTCTCTGTGAAAAAATACTTCCTCACATTGCCCCTGAGCTGCCCCCCTCTATCTTCAAATTGTGTCCCCTTGTTCTTGCACATCTCTTTTTCTGAAAAATGCTACCCTCTTGGACATTTTTGATTCCACTGAGATACTTAAAAGTTTCAATCATGTCCCCCCCTCCCTCTTTTCCTCAAGGTTATACATATTAAGCTCCTTTAGTCTCTCCTCATATGGCTTCTCTTGCAGTCCCTGCACCATTTTAGTTGCCCTCCTCTGAACTGTCTCCATCCTGTCTATGCCCTTGAGGTGACTGGGTCTCCAGAACTGGACACAGTACTCCAGATAGGTGCCAGTGTGGCTCAGTTGGTAGCACATCCACCTCTGGACCAGAAGGTTGTGAGTTTTCGTCCCACACTGGGACTGGACTTGCACCTAAATATCGCTGGCATCTGAGTGCAGTATTGGGGGGTGCTGTACTGCTGGGGTGTGCTGCCCTTCGGATGAGATGTTAAACCGAGGTCCCTTCTGCCCATCCTGGTGTTGTCCAGGTGGAAGTAAAAGAACCAAGGGCACTCTTCACAAAGAGCAGGGAACATTCCCGGTGTCCTGGCCAACATTCCCCTTCCCATAAAACGGTTCATGCAATTATCCAGGCAGTGTGTGGGTGATGATGTGCAATATGGCTGCCACCACACAGTCAGTCACTTCACTACCAGTCTAGCATTGCTTGTAAAGTGCTTTGGGATACTGTGCATGAAAAGCGCTATATAAATGCTGATTCTTCTTCTTCTCACCAACTGTCTGTACAGAGGGGTAACAACTTTCTGTTTTCTACTGATGATGCCTCTCCCAATACATCCCAGTATCCCCCCAGCCCTCCCTACTGCCTTCTCACATTGCTTACTAACCTTAAGGTCATCTGATATAATTACCTCCAGGTCCCTTTCCATTTTAGTTGTTATTACTACCTCCACCTCCACCCCCCCCCCATTGTGTACTCTTCCCCTGGGTTTTGTTTCCCATGTGCATTATTTTTCACTTCTTTGCACTGAATCCAAGCTGCCATACTTCTGACCATTCCTCCAAACTTGCCAAGTCCTTTCTCATCCTTTCCACCACCCCTTGTGTATCAACCCTGTTGCAGATCTTTGTGTCATCTGCAAAGAGGCATACTTTTCCTTCCAGTGCCTCTGCAATGTCACTTATAAAGACATTAAAAAGGACTGGACCCAGTACTGAACCCTGCAGTACCCCACTAGTAATCCCCATTTCTTCAGAATGAACTCCGTTTAATATTACCTTCTGTGTCCTGTTGTCCAGTCAATGTTTTACCCAGGCTACCACCCTGGGACCCACTCCCAGACTGGCTAATTTATTAATCTTTCGTGTGGGACTGTGTCAAATGCCTTGCTAAAGTCTAGGTAGGCCATGTCCACAGCCCCTCCCTGGTCTACTACTTTGGTTACCAAGTCAAAGAAATCGATTAGATTCTTCTGACATGACTTTCCCACTGTGAATCCATGCTGCCTTGTGTCCTGTGCCCCATTGGCCTCTATGCACTCAACAATTCTTTCCTTCAGAAGTGATTCCATCATTTTCCCTACCACAGAGGTCAAACTGACAGGGCTGTAGTTTCCTGCCTCTGTCTTGCTCCCACTTTTGTGAAGGGGAATTACATCCACCCTCCTCCATTCCTCAGGTACCACACCATCCTTCCATGATTTATTAAAAAGTGTAGTCAGTGACGTCAATAGTTCTCCCCTTAGTTCTTTTAGAATTTTGGAGTGAATCCCATCAGGCCCCATTGCTTTGTCCACCTTCAGTTTTAAGAGCTCTTTCAGAACGCTTTCTTCTGTGAAAGGACTGGGATCGACCCCCTATCCAGAGTGCTTCTGTTAACTGGATTAGGTACCTCCCCCTCCTCCTCTTTTGTGAATACTTAGCAGAAGTATTCATTCGGTATCCCTGCTTTTTCACTGACACTCTCTGCCCACCCACTGTCCATTCTATTCAGCCTCACTATCCCTCCCTTTATCTTTCAACGCTCCCTAATGTACCTATAAAAGGTTTTATCCCCCTTAACTGAGTTGGCTATCTTTTCCTCAGTTTAGGCCTTTGCTATTCTGACTGCCTTCCCTGCTTCCTCTGTCCTGCTCCTTTTGTGATTTCTTATACTTCCTAAATGATATCTTTTTCTCCCTAATCTTCCCTGCCATATCTTTTGAGAACCATAGTGGCTTTTTTCTTTCATTTTGATTTATTTGCTTCACAAAAGGCTTGTTGCCTCCGTGATGGCAGTTTTGATGTTTCCCCATTGTTGCTTCACCCCGCCTTCTTGCCTGTTTGCTAGTGCTTTTCTAAGGCACTCTCCCATTTTGACAAAGTCAGCTCTCCTGAAGTCCAGTATCCTCACTTTTGTATGGCTTGACTCTGCAGCTGAGTTTATTGTGAACCACACTGTTTGGAGGTCACTTGTTCTCAGATGGCTATCCACTTCTAGATCTGAGATCCTCTCACTGTCCCCATTTGTGAGTATGAGGTCAAAGATTGCTCCCTTCCGAGTGGGTTCCAACACTAGCTGTCTGAAGCATGTCCCCGTAGGGCATCGAGAATGGCCCTGCTCTTGGATGTGGCTGCAGCAAAGGTGCTCCAGTTAACATCTGGCATATTCAGGTCCCCCATCAACAATATCTCCCCTTTCTCTGCCATCCTAAGAATACCTTCTATCATATCCTCGTCCATTCCTTCCCCGAGATGGGGGTCTGTATACAACCCCTATGCAGACTGCGGTGCCATTTCCAGTCTCTAAGGTGACCCACAGTGCCTCCTCTCCTCCTGTTTACTTTTTTGTTCCATTGCTTTTATCCCTTTCCTTACATAAAGAGCTACTCCTCCCCCTCTTCCACCCTCCCTGTCTCTTCTGTAGGTTGTGTACCCTGGTATGTTAACATCCCAGTCATGGTTCTCTGTGTACCATGTTTCTGTGGCGGCCACGGTATCCAGGCATCCCTCTTCCATTAAGGCCACCAGTTCAGGGCGCTTGCTGCCCAGACTACAGGCATTAGTACTCATTACCTTCCATTTCTTGATGGCCTTACCCCTTGTTGCCCCATCCCTGTCCTTACTGCCTTTGTCATTTTCTCCATTTACCCCAGCCCTTCTCCCTATCAACGCCTCTATCTTGGTGTTTACCTCACTAACTACCCTGATATTTTGGGGGGGCCTAGGATTTCCCTGCTCCTTTCCAGTACCTTCCCCTTAGCTAGTTTAAATGCTTGCCAATGAAGGATTTAAACCTATCACCTAGGATCCTGGTTCCTGTCCTGGACAGATGCAGACCATTGTGCTAGTATAGGCCTGCATCACTCCAGGTGGACCCCCAGTCCCCAATGAAATCAAACCCCTGAGCTCTGCACCAGTTTTTCAACCACTGATTGAACCCCATGGTGTGGAGTACCCTAGCCTCACCCATGCCATAGACAGGCAGCACCTCCAAGAAGGTTACCATGCGTGTTACTTGTCTAAGGCTCCTCCCCAACTCCACAAACTTCTCCTGCACTGTTCTGATCCCTTTCCCAGCTAGGTCATTTGTCCATAGGTGGACAATGACTTACAGCTCCCTCCCTTTGCAGCTGCTCCCACGATCCTGAGGATTTGCTCCCTGTCCCTTCAAGCCATGGTGCCTGGCAGGCACCTTACCTCCCTCTCCCTTCCCTCCCCCCCCAATGCTACCCTCCTAACAATGGAGTCCTCTACCAGGAGTTGTTTCCTTCCCCTTGTAGGGTCCCATGCCACCCTCTGTGGGTCTCCTTTGTGGAGGTTCCCAACATCCTCCTTGGTCTCCACTGTGGGTGCCTCTGTAGAGGAACCACATTCTGCCAGAGTGGCATACGAATTGTGGAGATGTACAACTGGAGAGATGTGCCTCTGTTCCGTCACCCTCATCCTCCCTGAGCCCACTGTGGTCCAACCGCTCCTCTTTCTTGGCCACCTCTGAGGCAGCGGCGGTGACCCTGGTGGTCCCTGAGTGGGAGAGGACGTCCCCCAAATCCTGGCCAACTCAGCCTGGAGATGAGCAACCTCCTCTCTCAGCCCAGAGAGGTGCCTGCAGATGGAACAACACTGCATCCTCCAGAATGTCTCCTGGAAGACTGCTGCTCCACAGCCACTGCACTGCACCACTCCCATCATGTCTTATTTCCTGCCCCTTAACTGTTGTTGTTTTCAATACTTACTCTTTCCTCTGTTTATTTATTTTTCTTTTCTGCTTGAATTGAACTAAAGGTGCTGGCAAAATGAGGTGGAGTAGTCTGTAGTTGGAGACTGGAGATGGGATATGTATTGGGAGGTAAGGATGTGTATGTGGGGATTAGAGGCAGACAAGTGTTTGGGATTAGAGGCAGGGCATTTATGTAGGAACTGGATGCTGAATTTATATTTAGGGATTGGAGGCGGGGCTCTTATTTGGAGGCAGGGGTTGCATGCGAGGACTGAAGGAGGGACTTTCATTTGAGGAAATGTATTTAGGGATTGCAGAAGGGACATGTATTCAGGGATGTGAGACTGGGCTTGTATGTGAGGGATTAGAGGCAGGATTTGTATACTGGGGACTGAAGACAGGGCATGTATGTAGGGATTAGAGGCGGGACATATATGTTGGGACTGGAGGCGAGAGTGTATGTTGGGGACTGGTGATGGGCTATGTATTTGGGGACTGGAGGAGAGGCATGTATATGGGGATTAAAGGCAGGAACTGTATGTTGTGACTGGAGGCTGGGTATGTATGTCGGACTGGAGGTGAGGTTTGCATGTGGGGATTGGAAGTGTGACTTGTATATTGACAATAGTAGGTGAGTCTTGTATGGCACATCGGAGGCAGCATTGATTAATCTGAGATGGTGTGCAAGGGTATTTTCTGTAACTTAAAATCCCAGAATCCCCTGCAGCTGACATCAGAGCAGTACTGCCGCAGTGGGAGAGTCAATAGCTTGCAGTGAATGTTAGAGTTTTATAAGCACTGTTCGTTTGTTGGTCCTGCTGTCCTCCCTGGGCAATGTACAGTCACAGAGGACTGCACCAAGCCCTGACAGAACAGCAAGACTGGCAAACATCTGACTGGAGTTTATAGCATCCCATTGCTATTGCCCTCCTCTGATGTCAGCTGCAGAGGATTCTGGGCTTTACAGTTACAGAAAATGTCAGCTTGTATTGCAGACTTCATGCTGTGCCACATGCAGAGCTGACACCACACAGTGTCATGCGCATTGCCATCACTGTGCAGTGCCACATGCACTACCAATACTGCATTGTGCCAGGTGCACTGCCACTACATCTCTGTTCCTCCTACACTGCAGCTATTGTGCTTTGACAAAGTTGGCAGTATGCAAGGCACTATGTGGTGTCAGCACTGCATGTGCACAGTGTGGTGTCAGCAGTGCACGTGGCACAGCATAGAGTTAGCAATGCATGTGGCACCATAGTGTGATGGTATTGCACATGGTTTAGCACATGAGCAGCACCGTGCATGGCATGGCATGGCATGGCACAGTTGTGGCAGTTTCATGGAACAGCTTGGTGGTGGAAGTGCATGTGGCACAGTGTGGTGTTGGCAGCACATGTGGCACTGCACATGCATTGCACAGTGTTGGCCATGTATGTTGCACAGTGCAGAGTCTACAGTGCACATGGCACCACTCAATGACTGCAGTGCACATGGCAACCCATGCCCAGTGAGGGCAATGTATGTGGCAACGCATCTGGCACTGTGGTGTAAGCAGTGCATGTAGCACAGCATAGAACTGGCCATGAACAAGGCATTGTAGTGATGGTAGTGCATGTGGCAATGCAGTGATGGCAGTTTATGTCTTACAGTGTAGTGCTGGCAGTGCTTGTGGTACTGAGTGGAGTCTATATGTGGCATTCTACAGAGATTGCAGTGCACATAGCAACACACAGTGATGGCGGTGCAGGTGACACTGTGTGGTGTTGGAAATGCAAATTGCATAAAGCGGTGTCAGCAGTGCACTTGGAGCTAAAACACCCCCGACCACCCTTCCATCAACTGGACCATCTTTTCTGACCCCGTAACCAGCCTTCACCAAACCTTTCACCCTCCCTGGACCACACCACAGCCCCTGAACCTGTCCTCCCCCCAGTCAACCACCCTCTCTGCCTCTGGACCTCTTCTGGACCACCCATGGACTCACCATTTCCCCAATGCTGACTAATCTTCCTGCAGCTAGAACACCCCCCCCCAGCTGACTACCCTCCCCCCAAGGTAAGCATCATCCTCCACCAAACTGAGCATATGACCTGGACCACTACAATGGGGGGGGAACTGATGTGGATGCAGGGAGAAAAGAAAATGCCAATCTCAGGCCAGGTTAAGGCCCTTCATGTCCCCTGTGCAACATGACCTCCTAGCACAAAGCAGTAGACACCTCCACCTTGCACTCCAGGACCAAGGCACTTTCCTCCCTTGATGGTTGCATGAGAGAACCACTGGTAATGAAAATCTGGACCCTTTTAGTCTTAGAGAATCTGAAGGATCTGGAGTGTGCAGTTAATGGTGGGTCCAACGAGCAGCAGGGCTGTGTTGGCCTGAAGGAGTGGGTGCCTCATTCTGAGTGTACGAGTCACTGCACCACATGGCTGATGCAGATGGGCAGGCAGGATAGCTGAACACCATCAGCTGTACACCCTTCCCTTACTCCAGCACAAAAAGATGCTGACGTGCTAGAAAGCAAGTAGAAGCAAGACACTCAGCATAATGGGTTACCTGGTTTGGGGTCATCAGTAACTGCTCTGTTTGGACGGGTTGTATAATGTGGATGCAGAACAGCTAAGCAGCTCTGGGTAGCAGCAGCCTCCCTCCCTCCAGCACAGCAAGTCATCCTTGTTGGCTAGAAATGGGCAGCGAGAATGCACTGGGAAAAGGGTCTTTATACAACACAGTTATACTAACATACTATTTGCCAGCAAATTAGGCCTTACGGTCTATCGAGTCTGCTTGAACCTCAGACCCCTAGTTGAGTGCCGAGGCCCTCCCCCCCATGTGTTCCAGAATCCCCTATCAACCACCCCCACCCCCTGGGACAGGCCATCATCTGATACATCCACTTTCTGTGTCTGTCCCACCCTCTCTTGAAGCCCTCCACTGTGGATCTCTGAACCAGCTCGCCAGGCAGTGCATTCCAAGGGTCCACCACCCTCTCAGTGAAAAACCTCCTCCTCTTCCCCCCCATCACCCTTCCACCTTCAAACCATGCCCTCTGGTGATACCTCCCTGCTTTAGTCTAAAGATCCCCTCCATGTTTACCCTATTTATTCCCTTGAGGTACTTGAAGACCTCAATCATGTCCCCTAGTCTCTCCTCTCCTCCAATGAAAACAGGCAGAGCTCCTCAAGTCTGTCCTCATACGTCAAATCCCCTAGCCCTTGTATCATCTTAGTTGCCCTCCTCTGTACCCTCTCCAGGAGCTGTATGTCCCTCTTCAAGTGTGGTCTCCAGTACTGTACACAGTACTCAAGGTGTAGTCTAACCAGTCCATTGTACAGCAGCAGAATCACTTCCTTGCTCCTAGAGGTGATCCCCCTTACGATGCATCCCAACATCCTGTTTGCCTTGCTAGCCGCTCTCCTGCACTGCTCAGAGTTATTCATACATGCATCCACCATGACCCCTAGGTCTTTTTCCCCCCTACTGAGGCCTCCAATGCCTCCTCCCCCAGGGTGCACCTGTGTTTAGGGTTTCCCTGCCCAAGATGTAACCCCTTGCACTTGGTGATATTGAATTTAATTTCCATGTGTGAGCCCAGCTTTCCAGGGTGTTCAGGTCCCCTTGCAGGGCCAACCTCCCCTCTTCTCCCTCAACTACTGCTCCCATCTTGGAATCATCAGCGAAGAGACTCATTTCACACCCTATACCCTCCCTGGTCCGATATGTATGCATTAAACAGGATCGGACCCAGGACCGAGCCCTGCGGTACCCCACTACCAACCTCTCTAGGGTTCGAGAGCTCCCCACAGACCACTACTCTTTGGGTGCGTCCAGCTAGCCAGTTTTCAATCCATCTGACCATCAAAGGGCCTACTCCCAACCCCATCAGTTTCTCCACCAGACCATTGTGGGGGACAGAGTCAAACGCCTTGCTGAAGTCCAAGAATAATACATCCACAGGCTTTCCCCTGTCCAGTTCTGATGTTACCCATTTGTAGAACTCTACAAGATTGGTTTGACGTGATCTACCTGGCACAAACCCATGTTGCCGACTATCCAGACCTCCCACCCCCTCCAAGTACATCCCCAATCGTTCCTTTCGTATACTGTCCATTAATTTTCCCACCACTGAGGTCAAACTGATGGGTTTATAGTTACCTGGTACTTCCCTCGACCCCCCTTTATGGATTGGCACCACATGTGCCTCTCGCCAATCCCTAGGTACCCTCCCTGTCTCAAGTGACCTGTTGAAGAGCTCCGCCAGGGGTGCAGCCAGTATGTCCGCCAATTCCCATAGTACTCTCGGATGAATGCCATCCGGCCCAGGAGATTTGTCTTTCTTTAGGGCCTTGAGGGCTAACCACACCCTTCTGGCGGAGATAGCATCATCCGTCCCTCCCCTTACTGACCTTTTTATCCTTATCCTGATGTGACACCCCTGGGGTACCTCTCCCTCCCTCTTGCTCCATTTCTGTTGCTCCCCTGGTCCCACTCACTGCTGCTTCTATCCCCATCGTGCCTTGCTTTGTAGATATCCCATCCCCCTCCCTAGTGAACACAGAGGCAAAGTACTCATTAAATACCCCTGCCTGGTCCCTTGCCTCTTCCACCCACCCTCCTTCTGATCTCAATCTGCTGAGATGGCCCTTAGTTTTTCTCCGCTCCCCAATGTACCGTAAGAACCCCTTTTCCCCTCCATGTATCCCCTGTGCCAGCAGCTGCTCTTTACTGGACTTTGCCCCGCTCACCATCCGGGTGACTTTTCTAGATGCAAGATGGTACATTTCCTTATCCCTATCCCCTCTTGTTGTTTTATATTTTGGTAGGCCACCTTCTTTTCTCTGACTGCTACCTGAACCTCACTGGACCACCAGCATGGTTTATGTGACCTTGCTCCCTTATGTTTCACCTTAGCGCAGGTCCTGACTGCCTCATGAAGTCCCCATTTTATGACCTCCCATATCCTTTCCACATTTGTCATTGGTGTAATCCCCTTCAAGTGATCCTTGAGAATATTTCCCATGCCCACAAAGTCTGCCCCCCTGAAGTTCACTGCCAGTGTCCTAGATCTCACCCCTTCCCCCCATGCTTATTTGAAACCAGACAGTATTGTGTTCGCTCCCAGTCAGGGGATCCTCTACAACCAGGTCCCTTACCAGATCCCCATCTGCCAGAACCACGTCCAAGACATGCCCCTCCCTTGTGGGCTCCATCACATGCTGTGTTAAGAACACATCCTGGAAGCCGTCCAGCAGCCTCTGCTCCTTGGCCACCTTAGAGGACATGGTTCCCCAGTTTGTACCTGGCATATTAAGGTCCCCCATCAACACCACTCCTTCACCTTTTGGTCACCACTGGGCAATGATGTTGTCCAGCAAACCATCCTCCAGAACATCACCCATCCGGGGGCCTATACTACACCCAGCTTGACCTTATCTCCTGCTGGGGATCGTAGGTGACCCATAAGGCCTCCACGTTTCTCCTCTGCCTCTTCTACCTTAGCAATTCTATGTCATCTCTAATGAACATAGCCACTCCACCCCTCTGCCCTCCTTTCTATCCTTCCTAATCATAGTGCCCCCGCACGTTTAGGTCCCAGTCATAGTTTTGTTGGCCCACGCCCTGTGACCACCGCCACATCCACCCCCGAACAGCATGGCTCTGAACTCTGGCAACTTGTTTCCCAAGCTCCTGGCATTTACTAACACCAACCCCCACCCCTTATCGCTGATCCCCTTTGTCGAACCCCACCCAGGTTCCTTATACTTCCATCCTCCCTCAGCTCCTCCTGAAACCTCCTCCCCCAGTCTGTTTCCCTCCTCCTCCCCCCCTTGGGTTTGAAGGCTACTCCCCTCATCAGTTATGTATTGGGGGAGGGATATGTTGCCAGGGCTGGGGGAGCTCAGGAGCCTGCTGCCAGAACTTGGGGTCCTCATCCCCACAGTAGTGGCTGGGGGGGGGGCACTCTGGAGGCTGCCGTCAATGCTGGTTGGTCCTCAAGAGCCTGCTGCCCTGGCAGGGGTGGGGGGTGCTCTGGAGGCTAGGGGTTCGGGAACCTGTGCATTAACTTGTGAAAGTAAAATTTTACCTTCATGACAGAATGTTATGAATTTCTGCTTTAAAGTCTTGAGTACACAGCACCTTCTGTGTCGGTAGCACCTTTTACATGGATATTCCCCCACCCCACCCAGCAGCTGGAACCCATACCCATACCTCTTAACTATCCCTGATTATGACTGACGCATATACACATTTAGCTGGTTTTTGTGTTCTACCAGAACTGAGGTAGTCAAATCTTATTGTTTCCTAGGCATAACATTCTCTAGTAATCTTTTTTGGAAAAGCCCCTGTGACAATATTTTGGCAAAGACAAATCAGGCCATGATGGGACTCAAAGGCCCCGATTCTCAAAGGCTCTGGCATGGCATAAGGTGCTTGCACCACAGAGAATGCGGCCAGGAGCGATTCACAAAGGCAGCCTGTGCTTGCCCCAAATGGGGTGTGTGCCAGCCCTACGCCCAGACATGGGCTATGACAGGACGCTAGGGGCCCTGTGGCAGATGCATGCTGCCACAGCCCAACTGCTATTCACAAAGATCTCCAAAAGGGAGACATTCTAAGTACCCTAAGGGGACTTAGATATAGCTCCCCTGGGAGAGCTGTTCTATCAGTAGTGCTGCGTGTCCCACCTCCCCAACCCCGATATGCCCCACAAGTGCCATATAGCTATCAGACCCCCCATCCACATTGTGCCCCGATAGGGCATACAGGGCAGGATCGCCACCTGATTCCCGATGTAGCCCTAGCCTGAATAGATATAGCCCGGCCAGATCTCGGAGTCTCAGTCGGTAACATAACAAATGCTACCAACCTCCCACTGGCAGCCCGTGCCTCTTCACCTGAGCAAGTAGTGCCCTCCCATCTCCAGACCAGGGGACCGGCACAGCCCTCCACACACCTCCATGACAGTCTCAACCAGTTGATGTGCAGTGGACTGTACAGTGTATGCGCTAATTGCTATCTATTAGCGCCATACAATGTGACAGTCCGCTGCACAATCAGTTCAGTTGGGGACCAGCTGCAGAGGTGCAGAGGGACTGTGCCAGTCCCCTGCTCTGTCTAGGGATGGGGAGCGGCACTACCTGCTTGGTTGGGGGGGATGAGGCCACCAGTGGGAGGGTTGGTGGCATTTGACATGGTACTGACAGGGACACCGGGATCTGGGCGGTGCACTATATCTATTCATGTTGAAGGGCACATCGGGGGATCGGGCGAGCGATCCTGCCCTGTATGCCCTATGGGGGCACAACATGGATTGGGACTTGGGAACATCCATCCAGTGCTGCATGGGGCTTGCAGCAAACCTTCCCATGCACCATGTGTTTGCCGCATGGGTGGAGTTGTCGCAAGTCTGGGGACTTAGGCACTGTGACAACTCCTGTGCCTGAATCAGATGCAGGGTCCCTGGCACAGGGGGCTTTGGCGCAAGCTGTTTGCTGCAGCTTGCGTCAAACACAGCCCCCTTTGAGAATCAGGGCCAAAAGGTTTAATTACATCTATGGAGAACATTTAAACCTCTTTTAATGGCAATTAAGGCAAAATATAACAACCAGGTCCTATGTGGGGGCAGAAATCTGGGGCCTTTCTAAAGTTTATAATTTGGAAAAGCCAGCCACACGAATACTGAGATCAGCTTTGGGGGTTCAATAAAGCCACACGAAGTTGTACAGTCAGAGCAGAACTTGAACTAAGTTGCAGATCTATGCTGACAATAGAACTATCAATTTTTGGACAAAATTAAGTGCCCTCCCCAAGGAAAGAGTAAATAAAACATTTTTAAAAGAGAACTAGACTTTGTTAAAGATAGGATGTAAGTCCTCCACTTGGCTTACTCATGTACTATCCTTTCTTTGTAAATATGGATTAGAGGCTCTGCCAAAATTAACTGCAAAGAACATAATAATAAGTTCCAAATAGAAACCATACATTTATAAAAAAAATAAAAAAAAAGTTATGGCTATTATAATTTCCAAGATCTCAGAGCAGTTTCTGAAGCAACATTTGCCAGATGGTATAGCGAATATAACTGCAAATTCAAATATCAATACTATCTGAATGTTCTGATTAATCCTTTTTACTGAAAAATATATGCCAAATTCAAAACTGGCATGTCTGACTCAAATGTTCTTAAAGTCTGATTTGCAAAAGCCTCCAACCCGGGAACCGGACTATGCTTTTGTAGTAACACAGGTACGGAAGATTTATTGCACATTGTTTTACATTGTAACAAGACCAGCAAAAAATGGATTTTTCCAATAGTGAAGCTATTATAGTGCACTGATGAAAGAATAATACTTACGATCCTATTTTCAGCCAAAGAGGACATGATCATTTATAATGTAGCCAATTATCTAGTAATCATACAAAAGGTCAGGAAAAGGATGATTTTAATCTGAAGAATCCATAAATTACTCACTATTTTTTAATCTCCAATATTAGCTGTTTATTTTCTTAATATTATGACCATTCTTAATGTCTTAATGTCCATACAATTTATTTCTCGTACTTTATTCTGATTCTAGTATTTATTCTTTGTAATGATCGTTGTTTTTAAATGATTGAACAAATAAAGCTACGTACCTACCTGACTGAGAGACGTTCCTCATTTTTGAGTTTGTGCATGCGTGTCGAACTCCTTGGGATAGTAGACTTTGAGGGGTGTGACACTGTCTGTCCAATGCAGAGGGCTCTGCATGGGGCGCGACTGTATCACACCAATCCTTAGTCAGGCTGGTTCTGACGCTGTTTTGCCTGCAGTGGTCTGCACTTGAAAAGAAAAAGCCACACCAATCAGGAGCCTGCTTTTTCCTTTCATCAGCAGGTCACCACAGAGCAAACAGCTGTTTGAGGCGTGATGTCAGCGTGACGTCAGATTGTCTCCCATTCTAAAGATTCTCCCAACCGTGTGGAGCAGGCCACAGCCTAAGCTCCGTATGGGCTGGGAGTATTGAGGGTGTTCTTGGAGATTTAAGGGTCCTCAGTGCGCCTGTAAATTTTTTTTAAAGAAATATGGCGCCCGCACGAGCATCATGTTGAAGCAGAGCATCTAGTGCTATAAAAATTTCCGATATTGCTGGTGCTTTCCTTGTGTGCCTCCTCCATGTCCAAGTCATGGTGGACCCCCCTCCCCCCGCCCGTCACCATCGGGGTGCTCAATCCCTGTGTGGCCTATATCCCACCCCCATCATCCTATAATGTGGCACACTACAAGCCCCACCCCAGTGTGCCAAAACCTGCTTTCTTGATATTTTCTGACACGGGATACACTCCTGGTGTCGGATGCTCCTCCCAACCACATCCTCCGACTTGGGTACCAATCCCGGGTCAGCATTAGTACCCCTTGAACCCCCAGTACTCTGGCACACTGGGAGCCCACCCCAGTGTGAAAAAATCCATGTTTTCCCTGCAAAAAACAGAAAACAAACCCACGTCTTTTTTTTTTTGTTTTAAACCTAAAAGGAAAGAAAATGGTCCCTCATAGTTGCCGCCGGCCCCCCCTCCTCCAACCAGCACCTTCCCTCTGCACACTCCACCTCCCTGGACCTCCCCTCACCCATACTTACCTCCGAAGATCAGGAGCAACGATCTTCAGTGGACTGGGAACATGTCCGCACTCTTCAAAAGCTAACCACAAACTGAAGAAATGATGGTAAGTTCTATAATGGCAGTGAATGGGGGGGGGGTTCAATTTAGGTTGATATCTCAGCCAGTTTTGGTCCCAAATTTTCAACATGGGGTTCTTGGGACTTTACTTCATAAACATAGTCCCTGTCATTTTGTTTCTTGGTCCCGAAAGGTGATTTCAAGGTTGCTGAGCAGAATCACCTTTCGGGACCAATTAATGAAACGACAGTGCCACTGTTCATGAGGTGGGGTCCCAAAAAGCCCTTGTTGCAAATTTGGTGAAAAAAACTCCCCAAATGACTGCGTTACGAGAGTCCATTGTACAGTTTCTATGCACGCTCGTAACGTCATCAATTTTTAAGATTTTCACTCCAGATTTCCAACATTGTCATTGTGGTGTAGAATGGCACGGTCGCTGTTTGAAATCAACTTTCAGGACAGATTAACAAAATTTCAGTGCCACTGTTCATGAGGGGAGGCCTCAAAAAGGCCATGTTGAAAATTTGGTGCAACCATTCCAAAAAATGACTGCTTTACGAGCGTGTGTGGTGCAGTTTCTACGCATACTCGTAACCTCACCTTTTTTTCATATTTTCACAACTGCCATTTCTTCACACCTCCTCATTAACAGTACAGTTGTCATTTTTCATATCCTGCCCGAAATGTGTTTTTGCACCTGTGGCACCGAATGGCACACTCGCTGTGCAAAATCACCTTTTGGGATGAGTAACAAAATGATACTGGCACTGTTCATGAGGTGGTGTCCCAAAAAGCCAATGTTGAAAATTTGGAGCAAAAATACCAACAAACACCCGGGGCATTAGGGTTTCCAACTGTAACACCCACTCTTAAAATGTAACACAGAGGAATATACAAAGAAAAATATGGGAGGCATGTACAAGAGCAATACCAACATCGAACACTCGACATTGACAAATGCTGGTTACCTTCTAAAACTGTCCTGTCCCTCATGAAAAAGGTGCTGCCCACACAGAGACTATGTTGTAAATTCAGACTTTAAAGCACTAATTCATAATATCCTAAGATGCAACATCAAAAATAAACTTTGTACAGGTAAACACAATGATTTCCAGTGTTCTGAACCCATATCTCAATGTTTGAGGATATCTTCTTTCTGAGGATCTGTGTCCCTCATTTTAAGTGTCCATAAATGTCTATGTCCTTCATTTCAGTGGCACAAGGTTGAGAGATATGCTCACGTCTCAGTCGACTGTTCTCCTCTGCCCCAACCTGCAGTTCAGGCTGAGATAAATGAGGGATATCTCTCGTATACAGACTGTCATGTAAAAGGGAGGGTAGGAAGAACACTGCAGAGGGTTACAAGGGGGTTGCAGCTGACCTCTATCTAGGGTCTGCTTACAACTGAACTGGGTACTGAGGAAGGGAGGGTTGGAAGAAAATGGTAGGGGGTTGAATGGGGAATGCAGCTGTAACCCCTTTGTTACCTGGGGTTACTAGAATCCCAGTAAGACCTAGTGGTAGGCAGGGAAGGCAGCTTGTGAAACTCTAGTTAAATGGGTTTCACACTGTCTCACTCTGTCCTCAGTCACAGCTGAGACTAGAGGGATGACATCATTATAGAACTGTCACAGCTGCATGAGCCACATTTGGAATTTTCAGCTCAGAGTAAGTTAGAATCTTGGGAATTCAAAGTCAGTCTTCAGTTTGTCCTTAAGCAAACAAGAAGGACAACAGTAGTTGTTTGTTTACCCCCCTCCCTCTGGGGGGGGTGAGGAAAAGTTCTTTGTGGGTTCCAGGGGCAATCCTCTCTCCCACCTTGGGAAGAAAGCTGCCTGTTTTAATTTAAGTTCAGTCTGTTCATGTATAACAGCAAAGGTTACATTTCTTCGCCTGTGGGGTACCTGCAACGAATGGGTGAGTGTTTGGCCTCATTGGAAGGGGCAAACAACTTCTTTTCTTCAGTTGGATTTCAAGTTTTGGGGACTGCTATTTGGGAGATCTATGTCAACTAGGACAAACAAATAGAGCAGTCATCTGTTTAAAGTGTTAAAGTTCATTGTAGAGGGGGTGCTTCAGGTCATCCACCGTCAATCTACAGTTTTAAAGTCTAAAGTACTGTGTGTCCAGAGAAATGGCTGGGTATGGGCTGTGGGAGCTGGAGGTGGATAGATCCCCATCTTTAGTAACCAGGTCCACCTCTACGGATTTCTTCTGTGTTTTTGCTACTTGCCTCATGCGCTTGGCCAGTGATGGGGTGGGTACCCAGACGTGGGTCACAACTTGAAAATCTCTATAGGAGTCGTAGACTCTAAGTGGTGTGGGGAGCCAAAGAATGGGAACATACTCCTTGTTTGATGGGAGTCTCCCTGTTTGATGGGAGTTTCGAATTGGAAGTACGAAAACAAAATCTCTCTAGGAGTCGCAGACTTCAAGTGGTGTGGGGAGCCACAGTTTGGGAGCCTCCTTGTTTGATGAGATGTCTTTCCAAGTAGAGTTTGGGTTCATTGCCGAGTGAACCGGCAGGGGAGCCGGGCCAGTCGGGTTGTGTATTCAATGCGCATGCAAAGTCCGGGCTGAGTGCCTGGTGGGTCCAAAGCCAGACAACTGTTGTAGTGTTCATTCCTCATATGGACCGCTGTGTTTAACCTCTAATCTGCATTACAGTTACGTAGCCCTGTGGGGGACCATACAGAGCTTTGTTTATGTTCAGTGAGTTAATAAATAAAGCCACACTAAAAAATCCCAATTTTGGTTCTGGACATTACAGTTATTGCTTCCTGTAGTTGGATTTACTTGGGTGCCCCTGTGCAGAGTAGTCAAACCTAGGTCTCTTGTGCCAAGTAGCCTCATCCTTCCCCGAACCCGTAGATACCCTATGTATATCCATGCTACAAATGTGGACACATAGATGCCTTACAAAAATGGAGCATATGGGTGTTACACAGCTGACCCCTATCTAGGATCAGCTGACATTTCTACTAAGCATCAAAGAAGCAGGAGGGGTTAGGGGAATTGAGGGAATTTGGAGATTGCGGCATACATCTCTGACCTGGTTATATAACTAGGGGCCAGGAAAAGCAGGGATGGGAAGATGTGGGGGAACAGGGACATTAGCAGGAGCCAGGATAGTGGTAAGCTGTACTAATTGGGGGGGCAGCAGTCTTCTTGGGGATGATGTGGAGTGCAGGGGGCTGTCCAATGTGTAGGAGCCTGGAGCAGCTTAGGCCAGAAGACTGCTTACATAGGAGCTGGGGAGAATGATGTGGAGGGTCAAAGAAAGATGGGAGGTGCCCAGGGGAGTGAGAGCATCAGGCAGGGGAAGGGAACAGGGAGAATCACCCAGTATCCAAGGGTAGCTCTTCCTCAAAGGACCGAAGAACCCAGGGTGGAGGAATGGCAAGTGGTAGGGGGACGGACTGGGAATGTGAGGGTAGCAACAGGGATGGGAACTCTTGAAGGGGTGCCTTTAATGAACATATATGTACCACTGTCTGGTATGTTTGAGGAGGTATCAGGGGGTGGGGTAGGAGGTCATGTTAAGCCAAGGTCGAGGGTAGAAGGACGGGGAGGGAGGGAGGAGGGAGAGGGACTATCAAGGATAACAGGGAAGAAGAAGCAAAGTGGAACAGAGAATGGGGGAGAAGAGGAGAGGAAAGGATAGGAATAAGGGAGGGAAAAGTGAAGGCAAGCATGGCTAGCCAGAGAGGGAAGGGCATATAGGACAGATAAACATTTGGGAGGGCAAGTAGTGGATGCAGCAGAAAGTTAACCAGAGCGGAGGGGGAGCAGTTAGATGGGGAGCAACTGGTACCAAAGGAGAGGAAGGCAGCATGGGAAATACAGTTGCTAGGGACGGAAGGGTGGTAATCCTAGGGGACTGCACAATTAAGGGTATTCACTGGGGAAGGGGAACCAAATGCAAGGAGGGTGGTCAGCATGACATGGATGACAAGGGGAAGTTGTGCCCAAGAATCAGGGAAACAGTAAGGGAAGCTGGAGGGAAGCCCAACTTAGTTATACACATGGTGATACGCAGTGCAAGAAAGCAGCAGCAAAGGCAAACAAGATGCTGCGATGCATAGATAGGGGGATCAGTAGTAGGAGAGAGGAGGTTATACTGCCCTTGTACAGGTCACTGGTAAGGCCGCATCTAGAGTATGGAGTTCAGTACTGGTGCCCACACCTCAAAAAGGACATTAACCTGCTGGAGAAGGTACAGAGGAGGGCTACAAAGATTATAGCTGGTCAGCAGGGCAAGGCATACGAGGAGAGGTTGAGGGCACTGAACATGTACTCCCTGGAAAACAGGAGAGAGAGAGAGAGAGAGAGAGAGAGAGAGGAGACATGATTGGGACATTCAAGTACTTGAAAGGGATAAATAAGGTTGATAAGGAGAGTCTCTTTAAGCTGAGTGGCAACCATATCACTAGGGGGCACAGTCTTAAGGTGGAGGGTGGGAGGTTTAAGAGTGAGGTCAGGAAGAACTTCTTCACAGAGAGGGTGGTGGACACTTGGAATGTGCTGCCGGAAGAGGTTATCTCGTTGAAGACAGTGGGCAGCTTTAAGAGGGGTTGGGATAGGCATGGGGGAAGGAAAGAATCATGAGTAGGGAGGATGGGATGAGTGGGGAGGGAGGGCAGGGACATTAGCTCAAGCTGTGGACCCTGCAAAATGAGCAGACTTGATAGACCAAATGGCCTTCGTCTGCTGGCTTCTTCATATGTTCGGATGTATGTATGTTATGTACGTATTTTGTAGCGGTGCCAACAACCTAGCTGAGGAGGAAGTAGAAGTAGTGCAAGACAGGTTTAGGGTGTTAGGGAGGGGCCTGCAGGGAGGAAGCAAGTTTGCTGGCTTTCACAGAGGTCATACCAGTACCAAGAACCAGCACAGCCAGGAAAAAAACGATAGAGGAATTTAATGACTGGTTGACGAATAGGTGCAGGGAGGACGGGTTCACCTGTGTTGGAGACCAGGGAGAGATCTGGTCAAATAAGGTACTCTTTTCACCAGATAGGCTACACCTCAGTAGAGAGGGTTCAATGGTATTCAGGGACAAATGAAGGATACAGAACCAATAAACTGAATTTAAACTACTTGGGGGGGGGTGCTGGCCAAAAGACTCTGGGACAAGGAGCTCAACGGGCCTCCACCCAATTTCGGTATAAGAAGTCTGCAGCGAGGGAGCGGAGTAGGAATGGGGACATTAGCAATGGTGGGAGGGGGACTGCACAGAGGGGGGAATGAGAAAAAAAGAAGGGAGGGAAGGAGGCTCAGATTCCAGATGGTGTCCCTGAACATGCAAAGTCTTGGAAACAAGATGGGCGACTTGCAGACGCTATTAGCAGAAGGGAGGGTGGACACAGCAGCAACTGAGACTTGTTCACACCTCACCATGACTAGGACCTCTTGATCCCTGGATATAAACTATACAGGAGGGACAGGCCAGTAGGGAAAGGGGCGGGTGGGCAGTTTATATCAGGGAAGAGTATAACATGCATGATGGAGGTTTCAGAGAATAGGAGGATGGAAGCATTCTGTGTTCAGTTACAGTCCAACAGAGGGAGAAAGGTGAGGCTGGGGAGGTGGTTTACAGATCACCAAACCAGGAAGATGAAACAGACAGGGAACTCCGCTCACAAATAATCAAAGCTGCAGGAAAGGAGAGGTGATAGTAGTGGGGGACTTTCACCTGCCCATGGTAGACTGCAGCGTACCAACATGTACCAGGAATCGGGTGATTCTGGAAGGGTTGCACAGTGGGTTCCTGACCCAGGGTGTCACAGAACCCACCAGGGAGGGGGCAGTCCTTGATCTAGTGCTCATGAACGGGGAGCATGTACATGAAATATTGGACAAGGAACCCCTGGGTGGAAGTGACCACTGCACAGTGAGGTTCTAGTTGGATATGGGCAGGGAAAACTTCCCCACTAAGACCAAAATCCTGGATTTCTGGAGGGCGAACTTCAGGAAGATAGGCAGGGTGCTAAGGAGGCACCTAGCAGGCATCACAGCAAACACTGGGGTGGACTAAAAGTAGAATAATGGATACCACAGAAGGGTGAATTAGGCTCAAGGGGAAGAACTCAAGGGCCAAAGCACCCAGCTGGTTCAGTTCTGAGGTCACCCAGGCAGTAAGGGACAAGAGATCAGCTTATAGGAAATTCAGAAAGACCAAGAGAGAGGTGGATAGAGAGGCTTACCTAAGATTGGCTAGTGTGGCAGGTAAGGTAGTTCGGCGGGCTAAGGCACAGAAGGAACTGCAGATAGCAAAGGGAATTAAGAAGGGTTAGACAGCCTTTTTTCACTACATAAGCAAGAAAAGGGACAAGAAAGATGGACTTGTTAGACTTCAGAAAATGGATGAGTGGGTGGAGGAGAAGGGGGAAAGCAGAAGTACTGAATGGATACTTATGTTCTGACTTCACCAGGGAGAAAGACAGACTGGTGCCTATGGGGAAGGGGGGAGAAAGGGAGCACATATGTGGTGGTAGGGGAAGATAACGTGAGGGAGGGGCTGCTAGCATTGAAGGTGGACAAATCACTAGGCCTGGAAGGTATACACCCAAGGGTACTGAGGGAACTGGCAGAGGAGCCTGTGGGGCCACTGGCAGGCCTGTTCAATAGTTAACTGGAATCGGGTGCGATTCCGCAGGACTGGAGAATGGCACATGTGGTGCCCCTCCATAGAGTGATCCAAAGGAGGATCCATGGAATTACAGACCAGTCAGTCCGACCTCGATTGTGAACAAGCTCATGGAAACCATACTCAAGGAAAGGTTAGTAGAATATCTAGAAGAGTATGATATCCTGGGTGTGAGGTAGCACAGGTTTATGGGAGGAAGACCATATCCAACTAATCTGATTGACTTCTTCGACTGAGTCACTAAGACAGTAAAAAGGGGCCAAGCAGTGGACATCCTTTATCTGGACTTCTGCAAGGCCTTCGACTCTGTACCCCACAAGAAATTGATCAGGAAGTTGGCACATCTCGGGGTTGGCAAAAATGACCAGATGGGTGTCACAAACCCACTCAGCAGGTCAGGCCCTCTGCTCCCACAGTGCCAACTTCCGAGCGCAGTCTTGTGAGCAGGAAATAGAAACAGGGTAACCCTCCTGTCTGTTTTGTGGGTTAGAATCAACCTTTGGTCTCAAGCTCTGGAGGGATTCAAACTGTGAACCTCTTTGCTAGTGTACCCAATGTACAGGCTGAGATAATTCTGCTCTTCGGGGCCAGATATCTTTTACCTACGGGCACCTAACCAGGCGTACAAAATGAACCCTTAAAAACTCTATTAAAGACCTTAGAATAAACTCTTACCTTTTCCAGTTTGGTAAACCAGTAAGCTATGCCCAGTGTCAGCTTTAACCATATATGCTTCACTTGTCAAAAAAAGAATATCAAAGGCACACCAAATAGTCTCTAAAATTAGATGTTTACTTAAAAATACATAAAAATGTAAAATGTAAATACAGAACCATATATCACAAAACCATACAATCACTTAAAAAAAAAAGGTTACAAATATTAACAAAATCTCCTACCACAGTACACTTAGACTTGTCTTTTCTAACGTATACCTTCTAACAGTGCCTGATGTTGCTTTTTCAGAGTCCAAACATGTGTGTGTCTACAGGTCACTCACAGAATAATTAAAACAACTGTCTTGAGCCTGCCATCTCCATGATGCCACTCAGCTCCTTCTCTGTTTATTAAAGATTATACAATCAGGATGTCTATCCAGCAGGAGGTAAATCAATAAAGGTGACCTCAGCAAAACTCATGTCCTCACATGACTTCTCAATCAAGTCTATCAATTTCCAAAGTCTTTCTTTTATCCATGAGCAGCTTCCTGCTCTTTCATAGACATCAAAGAGCATTTATGACGTAGCACCTAAGTGTCATAACCTGTATTCTCCCTCTAAACATCATAAAAGTTTATGATTTTCCAGCCTAGCAGCTACAATTAAACTAGATAAACAGGAGATCCTTAATTTAAGTCTCTTCTAGCCTGTAATTATCTCCTGGCTTTTAGGGTACCAGCTTGTAGTTGAACCCTGGGGGGTTTTGTCATCCCAGGACCAGGATTCCTCATGACAGACAATCACACATTTTTATATTACAAAAAATCATGCAGTGATCAGAACCAGCTGTCCAAGCATCACAATCCTCCCTACCTAGACTGAATGTGGGGGCTCTATCCCCTGCATGGGATAAGCTTCCCAAATCAGTTCACTCCTCATAGACGCGAGACAACCCATCTGAGTTCTGATTTTTCGCTCCAGCACTATGTAATATTGTCATATCATACCCTTGCAAAGCAAGACTGCACCTTAGCAATTTACCATTCGTCTATCCCATTTGCGTCAGCCAAACCAGAGGGTTGTGGTCAGTCTGTACCACAAAATGCTGCCCATACAAGTATGGCTCTAACTTTTTTAGTACCCACACTATGGCAAGACAATCATTTTCCACAGTGGAGTATGCCTGCTCCCTGGGAAGTAACTTTTTACTCAGGTATGCTATTGGGTGATCTCTCCCTTGGCTGGATGTCTGACTCAGTACTGCCCCAATACCCACGTCTGAGGCGTCAGTCTGAACTATAAAGGGTCTGCTATAGTCAAGACTTGTCAAAGCAGGAGCACTGCACAGTGCCTCCTTGAGTCTGGTAAAGGCTTCTTCACAGGCTGGTGCCCTGGTAATTTTCTTTGGCATCCTTTTCTTTACCAGGTCAGATAGGGGAGCAGCCAGGACACTGTAATTGGGTACAAATTTTCTACAGTACCCTGCTGTCCCAAGAAAACTCCTGACCTACTTCTGCGTTTCTGGTCTGGGCCACGCCTGGATTACCTCTATTTTTATTTGGTTAGGACGGAGCTGTCCTCAGCCTACCACATACCCGAGGTATGTCACTTCTCCCATGGCCACCTGGCACTTCTCGGCTTTGACAGTGAGCCTGGCCCACTGTATCCTTCCCAGCACTTCCCTAAGGTGGGACAGGTGTTCCTCCCAGCTGGCACTAAAGATGGCAATGTCATCCAGGTACGCCACAGCGTACTCCTCAGCACCATTTAACACCTGTTTCACCAACCTTTGGAAAGTGGCCGGGGCATTCTTCATTCCAAAAGGCATAACTTTAAATTCAAATAAGCCTATCGGAGTAATGAAGGCCGACCTCTCCCTAGCTCTGTCCATTAACTCTACCTGCCAATACCCCTTGGTCAGGTCAATTGTCATAAGAGAGCCCGTCCAGTCCAAGTAGATGAAGTTTAGTGAGAAGTTCATGGCTGACCAAGTCAAATACCTTGGCTAAATCAATGAATAGAGCTACCTTTGGGGAACCTTGGTCCATTGCGTCAAGGATGTCCGATGTGAGCCAGATAAGGGCTGTATCAGTGCCATGGCCTTTCCTAAAGCCGTGTTGAATGTCAGCTAAAAGTAGGTGCCTTTCGAGGTAGTCTTGCATTTGATTGTAGACCAATCTCTCCTGCACCTTCGCTAGTGGGCAGAGACTAGAGATTGGCCTGTAGTTCCCCATATTGTCCCGGGGCCCTTTTTTGTGAATGGGGACAATGGTTGCCACCTTCCATTTATCCGGGACCTTTCCTAAATGCGGATTTCAACAGCGTCAAAGCTAGGAGTGCTCTCAGGCATACCTCTCAAGTGTCCCTCATTACGAGGGACATCCCTCATTTTGCCCCTTAAAATTGCTCTGTCCCTCATGGAAAAGGTGTTGCCCACACAGTGAATGTGCTGTAAAATTAGACTTTAAAGCAGAAACACGTAATATTCTAAAATACTAAATCCAAAATAAACTTTGTACAAGTAAACACTATGGTTTCAAAGTGTTCTGAGCTTGTATCTCTATGTTTGAGATTGTGACCCTCGTTTTGAGTGTCCAAAAATGTCCATGACCCTCATTTCAGTGACAAATGGTTGAGCAGTATGCCCTCGTGTAATGACGGGCCCAGGAATATAGGGCTGCAGGCACTTTGTGTGAGGACAACACTGCCTCAAGCCATACCTCTCAACTGTACCACATTAGGAGGAACGGTCCTCGTTTTACTTCACAAAAGCTCCGTTCCACATTGTGAGGACTTGTCCCACATTCAGTGTCAACATTTAAAAGCAAAAATCTTTAGTAAATGATGCAAAAATTATGTTATTCAATTAATAACAGACTTTCTGAACATAAATGCAAACATTTTAACAGTGCTCTGAGCTTCTTAGGTAAATATCTGATTACGTGTTCCATATTTTGAGAGGCAATGTTCCACATTTGGGGGGACAAAAGGTTGAGAAGTACGCATCAAGCTAAGCTATCAAAATCGTAGACAACCCCAACAGACAGCACGTTTTGTTGCTATACAGCGCATTTATTTTACGTCCTCAAAACGGGGCGTCGCTATTCCAGTCTTTCTTTCAAATTCTCTAATACCACTACTTCACCCATTATATCGCCCTACCACGCCTTGTTGTCGAATAGAAGACTACAAATCCCAAAAATCAGTGCAGGACGCGCACCAGACGCACCCGCTGTTCCCGTACGGGCTCGTACGCTGTACAGTACTTGGATTGTCGGGAACGCGCTTGGTTGTTATGATTCTGCCAACATGGCGGCCCGCTGGAGTAGTGAGAATGTTGTGGTGGAGTTCAGGGATTCACAGGTAACCGGGAGTCATAGAAGACAATTTTCGGGTTGTATATCGCTGAAGGGTGTAACGGGGAACTGCTCAGTGTAGAGTTTGGCACCTAGTAGGACAGTCTGCGCATGCGCTGTCACACCATCCCTGTTCTGCTGTTAGGGCTGAAGGTCTGACTTGGTGGCTACACGCCTCTTAACTGTGCCCAGGGGTTCAAAAAGTTTTACGGTTCCAGCCGGCGACCCAGGTTCAGGATGCTGGGTCGGGCGGCTGTGAACATCACGACTGTCCCTGATTTTGACTTAAAACTTTCATATGTTTCTCTTTATTTGGCATGTTGTCACTAATAAGCAGGGATTTGAAGCACAACATATTATGAATCATTAATGCTGCAGTTCTCGTTCAGAAATGCATGTAACACTAAGCCCTACACTACTGCAGGCTTTTAGAGTAGATATTTTTTTATTCACGATTTTGTTCTGTGCATATACTGCATATGTAACACAAACGGAGGAGAAAGAAACAGGTATCCTGGATTAAAAAAAAATGTATTTCATTTGTTCAGCACCATGTAGTGCATTTGAGAAAGAATATAGGTGCTAGTCCTACCCCGATTTGCCAGCCAGGAGGTTGAACGGTATGGGCATTGGGGGGGCGCTGGAATTTAGCATTGTTGCATGACTGTTCCAGCAACCAAATAGTGTCTAGGGTGTAGTAGGTGCCAGGGAAAATAGGGCCTACCAGATGGGCCTACCAGTCCATTTTTTTCTGACAAATTCTATGTTTCTGGCCCGCCCAGTGGTGCTGAGGGATGAGGTATCTGCCTTACCTCGTGTCACGCCAACGACCCGTGTTTGGGAGCAAAGACAGGACGCCGGGGGTCGGTCGGGGAAGGAAAGGATCAAGCATCCAGAGGATTGCTCTCCTCTCCTGGGAAGGGTGGGTTGTGGACTCCGTGGGGTCTAGCGACTCCCAGTGGAGACTGGGGGCAGCACAGAAGAGGCGCAGCAGGATGTCCTGCGGCGGGTGCGGGAGCATGCCTGTCGCACGTTGGACGCCAGTGCACGCTTGCACCTCAGGGGAACAGCTCATGAACACAGGAAAAATTCAGCCCTCGGGAGGACGACAATGCGCCTTGCAAGTCGGTGCCCACGCCCAACGCTGAACTCTGCTCACTCAGGGCCTCCAGCTCCTCTCCCACTTAAAGCCCATAATCTAGATTCTGAGACAATGCACCAAGGTAGGTGCGGGGGCCCCACTTCGGGGGGGGGGTACACAAGCCAGGGGTTCAGCGGGCTAAGTGGGTAGTAGGAGTCTCGGAGGAGGGGCCACCTGAGTAGAGAGGGTCTTGGGCCGGGCAGGAGAAAGACCAACAACCCAGAGTTACATCTGAGGGAGATCCCAGTGGGGTTGGCGACCGTAATACGTCTTTTCCACAGGACATTGTTTGGATGCTAGTGAGGCCTGTCAGGGCATGATCTGGCACTTGGTGGGTGGTGTGTGGATTGGGGGACTGGGGAGGAAATGCCAGAAAAATCCATGCCACCAAAAATGCCAGTATGACTGTTGCCAGTAGTCTTGGGCCCCTCTTTTGCTAACCCCCCCGCCAGGTCAGACGGTGGGGTGAGAGGCTGACAGTACTGGGAGATTGCCAGTCAACAACCTGAAGTAAGTGAATCGTGGTGGCTCAGAAACAAAAAGGTGCATGACAAAAACAACCTTCCACAGGTCCCAATCTGTAAATCATTTTACTTTGTTGGGGGTAGGGGACCACACCCCTCAGCTGTGTCCAACAGTTAAAACTTCCGAGACACACCTCTCAGTTGTGACCCAGGGATTCAGAAACTTTAATGGGGGGACAGGACGCACCTCTCAACTGTGCCAAGGGGTTAAAGTACTTCCACTGGTCTGGCTGTTAATCCAGAATCAGGAACGGACTCGGGAGCTGGATCAGGAGGCTGCAGCCTCTCAACTTTGCCTGATTTTTTGACTCAAAATGTTCTCAGTCCCTCTTGATTGTGGTATTTTTTTGTTACAGAAAGTAAGGATTTGAAGCATAAAATCCTGCCAAGCATTCTAGTGTGGTTCTACTTCAGAAAATGCTTTTTCACACTGAGCCCCACAATACTTCAGGCTTTTGGGGTTGATATTTTTATTTGCTAGTGTGGGATATGTGTACTGTATACATGGAACTCGGATATGAGAACGAGTAAGATGCTTAATTTTTTATTGATTTTTTTGAAAACGTTGGAGATTACCTTTGGGCATAAGTGCCCATTTATAGATGTTCCACGTCAAATACATAGTCACAAAAAACATTGCAAGCACAATTAGCAGCTCTAGAGGAAATTCAGTCGAGTCAGGCACAAAACATTTAAGACAGAACAATTACATATAGTTTTAAAAAAAATCCACCCAGACTGTAGTATAGAAACTTAAACGGTGATGGCAGAAAAGGACCAAAGGTCCATCCAGTTTTCAAGTAGGCAAGTTCCCTATTTAGTCCTGGGGCCTACAGCCCCACTTTCCTTCTCCTCCCTGATGCTGCCGCCCTGAGCAACCACTATAACGCTTCATTCTGTCCCAGCCATGCTTAGAACCACTAACGTTTTTTGCATCCACCACCTCGGCTGGCAGCCTGTTCCATGGCTCCACCACCCTTTCTGTAAAGTAGTGTTTCCTCACATCCCTCTTGAACTTCCCTCCTGTTAGCTTCTGCTCATGTGACTGCAGACTGATATTCGAGTTAAATAGTTCCCCACAGTTCACCCTGTTAATTCCTTTTAGGAATTTGAAGGTCTCTCCATATCTCCCCTCTCCCTTCTGGTCTCCAGTGAGTACATATTCAGTACCTTGAGGCGCTCCTCATAGGACATGCCCTGCTGGCCCTGAATCATTTTTGTTACCCTGCACAGCACTGTCTCAAGCCTATTTGTGACCCCAGAATTGGGTGCAGTACTCCAGGTGTGGCCTCATCAAGGATCTATACAGGGGAAGTATTACCTCCCTTTTTCTGCTATCAGTACACCTCCTGATACATCCAGGTATCTTATTTGCTTGCCGTGTTGCACTGACTCGATTGCTTTAGGGAGTCACTGATAACTCCAAGGTCTTATTCCTTAGCCATGGTACTGAGTCTCATCCCTCCCATCCAGTACTTCATCCTGGATGCCTGTTCCCTAGGTGCATTACATTGCACTTTTTGGCATTAAATTTCTACTGTCAGACCCTTGACCACCTCTTCAGCTTTCACAAGTCTCTACATTTCCTTTATTCCCTTGTCACTGTCCACCCTCCCACAGGGCTTAGTGTCATCTGTGAAGAGACACACACAGCCTGCCCCAGATCCCCTTACCAATGTCACTGCTGAACATGTTGAAGAGGACAGTACCAAGACAGATGCCTGTGGAACCTCACTCATCACCTCCTTCTCTTTTGATTTAACCCCACTGACCACTACTGTGTGCTGCCTCTCCATTAGTCGGTTACTTGCCCAGTTAACTATGACCTTAGCTGCGCCCAGATCCTCCATCTTCTTCATCAAGTGTCTGTGGGGTACGGAATCAAAAGCTTTGCAGAAGTCGAAGTTAGAGCAGATCTGCAACGTGGTCCCTATTCACTTCCCTCGTCACCCAGTCAAAGAAAACTGTCAGGTTAGTCTGACAAGGTTTCCCTGCCACAAACCCGTGCTGCTTACTAGTGGAACCTGTTGTTCTCCAAGTAGTACACGAGATCCTCTTTGACCAGTGATTCCATTATTTGTTATTCAGTAGAGGTAAAACTGACAGATCTGTAATTCTGTGCTTGTTCCTTGCCCCCCCCCCGCCTTATGGAGCGGAACTGCATCCACCAACCTCCAATCCTTTGGAGTCACCACCTCTGTTCTTAGAGAGTTGTTGAATAGACTCACCAAGGGAACAGCCAGTTTTGCTGCCAATTCTGTTGCTCCGGAATACTTCATTGAATGCTTCAATGTGGCCTGTGACATCCACACCCCTTTTAGGACACGTAGGATCAGGGGACTTGAT
This sequence comes from Neoceratodus forsteri, assembly GCA_016271365.2. Lineage (NCBI taxonomy): Eukaryota > Metazoa > Chordata > Ceratodontiformes > Ceratodontidae > Neoceratodus > Neoceratodus forsteri. Next base: position 1,058,592,938 of record CM028130.1, on the reverse strand, counting down.
AATCCCTGGATCTCGTTTAACCTTCTGTCTCAAATGAAAACTTGTAACCACCTCTGGCATAAGGCCAGGACCTCTGGCAGTCAACCTGATATACAGGCCTATAAGATGGCCAGGAACGCATGTAATAAGGCTATCCGTGAGCACAAAGCGCGGTACTATAAGGACATCCTTGCCAAGGCCCTGGGCGGACAGGAAAAAATTCTGGGAAAACATTTCAGAAATCACTGGGAAAGCGTCCAAGTAGGCTCCAGCTGTGTTAAATGTTGATGGGTCTATCACCCATGACCTCATGTTAATTGCCAACACATTTAATTCATCCTTAACAGACCGTAGCCAAATTCTGCCCCCGGAATTTGTTTGAACCGCCCAGCACAGCTCCTATGTCCACCAACTCAGAAGAGGCCTTGACCCACCCATGTTTCTACTTCAGAGCTATCTCGGAAAGTAAGGCCAAGACATACCTGCTTAAAGTTCTAGGAGGAACTAGGACAAGCAGTGATTCCTTCATCCTGAAACTTCTTACCCTAAGCCTAGATGAAGTCCTATCCCCCCTCACCAAGCTTCTTAGTCTTTCCCTCATACTTTCACAATTCCCCCAGATCTGGAAATCCAACTGGTTACACCAGTTTTCAAGAGTGGGGACAGATTACTACCTGGGAATTCTAGGCCAATATCTATTTTCTCCCCCATTGTCCAAAGCACTTGAAAGGATTGTTGCCAACCTGTTTGTGGAGTATCTGGAAAAATACAACCTACAATGTGTCCAACAACATGGTTTTCGGAAAGGGCACAGCACATCTACAGCCCTACTGGATTTTACAAGTTTCATTCACCATACTCTTGATCAGGGTCAAATTGTTGGCACAACCTTTAGTGACCTGTGTAAAGCATTTGACACGGTCAATCACAATTTGCTGACACATCAACTTGTTGGGCTTGGTATATCTTCAGACGCCCTAAAGTGGCTCACCAGCTATCTAGCAAACCGCACACAGCAGGTGAGAATAGGGTCTATCCTTTCTGCTAAACTGCCTGTCTGCCCTGGGGTTCCTCAAGGATCGATACCGGGACCCCTTCTATTTAGCACCTTTCTCAATAATCTTTTGGCATCCTGTCCCAAACCAGCACTCCTCTACGTGATGATGCAGTAATTTTCTCAAAGACTGCTGACCCTACCCTCCTTCAGGCCCAACTTCAAGAAAAGTTTTACTGAAGTTGAGTCCTGGTTCACCTCTCATAAATTGGTACTTAATTGCAAAAAAATAAAGACCATGCTCTTCCATGGTACTCACAGCAAGCATAAAGCCAAACAATTGACGATTAAAAACTGTGCGGGTGTAATCCTTGATCACACTCAGTCTTTTAAATACCCAGGAGTTACTCTGGATAGTACGCTCTCCTACTCCCACCATGTTGAGAATGTTGTCAAGGCAGTTAACATTCACCTAGGCCTTCTACACAGACACAAACACTGCCTTACTACATGAAGCCCACAGACTGGCTATCCAAAGTTCAGTTGTGTCTATTATTGACTATGGTTTTGTCATTTATGGTACCACCATGGACACAACCCTGTGGCGGCTCGCCACAGCTCTGAATAAGGCATGCTGTCTGCTAACTGGTGCAGCGTATCATACTCACACTTGTGACCTTTACGGACAAGCAAACTGACTTCAACTCCAGCCTCGCATTGAAAATCAAGCCTGCCTTCTGGCTGAGAAGGCTCTTGGTCTCCTACCACCAGATTCCCTTCAGCTTTTCAGTCCCTTCCAGGGGAACTCATAACACACGAAGTTCTGTGAGGCAAACTTTTACAGTCCCTCGCTGTCGAACCTCACTCCAGCAGCGATCCATTGCAGTTAGATCAGCTAATTTATTTAATTTCCTTTCTCCTGAGATTGTGACGACTGAAACCTTGGGACCATTTAAGTGGAAGCTGCATCAATTCCTAGTTTCCAGAGCATTTTGTGACTGCTATACCTAATCTTTGCAGGCAGCTTAATGCACTGGGACCTCCCTCTTCTACCATTGGCCCCTGTATAGCCCTGCCCCATTGCTGCGCTATTCCACATACAACACTTCCTTCCTTCATCCCTTTCCCGTCCCCATGCCTGCCCTTTTTTTAATCCTACCTCATCCCCCCTTCCTCTACCCCTCCACTCCCCCTCCCTCCCTTGCCTCTTGTTTCCTCACCCTGTTCTCTCCCTCTACCCCCACCCCATGGGTCTTATCCTACGTAAGCCACATTGTGGCAGCTCCTTCCTTGCTCTTATTTGCTCCTTCCACCTCAATTCGCCCCCTATCCTTCTCTCCTTGTAATCCCTTCCACCCCTCTTCAGACAAGGCCACTGGCTGCACTTGACACAATAGTTATCGTGCCGTATTATTATTTTGTTTATGTAATTATTTTCATCATGTAACTTGTACTACTTACTGAAACCGTTGTAATTTGTTATTCTTGTAACTGGACGTGGAATCTCTGTAAAACCGCCCTTGGCTCAAAGGTCTCTCTACAATTTGTTATATAAATAAATAAATATATGAGTATTCTCGGATGTAACCCATCTGGTCCTGGGGCCTTATCAATCTTTAGGGCTGCTAGCTGTTTCAGTACCGTTTCGCTAGTAAATATTGGGTGCCTCATCTCTGGGACCCCCTTAATGGCCACATATAAAAAGTCATAGGATATGTACAGAGAGAAACCGACTAAAATAGTTTAACGGTTACAGTTGTAGTGGACTACAAGGGCAGACCCCAAATATCTCTCAAACTGATTAATTTTGGGGAGATTCAGCAGTGTTATCTGGCAGTTTGTTTGAACAGTTAGTGGTCCTGACAGCAAATGATCATTTGCCCAGCTGACCATGCCAGAAAGGAGGCTTAAGGGCATTCCTGGCCATGTTCCTGTTTTGTATTGGTTGGAGATGGTTTATTTATTTATTTGAATTTTGGCAACTGGGTAAGTCCACTGAGACAATTACAGTCCCTTTTTCAGGGTTGACCTGGAAGTGCAGCAAAGATAAGTACAGTACAGAATAATTTCACAGGAAGACAGTTACAATGGCAAAAAAAGGACATTTCGCAGTTAAAAATAGACATATAGCAATTAAAAGATTATAAATCATAGTAAAATACAAACACGATAGCATCATAATATAACAGATTACAAAATAGGTGGTTTACAGAAACAGATTTACAAATACCATGACAAAGTTAATGAGGATGTACAGATAGATATAAATGGTACTCTGGTACAGACAAATGGCAAGTGTGACATTAAGGTAGGGGCGAGAGCAGGGGGGACAGAGGGCTGGGGAGGGGTCTTGGTCAGTGGTCAGGCAGGAAGAGGAGGGTTAGAGCATGGTAAGAGTAGGTCAGGCGTCATCGGAAGAAGGAGCATGTCGCAGAGGCAGGGTGGAAAGAAGATTGTTTTGGAACGTAAGAAAAGAGGAACAAAACGGGACGGAAGGTGGAAGGGAGTTCCAGTCAGAGACTGCTGCAAATGAGAAGGACTTACGGCCAGCAGCTAGTTGCAACTTAGGCCTTAGGAGTGGGGGAAGGGAATCAGATCTTAGGACTCGAGCTTGTCTTAGGCAGGTAATCTCACTGAGGCATTCGTGACCCCATTTATGCATGAGGCTCAAGGTGTTATACCTCAATTTAGATTCATATGGTAGCCAACCTAAGGAGGAAAGGACATCACAGTGGAGGTAACGGGCATTGTCCCCAATGCGAACCTACCCACCCTATGGTATGCCTGAGTTAGGAGGGACAGGGTAGTAATATTGGTTGAGAGTAACAAAGGAGCACCATATGTTAGGAGCAGAATAAGGGATGAGGAAGCGACCTTAAGGCAAGAGGAAGAGGTGAGGAAGGGACGGATGTGATAGAGGAGAACTAACCTTTGGTTCAGTGATTTGATTAGAACGCAGGCATGGGCATTAAAGGAAAGAAAAGTATCTAGGGTGGTGCACAGGTATTTAAAGGTGTGGACAGATTCAAGGGCATCACCATTGAAAGAAGTAATACTGAGCGGGGGGAGTGTATTGGAAAAGGAGGTAGATGTGAAAATAGCATGCTTTTTGTTTTTTTCATGTTAAGGATGAGTTGATTACACCTAAGCCAGCCTTCCAGGTCTGCAAAGTCAGAAACAAGTATGCTATACAGTATATCTATTTAATGTCAGGAAAGGAGCGATAGATTGCATCATCCGCCTACAGGTGCACAGATGCTCGGCCGCAGTTGCTGAGTAGATCATTAATAAATTGGGAGAACAACACTGGACCCAAAATGGTGCCCTGTGAGTTATGGGTCTAAGGCTAGAGAGAGAACCAGCCCAATTTAACCCTTTGTGATCGGCAGGACAGATAGCTATGGACCCAGTCAAGGGCATTGGTATCAAGACCAAGAACATGAAGCTGCTGGAGCAGGGGACCGTGATTCACCAGGTCGAATGCTTTTGTAAGGTTGACAAAGATGTGCACCTGTGGCAGAACCTTGGTCCATGGCCTGGTATGTCAGTGGTTAACTTTATCAAGGCTGTGAGGGTGCTGTGCTTCTTTCTCAATCCATGTTGGTGGGGGGATAGCAGATTGTGGTGTTCCAGGTTGTTTTGAAGGTGATTGTAAACTGTGCATTCCTGGATTTTGGCCAGAGGGCAAAGTGTGGATATAGGTCTAAATTTTTCAGCTGTGGTGTTGGGAGCCTCCCCTTATGCACAGGCATGACAATTGCTACCTTTCACTTGTCAGGAACCAGTACTTGAGAGGAAGGACCAGTTGTAAAGGTCATGAACAGGGCGAGCGAGGGCAGGTGTGCCTAGCTTGAGGAACTTAGGCTCGACGGTGTCGTGGCCAGGCAAGCTCTCAGCTTTCAAATTAGTAAGTAGTTTCTGGACCTCCTTAAGGGTGGCCAGTTTTATGTGGAAAGTGGGACGTGCCCCAAGGTAGCCAGGGGTGGATGGGGTTGAGGGGGGCACAGCAGAGTTATGAAAGAGCGAGGTGTATCTGTGGAGGTAAGTGAAAAATTCAGTAAAGCCAGTGGCGATTGACGGGTTGTCAGTAAGGGTGGTGCCCTGGGCAATGAGGGAGCTTGGGAGCTCAGCAACCTTCCCTTTGACCAAGGAATTAACCTGTCTCCAAATACTTTGGGGTTACAAAGGTGTTCAGCTTGTAGCAATTTGTAGTGGTGGCATTTGGCTTTATGTAGAGAGTTTTTACATTTATTTTTGAGTTGCCTGTAGAGTTGCCAGTCAGAAGGCAGTCCGCTTTTTTTGTAGTTACGCCAAGCATGGTCACGGGAGGACATAAGCGTCCTAAGGTCCTTACTGAGCCATGGGGCCTTGACACCCTTGGACGTACATTTTTTTCAGGGGGGCATGATTATCTACAATTTGAGTAGGTGGAAATAAAGAAATCCAGAGCTTGGCTGATATCAGGGGAGAGTCTTACTAGAGCTCCAGTCTGTGTTATTGATAGAGTTGATGAAGCTGCTAGTTTCAAGTCTGGACATGTCATGGACAAGAGGACGGGGGTTGGGCAGTTACTCTTCCAAACATAAAAGTGGGAAAATGATCACTTATCAGTCTGAAAGTACTCCCACTGCCTTAACCTTCAGAGGGCAGTTAGTGACCACCCAGTCAAGCAAAGAATGTTTACCCGTTTATGCGTGTAGGATCTTGGATGAGTTGTGGCAGATTAGAGTCCACTAGTATTGAACGTAATTTGTCAGCAGCAGGGTTAGCCAATCATTATTGAAGTCGCCACAAAGCATAAGGTCATGGCGAGGGAGATTGGCATGGGAGTTAAGGAAGGTGGGGCCTAAGGAGGCCTTGTTGGGTGGCAAGTAGGCATACCTAATGATTAGCTTCTTGACGTTATCTAGAGTCTGTGAGAGGAATAGAGATTCTATGACTGGGGATCCAGGGACAGGCTCAGGAAGTTCGATGACATCAAAGTCGGACCGCGATTGTGCAGAAGCAGTTTGAGAAAGTTTGAGGGCGTTAGACCCAGGAGCGCCTTTTTTTGGCTATCAAACAGATCTGGAGCTTTATTCTGCTGGGTAGAGGTAACCAGTTAGTGAGTGCATAAATGATACAACTATGAGTGCAGTTATCTGCACCAAGTACAGAGCGGCACACCTTATCAGAGATCATCTTTACTCTGTCTAGCACTGTGTAGACAGGGAGGCTGTAATCTGTAAGTGACAGAATGGAGCTGGCCCCAGTAAGGTGTCTAGCATCCACAGTGAGATTTTTCCGGTTATAGTACAGGGCACCCAGTCTTCTTTTAACTGTTGCCACCAAACTGTCAACATTGGGGGCAAAGGTTAAGGTGTCATCCATGGTTACTTCAATGTATTTGAAGGATTTCTGGGAGTCCCTGTTTTCCATTTTCCTTGGTGGTGCAGATGGTAGCACAACAGAACTGTAAACCAGACAGCCTAGGTTCAAATTTCAACTAAGGCACTTGTTTCACTTTTGTCTGTAATGCTGATATTTTCATTTTGTAAGACATGTGTCTGATTTTTTCCCCCCTTAATTCTTGTCCCTGATTAGCAAACCAGGAGCTTGAGAAGTCTGGACTGCTGAGGCGCCGTGCAGCTTTGCCATGCGGCTGTACTTCAGGCAGGCAGGAAAGTCACCACATGCCCCAGTGGCCGCTGTGGTAGACCAAAGGATCTTGTCTTCCCCACAGGATGTCATCTGCGTACAAGCATGGCTTGTTGGGGCATGACCCAGCAGCACCTAGTGGATTGTGGGCAGCTTGTGGGACTGGGAGGAAACACTAGAAAAATCCATATTCTCCCAAGCTGTTTGGTGTGACAGTTACCTGGCGTCTCTGGCCCTATTTTGAGCTGACCTCTGCCAGATCAAACAGTGGTGTGAGTGGCTGACAGGGCTGGGAATCGCTAGTCTATGAACTGAAGTAGGCGAATCATAGTGGTTCAAGTGCAAAAAAGGTCTACGAAAGGAAAAAAACAAATCCTTTCACTACTCCAAATTTGCAAGTTCTTCTATGTTGTTTGGGGGGGTGGCATGGGGGACACATTTCTCAGTTATGCCCAGGGGTAAAAACTGCTGGGGGTTGGGTGGAGGGGGATGACACGCCTCAGCTGTGCCCAGGATTTAAAAAGTTCTAGGAGGAGGGGTGGGGACACACCTCTCAACTGTGCCTAGGGGTTAAAAAAAACTTCTACATGAAGGAGGGAGCAACACACCTTTCCACTGTGACAGGGGGTTGAAAACTTCCACTGGTTCAAGCTTGAAAGTCATTCCAGTTTGTTTGGGAGGGGAGGCCTCTTTTTTAGAGTCTGTCTTAAAGAGAACTACACCCTCATATATCATTTAAATTTCATTTGTTTCCATGTCAACAGACAACTGTTGCTTGTTTCTGTAGCTGTTAGGGTTGTGTGTGTTAGCCTTAGTTTGTTTTCACTGTTCATGGTAGCCCCTGTGATTGCCCTGGGGGTCTTCATATCATGGTTGTTGAAATCTCATTGTCCATGAGAACTGCATTAGTATATGAGAACATGATGTCACAGCAACCATTTATAGCATGGATCTCTATATTGAAAGAACAGATACCCTGCTAAAACTCTCTGGAAACTCATAAACTGAATGGAGTTTAAAGGGAAAAAAACTGCATTATACCTCAGATAGTTTGCAAAGCTCACTAAAGTTAAATGTGGTATTTCACACCTTCTTGGAGCTTGTTTCTTTGAAGACTAATTAAGCAGACAGGCATACTGGGGAGTTTAAAGGGTGATTACGCATAATGTTCTCATATGCTAATGCAGCTTACAGGGACAACGAGATTTCAACAGCCACAAAATGGAGTCTCCCATGACAGTAACAGGGCCTAGTATGAACTGTGAAAACTGACTAAATCAGTTGCATACATATTTAACAGCTACATGAAAACAAATAACATTTGGAAGATACGAAGGTGTAGTTTTCCTTTAAGTCTTTACAGCCCGTAACCTGGTGGTACTTAATCGAATGGCATGATCATTACTGCACCACTCATTTACTCCATTCCTGTCCCCCGACCAAGAACTCTTCCTCCCCTACTTCCTATCTGTTACCCTTTATAAATCATACTTTCTCTCCTTAGCTTCGGCAACACACATCTTGCAACATTTGATTAGTAGAGTGGCCCCCTGTGTGAATCAGCACCCTGTTTCCTCTCAATATATGTAAAATAATATGTAACATTCAATACTTATATCGGTTGTAAGAAATGTGACACTGTAATCCCAAGAAATCCTTGTCTTTAGACTGCCTGGAGTGCTTAGTGCTGTACTCTCATCTCTGGACCCCCAGTTAGTAGAAACAAAATGGGAGACACTACCTGTACTCCTAGGTGTTTTATTTATTTATTTTATAGAAACATAGAATTTGCCGGCAGATAAGGATCGCTTGGCCCACCCAGTCTGCCATTTTTTCCCCAACATACAGTATCCCTGCAGACTTTAATCAATCTTCATGTCTGTCCCATGCATTCTTGAACCCCCCGCCACCACCACTGTCTTCACTCCCACCACCTCTGTTGGAAGGCTGTTCCAGGGTCCCACCACTCTTTCCATGATAAAGTACTTTCTTGCATCTTTCCTAAGTCTACCCCCCCTTCAGTTTCATAGCGTGTCCCCATGTTCTTGATCTCCCTTTTTTCTGAAAAATACTTCCTCCATACCTTACTTACCTCTGTGAGCAATTTAAAGGTCCCTATCACATCCCTCCTCTCTTCCAGGGTGTACATATTGAGGTCCTTTAATCTCTTGCAGGGCTTTTGATGCAGACCCAGCACCATTTTAGTTGCACTCCTCTGGACCGCCTCCACTCTGTTCTTCTGGAGATGTGGTCTCCAGAGCTGGACACAGTGCTCAGGATGTGGTCTTACCAGTGATCTATACAGGGGCAACACTACCTCCCTCTTTCTGCTGGTGATTCCCTTCACTATGCACCTCAGCAACCCACTAGCGCTACCAACTGCCTTGTCGCACTTCCTGGCCACCTTTAGGTTATCCAATATGATCGCCCCTAGGTCTTTTAATGCTTGGTTGTTGTCAGTACCACTCCACCAATTTTGTACTCCACCCCTCCCCTGGGTTTCAGTGCCCTAAGTGTATTATTTTGCACTTTTTGGCACTAAAGCCCAGCTGCCATACTCTGACCACTCCTTGAGTTTTCTTGGGTCTCTGCTTATCCTATTCACCCCCCCGAGTGTCCACCCTGTTACAGATCTTGGCGCCATCCGGAAAGAGGCAAACCCTGCCTTTGAGTGCCTCTGTATTGTCACTTTTAAAGACATTAAAGAGGATCAGTCCCAGCACTGACCCCTGAGGCACCCTGCTGGGCACCTTCCCTTTCTTTGAGTGAACTGCATTTACCACCACCCTGTGCTGCTTACATAGAAACATAGAATTTGATGGTGAATAAGGACCGCTTGGCCCACCTAGTCTGCCCATTTCCCTACCGAATAGATACGCTGCAGATCCTAGTTAACCAACAACCTACTTCCTCCTACCCCCCCCACTAGAATTGCCTTATGTCTGTCCCATGCATTTTTGAATTCCCCCACTGTTTTTGACTCCACAAGCTTCTCAGGAAGGCCATTCCATGCATCCACAACCCTCTCCATGAAAAATAGTTCCTCACATTACCTCTGAGCCATCCCCCCTCTATCTTCAAATTGTGCCCCCTTGTTCTTGCAAATCTCTTTTTCTGAAAGATGTTACTCTCTTGGACTTTGTTGATTCCCTTGAGGTACTTAAAAGTTTCTAACGTGTCCCCCCTTTCTCTCCTTTCCTCGAGGGTATACATGTTAAGCTCCTTTAGTGTCTCTTCATATGTCTTCTGGTGCAGACACTGCACCATTTTAGTTGCCCTCATCTGGACAGCCTCCATCCTGTCTACGTCCTTGCGGAGATGAGGTCTCCAGAACTGCATGCAGTACTACAGATGGGGTCTCACCAATTGTCTGTACAGAGGGATAACAACTTCCTGTTTTCTACTGGTGATGCCTCTCCCTATGCAGCCCAGTATCCCCCCAGCCCTCCTTACTGCCTTCTTACATTGCTTGCCCACCTTTAGGTTGTCTGATATGACTACCCCAGGTCCCTTTCCATTTTTGTTGTTGTTAGTATCTCACCCCCCATTGTGTACTACTCTCCTGGGTTTTTGCTTCCCAGGTGCATTGCTTTGCACTTCTTTGAAATGAATCTAAGCTGCCATACATTTGGCCATTCCTCCAGCCTTACCAAGTTCCTTCTCATCCTTTCCACCCCCCTTGTGTATCAACTCTGTTGCAGATCTTTGTGTTGTCTGCAAAGAGACATACTTTTCCTTCCAGTCCATCTGCAGTGTCACTTATTCCTTATCCACTAACCAGTTTCTTACCCAGTTTACCACCTTTGGACCCACTCCCAAGCTACCCAGCTTGCTTACTAGTCTACTGTGTGAAACAGTATTGAAAACCTTACTGAAATCTAGGTAGGCCACATCTACCATTCCACCTTGATCTAATTCCTTGGTCACCCAGTCAAAGAAATCCATTAGATTCATTTAACATGATCTCCTCTTCATGAATCCATGATGCCTCGGTTTCTTGTAACCCACTGGATTCAAGATACTTCACAATCCTGTCCTTCAGCAGTGTTTCCATTAAATTGTGCATCACCAGTGTTAGGCTGACTGGCCTATAATTTCCAGCCTCTTCTCTGCTACCACTAATGTGAAGTGTGACTACTTCTGCCGTCCTCCAGTACTCTGGAACAACTCCTGTTTCCAGTGAGCCTGCTAAATGGGAGGGAAAGGAGAGATGTTAAAGGTGTAGCGAATACCTCCCTGAGCTCCTTCAGCACCCTTGGTTGCCCCCCCATCTGGCCTCATTGCTTTGTCCACTTTCAGATTTGCGAATCCCTTCAAGACTCTGCCTCCGAAAAAGGACTAATGTCCACCCCCACTTCAAAGCTCCTGTTATTTTTTTTTTGCAGTCCCTCCCCTTTATCTGTAAGCACTGAGCAGAAGTATTTGTTCAAGTTGTCTGCCTTTTCCTGATTCCCCTCTGCATAGCCTCCCCTTTCTAATTCTTTGGTTACCCAGTGAAAAAAATCTATTAGAATCGTTTGACGTGATCTAGTCCCCATGAATCCATTCTACCTCGGGTCTTGTAACCCACTGGATTCAAGATACTTCACAATCCCTTCTTTCAGCAGTGATTTCATTAATTGTCCCATTACCGATGTCAGGCTGACTGGTCTGTAATTGTCAGTCTCCTCCCTGCTACCACGTTTATGAAGTGGGACTACATCTGCCCTCCTCCAGTCCTCTGAAACCACTCTTGTTTCCAGTGAGCTGTTAAATAGGACTGTTAGAGGTGCAGCCAGTATCTCTCTGAGCTCCCTCAGTACTCTTGAGGTGCTTTTACATGCAGGTTTTTAAAATGGAGTCAGCGTTACCTGTGTGGCGCCGTTGTACTCTGTTGCTTTCTTGTTCCTTTCTACACCCTGCGAGTATTCTGGCAACCCCTGCCTCCAGGTTTGCTGCTTTATAATGGTTGTTTCTGCATTGCTACCGGAATGGCTGTTTTACACAGCCAGACGAAACGGAACACATTGGTGCAAACTGCAATAAGCAGAGATTGCGGTTTGGATGAACGTTCACCTAAGGAACGAAACAGATGCACTTTACACTCAAGGGATGTAACGGAATACTGTTTCCATAACAGTCATTCCATTACAGAAACCTGTGTGTAAAAGCGCCTTTGGCTACACCCCTTTCTGGCCCCATTGCTTTGTTCACCTTCAGATTAGCAAATCCCATCAGAGATCTCTCCTCTGAAAATGAACTAGTATCTACCTCCCTTCCTCCAAAGCTTCTGTTACTTTTTTTGTATGGCTCCTCCCCTTCTCCTTCCTCTGGGCACATTGAACAAAAGTATTTGTTCAGGATGTCTACCATTTTGTGGTCCCCCTCTGCACAGCCTCCCCACTTCCCTTTATAACTGTACAGTTCCACCCTTGGTCTTTCTTTTTGCTTACATACCTGAAACATATGTTGTCCCCTTTTGTTACTGTTTGGGTTATTCTCTCTCTTCAGTTTGTGCCTTCACGCTCCTTACTGCTTTCCCTGCTTCCCCTGATACACTTCCATATCCTCCTTCCTCTGGTTCTCCTTATACCTTCTGAATGCAGCCCTTTTTAGCCTTTACCTTTTTGTGCCACCTCTTTTGAGAACCATAGTGGTCTGCCCCCTTTTAGCTTTGCTCACTGTCCCCCGGTCAGGTCATCCTTAAAATCTGCCCTCCTGAAGTTCAGGACCTTGCCTGTCTGTGGTTTGATTCTGCAGCCATCCCTATATTTAACCACACCTGACAGCGATCATTGGTCCCCAGGTGGCCTCCCACCTTGACATCTGCAATACTGTCCCTATTGATGAGTACCAGGCCCAGTATTGCCCTATCACGAGTGGGTTCACTGACTAGTTACCTGAGGAACGTCCCCTTTGTTTTTTATACTGCAGAACAAGATGAGCTAGATAGCTCATTTCACATCTGGCTAGTAGTTGTACAGAATAAGTGTACAAAAATACAAACAGATAATCTCAAGTAGATGTGATTTAAAACCATTAGAAACCTGTTGCCTTTGGCATTGTAGACATTAATTAAATTTGAATGAGGGTGAAACAGAGATTTCGCAGGATGTGAGCCGGGTAGTCAAAGCATTTTCATGCACAGTGTGGTTATCCACAAAAATCTGAACACTTTTTTTGGACAGAACAATGCTTGGCAAATGGTTTTGAAGATTTAGTCCCATATCTTTACATTTTTGTAATCCAAATCCAATAACTCATTTTTTTCCTTCAATTATTTATAGGCAACTGCAATGTCTGTGGACTGCCTTGGCCATCATGCAGTGCTCTCTGCGTAAGTATTTTTCTGGGGCGAATGGGGGTAGATGACTTTTGTATAGAATCTGTACTACACACACTCTCTGTACTAAACACACTCTCACTTACTTATCTTTTATACCCAGTCTTCTAACCCCAGGAATCCCTTACTTACATGTGTACACTCTATGCAGTCATCTCGGCTGAAAGTGACACCCAAGAGATAGAACCTATGCAAATTTTCGAATTTGGAATGTAGGTTCAAACTCTGCAACTGCTCTTCACTCTGGCCATTGTTCAGATGTGTTTCTCCGCCTGAAGAGAGCAGTTACCTTGTAATGCACTCTGGTAACTGCTGGTCTGCCAGATCTCCACCTGAAGAGAACAGTTACCTTGTAGCGCACTCGGGGAAAGGCTGGTCCTCCAGTTGAGTTTTATGTTGTAGTCATATCAAAAAAGTGTATTTTAAATGGGTTACTACAGGCTTTAGGTACTTAGGGGTCTGGTTTACTTTATACAGTACATAACCGAACTCTACCAGACCAACTACTCTCCACTCCTAACTGAAAGTCAGACTGACTGTACCCGGTAGAAGGAACTGCTCTTATCTGTAGGGGGTAGAGCAGAAAGTATTAAAATAAATATATTTTGCCTCAGCTTAACATCTTTTTGCCTCCCTGCCTTTAAAGTTCTCATCATCATTTTAAAAACTCCTTCAGCATACTCTTTCAAAGTTTTTGGGATGGGGGATGTCAGACTTCCAGGCATATTATTGGGCTGCCCAACTTCAGAACTTTTTCCACTATGTGAGAAGCGCCAGAATTCCTGGCTGGGTCCAAATAGAGTAGTATACCCTACTGCAAGTTAAGATGATAGATACGGTTTATATGGCAGAAGATTTGTTAAAGATCGTGCCTGTGACGAAACAAACTCTTGCAGTCTGGGAACAACTCTGTAAGAAATGTAGTCTTAACAGATACATTAGTATATTGACACCAGTTTGGGCTTACATTGACTTCCTACCAGTCAAAGTGGACACGGGTTTCCATAGATGGGAAAGGAAAGGCCTTTGTACAAACAGGCAGCTATATACAGGAGACATCATGAAATCCTTTCCCCCCCCAACTAGTTCAGGAGTTTGGGCTTCTAAATCAAGACTTTCTCCACTTCTTGAATTTTTTCACTACGTCACCACAGAACCAAGAGCCACTATGCTTCAGCAAGAGGAAAATTCTTTGAGGATTTTGTTGTACTCCTTTGCCACCTAAAATCGGACAAAAAAATAATTTCCTTGATATATGCAGGTAAAAGAAATTTTGAGGAAGATTATACCTTAAATATTTAAAGAAAAAGGGTACATGCCGCCTCTCCCTCCCAATCAGATAAGGAGTGGGGCAGGATTTGGGAGCTAGTACACAAGACCACAGCCTCACCAACCTGGCGAGATTTTCGCTGGCAGACGGTTACAGGATACTTCCAAACTCCTGCTATATCTAAACATCATGGGGACCACCCATCAGACCAGTGTTGGAGTGGGTGTGGGATGACAGGCACTCGCACCCATATTTTTTTGGGATTTCCCAGTTCTTAAAGATTTTTGGTAGGGAGTGCAATAGGGCATATCCCCGAGATCCCACCACTGGATACGTTTCAGAACTGGATACTAGGTCTCCCACCACATAGTTGGAAAAATAAAACCAAATATATAACATCTTTGTGATTACTGCTGCAAAAGTCGTAACTCAACTCCGGTGAACGGACATTCCACTCTAACTAGAGCACTGGCTGAAGAACTGCCAGAAACTTCATGAAATGGAAATTGTGACTGTCCAGCTGAGACATTAGAAGGGAAAACACAGAAGTAGATGGCTCCCATTCTTCCATTACCAAGCAGAGAAGTAGAGGAGGAATGTTCTGGATGTCATCTTTGCAGACCTGAAATAAATATGAAAAGAGTGAGAGCTCCCCTTCCTTGTTGTACACTATGACATCTCCTGCCCCCCCCACACTTATGGCCTTTCATGTCCCAGGGTCCGCTGTAACCTCATATAGACTAGTTTGTGGTCTTTTCTACGGGTAGGTTTGTAAATCCTCTCCGTTTATAATAAAAGAAGCAACCTATAGAATAATCAGTTACTTTAAATATGATATTGTTATCAAAACCCCACAGCTGTTGTATTTTCTATGTATAAATGTTTTTCTTTTTATGGACTTAAAGACAGTGGTAACTGCTAAATACCGACAAGTTATGTGTTTAACTGTCCATGTTTCTTTTTATCTTGTTTGTTAAAAAAAAAAGGCTGAATAAAGTTTAATTTAAAAAGTGTATTTTAGTTAGTTTTCTCGATTACTCTGTATTACATAGGATTTTCTGTAAATTAAGGTTTCTTTGGTTCCCGTTCGTTTCCCAGGAACTGGAGAAAATCTTACTTGACTACCATGACTATTTTGGTTAGTAAACCATGTTCCTTTTGCTAAGCTTTTTGTGGTTTACTATTTTTGACTATCCAATTTACAGAGAATGGAGGGTTTTCACTTTGGCCCTGTCTACACTAGGGAGCTTAAAATGGTTTAACTGCCTTAAACCGTTTTAAACTACCGGAACACGGTTTGCATTCACACTGTAACACGGTTAAAACTGTGTTACAACCGTGTTCTAAAACCGTGATAAAACCCTGCTAGAGAGCTGGTCTTTAGCACGGATTTAGCTAAACACGGTTGTCTTAATCCATGTTAACAGCAGTGCGTACACAAACCGTGCTGTAACATGGGTTAAGGTACCCCGTTCAGCAAGAAATCCATTTTGTGAGCTACAGAATTGAAAAAAAAAAAAGAATGAATTGCAGGCACGTGTTCTAAAACCGTGCTGAAACCCTGCTAGAGGGGTGGTCTTTAGCTCGGATTTAGCTAAACACGGTTGTCTTAATCCGTGTTAACAGCAGTATGTACGCAAACCGTGCTGTAACACGGGTTAAGGCACACTGTCCGGCAAGAAATCCATTTTGTGAGCCACAGAATTGAAGAAAAAAAAAAAAATGAATGAATTACAGGCATCGCTATGCAGAGGAAGCATCCCTGATTCTGCCAATATACTTTTTGTCCCAATCTGTTTTGATCGCCGTTCACGGGTATCCCATCATGCACTGCGGTACCAACCGGAACTCATAATGCTTTGAGTTGGTGCCACAGTCATGGCTGGGAACCCCTTCCACCTGGCACAGTTATCGGAATTGAATGTGGACGCTCCGATAACCATGCTAGGGACCGATTTATAAAATGTTTTTAGTAGTGTTTTATAAATGGCCCCTAGTGTGGACAGGGCCTTTGTTTCTGTCTGTGCCCTTTCACCTTTGTTAATCAGTTTCTGTTACAAGAGCCACGGTTTGACCTTTGTCACAGTTTCGTAATTACAAGAACCTTTTTTTTTTTTTTTTTTTTTTTACTGTTGAGCTCTTGCACTGCATCATTTTTTAGGAATCATTTTTATT
This sequence comes from Neoceratodus forsteri, assembly GCA_016271365.2. Lineage (NCBI taxonomy): Eukaryota > Metazoa > Chordata > Ceratodontiformes > Ceratodontidae > Neoceratodus > Neoceratodus forsteri. The sequence continues at coordinate 1,058,576,561 of CM028130.1, read as the reverse complement.
ATTTCAAGAGTCTCTGTAAATGGCATGTCAGAGAGACCCTGTGGACCTTCAAAAAATTGTACAGATTGTTTGTTTTTAGCTCTTGGCAAGGGCAGACTGTCATGAGCTCTGTTTGTGTTTAGTTCTATAACATGACTTTATAAATTGTAAGTCCTGTGGTATTGTTTGCCCAAAAATCTCATTTAAAAGGGTAAAACATTTAAAAAGCTTCTCAGTCTGCCTCCATGTCACGTAAAAATAATAAAAAAGGCTCTGAGGGTGGTCCCAACAATGGTCTAAAGCAGGCATCTGAAAGGTCGGTCTCATCATGTACAGCAGCAAATAATGCTAAAGGTGGCAAGAAAAAAGAAAAAGATAAAGTTGCACAGTCATCAAAAAGGCTTAGTAAAGATGTTTCAGATATCGGGGTGTCTGAAAGGAAGAACCCTAAATCCAGTGATGGCAAAAATAAAAATAAAAGCACTTTAAAGCAGTCACAGGAAACCGTGTTTGCCAAAAAAGAAACTGAAAGAAAATAATGTCACTCCCACTCCTCCTGCACGGAGAAAGGAGCAGGCAGGTGGCATGAAAAAAAAATGCCCTTATCAGAGGACGTATCAAAAATGTGACAATTTTTCCAGGCGGTCCGGGCCATAGGAAATTTCAGTTACATACCTGTCACCCCCGCCCCAGGTTCCAACCTGTCTGTCTGTGGAGGAGGAGGAAGAAGAATATTATGAGCATATGGAGGAAGGTGACCCCATGGAGTTAGAGGGCACATGTGAGCAAGATTTTAAGCCTCCTCCAAGAGAGACTGAGGATTACTTTTTCTTTTCCTCATTTGGCAGACAAATGGTTGATACCCTCAACATCGCCCCATTAGAAACAGAGGAGGGTGAAGAGGATGCAGATTTTATGGACATGCTGGGAGTAGTGCCACCAAGAAGGATGTTACTTCCCATACACAAGTCACTTAAAAGACCATAGCAAAAGTCATGGCTACATCAACTTCAGCTGTAGCCATTGACAGAAAAATTGAGAGAAGATATCAGGTGAACAAGCAGGGCGTGGAATATCTGTATGCTCATTCTGATTATCATGGGGTGGTCCAGGCTGCTGCTTGTAGCAGAGCAAAAACCTCTTTATCTGTGCAGTCCACTGAAAAGACTCTAAACAGATTAGATACTATGGCAAAAAAAAGTTTATACAACAGCTTCCCTGCTTATCAGGCAGGCAGCTTATTCAGCACATGTAGCACAGTACCAGAAAGCACTTTGAAACACCATTCTGGCACTGGCAGAAAGAGCAGAAAATGGTTTGGCACAAGACCTGATTGCTACAGCAAGATCTGTCCTGGATGCCACAAAATATCATTTCCATACTGCATTGAACTATAATTACACTGTTGCCAGAGTTTTGGCTCATGAGTTTCCTTAAGAAGGTTTTCCTGGCTGAGGACTGCCATCCTTTCCCAGAATACTCAAAACAAGGCCATGGATTTCTCCTTTGAGGGAGATTCATCATTTGGTGACAAAACAGAGGCCTACATGAAACAAGTGGTTGAATACAAAACCACTTTCAAAAGTAACAATAATAAGGAAAAGACCTCTACCTCCTACAGGTCCTATGGAAGGGGAGGCAGAGGCAGGGGATACTACTCAAGAGCCTGTCTCTTGCATCTTCAGTAAGTACCAGTCACAAAGAGGTTACTATAGGGGAAGGGGGAAAAGGGCTTCTGGGTGTATTACTGCAGTTTCAGCGCCTAAGCCGCAGCCGAATCAAAACCCTTGACAATCTTGCGCAGGTCACCAACCATTGCCAGTGGGAGGAAACCTGGCACACTACTTCCAGGAATGAGTAAACATTACCACAGGCAAGTGGGCACTGGAAGTAGTGGGCTGGGTGTTGTGTCTGCAGTTCAAACACTTTCCAAACCTACAGAAACACAGAAGTTTTCCACCTCATGCTCCCATAGAGAAAAGTTTGCTGGAATGGGAAGTACAAACTTTTAATATAGAAAACTATGGAAGACGCCCCTGCCTCCCAGTGGGACCAGGGGCCTTTCCTTAAGATACTTTCTGAGCCACAAGAAAAATGGGTAGTAGCAACTCATTTTAGACCTCAAGTTTCTGAACAAACATATGAAAAAATAAAAATTTAAGATGGCCACACGAAGGACAAAAATACCATTTTTGCAGAAAGGTCATTGGCTGGGATCCCTAGATCTTAAGGACACCTATTTTCATATCCCAGTTGGACAGTCTCACAGAAAATACCTCAGATTCAGGCTGGGGAATTGCCAGTACCAGTTCACCACTCTCCCATTTGGTCTCACTTTGGCTCCTAGGGTTTTCACAAAGTGCTTGGATGTGGTAGTAGCACGTCTGTGAAAATAAGGTGTGGTGGTTTTCCCCTGTCTGGACGACTGGCCAGTCTCAGGGAAAATGGAACAAGAAGCAGAATGCTCAATTTAGTTGGTAAAAAGCACCTTGGAGAACCTGGGATTCGTGGTAAACCTGCAGAAGTTCTAGCTAGAGCCTGCTCAAGTACTGGACTTTTTAGAAGCAGAGCTAAATGCCCTGCAGGCAAAGGCCTTCCTCCCACAGGGCAGAGTAACAGCTTTGCTAGCAACAGCAGAGTCCTTCACTGCAGGTTAGCCAAGACCTGCAAAATACTTCTACAGTTGCTAGGTCACATGGCAGCACCCACAGCTGTGGTTCCATGGGCCATGTTCCAAATGAGAGATACCCAGTACCAGTTAAGGGACAACTGGTCTTAATGGGGACAGGAAATCTGTGCTAATTGGCAGCAGTTAGTAATGTTCCTAATTAGAGAAATGATAATCTTGCCTCCAAATGAACCATATTTAACTGTACCTTAATAAACAGTGATGTGAAAAAACTGTGTTTTCAAATTTTTTTTTTTTTTTTTTTTTTATGAACAACATTGTGAACTGTTATTTTCCTGGAACCAGTATTTTGGAGTGTTTTACTATGTCATGGTTTGAGTACAGAATGCTAAACATGAGCTATTGTCCTAGCAGAACCGTGCTAGAGTTCTTTCCTCAAACCGTGACACAGTTAAAACTCCAGATCACTGGTTACGTGAAGAGAACTGCAACAGAATGCTGCCCATAAAAACAAGACAATGCAAAATACAGTTTTTCATATCACTTTCAATTCAGGTACAGTTACATATGGATCATTTAGGCTTCCTGGAACATTATAAACAGCTACTAATTAGAAATAATTTCCTGTCCTCTTTAAAGATGGGATCCTTTTTCAAAGCTAGTGCCAGTGACAAAAGCATTACTGGAGTCATTACAGTGTTGGAAGGAAGAAGGCAAAACCTCAGAGAGGGCATTCCCTTACTTCAGCAATCCCCAGCAAGTATTCTTACTACAGATGCCACACTCCTGGGGTGGCACGCCGACCTGCAGTAGCTCACAGTGAGTGGCACAGGAAGACCACAGGAGTCACTAGAGCACATAAACTTCCTGGAGCTCAGAGCAGTACTACTAGCAATGCAGTCATTTCCCTTCCAGCTACAGGGACAGACTGTCCAGATTAGGTCAGACAACACCACAACACTGTACTGCATAAACAGGCAGGGAGTAACAGAATCCTTAAAACTCGGTACAGAGGCAATGAGGAGCTGGGACCTAGCATATTTCTTAGAAGCAACACATTTGCAGTACATCTGCTTGGCAAATACAATGTCCTGGCAGATTCCCTAAGCAGAATCAGCCAGGGAAATCACAGATGGGCCTTAAACCAGCAGATTGTGGCCGCAGGCACTCCCAATGTAGACCTGTTTGCATCTTGAGAGAACTATCCGCTGTCACCATTTTGTTGCAGACCACCAGCTAGAGGAACAGTTCCAGATGATGCCCTGGTGCTGGACTGGACAGAGAAGTTTCTGTGTGTCTTCCCACCATTTCCACTTATTCAGAAAGTACTCCTGAAAGTCAGGAGGGAACCTGTAACAATGATCATGATAGCTCCAGACAGGCCTGGTACTCTGTGCTCTTGGTCCTGTCTGACAAGAATCCAGTTAGCCTGCCACTCGGTCACAACTTGTTGACTTTGTCCCAGGGCAGAATAACGATTCTGAATCCCAGGACCCTGCACATGAGTGTGTGGTTCTTGAGTAAGAATTTCCTGGATTGGACCGCTCAGAAGAAATCCTGAAGGTGCTTAAGGTTTCAGGGAAACCCACTACCAGGAAAGCTTATTCCTTTAGATGGAAAAAAGTTTTCTTAACTGGTGGTCCTCCAGAAAAATAAACCCAGTAGTAGCAGGGTTGTCTATAGTTCTGCAATACCTAATACACCTGTAGTCGTTAGGCCTATGGCCTTTTACCTTAAAGGTGCACTTAGCAGCAGTATCAGCATACATGTTAGCAAGAAAAGTCTTTGGCCTCACAACCCATTTTAGAAATTTTTTTTAAGTGATAACCCACTTGCAGCACCAGTGAGGGACCCTATTCCACACTGGGACCTCAACATATGCCTTGTCCAGGTCATGGAGGCTCCTCTCGAGCCCATGGAAACTGCAGACCTAAAGTATGTCACGTGGAAAGCCACATTCCTGGTTGCAGTGACCTCTGCTAGAGGGGTACGTGAACTGCAAGCCCTCCTCACAGAGCCAAATTGCATAATTCCCCAGAGGAGCAAAGTAGTTTTTAGAACCAGAAAAAAAATATTTCCCAAGATGGTCTTTGAATTCCACGTGAATCAGTCGGTGACCCTCCGTGTACTCTTTCTAGTCCAAGTGTGGAAAAGCTGTACAATCTGGACCTAAAGCAGGTCCTTACTATTTACTTGAACTGGACAAAAGATGTCAGGGGTACCCCTTGTGGAATGTGCTCTTAGGAGTAGTAGTAGTAATAGTAAAAAGTTTATTCTGTAATTTCAGAAAAAGATAGCCAGTTGAGCCAAGGCTCATGTACAATGGGGTTCCAAAGTGCAAAAGACAGTTTCACATTCTCTTAAGCCTCTCAGTTGCATTTTCCCAGCTTTTTTCAAAGCATAACTGAATGCAAGACTGTCCAGTGATAGACCTCTTTGTAGCCGATTTGCCTTTGCCAACCTCACCAAAGGTAATGAAAAGCTGCATACTCTGGGACCTGACATCTTTTGTCCAGTCCAGGTAGACAGTAAGGACTTGCTTTAGGTCCAGATTGTTGAGGATGAGGGTCATCCCATTGTTAGACATTTGCAAAGCAGCTATCTGGAAAACAGTACACATCTTCACAAAGCATTGCTGTTTGGACATACAGTCCAGATGGGATGCCAACTTTGGAAATGCAGTCTTTTAGAACCTTTTTCCTAACTAGGTTCTGGACCCAGCCTCTCAAACACCTGCTACAGAACCCGCATAAAAGTGTAAAAATGTAAGCGAGGGATTCCTAGCATTAGAAGAAAAAAATGACTCACCGCAGTAATGCTGTTTCTTCTTAAGGGATCACTCAGTAGGTTTACACCCCCTACCCTGCCTCCCCTTACAGAACCTGAAATAGGTTTACAAAAGAATCTGTTCTTTTTTCATTGAGGTTGCTTGAGCATTACAATTGCAGTTCCTACAGTTTTAAGTTCATTATTAAGGTTTTGGTAAGCCTGTTTTCAGTTTGTTTGGTGTGTTTTAAAATTGCTTAAAAATGTTTTCAAAAGTATTTTGGTTGCCTTTTAGCTAGTTTCACTAGCCGCTGCTCCACTTTGGTTTGGAAACCGATCTGAGTAATGGCCAGAGAGGAATGTGGTTGCAGAGTCTGAACCTACATTCCAGATTTAAAAATGTGCATAGGCTCTATCTCCAAGATGTCACTCTCCACCAAGATGACTGCATGAAGCATAAACATAGTGAGGGATCCCATAAAAAGAGACGATATTACTACGGTGAGTAGTTTTTTTTTCCTTTTAGTCCAGTGAGTGGGGGGTTGCATCAGCTGCACTAGCCACTGTTGCTAGACCATAATTGACCCCCACCCTTGAATATGGGTCCCTATTTTTTGTCTAATATGCCTCATACAGTGTTGTTAATTTGCCTTTGGAGCTTTATACGATACTCTTAAAAATGTCAGTAATATTCTGAAAAATTGGTGCCCTGGATCTAGAATCAAATTTAAAAACTTTGTGTTGTTACTCAGAGTAAGTGAGTTACAATAACAGACTGACTTAGCATCAGAACTTAGGTTTGTGAACGGTGTGTGGGATTTGAGACCTTTAATCTTAAAACAGTACCAAGAGCCTTTCACTTAAAAATGTGTGAGCGCTGTGTGTTCATTTTATTATCATCAACTTTTTAATTATTTATCAAATATTATTAATCAATCAAAACTTTATTTAACCAGGCATAACACCATTGAGCAAGCTCATTTTCAAAGTGGTCCTGGACAGAAAGGACAAATACAGAAGAAGATGGGGGTTAATACACATATGATAACTAGATTAAGTGCATCAAACTGTAAGGACATTCTTATACAAATACATAGTGCAAATAGGGGTAGTCAGTAATCAGATACATAATTTAGATAAATCAAGCTGTAAGGTCATTTTTATACAATAATGTGAAAACAGGCCATAGCTGTTACCAAGCATGCATGAAAATTGAATCTTCGAGTCCTCGGTTATGCTTCCCTGCGTAGGTCAACATCAGCCAACAACAGAGTTCATACTCCCCTTATTCAGTAGGAGTATTTAACAGTGGTATAGAAATAGAGGATAGCAAGTAGAGCCACTGAAGGGAGGAAGAGTACAGGAAGCCCGTTCAGGGAGGAGACGTACAGGAAGGAGGAAATACAAGTAGACAGAAGAGCAATTGGAGTTAGGGTACACTAAGGTTGTACGAGGATGATTACAGTATGATTCACCTGTTGCAGAAGCAGGCTTCCCTTATATTATTTATTTATTTAGATTTTGATAACCGGGAAAGCTCACTGAGACCAGAGGTCCCTTTTTCAGGAGCGACCCGGATTAGTTACAGACAATAATGACATATATTGGCAGGAGTACACAGTAGTGCATACATTGGTAGGAGTACACATTAGCTGGAGCATACATTGGATAGGATATAGAGTACATTACAGAGCATGTCAGTTACACACACATAATAACATAGCAAATAAATCAGACATACGACATCTTAACCAACAATGCTTTAGGGGAGAGGTGGTAACAGCAATATGCTGGATATATTGCCAGCCGGTGGGCTGACTTCCGTGGGAAAAGCAAGTTTTAGCCACCAAGACTAAGTTCCGGGTTAGCGGTTACAGCCACAGAGACTAAGCTCTAGCAGGTATACTTTCAGGCCAGACTTAAAACCCTGAATACTACAACAATTACCCAAGTCAACAGGGAGAAGGTTCCATAAATGTGGGGCAGCGTACCTAAAGGAGCACTTGCCACAGTTAGTTCGGACACGAGAGATGTCTAGGGGACGGCCAGTGGAGGATCTCGGGCCCCGTCCCCGGACTTTGGGATTTAGCAGCCCACGCAGATGAGGAGGAGGGCCAACAGTGGTAAATTTGAAGGTTAATAACTTGCAATTAAAGCTTTAAAGGTGTAGAGACCTAGGATAGCGGTAAGCCTTAGAGTTTTTTGCATGGTATTCCACATGGAAGGTAGAGAGAAGTTAATTGTGGCTGAGCAATGACGTGTCTTTATTCTTGGGACAATATGGGTGATTAGCACAAAGCGTCTCCGCTTGTAAAGTCCCTTTGAACGCTCAAACATCCCAGCAATGTAGGTAGGCAGTTTATTAGTCAGAACCCTGTAAAACCAGAGAAGTGCATTCCTTTGCCTCCTCTTGGCCAAGGAGGACCAGCCCAGTGCCTCGTAGAGGAGACAGTGGTGGGTGCATGAGGGTAAGTTCAGGATAAACCTCAAAGCACGGTGATATAAAGTGTCAAGCTTGCTTAGTGCCGAGTTAGGACAGTGGCTGTACAAAACGTCAGTGTAGTCAAGCAGTGGAAAAAAGGTAGTTTGGACAGTCCTCCTTCTAGCTTCTCAGGTAAGGAGATTCCTAATGTGGAAGAAGACACCTAAGCATTGTCTTAACTTTTTGGACAGTTCGTTCAGGTGAACCATGTAATTGAGTTTGTTATCCAGTCAAAAACCCAGATACTTAAAGTTGTCCACAATTTCCAGTGCCTCGCCAAGCAGTGTATGGACCAGGAGACTACATGGAAGATTTTGGACAGAGGAGGTGGACGGAGAGATAATCATGGCCTTTGTCTTCTTAGCATTAAGGAGAAGCTTTAGGTTTAGGAGGTTGTGTTGCAGGATGACGAAATGGTGCTGTAGTTCTATATGTCTAATATGCCTTGTTCTAGCGAGGAACTGATAGTGTAAATGACCATGTCGTCTGCAAATAGATGTATGTTAGCAGTGTGTATGTAAGAGTCAATATTATTGATATAAACTGCGAAGAGTAAGGATCACAAAATGGATCCTTGTGGTACTCCATGAGTTAAAGCTTTTAGCGGTGATAGTTTTGTCTTGAGCAAACAACGCTTTAAATCAAGACGTGTAACATCTATGATTTCAGCTCCTGAACGTGCACGTAATTAGTTTGTGAGATGTCTGATTACTATTTATATTTTTGTATTATCGGTAAGTATTGTCTGTTTTTTTTCTTTTTTCCATCATTGATTTGTCTTAGTCTGCCTGCTGGCCAGCCCTCTTCTGTCCTGGTCCCATCACCCATCTTCCTAGGACTTAACCTTCACACTGGGAGGTCCAAGATTAATTATCCCTCTTTGTGAGGCCAGGGGGGTTCACGCTATGCCCCCTGCCACCCCCCAGCACAATCTGGATGTCTGGAGAAAGTGCCTATTTAGTGGTCAGGGCTTGCATAAGGTCTGACTGTCATCCGAGTCTACCAAGGTTTTTCCTTCTGGTTTTGTGCCCAGGGCTGCCTATTGTGGAATACTTCCCATGTTCCTGCAGAGGTGCACACACTTGTATCCGTGTCCAAGGGCAGGCTCTCCCATTACTGAGATGATCTTGCTGTGCTGCCTCCCGGCTTCTATCAGGTGGAAGGCTAGCAGCAGGATGCCTTGTCCTCTTTCCCTTAAGGAAGGAGAGCTGTCTGTGGGATGCTCCATTCTCCCCCCACCCCCGCGCTCCTGATTGACTTAATGCATTCCTAAACCTGGGTCACCATGTCAATGAATGGTAGCACTACCATTTTGCTCCCGGGCTGGCTACCACTATGCTACCAGGCTGGTATAATTATTGTCTTTTAATGTCTTATTGCAAAGTGAAGTTTTGTTTAATGGTGTGGCTGAGCATGGGATTTTAGCCCAGCCCCCAATCAGTAAAATAAAGAAAAGAAACACTACCTCCTGCTGGAAGGGTGTGTGAGCAGCTGCCTTCATAACTAGGAATAATCAGATCTTTGTTGTGATGGTGAAGAGGGCAAGAGCGGGACACTGACAAATGAATGGTAAGTGATTGAGTGTTCTGGCAGTGGCAGTGCGTCTCTCACAGGGTTGGGTTGGCGTTCCTCTTCCACAACATTAGCGGCCCCTGTAATAGAGCCAGGAAGGTTCACTTTCTGTACACAGGATAAACTAATGTTTGATGAGACCCCTGGATGGGCTCAATTGGCAGAAGGGCGTCAGTACAGGGGATAATTTCCAATGTCTTTGATGGACACTGGCATTTTCAGGCCCCACACCATGTGTCTGAGTGCCTGCCACTGGATAAAGTGTGTGTTTTGTCAGGGGGAAGGAGGCCCTCCCCAGAGCCTCTGCCACAAAAGGGATAAACTGTAAGGGTACAGGCAGCTGCAGTCTGATAGTTTTATTTATTTATTTATTTATTTAAGCGTTTCACCAGGAAAGACATACTGAGCAATGAAATGCTCATTTCAAACAACATGAAGTCTTGCTATATTATGACATATGCAGTTTGTCCCAGCCTTAGAACTGCTCCGGAGGTGAAAGAGTTAAAGTCCATGCCAGGCATGGAACTTAGAGCTCGAGCTTGGTTGAAAATTCTATCTGTTGTTCTTCAAACTTAAACTGTCAGATTCTTTACTCCGCCTCACTGAACAGTCGCTCCGGAGATTCCTCCTTCTGCACGGTTCATTTTGTCGGTTAAAGTATAAAAGTTTTCGGTTTTTTAACCGAAATTAAACCGCAACTGGTCGGTTCAAGCTCTATCTGTGGTATTGTAAGTACTAGATAGGTTTTACATTTATTTTCTGTGTGGAACTTGTAAACATTTTTATCGGTTCGGTTTGAACCGATGAAGTTACTTCTATTACATTACAGTCTTTTAGAAGTGCGGTTCCTCGGTTCTTATCGGTTCTAAAAAAAATGGATTTAATTACGTTTTTTTCCACAACCCGTGACACGGTTGGGAACTGATAAGGGAGTCTTGCTTGGCAGATTGCCGTAAAAGGGCAAGTTTTTGGTTAGGCTGGCACTATGTCTGAGAAACCCAAAAGAAAAACCGGGCCCACTGGGTTTCAGCACTGTGTTGTATGTGGGGAAGCCTTTGCCAAGGCTGACCCCCACACCACATGTGTTTATTGTCTGGGGTTGACCACCTCAATTCAGACTGCCAGATTTGCATGGGTTTTCCTGCAGCTACCGTGGTTAAGAGAGTTGGTAGACTCAGGGAATGGGAGGCCATAAAGTCTGCTGACCCAGATGGCCAGCCCGGTTCAGTTCAACCGAACCGGAGGGAGTGCCCTCTGACCAGGGCGATACTTCCTCGGGCAAAAGGAGAGCCGACTCTGAGGAGTCGGTTCCAACAAAGAAATCTAGAAAATCAGCTGGTGTGGAGTCAAAACTTCCGCCTCCAACCGCTGAAGAAATAGCTAAAGCAATAAAATTGTTCAGTCTTCTCGTCTGACCAAACCGCATCATCAGGTAAGGCTGTTCGGTCGGTTCCTCCGGTTCAGGAGTATTATTTAAGGGAATTTTATGAACCAGAGGAGGGGGAAGAGGAGTATGAGGAGAGTGAATGTGGTTTTGAAAGTCTGGATGTGCCCATTGAACCGGACATCTCTCCAGACAGACCTTCAGGAGTGTCTCCCCCTAGGCTTTCTGAGTCCCCTTCTCACTTCATGTTTTAAAAAAAAAGTGGCTGAAACCCTCCAGCTCCCTATGGAGGAAGCTGTGGATGATCAGAAGGAGCCTGATTTTGTAGAAATGATGGATATCCCAGAGTCTAGGAGACTGTCTATTCCTCTGCATAAATCTTATTGGAAACAGACAGTAAAGATTTTAAAAGCTCCTCACACCATACCTCCTGTTGATAAAAGAATGGACAAAAGGTATGCATTATCAGGCTCTGATACGGAGTTCCTTACACAACAATGCAGCCACGTGGGGGTGATGCAGGCTGCAGCCTGTGACAAGGCAAATGTTCCCTTAGCCTCTCACCCCCCTGACAAGGACTCCAGAAAGATAGATGCCATGGCAAAGAAACAGTACATGGCAGCTTCCTTAGGACTCAGACAGGCTAATTATATGGCTTATGTTGCTAGATATCAAAAATCCAGATGGGATACTGTTTTAGCTCTAGCAAAGCAGGTTCCTGGCCAGCTGGCAGAAGAGCTGGAGCAGGTGGCCCCTGATGGTATTGAGGCATCCAAGGTAGAATTCCATGCTGCAGTGGACTCTAATGATGCATCATCCAGAGTCATGGCTACATCTGTGGCTCTCCATAGAATGGCTTGGCTCAGATGTACTAGCCTGTCACAGGATACCCAGACTAAGGCCATGGATTTCCCTGTGGTGGGCAACTCTCTGTTTGGGGAACAAACAGAGAATTACAGGAAGAAAATGGATGAATATAGGACCACCTATAGGAGTGCACAGGCCAAGGAAAGGCAAGTCACTTTCCAAAGGCAGCCTCCCAGGGGCAGGAGTAGGCCTTTTCATAGGCCTTTTTACCAAGCCCAGGATTCCTCTTCAGCTTTTGCACTGAAGGGGTTCTTTAGAGGGAGAGGCAGACGGGGTGCAGGCAGGCCTGCTTCCACCCCTCAGCCTAAAGTCCCTGCCAAACAGGCACCCTGATGGGGTGCCCAGGGCCGATTCTCCACTACCTGTATGGGGCAGGCTGGCTTACTTTGTCCAGGACTGGGAGTCTCTAACGTCAGACAAGTGGGTCCTGGAAGTAGTAAGCCAAGGACTGGTTCTCAGCTTCAAAAAATTTCCAAAGATGAGAATCAGATCCTCTCCACCTGCAAATCCTTCAGAGGCTCTTGCCCTGGAGGCAGAAGTGTCTACCCTCCTGGCTCTCAGAGCTGTGGAAAGGGTTCCACCCCTACACCAAGGCAAAGGGTTGTACTCCAGGTACTTCCTTACCCCAAAAAAAGATGGGAGAATGGCGGCCCATCCTGGATCTCAGGTATCTAAACAAACACCTTTTAAAACCAAAATTCAAAATGGTGACTCTGGGAATTATTTTACCCTCTTTAAGGCCAGGGGACTGGCTAGTGTCCCTGGACCTCAAGGATGCCTATGTTCATGTTCTCATCAGAAGCTCCCATTGAAAGTACCTCAGCTTCGAACTGCCCTGAGGTCATTACCAGTTCAGAGCAATGCCCTTCGCCTACATCTGCCCCAAGGGTATTCACAAAATGCCTGGCAGAGCAGTTGCCCACTTAAGAAGGCAAAATTGCCATCTTCCTACTTGGAGCGACTGGCTCATAGTAGGCCAGTCCACAGACCAAGTCAGGTTACACCTTCAAGTAACTCAGCAACTGCTAACTTCTGTAGGTTTCCTTCTCAATCTTCCAAAGTCAGTCCTAGAGCCTGTCCAGCTTCTCACCTTCATAGGTGCAGAACTGAACACAAAAGAAGCCAGAGCCTTCTTTCCTCTGGAAAGGGCAAGTACTCTGATTTTTCTGGCTTCCTCCTTCACCCTGCGGGTCTCTCGACCAGCAAGGCACTTTCTACAGCTCCTGGGACACATGGCTGCTTCGACAGCAGTAGTGCAGGGAGCCAGATTTCAGATGAGGGACATCCAGTTCCATTTGAGAGCCTTTTGGTCTCAAAGAAAGGACCTTCTAACCAAATTAATTCCAGTGACTCGAACCCTGATCCAGGCCCTTCAGTGGGGGCAGGACCAGGGCAATTTGACACAGGGGTTCCCCCTTACCCCTCAGCCTCACTCCTTAATCCTTACTACAGATGCATCCCTATTGGGGTGGGGAGCTCACATGGGCGACCTCACCACCCAGGGATTGGGGTCCCTCAGGAATCTCTGCTCCACATCAATCTGTTGGAACTCAGAGCAGTTTTTCTAGCACTTCAAGTTTTTTCCAAATCTGTTCAGAACAAGGTTATTCAAGTCAGAACAGACAATACCACCACAGTGTGGTACATCAACAAGCAAGGGGGCACTCGGTCTATGGCCTTGTGCACCGAAGCAACAAAGTTGTGGTCTCTGGCTTACTCCCTGAACACCTCCCTTGTAGTAGTTCACCTCCCAGGCAAGGGCGATGTCCTGGCAGATGCTCTCAGCAGGATTTCCCAAGGCCATCACGAATGGGCTCTGGATCCCCTAGTTCTGGAGGTGGTATTGCCAGATGGGGCACACCCCAGATAGATCTTTTTGCAGCCCCAGACAATCACTAACTTCTCTTTTGTTGCAGGCCCCAGTGTTGGGCTCAGTCCCCTGGGTGCCTTCCTTCTCAGTTGGGAAGGAAGTTTCTCATGCCTTTCCACCCTTCCCTCTCCTGTTCAAAGTGCTAGTTAAAATCAGGTCTCAATCCTGCAAGATGTTTCTGATTGCTCCAGACTGGGCCAGACAGCCCTGGTACCCACTCCTTATGTCCTTAGCAGTCCACCGTCCCTGTGTCTCCCAGGAATCACAATCTGTTATCCTGTGCTCAGGAGAGGTTTGGGTACCAACCTCAACTCTTTCAATCTCAAGGCCTGGCTCTTGAAGAGTTAGAGTTTGCTGACCTACACCTTTCCCAAGGTGTATTGGATATTCTGAAGGCTTCTAGGAAGCCTTCCACCGGGGCTACTTATAATTCCAAATGGAAGAGATTTTTCCATATGGTGCTCTGGGAAGCATATTTCCCCAGAATCTGCTGACTTAGCCGCAGTTCTGGATTATATGGTACATTTAAATACTTTAGGGTTGAGACCAGCTATCCTAAAAGTGCACTTGGCAGCTGTGTCTGCTTTCTTGTCAGCAGGTAAGCCCTCTTCTCTTTCAGCTCATCCTGTATTCTCCAAGTTTTTCACAGGGTTGCTTCACACCAACCCCCCATTTAGGGATCCTTCCCCTGCCTGGGATCTTAATATTTGCATTGCCCAGCTTATGCAACACCCTTTTGAGCCCTTGTCCTCAGCAGAGCTCAAGTACTTGACTTGGAAAACTGTGTTTTTGGTAGCCATCACTTCTGCCAGGCGCATAAGTGAGTTACAAGCATTGTCAGTGGAGCCTGATTTTATCTCCTTTCACAGAGATAAGGTAGGCCTCAGGACTAACCGAAAGTTCTTGCCTAAGGTGGTCTCAGATTTCCACCTTAATCAATCTATATCTCTCCCTGTGTACGTCACTGGCCATTCCTCTTCTGGTGAGAGGAGGTTGCACAGTTTAGATGTCAAAAGATCACTTAGCTACTACATAGATCGTACTAAAGGTCACAGGTTTAACTCCTCCAACTGTTCCTCACTTATGGTGAGGTTGGCAAAGGAAACCTGCCACTAAAAGATCCATTGCCAGGTGGATCTGCCTCTGTGTCCAATTCTGCTGTGAAAACTGGTAAAGTTCCTCCCTCAGGCCTGAGGGCCTCACTCCACCAGAGGTACAGCTACGCCTCTGGCTGCTGCCAGGGACATCTCTATCCTAGAGATATGTCAAGCAGCTACCTGGAAAACGGTGCACACTTTTACTAAGCATTACTCCCTGGACATCCAGGCTAGGAGTGATGCTCGTTTTGGCACAGCTGTGCTTCAGAGCCTATTTCCTAAGTAGGTTCTGTCCTTCCTCCATGGAGGTACTGCTGTGTAGTCTGCATATATCATAATATAGCAAGGCTTAATGTTGTTTGAAGAAAAAATTACTCATCTTAGTAATGTTGTTTCTTCTAATGGAGTCTTGCTATATTATGATCTCCCCCCCCTGCCTGCCCCTCTCAGAACCTTACTCTTGGGGATGTGGGTGGGCAGGGCAGCGTTGGCACTTTTTAGATGCCCACCTTGTTTTTCACCCCTCCTTTTGGGGTGATCTTTGTTGTGTTGTCATTTTTTTGGGTCTCCTGACTTGAGTCTTCTTTGTGGCACCAAAAAATTTGTTTATTTAATTAAGTAGCCAGTTGGCTAGTGTAGATTTACAGCTTCCACACAGGGTCTTAGTGAGTTTTTGCTTGTAAAGATCTGACAGTTTAAGTTTGAAGAACAACAGATAGAATTTTCAACCGAGCTCGAGCTCTAAGTTCCATGCCTTGCATGGACTTTAACTCTTTCACCTCCGGAGCAGTTCTAAGGCTGGGACAAATTGCATATGTCATAATATAGCAAGACTCCATTAGAAGAAACAACATTACTAAGGTGAGTAATTTTTTCTTCCAGATGCGTCCTGGGTCGGCGGGGAAGTGGGAGAACAGTATGGGATTCAAACAACCAAAAAGGAACTTACAGTAAGACAAATTAAATGACACAATCAGCAAAATACATGTTTACACTTGAAGGCATTCATTACAGTACCAGAAAAAAATAAGTTTTGGTGAGCCAGTACGAATAAGAGATGCAGTCAGATGAATACATGTTGACAAATGAAGGTATTTATTTTAATACCAGAAGAAAATAATAATATTGGAAGCTTAAGCAAGACAGTAGCACCAGTAAATATAGAGTAAGTGCTCTCAAGTGTTAGAGAACAAAGGGGGTAGAGGGTGGGGGAGGAATGATTAACAAGCAACACTTGCATGAGTATCTTCAGAAAAAGTGTGATCATGTGGTACAGAACAAAAAGGTGGGGGTAGCAAGGGTTGGGGAGGTATGTTACAAACCAGCAAATTGCACGAGTAACATACAAGTGTGATATGCAATGGGGAACAAGGGTGGTGGTATGGGAAGGGGAGTAATTAACCACAGCTGCAGTAGGGGGAGTATAGGTCGTTTAGGAGGGTGTTGAGGGCATGAGGGGAGACAGCGTGACGGATGGTTGTAATAAGTGTGTTCCAAAGTTTAGGGAAGTGGTGGGAGAAGGCAGCCTGGGCTGCCGAGATAGACCTGGGAGGGATGGTTAATGTGCGGGAGTCATGGTTTTCAAGGGAGTGAGAGGAAGGTGGTCTGAGTGAAAGAGAGGAGGAGGAGGAGGAGAGAGTGAAACCAAAATTTAGCTTGGAAGCTGGCACTGTGGTTACTGCTCCTGTTTTCAAGGGAGGGAAGGGAGGGAGACTGGTATAGGTTGCAATGATGGGTGCGGGGAGGGCAGCTAAGAGCAAAGTGGCAGAAGGAATGAAAGAGAGTGTCCAGCTTGATTAGGGAACATTTGGCAGTGGCACTGTAAACTACATCCCTGTAGTCAAGGATAGGGTGGATCATTTTCTGGACAAGCGCACAGCGTGCCGGCAGTGGAATACACCCACAGTTTCTAGTGGAGCATGGGGCTAGATGATTACCAGGTAAGATCCTGAAGAGAGTGGATGTGAAGTTGGTGGGGAGAAAAAAAAATGTATGAGACCAGCAGAGACATTGTAAATTCTGAGCTGGACAAATACTGATGGAACACTTCCATGGTGAGCTCTATAACCTGTTGTTGTGTTGCAGTCAATGCATGAGGCTATAACACTGCGGAATGAAATGAAACATGGGCCATATAGTAATGTGTTGGGTGTTTCCCTTTGCAGCCGCCGTTTCCTGTATATTGTGAACTTGGATGCACCATCAAACGGGCACCGGAAGATTGCACGTCAGAGCAAATGGGACATCGGGACTGTGCAGTGGAACCCACATGAGGCATGCTCGCACTGCTTTGCAGCCTCTGTAAGTACCTGTTCTTGTTCTGAAGTTTCCCTGTTGTTTTTGTTGCTACTTCTTGAGTACAGATCGGCTTTCTCTGTGCCCCCTCCCAATCCCACCTCAAAAACCCACCTTTTGACTTTCCTGGTGGTTCAGTAGCAGTGCTTCTTACTGCCACCAGTGAAACCGAGACTGTGTGTGTGTGCGTGCGCGCCCAATGATCCCGCACTAGTCTGTCTTGGGCTGGGCACAATTTGGAGGTAATGCTCTTGGTTCCTAGGGAGGGCATGGGTTGCCTGGCATATATGCGCCTCCTGCTGACTGTCCAAGGAGCAGCATTAGCATCAGCTGTGAAAACAGCTGTTTGCCCACCCTGGTGAGTGGAGGCAGAGTGCAGTCACAGCTGCCCTGGTTGTCAGGTGAGGATAGCGGAAAAATAGGATAAAGATCTATGAAAATAAACTTGTCTTCTCTCCAGTTTATGAAACATTGAACACTCAATACATTCCTTAATTATAGTGGGAATTGCGAAGTGTTCTTATAAAATGGGTCAAGATGGCCATCGCAGATACAAGTACTAATCTCTGGACAAACCAGGTCACATGACCATGTTCATGCATACTCTCACCTGCATGATTATGCATTTTTCTAGGCCAGCATTTTTAATACAGACCATTTCATGTATTGGAGTGTTCCTTGGCATGTGCTAGAGGAGTGCCTGTATTTCCTAACAAATGTAGCTCCCTGTCATGTGTCATTGCCATTGTATAGCATGCAATGTTTAATACTTAATCTGGGGTAAATCACTGTCAAGAGGGACAACAAAGATGAACTGTAAGTCATTTCTGCCGTAACAGTACTGTGTTGATCTTACTTCGAGAGGGTTCTTTCAGTAGGTCATCACATATAGGACTGGCGCCACCTGGCGTCAGGCTGCACGGCAGACTTTTCTAGCAATACCTGACATGGGACTGCCCACCTGATGTTACGTGACCTACGTCGGCGTGACTGTATATAGTGGGCAGTCTGCATGCCCGCCCTCCAGTTCTTTCCTGCCGTCGTCTCGTGTCACGTCGCATAGCAGACTTCCATATAGCGATCATCAAGAAAGTGTCTTGCGTCGGATTTTCCCTTGCTAATTTCCTTACTAATTTTATGTTTCTTATTGATGTCTTCTCCAAAGAAGAAGTGCTCATCCTGTGGCATGCAGATCCTGCACAAAGGCGTCACCTCAAGTGCGTCCTTTGTCTAGGCCTGGACCATCCAGTCTCCTCCTGCCCTGAGTGTCAGACCTTCAGTCAGGCCACAAAAAAGAGGAGACAGCAGGCTTTGAAGGCCCATCTGCTAAAAGCCCGCTTGGCTTCTCTTGAGAAGAAAATGGATAGGCTTAGACATTCTTCATCCGAAAAGGCCTCTCCTTCCAAAAAACATAAGGAGAAATCTAGGGAGCGGGAGCACTCCACGGATGACGCCAGGCCCTCGATGAGCAAGGCCCAGACACCGCCCAGCAAGGACGTCTAAGTCTGGTAAATCTACAGCAGGTCAGTCGGCCCTCGGCTCCTCTGGGGACCGCCCGGCAGCCAGTAAGTTGGCTACCCAGGCTGTGGGTACTCTCCCGGCTCCGGTCGATAAGCTGGCTGGGGGATCCTCCCCAACCCGTCCCCATCCAATAAGTTGCCCGTCCTTGACGACCGCATGGGTATGGTTCCTCCCGTTGGGGCCTGATGGTGCCTCGCTTGACGTCTGGCGGGACCAGAGGGAGAAAGCCCCTCTCCCTCCTCCTCCTTTCTCGCCAGTACCCTCCAATTTACCGGTGGGTACCTCCAGCGATGACAGCGGAGAACGCCTTGACTCTGTCAATGCCTCGGGGTCTGCTCCGCTCTCTTCTAGGATCAACAAGAAGGAGGCTCCTCTACAGCCATCCTGCCTTACAATAGAGGCATCTCCTCCGCCTTCCAGCGGGCTTCTGGCGCCTCCAACGCTGGTTGTCCCGACGACAGTTCCACAGCCAGGACCGGTTGTCTGGACTCTGCTGCTGGCCCCGACGCCGGATCAGGTTTCGCCGCCGGGGTTCCTTCGTCCGGTTTCGCCGCCGGCCCCCCTTCTGGCGCCGGATCGGGTGTTGCCGGTTTCCACGTCTGTTCCCCTGATGTGGGTTGTCCCGACGCCTGACCCTTTGCCCATTTACACAACAGCGGGTCCGACGTGGGTACCCCTGACGTCAGATCTGATGTCGGGGATTTATACCAGACCCCAAATTGTCCCTAAGACATCTGCAGGGTATCCTGGGGCTACTACCTGGGGCCCCGCCCAGAACGGAGCAATTTTGGACAGTTCTACCCTGGATCCAATCCCTATTTGAATTTTCAGGGATTCCACTGTTATTATCCCTCACCGCTTCCTGCTCCTCCTCCTCCCCCTCAGCCTCAGCCTACTCCTCCACCCCCCTCCTCCCCCCCTCCGGTCACCCCGGATTTCAAGGCCCTAATCCAGTCTTGGTGGCAGGGGGCATGGTCAGAGTTGGTCTCGGACCTGGAGACTAGGCTCCCACAACTGCGGTCTCCCAGGTCACCTTCTCTGAGCAGCTCTTCCATTACCACCGTACACATCTCAGGGAAGACTTGGCAGGATGTTCCCCTGACCAGACGTCGTCCTGTCGAGGAGGCAGATGACGATAGTTCAGAGGGGGCGGACGATTCTTCTGAGGAGGTTCCGGAGGACACCGAGGATACGAAAGGCAAGGAGTCTCCGAAGTCCCCACCAGAGGACCCTGCCTTTTCAGATCTGTTGAGGTCCATGAAGGAGTATTTCGACTGGGAGTCAGAGGAACAGGACCCCATGAGACGGAGACTGGCGGAGCATCTCGACCTGGAATCTCTGTCTCTGGTCCCTATTCCTCCCTGGATGGCACCTCACCAAGACCTTACCACTACCACGTGGCAGATGCCTCATATCCTCCCAGCTGTCCCCAAACAGGCAGACAGGCTTTACCGGGCAGCGAAGGATGCCCCGTTTCTCAAGGTTCATCCCAAGACTGACTCTGTGGTCTTCTCTGCGGCTCATGATTGCTCCTCTACACCTAAGCACATGAGCATCTCTCCTCCTGACAGACTCGAGGCAGATGGACCAGTTTGGAAAGAAGATTTACTCGTTAGCCACGTGTGACCTTCGGTCCCTCAATTACGTGGCCCACATGGTGTCCCACCAGAAAGCTACCTTGGCCAGACCAGAAGCGCGAGTCCAATCCATGGACCCCTCCCCTTTGAAGGAGGAACATGCCAAGGATCTCTGCATCTCCAAAGTTTCTTGTAGGCGTGCTTTGCGCGCCACCTATGACTCTGTCGACTCGGTGGCTTGCACCTCGGCAATGGCCGTTGCCCTTGGATGGCATTCCTGTCTTCATCTTTCTGGACACGTCAATGAAGTCCAGTCGGCCCCTTTTAGGGGCTCGGTACTTTTTGGTGGGGACAAAGATACCATCACAGACCTACAGGACAAAGGGCTTGCCCTTAGGTCCGTGAGGTCGAATGTACCGATCGGGCTCTCAACAACAGCTCTTTCAGAAAAGGACATGGAGGCAGAGGAAGAATATTCGGGTGCGCCGCCAAGGGAAGTGCAAGGACATGGGTACAGCCACCCCTCCTG
The DNA here is from genome assembly GCA_016271365.2 of Neoceratodus forsteri. Classification (NCBI taxonomy): domain Eukaryota; kingdom Metazoa; phylum Chordata; order Ceratodontiformes; family Ceratodontidae; genus Neoceratodus; species Neoceratodus forsteri. Next base: position 1,058,555,993 of record CM028130.1, on the reverse strand, counting down.
CCTCCAAAAACCAGAGATTTTCAGGAGGCCCTCCCCCTGAACGGCCTGCCACTTCTTGACTCCCTGGCGCCACTGCCTCCTCAGTCTCGCGACGGGAAGCAGATGGGGGTTCGCCCTCCACGTGCAGGAGTGGAGAGCGATCACCTCCGGCGAATGGGTCCTGCAACTAGTGTCCGTAGGACACGCCATAGGATTTCTGGAAATCCCTCTGGAAACTCTTCCCCGGAAGTCCTCCTGTTCTTGAGTCTTGGCCCTCCTACTTCGCGAGGAGGTAAACTTGCTCTTGCTCAAGGAAGCAATTGAGCGGGTGCCCTTCGGGCAAAGGGGAAAGGATTTTTAGGTTTCTTTGCTCTAGCTTTTTTACTCTCTGCCTAGCTGCAGGATTTGGTTGCGTCCACTATCCAAAGCTTTATGAGCTGCCACCTCTGGTTCGTGTCCATATTGGGCTGAATTCTGGATAGGTACCCTTGTACCACCTCACCCATCCTCTCAAGGTTTGCCTTTCTAAAGTCCAGCACCTTTGTGTCTGATACCACCCCTTCCTTACCCATATTCAACTGGAACCATACTGTCCGGTGGTCACTCCCCGCCAGTGGTTCTTCTGTCCTTAGTTCCCTCACATACTCCCCATTGGTCAACATGAGGTCAAGGGTGTTCCCTTCCCTGGTTGGCTCACTGACCATCTGCATCAGGAAGCTGTCCTGGATGGCATCCAGCATTAACTGCTCTCTCCTACACTTGGTGGCAGGGGTACTTCAGTTCACTCCTGGCAGGCTGAAGTCCCTCACTATCACCACCCCCTCTTCCTGCTGGTCCTCTGGGTCTGCCCCGCTAGTTCTGTATCCAAGTCCTCTGTTAGGAAGGGTGGCCTGTACACCACTCCCAACCTTATTGTCTTATTCATGGAATCCTGGATTTGCATCCATAGTGACTCTGTTCTGCCCTCTTCCCCCTTCTCCCTTACACACTTCAGTCCCTCTCTCACATAAAGTGCCCACCCCATTTCCATTAACTCTGTCCCTATGGAATATCTTTTACCCTGGAACCACTAGGTCCCAATCATGGTGTTGGGTGGCCCATGTTTCGGTGATTGCCTCCATGTTCACCTACCCCTCTGCCATGAGTGCCTGCAGTTCCGTCATTTTACTCCCCAAGCTTCTGTCATTTAAGGAGACCACCTTCCAGCCCCTTATCTTCTCTCCTTCCTCCCCTGCCTCCCTTTCTGGCACCTCCTCTAGCACTTGCCCCTAGCCCTATGTCATTGTTATGGAGTGTAAGCCCACATAGTATCCCATTTTGGGGCCTCTGCAAACCTCCAGCCCCCCTGCTACCCCTCTCTATTAATTTAAATTCATTTTTCTTCTATGTACTCCTCAATCCTCTGCTTCAACATTTTCTTGCCCTCTTGGTTTAAGTGTAGCCTATCCTTAGCGTATAAACTGCTGTCCTCCCATGTCACACCCCAACCCCCCACTAGCCCATATCCTTTTCCCGACATCAGGTTCCTAGCCATGTGTTGCCATTTGTTATATTTATTTATTTTATCTTGGATTACAATACCGTTGAGCTAGTGGCTCGTTTACAGAGATTACGCTTTGAGGTAAATATGAGACAAAGACAGCATAAAAAACATAGGAGGAGATGAAAAGTTAAATACAGGCAAAGTGTGAAAACATAATAATAGACAATCATTTAGAAGTTACAAAATAGCAAACATGTTATTTTAGAAAAAAACAGTGTTGTCTAAATAATCAACAGATAATACAACAATTAGATTGTGTTCCAAAATTAGCGAACAGTTAAGGGAAAAGAGAAATGGGAAGGGACGGGGGGGGGGAGAGGGGGGAGACATCAAGGCTAGTGGAGGGGTTAAAAGTGAGAAGGTAAGAAAGAGAGAGAGAGAGAGAGAGAGAGAGGAGATGGGTCCGATATGAGACATGGACTGGGAGAGGAGGAGTGGCACTACCAGAGGGCAGGAGGGGATGGAAAGCAAGAGGCTGAGGGCTGTCCTTAGAAGGGGAGCATAATGGGAAATGGAGATTTGATAGTTATAGGGAGTGTGGACAGCTTGAAGAAGGGGCTTAAAGGTTAAGGACAGGGAAGGGTGGGTGAAGGAGTAAGAGTCCTGATTAAGGAAAAAGGAGGGGGGGGGATCTGAGAGGACTAACACATCAAACAGCGAAATTGTACTGTTGGAAAGTAGAGTGAGAGTGTAGTGTTGCATCGCAGAGGGGCAAAAGGGATTAAAAACCACAGTCACAGCTACTGCTTCTAAGCTACTGCTTGGTGCTTTAATCTTCCTTCCTATATTCAAAAATCAGGTTATCATTTTTTCCTTATGTTTAGAATTTATTTTGTTTTCTGTTCGGGCTTTTTTATTGGAATTATCACTTATGATACATCTTCTGTACAAACACACTGCTTTCAATTATATTTAGTTACCCATGCTTAATTTTTCTGACAGGCTTTAAATTCTAACCACAGGAAATCCCTCACTGATGCTTTACACAAGCATCATCTTCCCAGCAGAGTGATGCCCTGGAGGTAGAACCTTATGCAAATGATGGAATTTAGAACTTAAGGTTCAAACTGCACTGTCGTCATCCTCCACTTTAGCCCCTAATGGCAGATTTGTTTCTCTGCCTGAAGTGAGCAGTTACCCCAAAGTCAGCTCTGGTATTTCTGGTCTCCAGACATTTATTTTTAGAAATATTTTCAGTTTTAGCTATGTCTTGAATAACTGCATTAGTTAGGGTAAATAGATAATTTAGTTATGTAAAATAGATAATTTTTGTAAATAACTGCCATTTCTCCGGTTCCCAGGAGCCAGAGAAGGCTGCAGCATAGTGAGGTAAGGGTTCCCGCCTGAAGCAAACCACATTTGTTTTTCAATTTATTTGGTTAAATCTGTGTAAAGTGTTGTTTAAAATTGCTTTTTTTTTTGTGTGTGTGTTTTTTTTTGTTTGGGGAACCAAAATATTTTGTTTAAGGTCTTAACTGTTTGGCATGACTAATAGACCCAAGAAAAAGAAAACAAAACCAACAGGCATTAACAACTGTAAAAACTGCTTCCAGCTCCTGGTGAAAGCAGACTGCAGCAAACAGTCTTTAAGGTGCTTGGGTCCAGATCATAGTTTTACCAGTTGTGAGCTGTGTAAAAGGTTTTGCCTTAAAACCAAAAAGAAAAGGGCTTAAAAAAAAAAAAAAAATTTATGGCTTCTCTGTCTACCTCCATGTCACCAAAACACAATAAAGGCTGTGAGGGAGTTCTTAATGATGGTGGGAAAGCACGCATCAGGGGCACATCTTCTCATATACAGCAACAGCTCCTGTGAAAGGGGACAGAGAAAAAAGATAAAGTTGTTCAGCCATCAGATAAGCATGGAAAAAATGGTAAAGATACCAGCGTGTCTGAAAGGTTGAACCCTGAGTCCAGTGATAGGAAAAATACAAATAAAATAGCGTCAGAGCAGGCACTGGAGACAGTGTCTGCCAAGAAAAACCAAAAAGAAAAGAAAGTTCTTGCCACTCCTTTTGGGAAAAAAAAAAGGAGCAGGTACTTGACCCTAGACAAATGCCCTCAACAGGGGACATAAAATTTGGGAATTTGTCCAGGCATTCCAGGTCGTAGGAAATTTTAAGAACATGCCTCCACCCCCCCCAACCCTAGCTCAGGCTCTAGCCTATGAGGAAGGTGAGCCTGTTGAACCAGATGGTTCACCTGAGCAGGAGTGTGACTCCTGTCCAAGTCTTCCACAGGATTACTCCGTATATTCCTCCTTCATTAGGCAATGGTGAGCACTCTCTACATCCCCCTCAGAAACAGAGGAAGATGAGGAGGAAGCAGAATTTATGAATATGATGGGGTTAGCTCCTACAAGAAGGCTCCTGGGCCTCATACACAAATCCTTACAAAAAGCCACTTCAGAAATCATGTCTGCACCTACTTCAACTGCATCCTTAGATAAAAAGATAGAAAAAATTATCAGATGGACAAATGGGGAGTGAAATACCTGTATGCCCATACTGATCATCAAGGTGTAGTCCAAGTGGCTGCCTGTGAGAGGGTTATGGTTTCCTTCTTTGCACAGTCTTCTGAGAAGGACCTCAGAAAATTGGGTGATGTGGCCAAAAAGGTATATAGAACAGCTTCCGTGCTCATTAGACAGACAACTTACTTGGCTCATACAGGCCAGTACTAGAAAGCACTGTGGAATACAGTGCTGGCACTGGCTGATCAGGTTGATGGTGAGTTAGCACAGGATCTGACTGTCACAGCAAAGCCATCCCTGAGTGCCACCAAATACCAGTTCCACAGTGTTATTGAGGAGATTCTCCTGGCTAAGGGCAACCATCTTTTCCCAGCACACTCAGACCAAGGCCATGGATTTGCAATTCAAAGGAAATTCACTTTTTGTTGACGAAACAGTGGCATACATGAAAACAGTGGCTAAGCAGAAAACCATTTACAAAAACAACACTGATGAAGAAAAGGTCTCCACTACCCACAAGCCTTATGGTAGGGGAGGTGGTATAGAGGCTACTTTCCCAGAGCCTATGCCCCCTTTAAGTACCAAACCCAAAGAGGTTACCGCAGAGGCAGAAGGAGCTCCAAGTGTGCACCAGCCCCCAAGCCTCAGCCACACAATTGTCCCCAGATCACCCAAGCATTGCCGGGGGGCGAGGAAGGGAACACTGGCCCACTACAGGCAACTGGGTCCTGGAGGTAGTGGTTCGGGGTTATCCCTGCAGTTCAAAAAATTCCCTGAACTGCAGAAACACAAAAGCTTTCCAGCTCACTCTTCCACAGAAATAATTTTGCTGGAACCAGAAGTAAACAAACTGCTACCGGCAAAAGCAGTGGAAAAGGTCTCTGCCTTACAGTGGGGCTGTTTTCAAGGTACTTCCTGACCCACAAGAAAATTGGGAAGTGGTGACCCATTTTAGACCTAAGATATCTGAACAAATGCATAAAAAAAGAGGCTAAAGATGGTCACATTGGGCACAGTGATACAGGCCTTACAGTCTGGATTGGCTAGAGTCACTGGATCTCAAAGATGCCTATTTTCACATTCCAGTCAGACCTACCCGCAGAACATGACTCATGTTCAGGCTGGAAAACCTGGAGTTCATCATAAATCTGCAGAAGACCAAAACAAAACCTGTTCAGGTACTGGACTTCATAGGTGCAGAACTGGATACCTTGCAGGGGAAAGCCTTCCTCGTAAGGGGAGAGTGGCAGATTTGATTGCAACAGCAGAATCTTTCACAGTGGGCCAGCCAAGGCCTGCAAGTGAGTTTCTACAGCTAGTGGGCCACATGGCTGTATCCATAGTATTGGTGCTGTGTGCCAGGTTTCATATAAGGGATATTCATTACCACATGACTTAAGAAACCACTGGTCTCAAAGATGGGATTCTCTCTGCAAACTAGTGCTAGACACAAAAGCATTGGTATGGGCACTAGAGTGGTGGAAGGACAAAACCAACCTCAGCGAGGGCATACCCTTCCTCCAGCAAACCCCAACAAGTATCCTCACAACAGATTCTTCACTTCTTGACTGGGGCTCCAACCTTGAGTACCTCACAGTAAGTGGCATCTGGAGCCCGCAGAAGACCCAGGAACACATTGAATCCTTCTCCTGCAAGCTGCAAGGTAAGTCTGTTCAGATCTGAAAAGACAACACCACAACAATGTATTACATGAACAAGCAGGGAGATACAAGATCCTCAAGATTTTGCAGAGAGGCAGTGAGGATCTGGGACCTGGCTTACTCCCTAGATGCAAAGATCTCTGCAGTATACTTGCCAGGCAGAGACGGTGTCCTGGCATACTCCCTAAGTAGAATCAGCCTGGGAAAACCACAAATGTACCCTGAGCCAGTAGGTTCTGTCCCTGGTTTTCTGAAGAGGGGGGCTGTCCAGAAATAGATTTGTTGGCCTCCTGGGAGAACATTCGGCTCTCAAAGGTTTGTTGCAGGCCACCAGCACAGAGCACAGTACCAGAGGATGCCTTAGCCTTGAACTGAACAGGGAGATTTCTGTATGCCTTACTACCATTCGTAGTCATACAGAGAGTTCTCCTAAAGCTCAGGAGAGAGCCAACAACAGTCATTCTAATAGCCCCAGACTGGACAAGGCAGACTTGGTACTCAGTGCTCCTTACTGTGTCCAGCAAGAATCCAATCAGCCTGCCACTGAGTTGCAACATACTGACCCTATCTCAGAGCAGGATGAAATTTCCAAACCTCAGGACATTACGTCTTAGGGCATGGTGCTTGAGCTAGAGGTTTCTGGGTTGAATCTATCAGAGGAGGTTCCAGGGGTGCTTAAAGTTTCCAGGAAACCAGAAACCAGGAAAGCATACTCTCCTAAGTGGAAGAGATTCTCATCTTGGTGTGCCCCCAGAAAGATAATCCTAATGCAGGCAGGGTTGCCTACAGTCCTAGACTACAAAGTACACTTGCAGTCCTTAGGCCTGAGGTCATCAACACTAAAGGTACTGTACATCTAGCAGAAGTGACTGCCTACACATCAGCAGGCAAGGGCAGGTCAGTGGCCCCTCAATCTATTTTTAAAAGGTTCTTTAAGGCTTCAGCCACATATACCCACCTGTGAGGGACCCAGTCTGTCCATGGGACCTGAATCTGCCTTGCCTAGCTGATGGAGGCCTCCTCTGAGCATGTAGCTACTGCTGATTTCAAATGTGACACATGAAAAACAATTTTCCTTATTGCCATGACATCTGCTAGGAGGATAAGCAAGCTGCAAGCTCTCTGCATGGAACCAAACTACGTAATGTTCCACATGGACACGGTAGACCTTAGACCCAATAGGAAGTTTCTACTTAAGGTAGTATTATAATTCTACCTGAATCGGTCAGTTGCCCTTCCTGTGTTCTACCCTGAGCATTCCAGCACAGGTGAGCAGAAATTGCACTGCCTGGATCTGCAGTGAGCACTTGGCCACTACCTCGACCAGACAAAGGATGTCAGATCTCAGGGCACTCAGCTTTTGAGGTAGACAAAGGTAAACCAGCAGCCAAGAAAACTATTTCGCACTTGATAGTCTCTTGCATACATTTCTGTTATCAAAAAACTGGGAAAAGACCCCCCCAATTCCCGAGACCTAAGGGCACATTCCATAAGGGATACCTCTGCCTCTGTGGCATTCACAAGGGGCATCACACTACTGGACATTTGCAAAGCAGCTACCTGGGAAACCGTGCACACCTTCACAGAGCACTGTTGTCTTGACATACCATCCAGAAGGGATGCCAGCTTTGAAACTGCTGTCTTGCAGAACCTTTTTACCAAGGAGTTTCTGGACCCAGCCTCCGAAGGTACTGCTGTAGAGTCTGCTTGTGTAAAGCATCAGTGAGGGATTCCTGGGGTTAGAAGAAAAAAATGCTTATCATAGTAATGTTGTTTCTTCTCAGGGACCCCTCACTTTGATTTACACTTCCTAACCCTGCCTCCCCTTTCAGATCCTGATAACAAAGTTCGCACAAGAATCTGTTATTTTCATTAAGGTTGCTTGGGCATTACTACTGCAGTTCCTTGACGATTGTAGAATGTGGTCAGTTAAATTTTTTTAAATATTTCTTAAATATTTTTTTCCCACATGGTGTCCACCTTAAAATTATGTTTTTTCAAAATTCTTGTACAAAATTCTAGACATTTTTGGTAGCTACTTAGCTAGTTTTAGTAGTCACAACTCCCTCTAGCTGTGGAAACAAATTTGCTGTTAGGGGCTAGAGTAGCATGACCATTAGCATGAGGTTGTATCTCTGGGACATCACTCTTTGCCGAGAAGATGATGCTTGTGTAAATCATAGTGAGGGATCTCTGAGAAGAAACAGCATTACACAGTGAGTAATTTTTTCTTGTATACTGCCTATCCCAGTCAAAAGTTCTGAAGTAGATAAACTTGTTTTGTTGAGATTGTGTCCTGCAGTAAGTATTCATGATGTATTTTTGTTAAGTTTCCTGTATCCCGTAGCTGATGCTCACTGCCTACATTGTTGTGTTTTATTTCAGAGTAACCAGCGTGTTGACCTGTATAAGTGGAAAGACGGAGCTGGGGAGATTCATACGTCATTACAGGGCCACACTAGAGTTGTCAGGTAGGAAGTGGGCTGCTGGAATTCTGTCATTCTTCAGCTATAGGGTAGGCTGCAGAGCATCGAATCTGCTACTGAACTAGTGTAATGATGAATAATTCACCCTTATGATGATCTGTGTTTTAAAAATGACGGGTTTTTGCCACCATTATGGCCCAGTGGCAGCGGATCGTGCTGCTGCTGCTACTGTGCAAGCAACCTGAGTTCGGGAGTGAACTTGGTCGCCATTTCTGGAGGTTGGCCAAGCTGTAGACATTTGCAGGAGAGCAGCCCACCGAAACCAGGGAGAGTTGGCTGTGGGTTCCGGCATGCAACAAGCCCTGCAGGCAGGCCAAGGGAGCTTGCCCCCTCCACGAATGGCACGCTGAGTCACCAAGGCTGACCAGGCATGGCTCATGCCTAGGGGAAGAGGGGCTGAGTGAGAAAATGGGGAAGTAAAACCCCCTGCTGACAGAATGACAGGTGTAAATCTCCTGGACAGGCTGTATCCCTGAAGATGACACTAGGGAGAGTAGGGATAAAAATCAGTATAAAAAAATACTGTGTTTATGTACTTCATGGGTCTCTTCCCTTGTGAAAGGACATAAACAGGGTGTAGGCCATCCAGATGAGAGCAACTAAAATGACACAGGGATTGCACCAAAAGCCCTATGAGGAAAGACTGAGGGATCATAACATGTGTACCCTAGAAGTAAGGGGAACGAGAGGAAACATGATAGAGACCTACAGGTACCTCATGGGTGTAAACAAGGTGTAGAAGGGGAGTATTTTTTCAAGTAAGGAAGAGCACCAGTACCAGAGGGCATGCAATAAAGCTGGAGAGGGGAAGCTTAAGAGGGCTATGAGGAAGTACTACTTCACTGAAAGAGTTGGTAGATGCCTGGAACAGACTGCCAGCGGAAGTTGTGGAGCGAAAACAGTAGTGGACTTCAAGCATGCATGGTACAGGCATCACATGGGGGAAAATTAGTAAATAGACAGGGAGAAGGGAGGGTTGCTGGAGATCAGTTGGTGTTTGCAGACACAGACTAGATGGGAACCATCTGGGTGGATTGGGTTGGCCAAATGATCCTTTTCTGACAACAAATTCTATGATCTTACTTCAAATGGGAGCTCTTGCAGCAGGCTGTTGCCATTAGGACCAAGCCGCAGGCATTAGGACCTGTCGGAAAACTCTTAGCCAGCAGGGGCCGTCCCCAACGTCGGCTCCACCCTGATGTCAGCCAGTGGTATATCAAGTGGTCCCCATCCCCATTCTCAGTGGCTTCTCAGTGACACTTAGATCATCATCTAGCAGTCAGCAGAGTTTTTTTTTTATTCTTCCTCAAAGTAAGGTTTTTCTCTTCAGAGTTCCTGTTCTATGTTGTCTTTTCCATTGTTGGTGTCTTCGTTGGGACCAAAGAAGACCAAGTGCTCCTGCAGCCACCAAATCCCTGCCAAAGACTCCCACGAGGTCTGTGTGTTCTGCCTTGGCCCGGAGCACGATGCCTAGGGTTGCAAGATCTGCCTCAGCTTTACCAGCAGTACAAGGATCCGATGCTTGAAGGCCCATCTCTTAGAGCAGCAGGTCGCAGTGATGCAGAGCTGTCCAGGGGAGAAGTCCTCTTCTTAGCACAAGGACAAGTTGGACCGCCATAAATCCAGCGACAAGGACCTAACCCATTCCCGCCCGTGCTCACATTCGTGCTCTCTGCAGAAGAAGGCTTCTTCTTCAGGCTCAGATTGTTCTTGCTTTTCGAAGCACTTACAAGAACAGCGAGAGTCTGACGGAGATGTCCAAACTCCGGCGCCAGGTGAAGGTAGTCAAGGCTCAGCCTCACAGCTGGTGCCGCCCTCCTCCAAGTGAAGGTTATGTCCTTGCACACCTCCTCCACCTCGAAAGTTGGGTCCTCGGCTCCCTCTTTGGTGCATGCCTCGGCCCCGCTGAAGAAGGCCTCTGTTTCAGCCATACCCGGGGCTCCAGGTGAGACCCCTTCCAAGGAGCGGGAGCCTCCGGTAAAGCTGGTCTCTGTTTTCCGCTCCTCTAAATTGCTCCCGGCAGTGTCCGACCCATTGCCTGCCAAGTTGGGATGCCAGAAACCGGCCTCGGACTCTGGCCCCCCTTCATTCGCCAAGGAAGGCGGTGCCAGAGACAGACCAGATGCCGGTCCGAAGAGCCTCCACCCCAGAGGATAGATCAGATGGCTGTTTGCCTTATGATCTTCCTGACCTCCCTTCCTCGCCCATTCCTCCAGACCAACCAGATAAACCCAGCTTGCCGACAGGATCAGCGGTGTTGCTGTTTAACAGGGAGAAGCTCACCAAGCTGTTCCAATTCTTGTGGAGCAAGGTCAGGCAGGATGTTTTGCCGCCGCAGCCAGATCCTTCTCCGGCTCTGGTGAAGCCGGAGGACCGATGTCAGAAGGGAAGTCCTTCCACTCCGACTTCCAAACCCACTCCCATGGACCAGGTGAAACTGCCCAAGTCTCGCTCTTCGGTTGCTGGCCATAGCCGCTCCAGGTCCAAAGACCACCGGCGCCTTTCCCGGTCCACCAGCCACCGTCGTTCCTCGAGCAGGAAACATAGAAACATAGAATTTGATGGCAGATAAGGACCATCTTGCCCACCTAGTCTGCTCATTTCCCTACCCGATGGATAAGCTGCAGATTCTAGTTAACCAGCAGCTTACTTTCTCCTACCCCACCACTAGAATCGCTTTATGTCTGTCCCATGCATTCTTGAATTCTTCCACTGTTCCTGACTCCACAACCTCCTCAGGAAGGCTGTTCCATGCATCCACAGCCCTCGCCATGAAAAAATACTTTCTAACATTACCTCTGAGCCGTCCCTCCTCTATCTTCAAATTGTGCCCCCTTGTTCAAACAACATGAAGTCTTGCTGTATTCTGACATATGCAGTTAGGTCGTGCCTTTCAACTGCCCCGGAGAACAAAGAGTTCAATTTTCTATGCCTAGCATAGAATGTTCATCATGAGCTCGGCTGAAGCCCCTGTCTGCTGTTGTTTAAACTGCAACCGTCAGATTCTTTACTTCGCCTCACTGAACAGTCGCTCCGGAGATTTCTCCTGCTGCTCGGTTCAAAAAGTCGGTTGAAGTGTCTGTTTTCGGTCGGTTTCTACCGAATTGCTGTTTCCGCTTAGTCGGTTCAAGTTTCTGTCTGTGGTACCTTGAGTACTAGATAGGTTTTTGTTCTGTTTCTGTGTGGAACTTGTAAACTGTGGATCGGTTCAGCTGAACCAATCAGTTTGAGGTAAAAAAAACTTGTGCTTATTTTAGAGTGTGGTAACTGGTCTGTATCGGTTCTAAAAAAAAACGGATTTAATTACGTTTTTTTCCAAGACCTGTGACACGGTCATGAACCGATAGGGGAGTCTTGCTTGGTGGATTGCCGAAAAAAAGGTACGTTTTTGGTTAGGATTGGCCAGGTCTGAGAAACCCAAGAAAAAAAACGGGCCCATTGGGTTTCAACACTGCAGTGTGTGTGGGGAGGTCTTTGCCAAGGCTGATCCCCACACCACCTGTGTTTATTGTCTGGGGTTTGACCACCTTGATTCAGACTGCCAAATTTGCAAGAATTTTCCCAAATCTACCCTGGAAAAGAGATTAGGTAGACTGAGGAAAAGGGAGGCCGAGAAGTCTGCTGACCCGGATGGCCAGCCCGGTTCGGTTCTGACGGAATGAGGAGGAGTGCCCTCTGACCAAGGCGATACTTCTTTGGGCAAAAGGAGAGCCGATTCCGAGGAATTGGTTCCGAGAAAAAGAAAAGACAAATCGACCGGTTCAGACCCAGAATTTCATATTCCGACCGCCGATGAGATAGCCAAGGCGATAAGGATTGTGCAATCGCTTAGTTCGGTTCCGACCGAACCGGCACCATGTGGCAGGGGCTCGGTTTGGTCGGTTCCCCCGGTTCCGGATTATACTTTGGAAGAATTTTATGAACTGGAGGAGGAGGGAGAGTATGAGGATGATTATGGTGATGGTGAAAGTCTGGATGTGCCTATTGACCCGGACATCTCCCCAGACAGACCTTCAGGTGTTTCTCCTCCTAGGCTTTCTGAGTCCCCTTCACACTACATGTTCTACAAAAAAGTGGCTGATACCCTCCAGCTTCCTGTGGAGGAAGCAGTAGAGGATCAGGAAGAGCCTGATTATATTGAGAGGATGGACAACCCAGAGTTCAGGAGACTGTCTATTCCCCTCCGCAAATCCTTTGGGAAACAGACACAAAAAATTCTGAAGTCTCCTAATTCTGTACCTCCTGTGGACAGACAAATGGACAAGAGGTACACTCTCTCAGGCTCAGACATGGAGTTCCTTTTTCAGCAATGCAGCCATGTTGGGGTTGTGCAGGCTGCTGCCTGTGATAAGGCAAACATTCCCTTGGCATCACACCCCCCAGACAAGGACTCCAGGAAGATTGATGCCATGGCAAAGAAACAATACATGGCAGCATCTTTGGGGCTCAGGCAGGCTAACTATATGGCCTACACAGCCAGGTACCAGAAGTCCAGGTGGGACACTGTGCTGGCTCTGGCTAAACAGGCCCCCGACCAGCTTGCCAAGGAGCTGGAGCAGGTGGCTGCAGATGGGATTGAGGCATCAAAAGTACAGTTTCATGCTGCTGTAGACTCCAGTGATGTATCATCAAGAGTCATGGCTACATCTGTGGCTCTTCGGAGGATGTCTTGGCTCAGATGTACTAGCCTCTCACAGGATACCCAGGCTAAGGCCATGGATTTTCCTGTAATTGGTAATTCTCTGTTTGGGGAGCAGACAGAGAATTACATGAAGAAGATGGACAAGTACAGGACTACTTACAGGAGTGCTCAGGCCAAAGAAAGGCAAGCAGCTCCTCAAAGGCAGCAGTCCAGGGGCAGGGGCAGGCCTTTCCATATGCCTTTTTACCAAGCTTAGGCCTCCTCTTCTTCCTTTTCACAGAGGGGGTTCTTTAGAGGGAGAGGCAGAAGGGGGATGAGCAGGCCTGCATCCACCCCCTCAGCCTAAAGCCCCTGCCAAGCAGACACCCTGATGGGTCTGCCCGGGTTGATTCTCCCATACCAGTAGGGGGCAGGCTGGCTTACCTTGTCCAGGACTGGAAGTCTCTTACATCAGACAAGTGGGTCCTGGAAGTAGTAAGCCAGGGACTGGTTCTCGGCTTCAAAAAATTTCCCAAGATGAGAGCCAGATCTTTTCCACCTGCAAATCTCTCAGAGACCCTTGCCCTAGAGGCAGAGGTTTCTTCTCTCCTAGCTCTCAGAGCTATAGAGAGAGTTCCCACCCAACACAGGGGCAAAGGATTGTACTCCAGGTACTTCCTAACCCCCAAAAAGACAGGAGAATGGCATCCCATCCTGGACCCAAGATATCTGAACAAACATCTTTTGAAGCCAAAGTTCAAAATAGTAACTCTGGGAATTATCCTTCCCTCTCTAAGGCCAGGGGACTGGCTAGCCTCCCTGGACCTCAAAGATGCCTACTTTCACATTCCCATCAGGTGCTCCCACAGAAAGTACCTCAGGTTCGAGTTGCCCTCAGGCCACTGTCAATTCAGAGCAATGCCCTTTGACAGAACATCAACCCCAAGGGTTTTCACAAAGTGCCTGGCGGTAGTTGTTGCCTTCCTAAGAAGGAAAAAGATCTCCATCTTCCCATACTTGGACGACTGGCTCATAGTAGGTCAGTCTCCAGACCAAGTCAAGTCACATCTGCAAGTGACCCAGCAAGTGCTCACTTCCTTAGGATTCCTTCTCAGCCTACCAAAGTCAATTCTCGAACCAGTACAGCTCCTCACCTTGATAGGTGCAGAACTGGATACAGTAAAGGCAAGAGCCTTCCTTCCCCTGGAAAGGGCAAGGACCCTTATGGAACTGGCCTCTTCAATCACCCTTTGGGTGTCTCGACCAGCAAGGCATTTCCTTCAGCTACTGGGCCACATGGCAGCTTCCACAGCAGTGGTCCAGGGAGCAAGATTCCAAATGAGGGACATTCTGTTCCATTTATGAGCCTTTTGGTCCCAAAGAAAGAATTCCCTTACCAAACTAATCCCAGTGACTCGAACCCTGATCCAAGCCTTGCAGTGGAGGCAGGATCAGGACAATTTGAGACAAGGGGTTCCATTTGTCACTCAGTCTCATTCAGTGATACTCACCACAGATGCTTCCCTCCTGGGCTGGGGAGCCCATCTGGGGGATCTTACCACCCAAAGACTGTGGTCACCTCAGGAATCTCTGCTTCACATCAGTCTCTTGGAACTCAGAGCAGTGTTTTTGGCACTGCAAGCTTTTTCCAAATCTGTACAGAACAGGGTGGTTCAGGTCAGAACAGACAACATCACCACCATGTGGTACATCAACAAGCAAGGAGGCACTTGGTCTACGGCCTTGTGCACAGAGGCAATGAAGTTGTGGTCCCTGGCCTATTCCCTGCAAACCTCTCTGATAGCAGTTCACCTCCAAGGGAAGGACAATGTCCTAGCAGATGCACTGAGCAGAATATCCCAGGGCCATCACGAATGGGCCCTGGATACTCTAGTTTTGAAAGTGATTTTCTTGAGATGGGGCACTCCAGAGATAGATCTTTTTGCAGCCCCAGACAATCACCAACTTCCTCTCTTTTGTTGCAGACCCCCAGTCTTGGGCTCAGTCCCCCTGGATGCTCTGATTCTGAACTGGGAAGGGAAATTTCTGTATGTTTTTCCCCCCTTCCCTCTCCTGTTCAGGGTGCTAGTCAAGATAAGGTCATAACCATGCAAGGTGATTCTGATTGCTCCAGACTGGGCCAGACAGCCATGGTATCCCTTGTTGCTGTCCCTAACAGTTCACCTTCCCCTGTCTCTTCCCAGGAATTACAGCCTGTTAACATCCTCTCAGGAGAGGATTTGGTACCCGAATCTTCAGTCTCTCAATTTCAAGGCTTGGCTCTTGAAGAGTTAGAATTTGCAGATCTGCATCTCTCCCAAGGGGTTCTGGATATCCTTAAGGCTTCTTGAAAGCCTTCCACCCGGAAGACGTACAACTCCAAAGGAAAAGATTCAGCATTTGGTGTTCTAAGAAGAATATTTCTCCAGACTCTGCTGAATTGCCTATGGTTCTGAATTGTGTGGTCCATCTTAATGGCCTAGGCCTCAGACCAGCTACCCTTAAAGTACACTTGGCAGCTGTTTCTGCTTTCCTGTCAGTAGGCAAGTCTTCCTCTCTGTCATCCCATCCTGTAAGTTTTTCAAGGGATTGCTTCACACCAATCCCCCCTTTAGGGATCCTGCTCCTGCTTAGGGCCTTAATGTTTGCATTGCTCAGCTTATGCAACCCCCCATTTCAGCCTTTGATCTCAGCAGAGCTTAAGTACTTCACTTGGAAAACTGTGTTTTTGGTGGCCATTACTTCTGCCAGACGTATCAGTGAATTGCATGCCCTGTCGGTGGAATCTGATTTCATCTCTTTTCACAGAGATAAAGTGATCCTTAGAACTAACAGAAAGTTCTTACCTAAAGTGGTTTCAGATTTCCACCTCAACCAGTCTGTTTCTTTCCATGTTTTCTAGACTGACTATTCCTCCTCGGGGGAGAGGAGGCTACACAGCTTGGATGTTAAAACAGCCCTTAGCTATTACATAGAGCATACCAAGGGTCACATGTTTAAATCCCTCCAGTTGTTCCTTACTTATGGAGAAATTGGTAAAGGCAAACCTGCCACTAAGAGATCTATTGCCAGAGGTGGATTGTTTCTTGTATACAATTCTGCTATGAAAAACTGGGTAGAACGCCACCCTCAGGCCAGAGGGCTCATTCCACAAGAGGTACAGCTGCTTCCCTGGCTGCTGCCAGGAATATTCCTCTCTTAGAAATTTATCAAGCAGCCACCTGGAAAACAGTCCATACTTTCACCAAGCATTACTCTCTGGATATCCAGGCTAGGAGTGATGCTCAGTTTGGCACAGCAGTACTTCAGAGCTTGTTCCCAAAGTAGGTTCTGTCCCTCCTCCATGGAGGTACTGCTTGGTAGTCTGCATATGTCAGAATACAGCAAGACTTCATGTTGTTTGAAGAAAAAATTACTCACCTTAGTAATGTTGTTTCTTCTAATGGAGTCTTGTCGTATTCTGACCTCCCCGCCTCCCCTGTCAGAACCTAGTTTTTGGGATGTGGGTGGGCAGGAGCAGTGTTGGCACCCTAGGGGTGTCCCTTTTACACTCTCTTTTTTGTTTGGGTGAGACGTGTGTTTTGGATGTGTTTTTGTTTTTGGGTTTCCTGACTTGAGTCTTCCTTTGAAACCAAAAAACTTCTTATATATTTGCCAGTTGGCTAGTAAGAATTTTACAGTTTCCACACAGAACACCTAGTGAGTCTTTGCTCGTAAAGATCTGATGGTTGCAGTTTAAACAGCAGCAGACAGGGGCTTCAACCGAGCTCGTGATGAACATTCTATGCTAGGCATAGAAAATTTAACTCTTTGTTCTCTGGGGCAGTTGAAAGGCAGGACCTAACTGAATATGTCAGAATACAGCAAGACTCCATTAGAAGAAACAACATTACTAAGGTGAGTAATTTTTTCTTCTTGCACATCTCTTTTTCTGAAAGATGCTACCGTCGTGGACATTGTTAATTCCCTTGAGGTACTTGAACGTTTCTATCATGTCCCCTCGCTCCCTCCTTTCCTCGGGGGGGGGGGGGGTGTACATGTTAAGCTGCTTTAGTCTCTCTTCATATGTCTTCTGGTGCAGACCCTGCACCATTTTGGTTTCCCTCCTCTGAATAACCTCCACTCTGTCTATGTCTTTGCAAAGATGGGGTCTCCAGAACTGCACGCAGTACTCCAGATGGGGCCTCACCAACTGTCTGTACAGAGGGATAACAACCTCCTGTTTTCTACTCTTGATGCCTCTCCCTATGCATACCAGTATTCCCCCAGCCCTCCTTACTGCCTTCTCATGTTGCTTGCCCACCTTTAGGTCATCTGATATAATTACTGCAAGGTCCCTATTGATTTTTGTTGTTGTTAGTATCTCACCCCAACCCCCTCCCATTGTGTATTCTTCCCCTGGGTTTTTGTTTCCCAGGTGCAGTACGTTGCACTTCTTTGCATTGAATCTGAGCAGCCATACATTTGACCATTCCTCCAACCTTGCCAAGTCCCTTGTCATCCTTTCCACCCCACCTTATGTATCAACCCTGTTGCAGATCTTTGTGTCGTCTGCAAAGAGACATACTTTTCCCTCCTAATGCTCTCCAGTGTCACTTATAAGACATTAAAGAGGACCGGTCCCAGTACTGAACCCTGTGGTACCCCGCTTGTTACCCTCCTTTATTCACTGTGGACTCTGTTTACTATTACCCTTTGTGTCTTGTTGTCCAGCTAATTTTTTATCCAGGCTACCACCTTGGGACCCACTCCAAGGCTGGCTAACTTGAATATAAATCTTTTGTGTGGGACTGTGTCAAATGCCTTGCTAAAATCTAGGTAGGCCATATCCTCAGCCCCTCTCTGGTCTACTACGTTGGTCACCCAGTCAAAGAAATCTATTAGATTCATCTGACACGACCTTCCCACTGTGAATCCTTGCTGCCTTGGGTCCTGTGCGCCACTAGCATCTAGGTACTCAACAGTGTTTTCCTTCAGAAGTGATTCCAGCATTTTCCCTACCACTGAAGTCAGACTAACTGGTCTATAGTTTTCTGCCTCTGTCCTGCTCCCACATTTGTGAAGTGGAATCACATCTGCCCTCCTCCAATCCTCGGGTACCACCCCATCCTCCCATGATTTGTTAAAGAGAGTAGTCAGTGGTGTCACTAGTTCTACCCTTAGTTCTTTTAGAATTCTGGGGTGAATCCCATCAGGCCCCATTGCTTTGTCCGCCCTCAGTTTCAAGAGTTCATTCAAAACCCTTTCTTCTGTGAATGGTCTGGTATCGACCCCCGTATCCAGAAAGTTTCTCTTGTTTGGTTTAAGTACCTCCGCCTCCTCTTCTGTTGTGAATACTGAGCAGAAATATTTGTTCAGTATTCTTGCTTTTTCACTATCACCCTCTGTCCACATTTCCTCCTCTTTATTAAGTCTCCATATGCCTCCCTTGGTCTTTCTTCACTCCTTAATGTACCTATAAAAGGTTTTACCCTCCTTCGTAACAGAATTGGCTATCTTGTCCTCGGTTTGGGCCTTTGCTATTCTGACTGCCTTCCCTTTCTCTTTCTGCTTTAACTGATAAAGGTGTCTGTCTTGCTCCTTCTGTGTTTCCTTATATTTCCTAAATGCTGTCATTTTCTCCTTAACCTTCCCTGCCTCCTCTTTTGAGAACCATAGTGTTTTTTTCTTTGTTTTGTTTTATTGATTCGCTTCACACAAAGCTTTGTTGCCTCTGTAATGGCTGTTTTGATTATTCCCCATTGTTCCTCCACCCCTCCTTCTTGCCCGTTTGCTAGTGCTTTTTTGAGGCACTCTCCCATTTTCCCAAAGTCAGCCCTCCTAAAGTCCAATACTCTTGCTTTTGTATGGCTTGACTCTATGGCTGTGTTTACACCGCTGAGTCTACCAGACTCCCTGCTGCCGATCTAACCTTATTGGGATATCAGTCTGATTGTGATTGTCTTGTGTATAACAGTACTTCTACTCCTATTGATATTGATTGTAATTAACCTGTTATTGTATCCTTGACTGGGTCAGTATGTCTATATATTGACTGGTAATTGTGAAATGACATGTATGTATTTTGTTATGTTAATAGATGTATGTAATTAATTCCGGGTAACCCTTGAAAAAGGGACTGTTTCTGTCTCAGTGGGCCTACCTGATCACCAAAATTTAAATAAAAAAATAAATAAAATATTGTGACCCACACTGTTTGGTGGTCGCTTGTTCCCAGATGGCGATCCACTTTTAAATTCAAGGTCCTTTCTCCGTCCCCATTTGAGAGTACCATGTCTAAGATTACTCCCTCCTGAGTGGGTCCCAACACTAGCTACCTGAGGCATGCCTCTTGTAGGGCATCAAGAATGACCCTGTTCGACTTCCAGTTGAGCCTGTAACCAAGATGGTGGTCTAACTAAGAGCTCCACGATCCCCCCTCACTAATCTCCCTGCATCTGTAGAGCTTCGCTAGATTTGTGGTTAAGAAACAGTCAGAAGTGTAGGGACTGCAGCTTAGACGACCTAATACGGTGAAATTGCAAACCGCAGTAAGTTTGAACTTATGGTAGAGCTGCGGAGATGTCCGCCCCAGAGGCCTCCAACTCTGAGCTCTCAGTCGTCACAGCTGAACTCCCTGATCAGATTGCTTTGGCCCGCAGCAAAATAAAAAACAAATGGGTGAAGCTCGATACCATTTATAAAGAATTACTTTCTTTCCAGGCTGAAATAAAGGATATGTATGGAGAGCTACGTAGAGATGTGGTCAGTTTGGAACAATGCACAGATGCCACGGAGAGGCAGATCACTGTTGTGTAGAATAGGGTAGATGATATCGAGGAGTCTGTCCAAGAGCTGCAGGATCAATGTGCCTTTCTTCATTCCAGACAAGAGGATGTAGAAAATAGGGCACGCCGCAAGAACTTAAGAGTTTATTGCATCCCGGAGGGTTCGGAAGGCCAAGATCTCACAGAATTCATAGTAACTGTTCTAAGAATGGCCCTGGAATTACCCCCAGACATGCTATTAGAGTTGGAGTGAGTACATAGGACGCTGGGCCTGCATCCCACTGATCCAAAGGCCAGACCACGGTCCATTATACTCTGCTTTCTCAGCTATGCGGTGAAAAAAAAAGTTTTGTCCACAGCCTGGCACAAAGGGAAGATATTTTATGGCCAAATTCGTATTTACCTGGATAATGACTATGCTCCTCAAAATATGCGTAACAGAAGGGCTTATGCTGACATACTTTCTACCTTGAAAGATGCTAACATTAAATTTACTACTCCTTACCTGGCTTGTTTGCTTGTGCAGCTCCCTACTGAAAGAAGGGAATTTCATTTGGCGGAGGAGGCCAGGAAGGAAATTCTCAAGACTGGGATCCAGATCAAGAAGAGGGCTGAGCAAAGGCCTACATCATCCTCAACGCTACCCAGATGGCAAGCGGTAACTACACGCGGAAGTGGCCGAAAGGGAGGAGACCTGAGACCAGAAAATCTGAAGAGCCGGCTAGCGGCTTTCCGCCGGCCTGCACATGGTAGAACCTGACTAAACCAGGAGTGCTGAATAATCTGGAGAATTCCATTGTGATGCTTGGGACTCAAACAGGTCTCCGGTGATCTCGTTATCGAGAACTCTAATTATTGGGACTACCTGTGTTTCCTGGACTCTGCTATGGACATTCAGGCCTGTATAATTGGTCTAAATTTGAGCCCTTTAAGTCCAAACTTACAAGGGTATCGGGGGGGGGGGGTTCTACCCGCATTAAAGTCTGTTTCACTCTGGTTATTAAGGGGGGACCGATGCAGAGGGCAGAGGAGGAGGGCTCTCATATTAAAACTGGGGGCGATTTTCATAACCGCTTAATAATTATCGTTATGTTGAGCATTATAATGAAAGCGAGGCGGAGTCTGCCACTGCTAAGTTTATAGGCTCATGTTTGATTTAAAAGGGCAGAAAAGTTTTTTTCTCTTGAATTTATATGTTGTATCCTGCCCATCTTTTATTTTTGCATTAGAGGGAATTCACACCCTCCGGAGGCCCGTGAGCTTTATGCACCCGGATTACCTCCTGTTCCTCCTGATGTTCTGGAGGCACAAAAAGGGAGTACTTTTATAATCTCCCCAGCCTTGGAAGTCGCAACTAGTGTACAAAGTTTGTCTATTGAGGGTTTGTCTTTGCTCGATTTAAAGTTGATACAGTTTAGGATATCTAGAAACTTATTTTTAAAGTTGATATTGTATAGTTACTATAAAAAAAAATAGCAGATTTGTTTTTCCAGTCTTATGTACAGCTACAGCAGGAAGGTACAGTCTTTAGGAAAGATAAGGATAGAGATGTTCATGGGAGTACTCAATTTTGGGGAGGGTGTCCTTCAGAGACTCAGTTTGATTACAGATTATACACTAAGGGAGGGATACTATCACTGGCGCCATTATCTAGTGAGACAGTGTTTTGCCTGTTTGTTGGGTCCATGTGGCAGGGTGGGGTGAATTGGAGAGGTCCTTTACATTTTAGCAATCTGTAATGGCGATTCAAGTAATTAGGGCTTTGTCCCTCAACATAAATGGGCTGAACAACGCAATTTAAAAGAGCTAGATTCTTTCAGTATTGAAAGAAACACCCGAACGATGTTATATATTTACAGGAAACCCATTTGACAGACAAAGAACATTCTAAATTAACCTGGGGGGGGGGGGTTGATACCAGATTTATGCTTCGTCATTTCCCAAGGTAAAAAGCCATGTAGTGGTTGTAATGGTTCCCCAGACCTCTCCTTTTCACTTATCCTCACGGTATATAGATTTCCAGGGACAATATTTTATCCTAACAGGGACACTGTATGGGAAACTGATTACATTGGTAAACGTGTGTTTTCCACCAATGATGCCTGCCGCTGCTGCTCTGAAAAGATTTTTTGATAAACTTACAGATTACATGCAGGGATGCTTGTAGAAGCGTGGGAAATAACAGATGTCCAGACCAAAGGTTTAAGATGCATAAAAAACGCAAAGGTATGCGTTTGTCAATTTATTTCCAAAAACAAAACAAAAAAATATTCTTAACTTAAAGTTCATAGAAAGGAAAACAATCGGTGTTAGTCTTCACACCCAAAAACAGGAAATACTTCTTTCCACAGACTCCTGAATTGCCTTTTCCTTTCCTTTTGTCTGTACAGCACTTTGTGTGGAAACACACACACAACCTTCTTGCTCTGTGGTCAGTCAATACTGACTCTCCTCTCTCTATCCATCTAAACAGGTCTCCTAGTGGAGGTTTATATACTTTCCAGAAGGGTGTGTCTTGAACTAAGCCCCTCCCTATTGTGACATCACATTACCTGAATACTATAAAAGCAGCCATTTTGTAGCTGCCATCCCTATAACAGGACCTCAGCAGGAGAAGCAAGACATTCAGGTACACATTCATTTTGTTTTAATACAGAAAGAAAAGAAACACTTGTTAAAGATTGAATTAAAATCTGCAGCCTTGGAAGGAAAACAGATGAGGGCGGCCCCTATCTGTCTCTCCTTGCAAGGCTTCAGGATTCTATTTGCTTTTAAATGTAATTGCCAGAAAGTAAACATGCATTTATTTAAGACAACAATTCTAGTAAATCTTTTTACACAGTAGTCTTCTCTAACATATTTTCTTTATATGTGCTGCATAATGCTTGTTTTATGAAATTCCTCACAGCTAGAATTTCAGCTGACTGCTTTTCAGCTTATCAAGATTTGGATGCAGATTGTTTTAAAGATAATCAGGGACAGTAAAGAAAGTTTAAAGATTGCCAGGTTGGCCACCCTGACAAGAAAATTAGGATAGATACGAATATAGAAGCAGACAGGATAGAGTGAAAATTGAAAAGTATGGGGGGGGCATCTTGTAAATTCTTGATATTTCTCTTCATAACAGGACCCTGTTACACACCTCCCACCACAAGAAGGCAACATAATAAGTTTTTATTTGTTGGCTGAGACCCTTCACCCTTGAAAGGGTTGGAACTTCCACCCACCCACTCTCAGAAGTTCCACCTCAGGGACCCTTATAATTAGTTCTGTACAGAAACAATATTTACTGTCTTATCAGAACTACTGTACAAAACAATTCCCTGAGGTGTCTAGTGCTTACTTAGCACCAATATTCATTTTACTTTGGTATTCTTGCAGCACCATATCGAGATAGAAAATCAGCATTTAAATGCTTCGTTCCTGACCTGTGTTTTACGGTAAACTTATATGGTTGTAGAGACAAATACCATCTCATAATCCGTGCGTTTTTATCTTTCATCTGGTTTATCCAACACAGATTATGATCTGTCATCACTACAAAATCATTTCCCCACAAGTAATACTTAAGGGACTCTATGGTCCACTTCAGTGCCAAACATTCCTTCTCTATCGTAGAGTACTTCCTTTCACGCTCATGAAGTTTCCTGCTAATATACAATACTGGATGTTCCCTTTTCATCATATTGGGTTAATACAGACCCCAAACCTGTCTCTGAGGCATCTGTTTGAATTTCAAACGGTCTTGTAAAATCTGGGCTAGTTAGCACAGGGGCTGAGCAAAGGACGCTTTTATGTTCCTGAAGGCCTCCTCACATGCTTCGTCCATTTAACTTTATTAGGATATTTGTTTTGGTCAGCTCTGTTAAGGGAGTTGCCAGAGTAGCAAAATCTGGGATAAATCGGCGTAATAATTTGCTAAACCCAAAAAAGATCGAACATGTTTCTTTGTAATGGGGGTGGGGCTGTTGGCTACTGCCTCCACTTTATCAATCTCTGGTTTCAAGGATCCCTTCCCAATTATGAAACCCAAATATCTGGTCTCTGTCCTTGCTATGGCACACTTAGCAGGGTTTATTGTTAATCCCGCATCCTTAATGGTCTGAATAATTGCACTTAAATGCACCAAATGTGAATGCCAGTCATGACTGAAAATGACATCATCCAAGTACACTGAACTGTACTGGGCATGTGCTCTTAGGATGTGGTCCATGTACCGTTGGAATGTGGCAGGTGCCCCATGGAGTCCAAATGGCATAGTGGTAAATTGGTACAATCCAATTGGTGTAGGAAAAGCTGTTATTGCTTGGGCAGTGGGGCTAGGAATTTGCCAGTACCCTTAGTTAAATCTAACGTGCTGATGTAGTGGGCATTTCCTATTCTGTCTAACAGATCATCTATTCTGGGCATGGGGTACCCATCAAAATCTGAAATAAATTTATTTTGAAGTCTAAACATACTCTTATTCCTCCTTCCTTTTGTTCACTACCACCATTGGGAAGACCATGCACTCTTGGAAGGGACTATCACCCCAACTGTTCCATTTTTTTGTATCTCATCAATTACCTCTTGCCTAATCTTTTCCGGTAATCTATAGGCTTTTTGGTGTATGGGCTTCTGCTGGTTGACCTTAATGTCATGTTCTACTCCTTAGCTCGTCCTGGGGTGGATGTGAAAGTGTCCTGAAAATAGTGTAACAATTGATCTATCGCCACCTTTGTTCAG
Source organism: Neoceratodus forsteri (assembly GCA_016271365.2). Classification (NCBI taxonomy): domain Eukaryota; kingdom Metazoa; phylum Chordata; order Ceratodontiformes; family Ceratodontidae; genus Neoceratodus; species Neoceratodus forsteri. The sequence continues at coordinate 1,058,531,741 of CM028130.1, read as the reverse complement.
GGCTTAGATTAGGATTTATTGTATACTTTTATCATTCATGGGCCAGTCAAGCCTCTCATAAGCAATCTCCAATTCTGTCTGCTGGGGCTCAGGGTGAATGTAGAGTGCTTGGACCTGGGGTTTTTCATCCATTTCCTCAAAAGATTTGCATGGTATACCCTCTTAGTTGGTCGATGACCAGGCATTTCAATTTCAAAGTTGACACTTCCTGTTTGTCTGATTACATCAAAGGGACCCTGCCAGTGCATCAACAGTTTGTTCTCTGTTGGGGGTAATAATAACAACACTTTTTCTCCAGGTATAAAACTTTACACTTTAACCCCACGTCCATATGCTTCTTTTTGTCCCATTTGTTTCTGGGTCACATTTAAATGAGCCATATTTACATATTTGACTAATCTTTCTCTTAATGCAGTCATGTAATCTAAGATGTTACTATAGCCAACATTTTTACCATCCTCCCAGTGTTCTTTTACCACATCTAAGGGTCCCCTGGGATTTCTACCATAAAGTAAGGAAAAAGGTGAAAACCCAGTTGTAGCATGTGGTACCTCTCTGTAGGCAAACAGGAGGTAAGGGAGATATTTGTCCCAATCTCTACCTTCTTCCTGAACATACTTCTGTAGCATTTTTTTTAAGGTTTTGTTAAATCTCTCCACAAGACCATCTGTTTGGGGGTGGTAAGGTGAAGTACGCACAGCAGATACCCCTAGGAGGCGATATAACTCCCTCAACATAACAGAAGTAAAATTACTACCTCTGTCTGTGAGAATCTCCTGGGGTATTCCCATTCTGCTGAATATTTTGGCTAACTCTTCAGCTATGCGAGGTGCAGTAACTGTTCGCATAGGAACAGCTTCAGGGTACCGTGTGGCATAATCACATACCACTAATATGAACCGGTTACCCTTAGAACTTTTGGTAAGAGGCCTACAACATCCATTGCGATTCGCTCAAATGGGGTAGTGACATAAGGTATTGGCTGAAGGGGCACCTGATCTCTTTTTCCCCCTTGTGCAACCAATTGGCATTCTTTACAGGCACGACAATATTCAGCCACATCCTGATGTATACCTGGCCAGCTAAACCGTGCAAGTAATCTTTGCAAGGTTCGATCCCTCCCTCATAGCCTGCCATTGGAATATTGTGCTAACTGCATGACCTTTTCTCTATACATTTTCGGTATCATTAGCTGTTCTACAGGTTCATTTATGGTAGTATCAACAGTGACTCTATACAAGATATTATTTTCACAATAAAATGAGATTGTCCAGGGTGTTTTACTTGTTGAGCCTGTGAAAAAAAGGTTTTAAGGAAACATCAGCTTGTTGTTCCTTAATAATGTCTTGCAAGGTACTTCTGGCAAAATGCCAGCAATACTGTTCTTTTGTTGTTCTGCCCACTTTCTCTGCTCTTTTTCTTCTGATTTTTGATTTTCTGGGTTTCCTGAACCTTCAGCTCCTTCAAAGAAATCCTCTTCAAAAGAAAACACTGGCTCTGACTGTTGTTTTTTTGCTTGGGCATGGGTTACCACATTTACTGATTTTACATAGTCTTGTTGTTCTTGCACCAGTGAGTTAAAGTGGGGAAAGTCTTGGCCTGTAATCACTGGAACTGGCAATCGAGGTACCAGGCCAACAGTCATACAGTGGTGCTCATTATTGACAGTCATTTCAACCACTGTAGTGTAATACTGATGAATATCCCCATGTATGCACATTACTGTTGTATCATTTGAGGTAACTTTACTGTCCGGGGCCAGATCTGCTCTCAGCAGGGTCTGCTTACTCCCTGTATCTAATAAACCCAATGTCTGTTGGTCTCCAATCCCCACATTTGCAACATACCCAATATTAGCCAATGCTAGGTGAGTCATGTCAGTTCTTTTCTTATTTGGACAGTTTCTCATTATGTGGCCTTTGCCAAACACCCATAGCAAATCAGTTCAGAATATGGTATTCTTCCCCTCTGTCTAGCCTGCTGTAATTATTCTGGCGTGCATTAGAATAAAAGGCCTTACCATTTCTGATGTCTGAGGTGGGGTATTTGCTGCCCTCTGGGTCTAGTGGGTCGAGCAGCTATATAATCCTCTGCCAGCTTCACTGTATCCTCTGCAGATTCAGGCTGATGTTCTTTCACCCATAGCTGGACATCATGAGGTAACACCTGAATAAACTGTTCAATGACAATCATATCCATTATCTGCTCTTTAGTTTTTACTAAAGGTTGTAGCCATTCCCACCATAGTCCTTTAATTTTGCATAGATTTCTCTGGTGTATCATGAATAGTCATTCTCTGGAGTGCGAAACCGCTGTCTATAGGTTTCACGCTAATATCATAGCGTCGTAATATCTCTTCTTTTACTCGATCATAATTATTTGAGTCCACCCACTTAACTGGCTATACACCATTTGAGCTCTACCAGTTAAATATGGGACCAGTCTTATGACCCATTGATCTTGGGGCCAAGCGCAAGTTTGGGCAATCCACTAAAGTGGTGAGGTATGCCTCTATATCATCACTCTCTGACAGCTTTGTTAATTTAATGTTTCTGGGTATAGTTCGATCAGACTGACCTTGTGCAAGTGCCAGAATAGCCTTCAGGGTATCCATCCATTTCTCATCCTGTGCTCAGCGTTCCTCAGCCTGGACACGCCTGTCCTCTTCCCTCTGGCGATGATCCTCATCTCTCTGGCGACGATCCTCTTCCTCTGACGATCCATTTGATCTGGTGAATACACAGCCACTTTAATAATTCTCCGGGTCATCTGGTACTGGGGTCACCTGGGCTGCCTCCTGCTTCAGGGGTTCCGTATCCATATTCTCCTCCTCTGTTCTTCTCATTTTAGGCCTTGCTCCAGGTTCTAGGCCAGGCAATAACTGAATACCAGTTTTTCAGTCACTGCTCTAGTGACATGATATACATCTTTCTTTGTCAGGTCCTCTTCCTCCATCTGTTAGGGTACTTAACTTCAGTACCCCTGGCACGCGCCTCAGGCAGTCTCGACGAGTGCCAGTTATATCCACTTCTGAACCAGTGTAGAAGCGTGGAAATAACAGATGTCCAGACCAAAGGTTTAAGATGCATAAAAGCAAAGGTATCGTTTGTCAATTTATTTCAAAAACAAAACAAAAATATTCTTAACTTAAAGTTCATAGAAAGGAAAACAATCGGTGTTAGTCTTCACACCAAAAACAGAAATACTTCTTTCCACAGACTCCTGAATGCCTTTTCCTTTCCTTTTGTCTGTACAGCACTTTGTGTGAAACACACACACAACCTTCTTGCTCTGTGGTCAGTCGAATACTGACTCTCCTCTCTCTAGCCATCTAAACAGGTCTCTTAGTGGAGGGTTTATATACTTTCCAGAAGGTGTGTCTTGAACTAAGCCCTCCCTATTGTGACATCACATTACCTGAATACTATAAAAGCAGCCATTTTGTAGGCTGCCATCCCTATTAAGGACCTCCAGGAGAAGCAAGACATTCAGGTACACATTCATTTTGTTTTAATACAGAAAGAAAAGAAACACTTGTTAAAGATTGAATTAAAATCTGCAGCCTTGGCAAGAAAAACAGATGAGGGGTGCGCTCCTAGCTGTCTTCCTGCAAGGCTTCAGGATTCTATTTGCTTTTAAATGTAATTGCCAGAAAGTAAACATCGTTTATTTAAGACAACAATTCTAGTAAATCTTTTTACACAGTAGTCTCCTCTAACATATTTTCTTTATATGTGCTGCATAATGCTTGTTTTTATGAAATTCTCACAGCTAGAATTTCAGCTGACTGCTTTTCAGCTTATCAAGATTTGGATGCCAGATTGTTTTAAAGATAATCAGGGACAGTAAAGAAAGGTTTAAAGATTGCCAGGTTGGCCACCCTGACAAGAAAATTAGGATAGATACGAATATAGAAGCAGACAGGATAGAGTGAAAATTGAAAAGTATGGGGGGGGGGGGCATCTTGTAAATTCTTGATATTTCTCTTCATAACAGGACCCTGTTACAATGCTTACTAATGGGTGGAGATGTTAACCTAATTGTGAACCCATATTTGGATTCATTCTCCCCATATAAGCATCGAAGCTCATCCGTACAGAAACTTTTTTTGTTCTAATCTGGAGGCATTGGGATTGGCCGACATCAGGAGATATTTTTACCCTACTTCAAGGGGTTACACATTTTATTCTCCTAGGCACAACTCTCATTCCAGACTGGATTATTTTTTTATTTTGAAGGAACATGTTGATTATTTGCACAATCTGACCATTTGCCCCCGATTTCTTTCAGATCATTCCCCTTTATTTCTAAAACTAGATTTTAAAATACCTAGGAAAATAACAGGGTGGTGCCTGAATACCTCATTCTTAAGAGATAAGGCCTTTAGAGACAGTTTTAGTGCCATCATTGCCCAGGTGCTCTCTGAAAACTCTGGGGTTGAGGTCTCTGCATCTATATTGTGGGATACGGTTGAGGTGGTGATCCGTGGGGAGATTATTGCCTACGCAGCTGCAAGGAAAAAAAGTGGGAACGGCAATATGTCAAACTACACGGAGAACTTAGAGAATTACAACAGGCCCAGTAACTGAAGAGATTAGGTTACAGATAAACCAAAAAAAGCTAGATTGCAGAAGCTGTTAGATGAAAAAAAACAACAGGCATTGTTTTCTTTGAAATCTTATAGGTACAAGGGAGGTCCAAAGGGGGCTCGAAACTTGGCTAGACGACTGAGAGGACAGAGGACAGCCACATATATCTCACATTTAGTGGATCCTATACTTAATCATTGAGCTATCCACACAGAGCAAATAATGGAATGCTTTAAGAAATCTTATACCCAGCTATACACAGCCCCCGTGCCTCCTGACTCTTTTAAATTGGAGGAATTTTTTTTCACTCTTTCACCCTTCCCCCACCCCATGGCTGAGGAGGTGGTGGAGAGACTGAAAACCCCAATCAGATCAGAGGAACTTAAAAAAGTAGTGTCAGATAGCAAAACATTGAAAACCCCAGGACAGGATGGGATGCCTGCCGAGTGGTATAAAACTTTTTTTAAGCAGCTAGCTCCAGCATTGGTAAAGGCATTCCATGAGATACAAGAGGGAGGCGCTCCTCCACCCTCATGGAACTATATAAACCTCTACTCTATATTGAGCAGAGCAACTCCCCGACACATTTACATCATATAGGCCAATATCCTTGCTAAACATGGACTACAAGTTGTTCATGTCCATATGGGCCCATAGGATAGTAGACATGATCCCTTGTTTAGTGGACTCGGACCAGTTGGGGTTCATCCAGTCTCGACAAACATCGGACAACATCCGTCAGATAATGCACCTACTTGACTATGTCAACCAGAGACGAATACAGGCAGCCTTTGTCAGTCTTGACGCTGACAGGGCTTTTGACCGGGTCAGTTGGTGCTTTCTTTGGAGGACATTAATATTCAAATGACAGAGATTTTGCCCCTGAATTTTGTCCCATCTCAAGGTCTGAGAACACAACTCCCAGCTAGGTGGAGAAATAACAGAGTTAAATATTTGGGAGTTTTTATCCCTCGGGATTTGGAACTTCTGGAGCTCCTTAACCTGGAGCCTCTGACGCTAGGCATAGAACAGTTATTTGGGAAACGGGCACACCTTTCTTTATCATTTCATCGGCGCGTACAGACCAAACGAATGACAGTATTCCCAAAGATTTTGTATTTCTTTCAAACTCTACCCTTAATTCCCTCGAAATGTTATTTTTGTTCCTGGGACAGAATGTTTTTTAGGTTTGTTTGGGCTGGAAAACACCCAAGGATAAGATGGTCATTATTGCAATTACCTATCGCTAAGGGGGGTTTAAACATCCCTAATTTAAAAAAGGAATATCATAGGGCCGTTACATGCAAGGTAATCCTGATATGGCTTAATAGACAAATAATGCCTCCATGGAAGTTTATAGAATTTACATTGAATGACCTTTATGATGTCATCCCAATCTTGCAGTTGAAGTTCAGCCTCCCTTTTACACGCCACTTCAGATATTTGCAGGTTCGTTCATTTTTTTTTTTTATTTTTTTTTTGGAATAGTAATTTTATTGTTGACAAGAGACAACAAGATGCTTGTTACATCACCATGAATCTCATACATAGATTAGGCCTCTCATCAGCTTTTTTTTTTCTTTTCCTTAAGAGTTAGAGATTGAAGAGAGGAAAAGAACAGTTGTCCAAGGATAGTTAGAAACGTAGGAAAGAAGAACAGGCAAGAAAAAAGTACAGAAATTAGAAAGAAAGATGACAGAAAGAGGGACTTGTTAGGAGGAGGGAGGAAAACAGAACTATAAAGCATAAAAATGAAAACCAAAAGATGAGAGATTAAATGAGGTTCTAATTAATATCTTCCACATTTCCTGAGGCAGGCTATCATTCTCCCTGAATCTCATCCAGTACAACTCAAGTCTGCTATGTATTTCATTCATATATGAAAGAATTGATTTTCACTGTTACCAGGCTGGACCAATTATTACTTTATGTGTACATAGCCAACAGAGTTAGCATATCAACATTGTCTCTTCTGCTCATCAGATGGAAAAAAGGCAGCCATCTCACTTTAAACAAATCTAGCTTCAATCTAACTTTTGCCATCAGGTATTCTGATTGCAAAACTTTTACACAAATAGAGTACCAAGTGTCTAAAGTTGGCTTATTTGGTGTTAACCTATTTGTAGTAATAGTCTTTAAAGCTGCCCCTATTATTATGTTAAACAAGTATTTCTGCATCCTTTTTTTCAAAACTGGGAGGGAGACCAAGTAACCAGTGTTGTGAGTCTAATGGGAGAGAAACTTCAAATAGATCAGATGTTACCTTCTGAATTTCTTCCCAGAAACTCATCACCACTGGACAATTCCAAAATATATGGGAGTATGAACCCCTCTCTTGACACTGACGCCAACATTTGTCTGAGGGATAATGCCCATAATGTTTTGTCACCACTTGAGTCCGGAATGACATATCAAGTTTTAGTGGCAGAAAGTCCAGACAACTAATTAAATGAGTCTGGGGAGTGAAAAACAATGGAAAACCCAATCCCTTATTCGCTTCCAACCAAGCCATGGATTTGGAGTTTGCAATTTTGATAGACAGGAATAGTCCAAATGAAAAATATCTGTCACTTTCAGTGTTGGCCAGAGATTTAATTCAAGCTCCACCCATTTAGAAGGGGGAGATCTTGTTAGTGCGTTCAGCACCTGTAGCTGAGCCGCCCAATAATATATCTGCATATTTGGTAACCCCATTCCACCTTTACTTTTGGATGTCATTAGTATTTTCCACTTAACTCCAGGTTTTCTACCTCCCCAAATAAATTTAGAGAGAGCCAACAACAAATCCTTCCAAAACCCGGTGGGTGGCCGAACAGGAAGAGCACTGAAAATAAAAAGCAAGCGGGGGAGAACATTCATTCTAATTGTCTCTATTTTCCCTGAAAATGAAAGAGGCAGTTCTTTCCATCTATTAAGATCTTCCCTGACTTCCTGCAACAACTTCCCATGATTTTTATGGCAAAGCTGCTTCAGATCCCGAGGGATCCAAACCCCCAGGTAGTGGAAACCATGTGTACACCACTTAAAGGGGGTCAGTTTTGGTAGGGTTCTTCCCCCTCCCCCCCACTGGATAAAGCTCCGATTTCTCCGCATTCACTTTATAACCTGAAAAACGGCCAAATTCTTGTAGTATGTCTTTAAAAAATGGAATTGCCAATGTTGGGTTGGAAATATATAACAATGTATCATCCGCATACAGGGATATTCTTACCTCCTCTCCCCCAACTCGAATGACCTGGAAGGATGCTGTCTGTCTTATAAAGGCAGCCAGCGGTTCCAGACTGAGAGCAAAAAGCAAGGGTGAAAGGGGACACCCTTGTCTGGTACCTCTAGAAATTGAAAAAAATGGGGATAATGCCCGATTCACTTTGACCCACGCCGTCTGATTTGAATATATACCCTCCATCCATACCTTGAATCTGTCTCCGAAGCCAAACCTCCCCAAGATCACGTTCAAATATTCCCAATCTACTCTATCGAATGCTTTTTTAGCATCTAAAGAGAGGACCGCCCCTAGTCCCCGTCCTTGGAGAGGTCCAGCTCTGGAGAGTACATTCAAAAGCAGGCATATGTTGTCCTGCAGGTGCCTTCCCGGGATAAACCCTGATTGATCTGGGTGCACTAAATCAGATATAACTTTTTGCAACTGATTACTCAAGACTTTAGTGAATATTTTGGCATCTTGGTTTAACAATGCTATCGGCCTATACCTGCCACACTTTGTAGGGTCCTTCCCCTCTTTAGGAATGACAGCTATTATAGCTTCCTTCCATGTCACGGGAACCGCTGATGGATCTAAATCTGAGTTACAAACCTTCGTCAGTAAGGGGGCCAGATCTTCTCCAAACTCCTTATAAAATTCGTCCGTATAGCCGTCTGGACCTGGCATTTTCCCAGTGGGGAGATTTTTAATTACTGTCAACACCTCCTGTTCAGTCATGGGGGCCTCTAAGATCATTTCAAGGGAATAAGATAAAGTAGGGAGGGTAACCTTATCCAAAAAATTCTTGATGAGTTCAGAATGTTGAGAACTCTTTTCCACCGCATATAAATGTTCATAATATTTTTAAAAAACTCCTGCAATTCCTTCTGGGGAGAACTCCTCCTGTGATGGGTTTTCTTCCAGGGCCACCTTCTCCACATATCTGTCTGCTGCCTGTTTTGGTAATCTTTGGGCTAACAGCCTACCTGCCCTGTCTCCTCTCTCATAATATGTCTGCCCCGGAAACCAGAGACTGTTTCACACCGGCCTCTGCAACAACACGTCATATTTGTCCCGGACTTGGGAAAGTTTGATCTGGGTCGAGGCTGCGCCTGTTCTCTTATGTTCCTCTTCCAAATTTCTGATCTGATCTAGGGCCTCCCTTAACTTGGCCTGGTGTAATTTATATTTATATGAAGCATAAGAAATTGAGTGGCCCCTCGGCACCGCTTTTAATGCGTCCCACATATATTTGGGGGTTGCTTCTGCATTTTCCTTTATGAACTGCTGCACCTCTTGTCTAATTAAGTCCTTATATTGGGGATCACTTAATAGCCCTGTATCAAATCTCCAAAGCCCTCTCACCCTGGGCTCCCCCCAACTTACTCTTGCCTTTATTGTGGCATGATCTGATAAAGTGATTGGAAGGATGCTAACTTCTTTAAAGCTATGTAAAAAGTCTTTCTGCATATAAAACCTATCCAATCTTGAATAGGTGTTGGAAGACAATGAGAAAAGAGTATAGTTTTTGGCCTTTGGATTATAACACCTCCATGGGTCTACCAATCCCGCCTCAATGCTCAAATTTTTTAGTAATCGTGAGCAGGCTCTAGAACCTAGCGTCTTTGGGGAACTCCGATCTTTAACTATGTCTTCGACGCAGTTCCAATCCCCCATACATATAATTTGTGCAGGAGAGAGAGCTGCCATAGTCGTGAATAAGGCTGTAAAAAATTATCCTGAAGGAGGGATGGGGGCATACACTCTCACCAAGTGGAGCGGTCTACCTTTATATAGCCCTGTGAGAATCACCCAATGCCCAGAACCTGCTCTCTGCACTTTTTGAGGCTGAAATGGGAGACCCCTTCTGATAAGAAAAAACACCCCCGCTTTAGTAGCAGTAGGATGTTCGTCTGAATAAACACTGCCCACCCATGACCTACGAAGTTTAAGATGTTCAGTTAAAGATAATTTGGTTTCCTGCAGACAGGCAATATCACAGTTTTCTCTCTTCAGTTCAGTGAGTATCTTAGTTCTTTTAACAACATCGTTGATGCCCTTGACGTTCAATGAACACAATGTTAAACACGCCATTACATATATAAAATATTAACCAAAATCTCCCAGGACCCTCCCCTACCCTCGTTTGTCCAGTACTATTCATTACAAACTTTAAACCTTTAGTCCCTTTGAAAGTATAGGAAAGAAGAAAAAGATTGGAAACCAGAATATAGAATAGAGAGATTGGTACAGGAATCCATCACCACCAATTTTGTAAACATTACTTGAACTCCTCTGCTCCCACCACCCACCCTGTACCAAGTAGGCCTGGTGGAGCAACAGTTGTTTGGCAGAAGGAAAAGGAAACCTCCGCCCACACCACCTTCCTCTAGTGGTGTTATCCCTTAATCGGGAATTTTAGCCTAGGCTATTGAGGGGTAAGCACCCTAACGTCTGGGTGCAAGGTTGAATAGCCCCGAATGAACCAGAGCCCTCCTAACCTGTTTCCTCTAGACAGATATCTGAACAGACAAAAGTTACCAGTGAGTCGTAGCTGTTCTCAGCTTTCTATACCCCAAACTGCATATATAATGCCCTGATTTCCAGAGACATCATCATAATTTTGCTTAAACCTGTGATTTTTACACTCTGGACCTTTTGCGCCCCTTAATTCCCATGTAATATTGCTTCATGTTAATCTACCCCAGTATCGAGGGATGCAGGGGACTTAGAAATTATACTTCTGTGTGATTCACAGGCAAATACAAAAGTAAACAGAAATCACTGTCTCAGTTGTCCCAAGGTCCAGGCTGGTACTGAAATAATAAAAAAGAAAACCATCTCGTTTTACTGGAATATTCCTCCAAAATTCGAACTCCCTATCTGTTCAAGTCCCCTTCGTAGACGAGCCCTAGCGATGTTGCTCCTCTTGAGAGCTTGCAAGTTAAGACTAAACTTTGAATAAGTTCCCTGATGTTCTTGATGTTTCCATGTAGGTCTCAAGGCCGTACATATATGATTAAAAGGAAAGCCCTCCGGTTGCACTGGGACAACCCTCTTAGACTCGAACTCCCCATCCGATTAAGTCCCATTCACAGAGGAGCCCTAACGATATTGCTCTTCTCGAGGACTTATGAAATAAGGCTGAAGGTTGAATAAGTTCCATGATGTTCTCGATGTTCCCATGTGAGTCTCAAAGCAAAAGTCACCAATACAAACAAACCTCCCTGATCTCCAGCAAGCAGATACGACCTTCAGTCATCTGAAATCGTCTCCATAAATAAATGATCGCCGCCATTACTGTTCGCACAGTCTCCATCACCCACCAGTAGCTCTTTTTCTGACCCACCAGAGTAAGGTGCTGACCAACTTTCACCCAAAAACAGTTCCCTCTTCAATTCAGTTTAATTGCTTTTGCTGAAGCCATTTCGAAAGATCTGCATGAAGGGAGAGCAACGCTTCTACTCTGGAGGCTGGGTTTTGTAGTTTCTTCACTCCTGGGGACTGAGACCATAACAGTTGTTCCACTTCACTTTCCACAATCTCCTCTTTTAAATCTGGCAATGAAATACCCTCTGCAACCAGTGTCTCTCTTGCGGCTAGCAGGAATTCAAAGATTTTGGGACCCCGGAGAATCCAGCCATAATCGAGCGGGTAGCGAAGTAGGCCATGGCCCTTCTCTCTCAGTTACTTCACCACCCACACACACACCTTTTTTCCTTCGAGCTGCCAATGGGGGAGTCCTGATCTATATACACTCTGGTCCCGTCTAGATTAAGGTCTTTCTTTGCCCATGCTCGATGCAACACCTTTTCTTTGATAGGGTACTTTAAAAACTTAATAAGAATAGCTGTCGGAGGCGCCCCTAGTTTTGACTTAGGACCCAGTGCACGGTGCGCTCTCCCGATTTCCAGAGGAGTATCCTCTTCCAAGCCCAACTCCATTTTCAGCCATGACTCCATGTAGCATGCCATATCATCTTGTTCTACACCCTCCGGAATTCCAATCACCCTTATGTTGTTACGTCAGGACCGGGCTTCTGCATCTTCCGTTTTCGCCATTAAAACCCTTTCTCTTTTATGGAGGTAAAACAGGGATCGACTATAGGCCATGTTTTCTCTCTGGAGAATATCCATATGTTTCTCTACGTCAGTTGTTCTCGCTTTCAGTTTTCGAAAGTGTCTCTGAATCTCTGTTACTTTACCATCAATTCGTTGTAAGAGTTGCAGTATTTTCCTCGTTCCGATGGATCCCGAGTCAGAACATGAGTCTTCATCCCCCCCGAGCCCGAGATCACTGAAGATCGAGAAGGTGCAGGGCTCAGGCCTGGAGTTGCACACCCTTTGTCGTTCCGCGTGACTGCTGTAGGGCTCGTAGTGCCTTTCTTTTTAGTTCTTCCCATTCTCGGTATTCAAGTTTCAGTTTCCCAATAATTATCGGGAGTAGGTATACTCAAGATTCTCCGGATTGCACACAGATATTCGTGTTTGGGGTACAAGCTGAAGGCTAAACCGCCATATTGGATCGCAGCCTCACCGGAAGTCATTCGTTCATTTTTAATGGGCTTGGGTTCCACTCGAGTGACTTGATCTTGTTTGATACCTGCATTTATGAATCTGATTATTGAGGCAATTGATGGTAAGCTTCATACACACTTAATTGGCCTGCTATATAGATCTCTTAGGGAATACTGGAAGGAGACCACCAAAGACATCTTAGCTAGATGGAAAAAAGAACTAAATACTCAAATTACTTATGATAAATGGTTAGAACCAATTATTCATTCAATGAAAGCTTCTTAGGCCCCATACTGGCTTGAATATATTTGGAAGTGTCGCATGCATTTTTTTATTTCTCCAGATAAATTGACTAAATTGCTACCTGAAAGTTTTGGTGTGTGTTGGAGAGATTGTGGGCAAACCAGGGCAGATATCTCCTATATAGTCTGTATTTGCCTGGAAATATCCCAATACTGGAAGAATATTTCCAGGAGCCTCCAACTTTTAATTGACCCAGATTATATTTTAACAAACCAAATGATTCTTGTATGCATAGGGGAAGATGGCTTGGTCCCTCTGAAAAATAATAAGTTGTATCTCTATTTAGCTGCAGCAAAAAAAGGTGATAACTCTCCTTTGGCAGACAGCCACAATCCGTACCTTGACCCACTGGCATTCTATGATGTCTGAGATTTATTATCTGAAACATTTAATTGCAAGTAGAATGGGTCACACCCCTCAATTTGAATTGTACTGGAGGTCATGGGTACTATACAGTTCTCCCTTAGATGACTCCTTTATCCCCTGAATGAGTGGATTTTTTTCCCTCATTCGTGTATTGATTTATTAATATGCACAATAGTGTAGTACTGGGATAATGTCACATTCTCACCCCAGAAGTGACATTATCCTAGCACAACACACACCCTGGAGTGCATTATTGCTATTATACAATGGCTCATTTGTGAAAATAAAAAATAAAGAAAAATACGCTTAGTTTTAATAAATTTTCTTGTACGTGGAGGTATACTACTTTACAAAAATCCACAGTTTCTATTATGGGCAGCAGGTGGCACGTCTTAGCTGCTTTTCTGTTGTTGTGTGCTTGGTCTGCCTGCTTGTTTCTCACAGAGAAATAATTTATTTGTGTGTACTCACATCCCCGAACAGAAGCACTGCACTTCTGGTTAATTAAGCAGAAACCATGATGTGAAGGAAGCATGAGATGTGGGAAGTTTCAGATCAGTAAGTCATTTCGCTCATCTGGAGGAGCAACTGTTTGGTTGGGCTAGGCTTGCAGTTTTCGTCGCATGTTGAGAGAGGGTGCTACAAAGATTTGTAAAATGAAGTAAAGGAATTGTTGGAGAAAGCCATTGTCTGTTGGTTTCTGACAGAACGCTTAGCTTGTGGTCTGGTGTGAGCGACGCCGGGACCGGAAGTAAAGCGGCTACGCATGGCATTGGTAAAAAAAAAAAAATGTAAACGCAGTTAAGGTTTTCCTTGGGAGAATGATCCCTGCAGGGGGAGTAGAGTGCTGGGAGCAAGTTTTTTTAATTTTAATAATGAAGAAGCTGGGAAGAAGTAATGCAGGTGGCGAGCAGGTGAAGCAGGAAGCAGAGCAGGGATCACTAATACAGGCTGTGTGGAGTAATTCATATAGTGGTTGATGCAGTCGTTTGTGTGCTGGGACTAGAGCTGTGATATTGTACTGGGATAACATCACGGCTCCATTTACAGATGGACCAATCGGAGTCCAAGCTTGTTTTATGCCATTGTATAATGAGTATTGAATGTCGATGCCCTTTGTTTAGGGTTGCTTTTAAAATATGGTTACCATGAGGATGGACATTTTTATATGTACTTCTACCGAGTATTTATTATTTATTTATTTATTTATTGAACATTTCGGAATTATAACCTTTGAGTCAAGGACTCCTTTGCAAAGGCTCCACGTCATTCTGGACTGGACATAACAACGTAACAGAGTGCTCAAGATGCAACAAACCAGAGACATTACAATACAACAGAGATTAACCTCATAGCATTTGTTAAGCCATTCATCAGATAGGAAATCTTTGGTTTACACAATGGAGGCCGGCTGTTCAGTGGCTTCCAACAGGTCATTACCATATTCATCAATACAGGATAGGTTAGAGCCAGGCTTAGTAAATGAAAATCTGGCGGTGGAGAAGATCGAGCCGTGAGGTGGCCCCACTAGTTCAGCCAGTACAGGAAAGAAGGGAGCATTTGCAGGTCACAGAGTTGAGGAGAAAAAGCTTGGTCCCAGATTTGAATTGACCTAGGTGGTGGCAAGTAGGATGGGAGGACGGCATGTTGTTAAGCCAGAGGGAGCACGATACCGGAAGGATCTTTGTCCAGCGAGGTCCTACAGTGGGGACTTTGTAGGTGGTCCCGCCAGCCGCCCGGGTGCTCCTATTAGGGGCCAGTTGGATGAGGCGTGTAATCCGCTGGTGTGAGTTTCATAAGGATCTTTTTGGCTTGGAGACAGGTGTGATATTTAAGTCTCCTTCAAAGGTAAGCCAGCCCACTTGTGAGTAGAGCAAGCAGGTATGCCTGTCTAGGGCTACTAGTGACCAGGCGGCAGGCTTTATTGAGTGCTGTTCTGATGCTGTTTAGTGCCGATTGGTCAGCCGCACTACAAATAGTTATCTCATGATCAATCAACGAAAGGACTGAGCTAGTAACCGCTAGCCTAAGGGCCTGAGGGGGGAGGCAATGTTTATGTCTGTAGAGGATGCCAAGACGGGTATTGACAGAGGTGGAGAGAAGCTTAATATGTTGATGGTATGTAAGGGATGTGTCAAGAGTGATCCCAAGGTATTTAAAGCAAGAGACCTGTTCTATGTGGGTGCCCAGTATGTTTGTTAGAGCGAGCTGGGAGGTATTGAGGGGGTTTTGTCGATGGGCAAATATCATGGATTTTGTTTTATCATAGTTAAGTATGAGCCGGTGTTCAGTGAACCAGCCCTCCAGCTCCCTAAAACAGCCTTGAAGCGTATTTTGGAGGTGGGTGAGGTTGGTATGTTTCCAGTAAGCACAGCATCATCAGCATAAAGCAGTAGCTCCAATACAGGCTTGAGGGAGTGAGTTTAGAAAGAGGGTGAAAAGTAGGGGTCCAAGCATCGACCCTTGAGGGACGCCAGCAAGGACCGCTTTTGGGGGAGAGTGTTTCTCTAATTTTTACCTGCTGTATTCTGCCAGTCAGATAGTTATTAAACCAGAGATAGTATCGGTGCTATATTGAGGGATGCAAGGCATGCAGAAGTAGCTCATGATTGACAGTGTCAAATGCCTTAGTCAAATCAACATAGACTGCCCCAACTGCTGCCCCTGGTCAAGTGCTTCATGAATGTAGGATGTGAAATCTAGTAGTGCTGTGGTAGTACTGTGCTCTTTTCTGAAACCATGTTGCTCATGGCAGAGGAGTCCATTATCTGTCAAGGTATTCTGTGAGTTGGTCGGCTACAATTCTTTCTAGTGCTTTTGAGAGGGAGGAGGATCTGAATGGGTCTATAGTTGCTAGGGTTTGTTGGATCACCTTTTTAGGATAGGTGTGATAATACCCCTTTCCATAGAGTAGGGATTTGGCCACGGCACAGTGAGAGGTTGAGGAGTATGGTGAGATGCGGAAGCGCCTCGGTAAGGTAAGTCTAAGGATTTTAAGATCAAGGAGTCACTACTAAAACGCATGTTTTGCAGGCTTTTGCAGGTAGCATTTAGCCCTCGTTGCAGGAGATTACGCAGCCTGAACGGTGGGTGTATGAGAACAAGGTGTGTTAGTAGCTGTGTGGAAATGGGGTCAAAGAAATTAGGAGGAAGGACATGACTAAGGTCAGTGAAGGTGTTGTTTAGGGTATCGGCTATGGAGGTGGGGTCTTGTGAGGAGGATGCCCTGAACTAGGAGCTGGGTAGGGTCAGGGTTGGTGTTTTTCCACACAGTTCTAACATTGCTCCAGAAAGATTTCCCAGAGCTCCAGTGGTAGTGAAGGCTTGTTGATAGTATGTGGCCTTGGCTTGCCGGATAGCCCTTGTACATTTATTTCGCTCTTCTTGTAGAGTTGTCTATCATATGGCAGCTGAGATGATAATGCTCTGTGCCAGAGGTTATCCCTATGGTGCATCATATGGAGGAGGGACTGCGTAATCCAGGGGGTGTTCCAGGTTTTTAATACCGACTTTGAGTAGGGGGCAAATAAGTCACAAGCCGCATTGAAAATGGTAATAAATGCAGTGAGCGCTGCGTCCAAGGATTGGGCAGTATGAACAGGCTCCCAATTTCTGGTGGAGAGGCACATCCTGAGGTGGGAGAGGGCACCTTTTTTGATGTGCCTTTGGGTGGTGATTTTAGGTCTACTGGGGGCGGCTTTGTTTGACCACCAACATGCTACCGGTGAGTGGTCACTAAGTACATCTGGGAGCACGCTGACTTTGGTAAGGTGGTTTGGGTGGTTAGTAAAGATAAGGTCTATCAGAGAGGAGGAGCCTGACCGAGGGTCCAGCCTGGTTGGTGACGTTACCACTTGGGTAAGGTCATATGCATATGTTGTGTCTTTGAAAACAGCCGCCGTAGAGGATAGCCAGTTCACATTAAAATCACCCATAATAATTAGTTCACTTTTAGGGGGAAGATATGTGATTGCAGAGAGAATAGAATCAAATGCTGGTTTCTGGTTAGTTGGTGGAATGTAGACTGCCATAATGTAAAGGGGTTTAACAGGGGTACCAAGGGCAACTTTGATGGTAATGGCCTGGGCTCCGTGGTCAGGCAAGGGAAGTGGGACTAATAGAGGCTTGAGGGATGTTTTAGCGTAGATGGCACATCCCCCACCCCTTTTGCCTAGCCTATCAGTTCTGAACATGGTATAGTCTCTGGAGTGAGACTGAGGCATCAGGGACATTTTAGAGAGCCAGGTTTCTGATAAGGTAAGTATGTCCACTTGGTGTTGTGCTAGCCATCCTTGCAGCAGGGTAAATTTTTTGGTAGGCTACAGATATTGAGGAGGCCAGAAATAGGCCACTATGTGTCTTTTTTTTGCCACTGGACCCTGGTGGGCCTGGGTTGGGATGTACATTCCCGGATAAAAGTAGGAGGAGAAGGAGCGTTTGCCTGAGCGAAATTCTCATTAGTTTAGCTGCTTTATACGAAGGACCTGGGTTAGATGGGCTGTTTGGCGGGCTAGTAGGTATGTGGAGGGTGGACTAAATTGGGCTAGGATAGCTAGGCACTAGGCAGTATGGGGTAGAAAAAGGGGTGCGATTTGGGGAGGCTGTCGGGGTAATCCAGTTGCCATTTGTGGTGCAGCTAAAGCTAGTGTGCAGTTACAGCTGTTTAGGATTGGGTCAGGGAGTTTTAGGTATTTTGACTCAGTTGCATTACCAGTGGGATCGAGTGGGGCATTTCATAGTATCCCAGTTGGTTCTTAGCACCACTGGGGCAGTGAGGGCATGTGAAAATATAAAGATTAGTTGTAGGATACAGGAGGTAGCGTTCATTATGCTGGCAAATGAACCTGTTTAATGGTAATCAAAGGAGTGAGCCCTCTGGTGGTGCAGTAGTATAAGCTGCAGATGGTAAAGTGGGCTGATTGGTTTCGCACCTCACGTGGTCTATAGCTATATAAATGAATGCCGACCAAGGGTGGTGGTGGGGAACCTTACATGTAATATTATCGCTGTATATATGTATTTCTGCTGTAATCATTTCAAAAATAAAGAATATTAAAAAAAAAAAAAAAAGACCCTGCTCCTGGATGTGCTTGCAGCAGAGGTGCTCCAGTTAACATCTGGCATATTCAGGTCCCCCATCAACAATATCTCCCCTTTTTTTGCCATTTTAAGGATGCCTTCTATCATATCCTTGTCCATTCCCTCCCCCTGAGATGGGGGATTGTGGTGCCATTTCCTATTCCCAGGGTGACCCACAGTGACTCATCTACTTCATGTTTACTCTTTAGTTCTGTTGCTTTAATCCCTTCCCTTACATAGAGAGCTACTCCTCCTCCACCTCCTCCTCTTTTACCCTCCCTGTCTCTCCTGTAGATTGTGTATCCTGGTATATTGACCTACCAGTCATGGCTGTCTGTATACCATGTTTCAGTGACTGCCACAATATCCAAGCATCCCTCTTCCATCAAGGCCACTAGTTCAGGGAACTTGTTACACAGACTATGGGCATTGGTACTCATCATCTTCCATTTTTGGATGGCCTTACCCCTTTTAGCCCCATCCCTGTCTTTATTGATGTTGCCTTTTTTTGGCATTTACCCCAGTCCTGCTCCCAAATGACTTCGCTACCTTGGTGTTTACCTTGCTAATTACTGTGTTTTGTGGGGGGAGGCTGGGATTTCCCTGTTCCTTTTCAGTACCTCCCCCTTGGCTAGTTTAAATGCTTGCCAATGAAGCATTTAAACCTGTCACCTAGGATTCTGTTCCCCCCCAAGACAGGTGCAGACCATCACGCCAGTATAGGCCTGAATCCCTCCAGGTGGCTCCCCAGTCCCCAATGAAGCCAAAACCCTGAGCTCGACACCAGTTTTTCAACCATTCATTGAATCCCATGGTGCAGAGTACCCTAGCATCATCCTAACCATAGACAGGCAGCACCTCTGAGAAGGTTACGGTACGTGCTACTTGTCTAAGGCCCCTCCCCAGCTCTACAAACTCCTTTTGCACTGCTCTGATCCCATTCCCATCCAGGTCATTTGTCCTAGGTGGACAATGACATCCAGCTCCCTCCCTCGTGCAGCTGCTCCCACGATCCTGAGGATTCGCTTCCTGTCCCTCTGAGCCGTGGCACCAGGCAGGCACCTTACCTCCCTCTCCCCCTCCTCCCCCATGTCTCTCCCCTAATGATTGAGTCCCCACGAGGAGTTGTTTCCTCTCGGGGTCTCGTATCACCCTCCTGTGGGTCTCCCTTTGTGGAGGTTCCCAGCATCCTCCTTGGTCTCCACTGCAGGTACCTCCGTAGAGGAACCACTCTTCGCCATAACAGCATATGAACTGTGGAGAAGTACAGCTGGAGGGATGCACCTCTGTTCCACCACCCTCTCCCTCCCTGAGCCCACCTTGGTCCAACCATTCCTCTTTCTTGGCAACCTCTGAGGTAGCGGTGGTGGCCCTGGTGGTCCCTGAATGGGGGAAGAGGTTTCATGAATCCTAGCCAGGTCATCCTGGAGACAGGCAACCTCCTCCCTCAGACCAGAGAGAGATGCCTGCAAATAGGGCAGCATTGCAGCCTCCAGAATGTCTCTCGGAACAGTGCTGCCCCACAGCCATTGCACTGCACCTCTCCCATCGTGACTTATTTTATGTCCCCTCTCCTGTTGTTTTGTATGCTTACTGTCTCCTACCTCTATGTATTTTGCCACCTACTTTCCTGCTGCCTATGTGCCCTTACAACTCTCGCCCTTCTTGTTCTGGGACAGGAACTTCCTGTAGTCTTCAGTAGTCTCCTTCCACCTTGCTTGGACTCAGACCTCCAGCAGCTGGGGGGGGAGGGGAGAGCTATTAGTTTTTCCTTCAAAGTTGGTGAAACTAATGTGTCTGAGTGATCCTTCCCCTTCCTACTGCCAAACAGGAAGTTCCTGTTGTCAGTCAGGAGACGGTCTTCCAGCCAGTGTCGGTCTGTCAGTTGCCACAGGCGCTTGATCATCTGATGTCAGTCGCACAGCTGACGTCTATCTGCCAGTGGGCAGCGCCAGTTAAGTAGGAGCCGCTCCTGGTCAGGATCGTCGTCCTGTAGCTCTGAGGGACTCAGGTCTTGCTACAGCTCCACCGAGTCTAACTGGTCCCTCTCTAGGGAGAGAGTGTCTCCTGAAGAAAAGGACACCCATGTCACCTTCGGACGATCCTACCTTTATGGACATTATGAGGCACATCCAAGCCTCCAATGAATGGGAGATGGAGGACTTGGATCCGGAACACTGGAGGTTAGCGAAGTACCTGAGGCAGAAGGAACCAAAGCCTCTTGTAGTTCCTCCTCTAGTGGATACTTTCCAAGACTTGATCAGGCTTACTTGGAAGCATCCCTCCACTACCCCGGCAGTCCCTAAGAAGT
Source organism: Neoceratodus forsteri (assembly GCA_016271365.2). Classification (NCBI taxonomy): domain Eukaryota; kingdom Metazoa; phylum Chordata; order Ceratodontiformes; family Ceratodontidae; genus Neoceratodus; species Neoceratodus forsteri. Next base: position 1,058,511,374 of record CM028130.1, on the reverse strand, counting down.
CGGGTAGGCTCTATAGAGCTCCAAGGGAGGAGCCATTCCTGAAGGAACACCCTTAGGTAGACTCCATGGTCATTATGGCTACTCATGACAAGTCCAAGCAACCAAAGCACCTTAGTTCCCAGCCTCCTGACGCAGAGTCCAGATGTCTGGACCAGGTGGGCAAGAAGGTTTACTCTGCCTCCACCTGCTCCATTGGGTCCCTCAGCTTCCTAACACATATGGTTCGGTACCAGAACACATTATGGGAGAGGGATCTTGAAGTGTCTCAAGCCAATACTGAGCTTCTGGAAATCCTGAAGTCAGGTTTGGACGTAGGCACTCATGTCTTGAAAGCCTCGTACGATACTGCAGATACGGCTTCCAGGGCAGCGGCTTCTGGCATTTTGCCTTAGATGCCATGCCTGGCTAAGGGTCTCCAGATTCTTGCAGGATCTGCAGTCCGGAATCAAGGACCTCCCATTCCAAGGTTCCGTCCTGTTTGGGGAAGAGACAAGAGAAGCTGATTTCTCTTCTCCAGGAGTCTGGGAAGTCCATTTGGTCTGTCCGGAAGTTGTACAAAGGGAACCAAAGGCCTTTTTGTAAGTGGTCCATTCGAAGTCCTCATGGCAAGGTAACTGTGGCCAGCTTCCACAGAGAGGAGGCTTCAAGAGGAAGGCTCCAACCCAAATGGCTGGGGGTGCTTCCTCTAGAGGCCCAGAGTCCTCCCAGCCCTGTCTGCCCACTCTTGAGCTTCCCATTGACTCCCTACCGACCCCACCCTTCCAGCAGAGGCTGTGGGGGAGGCAGTAGGGGGTCGCATCTTCCTCTATCTGGAGGGTTGGACCAAAATCACCTCAGACCTCTGGGTCCTGGATCTAATGAGGAGAGGACATTCACTCGGATCCCTCCAGAAAACCCACCAAGGTCCTTCTATTACCCTCCTTCGCACATTGTTTTGATAGAAGGAGAGATACAGACCCTCTTGCAGAAATGGGCACTAGAGCCAGTCCCCTGGGGGCAACAAGGGAGAGGCTTCTATTCCCACTTTTTCTTGGTCCCAAAAAAGACCGAGGATCTGAGAGTTGTATCCCCATCCATGAGGCAGCAGAAATGCAGGGCCCAGAGGACCATGCACTTCTATGCCTTCATGTCACAGGTTACTAAATGACAGGAAAAATTACATGGCATGAATGGTAAATATGTGAGGAATGCCAAAGGTAATCCTGATGCATAAAGATGGGTTTGCGTGGTTATTTTTTCAAATTAAATACCAGAATCGAGCTAAACAACTGCTGTTAGCAAAATACAGGTTTTGGGGTCTGATTTTGACCTCACTATTTGCTTCTCATACCATTTTGGATGTGGTTGGTAAATACAGTAGTATCGCTCAAATGATAATTAAAATTGCGTGTCACAGCTTAGCGCATGGCAGGAAAAAATTACATGATCACAAACGGTAAATATCCAAGGAACGGCTGAAGGTTATCCCGCTGCACAAAGATAGGTTTGGGGAAGTATTTTTTTTTAAATTAAATACCACATTCAAGCTAAACAACTGTCCTTGACCAAATACAGGTTTGGGGGTCTGATTTTACCTTAATATTTGCTTATTATGAAATTTTACAATGCGGTTGTTAAATAGTATCGCTCGAATGATAAATAAGAAACACCTGTCACAGATTATAGCACGAACAGTAAAATTATATGTCGCAACTGGTAAATTTCCGAGTAACAACTGAAGGTAATCACGATGATAAAGATGTGTTTTTGGGGTGGTTAAAATTAAATTCTAGAATCAAGCTAAAGAACTTTTACCAAGCTACAGGTTTGGGGGTCTAATTGTGCCGAAATGTTTATGCCATATTACAATGCAGTTGCTAAATAGCATTGCTCGAAAAGTAAATAAGGAAAACCTGTTGCAAATTACTGCACGAACTGTAAAATTATATGTCATGACTGGTAAATTTCCACATGCATGGTAAAATATGTTGCGATCAGTAAATTTCTGCATGAACGATAAAATTATATGTCAGGACTAGTAAATTTCTGTACGAACAGTAAAATTACATAGCGCAACTGGTAAATTTCTGCAATAACAATGAAATTACAATGCGCAACTGGTAAAGTTCTGAGGAACGAGTCAAGGTAATCAGGATGGGAAAAGATAGGTTGGGAGGGTAGTTTTTAAAATTAAATTCCAGAATCGAAGTAAAGAGCTGTCCTTTAGCAAGATGCAACTTTTGGGGTCTAATTTTACGTCAGTATTAGCTTCTTAATACCACTTTTTAAATTGTAAAAAAAAAAAAAATTGGTGGTCGTTGTGATCAGTATTTTTTTCAGCACAAGAGGTAGATCATGAAAATAAGCAGTTGCGATCATGTTTTTTTTACTGTTCATGTCAGGACTTTAACTTTAAAATCGTTATAACTCTGGAGCTACTGTATGTAATATAATTTTTTTTAAAACCTTCTAAAGGCACACCCTTGGCATGGACCCTTCAACCCTAAAAATGTCATTAAAAATATCACACAATCTAGGCTGTAATTGAGAGCAAAAAAAATACCCAGTGTTATGTATAGGGAAATCAAACGTGTTTTGTTTTTCCCATTTTCGGGCGCTCTGTGTCTCGAAAACTGAACAAGATGACATCACAAAACTTTTCTTGTCTTGAGACTCTGGCAGCCTAACTGCGCATGCCATATTTTGCGCTATTTCATCAAATGACACTAAAGTTATTAAGGTGCAAAAATTGGGATTTAACATTAAACAGCCTACTCAACCCTAACTATATGGGTGCTACTGCGCCCTTATAATATACATGCGTATGTATGTGTATATATACATATATTCATTGCAAAAAACTTCATTTAATGCATCAGGTTTAAAGCGACAAAAGTGGGGAAATGAGACGTTAGAGTTGAGCCCCTAACCCCACCACCCCATCCTACACAGACCAGCAGATGCTGGGGTGTGCCATGGGGTCATGAGGCCCAACTCTCACCTCATTCCATGTGTAAACAGGTTAACATGCTACAGTAAAGGAGAATGGGGTGAGAGTTGTGCCACAAATGTAATATTATGTAATATAACTAGTAAATGGCATGTGTTGGCCCTTTGAGCCCCACGCTTCCACCAAGCCACCCATGTGAGCATAACAGTATGCGTTTATGGGAGCGCGGGCTTCAGTCCCTGTGCTCGCGACTTTTACACATAGCTGCAGAGCCATACAGCAGCTCCCATAGGGTAAGCAGCCCTGATAACACTAATTTGCCAATATCTCGGGAACCATAGCAGCTATGAAAAAAATTCAAGTGGTGGTGTAATCGTGGCAGCGAGACCTCCACGCAAAATGAGTCAACTAAATCCGTATCTCGCACCATGTACAAGATATGGGCACAGAAAAGTGCTTAAAAGGGACCCTTGTGACACTAATTTGGCAATATTTCGGTAACCATACAACCTAGGAAAAAAATTCCACTACAGTTCCAATCAGTGATATCCAGATCTGTTTTTGTGGCTTAGATCACCTAAGGCGCAAGTAGAAAAAATTCTGTATCTCGCCTAGTTTCTGAGATACAGGCACCGAAAGTCGCTATGGGTGCCACAGTGTTATCCTGAGGGAAAAATCTCGACTTTGTGATGACATACATGTAGAACCACTTAACTTTCCAACACTTAAATAACATAATTCACATCTCTGTGGAATCCCCTTAGTATCCTGAAAACTGTAAGTCAAAAGACTAAACCGTTACTTCACAGTGCAGTGGGGAAAGTTTTTAACAGTTAAAAAATTCCTAGTGCATGAGGTAGCAAAATCCCTGCCCGTCAGATCAATCCCCATTCGTGAGCTGTCAAAATCACCATCCGCGAGAAATCCTTGACCATCAGATTTTGGTCATCTGGTCCCTAAGTGATGGTCAAGGATTTTGCTACCTTGTGAAAGAGGATCGGGTGGTGGACTAGGATTTTGACAGCTCACGGACTGTGATTTTGACAGCTCACGAAAAGGGGATTCAAAAAACCAATCCCCTTTCATGAGCTGACAAAATCCCAATCCGCAAGCCAATCCTGTTTCGCTAGGCAGCAAAATTCTTGATCATCAGTCAATCCTTGTCTGCGAGAAGGGCCATCTTGTCCCTAAGTGACGGTCAAGGCTTTTGCTACCTCACGAAAGAGGATCGGGTGGCGGAATAGGATTTTGACAGCTCATGGACTGCGACTTTGTCAGCTTACAAAAGAGGATTCCTAAAACCAATCCCCTTTCGCGAGCTGATAAAATCACAGTCCACGAGCCAGTCCTCTTTCGCAAGGTAGCAAAATCCTTGACGTCCGCGAGAAGGGCCATCTGGTCCCTAAGTGACAGTCAAGTATTTTGTTACCTCACGAAAGGGGATCGGTTTGCGGACTGAGATTTTGTCAGCTCACGAAAGGGGATCGGAAGCAAGTCGCGGACAAATCATATTAAAATTTGAAATGAATGTTTTTTTTTAACAAAACGAAGCAAACCAAAGGTATGGGTTTGTAGAAGGTGTCACCCTGAACAAAACGCGTGCCTTATTACAATAACAAGTCACCTATGGAGGAAACTGCAACATTTTGTTTGAGGGGGGAAAAACGAAAACAAGATGGCGGCTCACAGGCAAGGAATTTTTGCTGATGGACAAGGATTTTTTAAATCCTCGTTCGCGGCTGACAAAATCCTTGACCATGAGCCCAGTCCTGTATCGCAAAACATATATATCATGTAATGAACTCCGTGAAATCATGCTCAGAACCCCAAAATTAAAAATTAAATAACTTTGGAATGGATTAATATTTTTTAACCAAACCAATGCTGGATTGTTCTTTGACCCAAACTCTTTGTACGTTCCAAATTTCAGACCAAAAGACAACACTATGTGGTCGCATCACGATAGACAAAAAATGTATCAAAAATGTTGAAAAATGCATTTTTCAGAGCTTTGCTGCACACAAACTGTAAGTCCGACCAAAACGCAACTTGGTAAGTCAAGAGATCTACCATACCAGACTGCACATTCCAAATTTCGTGCAAGTCTGTTGAACAGTTGCAAAGTTATTAACACGCAAAAATTGGGGTTTAACATTAAAGTGCCTACTCAGCCCTAACTATAGGGGTGTGACTGTGCCCCTATAATATATTTAGAAAATGGTTAAGAAAAATCAGTAACAATGATATCTCCTGATTGGATGAAACACACCGCATGACAGTGCATTATCGCACAACGACTGCACATCTGCATTTCTTTCTATTTTTCACCCCCCTCCACAACAATGTTGGCCATTTTATTAGATAATACACTACAGGGCATGCAGTCATACTCCGATACATGCTTGCTGTGGGTGATTTGAAGACAGTAAGACTACGGCCTTGTGCCTAACAACGCACAAGTTATTAGCTCCGTAAAGTAAGGCTTGTAAATTCTGTGTATGAGCTGAGTGGCTGCCAAGCACTGCAGCCCTGCCCTTAAAAATATAAGGAATAATGTATGGGATCTCATACATAACAAGCCTATGTTTCCATCAAGGGGTTAAGATATGTGCGTATGGACCTTGAGAGCAACGCTTGAGAACTCCATGCTGGTATATCAACCCCGAGATGGAAACACAAGGCAAGTTGTGTATGGGGCACCCATATTTTATTCTTTGACTGGGTGACCAAAGTAGTAGACCAGGGAGGGGCTGTGGACATGGCCTATCTAGACTTTAGCAAGGCATTTGACACAGTCCCACACAAAGGATTAATAGTCAAATTAGCCAGCCTGGAAGTGGGTCCCAGGGTGGTAGCCTGGGTAAAACATTGGCTGGACAACAGGACACAGAAAGTAATTGTAAATGGAGTCCACTCTGGAGAAAGAGGGGTTACTAGTGGGGTACCACAGGGTTCAGTACTGGATCCAGTCCTTTTTAATGTCTTTATAAGTGACATTGCAGAGGGACTGGAAGGAAAAGTATGCCTCTTTGCAGATGACACAAAGATCTGCAACAGGGTTAATACACTAGGAGGCGTGGAAAGGATGAGAAGGGACTTGGCAAGGTTGGAGGAATGGTCAGAAGTATGGTAGCTTGGATTCAGTGCAAAGAAGTGCAAAATAATGCACCTGGGAAACAAGAAACCCATGGGAAGATTACACAATGGGGGGAGGTAGTAACAACAACAAAAAAGGAAAGTGACCTGGGGATAATCATATTAGATGACCTTAAGGTTAGCAAGCTATGTGAGAAGGCAGTAGGGACGGCTGGGGGGTATACTGGGATGCATTGGGAGAGGCATCTCCAGCAGAAAACAGGAAGTTGTTATCCCTCTGTACAGACAGTTGGTGAGACCCCATCTGGAGTACTGCGTCCAGTTCTGGAGACCCCATCTCCGCAAGGACATAGACAGGATAGAGGCAGTCCAGAGCAGGGCAGCTAAAATGGTGCAGGGTCTACAAGAGAAGCCACACGAGGAGAGACTAAAGTAGCTTCATATGTATACCCTTGAGGAAAGAAGGGAGAGGGGGGACATGATAGAAACTTTTAAGTACCTCAGTGGAATCAACAAAGTCCAAGAGGGTAGCATCTTTCAGAAAAAGAGATGTGCAAGAACAAGGGGACATAATTTAAAGATGGGCGGGCGGTTCAGGGCAATGTGAGAGTATTTTTGACAGAGAGGTAGTGGATGCATGGAACAGCCTTCCTGAGGAGGTTGTGGGGTCTAAAACTGGGAGAATTCAAGAATGCATGGGGCAGACATAAGGCAATTCTTGTGGGGGGCAGGAAGAAATAGGCTGTTGGTTAACCAGGATCTGTAGGTAGGGAAATGGGCAGACTAGGTGGGCCAAGTGGTCCTTATCTGCCATCAAAGTCTGTGTTTCAATTCCTTTTATAGTGTATGGCTTATAGAAATATGGAGTCAAACAGCATAATACAGTTTTTAAGTGAGTTCAATAAATATAAAGGTGGCAACAAGGAGTAGATTGTTTTACTTTTTAAAAATTAGATAAGCGCTGTAAAAGAGCAAAACATTGTAAACATGAAAAACATAATAAATAGCATTTTATTTTTTTGTTCCCTTACGTTACACTGGTGGAAACATTGTTCGGTCAGTTTATGGTGACTATGTCTAACAGTTCTGCAGAAATGTTGCAGTGTGTGAACGAAAAAAGGAAAGATCCTACTTGTTAGTTGTGGTTCCACAAGTCAGGTCGTGGTTTGGCAGTGATCTGTAACAGAAAAAAACTGACTTTTTATGTTAGTGGTAGGACTGTAGGATGTGCAATATGAGCTGATTCGTTCTTTTTTTTTCTTACTGACCTGTGAGCTGTCCACTATGAAATTTATTTGTCTTCTTTTGGGAGGCTGGTTTGTGTAGTTCACTATTTTTACATTTACTGCTGAATGAAAGGTATGCTTGTCTCCAAAGGGTCTCCTTGAGTTAATGTCGAGTGGTAACTTCGTGGTTGCTGCTGTTGTTATTGTGTTGCTGCAGGATTTATTGGAGGGTCGCTGTATCGCATTGTTTTGTGGAGGATGTGCACTTTGGGAGACTGGAGAAGGTCATGGAGGAGGAAGTAGAAGCTAGTACTGCAGTTTTTTCTTCTGTTTTGTTTCTGACATTATTGAATAATTATTAATTGACTGCAGACTCTTGTGATTGGACACCTGCTGTGCAATCGTTGTGGGGGTGGGGGGGATGTCTGCATCCACTAGTTTTTGTATTGAGGTCTTCCTTGTGGAGTGGTTTGTGATTCTTTTTGAGTCATTTAAACCAGCCTGCATCAAATTTTATTTATTTATTTATTTATATTTTTATGGGGACATTTTTCCCTGACTGCCAGCGAGGCTCAGTGGCGGCATACCGACAGTCCACTCCATCCCTCCTTGCGGGGATCACAGGGCACGGCAGGTGGGGTGTGAGTTTTTCATGGTTATGGAGGGGGAAGCCTGTCACAGCATGTGGGTAAAGATAACAATGACATGACAATTCAGGTGCCAAACACACCGTAGTGTGATATTTATTTTTAACTTGTTTCAAAATAATAAACTAAAATACAAAATAAAAATCTAATCATATGCTGCGTAAGCAAGTAGCTCTCACACAGTTCTGGATCTAGACTGACATTCAAGATCCTTTCCTTCTGTGTCACTCTGGGTCTACACCTCAGGTAGATCCTCACTCGATCACTGTCTGGGCTCATCAGCTGTAGTCCCAAAACAGGAGGGGTTTTATACTTTCTGGTGGGGTCACCTGACCTAATGCATATCTAATACAATGAGATTTCTATCTGAAGCTTCACAAATTGACACAGGATGACCCACCATAATGTTAAGAAAACATTTACCATTGCCTCCCCCAAGCATCTGTACCGCTGTGTTTATGCACAAGTTCTTTATATTCTTTAACTAATTTAGTACAGTCCTTTTTACTATGATTAAGCAGGAAAGTTCTTCAGGGGGCCCTATTTTTGCTTCTTTTCTGTCTGCCCTGGTTTATTTTTAAAATAAAAGGCAGTTCTCTTTGGGAAAAGAAGTATACCCTTCTTAAAATAAAAAATGCCCAGTGCATCTGGGTGGCATTCACTGTACATTGATACCAGCCGCCCACTCTGAATGCCTACTGCGTCACAGCCATGAGAGGGAGAGAGAGAGTGAGGAGCTGGCATGCTCCTATTACTTTTTATTTCTACTGATCTCTCTCTCTCTCTCTCCTAATGTGGCTTCTTTATGTGGGCAGCTCTGTATTTTTCATTTATACTCTCTTCTGAGTATGTGCTCTTAGCTTCTCCATGTAAGGGAGCTCCGGAGCGGCTTTCTAAATCGATCTGAAAAGTAAAGCTGCTCTGCTCCTGGGTTCCATTCGCAAAAGGTGAGCGGGTAACTTTTACCAAACGGAGCGGTTGACACTTGAACAGAAAAGTACACGTTGCTCAGAACCAGTGTGACCCAGGTTTACAGTTTATATTTGGAGCCAAATAGAGTGGTGAGTCTGGGTGTAGCATGGGTGGCGGTCTTTTGACTGCATACTCTTTGTAGGTTTCTATAGGGTCTCTGTCTGGGTTAGTTAGGGCTCCTTTACATACGGGGCTTAATGGGTTGAATAGTCTTATAATCTTCTGCCCTGGTCTTTGTTTGCTGCTCATTGTATTCTAGATATGAATGGCCTTCAGAGTCTGTTGACAGTGTTAAATCCCCCCATTTTAAGCTGTATTGTTCAGATATTCTGAGAGCAAAGAAGAGTCCAATGTTACTGAAAACAGTGTTAAGGAGTGTTGTAGGGTTCCCAAGAGCTAGTGTGCCAGATGAACAGAGGAGGCTTATTTTGTTGTCTGTCAGTGGTTCTGCTTGATTAGGTTTATTGCCTTTGCTGAATTTTTAATTTTTTTTTGGGTGGGGGACTTTTGATCAGCTTCCGTTGTTTTTACTGTTTCTGTGAATTTTGTGTCTGTGCCATGGTAAATCAGATGTGGGTAGCTGTTTGTTTTTGGTTTTTTTGAAATACTGGTCTATGCTTCCTAAAAAGTCTCTAGTGTTGTGGGGCTTATATTCTGTATCATTGATTCTTTTTATTTTAAAAATTAACTTTGCTATGAGTTGATTTAGCTCTAATACAGGGATTGTTGATACCCATCCGTATCAAGTAAAAAAGAATCTACCCAATTTCGTGTCTAAAGCAGGTTTTTTTGTAAGTCTGCTTTAGTATAAACTATTCACGTTCTAACACTGGCTTGGACTGAACTGCGGCTGACATTTTTTAAAATACTGCCATTGCAAGTTTTCTGAGGTACCATTAACTACACTGAGGGGAGAATGTAGAGCAGTTGGCAGCAGCGAGTGTGAGGGAATCATAGCTGAAGCTAAAAAGGGAACGTGCACAATAAGGCTTTCAGAACGTGCACAGTAAGCTTTTACACTTGCTTAAATTCAGTACCTAATAACTCCAAACCATACACTATAGCATAATTATGACGTGAAGTAGAGAACGGGGCCGCAAGCACTATATGGAAAATATAATAGGATTGGGGGGGGGAAGGGGGCGCCGAAATGTACTCAGATTATCTTTCCTGGCAGGTATACATGGATTGAGCTAAGGCTTAGCATATATTATAGCCCCATACATGTATACCTGCCAGCAAAGATAATATGAGTATATTTAGGCAGCCCACCCCCTGGTCCTTTTACATTCTCCATAGAGCGCCTGCAACCCCATTCCCTACTTCATGTCATAATTATGCTATTTTTAGGGCAGGGCTGCAGTGCTTGGTGGCCGCTCGGCTTGTACACAAGTTACGAGCCAGGCTTCACGTAACTAATAACTTTTTTAGAAATCATAAAAAAGATTAAATATGGCTAAAATAGGTCCTATGCAGATAGCTCTGTTGTATGGGTTGCCTGCCAGGATCGTGTCGGTTGCTGTTTAAGGAAATTTCCAATATAAGGGAGCTACTCGCATATTATGGTGTCTACCCTCAGTGATAGTTATTTTAGCCATGTGTATTAATTGCAGCCCATACCTTTGTAATATTGCTTGTAACTTTTGTATAGTGGTGGACTGCCTGACCATTTCTGAGTGCCCTAGTCCTGCTGACATGCCCCTGCACTCAAGCACGTAATGACGTGTGACCAGGGAGAGCGCGGGGGTGTGCCCCATTGAAGTGAATGGGGCTTCTTTTTCCTGACATTTTTATTCCTCAGATTGGCCAGTTTGACAGTAAAGAAGGACACAGCACGACTACCAAGGTCCTTGTTAGTCGAGGGGTTGCCAGCTTTCCTGGATCTCTGCTGAGCTGCTGGCCTACATTTGAGTTCGTAATGTAGGCTGGCAGTCCTATAGGATCATTTCCCCTTGCAGGGTTCTCAGTATCCTGAAGGGGTCCAACTGAGTCTAAGCATATCTCCCCTATTCTTTCTGGCCACTATCTTGGCATTCCATGACTACTAGCAGGGTCCAGTGCATCCTGATGGACTATTGATTAGGCCCCAACCCCTCCAAAGGTGTGAATTCTTTTCCCCTTAAGGGTTCAAGTATCCCTCCCTCTCCTGTCACACTCTTTTTTTTTTTTTTTTTTTTTTTTTTTTTTGTGACTTTTTATTCTCCGGTACCCGGGAACCTCTTCAGCTACCCCTGTGACCCCAACCCCACTTCCTTGTCTGGCTTCCCACATCCAGGCAGTCTCAGCCTGGCGGATCCCCCGGCTCTGAGCCCCCTGAGTTGGGACCGCCTTACGCCCTGGTGCTCTATCTGAAATCTAATGCACTGGACCGAAGTGGGGGGGGGCCCTGGATGGTGAGCCCGATGGTGGGAGTGTGGTCTAGGCACAGGCGGTACCGTCACCTGTCCTAGGGGCCAGGGTTTTCTCTTTTTCTTTCTGCCAGGAGTGCAGCTGTGCAATGACGTCTGCACGGCTGCCCATAGATGTCCGCCACTCTCCTCCCACACAATGCGCTCCTGTGCTAGTAGTACCCCCCGGTCTCCACCAGGGGTCTCTACTGCACCGGAGAAGCCCTGGAGCCCTCCTCAGGAAGAGGAGAGCTCAGTCCTCTCCCTCCCCTGCTGACCCCCGGCGTCTGAGCTCATTCCCGAACTCAGGTTGCCAGCGTGGTGCGAAATGTGGTGTCTAGCGCCTCAACCCTCGGTGCCACTGGACTAGCTCCTATCACTCTCTTAATCCCTATCTGCTGACCTTCCCCAATCCCCTTGCAGGGTACCCTGCATCCTGAAGGGTCCTCTTTCGGATTAGGTCCTCTTCCCCCTCCTAGCATTAAGTCACACCTCCTCCTTCTCTCTCTCCTCCCTCTTTAAATCCCTCCAGCCTTATCCCTCTTTCTGTTTAGCCCCACAGCCCCCTTTTATTATTATTTTTATGTTCCCCACATCCTGAAGGGGTCTCTATGGGATAATGCCTTATCCCCTTCTCTCTGGCCCCACCAGTCCCCTTGCAGGGTTTCTCGCATCCTGAAGGGGTCTCCAGGGACACGACTCTTCCCCCACCTCACCCCTCCCTCTCCTTTCCTTTCATGTAAGCACTTGTTTACTTAGTAACCGGCATTTATTATTGTCACCACCTTTTCTACGATATGTGCAACACTGTTGTAACACTGTGTAACACCTGCCTTACAGCTGTATGTTAATGTTGATCTTGTAACATGAATGCTTAATGTCTCATTACTGTTGTACCCTTTCTCCCCAGTTTGCACTGGGAGACGAGCGACTTGTAGCTTAGTGTGCATTCTTGGTGAAACATTTCAATAAATAGACAAATCATTAGTTCATCTGCTGCCCTGTTAAATTACCGGACCTTTCACAATGCTTGCACCAAAGCCACCAGGATTGCAAAATCTGAGTACTTCCCAACCATGCTCTAGAACGACCTTAATCACTCCTCCACGTTCTCGAAAGTTATCCTCTCCCTTTTCTCTCCCCTGACCCTTTCCTCCCACCATCACTGACCCTAATGCCATTGCTTTGTCCTCCAACTCCTCCTTCAGCACTTGTGCCCTTTCTGTCCTTGTACCTTTCACCCTCACCCTTCCTCTCCTCCCTTGCACTCTTTCTTCTTCTCCTTCTCTCCTACCACTTTGTGTGTCTCACTTAAGGCCCTTCTAGCTGTTAACCCCCACAAGGGTATGAGCCCAGATGGCTTTGACCCCAAGCTTACGCATCCTTTCTGCACCAGCCATCGCCTTCCCTATTACGCTGTTCCTTAGTCGTTCCTTCTTTTCTGCCTCTGTCTTGAATGCCTGCTAGCAGGCTACTGTTATTCCCCACCTGAAAGGGGTGGTACTGCCTGTCCTTGAAGCTTTTGTCCCATCTCTCTCCTCCCCACCCTGGCCAAGAACCAGGAACATTTTGTTCTCTCACAACTCTCTCCTTTCCTCGACTTCTCCTCCTTTTTCACTCCTTTCCAGTCTGACTTTAGGAAGTCCCACTCTACACCCACCTTCCTCCTCTGGCTCACTGACTCACTGTCTGGCGTGGACCAGGGCCATCTCATATCTGCCATCTTTGTCGACCTGGCCAAAGCCTTAAACACAGTGTCACATCCCCTTCTCCTGGAGAAGCTTAAGGCATCAGGCTGTTAGCTGATTCTGCTCCTACCATGAGGGCAGGCTGAAAGCTTTTTATATGGGAGACATCCTTTCCCTCCACTCACTATCTGCTCAGGTGTTCCCCAAGGTTCTGTTCTGGGTCCCATACTCTTCTCCATATTCCTAAGTGACCTCCCTTCAGCTTGGTGCTCTATGTCCATCCGTGTGTAAGCAGATGACACTGTGCTGTTTGCCTCTGGCTCCTCTGCTGCTGACTTTGCTGTCCATCTCCCAACAGAATTTCAGCAGTGTTTTTAGCATTGGTTCCATTCCAGTTGTCTGTCCCTCAACACCAAGAAAATGGTCCACATAACCTTTGACTGCCAGCAGAGGCTCGTCAGGCTTTCTTCCTTTCTCTCATTCCCCAGCCTTGATGTTATTTGATTGAGGATACCTCCTCCCTTAAGTAACTCGGGGTCTGTCTGGACCATCACCTCGAATGCTGTGGGGACATTGATGCCATCCACTTTAAGCTCCACCTCAAATTGGGTCTACTCTTTAGACACAAAGCTAGTATCACATTCTGTTCTTGCTCAGAGTTAATCATGAAGATGATCCTCTCAGTCTTCGACTATGGTGACATTGTCTACAGCACAGCTCCCAAGACCTCCCTTGCCAGACTGGATCCCCTGTTTCACCCATTCTGCTGTTTTGCATCAGACTGCCCTTCCTTGTACACAACACTGCTCCCAGTACTCCTCCCTTTCCCTTTCTTCCCTTGATGCTGGGCACCTCATCCGCTTAGCTTCCTTCACCTCCAGATTCTGGTTTGGCTTTCTTCTCTCCCTCCCTACCTTTCCACACTTCTATCTCCCCACCCACCCCTTCTGGTACACTGCTTCCCATTCCTTCTCCCCTCCAGGAAAATGTCTGCAGGTCACACTGCCTTCTTGAATTGTTTTCAAAAAGCTCTGGTCCTCTCTTCCGCTGTTTATCCACTCAGTGTCATCCTTCTCCATCAAGTCCCTTCTTCATGACTTAATTACCCACTCCTGCAGCTGTACCTGATCCCTTACCTGTGTGTTCCAGTCTCCTTGTTGGATTGCCCCCTACGCTCCCCCTTCCCTGCTGTGAGCAGTACCCCTCCAGCCCCCGGTCTGTGTGCCTTTAAACTGCTCCTCATCAGTGATTCATATCTGGTACTACATAGAAACATAGACTGTGTTAGCAGATAAGGACCATACAGCCCACCTAGTCTGTCTACTGTATTTCCCTACTTGGTTTGGCAATCCCCACTCTTATCTGGACTGCCTTTTCCCCGCTCTGCCGTACAGCAGGGTGCCTTTATGCTTATCCCATGCACTTTTTTTTTCAAATTTAATATGCTTTATTTATTCGTAATAAGATACACAAGAGGTGTCAGCAAAACACAACAGCAAAAGCCTGTACATTATACAGTATCTGAGAAAGAACAGGTCATGTTGCACCTAGTTTCTTATTATTAATATAGGACATTCTACAGAGAGAGCAAAAAGAAACATACCTCCCTCCTAACCCAGCCCCATCCCCATTCCCCCCAAACTGCACCACTAATGGAAATGTAGATAACCAGTATCCCATGCACTTCTGAATCCCCATACTGTTTTCGCGTCCACCACCTCCGCTGGTAGGTTGTTCCACGGACCCACCACCCTCTCTGTGAAAAAAATGCTTCCTAGCATTCCCCCAAGCCTCCCTCCCTCCAGCCTCAAGTTATGTCCCTTTGTCCTTGTGCACTTTCTTCTCTGAAATATGATCCCCTCCTTTACCCTGTTTATTCTTCTAAGGTATTTGAAAGTCTCTATCATATCCCTTCTCTCTTCCAGTGAATAGATGTTTAGTTCCTTAAGTCTTTCCTTGTAAGGCTTGTGATGGAGTTCATGTATCATTTTTGTTGCTCTTCTCTGGACTGCTTCCCTTCTGTCTGTGTCCTTCCTGAGATGCGGTCACCAGAATTGGACACAGTATTCCAGATGAGGCCTCACCAGTGATCTATACAGTGGCATCACCACTTCACTCCTCCTACTGGTTATGCCCCTTCCTATGCACCCCAGTATTCTGTTTGCCTTCACCACTGCTTTTTTGCATTGTTTGGCTGACTTCAGGTCATCGGATATGATAAATCCAGGTCTGTCTCCTGACTTGTAGTGGCTAGAACCCCCCCCCCCATCCTGTATTCCTCTTTTAGGTTTTTGTGTCCCAGATGCATTATCTTGCACTTCTTAGTGTTGAACCTCAACTGCCAAATCCTTGACCATTCCTCAAGTAGTCTTATGTTGTTTCTCATTTTATCTAGCCCCTCCTGTGTGTTGACTGTGTTACAGATCTTGGTGTCATCTGCGAACAGGCATACTTTTCCCTCTAGTCCCTCTGTAATGTTGCATATGAAGACATTGAATAGAACTGGACCCAGCACCGATCCCTGTGGAACCCCGCTGGTCACCTCCCCCTCTTCTGATTTTATGCCATTTACTACCACCCTCTGGGTCCTGCCTTTTGGCCAGTTTCCAACTCATTTTACCACTTTAGGGCCCACACCCAGATTCCTCAATTTGTTAAGTAACCTTCTTTGAGCAATGGTGTCAAAGGCCTTACTGTAATCCAGGTAGGCTACATCCGCTGCCCCTCCCTGATCCACCACCCTGATCGCTCAGTCAAAAAAATTGATAAGATTAGTCTGACAAGACCTACCCTAAGTGAATCCATGCTGCCTTGGGTCTTTTGCACTGCTTGACTCCAGGAACTTCACTACCCTCTCCTTAAGCAGGGACTCCATCAGCTTCCCCACCACTGAGGTCAGGCTTACATGTCTGTAATTGTCTGCCTTCTCCCTACTTCCAGTCTTATGCAGGGGGACCACCTCTGCCCTCCTCCAGTCCCCAGGTACCTCCCCCATCTCTAGTAATTGGTTGAAGAGGGTTGTCTGCGGACCTGCTAGAACTTCCCTGAGTTCCTTCAACACTCTAGGGTGATTTCCATCTGGCCCCATTGCCTTGTCTGTCTTTACTTTTCTTAGATCCTCCAAGACTCTATCCACTGAAAATGGGCTGGTGTCCACCTCTTCCACCCCCAACCCCCCCCCTGTACATCTTTCTTCATGAGTCTTGGTCCCTGTCCTGCCTCTTCTTTGTTCAGTATCAGTTTTTCAAGGTCACCCTCCACCCACCCTCTCCCTTCTTTAGCCTAACAATACCATTTCTGGTCTTCTTCCTCTCGCTAATATAACAGAAGGTCTTATCCCTCTGCTGTTCCTTCCTCCGTTCTTGCCTTAGCCCCTTTTACAGCTTTACCAGCTTCTCTCTGCTGCTCCAGATATTTCAGTCTGTCTTCTTCTTTCTGTGTCTCTTTGTAGTTCCAGAATGCCTTACTATTTTCGTGCACTTTCTCTGCTACTGACTTAAAGAACCACAGTGGCCGCTTCTTTCTTTTGCTTTTGCTAAGCAATCTGACACATCGACTTGTCACTCCTGCTATGGATCTCTTGAGCCTAAACCACTGTTCTTCTACCCTTCCCCCCCATTTTTCTGCTGCCAGGCGAATTTTGAGCTGTTCCCCCATCTCCTTGAAGTTGGCCTTCCGGAAATCTAGGATCTTAATCTTTTTTCTGCCAATGTGTTGACTCTAAACCACACAGTACTGTGGTCACTGGAACCAAGGGGACTGTCCACCTCAACATCCATGATTCTGTCCCCGTTTGTCAGCACTAAGTCCAGTATATCCCCCTCCCTGGTGGGCTCAACTACCAGCTGCCTTAGGTTTGCCCCATACATGGCAGACATGAGGTCCTTGCTCCTTGATGTACTTGCAGTCTGGGTATTCCAGTCTGCATCCGGCATGTTGAAGTCACCCATTAGTGTAGTACTTCCCCTTTGGCTGCCATATTATGGATGGCTTCCACTAATACTAGATCTATATCCCCCCCCCTGCGTGGGAGGCCTATAAACTACTCCAGCATGGATGGTTGTTTTGTTCCCCAGACTCCAGAGTGACCCACAATGCCTCTGCTTTTTCCCTGGATCCCTGAGTCTCTGTAGCTTTAATCCCTTCCTTTACATACATAGCAATCCCTCCTCCTCTCTCCCCCTGTTTTGTTCCTGTACCTACCTTATTGCACTGGCATTAATAACTCTTTCACCTTCGCAGGTTGGGTGGTGGTATTCTGCTCCTTATCTGGAGATTGTTCCCAGTACTGTATTGCACTTGTACTGTAGTACATTGTTTTATATCTTTATTTTGTATTTGCCCTATCTGCATGTTCATTGTGACTGCACAACAATTACATGTTTACTATTATCTTTATTAAGGTATTTTTATTGTATTTTATTTTCTTATTACTATTGCACTTTCAGTATGTTATCTTCACATTTGTATTGTTTACTACTTATCCCTTATCCCCAAGACACATCTGGAAATGGGCTGTTACTAGCTCACCATGTCTTTCCTGGTAAAACTTTAAATAACTAGCTAAATAAATTAATGCCTTCACTGACATGGAGGGCTACCCTTTCCATTACCCCTGTCTCTCCTGTACATTGTATACCTTTGTACTGCCAAGTCCCTGCTGTTATTCGTGGTGGCCCAAGTTTCTGTAATGGCTTCGATGTCTGATCACCATCATCACCATTGCCTGGAGCTCACTAATTTTGTTTCTTAGACCCTGGAATTTAATAGTCCTCCGGCTTGTTCCTATACCATTTCTCCTCTTGTGAGCTCCTCTCCCTCAATGTTCTGGTTTTCCTTGGTAACTTTATGAGCCCCACTTCCCTGGCACCATTACTTATTATGGACCCCTGCTTTGCTGGTTTCATCCCCAATGCTCCTAGACCCCATTTCTGGGGGAGTCCTAGGGTTCACCTTTTTGCACAGGTCCCCTCTCTTGTTGGTCTACGCCTTCGTTACCTCCTACTTTGACTACTGCAATGCCCTCTACCTTGGGCTACCGGCGGTTGAAATCCATCTCCTACAGCTGGTGCAGAATGCAGCAGCCAGGCTGTTGACTGGTACCTCTAGGACCAGTCATATAATGCCTGTACTCCTCGGACTGCACTGGCTGCCAGTTCAGTGGTGGATCACCTTCAAGGTCAGTTTGCTGACCTATAAGGCCCTTCACAACCAGGGACCAGGTTACCGGCAAGATCTTCTTCACCTCTACTGTCCCGTCTGCCCTCTCCAATCCAGCGACGAGGGATTGCTAGAGGTTACCAGGATCTGTTTGCAGACATTTGGGACAAGGGCATTTAATTTTATGGCCCCAACCCTGTGGAATTCTCTACCTCGTCAGGTACGGGATTGCCTGACCATCCAAAGTTTTAAGGAGGCCTTGAAAACCTACCTTTTTAGCCTAGCATTTTCTGATTTTTAATGCCGCTGTTGTATTTATTGTTAGTTTTAATCTTTTTTTGTATTGTCTATTTATTGATGTGTTTTAATTAGATATTGTACATGCGCCTTGGTTTTAGAAAGGCGCCTTTTTATAAATAATTATTTGATTTGATTTGTTGGGTGAAGGCCATCACCTTTGAAGAGCTTCCTGTCCCAGTAGCCCCCCTCTAGCTCTCATAAAATGGTACCCTCCTCCTGACACCTTCCCTTCAACTATCCATTAAGTTCCTCAGTCTTCCTCCTTACCCTGTCCTTCTTATTCCCCCTACTCCACACAAAAAGCACCTCAGAAAAGGCCACGGAAGCTGATTATGCCTTTAATCTGTCCCCCAGCCTTCAAAAATTGTGTGTCACTGTCTCGGTCGGCTAGTGTGCCAGATCATTGGTACTTAAGTGTGCCAGCACCCCATGCTCCCGTTTTCCTCCTTTACCAACCTCCCTGTGCTGTCCATATTCTGGATAGCTGATGCTCCTAGATGCAAAGACAAGTGAGCAAAACAACAAGTATTACTACACCAACCTCATGAAATGGCTTGATTAACAATATGCAATTTATCTTCAAGCATGAGTTGTTGGAGGGAAGGGAGGGCAGGGCCCACTTTAAGCTCTGTGATAGGAGCTATGCAACTGAGCATCCTTGATGGGCCGTAAGTCCTTTTGCTCGCGATTTCGTATGTTCATATTTATTTATTTAGTTAGTTTTTGTTCACCAGGTAAGTGCACTAGACAAATCCTGCCTATTTTCAGGCACTACCCAGGGGAGGGGGATACAGATGAATGTCAACTGACCTTGAACCAGATTATATGAAAATCCTGCTCCCTTACAAGTGGTGATAAACGTCACATTATGAGTTGGGCCATTTGGTGTTCAGTTTATAAAACATCAGTTTACTAGCTGTAAGTTTTAAATGTGCTGTCTATTTGTAGGTAGAACTGTCTTCCTTGACTTAAAGTCTTCAGCATTCAGACTGCTGGGTTCAAGCTGGAGGCACTAGGACCTTCCGGGAGCCAAAAATCTTAAGGAGGGCCCGTGTCGAGGTAGGACCGTGCATGCGTGGCGCTGTGAGGCTGACTCGCACCTCTGTAGGCTATCTCAGCGTCGACCCTCCAACTGCCTCTGTTCCTTTTTCCCTGCCGTCGAGTGTGCTTCAGTGTCGACGTCGCTCCCATGCCGGGAGTTAAATCTTCATGTCTATATGACAACAGCATTCAGATTTACTTAATTATTTTATTTAAATGGTGACGGTAGGGACTCTTCGTTAGAAGGCTGTTGTGGCAGCTGGCCTGTGTCTGGTCCGCCACCCTCTCCCCGTGGGGGGAGGTCTGACCATGGTCAGTCCACTGTTCGGAAGGAAGGACAGTCTTCCTGTAAACACAGAAAGAAGCAGACCTGTTCCCGATCCAGGTTGGGGGACCCGGCACCACTTGGCCTTGAGCGCTTCCTCTTACCGTCGAAGGGGAAGAAAAGGTACCGCTCGAGGTCGCCCTCTGGTACGCCTGCCAAGAGGTTTGTGGTGGTTGGGAGTGGTAGGCCATCCCCGGTTCTCCGATGGCCTCTATTCTCGGTCGCTCAGACTTTTGACACCGGAGTCCTTCTCTGTCTTCTTGTGGGGTTTCCGGTGGACAGTTTTTACCAATGGGATGCTCTTAAGGAGCAGTGGGTACAGCATCTGTCTTGTTTGCCCCTCCTGGTGGATCAGATTCCAGGGCCTCCGGGCCTAGGAGTGTCTGAGCCATGGTTGGGTCCTTCGGGTCTGGTTGAGTGCCAGGTACCGGCAACTAATTTTTTTCCCTTGCGCTGCCGATGCCGGTTCCACGTGCCCTCTCCCCTCATTCTGTTACCTTGTAGGGGGCGGCACAGGTACCGTCTTTTTCCCCTTCCATTCTTTCTAGGGTTGCATTGGATCTTCTTGGGGTGCCGTGTAGATTGGCGTTGACTCTGGTGCTGCGTTTGGCGCTGACTTTGGTGCCACGTTTGGCACCTGTTTCGGTGTTGTATCTGGTGCCGCCTTTTAGTGGGTCAGCGCCGGGTGCGGCGCTGGGACGTGTAGGGCCGGGATCCATGGTACCAGATCTGGTGCCACTTTCAGAGTCTCCTGTTTATCCTTTGCTTAGACTAGGCAATGACCTGTTTGGGACAGCTTCCACCCCTTCTTTAGGTGACTTTGAGCAGGATGAGTCTGATCCAGACCTTATACTTTCTGAAGAAGGCTACGAAGACTCATTCTATAGTTTGGATGTAAGCCCTCGTGTTCAACTGAAAGCCCGGTAGAGGACCTTTCCTTTCAGTCTCTACTCTGGAACATGAGGGAAACCCTGGCACTGCATTCATCTTCTGTGGACCGAGGTAGGCTTTTGCGTCTGGAGTGTCTTCATGTTCCTAACATTCCAGTGAACCTTACACCTCCAGTCCCCACCACCCACCCTTTGAGACTTTGTGTGAGGCAGTGTGGGCAAGGCCAGCTCTTATTCCTTCTGTCTGGAAATCCATAGACAGGAAATGTGTCCCTCCCAAGGAGAGAGCCATTTTAGCCTCACAGCCCATTGTGGATGCACTGGTTGTCCTCACTGAGAATGACAAAGCTGTTCTTCCACATGAAGTGTCAGCACATCCTATCATTAAAGAGTCTTATAATAAAGCTACCTTGGGGGGGAAAGGGCATTCACTGCCGCAACCCTGGGCATGCGTATTGCCAGCTATCAAGGGCACTTCTCCCAATACAGGTATGCCCTTTGGACTTCTCTCAAGACCGTAATGGAAGGTCTCCTGGTGTCTGACTCCAAAAGGAGATGCCACAGACTGTTACTCGAGGGACTGAATGTAACAGCCATCAGCTTAAAGCTTCCATGGATGCTTATGATACAGCTTCTAGAGCAGCCGCTGCTGGAATCTGTATCAGAAAACATTCCTGGCTTTGGGCATCAGGGTTTGCCTCTGACGCTCAGCAGCAAGTGATGAATGTCCATTTTGATGGTACTTGTCTGTTTGGCCAACAGGTAGAGCAAGCCCTGGAGGCCTCTCAGAAAACCAGGACTGCCATTAAAACAGCCAGGTAGGCTCCTTCAGCTCCTTAGAGAGGCAGGAACAGTCTTTTTTTTCATAACAGGCATCCCTTTTGAGGAAGAGGCTGAGGCGCCCCTAACAGAAACCAGCCTTCTCAGCCACAAAAGAAAATGCAGCACAAGGCCCGAAAGCGCCCACTGCCACCCTCTGAAAGTCTGGCCCCAGTCTCACCTCTGCTGCCTGAGATGGACATTTCCACGGCAGTGGTAGGTCGTCAGACTCAATTTTTTGACCAGTGGAAGTCTTATCACCACAGACAAATGGGTCCTCAGAATTGTTCAAGAGGGATACTCTCTCAGCTTTAAAGAGATTCCCCCGGACCTTCCACGCAAATGACAGCACAGTCTGTCAACCGTTCAGTCAGACTTCCTCACTTTCAAGATACAGGTCCTTCTCAGAAACAGGGTAGTAGAAGTAGATCTTACTTCGAGAGGGCTCTTGCAGTAGGTAATTACATATAGGACTGACGCTGGCAAGCGGCAGGACCCCACGGAAAAATTTCTAGCTAGCGGTCCCTGGCGAGGACCGCTTCATCAGGTAACGGCGTCAGGAGGGCGTCGGTATAAAGCGACCCCTAGCGCCTGCCTTCCAGTTCTTTCCGCTGTTAGCTCGTGCAGCGCCTTGTGGAAAAGTTTGTGCTTCATCAGCCCAGTCTTCCTCGGTTTTACTGAAATAGTTTGTATTTACGACTAACGTCAGGTACCATCGTTGGTGTATGTCGTCCCCTACACCCTCCAAGCACAAAAATAAGTGCGATTCGTGCGGTAACTTCACCGCAGGGGATGGCCATTCCCTGTGCCTGTTCTGCCTAGGCCCCGATCACCCAGTCGAGAAGTGCCAGCACTGCCTCAGCTTCAACGCGGCTACCCGGAAAAGGCGGCAGCAATCCCTGGAAGCCCATATTTTGAAGAAGATGAGTTCAATGGAGAAGGAGCTCAAAAAACTGAGGCAGGCGTCCACTTCCCCTGAAGGCCATCGGAAGAAGAAGGATAAGGAGAGGCACCGGGACAAGGGCTCCTCTACCGCTTCTCCCTCAGGAGCCGCTGGGACACAGGTAACGTCCCCTCCAGGGGACCGCTCCTCTACGGCTGCCTCAGAGGTTTCTGAGGGATTGTCGGCTGCTCGTCTGGCTCACGCTCGGGCCTTGCGGGCGCCTCTGGGCAATTGGAGGCCTCCGCCCCCAGTTCGGCGCAGCAGGCTCGCGGCCTACTGGGCGTGGAGACTCCAAGTCGGCTGCCTCCGACGCCCGCTGGAGAAGGCCGTGGGTAAGATGCGTGAACTCTTCGGGCAGCGCTGCTGCCTCCACTCCACCGGACCAGGCCGATCCTTCCTCGGCCTGCCTCCGTGATGGCTCCATAGCTGGATGCAGGCTCCTCCAGTGCCCGCCGGAGCTTGCCCTCGCCGCATGTCGGCTCGCCTGACGTCGGCCGGCGAAGGAACCGGACGATGGACCCCCGTCCGGCCGCATTCTGGTTCCCCGCGAGCCTTCGCTGCCATCTGGGGACCCAGAGTCCCCTCAGCCCGACCCCGGGGATTTTTCCCCTCCATCCCCGGGCAACGCTGGGGATCTTCCTCCTCCATCAGACCGTCCTCCGATTGCTGCGCCGGATCTGATGTCGGCTCCCCGGACGCCGGCTCTGACGCCGGTACCTCTGACGCCTGCCCAGACGCCGGTTCTACTGACTCCAGGAGACATCCCGCTTCTGGATGTCCCCCCTCCGCTGGGCCTTCTGCCCTCCAGGCCCTCCAAAGTGGACCCGTCCGTGAGGCTGCCGGCTGGGCTGTCTGCTCCGGCAGCTCCTCCGGCTCCCAAGTACCCTCCGTCTTATCCGATGCCGACGTACCCGGGATCACAGTATCCGGCGCCGCAGTACCCGTCTCCAGTTTTTCCGACACCACAGGACCCGACGCCGCAATACCCGACACCGGGCTTTCCGCAGCTGGGTTTTGGATACTCTCCATACGGGTACAGCCCATATCCTTATCCCCCACCTCCTCCTCCGCCACCGCCCCCACAGCTGCCAGTGGACCTGCAAGTGACTCTGGCCTCCTCGTGGGCTGAGGCCAAGACTCAGCTCATCAAAGAGGTCGAGAGCCGCCTTCCGACGACGGTGCCGACTCAGGTTCCCGTATGTCTGAGGCGGCACACTCCCTCACCACCTCTGGACTCCAGGGCTCTTCCGTCTGGGTCCAGAGAGGGGCAGGACACGCTTCCCTGGGGGCTTCCCAAGGGGTCCGTTCCTCCCCTGGGTTGGGAAAGGGAGTCCTTTTCCTCTTCCTCCTCCTCTTCACCCTCGGACTCCTCGGATTCTTCCGACGGTTGCTCCGAGAGAGACGACGAGCCACGCTCTCCGTCGAAGCCCAGGCCAAGGACTCCTCCGAAGTCTCCTCCGGAAGATCCTTCTTTTATGGAGTTGCTAAGGAAAATCCAGGAGGTTCATCAGTGGCACTCTTTGGAACTAGATCCTCAGCGTCTGAAACTTGCTGAACATCTAGATCTGCCCGTGACAGCTCCTACCTTGGTGCCACCCTGGATAGAGCCTCACGCCGACCTCGTTACCACCATATGGAAACAGCCGTCGGCTTTAGCCCCACTTCCTAGGAAGTTGAACAGGCTATATCAGGCTCCAGAGGGTGTTGATTTCCTGGATTCTCACCCTTGTGCCGACTCGGTTGTGATTAGCGCCGCTCACGGCCAGTCGGCCAACCCAAAACACCTCAGCTCATCGCCACCTGATAAGGAATCCCGTCTTCTGGACCAGTATGGGAGGCAGATCTACGCTTCCTCCACACTGGGGATCAGGGCCCTGAATTATGTCGGCCATATGGGGGACTACCAGAAGGCCATTCTGACCCAGGTGGAAGCCAAATTGGACTCCCTGCCTGACTCCCAAGTCAAGCAGGAGTTGGCTGATCTTGTCCACTCTGCTCGTTCGGCCAGTCGACACATGCCTCGTGCGACATACGATGCAGTGGACACTGCTGGATGGAGCTCAGCTTTCGCTGTAGGCCTACGGCGTCATGCTTGGCTCCGCGGTCAGGTTGGTCCCGGAGGTGCAATCTGCTATCCAGGAAGCACCCTTCCGGGGTCAGTCGTTGGGTGATGTCAAGGACATCATCACCGATTTGCAAGAGAAGGGGACGGCACTGAAGTCAGTTGATTCCATGTACCGTCCCCATCAGCAGCAGCGCTGTCCCTTTCGCAGACGGAATCGGCCCAAGACGAAACCCTAGGGAAGGCGGGCCACAAAACGCTGGGCCCCCACAGCTGCTCAGCCCCCCCATCCAAAAAAGCAGCGGGTGCTTCAGCTGCGGCGCTGCCCCACACCACCTGACTCCTCCCTCCCACAACCTCCTGACTCCCCGGAGGAACAGGTAGGAGGGAGGTTTCCCTTCCACCTTCCGGGCTGGGAGAGGATAACAACAGATTCTTGGGTGCTCCAGCTCATCGCAGGACACTCGATAGAGTTTCTTCAGAAACCACCTCGCCACCCCCTCTGAAGTCATCGTATTCAAGGGAACATCTTCTCTTGGTCCAGGAGGAACTTTCAGCTCTACTGCTGAAACAGGCAATAGAACCCGTCCCCCTTCATCTACAAGGGACGGGTTACTATTCCCATTTCTTCCTGGTCCCAAAGAAGACAGGAGATCTCAGACCAATTCTGGATCTCAGTTCCCTGAATCTTTTCGTAGAATACAAAAGGTTCAGGATGCTCTCTTTGCAGAGCCTTCTGCCCCTCCTCCGGCCGGGTCAATGGCTGTGTGCTCTGGATATGCAGGATGCTTACCTGCACATTTCCAGTCGTCCGTCCCACCACAAATACCTTCGTTTTGTGTTCCAGGGGGACCACTACCAATTCAAGGCACTCCCATTTGGTCTGTCCTCGGCTCCCCAAGTATTTACCAAATGCCTGGCAGTGGTGGCGGCCCATCTGCATACCAGGGGAGTGCAGGTTTTCCGTACCTGGACGATTGGCTTCTGGCAGCCTCGTCGAGGGAGGAACTCCTGCGCTGCGTCTCCCTTATCCAGCAGGTTTTTGCCTGCCTGGGTATTACCATCAGCCATTCCAAGTCTCATCTGGTCCCATCCCAGAGACTACAGTTTATGGGGGCGATTCTTGATACGACCACGGGCAAGGCCTTCCTGCCTCTGGACAGGGCGTCCACCCTCCAGACCCAACTAAGTCTGCTGTCCGACCGCAGGAGGGTCTCTGCAAGGTCGGTCCTTCGTCTTCTTGGGCTCATGGAGGCTGATATCCAGACAGTACCTCGTGCTCGACTCCACATGAGAATTTCTCAGTAGACTCTACGCTCCCAATGGGATCAGTTAGTGGACGACCTAGATCATCCTGTTCAGGTCTCCTCGCCAATGCTTCGAGACTTGCAATGGTGGATGGTTCGAGAGAACCTGTTTCAGGGAGTTCCTTTCTTTCGTCCTCCCCCCTCCCAGACTCTAACCATAGATGCCTCGGGCGAAGGTTGGGGAGCCCATCTAGGCCCTCATCGGACCCAGGGCTCCTGGTCCAAGCTAGAACAAGCTCTCCACATCAATGTGCTCGAGCTTCGGGCAGTGTTGTATGCTCTCCAAGCCCTTCACCAATACATCCTTCCCAGCCACCTAGCCGTCCAGACAGACAACATGTGTGGTTTGGTACATCAACAAACAGGGCGGGACTCGGTCCTACCCTCTTTGCAGGGAGGCAATGAGGGTTTGGGATTGGGCAACTCAACACGACCTTCACCTCACGGCACTTCACGTTCTGGGAGTCGACAACACCCTGGCAGACAAGCTAAGTTGCTCTTCTGCTCTGACTCACGAGTGGGAACTAGACCAAGCGGTCCTAGACAATATCTTCCGACTTTGGGGAACACCACAGGTCAACCTGTTCGCATCCTCTCTAAATGCAAAACTTCCCGTCTTCTCCTCGCTCTTTGCAGAGCGAGGTGCTTTTTGGAGCGACGCTCTGTCTCTAGACTGGAAGGACAGATTCGTCTATGCCTTTCCCCCAATTCCACTTATCCCACGAGTCTTGCAGAAACTAGCTTCAGAAGGAGTGCGAATGATTCTGATCGCTCCTTTCTGGCCCAGGCAAGTTTGGTTCTCTTCTACAACAATACTCAGAGGATCCTCCTCTTCCTGTATCTCGAGGTTTACTGACCCAGGATCAGGGGACCCTGGTCCGTCCAGGCCTCAAATCCCTTCAGCTGCATGCATGGCTCCTGCAGACTTAGCTCAGTCCCATTTTGGGGTGTCTCCCCAAGTGGTGGAGATTTTGGTGGAGGCCAGAAAACCCTCCACCAGATCCACTTACGCCATGAAGTGGAAAAGATTCACTATATGGGTTGCTTCCAAGAACGCGGAACCCTTTTCCTGTTCAGCGGAGCTTCTGCTGGAGTATCTACATCATCTGTTTGACCTGGGTCTCAGTCATTCTTTTCTGAAGGTACACATGGCGGCCATCTCGGCCTATCATGTTCCCTTTGCAGACAAACCTTTCGCTCAATTGGAGGTCTCTAAGACCTTTCTCAAGGGGGTCCTCCATCTGAGACCCCCCATCTGTACTCCTGCTCCCCCTTGGGACTTGAACTTTGTTCTCGAGAAACTTACTCTCCCTCCCTTAGAACCTGCAGCTTCTTCGGATTTGAAGTTCCTTTCATGGAAGACTCTCTTTCTGGTGGCCATTACTTCTGCTCGGAGAATTTCCGAGCTCCAGGCCCTGATGTGTAAAATCCCATACTTGATTTTTCATAAGGAACGTGTTGCTCTTCGCACGTTTCTTCCTAAAGTAGTAGCAGAGTCTACTCTAAATCAGTCCATAGAGTTACCTGCCTTTTTCACGCAGTACTCTAATCAAGGGGAGTATTTACTCCATACTATGGATGTTCACCGCATTCTGAGATACTACACCAACAGGACGAAGGATCTCAGAAAGACTGATCAATTGTTCATCTCTTTTGCTCATAAAAGGGAAGGCAATGCATTTCCAAGCAATGCCTATCTAAGTGGTTGGCTCATTGCATCACTTTCTGTTATGACAAATACAACAAGACCCTCCCGGGTCAAGTAAGAGGCCACTCCACCAGAGGAGTAGCTGCCTCAGCGGCTTGTTTCAAGAATGTGTCTGCGGCAGACATCTGTGCTGCTGCCACTTGGACTTCCGTCCATACCTTTACTAAACACTACAGTTTGGATGTTGCCTCTCGCCGTAGAGCAGGCTTCGGGCTGGCTGTTCTGCAAGGCCTCCTGTCTTGAGGCTTGCACAGCTAGAACTGCTTTTTGGAGTAGTTTTCCTCCTCCCGGTGCCTCTCTTTGTTCCAGACTGCTTGGGATTCAGTCCTATATGTAATTACCTACTGCAAGAGCCCTCTTGAAGTAAGATAGTACAGTTACGTAAGAACTTACCGTAACAGTAGATCTTCGAGAGAGGCTCTTGCAGCAGGTAATACCTTCCCACCCTCCATCCCCCTAGGCTTTTTCAGCTCCTTTTCCAATGAGGGAAATATCCACTCCTCTCTCGTCCAGTCTTTCTGGCACGTGGCGGGTAAGAACTGGAAGGCGGGCGTCAGGGACCGCCCCTTTATACCGTCTCCTGAGGCCGGTCACCTGATGTGGGGGCGGTCCCTCCCCAGGGACTGCTAGCTAGAAATTTTTCCGTGGGATCCTGCCGCCTGCCGGCATCAGTCCCATATAGAATTACCTACTGCAAGAGCCTTTCTTGAAGATCTAATGTTACGGTAAGTTCCTACGTAACTGTACTTTCCCTGGGCAGAAAGTAACACAAGTTTCTACTCCCATTACTTTATGGCTGCAAAAAAGACAGGTGGCATTCACCACATTCTAAACCCTTAGAAAGTTATACAAGTTTTTGTTCAGGGAGAAGTTCAAGATGATCTCCTTAGGGACACTACTATCACTCCTCCAACAGCATGGCTGACTGGTATCCCTGGACATGCAAGACATCTACCAGCATGTTCTAGTACACTCTGGTCACCACAAGTACCTTCGCTTTGTGGCCTTGGGCCAACATTACCAATTCAAAGTCCTGCTCTTTGGGCTCTCCTTGGCACCTCGAGTCTTTACCAGGTGTTTTGCAGTCCTCGCTACACACCTTTGAAAGCACTGTGTTCAAGTCTTCCCCTACCTAGACGATTGGCTTTTGGAAAGCCCATCAAGGCAGGAGAAACAGAAACAGAAAGCTGTATTCAGAGCATCTCAGTTCCTCTCATTCATGGGGGTCCTGCTGAACCTAGAAAAGTCACAGCTTCTACCCTCTCAGTAGCTCCTCTTCATAGGAGCCCTCTTGGACACCACAAGAGCGAGGGATTTCCTTCTGGAGGACAGGAGGAACGACCTCTCCAGATGGCTCACTTCATCAGAGAGAACAACCCTGTACGAGTCCACTCCATGCAGCGAATGTTAAGCCTCATAGCTTCTGCCATTTTCACAGTGCCTATAGCCCATCTGCACACGAGGACCACTCGATGGCCAGCACAGAGTGGTCCCCAACTACACATCCTCCATCTTACCCCATCAAAGTGACAGATTCTCTGCATCGGTCACTTCTGTGGTGGATACAGGAGGATAACTTTCTACAAGGTCTGCCTTTTGTCCCGCCGGAATCTCAGATAATGATCACCACAGATGCATCTCTGCTTGGCTGGGGAGCTCACTGCTTGGACCTTCACACTCAGGGAGTGTGGACCCAGGAGGAGTCTCATCACATCAGTGTTTTAGAGATGAGAGCAGTTCTGTATGCCCTCCGAGTCCCAAAAGAAGTCAATCACAAGATAATCCTTCTTCAGACAAACAACAAGTCTGTGATGTACTATATCAACAAACAGGGCGGGGTACGTTCTTACTCTCTATGCAGAGAAGTCATGAGGGTATGGGAGTGGTGCCTCGACCACAGTGTCCTAATTTTAAGCAGTTTACCTGCCAGGAGCTCAGAACGATCATGCGGACCATCTCAGCAGGACAGAAGCAGCTCCTCACGAGTGGTCGCTTGCACCAGATATACCGCAGTCGCTCGTCAACGAGTGAGACAGCCCAGACCTGGGCCTTTCTGCATCCCCACTCAATGCAAAACTGCCTCTATTCTGCTCCAGAAATCCAGAACCTGCCATTTTCTGTCAGGATGCACTCCGGTTGAGGTGGACAAGATGTTTTCTGTATGCATTTCCTCCTCTTCCACTAATTCAGAGGGTGCTGCTCAGACTAGATGCGCATGGGGGCAGAATGATTCTAATTGAACTGTACTGGCCTTGAAAGATTTGGATTCCTTTGATCAGCAAGTCGTCCCCCCGAGGCAGCTGCCTCTTTGAATGGACCTCCTGACATAATGACCCCTGGTCCACCCCATCCTGCACTCCCTTCACCTACACGCCTGACTCCTGAGGAGATAGACATCGGCAGGTTTAAAGTGTCTCAGAGAATCTCTCAGATCCTCTTGGCAGCTCGTAAATGTTCCACAAGGCAGACTTACATGGCTAAAAGGAAACGTTTCTCAGAATGGTGCGTTAAGAACTTCTTAGACCCATTTTTGTGTCCTCCAGAAAAAGTTTCGCAGTACCTAGTAGACCTTTCGGAGGGCGTGCAGGACAGTAATACTCATCTGTAAAGGTGCACCTCTGTGCACTTTCTGCTGATCATGAACCAGTCCAAAACATGACACTGGTTCAATTACTGTTATCCAAAAGATTCCTTAAGGGTATTCTTCATATGAAGCCCTCGTTTAGAAAGTTGGTTCCCCCCTGGAACATTAACCTTGTGCTAGACGTGCTCACTCGACTCGTAACCTTTGAGCCTCTAGCCACATGTGATCTGAAGTTTCTGACCTGGAAAGCTGCCTTCATGGTGGCCATCACTTTGGCTTGCAGGGTCTCTGAAATACCTGAATCGGTCACAGACCCTCCGTATACAGTCTTTCATAAAGACAAATTGGTCCTCCGTACTCACCCTAAATTCTTACCCACAGTGGATTTGGACTTCCACCTCAACCAGCCTCTGGTTCTTCCTATCTATTTCGCTAAATTCAAAATGAAGAGGAACCATTCCTCCATTAAAAGAGCCCTATGGTTCTATAGCAATAGAACTAGGGATACCCGTTCAAACCAAGCAGCTTTTTGTGTCCTTCAACATGGCATGCCTGGGTCAGCCAGTGTTCAGCAAATGTATAGTCTCTGCTTGAATAGTGGGATACCCTCCCCACTATTACTCCATGGCGCAGGTCAAGTTGGAGGGTCAGGTGCGTGGCCATTCTACCAGAGCTGTGGCCACATTTCTGGCAGAGATCCGCTGTGTTCCCATTGATGACATTTGCAAAGTGGCTACTTGCAGCTCAGTACACACTTTCATGAAACACTGTGCTCTGGATGTCCACACCAGACAGCATGCTTCCTTTGGCAGGAGAATCGTTAGCATACTTCTGTCCTGGGTGAGCTCCGTCTCCTACTACCTTGCTTGGGGGGGATTTTTTTTTTTTGTTAGCTTTGTACTCACCCAGTAGTATGAATGAATAGTGAAGGCTTTAAGTCCAGGAAGATATAAAAATTACATGTTCACTGTAATTCTTGACCTTCTTGGACAAGTCTTTGCCATTCATTCATACGCCCACCCACCATCCCCTGAGCTCACTCAATCTGTTACTGGTCTTCACTCCCTTGGTCTGTTGGGCTGTGAAGACATGGTTTAATTGACCCTTCTTATACGGGTCAATTGGGCTATCTTATTCCCTTGTTAGATAAGGTGTTAACTTATTTTATGCTGCACCTCCTCGGTAAAAAAGGTACTGAGGTGGTTGGAGGGTCGATGCCGAGATAGCCTACATAGGCATGAGCCAGCCTCACAGTGCCGTGCATGCACAGTCCTACCTTGGCGCTGGCCCTCTTGAAGATTTTTGACTCCCGCAGAGTCCTAGCACCTCCAGCTTGAACCGAGCAGTATGAATGAATGCTGAAGACTTACCTGAGAAGATCAAGAATTATGGTGAGTACATAATTTTCATGTTTCTCTTTGTTTCAGTGGCAGGTTTCAGAGCTGCACAAGGCTAATGTAATGTCAACAGCATTGTTAAAGTTGCTTTCCGAGTGGTTCAGTATTTTATTGTGATGCACCCAGCTAAATGTCACAATATCAATTATGAAAATACTAACAAGATAGCATGATATCTAGTTAGTGTTGTCATTTCGCATATAGATCACTTGTTGTCTTGCAGTTTTTATCTCCACTGCTGTATACATTTATAAATCTCAAAATTAAAATAACTCATCAGAAAAAGTAGCCACTGCCTAGCGACTTGATGTTAATAGTACAGTACCATATTCTGGAGACATGATGGGGGTTTCCACAGCTGAGAGATGGCATTACACTTGGGAAGGTAGGTGTTGCAGTTAAGACACTAGTGATCCTGGGAGGGTTTGAAGCACAGAGAAGT
Source organism: Neoceratodus forsteri (assembly GCA_016271365.2). Lineage (NCBI taxonomy): Eukaryota > Metazoa > Chordata > Ceratodontiformes > Ceratodontidae > Neoceratodus > Neoceratodus forsteri. Next base: position 1,058,479,451 of record CM028130.1, on the reverse strand, counting down.
AACAAGACTTGTTATAAGTTACACAGTAGATTCAGTGACTGTGTTGAGGATTAGAAGCAGGGATCTCAAGGTTCACATTTTAGTCAATCAATCAAAAACTGTATTTAGCATGGCAGTGTCATCATTGAGCAAGCTTATTTGCAAGATGGTCCTGGGCAGTGTAAACAATACAAAATAAACAGAAGTTATACAGACGTTGATATTTACAGAGATAAACATGGCGCAAGGTGTACGTAAAAAGAACAAAGAAATGATTAACAGAACTGATAGATACAAAAATAAGCATGGGTCCAAAAAAGGAAAAAAAATAAGTGACAACAGAGGTACAACAGTAGTTCATATAGCATTTAGTCAAGGGAATTTCATTGGGTTAACCACTGATCGGTACTTCCTCCCTCCCATAATTTTGTGTCCCACTGCCATTTCAGCATTTTCATTTTTCATGTGATTGCATGAAGGGAGCTGACTGGGCTGTATCAAGCAAATCCGTAAGGATGTGGAATGACTTATTTGGAGTTGATCTCTTCTCTGATTTGTGTTTTTCTGCATTTCCAGTGACCTGGACTGGTCGTGGCATGATCCGGACTTGCTAGTTACTAGTTCAGTCGACACTTACATCTACATTTGGGATATCAGGTAAGCAGGGCTTATCTCCTGTTAACAGGAGTTATAAAACTGCTAAGATAAGCCAAGAAATGTGAATGGTTGGATTTAATCACATGGCCATGTATCATTGCAGGCACAGCATCACAGGTCTGTACCTCATTAATATTGCTGTTTGTCCACTGTCACACAACATCTACTCCACTTCCTGGGTTTTAATGTTTGTAGTATGTACAGTGAACTTGCAAAAGCCCAAAAGGCTATGGTTTAAGACAAACCTAGTGGTCTACTTTATTAAGTTAATGAAAACAGATGGCCTTCAATTTGGATGTCAGTCACATGCAGGCAGGTTGTTCTGGTGCTAACTCACTCTAGGGCTGTCTGGTTCTCGTGCTGGCCTGCCCTGGAGCTGGCTGGTTCTGGTGCTGGCTGGTTTATGGCACTTACAGCTATTGCTGCTGGCTGGTTCTGCAGTGGTTGGCTAGTTTAATGCAGGCTGGATAAAACAGGATTGTTGACCTGAGCTTTCAGACATTAACTTGGCAGCTTGATGTTAAATGGAGGAAGAGTGTCCCCGCTGCTAGATGTTATTGCAGCTGGAACAGTGGCGAAACTAAAAGTGGGGATAATGAGGGCAGCATACCTTTGCGTCAGGCAGGTAAGCAAAAGCAAGAAGAAAAAGAGACCACTATGGTTCTCAAAAGAGGTGGCTGGGAAGGTAAGGGCAAAAAAGTTAGCATTCAGGAGGTATAAGGAGACACACAGGGAGGAGGATAGGGCAGAGTATCAGGAGAAGCAGAGGGAGACAGGGAAAACAGTCAGGAGTGCAAAGGCGCAAACGGAGGAGAAAACAGCACAGGCAGTAAAAATTGTGGTCAAAACATTTTTCAGGTATGTAAGCAAAAGGAAGAAGACTGAAGGAGGGATCATAAGGCTAAGGAGGGAAGGGGAGAGTGTGTGAAAGGGGCACTAGAAAAGGCAGACATCCTGAACAAATACTTTTGTTCAGTGTTTACAGAGGAAGGGGAAGGTGGGGGTCCATAGATGAGTGTCATGGTATTGATGGTAGGGAGGTGGACACTAGTCCATTTACAGTGGAAATGGTCCTAAAGGAACTCGAAACTTTGAAAGTGTACAAGGCAATGGGTCTAGATGGGATACATCCAAGGATATTGAGGGAGCTCAGAGAGGGGCTAGTTGCACCTCTGACAGTCCTGTTCAACCACTTACTGGAGACAGGAGTGGTACCGGAGGACTGGAGGAGGGCAGATATATTCCCACTTCGTAAAAGTGGCAGCAAAGAGCAGGCTGGCAATTACAGACCAGTCAACCTGACTCCGGTAGTGAGGAAATTAATGGAATCACTACTGAAGGAAAGGATTGCGGAATACCTTGAACCCAGTGGCTTACAAGATCGAAGCAGCACTGATTCAAAAGGGGGAGGTCATGTCAAACCAATCTGATAGATTTCTTTGACTGGGTGACCAGGGAAGTGGATCAGGGTGCAGCAGTGGATGTGGCCTACCTAGATTTCAGTAAGGCCTTCAACACTGCTCCACATAGGAGACTTATAAATAAGCTGGGTAGCCTGGGAGAGGGTCCAGAGATGGTAAAATGGATAAGAAATTGGTTAGGGGATAGGAGACTGAGGGTGGTGGTAAATGGAGTTCACTCTAAGGAAGGGAGGGTGACCAGTGGGGTGCCACAAGGATAAGCACTGGGACTGGTCCTCTTTAATGTCTTTATTAGCAACATTGCAGAGGGACTAGAAGGGAAGGTATGCATTTTTGCTGATAACCCTATTGCAGATTTTAGTGTCGACACTCAAGGGGGGTAGAAAAATGAAGAGGAATCTAAGAAAGCTTCAGGAGTGGTCAAGAATGTGGCAACTAATTTTCAGTTTGAAGAAGTGCAGAATCATGCACTGTGGGTGCAGAAACACAGGGGTGGAGTATAAATTGGGGGGAGTGGTACTGGTGACCACCAAACAGGAAAGAGACTGGGGGTAATCATATTTGATGACCTAAAAGTGGCCAAACAATGTGACAAAGCAGTTGAGAGAGCTAGTGGGATGCTAGGTTGCATAGGAAGGGGCATCTCCCGCAGAAAGAGGGAGGTGGTGATACTGCTGTGTAAATCACTGATAAGGCCTCACCTCTGTCCAGTTCATGAGAACACATCTCAGGAAGGACATAGATAGAGTTCAGGCGATCCAGAGAAGAGCAACTAAAATGTTTCAGGGTCTGCATCAAAAGCCCTATGAAGAGAGACTGAAGGACCTCAATATGTATACCCTGGAGATAAGGAGAGAGAGGGGGATTATGATTTGAGACTTTCAAATACTTAAAGGGTATAAATAAGGTTCAAAAAGGAAGCCTTTTTCAGAGTAAAAGATAGAACAGGGGGTCATGCTGTGAAGCTGGAGGGGGGTAGACTTGGGAGATGTAAGGAAGTACTTCTTCACAGAAAGAGGTGGTGGATGCCTGGAACAGTCTCACAGTGGAGGTTGTGTGGGGCAAAAACTGTAGTGGGATTCAAGAAGGCAAGGGATAGGCAAAAGGGAACCTTAATGATAAGGAAAGGGGGAGATAAAGCCGAAGATCAAGTAGGGCCCGTGGTGTTACAGTAGGTAGTGAAAATGGTCAGACTCTGTGGTCAAAGTGGTCCTTTTCTGCTGTCAGACTCTGTTTCTTTCCTGCAGTACAGCTACAGGTTGGTAGATAACCCACTGATTGTGCCGCTATGGAACTGATATCATTATGGCCCAGATATCACCAACCATGTCACACATGAAGTCTCAGCCGCTGATAACCTCATCTGAAGTCACAGTGACTTTGTGACCTTATGCAGCACCAAATCTATCGTGGGTGATCAACTCACAGTGCTTCTGGGGAAGCCTGACAAGTAAATGAATCGCATGTTTCTAGGGACATGGATATGTTGTTCATCCACACTCATTGGCAGGTATCCTTGCCGCTTTAAATCTTGCCGGAAGGTCTTCAAGCTTGCTCCTCCCACCCACCCGGGTGGTATAACTCTCGGCTCCGCCCCATGACGCCAGATCTTCCTTACCGCTTGGAAGCTCAGTTTCCCTCCTTAACGCTCTGCGTTTGAGACTGGTTCCTATTTCTCCGTTTTGCGGATTTAAAAATAAATTTTGCGAAAAAGACTTCAGTCTTCGATCCCTCGCGGCTGCGATGGACAAATCGACTCCCGGATTTCGGAGATGCCCATGCGGGCAGAAGATGTCTCGGACGGATCCACACTCCACGGTGTCTACTGCTTAGGCCTTGAGCACGACCGCAGGCTTGCGACCTGTGCTCATCTTTCGCCCTCGCCTCGAAGACCGTGCTGCCCGGTGCAGCTGGGCCGTCCAGCGCTTCCCTCCGTGAAGTCCAAGGAGGCCCGGTTGGATGTGTCTCGCGGGCGTCGGTCATGGATCAGCTCGAGCGGATGGTCGCCTCGGCGAGGAGGCGGCGCGGGTCGATCTTCCTCGGCCGCTGCATTTATCCCGCCTCTCTGTTCTTCCTACACGGCTTCTTTTAAGGAGCTTTGTCTGTCCCTCTCCACTAAGGGAGAAGGGCCTACGTCTGCTGGACCTTATTCTCGGTCCAAAAAGAAGGACAGGGTTAAGTCCCTCCGTCGACGCTCTTGGGAGCGGGAAAGGTCCCTCTCCCAGAGTCGTCGACCGTCGGCTTCGGTCGACCGCTCGGCTTCGGCCACTGGCCTCACGGTGTCCCCGTCAGGTCAGTTGACCGAGACTCCCACCGACGAAGTCGAGTTTTTTCTCGACCCGTTGGACGGGCTGTCACCTTTAGCAGCCGAGATTCCCCTCTCCCCGGTTCCCCCGGGAGGAGTTGGGGATCCCGTGGGCTCGCCTGTGCCTCCGGTTCCGGAGCCCTCGGATGGACCATCCGAGCCGAAGGGAGTGCCGGTTCCGGCCGACACCTCCCCGCACCGACCTCGGAAATTCCGGGACTCTCGGTCTCGGTCTCGGACTTCCTCGCGGTCCAGCCGATCCCACTGTCATAGGCGGTCTCGGTCTCGGCACCGCGGTAAGCGGCGTCACCGCTCGTCCTCGTCCTCCTCCTCGGACGAGGGGAGGCTTCGGCGTAAATTACGTCGGCGACGTGCGAGGACCTCATGTTGCAACAGTCTCCTGGCCGGGAGTAAGCCGACCCCGTCGCCTTCCCCGGCCATTAAGTGGCTGTCACCGGAGCGGCCGACAACCCTCGACTTATCCGAGGAGCCTATACCCAGGCCGGTTGTTCGGCCAAAACCAGCTGCTCCACCGATTCCGGTGGAACCTCCGCCCACAGCCACCTATTGGGGCTCCGACCAAGGATTCTCGGTCGGCTAAGGGTCTACCCCATCGGCTGTCAGTTACCCTCACTTCCGACCGACCTCGGCAGGTGAAGGGTGGCTCAGGCCAGAGGCAGCTCTTCGAGGACTCTTCCGAGTCCGAAGATGATTCCTCCTTTTCTCCAAGCGACTGGACTTGGAGTCTTCAGGAGGTCAGTCAATGGACGATAGCCCGTCGTCCTTCCTAGGACTGCTTCGGCTCATCTCGGAGTCCACCGGGATGGAGCTCGAACCCGTTTCCAAACGGGCCAGGTATCCCCTCACGGAGATTCTGGACCGAGGGGATTCTCCGACGGAGGCCTTTCCGGTGGCCGAGGCCATAGTGGGTCCGGCACTGGAGCTTTGGCAGCGCCCTGCTTCCTGCCCTGCGCCTTCGGCCAGGATGGCCAGGAAGTATGCGGTCCCTACCGGTTCCTTGTCCGGTTTTTCGGAACACCCCTCTGCTGAAGGGTTGGTTACCGACAGCGTTTTCCGGCGCGCCGGCAACGCCAGGGATGTGGACAAACCTCCTGACAAGGAGTCCAAGAAATTGGACTATGTCGGGCGAAAAGTCTACGCTGCGTCCCTCTCTCGGCCTTCGTCAGGCCAGTTCGGCCATCCTCATGGCACATTTTTCTCATGCCCTGTTGGGCTCCCTGGATGAGGTCATCCTCATCTTCCCGCGATCTGCAGACTACGGTTAAGCAGGTGCGGACCAGGGCAGGGCAGTGGCCAAACAGCAGCTCCAGACTGCTTTGGATATAGGGGACTCATGTGCCAGATCGGTGGCGGCCGCAGTGGCTATGCGTCGGCGGGCTTGGCTGAGGATATCCACCTTTACTTCGGATACCCAGCACAAGTTGGCGGATGTTCCCTTTTTGGGGACTGACCTCTTCGGCCCTGGGGTGGAAGGTCACCTGCAGAGGATCGAGAAGTCCAATGCTACCTTGGACTCGGTCTCTTCCACTCAGAAGGACAAAGGCCGCAAGCCACAGCCTAAGCCCTTTCATCCTTCTGTGCCCCGCGCCCGGCCCAGCAACGTCAGGGCCAGCAGGCTCGGGCTTGGCATCCCAAACCCAAGCCGCCGCTTCCTCTAACAGGAGGCAGGAGGAAAAGGCCCAGGAGGTCCCTCGGCCGGTCCCTCCTCCAAGCCTGCCCAGTGACGGGCTGAGGTGTCGCCCCATTCCCGTCACCTTACCCTGGTCCCCCGTGGGGAGCGGCTCCGGCACTTCCGTTCCGCCTGGTCCCGCTGCCTCACCACGGACAGGTGGGTCTTGGAGTGGTGGGAAGAGGCCTGCCTCTGGAATTGAGCAGGCACCACCTTTCAGAGCCGTCGCCCCTCGGGGGGCTTCGGGGTCCCCAGCCTCACTGGCTGCTCGTCGAGCCGACATCGCTCTCCTCCTCCAGAAGGAGGTGATAAGAGAGGTGGCGGACCCTCCTTCAGACCCAGGGTTTGTGTCCAGGTACTTCCTGGTTCCGAAACGGACGGGGCTGGTGCCCCATTTCGACCTCACACCACTCAAACAAGTTCCTAAGGTCTCGAACCTTCAGGATGGTCACTCTGGCTCAGATAATACCATCCTTGGAACGCGCGTGTGGTTCTGCTCTCTGACTTGCAGGACGCATTTTTCACGTCCCTATCCGTCCGTCTCACCTGAGATTCCTTCGCTTCCGAGCGGAAGGATCCCTTTCGAGTTCCAAGCCATGCCCTTCGGCTTGTCTCCAGCTCCCAGGGTCTTCACCAAATGCATGGCAGTGGTGACAGCATTCTGTGCGGCGCCAGGGGTCCGGTGTACCACCTGGACGACTGGCTGATAGCAGCTCCCTCCAGGAAGGAGGCGGAGGGTCCAGAGATCTGGCCCTCCAGGTCTGCTCTCAACTGGGCCTCCTTATCAACGAGGCCAAGTCGAACTCGAGCCGAAGCAGGTGATTCTATTCATCGGGCGCAGCTCGACTCTCTTCGAGCCAGAGCGCGGCTCCCGGCGGACAGGGCCGAGGTTCTTTCCTCCTTTGCCCGATCATTTCTGGTTGGGCAATTGCGCCCTGCCCGGGACTTCCTGCGCCTCCTGGGTCTCATGGCGGCCTGCATCAGCGTGGTCCGTTGGGCCCGCTGGAACATGCGTCCCCTTCAATGGGGACTGGCCAGCCAGTGGTCACAACGCTGCGATCCTTTGGACCAGCTTGTGTCGGTGACACAGGGGATGTGGAACGCTCTCCAGTGGTGGACCGTTCCAGATCATTTGCAGGAGGGCATCCCGTTCGTCCGCCCGAGCCGACGGTCTCTATCGACCGATGCCTCTCTGATGGGTTGGGGTGCCCATCTGGGGAACACTGCCTCATGGCCTCTGGTCCCCCGCGAGTCCCATGCCACATCAACCTGCTGGAGCTCCGGCGGTCCGCCTAGCTCTCACCGCCTTTGCTCCGTTCCTCCGGGGTCAAGTGGTCCGAGTCCAGACGGACAATACCACGACCATGTACTATCTAAACCGCCAGGGCGGGACGCGCCCATGCTTCTATGCAAGGAAGCTCTCCCATTTGGTCACTGTGGCGCAGCCTGGAGGCGGATCTCCAGCCATTCACGTGGCAGGAGCCTCCAACACCCTGGCCGATGCCCTGAGCCGGATAGGGGCTGCATCCCACGAGTGGTCTCTCCTGCCGGAGGTAGTACAGCATCTGTTCTCCCATTGGGGCACACCTCAGGTGGACCTGTTTGCCTCCAGGAGAACGCTGCTGAGTCTGTTCCATGCCCGCCCTCAGCAGGGCTCGCTGCAGGGGATGCCTTCTCGAGGCAGTGGACCCCGGCCTCTTTACGCCTTTCCCCATTTCCCTTGATCCACAAGGTGCTTCTCAAGGCGAGGAGGGACAAGGCGAGGTGATTCTGATAGCCCCAGACTGGCCTCGCCAGTTCTGGTACCAGATCTCCTCAGTCTCAGCTCCAGGACTCGCGCAGCTTCCAGCTCGCCAACCTGCTCACAGTCAATCAGGAAGGTGTTCCATCCGGACCTTCAATCCCTGCACCTGACGGCCTGGTTCCTGAGCTGCTAGAGTTCCAGGCCTTGGGTCTTTCCGACGAGGTCCTCAATGTAGTTGAGGCGTCCCGTAAGGAGTCGACCAGAAAATGCTATGCCTTCAAATGGAAAAGGTTTTCCATTTGGTGTCAGGGCAAGGGCTTGGACCCTTCCTCCTGTTCCTTGGCAAGCATCCTGGACTATTTATGGTCCCTTTCTAGTCAAGGGCTTAGGTCGACGACCCTAAGGGTGCACCTAGCAGCCATCTCTCTGCTTACCGGGCGCGGGCCGGGAAGCAGTCGGTGGCGCAGGAGAAGGTGGTCTGGCGCTTTTTCAAAGGCCTTGATCACATTTCCCCTCCAGTGCGGGAACCCCCACCTCCGTGGGATCTACTGCTGGTACTGGCAAAGCTCATGGGCAAGCCATTCGAACCTATGCACAGGTGTGCTCTCTCTCACCTGTCGTGGAAGACCGCCTTCTTGTTGGCTATCACGTCAGCCAGAAGGATGGGAGAGCTCAGGCGCTTTCCATCGAGTCTCCTACCTGGTCTTCCACAGGGACAAGGTTGTCCTGCGCCCACGAAATTCTTTCCGGTGGTGTCGGAGTTTCACCTTAACCAGGTGTTGACTCTGCGGTGTTCTACCCCAATCACACTCGGAGGCCGAATATAGGCTCCATTCTTTGGACCCTAGAAGGCGCTCTTATTATAAAGAGCGACGGCTGAAATTCGAGGAGAGGTTAGCCAGCTGTTTGTCACCTACGCTGAAGCCGCACCTGGCAGACCTGCAGCCAAGCCGGACGATAAGCAGGTGGGTCACTTCCTGCATAGATCTCTGCTATAAGTTGGGCGGGCATGGAGCCTCCCAGAGGATAAGAGCTCATTCTACCCGCCATACTGCTGCTAGCAGTGGCTGCTTCCAGGACGTCCCTATCCAGGAAATCTGCAGGGCTGCTACCTGGAAGTCAGCAAACACCTTTATTACCCATTACCACATCGACCTTGAGTCACGCCGGGATGCTGGTTTTGGGGCCTGGGTTCTCCAGTCTCTCTTTCCCAAGTAAGTATTGGGGTGTCGTCTTGCCTCCCTCCTCCCGGAGAACTGCTAGGAGTCTGCCAATGAGTGTGGATGAACAACATATCCATGTCCCTAGAAATACAGGTTACTCACCTGTAGCTTAGGGTTCTAGGAATGGTACTTGTATTGTTCATCCTACATTCCTGTTTCTCAGCTTGACGCACAACCTGAGCTTCCAGCGGCCAGATCTGGGCGCCATGGGGCGGAGCCGAGAGTTATACCACCCGGGTGGGTGGGAGGAGCAAGCTTGAAGACCTTCCGGCAAGATTTAAAGCGGCAAGGATACCTGCCAATGAGTGTGGATGAACAACATATACCATTCCTAGAACTCCTGTTACAGGTGAGTAACCTGTATTTATTAACCATTGAAGAGACACAATGTATGTTCGGCAGCCTTGCCTTCATGGGGCACACAAACCCCAGGTTATTGTTGGATTATGGCACTTCTTGGGAGTGTAAGGCATGTGGTGAAGCCACAGCGCGTGCCATTTGCGCATAATAATGCACACTCTGTCCTGTTTGATTGTCTAATTTTGCAGCAGTTCTAAAACTGAGTGAAACTCTGTACTCCCTGCTCTTGATTTATGAAGGAATTTTTTATGATATAGAAGGCGCTCGAGTGCCTTGTCTTTCAGCTTGGGTTTGAAATCTTAATGGAGAACCATGCTGAACAGGCAAGATTTTTTTTCCCCTTGAAAACTTGTTTTTGAAAATCTGGTTTCTGTTCTGCTGTCCTTTCATTTTAACTGAAGTGTTCATTAACACAGTGGGTGTTTGTGGATGTCACACTGGTGATGAGGACCATATTAGGATGCTGTGTTTTAGTCTGTGTCCTTTTCGTTCACAGAGTTATGTAGTACAACAGAGATACATTCTGACAACAGTGTAAGAGTCAAACAAGGACATTAGCTACATCATGCAGTTCTAAAATGTTCCTTTTCCATGAGTGTATGAATCGGAAACACCCACTGACTTTTCTAAGAGAGCAGTAAAGATAAAACAATAACAGAAGGGAACTACTTGCTGAACACAGCTTTTTTTTTTTAAAAAAGTAACAAATTTACAGATCAGATTCAGTGCTTCTTTAAAGAAGAATCACAAGGAACGGAGTACCTGGCTGCTGTTGTCACCCATGCCTTTCATTTCCTTGTCTAACAAAGTATGAAAAAACTTGGGACAAATAATAAATCATTGACAAACGGCTATAGTATAGATGACAAAATGTCAGTTGCAGATAATGAAAAAGCAGGACAGATGACGAAATGTCAGGGACAGAACCAAAAATCGGGGAAACATGAACAAAACAAGACAAATGACCACCTACCAGGGAGAGATGGCTAGAAATTAAGGACAGGAGACTAAAAATCAGGGACTATTGACAAAATATCAGAAGCAAATTACTAAAATTATTGAATACATGGGAACTGCTGCTAAGAAAGCTTATAGAAGGCGTGGCTTAGTATGAACTGTAGTTGCTGAAGGCAAAGTTGATTGTAATTGCAGCGCTTTTCATGATTTTGTTTTTAAATCCCTGCACTACTGTTAGAGCATGTTGGTAGAAGCACCAGTTTCTGGAGGGACAGAGAAATATATCTTTTTTCAAGTTCAAGCTTATTAACAGGAAAATACTCCATTGGGCAGGCTCATTTACGAGGAGATCCTGAGCAGACACAAGCAGATTTAGACAACTATACAATACATGGTGCATAACAAAGGATAAATAAAAGAATATCCAAGAATATACGTGAAAATGAATATACATGAATAAGAAAAAAAAATGTATTGATAATTATATGTAAGGAAAATATATACAGTAGTCCTCGAGTACTATAGAGCTATGAGGTTAACACGTGGTCCTATAGAGCAGTGAGGTTTACACGTGGTAAGAACAACTGGTAAACATTTGGAGCAGTTTGTATACACAGGGTTACACTGTGGGTCAAACAGGGTATTCATTAAGATCCTGAGGCATAGTAGGGAGGGGAGGCAATAGGTGGGGTTAGGAGGGTAAAGGTGATTGAAACGGGTAGATAGGTGAGAGCATGAGAGAAGAGAAGGGGGAAGGTGGGTGGAGCTGGGGGCTGGGAGGTGGGGGAGATGGGGAAGGGGTGGAGAGTAGGTAAGTGAGCGTGAATGAGGTGGGAAGGAAACTAGGGAAGGGTGAAGAGTATGGCATATAGTCAGTGACATGCACAGGAATTACCAATTTGCTGATGACCAGTTTTTTGAAACGGTATTACGTTTTGTAGTTTGAAATTAGATTGGGCTTTATTCCAGCCGACCGGCCTTTTGTGACAAACTGAGGGACATCCCTGAAAATCAGGCACAGGTGAACATTTAGGTTTGTCCAACAGAATGATACTTCCATGAATAGAATATCCACTCTTGTCTTACAGGGACACGCGGAAACCCACCGTCTCACTCTCTGCTGTAGGTGAGTAGGCAGTGTTGGCCACGGCTTTGAGTTCATTTTGGGTAGCCCACAATTGTAAAGGTATATTTGCCCCTCAGTAATAGCTCTACCCTCTGTGCCCCAACTAAATGCCCTGAACAATCATATAATTGGGTAGGTTAGTTGAGATAACTAGAGTGTCAGAGGATGGTAACTGGCCAGTCTGCCTCTGAGTCACTATGACCAATATTGTGATCAGTGCTTCTGCAGACTTCCTGAGGTTTCCATCTTTGCCACTACCCTGGAAATTACAGATCTATCTTCAAGCGACAGCTCTTGCAGCAGGCAATAACCATAAGGACTTAGGAGGCTCCAGGACCCCATGGAAACCTTCTAGCTAGCTGTCTTCAGCGGGGGCCCACCCCCGACGTCGGCTCCGCCCAACATTGGCCAGTGGTATAAAGGGGGCGGTCCCCAGCCACACCTCAGTTTTTTTCCCACTGTCGACCCATTCGCATCAGCTCCTCGGACGCCTTCTCTCAACAGTTCGACCACTTTCGCGCCTTCAGCGTTTTTCCTTGCTTTTTGAAGAAAACGTTTTCGAATTTCATTCCTTTCTGCACGTCTTGATCTCCGACGTTGTCCATTTCATCCACAGAGCGAAGAAAATCCAAGTGTGCCTGAGGCAAGCAGCTGCCATCGAGGGGCAGCCACGAGGCCTGCCTTTTTGGCCTAGACCTGACCCCCGACACCGCGGCCTGTGAGCACTGCAAACGGTTTAATTCCTGGACTCGAATCCGCTGCCAGAAGGCCCTTAAGGCTCACCTTCTTGAGAAGCAGCTTGCCACCATGCAGACTCAGCCAGCAGGGAAGAGTCCTTCTTCATCTTCTTCGGTGTCTGCCTCCTCTACCTTGAAGCTGCACAAGGAGAAATGGAAGGACTCAGGGAAACACAAGTCCCGGGACAAGGACCAGGAAAAGTCCCATGACACTTCCTTTCCAGGTCCCCGCGTCACAAGAAGTCTTCGTCTGGCTCCTCATCCCAGGGATTGGACCACTCCTCCTGGCCTGGCCACGACTCCTCCGGACAGCTGGCAGCAAAGCCCCCTGTCGTCATCCTGGCATTGGGCAGGGGCAAAATGGGGTCGGGGCTTCAATCTCTACCCTGAAGCCCCTCAAGGTGAAGGCCACACCAGCAAGGTCACTCTCCGCCTTAGGGGCTGGGACCAGTCAGAAGAAGAGCAGTGGTGCTGTGGGCTCTGCCTGTCCTGTTCCGATGATGGTCTCATCCAAGGCCTTGGACAAGACACCCCATCGTCAGGGGCAGGTGTCAGGCTCGCACGAGCACCCAACGCCTCCACCCTACACTCCGGTGCCTTCGCCTGAGGCCCTGGCTAAGTCAATGGTTGCATCCTCCCCGGACTCCATCAAGCAGCCGCCTGCTAAGGGGACACCTTCCCAGACGTCTGATCGGGCTTCGCCTGCCTCCTCGCCGTCCAGTTCTCTGTTGCCGGTTGAGGTAGACTCCTCACCCTCCAGTGGAGGCTCCAGGCCAATTAACCTTATGGCAGATGAGGCTTCTAACTGCTCTTTCTCACCTCCAGCTCCGCCACCACTTTGGACGCTGGACCCCCGGACGCTAGGTGCTCAGATGCCAGACAAGCAGACACCGGCTCCTTAGTCGCTAGCTGACCCGTCTCATCCGCAGTTCTCCGAGGACCAGATCCAGGAACTCTTCTTCTTGTGGAACCAGGTCAAAGGAGACTTGCTCCCCCACAAGGAGCCCGTGACCATGGAGCCTGAGCCTGAGCCAGAGCCAGACCAAGACAAGGACCAGGAGCCTGAACAACTGTCTCCTGCCCCTAAGCACTGTACCCCGCGCCTGGATGACCGCCGCAATAGACTGCCACGCAGGGGGTGGCATCACCACAAGTACTTCTGCTCATCCTGCCGTCACCGTCGCTGGTCTCACAGCCGACATCGATGACTGTCCCACTGTGGGCAGCAGTCCCATAGCGGACGGTGGTCCCATAGCCGACATCGCTATAGCTCTTCATTGTCCTCCTCAGCTGACTCCAGCAGCAGTTATTTGTCCTCTGGCTCGCACCATTCTGAACCTAGGGGTCGCCCTTCCTCGCCGGATAGTAAGGACACCCCTAGATCACCTTCTGATGACCCAACGTTCATGGACATCATGAGGCACATCCAGTCCTTAAAATGGATGGGAGACCGAGGACCTGGATCCAGAGGCGCGGAGGCTGGCAAAGTACCAGAGGCAGAAGGAGCCCAAGCCTCTAGTGGTACCTTCCTTGGTAGATACCTGTCAGGACCTCACAAGGTTAACTTTGAAGCATCCATCCACCTCCTCTGCCATCTCCAAGAAGTCAGACAGGCTGTATAGAGCCCCTAGGGAAGAGTCTTTTCTGGTGGAACACCCTATGGCGGACTCTATGGTGATTATGGCTGCTCATGATAGACTGAAGAAGCGTAAGCACCTGAGTACTCAACCTCCTGACCAAGAGTCCAGATATATCGATCAGATGGGCAAAAAAGTTTATTTATTCTCCACTTGCTCCATCAGGTCCCTTAACTTTCTCACACACACATGGTTCAACACCAAAATGCACTGTGGGAGAAAGATATGGAGGTAACTCAGGCCCTTCCAGACTCCGCACAGAAAACTGAGCTCCTTGACCTCCTCAAATCAAGGTTGGATGTAGGCACCCATGTTCCGCGTGCCTCATACGATACTGTGGATACGGCGGCCAGAGCGGTGGCTTTGGGCGTCTGCTTCAGGCGCCATGCCTGACTTAGAGTCTCAGGATTCTTGCAGGATCTGCAGTCGGGCATCTTGGACTGCTGCTTCAAAGGCTTGGTCCTCTTTGGAGATGAGACAGAGAAATTGATCACTCATTTCCAGGACTCTGAGAAGTCCGTTTGGTCCATCCAAAAAATGTAAAAGGAGGACCAAAGATCCTTTAAGAAGCAGCCATTTTGGAAGCCTTCGGGTCAGCAGCCCTGCAACCAACCTCAGCAGAGGGGAGGCTACAAAAGAAAGTCCACCTCCCAGACTCCTGGAAGCTCTGCCTCTCTGGCCCCAAAGTCCTCCCAGGCCCCTCTGCCTACTCCTGGAGCAACACAATGACTCCTTGCCAGACCCCCTCCTCCATCGGAGTCAGTGGGGGAAGTTTAAGGGGATCACCTCTCTCTTCACCTCGAGGGTTGGAGAAAAATAATGACAGAGCTCTGGGTTTTACAGCTCGTAGAGAGAGGTCATATGCTGGGGTTCGAACAAATGCCTCCGGAAAATCCACCAGTGTCTCCCCACTATCCTCCATCTCATGTCCCCCTGATCGAAGGAGAAATTCAGGCCCTCCTGCAAAAGCAGGCTATTGACCAAGTCCCCCCGGCTCAAAGGGGAAAGGAATTTTATTCCCACTTTTTCCTAGTTCCCGAAGGACCGGAGACCTTTGGCCCATCTTGGATCTCAGTTACCTGGACAAATTCATTGAGTACAAGAGGTTCAGGATGGTTACGCTGCCAGATCTGATCCCATTTCTGCACCGAGGGGACTGGCTCTGCTCTCTAGATATGCAGGACACATACCTGCACATCCTAGTGTTCCAGCCTCACAAGGAAGTTCCTGTGCTTCCTTTTCCAGGGCAGACATTATCAGTTTCGAGCCTTGCCATTCGGCCTATCCTTCACTCCCAGAGTCTTCACCAAGTGCCTAGCGGTGATGGCTGTGGCTCTCGCGGATGGGGCATTACATCTTTCCGTACCTAGATGACTGGTAGCTCCCATGAGGGAACAGCTGGTTTGCACTCTTTGAGATACCTTTTCACGCTACCTAGAGCTTGGAATCACCTTGAACGTCCCAAAGCCGTCCCCATGGCCATGCCAGAGACTCCAGTTCATAGAGGTGGTCCTGGACATGGTGCAGAGCGTGGCCTTCCTCCCCCAGACAGGGCGGATTGCCTTTGGGATCAGGACTGAATGGTATCTCCTCGCTCCTCATGTCCTGGCCCGAGTCTGATACTCCTCAGTGACATGGCGGCAGCCATCCCTACGGTTCCCATGGCTCGCTTCCATATGAGGGTCCCTCAATGGATACTTAGGGTACAATGGGACCAGAGGTCCTATGACCTAGATCAGCTGGTCTTGGTCTCCATCCCAGTCCGCTGGACACTAACCTGGTGGTTGAACCCACTCAATCTATTGACAGGGGTCCTCTTCCGACAGGAGCACCCAAGAAAGGTTTTGACCACAGTGGCCTCGAGTCTTGGTTGGGGCGCTCATCTGGAGACCAGGAAGACCCAGGGGACCTGGTCACTGGACGAGCAATTGCTCCACATCAACGTGCTAGAGATGCAAGCAGTCCTGAATGCCTTGTAGGCATTTCAAGTGGGCTTATCTCTGAGTCCTCTTCTCATTCAGATGGACAACACATCAGTCATCTTTTTACATCAACAAGGAGGGGAGACTCACTCCTATCCCCTCTGCAAGGAGGCAGTAAGGGCCTGGTATTGGGCACTGGAACACCGCCTTGAGCTCACCGCTGTTCATGTTCCAGGCATCCAAAACGTCTTGGCCAACAGCCTAAGCAGGTCTTGGTCCAAGACTCATGAGTGGGAGCTCTTTCAGTCGGTAGCAGACCAACTGTTCGTCGGATGGGGCTGGCCAGAGTTGGACCTTTTTGCATCTCCACTCAACGCCAAACTGCTCAGTTTTTGCTCGCTAGATCCAGGGCCTGGAGGTTTCTGGTGAGACGCATTGTCCCTTTGTTGGACAGGGAGGTTCCTCTGCACCTTCCGTCCCTTTTCCATTTTTTGGGGGTGCTCCTGAAGTTATAGGCAGAGGGAGCAGAGATGATTCTCGTAGTCCCCTTTTGGCCTTGGCAGACTTCAGCAGCTGGCAGTGGAACCTCCAGTTCCCCTGCCTCTAAGCTCGCACTTGCTCTCCCAGGATCAGGGCACCTTAGTCCATCCAGACCTCAAGTCCTTGCATCTTCATGTGTGGCTCCTGCTGACCTAGCTATGGCTAGATACGGGGTTTTCCCCCCAAGGTAGCGAATGTCCTAGTGGTGGCCAGAAAACTCTCTACTAGATCCACTTAAGCCATGAGTGGAAAAGGTTTTGCCTGTGGGCCACTGCATGCCAGCTTAATCCCTTTTCCTGCCCTCCGAACTCTGTGCTTGAGTATCTCCTCTCTCTTTTTTGAGCAGGGCTTGAGCTACTCCTCCATCAAGGTGCACCTTTCTGCTGTCTTGGTGTACCATGCACCGGTGGAGTGTAAGACTCTCACTTAACTGGAAGAGTCCCGTACCTTTTGTACGGGGAATTTTGCACCTAAAATTTCCCCTCTGGGATCCTGTCCCCCCATGGGATCTCCTCTTTATGTTGGAGAAGCTCACGCTCCCCCCGTTTGAACCAGCCACAGATTGCGAGCAACACTTTCTGTTGTGGAAAGCGTTATTTTTGTTTGCAGCTATCTCTGATCGAAGAATTTTGGAGCTTCAGGCTCTGATGTGTAAATAGCCTTATTTAATTTTCTATAAGGACAGGGTAACCTTATGTACAAATTCTAAGTTTTTGCCTAAGGTGGTGTCGGAATTCACCCTAAATCAAGACATCCACCTGCCTGTTTACTTCCCTAAGTATTCTAATGGGGGGAAGCGCTGTTGCATACTCTAGACATCCATCGGACGCTTCGTTTTTACCTAAGCCACACTGCTCCCTTCCGGAAAACAGATCAGTTGTTTGTTTCGCTTGCTTCCAAGACTCAGTGTGCCAGTTACCAAGCAAACCTTGTCTAAGTGGCTAGTTAACTGCATTGTTTTTTGCCACAAGTAAAATAAGCCTCTACCGGGTTCGGTAAGAGGTCATTCCACCAGTGGTGTGGTGACTTATTTCACCTCTTTGAAGAATATTTCCGCAGCAGACATTTGTGCAGCGGCTACCTGGAGCTCTGTTCACAACCTCGTCAAGCATTACAGCTTGGATGTAGCTTCCAGACATAGGGCTGGGCTTGGCCTTGCAGTTCTGCAAGGCCTCCTTTCTTAAGCCTCTAGATTGTTGTTTTCATCTTCCTCCTGGACTTTCCTGTTCCTTATCCCTTGATTGCTTGGGACTCAGTCCTTGTAGTTATTGCCTGTTGCAAGAGCTCTCACTTGAAGTAAGATAGTACAGTTACGTAAGAACTTACTGTAACAGTAGATCTTCGAGAAGAGATCTTGCAGCAAGCATTGCTTTCCTCCTCCTCCCCCGCCTTTCTGTCTGCCGTTAAATTCTTAGGCAAGAACCTGCTCAGTTCTCCTTTCATCCTAGACTCCGGACTGAGGTGGGCATGACGTCAGCCAGTGGTATAAAGGGGGCGGTCCCCCACTGAACACCGCTAGCTAGAAGGTTTTCGTGGAGTCCTGGTGCCTGGCGACTAACTGCCTTCTGCAAGAGCTCTTCTCGAAGATCTACTGTTACGGTAAGTTCTTACGAAACTATACTTTTTATTTGTGCAATAAGGCACAACCAGATGGTTAGTTTGACATGAGTTGTGTAATGAGGTACAAGATGAAGCTTTGTTCCCCTGGATTACTTGTTATAAAATGAGCTTCAGAATTGTCCATAATGCTAGCAAACTCATTGGTTGAAACACATCATGTCACCATTCATGAATTCCCATTACATGCACAGTTTGTCAGCAGCCTAACTTAATCTACCTAGTAACAGACTAACTACACAAAAATAAAACCTTTTTTCCAAATATATATATTTTTTTCATTTTATAAACGCAGTAACCCACTTCAGGACACACATTCCTTTCCAATTAATGAACTTCCCAAGTGCATTGTAAGACATTTGGTCATTGGGCTTGTGTCTTCTAATTCACCCAGGGTGTGCATTACTTCTGTAGAAAAGCACACTCTGTTGTTGGTTATTGTTTACTTATAAAATGGGTAAGAGAAATTTTGTTGAGGAACCCAGTCACATGACCATGCATTAATTTCACACAAACACCCAGAAACCTGGATCTACTTTCACTTTTGATTAAGATAAAAATAACAATATTTTCTTTCATTGAACATTTACCTTCAGTTCTTTACTGTTAGATCTAGTAATCCATTTTCGAACACAGTTACCCACTTCACTATGTGCATTGTGTAAAGAAAAATCCACGGGCAGGTGTGCGACAACACTATAATAACTGAACAGCCATGGTGGGTTGTTAGGCCCAAGACACAGCCGAGGGCCTTCACCCAGGCAGTGAGGTTATTACGGCATTGATGCACACCTCTTTCAATGATTATTGCTTATTAGAGCAACTTTTTGGGTGTCCCCCAAACCTCTATCACCAGTTTACCTGTGCTGGAGTCGTTCTATGAATATTTTTTTTTTATTATAACCTGTTACATAGGTAAATACAGAGCTTTAGGTAGACCGTGGGTCCATTATAGCTCGCCAGTTATCAGACGTATCCTGATATATTCCTAGCTTCTAAGTGGGTATCAAGGTGGGTCTTAAACTCTTTTATGGTTTTGCTGGCAATCACTTCAACTGGAAGTTCGTTCCATATCTTGGTTATTCTTACACTGAACCAGTGTTTCCTTTTGTTAGTCTGGTATGTAACTCCTCTTAGTTGTAACAGGTGTGCTCTGGTGCCATACACCTGTTCTCTTAACTCAAGGCCCAGTTGCTCCCATAGCTCTGCATCATTTAGTGCTTTGTAGATCTGGCACATGTCAATCCTGAGTCTGCCATATTCCAGGGAATACAGCCCCAGTGTTTCCAACCTCTGGTCATAATCCAGTCCACTAATCCACTGATCCCCTTTATTGTTCTTGTAGCTCTTCTTTGTACCCTCTCGAGCACCTTTAGTTCTTTTTTACCACCTAGGGCCCAGAACTGGGCACAATGTTCAACATGGGGATGTTCCAAGGCTGTATAAAGGGGGAGCAAAACCTGCCTATCCCTACTTCTAATATGTTTGTTGATGCAGTACAATATACTGCTAGATTTTTTAATCACTTGGTTAGAATGTAGCTTAAAACTAAGATCATTGGCTAACTCTTATGCCCAGGTCTCTTTCGTCCTGTACTTCCTTGAGCTCCATCTCATCCAATTTATACATAAACTGCATATTATTTTTACCAAGGTGCACCACGGTACTTTTGTCGATGTTAAAGATTTACTTTTTCTGTTTGGCCCAGTGTTCTAGTTCCCCTAAAGCTGACTGTAATGTCAGCATCCTCTCGGGTATTTACAATAAACTATATCAGTGTATCATCAGTGAATTTGGATTCCCAGACTGTTGTATTAGTTCTCATAGATGAAATATAAATGTTGAAAAGACATGGGCCCAACACGGAACCCTGGGGGACCCCTCTGGTCACCTCAGCCCAACTGGAGTGTAAGCCCTTTACATATGCCTTCTGCTTCCTATTGGACAGCCATACTGCTATCCAGTGGGAGAGAGACTCACAGATCCCGTGTTCGATAAGGGCATTGACAAATTCCCCATGTGGAACTTTATCAAAAGCTTTCGAGTAGTCCAAGAAAATTATATCCACCGAGTTCCTAGTATCTAGAGCTTTGCGGACCTTGCCATACAATTCTAACAGGTTAGTCTGGCATGATCTTCCGTTTGTAAATCCGTGCTGGGTTGGATCTGTGTCCCCGGCCAGGATTAGTGAATCTAAAATATGGTTCAAACAACATGAAGTCTTGCTGTATTCTCTCATTATGCAGTTAGTCCCAGCACTTGAACTGCTCCGGAGAGGAAAGAGTTAACTCTATGTCAGAGCATAGAACGTTGAGCTCGAGCTCGGTTCAGACCTCTGTCTGCTGCACTTTCAAGTGTAACCGTCAGATTCTTTACTCCGCCTAACAACAGTCGCTCCAGAGATCTCACCATCGCTTTCGGTTCGTAACAGTAAAATGTCGGTTTTATACCGCATTTTCTTTATTCTTCTTCGGTTCAGGTCCCTGTCTGCGGTACAGTAAGTGTTTAGGTAGTGGACTGAGTGTTATTCTGTGTGTGGAAACTGTGAAAAAAAAGTTTCAGTCTGTTCGGTAGGAACCGATTGTCTGGTTTTGTTTTAATTTGGTTTACAGTTTAGTGTGAGGTACCGGTCCTTAATCGGTTCTAAAAAACGTGTTTCAGATGTTTGTTTCCACCACCTGTAACACGGTTAGGAACCGATAAGGGGGTCTTGCCTGGCTTAAGCCGAATAAAGGGTAAGTGTTAGGATGGCTACGTCTGAGAAACTCAGAAGAAAAACCGGGCCCACTGGGTTTCAACACTGCAGTGAGTGTGGGGAGGCCTTTGCTAAGGCTGATCCCCACACCACTTGTGCTTACTGTCTGGGGTTTGACTACCTCGATTCAGACTGCCAAATATGTAGAAATTTTCCTGAGGCCACCCTAGAGAAGCGATTGGGCAGGCTTAGGGAAAAGGAGGCCGAGGAGTCCGCTGACCCGGATGGCCAGCCCGGTTTGGTTCCAACCGAACCTGAGGGAGTGCCCTCTGACCAGGGCGATACTCCCTCAGGCAAAAGGAGAGCCAGTCCTGAGGGGTCGGTTCCGGCTAAGAAAAACAGAAAGGAGAAATCGGCCAGTTCGGATCCAGAACCGCATCGTCCAACCACTGAAGAAATTGCCAGGGCGATTAGTATTGTTGAATTGCTCCGTCCGGTTCCGACCGATCCGGTACCTCTCGGTAGGCGCTCAGTTCGCTTGGTTCCTCCGGATCTGGATTATTGTCCAGAAGAGTATTATGAACCGAATCTGGGGGGGGGGGATGAAGACGATGAAGATGGTATAGAAGGTCTGGATAAGCCCACAGAACCGGACATCTCCCCAGACAGGCCTTCTAGTACTTCCCCTCCTAGGCTTTCTGAGTCCCCATCCCACTTTTTTGTTTTACAAAAAAGTGGCAGAAACCCTCCAGCTCCCTCTGGTCGAAGCTGCTGAGGAACAAGAGGAGCCTGACTTTGTGGAAATGATGATATCCCAGAGTCAGAGAGATTGTCTATTCCCCTCCATAAATCCCTGGGGAAACAGACGCAATAACTTCTTAAAACACCAGATTCTTTACCTCCTGTGGACAGACGAATGGACAGGAGGTACATGCTGTCAGGCTCAGGTACGGAGTTCTTGTACCAGCAATGCAGCCATGTTGGGGTTGTGCAGGCTGCAGCCTGTGATAAGGCTAACATACCCTTGGCTTAACACACCCCCAGATAAAGACTCTAGGAAGTTGGATGCCATGGCTAAAAAACAGTACTTGGCATCCTCCTTGGGACTCAGGCAGGCTAACTACATGGCCTACACAACCAGATACCAGAAGTCCAGATGGGATACTGTTCTGGAACTGGCCAAACAGGCTTTCCCTCAGCTAAGCAAGGGGCTGGAGGAGGTGGCTGCGGATGGGATAGAGGCATCTAAGATCCAATTTCTTGCTGCTGTAGACTCTAATGATGTATCATCATGAGTCATGGCTACATCTGTGTCTCTTCAGAGATTGGTTTGGCTCAGATGTACTAGCCTTTCACAGGATACCCAGGCTAAGGCCATGGATTTCCCTGTGGTGGATAATTCTCTGTTTGGGGAGCAGACAGAGAATTATATGAAAAAAAATGGATGAGTACAGGACCACATATAGGAGTGCACAGGCCAAGAAAGGCAGGCAACTCCCAAAAGCAGCAGTCTAGGGGCAGGGGCAGGCCTTTTCACAGGCCTTTCTACCAGGCACAGGCCTCCTCTCCTTTTCCTCAGCGGGGGTTCTTCAGAGGGAGAGGAAGAAGGGGATGAGCAAGGCTGCATCCTTCTCCCAGTCCAAGGCTCCTGCCAAGCAGACACCCTGATGTGTCAGCCCAGGTTGACTCCCCTTTTCCAGTAGGAAGCAGGCTGGCTTACTACTTCCAGGCCTGGAAGTCCGTTACCTCAGACAAGTGTGTCCTGAAGGTAGTAAGCCAGGGACTGGCTCTCAGCTTCAAAAAATTTCCAAAGCAGAGAGTTGGGTCTTTTCCACCTGCAAACATCTCCGAAACCACTGCCCTAGAGGCAGAGGTTTCCTCTCTGCTGGCTCTTAGAGCCATAGAGGGAGTTCCTACTATACACAGAGGCAAAGGCCTGTACTCCAGGTACTTCCTTATCTCAAAAAATACAGGGGAGTGCCGGCCCATCCTAGACCTAAGATACTTAAACAAGCACCTAGTCAAACCAAAATTCAGAATGGTGACTCTGGGAGTAATTCTTCCCTCTCTGAGGCCAGGAGATTGGTTAGCCTCCCTGGACCTCAAGGATGCCTACTTTCACATTCCCATCAGGTGCTCCCACAGAAAATACCTCAGGTTGGAATTGCCTTCAGGCCATTATCAGTTCAGAGCAGTGCCCTTCGGACTAACATCAGCACCAAGGGTGTTCACAAAATGCCTAGCAGTAGTAGTGGCCTTTTTAAGGAGACAAAACATTTCCATATTTCTGTATCTGGACGACTGGCTCATCGTAGGGCAGTCTCCAGACCAAGGCAAGTCAAACCTGCAAGTGACCCAACAATTGATCACTTCTCTGGGTTTCCTCCTCAATGTTCCAAAGTCCATCCTCGAACCAGTGCAACTCCTGACCTTTATAGGGATAGAGTTGGACACTGTCCAAGCAAAGGCTTTTCTTCCCTTGGCAAGGGTAAAGAAAGGCCCTTACAGATGTGGCTTCTTCTTTTTGCCTTCTGATGTCTCGCCGAGCAAGGCATTTTCTTCAACTCCTGGGCCGCATGGCAGCTTCCACTGCAGTGGTCCAAGGGGCCAGATTTCAGATGTGGGACATCCAGTTCCACTTGAGGGCTTTTTGGTCTCAGAAAAAAGATCCTCTAACCAAACTGATTCCAGTGACTCAGACTCTGATCCAAGCTCTCCAGTGGTGGTTGGATTAGGACAACCTCAGACAGGGAGTCTCATTCATCACCCTGACTCATTCTGTGGTACTGACCACAGATGCTTCTCTCCTGGGGTGGGGAGCTCACTTGGGAGCCCTCACAGCACAGGGAGTGTGGTCCTCTCAGGAGTCTCCACTTCATATCAATCTTCTGGAGCTCAGGGCAGTGTACCTGGCTTTACAAGCTTTCTCGGACTCAGTACAGAACAAAGTGGTTCAGGTCAGGACAGACACCACCACCACCATGTGGTACATCAACAAGCAGGGAGGCACTCGGTCTACGGCCTTGTGCATGGAAGCCATGAAATTATGGTCCCTGGCTTATTCTCTATAGACATCTCTGGTAGCAGTCCACCTCCCAAGGAAGGACAATGTGCTAGCAGATACCCTGAGCAGTATATCTCAGGGCTATCACGAATGGTCCCTGGATCCCCTAGTGTTAAAAGTAATTTTTTCAAGGTGGTGCACTCCAGAGATGGATCTCTTTGCAGCCCCAGACAGTCACCAACTTCCTCTCTTCTGTTGCAGACCCCTGGTCTTGGGCTCAGTCCCCCTGGATGCTCTACTTCTGGATTGGGAGGGGAAATTCCTGTATGCCTTTCCCCCCTTTCCCCTATTATTCAATGTTCTGGTCAAGATAAGGTCACAATCTTGCAAAGTGATCCTGATTGCTCCAGACTGGGCCTGCCTAGGCAGCCTTGGTATCCTCTATTGCTGTCCCTAGCAGTCCATCTTCCCCATCTCTTCCCAGGAATCACACTCTGTTAACCTCCTCTCAGTGGAGGATTTGGTACCCCAACCTTCGGTCTCTCAACCTCAAGGCATGGCTCTTGCAGAGTTAGAATATGCAAGCCTGCATCTGTCTCAAGGGTTTCTGGATATTCCCAAAGCCTCTCGAAAACCTGCCACCAGAAAAACTTATAATTCCAAATGGAAAAGATTTCAGCATTTGGAGTTCCAATAAGCAGATATTTCCAGATGCTGCTAATTTGGCTACAGTTCTGGATTATATGGTTCATCTTAATGGCTTAGGCTTCAGACCAGCTACTCTGAAAGTACACTTGGCAGCTGTTTCTGCATTTTTGTCAGTGGGGAAGACTTCTTCACTGGCATCTCATCCTGTTTTCTGTAAATTCTTTAAAGGATTGCTCCATACCATTCCTCTTTTTAAGGATCCTACTCCTGCTTGGGATCTTAATATTTGCATTGATCAGCTTATGCAACCCTCTTTTGAGCCTTTAGCCTCAGCAGAACTTAAGTACTTGACTTGGAAAGCTGTGTTCCTGGTAACTATTACCTCTGCCAGGCGTATCAGTGAATTACAAGCTCTGTCAGTGGAGCCTGATTTTATCTCATTCCTTAGCGATAAGGTGGTCCTTAGAACTAACAGGAGGTTCTTACCCAAAGTGGTTTCAGATTTTCATCTGAACCAGTCCATGTCTCTTCCTGTCTTCTTCACTTATCATTCTTCTTTAGGGGAGAGAAGGTAACATAGCTTGGATGTTAAGAGGGCGCTTAGCTACTACATTGAGTGCACCAAGGTACATAGGTTTGACTGTCCTCAGTTGTTTCTCACTTATGGCGAAGTGGGAAAGGGTAAACCTGCTACCAAAGAGAACTATTGCCAGGTGGAGTGTCTCTTGTATACAATTCTGCTATGAAAAATTAGGCAAAATACCCCCCTCAGGCCTGAGGGCTCATTCGACTAGAGGTACAGCTGCTTCTCTGGCTGCTGCCAGAGATATACCATTACTAGAGATATGCAAAGCAGCCACCTGGAAAACAGTCCATACATTCACCAAGCATTACTCCCTGGATATCCAGGCTAGAAGTGATGCTAGGTTTGGTACAGCAGTACTGTAGAGCCTATTCCCAAAATAGGTTTGTCCCTCCTCCATGGAGGTACTGCTTGGTAGTCTGCATAATGTCAGAATACAGCAAGACTTCATGTTGCTCGAAGAAAAAATGACTCACCTTAGTAATTGTGTTTCTTCTAATGGAGTCTTGCTGTATTCTGACCCCCCCTCGCCTCCCCTTTCAGAACCTGGTTTTTGGGAAGTGGGCTGGCAGGTGCAGTGTTGCAGCTCAGGGGTGCACTTAGTATTCCCCCCTATACAGAGAGGGGAAGTGGGTTATGTTATGTTGTTTTTTATAGTTATGTTTGTTCACTACCTAGTTTTTTGTTTTGGAGTTCTCGACTTGAATCTTTTGGGGGATTGAAAACACCTGGCAGGTGTAGTTAGGATTAGCTTGTAAGAATCTGACGGTTACACTTGGAAGTGCAGCAGAGGTTTGAACCAAACTCGAGCACAATGTTCTACACTCTGGCATAGAGTTAACTCTTTCCTCTCCGGAGCAGTTCAAGTGCTTGGGCTAACTGCATAATGTCAGAATACAGCAAGACACCATTAGAAGAAACACAATTACTAAGGTGAGTATTTTTTCCTTTTTAATGATAGCCTCCAGATCCTTACCCAATACTGCTGTCAGGATTATTGGTCTGTAGTTCCCCACCTCTTTCTTAGTTCCCTTTTTGTGTAGTGGTACCACCTCTGCCTGTCTCCAGACCTCCAGTACTTCACCTCTTTAATTACCCTAGGGTGACGTCTGTCCGGACCCTGGGCTTTGTTTTGGTCTAATGATTTAAGTCTTTCACTTATATCGTTAATATCTAGTATTGGTGCTTGATTTTTGCCCTGGTCAAGATGTTTTTTTGTAGCTTGTGTTTTGACATTATACACTGAGGAAAATAGTTATTATAATATTTGGCCATCATACCGTTAATCGGTAAATAGTGTCCTGTCAGTGTCTTTCAAAGGACCAATTATTTTACTGCCTCTCTTCTTGTTGTTAATATATGAGGAAAAGGATTTGTAATCGTCTTTGACTTTATCAGCTAGTTTGAGTTTCATGTTTTTTTCTAGCCTGATATATGCTCTTTTTACATGATTTTACTGCTAACTTATATGCTGCCCAACATGCCTTTTGCCCACTTTTTTTTTGGCCCTGCAGTACGCCTTAATTTTCTGCTTGATTGATTTCTTGACTGCTAATGTTAACCATGGTAGGGTGTTTTTTTTTTTTTTTTTTAACCCCATTGTATTTCCTTGAACATGGTGTGTATTCCTGTACCAAGTTGGTGATTTTGCTGCTTCATGTTTCCCACATGTGCTGCAGTGGTTGGTTAACAAAATCAGCTTCCCATTCCCATAATGCTAACTCAGATCTTATACTATGAAAGTCTGCCCTGCCATAATTGTAGAGTACTGTGCTACCAACTATTTTGTCCAAACTGCTCTTAAAACCAAACCCTACCATAGAATGATCACTGGAGCTAAGGGGTGGCAGGACTTGACACTCTTGGATGTTACTTGCCATATTACTAAAAACCAAATCCAATATGTTGTTTGTCCCTAGTGTTCTCAGTCACATATTGGTCCATGCCAGCCAATATAAAAGCTTCCATAAAGCGCTGTTTGGTTGTAGTTTCAGCCTTCAGAATATCCTAGTTTATCCCTGGGAGATTGAAGTCACCCATAAGTATAACATTTCCTGCTGAAGTTATTTCGTTGATGAAATCTAATAGCTGGGAATCCTCTGAGTGTGAAATGGAGGGTGGCTGCCCGGCCTGCTGGCGCTGAGGGTTGAGGCGCTGGACGCCACACCTCGCGCTATGCGGCGGCCGGGTTGACGAGCGAGGGGTCGGCGAGGATGGAAGAAGGATCGGCGTCCGTTAGACTGCTCTCCTTCTCCGGGGTGGGAGTGGAACGCCGCGCTGTCTTGGCTGCTCCAGCGGTGGCTGGGGCTATGGCAGGTCAGGGGCAGAACTTGGAGGGACGTGGTGGCAGACGCTGAGGGGGCGGCGGCGGCAGCGCGCTCTGGTCCCTTGGTGTCATTGCAGCCACAGACTGAGGGGAGGAAAAACAGAGAAAATCCTTTCGGGCTACATGATGGCTGAATGAGCAGCCCCCCGCCGGTTTCTGCCTGGATGCTCCCCCTGCACTGGGGAAAACCCCCTCGGATCCCGTGGCGGTGGTCTCATGCCCACCACAGTAAACAGATCGCTATATTGGTTGGAAGGTAAGGGGTTGAGCTTGGGATGGGGGGCAGACTTGGGGATGTTGGTCAGCCGGACTGGGGGGGGGGAACCACCGGTAACACCCCCCCAGCCACAGAGGAGATAAGAAAATATACAAAAAAAAAAAAGAAATGGAGGGTGGCCTGTAAACTAATCCTAAATTAATTTTGGGATTATGTGATGGAGATATTTTAATCCATAATATCTCAGCTGTGTCCCAATGAGATGTATCCAAGCTTTCTGTTGTTATATTATCAGCTATATACATGGCAACACCCCCTCTCTTAGAGTGTAATCTGTCCCTATTATATAGGGTAAAATCAGGAATACGTTTATCCCAAGTGTCCTCCTTTTTCTACCACGTTTCAGTTATGGCGCAGATTTGAATATTGGATTCAAGCAGGGTGTTTAGAAGTTCATCAAATTTGTTGACAAGGCTTCTGGCATTAATTAACTGACAATTGCATTTGGCAGGTTCTGTTGACCTTGGGTTAGCCCCTTTGTGTAAGGAATCCCCCCTCTTATGAAGTTTAAATGTTTTTCAATCTCGTTCCTTAGTTTATGTGCCAGAATTCGCTTTCCCTGTTTATTTAGATGTAGCCCATCTTGCTCGAACAGCCTTGTGTCTTGAAAACTTCCCCAATTATCTACATAAGTGTAATCCTCCCTAAGGCACCATCTTTTCAACCAGCCTTTAAGTCTCATTATATCCCTAAGTTTGGTTTGACTAGCTCTGGGGACGGAGGATTCCCGAGAACAGCAGGTTCGCACCCTCTGGCTTTTAGGGCTATTCCTACTTGTTCCAAATCTCTCTGGATGTCCGCTAGATTTCTCATGCTGACATCATTTATCCCCACATGTATTAATGTCACCGGTTTTAATATTTTATTGAGTAGGCCTGCCAGGACATGCCTAATATCACCTATTCCAGCCCCTGGTAATACACTAACAGTAGTATAGTTGTTACGATTCCTGCATAATGTGTGATCCGTGTACCATAGCATAGAATCCCCGATCAAAAGGATGTCTCGCGGGGCATTCGTGGCAGTTGCTGCTACTGAAACATTCACTGGTTCGGCCCTTGTGTCTGTTTCCTGCTCCGCTGTTATATTATGATTAGGGGGGCAGCAGAATCTCCTGGTTTGATGGAGTTTCCTTATCGCTCGAGTTGGTGTCATCCCCTAGGATATTAAATCTGTTTAGGGTGAGTATATTAGGTGACCCCCCCCCCCATGTTTCTTCTACCCTTTTTGGTTGTCTTGTGTACGTTGCACCAATCATTAGTGTTCCTGCCTCCTGCCATCACTGGTGCTGTCAGTACTGGGTAGCCTGGATATAGCTTGCTGGGGCTTTTCAGTAATATCGTCAGCTGCTGAATCGATAAACTGTTCCAGTGTACTAATATCTGCCTGTAGCTGAACCCTTTGCTGGAGGGTAGTGATTTCTGCCTGAAGCACCTCAATTAATATACATTTATCACACATGAACTCAAAGTTTTGTTCATCTTCAGCATACATACAGCATGTAAGACATAACCACCCCAGGGCGTCTCTTATACCATTAGTTGCCATTCTCATAGATGTTAGGAGAATGCAAGGATAACTTCTACCTTGTTTGCTAACCTTTGGTCGCTCAGTGTCCCAGCTGACACAGCCGACATGCGCCGATGCATATGTCTCTGCGCGCGTCGCCGTACGCACCCTGTTCGCAGCAGGGCGTTCCTTTAAGGTGGTGGGTGACTCGGAAGGTCTCTCAGGGTCAGGGCAATCCAACATGGCCCCCCTAACACTGGAGTTTGTGTAAAACAACAAAATACCTGGGCGAGGATCAGTCATGCATGGCTCTGGCCCGTTTTAGAGGTAAATGCTCTGTTTGCTGGTAGTTCGCTCACACGCCCCGCAAACTACTGGCCTCTCTTTCTACTTGTGGTAAAGTGAGAGTAGGGCTCCCCAGGCACTCGCATGCTTCAAATTTAAAATCTCTTTTACAGGTTATGGTAGGACTGTATGCCCCCCACAGACACACCTGCAGCCTGACAGAAACCAAATTAGCTGCACACTGTTAGTAGGGTAAGTTATAATTCTGTGCAGTGGAGCCTACCACACAATCCCCTCACCTTCCTAATATAAGTGTTCTGCCCCCCTTCCCCGCGAACCCGTATTTTGTAATGTCATAGTTTGGAGAGAGCAGGAGCATACTCTGTAGGAAACAATAGGGTCATATTTACCCAATTTTAGTATCTGAGCTGTCCATTTGAGTCAAATGAAAGCCACCGCCAGACTAATAAAGGTCCTCGGTAGTTGAGCAGTGACTTTACTATGACCACAACTGAAACCACAGATATTAAATGTGGATATTCAAAAGATGCTTCTGTTTGTTCTAATGGATCACGCCCCATGCTCCAAACTCTGACATCACAAAACGTCAGAGTATAGGGTGAAGCGATTGATTATACCTGGAGTGGGAAGTGATCATGTGGTAGGCTCCACCACACAGAATTATTATGATCCCTTCCTTTAGTAACATGCAGCAATAATTTTTTTTTAAATCCTTTTTAAGTAATATCTCCAGTAGAAATAGGCTGGCAGCTGGGGCTTGGGAGCGGGTGGGTAGGTTGGGGGGGGATATTCCAAATGGAGCACCCGACGCCTCCGCCCCACACTCCTATGCATGGGAGTGCCTTAATGCTATATAGGAGGTAGTATGGCGCAGTGGTTTAAGACTCTGAGTGGCAAACCTGGAGACGTGAGTTTGAATCCCACAGCCCCACTTGTATACTGTGTGACCCTGAGCAAGTCACTTTTTTGTTTTTTTTAACAACCAGGAGGGACACATTAAGCTGAAAGCTTGTTTACAGGTGCAGCCTGGGAGAACGAGGAAGTTAAATTACCATAACTACGCAAAAGGGCACTTCTCATAGTTTTTGGATGGGTGAAGTAACACTGCGTCATAGAAGAATTACTCAAAGGATTTTTTTTTTTTTAAAGTGAATCCTGCCCGCGCCCACTTGGTTTACTAGTACCACACCCCTCTCCCCACCCAGACCCTTCTCAATTGATTTACAACCACCCTGCTACCCTCTGCAGTAAAAACCCCACTCTTCCTACTCTCTTCGTGAAAAATCAGATGTTTTGTTAATTGTTACCATTCCCGTAAAGTATTGAAACCCTTCCTTCCCACCCGCACTCCACAACCAACTCCCCTCACCCCCCCACACAAAACCTGACACCAATCTTTTAAATGCATTCCCCCTCCCAACTCCCTTCTGGGCCCACCACTGTCTCCCTCCCCCACTGCCAAAAATCAGTTTTGTACCTGCAAAAAAAGAAAACTGTCCCAGTTTGCAGAGATTTCCTTGCTAATTTGTGGCAAGTATAAGAATGAAGGAATGATTGTGTCTTTGCCTGTAGTAAAACCTGACTGGCTCAGGTTATGGGCAGAGATGTAAATTTTGTTCATTCATTCATTTCTGTACTGGCCACAGAACAGAGAGAACATGTCTGCAGTGTTGCAGAGTTTTCTTTTTTTTTTACAGGCACAAAACAGATTTTTAAGGGGTTGTTCAGAATGTAGGGCATTTGGGAAGTAGTAATGCCTTTAAGGATCAGGGATAGGTCAGATGGGAGGATAGTGGAGGAGTTGGTATTGGTGTGTGGGTGGGGTGAAGGGGTACAATACTTTACAAGAAAAGCCACAGTTTACAAAACCGTTGATTTTTGTGGTGGTGGCAAACCATGTGGGTGGGAGGGGTCCCTGCAGAGGGTTGTGGGGTGGAGTAAATCAATTGATTAGGGTCTGGGTATGGTAGCTTGTAGGGAAGTTGGGGACTTTGCAAAGGTTTGAAAAGTTATTGACTTGTAACAACTTTGCCAGCAAAGTTTTAATTCGCTGCATCTCTGTCACCCTCTTCTTCAAAGCACTTATTTAGTTTAAGCTTGAAGATAGAAACCGTGTCGACTTATACCACATGCTCTGGAAGCCTATTACAAGTGTTCACCACTTGTTCTGTGAAGCAGCTTTTCTTGATATTTCTCTTGAATCATCCTCCTTTCAAAGAAATTGAGTGCCTACTTATCCTGTCATCCTTGTACATCTGACAAAGTTGCATTTAGTCCGATGGTGTTATCCCTTTCAGATATTTGAAAACTTTTATCCTGTCACCTCCCAGTTCTCTTTTGGAGAACAGTCCCATTTCTGGTAGTTGATCCTCATAGTCCATGTTTTTCAAGCCCTCGACCACCTTGGTCGCTGTTCTCTGTACCGTCTCAGTTCTGTTAGTATCCCGTCTCAGATATAGGGACCAAAGTGGTACACTACACTCTAGATGGGGTCTGGCCTGTGATCTGCACAGGGACATAACAGTACTTCTCAATCTTCTTGTAAAATTTCTCTTGATGCACACTATGATTTCATTTGCTTTTCTAGCTGCTAACCCACGCTTTTGCCCCCATTTACTGTTGTTGATAGTTGCACCAAGGCCCTTTTGCTGCTGTGTTTCACTAAGTCTAGTGCTGTTCAGGTTCTACTTTGCTTTCGTATTTTTCTGATAATTTTAATTTTTATTTAGTTGTAATTGTTGACAAGGAAAGGCACACTGAGCTGTGTCGGCTCCTTTCCAGATGCACCCTATATGTTGGGTTAAATGGACCTGCTTTATTGGCAGGGGGAATGCTGGCCGGGGGGCCTTACTCTTACAGAAAGTCCCATGAGATTTTTGACTTCCACTTGGACAGCCACCAAAGATGAAGGGTTTCTTGCTGTCAGCGTCACCTTTTAGAATCTTTGTAACCAATCAGATTGCTTTATTCTCACAGCCCTTTTTTATGTTTCAGGGACATGTTACATTTGATTAAGTTATTGAATGATTCCAAGTTAATGAACAACTTGGGTCTCAAAAATCCTACAACTGATCTTAGGAAATATTCTTTTATTCCCAGGAGAAACCAGACTATGGAATCAGTTGCCAGGTGAAATAGTATATGCACTGAATTTGACTATCTTCAAGTTGAGGTTGAATACTTTTATACAGGAAGGTAACCTTGGTAGTTCACCACCACTGAGCAGTGGGGACAGCAGTTATTTGCCTAGGCCTACTACTGTCCTAAATTGTAGTATTAACTCGCAGTATTATCACTGCACACCCAGAGTGTGTCATTACAATATGAACCTAAAAAGGTAGCCACTACCCGACACTGCTCCAGCAGTGCCACTTTTCACTACTAAGGAATATTGTGCACCTCCTCCATTGCTGTTTATTATGTTATAGAAAGCATGTATGGAGCAGGATGAGAGTGTGCTTAAATTCAGAGCAGAAAAAAGTTAGGTCACTACACTATTACAGGACACTAGTACAGTTCTAAGAGTTGCACATTTCACCTGCCTGTCTGTTTTACAAACAGATGTATGTATGACATCAGATACTTATATGCAACCCAAAAATGCAGATGAAACAATGAATAATTTGATATGTAGATACCGCCTAAAATGGACTTGAAATTGGAGGACAGGTTAAGGTCCTTAAAAACTGGATGATCCGATTCAAAACAGGACAAATGTATACCTTACCTAGTGTTCGGATCATGAGTTGAAAGTCTTGGATACTAACCTCAGGATCACTTAGCTCTGGGCTTAATGAATGCTCAGTAAGCCCAACAAATACATATTTTACCACTGTTCTAGTCAGAGTCCCATTCTTCTTTGTAGTGTACCCTATACAATGACATTGTATTTAACATTTTTTTTTGTCCGTCTGTCTTACATAGCGGGTGCCTCCCAGGTGAAGTGGAACAAGAAGAACCGGAGCTACCTGGCGACTAGCCATGATGGTGATGTCCGCATTTGGGACAAGAGGGTGAGCAAGTGGGCCGAATCAAATGACATCTTGCTGTCTCGTGCTAGTATGATGCTTGCTTACCACCACTTACAGGCTGTGCAGTGCTTGTCGAAAATGAAAGCATAATTAAAAAAAAAAAAAAAAGCTACTTTTCCATTACTTCCTAGGGGTGTGAGAAACTGCTTAGTGCACCTTATTTGCAGGTCAGTTTCAAACGGGGCTTTGCCCTCAAATAAAGAAGTGATCAGCAGTCAACGAAGGAAGTATTACCCCTTCCTGTATAGCCTGCTAGTCATGTCTGTTGCTTGCATGCCAACCTCATTTTAAATGTGAATGCAGCTAATGTGCATTCTTCTTCTGTTTAATTCCATAGAAGTCATTTGAATCCTGCAACAACAAAAAAATTAAATCCTGTGGAATTCTGCCGAATCCACTGGTTCCATTGGCAGAATTACAAATCCTATGGGAGATTTTTGCATTTCATCTTCTAGACAGACTGTATTATCATATTGTTCATATTTTTGTATGTTATATTCCATGCCTCTTTCACCCAGGTTGCACCTGAAAACGAACATTGGCTCTGTGTGCTTCTTGTGGCCAACATTTCTAAATTAAAAAAAAATGTCTACAAAATTGCAGGCATGCTGAATGGCATTCCAAGGGGAA
This sequence comes from Neoceratodus forsteri, assembly GCA_016271365.2. Classification (NCBI taxonomy): domain Eukaryota; kingdom Metazoa; phylum Chordata; order Ceratodontiformes; family Ceratodontidae; genus Neoceratodus; species Neoceratodus forsteri. Next base: position 1,058,445,527 of record CM028130.1, on the reverse strand, counting down.
TTCTGCTGATAGAATAAAAGATTGCAGACACCCTACTCCTTCCCTCACCCCCTTCCGCACAACTAAGTAGTACCCTTGATTAAAGGGGATGGAAACATTGCAGGATCACTAATGTGCATGCTCAGGATCTCGACTTCACTTTGCTTTTTCAGAGTGTTTATTTTTTTTTGCACTTCTAGTGCTCGCTGTCTTTAGAGACAGGCATCTAAGAGTTCAGCATCAGTGACTCTGTGAGACACTACCCTTGGATCATATTATCATGGGCATCTTAAAACTCGCTCATGCATGAGATTGCCCATTGTGATGTCATGCTTTCACTTGACTAGCAGCTTCTGGTGGCTGAACTTTGGTGGACTGCTGGACGTAGATGAAATTATAAAAAGTTTGTAAAAACCATAACGTAATGTTTTTCTCTGACATTGGTACTTGTACATTATTTACTTTCTTCTTGTTAGCAGGGAACAACTGGGCACACATGACTAGAAGTGTACTAAACAGATGACGGTGTCCATTTAAGAACTAAAACATACAGTATTTAAATTTTTTTTTATTCAAATACTGCAGATGAATTGGGACATTGGTTCAGCAATAAGATGAAGACCTCCGGTATTGAAAACCAGAACTCCTTTAAATTTGCCTAAACTATGCATGGCAAAGTTACTTTTTTTTTTTTATTGTGGGTAAAAACAAAACACACAAAAAAACACCTTTATAAAGTGTAAAACCATCCCCCTCCTACAGCACCAATTTAAAACCATGTACCCCCACCCTCACAGGACCCACCTCTCTGCCCATCCCCAATGTCCCTTTGCCTACTGTCACAGGTCCCCAGCAGCAGCTCTGAGAACTCTGTGGTGATTCTCGACATCCCAGCACTGGCCCCTGCAGCAGTAGTTCAGCTTATTGGAGGGAGTGCACTGGTGGCCCATCCGTCTTGCTGTACATGGATGTACTGGTCCCTAAAGGGATAACAATTTTAAAACTGGAGGAACTACTTTGAAGTGCAACTCCTGTTTTTATTTATTTAATTTTTATTTTAACTTGCACAGTAATATTTGCCAATGCTTTGCGAGGCACCCCTTGCTTTGTCAAGGCTGTGCAGTGCTGTGGTTCACCTTGTTAAAGATCTGAAATAAAATTATACATGATACAGTAGTCCATCTTAACATACCCCCAAAAATAACCACTTGTAAGTTAAGGAAACACTGAAATTGTGAAATGCCTTTCATTCCCAATATAAGTTTCTTTAAACATTAGTTATAATCTTTCTTTATTTATTGTTTATTTATTGAAAAGTTTCACCAGGAAGGGCACACTGGACAACAAGTTGCTCGTCTCACGGTGCGTCCTGGGAGAAGGGTAGCAGAGGAAAAAAATTACAGACATGAACTACATACAACCAACTAACATTAATAGTTTAAATGGTGCTGTAAGACATGTTAGATAAGTTACATAATGTGCTGTACATACAACAGTGTCCAATAACTACAATTACATACGACTACTAGCATAATTCAGGTTAAACTGTGCAGCAAGACATAGTAACATCAGAATAGTTTACATAAAGAACTGGACATAAAGCAGTGTTCAGTAAGTGCAGTTCATTGACAACTTGAGGGAACAGATTAGTTCTGCCTGTTAGGGTGACAGCTTTGGCGAGAGGGCTAAGGAGAATTGGCGGAGGGCAGTACAGGACAGATGAAGGGGAATTGGCAGAGGGATTAGCTGCAGATACAGTTTACCGAGAGGAAGTTGTTTAGGGCTAAAGATATGGAGTAGGAGGAGTATGCTTGGTGGATTTGAGAGGGGAGGTCGTTCCACAGCTTAGGGAAGTGATGCAAGAAGGCCGACTGGCCTACAGTAGTCGAGCGACAAGGAATTACCAATTGTTGAGAATCATCCGATCTAAGGCAGTGGTCTGGGGGAGGTAGAGTGGCTAATAAGTCAAGCTTTATTTATATAAAGGCGCTTTTCAAAAACCAAAGCACCTGTACAAATTACTAAAACTAATTCAATTAAAATCTAATCCAAACTGTTCCATAAAATTGACAGTAAAATTCAGAACGCATCAGGGTATGCCAGCTCAGATAAATATATACATATGTCTCTAACAAAGACTTAAAAGATTCGGTGGACAGGTATTCTTTCACCCAATGAGGTAGAGAGTTCCACAGGGTTGGGGCTGCAAATGCAAAAGCTCTGGCCCCAGAGGTCTTCAGATGGACCCTGGGAACCTCTAGCAATCCCCTGTCAGTGGAACTGAGCGGTCGGAGGGGGTGGTGGGGGCAAAGGAAGTCTTGCAAACAGCACGGTCCCTGTTCGTGTAGGGCCTTATCAGTCAGCAAACCGACCTTGAAGGTGATTCTCCACCACAAGAAGAGAGATTTGCCAAACCTTTGCCACAAATTTGGCACAGTGGAGAAGGTGTCTATTTTCTAGGGAAAGCAGGGACAGAGAGTGATAGAGGTTACAGTGATGGGTGGAAGAGGGGGCATCCAGAGCGAAGCGACAGAAGGAGTTGTTGAGGGTGTCCAATCTGGCTTTGGAAGACTTGAGAGCGGCACTATAGACTACATCGCAGTAGTCGAAAATAGGTGGGATCATCTTCTGGACAAGTTCACGCCTTGCCGATAGTGGAAGACAGCTACAGTTCCTGTATAATGTTCCAAGCTTGGGGCACAGTTTCTCAGGATGGCATCCGCATGTCCAGAGAAGTTGAGGTGTCAGTCAAGCCAAACCCCCAAGTACCAGAAGGAAGAGGTGTCCTCATGGACTGTCATGTCAAGGGTATGGATGGAGGACAGTGAGGGGAGCTTAGAGAGTCTCTGCCTGGTGCCAAAGGTCATGGAGACTGTCTTCTTGGCATTGAGTGAGAGTTGATGGGAGCTAAACCAGAGCTGAACATTGTTGAAGTCTAGCTGTTATCTGGATTCAACATCAATATGGGACTGGTCAGATGTGAAGATGACTGTGTCATTGGTGTACATATGGATAGAAGTGGATAAGCAGCCTGAGGGAAGGTCATTTAGGAAAATGGAAAATAAAATGGGTCCCAGTACAGACCCCTAGGGTACGCCAGTGTTAATGGGGAGAGGTGGGGAAGTAAAGTCAACATTTCTTACTGACTGGGTCCACCTTACTAAATAAGCCCTGAACCAGTTTGTGGCAGATGCAGTTAGGTCAGCCAAGGAGAGTATAGGGAGTAGGGGATGGGAGACGGTGTCGAAAGCCTTTGCTAGGTCAACAAAAATGGCTGAAGTGATTTGGCCACCGACCACCCCATAGAGGATAGAGTCCATAAGCCTAATCAGGGAGGTGGTGGAGGACTGGTTCTTCTGGAAGCCAGATTGGTACAGAGTGAAAACATTTGAATCATAAAGGTAAGAAGAGAGCTGTGAAAGAACCGGATGCTCTTGGAGCTTAGCAAGGGTAGGTAGGAGAGAGTGCAGTAGTCAGAAGGAATGGAGGGTTCGCCACCCTTGGGCAGCGGGAGTACAGTGGTGTGTTTCCATACAGAAGGGATGGTAGCTGTGGCGAAGGAAAGGTTGAGGAGTACTGATAGTGGAGTTGCGATAGCTGGAGTTGATAGGTACAGTAGCTTAGGGCCCAAACCATCAGGCAAGCTGCCTTTCGAGAGGTTGAGAGCATAAAGTGCTTGTAAAGTGTCAGAGGGTGAGATATTCGAGAAGGTGGAGGAGAACAGCAAGACGCGATGTCTGGGAGGGAAGGGGGGACAGCTAGTAAGGGAGATGTTAAGGCGGAAAAAAGAGCTGAAGCACAGGAGGTGAAATATGAATTAAATTCGGTAGCAACATTAAAGATGATTGGCAGCCTGAGTAATATTAATCTTGAGGAGAGGGGTGGGAGGATGGGGGGGGGTGAAGAGGGAGTGCATCACGTTCCAGAATTTGGACAGTCTATTTATATTGGTCTGAAAGGTAGATCAGAAGTATTCGGATTTGGCTAAGTGAGTGGCTTTAGTGCACTTATTGCACAGTGAGCGGTAGATGTTGCAATCTTGTGGGAGACTTGTAGCTTTATGCATTTTCCAGGCTTGGTCCCGGGCTCTTTGGCATGCCAGGAGTTCAGGGGTGATCCAAGGAAGGTGGTTTCCCCTGACCCTGGAACGCCACGGTGGGGCATGGTTGTTCCAACACTCCAAAAATTTAGTCTGAAAGTAACCGTAAACATCATCAATTGTATAAGCCAAGATGATGGATTCACAGTTTATTTGGGCCAGTTCTTGCAGGAGGGGAGTGAGGTTTAGTGATTTGTAGGAGCGGTATTGTATGGTTTTAGGAAGTCTTAGTTTTATGAATTTTGCGAACAATATAGGTCATGTGGTGATCACTCAGGGCATCAGGTAAAAGTCCAGATTTAATAATTCTATGGAGGTGGGAGGTGAGGGCTCATTCGATTTAGTGAGTGATTACCCGTTTTCAGATTCGTACGGGTTGGTTCCTGAATGAGCTGGGACAAGTTGTGGGCGTTGATGTCATTATGTGCTTTACCGAGTGAGGGGGAAAACCAGTTTTGGTTGAAGTCATCCATTATGTATACTTCACCCGAGGGAGTTTGAAAGACTATACAGCTAATGAACTCAGTGACGGTGGAGGGTGGGAGACCAGGGCGACAGTAGGCACCAGCAGTGTAGATGGTTACAGAGAAAGGGAGGGTTAATTTTAGGATGAGAACCTAGTATGCTTTAGGGACTGATGTGGCAAGGATGCTGATGAATTGTATGTTTGAGGAGACATAGATCTGACTTCGAGGTGGAGCTCTTGCGGCAGGTATTACTATTAGAGGTAATACCACCAGGTGTTTGGACCCCATGGAAAAATCTTGTAGCTAGCAGTCTGAGGCGGGGGACCGCCCTCAATGTCGGCTCCACTCGACGTCAGACATGGTATAAAAGGGGTGTTCCCCCGGTGCCATCTCGGTTCTTTTCCTGCCATCGAGCCGCTAGTTCATCCCGGGCGCCCTTCGCATGCCTTCACGTGCTTTTTGGCCAGTTTCCAGTTTATTGATTATTAGAGCAAAGTTTTTTTTCTTTTGCTCCATCCCAGCTCCAGGCCTGCCTCTCCTTCAGGCCACCTTTGCCCTCCATGCTGCATTGCCTCGGATCAGCCACCTCTTCACCCCCACATTGCAGCCGCCCGGGTAATCCCCCGGACATAACCCTTTGCTGGGTGGGTCCCACTCCGAGGGGGCGGCACCGGTGGGGCGGCCAGTTCCAAACTTGCCCCAGGTGCTGCTGGGAATGGTATGTGCACTGTTCTTGGACTCGCGGCAACGGGAGCTAGCGACCGTCATCCGGTCGGCTATGGGGCTCTTTTCCCGTTTGCTCCCTGGGGGCGTGGTGTGCCACTAACGTGAGGCTGACGCCAGCGTTCACCATGTCCCCTTAGTGAATGGGACCCCGCACACTGCCATGCCCCCAGCCTCCGCTAGGGGTCAGCAATCACTGGGTCGTGTCCCCACCCTCCCCCCGAGAGAAGGCGAGCTGTCAGCCGATGCTCAAGCCTTCTCTCCCTGGCCAGCCCTCCAGCACCCGAGTCCATTCCCGAACCGAGGTCACTGGCATCGCAAGCGGAAAGCCAACTGCTACGCTGACGGGCCGGCTGTCTAAGTTTTCTTGCACATCTTCACTCTCTCCACTGTGGCGCAAGTCAGAGTGTGCATGCGGGAAACATATACCAGCTAAGGACGGCCACATGGCCTGCCTCATCTGCCTAGGTCCCGATCATCGGCCTGCCGACTGTCCGCATTGCAAGAAATGCAGCCAGAAGACCAGAACTCTGAGAGCCAATGCCCTTAAGGCCTACCTCCTCGAGCAAAAGGTGGCATCCCAAGGCAGATTCTGTAGTGCTTACAGCTGCTGATGGTCGTGTCAGCCAGCCCAAGCACCTGAGCGCCCAGCCCCCTGATCCGGAGTGCAAGAAATTTGATCACTGGGGCAGAAAAGCTTTCTCTTCAGCTACTGGTTCTGTCCGTTCGCTGAATTTTCTTGCCCACATGGTTACCTACCAACAAATCCTTGTGGGAGAAAACTGTGGAGCTGGTTAAGACCCTGCCAGACTCTGATAACAAAAATGAAATACTAGCTTATGTCCAGTCCGGAATGGACATGGACAAGCATGTCCTCCGTTAGTCATATGACTCTGTCAACATGGCTTCCCATGTGGCCACAACGGGAATTCGTCTGAGGAGGCACTTCTAGCTCAGGGTGTCTGGTTTTCACCCTGACCTTCAAGGTTCTGTACTGGAAGCCCCCTTCCAGGGTCCAGTGTTGTTTGGCCAGGAGGTAGTCACTCGTTAAGAACCTGCAGGACTCCGGCAAGGCTGTTGCCGATGTCCACAAAATGTGCAAGCCAGAGCCTCAAGGTCCCCGTTGTCATCCCTTTTGAAAAGGTCAGGGACAAGGGGGCAAACAACCCCAAGGAAAAGGGTTCAAGAGGCACGGCCACCCTGTCCCTCAAGGTGCCCAAGGCCCCAAGCAGCCCAAAGCTGCTAGGACCCCAGGCCCGAAACCCTCCTCTACAGCTTGACTCGCTGCAAACCCGTCCTCATTCTCAGGTCATGCAGAACGAGACAGTAGGAGGGAGATTTTCCCTTTACCTCACAGAATGGTCCAGTCCCTGGCTAGGCTGGACCCAAAAACTGGGACATCCACCCTTATCGACCTCATCCTCACCAACCGCCCCAAAAACCTCTCCCATATCAGTGCTCCCAGACTCGATAAGTGACCATTCCCCAGTTACCTACTGGTGGTCTAATAAAATTCCCCCAATCCCCCCTAAGGTCACTGTTCAAAGACCCCTTAAAAAAAGAGCCCTCCCACGCCTCAAATCTTACCTTGCTTCCTGCGATTGGTCTCCTATTCACACTGCCCGTAGATGCTGCCCTCACCTATTTTATTTCCACCTTTAACTCTGCCTGTAACATCTTTGCCCCCTTCTCCATGCGTACAGTAAAGACTCGGGACACCCCCTGGATTTCCCAATCACTACTTGATCAAATGTGCCTAAGGGATAACCTCTGGCATAAGGCCCTTATCTCGCAACTCCCCCAAGACAGACAGCATTACAGGGAGGCTTGTAACAGCTGCACATGGGCTATCCAGCAAGCCAAAGCTGCATACTACAAACAAGCCCTCACCTCCTCCTGGGACTCCGGTAGCAAATTCTGGAGCAACATTAAGGAACAAACAGGGGAAAAATGTGTCCCCTACCCCAGTGCAGCTTCTAATAGATGGGGTTATCTCCCAGGACCCAAAATCTATCACCAATGCCCTCAGTGCTGCCTTCACAGACCTCAGCCGTATCCTCCCTCCCTAACTTCTTTGACCTGATCAGTAACCACCCCATAAACTCTTCTGCCACTTTCGACCATCCCCTTTTCTGGCTACGAATCATCTCCTGCAATGAGGCAAAATGCTATCTAAACAAAGCCCTGGCAAACTCTCGCTATAGTAGCGACTCCAAGGACCTCAAGCTCATCCGTCTTATGATGGATGTGACCCTACCCCATCTCACCAAAATACTTAACTTATCTTTAATGCCACAGCCAATTCCCCACCTCATGGAAAAGAGCAGTTATAACTCCCATCTTGAAGAGTGGTGACCTCACTTCCACTAGCAACTATAGGCCAATATCCATCCTGCCCTCCTCTCAAAGGCCCTTGAAAAAATTGTGTCTGACCAGCTCACAGACTACCTGACCAAACACAATCTGCTCTGTCACGAACAACACGGTTTCTGGAGGGGTCACAGCATCTCTCCTGCCCTCGTCAAATTTACTTTATATATACACATGAAGCCCTGGATCAGGGCTCGATGGTTGGGGCACTCTATTTTGATCTGACCAAAGCTTTTAATACAGTCAGTCATGCGCTTCTTCTCCACACCCTACCATCCCTGAATATCTCCCCAGAGACTTCCTCCTGCCTCAAAGACTATCTCTCTGGCAGGACCCAACAAGTAAAAATTAATGCAACCTTATCCTCCAGTAGGCCAGTCCTAACTGGGGTCCCACAAGGGTCCATTCTAGGCACATTGCTATTCACCCTCTTCCTGAACTCCCTCCCTCAATCCTGTAGTGGGAAGCTGCTGCTTTATGCTGATGATGCTGTAGTCTTTTGGAAACATCCCCATCCCAACACACTACAGTCCGCCCTGCAGGATTTCTTTGGAGAGCTTGAAACCTGGTTCTCTGAACACCACCTAATACTTAACTACAAGAAGACGAAAACTATGATCTTCACCCACCGCCAGAACCCGCTCTGTAACACACCACTAATCATCACTAACTCCCTTGGCATTGCACTCGAGCAGGTCTACTGCTTTAGATACCTGGGAGTCATGTTGGACACTTCCCTCACCTACCACACACACATACAAGAAGTCTCCTCCTCTGTTAACACCAGGCCGGGGATCCTTTACAGACATAGGCACTGCATTCCCCCACAGGCAATGCATCTAGCTGTGTCCTCCTCAATACTACCCTTGGTGGACTACGGCATAATTATTTATGGGTCTGCAGACCATACTGCCCTACACAGCATCAGCATCGCCCTCAATAAAGCCTGCCATCTGATCTTTAATTGTGACAGGCTAACCCATAGATGTGAGCTTTACAAATTTAGTGGCTGTCTAAATTTCCAAGATAGGATTAAGTATCGCACCTGTCTCCTAGCAAAAAAGATACTACACAAACTAGCACCAATAGGCCTCCACCCTCTTATTCATACAGTCTCTCACAGGAGGGCCCCAAGGCACTCTGCTAACACGTCCCTACTAGTACCTCACTGTAGAACCTCCCTTGGTCAATGGTCCTTCCGTTATCGTGAACCTGTGTGGCTAAACAACCTACCGTCCACAATCTCCCTTACATCCAGCCTGGGCCAATTTAAAGCTGGTCTCAAGACCCTTCACCTTAACTCTGCAACCTGTGACTGTATATAACCCCCGCCCCCGCCTTCTGGTTTTCACCTCCTTTACTGACACACAAACAGAACCACATTACAAGCAGTTTTCCTGCTCTAGTGCAGTGAGGTAGCCCCCGGCATAGGGACTTTTTCTTCTCTTTTCCCTTGCTTAGACTCCTCAATCTCACTGTAAATAAATTACAACTCTGGGACTATTTTTAAGACCCTCCGAAACTGAATACTGTCATGTACATAATGTTGGCCCAGGACCTTCTTTTAAGATCCCTGCTGATGTAACCTTACAAAGTATACTGATGCCAAATGTTTAAGTTTTGTACTTCACAAGTGATGTATTGTGTATTTTCTTATCTCTTTCTCACTGACGTGGAGCCTTTGCAAAGGAGTCTATGACTCAAAGGATTGTAATTCCGATTCTTTCAGTAAATAAATAAAATATCACCTCAGACCAATGGGTGCTGGAAACCATTCGGAGAGGTTACGCTCTTGAGTTTCTCAGCATTCCCCCCCCCCTTTTCATTGTCCACCATGCCCCTGACTTCAGTCGGATAAAATTCAGTCCCTCCTCCAGAAGAACGCCATTCAACTGGTCCCCCCGACCAAGGGGGGCACAGGCTTCTACTCTTGTTTCTTCTTGGTTCCAAAGAAAATGGGAGATCTTTGTCCCATTCTGGATCTCAGCCAACTCAATCTGTCTTATCAAGTACCAGAGTTTCTGGATGTTGACATTGGCAAGCCTATTACCCCTCCTCCATCAGGGAGACTGGTTATGCTCCCTCGATATGCAGGACGCCTACATGCATATCAAAGTCCTGCGTTCCCACAGGAGGTTTCTACGCTTCCAGTTTCAGGACCAGCACTACCAGTTCAGGGTTTTGCCCTTCGGACTTTCGTTGGCACCCAGGGTTTTCACCAAGTGCCTAGCAGTGGTGGTGGCAGTCTTGAGGAGAAAAGGTCACTTCGTTTACCCTTACCTGGACGACTGGCTTATTTCGGCTTGGTTGGCAAGCCATTTGAATGTGGCCCTGGAGGAAACTAAGGATCTTTTACGCTACCTGGGCATCACTGTAAATTGGCTGAAGTCACAACCCTGGCCCTCCCAGCGGCTGCAGTACATTGGGGCCATTCTGGACTCTACCCAGGGCAAAGCCTTCTTGCCGTCAGACAGAACAGGCTGTCTGACAGACCTGGCACGCAGGTTTCAGGCAGCAATCTCTCTCCCAGCGAGGGTGATTCTTCAGCTTCTAGGCCACATGGCTGCAGCCATAGCTACGGTCCCTCTCACCAAGCTAAACATGAGGGTTCTGCAGTGGCACCTCAAGGTCCAGTAGGACCAGGCAGTGGACGACTTGGATCACTTGATTCGAGTCTCTGTGGTGATCCATCGTTCTCTCCAGTGGTGACTTTGTCATCCACATCTCGAGAAAGGAGTCTCTTTCCAGAGACCATGCCCATCACAAACCTTGACGACGGATGCCTCAAAGTTAGGTTGGGGGGCCCATCTAGGGGACTACAGGACTGGGGGGCTTGGTCTCCCCACAGAACAGTCTCTTCATGTCAACATCCTGGAAATGAGGGCCGTTCTGTATGCCCTACGGGTGTTTCAAGACCACGTTTCCCAGGATCCTCTCTTGGCACAGTCAGACAACTCTCCGGTTGTCTTCTACATCAACAAGCAAGGAGGCACTTGGTCATATCTTCTTTGTAGGGAGGCCATGAGAGTTTTGGACTGGGCAGTGGAATACTTTCTGAATCTCACGGCTGTGCACGTGCCAGGAAGCCAGAATGTTCTTGCCAACAGTCTAAGTCGCTCTCGTTATCTGAGTCATGAATGGGAGTTGCTCCAGGAAGTCGTAGATGACCTCTTCGGTCGTTGGGGCCAACCAGAGTTGGACCTATTTGTGTCCCTGTGCAATGCCAAACTGCCAGATTTTTCTCACTAGATCCAGGGCCTGGTGTTTTCTGACGAGACGCATTGTCCCTCTCCTGGACAGGGAGGTTTCTGTATGCCTTCCCTCTCAGACAGAGGAGGCCAGAATGATTCTGATGGCTCCTCTTTAGCCTCGACAAGCTTGGTATCCGTTGCTGCAGCAACTGGCCATGGAGCATCCTGTGCAGTTGCCCTTCTCCATCCACATGCTCTCTCAAGAGCAGGGGACACTAGTCCATCCTGCTCTGTGGCCTCTTCACCTGCATGCTGGGCTCCTGCAGTCTTTTTTTTTTTTTACTTTATATTTTTGGTTTATATGTACTTCAGATACAGAAATCGTCTTGGAATCAGCGATATAATTATACATTCCAATAAGGAAATTACATTCCTAAGTTATACAGGATACCAGTATCTCCAAGTAAATTCCACCTACTGGAGGGGAAAAAAACAGTGTTTGTTAGGTTATACTCTGTAAGTCTAAAATTCTGTGTAGCTGTAACCCAAGCGCAGGTGGATTAAACCTTAAAGTTAAATACTAAACAGTTTCCAAAATTGCCTCGCTTTCTAAGCATTGGGTCCACCATTATACCTAAAGATTAAGTCTGTTATATTTTAAAGACGTCAGAGAACGATAGCAGTCCACATCTACACCATTATCTAAAAAAACTGTATTAAGTCTCCGGGAGAACACAGCTTGATTCTCCCAGGTGCTCAAAATGCTGCAGCTTTTACTTAGCACTTATATAAGGCTCAACATTCAACCATTTAAGAGGAGAAAAGTAAATGATTGTGTCCCTAGGGTCAAGAACCCTAAATTTTAAACCAAAGCTGTATAATAAACGAAACAGAACAGCCTTTGTGGAACTGGTTGTCTGCAGGCTAAACAACAGCAGCTTGTTAAATTAAAACAAGTAAGGAGTGATAAAATGTCACCAAATTGTCCCCTTCAGGTTTCCTCCAGAGAGTCCTCATCCGAATGCCTTTTTTAGTCGTCCTTTTGCTGAGCTTCCATTCGAGCGACCCATTTACCAGCATCAGTCGGGTTGGTAAACACAAATACCTTGTCCTGAAACACAGTGTGAAGCTTAGCCGGGAACAGTACAGTGTGGGGTATTTCCGAGTCCCTCAACTTTCTTCATACTCCATCAAATTTCTTTCAACGTTGCCTGGTAGAGAAGGACAGATCCAGAAAAAGATGTACCGTGTGGTCATGCATACTGAGCGGGCCCAGACGCTTGGCTAAGGCTAAAATGGAGTCTCTAGTACCTGTGCTATTGGCTACAATCATGAGGACCCGAGGGGCCGATTCCACCTGTTTGCCTCGAGACCGAATGTGATACGCCTTAAGGAAGCCCCAGTCCAAGAAGTCTCTTTGGTCCACTAACTGTTCTGAGATCCAGTCCTCAAAGAAAAGCAGGGGATGATCCCCTTCCAGCCCCTCCGGTAGGCCAATCATTTGGATATTCGTGCTCCTTACTTGATTTTCTAGGAGCTCCAAATGATTTTGCATGTGTTGTGTCTCTCTTAGTCGGCCAGCATTTATCGCATTACATTTGGTAGCCTGCTGCTGCAGATCTTCTACCGTGCCTGTTAGTTGTTCCACCGATGACTTGACCAGTGTGATTTGCCCTGCTAGGCCATCTAATTTGGTGTTCATTGCTGTTACTGAAGAGATCAACGTCTTTAACTTGTAGCCTAGTGATTGTAGGGTTTCCTCACCCTCAGCGTTGGAAAGCAGGGCCTGCCCGCTTGATCTTGTGGTATTAGCTGTTTCTTGGGCACGATCCCTCTGGTCTTTCTTTTTAGGGTTGCCCATCCTGAGCTCAGGTATCTCTTGCACTTGTAGAACCATTTGTTTTGGTTAGGTGAGACCTAAAAGTACATGTTTATCTTATTTATATTTTATATAGATGCAAAGCTGCTTCTCTAGAGTCCGTCTAGCTCAGGCTCCAACCCCCCCCACCCCCCGCTCCTGCAGTCTTGGCAGAGGAGAGATTAGGAGTGTCAAGCAGGGTGGCAGAGGTTTTGGTGGCAGCGAGGAAATTATGCCATGAATGGAAGTGTTTCTGCCTTTGGGCAACAGCGTGTGCCCTAGATCCCCTCGATTGTCCAGTCAAGCACGTGCTAGACTACCTTCTCCATCTCTTGGACCTGGGCTTAAGCTATTCGTCCATCAAGGTGCACCTTTGTGCTTTATCAGCATATCATGCACCATATGGAGAGAAGACTCTGGCACAACTTAATGTGTGCAAGACCTTTCTGCAAGGTGTCCTGCATATCAGAACTCCCAGGAGGGACCCTGTCCCTCCTTGGGATTTACTTTTTGTTCTCGAGAAGCTTACCCTGTCTCCCCTCGAACCAGCCGTGACTTGTGAGCTGCGCTTTCTTTTGTGGAAAGCAGTATTTTTAGCTGCTGTTACTTCAGCTCAAAGGGTTTCCGAGCTTCAGGCCCTTATGTGTAAGGAGCCTTATCGTCTGTTTCATAGGGACAGGGTGGTCCTGTGTACGAATCCCAAATTTTTGCCGAAAGTGGTTTCCGAATTGATGCTGAACCAGAACATCCAACTTCTGGTTTATTTTCCAGAGTTCTCCAATAAAGGAGAAGCTTTGTTGCATACTCTGGATGTTCATAGAGTTTTGCGTTATTATCTTCACAGAACCAGTTCCTTAAGGAAGACGGATCAGTTGTTCATCTCCTTTGCTCACAGAAAGACTGGGGCTCCTGTCACCAAGCAGACACTAACCCGTTGGTTGTTACACTGCATTTCTTTTTGTTACCAGCATCACAGTAAGCATCATGGTAAGCCATTGCCAGGATCAGTCAAGGGGTCACTCCACCAGGGCTATGGCTACCCACTTTGCCTGCTACAACTTGGAGCACAGTCCACACCTTCATTAGGCATTACATCCTGGACATTGCCTCTAGGAGGAGAGCAGGATTCGGACTAGCCATCCTTCAGGGCCTACTCTCTTGAGGCTTTTCAGCTGTTTGTTCTTCTCCCCCTCCTGTCAGACCTGGGACTGTTTTTGAGTACTGCTTGGGACTCTGTCCTAACGGTAATACCTGCTACAAGAGCTCCATCTCGACGTCAGATAGTACAGTTACTTAAGAACGTACCGTAACAGTAGATCTTCAAGAGGAGCTCTTGCAGCAGGTGGCTTTCCCACCCGCCATCCCCCAGGAACTACTGTTGTTACCCTTCACCACATTTCGGAGAGAATGATAATATCAGGACCAAGAGAGAGAGAGAGCTAGTGGCTGGACAAGGTCTAGTTTAGGGAGGAGACTGTTAATATTTAGATGTAGTATTTTTTAGACCACAGGGTAGGGCAGTGGAATTTAATATGGGAGGGACAGCAGTGGTAGGTGTGGATACAGTGGTGTTCAGAGGACATGGCCCAGGGTCTGGGTTTATGTCCCCTGAGGATAACAACAAGAGTGCAATGATTAAGAAGTGAAATTTAATACTCTTAAACTACGGAGGAGAACTAGTTGGGGTAGAAGTGAAGGGGTGGGAGTTAGGAGGATGGAATTTTAGTAAATGAATCAAGGTAAGGTAAGATGTTGTAAGTAGGAGGGAGGGGCAGGGCCGAAAGGGGCAGTGCGTCCAAGTAGTGAGAACAGGTGAAGGGATCACTGCAAGTATATAGACTGGGAGGGAGATACGGACAGGCATAGTAGGAGGCAGAGCAGGAGTGAATGTGAGGAGAGGGAAGTCTAGCATAATGAGGAAGGTCTCTGTACAGAAGAACCCAGTGACTGTGTATAGCCAGGAGGTCACCAACCAGTAGGTTCAACTTTATAAATGTTCTCAAGGTTTATGCTTTTGTGCTTTGCATCACAGAATTTAGCACGCATTATAAAAAAAAAAAACTTTCAACACATACAGAGGTGCTTTCTTTTTCTATGATGAAGCAATCCCACTTGCACCCCAGAATCACCTTGTGTAATATATATTCATTAACTGGAGGCGGCTGTGCAATGGCAAAACAGCTTGGAGAGGGCACCCAGAGACAGTGTGGTGCAGTAGGAAAAATTATATAGTAAACACCAGAGACATCGCATTCACATCAGTTCCCCTTGAGAAAGTACCTGGGCAGGTATGAAACACGTCAGGTGCCCTTTTTGGAGGCTGTATTTGGGTTGCAAGTAGACAGCATATGCACTTTTTTAAAATGTAAGTAAATAAATATTTTGAATGCTGTGGGGCGCTGTGGAGCACACCCACTGACTAGACGCACTCAATAGGAGCTCTCTGGATTGCTGCAAAAAAGTATAAAAATCTTCATTTAATTTAATGAGCAGCTTTTAAATATAGATATTTTTGGAAGTCTGGTGCTTAGTGGAGCAAAACAATGCTTTATTTGTGAATATGGGAAGAACTACGAAAGGCCCAGCAGCCGGATCAGAAACCTCCTTGCTGGTTTCAACTCCAGCATTGTCAGAAACGAGGGAAGCAGAAACGGAGCCCCCTTGGCGGGCTTTACAAAAATCAATGCAGGCTATAGATGCTAAAGTAGAGTCTCTCTTAATGAAATTCGCAGAGCAGGACGCTAAAATTGCATCGGTATCAGCAATGGCATCTACCGCTGAATCAATGGCCACCAAAGCCCTGGCATCAGCGGGTAAACTTACCCAAGAAAATGCTCAGCTTAGATACCGCTTAGAGGCCCTCGAGGATGCACAGAGGGCCCCCAATGTACATATTGTGGGACTGCCTGAAAATGTGGAGGGAGATAACCTGCTATATTTTTTGTGGGAGTGGATTCCAAGAGCTCTGAATATGGATAACTGTGCTTGCCCCAGATAATTAATTAAGGCCTACCACGTGTCCCCGAGATCAATCGCTGCAACCAAGTAATTCGCTTGGACCATCCTGCTGGTGACATTGAGCCTGATGATACGAGTTAGTATTTTACAGGCCTCTAGAGAAGCCACACTCCTCAATTTTCAGGGGGCAACAATATACCTGTTCCCTGATCTGTCTTACGCGACTAGAGCACGCAGAAAGAAATTTGACGAGATGAGAGCGAAGCTACGGAGCCTGGGGATAGCACATTCCTTCCTCGTGCTGGCCAGGTTACAGATCCAATATGGGGGTCATACTTACCAGTTTTCAGACCCTGAAGAAGCCGGCAAGAAAGCGGAGGCCTTGTGCCGGGAATTTGATCGCACCAGACGTTCTGAATCCTCTGATACTGGGGAAGATACTTGAACTGGCATGGCATTGAATTTCTCCAGCGGACTTTAAATTGTTCAGTTTGCCTCCTCTGTCTTGCTGAAGCTAAGCTGTATTTATTTTATACCAGGGTAAAACTTTTATTTCAGTGTGTGTTTAATGGTATAAGTACTCTTAGAAATGAGATTAAACAGAGGGGGCTACAGTTAGTATAGTAGTTGTTCACTACATGCTATTAACAAATTATATGCTGTTCTGAGAAGTTGAAGTAATTGTTGTACTGCAGTTAATCCAGAAGTTCTTACTGCTGAAGCTTACGATTTATCTTTAAAACTGTTTTAGGTTGAGGGTCATAACAACACTGGTTGTTGGTTTACAAAAGTCTGGATTTCCTTTTTATTTTTGATCTGACCACTCAAAAGTCTTGTGGGGTACAGCATATTCTTTAAGGACACATGATGGACATTTAAAATTAAAGGAATACCCCCAGATCTGAACTCCAGATTGCTTAGATTAAATATTTACTTTTACATTGGATGTAGCCTAACCTTGTACATGTGATATCTGGCATGAGAAAATTGTATGCCATTGTTTTCACTGTAAAACAATAAAATATGATTTAAAAAAAAATTAAAAATATTTTGAATGCTCCATTTCTGTGGGGTTCAGCTGTATGTTTGTTTGGGGGTGTGTGAGGTCTCCTGGTGTTTACTTTGCAGCTGTGCAATGTAATTATAAGACCACTTAAGCCGAACCATGCTCATCCACTAAGGCTGCAAGACTTGAACGCCTGTCCCCACTCCCATTCTGTACTGGTGGAGCAGGGCCAGAAACAGAAACGAAAGCTACAGACCAATCTTGCCTCACTGGATTCCAACCTTGAACCACCTCACTGGCTCAGCTGCAAAGAGTTGCTCCACAGGTACGTTCAGCACCAAAACCGCCTCTCAGCCAACAAAAGGATTTTGAACTTATGACACCTGATTGCCAATTTGTCTAGGCTTCTAGTGACTTTTACTGCCGGCTGTTGTGGCATTTAGATCTACCATGGGAAGTTACAGCTGGTTCCTTGGTGTGTCACTAGCTTTACTAGCGCTTAGCTCAATTCTTCAGAACCCTCATCCCTGCCTAAAGTGGAATGACTCTTGCACTTCTCCCTGTCCTGCGTCCAACAGCTCCTTTCAGGTAGCCATTCTGGACTATTGGGCTTCTCAACTGTCTCTGCCGGGGAATGGGACATCTCCCGAGCTGCCTCTGCAGATTACTCCCCCATCCAGACTCAAGATTTCCTACTCATGGCAAATTCCTGCCAGGACACTAGTGGCTGCAGCACTAGGCCAGTATAACACCAGGAGTGGGTACAGGCCTACCGATCAACACCGCCTCCCCTATCGCCCCAAAAATAGTGTTTACAAACTACAGTTTGCTGCCTTAAAAAGAATCCTGCTTCTTTTACTATTATGCTCAGGCAATGTCGAACTCAACCCAGGACCATTAGACACCCTTACTTCTCCATCAGACCTGGCAGGTATCAAAGGAATGTCTTTTATGCATCTTAATGCCTGTAGTTTGCTGAAAAAGCTCACCCTTATCCAGGCTTGGGTGAGCCACACCCTACCTGACGTCCTAGTGATCGCTGAGACCTGGCTTAGGCCAGCCACCCCGGACAATGAAATCAATATCCCAAATTATTTACTCTTCCGAGCAGATAGGCAATCAAGAGGAGGTGGGGTGGCAATATATGTAAGGGACAAATACTCAGCCACATGCAAAGACGCATCATCCTCCCCAAAGAATTTGAGTGCTTGACCCTAAAGATCGAACTTTCTCCTTCCAGTGCACTCTGTGTAATAGGCTGCTACAGGCCCCCTTCTGCCGGGCCTCATCTCCTGTCTCACCTCTGTTCCGTACTGGGGCTCAGTTCCTTGGAAACCATTATTCTTGGCGACCTGAACTATGATTGGCTATCAAGTGCATCAGCTCCATTGAAATCCTTTTGTGACACTCTAGGGCTGGTGCAACTCATTGGCGAGCCTACTAGCCCAAATAAAAAGAACCTTAACAACAGCTCCTTCTTAGATGTAATTTTGGTTAGCAAGCCACATCTGTTCTCTCATGTCGGAACATTTTTCTCAGACATTAGCGATCATTGTATAATCACCACCATTAGATCCGTGCACAACCCACAGTTTGTGGCAAAGTTCTCTATCAAGAGGTGCAAACGCAACTTTGATTTGTTTGCATACGTCCACGACTTGAAACATTCACCGCGATGGCAGGAATTCTTCCTAGCTAAAACAGTTAACAGGGCATATACTATTTTTTACGATATTTTAAGTGAGGCTTTAAATAAGCATGCACCCTTGGTTAAGTGTGGGTCAGGAGCAGCACTTGCCGTTGGTTCTCGCCTGAGCCCAAAGCTTCCCTGCTAGAAAGGGATACTTTATGGAAAAAAGCCCGAAGAAGCAAGAGCGACTCAGATTGGTGTCTTTTTAAGAGAGCACGTAACAAATGCACCAAGTTGGTCAGAGCAGCCAAGGCCGCCTACTATCGTTCAGAGCTAGCCTCTGCCTCAAGAAATCCTTCAAAGCTCTGGAACACATTAAAAGACATGTCTGGACACACACCTGGTAATTCCATTCCAGCAAAAATTAAGTCCGGTGGCAGCGTTATCTCTAACTGATCGGAGATATTTGAAGCCCTCAATAACCATTTTGCAACGGCAGGGCTAGCATTTGATACTTCCCCTGCCAATGACCTCCACACAGCTCAGGGCCCACCAACCCACGAGTCCCCCCCTACCAAGGAGGCCTTCTCCCTCCTTCCTGTCTCTCTAAAAGATGTGGAAGACCTACTGCTGCTACTGTACACCAGGAAGGGAGCAGGCTCCGACTTCATAGAGCCATACTATCTGAAATGTGCCTACCATGTGCTTGTAGTGCCAATCACCCACCTATTCAACATGTCACTCTCCCAGGGTAGCCTCCCCCCTCAATGGAAAATAGCCCATGTCATCCCTCTATTAAAAGCAGGTGACCCTTGCGATCTAAATAATTACAGACCGATCTCCTTCCTCCCCATCCTGTCTAAATTACTAGAAAAAATAGTGTGTGGCCAGCTAGGGGTATACTTAGAATCCAGAAGCCTATTAAACCCGGTTCCGTCTGGATTCAGAGCAAAGCACAGCACCATAACAGCCCTAGCTAAGGTGACCAACGATTGGCTCCTAGACCTTGACAACAAGAAGCATGTCTGTGCCGTTTTCTTGGATTTTAGTAAGGCATTTGACACAGTCGATCACACCCTGCTTCTTTCCTCCCTAAGCACCTTAGGCCTGGACCATAAATCTATGTGCTGGTTTGCAGATTACCTCGGAGAATGGAAACAGCAGGTTAAAGCTGAAGGTGATCTTTCTCCATTAAAACCTATGCTGAGGGGCATGCCCCAGGGCTTTATCCTTGGTCCCCTCCTCTTTGCAGTCTACATTAACAACATCAATGTCCTCATCAAAAAAGCCAACATCCACTTATTCGCAGACGACACTGTATTGTACTTGAGTCGTCCCACGCCGGAAGCAGCCTGTGAAGACCTCCAAGCTGAATTTAACCTTCTACAATACCAGCTCATAAACAAAAGCTTTTGCTCAATGCGAAAAAGACAAAAGCCATGCTCTTCTCCCCCTCCTTGTATGCAGCAATCCTGCTGGGGGGGGGGGGGCTACCCCACAAATTACCACTGTTCTTGGAGAAACACTGGAGTATGTAGCTAAATTCAAATATCTAGGAGTTTGGCTCGATCATAAACTTTCCTTCGCCGACCATCTCGAAGAACTAGGGAAATCACAGAGTTTGGAACTCAGTGCTTTGGCTTCTCAGAAGGAACTAGAAGGGGGACAAGATCAGATCTACAGTACAGTAGCTTCTTGTTGTTTTACATTGTTTCTTGTGGATTCTACTTGGTGGAAGGTTATTTCTTTTCTTTCTTTCTACTAAGGGGCTAGCAGGGTATTGTTTGGGGCTGTTGGAATTTTGAAACCTGTTTTGGTAGCTATAAGTGGGCTCATTTGTTTGATTCACTGTGTGACAGGCTGCATTTGTAGAGACCTATTTCTTCTGTTTTAAAACATAATTGGTGTGATTTAACTGGGTCTGTTTCTTTGAATTGGAGACATATATCTTCTAATTCCAAACCTATTTTGATGTGTTGTTGGTGAAGCTGTTTGAATTGGAGTCCTGTTTCTTTGGGTAGTAAACTTATTTTGGGGGCTTTGAGTAGAATTGTGATTCATTGTTGCTGGCTTCATTAGCTGAAGTTTGAGTGCAGAGTGGGGGAAGGGTGCTAATGGTCTGACCAGAGGCCTCAGCTACCTGATTGTTTCTGGAACACTTGGGCTGGTCTCACCCTTGGTCCATTATTTCCTTTGTACCAGGGGTTCTGACATCACTTCCTCAAACAGGCAAAGGATATGCACCTGTCATAGCAAAAACAGACATCCAGGAAAGGAACAGCAGCAAGTGAAGAGGTGACTGCTCTCTCAGTGGAAGGGAAATAAATGCAAATCTAGGAGCTTTCATTATTACTTTTCGCATGATATTGCATTGGGGAAAGGAGGAGTAGGAGTTTGAAGAAGGTTGTGCAATGGCTACTTAAAGTCTGTTTTGAGTTGGATAGGAAGGATAGGGAATATAAAAAGCAGTTGCTCAATATATCTAAACTGTAGCAAACAAAGGAGGTAAGGGAAATAAAGAAAATGTTTTGTACTGATAGAGGAGGGAGAGGGAGACTTGGGGAGTGTTTGGTATCCTGCATCTGGAAGGGTGGGGGGTCACTGGTGGGCAACGACAGCAATGGGTAGGGTGGTAGGCTGCAACAACTGCGGTACACCAGTCTTTCTAAAAATTGTCTGGAGTGTGGGAGGATGTTTACTGTGCAACCACATAGAAAAACTTAGAAAGGAGATTGAGGGTCTGCAGGAGGAACTAAGACAGGCAAGGCAGATTGGGGGTGGGTTTAGCCCAATAATGGAGGGAGGAAGAAGGGGAGATGAGGGAGGGTGATTTAAGCCAACAGTGGTGAGGAGAGGGTCAGAAGAAGGGAAGCAGAGACAAAGGGGCCCAGGCCAGGAAGAACAATTGCCAGGGAAACCAGGTCAGGAGACAAAAGACAAATGGAAGGAGGAGATAGGGACTTGTGAGGGGAGGCGAAGAAGTGGCAAAAGTCATGGAGTGGAAAGGAGAGAACAGGTTACTATGAAGAGAGAGGGAGCGGGCATTTGTGAAGGGCCTTCAGAAAATAGTTGTGCACTGCTAGAGAGGAAGAAGATGGAGGAGGGAAATGATGAAATTAGAGGAGTAATTGATAAATGCCTGGACCAAACTGGAGCGGGGGGAAGTTCTGCTGGGAGAATTGCAACAGGGGTAAAAGGGGGAAATAATATGCAGGAGGAAGAAGAGGAGCTGGAAATGAGAGAGGGAGATGAATGGAAGCAAGCAGGGAGTAAGAGGGGTGGAATCTTAGTGCTGGGGAACTCAGTACTAAGAGGAGTTAGGTGGGCTAGCAAGGGGGAGAGGCATAGTCGCATTTGGGTGGAGGCCATGCCAGGAATGACAGCGGAAAGGGTGGGACAGTCTGTTCTGAAATATGCTAGAAGGGGTAGGGACAAGCCTCATTTAATTATACATCTTGGGACAAATGACCTGGCTCACAAGACAGTAGATACAGTCCAGAGGAGGTTTGAGGAACTAGCACAATTATGTGAGGGGGCAGGAAGATCAGTAACTTTTTCAGAGATACTTCCTATGCAAAGGCAAGCTACAACAAGAAAGCTGAGAATATAGGAATTTAACGGATGGCTAAGAACCTGGTGTTGTGCTAAAGGGTATGGGCTGTTTGGGAGGGGTGGGGAGGGACCTGGGAGGACAGTAGTCTCTATGCCAAGGACAGACTACACTTGAGTGAGGAGGGAAAGAAAGTGTTGAAACAGAGGATGGAGGAGTACATAGAGGAAGTTGGGAATTTAAACTAGGAGTGGGGGGTGGCAGTTGGGGAAGAAATATGCAGAGACCACAGGTTGGGAAACCATATGAGCTTACCCCCCATAACAGTGACAAAGGACAAATGGCAAGTACTGTTGGTGATGCTAGGAAAGGAGGGCAGGATGGGAGGGGGAAAGGGTGGAAGGTGGTTACCCTTAATGCTAGGAGCCTTGGGAGGAAAACTGCAGAGTTACAGGTTCTCATGGCAGAGGGAGAGGTGGACATTGCAGTCATCACGAAACATGGGCCACCCAATACAATGACTGGGACCTGTCTGTACCAGGGTACAGATTATTTTTAGGGACAGAGGATTGGGAAAGGAGGGGTGGCACTATATGTGAAGGAAGGACTGAAGTGTGTAAGGGAGGAAGGGAGGAGGGTAGTACGGAGTCACTTTGGATGCAAATCCAGGATTCCAAGAATAGGATTCTTAGAATGGGAGTGGTGTACAGGCCACCATCTCAGACGGAGGAGTTAGACAGGGAACTAGCAGGACAGATCAGGAGGACCTGCGAGAAGGGTAGTGTGGTGATTGTGGGGGACTTCAACATGCCAGGAGTGGACTGGAGCACCCCAACAACCAGGAACAGAAGGGAGCAGGTACTGCTGGATGCCTTCCAGGACAGCTTCCTGCTGAAAATGGTCAGTGAACCAACCAGGTTAGGAAATACCCTTGCATTGTGCTGGCAAATGGGGACTTTGTGAGAGAACTTACAGTGGAGGAACCGCTGTCAGGGAGTGACCACCGCTCAGTATGGCTTACATTGATATGGGCAAGGAAGGAGGGAATCTGGCACAATAGTGCTGGACTTCAGGAGGGCCGACTTTGGGAGGATGGGGAAGTGGTGAAAGGGTACCTGGCCAGAATTCAATCTAGTATGGACACCAACCAGAGGTGGGAGCTCACAAAGCTGGGGATAGTGGAGGCAACCAAAACTCGCTGCAAAGCCCAGAGCAAGAAGGCTAGGGCTAAGAACCGATCTGGTTGAGCAAGGAGGTCATGGAAAAGGTAAGGAGGAAAAGAGCTGCCTTTAGGAAGTACAAGAAAACAGGGAGGGGAGGACAGGAGGGGCACTTGACAGAATCAAGGAGGGACAAGGGCAGTAAGGGGCCAAAGCATCTACGGAACTCAGGCTGGCACAAGGCATTAAGAAGGGGAGAAGGACTTTTAAGTACATCAGGAGAAAAGGAGCTATAAGGACCACATAGTAAGGATTAGGAAGGAGGGGTTGGGTGGAAGCAGGAAGCTAGGCATGGAAGCACTAAATGAGTACTTCTGCTCAGTATTTACTAAAGAGAAGAGGGGGGTGACACCCAAGGTGGGAGAAATGGCAGAAGCAGGGGGGAGTGGTGACAGATGGGGAAATCATGGAGAGCAGAGTTCGAGAGGGTTTGAAGGCACTGAGGGTGGACAAGGCGCCAGGCCCAGATGGCATCCACCCCAGGGTACTGAAGGCTGGCAGAGGTCCTTGCAGGACCTTTGGCAGACCTATTTAATGTCTCACTACATTCGGGGTGTGTACCTCAGGACTGGAGGATGGCTTATGTGGTGCCCCTCCACAAGAGTGGCCCCAAGGATGAACCAGGAAACTGCAGACCAGTGAGCCTCACATCCATCGTGGGTAAGCTAATGGAGACTATCCTGAAGGAGAGGCTGGTGGCCCTCCTAGAGGCCAAAGGACTACAGGACAGCAGACAGCATGGCTTCATATGTGGCAGATCCTGCCAAACCAACCTGGTCAAGTTCTATGACTGGGTAACTAGGCAACTGTACAGGGGCCATGCAGTGGATGTCCTGTATCTGACCTGTGCAAGGCATCTGACCCAGTGCCACATGGAAGGCTGGGATGGAAGTTAGTAGGCACAGGGGTGGGTGCAAGCTGGTGAGATGGGTAGGAAACTGGCTGCAGGGAAGGCAACAGAGGGTGGTGGTGGGTAGGAGCTCTCACACCCAAGGGCAGCGATGAGCGGTGTTCCACAGGGCTCGGTGTTGGGACCAGTGTTGTTTGGGATATTCATTGCAGACATATCATGGGACATCAAGAGCAAGATCAGTCTGTTTGCTGATGATACCAAGGTAGGCGCGGTGGTGGGTGACCTAGGGGATGGCAGGGTTGCAGGATGATCTGGCAAAGCTTGAAACCTGGTCAGACACCTGGCAACTGGGCTTTAATGCCAAAAAGTGCAAGGTGCTATATTTTGGGATGAAGAACCCGAGGAGTTACCAGCTGGGGGAGTGCAGCTAGCCCAGACAGAGGAGGAGAAGGATCTGGGTGTGCTCATTACAGGGTCAATGAACAACTCGGCATAATGTAGGAAGGCAGCTGCAAAGGCCAACAAAATGCTGGGTTGTATTGCAAGGGGTATATCCTCGAGGTGATTCTGCCACTGTATAGGTCATTAGTTAGACCACACCTGGAGTACTGCATGCAGTACTGGCGTCCGTATCTGAAGAGGGACATTAAGTTACTGGAGGGGGTGCAGCGCAGAGCGACAAAGATGATCAAGGGGCTGGGGGACTTATCATACGAGAGGAGGTTGAAGGAGTTGAACATGTACTCACTGGAGGAGTGGAGAGACAGGGGTGACATGATTGAAACCTTTAAATACATGAAAGGAATAAACAAGATGGGTACAGAGGGGCTGTTCAAAGTAAGGAAGGGGAGGGCCACCAGGGGCCATGATATGAGACTGGAGCGAGGAAGGTTCAGGAGGGAGATGAGGAGACACTTTTTTACAGAGAGGGTGGTGGCTGGGTGGAATGCATTACCTGCTGAAGTGGTATGCAGTAGAACAGTGGACTGCTTCAAACAAGGATGGGACAGGACAAGGGGCAGGGTTAATGAAGGGGAAGGGTGGAAGGGAGGGGCAGCTGCAGAATAAGGGGTGCTAGCTGCACATTTGAGCAGACTTGATAGACCTCTAGGCCTTTATCTGCTGGCAGATTTCGTATGTTCGTAACTACAGAAGAAACTAAAGGCAAAGATTAGGATTATTGCACAGAATTAACCACCTGCTCACAAAGGAGGCCAAGATTCAACTGGTTCAAGCTACCTTCCTATCTTTAATATATTACGCGGACCTGCTCTACAGCCACTGCACTGCTTCAGTTGGACACCCTCTACCACAGAGCTATCAGGTTCATTACTGGCCTTCCACTTTCCACACACCACTGCTCCCTGTACTCATCGTTAGGCTGGACTTCCTTTCACTATAGGAGGAATAGAAACGCTGCCCTATGGGCCTTCAGAGCGGTGACCAACAAGCTCCCCTCATATGTCTCAGATTGTATTCCCCGGAGTGTGTTAGGCACCTATGCTCTGAGGAGCTATACCCTAATTGCCCTCCAAGTTCCAAGGGTCAACACCCGTTTCGGCAAAGCTGCTCTAAGCTTCTCTTTACCCACATTGTGGAATAGTTTACAAAGGAACTTGAAGCTGAGCTGCCCTGTTAGCCTGAATATCTTCAAGGCGCTCTACAATTGCTACATGAAAGCACCTTGCAAATGTTTTCCTCACCACTAGCCCACTAATTCCGCAACTCTCCCTTTCCATTCTGACGCTCGCCATGTTTCTACCCTGGCTCTCACTCTTTCCCTGTTAACTCTTCCTGCTGCACCCACCCTTCCCTGTCTGCTCCAGCATGGCTAAAGTCCCACCCCATCCATAGTAGTATCCCAATTATCTAGCCCTCCTCCGTCATTATCATAATAAACAATCACATGACAGCCGTCGTCACTTTCTGTGGTTTTAGCCCAATTTTTCCCCCAGTCGTCGGTAATATATCCTTCCTCTTCTTTACCTCTCTAACCTGCCACCCCATACACAGCCTCTTTCCCCTAAATGTGTAGTTGCCGGCTGCCTCACTCAAAAGATCTCTGCTTATAACCCCTGTATGCCTATGGTTGATTGTACATCTGCTGACTTCTTCAATTGTAAAACAATGCTGTTTTTTAATTTTTTTTATTTCAGCCTTGTACTGTACTGTATACACTGTATATACTTTTTCTTCCTTGTATATTATTGCTTTTTGTATACCTGCTTCTGTACTGTACTTTGATGTATTCATGACCAGGTCTACTTTGCAAATGAGCCTTGCTCAATGGTGCCCGCCTGGATAAATAAAGATTTTGATTGATTGATTGATAGTGTGAGATGGAAATGTGAAGCCCTGATGGCCTACCGGTGTCCATTTAATGATGTCACAAAGCTGCTTTTCACCAGATAAGAGTGTTGTAAAGTGCAGTGACTATTAATCAGCTTCAGAAGTTTGTTTCATACTTAGTGTGATGTACTTTTTGCATGATTGCGTGCATTTTATCCTAGTCCGTGGGAGACATTTTTTGAGGTGACTCCGGCTCCGGCTGCTACTACTACTTGGTTGGTTACGGAGTGGGCACACAGCCAGATTGTGCCCCTTTATCCAGGTAAAGCAACCCTGCCACAGATGGTTCCAGTTGTCTGACAAGTAGTCTCCCATCATGGAGCCCTTTCACGTACCCACCGCAGGTCTCTGGCAACAGCCCTGAGAACTCTGTGGCGATTCCCAGCATCCCAGCACTGGACCCCTGCAGCAGCAGTTCATACAATTGGAGAGACTGCACCGGTGGCCCTGTCCGTCTTGCTCGACATGGATGCACTGGTCCCTAAAGGGATAAAAACCTTAAGGTCAGAGGAGCTTACCTGCCATACATGGGAGAACGGAAGAGAAAAGTTCAGCTCCTGTTTTTATTTATTTCATTTTTATTTTAACTTCCACAGTAGCATGTGCCAGTGTTTTGCGAGGCATCCCTTGCTTTCTTAAGGCTGTGTAGTGCTGTGGTTTACCTTGTTAAAGATACAGAATAAAATTATGCATGATACAGTAACCCATCTTAACATACTCGCAAAAATAACCATTTGTGAGTTAAGGAGACATTGAATTTGTGGAAGGCCTATTGTGCCCGATAGTCTCTTATTTAAACATTAGCTATAATATCTCTGTGTGAAAGAACCCAATGGCTGTGTGTAGCCAGGAGGTCACCAACCAGTAGGCTCAACTTTATAAATGTTCTTAAGGTTTATTCCTTTGTGTTTTGCATCACAGAATTTAGCATGCATTATAAAAAAAAATTCTCAAACACATACAGAGGTGCTTTATTCATGTATGATGAAGCAATCTCACTTACATCCCCGTAGGTCACCTTGTGTAATATATATTCCTTAACTGGGGGCAACTATGAATTATAAGACTACTTAGTGCAAGATGGAAAAGTGAAGCCGTGATGGCCTAGCAGTGTCCGTTTAATGACTTGTCTTGAAGTCACAAAGCCACATTTCACCAGATAAGATTGTTGTAATCTGCAGTGACTATTAATCGGCTTCAAAAGTTTGTTTCATACTTAGTGTGACATACTTTTTGCATGATTGCTTGTATTTTAACATAGTGAGTGGGAGAAATTTTCTTGCGGCAACTCCTGCTCCGACTACTGGGTTTGTTATGAAATAGGCACACAGTGCCCCTTCCATCCAAGCAAAGCAACCCCACTACAGATGGTTCCAGCTGTCTGGCAAGTTATCTCTCATCCTGGGGCTCTTTCACCTACTTGCTGCAGGTCCACAGGAGTAGCTGTGAGAAGTCAGTGGCAATTCCCAGCATCTCAGCACTGCTCGCAGCAGCAGTCCAGCTGATTGGAGGGACTACACTACTGGCCCCATCCATCTCACTTGACATGGACGTAATGGGGGCAGGGACCAGGTGCTCACTACGACCCATGGATCTCACATGCACTTTCCTCCACAACCGACACATACGCACTAGCACCAAAACCAACAGCACCATACACCAAGACGATATCACTGTTCTTGTCTAACAACGAGCAGCCCCGCCATGGTACCGCCGAGTCCTTGCCTGCACTGTGATGTAAAAAGTGAGGGGGAGAGGAAGCTTACTGAATCTTATTGATGTGCTCGGGGAGCGTGGACCAAACAAAATTAATGCGTTCGGTATCCGGTCATGCCCCCCTTTTTCTTGCTCCTCATTTTACTATACATCTGCATAGCTCTCACAGCCATAAAAGCATTGAAGTAATCAAGAGGGTCCAGCACAGGGCCACAAAGCTGAGCAGTTACTTAGGAGGCAAAAGGTAAAAAGAGATTGGACATACTCAGATTATTTAACTTAAAGAAGAAATGGCTGGGAAGGGCCGTAATCATTGTGTTCAAAATACTAAAGGGTTGGAATATAATGTGCACCAAAGTTTGAGCTAGTGAATGTGAGCAAAACTAAAGGGCACGAAAACAAACCGAAGGGGGTTAGTTGCAGATTAAGGAGAAATATTAGACCTTCCTCTGGAAAGGCTCACATTATTTTCACCTTGTCTCAATCCTGCAGCGACCTAACACTGCCGTGGAGTATGTAGCAGCTCACTTGTCGAAGATACATGGACTGGATTGGCACCCAGACAATGAAAACATTCTGGCAACATCTAGCCAAGACAACTCTGTCAGGGTAAGCAGTGAAATGATTGTGCATTACTGATTTCTCTTCTACAACATCTTGTGCAGTGTGGTTGCCCTAGAGATGGAATAGAACTTAAATCCAAAGTACTGTGTGGTGATTGAACCCCCTGCTGCCTTTTATATGTAAAATTGTTAGGAAAAATAAACCCAAAAAGCCAGTCTGGTTTTCTAAAGAGGTGGGGCGTGTGTTGAAGGCTAAAAGGAATGCCTTCAGGAAGTATAAAAGTAACGAGGTTGAGGAAATGTGGGAGGGATATAAAAAGAATCTGAAGAAGGAGAAGAAATTAATTATGAAGGCTAAAGTTGAAATGGAGTTACATATAGCAAAGGAAGTAAAGCATGGTGATAGAGAATTTATTCGGATACATTAAGGGAAAAAGAACAGAGGGTTAATAAGATTGTGAAAAGAGGGCAGAGTGGTTGAGGATAATGGGCAAAAAACAAAAATGGTAGATTGTCAGACAAGTTTGTCAGTGTTTTTTTGACTGGGTAACAGACGGTGACAAGGGGCATGCAGTAGACGCATTATATCTTGACTTTAGCAGGGCCTTCTGTGCAACACAGTAGACTTATGAAGAAGTTAGAGGAACTAGGTGTTGAGAAGTGGCTCATCTGGACTGGGGACTGGCTGAGGGATAGAAGTCAGAGGGTAGTAGTGAATGGGGTCAAATCAGTATACAGCAGTTACAAGTGGGGCGCCATAAGGTTCGGTGCTAAGTCCAGATCCATTTAACATATGTATGAGTGACACTGAGGAAAGAATACATTTATTTATTTATTTAGTTTTTGTTGACCGGGTAAGTGCACTAGACAAATCCTGCCTATTTTCAGGCACGACCCGGGGGAGGGAGATACAGATGAATGGCAACTGACCTTGAACCAGATTAAGCTGTTGGTGGTATTTTTAGTGAATGAGGGAAATTTGTATCTTTTTGCAGATGACACAAAAGATCTGTGGAAGAGTGGATAGTGAGGAAAGGATAAGGGGAATGAGAGAGGACAGAGATGCAGGAGGGTGGTTTAAAGTTTGGCATCTGAAATTTAATATGAATTAATACATATTTGTAAAAGGAAACTCCATCAATAAAGTACTGGATGGGAGGTGTACACACTGCCAGGTTCACAGAGGGCAGAGATTTGAGGGAGTTATAAGGAATAACCTTAAAATGTCTAGTCGGTACAACAAGGTATAGAGTAAAGCAACTAAAATGTTGGGTTGTATAGGTATTGGATTTGAAAGTAGGAACAGAGATGTGATATTGCCTTTTATATCAGTCTCTGGTTAGGCTTCACCTAGAGTACTGTACACAGTTTTGGAACCCTCATATAAAGAAGGATAGAAATAGACTGGAGGTAGTACAATGTACGGTAACTGAAATGATTCATAGACAGCAATGGATATAGGCTGGAGGTAGTTTATGAAGTAGGGTAAATGAAATGGTTCATAGATAGCAAGGTAAATAGACTGGAGGTAGTACAATGTATGGTAACAAATGGTTAATAGAAAGCAAGGTAAATAGACTGGAGGTAGTACAATGTACGGTAACAAATAATTAATAGAAAGCAAGGTAAATAGACTGGAGGTAGTACAACGTATGGTAACTGAAATGATTTATAGAAAGCAAGGTAAATTGACTGGAGGTAGTACAATGTACGGTAACTGAAATGATTCATAGATAGGAAGGTAAATAGACAGGAGGTAGTACAATGTACGGTAACAAATGATTCATAGATAGCAAGGTATATAGACTGGAGGTAGTACAATGTACGGTAACAAATGATTAATAGAAAGCAAGGTAACACCGGCCCGGTGGTGCTGAGGGTTGAAGCTCTGGACGCCACACCTGCGCACCACGCGGCACCTGGGTTCGGAGGGACTCAGGCCACTGGATGGGTCGGCGGGAAGAACAGCTGAGCGTCCAACGACAGCTCACCTTCTCCAGGGGGAGGGTGGGAATCTCACTCGGCGAGCGGTGACCCCTGGCGGAGGCTGGGGGCATGACAGCCCATTGGCATCTCAGGGGTTTGGTTGGTCACAGGCGAAGGCCTGTGGACCAATCGCCTCTAGAGGCTGCACCATCGAGGGAGGAGGATGCTGCAGACGTCGGCGCTCATGCCTTGATGTCGGCACACAACATCCTCAT
The DNA here is from genome assembly GCA_016271365.2 of Neoceratodus forsteri. Classification (NCBI taxonomy): domain Eukaryota; kingdom Metazoa; phylum Chordata; order Ceratodontiformes; family Ceratodontidae; genus Neoceratodus; species Neoceratodus forsteri. Next base: position 1,058,414,794 of record CM028130.1, on the reverse strand, counting down.
AGATCAGGGAAAATCCCCTCCAGAGCTGGGAAGACGGAGCGCCGAGCCTGGTCCCAATATGCCGACATCTGCCTGCAGTCCAGGGGACCTGATGAAATTACAAGATTTGGGGTGTCCTGCCCTGCCCTATCCCCGCCCAGGTGAGTAATCCGCGGCCGGATGGAGGAATCCGGGCTGACAGGTAGGATGTTGGTAGGAACGGGCTTCATTGGCGACTCCTGATGGGGAGGCTGTGGCAGGGACGCAAGAGAATAGAATAGAAATTCAAAAAAAAACAAGCAAGGTAAATAGACTGGAGGTAGTACAACGTAGAGTAACTAAAAAATGATTCCTGGAGAGCAAGGTAAATCATATGAGGAAAGACTGGCAGACTGAACATGTGCACCTTGGAAGAAAGAAGGGAAGGGGGAGACATGACTGAAACCTGCAATTTCTTAAGCAGATAATGTGGTCCTGCTCACCAGAAATGACAACACGGTGGCACGGGGTTATGGGCAAAGAGCAGCAGAGGGAAGATTTAAAATGGATCTCAGAAATTACTACTTCACCGAAAGGATTGTGGGGAAATGGAATGGATTACTGAACGAGGTTGTTGAAACTGGATCTATTGATAGTTTTAAGAAAGAATAGGATAAGTTCAGAGGGTTAGTTCAGGGGGTCAGAATTAAGTTTTGCAGCCACAAGCCATCAGGGCTAGTGACTGGGAAAATCCACTAGCCCCACAGACTTTTCCACTGGCCCAGCTGGTGCACTTATTGAAATGTTACCTTTTCCAGAACAAGCCCACAGGGCTAGCTAAAGGAGAATCTTGGTAGCCCAATTGAAAATCTACCAGCGTTTGGCTAGTAGGCTGGTGCCAGTTTCGACCCCTGTTAGTTGTGTCTAGTTCAGGGAATAGGATGTGAAAGTAGGGATGTGGTTGAGTTAGTTGAAAATAGAAAAGACAATCAAAATAGTAAGTAAGTAAGTAAAATTTTATTTTTACAGCGCCCAATCCAGGAGGCTCTGGGCGCTTATATAGGTGCAGACATTTAAAAACAGTTCAAATAAATGCAATGATATAAATAGGCTCAGTTATAAAAATATACACTAAATAATATAAAACTCTTAAAACCCTGAATTTCAATCTTATTCAAGATCAAAGACTTGTCCAAACAGATGTGCCTTAAGGCCACGTTTGAAGCTTTCCACACAGGGTGCCTCCTGCAAAGGTTGTGGCAGAGAGTTCCACAGGCCAGGCCCTGCGACCGTAAAAGCGTGGTCACCAGATATTTTGAACCGTGCCCTGGGAACCACTAGGTAACCTCCTGCAGAAGATCAAAGTGAGTGCACCGAACGAGCAGGCATCAGGAGGTCAGACAGATAGGACCCGATCCATATAGAGTCTTGTAGGTGAACAAGCCCACCATGAAGGCAGTCCTCCACCTGACCGGCTGCCAGTGCAGTTCCCGCAAGACTGGTGTTATATGAATGGACCTAGGAAGGCCCATTAGCAATCTTGCCGCAGCATTCTGCACTAGCTGCAGTCTGTGAAGGTTGACCCCAGTGACCCCGAAGTAGAGAGCGTTACAATAGTTGAGTCTAGATGTCACAAAGACATGTACCAGTGTGGGCAGGTCATCAGGCAGGATTAAGGGCTTGATCTGGGCAACATTTCTCATATGGTAAAAGCTGTTCCGGATGACGTAAGACACCTGGGTCTCCAGTGTCAGTCCATCGTCGAAAATGATACCCAGATTTTGCACTTTATTGGACTCTGCTAGTGAGGTGGTACCCAGGAGCAATCCTGTCCCTGCCCCAGTGGTGACTAAATCCCGGCGACAACCTGGCTGTATCACTGGTACTTTCATTTTATCCGGGTTGAGCCTCAGCCAGTTAGAGGACATCCAGTCCTGGATCTCGGATAGGCAGTTATTTAGCACACCCACAGCGTCCGATGTTCCAGGTGCAAAGGACATATACAGCTGGATATCATTTGCATAGCAGTGAAAACCCAAGCCGTAACGCCTAATGATGTCACTCGGGCAGCATATACACCGCAAACAATATGGGTGACAAGACTGAACCCTGAGGAACTCAACTGACCGCCACCTCTTCCTCTCTCCCTCGTCTAACCTCCTTCTCTAATCCCCCTCTTGTTTCCTCACTTACACCCTCTTTCTCCTCTATCCTCACCCTCGACAGTGCTTGACTTAAGCTGCCTTCCTTCCCCCTTGCCTACCTCCCTTACCCCCTCCTCTCCAAGTCACTCCTCGCCCAACCCTCCTTGTTCACCTGACTATGATACTGCTCAATTACTACTTTTTACATTCTTGTTTTTTTATTTTCCTTTATTTTTCATTCACTTATTCTGGTACCTTACAATTCTGTATTTGTTCTGTAATTTTATAGCCATGCTCAACATGCATAATCTTGTATGGTATGTTTATTTGCTTGCCTGTGATTGTTGTGTGACGCAGAACTTTTGTAAATGAGCTCAAAGGTCTTCAATCCTAGTTGCAAATAAATAAATAAACTCCGCAGGTCAGAGGTTTCGGGCAGGATGAGAAATTTCCCAACACTATTTGTTGCTTCCTCCCTGATAAAAAGGACTCAGACCAGCTGATGACTTTGCCAGTGATCAAGAAGCACCATGTGGTCTACAGTGTTGAAAGCTGAGGAGAGATCTAGGAGAACGAGAACTGACTATTCCCCTCTATCCTTCGCCCTGAGGAGGTCATTCTGCATCCTCACTAATGATGTTTCAGTGCTATGCTTTCTCCTAAATCCTGACTGTAGTGGCTCGTATATGTCAAAGGTCACCAGGTGAGCCTCAAGCTGTGAAGCCACCACTTTCTCCACAACCTTCCCCAAAAATGGGAGGTTGGAGACAGGTCGATAATTCACCAGGATGTCTGGGTCGAGTGATGTTTTTTTCATGAATGGCCTCACCAATGTCTCCTTCAAGGCATCGGGGAATTGTCCCCCTGCAAGCGAGAACTGGACAGCCGGACACTGAACCAGTGGACTCCACGCATCCCACTAGGAGACGTGTCGGGCCCGGGTCCAGTTCTCAAAAAGTGGATTGCAGTTTAGAGATTACCTCAACGACCTTCGCCACCACCGCCAGCCTAAACTCTTCCCAGACAAATGGAGTGTCCATGTGAGTACCTGACTCTATACTGCGGGATTGTTCATATCCCACTGGAAAAATCCTGGGTCTAATGGAGAACACCCTGTCGGAAAAGAACTGAATGAACTCCTCTCACAGAGCAAATGAAACTTCTCTTTTTGGCTGCAGACAAACTGGATGTAATAGCCTGTCCACAGTCTGAAAGAGCATAGCCGGTCTGTTCCTTCCTGCAGCAATCTCTCTGGACAGGAACTCTGCCTTCTTATGGTTGATTGCCCTTTGATACTCACCGTAGTGAGTTCTCAAAGCCAGTTTATCCTCCAAAGACCCAGACCTTCTCCAGCAATACTCCCAACTTCTGACCCTTTGTTTTCATCTCATTGAGAGACCCGTCAAACCACAGGGGTCGGCCAGCCCGGTGGTGCTGAGGGTTTAGGCACTGGATGCCACACCTCGCGCTATGCCGGTGACCCAAGTTCGGGAGCAAACTCGGGCGCGAGGGTCGGCAGGGGCGAGTAGAGGATTGAGCGCCTTGCTGGCTGCTCTCTCCCGGGGAGGGCTGGGGATCGCCCTGCGGCCAGAGGCTCCCGGTGAAGACCGGGCGCTGCAGCATGCAGGTCAGCACGCATTTTAGCGCGGGCTGACACTTGGCAGGGTTTCTGAAGCGCCACAGGCCAGGACATGCACCATGCATGGGGCAAGCATCAGAACACGGAAAATCCCGGTCTGCAGGGTAGGCGACAGCACCTGCCCACGGCCGGGTCCATCCTGCCTGGCCTTCCAGGTTCCTCCACCCGGGCCCTCACCCACAGCTGGAGACTGACTGTAAAAGAGCACCCAAGAGGAGGGGCAGCCCCCATCCCGGACAGGTTAAGCTGTGGGTGCCAACTGTGGGATGAGGAGGAGGAGAGAAGAGGCACAGTTCGGAGGACTTCAGGCAGGGCAGGAACAGGCAGGATGCCTGAGAAAGGCCCTGCAGACCGTGACTGGAGGGAAAAATAATTGAAAAAAAAACCCACAAAAAAACATGGGGGTCTCAAGTGAGAAGACATGGGTCGTATACAGATTGGTGCGATGTTGTCAAATGCCTTGGAAACAGCATTATTATATGCTATCACCGCCTTGTCCAACCCAATCATATATGCATCACTCACACCAGAAATATCCATTACTGCCATCAGTCAGTCCAGGGACAGTCCCCTCAAAGGGTGGTAACGGACCATCACAACAGGGGAGGGACTAACATAGGGGGCCCCTGAACAAGAACTCTACCATGCAGTGATCCGATCAAATGACTGGCTCAATCCTGAGATTCGTGATCTCAAGCCCCAGTGTGAATACTAAGTCCAGGGCATGTTCGTGGTGATGAGTCACAGAAGCAACTGCTTGTGCGAGGTCCAGTGATGTCATCAACTGGACGGAGTCCTTTCCTGCAGCTGAAAATGTAAAAAGTCTATGCATTCAGTAATACTAAAAGTAGTAATTAGAATATAGTTAGAAATTTTGGGGCAGACTGGATGTACCTTTGGTCTTTATCCGCCGACATGTGTTCTGTGTTTCTATGCCAGTACTCTGGTGGCACAAGCACAGATGATTGCCTCCAGTGTCTGTGTCTTAGCCAGATGCCTGCTTGACTCCTGGGTCTGATGTCAGCAGCCATCATGAGCATCCCACTGGCTTGCCTACATATGTGCATCCTGTAGTGGTTGCTTCAAGTTCAGTGGGCACAGCCATACGATGACCTTGAATGCCTGCTTCTGGTCACGTCTTCACTTTGTCACACCATCCTCAGGTGGATGGATTGTTCCACTATACTCATGGGAGCTCCATTCTTTTGATTCACAGCTCTGACTGTGCTTAAAGTGCATGCATCAGGTTCTGGATGGGGGACCCATGTGGGTTCCCTTTGGACATAGGATTCTGTGGTCCCTTCTTGAGCACTCTCTCTCTACTCCATTATTGTGGAGGCCGCCAGACATTTTCTGTACACATCCAGGATTATCCTGTTTTATACAGATAGATGTTTGTGTTATGCACTACCTTAACAAACTGGGGTACACACCCCTATCCTTGATACTGGGTAACAATGAGAGTATAAAATTGGTCTCTAAGTCACATCGTGTTTTTAGTTGTCATGTTTCTGTCCTGTACCCTGAATATTGTTATAGACCTGCTCAGCTGTTCTCAGGCTCTGTCCCATGAGTGGAAACTTCTGGACTCTGTGGTCGATGTCCTTTTTGTACAGTGGGGTAGTCCTGAGTTGGACCTTATTGTGTTAACACATAAAACAGAACTGCTGCATTTCTGCTTCTTTGTCAGGGCCTGGAGTTTTCTGGTGAGATGCATTGTCCCTCTTCTGGACAGGGAGGTTATTGGACACCTTTACTCCAGTCTCTGTAATTTAGAGAGTTTTGGTCAAGCTTCAGGCAGAACTTGCCACTCTATTTCTAGTGGCTCTGTGCTGTCCCAGACAAATTTGTTTCCTTCTTCTTCAGCAACTAGTGGTAGAAGTGCCTCTCCTGCTTCTTCTTTGGGCAGGACATCTGTTTGCAGGATCAAGGCTGTTTTGTACATCTGGATCTATGATCACAGTTCATACCTAGCTCCCAAGGATGTAGAACTCTCTCCTGCTGTGGGGTCTCCCTGAGTTTGTGGATGTCCTGCTGGCAGCTCAAAAGCTATCCAATAGGCACACCTATTCTCAGAAAAGGAAATGTTTCAGTTTCTAGTGTGGCTTACGTTTCCTAGACTCCTTTTGTGTCAAGTGAGGTAAGTGTTGGACTACCTCCTGTCCTAATCGGACTCCGACCTCCAGTTTTCCTTTGTGAAGGTGCATTTAGTTTCAGTTTGGGCTTTTTATGCCCTCATAGATGGCAAGACAGTGGATTAATTGGAGGTGTCCCAGAGATTCCCTGATGGACTCCTGCACATGCGTCCCCTGGTCCATAACCCCAATTCTGTCTGGGACTTTACTGTTGTTCTGGGATGCCTTACTAAGGCTCCATTTGAACCTGCTGACACTTTTTACATGTGCTTCCTTTCATGGAAGACTTTGTTCTTGGTATCTAGTACCTCTGCATAGAGTGTTTTTGAGTTTTAGGCTTTGGTGTCAGAGCCTCCATACTTTACTTTTCACGCAGAGTCTCTCTACAGATCCATCCTTGTTTTCTTCTGAAGATGGTTTCTGATTTCACACTGCATCAGACCATTCATCTTCCTGTGTTTTTTCCCTTCCCCTTAAATAATGGGGATGTTTTGCTATATTCTCTGTCCATAGGGCCTTATATTTCTACTTGGACCACACTGAGAACCATAGAAAGTCCTTTCAGCTTTTTGTTCCTTTGCCCTCAGGATGGAGGGTCCCGCTGTTTGTAAGCAATTCCTTTCCACATGTTTGGCATCCTGTATTGCTTTCTGTTACTGGAAAGCTTGGTAAGGGGCTTCCTGTTCCTGTCTGTGGCCACTCCAAGCAAAGTATGGCCACTTCTGTGGCTTGTTTTCATAATGTTTCAGCAGCTGACATATGCTCTGCCTCCAGTTGGAGTTCTGTCCACACTTTCACTAAACACAACAGTTTGGCTCTCATCTCCCATAGAAGGGCTGGATTTGACCTTGCTGTCCTCCAGGGCCTTATATCTTAGGGTCGTATGGGTTCATGACATAGTAGCTGCCTCCCATGCTTCCTTTTGTATTACTTGGGAATTGTTACAAAGGTGTGGCTCTGTGGAGGGAGATGTCTTTGAAAAACACAGCTCAGTTACTTACCATCACTGCAGACCTTCGAAAGAATCTTCTCCATACAGCCACAGCTCGCCTTCCCCCCTTTCCTGTATTTAGGTGGCCTTTGCAGGATGTCCTGGCTACTGTCAAATGCTGCATATTCTTCCTTTGCCTAATTGTGCTGCAGTTTCCAGTTCCATTACCTCTCCTGTATGCCTAGCTCTGGTCTCCCCATCCCTTTTGGTATGATACATCTTTCACGCTTGTCTCCAGTGAGGAACTGAGGAGAAGAGTGGCCTATCTTGTTAATATTGGCAGCAGTGATGTATGTAAGTGTGGTGGCCCCAGCTGCCAAAAGGTTCGGAGTGGTCTTGACACTTGACAGCTTACAGTTCCAAGGTGTGGCTCCCTGGTGGAGAGTCTCTCAATAATCTACTGTTATAGTGTGTAACTGAACTATTTTTCTGATTGATGTTTTTCATCTGATTACCACTACCCTCTCTGCCTCCCCTCTAGGATAGGTCTTTCAGATATATGTACAAATATTTTGTGTTTATTCTATACAGATGTTTGTAATAGTTTTGTAAATAGTGTTTATATTCCCACTACACCCTCCATTGTGAATCCTCCTGTATGTCCTGCTTTAGAGGATGCTACATTTGCTGCATGGCATAGGCCTAATATCCTGCCTGCAGTGCCTAGAAAGGCTGATAATCAGTATCCAGCTCTGTCTGTTAAATATAAGCATTAACACACAACAGGGTGTGCTGTTAATGGGGATTAATGCACCCGGGGTGTGCGGTAATCCACATTAACAGCACACCCTGTAGTGCGTTAATGCACTTATCACCTGGGTGAAATGTGTGTGGAAAACCAGACCACAAACACTTCTTACTTCATTACAAACAGTAGAGTTTAATGGGCGTTGCTCCGCACTATAAAGTAATCCCAAACTGCATTAATCAGTCCCACATTTACAAACATCAGACATGTCCCAAACTGTGCATTATGCAATTCCACATTTACAAACATCACACACTGACATGTAGTGCTCACAAACTGTGTGCTACTCAGTTCCACATTTACAAACTGTGCGCTCATCAGTCCCACATACCAGAGTTGCCGGTAACAGCAGGAGTGCATGGCTGTCAGTGCCACTCCTACTACTCCGTGGAGACACGAGCATGCGTGCTGTAAACAGCACGTTGTAATGTCGCCTATGACATTATGCCAGTATGTCTGCTCTGTGGGATCTCTGCAAGTCGTCATCTGCTTTTACAGACTGTGACTAGGATACTATATTTATTGCTCATACTCACCCTGCATAGCACTTCCCCATCTCGCCTGTGGGTTCCGCTTGGCTGGATGGCACTTCGCATTCCGCGACAGGGACTACAAATGCCACACCTTACTTTGCTCTGTCATGCAACCCGGAGGCTAAGAATTTTGGCTGTTGGAAGCAGCACTGGTCGCTCCTGCCTCTCACTGTTTACCTGTGCGGTAAGTGCGATCATCGAGGCCCTGTTCACACTTGCCAATACTGAACCATGCGGTACTTGGGGACACATTGCACACTGCTGCAAAGGGAGGGAGCCTGTCACTGTTTATTGGTGCGGAAAGCATACTGTACTTGGGACATCCGCTGTCAGTCCCTCTTTTGTCTGTTGGGCATGGCGATAACTGTTTGACATGCTCCTGCTACCCATCTCAGCTGTGCCCGGGACACACAGCATTGGAACAGGGAACAGGTCCGTGCTGACTGCCCGGGAGTGGAGGTGTGGGGGTGTGTTGATTGTGCGACTGGTGATGTTGTTGGATTTGTCTCACTCACTCTCCCCTTACTGTGCCACTGACAGTGCACAACAGGATCGTGGCTAGTTGCTGTCTCTCTCTCTGTCTCATGCACTGCCCCCCCGCTTCATCTAACAGCGGTTACCCGCCGCTGCTTCTTTACCCACTGTGCGCTGACACTCTCTCCCTTTCTCTCGCTCTCTGCTAAAGTGGCGGGGGGGGGCGCTGACAAACACAGAGATACAAATGCAGCAATATGCACCGCATCGCACACACCAAAACTACAATACCAGCAGGCACTGTGTGCGCTGTGGACTGGCCTCTCTTGCTGTCTTTCGATTGGTATGCTGTACTTGCCCTGTCTGTGTTTGTCTCTTAAAACAGACTCTGACTGCACAAAGTGAGGAGCCAGGCCACAACAGCTAAAAATCTTGTGGGACAGGACAGGTTTCATTGTGGGCTGGGTGCACGGAGGTCTGTGGGGTGGGGGGTGGGTGGATACTAACCTGGAGGGGAGTGTGCATGGGTGGGAGGGATGGTGAATCAAGACCACTACTGTGTGTAGGGGAAGGACAGATAGCACATGCCTTGCTAAGGACTAATGGCTGACAGCTGACAACACATGGCAGCACAGACAGCAGCTTTGCTGCTATAAAGTCCGAGTGACAGCACAGAACTAATTGGCAGGTTGAATGCTGTGGTGGGACTCAGCAGCACAGCATGCGGGAACAGCTGTGATACATAGGCCATTCTGTACCGCTTAGCTGTTTTTACAAATGACTGCTCTTTCATTTTTCCAGCATGTCGTCAGAAAGGGGGACCGTTCTGCCCTTTGATCCTTACCATGGTGGACCTCATCAGTCATCACCCTGACAGTACTGATAATGTGAATTATCACACTGTCAGGTGATGCAGACCATCCAATAATATCTGTTCCTCAGGAGACCCATATAATAAGTCTTATTATGCTTCCCAGCCTGAAACAGATTTTGTGGTTATTATGGCTGCTCATAATCACTACAATCGCTAGACACATGAGCACTTTGCCTTCTGATAAAAAATCCAGGAGGCTGAATGTTATGGACAAAATAATCTATGCCTCTGCATCCTTAGGCCTCAGAATTGCAAACTACCATGCATATATGATTAAATATCAGAATAGCGTGTGGAAATCTGCTGTTTACTGTTCTGGCTCTGCCTGATGGTCCTGCCAAGGCTGACTTACTTAAAGTTGCATCAACTGGGGTAGACACTGGCAGATATGTTATTCTGTTATTCCTTGAATGTTGCAGAGCACAAGATCCAAGGCAGCATGGATTCACAGCGGGAAGATCATGTCAAACCAATCTAATAGATTTCTTTGACTGGGTGACCAGGGAGGTAGATCAGGGAAGGGCGGTGGATGTGACATATTTAGACTTCAGCAAGGCCTTCGACACTGTCCCACATAGAAGGTTGGCAAACAAGTTAGACGGCATGGGGGTAGGCACCCAGGTAGTACAGTGGGTCACAAATTGGTTGAGGGACAGGACACAGAGGATACTGGTGAATGGGTTCAATCTGAGGAGAGGGAGGTGACCAGTGGGGTGCCACAGGGATCAGTATGAGGACCAGTCCTCTTCAATGTTTTTATAAGTGACATTGCAGAGGGGCTAGAGGGGAAAGTATGTCTTTTTGCAGACGACACAAAGACCTGCAACAGGGTTGACACCCCAGAGGGGATAGAAAAAATGAGAAAAGACCTAAGAAGGTTAGAGGAGTGGTCTAAAGTGTGGCAGCTAGGATTTAATGCACAAAGTTGCAAAGTCATGCACTTGGGGAGCAGAAACCCAAGGGAGGGGTGCAAGATGAGGGGTTAGTGGCGGCCACAAAGCAAGAACGCGACCTGGGAGTACTCGTATCGGATGACCTAAAGGCGACCAAACAATGTGAGAAGGCTGTAGGTAAAGCCAGTGGAATGCTGGGGTGCATAGGGGGAGGTATCACCAGCAGAAAGTAGGAAGTGGTTATGCCACTTTATAGGTCGTTGGTGAGACCTCAGCTAGAGTAGGGGTGTCCAGTTCTGGAGACTGCACCTCTGGATGGACATAGACAGAATGGAGGCAGTCCAGAGGAGGGCTACAAAGATGGCGCAGGGTCTACATGAAAAGCCCTACGAGAAGAGGCTAGGGGAACTCGATTTGTATTACCTGGAAGGGGGGGAGGACATGATAAAAACATTCAGGTACCTCAGGGGTATATAAACAAGGTACACGAGGGTAGCATCTTTCAAACAAGAAGATGTGCAAGAACAAGGGGGCATGAAATGAAGTTGGGGGGGTTCAGGGCCAACATGAGGAAGTACTATTTCACTGAGAGAGTGGTAGATGCTTGGCATGGCCTCCCCAGGGAGGTGGTGGGGGCAAATACAATTAGAGAATTCAAGAATGCATGGGATAGACATAAGGGTATCATAGAGACAGGGAAGAAAGGGTGAGCTGCAGATCAGCTAGGATCTGTGGTTGTTTGAAATAGGTAGGCACAATGGGCAGACTGGTTGGGCCACACGGTCCTTGTCTGCCGTCATCTTCTATGTTTCTATATCTGCTGCGCTCTGCATATGATGCTTCTGCCAGGGCTGCTGCCTCCAGCCTATGCCTTTGGAGATATTCTGGCTTTGTGTGGCTGGATTTGCCACTGATGTACGACAGGCTGTGCCGAATGCCCCTTTTAGAAGATCCAAGCTGTTTGCAGGAGTTGCTGAAAATGCTCTACGTGAGCTTCAGTCCTCCAGACTGATTTTAAGATCAGTCTCTAACCCCTCAGCTCACCATAGGGCATGGTAGGGGCACACTTTGTAAGCCTGCAGCCCATGTTGGCTCTGCATCCCATTAGCAGCCCTGTGCCTGTGGTGGAGGTCCCCCCAGATCCCCTCTCCCCTGTGCCTGTGCAGAAGCACCCAGAGGTATCAGTCAGGGCAGTGCCCCCGCTGGCCCTGGAACCTTCTGACTCCTCACCCCGCCCCCACTGCCACCTCTGGGGATGCAGGTTGGGGGGAAGGATTCAAAGATTATGATTGATGAGTGGGTCCTGGAAATAGTGGAAAAAAGGGCATGTGCAGCAATAGTTGTCTACTCCTCCAGTACATCCTTCACCACCTTGTCATTATCCTTCGGGTCAGTTGTCCCTGCTGCTAGAGAAGGTTCAGTTACTTATACACAAGCAGGCTATCAAACCCATTCCCCCCCAAAAGAAAGAAACAAGGGGTTCTATTTCAGATTCTTCCTGGTTCCTAAGTGGACAGGCAGTACCCTCGCTTCATGCTGGAGGGCAGCCATTATCAGTTCTGAGCCTTGTCCTTTGGTTTATCCTCAGCACTATGGATTTTTATCAGATGCTTCGCGGTTTTGATAACAGTCCTCTGGAAGGAAGTGCTTTATGTCTTCCCGTATCTGGATGACTGACTCATGAGGGCCCCCTCTAGGGCAGCAATTCTATACACATTTTCCAGAATGCGACAATTGTTCGAGGAACTGGGTGTCATGGTGAATGCACCGAAATGAGTACTCGCTCCTTGTCAGCACCTACAACATGTTGGTGTGGTGCTGGACATGATGGTGGGCAGTGCCTTTTTGCCAGCAGACAGGGCGGGGGCCCTTGTTGCCCAGGCCTAGCTGATACATAGAAGACATTATGTGTCACCCCGGACGATGATGTTACGTCTGCTAAGGCTGATGACTGTGGCCATCGTCACAGTTCCCTTTGCTCCTCTCCACATGCACATACCGCATTGGACTGTCAGGGTACAATGGGACGAGCTGATGGACGAATTTAACAGATGGTCCTTGTCATGTCTCCTCTCCACCATGCTCTAGTATGGTGGTTGGACCGTCAGTACCTGTTACGGAGCATTCAGTTATTTTCTCTGACTCAGATGCAGATCATTACAGCGGATGCCTCGGGGTCGGATTAGGTGCCCATCTTGGATCTTGTCAGCTCCAAGGGTCCTGGATCAGTCTGGAGTCAGACCTCCATATCAATGTCCTGGAGATGCGAGCTGTTCTGCTTGGTCTCCAGGAGCAGCTCAGTCCCAGTCCTTTGCCGATTTAGACAGATAATGTCAGTATCATTTGCTACATAAACAAGCAAGGGGTCACTTTCTCTTTATCCCTCTTACAGGGAAGTAATGAAAATGTGGTTCTAGGGACGTGGATATGTTGATCTGTCTTCGAGGGTGGAGCTCTTGCAGCAGGCAGTACCATTAGGACTGAAGCCGCCCGACGTCAGGACCCCACAGAAAACTTGTAGCTAGCAGTATGAGGCAGGGGACCGCCCCCGATGTCGGCTCCGCCTGACATCAGTACATGGTATAAAGGGGGCCCCTCGCGCGCCACTCCAGTTCTTTTCCCCCCGCCGACTCGCTAAGTTCGCTCCACAGATGCCTTGCTTGCAATCGACAGCATCGAACGCCAAAGATAAGTCGTATTTTTTTTTATCTAATCTAACGCCTCATTTATGTCGTCCCTTCCACTGTGACGTAAGTCTAAGTGTTCCCTGCGGAAGCAGATCCAACGGCCATTTGGTCTGCCTCATCTGTCTGGGCCCAGACCACCAGTCGGATTCCTGCAGACACTGCCAACGCTTTAATCAAAAGACGCGTGCCAGGAGAGCTCATGCCCTAAAAACCTTCTTATTAGAGAAGCAGCTTGCAGTGAGGCAGAGAGGTTCCAGAGCCAGCTCCTCCTCTCCCGCCAGAGAGTTCCCCTCCAGACCTAAGGCCTCGGGTGCAATGCATCACAAGCAGAAGGATAGGGCCAGATCCGAATCCCGCCATCGTTCGCCTGCCAAACCGGCGCCATCATCTTCCTCGCAGAGGTCAGGCTCGGTTCCTATGGCTGTTGAGTCTTCCCGCTCTTCCAAGGCCACTCACACCTCTTCTCAGGGTGCCCAAAAGGAGTTGGCCTCAAAGGGACATTGATCCTCCTCCCTGGCTCACCGACCTCAACAAATCTACAGGGTCGGCCCAGGAAGGTCTCGCCTAGGCCCTGGACAGGCCTAGTTCCTCCTAAAAGAGAAAAACGCCTGAGGAAAGTTCTGCAGGCATGGGGACACCCGGCTTGACTCCCTCCACCGGCAAAGGTACGCCCTACTCCTGACGCCAGACCTACCAGCTGGTCGCCTACCCTGATGACTCATGCTCCCGACACCAGTCAGGGAAGGTGCAGATAACAATCAGCTGTCGCCTCACTTGGGACAGACGCCAGCTGACGCTCCTCCAGACGCCAGCTGTCAGCGTTACTCGGACGCCGGTCTTCAGACGCCGGGTCTTCTGACCCAACGCCAGACACTCCGGATGGGGCGCCCGATCCTCAGACGCCCGCCCGACGGTCAGGCACCTGGGCCACCTAGCCCGCGCCCGCTGTGTGATCCCGTGGCAGATATCGGAAATTTATTCATCCTTGGTGGAATACAGTCAGGGGGACCTCCTTTACAGGCCGCCAGAAAGGTCCCCACACCACCACCACCACCATGGGTCCTCCTCCCACTCCAGACAAAGATCAGTCGGGGATCACCCTCCTCCTCCTAAGAAGAAGCCCAGAAAAAGGCCCCCTTCCCAGTCTCTGTCATCTCCCTGTTCGTCCTCTTCAGCTGATGACGCAGGTTTGGATTCTGATTATTCAGGAGATGGTTTTCTGCCACCATCCCCTCAGCCCAGGGACTCGCCACGCTCCCCCCAGATGACCCCTCATTCCTCGATATAATGAGGCAAATCCAGACTATTTACCAGTGGGAGACGGAGGCTTTCGACCCGGAGTGCTAGCGATTAGCTAAGTTCCTAGGGGAGAAGGAGCCTAAGCCGCTGGTCATTCTTCCATTTATTGAGCCCTTCCAGGACACCCATCTTACCTGGAGGACTCCTTCCTCGGTTCCCGCTGTTCTGAGGAAGGCGGAATAGGTTATATAAGCTTCCGGGTCGGAGCCATTCTGGCGGGCTGGAGCGAACCTGTCACCCTGGTCCTCCACGGCCGCCCGTGGGAGAGAGACCAAGCCCAAGCACCTCAGCTTGCAACCTCCTAACCCTGTCTCAAAGAAATTGGACAGCCGGGGAAGGAAAGTCTTCTCGTCCACTACCAGATCTATTAGATCCCTTAACTTCATGGCCCACATGATCTCCTACCAGCAATCCTTGTGGAGGAAAACCATGGAGTTGGCAGAGACCCTCCCAGACTCTGAAGCCAAGCAGGAGATTCTGGCTTGCTCCCAGTCCGGCCTAGACGTTGACAAGCACGCACTAGAGGCTGCTATGATGCGGTGGACATGGCTTCCAGGGCCGCAGCATCAGGTATTTGCATGAGGAGGCAGTCCTGGCTCAGACTGACTGGCTTCCAACAAGGCCTCCAGGACTCTATCCTGGACTCACCATTTCAGGGTCCGGTGCTTTTCGGTCCAGAGGTGGTACAAATGGTCTAGGACCTTCAAGAATCAGGCAAGGCGGTAGCGGATGTACATCGTATGTACAAGTCACAACCACAGGGTAACCGCCAGCATCCTTTTCGCCAACGTCAAGGCCAAGGCCAGTCCGGCAAACAGGGATTTCGTAAACAGGGTCAGCCCCCCTCCCAAGGTTCCCAGGGCCCCAAGCAATTCAAGGCACCCAGGGCCCGGGCCCCTCCCATCCCTCCTTCCTGACTCCCTCCCCAGCCCTCCTCCCATCAGGGACAGGCACTATACCCGCTTCAGTGGTCCAGCATCACCTCGGATTAGTGGGTGCTGGAAACCATTCTGTTAGGGTATGCCATAGAGTTCCTCTCTATACCTCCGGACAACCCACCACCCCCTATGTCCCGCAGTCCACCAGATCACCTCCGCCTCCTTCAGGCGGAGGTCTCTCTACTCCTGGAAAAGCGATTCAAATGGTTCCACTGGCCCAGATAGGCAAGGGCTTCTACTCCTGTTTTTTTCCTGCTCCTGAAAAAGACGGGAGACCTTCGTCGTATCCTGGACCTTAGCATGCTCAACTTCTCGGTCAAGTACCAGAGATTCCGCATGCTAACATGGGCAGGATTCTTTCCGCTGCTCCAGTCAGGGGATTGGCTGTGCTCTCTCGACATGCAGGACGCCTACATGCATATAAAAATCCAGAAGCAGCACAGGAGGTTCTTGTGTTCCGCCTTGGAGAAGAGCACTTCCAGTTCAGGGTCCTCCCTTTTGGTCTTTCGTCAGCCCCCAGGGTTTTTACAAAGTGCCTGGCAGTGGTAGCGGCGGCCCTCCGCAGGAGAGGCCTCTTTGTCTACCCCTGCCTGGACTATTGGCTTCTCTCTGCCCAGTCGGAGGCGCAGCTAGCAATCGCCCTCAGTCAAATGCGGGCTATTTTCCCTGGGGATCATGGTGAACTGGCCGAAGTCTCAGCCACAGCCATCTCAACATCTGCAGTTCATAGGAGCTGTCCTGGACACAAAGAAAGGGGGGTGTGCCTTCCTGCCTTCGGACAGGATAGATTGCCTCCAGGACCTGGTGAGAACCTTTCGGAGAAGGTCCTCTTCCACTGCCCGAATGGTACTGCAGCTGTTGGGGCATATGTCGGCGGCCATTGCCACTGTCCCGTTAGCCAGGCTTCATATGAGGACGCTACAGTGGCACCTCAAAATGCAGTGGGACCAAGCCGTGGACAACCTGGATCTTCGGATCCGGCTTTCAAAAGTGGCCCACCGTTCTCTCGAATGGTGGCTTCCCCGGGACAGTCTGGAAGGGGGATCTCTTTCTGCAGACCACCTCCATCCCAAACCCTGACATCGGATGCCTCCCTGTCAGGGTGGGGGGCACAGGACCCAAGGAACTTGGTCCGACACAAAACACTGTCTGCATATCAGTGTCCTGGAAATGAGAGCGGTTTTGAATGCTCTGTCAGCATTCGAGAGTCAGGTTCCTCTGGGTTCTCTTCTGGTGCAGTCAGACAACACACCAGTGGTGTTTTATATCAACAAGCAAGGGGGGGGACGCATTCTTACCCCCTTTGCAGAGAGGCCATGAGAATGTGGGACTGGGCAGTAGAGCAAGGCGTGGACCTCGTGGCAGTTCACCTCCCGGGAGTCCAGAACGTTCTCGCCAACAGTCTCAGTCACTCCGTTTGTCTCAGCCATGAGTGGGAGTTGCTCCAGGAGGTCACAGATGACCTGTTCGACGGTTGGGGCCTTCCAGAGTTGGACCTCTTCGCGTCCCCATTCAACGCCAAACTACGCAATTTTTGCTCTCTTGCTCCAGGGCCAGGTGTTTTCTGGCGAGACGCATTGTTCCTCTCTTGGACAGAGAAGTTTCTGTACGCCTTCCCACTTGTGCAGAGAGTACTGCTCAAATTGCAGTTGGAGGAAGCCAGAATGATTCTGGTGGCGCCTCTGTGGCCCCTACAGATCTGGTATCCGCTGCTTCAGCAACTGTCTCAGGAGCCTCCAGTGCATTTGCCTCTCTCCACCCACTTGCTCTCTCAAGATCGGGTAACTCTTGTTTATCTGGCTCTTCACTCTCTTCACCTGCATGCGTGGCTCCTGCAGTCCTAGTGGAAGAGAGGCTAGGAGTGTAAAGCAGGGTGGCAGAGATTCTGGTAGCGACGAGGAAGCCTTTCACTAGGGCTACTTATGCTCTCAAATGGAAATGCTTCTGCCTATGGGCTTCAGCTCGAGCCCTGGATCCTTTGGGTTGTCTGGTCAGGCACGTGCTAGAGTATCTCCGTCACCTCCTAGATTTAGGCCTGAGTTACTCGTCTATCAAGGTTCACATGTGTGCGGTCTCCGCATATCATGCTCCTATAGGAGGTAGGTCTCTAGCACAATTGGATGCCTGCAAGACATTCTTGCGAGAGGTGTTGCACGTCAGACCCCCAAGGAGGGACGTCGTTCCACCTTGAGATCTCCTTTTTGTTTTGGAAAAGCCCACTCTCCCTCCCTTCGAGCCCTCAGCTTCGTGCGAGTTGCGCTTCCTTTCCTGGAAGGCCTTATTGCTGGTAGCTATTACCTCCACTCAAAGGGTTTCTGAGCTCCAGGCTCTGATGTACAAAGAACCTTATATCGTTTTTCACAAGGATAGGGTGAACTTGCAAACCAATCCCAAGTTCATGCTGAAGGTGGTGTCCGCCCTGACCCTCAATCAGGACATCAACCTTCCGGTGTACTACCTACCGCCAAGCTTCAAACCAAGGTGAGGCACTGTTGCACACCTTGGATGTTCACCGCTTTCTTAGGTTCTACATTCACAGGACTCGCTCCACTAGGTCGACGGATCAGTTGTTCGTCTCCTATGCTAAGCGCATGTTAGGGGCTCCTATGTCCAAGCAATTGCTAGCCCATTGGCTGGTGGACTGCACCACGGGAGGGCCTGCTGGAATGCTGTTAAGGGCCACTCCACCAGAGCAGTGACTTCTTCCTTCGTAGCGCTCAGGAATGTTTCCTCAGCAGATATTGGTGCCGCTGCGACATGGACCTCGGTCCATACGTTCGTCAGACACTACAGTCTGAATATGGATTCCAGAAGGAGAGCAGGTTTTGGACTGGTAGTCCTTCAGGGCCTTCTCTCTTGAGGAGGTCTTGTTTTCACCTATTTTCGGGTTTCCTGCCTACTGCCCTTTCAGACCTGGGCCTATCCTTCCTACTGCTTGGGACTCAGTCCTAATGGTATTACCTGCTGCAAGAGCTCCACCCTCGAAGACACATAGTACAGTTACGTCAGAACTTACCGTAACAGTAGATCTTCGAGAGGAGCTCTTGCAGCAGGTAGCTTTCCCATCCCCCAGTATCATCCTTACCAGGGATCACGAGTTCTTGCCAGAGTGGGGATTTCTTGCCTGGTTCTCCCCCATCGCCGGGTCTCCGGTGGGAGAACTAGGGAGGCGCCAGGGGATCATCCCCTTTATACCACGTACTGTTGTCAGGCGGAGCGGTCCCCTGCCTCATACTGCTAGCTACAAGTTTTCCGTGGGGTCCTGACACCTGATGGCTTCAGTCCTAATGGTATTACCTGCTGCAAGAGCTCCTCTCGAAGATCTACTGTTATGGTGAGTTCTTACGTAACTATATTTTCTATCCACACTTCTTGGCATGTCCTTTCCCTTTAAATATCTTGCTGGAAGGTCTCAAAGCTGGCTCCTCCCACCCACCCTTCATCGTCGACATGGCATTGGAGTCGCCCAGATGGTTAATACTGGGTGACTTCAATGCCTGGATCGATGATGAACTCTCGCATTTTGGAAAGAATCTCCTCCAACTTATGGCTATGTTGGGCCTTTCACAGGTAGTTACTTCTGCTACCCATATAGGGGGTCACTCATTGGATCTAGTGTTTCTACTGGATTTGGAGGTCACGCATCTGGGGGTGGAACCGAATGTGTGGATGGACCATCATACCATAAGATTCAGCTTCGGGGCACCCCCAAGTAGGCCTGCCTCTACAGAGATGGTCCAGTATCGCCCTTTAAGGGGAGTTACCCCAGAGGATCTATTAGCTGTACTGGACCTATCGGGTATTTCAGGTGAGTGCATGGGTCCAGGGGACCTCGTTCTTGCCTATAATAAGGCGGTGGGTGAGGCCCTGGACTTAGTTGCTCCTGTTCGTGTTCGCCCACTCACTCAGCGCCCGAAGACTCCATGGTTTGATGAGTCTTTAAAGGAACTGAGGAGAGTGGGCCGAAGGCTAGAGAGGGCTTGGTGGAAATCCGGCCTGGATGCTGGCAGACATAGGTTGATGGACCATTATGGTATCTATCAATCAGCAGTCACCCGTAAGAAGGCAGAATTCCTGTCCAGGGAGATTGCTGCTGCGTGGAACTGACCAGCTCAACTCTTTCAGACTGTCAACAGACTGTGCAATGCAGTCTGGAAGAGATTTTTCACAAATAAAGTGTGATGAGCTTGCTTGGTTCTTCACAGATAAGATTGCCAGCATTAGGTCGGGCATCAGCCCAGCTCCCTCTTTAAGGGTTTGAGGTGATCGGCGAGAGGAAACAAACACCCATGTTACCTGGTGTGACTTTGTAAGCCGGAGTTCATGGATATATTGTGAGGATTGTCCAGACTGTACAACCAACCAGCTGTAGTTTGGATCTGGGCCCTACGCCACTATTATTAGGTTGCGTAGATACTATCTGCCCGATCCTTGCTGAAATTGTCTGAAAATCTTTAGAGCAGGGGGTCTTTCCTGATCCCTAAAGGAGGCGGTCGTTCGACCACTCCTTAAAAAGCCTTAATTGAATCCAGACTGCTTAGCTAACTTCAGACCTGTCTCTAACCTGCCCTTTGTGGGTAAGGTTATTGAAAAGGTGGTTGCATTACAACTGGATGACCATCTTATAAATCACAATGTCTATGATACTCTTTAATCGGGGTTTAGGAAAGGACATAGCACTGAGTCCGCCCTTGTCTGGGTTTTAAATGATCTCCTGATTGCGAGAGATCAAAAGGCTCGTTCTATTCTAGTCCTTCTTGATCTCTCTGCAGCATTTGATACCGTGGACCATGGTGTGCTTTTGGAGCGCCTGCGTCTTTATTGTGGACTGTCTGGTACAGTTCTGCATTGGTTTCGATCTTTCCTCATGGGTTGGAGGCAGAGGGTTGTCACTGGAATTTATTCCTCTGATGCCATCTCCCTGTCCTGTGGGGTGCCACAGGGCTCCATTTTAGCACCCATGTTATTCGCTGTTTATATGCTGCCATTGGGAGACGACATTAGGCGATACAGTCTGGGTTTTCACTGCTATGCAGATGATACCCAGATCTATCTGTCCTTTAATCCCAGACAGTAAGATGCAATCTCTATGCTTAACAGCTGTCTATCCGAAATCAAAGATTGGATGAGTGCCAGCTGGCTGAGGTTAAACCCGGATAAGACTGAGGTGTTGGTTGTGGACCCAGGTCGCCTTGAGGTGGGTTGTAGGGCTGGGGTTCCATTGGGCATATGGCTTGATGTGTCCAGCTCCCAACCTCAGACCAGGTACGTAATCTGGGCGTTATTATAGATGACGGCCTGACCCTAAAATCTCAGGTGTTGGTTGTTGTCAAATCCTCCTTTTACCATCTTAGGAATATCGCCCGGGTGAAACACCTGGTTCCTCCGGCTGATCTTCCTACCTTGGTCTGTGCCTTTGTGACCACTCGCCTTGATTACTGCAATGTCCTGTACCTAGGGCTACCAGGGGTTGATATCCACCACTTGCAGCTCGTGCAGAACGCAGCGGCCAGGCTTCTGACTGGGACATCCAGAAGTAGTCATATTACGCCTGTGCTGTGTGGACTGCACTGGCTGACCTTCAAAGTCTGGTTACTGACCTATAAAGCCCTACACGAACAGGGACCGCGTTATCTACAAGATCTCCTTACTCCCTACTGTCCCTCTCGCTCACTCCGATCCACCGATGAGGGATTGCTAGAGATTCCCAGGGTTCGTTTAAAGACATCTGGGGCACATGCATTTTCTTACGCTGCCCCCGCCCTGTGGAATTCTCTACCTCACCAGATACGAGGCTGCCTGACCGTCAAGAGTTTCAAATCGGAGCTTAAAACTTTTTGGTTTTTAAAAGCTTTTGGAGAATGATTTTATTGTTAATATTATGTTTGTTATTTTAAATGTTGTTCATTTGTACAGCGCTTTGGTTTTTGAAAAGCACTTAAAAAATAAAATTTTACTTACTTACCTGAGTGGTATAACCGTCAGCTCCTCCCCATGATGCCAGATCTTCCTTTCCTCTGAAAGATTCAGGTTCCCTCCTTACCGCTCCCGCATTGAGTATGCCCTGGTGCTCCAAAACTCGGATTTTACTGCCGGTTAAGCGTCTCTGAATCTCTCCTAACAAATTTAGTATTGCGACCACAATGGAGGACAAGTTCTTGCCGGGGTTCCACGGGCAGAAAATGTCTCGAATTGACATGCATGCCATGTGTGTGTACTGCCTGAGTCACGATCATGATACTCAGGCCTGCGAGCTATGTCATTCTTTTCATCCAAATGTTTTGGATGACCGCCTTGCTCATCTCCAGCTCGGATGACTGGAAAAATAGCACCTGCCGGTAAAATTGAAGGATGTCTGCCATGCGATCTCCGCAGCTGCGGGGTCTGTGGAACAGTTGGAACAGATGAAGGCCTTCGAAGAAGAGGCAGCTCGCACCACTGAACTTTCATCTTCACCCTCAGTTTACGTTCCACTTAACTGGGCTCATCATTCTCCGGTTCCTTCAAGGAGCTTTGCCAATCCCTTCCCACTCATGGGGAGGGCCCCGGCTCCCATGTCCCCCGATCCCGTAAGAAGGATCTGAGGGATTCCACGTCTCGTAGACGTCATTCTTGGGACAGAGAACAATCTTGGTCCCAGGAGTCTCCTGCTTCGACTTCGGTCAGTGTTGTGGCCTTGGCCGCTGACCACACTGTGATCCCGTTAGGTTAGCCGGCCCAGATGCGGGATGACGTTCCCGTCGAGATTGTTCTCGACCCCATCGACCTGTTGTCGATCGATTGGAGGCCGACAACTCCTTGTTCAGAACTCCGGTCCTGATGGGCCTCGCTGATGAGGTGACCCAGCTTGCCGGGAAACCCCTGGCGGTGGTTTTCCCCAACCTGGAGGAGCCGAGGTTCTCCCTGACTCCTCTTGAATGTCCCCGTTGGTCCCCCCGATGACCCACATCCAGGTCCGGGACATTCTCGACCGAAAGGCAGAGGAAGTCTCATAAGCAGCGCTCCAAGAAATGTCATTGCTGCCACTAGTCCTCCTCCTTGGATGAGGGGAGGTGCTACGAGGACCTCTTGTGGCAGCAGCTAGTTATGTCCAAGTCAGAGTCGGTCCCTTCCTCCCTGCCATTCCCTGGGTGTCGCCCTCCAGGCTGTCGTTGACCACTCCGGAGTTGGTCACCGCCACCCCTCTGCCTGCAGAGCCGGTGATGACCCTCCCAACTCGGCCAAAGCTGGTCTCTCCTTCTATCTTGGTGGAGCTGCCACCTAAGCAGCCTCCCTCTGGGGCTGCTCCCAAGGAGTCTTGGCCTGGCAAAGGCCTCCTGCACAGGCTGTCCATCACCCTCACTCCCGACTGTCTGCGGCGGGTCGAGAGTGACTCCAGTGGTAGGCCACTTTACCCAGACTCTTTAGAGTCCGAGGACTATGAGCTGGCATCTTGTCCTCATGATGATGATGCCATGAGTCTTTCTACAGAGGAGGGGCCCACCTCTTTCATGGATATCCTCCGCCTCATCTCCGAGTCCATGGGGATGAAGTTGGAACCTGTTGAAAAATGGGTAGAATACCCTTTGATTGATATCCTCAGAAAAGGGGATTCTCTAACAGAGGTCTTCCCAGTGGTCGAAGCCATTGTCAGCCCAGCCCTGGAGCTTTGGCAGCATCCGTACTCCTGCCCCACGTCTTCTGCCAGGATGGCCCGCAGATATGCGGTGCCCACCGGCTCCCTATCAGGGTTCACAGAGCATCCCTCGGCTGAGGGAATGGTGACCGAGTCTGTGTTCGGGCATTTGGGGAATTCAGGGGACACGGATAGACCACCGGACAAAGAATCCAAGAAGCTGTACCATTCTGCCTGTAAAGTCTGTGCTGCCTCGTCGCTCAGTCTCCATCAGGCAAGCTTGGCCATGATCACGGCACGCTTCTCTCATGCCCTGTTGGGCTCCTTGGATGAGGTGCTTCCTCATCTCCCCGTGGACCTTCAGACCATGGTCAAGCAGGTCCGTGCCCAGGGTCGGGCTGTTGTCAGGCAATGACTCCAGACGGCCTTGGACATCGGGGAACTCCTGTGCCCATTTGGTAGTGGTCACCATGTGCCGCAGGGCTTGGTTGTGGATCTCGTCTTTCATGGCTGATAATCCAGCACAAGTTGGCAGATGTCCCATTCCTGGGTACCAGCTTATTCGGCCCAGGAGTGGATGGTCACCTCGAATGTATTGAGAAGTCCAGTACCACATTGAACTTTGCTACGTCCACCCAAAAGGAATCCCAGGGTTCCAAAAAGCAGAAGAAAAGGCCTTTTCAGCCTTATGCCCCTGCAGGCCCAGTCTTGGCGCCCTCGGCCCAAGCCAGGAGCTCAGTCAGCCTGCAAAGGGGGGGTGTCCAGGCGGCCCTGCTACCAGACCCTCTTCTTCCAGGCCTGCTCAGTGATGGGGTGGGGGTGTTCAGCCCCATACCCATCACAACCGCTCTGGGTCCTCCCGTGGGGGGCCAGCTCTGCCACTTCCTTTCCGCCTGGTCCGTTGTCGCAACAGACAGGTGGGTTCTGGAGATGGTCGATCAGGGACTGCCTCTGGAGTTCAAGCAGTACTCTTCCTGCTGAGCCTGCGCCCCCATGGGAGGAAAGGGTATTAGTCTACATTGTCGGCTGTTCGAGATGACATCGCCCAACTCCTCCACAAGGAGGTATTGGTCAGAGTCACAGATCCCCCAGTTGACCCAGGGTTCGTTTCCAGGTACTTCCTGGTCCCGAAACGGACCGGGGGGGGGGGCTGGTGCCCCATTCTGGATCTGCATGACCTAAACCAGTATCTCAGGTCACGCACCTTTCAGATAGTAACTCTGTCCCACATCATACCATCTCTTGAGCAGGACATGTGGTTCTGCTTCCTAGATCTTCAGGACGCATCCATTCATGTCCTGATCTATCCGTCACATCAGTGGTTCCTTCGCTTCTGAGCGGAGGGAACCCTTTACGAGTTCCAAGCCATGCCGTTCAGCCTTTCATTGGCCCCCAGGGTCTTCACCAATGCATCGCAGTGGTGGCAGCCCATCTTCGGCATCAAGGGGGCAGAGTATACCCCATACCTCGATGATTGGCTAATAGTGGGTCCCTCCAGGTTGGAGGCGGAGAGGTCCAGGGATCTGGCCCTCCAGATCTGTCTCAGACTTGGCCTCCTGGTCAACGAGGCCAAGTCAGAACTCATGCCATTGCAGGTGATTTGCTTCATCGGGGCAGAGCTCGACTCTTGCCGAGCCAGAGCCAGGCTCCCGGCAGACAGGGCTAAGGTTCTCTCCTCCTTTGCCCAGTCATTTCTGGTTGGGCAATTGCACCCTGCCTGGGACTTCCTGCGCCTTCTGGGTTACATGGTGGCCTGCACATCTGGGCACACGCGAGCCATCTGGAGGCGGATCTTCTCGCCATCCATGTGGCAGGAGCCTCAAATTGACTGGCAGACGCCCTCAGCCATGTGGTCGAGGCATCCCACCTGTGGTCTCTCCATCCGGAGGTAGTTCGCAGTCTGTTCTTCCTGTGGGGCACTCCTCAGGTGGACCTTTTCGGCTCCAGGGAGAATGCAAAGCTGAGGCTGTTTCATGCCGGCCCCCCTCAGCAGGGTGCGCTGCAGGGGAATGCCTTCTTGAGGCCGTGGACCCAAGGCCTCTTCTACGCTTTCCCTCGATTTCCCTTGATCCACAAGGGGCTTCTCAAGGTGAGAAGGGACAAGGCAAGGCGCAGGTGATCCTGGTAGTGCTAGATTAGCCACACCAGTTCTGGTATTCAGATCTCCTCAGCCTCGGCGCCAGGCTCCCGAGGCATCCTCCAGCACGCCCGGACCTGATCTCATTGAATCAGGGGAAGATATTCCATCTGGACCTTCAATCCCTGCACCTAACAGCCTGGTACCTGAGCGGCTAGAGTTCCAGGCTTTGGGTCTTTCCGACGATGTACTCAACGTTGTCGAGGCATCTAGGAAGGAGTCGACTAGGAAGTACTACACCTTCAAATGGAAAAGATTTTCCGTTTGGTGTCAGGGCAAGGGTTTGGACCCTGATTCATGCCATGTGGCCGGTATCCTCAACTACCATTGGTCTCTCTCCAAAGGAGGTCTTCAGATGACAACACTAAAGGTACACCTGGCAGCCATCTCTGCTTACCGGGCATGGGCTGGTCAGCAGACGGCGTAGGAGAAGGTTGTCTGGTGCTTTTTCAAGGGCCTTGATCACATTTCCCCTCCGGTGCGTGAAACACCACCTCCGTGGAATCTACTGCTGGTACTGGCAAAGCTCATGGGCAAGCCATTCGAACCGATGCACAGGTGTGATATCTCACACCTGTCATGGAAGAATGCTTCCTGGTGGCTATAATGTCAGCCAGAAGGATTGGGGGAGCTTCATGCACTCTCTGTAGAGTCTTCTTACCTGGTCTTCCACAGGGACAAGGTTGTCCTGTGCCCCAACTCAAAGTTTCTTCCAAAGGTTGTATCGGAGTTTCACCTTAATCAGGTGTTGACTCCCACAGTGTATTATCCTAATTACACCTCAGAGGCCGAGTATAGGCTCCATACACTGGGCCTGAGACAAGTGCTCTCTTTTTATAAGGAACGTACAGCTAAAGTTCAGGGAAAGGTTCGCCAGCTGTTTGTCACCTACACTGAAGCTGCACCTGGCAGACCTGCAGCGAAGTGGACGACTGGCAGATGGATTACATCTTGCATTGATCTCTGCTATAGGTTGGTGGGTAGGGAGCCTCCCGTAGGGCTACGGGCTCATTCCACCTACCATCCCGCTGCATCGGTGGCTGCATCTAGGGATGTCCCTATCCAGGATATCTTCAGGGCTGCTACCTGAAAGTCAGCAAACACCTTCATTACCCATTACCACATCGACCTTGAGTCACGCCGGGATGCTGGTTTGGGAGCCTCAATTCTCCAATCTCTTTTTCCCAAGTAGGGGGTGTGTGCTTTGCCTCCCTCCTCCTGCAGAACTGCTAGGAGTCTGCCAAGAAGTGTAGATAGAACAACATATCCACATCCCTAGAAACACAGGTTACTCACCTGTAACAGTAGTTCTAGGCATGGTATATGTTGTTCATCCACACTGACCCAGCCGACCTCCCCGGCTTCGATGCATAAACTCTGCTTCCAGCGGGCAAGAACTGGCATCATGGGGTGGAGCTGAGGGTTATACCACCCGGGTGGGTGGGAGGAGCCAGCTTTGAGACCTTGCAGCAAGATATTTAAAGGGAAAAGACATGCCAAGAAGTGTGGATGAACAACATATACAACTCCTAGAACTACTGTTACAGGTGAGTAACCCGTGTTTCTGGGCCATGTCTCTAGGCCTTCAGCTGTTGGCCATGTTTCTCCCAGGTGTCCAAGACGTCTTGAAAGACAAGCTAAGGAGGTATCATTCCCTGGTACATGAATAGGAGCTGCTGACCTCTGTGGTAAACATCTTTGCAAGGTGTGGTCATCCAGAATTGGACATTTTTGCATCCTCACACTTTGCAAAACTGCTGGGTTTCTGCTTGCTCACTCCAGGGCTTAGAATTCTTTGCCAACAAATCTTGTCCCTCTCTTTTAAAGGGAGGTTCCTTTATGCCTTTCCTATGATTCCTCTCATATAGAGGGCTCTGCTCAAGCTGCAGGTGGGGCATCCCGCCCTAATACTGGTGGCTCCCTTCTGGTGTTACCTGATTTCATTTCCTCTTCAGCAGCATCTGGCAGTGGAATCTCCTGTTCAGCTCCCACTCTGTCAGGGTCTGCTGTCACAAGCTCAGGGGTCCCTGCTCCATCCAGACCTGCAATCTCTGCATCTGCATACCTGACTCCTGAAGACATAGCCATTGCCAGTTTTGGAGTCCTCCTCACACCCGACGGCTGCTTGTCTTTCTTGTAGCTAAATGGCCTTCTACAACGCACACACATTATTTGCACTGGAAGCGCTTCTCCATATTGTTTGCTTCCTGTTCCATGGACCCATTTATGTGTCCTGTGAATACTGCACTGGACTACCTTGTCTTCGATTTCCAGTGCTTGTCCACTAAGGTGCACTTGGCTGCTGTTTCGCCTTTCCATGCCTCTTTTGATGGGCAAACGATGGAATAACTAGAGGCGTCCTGTATATTTCTTTTGCAGTTAAACATTTTAGTAAACATTTTCAAAAAATACAACAAGCGAAACAACAAGGTAGCAGCAGCAGATATATGAAAGAACACCAGTACCATTACAAAATCGGTGAAAACAGTCAACATTAAGAAATGCAAACAACAAACTGTATTAAGTAGACAGCTGTAACAAATGTAAGAAGCTGAAAAGGGTTAAGGAGCTGAGAAAGGTGTCCTGCATTATTCTGCATGAGTCCTTCGATTTGTAAAGTGGTTTTGCCTTGGGTCTCGAATTTCATTCTAAAAAAATTGACTTTGGCTCTATTTGAGCTTGCTGTTACTTGCGAGATGCATTTCCTCTCATGGATAACACTCTCTTTGTTTGCCATGACTTCTGCTTGCAGGATTTCTGAGCTTCAGGCTCTGATGCATGAGCCTCCTTGTTTGATTTTCCACAAGGATGGGGGTCTTTGCAGACCATTCCTTGTTTTCTACCCACGGTGGAACTACAGAAAAATCCTGTTGGCTTTTTATTTCATTTGCTCCTGGGAAAGAGGGCATCCCTGTATCTAAACAGTGCTTGTCCAGATGGCTAGCTAACTGTATTGTGTATTATTATAGGAAGTACGGTAAGGAACTTCCTGGTGCTTTACGTGGCCACTCTACAACGTGTATGGCCACTTCTGTTGGTTGCTTGCACAGTGGTTCTGCAGCTGACAAATCTGCTGTTGCCACATGGAGCACTGTGCATAGTGTAGACATCATCTCTCGTAGACGTGCAGACTTTGGTGTTCCAAGGTCTTCTTTGCTGATATCATACCAGACTTTGCCATCCTCTCCTGGTATCTTGGGTGCTGCTTGGGACATGTTCCAAAGGTGTGGCCCAGTAGAGGAGATAACCTCAGTGAAGTTAGAACAGTTACTCACCATAACAGTAGATTGAGAGAATCTTCCCCATCGTGCCACAATGCACCCACCCTCCCTCCTGCCTTTCTGAGGTATAAACTGGCAGGTTTGTCCACTGCCTTGTTTGGAGGTGTCCATAAGTGCCTTATGCGTACTTTATTTCCAGACCCGTGCCTCTCCATGTGTGCCTGCTACTGGTTTGGTCTCCTGATTCCTTACAATAAGTGTCTCTCCGAGGCTGGCCCATTGGCATGGCAGTAGCGCTACCACCTCTGATGCCAGCGACCCGGGTTCGGGAACAAGCCAGGGTCATCTGGGTCGGCCGGGAGGAGGTTTGCATGTCCTCTTGGATGCTTTTCCCCTCCGGGGGGGGTGGGCTGTTACAGCAGGAGGCATGGGACCCCTGGTCTGGGGAGCAGAGGACATCATTAGGCACTTGACTGGAACATGCAGTCGCATGTCCATGGTCTGGGCATTGGTCCTTGCGCCACCATCCTCGGGGAGGGACTTCTGGGGACCAAAGGAACAAGCCAGCAATGGAAAAAAATTACAGCCTCTGCTACTGTGCAGCATGATCGAGGAACCGAGCCCTGGATGGTTGGCATAGTTGCCACTGGAGCTCCGGATGGAGTGGGTGAAAAAATGCGAAGAGAAAAAAAGAGGCTGTCCTAGCTTATCTCCGGTAGGGGACTGAGGAACAATGAGGCCACTCACAGTTATATGGGTGCCACATTTTATGTCATCGTGGGCCACCCCAACTAGCAAAGGTTTCTGAGTGGTCCTGATGCTGGCAGCTTATAGTTCCAAAGGTGTGGCCCACTGGAGGAGATTCTCTTGAAGATCTGCTGTTAGGGTGAGTAACTGTTATTTTATCCCATTCAAGTTTTGCACTATTAATTTATATATGTACTACTTGCTTATAATATTTGAGTTTACTTTTGCCATTTTGCCATGCTGTTTTTATGTCTATTTTCTATGCTTGTATTGAAAACATTTCAGTTGCACTCTAGTGTTCACTGTTGTCATTTTCACTTTGATGGTTGTTTTTGTTTCCCTGTTTCCCCCATCCCACACACACACCGTTGCCTCTGAAAACAAGCTGTGTTTCCACTCAGTAGGCATTTCCTAGTAAAACTTTTAAATAAGTAAACATGCAGGAAAATTATTCTGCTAAAACTGGCTAATGCAGCAGGTTAGACCTTATAGTTTACGCCGCATGTCTCAGTCTTGGTAGCCATCTCAGGTTATAGATCTGAAGCACAGCATTTTCACATCATTAGTCATGGTCAGCTCACTGGGGATGCTTACGCCTTTTTCTTACCTCTGCAAGATAGATAAATCACAGCATTACTGATGAGAATTGCAAACAAAACTGACAGGAGGGGAGCAAGAGATGCTTCAGTCAAGTCAGTACTTTCAGGCTAATGAAAATAAGGTGTGGTATTTATCTTCCTGGTGATAACTGCATAGCAGTGACTGGCAAAATTCTCTGTAGGTCTCTGGGTTCACAACTCTTTCATGCTAACCAGCAGGCTGAACTACCTCATAAAGAACCCTCTTCCCAACCCTAGAATTTACTGAACATCTGTAGAAGTTTACCCACGTAGTGTGGTCAAGGCAGCAGCAGTCTGCCTCGGTCAGTAGCTTCATTTAATGGGGAACAGTCAACACAAAGGACCCACACTCAAGTGTAGGGCTGGTCCCAGTGTGCACTTTGTGGGCAAAAGCATTCTGGTTTACTTACTGTTTACTGTAATATAGTAGATGGTATTAGACTTACTTTGCTTAGTTGTAGGCTGACGTCTTCTGTCTCTACAAATCCCAGAATCCATTGCATCTGACATGTGAGCAGTAGGAGATTCAGTAGTCTGCAGTATTAGGCAAAGGAAGTAGGATCCAGTGCTGATATATACAGGTGAGAAGAAGAATTTGCCTCACTTATAAAGAAAAAAAGATAACTGCTGCTCCAAAGGCCCCATCTCAACAGAAATTCATGTTGGCATCTGAGCACCTATAAGGGATGTGTCGGGGCTGGGAAGTGACATGACAAATGGAGTGAACTGGTAGTACAGAGGATTCGGGAGTGAAAAGAATGACACAAAAAAGAAAGAAAAAAGGGGAACCTGAATATTTCAATATAAAGTATAATAAACCGTTTTGCACATCACGAATCAGAGGTGGCCAGCAGGCACTTGGTTATCTCTGTTAACTTGCATAACCACATTGTATCTGATCAGATATGCCAATGAAGAAAATAAGGAATAAAAAGCTGTCTGTATCCCCCACATTTGTTCTAAGACAACTGCACGTATTTCCTGTGGGGATTAGTGTTTATCTTTTACATGCAAGCAGGCTGATTACGTTTGGGGTACGATCTGATCGGAGTTGGGCAGACTTTCCCACTTTTATTTTTGCTTTCTAGGCACATTCATACTGCATTGCTGCAAACCTGCAACAGGCATTTCCTGCCTAGTATAGTGAATTATAACTCTTTCAGAGAGCACCAGTTTCAGTGCAGTCCCCAAACCCCCCACTGCTAGCTTACCAGCTCAGGACTTAAACAGTGCAAAATTCATAGTGTTTTTTTTTTTTTTAATAAAGGCTTCTTTCCAGCTTCATCCCTGGGCACTGTCAACCATCTCTCACCTCACTTCTCTTTTGGTCCAGGGTGGATTGCACCCCCCCCAATTGAAGACTCTCATCAGGAATCGCCCTTGGACCTGAAGTGGCAAGGCGGGTTGTGGTGTCTTGGCAAGGCTTCATGGAACCAGTGTCCACCACTTT
This sequence comes from Neoceratodus forsteri, assembly GCA_016271365.2. Classification (NCBI taxonomy): domain Eukaryota; kingdom Metazoa; phylum Chordata; order Ceratodontiformes; family Ceratodontidae; genus Neoceratodus; species Neoceratodus forsteri. The sequence continues at coordinate 1,058,383,691 of CM028130.1, read as the reverse complement.
TTCCTCCTGTTTTCTTCCCAGGTTCCTGGAGCTGCAGTGGCACGGAGGACACATGCGCTCCAAGACCACAGCTCCTTCCACCCTCCCTAATGTACCATCATCCTCCTGGACATCTGCACTATCACCAGGTCTCTACCTGATGGCTTACCACCTCAATCCGGCAGAGAAACACAGCCAGTTGGCTACTTAATCTTCTCCCAGCCCTCTCCCACTGCCGACTCTCTGTGACCCAAGCTTATTCCTGAACTCTGGTCACTGGCATGGTGAAAGGTGAGACACAGTGCCTCAACCCTCTGTGCCACTGGGCCTGCCTAATTTCATAATTTCTGTGGAGCTGACTGCCAAGTCCCTTCTCCTTCCTGGTACCTTTCACTGAAAGCTCCTCCCCATGTTGTCCCCACGCTCATACCTTATGTGACGAATGAGTTTGTAGAGTGTGGGGGCCTACTGTATTGCTTTTCGTGGGAGGGCAGATTGTAAACATCTTTTTGTAATATGCTAGAGTGCCACTGGGTTTAAATCAGTGTTGCCACTTAACAAACAAGAGCCCTGTTTTTTTTTTTGTTTGTTTTATGAGCAAAACATTTTATAATTGCACTGATGCACTCTATGGTGTGTGTCGTGGGGACAATGTCATTTCTCAGGTGTTGGATACACTCAGCCTGTAACCACATGCTCAACCACCTGAGGCACGATGTTATCCCAGCACGACACATGACCTGTTGAGCATTCCTGCTTAATTGCCTTTGCATAAAGTTATGCTCCTTGAATCTTGGTGAATATTGAACCTAAGGTGGCTGACCGTTGAGTAGCTTTGTTTGATTTATTCTTTCTATATACAGGTTTGTTAATTACACAGAAAAAAAAATCCTTCTGTGTTTCCAGTTTCATGCAATATTGCATGTTTTGTTTCTGTTTTCTTTTAAAGTTCTGGGATTACCGCCAGCCTCGGAAGTACCTGAATATTCTGTCATGCCAGGTTCCAGTATGGAAGGCCAGATACACAGTAAGTGTTTAGAGGCAGGGCATTGTGCCCATATAATCTGGTGGGGGGGTATGTGTACCCCCTCAAATTATCACCTAAGTGGTGCTTTTTAAATGGAGTAAAGGCTGCAAAAGTGTAAGTTAGTGCCCTCCCTTGATCAAAGTTTAATTGTGTGCCCCTTCCCACAGAAAATTTTCCTGCCACGATGTCCCTGTTTGGTGGAAAAATGTTGGACCAGTCTCTAGGCTGCAGGAGCTGTTGCTTGGAGTGATGACCAGGCCTCATGACATTTAGATACCAGGTTGGATGTCTCAAAATGAAACAGCTTATAGTGTATGTGTCATATTTAGGCTGGGAAAGATTACTGAGTTCTGCAGACATCACAAGTGTAGGCCACAACCTCCCTTGCAGCCTGTACTTGTGACAATTGTTTCTCCCATTGGGCACAAGTGCACTGTGATTTTTTTTTTTTTTGGCCGTGGATCTGAAACCAACTGTTGTTCTTGGACCTTTACTTCTGCAAAATGTTGTTATGAAATTTTAACCATCAGCTGCAGTGTACCAGCTAATGTTTGCGTATGTGCAAGTGTGTATTCAAAAATGTAGCGTACTTTCATTTTTTATTAAGACTTGCTTCTCTTTGCTCCCAGCCCTTCAGTAATGGCCTGGTGACTGTAATGGTGCCCCAACTTCGACGGGAGAACAGCCTCCTGCTGTGGAATATCTATGATTTGAATGTGCCTGTTCACACCTTTGTGGGACATGATGATGTGGTGCTGGAGTTCCAGTGGAGGAAGCAGAAAGAAGGTCAGAGCTACAGGGCTGGCAGAGAACTGTCAAATCGAATATTTTATATGCCAGGATAGCCCATGAGCAGCTTGTGCTCATTTTCATGGATGACCTTGGTCATTGCAAACAGTCATTACATTCTGTAGACATTAGAACATAAAAGTTTAAATGCAGTAAAAATGTATACATTGCTGGTTCACTTACTACCATTGAACATGTTTATTTTTTATTTATTCATTTATTCAGGGGTTGTAAAGCTGATGGCCATCGGCCCGATAATTAAGTAAAAATGTCTGGCCCTCAGAAAATAATGGTGGCCCACTGGGAAATGTATTTCTAGTACTGTATATAAAATGATGACATCTGCTGCAATGTGTGATGCAGTATTATACAGTGGGGTCTAAAAATTCAGTTTCTTGATTGGTTGGCTGCTACTTTATGTTGTGGGGTAATTTTTGTATAACCAGCGCATAAAGTACCGACCAACCGCACATTTACAAAAAAAAAAAAAAAATATTCCACACAGATTGCTTAGCGTTCCAGTACACTCTCGCAAAGCCGCCATTTTTTGTCCTACTGCATGGCACACAGTACCAGGAAGTCAGTCAGTGAAAGCGAAACTGACAAAAAAATGGCAGATTTGCTGAATTCCCTCAACGATCGGTCACTTGGCCCATTCTTTTAGTATTTACAGCCACTGACATCCACTTGCCCCTCAACAGGGGTGGGTGAGGCATTCTTGGGTGGGAGTTTATCCCGCTACTCAGCTAGATTGGGGAATTTGTGGTTCAGACCTTCAGCAACCTGAGAGGGCTCAGTTATGAAACCAGCATCGGTGAGCAGGTTGATCTGACTCTGCTTGGTGCCTGGTTTAATTAGGGAATTCACCATGGCCCAGAACCTATGAAGGTCACCCAAATTGTGGGTCTGTTGGTTTAAGAATGGAGGCCTTTAGGGATTTGGATTCTCCGATAGTTGTTCCAGGTGGCAGGGGATGGAAAGGATTTATAGGCCACTTGTAGGAGATTTTTGTTAGCCACCTGGAGTTCCCACCTATTACTGTCTTGGTGGTGGTGGGGAAGTGTTTGTCTTGGATGGAAGACAGGGCAGCAGCGAGTCCACATTAGTTTGAGTGTAGAGGACAGACCAATTTACAGCCCTAATGCCCAAGTGCATTTTATCTGTGTTACTGTTGGAGAAATCCCTGATGGACGAAAACTTTGGTGGGAATGTGGGGGGCTGGCAGGACCTTGTACAAAAAATGGAGGCGTGGTCAGTGACGGAATCAGACAGATGACCATGTCCTCCTAGATTGTTATAATCCCAATCAATGAGGGAATGACTGGAGGACTTGGGGTTGAGCCATGTGGAGGAGGAGATAAGTTGGGTGAGGTTTGTGGGACAACAGATGGACCAGACACCGAACTTCCCGGTTCAGCACACAATCTCTGTGTGATGTTTATTCAAAATACAGGAAATAAGCTTCTGCAATGCCATATTCCTTCTTCAGTACATCAGTTTGTAGCAACAGACTGTGTATGTCCTTTCTTTGCACTTAATCAGCACCTGCTGACACTGATCTCTGATCTAAACACTTCTAGCCAAAACCCTTCACCCCTGTGCGGGCCCCATTTGCTTGGGTAGTGGGGGCTCAAAAAGAAAAAAACAAAACAAACTAAAAACAAAGAACCTCAGTGCAGAAACACTGAAACATGGGTTACCCCAAAGGGCATTGGCAGCAAATCAAGTTTCAAAGAAATACAACATCATACATACTTCCATAATGCAAAGCATCATGGGATATATGCAAATCACCATGACATTTCAGACTTGTTCAGTTTACAGCAATTTACATGCATTTTAAATAGCACAACTAACTTAATTTCTACAATAGTCACCTAGTACTTTTTACCATTATCAGAAACACCTAGTGCCATGGTATTTTCAACATTTACAGGTTTCATAAACATAAGGTATATACATCAAAGTATTTTATAACATAGTGCTATTACATACTAAATCCAACGACAGTAAACAGTCTGTTTTACATACGCTTGGAGGTCACCACAATAACCTCCCTTTACAAGGACCTGAGAGGGAAAAGGAAAATTAAAGAGGACACTATAGCATAGTCAAGAAAGGGAAGGGGGTGCCCATGGGTGGCCAACCTTATGGACTAGAAATTGTAATGGATAGATTAGGCTAAGAAATAGAAGAACTGTTGCAACAGATTTAAGAAAAGGTCAGTCCTCAAGAGTGGCAGGAGCTTCCTGTCACAAGGATTGTTTTAGCAGCTACACATACTCCGGTTGCTGGCAATTTAGCCAGTTTAGGTTGACGTTCCCTACCATTATAAGATCTTTCAATGGGGAGAGATGGCCAATACGCTGGGCAAGTTGTGCATGTCCATTCGGAACACCACTGGGAGGATTATATACGCAACCTATGTAAAATGTACTTGCAGACCCAAGGGTCAGTTCATTTATGATCCATTTGGGAAGGGAGTCATGAGTGTTACTGCATGAGATAACTGAAGCTTTTATGTGCTTCTTATAGTACGAGAGCACCCACCACCCTTTTTTTTTTTATCCTTGTTTGTCCTTCCTGAACAAGTAATAGCCCTTAACTAACAGTTTGAGTCTGGAATAGAGGGCTTTAGCCATGATTCAGTTATGCAGAAACTATCAGGGTTGTAGAAGGCAGTCCATGCCTCAAGCTCAGTGATCTTGGAAAGGAGGCTACATATAGTCAAGTGTGAGATCTTTAACCAGTGGCTATTCACCCAGAGGGAGTTGGTATGACTTAGCGAGGGTGTAAGCGGCCCTGGGTAGCTTTCTATGTCACCACCCTGTAGTAGCAGCAATAGGGGGTCGGGGTTCCTGCCGCCACATCGTAATAGCTACCTTTGAGTGGGACTAAGTGAGAAAATGTAAGAACCCAGAAGACTAAAGTACCACTTCTCCAAAAAGGTGAGACGTAATGGGGAGTGAGTCGGGTAAGGGGTGATTCACCAAGGGTGCGGTGGAGTATTTCATCTGACCTGCTTGATCCCTTTCTTAAAATATAAGCACAGGAGTCACAGAGCAAAGTGAGGCATAGGAGGAGAGTGCATAAGATAGATGTGATCACTAGTAAGTACATTGCAGGGTGGCATCGCATGGCAAAATCTTAGGTAGTTGTTTTAGCAAAGTCACTCAGTTGGGGAGGAAAAAGGTACTGCAGTGTTGGTTAGTATAATGTGGGCCCCTGGATTGAGGTATCCTGCTAGGGTACTGTATGCCAAGGACCTAACTTTATCTCGGGGGGGTCAAACAGGTCTTCATATTTGTCCCCTGCTTATAATGTACTCAGATACCCTCATACCAGACATTCAAAAATTTAGATGTTGAGGTATTAAAGGGAATTTGTACTGGCAGTTGGAAAATGCAGCAGTTGTCAAAATTGGCAACTGATTGTGGGGCAAACAGCAGGCGTTATTGTCATGCATAGGGTAGCAGCAGGACCAGATGTAGTCCGGCAGGCAAAGATGATGTATTGATGTAAGCCTCCTTTGTAATAAAAATGAGAACAAACAAATTATAGAAAATATATGAAATATCAGAGTTGTCTAAATATTATCGTAATTGCATCTAAATATTATTGGAATCGAGTCTAAATATTATTTGAATTGGGTCTGGATATCAGAATTGTGAATAAATGTTATTGGAGTTGGATGTAAATCTTTTCGGAATTGATTCTAAATCTTATTGGAATTGGTTCTAAATTTTATTTGAATTGGTTGTAAATCTTATCCGAATTGGATCTAAATGTTATCAGTATTGGGTCCGAATATTATTAAAATTGAATCTAAATTGTTTTGACATTTAATGTAAATGGCATTGAAACTAGGTTTAAATATTATCAGAGTTGGGTCTCAATATTACTGTAATTTGCTCTAAATATTATCGAAATTTGGTCCAAATGTTGAACTTTGGTCTAAATATTATTTAAACCAGTGTGCATGCTGTCATAATGGGTTCGTAATATGATTGCAGTTGAGCCTAAATATGATTTTATTTGGTGTCCAATCCCATAAGCACTTGGCACCTCACAAATACAGCTAAGCAATAAATATCATAAACAAAAAAAATTAAACATCCATATCCAGCAATATACATGAAAACTCCTGCAGTCCCAAATACAACAGTGATAACAATAGAGTTTAATTTTCATCAGGATAGGCCAATTAACTCATTACTACCTGGGCGGCCATCTTGTGTCAAGTAAACAATGGATAGTTTGGACTTCTTAAGAAGCTATTGGAAGTAATGAGTTAAGGGCGTGGCTAGCCGCCAATTGGAAAAGAGGTCTCTTGCGAGGGCTCCCGACTGCTACAGATAATTTCTTTACAATATAGATAAGTAGATATCAACTTTATATAGGGCCCCTTCCTGGAGGCTCAGAGTGCTTAACAATATTTAAAAACAATCCATACAAACACATAACACACTTCAAGACACAACATAATGCAGAGATCAATATAAAATTCTGTTGTCCAATTAAATCAACTCAATAATAAAAAGCAATAAGTGCGTTTTTAATCCTTCTTTAAAAGTTTCCACCGAGGGTGCCTCCCTTAGATGTCCCTGCAAGGAGTTCCACAGGGTCAGTGCGGCAACTGAGACAACCTGGATCCACCACTAGTACTTCTGTTTTGTTGGGGTTGAGTCGTAGCCAGTTGTGAGTCATCCAGTTCTGGATCTCCTCCAGGCAGGTGTTGAACACCGAGACCGCCATCTAGTTTCCGGATCCATAGGACAAGTATACAGTAGCTGGGTATCATCAACGTAACAATGAAAACCCAACCCATACTGCCCGATAATGTCTCCCAATGGCAGCATGTACACTGTGAACAACAATGGCGACAGGACCGACCCCTGCAGACCTCCACAGCATAGAAGCATCGCGCTAGATGACACTAACCCCTTTGTCACCCTTTGCACTCTATCCATGAGGCAGGACCTAAACCAGTTGATGACCGTTCCAGTTAGTCCACACCAGTTCCACAGTCAGTCCAGCAGCACCGTGTGGTCAATGATGTCAAACGCTGCTGAGAGATCGCAGGGGACTAAGATGGTACACTCTCCCCTATCTCTCGCCATTAGGAGATCATTTAGCACCTTCACCAGGCCGGTCTCCGTGCTGTGCCCAGATCTGAAAACACTCAGAAGTGGCAGAGGAGACAAGATGTGTCTCGAGCTAGATAGACACCATGTTCTCTAAAACCTTCCCTAAGAATGGGAGGTTTGAGATCAGTCTGTAATTGCTGAGACACTCCAGGTCCCTGAGGGTTTCTTCAAAAGGGGTCTAACCAAGGCCTCTTTCAGTGACATGGAAAAGAGCTCACTCTCAAGGGAACTCCAGACAATCCCAGCAACCACAGATCTTATATTGTCCACACATCCAACCAAGAGTCGGGTTGGGCCTGGGTCAAGATCACAATATGTTGGTCACAGCCTGAAGACCATGTCAGCCACCTCCTCCACTCCCAACTGGATCAGACTCAGCCCATACAAGAGGGATGCCCTGGCATGCCTCAGGTCGACCCCTACAAGCCCTTTGGGCAACAGTGGAAGAGCTCTTGGGCCTGATAGAGGACACTTTGTCGGCAAAGAACAGAGCAAACTCTTTGCACCCTGTGATTGAACCTACTCCTCCCGCTCGGAGATGGGCCGGATGTAATACCCCATCCACTGTGTGGAAGAGCTGAACTGGTCTGTTCCTTGCCGCAGCAATCTTCCTTGACAATCTGTTTTTTTTTTTTTTTTTTGGGAGAGTGCCCCCTGATAGTCACCATAATGTGACCTCAGGGCCAATTTGTTCTCCATCAGTCTGGGTCTCCTCCAGTGATGCTCCAGCCTCCGACCCTTTATCTTTAATTCCCTAAGCTCTCCATCAAACCAGGGGGGCTTTCAGTGAGTAGTTAAAGGTCAGACACGAACAGGTGCGATCGAATTGAAGCCTGTGCCGACATCCCTATTATAGACTGCCACTGCCTCCTCCGGTCCAGTCGCACATGCAGTCTCCACACTTGATAGGTCCAGCACCGCCTGTAGTCCTGCTGGGGACAGTTCCCATAAAGGGCAGTATGGGACCATCTCCACAGAGGATGGACCTCAGGGGGCCCCAAACATGAACCCCACAATGCTATGATCCGACCAAATGTCTGGATCAAACTTGAGGCCATTGACCCCAAGACCCAAAGTGAAAACCAGATCCAATGTGTGACCGTGCGAGTAGGTCACTGAGGTGACAGCTTGCGACAGGCCCAGAGCTTCCATGCTCTGCAGGAGGTTGCATCCAAAGGACAAGAGTCTGTTGTCGACCCAGGTGTTGAAATACCCCTAGAATTAACCATCTGGGGGATTCCAACACCAGGCCGGTGACGAAGTCTCCGACCTCCCACAGGAATTCCTTCTCCCTGACCAGTGGGCAGTAAATCAGAAGGATCCTGTAACCTGTACCAGGACCCCCTCGCGTGGCAACACTCTCAAACAACCTGGTAGAACCCACTGGTAGCAACATGAGGCTGAGGCTGGCTTTAAAACAAATGGCCACCCCCCCCCCGCCTCAGTGATCCTTTCTCACTTTCATCCAGCTAGATCTCTGTGATGCAAGCCAGGTCTACTAATGAAACCCAAGTCTATTATTGTGGTCTTGTTCCTTATCAACCTGGCATTGCAAAGCATAGCCCAGGAAGGATGAGGGAAAACTGCTTGGTCAGCCACCTGCCCACTGTCATCGGTGAACAGGTCAAGAAGCATCGGGAAACCAGGAGCAGTTGTAAAATTTGCAATAGGTGATTTATTATTAGTGGCAGAGGCAGTGGTGACACCTTTGTTGAAGAATGCTTCTTTGGACCCAGACTGTCTCGCAAACTACAGACCTATCTCTAACCTTCCCCTTTGTGGGGAAGGTGATTGAGAAAGTAGTGGCTGTACAGCTGGAGAACCATTTGACCATCCATAGCATCTACGAACCCTTCCAGTCCGGTTTTTGAAAGAGGCACAGTACGGAGACTGCGCTGGTTCGGGTGCTCAGTGATCTCCTGATGGCGAGAGATCAGAAAAAAACGGTCCATTTTGGTATTTCTTGATCTGTCATCAGCTTTTGGCACCGTGGCCATGGGGTGCTGCTCAAGCGCCTGAGATTCATATGTGGTCTATCTGGTTCGGACCACAGATGGTTTACATCTTTTCTCACTGGTAGAACTCAGAGGGTGGTGTCAGGGTTTTTTAATCTGAGCCTATCTCTCTCTCATGTGGGGTTCTTCAGGGCTCGGTGCTGTCCACCATGTTGTTTGCAGTGTGTATGCTGCCCCTCAAAGACATTGTAACATGGTATGGGCTGAGGTTTCATTGCTATGCTGATGATACCCAGCTCTACCTGTCTTTCGAGCCCAACCAAGATGGAGTACTCTTGGTATTTAACAACTGCCTCGCTGGAATCCAGGATTGGATGAAGCCCAGTTGGCTGAAGTTGAACCCAGGGAAGACTGAGGTGATGGTTGTGGATCCAGGTCACTGGATGGGGGGGATGGGGGCAGGTCAACCCACGGGATTTTACCTGGGGGATTCTAAGCTCCCTACCTCTGAATGGTTGTGAGACGTAGGGGTGATACTTGACGGAGGGTTGACACTTCGATCTCAGGTGTCAGCTGTCGTTAAGGTATCCTTTTATCATCTGAGGAACATAGCTAGGGTCAAGCACTTTGTTCTGTCCGGTGACCTTCCTACATTGATCCACGCCTTTGTGACCTCGCGTCTGGATTATTGCAACTCCCTTTACTTTGGGCTACCGGGGGCTGATATCCACCACCTGCAGCTGGTGCAGAATTCTGTAGCTCGGTTGTTGATGGGGACTCCTTGGTCTTCCCATATCACACTGGTGCTGCGTGAACTGCACTGGCTGCCAGTTCAGTGGCGGATCACCTTCAAAGTCAGATTACTGACTTATAAGGCCCTGCGTGGACTGAGCCCTGACTACCTGAAAGAGCTTCTGGTTCCTTACCACCCCGAGTGACTGCTCCGCTCGGCCGATGAAGGTTGCTAGAATCCTGAGGTTTCTTTAAAATCTTCAGGGCCGGGCATTTACTGCGTGGCCCCAACACTCTGGAATTCTCTACCTCGTCAAATTAGGGAGTGCGTGACTGGGGGGGGGGATTTAAACAGGCATTAAAGACATATTTATGGAGCAGGGCTTATTGTGATTAGGAAGACTGATTTTAAACTGTATATTATATTTATTACTGTGGTTGTAGCATTGTTTTAATGTGTACTGCACCTTGATATTTGAAAAGCGCATTAAAAATAAAGTTATACTGAACAATTTAATTTTTTTATTTCACTGTTACTATAATAATAATCTATGTACAAAGGCAGTATAAACAGAGAAAGTCCACCTGGCTTTCTTCTCAATTTCCAATCTCAGTCTCTGTTTCTCTCTTGCAAGAAATTACAGCTCTGTTTTTATAAGTCTTTGCAGCCCCCGCTAGTTAAGAAAACAGCATGCTTCTCACACAATGTTCTTGTAAGTTTCAACAAGTGCAGCAAAAAGAACATTGTGTTGTGACCCAGAACTGACCTCTTGCTTACAGCTTCTGAGAGTTTGCAAACAGGTTAACCCCTTGAGTTCTTTGCAGTAAATTTTTTTTTTTCATAATTTCTGTTTATCTCTGCCTGCCTACCCTCAGTGCCCACTCTTTCGGGCCGCTCATCACCATCTCTGCCCCCTACTTGGGATCTGCCCCTACAGTGCCTCACCTCCTACTTCCTCCTGCACAGCGGGGTCTGTCCGGAATCGGTGGTCTCGGATGGCCTGGAGCGGTCGTCATCTAGGACCGCCGAGGGGTATTTTCCATTTTTCTGTGGTTTCCCCTGTCCCAGCCCCCTGAGACGCCGGTGCAAGGACGATGAGCGTCCAGAGAGGAGACGTACTGATGCACATCCCTCCCAAGCGCCTACAGATGTCCCCCCTCCCTGACTCTGTTAGACGGAGCCACCAACCCCTTGAGAGCCCGTGTTCCCACCGGCTCTCTCAGGATGTCAGGTGCGTACTGCAGCCCTGGTATCCCACCCCAGAGGGAGGAGAGCATCCGTTAGGATGCACAGTCCTCCCTCCCCCTGCCGACCAGAGCTCGGTCCCAAACCCGGGTTGCCGGTGTAGTGTGAGGTGTGGCTGCCAGCGCCTCAACCCTCAGCACTACCGGGCCGGCCTTTGCAATAATTTCAATAGTATAATTATGTACATTTCAACAGTAAAACTATATACATTTCTAAACAAAGGGATCCCAGTATCCGTTACATTTCCACATAATGATTCACATATATTTTTATACCAGCAGATGTGCAAGGGGGGGAGAGAAGACAGAACAGCAAGAGAAGGTAGAGAGGTAGTGAGAGACAGAGAATTGCAAAACTGTTGGGGTGATCAAGTCCTAGGTCTCATGAGAAAATTTGGTTGTGCAACCAGACCGACAAGAGACAAAAAAGGATAGAATAGAACAGATCCTTGCATTTAAACTCTTTCTCCAGAACAACTGGGACAAGGCCCTGTTCAACCCTGACACATACCCCACTGCTTAAGAGGGAACCTGTTTTACAAAAACAGGTTTCCAAAACTTTCTTTAAATTCTCCTTTAACATGACAGTAGCTTGTAATCTTTATAGGTCAGTGCATATGCAGCACATCAAACAGACAAGTTTCAACTCACACTATTTTTTCAACCTTCGGAATTCTCAGTTCCTGATCCATATTTAGACAGAAAATCAGCATTGACATTCTCTTTCCCAGATTTGTGCATCACTTTAAAATTAAATGGCTGTAGTGCCAGGTACCACCGTGTGATTCTAGAATTTTTATCCTTCATTTGGTTAAGCCAACAGAGAGTATTGTGATCTGTTACAAGTACAAAGTCAGCTCCTAGTAAATAAAACTTAAGGGACTCCATGGCCATACCAGGTCATAATGTCATATGCATAATAGCGTACGACATTATGGCAAGCCTGGACCTGTGCGCTGTCCGAGTTGGACCCCCCCCCGGAGTTGGGAATCTTTAGTGGGGGGGGTCCAGGGGCACAGGGTGCAGAGTCCCCCACAGAACAAAAGCTACCAGAAATCACGCAACGCGATTGTGCTGCACGGCATTCTGCCATGCGACATACTGACCCCGTTCCCTCCATGGCCCACTTTGCTACAAGGCATTCCTTTTCAGTGGTGGAATACCTTTTCTCTCTGTCGTGCAACTTCCTACTAACATAGAGAATAGGATGTTCTTTCCCATCTGTATGCTGACTCAAGACTGCCCCATGGGCTACCTCTGATTCATCAGTCTATAACATAAATTATTTCTTAAAGTCTGGGCTTCTTAAAACAGGGGCTGAACATAATGCAGCCTTAGTGGCTTGAAAAGCCTCATCACACTCTGCGGTTCATTTCACATTATTTGGGAACTGTTTCTTTGTGAGTTCAGTGAGGGGAGTTGCTAACTTAGCAAAGCTGGGAACAAATCTCTGCTAATAACCAGCCAGCCCTAAAAATTATCTGACATGTTTCTTGGTTTTAGGGACAGGGCTGTTAGCTATAGCTTCTATCTTGGACACCTTTGGCTTGACGTCTCCATTTCCCAAAACATAGCCCAAATATCTGGTTTCCTGCGTGCCCAGTGCACACTTGGTAGGATTAATTGGTGGACTTGCCTCTATGATCGATTAGATAACTGCTCATAGGTGTTCCAGGTGGCTTTTCCAGTCTGGATATACACCACGACATGATCCAGGCACGCAGCACAGTAACTAGTGTAAGGGGATAAAATTACATCCATGTACCACTGGAATGTAGCGGGTGAGCCATGTAAACCAACCGGCATGGTGGTGAACTGATAGAATCTTATAGGAGTGGCAAATGCAGTTTTGTCTCTGGTTTGTTTAGCTAGGGGGATTTGCCAGTAACCCGTGATGAGATCGAGGGTACTGATATACAGTATTTGGCACTCCCCAGTCTGTCCACCAAATCATGTGTTCTGGGCATAGGATAACTGTCAAATTCTAACACTTGATTAAAATCAAGGCAGATTATTACACGCCCTTCTGTTTTGTTTACAGTCACCATTGGTGATGGCCAAACACTTCTCGACTCCTCTATGATACCCAGTTCTTTCATTTTGTTGTATTTCCTTAACCGTGTCTGCTCTTAACTGCTCTGGTAATCTGTATGTCTTTTGTCTTAATAAGACAAGCATTCCTTATCACTATTACATGCTCGACCCCTTTTGCTCAGCCTGGTACTGTGGTAAAAGTACTGTTAAATGTTTTTAGCAAGTTACAGATTTCTGCAGTTTGTTCGGAGGTTAAGGAAACATTCACCTTGACAGCATCAGCAGTTACAGTTTGTTCCAATCTATCATAAGCTATATCAATATCTTTTTTATCAATTTCTGGTAAAACTAGCAAAGCAGCCTTTGGTGTTTTTTTTCAACTGATTTCTTGAGGAGGTTAGCATGATATATCTTTGTAGGATTTTTCCTTTCCGGGGTATCAGTCTCATAGCTAACTGTTCCAGTATGTCTGAGAACCTTATAAGGCCCTTGCCACTTCATTAACAGTTTATTTTCTGTAGTGGGTAATGTCACAAACGCACTCCGGGGGTGAGGCCCTCTGCTTCCACAGTGCCCAACCTCAAAGTGCAATATGTGAACAGAAGACAAAAAGGGACACCCTCCTGTCTGTTTTTGGTCCGAGCAACTACCGGTCTCGAGTTCTGTAGTCAAATATGAACCCTTCTTCGCTAGCTCACCCAGGTAACCAGTACAAATATCACACCCTCTTCAGAGAAAGCAGTGCAGTACTTAACCCAGTGGGTACACAACCTGGTTCACAATCCCCCTTCTCACTCAGTTGAGACGTAGGTATTTTCTTACCTTGCTGCATAAGGTGACACACTATAAGCAGTTTAACAGTTCTGTCAGAATTATCAACACTGTCTCAGCATTCACAGTCAAAATGAGAAAATGACTCGGGCAGGATTTGAAGGAAAACAGAGTTTACTAAAATTAAAAATAGTAAATAAAATACAAAACACAGAACATATAACATTAATGGTACAGTCAAAAAAAGAAGGAAATGGAAATTACAATACAAAACGCCTTTTTACTGAGTAACTGATCCTACCCCAGTTTTTTGGTAAATAGTGGTGCTGAAATTACCTAATTTTATTAGAAGTGCTTCTTAAGAGTCCAGAACATAAGTGTCTCTTGAAAGTCCAAACACAAATATGCAGTGTTCCCTCAGCAACTTGACAATGTAATACCCAGCTTGCGAGGTCATAGCTCTGTGGTGATGCTGGCTGTGAGGTCACTCTCATTCCTACATACAGAATTAGTTGCATGCCACTGCACATTGCTAAACATTCCAATTAAAAAAAATATATATACTTTTTGATTAGTGAGCCACAGAGCATGAATTATGATAGGACAGAATATCCCTTTGATCTCTCAGAACAACATCCTGCAAAGCACCTTTCTTCGCTGTGAGGATTTTCACAGGTCTCTGTCAGAATTTGCTTTCCTCCTGATAGGTCATAAAATGCAGTATTTTACAACAGGTTTCCTAGGTTCAAAGCAGGGGCTAGTTTTCAAAGCAGGGGCTAGTTTTATAGCCTGTTATATCAGCCAACACAGACTTTGACAGGCAGATATCACAAGGAAGCTTTTAATTAGTTTATCCACTAGGTCAGGGAAAGGGGCAGACCCTTTTTTTCTCTCTGCTCAAATCCCATGTTCCATGAAGCTTTGTTGCTTGGCCTGATTCCTAAGCATAAGTCTAAAACATATATTTATATCAAAATTATATGCACATAACTAGTAGATGGTTATCCTGTTACATTCCTTCCTCCTAGACTGAACTTGGGGGAATCTATTCCTATGCATGGAATGAGTTCCCCCAAATTCAGTTCACTGCTCTGTTGGAAGAACCAGTTTGCGTTTGCTGCCCCTGCCCTGTGAGTGACAGTCATGTTGTAACCCTTCAAGGCAAGGCTTCATCTTAAAAGCCTACCGTTTGTTTTACCCATCTGTACCAGCCAAGCCAGAGAGTTATGATCTGTTTGTACCTCAGAGTGCCTCCCATAAAGGCATGGCTCTAATTTCTCTAGTGCCCACACCATTGCAAGGCATTCTTTCTGTACTGTAGAATAAGCCTGCTCCCTGGGAAGGAATTTCTTACCGAGGTACACTATTGGGTGATCTTTCCCTTGGTTGGAAGTCTGGCTAAGTACTGGCCCAGTACCCACATTGGAGGCATCTGTCTGGACTACAAATGGTTTATTGTAGTCTGGACTGGCTAATACGTGAGCACCGCACATTGTATCCTTTGGCCATGTAATAAAGGGTCGTTCACAGGCTGGTTCCCATTTTACCTTTTTAGGCATTCTTTTCTTTAGCAGGCCAGATAGGGGAGCTGCCAGAGCACTGTAGTTTGATACAAATTTTCTGTAGTACCTTGCGGTCCCTAGAAGACTTTGAACCTGCTTCTGTGTTTCAGGTCTGGACCACGCCTCGATTGCGTCAGTCTTTACTTATTGGAACGGAGCTTTCAAACAACATGAAGTCTTGTTATATTATGACATATGCAGTATAACCCCAGGTTAGAACTGCTCCGGAGGTGAAAGAGTTAACTTTCCATGCAGGACATGGAATCTTGAGTGCGAGCTCGGTTGAACACTCTGTCTGTTGTAGCTCAAACTTAAACTGTCAGATTCTTTACTCCGCCTCACTGAACGGTCGCTCCGGAGATTCCTCCTGCTGCTCGGTTCGTTTGTTGTTTGTTTTAAAGTGTAATTCTCGTTTATTTTACCGAAATTTAACCGCAATCGTCGGTTCAAGCTCTGTCTGTGGTATTGTAAGTAATAGATAGGCTTTTGTTTATTTTCTTCTGTGTGGAACTTGTAAACGTCTTTTCGGTTCGATTTGAACCGATCAGATTGGGTTTAAAATTACTTTCTAGTCCTTTAGAGTGCGGTTCCCGGTTCTTATCGGTTCTAAAAAAAATGGATTTTATTACGTTTTTTTTCCATCCAACCGAACCTGATGGAGTGCCCTCTGACCAGGGCGAGACTTCCTCGGGTAAACGAAGAGCCAGCTCTGAGGGGCCGGTTCCAACTAAAAGGACTAGAAGGTCAGCTAGTTTGGCAAAAGTTCTTTCTCCAACCGCTGAGGAAATAGCCAAAGCTATTCAAATTGTCCGGTCTCTCTCCCCAGTTCCGTCCGAACCGACACCTTTAGGGAAGCGCTCGGTTCGGACGGTTCCCCCGGTTCAAGATTATGATTTTGAGGATTTTTATGAACCGGAGGAAGGGGAGGAGGGGTATGAGGAGAGTGAGTGTGATGTTGAAAGTCTGGATGTGCCCATTGAACCGGACATCTCTCCAGACAGACCCTCAGGAGTTTCCCTCCCAGGTTATCTGAGTCCCCTTCTCATTTTTTGTTTTACAAGAAAGTTGCTGAGACTCTGCAACTCCCTGTTGAGGAAGCTGTTGATGATCAGGAAGAGCCTGATTTTGTGGAAATGATGGATATTCCAGAGTCTAGAGACTGTCTATTCCTTGCACAAATCTTTAGGAAACAGACAGTGAAAATTTGAAAACTCCTCATTCTATCCTCCCTGTGGATAAAAGGATGGACAAGAGGTATGCTTTATCAGGCTCTGATACGGAGTTCCTATCCCAACAGTGCAGCCATGTGGGGGTAGTGCAGGCTGCAGCCTGTGACAAGGCTAATATTCCTCTAGCCTCTCACCCTCCTGAAAAGGATTCCAGGAGGATGGATGCCATGGCAAAGAAACAGTACATGGCAGCATCCTTGGGACTCAGACAGGCAAATTATATGGCTTATGCAGCTAGGTACCAGAAATCCAGGTGGGATACCGTCCTGGCCCTAGCAAAACAGGCCCCTGACCAGCTTGCCAGGGAGCTGGAGCAGGTGGCTGCGGATGGTATTGAGGCATCCAAGCTGCAATTTCATGCTGCAGTAGACTCTAATGATGTTTCATCAAGAGTCATGGCTACATCTGTGTCTCTTCGCAGAATGGCCTGGCTCAGATGTACTGCCCTGTCACAGGATACCCAGTCTAAGGCTATGGATTTTCCTGTTGTGGGAAATCCTCTGTTTGGGGAGCAGACAGAGAATTATATGATGAAAATGGATGAGTATAGGACCACCTATAGGAGTGCACAGGCCAAAGAAAGGCAAGTCACTCCTCAAAGGCTGCATGTCAGGGGCAGGGGCAGGCCTTTTCATAGGCCTTTTTACCAAGCCCAGGCCTCCTCTTCTGCTTATGCCCAGAGGGGTTCTTTAGAGGAAGGGGCAGAAGGGGTTCTAGTAAGCCTGCTTCTACCCTCAACCCAAAGCCCTGCAAACAGGCTCCTGATGGTGTGGCCAGGGCCGATTCTCCTGTACCGGTAGGGGCAGGCTGGCTTACTTTGTCCAGGACTGGAAGTCTTTAACATCAGACAAGTGTGTCCTGGAAGTAGTAAGCCAGGGACTGGTTCTCAGCTTCAAAAATTTCCAAGATGAGAGCCAGGTCTTTCCACCTGCAAACCCATCAGACGCACTTGCCCTAGAAGTAGAAGTTTCTTCCCTCCTGGCTCTCAGAGCCATGGAAAGGGTTCCACCCATACACCAGGGCAAAGGGTTGTACTCCAGGTACTTCCTTACCCCAAAAAAGACAGGAGAATGGCGGCCCATCCTGGATCTCAGGTATCTAAACAAGCACCTTTTAAAACCAAAGTTCAAAATGGTGACCCTGGGGATTATTTTACCCTCTCTAAGGCCAGGGGACTGGCTAGCCTCCCTGGACCTCAAGGATGCCTACTTCCATGTTCTCATCAGAAGCTCCCATCGAAAGTACCTCAGATTCGAACTGCCCTCAGGCCATTACCAGTTCAGAGCAATGCCCTTCGGCCTCACCTCGGCCCCGAGGGTGTTCACAAAATGCCTGGCAGTAGCAGTTGCTCATTTAAGAAGGCAAAAGATTGCCATCTTTCCTTATCTGGACAACTGGCTCATTGTAGGCCAGTCTCCAGAACAGGTCAAACTACACTTACAAGTAACCCAGCAACTGCTTACATCTCTAGGTTTCCTTCTCAATCTTCCAAAGTCAGTTCTGGAGCCTGTCCAGCTTCTCACCTTCATAGGCGCAGAACTGAACACACAAGAAAGCCAGAGCCTTCCCTCCTCTGGAAAGAGCAAGGACCCTGGTGTCTCTGGCCTCTTCTTTCACCCTGCAGGTCTCTCGACCAGTGAGGCATTTTCTACAGCTCCTGGGGCACATGGCTGCTTCTACAGCAGTAGTGCAGGGAGCGAGATTTCAGATGAGGGACATTCAGTTCCATTTGAGAGCCTTTTGGTCTCAAAGGACAGTGACTCGAACCCTGATCCAGGCCCTTCAGTGGTGGCAGGATCAGAACAATCTGAGACAGGGGGTTCCCTTCACTCCCCAGTCTCATTCATTGACCCTTACTACAGATGCATCCCTCTTGGGGTGGGGAGCTCACATGGGCGACCTTTCCAACCAGGGGCTGTGGTCCCCTCAGGAGTCTCTGCTCCACATCAATTTGCTGGAACTCAGAGCAGTTTTTCTAGCACTCCAGGTTTTTTCCACATCTGTCCAGAACAAGGTTGTTCAGGTCAGAACAGACAATACCACTACAATGTGGTACATCAACAAGCAAGGGGGCACTCGCTCACGGCCTTGTGCACTCAAGCAATGAAGTTGTGGTCTCTGGCTTATTCTCTCTGAACGCCCTTACGGCAGTTCACCTTCCAGGCAAGGACAATGTCCTAGCGGATGCTCTCAGCAGGATTTCCCAGGGCCATCACGAATGGGCACTGGATCCCTAGTTCTGGAGGTAGTAGTTGCCAGATGGGGCACCCCAAATAGATCTCTTTGCAGCCCCAGACAATCACCAACTTCCCTTTTTGCTGCAGGCCCCAGTCTTGGGCTCAGTCCTCCGGATGCCTTCCTCCTCAGTTGGGAAGGGAAGTTTCTCTATGCTTTTCCCCCCTTCCCCCTTCTTTTCAAAGTGCTAGTCAGAATCAGATCTCAGTCCTGCAAGATGATCCTGATTGCTCCAGATTGGGCCAGGCAGCCCTGGTACCCACTCCTCATGTCCTTAGCAGTCCACCCTCCCTTTTGTCTTCCCAGGAATCACAACCTGTTAACTTGTGCCCAGGGGAGAGTTTGGTTTCCGAACCTCAAATCTCTCAATCTCAAGGTATGACTCTTGAAGAGTTAGAGTTTGCTGACCTACACCTTTCCCAAGGTGTATTGGATATATTGAAGGCCTCTAGGAAGCCTTCCACCAGGGCTACCTATAATTCAAAATGGAAGAGATTTTCCATATGGTGTGCTGGTAAACATATTTCCCCAGAATCTGCTGGCGTGCCCACGATCCTGGATTATTTGGTGCATTTGAATTCCTTGGGGCTGAGACCAGCTACCCTAAAAGTGCATTTGGCAGCTGTGTCTGTCTTCTTATCAGCAGGTAAGCCCTCTTCTTTACCAGCTCACCCTGTGTTCTCCAAGTTTTTTAAAGGGTTGCTTCACACCAACCCCCCGTTCAGGGACCCTGCCCCTGCTTGGGATCTTAATATTTGCATCGCTCAGCTTATGTAACCCCGTCTTTTGAGCCATTGTCTTCAGCAGAGCTTAAGTACTTGACTTGGAAAACTGTGTTTCTGGTAGCCATCACCTCTGCCAGGCGCATAAGTGAGCTACAAGCTTTGTCAGTGGAGCCTGATTTTATCTCCTTTCATAGACATAAGGTGGTCCTCAGGACTAACAGGAAGTTTTTGCCTAAGGTGGTTTCAGACTTTCACCTTAATCAATCCATGTCTCTTCCTGTGTACTTCACTGACCATTCCTCCTCTGGTGAGAGGAGATTGCACAGTTTAGATGTCAAAAGAGCCCTTAGTTACTATATAGAACGTACCAAGGGTCACAGGTTCGAATCCCTCCAATTGTTCCTCACTTATGGTGAGGTTGGTAAAGGGAAACCTGCCACTAAAAGATCCATTGCCAGGTGGATTGTTTCTTGTATCCAATTCTGCTATGAAAAACTGGGTAAGGTTCCTCCCTCAGGCCTGAGGGCTCACTCTACCAGAGGTACAGCTGCGTCTCTGGCTGCTGCCAGGGACATCCCTATCCTAGAGATATGTCAAGCAGCTACCTGGAAAACAGTTCACACTTTTACTAAGCATTACTCCCTGGATATCCAGGCTAGGAGTGATGCTTGATTTGGCACAGCTGTGCTTCAGAGCCTATTTCCCAAGTAGGTTCTGTCTCTCTTCCATGGAGGTACTGCTGTGTAGTCTAAAAAATTACGCACCTTAGTAATGTTGTTTCTTCTAATGGAGTCTTGCTATATTATGACCTCCTCCCCAGCGTGCCCCTCTCTGAACCTCTATTTTTGGGATGTGGGTGGGCAGTGCAATGTTGGCACTTTATTGATGCCCACTTTATTTTCACCCTTTCTAGGGTGCTTAGGTGTTATGCTTATTTTTTCTTTCTTGAATCCCCCGACTTGAGTCTTTGTTTTGGGATCAAGAACAAAATGTGTTTTGTAGTTAGTAGCTAGTGGCAGTGTGAGGTTTACGGCTTCACACAGAACCTTAGTGAGTTTTTGCTCAGAAGATCTGACAGTTTAGTTTGAGCTACAACAGACAGAGTGTTCAACTGAGCTCACTCAAGATTCCATGCCCGCCTGGAAAGTTAACTCTTTCACCTCCGGAGCAGTTCTAACCTGGGGTTATACTGCATATGTCATAATATAGCAAGACTCCATTAGAAGAAACAACATTACTAAGGTGAGTAATTTTTTCTTCCCCGCTCTACTACATGCCTGCCCTAGGTATGCCACCTCAGCCATGGCCACCTGGCACTTTTCAGCTTTCATAGTAAGCCCGGCCCTCTGTATCCTGCCCAGCACTTCCTTAAGGTGGGACAGGTGTTCATTCCAGCTGGTACTGAAGATGGTAATATCGTCCAGGTACACCACAGCTTACTCTTCAGTACCATGTATCACCTGGCTCACCAACCTTTGAAAGGTGGCAGAGGTGGTCTTCATTCTGAAAGGCATTACCTTAAACTCATATAACCCTATCGGAGTGATGAAGACTGACCTCTCCCTAGCTCTGGCAGTTAACTCCACCTGCCAGTACGCTATCGTAGGTCTGGTGGGGCTGTGACAGTACCCATTAGAACTGCCTGTGGGTATGAGGTACACTATTGGGTAATCTTTCCCTTGGTTGGAAGTCCGGCTAAGTACTGCCCCAATACCCACACTGTCTGGACTACAAATGGTTTACTGTAGTCTGGACTGGCTAATACAGGAGCACCGCACAATGCCTCCTTTAGCCGTGTAAAGGCTTTGTCACAGGCTGGTTCCCATTTTACCTTTTTAGGCATTCTTTTCTTTAGCAGGTCAGATAGGGGAGCTTCCAGGGCACTGTAGTTTGATGCAAATTTTCTGTAGTACCCTGTGGTCCTTAAAAAACTCAGAAACTGCTTCTGTGTTTCAGGTCTGGGCTAGGCCTTGATCGCCTCAATCATTGCTTGATTAGGACGGAGCTTTCCCCGTCCTACTACATGCCCTAGGTATGCCAGCTCAGCCTTGGCCACCTGGCACGTTTCAGCTTTCACAGTGGACCCGGCCCTCTGTATCCTGCCCATCACTTAAGGTGGGACAGGTGTTCCTTCTAGCTGGCACTGAAGATGGCAATATTGTCCAGGTAGCAGGTACGCCATGGCTTACTCTTCAGTACTGTGTAAAGCCTGGTTTACCAACCTTTGGAAGGTGGCAGGGGTGTTCTTCATTCCGAATAGCATTACCTTAAACTCCGATGACCCTGTCGGAGTGATGAAGGCTGACCTCTTCTTAGCTCTGGCAGTTAACTCCACCTGCCAATAACCTTTCGTCAGGTCAGTAGTGATAAGGTATGTTGCCACTCCCAGCTTGTCCAGTAGTTTGTCTGTCCGTGACATTGGGTGGGCGTCTGACTTGGTAACTGCATTGAGTCCATGATAGTCCACACAAAAACAAATAGAGCCATCTGTCTTGGGAACAAGGACTATGGGTGAGGCCCAGAGGCTGTGGGAGTTCTGGATTATCCCTAAATCCAGCATTTTCTCCACCTCACTCCTGTTTTCCTTTTGGATGGTCTCTGACACCTGATATGCTGTCCACCATATGGGCGCTTGCGTCCGCATATCTATATTGTGCGTTGTTTAGGGCATTAGTCCAGGCTTGGCATTAAACAATGTGGCAAAGTCTGCTAAAACCCTACCTTACTTCCTGGATCTGGTCCGGGGTCAACTGGGGCGACGTTTTCATTGCCTCCACAGAGGACTCCTGCTTGCTTTCTCCCAGCAAATCCAGAAGGGAGACTTCCTAGTCCGTCCCCTCCCCAGGACTACACACTGCAAAGACCATGTCATTCCTATTTGTATATGGTTTCATCATGTTGACATGGTACATCCTTTGGGTATGTCTCCTGTCAGGCAGTTCTACAATGTCATTTACGTCATTCACCTGACTACTTTGTATGGTCCTGCCCACTCGGCCTGCAGCTTATCTTTCCGGACTGGGATTAGGACCATGACCTCCTGACCCACAGTGTACGAGCAAGCTCTGGCTCTGCGGTCATACCATACCTTTTGCTTTTGCTGGACAGCTGCTAGGTTGCTCTGGGCAGTTCTCATAAACTCCTTCAGGTTTTCTCTAAACTCAAGGACATAATCCACTATGGGAGTTCCCTGGGTGCATGCTTACCTTCCCAGTCCTCCTCCTGGATCAAGTCTAGGGCACCCTGCGTCCATATAAGAGTTTGGGGGGGGAACCTAGTCGACTCTTGGGGCACCTCCCTGTATGCGAGCAACAGGTGGGCAAGGTATTTCTCCCAGTCCCTCCCATGCTGTTCAGCAAAGCTTGGAGCATCAATTTAAGGGTACCAGTAAACCTTTCCACAAGCCCATTGGCTTGCGGGTGATAAGGTGTCGTGCGTCTCTGCACCACCCCACACTTCTCCCACAAACACTTCATCAGGTCCGACATGAAGGAACCCCCTTGATGGTGATAACCTCCTGCAGGAACCAGACACGTGAGAAAATCCCTAGCAAGGCATCTGCCACTTTGTCCTCCATGAGGATAGGGTGACTGCATCTGGGTACCGGGTGGCATAAACCACCACTGTTAGGATAAACTTCTTCCCGGAGGAGCCGGGGGTATTCAAAGGCCCCACAATATCCATTCCTACCCTCTGGAATGGCTTCTCCACTATGGGCAAGGGAATTAGGGCAGCTTGGGTTTTACTACCCACCTTCCCTATTTCTTGGCACTGGTGACAAGACCTGCAGTATTCCTTCACCTGCTGGGTGAAATTGGGCCAATAGAAATTCTAGGCTAACGGCTGCGTAGTGCGTGCGATTCCCAGATGCCCGGACATGGGGATATCATGAGCAGTCTTGAGAAACCGTTCACGGTACACCTGGGGAACGACAAGCTGCCTGACCATCAGCCTCCTCTGTCCTACGCCCCAAGTGACACAGCAGTCCACTATCCTGCACACTCTGTGTCTCCTGGCCACCTCCTGTGTCCCGTCAGATTCTGTCCAAGCCCTCAGCCTCTCTAAACTAGGGTCATTTTTCTGAGCAGCTGCAGAATCTTTACACATTCCCAAGGCATGGGACAGGTCCCCTTCAGTTACTAAACTAGGGTCCCTAGCTCTCTGATAGTTGGCTACCTCTCCCCTCCTCAGAGTAACCTTCTGTAGCTGTTCTGTTAACTGCTACCTGGGGAATTTCTACCCCCTTCACTGTTCTCCATATCAGGAAACAGAGGCTGGGGAATTTTCCACAGGGGCTTCTGTGGGGTCCCGGGAACCACAATTTGCCTTGGACGTCTGACTGCGGGTAAGTGCACACACCATCCCCTTTTGGAAATTGTTCCCTATAATCGTATCCAGGGCCAGATTTTCTGCCACTGCAACTTTTTGCACAGTTTCTCCTGTCTCACCCCAGTCCAGGAGAACACTAGCAAGTGTCAGAATTTTCTCCTCCCCAGTGAATCCCCATACTGTAACAAACTGATTAGGTATAAGCAGTTCAGTGTCAACCAAATCCCCTTTAGTCAAAGTAAGGGATGCCTCCATGTCCCTTAACCCATGGGTTTGCACCCCATTCACAGTAATTGGGTGTATGTGCTCCCTCATGTTTACTGACTTGCTTTCAGGGATACACAAAAAAAACACCTCTTTCCCAGTACCACTTTGTGCACTCTGTGCCTTTTTAGGACCCTGTCTTGTAATATGACCAGGTTGTTTGCAAAACTAACATTCATTATTTCTTTTATCAGGCAAATCCTTTCTTTATAACCTGGGGCTGCCCGCTTTCTGTGGAGGCAGTGAGGGTTTTACCTGCCCTGAAGGTGTGCTTTTCCTTTTCTGCATTGCAACGCCCGCCCCACTCCCTCTCAGAACAGGTCTGCTCCTGGCATAGCGGTCCGAGAGCTTGGCAGCGTCCTGCACTGTTTTTGGATCTCGGTCCTCTAGCCAGGTTTTCAGCTCTGCTGGCAAGCCCAAAAGAATTGCTCCAAAAGTGCAACATCCTCAATTTTCTCTACAGAGTCTGCTTTAATCCCTTCCCTCCAATGTTTCAAAAACTGACGTAGTTTTGTGACTAGCTCCTCGTAGCTGATGTCAGGGCTTCTTCTGAGCTTATGGAACTTAACTCTGTATGCTTCAGCTGTCAAGTCATACTTTTTTAACAATGCAGCTTTAAGTTTGCCATAATCATTACTGTCTTGATTGTCCATTTGACCCGGTGCGTTATGAACTTTACTGGTAAGCAGCGGGGATAGCTGGAAGCTCCGGGACTATCTGTGAATTTTTGCCTGAATGCACACCTTTTCAAATGAATTTAAAAATGCATCCATATCTTCCCTCCTCTTTAAATTCAGCTGTCAAGTTAGAATTTAATTTGTAACCCGGTCCTGGAGGTCCAGGTTCACCCATGCCACTTACCTGCTCTGGCGCTGGTCTTTGGAGTTGAAGCTTCTCCAGTTCAGATTTCCTCTGGCACTCTCTCCCCTCTCACTCAGCCTCTTCCTGCTCTTGCTTGTCCTCTCTGTGTCTCCATCTCCATCTGGAATTTCTTCTTCTCGATTTCCAGCTCCATTCTCCTCAACTCTAGCTGTAGTCTGATCCCCCTCTGGCTCCATCATGGTGGTAACCATTCCCCTGCTGCTGTGGCTCTTGGTTCTCACTGGTCTCGCTGCTGTCCTCTCTGGGACTAGACAGTGCGATAGACTCTGGCACCACCATGTGCAAGGTCTGGTCGCTTTCAGTCACTGACTGTGACTTGAGGCCTTGAGCAGTCACCTATGCATTGTATGCCGCCAGAGCATCCATGAGGTGCTGTTTGTTTCGTCCCTCACAACGGACTGCTCTTTCCTGGCACAACTGCCTCAGGTATTCCCCAGCGTACTTGCTGTAGGTGGAAGCCATCTTCTTCCTTAATCTATGACTACACTAGCGTGCACCCGAAAAAAAAAAAAAAAAAGAGGTAGGGAACTTTGACTGTAGCCAAAATGATATATTTCTTTTTTTTTTTTTTTAAATTGATGCCTTGCTTTGTGTGTGAACTGTTACAGTTTATCAGTCTGACACGCTGGACTGTTAATGCTCGTGTCACCAAATAATTTCACAGTATGCAAACAAATCTTTTTGATTGCAGTACTGCAAACCAAATCTTTTAGATCACACCACTGCCAACCAGATCAGTCACAAATGCACTCCGGGGGTCAGGTCCTCTGCTCCCACAGTGCCCAACCTCGAAGTGCGATATGTGAACAGGAGGCAAACAGGGATGCCCTCCTCTCTGTTTTGCGTCCGAGCAACTAGCAGTCTCAAGTCCTGGGGTCAAGTATGAACCATTCCTCACTAGCACACTCAGGTGATGGGTACATATATCACATCCTCTTCGGGGAAAGCAGTGCAATACTTAACCCAGTGGGCACACAATCTGGTTCACGAGCCCCCTTCTGACTCAGTTGGGACCTAGGTATTTTCTTACCTTGCTGCATGTGGTGACACACTATAAGCGCTTGAACAGTTGTGTCAGAATTATCAACACTGTCCCAGCATTCACACTCAAAATGAGAAAATGGCTCAGGTAGGATTTCAAGGAAAATGGAGTTTACTAAAATTAAAAATAGTAAAAAATACAAAACACAGAACATATAACATTAATGGTACAGTCAAAAAAAGAAATGGAAATTACAAAACAGAATGCCTTTTTATTGAGTAACTGATTCTACCCCAGTTTCAGTTGGTAAATAATGGTGCTGAAATTACATAATTTTGGTATAAGTGCTTCTTAAGAGTCCAGAACACAAGTGTCTCTTGAAAGTCCAAACACAAGTATACAGTGTTCCCTCAGCAACATGACAATATCAGGGGGGAAAAGGGTCCCACCGAGCTTGTGAGGTCACAGCTCTGTGATGATGCTGACTGTGAGGTCAGTCTCATTCCTACATACTAAATTAGTCACATGCCACTGCACACTGCTAAACATTCAAATTAAAAAAAATATATATATACTTTTTAATTAGTGAGCCACAGAGCATGAATTATGACAGGACAGAATGTCCCTTTGATCTCTCAGAACAACATCCTGCATAACACCTTTCTTAGCTGTGAGGATTTTCACAGGTCTTTGTCAGAATTTGCTTTCCTCCTGATAGGTCGTAAAATGCAATATTTTATAACAGGTTTCCTAGGTTCAAAGTGGTTGCTGGTTTTCCAACTTGTTATATCAACTAACACGGGCCTTGACAGGCAGGTGTCAAAAGGAAGCTTTTAATTAGTTTATCCACTAGGTCAGGGAAAAGGGCAGTCCCTTTTCTCTCTCTGTTCAAATACCATGTTCCATGATGCTTTGCTACTTGGCCTGATTTCTAAGTCTAAAGCATACATTTATATCAAAATTATATACACATAACTAATAGATGGTTATCCCGTTACATTCCTTCCTCCTAGACTGAACTTGGAGGAATCTATTCCTAGGCATGGGATGAGTTCCCCAAATTCAGTTCACTGCTCTAACTGTCTGGATAACCCATCTGCATTTGCTGCCCCTTCCCTGTGAGTGACAGTTATGTCATAATCCTGCAAGGCAAGGCTCCATCTTAATTACCTACCGTTTGGTTTACCCATCTGTGCCAGCCAAACCAGCGGTTATGATCTGTTTGTACCTCAGAGTGCCGCCCATATAGGTATGGCTCTAATTTCTTTAGTGCCCACACCATTGCAAGGCATTCTTTCTGTGCTGTAGAATAAGCGTGCTCCCTGGGAAGTAATTTCTTACTGAGGTACACTATTGGGTGATCTTTCCCTTGGTTGGAAGTCTGGCTAAGTACTGGCCCAGTACCCAAATTGGAGGCATCTGTCTGGACTACAAATGGTTTATTGTAGTCTGGACTGGCTAATACGGGAGCACCGCACATTGCATCCTTTGGCCATGTAATAAAGGGTGGTTCACAGGCTGGTTCCCATTGTACCTTTGTAGGCATTCTTTTCTTTAGCAGGCCAGATAGGGGAGCTGCCAGAGCACTGTAGTTTGATACAAATTTTCTGTAGTACCCTGCGGTCCCTAGAAGACTTTGAACCTGCTTCTGTGTTTCAGGTCTGGACCACGCTTCGATTGCGTCAGTCTTTACTTGATTAGAACGGAGCTTTCCCTGCCCTACTACATGCCTGCCCTAGGTATGCCACCTCAGCCATGGCCACCTGGCACTTTTCAGCTTTCATAGTAAGCCCGGCCCTCTGTATCCTGCCCAGCACTTCCTTAAGGTGGGACAGGTGTTCATTCCAGCTGGCACTGAAGATGGTAATATCGTCCAGGTACGCCACGGCTTACTCTTCAGTACCATGTATCACCTGGGTCACCAACCTTTGGAAGGTGGCAGAGGTGGTCTTCATTCTGAAAGGCATTACCTTAAACTCATATAACCCTATCGGAGTGATGAAGACTGACCTCTCCCTAGCTCTGGCAGTTAACTCCACCTGCCAGTACGCTTTCGTCAGGTCTGGTGGGGCTGTGACAGTACCCATTAGAACTGCCTGTGGGTATAGAGTAGCATAGTCACATACTACCAAATGAATAGATTACCCTTTTTACTTTTGTCTAACGGGCCAACCACATCCATTGCAATTCTCTCCAAAGGCACATCTATGAAGGGTACTAGGGGCACCAGGGGCACCTTGTTTTTTTTTTTTTTAGTCACTGGAGCTACTTTCTGACACTCAGCACAAGAACTACAATAGGTAGCAACATGTTCATGAATTCCAGGCTAGTAAAATTTGTACAGCAATCTGGCAAGGGTGCGAGCCCTCCCAGAGTGACCAGCCATAGGACTATCATGTGCTATCTGTAACAACTCAGATCCATATTTTTGTGGTATAACCAAATTGTTCTATTTGGTCCTGTGTCTGAGGTTTAATCCAAACTCTGTACAGTAGCCCATTACAGTTTTTAAACACGGGTTCACCCTGTCTTGATTTCACCCCCAGCTGCTTAAAATAACCCCGGAGAGAAACATCATTAGCTTGCTCTGAAAGAAAATCACAATCAGTTATCAGTTTAGTTTCAGCATTTTCATATGTTAACCCCTTATGGCCATCAGTCTTTTGTTGTCACTGTTTCTTCAGGCGACACCTTTCTTTACTGGACTTCCAAATCTTGGAGCTGTGCTCAGACAAGTCAGAATCTGCGAAAGGAAAAGAGTCCCCACCATCTGAGATTTTCTTTGCCTGAGCTCTTGTCACCACAGCTGCTGAAACATCAGGATTAACTCCCTCTTTGATTAACTCAGAAAATCCTGGAAAGTTATTTCCAATAATCACAGGTACAGGTAACTTGGGTACTAACCCCACTTTCATTTGGTGCGACACCCCATTAATTGTCAGAGTCACTTGTGTGGTGGGGTAGTATTGAGTGTCGCCAATGATGCAGAGGACACCAGTACTTTGTCCTTTTGGAAATTGTTTGCCCAGAACTTCAGTATGCACTAGGGTCTGTCTGCTTCCTGAATCTACAAGTCCCTTCACAGTCTTATCTCCCACCTTCGCATCTGTTAAGTACTTGCCCCAATTTGCTAAGGACAAATCTGCTCCAGTGTCACTCTTCTTACTATAGCAATTTCTTGGCAATTTGACCTGGCTTATTACAGTTATAGCAGATAAAGTCTTTGGGTGCAAATTTGTTATGCCCACCAGAGTTCTTATCAGTCTTGGAGTTTAAATGGGAAAAAGTGTGTCTTACTGGTGCTTGGCTGTTACCTCGCTGCCGAGGCATATGTCTGGCCATTTGGTAGTCTTTGGCCAAAGAAACAGTCTTTTCCACGCTTTCTGGTCAGTGTTTTTATACCCAAAGCTGTACATCTGAAGGCAAGATTTTGATGAATTGCTCCAGTGAAAATTTATGATGATCTGTGTGACTGTTTTGCCCTCTGGTTGGAGACATTTTATCAGTAGATCTTACCTGTGTCAGTCTTCACCATTCATCACTGGTGGGTGTCTGCTGGAGACAGGCACCCCATGGGAGACTTTTTTTTTTTTGAGGAGGAGGAGGGGCCGACGAATTACGTGTCGCTCGCGGGTTGGCCAGTAACTGCCGTTGGATCCTCCTCCACCTCAGTTCTGCTTCTCCCGCCATCGAGACAGCACCCCAGCCAACTTGAGACTACTGCAGCCTAGTAGATCTTATGACGCCAGAGTTCGACGCTGTTATACCTTCGATTCCACCTCAGTTCTGTTACTCGATGCTACTGCAGACCGGTAAGACCGTTCCTTTTTATTTTGCATGCGGCATTGAGTCTTTTCTGAATTTACATTTTGTTACCGTTATGTCATGTCTGGTCGGGACAAGCAGCGATCCAAGAAAATGGGTTGGCCCCCTATGCGTCGGTGTCCCTGTGGCCGACAGATTTCTGTGACCAACCGACATGACGTGTGCCTCTCCTGTCTTGGTCCCCAGCACGATGTGGATGCTTGCGATGCCTGCTTCTTGTAGACCATCTAGTTTTAGAACACTGCACGTTAGAGGTCGACAGGGCCCTGTCGACTTTCAGGGGGTTGCGCAGCTTGCGCTTGTCCAAACTCAGGACTCTCTGCCCTACCTCTGGGTCCCTTCCCGGGCCTACGGTCCGGTGAAGAGGGGGCCTATTCTTCTTCCAGACTTGCCAAGGAGGTGGTCCCTACTGCGGTGCTGGAGGGCTGGTCTGGCTCTGTTCGGGCTGGGCCGGGAGCACCGCATTGGCATTCACTTCCTCGGAGGTGCAGGCTCCCCGTTGTTGGGGCCCATGGCTGCAGGTCCCAGTGCAGGGTGTTCCTCAGCGGTACTCATTGGCACCGTCTTGGATCCTGGAGCCGCGTGTGGCACCGGTGATCGGTACGGCACCACGAGGGGTGCGGGGCCGGGTTGCGGCACCATGACTGGGGGATCCCTCAGGGCTGTCTATCCGGAGCCCTTCATAATTGTCTCCTCCTCGGAGGCAGATGATTCTGAGGTGGATCCAGATTGGCTGCCTGATTCTTTGGAATCAGAGGGGTCCTCATGACCCAGCACCCTTGCGTCTTCACAGGTGCTCCCTCTGGCGGCTCAGGTGACTGAGGCTTGTGCTGATCTCCCAGCCACCCATGGCTCGGGAGGCCAGCTGTGACCTTCCGGTCCCTCTGCTGCTGGTGTGGCAGTCAGGTTCTTGAGTGAGGGGTTGGCTGCCATTCCTGGTGCCATTCCCCCTCTCAGGATCAGGATCGAGCCCCCCCTCCTCCTGAGGCCCTCCCTGGGGGGTGCCTGTGGAGTTGAGGGAGCCTTTGGCACAGGGGTTGAGGAAGATGGCTTCCTTGAGTCCTCAGGGTTTAGCATGAGGGGCAAGGGACTGCGGCACACTTTCATGACCCTCCGGGGTCAGGGAAGGAGCCGTAGTGCTGAGCCCCTTGTTTCCCCCTTGGGTTCTCCCATGGCAGTCCCTCTGGGTGGGGCTGGGGTCCGCCCTTCTGGATCCATGCGGCCCGGTCTCCTCATAGGGTAGCTAGCCCTACAGAGTTGAGTCCTCACCATTTTGATTTCCAGAATAGGACAGTGAATCTACAGACCTGCAGTTTTCCTCTGATGCCAGGCTGTCCTGTGGATCCTGCTAGCCCTGGCAGAGGCATGTCACGTCAGGTGACAGGCTCGCCCGTGCCTCTGCGCCCAGCTCCCCTTTTCCCAGGCCACGTTGGCCCTTTGGGACCTTTGATCTGGGATCAGTTCAGGTCTCGGGCAGCGGCGTTCCCCCAGTACGTTAGGGTCCTAAACAAGCAGGTCTTCCGACCAGTTCCCCCACTGCAGCTAGAGTCTGAGTCGTCAGGCTCCTTGACCTCCTCCTCATCTTCCTCCACTGAGGAAGAGGAACCTTCAGTCCACCTGTCCTCAGACACTGATCAAGCCCAGTATCAGCGCTTCATGTTGAGGTTGGTTAGGGACTTGCACATCTCCCATTATACTAGGGACAATACCGAGCGTGCGACACAGGCCTTCCTAGGCGAATCGGGGGCAAACCATTTGGTAGTTCTGTCCTGGCCGGTTCATTTTCGGCAAGCGTCGTACAGTGCCTGGCAGCGTCCATATTCCCAAGAACCAGCCCCTGTGGACTGCCGCAGGAAGTATTGTGCAACCCGCAGGTCTCCAGGTGCCTTGCCTCATCCAGCTTCTGGACTGATGCGGCTGGACACCCCTTTCAGGCTTCGATGCCCGGTCTGCAATAGGCCCCCCGAGACTGACTCTCAAGAGTTGGATCGGATGGGGTGAAGAGTTTTCTCTTCAGCGCGTAGCCTGTTGGCAGTCTTCTCACATCAGGCGCACCAGCTGCCTACAACAGGCATCTGTGGGTGATGCTAGGACAAGCTCTAGCATTACTGCCTGATTCGGAGGCTACCAGGCAAGCCATAGCCCTCTCTGCTATAGGCCTGGAGTTGGCGAGGCACCAATCGAGGGCATCGTACGACGCCAATAAGGTCTGTTCATGGCATGCAGGGACAGTGATCTGCATTAAGCAGACGGCATGGCTTCGTCTGTTGAGGTCATCTTTGGCCTGGTGCAGGTTATTGGCCTCCCCCTTCCAGGGGACCCATCTGTTTTCCTGCAGGGTGAGATGAGAGCTTCAGGGGCGCCTTCCTGGTTCAGGGGACTCTGTCTCACTCTGATAAGTCCCAGCCTTAGACCGGCTAATGGAGGTTCCCCCTCTCCTCTGTTTTCCCCTGAGGGGGGACTGAAGGATGTTTTTCCCTCAGGGTTATTGGGCCCCCTTCTGCGGTGCTCGGTACTCACCCACCAGTGATGAATGGTGAAGATCGACTCAGGTAAGATATGAAAATTAAACCTACCTACCGTAATTCTTGATCTTCCTGTGTATCTTCACCATTCATCACTGAATCCCTCCCACCTTCCCCTCTTGAGGCCTCAGTCCCTGAGACGTGCCACCTCTCTTCTACTAACCCCCGGGTTCTCCACCATAGCGGTTGTCGAGGAGGGAGGGGAGTCTGGGGCAGGGTCGGCGAGTCTCGAACTCTTGATTCTACTTCTTGGGTCTCCGGGAGGGCCTCCTCTGTTGACCCCTTGCATGACCCACTCTCTGGCTCTGTCTGTCTGGGGAGGTGCCTCAGGCCTCCTGGGATGCCATGCCCTTCCTCCATAGTGTCTCTTTCTCCCCCTCCTCCTTAAACCCTTTGGTGTTTTCCGGGGGGTGGGGGTCAAGAACTGTGACAGTCCTCAAACTGTTGGGATTGAGACTGGGGGGGGTGGCCTCCCTCTGAACCCTGTGACGCAACCTCCTTGGTTTCCTTGTACTCCCTCTTCAACTTCTGAGTAGTGCTGGCCTTGCCTAAATCTCGGGGCTTAGCAGTAAAACTTTTCAGCTCTGCTGCGTTCCTTGCTGATCAGAGCACTTAGACCTCCAGGTTGCAACTCTTCTCAACAGGGTTCTTAGCCTGGTGTTCCTTCAGAGCCGCCTCTTGTTGTTTGAGGCCAAGGCCACCCCCCCCCCATCCCATACCTACTTTCTTCTCTGTCTTCTTCTCTCTGTTTCCTTTCTCCTTCTCCTCCCTTGGTCGCTCAAAGGTTAGGGCCTCCTGGTCCACAACCCTCAGGCCCCTCCTCTCTATCCTGTCCTGTCGTAGGCATACTCTTTTTCAGTTCAATCCTTTCCTTTTACTGTCTCTTGAGCTCCCTTGCCCCACCCTCCTTTCTCTTTACTTATTTCTCCTGTCTCTCCTATGTGCAGAACTGAGGTGGTGGAGGAGGACCCAACAGCCATGACTGGCCAACCTGTGAGCACCATGTAAAATGTCGGCCTCTTGGGCTGCACCAACAGTGTCGGCCCCTCTTCCAAAACAAAAAGTCTCCCATGGGGTGCATGTCTCTGGCAGACACCCACCAGTGATGAATGGTGAAGATACATGGGAAGATCAAGAATTACAGTAGGTACATAATTTTCATTTCTAGGGATGTGGATATGTTGTTCTTATCCACACTTTTTGGCATGTCCCTTTCCCCTTTAAATCTTGCTGGAAGGTCTTCAGGCTGGCTCCTCCCACCCACTTGGGTGGTATAACCCTTGGCTCTGCCCCATGACGTCAGATCTTCCTTTCCACTGGAAGATTCAGTTTGCCTTCTGTCTGCTACCGTGTGTTGTAGGCCCTGGCTCAAAAAACTTCAGAACCGCTGAAGATTATGCTCCTTCGGGTTAGCGATTGTAGTAGCTGCTTTTGTATAATGGAAGATAAATCTTCTCCCGGTTTTCACCGATGCCCGTGCGGACAGAAAATGTCGTGCACAGACGCACACTCCATGTGTGCTTCCTGCTTGGATGTTCTGCCATGACATCCAGGTTTGGGAGTTTTGCCTCACATTTCAACCAAACGTCCTCAACAGTCATCTCGCATGCTTGAAGCTGGGCAGGCCCAAAAAATGGAATCTACAGGTGAAATCCAAAGAGGCTCGGTGGGTGGTCTCTGCGGCTGCGGGGTCCGCCGAGCAGTTGGAAGAGATGCAGGCCTTGGAAGAAGAGGCGGTGTGTGCCGTGGAGCATTCCTCTTGGCTGATATTCATTCTGCTCAACCTGAGCTCCACTTTCTCTGGATCCTTTCGGGAGATGTGCCTTTCTCTCCCCACTAAAGGCGAGGGACCTGCGGGCTCGCATTCCTCCTGGTCCCATAAAAAGGACAAGGAACTGAGAGATTCTTTGTCTTTGTAAAGACATTCTTGGGATCGAGAACAATCTCGGTCCCGGGAATCTCCACCCTCGACCTCAATCGAGATTGCGGCTTTGGCCGCTGGCTTCTCAGTCCCGCCGTCAGGCCAGCCGGTCGAAGTTTCGATCGAAGACGTAGTTGAGTTAACTCTCGACTCTGTTGATCGGCTGTTGGCTGAGGAGGTCGACGACTCTCTTAACAAGACTCCGGTCTTGTTTATCCCTGATGAAGGGACCCAGCCTGCTGGGAACCCTATCGAGGAGCCAGTCCCAGGTCCGGGAAAGTTACTGGTTCCACCGGTATCTTCTGAGTGACCCAGTCAGCCAGCCCGATCAAGGTCAAGATCTTGGACTCCCTCGACCGATAGGCCAAGGAAGGCACATAAGCGCACCAAAAAGAGGCGATGTCACCGCTCATCATCATCCTCCTTGGATGAGGAGAGGCTTTGGTGGAAACTCCATCGATGCTACAAAGATTTGATGTGGCAACATCTCATTCTGTCTGGGCAGAAGCCTTCCTTATTTTGCACCCCGGCAATTACGTGGCTCTCGCCTCCGAGGCTGAAGCCAACTCCCTTGGAACTGATAAAATCGGTCCCCCCACCTGCGGAGCCAGTAAAACCTGCCCCGATTCGGCCAAAACTGGTCTCTCCACCGATAGTGCTGGAGCCGCCACCAAAACAGCCCTCGGGAGGGACTCCTATGACGGATTCCCAAACAGTCCCAGGTCTTCCTCGTAGGATATCGGTCACCCTTACACCTGATTGTCCCAGGCGCATTGAGGGGGATCCTGGTGGTAGACCGATTTGTCCGGATACCTCAGATTCTGATGACACCGACCTTCACTCTCACCCACTGGAGGATAAGTCGGTCGGTAGTCTGATGACGGAGGAGGGCTCTTCATCTTTTCAAGGGATTCTCCGCCTTATCTCCGAATCCACGGGGATGCCCCTGGAACCAGTCCAGAAAGGGGCAGAGTACCCTCTTAGTGCTATTCTCAAAAGAGGAGATACTCCTATGGAAGCCTTTCCTGTGGCCGAAGCTGTTCTTGGCCCTGCCTTGGAGCATTGGCAGCATCCTGCCTCCTGCCCAGCGCTGTCTGCCCGGATTGCCCGCAAGTATGCAGTGCCCATTGGGTCCCTCTCGGGGTTCACGGAACATCCCTCGGCTGAGGGGTTAGTGACCACCTCTGTGTTCAGATGTACAGGCAGCTGTGCTGACACCGATAGACCTCCAGAAAAGGAGTCCAAAAAACTGGACCACTCTGCCAGGAAGGTCTATGCAGCCTCCTGTCTAGGCCTCCATCAACAAGCTTGGCCGTCATCATGGCGCAACTCTCTCATGCCATTCTGGGGTCATAGATACATAGACAGTGTCGGCAGATAAGGGCCTATGGCCCACCCAGTCTGCCCATTTGAGCTTGTAAGTTCAGTTTGTTTTCCTAGAAGTCTGTTGCCCCATACCCCTGACCTCCAGAATTCCTTTATGTCTATCCCATGCATTCTTAAATCCGTGATTGTTTCAGCCCCACCACTTCCTCTGGCAGGGTGTTCACTTGTCCACCACCCGTTCTGTGAAGAAATTCTTTCTTATGTTTCCTCTGAATCGTCCTCCCTCCAACTTCATCCCATGCCCTCTTGTCCTGGAACATCTTTTCGCTTCAAAAATAGTGTTTTCCTGCACTCTGTTCCTCCCTGTAAGATACTTGTATGTCTCTATCATATCCCTCTCTCCTCCTCTTCTCCAGGGAGTACATGTTCAGTTCCTTCAACCTGTCTTCATAGGGACTTGTGATGCAATCCATGCACCATCTTTGTTGCCCTCCTCTGAACCTTCTCTACCCTGTCTGTGTCCTTACGTAGATATGGTCTCCAGAACTGTACACTGTACTCCAGGTGGGGCCTCACTAGTGTCTTGTATAGCGAATTATGACCTCCCTTTTCCTGCTGGTGATGCCCTGCCTATACATCCAGCATCCTATTTGCTTTACCTGCTGCCTTGTCACACTGTTTCCTGCCTTGAGGTCATCAGAGATGATAACTCCAAGATCCCTTTCCTGCTTGGTGCATGCTATATCCTCACCCCCAACTGATATATTGTGCCAGGGTTTTTGTTCTATATGCATTATCTTGCACTTCCTTGCATTGAATTTCAACTGCCAAACCCTGACCATTCTTCAAGTTTCTGCAGGTCCCTTCTCATTCTGTCTACACCCTCTGGTGTGTCTACTCTGTTACAGAGCTTTGTGTCATCAGCGAACAGTGAAATTCTGCCTTCTAGGTCCTGCAAATGTCACTGATGAAGATGTTGAATAGGACCAGTCCCAGCACTGATCCCTGTGGTACCCCACTGGTCACTCTTCCCTCTGTGGAGTGACAGCCATTACCACCACCCTGTGTGTCCTGCCACCCAGCCAGTTACCTACCCACCACACTACTGTCCTGCCCACACCCATATTCCCCAGTTTGTGAATAGTCCTCTATGTGGCACAGTGTCAAGGGCCTTGCTGAAGTCCAGATAGGCCATGTCCACTGCCCTCCTGATCCACCTCCCTAGTCACCCAGTCAAAAATTCAATGAGGTTGGTCTGACATGACCTCCCCTGGTGAAACCATGCTGCCTTGGGTCCTGTAGTCCATTGACAACCAGATGTTCCACCAATCTCTCCTTCAGTAGTGCTTCCATGATCTTCCCACTACGAGGTGAGGCTGACTGGTCTGTAGTTCCTGCTTCCTCTTTGTTCCCACTTTTGTATAAGGGGACTACATCTGCTGTCCTCCAGTCTTTGGGTCCTCCCTGTTTCCAGTGATTGGCTAAACAGGATAGCCAGAGGTTCAGCCACCACCTCTCTTAGTTCTTTAAGGACCCTAGGGTTCACCCATCTGGCCCCATTGCTTTATCAACTCTTATCACTTCCAGTTCCTTCAGGACCCTTTCTGTGTAAAGGGACTTGTGTCCATTCTGCACCATTCTCACCCTTGTACTCCCTTCAGACCCATTACCCTCCTCTTCCTCAGTAAAGACTGAGCAGAAATACCTGTTCAATATGTCAGCTTTACAGTTGTCATCCTCCACGCGGCCCCCATCCTCCCCTTCAGTCTCACTATCCCTCCCTTTGTCTTTCTTTTTTCACTTATGTACCTGTAAAAGGTTTTGTCCCCTCTACCCACTGATTTTGCAATGTGTTCTTTCTGTCTGAGCTTTGGCTTCCTTACTGACCTCCCTGCCTCCCTTTGCTTCTCCTGGTACTTCTCCCTATCCCCTTCTGCCTGTGTCTTTTTGTATTGCCTGAATGCAATCTTTTTGGCTTTCACTTTCTTTTCTACCTCTTTGGAAAACCATAATGGTCTCCTCTTCCTTTTCCTCTTGCTAACCTGCTTAATGCATAATTCTGTTGTTCTTGTAATCCCCATTTTAAATACTGCCCACTGTTCCTCAACCCCTGATTCCTGTCCCATTCCCCTTAATGCCTCTTTCAAGTATCTCCCCATTTTCCCAAAGTCTGCCCCCCTAAAATCCAGGATACGTGTTTTTGTGTGGTTTGGTTCTGCTCTTTCTGTGATGTGGGTCTTTGGATGAAGTTTTCCTGCACCTCCCCATGGACCTTCAGACTACAGTCAAGCAGGTCTGGGCCAGGACCATGCCATTGCCAAGCAGCAACTTCAGACGGCTTTGGACCTTGGTGACTCTAGCGCTCGTTCGGCGGCAGTTGCGGTTGCCTCACGCTGCAGGGCTTGGCTGAGGCTTTCCACCTTTACGGTGGATACCCAGCACAAACTCACTGATCCTTTCTTGGGCACCGATCTCTTCGGCCCAGGTGTGGATGGTCACCTTCAGTGAATCGAACAGTCTAATGCCACCTTGGACTCAGCCACTTCTGCTAAAAGCGCTTCTGGCGCTAAGAAGCAGCAGAAGATATGTTGTTTGTCCACACTCTTTGGCATGTCCCTTTCCCCCTTTAAATCTTGCCAGAAGTCTTCAGCTGGCTCCTTCCACCCCACCCACCCTCCCAGTATATACCTCGACTCCGCCCCATGATGACAGATCTTTCTTTCCGCTGGAAGATTCAGGTTCCCTCGTGCTACTTTCACACGCACCGTAGGCCCTGGAGTCTAATCAACAGTTTTGCCGCATTTGCTTTCTTTAAACTACGTAGAGTTCTGAATCCGATCCGAGCGCTTTGGACATGGAGGACAAATCATCCCCCCGGTTTTCGCCAGTGTCCTTATGGACAAAAATGTCTCACCCCGATCCCCACCTCTCATGCGTTTATTGCTTGGGTGCCATGCATGACACCACTGCTTGCACTATCTGTCTGGCTTTCCATCCTAACATCCTGGACGATCGCAAGGCGTGCCTACAGCTGGGGAGACTGGAGCTTCGTAATCCACCGGTGAAATCGAAGGAGGCCAGGTCGGCGGTTTCCGCGGCTGCGGGATCCACCAAGCAGCTCGAACAGATGGTGGCTTTCGAAGAGGAAGCTGCCCAAGCTTCAGCCAGCCGAAGTTTTTTTTGTGCCACTCAACCTGGGCTCCACCTTTACTGGGTCCTTTCGGGAGCTGTGCCAGTCTCTCCCTACTAAGGGTGAGGCACCCTTGGGCTCGCACTCCTCCCGCCCCAAGAAAAGGGACAAGGACCCCAAATCATCTTCTTCTGGCCGAAGAAGTTGTTCCTGGGACCGAGAGCGGTCTGATTCACAGGACCAGGCGGTCTCAGCCTCAGTCAAGATCGCTTCCTCGGCCGCCGGCTTCTCGGACCTTCCGTCAGGCCAAGGCACCGAGGCCAAGAATACGGCAGAACCGGCTGAGATTTCTCTTGACCCAATCGAGCCGTTGTCGCTGACACCGCTCGATGACTCTTTGGAAAGGACACCCATCCTTTCTTTCCCCAATGAGCGGGCATCCCGATCAAGGGACAGGAGCCGGATCCTCGGTTTTCACCAAATACGGCCTCTCTAGATCGACAGAGCCGACACCGTCGATCTTGATCGATGAGTAGGACCCTGTCGATCGAGAAACTGAAAAAGGGTCATAAACACTCCCAGAAGAGGTGCTGCCGCTGTTCCTCATCCTCCTCGGACGAGGAGAGACTTAGACGGAAGCTCCATCGACGTTATGAGGACCTCATGTGGCAACAGCTAATTCTGACTGGTCAGAAGCCGGCTACCCTGGCTACACCGGCCATTACTTGGCCCCAGCCTCTTCGGCCGACACCGACTCCTCCAGTACCGAGGACTCTGGTTCTCCCTCCGGCAGGACTGGCACGCAATCCTGCTTGGCCTGTTCCGGTCTCCTCACCAATTCTGGTGAAATCACCACCTAAGCAGCGTCAGGGAGGGGCTCCCTCAAAGGAGGATCGGACAGATCCGGGATTGCCCCGTCATCTGTCCATCACTGTAGTTTCTGATCGCCCTAGGCACATTGAAGGGGACGTAGACAGGAGACCCCTGTATCCTGACTCCTCAGACTCGGATACCACTGGTCTTCACTCACACACTGATGATGAATTGTCGGTGACAGGCCTGGAGGAAGGTCCTTCTTCCTTCCAAGGTATCCTTCGACTCATTTCTGAGTCCACGGGTTTGCCATTGCAGCCTATCCAAAAGAAGGTGGAATATCCTCTCATGGATATCCTTAAGAGGGGGGGATACCCCGACGGAGGCCTTCCCAGTGGCCAAAACCATTGTTGGTCCGGCCCTTGAGCTATGGCGACGCCCTGCCTCCTGCCCGGCTCCGTCTGCCCGCATGACTCA
The DNA here is from genome assembly GCA_016271365.2 of Neoceratodus forsteri. Lineage (NCBI taxonomy): Eukaryota > Metazoa > Chordata > Ceratodontiformes > Ceratodontidae > Neoceratodus > Neoceratodus forsteri. The sequence goes on along the minus strand of CM028130.1, from coordinate 1,058,343,787 downwards.
CAAGTACACTGTACCCATGAGGTCCTTGGTGGGCTTCACTGAGCATCCCTCGGATGAGAGCCTTGTGACTGCCTCAGTGTTTTGGCGCACGGTTAGCTCAGCGGATACTGACCACCCTCCAGACAAGGAGTCCAAAAATATGGACCATTCTTCCCAGAAGGTGTATGCGGCCTCATCCTTGGGCCTTCAACAGGCCAGCTCGGCTGTAATCATGGTACACTTCTCTCATGCCCTCTTGGGGTCAATAGATGAAGTCCTCCCTCATCTCCCAGTGGACATGCAGACCACGGTTAAGCAGGTCCGTGACCAGGGCTGTGCTGTTGCGAAACAGCAGCTCCAGACAGCCCTGGGCATTGGAGATTCCTGTGCCTGCTCCTTAGCAGCCGCAGTGGCCACTCGCCGCAGGGCGTGGCTGAGGTTATCCTCTTTTCCTGCAGATACTCAGCATAAATTAGCTGACATGCCCTTTCTTGGCAGCAACCTCTTCGGTCCTGGAGTGGCAGGTCACCTTCAGCGCATAGGCAGTCCAGTGCCACCTTGGATGCTACCTCTGAGAAAGATTCTTCGGGCAAGAACCAGCAGAAGCGCAAGAAGAAGCCCTTTTGGCACTCTTCCCCTGCGGTTAGACAGCCCTCCTATCAGGGAGGTCAGCAGCATCAGCAGCAACAGCAGGCTCAAGCTTGGCACCCTAGGCCCAAGCAGGGTCCCCAACAGCCCTGCAAAGGAGGCAGAGGTGCCGGTCCAAGAGCCTCTTCGTCCTCTAAGCCTGCGCAGTGACGGGTTGGGGTGGCCAACCCCACTCCCGTCATGCCAGTTCTGGGTCCTCCCTTGGGGGGCCAGCTCCGCCACTTTCTTTCCGCCTGGTCCGGTATCACTTTGGACAGGTGGGTCCTGGAAGTGGTTGGTCAGGGACTACCTCTAGAGTTTGAGCAGTACCCTCCTTGCTGAGCCCGTTCCCCACAGGAGGAAAGGATCTCAGTTGGCGCTCAGCCGGCCCTTCGGGACGACATTGCTCAGCTCCTCCGCAAGGAGGCGGTAGCTCCAGTGCCGGATCCTCCTGTGGACCCAGGCTGCGTGTCCAGGTACTTCCTGGTGCCCAAGCGGACGGGGGGTTGGCGCCCCATCCTAGATCTCCACGACCTGCATCAGTATCTCAGGTCTCGCACCTTCCGGATGGTAACTCTGAACCAGCTCATACCATCTCTGGAGCGAAACATGTGGTTCTGTTCACTGGATCTACAGGACGCATTCTTTCACGTCCCAATCTGTCCGTCCCACCAGCAGTTCCTCCACTTCAGGGTCGAAGGGACCCTGTATGAGTTCCGAGCCATGCCGTTAGGCCTGTCATTGGCCCCTCGGGTCTTCACCAAATGTATTGCAGTGGTGGCAGCCCATCTACAGTATCAAAGTTTTCGCATATACCCCTACCTCGACGATTGGCTCCTGGCGGGTTCCTCCCTGCAGGTGGTGGCGAGGTCCAGGGACCTGACCCTCCAAACCTGTTCCCGATTAGGCCTCCTGATCAACGAGGCCAAGTTGGAACTCGTGCCCTCTTAGGTGATGGGCTTTATCGGGGCAGAGCTTGACTCTCGTCAAGCCAGAGCTTGGCTTCCGGTGGAGAGGGCGAAGGTTCTTTCCCCCTTTGCCCAATTATTTCTGGTTGAGTGCTTGCGCCCTGCCTGGGACTTCCTGCGCCTTCTGGGTTATATGGCAGCGTGCACCTCAGTGGTCCGTAGGGCCAGGTTGCACATGCGTCCCCTCCAGTGGGAGATGGCCGCTCAGTGGACTCAGCGTCAGGGTATTTTCAACCAGCTGGTCACTGTCACCCAGAAGATGTGGGACACTTTCCAGTGGTGGACTGTCCCAAGTCGTCTGCAGGAAGGGATCCCATTCGTCTGCCCCGAGCCGACTGTCGTCTTCACGACCAATGCCTCTCTCATGGGCTGGGGAGCCCACATGGGGGACCACAGAGCCCAAGGGTTCTGGACCCCCGAGGATTCCCGTTGCCACATCAACCTGTTGGAGCTCAGAGCAGTCAGACTGGCACTGTCAGCTTTCGCTTCTCAGCTCCGGGGTCAAGTGGTTCAAGTCCAGACGGACAATACCACTACCATGTACTACCTCAACAAACAGGGCGGCACACACTCCTGTCTGCTATGCAAGGAGGCGCTCCAGATCTGGACCTTCGTCAACCGGTTGGAGGCGGATCTCCTTGCCATCCATGTGGCAGGGGTCTCGAACCACCTGGCGGATGCTCTCAGCCGCATAGGCCAGACATCCCACAAGTGGTCTGTCCATCCAGAGGTAGCTTACAGTCTGTTCTGCCGTTGGGGCAAGCCGTTGGTGGACCTGTTTGCCTCCAGGGGGAACACCAAGCTGAGGCTGTACCATGCCCGCCCCCCCTCAGTAGTGCTCGCTGCAGGGGGATGCCTTTTCAAGGCCGTGGACCCCAGGCCTCCTCTACGCCTTCCTTCCATTTCCCCTTGATCCACAAGGTGTTATTCAAGGTGAGGAGGGACAAGGCGAAGGTGATCCTGGTAGTCCCAGATTGGCCCCACCAGTTCTGGTATCCAGATCTCCTCAGCCTCAGCTGCAGGGCCCCGGAGCGGCTTTGTACACGCCTGGACCTGATATTATTGAACCAGGGGATGGTATTCCATCTGGACCTTCAATTCCTGCACCTCACAGCCTGGTACCTGAGTGGCTAGAGTTCCAGGCTCTAGGTCTTTCCGAGGATGTCTACACTGTGGTGGAGGCCTCTCGTAAGGAATCGACCAGGAAAATGTTATGCCTTCAAATGGAAAAGGTTTTTCATTTGGTGTCAGGGTAAGAATCTGGACCCCTTATCCTGCTCTGTGGCTAACATTTTAGACTACCTTTGGTCCCTCTCCAAAGGGGGTCTTCGGTCATCGACCCTTAGGGTGCACCTGGCAGCCATCTCTGCTTACTGGGCACGGGCTGGTCAGTAGACTTTGGCACAGGAGACAGTGTTTGGGCGCTTTTCCAAAGGCCTGGATCACATATCCCCTCTGGTGTGTGAACCTCCACCTCATTGGGATCTTCTGCTGGTTTTGGCAAAGCTCATGGTCAAGCCATTCGAACCCATGCACAAGTGTGAGCTCTCACACTTGTCATGGAAGATGGCCTTCCTGGTGGCTATCACATCAGCCAGAAGGACAGGGGAGCTCAAGGTGCTCTCGGTGGACTCCCCTTATCTGGTCTTTCACAAGGATAAATTTGTCCTGCGCCCCAACCCGAAATTCCTTCCAAAGGTGGTGTCAGAGTTTCACCTTAACCAGGTGTTGACTCTGCCGATATATTACCCTAACTACACCTCGGATGCCGAGTACAAGCTCCATACCCTGGACCTTAGACGTGCTCTCTCCTACTACAAGGAGAGGACGGCGGAAGAAATTTTTGGGAAGAGGTTCGCCAGCTGTTTGTCACCTACGCTGAAGCTGCTTCTGGCAGACCTGCAGCGAAGTGGACTATTGCAAGATGCATAGGTCTATGCTATGAGTTGGCCGGCAAGGAGCCTCCCAGTGGGATAAGAGCTCATTCTACCCGCCATACTGCTGCATCGGTGGCTGCTTCCAGGGACATCCCTATCCAGGAAATCTGTCGGGCTGCTACCTGGAAGTCAGAAACACTTTCCTTATCCATTACCACATCGACCTTGAGTCACGTCGGGATGCTGGTTTTGGGGCCTCGGTTCTCCAATCTCTGTGTCCTAAGAAGGGGGTGTGCGCCTTGCCTCCCTCCTCCCGGAGAACTGCTAGGAGTCTGCCAAAGAGTGTGGATGAACAACATATCCACGCTCCTAGAAGAACAGGTTACTCACCTGTAACAGTAATTCTAGGAGTGGTATATATTTGTTCATCCTACCCTACCGACCTTCCAGCTTTAGGCGCATCACCTTGCTTCCAGCGGCTAAGATCTGGCGTCATGGGGGCGGGCTGAGGTATATACTGGGTGGGTGGGTGGGAGGAGCCAGCTTGAAGACTTCCGGCAAGATTTAAAGGGGAACGGGACATGCCAAAGAGTGTGGGTGAACAACATATACCACTCCTAGAACTACTGTTACAAATGAGTAACCCGTTTTTCAGGCACCCTGCTCCTGCTGCCCAGCAGCCCTCCTTTCATGGTGGGCAACAACAGCAGGCACAGACTTGGCGCCCTCGGCCCAAGTCTGGGCCTCCACTGGCCCGCAGACAAGGAGGACGGGGTTCAGTCCCTGGACCCTCTTCCTCCAAGCCTGCCCAGTGACGGGATAAGGGTTACCACCCTTATCCCTGTCATGCCAGCTCTAGGTCCTCCCATGGGTGGCCGGCTCCGCCACTTTCTTTCCACCTGATCCGCTGTTACCACGGACAGGTGGGTCGTAGAAGTTGTTGGCCAGGGTCTGCCTCTGGAATTTGAGCAGTACCCTCCCAGCTGACCCTGGGCCCCACAGGAGGAGAGAGTATCAGCCCACACTCGGTCGGCTCTGAGAGACGACACAGGCCAACTCCTCCTCAAGGAGGCAGTGGTTTTCGTGGCAGATCCTCCAGTCAACCCAGGATTCGTTTTCAGGTGCTTCCTGGTCCCAAAGCAGACGGGGGGCTGGCGCCCCATTCTAGATCTGCACGACCTGAATTAGCATCTCAGGCCACGCACCTTCAGGATGGTAACTCTGTCCCAGATCATACCATCCCTGGAGCAAAACATGTGGTTCTGCTCACTGGATCTCCAGGACGCATTCTTTCGTGTCCCAATCCGTCCGTCCCACCAGTGGTCCCTCCGCTTCAGGGCAGAGGGAACCCTATATGAGTTCCGAGCCATGCCATTCGACCTGTCATCGGTCCCATGGGTCTTCACCAAATGCATTGTAGTGGTGGCAGCTCATCTCAGGCATTAAGGGATCAGAGTGTACCCTTACCTCGACGACTGGCTCTTGGGTTCCACCCAGCAAGAGTTGGAGAGGTCCAGGGTCCTGGCCCTCCAGATCTGCTCTCAGCTTGGCCTCCTGATCAACGAGGCCAAGTCAGAGCTCGTGCCTTCTCAGGTGATGTGCTTCATTGGGGCAGAGCTCGACTCTTGCCAAGCCAGAGCATGGCTCCTGGCAGACAGGGCGGAGCTTCTCTTCTCCTTGGACAATCATTTGTGGCTGGGCACTTGTGCCCTGCCTGGCACTTTCTGCACCTTCTGGGTTATATGGCAGCCTGCACCACCGTGGTCCATTGGGCCCAGTGACATATGTGCCCCCTTCAGTGGGAGCTGGCCGCCCAGTGAACTCAGCACCTAGGTCATTTCGACCAGCTGATCACTGTGACCCAGAAGCTGTGGGACACTCTCCAGTGGTGGACTGTCCTAGACTGGTTGCAGGAAGGGATCCCATTTGTCCAACCCGAGCCGATGGTCCTCCTCACAACCGTGCCTCTGTCATGGGCTGGGGAGCCCACATGGGGAACAACAGGGCCCACTGGTTCTGGACCCCCGAGGAATCTCGATACCATATCAGTCTGGTGGAGCTCAGAGCGGTCAGACTGGCATTGTCAGCATTCGCTCAGCAGCTTTGGGGTCAAGCGGTTCAAGTCCAGACGGACAGTACCACGGCCATGTACCACCTCAACAAGCAGGGTGGCACACTTTCCCGGCTGCTGTGCAGGGAAGCGCTCCGCATGTGGATACTCGTGAGCTGACTGGAGGCAGATCTCCTAGTCATCCATGTGGCAGGAGCCTCAAATCAACTGGCGGATGCCCTCAGCCGCATAGGTGAGACATCCCACAAGTGGTCTCTCCATCCAGAGGTAGCGCACAGCCTGTTCTCCCACTGGGGCAAACCGATAGTGGACTTGTTTGCCTCCAGGGAAAACACCAAGCGGGGATCCCTGCAGGATGATGCCTTCTAGAAGCTGTGGACCCCAGGCCTCTTCTACGCTTTCCTTCCAGTTCCCTTGATCCACAGGGTGCTTCTCCAGGTGAGGAGGGACAAGGCGCAGGTGATCCTGGTAACCCCAGACTGACCCCGCCAGTTCTGGTATCCAGATCTCCTCAGCCTCAGCACCAGGCTCCCGAGGCGTCTTCCAGCATGCCCGGACCTGATATCAGTCAATCAGGAGAAGGTATTCCATCCGGACCGTCAGTCCCTGCACCTGACAGCCTAGTACCTGAGTGACTAGAGTTCCAGGCTTTGGGTCTCTCTGAGGATGTACTCGCAGTAGTGGAAGCATCGAGAAAGGAGTTGACCAGAAAGTGCAACACCTTCAGATGGAAAAGGTTTTCCATTTGGTGCCGGGGCAAGGGCCTGGACCCTCTGTCCTGTCCTGTGGTGAGCATTTTAGACTACCTTTGGTCTCTGTGCAAAGGGGGTCTTCAGTCTTCGACCCTTAAAGTGCACCTGGCAGCCATCTCTGCTTACTGGGTGTGGGCCAGTCAGCAGATGGTGGCAGAGGAGAAGGTGGTCTGGCGCTTTTTCAAAGGCCTCGATCACATATCCCCTCTGGTGCGTGAACCTCTACCTCCATGGGATTTACTGCTGGTTTTGGCAAAGCTCATGGGCAAGCCATTTGAACCAGTGCATAAGTGTGAGATGTCGCACTTGTCGTGGAAGACGGCCTTCCTGGTGGCTGTCACGTCCGCCAGAAGGACTGGGGAGCTTCAGGCACTTTCGGTGGAGTCTCCTAATCTGGTCTTCCGCAGGGACAAGGTTGTCCTGTGTCCCCACCCGAAATTCCTCCCGAAGGTGGAGTCAGAGTTTCACCTTAATTAGGTGTTGACTCTGCCTGTGTTCTACCTGAACTACACCTCAAGTGCGGAGTACAGTCTCCATACTCTGGACCTGAGACATGCTCTTTTCTACTTTAAGGAGAGGATGGCGGAAGTTCGGGGAGAGGTTCGCCTGCTGTTTGTCGCCTACACTGAAGCCGCATCTGGCAGGCCTGCAGTAAAGCGGACGATTGGCAGATGGATTACATCATGCATTGATCTCTGCTATAGGTTGGCGGGCAAAGAGCCTCCCAGAGGGATAAGAGCTCATTCTACCCGCTGTACCGCTGTGTCGGTGGCTGCTTCCAGGGATATCCCTATCCCAGAAATCTGCAGGGGTGCTACCTGGAAGACAGCAAACGCCTTCATCACCCATTACCACATCGACCTTGAGTCACGTAGGGATGCTGGTTTTGGGTCCTCGGTTCTCCAGTCTCTGTTCCCTAAGTAGGGGGTGTGCGCTTTGCCTCCCTTCTCCCAGAGAACTGCTAGGAATCTGCCAACAAGTTTGGAGAAGAACAACATAGCCACATCCCTAGAAAAACAGGTTACTCACCTGTAACAGTAGTTCTAGGAGTGGTATATATTTTCATTCACATTGTCCTGACCTCAGCCAAAAGCCTTTCTAGCTTCCAATGGGCTAAGATCTAGGCGTCATGGGGCGGAGGCGAGGGTTATACCTCCTGGGTGGGTGGGAGGAGCCAGCTTGAAGACCTTCCAGCAAGATTTAAAGGAAAAAGGGACATGCCAACAAGTGTGGATGAACAACATATACCACTCGTAGAACTACTGTTACAGGTGAGTAACCTGTTTTTCTGTGAGTTGGGTGAAGGCTTCTCAAGGATTGTTGACTGAGTTGTATTTTAGAGATTGAAATCTCTGCCTTTAGGTATCTCCTGAGATATCGTACCTTTTCAGGATTTCACTTTTCACCAGGTCATAGTTTTTTTTTCTTTCTTAATTTCGTTTTTGTTATGAGACATCCTAAATACAGCATTGGGTGTAGCTCTTCAAGAATTACAAATCGTTCAGGTCATAGTTTTCTAACTGTGTAGTGTCCATATTGCTGTAGGCAAGTTGGGCTTTCCCTGTCAGGTGAGGTACCAGTCTGATTGCCCATTGCTGCTTTGGCCATTGGCAGGCTGCGGCAACCCTTTCAAAAGTTGTCAACTATGCTTCAGTAGAACAGAGGGACACAACTTTGTAAGTTTAATGTATTTCAAGTTGCCTGTGTCCTGTTGCTTGTTTGGAACTGTGCCAGATCCTCTGCCTTTGATAGCCTGCAAGGCATTCAACCACCGCTGTTCCTGTCACTGCATCTCTTCTCTCTTCTACCGCTTCTGTTGCTGTATCTCTTCTCTCCTCTGCTGCTTGAGTTGTTGCATTTCTTCTTTTCTCTGTGCCTCTGAACGTTGAATCTTTTTTTCTCTCTGCTACATCTCCTCTCTTCTCTGTTTCTCCATCTCTGTTTGTTGTATAGCCCGCCATTTGAAAAAGGAAGTCAGGCTTTCTGCTGCCACTGCCTGTTCTTTTTCTGTAACTGGTGCTAGCTGTACAGTTTCAGCTTGGACTTCTGTCTCTGCTAGTTTGGCTGCCATTCTCCTGGTAACCACTCCTGGGCTTGCTGCTGCAGAATCCATACCTTTCTTCTATGCTTCCCTGGTACCAGGTCTAGTACCCACGCACAAAACTCCCGGCTTAGAGTATGCATGGTGTAAATCCCACTTAGGCTGACACCATCTGTCGCCATGGCACAGGTCAGGAAGTGTAGGAAAACCAGGAGCAGTTGCAAAATTCACAAGTGATTTATTATTAGTAACAGTAAAACAAAAAAAATAAAATTGTTCAGTATGACTATTTACAAAGGCAGTATAAACCGAGAAAGTCCATCTGGGTTTCTTCTCAATTTCCAGTCTCAGTCTCTGCGTTTCTCTTTCTTGCAAGAAATTGCAGCTCTGTTTTTATAAGTCTTTGCAACCCCAGCTCATTAAGAAAACAGCATGCTTCTCACACAGTGTTCTTGTAAGTTTCAACAAGTGCAGCAAAAAGAACATTGTGACCCAGAACTGACCTCTTGCTTACAGCTTCTTAGAGAGTTTACAAACAGGTTAACTCAATTATTAGGGGGATAGAACTGAGGGGAGCAGGGAAAACTGAAGTAAGGTGCCTGCCTGGAGCCATGGCTTGGAGAGACAGGAAGCGCATCCTCAGGATCACAAGAACAGCTGCACGGGAATCTGAGCTGGACGTCATTGTCCACCTAGGGACGAATGACTTGGCTAATCATGAGATTAGAGCAGTGCAAAAAGACTTTGTAGAATTGGGGAGGGGCCTAAGACAAGTAGCACACACAGTATCCTTCTCAGGTGCTGCCTGTCAATGGCATGAGTGAGGAGGGTACTTTGCACCATGCAGTTTAATGAATGGTTGAAAAATGGTGTGAGCACAGGGTTTGGCTTCATTGGGGACTGGGGCTCCACCTGGAGGGACACCAGCCTATACTGGCAGGATGGTCGCATCTGTCCAGGAAGGAACAAGTCTTTTGAGCAGTCGGTTTAAATGCTTCATTGGCAAGCTTTTAAACTAGTCAAGGGGGGAGGCACTGATGAGCAGCAGGAAAATCCCAGCCTCTCCCTATAAAACAGAGTACTAAATGAGAAAAAGACAGAGGTAGACAGGTCAGTGGGGGTTGCTGCAAAAGAAGGTAAAGCCATCAAAAAATGGAGAGCAATGAGTACCAATGCCCGTAGTCTGAGTAACAAGCTTCCTGAATTAGTGGCCTTGATGGAGGAGGAACATCTGGATATCGTGGCAGTCACAGAAACATGGTACACACAAAACCATGACTGGGACATAAACATACCAGGATACACTATCTACAAGAGGGACAGGGAGGGTAAAAGAGGAGGAGGAGTAGCTCTTTACATAAGGGAAGGAATCAAGGCAACAGAACAAAAGGGAAAACAGGGAGGAGAAGAAGCACTGTGGGTAAATTTGGAGACCGGCAATGGCACCACAATCCGCACAGGGGTTGTATACAGACCCCCTTCTCAGGGGGAGGAAATGGACAAGGAAATGATAGAAAGAATACTTAGAATGGCAGAAAAAGGGGAGATATTGCTGATGGGTGATCTGAATATGCCAGATGTTAACTGGAATGCAGTTGCAGCAGCCACTTCAAAGAGTGGGGTTATTCTAGATGCCCTACAAGGGGCATGCCTTAGACAACTAGTATTGGAGCCCACTCGAGAGGGAGCAATCTTAGACCTGGTTCTCTCAAATGGAGATGAAGAGAGGATCACAGATGTAGAAGTGGGTAGCCATCTGGGAACTAGCGACCATCGAACAGTATGGTTCACAATAAACACAGCAATAGAGTCAAGCCATACAAAGGTAAAAGTACTGGACTTTAGGAGGGCTGACTTTGCCAAAATGGGTGGTGCGTGCCTAAGAAATGCACTAGCAAATGGGCAGGAAGGAGGGGTGGAAGAACAATGGGGAATAATAAAAACTGCCATCACAGAGGTAACAAGCCTTTGTGTGAAGCAAATTAACAAAATGAAACGATGTAAGAAACCACTATGGTTCTCAAAGGAAGTGGCAGTGAGGGTTCAAGAGAAAAAAGAAAGCATTCAGGAAGTACAAGGAATCACAGAAGGAGCAGGACAGGGAACTGTATCAGTTAAAGCAAAAGGAAGCTGGGAAGGCAGTCAGAACAGCAAAGGCCCAAACCGAGGAAAAGATAGCCAACTCTGTTAAGAAGGGGATAAAACCTTTTATAGGTACATCAGGGAGCGAAGGAAGACCAAGGGAGGGCTAGTGAGGCTTAATAAAGAGGAGGGAGGGTGGGCAGAGGGTGACTGTGAAAAGGCAGAGATACTAAACAAATATTTTTGCTCAGTATTTACAAAGGCAGTGGGGGAGGTACCTAAAACAAACAGTAGAAACACTCTGGATACAGAAGTTGATACCAGCCCATTTACAGAAGAAAGGGTTCTGAAAGAACTCTTAAAACTGAAGGTGGGCAAAGCAATGGGGCCTGATGGGATTCATCCCAGAATTCTAAAAGAACTAAGGGTAGAACTAGTGACACCACTGACTACCCTCTTTAACAGATCATGGGAGGATGGGGTGGTACCCGAGGACTGGAGAAGGGCAGGTGTGATTCCCCTTCACAAAAGTGGGAGCAAGGCAGAAGCAGAAAACTACAGACCTGTTATTTTAACCTCAGTGGTAGGGAAAATGCTGGAATCACTTCTGAAGGAAAGAATTGTTGAGTATCTAGAGGCCAGAGGGGCTCAGGACCCAAGGCAGCATGGATTCACAGCGGAAGGTCATGCCAGACAAATCTGATAGATTTCTTTGCCTGGGTGACCAAAGTAGTAGATCAGGGAGGGGCTGTGGACATGGCCTACCTAGACTTTAGCAAGGCATTTGACACAGTCCCACAAAAGATTAATATACAAGTTAGCCAGCCTGGGAGTGGGTCCCAAGATGACAGCCTGGGTAAAGAATTGGCTGGAGAATAGGACACAGAGAGTAATAGTAAATGGAGTCCACTCTGAAGAAGGGGGTTACTAGTGGGGTACGCAGGGAGTTCAGTATTAGGACCGGTCCTCTTCAATGTCTTTATAATGATATTGCAGAGGGACTGGAAGGAAAAGTATGTCTCTTTGCAGATGACACAAAGATCTGCAACAGAGTTGATGCACAAGGTGGGGTGGAAAGGATGAGAAGGGACTTGGCAAGGTTAGAGGAATGGTCAAATGTATGGCAGCTTAGATTCAGTGCTAAGAAGCAAGGTAATGCACCTGGGAAACAAAACCCAGGGAAGAGTACACAATGGGGGTGAGATACTAACAACAACAAAAATGAAAGGACCTGGGGTAGTCATATCAGATGACCTAAAGGTGGGCAAGCAATGTGAGAGGGCAGCAAGGAGGGCTGGGGGATACTGGGATGCACAGGAGAGGCATCACCAGCAGAAAACAGGAAGTTATTATCCCTCTGTACAGACAGTTGGTGAGACCCCATCTGGAGTACTGCGTGCAGTTCTGGAGACCCAATCTCCGCAAGGACATGAGACAGGATGGAGGCTGTCCAGAGGAGGGCAACTAAAATGGTGCAGGGTCTGCACGGAAGACATATGAAGAGAGACTTAGGAGCTGAATATGTATAGCCTCGAGGAAAGGAGAGAGGGGACATGATAGAAACTTTCAAGTATCTCAAGGAATCAACAAAGTCCAAGAGGTAGCATCTGTCAAAAAGAGGTGTGCAAGAACAAGGGGCACAATTTGAAGATAGAAGAGGCGGCTCAGAGGTAATTTAAGAAGTATTTTTTCACAGAGGTTGTGGATGCATGGAATGGCCTTCGGAGAAGGTTGTGGAGTCAAAAACAGTGGTGGAATTCAAGCATGCATGGGATAGTCATAAGGCAATTCTAGGGGTTGGGGGTAGGAAGAAGTAGGCTGCTGGTTAACTAGGATCTGCAGCTTATCCAATAGGTAGGGAAATGGGCAGACTGGGTGGGCCAAGCGGTCCTTATCTGCCATCAAAATCTATGTTTCTATGTAACCCCTTGAGTTTCAAACAGCTTTTTGCAATAATTTCACCAATATAACTATATACATTTCAGCAGTAAAACTATACACATTTCTAAACAAAGGGATCCAGGTATCAGTTACATTTCCACATCATGATTCACATATATTTCTATACCAGCAGATATGCAAGGGGGGAGAAAAGACAGAACAGCAAGAAAAGGTAGATAGCGAGAGGCAGAGAATTGCAAGACTGTCTGGGTGATCAAGTCCTAGGTCTTACAAGAAAATTTGGTTGCGCAACCAGGCCAACAGGAGACAGGAAAGGAGAGAATAGAACAGATCCTTGCATTTAAACTCCTTCTTCAGAACAACCGGGACAGGGCATTATTCAGATGTGTCACACCCACTATCAAAAGTGGAGCCCTTGGGTTGGGGAATCAGACAAGGAGGACCCCTCTCCAGCTCCCGTTTCGCCCCAGGGCACCTCCTGGGCCTCACCACTGGAATCATCGATTCCCCAGCAGCCACTCACATGACCCCCCCCCCCCACGAGCAATCCCCAAAGCCTTGCATCTCCTGTATGATTCTGCAGGTAATGAGGAGAGCTCAAAGGGGTGACGGTCACTTAGGTGGGCCACCGAATAGCTGCATCTTATAGACTTATATCCTCAACACATCCTATCAGCTGGTTACATTGATCCCACTAAGCCGAAATAACCCTATTGAAAATTTAAGAGCTACTAGAACTTTTTTCTGAAACTGGTAACCAGGATTGTTTTCCCTACAGCTGACTTCCTAACAGTGCAACATTTGGATAATAACGTCTACAAATTCCCCCTCTTTTGGTCTGAAATATGAGGAGACCAAAAAATGCAACAAAGCAAGGCCAAGCACATGGCATGGAGAACGAACCCTCAAACACTGCTATCCTAAAAGCAATTAAGGAATTGGAGGCTTTTGTTAAAGAACTGGACAAGAAAGTTGATGGCTTTACTTCAGGGGTGACCACAGTGGAAATGAAGTTAGGTTGTGTAGCCACGGAATAACAGCAGTCAAAGTCCCTAGCTGAAAAAGCCGTTACTGCCACGTTAGGGCTGGTAGACGAAAACCGCCTGCTCAGGCAGCATCTGGAAAATCTTGAGAATGGTGCTAGGCTGGCAAATATGCGTATACTGTGGGAGCCAGGAGAGAAGGAAAGTCGGCACATATTAAACTTTGTCACATCTTTGCTGCAATCTACTCTTGGTTTCCAGAGGGATGGTGCCCTATTCCAAGCATATCGGATTACTCTCCATCTGCAGCCGGCTCAAGAAGGGACTCCAAGAACTATTCTTTTGGTCACTGCTGGTCCAACAATCCCTGCAAGCCGTGAAGGAGAAGGGTCTAGTACAATTTCCTGATGGCACCAGAATCTACTATTTTCCAGATCTCTCCTATGCAACCCGGCAGAGAGCGAAGTCTTTTGACCCAGTCCGTTTTGAACTACGCCAGTTGGGTGTCACGAGTGTCTTATCTGCAAAGCTTAGATTGGCATATGCAGGTAAAACTTATCTTTTTAACGATCCCAAAGAGGCAGGAAAAAGACTTCCAGAATAAAAGCTGACTTCGTCAGCTGAAATTTAAATTAGGAGCCTGAGGCCGAAGGGGACTGAAATTTTGGGCTGCTCAGTTCGAGTGTCCGTGGTTTGGATTACATTTACGGTGCATACTAAATCTACAGGCATAACATTTAGCCCATGTGAATGAGTGTCGGTCCACTTTATTGAAATATGGCCTAATTCCTTTTTATGTTTGCTTGTGCGCATGCGCAAGAAACATCTTGCGACAGTACCACATTTCAGAGGTGTGTTAGTGTTGTGGCCAATGGAGAGGATGCTTTACTGGGCATGTCCTACAGCCACCAATCAAAGCTTCAAAGAGAGCCAGGGAGTTGAAACGAATCTGCTGCTGCAATCACAAACAGTTTCATCACTGCTGCTGCACCTCTCCCTTCCCTAGCCACCCAGCACTCTGTCCCTGGCCCTTGCTCTGCCAACAACATGTTTGTTCTGTGTGCCTTTCTTGGTGAAACAAGCAATGAGCCGCGGCTCCTGCCGACCACTACACAGTCCAAGGAAAACTGACATCGGGGTGCCCAGTCCCCGTGTCAGCACGTGTCCCCCTCCCTACCTCTAGTAATGTGACACACTGGGAGCCCACCTCAGTGTGCCAGAATGTCTCCAACAGTGGGATGCCCACTCCCGATATCGGGCGTGCCCCCCCCCAAACCCGTCTGTAATCTGCTGACATTGGGGTGCCCAATCCCCGTGTCGGAATGCCCCCACCACCACTGTTGTGGCACACTGGGAGCCCACCCCAGTGTGCCGAAATGTTACTGAGCACCCATCTCCCTGCACCCCCCACCCATATTTACCCTCCTGAGGTCGGGAACAGTGATCTTCTCTGGACCGGGACATGTCTGCACTCTTCAAAACCGAACTGCGAACTGAGGAATCTGGTAAGCGCTATATAATGGCAGTCAATGGGGGGTTTCAACTTAGGTTGATATCTCAGCCATTTTTAGGAATTGTGGCCCCAGATTTTCCACATGGGGTTCTTGGGACCCCACCTCACGAACACGTCACTGTGATTTCATTACTCGGCCCCGAAAGGTGAGTTCGTGGTCACTGCGCTGATAGAATCACATTTTGGGACCAATTAACGAAACAACAGTGCTACTGTTCATGAGGTGGGTTCCCAAAAAACCCATGTAGCAAATTTGGTGAAAAAATTCCAAGAAATTACTGCGGTACTAGCGTGCATTGCACGGTTTCTACGCACGCTCGTAACTTCGCCAATTTTTAATATTTTCACTCCAGATTTTCAACACTGACATTTTTTACACCTCCTTATGAACAGTACAGCTATCATTTTTCACATCCTGCCCAAAACATGTTGTCGTACCCGTGGCGCAAAATGGTACGGTCGCTGTGGGAAATCGACTTTCGGGACAGATTCACAAAATCACAGAGCCACTGTTCATGAGGGGAGGTCCCTAAATGACCACATTGAAAATTTGGTGAAAAAATCCCAAAAAAGTGATTGCATTACAGGCGTGCGTTGCGCAGTTTCTACGCACACTCATAACTTCCCCAATTTTTCATATTTTCACTCCAGATTGTCAACATTGCCATTTTTTCATACCTCCTTATGAGCAGTACAGCTATTATTTTTCACATCCAGCCTGAAATGTGTTTCCCACCTTTAGCGCAGAATGACATAGTCGCTTTGCGAAATCACCTTTCAGGATTGAGTAACAAAATGATAGTGCCACTGTTCATGAGGTGGGGTCCCAAAAAGCCCATGTTGAAATTTGGAGCGAAAATACCAACAAACGCCCTGGGCGTTAGGGTTTCCAGCCATAATGCCTCACCATGTAGAGACTGACAGGCGTCGGGGGTGTGACTTGAGGTCGTTGCCCATAATGCTCATGCCTTTCCACCCCCACCCTGCAGCAAGTGACAGGCCTCGAGGTTTGTCTTTTCGGCCCTAATGTTCACCCCATTCTTCTATACTGCATCATCTCAGCTTATTTCCTTATGGAATGTGGTGAGCATAAGGGCTGAAAACTCCAAGGCACACTTCAACACCTGTCAGTGTCAGCAGGGTGGAGTGAGGTGGAATGGTGTGAGCGTCATGGCCGATGACACAAACGCACCCTCCCAATGCCTGTCAGTCTCTGCAGGATGGGGATGGGGGTTGGCGTCAGTTCGATATTTCACTGCCATTCCTATTATGCATCTCTCTCTCTGATCCTGCACTACCAGTACCAGCAAGCAAACATTCGGCATAGACAGATATTTGTTTACTGTTTGTTATAGTTCTCCTGGTTTGTGTAATGGGTATGAAAGTTGCACACAGCAAATGTTATTTTTGGTATTGATTGCAGTTGAGAGAAGCTTGTAACAATTGATGTCAGTCTGTTATTTCTGGGACATATTTGCAAATTACTTGGACTTCTGATCATCATCATCAGTTTTATTTTTAAAAAGCACCCTTCCATTGCTCAGGGCGCTGTTACAATAAAAGTACACATAAGCCGCAGTTAAATCCACAATATTGCACATCTTACCCATTAAACTAAATTAAAACAATCAACAGTGTTACATACCAGTTTATAATAAAACATATCTTACTTTTTGGTCTTCTTTTGTTTTTACGTTTTCTCCCCTTCCCTCCCAGGGCCACAGCGTACACATGCATGTACGTGCATGCAGGCGCACGCCAGGCTCCGATGTCCCCTCGCCCCTCCCCAGACTTGCATCGCCGCTCCAGCCGCCTGCGCTGCCCACTGGACCTCCACCCGGTGGGAGCAGGACTACGGTGGAGCGGGCATCCACCCCTTTGGAGGGGAGAGCCATAGCTCGATCTCGCTCCAACCTTCCCCCACCCAGGTCAGCTCCCTGGCAACCCGAGGTCATTCCTGAACCCAGGTCACCAGTGTAGCACGAGATAAGGTGCTAGCGCCTCAGCCCTCAGCGCCACCAGGACGGCCAATAAAACATATCTTAAAACAAAGTTATATAACTCATTATTACCTGGGTGGCCATTTTGTGTCAGGTAAATAATGGATAGTTCGGACTTCATATGAAGCTATTGGAAGTAATGAGATAATCCCTCCTTTTACAGCAGCAGTGTTATTAAACTTAAACACCAGAAAAGGCCTGGTTGAATAAATACGTTTTAAGGGAGGTTTTAAATCCCTTCTTGATCAGTCTCTATGACAGTATCAAGAGTATTTTACTCAGGGTCTTTTCAGTGTTACAAATCCTTTTTGGTTAAAAGTCCATGATCTTGGTGCAGATGGCCAGATTTTACTTCCAGAAGGCTCTTGCAGTAGGCAACACTGTTATGACTAAGCCTCCAGGCTTTAGGACCACACGGGAAATGTCTTGCTAGCAGTATTCAACGAGGGACAGCCCACTGACGTTCGTTCTAGTATTAAAGGGGCGGTCCCTCAAACCCACTTCAGTTCTTTTCCCGCGATCGACCTGTGCGTGTCAGATTTCATGGAAAATGTTGCTACAGTCAACCATTTGCTTTATTTTTTCTCTACATACTTGATCTTCCTGGACTAAGTCTCCATCACTCATTCACACTAGTGGGATAGCGCCGGAGGCGCTAGGACCAAGTGGGAGCCAAAAATTTTCAGAAGGACCGGCGCCGAGGTAGGACCACGCACGCACGGCACCGCGAGACTGACTCGCACCTGTATAGGCTATCTCGGTGTCGACCCTCCAACCGCCTCAGTTCCTTTTCTCCCGCCGTCGAGTGCGCTTGGATGTTGACGTTGCTCGTCTGCCGGAGTCAAAGTTTTCGTCTATACGACAGCAGCTTTTAAAAGTTTTAATTTAACTATTTAGTGGTAATTTTTTTTTTTGAATAAGAAGATTATGAAGAAATTCTTTCCTGCCATCCACGGAGTAGTCCTTAGACAGTGAGCGGTGCGGTAGGAAGACTTCCTTGAAAGTTGTTATGGCAGAGGGCTGTGCCCGTCCGCCACCCTAAAAGTAACGGGGGTCTGACTATGGACAGTCCTGTGCTCGGTGGGGAGGACAGTCCACGAAAGCACGAATCTGGCGGTGCGGGATCCGGCTCCGCTTAACCTCGAGCTCTTCTTCCCGTTTGTGTAAGAAGAATGGATTGCCTTCGAGGTTACCCGTTGAGTATCTCTGCAAAAAGGGTTGTTATTCGTTGGTTGGGGCGATAGGCCTGAACCGACTTCGTTGGGTTCCCTGCCCCGCTCCTAGCGGCTGCTTTTCCGACTCGGACTCCATCTCTGTCCTCATTGGAGTTCGGTGAGCAGTTCCCTCTGGGCCGCTCCTGTGGAGCAGGGGTTTGACTCCTTTTCCTGGTTGTGTTCCTGGTTTCTGGGCCTCCGGGCCTCGGAGCCGTTGGACCGGAGCCGGGTCAATTGGATCTGAATGAGCGCGGTGCCCTCTTGGTGCCTTCGCCATCTTGTCAGCCCCTCGTGCCTACCCCCCTCTTCCTTTCCATGCAGGGGCCGGCACGGGCACCACCTTTCTCTTCTTTTCCATGGTGTTTTTCCTGGCATTGTGCCCAACACCTTGGTGGCGCCACAGGTCTGGTGCCGTGCCCCTGGTTTGGCATGGGTGCCATAGGCGGCACCGCTGGTGTTTGGGTCGGTGCCGGGACTCGGTGCCGTGCTTGGCTCTGTACTGGATGCAGTTGGCACCGTGGCTCGGCGCTGTGGCTTGCTCGGTGCCATGCTCGGCTCCGTGTTTCGGCGCCGTGCTCTGTGCTGCAGTCGGCGCCGTGCTCGGTGCCGTGGGTCGGCTCTGTGGCTCACGCTGTGCTCGGCGCCGTGGGTGATTCTTTGTCGGTAGCCGCTAGTGGTGCTGTGGGTGTCTCACGGTTGCCACTGATGCCCTTGAGGCACTCTGAGTGCTGCGGGTGGCGAGCACCTGTGGGTGGTGCGGGCACCTGGTGGCGCCCGCGGGTGATGCCGTGCCCGCGGGTGGTGCCGTGGACTGGGCGGAGTGCAGCGGGCGGCGCTGTGCCCGTGGGTGCCGCGAAGTGATGCCATGCACCCGCGGGTGGCACAGCGAACAGCGCCATGCACCCGCAGGTGCTGCTTGTGGCGCGGGCACCGTGGGTGGCGCCTGGCACCTGGGTGGCGCCGAGCACCCGCGACGGTGCGGGCACCCACGGGTGCTGCGGGCGGCGAGCACCCGTGGGTTGCACCGCAGGCACCTGCGGGTGGCACCTGACACCAGCGGGTGCCGACCTCATGAGTGCCATGGGCGTCGGGGGGGTGCCCTTGCGTGCCATTGCTGCCATTGGTACCGAGGATACCTGCGGGTTCTGCCGTGGGTGCCCTCTGGTGTCTCTCAGGTTGGCATGGTTACTGCTTGGTGCCTTCCTGTGCCAGGAGTGTTGCTAGTGCTGCAGGGGTGCCAGTTGGTGCTGTCTGACAGAACTAGGGAAAGATCTGTGTTTGCAGACCTCTCTTCCACAGGACTTGTGTTGGGATGTTCCATGGAATGAATTCCTATTCTGCGGATTATTTCCACACATTTTAGTGGGTGGCGGTCTGCATCGGATCTCCTCATCCAGCGATTTTCTGCTGATGGGACTCTTCTGTTCTGTTTCTGTCAGCGGAATCTCTCATTCCGCTCAGCACTTTCTCAGCCCCCTACATGGTGCTAAGCTCCTCGACACCCTTCCTGGTGGCGGAGTCTCTAGTGGCTCTAACCAAGACCTCTTTTGGGGTCCTTCTGTGGTAGAAAGGCATCTGGATGAGTCTTTCCCTGTCCTTCTGGTCAGTGATACAGCGGATGACTCATTTTATATACTGAATGCCCTCTCTATCATCAGAGTCTGTGATGCAAGCTCTTTTAGTAGTTCCTCATTTATGGGGTCCACCATAGTGTTCAGACTGGATCTGTGGACTATATATCTCTGCGTCTAGACTTTTTCAGTGGTCAAGACAATTACACTCTTTGGAACATTTTAATTCAATGATAGGAGCTGCACAGACTGTCCCGCTCCTTTGATAAGGGTATACAGCCCATTTTTGATGCTGCCCCTCTGGTGGCTGTCGCCAGGTAGTTAACATCTGTCTAGCTATTATTAGTCCAGTCAGGGGTTCAGTTATGGATCTTCAGGCTCCTCCTGCTCCTCAGAGGATGACATCCTTGTCATTTCTGTATCAGGCAGTACTTGCCAAATAGCAGCCAGCAACCTTGTCGGGCTCGGACTAATGATATTAAAAAAAAAAAGAAAGGGGGCTGTCAAATTATCACAGCACAGGGCCTAGTTGGAATTTCCTGATACCACGCTTGGATCTGATCAGGTTCTGCCTCAACCTTGAGGCGGTGATCTCTAAACCTCAGTAAAGGGTACCTGTTTCTTCTACCCCTAGGGGGCAGTCCGATCCAGCAGTGGTATAGCTCACTCTTTTCTCTAAGAGAATTTCTCTTATTCGAGATATTTCAAAACCTAGGCATCTAACCAGTCTGTTAGTCCCCTTTTGTTTTTAATCAGGCTTTCTTCTCCTGATCAGAGCCTTGCAGCAACAGAGTGACTCTTCAGCAAGTCAGAACTTAGATTCCTACTTCCATGTTTGCTCCAGCTAACAGATGACATGCTTCTTTCTTGACCCTTGGTCAAGTAGGTTCTTTCTAAGGTAACCCATAAAATATTCACATACGGTCATACTACCCTGAACCTGTACACTTTACCTCCGGCTCTTGCAGCTCCTGAGGTCTTTTACATTAGATTAGTGCATGTCTTTGACACTATTAATTTTGGTCCTAGATCAAATTGTGAGGCCAGGTTCTTGCCGCTCTCCTAGAATAGTTGCGTCTGCCTGGCAGACTTTAATTTTTTGCCCATTGTAGTTGTCGGCAAGGTGACGAGTTACAACTCAAGCGTTTATCTTGTAGACACTATGTTATACATGCTCTTACAAGACAGCTCTTTTTATTAACAGGACAGTCCTTGGCTGTCCTTTCCGAGTAAACCCTATCTCCTACCACCCTACTCAGGGTTGTTGATTTTAGCATGGTACTCTCCCACTAGTGTGAATGAGTGATGGAGACTTAGTCCATTAAGATATGGAAATTACATACTTACCGTAATTATTGATCTTCTTGGACGGTCTCCATCACTCGATCCTATACCATCCCTGGGTTACTCGTTTTTCTTTCCTGGTCTTCATGGCCTATGGTTGGACTGTGAAGACATTGTTCTTTGACCTTTCTTACAAAGGCCATCTGGGCCCTCTCAGGCCCAGACACTCAGAATAGTTATTCTCATTAATTCGCTGCACCTCCTTGGTGAAAAGGTACTGAGGTGGTTGGAGGGTCGTGCCGAGATAGCCTATACAGGTGCGGCGAGTCAGTCTCGCGGCGTGCGTGGTCCTACTGCCAGCCCTTCTGAAATTTTGGCTCGCATTGTCCTAGCACCTCCGGCGCTATCCCACTAGTGTGAATGAGTGATGGAGACTGTCCAAGAAGATCAGTAATTACGGTAAGTACGTAATTTCCATTTCTTTTTTGACTCTATGTCATTACCAACTTCATCAGCACACTCCCAGAAGTCGAAGTGTGCCTGTGGAAAGCAGCTCCCCGAAAAGGATGGCCACACTGCGTGCGTTGTTTGACTAGTTTTAGACCACAACACTGAAGCCTACCAGGTCTGACAAAAATTCAGTCAAGTCACACGGAAAAGGCGCCAGAAGGTTCTGGAGACCCATCTCCTACAGCAGAGATTGGCTGTCCTGGAATGAAAGCTGCAGACCCAGACCATGGCATGGACTTCTGCGGAGCCCTCATCCTTGAAGAAGAAGCACAAGAAGCATCAGGACCGGGTTCAGTCCACTGCAGAGTCGCTGTCTCCTTTGGGGGCCTCGACAGAGGTGGAGTCTTCCTCCCATGGGAAGTTGATTACATCCCCCCACACCAGCCCTCCTTTCCTCCTCACTGCCTGTGGACCAGCCTCCCGCTATTATTTCAGTGGCAAGTAGTGCTTTTGTGGATGCGGAGGGCTTCTCCTCCGCCCCACTGCCCCTGTTGCTCAGTCCAGAGCCAGGTGGCCAGGCTGGTTCTTTGGGTGAGGCTATGACTGTTTCCACCCTGCTGGCCTCTGCGTCTTTGATAGTCAGATCAACGCCCGCTGTCACCCTCAAAGCCACAGCATGCTTCCGCGTAGCTGCCGCTGGTGGTTGCCTCCCAGGCTGCTTCTTCCCACCAGATGCTGGCAGAGCCTTCTTCCACTGGTTTTCCTTCAGGAGACTGACGGAAGATCATCCTCCATCGGAACCAGAAGGTCCTCTATCTCTGGGCCCAACAACCCCAGCCTCGCCCTCACCGGTACCTTCTGCAGTTCATCAGGAGCCAGTTCCTGCTTTGGAACCCTCTGAGACTTCATCTGACCAGAGGCAGCAGCCAGTGCTGTCCTCTGGTCACTCTTTGGAGCCCTTGGTCCATGGCTTGGACTTTCAGTCTGCACCTGCCGGGCATTCGACAGGCTTGTCTGAGGTGGTGTCAGACCCTGTTTGACTACTGCCCCCTACCGAATGCCTGGTGGGTGTCGGCCCAAAAGTCGAACCCTGCTCAGCAGTCACTGGTGCCAGCTTCTCCCTCGCAGAGGGCTTCTTCTCCACTGGACATGGAGGCTTCCCCTCCTGCTCATTGACATCACTGCAGGTACAGTCACAACCTCCGGTTTGTCACCTTTGCAACACTTGGCCTTTGATTTGGAAGGGTCTTTACATGTTGTTTTGGATTCCTTGGAGTCTACGACCTCTCCTTCACATTCGGCCCTGGGGAAGTATGGGTCCAAGATACCCTTAAGTCCCTTTCTGAGGACCCCTCATTCCTGGTGATGATGAAAAACCATCCATGCGTCCCATGGATAGAGTATGGAGGAGCATGACCATCAAAAGAGCCATCTAATGCAACATCTGCACCTGCCTGAGGTTGATTCAGTGGTTCTCCCCCATTTTTCCTTCTTTTTTTTTTAAGGCTCTTTTTTTTTTTTTTTCCCTCCTGACACTGGTCTTCGAGGCATCTCTCCAGTGGATCCATGGGGTCTTATGCCTCCACCGCCCGCCTGAACCCTTGCCTGACCAGGAAATTGGGTATGCTGTGTCCCCCCTCCTCCCCCAGCCATGAAAGAAGCAGAGGACCATGGAGAGCCATTTCGGGTTTGGGCCGGCATTGGGCGTGTGGGCACGGCCACAGGGCACCACCTTCGCCTCCCCGGGGCCAGGGATTTTTCGTTGTTCTCCCCTCCCCAGCGCAGGACATGCAGTGCCATCCGCATGAGACGTGAGTGAGCCCACCCACACTGCATGGCGTCGCTCCTGTTACATGGCCCCCAGCTGCTGTGCCTGTAGTCTCCACTAGGAGCCACTAGCGCCACGGGACAGATACCCCCTCCCTCCCAGGAGAGGAGAGCAGTCAAACAGACTCTCAGTCCTTCTCCCCGACTGACCCCCAGCCCCCGAGTTCGCTTCCGAACCCGGGTCGCAGCGTGGTGCGAGGTGTGGTATCCAGCGCCTCAACCCTCTGCACCACCAGGCCGGTATTGGTTCTCCCCCCATTGGTGGTCGCACGTGATGACGTTTCATCCATGGTTTGGCAACAGCCAGCGTCTGTCCCTGCCACTCCAAGAATGGCCGACTGGCTGTAACATGCACCAGATGGCAAGGCTCACTTTGACTCCCAACCTAAGGCTGACCCCTCTGTTTTTTAGGGTGTACAGGTGGAGTGTGAACTATCTAGCCGTCGGGATTTTCCTCCTGAATGGGAATCCAAATTTTGGGATGCTGTGGGATGCAAGGTCTATGCCTCTTTGTCTCTGTCCTTGCATGCTCAGAATTACTTGGCGCATATGCTTATGCACCAGCAATTCTTCTTTGGGCAGATAGGGGATTTGCTTCAATCTACACCAGAGACCCTAGCCCGGTCCCAGATGGAGCACCTCCTTGCTTCCACCTCTAGCATCGGTGATTACACTCTCTGTGCTTTGTATGACACGGTAGATGTGGCCACCCGCAGTTCGGCGTCTGCTGTCTGCATCAGACGTCACGCTCGGCTTCGTCTGACCGACTTCAACTCTGGTTCAAGCTTTCATTCTGGACACGCCATTCCAGGGCACTGTTGTTGTTTGGGGAGGATGCAGGCATTGCTGTTCTCCCTACAAGTCTCCAGCACTTCCCTTAGGACCATTTCCCATAGACAGTGGGGTTGGGCACGTCTTCGGTCAGCCTGTTTTCAAGGGCAGTGTCCACAGCCCTCTGGGACGTGGGGCAAACACTAGACCTCTCCTGTCATTACTGCCTCGGCCGTTAAGTCCCATAGGGCGGAAGTGGCAGTGCCATCGGCATCTGCCACTTCCTCCTAAGCCCTGCTGACCCTCCCTCCTCTCCTTCTTTCATCGGTTCAGGAAGTCCAGGGGAGGGAGGAGAACCAGACGAAGGGAAGGCCTTGTCTCTTCCTCTGTCATCTTTTCATTTCCCCCTTGCTTTGTTTTTTTTCATCACCAGGGATGTTTCTCTGATGGGTGGGCCCCGGGTGATGTCTGGCGTCAGGTTCAGGCTCTCCTTGTTCTCCTTCCTCTCGAAAGGACCGGGCTTTGCCTTCCCTCTCCCGCGGTCGTTCGACCTCATGTTTCTCAGCTGGGCCATCCGTCCTCATCTCTCAATCTTAAGAGGACGTTCACCTACCAGTGATGGGCCTCTGCCCTTTCTATCCCATCTTTGCTCGTGGGGGCCAGCTCTGCCCTTCTTGGAGGCCAGAGATGGAACAAAGCCCTCTGACTTTCCCTCCATGTCAGGCTGGGGTGTCCTTTATTTTCCCCAGGTGCCTTCAATCATTTTTTGAAGGGCATTGATTTCTCTGGCATTGAATTGGGTCTTGATGTCAGCCCATCAGTCCTTTTTTATGGGTGATTGCTCGGGTGACATTTTCTTGCTTCTGAGGGGTGAAGCTTTCACCCTTCTTTGCTCCAAGTGTAGGGACCTACTACTTCCAAGCATTTGGAGGGTTTCTCCCCTTCCTTTACGTCAGTTGCCTTCCTTAGGGGCAGCCGTACCCTTTCAAACAACATGAAGTCTTGCTATATTATAGACATTAGCAGTTTGATCCAGCTCTAGAACTGCCCCGGAGTGAAATGGTTAAAACCATTCCAAAATAGAATTTTGGCACGAGAGCAGCTCTATCTGTGTCATTTCAAACTTGAACTGTCAGATTCTTTACTCCGCCTCAGTGAACAGTCGCTCCGGAGATTTCTCCTTCTGCTCGGTTCATTTCTCGGTTTAAAAGTGTTTTCTCGGTTGGATTTAACCGAGAATAGTTTTATTTAACACAAAACCGTTCGGTTCAAGCTCTATCTGTGGTAACCGTAAGTAAATGAAGGTTTTGTCTGTGTGGAACTTGTAAGTTATCGGTTCGGTTTTGAACCGATCAGTGGGTTTAAAACTCATTTAAAACTAAAAGTTTCTATTTTAGAGTGCGGTTCCCGGTTCTTATCGGTTCTAAAAAAAACAGATTTATTACGTTTTTTTCCAATACCCGTGACACAGTTAGGAACCGATAAGGGTGTCTTGCCTGGCACTGCCGTTAAAAGGGCAAGTTTTTGGTTAGGCTGGCGTTATGTCTGAGAAACCCAAAAGAAAAACCGGGCCCACTGGGTTTCAACACTGTGATGTTTGTGGGGAAGTCTTTGCCAAGGCTGACCCACACCACATGTGTTTATTGTCTGGGGTTTGACCACCTCCAGTCAGACTGCCAGGTATGTAAGAATTTCCTGCAGCCACCCTGGAAAAAGATTGGGCAGGCTCAGGGGCAGGAGGCCAAAATGTCCGCTGACCGGATGGCCAGCCCGGTTCGGTGCCAACCGACCAGAGGGAGTGCCCTCTGACCAGGGCCAGACTTCCTCGGGCAAAAGAAAAGCTGGTTCTGAGGAAGCAATTCCAGTAAAGAAAACAAGAAAATCAGCAGGTCTGGTGTCCAAAATTCCTTCTCCAACTGCTGCAGAGATAGCAAAAGCCATACAGATTGTCCAGTCACTGTCTTAGGGTCCGTCCGAACCACCACTATCTGGTAAAAGGTCGGTTCTTCCGGTCCCAGTGGTTCAGGATTATGATATTGAGGAATTTTATGAACCAGAGGAGGGGGAGGAGGATTATGAACAGTATGAATGTGGCTGGGAAGGTCTGGGTGTGCCCATTGAACCGGACATCTCCCCAGACAGACCTTTAGAATCTCCCCCTATGCTGTCTGAGTCCCCATCTTATTTTATGTTTTATAAAAAAGTTGCTGAAACCCTCCAGCTTCCTTTAGAAGAGGCTGTGGATGAGCAAGAGGAGCCTGATTTTGTAGAAATGATGGATATTCCAGAGTCTAGGAGATTGTCTATTCCTTTACATAAGTCTTTTAGGAAACAAACAATTAAAATTTTAAAAAGCTCCTAATTCTGTGCCTCCTGTAGATAAAAAGATGGACAGAAGGTACACATTGTCAGGCCCTGATACAGAATTCCTTTCTCAGCAATGCAGTCATGTTGGGGTAGTTCAGGCTGCTGCCTGTGATAAGGCTAATATTCCCCTGGCTTCACATCCTCCTGACAAGGATTCCAGGAAGATTGATGCCATGGCAAAAAAACAGTATATGGCAGCCTCTCTGGGACTCAGGCAAGCAAATTATATGGCTTATGTAGCTAGGTATCAGAAATCTAGATGGGATACTGTTATGCAGTTGGCCAAGCAGGCCCATGGCCAGCTGGCTAGTGAACTAGAACAGGTGGCTGCTGATGGCATTGAAGCCTCTAAGGTTCAGTTTCATGCTGCTGTGGATGTTAATGATGTTTCCTCTAGGGTCATGGCCACATCTGTAGCCTTTCGTAGGTTGGCCTGGCTCAGGTGTACTAGTTTGTCACAGGATACCCAGACTAAGGCTATGGATTTTCCTGTGGTGGGAAATTCTCTGTTTGGAGAGCAGACAGAGAATTACATGAAGATGGATGAATATAGGACTACTTACAAGAGTGCCCAGGCTAAGGAGCGGCAAGCCACTCCTCAAAGGCATGCCCCCAGGGGTAGGGGTAGGCCTTTTCACAGGCCTTTCTACCAGACTCAGGCCTCCTCTGCCTATGCTCAGAGGGGCTTCTTCAGAAGGCAGGGCAGACGAGGGTGGGCAGACCTGCTCCCACCCCCAGCCTAAAGCTCCTCAGAAACAGGCACCCTGATGGGGTGCCCAGGGCTGATTCTCCTGTACCAGTGGGGCAGGCTGGCTTACTTCAGTCAGAATGGGCTTCTTTAACCTCAGACAAGTGGGTTCTGGAAGTAGTAAGCCAGGGTCTGGTTCTCAGCTTCAAAAGTTTCCCAAGTTGAGAAGCAGACTTTTCTACCTGCAAGTGCTTCAGAGACCCTCACTCTGGAAACAGAGGTCTCATCCCTGTTAGCTCTCAGAGCAGTAGAAATGGTTCCTCCTGCATCAGGGCAGGGTCTGTATTCCAGATACTTCTACCCCAAAAAGACAGGAGAATGGCGCCCATTTTAGATCTCAGATATCTGAACAAGCATCTTTTGAAACCAAAGTTCAAAATGGTAACTCTGGCAATGATTTTACCTTCCCTAAGGCCAGGGACTGGCTAGCCTCCTGGACCTCAAGGATGCCTATTTCCATGTCCTAATCAGAAGATCCCATCGAAAGTACCTCAGATTCGAACTGCCCTCAGGTCATTACCAGTTCAGAGCAATGCCCTTGACCTTACCTCTGCCCCAAGGGTATTCACAAAGTGTCTAGCAGTGGCAGTGGCCCTTAAGGAGGCAGAGGATTGCTGTTTTCCTTATCTAGATGACTGGCTCATTGTAGGCCAGTCCCAGAACAAGTAAAATCTCACCTGCAGGTCACCCAGCAGCTTCTCACCTCCCTGGGTTTTCTGCTAAATCTACTAAAGTCGGTTCTGGAACCAGTCCAGGTACTCACCTTTATAGGGGCAGAATTGGACACAAAGCTAGCCAGAGCCTTTCTTCCCCCAGAAAGGGTAAGGAATTTAGTGCTCTGGCCTCTTCCTTCACTCTGCAGGTCTCTCGACCAGCAAGACACTTTCTGCAGCTCCTGGGCACATGGCTGCATCCACAGCTGTTGTGCAGGGAGCCAGATTTCAGATGAGAGCATTCAGTT
Organism: Neoceratodus forsteri; assembly: GCA_016271365.2. Classification (NCBI taxonomy): domain Eukaryota; kingdom Metazoa; phylum Chordata; order Ceratodontiformes; family Ceratodontidae; genus Neoceratodus; species Neoceratodus forsteri. The sequence goes on along the minus strand of CM028130.1, from coordinate 1,058,315,799 downwards.
TCACTCGAGAACCTTTTGATCTCAGAGAAGAGACCCCTTTCCAAGTTGGTCCCAGTGACTAACCTTGATCCTAGCTCTCCAGTGGTGGCAGGATCAGAGCACTTAAGAGCGGGGTCCCCTTCATTTCCCCTTCTCACGACTTGACTCTCACTACAGATGCTTCCCTTCTGGGTTGGGGAGCCCACATGGGTGACCTTTCCACTCAGGATTTGGTCCCCAGGAATCTCTGCTCCACATCAATTTGCTGGAACTCAGAGCTGTCTTTTAGCTCTTCAAGCTTTTCTGCATCTGTCCACGACAAGGTGATACAAGTCAGAACAGACAACACCACAACAATGTGGTACATCAACAAACAGGGGGCACTCGGTCTTCGGCCTTGTGCACCGAGGCAATGAAGTTGTGGTCTCTGGCCTATTCCTGAACACTTCCTCATAGCAGTTCATCTTCCAGGGAGGACAATGTCCTAGTGGATGCCCTCAGCAGGATTTCCCAGGGCCATCACGAATGGTCCCTGGATCCTCAAGTGCTGGGGATAGTTTTTGCCAGGTGGGGCATCCTCAGATAGATCTTTTGCAGCCCCAGACAATCACAAACTTCCTCTGTTCTGTTGCAGGCCTCCAGTGCTGGGCTGAGTTCCCCTGGATGCCCTTCTTCTGGTTTGGGAGGAAGTTCCTCTATCTTCCCCCCTTTCCTCTCCTATTCAAAGTACTAGTCAAAATCAGATCTCAGCCTTGCAGGGTGATTCTGATTGCCCCGGATTGGGCCAGGCAGCCCTGGTACCCACTCCTTCTGTCTCTGACAGTCCATCTTCCCCTGTGCCTCCCCAGGAATCACAATCTGTTGACTTGTGCCCAGGGAAGGGTTTGGTATCCGGACCTCAAATCCGTCAACCTCAAGGCCTGGCTCTTGAGGAGTTAGAGTTTGCTGATTTACACCTCTCTCAGGGTGTTCTTGAGATCCTAAAGGCTTCCAGAAAGCCTTCCACTAGGGCTACTTGTAGTTCTAAATGGAAAAGGTTTTCCATTTGGTGTGCTGGGAAAAATATTTCCCCAGAATCTGCTGAATTGCCCATTTTGTTAGATTACATGGTACATCTTAATTCCTTGGGTCTCAGACCAGCTACCCTGAGAGTTCATTTGGCATATGTGTCTGCTTTTGTGTCAGCAGGAAAGTCATCCTCTCTTCCTCTCATCCTGTGTTTTCCAAGTTTTTAAAGGATTACTCATACTAATCCTCCTTTCGGAACCGCCCCTCTTGGGACCTTAATGTTTGCATTGCCCAGTTAATGCAACCCTTTGAACCTCTGTCTTCTGCAGAGCTTAAGTACCTAACGTGGAAAACTGTTTTTCTAGTGGCTATCACTTCTGCCAGACATAAGTGGTGCAAGCCTTGTCAGTGGAGACTGACTTTATTTCTTTCCACAGGGATAAGGTAGTCCTTAGGACTAATAGGAAGTTTTGCCTAAGGTGGTTTCAGATTTCCATCTTAATCAATCTATCTCCCTTCCAGTATTTTTCACTGATCACTCCTCTTGGGTGAGAGGAGGTTGCACAACCTGGATGTTAAGAGAACTCTTAGTTATTATATAGAGCGTACCAAAGGTCACAGGTTGAATCCTCCAACTTTTCCTTACCTATGGTGAAGTTGGGAAAGGCAAACCTGCCACTAAGAGATCAATAGCCAGGTGGATTGTCTCTTGTATCCAATTTTGTTATCAGAAAGTGGGCAGAGCCCCCGGTTTGAGGGCTCATTCTACCAGGGGTATAGCTCGTCTCTAGCTGCTGCCAGAGATATCCCTTTATTAGAGATTTGCCAGGCTGCTACTTGGAAAGCGGTACACACACCAAGCATTACTCCCTGGATGTCCAGGCCAGGAGAGATGCTTCGGTTTGGCACAGCTGTTCTTCAGAGCCTATTCCCTAAGTAGGTTCTGCCCTCCTCCATGGAGGTACTGCTGTGTATTCTGCTAATGTCTATATATAGCAAGACTTCATGTTGTTTGAAGAAAAATTACTCACCTTAGTAATGTTGTTTCTTCTAATGGAGTCTTGCTATATTATAGAACCTCCCAACCTGCCCCTCTCAGAACCTCTACTTGGTGGGTGCGGGCAACTAGTGTGGGCACTACTTATGTCTTGTTAGCATTTTGTCCCCTTTGGGACTTTGGGGTGTGTATGTACACGTGTGTGTGTTTTATTATACTTATGTTCCATTTTCATATTATTAGAATGGTGTTAGTATTTCTGGTCCCCTGACTTGAGTCTTGGGTGTTGGGACCATCAATGGTTGTTACTATTTAGGTAGCCATTTGGCTAGTGTAGGTTACAGCTTCCACACAGACCTTAGTGAGTTTGGCTCGTAAAGATCTGACAGTTCAAGTTTGAAATGACACAGATAGAGCTGCTCTCGTGCCAAAATTCTATTTTGGAATGGTTTTAATCATTTCACTCCGGGGCAGTTCTAGAGCTGGATCAAACTGCTAATGTCTATAATATAGCAAGACTCCATTAGAAGAAACAACATTACTAAGGTGAGTAATTTTTTCTTCATTTCCCCCAATCCGGTGTTGGAGGGCGGGAGGGTGGCCCTAAGAAAAGTTCCTAACTCTTGCTGCAGGGGTGTGTCACCTTATCCCCTGAGGCTTGTCGGACGTCAGCGAGAGTTTACTCTTCCAGACTGGATGTTAGCCCTTGCTGCTGTGGCCTGGATCCTCAGTATTCATCCTGATGAGGCTATAGTTGTGCCTTCTCAGTTTTACCGTCCCACAGGACTTCTCCTCCTCCTCCTTCCCTTTCTCATGAGGGATGGGATTCGAGGTTCCCTATGGGGGTATTTCTCCTCGAAGGGGCAGTTGAAAGAGTGCTTTCCTTTTACCTCACTCTCTTGTTGCAAGGCTTTTCTTGGGACACCCTTCTCTTCTCCTCTTTTGAGACACCAGGAAGTTGAATCCTGCCAGAGTTTCCCTATCATTCTAGGGGAAATGAAGGCTCTTTTCAAGTGGACTTTTTCTTTTTTTTTTTTTGTTTACTTACCAGGAGAGACGCACTAAGCTGAAAGCTTGTTTACAGGTGCGACCTGGGAGCACAAAGAAGTTAAGTGACTTGCTCAGGGTCACACAGTATGCAAGTGGGGGCCGTGGGATTCAAACCCAGGTATCCAGGTTTGCAGCTGAGAGCCTTAAACCTCTGCGCTATGCTGCCTCCTTTTGGTTGGCCTCTCACCTGGGCTTTCATCCGTGGGCAAGTATCTTTCTGGCTACCCTCTTGGCTGTCCCTTTTAGAGTTTCAGTTTCCTTCCCTTTGAGGGGGTCCCTCTTGGGGCCCCTTGTTCTTTAATTTTTCTCCCCTCAAATCCTTTCCAGGGTTCAGGGTGTTTTTTGTCTCCAAGGGAAGACTCCTTCTGGTTTTGGACAAGGACTGATGTCGGTCAATCCTACTTGAACACGGTTCAGCCTGTTTGTGAGACTCTGTTTTTCTCTGCATATGAGAGAGCGTGCTCTCCTTAGGTGAAGGCGAGCCTACGTTTGGTAGCCTTTTGGCTCCCACCTTTCTGGGCTTTGTTTTTTCCTGCGATCTCCTTTCAGTGGCTATAGCTTATACCTACCCAGGTGTTTTTTCCCTGATGCCCTTCTATTTCTGGAGGCTAACCTTTGGCTGAGGATTTGCTTGGGCATCTTTTGCCCTCTCTGCTTATTGCAGTCCCCTACCGTCCTCCTCATTCTCCCAGAGTTTTTTCCCTTCGGGTACTGCTTGGGACTCAGTCCTAATGATGTTGCCTACTGTAAGAGCCCCCTCGAAGTAAGATAGTACAGTTAGATAGGAACTTACTGTAACAGTAGATCTTCGAGAGGAACCCTTGCAATAGGCATATTTTCCTTCCCTCCATACCCCTGCTCTCTTTCCATCTCTGCCTCTCTCAGCTCCAAGAGTCATCTTTTTCTCCTGTTGGACCTTGTTTTCACTGTCTCCGGCAGGGGGAACTGAGGTGGGTATGGGGGACTGCCCCTTTTATACTAGAATGGACGTCGATGTGCCGACATCATGGGGCGGTCCCTCGTTGTATACTGCTAGCTAGAAATGTCCCATGTGGTCCTTGCACCTGCCGGCTTAATCCTAACGGTGTTGCCTACGGCAAGAGTTCCTCTCGAAGATCTAATGTTATGGTAAGTTCTTATGTAACTGTACTTTCTTGCATTATTATTGCTTGTTAATGTAAAGCTTACATTATTATACTTATAAGAATACCCCCCACATGTTGCAACAGCGGGAGGTATAGTGCTAATCCTTTGTATAAGACATGTGGTTCACACGTTTCTGTATCTTGGATCCTAGTAAATGCATATTGAATGTGTATTTGCTATACTCAGTAAACATAAATTAAAACAAAAGCATAGGCAAATAAAAAAAAAATGTGACTTCATTATCCTTTTGAATGTATTAACTGAAGGAGTTTTCCTGAGGTCCCATGACAAGGAATTTCAAAGAACCGGAGCTGCCACTGTAGACATCCAGTCTCCAGACAACTTGCCCATGGGACCTTCAGGAGCCTCTTATCAACAAACTGAGAGGCAAGTGTGGTCCGTAAAGGGTCAGAAGCTGTTTCAGATAGCTGGGTCCCAAACCATGTAGGGCCTTATAAGAGAGCAAATATTTGTGGCATTTATTCTAAATATTAGCAAAATCGGGTCTAAATATTGTCATTTCCAAAGTTTTTCCAGACGTATTTGTAGCTCTGTAGAATGCAGTGCTGGGAAATGGGTTGAGTGAGTTTCACAGCAGTGGTAAGAAAGCCTACCCTGTCTTGGAGAAGCTATGAGTTAACAGTTTAGTGGTTAGAAGTGTTTCTTGTTGAATGCAGTTTGTGCTGTTCTCTATGGAAGGTCTGCAGTTTGCTATTTTTTTTTTTTATATAATTATTTCCCCCACCCTATAAGTCTCCTGAGGTCCCGCTCTTCCCCACCCTGACATTCAGGACAACACAGCTACCAGGCTGCGTTCATACCTCCTTCCCCAAAAGCTGAGCACCTAACCTCCATGACATGCCTAGCCCCATATAACTCCAGTGTGGAATTTTGTGGCACGAATGTGTATCCTTGTCTCTTAGGTGACAGCAAAGTACACTGCCTCTGTGCCATCCAGTTTGCATTTTTGAGGTGCATTTACACAATTATTTCAGTCCTGCGAGTTGAATGCTGCCCTACATCGGTTTGTGGCACGTTCACACTTTTTCCTCTACACAGTTTTAAAGGTATAGTGGAGCTTCAGAGTAGTGGAGCACTGACCACTCGCCAGCAAGTATGCAGTATTTCAGAATGTTATAGTCAGCCAGGATGCAGTGCTCTTACCAGTTTCTGCCAGTGACATGCTGCAGAATACAACAGCAATACAATGCAATCCAGTGGCAGTTACTACAGTTTCTCACGGAGGAAAGTGGGACATGTTTTTCACAGACTATTGCATTCTGGATGACTTTACAGCATCTTACTTAGGAGGCAGTATAGCGCTGTGGTTTAGGGCTCTGAGCTGCAAACCTGGAGACCTGCCTTTGAATGCCATCAGCCCCCACTTGTGTACTGTGTGACCCTAATCAAGTAACTTTAATTCCTTGTGCTCCCTGGTCACACCTGGAAACAAGCTTCGACTTAGTGTGCCTTTCCTGGTTAAACAATTTCCCCTTTCCTTACTTGGTGCGTGTATGCGTCTTTACTGCGAACATGTGTGTGTCTAAGTAAGTCTGTGACTGTGTGAGAGTGGGTATGTGACTTAGTGCGAGAACGTGTGTTAGTACAGGTACTTGTGTTACTTAGTGCGAGTATGTGTGTTGGTGCAAGTGCTTGTGTTACTTGGTGTATGTGTGTGACAGTGCGAGTAGGTATATGACTTTGTGTGTGTGTGACTAAGTAAGTGAGAGTATGTGTGTGACTGTGTGATTAAGTGAGAGTTAGTATGTGACTTAGTGCGAGTATATGTGTTAGCAGTGACGGCACTAGGAGCTTTAAAATATGGGTCATATTAGACCTACTGGTGTAAAAAATAATGAAATGTCGGTGAAAATGAGAAACAACTGGGTCAAAATTGACAGTACAGATTTCAGTCATACAGAAGCTTAAACTTACCGATGAAAACACTTTCCTGTTCACTTTTCCACCTATCAGCTATTGTTACAGACCAGGTGCACTGTTATGGACCCACTGTCTTGTGGAAAGGGGGTCATTTCTGGCAGGCTGCAACTTTTTCCCTTTTTGCCCTATCTTGCGCTATCCCTGCATATTAGTGCGAGTGTTTGTGTTACTTAGTGTGAATCTGTGTGTGACAGTGCGAGTAGGTATAAGACTTGGTGCGAGTGTGTTTACGTGATGAATTGAGAGCAAGTATTTGGCTTTGGACAAGTAAGTATGCAACTTGGTGCGAGTATGTGTCTGACTAATTGAGACTGTGTGTAACTGAGAGTGTGTGTGACTAAGTGTGAGAATGTGTCTCACTTCGTGTGGGTGTTTGTGACTTAGTGCAAGTATTTATGACTAAATGAGAGTATGTGTGTGTGTGTGTGACTAAGTGGGAGTAGGTATGTGACTTAGTGCGACTATGTTTGTGACAGTGTATTTTGTGACTTGGTGTATTATGTGACTAAGTATGCGTATGTATGTGAGGTAGTGTGAGTGAGCATGTCTGAGTAAGAATACATGTGCGAGCATCCCTCTTGAGTGCATCCTTTGTTTTCAGTGCGGGACTGTGTCAGATGCCTTACTTTGACTTCAGTAAGGCATTTGGCACAGTCCTGCATAGATGCCTCTTAAAAAAGCTAGAAGACCTTGAGGTAGCAGAACAGATTGTAAAGTGTGTACAGAGTAGGTTGAGAGACAGAAAACAAAGGATGGTACAGTAGTAAATGGGGTGAAATCTAACGAGAGGAAGGTCACTAGTGGGGTGCCTCAGGGGTTGGTCCAGGGGCCGGTCCTCTTTAGTGTATTCATTAGTGACATCAACGAGGGCATAAATGGCAACATCACCCTGTTTGCGGACAACAAGAAACTCAGCGGAAGAGTGGATAGTACAGAGGGAGTCAGACAACTGCAGGAGGACCTTAAGAAGTTGGACAGGTGGTCACAAATAGCCCTTCTACTGAGGAACGTGATCTGGGAGTCATCCTTAGGGATGGCCTCAAGCAGCAAAGTCAGTGCAGTGAGGCTTACAGCAGGGCTAACAGGGTGTTAGGATGCATTGGCAGGAGGATAGACAGCAAGGACAGGGAGGTGATACTGCCACTTTTCCGGTCATTAGGCCTTATCCGGAGTACTATGTACAGATCTGGAGGCCTCACTAAGAAAGGACATTGACAAATTGGAAGTGGTCTAGAGAAGGGCAACAAAAATGATACATGACCTTCAGGAAATCACCTATGAAGAGAGGCTTGGGGCTCTGAAATTGTACTCGCTAGAGACTAGGAGGGAGAGGGGTGATATGATTGAGACCTTCAGGTTTCTTAAAGGCATCAACAAGGTGCCAGAAATGCAGCTTTTAACTAGGATCAGTAATTCCACTACAAGAGGGCACAAGTGGAAATTGAAGGGTGGTGTGTTAAAGAGGGACATCCGAAAGTATTACTTTTCGGAGAGGGTGGTGGAACCTTGGAATAGATTACCTCCCGAGGGTGTGGCTGCAAAGTCAGTATCAAGCTTTAAGCACGGGTGGGATGTTTTGTCAACAAATACATGGCACTGGCAAGGGCTAGGCTGGGTGTCTAGGAGGACAGAACACTGGTGCACAGTAGGTCCTGGGATATCTAGCTTGGGCAGACTCGATGGACCATAGGTCCTCTTCTGCCATCATCTTCTATGTTTTTATGCATAAGAAAGTTTAAGACCATGAAATGGGGTGGCATTATATTAGCGTATTATTTATTTATTTTTTTTTATCAGGGTCAAAAGACTATCAGCTGGTTACTTGGTCACGTGATCAGACCTTACGGATATGGCGTGTTGACTCACAGTTACAAAGGGTAAGTAGTTTCTTGTGTTTTATTTTTATTTATTTATTTAGCTTTTGTTGACCGGGTAAGTACACTAGACAAATCCTGCCTATTTTCAGGCACGACCCGGGGGAGGGGGATACAGAGGAATGCCAACTGACCTTGAACCAGATTAAGCTGTTGGTGGTATTTTTAGTGAATGATGGAAATTTGGCTAGGACACCGGGGAAATTCCCCTACTCTTTTCGATAAGTGCCATGGAATCTTTAACATCCACCTGAACTGCCACCAATCCAGGCAGATGGGACCTCGGTTTAACGTCTCATCTGAAAGACGGCACCTCAGAAATGCAGCACTCCTCTCATGCTGCACTACAGTGTCAGTACTGGGATATTAACCCAAGTGCCAGATGTGGGAACTGAACCCACAGCCCTCTTTTAAGTAAGGAATAGTACACAACAAAATGTGGGTTAAATATTATGTAATGTTGGGAATGTTCTATTGCAGACTGTGACTTCTGTGGAATATATAAAGTAAAGAAGGATGGTAACTGGCACAAGCTTGTAGGCTACCCCACTGCACTTGATCACAGTGAGTTTGTTTCATCACTGCCCATTGAGATTGCTGACTGTAGACTGGTGTGGTCAGCTTTTTGTTCCTGACTGCACCATGCAGGGAGTCATGGCCGTTGCCTTGATGATCTGGGATATCTAAGACTCCACAGTATATACTAGGTAACTATTGTAAAACTTGCATGGGCCAGTGGGAAACCCCAGGCTTTGTCGGGGTTGTCAGTCTCCGCAAGGATCCAGTCAAAGTATATATATGCAGAAAAGACGATAGCTCAAAACATAAAAAAAACTGTTTTCAAGCATCGGGTTGAGTAGTTTTCATGCTGTATTCATTTAGTGTCTCTTTTTTGACATTCCTGACAACCTCACCACACTTCTACGCCAGAATTTATCAAGGCAAACCTGAGATCCTAAAAATTGTAAATGCAAGTAAAATTACTTTATTGCAGCCTTAAAAGGGGCCTGATGAAACTTCAGAGTGAGGCAAAGCATCAGGGTGTTGGTGGCAATTTGTACCCACTGAGCCTCTGGTATTGTAGTAGTGTAGATCTTACTTCAACAGTATTTCTTGCAGCAGGCCTTCACTGGTAGGACTCAGCCATCAGGCTCTAGGACCACATGGAAACTTTCTAGCTAGCAGTGTACCAGAGGGGGCTGCCCACCTCCGATGTCAGCCTATCCTATATAAGGTGGGCAGCCCCCAAGCTCTCCTCATTTCCTTCCTGATGTGAACCAGCACGTCGAATCACAGACTCCACCACAGCTACAGTGGATTACCAGTTTTCCCGTGTTTTCACCACGCTATCTTATTTTCTTTACACCAAGTAAATGCTGAATTTTTTTCAGTGTCCGTTCTTTCTTTTATGTCTTTTCAGCCTTTTTCATCTTCTGAATGCTCCACTAAGTGCCCTGTGGCAAACAGATCCTAGATAAGGATGGCCATTCTGCTTGCCTCTTCTGTCTAGGCCCTGACCATGATGTCCAGGCCTGTGAGGCCTACCAGAAATTCAATCCGGCCACTAGAAGAGGATGCCAGAGGATCCTCGAGAGCCACATCTTCAAGCAGAAGGTCGCCAAGGTGGAACAGGAGCTGCAGGCCTAGAGCTCCTCCACTTCCCCTGCTTAAGTCATTGGGCTCTTCTTCCTCCACCTCAGAGTTGAAGGACAAATCTTCAGGGAAGCACAAGCACGGGGACAAAAACTGTGACCATCCCCGGTCTTTCTCCCGCTCGCGGTCACTGCATAAGGCTCCTCCGTCGACCATTTCAGGGTCTTCCTCCCTCAGGAGATCGACTTCTGGGGTTCAGCAGGCCCTTTCTTCCTCAGGGCTGCCGGTGGCCCTGACATCCACTCTGATCTCTTTGACTGGCAGCGGCTCCCCAGGTCAGGGTACTTCGGTCCCTGCCCCTCAGCTCCTGCTTTTCTAGTTTTTATTTTTGGCGGGCTCTTCAGCAGGAGGTTCAACTGGAGCTCCTCCAGTCGTCACAGGTGCTGCTAGCACCAGTTATTGCCCTACTGCCCCGTTACCTGCATCTTCGACACCAGTCTTTGTCTCTGGGATCTCCATCTGGCCAACCCCTCAGTCGCAAGGCAGGAGTCACTGGGTACCGGCGTCTCTTCGAACACAGTTCCCGCAGCCATCACCGGCAGAGCTCTCTTCTCTGGCACCGGTATTTTCTCACCAGACGCTGGTGCATTCTGCCTTGGCATCCCCAAGGCTGACACCTGTTGGGCCGCCCCCTATACTCACGCAACATATGGGTCCGGCACAAGTCCTACTCCTGACGCTGGCGAGGCCATCGCTCGCTCTCCCTCTGCCTACACCAGGGGGACCTACACCTGGCTTGCAGCAGTCTGCGGGACTGACACCTGTGTTTCTACCCACATCCACCGGACCGCAGCTTGGGTACCCACTGCCAGTGCCCTTGGGTCCGGTGCCTGCTTACCCATATCCGGCTCCTGCAGGGCTGGTGCCTGCCTATCTGTATACTGCGCCGGTTGGACCTCAGCCACTGTATAGCTACCCTTTGCCTGGGGGTCTACCACTGCCTAATCTCGGTGCTTTGGACGTTTATGCAGTCGCAGGCCCCTCAGCCAGGCCTGCCCCAGCCCTCCACCACAGGGGCCTGTAAGGGGCATCGCTTCCATGGCCTGACTTCGTTCACCACCCAGTGCTCCTCCAGCACACATGGATACTGGTACCCCTGTTCACCCCACTGATCCTTCCCCAGGCAGTAGTGGGGTGGAGGACTTTACCTCAGATGATAAAGCCTTTTCTGAGTCCTCCTCATTAGACGGTATCTCTTTGGGGGACGAAGGTGAGACCACTAATGTCCTCAGGTCTCCACCAGATGATTCCACTGTCTTGGATATAATGTGGCATATCCAGACTACGGTGGGGAGGGAAAATGAGGAGCAGGACCTGGAGCGTTGTTGCCTGGCCATTTATCTCTTCCAGTGTGATGCTGCCCCTCTGGTGGTCCCTCCAAGGGTGGATTCCTACGACGATGTTACCAGGGCCGCATGGCTTCACCCTCACATAATCCTTGTGGTACTCAAGAAGGCACATAGACTATACCACCCCCCAGCTGGCAAGCCTTTTTTCAGGGAGCATCTGACAGTCATTAGTGTAGCCCATAACCTCACCAAGCATCTGAAGCACCTCAGTGCCCTCTCTCTAGACGAGGAATCAAGACAGATGGACAAGCATAGTTTTGCCTCTGCCACCGTTGCCATCAGGGCCCTGAACTACCTGGCCCATATGGTTCAATACCAGAATTTGTTGTGGGAACAGGATATGGAGATGGTAGTGGCTATTCCTGATGACCCTTCCAAACAACAGAACTTGCAGGCCCTGAAGACCGGGTCAGATGTTGGTACTCACGTCCTCCAGGTGGCGTATGATGCAGTGGACGCCTCTGGATGAGCGGCAGCAGCAGTCCTTGATCTGCAGCGCCACATCTGGCTTAGGGTCTCAGGCTTCACCCCTAATGTCCAGTCCAGTATTCTGGACTCCCCCTTTCTTGGGATTAAATTGTTCAGGGGCGACATTCAGGAAGTTATCTCCGAGCTCCCAAACTTGGGACAGGTATTGAAGTTGGTCCAGACGATGTGCCACACCCAGCCATAAGTGGGTCATGGGGCCCCTTTTCATCACTGGGCTGCCCCCAACTTCTGACTCCTTGCCATCCCTCCTGTAGGGCTTCAGGAGGTAGTGTGGTGGGAAGGGAGTGCTTCTCCCTCCATCTAGACCAATGTAGTGCCATCATGACAGATAATTGGGTGCTTCAGCTCATAGAGCACAAGCACACTCTAGAGTTTCTAGAGTGGCCCCCCTGCAAATCTGCCAAGGGCATCCACATGTCCACAAGCTACATTCCTCTTATAAGGACAGAAAAACAAGCCCTGCTGCAAAGGCAGGCCATAGGGCCCATGCCTCCCTCCCAACAAGGTCAGGGGTGCTACTCCCATATCTTCCTGGTTCCCAGGAAAATGGGAGACCTTTGCCCCATCCTGGATCTGAGCAGTCTCAACTTGTACACAGAGTACAAACGTTTCAGGATGGTCCCTCTACAGGGCTTAATGCCTTTGCTTCACCAGGGGGATCAGCTATGTTCTTTGGATATGCAGGATGCTTATTAGCACATCAAAGTTTTTCAGGCCCTCGGGCGTTTCCTCTGGTTCCATTTCATGGGGGAACACTTCCATTTCTGGGCCCTGCCCTTTGGCCTTTCCTTGGCCCCTAGGGTGTTTACCAAGTTCCAGGCGGTAGTGGCAGCAGCCTTAAAGAGGCAAGGGTTTTACACTTTTCCCTACCTGGATGACAGGCTTCTTGTGGCCCCCGTACAGGGACTGTCTCTTGCAGACTCTTGAAGCTACCACCAGCCAGCTTCAGTCCGTGAGCATTACTATCAACCTGCCCAAGTCCTTCCTTAGCAGTGCCTCTTTCACATAGGCGCTGTCCTGGACACAGCTGAGGGCAAAGCCTTTTTGCATCAGGACAGGACGGAACAGCTTATGGCTCTGGCCCACCTCCTGCTCCACAACTGCCACGTTCAAACGAGGGAATTCCTCAGGTTCCTGGGGTTTATGGCTGCAGCTATTGTGATGGTTCCCTTAGCCAGGCTACGTATGAGGATCCCTCAGTGGACTCTACAAGTGCAATGGAACCAGCATGTAGACTCCCTGGATCAGTTAGTGGTGGTGTCAGGCCCCATCAAGAAGGTTCTTCTGTGGTGGCTGGTGCCCCTCAACTTCAGCAGATTCTCATGACCAGTGGTTTGAGCCTTGGTTGGGCTGCTCACATTGGGTCTTAACAGATCCTGGGGACTTGGGCCCGAGTTCGAGAAGCATGTCCACATCAATATTCTGGAGATGCGTGCAGTCTTGTATGTCCTTCAGGCGTTCCAGATGCAGCTCTTCCTGGGTCTGCTCTTAGTTCATGTGAACAATACGTGCGTTATTATGTAAACAAGCAGGGGGAAATGCCTACCCCCTGTGCAGGGAAGCGATGAGAGTCTGGTATTGGGCCATCGAGCACGGCCTACAACTCTCAGCCATCCACATTTCAGGTGTCCAGAACGTCTTGGCGGACACTGTGAGCCGCTCGTGGTCCAGGGCTCATAGATACATAGACAGTGTTGGCAGATAAGGGCCTATGGCCCACCCAGTCTGCCCATTTGAGCTTGTAAATTCAGTTTATGTTTTCCAAGAAGTCTGTTGCCCCTTACCCCTGACCTCCAGAATTCCTTTATGTCTATCCCATGCATTCTTAAATCCCGTGATTGTTTCAGCCCTCACCACTTCCTCTGGCAGGGTGTTCCACTTGTCCACCACCCGTTCTGTGAAGAAATTCTTCCTCACGTTTCCTCTGAATCGTCCTCCCTCCAACTTCATCCCATGCCCTCTAGTCCTGGAACATCTTTTTGCTTAAAATAGTGTATTCCTGCACCCTGTTCCTCCCTGTAAGATACTTGTATGTCTCTATCATATCCCCTCTCTCCCTCCTTTCCTCCAGGGAGTACATGTTCAGTTCCTTCAACCTGTCCTCATAGGACTTGTGATGCAATCCATGTACCATCTTTGTTGCCCTCCTCTGAACCTTCTGTATCCTGTCTATGTCCTTACGTAGGTAAGGTCTCCAGAACTGTACAGTGTACTCCAGGTGGGGCCTCATTAGTGTCTTGTACAGTGGAATTATGACCTCCCCTTTCCTGCTGGTGATGCCCCTGCCTATGCATCCCAGCATCCTATTTGCTTTACCTGCTGCCTTGTCACACTGTTTCCCTGCCTTAAGGTCATCAGAGATGATAACCCCAAGATCTCTTTCCTGCTTGGTACATGCTATATCCTCACCCCCAACTGATATATTGTGCCAGGGTTTTTGTGCCCCATATCATTATCTTGCACTTCCTTGCATTGAATTTCAACTGCCAAACCCCTGACCATTCTTCAAGTTTCTGCAGGTCCCTTCTCATTCTGTCTACACCCTCTGGTGTGTCTACTCTGTTACAGAGCTTTGTGTCGTCAGCGAACAGTGAAATTCTGTCTTCTAGGGACATGGATATGTTGTTCATCCACACTCATTGGCAGTATCCTTGCCGCTTTAAATCTTGCCGGAAGGTCTTCAAGCTTGCTCCTCCCACCCACCCGGGTGGTATAACTCTCGGCTCCGCCCCATGACGCCAGATCTTCCTTACCGCTTGGAAGCTCAGGTTCCCTCCTTAACGCTCTGCGTTTGCGACTGGTTCCTATTTCTCCGTTTGCGGATTTAAAAATAATATTTTGCAAAAAGACTTCAGTCTTCGATCCCTCGCGGCTGCGATGGACAAATCGACTCCCGGATTTCGGAGATGCCCATGCGGGCAGAAGATGTCTCGGACGGATCCACACTCCACGTGTGTCTACTGCTTAGGCCTTGAGCACGACCCGCAGGCTTGCGACCTGTGCTCATCTTTCTCGGCCTCGTCCTCGAAGACCGTGCCCGATTGCAACTGGGCGTCCCGAGCGTTTCCCTCGGTGAAGTCAAGAGGCCGGTTGGCGGTGTCGCGCGGGCTCGGCGGATCAGCTCGGCGGATGGTCGCCCTCGAAGAAGGCGCGCGGGCGTATCTTCCTCGCGCGGCATTTATCCGCTCTCTCTGGGTTCTTCCTACGGCTTCCTTTAGAGCTTTGTCTGTCCTCTCCACTAAAGGAGAAGGGCCTGCGTCTGCTGGACCTTTTCTCGGTCCAAAAGAGGACAAGGGTAAGTCCCTCCGTCGGCGCTCTTGGGGACGGAAGGTCCCTCTCCGGGCCGTCGACCCGTCGGCTTCGATCGACCGCTCGGCTTCGACCACTGGCCTCACGGTGTCCCCGTCAGGTCAGTTGACCGAGACTCCCACTGATGAAGTCGAGATTTTTCTCGACCCATTGGACGGGCTGTCGCCTTTAGCCGAATTCCCCTCTCCCGGTTCCCCGGGAGGAGTTGAGGATCCGTGGGCTCGCCTGTGCCTCCGGTTCCGGAGCCCTCGGATGGACCTTCGAGCCGAAGAGTGCGGTTCCGGCCGACACCTCCCGCACCGACCCGGAAATTCCGGGACTCCGGTCTCGGTCTCGGACCTCTTCGGCGGTCAGCCGTTCCCCCGTCATAAGCGGTCTCGGTCTCGGCACCAGCGTAAGCGGCGTCGCCGCTCGTCCTCGTCCTCCTCCTCGGATGAGGAGGCTGGCGTAAATTCGTCGGCGATCGAGGACCTTATGTTGCAACAGCTCCTCCTGGCGGGAATAAGCCGACTCGCGCCTTCCCGCCATTAAGTGGCTGTCACGGAGCAGCCGACACAACCCTCGACTTGTCCGAGGCCTATACCCAGGCGGTTGTTCGGCCAAACCAGCTGCTCCACCGATTCGGTGGAACCTCCGCCTCCACAGCCACCAATTGGGGCTCCGACCAAGATTCTCGGTCGGCTAAGGGTTTACCCATCGGCTGTCAGTTACCCTCACTCCCGACCGACCTCGGCAGGTGAAGGTGGCTCAGGCCAGAGCAGCTCTTGAGGACTCTTCGAGTCGAAGATGATTCCTCCTTCTTCTCCAGCGACTGGACTTGGAGTCTTCAGGAGGTCAGCCAATGGGCGATAGCCCGTCGTCCTTCCTAGGACTGCTTGGCTCATCTGGAGTCTACGGGATGGAGCTCGAACCCGTTCCAAGCAGGCCAGGTATCCCCTCACGGAGATTCTGGACCGAGGTTCTCCGGCGGAGGCCTTTCCGGTGGCGAGGCCATAGTGGGTCCAGCACTGGAACTTTGGCAGCGCCCTGCTTCCTGCCCTCGCCTTGCCAGGATGGCCAGGAAGTATCACGGTCCTACGGTTCCTTGTCCGGTTTTGAACACCCTCTGCTGAGGGTTGGTTACCGACAGCGTTTTCGGTAGCGCCCGGCGCATGCAGGATGTGGACAAACCTCCTGACAAGGAGTCCAGAAATTGGACTATGTCGGGCGAAAAGTCTCGCTCGTCTCTCTCGGCCTTCGTCAGGCCAGTTCGGCCGTCCTCATGGCACATTTTTCTCATGCCCTGTTGGGCTCCCTGGATGAGGTCATCCCTCATCTTCCCGCCGATCTGCAGACTACGGTTAAGCAGGTGCGGGACCAGGGCAGGGCAGTGGCCAAACAGCAGCTCCAGACTGCTTTGGATATAGGGGACTCATGTGCCAGATGGGTGGCGGCCGCGGTGGCTATCGTCGGCGGGCTTGGCTGAGGATATCCACCTTTACCGGATACCCAGCACAAGTTGGCGGATGTTCCCTTTTGGGGACTGACCTCTTGACCCTGGGGTGGAAGGTCACCTGCAGAGGATCGAGAAGTCCAATGCCACCTTGGACTCGGTCTCTTCCGCTCAGAAGGACAAGGCCGCCAAACCACAGCCTAAGCCCTTCGTCTTCTGTGCCCCGGTGGCCCAGTAACGTCAGGGCCAGCAGGCTCGGCCTTGGCATCCCAAACCCAAACCGCCGGCTTCCTCTAACAGGAGGCAGGAGGAAAGGGCCAGGAGGTCCCTCGGCGGTCCCTCCTCCAAGCCTGCCCAGTGGCGGGCTGAGGTGTCGCCCCATCCCGTCACCTTACCCTAGGTCCCCGTGGAGGCGGCTCCAGCACTTCCGTTCCGCCTGGTCCGCTGTTACCACGGACAGGTGGGTCTTGGAAGGTGGTGGGAAGAGGCCTGCCTCTGGAATTGAGCAGGCACCACCCTTCAGGCCGTCGCCCCTCGGAGCCGGGATCCCAGCCTCACTGGCGGCTCGTCGAGCCATCCTCTCCTCCTCCAGAAGGAGGTGGTAAGAGAGGTGGTGGACCCTCCTTCAGACCCAGGGTTTGTGTCCAGGTACTTCCTGGTTCGAAGCAGACGGGGGCTGGCGCCCCATTCTCGACCTACGACCTAAACAAGTTCCTAAGGTCTCGAACCTTCAGGATGGTCACTCTGGCTCAGATAATACCATCCTTGGGCAGCGGCGTGTGGTTCTGCTCTCTGGACTTGCAGGGCCGCGTTTTTCCGTCCCTATCCGTCCGTCTCACCAGAGATTCCTTAGCTTCCGGCGGGAAGGATCTCTCTTGATTCAAGCCATGCCCTTGACTTGTCTCCAGCTCAGGGTCTTCACCAAATGCATGGCAGTGGTGACAGCATTCCCTGCGGCGCCGAGGTCGGGTGTACCCTTACCTGGACGACTGGCTGATAGCAGCTCCCTCCAGGAAGGAGGCGGGTGGTCAGAGATCTGGCCCTCAGGTCTGCTCTCAACTGGGCCTCCTTATCAGCGAGGCCAAGTCAGACTCGAGCGAAGCAGGTGATTTTATTCATCAGGCAGCTCGACTCTCTTGAGCCAGGCGCGGCTCCGGCGGACAGGGCGAGGTTCTTTCCTCCTTGCCGATCATTTCTGGTTGGGCAATTGCGCCTGCCGGGACTTCCTGCGCCTCCTGGGTCTCATGGCGGCCTGTACCCAGCGTGGTCCGTTGGGCCGCTGGAACATCGTCCCCTTCAGTGGGGACTGGCCAGCCAGTGGTCCTAGCGCTCGATCCCTTGGACCAGCTTGAGCCGGTGACACAGGGGATGTGGAATGCTCTCCAGTGGTGGACCGTTCCAGATCATTTGCAGGAGGGCATCCCGTTCGTCCGCCCGAGCCGACGGTCTCTCTGTCGACCGATGCCTCTCTGATGGGTTGGGGTGCCCATCTGGGGAACACCGGGCTCATGGCCTCTGGTCCCCTGAGGAGTCGATGCCACATCAACCTGCTGGAGCTCAGGCGGTCCGCCTAGCTCTCACCGCCTTTGCTCCGTTCCTCCGGGGTCAAGTGGTCCGAGTCAGGCGGACAATACCACGACCATGTACTATCTAAACCGCCAGGGCGGGGCGCGCTCCATGCTTCTATGCAAGGAAGCTCTCCGCATTTGGTCACTCGTGCGCAGCCTGGGCGGATCTCCTAGCCATTCACGTGGCAGGGCCTCCAACACCCTGGCCGATGCCCTGAGCCGGATAGGGGCTGCATCCCAGTGGTCTCTCCTGCCGGAGTAGTACAGCATCTGTTCTCCCTTTGGGGCACACCTCAGGTGGACCTGTTTGCCTCCATGGGCTAGAAGCTGAGTCTGTTCCATGCCCGCCCCCTCAGCGGGGCTCGCTGCAGGGGATGCCTTCTCGAGGCAATGGACCCCGGGCCTCTTTCGCCTTTCCCCATTTCCCTTGATCCACAGGGTGCTTCTCAAGGCGAGGAGGGACAAGGCGCAGGTGATTCTGATAGCCCCAGACTGGCCTCGCCAGTTCTGGTACCAGATCTCCTCAGTCTCAGCTCCAGGACTCAGGCAGCTTCCAGCTCGCCGGACCTGCTCTCAGTCAATCAGGGAAGGTGTTCCATCCGGACCTTCAATCCCTGCACCTGATGGCCTGGTTCTGGCGGCTAGGTTCCAGGCTTTGGGTCTTTCCGGCGAGGTCCTCAATGTAGTTGAGGCGTCCCGTGAGAGTCGACCAGAAAATGCTATGCCTTCAAATGGAAAAAGGTTTTCCATTTGGTGTCAGGGCAAGGCTTGGACCCTTCCTCCTGTTCCTTGGCAAGCATCTTGGACTATTTATGGTCCCTTTCTAGTCAAGGGCTTAGGTCGGCGACCCTAAGGGTGCACCTGGCAGCCATCTCTGCTTGCAGGCGGGCCGGGAAGCAGTCGATGGCGCAGGAGAAGGTGGTCTGGCGCTTTTCAAGGCCTTGATCACATTTCCCCTCCAGTCGCGGGAACCCCCACCTCCGTGGGATCTACTGCTGGTACTGGCAAAGCTCATGGGCAAGCCATTGAACCTATGCACAGGTGTGCTCTCTCTCACCTGTCGTGGAGGACCGCCTTCTTGGTGGCTATCACGTCAGCCAGAAGGATGGGAGAGCTCCAGGCGCTCCATCGAGTCTCCTTACCTGGTCTTCCACAGGGACAAGGTTGTCCTGCGCCCCACCGAAATTCCTTCGAAGGTGGTGTCGGAGTTTCACCTTAACCAGGTGTTGACTCTGCGAGGTTTTCTACTCCAATCACACCTCGGAGGCCGAATAGGCTCATACTCTGGATCCTAGAAGGCTCGCTTATTATAAGGAGCGCACGGCTGAAATTGGGAGAGGTTCGCCAGCTGTTTGTCACCCACGCTGAAGCCGCATCTGGCAGACCTGCAGCCAAGCGGACGATAAGCAGGTGGGTAACCTCCTGCATAGATCTCTGCTATAAGTTAGCGGGCATGGAGCCTCCCAGAGGATAAGAGCTCATTCTACCCGCCATACTGCTGCAACGGTGGCTGCTTCCAGGGGCGTCCCTATCCAGGAAATCTGCAGGGCTGCTACCTGGAAGTCAGCAAACACCTTCATTACCCACTACCACATCGACCTTGAGTCAGCGGGATGCTGGTTTTGGGGCCTCGGTTCTCCAGTCTCTCTTTCCCAAGTAAGTATATAGGTGTCGTCTTGCCTCCTCCTCCCGGAGAACTGCTAGGAGTCTGCCAATGAGTGTGGATGAACAACATATCCATGTCCCTAGAAATACAGGTTACTCACCTGTAACAGGAGTTCTAGGAATGGTATATGTTGTTCATCCTGACTCCCACCTGACCTCCCCGGCTTCGACGCACAACCTGAGCTTCCAGCGGGCCAGATCTGGCGTCATGGGGCGGAGCCGAGAGTTATACCACCCGGGTGGGTGGGAGGAGCAAGCTTGAAGACCTTCCGGCAAGATTTAAAGCGGCAAGGATACTGCCAATGAGTGTGGATGAACAACATATACCATTCCTAGAACTCCTGTTACAGGTGAGTAACCTGTATTTCTAGGTCCTGCGCAATGTCACTGATGAAGATATTGAATAGGACCAGTCCCAGCACTGATTCCTGTGGTACCCCACTGGTCACTCTTCCCTCTGTGGAGTGACAGCCATTTACCACCACCCTCTGTGTCCTGCCACCCAGCCAGTTACCTACCCACCACACTACTGTCCTGCCCACACCCATATTCCCCAGTTTGTGCAATAGTCTTCTATGTAGCACAGTGTCAAAGGCCTTGCTGAAGTCCAGATAGGCCATGTCCACTGCCCTCCCCTGATCCACCTCATGAGTGGGAACTTATGACCACAGTGGCAGAAGACCTCTTCGACAGATGGAGTCGACCTGAGTCGGACCATTTTGTGTCCCCATTCAATGCAAAACTGCCACATTTCTACTGGCTAGATCCTGGACCTAGAGTTTTCTAGTGAGACGCATTGTCCCTGTCCTGGACAGGGAGGTTTCTGTATGCCTTCCCTCCTTTTCTGCTCCTTCAATGGGTTCTAATCAAACTCCAGTTGGAGGGGGCAGTGATGACTCTCATCGCTCCCTTCTGGCCTCATCAGTTTGGTTTCCCCTCCTGCTGCAACTGGTGGTGGAACCTCCACTCCCCCTGCCCATGTGTACCAGCTTGCTCTCCCACCAGGACCAGGGCACCCTGGTCCATCTGGACCGTCAGTCATTTCTTCTACACACGTGGTTCCTGAAGAGGTAGCCATAGCCAGGTTTGAGGTTTCCCCCAGAGTGGGCAATGTGTTGGTGGCAGCCAGGAAGCCCTCCACCAGGGCCACCTATTCCATGTAATGGAAGCGCTTTGCTTTATGGGCTGCTTTGCACCAGTTGGATTCCTTCACCTGCCCAGTGGATCAGGTCCTAGAGTACCTCCTGTCTCTGTCTGACTTGGGTTTAAGATACTCTTCTATTAAGGTACATCTTTCTGCCATCTCTGCATACCGTTTACCTGCGGATGGGCGCGCAGTGGCCAGGTTTGAGGTGTCCTGCACTTTTCTGTGGGGAATTCTGCAGTTAAAACCCTCAATTCTGGATCCTGTCTTGCCTTGGGACCAGAGACAACGCTAGATAGGGCAAAAAGGGAAAAAGTTGCAGCTTGCCCAGAAATGACCCACTTTCCACAGGACAGTGGGTCCAAAGTGGTGCATCTGTCTCTAACAATAGCTGAAAGATGGAAAACTAAACAATAGAAAAGTATTTTCACTCGACAAATTTAAGCTTCTGTACTAGTGAAATTTCTACTTACGATTAGATTTGGACCCAGTTGTTTCTCATTTTGACCCACATTTTTTACACCTATGGGTCTAATTTGACCCATGTTTTAAAACCCCTAGCGCTGTCACTGCTTGGGACCTTAATTTTGTGTTGGAAAAGCTTAGGTTGCCTCTTTTTGCATGAGCTCTGTCTTGCAAGCTATGCTTTCTGTTGTGGAAAAGCATTGTTTTTGGTTGCCATTACTTCTGCTTGAAGGATTTCAGAGCTTCAGGCCCTCATGTGTAAGGAGGCTAATTTAGTTTTCCACAAAGACATGATGTCTGCGTACCAATCCTAAGTTTCTTCCTAAGATGGTGTTAGAGTTTATTTTGAATCAGTCCATCCACCTGCCTGTTTATTTCCCAGAGCATTCCAGTCGGGGAGGCATTGCTCCATACCTTGGATGTACACAGATTTCTGAAATACTGTACTCATCGGACTAAGGACTCTTGTAAGTCTACTCAGCTGTTTGTTTTGTTTGCCCCTGGGAGAGAGAGGGCTCCCCAGTTTCCAAACAGTGTTCGTCTAAGTTGATGGGGTGGTACCTGAGGACTCGAGGAGGGCAGATGTTCCCCTTCACAAAAATGGGAGCAAGGCAGAAGCAGGAAACTACAGACCTGTAAGTTTGACCTCAGTGGTAGGGAAAATGATGGAATCACTTCTGAAAGAAAGAATTGTTGAGTACCTAGAGGCCAGCGGGGCAGAGGACAAAAAGCAGCATGGATTTACAGCAGGAAGGTAATGTCAGACGAATCTAATAGATTTCTTTGACTGGGTGACCAAAGTAATAGACCAGGGAGGGGCTGTGGATATGGCCTACCTATACTTTAGCAAGGCATTTGACACAGTCCCGCACAAAAGATTGATAATCAAGTTAGCCAGCCTGGAAGTGGGTCCCAGGGTGGTAGCCTGGGTAGCAAACTGGCGGTACAACAGGACACAGAAGGTAATAGTGGATGGAACACATTCCGAAGAAAGGGGGGTCGCTAGTGGAGTACCTCAGGGCTCAGTACTGGGTCCAGTTCTCTTTAACATCTGTATAGGTGACATTGCAGAGGGTCTGGAGGGAAAGGTATGCCTCTTTGCAGATGACACAAAGATCTGTAACAAGAGTTGATACACAGGGGGGGGGTAGAAAGGATGAGAAGGGACTTGGCAAGGTTGGAGGAATGGTCAGACATATGGCAACTTAGATTCAACACAAATAAGTGCAAATAATGCACCTGGGAAACAAAAACCCAGGAGAAGAGTACACAATAGCAGGGGAGGTACTAACAACAACAAAAATGGAAAAGGACCTGGGGGTAGTCATATCAGATTATCTAAAGGTGGGTAAGCAATGTGAGAAGTCAGTAAGGAGAGCCAGGGGGATACTGGAATGCATAGGAAGGGGCATCACAAGTAGAAAAAGGGAAGTGGTTATCCCTGTATATAGACAGTTGGTGAGACCCCATCTGGAGTACTGTGTGCAGTTTTGGAGACCTCATCTACGCAAGGATATAGACAGGATGGAAGCAGTCCATAGGAGGTCAACTAAAATGGTGCAGGGTCTGCATCAGAAACCATATGAAGAGAGACTGAGAGAGCTTAATATGTATACCCTTGATGAAAGGAGGGACGGGGGGACATGATAGAAACGTTCAAGTACCTCAAGGGAATCGGCAAAGTCCAAGAGGGTAGCATCTTTCAGAAAAAGAGATGTGTAAGAACAAGGGGGCACAATTTAAAGATACAGGGGGGACAGTTCAGGGGTAATGTGAGGAAATCTTTTTTCACGGAGAGAGTGGTGGACGCATGGAACCGCCTTCCTGGAGAGGCTGTGGGGTCTAAAACACTGGGGGAATTCAAACATGCATGGGACAGATATAAGGTAATTATAGTGGGAGGTGGCAGGAAGTGGGCTGTTGGTTAACTAAAATCTGCAGCTTATACAGTAGGTAGAGAAATGGGCAGACTGGGTGGGCCAAGTGATCCTCATCTGCCGTCAAAGTCTATGTTTCTATGTAAGTGGTTGGCAAATTGTATCATTTACTGTTACTATCAAAGGCCATTCCACAAGAAGCATGGGCCGCTCTCAGTAGCTTGCTTCTGCAGCGTGCCTGCTGCTGACATTTGTGCTGCAGCCACATGGAGTATTGTCCACACCTTTACTAAGCACTACAGTCTGGACATTGCCTTGCGGTTCTTCAGGTTCTCCTTTCGTAGCCTGTCCTGGCTGCCTCTGCTATGAGAACTGCTTGGGACTCGGTCTATCAATAAAGGACTGCTACAAGAGATACCTTTGAATTACGATAGTGCAGTTACATAAGAATTTACCGTAACAGTAGATCTTCAAGAGGATCTCTTGCAGCAGGCACTGCTTTTCCCTCCCTCCTTCTCCCTTACTTTTTCCTGGGTTTTGCTCCCCTTCCTTCAGGGTGCACCTTCTGCCTTTTTCTACTTTCTTCTCTACTGCAGGGTTACCTTGGTGATCTCCTCTATTCCCCCTTTTCCAGAATCATGCTTCTGGTCTCCAGCAGGAGAACTAAGGACTTGGGGCTGCTCACTTGATATAGCAGGCTGACACTGATTATGTCGGCGGGCAGCCCTCTGGTACACATTGCTTGCTAGAAAGGTTTCCGTGTGGTCCTGGCGCCTGTTGGCTGAGTCCTACCAGTGAACGCCTGCTGCAAGAGATCCTCTTCAAGATGTACTATTGCGGTAAGTTCTTATGTAAATATACTTTTTACTTGCATTTACAATTTTATGGATTTGAGGTCTGCCTTTTCTGGTTCATGCCACCACTTTTTATGTTTCGCTTTTTTTTTTTAAAGTATTCCAGGCAGCTGGTTAGTGATTTAAGGAGCAAGAGCTATTTAGAAAGACTGGACTCGCAACTTATTTGGCCTAGAGTGAGAAGGCTGAGAACGATTACAGTGCTCTTGAGTACATAAGGGATACGCTGGATGGAGCATACTGTACCTTAGCTGTTTGATCTGCTGAATTGCAACCAGAACTAGTGGCTATGTACTCAAACTGAGGGGGCAGAATGAGGAAAATTAGAAAGCATTACTTTACACAGAGGGTGGTTAGCATATGGAATAGCCAACCTGGTGAGGTTGCAATAATAGGAATATCACTGAGGATTGTAGGTATTAACAGGAGTAACACTGTGGCAGTTAAGCTTGGATATGTGTCCATACTCACAGTGGGTATAGGCATTACTGTGTGGAGGGGAGCAGTGTACAAGATGGACCCCAGGTCCTAGCAATAAGGAGAACCCCTCAACCCCCCCCCCAACACACACACGCACACACAGACTTCAAGAGTGCAGTTTGTTCAGGCTTGTTGTTTGAAGTGCATGTGCTGCCTGTGCCGTTAAATGTTGTTTTTTCCTCTCTTCAGTTGTGTGCCAATGATATTCTAGATGGCGTTGATGACTTTGTTGAAGGCATGAATCTTTTCCCAGACTCAGATAAGGCACTCCCATCCCAGGATTCAGAGCAGCAACAGATAGCCCATAGCAACGATGACGATGACGGTGAGATGTGTTATGGACACACACACACTAACCTTTCATATATGTGTGGTGTCCTGTTTTTCCCATAAGGAATTAAGGACATCAAAAACTCATGTTACTATCGCCCCTGACATCACAAAGTTATAATACTATTCTTCTGACATCAGATTAATGGTATTAATATAAGAGGGAATGTTTATAGTGTTCCATATATTACAAAAAAATAACAGATAAGAAACCAGCAGTAATTAGGTTTGTCATTCCATCTTAGGATTCTGGTGAGATCATAAACCACTCAAGTTTTTTGTGGTTTATATTGTCACCAGATTTTTCTCAATGGAATTACAGCTTTGTTACTGATGATTTCTATCTAATGTTGTGTGTGTGTAGTGTGTGTGTGTATATGTGTATATATATATATATATATATACACACACACACACACACACACACACACACATATTCTTGCCTGTTCCAGTGGTGCAGCAGCATGCACATCTTGTTGCCACCTAGTAGAGCAGGGTCTATGCGGGAGTCCCATACTGAAGCTGGCTGAAGACTGGACTTGTAATTACGGTCACACTCTCAGCTTCTGGGCAGGAAATTGCAGGGTGTCTGGCATTTGTGTACCCCTACCGACTTCCCCTCACCTTCCGCCAGCAAATCGTGGAGCAGCATTGGCACTGGCTATTAAGACAGCTGCTTGTGTGCTCTTGACGGCTGGTGGAGGGGTGCAGCTGTGGCAGCCTTAAACATCAAGGTGGGAGGCCGACTCGGTGGCGTTGAGGGTTGAGGCTCGATGCCACACCATAACACTCTGACGCACTCCAGGGTCGGAGCGACTCGGTGTTGGATGCTTGGCCGGGGAGGAGGATTGAGTGTCCCAGGGACTGCTCCCCGGGGAGGGTGGGACAACCGTGGCTGTGCTGGCTCCTGGTGGTGGCTGGGGTTTGATGCAATCGGCGGTTCGCTGTGGGATTGGCATGGGCAGACATCAGATGTGCGGTGTGTGGAAGTGCGCATGGCAGCGACATTGTCACCATTGCACGCCCATGCCATGAGGGGAACCAGTATACGGAAAATCCTCCGGCACACACAATAATGTCTGGTCCTGTCGGCACTGCACCTCTCTGACTTTGGGTGCTCCTCCTGGATCCTGACCCCTGGCTTCTGCGGCGGTGGGGTAAGTACCCACAGTGATGCAGCCTGTGAGAGGAACGGAGGAGGAGGTCGAGCACTGGGAGTGGTGCGGTGCCATGGGTCTGGGCGTAGAGTGGGAACCATAGGCCACACCCTCCCCAGCCAAGGAGGGAATAAAGAAAATAAGTAAACAAAATAAACCCTCAAGATGGGGGGTGCATATTGGCATATTGGGGACAACAAAATAAAACCAGCTCTTGTTAGCGCTGATATGGCTGTGGAGAGCTTTTAGGAGTGGCAAGAGCATTGAAAAGAACATGTGGTGCTCTCGCTGTACCGGAATCAGTCATAAGTAATACTGCAGTGATTACAGTACTGTGCATGTGTGATACTCGAACATGTGCAGTTTGTCTCAGAGTCAGCTGTGCATAGCATGGTGATGCTGACATAACTATGTGTGCACGATACTCGTGCATGCCCAGTTTAAGTCAGCGCCACCATGTTGCATGTGGTGGCTGTCACTTTTGCAGTTGTGGAAAGGAAAAGTATTATGCTGGAAAGTGGATATGTTTATTTTTCCCACGGAGAGGAAGGGCTGCCTAAACAATCACTGGAAACTATGCCGAGCATTGTGGCAGCACATCAGACAGCGGTCCGGTTACTTGTTTCTACAGTGCTCTTATACAAATCTGATGATGGCATAACATCTGTGGAGCTTGGCCCATGTAGCCGTAAAAATCAGACTCAGGAGGAGTCTATTAAACTAGAGATCTGGTCTGGGACTGGCTCGACATCACAGTCACTTTCTCATTCTTTTCTAAGCAGTAATTGCTGGTAAATGTGCCTTAACCATATTGATTTCAGTGTTTGTAGACTATTTCTGGTTTTCCCCGATTGTATTAGGCAGGGGTAGTAGCAATCTTGAAGTGGGTAACTGCTGTGGTGGCATGCTCTGAAAAAAAAAAGTGTCCCCCCATGCTCGTCTGTACATTTTAGAAATGACCCCTTTCCTTGTTTTTGCTGTAAAAAACAAATAAACAAAAAAAACTGACCCCTTTAACACAAAAACGAGTCGGTTCTGGCCTCCCCGTCCCCCCCGTTTTCGCTTCAAGTGAGGAACGTGACTATGGGATTTCATCCAATGTACAGTGGCAGCCATAGATGCGTAATATTGTTAAACAGTAATCAACTGTATGTAAAAGCTTTTTTTTTTTTTTTGAATGTGTGCTTTCTTAATGTTGTCAGTACCACGCCACCCATTTTGTACTCTGCCCCTGGGTTTCTGGGCCCCAAGTGCATTAGTTTACATGTTTGTGTTCAGGACAAAAAGGCCTTTCAAGTGAGTGTAGTCACTAATCTAAATTTTTTATAGTTTTTTTTTTTTTTAAATAGCCATCAGAAATGTGAATTTTGTAAAACCAAAAATGAAAATACAGGTAATAAAATCCCATATTTTACAAAATGTAAGGAATTTAGAGTAGTGACTATCCTCATTTGAAAGATCTTTTGTTCTGAACAACTTTCAGACTGGTTGTTTTTGTGCACCTGGAACAGTTTTAAAGATATTTAGATGTGTTTGGAATGTGTGCATATTTGCTAAGAATTCTGCACGGTGTCTTAGGAAGATTCTCAAAGAAAAGCAGTATGGAGTTTTGTCTCCAATGTTCTAAACACACAGTGGGTCTGAATGAATTAAAAAAAACTATAAAGATTTTAGATTAGTGACTACCCTCATTTGAAAGGCCTTTTTGTCCTGAACACAAAAATGTAAAATAATGCGCTTGGGGCACACAAATCCGGGGCAGAGTACAAAATGGGTGGAGTGATATTGACAACATTAAGAAAGCACACATTCAAAAAAAAAAAAATTTTACATACAGTTGATTACTGTTAGACAATATTATGCATCTATGGCTGCCACTGTGAATCTGATGCAAACCCATAATCATGTTCCTCACTTGAAGCGAAAAGGAGGGGGTTGGAGGTCATAACTGTCTCCTTGTTTTTGTGTTAAGGGGGGGGGTCAGTTTTTTTACAGGAAAAAGAAGCAAAGGGATAATTTCTAAAATGTGCAGATGAGCATGAGTACCACTTTTTTTCAGAGCATGCCACCTACGGCAGTTACCACTTCAAGACTGCTACTACCCCCGCCTAATACAATCAGGGAAAAATCAGAAGTAGTCTACCAGCACTGAGATCAACATGGTTAAGGCACATTTACCAGGAATTATTGCTTAGAAAAGGATGAGAAAGTGACTGTGATGACTAGCAAGTCCCAGACCAGATCTCTGGTTTGTTAATAGACTCCTCCTGTGTCTGATTTTTACAACTGTGTGGGCCAAGCTCCACAGATGTTATGCCATCATCATGTAACCACAATCCCCCCCCCCCAGCTCCTTTGCACAGAGAGCTACCCCTTGGTACCCTCGACTGGGCACCCAAACTATTTCAGAATGTTTGGAACCATCCCTAGCTTTGAGAATGTATACCAGGCTAGTTGTTTCTAGAGGTCAGAAAGGAGTGGGAGTGTACAAAAGCAACTACAAAAATTACTATTAAACCCAGGTCCTGAGGAGAGAACTTTTTGCTAGGACTGTGTTAGGTCTGTACTTCTAGAGGGGTACCCAGAAATTCCACACAGGAAGCAGTAACATGATGTCAAAACCAGGTTGGGGTTCTAGAGTGTGACTTTGTTCCAAAAGATGGTACACTAAAGCAAAGGTGGACCCCCAAGGTTTACACATCGTGGCACAAGGCAATGACAGAACAACAACAGTCTGTATTAGACAGAAACTCTACATATCCCATATGTCACAGGACCTTGAATTCTCTTCAGTGGCAGTGGCCTCAGCTGAACACTCAATTCTTCTAGTGGCACTGGCCACAACTTAGCGCACAATTCCCATATGGTATAGGACTTTAACATTTTGGCAAGTGGCACTGGCCACATCTGAACCATTTCTTCCAGTGGCACTGGCCACAACAGAGCACACTGGGACTCATAATTAGCACAACCAACACCAGGGGTAAACTTTCTCTTCAGGCATTGGCCACCATGTCCTAAAAACCAGGCGCTCTTACGGAACATGTAGTGCTGAACTGGTTACTCCAGATGGGGGGCTGCCCACATTTCGCTTCCACATCCATACCCAGCCATTCTCTCAGAGTTGCACCTCAACACTTCTGGTAAAACAGTTCGGAGATATGCATCTTGGAATGTCTTTCACATCCAGTATATGAAAACACTACTTCTGAGTGTAGAATTAAAGTCCTGAACAATGTGCATAAGTCTACCTCTGGATCCCACAATTGTCAGTCAACTTTAAAACTTGAGAACAGTCTCAACTTAGGACATAACTGGTGTATAATTCCCATTGTGAAAGAAAACACCCAGAACAGGTACTTCCCCCCAGGAAGCACAAAGTCAGATAAGTCACAGTTGGAAAACGAAATGGGCAGCTTCAAAATCCTGGGTGAAATAGGGGATTGCCACTCTGATCCATCCTGGCAGTCTTTTCCATCTCTCTGGGGATGAAAAATCAGGGAACTCCTGCTCTAGACAACGGTTTCCACCACTTATCTTGGCAGGCAGATGTTTCTCAGGACTAGGGTGAGAAAATATGCTCTCCTCTCAGAGCCCACACTTCAACTCTCACTCCTCCAACTGCTCACTACAGATGCCAACAAACAGAACTGACCCAAGATTCTAAAACTTCCCACTCACAGCCAGCTGCCGTGCCTTATGCTGCTGCGGGAGTTCTGAATAACATCGTCGCTCTCCTCTCAGCTGAGACCAAGTAAACAGAGAGTGAGTAGGTGAAAAACCCATTTAACCAGTTATTCAACAGCTGCCTTCCCTACCTAGCACGGTCAATGATGGGATTCTAGTAACCCCAGGGGACTGAGTGGTTGCACTTGCCTCTAGCCAAGTAAATGACTGTCCGCAGTCATTTCTCCACCCGGCACCAAGCCATTCTGCCCTCTGCTTTACCTACGGGAAGGGGTGATCAGGCCCTTCCCTGCCATGTGTCAGGCACAGGCAGACAACACTAAAGGCATAGAGGCCGGCTGATGAGACTTCAGCCCCTATCCTCCAGTCTATATCGATATTCAGTGGCTCCAAGGAGACTGCTTGAAGCATGCCCTAACAGACCAGAACTGAGGCCCCTACTGCAGCTCAGGACCACAGCCTGTCTATACCCCTAGCCCTCTAGGGAAAATCTATCTGACCAGGCTGCCCACCAGGGGAACCTCCCCCCAAGCTCCCAGGGTACCTGCAAACAAAACAACAAGGAAAATGCACATTGCATTGCATTACATTTCCCAAAATGTTCCCCACAACCTCACACCTGCGAAGAAAAAGCATGTTAACACCCTAGACAATTCTAAAAACCCTAAAAAAAGGGTAACTCTGCTAAGCTCCAGGATCCTCCTCTTTTCTTCCTCAGGAACGCCTGTAAGAGAAGAAAAACACAAAACACATTCTGCATATCACACAGTGCCTAGTCCTCCACCTGAACACTGGAGAACCCCAAAAATGTTTTCCTATATAAGTACAAAAGTTAAAAATGAAAAGACATTTGTACAACACATTTGGGGGTGGGAGGCCCTAAATACGCCAAACTAGGGATAGAATGCTATTGCCCATAGGCAAGGTCTATTAAAGAGTCTCTCCTAGGCCGGAGCCTGCTGAAGAACAGTACCTGAACAGGACTGGGCCTATATAGCACTGAAATCCATGGGGAGAGTCTTTGAGGACAGTCAGACAGTACTCTGGACAGTCTTCAAGTGTAGGATGTGTTGTGCAAAGTCAGTAAAAAAAAACAGAAAATTTGGTCTTACCAGTTGCTTGAAGACTGAAAATAAAGGATCTCCTTATTACTCTGAGCCAAGGACCCTCTCCCTTCAGACCAGGTGACATCTTCGGATACAGCTGAGCTGATGTCTTCTGGAAAACCAGGCGATGAAGCAAGAAAACTGCTGGAATGATGTCGTTTGGAAAACCAGGTGATGAAACAGGAAAACAGCTGGACTGATGTCATCTAGAAGGCCAGGCGATGGAAACAGGAAAAGACTGCTGGACTGATGAATCTGGATGCACCTGAAGAATCCTGGAATACCAGAAGAGCTACATCTTCCTCCTTGGATACTGTTGCTGCTGGATGACAGACAACTGGCCTACCACTGGCTGCTTCCCCCTAGGCATGCGGGGTATATTCACAGGGAGTGGGACCGTTAAGGGTAGTACCACTCAGGGTGAGGTGTGAGGACTATGACACCATCTTGGTGTTCAAAGTTGATGTTGTGGAATGTGTCATTCCCTGCCTTGTCCACAGTTTGCAGTGTCCATAAACGGAGGCCTGCCCAATTTCCAGAATTTAAGTCGATCATTTATGACTCTGTCCCTGACACATTCTGCTGCACCAGAGTACAGATTCTTGTTTGCCTCTTCCAACAATGAGGATTGCCTGTTCTGTTCGATTTCCTCCCAGACTCTGTGAGGAAAGGTAGGAAAGGACTGCCCATAGATGGCCGTCTGCTCTCCTACGTATCAGTCTCTCCTTCTTGCTGCTCTTAACAAGTTTGCGGACCATGGCCTCACTTTGGGGAGGCCAGTCCTGGTTGAGCCAGTGCCGGATACTTAAAGAACAAAAGAACTTGTCCTGGACCATCTCTGTGGGCAGGTTACTGGAGCCACCTTCTTCTTTTCTCTCTGGCTCCTCTAAGGCAAGAGCTTGAGGCTACTCACTAAGGTTCATACTAAGGTTGAGTGAAGGAGCCAGTAGGCCGAGGCCCATAACGCTCCTGTAGTAGGCCGTAGAATAAAATAAGTCGTACCCAGACAGGATTAAAGTATCAAGACGATGTTTGAAAATCTCTTTAGAGTGACTAGTAACAATGTCAGATGGAAGGCGATTCCACAGCCCAATAATTCTAACAGTGAAGAAGTACTTACGAATGTTATGTCTAAAAGATTTACCAGTTAGCTGAAGAATACGACCTCTAGTGTTATGTGTAGATTTTTTAAATAAAAAACCTAGTTCAGTCATGAGAAAAGGGTCATGAATAATATCATATAATAGAAGGAGATCACCACGGATGTGTCTAGTGGTGAGAGACATTAATTTCAATGTGTCCAACCTTGATTCATAAGATAACCAATCAAATCCAGTTATCATTTTTGTATATTTGCGCTGCACCCTTTCAAGAGAGAAATTTTCTGATTTTTTTAAATGGACACCAGAATTGAGAGGCGTATTCACAATGTGGTCGAACGTAGGACCTGAATAAAGGTAACAATACCACGGGGGAACCCTCAACGTGAAGATACATATCTTCATTCTCCTCTTCCTCACTCATGATCTGAGCCTAGGAGTGAGCAAATGTCCTCATTCCGAGACCTTCCACTCCTCACTGGGCACAGAAATAGACACCTCCCAGTTCAGTGTTGCTTGCAGTTCGCCCTCCCCTACTAGGCTAGGACTTGGACCCTCTTTCCATGGGTCCACAGAGCCTTCTGTTGCACTGTCCATCTGGGACACTGGCATGGAAACCTCTCTGTCTGTTCCTGCCCTTGCCATGGATCAATGTTGCTCTCTCCCTCTGTGCCACACTCTGTGGGGTTTCCCCCAACAGATTCAACCCCGTGCTGTGTGCTGCTACATGCTGAGTTTCCTACTCTGTTCCATATGGGAGCAAAACGAATTTGTGATGCCCTCACTGGCGCTGCACCCCGCTCGTACCATATTTCACAAGGCTGTCTGAACAGTGGGGTATCAGAAATCCCTTCCAGCCTTTAGGCACATAATGTACAGTCTCACTGGATAGCTAGGGTTTACTACATCTGGAGGTAACCCTTCACC
This sequence comes from Neoceratodus forsteri, assembly GCA_016271365.2. Classification (NCBI taxonomy): domain Eukaryota; kingdom Metazoa; phylum Chordata; order Ceratodontiformes; family Ceratodontidae; genus Neoceratodus; species Neoceratodus forsteri. The sequence continues at coordinate 1,058,283,212 of CM028130.1, read as the reverse complement.
ATAGAACGTTCTCTCTGTTTCTCTTAGTGCTGCTACCTCCTCTGTGATCATAGCTCAGACATGATCCATGATAGTGTGGAGAGTTCCCGAAGCCATGTCTGAAAGCAAACATACAAACGTTTGTTACTGAATTGCTCACTAATCTCTTTGCTGTCTCACAAAATGGCTCCCTGCTGCTTGTGTTTACATTGCTGACCCCGCCCTGTAATGGCAGCGGTACCTCTCCTCCTGCATCAAATCTGTACACTGACTCAAACGGTGTTTCCAACCTTTTCCAGCTACTGAATTTTGCTCAAACTGTAATCTATTGCACTGCTTGTATCTTTCAGCACATTCATATGATTTTAAACTTGACTTTGCGATCAGCATCAATTCAAAGAACTATTTACACAAGCTCAGTCACTTGCAAGCTCACGTTTTTTCTGTTGCACAGGACTGCCTGTTTGCTGCACCCTAATATACAACTCACAGTCCCTTTTCACTTAGAAACATTTACTGTTGCTGAACCCATTATAAATGCTCACAGTCTATGCTCAGAAATGTTGTTTGTTGTCCTGCTGTTGCAACGTACAGTCCTTTGCAAAACAGTCACACTGCTTGCACACAGATTAAGCTGGCTTGAAAATCACACACCGTTTGATGCACAGTTAGCTGGTTTTACTCACTGAATTCAGTAACTGGCTTCCTCCAATTGAAATTTTCAGCATGGTGCTGATCCTGAGAAGACCACTGGGGTGAAACGGGCTGGCGGTCCTACTGATTGTAGCCAGGAATGCCTTGCTCACTTTCCAGTCAGTCGATTAGAACATTCAAAAGCCCCTTGATGGTTGATCCAGGTCTGAAAAGTTCACACGCCACTCTCTCTCTGTCTCCCTCCTCTTCAAACGCTCAGCTGCACACAGAAGCTGGCTAGGTGTGGGACTGATTGTAGTGGCACCAATCACTCGACACCATACAAATTAGCCTTTCTCTCTCTCTGTCTTCCTTCACAGTGATTGTTGAACAGGAGCAAATTTAAACTGCAAACTGTAACTTTTTTTTTTTTTCCGGCTGCAGTTTTAGAGGCGGGAGCGTCATTTTAATCATTTTCTCCTCAGATTCTGGCTATTTCTCTAGCGACTCCCTCAATTTGCACACAAAGCAAATGAAACTTTCAGGGCACATTTTTCAGTCAGTTTCCTAAAGTCCACACTATGTTTGGCATTTGAAAATTGCAATTTAAAAAGTTCTGTAAACGTTTTTTTGATGCAGAGACTAGGACATACACTTCAAGGCTTTACTGTCCATTGCAAGTTGACAAAACACACAGGCAGCACTGTTCTTTCCGTACTAGCAGGCACACAAGCAGCACATTCGGATGGCACTTTCCTGGGCAAAATCCTTTTGTCCAAAGCTTCCTTTTCTGTTTGGGCTACCATACTGCCAGACAGGCACTAGCCATACCCTCAGCAAAAATCTGTAGATCTCTCCCCAAATTAAACATCCTTGGACGAGCCCCCATTTTTTGTAACCCCCCCCCCCCTTTGCACAGATTGCTACCCCTTGGTACCCTTGACTGGGCACCCAAACTACTTTGACAGATTTTGTACCATCCCTAGCTTTGAGAATGTTTACCAGGCTGGTTGTTTCTAGAGGTCAGAAAGAGATGGGGGTGTACAAAAGCAACTACAAAAATGACCATTAAACCCAGGTCCTGAGGAGAGAACTTTTTGCTAGGGCTATGCTAGGTCTCTACTTTTGTAGGGTTACACAGTAATTCTACACAGGATGCAGTAACAGAATGTCAAAATCAGGTTAGGGTTCTAGAGTATGACTTTATTCCAAAAGATGGTACACTAAAGCAAAGGTGGAACCCCAAGGTTTACACATCGTGGCACAAGGCAATGGCAGAACAACAGAAGTCTGTATCAGACAGAAACTCTACATATCCCATATCTTACAGAACCCTGAATTCTCCTTAGTGGCAGTGGCCTCAGCTGAACTCACATTTCTTCTAGTGGCACTGGTCACAATTTAGCACACAGTTACCATATGGCATAGGACTTTAACATTTTGGCAAGTGGCACTGGCCACATCTGAACCATTTCTTCTAGTGGCACTAGCCACAACAGAGCACACTGGGACTCATAATTAGCACAACCCACACCAGGGGGTAAACTTTCTCTTCAGGCATTGGCCACCACGTCCTGAAAACCAGGCACTCTTACGGAACCTGTAGTGCTGAACTGGTCACTCCAGATGGGGGGCTTCCCCACCTTTTGCTTCCACGTCCATACCCAGCCATTCTTTCAGTTACACCAACATTTCTGGTAAAACAGTTAGGAAATATGCATCTTGGAATGACTTTCACATCCAGTATATGAAAACACTACTTCTGAGTATAGAACTAAATTCCTGAACAATATGCTAAGTCTTCCTCTGGACCCCACAGTTGTCAGCCAACTTTAAAACTTGAGAACAGTCTCACCTTAGAACAGAACTGGTGTATATTTCTCTTTGTCAAAGGAAACATCCAGAACAGGTACTTTCCCCCAGGAAGCACAGTCTCAGATTACTCACAGTTGGAAAATGAAACTGGCAGCTTCAAAGCCCTGGATGAAATAGGGGATTGCCCCTCTGATCCATCCTGGCAGTCTTTTCCATCTCTCTGGGGATGAAAAATCAGGGAACTCCTGCTCTAGACAATGGTTTCCACCACTTCTCTTGGCAGGCAGGTGTTTCTCAGGACTAGGGTGAGAAAATAGACTCTCCTCCCAGAGCCCACACTGCAGCACTCACTCCTTCAACTGCTCACTACAGGCTCCAACTAACAGAACTGACCCAGGATTCTAAAACTCCCCACTCTAAGCCAGCTGCCGTAGATTATGCTGCTGCGAGAGTTCTGAATGACATCATCTCTCTCCTCTCAGCTGAGACCAAGTAAACAGAGAGTGAGTAGGTGAAAAACCCATTTAACCAGTTATTCACCAGCTACCTTCCCTACCTAACATTGACACTGATGGAATTCTAATAACCCCAGGGGACTGGGCGGTTACAATCAGAGTTGTATAAGAGCACTGTGGAAGCACGTAACCCGATCGCTAATATGCTGCCACAGTGCTACGGCATAGTTTCCACTGATTCTGTTTATGCAGCCCTTCCCCTCTGTGGGCCACATAAACATGCCCACTTCCCGGCACACTATTTTTCCTTTCCTCCACTGCAGAAATGATGGCCGCTGTATGCAGCATGGTGGCATTGACTTAAACTGTGCATGCACGGGTATCTTACATACGTAGATCTCACTTCGAAGGGGAACTCTTGCAGCAGGTACTACCATTAGGACTAAGGCCACCAGGTGTTCAGACCCCACCGAAAAATCTAGCTGGCGGGGACTGCCTCTGACGTCTGCTCTGCACCAACGTTAGATGTTGTATAAAGGGGCAGTCCCCTGACACCACCTCAGTTCTTTTCCTGCTGTCGACCCGCTAACATCAGATCTATGGACGCCATAGTTTGCAGTTCACCGCCTTTTTCGTGCCTCATGCAGTTAATCAATAGTTCTTTTTTTTTTTTCAGTAAAATTTGACAGAAGTGCATGTCGTCTTCGCCTTCCAAGCGACAACAGTCGAAGTGCGCATGTAGGAAGCAGATCCCGGCAAGGGACAGCCACTCTGCCTGACCTGCCTAGGCCCAAACCACCGGCCTGATGACCACCTGCACTGTCAAAAATTTCACAGTAAAACTCTCATTCGATGCATTAATACGCTAATCGCCTATGTTTTAGAGAAACAAGTGCCTGCCATGCAGAAGACCCAGTCGGGGCGTAGTTGTTCTGCCTCGCCCAGGGAGTCTCCTTCCAAGGTGAAAAGATTGGGAGGGAAACGCCATCACCAGGAGAAAGAGAGAGAGCCAAGTCGAAATCCCACCCAAAGTCGCCCCTGAGGACTTCTGCTTCCTCCACCTCCGTTGGGAGGTTGGAATCAGTTCCCCCAGGTATCACTGCGGTGTCGGGGGTTGCTCACAAAAGATTTCCTCCTCATCACACTCCAAAGGTAAGGAATCTTCTTCACAAGGGTGTTTGTCCACCCAAGTTCCCTTGGCCCACTGACCCCATAAATCCTCCCATGGGTCAACCCAAGAGGGACAGGTGTCCACTTCAAGCAAATCGTAAGCATGCTGGTTCGTCCGATGAACACAAAAGACAGGATGAGACCACCAGATGCTAGGCGGTCATTAAATAGCGGATGCCTTCTCCACCAGAACATAGGGAGACGTCAGCCTCTGATGGTAGGCATACTACCGGTCCCTCCAACTCTGCATTGGAGAAGAAGCAAGTGCCTCTGGCCAAGGAATGGCCATCGGACCCTGAGGATCAGACGTCTGCCCCAGCGACTAAGGCGAGGGATAAAACTCCTAGGACCGAGGACACCCAACCGCCTCCTCCTAAGGAGCCTGACGCCAGACCACAGGGGGGCTCAGCCCAACTGGAAGAGTCCAAACCATACCTTATGCCAGAGGCACCCATAGAAGAGGTACCTCGGGACCGGACACCAGCCCCTAAAGGCCCACATGGTCCAACGCACAGTCCCTCAAACCCAACGTCTCCACCCCCGGTTGTCCCTTTAGCTGAGGTGAGGGTGCTGTTTATTGTGTAGTGGAACACCATCAAAGGGGATCTACTCCCGACACCCAGGGATCCATTCCCGATTTGGCCATTGCCCAGGGACTCATCCCCTAGGCCACCTCCTCCACCGAAGGAATATCAGCCGCCAGAGGAGGAAGATAAGTGGACACCTGGTCCGAGTGGTAGGAAAAGTCACCGGTCATCCTTCCCAGTCTCCACTGGACGTCCGCCTTCGAACTCTGGAGAAGACGCTGGAGACTCCTCCTCGTCGGATTACTCCTCAGAGGACGAGTTACCTATCCCTTCTCCGGACCCAAGGAATTCTTCAGGGTCACCCCCGGATGACCTGTCCTTCTTGGACATAATGCGACATATCCAGGCTCTGTATCAGTGAGACACAGAAGAGCTGGATCCTGAGAGACACCATTTGGCTAAATTCTTGGGGGCTACTGACCCTAATCCATTGGTCATTCTCCCATTAGTAGAAGATTCCCAGGACATCACCAGATTAACCTGGAAACACCTGGCTACTACAACTGCAGTACCAAGAAAGGCGGACAGGCTCTACAAGATGCCTAAAGAAGAGACTTTCCTAGGAGAACACCCTAAAGCTGATTCCATGTTGCTAACGGCAGCATATGGTAGGGCACAGCAACCCAGGCAAATGAGTGCCCAACCTCCAGACCTAGAGTACAAAAAGTTGGATCAGATGGGCCCCAAAGTGTATTCCTTGGCCACCTGCATGGTCAGGTCATTGAACTTTCTGGCTCACATGGTGACCTATCAAAAATCACTCTGGACAAAAGCAGTGGATCTGGCTAAAGTCCATTTAGACTCTGCGGGGAAGGCAGAGCTCCAGGTAGTAATCCAATCAGGGGTGTATGTAGATAAACGTGTGGTAAGGAGCTCTTATGATTTGGCAGACACAGCAGCTAGGGCAGCTGTGACAGATATCTGCATAAGGAGGCATGCTTGGCTACGGGTTTCAGGTTTCCGTCAAGACCTGCAGGACACCATTCTGGATGCTCCCTTTCAGGGACCAGTCCTTTCTGGTCATTAAACTGAGAAGTTTATAACTGGTCTGCAGGATTTGGGTAAAGCAGTGTCTGAGGTCCACCGAATGTATAGATCAGAACCGCAGGCCACCCAACGCCATCCTTTTCTAAAAAAAACAAGGACAGCAGGGAAGACAACAGCCACAGCACAAGGGAGGCTTCAAAAGATGAGGCCTGTTATCCCTTCAGGTGCCCAGGGCCCCAAAAATTTCAAAGCACCCAGACCTCCCCTGCCCACCCCTTCCAATGCAGCATAACTCTCTACTGAACCCCCCTCCACCAGAGGATGTGCAGGTTGGGGCAGTAGGAGGGAGGTTCTCCCTTTACCTATCCAGAAGGTCCACTATCACGTCAGACCCGTGGGTCCTCCAGGTAGTGGAGAGAGGATACTCCCCAGAGTTTACTCAGATTCTACCGGACAGTCCACCAGTCCCCTCCTGCTGCTCACCCTCCCATGCACTTCTGCTGCAGGCAGAAATTCAGGCCTTGTTAGGCAAGAGAGCCATCCAGGAGGTCCCCCTTGCTCAAAGAGGCAAGGGTTTCTGCTCCCACTTCTTCCTTGTCCCAAAGAAGACGGGAGACCTTCGTCGTATTCTGGCTCAAACTACAAGAAGTCCTAATGTATTCTGACATATGTAGTAAGACCTTCCTGTTGTACTGCCCTGGAGAGGAAAGAATTAAAGCCTACAATCTAAGTAGGCACACGCTTGGTTTCAAATCACTGTCCCTGGTGCATTCTATTCACCCGTTAGATTCTTTAGTCCGCCTTACTGTGAAGACGCCTCAGTTTCTCCTCAGCATCTTGTCGGTTAACGTGGTTTTTCGCTGTGGTTCTGTCTACCTGTAGTTTAAAAACGAGTTTCAAGTTACTGTTCCTCGGTATAGGTACAGTTGTCGTTTAAATTTTCCTCAAATAGGGTAAGTCTTGATTCTTTGGCAGTTGCCATTCAACCATGAGGAAACCAAGTTCTTTTCTCTACTTCTACTTTTTCTCTTTTAAAGTATAATGTTGGACCTGTTTAGCTCTGGTTAATAAAAAAAAAAAAAAAAAAGAGTTTGTCATTTTTTTTCCTGACTGCTAATACCGGTCTGTTAACCAGGGCTACATTTAAATTCTTATCTGGCTTCACCGCCATCGGGATAAGACAGATATGGAGTCACACAAACCTAAAAAGAAAACCAGCCCTACTGGGTTTCAACAATGTATTGAGTGTGAAGAATCTTTTGCCAAGGCCGACCCCCACATTACCTGTGTTTTCTGCTTAGGGTTTGATCACCTTCAAGTAGACTGTGACATTTGCAAAAGTTTCCCTCATTTGATGCTGGACAGGCGACTTAACCGACTGAACAAGAAATTGGCTGAAAATCTGCTAACACAGATGGCTGGACCAGTTTGGGTTGAAAAGAACCGGACGGGGTGCCTTCTGACCAGGGTGATGCACTTTCAACTAAGTGAACCACGGAAACGCCCTTGAAACGACTACTGCTAAAAAAAAAAAAAAAAAAAAAAGAAGAAAAAAACATACTGAACCGGCTCCTAAGCCACAGACAGTTGCGATTCTGACCATGGAAAAAATAGCTAATGCAATACGCATTATACAGTCTTTGCGAACCGGTCCAGCTGAACTGGTGCAACGCCCTGTTACTTCTCAACCAGTTCAAATTCCTGGAGACTCTTCTGAGTGTGATTATTCCTGGGATCAGGAATGTGAGCAAGAGGAGGAGGATGAAGAGGATTTTTATGGTCCTGTTGAACCAGAGGTTTCTCCAGAGCATGAGGGAGGCATTTCTTCACCTAAGCAGTTGGAGGATGCCCTTACACATTTTCCCTTTATGAAAAAGGTGGCTGAAACCCTCCAGGTACTGGTTCAGGAGTCCTCCGAGGAGAAGGAAGAACCAGATTATGTGGAGATGATGGATGTCCCTGCCACTAAAAGGTTGGTGATACCCATACATAAGTCTCCGAAGAGACAGACATTAAACATTTTGAGTACCCCTACTTCTGTTCCTCCTGTGGATAAGAGGACAGATAGGGAGTACCCAGTGGCCAGGAATGGCACAAAATTTCTGTATGGTCACCCCAGCCATGAAGGGGTAGTCCAGGCTGCTGCCTGTGAGAAGGCAAGCATTGGCTTCCCATCCTCCTGAAAAAGATTCCAAGAGAATTGATTCAATGGCAAAAAAGGTGTACCTTAGCTCTTCCCTTATTGCCAGGCAGGCTTCTTACATGCCCTATGTGGCAAGGTGCCAAAAGAAGCTATGGGAAGCAGTATCCTCTCTTGACAGCCAAGATCCAGCTGATATGGCGGCAGATCTGGGGGAGATGGCAAGAAGTGGTATATAGGCTTCTAAGCAGCAGTTCCACATGGTTGTGGATGCCAGTGATTTGGCATCCAGGGTTATGGCTATCTCCATCTCTATGAGGAGATTTTTGTTACTGAGAACCACAAATCTCTCCCAGGACACCCAAACAGAGGCCTTGAATTTTCCTCTGGTTCAGAATTCCCTCCTTGAGGAACAAACTGAAGCCTATATGAGGAAAATGGATGAATACAGAACCTCCTATAGGAGTGCTGCAGCCAAAGAGAAAGCTGCCACTCCTAGAAACAACAAGGTAGGGAGGCAGGGGCAGGCCCTATCAAAGACCCTTCTATCCGGTCCAGGCCTTCCATATCTACCAGCAACAGCGTGGTTATTTTAGAGGAAGGGGCAGGAGAGGTGCCAATCATTCCAGCCCAGTTTCCCAACTCAGGACACCAGCTAAGCAGGCTCCCTGAAGAGATATGGGTCGACTCCCTGGTTCCAGTAGGAGGCAGGCTTGCCTACTACCTCCAGAACTGGCAGTCCATAACATCAGACAAGTGGATTCTGGAAGTAGTGGCAAAGGCCTTGCTCTGAGTTTCAAATTTTTTCCCAGGTTGAGAACAAGATTGTTCAAGCCTGCCAGCCAAGCAGAAGCTACCTTACTGAAAGCAGAAGTAACAACTCTTCTTCAAAACAGGGCAGTGGAACATGTCCCTCTGTCCCAGAAAGGAAAAGGGTTGTACTCAAGGTACTTCCTGACCTTGAAGAAAAATGTGAATTGGTGACCCATTTTGGATTTAAGATTCCTGAACAAACATCTACCAAAACCAGAATTTAAGATAGTCACTCTAGCCATGATCTTACCCACTCTCAGGCAAGGGGAATTGGTTGGCATCCATAGATCTCGAGGACGTCTGTTTCCACATCCCTATCAGACAGTCACACAGGAAATACCAAAGGTTCGGACTGCCATCGGGCCATTACCAGATCAGGTTCCTGCCCTTTGGCCTAACTTCAGCTCCCAGAGTGTTCACAAAATGCCTAGCAGTGGTGGTAGCACACCTAAGGTATTTAGGAGTCTCAGTGTTCCCCTACCTGGATGACTGGCTACTGGTAGGTCAGTCTCAGCAACAGGTGGCAAAGGCTCTAGCCCTCACTCAGAGCACCCTGATGTCACTGGGCTTCTTAATAAATACCAAAAAGTCAGTCTTGAAGCCAGTCCAGCACCTGCAGTTCATAGGGGTAGATTTGGACAGAGTGATGGGAAGGGCAAGACTTCCACCAGACAGGGTGGGCAATCTAATACAGCTAGTGGACTGTTTAAGGCTTCACTCTCCAAAGCCAGCCAGATATTTTCTTTGGCTGTTAGGACACATGGCAGCCTCAACAGCCGTAGTACCAGGGGCAAGGTTTCAGACGAAGGACATTCAGTTCCATCTGAAGTCGTTCTGGTCCCAGAGCAGTGATCCTTTGTTAAAACTGATTCCAGTACCTTCCACACTATTTCAGGCTTTGCAGTGGTGGCAGGACAAAGACAAGCTCAGAGTAAGTGTTCCTTCCTTCAGGAAAACCCCACAGATGCATCCCTTCTGGGATGGGGTGCTCATCTGTGTGACAGCTCATGGCACATGGTCTCCTCAAAAGTCCCTTCTGCACATAAACCTGTTGGAACTCAGAACAGTGCTATTGGCTCTTCAGTCCTTTTGTTCCATGATTTAGGGGAAGGTGTTGCAGGTCAGTACAGACAACACCACCAACATGTATTACATCAACAAATAGGGTAGCACAAGGTCCACTCTGTTATGCACAGTGGCCATGAAGATTTGGAATCTGGCCTACTCCCTCAAGGTAAGTTCACCTCCCTGGAAAGGACAATGTTCTGGCAGATTTTCTCAGCAGGATCAACCAGAACCACCACGAGTGGTCACTGAATCACCTAGTCCTCACTGAATCACCTAGTCCTCAAAGTCATCTTCAGGCAGTGGGGCACTCGACAGATAGACTTATTTGCAGCCCCGAACAACCACCAGTTGCCTCAGTTTTGCTAAAGGCCTCCAATACTGGGCACAGTGCCCTTGGATGCACTCATTCTGGACTGGTCAGGGAAATTCCTGTGTGCCTTCCCTCCATTTCTCCTTGCTGTTAAGGGTACTGACCAAACTCAGGAGTCAACCAGCAGTAATGATCCTGATGGCCCCAGACTGGGCCAGACAGCCTTGGTATTCGATACTGGTGGCCCTGTCATCGACCAGCCCGATTTGCCTCCCCAGGAGGCACGACCTACTGACCTCCTAGGGGAGGATCATGTACCTCAACTTGGGGTCCCTCAGACTTAAGGCCTGGCTCTTGCAGAGCTAGAATGTGCTGGATTGCAGCTGTCTGATACTGTTCTGGATATCCTAAAGGTTTCCAGAAAACCAGCTACTAAGAAAACCTATTCCTCCAAATGGAAGTGGTTCACCATATGGTGTGATCAGGCAGGTATTGAGCCACAAGGGGTGGGCATTCCACTCCTGCTAGATTATTTGGCTGATCTACATTCATCAGGCCTCAAGCCCTCTACTCTGAGGGTACATCTGGCAGCAGTTTCTGCTTACTTGTGTGCAGGAAAATAGTCTTCCTTAGCCTCTGATCCTATATTTAAATGGGTCTGTAAAGGGTTGCTACTCTTACATCACCCTCATAGGGAGCCTACCCCTTCATGAGATCTAAATATTTGCACAGCACAGTTGATGCAACCACACTTTGAGCCTGTGTTCTCAGCAAAGCTGAAATATATGACATGGAAAACTGTTTTTGGTAGCCATCACTTCAGCAAGACGGATCAGTGAGCTACAGACCTTATCAATGGAACCTAACTATATCTTCTTTCATAATGATAAAGTCCTCTGAACAAATAGGAAATTCCTCCCCAAAGTGGTTTCGGATTTCCAGCTTAACCAGTCCATAAACTTGCCTGTCTTCTTCACTGAACACACTAATTCAGGGGAGCATGGGCTGCATAGCCTAGATGTAAAGAGGGCTATCAGTTACTACTTGGATCTGACCATAGACCATAGGGGTGACAATAGCTAGTTGTTCCTTACCTATGTGGAAGTGGGCAGGGTAAGCCTGCCACAAAAAGGACCATCGCAAGAAGGATTGTGTCATGCATCCAGTTTTGTTATGAGAAACTAGGGAAGGATCTCCCTGTAGGTTTGAGGGCTTCTTCCACCAGGGGTACAGCTGCCACTGTATCAGCTACAAGGGATATTCCCTTGTTGGAAATCTGTAAAGCAGCTACCTGGAAAACTGTGCACACATTTACCAAGCATCACAGTCTGGATGTGCAGGCTAGAAGTGATGCCAGGTTTGGAACAACAGTATTGCAGAGCCTCTTTCCTAAGTCGGTTTTGTGCCCTCCTCTAAAGGAACTGCTTGGTAGTCTGCATATGTCCAAATACATTCAAACTTCTTGTAGTTTGAAGAAAAAATTACTATAGGAATGTTGTTTCTTTTAAAGGAGTCCTAATGTATTCTGACCTCCCACCCTGCCTCTCCTACCAGAATCTGGAGTCTTTGCACTCCAGCTCTTATGTTGTTTGTTTGTTTACCCTGGAAGTTGGTCTTTTCTAATGGGCAGCTGTGACTTGATTCTTTAGCCAGCACTGGGGTTGGTAGGGTTCTAGTAAAACTTGTATATAAAATTCTAATAAGCATATCCATATTGATTTCATTCTATAATACATTTTTTTGGGTTGCTCGTAAGAATCTGATGGTTGATTAGAATGTACCAGGGGACAGTGATTTGAAACTGAGCGTGTGCCTACTTACAATGTAGGCTTTAACTCGTTCCTCTCCAGGGCAGTACAGATATGTTTTTTATGTGCAGCGCTTTGACACTGGAATTGCGCTATATAAATAAAAATATTATTATTATGGTAAGTAATTTTTTCATCGGAGCCAGCTGAACAATTTTATCGAATACAAACGGTTCAGAATGGTGACCTTTGCAAGCCTGTTGCCCATGCTCCATCAAGGAGACCGGCTTTGCTCCTTGGATGCGTACATGCATATCAAGATCTTGCCATCTCACAGGAAGTACCTTCGCTGTACCTTCCAAGGCAGGCACTACCAGTTCAGGGTGCTACCATTCGGTCTGTCATCAGCACCAAGGGTCTTTACCAAGTGCCTGGCAGTAGTGGTGTTGGCCTTCAGGAGAGGGGGTCACTTTGTTTACCCCTACCTGGATAATTGGCTTCTTACAGCTTCAGCAGAAGACCCATTAAACAGAACCTTGGAGGAGACATTCAATCTATTCCAGACTCTGGGCATTACCCAAAACTTGCCCCAAGTCACACCCATGGCCTGCTCAAAGGCTACAATACATAGGAGCAGTCCTGGACACGGTCCAAGAGAAAGCCTTCCTGCCTGTGGACTGGGCGCACAGGCTAAGAGAGGTCACTCACAAGGTAAATGACTTGGGCTTGGTCACATCGAGGGTGGTTCTACAGCTTCTTGGTCAAATGGGCACAGCCATAGCCACAGATTTTATTTTGAGAGGGTTCCTGCAGTAGGTCGTTACTTATAGGACTGCACCCTCTGGCGTCAGGACCGCACGGCAAGCTTTTCCAACAGTGTCTGGTGGGGGACTGCTCACCCAATGTCACATGACTGATGTCAGCATGACCCTATATAGTGGGCGGTCCCTATGCCCGCCTTCCAGTTCTTTCCCGCTGTCGACCAGCGCTAGTACCTCACAGTAGCTCCAGCTCAGTCGATCGCCATTTTTATTATTTTCCTAACCTTTTTCTTGTACGATATTTGCTTTATATGTTCTCTGCCACTGCCTACTAAGGCAAAGAAGTGCACCAAGTGTGGGGCACAGATCCCACACAAAGACGGCCACCATCTCTGCTTCCTTTATCTAGGCCCGGACCACGACATCGTGGCCTGTCCCGATTGCCAGCCTTTCAACCAGGCCACTCGCAAGCATCGCCAGCAGGCTCTGGAGGCCCATCTCCTCAAATCTAGGATGGCTATCCTGGAGAAGGAGATGCAAAAGATCCAGGACTCTGCTTCTTCCCCTTTGGACAAACAAAAGAAGAAAAAAAGGCAAAGAGAGGCACAAAGAGAAGGAGCGTTATGAGGACCAGAACCGATCCTCATCCACTAGGCCTTCGTTCAGGAAGGCCCTTTCCCCACCGCCAACTCTCGTGGTGACTCAGGCAGCTTACAGGACGACCTCCATTGCCACCATTTTCCAGCCAATCTCTGCCGGCAAGTCAACCGCTGGCTTCTTCAGCGGATGCCCGGTACTTGCCAGTAAGTTGGACCCCAGAGGATCTGCGTGGCTGCTGCTAAGTTGGACCAAGCCCAGAAGCAGCCAGTGGTCCACCTGACTCCGACCAATAAGCCGGTCGAGGATCCCACCCTCCACCGCCTGGTTGCTGTTTCGCCTGGTAAGTTGGTCATCTCTGACAACTGCCCAGGCATTGCTCTCCCATTGAGGCTCATGCCGCTTCACCCGACATCCGGCAGAGCGGTCTGACTTTTTCCAGTCAGCCCTGCCCCGGGGCCCTGCCCGGCTGGGAGGCTTCCTCTCCACCTCCCCTGGTGGTTTCCCCTGACCAGCAGCCTATGCCTTGTACAGAGGAGGAGGAGGAGGAAGACTGGTGCCTAGAGGTGGGTCTCTCTCATCGCCCACTTCTAAAATGACCCCTCAGGTCCTCCCGAAGGAACCCAACCCTTTGTCTATGATTCAGACGTCGGGTCACCTCACGCCTGCTCCCCCTCTGCTAATGACAGCAGCACCATCATGTACCTTACGTCAGCCCCCTCCGTCAGGGCCTACCGATAGGCCTCTCACACAGGGTCTGACATCCTTGGGGCTCACATTGGCTCCCCTCATGTCAGGGATCACACGTTCGTACCTTTTTCGTCGGCTACCCTGATGATGGCTATCCCGACATCCACTATCATAACATCGGGTATCTGTCCTAGTCTGTCCAGGCCCTTGGGACAAGACCTACCATCCAGAATTTTTTCTGGGCATCAGACCTTCCACCCTCTGCTGTCGGGTCCATCGATGCCCCATTACTCCCAGGGCTACTTCCCTGGATACCAACAGGGTTACCTATATTACCAAGGGTACCCCCATCCTCCATTTGCGGGTTCGGGGAGCTCATTTCTATTCGCCCTATCTAACCCAACTCTTCCTCCTCCACAACCAGACTTCCAGGCAGTGATCCAGTTATGGTGGAAGGATGCAAGGTCCCAGCTCTTTTCGGACCTGGAAAGTAGGCTCTCAACTCCGGTGGCAGCACCCCCGACCCCTGCCCCTTGACAGACGGTGCATGTCTCCGGTGCTACCCATCAGGATATTGCTTTACCAGATTTTCAGTGCCTGGAAGGTGAAGATCCACCCAACTTGGATGAGGATACATCTGAATCTTCATCGGACAACCTATCCACCCCACTTGGGAGCAAGAAGTCTCCTAAATCTCCCCTGGAAGACCCTTCCTTTACAGAGCTCCTCCACATTATTCAGCAGGCCAATGGCTGGCATATGGAGGATCTGGATCCTATGCGCCAATGTTTGACAGAGCATCTTGATCTAGACACAGCCACACCCATCCCAATTCCTCTCTGGACAGCTCCTCATGAGAACCTTGTGTCCACGATATGGAAACTGCCACACTCCATCCCTGCTGTCTCAAAAAAGGCTAATAGGAAGAGTCAGTATTAATTACTGCCGCTTATGATTGTTTGGCTAACCTCAAGCATGTGAGTACATCCCTTCCCCCCGACAAGGAGTCCAGACAGATGGAGTAGTACGTCAGAAAGGTTTATTCCTCAGCCACATGTGCTGTAAGAGCAGTGAGCTATGTGCACAGGTGGTATCTTTAAAAAAAAAACTTTGGCCCAGTTGGAGGACAAGATTACCTCTCTGGAGGACTCTGACCTGAAAATGAAAATTGCCAGGGATCTTCGTCTCTCCAAAATTTCATGTAGGCATGCTGTTAGGACAGCCTACGATTCTGTAGACTCTCTGGTCTGCTCTTCAGCTACGGCTATTAGCCTCAGGAGGCACATTTGGCTGGAGATTTATGGTCTTGCATCGGACATCTAGGCAGCCATATTGGGCGCCCCTTTCAGGGGATCGGTCCTCTTTGAAGGGGGTACCAAAGACTTGATCACAGGCCTCCAAAGACAGTGATCAGACTCTGAAATCGGTCCACTCTATGTACAGAGTTGGTACCCCCAAGAAGCAGCCCTTTTGGCATCAGTTTAAGTGCCAAGGAAAGCAAGCGGCCCCCAAGAAACAAAATAAAAGGCGAGTAGCGGGCTCTTCCTTTTCCTCTCCACCAGCCGCCAAAACCCAGAGACAGGCTGGAGGGCCTCTGCCCCCCCGCCCCTCTGCCTCCTAACTCACCCAGCCTTCCCTCCCCTCCACTACAAAGCATGGAGCTAGTCGGGGGGGAAATTTGCCCATCACCTGCAGGCATGGGAGGAGATCACCTCGGACGCGTGGGTACTTCAGCTTGTCTCACAAGGACACACACTCTGGTTTCCGGAGCTTCCTCCAGACTCTCCTCCTGGTCTCTCACATTACTCCCTGCATCAAGCTCCATTGGTTGAGGAGGAGATCAGGTGTCTGGTGTAAAAGACCAGTATTGAACCTATGCCTATCGCCCAGAGGGAAAGGAGTACTACAGTACTATTCCCACTTTTTCCTGGATCCAAAGAAGACAGGTGACCTCAGACCCATCCTGGACCTCAGCAGCCTGAACCTCTTTGTCGAATACAAGAGGTTCTGCATGCTGACTGTTCAGAGCTTCTACCATTGTTACAGCAGAATCACTGGTTTCGGTGCCCTGGATATTCAGGATGCTTACCTGCATATCCCGATATTCTCAGGCCATCGCCGTTTCTTGAGATTTCGTTTCCAGGGGGAGCACTTTCAGTTTACAGCTCTCCCCTTTGGCCTGTCTTTGGCACCCAGGGTCTTCACCAAGTGCCTAGCGGTGGTGGCAGGACACTGCATCTTCATGTGTGGCTCCTTCAGACATAATAAGAGCTTGCTTTGGGGTCTCTCATGAGGTTGTTCAGGTCCTGGTGGAAGCCAGAAAAACCATCTACCAGATCCACCTATGCCATGAAATGAGTGTTTTTCCATTTGGGTGACCTCTAGAGTTTGATCCCTTTACTTGCTCTGGTCCTCAGATCATGGTGTACCTCTTTCACCTATCTGATTTGGGTCTGTCGTAACATAGAAACATAGAATTTGACGGCAGATAAGGACTGCTTGGCCCACCCAGTCTGCCCATTTCCCTACCTAATGGATAAGCTACAGATCCTAGTTAACCAGCAGCCTACTTCTTTCTACCCCCACCCCCTAGAATTGCCTTATGACTGTCCCATGCATGCTTGAATAATTCAACCACTGTTTTTGACTCCACAACTCGTCCTTTAAAGACTACTTGTCGGCCATTTCAGCCTACAACATGCCAGTGGAGGGGAAAACCGTTGCTCAGTTGGAGGTCTCTAAAACCTTCTTGAAGGGGATCCTCCACCTTAATCCTCCCATTCATAACCCTGCCCCACTTTGTGATTTGAATTTTGTGTTAGAGAAGCTTACGCTTCCTCCCCTTGAACCAGCAATGAGCTGTGACATGCGCTACCTTTCTTGGAAGATGCTGTTTTTTGTTGCCATTACTTCTGCTCATAGGATTTCAGAGTTTCAGGCCCCAGTTCATAAAGAGCCTTATTTAATTTTTCACAAGGACCGGGCAGTCCTGCGCACAAATCCTAAGTTTCTTCCTAAGGTGGTTTCTGAGTTTACATTGAATCAAATTGTCAAATTCCCTATTTATTACTCTAACCATTCGAATGGGGGGAGGGTCTCCTTCACACTCTGGATGTTCACAGAGCCCTCAGGTGCTACGTTCACCGTACTGAAGAGTGCAGAAAATCTGATCAGCTTTTTGTCTCCTTCACCCTCAAATCCTTGGGATCGGCAGTTTCTAAACAGTGCCTTTCTAAATGGCTTGGTAACTGCATTCACTTCTGTTACCAGAAGCACAGCAAACCTCTTCCGGGGAAGGTCAGGGGTCACTTTACTAGAGGCAAGGCTACCTCTACAGTGTTCCTGCGGAATGTTTCTGCAGCAGAAATCTGTGCGCTAGCAACCTGGAGTTCCGTCCATACCTTCACGAAGCATTATAGTCTGGACATTGCCTCTAGGTGTAGGGCTGGGTTCGGCCTTGCCGTTGTAAGGGGTCTAAACCTCACTTTCAGGTTCTTGGCAATATTGGAGATGCAAATAATCACAAACAAGTTGCATTCAAGTAATAAACAAGTTTATTACTACAAACAGGGATGAATCACAGTTGCCCTAAGCAGTTCTTACCAGTACGAACCGGGAGCCAGTGCTAAGCGTTCCCTACACCTCGAGGTTTCTTTGTAGTCTCTTGGGATCTCTCGGGTCTCCGAGGTGTAAAACCTGTGCATAACATTATATACCTATGATAATTACTATGGTTACTAAAAGATAGAAACATTTCTAGTTACAGAGATGAGCCCTATTGGCTAAATTAGAGGCGGCTCCACGGTCCAAGATAACATTATATAATTCTGTAAAGTCATCAGTTTTAGAACAAAGACGTTCTTATACAAAGTCTTATATAACAAGGTGAAGTGGTGTCCATCACCAAGAGATGGCAGTGTTGCCTTACACATTATAATTACTTCAAGGACAGGTGTCTTGGCATCTGACAAGTAAGAAATAGACAGAAAATACATGGTATAATGTGTGGGCATTAGCAAGCAAAGTGAGTTACAATAATATGTATTCATATCCTGACATCTACTCTTGTACGGTAGATGCCCTATCCCTATGTATTAGTATAGCCTATGCCTAAACATTAGCTGTCTACGGTGTATCCCTGAGGGTATCAATTAGGGTGCAGGGACCTCGTGTAACAATTCCCCCCTTGTTGCCTAGAAAGGGCAACACAGGCGAATGTAAGGAGTGGGCAGGAGCAGTGGGTCTTTACAATCCGGAGGCACGAGCCTTGTAAAGAAACTCAAGCTGCTCACGGTGTTGGCGAAGAGTACGTCGTAGGCAGCAAAGCAGAATAATCAAAGTAAATATCAAAAATGCTTGTATTATAACAAAACCTTTAAAAGTAATCTCTAACCAAGTGTTAGTCAAAGCGTTATTCATGTCTCCATCATTCATCAGGTCAAGAATGGCTTCATTGGCTTTGGTTATATTATTGCTGATGTGGATGAGGTGTGTGTCCTTTCTATCTAAAAGTGATTTCAGTGTAAGTGTCAGTGGATCTATGTGTACATTAAAGTAGGGTAGGTATTCTTCAAGTGTAAGTAAGTAATCTGGATTACCATCAATAATATCTGCTTCCATAAGGGGAACGGGGGTTATGACAGTGTGTCCAATAACAGTTTTCTGCTGGGGAATAAAACAGAAGTTGGGGTAATCAATTGCACAAGTAACAGAACCATAAGAATAAGTTTTCACATTAGTAACTATGCAGTATTCACCGTCAGAGTTGTACTGTGATCGTACAGTAGGCAGTCTCCATTTTTGCAACTGGACAGGGCATGTGTAGGTCATCTTGGAGATCCGTGTTGACAGGCGATGAGCTTCCTCACGATAGGACTGGTAGAGCTGATCCGTGACTGCGTGATTCAAAAGCTTGGTGCCATTCTCAGTGATGTCAGCATCCATAGTGAAAGGCCAGTCAATGCTGTCTGAGAGTAGCCACAAACAGGGTGTATAACATCGAACACATCACATCGGCACAGGTAGATGTATTGTTTTTCAGACAACAGTCTGTGCTGTGCCACCCAGGCATCCAGGAAGGAATGGTAGACCAGTAGAGGAGGTAGATCCAGCGCTCTCAGTAGATGTCTTCGTCCAAATGCCCCACGAATGCGCCAGTGCCAGCTTGTCAACAAAGCTGTAGTGGGATCAAAGCATGGTAAGGAGACAGTAAAGAGACAAACATGGTATCTGTTATAGAACATTTCTTGGCAGAAAACAAGGACCAGTGTTTGGATGTCTGGTCACAAACCCCAAATTTCAGCTGTGGAGAGAGGAATAGACAGAGTTTGTTGCATACATAGGGAAATACAAGATGGAGATTTACATTTAGGACAATACCATTTAGATAGACGTCTGTCATGTATAATATCAGGAATCCTACCAGTTTCTAGGTCTCTGAAAAGGTTGTTAATGGTAGTGAGTATGTATGAACCATATGCAGAACAAAGTATTTCCCTACCAATGTATTGTCTATCAGGTTCTCTATTGTTCTGTTGTATGAGTGCGTTAATCTTATCTTTGGAATCAGTGAAGGCTTTTGCAGTGTCATGCATGTTGTATACAGTGTATCTTTCTTCCTGGCTAAGACCATCCACACCATGCAATAAAGGTGGTAAAACATCATTAACCAAACCAGTGGAGAACTTTGCAGAATGACTTTTGATAGCAGCAATGTCTGCTTTGTTCCAAATGGACATAGCAGTACCAAAAAGACCTGTGACAGTTCCCGTGGCACCCATGACATCAGAACTGTCAACTTCATGTTTAGTATGTTTATGAGTAAGAGTACTAGGAGGAGGTTTCCTCCTAAAATTACCTCTGTGTTCAGTAGAATAAACCCCAGTAAAGGGATCTCTGGTACGTATCTGAAATGCAGCTAAACTATCTAGCAACAAAGTACTGTAAAATGCGGAGGTATTGGTATTGTGACACATACCAAATTCTTTCATATTCCAATAAGTAAGGTTAAATAAAACAGGTATATGCATAAACTGTAAATTGTTAATCAAAGAACCTGGGAGGGCAGTGGCTATGAGACCACTACGGGGACCAGGGGTATGTTCTGGACATTCCAAAAGCTGTTTCTCAGTAGGAGGTAGCACAGATAGATACATGGCAGCAGAGGCCATGTGGTGTACAGCACAAGATCTGTGGGCAGAATCCTGAGAAAGAGAGTTACAATAGGAAGGGTCAATTAAAGCAGTAATGTTATACAAACCAGAGTGTCTTAATGCAGTTTGTAACAAGGACAGTGAATCATTTGGGGACAATTTAGCGTTGGGCCAACCCTGGAAAGTTCCCTTAGAGAGTTTGGCCACAGGGAGAACTTGTCCTTGTGATGTGGTTTGCCACTCAATCTGAAGGGTAGATTTGTCAGAGCAATGACCGAGGCAGTGAGGTATGCATCGGAACCTTCCTGGACAGTAATCATAGTGTCTGGAATTTTGATGGAAACTCCCTGTAGGAGGTGCTGGAGGATCAAGGTGTCAAGGAGGTCCGCTACCGCTCTTGGCTAAGGGAGTACTCCTGCAAGGAGTAGAGAGAACAAGATAGCCATCTTGTCAATGTATCTGAAAAGGAAGATGAAAGATTAGTATTTTAGTACAGTTCCCGCCAATGGGGTTAGGAAGAGTAAGTTTTAAGCTCTTTTGTACAGTTTCAATTGGTTTGCATGTAACCATTTGTCAGTCAGTTTATTGTTGTGGAGGAGTCTAACTTGATAGACTGCTGGACTGAGCTTGTTGACAATGGGTAAGGGCCTTCCCACTTGTTGGGGAAGGAGGGTGGGATGTGCAAATCGGAGTACCATTACCTGATCTCCAACTTGCCAATCCACTTCTGCGATGTTTGTCAAATTGTATTTTGGACTGTTGCTGGGCCTTGCCCATGCAATTTGCAGCATACAAGTGTGTGTGTATGAGGTCTTTTCTAAGTTTTTCCACATACTGATCTACAGACACGCGGTCCGCAGTGGGGGTGTGCAGGTCAAAGAGCAAGTGTTCAGGTAGTCTCATTTGTCTGCCAGTCATTACCTCAAAGGGTGTAAGCTGGGTAGTGGCTGAGGGTGTACCCCTAATTGCCATAAGGAGTAAAGGCAGTAGGGAATCCCAGGTCTTGGGATTGTCCTCAATGAATTTGGAAAGCATTTGCTTAATCCGTCTGTTAGCTCTTTCTACTTGACCTGAGGATTGAGGGTGATAAGTTATGTGGAACTTTTGCTGAACCCCTAGGAGTTCAATGGACTCTTTCATCAACTCACCTGTAAAACTGGTTCCTTTATCGGAGTCTACCTTGAGAGGCAGGCCCCACCTGGAGAAAATCTGTTCTACCAGGATTTTGGCAGTTGTCTTTGCAGTGCAAGTCTTGTGGGAAAGCCGCTCACCCACTTATAGATCGGTCACTACAAGGGCAGGCAT
Organism: Neoceratodus forsteri; assembly: GCA_016271365.2. Taxonomy (NCBI): domain Eukaryota; kingdom Metazoa; phylum Chordata; order Ceratodontiformes; family Ceratodontidae; genus Neoceratodus; species Neoceratodus forsteri. The sequence goes on along the minus strand of CM028130.1, from coordinate 1,058,262,002 downwards.
ACTTGTTGTTTCTACTGGTATTGGTCAAAGGACCAATAAAATCAATTTGGATGGCATGCCAAGGCACGGTATGTCTCTGTGGTAAAAGTTTGGCATTCTGTTTTGTAGGTATTGGATTGTTTTGTGCACAAACAAGGCAGTTATCAATGTATTGTTTAACATCTTTGGTAATCCCAGGCCACCATGCGGTGGTTTGAGGCGCTGAGGGTATTTTCAGCCCCCTGGTGTCCACCAGTGGGTGTATCATGTACCTGGTGCAAAAATTCAGATCTCAAATGTCTGGGGACCACCCACAATTTGGTGGTAGTATCCTGTGGCTGAAACCAAATAAGTTTATCATCAGGGATAAGTGTAATTTACCTTCATGCCTCACGGTAAGGGTTATGCGAGGAAGTCTTTCTTCAGTACCCTTGTCCAAGAATCTGAACACTTTGAGTTCAGTGTCCAAGTGCTGGGCTGCTGAGAGGTCCAAGGGGGAAAAGATTCAGATTTCTTTTAAGAGCTGCAACCTGTACAGCCGCATTGGCCTCTGGATGTTCCATCGCCAGACATCCCTCGGCCCCTTCCTTGGCAAGGGTGTCTGCTGTGTCATTGAATGCGGGTAGGATCATGTGTAATTAGTGAGCTTTAACCTTGTGTACATAGAGTTTGTGTGGGTATTTCTGACCTAATGCGGTATGTAAATCACCAATTTTTGTATTTCACTGAGCTGCCATCAGAAGAGGGAAGGAGTTCTTCCGTAGAAAGGGAGAAATTCTGTAAGGAGCAACAAACCCAATTAGAGTCAGTAAAAATGATGGTGTCCTGAGTTCCATGTTGGATAAACTCTAATGCACAGGCCACTGCTGCCAGCTCTGCATACTGTGATGAAGCTACAGTACAGCGTTTAGATATCCTGACAGTGTTCCCATAAGGATACACCACCATGATACCCATCCCTGCAATTTGTTCACCTTGATAATATGATGCTGATCCATTGGTGAAAACGCGGCACAAGGAGGTGTTCTCTAATACCTCAGGGGTGGCAGGGAAGAATGGACCTGGATCTGGGAGATCAGGTGACTGCAAAGCGCAGTCGTGGGGCTCCCCCTGAAAAAGGAGGCCATGTGCTAGTAGAGATGGAACTTTGGTTTGATGGACCTGAATATCCCTATCCTGGAGGAGGAGTGACCAATGTGTCAGCCTGGTGTTAGAGACTGACCCATCCTTCACTCTGTCTGAGAGCAAAAAGGTAGTAGGAGTATGATTGGTGTTAAGAATCAGTGGAGAGTACCCAATGATATACAGGAAGTGCTTGACCGCCCAATAAGTGGCCAGAAGATTCCTTTCACAAAGGCCGTACTTCTGTTCTACTGGGGTCAAGAGCTGCGATGCGTATGCAATAGGTCTCAGAGAGCCATGTACCTTTTGGGCCAACACTGCTGACATAGCAATGTCAGAGGTGGCACACTCTAGGTGGAATGGTAATGTTGGATTGGGGTTTACCAGTGCTGGGGCGGAGGCCAAGGCCTGCTTCAGTAACGTCACAGCCTGGGTATGGACAGGGCCCCAATTCCATGGAACGTCCTTTTTGAGTAAATCGTACAGTGGAGCGGCTTTCAAAGTCACAAATGAAATCTCTGGAGTAGTTTACCATACCTAGAAACCTCCTAAGAGTTGCCACACTGGTAGGTAATGGCAAATCTTGCAACCCTTGAATCTTTTTCCAAGTAGGACTCCGACCTTGATCTGTTATCTTCAAACCCAGAAAGAGTACTTCTTTCTGACATAGTTGTGCTTTTGCAGGATTACACTTCAAGCCTGCTCTTTGAATAAGAGTCAGTAGTTCATCCAAGAGATCCAGATGTTGTTCCGCGTGGCAGTAGCCAACAACAGGTCATCTACATACTGTAAGAGACATTGGGGTTGAGAAACCCTGTGGGCATCCATCATATGGAGATGGAAGAGGATGGGCTGTTATGGAATCCTGTGGCAGGCAAGTCCACGATATTGTCGCCTTCAAAAGTGAAGGCAAACTTATATTGACTCTTGAGGGCCAATGGTAATGACCAGAAACCATTGGAGATATCCAGAGCACTGAACCATTTCTGATCTGGTGTTAAAAGTCGAAGCACATCTGGTGCAGACGCCACAGTTGGGGAGCAACTGGGAGTGACCTGATTCAGTTTCCTGTAGTCAATAGTAAGTTTCCAGGTACCTGTGGGTTTCTTCACAGGCCAAACAGGAGAGTTGGCAGTGGAGACACAGGTTCTGGTTACTCCTTGTTTAAGGAGTGACTTGATTGTTTCTCGAAGAGAGGGTAAGGCTTCAGAGGGAAATGGGTATTGCCTTTGTCTCTCATGTGCCGGGCCTGGCACCTCAATAACAGTATGCATTCTGCCACAATCGTGTTTGTTAACTGCAGACGCTTCCAAATGTCATTGCAGAATAGGTAGAAGTTTTGGGAAAAGTTCATGATTCTTGAATAAATCTATGACGTCATACTCTTTGTTGTTAATGGATATTGTTGCCACAGCATGTGAGTCAGGAATTAAGACAGTATGGTATTGACCCTGTATCTGTATCAACAGCATGTTTGCTAGATACACCACACAGCCGTGTGGTGCAAGAAAGTCAATCCCAATGATGCTAGGGTGATCGTGCAACACCATCAGTTGGAAAGCATGTGAGGCCTTCAGATGGCCTAGTTCTACCGGTAAAGGCAGAGAACGGTATGCAGGTAACCTAGCACCATCAACTCCTGACATATTGGTCTTCCGTCCGGTAGACCATGGAGACGTTTCAGGGTGGTCGTCGTGTAACACAGATACAGCTGCACCTGTATCTAACAAGACAATTAATTGGCGGCCCCCGACCTCGGCCTCAGTGCAGGGCCTTCCGTTTGTATCCAAGACCAGCTTGTTTACAATGTGGACTGGGGCCTGTAATTGTCAATCCGTATTGTTGGAGGCATGCAGAGGTTGGGCTTGGCTTGCATGGATGACTTCACCGTGTTGCACTGATGCAATGTAAGGCGGGGCTTCCGGGTTCAGGCTGGTATGGGTCTGCGCACCCATACCTCCGGTGTCTCCATGGCCAGTAGTGTCATGGGTCGCCGGTTGTACTGCTGCAAGTGTTTGTGCGGGAACGGCATCCGCTACAGAACGCACTTGCCCCAGGAGCTCCCGAAATTTTCGGTTTTCTTCAGCTATCTCTTTATATGAGGGACCCGATCTTTGTAATGGCTTCCCTTTGCCTTTGTACCTTCTGTTCTTAGGCCAATTCTGGTTCCCACCCCACTGTTGTTGGTGTTGTTGTTGGGGGTTCTGCTGGGTGCTAGCTGGAGGGGCCGATGGAGGTTTGGGCTGTTGTTGCTGGGCCTGTCCTTCCACCGTGTAGTGTGTCGTGGTCCCAGAAGCGGGTTCTACAGCGGCAGCCTTTTTGGAACCGGAACCCAAATCGCAGATGTACAACTGGTACGCTCTCTCGGTTTTCCGAAGGATATCGGCAAACCTATCCATATTTGGGTATGTGGTTGGCTCTACTTTCTCTCTCACGGCTGGGATCATGTTTCTAAGGAACAGGGTCTTATATTCAATAAGATCTACATCCGCGCTTCTTGTGCCAGATGTTTCCTGCTCGTAGGCCATCCAGAGTCTCTGGTGGTAAGTCGCTGGACTTTCTTTAGCATTTTGCTTCACGGGTATGCTAGCATTACTCCAACCACACCAGGGCTGTGAGCGGAAATGAGCTCAGCTGGGCTTCGTCGAGGTAGCGTTCCCATCTTGGCGAACTACTTCGGAAGTTTTGCCCATAAACCAGGATCGATGGTCTGGCGAGTATTTGGACCTGAGATTTCGCGGCGAGACTAAGTATCTCGTACTTGAGCGCACCTTTCCAAATGGCAGCTGAGATTGTCGGACGGGTTCATCCAACCGATGCTGTCAGCAATTTGCTGAACAGAGTAGGCCATTTGCAGGGGATTAGTTGGTGGTTGATCAGGCAAGGGTAGCGTGTCTCGCGCACCATCCAATGCTGCGCGGGCTGCAGCTTCAGCCTCAGTCCGCACAACACCTTCCTGAGTGCCAGCTTCTTGAAAAATTTGTTGAATCTGACTTTTAATGGCTTTCATACTTCTTTCAGGAAGAGGAACACTTTCTAGTGCCCTATCAATCATGGTTTCAATCTCTTGCCTGTCTTCCACACTAATAACGGCTACCGGAGGCGCCGTCGGGACCAGGCTTGGGCCTGCTCCCCTATCATGGGCGCCCGCCATGATGGCGTTTCCCATGATGAGCGTCACGAGTCGCCCACGTGTAGACCTGGGAGTAGGGCGGGGACCATGCTGTGGATGGCTGGGTGGGGAATCTGGGCCATAGTAGGGGCGTGACTTGGCGCCAGGATTGCGAGATATCGCCGTCGGAAGGTTCCTCCGATGATTTAATGAAAGGCAGGGGCTACGCCACCCATTGCCTTTACATGGCCAGTCAAAACCTCTCGCTGATGGCTTAGTTTATCCATCTTAGCTCTACATTCATCATGACTCCACACTTGCAACATCCATATCAACCTGATCCTGTTTCTGTTTCTGCAAACACGGCACGCGGCGCTCAATTCGCGATTATCCCTATAGGCTGTTTCTAAATCATTATGTACCTGATTGATCTCATCCTGCAGTTCACCCATCTCGTCACTCAATTGTGCATTCGCGGCACTCAGCAAATCATTCATTTGTACCACCTGACTCTTATCCTGTCTTAAACTTTCACACTCATTCTTCAGAGTACACATTTCTTGTTCACCAGCCTGTGCAGAATGATGCAATATTGAATCCTTTTCATTACGCAGAGATTGGAGTTCTGACTCCAAGTTCTGCTGTATCTGAATACATTCTGTTTCCTGCAGACCCATCTCCTGCTTAAGAGATGCGATCTGCAGATCAAGGGTTCGAAACCTCGCTTCGGAGGCTTCCAAGGCAGCGTAGAGAGCAGCGACCTTCAACCCTTTAGCACAACGCCTATTGGTTGACTGTTGTGCCTCTGTGTACTGGGTTGAAATCCCCAGTACAGGGTTTTCGGATTGACTTGCGTCCCGTGCGAAGTCAGCCCATCCTCCATGGGAGGTAAGAAAGTTCAAGACATAGAGTCTCAGTTCTGCGCAGATATCTGATACGGTGGCCATTTATGTGGGAGGGAACGAAAATTCAGACTGTGAAAAAGACCCTGCGTTGCGAATCGATCCACAACACGGGTACTTTAAACACAGCCGGGCTACTGTATAGTTGTAGGCTTGCAATCAAAGTTGCTATGGAGTAGGTCGAGACGGCATCGACCACACCAAAAGTCAGCCAGACCTTGCAAGTATCTACAACTGGTAAAGACGGGAGAGGTGATACGGAAATGTACACCTGCAGTCCCTGCGGGAAAAGGGAAATTTATAGCAACAAGTGAAAACTTACAACACCCAATATCGCCTGCACGCGGTCGCCAATTGTAAGAGGTCTAAACCTCACTTTCAGGTTCTTGGCAATATTGGAGATGCAAATAATCACAAACAAGTTGCATTCAAGTAATAAACAAGTTTATTACTACAAACAGGGATGGATCACAGTTGCCCTAAGCAGTTCTTACCAATATGAACCGAGCCAGTGCTAGCTGCTCTACACCTCGAGGTTTCTTTTGTAGTCTCTTGGGATCTCTTGGGTCTCCGAGGTGTAAAACCTGTGCATAACATTATATACCTATGATAATTACTATGGTTACTAAAAGATAGAAACATTTCTAGTTACAGAAATGAGCCCTATTGGCTAAATTAGAGGTGGCTCCACGGTCCAAATAACATTATATAATTCTGTAAAGTCATCAGTTTTAGAACAAAGACGTTCTTATACAAAGTCTTACATAACAAGGTGAAGTGGTGTCCATCACCAAGAGATGGCAGTGTTGCCTTACACATTATAATTACTTCAAGGACAGGTGTCTTGGCATCTGACAAGTAAGAAATAGACAGAAAATACATGGTATAATGTGTGTGCATTAGCAAGCAAAGTGAGTTGCAATAATATGTATTCATATCCTGACATCTACTCTTGTACGGTAGATGCCCTATGCCCTATGTATTAGTATAGCCTATGCCTAAACATTAGCTGTCTACGGTGTACCCCTGAGGGTATCAGTTAGGGTGCAGGGACCTCGTGTAACACTGTCTTGCAGGGCCTACTGTCTTAGGCTGGTCCTGTGCTGTCTTTCTGTTGCTCCTCCTGTGACTCTCTCGGTCTCTCTATGAGTGACTGCTTGGGCTTCAGTTCTATAAGTAATGACCTACTGCAGGAACCGTCTTGAAGTAAGATAGTACAGTTACGTAAGAACTTAGTGTAACAGTAGATCTCCAGGAGAGGTTCCTGTAGTAGGTCACAATTTCCCTCCCTCCATCCCCCAGTTCTTTTGCATTTTCTTTCAGTCATTTTGAACTGGGCTCCAGGATTTCATCCTTTCTCCTGTCCTATCCTCTTTGGATCTCCGACAGGAGAACGGGAAGGTGGGTGTGGGGACCGCCCACTATATAGGGTCACGCTGACATCAGTCATGTGACACATGGGCAGTCCCCCACTAGACACCGCTAGAAAAGCTTGCCATGCAGTCCTGATGCCAGAGGGCGCAGTCCTATAAGTAATGACCTACTGCAGGAACTTCCCTAGAAAATCTACTGTTACAGTAAGTTCTTATGTAACTGTACTTTCCCTTCACGCGGTTGAACATGAGGATCCTGCAGTGGCACCTCAGGGTTCAGTGGGACCAAAGCACGGACAAGCTAGAGCAGCCCATTCAGATCTCTGGCACCGTCCGTCAATCCCTGACTTGGTGGGTCACTCCAGCCTATTTGAGCATAGGGGTTCCCTTCCAGCGACCCAGCCCACAGCAGAACCTTACTAGGGACGTCTCTGGGCTGGGATGGGGAGCACATCTTGCTTCTTATCAAATGAGGGGTTCCTGGAACTCAACGGAGTGGTCTCCACATAAACATTTTGGAGATGAAGGCTGGGCCCCTTCTGCTTCAGTCAGACAACACCCGACTAGTGTTCCATCTCAACAAGCAAGGGGGCACACACTCTTATCTCCTATGCAAAGAGGCAATGAGGGTATGGACTTGGGCAGTGGATCACAGCCTGGACCTCATGGCAGTCCTTGTTCCAGGGATTCATGTCCTCGCACACGGCCTAAGTTATTCTCGGTCTCAGAACCATGAGTGGGAACTACAGCAAGAGGTCGTAGATGACCTGTTTGAAAGGTGGGGTCAGCAAGAGCTGGACCTCTTTGCATCCCCACACAATGCCAAACTGCCCAATTTCTGCTCGCTAGATTCAGGGCCTGGTGTTTTTGGGCGAGACGCATTGTCCCTCTCTTGGACAGGGAGATTTCTGTATGCCTTCCCTCCCTTACCTCCTCTTCAAAGGATCCTGCTCAAGTTGCAGGCAGAAGGGGCCCAGATGATACTGGTAGCACCCTTCTGGCATCAATAAATTTATTTCCCGCTGTTGCATCATCTAGCATTGGAACCGCTGATTCCGTTGTCCCTTTCCACTCATTTGCTCTCCCAAGAGCAAAGGACATTGGTCCATCTGGCTCTCTGGTCCCTATATCTGCATGTTTGTCTCCAACGGATGTAGCTAGGGATAGATTTGGAGTATCCCTCAGAGTGGCAGAGGTTCTCGTGGCAGCGAGAAAATCTCTACCAGGGCTACATATGCCATGAAATGGAAGCATTTCTGCTTGTGGGCACTCCTCCGTTCTCTGGATCGCCTCAGTTGTCCGGTGGAATCTGTGCTGGAGTATCTTCTCCACCTATCGGACTTGGGCCTCAGCTACTTGTCCATTAAGGTGCATCTCTGCACACTGTCAGCTTACCATGCAGCAGAGCTGGGGAAGACTTTGGCACAGTTGGACATCTGTAAGCCCTTCCTAAGAGGTATCTTGCATATTAAACCTCCTAGGAGAGATCCAGTGCTGCCTTGGGACCTCCTATTTGTTTTGGAAAAGTTCACCTTGCCTCCCTTTAAACCAGCCACAAGTTGCGAGCTACACCTTCTGTCTTGGGAGGCGTTATTTTTAGTTGCCATTACCTCAGCCCAGAGGATTTCAGAGCTGCAGGCTTTGATGTGTAAAGAGCCGTATCTTGTTTTTCACAGTGACAGGGTAGCCCTGTGTACAAACCCTAAGATCTTACTTCGAGTGGGAGCTCTTGCAGCAGGCTATAACATTTAGGACTATGCCGCAGGCACTAGGACTCTCCGGTAAAATCTTCAGCCAGCACTACACAGCAGGGACCGCCCCCGACGCTGGCCCCGCCCTGACGTTGGCCCTGGTACAAAAGGGGGCGGACCCAGCTCCACCTCAGTTCTTTTCCCGCCGAATCCCGCATGTGAACAGAGAAGAACAGCTTCAGCTTGCCAGATCAGCAAGAATCCTTAAATCAAACCTGCTTTTAAACCGTTTTTTCGATGGTTTTTAATAAGTTACCGACGTCAGGCCATTGTCCGTTTTTTTGCAGTCCTGACGGATGTCTTCTCGGGCGTCGACCTCGCTGGAGCATCTCAACAAGTGCGAGTGTGGGAGGCAGATCCTGGCCAAGGACGGCCATCGCCGCTGTGTCTTCTGCCTGGGACCAGAACACGACACTGCGAACTGCTCCGCTTGCCAGGCCTTCACCAGCAGGACCCGCATCCGCCGCCTCAAGGCCCTGAAAGTCTTTCTTTTGGAGCAGAACATGGATCTGCACTCCTCCGAGGGGAACTGCAAGGAAAAGAACAGGCACAATAAAGACCGTAGTCGGTCCCGGTCGTGGTCCCGTTCTCACTCACGAAAGAAGGCCCGTCCCTCGGGATCAGGAGAGTGCCCAAAATCGACTCAGGCCAAGGCCAGCCCTTCAGGGAAGAAGCCGGCTAAGCCTAAGGTAACCCCACTAAGGGTCATCATGAAGCCCTTGGAGGTGCATGCCTCGGCCCCACCTCCCGAGGCACTGGCGCCGCCTGCTAAAGGCATGCCTCCGGAGCCCAAGGACTCAATGGCGCCCCCTGGCGGCACCCCGTCATCGGTACCAACACCGGTTGAAGGGGCAAAGGGCGAGGGATTGGCTGTGGAAAAACCAACGTCCCCATCGCCCAAGTCCTCCTCCCCCCGGTCCCCCAGGAGAGCTCTCCTTCGCTGACCGACGTCCCGGATACTTCCCCTCTGGGCCAGGCGGCAGATATTTTCATGAAGGACGAGTTACAGGAGCTGTTTTCCTTTTGGTGGGGGCAGGTCCACACGCGAACCCTCCCCCCCCCCGTCACCGGCCCAGACACCTGTACCGGACCAAGTGGATAAACCACAGCCGGGAGGTGAACCTTCCCTGCGGAAGTCTCCGGAGCGCCAGCCTACACCTCCCTCTAGGGCTCATTCCCGCACCCAGTCCGGGGACCACCGACGATACTCCAGGGACTCTGGTGACAGTCGTCAGTCCAGATCACGTTCTAGGAGCCTTTCTCGGTCCTCTAGGCGAGAACGCTCCCGATGTCGGTCCTCTGACCAACGTCAGTCTCTGCTCCGTCGCTGGTCCAGGGACCGGAGTCGGTCTTCGGACTGACGTCGGTCCCCCAGCTACCGACGACAGCGGGAGTCTGGTCATAGGGAGAGGTCAGGCTATTTGAAATCCTGTAGTTGATCTCCCTCATCCTTGTCTTCCTCGACTTCCTCTCTCAGCTTGCAGCGCTCCCCGGGAAAGAAGGACCAGCCTTGCTCGCCTCCAGACGATCCTACCTTTATGGACATCATGAGGCATATCCAGGCCTCCAACAAGTGGGAGACGGAGGACCTGGACCCGGAACACCGGAGACTAGCAAGATACCTGAGGCAGAAGGAGCCTGAACCTTTGGTGGTCCCTCCTTTGGTGGATACTTTCCAGGACCTCACCTGAACTACCTGGAAACATCCAGCTTCAGTCCCAGCTGTCCCAAAGAAGTCGGATAGGCTGTACAAGGCCCCAAGGGCAGAAGCTTTCCTTGCTGAACACCCTCAGGTGGACTCCTTGGTGATCACAGCTGCCCATAAGTCCAGACAGCCGAAGGACCTCAGCTCACAGCCTCCCGACCCAGAGTCTCGCTATTTGGATCAGGTGGGCAAGAAGGTTTATTCTGCTTCCACCTGTTCCATACATTCCCTCAGCTTCTTAACGCATATGGTCCAGTACCAGAATGCGCTATGGGAAAGGGGACAAGAGCTGTTGAAGGTCCTTCAAGACTCTGACCAGAAGAAAGAGCTCCTGGACATTTTGAAATCGGGCTCAGATGTAGGCTTGCATGTTTTGAGAGCCTCGTATGATACTGCAGGTACGGCAGCCAGGGCAGCTGCCTCCGGGGTGTGCCTACAACGCCACGCTTGGTTGAGAGTATCTAGCTTTCCCCAGGATCTGCAGGGATTTACCCTTCCAGGGTACCGTGCTGTTTGGGCAGGAGACGGAAACCTTTCTTTCAAACAACATGAAGTCTTGCTATATTGTAGACATTAGCAGTTTGATCCAGCTCTAGAACTGCCCTGGAGTGAAATGGTTAAAACCATTCCAAAATAGAATTTTGGCACGAGAGCAGCTCTATCTGTGTCATTTCAAACTTGAACTGTCAGATTCTTTACTCCGCCTCAGTGAACAGTCGCTCCGAGATTTCTCCTTCTGCTCGGTTCATTTCTCGGTTTAAAAGTGTTTTCTCGGTTGGATTTAACCGAGAATAGTTTTATTTTAACCGCAAAACCGTTCGGTTCAAGCTCTATCTGTGGTAACCGTAAGTAAATGAAGGTTTTGTCTGTGTGGAACTTGTTAGTTATCGGTTCGGTTTTGAACCGATCAGTGGGTTTAAAACTCATTTAAAACTAAAAGTTACTATTTTAGAGTGCGGATCCCGGTTCTTATCGGTTCTAAAAAAAACGGATTTATTACGTTTTTTTCCAATACCCGTGACACGGTTAGGAACCTATAAGGGTGTCTTGCCTGGCACTGCCGTTAAAAGGGCAAGTTTTTGGTTAGGCTGGCATTATGTCTGAGAAACCCAAAAGAATAACCGGGTCCACTGGGTTTCAACACTGTGATGTTTGTGGGGAAGTCTTTGCCAAGGCTGACCCACACACCACATGTGTTATTGTCTGGGGTTTGACCACCCAGTCAGACTGCCAGGTATGTAAGAATTTCCTGCAGCCACCCTGGAAAAAAGATTGGGCAGGCTCAGGGCAGAGGCACAAGTCCGCTGACCGGATGGCCAGCCGGTTCGGTGACAACCTGAACCAGAGGGAGTGCCTCTGACCAGGGCCAGACTCCTCGGCAAAGAAAAGCTGGTTCTGAGGAACCAATCAGTAAAGAAACAAGAAAATCAGCAGGTCTGGAGTCCAAAATTCCTTCTCCAACTGCTGCAGAGATAGCAAAAGCCATACAAATTGTCCAGTCACTGTCTCAGGGTCCGTCCGAACCACCACTATCTGGTAAAAGGTCGGTTCGTCCGGTCCCAGTGGTTCAGGATTATGATATTGAGGAATTTTATGAACCAGAGGAGGGGAGGAGGATTATGAACAGTATGAATGTGGCTGGAAGGTCTGGGTGTGCCATTGAACCGGACATCTCCCAGACAGACCTTTAGAATCTCCCCCTATGCTGTCTGAGTCCCCATCTCATTTTATGTTTTATAAAAAAGTTGCTGAAACCCTCCAGCTTCCTTTAGAAGAGGCTGTGGATGAGCAAGAAGAGCCTGATTTTGTAGAAATGATGGATATTCCAGAGTCTAGGAGATTGTCTATTCCTTTACATAAGTCTTTTAGGAAACAAACAATTAAAATTTTAAAAGCTCCTAATTCTGTGCCTCCTGTAGATAAAAAGATGGACAGAAGGTACACATTGTCAGGCCCTGATACAGAATTCCTTTCTCAGCAATGCAGTCATGTTAGTAGTTCAGGCTGCTGCCTGTGATAAAGCTAATATTCCTTGGCTTCACATCCTCCTGACAAGGATTCCAGGAAGATTGATGCCATGGCAAAAACAGTATATGGCAGCCTCTCTGGGACTCAGGCAAGCAAATTATATGGCTTATGTAGCTAGGTATCAGAAATCTAGATGGGATACTGTTATGCAATGGCCAAGCAGGCCCATGGCCAGCTGGCTAGTGAACTAGAACAGGTGGCTGCTGATGGCATTGAAGCCTCTAAGGTTCAGTTTCATGCTGCTGTGGATGCTAATGATGTTTCCTCTAGGGTCATGGCCACATCTGTAGCTTTTGAGGTTGGCCTGGCTCAGGTGTACTAGTTTGTCACAGGATACCCGACTAAGGCTATGGATTTTCCTGTGGTGGGAAATTCTCTGTTTGGAGAGCAGACAGAGAATTACATGAAGAAGATGGATGAATATAGGACTACTTACAAGAGTGCCAAGCTAAGGAGGCGGCAAGCCACCTCAAAGGCATGCCCCCAGGGTAGAGGTAGGCCTTTTCACAGGCCTTTCTACCAGACTCAGGCCTCCTCTGCCTATGCTCAGAGGGGCTTCTTCAGAGGCAGGGGCAGACGAGGTGGCAGACCTGCTCCCACCCCCAGCTAAAGCTCCTCAGAAACAGGCACCCTGATGGGGTGCCCAGGGCCGATTCTCCTGTACCAGTGGGGGCAGGCTGGCTTACTTCAGTCAGAATTGGGCTTCTTTAACCTCAGACAAGTGGGTTCTGGAAGTAGTAGCCAGGTCTGGTTCTCAGCTTCAAAAGTTTCCCAAGTTGAGAAGCAGACTTCTTCTACCTGCAAGTGCTTCAGAGCCCCTCGCTTGGAAACAGAGGTCTCATCCCTGTTAGCTCTCAGAGAAGTAGAAAGGGTTCCTCCTGCATCAGGGCAGGGTCTGTATTCAGATACTCTTACCCCAAAAGACAGGAGAATGGCGCCCATTTTAGATCTCAGATATCTGAACAACCATCTTTGAAACCAAAGTTCAAAATGGTGACTCTGGCAATGATTTTACCTTCCTAAGGCCAGGGACTGGCTAGCCTCCCTGGACCTCAAGGATGCCTATTTCCATGTCCTAATCAGAAGATCCCATCAAAAGTACCTCAGATTCGAACTGCCCTCAGGTCATTACCAGTTCAGAGCAATGCCCTTTGGCCTTACCTCTGCTCCAAGGGTATTCACAAAGTGTCTAGCAGTGGCCCACTTAAGGAGGCAGAGGATTGCTGTTTTTCCCTATCTAGACGACTGGCTCATTGTAGGCCAGTCCCCAGAACAGGTAAAATCTCACCTGCAGGTCACCCAGCAGCTTCTCACCTCCCTGGGTTTTCTGCTAAACCTACCAAAGTCGGTTCTGGAACCAGTCCAGGTACTCACCTTTATAGGGGCAGAATTGGACACAAAGCTAGCCAGAGCCTTTCTTCCCCAGAAAGGGTAAGGAATTTAGTGGCTCTGGCCTCTTCCTTCACTCTGCAGGTCTCACCAGCAAGACACTTTCTGCAGCTCCTGGGGCACATGGCTGCATCCACAGCTGTTGTGCAGGGAGCCAGATTTCAGATGAGACATTCAGTTTCACTTGAGAACCTTTTGGTCTCAGAGAAGAGACCCCCTTTCCAAGTTGGTCCCAGTGACTCGAACCTTGATCCTAGCTCTCCAGTGGTGGCAGGATCAGAGCAATTTAAGAGCTGGGGTCCCCTTCATTTCCCCTTCTCACGACTTGACTCTCACTACAGATGCTTCCCTTCTGGGTTGGGGAGCCCACATGGGTGACCTTTCCACTCAGAGAGTTTGGTCCCCCCAGGAATCTCTGCTCCACATCAGTTTGCTGGAACTCAGAGCTGTCTTTTTAGCTCTTCAAGCTTTTTCTGCATCTGTCCACGACAAGGTGATACAAGTCAGAACAGACAACACCACAACAATGTGGTACATCAACAAACAGGGGGGCACTCGGTCTTCGGCCTTGTGCACCGAGGCAATGAAGTTGTGGTCTCTGGCCTATTCCCTGAACACTTCCCTCATAGCAGTTCATCTTCCAGGGAAGGACAATGTCCTAGCGGATGCCCTCAGCAGGATTTTCCAGGGCCATCACGAATGGTCCCTGGAACCTCAAGTGCTGGGGATAGTTTTTGCCAGGTGGGGCATCCCTCAGATAGATCTTTTTGCAGCCCCAGACAATCACAAACTTCCTCTGTTCTGTTGCAGGCCTCCAGTGCTGGGCTCAGTTCCCTGGATGCCCTTCTTCTGGATTGGGAGGAAGTTCCTCTGCTTTCCCCTTTCTCTCCTATTCAAAGTACTTGTCAAAATCAGATCTCAGCCTTGCAGGGTGATTCTGATTGCCCCGGATTGGGCCAGGCAGCCCTGGTACCCACTCCTTCTGTCTCTGACAGTCCATCTTCCCTGTGCCTCCCCAGGAATCACAATCTGTTGACTTGTGCCCAGGGAAGGGTTTGGTATCGGACCTCAAATCCTCAACCTCAAGGCCTGGCTCTTGAGGAGTTAGAGTTTGCTGATTTACACCTCTCTCAGGGTGTTCTTGAGATCCTAAAGGCTTCCAGAAAGCCTTCCACTAGGGCTACTTATAGTTCTAAATGGAAAAGGTTTTCCATTTGGTGTGCTGGGAAAATATTTCCCAGAATCTGCTGAATTGCCCATTTTGTTAGATTACATGGTACATCTTAATTCCTTGGGTCTCAGACCAGCTACCCTGAGAGTTCATTTGGCAGCTGTGTCTGCTTTTGTATCAGCAGGAAAGTCATCCCTCTTTCCTCACATCCTGTGTTTTTCAAGTTTTTTAAGGGATTACTCCATACTAATCCTCCTTTCGGAACCGCCCCTGCTTGGGACCTTAATGTTTGCATTGCCCAGTTTATGCAACCCCTTTGAACCTCTGTCTTCTGCAGAGCTTAAGTACCTAACTTGGAAAACTGTTTTCTAGTGGCTATCACTTCTGCCAGACGATAAGTGAATTGCAAGCCTTGTCAGTGGAGACTGACTTTATTTCTTTCCACAGGGATAAGGTAGTCCTTAGGACTAATAGGAAGTTTTTGCCTAAGGTGGTTTCAGATTTCCATCTTAATCAATCTATCTCCTTCCAGTATTTTTCACTGATCACTCCTCTTGGTGAGAGGAGGTTGCACAGCCTGGATGTTAAGAGAGCTCTTAGTTATTATATAGAGCGTACCAAAGGTCACAGGTTCGAATCCCTCCAACTTTTCCTTACCTATGGTGAAGTTGGGAAAGGCAAACCTGCCACTAAGAGATCAGTAGCCAGGTGGATTGTCTCTTGTATCCAATTTTGTTATCAGAAAGTGGGCAGAGCCCCCGCCCCGGTTTGAGGGCTCATTCTACCAGGGGTACAGCTGCGTCTCTAGCTGCTGCCAGAGATATCCCTTTATTAGAGATTTGCCAGGCTGCTACTTGGAAAACGGTACACACTTTTACCAAGCATTACCCCTGGATGTCCAGGCCAGGAGAGATGCTCGGTTTGGCACAGCTGTTCTTCAGAGCCTATTCCTAAGTAGGTTCTGCCCTCCTCCATGGAGGTACTGCTGTGTATTCTGCTAATGTCTATAATATAACAAGACTTCATGTTGTTTGAAGAAAAATTACTCACCTTAGTAATGTTGTTTTTCTAATGGAGTCTTGCTATATTATAGACCTCCCCAACCTGCCCTCTCAGAACCTCTACTTGGTGGGGTGCGGGCAACTTAGTGTGGGCACTACTTATGTCCTGTTAGCATTTTGTCCCCTTGGGACTTTGGGGTGTGTATGCATGCGTGTGTTTTATTATACTTATGTTCCATTTTCATATTATTAGAATGGTGTTAGTATTTCTGGTCCCTGACTTGAGTCTTGGGTGTTGGGACCATCAATGGTTGTTATTATTTAGGTAGCCATTTGGCTAGTGTAGGTTACAGCTTCCACACAGACCTTAGTGAGTTTGGCTCGTAGAAGATCTGACAGTTCAAGTTTGAAATGACACAGATAGAGCTGCTCTCGTGCCAAAATTCTATTTTGGAATGGTTTTAACCATTTCACTCCGGGGCAGTTCTAGAGCTGGATCAAACTGCTGATGTCTATAATATAGCAAGACTCCATTAGAAGAAACAACATTACTAAGGTGAGTAATTTTTTCTTCTCGTCTCCAAGAGTAGGGTAAGTCTATCTGGTCGGTCCGCCAGATGTACCATGGCAACCAGCGAAGACAACGAAAACGGCCCTTTTGTAAGCCCTCAGGTGGCCAAGGTCACGCCCATGGAAACCAGCACGGACAGAGAGGCGGCTTTCATAGGAGGTCCGGTAACCAGCAGTTTGGTGGAGCTCCTACCCGTGGGCCCAAGTCCTCCCAGGCCTCTCTGCCCACACCCGGCTCGGCCCAATGACTCCCTTCCGCCCCCTCCTCTTCCACCGGAAGACCCAAGGGAGCCGGTCAGGGGCCGCTTCTGCCTTCACTTCGAAGGGTAGAAGTCAATTACTGTGGACCAATGGGTCTTAGATATCATCAGGAGGGGCCATACGCTCGAGTTCACGGAATTTCCACCCTAATACTCCACCAAAGCTCTCCTGTTATCCTCCTTCTCACATCCCACTAATAGAAGGAGAGATTCAGACCCTCTTGCAAAAAAGGGCAATAGAGTTAGTCCCCTTGCATCAGAGAGGAAAAGGGTTTTATTCACATTTCTTCCTGGTTCCAAAAAAGACACAGGATCTTCATCCCATTCTGGACCTCAGCCCTCTAAATCTCTTTATTGAGTATAAAAGGTTCAGGACGGTGACCCTCCAAGCCCTTCTTCCTCTGCTACACTAAGGAGACTGGCTCTGTTCCCTAGACATGCAAGATGCATACATGTACATCGGGGTCTTCCCTCCCCACCGGAAGTTTCTGAGGTTCCGCTTCAAGGGGAACACTACCAGTTTCGAGTGCTTCCATTCGGTCTCTCTTCCACTCTGCGAGTCTTCACCAAATGCTTGGCAGTGGTAGCTGCGGCTCTAAGGGGCATGGGACACTATGTGTTCCTCTACCTCGACGATTGGCTGCTTACAGCCCTTTCGTGGACAGCCCTACTTCGGGCCCTCGGAGACACCTATACTCTATTCCGAAGGCTGAGGATCACCCTGAATCTACAAAAATCGTCCCCGGAGCCCAGTCAAAAGCTCGTCTTTATTGGAGCGGTCTTGGATTTCATCCAAGGCATGGCTTTCCAAGGCATGGCTTTCCTCCCCCAGGACAGGGGAGATCGCCTGCAAGAGATTGCAGAATGGGTTTCAATAACTCCTCAAGTTCCAGCTTGGAACTTCCTCAGGTTACTGGGGCACATGGTGACAGCCATTCCTGTCACTCCCTTGGCCCGCCTCCACATGAGGGTCCCACAATGGATGCTCAGGGTACAGTGGGACCAAGGCTACGATGATCTGGACTCCACGGTCACGATCTCGGGGCCAGTCAGGAGAAATTTGCTTTGGTGGATGGACCCCAGGAACTTGGAGAAAGGGGTCAGCTTTCGTCCGGAGCCACCAGGTCAGACTCTGACAACAGATGCATCGGACCTGGGATGGGGGGCGCACCTGGGTGCTCATCGAACGCAAGGGGTTTGGTCACCTGAGGAGTGGTCCCTCCACATCAATGTACTGGAGATGTGCGTGGTTCTCTATGCCTTACAGGCCTTTCAGGAGGACCTAGTACTGGGCTCTCTTCTCGTTCAAATGGACAGCATGGCGGTCGTCTTTTACATCAACAAGCAAGGGGTACTCTCTCGTACCCCCTTTGCAGGGAGGCAATGAGAGTCTGGTACTGGGCGCTGGACCGAGGTATTCTACTTTCCGCAGTGCATGTTCCAGGTGTCCTCAACGATCTGGCCGACAGCCTAAGCAGGTCTTGATCCAGAGCACACGAGTGGGAGCTGCTACAGTCTGTAGCAGACCAGCTCTTCTACAGGTGGGGTCTTCCAGAGCTGGACCTCTTTGCGTCACCACGCAACACCAAACTGCCAGTGTTTTGCTTGCGAGAGCACATGCCTGGAGTTTTCTGGCCAGACGCGTTATCCCTGTGCTGGGCAGGGAGGTTTCTCTATGCCTTCCCGCCCTTTCCTCTCATTCAGAGAGTCCTACTAAAGTTGCAGGCAGAAGGGGCCCGCATGATTCTTGTAGCCCCCAGATGGCCTCAGCAGATTTGGTTCCCACTCCTGCAGCGGTTATCCACTGAGCCTCCAGTTCTGCTGCCCATATGCTCGCAGTTGCTGTCCCAGGATCAGGGCTCGCTGGTCCATCCGGACCTTCAGTCTTTGCACCTACACACTTGGCTCCTTCAGACGTAGCTCAAAACAGATACTGGGTCTCCTCGGAAGTGGTGGCAGTCCTAGTTTTGGCGAGAAAGCCCTCCACCCGCTCCGCCTACGCTATGAAGTGGAAGCGTTTTTGTCTGTGTGCTTCGTCACAACGTTTGGACCCCGTCAATTGCCCAGTGAACTCAGCATTGCAGTATCTCCTCTCCTTGTATCGAACAGGCCTGAGTTACTCCTCTATCAAGGTGCATATGTGGGCTATATCTGCCTATCATGCCCTCTTGGGAGATAAGGCATTGGCTCAATTTGATGTCACCAGCACCTTTCTTAGAAGAATTCTGCATATGAACCTCCCATTCGAGACCCTGTCCCACCCTGGGAGCTCCTTTTTGTGTTGGAGAAACTCACCCTTCCTCCTTTTGAACTGGCAGCAGATTGTGAGCTGCGTTACCTTTCTTGGAAGGTTTGTTTTTTAGTTGCAGTTACCTCAGCTCGAAGGGTTTCTGAGCTTCAGGCTCTGATGTGTAAAGAGCCGTATTTAGTTTTCCACAGGGAAAGGGAGGGTTTCCCTCAGAACAAATCCTAAGTGGTCTCAGAGTTGACCCTCAACCAGTCGGTTGACCTTCCTGTTTATTTTTCTTCCCCTTCCAATAGAGGGGAGGCTGTGCTTCACACACTGGATGTCCACAGGACTTTGAGGTATTACCTGAAGAGGACGGCTACACACCGTCAATCGGAGCAACTTTTTGTGGCCTTTCCGCCACAATGCTTGGGTAGACCGGTGACCAAGCAGACTATCTCAGAGTGGATAGTTCACTGCATCTCCTTCTGCTACGGGAAACACAGTAAGCCCCTACCGGGCCCGGTCAGGGGTCACTCCACCAGAGGAGTGTGTGCTTCATTTGCCGCCGTGAGAAATGTCTCTGTAAGGGACATATGTGCAGCCGCCACCTGGAACTCAGTGCATACCTTTGTCAAGCATTACAGCTTGGATATTGTCTCCAGACACCGAGCTGGCTTTGGCCTAGCTGTTTTGCAAGGGCTTCTGTC
Organism: Neoceratodus forsteri; assembly: GCA_016271365.2. Classification (NCBI taxonomy): domain Eukaryota; kingdom Metazoa; phylum Chordata; order Ceratodontiformes; family Ceratodontidae; genus Neoceratodus; species Neoceratodus forsteri. The sequence goes on along the minus strand of CM028130.1, from coordinate 1,058,242,702 downwards.
CTGAGGTCTCTGGAGTCAGTATATTCCACCTCCCGGGGTCGTCTACCTCTTTGGCGTGGACTGCTTGGTATTCAGTCCTAAGTGTTATAGCCTGCTGCAAGAGCTGCCAGTCGAAGTAAGATAGTACAGTTACGTAAGAACTTACCGTAACAGTAGATCTTCGAGAGGAGCTCTTGCAGCAGGCGTTACTTCCCACCGGCCTTCCCCCTCGAGGTGTGCAGATCCATCTTCATGTCCATTTTCTACAGTCGCTTCATCTCCTTCTCTTGTCAGGGCTCATTGCGGGCCTTGGCGGGAGAACTGAGGTGCAGCTGGGTCCTCCCCCTTTTGTACCAGGGCCGATGTCGGGGTGGGTCCGGCGTCGGGGGCGGTCCCTGCTGTGTACTGCTGGCTGCGGCATAGTCCTAAGTGTTATAGCCTGCTGCAAGAGCTCCTTTCGGAGATCTACTGTTACGGTAAGTTCTAACTTAACTGTACTTTTCTATAGAAGGTAGTGTCTCAGTTCACTTTGAACCAGGATATCCAACTACCAGTTTATTACCCAGAGTACTCGAATAGAGGGGGAGGCATCGTTGCACACTCTGGATGTACACAGAATACTGCATTACTATCTGGCAAGAACTAGCTCTGCCAGAAAAACAGACCAGTTGTTTGTCTCCTTCGCCCACAGAAAGGCTGGGTCACCTGTGACAAGCAAACACTAACCAAGTGGTTAGTGCATTGCATTACCTTCTGCTACCAGCAGCACAACAAGCCCTTATTGGGACCCGTTAAGGGTCATTCCGCCATAAGGATACTGACGTCCTTCACTTCTCTTAGGAATATTTCTTCAGTGGACTTCTGTGTGGCCGCTACTTGGAGTTCAGTGCACACCTTTGTTAGGCACTAGTCTAGATATTGCTTCCAGGAGGAGATCAGGTTTTGGCCTAATGATCCTTCCTAGTTTCATACAGCTACTATTTGTCCGCCACTCTTTTGACCTGGGTCTCTCTTTGGGTACTGCTTGGTACTCTGTCCTAATGGTATTACCTGCTGCAAGAGCTCCTTCTCAAAGTGAGATAGTACAGTTCCATAAGAACTTGCCGTACTAGCAGATCTTCGAGGGGAGCTCTAGCAACAGGTGGCTTTCCCACCCACCTGCACCCTGGGTTCAAATTTCATGATTTTCTCTTTGGGATGGGAGATCCTCCTTGTTCCTCCATCTGCTTTTCTGCCAGATATCTGGTGGGAGAACTGAGGTGGTGCCAGGGGACTACCCTTTTGTACCACGTCTGACATCCAGGTGGAGCTGTTGTTGGGGCGGTCCCCACCACAGACTGCTAGCTAGAAGATTTTTCTGTGGGGTCCTTATGCCTGGCAGCCTTGGTCCTAATGGTATTACCTGCTACAAGAGCTCCTCTCGGAGATCTACTGTTATAGTAAGTTCTTACGTAACTGTACTTTATGTCAACACCGCTATGTTGTGCAGAGCTGACTCTGGGGCAAACTGCACATGTGTGAGCATCACGCATGCACAGTACTGTAATTGGTGCAGTATTACTTCTAGGGACATGGATATGTTGTTCAATCCACACTGGCAGGTTCCTTGCTGCTTTAAATCTTGCCGGAAGGTCTTCAAGCTGGCTCCTCCCACCCACCCAGGTGGTAAAACCCTCTGCTCCGCCCCATGATGGGAGAGCTTCCTTACCGCTTGGAAGCTCAGGTTCCCTCCTTAGCGCTCTGCGTTTTAGGCCTGGATCCACACTCTTTGGATTTCCTGAAACTAATTTTAAAATTTACAAGACTTAAGGTCTTCGTCTTCCCTCGTGGCTGCGATGGACAAATTGACACCTGGCTTCCGTTGGTGCCCTTGTGGGCAGAAGCTATCCCAGACCGTCGCACTCCTCGTCGTCTGCTGCCTGGGGCTTGGTCCGCGATTACTTGAGTCTGGTGTGCAAGAGTCTTCTCGGCTTCAGTCTTGGAGAACCGCGCTGCCAGACTACTTCTTGGGCGCCTGGAAAATAGTACCCGCCGGTCAAGTCTAAGGAGGCCCGTTGGGCAGTGTCCACAGCAGCAGGCTCCACGGAGCAGCTGGAGCAGATGATTGCCCTCGAGGAGAAGGCGGCCCATGCCGCTTCTTCTTCCTCCTCGGCTGTGGCATTTATCCCGCTGTCCTTGGGCTCCTCCTACACTGCTTCTTTTAAAGAGCTTTGTCAGTCCCTCTCCACTAAGGGAGAAGGGCCATCGGGACATACCAGTCAGTCCAGGAAGAAGGATTCTAAAGGTAAGTCCCACCATCGACGTTCATGGGAGCGGGAGAGATCCCCTTCACCAGACCGTCGACACTCGACTTCGGTTGAGATTGCGGCTGCGGCCACTGGCTTCACGGTGTCCCCGTCAGGTCAGCCGGCCGAGATATCCGTCGACGCGGTCGAGATTTTTCTCGACGCATCGGGACAGTTTGTCGACTGGAGAAGCAGACAACCCTTCTTCACCGGTTCCCCAGGTGGTTACCAAGGACTTGCCTGTGCCAAAGTCCCTGGTTAAGGTCCCTGCACCGAGGGAGGGGCGGGTTTCCCCCGTTCCCTCTCTGACCCACCCTCGGAATCCCCGAAGGTCTCGGTCCATGGAAAGCGGCGTTGCTGCTCGTCCTCTTCAGAGGATAGGCTCCGGTGCAAGTTACGTCGGCGCTACAATGACTTGATGTGGCAGCAGCTTTTACTGACTGGTAACAAGCCAACTCCATTGCCTTCTCCAGCCATTAAGTGGCTGTCACTGGAGTGGCCGAAACAACCCCTCATGGTAGTCGAGGAGCCGAACCCGGCACCGGTTATTCAGCCCAAACCAGCTGCTCCACCCATTATGGTGGAACCTCTGCCTCCACAACTGAAGACTGGGGCCCCAACCAAGGATTCTTGGTCGGGTCAGGGCTTGCCCCATAGGTTTTCGGACACTCTCACTCCCGATCGACCTCGGCAGGTGGCTCAGGCACTCGGCAGCTGTTCGCAGACTCCTCGGGTCTTACGACGACTCCTCCCTGTTCCTCAGGCCGCTTGACCTGGAGTCTTCAGGGGGCCAGTTGGTGGACGAGAGCCTATCCTCGTTTTTGGGTATGTTTTTGACTCATCTCAGAGTTTACTGGGATGCAGCTCGAACCCGTTCAAAAACAGGCCAGGTATCCCCTTACAGAGATACTGGACCGAGGGGATTCCCCTACAGAGGCCTTTCCGGTGGCCGAAGTCATTGTTGGCCCGGCCCTGGAGTTATGGCAACGGCCAGCATCTTGTCCCGCGCCTTCGGCCAGGATGGCTCGCAAGTACGTAGTCCCAACCGGTTCACTCTCTGGTTTCTCAGAGCACTGCTCTGCGTAGGGGTTAGTGACTAATAGTGTTTTCTGGCATTCCGGGAATGCTCGAGACGTGGACAAACCGCCCGATAAGGAATCCAAAAAGTTGGATTACTCTGGGTGGAAGGTTTACACTGCTTCCGCCCTAGGCCTTCGTCAGGCTAGCTTGGCCGTTCTGATGGCACATTTCTAACATGCCCTTATGGACTCCCTGGATGAGGCGATTCCTCATCTCCCGGCTGACCTACAGACGACGGTCAAGCAGGTGCGGGATCAGGGAAGGGCGGTGGCTAAACAACAGCTCCAAACTTCATTGGACATTGGTGACTGTTGTGGCCAATCAGTAGTGGCCGCAGTGGCCATGCACCGCAGAGCTTGGCTGCGGATCTCTACCTTCACGGCGGACACCCAGCACAAGCTGGCAGACGTTCCCTTCTTGGGCACCGACTTGTTCGGGCCCAGAGTGGAAGGCCATCTACAGAGGATCAAGAAGTCCAGTGCCACCTTGGACTCAGTCACATCTGCCCAGAAGGACAAAGGCCGCCAGCAGCAGCGTAAGCCCTTTCACCCTTCCGCTCCTGCGTCACGTCCGGCCCAGTAACACCAGCATCAGGGCCAGCAGGCTCGCACTTGGCGTCCTAAGGCCAAGTCTGACGCTTCCTCTAGTAGGAAGCCTAGAGGCAAGGGTCCAGCAGGTCCCTCAGTGGGCCCTTCTTCCAAGCCTGCCCAGTGATGGGTTGAGGGGTGTCACCGCCAGCCTTGTCACTCCTCCCCGGGTTCCCCCTGTGGGGGGACGGCTCCACCACTTCTTTTCTGCCTGTTCTGCTGTCATCACGGATTGCTGGGTGCTAGAAGTGGTTGGCAGGGGTCTGCCTCTGGAATTCGAGCAGTTCCCTCCCTATCGAGCCATTGCCCCAAGGGGGACTACGGGTACCGCAGCCTCTCTGTTGGCTTGTTGAGCCAACATTGCCTTGCTCCTCCAAAAGGAGGTGATCAGCAAGGTGGCGGACCCCCCCTCCAGAGCCTGGGTTTGTGTCCAGGTACTTCCTGGTCCCAAAGCGGATGGGGTTCTGGCGCCCCATTCTCGATATGCACGACCTGAACAAGTTCCTAAGGTCTCCCACCTTCAGGATGGTCACTTTGGCTCAGATCATTCCATCCTTGGAACCAGGCATGTGGTTCTGTTCTCTGGACCTTCAGGATGCATTCTTTCATGTCCCAATCCATCCATCTCGTCAGCGATCCCTCCGCATCAGAGCAGAGGGATCTGTTTACGAGTTCCGGGCTATGCCCTTCGGCCTCTCGCCAGCTCCCAGGGTCTTCACCAAATGCATGGCAGTGGTAACAGAATTCCTGCGGCACCGAGAGATCCAAGTGTACCCTTACCTGGACGACTGGCTGATTGCAGCCCCCTCCAGGTTGGAGGTGGAGCAGTCCAGGGATCTGGCCCTCCAGGTCTGCTCTCATATTGGCCTCCTTATCAACAAGACCAAATCAGAACTCGTGCCATTGCAGGTGATTCAGTTCATCGGGGCAGAGCTCGGCTGTCTTCGAGCCAGAGCCCGGCTCCTGGCGGACAGGGCTGAGGTCCTTTCCTCCTTTGCCCAATCATTTCTGGTTGGGCAATTGTTCCCTGCCCAGGACTTCCTGTGCCTCCTGGGCCTCATGTCGGCCTGCACCAGCGTGGTCCGTTGGGCCCGCTGGCATATGCATTCCCTGCAATGGGGGCTGGCCAGCCAGTGGTCACAGCGCTCTGGTCCTCTGGACCAGCTGGTGACAGTGGCCCAGGAGATGTGGGATGGCCTGCAGTGGTGGTTCGTCCCAGCTCATCTGCAAGAAGGTATCCTGCTAGTCCGCCCCGGGCCGACGGTCGCTCTAACGACCAGTGCCTCTCTGATGGGGTGGGGTGCCCATCTGGGGGAGCTCAGAGCCCATGGCTTCTGGTCCCCTCAGGAGTCTTGATGCCATATCAACCTGCTGGAGCCTCGAGCGGTTCGACTAGCCCTCACTGCCTTTGCTCCGTTTGTACGGAGTCAGGTGGTTCAGGTCCAGACGGACAACATCACGAGCACGTACTACCTCAGCCGTCAGGGTGGGACACACTCCTTGCCTCTGTGCAAGGAGGCTCTCTGCTTCTGGTCTCTCGTGATCAGCCTGGAGGCCAATCTCCTAGCCATCCATGTGGCAGGAGCCTCCAGCAGTCTGGCCGATGCCCTCAGCCGGATAGGCGCTGCATCTCACGAGTGGTCTCTCCTGCCGGAGGTAGTACAAGATCTGTTCTCCCATTGGGACTACCCTCAGGTGGACCTGTTTGCCTCCAGGGAGAATGCGGAGCTGAGGCTGTTTCATGCTCGCCCCCCTCAGCAGGGCTCGCTGCAGGGGGATACCTTCTCGAGGTCGTGGACCCTGGGCCTCTTCTATGCCTTCCCTCCATTATCCTTGATCCACATGGTGCTTATCAAGGTGAAAAGGGACAAGGCGCAGGTGATTCTGGTAGCCCCAGACTGGCCCACCAGTTCTGGTACCCAGATCTCCACAGCCTCAGCTCTAGGCTCCCGAGGCGGCTTCCAGCCTGCCCAAACCTGCTCTCAGTCGACAAGGGGAAGGTTCTCTACCTGGACCTTCAGTCCCTGCACCTGATGGCCTGGTTCCTGAGCGGCTAGAGTTCCAGGCCTTGGGTCTTTCCGACGAGGTCCTCAACATCATTGAGGCGTCCCCTAAGGAGTCAACCAGAAAATGCTATGCCTTCAAATGGGAAGAGATTCTCCATTTGGTGTCGGGACAAGGGGTTGGACCCTTCTTCCTGTTTCTTAGCTAGCATTCTGGACTACCTATGGTCCCTTTCTCAGCTAGGGCTTGATCGGCGACCCAAGGTGCACCTGGCAGCCATCTCTGCTTACCCGGGCGCAGGCGCGCAAGCAGTGGGTGGCGCAGGAGAAGGTGGTAGGGCTTTCAAAGGCCTTGATCACATATCCCCTCCGGTGTGAGAACCTCCACCTCCGTGGGATCTACTGCTGGTATTGGCTAAGCTCATGGGCAAGCCATTCGAACCAATGCACAGGGGTGACATCTCTCACCTGTCGGGGAAGACTGCCTTCTTGGTTTCTATCACATCAGCCAGAAGGATGGGAGAGCTCCAGGCACTTTCCATTGAGTCTCCTTATCTGGTCTTCCACAGGGACAAGGTTGTGCTTTGCTCTCACCCGAAATTCCTTCCAAAGGTGGTGTCAGAGTTTCACCTTGACCAGGTGTTGACTCTGCCAGTGTTCTACCCCAGTCATATCTCGGAGGCCGAATATAGGCTTCATACTTTGGTCCCTAGAAGAGCTCTCGCTTATTATAAGGAGCAGATGGCTGACATTCGGGGAGAGGTTCTGTAGCTGTTTGTCACCTACGCTGATGCCGCACCTGGCAGATCTGCAGCCAAGCGGACGATAAGCAGGTGGGTCACCTCCTGCATAGATATCTGCTATAGGTTGGTGGGCATGGAGCCTCTCAGAGGGATAAGAGCTAATTCTACCCACCATACTGCTGCTTCTAGGGACGTCCCTATCCAGGAAATCTGCAGGGCTGCTACCTGGAAGTCAGCACACCCCTTTATTTCCCATTACCACATTGACCTTGAGTCATGCCGGGATGCTGGTTTTGGGACCTCGGTTCTCCAATCCCTATTTCCTAAGTAGAGGGTGCGCGCCTTGCCTCCCTCCTCCCGGAGAATTGCTAGGAGTCTGCCAGACAGTGTGGATTGAACAACATATTCACGTCCCTAGAAATACAGGTTATTCACCTGTAACATGAGTTCTAGGAGTGGTATATGTTGTTTATCCACATGACCCACCTGACCTCCCCAGCTTCGACGCGCAACCTGGCTTCCAGTAGGCTAGATCTGGCGTCATGGGGCCGAGCTGAGGGTTTTACCACCCGGGTGGGTGGGAGGAGCCAGCTTGAAGACCTTCCGGCAAAATTTAAAGCGGCAAGGAACCTGCCAGACAGTGTGGATGAACAAAATATACCACTCCTAGAACTCCTGTTACAGGTTACTAACGGTATTTAAGGCTTACTTCATGAAGTAACATAGTCAAAACTCCAAATTCTTGGTTCCACAAAAGGAACTGCACAGAATGTTGTCCATAAAAAGAAAACAATGCAAAACACAACTGACAGCTTCAGCTTTTATTCTAACCCCAGGAAATCTTTCTGTACTCTGACATATGCAGTATGGTCCCACCATAGTACTGCCCCAGAGCTGAAAAGGTTAATAGAGCCGATGCAAATGATAGAATGCTAGGCTCGAGCTCGGTTTTCAAACCACTGTCTCTGGTAAACAACATTCTAACTGTTAGATTCTTCACTCTGCTTGCCTAGCCAGACACTTCGGAGAATCCTCTGCATCTTCACTCAAGATCGTTTTATTTTCTCAGTTTTTTACCATTTAAATTTATTTGTTTTTGAACCACAGTCTCTGGTTTACAGGTAGACTAGTTTACATTAACAGTATTTGGTAAGTTCTCGGTTTCTGTCTGGTTTTTCCCACTGTTTGGGAACCAGGCCCTTTTTCGTATTCTTGAAAGGTAATCTTTATTTAAGTTTGTTCATTTTGTAGGAATGTTACCGGGCTAAACCCTGGTTTGTTCTTAGATCATTAAACTGACCTAAAAAAACAAAACAGAAGTTTAGTCTAAGGGGATTAGCATTTCTCTGTTGGATGTGTCTCAGAGTCCTAAGAAAAGAACTGGTCCAGCAGGCTTCCAGAACTGTACTGAGTGTGGGAAAACTTTTGCTAAAGCTGATCCCCATTTAATGTGTGTGTTCTGTCTTGGGTTTGACCACTTGAAGACAGACTGCGAGATATGCAAAAACTTTCCTCAGTTGACGCTGGACAGGCACATTAACCGACTGAAGGAAAGGGTTGTCCAAAAAAACTGCTGACCTAATTATGGACAAATCTCCTTCCTCAAAAGAAACTGACGAACTGGAGGAAACATCCTCTGACAAGGGTACCGGTTTGCAGGAAAAGAAACGAACCGCTGAACCTGACACTGAACTGGCAACCGTGGCTAAGAAAAAGAGAAAGAAGAAACATGTGGCAAAGGAACCGCAGCTGTTAAACCCAACGGTTCCGGTCTCAGAGGAGATAGCTAATGCTATACAGATTATTCAATCCCTTCAATCTCCTGCCAGTTCGGTTCCACGGCCCTCAGTTCAGAGTCCCACAGTTCTGCCCCCAGGTTCTACCCCGGTTCCCGGTCCTCGTGGCGCTGACATGGAGGGCTTTGGGGATGATGAGGATTATGATGAAGATGAGGATTTAGGGGAGCCTCTTGAACCAGATATTTCCCCGATCCCCTGTGCCCTGACTCCCCTGAAAAGGGGTCAGAGGACTTCACTACCCTGTTTGCTTTTATGCAGCAGGTAGCTCAAACTCTGGACCTTCCCACTCAAGAGGCAGCCGAGGAGGAGGAGGAGGAGGAAGAGCCAGACTATGTTGAGATGATGAATGTGGTTTCAGCTAAATATTTTTTGTTTCCCATCCATAAATCTCTGAGAAAGTATGTGCTAAAAAAGTCTACAGACCCCTACATCTGTTGCTCCTATAGACAGAAAACTGGTCAGGAAGTATTAGGTGGCCAAACCTGGTGCTGAATTTCTTTTTGGCCACCCCAGCCATGAAGTGGTGGTACAGGCTGCTGCCTCTGACAAGGCTGGTATACCCCTGGCGTTCCACCTTCCGGATAAAAATTCCAGAAAGATGGATTCAATGGCCAGAAAGGCTCATTTAGGTTCTTCCTTGGCCATTAGACTAGCCACCTACATGGCTTATGTAGCCAGATTTCAAAACAGCCTGTCGAGCACAGTATCAGAAATTTCTAAGGGCTGTCCAGCACCCATGGTATCCAACCTGGCAGAGGCTGCCAAAAGGGGCATTGAGACATCCATATTTCAATTTAGAATAGCTGTGGATGCCAATGATACTGCATCCAGGTTAATGGCTACTTCTGTGTCCCTAAGGAGATTTGCGTGGCTTGGGACTACCAATCTCTCTCAGGATACACCGACAAAATCACTGGATTTTCCCTGCAAACCTTCATGCCTCTTTGGCCAGCAGACCAAGGCCTATATGAAAAACATGGATGAGTAAAATGTGGCCTACAGAAATGCGGCTGCCAAGGAAAGAGCAGCTACCCCCCAGAAACAGAACAGAGGTGGGAGAGCAAGGCCTCATTACAGGCCCTTCTTCCAAACCCAAGCCTTTCCGACTTAATCTCAGAAGGGCTATTTTAGGGGCAGGGGTAGAAGGGGTACTGGTAGGGCTGGACCCAGTTCTCGACCAACCCCACAAGTGAAGCAGACTCCCTGAAGAGTCTGTTGGGGTTGCCTCCCCTCTCCCAGTAGAGGGCAGGCTTGCCCACTTCCTCCAGGTCTGGCAGTCAATAACCCCAGACAAGTGGGTCCTGGAGGTAGTGGGCCAAGACCTTACCCTCAGCTTCAAGTTTATGCCCAAGCTGAGGACAAGGGCCTTCAGTCCCTTCCTCCCCTTCAGAAGCCCAACTACTGGAGGAGGAGGTAAGAAAACTGTTGTAGGACAAGGCATAGACCCTGTACACCTGCTTCAAAGGGGGAAGGGGTTCTATTTAAGATACTTCCTCACAGTAAGGAAAACAGGGGAGTGGCGACCCATTTTGGATCTCAGACAACTAAACAAATACCTGAGAAAACCAAAATTCAAGATAGTCACCCTGTCAACCATTCTACCCACAGTCGGATAAGAGGATTGGCTGACATCAATAGATCTGAAAGATGCCTATTTCCCTATTCCCATCAGACCATCTCTCCTAAAATATCTCTGGTTCAGGCTGACATCAGGCCACTACCAATTCAGAGCAATGCCCTTTGGCCTTTCCTCAGCACCAAGGGTGTTCACAAGGTACCTAGCAGTAGTGGTGGCTCACCTCAGAAGGCAAAGTGTCACAGTTTTTCCCTACCTGGATGACTGGCTGGTAGTGGGCACCCAATACATCGAACAAGAAGAACCCCCTTCCCCCCTCAGCTAGTGATCAAACAGGAGTTCAGCATGTTTGTAGTTAATTTGCTTCACCTGGTAAGGAAAAAGGTCTGGCTCCCTATACAACGCGCAGGGGAAACGCCGGACCTCGCCCAGCAACTAACGCACCAAAATCTGGCCCGTGGAAAATCATGTACACAAATGCCCGCAGTCTGGGAAACAAGATCCCAGAACTGCAGGCAACAGTGACAGAAGCTAAACTGGACATAGTAGCCATTAGCTAGACATGGTTCACCAGTAACCACACTTGGGAGACTTCAGTACCTGGCTATGTGCTATTCAGAAGAGACCGAGGTGGGGGGAAGAGGCCCTTTATGTTGGGGGAGAGTGGCCCTTTATGTTAATTAAAATATAGCAAAGCTACAGAAATTCAGAATACACATAAGGAGCCAGAAGAAATGTGGGTCACCCTGGAAACAGGAAATGGGACAGCCCTACGAAGTGGGGTTTTCTACAGGCCTCCAGATCAGGGGGGAGGACATAGACACATTACTGTTAGAAGATATACAAAACATGACAGCTAAAGGGGAGGTTCTGATAATGGGAGACTTCAACATGCCAGATACAAATTGGTCAACACCAGCAGGAACATCCGCCAGAACTAGATGCATAGTGGATTCCCTACAAGGGGAGGGCCTCAAACAACTGGTACAACAACCCACAAGAGCTAGGGCTATCCTAGATCTAGTATTGACTAATGGGGAAATTATCACAGATCTCCAAGTAGAAGGTCACCAGGGGGCCAGTGACCATCACATGATATGGTTCAGTTTGGTCACTAGAACTAAATCATCCCATTCCAAGGCAAAAATATGGGACTTCAGAGGAGCTGACTTTGATAAGATGGCCAACAGAGTTAAGCCAGCCCTAGCAAGAAGAAATACTGGTGAGGGGGTAAAGGCAAAGTGGGCAGGCATTAAGGATGCAATATTTGAAGCAGCATCCCATTGTGTTAGGGAGAAAGGCAAGAGCAAAAGAAGGAGGAAACCACTTTGGTTCTCAAAAACAGTAGCAGAAAAGGTCAGAGCCAAAAGGCTGGCCTTCAGGAAACACAAGGGAACACAGATGGACGAAGATAGGGAGGCATACCAAACTTCCCTAAGGGATGCAGGGAAGACAGGAAGGCAGGCAGAGCCCCAAGCTGAGGAAACACTAGCACGAACAGTAAAAGAAAGGGACAAGACTTTCTGTAGATATATTAGTGAAAGGAGAAGGTCCAGAGGGAGTATTGCTAAGATCAAAGGGGATAAGGGGGAGTGTGTGGAGGAGGACCAAGGAAAAGCATTTATCCTAAATAGATACTTCTGCTCAGTATTTACTGAGGAGAAGGTAGGGCAGGGCCCACAGCTCAACACCATGGACATGGGGGGGTGCACAAGTCCCTTCACAAAAGAAAGGGTCCTACAAAAGCTCAATAAGCTCAGGGTGGACAAGGCGATAGGACCTGATGGCATACATTTTAGGGTCCTAAAGGAGCTAAGGGTGGAACTAGCAGAGCCATTATCATAAATGTTTTGTGAGTCTGAGCACAGGAGAGGTCCCAGAAGACTGAAGAAGGGCTCATGTGATCCCACTCCACAAGAGTGACAGCAGAAAGGAGGCAGGGAACTATAGACCAGTCAGTCTTACCTCAGTAGTGGGCAAGATTGTGGAGGCACTCCTTAAAGGAAAGGGTAGTGCAACACCCAGAATCCATAGGAGCACAGGATCCAAGACAGCATGGGTTTACAACAGGAAGGTCCTGTCAAACTAATTTCATAGATTTCTTTGACTGGATAACCAGAGTGGTGGACCAGCGGGATGCAGTTGATGTCGCCTACCTTGACTTCAGCAAAGCTTTCGATATTGTTCCACATAGAAGATTGAATAATAAGCTGGGTAGGCTCGAGGTGGGTCAGAGATTGGTCAACTGGGTGGCAAACTGGTTAGCGGACAGAAAACAGAGAGTGGTAGTAAACGGTATACAGTCAGAAGAGATACAAGTCACAGGTGGAGTACCTCAGGGATCAGTCCTGGGGCCAGTCCTCTTCAATATCTTCATCAGTGACATTGCAGATGGACTGGAGGGTAAGGTTTGTCTGTTTGCAGAGGACACCAAGATCTGCAGCAGAGTAGATGATCCAGATGGTGTGGGCAGAATGAGAAGAGATCTGGATATACTGGCAAAATGGTCGGAAGAGTGGCAAATGGGAGTTAACATAAAGAAGTGCAATATTATGCACATAGGGAAGAGAAACCCTGAAGCCACCTATAGGTTGGGGGGGGGTTGCTGGCAATCGCAAGGGAAGAGAGAAACTTGGGCATCATCATCACAGATGACCTGAAATCATCCAAGCAGACCACTAAAGCAGTATGTAAGGCTATGGGATGTTGGGGTGTATTAGTAGGGGCATTACAAGTCGCAAGAGGGAGGTAATAATCCCTCTTTACAAGACACTGGTTAGGCGCCATCTGGAGTACTGCGTGCAGTACTGGAGGCCGCACCTGCACAAGGACATTAACAAAATAGAGGCAGAGAAGGGCAAAAATAGTTTCCTGTGCACGCTTCGTTAGAATCTGATGGTTAGAAGGTTGTTTACCAGAGACAGTGGTTTGAAAACCGAGCTCGAGCCTAGCATTCTGTCATTTGCATAGGTTCTATTACCCTTTTCAGCTCCAGGGCAGTACTATGGTGAGACCATACAGCATATGTCAGAATACAGTAAAATTCCCTTGGAGGAAACAAGATTACTATGGTAGGTAATATCTTCTTCAGGCACAGTTAAATAGAGATCCTTTAGAGGTATGAATATAATTTATGAAACTAGAGAGATTTCAAACAGCTGCATGGTTCTGAAACCATGAAGTGACGTAGTCAAACTCCAGATTCTTGGTTCCATGAAAGGAACTGCAAAGAGTGTTGTTCATACAAAGAAAACAATACAAAACACAACTGACAGCTTCAGCTTTTATTCAGGCACAGTTAAATAGGCATCCTTTAGCAATATAAATATAATTTATGAAACTAGAGACATTTCAAACAGCTGCACGTAAGTAGTCAATTCTTGCCCACTTTAAATTAGGCATGACAAGAGATAAACAAGGTGGTCTGGTCTAGTATTTCATTTTACTGGTGTAGTGGTTTGCAAAAATGAGGCTGTTTAGAAGTGCAATAGGAGTTATGTCAAACAAATGTAAATATCTCTAGAAGTATATGAGTTACACATAAAAAAAAAAACAGTATGAACGTTCTTAAGGACAAAACGACCTTTCAAATGAGCCTATTCTTTAAGCTGCTCTAATTATATTTTTTAAATTATGGCCATCTGATTACCTGAATTTTCATTTTTCTTCACAATTTGCACCTTTCAGATGGCTGTATTTAAAAAAAAAAATTAAAGAATTCAGATTAGTGACTACACTCATTTGAAAGGTCATTTTGTCCTGAACAACTTTCATGTTGGTTGTATATTGGTAACTTGTATACTTTCTGAGATATTTACATTTGTTAGGTATTACTCCTACTGTATTCACTCAGAGAGAGAAAAAAATGAGGCTGTTTGGAATACCATATAAAATATAAAGAATTCAGATTAGTGACTACCCTCATGTGAAAGGTCTTTTAGTCCTGAACAACTTTCATGCTGGTTGTTTTTATGCACCTTGAATAATTTTAAAGATATTTAGATTTGTTTGGAATGTGTGCACATTCGCTCTCGGAGAAAAGCAGCTTGGAATTCTATGTCCATCATTCTAAACAGAAAGAAGAGAGTATTTCTTTAACTGCCACAGTGATTTGCAGTTATGGAAGGATACATTGAAAAGTCCAAAAATGTGTTCCCCGGCAATCCCATTTTTCTAGCTAAAGCAAGATGGCTGTAGGCTGTGCCCACGGCCATAAAAAATAGGCTAACAAAACAATTATATTTATTCTTTATGGTCTCTGCCTTGCCTGTCCTCCCATGGGTCTACTGTTACAGTAGTAGTCACTGTGGCATAAGGGTTTTGTCCTGGGTTAGACTAGTCCAACAGTGAGTTGTTTTTGTCCCTAGCAGCATCTTGCTCCCTGCTCTCATCCCATCTCCAGCTGCCTGCCACATTGAGTTGTGCTGTGAGCTGCTGAGATAACCCCATCCTGGCACCCAAACATGGTGCATCACTTCCCTTGTTGGCTTGAGCCAGGAGAATCAATCCCCCTCCCTACTCCCAAAAAAAACAAAAAACATCCTGCCAGACTATGCCATGGCATTGCCCCATGTTACTCCACCTCATGGTGTTCTAACCATCCCCCACCCCCACTTCACAGACATGCAGCTTGAGCCACCTCACCTTGATTGATGGATAAGATTGGGAATGCCTACTTTACCCTGTACTTCATTCCACAACATGCGCCAAGCCTGGCTGCTGTTTCACTCCTGCATGTCACCGATTTAAACCTTCTGTTACCTCCTGACTGGGGCCTGAACTTGGGTCCTGAATACTGGTTCTTGTCTAGCAGGTGGGTGCCTTGCAACTAGGCAGTCAGGGTGACTCAAGATAGATAACCTTTTGGGAACTTGTCTGCCAGAAATATTATCTTCAGTGCTGGACTGATGGACTCACAGATGATTTTTAATTTTTTTGCAGCTTTTTATGTCTTAGACACTGTTGCAGACGGTAGGTGCTAAAAAACGCATATATTCTAATTGTTTTGTTTGTTTGTTTTATTTATTTAGTTTTTGTTGACCGGGTAAGTGCACTAGACAAATCCTGCCTATTTTCAGGCACGACCTTGGGGAGGGGGATACAGATGAATGCCAACTGACCTTGAACCAGATTAAGCTGTTGGTGGTATTTTTAGTGAACGAGGGAAAATTGGCCAGGACACCGGGGAAATTTCCCTACTATTTTCGATAAGTGCCATGAGATCTTTAACATCCACCTGAACTGCCACCAGTCCAGGAAGATGGGACCTTGATTTAACGTCTCATCCAAAAGACGGCACCTCAGAAGTGCAGCACCCCTCTCATGCTGCACTACAGTGTCAGTACTAGGATATTAACCCAAGTGCCAGATGTGGGAACTGAACCCACAGCCCTCTGATCTCCCGGCCTCAGAGGCGAGCGTGCTACCTACTGAGCCACTGACACTGACTTTTAGGCCCTACCGTAGCCAGTGCCAGTGGTAGAAAGAGCATTAGGGTGCAAATATGAAAGCATATGAATATCCGACCGCAAAAACATTGTGCTTACAAATTTTCAGTTTCATATATTGTATATCAAATTTATGTACGAAGCATTTGGCCTGCTGTCATAGACTTGGTCTATTTAATATTTATAGTTTACCCAGGAGGATGAGGTGTAATTCCTCATTTACAGTGGGGTCCAGCTTCTACCTAATTTTATAGCTGGAAAGCGACAGAGGGACTGTGGTGAGATTGGAACCTTGAGATCAGTTCTGTTCTCTCTAAACATAGAAACAGACTTTGGCAGATAAGGACCGCTTGGCCCACCCAGTCTGCCCATATCCCTGCCTGTTGGATAAGCTGCAGATCCTGGTTAACCAACAGCTTACTTCTTCCTAGTTAACCACAGAGCCTGACTCTCTCCCCAAATGTTACTCTTCAGGGCCAGCTTGATGGCTGTGGCTGGATCATTTTATTGGTGTGCCTGGACCAGTTTTATGAGTTTATCAGAGCCAGCTTAATGACATGGCTGGGTCTGTTTGTTGGAGGTTGCTTGGCTGGGCCAGCCTGAAGGGTTTGTCTGGTGGTAGTAAAGTAAGTTTATTCAGGAAAATAACCATTTAGCCACATCTAATTTTTAATGGTGTCGTGCATGAATTTTAACACAAACACCACCACAGCATTTCATAATAAATTAAAACAAATACTATGAAAGCAAATTTAAATATACATTTCAACAAACACGATATAAACAATACACAGGTATTATGTTTGTGGAGCACTTGCTTGAGTAATTAAAACAAACAAAAAAAAAAAAACATTGTTTTATCTTTCCAAAGGGTGGAAATTGGTCAGTACTCAGACACAAATTTAGAATGTTGTGAGTTCCAAGCTTTGGACCACTCCATACAAATGCATATATGCCACAGTTTAACCTATAGCATGGCACAAAGGAGGAAATTGACTGAGAGAAGCAAAGGCTAGGACAAGAAGTTTTTACAGATAGTAAATCATAAATCTATCCTGGAACATTACCCTACATACATTTATACAACAGTTGAGTAATATGAAGATCGCACCTTGCTTGTAGTGATAACCAGCCCAGTTCTCTGTAAAATTGACAGTGTTCCCTATATCTAGAAGAGTTCAAAGTAATTGTTGCTAGACTATTGTAAAAGGCACCTAGTCTGTTTAACACTGACAGGAGCACATTTCTAGAAATAAAGTCTGCACGCCCGTAGCATGGTATTACCATACCAGTTAGAACCTGATGCCTCCTTTCATTTGATAGGCACTGACTGTTCAGAACATAGGTAGCTTATCTTAGAACCAATCCTCTTCAAGTCATTTACATGAACTTCCCACCAGATGGCAATCTTGTCATAGATCCAACTATTTATATTGATTTACAGAACTTATAAGCTGTTATCCATAGTAGTTATACACAAAGGCCAGGTCACATTGATGACATGGCTGTGCCGACTTGATGACATGGCTGGCAGACTTGATGAATGTTGTTAGGTCTGTTTGGCGGCATTGCTGTGCATGCCTGAAAGGTTTGGCTGGACCAGCTTGATAGGTTTTGCTGTCCCAGCTTGATGAACATGTCTAGGCCTGTTTGGTACAGCTAGGCCAGGTTTATGGTCATGGCTAGGCCAGGTTTATGGTCATGGCAGGGCCAGATTTCAAACCCCAGGAGTCTCCCAGTAGTATTAGACATATGCAGTCAGCTCAGGATTTCTGACTGCCCCCGGAGCTCTGATGTAATGTGGAATGTATGCAAATCATGGGACTTAGAATGATGCATTCAGATTGCTGCCTCTAGGTGAACTGTGTTCCATCTAACTGCCAAATTCATTTCCTCCGTTCAGACAACTAGACTCCCTCAGAGCTGCTCACAGCAACTTCGCTGCAAGATTGTTTATTTCTGTCAAAAAAGTGGTATTTTACACTGTTTTGTTCATTACTCTGCCTCTAGTATTTTTTTTTTTATAAAAGTTTAGTTGATTTAGGATATTTTACTTGTTCTTAGCGGTTCCCAGGAACTGAGTTTTCAGTATTAAACTACTGTTTGTTGCGGTTCTTACCGCTAGCTTTATGTTTGAAATTTACTAATTTTAAGCATATTTTAAAGGATTTTGTGTTTATTTGCGATCAGTTCCCGTTTCTAGTAAGGAACCGAACGTATTTTGTGTCTAACTTAAAGAAATCACTATGTAATCACGGTTCCCTTTTTTATTAAGGAACTGACCACGACTGGTGTTTTTTCCCATTTTGGGGAACTTTTTCGTAGTCTAATGACATTTTGGCATGTCAGAAAGACCTAAAAAGAGTACAGGACCCAGAGGTTTTAAAAATTGTATTAAGTGTTTCCAAATATTTGCTAAGGCTGATTGCTACGATTTGTGTTTAGAGTGCTTGGGTCCTTGTCATATTTTCTCTCTGTGAGGTGTGCAGTACTTTTTGTTCTAAACTATTAGGAAAAGAACCAAAAGATTAGAGGAAATGGTTCCTGCTCCCACCTCAGTGTCACCAAAGCAAGCTGAAGAGGGTCCTTTTTCTTCCCGCTCCAAAACAGAGGAGAGATCCTCTAAAGATTCGTCAGACCCCAACATTTCTGAAAAGGAATCTAAATATACTAAACACAAAAGAACTACTGAGCAAGCTCCTGAGTCTGTGCCTGCCAAAAAGAAATATAAAGAAAAGCGTGTCGCTGTGTCTCCTGCTGAAAAAGCACAGGAGCTTCCAGTAGATAAAGATAATATACCCTCTGTGGAGAAAATTGCCAAAATCCTGCAGGTCATTCAGGCTTTACAGACTGCAGATTTCAGACTCGGTTCACTGGTTCAGGTCCTACCACCGGTTCTCATGGACCAGGGCCAAGACATGTACATTGAGGAGGAAGAGGAGGATCCAGATCTAGGGGAACCCATTGAGCCAGTGGTATCCCAGATCAGGAGTTTGGTATCTCTTCGGAGGGGGAGAGGAGTTGGGGGTGCGTACAGTGGAGGGTGAATGAGCGGAGCCACCGCATCGGGGTCGTGAGATCCAGGAGATTCCCTGGGGCGAAATGGAATCCTGATCGTGGTCCTCCTTGTCTGGTTTCCATACCCAAGGGCACCACCAATCTTGGTGGGCAGGTGGCCCAGACGGCCCTGGAAGCTCATCCAACTCGTGTGGTGTTATGTAATGCCAAGTCCATTAAAAACAAGACTGCAATTATAGCAGCTCTTGTTGGTACGGTGGACCTGGCTGGATGAGAACTTTGGCCCCATTTTGGAGGCTGTAACCCCGGGTGGGTACTCGGTGATTCACCGCCTGAGATTGGGTGGGAGGGGTTGCGGTCTGTTTTAAGTCCGGACTGGGCCTCATGAGTGTACCAGTTGAGGAGACCCAGTCATTTGAATGTACTGTGGTAGCAGGTGTAGGATGTAGGATCGCCCTCATCTGCCGTCCACCTGGAGATGAGAAGCAGTTCCTTCAGGAAGTGGCTTACTTTGTGATCGACATGGCGTTTGAGACTCCCAGGCTGATAGTCCTGGGCAACTTTAACGCCTGGGTCGATGATGAACTCTCGCAGTTTGGTCAACACTTCCTGCAATTAATGTCACCTCGGGGTCTTGCACAGATTGTTTCCACTGCTTACCCATAAAGACGGTCATTATTTTGACTTAGTTTTCCTCCTGGGGGTCGAAGACTCAGATTTGGTGGCGGAACCAGTCAGATGGTCCGACCACTGCACCGTGTGTTTCAGTTTTTCTACCCCCCTTCGTAGGCCTAGCCCTGTGAAGATGATCAAGTACTGCCCTTTACGAGATGTAAGCTCTGAAGGCCTGGCGGTGGTGCTTGACCTATCGATCCGTCTATTGGCAAACGATGACGCAGAAGCCCTAGTTGTGGCCTATAATAAGGCCATATCTATGGCTCTGGATGTCATTTCTCCTGTCCAAGTTCGTCCTCTCTCCCTTCACCCTTGGTTCCCTTGGTTTGATGGGTCCTTCAGGGAGATGCGGCGACTAGGACGATGGTCAGAACATTGCTGGTGGAGATCCGCCCTTGGTGCTGATCACCTTAGATTGGTGGACTGTTATCAAGCCTGTCAATCCGCAATCAACTATAAGAAGGCAGAGTTCCTGTCCAGGGAGATTGCAGCCGATCAGAACCGACCAGCTCAGCTTTTTCGAACCATGGACAGATTGTGCAACCCAGCCTGTCTACAGGTCCGAAGAGCATTTTTGCAAGTTGCGTGCGAGGAGCATGAACGATTCTTTGCGGCTAAGGTGTCTGACATCCTGGCGTAACTCCAACTGGTACACTCTGTGGGCGTTGCCCTAGACCAGCGTTTGGTCACTGTCCCTCTTTCTTCTTGGAGGACCTTCAACCAGCCGGAACTTGCAGACATCATGCGGATTGTCCAGGGCATGCGCTCTACATGCTGTAGTCTGGATCTGGGAACAACTACCCTGATCTTGGGTTGTAGTGATATTCTTGGCCTGGTCCTCGCATGGATAGTCTGGTGCTCCTTGGAAACAGGTGAGTAACCATTTGACTATCCATGACGTCTACGAGGTTCTCCAGTCCAGTTTTCAAAAAAGAGGCATAGTACTGAGACGGCGCAGGTTCGGGTGCTCAGTGATCTCTTGATGGCTAGAGATCAGAGGAACTGCTCCATCTTGGTCCTTCTTGATCTCTCCTCAGCGTTTGACACTGTGGACCATGGAGTCCTGCTTGATCACTTAAGGTTTATCTGTGGGCTGTCAGGCACCATCCTCAGGTGGTTTTCATCTTTCCTCGCTGGAAGAACTCAGAGGGTGGTGTCGGGGATTCATTCCTCCGACCCAGTTTCATTATCATGGGGTTTCTCAAGGATTGGTGCTGTTCCCCCATGTTGTTAGCAGTGTACATGCTGCCCCTCAGAGACATTGTAAGAAGGTATGGGCTGAGGTTTCACTGCTCTGCTGATGATACCCAGCTCTACCTTTCTTTCGCGCCTGACCAGATTAGAGCTCTTTCAGTATTTAATAACTGCCTCGCAGAAATCCAGGAGTGGATGAATTCAAGCTGGTTGGGGTTGAACTCGGTTAAGACCGTGGTGGTGGTGGACCCCGGTCGCCGGATAGAGGGGTCGAGGGCGGGGTCTCCTTCCCCCGACCTCCGATCGGGTGTGAAACCTGGGTAGTTTTTGACGAGGGTCTGACACTTTGTGTGCAGGTGTTGGCCGTAGTCAAATCCTCTTTTTACCTTTTGAGGAATATCTCCAGAGTTAAGCACCTTGTTCCATCTGGTGACCTTCCTACATTGGCCCATGCCTTTGTGTCTTCGTGTCTTGACTACTGCAGTGCCCTTTACCTAGGGCTTCAGGGGGGGTGGACATTCACAGCTTGCAGCTGGTGTAGAACGCAGTGGCCTGGTTATTGATGGGAACCCGATGGTTCTGTCATATTTCTCTAGTGCTGCGCGAACTGCACTGGCTGCCAGTACAGTGGCAAATCACCTTCAAAGTCAGGCTGCTGACTTACAAAGCCCTACACTGACTGGGTCCGGACTACCTGAAAGAGCTTCTGGTCCCTTACTTCCCTGGGCGATCGTGCTGCTCGACTGACAAGGGGTTGCTAGAGAATCCAAGGGTTTGTTTAAAATCTTCTGGGGCCCGGGTATTTATGCATGCGGCCCCCACCTTTTGGAATTCTCTACCCCGTCAGTTACGTGAGTGCCTGACTGTGGAGGGGTTTAAACAGGCACTTGAAACTGTTCTTTGGGTTAGAGCTTTCAGGGATTAATTAATTCTGCTGACTGTCTGCTGCTATTTTATATTATTCAATACATATGTATTTTATCTTGTTGTTTTAATGTTTGTGAGGGGCCTTGGCATTTGAAAGGCGCCCATATAAATAAAATTGAATTGAATTGAATTGAAACCTCTCCATGTGCGCATGATGATTTTTCATCCCACTTTTCATTCGTCAGGCAGATGGCTGATATGTTGGGCCTCCCCTCAAAGAAAGCTATAGATGATGATGAGGAGGCAGTTTTTGGATATGATGGGGTTGGTTCCCACAAAAAAGTGATCCTAACTAGCCATAATCCCCTTAAAAAAGCCACTTTAAAAATTCTGCAGACACCTTCCTCTGTTCCTGGGGTGGACAAGAAGGTGGAGAAAAAATATCCGCTGGATAGGGTTACTGCTGATTATTTGTATACCCATCCAGATCATGAAGGTGTGATACAGGCTGCTGCCTGTGATAAGGCTAGAGTACCCCTGGCATCTCATCCTCCAGACAAAGATTCCAGAAAAATTGACACTGTGGGAAAGAAGGGTTACTTTGTCTCTTCCCTTCTCCTCAGACAGGCAGCTTATATGGCATATACTGCACAATACCAGATAGCCCTGTGGAATTCTGTGCCAGCTTTAACTGATAGAATTTCAGGCGATGTGGCACACGATATGGCAGATATTACCTGGGTGGCTTTAGATACCACAAAGTATCAGTTTCACATGGCAGTGGATGTAGATGACATGGCATCCAGTTTATTGGCCTTGTCCATGTCACTAAGAAGGTTTGCTTGGCTCGGAGCAACCAGTCTTACCCCCCCTGACACTCAGTTAAAGGCTATGGATTTTCCTTGTGAAAACAATTCCCTTATTGGTGACAAAACTAAGGCATACGTGAAAATGTGGAGGAGTACAAAACCACCTATAGGAGTAACTTCACTAGAGAGAGAGCCTCCACTTCTTTTTTTTTTTTAATCAGGAGAGACACACTAAGCTGAAAGCTTGTTTACAGGTGAGACCTGGGAGCACAGGGAAGTTAAGTGACTTGCTCAGGTTCACACAGTATGCAAGTAGGTGCTGTGGGATTCAAACCCAGGTCTCCAGATTTGCAGCTCAGAGCCTTAAAACACTGCGCTATACTGCCTCCCTTTAGAACCACAGGAAGGGGAAGCAGGGGTAGGGGTACTACCCCAGGACATACACCCCATACTCTGTGCCTGTTGAGTATACAGAAGTCAGAGGTTATGACAGGGGCAGGAGGTCTTCTAGGCGAAACAGTCCAACTCCAGCTCCTAGACCTCAGTCCGGATAGAACCCCTGACTGCACAAAACAGGCTGCCACCCCTTTTCCAGTCGGGGGGCAGGCTGGCTCACTACTTCCAGTACTGGGAAAATATTACCACAGACAGCTGGCTTCTGGAGGTGGTGAGTCAGAATCTCTGTCTATACTTCAAACAGTTTCCAAAACTCTAGGGCCTCAAGGTTTTCCTGCTTTTAATGCCTGCAGAGACTATTCTTCTGGAGTTAGAGGTAAAAACACTCCTGCAAGCCAGGGCAATAGAGCCAGTCCCTCTTTCCTAAAGGGAAAAGGGCATGTACTCAAGATACTTTTAAACCAAAAAGAAAAATGGAGGTTGACGCCCAATCCTGGACCTGAGATACCTAAACAAAACACTTGGCAAAGCCCAGGTTCAAAATGGCAATACTGGCCATAGTTATTCCTTCACTAAAGAAAGGAAATTGGCTGGCCTCTCTGGATCTGAAAGATGCTTACTTTCACATTCCAGTCAGACCTCGCCACAGAAAGTACCTAAGGTTCTCTCTGCCCTCAGGTCATTCATTACCAGTTCTCAGCACTCCCTTTTGCCCTACTGATATTCACAAAGTGTCTGTTAGTGGTGGCAGTTTACCTCAGAAGGCAGGAAGTCATTGTATTTCCTTATTTGGACGTCTGACTAGTCCTAGGAGACTTGTACCAGCAGGTCAAGGATTCCATCAGGGTGACGCAAAGTACCCTGGAGCCCCTGGGTTTCCTTATCAATCCTCAGAAGTCTCAGATGGAGTCAGTTCAGTCACTGGAATTCATTGAAGCCGGACTGCACACCATCCAGGGAAAAGCTTTTCTTCCAGAGAGAGAGTGAAAAATATACTGACCCAAGCAAATTCCTTTGCCTTGGGTCAGCCCAGAACTGCAAGACAGTTCCTAGCATTACTACGACACATGGCCTCAACAGCTGGAGTAGCGTCGAGCTCCAGGTTTCAAATGAGGAATAGTCAGTGTCATCTCTGATCTCACTGGTCCCAAAGAAAGGATCCCATTTCAAAGCTTGTGCCAGTTACAAGAACTCTGTTACTGGCATTGCAATGGTAGAAAGAAAGGGACAGCCTCTGACAGGACATCCCTTTTCAGCAACAGCACCACACTGTGGTCTTAACAACAGATGCCTGCCTCCTAGGGTGGGGGGCACACACAGGTGACCTCAGAATCAGTGGAATGTGGTCACCTCTGGAGACCAAGCTGCACATCAACCTTTTAGAGTTAAGAGCAGTCCTCCTTGCCCTAAAGGCCTTTGCTCCTCAGTTGACGGGTTGGTCAGTCCAGGGCAGGACAGACAATACAACCACCATGTGGTATATCAACAAGCAAGGAGGTACAAGTTCTCAAGGCTGTGCACAGAAGCCATGAAAATCTGGTCCGTAGCATATTTCCAGGAAGTGCATCTGTCCGCTATTCATCTTCCAGGGAAGGACAATGTACTGGCAGATTCATTCAGCAGAATTGGTCAAGATCATCATGAATGGGCTTTCAACAGGCAATTGTTGGACACAGTTTTCAGATATTGGGGCATCCCAGAAATAGATCTGTGTTTGGCGCATTGCACAACCCTGTTTCAGAAATATTTAAAGCAAACATTAATGTTTTTAGGGCTCATTGACTTATGGAAACACTTTTTCCCCACCTCCAAACAATATTCCCACTATGCCCCCCCTGCCCGTACAGGGACAGCATCTCGCTTAGATTATATTTTTCATACTGCCTCCATTCTATCTGACCACACCCCGGTCCATGTGGCGTTTGACTTGGT
The DNA here is from genome assembly GCA_016271365.2 of Neoceratodus forsteri. Taxonomy (NCBI): domain Eukaryota; kingdom Metazoa; phylum Chordata; order Ceratodontiformes; family Ceratodontidae; genus Neoceratodus; species Neoceratodus forsteri. The sequence goes on along the minus strand of CM028130.1, from coordinate 1,058,218,312 downwards.
TAAGCTGTCTCAAACCAGTTTGTGGCGGTTCAGTCTAGTCCACCTCAAGGACCCCCGAATTCAAAGAGATGATGCAGGACACCATCACCTGCATTCATTCCGATAATACGAGCCCAAGCCTCTTGCTGTCCGTCCTCAGGGACACCCTTAAGGTGGTTCTTTGGGGGGAGATTATTTCATATACGACCCGGAAAAAAACGAGAAAGGGATAAAAAAATTAATTCTCTCCAGGAGGAAATCCATACCTTCCAAAGCTGTGTTCTCCAGGGAGACCAGTCCATCTAGGCCCAATTACAGAGAGTGAAACAAGCTCCAGAAGCTCTGTGACCAAAGAATACAACAGCAACGTTAAACCTCCAGCATACTTACTATGAGGGAGATCCCAGAGGAACTCAAAACTTAGCCCACCGGATTTGCAACCATAAAGCACAAGCGCACATCACCCATGTGCATGACCCAACCTCAGGTACCAACCTGACTAACTCAGACGACATCCAGAAGGCAATGGCGGCATATTATCAGCATCTATGCACAGCGGACAGTCAAGCCTCGGAGGCTTGTATAGGCTCTATCTCAACCATTATCCAGTGCCCCTTTTAAATGAGACACAAGCTGCCAGTCTTCTCACCCTGATTACAGCTTCGGAGCTTGGTGTGGTCCTTTGCAAAGCCAAAACTAAAAAAGCACCGGGACCAGATGGATACCCAATGGAATTCTACTGGGCCTTCTGGGAACCCCTAGTACCCCACCTTTTGTCGACAATCCGAGGAGTGCAAGAAGACAGCCCTCCCCCCATCATGGAAATATGCCACCCTGACGGCCTCCTCAAACCACAGAAGGACCCCCATCACCCTGCCTCATATAGACCCATCTCCATGTTAAATACAGACTATAAAATCTACATGTCCATAGTGGCCAGATGCCTTGAATGTCTCCTCCCTCTCTTAATCAATCCGGACCAGGTGGGATTTATTTGTCGATGTCAGGTGCATGATGGTGTCCGCCGAAACCTCCTGCTCATTAATTTTACGACTACCAGACAAATACCCTTGGGATTGCTTAGTTTAGATGCTGAGAAGGCATTCAGCAGAGTGGCTTGGCCGTTTTTTCGGAGGGCTCACTTTGGAATACCCCAGCAATTTATACAAACTCTACAAGCAATATACACATTGGCTCAAACTTATCTAAAACTTGACAGTTCCCTCTCAGAACCATTCCCCCTGTCAAGAGGCACTAGACTGGGATGTCCCCTTTCCCCACTCTTATTCGCCATTTACTTAGAGCCTCTAGCAGAAGCTATACATCGCTACCCCCAAGTGGAGGGCCTCCCTATTGGGGGATGACAATATAAAATATCACTTTTTGCAGACGATGTGCTGCTAACTCTAGCTTTGCCTGAAAAATCAATCCCAACAGTATGGAAGAATCTGCAGGAATTTGGCTCCCTAGCAGGTTACAAACTTAACACCCTAGAAAAAGGTTGGGCAGGCTTAGGGAGAAAGAGGCCGAGAAGTCCGCTGACCCGGACAGCCAGCCCGGTTCGGTTCCGACCGAACCTGAGGGAGTGCCCTCTGACCAGGGCCAGACTTCCTCTGGCAAGAGAAGAGCCGATCCTGAGGGGTCGGTTCCTGCAAAAAAGAAGGAAAAATCGGTCGATTCAGATCCTCACCATCCAACCGCCAAGGAAATTGCCAGGGCGATTAGTATTGTGGAATCGCTCCATTCGGTTCCGACCGATCCGGCATCTCTCAGTAGGTGCTCGGTTCCTTTGGTTGCTGATTATACTCTGAAAGAATTTTATGAGCCAGAATGGGAGGGGGGAGGAAGACGATGAGGAGGAAGATGGTGGGGAAGGTCTGGATGAGCTCATTGAACCGGACATCTCCCCAGACAGGCCTTCAGAAGTCCCTCCCACCAGCTTTCTGAGTCCCCTTCCCACTTTATGTTTTACAAGAAAGTGGTTGATACCCTCCAGCTCCCTGTGGATGAAGCTGTGGGGGAGCAGGAGGATCCTGATTTTGTGGAGATGATGACATCCCAGAGTCCAAGACACTGTCTATTGCCTTACACAGATCTTTTGGGAAACAGATTCACAAACTTTTAAAAACTCCAAATGCATTGCCTCCAGTGGACAAATGAATGGACAGGAAGTTTATGCTGTCAGGCTCAGCTGCGAAGTTCCTGTACCAGCATTGCAGCCATGTTGGGGTAGTGCAGGCTGCAGTCTGTGACAAGGCTAGCATACCCTTGGCTTCATCCGGATAAGGACTCTAGGAAGATAGATGCTATGGTTAAGAAGCAGTACCTGACATCTTGTCTGGGACTTAGACAGGCTAACTACATGGCCTGTACAGCTAGACACCAAAAGTCCAGGTGGGAGTCTGTTTTGGATCTAGCCAAGCAGGCTTCTCCCCATCTAGCTAAGAAGCTGGAGGAGGTGGCTGCTGATGAAATAGAGGCTTCCAAAATTCAGTTTCATGCTGCTGTGGACTCTAATAATGTTTCATCACGAGTCATGGCTACATCTGTGGCTCTTCGGAGGATGGCTTGGCTCAGATGTACTAGCCTCTCGCAGGATACCCAGGTTAAGGCCATGGATTTTCCTTTCGTAGGTAATTCTGTGTTTGGGGAGCAGACCGAGAACTACAGGAAAAAAATGGATGAGTACAGAACCACCTACAGGAGTGCTCAAGCCAAGGAAAGGCAGTCAACTCCTCAGAAGCAGCAGGCTAGGGACAGAGGCAGGCCTTTCCACAGGACTTTCTACCAGGCACAGGCTTCCTCTCCTTTTTCCCAGAGGGGGTTCTTTAGAGGGAGAGGCAGGAGGGGGATGAGCAGGGCTGCATCCTTCTCTCAGCTTAAGGCTCCTGCTAAGCAGACACCCTGATGTGTCAGCCCGGGTCAACTCCCCAATCCTTGTAGGAGGCAGGCTGGCTTACTGCTTCCAGTCCTGGAAGTCTGTTACCTCAGACAAGTGGGTCGTGGAGGTAGTAAGCCAAGGACTAGCCCTCAGTTTAAAGAAATTTCCAAAGCTGAGGGTCAGGTCTTTCCCACCTGCAGAAATTTCCGAAACCATTGCCGTGGAGGCAGAAGTTTCCTCTCTGTTGGCTCTCAGAGCCGTAGAGAGAGTTCCTACATCTTTCAAGTGCAAGGGTCTGTACTCCAGATACTTCCTTACCCCAAAAAAGATAGGGGAGTGGCAGCCCATCCTAGACCTAAGATACTTAAACAAGCATTTACTGAAGCCAAAGTTTAAAATGGTGACTCTGGGAATAATTCTTCCCTCTCTACAGCCAGGGGACTGGCTAGCATCCCTAGACCTCAAGGATGCCTACTTTCACATTCTCATCAGGTGCTCCTACAGAAAGTATCTCAGATTCGAACTGCGCTCAGGCCATTATCAGTTCAGGGCAATGCCCTTCGGGCTAACATCAGCACCAAGGGTCTTTACAAAATGATCAGCAGTAGTAGTAGCCTTTTTTAAGGAGACAGAACATATCCATTTTCCCATATCTCGATGACTGGCTCATTGTGGGGCAGTCTCCAGACCAAGTCAAGTCAAATCTACAAGTGATCCAGCAAGTGCTCACTTCCTTGGGATTCCTCCTCAATCTTCAAAAGTCAGTTCTCGAACTAGTACAGCTCCTTACCTTCATAGGGGTGGAGTTGGACACTGTCCAGGCAAAGCCTTTCTTCCCTGGTCAAGGGTAAAGGCCCTTACAGACCTAGCTTCCTCATTTCGTCTTCTGGTCTCTCGTCCAGCAAGACATTTCCCTCCAACTACTGGGCCACATGACAGCTGCCACCACAATGATCCCAGGAGCCAGGTTTCAGATGAGGGATATCCAGTTCCACCTGAGGGCTTTTTGGTCCCAGAAAAAAGATCATCTCACCAAACTTATTCCAGTGACTCAGACCTTGATCCATGCTCTACAGTGGTAGATGGATCAGGACAACCTCAGACAAGGAGTCCCATTTGTGTCTCAGACTCATTCTGTGGTTTTGACCACAGATGCTTCTCTCCTGGGTTGGGGGGCTCATTTGGGAGCCCTCACAGCACAAGGAATGTGGTCCGCTCGGGAGTCTGTCCTCCACATCAACCTTCTGGAACACAGGGCAGTATACTTAGCTTTACAAGCTTTTTGCAAAGGCTGTACAGTACAAGGTGGTTCAGGTGAGAACAGACAACACCACCACCATGTGATACATCAACAAGCAGGGAGGCACTCGGTCGATGGCCTTATGCACAGAAGCCATGAAAGTCTGGTCTCTGGTCTAGTCTCTTCAGACATCCCTGGTAGCAGTCCCATCTTCCAGGGAAGGACAATGTATTAGCAGATGTTTTGAGCAGGATTTCTCAGGGCCATCACAAATGGTCCCTCGATCCCCTAGTGCTAAAAGTGATATTTCTCAGATGGTGCACTCCTCAGATAGACCTCTTTGCAGCCTCAGGCAATCACCAACTTCCTCTCTTTTGTTGCAGACCCCCAGTATTGGGCTCAGTCCCTCTGGATGCTCTACTGTTGGACTAGTCGGGGAAATTTCTCTCTGCCTTCCCCCCTTTCCTCTATTGTTCAGAGTTCTGGTCAAGATAAGGTCAGAGTCCTGCAAGGTGATCCTGGTTGCGCCAGACTGGGCCAGGCAGCCTTGGTATCCTCTCTTGCTGTCTGTGGTGATCCATCTTCCATGGGTTCTTCCCAAAAAACACAGTCTTCCTCTCGGGAGAGTTTGGTATCCCAATCTTCAGTCTCTCAGTCTCGAAGCTTGGGTCTTGAAGAGATAGAATATGCAAATATGAATATGTCTCAAGGCTTCTCGTAAGCCTGCCACTAGAAAAACTTATAACTCCAAATGGAAAAGGTTTGGTATTTGGTGTTCTAGTAAACAGATATCACCAGACTCTGCTGGCTTGTCTGCAGTTCTGGACTATATGGTTTATCTCAGTGGTTTAGGCCTCAGACCCGCTACCCTCAAGGTGCATCTATCGGCTGTTTCTGCATTTTTGTCAGTAGGGAAGCCTTCTTCTTTAGCTTCCCACCCTGTGTTCTGTAAATTTTCCAAGGGATTACTTCATACTAATCCCCCTTTTAAGAATCCTACCCCCATTTGGGATCCTAATGTTTGCATTACTCAGCTCATGCAACCACCCTTTGAGCCCTTGGGCTCAGCAGAACTTAAGTACTTGACTTGGAAAACTGTGTTCCTGGTAGCTATTACCTCTGCCAGGCATATCAGTGAATTACAAGCTCTGTCAGTGAAGCCTGATTTTATCTCTTTTCATAGAGATAAGGTGGTCCTTAGAACCAAAAGAAGGTTCTTACCCAAGGTGGATTCAGATTTTCATCTGAACCAATCTGTGTCCCTTCCTGTGTTTTTCACTGATCATTTTTCTTCAGGAGAGAGAAGATTACACAGTTTGGATGTTAAAAGATCTCTTAGGTATTATATTGCGCACACTAAGGCACTTAGATTTGACCGTTCTCAGTTGTTTCTCACTTATGGTGAAGTGGGAAAGGGAAAATCAGCTACTAAAAGGACTATTGCCAGGTGGATTGTCTCTTGTATACAATTCTGCTATGAAAAGCTGGGCAAGGTACCCCCCTCAGGCCTGAGGGTTCATTCGACTAGAGGTACAGCTGCTTCTCTGGCTGCGGCCAGATATTCCACTTTTAGAGATTTGTAAAGCAGCCACCTGGAAAACAGTTCATACTTTTACCAAGCATTACTCCCTGGACGTTCAGGCTAGGAGTGATGCTAGGTTTGGCACAGCAGTGCTGCAGAGCCCATTTCCTAAGTAGGTTCTGTACCCTTCTCCTGGGAGGTACTGCATGGTAGTCTGCATATTGTCAGAATACAGCAAGACTTCATGTTTGCAGAAAAAAAAATACTCACCTTAGTAATTATGTTTCTTCTAATGGAGTCTTGCTGTATTCTGACCTCCCCCCAGCCTCCCTTCTCAGAACCTGTTTTTTGGGAAGTGGGCTGGCAGATACAGTGCTGCACCCCAGAGATGTATTGGTGTCCTCTCCTTTTTGAGGAGCTGGGCATTTTAGATCTTCATTGCTGTCTTTTAAAGTTATGTTAAGTTCACTACCTGAGTTTTTGTTTTGGGGTTCTCGACTTGAGTCTTTTGGGATTCCAGAACTTATGGCTGCCCTTATGGCTAGTGTTTTTCTTTTACAATTTCCACACTATGGGTGCACTTCGTTAGTCTTGGCTCATAAGAATCTGACAGTTACATTTAAAAGTGCAACAGACAGAGGTTTGAACTGAGCATGAGCTCAATGTTCTATGCTCTTAGCATGGAGTTAACTCTTTCATCTCCAGGGCAGTTGAAGTGCTGGGGCTAACTGCATATTGTCAGAATACAGCAAGACTCCATTAGAAGAAACATAATTACTAAGGTGAGTATTTTTTTTTCTTTTGTGCTGTAGGGTGGGTTGCATCCCCTTCTCCCTTCACTATTCTGCTCCTTCCTTCCGTCTGCGCCCTCGCAGCAGAACTTTTGGGGATTTCTTCCCCTAAAGAACCCAGCCACTATCAGGTATTAATATATCTCAACCAGGGAATGGGGATCTCCTTTGGGGACCCTAGCCCTCCTCTTTGCCCTTTTCTTCCTTTTTCCCCAAAGTTTCCTCTCTACTTTCCTAATCCACTCACCATTACTTGTGGATATCCTTCATTTGCCTGACTCTGAAAATGGTCTGGCTTAGATATTATCAAGAATACAAGATGGACAGGTCTTCATATACTATAATTTCTTAAACAAGCAAGATCAGTCTAGGCTAACAACCCTCAAAACTGTCATATTCGGCCCAGCCTTGTAAGAAGGCGGAACAAGAGCATCCATCAGGACCTCAGAATGATCCAACATGAAAGACTGGGGTATCTGTGCCCCCAATGCAATCATATTCTCTCCAGGATCACACCAGGAAAATGGGCCATATCCTGGCCATGATGACTTTATTAGTTCTTGAGCTTCATTGCTCTGTAACACACAATTTTAAGGTGATGTGGATTTGTACCTTAAATGTTCTTTCTCTGTAATTGACTTAAAATGTTAATACAAATTATTGTTATAAAAAAATAGTTTGCCTCAAAAGAAAACCACCAGCTTCCTCTTTATTGCTGCAGGCCCTCCTCCTTGGGCACAGTACCCATGGAGGCATTAGTCCTGGACTGGACAGAAAAATTCCTTTATGCTTTTCCTCCATTTCCACTGGTGTTGAGGGTCCTTCTCAAGTTGAGGAGTCAGTCTGCAACCATGATACTGGTTGCTCCAGACTGGGCCAGGCAGCCGTGGTGCCCTCTGTTGCTCACCCTTTCCACCAAGCAACACATTCTTCTGCTCCAGAGATACAATCTCCTAACAGCTGTTCAGGGTCTGATAGTTATTTTCAAACCTTCACAGCCTTCACCTGAAGGCCTGGTTTGTGAGGAGATAGAAGTATCTGAATTTAACTTGTCAGAAGAGGTACTCAAAGTACTGAAAGTTTTTAGGAAAATTTCCGCAAGAAAGCCTGATGCTTCACAATGGAAAGAATTTTCCATCTGGTGCTTGTCTAAGCAAATCAGTCCTCTTAAGGCAAGTTTATCTACATTGCTTGATTATCTGGTGCATTTGCAGCCTCTATGCCTCAGGCCTGCAACCCTTAGGGTTCACTTAGCAGCAGTATCTGCTTATTTGTCTGCAGGTGTTCAGAGAACAATAGCTTCACACCCTATTTTCAGGAAATGTTTCAAAGGATTGGCACATATGTTCCTCTCTGTTAGGGAACCAGTCCATTCTTGGGAACTGAATTCGTGCATAGTCAGATTCATGGAACCTCTCTTTGAGACAGTGGCTATGACTGACCTGAAGTATGTCACATGGAAAACTGTTTTTATGGTAGCAATCACTTTAGCAAGAAGAGTGTGTGAGCGCCAAGCTCTTTGCACAGATCCTAATTACATTATCTTCCATAAGGACAAGGTGGTCCTTAGGACTAACAGGAAATTCCTTCCAAAGGTGGTATCTGAGTTTCACTTGAACAGTTCCATCATCCATCCTGTATTTTTCACAGCCAAGTCTAGTTCAGGGGAATTGAAACATCATAGCTTGGATGTAAAAAGGTCTCTTAGCTATTACATCACTCGTACTAAGGATCTCAGGGATTCCCTGTGGTACAGTGGAAAAAGGCAGGCCCACCTCAGAGAGGTCGAGTTGCACGTTGGATAGTATCCTGCATCCAATTCTGCTACAATAAGGCTGAGAAACAGCTGCCTCAGGGCACATTCCACTCGTGGAACCGCTGCCTCTGTGGCAACTGCAAGGGACAGTTCCTTGCTGGAAATCTATAAGGCAGCTACCTGGAGTACAGTCCACACCTTCACAAAGTACTGTTGCCCGAGTGTCTAGTCCACGAGAGATGGTAGATTTGCCACTGCAGTATTGCAGAACCTTTTCCCTAAATATGTTCTGTACCCACCTCCCAAGGCACTGCTTGGAAGTCTGCATATGGCTCATACTACTGGGAGATTCCTGGGGTTTGAAGACAAAGATTACTTACCATAGTAATATTGTTTCTAGAGACATGGACATGATGTTTGATCCACACGTCTTGGCAGTGTCCTTTCCCCCTTTAAGATGTGCAGGGAAGTCTTCAAGCTGGCTTCTCCCAGCCACCTGGGTGGCAGTTCCCCTAGCACCACCCCATGATGTCAGTTCTTCCTTTCTGCTGGAAGAAGGAATGTACTCCTCCTGGACTTTGAATCCCTGTACCAGACAGCCTGATTCCTGAGCGGCTAGAGTTCCAGGCTTTGAGTCTCTCCAAAGATGTCCTCAGCATGGTAGAAGCTTCTCAGAATGAGTTGACCCGGAAATGCTATGCCTTCACATGGAAGATGTTCTCCATTTGGTGCCAGGACAAGGGTCTGGACCCTTTGTCCTGTCTAGAGGCTAGCATCCTTGACTACCTCTCGTCCCTCTCTCAGTCGGGCCTTAGGTCGATGACCCATAAGGTGCACCAGGCAGCCATCTCTGCCTACTGGGCGTAGGCTAGTCAGCAGTCTGTGGCACAGGAGAAGGTGGTCTGGCGCCTTTTTAAAGGCCTTGACCACATTTCCCCTTTGGTGCATGAACCACCACTGCCACAAACACACTCCACAAGTCAGCCCCTCTGCTCCCACAGTGCCAACCTCACAGTGCAATAGTGTGAACAGGTAACAGACAGAGTAACACTCCTGTGTCTGCTTTGGGTCCGAATCACCTTTAGTCTCACGTTCTGGAGGAATTCAAACTGTGAACTTATGCTAGTATACCCAATTAACTGGCTCAGATAATACTCTCTTCAGGGGGTATGCAATATAATCTTTCGCCAGGGGCACCAAGCCAGGTTTTCAAAATGAACCCTTAAAACTCTGTAAGAGACCTTGGATATATTCTTACCTTTTCCAAGTTCAGTAACGCCATCAAGCCTTTTAAACCGTGTTAGACTTAAAAATACAGGCACTTCACATGCAAAAAGAAAACTGGGAAAAAACAGGCAGTGTTTTAAGAAAATGGTTATTTACCAAAAATTGTAAAATACAGAACAATATATCATACAGCTTACAATCTTATAAAACAAAAAGGAAGTTTCAGAACAACACTCCTACCACAAAAGACATAATTGCTTTCTAACTATATTACCTTTCTAAGTGCTCTTTTAGTTAGAGAAAGAACTTTGTTTCTTCAGAGCCCAAGATGATATCACTTCATGTACAGTGTTACATGTCTTTTCTCTGTCTTCCCCCACCCCCTTTTGGATGAGGTCAGCTAGACCTTCCCTCAGAATTAATTCTGACATACTTTCTACCAGGAGGGATCTTTAATTAATGGAACATCAGAAGAAAAAAAAAACTTTTTCTAAATATGACATCCTTTAATTAAACATTTTCTTTGATCTTAATGTTCCCACACTGACACCAGGGTGTTAAAAAGCCAAGAAGAATCAGCCTAATGACGTCCTTTCTCTGATGTCATAAAACTCATATTTAGTTTCCAACATCAAAGGTAGCAGCAGGCAATAAACTGTTTCTGGAGGATGTTCCAATTAACGGTTTCCTTCTGGTCTGTTTTACCACCTTCTGGTTTTCAGCTACTGGCACTTTGAGATTACAGGCCAAATTCCTCACACACTGAAATGGCATACACAGACCATGTATTTATAATACTATTATCATACAGTAATCATAAACAAGGGGCAGAGCGTCACAACCACCACCTTGGGATCTGTTGCTGGTTTTGGCAAAGCTCAAGGGCAAGCCATTTGAACCAGTGCACAGGTGTGAGATGTCACACCTGTCATGGAAGACCACCTTCTTGCTGGCTGTCGCATCAGCCAGAAGGATCAGTGAGCTGCAGGTGCTCTCAGTGGAGTCTCCTTATCTGTTTTTCCCAAGGGACAAGGTTGTCATTTGCCCCAACTCGAAAGTTCCTCCCGAAAGTTGTATCGGATTTTCAACTTAACTAGGTAGTTAATCTCCCGGTGTACTTCACCAGCCACACCTCAGAGGCAGAACACAGGCTCCATTTATTGGACCTGCGACGAGAGCTGGCCTTTTATAAGGAGTGCATGGCTGGAGTTCGGGGAGAGGTTCACCAGCTATTTGTCACCTATGCTGAAGCCACACCTGGCAGACCGGCAGCTAAGTGGACAATTGGCAGGTGGATTGTGTACTGCAACGACCTCTACTATCGATTGGCGGGTAGGGAGCCTCTCGTAGGGCTCATTTCACCCGCCATACTGCTGCCTCGATGGCTGCTTCCAGGGATGTCCCTGTTCAGGAAATTTGCAGGACTGCCACCTGGAGGTCAGCACACACCTTCATTTCCCACTACTCCATCGACCTTGAGTCACGCCAACATGTTGATTTTGGGGCCTCAGTTCTTCAATCTTTGTTCCCTGAGTAGGGTTGTGCACCTTGAGCCCTCCTCCCAGGAGAACTGCTAGGGGTCTGCTAAGACATGTGGATTGAACATCATAGTCACGTCCCTAGAAAAACAGTTTACTCACCTGTAACTGTAGATCTTACTTCGAGAGGGGGGTCCTGCAGTAGGTCATTACTTCTAGGACTGCACTCCTGGCATCAGGACCACACAGCAAACTTCTAGCTAGCAATCCATAGCGGGGTGACCACCCCTGGCATCACCTGATGGGATATCAGCGTGACACTGTAAAGGGAGTGGTCCCCACACCAGGCCTCCAGTTCTTTTCCGCCGCTGACTTGTGTTAGTCGTACCTCGCAGAGAACTTCGCTACCAGTCGACTGCCATTTTCTCGGCTAACAGTTTTATTTTCCCTTTTCAAAGTAGTAATCTTCAATATTGAATCTCTTCTCCATCGTGTCGCCTGAAGAAGTGCGACAAGTGTGGCACTCAAATCCTGCACGGGGATGACCAGTCCTGCTGTGTCCTCTGCCTAGGCCCCAAACACCAGGCCCAGGATTGTGATATCTGCCTGTCCTTCAACAGGGCCACACAAGTCAGATGCCAAAAAGCCCTTGAAGCCCATCTGCTCAAGAAGCACCTGGCTTCCATGGAAGAAGAACTGCAGGAGCTGCAGGAACGTTCTTCCTCTCCCACTACCGAGCGAAAAAAGAAAAAAAAGGAGAAGCGCAACGGTCCCCCTCTGTCCAGCATCACCAGACTGAAGAAGGGGCCTCAGGGGAGGCCTCAGCTTCAGTAAGTACCCCTCCTGCCTGGTCTCCGTCTGCCTCGTCTCTGGGTCTGTGCTCAGCACTCCAGCCAGTAAGTCGCCCTTCGGTTCTTCCGAAGAGCACTCGGCCCCAGTCAATAAGCCGGACTCCAGCTCATCTGCCTTCCACCCAACCCCGTTTGAAAAGTCGGACGCTGGCTCCTCCGACGCCCGCTCAGTTACAGCCGATTAGTCGGTTGATGGCTCGCCCGAAGACCGCATGGCTGAGGCTCTCCTGTCAGACTCTGTGGACTTCCCTGATGGTGATTAGAGCCAGCTGCCAGACCCAAACTTATTCCCTCGAGGGTTCTCCCTCCAGGGAATCTCTTCCTCTGACTCAATTCAAACCCTTGCTCTCCCTTGATTCCTTACAGGAGATGAGTGCTTTGTCTTTGGGGATTTCTTCTCCGATGTCGGGCTTATTGCTTGCTGGGTCTTCTGCTGCTTCAGCAAACCTGTCAATGGGGGGGGTCACCTCTTCCAGATCCCCCTCGCACATGGTAGACCAGTCACCAGACTCTTCGGTCCCCCCGACGCCTGATCCTCTGACATCAAATACCATTGGGGAACCCACACCTTGGAGCTCCTCACCAGTTGATGTTCTTCCCAACCCGGTGATGGCTGGAGTACCGGTCGACCTCCTGCTGCCTGACGGCTCTGCAGGCGCCCTGCCTACTCCTCATGCTCCGACACCTGAGCCGCCGCCAGGCCTTTTCGGGATCCCGGCTCCTCAAGGCCTGCCGTTGGGCCCATCCGCTCCTAGTGGTCCCTCGGCTCCGCTTCCTGTGGGACCAGTTGCCCCTCCTCCGATGGGCACGGTCCCCAGCTACCCTTCACCACAATACCCTTATTATTGGTCATATGGATTAAATACTGTATGTCTCCTTGAATGGTGGTTCGTGCTTGTGTGCAGAAACTTTAGATTTTTGGAAATCAGCTTTAAATTTGGTGCCTGATTTGAGGCCTTGATCCTGGGGGTGGATAGGCTGCAGTGTGCGGCTGTGCGAGGGGTCTCAGTCATATTCTGCTGGGAAGTCGGTGGTCTAATCTGGTGTCCCCTAGGATCTCTCCCTGGGGCCTGCTGGAGAGTGAGCCTGGGTGGTGGGATTATTTGCAACGGACATGGACTTGAAATACGTCTACCCAGGGGGATTTATCAAGGCTTTTTATTTTGGCCACAGAGCAATTCAGCCATCAAGGTGGACCTTCCTTTTTGGATCCTTTCTGTATATTATGGACTGATGCATTATGTGTCTGCATTTAAATCCGTAAGGCAGTGAGTGTGCCTTTTCTCTTGGTCCGGGGGTACAGTGAGAGTGTGCCTGGTACTGTAGAGCTTGGACATATTTTATTTTTCCCTCTTAACCTGATCCCCTTTGGTGGTGAGAGAACCACTGGGGGCCTGTTTCCTAGTCAGTCGTTTTACAGTTTAACATTCTCTGGATTATTCAATCTGTCCTGTGAATTTGGGAATTATGTGCCTGGCCTGGATGTTGGAGACCTTTTTAGGTCTAAAGCCTGTATGGTTTGTGATATTATTTTATTTATTTTGTTATTTTTGAGTTTTATTGAGCTTTGGGGAATTTATTTTTTAGTGGGCTGTGTAGGTTTTTTTGGACTGCTATTTGTGATTTTATTGATTTGGGGGTTGGTATTAAAGTGTGGGTATTATTGTGTTTAAGTTTCCCTCCAATCTGTGAGCGAGACTGGTAGAGGTATTATTAGTATTATTATTATTTTAATTTATGTTGTTGTTTTGGTTTTTAATATTAGAAATTTGAGTGTTTTCGCTCCTGGGTATAAACAGATAACATGTGTAGGGAAGGTTCAAGGATGGTCAGGCAATATTCTCCCACCAGGCTCAGGGAACTGCACCCGTTTGACTGCCCCTTCTTGCCAACAGAGATCTGCAAATGCTGTCAAACCTTCGGGATTGCTAGGAGGTGCAGGAAGGGGTGAGGAGCTGGGCCTAATGGGGGAATGGAAAAGGGGGGCCTTATTGGGATGGTGGGGACCAGGCAATGCCCTGGGGCAAAATGGTGCCAGGACAGGGGTAATACCTGTCTTGTTCCCATACCCAGGGGCCCAGCAGTTGAGGCTGGACAGGAGTCAGGGTCTTCCCCAGCATCTTATCCAACCCGGGCGGTGTTATGTAGTCCAAGGTCCATCAAAAACAAGACAGCTATTATAGCTGATCTTGTTCTAACGGTGGACCTGGCATGTATCACCGAGAGCTGACTGGATGAAAATTCAGGCCAGTATTGGCTTCTGCTGTTCCAGCTGGGTTCTCGGTGATTCACCGCCCGAGGTTGGATCGTAGGGGTGGAGGTGTGGCCATCTTTTTTAAGACCGAACTGGGCCTTGTGGATCTTCCAGTGGGGACCCCTAGATCCTTTGTGTGTGTCATGGGTGAGGGTGTAGGCTGTAGGATACTCCTCATTTACCGTTCACCAGGTGATGAGGGTTTATTCCTGCAGGAGATTGCGGACTTCATCGTCGACATGGTATTGGAGTCCCCCAGATGGATAATTTGGGGGGACTTCAGTGCATGGGTCGATGATGAACTCTCGCAGTTTGGTCAAAATCTCCTCCAGCTTATGATAATGCTGGGCCTTACACAGGTAATTACCTCCTCTACCCATATAGGAGGTCACTCACTGGATCTGCTGATCTTACTTCAAGACACAGCTCTTGCAGCAGGTTACACCATTAGGACCGAAGCCGCCAGGCGCCAGGACCCCACGGAAAAATTCTAGCTAGCTAACTACAGCGAGGACCGCTGACGTCGGTCCGCCCCTCCGGCACGTCAGGCGTGGTACAAAGAGGCGGTCCGCCAGATTCCCCAGTTCTTTCCCCACGACTTAGCTACCTGACCCCTTCGGTTTCCAGTCTAGCGCGACGCGTGAATAGTTCTTTTTCAAAATCTCCAGAATCCTCTTCAAGCAAGATCTTTGATGTCATCACCAACTTCGGGCCATCTTCTAAGTGCGCTTTGTGAAAGTAGATCCTGCTCAAGGATCCCCACACGGCCTGCGTCCGGTGCCTAGGCCCAGACCACGATACCCGGGCCTGTCCTTCTTGCCAAGGGTTCAATAGCCATACCCGGATCCGGCGTCAGAGGGCTTTGCAGGCGTTTCTTCTGGAGGAACAACTGAAGACCATGTCCTCCAAGGGGGAAAGCTCCAGGGTCCACAAGCACGCGGAGAAGAGAAGGGAGAAGGCCCCTTCCAGGTCCCCTTCTAGGGGTTCGGAGTCCCGTAGTTCCGGTTCGAAATCTCCCCCGGCTGCAATCAAGAAACCTTCATCTCAGGAGAAATCCGCCAGGCCTTCCTCCCTTCCAGGGCCTTGCTAAGTCCGGGGAACGACACCATCACCACCGCAAGTCGGGTTCCCGCTCCTCGGTACCCGACGTCAGGTCTTCGTCGGTGCCTCCACGCAAGACGTTGGAGCTCACGCCTTTAAAAAGGCCTGTAGCCCAGACGCCGGCTCGACAGCCGTCAGCCGTGCGCCCTTCTTCCCTGGAGCCGCCGTCGGCCCGACGACGACGCCGGCCATTACATCCCAGCGGACGCCGGTAGGGGGACCGACGCCCGCCCCTCCTGAAAAGAAGAAGGCCCTGTTGCCTCCGACCGACATCGGTCAGGAGCCTCTATCGGAGGAGGACCTAGAGCAGCCCGAGGACCAGACGGGCGACCCCGGTCCCGTAGGTACTCCCAGGGATCCCTCGCCATTACCAGAGCCCCTGTGGAGCCGACGCTGACCCGACGACCGCCCACCGCACCCGGGCCGTCATGGGCCTCTCTAGTGGAGGTGAAAGATCTGTTCACCTACTGGTGGGATACCATTAAAAAGACATGGTTCCCCCCTCCTCCTACTCCCTCCTCCTCCTACTCGGTTCCTGCCCCCCTCGCTTCGGGGTCGGGTGGCCGTGTTCCTCCTCCCGGAGCCTAGAACCCTCCCAGGGGAGACCTGATAAACGGAGACCTCCGTCAATTCCTCTTCTGGATCACCCAGCCCCAGAGATCCAGGAGACGCCGACGTCGCTTTCAACGGAGGACACGGGATCAGACTACTCCACCTCTAGATCCCCATCTCCACTCTCCATCCCTTCTCCGGACCCACGGAGATGCCTAGATCTCCTCCTCGATGATCCCTCGTTCCTTGATATTATGAGACATATACAAGAGAACATGGGATCGGATGCTGAAGACTTAGACCCGGAAAGAGTGCGACTCGCCAAATATCTTCGGCAAAAGGACCCCAAGCCTGTGGTGGTACCACCCTTGGTTGACACTTTCGTGGACGTCACCAAGGCTGCGTGGAAGCGTCCACACTCGCTCCTGGCGAGACCGAAGAAAGCTGATCGCTTGTACAAGGCTCCTAAGGACGACCAGTACTTGACGCAGCATCCTCAGGCCGATTCTCTGGTCATCACAGCCTCACATGACCGGTCACAGAGGCCACAACATTTGAGCACCCTGCCACCGGACCCAGAGTCCAAACAACTGGACGCATTGGGTAGGCGCACGTATGCTTCCGCTACCTGCGCCATCAGATCCCTGAACTATTTAACCCACATGGTTCAGTTCCAGAACGCTTTGTGGGAACAGGGTCTGGAAGCGGCTGAAAAGATGCCGGAAGGTGAGCAGAAGGAGGAGATGCTTCAGCTCCTCCGCACGGGTTCAGACGTGGGGACCTGCTAAGAGCCGCGATGACTCGCGGACTCATCGGCCCGAGCAGCAGCTTTGCGTGTTGCTCCGGAGACACTCTTGCTGCGCTGCCTCGAGCTTCACCCCCGACGCCCAAAAGAACATCTGGACGCCTTTTGAGGGAGAAGTATTGTTTGGTAATCCTACAGAAAAGATCCTTACCAAACTCCAAGAGGCGGGAAGGCGGTAAGGCGGTTCAGGCCATGTACTGACCTAAGCTTGGTTCCTTCTAGAGGAACCAAAGCTGCTGTGCGCGTGGACGCAGAGGCAACAGACCCACTCCGCTGCACCTCAGAGGGGCTCTGGTTTTCAGAGAGCCCAGGGCAACACCCGCCAGCCGAGGCCAGCGTTCTCCTAGGCAGGCCCAGCCAGCGGGTCCATCTGCCGCCACAGCCTGACTCCTTTCCGGCCCCCGCCCCTCAGGATCAACGGGAGTTTATAGTCGGGGGTCACATTGCGAACTTCCTGCTGGGATGGCAGGCCATTACCACCGACAGGTGGGTTCTTCAGTTGGTCAGTCTAGGCCACTTTATAGAATTGAAGGAAAGCCACCTCGAGGCCTCCTTTGCTCTCCGGTATCAGGGTCAGCACAAAGCCTTGATCTGGCAAGAAGTACTCAGCCACACGAAAGGGAGCGATAGAGTACGCCCCAGAGAACCAGAGAGGACTAGGATACTATTCCCACTCTTCCTGGTTCCCAAGAAAACAGGGGACCTCCATCCAATCTTGGACCTCAGCCACCTCAATGTGTCGGTCACTTAAGAGATTCCGCATGGTGACCTCTTCCGGTCTTATCCCCATGCTCAAACAGGACGCCTTTTTAGCGTCTCTAGACATGCAGGATGCCTACCTGCACATCCCTATGGCTCAGGCGCACAGGAGGTTCCTGCGCTTCGAGTTTCTCGACCACCACCTTCAGTTCCGAGCCCTTCCTTTCGGACTGTCTTCCGCACCGAGGGTCTTTACCAAGTGCATGGCAGTCGTGGCAGCGTCTCTGAGGAGACAGGGCCACTACGTGTTCCCGTACCTGGACGACTGGCTTCTCATGGCCGCCTCCAGAGAGACGTTGCTTCTTGCAATCAAGAGCACCCAGGATCTGTTCCGATCCCTGGGCATCCTCATAAATTACGAGAAATCTCTCCTGGTACCGTCGCAGAAACTGCAGTTCATAGGAGCAGTTCTGGACACTGTTCGGGGAAGAGCCTTTCTTCCGGCCGACAGAGCGGAGCGCATCAGATCCCTCATAAGGGACCTATCACTAAGCAAGGTTGTACCTGCCAGGTCGGTTCTTTGCTTGCTCGGACACATGGCTGCGGCCATTCCTACTGTCCCTTCGCAAGACTCCACATCGCATTACTCAGTGGATGCTCAAAGTGCAATGGGACCAAAGGCAAGACCACTTGCAGCATCCGTCAGACTCACGAATTCAGTGATTCAAGACTGGCAGTGGTGGCTAGCCCCAGGGTCGCTTCTCATCAGGCGCCCTGCTCATTGCGCCTGCCCCCAGAGGTCACCCTCACCACAGACGCTTCGTCTTGGGTGGGGCACACCTGGACGGGTAAAGTCTCAGGGTATGTGGACCCAGATGGAAGCTCACCTTCATCAACGTGCTGGAAATGAGGAGCGGTCCTCTATGCCCTGCAGGCCTTTTCAGTCAGGTATCACCGTGTACTCTTCTACTTCAGACAGACAACACGGCGGTGATGTATTACCTCAACAAACAAGGAGGCGCACACTCTACCCCTTGCAGGAAGCCATGAGAGTGTGGGATTGGGTAATCAGACACGGCGCATCTGATCACTGTGCACGCTCCCGGAGTGGACAACACGGTTGCAGACGGCCTGAGTCGTTCTCAGGCCAGAGTCCACAATGGGAACTCCTTCAAGAGGTAGCAGAGGATCTGTTTCTTCGATGGGGAACTCCAGATCTAGACTTGTTCGCCTCCCCATCCAACGCAAAACTGCCCAATTTTTGCTCGCTAGATCCAGGGCCTGGTGTTTTCTGGCGAGACGCGTTATCCCTCTCCTGGGCCAACAGATTCCTCTACGCTTCCTCCTTTCCTGCTGATCCAGAGAGGGGTTCTCAAACCGCGAGGAGCACGCAATAATGATCCTAGTGGCCCCATTTTGGCCCAGACAGATTTGGTTCCCTTTGTTGATTCAACTATCTCGGAACCCCGTTGCCACTCAGCTCCCACTTACTGTCTCAGGAGAAGGGTTCACTTGTCCACCCGGACCTCGTTCCTTGAACCTGCATGCTTGGCTCCTAGAGACATAGCCATTTTGCGTCAGGGTCTCTTAAAGAGTTGCAAGTCCTTTCTGCAGCCAGAAAGCTGACACGGATCTGACGGTCGCCATGAAATGGCGCTGCTTTTTTGTATGGTCGGCAGCGACCTTTCCCTTTAGGTTGTCCTGTGGGAGTAATATTAGAATATTTGCTCTCCCTCTTTCATTCGGGTCTAGCCTACTCCTCTATTAAAGTGCACCTCTGTGCCATTTCGGCTTACCACCTCCCGGTGGGAAATCGTACAGTGGCTCAGGTGGACGCCTCTCGGGAATTTCTTAGGGGAGTGTTGCACCTTGGGCCTCCTATTAGAGACCCTGTGCCTCCATGGGATTTGCTTTTTGTCCTTGAACAGCTCACGCTTCCCCCCTTTGAACCTGCCGCGGATTGCGAGCTACGTTTTCTGTCGTGGAAAACGTTGTTTTTAGTTGCTGTTACCTCGGCAAGAAGAATTTCTGAACTTCACGCTCTCATGTGCAAAGAGCCTTATTTAGTTTTCCACCGGACAGAGTATCCCTGAGGACGTAACCCTAAATTCTTGCCTAAGGTGGTTTCTTCACTCACTCTGAACCAGGATATCGACCGTCTACTTCCTAACTACTCTAATAGAGGAGAGGCTCTGCTCCATACCCTGGATGTTCACCGCAGCCTGAGGTTTTACTCAACAGAACTCAGTCCTTTGGTAGTTCTGAGCAGCTTTTCATTTCTTCTCTGAGAGAATGATGGGCCAATCAGTATCCAAACAGTCCCTTTCTCGCTGGCTTGTCCAATGTATTTCTCACTGTTATGGTATCAAACAAAAGCCCTCCCGGGTACAGTCCGGGGTCATTCCACTAGAGGGTGGCTACTTCTCTGCAGCGCACAAAATGTTTCCACTTCTGCTATTTGCGCTGCACACTTGGAGTTCTGTGCATACCTTTATCAGGCATTATAGCTTGGACACGCCTCGGCGAAGGGCTGGTTTTGGTTTGGCCTGCATTTCAGGTCTCCTGTCCTAGGTTCAGGACCTGGTTTTTATCCTTTATTTTCCTCCTCCCGGATTTTCTGACAGCGTTACTGCTTGGGAATCAGTCCTAATGGTGTAACCTGCTGCAAGAGCTGTGTCTCAGAGTAAGATAGTACAGTTACGTAAGAACTTACCGTAACAGTAGATCTCGAGAACAGCTCTTCAGCAGGTACCTTCCCCCATCTTCCCCTGAGGAAGCATGGCTCAGTCTTCTGAGCAGGAATTATCTTTCTGTCTTCTTGACGGCGTAATCCTAGGTCTCCCATTTTGATGTCAGCTCGTGCAAGAAGTCTCCGGCGGGAGAATCAGGGAATCTGTGGGACCGCCTCTTTTGTACCACGCCGACGCCGGAGGCGGACTCACGCCTGGCGTGTCCTCGCTGTAGTTACTAGCTAGAATTTTTCCAGGTCCTGGCGCCTGGCGGCTTCGGTCCTAATGGTGTAACCTGCTGCAAGAGCTGTTCTCGAAGATCTACTGTTACGGTAAGTTCTTACGTAACTGTACTTTCCTCCTGGGGATGGAGATCAGTGACTTGGGGGTGGAACCAGTCAGTTGGTCTGATCATCACACCATTGGGTTCAGTTTGGGGGCCCCCCAAATGGACCTGTCCCTTCAGAGATGGTCCGGTACCACCCTTTAAGGGGAGTTACCCCGGATGGTCTGTCGGCGGTGCTGGACCTATCGGGATTGCTGGGTGAAAGCACATGTCCAGGGGATCTCGTTCTAGCCTATAATAAGGCAGTGAGAGATGCCATGGACTTGATTGCTCCTGTTCGTTTTCAACCACTAACTCTTCGCCCAAGGTCCCCCTGGTATGATGGGGACTTGAAGGAGTTGAGGCGGGTTGGTCAAAGGCTGGAGAGAGTATGGCGGAATTCCGGCCTGGATGCTGACAGGCTTAGATTGATGGAACATTATAAGGGCTTTCAATCAGAAATCACCCGTAAGAAAGCAAGAGTTCATGTCCAGGGAGATTTCTACTGCACAGAACCGACTGGCTAAGCTTTTTCGAACTGTTGATAGATTGTGCAATCCAGTCTGTCTCCAGTCTAATTAAGTGTGATGAGTTAGCTCGGTTTTTCACAGATAAGGTTGCCAGCATCAGGTCCAGAATTGGCCCAACTCTCTCCATGAGGGAGTGCGGAGGTCGATGGGAGGTGATGGGCATCCGGTTTGTCTAGACGGATTTCAGCTGACCGGAATTCATGGACATTGTAAAGATTGTCCAGACTTTGTGCCCAACCTGCTGTAGTTTGGATCCGGGCCCTACCTCCCTTTTAGTGGGATGTGTAGATTTTATCTGTCCAATCCTAAATGAAATTGTTTAGAGATCCTTGGAGAGGGGAGTCTTTCTGGATCCCCTAAAGGAGGCTGTCATTTGACCACTCCTTAAAAAAAAAAAACCTCCTTGGATCCTGACTATCCAGCTAACTACTGACCTGTCTCTAACCTTCCCTTTGTGGGGAAGGTTATTGAGGAGGTGGTTGCATTGCAACTGGACGATCATCTTGTAACCTACAATGTCTATGAAGCTTTCCAGTCTGGGTTTAGGAAGAGGCATAGCACGGAGACTGCTCTTGTTCGGGTATTAAATGACCTCCTAATGGCGAGAGATGGAAAGGCTCGTACCATCTTGGTCCTTCTTCATCTCTCAGCAGCCTTTGACACCATGGACCATGAGGTGCTTTTGGAGACCCTGCGGTTCTTTTGTGGACTGTCGGGTACAGTCCTCGAATGGTTTTGATTTTCCTCGTAGGCAGGTCTCAGAGGGTGGTCACTGGAATTTATTCCTCTGATGCCCTCCCCTGTCCTGCGGGGAGCCGCAGGGCTCCATATTGGCACCCATGTTGTTCGCAGTGTATATGCTGCCATTGGGAGATATCATCAGGTGATACGGCTTGAGTTTTCACTGCTATGCAGATGATACTCGGCTGTATATGTCCTTTATGCCCGAATAGGTTGATGCGATCTCTGTGCTAAATAGTTGAATCTCCGAGATCAAAGACTGGATGTGCTCAAGTTGGTTGAGATTGAATCCGGTTAAGACTGAGGTGTTGGTTGTAGATCCAGGTCGCCACGGGGCAGGTTTTGGAGCTGGGCACATGTCGGACCTGTGGCTTGACGGTGTCCAGCTCATTACCTCAGATTGGGTAGGTAACCTGGGCATTATGTTTGATGACGGCTTGACCCTAAAGTCTCAGGTGTCAGCTGTGGTTAAATCCTCATTTTACCATGTGAGGAATATCGCCCGGGTGAAATACCTGATTCCACCGGGCGACCTTCCAACATTGGTCCACGCCTTCATCACCACCTATCTTGACTGTTGCAATGCCCTCTGCCTAGGTCTGTCTGGGATTAATATCTGCTGCTCGCAGCTGGTGCAGAAAGCTGTGGCCAGGCTGTTGACTAGTACTTCTAGGACCAGTCACATTACGCCTGTGCTGCATGAACTGCACTGGCTGCCAGTTCAGTGGCAGATCACCTATAAGGCAGGCTTGCTTACCTTTAAAGCCCTACATGAACAGGGACCCGACTACCTGAAAGATCTCCTGACTCCCTACTCCCCCAATTGCTCTCTCCGATCCGCTGACGAGGGATTGCTAGAGATTCCCAGGGTTCGTCTTAAAACATCTGGAGCTCGTGCTTTCTCATTTGCAGCACCAACCCTGTGGAATTCTCTACCTCATCGGTTAAGAGAATGCCTGGTCGTTAGTTTTAAATCCATGTTAGAAACGTATTTATTTTCTTTGGCCTTCCCTGTTTAACTGTTTAATTAATTGACTGTTTTAAATAATTTATACTATTTGTTTTATTGTGGTTTTATTATGTAAAGCACCTTGATTTTGAAAGGTGATATATAAATAAAGTACTGATTGATTGATTACCCGGTGCCAGGGTATCCGTCGCTGGGTTACCAGTCACCTGCCTACGCACCAGGGTACCCGTCGCAGGGTCATCTTTTTCAGGGGTACAACCCACAGGGCTACCCCTTTGGCTGTCATTAATCTGGCTGCTCTTCTTACCCTCACTCAGGGTACCCAGGGTTTCAGCCTCCTCCACCGCCTCTTCCACAGCCTCCCCCCCCCACACACAGCCTCAGGCTCTGTTTAGGTCACAGGCTGACACCCCTGGGTCTATTCCCTCTTGGTGGAAGGATGCAAAGTCTCAACTCCTGCAGGAGTTGTCTTGTCTGGAGCCAGTAACGATCCCTACACTGGTTCCCAGGAGCTTATCCCCCTCCGACCGCTGGTCGTTGGATAGAGAGTTGGTCAGATGCCCACCCAGGGCCTTGCCTGGTGACAGGCCCACAGAGGAGGCATCAGACAAGGTCTTCTCAACCAGTAGACTGGTATCTTCTCACTCAGGATCAGATTCCGACTCTTTGCCGAGTTCAAGATCCCATTCCCCTGTTGAACTTCACCCAAGTCTCCCCTGGAGGACCCATTGTTTGCTGAACTACTCCGGTCTATTCAGGCCACTTGTGGCTGGGCTACCCATGAGTTGGATCCAAAAAGAAAGAGGCTCGCTGAGCACTTGGACATTTCAGGTGCAGACCCCTTACCCATTCCCGTTGGACGGGGTTGCATGAAGACTTGACATCCACCATTTGGCAGCAGACATCCTCCATTCCTGTGGTGTCCAAGAAGGCCAACAGGGCTTATCATCCTCCGAAAGGGGTTTCTTACCTCACTATGCAGCCGAAGGTGGACTCCATAGTGATCACTGCAGCCCATGACAGATCGGCCAAGCCTAAGCATCTTAGTGCCTCTCCGCTGGACAAGGAGTCCAAACAAATGGACCAATATGGCTGCAAAGTGTATGCTTCTTCCACTTAAGGTCTTTGACCTACGTGGCCCACATGATTTCCTTCCAGAAATCTTCCCTGACAGACCTGGAATCAGAGATTCTGGCTATTCCAGATCAGAATCTCAGGGACAGACTCCTTCAGAAGGTTAGGCTTAATAAGTCTTCTTGCTGCCATGCACTACACACCACCTATGACTTCTGTGTCATGCACTACTGCCTCGGGCGTTTGCCTTAGAGGGTTTGTGTGGCTTCGCTTGGCGGGTCTGGCACCGGATGTCCAATCCGCTCCTCTGGACCACCTGTCAATCCACTCCACTGGACGACCTATTTGGATCTCCGTCCTGTTTGGGGGGGATGTGCAGGCCATCATTGTAAAGCTTCAGGATATCGGCAGGTCCTTTTGAGACACTCCCTCTCGCTCCTGTTTCAAACCCAAGCAACCTTTTCAGCACCCACAGCGAAAAAGGAACTAGCAGCCCCCGGCCAGATGTCAGAGCAAATGTCCCGCCACGGGCTCTGGGGCACCAACCCCCTAGCCAAATCCCATAGAGCAGCAGGAGGCCATCAGCTGGCCCTCCTCTCTGCCTCCTGACTTGCGGGATACCCCTCCACCTCCTCCAGATCTGCCGATGGAACCGGTGAGAGAAAGGTTCACTGTCCACCTCAGAGAGTGGGAGGCAATCACCTCAGACACTTGGGTGTTGCAGATGATCGCAAGAGGGCACTCAGTAGAGTTCGTGGACAGACCTCCGGACAACCCTCTGGGCAGGTCTTATTACTCATCAAGCCACCTTCCAGTGGTGTGGGAAGAAATTGAGGCTGTTCTGTCCCAAATCAGCCATAGAGCCATTTTTCCCACACAAGAAGGAAGAGGGTATTACTTCCACTTCTTCATGGAGCCAAAAAAGGCGGGAGATCTAAGACCCATCTTAGATCTCAGCCTGCTGATCCTCTTTGTCAGTTACAAGAGGTTCCACATGTTGACCTTCTAGGTACTCTTTTCCTGCTCCTCAAGGATCATTGGCTTTGTTTGCTGGACATGCAGGATGCCTACCTGCACATTCCTATCATCCCGGCCCACCGCCACTTCCTCAGGTTTTCGTTCCAGGGGAATCATTTCCAGTTCAAGGCTCTCCCCTTTGGCCTGTGTTTGGCACCTCGAGTCTTTATCAAGTGCCTAGCAGCAGCCTTATGCCGCAGGGGGATTTATGTGTTCCTGTACCTGGATGACTGGTTTCTGTCAGCCCCCTCCCAGAGCAGTCTGCAGGAGTCTCTCTCCTTCACCCTGGACCTGTTTTCCCATCTGGGAATTACAGTAAACCACCTCAAGTCCAACCTTTTGTCCTCCTAGTGCCTCCAGTTTATTGGAGCGGTGCTGGACACAGTCCAGGACAGGGTCTTCCTTCCTTCTTTCGGGCAGAGCGGACACCCTGAAACTACAAGCCTTTGCTGTAGCCAATGCTCTGTTCTTCAGCTGTTGGGTCTTATGGCAGCAGCCATTCCCACCATTCCAGTGGCCCAACTACACATAAGGGTGACCCAGTGGACACTCTGGGTCTGATGGGATCAACATTTGGACGACCTGGATCACAGAGTTGTGGTCTCCAACAGCATAAAGAGGGAGCCTCTTTGGTGGCAGGAGCTGTCCAGACTCTCCTCGGGGGCCCTTTTCACCCCCCCTTCCATGACCCTCACAACGGATGCCTTGGGTCAGGGTTGGGGAACCCACCTGGGGGAGAACCATATTCAGGGAAAGTGGTCCCATCAGGAAATGTATTTGCATATCGATGTTTGGGAGATGAGAGTGGTGCTCTATGCTCTCCAAGCATTTCAGACCCTCTTATGCCAGGAAGACTCCTGGTCCGGACCGACAGTACTGCCACGGTCTGGTACATAAACAAACAGGGAGGCACCCGCTCGTACCCCCTCTGCAGGGAGGTGATGCGGGTGTGGTACTGGGCAGTCCAGCACAATCTGCACTTGACAGCAGTCCATGTCCTGGGCATCCACAACGTCCTGGCAGACAGCCTCAACCACACCACGGCGCGGGCTCACAAGTGGGAACTGAAGCAAGACATGGCAGAAGGTCTGTTCGACCAGTGGGGCCATCCAGAACTGGGCTTTTTTGCCTCCTCATCCAACGCAAAACTAACCAATTTTTGCTGGCTTGTTCCCGGGCCTGGTGTTTTTTGGTGAGTTGCTTTGTCACTCTGTTGGACAGGGAGGTTTCTGTATGCCTTCCCTCTCTTCCCAATTGTGCAGAAAGTCTTGCTGAAGCTTCAAGCGGAGGGTGCACACGTGATTCTCATTGCCCTTCTTTGGCCTCGGCAGATCTGCGTTGGAACCTCCAGTACTTCCCTCTCCTGCACAGCCTTCTCTCTCAGGATCAGGACAACCTGGTGCACCCAGGACTCAAATCTCTCCACCTGCATGCATGGCACCACTGGGCGTAGCAGTGTCATGTTTCTGGGTTTCCTCCCGAGTAGCCCAAGTTTTAGTGGAAGCCAGAAAACCGTCCACCAGTCCTACGTATGCTATGAAGTGGAAGAGGTTCACTATCTGGGTGACTGCCAGGGATCTGGACCTCTTTTCTTGCCCGACACGCCAGGTCCTAGAGTACCTCTTGCATCTTTCTGATTTGGGCCTCAGCTATTCCTCGCTGAATGTCCATCTTTCAGCGATATCTGCCTATCACCTTCTGGTAGATGGCAAGAATATTGCTCAGTTGGAGGTCTCCAAAACCTTCCTTAAGGGGATCCTTCACCTGAAACCTCAGATCTGTAGTCCTGTTCCCTCCTGGGATTTGAATTTTATTTTAGAGAAGCTTACTTTGCCCCTTTTAGAAATGTGTCTGCCTCTGACATTTGTGCTGCGTCCACCTGGAGTACCATCCATACGTTCATGAAGTATTCCAGTCTGGACATCGCCTCTAGGCGCATGGCCGGCTTTGGACTGGCCATCCTTCAGGGCCTATTGTCTTAGTCTGTGTCCTGCTTTGCAGATCCTTCCACCTACAGGACATCAGTCTCTGACTGTTCCTTCTTGACTGCTTGGAATTTGGTCCTAGATGTAATGACCTACTGTAGGAACCCTCACGAAGTAATATACAACAGTTCCGCAAAAACTTACTGTAAAAGTAGATCTTCAAGAGAGGTTCCTGCAGTAGGTCATATTTTCCCTCCCACCTTCCCCCAGCTTTTGCTTATTCTTTCCTTTCCCAGGGTGCTTTTTAGCAGCTCAGGGCTCAAGGAGTTTTCTCCTTTCTCCCGTTTACTTTTCCTAGGTCTTCTGATGGGAGAACTGGAAGGTGGGCGTGGGGACCGCCTCCTTTATAGTATCACACTGACGTCCCATCAGGTAACGCCGGGGGCAGTCCCCCGCTATGGATTTCTAGCTAGAAGTTTGTCATGTGGTCCTGATGCCAGCAGGCACAGTCCTACATGTAATGACCTACTACAGGACCCTCTCTCGAAGATCTACTGTTACGGTAAGTTCTTGCGTAACTATTATTTCTAGGAGTGGTATATGATGTTCATCTACATGGACCCACCTAACCTCCCCTGCAGCGAGCAAGACCTGGCATCACAGGGCGGTGCTAGGGGAGTTACCTCCCGGTTGGGTGTGAGGAGCCAGCTTGAAGACTTTCCAGCACATCTTAAAGGGAAAGGACACTGCCAGGACGTGTGGATGAACATCATACACCACTCCTAGAAAGTACAGTTACGTAAGAACCTACCATACCTCAAATAGCAGAAAAGGTTTTGGCACTCACAGACTCATTAGAGAAACGCGTAGAATTAAAACATAATTTAATAAAATACCACACAACATAACATAATTCCTGACATGTTTCAGACTGACCGCACAGTCCTTTCTCAAAGGTTTAAAAGACATCTAGAGAACACAGCACTTGTGTCTTAACATAAATTATCCAAGCAAGCATTCAATTAATTGCATCAATCATTACAAACAGGTATCCATTAAAAACTGCTTAATTTAAATATTGACATCTGCAATGAGACACACTCACTAAACAATTACAAATCTAATACCATTAAATATAATCCTTTTCTAAAACGGATAAACAAAACCTAAATCTTAAAATAATCATGTCTTATAATATAAAGTACAGACTGCATAGCAAATAACAGTTTAACGAAGCAGGAGAGAGAGCGTAAGGAAGAAACAGATGGGGGGGCATGACAGCATAAGCAAATGCCTAATCTACGGAGAGACAGTAAACATTTATATATTGTTTCAGGGATCAAACCACCATCTAAATAGGACTCTGCTATAATTCCAAACTATTTAAATATAGAGTAATGTCTTGTTATCGATCTTTTAAATATGAGTACAGTTCCAAAGGACCATTCAATCCTGGACTTATGTATGCTGTCAAAGTTAATATCCAAAAATTCTCTCTTTGTAAGACTAAATTGTTATAATCCTCACCTCTTGGACTTCGATTAACTTTATCTATTACCATGAATTTAAAAGAATGGCAATCAGGCTTCTTTGCCGTAAGGACATGAGCTGCTGTAGAGTAAGTGTTGTCCCTTTTCTGAATGGCACGAACATGTTCCCCTATTCTCATTTTGAAGCTCTTAATCGTTTTACCAACATAAAAGGCATTGCAATTGCAGACAGCCAAATAAATCACCCCCTGCGTATCGTAATTAATGAACTGTCTCACCTCAAATCTTTTATTATTATTAATGCTGGAAAACCATTTATCCTGAATTATAAATTCACAATAAATACATCTTTTACATTTAAAATTTCCCTTTGCTTTATTCAGCCAAGTCTCTTTGGATTTTGTTCTATAATGACTCCTGTGTTAACATATCTCTTCAAGTGGAGACTTTATTATAGCAGAATCTCACTGGCTTATTCACTACTTTATGTAATCCTGGTTCAACTCCCAGCACATGCCAGTGTTTCCTCACTGTATTTTCGATCTCTTTGGCATGTACTGAGAAGTTCGTCACAAAATTAAATCGATATTCCATGTTTTAATCCCTTTTACTATTTTGTAAAAGACAACTCCTTTCCGTATTTCTAGCCCTAAAAAGAGCTTCACCTATGTTGTTCTTATTATATCCCCTCTGTACTAATCTAGCTGTTAAATCTTCTGCCCCCCCCCTTTCAAAATCTACTGCTTCAGTGCAGTTACGCTTTGTCCTGAGAAACTGACCTATTGGTATGTTTCTCTTTACATGTGTTGGATGACAACTACTTGCTAAAAGGATGGTATTACCATCTACTTCTTTACGGTACAGGGTAGTTTTCAACTTTCTTTCTTTCATTAACCCAGTCATCAGATCTAAAAACGTAATTTTATCCCTGGAGCTAGTTACCGTAAACTTCCAAAAAATATTTGTTTCATGCAAGTATTTGACGAAAGAATTAAGACTCGCTTCATCACCCTGCCACAAGACGAATATATTGTCAATAAAACGTTTACAACATAATAATTGTGTGTTGTAAACATTTACATTACCATTAAAAATAAACTCCTCTTCCCATTTTCCCACAAACAAATTTGCAATAGATGGTGTACATGTAGCTCCCATTGCTCTTCCCCGTATCTGCAAAAACAATTCCCCATCAAATGTAAAAACATTGCACTTCAAAATACATTCCAAAAACTTAATTAATAATTCAGAATTACTGATATTTGAATGATTAAAAAAAAATGCTGCTGCATCCAAAGCTCCCTCATGTGGAATGTTTGTATAAAGAGATTCAATGTCCATTGTTACTGAAAGTACATTGTCTGGTATTAACATATGTTCAAAAAGATTCAAAATCTCTTTAGTATCCTTGATATATGAAGGTAAATCCCATACTAAAGGTTTTAGGAATGAATCCACATATCTCGAAAGGGGTTCCGTCAGGGATCCTATACCACTCACTATCGGACGTCCTGGTGGATTCTCTAGTGTCTTATGAACCTTAGGAAGAATATAAAAAGTGGCTCTGATGGGATTCGAAACAGTGAGGTAGTTTTTCACATTTACATCTATAAGCCGTTTTAGAAATGCATCCCCCTATTATTTCATCAATCCCATACTTAAATTCATATGTTGGATCCTCTTTAATTTTAATGTAGTATTGGGTATCATAAATTTGTCTATGAACTTCCATAACATAAATTTCTCTGTCCATCAAGACCACTGCTCCTCCTTTGTCCGCTTGTTTAATAATAATCTCTGTATCCCTTTGTAGCGTTTGAATAGCCTCCCTTTCAATTTTCTTCAGATTATTATAGAAATCAACATTTGATGAGGAACAAAAACTTTATATATCCCTTTCGACTAATTCTTTAAAAATTGACAACGCTGCACATGGGGGACCAAACTGAAGGATTCCTGAATTGAGTTGGTTCATTTCACCCTGTCCCACTTCATTCTAACTCGCATTTCTTTTTATAATAAAAGGCTTTAATATTTAGTTTCCGAAAATTTAAATGCAGATCTATTAAAGTCTGAACTCGATTTAGGGGCGCCGTTGGTGCAAAGCCCAGTCCTTTTTTTAAGCAGATCAATTTCTCCAGTAGTCAGTTCATGTTGTGAAAGATTAATAATCTGACTGACAGAGGTAACAGAATTGCAGTCTCTTACCTCCTCTGTTGGTTCCGGACTCTGTTCCCAAAAGGTTTTCTCCATAAATTCTTCCCCCTGTAACGTCCTCGAAATGTTCTGTTGCCATATTGCCTTTCTGTTTCTTCTTCCTCGTCGAATTCTCTTTCTCTTCGAAAATCCCGCATTCTCTCCTGAAACCTTGGACTTCTTCGTAGAGGTGGTGGGACATAAGGTGCAGTGTACGTTTGGTGTTCTCCCACTGGTTGTGAGTCTGTAATTGGCTGTTCCTTCTGGAAAGGACGTGCACATACATTTTCCCCATCTGTATCACTATGGTCTGTACTAAAGTCTGTGGAGTATTCAAAGGAGATGTTTATATTTTTAAAAATACTCTTTCTTTGATAATTGTTCCACCTAAAAGCAGTCCCTCTTTCAGAATCCCCTTTGTCTCATTGAAATTTCTTCATTTTAATCCTCTGTATTTCTAAATCCAATTTTGAAATAGATTCTTTAAGACTTAAATTTAACTTATCAAAATCTGTGTGTATATGAAATTTCAAAACCTCTGCTTCTTGTTTCTTAATTCCTTCCTTAATCACACATTCTTTTTCTTTGCTGTATTTAACGATTAATTGCATTAATTTCGAACTTGCATCCAGCAATATATTTTCCCACTCTTGAATAAATGATGGACTTTCAGTCCCACACGCTGGTTACGTTCCCCCTCCTGCTTTGGCTAAACTGTTATTTGCTATGTAGTCTGTACTTTTATATTATAAGATATGATTATTTCAAGATTTAGGTTTTGTTTATCCGTTTTAGAAAAGGATTATATTTAATGGTATTAGATTTGTAATTGTTTAGTGAGTGTGTCTCATTGCAGATGTCCATATTTAAATTAAGCAGTTTTTTAATGGATACCTGTTTGTAATGATTGATGCAATTAATTGAATGCTTGTTTGGATAATTGATGTTAAGATATAAGTGCTGTGTTCTCTAGATGTCTTTTAAACCTTTGAGAAAGGACTGTGCGGTCAGTCCGAAATATGTCAGGAATTATGCTATGTTGTGTGGTATTTTATTAAATTATGTTTTAATTCTACGCGTTTCTGTAATGAGTTTGTGTGTGCCAAAACCTTTTCTGCTATTTGGGCTCTCTGTTGGTTTTAGAGCACCACTTCCCAGTGCGCACTCATTTAGAAAAAACTTACCATAACTGTAGATCTTCTGAGGACTGTCTCTTGCAGTAAGTCATTACTTATGGGAGTACCACCAGGTGGCACTGTCACACAGCAGTTTCTTCCAGCAGTCTTCCGTGGGGGCCGCCCACACGACATCACTTCCTGTGGATGTGTGTAAGAGTGGGTGGCCCCCAGTACCCTCTGTTCACCGTCGGCTTCGGCGAGCACGGCCTGGACCGAGGAAAGCGAGGGCCAGAAAAACAGAGAACTGCGATCCCACCCAATGTCCTGAGTTGCAGATTTGAGACAACAAGGCAGGGGGATGGAGGGCGGGGAGACTTACTGCAAGAGACAGTCCTCAGAAGATCTACTGTTATGGTAAGTACTTATGGAACTATACTGTCTTCTACAGACTGGTCTCTTGCAATAAGTCATTACTTATGGGAGTTTACCAAGCAGTAAAATCCAAATGGGAGGAAAGGCAAGGCTGGAAGCTGGGCCAGAGGGCACGCCCGGCAGTCAAGCCTGTGCAAAACCCAGCTGTCCACGATGCCAAAGAAGCTAACGTCATAGGAAATACGTCAACTGCAGCCATACCCGCTCTGGCAGATAGGCCAAAGGTAGGGAGGACAACATGTATAACATTTAGTGGAAATGTCAACTCAAACCTCTTCTGTGCAGGCAGATAGGCCAATGGTTAGGCGAAGACAATTGGCATGAAATCATAGAGAAATGTCAACTCAAACCACACCCGCTCAGGCAGAAAGGCTCAAAGATGGGTGAGGACAGCATGCAGGAGTCATGACGTAGAAAGAACTGTAGGAAGCCAGGCACAGTGATTCATCCTGACGAGGCAGAGGTCGACAGGCTCTGGCAAAAAGTCAAATCTAGGAAATATACAAGTAGAATGGATCAGAGAGTAGAAAATGGAGCACCGGTGGAAAAACATCCCAGATGGTCAGAGGAAGGAATAACTGAAGGGCTCCAGCAGGGAGAGCAGCAGGAATTCCAATCAGATCCGCATGAAGAAGCGAAGCACCCAGTCCGGGAGCAATCCTCCAAAAAAGATAAAGAGATCCCTGAGTGCCTCCGAGGCCTGCAAGAGGAGGCGGGGAACCCTGGAAAGCGGTTTAAGGCACAGAAGTGGGTTCCGCCCTGTGTGAGGGGCGGGAATGCTGTGGAGGGGCAGACTGAGCCGTCCCCCCAGAGGCCATACCGTGGTCCAGAGAGGCACCCCGGTAGGGGGCTGGGCATGAGGGCGCCCACCTGCAGGGGCGCGGGGTGGACCTGGGGCGATAGAGGTCCTGAACAGACCGGAGAGTATGCCCCGAAGCCTAGAGGGAATCTAGGATGGACTGAGCATCAGGTCCAAACAGCAGGTTCCCAGAAAAAGGGGCATTGGTGACCGACAGCTAGACGCCGGGCAGCAAATCTGAAACCTGCAGCCAGGCGAAGTACAGAAGGGCGACGCTGGAGGCCAAGAGGCGGGCCAATGCACCAACTACATCGAAGCACACATGGAGCAGGTGATGAGAAAGGGAAGGTATGGCAGACAGCGGCTGAGCTGATCAGGGACACGAGGGGCAGGGCGAGTGGAAGCAGGACGAAACCAATATGAGAGAGTGCGTGAAAATACTCGGGAATCAAAGGCGGGGCAACCATGGCAGGCTCCTCGGGAACGTTGAGGTAGGCAGCCATGTCCCAATGAAATGAGTCCAGATCTGCAGCAGGGAAGCCAAAAGTGTGCTTTTTCTGCAGCATAAGCTCCATGAAGGAGGGATCCATGAGAGGGGAAGGATCTGGGTGTTCTGGCGGGGCGGCCTCCAAAAAGGAGGACGGGGGGGGGACCAAGTTCCCCATGGTCCGAGAGGAGCCCGCCAGGAACATCCCCCATGAAAGGATCCCCCATCCCGGAATCTCCATAAAGGGAGTCCACAAAAATTGGGGGGGGGGGACCAGGTGGGAAGCGCCAGATCCGGGTGCAGGCACCCGGGCGGAGTGGAGGATGAATGGGACGAGGCCGGACCCTGGCCCATAGACCATAGGATCTCCAGCACAATGCGAGTGATGCCCAACACTTGTGACGGGGGAGGTCCAGAAATGGAGGGTGCCCAAGGGCGGTGCTAGGAGGAGGGCGAGCCATCCTGGGAACCACTGACCCCGAATAGCGGGGGAAGGCATTCCGACCCTCGTGGTCCAGGACCAACAAAGGGGTAAGGGACTCAGGGTTGGGTCCTCTCAGCAGGGCCAAAGGCTCAGGAAAAGTCACGTCTAAAGGGCACAAAACGGATGATGGGGGGAGGGACCCCCGAGGACGCCGAAACAAGGTGCCGGGACGAGCAGGGGGAGAGCACGGGAGCAAAGCCCTGAGCAGGGAGTGCCCCAGGGTGGGAGGCCCGCATCGCCAAGGGAAGCATCCCTGTCAAGGAGGGAAGGAGGAGAGGCGCCTCCATCAATGGTGGAATCATCTCCGTCTGCGAGAGACCAGAAACAAGCCTCTCCAGCGACGGAAGCCATCCCGTCAATGGGAGAGGCGTCCCCATCGACAAGGAGTGCCCCATCGATAGAGAATAAGCCTCCGTCGATGAGAGAACAGCAGAATCATGTCCCGTCGATGGGAGAAAAGCTCCCGCTGATGAGGGAGAGTAAAGAACACGTGTCGTCGATGGGGTAAGCATCCCTGTCGACGAGGAACGTTCCGTTGACGGGGCAACACAGCCTGTCGATGGGAGACATGCAGAAACAAGCTCCGGTGATGGGACGTGGCCAGTTGAAGATAAAACAAGCCCAGCAGGCTCAGTCGACGGAGGGAGCAGCCTCGATGACGAGGAATATTCCGTCGACCATGGAGGAGCCACCGTCGATGGAGTAAGCCAGAGGGAGTGTGAGGAATGTAAATCCTGCGGCTTCCTATGCCTAGAACGAGAGCCCTTGGCAGGGGAGCCTTTAAGGTGACCCACCGAGGTCCATTCCAGCTTGGCTGGATGATCAGCCATGAGCAAGTCCCAAGGCCTACCAAGAGAGCCTGGGCCAGGGAGCAGCAGGGGTGCTGTGAGCAAGAAGGGCTGGGGGCACTGTGAGGAGCACAGGCCCGGCCTAGTGGAAGTAGAAGAGCCAGGGTCTGGGAGTAGTACACATACCCAGGACGAGAGGAGGAGCCAGGAGTGCAGCGAGTGGTGCACAGGCCCAGGTCCTGAAAGTTGAAAAGCCAAGGCCTGGGAATGTTCCACAGGCCCAGCAGAGAGAAGCTAAATCAGGCTGGGCTGTTAACAGCAGCCCTAGTGAATCCCCAGACCCAGCTAGAGTGCCTGGGCCAGGGAGCTCTAATGGAACATTGGGCCTGCTGTATAAAAGAAGTCTGAGGGTACTGTGAGTAGGTCACAGGCCCGGAACAGAAGGTAGAACAATCTGTTCAAGTTCGAGTCGAAGACTGTAACCCAGGAGGTCAGGAGAGCTGACTGTGCGAGCTGAAGCCGGCAGGAAAATGAACAGAGGGTACTGGGGGCCGCCCACTCTTATACACATTCACAGGAAGTGATGTCGTGTGGGCAGCCCTCATGGAAGACTGCTGGAAGAAGCTGCCATGTGACATCGCCACCTGGTGGATACTCCCATAAGTAATGACTTACTGCAAGAGACCAGTCTGTAGAAGATCTACTGTTACAGGTGAGTAACTTGTTTTTCTTCCAAGGGATCTCCCAGTAGGATTAGACCTCTCATCCCTACCTGCCCTTACATAACCTGAATCAGGTTCAGCAATACTTTTATGGGGGTTCTTAATGTTGCCATTAATCATTGTCTTCACTTAGTGTTTTGATCACTCAAGTATGACTAGGACACCTAGCTCTCCTTTTAGTGTGTTTTCTTTTTCCTGTTTGGAACCAGTCACCTTTACGAAGGGAAGGGTGTTATTGTTATGGTTACACTTATTTCATTTGGATAATCTAGTGTTTTTTTCATCTGCAAACATGAATCTGGCAGTTAGAATGAACACAGTCCACCTAGAGGCAGCAGTTTGAATGCATCATTCTGAGTTCCATGATTTGCATACATTCCACATTATATCAGAGCCTCCGGGGGCAGTCAGAGATTCTGAGCTGACTGTATATGGCTAATCCTACTGAGAGATCCCTTGGAAGAAACAATATTACTATGGTAAGTATTTTTTTCTAATGGTCATGGCTGGGCAGGTTTATGACATGGCTAGGTCTTCTTGATATATAAGACCGGGCCTGCCAGGTGGTGTGGCTGGATCTGCTAGATAACTTTTGCTAGACTCATTTGATGGTATGTCTGGGCCAGCATGGTGGGTTACCTAGGCTAGCTTGATGAGTTGGCTGGACTAGCTTGATGAATTTGGCTGGGCCAGATTGGTGAATTTTACTGGAACAGCTTGATGGGCTTGGCTGTGCCAACTTGATGGGTTTGGCTGTGCCAGCTTGCTGACATGGCTGGGCCAGATTGATGGATTTTACTGGGACAGCTTGATGGGTTTGGCTGTGTCAGCTTGGGACATGGCTTTGTAAACATGATGAATGTGGCTGGGCCTGTTTGATGGTATGGCTAGGCTAACTTGAAGGGCTTGGCTAGGCCTTCTTGTTGGATTTGATTGGGCCAGCTTAATGACATGGCTAGTCCAGATTGATGAATACGTTTAGGACTGTTTGATGATGTGGCTAGGCCAGGTTTATTTTTGTGGCCAGGCTAGGCTTATTGTCATGACTGGGTCAGGTTGATAGCTAGGCCTGCTTGATGTATGGGGCTGGGCCAGCTTGATGGCGTATCTTGGTCAGCTTGATGTTGTCACGTGGCCTAATTGATGGTCATGTCTGGGCCTGCTTGATGGACGTGACTAAGCCAACTTGCTCTTTTGAGGTTTGGTTAGCTTTATGATTCTGGCTGAGTCAGCTTGATGGTTGTTGTTGGGCCATCCTGATAGTTGTGGCTGAAAAACAAAGAACGTGGTAGGGCTGTGAAGACTTCTAAGAGTCAAGGTGCTAGGGATTTGAGCTGCACTGCTGGCTTTTGCTAACTATTGCATTTGCTGTAACCAGAGAAGCTGAGCTGAACATTAAAGTGTTGGAATCCGCTTTGCTTCTGTCCTCCTTTTGTATGCTACCACGCTCTTGTTTTTTTGCTTTGTCGGAGGTATGCTGCCTCCCTTGTGGTAAGCATCAGCTGATTTCTGTGATTCTTGGCTCCTCTCAGGTGGATTTGTTTGGTTGTGGCCGAACCAACTTGATGGTTGTGGTTGGGCCAACTTACTATTCGTGGTTGAACCGCCTTGATATTCATGGGTGGACCTGCCTGATGATTGTGGCAGGGCCTGCTTGACGCATGCCTGGTGGGTCACCGTGATTGTTGGTGAACAAGTTTGATGGTTGTGGATGGGCCAACCTGGTGAGCCTGCTGATGGTTGTGGCTTGGGCAGCATAATTGGGCATGCTTCACAAATCTGCCCGGACTTGCTTGATATGTGTCTGGGCCTAATAGATGGTATTGATCTTCCTGGACATAAGTCTCCACCACTCATTCACACTAGTGGGATTGGCGCCGGAGGCACTAAGACCCATCGGGAGCAAACTTTTTGCTGGAGAATTACGTGTGAGAGGCAGGCGCCCGCCGAGACACAGCGCCCCGCGAGCAGCGTGGCTTTCGGCCGTAATGACCATCTCGGCGGCGACCCTCAACCGCCTCAGTTCCTTTTCCCGCCCGTCGAGTGCGCTTCAGTAGACGGCGTCGCTCGCCTGTCGAGTCAAACTTCAAACTAGCCATAGTTTTCAGTTTGTTTTTGTAACATTATCACGTTAGTAGTATCGCTTAGTTTTATTCTATTTTTCGTAAAATTTTCTAATATTTAAATTTAACTTACTTGAAGAAGTCTCGGCCTACTGGACGGAGTGACCATGAGCAGGTCAGGTGACGGTAGGAGACTTCGTGTAAAGCTGTTCAGTCAGCGGGCTGGGTCGGTCAGCCTCCTTCTCCTCAGCGGGGTTCGACTACGGTCAGTCCGATGCCCGGGGATGGAGGTCCCCGCCGGCATAAAATAGCGGTGCATTTCAGCGCCGTTATTCGAGCTCTTCTTGACCCACAGGTCAAAGAAGCATCACTAGAAGTGAGCCCTCTGTGGTCATGTCTGCGCGTCGGCGGTGGGTTATCGTTGCTAGTTGCCGGTCTCCTTCTTGAGTCGCCAGCTTCC
This sequence comes from Neoceratodus forsteri, assembly GCA_016271365.2. Classification (NCBI taxonomy): domain Eukaryota; kingdom Metazoa; phylum Chordata; order Ceratodontiformes; family Ceratodontidae; genus Neoceratodus; species Neoceratodus forsteri. The sequence continues at coordinate 1,058,180,826 of CM028130.1, read as the reverse complement.
GATAATAATAGTCCTCGACGCCGGACCCTCCCGCCTATAGGTAGGGCTCCAGATGAGCAGTTTCATCAGTGGGCCGCTCTTATGGAGCGATGGGCTCGGAGGTTGGTTCTTCTGCCTGGCTCGGTTACCTCGGAGCCCTCGGGCTCCTCCGGCGATCAGGTAGGGCGGTTGGACCTTCCTAGTCGCGCGGCGCCTTCTTCGGTGCTAGCGACTCCGTGCTTAGGTGTTTCCCCCCCTCACATGGCTGCGGCGCAGGGGGCCTCACCGATGCCCTTATCTCCTGGTATTTTTCCTTCTCTTGTTTTCCAGGTTCCCGGGGCTTTTCCGGCGCCTTCTGCAGGGTCTGTGGCCGTGTCGGCGCCGTTTTCGGGGCCGCCGGAGCTTGCGGCGCCGTTGGCGGCGCCGCGTGGTCTCTCGGCGCCGTTGGTGGCGCCGCGTTGTCTCGCGGCGCCGCCGGTGGTGCCGTTGGATCGGGCGGCGCCGTTCGCGGCGTCGTCTGCGATGCCGTTCGCGGCGTCGCGCCAGCGCGCCGTTGGCAGCGTCGATCCGTGGCGCCGTTGGCGGCGCTATGCTGTGGCGTCGTCTGGCGCCGCCGGGCGTTGCGAAACGTGCCTCTTGACGCCCGTCGCCTCCTCGATGCCGTCTTCAGCCCGTTTTGCCGTCTCGGCGCCGGCAGCCAGGGACTCTCCTTGTTTTCTGCCATTTCCTCCTCTCTAATTTTCCTCCTTTCCTGTCCAAACAGTCCTTTCTGGACCATCAGGAGATGATGTTGAGCCTGACCCAGACCTTCGGTTGGGTGATGAAGTGGAGGAAACAGGATCTTTCTTTGCTACAGAGCCTGTGGTGAGGACCTGTCCTTTAAGTCTCTGTTGAAGAACCTGGGATCCACTCTTTCTCTCCAGACTACAGACATCGATCCTGGGAAGATATTAAGACTCCAGTATCTTCATGCTTCGGAGATCCCTACGGATTTGACTCCTCCGATTCAGCCTTCCTTGAGGAGCTGTCTCAAATGGTATGGAATAACCCTGCTCTTATTCCCTCAGTGGCTAAATCCATTGATAAAGTATTCAGCTCCCAAGGATCGTCCCATTTTGGCATCCCAAGCCTTTGCGGATCCTATTGTAGTCCTGGCAGAGAATGACAAGGTCGATTCTTCCTCAAACTACTACAGCTCGACCTATTAACAAAGAGTCTCGTAAGATTGATACATTAGGTAAGAGAGTCTTTGCTGCCTCCACTCTAAGTATGCGTGTTGCCAGTTATCAAGGCTATTTTCTCTCAGTATGAGTATATCCTGTGGCACTCTATGAAAAGAATGGTTGAAGCTCTTCCAGATTCGATTCCAAGTCAGAGCTTCTTCTGACCGTTATTAGAGGTATTGAGGTCAATAACCAACAGGTCAAAGCCGCCATGGATGCTTTGACACTGCTTCTCGCTCAGCAGCCGCGAGGATTGTACTCGGCGCCATTCCTGGCTGCGTGCTTCTGGCTTCACGAATGATGCTCAGCAGCAGGTGATGGCGCTGCCTTGATAGCTCCTTCCTTTTGGCCCTCAGGTGGAGCAAGCCTTAGAGGCCACTCAGAAGACTAGATCGGCCATTAAGTTGGCCAGACCTCCGCCTGCCCCTCAGGGGCATGTGAACAGGCGTCAGTTTCATAGTCGTCAGTCCTTTGAGGCAGAGGCAGGGGAAGCTTCCTTAAAGCCAACCTGCCCAACCTCAAAGAGAGCGCAGCAGAAAGCGCGGGACCTAAAGCTCCCAGCGCTACCTTATGAGTCGTTAGCCCAAGTTCCATCCACTCTGCCCGGTGGAACTTTCTCCTCCGGTGGGAGGAGTCGTCTGATGTACTTCTACAACCAGTGGAAGTCCATAACCTCAGACAAATGGGTTCTTGGATAATTCGCGAGGTTACTCTCTCAATTTCTTGGAACCCCGAGTTGTCCTCCCATCGACAACCCAGGTTGTCGGCCTCTCAATCAGATCTCCTCACGCGGAGATCCAGGGCCTCTGAACAACAGGGCAATAGAACTGGTGCCCCGCATCTGCGAAACACGGGTTCTACTCCCATTACTTTCTGGTTCCAAAGAAATCTGGGGATCGCCCCATTCTAGACCTCAGAAAGTTAAACAAATTCCTCCCAGGAGAAATTCAAGATGATTTCCCTAGGTACCCTGTTACCCTTGCTGCATCAGCCACGACTGGCTGGCCTCTCTGGATATGCAGGATGCTTACCAGCATATCCCGTCCACCCGACCACATAAATTCCTCAGGTTTGTAGCTTTGGGTCAGCATTATCAGTTCAGAGTCCTGTCCTTTGGGCTATCCTCGGCGCTTGAGAGTTTTACAAAGTGTTGTGCAGTTCTGGGCGCATCTCAGGAAAAAGTCGGACTCAGTGTTTCCCCTACCTGGACGATTGGCTTCTAGCAAGCCCTTCCGGCCAAGGGACTTTGGAAGCGTGCAAGCGACTTCTCGTCTTCTCACGTCCATGGGAGTTCTGCTGAATTTGAAAAATCTCAACTGCAACCCTCCCAGGGCTCCTTTTCATAGGGGCTTCTAGACACCTCTTCAGCGAAGGCTTTCCTTCCAGAGACAGAAGACTCGACATCCTTCCATTATGGCCCGTTACATCAGGGAGAACCAATCGGTTACAGCTCTCGATGCAAGCATGTTGGGTCTCATGGCGTCCTCGGTCTTCACTGTCCCTCTGGCCCGACTGCACATGAGAACCACCCAGTGGATGCTCTCCACTCAGTGGTCCCGACCTCTCACCCCAGTCTTATCCCATCAAGGTGGCGGAGCCCTTGAAGGTCTCTCACCTGGTGGTCTCAAGAGAGCAATCTCCTGGAAGGATTCCCCTTTGCTCCCCGGATCATCAGATCTCCATCACCACAGATGCATCGCTTATGGGATGGGGAGCTCACTGTCTCTCCCTCCACACTCAAGGTGTATGGACTCAGTTGAAACTCATCTCCACATAAATGTCCTGGAGATGAGGCGGTCCTCTATGCAATCCGAGCTCTGAAGGATGTCCTTTGTCACAAGAACATTCTCCTTCAAGCGGACAACAAAGCAGTGATGTATTACATCAACAACAAAGGCGGTGCTCATTCTTATCCCTTTGCAGGGAAGCAATGGGGTGTGGGAGTGGTGCTTGGGCACAAGTCTCTCTGATTCAGCGGTTTATCTGCCAGGTATACAAAGCGACCTAGCAGATCACCTCAGCAGAGCGGAGGCAGACCCTCACAGTGGTCTCTCGATCAGCCGTAGCTCGGTCCCTGTTCAAAGTGGGGACTCCAGACCTGGACCTTTTTGCATCCCCACTCAACGCAAAACTGCCTCTCTTCTGCTCCAGAAATCCAGGGCCTGGCATTTTCTGTCAGGATGCGTTCAGGCTGCGGTGGACAAAACGCTTTCTTTACGCCTTTCCACCACTTCCTCTAATCCAGAGAGTACTCCTCAAGTTCGAGTCTCAGGGGACCAAGATGATTCTCATTGCTCCTTCCTGGCCTCGGCAACTATGGTTTCCTCTACTCAACAGTATGTTGGCAGCCTCTCCGAGACCACTTCCTTTGCAAATCAGTCTTCTGACTCAGGGTTCGTTGGTCCATCCCAACCTGAAATCACTTCACCTTCATGCTTGGCTCCTGAAGAGATAGAAGTGAATCGGTTCAACGTCTCTCGTAGAGTCTCAGACATCCTTCTGGCTGCTCGGAAGCCAGCCACCCGAAAAACGTACGCTTCCAAATGGAAACGTTTTTCTCTCTGGTGTGCAAAATCCTCTTGGAATCCCTTTTCCTGTCCTCCTGGCAAGGTTCTGGAGTATCTTTTGGACCTATCAAACTTAGGTCTTCAATACTCCACAGTTAAAGTTCACCTTAGTGCCATCTCAGCGTTCCATGAGCCGGTTTCTTCCTTAACTCTGGCTCAGTTACCTATGGTGAAGAGATTTCTTAAGGGGATTCTCCATACCAGACCCCCTGTTAAGCGTCCAGTTGCAGCCTGGGACATTAACCTGGTGCTGGACATGCTCACTCGGAAGCCTTTCGAACCCTTAGCTACCTGTGAGTTAAAATTTCTTACCTGGAAGACTGCCTTCCTGGTGGCCATTACCTCAGCCACTGGGGTCTCTGAGATACATGCACTGATTCACGGACCCTCCGTATACTGTATTCCATAAGGACAAGGTAGTTCTCCGTACTCATCCTAAATTTCTTCCCAAGGTTGTGTCAGAATTCCATCTGAACCAACCTCTGGTACTTCCAGCTTACTTAGCTAATTTCCAAAATGAAGGAGCAGGCTCTTCATTCCTTGGATGTTAAGAGAGCCTTGCGGTTCTATTTAGATAGAACCAAGGATGTTCATAAGACTCAGCAACTGTTCGTTTCTTTCAGCGACACCCGGCTGGGTCAACCTGTCGCTATTAGATGTATCTCTTCATGGTTAGTGGCATGCCTTCGTCATTGCTATTCCATGGCTCAAGTTAAATTAGAAGGTAGAGTGTGCGCTCACTCTACTAGAGGCGGTCCTTGGCATCCCTAAGCGGAAATTAGCAATGTTCCAATTGCAGATATATGCAAGCCGCTACCTGGAGCTCAGTGCATCTTAGTTAAGCACTATGCACTGGATGTTCATGCCAGGCGGCATTCCGCATTCGACAGAACTATCATAATGAGGCTTCTATCTTAGGCAGCGTGAGCTCTGGCTTTCCTGCCGCCCTTTTGGGGGATTATCAGCTTGGTACTCTCCCACTAGTGTGAATGAGTGGTGGAGACTTATGTCCAGGAAGATAGGAAAATTACGTACCTACCGTAATTCTTGATCTTCTTGGATGAGTCTCCACCACTCATTCTCACGCCCACCCTCCATCCCGCGAGCTCACCGCTGTATTGGTCTTCACTCCCTCAAATCTTTAGGCCGTGAGGACTTCTTTGCTGACCCTTCTTACACGGGTCATACGGACTATCTTATGTCCGTTTTTTAATGTTGGGTTTACCCCTTTCGTTAGTTGCGCTGCACCTCCTTGGTAAAAATGGTACTGAGGCGGTTGGAGGGTCGTCGCCGAGATGGTCATTACCGCTCGAGCCGCTGCTCGCGGCGCCGTGTCTCGCGGCGCCGTCTCTCGAGCCGACCCTCCAGCAAAAAGTTTGCTCCCGATGGGTCTTAGTGCCTCCGGCGCCAATCCCACTAGTGTGAATGAGTGGTGGAGACTCGTCCAAGAAGATCAAGAATTACGGTAGGTACGTAATTTTCCTTTCTGTCAGCTTGAAATGGTGTCCGAGTCAGCTTGAAGGATGTGGCTAAACCTGTTGGTTGATATCATGACTGACCGCACTTGATGGACATGGTTGGGCCAGTTTGATTGACGTGTCTGGGCCCAACTGACGGTATGGCTGGGTAAGTTTGATGAACGTGCTAAGGCGAGTTTGAGGGTGTTATTGTGCCAGTTTGATGTGGTGTGGTTAGCCGATGGATGTAGCTGAGCACTGATTGATGGGCATATCTGCCCCTGGTTGATGGGCATTGTTGGGCCTGGCCGATGGGTTTGGCTTGGCCTGTTTGATATTACAGGTTCCACTTGATTGACGAGACTGGGCCAGTTTGATGGGCGTTCCTGTGCCAGCTTGATGGACTGATGGATATGGCTTGGTCTGCTTAATGAAGGGGACTGGGCCAGCTTGATGGACGATACTGTGCAGGCTTATATTGACTAGCCCAACTCAATGGGTATCTCTAGACCAGCTTGATAGTTTGCATCATCAGGCTGCTGTAGTGTGGTTGGACTGTGCTGCATTGCTGAATGCCCAGATTTAGCTCCAACCCCTCAATGTCAGCCTTATGCTGATGGGAGGTTAGAAAGAGCAATATCATGGCTGTTACTCATGAATGAGTGTGTCTCTTTTCTGATTACATTGTTAGCAGTGAAGGCAGATTTGGAAATGAACCACACGCCTGGAGGAAAATCTGACCAGCTGCCTCAGACTCTACAGCAAGAGTTCTCGTTGGTCAATTTGCAGATTCGCAATGTCAATGTTGAGGTAAGGCCTGCAGTCTCTTTTCCTTTACAGCTTTTGAATTGGACCACTACCCTGTAGCCCATATAGGGGACTTACATCTACCCCAGTTAAAAACATGACTTTTTCTTGTTGTTAAGGGCTTTTTTTTTTATATCTATTTCTTCCCCATCATGACTGGCCCTCCTTTCCACTGGGCCTCCCAGCTCCAACATCCCCCAGGACTTGCTGTACCTTCTCCTGGTATCCCCCATGTTATGGCGCAGGGAGTCCCCTCATCCTGCCAGTCTGGATCCAGATTCAGGAGGTGCTTGAGTCACCGGGTGCAGGGTCTGTGGAGGTCTGTGGTCATTGTATGCGACTGAGACTATTTTCCTGTGTGCAGCATATTGGGCATCTGCCCCGCCTCCCCTCCCCCCCTATTGTCAGCATTGGTGTGCCAACCCCCAGCTTCCACTAGGGACCAGGCTAACACCGACCACTGGATCCCTCCCTCCCCTGGAGAGGAGAGCAGTCCTCCAGATGCTTGATCCTCTCCCTTCGTGTCCGACCCCTGGCGACCCACTCGCACCATGAAGACGGGTTGTTGGCATGGCAGGAGGTAAGGCATTAATGCCTCAGCCCTCCATGCCACTGGGTCGGGCTTATTGTGAAGGATTAGTCTCAGCATAACTAAATATGGGTAGGACTTGGACAGCTCATTGGTTTAGCAAAGGGTTACAGAGCTTTTTGCTTGAAGGTCACAGGTTTGAGTCTGACACAGGTCAGTGGTAATCATAAGCCAGTGTCATCTAATGGTTGCACAGTGGCAGTGTAAAATGAATTCTAGGAGTGTGGATGTGGTTTACTATCCATACTCTGGCAGGTTCACTGGAATGGTCTGATTGGACAAACGTTTTTAAGCTAAACTTCTCCCACCACCTGGGCAGTAGATCCCGTGATTCAATTTCATCACTTCAGATCTTTCTTTCCACTGGAAGAACAGGTCACCTCCTTCACAGCTGCTGCTTAGGTTTTTTGGTGTGCCATTAGCGAACTTTCTTTCGAAGATTTTTCATGTTTTACTTCTTTTGTCTGGGTTCCTTCGACTCCCCTCGACGAACAATGTTGGCTCAAAGGAAGCAAGGATTTAAATTTTGTGTATGGTGCTGGCAGAAGATGTTAGTCACCAGCCTGCACGATACATGCTTTTTTTTTTTTAAAAACTAAGTCCACTTTATTGAACGATTTTCAAAAACATTCCAATACATAGAAAAGAAACTTATCACCAGGCAAAGAACCAAACTCAGCAATAACAAACAGTAATAAACAAGCAACAATTCCACAGTCAATACATAGAAATGAATAAAAGAAAAACAGGATGGAAAAAATAACACTTGTACTGTATCAATACAGATAAATATCAAAGCTGAACTAGTCATCGTCAACCAATTAAGTAGGCAAAAGAAAATCACATGTAAAATAAACACTATATGACTGCCTATTGGTGAACAAACACATACATGACACATAACATGCAAAACCTTCAGAAGGAAGTGTATAGAAAGTCCCTGTAAATACAACTCATTACTTAGGCAATTAACAAACATTTTCTCCCATCGAGCACTGAAACTGGGAAGGGCATGTCATAAGCTAGCCAGTGTTTTCTCCGTATGGAGAACCATTAACATTTCATTGTTCCACTCCCGATAACTAGGGGGTCGTCCCCCAGCCAGTGATGCAAAATATTCAATTTTGCCACAGCTACTGTAATGGCAGTATGAAAATTCTGGGGCCCTACCAGTTGATCAATTCCCAGACCTGTAAGGCATAATTCTGGAGTAAAGGCCTCCTGTAATCCCAGTAATGGATCCAGATGAGATTGAATTTGCACCCATAAATTACGAATCCTTAGACAGTCCCACAGAAGATGTTTTAGGGACATTTCTGGCAAACAGGACTCGGTAACTTACCCATTTTATGTAGCTTTTGAGGGATGAAATAAATATGTAGTATCTTAAATTGCTGGAGCTGTAACTTATCTAGTTTAATATAATGGAAAACAGAAAATAAAGTCCCAGGGAGCTGAAGAATCAAAAAAATCTCCTTGTTTTCCAAATTAATTCTCCCAATAAGTACTCTTTAACTTCAGTTGTTGACCAACAATATTTTGGATAGTTTTATATTCCGTTCAGTATTTTATTGTGCGACTTACTGTATGAAAAAGTCATTACAAATTATACAAAGACAAAAGTTCAGATTTCTACTGTATACAATATCTTTAAAAAGATACAAACATAAATACAATCAGATATCAGAAATTGTTTAAATATAAAATTCATCAGGGTAAGCATAACTTTACTGTTGCACTTTAATGTTGGTATAAATTCATAAAAATATATAAATTGACTAGCCTAGATCTTATAAACAGTAACAACTATAGACAGTTCCCATCTGTACTATAATTTCTTGTCTCTCCTTCCCTTCTTTAATTATCAATTTAATATAGTAATCAACATTACAGGTGGATTATCAATAAAATCTTTATGGGATTGTTAATTCCCCTTTTACAGTCATACAAACTTTAACAATATAAATGAGGACAAATAAAACCATCCTTTGGGTGCATCCTACTCTCAGCTGATTAATAAGCAATACTTTGGACATTAAATGTTCTACTTTATCTTTAATTAATCTCTGTTATAGTCTGTTTCTCTCTGTTGGAGATAATATGCAGTTTCTTTCTTTCTAGACTTCTGCAAAATCTTGCTGTTTCCTCCAGTTGTTTTGTATTAGAGGTTTTTAACAAGTAAGTTTATTAATAACAGGGTTCCATATCCAGGGTTGCTAAAATATTTCCCAAGTACAATTTTCTCTCATATTTATAAATAGGACAAAACAAAAGGAGGTGAGCTGGACTGTCTTCACCCGAGTTGCAGGCACATAAATTTGAATTAGATGTGCTGTAGAATTTTCTTAAATATTGACCATCTACACAGCCGAGAGTTTTGTACAATAAAGACATTGAATGTTGTTTATCAACTAAAGCTGCAAGTTCCCTGTAAGACGCACCCTTAGAAAAATGCCAAGGCGGGGGCCCAAACCACTTTTAACTGAGTAAATCAACTGAAAGAACAGAAACACCACTGAGGATGGTAATGAATTCATAGCACAACATTGCTCAAAAGTATCTAGGCGCTTCCCAGTAAATAAGTATGAAAGATGGTCCATGTGGACCGTGGGTAAAAAAAAGACTGAGAAATAGGCTTGTTTGCAATTTTTGAAATTGGAAGTAAAATTAATTGGTTGGAAAAGATCTTTTCATGGCACATATCTTAAAACTTGGTATAACTGTAGGTTTATCCAGATTGACCAGCCTCTAGGGCCGACACGTAAAGGGTGGGGTACACTGGACCAAGCAATATATGGTAAAATATTTGGAGCAGTACCATGCACTTTACACCGATAGGCCTGTGGTCTGCCACAAGGGAGTCGAGGTACCCAAATCCTTTCCCATATCTGGATGCCCCCAAAACAAAACTTTACTGGCCTGAGATTCAAGATAATACTAAAAGAAGTTAGGAAGTTGCAATCCACCGTGACATTTAGTCAGTGTCAACTAAGTCAAAGCAATGCGAGGCTTCTTATTTTGCCAAAGAAAATCTGTGATTAAGCTCTGCAACTGAGTAAACCGCAGTTTAGGTAATGGGACACCTAACATCATAAGGAGGTAAAGGAAATGGGGTGAGAGATTCATTTGGATAACCGATATTCTACTGCAAAGTGAAAGGGGAGGGCCTTCCATCTTGCCAAGTCAGCTGAAGTGGTTTGTACGAAGGGAGTAAGATTTTGATCTATAAGAGACTTAATGCCCTGAGTTATTTTGATTCCTAAGTAGGTAAGACTTGAGCATGTCCAGCAGGCCCGAAATTTGGGAGGCAATGCTTGTTTAAATGTATTAGTGTTAAGGGACCTAATTACAGTCCTGGATAAGTTCAGTTTATAGCCCGATATAAAGCCAAAATCTTGAGACACACGATACCGCTGGAAGAGAAACTGATGGATTTGTCAAATGTAAAAGAATATCATCCGCGTAAGTGGAAATTTAAAAAAAATGAGGGGGCCAACTGAAATACCTGAAATTTGAGGATAGCTAATAATATGTCTGATTAGTGGTTCCAAATAAAGATTAAACAAATAAGGGCATCCCTGACGTGAATCTCTACATAATAAAAAAAACTCTAATAACACTCCATTACAGCGGATACGTACCTTGAGGGTAGAATATAACAGTCTGGACCATTTAGTGAAATCATCAGGGAACCCAAAAGCCGCCAATGTATGAAATAAAAATGGCCACGAAACCCTGTCAGATGCTTTTTCAGCATCCTGGGAAACCAACACCGAAGGGATTTTAGCATCTACATTTTTTTCTCTCTGTTTTGTCTCTTGCATCCAACTGCAAAGTGTACCACCGCAATATCTCATGGAATTACTCTATTCCCTGGGCCGCCCCTGAAAAAGGGACATGACTGTCTCAGTGGGCGTAAATTACTCGGCCATCAAAATACAAATAAAATAAATTTTTCGGTTGATTTTTTTTGGAGGCCCATATTACACTTATCACAAAACTGGGTAAAGATCTTACTGATGTTAGTAATTATCGCCTGATCTCCCTTTTTTTGTTGTATTGTAAAAATTTTGTAAAAAAAAAAAATAATGAATGGAAACCTGCTATAGTATTTTAACTTTAGGTGTATTGTGTATTGTTAATCAGACTGAACAAAATTTAACATTTGTAGAAATTATTATTGCCACTCCTGTGTGTATATGGATAGTCCACGTGATTTGAGAAACCTGTTCATGTTTTTGATTGTTTGGCTTCTTTTATACAATATCAAATTGTGATTGTTTTTGTTTGTCTCTAAATGTATGTATTAGATATTTTAGGTTGGACCTCCTTGGAAATGATTTTTTTACCCAATGGAGTTTATCCTATTTTTGTTCATTTTTTTATGAATAAGAATAACATTTTTACAATACAACAAAAAAAGGGAGATGGGGCGATAATTACTAACATCAGTATGATCTTTACTCAGTTTTGGGATAAGTGTAATATGGGCCTCCAAAAAATCATCCTAAAAATGTATTTTATTTATTTGTATTTTAATGACCAGGTAAGCCCACTGATACTGTCATGTCCCTTTTTCAGGGGTGACCCGGGGAATAGAGACATTACATGAGATACTGCGGTGGTACACTTTGCAGTTGGATGGAAGAGACAGAAGAGAGAAATATATATATATATACGTGTACGAATATAATCTGAGGAAAGAGGCAAATATATAGATACGATGGTGTGCTATGAGCAGTAAGTCTGTTACTGTGTAGCAGGATGTTGACTCCTTTCACGTCCGGAGACATTCACCGTCAGTGATCCTTTGGTCAAGCGTAGACCATGGTACTAGAGCAGGCGAACTAGCCCAGTAGTAGTTATAGCATAAGACAGACTCTTAGATGCATTATATTATATATGTACAAAGTATATGAGTAGAGGAAGGTGTATACAGGAGAGGGAGGAGGTTTAGATGAGACAGACAAGCTAAGGATGGCGGGTGAAGGAGGGAGGTTAGAGGAGGGGATTAAGTGCAATTATAGTGACAAATTGGAGGGGGAAAGAAGATTTCCTTTTAGCGACTTTTAAACAGGGGAAGAGACATGCATGAAAGTAAACTGTGCGGTAGAGTATTCCATTTCTGAGGTGCAAAGGATGTGAAAGACCGCTTGCCTATGGCTAGACGAACTTTGGGAAGACTTAACAACGGGAGTTGGGAGTGTCTGAGGGTCCTGGGGAAGGACTTCATAATGAGCAGATCAGAGAGGATGGGTGGGGAAGGAAGGTGGATGAGTTTAAAGGTGGTTCATAAAACAGGGAAGCCCATTTTAGGCTCAAAGGATGGCCAGCATATAGGGACTTGAGAACGTCACAATGGTGGGCCTGAGCTGGCACCGCTTCAGTGAAGCAAGCTATCCTATGATATGCCTGTTTAAGTTCGTCCACTTCCTTGCACGAGGATTAAGTTAGGGGCAGTGCGATAAAGGAAGCCAAGTTTCTGATTAGTAGTTTTAATAATATTGCTTACATGTGTGTCAAAGGATAAATGTTCGTCAAGTGTTACGCCCAGGTATTTGAAGGACCCCACTCCTTCTGGAGGCAGACAAGAGGATGTGTTGACAACCAGAGGAAGCTGGGTGGTTAAGTCAAAGGAGGTATGATGGAAAAACATGGACTTACTTTTCTTTGCATTCAGCACCAGCAGATTCTTTTTGAACCAACCTTCCAGTTGCTGGACGTCTTTTTCCAGGTCAGATTGAATAGAGGAGATGTCTTTGCCGGACCGGTATAGTATATCATCTTCTACATAGAGCTGGATCGATGCCCTCCCCTGCAGTTTTGAGGCAAGTCATTGATAAAGATTGATAAAAATAAAGGCCCAAGGATAGATCCATGGGGACACGGTCCATGATTGGGGATAGGGAGGAGAGGGCACCGGCCCATTTGACACATTGGTATCTGTTAGATAATTAGTTAGATATCCAAGAGATGGAGTTGGAGTCGAGACCTAGAAATTGGAGCTTAGAGATAAGGAGAGAATGGTTAACTAGGTCAAAGGCCTTAGTGAGATCAGTGAAGACAGCCTCGGTGGCACTGCCCTGATCCATTGCCTGAAACATGTCAGAGGTGACCCTCGGGAGAGCAGATTCGGTCCCATGCGATTTTCTGAAGCCATGTTGGTGTAAAGTTAGGTTATTGGTCTGTTCAAGGAAAGAGTACAGCCCATTGTGTAGGAGTCTCTCCTGAATTTTTGTGATAGAACACAGGATGGATATAGGTCTGTAATTCTTAACAAGGTTAGTTGGGCCATTTTTGTGTACAGGGACAATAGTAGCAGTTTTCCATTTGTCCAGGATGGAGTGTGTGAGGAAGGATCTATTAATCAACAGTGCAGGTGGGTGGGCCAGTGCAGGTGCACCAATTCTAAGGAATCTAGGCAGTAGGGTGTCAAAACCAGGAGAGCTGTTGGGGTTGAGACCCAGTAAGAGCTTAAGGACTTCGTTACGTGAGGCAAGTTTTAAATGAAAGAGGGGACGGTGAGATTCAGGGTAGGAAGCTTGCAACGTAGGGTGGGTATTCGGTAGACCTACATTGTAGACGTCGAGGTCGGTAAAGAATAAGTTTATTCCAGTGGAGTTCTCTGAGGGTGAGGATAGATGTGGGCCTTTGGAGATCATGGTCTGTGGGGATTTTACATTCATTGCCCTTAAGGAGAGCATTGATTTGTGTCCAGAAGTGTTTAGGGTCGGTGAGGTTACTTATTTGCAGGGATTGTAGGTAGTTATGCTTAGATTTGGTTACTTTAGTTTTACAGGCATTCTGCAACTGCCGGTATGTCTGCCAGTCAGCTTGGAGCCCAGAGTTTTTGAAGGAACGCCATGCCTTGTCTCTGGAATGCATTAGTAGCCGTAGATCCTGGGAGAGCCAGGGGGAGTGGATTCCTTTGGTCCTTCTCAACTTGAAGGGGGCGTGGAGGTCAAGGATGGAGGTGAAGGTGTTAATTAAATATTCTAGCGCCTGATTTATGTCAGGAAGTGGTGATAGGGGTCCAGTCAGTGGAAGCAAGCCTATGCAGGAATTCATACGAACATATGAAAAAGCCAGCAGAAGGAAGGCCATTTGGTCTATCAAGTCTGCTCATATTCAGCCCGGTGGCACTAAGGGTTGAGGCGCTGGACGCCACACCTCGTGCCACGTCGGCAACCCGAGTTCGGGAGTGAGCTTGGGCGCCGGGGGTCAGCAGGGGAGGGATTGGATGGAGCGCCCGATGGGCTGCTCTCCGATCCTGGGGGGAGGGCGTTGATGCACCTGGTGCTCTGGCGGCTCCTGGTGGAGATCGGGGTGCCGCAGAAGCATGGGGCAGCATGTAACAGCGTGCCCAACATTGGCAGGGTTGCCGTACGCCAAAGCATCGGGGGAGGTGCACACGCAGGAGGGGAGGGGGCAGAACAAGAATAAACCTGGCTCGTCGGGATAGGCAACGGCACCTATCCTCCATTCCCAGCGACGGGTTTGTCTCGGCCAGCCTCATCGCTTCTCCACCTGGGCCCCGCCTGCACACCAGCGTCTGCCTTGTCAAGGAGCCCAAGGTAAGGAGTCTGGCTACCCTCCCCGAGCGGGTTAAACCGGGGGTGCGGGCGGGAAGGGGAGAGGGCACAGGCCACAGCGATCCTTGGGCAGGATAAGGACAAGGCTGCCTGAGAGAGTTCCCCCTGAGCCGTGACTGGAGAGAAAGATAGTTGGAAAAAAAAAAAGTCTGCTCGTATTGCAGGGTCCACAGCTTGAGCTAATGTCCCTGCCCTCCCTCCCTACTACTCCCATCCTCCCTACCCATGATCCTTATCTTCTCCCTATGCCTATCCCAGCCTCTCTTAAAGCTGCCCACTGTCTCCAGTGAGATTACCTCTTCCGGCAGCGCATTCCATGTGTCCACCACTCTCTCTGACCTCCCTCCTAAACCTCCCACCCTCCAGCTTAAGTCTGTGCCCCCTCGTGTTATGGTTGCCACTCAGCTTAAATAGATTCTCCTTATCAACCTTATTTATCCCTTTCAAGTACTTGAAAGTCCCAATCATGTCCCCCACTTGCTTCTGTCTTCCAGGGAGTACATATTCAGTGCCCTCAACTGCTCCTCATATGCCTTTTCCTGCAGACCCGCTATCATCTTTGTAGCCCTCCTCTGGACCTCCTCCAGCAGGTTAATGTCCTTTTTGAGGTGTGAGCACCAGTACTGAACTTTGTACTCTAGATGCGGCCTTAATGACCCGTACAAGGGCAGCATAACCTCCTCTCTGCTACTACTGATCCCTCTAGATATGCAGCCCAGCATCTTGTTTGCCTTTGCTGCTGCTTTCTTACACTGTGTGGAGTGCTTCAGATCACTAGTGATCATCACTCCTAGGTCCTTCTCCTCCTCTGATGCAGATACTTGGACTCCACCCAGGTAGTGCTCTGTCCTTTGATTCTTGGCCCCAGTATGCATAACTTTGCATTTCTTAGCATTGAAGCCAAGCTGCCAGATCCTGGACCACCTCCCCAGCTTTTCCAGATCTTCCTGTAGGTCCTGTATCCCTTCAGCTGTATCCAATCTCCTGCAGAGCTTGGTGTCATCTACGAATAGGCACATTTTGCCCTTAATGCCATCCACAATGTCATTGACGAAGACATTGAACATTTAATTCAGAGGTGTTAAAGTATGTTAGGTCTCTGGATTTGATAGTTTTTGGGGGAGGGGGAAGGAAAGTTATTTTTCCAGATATAGAACATCAGGGAGTTATTGCTTAGTGCATCTGGGAGGACTCCCAGTACTCTGATGTGGGTCTTATTGTTAGTTAACATCTGGTCAGATAGGGTGTGATTGCCTGTCTTCATGTTAAGTCTAGTTGGTTGGCTGATTAATTGTTCTAGCTTGGTGTCAGATATGGCTGACTGGTAAAGAGCACTTCCGGGGCCCAGCCAGTCAAGATTGAAGTCACAGAATATGGTATCTCTGTGAGGAAGGGTGTCAGTGCTGGTGAAGAGTTTGGCGAAGGTGGTGGATGCAAGTTTGGGGGGTAGGTATGTACATCCTATGGTCAGCTGCTTGACTTGGCCGAGAGTAATTAAGATGACTAGGTGATCAATGCCAGGGTTAATGTTTAGGTCGGCTAGTTTGTTGACTGCCAGCCCTACCATAGTATATATTAGTACCCCCCTCCTCTCTTGCTGGGTCAGTCCTGGCGGTAGGTGGAGTAACCTGGGAGAGCAATTTCTTGAGATTGTATGGATGGTTTTAGCCAGGACTCCGTTTAACAGAGAACATGTGGTTTATAATGTTGAGTCCAACTTTTGAGTTCAGCTAATTTACGTCTGACACTTTGAATGTTCATGTGGGCTATCTTAAGCCCTTTTGTGTCAGACCAGGTTGAACAAGGTGTTGGGAGGTTTGGCTTAGCCTTTTTAAAAGGTCCAGGGTTTAATTCAGTGTCGCTTGATTGCAGGAGTAAGCATAGGTGGGTGGGCGTATAAACGGAGACTTATGTATGCTTCGGGGCTGCTGCACAAGCATGATTGTTTTGGCATGCTGGGTGAAGACTAAAGTCCTAAGGTGTTGTGTGGGCTCATATGAGGTATGAGGTAGGTCATGATGGGGAGGTGAGAGAGAGGTTGAAAAGGTGAGTGGTAGTGCAGATTCTGTGCCTTTGCAATATAGATTATATTGAAGACCAGCCAGGAAGGAGCAAAATAAGAGTAAACCTTTGGTCGGAGGCAGGTTCATATTGCTTGGTTCAAGTGGTCTATATTTGAAAGGGCAGGTGAAAGACTGGCAAGGGTTAGGCAGCCTTGTCAGTGAAAGAAAGCTGAGTTAACTCGGTATCTAAGAACAGGAACCCAGAGTAAGAACTTACTGGAGGAACGGGAAATCATACAGTTAAGCTGTGTATCCTGACAGTTGGTTTACTTAACAACAGGGGACAGGGACTTTTGTAGTGGCTTAGGGTGGAGTTAAGCAAGCCCAGTAGCATAAATGTAGGCACTCTTTGTGAGGCTGTAATGGGAGGATGTTGCATTAGTTAGTTAACCAATGCCCTCTAGTGTGCATTGTGTATAACGTGCAGATGGAGGATTGGGCTGATAGGAAAATTTGCAACAGTACACTGCACATGCATGACTGCTCCAGCCCTCTATAAGTAGAGCCAGAAAAGGTGGGGAGTGGTGGGGGAGGATGGGGAAAGACGCACAGAGCAGTGGGAAAATTAAATTGCCCAAGCCTGCGCAGAGCAGTGCCCAGCTAGGAGCACAGTCCAGGGCTTCTCAGGGAACCAATCCGAGAGAAGAAGTTGAGGCGCTGCAACTAGTCGGAGTTTTCAAGTCAGATAAGTGCCAGAAATTCAAACTGCGCTGATTCGGGGACCATACCTTTCAGAAGATCAGGCTGCTTTGGCTGAGAGGGTGAGGTGGGCAGCAGCAGTAGTCAGAGGATTGCTGCAAGGCTGGGGTCTTCCAGCCCGATCAGGGGCTCCATGGATCTGCAGAAGAAAGGAGAGGTAGAGGAAATTAAAAGGTGAAAAGATTTGGGGCAGGGGGAGACAGAGGATGGCCAGGCAAAGCAGTAGAGGGGCCCCTAGAGACGACAGGGAGAGAAAGAATTAATCGGTGAGCAGGTTTAGGAACAATGCCAATGAAGACGGAGATAATTGCTCGGGGGATTAAGTGTCTGGGGGCAGGGCGGGTCAGCGCTGAGCCATGAGGGCAGGAGATGCAGCAAATAACACTGCGGGGGGAAGTTAGGCAGAGATCAGGAAATATTTTTAAAAGAGGCAGAGAATACAGATAAAACAAAGAATAAGAAGAGATTCACCGGGTAGAAGCAGTATATAACCCTGTGGGAGCAGTTGAGCAGAGAATCAGGAATTCATTTAAAAGAGGCAGAGAATGCGGGTAGAAGAAAGAAAAAAAAAAAGGAAAAAAGAGAGATTCACTGGGTAGGAGCACTACATCACACTGTGGGGGAGGTTGAGCAGTATGATAGAAATCAGCTTATAGGAGGTAGAGAATGCAGAAATTAAGGCAGGGAGATAATACAGAACAAAAAAAGAAAAAGAGATTGAGAGTCAGGGTAGATACAATTAAATACAGACGTTGGGCAGAATAGAGGTTAACTATTGCCAGCATCTAATCAATATATTCATACAAAATCTAGAATTAACTGCAGCATAGGGAATTGTGCCAAAAACAGACAGTTAAATAAATTTAAATAGCTGTGCTGAGCAGATTGTGCATTAAACAAGTAAATAAAACAAGCAGTACATTAAGTAAAGTTCAGAGCCTGAATTAAAAGTAAATTGGCCCGAATGTGCAGAGCAGCGCCCAGCAAGGAGCACAGTCCAGGACTTCTCAGGGAACCAATACAAGAGAAGAAGTTGATCTTTCAGAAGATCAGGCTGCTTCGGCTGAGAGGGTGAGGCTGGTAGCAGCAGTCAGAGGACTGCCGCACTGCCGGGGTCTTCCAGCCCGATCAGGGGCTCCGTGGATCTTTCAGAACTGATTAGCCTGGTAACAGAAATTATAAAAATCAGTCAAGTAAGGGGTCAATTCAACCTTAAAAGCCATATCAAAATTGGGGTAGAACCCATCAGGGCTCAGAGATTTGTCTGGTTTCGGGGTGGAAATCGCCCATTTAACCTCTGAAAACAGATGGAGGCTGCCAACAGCTGACACCGGTCCTGATTTATTTGGGGAAGGTCTACTCTGTGAAGAAAATCTTGGATAGCCTGGTCAAGGGAAGCATCATGAGGGACTTCCTGATAAAGCTGCTCATAATAATTTTTAAATTCTCGCACTGTCTCTAGGAGAAGTTAGGACCCCATTCCCTGAGGCCGACCGGATACCCGTAATCAGACATGCCATTTCTTGCTGTTTAAGTCTAAGAGCTAGGAGTTTACCAACTTTTTCTCCATGTACTTCATAATTGGTTTTAGCTCGAAAAAGTGCATATTCCGCTTCCTCCCTGTTGAGCTCAGCATACTTGGCATGCTCCTGATTAAGGCTGATCCAGTTGTGCTCTTGTGACAAGCGAGTAATACGTTTTTCCATCTCTTGAATTGAGTGCAGAAGCTCCTGCACCTTTTTCTCTCTTCGTTTTTCCTTTAAAGTAGCCAAACATATCAACTCCCCCTGATAACACATTTAAAGGCACTCCAACATGTATCCATAGCCTGTGAAGGAGAAGCATTTATCGTAAAAAAGTCCATTATAGATTGTCTAATCCTACTAAGACACCAATCATCCTTGAAAAGATGACTGTTTAATTTCCAGCATCTATCTCCCTCAGCAGTCAAGGATAAACCTAAGGAGAACAGTACTATGGATCACACAGTTCTTGACATTTGGGATATGATTCAAACTACAGTAAGAAGCACATAGTCTGTTCTGGAATGGGTATGATATACTGGCGAATAAAATGTATGTTCTCGAGCTGTGGGATGTAAAATACGCCAGATATCCACTAGCCCACATGAGTCCAGCAGTTCTCTAAAAGCTCTCTGAGCTAAAGATAGACATTTCCGGTTAGCTCCAGACCTGTCTTATTGAGTGTCATCTGGGGTCAAATTCCAATCTCCCATAATTATTTTTGGGAAAGGGCTAAAATCTGCAGTAATATTCTGTAATTAATAAAGAAGGGGGCGGGGGAGTCACTATTTAGACCATAAATACGTCCCAAGACAACAACATGTCAGTCAATCTTAACCTGTAAAAAGATATATCGGCCTTCCGGATATACAATGTCCTTAAGAATTTGAAAGGATACATTTTTTTCTCTTACAAGGATCAAAATGCCTGCTTGACGTTTGCTTGAGCCTGCACTATAAGAATGCCCTACCCAAAGACGTCCGGGGGGGGGATGGGCTTTCGCAGCTAAAATATGTGTCTCTTGTAACAATGCTATGTCTGGTTTTAAAAATGGCAAGATGTTTGAGAACCTGTGTACGCTTTATGGGAGAATTACCTCCCCCCCCCCTTTATGTTCCATGATACACAGGTCAGATGTGATATAGCCTTGATCCCATGAAAAAGAAGGAAATTGCATGTGGCTTGCCCTCCCAGCCAGTAAAAAATAGGCACCCATCCAATACTTCAGCCTGTTAGCAACCTGTATAGCAATCAAAAAATGAGCACACCATCCCACGTTCTGAGAAAAGAACTGTTGACTGTGGAATAAGATACAGCATCACAAAAAAAACAAATGCATTAAACAGATAAACAAACAAGACAACATCCTCAAGTTTCCTCTCTCACAGCAAAGTGGTCGGGGGTCGGGAAGACACCCCAGCAGATGATGAGAGATCATCACACTGCAAGTAGGTCGTGATGATTCAGGGCCATGAGTCTCACTTCAGGCACTGTTCTCTGATGGAAGATAGACATCTTTTATTCCTGTAAAGAGCAGGAGAGAAAACAAAAAGGGTGAGGAGCGGTGTAAGGAAGAAACAAACAGAGAGAGGGACAATAGAAGACAACTGTCACCCTGCACTCATTAGAGGGTCGCTTCTGTGGTTCCTCGCTGATCATCTGTGAAATTAAGCAAGCACAACCTGAAACAGATATTTGTATGGTTCAAAAATAAGATAAAAATAAAATTGGGAATTAGCAATATTGGTGCAGTGACAGCAGTCAGTATTATTCCATACTAGTCCCAGAAATAAAAGTAGATCTACACCCTTCACTCAGAAATAGGTTGCTTCTGTGATCCCACGTCATCAAACAAGAAAGAGAATAAAAAGAATTTAAACAGTATCATATAAATCCGGGCTCTCTGTAAACAGGAGGGGACCAAATAAAGCCATAGAAGACCCATGAACAGCAAGATGCAGTCCTTTTAAAATAGTCAGATAGTCTTTATTATAACTCAAAGAAATACACCTCCATACAGCCATCTAATCCAGAAACTTGTATTCAGTTCCAGCGGGAGCAGATGCAGTGGCCTCAATCTTGATCTTTAATAAAGATAAGTAGGCAGTCCGAGGGCCATAAAGACAAGAGCAAAACACAAAAGTACATATCTAGGTGCTAAAGCTGAAAAACCTGTAGGCTTCGGACAACTCTGAAGTACTGTCAGTCAATTCGAAAGCATAGCCATTGTAAAATATGCACTTCATGTTTTAAGGAGCAGCGTTACAGCTCTTCGCACCGGAGCAGAACCAAAGAGACTTCAAGTGACATTTTGCAGGGTAGCCCTGTTGAAAAGCTGAGGAAATTAATTCTGTAATTCTACCCTCGCTTGGTCCGCTGAGGAGAACTCCACCATACCTGAAGATGTGTTCACAAATAGCCAAGCTGGGTAGCTCATATGAAATTTTATTTGTCTCTATACAGCAAATGCTTAATGTCTTTATAGGCCTTCTGACTTTCTCTCACATGGGGGGGTGGTGTCACTAAAGATATATAAAATGACTTACCCCTCCCAAGATAAAGGTGGCTTTGCTCAGGCATTTTGAAGGATCCATTCTTTATCCAAATAATTTAAGCACCGTAGAATGATTGCCTGTGGCTTACCACTTGGGGGTTGTGGGCGTAGAGAACGATGAGCCCACTCAATAAGATACATGTCTTCCAAAGGTGGTGCTCTCACTACATCCTGTAAAATCGTTTGGACAAATTGCAGCATGTCTGAGCCTTCAGCTGTTTCTGGAATCCTGACCAGCACCAAATTATTTTGGCAACTTCTCGCCTCTAGATTATCCACTTTTAAGTTCTAGTTTGGTAATGTGCTTTTTATATTCCTGAACCTCTTGTTCCTCCTGGGTTTGAGAATCTTCTAATGAGCTGATCCTCGTCTCCGCATCTACCAGTTGGTGATGAAACACTTCTAAGGTGGGTATTAATTAAGCAATAAGACATGACCAGGGGTTATGTTAATGGTCTGTTAACCACCTTCTGAGAATTATGTATTGCAGTGTGGCAGTCCACATGCCCCTAGAGGGTGATTAACTTACCACTAACATAATCCCTGGGAGTGCCTTATTGCTATTTTAATAAAAAATGCTTTTAAACAGTGTTAAACTTTATTCAGCAAATGGCTAAGCTCTACATGTATGTTAATAAAAGATTTAACATAAGGCTGTTAGAATGTTTGCAGCCAATCAGAAAGCTCCATTTCTCATACCCTTTTTATAATAGATGTAACTCTTCCATAAACTTAGCCAAAGACAGTTTAATTCCAGTCATCTTGGCAATGATTGTGTCCAATTTGTCTGGTTCTGCATTGGCACCAGAGGAATCGGGCATGGGGCATTTGCGGGGAGGTAAGGGCTTAACTAATTGCAGAGTAGATATTTCATCGGTTGCCGCAGTGTCTGGATTAATTGTCACATCCATCGCATCAGCAACTCCCCTGATCGATTCGTTTGTATGGGCCATCATGTAAACTGAGCAGCAACAACAGAAAAAAATACCCGCTCTCTATTTAAAATTTTACTTTTTAACCCGTCAAAAAATGGAGCTGAAGTTGAGTACATCTTCTTAGTCCAGAGGCATCATATGAGTCCATCACCAACCCTCACGGTACGTGCTTGTACTGCCTGGGTGGGCAACACGACGTGGTTGGGTGCAGCCTGTGCTTAAGCATGCTTCCTGAGTCCCTCAAGGACAGGAAGCTCTGGCTCTCGCTGGGTTGGCCTTTGGAACGGGATCCAGAGGACTGCCCGAAGGAAGGCCTCAGCTTTGGCTGTGTAGGCTCAGCTGTTTGCAGCTCTTGTGGTCCCTCAAAATCCACAAGCGCTCGATGGCTGTCGAGCATCCCTCAGCCGAGAGGCACGTTGGATTGGTTGAGGGCTCTTCATTTACCCATTGAGCCAGTCGATGTTGTTTTGGTTGAGCAGACTTTCAAGATATTGCTGGAGCCTGTCGACCTACTGTTGAATGAGGCCATGGACTCGATGTTTCGGACCCCAATGTTCCCAGTCCTCACCCAAGAGGAAACTGGTTTTCTGGTTGGTGTCCCCCGTCTGGCTCTCGACAGGAGCAGCCTCAACTAGTGGTCGGGTCTTCCATGCCCATGTTACTTAATGTGGGTAGACATGTGGTTTATTCCAACCTTCTAGAAGGCTTTCCACACCGTTGACTGGCTAGTCGACTGTTGAGGCATTCCTGCTCTTGGTCTGCTCAATTGGGAGACATCACTGTTGACTCTTTCCTTGTCTTCTTCTTCCTTGGGTGAAGAGAGGCATTGTTGCAAGATGTGCAGGTGCTACAAGGAGCTCCTTTGGCAATAGTGGGCCATTGTAAGGCAGGGTAGGGCAGGGCTCTACTCTCTGGACTTTTGGTCTCCTACTACCTATCGACAGTGGTACCACTGCCAGTTCACACCTTACAGGTGCCCCCCGCACCTCCTTCTTCACCTCATAGGGTGGAGATGCCACCACTGCAGCAGCCCATGGTGGGCGCTCTGACAAAGGAGGCCTGTGTGACCACCGGCTTGCCAGGCCGGTTGGTAGTGAGGATCACCCCATGTGAGAATACCCATGAGGTCTGTGGCAAGAAACAGTCAAGGGCTGTTTTTGAGGAGTTCTTGGACAGCTATGATCACGAGTCCATGGCCTCATTTGGGACTCCACTTCTCGACCACAGCTCAGTCAAAGAGCTGTCCATCGAGCATGGCATGGTATCCTTTGCGGTGCTTCTCAGACTCATCACAGAGTCCATGTGGGTCCTGCTTGAGCAAGTCCAAAAGAGGGTCAGGTACCCCCCCTGGACATTTTGGACCAGAACAAATCCCCAGGGGTTGCCTTACCTGTGGCCAAGATCATCTTGGGACAAGCTCTGAAGCTTTGGCAGCACCCAGCATTCTGTCTGGCACCCTCTGCCCGCATGGTGTGGAAGTATGCAGTCTCAATGGGTTACCTTTTGGAATTCTCGGACCACCCCACCATGAAGGGATTGGTTACAGATTAAGTGTTCTGCATGTCCGGACACCAGAGAATGTGGACAAGCCTCTGGACAAGATTCCTGCAAGATTGACCACACCGCTAAAAAGATGCATGCTGCGACATCTCTGGGTCTTCATCAGGCTAGATCTTCTTCGAGATACAGCTCTTGCAGCAGGTTACACCATTAGGACTGAAGCTGGCAGGCGTCAGGACCCCACGGAAATTTTCTAGCTAGCAGTCTTCAGCGGGGACAGCCTCTGACATCAGTCCCGCCCCCAACGTCAGGCGTAGTACATGAGGCGGTCCCGCCAGAATCCCCAGTTCTCCCGCCGGAGACTCCCGGCCGCTGGATGACATCAGAAGGGGAGACTGAAGACCCGCCATCAGATGGCCAAGACAAAAAGACGACCATCTCTATGCATTGCAGGGCCTGGCTGCGCACCCAGCACGGCAGACACCCAGCACAAGCTGATGTCCCTTTCTTGGGCACCGACCTGTTCGGCCCTGTGCTGGAGGGGGAATCTTGACCGCATTGTGAAGTCTAGCATCTCCCTGGATGCTGTGATATCATCCCAGAAGGACAGGAAAAGGAAGCCTAAGAAACTGGCTTTCCAGTACTAGTCCTTTCATTCACAGCCTCCTCGGCAGCAGATTCGACAGGGACACTAGCAGGCCTGGTGCCTCAAGCCCAAGTCCAGGGGGTTAAGGTCTTAAGAAGGGACAGGGTACTGGAAGTGGTGCCCCTCCAGCCTCAGCTGCCAGTGCCCCCCCAAAGTTGATCAGTGACATGCTGGGGGACGTTGTCGCCCCACCTGTTCTGTCCCTGACTGCTCTTCTCATCAGAGGTTGGCTACGTCACTTATTACCATGCTTGCAATGCTGGTCCAGTATCACGATGGACAAGTGGGTGTTGGATGTAGTGGGAAGAGGATTACTTCTGGACTTTGAGGTTCACCTGCCTCACCACCTCCAAGTGCCCCAGTAGTCCATGGTGTCACAAGGTGCTCTGTCTGCCCTACAGGAGGACATTGCTCAGCTCCTTGCAAAAGGGGTAATAGCCCACATCCTGGATGCCCTGGCTAGTCAGGGATATATGTGCAGGTACTTTCTGGTCCCAAAGCAGATGGGTGGCTGGCGCCCTATACTGGATCTGCATGATCATAACCAGTTCATGCAGAAATGCAAGTTCCAGATAGTCACTCTGACTCGGATTATCCCATTGCTGACGCAAAACATGTGGTTCTGCTACTTAGGCCTCCAGGATACATTTTTTCACATTCCTGTCTGTCCATCCCACCATTGGTACCTCTGAGTTCGAGCGGAAGGGGTCCTGTACCAGTTCCCAGGTCATGCCCTTTGACCTCTCCTCGGCATCCATGGTCTGCATCAAATGCATGGCACTTGTGGTGGCCCACCTCCGGCACCTTGGGGTCTGAGTTGTACCCCCTTCCTGGACAACTGGCTGTTAGCCATTCCGTCCCAAAAGGCCGTGGAGAAGTCCAGAGATCTGGCTCTCCAGACTTGCTGAGACAGCCTGTTGGTCAACCTGGCCAAGTCCAACCTGGTACCGAAGCAGGTGATTAAGTTAATCGGGGCAGAACTAGACTGTCTGCGGGCCAAGGCCCACATCCCTGCAGACTAGGCACTGGATTTCATTTCCGTTACCCGATCATTTCAGATTGGGCTCTTGTGCCCTACCCGGGATTTCCTGAGGCTGCTGGGGTACATGGTGCCTTGCACCAGCGAGGTCCATTGGGCCCACTGGTTGGTTGTGCCACGTCCAGTGAGGGCCGGGCGTCAGCGGTCCCAGCACCTAGGCCACTTGAACCAGCGAGGCACAGTGACCCAGCCAATGTGGCATGCCATCCAGTGGTGACTGCCCCCAGAATACTTGGAGGAAGGAAACCTGTTTGTCTGCCCAGAAACAACCATTACACTCAAGATGGACGTGTCTCTGGTGGCATTGGGAGCACACCTGGGAGACCAAAGAGACTACAGGTTTTGGTCACCCCAGGAGTCCCATCACCACATAAACCTGCTGGATCTCCATGCATTGCATATGGCTGTGATGGCATTTTCTCCACTAGTCGGGGGTCAGGTCATGCAGTTCCAGACAGACGACACCACGACCGTGTTTTACCTGAACAGGCAGGGCAGCACGCACTCCCTTCCCTCTGCACCAGGACCATTGTGCGCAACTTTGGTTTAGATCTCCTGGTGATCCATTCCACAGGACAGAACAGTCGGATGCTGGCAGACAGGAACAGAGACATCGCATGAGTGGTGCCTTTATCACGAGGTGGTGAATCACTTGGTTTTCCAGTGGGGCACCCCCTTAGTGGACCTATTTACCTCCTGGGAAATCATCAAACTGAGGCTGTTTTGTGCCCACCCCCCCACAGTCCGGGACACTGCTGGGGGATGCCTTTGTGAGGCCCTGGATCCCAGGCCTTGTATACACCTTCCCTCTCTTCCCCTTGATCCCAAGGTGGTGGTCAAGGCACAGGTGATCCTGACAGCTTCAGACTGGCCATGGCAGTTTTAGGACCCAGATCTTCTCAGCCTCGGCAGATGACCTCTATGGCGACTGCCTCTCCTTCTGAATCTGCTGACCAGACAACAGGGGAAGGTCCTGCACCCAGACTTTTGACCTCTGCACCTCACGGCCTGATTACTGAGTGGCCAGAGTTCCAGGCCTTGGGTTTCTCGGAGAGTGTGCATCACGTTGTGGAGGCCTCCAGGAAAGAGTCGATTCACAGATGTTACTCCTTTAAATAGAAGAGATTTTGCATTTGGTGTCCAGGCAGGAGGCTTGATCCCCTTGCCTGCTCTGTGGCTAGCATACTGGACTACCTCTGGTCCCTTTCCTTACTGGGACCATGGGCAATGCCCCTGAAGGTGCACCTGACAGCCATCTGTGCTTACGGGGCGTGGACTGGTACACATACAGTGAGCAAGGAGAAGGTGGTTGGGTGCTTTTTCAAGGGCCCTGGCCACCTGTTCCCTCCGCTGTGTGAACCGCCCCCACTGTGGGACTTACTGCTGGTATGGGCAGTGCTCATAAGCAAGCCTTTCAAGCCAGTGCACAGGTGTGAGGTGTCACACCTGTTGTGGAAGACTGACTTCCTTGAGACCATTACATCAGATAGAAGGATTGGGGCGCTCCAGGAGCTCTAGGTGGAATCTCTTTACCTGGTGTTCCACAAGGACAGAGTCACCCCCCCCAACCCAAACTTCCTCCCAAAGGTGGTATCAGAGTTTCACTTTAACCATGTGATTAACATACTGGTTTATTTCACCAGCCCATCTTCAGAATTTGACTGCAGGCTCCATACCTTGGGCCTGTGAAGGGTGCTATCTTATTACATAGAGCGCACAGCTAGAGTTCGGGGACAGGCTGGCCAGTTGTTTGTCACTTACGTTAAAGCAGCTCCTTGCAGACCAGCAGCAAAGTGAACGATTGCCAGGTGGATCACATCCTGCATCGACCTCTGCTATAGGTTGACTGGTAGGGAACCTCCTGTAGGGCTTAGGGCTCATTCCACTAGACATACCGCTGCCTTGATGGCTGCTTCCAGGGACATCTCTATCCAGGAAATCTGCAGGGTAGCTACCTGGACGTCAGCACACACCTTCATTTCCCACTACCGCATTGACCTCAAGTCACGCCTGGATGCTAGTTTTGGGACCTCAGATCTTACTTCGGGAAACAGCTCTTGCAGCAGGTTACATCATTAGGACTGAAGCCGGCAGGCGCCAGGACCCCATGGAAATTTTCTAGCTAGCAGTATTCAGCGGGGACAGCCCCCGACACCAGGCATAGTACATAAGTGGGTGGTCCCCCACAATCCCGAGTTCTTTTCCTGCCGTTGACTCGCCAGCATTGACCTCACGGTCCTACTCTAGCGCACGACGACTAAGAACTTCTCTCAATAGTTTTACCAAACTAATGTCTGCATCTCCAACTCCTTCAGAGGGACACCCTTCCAAGTGTGCCTGTGGCAAACAGATCCCCTTCAAGGATCCTCATTCATCCTGCCTGCGGTGCTTAGGCCCGGACCATGACATCAAGGCCTGCTCCTTCTGTCAGGGGTTCAGCAGCCGCACCAGGATCTGCCGTCAGAAGGCACTTCAGGGGTACCTTTTGGAAGAAGAACTTAGCCGAATGGATAAGGAGCCTTCCTCCAGAGGTAAATCTTCCTCAAAAGCCCACAAACACCGGGACAAGCACCGGGAGAAGGCAAGGTCCAGATCCCCTAACCGGGCCTCGGACTTGCATAGCTCAGGCTCCACGCACTCTGACCGCTCTCCCTCCAGGGCTCGTTCTCAGCCCTTTCTGGTCAAGGTTAAGGCTACAGGCGGTTCTTCGGCTTCGCTTCATCCCATAAAGACTTCAAGGCATTTGGCTTCCTCCACTCCCTCCCGGGCCTCATCAAAGTCTTCTGACCATCATAAGTCTTCCTCTTCTGTCTGACGCTGGGACCCCGACTCCAGATCGGTCCCCCAGCCTCCCAGGGGTCTGGATCTCCCACCCAGGAGGACAAAAGATCCGACGTCCCTGAAGCGGATGATGGACCCATCGTTTGCCAAGCACCTGAAGTCGGCCAGGCATTCGGCGGAGCCGAGGACATCGGCTACACACCAGACGTCAGCCAGGCATTCGCCGGACCCGAAGATGTCGGCCTCACACTCGCCAGAGCTGAAGACTGCCCCCCTGTCACTGGTGGACACCGGTCGCCGGGACTCCACGGAGGAGGACACGACATTGCCTGAGGACCAGGCAGGTGACACAGAGGACGCCGGGCTTCCAAGGGAACCTTCGCCCACTCCGGAAACACCTGCGGACCCGATGCCCAACCCCGGCGACAGACCACCGGCATCAGGTCCGTCGTCGGGCATGAACATTCAACAGGTTAAGGATCTCTTCACTTTCTGGTGGGACACAATCCGGAAAGATGTGATCCCCATGAAACCTCCTCCTTCTCCTACTCCTTCACCTCCTACTCCCCTCCTCCACCACAGGGGCCAGCAGGACGACCACCAACCCCTAAGGAGCATACTCCACCTCCTAGGGGAAGATCTAAGGAACGAAGAAGGCCTCCCTCAAGATCTCACTCAGGGTCTCCCAGCCCCGAGCGACCCAGACATCGTCGATACACTCCATCAGGGGAGGATTCCAGATTGGATACCTCTGAAATCTCCAGATCTCCTTCTCCACTCAGCATACCATCGCCTGACCCACAAGACCTACCCAGGTCACCTCCGGATGTTCCCTCCTTCTCTGAGATTATGAGGCACATCCAGGAGAACATGGGATGGGATTCTGAGGCTCTCGACCCCGAGAGACAGCACCTTGCCCATTACCTTCGGCAGAAAGATCCTAAGCCTGTGGTAGTACCACCCTTGGTGGACACTTTCGCGGACGTCACCAAGGCTGCATGGAAGCGTCCGCATTCCACCCCCGCTGTGCTGAAGAAAGCTGACCACCTGTACAAGGCCCCGAAAGAAGACCATTACTTGGCACAACAACCTCTGGCTGACTCTGTCGTCATTACGGCCTCTCGTGACCGGTCCCAACGACCGCAGCATATGAGCAAACAGCCACCGGACCAGGATTCCAAACAGTTGGATGCCCTGGGGAGGTGCATGTATGCGGCTGCTACATGCTCCGTCAGGTCTCTGAACTACCTATCTCACATAGTTCAGTTTCAGAATGCCCTGTGGGAACTGGGTCAGGACCTTGTTGACAAATTACCGGATGGCGATCAGAAGGTGGAGCTCCTAAACCTCCTCTGCACAGGGTCTGATGTGGGAACCCAAGTGCTATGAGCTGCATATGATTCTGTGGACTCGTCTGCCAAATCTGCAGCTTCGTGCGTCTGTCTCCGGAGACACTCCTGACTCCGTGTCTCTGGCTTTACCCCAGACGTACAGAAAAACATTCTTGACGTCCCATACAATGGTGAAGTCCTGTTTGGTGAACACTCAGAGAAGGTCATCACCAAGTTCCAGGATGCTGGGAAGGTAGTTAGATCCGTACAAGCCATGTACAGATCAAGGCCTGGTTCCTTTTGTAGGAACCAGAACCGTTTTTGCAGCCGGCAACAACGGCAGCAACCACATTCTGGCCAGCAACAAAGGGACACTTTCAATCGTAAAGCCCAGGCTAAGTCTTCCGCAGGCAGAGGCCAGCGTTACACCAAGCCGGCCCAGCCTGCAGGAACCAGCGCTGCCACAGCATGACTCCTTCCCGGCCCCTGACCCTCCTCTGGATCAATGGGCACAAAAGATCGGGGTCGCATCGCATGCCACTTTTTAGGGTGGCAGTCGATTACCGCTGGCCACTGGGTTCTTCAAATGGTCAAGAGAGGTCACTTCATCGAATTTCTCGACCACCCATCAAGACCTCCCTTGCTTTCCTGTTATTCGGGTCAGCACGCCTTGCTCATACAGCAGGAGGTGCTCGCGCTTCTCGGAAAAGAAGCTATAGAGCACATACCGCGGAACCAGAGAAGTGCAGGTTATTATTCTCACTTCTTTCTGGTTCCCAAGAAGACAGGGGACCTCCGTCCAGTACTGGATCTCAGTGACCTCAACGCTTCGGTCCTCTACAAACACTTCCGCATGGTGACCCTTCCGGGTCTAATACCCATGCTCAAGCAGGGCGCCTTCCTAGCTTCCTTGGACATGCAGGATGCTTACCTGTACATACCCATCGCTCAAGCACACAGGAAGTTCTTGCTCTTCGAGTTTCAAGGTCACCATTATCAGTTCCGAGCCCTCCCTTTCGGACTGTCATCGGCACGTCAAGTATTCACGAAGTGCATGGCAGTCGTAGCGGCGACTCCGAGGAGACAAGGCCACTATGTGTTCCCCTACCTGGACGACTGGCTTCTCATGGCGCCCTCTCGGGAGGCCCTGATGTCCGCCATTCATTGTACTCAGTCTCTGTTTGAGATGTTGGGCATCATTATCAATCAGGAGAAGTCACGCCTGGTTCAGTCACAGATTCTGCAGTTCATAGGCGCAGTTCTGGACACCATCCAGGGGGAAAGCTTTTCTACCCCAGGACCGAGCGGAACACATCAGATCCCTCATCAGGTACTTTCTGGCAAAGAGGACCATCCCAGCCAGACTGGTCCTTTGCCTGCTTGGACATATGGTAGCGGCCATTGCAACAGTCCCCCTAGCCCGTCTCCACATGCGGGTGACCCAGTGGATCTTATGGGTCCAATGGGATCAGAAGCAAGACCATCTGCAGCTTCCAATTCGGATCACGAATGCCGTAATCCGGGATTGGCAATGGTGGCTAGATTTAAGGAACCTATTAGCGGGGGTTCCTTTCATCGCACCATCTCCGATTGTGACGCTCTCCACAGACGCCTCAGGGCTCGGGTGGGGAGCACACCTCGACAGTGTCAGGTCTCAGGGCCTGTGGACAGCCCAAGAAGCTCATCGCCACATAAATATCCTGGAAATGAGAGCAGTTCTTTATGCCCTGCAGGTTTTCCAGTCGGAGATCCCACCGGGTGCTCTTCTGTTACAAACAGACAATTCCGCGGTGATGTATTACCTCAACAAACAAGGAGGCACCCATTCCTACCCACTTTGCAGGGAGGCCATGAGGGTGTGGGATTGGGTTCTACAACACGGCGCAAACCTCATTGCTGTTCATGTCCCAGGAGTAGACAACGTCATCGCAGACAGCTTGAGTCGCTCTCAGGCCAGAGTCCACGAGTGGGAACTACTCCCAGAGGTAGTAGAGAATCCGTTTCACAGATGGGGTACACCAGAGTTAGACCTCTTTGTGTCCCCATACAATGCAAAACTGCCCAATTTTTACTCGCTAGATCCAGCGCCTGGTGT
This sequence comes from Neoceratodus forsteri, assembly GCA_016271365.2. NCBI lineage: Eukaryota > Metazoa > Chordata > Ceratodontiformes > Ceratodontidae > Neoceratodus > Neoceratodus forsteri. Next base: position 1,058,149,446 of record CM028130.1, on the reverse strand, counting down.
TTTCTGGCGAGTCGCGTTGTCCCTCTCCTGGGCGGACAGACTCCTCTATGCCTTTCCCCCCTTCCCATTGATCCAGAGGGTCCTTTTAAAACTTCGCAGAGAGCAAGCGATGCTGATACTTATCGTGCCATTTTGGCCCAGACAGATCTGGTTCCCTGTACTACATCAGCTGTCCCTGGAACCTCTAGTGCCTCTGCCAATCAGCTCTCACTTACTGTCTCAGGAGGCGGGCTCCTTGGTCCATCCAGACCTTCCTTCACTGAACCTGCGCGCCTGGCTCCTAGAGACATAGCCATTATGCGATACAGGGTCTCGCAAGAGGTAGCAGACGTTCTAGCGGCTGCTAGAAAACTGGCCACTCATGCTACTTACGCCATGAAATGGCGCAGATTTTGCCTCTGGACTCAGGCGGGGGGATTTTCGCCATTGGATTGTCCAGAAAGGTCGGTCCTGGACTACCTCCTGTCTCTTTTTCAGACAGGCTTGACCTACTCCTCAATAAAAGTACACCTTTGTGCCATCTCAGCCTATCACACTCCTGTAGGCCAACGTCCCATATTTCAGTTGGACACGGCACAAGCCTTCCTGAGAGGTGTTCTCCACCTTAGACCTCCAATTAAGGATCCTATTCCACCATGGGATTTACCCTTTGTCCTAGAGCAGCTTACGCTGCCACTTTTTGAACCAGCCGCGGATTGCGAGCTACGTCTCCTTACATGGAAGACGTTGTTTTTAGTTGCCGTTACTTCGGCCAGAAGAATTTCGGAATTTCACGCACTGATTTGCAAAGAACCTTATTTGGTTTTTCACCAGCGCAGGATATCCCTAAGGACTAATCCATAGTTTTTACCTAAGGTGATCTCAGCTCTCACTCTTAATTAGGACATCGATCTACCAGTGTACTTTTCTAAATATTCTAATCGAGGAGAGGCCCTGTTGCACGCTTTAGATGTGCATAGGTGTCTTCGATACTACCTGACCAGAACCAAACACCACCGAAAATCTGACCAGCTTTTTGTCTCCTTCGCCCACAGGATGATGGGAGCTCCCATGTACAAACAATCGCTGTCCAGGTGGCGCATACATTTTATCACGTTCTGTTACCAGAAGGGTAACAAACCTTTACCGGGCTCGGTTAAGGGTCATTCCACAAGGGGGGTGGCTACCTCCTTTGCGGCCTTAAAGAACGTGTCCACCTCAGCCATCTGTGCAGCAGCTAATTGGAGCACTATGCACACCTTCATCAGGCATTATAGCCTGAACGTCGCATCGAGGCGAAGAGCAAGTTTTGGTCTAGCAGTCCTTCAAGGACTCCTGTCCTAGACTTCGGTTCTACTAGTGATTTCTACCTTCCCTCCTCCCAATGGTGAGGGATTTCCAGTATTGCTTGGGAATTGGTCCTAATGGTGTAACCTGCTACAAGAGCCGTTTCGCGAAGTAAGATAGTACAGGTACGCAAGAACTTACCGTAACAGTAGATCTTTGAGAACAGCTCTTGCAGCAGTACTCCCCACCATCCGCTGGAGGTAGACTTGTTCCGATATCCTTCTCCTAGGATCAGGTGTTCTCAACACCACTCTGATTGTCATTTGATGGCGGATCCTCAGTCTCCTTTTCTGATGTCATCTAGCGGCCGGAAGTCTCCGGCAGGAGAACTGGGGATTCTGGGGGACCGCCCCCTTATGTACTATGCCTGACGTCGGGGGTGGGACCAACGTCGGGGGTGGTCCGTGCTGAATGCTGCTAGCTAGAGAATTTCCATGGAGTCCTGGCGCCTGCCGGCTTCAGTCCTAATGGTGTAACTTGCTGCAAGAGCTGTTCTCGAAGATCTACTGTTACGGTAAGTTCTTAGGTAACTGTACTTTCTCCAATCTCTGTTCACCAAGTAGGGGTGCATGCCTTGCCCCCTCCTCTCTGAGATTTGCTAGAAGTCTGCCAGAGCGTGGGTAGTGAGCCATTTCTACTCCCTTAGAAAAGTAGGTTACTCACTTGTAACCATAGTTCTAGGAGTGGTATATGGTTCACCTCCACACAACCCACCTAGCCTCCCTTTGCAAGATGCACACAGGTTCCTGCTTCTAGCGTTCAAGATCTGATATCATGGGGCAGAGTTGGGGGATATATCTCCCAGATGTTGGGAGGAGCTTAGCTTAGACATCCAGCCTGTCAGACTGTTCAGTGGAACTGCCAGAGTGTGGCTGTGAACATATACCACTCAAAGAACTGTGGTTACAGATGAGTAGTGTTTTTTTTTTTTTTTTGTCATAGTTCAGTTCCTAGTTATTGGGTGCCCACATCTGTCAGCGTGGCTCATTTAGTAACACATTCACCTCTGGGCCTGAAGGTTGTAGGTTCTAGTTCCACACTTAAGATTTTATCTCATACAAAAACGCTGGAACTACTGGGCAGTATCATCAGTACAAAAGTTCTGAGCACTCACCAACCTCAGAGGGATGTTGCTGATGCCAAAGTTCAGTTAAAATAGTATTTATTGAGCAACAGACACAGACAAACTCTTGCCTGACATGTTTTTGTACAACAAGTGTCCTTTATTAAAGGCCTTCGATAAAGGACACTTCTAGGGACATGGATATGTTGTTCATCCACACTGTCTGGCAGGTATCCTTGCCGCTTTAAATCTTGCCGGAAGGTCTTCAAGTAGGCTCCTCCCACCCACCCGGGTGGTAAAACTCTCGGCTCCGCCCAATGGCTTTGAATCTTCCTTACGCTTGGAAGCTCAGGTTCCCTCATAACGCTCTGCGTGTAAGACTGGTTCTAATTCTTAGAAATTTGAAATCAAAATTTTTTGCTAAAAAGACTTGGTCTTCTCTCCCTCGCAGCTACGATGGACAATCGACTCGGTTTCGGAGATGCCCTTGCGGGCAGAAAGATGTCTCGGACGGATCCGCACTCCACGTCGTCTACTGCTGGGCCTTGACGCGACCCGCAGGCTTGCGACCTGTGCTCTTCTTTTAGCCTTCGTCCTCGAAGAACCGTGCTGCCCGTTTACAGCTGGGCGTCCGAGAAAGATTTCCTCAGTTAAATCTAAAGAGGCCCGGTTGGCGGTGTCATGGCGGCGGGCTTTCGGCGGATCAGCTCGAGGCAGATGATAAGCCCTCGAGAAAGAAGGAAGCGGCCTTGAGCTGCTTCTACCTTAGCTGCGGCATTTGTCCATCTCTCTCTGTGCCTCGTATTCGGCTTCCTTTAAGGAGCTCTGTCTGACCCTCTCGATGAAAGCGAGGGTCCAACTTCTTCTGGACCTTTTTCTCGGTCCAAAAAGAGCAAAAGTAAGTCTCACCGTTGACGCTCTTGGGAGTGGGAGATATCCCCCTCCCCTGGTTGTCGACAGTCGACTTGCCACTGGCTTCACGGTGTCCCCGTCAGGCCAGTTGACCGAGACTCCCGTCGATGCGGTCGAGATTTTTCTCGACCCGTTAGACGGGTTGTCGGCTGGAGAAGCTGAGAACCCCTTCTCCCCGGTTCCCCCGGTGGGAGTTGAGGATCCCGTCGGCTCGTCTGTGCCTCCGGTTCCGGAGCCTTTGGTGGAATCGTCCGAACCGAGGGGAGTGCCAATTCCTGACACCTCCCCGCACCGTCCTCGGCCTAGCCGAGATTCTCGGTCTCGGTCTCGGACATCTTCGTGGTCCAGCCGATCCCGCCGTCATAGGCGGTCTTGGTCTTGGCACTGTGGCAGGCGGCGCCGCCGCTCTTCCTCCTCCTCGGACGAGGGGAGGCTTCGGCGCAAGTTGCGTCGGAGGTATGAGGAACTCATGTGGCAACAGCTCCTTCTGACCGGGAATAATACTTATAATACTTATGACAAAGCTTATTACTAGCTGCTAAGGATGACATAACTCTGGTATTGTTTGCATCCATCCTACCTGTACCAGCTTGTTTGTATCTATGTCTTAATTTACTGTTATACTTATGTGTTGTACTGCTATACTGTGTATTTTGGTTTGTCTTACTGTGACAAGATACCTTTGTAAATGAGCCTATGGCTCAAAGGTTTTCCAAACTGCTGTTAAAATAAAATAAATAAAAAAATAAAATAAATAAGCCGACCCAGTCGTCTTCCCCGGCCATTAAGTGGCTGTCGCCGGAGCGGCCAAAACAACCCCTCGTTGTAGCCGAGGAGCCTGTTCCCAGGCCGGTTGTTCGGCCAAATCCAGCTGCCCCACCGATTCTGGTGGAACCTCCGCCTCCACAGCCGTTAGTTGGGGCTCCGACCAAAAGTTCTCTGTCGGCTCGGGGTTTGCCCCATAGGCTGTCTGTCACCCTCACTCCCGATAGACCTCGGCAGGTGGAGGGTGTCTCAGGCCCGAGGCAGCTCTTTGAGGACTCTTCCGAGTCCGAGGATGATTCCTCTCTTTTCTCCAAGCGAATGGACTTGGAGTCCTCAGGAGGACAGTCAGTGGACGATAGCCCTTCGTCCTTCCTAGGATTGCTTCGGCTCATCTCGGAGTCCACCGGGATGAGCTCGAACCCGTTCTAAGCGGGCCAGGTATCCCCTCACGGAGATTCTGGACCGAGGATTCCCGGAGGCCTTTCGGTGGCGAGGCCATAGTGGAGTCGGCCTTGGAGCTTTGGCAGTGCCCTGCTTCCTGCCCTGCGCCTTCGGCCAGGATGGCCAGGAAGTATGCGGTCCCTACCGGTTCCCTGTCCGGTTTCTCGGAACACCCCTCTGCTGAGGGGTTGGTTACCGACAGCGTTTTCCGGCGCGCCGGGAACGCCAGGGATGTGGACAAACCTCCCGACAAGGAATCCAAGAAATTGGATTATGCCGGGCGAAAAGTCTATGCTGCATCCTCCCTCGGCCTTTGTCAGGCCAGTTCGGCCGTCCTCATGGCACATTTTTCTCATGCCCTGTTGGGCTCCCTGGATGAGGTCGTCCCTCATCTTCCAGCGGATCTGCAGACTGTGGTCAGGCAGGTGCAGGACCAGGGCAGGGCAGTGGCCAAACAGCAGCTCCAGACTGCTTTAGACATTGGGGACTCATGTGCCAGGTCTGTGGCGGCCGCAGTGGCCATGCGTCATCGGGCTTGGCTGAGGATATCCACCTGTACCTCGGATACCCAGCACAAGTTGGCGGATGTTCCCTCTTTGGGGACTGACCTCTTCGGCCCTGGGGTGGAGGGTCACCTGCAGAGGATCGGGAAGTCCAATGCTACCTTGGACTCTGTCTCTTCCGCTCAGAAGGACAAAGGCCGTAAGCCACAGCCTAAGCCCTTTCGTCCTTCCGCCCGGCAGCCGCTGGCCCAGCACGTCAGGGCCAGCAGGCTCGGGCTTGGCATCCCAAACCCAAGCCATCGGCTTCCTCCAACAGGAAGCAGGGAGGTAAAGGCCCAGGAGGTCCCTCGGCCGGTCCCTCCTCCAAGCCTGCCCAGTGACGGGCTGAGGGGTGTCGCCCCCATTCCCGTCACCTCACCCCTGGTTCCCCCCGTGGGGGGATGGCTCCGACACTTCCTTTCCGTCTGGTCCGCTATTACCACGGACAGGTGGGTACTGGAGGTGGTGGGAAAAGGCCTGCCTCTAGAATTCGAGCAGGCCCCGCCCTTCAGAGCCGTCGCACCTCGGGGGGCCTCGGGGTCCGCAGCCTCACTGTCGGCTCATCGAGCCGACATCGCTCTCCTCCTCCAAAAGGAGGTGATCAGGGAGGTAGAGGACCCCCCTCAGACCCGGGGTTCATGTCCAGGTACTTCCTGGTTCCGAAACGGACGGGGGGCTGGCGCCCCATTCTCGACCTACACGACCTGAACAAGTTCCTAAGGTCTCGAACCTTCAGGATGGTCACTCTGGCGCAGATAATACCATCTCTGGAACACGGCGTGTGGTTCTGCTCTCTGGACCTGCAGGACGCGTTCTTTCACGTCCCTATCCGTCCATCACATCGGAGATTCCTTCGCTTTCGGCGGAGGGATCCCTCTTCGAGTTCTGAGCCATGCCCTTCGGCCTGTCTCCAGCTCCCAGGGTCTTCACCAAATGCATTGCAGTGGTGACAGCTTTCCTGCGGCGCCGAGGGGTCCGGGTGTACCCTTACCTGGACGATTGGCTGATAGCAGCCCCCTCCAGACAGGAGGTGGAGCGGTCCAGAGATCTGGCCCTCCAGGTTTGCTCTCAAGTCGGCCTTCTTATCAACGAGGCCAAATCGGAACTCGAGCCGAAGCAGGTGATTCTGTTCATCGGGGCAGAGAATGACTCTCTCGGCGGACAGGGCCGAGGTTCTTACCTCCTTTGCCCAGTCATTTCTGGTTGGGCAATTGTGCCCTGCCCGGGACTTCCTGCGCCTCCTGGATCTCATGGCGGCCTGTACCAGCGTGGTCCGTTGGGCACGCTGGCACATGCGCCCCCTTCAGTGGGGACTGGCCAGCCAGTGGTCACAACGCTGCGATCCATTGGACCAGCTAGTGATGGTGACCCAGGAGATGTGGAACGCTCTTCAGTGGTGGACCGTCCCTTCTCATCTGCAGGAGGGCATCCCGTTTGTCCGCCCCGAGCCCACGGTCTCTCTATCGACCGATGCCTCTCTGATGGGTTGGGGTGCCCATCTGGGGGAACACCGAGTGCACGGCCTCTGGTCCCCGCGGGAGGTCCGATGCCACATCAACCTGCTGGAGCTCCGAGGCGGTCCGCCTAGCTCTCACGCCTTTGCTCCGTTTCTCCGGGGTCAAGTGGTCCGAGTCCAGGCGGACAATACCACGACCATGTACTACCTAAACCGCCAGGGGCGGGATCGTTCCATGCTTCTATGCAAGGAAGCTCTCCGCATTTGGTCACTCGTGCGCAGCCTGGAGGCGGATCTCCTAGCCATTCATGTGGCAGGGGCCTCCAACACCCTGGCCGATGCCCTGAGCCGGATAGGGGCTGCATCTCATGAGTGGTCTCTCCTGCGGAGGTAGTACAAGATCTGTTCTCCCACTGGGGCACACCTCAGGTGGACCTGTTTGCCTCAGGGAGAACACGAAGCTGAGAGCTGTTTCATGCCGGCCCCCCTCAGCAGGGCTCGCTGCAGGGGGATGCCTTCTCGAGGCTGTGGACCCTGGGCCTCTTTTACGCCTTTCCCCCATTTCCCTTGATTCACAAGGTGCTCCTCAAGGCAAGGAGGGACAAGGCGCAGGTAATTCTGATAGCCCCAGACTGGCCCCGCCAGTTCTGGTACCCAGATCTCCTCAGCCTCAGCTCCAGGCTCATGAGGCAGCTTCCAGCTCGCCCGGACCTGCTGTCAGTCAATCAGGGGAAGGTGTTCCATCCGGACCTTCAATCCCTGCACCTGACAGCCTGGTTCCTGAGCGGCTAGAGTTCCAGGCATTGGGTCTTTCCGACGAGGTCCTCAATGTTGTTGAGGCGTCCCGTAAGGAGTCGACCAGGAAATGCTATGCCTTCAAATGGAAGAGATTTTCCATTTGGTGTCAGGGCAAGGGCTTGGACCCTTCCTCCTGTTCTTTGGCAAGCATCTTGGACTATCTATGGTCCCTTTCTAGTCAAGGGCTTAGGTCGACGACCCTAAGGTGCACCTGGCAGCCATCTCTGCTTACCGGGCGCGGGCCGGGGAGCAGTCGGTGGCGCAGGAGAAGGTGGTCTGGCGCTTTTTCAAAGGCCTTGATCACATTTCCCCTCCGGTGTGAGAACCTCCACCTCCGTGGGATTTACTGCTGGTACTGGCAAAGCTCATGGGCAAGCCATTCGAACCAATGCACAGGTGTGAACTCTCTCACCTGTCGTGGAAGACCGCCTTCTTGGTGGCTATCACGTCAGCCAGAAGGATGGGAGAACTCCAGGCACTCTGCATTGAGTCTCCTTACCTGGTCTTCCACAGGGACAAGGTTGTCCTGCGCCCCCACCCGAAATTCCTTCCGAAGGTGGTGTCGGAGTTTCACCTTAACCAGGTGTTGACTCTGCCGGTGTTCTACCCCAATCACACCTCGGAGGCCGAATACAGGCTCCATACTTTGGACCCTAGAAGGGCGCTCGCTTATTATAAGGAGCGCACGGCTGAAATTCGGGGAGAGGTTCGCCAGCTGTTTGTCACCTACGCTGAAGCCGCACCTGGCAGACCGGCAGTCAAGCGGACGATAAGCAGGTGGGTCACCTCCTGCGTAGATCTCTGCTATAAGTTGGCGGGCATGGAGTCTCCCAGAGGGATAAGAGCTCATTCTACCCGTCATACTGCTGCATCGGTGGCTGCTTCCAGGGATGTCCCTATCCAGGAAATCTGCAGGGCTGCTACCTGGAAGTCAGCACACACCTTTATTACCCATCACCACATCGACCTTGAGTCACGCCGGGATGCTGGTTTTGGGGCCTCGGTTCTCCAGTCTCTATTTCCTAAGTAGGGGGTGTGCACCTTGCCTCCCTCCTCCCGGAGAACTGCTAGGAGTCTGCCAGACAGTGTGGATGAACAACATATCCATGTCCCTAGAAATACAGGTTACTCACCTGTAACAGGGTTCTAGGAATGGTATGGCTGTTCATCCACGACCCACCGACCTCGACGGCGCACAACCTGAGCTTCCAGCGGGCAGATCTGGCGTCATGGGGGAGCCGAGGTTTTACCACCCGGGTGGGTGGGAGGAGCCAGCTTGAAGACCTTCCGGCAAGATTTAAAGCGGCAAGGATACCTGCCAGACAGTGTGGATGAACAACATATACCATTCCTAGAACTCCTGTTACAGGTGAGTAACCTGTATTTTCTGTCCGAGACATGTCAGGCAAGAGTTTGTCTGTGTCTGTTGCTCAATAAATGCTATTTTTTTTTTATTACTTACCTGGGCCTCGACTTTCGGAGGGGGCCTTGTACCCCACCCTGACTCCTCCCACCAGGTCCCCAGTCCCTGCCCGACTACATAGAGCCGTGTGCCCTACTGCCTGTGCTTCCACCAGGGGTAGAGCTACGGGTGCTCTTGTTACCCGGTAGCCCACCCTCCTCTGGAGGAGGAGAGCATCCATTAGGACGCTCAATCCTCCTCCTCCAGTCAACCCCCAATGGCCCGGGCTCATTCCCGAACCCGGGTCGCCGGTATAGCACAAGGTGTGGCATCCAGCACCTCAACCCTCAGCACCAACGAGCCAGCAATAAATGCTGTTTTAACTGAACTTCAGTGTCAGTAGTGTTCCTCTGAAGAGGTTGGTGAGTGCTCAGAATGTTTTGTACTGATGGTCTGGTTAGTTTCTTGTAGCACCACCTCCCAGTGCACACTTCTTTTGTTAGAACTACTGGGCAGTACTAGGAGGATGCTATACTGCCAGGGTGTGCCGTCCTTCAGATGAGATGTGAAAATGAGGCCCTTCAGCCCACCTCTGGTAGCGTCCTGATAGATGTCAAGTTGAAAGAAATAGACCAAAGGCATTTTTCATAAGAGTAGTGCATTTTTCCTGGTGTCCTGCCCAGCAGGCTCAGTGGCACCACCACCTGCCACGCTGATGACCCAGGTCCAGAAGCAGACTCTGGTCGCATGGGAGCCGGCATGGGGAAGGAGGATTGAGCATTCCAGCAGGAGCTCTCCAGGGAGTGGGGACAGCACTCACCTCTGCTTTGCTGCCACCTAGTAGAGGCTAAGTGGTACCGCAGCAGTTGCTGTATCCAGGAGGGCTTGACATGGATGCCGAAAGTAGGCTGTTTGTCAGCATATGTGACATTGCACTGAAGCGAACATTGGGAAAGGGTGAAGCAGGTAGAAAGAAAAAAAAACAGGATGGTGATGGCCCTGTAGGCTTACACTTCTGCTGTGTAGAAGGTGGGTGACTGGGCTAGGGCTTGCCATCAGAAGGGAGTCGGTTGGGGCGGTGTAGGAGGAGAAGCAGAAGATGGAAATAAAACTGATACAGGCAGTCACCCATGTTTTTTTGTGGATACTGATCGCAGCATATTGCCAATACAGGTTTAGTCACTTCACTACATTTCTCTCTCTCTCTCTCTCTCTCATTGCTTGTAAAGTGCTTTTAGGATGCAGTGTGTATAAAAGTGCTATATAAATGCAAATTATTCTTCTTCTGCACCACTATTGGCTGCCTTAGTAATTGCCTCACATGACTCACAGATATGTAGCTGAACTACTTTCTTACCAATTAGAGGTGCTGTCTCCACAACAGGGCTGAGGCCTGCTGACTGGGATGGGGCAGTATGTGTGAAAGGTCACACTGTGGCGCAGCCATGCTGTACCTGTCATGTGAATGAATACAGGACTTCAGTACCATCAGTCAGGTGCCTGTCAAAATGTCTAAGACCTCACTACACAAAAAGGCATAGTCAATGTCACTGAAGTGGAAATGTGGATCTTTTTATACATTGTGATATTAGCTTTATTAGACGCTTTATCTGAGAAGATATCGTAGCCTCAGAAAATTATATCCTGTTACAAACCATCAGTTCTGATTAAGCCAGTCTGTCCATGTGGTCTTTTTACAACAATAAGGGGGGTTCATTTGAAAAAAAATGTTTTTAAACTAAAAAAATATATAAATCAGACAATGCGCATTGTATTTCTGGAAGCTGTGAGTAACACTTTCATGGATATGAGCATCTCCACATGTATCCTTCGGTTGCCAGAACTGTTCTCCTTCGGTTCAAGGTTCTCTCACCCTAAGTGTGTTTTAGGGGAGACTAATTGTAAGAGTGCATCTCTGTGTTCCTGTAAATATATTCTTTGCAAAAAACGGTGTTAATGCAACATTTAGGGTTCAGGCTAAAGCAACAAAAGTAGGGAAATGTGGCTTTAGGGTTTCTAAGCTTAAAATTCCATCCACACCCGTAAAACAAATCAGGGGTACAGTTTTTTCTTGGGCTTGTCAACCCTAACACTTCACCTCATTAGGTGTGAATGTTTCTGGAGTGTATAGAATGTGGTGAGCTTCAGGGCTAACAAGCCCAAGAAAGACTGCATCCCTGATTTGTTTTAGGGGTTGGGTAATGTTTTAGGACTAGAAACCCTAAAGCCTCATTTCTCTACTTTTGTTGCTTTAGCCTGAAACCTAAGTGTTGCATTAAACAGTTTTTTTGCATAGAATTTCCTTACTTTTTGAGATATTATTATTGTATCCTCATTTGATTGTAGAAGTTCAGGTCCCAGGGCCCTGCACTCCCACCTCTCCTAAGATTCATACATATATGTTGCTGTGGAGGGCCCTGTGCTTGCATTTCTATTGAAACAGGAATGTACTTTTCAGTATACCCTTATTATGACCCCACCTCATGAACCTGATAATGAAAATTGTTAAATCCACACCAAACATGATTCCACACCAACGCAACGCCATTGCACGCCTCAGGGGCGAAAACACAGTTTGCTCAGGGTTTCATGAAGACAGCTGTCCCGTTCATGAGGTAGTGTAAGAGATGGTTATGTTGAAAATTTGTGGTCAAAATATTTAAAATTGCCAAAGTTACGAGTGAGCGTAGCAGAGATTTCATGGTATGTGCATAACTTTGCCATTTTAAAATTTTTTCCCCAAATTTTCAACAGAGCCATCTTATGACCCCACCTCATGAAGAAGGGTGGTAAAAATGTTTAAATCCTGGCTGAAAGGTGATTTTTGGCAGTCGACTGCGAAATCACCTTTTGAGCCCGATTTGCATAATCCCACTGACATTGTTTATGAGGTGGGGTATCAAATCGGCCACATTTAAAATTTGGTGCAAAAATATGCAGAAATGGCAAAGTTATGCACCAAAGTTGAAAACCCCATTGAAATACATTGAAGTGCACTTATCTTTATTTCATATGAAAAAACTCTCGAAAAAGGATTCCCCATGTGAAAACTTTATGCAGCTTTTTTGAAGTGCTTACTAAGCACGCTCAGAACCCAATTTTTTAAAATGTAATAACTTTGTAATGTTTTAATAATTTTTCACCAGCCTACCAAAGGAAATCTTTCTGAGGCAAGCCCTTTCTACCCTGAAAATTTCAGACCAAAATTCCAAATCGTCTGGGTGCTAAGGGATGGCAAAACAGCAAAAACAGCATTTTTTTTTTTTTTAACATTTTTTTTAAATTTTTTTGATATTCGCATCTCGGAATCTGCACATCTGATCAGAACAAAACTTGGTACATCAGGAGATCTACCCCACTAGACTGCACATGCAAAATTGTATGCAAATCCATTGAAATGTTGCAAAGATATTAAAGTTCAAAATTTGAGGTTTAACATTAAATTGCTTAGTCAACCCTAAATATAGTGGTGCTACCATGCCACAGTAGTACATCAGTGCTGGCTCCATTCAGAGTGGAAGTCTGCTGCAGGTTGTGGAGTGTGTGTCCATAGGCAGTGGTAGGAAGAACTGTGTTCCAATCAGTACCACCCACATGACACCTACTAGAAGTTGAAACATGGGTATATCAGTCCTGCCTGATGGCCCATTGGAAAGCACTGTGCACTCCCATGCTGGCAACTTTAGTTCTGGAGCAACCCAGCAGCAGCTTTGGCCAAGATTAAGGGATTCCTGCAATCCCTGCAAGGGGCGGGTCTCACACAGCTAGTGAAGGAGCCTACAAGGGAGAATGGAATTCTGAATCTTGTCCTAAGCAGTGGGGCCAGGATAAAGGAAGTCACAGTGGGGGAGAACCCAGGGACTAGTGATCATCGAGCTGTGGGGTTCACCATAAGGACGTTGCAGGAGCCTAGCCACACAAGGACTGGAATCCTGGATTTCAGGAGGACAGACTTCGGTAAGATGAAGGATGAATTCAAGAAGGCTATGCAGGGATACGATGACATAAGGGGGGGTGATGGAACAATGGGATGAGATAAGAGAAGCCCTGCACCTAGTAGCAATCCATTGCACCAGGTCCTGCAGCAAGAGCAAAAGAAAGAGGAAACCACTGTGGTTCTCCAGGGAAGTAGCAGAGCTAGTAAGAGGAAAAAAGATTGCATTTCTGAGGTACAAGGCAACAAAAAGCAAGGAGGACAGGCAAGAATACTTGGAAAATGATTTGAAGCGAACAAGGCAGTAAGGGCAGCAAAGGCCGAAACTGAGGAAAAGCTAGCTAAATCAGTGAAGGAAGATGGGAAAGCATTCTTTAGGTATATTAGCGAGGAAGAGGAAGGCCAGGCGGTTTGAGACTTAGGGAAGAGGGCAGAGGGTAGTGAAGAAGACATATGCTCCATATTCGCAAAAGAAGGCAGTGGGGACGGTCCCCCATTAATGGAGAAGGGCAAACAGGGAGAAGGGGTGGACATTAGACCTTTTTCAGAGGACAGAGTAAAAAAGAGCACTAGAATGGCTTAAGGTAGATAAAGCTATGGGACCAGATGGGATACACCCAAGGATCCTAAAGGAGCTCCGGGAGGAATTGGCTAAACCTCTGGCTAAGCTGGTCAGTGGATCACTGGAAACAGGTGTGGTTCCGGAGGAGTGGAGGAGGGCACAGGTGGCACCTCCTGCACAAAAGTGGTAGAGGGGAGGCAGGAAACTACCGCCCTGCCAGTTTGAACTGGATAGTGGGTAAATGATGGAAACCCTGTTTAAGGAAAGGCTAGTGGACTACCTAGAGACAAGGGGGCTGCTGGACCCAAGGCAACATGGATTCACGGCAGGGAGGTCATGCCAGACCAACATGATTGATTTCTTTGAGTGTTGTCGAAGGAAATAGACCAGGGCAGAGCGGTTGATGTGGCCTCTCTCTCTACTTCAGGAAGGCCTTTGACACAGTCCCACACAAGAGACTAATCCACAGGCTGGCAAATGTGGGGGTGGGGACAGAGGTAGTCACGTGGGTTAGAAACTAGTTGAGTAACAGAACACAAAGAGTGGTGGTAAATAGGGTTAGCTCAGAAGAGGGATGGGTAACAAGTGCTGTACCCCAGGGATCAGTGCTGGGACCAGTGCTCTTCAGTGTCTTCATAAGCGATATTGCAGAGGGTCTAGAAGGGAGAGTTAGCCTGTTCGCAGACGATACAAAACTATGTAACGTGGTGTGGTAGATATACAGGAAGGTATATGAAAAATGAGGAGAGATCTGAAGAGGTTAGAAAACTGGTCCAAGAAATGGCAGTTCGGTTTCAGTGCAAAAAAGTGCAAGATTATGCACCTGGGGAGAAGGAATCCTAGGGTTGAGTATGAATTAGACGGGGTAACACTGGAGGCCACCAAAGAGGAAAGGGATCTAGGGGCAGTCGTAGTAGACAACTTCAAAGTGGCTAAACAGTGCAACAAAGCAGTTGGAAAGGCTAACAGAATACTAGGGTGCATACGAATATACGAAGAAGCCAGCAGAAGTGACCATTTGGTCTATCAAGTCTGCTCGTACTGCAGGAGTACACAGCTTGAGCTAATGTCCGCCCTCCCTCCCTCCCTCCCACTCCTCCCATCCTCCCTACCTATGATTCTTACCTTCCCCCTATGCCTATCCCAGCCTCTCTTAAAGCTGCCCACTGTCTTCAACGAGATGACCTCTTCTGGCAGCACATTCCAAGTGTCCACCACCCTCTCTGTGAAGAAGAGCTTCCTGACCTCCCTCCTAAACCTCCCACCATCCAGCTTAAGACTGTGCCCTCTTGTGATATGGTTGCCACTCAGCTTAAAGAGGCTCTCCTTATCAACCTTATTTATCCCTTTCAGGTACTTGAATGTCCCAATCATGTCCCCTCTTTTTCTCCTGTCTTCCAGGGAATACATGTTCAGTGCCCTAAACCTCTCGTCATATGCCTTGCCCTGCTGACCAGCTATCATCTTTGTAGCCCTCCTCTGTACCTTCTCCAGCAGGTTAATGTCCTTTTTGAGGTGTGGGCACCGGTACTGAACTCCATACTCTAGATGCGGCCTCGCCAGTGACCTGTACAAGGGCAGTATAACCTCCTCTCTCCTACTACTGATCCCCCTAGCTATGCATCCCAGCATCTTGTTTGCCTTTGCTGCTGCTTTCTTGCACTGCGTGGAGTGCTTCAGGTAACTAGTGATCATCACTCCCAGGTCCTTCTCTTCCTCTGATGCAGATACTCTGACTCCACCCAGGTAATACTCTGTCCTGGGATTCTTGGCTCCAATATGCATAACTTTGCATTTCTTGGCATTGAAGCCAAGCTGCCAGATCCTGGACCACCTCCCCAGCTTTTCCAGATCTTTTTGTAGGTCCCATATCCCTGCAGCTGTGTCCACTCTCCCACAGAACTTGGTGTCATCTGCAAATAGACACATTTTGCCTTTAATGTCATCCCCAATGTCATTGATGAAGACATTGAACAACACCGGCCCCAGCACAGAGCCCTGTGGGACCCCACTGGTTACCTCTCTGGTGCCAGATAACTCTCCCCCAACCACCACCCTCTGGGTTCTGTCCCTCAGCCAGTTTTCCACCCATCTGACCATCTTTTCCCCAACTCCAAGATCCACCAACTTCCTGATTAACCTTTTGTGGGGCACAGAGTCAAAGGCCTTGCTGAAATCAAGATAGAGGATGGGTATAGCATAGGGAGGGGTATAACAAGTAGAAGGAGGGAAGTGGTGGTACCATTGTACAACTCCCTAGTAAGGCCTCATCTGGAGTACTGTGCCCAGTTCTGGATGCTGCATCTCCAAAAAGACATAGGATGGAGAGGGTACAGAGGAGGGTGACAAAAATGGTGTCTGGGATGCAGCGTAAGTCATATGAGGAGAGACTCAGAGCTCTCAATATGTACTCCCTGGAGGAAAGGAGAGCGAAGGGACATGATAGAGACCTTCAGGTATCTGAAGGGCATCAACGGGGTACCAGAGGGGAGAATCTTTCACATGAAGGGAAATAGCAAAACAAGGGGGCACAGCATGAAACTAAAATGGGGAAAACTTAGGGGAACTTGAGGAAATTCTGCTTCACTGAAAGGGTGGTGGAGAGATGGAACGGTCTCCCCCAGAGAGTGGTGGGGGTGGCCACGATTCAGGGATTCTTGAATGCGTGGGATAGGCACATGGGAATTATCAAGCTAGGGCAAACGGAGGGATGGGGGACTTGTAGCATCTAGGATCCCTTAAGCATTAAAAAGAGGGATAGGGCAGACTGGATGGGCCACAAGGCCCTTCTCACCCCAGGAAAACTCCAGTATTCCTAACTCTTATGCAGTATTCCTTTAAGCCAGATCTGCCCGGAGATGGAACGGTATGCTAATGATGGGATCATTGGCTCGTGCCACTTTTTCAGATGGTGCCACTTATCAACTGCCTTCATTCTAACCCTCAGATTTCTCTCTCCGCCTGTCAAGACTAGACGCTCGGAGATCCTCTCCTCATCATCTCACTGTGTTTGTACTAAACTGCTTTATTTTACTTAAATTGCTTATTTTCTTGGTTTCTCCTGGTTCGGGATAACCGGTGGGGAACCAAGACTTTTTTAGTCTTAGTGGAGTTTTTCCTTACTAGAACTCCTTTATTTTGTCGTAAATTGTTTTATTGAAACTATTTTTTGTAACTGCTAATATCGGTTACTGAACTGCTAATCCCTGTTCCTTTCTCTTTCGGTTCCCGGTTCCGATCAGTTCCCCAACCGACCGCAACCGATATCTTTGTTTTAAAAAGTTTAAATTTAATCGCGGTTGCGATTTTTGGGTTCTTCTACAAAAAATATCTGAAAAACCTAAGAAAAAGACTGGTGAACCCGGTTTCAGATTGTACAGAGTGTGGAGAGGTTTTTGCCAAGGCAGATAAACACACTTCTTGTGTTGTCTACCTTGATTATGGTAATTTAAAAACTGATTGTGAAATCTGTAAGGCCTTTCCAGAAAAAACACATGAAAAATGTTTGGAAAGGCTTAAAAAGAAATTGCCTCCACCTAAGGGTCCCTCAGGCTCTGACCAGTCGACACCCTCAGTGGTTGTGGGTGAAATCACAGAAGCCACAGTTTCTACCTCTGATATGGGTGCAAAGACCATCACAAAAAAGCCTGCTGAACTGGCTAGCTCTCCGGTTCCTATGAAAAAAAACAAGAAAACAAAACACATAGAACCCTCTTGTGGTCAGCCTATGGGAACTTCTGCTGTGTCTGTAAACATGCCTACTCCCCTGGAGATTGCACAGGCATGTAAGGTCTTGCAGGCCTTGCAGGGTCTGCTGCCTGCTGGACAGCAGTCTATAGTTCAGACCCCTGCTGAATCTACCCAGTCCTCCCTGCATGGGAGGGAAGATTATGGGTAAGGCTGTAAGAAATTCACGCCATGCACGCATTTCACGATCGCCGTATATTACAGGCATTACCGTGAAATTGATTAATTTCATACTTTTACCGTGTTTCGGAAAGGTTTTGATAATGTATTTAAAAAAACACTGTTTTTTACTAGAAATCTCAGGCACTGTGCTTCAATTTCAATGACAAGACTACTGTCTGCAGGCATAATGTTCTATGTAATTAGTTGTAAACTGTTTGATTGTCTTCTCCGGGCTTCTCTGTGTTGTCTAAATTGCTGCACTTTGTTCCCATAAGTGTTTTTTCCATTAGCTTGAGCAGCTTGCTACTTATCTTAATTACTGACACATTTTCATTTGCAATCCTGTTAAAAGAGCTAGCTTTAGTTAGTCTCAGTTAGTGCAGGGGAGCAGAGGAGCAAGCTGTAAACTTTTTGAAACCGCAGCGTATTTTTCGCCCAAGCATCAATACCAGCAATATGAGAAGGGGACCTTCCACATATCGGGGGATATTTTGTATTGTACAGGTTGCAATATTCAAGGCACTGATGTCATTCAAGAAAAAGACATTTTAAAATATTGGACTGACTGCAAGGACAGATTTGAGAATCTATCTTGAATTGATATTACTTGCGTTGAGCGCTCGTTTTCCCGCTATGGTGCAGTGTTGCAGGATAATTTATTTATTAACTACTGACGTTTTAATGCTGTTATTAACAAAGTGACAATAATTTACATTAAAGTATTCTTTCACCAAACTTATTTTCATGCGTTTCTTTTCACTTTTTTTCATGAATGGTGTCCGTGAAAAATGGCATATTTTGCCGTGCAGGTGCCGTGAAAAACTGTCATTTTAGCTGTGAATTTCTTACAGCCTTAATTATGAGGAATATGAAGAAGAGGATGAAGGAGAGCCTATAGAGCCTGAAGTCTCTCCTGAGAAAGAGTTTGGCTCT
This sequence comes from Neoceratodus forsteri, assembly GCA_016271365.2. Classification (NCBI taxonomy): domain Eukaryota; kingdom Metazoa; phylum Chordata; order Ceratodontiformes; family Ceratodontidae; genus Neoceratodus; species Neoceratodus forsteri. Next base: position 1,058,131,403 of record CM028130.1, on the reverse strand, counting down.
CCTCCCAGTTCATCAGAGGATTATTCATCCCATTTTTCCTTTGTTATAAAAATGGTGGATGATCTGGAAGTCTCTACCACTGAGGTGATAGAGGATGGAGGAGGAGGAGGCAGAGTACTTGGAAAGGATGGGGTTAACACCCACCGGAAAGTTACTGCTTCCCATAAATACGTTTTTTTTAAAAGATAAAGCTCCTCCAAACACCTGGGTCTATCCCACCTTTGGATAAAACGCTGGTCAAGAAGTACTAGCTAGATAGGGAAGGGGCTGACTTTTTATTCTCCACCCTGACCACCAGGGGGTGGTACAAACTGCAGCCTGTGACAGGGCAAAAGTACCTCTTACTTCTCACCCACCAGAGAAAGGATTCTAGAAAAATAGTGTGGCCAAAAAGGGCTATTTATCAGCTTCTTTGGCCATAAGACAGGCTAATTTCCAAGCATATGCGGCCCAGTTCCAAAATTAACCTCTGGCAGTCTGTCATGGCTATGGCAGACAAGGCTCCTTCCAGTCTTTCAGCATACCTTGCTGAGACTGCCAGATTTGGCTTGGAAGCTGTCAAATATCAATTTCAGATGGCAGCAGACACCAGTGACACTGCTGCCAGTTGGATGGCCAATACAATTTCCCAGAGAAGTCTTTCAGGTTAAGAGCTACACACCCTACGCAAGACACTCAGAATAAGGCTCTGGATTTCCCAGTCGAGGGTAATTCCCTCTTTGTAACTCACACGGAAGCCTGTGTGAAGAAAGTGGATGAGTTCAAGACACTTGTAGAAGCAATTCTGCCTAAGAAAAAGCTCCTCCGTCCACAAGACTGTATGGAAGGGGAGGCAGGGGCAGACAGTTTCATTCCAGGCCTTTTTATCAGGCCATGGATGTTCCGCAAGTACAACAGTACCCTCAGCAAGGGTACTTCAGAGACGGGGCAGAAGGGGTTCCAGACGTTCCCATTCTCAGCCCCAGGCAAAGTAGAACCCCCCTGACTTGTCCTTCTGGGCTGCCTCCCCACTTCTAGTAGGGGGCAGACTGACTCACTATTTCCAGGCTTGGAAACAGACCACCACAGACAAGTGGGTCCTGGAAGTAGTGAGTCTGGGATTGTCCCTAAGCTTCAAATCCCTTCCCTCTCTAAGAACCAGAATGTTCAAACCAGCTTCCAACGCGGAAAGAAAGCTGTTGGAAAAGGAGGTTCAAAACCTATTGTTGTCAAAAGCAGTGGAACCTGTGCTGCCACAGCAAAAGGGAAAGGGGTTTTATTCAAGATACTTCTTCACAACAAAGAAAAATGGGGAGTGGCAGCCTATCCTAGACCTAAGGTTGCTAAACAGGCACTTATTAAAGCCAAAGTTCAAAATGGTAACCTTGTTACTGATTCTGCCAGCTCTCCAAAAAGGAGATTGGCTGTCATCCCTGGACCTAAAATGTGCTTATTTCCACATCCCCATAAGGGAGTATTAGAGTGTACCTCAGGTTCAGACTCCCATCAGGTCATTACCAGTTTTCAATCCTGCCATTCAGTCTCACTTCAGCTCCAAGAGTGTTCACAAAGTGCTTGGCAGTGGTTGTGGCACACCTGAGAAGGCAAGGTGTCACAGTGTTCCCTTATCTGGACGACTGGTTGGTGGTGGGAAAATCACCACAACAGGTAGAGGAACATCTGCAGCTCACCCAAGGACTCTTGGAGTCTCTGGGTTTCCTGGTAAATCTCAAAAAGTCAGTCCTCCCTACACAAGTGCTGCAGTTCATAGGAGCAGAACTAAATACCCAGGAGGGCAGGGCTTACCTGCCTCTGGACAGGGTAAAAAGTATTGTGCAGTTGGCAGGCTCCTTCAGCCTAAACAAACCAAAAACCGCAAGACAGTTTCTTCAGTTACTGGGCCACATGGCAGCCGCCACTGGCACAGTCCTGGGTTTCAGGTTCCAGATGAGAGACATCCAGTTCCACCTAAGGGCTCGTTGGTGTCAAAGAAAGGATTCTCTTTCAAAGCTGGTCCCAGTAACAAAAATGTTACTTCTGGCCCTTCAGTGGTGGAAAGAGGAAGCCAGCCTCAGAGAGGGGATTCCTTTCCAAAAAAGAGTCTCCGTCAGTGATTCTCACAACAGAGGCATCACTACTGAGGTGGGGTGCCCACCTAGGGGATCACACTACTCACGGCACTTGGTCCACTGCAGCGTCGGTCCAGCACATAAACCTGCTGGAGCTCAGGGCGGTGTTCCTGGCATTCCAAGCCTTTACACTACTAGTGCAGGGAAAGGTGGTACAGGTCAGAACAGACAATACTACTACTATGTATTACAAAAAAAGCAGGGAGGAACAAAGTTGGATCCTCTCTGCACAGAAACTATGGGAATTTGGACTCTGGCCTACTCCCTAGGAGTTTCTCTTCAGGCCATTCATCTGCCAAGCAAAGACAATACCCTAACAGATGCCCTGTCGGATCAACCAGACCCATCATGAATGGACCTTAAACAGACAGGTGGTGGAAGTGATTTTCAAGAGGTGAGGCACCCCAGAGATAGATCTCTTTGCATCCCATGAAAGTCACCACCTGCCACAGTACTGTTGCAGATCCCCAGCTCGGGGAAAGGTACCCCGGATAGTCTGATTCTGGACTGGTCAGGAAGGTACCTGTATGCATTCCCCGCATTCCCTCTGGTGTACAGGGTGCTACTCAAGCTCAGGTCCCAGTCAGCCACAGTGATCTTAATAGCCCCAGACTGGACCAGACAGCCATGGTACTCTCTGCTGCTCTCCATGTCAGTGGCCGAACCAGTACACCTTCCTCAGAGGCACAACCTGCTGACCTCCTGCCAGAGGAGTCTCTTGTACCTGAACCTCAAGTCAGTCAGACTCGAAGCATGACAATTGAGGACCTAGAGTATGCAGCCCTGCATCTCTCTGAAATTATTCTGGATATTTTAAGGGGGTAAAGGAAACCTTCCACCAAGAAAACCTATGCCTCTAAAGGGAAAAGGTTTTCTATGTTGTGCTCTACGAGCAATATGGTGCCAGCTCAGGCAGGGGTTCCAGCTGTACTGGACTACCGTACTCATTTGCATTCATTGGGCCTGCAGCCCACTACTTTAAAAGTTCATTTAGCTTCAGTGTTTGCTTACACTTCATCTGGGAAGAATGCCTCTATGGCATCAAATTCTATTTTTAAATGGTTCTTTAAAGGTCTGTCCCACCTGCACCCCCCTAACAGGGAACCGGTGCCAGCCTGGGATCTAAATGTCTGTATTGCCAAGCTCATGGGCCCACCTTTTGAACACGTCTTCAGCTCCTTTGAAATATGTCACATGGAAAATGGTTTTCTAGGAGCGTGGATATGTTGTTCATCCACATTGTCTGGCATTGTCCCTTCCCCTTTAAATCTTGCTGGAAATGTCTTCAAGCTGGCTCCTCCCACCCACCTGGGTGGTAAATACCTCAGCTCCACCCCATGACGCCAGATCTTCCTTTCCGCTGGAAGATACAGGTTCCCTCGTGCCACTTTGCAGTACCATAGGTCCTGGAGTCAAATTGACGGTTTTCGCTGCACTTACTCGCCTTAAAACTCATCAGAGTTTATGATTCAGATCCGAATGCTTCGGATATGGAGGACAAGTCGTCCCCCAGTTTTCACCGGTGTCCTTGTGGACAAAAAATGTCTCGCACTGATCCCCATCTCTCATGCGTCTAGTGCCTAGGCGCCGTGCATGATACTTCGGCTTGCACTATCTGTTCGGCCTTCCATCCCACCGTTCTGGAGGACCGCAAGGCACGCCTTAAGTTGGGGAGACCAGAGCTTCGCAATCCACCGGTGAAATCGAAGGAGGCCAAGTGGGTGGTTTCCGCGCTGCAGGATCCGCCACAGCTTGGAGCAGATGGCTGCCTCAAGAGGAAGGCTGCCCAAGCTTCCAGCCAAAGCTTCTTTGTGCCGCTCAACTTGGGCTCCATCTTCACGGGATCCTTCCGGGAGTTGTGCCAGTCTCTCCCTACTAAGGGTGAGGCGCCTTCGGGCTCGCACTCCTCCTGATCCAAGAAGAAGGATAAGGATCCTAAATCATCATCTTCTACCCAAAGAAGACGCTTCTGGGACCGAGAGCAGTCCGACACTCTGGAGCAGGGGGGTCTCAACCACAGTCGAGATCGCCTCCTCGGCTGCCGGCTCTTCGGACCTTCCATCAGGCCAAGGCACCGAAGCCGAGGATACAGCAGAACCGGAAGAGACTTCTCTCGACCCGATCGAGCTGTTGTCGCCGACGCCTGTCGACGACTCCTTAGAGAGGACTCCCATTCTGTCCTTCCCCGATGAGGAGACCCGTCCTTCGGGCATCCTGATCGAGGAACAAGAGCCAGAACCTCGGTTCTCACCGAATCCAGCTTCTCCCGACCGACAGAGCCGACGCCGTCGGTCTCGATCGAGGAGTAGGACCCCGTCGGTCGGAAAACCGAGGAAGGGTCACAAACACTCCCGGAAGAGGTGCCTCCACCGTTCCTCATCCTCCTCGGACGAGGAGAGACTTAGACGGAAGCTCTGTCAACGTTATGAGGACCTCATGTGGCAGCAACTTCTTTTGACGGGTCAAAAGCCGTCTGCTCCGGCTGTACCGGCCATTACTTGGCCCCAGCCTTTTCGGCCGACACCGACTCCCTTGGTTCCGAGGACTCTGGTTCTCCCTCCGGTGGGACCGGTGCGCATTTCGGCTCGGCCTGTTACGGGCTCCCCACCAATTTTGGTGAAACCACCGCCAAAACTGCCTCAGGAAGGGGCTCCCTCTAAGGAGGACCGACCAACTACGGGCCTGCCCCATAGGTTGTCCATTACGGTCACTCCTGATCGCCCTAGGCGCATTGAGGGGACTTAGGTGGGAGACCCTTGTATCAGATTCCCTGTTTGGATACTACCGCCTTCACTCACATGATGAGCTGTCAGTGACAGGCCTGGAGGAAGGGCCTTCTTCCTTCCAGGGCATCCTTCGACTCATCTCGGAGTCAACAGGTATGCCTTTGCAGCCCATTCAAAAGAAGGCGGAATATCCTCTCATGGATAGTCTCAAGAGGGGGCTACCCCGACGGAGGTCTTCCCAGTGGCTGAAGCCATAGTTGGCCCGGCACTGGAACTTTGGCAGCGTCCAGCCTGTTGCCCGGCTCCATCTGCCCACATGGCCCGCAAGTACGCAGTGCCCATGGGGTCCCTGGCGGGCTTTACTGAGCATCCCTCGGCAGAAAGCCTTGTGACTGCCTCAGTGTTTAGGCGAATGGGCAGCTTTGCGGATACTGACCGTCCTCCGGACAAGGGGTCCAAAAATATGGACCACTCGGCCCGGAAGGTTTACTCGGCATCATCCCTAGGCCTTCGTCTCGCTAGCTCAGCAGTGATCATGGCACACTTCTCTCACACCCTTTTGGGGTCGCTTGATGAAGTCCTCCCTCATCTCCCAGCAGACATGCAGACCGCGGTCAAGCAGGTCCGGGACCAGGGCCGTGCTGTTGCTAAACAACAGCTCCAGACAGCCCTGGACATTGGTGATTCCTGTGCCCGTTCGCTAGCTGTCGCGGTAGCCACTCGCCGCAGGGCTTGGCTGAGGTTATCCTCCTTTCCTGCGGATACTCAACACAAGCTAGCTGATGTGCCCTTCCTTGGCACTGACCTCTTTGGTCCGGGAGTGGCAGGTCATCTACAGTGCATTGAGCAGTCTAATGCCACCTTGGACGCCACCTCTGCTAAAGGTTCTTCGGGCAAGAACCAGCAGAAGTGCAAGAAGAAGTCCTTTCGGCATTCTTCCCCTGCAGTGAGACAGCCCTCCTTCCAGGCAGGTCAGCAAAAGCACCAGGCTCAAGCTTGGCGCCCTAGGCCCAAGCAAGATCCCCAACAGCCCTGCAAAGGAGGCCGAGGTGCTGGTCCAGGTGCCTCCTCCTCCTCCTCACAGTGACGGGTCGGGGGTGGCCTCCCCTGCACCCGTCACGCCAGTTCTGAGTCCTCCCGTGGGGGGCCGGCTCCGCCACTTTCTTTCCGCCTAGTCCAGTATCACTTCGGACAGGTGGGTTCTGGAAGTGGTTGGGCAGGGACTGCCTCTAGAGTTCGAGCAGTACCCCCCAGCCGGCCCGTGCCCCACGGGAGGAAAGGATCTCAGTTGGCGCTCAGTCGGCCCTTTGGGACGACATTGCTCAGCTCCTCCTCAAGGAGGCGGTAGCTCCAGTGCTGGATCCTCCTTCAGACCCAGGCTTCGTCTCCAGGTATTTCCTGGTGCCCAAGCGGACAGGGGGTTGGCGCCCCATCCTAGATCTCCACGACCTGAATCGGTATCTCAGGTCTCGCACCTTCCAGATGGTAACTCTGAACGAGATCATACCATCTCTGGAGCGAAACATGTGGTTCTGTACACTGGATCTTCAGGACGCATTCTACCACATCCCAATCTGTCCATCCCATCAGCGGTTCCTCCGCTTCAGGGTCGAAGGGACCCTGTACGAGTTCAGAGCCATGCCGTTCGGCCTGTCATCGGCCCCAAGGGTCTTCACCAAATGCATCGCAGTGGTGGCAGCCCATTTACGGCATCAGGGGGGTTTGCATTCACCCGTATCTAGACGATTGGCTCCTGGCGGGTTCCTCCCTATAGGAGGTGGAGAGGTCCAGGGACCTGACCCTCCGAACCTGCTCCCACCTGGGCCTCCTAATCAATGAGGCCAAGTCAGAACTCATGCCCTCTCAGGTGATGGGCTTTATCGGGGCAGAGCTTGACTCTCGTCAAGCAAGAGCTTGGCTCCCGGCGGACAGGGCGGAGGTTCTTTCCTCCTTTGCCCAGTCATTTCTGGTTGGGCACTTGCGCCCTGCCCGGGACTTCCTGCGCCTCCTGGGTTACATGGCGGCGTGCACCTCAGTGGTCCGTTGGGCCAGATTGCACATGCGCCCCCCCTTCAATGGGAGCTGGCCGCCCAGTGGTCTCAGCGTCAGGGTCTCTTCGACCAGCTGGTCATGGTCACCCAGAGGATGTGGGATGCTCTCCAATGGTGGACCGTCCTGAGTCATTTGCGGGAAAGAATCCTGTTTGTCCGCCCCGAGCCGACAGTCGTTCTTACGACCAATGCCTCTCTCATGGGCTGGGGAGCCCACATGGGGGACAACAGAGCCCATGGGTTCTGGACCCCCGAGGAGTTCCGATTCCACATCAACCTGTTGGAGCTCAGAGCAGTCAGACTGGCACTGTCAGCTTTCGCTCCTCAGCTCTGGGGTCAAGTGGTTCAAGTCCAGACAGACAGTACCACGACCATGTACTACCTCAACAAACAGGGCGGCACACACTCCCGTCTACTTTGCAAGGAAGCGCTCCGGATCTGGACCTTCGTCAGCCGGCTGGAGGCGGATCTCCTAGCCATTCATGTGGCAGGAGTCTCGAACCAACTGGCGGATGCTCTCAGCTGCATAGGCCAGACATCCCATGAGTGGTCTCTCCATCCAGAGGTAGCTTATGATCTGTTCTCCTGTTGGGGCAAACCGTTGGTGGACCTGTTCGCCTCCAGGGAAATCACCAAGCTGAGGCTGTTCCATACCCGCCCCCCTCAGCAGGGCTCGCTGCAGGGGGATGCCTTCTCGAGGCCGTGGACCCCAGGCCTCCTCTACGCCTTCCCTCCATTTCCCTTGATCCACAAGGTGTTACTCAAAGTGAGGAGGGACAAGGCGAAGGTGATCCTGGTAGCCCCAGATTGGCCACGCCAGTTCTGGTATCCAGATCTCCTCAGCCTCAGCTGCAGGGCCCCAGAGCGGCTTTGTACACGCCCGGACCTGATATCGTTGAACCAGGGGAAGGTCTTCCACTCGGACCTTCAAGCCCTGCACCTCACAGCCTGGTTCCTGAGCGGCTAGAGTTCCAGGCTCTGGGTCTTTCCGAGGATGTCTACACTGTGGTGGAAGTATCTCGAAAGGAATCAACCAGGAAATGTTATGCCTTCAAATGGTAAAGGTTATCCATTTGGTGTCAGGGAAAGAGCCTGGACCCCTTATCCTGCTCTGTGACTAACATTCTAGACTACCTTTGGTCTCTCTCCAAAGGGGGTCTACGGTCATCGACCCTTAGGGTGCACCTGGCAGCCATCTCTGCTTACCGAGCGGGCGGTCCAACAACATTAGCACAGGAGACAGTGGTCAGGTGCTTTTCAAGGCCTGGATCACATATCCCCTCCAGTGAACCTCCACCTCCGTGGGATCTCTGCTGGTTTTTAGCAAGCTCATGGGCAAGCCATTCGAACCCATGCACAAGTCAGAGCTTCGCATCTGTCGTGGAAGACTGCCTTCCTGGTGGCTATCACATCAGCCAGAAGGACAGGGGAGCTCCAGGCACCTTCGGTGGACTCCCCTTATCTGGTCTTTCACAGGGACAAAGTTGTCCTGCGCCCCCACCTGAAATTCCTTCGAAGGTGGTGTCAGAGTTTCACCTTAACCAGGTGTTGGGTTGCGGTATATTACCTAACTACACCTCGGATGCAGTACAGGCTCCATACTCTGGACCTCAGAGCGTGCTCTCTCCTACTATAAGGAGAGGGCAGCGGAAATTCGAGAGGAAGGTTCGTCAGCTGTTTGTCACCTACGCTGAAGCCGCTTCTGGCAGACCTGCAGCCAAGCGGACTATTGCAGATGGATCACATCATGCATAAGTCTGTGTTATGAATTGGCAGGCAAGGAGCCTCCCAGAGGGATAAAGCTTATTCTACCCGCCATACTGCTGCTTGGTGGCTGCTTCCAGGACATCCCTATCCAGAAATCTGTCGGGCTGCTGGAAGTCAGCGAACACCTTATTACCATTACCACCGACCTTGAGTCACGACGTGATGCTGGTTTTGGGGCCTTGGTTCTTCAGTCTCTTTTTCCTAAGTAGGGGGGCGTGCGCCTTGCCTCCCTCCTCCCGTAGAACTGCTAGAAGTCTGCCAGACAGTGTGGATGAACAACATATCCATGCTCCTAGAAAAACAGGTTACTCACCTGTAACAGTAGTTCTAGGAGTGGTATATGTTGTTCATCCTCACCCAACCTCCCCCAGCTTAAGGCGCACAACCTGGCTTCCAGCGGAGCTAGATCTGGCGTCATTGGGCGGAGCCGAGGTATTTACCACCCGGGTGGGTGGGAGGAGCCAGCTTGAAGACTTCCGGCAAGATTTAAAGGGGAAAGGGACAAAGCCAGACAGTGTGGACCACCTTTTGAACAACATATACCACTCCTAGAACTACTGTTACAGGTGAGTAACCTGTTTTTCCTAGTGGCAGTCACTTCTGCCAGAAGGATCAGTGAGCTCCAGGCTCTCTGCATTGAGCAGGACTACATTTCATTTCACAGGTACAAGGTGGGCCTGCGAACTAACAGAAAATTTCTTCCAAAGGTGGTCTTGGACATTCATTTGAACCAGTCCATCACCTTACCTGTTTTCTTTACTGAGCATTCAAGCTCTGGCGAGCATGGACTGCACAGTCTTGATGTCAAGAGAGCTCTTAGCTACTACATTACAGTCACCAAGGCCCATAGACTTGACAGGAAGCAACTGTTCCCTGACTTATGGAGATGTGGGAAAAGGAATTCCAGCATCTAAGAGATCCATTTCTAGGGACGTGGATATGTTGTTCAATCCAGATTTTGTGGCAGGTTCCTTGCTGCTTTAAATCTTGCTGGAAGGTCTTCAGGAGCAGCTGGAGCAGTTGATCGCCCTCGAGGAGGAGGCTGCTCAGGCCACTTCATCTTCCTCCTCGACCGCGGCATTTATCCCACTCTCCTTGGGCTTCTCTTACACTGCTTCTTTTAAGGAGCTTTGCTAGTCCCTCTCCACCAAGGGAGAAGGGCCATCGGGACATACCAGTAGGTCGAAGAAGAAAGAACCGAAAGGTAAGTCCCACCGTCGACGTTCGTGGGAGTGGGAGAGATCCCCTTCACCGGACCGTCGGCTCTCTACTTCAATCGAGGTTGCTGCTAAGGCTGCTGGCTTCATGGTGTCCCCGTCATGTCAGCTGGCTGAGACACCCGTCGACGCGGTCGAGATTTTTCTCGACCCGTTGGATGGGTTGTCGACTGGAGAAGCCGACAACCCTTCTTCACCGGTTCCCCCGGTGGTAATCGAGGACTTGCCCATGCCTCCTGTGCCAAAGTCCTTTGGTCAAGGACCCTGAACCGAGGGGTGAGCGGGTTTCTCCCACCTCCTCTCTGACCCACCCTCGGCGACCCCTAAGGTCTCGGTCTCGGTCCTCTTCCATGTCGGTAGATCCACCCGACGCTTCGTGATCTCGGTCGGCGGCAACATGGAAGCGGCGGCGTCGCCCTTTCGTCCTCTTCGGAGGATAGGCTCTGGCGTAAGTTACACTGCCACTACGAGGACATGATGTGGCAATAGCTCTTGTTGGCCGGTAACAAGCAAACTCCGTCGCCTTCACCGGCCATTAAGTGGCTGTCACCCAAGCGACCAAAGCAACCCCTCGTAGTAGTCGAGGAGCCAACCCTGGCACCGGTTGCTTGGCTGAAACCGGCTGCTCCGCCCATTGTGATGGAACCACCACCTCCTCAACCGAAGACTGGGGCCCCGACCAAGGATTCTCGGTCAAGTCAGGGCTTACCCCATAGGTTGTTGGTCACCCTCACTCCCGATTGGCCTTGGCAGGTGGAGGGTGGCTCAGGCGCTCGGCAGCTGTTCGCAGACTCCTCGGAGTCTGATGACTCCTCCTTGTACTCCAGGCCCATTGACCTGGAATCTGCAGGGGGTCAGTCGGTGGATGAGAGCCCATCCTCATTCTTGGGAATACTTCGACTCATCTCAGAGTCCACTGGAATGCAGTTTGAACCCGTTCAGAAGCGGGCCAGGTATCCCCTCACAGAGATACTGGACTGAGGAGATTCACCTATGGAGGCCTTCCCGGTGGCCGAAGCCATTGTTGGCCCAGCCCTGGAGTTGTGGCAGTAGCCTGCATCTTGTCCCGCGCCTTCGGCCAGGATGGCTCGCAAGTGCGCGGTCCCCACCAGTTCACTCTTCGGTTAATTGGAGCACCCCTCTTTGGAGGGGCTGGTGACTGACAGTGTTTTCTGGCATTCTGGGAATGCTAGGGACATGGACAAACCACCCGATAAAGAATCCAAAAAGCTGGATTTTTCGGGACGGAAGGTTTACGCTGCTTCCTCCCTAGGCCTTCGACAGGCTAGCTCGGCAGTACTGATGGCACATTTTTTACACGCCATTATGGGTTCCCTGGATGTGGTTATTCCCCATCTCCCGGCTGACCTTCAGACAACGGTCAAGCAGGTGCGGGATCAGGGAAGGAGGGAAGGATGGTGGCTAAACAGCAGCTCCAAACTTCTTTAGATATCGATGACTCTTGTGCTCGGTCAGTATCAGCCGCAGTAGCCATGCGCTGCAGAGCATGGCTGCGGATCTCCACCTTCACGGTGTACACTCAGCACAAGCTGGCAGACGTTCCCTTCCTGGGCACCGACTTGTTCGGGCCAGGGGTGGAAGGCCATCTCCAGAGGATCGAGAAGTCCAGTGCCACCTTGGACTCTGTCACATCTGCCCAGAAGGACAAAGGCCGCCAGCAACAGTGTAAGCCCTTTGGCCCCTCCGCCCCTGTAGCACATCCGGCCCAGCAGAACCAGCAACAGGGCCAGCAGGCTCACACTTGGCGCCCCAAGGCCAAGTCTGCCACTTCCTCCAGTAGGAAGCCTCGAGGGAAGGGTCCAGGAGGCCCCTTGGCCGGCCCTTCCTCCAAGCCTGCCCAGTGACGGGTTGAGGGGTGTCGGCCCCAGCCTCATCACTCCTTCCCGAGTTCTCTTCATGGGGGGATGGCTCCGCCACTTCTTTTCCGCCTGGTTCGCCATCACCATGGACCGTTGGGTGCTGGAAGTGGTCGGCAGGGGTCTGCCTCTGGAATTCGAGCAGACCCCTCCCTATTGAGCCGTCCCCCTTCGGGGGGCTACGGGTTCCGCAGCCTCTCTGTCAGCTCGTCGAGCCGACATAGCTCTGCTCCTCCAAAAGGAGGTGATCAGCGAGGTGGGGGATCCTCCTCCAAACCTGGGGTTTGTGTCCCAGGTACTTCCTGGTCCCAAAAAGGATGGGAGGCTGTCACCTCATTCTCGATCTGCATGACCTGGACAAGTTCCTAAGGCTGCACACCTTCAGGATGGTCACTCTGGCTCAGATCATTCCATCCTTGGAACTAGGCATGTGGTTTTGCTCTAGGACGTGTTCTTTCACGTCCCAATCCGTCCGTCTCATCAGCAATTCCTCCACTTCAGTGCAGGGGATCTCTTTACAAGTTCTGGGCTATACCCTTCGGCCTTTCTCCAGCTCCCTGGGTCTTCACCAAATGCATGGCAGTGGTGACAACATTCATGCAGCGCCGAGGGGTCCGGGTGTACCCTTACCTGGACGACTGGCTGATTGCAGCCCCCTCCAGGTTGGAGGTGGAGCGGTCCAGGGATCTGGCCCTCCAGGTCTGCTCTCAAATTGGCCTCCTCATCAACAAGGCCAAATTGGAACTCGTGCCATCGCAGGTGATTCAGTTCATCAGGGCAGAGCTCGACTCTCTTCGAGCCAGAGCCTGGCTCCCGGCAGACAGGGTCGAGGTCCTTTCCTCCTTTGCCAATCATTTCTGGTTGGGCAATTGCGCCCTGCCCAGGACTTCCTGCGCCTTCTGGGCCTCATGGCGGCCTGCACCAGCGTGGTCCGTTGGGTCTGCTGGCATATGCACCCCCTGCAATGGTGGCTGGCCAGCCGGTGGTCAGAGCGCTCCGGTCCTCTGGACCAGCCAGTGACGGTGACCCAGGAGATGTGGGACGGCCTGCAGTTGTGGCTCGTCCCAGTTCATCTGCAGGAGGGTATCCCGTTTGTCTGCCCCAAGCCGATGGTCACTCTAACGACTGACACTTCTCTGATGGGTTGGGGTGCCCATCTGGGGGATCTCGGGGCCCACGGCCTCTGGTCCCCTCAGGAGTCTCGATGCCACATCAACCTGCTGGAGCTTCAAGCAGTTCGACTAGCCCTCACTGCCTTCGCTCCATTTGTATGAGGTCAGGTGGTTCAGGTCCAGACGGACAACACCACAACCATGTACTACCTCAACCATCAGGGCGGGACGCACTCCTTGCCTCTGTGCAAGGAGGCTCTCCGCATCTGGTCTCTCGTGATCAGCCTGGAGGCGGATCTCGTAGCCATCCCTGTGGCAGGAGCCTCCAACAGTCTGGCCGATGCCCTCAGCCAGATAGGCGCTGCATCTCACGAGTGGTCTCTCCTGCTGGAGGTAGTGCAAGACCTCTTCTCCCATTGGGGCACCTCTCAGGTGGACCTGTTCGCCTCCAGGGAGAATGCGAAGCTGAGGCTGTTTCACGCCCGCCCCCCTCAGCAGGGCTCGCTGCAGGGGGATGCCTTTTCGAGGCCGTGGACCCCGGGCCTCTTTTACGCCTTCCCTCCATTTCCCTTGATCCACAAGGTGCTCTTCAAGGCGAGGAGGGACAAGGCTCAGGCTCCTGCCACATAAATGGCCAAAAAACTGTGTTTATTGTCTAAAAATGTTCCCAGCAACCAAGTGTTACAGCCCCTTCGTGACTTTGTAGATCTCTCCAGACTGCAAGGTGCCAAGGAAATCGCTGGCTTTTCAGTTGCTAATTGAGCTGTTTTCACTCAGACTGCTAGCCTTTGTGTTGCCCCACTATTAATTCGAGCTCCTCTCTCCTTTCTCTAGCCGAGAACCCGCTAGGGATCCCAGCTCAGACGCCCTCCGCATGGACTGCGGACACCGGGCGGTCGGCGCTTCCAAAGCCACCTCCCGAGACCTCCTCATCGGACACCACCGCTTGAGAGGTACAGCAAAGCCGCAATTTTATCCCCCTGCTCATCCTCCCTCCTGTGTGCTATTATAGACCCTGTTAGCGCCCATTCCCATCCCTGACGAATTTCCTGCCTTCTCTTTCTTACTAAAACAATTTGTTACTGCCAGGGTTCCGCCAGGGGAATCCTGCAACCAGCAGCTGACGAGCTACCCTTGTTGTCAAAATTCCCTCATTTACCCAACAACTGCAATTATGGCAGCCTCATGGCAATTCCTCCTCCTGACTGCACTGTGTCTCATACCCCTTACTGGTTTATTATCCGAAAAATTTGAGACTGGGAGTACACCACATCCTCATCCTGAAGACTGCTCTGCCAATCTGACTCTACACATCACATGTTATGCCAAGGCTCCTTGCCAACTGATCCAGGTGGACTACCTTCCTTGAAGAGCAACTATTGCAGGTTTGTCTACACCTCCTTCCTTATCTCTAATTAATTCGAGTTACTCCCACTGGCGTTACACAGCCAGAGTATTAGCCTCAGTGTCCTTAGGCTTGCATAAATTAAAAAACAAAGCTTGCCAACCCGGTTCCTCCTCCATGCCAAGCCAGAAAAAGCCTCAGGCTCATTGCCTTTCACTTGAATCCCTGAAAAATTGCTACTCCTCCTCTTACTCTGCTCTGGCAATGTCGAGCTTAATTCAGGGCCCATAAATAAACTTAGCTCCCCTTCTGAGTCACTATCTCTCAAAGGTATTAGTTTTATGCACATTAACGTGTGCAGCCTGCTGAAAAAATTCACCCTTATCCAGGCTTGGACCGCCCATACAATGCCAGATGTGCTTGTTATCTCAGAATCCTGGCTACGGCCCTCTACACCAAATAGCGTGATTAATATACCTAACTACCAGATCTTTAGATGCGATAGGCAATCCAGAGGAGGTGGGGTCGCCATCTACATCAAAGATAGATTTGTGGCATCAACACTTAATTCTAACTCACTGGTAGTGGGATTTGAGTGCCTGGACATAAAAATCGACCTATCCCCATCGTTAGCACTCCGAGTCATAGGATGCTGTAGACCACCATCTGCCGGTACTCAGCTCTTGTCCTGTCTTACAACTGTCTTGGACACTAGCCCCCTGGAAACAATTATCCTCGGGGATCTAAACTACGATTGGATGTTGGAAGCCGGTCACCCGCTTAAATCTTTGTGCGACTCCCTTGGTTTCACCCTACTGAACGAAGAGCCCACCCATATCAACAAAAATAATACAGCCAAAAGTACCCTTCTGATGTCCTGCTTGTGAATAAACCCCATTCCTTCTCCCACGTTGGAACCTTTGATGCTGATATTAGTGACCATTGCCTAATAGCTGGAGTTTGGGCAGCCAACAAAGTGCCAACTACGGCCAGATTCTCCACCAAAGGGTCAACCAGGTCATTCGACCCAAAGGCATACCTACTTGACCTAAAAAACTCCCCCTTGTTGCAGAGTTTTTACCTTGCTAAAACAGTGGAAACTGCATATTCTGTGCTACGTGAAATCATTACCCACACCATGAATCTACATGCGCCTCTGTCAAAAATACGCATAAAGGCTAGGAAATGCCATTGGTTCACTCAAGATCTCAAGGCTGCACTACTGTCCAAGGATAAACTCTGGAAAACTGCCCACAAATCCCAAAAAGAGGAAGATTGGCGCCTCTTCAGAACAGCCAGAAATCGCTGCACCAAACTGATTAGGGAAGCTAAAGGCTGCTGTTACCAAGCAGAAGTAGATACTGCAGCCAGTTGTCCTTCCAAATTCTGGGCCACAATCAAAGAACTGGCAGGAGCCACGTCACAAAATGTGCTCTCTACAAAAATTACCTCTGACAATACAGTAATCAATGACAAAAAAGAGATACTGCAGGCATTCAACACGCACTTCGCAACTGCAGGCTTAGCCTTCGATAACTCGCCTGCATGTAGCCTGCGCTCCCAACTTGGCATGACCCCACCAAATGTTGGCTCCGTTAGTCAACATTTCTCATTCTCATCAGTTTCCCTCAAGGAAGTGGAAGACTTGATTCTCCACCTGGATACTAAGAAAAGTGCCGGCGCAGATGCACTTGAACCATACTTCCTAAAGATAGCATGCCACGTATTGGCAGTGCCTATTACTCATTTATTCAACCTGTCCCTAAGACAAGGTACCCTCCCTCAAATATGGAAGATCGCACACGTTATCCCGCTATTTAAATCTGGAGACCCTTGCAACTTTAATAACTATAGGCCAATTTCTCTTCTACCCACACTCTCAAAGCTACTGGAAAAAATAGTAAATGGCCAACTAAGATCCTTCATCGACAGAGAAAAATGACTAAACCCCCTTCAATCCGGATTCTGAGCCAACCACAGTATAGTCTCGGCATTAGCTAAAGTAACCAACGACTGGCAACTGGAGTTGGAGCATAAAAAGTCAGTATCTGCTGTGTTTCTTGACCTCAGCAAAGCATTCGACACAGTCGATCACGGCCTGCTCCTCGACTCGCCACAAACACTAGACTGGATGCTACTTCTAAACTGGTTCTCGAATATCTGATAGACAGATACCAGCAGGTGAAAGCAGATGGCGAACTATCTGCCCTAAAACTGTTACAAAGAGGTGTCCCTCAGGGATCCATATTAGGTCCCCTCCTCTTCGCAGTGTATATCAACAACATTGATGAGGGAATCAAGGATGCAAGAATTCACTTATTCACGGATGACACAGTGCTGTACCTGAGTCGTCCCACACCAAAAGAAGCTTGTACTGACCTACAAAAAGATTTCAACCTCCTGCAACTCCAACTAATCAATAAAAAACTGCTATTAAATGGTAAGAAAACTAAAGCCATGTTATTTTCCCCTGCAAACTACACAAGCGCTACTGACTCCCTCCCCCCAATAACCACGATGCTGGGAGAGTGATTAGAGTACATTCCAAAATTCAGATATCTTGGGGTCTGGATCGACTGTAAACTCTCCTTCACTGACCACCTGGAAGACTTGCTGAAAAAAATTAAGGCAAAGACTTGTCCTTTTTTTTACAGGATAAGAAGACTTCTTACAGCAGACGCAAAGAAACGACTAGTCCAAGCCACGTTCCTGTCCTTAATTGACTACGCAGACTTCATATACAGTAACTGTACGGCTTCCTATCTTGGAAAATTAGATACGCTCTACCACAGAGCTATACACTTCATCACTGACCTCCCCTTCTCTACCCATCATTGCGCACTATCTGCCGCCACAGGCTGGACCTCACTTCACTATAGGCGCAATTTTAATGCAGCACTCTGGACACTTAGAGCCCTCAGTGGCAAACTCCCTCAATACATCGTCGACTGTCTGTCTCCGATTGTGCCCAGAAATTATTCCCTTAGAAGCTGCTCACAACTCCTGCTAAATATACCCAGGGCACTCACACGAATCGGGAGAGCCACCTTTGGATTCTCACTCCCATCAATATGAAATAAAACCCCAAAAATACTTAAGCTGAAAACCCCAGTAAGTACCCTTTTGTTCAAAAGGCTTTATCGTGATGGCATTACGGAAATTTGCAACTGCTTTACTAGACATTAACTAACCTCCCTCCCTCAAATGCCGCCCCCCCCCAGCTGAAATGTGTGCCTCTGCCTCTAGCATGCCCACCAACAGATCCACAGGATTTATTGCCGAACTCCCATATCTTGTTCTTTGACGCTCTGAACAGCTGCAGCCTGATTCTAGCACATGCTACCGCACTTGGGGATAATTATTGTCTTTCGCCCCAAAAAATATTCGGTCCCTCGTCCATCCAACACCTCCCTCTACCCCAACCTCCAGAACCCTCCCAGTTATGCCCCTGCTACTATATTCCTCCTCTTGCACTTAGTACAACGGCAGCTTTTCTCCTCCATATGTTGCCACGTTTTGGGGCAAAAATCGCTTAGTCACCTTTCGTGTGGTCCTCCGCCCTCCCAGTCCCTCACTCTGCTCTAACAAATCGGTCCTCTTCACTTGCACCCCTATTCCCCACCTCTCTCTACATTATGCGCTTGATATCTTCTATCTGGTATGCCTACCCTCTCCCTAACATTTCCCACTACAAAATGCACAGTTTTTGGGCTTGGATCCAGCACAAGTTCATTATCCACGACTCCCTGTAGTTCTTTGTTGAATGTATATTACTCGTAAATGTGCATTTTTACTATAATAGCAGCTATTTTTGCTGTTTGTACTATTGTAACTTGTCTTTCTGTATTATTACTGTAGGACCGCAGGTCCACCTTGTAAATGATCTTGCTTAATGGTGCCCGCCTGGATAAATAAAGATATGGATTGATTGATTCTGGTAGCCCCAGACTGGCCTCACCAGTTCTGGTACCCAGATCTCCTCAGCCTCTACTGCAGGCTCCTGAGGCGGCTTCCAGCCCGCCCGGACCTGATCTCAGTCGACAAGGGAAAGGTTCTCCATCCGGACCTTCAATCCCTGCACCTAATGGCCTGGTTCCTTAGCGGCTAGAGTTCCAGGCCTTGGGTCTTTCTGACGAGGTCCTCAACGTTGTTGAGGCATCCTGTAAGGAGTCGACCAGAAAATGCTATGCCTTCAAATGGAAGAGATTCTCCATTTGGTGTCAGGGCAGGGGGTTGGACCCCTCTTCCTCTCCTTTGGCTAGTATTTTGGACTACCTGTGGTCCCTTTCTCAGCTAGGGCTTCGGTCAACAACCCTTAAGGTGCACCTGGCAGCCATCTCTGCTTACCAGGCGCAGGAGAAGGTGGTCGGGCGCTTTTTCAAAGGCCTAGACCACATATCCCCTCCAATGCGAGAACCTCCACCTCCGTGGGATCTACTGCTGGTATTGGCTAAGCTCATGGACAAGCCATTCGAACTGATGCACAGGTGTGACATCTCTCACCTGTCATGGAAGACGCCTTCTTGCTGGCTATTACGTCAGCCAGAAGGATGGGTGAGCTTCAGGTGCTTTCCATCGAGCCTCCCTACCTGGTCTTCCACAGGGACAAGGTTGTCCTTCGCCCCCACCCGAAGTTCCTTCCGAAGGTGGTGTCGGAGTTTCACCTTAACCAGGTGTTGACTCTGCCAGTGTTCTACCCCAGTCACACCTCAGAGGCCGAATATAGGCTCCATTCTTTGGACCCTAGAAGGGCGCTCGCTTATTATAAGAGCGGACGGCTGAAGTCTGGGGAGAGGTTCGCCAGCTGTTTGTCACCTACGCTGAAGCCACACCTGGCAGACCTGCAGCCAAGCAGACGATAAGCAGGTGGGTCGCCTCCTGCATAGATCTCTGCTATGGGTTGGCTGGCATGGAGCCTCCCAAAGGGATAAGAGCTCATTCTACCCGCCATACCGCTGCTTCAGTGGCTGCTTCTAGGGACGTCCCTATCCAGGAAATCTGCAGGGGTGCTACCTGGAAAGTCAGTACACACCTTTGTTTCCCATTACCACATTGACCTAGAGTCATGCCTGGATGCTGGTTTTGGGACCTCGGTTCTTCAGTCCTTATTCCCCAAGTAAGTATAAGGGGGTGTGCGCCTTGCCTCCCTCCTCCCGGAGAACTGCTAGGAGTTTGCCACAAAGTGTGGATTGAACAACATATCCACGTCCCTAGAAATACAGGTTACTCACCTGTAACAGGAGTTCTAGGAGTGGTATATGTTATTCATCCACATGGCCCACCCGACCTCCCCGGCTTTGACGCGCAACCAGGCTTCCAGCGGGCTAGATCTGGCGTCATGGGGCAGAGCCGAGGGTTTTACCACCCGGGTGGGTGGGAGGAGCCAGCTTGAAGACCTTCCGGCAAGATTTAAAGCGGCAAGGAACCTGCCACAAAGTGTGGATGAACAACATATACCACTCCTAGAACTCCTGTTACAGGTGAGTAACCTGTATTTCTCGCTGGATAGTACAGTGTATTCAGTTTTGCTCTTCAAAAGCTGGGAAGGAGGCCCCAGCAGGGCTGAGAGCAGCCCGTTCCTCAAGGGGTACAGCTGCTACTATAGCAGCTTCCAGGGATGTTTCTTTGGTGGATATCTGTAAATCGGCTACCTGGAGAACTGTGCACATCTTTACCAAGCATTATAGCCTGGATACACAGGCTAGGAGTGATGCCAGGTTTGGCACAGCTGTCCTGCAGAGTCTGTTTCCAAAGCAGGGTCTGTGCCCACCTCCAAAGGTACTGCTTCTTAGTCTGCATAAGAGTTAGGAATATTGGAGTATTCCTGCGGTGAGAAGAATAAATTACTTACCACAGTAATCTTGTTTCTTCCATGGGAGACTCCAATATTCATAACTCTCCCACCCTGCCTCCACTGCTAGATCTAGTGGCCTCTGCACTCCATGCTGTAATACCAGGGGTATGTGTGCTACACTCTGGCTTATTTATTTGGAACTTTCAATGTTTTTTTTTCCCCTCTTCAGGTGATTCTGACATTGGGGTGTATTTTGTTAAAATGTTTTCCCTACTGTTGTAGGTTTTCTGGGTGTTTTATTATTATTATTATAGATAATTATTAAATTCCTCTCAGACCATGTCTTGTCAGGCATCCATGAAATCTGAGGGTTAGAATGTAGGCAGTTGATCGGTGGCAGCATTTGAAAAAGTGGCACGAGCCAGTGATTCCATCATTAGCATACAGTTCCAGCTCCGGGCAGATCTGTCTTAAAAGCCTACTGCGTAAGAGTTATGAATATTAGAGTATCCCCTGGAAGAAACAAGATTACTGTGTTAAGTAATTTTTTTTTTATTTGCCGACAACATCTATGTATCTATATCTATGTAACTTGATAACCCAGCTGGGCAGCCGGGCCAAGGGCAGGGGAGGCTTTGCCATGTGACAGCACTTACACCCAGGGTAGGGACTACATTGAGTTCCACTCTTCCACAAGGCATGCTAGTACGTGTGAGGTCTGACAAAGCATAGCGAGCAGGATGACCTGCCAACCCACCGCAGGCCCTGGCTTCAAATCTGATAATGGGCACTGGGAGGAGGTAGGGAGGAATACCGACCTCCCTTTTTTGGCCCTCAAGCTATGGGGGCAGTCTGTGGGTGGAGCCAGGTAAGTCCTGGGATTGGGGTGATGGGTCTGGACGCTGGGGAGCGGAGAGACAGGGGCATAAAAAATGCAGAAAAAAAGATGGTTCTATCATATTTAAAGATGGGTCTATCGTATTTAGAGAAAAGAAAAATAAGCTCTAAATATTGACATAAAGTGTTATAGGAAATAGAGATTGTTTATATGTAGCACTTTTCATACAAACTGCATCCCCAAATTTTTTTCTTTTTTACAGTGCAGGGGAAGGAGTGATGAGAATGTTGCTGCTTTAGGAAACATGAAAAGTCAAATAGCCATGTGATAGTTGAGAGAGAGATTACAGAGGGGTTAAGCATAGGGAGGTAAAGTGACTTGCACTGGGTCACACAGAGAGTAAGTGGTGGTTGTGGGACTAAAACCTGGTTCTCCAGGTACATCACCTGTGCTGTAACCGCTAGGCCCTACCACTAGGCCCTACTTCCTCATAAGTATTATGATAGATATTTTTAATTACCAATATGACTCTTCTTTTGAATTGCGGCTCCCCATTAGGTGCTGGAAGAGCCCCACCTCTTCCGTAAAGTTTGCCAAGTGCTGATGTCAGAACATTTTTTTGCTGAAACTAAAAGCTCCGAAAAGGGAAAATAACTTTTTCTTTGTGCTGTAGATGGATGCTGTGAATCGAAGCTGCACAGTTTCGGCACACTGCGGCAGTCACAGGGTCAAGATGCTGGTGAAATTCCCTGGACAGTACCCAAACAACGCTGCCCCTTCTTTCCAGTTTATTGCCCCAACCACAATCACTTCCAGCATGAAGGCAAAGATACTCCAGGTAAGATTGCTTCTCTGTAGGGCTCTTTTTGTTTTGTGCCCCATCCTTACAGTGCTTTGTGCAACTGAAAGTGGAGTTGATATACAGTAATCAGATTTGGATTGGTTATTTCTTTTATTTTATTTATTTATTAGGTCTAGGATTACAATACCTTTGAGCCAGGGCTCTTTTACAAAGGTTCCACATCAGGTTACAATTCAAAACATGACATGTAAGTCAGATTACAAATTCATTACATAGGACAAGGTTACAAAAGTGGAAGCTAAACAGAGTTACAAAGCATCTGAGAAACAAAACAAGTTTTGGAGGCTAGGTTACAAAGGATAGCGGATGAGGTGCAGAGTGGATAGAGGACAAGAGAGAGGAAGAGTAGAGGGGGGTGGAGAGCTATAGAGGAGGAGGAGCGCAGCCAGAGGCATTGTCATAGACATAACATGGGGAAGTGCGTGCTAAGGGGTAACCAAGTGCTAATAGGAGAGAAAACTACATAAGGTTAGGGAAATATTCATGGGGTCAGCTAGTGGAGGTAGTCACAGGAGCTAGAGGCAGTGAGAGAGAGGTGGAGCCTTGACTATAAGGCACCAAGGGTAGGAGTGGAGGAGATGTAACTGTTTAGACCATTTAGCCAGCTGGGCGCCCTGTAGGCAAAAGATCTTTGACCATGTGAGGTACGACAACGTGGAACCTGCAGGAGCTGTGATCAGACCCCTGGTTGAGTGGGGGTTATTGCTAGGGTGCAGGAGTGCACACACTCCAGGGGGCGCAAGGACCATAGTTATTATCTTCGCCATGGTGCAGGTTAGGTACTTTATCCGATTGGTGAGTTGCAGCCATCCAGTTTGTGCATAGAGGTCGCACGTATATGTGAGCTGGTGGGATCCAGTGAGAAGTTGGCAGGCCTTACTGAGGGAGGTGGATATGTGTCTAAGAGTGGTAGCGGGGGCAGAGCCATAGATGATAAACCCATAGTCAATAATGGAGACAACAGAGCTCTGAACAATGACAGTCAGGGCTTCTGGGGCTAGTATTTGCTGCTTTGGTTACAGAGTCAGTGTGGGCACTGTAGGTTAGATGAGGGTCTAGAGTGATCCCAAGGTACTTAAAGGCTTGAACCTGTTCCAAGGTGACTCCATGAATGGTTTTGATGGATAGGGGGGTGCAGCTTATGCTTGTTATGAGAGCTTCTGAACATCATAGACTTTGTTTTCTTATTATTGAGGACCAGATTGTGATTTGAGAACCAATTTTCAACAGACGTGAAGCCAAGCTGAAGGTTGTCTTGTAGAGGCTTAGGATCCTTGTGGGAGGCAAAAATTACAGCATCATCTGCATAGAGGATGATTATTTGGAGCAAGAATTTGGAAGGGAGTTCAGGAACAAGCTGAACAGTAGGGGGCCCAGAATGGATCCCTGGGGGACACCTGAGCGAACAGGCCTGGTATCAGAGAGGACATCTGCAATTTTTACTCTTTGAGACCGGTTCTCCAAGTAGCTTTTGAATCAGGCAGTGGAGTTGGGAGAGAGCCCAGCTTTCAGAAGTTGCACAAGCAGTAGGCGGTGATGGACAGTGTCGAACGCCTTAGTCAGATCGATAAAGATGGACCCAATTAACTGACCATTGTCCAGTGAGCTGTGAAGAATGCCAGAGAATTCCAGTAGGGCAGATGAGGTGCTATGTCCTTTCCTGAAGCCATGTTGTTGTGAGCACAGGATACTGTATTTGTCCAGGAAATCTGTGAGCTGATCTGCTGCAATACATTCAAGAGCCTTGGAGAGGGGTGGCAATATAGAGATCGGACGGTAGTTTCCATGAGTGGTCTTGTCACCACTTTTATGGACGGGGTAACAGTGGCGAATTTCCATTTGTCAGGGAACTGGCTAAGCCTAAGTGAGAGGATGAAAATATATGTCGGTGGCTGTAACACCTCATCAGGGGTGAAGGACAGCAGTTTAAGGTCATGTGTATCACTGCTGGATCTGGATTTGGTGATGGCTTTGGTAATGTATTTGCGGGCATCGTGCATCTTGACCGCTTTGAAATAAAAAGGAGGGTGGCTAGAGGGGGAGATTTTGACCCCAAATGTTGAACATAGTCTCATCACCCCACCTCATGAACCCTGTAAGTGAAAATGTTCAAATCCATGGGAAAATGGCATTCCACGCCACAGGTGAGAAAACACATTATGGGCAGGATGTGAAAAATGACAGCTGTACTGGCCATGAGATGATGTGATAAAAAGGCTATATTGAAAATGACCAAAGTTACATGCGTGCGTAGAAAGGTTTGAATGACCAAGTATAACTCGGAAACTTTTTGGAGTTGTTTCACCAAATTTTCAGCATGGCCTTTTTGGCACCGCACCTCATGAAGAGTGCCACTATCATTTTGTTCACTCGTTCTGAAAGATGATTTTGCAGAGCGGCCACACCATTCTGCGCCACAGGTGCGAAAACATGTTTCAGGCAGGATATGAAAAATAACAGCTGTACTGTTCATAAGGAGGTGTGAAAAAATGGCATTGTTGAAAATTTGGAGTAAAAATATTAAAAACAGGAAAAGTTGGGAGCATGTGTAGAAACTGTGCAACGCACGTTCACAACGCAGTCATTTTATGGAATTGTTTCACCAAGTTTGCAAAATGGGCTTTTTGGGACCCCACCTCATGAACAGGAGCACTGTTGTTTCATTGATCAGTCCCGAAAGGTGATTCCATGCAGTGACTGCGAAATCACCTTTTGGGACCAAGTGACGAAATGACAGTGACATTGTTCATGAGGTGGGGTCCCAAGGACCCCATGTTGAAAATGTTGAGCTGAAATTCCTGAAAAAGGCTGAGATATCAACCTAAGTTGAAACTCCCCCATTGACTCCCATTATTAGGCTTACCTTGAAATCTTCAGTTTGCCAGCTGTCTTTGAAGAGCGCAGACGTGTCCCAGGCCACAGAAGATCACTGCTTCTGACCTCTGGAGGTAAGTATAAGGGGGGCTTCAGGAGGTGGATGTGCAGTGGAGGGTCGGATGGGGAGGGGATGCAGGAGACAACGAGGACCGCTTTTTGCAGATTTAAAAAAGACATTGGGGACGGTTTTTCTTTTTTTTAACAGGGAACAATTTGTTTACACTTCAGGACACTGTGGGTGGGCCCCAGTGTCCGGGGAAGGAACGGAGGGTGCGGGAGGAGAGCAGCAGTGGGAGGGAGGGGGAGGGATTGATTTGCTGGGGGGGCTCGAGCAGGGAGGACAGCAGCACTGGGAAGGAGCGGGAGGGATTGATTTGCTGGGGAGGCTCAAACAGAATGGAGGGAGCGGGGAAGACAGCAGCAGTGGGAGGTAGCAGGAGGGATTGATTTGCTGGAGGGGGGCAAGGCAACAGTTGTTGCCATATGAGTTTAAATCAGTGGTGCACAACTTTTTTTGGGTGGAGACCAGACTTAAAACTCGAGTCAAATCTGAGGGCCAGCTCACAGATATTGAATTTAGTGCCTTTTGCTCTGTATCTCCGTTCACAATTATAATTGCCTGAGCTGACATTCACTGCCAATTGCTGCTGTCTGAGGTAAGTTTGTAAATAATAATGACTTTATATGGTAAACTAAGAGAACAGCAAGGCCCAGATGTGCACTGCATGTACACTATACCTTCAGGGTAGCGTTCCAGTCTGTTATGCTCTGTTGCAGCTCCATATGCTACACCCCTGATGAGCATTTACACAGATGGCTGTCTGCAACAGTGTACTCTCGGCTATTTTGAATGCTGGTACTCGGTTAGAATAGCCCACCGCATTTCCAACAGAAAAACTACATCAGGGACAACACTAACATTCTGCTTGGGTTTCTAGTTCCAGTAACAAAAAAACAAAACTCAGTTGTAATTATGGTGATTAGTGGATGAATAAGAATACTGCAATTCATCACCATTTGAGAGTGGGGTTATTATATGTCTCATTTATATGCATTTTTTTGTCAGTTAAAGACTATTGAAATTTAACATTTAAACTCCAGTATTCTAATTCATCCACTATCCACCATAATTACAACTGAGTTTTGTTTTTGAGTGGAACGCTACCCTGCAGTTATAGTGTACATGCAGTTTATGTGTAAAGTAATGAGACTGTGTCTGCCTGCAATGCATTGCTTACTGCTGCCCCATACCATAATTTATGGGCTGAAATTAGAGGAACAGGTGAAACTCCCTCCAATGTCCAAGCACGTTTAAATTAAGAAAACAGTAAACCCGATTGTAAACTGTCATTCTGTGGATGGTGGTTGTGGCAAGACGAGGGTATGAGCTAGTTGCAGATGAATGAAAAACAGGGTAGATAGAGAGCAAGGGGTTGTGTACAGACCCCCATGTCAGGGGAAGGGAATGGACAAGGATATGATAGAAGGCATTCTTAGAATGGCAGAGAAAGGGGAGATACTGTTGATGGGAGACCTGAATATGCCAGATGTTAACTGGAGCACATTTGCTGCAGCCACATCCAAGAGCAGGGCCATTCTTGATGCCCTACAGGTGGCAGGCATTAGACAGCTAGTTTCAGAACCCACTCGTGAGGAGCAATCTTAGACCTCAGATTCTCAAACGGGGCAGTGAGAGGATCTCTGATCTAGAAGTGTTGCCATCTGGGGACAAGTGACCATCAAACAGTGTGGTTCACATTAAACTCAGCTACCGAGTCAAGCCATACAAAAGTGAGTGTACTGGACTTTAGGAGGGCTGACTTTGGCAAGATGGGTGAGTGCCTCAGAAAAGCACTAGCAAACAGGCTAGAAGGAGGTGTGGAGCAACAATGGGGAATCATCAAACTGCCATCACAGAGGCAACAAGCCTTTTGTGAAGCAAATAAACAAATCAAAACGCAAAGAAAAGCCACTATGGTTCTCAAAAGAGGTGGCTGGAAAGTCAGGAAGAAAAGATAGTATTCCGAAGTATAAGAAAACACAGAAGGAGCAGGACAGAGAGCTATACTCAGTTAAGGCAGAAGGAAGCAGGAGGGAAGTCAGAATAGCAAAGGCCCAAACTGAGGAAAGATCGCCAACTCAGTTAAGAAGGGATAAAACCTTTTATAGGTACATCAGCGTGAGAGAAGACAAAGGAGGGATAGTGAGGCTGAATAGAATGAACGGTGGGTGGGCAGAGGGGACAGTGAAGAGCAGAATACTGAACGAATATTTCTGCTCAGTATTCACAAAAGAGGAGGGGAAGTGCCCTAATCCAATTAATAGAAGCACTCTCTTGATATAGGGGGTCGATCCCAGTCCTTTCACTAGAAGAAAGTGGTTCTGCAAGAACTCCTCAAACTGAAGGTGGACAAAGCAATGGTGCTGATGGAATTCACCCCAGAATTCTAAAAGAATTAAGGGAGGAACTAGTGAAACCACTGGCTACTCTTTTGATAAATCATGGGAGGATGGTGTGGACCGAGGACTGGAGGAAGGCGGATGTGAGTCCCTTCACAAAGTGGGACCAAGACAGAGGCAGAACTACAGACCTGTCAGTCTGACCTCTGTAGTAGGGAAAGTGATGGAGTCACTTCTGAAGGAAAGAATAGTTGAGTACCTAGAGGCCAGTGGAGCACAGGACCCAAGGCAGCATGGGTTCACAGCGGGAAGGTCATCAGGCCAGATCTAATAGATTTCTTTGACTGGGTGACCAAAGTAGTAGACCAGGAGGGGCTGTGGACATGGCCTACCTAGACTTTAGCAAGGCATTTGACACAGTCCCACACAGAAGATTAATAGTCAAATTAACCAGCCTGGGAGTGGGTCTCCAGGGTGGTAGCCTGTAAAACATTGGCTGCACAACAGGACACAGAAAGTAATTGTAAATGGAGTCCACTTGAAGAAAGAGGGGTTACTAGTTGGGTACCGTGAGGGTTCATATTGGTCCAGTCCTTTTAATGTCTTCATCAGTGACATTGCAGAGGGACTGGAAGGAAAAGTATGCCTTTGCAGATGACACAAAGATCTGCAACAGGGTTGATACACAAGGAGGCGTGGAAAGGATGAAAGGGACTTGGCAAGGTTGGAGGAATGGTCAGGTATGGCAGCTAGGATTCAATGCAAAGAAGTGCAAAATAATGCACCTGGGAAACAAGAACCCAGGGAAGAATACACAATGGGTGGGAGGTAGTAACAACAACAGAAAAGGAAAGGGACCTGGGGTAATCATATCAGATGACCTTAAGGTTAGCAATCAATGTGAGAAGGCAGTAGGGAGGCTGGGGTATACTGGGATGTATAGGAGAGGCATCAGCAGCAGAAAACAGGAAGTCGTTATCCCTCTGTACAGACAATTGGTGAGACCCCATCTGGAGTACTGTGTCCAGTTCTGGAGACCTCATCTCCGCAAGGACATTGACAGGATAGAGGTAGCCCAGAGGAGGGCAACCAAATGGTGCAGGGTCTGCAAGAGAAGCCGATGAGGAGAGACTAAAGGAGCTTAATATGTATACCCTTGAGGAAAGAAGGGAGAGGGGACATGATAGAAACTTTAGGTACCTCAGTGGAATCAACAAAGTCCAAGAGGGTAGCATCTTAGAAAAAGAGACTTACAAGAACAAGGGGACACAATTTAAAGATAGAAGGAGGGCGGTTCAGGGGCAATGTGAGGAAGTATTATTTCACAGAGAGGGTAGTGGATGCATGGAACAGCCTTCCTGAGGAGGTAGTGGGGTCTAAAACTGTGGGAGATGTCAAGAAGGCATGGGACAGACATAAGGCAATTCTTGTGGGGGGTAGGAAGAAATAGGCTGTTGGTTAACTAGGATCTGCGGCCTATCCTGTAGGTAGGGAAATGGGCAGACTAGATGGGCCTAGCGGTCCTTATCTGCCGTCAAAGTCTATGTTTCTATGTTTCAAGGAGGGAGGTTAACTAATGATTTGGCTTACAGATGGGGAGATCAGTAAAATAAAGATTGCAATGTAATAAACCCAGCCTGCAGCCTTTCTGTGAATTCCATTTTTGCTTTTCCTGAGACAGCGGGGACAAGCATGCACGCATAACACTATACACTCTCAGTGGCATTATGGGAGTAAAATTTTATATCTTACTTCGAGAAACAGCTCTTGCAGCAGGTTACACCATTAGGACTGAAGCCGGCAGGCGCCAGGACCCCAGGGAAATTTTCTAGCTAGTAGTATCCAGCGGGGACCGCCCCCAACGTCGGCCCCGCCCCTGATGTTAGGCATCATACAAAAGGGGGCGGTCCCCCAGGATCCCCAGTTCTTTTCCTGCCGTCGACTTGCCAGCATCGGCCTCACGGTCCTGCTCTAGCGAACGACGCCTAGAACTTCCAGCTTTTGACTGATAAATGTCGGCATCTCCAACTCCCTCCTCAGAAGGATATCCCTCTAAGTGTGCCTGCGGCAAACAGATTCCTTTTAAGGATCTGCATTCATCCTGCCTGCGGTGCTTAGGCCCGGAACACGACACCAAGGCCTGCTCCTTTTGCCAGCGGTTCAATAGTCGCACCCGGATCCGCCGCCAGAAGGCACTTCAGGGGTTCCTCTTGGAAGAAAAGTTAAAGATCATGGATAAAGACCTTGCCTCCAGAGGTGAGTCTACCTCTAAGTCCCATAAGCACCGGGAGAAGGCCAGGTCCAGATCCCCGAACCAGGCCTCAGACTCGCACACCAGCTCCGGCTCCACGCGCTCAGACCGTTCTCCCTCCAGGGCTCACTCTCAGCCCCCTCCCGTGAAGGTTAAGACTTCAGGCAGTTCTTCGGCTTCTCTGCATCCAGTTAAGACTTCCAGGACCTCAGACCCTTCTCCAACGCCCTCCCGGGCTTCCGTGAAGTCTTCTGACCATCACCGTTCCAAGTTCTCTTCTAAAATCCCTCAGGCTTCCTCAGATAGGCGCCGGGACCCCAACGCCAGATCGGCCTCCCAGCCTCCTAGGGGACCAGACCCCCCTCCTAGGAAGACCAAGAACCTGACGTCCCTTAAGCGGACGACAGACTCGAAACGGGTTGCCACCCTTCACCAGTGTTAAGCTTCCATTGACCAGACGTCGCCAAACATCCGACATCGCCAGATGTTCTCAGGAACCGCGACTGCGCCTCCGCCACCGTGGATGCTGGTCGCTGACCTCTACGGAGGAGGATCCGATGCTGCCTGATGACCAGGCAGGCGGCGCGAGGGACGCCAGGCTCCACAGGAGCTCTTGCCTGATCCGCGACGCCTTGGACCGACGCCTCGATACCGGCAACAGACCAACCCCGATGCCAGGACCATCGTCCGGTATGAATATTCAGGAGGTTAAAGACCTCTCTACTTTCTGGTGGGACACAATCAAGAAAGACGTGGTCCCAGTGAAACCCCCTGCTCCTCCTACTACTCCTCCTCCTCCTCCACCACAGGGGCCAGTAAGAAGACCACCGACCCACAAGGAGCCTACTTCACCTCCTAGGGGCAGATCCAAGGAAAGGAGAAAGCCCCTTTCAAGATCTCCCTCAGGGTCCCCCAGTCTCAAGCGACCCAGACGTAGACGGTCCACTATGCAGGGGGAAGACTCTAGACCTGACCTCAGATACCTCCAAGTCTCCTTCTCCAATCAGCATCCCATCACCTGACCCACGAGACCTCCCCAGGTCACCTCCGGATGATCCCTAATTTTCCAAAATCATGAGGCACATCCAGGAGAATATGGGATGGGAAACGGAAGACCTAGACCCCGAATGACAGCGCGTAGCTCGTTATCTTTGGCAGAAGGACCCTAAGCCTGTGGTGGTGCCACCCTTGGTGGACACCTTTGGGACGTAATCAAGGCTGCGCGTGGAAATGTCCGCGACTCCACCCTCAAGGAGCGAGGAAGGCTGGACCGCCTGTACAGGGCCCCTGCAGAGGACCTGTACTTGGCGCAACAACCCCTGGCTGATTCCCTGGTCATTACGGCCAACGTTTGAGTACACAGCCTCCGGACCAGGAATCCAAGCACTTGGACTCACTGGGTAGGCGCATGTATGTGGCTGCTACATGCTCCATTAGGTTACTGAACTATCTGACACACATGGTTCAGTTTCAGAATTCCCTATGGGAACAGGGTCAAGACCTAGTTAAAGTACTTCCGGATGGCAAGCAGAAGGAGGAGCTTCTGAATCTCCTTTACACTGGGTCAGACATGGGGACCCAAGTTTTGAGAGCCACTTACGATTCAGCAGACTCTGCAGCAAGGGGAGCAGCCTCAGGCATCTGTCTCCGGACATACTTATGGCTTCGTGTCTCCGGATTTACCCTGGACATCCAGAAAAACATCCTGGACGTTCCCTGTAACGGCAAAGTTCTGTTTGGTGAAGACTCCGAAAAGGTGATCACCAAATTACAGGATGCCAGAAAGGCAGTAAGGACTGTACAGGCCATATACAGACCCAAATCTGGTTCCTTTCATAGGAACCAGAATCGTTTTCACGGCCGGCAACAACGGCAGCAGCCACGTTCCGGCTAGCAGCAAAGGGGCAACTTCAACCATAAGGCCCAGCCTAAGTCTTCCCCAGGCCAAGGTCAGAGATATACCAAACTGACCCAGCCTGCAGGGGATAATGCTGCCACAACATGACTCCTTCCCAGACCCCGCCCCTCCTCTGGGTCAACAGGAACAAAAGGTCGGGGGTTGCATTGCTTGCCACCTTTCGGGATGGCAGGTGATAACCGCCGACCGGTGGGTCCTCCAACTGGTCGAGAGAGGACACTTTATCGAATTTCTCGACCACCCACCGTCAAGACCTCCCCTGCTTTCCCGTTATTCGGGTCCGCACGCACTGCTCATACAGCAGGAAGTGCTCGTGCTTCTGGGAAAGGAGGCTATAGAACACGTACCGTGGAACCAGAGAGGTGCAGGTTACTATTCCCACTTCTTTCTGGTTCCCAAAAAGACAGGGGACCTCTGTCCGATTCTGGATCTCAGCGACCTCAACGCTTTAGTCCTTTACAAACGCTTCTGCATGGTGACCCTTCCCGGTTTGATTCCCATGCTCAAGCAGGGCACCTTCTTAGTGTCTCTAGATATGCAGGATGCTTACCTGCACATACCGATAGCTCGAGCGCACAAGAAATTCTTGCGCTTCGAGTTTCTAAGTCGCCATTATCAGTTCTGAGCCCTCCCCTTCGGACTGTCCTCGGCACCTTGGGTATTTATGAAGTGCATGGCAGTTGTTGTGGCGGCTCTCAGGAGACAAGGCCACTACATGTTCCCATACCTGGACGACTGGCTCATCATGGCCCCCTCTCGGGAGGCTCTGATGTCCGTGATCCACTGTACTCGCTCCCTCTTCGGGTCGTTGGGCATCATCATCAGTCAGGAGAAGTCACACCTGGTTCCGTTGCAGAGACTGCAGTTCATAGATGCAGTCCTGGACACCGTCCAGGGGAAAGCTTTTTTGCCCCAGGACAGAGCGGAACACGTCAGATCCCTCATAAGGGACATCTTGACAAAGAAGACGGTCCCAGCAAGACTGATCCTTTGCCTGCTCGAACACATGGTTGCGGCCATTGCAACGGTCCCTCTAGCCCATCTCCACATGCGGGTGACCCAATGGATGTTACGGGTGCAGTGGGATCAGAAGCAAGACCATCTGCAGCTGCCAATTCAGATCACGAATGCCGTCATCCGGGATTGGCAATGGTGACTCGAACCACAGCACCTATAGGTGGGAGTCCCCTTCATCACGCTGTCTCCGATTGTGACACTCTCCACAGATGCTTCAGGGTTCGGTTAGGGAGCACACCTCGACGGGGTCAGGTCTCAGGGCTCGTGGACGCCCCAGGAAGCTCATCTCCACATAAATATTTTGGAGATGAGAGCAGTCCTTTATGCCTTGCAGGCCTTCCAGTCGGAGATTCCACCGGGTACTCTGCTGTTGCAAACAAACAATACCGCGGTGATGTATTACCTCAACAAACAAATAGGTACCCATTCCTACCTGCTTTGCGGGGAGGCCATGAGGGTGTGGGATCTGGTTCTGCAACATGGCGCAGACCTTATTGCTGTACATGTCCCAGTAGTGGACAACGTTATCGCAGACAGTCTGAGTCGGTCTCAGGCCAGAGTCCACAAATGGGGACTACTCCAGGAGGTGGTAGAGGATCTGTTTCACAGATGGGGCACACCAGAGTTAGATCTTTTCGTGTCCCCATCCAACGCAAAACTGCCCAATTTCTGCTCACTAGATCCAAGGCCTGGTGTTTTCTGGCGAGAAGTGTTGTCCCTCTCCTGGATGTGCAGATTCCTCTACGCATTTCCTCCCTTCCCATTGATCCATAGGGTTCTTTCGAAACTCCGCAGAGAGCAGGCGATGCTGATACTAATCACGCCCTTTTGGCCCAGACAGATTTGGTTCCCTCTGCTGCACCAGCTGTCTCAGGAACCTCCGGTGCCTCTGCCAATCAGCTCTTACTTATTGTCCCAGGAGGCAGGATCTTTGGTCCATCCGGACCTTCGCTCTCTGAACCTGCACACCTGGCCCCTAGGGACATAGCTATCATGCGCTATGGGGTCTCGCAAAGGGTAGCAGATGTTCTAGCGGCTGCTAGAAAACCGGCCACTCATGCCACATACGCCATGAAATGGCACAGAGTTTGCCTCTGGGCTCAAGCACGAGGACTTTCCCCGACGGATTGTTCGGAAGGTTCTGTTCTAGACTACCTTCTGTCTCTTTTCCAGGCAGGCTTGGCCTACTCCTCAATTAAAGTACACCTTTGTGCCATCTCAGCCTGTCACACTCCTATAGGCCTACGGTCCATAACTCAATTGGACACCGCACGAGCCTCCCTGAGAGGCGTCCTCCACCTTACACCTCCGATTAAGGATCCTATTCTTCCATGGGATTTACCCTTCATCCTGGAGCAGCTTACGCTGCCAGCTTTTGAACCAGCTGCGGATTGCGAGCTACGTCTCCTGACATGGAAGACGTTATTTTTAGTTGCTGTTACTTCGGCCAGAAGGATTTCTGAGCTTCACGCACTTACGTGCAAAGAACCTTATTTGTTTTTTCAGCAGGACACGGTGGCCCTAAGGACAAATCCAAAGTTTCTACCTAAGGTGGTCTCAGCCCTAACCCTCAATCAGGACGTCGACCTGCCGGTGTATTTTCCTAAATACTCTTAATAGAGGAGAGGCCCTGCTGCACACTCTTTTGTTCATAGGTGTCTAAGATACTACCTGACCAGAACCAGGCACCACCGTAAATCTGATCAGCTTTTTGTCTCCTTCGCCCATAGGATGCTGGGGCCTCCGGTTTCTAAACAATCACTGTCCAGGTGGCTCATCCATTGTATCATGTTCTGTTACCAGAAACGTAACAAATCCCTACCGGGCTCGGTTGGGGACATTCCACAAGGGGGTGGCTACCTCCTTTGCTGCTTTGAAGAATGTGTCCACTTCAGCCATCTGCGCAGCAGGTACTTGGAGCACCATGCACACCTTTATCAGGCATTATAGCCTGGATGTTGCGTCATGGCGAAGAGCTGGTTTTGGTCTAGCAGTCCTTCAGGGACTACTATCCTAGGATCCGGTCCAACTACCAATCTATACCTAGCCTCCTCCCACCTGCGAGGGATTTCCAGAATTGCTTGGGAATCAGTTCTAATGGTGTAACCTGCTGCAAGAGCTCTTTCTCGAAGTAAGATAGTACAGTTACGTAAGAACTTAGCGTAACAGTAGATCTTCGAGAACAGCTCTTGTAGCAGGTAGTTTCCCCTCTCACCATCCCCGCTGGAGGTAGAGTTGGTCCTTTACTCATCACCTAGGATTCGGTGTTTGTAACAC
The DNA here is from genome assembly GCA_016271365.2 of Neoceratodus forsteri. Taxonomy (NCBI): domain Eukaryota; kingdom Metazoa; phylum Chordata; order Ceratodontiformes; family Ceratodontidae; genus Neoceratodus; species Neoceratodus forsteri. The sequence goes on along the minus strand of CM028130.1, from coordinate 1,058,096,966 downwards.
TGCTCTGAACACCTTCTTGGAAGGCAGATCCCCCGGTCTCCACTTCTGATGTCATCTAGCAGCCTGGAGTCTCTGGCGGGAGAACTGGGGATTCTGGGGAACCGCCCCCTTTTGTATGATGCCTGATGTCGGGGGTGGGGCCAACGTTGGGGGCGGTTCCCGCTGGATACTGCAAGCTAGAAAATTTCCATGGGGTCCTGGCGCCTGCCGGCTTCAGTCCTAATGGTGTAACCTGCTGCAAGAGCTGTTCTCAAAGATCTACTGTTACGGTAAGTTCTTACGTAACTGTACTGTATTTATGACTTTGGTTACCGGGCAGGTGCGCTGATCCCAGGGACTGTGTTCAGGCACGACCTGGGCCGCCATATAGTGGCACAGAGATTACATAAACAACAGTGCATAAGTCCAGTAGACAGATTGACAATGACAGTGTACAGCAATATAAAGTTTGAACTTACCAAATTTATTAGATTATATATATCAATTGATACAGTGCTTATAGATTTCCATTAGCATTTGTACTGTACAGGTTTAAACGAAACTAACAATGTCAGAGTCAGAGGTGTTATTTCTGAATATTGCTCAGTGTACATTTTCCTAATAAATCTCCCCTAAAGAAACAAATTCCTGTTTCTAGCCACTGAGACACCTTCTTCTAGAGCAATTAATATCTATTCGTTCAACAAAATCATAAAATACAAACTGGTATTTTTAACAATTTGTGCTGATGTCTGATAAACTTAAAACTCTATTAACTAAGGAAACCATGTGTCTTATATTACTGTAGCCTTAATTTATTCCGAGGCATCAGAAGGGAAGGAGGGAGAAAATTCCATGTCATAAGTTTCATGATTTTAGGGGGCATACCTTTTATGATAAAAATTCGGGTGGCAGTATTATTCAACAGGTGAGCCACTCTGCCCATGCTTGGGTATTCTTGTCTCTGGCTGACCAGTCCCCCTATGGCCGTACTCCCAGGCCCTAGGCCAGGATGAATTGTTCTAATGTTGGCGTGCCCTCTTTGGTTTCTATATAATTGAAAAAAGGAAGTCATTGAGAATTAAACTGCTCTGTACGCAGTCGTAAGTGGGCAGTCATCGCCTCCATAGTTTTAATGGAGTTATTATCTGTCCTCCACATTTGAAGGGTTAATGCCTGTGGTGTGAGCCAACTTTGTATGATCACTTTCAGGGCTGCCGCAATTAAAGTGTAATAAAGATTTTTTGGGGCTGCTGTTCTAATTTCCTCAGAGGGGAGGCTCAGGACTAGGTTCATACAGTCAGGGGTGATGGTCAGCTGAAATATCTCCTGGATCACCTGGGCTACTCTTGTCCAGTAAGATTGGATATGAAGGCATTCCCAGAACACATGAGAATGTGTACCCTTTAATCCGCAGAGTCTCCACATTTCTCTGAGTTAGAGGTGGCGTAATGTGCGGTCAGCACAGGGGTGAGAAAGTACCTCACTGACACCTTCCACCTAAACTCTCGCCAAGTGGGGGAGTTGGTTGTCCTGTGTATCCCTCTCCAGACTTTTTCCCATTCAGGCTGTGTAAGTAGAGACCCTGATTCTTCCTGCCACTTTTCCTCTATTTTTTGAATTGCTAAAGTACCAGTTCCTTCTTGTAATGTTTTATAGATGTATGAGATGAAGTTTCGTGCATCATTCATCTGACTTTTTTTTGATGTACTCGAAATGACTGCTGGGTTGGGCCTTGACCCAAAGTCTCAATTCCCATTGTCGAGTTGATGTAATGTCTGCATTGTAAAAATCTAAAAGTCTTTGTGGGGATTGTTAAACTCTTGTCGTAGCATTTCAAAGGATTTCGTGATCCCATTTTGTATAAGTTGTGTGAGATATCTCAACCCTTGTGCCTCCCACCAAACAAAACATGGGTCATCCTCAGGTGCTGGGAACCGTGGGAGAAACCTCACTGGAATATAGTTCCAGATAGGGGTGGGCAGTTCCCAGTGTTGCCTGACATGTAACCAGGATTCAGTTGTGTGTCTGATCCATCTGTTAGTGGTGGTCTTGACCTCAGAGTTGTATTACCAAGGGGAGGATATTTAGTGGGATCTTTAAATAAACCTTTTTTCCCATCAGGTACCACCTTCCCCTGTATTCTGGAGAAATCATTTTCAGGATAGAATTTAGTTGTGCTGCCCTATAATAGTTTATAAAGCTCCCATACCATCCCTCTCTTTACTGTCAGACATAAGGGCCCATCTTTTTTTTATATTTTTATTTTTAGTCTTTGGTAACCGGGTAAGGCCCACTAGGCGCAAGTGCCTGTTTTCAGGGGCGACCTGGGAGCACTGAGCGGTTAAGTGACTTGCTCAGACTCACACAGTATGCAAGTGGAGGTTGTGAGAATCAAACTCAGGTCTGGTCTGCTGGATGTACCAAGCTAGTTCACACCTCGTTCCTCTAACCTCTAGGCTATACTGCCAACTGTGGGAGAAACTTCAGTGAAATATAGTTCCGGATGGCTTGAGTCACTGGTTTCATGCTGATAGCGGATAACAATGGGGAAAGGGGGCAGCCCTGTCTGGTTTCTCTTTCTATGCCAAAATAATCCGATATTGTACCATTAACCTTCACCCATGCCCTTTTTCTTGGTCTTCTGCCTGCCCAAATAAAATTAGTCAATTTTTTCTATAATTTCTTCCATTTTGTAGCTGAAAATGGAATTGGCAGATTGGAAAATAAAAATAAATATTGGGGCAAAATATTCATTTTAACAATTTTTATTCTATTGGAAAGGGTGAGTGGCAGGGCCTGCCATCTATTGATATCTGTGTACACTTGCTGGGTGAGAGCAGCGTAGTAATTTTGAAAAGTGCCTTGGTATTTGAATACCTAAGTAGCAAATTTTATCTTTAACCCAATTAAGGGGGATCATTGTTCGTATTTTTGTAGAGGGGGGTCACCTATCCACATCGCCTCCGACTTGTCAGCATTTATTTTAAAACCAGATATTTGTCCGCATTATTCCAACAGCTGTAACAGGGAAGGGATGGAGGCCTTAGGGTCACCCACAAAGATTAGGGTGTCGTCATCGTACAAAGATATTTTGTTATTCGCTTCACCCACCCTGATACCCTTGATCAGTGGATGAGCCCGGACGGCTTGAGCCACGGTTCCATGCTTAGAGCGGATAACAATGGGAAAAGGGGACAGCCCTGCCTGGTTTCTCTTTCTATGCCAAAGTAATCTGATATTGTACCATTAACCGTCACTCATGCCCTTTGGTTCTGATGGCGCAGTGAGACCCACTTAAAGTAGGAACCCCTAATTCCCATATGACTCGGGACTTCCAACATATAGGTCCAGTTGAGGCGATCAAATGCCTTTTCGGCATCCCAAAAAATAGCTAGCTGTGATGTTTTAATGTTAGATGCGCCTGTTATGATGTTTAATAATCTGATATTATCTGACATGTTCCTATGAGGTATGAATCCTGTCTGGTCTGGATGTATCAGGGATTTTATATAGTTTTGAAGCCTCAGGAGAAGGATCTTGGTCAATATTTTAAAATCCTAATTGAGCAGGGAGATGGGCCTATGTGCCCCACAGTATTCAGTCGCCTTCCCAGGTTTCGGGATAACTGTGATGATGGCTTCATCCCACGAAGCTGGTAGCCTATCCTCGGTTAAGGTGGAGTTTAGTATTGTCACCAGTTTAGGTAGAATTATTTTTTTGAACTTTTTATAGAATTCCGCTGGTAGCCCGTCCGGTCCTGGGGATTTACCTGTGGGTAGTCCCGATATTACCTGGGCAACTTCCTGTGCACGGATAGGCATTGAAAGTGCCTCTTGGGATAATTTAGGCAGGGATGAGCTATATAGGAATTCCCTCGTGTTATCCAACACCCCCTGGCTAATCTTCTCCTTGGAGGATAAAGATTTATATAATTTATTAAATTGTGATGCTATGTCACTAGGTCTTGTCCATAGTGTCTCCGGATTTTTTCTGTCCTTCAGATGAGTGACATGTCTTTCCACCTGTTCTTTTCCCAATCGGAAAGCCAGGAGTTTGGCTGCACTACCCCCTACTTCATTATATTTTTGGCTGGAAAAACGCAAGCAGCCTTCGGCTACTTTATTCTCTGAATTCTGGAGTTCTGTTCTACCTTTGGTTAGGATTTTCAAAGTGTCCCCCTGTCCTGGTTTTTGTTTATTTCCTATTCTTTGATCTGATCCCTAAGTTTCTGTACTTGTAAAGTAGTACTTTTCTTTTTTATGAAGGCAAAGCTGATTATGTGCCCTCTTGACTACTGTTTTCATTGTATCCCACCAAAGCAGTGGTGAGCTGTCCTCCATTGGGGAGTCCACAGCCAAATTTTACATAGCTAGTGAAATTTGCTGTGTAACATTTTTGTCATTCAGTAATGAAGCATTCAGCCTCCAGCTAGTACACCTCATTTCCTTTCCCCAGGATAGTTTAAGGGCAGTGGGGCATGATCTGACAGTGTTATGGGGTGAATTCGAGCCTTAGTAAACTAATGTAGTGCTGTCTTATGGGTCAAAAACATATCTATCCGTGAACACGACTTCTGGGCTGGGGAGTAGAATGTGTAATCTTTCTTATTTCCATTAAGGTCCCTCCATATGTCCACCGTCCCCGACTCCCCCATTAGTGCCTTATTCTATTTTGTAGCCACCTTCGAGAAAGAGTGTTGGCCTGAGGACCGATCCAATGTGGGGCAGACCACCGTATTGAAGTCTCCTCCCAGTAGGAGGAGCCCCTGAGGAAGGCCCATAACCTTAAGAAAGACTTCCAAAAGAAAGCTCTCCATACCTATGTTAGGGGTGTAGATATTGACTAGGTGAATCAACTCACCCTGGAGGAGCCCCGAGACCTGGACATAGTGTCCCTGTAGTCCCTCCTCTACATCCTGTAATGTGAGTGGGCTGTTTCTCTTGAGCAGTATTGCTGCTCCTGCCCTTTTGCCCGTTGGGTGTGATGCAGCCTGCACCCTCCCCACCCATTGCCAGAGGAGTTTCACATGCTCCGTCTCTGATAAATGTGTCTCCTGCAGGAATGCAACGTCACATGCTAAATGTTTCAATTCCATTAACAATCTGGTACGTTTTACTGGGGAGTTAATCCCCTTGACATCAAATGAGATTATGTTTAGGCTCTCCATAATTTTAGCACACTGGATTTCATGAGGCAATTCCCAACCAGTACCATCCAAACACACCCCGATCCCCTCCCCCACCATCCATCTGAAGACTGATGCCTTATAAAACTGTTTAGTTCTAGAACAGGAAAACAACGGTGATTTCCTTCTATCTTAAGTAAAGAGCAATTGTATAAACACAATATAACATCAAACTGGAATAAAGAACTGTACATTATGAACATTTAATTCCTATGGCTAATACAACTTCCTAGGGGGAAGAACCTACAGACTGTTACCGTGGTCGGCCCCTAGTGGCCCTTTAAAATACCCCTCTGTTTCGTTCCCTCGAGGGGTAAGTGGCTGGTTCTGCTTCTCCTCACCGGGTACAGTCACTCACTTAAGAAATCGCCATGTGTAAAGTGGGCTGAAACCAGGAAATTAGCCTCTGAGCCCCCTTCCCCTTTCCATTCTTTACCTCCTGTGGGCCTATGTATCCTATATAATCATCAGTGAGTATTGTTTGCTAGGCCCAGAAAGGCTTATTTCTTTAAAATCTTCCCTCATTTTCCTTTGTTTCTGCGAGGCAGACATGTGGACAGAATACAATAGTTTTCCCATCTAGCGGAGTTAACACTGTTTTATTCTGTTTAATTCCAAAATGAGGAGGAATCCCCAAGCCTCAGGTGATGAGACTATGGCCAAAGCTCTTAGTTTGATGCTTCATTCCCTCGTCTGTTCCCCCCCCCCGAGCTTTTTCAGTTATTAAAGACTCTGTTATGTGGTATCCCATACCCCCATACCCCCATCACAAAGAAACCCGCTTCCATTCGTTTCCCCAATATAGGGAATACAGGGAGCATAACATAATGGATCAGGACAAGATCGCATTAGCAGTCTTAATTTTAAATATGTGGCTACAGCTCCTAGAGTTCCTCGATATAGAGTTCAAAGGTGGTTGTGTTGCAACAAGTTGTCCTCGCGGAGCCAGAGATAAAGCCCCAAAACAATCCAGTCACAGTACCTCATCTTTTTGGTGATATGGGGGTCGCAGGAGATGAGATCATCCCATTGGCCTTCTGGTCTGTTCTCTTAAGCAGTCTTGAAATGTCCAAGGTAGCTGCTCGCGAGATGTTTCCTGGATATCCCCCCTTCTTGGTCTGCCCTCTTGCAACTACATTCGAGGCTGTCGCAGCGATCTTTTTCTCGAGGGCCTTGAACTCCAGATCAGGTAGGGTGGATGTCGAGCTCCTTCAGTAATGGGGCAGCTTCCACGAGTTGAAGGTCTTGATGCCAGATTGTAGGTGAATTTTTACTCGAGTCGAATACATTAACTGCCCTATTATGCCCTTCTTGTTTTTGTGATCTCGTAGCATTGCTTGCACTTTCTGCCTGCAGGGTGGATGAAAAATCTTGATCAAAGACTACAGCGGTATCTTTAAATTTTAAGTCTTTATGTCTCTAGGCTTCTTGGAGAATCTTTGCTCTGAAAGTACACCATTCGGACTATAACCAATCTTGGGTGGGCTGCAGGATCCGATGGCTTGGGAACAAGCGAGCGATGGGCCCTATCGATGTCTAAGTTGATGTCTGCTGGCAGAGAAAGTGTGGAGCGGAGCAAGTGTTGGACGAAATCCGCCTTTGCAGCTAAGCCTCCTCCTGCGCCTTCAGGTATTCCGTGTATTTTAACATTTGTTACGCCGGGACCTGTTCTCGAGATCTTCCAGCTTATTTTTGATCTCTTTGTCCCATTGCAGTAAATAAAGAAGTAGCCTGTCAGTCGAATCTTGCTTCTCTGTAAGTTCGGAGACTTTAGAGGCATTGTCTAAAACTTTACGGTCAAGTGTACGCACATCTTGTTTCAGGTCCGCCAATGAGGAATTCTTTTGTTTACTGTGGCTAAGATTTTTTGCAGGGTTCTGGCAGTATTTTCCTGCTGCCCTTGTTCCTCCATATCGGGTTCGAGCGAGGATTGTGATGGTGATCTACTGTGCAGTTGCAAGGCCGCCATTCCTTCCACAGACCAGCTGCTTAAATTTGCCCGTCGAGGTGGAGGATTTCAGTCCTTTGAGTCATTGCTGTTTAGCTACCATTTCTAACTTGTAGAGGATCACCTGGTTTGTAAAAATTCACTGTAATGAGTGAGGATTAACTTAGATTAAAGAGTAGGGTTCATGGAGTTGTCTGGATCAGCATCTAACCATTACGGTGACGTCACTGGAAGCAATGTACAGTTTGACAATAAATTACAGGATTACAATAATACAGTGGATACAGGGTAGCAGGGAGAGCATAACTCCACATGATACAAGATAGAAATACTTAGATCCCTTGGCATGAACATGATTTGGAGAAAGTACATAGGTTAAATACTATATATAGCAAGTGTCTCTTGAAAGATGAGCCATGTCCCTCGAGGAAAGGTACTAAAAGGATAGGGCAGGACTAGTAGGTGGGAGAGGGAAGGGGTGGGAAGGGGGAAAGGAAAGGAAAAGGGGAGCCAGGAAGAGAGAGAGAGAGAGAGAGAGGTGTAAGCACAGAACTCGCGTGGTAAGGGCAACCAGGAAAGGAAAAGAAAAGAAAATGAAGGGACTTACCCAGGGAAGCAGTGGCACCTGGAAATCTCTAGTAGCCACTCTTTGAGACGGTATTTGAATTGACTGTGGGTGCCGATGGAGCAGAGCTCAGAAGGCAGTTTATTCCACAGCATGGGGCAGCCACTGGCAGGGCTCGACCGCCCATGTTGGTAGATACCCTGGGAATATTCAGCGGGGGGTGCTGTGTGAGCAGAGGCAGCGGTGTACAGTACGGACCATGTGGATAGCTGCAAGGGGGGACTCCTGGCCGGTCAGGATGGCGGAGTCAATCATACAGCCCAGGGTGAGGTCAAAGTGGCCTTGCAGCGGAAGCCATCCTAGCGAGTTGTAAAGGACACAGTGGTGAGTGGCGAAAGGGGCCAACAAGGCAAAATGACACACGCTATTGTAGGCAGAAGAGAGCTTGGCCATAAGGGTTGTGGACATTCTAGCACTGATGGGGGAGCAGTAGTCCAGGATGGGGAGTAGATTACCCTGGACGGTGGCAAGTCGGGCCTCTGGGTTGAGGTATTGCCGGAATCTGGATGCAGCACCTAAGTTTTGGTGGAATCTGCGGACCAGGGAGTTTATGTGGGCAGAGAAAGAGAGGGCGGGGTCGAGTAGGACACTGAGGTATTTAAAAGAATTGACATCTTCCAGGGGTTGGCCATCAGGGTAGATAATGTTGAGGATGGGGAGAGTTTGGGATTTGGCTAGGAAGGGTTTGGATCCGAACAGCATGGATGTTGTTTTTTTAGTGCTGACTAGAAGGAGGTTATCTGCAAACCAGTTGTAGGCTGCCACATAATTTTGAGTAAGAACAGAGGAAAGGACAGGGGATTTGTCACTAAAGTAAAGTACGAGGTTGTCAGCGTACAGAAGAGCGTTGCATTTGAGACTGTCTGAGGGAAGGGAGTTTATAAATAAGAAGAATAGAAGGGTGCCCAGAATGGAGCCCTAGGGGACATCCATCGAGACGGGCAGGGTGGGGGAGAAGGCAGATCCAGTACACACAAATTGGGTACAATCGGTGAGGTAGCTCTGGAACCAGTTTGTGACCTCTAGAGGACAGCTGAGGCACTGTAGTTTGAAGAGGAGAAGGGCATGGTTGACCATGTCAAAAGCTTTGGAGAGATCTACGAAGACCGCACTGGTGGCATAGCCATGGTCCATGTTTATAAGGATGTGGTTGGTTAGTAGGGTGAGGGCGGTGGAGGTGGAATGGTTCTTGCCGAAGCCGTGCTGTTGGCTATTCAGGAGGATGTGTTTGCTCATGTACTCAGCAAGCTGGTGGTGGATAGCCTTCTCGAGTAGCTTACTAAGATGGGGAAGGATAGAGGATGGACTACAAATGTTGGCGGGGTAGCTATTTCATGTGAATTAATACACAGTTTAACAAATATCTTTTTAATACTCCCATTTTCAGCAAAACAACAAACTGTCAGAAACCGGAAGTTTTACCGACCGCAGACTACATTTAAAATATCACACTTCATTTTTGAGAAGTGATCATTGCACTGCTGCTTTAAATCTGGTAAATGTAATCCCTTGCATGACTAGCACGATGCTAAGACTGGCCCTATGTGTGTACACATCAGAACACCAAGCCGCGCCACTGTTGGTTTGGCTGTGTCATTTAAAAACCTTGCCAACTCCGCCTCGAAAACAGAAAGTGAGTCATCGGCAGCCTGCCTACTGATTCGCCTGCCACAGACCTGCCCCTTGAACAGAGCTCTACAGTGGACACCTTCCTCACACCCCTCTTTAGCAACTCTCATATGAACATGTTCGTCTGCACTTGCTCACACAATGAACATAAAAATACACGTAAAGCAGTAGTATTTGTTAATAGTCATGTGTTTGTTTTTTTTCTTTAATAATGTATTTCTGGCAAAACACCACTGTACCATTTTTTCTTTCCTTTCTAAACTTGGGTACATTATTTTAAAGTTTATAAAAGGTTTTGCCCCCTTGCAGTGCCCACCATGAAAAAAATTAAACATTTTGGTGTTATACAATGCTATTTATCATCTACCATCATAGTACAGCCACAGTATAAATCCAGTACCTTCAGTGAGGGAAGAGGGAGTCAGGAGGAATTTCAGGGAGTATCACAGACAGAAAGGGGGGGAGGGGTATTGTAGGCAGAGAGTGAGCAAGGTTTAGAGAGCCACGTTCACCAACACAGGGAGTCTAGGAAATAAAATTTCAGACCTGGAGTCCATCATGGTGGAGGCAGACCTGGAGCTGGTGGCCATAACTGAGTCGTGATGCACTGAAAATCATGACTGGGTTTTAGCCATACCAGGATACTCTCAATTCAGAAGACATAGGGAAGGGAGGATGAGCAGGAGGGGTGTTCTGCATGTGAAAGAGAGAGGAGGAGGAGGAGGAGAGGAGGGGTTGTTCTGCATGTGAAGGAGCGTATCAGGGCTATGGAAGTGCAAGGGAACCTAGAGGTAAAGGATGGGCTGGAAGTGCTGTGGGTCACCCTGGAGACAGGAACTATGGCCACTGTTGGCACAAGTGTGATAGACAGACCTCTAGCATGGGGAGCATTTGGATAAAGCACTAGCGGAAACCATAAGCAAGATGGCAAATAAGGGGGAGGTGCTGCTGGTAGGGGACTTTAGTTTGCCAGATGTGGATTAGAGTTTTCCAGCTGCAGCTTTTGCTAGAAGCAGGGCAGTCCTTGACTGCAGTGGGCATTCTTTAGGCAGCTAATCACCAAACCCCCCAGGGACAGGGTAATACTGGACCTCCTGCTTACTAACAGAGACAGTATTGCAGACATCACAGTGAGTAGTCCCCTGGGGACCAGTGATTACTGTACAGTAAGGTTTAGCATTAAACCTGGTGCAGAAACAAACTGCACAAGGATGAGGTTCCCAGACTTTAGGAGGGTGGATTTTAAAGAAATAGGCTACCATAGAAACAGCCTGGCAGAGGTGGATTGCTAGGGAGGGGTAGAAGAACAGTGGAGGAAATGATGGGAAGGCATAGTGAAGGCAACCAGTGTCTGTGTGAAGGAAGTGACTAAAAACAGGAGGAAAAAAGACCATTATGGTACTCTAAGGAAATGGTCACGAAACTGAAGGAGAAAAAGGTGGCATTCAAGAGGTACAAAGAAACACAGATGGAGGAGGATAGGGAGGCTTACCAGGTAAAAGCAAAGGGAAACGGAGGGCAGTGAGGTGTACTAAGGTGCAAAAAAAAGATAGTGAAAAGGGTAGCAGAAGTGGACAAGACTTTCTTCTGGTACATAAGCTAGAAGAGGAAGGCATGGGGAGGGATAATGAGGATAAGGATGACGGCAGATGGTGACTGTGTAGAGGAGGATCAGGAAAAAGACACCCTGAATAGGCATTTCTGCTCAGTCTTCAGAGTGAAGGGTAGCGAGAGAGAAAGACCACTGAGAAGTAGCAGGAACAGGTGGTGGTGGTGGTGAGGGGGTAGACTCAAGTCCATTTACAGAGGAAAGAGTCCTAAATGGACTAGAACATCTGAAAGTGGATATGGCCATGGGACTGGACAGGATACACCCAAGGGTGCTAAGGAAACTCAGGGAGGTGCTTGCTGCACCGACAGCCTTATTCAACAACTCACTGGAAACAGGAGTGGTTCCAGAGGACTGAAGGAGAGCTGATGTAGTCCCACGCCATAAAAGTGACAGCAGGGAGGAGGCTTGCAACTATAGACTGGTCAGTCCCCCATCAGTAGTGGGAAAACTAATGGAAACCCTGTTAAAAGGAAGGCTAGTGAATATATTGAATAAAAACGGTTGCAATAACCGAGGAAGCATGGATTCACGGGGTGGGGAGTTCATCAGGCCAGATGAATCTGATAAAAATCTTCATCTAGGTAACTAGAAAGTAGATCAAGGAATGGTAGTAGATGTGTTCTACTCAGTCTTTAGCAGGGCCTTCAATGTTGTGCCACATAGGAGACTGATAAAGAACCTAGACTGGGAGTGGGATCTAAAGTGGTATACTGGGTAAAAAAATTGATTAATGGATAGGCAACAGAGGGTGGTGGTAAATGACACTCTCTAACGAAGGAAGAGTGACCAGCAGGGTGCCGAAGGGTTCAGTACTGGGACTGGTCCTCTTCATTGTCTTCATAAGGCACATTACAGAAGAGCTGGAAGGGAAGGTATGCCTTTTTGCAGATGGCAGCAGACTCTGTTTATAGGACGAATACTCTGGAGGGGTGGAGAGAATTAGAAGGGACCTTAGGAAACTGGAGGAATGGTCAAGGGTATAGCAGCTGGAGTTAAGTGCCAAAAAGTGCAGAATCATGCAATTATCACATAGAAACCCAAGAACTGAGTATTAAATGGGGGGGAGGTACTGATGGTCTCTAAGCATGAAAGAGACCTTGGGGTTATAATATCCGATGACCTCAAAGTGGCAGGGCAATGCAACAAGATAGTAGACAGAGGTATCACCAGCAGGAAGAGGTAGGTGGTGCTACCACTGTACAGGTTGCTGGTAAGACCTCACCTAGAGAACAGTCCAGTTCTGGGGGCCGCATCTCAGAAAGGACAGAGACGGGGTGGATGTCGTTCAGAGGAGGGAAACTGAAATGGTGCAGGGGTTGCACGAGAAGCCCTATGAGGAGGGACCGTAGGATTTCATCATGTACACTCTGGACGAGAGGAGGGAGAGGGGAGACATGATAGAAACCTACAAGTACCTCAGGGGGATGAACAGGATACTGGGGTGCTATTTCAAATGTGGAAGTGTACCAGGACAAGAGGGCATGCAATGAAGCTGGAAGGGGGGGGAGGTTTAACAGGGATGTGAGGAAGTACTACTTTAATGAAAGAGTAGTGTATGCCTGGAACAGTCTGCAAGCAGAGGTAGTGAGAGCAAAGCTTTAGGCATGTGATAGGAGTAAGGCCGTGTTGGTAAATAGACAAGGAGGGGAGGGATGAAGGTTGCCGGAAAACAGGTAGAATCTGCAGAGACTGAATAGGCAGGAAACATCTGGGCAGACCGAGTGAGCCAAACTGTCCTTTTGTGCCGGCAATGCCTGTGTATTTACAGTCAAAAGGTACTCTCTGTGTAAAAGATTATGAAATACTGCAAGTGGTGGCCATCTTTAATGACTTGAGTCATTAATTACAAAAATAGTTGTAAAATTAAAAAGTTACAGATTATGAACATAAGGATGCTAGAAATACATTTTTACTAAAAAAAACTATATCATGAACATTTTTGTGGGTTATCAAATATTGCTCCCCCCTATTGTGCTTTATTCCTCTGCAGCCTCGATCGGCTTTCAGCAGTCCAGCCACATCATGCCATCACACACCATGTCTTAGTCTTACCTCTACCTCGCAGTTCCCCCATGGATAACTCTCTCCCCCACCCCCATGGGAAGGGCTGCTGGGGCCGGGGGGCGCACCCTTACTTCAGCTGGTCAGAGTTGAAGTGTCGGTTGGTAGTGTGGGGCGTATGGCAGGTAGTGGATGGCATCCTGCATTCATTCTGGATTTTTTCCATTTTCTGTCCTGCGCCTGATGCTGGGAAGACCTTGGCTGATGTATGCCATCATGCTGCCGATGTCCCCCTCCCTTGATCTATGACTCTGGCTGCACCGCCACCTGTGGTCACCCAGGTGGCGATGTGTCAACAGAGACCATACACCGTCCCACTCCTGAGGAGGCGGGCGTACATGGGATGCTCAGCCATCCTCCCCCAGCCACCCTCTGACGACCCAGGCTCATTCCTGAAACTGGGTCTTCGGCATTGCAAGCAGTAGTACTACCGCTGCGCTGGCGGGCTGGCTAAGTACTGCTCTTTAAAACCTTTTGTTCAGTAACGCACATCACTGGGAATTGTAAACAAATGGGTGTCAGACCTTCACACACAAAGCCATTTGTTGGGGGTAAGACGACTAGCAGGCACGATTGAATTTAAAGGATACTGCTTATAGAAATAATTGGTATCTGCCTGCTACAGTTACTTTTGGGGAAAGAAAACAATAAAAATTGGGAAGATACGAATTCATCTAAGAAGCTTCTTGATTGTATTGCTGTCCTTAGCATACTGTCACAAAGGACAGATGAGTGAGAAGCCCTGGAATGTTTATATCCCCAACACTCCATCTTAATGTCACAGCTCTGAGCTGTGCCTGTGAATTCCCTAGCAGGGGTCATCTTACCCATTTGTTACCAGTACCCAGTGTAAAAATGTAGGTGGTAACAGAAAAAGAAGTTGCGTTAAGTCTGATAGAATGTCTTTGTCCCAGTCTGGCTAATCTTTGTAAGATGCTCTGAGCTGTAGAAAAAGAGTGCAGTATATGTAAGCATTAACCCATGAGACAGCATGAGTCTACTGGAGAATGAATCCATACTTGGGGGGGGGGGGGGCATGAGGCCACTGACAGAGTGCCTTCAACCACTTAGGCATGGATTATTTCTGCAGTAGACCCATGCTGTCGAATGGGTTAACACACTTGTAACATGGCAAGTGCAAGCCCTCACAGCACAGCAGTGCTGACGTCTGTAGCGACTTGCATGAGGGAGCCGTGCACATTTTGCGGCGACTTTGTGACCTGCGAGCGGGGGTCGTGAAAGAACAACTAGATCAGTGCTTGACCTTGCACAGAGGTGGCTCCTGCTCAGGATGACACAATGCCAAGGACATGTCTTGGTGAGTTGACTGGAGGGCTGTGTGCCAACTTTCGCTTACATGTGTCTCAGTCACTCTCTGTCCTGCAGGAGCGGGCTGTTCTGTTTCTCTGTCTGTCGCCCACTCTCTGTCTCTCACTGAGTGGAGAGACACACACAGGTGCTTCCGATAGCCCTGCCCCCAGAACACAACACTCCTCAGGTTTCCCCACTGTCTGCTGGGTTTGCTCCGGATACCGTTGCCCCCGGGATACAGTGCAAACACCCCTTCTCCCTCCCCACACACCCCAAGTACAGTCCATTTCACTAACCCCCAAGCGGTCTGTTGTGAATGACTGACTGTGTTTTTTTTTTTTATTTGTGAAGTGGCACACAGTCAGCAGTAAATCTGCAATCACATGACAGTAATAGTGTCCTGCTCATGAATTTCACTGTAGCTGCTGAAACAAGGTACTGCAATTTTGTGTGCTTGCTGCTTTCTGATTTACTGTGGGTAATGGTGGAAGCCAGATTCACTCATTAAAAACTGACAAGCTGGCCAACAAAGTAGCACAACTGGGCAGCGCTGTTAATTAAGGTAAGCATGCATCTTTGCTGCCATTAGTGCTGCCAAACAAAAGAAAAGAAAAACTGATATTACTTCGAGAGGGCTCTTGCAGTAGGTAATTACTTATAGGACTGCGCCCCCTGGCATCAGGACCACACGGAAATGTTTGCTAGCAGTGTCTGATGGGGAGACCGCCCACCGGATGTCACGTGACTGACGTCAGCATGACACTATATAGCGGGCGGTCCCGAAGTCTGCCCTCCAGTTCTTCCCTGCCGTCGACCTGTGCACGTCTGACCAACTGAAGGTCATCGTAGCAATCTGAACGCCTCTTTTTCTCGGATGAGTATTCGTTATTTCTTTGTTTCTAAAATTAAGTAAATTGTTTCTGTGTTGTCCAGTTCTCCATCAGAATCGTGTAAAAAAAGTGCAGTTTTACGGCATCCTGCTACCACACAAGGACCAACATTCCCTTTGCCTCTTCTGTTTGGGCCCTCAACACAACTTCGAGGAGTGCAAGGCCTGTTCTAAATTTAACCAGGCCACACGGAAACGGCGCCAGCAGTCGCACGAGGCCCATCTCCTAAAAGAAAAAATGGCAACTATGGAAAAATAACTAAAAAAGCTCCAAAGTGCTTCTTCCTTGCCATCAGACCAACATAAGAAGAAGAAAAGGGATTAAGAAAAACATGGGGACATGGAGCAGTCCCTCCCTCCTTCAAAGCCGCCAGCAGGCCCTTTCGTCAGAGGTTAGACCCTCTTCCTCCGGAAGTTGGCGCTGCGCCAAACCTGCCTCCTCCTGAACAGGTTTTGTCCTCCGTCACCACTGGTTAGAGGACGCAGGTCTCGGATCCATCTACCGCTCTTAGGCCCATTTCCACCCGGGCTCTAAGTCGGCAGGCGCGGTCGAGTAAGCTTCATTGGTACCCCCTTACGAGTGCCCACCGGGCTGGTGTCGAGTTAGAACCACTGGACTCCTGCATGATCCAGGTCGATCAGTCGATTGTCGGACCTTCCGACGCATCAAGACGACTCTCTTCAAGGCTCCATCAGGCTCTGACGTGACGCCGCCGGACGCTAACACTGTTCCTGCTGAAGAACTTGGGTCTCCCCGAGACTCCCTCCACAGAGAACCCTTTTCTCCGGTTCCGTCTGACCTTCCTCCACTGTCGCCAGGTCCGATGGATGAACCCCTTCCATCAGGCTTTCCTGATGAAAGGCTACCACTGGGCCTCACGGTAGCTCCGATGCCCATAGTGGTACCAGACCTTGTTCCTAACCATCTGCCCCCATCGGGGCTCTCATCAGGTCTTCCACCCACAGGACCTCCCTTGGGGCCTGGCCCTTCTGGTTCGGATCGCCCTACAGGGCCGTCAGGCATCTCTCTATGTGGACCACCTTCAGGCTACCCTCTGTCAGGGCCACCATCAGGCTACCGTCCGCCGGGTCCATCAGCATATCTTCCGTCGAGCCCGCCGCCGGTATATCACCAGTCAGGACTGCCATCAGGGTTCCCTCATTCAGGTCTGACGTCCAGCTTTGCATATCCTCCATCAGGCTGTCATCCATTGGCTCCGACGCCAGATCCTTTATCATCATATTATTATTCAGGCTATCCTGTCTGTTTTCATACTCCAGGTTACCCAAATTACCAGTTTCCTAGCTTTGGGGGGACATGGTCCTGGCTCTGGATTCTTGCAGCTTCCATCTCCTCCCACTCCACCTCCACAACCTCAGGTGGATTTTCAGGAAATTCTTAATTCTTAGTGGTCTGAAACCAAGACCCAGTTGGTTTCAGAACTCGACAGCAGGCATACGGTTGTCCCAGATGCAGGCTGCCCAACTCATCCTCCCAGGGTGTCCTCTCTGGTACCATCTCGTCCTGTAACATCGGGCCATCTGTCCGCTATGATGACCCTGACATTGGAAATACTCACAGAGCCACATCCTCCAATTCCTGAAAAGGTTCCAGAGGATTTGGAAGATTCCAATGTGGACTTGGATTCCTCATCTGCCGGTTTGGATTTTGAAACTCCTCCCCCTGAGGAACTAGTCCCTTGAGAATCTCCAAAATATCCACCCAAAGATCCTTCCTTTGTGGACCTCTTCAAGCACATGGTGGAGGCCCAGGGAAGGAATTCAGAAGCTCTGGATCCAAAAAGGCAGAGGTTGGCAGAGTATCTTGATTTCCCGGATATGAGTCCAGTTCTCACTCTTCATGGCTAGAACCCCATGAGGACCTTTCCTCTATCATATGGTAGAGACCTTCCTCCATGCTGGACGTGGCAAAGAAAGCAGGCTGGGTTTATAGAACGCCTGAGGACAAGGACCACCTTAGCGCACATCCCAAGGCAGACTCAGTGGTCATTACGGCAGCCAATGATAGATCTGCTAAGCCTAAGCACCTCAGTACTACCCCTCCCGATAAGGAGTCTAGACAAATGGACCAGTTTGGGAGAAAGTTCTGTGCATCTTCTACTCTAGCTATACGTGCTCTGAAATATGTCTCACACATGCTAGAGTACCAGAAGACCTTGTTCCGCCAGCTTGAGCCCATTGTTGAGGCCCTACCAGACTCTGATACCAAATCCTCTTTGGCATTCATATTAAAAATGGCCAAGGTGGCTGGATGCCATTCTTTGCAGGCCACCTACGATGTGGTGGATTCCCCTGCTAGAAGTACGGCCACAGCTGTCAGCCTTTGCTGGTACTCTTGGCTAAGAGTATCGGGGCTAGCCCCTGATGTTCAGTCGGCTATCCAAGATGCACCTTTGAGAGGTTCTGTCCTGTTCGGCGGGGATGCGCAGGACATTATAACAAACCTGCAAGATAAAGGCACAGCTCTTCAGTCCGTACATACTGTGTCCAGACCGAAACAACAAAAGCGTACTTTTTGTCGGCAAAACAGATGTCAGACGAAAAATCAACAAGGATCCAAGCGCCAATTCAAACGCAAGGCTCCCAGTACTGCCGCTGCACCCCCAGCCAAAACTCAAAGATCTTCAGGTGCGACCCTCACTAACCCCCCTCCCATGCCTGACTTGCTGACCGCCCTCCCTCCCTCCTCCTCTTCTGTTGGAGGAACAGGTAGGCGGAAGATTTGCGAGGCATCTGGGAGTCCATCACGTCAGATGCCTGGGTGCTTCAAATAATGAAGCTTGGTCACGTTCTAGAATTCACAGAAAAACCTCCAAACAATCCATCGAGGTCTTCTCATTACCCAGGGGTGCATATCCCCTGTCTCAAGGAGGAAGTCATGGCTCTTCTTCACAAAGAAGCAATAGAGCCCGTGCCGGCACACCAGGTAGGGAAAGGATTTTACTCCCATTTCTTTCTGGTCCCCCAAAAGACAGGGGATTTACACCCGATTCTGGATCTCAGTACGTTCAGTCTTTTTCATAGAGTACAAGAGGTTTCGAATGCTGACACTGCAAAGTCTTCTGCCTCTCCTCTCCAAAGGACAATGGCTTTGTGCCCTGGACATGAAGGATGCGTGTCTACACATCCCAATATTCTGTCCACACTGCAAATTCCTCAGGTTTTATTTCCAAGGGGAGCATTCCCAGTTCAGAGCTCTCCCCTTTGGCCTATCCTCCGCTCCACGGGTTTTTACCAAATGCCTGGTGGTAGTGGCAGGGGCCCTGAGGAGTCAGGGGCACTATGTCTTTCCATACCTCGACGATTGGCTCCTCGGGGCACTATCGTGGGAGTGGTTGGAAGTCTCCCTATCTGCTACTCTGCACCTTTTCGAGCACCTGAGTATCACAGTCTATTACAACAAGTCCCAGCTTGCTCCTTTCCAATGCCTTCAGTTTATTGGGGCAGTATTAGACACAGTGCAGGGTATGGTCTTTCTCCCCCTGGACAGGGCAGACACCCTAGAGAGACAGGCCAAGCTGGTATCTTCCAACAGATGCATTTCGGCCAGGGTGGTTCTCCGTCGTCTTGGCCTCATGGCAGCGGCTGTCCCCACGGTCCCATTGGCCAGACTCCACATGTGTATTTCAGAGTGGACTCTAAGGTCTCAGTGGGATCAGCGGGAGTACGGCTTGGGCAGTCTGGTCATCATCTCAAGCCCAATGCAACAGGACCTGTTGTGATGGCAAGATTCCAGCAATCTGATTCTAGGAGTCCCTTTCCAGACCCCTTCTCACTCCCTGATACTGACTACAGATTTGTCGGGACAGGGATGGGGTACTCATCTGGGATGCCACAGGACCCAGGGGCTGTAGTCACCTGTAGAGGCGCACCTGCACATAAATGAGCTGGAAATGAGAGCATTGCTTTATGCTCTTCAGGCTTTTCAGCACATTCTCCTACAAGAGAACCTGTTGATCCAAACAGACAACATGTGCATGGTGTGGTACATCAACAAACGGGGGGCACCTGCTTGTACCCTCTTTGCAGAGAAGCAATGCGGGTTTGGAACTGGGCGGTTCTGCACAGAGTCCGTCTCCTGGTGGTTCACATCTCAGGCATACAGAACGTTCTCACAGACGGTCTCAGTTGCACCAGGGTAAGAGCTCATGAATGGGAGCTAAAGCCAGAAGTTCTGGATCACATCTTCAACCTTTGGAGTCGTCCAGAAGTGGATCTGTGTGCAGTCCCATCAAACGCAAAATTTTCCAAGTTTTGCTCGCTCAATCCTGGGCATGGTGCTGTCTGGCAAGATGCACTGTCGCTTTCTTGAACAGGAAGATTTCTTTAGGCATTCCCTCCCTTTCCAGTATTACAGAGAGTGTTGATCAAGCTTCAGTCAGAAGGAGCTCAAATGATACTGATAGCTCCATTTTGTCCTCGACAAATCTGGTTCCCGCTGCTTCAGCATTTAGCTGCGGAACCTCCGATCTCTCTACCTCTGTCTTACGATCTCCTCACCTAGGAGGGGGGCACACTGGTTCCTCCGGGGCTAAAAGTCCCTTCATCTTCATGCATAGCACCTCAAGACATAGCTGCTTCTAGGTATGGGGTTTCCCCCAGGGTAGCTCAAATATTGGTTGAGGCGTGAAAGCCGTCTACCAGAACTACCTACGCCATGAAATGGAAGCGCTTTTCTATCTGGGCCACCTCGAAAGATCTGGAGCCTTTTTCATGCCCAGGTCGTGGAGTATTTTCTCCATCTGTCGGACCTGGGCTTGAATTATTCATCCCTGAAGGTGCATCTAGTGACCGTCTCTGCCTACCATGAGCCAGCAGGAGGCAAGACAATGGCTCAGTTAGAGGTCTCCAAAACCTTTTTGAAAGGTATTTTACATCTGAAACTCTCGGTGCATCACCCTGCTCCACCATGGGGCCTTAATTTTGTTTTAGAAAAATTCACCATACCTCCCTTCGAACCGGCAAGTATTTGTGATATGCATTTCTTGTCCCTGAAAATGCTCTTATTAGTTGCAGTTACTTCAGCTCACAGAATTTCCGAGCTCCAGGCCCTGATGTGTAAGGTGCCTTATTTGATTTTTCACGGAGACCAAGTGGCTCTGCACACAAATCCTAAGTTTCTGCCTAAGTTGTTTCGGAGACTACCCTTAGTCAGTCTCTAGAATTGCCAGTATACTACCCCAAGCATTCCAATCGGGGGAAGCCATTCTGCATATGTTAGACGTCCACAGAATTTTGCGTTCTTATACAAACAGGACAAAGGATGTCCGCAAAAAGGATCAGCTTTTTGTTACTTTCGCACCAGAAAGGGAGGGTGTGGCAATTTCCAAACAATGCCTTTCAAAATGGCTGGCAAACTGCATTACTTTCTGTTACCAGAAGTATGGTAGAGTCCTGCTGGGTCAGGTTAAAGGACATTCTACCAGGGGAATGGATGCTTCCACAGCCTGTTTCAGAAATGTATCAGCTGCTGACATTTGCGCAGCAGCTACTTGGAATTCAGTCCACACTTTCACGAAACACTACAGTTTGGACATTGTTTCGCGGCGTAGGGCCGGTTTTGGACTTGTCCTTCAGGGACTCCTGTCCTGATTACCTACTGGGATTATGTTCCAGCCTCCCGTATAGTTTTCTTGTCCCTGGGACTCTTTACTGCTTGGGACTGAGTCCTATAAGTAATTACCTACTGCAAGAGCCCTCTCGAAGTAAGATAGTACAGTTATGTAAGCATTTACTGTAACAGTAGATCTTGGAGAGAGGCTCTTGCAGTAAGTAACCTTTTTCCCACCCACCTTCCCCCTTATTTCTTATTTCCATGCTGTCTTTCCAGAAAGCCATTTTTGGATTTAGGAGCCTCTTACCCTTCTCCTGTCATGACCCTTGGTGGTCTCCAATGGGAGGACTGGAGGGCGGACGTGGGGACTGCCCACGATATAGTGTCACGCTGACGTCTGTCGTGTGATGTCCGGTGGGCGGTCCCCCATCAGACACTGCTAGCAAAAGTTTCCGTGTGGTCCTAACGCCAGGGGGCGCAGTCCTATAAGTAATTACCTACTGCAAGAGCCTCTTGTCGTCAAAGCACAGGTCAGGAAGCATAGGAAAACCAGGAGCAGTTGTAGAATTAATCAAAAATTATTTATTTACACTAGCAGTATCATAAAATAAACTTGTTCAGTATAACTATTTACAAAGGCAAAATAAAATAAACTTTTCTTTCAGTCTCTGTGTCCCTTGTTCTCTTAATCTTTCTTGCAGTTGCAGCGTAGCTCTTTTATAAGTCTTTTCAACCCCCATTCATAGCAAGCTTCCTGTTCTTGTAAGTTTCAGGAGCTGCTAGAACACAGTGTGCTTCTTGAGGCCTCCTTTGCACAGCTTTTGCAAAAGGCTCAGAACATTTGAACGCAAGTAACCTCCGGAGCTTACAATAGCTTTCTGCAATAATCTCAAATTATAGTTCTGTACATTTCAACAGTAATGCTGTGTATTTTCTAAATAAAGGAGATCCCAACATCAGTTACATTTCCATACAATGATTTGCACATATTTTTATATTAGCAGATATGCAAGGGAGGGCTGAGAGACAGTAAGGGGCAAAGAATTGCAAGATTGTCGGGGTGACCAAGTCTGAAGTCTCACAGGACAATTTGGTTGTGCAACCAGACAGACAAATAGGAAAGGACAGATCTTTGCATTTTAAACACTTTCTCTATAACAAATGGGACAGGGTCCTGTTCCACCCAGTCACATACACCGCCCTCCTTAAGAGGGAACTTGTTTTAGCAGACAGGTTTCCAAAACTTTCTGTTAATTCTGTAATAACATTTGCTGCTTTCAGCAATTAAGCACATGTGCATGATCTGTTTTTTTCTAACAGTACAGCAGGCAGTACAGTTTAAACTCATATATTTGTTTTTCAGCCTTCAGAAACCTCAATTCCTGATCCATATCTTGACAGAAAATCAGCATTGCTATTCTCTTTACCAGATTTGTGTATCACAGTGAATTTAAATGGCTGAAGTGCCAGGTACCACCTTGTGATTTTAGAAGTATCTTTCATCTGGTTAAGCCAACAGAGAGGATTGTGTTCTGTTATAAAAACAAAGTCAGTTCCTATTAACTAAAATTTAAGGGACTCCATGGCCCATTTTGCTGCTAAACATTCCTTTTCGATAGTGGAGTACCTTTTCTCTCTGTCATACAATTTCCTACTTATGTACAGAATAGGATGTTCTGTCCCATCTACATTTTGACTCAGTACTGCACCTAGGCCTACCTCTGATGCATCAGTTTGTAGCAAAAATAGTTTCTCAAAGTCTGGGCTTCTTAAAGCAGGAGCTGAACATAATGCAGCCTTAATGGCCCAAAAAGCTTCATCACACTCTGGGATCCATTTCACATTATTTGGGTACCGTTTTTTCGTGAGTTCAGTGAGCGGAGTAGCTAACTCAGCAAAGTTGGGAACAAATCTCCGATAATAACCAGCCAGCCCTAAAAATGACATGACATGTTTCTTTGTTTTAGGTACAGGGCTGTTAGCTACAGCTTCTATTTTAGAAACCTCTGGCTTAACTTCTCCGTTTCCCAACACATAGCCCAAATATCTGGTTTCCTACATGCCCAGTGCACATTTAGTAGGATTAGTTGTCAGACCTGCATTTTTGATAGCTTGGATAATTGCTTGTAGGTGTTCCAAGTGGCTTTTCCAGTCTGGACTGTACTCCATGACATCATCCAGGTACGCAGCACAATAACCAGTGTGAGGGAATAAAATGGCATCCATGTAGTGTTGGAATGTAGCTGGCGCACCATGTAAACCAAATGGCATAGTGGTGAACTGATAGAATCCTATAGAGGTGGCAAATGCAGTTTTGTCTCTGGATTCTTTAGCTAAAGGTAATTGCCAGGTACTTGGTGAGATCGAGGATACTGATATACATTGCACTCCCTAGTCTGTCCACCAAATCACCTATTCTGGGCATAAGATAACTGTCAAATTCTGACACTTGATTAAGTTTCCTAAAATCAAGGCAGATTCTAACACCCCCTTCTTTTTTGTTTACAATTACCATGGGAGATGACCAAGCACTCCTCGACCCCTCTATGATACCCAGTTCTTTCATTAACCACATCAGCTCTTAACCGCTCTGGTAAACTGTATGTCTTTTGCCTAATAGGACAAGCATTCCTTGTCACTATTACGTGCTCGACCCTTTGCTCTCGGCCTGGGACCGTGGTAAAAGTACTATTAAATGTCTTTAGCACATTACGAATGTCTGCAGTTTGTTCTGAGGTTAAGGAAACATTCACATTTACAGCAACAGCATTTACAGTTTGTTCTAGTCTATCATAAGCTACATCAGTATCTTCCTTATCAGTTTCTGGTAAAAACTAGCAATGCAGCTTCTGGCATTTTTTCAGCCCATCTCTTAAGGAGGTTAGCATGGTATATCTTAGTAGGAGTTTTTCCTGTCAGGGGTCTCAGTCTCATAGTTAACAGTGCCAGTACGTCTAAGAACCTTATATGGCTCTTGTCACTTCATTAACAGTTTATTTTCTGTTATGGGCAACAGTAGCAAAATCTTTTCACCTGGCTCTTTCTGCTGATTTTGGGCCACTTCCTGATTACTATGGGCAATTTCAACATATTTTGCCAGCTTCTTTCTTGGAGCACACATATAAGAAGTTAGAGATTGTTTCTGAGTGGGGTTATCTTCCCACGTTTCTTTTATCACATCCAGTGGCCCTCTTGGCTGCCTACTATACAACATTTCAAATGGTGAAAACCCTGTTGATGCCTGTGGCACTTCTCTGTAAGCAAAAAGTAGGTAAGTCAAGTATTGGTCCCAGTCTTTCCCTTCCCTTTTTACAAACCTTTTTAACATGTGATCTTCCCTTGTCAGTCTTCACCATTCATTATTGCTTGGGTTCAGCCGGAGGCGCGCACCTGCCATGGGAGTTTTCTTTTTTTGTGTGTAGAGGAGTCGGCGCCGACCATGCCGCCCCTGAGAGTGAAGCACCATGCAGTGCGCAAGGGGCGGCCGTTAGGTGCCGCAGACTCTTCCTACATCCCAGTTCTGTTTCTACAGCCATTGAGGCTGCACCTGCTGCGTGGCGCGGAAAAAAGTTTCTACGCCATTAGGCCTATTTCGTCGTTCTTCGACGCCGCCTGCATCCTAGTTCGTTTTTCCCCGACGTCGTTTTCCGTTAAGACTGTTCTTTATTACTTTTCTGACGACGCCGGGAGCTTTGCTGTTTAGAGTGTTAATTTCGCATCATGCCCGGTTCGGGAGCTAAATGAAACTCCAAGGCGGGCCGTGCCCCCATGCGTCTGTGCTCCTGTGGCCGGCATTTTTCCGTCACAGAACGGCATGATGTTTGTCTTCGTTGCCTGGGACCTAACCATAATATGGACAGATGTGACACCTGTTTTTCGATGGACCGTTGTGTTCTTGAAGTCCGCGTGTTTAAGATCGTCAGGGCCCCGCCAACTTTCGGAGGACGGCGTCGCTCTCTGGCCTCCCAGGTAAGAAGTTTAGACCCTTTCTGGGTCCCTCTCAGGTCTACATGGTCTGGAGAGGAGGATGCCTCTTGTCTTCCAGGCTTGCCGAGAGGAGGCCTCTTTGCGGTAACATAGGAACACCGTGGTCCCTCCTGGGGCCACGGTGGAGACACCGCATCGGCAGTCACCTCTTCGAGGTGCAGGCTCCCCCAGTGTCGAGGCCCCATGGTTGCTGGGCCCGGCATGGGTGGGACCTCGACGCCGACTTGGCAAGTGCCTCTCAGATCCCGGGCGCCACTCGCGTGGTGCCAGTGATCAGGGCAGCCCCTTGTGGCACCGTGTTGGCTCTCGTGCAGCGTGAGCGTACCAGGCTCGGTCGACTTCCGCTGCCAGCGCCCGTGTCAGGTCTCTGCGCCGAGGGTGGTGTCGGGACTTGACTGGGGCCGCGGACAGGTCAGGACTGGGCTCTGGCATTGTCTCGGGTGCTGGGGTGTCGACCGGTGCCGTGGGTGACACTGGCGCCGTTCGCGGTGCGGTTTCCCGGGAGACTGCTGAGGTGGGCAGTATAGAGGTCCTGCTGGTCGCCTCTTCCTCGGAAGTGGACGATTCGGATGTGGATCCTTCCTGGCTCCCCGATTCTTTGGGATCGGAGTCTTTGGTGGGACATGGTGTCAGGCGGCCCAGTGCGCCCATTCCTCAGTCTCCACAGCAGTCCTCTTCTGAGTGCTCCCAGGCTGGGGGTGGCCAGGAGCTTTTGGGAGGAGATGGCGTGGAGGTTGGGGAGAGGACTGTCCTCCCACAGGGGACTGTGGCAGCTGCTGTCTCCGGTGCTGCCGCGCCCTCTCGGGGTGGACTCGGGGCCCTGTCTTTGGGAGGCTCCCTGGGGAGTCTCCTGGATCGACTGGCTCTGTCACTGACGTGGAGGAGGGCGTCCTCTGAGTCCGAGGGGTTGAGAAGACGCGGTGAGGCGGGCCGGCTTCCGCCTGCCACCCCTCGGGCCGTGGGTAGGAGTCGACAGCCGAGCCCCGCCTCCCTCTTGGCCCGGGCGGATCCTCCGTGGTGTTGCTGTGGCCCTTCTGGATCCATACAGCCCCAGGCACGTCACAGGGGAGGACCCCCTTCCAGGCTCTGCCAAGGTTCACATCCCCAGGGTTTCGTTCTGTGACCTGGCTTGTTATCCGGGACCCCGCCAGCTTGGGCTCCGTTTTCCGGATTCCAGAGCCCCAGCAGAGTACAGTTGCCTGCTCATAGGTGCCCCTCTCCCATTCCTCTGCAGTCACCTCCTGCTCTCCCAGGCCATGTCGGTCCTACGGGGCCGTTATCCTGGGAGACGTTCAGAGGCTCTGCGGCGGCCTTCTCCTCATACGTTAGATGCATGCATGAGCGGGTGTTTCGCCTATCCCCACCACTGCAGGAGTCCTCTGGATACTCGAGTTCCCCATCATCCTCATCTCCCTCATTGGAGGGAGAGGAACCCTCTGCTCACCTCTCTTCCGACGCTGATTTCACCGAACATCAGCCTTTCCTGTCGAGGATGATGAGGGATCTTCGCATTTCATTTTTTAGACGTGACAGTACTGAGCGGGAGACGCGTGAATTCCTCATTGAATTCAGTGCCTAACATCTGGTGGTGCCATCCTGGCCTGTTCCTTTCCAGGAGGTGTCTATCCATTCCTGGCAGTCTCCAGCCGACCCTATTCCAGCCCCGGCAGACTGCAGGAGGAGGTATAGTGCCCCTTCTGAGTCCCTAGGTTCTCTCCCCAACCCACCTCCGGGATTGGCATACCTAGAGACTCCTTCCGGGCACCACCGCCTGGCACACGACCGACCACTGACTCGGATTCTCTATAATTTGACCGGTTGGGGAGAAGAGTTCTCTTCTTTCGTGCACATACTCTCCATCACATCTCATCAGGCACACCATGCTGCCTACAACAGGCATCTATGGTCGATGCTATCTCAGCTCCTAGCATCAGTGCCTGACTCGGAGCAATCTAGACAGGCCATTGCCCTCTCTGCTGTAGGCCTGGAGCTGGCAAGGCACCAGGCAAGGGCATCTTACAACGCCAGTGAGGTGGCTTCCAGGCTTGCAGGGACAGCGATCTGCATTAGGCGGACGGCATGGCTTTGTCTGTCAAGGTTGTCACCCCTGGCCTGGCATAGGGTGATTCGCTCCACCTTCCGAGGGACGTGCCTGTTTTCTACCAGAGCTAGGAGACTTCTACAGGGGCTTCCTCCGTCTCCTCATCTTCGAGGGACAGCTCCTAGCTCTCCTCAGCCTTTGGCTTTTCATTTGATTAGCCAAGGGTCTCTCCCTTCTGTTTTCCACCAACAGGAGGCTGTGGGTCTTGTTCCCTCAGGGTTTTTTCTTGTCCCTCTGCGGGGGCTTACTGCTGTTAGTAATGAATGGTGAAGATTGACAAGGGAAGATATGAAAATCACGCATCACCGCAATTTTGATCTTCTCTTGTATCTTCACCATTCATTACTGATACCCGTCCACCTTCCCCTCTAGGGCCTCCTACTCCGGCGTCTCCTCCTCCCTGCTTGTTCCTCCCCTCTTCCTTGTTGGCCTTTATGCCAAAAAAAAAAAAAAACACCCTGCATGTCTTTTTGCCTGAACAGATACCTTTCCTGAGGGAAAAGGGGAACGACTGGAACTTATGCTATCCTAAGAGAACTCTTTCTGACTACCCCTAGGGTGACTTTTGGTCCTCTCTGGGCCATGTTGTTCAATTCACAGTTTAGGAGACCAGCCAGTTTCTGGCTATGTCTCCTTAAAGGTCCCCTCTGACAAGCCCTGGTCTCCTATGTAAGTCTCTGATACTTTCTCCCTCCTGACATTACTCTTCTAGAGTTGGCAATCTTCGTTTTATCTTCAGGGAGTCAGATTGCGTTCCCATTCTTTCTTTATCCAAAGGAGTGCCTTCTTATGGCATTACCCCCCCACACACACACACACACACACACACACACTTTGGTGCTGACACTTAAAGTGCTTCATATGCTTTTTCCCTTGCTAAGTTGGGTGCTCTCCTCTTGGAACAGACTTTCTGCTTTGGCAGTCTGTGAGCTCTCAGCTACAGTTTAAAGGGTTGGGGATGACGGGAGAGATAGAGAATCTGCCTTGTATCCAAACTGCTCAAACCGCTTGATTGAGCCTTCTCTCAAAAATCCATCTAGTGGGATCCTGGCTCCCTTGTTCTTGGTTCCGAGCTTATAAGCCTCAAACCAACATCTAACTTGGCAGAGGTCTCCCTCCCAGCATCCCTCTATCTTCTTTTTCCTGTTCCTCTTCTTCTTTCCCTTCCTTATCTGTTCCTCCCTTGGAGCCGCCCCAGCAGTGAGGCCCTACGGCCCCTTTAGGTGGATTCCCTTCTTATCTTCTGTCCTATACCGGCTTATGCCTTTTTAAGTTTATATCCTTTCCTTTTTCTATCCCTCGGCTCCCTTGCCTCGCTCTCTCTCTCTCCTTGCCCTTTTTTCGCTCTGGCTAACAGAACTGGGATGTAGGAGGAGTCTGCGGCGCCTAACGGCCGCCCCTCGCACACCACGTGGTGTGTCACCCTTGGGGGCGGTGCCATCGGCGCCGACTCCTCTACACAAAAAAAAAGGTCCCTGTGGCGGGTGCACACCTCCGGCTGAACCCAAGCAGTAATGAATGGTGAAGATACAAGAGAAGATCAAGAATTACGGTAGGTATGTAATTTTCATTTTTAGGGTTTGGTTAAAACGCTCAACAAGACCATCTGTCTGAGGGTGCTAGGGGGAGGTCTTTATGGCAGTGATACCTAGCAGTCTGTACAGCTCCTTAAGTAATGCAGCACCAAAATTATTACCATGATCAGTAATAATTTCTTTAGGTATGCCCATTCTGCTGAAAAGTTTGGCAAGCTCTGCTGCAACTTTTGGGGCTGTGACAGTACGCATTGGAACTGCTTCTGCGTATCGAGTAGCGTAGTCGCATACTACCAGGATAAATCTATTACCCTTTTTACTTTTTGTCTAAAGGACCAACCACATTTATTTATCTATTTATTTATTTAAGAGATTTACCAGGAAGGCATGCTGAGCAGAGTACCGCTCGATTCCAGATGCGCCCTGGGGTTTTGGGGTTACAGTGAGAACATGATACAATCTGAACAAAACAATACAGTGGAACATCCATTGCAATTCTCTCAAAAGGCACATCTATGAAGGGTAGGGGCACCAGGTGCAGCTTGTCTTTTCTAGTGACTGGGGCTACTTTCTGACACTCAGCACAGGAATTGCAATAGGTAGCAACATTTTCATGAATTCCAGGCCAGTAAAATCTATACAGCAATCTGGCAAGGGTGCGATCCCTCCGTGAGGGACCAGCCATAGGATTATCGTGTGCTATCTATAACAACTCTGTTCTATACTTCTGTGGTATAACCAATTGTTCTGTCTGTTCCTGTATTTGAGGTTTAACCCAAACTCTGTACAGTAACCTATTACATTTTTTAAACATTGTCCACCCTGTTTTGGTTTCACCTCCAGCTGCTTGAAATAACCCTGGAGAGAGACATCAGTAGCTTGCTCTGAAAGAAAATCACAATCAGTTAACAGTTTAGTTTCAGCATTTTCATATTTTAACCCTTTATGTCCATCAGTCATTTGTTGCCTCAGTTTCTTCAGGCATCATCTTTCTTTCTTGGATTTCCGGATCTTGGAACTGTGTTCAAACAAGTCAGAATCAAAATCACTGAAAGGAAAAGTGTCCCCACAATCCGAAATTTTCTTTGCCTGAGCTCTTGTTACCACTGCTGCTGAGACATCAGGATTTACTACCCTCTTTGATCAACTCAGTAAATCCTGGGAAGTCATTTCCAATAATCACAGGTACAGGTAACTTAGTTACTACCCCCACTTTCATTTGGTGTGAAACGCCCTTAATGGTCAGAGTCACTTGGGTGGTGGGATAGTATAGAGTGTCCCTGTGGATGCAGATGACACCAGTACCTGGTTCCTTTGCATGGTGTTTTCCCAGCACTTTAACATACACTAGGGTCTGTCTGCTTGCCGAATCAATGAGTCCCTTCACAGTCTTATCCCTCACCCTTACATCTAAGTACTTGCCCCAATTTGCCAAGGACAAATCTGCAGTGCCACTCTCCTTACTATGGCAGTTTTTTGCACAATGGCCTGGCTTATATTACAGTTACAGCAGATAACGTCTTTGAGCCCAGATTTGTTACCCCCACCAGAGTTCTTATCCAGCTTGGCGTTTAAATGGGAAAAAGAGTGACTTACCAGTGCTTGGCTGTTATCTTGCTGTTGTGGCATCTGTCTGGCCATTTGGTAGTCCTCGGCCAGAGAAACAGCCTTTTCCCCACTCTCTGGTTGGTGTTCCTTTACCCACAGCTGCACATCTGTAGGTAAGATGATGAATTGCTGCATGGCAAATGTGTCGATGATCTGTGGGACTGTTTTGCTCTCTGGTTGGATCCATTTTATCAGAAGTTCTCTGAGTCAGGTGAAAGCTTCTCGAGGATTGTTGATAGAGGTGTACCTCAGAGATCGAAATCTCTTACCTGTATGTCTCTCCAGAGATGTCATACCTTTTCAGGATTTCGCTTTTCACAAGGTCATAGTTTTCTGACTGTGCAGTGTCCATACTGCGATAGGCAAATTGGGCTTTCCCTGTCAGGCAGGGTACCAGTCTGATTGTCCATTGCTGCTTTGGCCATTGGCAGGCTGTGGCAACTCTTTCAAAAGTTGTCAGGTTTGCCTCTGTATTATCCGAGGGACACAACTTCGTAAGTTTAATGGCTTTTAAGTTGCTTGCATTTTGTTGCTTGTCTGGGTCTCTGCCGGATCCTCTGGCTTTGATAGCTTGCAAGGCATCCAGCCATCACTGCTCCTGTCGCTGCATCTCTTTTTTTCTCTGCTTCTCAGTCTGTTTTTGTTGTATAGCCCACCATTTGAAAAAGTCCATCAGGCTTTTAGGTTCTGTCACTGCCTGTTCTTTTTCCATAACTTGTGCTGGCTGTACGATCTCAGACTGGACTTCTGTCTCTGCTAGTTTGGCTGCCATTCTTCTGGTAACCACTCCTGGACTTGCTGCTGCAGAATCCATGCCTTCCTCTGTGCTTCCCTGGTACTAGGTCTAGTACCCACGCACAAAACACCTTTCTTATAGAGTATGCATGGCGTAAATCCCACTTCTCACACCATCTGTCATCATCGAGGCACAGGTCAGGAAGCATAGTAAAACCAGGAGCAGTTGTACAATTCACCAAAAATATTTTTTTTACATTAGCAGTATCATAAAATAAACTTGTTCAACATAACTGTTTACAAAGGCAGAGTAAAATAAACTTTTCTTTCAGTCTCTGTGTCCCTTGTCCTCCTAATCTTTCTTGAGTTGCAGCGTAGCTCTTTTATAAGTCTTTTCAACCCCCATTCTTAGGAAGCATCCTGTTCTTGTAAGTTTCAGGACCTGCTAGAACACCGTGTACTTCTTGAGGCCCCCTTTGCATAACTTTTGCAAAAGGCTCAAACATTTGCACTTAAGTAACCTCTGGATCTTACAATAGCTTTCTACAATCATCTCAAATTATAGTTCTATACATTTCAACAGTAATGCTGTGTATTTTCTAAAAAAAAAAGGAGATCCCAACATCAGTTACATTTCCATACAATGATTTGCACATATTTTTATATTAGCAGATATGCAAGGGAGGGCTAAGAGACAGTAAGGGGCAAAGGATTGCGAGATTGTTGGGGTGATCAAGTCTGAAGTCTCACAGGAAAATTTGGTTGCGCAACTAGACAGACAAATAAACAGGAAAGGACAGATCCTTGCATTTTAAACACTTTCTCTGTAACAAATGGGACAGGGTCCTATTCCACCATGTCACACCTCTCTTGAAGATCTACTGTTACGGTAAGTTCTTACATAACTGTACTTTCTGTATGTGGGGAGAGGAGCAGAAATCTATAAAAAAAAAAAGCGGTACAGTTTGAGTTTTGGAGTGAAACTCTTGAGCGTGCTCCCGATATGATCTATCTGCGCTCGCTCTAGAGGGCAACCGTGGATTAACTGAGAATTAGTTCATGGTCAGCTGACCTGTTTTTCCCAATCCAGTGTCACTCTCCTTCTGAGCCATGTTACAAATTATATTAATAAGTATTTAAATATCTAACCTACCGGTCACGTCTAGTGTGTTCCACCACCAAGCATATTTTGAGACACCCTTTATGGGGCTACAGGGGTCAAAATTATTAGTTGCCTGGGGCTCGCAGAATTTCAATCAGACTCTCACAAAATGAAACACGAGAAGCCAAAGAGTCTCCTTAAAGAGCAGCAGACACCCTCAGGGCAGATAGCTCATGTCACAAGTAGCTGCCTGCCCCAGGACCGAAATCCTGCTGAATTATAAATTTTTTAACCAGAGAATCAATAGATGTTTAGCTTCCTATAATGCCAATACTACTTCTTCCCAAAATCTGAGCGTCCACCCATTGGGAAGTGGCTGCAGTGTTATAGTTGGAGTTATAATACGGTCGGCTGTGTTGGTGGCCTTTAGACACTGTTTGTGTACTTTGCAGGTAGTTGTACTTGTCAGGGGTGGTATATCCATTCCTGCTGTGAAATCACTCTTCCTGAGTTCTGTGTTCATTCCTGCATTTGCTTCTGAAATTGGAGTGGATTCCTTTTTCACCTGCCTTCCACCCAACACTGACACCAGCACTGCCCTGCTGTCCTAGTTCAGTCATTTCTCCCTGTTTCTCATTTTGTTGTGCTGCTTACTGTTTAATGTTATTTTGCCCTTTCCACAATTTACTGTATGGTAATTTACCGTTTGCAGTTTATTTTTAAATGTTCTTGAAATTGTAAATTTTTATTTATTTCCATTTTATTGTGTTATTTTATACATTGTACTTTGCATCTGTTCTCTTCTCCACTCTTCTTTTGTAGTTGTTCTGTTCTCCACTCTTCCCCCTCCTCCCAGGACGCATCTAGAAATGAGCTGATACCAGCTCAGTATGACTTTCCTGGTAAAACTTTTGAAATAAATAATGTACATATACAGTGCCTTCAGAAAGTATTCACCCCCCTTGGATTTTGTCACATTTTGTTGTGTTACTACCAGAAGTTTTAATGCATTGAAATGATTTTTTTCCCCTTGATTCACACAGCATACTCAACAATTTAAAGGGGCAAAAATATTGTTATTGTGTAACAAAAATTTATGAAAAATGAAAAACTGAAATATCTTGTTTACTTAAGTATTCACCCCTCTGACTCAATACTTTGTAGAAGTGCCTTTGGCAGCAATTACAGCTTTGAGTCTTCTTGGGTATGTCTGTATCAGCTTTGCACGTCTGGATTTGGGGATTTTCACCAAGGTCCTTCTTGCCCGGTTGCCCAGTTTGGGAGGACGGCCTGCTCTAGGAAGAGTCTGGGTGGTTCCGTAATCTTTCCATTTCCTAATGATGGACCTGACTGTGCTCCTGGGAACTTTCAACACCCTAGAAATGTTTTTATACCCCTCCCCAGATCTATGCCTCCTCACAATTCTATCACGGAGTTCTACGGACAGCTCCTTGGTCTTCATGGTAGAGTTTCTGCTCTGACATGCACTGTCAACAGTGGGACCTTATGTAGACAGGTGTATTTCCTCTGAAATCGTGTCAACCATTTGAACTGACCACAGGTGGACTCCATTCAAGTTTTAGAGTGATCTCACAAGGAAATTGGATGCACCTGAGCTCAATTTGGAGTGTCATAGCAAAGGGGGCGAATACTTATCAAAACAAGACATTTCAGGTTTTTATTTTAAATTACATGCACAAAAAATTCCAGAAGTTTCATTCCACTTTGACATTATAGAGTAATTTATGTAGATACGTGACAAAAAAATCCCATATAAATGTATTTTAATTTGAGTTTGCAACATCACAAAATATGACAAAATCTAAGGGGGGTAAATACTTTCTGAAGGCACTGTACTACTACTCCCTTAACATGTGTATTTGCCTGGAAAGTACACAAATAGTGTCAAAAGGCCACTGCCGCTCCCGAATGCATTGTAACCCTATCTATAACACTGCTGCCCTTTCCCTACATTGTGTCATTAAAACTCTGTTTTGTGGGTGGGACTGCTGCAGGCGCTTGGTGGCCAAGACTTGGGATGGAAGTAAGATCAACAATATAGTAAGCTAAATATCTACATATTCTCTGTTTAAAAAAAAATTCTAATTCAGCAGGTTTTAGATCCAAGGGCTGCAGTTACTTGCCGTTAGCTGCTTGCCCCAAGGTGTATATCGTGTCAACTGCTCTTTAACTTTTTAAGTTTGCTTGCACGCTTGTGCAAGAAACATAGTGCCATCATCCGAGATACTGGATGTAGTGGCATACAGTTGAGTGGAGAGCTCTGCTTCATTGGGCAGAGCTCCCCCCCCCCTGCCTTGCGCGGGCGCAAGCACTGCATTTTGCGTGCTCGTGCTTCTTGTGCGCTTCCCCTGACACACACACTATATGGCTGATGGGGTGCCCAATCCCTTCGCTCCAGACCCCCACCCGAAAAAAACAAGCCTTCCGGTACCACGCTGGGAGCCCACCCCAGTGTGGCAAACAGTGTAATGGCCGACGGGGGGCCAAATCCCCCATCGGCTCCACGCCCTGGCCCCCAAATGTTTCCAGGTGCCATGCTAGGGTCAGAAACTGTTATGGCCGACGGGGTGCCCAGTCCCCGTCGGCTCCAGCCCCCAGGCAGCCTTCCTGATGCCACGCTGGGAGCCCACCCCAAGCGTAAGCGCCCCACGCCATCCTCCTTTTAAAAAAAAAAAAAGTCCTGAAATTAAAAGGTCCCTCGTGGTCTCGTTGGTCCCCTCCCCACCCGCGCCCACCCACTGCTCACCCTGCCTCCCCACACCCCCAACCCCATACTTATCTCTGACTCGCGCGACGATCTCGTGGACCGGAACACGCTCTTCACTCTTCAAAGCTGACTGCGAACTGAGGAAATGCCGGTAAGCTGTAGAATGTAATAGATAGGGTTTTTTCAACTTTGCTGCATATCTCAGACATTTTTTGGAATTTTTGCACCAAATTTTCAACATGAGGTTTTTGGGACCCCTCCTCATGAATTCTGTGACTGTCATGGCGTTAATCGGGCCCGAAGGGTGATTTCACGGTCACTGCGCGGAATCACCTTTCGGGACCGATTAACGGAACGACAGTGCCAGTGTTCATGAGGTGGACTCTCAAAAGCCCATGTTGAAAATTTGGTGAAAAAATTCCTAAAAATGACTGTTTTATTTAGCGTATGCTATGCAGTTCCTCACGCATGGCAAAGTTTGTGAATTTGTAATATTTGCACGCCAGATTTCAACATTGCCATTTTACCACACTTCCTGAGCAGTACAGCTGCCATTTTTCACATCTCGCCAAGATGTGTTTCGCACATGTAGCGCATAATGGTGCAGTCGATAAGTGCAAAACAATGTTTGGGACAGATTAAGAAAATCACAGTGACACTGGTCATGAGCAGAGGTCTTAAAATGGCTATGTTGAAAATTTGGTGACAAAACTCCATAAATGACTGTGTTACAAATGAGCATTCGCAGTTTCCACGCACCCTCGTAGTTCATGAATTTGTAATATTTTCAGTCCAGATTTTCACCAGTGGCATTTTCCCACCTCCTTATGAACAGTACAGCTGTCATTTCTCACAACATGGCCGAAATGTGTTTCACACTTTCAGCGCAGAAATGCGTGGTTGCTGTGGGAAATCATTGTTCGGGACAGATTAAGAAAATCACACTGACACTGTTCATGATCGGAGGTCCCAAAATGCCTGTGTTAACAATCTGCTGTAAAAAATCCCCAAACTAGTTGCATTACGGGTGTGCGTTGCACAGTTTCTACGCACGCTCGTGTCTTCACCAGTTTTTTTAATATTTTCACAGCAGATTTTCAACATTGCCATTTTTCACACCTCCCCATGAACAGTACCGCTGTCATTTTTCACATCCTGTTCGGAATGTGTTTTTGCACCTGTGGTGCCAAATGCCGTAGTCTCTGTGCAAAAGCAGCTTTCGGCTAACAAACTGATATTTCCACTGTTCATGAGGTGGGGGTCACAAAAAAAACCATGTTGAAAATTTGGAGTGAAAATACCAACGAATGGCTGAGGCATTAGGGTTTCTGACCATAACACCCCACCCTGTACAGAATGACAGGCATCAGGGCTGTGACTTGGGATTGTTGCCTGCAGTGCTCATACCATTCCACCCCCACCCACACCCTGCAGCCAGTGAGAGGCATCAAGGTGTGCTTTGGACTCTTCGGCCCCAAAGTTCAACCCATTCTCCTATACCGCACCCATCTCACCGTATTTCCTGATGGAATGGGGTGCGCATAAGGGCCAAAGACCCCAAGGCACACCGTGACACTTGTCGGTGTCTGCAGGGTAGGGTGTGGTGAAATGGTGTGGCCGTTATGCCTGATGACCCAAAGGCACACCCCAATGCCTGTCACTATCTGCAGGGTGGTGACTGGCTTGGCTTCAGTTCAGTACTTCACTGTCATTCCTAGTATACAGCTCTGTAACTCCTACACTACCAGTGCCAATACCAGCAAGCAAACATTCGGCATTGACAAATGCTTGTCTAGTGTTTGTGTTTGTAAATCACAGTGCCATGAATGAAGTGCTGCTAAATATTGACAGAGGCTTCTGAAAATGAAATGGTTAGCAGCCGGGCTCCTGAAAACGAAAGGGTAAGTAGCCAGCCCGGTGGACTTCCACCATAATGTTAATTTCTAATCTTGGGTTTTCTTTCCTTTTCTCTTCCCTAGATCCTAAAGGACACTTCCCTACAAAAAGTGAAGCGGAATCAGAGTTGCCTTGAGCCGTGTTTACGTCAACT
Source organism: Neoceratodus forsteri (assembly GCA_016271365.2). NCBI lineage: Eukaryota > Metazoa > Chordata > Ceratodontiformes > Ceratodontidae > Neoceratodus > Neoceratodus forsteri. The sequence goes on along the minus strand of CM028130.1, from coordinate 1,058,060,303 downwards.
GGTCTCTTCACTCGAGTCCTTTGTGGTAAAGACAAAAAAAGTTTCATAAAAATGAGAGGTTTTTCTAACCGTCTGACTTGTTGAAAATGAGTGGCATATATTGTTTTTCTAGCACTTCAGACTTATGTAAATTAGGAAGGAACTAAATCAGTAAGACTTATTTTACTACAGTAGTTGCTAGAATAGCTACAAAGGAACACACAATCAAGACTGTACAGGTGCTGTTGTTGCCTGACCATAACAGAGAAGGAAAAATATAAAACGTGGCGCATGCTCGAACTGCTGCTGTGCAAAAAAATCTATTCTCAATAAATCGGAGCTAACGAAACTACGATGCAAAAAAGTCTCTTGTAGAACAGAAGTGAGTGGAGCGATTGCCAAGAGGAGCCCCATTTTAGTGGCTCATTAAAAGCACAGTTTACAGTAATTGCTGTATCCTTATAGAAACATAGAGCCTGATGGCAAAAAAGGACCAGTGGTCCATCAAGCCTGCCAGTATTGTTTTTTCATAAAGGTTTTTATCCTCCTTAGTCAGACAGGGTGGCTATCAACCTCGTTCCCCTGGCAACCATTCCTTATCTGTCCTCTTCAGTCCAGGGCTGGGTTCCTCCGTGGACTGCCCCCTCCCACAGAGGTGCCAGATAAGAAGGCTGTCCTCCCCCACCCCCTGGAAACCTGCGTCCAGAATGTTCCACTTAGACTGGAGGTTGTAGGGCAGCTTGAGGTGCCTTGTGCGAGGCTTCATTGAGCCCGTGTCCACCATTTTCTTTCTCAGTTTTCCACCCAGGTCCCTGGACTGCAGTGACATGAATGACACATGCCTGTGGAGCTGTGCATGCACTCTGGAACTGCAGCCCCTTCTACCCACCGTGACATACGTCAGCCTCCCATGCATTGGTGCTACCACCAGGCCTCCAGCTGGTGGCAGCCAAGAGCAAGGAAGGCTTGCCACCCCAGCCCAGGAGAGGAGAACTGCCTAGCGGCTGCTTGATTCTCTCCCAGCCGTCCCCCAGGCTGACCTCCAGCATCCCGAGTGCATTCCCGAACTCAGGTCTCCGGCATGGGCAAGCTAAAGCGCGCTTGGCGCCTCATCCCTCTGTACCACCGGGCCGGGTTTTAGTCTGCCAAGATTTCATTTCATTTCATTTTATTGGGGTCGAACCATTCAGCAAGCTCATTTTAAATGATGACTCATGGTAAGCAAATTACATACATACAATAACAATTATTTCAACATATATAGTAGTGTACAGTAAAGTGCAACAAGTATTAACAGTTAAGCCGTTTAAACATGGATATGATGTTCTATCCACACTTCTGACAGTGTCTGTTCCCTTTAAATGTTGCCGGAAAGTCTTCAACATGGTTCCTCCCACCCACCTGAGTGGTAACTCCCTCGGCTCCACCCCATGATGCCATATCTTCCTTTCCACTGGAAGAAGCAGGTGCCCTCCTTACCGCTCCCACGTTGAGTAGGTTCTGGCACTCAAATCTTCTGATTTACTTCCAAAACTTAAACTCATTCGAGTTTGGTCTTCAGCTCGATTTTCAATTGTGACCATGATGGAAGATAAATCCTCGTCCAGATTTCGACGGTACACATACGGGCAGAAGATGTTGCGTACCGACCCCCACGCCTTGTGCGTTTACTGTCTTGGCCATGATCACGATCCTCAGGCTTACGACATTTGTTGGTCGTTTCATCCGACCGTCCTTGACGACTGCGCTGTCTGCCTGAAGTTGGGCCACCTGGAAAAATGCTATCCGCCTGTCAAATCTAAGGACGCCTGTTGAATGGTCTCCGTGGCTGCAGGGTCCGCTGAGCAGTTGGAGCAACTCAAGGCTTTTGAGGAGGAGGCAGCCCAGGCGGCCACTCAGTCCTCTTCTGCCTTGTCCTTTGTTTCACTCCAGTTGGGCTTCACGTATTCAGCCTCCTTCAAGGAGCTGTGCCAGGCCCTGCCGACCAAGGGGCAGGGCCCTACTGAATTGCACCGTTCCCGCTCACGCAAGAAGGAGTCCAAGAACGATAAAGAGAAGACTCATCATCGACGATCCTGGGACTGGGAGCACTCTTGCTCTCAGGAATCTTCGGTTTTGACTATGGTCGAAACTGCGACCGTGGCCGCTGGCTTCACAGAAACCCCGTTGGGCCAGTTGGCTGAGATTTTCCTTAACACTGTCGACTGGTTGTCATCTGAAGAGGCCAATAACTCTCTATTCATGACCCCAGTCCTGCCGGTGACCACTGAAGGGGCGACTCAGCCAGCTGAGCCAGACCTGTCGGTCATCGACCTAGACCAGGACAAGCTGCGAATCTCACTGGCTCCCTCTGAGGCCCCCATTGGCACCATCGAGGTCTCGGTCATCTACATCCTCTGGGTCGAGCAGGTCCTGCCGACATTGGCGGTCTTGCTGTCGGCACCATGGGAAGCGGCACTGCCACTATTTATCTTCGTCCTCCTCGGGTGAAGAGAGGTTTTAGCACAAGTTGCGTCGATGCTATGAAGACCTTATGTGGCAGCAGTTAGTGCTGACCGGACTGAAGCTGACACTGGCTACCACCCCGGCCATCACCTGTTGCCCGAAAGGCCACCCCTGGCAGGGCCAGTCGACACCGTTCCTCCCCCAGCGGAGCCAGTCCAGAGCATTTCGGCTCGGCTGCAGCTGGCTTTTCCACCGATCGTGGTGGAGCCACCGCCCAAGCAGCCATCAACTGGGGCTCCATCCAAGAAGTCTTGGTTGGCTAATGGGCTTCCCCATCAGTTGTTGGTCACTCTCACACCTGACCGCCTGCGGCGGGTCGAGAGTGATTTGGGTGGTTGCCCACTTTATACTGACTCCTTGGAGTCCGAGGATTCCTCTTTGCACTCCTATCCTCTGGATATGGAGTTGATTGGGAGGGTCTTTCGATGGAGGAAGGCCCCACTTGGTTCATGGGCATTCTCCGCCTCATCTCCAAGTCCACGGGGATGAAACTGGAGCCCCTTCAAAAGCGGGCTCACTACCCTCTTACAGAAAGTCTGGATAAAGGGGTCTCTCCAACAGAGGTTTTCCTAGTGCCCGAGGCCATTGTTGGCCCTGCTCTGGAGCTCTGGCAGTGCCCCGCCTCTTGCCCTGAGCCCTCAACCTGGATGGCATGCAGATATGCAGTGCCCACCGGTACCCTTTCAGGGTTCACAGAGCATCCCTCAACTGAGGGGTTGCTGGCTGACTCCGTGTTCAGGTGCTTGGGCTATGAAGCACCGAAATGGCTGGTTGTTTGTGTTCATCTCTGTCAGTAGTTTAGTTTTGTGGATTTTCATGTGTTTCTGCTTGGAGGAACTGGACGGTTCTTGGACATGATATCTATGAACGGTTCCTGGACTAAGAAACTACAAAACATCACCACCAGTTATTGGCATTCTCATCATAAATCAACTTTTTTTGTGGAAGACATCAAAAGCAAAAGTAAGGTCAGTAAATCTGTTACACAAGCTCTGAGCTGTGGAGTGTTGCATTGAATCCACATTTCCGTCTGACTTGTTCTTACAGGATCTGTGCTTTTCTTTGAGGTCTATTCACAACCATTTTGGAGAACAAAGGGGAAGACACTAACAAAGGATTTTTACATCCTGCATATGCCCCAAGCCAGTGTTCATCACCTTCAGGAATGTAACACATTCTGGGTCTTTGATCTACAGTAACAACAGTTTACTTGTCCCCAGTAGTTCACCATTTCCTGTGGATCTGATTATTTTTCATCATTTGACTCCTGGTACCTTGGTCAAGATTATTATATTACATATCCCTGAACATAACTATCTGCATGGTTTGATATTACTACATCAAGAATGCAACCTAACCTGTTTCTGCTGTGGGTTGGACTCACTTACAGGCAGTTACGGCTGTGCCTGCTCAAACTTTTACTTTTGCTATTACTGTTGTCTGGTAATATTCACCCAAATGCTGGCCCTGGCCTGCCACGTACAGCAACTCCCATAAAACAACTTGGGATGCTCATTTTGGCATCCCTAAATATCTGCAGCCTCCTACCAAAGCTGGACGCTGTACAGATATTTGGTACTCTACACAATCCGGATGTTCTGGTAATTGTTGAAACATGGCTCGCACCAAAAATCCCTGACTCAGCTATTGCCATTCCAGGCTACAACATCTTCAGACAAGATAGGACAACCACAAGAGGTGGTGGATGTGCAATTTATCTCAAAGAGTCACTCATGGGCCACCTCTTGCCTGTTCCTGTGGCTGCTACAACTACTCACCATCAGAATTCTGCATGGTGCCCAAAATAAGGCACTCACTGTGGCATCCATATACATCCCTCCAAAAGAGCAAGGGAGTGGTTTCAACTCAGTACTGGACTTCACATGTAACCAGCCACCTGGGTTGGAGTCAATTCTGATGGGAGACTTCAGTATAAACTGATTTGCACCTGAAAATCAGAGCGTTAAGGACGCCATCTCTGCCATAAATATTTCCCAGCTAGTTGACTCCCCAACCAGATCCAATTATAAAACGGAGACCAAAAGCCTTTTGGACTGGGTCCTAACCAGTCATCCAGGCCACACTACTAACACCACTGTCCTCCCAGATACGCTCAGTGACCATTCCCCTGTCATCTGCATGTGGACAAACAAATTTTGCAAACCACCACCACCATGGACAATTACCAGCAGAGTCCTTGCCCGGGGTCACCTGGAACCTCTTAAATCCCTCCTTAGAGTGCAAGACTGGTCTCCATCTACAGAGCAAAGGATGTTGACACAGCACTCGAACACTTCAACAACACCTATAATTCTGCCTGCAACTCTCACGCACCCCTAAAAACATGCAAAATCAAAGGCCCTTGCAACTCCTGGCTCTCTGTAGAACTCCTAGCTCATGTGAAAATAAGGGACCACCTCTGGCACCATGCCCAAGCCACTGGCACACGATCTGACATCCAGAACTACAAAAGAGCACGAAATGACTGCACTAGGTCCATCCATCTAGCAAAAATGAAACACTGTCAGGATGTGCTTACTGATACCTGGGGCAAAGGAAAAGCTTTTTGGGATAATATTAAAGAAATCACAGGTAAAACCTCGAAATTGCCACCTACCATACTGTACTTAGAAGGGATCACTACCCTTGACCCTGTAACTATTACCAATACTTTCAATAATGCATTCACGGACCTCAGCAGTGTTCTCCCACCAGACTTTTTTGATGCAGATGTCACCTTGCCCACCTCTGATAGCACTCCCACACCTACTGGCCACCCCCATTCTACTTTAAAGTTATCTCACCGCAGGAAACCCACAAATACATCCTCAAGGCAATTGGTAAATCTAGAGACAGCGGGGATTCCCTCTGTCTTAAACAGTTGTCCCTCACACTAGAGGAAGTGCTAGTGCCTCTTACCTAGATTTTTAATCTCTCACTTAGCCTTGCCCAGTTCCCCAAGAAATGGAAATCAGCCATGGTAACACCGGTACACAAAGGTGGTGACAGGTCTCTCCACGTGAACTACTGGCCCATCTCCATACTTCCTCCCCTCTCCAAGGCACTTGAATGCATTGTAGCCGACCAGCTTACAGATTATCTTAATAAACATAAAAGATCCAGTGTACCCAACAGCATGGATTCAGAGAAGGACACAGCACCTCCTCAGCTCTCATGGAATTCACTGGTTTCATACACAAATCTCTGGACCATGGACAGATAGTTGGGGCCGCATTTATCGGCCTGACAAAAGCGTTCAACGTGGTCTATCACCCCCTACTACAGGAACAGCTAAGCAACGCTGGAATTTCCGCCGACTCTAATGCCTGGTTTAAAAGCTATCTGGAGAACCTCATTCAACAAGTCAAAATTGCCGATGTCATCTCAGACTCTAAACCAGTTCGCTCAGGTGTCCCACAAGGGTCCATCCTGGGCCCTCTACTATTTAGTCTCTTCTTAAACAATCTCCCAAGATCCTGCCCCGAATAAATCCTACTATACGCGGATGATGCTGTTATCTACACAAGTCACACAGACCCCACGCCTCTTGAAAGCCAGCTGCAGCTAGGATTTGCATCAGTAGAGAAATGGTTCAGTGATCACAAACTGGTGCTAAACTATAAAAAAAAACTAAGCTCATGCTCTTCAGCAGCTCCCACAATAAGCACTGGCATCATCCCCTGACTATCTCTAATCACCTTGGGACCGCTCTTGAGCTGGTACAATATTTCAAGTATCTCTGCGTCACCATCGACAGCAACTTATCCTATGGGGTGCATGTTGACAACATTGCCAAAGCAGTCAATACTCACATCGGCCTCCTCTACAGACACAGGAATTCCCTTACACCAGAAGCCTTAAGGTTGGCTGTACAGAGCTGTGTTACCTCCATTATTGACTATAGATTGATAATCTGTGGATCTGCCACTGAAACTGCCCTCCGGCTCATTTCCACTGCTCTAAACAAGGCGTGTCGCCTCATCTCAGGAGCCCACCGTCTCACCCTACTCTTGCGACCTCTATGTCCAAATTGATTGCCTCCAGCTCAGAGATCGCATCAAATATCAAACATGCCTGATGGCCAAGAAAATAACCCTAGGCCTCCTACCACCTGGAATTCAAGGTCTTCCCAGCCCCTCTCTTAATACCCGCCATACCCATGGCTCTGAATCCCAGCTCTTTCTGGTCTCTCGCTGCCGTACCTCCAAGGGACAAAGATTGTTCGCCTACTCTTTGGATGAATGCCCTCAACTGTGACATCTCCGACTGATCCAAATTGGGCCCTTTCAAATCCAAGCTACAGTGACTACTCTCTGCCAATCGCTCCTGTGACTGTTTCCACTAAACCCTTTTTGGCAATCTAAAACCCTAGCACTAGATTACTGTTACATCTCCTTAGCACCATCTCTGACATCCCTTCCCCCTGCTACCCTATCCCCCTTCACCTTTCCTCCCTCTACCTAATGCCCCCTTGGCCTGTCCTGGCAAGGCTGTTGGCTGATTTCAACTTACCTTATGATTTTACTAGTAACTGACAAAGCTTGATCGTCCCTTGTCAATCACCATTCATTACTGCTTGGTGTCAGCTGGAGGCGCGCACCGCCACGGAAGTTTTTCTTTTGGAGACTGCACTGATGGCGCTGCCCATGAGAGTGGCACGCAATCGTGATGCGGCGTGGTGTTAGGTACGAACTCCTCCTCCATCTCAGTTCTGTTTCTCCCGCCGTCGAGATTGCACCTGCTTCGTGTAAGTTTTTCATCTGCGCCAGAGGCCTACTTTCGCGACTCCTCTCTCCAAGTAGTTCTTTCCCGACACTGTTGATTTTGGTAATATTGTTCCTTTCTTTTTCAAGGTGCTGGGAGCTTTTGCTGTATTTTATATTGTTTTCGCATCCTGTCCAGTTCGGGAGCAAAGCGTAAATCTAAAGCGGGTCGCGCCCCTATGCGTTGGTGCTCCTATGGCCGGCATTTTTCCGTTACGGACCGGCATGATGTTTGCCTTCGCTGCCTGGGACCCAACCATGATCTGGATTTGTGCGATGCCTGTTTCTCGATGGAACGTCGCGTCCTAGAAGTCCGCTCGTTCAAGATCGGCAAGACTCCGCCAACTTTCGGGGGACGGCGTTGCTCCAGGGCTTCCCAGGTAGGATCTTTAGACCCTTCCTCCGGGTCTCCTCCCAGGCCTATACGGTCTGGAGAGGAGGATACCTCCTCATCTTCTGGTCTTGTCGAGGAGGAGGCCTCTTTTGCGGTGTTGAGGGAACGCTGCAGTCCCACCCGGGGCCGTGGTGGAGACACCGCCTCGGCAGTCACCTCTTCGGAGGTGCAGGCTCCCCCAGTGACGAGGCCCAGATCTGTTGGGCCCGGTACTGGTGGACCCTCGACGCCGCCTTCTGGCGCTGTACCGGATCCCGGCTCCATTCGCGGTGCCGGTGATCAGGGTGGCGCCATTCGCGGCGCCATGTTGGCTCTCAGTGCTGCCAGCGGCGCTGTGGACCCAGTCAATTCTTCTAGCGGCGCCGTGTCGGGTCCCGGCGCTGAGGGCGGTGTCGGGGGTCTGACTGGCGCCGTTGGTGAGTCAGGGCCAGGTTCTGGTGTATCTGGTGTGCCGAAGCCGTCCAGCGCTGTAGGTGGCACCGGCGTCGTTCACGGCACCATTTCTCTGGAGACCCTTGGGGTGGCCAGTATTGAGGTCCAGCTGGTCCCTTTCTCCTCGGAGGAGGGTGATTCGGACGTGGACCCATCCTGGCACCCTGACTCTTCAGAGTCGGGGTCTCCAGTGAGACGAGGTGCTAGGTGGCCCAGCACGCCTATTCCTCTGTCTCCTCTGCTGTCCTCTCCTGAGGCCTCCCAGGCTGGGGGTGGCCTGGGGTCCCTGGGGGGGTGTGGGGAGGGGCTCATCCTCCTGAGGGGGTTGCGGTAGCTGCCGATCCCGGTGCTGCTGCACCTGCTCGGGGTGGGTTGTTGCTGGGGTCGAGGAGGAGGGCGTTCTCAGAGTCCGGGGGGGTTGAGAGACCGGGATAAGGCACCAAGGTCTTCACCTGCCACCCCTCGGGGTGCAGGTAGGAGCCGTAGCGCTGGGCCCCGCTTTTCCCTCTCAGGCTCCAGGGACCCCTTTGGTGGCGCTGCTGTGGGCTGCCCTTCTGGACTCATGCAGCCTCAGGTTCATCACGGGAGGATCCCCTACTAGGCTCTTCCAGGCTTCACATCCTCAGGGTTCCGTTCTGTGACCTGGTTTGCTGTCCAGGACCCTGCCAGCTTGGGCTCCGTTTTCCAGATTTCAGAGCCTCAGCAGAGGACAGTTGCCTCGTTGTAGGTGCCCCTCTCCCATTCCTCTGCAGCCACCCCCCTCTCTCCCAGGCCATGTCGGTCGTACGGGCCCGTTATCCTGGGAGACGTTCAGAGCCACTGCGGCGGCCTCCCCCTCATACGTTAGATGTATGCATGCGCGGATGTTTCGCCTATCCCCACTGCCGCAGGAGTCTTCTGGACATTCGAGCTCCCCATCATCCTCATCTCCCTCCTCAGAGGGAGAGGAGCCCCCTGCTCATCTCTCTTCCGACGCTGATTTCACTGAATATCAGCGATTCCTTTTGAGGATGGTGAGGGATTTTCGTTTCTCCTTTGTTAGACGAGACAGTACTGAACGGGAGACGCGTGAATTTCTCAGTGAATTCAGTGCCCAGCACTGGATGGTGCCTTCCTGGCCTATTCCCTTCCAGGAGGCGTCTATCCATTCCTGGCAGTCCCCATCCGTCCCTGTTCCAGCCCCGGCAGACTGCAGAAGAAGGTATTTTGCCCCATTGGAGTCTCTAGGTTCTCCCCCCAACCCGCCTTCAGGATTGGCATTCCTAGAAACTCCCTCTGCGCGCCACCGCCTGGCACCCGACCGCCCACCGGATTCAGATTCCCTACAGTTTGACTGGTGGGGGAGAAGGGTGTTCTCTTCTTCTCGTGCGGTGCTGTGCATTGCGTCACATCAGGCGCACCATGCTGCCTACAGCAAGCATTTATGGTCCATGCTATCCCAGCTTCTAGCATCAATGCCTGATTCGGAGCAATCTAGACAGGCCATTGCCCTCTCTGCTATAGCCCTGGAGCTGGCAAGACACCAAGCAAGGGCATCTTATGACGCCAGTGAGGTGGCTTCCAGGCTTGCAGGGACAGCAATCTGTATTAGACGGACGGCGTGGCTTTGTCTATCAAGGTTGTCACCCCTGGCCCGGCGTAGGGTGATACGCTCCGCTTTCCGAGGGACCCGTCTGTTCTCCTTCAGGGCTAGGAGGTTTTTGCAGGGGCTTTCTCTGTCCCCCCGCCTCCGGGGGACACCTCCTAGTTCCTCCCATCCTTAGGCTCTTCTTCAGTCAGCCGTGGGTCTCCCCCTTCTGTTTGTCACCGACAGAGGGCTGAGGGTCTTGTTCCCTCAGGGATGCTCTGTTTCTCCCTCCCCGGAGGTAGGGGCTTGGTACTTACAGTAGTAATGAATGGTGAAGACTGACAAGGAAGATAGGAAAATTACGACTACCGTAATTCTTGATCTTCTTGTATCTTCACCATTCATTACTGATACCTCCCACCTTCCCTCAAGGGCCTCCTTCTTGGCTGCCTCCCTCCCTGCTCGTTCCCCACCTCCTCCTCTTTTCTTCTGACCTTGCCAAAAAAAAAAACGCTTTCTGGACGGACCCTTTTTTTCCTGAGGGGTAAGGGGGAACAACTAATTTCTTTTTCCTGAGGGAACTCTTTCTGATCCCCCTTGGGGGGCCCTTTGTTTTTTCTCAAAGCCATACTGTTCACTTCACAGTCTTGAGAGACTGTTCCCTTTGGTTCAGTCCCTTCTTCTAGGGCCCCTTGGGCAGGCTCAGACCTCCTTGTATCAGTTTCAACTATTCGTGAAACTGTTCCGGCATTTCGCCCTGAGCTGAAATCTTTGCTTGCCTTAGGGAGTCCGATTGAGTTCCTGCTCTATTCCACATAAAAACTACCCTCTAACACCTTTGGCATAATGGGTGAATACCTGACGAATGCATTAGCAAATGGCCAGAAAGGAGGGGTGGAAGAACAATGGAGAAAAATCAAAACTGCCATCATGGAGGCAACAAGCCTTTGTGTGAAACAAATAAAGAAAACAAAGCGGAATAAAAAAAACACTATGGTTCTCAAAAGAGGTGTCAGGGAAGGTTAAGGAGAAAAAGACTGCATTCAAAAAGTATAAGGAATCACAGAAGGAGCACGACAGGGAACTGTATTAATTAAAGTAGAAAGAAGTGGGGAAGGCAGTCAGAAAAGCAAAGGCCCAAACCAAGGAAAAGATAGCCAACTCAGTTAAGAAGGGGGATAAAACCTTTGATAGGTACATTAGGGAGCATAGAAAGGTTAAGGGAGGGATAGTGAAGATTAATAAAAGAGAGGGGAGGTGGGCAGAGGGAGACAGTGAAAAGGCAGAGATACGGAATGAATACTTTTGCTCAGTATTCACAAACGAAGAGGAGGAGGAGCTACCTAAACCAAACAATAGAAGCACTCTGGGTAGTGGGGTTGATGCCAGTCCATTTACAGAAGAAAGAGTCCTGAAACTCAAGGTGGACAAAGTAATGGGGCCTGATGGGATTCACCCTAGAATCCTAAAAGAACTAAGGGAGGACCTAGTGACACCACTGACCACACTTCTTAACAAATCATGGGAGGATGGGGTGGTACCTGAGGACTGGAGGAGGGCTGATGTGATTCCCCTTCACAAAAGTGGGAGCAAGGCAGAAGCAGGAAACTATAGACCTGTTAGTTTGACCTCAGTGGTAGGGAAAATGATGGAATCACTTCTGAAAGAAAGAACTGTTGAGTACCTAGAGGCCAGCGGGCACAGGACCCAAAGCAGCATGGATTCACAGCAGGAAGGTCATGTCAGACTAATCTAATCGATTTCTTTGACTGGGTGACCAAAGTAATAGACCAGGAAGGCTGTGATATGGCCTACCTAGACTTTAGCAAGGCATTTGACACAGTCCCACAAAAGATTAATAATCAAGTTAGCCAGCCTGGGAGTGGGTCCCAGGGTGGTTGCCTGGGTAGCAAACTGGCTGCACAACAGGACACAGAAGGTATAGTGAATGGAACACATTCCAAGAAAGGGGTTACTAGTGGAGTACCTCAGGCTCAGTACTGGGTCCAGTCCTCTTTAACGTCTTTATAGGTGACATTGCAGAGGGTCTGGAAGGAAAGGTGTGCCTCTTTGCAGATGACACAAAGATCTGTAACAGAGTTGATACACAAGGGGGGGTAGAAAGGATGAGAAGGGACTTGGCAAGGTTGGAGGAATGGTCAGACATATGGCAACTTACAGTAGATTCAGTGCAAAGAAGTGCAAAGCAGTGCACCTGGGAAATAAAAATCCAGGCGAAGAGTACACAATAGCAGGGGAGGTACTAACAACAACAATAATGGAAAGGGGCATGGGGGTAGTCATATCAGATGACCTAAAGGTGGGTAAGCAATGTGAGAAGTCGGTAAGGAGAGCCAGGGGGATACTGGGATGCATAGGAAGGGGCATCACAAGTAGAAAAAGGGAAGTGGTTATCCCTCTGTACAGACAGTTGGTGAGACCCATCTGGAGTACTGCGGCAGTTTTGGAGACCTCATCTACGCAAGGACATAGACAGGATGGAAGCAGTCCAAAGGAGGGCAACTAAAATGGTGCAGGGTCTACATCAGAAACCATATGAAGAGAGAGACTGAGAGAGCTTAATATGTATACCTTTGATGAAAGGAGGGACGGGGACATTATAGAAACTTTAAGTACCTCAAGGGAATCAACGAAGTCCAGGAGGGTAGCATCTTTCAGAAAAAGATGTGTAAGAACAAGGGGGCACAATTTAAAGATAGAGGGGGGACGGCTCAGGGGTAATGTGAGGACATTTTTTTTCACGGAGAGAGTGGTGGATGCATGGAACCGCCTTCCTGGAGAGGTTGTGGGGCCTAAAACAGTGGGGGAATTCAAACATGCATGGGACTGACATAAGGCATTTATAGTGGGGGGTTGCAGGAAGTAGGCTGTTGGTTAACTAGAATCTGCAGCTTATCCAATAGGTAGGGAAATGGGCAGACTGGGTGGGCCAAGTGGTCCTTATCTGCTGTCAAAGTCTATGTTTCTATGTCTAATGGGTTCTGCCCAACCCTCTCCCACTTACACATTCTGATGTTAGCACTTAACAAGGTGCAAGTGGGTTTTCTTTCCCCTCCTGTTGGAGCGCTCCCCTGCCAGAATAATTTTTCTGCCTTCACAGTCTGGGAGCTCTCCTCTAGGATTTGGGGGTTAGGGATGACGAGAGGTGTAGAGAATCTGCCTTGGTGTCTAATCTGTTCAACTGGTTTGGCCGAAACACTTTTACTTTCAAACTCCCTGTATGGGATCCTTGCTCCCTTGTTTTGGTTCCGGGCTTATAAACCTCCAAACTAATCCCCTTTGGCAGGACCTCTCCCCTCTCACCAACCCCTTTTTTTGCCATCCTTTCTCTCTTTCTTCCTATTTCCCTCATTCCTCTTCCTCTTCCTCCTTTGGAGCCGCCCCAAGAGCAAGGCCCTGTGGCCCTTAGGGTAGGCATCCTCTTCTCTTCCTCTGTCCTCTACCGGCTTATCCTTTTCAAACACCATGAAGTCTTGCTATATTATAACAATAGCAGTCAGCCACTGCAGCTGAACTGCCCCGGAGAGGAAGGAGTTAACTCCAGAAGATCTGGAGTTCTACAGCGCGAGGGCGCTGTGCCCAAAGCTCTATCTGGCAGTTTCAAATGAAACTGTCAGATTCTTTACTCCGCTTCACTGAACAGTCGCCCGGAGATCAGCCCTTCAGCTCGGTTCATTCTCGGTTTAAAGAGAAGTTTTGGTTCATTTGAACCGCAAAGTCATTATTTTTACCGCATTTCGGTTCTAAAGCTCTATCTGGTAACCGTAAGTACAAAAAATTCAAGTCTGTGTGGAAAATTAATTATCGGTTCGGTTTTGAACCGATCGCTTGGTTTTTTGTCTTTTAAAACTGTACTGTGGGTTTTAGAGTGCTTCCCGTTCTTATCGGTTCTAAAAAAACGAATTTTTACGTTTTTCAAATACCCATGACACGGTTAGGAACCGATAAGGGTGTCTTGCCTGGCACCGCATCAAAAGGGCAAGTTTTGGTTAGGCTGGCATTATGTCTGAGAAACCCAAAAGAAAACCGGGCCCACTGGGTTTCAACACTGTGATGTCTGTGGGGACGCCTTTGCCAAGGCTGACCCACACACCACTTGTGTCTATTGTCTGGGGCTGACCACCTCCTGTCAGACTGCCAGGTGTGTAAAATTTCCTGCAGCCACCCTGGAGAGAGAGAGATTACCGGCTCCAGGAACCAGAGGCCAAGAAGTCCGCTGACCCGATGGCCAGCCCGTTCAGTACCCACTGACCAGAGGGAGTGCCTCTGACCAGGGCGAGACTTCCTCGGCAAAAGGAAGACTGGTTCAGAGGAACCAGTCCCAAGTAAAGACAAAGAAATCAGGAGGTTTGGAGTCCAGAATTGTGTCTCCAACTGCTGCAGAGATAGCTAAAGCCATTCAGATTGTCCAGTCACTGTCTCAGGATCTGTAGAACCACCAACAGTTGGTAAAAGGTTGGTTCGTTCAGTCCCAGTGGTTCAGGATTTTGAAGTTGAGGATTTTTATGAACCACAGGAGGGGAGGAGGAATTTGATCAATATATGTGTGGCTGGGAGGGTCTGGACGTGCCCATCAAACCGGGCATTTCTCCAGACAGACCTTTAGAATCTCCCCCTATTCTGTCTGAGTCCTCTTTCTTTATTTTTTACAAAAAGGTTGCAGAAACCCTCCAGCTTCCTTTAGAGGAGGCTGTGGATGAGCAAGAGGAGCCTGATTATGTGGAAATGATGGATATTCCAGAGTCTAGGAGGTTGTCTATTCCTTTGCATAAGTCATTTAGAAGCAAACAACAAAGATTTTAAAAATCCTCATTCTGTCCCTCCTGTAGATAAAAATGGACAGAAGGTATACTTTGTCAGGCTCTGGATACAGACTTCCTTATTGAGCAGTGTAGTCATGTAGTGTGGTACAAGCTGCAGCCTGTGACAAGGCTAATATTCCTCTGGCCTCACATCCTCCTGATAAGGATTCTAGGAAGATTGATGCCTATGGCGAAGAAGCAGTATATGGCAGCTTCTTTGGGACTCAGGCAGGCAAATTATATGGCTTATGTGCTAGATATCAGAAATCTAGGTGGGACATAGACAGAAGTTAGCCAAGCAGGCCCATGGCCAGCTGGCTAGTGAGTTGGAACAGGTGGCTGCTGATGGCATTGAAGCCTCTAAAGTTCAATTTCATACTGCTGTTGATGTTAATGATGTTTCTCTAGGGTCATGGCCACTTCTAGCTTCCGAGGTTGGCATGGCTCAGATGCACTAATCTGTCCCAAGATACTCAGTCAAAGGCTATGGATTTTCCTGTAGTGGAAATTCTCTGTTTGGGGAGCAAACAGAAAATTATATGAAAAAGATGGATGAATACAGAACTACCTACAAAAGTGCCCAGGCTAAGGAGAAGCATGCCATGCCACAAAGGCATGCTCCCAGAGGTAGGGGCAGACCCTTTTCCAGGCCTTTTTACCAATTTCAAGCCTCCTCTGCTGTCTCGCAGAGAGGTTTCTTCAGAGGCAGGGGTAGACGTGGCGCTGGTAGACCGTCTCCCTCCCCTCAGCCTAAGGCTGCTGCTAAGCAGGCACCCTGATGGGGTGCCCAGGCCGGTCTCCTGTACCAGTGGGGGCAGGTTGGCCTATTTCAGCCAGAGCTGGTGTCCCTAACTCGGACAGATGGGTTCTGAGGTAATAGCCAGGGTCTGGTTCTCAGCTTCAAATATTTTCCAAAGATGAGAGCAGGCATTTCCACCTGCAAGTCCTTCAAAGCCCTTGCTTTGGAAGCAGAGGTTTCTTCTCTTCTGGTCTGCAAAGCAGTGGAAAGGGTTCCTCCTTGCCATCAGGGCAGGGCTTTATTCAAGATACTTTCTACCCTAAAAAGACAGGAGAATGGTGTTCATTCTGGATTTAAGATACTTGAACAAGCATCTGTTGAAACCAAAGTTCAAAATGTTAACCCTGGCAATGATATTGTCTTCCCTAAGGCCAGGGACTGGCTAGCTTCCTGGACCTCAAGGATGCCTATTTTCATGTTCTGATCAGGCCTTCCCACGAAAGTACCTCAGGTTGCGAACTGCCCTCAGGCCACTACCAGTTCAGGGCAATGCCCTTCGCCCTTACCTCTGCGCCAAGGGTATTCACAAATGTCTCGCGTAGTAGTGGCTCATTTAAGAAGGCAAGGGTTGTTGTGTTTCCTACCTGACGACTGACTCATGTGGGTCAGTCTCCAGGTCAGGTGAAATCCCCACTTACAAGTCACCCAGCAGCTTCTCACTTCTCTGGGATTTCTGCTAAACTTACCAAAGTCAGTTCTGGAACCAGTTCAGGCCCTATCTTTCATAGGCGCAGAATTGAACACAAGGTTAGCCAGGGCCTTTCTTCCCTCGGAAAGGGTGGACAGACTCATCGCCTGGCATCCTCCTTTACCCTGCGGTCTCTAACCAGCAAGGCATTTCCTGCAACTCTCGGACACATGGCTGCTTCCACAGCTGTTGTGCAGGGAGCAAGATTCAGATGAGGGACATTCAGTTCCATTTGAGGGCCTATTGGTCTCAGAAGAAGGACCCCCTTACCAAATTGGTCCCAGTTACTCAATCCCTGATCCTGGCCCTACACTGGTGGCAGGATCAAAGCAATCTGAAACAAGGGGTTCCCTTCATTCCCATTTCTCCTCCCTCCCTCACCCTCACCACGGATGCCTCCCTGTTAGGGTGGGGGGCTCACCTGGGCGACCTTACCACTCAGGGAGTGTGGTCTCCTCAGGAATCTCTGCTCCACATCAATCTTCTGGAACTCAGAGCTGTCTTTTTAGCTCTTCGGATCTTTTCAGATTCTGTCCAGAACAAAGTGGTTTAAGTCAGGACAGACAATACCACCACAATGTGGTACATCAACAAGCAAGGGGCACCGGTCTTCAGCCTTGTGCACCAAGCAATGAAGTTGTGGTCTCTGGCTTATTCTCGAACACCTCCCTGATAGCGGTTCATCTCCCAGGGAAGGACAATGTGCTGGCGGACGCCCTCAGCAGAATTTCTCAGGGCCATCACGAATGGGCTCTGAATCCACAAGTACTGGGGTCCGTCTTTGCCAGTTGGGGCACTCCTTAGATAGATCTTTCGCCCCAGACAACCACCAACTTCCTCTTTTTGCTGCAGGCCTCCAGTACTGGGCTCAGTCCTCTGGATGCCTTTCTGTTGGATTGGAAAGGAAGTTCCTGTATGCTTTCCCCTTTCCTCTCTTCTTTCAGGGTACTGCAGAAAATCAGATCTCAACCTTGCAGAGTGATTCTGATTGCCTCTAGATTGGGCCAGACAGCCCTGGTACCCTCTGCTCCTGTCCCTGGCAGTCCACCCTGCCCTGAGCCTGCCCAGAGTTCACGACTTACTGGCCTGTGCACAGGGGAGAGTGTGGTATCCGGACCTCAAGTCCCTCCACCTCAAGGCTTGGCTCTTGAGGAGCTAGAATTTGCTGATTTACACCTTTCTCAAGGTGTTATGGATATTTTAAAGGCTTCAAGGAAGCCTTCCACTAGGGCCACTTATAATTCTAAGTGGAAGAGGTTTTCCATCTGGTGCTCTGAGAGGCAGATTACCCCAGAATCTGCTGATCTTCCCATTCTTTTGGACTATTTGGTCCATCTGAATTCCTTAGGCCTTAGACCAGCTACCCTGAAGGTTCATCTGGCAGCTGTCTCTGCTTTTGTGTCAGCAGGGAAGCCTGCCTCCCTTTCTTCTCACCCTGTGTTCTCCAAGTTTTTTAAAGGGTTACTTCACACTAACCCTCCCTTTCGGGAACCAGCTCCCGCCTGGGACCTGAATATTTGCATTGCTCAGTTAATGCAACCTCCTTTTGAGCCTCTGTCTTCAGCAGAACTCAAGTATTTAACTTGGAAAACCGTTTAGTAGCTATCACCTCTGCCAGACACATAAGTGTGTTATAGGTCTCTGTCAGTGGAAGAAGATTTTATCTCATTCCACAGAGATAAGGTAGTCCTTAGGACTAATAGAAAGTTTTTGCCCTAAGGTGGTTTCTGATTTCCACCTGAATCAATCTATCTCCTCCCAGTATTTTTCACTGAGCATTCTTCCTCAGGTGAGAGGAGACTGCACAGCTTGATGTCAAAAGGCATTAGTTACTATCTAGAGCGCACCAGAGGTCATAGGTTCAATCCTCCAACTGTTTCTTACCTATGGCGAGGTTGGCAAAGGAAACCTGCCACTAAGAGAACAATTGCAAGGTGGATTGTCTCTTGTATCCAATTTTGTTATCAGAAACTGGTAGAGTACCCCCTCAGGATTGAGGGCCCACTCCACCAGGGTACACTGCGCTCTAGCGGCTGCTAGAGACATTCCTATTCTGGAGATTTGTCAAGCTGCTACCTGGAAGACAGTTCACACCTTTACTAAGCATTATTCCCTGGATATCCAGTCCAGGAGAGATGCTCGGTTTGGCACAGCTGTGCTTCAGAGCCTATTTCCTAAGTAGGTTCCTGACCTCCTCCATGGAGGTACTGCTGTGTAATCTTATTGTTATAATATAGCAAGACTTCATGGTGTTTGAAGAAAAAATTACTCACCTTAGTAATTGCTTTTCTTCTCATGGAGTCTTGCTATATTATAACCACCTCCTCCTGCCCCTCAGAACTCCTACTTGGGTAGAGGTGGCAAATTGGTGCAAGCTCTGTGTCATGCCATTTTAGTTTCCCCTAACCCTGTTTTCCTTTGGGTTAGGGATCTAGATTGTTCTTTTAGGTTATTTTTATTGCCCCTTTTTGGACTTGAGTCTGGGGGAAGGGTGTTCATATGTGCTTGTCAAGGGTGGAAACAAACCATAATACCATCAATCTTTGTTATTATGGTTCTGGGTGTTTCTTTGTTGTTTATATTGTTGTTATTACTACTAGTAGGTAGCCATAGAGCTAGTGTAGTTTTTCCACACAGACTTTTTCAGGTCCTCTGATGTTGGCTTCGTAAGATCTGACAGTTTCATTTGAAACTGCCAGATAGAAACTTTGGCACAAGCGCCCTCGCTGTAGAACTCAGATCTTCTGGAGTTAACTCCTTCCTCTCCGGGGCAGTTCAGCTGCAGTGGCTGACTGCTATTGTTATAATATAGCAAGACTCCATGAGAAGAAAAGCAATTACTAAGGTGAGTAATTTTTTCTTTCAGTTTATATCCTTTCCTTTTTTCTGTCCATCGGCTCTCTTGCCTCACTCTTTTTTCTTACTCTTTTATTTGCCCCTCCGGCTAACAGAACTGAGATGGAGGAGGAGTCTGCGGCACCTAACAGCCGCCCCTCGCGCATCACGCGTTACGTCACTCTCAGGGGCAGCGCCGTTGGTGCCGACTCAAAAAAAAAAAAAAAAAAACTCCCGTGGCGGGTGTACACCTCCGGTTGATACCCAAGCAGTAATGAATGGTGAAGATACAAGAGAAGATCAAGAATTACGGTAGGTACGTAATTTTCCTTTCAAACAACATGAAGTCTTGCTATATTATGACAATTGCAGTTTGTCCCAGCCTTAGAACTGCTCCGGAGGTGAAAGAGTTAACTTCCATGCCATGCATGGAACTCAGAGCGCGAGCTCGGTTAGAGAAGCTCTGTCTGGATCATTTCAAACTGAAACTGTCAGATTCTTTACTCCGCCTCACTGAACAGTCGCTCCGGAGATTCCTCCTACTGCTCGGTTCATTTCTCGGTTTAAAGAGTTTTTTCTCGGTTAAATTCAACCGCGATTATTATTATTTTAACCGCAAACAGATTGGTTCAAGCTCTGTCTATGGTATTGTAAGTAATAGGTTTATTTCTGTGTGGAACTTGTAAATGTTTATCGGTTCGGTTTGAACCAATCAGGTTGTTTTAAAACTTTATTCTGAAGCATTTAAAAGCTTTTTAGAGTGCGGTTCCCGGTTCTTATCGGTTCTAAAAAAGACGGATTTCTTTACGGTTTTTTCCAAGACCCGTGACACGGTTGGGAACCGATAAAGGTGTCTTGCCTGGCACTGCCAGAAAAGGGCAAGTTTTGGTTAGGCTGGCATTATGCCTAGAAACCCAAAGAAAAACCGGCCCACTGGGTTTCAACACTGTAGTGTCTGTGGGGAAGCCTTTGCCAAGGCTGACCCACACACCACATGTTTATTGTCTGAGGTTTGACCACCTCATTGCAGACTGCCAGATTTGTAGGAATTTCCTGCAGCTACCTAGATAAGAGAGTTGGTAGGCTCAGGGAACGAGAGGCCAAAAAGTCCGCTGACCCGGATGGCCAGCCCGGTTCGGTGCCAACCGAACCGGAGGGAGTGCCCTCTGACCAGGGCGAGACTTCCTCGGGCAAACGTAAAGCTGACTCTGAGGAGCCAGTTCCTGCAAAGAGAACTAGAAAATCAGCAGGTGTGGAGTCAAAAATTCCTTCTCCAACTGCTGCAGAGATAGCCAGAGCAATCCAAATTGTCCAGTCACTTTCCCCGGTTCCGTCTGAACCGCCACTATCTGGCAAAAGGTCGGTTCGGCCGGTTCCACCGGTTCAAGAATATGATGTAGAGGAGTTTTATGAACCAGAGGAGGGGGAGGATGATTATGAACAGTGTGAATGTGACTTTGAAAGTCTGGATGTGCCCATTGAACCGGACATCTCCCCAGACAGACCTTTAGGAGAATCTCCCCTAGGCTTTCTGAGTCCCCTTCTCATTTCTGTTTTATAAAAGTTGTTGAAACCCTCCAGCTCCCTTTGGAGGAAGCTGTGGATGAGCAAGAGGAGCCTGACTTTGTAGAGATGATGGATATCCCAGAGTCCAGGAGATTGTCTATTCCTTTACATAAATCCTTTAGGAAACAAACAATAAAAATTTTGAAAGCTCCTAACTCTGTGCCTCCTGTGGATAAAAACATGGACAGGAGGTACACTTTGTCAGGTCCTGATACAGAATTTCTTTCACAGCAATGCAGCCATGTTGGGGTAGTTCAGGCTGCAGCCTGTGATAAGGCTAATATTCCCCTGGCTTCACATCCTCCTGACAAGGACTCCAGGAAGATTGATGCCATGGCTAAAAAACAATACGTGGCAGCGTCCTTGGGACTCAGACAAGCAAATTATATGGCTTATGTTGCAAGATACCAGAAATCTAGATGGGACACTGTCATGGCTTTAGCCAAACAGGCCTCTGGCCAGCTTGCCAAGGAGCTGGAGCAGGTGGCTGCTGATAGTATTGAGTCATCTAAGGTGCAATTCCATGCTGCAGTGGATTCTAATGATGTATCCTCTAGAGTCATGGCTACATCTGTGGCTTTTCGTAGATTGGCTTGGCTCAGGTGTACTAGTTTGTCACAGGATACCCAGGCTAAGGCTATGGATTTTCCTGTGGGAAATTCTCTGTTTGGGGAGCAGACAGAGAATTATATGAAAAAATGGATGAATATAGAACCACTTATAGGAGTGCACAAGCCAAGGAACGGCAAGCCACTCCTCAGAGGCAGCCCCAGGGGTAGAGGCAGGCCTTTTCACAGGCCTTTTTACCAAACCCAGGCCTCCTCTTCAGCTTATGTTCAGAGGGGGTTCTTCAGAGGGAGAGGCAGACGGGGTACAAGCAGGCCTGCTCCCACCCCTCAGCCTAAAGCCCCTGCCAAACAGGCACCCGATGGGATGCCCAGGGCTGGTTCTCCATTACCTGTAGGGGGCAGGCTGGCTTACTTTGTCCAGGACTGGGAGTCTTTAACATCAGACAAGTGGGTCCTGGAAGTAGTAAGCCAGGGTCTGGTTCTCAGCTTCAAAAAATTCCCAAAGATGAGAATCAGATCTTTTTCACCTGCAAACCCTCTAGAGACTCTTGCTTTGGAAACAGAAGTCTCAACCCTCCTGACTCTCAGAGCTGTAGAAAGGGTTTCTCCCCTACACCAGGGCAAGGGTCTGTACTCCAGGTACTTCAAACAACATGAAGTCTTGCTATATTATGACTAATGCAGTTTGTCCCACCATTAGAAGTACTCCGGAGGTGAAAGAGTTAACTTCCATGCAGAGCATGGAACTTAGAGCGCGAGCTCGGTTAGAAAAGCTCTGTCTGGGATATTTCAAACCGAAACTGTCAGATTCTTTACTCCGCCTCACTGAACAGTCGCTCCGGAGATTCCTCCTGCTGCTCTGTTCATTTTCTTGGTTTAAAGAGTTTTTTCTCGGTTAAATTCAACCGCGATTATCATTATTTTAATCGCAAACCGATCGGTTCAAGCTCTGTCTATGGTATTGTAAGTAATGGATAGGTTTTCTGTGTGGAACTTGTAAATGTTTATCGGTTCGGTTTGAACCGATCAGATTGTGTTTAAACTTCATTCTGAAGCGTTTTAAGGCTTTTTACAGTGCGGTTCCCGGTTCTTATCGGTTCTAAAAAAAGACGGATTTCATTACATTTTTTTCCACGACCCGTGACACGGTTGGGAACCGATAAGGGTGTCTTGCCTGGCACTGCCGAAAAAGGGCAAGTTTTTGGTTAGGCTGGCATTATGTCTGAGAACCCAAAGAAAACCGGCCCACTGGGTTTCAACACTGTAGTGTCTGTGGGGAAGCCTTTGCCAAGGCTGACCCACACACCACATGTGTTTATTGTCTGGGGTTTGACCACCTCAATGCAGACTGCCAGATTTGCAAGAATTTCCCTGCAGCTACCCTAGATAAGAGTTGGTAGGCTCAGGGGCAGAGAGCAAAAAGTCCGCTGACCGGATGCCCAGCCGGTTCGGTGCCAACAGACCAGAGTGGTACCTCTGACCAGAGGCGAGACTTCCTCGGCAAGCGTAAAGCTGACTCTGAAGAGCCAGTTCCTGCAAAGAGAACTAGAAAGTCAGCAGGTGTGGAGTCAAAATCCTTCTCCAACTGCTGCAGAGATAGCCAGGGCAATACAAATTGTCCAGTCACTTTCCGGTTCCGTCCGAACCGCCACTGTCTGGCAAAGGTCGGTTCGATTGGTTCCACAGTTCAAGAATATGATATAGAGGAGTTTTATGAACCAGAGGAGGGGAGGATGATTATGAACAGTGTGAATGTGACTTTGAAAGTCTGGATGTGCCCATTGAACCGGGCATCTCCCCAGACAGACCTTTAGGAGAATCTCCCCCTAGGCTTGCTGAGTCCCCTTCTCATTTTCTGTTTTATAAAAAAGTTGCTGAAACCCTCCAGCTTCCTTTGGAGGAGCCTGTGGATGAGCAAGAGGAGCCTGACTTTGTAGAGATGATGGATATCCCAGAGTCCAGGAGATTGTCTATCCTTTACATAAATCTTTTAGGAAACAAACAATAAAAATTTTAAAAGCTCCTAATTCTGTGCCTCCTGTGGATAAAAAGATGGACAGAGGAGGTACACTTTGTCAGATCCTGATACAGAATTTCTTTCACAGCAATGCAGCCATGTTAGGGTAGTTCAGGCTGCAGCCTGTGATAAAGCTAATATTCCCTGGCTTCACATCCTCCTGACAAGGACTCCAGGAAGATTGATGCCATGGCTAAAAAACAATACATGGCAGCGCCCTTGGGACTCAGACAAGCAAACTATATGGCTTATGTTCGAGATACCAAAAATCTAGATGGGATACTGTCATGGCTTTAGCTAAACAGGCCCCTGGCCAGCTTGCCAGGAGCTGGAGCAGGTGGCTGCTGATGGTGTTGAGGCATCTAAGGTGCAATTCCATGCTGCAGTGGATTCTAATGATGTATCCTCTAGAGTCATGGCTACATCTGTGGCTTTTATTGTTAGATTGGCTTGGCTCAGGTGTACTAGTTTGTCACAGGATACCCAGTCTAAGGCTATGGATTTTCCTGTGGTGGGAAATTCTCTGTTTGGGGAGCAGACAGAGAATTATATGAAGAAAATGGATGAATATAGAACCACTTATAGGAGTGCACAAGCCAAGGAATGGCAAGCCACTCCTCAGAGGCAGCCCCCCAGGGGTAGAGGCAGGCCTTTTCACAGACCTTTTTACCAGACCCAGGCCTCCTCTTCAGCTTATGTTCAGAGGGGGTTCTTCAGAGGGAGAGGCAGACGAGGTACAAACAGGCCTGCTCCCACCCCTCAGCCTAAAGCCCCTGCCAAACAGGCACCCTGATGGGATGCCCAGGGCCAGTTCTCCATTACCTGTAGGGGGCAGGCTGGCTTACTTCGTCCAGGACTGGGAGTCTTTAACATCAGACAAGTGGGTTCTGGAAGTAGTAAGCCAGGGTCTGGTTCTCAGCTTCAAAAAATTTCCAAAGATGAGAATCAGATCTTTTCCACCTGCAGACCCTCTAGAGACTCTTGCCTTGGAAACAGAAGTCTCAACCCTCCTGGCTCTCAGAGCTGTAGAAAGGGTTTCTCCCCTACACCAGGGCAAGGGTCTGTACTCCAGGTACTTCCTTACCCCAAAAAAGACAGGAGAGTGGCAGCCCATCCTGGACCTAAGATATCTGAACAAGCACCTTTTAAAACCAAAATTCAAAATGGTGAGACTGGGAATGATTTTACCCTCCCTAAGGCCAGGGGACTGGCTAGCTTCCCTGGACCTCAAGGATGCCTACTTCCATGTTCTTATCAGAAGCTCCCACCGAAAGTACCTCAGATTGAACTGCCCTCAGGCCATTATCAGTTCAGAGCAATGCCCTTGACCTTACCTCTGCCCCAAGGGTATTCACAAAATGTCTGGCAGTAGCAGTTGCTCATTTAAGAAGGCAAAGGTGCCATCTTTCCTACCTGGACAACTGGCTCATTGTGGATCAGTCTCCAGACCAGGTCAGATCACACCTGCAGGTTACCCAGCAGCTGCTCCCTCTGGGCTTTCTTCTCAATCTTCCAAAGTCAGTTCTGGAACCTGTCCAGGTACTCACCTTTATAGGTGCAGAACTGGACACAAAGCAGGCCAGAGCCTTCCTTCCCCTAGAAAGGGTAAGGACCCTGGTGGCCCTGGCCTCGTCCTTCACTCTGCAGGTCTCTCGACCAGCAAGGCATTTCCTGCAGCTCCTAGGACACATGGCTGCTTCCACAGCTGTAGTGCAAGGAGCAAGATTTCAGATGAGGAACATTCAGTTCCATTTGAGAGCCTTCTGGTCTCAAAGAAGAGATTCCCTATACAAGTTAATCCCAGTGACTGAACCCTGATCCAGGCCCTTCAGTGGTGGCAGGATCAGAGCAATCTGAGACAAGGTGCCCTTCATCCCTCTATCTCACTCCTTGACCCTTACTACAGATCGTCCCTCTTGGGATGGGGAGCTCACATGGGCGACCTCTCCACCCAGGGTTGTGGTCCCCTCAGGAATCTCTGCTCCACATCAATCTGTTGGAACTCAGAGCTGTTTTTCTAGCACTTCAGGTTTTTTCTGCATCTGTTCAGAACAAGGTGGTACAGGTCAGAACAGACAACACCAATACAATGTGGTACATCAGCAAACAAGGGGGCACTGTGTCTTTGGCCTTGTGCACCGAGGCGATGAAGTTGTGGTCTCTGGCTTATTCCCTGAACACTTCCCTCATAGCAGTTCACCTCCCAGGCTAGGACAATGTCCTGGCAGATGCTCTCAGCAGGATTTCCCAGGGCCATCACGAATGGTCACTGGATCCCGAGTACTGGGGACAGTTTTTGCCAGATGGGGCACCCCTCAGATAGATCTTTTTGCAGCCCCAGACAATCATCAACTTCCACTTTTTTGTTGCAGGGCCCCAGTGTTAGGCTCAGTCCCCCTGGATGCCTTTCTCCTTGATTGGGAAGGGAAGTTTCTCTATGCCTTCCCCCTTCCCTCTCCTGTTCAAGGTGCTAGTCAAAATCAGATCTCAGCCCTGCAAGATGATTCTGATTGCTCCAGACTGGGCCAGGCAGCCCTGGTACCCACTCGTTCTGTCCTTAGCAGTCCATCTTCCCTGTGTCTCCCCCAGGAACCACAATCTGTTAACCTGTGCCCAGGGAGAGTTTGGTATCCAGATCTCAAATCCTCAACCTCAAGGCCTGGCTCTTGAGGAGTTAGACTTGCTGCCACACATTTCTCAAGGTGTTCTCGAATCTTGAAAGCTTCTAGGAAGCCTTCCACTAGGGCTATTTATAACTCCAAATGGAAAGGTTTTCCATATGGTGTTCTGGGAAGCATATTTCCCGGAATCTGCTGATTTGCCCATTGTTTTGGACTATATGGTCCATCTTAATTCTTTGGGACTGAGACCAGCTACCTGAAAGTGCATTTGGCAGCTGTCTCTGCTTTTATTTCAGCAGGGAAGCCCTCTTCTCTTTCTGCTCACCCTGTATTTTCCAAGTTTTCAGGGGATTGCTTCATACAATCCATCATTCAGGGACCCTGCCCTGCCTGGGATCTTAATGTTTGCATTGCTCAGCTGGTGCAACCCCTTTGAACCTCTGTCTTGACAGAGCTTAAGTACTTGACTTGGAAACTGTGTTTCTAGTAGCCATCACTTCTGCCAGGTGCATAAGTGAGTTACAAGCCTTGTCAGTGGAGACTGACTTTATTTCCTTTCACTGGGATAAGGTAGTCCTCAGGACTAACAGGAAGTTTTTGCCTAAGGTGGTTTCAGATTTCCACCTTAATCAATCTATTTCTCTTCCAGTGTTCTTCACTGACCATTCCTCCTCTGGTGAGAGGAGGTTGCACAGTTTAGATGTTAAGAGGGCCCTAGGTTACTACATAGAGCGTACCAAGGGTCCCAGGTTTGACTCCCTCCAACTATTTCTCACTTATGGTGAGGTTGGGAAAGGAAAACCTGCCACTAAGAGATCCATTGCCAGGTGGATTGTCTCTTGTATCCAATTTTGCTTTCAAAAACTGGGTAAGGTTCCCCCTTCAGGCCTGAGGGCTCACTCTACCAGAGGTACAGCTGCGTCTTTAGCTGCTGCCAGAGACATCCCTATCTTAGAGATATGTCAAGCAGCTACTTGGAAAACAGTACACACTTTCACCAAGCATTACTCCCTGGATATCCAGGCCAGGAGGGATGCTCGGTTTTGCACAGCCGTGCTTCAGAGCCTATTCCTAAGTAGGTTCTGTCCCTCCTCCATGGAGGTACTGCTGTGTAGTCTGCAATTGTCATAATATAGCAAGACTTCATGTTGTTTGAAGAAAAAATTACTCACCTTAGTAATGTTGTTTCTTCTAATGGAGTTTTGCTATATTATGACCTCCCAGCCTGCCCCTCTCAGAACTTCTACTTTTGGGTATGGGGTGGGCAGTCCAGTGTTAGCACTTATTGATGCCCATTTATGTTTTCCACCCTTCTTTTTGGGGTGTTTGGGTGTTGTGTTTTATTTTATCTTATCTTATCTTATTTTTGGTCCCCTGACTTGAGTCTTGGTGTTGGGACCAGGAAAATGTGTTTATATTTAAGTAGCCAGTTGGCTAGTGTAGGTTACAGCTTCCACACAGAACCTTAGTGAGTTTTGATCGTAAAGATCTGACAGTTTCAGTTTGAAATGATCCAGACAGAGCTTCTCTAACCGAGCTCGCGCTCTAAGTTCCATGCATGGCATGGAAGTTAACTCTTTCACCTCCGGAGCAGTTCTAAGGCTGGGACAAACTGCAATTGTCATAATATAGCAAGACTCCATTAGAAGAAACAACATTACTAAGGTGAGTAATTTTTTCTTTTGACTGATTTTCAATTTACTGTATGCATTCCTGTACATGAAAATGCTTACCGTTACTCATTTCTATTCTTTAATTCACTGTGAATGTCAACTATTGCTTCTTTTCTTATTTACAATTATTTTACCATACCCTGTTTAGTCTAAACCTGTTGATCTCCTCTATGTATACTGTTTTGCCATACTTTTTGTTCTGTTAACCTGTTGTATTATCATGCTGCTGACGTGGAACCTTTGTAAAAGAGCTCTAAGCTCAAAGGTATTTGTAATCCGAGATCTAAATAAATAAAAATAAAAATACAGGGGACGTTGATAGACCACCGGACAGAGTCCAAGAAATTGGACCATTCGGCTAGGAAGGTCTGTGCTGCCTCCTCGCTAGGTCTCTGCCAGGTGAGCTCAGCCATCTTGATGGCACACTTCTCCCATGCCCTGTTAGACTCCCTGGATGAGGTGATTCCTCGCCTTCCTGTGGACCTCCAGACTACGGTCACTACGGGTCGGGCTGTGGTGAAACGGCAACTCCAGATGACTCTGGATGTTGGAGATTCCTGTGCCCGCATGGTGGCAGCCGTGGTTGTCATGTGCCGTAGGGTTGGCTGCGGATCTCTACCTTCATGGCAGACACCCAGCACAAGCTGTTGGATGTACCATTCTTAGGCACCTACCTATTTGGGCCTGGTGTGGAGGGTCACCTCCAGCACATTGAAAACTCCAGTGCCCCCCTGGACTCTATGGCATCTGCCCAGAAGGACCCCAAGGGCTCCAAGCAGCAGAAGCGCAAGCTCTTTCAGTCCTCTACTCATGCGGCAAAAAGTGCCAAGCATCAGTCTGGCCAGCAGGCTCAGTCCTGGTGACCTTGGGACAAGTCTGTGGCCTCAGTCCAAAAGCCCGGATGGAAGGGACCCAATAACCCCTCTGCCGGGTCCTCCTCCTCCAAGCCTGCTCAGTGACAGGATGATGGTCGCCTCCTTTATGCCCATCACACCTTCCCTGGGTCCTCCTGTGGGGGGCCGGCTCTGCCACTTCCTTTCTGCCAGGTCCGCTGTTATCATGGACAGATGGGTTCTGGAAGTGGTCGGTCAGGATCTGCCTCTGGAATTCAAGCAGTACCCTCCCAGCTGAGCCTGCACCCCACGGGAGGACTTGGTATCTGCAGACACTCGGTCGGTTCTTCGAGACGACATAGCCCAGCTCCACCACAAGGTTGTGGTCAGGGTAGCGGATCCTCCCGGAATACACAGGGTTT
Organism: Neoceratodus forsteri; assembly: GCA_016271365.2. Classification (NCBI taxonomy): domain Eukaryota; kingdom Metazoa; phylum Chordata; order Ceratodontiformes; family Ceratodontidae; genus Neoceratodus; species Neoceratodus forsteri. The sequence goes on along the minus strand of CM028130.1, from coordinate 1,058,031,817 downwards.
GTCTCCAGGTACTTCTGGTGCCAAAGCAGATGGGTGTGGGGGGCTGGCACCACATTCTAGATCTGCATGATCTGAACAAATTTCTCGGGTCCTGCTCTTTCAGGATGGTCACTCTGTCTCAGATAATACCATCTCTTGAGCAGAACCCTTGACCGGGCGCACTGCGACATCGGCCATGAAACTGAGCCAGCCGTGCTCTCACCACTGCCCACCCTTCCCGACTCAGATCACCGCCCTTTACCGGGTACACTGTGGCATCAGCATTGAAACAGAGACGGACGTGCTCTTACTGCTGCTCGCCCTTCCTGACTCAGATCACCGCCCTCGACCGAGCGCACTGCGGCATCAGCCGTGAAACAGAGCCGGCCATGTTCTCACCGCTGCCCGTCCTTCCCGACTCAGATCACTGCCCTTAACCGGGCACACTGTGGCATCGGCCGTGAAACAGAGCTGGCTGTGCTCTCACCGCTGCCCGTCCTTCCTGACTCAGATCACCGTCCTTGACTGGGTACACTGCAGCATCGGCCGTGAAACACAGCCGGCTGTGCTCGCACCACTGCCCACCCTTCCCAACTCAGGTACGCAGCTTGGTGACCCAGGCTTCTCAGCTTTCAAGCCGATGGCTACTCGCTGTCGAGCTTGGTTCCTTATTGGCTGGCTCCTCCGTTTGACTTCATCCTGATTGGTCCTGCACTGTTCTGCTGTTTCTCGGACCTCAGTTTAAATCTGCAATTGTGTGTGCTTACTTTAGTGCTAATTTTTAAACTGTTATTGTTCATCTACTACACTGTTTTGCCTATCTAATTTTTGCATATGCTGTCATTTTAGAGTATTTTGTTAAAGAATACAGCGTACCTCTTTTGGTTTTTGAGTGCTAGTTGGCTTCCTCCTCTTAACTCCTGCTTCTCCTGTCTCTCCTTCCTGCCCCGCCTCTGACTCTGGTCCTGGCCCTGAATCGGGCGAGTGGCTGCTTACTTTGCTTTCCTTATTTTCTTCCCTCTGTGACTTCCATCTTGCACACTTCTTCCTCTCCTCTCTTTGAAAGGCCTCTCCTGCTACCCCCATCTGCTTACTTCTTACTCCTCCATTCTGTGAACCAATACCTGTAGCTCTCCTCTTCTTCCTCCCCACTCCCTTCCAGCAATTCCCTCTGCTACTTTACTTAAACATTTAAACTTGGCACCATAGCCCGTGGTGCCCCCAACTGTATTCAGTCCTTCTCTTTCATCTCTCTCCCACCCCTTTTTCTTACTCACTCCCCCTCCTTTTGTTTCTTACTAGGTCCACCCTTCGGCTCTGTCTGGCCTTCTTAAGTTAACACTCCCTCTCTTTGCCTCTCCCTTTCAGATCACTGCCCTTGACCGGGTGCACTATGGCATCGGCTGTGAAATGGAGTCGGCCGTGCTCTCACCACTGCCCGCCCTTCCTGACTCAGCTACGCCACTTGGTGACCCAGGCTTTTCAGCTTTCAAGCTGACGGCTGCTCGCTGCCGAGCTTAGTTCCTTATTGGCCGGCTCCTCCGCTTGACTTCATCCTGATTGGTCCTGCGCTGTTCTGCTGTTTCTCAGTGCTCAATTTAAATCTAAGACTGCAATTGTGTATGCTTACTTTAGCACTAATTTTGTCCTGCCCGTCCACCCCGGCCCCAACCTCTATTAAGTACCCCTCCTCCCCCAAAAGGTCCCGTTTTCAAGCGCCTCCTATCTGTTCTTGCAATCATGCCACTCCCTCTTAAAGTAACATATCCCTTCATTTTTTCATACGCATCTTCATTGTTTTCTTCTCCCTTACTTGTACTCCCACATTGACCTCCTAACTAACCACTTTTCTGACTCTCTCCATCCGTTCTTTATAACTTATGATTTGCCAACCCTGCACTGTACTGCTCTTGCTTCCTACCCCTATATTACTTGCATGCTGAATGCTTGCCCTCTACTCTGTCATTGCCTCTGTCCACTAATCACTACCATCTGCTCATGGTACTTCTGTCACTTGTCTCATAACCCCCTCTGCTCTACTTTGTCCCCCTGTTGTATCTTTAATGAATACCTTCCACTCCTGATACCTGTCACCTGTCTCATTACTGCACATCAAATACCTACCTTCCTCCCCCTCCATCATTTTCAACTGTACAAGATGTCTTGTTCTACTTTTACCTATTCCCTTTTGTGTCTCTTCCTTCTGCCACTCTCCTTTACTATCACCACTCCTGCTTGGCCGGTCACTTACTATGCCCCACATAGAGACATACCCTCCTGCACTGTTCCCTCTTACAATTATGCTGACAGGTCTATCACTATCACCTCTCCTGTCTCTGTGCATAAAATTTACCGCTCCCACTCAGAGTATTGCCATCTTTTGTTGCTTCTCTCCCCAGTTTGCAACACTCAGCAATACAAACCATCTAGACGTAGGCAGTTTAAGGAGTCAAAACTCCTTGCTCGATATCTTCTAAGAATTATATTACTCCTCCTACTTCTCTCTGGTAATATTCACCCAAACCATGGTCCCCTCATAGCTTCCAAATTTCCCACGGGCCCTCACACTAGCCTTCATTAATATCTGAAGCCTTCTACCAAAACTTGATGAACTACAAGTTTGGATGATACAGCATAATCCTGATTTCTAGGGACGTGGATATGTTGTTTATCCGCACTTCTTGGCATGTCCCTTTCCCCTTTAATTCTTGCCAGAAAGTCTTCAAGCTGGCTCCTCCCACCCACCTGGGTGGTATAACCCTCGGCCCTGCCCCATGACACCAGATGTTCCTTTCCACTGGAAGATACAGGTTAACTCCTCTCCACTACCGCGTTTTGTAGGCCCTGGCTTCAGTTCTTTGGATCCTCTGAAGATTCGGCTTGTTCGAGCTAGCGATTGCAATTTGTGCTGTTCGATCATGGAAGAAAAATCTTCCCCCAGTTTTCACTGGTGTGGTCAGAAAATGTAGCGCACTGATTGTCATACCACGTGCGTGTACTGCTTGGGTGTCGGCCATGACACCCAGGCTTGCGAGATGTGTCTCGCTTTTCATCCGAACGTCCTCAGCGTTCATCTTGCACACCTCAAGTTGGGCAGGCCCGAGAAACGTAATCCTCCAGTGAAATCTAAAGAAGCCCGGTGGGCGGTCACTGCGGCTGCGGGGTCTGCCGAGCAGTTAGAACAAATGCAAGCCTTCAAAGAAGTAGTGGTGCAGGCCGCGGAGCACTCCTCTCGGCTGATTTTGTTCCTCTCAATCTGGGCTCAATGTTCTCGGGTTCCTTTCGGGAGTTGTGTCAATCTCTCCCCACTAAGGGCGAGGGACCTTCGGGCTCGCATATCTCCCAGTCCCGTAAAAAAGACAAGGAACCGAGAGGTTCTTCGTCTCGGCCGGGACGTTCTTGAGATCGTGAGCAATGTCGGTCCTAGGAAACTGCAGTCTCGACTTCAGTCGAAATTGCTTCCTCGGCTGCAGGCTTCTCAGCTTTGCCATCTGATCAGTCAGCCGAGGCCTCGATCGATGATGTGGTTGAGATCACTCTTGATCCTGTCGATCTGTTGTCACCTGACGAGGCCGACAACTCTTTGACAAGGCCTCTTCCTGATGGGGAGACCCAGCCAGCACTGGGAATCCCATCGAGGAACCGGTCCCTGATCCGGGGAAATCACCGGTTCTCCCAGTGTCTCCCAAGTAACCGACTCTGTCAGTCCAATGGAGGTCGAGATCTCTGACTCCCTCGACTGACAGGCTGAGGAAAGTGCATAAATGTGCTAAAAAGAGGCAACGCCAACATTCATCCTCATCCTCCTCAGATGAGGAGAGGCTTCAGCGGAAACTCCGTCAACGCTACAAGGATTTAATGTGGCAACAGCTGATTCTGTCCAGGCAGAAGCCTGCTTCAGTTTCCACCTTGGCCATTACTTGGCTTTCGCCTCCTAGGCCAAAGCTGACTTCACTAGAGCCGGTGAAATCAGTTCCCCCGCCCGCAGAGCCAGATAAACCTGCCCCGGTTCAGCCAAAATCGGTCTCTCCATCTATTGTGTTGGAGCCGCCGCCTAAACAGCCTTCAGGAGGGGCTTCTATGAAGGATGCTCGGATGGTTCCAGGTCTTCTGCATAGATAATCAGTCACCCTTACGCCTGACCGCCCAGGCGTGTAGAGGGGGACCTTGGTAGGCGACCGATTTATCCGGATTCTTCGGATTCGGACTCACCGACCTCCACTCTTATCCACTGGATGATGAGTCCGTTGGTAGTCTGTCGACAGAGGAGGGCACTTCGTCATTTGGAGGATTCTCTGCCTTATCTCCGAATGTACGGGGATGCCCCTGGAACCTGTCCAGAAAAGAGCAGAGTACCCTCTTACAGATATTCTTAAAAGAGGGGATACCCCCACGGAAGCCTTCCCAGTGGCTAAGGCCATTGTTGGCCTGGCTTTGGAGCTATGGCAGCACCCTGCCTCCTGCCCACCACCATCTGCCTGAATGGCCCGCAAGTATGCGGTGCCCATTGGGTCCCTCTCGTGGTTCACAGAACATCCCTCGGCGGAGGGGTTAGTGACCATGTTCAGATGCACAGGCAGCTCTGCTGACACTGGTAGACCTCGGGACAAGGAGTCCAAAAAACTGGACCACACTGCCAGGAAGGTCTGTGCAGCCTACTCTATAGGCCTCCGTCAGGCAAGCTTGGCCGTCGTCATGGCGCACTTCTCCCATGCCCTCCTGGGCTCCTTGGATGAAGTTCTCCCGCACCTCCCCGCAGACTTTCAGACTATGGTCAAGCAGGTCCGGGACCAGGGCTGAGCCGTTGCCAAGCAGCAACTTCAGACGACCTTGGATCTCGGGGACTCCTGCGCCCTTTCGGTCCGATTCCCAGGATCTTGCAGTCTCAACCTCGGTCGAGATCGCTTCCTCGGCCGCCGGCTTCTCGGACCTTCCGTCCGGCAAAGGCACTGAGGCCGAGGACACGGCTGAACCGGCTGAGATTACTCTTGACCGGATCGAGCCGTTGTCGCCGACTCCCGTCGATGACTCCTTGGAAAGGACACCTATCCTTTCCTTCCCCGACGAGGAGACCCAGCCTTCGGGTATCCCGATCAAGGGAAAGGTGCCGGAACCTTGGTTCTCACCGACTCCAGCTTCTCCTGATCGAACCAGCCGACCCCGTCGGTCTCAATTGAGGACCAGGACCTCTTCGGTCGAAAAACCAAAGAAAGGTCGCAAGCACTCTAGAAAGTGGCGGCGCCATCGCTCCTCATCCTCCTTGGATGAGGAGAGACTTCGACGGAAACTCAGTCGACGTTATGAGGATCTCATGTGGCAACAGCTGATTCTGACTGGTCAGAAGCCGGCTTTGCCGGCACCACCGGCCATTACTTGGCCACAGCCTCTGAGGCCGACACCGACTCCTCTGGAACCGAAGATTCCGGTTCCTCCACCAGTAGGGCCGGTACGCATTCCAGCTCGGCCTGTTTCGGTCTCCCCACCGATTTTGGTGGAACCACTGCCTAAGCAGCCTCAGGGAGGGGCTCCCTTGAAAGAGGACAGGACAGACATCAGCCTTCCCCGTCGTTTGTCCATTACAGTGGTCTCCGATCACCCTCGGCGTATCGAGGGAGTCATAGGTGGGAGACCCTTATATCCCAATTCTTCGGACTCAGATACCACTGGTCTGCACTCGCATCTGGGGGATGACGAGTCCTCAGTGGCAGGCTTGGAGGAAGGTCCTTCCTCCTTTCAGGACATCCTCCGCCTCATTTCAGATTCGACCGGAATGCCCTTGGAGCCCATCCAAAAGAAGACGGAGTACCCCATCACGGATATCCTCAAGAGGGGGGATACCCCGACGGAGGCCTTTCCAGTGGCCGAAGCCATTGTTGTCCCGGCCCTTGAGCTATGGTAACGCCCTGCCTCTTGCCCAGCTCCGTCTGCCCGCATGGCCCGCAAATATACGGTACCCATGGAGTCCCTAGCGGGTTTCACAGAGCATCCCTCGGCTGAGAGCCTTGTGACTGCTTCTGTGTTTAGACGCACGGGTAGCTCAGCTGACACTGACCACCCTTCGGACAAGGAGTCAAAGTATATGGACCATTCTGCCCGGAAGGTTTATGCGGCCTCATCCTTGGGCCTTCGTCAGGCCAGCTCGGCTGTAATCATGGCACACTTCTCTCATGCCCTTCTGGGGTCACTAGATGAAGTCCTCCCTCATCTCCCAGCGGACATGCAGACCATGGTTAAGCAGGTCCGTGACCAGGGCCGTGCTGTTGCCAAACAGCAGCTCCAGACGGCCCTGTACATTGGAGATTCCTGTGCCTGCTCCTTAGCAGCCGCAGTGGCCACTCTCCGCAGGGCTTGGCTGAGGGTATCCTCCTTTCCGGCAGATACTCAGCACAAGTTGGCTGACGTGCCTTTCCTCGGCACCGACCTCTTCGGTCCGGGAGTGGCAGGTCACCTCCAGCCTATAGAGCAGTCCAGTGCCACCTTGGATGCTACCTCTGCAAAGGGTTTTTCGGGCAAGAACCAGCAGAAGCACAAGAAGCCTTTTCGGCACTCTTGCCCTGCGGTTAGACAGCCCTCCTATCAAGGAGGTCAGCAGCAGCAGGCTCAAGCTTGGCGCCCCAGGCCCAAGCAGGGTCCTCAACAGCCCCGTATAGGAGGCCGAGGTGCCGGTCCAGGAGCCTCCTCCTCCTCTAAGCCTGCTCAGTGACGGGTCAGGGGTTGCCACCCCTGCACCCATCACGCCAGCTCTGGGTCCTCCCATGGGGGGCTGTCTCCACCACTTTCTTTCCGCCTGGTCCAGTATCACTTCGGACAGGTGGGTTCTGGAAGTGGTCGGCCAGGGACTGCCTCTAGAATTCGAGCAGTACCCTCCCAGCCAAGCCCGTGCCCCTCGGGAGGAAAGGATCTCAGCTCTCACTCAGTCGGCCCTTCGGGACGACATTGCTCAGCTCCTCCGCAAGGAGGTGATAGCTCCAGTGCTGGCTCCCCCTACAGGCCCAGGCTTCGTGTCCAGGTACTTCCTGGTGCCCAAGAGGACGGGGGTTGGCGCCCTATCCTAGATCTCCACGACCTGAATCAATATCTCCGGTCTCGCACCTTCCAGATGGTAACTCTGAACCAGATCATACCATCTCTGGAGCGAAACATGTAGTTCTGTTCACTGGATCTACAGGAAATGTTCTTTCACGTCCCAATCCGTCCGTCCCACCAGCGGTTCCTCAGCTTCAGGGTCGACGGGACCCTGTACGAGTTCCGAGCCATGCCGTTCGGCCTGTCCTCGGCCCCTCGGGTCTTCACCAAGTGCATTGCAGTGGTGGCAGGCCATCTTCGGCGTCGAGGAGTTCGGATATACCCCTATCTCGACGACTGGCTCCTGGCGGTTTCCTCCCTTCGGGAGATGGAGAGGTCCAGGGATCTGGCTCTCCGAGCCTGCTCTCAACTAGGCCTCCTGATCAACAAGGCCAAGTAGGAACTCGTGCCCTCTCAGTTGATGGGCTTTATTGGGGCAGAGCTCGACTCTCGTCAAGCCAGAGCTTGGCTCCCGGCGGACAGGGCGGAGGTTCTTTCCTCCTTTGCCCAATCATTTCTGGTTGGACACTTGCACCCTGCCCAGGACTTTCTGCGCTTTCTGGGCTACATGGCGGCATGCACCTCGGTGGTCCGTTGAGCCAGGTGGCACATGCGCCCCCTTCAATGGGAGCTGGCCGCCCAGTGGACTCAGCGATATGGTCACTTTGACCAGCTGATCACTGTAACCCAGAAGATATGGGACGCTCTCCAATGGTGGACCGTCCCAGTCGAATTGCAGGAAGGGATCCCATTTGTCTGCCCCGAGCTGACGGTCGTCCTGATGACCGATGCCCCTCTCATGGGCTGGGGAGCCCACATGGGGGACAACAGGGCCCATGGGTTCTGGACCCCCGAGGAGTCCCGATGCCACATCAACCTGTTGGAGCTCAGAGCAGTCAGACTGGCACTGTCAGCTTTCGCTCCTCAGCTCTGGGGTCAAGTGGTTCAAGTCCAGACGGACAATACCACGACCATGTACTACCTCAACAAACAGGCGGCACGCCTCCGTCTGCTATGCAAGGAGGCGCTCCGAATCTGGACCCTCGTCAGTCGGTTGGAGGCAGATCTCCTTGCCATCCATGTGGCAGGAGTCTCAAACCAACTGGCGGATGCTCTCAGCCGCATAGGCCAGACATCCCGCGAGTGGGCTCTCCATCCAGCGGTAGCTTACAATCTGTTCTCCCGTTGGGGCAAACCATAGGTGGACCGGTTTGCCTCCAGGGAGAACACCAAGCTGTGACTGTACCATGCCGCCTCCCTCAGCAGGGCTCGCTGCAGGGGGATGCCTTCTCGAGGCCATGGACCCCAGGCCTCCATTACGCCTTCCCTCCATTTCCCTTGATCCACAAGGTGCTTCTTAAAGTGAGGAGGGACAAGGCGAAGGTGATTCTTGTAGCCCCAGATTGGCCCCGCCAGTTCTGGTATGCAGATCTCCTCAGCCTCAGCTGCAGGGCCCCGGAGCGGCTTTGTACACGCCCGGACCTGATATCATTGAATCAGGGGAAGGTATTCCATCCGGACCTTCAGTCCCTGCACCTCGCAGCCTGGTGCCTGAGCGGCTAGAGTTCCAGGCTTTGGGTCTTTCTGAGGATGTCTACACTGTGGTGGAGTAATCTCGTAAGGAATCGACCAGGAAATGTTATGCCTTTAAATGGAAAAGATTTTCCATTTGGTGTCAGGGTAAGAGTCTGGACCCCTTATCCTGCTCTGTGGCTAACATTTTAGACTACCTTTGGTCTCTCTCCAAAGGGGGTCTATGGTCATCGACCCTTAGGGTGCACCTGGCAGCCATTTCTGCTTACCGGGCATGGGCTGGTCAGCCGACATTGGCACAAGAGACAGTGGTCGGGCACTTTTTCAAAAGCCTGGATCACATATCCCCTCCGGTGCGTGAACCTCCACCTCCGTGGGATCTGTTGCTGGTTTTGGCAGCTCATGGGCAAGCCATTCGAACCCATGCACAAGTGTGAGCTCTCAAACTTGTCGTGGAAGACGGCCTTCCTGGTGGCTATCACGTCAGCCAGAAGGACAGGGGAACTCCAGGCGCTGTCGGTGGACTCCCCTTATCTGGTCTTTCACAGGGACAAAGTTGTCCTGCGCCCCCACTGAAATTCCTTCCGAAGGTGGTGTCAGAGTTTCACCTTAACCAGTTGTTGACTCTGCTGGTATACTACCCTAACTACACCTCGGACGCCGAGTACAGGCTCCATACTCTGGACCTGAGACGTGCCCTTTCCTATTATAAGGAAGGGCGGGCGGAAATCCGGGGACAGGTTCGCCAGCTGTTTGTCACCTACACTGAAGCCGCTTCTGGCAGGCCTGCAGCTAAACGGACCATTGCGAGATGGATTACATCATGCATAGGTCTGTGCTATGAGTTGGCAGGCAAGGAGCCTCCCAGAGGGATAAGAGCTCATTCTACCTGCCATACGGCTGCATCGGTGGCTGCTTCCAGGGACATCCCTATCCAAGAGATCTGTTGGGCTGCTACCTGAAAGTCAGCAAACACCTTCATTACCCACTACCACATCGACCTTGAGTCACGCCGGGATGCTGGTTTTGGGACCTCGGTTCTCCAATCTCTGTTTCCCAAGTAGGGGGTGTGCGCCTTGCCTCCCTCCTCCCGGAGAACTGCTTGGAGTCTGCCAGAGAGTGTGGATGAACAACATATCCACGCTCCTGAAGAACAGGTTACTCACCTGTAACAGTAGTTCTAGGAGTGGTATATGTTGTTCATCCCATTCCCACACCCTCCCGGCTTTAGGCGCACCACCTGCTTCCCAGCGGCTAAGATCTGGCGCCATGGGAGGAGCCGAGGGTATTTACCACCCAGCTGGGTGGGAGCCAGCATGAAGACTTTCCGGCCAGATTTAATGGGGAAAGGGACATGCCAGAGAGTGTGGATGAACAACATATACCACTTCTAAAACTACTTTTACAGGTGAGTAACCTGTTCATTTTGACCGGGCAGAAGCCGGCCTTGCCGGTTGCAACGGCCATCACCTGGCTTCCGCCTCCCAGGCCGACGCCGACCCCTCCGGAGACGAAGGCCTCGGTTCCACCGCCCGTGGGGCCAGTCTGTATCCCGGCTCGGCCTATTACGGTCTCTCCACCGATTTTGGTGGAGTCACCACCTAAGCAGCCTCAGGGAGGGCTTCCCTTGAAAGAGGACCGACAAGACACCGGGCTTCCCCGACGTCTGTCGATTGCGGTCGTCCCCGATCGCCCTCAGCGTATCGAGGGAGACCTAGGCGGGAGACCGTTGTACATCCTCCAGCTGATCTCCGAATCCACCGGAGTACCCCCTTACGGATATCCTCAAAAGGGGATACCCCGACAGAGGCCTTTCCAGTGGCCGAAGCCATCGTTGGCCCGGCCCTTGAGCTTTGGCAGCATCCTGCTTCCTGCCCAGCTCCATCTGCCCACATGACCCACAAGTATACGGTGCCAATGGGGTCCCTGGCGGGGTTCACAGAACATCCTTCGGCCGAAAGCCTAGTGACTGCTTCTGTGTTCAGACGTACTGGTAGCTCAGCCGACACTGATCAACCCCCGGACAAGGAGTCCAAGAATATGGACCATTCTGCCCGTAAGGTCTATGCGGCCTCCTCCTTAGGCCTTCATCAGGCCAGCTCGGCTGTTATTATGGCACACTTCTCTCATGCCCTCCTACGGTCATTAGATGAAGTCCTTCCTCATTTCCCAGCGGACATGCAGACTACAGTAAAGCAGGTCCGTGCTGTTGCAAAACAGCAGCTCCAGATGGCCCTGGACATTAGAGATTCCTGTGCCCGCTCCTTAGCAGCCACAGTGGCCACTCGCCGCAGGGCTTGGCTGAGGCTATCCTCCTTCCCAGTGGTTACCCAGCACGTTAGCTGACGTGCCCTTCCTAGGCACCGACCTCTTCGGTCCAGGAGTGGCTGGTCACCTCCAGCGCATAGAGCAGTCCTGTGCCACCTTGGATGCTAACTCTGCGAAGGGTTCTTCGGGCAAGAACCAGCTGAAGCACAAGAAGAAGCCTTTTCGGCACTCTTCCCCTGCAGTTAGGCAGATCTCCTATCAAGGAGGTCAGCAGCAACAGCAGGCTCAAGTTTGGTGCCCCAGGCCCAAGCAGGGTCCTCAACAGCTCCGTAAAAGAGGCCGAGGTGCTGGTCCAGGAGCCTCCTCCTCTAAGCCTGGTCAATGACGGGTTGGGGGTTGCCACCCCTACACCCGTCACGCCAGCTCTGGGTCCTCACGTGGGGGGCCGGCTCCGCCACTTTCTTGCCGCCTGGTCCGATATCACCTCGGACAGGTGGGTTCTGGAAGTGGTCGGCCAGGGACTGCCTCTGGAATTCGAGCAGTATCCTCCCAGCCGAGCCCGCGCCCCTCGGGAGGAAAGGATCTCAGCTTGCATTCAGTCGGCTCTTCGAGACGACATTGCTCAGCTCCTCCGCAAGGAGGCGGTAGCTCCAGTGCCGGAACGTCCTACAGACCCAGGCTTCGTGTCCAGGTACTTCCTGGTGCCCAAGCAGACGGGGGGGGGGTTGGCATCCCATCCTAGATCTTCATGACCTGAATCAGTATCTCAGGTCTCACACCTTCCGGATGGTAACTCTGAACCAGATCATACCATCCCTGGAGCGAAACATGTGGTTCTGTTCACTGGATCTGCAGGACATGTTCTTTCACGTCCCAATCCATCCGTCCCATCAGCTGTTCCTCCGCTTCAGGGTTGAGGGGACCCTGTACGAGTTCCGAGCCATGCCGTTCGTCCTGTCATCAGCCCCTCGGGTCTTCACCAAGTGCATTGCAGTGGTGGCAGCCCATCTCCTGCGTCGAGGAGTCCAAATCTACCCTTATCTCGATGACTGACTTTTGGCAGATTCCTCCCTTCAGGAGGTGGAGAGATCCAGGGATCTGGCTCTCCCAACTAGGCCTACTGATCAACAAGGCCAAGTCGGAACTCGTGCCACCTCAGGTGATGTGCTTCATTAGGGCAGAGCTCGACTCTCGTCAAGCCAGAGCTCGGCTCCTGGCGGACAGGGCGGAGGTTCTTTCCTCCTTTGCCCAATCTTTTCTGGTTGGGCACTTGCACCCTGCCCGGGACTTCCTGCGCCTTCTGGGTTACATGGCGGTGTGCACCTCAGTGGTCCGTTGGGCCAGATGTCACATGCGCCCCCTCCAATGGGAGCTGGCTGCTCAGTGGACTCAGTGCCACGGTCATTTCGACCAGCTGATCACTGTGACCCAGAAGATGTGGGATGCTCTCCAATGGTGGACCGCCCCAGAACGGTTGCAGGAAGGGATCCCGTTTGTCCGCCCGAGCGATGGTCGTTCTTACGACTAATGCTCTCTCTCATGGGCTGGGGAGCCCACGTGGGGGACAGCAGAGCCCATGGGTTCTGGACCCCTGAGGAGTCCCGATGCCACATCAACCTGTTGGAGCTCAGAGCAGTCAGACTGGCATTGTCAGCTTTCGCTCCTCAGCTCCGGGGTCAAGTGGTTCAAGTCCAGACGGACAATACCACTACCATGTACTACCTGAACAAACAGGGTGGCACACACTCCTGTCTGCTATGCAAGGAGGTGGTCCGGATCTGGACCCTCGTCAGCCGGTTGGAGGCGGATCTCCTAGCCATTCATGTGGCAGGAGTCTCGAACCAGCTGGCAGATGCTCGCAGCCGTATAGGCCAGACATCCCATGAGTGGTCACTCCATCAAGAGGTAGCTTACAACTTGTTCTCCCATTGGGGCAAACCGATGGTGGACCTGTTTGCCTCCAGGGAAAGCAACAAGCTGAGGCTGTATCATGCCCACCCCCCTCAGCAGGGCTCGCTGCAGGGGGATGCCTTCTCGAGGCCATAGACCCCAGGCCTCCTCTATGCCTTCCCTCCATTTCCCTTGATCCACAAGGTGTTACTCAAGGTGAGGAGGGACAAGGCGAATGTGATCCTGGTAGCCCCAGACTGGCCGCACTAGTTCTGGTACCCAGATCTCCTCAGCCTCAACTGCAGGCCCCCGGAGCGGCTTTGTACACGCCCGGACCTGATATCTCTGAACCAGGGGAAGGTTTTCCATCCAGATCTTCAATCCCTGCACCCGACAGCCTGGTACCTGAGCGGCTAGAGTTCCAGGCTTTGGGTCTTTCCGAGGATGTCTACACCGTAGTGGAGGCATCTCGAAAGGAATCGACCAGGAAATGTTATGCCTTTAAATAGAAAAGATTTTCCATTTGGTGTCAGGGTAAGAGTCTGGACCCCTTATCCTGTTCTGTGGCTAACATTCTCGACTACCTTTGGTCTCTCTCCAAAGGGGGTCTACGGTCATCGACCCTTAGGGTGCACCTTGCAACCATTTGTGCTTGCCGGGCGCGGGCCGGTCAGCCGACATTGGCGCAGGAGACAGTGATCGGGCGCTTTTTCAAAGGCCTGGATCACATATCTCCTCCGGTGCGTGAACCTCCACCTCCGTAGGATCTCTTGCTGGTCTTGGCAAAGCTCATGGGCAAGCCATTCAAACCCAAGCACAAGTGTGAGCTTTCACACTTGTGGAAGGCAGCCTTCCTGGTGGCTATCACATCAGTCAGAAGGACAGGAGAGCTCCAAGCACTTTTGGTGGACTCCCCTTATCTGGTCCTCCACAGGGACAGAGTTGTCCTGCGCCCCCACACGAAATTCCTTCCGAAGGTGGTGTCAGAGTTTCACCTTAACCAGGTCTTAACTCTGCCGGTTTACTACCCTAATTACACCTCAGACGTCGAGTACAGGCTCCATATTTTGGACCTGAGACGTGCTCTCTCCTATTATAAGGAGAAAACGGCGGAAATTTGTATAGAGGTTCGCCAGCTGTTTGTCACCTACGCCGAAGCCGCTTCTGGCAGACCTGCAGCCAAATGGAGCATTGCAAGGTGGATTACATCGTGCATAGGTCTGCGCTATGAGTTGGTGGGCAAGGAGCCTCCCAGAGGGATAAGAGCTCATTCTGTCCGCGATACTGCTGCATCAGTGGCTGCTTCCAGTGATATCCCTATCCAGGAAATCTATTGGGCTGCTACCTGGAAGTCAGCAAACACCTTCATTACCCACTACCACATTGACCTTGAGTCACACCGGGATGCTGATTTTGGGGCCTTGGTTGTCCAATCTCTCTTTCCTAAGTAGGTGGTGTGCGCCTTTCCTCCCTCCTCCCGGGGAACTGCATCGAGTCTGCCAGAGAGTGTGGATGAACAACATATCCACGCTCCTAGAAGAACAGGTTACTCACCTGTAACAGTAGCTCTAGGAGTGGTATATGTTGTTCATCCACACGCACCCACCCGACCTCCCCGGCTTTAGGCTCAGAACCTTGCTTCCAGCGGTCTGCAGATCTGGCCGTCTGGAGGGCAGTGTATTTACCACCCAGGTGGGTGGGAGGAGCCAGCTTGAAGACTTCCGGCAAGATTTAAAGGGGAAAGGGACATGCCAGAGAGTGTGGATGAACAACATATACCACTCCTAGAACTACTGTTACAGGTGAGTAACCTGTTTATTTTAGCCGTCAATGAAACTTGGCACTTCCCTAAGGTACCTGACAGTGCTATCTGAATTCCTGGCTACGTCATTTTCAGACTTGACCGTGCTGGCAAACGTGGTGGTGGCTGTGCCATTTACCTGAAGGATATCCTAAAGGGCCAGGTCCTCCACTACCGCCTTCTGCTACTAACTCCCAAATGCTAGCAATCAAAATATATATATATATATATATTTTTTTTTAATTCCTTTTTATTTCAAGTTTTTTTCCACACCGAGAGACAGTAATGTAAACATACATATTTTGTGCTTTTCATACAATACTTGGATCTGGATACACAATGATCAGTATTTGTAGTAGATTTTTATCTCCATTTTTCTTTCTCTTTTCATTTGTTTAGATTATTTTATAGGCAAAGGCTCCTTTCTCTGAAATCCCCCTCCTCTTTTTTTTTAATTTATGTAATATAATGGGCATATTCCCATGATTATTAGTGGGTCATCATCCCCCCGCCGCAGATTTTTATATTATTAATTGGTTAAGTTATAAAAAGTAACCACATAAGTAATATCCTTAAATTAGGTTTCAAGGGCTAAAGTGAAGATCAATCTTTGAATAATAATGCACCCAACTCTGCCATTTCTGTATGAGAGAGGAACCTCTGCCCTGCATTTCTAGGTTGAAACGCTCAGATATGTAAATCTCACACATGATTTTTCTCCATTCTTGTATTGTTGGATTCAGTGGTGACATCCGTCGAGTAATTGCCTTTTTAGCAGCTAAAAGACATACTGGCAGTATCACAGCCCCCCATGGAGGAGTATGGTCTGGGAATATCCCCATTAGAAATTGTTCTACTGTAAGTTCAATAGGTTCATTAAATAGGCTCGAAAGCTCAATTTGGAGGGAGAGCAATCAAAATATTGATCGGTCAACAGGGAAAATCTATCACCTTAATATCCGTTTACATCCCCCCTCATGACCAGGGCTCTGGCATTAGAATGATAACTGAGTACCTTGACAATGCCCAGCACCGCAGTGAGACGGTTGTAATGGGGGGACTTTAATTTAATCTGGCTTGCCCCTGATGCTGAACCGATTAAAGATGCTCTTGCATCTATAGAGAATACCTAGATGGTACCCATGCCAGCCCGAATCAGCTACAGAACAGGCTCCAGCTCCCTCCTGGACTGGATTCTCACCACTCACCCTAGTAGAATCACTAACATCAGGGTTCTACCTGACTCACCAAGTGATCACTCGCCAGTCATCTGTCAGTGGTCCAATAAGTCACCGAAATCGAAGCCCAAATTCACCTACAGCCGTTTTCAAAGGAAAAGTAAACTGCCGCAATTTCAGACAGCACTCCCATTGACTGACTGGTCCCCCATCAACACCATGAGCTGCATTGATCTTGCTCTTAACTTCTTCATAAAGTGATTTAATGAAGTGTATGACCAGTTTTCCCCTACAAGAAAATAAAAGCGAGGGGAGTCTCAAACCCTTGGATCACTCCTGCCCTTATAACCATGATGAAGCATAGGGACAGTCTCTGGCACCGTGCTCTTGCCACTGGTCGTCAGTCAGACCTGCAAAGTTACAAATCAGCCAGAAACCAATGTACCCAAGCGGTGTGGTGTGCTAAGCAAGACTATTATAGGAGCGAGCTTAGTAACAACTGGGGAAATAGCAAACAATTCTGGGATAATATCAAAAGCCTTACTGGTAAACCCAATAAATCCCCCTGGCTATGACTGAGGTTAACGGCACCCCTATCCAGGGCCACAAGTTAATTGCAGGCACCTTCATTGTCGCTGTTACTGATCTAAGTGGAGTAATCCCACCTGACTTTTCAATGACACCACCCTGCCTGGCAGCAATGTGATATCTGCTTCTTCCAACATACCCCGTCCTTTTATTTCAGGAAAGTTTCCCTTACTGAAGCTAGAAAATACCTTCTAAAGGCGCTATGAAAATCTACCTATTGCTGTGACACCTTGGATCTAAAACTTCTCTCTCTTGCACTCGAAGCCGTCCTTTTCCTCCTCACAAAGCTCCTGAACCCCTCTCTCTCCATCAATCAGTTCCCCAGCTCTGGAAATATGCAGTCATGATGCCTCTGCACAAAAGTGACGATAGGTCCCAGTACACCAATTACCGCCCCGTCTCAATCCTCCCTCCACTCTCTAAAGCCCTTGAGCATACAGTTGCCGGCAAACTGACAGAATACCTCGACAGATATAACATACAGTGAGCACAACAACATGGCTTTAGAAAAGCACATACTACGACCACTGCCCTTCTTGAATTTACTGACCACATTCATAAAGCCTTGGACACTGGGCATATTTTAGGTGTGGTGTTTATAGATCTAACCAAGGCGTCTGACACCATCAGTCACCGGCTCCTCTTGAACTCCATCCCTGCCCTTGGCCTTTCCAATGAAGCTACCAACTGGTTTGAACGTTACCTGCCGGGAAGACACCAACGTGTTAAGATTGGGGATTCTCTCTCTCTGACTGCCTCCTTGTGCACTCTGGGGTACCCAGGGGTCTATCCTTGGACTGCTACTTTTTAGCCTCGTTATCAATAATCTTCCTGCAGCCTGTAACAACAATATGATCCTTTTTGCTGACGATGCCGTCCTCTCTTCCATTCACACCGACCCTGTCCCACTATCCGCTGATCTGCAGTCAAACTTTAACCATGTTGAAAAGTTGTTTGATCAGCATAAGTTGCTGATGAACTACAAAAAAACCAAGGCCATGCTGTTCGCCAGTGCATGCAGCAAACACAAAACCGCTAGCTTAATGGTCCTGAATACGCAACTCCTCCCACTTGACCAAGTTCGTGAGTTCAAATATCTCAGCATTACTCCGGACTGTCCACTTTCTTATGACACACATGTTAAACTCATCTCTAGAGCCATTAACTCCAGGATAGGTATCCTCTACCGGCCACCGTAATTGTCTAACCACTGAGGCAATGTGGATAACTGTAACCAGCTCAGTCCTTTCTGTTATCGATTATGGGCTATCTTCTGTGGATCTGCCACAGATATCACATTAAAAAGAATTAAGACAATGCTGAACAAGTGCCATCGACTTGTGACAGGGGCAGGTAATAGGACGCATACTTGTGAGCTCTATAAATAATCATCATGGCTCCACCTGCATGGTAGAATACCCTACCAGGCCTGCCTCCTGGCTAAATAAAATCTGCCTCGGCCTTACCCACCCACCCCCCAGCTACACATGCCCTTATGGCATCTGCCTCTCCTACCCTTTGCACTCGCAGCGCTAACAAATCCCAGTTCCAAATTCCTTTCTGCCATACCTCTTAAGCACAGTGCTCCTTTATATTTAGGGCCCCTTCCCTTGTTAATGGGCTCCCTCCTGATGTCGCAGCGGAGAACAAACTGGACCCATTCAAACACAAACTGCGCCTGCACCTCTCTACTCTTGGCAATTGTGACTGTACCACCTAGATTGCTAGATCCACCCTCCTATACCCCTCCCTCTAATCCTACCATCTCTCCTCCCCTCTTCTTCTTTTTTTTTTTTTTTACCCTTACCTTTCCTTTTCACCCCATCCCTCCCTTTCTTTTCCCCTGATCCCTATTCTCACAGCCTGCCCTCCCCATCCTTCCCTATACACCCCTGCCAGTCCTCTTCATTCCTCCCCCTTCTCACTTTTCTACCCCTCACCCCTTCCCCCGGCTCCTGTCCTCCCTTGGTCAGTGTCATTTCATTTCATTTTTATTTGTTGGCCGGGTAGGGACACTGGGCTGAAGCCCTTCTTCAAGTCCGACCCAGACATATAAACATATAACAAAACAACACAAAATACAAACAGCACAAAAATAAATATGCAACTATCATCAAACATCAATCATTGCAAGTACAAATTGATAATGTTAATAAATATTGTTTAAATCTGGACTTAAACCCTGAGTAAGAATTGATGGTTCTTAAGAAAAAAGGTAAATTCATTCCACATGCTAGGAGCCTGACATTCAAATGAGCGAAGACCATAATTTTTCTTTAGCAGAATGGGTTACCAACACTATACGCTGATTTGATCTTAAGTTGGCTTGAACATCACGTACCAATACCAAGTCAGACAAAGGCGGCAAACCCTCAGCATGTGTGGCCTGATGGACCATGTTACCTAAAGCATACATTTATTTGAGCTGGAGTGACAACCAGCCCACAGATGAATACAGAGAGCAATGATGAGTCATGACCGGAACATCTAGAACAAAGTGGCAGATATTCACGTAAGTGGCACTCGAAATCTGTGTGTCCCTAGCACCCAATTTATTATACAGGGGAGAAACATAATCCCAAGTGAGGTGTTAAGACCCCAGTAGCTAGTATTTTACAGCAAAACAAAATGGTTATATTAAATGCACGCTGAAAATAGAAAATAGAGTTAAAAATCTACGTTTCGACCTTAGGTCTTCTTCAGGAACTATCTAAAAGAGAAAAAAAACAAGTTAGTATTTTACAGGACTCATAAGACAAATATGACTTACATTTATAAAGCTGCCCCAACTTGCAATGAATTTTTCTCCTAACCAATTTTACTTGAGAGAGAAAAGTTAAAGAGGGATCAAGTAAGACTCCCAGGTACTTAAACTCAGAAACCTGCTTAAGTAAACTACCTTGAGCATCATGAATTGATAAATGTATCTTATCACTAAGCCGAGCAGTGCCACCAAACATCATAACTTCAGTCTTTCTTACATTAGAAACCATCTTATTCTAACCCCATGTATTCTTCTCATATTCATAACTCTCTGCAGTTAGCCTGCTCAGTAGAACTGCCCGGAGAATGAAACTATATGCTAATGATGGAATCATTGGCACATAACAATTATTCAAACTGCTGCCCTCATCTGCTGCACATTCTATCAACATCTCAGATTTGTTGCTCCGCCTCACAAGTCTAGACACCCAGGAGATTCCTCAGGTCGTTGTTGGCTTATTGTGAAGTATAGTTGTTTAATTATACATAATTTTCTTTCTGCTGCCTTCATTTATTGTTAATTTTTATTCTAACGTCTAGTTTATTTAGGTTAGTTAGATTTAGCGTTTATTTCTCGGTTCCTAACGGTTCGGTATAACCATTGGGGAACCGAGTAGTTTTATATTAGTTGCGGATTTTTTTCCGCTTTATTTTCTGTATTTTTTGTTAAAAATGTTATTGTGTTAAGTTATATTTGACTTGTTGAAGCCGCTAACCCGGTTTCCTTTATAACCGCTAACCCGGTTACTGTGAACCGTTGTATCGGTTCAGACTTTTAAAATTCATTGGTTCTTTTGGGGCCTAATGGGTTCCTGAACTGACTGCAAAAAAAAAAAAAAAAAGAGAAATTCTTTTGCGGTTGAGGTTTTTCTCCTGAAAATGGAGCATATTGAAAAACTTAAGAAAAAAACTGGTCCCCCAGGTTTTAAAAACTGTGTCAAGTGTGGGGAAGTGTTTGCCAGAGCAGACAAGCATAACAGCTGTGTGTCCTGCCTGGGGACTGAATATTTAAATTCTGACTGTGAAATTTGCAAATCATTTCCACAGAAAACTGTGGAAAAAAGAATGGAGAGGTTGAATAAAAAGTTAGGAGGTGCTTCAGGCTCTAACCAGCCAACACCTTCAAAATCAGCGAGTGAAACCGCAGTTTCTTGGGACATGGATATGTTGTTCATCCACACTTATTGGCAGGTCCTTTGCTGCTTTAAATCTTGCCGGAAGGTCTTCAAGCTGGCTCCTCCCGCCCACCCAGGTGGTAAAACTCTCGGCTCCGCCCCATGACGTCAGATCTTCCTTACTGCTTGGAAGCTGAGGTTCCCTCCTTAGCGCTCTGCGTTTTGACTGGTTCCTGAAAAGTTCAGTCTTCAAATTTATTAAAGTATCTTTGAATCTTGATCTTTTCTTCTTCGCTTCTGGCGATGGCTTTTCGGCCCGAGGCGTACGGTTGGTTCCTCCAGGAGGACTCTCCTCCACGTGCTCTTTTTGCCTGGACTTGGATCACGATCCTCGGGCTTGCAAATTTTGTTCTGACCTTTCGGTCAGCTCTCTGGAGGACCGCGCGGCCCGTTCGGGGCTCGGACATCCGGTAGTTTTTTCCGCTCTGGAGACTCAATCGGACCGGCGGGTGCCGGTTTCGACTGTTCTCTCTACAGTCTTATCCTGCTGGGGAAGGGATGGGGGTTCCCCTTCCCTCTCCTTCGGTTGCGGAGCTTATCCCGCTCTCCTTGGATTCCTTACATTCAGCTTCATTCAGGGAGCTTCGTCATTCCCTCTACTCCAAGGGAGAGGGAACCTGGTCTGTCTCTCGGCCTATGTCTAAAGGAAGCACAGTCTCTTCGTCGGGGCGGGAAGTTTTTCCCTCCCTCATTGGCGGTAACCGACTTCGATTGAGGTTTGACTTAAGCCTCTGGCCTCACGGTACCCTCGTCAGGCAGCCGGCCAAATTCCCCATCGACGTTGTCGAGTCTCTTGACCCGTCTTTTGGGGGGTCTGCTGAGGCCATCTTCCCGCCGCCTTCGGCGGAAGTCGAGGCTCTGTCCTCCACTTCGGGTTGACAGTCCTCGGTCCGTTCTTCCGAGCCGAGGGAGGAGCGGGTGCTCCCCGTTTCTTCCCAGGCCCGCCCTCGGTTACCCCGAGGATTTGGGTCTCGGTCTACCTCTCGGTCTAGCCGCTCACGCCGATCTCGGCATTCTCGGTCGGAGCACCGGGTTAAGTGGCTTGGTCGTTTTTCCTGCACTTCTCGATGAGGAGTGGTTTCATGCCATTAGCGCCGGTGTTACGAGGAACTGATGTGGCGACAGCAGTTGTCTGGGTTTCAATCGACCCCAATTCATTCTCCAGATAGCAAGCAGTCGCCGCTTGGTCGGCAGCCATTCGAATCGTCACTGCCCCTGTGTCGGTTGTCCGACATGCCTGGCTCTCTAGTTAGAGATGATCAGGAAGGCCGTGGACCCTCCCCCCATTCAACCCTGGGTTCACGTCCAGGTATTCCTGGTCTCTTACGGACGGGGGCTTGCGCCTATCCTCCCGCACGCCTGGATGGTCTCTCTTCTGCAGACATTCCATCCTCAGAACGTGGCGTGTAGCTGTTTCCTGGTCTCCAGGATGTACCTACTCCTCGTTCCGTCCGTTTTTGGGGGAGGCTCCACCCCTTCTTGCGGGGGAGCTGCTTACGAGTTCCTAACACTTCCTTGCTCAGCAGTCTCTGCGGCATGGAAGGGTCCGGATGTCACCCCACCCGGAAGGCAGACTGGTCTCCCGTTTTGGGAGCAGAGTGAGAACTCATATCTTAGCGGTGAAGCTTCTTCGGGACTGAGATCGACTTTGAGTCCGAGCTCAGCTCCAGGCGAACAGGGCGAGGTTCTTCCTCCTTTGCCGGTCGGGTTGGCCGGGAAATTACGTCCTGCCAGGACCTCCTGCTCCTCCTGGGCCTCAGGGCGGCCTTCCCTTAGTGGGAGGGGCCAGCCAGAGGTCACAACCATGTGTTCCGTGGACCAGTTCATGACTTACAGCCCAGGAGTTAGGAGAACGCTCCCTTGGACCGTTCTAACTTCGGCAGGAGACTATCCTGATTGTTCGCCCTGAGTTGCCGGTCTTCTCCGACCGATGCTTCTCGGATGGGTGGGATGCCCATCTTGGGGAATACAGAGTGCGTCGCCTCTGGTCCTCTTGTGTGTCCCGATGCCCTTCCTGCTCGCTGGAGACAGACGGTCCGATTAGCCGGCACCGCTCGCTCCGCTTGTACGGGGTCTAGTGGTCTAAGTCCAAGTTGGATTATTCTAAGACCATGTGCTACCTACTCCGCCAGGTTCGGTCTATCCCCTTGTCTCGGTGCAAGGAGGTTCTCCGCATTGGGCGGTTGCGCAGTCGAGGCTTCCTAGCCATTTCATGGCAGGAGCCCAATTCCCTGGCTGCGGCCCTGAGCCGGGCATAGGCTGCGCCTCATGAGTGTCTCCCCTGCCGGGGGTAGCACAGGATCTTCTCCCTTTTCCCTCCGGGGAGAATACTAGGCCGAGACTGTTTTTTGCCCGCCCCTCAGCAAGGCTTGCTGTAAGGGATGCCATTGGGGCCACGGACCCCGGGCCCCTCCGTGCCTCTCCCCCATTTCCCTTGACCTACGGGCAAGGCGAGGAGGGATTTGGTGCAGGTGATGCTGGTAGCCCCAGACTGGATTGCCAGTGCTGGTATCCAGCTCTCCTCAGTCTCAGCCACAGGCTCCCGAGACAGTCTCTAGTCCGCCGGTCCTGTCTTTCCTTTTCAGGGGAAGGTTATCCATCTGGACCTTCAATCCATGCACCTGTTGGCCGTCCCCTGTGCGGCTAGGGGCCAGGCCTAGGGTCTTTCGGCAAGGTCCTCGACCTTCGAGGCGTCCTGCTAAGAAGTCGGCCAAGATGCTTGTCCTTTGGGAGAAGTTTTCCTTCTTCCGATGATGGGATAGGGCGGTGCCCTTCCCCGTCCCTGGGCATAGCATTCCGGACCATGTGCAGGCCATCCTTAGACCAGGGCTTCGGTCGACGACCCTCTGGGTGCTTCTGCGGTCACCACTGTCTTCCGGGTGCGGGCCGGAGGGTAGCTGGTGATACGGAGAAGGTGGTCTGGCACTTCTAGGCCTCGACCACGCCTCCCCCTTTGGGAGAGTATCCCCGTTTCTGCTGGATCCTTGCTGGTATGGGCTTAGCTCATGAGCAAGCCATCCGAACCTTTGCACAGGTGCGTTTTCCCCCACCTGTTGTGGAAGAACACCTTCTTGGGGCCACTCTGCCATCCAGAAGGCTGGGAGAGTTCCAGGCGCTCCTTTAACCTCCCTATCCGGTCTTCCACAGGGACTAGGTTGTCCTGCGCCCCACCCGAAGTTCCTCCGGAGGCAGTGGCGGAGTCTTCCCTTCGAGGGTATTGCCTCTGCTGGGGTTTATTCCCATTCAACCTCTGAGGCCGTATTCGGGTTCCGTGGGAACCGTTTTAACGCTCACCTCGTGAGAGCGTAGAGCTTAAGTTCGGGAGAGGTTCGCCAGCTGTTCATCACCTTCGCTGAAGCCGCATCTGGCAGATTGCAGCCCAGTGGAAGACGAGCGGGCGGGTCATCCCTGCAAGGTCTCCACTTTAGGCGGGCGGGCATGGAGCCTCCCTGAGGGATAAGCGCTCTTTTTAACCCGTCCTTCCTCTGCATCGGTGGCTGCTTCCAAGGACACTCCAGTCCAGGATATCCGCAGGGCTTCTGCCCGGAAGCAGGCTTTACCGTTCCTTCCACATCGACCTTGGGTCGCGCGGGTCTGGTCAGCCTCGTTCTCCAGTCTTTCTACCCTAATAGGGGGTGTGCGCCTTGCCTCCCTCCTCCCAGAGAACTGCTAGGAGTCTGCCAATAAGTGTGGATGAACAACATATCCATGTCCCTAGAAATACAGGTTACTCACCTGTAACAGGAGTTCTAGGAATGGTATATGTTGTTCATCCACACGACCCACCCGGCCTCCCCGGCTTCAACGCACAACCTGGCTTCCAGCGGGCTAGATCTGGCGTCATGGGGCGGAGCCGAGAGTTTTACCACCGAGGTGGGAGGGAGGAGCCAGCTTGAAGACTTTCCGGCAAGATTTAAAGCGGTAAGGGACCTGCCAATAAGTGTGGATGAACAACATATACCATTCCTAGAACTCCTGTTACAGGTGAGTAACCTGTATTTCTTCCTTTACCACCACTGATAAGGGTGAATCAACCTCTTTAAAAAGACTGAGTGGCACGGCTGACTCTCCGGTCTCCTCCAGAAAGGCAAAGAAGACCAAGCACCTTGAACCCCTGGCAAAACCTACAGGGGATTCTTCTGTGTCTCACAGTCTGCCTACTACTGAGGAAATTGCCAGGGCTATTAAAGTCATTGAGACAATTCAGGGGTTCATACCTTCTCCAACCCCTCCTCCTCCAAGGGTTCAGGAGATTACTCCGTCCTCAGATCCCCAGTCTCAGGAAATAGATACTGGGGAGTATGACATACCAGAGGATGAAGATGGTGAGCCCATTGAACTGGAAATCTCACCAGAGCAGGACTTTGGCTCTCCTAGGCCTGAGGATTTTTCTTCTCACTTTTTCTTTGTGAGGAAAATAGTAGATGCCCTTGACCTGGCTACCACCGAGGTCATAGAAGATGAGGAGGAGGCAAAATATATGGAAGTGATGGGGTTAACACCCAGTAAGAAGATTTTTCTGCCTATAAATAAATTCTTTAAGAAGGATTTATTCACAGTCCTGCAGAACCTAACTCTGTCACGCCTCTGGAAAAGAAGGCTGACAAGAAGTACCAACTGGACAGGAAAAGGGCTGAATTCCTCTATTCTCACCCTGATCATCAGGGTATAGTCCAACAGGCAGCCTGTGAGAAGGCGAGGGTTCCTTTATCCTCTCGTCCACCTGAGAAGGATATAAGGAAAATGGACAGCATGTCGAAGAAAGGGTATTTAGCTGCCTCTCTGGGGGTCAGACAAGCTAATTACCAGGCCTACGCTGCACAGTATCAAAAGACACTCTGGCAGTCTGTTTTGGCCATGTCAGAGAAGGTTCCCTCTCCTGTCTCTGACGACCTAGCAGAAACAGCCAGGTTTGGACTGGAAGCATCCAAATACCAGTTCCAGATGACAGCAGATGCCATTGATAATGCTGCTAGGATTATGGCTCTGACTGTAGCCCAGCGAAGGTTTGCTTGGCTAAGGGCTACAAATTTAACACAGGACACCCAGGCTAAGGCCATGGACTTTCCTGTACAAGATCAGTCTCTCTTTGGCAAACAGACCAAAGAATATATGAAAAAGGTGGATGAATACAAAACCACCTATAAGAGTAATTTATCCAAAGACAGGCCTGCTACTTCTTATAGGCCTTATGGAAGGGAAGGTAGGGGAAGGTCCTATGGTAGGCCCTTCTGTCAGCCTCAAGCTGTTTTACAGTTGCAGCCATACCCACAGCAGACTGGGTATTATAGGGCCAGAGGTAGGGGGGGCTCCAGGAGGGGTTTCCAATCCACCCAGGCCCCACACCGAAACAAAATCCCTGACTTCTTTGCCAAGGCTGCCTCACTAATACCAGTAGGGGGCAGACTGGCTCATTTCTTTCAGGCCTGGCAGGCCATAACCACTGACAAGTAGGTATTGGAATTAGTGACCATGGGACTGTCTCTGAGTTTCAGATCCTTCCCTCCTCTGAAGTCAAGACTATTCAAACCAGCGTCCCTTCTCGAAGAACAGCTCCTAGAAAAGGAGGTTCAAACCCTGCTCAGCATAAAAGCAGTGGAGTAGGTGCCAACCCTTCAGAGGGGCAGAGGGTTTTACTCCTGGTATTTTCTTACCAAAAAGAAAAATGGGGAGTGGGAGCCTATTCTGGACCTAAGGCATCTGAACAAATATATGGCAAAGCCAAAATTCAGGATGGTGACCCTATCTATAATTTTACCTGTCATCCAGCAGGGAAACTGGCTGGTATCTCTAGATTTAAAAGATGCCTATTTCCACATCCCCATAAGGGAGTTTCACAAAAAATATCTTGGGTTCTGACTCCCTTCAGGTCATTACCAGTTTTTCTCAGCCCTACCCTTCGGTCTCACCTCAGCACCAAGGGTATTCACAAAATGCTTGGCAGTGGTAGTAACATTCCTACGAAAACTGGGGATTACAGTTTTTCCTTATCTTGACGACTGGCTGATAGTGGGAAAGTCATTTCAGCAGGTGCAAGCACACCTGGAAATAACAAAAAATCTGTTCTAGGGACATGGATATGTTGTTCAATCCACACTTACTTGCAGGTTCCTTGCCACTTTAAATCTTGCCGGAAGGTCTTCAAGCTGGCTCCTCCCTCCCACCCGGTGGTAAATCTCTCGGCTCCGCCCCATGACGCCAGATCTTCCTTACCACTTGGAAGCTCAGGTTCCCTCCTTTGCGCTCTGCATTTTAGGCCTGGATCCACACTCTTCGGTTAACCCGAAACTAATTTTAAAATTTACGAGACTTCGGTCTTTATCTTCCCTCATGGCTGCGATGGATAAATCGACTCCTGGACTTCGTCGGTGCCCCTGTGGGCAGAAGATGTCCTGGACTGATCCGCACTCCACGTGCGTTTACTGCCTTGGGCTTCAGCGGACTTGTGCAAGTCCTTCTCGGCCACAGTCTTAATGGATCGCGCTGCCAGATTGCAACTTGGGCGCCCTGAGAAACATTATCCTCCGGTCAAGTGGAAGGAGGCCCGTTGGGTGGTGTCCGCGGCTGTGGGCTCGACTGAACAGTTCCAACAGATGATGGCCCTCGAGGAGGAAGCGGCCCAGGCCGCATCATCATCATCTTATTCGGTCGCGGCATTTATCCTGCTCTCTTTGGGCTCCTCCTACATGGCTTCGTTCAAGGAGCTTTGTCAGTCCCTCTCCACCAAGGGAGAGGGGCCTTCAGGACATTCCTCTCAGTCCAAAAAGGACTCCAAGGTAAGTCCCACTGTCGACGTTCGTGGGAGCGGGAGAGGTCCGCTTCCCCAGATAGTCGACACTCGACTTCGGTCGAGGTTGCAGCTAGGCCACTGGCTTCACGGTGTCCCTGTCAGGTCAGCCGCTGAGACACCCGCCGATGCAGTCGAGATTTTCGACCTGTCGGTGGACAGGCTGTCCGACTGGAGAAGCCGACAGCCCTTCTTCACCAGTTCCCCAGTGGAAACCGAGGACTTGCCTGTGCCTCCTTTGCCGGAGTCCCCGGTTAAGATCCCTGAACCGAGGGAGGGGCGGGTTTCCTACCCCTCCCGACCCACCCTGAAACACCGAAGGTCTCGGTCTCGGTCTTGGACCTCTTCCAGGTCCAGCCGATCCCACCGACATCGGCGGTCTCGGTCTCGGCACTGTGGAAAGCGGTGGTGCCGCTCATTCTCGACATCGTCCTCTTTGGAGGATAGGCTTCGGCGCAAATTGCGTCGGCGCTATGAGGATCAAATGTGGCAGCAGCTCCTTTTGACTGGGAATAAGCCGACTCCATCGCCTTCCCCGGCCATTAAGTGGCTGTCACCAGAGCGGCCGAAACAACCCCTTGTTGTAGTCGAGGAGCGGAAGCCGGCACCAGTTGTTCGGCCGAAACTGGCTGCGCCACTGATTGTGGTGGAACCCCCGCCTCCACAACCTAAAACTGGGGCCCCGACCAAGGATTCTTGGTCGGGTCAGGCCTTGCCCCATTGGTTGTTGGTCACCCTCACTCCTGATCGACCTCAGCAGGTGGAGGGTGGCTCAGGCGCTCGGCAGCTGTTTGCAGACTCCTTGGAGTCTGGACGACACGACTCCTTGTTCTCCAGGCCGCTTGACCAGGAGATCACCGGGGTCAGTCGATGGACGAGAGACCATCCTCATTCCTTAGAATGCTCTGGCTCATCTCAGAGTCCACTGGGATGAAGCTCAAACCTGTTTCAAAACGGGCCAAGTATCCCCTCACGGAGATACTGGACCAAGGGGATTCCCCCACGGAGGCCTTCCTGGTGCCAAGCCACTGTGCCCGGCCCTGAGCCTGGTGGCAGCTGCTTTTTGTCCAGCACCTTCAACCAGGATGGCTCGAATGTGTGCTGTTCACACTGGTTCACTCTCCGGTTTCTCGGAGCACCCCTCTGCAGAGGGGCTAGTGACCGACAGCGTTTTCCAGTGTTCCGGGAACGCTCGGGATGTGAAGAAGCCACCCGATAAGGAGTCCAAGAAACTGGACTACTCCGGGTGGAAAGGCTATGCTGCTTCCTTCCTAGGTCTTCGTCAGGCCAGATCGGCCATTCTGATGGCACACTTTTCACACGCCCTTTTGGGCTCCCTGGATGAGGTGATTCCTCATCTCCCGGCTGACCTTCAGATGACGGTCAAGCAGGTGTGGGATCAGGGAAGGGCGGTGGCCAAACAGCAGCTCCAAATGTCCTTGGACATCGTTGACTCGTGTGCCCGGTCAGTAGTGGCCGCAGTGGCCATGCGCCGCAGAGCTTGGCTGCGGATCTCCACTTTTACAGCGGAAACCCAGCACAAGCTGGCAGACGTTCCCTTCTTGGGTACCGACTTGTTCGGTCCCGGGGTGGAGGGTCATCTGCAAAGGATTGAGAAGTCCAACGCCACCTTGGACTCGGTCACGTCTGCCCAGAAGGACAAAGGCCGCCAGCAGCATAAACCTTTTCGCCTTCATCCCCCATGGCACGCCCTGGCCCAGCAACACAGCATCAGGGCCAGCAGGGCTCGCACTTGTCACCCCAAGCCAAGCCTGCAGCTTCCTCCAGCAGGAAGCCTGAAGGGAAAAGTCCAGGAGGCTCCTCGGCTGGTCCTTCCTCCAAGCCTGCCCAGTGACGGGTTGAGGGGTGTTGCCCCCAACCTCGTCACTCCTCCCCAGGTTCCCCTCGTGGGGGGACGGCTCCGCCATTTCCTTTCTGCCTGGTCCGATATCAGCACGGACCGCTGGGTTCTGGAAGTGGTAGGAAAGGGTCTGGCTCTGGAATTCGAGCAGTCCCCACCCTATCAAGCCGTCGCCCCACGGGGGTTACGGGGTCCGCAGCCTCTCTGTCGGGTCGTCGAGCCGACATTGCCCTGCTCCTCTAGAAGGAGGTGATCAGGGAGGTGGTGGATCCTCCTTCAGACCCAGGGATGTGTCCAGGTACTTCCTGGTCCCAAAACAGATGGGGGGCTGGCGCCCCATTCTAGACCTACACGACCTGAACAAGCTCCTAAGGTCTCGAACCTTCAGGATGGTCACTCTGGCTCAGATCATTCCATCCTTGGAACGAGGCGTGTGG
The DNA here is from genome assembly GCA_016271365.2 of Neoceratodus forsteri. Lineage (NCBI taxonomy): Eukaryota > Metazoa > Chordata > Ceratodontiformes > Ceratodontidae > Neoceratodus > Neoceratodus forsteri. Next base: position 1,058,002,492 of record CM028130.1, on the reverse strand, counting down.
TTCTGCTCTCTGGACCTCCAGGACGTGTTCTTTCACGTCCCAATCCATCCGTCCTCCACAACGATTCCTCCCGCTCAGAGCAGAGGGATCCCTATAGTTCAGAGCCATGTCCTCGGCTCTCTCCAGCTCCCAGGGTCTTCACCAAATGCATGGCTGTGGTGACAGCATTCCTGCAGCGCCGAAGGGTCCAGGTGTACCCTTACCTGGACGACTGGCTGATTACAGCCCCCTCCAGGCTGGAGGTGGAGCAGTCCAGGGATCTGGCCCTCCAGGTCTGCTCTCAGATTGGCCTCCTCATCAACGAGGCCAAATCGGAACTCGTGCCAACGCAGGTGATTCAGTTCATCAGAGCAGAGCTCGACCCTCTCCGAGTCAGAGCACGGCTCCTGGTGGACAGGGCCGAGTTTCTTTCCTCCTTTGCCCAATCATTTCTGGTTGGGCAATTGCGCCCTGCCCGGGACTTCCTGCACCTCCTGGGCCTCATGGCGGCCTGCACCAGCGTGGTCCATTGGGCCCGCTGGCACATGCGTCCCCTGCAATGGGGGCCGGCCTGCCAGTGGTCACAGCATTCCGGTCCTCTGGACCAGCCTGTGATAGTGACCCAGGAGATGGGGAATGCTCTCCAGCGGTGGATCGTTCCAGCTCATCTGCAGGAGGGTATCCCGTTTGTCCGCCCAGAGCTGACGGTCGCTCTAACGGCCGACGCCTCTCTGATGGGTTGGGGTGCCCATCTGGGGGAGCTCAGAGCACACGGCCTCTGGTCCCCTCAGGAGTCTCGATGCCACATCAATCTGCTGGAGCTTCGAGCGGTCCGACTAGCCCTCACCGCCTTCGCTCCGTTTGTACGGGGTCAAGTGGTCCAGGTCCAGATGGACAACACCTCAACCATGTACTACCTAAACCTCCAGGGCGGGACACGCTCCTTGCCTCTGTGCAAGAAAGCTCTCCGCACTTGGTCTGTCGTGAGCAGACTGGAGGCTGATCTCCTAGCCATTCATGTGGCAGGAGCCTCCAACACACTGGCCGATGCCCTAAGCCGGATAGGTGCTGCATCTCACGAGTGGTCTCTCCTGCCGGAGGTAGTACAAGATCTGTTCTCCCACTGGGGCACACCTCAGGTGAACCTGTTTGCCTCAAGGGAGAATGCAAAGCTGAGGCTGTTTCATGCCGGCCCCCCTCAGCAGGGCTCACTGCAGGGGGATGCCTTCTCGAGGCCGTGGACCCCGGGCCTCTTTTTTTTTTTTTTTGTTAAACAAGTTTTAATTCATTTTCCAGACAAAGGACAAACATACAGAGACCTGGGAACCCCAGGGTACACAGTCCAAAACTGACTGTGCAAACTATATACAATCCAACTATATACACACACAGCAGGTAGCACCACCCCGGGCCTCTTCTATGCCTTCCTTCCATTTCCCTTGATCCACAAGGTGCTTCTCAAGGCAAGGAGGGACAAGGCGCAGGTGATTCTGGTAGCCCCAGACTGGCCCCGCCAGTTCTGGTACCCAGATCACCTTAGCCTCAGCTCCAGGCCCGCCCAGACCTGATCTCAGTCAACAAGGGGAAGGTACTCCACCCAGACCTTCAATCCCTGCACTTGACGGCCTGGTTACTGAGCGGCTAGAGTTCCAGGCCTTGGGTCTTTCAGACGAGGTCCTCAACGTTGTTGAGGCATCCCGTAAGGAGTCGACTAGGAAATGCTATGCCTTCAAATGGAAGAGATTCTCCATTTGGTGTCAGGATAAGGGGTTGAACCCTTCCTCCTGTTCCTTGGCTAGCATTCTGGACTACCTGTGGTCCCTTTCTCAGCTAGGGCTTCGGTCGACGACCCTTAAGGTGCACTTGACAGCCATCTCTGCTTACTGGTTGCAGGCCAGGAAGCAGTCGGTGGCGCAGGAGAAGGTGATCGGGCTCTTTTTCAAAGACCTTGATCACATATCCCCTCTGGTGCGAGAACCTCCACCTCCGTGGGATCTACTGCTGGTACTGGCTAAGCTCATGGGCAAGCCATTCGAACTGATGCATAGGTGTGATATCTCTCACCTGTCGTGGAAGACCACCTTCTTGGTGGCTATCACGTCAGCCAGAAGGATGGGAGAGCTCCAGGCGCTTTCCATTGAGTCTCCTTATCTGGTCTTCCACAGGGACATGATTGTCCTGTGCCCCCACCCGAAATTCCTTCCGAAGGTGGTGTCGGAGTTTCACCTTAACCAGGTGTTGACTCTGCCAGTGTTCTACCCCAATCACACCTCGGAGGCTGAATATAGGCTCCATACTTTGGACCCTAGAAAAGCGCTCTCTTACTACAAGGAGCGGACGGCTAAAGTTCGGGGAGAGGTTCGCCAGCTGTTTGTCACCTACGTTGAAGCCGCACCTGGCAGACCTGCAGCTAGCCGGACGTTAGGCAGGTGGGTCACCTCCCGCATAGATCTCTGCTACAGGTTGGCGGGCATGGAGCCTCCCAGAGGATATGAGCTCATTCTACCCGCCATACTGCTGCATCGGTGGCTGCTTCAAGGGATGTCCCTATCCAGAAAATCTGCAGGGCTGCTACCTGGAAGTCAGCACACACCTTCATTACCCACTACCACATCAACCTTGAGTCACGCCGGGATGCTGGTTTTGGGACCTTGGTTCTCCAGTCCTTATTTCCCAAGTACGGGGTGCGCGCCTTGGCCTCCCTCCTCCCGGAGAACTGCTAAGAGTCTGCCAGTAAGTGTGGATTGAACAACATATCCATGTCCCTAGAAATACAGGTTACTCACCTGTAACAGGAGTTCTAAGAATGGTATATGTTGTTCATCCACCCAACCCACCCGACCTCCCCGGCTTCGATGTGCAACCTGGCTTCCAGCGGGCTAGATCTGGCGTCATGGGGCGGAGCCGAGAGTTTTACTACCCAGATGGATGGGAGGAGCCAGCTTGAAGACCTTCCGGCAAGATTTAAAGCGGCAAGGAACCTGCCAGTAAGTGTGGATGAACAACATATACCATTCCTAGAACTCCTGTTACAGGTGAGTAACCTGTATTTACATTCTCTGGGCTTCCTGCTAAACCAGGAAAAGTCCATTCTCACACCGGTTCAAGTCCTGCATTTCATTGGAGAACTGAATACTTTAAAAGGAAGAGCTTTTCTTCCAGAGGACAGAGTTCAGTCTATACTGCAGCTGATTGCCTCATTCAAGTTGGGAAAGCCATGTCCTGCAAGAAGATACTTGCAAATACTGGGACACATGGCTGCAGCAACAGGAGTGGTCTTGGGAGCAAGACTTCGAATGAGAGACATCCAGTTTCATCTACAGACACACTGATGCCAAAAAACAGACCATATGTCAAAACTGATTCCTGTAACAAAATTTGTGATCCAGGCCCTACAGTGATGGACAGATGTTCACAATCTAAAGGCAGGAGTTCCCTTTCAGAGGGAAAATCCCTCAGTCATTCTTACAACAGATGCTTCTCTGTTAGGATGGGGTGCTCATATAGGAGAGCACACTACCCATGGCACTTGGTCAAGTGTGGAGTCTCTCCTCCACATAAATCTGCTAGAGCTCCGAGCAGTATTTCTGGCTCTAAAAAGTTCTTCCCAGTTGGTACAGGGCAAGGTGGTGCAGGTCAGAACAGACAACACCACTACAATGTTTTGCATAAACAAGTAAGGGGGAACAAGGTTGGATTCCCCTGTGCAGAGAGGCCATGAAAATCTGGGAACTGGCTTATTCTCTAAAAGCTTCATTGTAAGCCATTCATGTACCAGGCAAGGACAACACCCTGGCAGATGCCTTAAGCAGGATCAACCAGGCACATGATGAATGGTCTCTGAACAGACAGGTACTGGACTCAGTGTTCAGACGATGGTGCACTCCAGAGCTAGATCTCTTTGCCTCTCACGAGAATCTCATGTTGCCCCTATTTTGTTGCAGGCCACCAGTCAGGGGTACAATTCCCCTGGACACCCTAGTCCTGGACTGGTCAGGAAAGCATCTATATGCCTTCCCTCCCTTCCCTCTCATCTTCAGAGTGTTACTCAAACTCGGGTCACAGTCTGCATCCATGATACTGATAGCTCCAGACTGGGCCAGACAGCCATGGTACCCCTTCTGCTGTCAATGTCAGTGTCCACACCAATCCTCCTACCCAGGAGGCACAATCTTTTAACTTCCCACCAAGGGAAGATTCTGTGCCCGAATCTCAGGTCTCTCAGGCTCAAGGCATGGCTCTTGAGGACTTAAGAGTTTGCAAACTTATAACTTTCTCAAGCTGTTCTGGATATCCTAAAAGGAGATAGAAAACCATCTACTAAGAAAACCTATAATGCAATATGGAAAAAGGGTTTCTATTTGGTGTGATGGATGCCAGACATATTTCTTCCTCCCAGGCAGAAATCCCAGTGCTGTTAGAATATGTTACTGATTTGCACTCACAAGGTTTGAAACATACATCTCTGAAGGCGCATCTGGCATCAATTTCAGCTTTTATTTCTGCAGGAAAAACTGTTTCCTTTGCATCTAATCCCATTTTCAAAAAGTTCTTTTAAAGGGCTATGTCACTTACACCCTCCTATTAAAGAACCAGTTCCAGTATGGGATCTGAACATTTGCATTGCTAAGCTCATGAAACCTCCATTCGAGCCATTGTCTTCGGCACACTTGCAGTATTCACATGGAAAACTGTGTTTTTGGTAGCAATCACTTCTGCTAGGAGAATAAGTGAATTGCAAGCATTATGTGTGGAAAAGGATTATTTTTCTTTCCATAATGAAAAAGTAGTACTTCAAAGTAATAGGAGGTTTCTTCCTAAGGTGATTTCTGATTTCCACTTGAATCAGTCCATGACACTGCCAGTCTTCTTCACAGAACATGCCAGCTCAGGAGAACGCAGCATCCATAGTCTGGATGTAAAAAGGGCATTGAGTTACTATCTGATCCACACCAAGGATCACAGAGGTGATAAACAACTTTTTCTCACTTATGGGGATGTGGGAAAGGGCACCTCAGCTTTCAAGAGATCAGTCTCTCGCTGGATAGTTCAATGAATTCAGTTTTGTTACACAAAATATGAAAAACAGGACCCTGCAAGCCTCAAGGCCCATTCTACTAGGGACACAGCTGCTTCTATAGCAGCTTCTAGAGATATCCCTTTAGTGGAGATCTGTAAAGCAGCTACCCGGAGAACAGTACACACCTTTACTAAACATTATAGTTTGCACTTACAGTCCAGGATGCCAGGTTTGGCACAGCAGTTCTGCAGAGCCTCTTTCCTAAATAGATTCTCTGCCCTCCTCTAAAGGTACTGCTTTGAAGTCTGCAGAAAGTAACGAATATGAGAAGAATACATGGGGTTAGAAGAAAAAATTACTCACCTTAGTAATCTTGTTTCTTCCAATGTAGTCTTCCATATTCATAACTCTCCCTCCCTACCTTCCCTTCCAGAACCAGACCCTCTGAATGGTCTTCTTACCTGGCAGTCCCAACACAGGCACACTTACCTTAATCCGGTGGGATTTTATTTTATCTTTCTTTTTCCCAGGTGATTCTGGTCATTTTGAGGTAGGTCTGATACCATAATCATTAATATCAGCTGTAGGGAGTAGCTATAGAGTATAGTTGTTTGTATCAAGCAGTTTGTTAGCTTGAGTATTTTTAAATAGGTTGCCTTGTGGGCTTCCTCGAAATATGAGACGTTGATAGAATGTGCAGCAGATGAGGGCAGCAGTTTGAATAATTGTCACGTGCCAATGATTCCATCGTTAGCTTATAGTTCCATTCTCCGGGCAGTTCTGCTGAGCAGGCTAACTGCAGAGAGTTATGAATATGGAAGAATACATTGGAAGAAACAAGATTAGTAAGGTGAGTAATTTTTTCTTAGAAGACATCCGGTTACATAATCTTTGGAACTCTAATTCCAGAATCAAATTTATACGTTCAACAGATTGGCCCTGATAATACAAAATCAAATTGTCAGCATATAATAAACATTTACTCCTGTCAAATGTTGAGGGAACCTAGTTAATGAACAAAGAAAATAATAGGGGACCAAGGATGGACCCCCAGGGTACACCACACACAGTAGGACAGGCAGTTGATGAAATAGAGCCAATAGAAACGTATTGAGAACAACCCTGCAAAAAAATCATGAAAACAACTGCTGAGTTAGACAACCCCAAAACAGCAAGTTTCTGACAGAGCACAGAATGATTAATCAGGCCAAAAGCCCTGAACAGGTCCACGAACACTGCCCCCGTTAGCAAACCATCATTGCAACCTTGTAGGACGGCGTTCGTGAACTTGACCAGGGTCGTGCCAGTCCCCTGACCACACTGAAGACCATGCTGTTCGGTACACAGGACCCCCCCCCCCACAAAAAAAAATCATTAAGCTGATTTACCATCCATTTTTCTAAGATCTTACTCAGTGGATTTAAAATTGAGATTGGGCGAAAATCCTCTGCCCGGCAGCACTGGCGATCTTATCTGTGTAAATCTTCACCATTCATCACATTTGGGTACTTGGCGAAGGTCAGGACCCTCGAGGCTTTTTTTTTGGGTAGGTGGAGCCGGCACTCTTGGCACCGCCCTCGGGGCCGACGTTTTATGTGGCGCTCGCGGATTGACCATTACGCGCCGTCGACTCTGCCTGCCTGCCAGTTATTCGTCTCCCGCTGTCGAGGTCACCTCGTGGGACGCTTTCTCCAGCAATTTGAGGCCTACCTGCTTCGTAGTTCGTTTCTTCTTCCAGAAATTTTTGACGCCAAGTCAGTCGGTTCCACCTGCCGGTTCTGCTAGCCACTCGACGTCACCGATAGGATCTTTCCATATTTCATTTTACAGTGACGTCGAGTCTTGTTTTTGTATTATTTTTATAGGTCGTGTCTAGCTCGGAGGGCAAGAAGACTTTAAAGACGGGTTGGCCCGCCATGCGATGGTGCCCATGCAGCCAAAAAGTTTCAGTCACCGACCAGCACGACCATTGCCTTTTGTGTCTTGGCCCACTTCACAACATAGATTCGTGCAACGCCTGCTTCTCCATGGACTGCCAGGTCATCAGACAGCACGCGTGGAAAGTGGGGTGAGCTCCACTGACTTTCGGGGGCTGGGTGCGCACTCGGGCCAAGCCATGATCTCTCAGCCTTTCCTCCGGGTCCCCTCCCGGTTCTATATGGACCGAGGAGGAAGAGGGAGCCTCGGCTTCTAGTAGCCTAGCCATGGCCGAGGCTCCTCCCGCGGTGCAGGAGGCCCAGTCGATTCCCCTCGGGGGACGGGCAGGAGGCACCATCGTCGTGGCTCGCCCATGGGCGAAGGCTCCCCAGTGTCGCACCCGTGGTCCCGCCAAGGCCGGGTGGCGCCATCCTTAACGCCGTCAGTCAGTGCCATTTCGGGCCTCGGCGCTGTTCACAGCACCGTGGGCCCTGGTGAAGTCGTCATCGGTGCCGGTCCGTCGCATGGCACCCTGGCTGCTGTCGGCGCCATTTGCGGCACCGTGGGAGGTTCTACGGCATCGTCCCTTTCTTCTCCTCGCCTTGGCGCCATCTGTGGTGCCGAGGTTGATCATGGCACCGTGTCCAGTTCTGGAGCCGTTTGCGATGCTGGACATGGGTATGGCGCCGTGGGGGGGTTCAGATGGTGCTGTCAGAGCCGTCGGCGCCGTACAGCTGGTTGGTGCCATCTGCGGCACCAAAAGCGCCATCGGAGCCATCGTTGGCACTGTCTCTGCCCTTGGTGCCACTCGCGGCGCCGTGGTGGGTTCTGACTCCGAGGCTGCTGTTCGGGCTGGAGCCGGTCCTCTTGGCCGCCGTCGAAAAGTGCGGAGGGCAATGGCACCGTCCGCTTGGTCTCCATTTCCGGCACCCTGTTTGGTAGGGATGGGGAAAGGCGCCCACCTACGGTTTGGCACAGGGCCTCGGTCTCCACCTCTTCGGAGGTGGACTCGGATCGGACTCTGAGTCAGATGGGTAGTCTGGCTCCTTTGAACTAGCTGCTAGTGTGGGTAGTAGCCTTGTGGTGTCTTCGACAGGCCGGAGTCAGCCCCCCTCTGAGGAGCGGCCAGCGACTTCTGAGGCTGGGGTCAGGGGCGCTGACCAGTGGGCAGTGGTGCATGCCACAATAGCAGTGCAGCCCAGCCTTGGAGGGTTCGCTGACCCCACAGCGGTGGTACCCCCTCATGTGCTGTGCCTGGAACGCCCAACTTTGGGGCCGATCAGAGCACCTACGGAAGAGGAGGGTATTGTGCCTTGGAAAGCTCTTTCAGGTGCTGACCAGGGCTGCCAGTTACCTAGGCTGGCCATCTCGAGGAGGAGGGCACTCTCAGATTCCAAGGGGTCGAGGGGCATGGGGTCTACGCGGAGGCCTTTTTCAGAGACCCACCGGGCTCTGGAAGAAGCCGCAGTGCGGATCTCCGTTCTTCCTCTTTGCTTTCTTTGAGAGAGCCCCGTTCTTTTGAGGTAGGGGACCATCCTTCTAGATCTATATGGCCCTGGTCGCCTCACAGGGGGGATTTTTCCGGGCGTAGCCAAGGCAGTTCCGAAATGGTTGTTCAGCTGTCGGCTGTGGAGTCTTCCAGAGCACCTTCATCTTCTGGAGCTCCTGGTCCGCTCCCTAGCCTAGGCGGAGGTCAGCTGACTTCTCTTCTCGGCTGTGTCCCCATCCCTCTGCCACATACTCCTCCACTCTCAGGCATCCTTGGTCCTAGCGGGCCTCTCTCCTTGGAGCAGTTTAGAGCTGTGGCTGCTCGCTTTCCCGCTTACGTCAGGGCAATGGACAGACAGGTTTTTCAACCTCCCCCCGAGCAGCCACCCTCTGAACAGTTGAGGTCCTCTAACTCTTCATCCCCTTCTTCTGGGGGAGAGGAGCCTTTTGTCCACATCTCCCCAGCTGCTGATCCCGCGGAGTATCAGCGATTCTTCGTGAGGATGTTGGAGGACCTGCATCTTTCTCCTGCCACTCAGAGCAATCCAGAGCACTCAGCGCACGCCTTTTTGGGCGACTTCAGTGAGGACACCCTTGTGGTGCCCCCCTGGCCAGCTCCCTTTAAGGAGGCGTCATTGTGTTCCTGGCAGAGACCCTTTTCCGGAGTTCCTGCCCCCAGGGATCTCTGCCAGCGGTATTGGGCCTCCCCCCCCACCGGAGTCTCCAGGTTCCATGCCTCATCCTCAGTCAGGATTGACGCAGCTAGACACTCCCGATGGGCTTCGCGCCCTTCACTGTGACCAGCCCCCAGATCAAGGCTCCTCGGATTTTGACTTCTGGGGTAGGAAGACTTTCTACTTGGCACGGTTGCAGCTTCCTATTTCCACACATCAGGCCCAGTATGCAGCCTGTGACAGATTTTTGTGGTCCAGGCTGGGTCAGCTCCTAGCCTCATTGCCTGACACAAAGCAAACCAGACAAGCCATTGCACTGTCTGCACGTGACCTGGAGCTAGCAAGACACCAAGCAAGGGCATCGTATGATGCCAATGAGGTAGCTACCAGGGTCATAGGGACAGCGGAAGGCATGGCTGTGTCTTTCCCGGTTGTCACCCTTGGCCCGGCGTAGGGTGGTTAACTCCACGCACCATAAGACCTATCTCTTTTCCCGCAGGGTGAGGCGGCGTCTGTCGGGGCAACACTTCCCCCTCCCGGAGGGTCCCTGTCTCACTCTCCCCATTCTCGGGCCTCTCCAGGCCCAGAAGGGTCTCCCTCTTAGTGTGTCACCCACTGAGAGCTAAGGGACTCTGTCCTTTAGGGTTTTTGAAGCCCCCTTCGGGGGGGCTCGGCACTCACCCAAATGTGATGAATGGTGAAGATGGACACAGATAAGATATGAAAATTACGTACCTACCGTAATTATGATCTTTCTGTGTATCTTCACCATTCATCACAAACCCACCCGCCATCCCTCTGAGGCCTCAGTCTCTGGATCCCCCTCCCTCTCTGTGCCTTTCCTTGCCCACCCCCGTCTTTGTCAGGGGGTAATCTGGGGCACATGGTGGGATGGTATATCTGGGGGGAGAGTGGTCAGGATGGGACGGCACTCCCTCTCTAGTGCTCTGACTCCACTCCTATGGAGTGGGAGTGGACAGTTGCCCTCCATCCTCGCCTTCTTTTCCTCTTCAAACCTCAGTTTACTTGTCCGCTGGACATGTTTTCAAGGAGATTTATCCCTACTTAAAATTTCATTTTTCCATGGGGGAAGGGGGAGAACCTCTGTTCCCTGTCCTCTTTAGAAGATCCGTTTTCTGCCTTAAAGGAGTTTCTTTTGCCAGTGATTCTGTGCCTTGAATTCTGCTGATTAAGCCTCTTGGCTACTCCTTGCAGTTCCTATACAATCTAGTGATAGGACAGAATCCAGCATGTTACTGGTGTTCCCCCCTCCATGCTAAACTTTTACATTTCATAAATTCCCTATCCCTTCCTAACTCCCGCCCTTTTCTGTTTCCAGAGATTGGGGCCCCCTTCCCAATGTCCTTAGCATCTCGATCTTTCTCCTGCTCTGTCCTCTTTTCTGTCCCTTGGACTTTCTTGACCCACCCTCCAACCCCTTTTCCCTCACCTCTCCGGCGACTCAGAACTGTCAGGGAGGCGGTCGGCAACGCCCTAACGAACCAGCATAGCGCCACGTAGAATGTCAGCCTTGAGGGTGGCGCCGAGAGCGTGTTGACTCCACCTACCAAAAAAAAAAGCTCCCGCGGGGTCCTGACCTCCGGCCGAGTACCCAAATGTGATGAATGGTGAAGATACACAGAAAGATCATAATTACGGTAGGTATGTAGTTTTCATTTTTTGGGAACAGGCACAACCCTAGTTTGTTTCCATGCAAAGGAAAAAACATCTGTTGAAATACATAAATTATATACTTTGCAAAGCGGTTCAGCTATATAAGGAGCCACCATTTTAACAAACCTTGCATCCAACCCACCCCCACAATCACCAAATGTATCGGGCAAAGAACATAGTCATTTTAAGACTTCAGTAGTAGTAATCCACCGAAACAAAAATTTGGATAAAATACCACTTTCCGTGTCTGACAAAGATATCAGGTATAGCGTCAGATTGTGCGGGTGATCCATCTTTACCAGGAATCAAATATAAACATCAGAAAGACGTTGGTTCAACAAATTAGCCATCTCTGGCGGATCGGGTATCAATTGCCCAGAAAGTTGAAGAGAAGTAAGTGATGCTTTGGCCTCAGGAGAAATAAGAGAATTTACAGTATCCCAAACATTCTTTGAATCCAGTGCCATACCCTCCAATTTGGATTGGAAAAAATCAATCTTAGCCTGCTTTACCTTTTTACTTAATAAATTCCTAGCTGCCTTATATTCCTGTAAACGCATAGGCCTGCCAAGCTGGCTTCTTTTGTTTTATAAATGCCTTTAAATCATTAGTAAACCATTGATGTAATACCCCTCTAGCACGTATAGCTCGGAGAGGAAACGATTTGTTTTGGATACTCAATAATTGTTGGCAAAAAAAGTCAACAGCACAATCTGGGTCAGGTATAGAGATTCCAAAAAAGACCCATCCAAATTCAGCAATTCCCCAGACAGAACATCAGGCTGATTACTTTTAAAATTACGGAACTGAACCAGTCTAGATGGAATCTTGCATTGTTTAAAGTTAAGAACACCAAAGGTGACCTGATGGTCACTCACAGAGTCACCAAGGACACCAACACGAGATACAGTATTAACTTTGTTGGTAACAAACCAATCTAAAAGTGTATGGTTCATAGAATCCGTGTTTAACCTAGTATGCTCATTGATAAGTTGAAACAACTTATAGGAATCTAACAAACATTCAAGGCCACTGTCTGCCTTCTCCCAGTTCAAAGTAATACCTCCCATCATGAAAAAATCACATTTTACAATAAAGGGGGCAATTTTTTCAAAAGATTCTTGTAAACCAGGTTTGCCACATTTGGGGGGATTATAAAGAGCCCCCACTACAATATGTTTGGCACCACCTTAAAGCAAATCAAATAATATCCAATCATTTTTTACTTCTAGGGACAAACTGGAAGAGAGGACAGTGACCTCCAAGTGTTCCAAGCAATAAACAGCCTCCCCACCCCACCCCCTGATTTAGTACCTTTACGATCAGACCTCAGAATCTTATATTCGGGCAACATACACATTCCATCTGATAGAAGGATTTTTAACCAGGATTCAGTAATGCCTACCATATCTGGTTTATATAGAGTCATAAGAGATTCAACATTAGCCAATTTAGGGAGCAAACGTCTAGCGTTTAAGTTAAAAATTTTAAATCCATGGGAAAGATACCAATCTGAAACTGGTGCTACCTCTGGAAGACAAGGGGCACAGTGGCCCAAGATTAAGTTCAACATCACCAGATAACGCTAAAAGCAAGAGAAGAAACAAGATTTCTAAGTTACCACATATATATTAACAACCCCCTAGCCAGTAAGGATGTTAGCAAAACCAAAATACATCCAACCATCCTCAGGGTCACTTTTCAGAATGCAGCAAACAAAACGCATTCATTTCACCCTTGCCCCGACTTAAAAGGTTAGACATAGTGAAATCATTCTGATGTACAGTACCCTCGAATTTACGTGAGCATTACTCTCTATTAATACACCCAAATCACTAAAAGCTAAGCAACAGTACAGCAAAATAATCCAGCTACATGGTAGCAGAATACCCATTCTATGATTTAAACCCATTATAACCACAATACACAAAACAAATATGGCCCTCTACCTCCTCGAATTCCTCTAACTCCGGCGCACTTAGTGGCACTTTGCTGCTGTGAGGCCACTTGGGCCGCTGCTACAAACAACGCCGCGTTTTGGCAGGGGCAAGATTTAAACTCCTCGACCCCACCCAAATGGGCTGCCACTACCAATGAGGGGCGAGGGGGTGGTACAACTAGAGAGTATCACTGGTTGCCATGGTAACACCTTGTGGCTACCAAGCTGAAGCAGCATATGATAGCAGCACAAAGCAATATAAGATCAAGCCCCCCTCCCCCAGTCAATGCAGTTAGCAGCAGCAACAGCAAACATTAAAAAGAGCAGCTGGCAGTAGCATAATCTGTACACGATAGCTTGCATCTGCACAAAACAGTGTCTTCTCGTTCTCTCCCGCTCTCATCCACTCTTACACTTTACCATCCTTCCACTGCTCGCACTCTATTCCCTCCTGATTCCTACCCTTTTTTACCCCTTCCTCTCCCACTCTTCCCACCATACCTGCTATCACACTTGTACTTCTTGCGACAACTTGCACTTACCGACAAAGTCTTATTCGACTGCGTCTTACCCCTCACCCCACCCCTTTGCAATTTGATGTAATGCTTCAATGTTTGTATCTTAATCCTTTCTTGTCTGCAATTTAAGCAACTGCATAACCCATATCTCCTTGTATTTTGTTTCTCTCGCTCTGTATTGTTACGTATTGTATTTGTGCTTTTGATGTGAAACCTTTGTAAATGAACCATTGGTTCAAAGGTATTTGAAATCCTAGATCTTAATGAATAAACAAATTAATTAAAAAAAAAGAACATGTGGTTTGCTCCCTGGATCTACAGGACGCGATCTTTCATGTCCCGAGCCGTCCGTCCCACCAAAGGTTCCTCCACTTCCGAGCCAAGGATACTCTCTACGAGTTCCAGGCCATGCCATTTATTCTCTCTTCGGCCCACAGGGTCTTCACCAAATGCATAGCACTGGTGGCAGCTTACCTGAGTCACTGAGGGGTCCAGGTGAACCCCTACCTGGATGACTGACTGATTGCAGGTCCCTCCAGGCAGGATGTGGAGCAGTCAAGGGACCTGGCCGTCCAGACCTGCATCGACCTTGGCCTCCTGGTCAACCAGGCCAAGTCGGAACTCGTGCCCTCACAGGTGATCAGCTTCATCGGGCCAGAGTTCGACTTGCTGAGCCAGAGCCCAGCTCCCGGCGGACAGGGAGGAGGTTCTCTCCTCTTTTGCCCAATCATTTCTGGTTGGGTACTTGCGCCTGCCTGGGACTTCCTGCGCCTTCTGGGTTACATGGTGGCTTGCACCAGCGTGGTCTGATGGACCTGTTGGCATATGCGCTCCCTGTAATGGGAGCTGGCCAACCAGTGGTCTCAGTGCCAAGGTCACTTCGACCAGTTGGTTGCGGTGACCCAGAAGATGTGGGACGACCTCCAGTGGTGGTACGTCCCAACACATCTTCAGGAAGGGATCCCATTTGTCCGCCCCAAGCTGACGGTCGTCCTGATGACTGATGCCTCTCTCTTGGGCTGGGGTGCCAGTCTGGGGGATTACAGAGTCCACAGGCTCTAGACCCCCCAGAAGTTCCGATGCCACATCAACCTGCTGGAGCTCCGAGCAGTTCAGCTGGCGCTGGCTGCATTCGCTCCGTTTGTTCGGGGTCAAGTGGACCAGGTCCAGATGGACAGCACCATGACCACGTACTACCTTAACAAGCAGGGCAGAATGCACTCCTTGCCACTGAGCAAGGAGGCTTTCTGCATCTGGATCCTCGTGTGCAGCCTGGAGGCAGATCTCCTAGCCATCCATGTGTCTGGATCCTCCAGCCAGCTGGCGGATGCCCTCAGCCGGGTGGGTGAGGCATCACATGAATGGTCCCTCTATCTGGAGGTAGTTTACAGTCTGTTCTCCCAGTGGGGCACCCCTCAGGTGGACCTGTTCACCTCCAAGGAAAACGCAAAGCTGAGGCTGTTTTGTGCCTGCCCTCCTCAACAGGGTTCGCTGCAGGGGGATGCCTTCTCAAGGCCGTAGGCCCCAGGCCTTCTACGCCTTCCCTTCACTTCCCTTGATCCACAGAGTGTTGCTCAAGGTCAGGAGGGACAAGGCACTGGTGGTCCTGGTGGCTCCGGACTGGCCCACCAGTTTTGGTACCCCAATCTTCTCAGTCTCAGCAACAGGCTCCCGAGGCATCTTCCCACATGCCCGGACCTGCTCTCCATCAGTCAGGGGAAGATACTCCACCTGGACCTTCAATCCCTGGACCTGACAGCCTGGTTCCTGAGTGGCTAGAGTTCCAGGCTTTGGGTCTCTCCAGAGATGTCCTCACTGTAGTCGAGGTATCTGAAAAGGAATCAACTAGAAAGTGCTATGCCTTCAAATAGAAGAGATTCTCCATTTGGTGTCAGGGCAAGGGGTTGGACCCTTCGTCCTGTTCAGTGGCTAGCATTTTGGATTGCCTATGGTCTCTCTCCCAAGAGAGAGACTTTGGTCGACGACCCTTAAGGTGCACCTTGCAGCCATCTCTGCTTACTGGGCACAGGCTGGTCAGCAATCAGTGGCACAGGAGAAGGTGGTTTGGTGCTTTTTCAAAGGCCTTGACCACATTTCCCCTCCGGTGCATGAACCACCACCACTGTGGTCCTTTTTGCTGGTTTTGGCAAAGCTCATGGGCAAGCCATTCAAACCGATGCACAGGTGTGACATGTCTCACCTGTCGTGGAAGACCACCTTCCTGGTGGCTATCACGTCAGCCAGAAGGGTCGGTGAGCTCCAAGTGCTATCAGTGGAGTCTCCTTACCTGGTCTTCCACAGGGATAAGGTTGTCCTGCGCCCCAACCTGAAGTTCCTCCCGAAAGTTGTGTCAGAGTTTCACCTGAATCAAGTGATGACTCTTCTGGTGTTTTTCCCAAATCACACCCTCTGAGGCTGAACACAGGCTCCATACTCTGGACCTGAGAGGAGTGCACGCTTACTATAAAGTACACAAGGCTGTAGTTTGGGGAGAGGTTCACCAGCTGTTTGTTACCTACGCTGAAGCTGCACCTGGCAGACCTGCAGCCAGGTGGATGATTGGCAGGTGGATCATGTCCTGCATTGATCTCTGCTATAGGTTGGTAGGTAAGGAGCCTCCTGGAGGGCTAAAGGCTTATTCCACCTACCATACCGTTGCATCGGTGGCTGCTTCTAAGGACTTCCCTGTCCTGGAAATCTGCAGGGCTACTACCTGGAAGCTACCACACACCTTCATTTCCCATTACCACATTGACCTCGAGTCATGCCGGGATGCTGGTTTTGGGGCCTCAGTTCTCCAATCTCTGTTCCCTAAGTAGGCTTGCCTCCCTCCTCCCGAAAAACTGCTAGGAGTGTGCCAGACGTTTGGATAGAACATCATATCTACATCCCTAGAAACACAAGTTACTCACCTGTAACAGTAGTTCTAGGAGTGGTATATGATGTTGATCCACACAGACTCACCCGACCTCCCCAGCTCCGGTGCACACACTCGGTTTACAGCGGGCAAGATCTGGCATCATGGGGCAGAGCCGAGGAAGTTGCCCCCCCGGTGGATGAGAGGAGCTAGCTTGAAGACTTTCCAGCAACATATAAAGGGAAAGGACACTGCCAGAAGTGTGGATAAACATCATATACCACTCCTAGAACTACTGTTACTGGTGAGTAACCTGTGTTTTTAGCACATATTACAATACACAATAAAGTACAACAAGTATTAACAGTTAAACCATTTAACACAGTCAGTCGTAGAATCGGCCATAACAACACTTAGATTGTGCACTGATATTATATAAAAAATATTCTTTTATTATGTTTACTGTAGGGGGCTTGGTGTTAAACGAACAAAACTTGTGTGGTAATTTATTCCAATAAGAAGGTACCATTTGACTATAAAAATACATTGACCTTTGTCTTTTAGTTAAAGGTACTATCAGTTCTCGATAAGCCGAATTTCTTGGAGAGGGGTTTACTTTCCTTTCCTGTAATTTAACAGCCATGTAGTCTGGGACTTCGCTCAGTCCGCATTTGTAAGTCAGAACAAATTTACTTAAATGACGTCTATCTGTAAGAGAGTTCCAACCCAAATGTTTATACAAGCTACGACGGTAGGTCTCTTTTGGACATTTCAGGATAAGCCTGGCCAATCGGTTATACAGTATATCTACTGTAACTTTTGTAATTTTCCCTTGTTTGAGTAGTCCTACAAAACATTGCCACAGTCAAACAAGGGAAAGAGTTGAGTTTCCACTATTTTTTGTATAGTATGACTTCCCAAGCTATTTCAGTTGCGATATAGAAGCCCCACTCTCTTACCAGTCTGAGTTGCCAGTCTTTCAACATGCACATTGCCAGTGCCCGAGGAGTCCAGCCAGTATCCCAGATACTCATAGGAGTCTACCTGATTCAGGCATGCTACCTACGTATCCAGGATAGTCAGGTCTCCTCCACTCCTTAGTTTTGCCAATGTTCCAAACAGCATGCACTTAGTTTTACTTATATTCATTTTAAGTTTAGATTTTACAAAATAGTCCTGTAGACCATTGAAACTAGTCTGAAGTTTACATTGAACTTCACCCAAAGAAAGTGCAGCAACGTAAAGTATCCTATCATCGGTGTTATGTCATATCTGGTGCACTTCCTCCCAGACCTTTTAAATAAATGTGAAACAGTAGTGGTCCTAAGACCAAACCCTGTTGGACTCCTCGGACTACTGGCAGTGCTGCAGATTTTCCATTTGTGGCAGTTAGTTGCATCCTAGAGTGAAAATATGAACAAAACCACTTCAATGTTGTTTTGTCAATGCCTATTTCAATGAGTCTATATAAGAGGATTTGGTGGTCTGCCGTGTCAAAGGTTTTGAACTGGTCAACGAAGATGGCCCCAGTCAATTTCCCTGAGTTCATCACTTCGTTGATATTGTCCAGGACCGTCGCCACTAAGACCACCATACCATGGGCTTTACGGAATCCTGATTGGTACTTATCAAAAAGATTATTTTTTTGCAAAAAGTCAGTTAATTGCCCAGCCAGTAGTTTTTCAAATAGCTTGGTAAAGTGAGACAGCATTGAAATTGGACGATTGTTTGTTAATTGACTAGAGCTGTCCCCCTTAAAAATGGGGACAACCCTAGCCAGTTTTCACTCCCCCAGGACCACCCCCCTCAGACAGAGACCAGTTAAACAGGTAAGTAAGTGGTTCAGTAATCTGGAGTGCACACTATTTTAAGAGTAGTGTATTTAATCTGTCAAGTCCACTCCCTTTATTAGTCTTCAATTCCAACAAAAATTCCATGACTTCAAATACCTCTATCTTCCTAAATGTGAAAGATGGAACCTTTCTTCTCCTCCTGACCTCCTGGAATCCTCAGGCTGATATCAGAGTTGCCCAAAAAGTTTCCTGCCTCTACAAAGAATTTGTTAAATTTGTCTGCTACTAACTCCCCTTCAGCAGTACTTGTCTCAAAGAGGTGCATATTAGCCACCTTTTTTGAGTGACCATTTATTGTCTTAATTATGGACCAAAACCTTTTGGGGTCACATGCAGCGTCATCAATTTTTGCAGTATAGAAAGATCTTTTGGCGTCTCTGATTGCAGTCACGTATGCATTTCTTTTTTTTTTTAATTCACTCTTTTTTGCTTGCCACTTGGCCCTTGGCACATCTGCCTGGTCCTAAACCCCATGTCCCCCACTTCCACACTGGTCGCATCTCCCACGATACCCCTGGCTTCCCTCAAGTGGGTTGCGGCACCTGAGCTCAGTGCGCCGCAATCATGGGAATGCTCCGGGAGCCGCCTGGAAGCTAAGCTAATCAGGGCCAGGGGCAGGCATCACTTAAGGCGGCTGCGAAGCGAGGGATTTTTTTCTTGAGTCCCCAGGGCGGGACGGCAGTGATGCCCAGTGTTCGCCCCGCCGGTGGCTTCAGGTGCTGGCGCTATGAACTCCTCCTGGCCTCCGCCAGGAGTCCTACATGCGGCGTGGCATTCACCCCAGCCTCCCCTGGAGAAGAAGAGCAGCCCTGAGGGCACTCTAGTCCTTTCTCCTCGTTGGACCTCAGCTCCCCAGGTCTGTTCCAGAACCCGGGTCGCTGTCGTCGCAAACAGAATTCCAACTGCTGGGCTGGTGTATATGCATTTCTTAACTTCCTGTAACTTTTCCAGTCTTTATTCAACCTTGTCTTGTGTGCCCTATCCCATACTACATTGTTTTGCTTTTTTAAATTTTCTTAATGAAGTGGAAAACCCGGGGCAGAGTTATTTTTAACTTTCTTTGTTTTTACTGATATATGCAGATTATACAACTTCATTAATTCTGAGACAAAATAATTCCACCCCAGCTCAATGGCGGGTATTAATTTTAATCTCTCCCAGTTTATATTATCCAAATCTTTTGCAAATGCCAAGTAATCAAAGTCCTTATCTGAGCGATAGGTAACAAATCTTGCTTGGTTAGAGATTTTTTGACCTTCCTCTAATACAATATATTGTATTATGATCACTACTCATATCAGCCAAAACTCCCGCTTCTGTGTAATTATATGGAGTATTGGTCAAAATTTGATCAAGCAGGGATGAATCACCAGGTTTTCTAACACCAGTCCCAGATTGTGGGCAATATGTTTCATAACATCGGTACCTTTATCATCCATCCAATCATCATTAAACTCCCCCAACAACAATAATTCAGGCATTTCAGTATAGGGTAGTAAAATATCAGATAAAGATTGCATCTTACGCCTGAAAAATTTTAGTGGTCTATACCCACCAAATGGCAGCAATGGTTTTCCAAATTTAAGTCCTACCTCTAATTTTAGGAACTCACAGCAATCTAACCCAATGTTAAGTGGTAATTGTTTTGATGTGAATTTATTTTGATAGTAAATAATATCCCCCTCCCCTTTTGTTCCTGTCAGCCCTAATTAAACTGTAACCTTGAATTGCCACATCTGTATCATCAGATCATCTGCACCATCCAGTCTGGATCACGAATGCTGTCATCCGAGACTGGCACTGGTGGCTCATCCCAGACCACCTTTCCACGGGAGTCCCCTTCATTGCGCCACCTCCTTCAGCGACTCTCTCCACAGACGCCTCGGGGTCCGGATGGGGAGCTCACCTCAACAAGGTCAGGACTCAAGGCTCCTGGTCGTTTCTAGAGTCCCACCTTCACATAAACATTCTAGAGATGAGAGCTGTCCTGTACGCCCTACAGGCCTTCCAATCGGAGATTGCACCGGGTACTCTTCTGATACAAACAGACAATACCACGGTGATGTACTGTCTCAACAAACAAGGAGGCACTCATTCCTATCCCCTTGGCAGGGAGGCTCAAAGGGGTCTGGAATTGGGTACTGCAACACAGCGCAAATATTATTGCAGTACATGGTCCTGGAATGGACATTCTGGATACAGAAGTTGATACCAGCCCATTTACAGAAGAAAGGGTTCTGAAAGAACTCATAAAACTGAAGGTGGACAAAGCAATGGGGCCTGATGGGATTCATCCCACAATTCTAAAAGAACTAAGGGTAGAACTAGTGACACCACTGACTACCCTCTTTAACAAATCATGGGAGGATGGGGTGGTACCCGAGGACTGGAGGAGGGCAGATGTGATTCCCCTTCACAAAAGTGGGAGCAAGGCAGAAGCAGGAAACTACAGACCTGTTAGTTTAACCTCAGTGGTAGGGAAAATGATGGAATCACTTCTGAAGGAAATAACTGTCGAGTATCTAGAGGCCAGAGGGGCACAGGACCCAAGGCAGCATGGATTCACAGCGGAAGGTCATGCCAGACAAATCTGATAGATTTCTTTGACTGGGTGACCAAAGTAGTAGATCAGGGAGGGGCTGTGGACATGGCCTACCTAGACTTTAGCAAGGCATTTGACACAGTCCCACACAAAAGATTAATATACAAGTTAGCCAGCCTGGGAGTGGGTCCCAAGATGACAACCTGGGTAAAGAATTGGCTGGAGAATAGGACACAGAGAGTAATAGTAAATGGAATCCACTCTGAAGAAAGGGGTTAATAGTGGGGTCAGCAGGAGTTCAGTATTAGGACGGTCCTCTTCAATGTCTTTATAGCTGACATTGCTGAGGGACTGGAAGGAAAAGTATGTCTCTTTGCAGATGACACAAAGATCTGCAACAGAGTTGATGCACAAGGTGGGGTGGAAAGGATGAGAAGGGACTTGGCAAGGTTAGAGGAATGGTCAAATGTATGGCAGCTTAGATTCAATGCTAAGAAGTGCAAGGTAATGCACCTGGGAAACAGAAACCCAGGGGAAGAGTACACAATGGGGGGTGAGATACTAACAACAACAAAAATGGAAAGGGATCTGGGGGTAGTCATATCAGATGACCTAAAGGTGGGCAAGCAATGTGAGAGGGCAGCAGGGAGAGCTGGGGGGATACTGGGATGCATAGGGAGAGGCATCACCAGTAGAAAACAGGAAGTTATTATCCCTCTGTACAGACAGCTGGTGAGACTCCATCTGGAGTACTGCATGCAGTTCTGGAGACCCAGTCTCCGCAAAGACATAGACAGGATGGAAGCTGTCCAGAGGGAGGGCACTAAAATGGTGCAGGGTCTGCACCGGAAGACATATGAAGAGCGACTTAAGGAGCTTAATATCTATAGCCCGAGGAAAGGAGGGAGAGGGGGACATGATAGAAACTTTCAAGTACCTCAAGGGAATCAACAAAGTCAAGAGGGTAGCATCTTTCAAAAAGAGGGTGTGAGAACAAGGGGCACAATTTGAAGATAGAGGGGGCGCTCAGAGGTAATTTAAGGAAGTATTTTTTTCAGAGAGGGTTGTGGATGCATGGAACGGCCTTCCGGAGGAGGTTGTGGAGTCAAAAACAGTGGTGGAATTCAAGCACGCATGGGACAGTCATAAGGCAATTCTAGGGGGTGGGAGTAGGAAGAAGTAGGCTGCTGGTTAACTAGGATCTGCAGCTTATCCATTAGGTAGGGAAATGGGCAGACTGGGTGGGCCAAGCGGTCCTTATCTGCCGTCAAATTCTATGTTTCTGTGTTTCATCGCGGACAGTCTAAGCCGATCACAGGCCAGAGTCCTCGAATGGGAACTGCTTCAGGAAGTCACTGAGGACCTGTTCTGCAGATGGGGGGACACCAGAATTAGACCTCTTCGCGTCCCCATATAACGCAAAACTGCCCGATTACTGCTCGCTTGATCCAGGGCCTGGTGTTTTCTGGTGAGACGCGTTGTCTCTCTCTTGGACGGGCAGGTTCCTCTACGCTTTCCCACCCTTCCCTTTGATCTAGAGGGTTCTATTGAAGCTCCGACAAGAGCGGGCATCCCTTATTCTGGTAGCGCCCTTTTGGCACAGGCAAATTTGGTTCCCTCTCTTACATCAGCTGGCCCAGGAATCTCCAGTTCCTCTGCCATTCAGCTCTCATCTTCTGTCCCAGGAGGCAGGCTTCTTGGTCCATTCAGATCTTCGGTCACTGAACCTGCATGCCTGGCTCCTAAGGACATAGCAGTCCTGAGATACGGGATCTCTCAGGAAGTTGAAGACGTTCTGGTGGCAGCCAGAAAATCCTCCACTCGTGCCACTTACACCATGAAGTGGCGCAGATTTTGTATCTGGGCACAAGCTCGTGGATTGACCCCATTGGATTGTTCTGAGAGGTCAGTTTTAGACTACCTCCTAGCCCTTTACAAGGCAGGTCTTGCCTACTCCTCCATTAAGGTTCACCTTTGCGCCATTTCAGCGTACCATTCACCGATAGGTCACAGGTCTCTAGCCCAGCTAGAGGCTTCGTGCGCCTTTTTGTGCGGCATCCTGCACTTGAGACCACCCATCAGAGACCCAGTTCTACCTTGGGATTTTCCTTGTGTTCTAGAGCAGCCTACACTACCTCCTTTTGAACCAGCCGCGGACTGCGAGCTGCGTCTCCTCGCTTGGAAGATGCTCCTTTTAGTTGCTGTTACTTCTGCCAGAAGAATTTCTGAGCTTCATGCACTAATGTGCAAGGATCTTTATTTGGTTTTTCACAAGGACAGGGTGTCCTGAAGAACAAATCCTAAGTTTCTTCCCAAGGTGGTCTCGGCTGTCACACTCAACCAGGATATAGACCTTCTGGTGTATTACCCAAATCCCTGTAACAGGGGAGAAGCCCTGTTACACACCCTGGATGTGCATAGGAGTCTCAGATATTATCTGACCAGAACCAGGGCCCATCATAAGTCGGACCAGCTCTTTGTTTCCTCTGCACAGAGGATGCAAGGTGCTCCTGTCTCCAAACAGTTGCTTTCTAGATGGCTGGGCAAATGTATTATGTTCTGTTACCAAAAGCACAGCAAACCTTTACCAGGACCGGTAAAAGCTCATTCTACGAGGGGGGTGGCTACCTCCTTCGCTGCACTCAAGAATGTCTCCACTTCAGCCATTTGTGCGGTAGCAACCTGGAGCACTGTGCACACCTTCATCAGACCCTATAGTCTGCTTATTGCCTCTAGGCGCAGAGCAGGTTTCAGCTTGGCAGTCCTTCGAGGACTCTTGTCCTGAAGTCTGAAACATCTCTCCTATCCTCCTCCCGATATAAAATGTGTTCCCTTATTGCTTGGGAATCAGTCCTAATGGTGTAACCTGCTGCAAGAGCTGTTTCTCGAAGTAAGATAGTACAGTTATGTAAGAACTTACCATAACAGTCAATCTTCAAGAACAGCTCTTGCAGCAGGTAGTTTCCCTCCCACCTTCCCCTCTGGAGGTTGAGTCTTCTGACCTAGTTTGTAGGCTACAGCATCTTTGACGCCATCCTTCTACAAACCTTCCTTTGGAAGCGGATCTTCGGTCTCCCCTTCAGATGTCACCTTTGGGCCGGGAGTCTCCGTCGGGAGAACTGGGGACCACCCCCTTTTATGTGATGCCCGACGTCAGTGAGGGGCTGACGTCGGGGGTGGTCCCCTGCTGGATACTGCTAGCTAGAATTTTTCCGTGGGGTCCTGGTGCCTGCCGACTTTAGTCCTAATGGTGTAACCTGCTGCAAGAGCTGTTCTTGAAGATCTACTGTTACGGTAAGTTCTTACGTAACTGTACTTTTTATTACTTAACCAAGACTCTGTAAATACCATTAAATCTGGATCATAATCAACAACAAACTCCCTTATTAAATCAATTTTTTGACAAAATTCTTCTTACTTTAGAATAAGTAATCAACATGCCCTTTCTATTCTTAAATTTATTATCAACTGGTCATGGGTTTGGATTAATATCACCACACTGCAGTAAGGTCAGGATAATAAAAAGACTACTGAAAAACCCCACCCCTTTAATTGATACCCCAAGGTGACATGCACATTCCAATGAAAGCCCATTCCTACAATTTTTCTGTTACATCATATATATATTTGCTTCCTTATTAACATCATAAAAGACTGCAAGGGGGAGAGTCCATAGTGAGTATTTCACAGACTAGTGGCACATCTGTTTTACCATAATTAGAGACCCGTGAAGTTCTTTTTATTTTTTATAATTTTCCTTTTTGTTTTTCTGCAATTTCTTGTTATTTCTTTTTATACATTGAAAATTTAGTTTTAATTCTTATCACATTTATATTCATAAACTACATCAGAATGACCTTATACACACTAGAAATCACACTCCTAGTATGCTACATTGTATTAAGCAGCATTATGCTATGGTCTTGAAAGGCTTTGTGAATGAAACAATTCCGCTGTCGCTTCCTTGTGGACTGTCTCTGTTGTAACAACAAAGCCTAAACAACAACAGCTGCAAGCATTTTTTTTTTCTAGGGATGTGGATATGTTTTTCTTATCCACACTTGTTGGCATGTCCTTTTCCCATTTAAATCTTGCCGGAAGGTCTAAAAGCTGGCTCCACCCACCCATCTGGGTGGTATAGGCCTTGGCTCTGCCCCATGATGCCAGATCTTCCTTTCTGCTTGGAAGATTCAGGTTCCCTCCTTACTGCTCCACGCTGAGTAGGCCCTGGCGTTCAACACTTCGGCTAGTCTACCAAAATTAAAACTCATTCAAATTTCTCCACATAAATTCGTGATTACAACTGTGATACTGGACAGGTCCTCACCCGGGTTCCGCCGGTGTCCTTGCGGGTAGAAAAATGTCCCATACTGACCCACATGCCATGCGCATGACCCCCAGGCCTGCGATTTTTGTCGCGCCTTTCATCTGGCTGTTTTGGATGGTCGCCTTACACAACTGCAGCTAGGGTGACCAGAAAAATGGCAACCACCGGTCAGCTCTAAAGATGCCCGTCATGTGGTCTCCGTGGCTGCGAGATCCACGGACCAACTGGAGAAGATGAAAGCCCTCGAGGAGGAGGAGGCTTGGGCCGCTGAACAGTCCTCTTCGTTATCAGTTTTGTTCCACTCACACTGGGTACTGCCTTCTCAGGATCCTTTCAAAGAGATGTGCCAGTCTCTCCATACAAGAGGAGAGGGCCCATCCAGCTTGCACACTTCCCGGTCCCATAAGAAGGACAAAGGATCAAGAGAAGAATCTGCACAATGTTGACGCTCTTGGACAGAGATATCTCGGTCCCAGGAGTCTCCTATCTCAACTTTGGTCGAAATTGCGACTTCAGCCGCTGGCTTCACTGTCCTGCCATCAGGCCAGCCAGTTCATACGTGGGACGATGACCAGTTCGAAATTATTCTCGACCTCATCTACCCGTTGTTGACTGATGAGGCCGACAATTCCTTATTTTGGACTCCGATCCTACTGACTGACGAGGAGACCCAGCTAGCTGGTGCTCCACCCATAGTCACGGTCCCCAATCTGGAGGAGCTGCGGTTCTCCCCGGCCTCTTCTGAGAAGCCCCGTCGGTCCCCCCGATGGTCATCTTCTAGATCCGGACCTCCTCGACCGATAGGCCAAGGAAATCCCATAAGCGGTGCTCCAATAAGAGGCAATGCCGGTGCTGCCATTCGTCCTCCTTGAGTGAGGAGAGGCTTTATTGCAAGTTGCGCCATCGCTACGAGGACCTCATGTGGCAATAGCTCATGCTGACCAGTCTGAAGTTGACCCTGGCTTCTGCTCTGGCCATCACTTGGCTGTCGCCCTCCAGGCTGACGCTGACTCCTCCGGAGCTGGTTGACACCGTCCGTCCACCTGCAGAACCGGTGAAGACCCTCCTGGCTCGGCTGAAGCTGGCCTCTCCACCTATCTTGGTGACCCGACCCGATGAGGGTCTCACGTGCAGGCTGTCAGTCACCCTTACTTCTGACCATCCGCGGCAGGTCAAGAGTGACTCCGGTGGTAGGCCGCTTTACTCGGACTCCGGGTCTGAGGATTCAGTCCTGCATTCGGGTCCGTGTGATGATGATTCTATGAGTCTGTCAGTGGAGGAGGGTCCCACGTCCTTCATGAGCATCTTCCATCTCATCTCCGAATCAATGGGGATGCCTTTAGAGCCCGTCGAGAAATGGGATGAATAACCCTTGACTATCCTCAGGAATGGGGATTCCCCGTCTGAGGCCTTCCCAGTGGCCAAGGCCATAGTTGGTCCAGCCTTGGAGCTTTGGCAGCATCCAGCCTCCTGCCCTGTGCCTTCTGCTCGTATGGCCCACAAATATGCGGTTCCCATCGGCTCCCCCTCGGGGTTTACACAGCATCCCTCGGCCGAGGGATTGGTGACCAAATCTTTGTTCAGGCGCTCAGGCAACTCAGGAGACACGGATAGACCTCCGGACAAAGAGTCCAAAAAGTTGGACCATGCAGCCAGAAAGGTCTGTGCTGCTTCCTCGCTCGGTCTTCGACAGGCGAGTTCAGCTGTCATTATGGCACACTTCTCCCATGTCCTTTTGGGCTCTCTGGATGAGGTGCTTCATCATCTCCCTGTGGACCTTCAGGCCACGGTTGAGCAGGTCCGTGATCAGGGTCGGACCGTTGCTAAACTGCAACTCTAGATGGCTCTGGACAGTGGGGATTCTTGTGCCCGTTCAGTGACAGCTGCAACTGTCATGTGCCGCAGGGCCTGGCTGAGGGTCTTGACCTTTACGACAGACATCCAGCACAATGGTCACCTTCAGCATATCGAGAAGTCCAACACCACGTTGGACTCCGTTACTTCTGCCCAAAAAGAACCCCAGGGTTCTAAGAAATCCCAGAAGAAGAAGAAGAAGTCCTTCCGGCCTTCTGCCCCTGCGGCCAAGCAGCCCCAGTATCAAATTGGGCGGCAGCAGCAGGCTCAATCTTGGTGCCCTCAGTCCAAGTCCGAGACTTTGGCAAACCATAAGCCCAGAGGTAGAGGTTCCAGTGGCCCTGCTGCCGGCTCTTCATCCTTCAAGTCTGCACAGAGACTGGATGGGAGTAGCCATCCCATGCCCATCACGACCACTCTGGGTCCTCCCATGGGGGTCTGGCTCTGCCACTTCCTTTCCGCCTGGTCCGCTGTCACGACGTACAAGTGTGTCCTGGAAGTGGTCGGTCAGGGTCTGACTCTGGAATTCAAGCAGTACCCCCCCCCCAAGCCAAGCCAAGCCCCATGGAATGAAAAGGTATCTGCGCATATACTTGGTCGGCTCTCTGAGATAACAGTGCCAAACTCCTCCACAAGGCGGTAGTGGTTAGAGTCGCGGACCCCCCGTCAACCCAGCATTCGTTTCCAGGTACTTCTTGGTCCAGAAACGGGCCAGGGGCTGGTGCCCTATTCTAGATCTGCATGACCTGAATCAGTTCCCTTATGTCGCACACCTTTTGGATGGTACCTCTGTCCCAGATCATACCATCCTTCAGGCAGAGCATGTGGTTCTGCTTACTGGATCTACAGAATGCGTTCTTTCACGTCCCAATCCATCTATCCCACTGAAGGTTCCTCCACTTCAGGGTGGAGGGAACCCTCTACGAGTTCCAAGCCATGCCATTCGGCCTGTTATCGGCCCCCAGGGTCTTCACCAAATGCATAGCAGTGGTGGTGGCCCATCTTCGGCGTCGTGGAGTCAGAGTGTACCCCTATCTCGATGACTGGCTAATAGCAGGTCCCTCCAGACTGGAGGTGGAGAGGTCCAGGGATCTGGCCCTCCACACCTGCCTCAGCCTTGGCCTCCTGGTCAACGAGGCCGGGTCAGAACTCATGCCCTTGCAGGTGAGTTGCTTCATCAGGACAGAGCTCAACTCTTGCCAAGCCAGAGCCAGGCTCCCAGCGGACAGGGCAGAGGTTCTCTCCTCCTTTGCCCAATCTTTTCTGGTTGGGCAATTGCGCCCTTCCCAGGACTTCCTGCGACTTCTGTGTCATATGGAGGCCTGCACCACCGTGGTCCGAGGGGCCCGATGGCATATGCGCCCCCTTCAGTGGGAGCTGGCCAGCCAGTGGTCTCAGCCACACGGTCGTTTCAACCAGCTGGCCACTGTGACCCAGAAGATATCGGATGCCCTCCAGTGGTGGACCATCCTGGAACATCTGCAGGGAGGGATCCTGTTTGTCCGTCCCGAGCCGACTGTCGTCCTCATGACTGATACCTTTCTCACGGGCTGGGGTTCCCACATGGGAAATCACAGAGTCCATGGGCTCTGGACCCCCAAGGAATCCCAATGCCACATCAACCTGCTAGAGCTCCGAGCCATTCGGCTGGCGTTGGCTTCATTCGCTCCGTTCCTTCGGGGTCAAGTGGATTAAGTCCAGACGGACAACACCATGACCATGTACTACCTCAACAAACAGGGTGGCACCCACTCTCCGCCTCTGCGCAGGGAAGCGCTCCACATCTGGGCCCTCGTCATCTAACTGGAGGCAGATCTCCTAGCCATCCATGCGGCAGGAGCCTCAAATCAGTTGGTGGACGCCCTCAGCCATGTGGCTGTCAGAGAGTTATCTGTGATAAAATTGTGCTGGATGTGTGGAACAGTTCTCAGCCTGGCAGCTGATACATCTATCTCTGTCACCCCACTAGATCATCAGCATTGTGATGTCACTGACAGTGATATCACAGGTAACTAACCTGGCAGCTATTGAGTGGCTGTTTCTAAGCAGCAGTGATGTCACAGTCAGTGAGGTCACAATGCTAATGATGTAGTGGGGGGGGGACTAGGGATACATATGTCAGCTGCCAGACAGAGTACTGTCCCACAAACCGCACCTACTAACATCAGGTAAACAATCTTCTAATTAACCAAAAGGAAACGAAAAAGTACCTCAGATATGAAAGGTAATGGTTGACTGCTTTTAAAAACGAATATTAGATTTAGGCAGCACACTAGCTGTTTAAGACTTGGTTACTGAAAGTTTTACAGCACAGCTTACAGTGTTTACTCAAATTTATTGTTCAATTTTTTTTTTTTTTTGATGAAATGGAGAATAATCCAAAATTTTATTGAAGGCCTCGGAGATCCATCTTACTTCTTTTGTTCCATGTGAGGCTTTCTGGCACCATGATTTTGTTAGCTTAGATGTGTTGTGAATAAAGTTTTTTTTACACAGAAGCAGTTTAAATATGTGTAACTTTTTTTCCTACTTGCCAGAATAGTCTGCAGTGTCTTCATTGTACAGTATTCTTATTACCCGTACAAATCTGAAAAAGGAAAGCACTTGAGTAACCATGCCTGACACTAATATGCTGACTGGACACTTCATTAAATGCACTAACATTAATGCTCAGGATCAGACCATGTGACAGCCATTTGCAGAATCCAAAGCGTGATACGTGTAGGGCCAAACTTAACTTCACACAGGAGGATACCCTGAATACCCTTGACTTTGCTACAAAGTGATTCGTCAAGGGGCATTGTCTACCTCTTTCATAATTCATCCCCACTTTTCCCTTGTTTATGTTAAATTTAAAAAAAAAATTATGCTTTTGTGACTCAGAAACAAAATCAGGTTTTGTAGCTGCCATCTGGCTAAAAAATCTGTTTTTATGATCAGAACTGTGCACAAAAATTTGTGTTTAGTGCTTGCAGAGAAAGTTTAACCTTTGTATACCCCACTGACAGGTCAGCCTCACATAAGCTGATGTCTCCCATCTTGGGTGGCAATTTCTGGCACCAAAAACTGGTCTCATACATGAATATGTATGGATAATGGAGATACTCAGAGCTGGCTACTGCTTTTCAGAATCACCATTTATAAGCTGAAATGCCACATTAATGTTAATGAGTTCTGCCAGATATATGGTTTACTTACATGGTTGAAGTGTCCAACATAAAAACTTGTTATATTCATGCTAGAGACATGGACAAAAATAAATGTTCTGGTTTACTTATTATTTTTTAGTAACTTATAATGTTACTAGTTAAAAAGGCAAATCTGTGTGGGTGTAGTGACTCATGTTTGACTTGCACCTGGGAGAGGTGTGCATTAATCCCGGCTGCATTCCCCTGGCGATGACTGTTAGCCCATCAGTGGGAGGACATCAGGATGTAGTTACATTGCTTATGAGCCAACTCCGTTGACATCCCTGCCTTTTGCAGATGCTTGATGTTGGCCCTTCCAGGTCCTTTGACCATTCAGTGCTGACCAGCAAGGCCCCAATTTTCAAAGATCGGAAGCTGTCCACCAGCACAACAGGGATGGCTGTCGAGCCATGCATTCTTGCAAACCGTTATACTGAAGGTTCAAATCCTGGCAGTATCCACTTCACTGGCAGTTAAAAGGGAACAATCAGCACTATCAGTCCCATACCAAATAAGTGGGAAATTCAGTAGTCACAGTGCAAGTTAAGAATTTTCGTATAAGCTCTGATCTTTTGTTTGCTGGTCTTGCTGTCCTCCCTGAGCTATGTACAGTCAGAGAGGACTGCACATAACCCTGGGAGAGCAGAGGGACCAGCAGACATCTGATCAAAGTATATAAAAGCTCTAACATGCACTGCAGGCTATTTAATCTCCCACTGCGGCAGCCCTCCTCTGATGTCAGCCACAGGTGATTCTGCGATTTGTAGTTGTAGAAAATGTCAGCTTGCAAGTCAGCAGAATGAGTCTGATACAATCTACCACACTGCAATAAAATAGTAAGTAGAAAAAAAAATAAAGAAGATGTTTTCCCAAACAAAATGCAAATTGTGACCAGCCCCTCAGTTGGGTCTGGGGCTCTTAGGGCTGACTGTTGTTCCCCTTTAAGGAGGGGGATGGGAAGGAAATACATTACAAAAAATGTAAGAGTATTAAGCTGGGTTATTTGTGCTTCAGAATGTTTCTTAGGATTCATGTCAGTTGTGTTTAATTTCAGAAACAGGAGGACAGCGGGTCCAGCAACCCCTATGCTCTTTCTACCTCTGTAACCTCACCACTTCCAACATTTCCGCGAGTCACCAACACGTATGGGTCATACCAGGATGCTAACATCCCTTTCCCTCGCACCTCTGGAGCCAGGTTCTGTGGCGCAGGTTAGTGCAAGAACTCATACATGTCTCATTTTTTGTCTTGTATAAGTTAGCTGCCCCTTCCCTGTCATACAGTAGTGGGGATTTTTCAGTTTTTTTATTGCAAAATATATTTTCTCTGGATAACTTAGCTGAGATGCAATAATTCATTTTTAGTGGGATCCTGCTTTTTTACCCATTCCTAAAGTTGAGTGAATTGAAGTATTAACTGACTTGCTCAGTGTCACACAGTGTGTACATAGCTCTGGTGGGTTTTGTTAGAGTCTCCTGGTTCTAAAGCTTGGGCTGTAGCCTCTGGACCTTGCTGCTCCTTCCCCATCTTTGTTGAGTCTTTTCAGAAGTCACTCACAGGTTTTAGGTGTCCTTGCGCTGATTATTATAGGGAAAATGCAACTGACAGGGAGATGAGTGTAAAGACCCTGAGTGTTAGGTGGGCCGCTAGGACAAGGAGCAAACATCCCCCTGGTCACACACTCCCTTAGGGAAGTAGTGCTGGCAGTGGCTGCCCACTGCAACATTGCCACCTGGTTTACCAGATGTGGTTGTGACGCCAGGGAGCACGTGGAAGAGCAGGATCACATGGGCAGTGTTAGGTCTCCAACCCATGCCAGAATATCCATTTGTCTAGGCCTTTGGGTCTGGAGAGTGTGTTTGGCAAAAAGGACAGTCGTCAGACTGACTTTGATTTGTCTGTTGGAAGCTGAGAACCTTGCTACACTGCAAAGAACAAACTATAACTCCATTTAGGACCTGGAAACCTGGTAAGGCATAATACTGGTGGGAACTTGTTAAAAAGGGGAGCTACACTTTCTACAAAAAGTTTCTTTTTTTTTTCCTTATTGGCATTAAGCAGAGAATTGCAGGATTCCATTAAAAGTGTAGTAATTTTATAACCAGAGGGAGTGAGATACAACTGAATTTGCTTGATTGCTGAGGTTGAGACCTAGGATTTGGAAGGATATTTTTGCAACATTTTAAGTGTCCTGCTGGCTGAGAAGTTAAGTTTTTATCCCTGGTTTCACTGAAAGGTTTTGTGTATTGGAATCAGACATTGGAATTCAGTGCAGACATATCATGGGACATCAAGAGCAAGATCAGTCTGTTTGCTGATGATACCAAGGTAGGCGTGGTGGTGGATGACCTAGGGGGATGGCAGGGGTTGCAGGATGATCTGGCAAAGCTTGAAACCTGGTCAGACACCTGGCAACTGGGCTTTAATGCCAAAAAGTGCAAGGTGCTGCATTTTGGGATGAAGAACCCAAAGGAGGAGTTACCAGCTAGGGGGAGTGCAGCTAGCCCAGACAGAGGAGGAGAAGGATCTGGGTGTGCTCATTACAGGGTCAATGAACAACTCGGCACAATGTAGGAAGGCAGCTGCAAAGGCCAACAAAATGCTGGGTTGTATTGCAAGGGGTATATCCTCGAGGAGGGAGGAGGTGATTCTGCCACTGTATAGGTCATTAGTTAGACCACACCTGGAGTACTGCGTGCAGTACTGGTGTCCGTATCTGAAGAGGGACATTAAGTTACTGGAGGGGGTGCAGCGCATAGAGCGACAAAGATGATCAAGGGGCTGGGGGACTTATCATACGAGAGGAGGTTGAAGGAGTTGAACATGTACTCACTGGAGGAGAGGAGACAGGGGTGACATGATTGAAACCTTTAAATACATGAAAGGAATAAACAAGACAAGTACAGAGGGCTGTTCAAAGTAAGGGAGGGAGGGACACCAGGGCCATGATATGAGACTGAGGCGAGGAAGGTTCAGGAGGAGATGAGGAGACACTTTTTACAGAGCGGGTGGTGGCTGGGTGGAATGCATTACCTCCTGAAGTGGTATGCAGTAGAACAGTGGACTGCTTCAAACGAGGATGGGACAGGACAAGGGGGAGGGTTAATGAAGGGGAAGGGTGAAAGGAAGGGGCAGCTGCAGATTAAGGGGTGCTAGCTGCACATTCAAGCAGACTTGATAGACCTCTAGGCCTTTATCTGCTGGCAAATTGCGTATGTTTGTATAGCAGAGTGCTTACATTGAAAGGCCTGCTTACATCACAGGTGTCACTAGTCAATCAATTGGCTCTGGGTGGGGTTTCATCACTGTGCTGTCTTAGGCATCCTTCACAGTTAGAAGCCAGTCAGACTGACTTTGATTTGTCTGTTGGAAGCTGAGAACCTTGCTACGCTGCAAAGAACAAACTATAATTCCATTTAGGACCTGGAAACCTGGTAAGGCATAATACTGGTGGGAACTTGTTAAGAAGGGGAGCTACGCTTTCTACAAAAAGTTTCATTTTTTTTTCCTTATTGGCATAAAGCAGAGAATTGCAGGATTCCATTAAAAGTGTAGTAATTTTATAACCAGAGGGAGTGAGATACAACTGAATTTGCTTGATTGCTAAGGTTGAAACCTAGGATTTGGAAGGATATTTTTGCAACATTTTAAAAGTGTCCTGCTGGCTGAGGAGTGAGTTCATTTTTATCCCTGGACTCAGTAGAGTGGTTTATGTAGGAGCCGTGGTCTAGTAAATTGTGGTGTTAGTTGAATTACTATAAAGGGCAGTACTCACCAGGGTGGTGGAGCAGTTGTGTATTTGATTGTTTCTGACAGTCACCAGTGGCTGTGGACTACCTACCCCCCCAGGCGTGGCATTTCCTTTATAGCCACAGTTCTGACATCACTTCCTCAACAGGTCTTGGGGCAGGACTGTCATATTCTTAATAATCCAGCACAGTGCAAAAAGGGGAGGTACACACCACAAGTAATAAAATATATATATATATTTATATATTACATATTGTATATTATAAGGGAGAGGGACATGTGGGGAGTGGTGCAATGCACTGGCTGTGGGGCAGCAGTTTTCCGGGAGACATTCTGGAAACTGCGTTGCTGTCTTATTTGCATGCAACTGTCAGCTCTGAGGGAGGAGGTTGCCCACCTCCAGGCTGAACTAGCAAGGACTAAGGAGGCCTCCCCCTTCCAAAGAGCACCACTGCCACAACCACTGCCTCAGAGGTTGCCAAGTATGAAGAGCAGTTGGGCCACAGTGGGTTCTGGGAGGGTGCGGGTGGTGGACCAGAGGTGAAGTCCCCTAGTTGTACCTCTACACAAATCATATGCCATTCTGGTAGAGCAAGGTTCCTCTATGATGGCACCCTCAGTGGAGACCCAGAAGAATGCTGAGGACATCCACAAGGGAGACCCACAAAAGGGTGGCAAGGGACACCACAGGGGAAGGAAACAGCTTCTGATAGGGGACTCAGTTGTTAGGGGGGTAAAACTGGGGAAGGGAGAGGAGAAGGAAGTAAGGTGCCTGCCTGGTGCCATGGCTTGGAGGGACAGGAAGCGAATCCTCAGGATTGCAGAAGCAGCATCACAGGAGAGGGAACTAGATATTATAGTCCACCTTGGGACAAATGACCTAGCTAGGCATGGGATCAGTGCAGTGCAGAATGAATTTGTGGAGTTGGGGAGGGGCCTCAGACGGGTAGCAAGCACGGTAACCTTCTCAGAGGTGTTACCAGTCCATGGCAGGAGTGAGGCTAGGGTACTGCACACCATGCAGTTTAATGAATGGTTGCAAAACTGGTGCAGAGCACAGGGCTTTGGCTTCATTGGGGACTGGGGGTCCACCTGGAGAGATAAAGGTCTATACTAGCACGATGGTCTGCATCTGTCCACGAAGGGAACCAAGCTCCTAGGTGACAGGTTCAAATGCTTCCTTGGCAAGCTTTTAAACTAGCCAAGGGTGGAGGCGCTGATAAAAGGCAGGAAATTTCAAGCCTTCCCCCATAAAACATGGCAGGTAGTAAGGTAAACGCTGAGGTACAGAGCTCAACACAGGGCAGGACAGGGGTAAATGGAAAAATAGACAAGGGCAATAAGAGCAGGGATGGGGGGAGAAAAGGATAAAGCCAACATTAAATGGAAGGCAATGAGTACCAATGCCCGTAGTCTGGGAAACAAGCTTCCTGAGCTAGTATCCCTGATTGAAGATGAACAATTGGATATTGTGGCAGTCACGGAAACATGGTACACCGAGAACCATGACTAGGATGTCAACATACCAGGGTACACCATCTACAGAAGGGACAGGGAAGGTAAAAGAGGAGGTGGAGTAGCTCTATACATAAGGGGAGGGATCAAAGCTACAGAACTAAAAAGTAAAGGGGGAGGACAAGAGGCACTCTGGGTCACCTTGGAGACAGGGAATGGCATCACAATCCACTCAGGGGTTGTATACAGACCCCCGTCTCAAGGGGAGGAAATGGACAACAAAATGATAGAGGACATTCTCAAAATGGCTGAAAAAGGGGAGATACTGTTGATGGGGGACCTGAATATGCCAGATGTTAACTGGATAACATGTACTGCAGCCTCATCCAAGAGCAGGGTCATTCTTGATGCCCTGCAGGGGGCAGGCCTTAGACAGCTAGTGTTGGAACCCACTCGGGAGGGAGCAATACTAGACCTGGTACTCTCAAATGGAGAGAGGATCACAAATTTAGAAGTCAGTAGACATCTGGGAACAAGCGACCACTGTACAGTGTGCTTCACAGTGAGCACAACCATGGAGATAAGCCATACAAAAACAAGGATACTGGACTTTAGAAGGGCTGACTTTGGCAAAATGGGTGAATACCTGAAGAATGCACTAGCAAATGAAACAAAAAGGAGGGATGGAAGAACAATGGAGAAAAATCAAAACTGCCATCATAGAGGCAACAAGCCTTTGTGTGAAACAAATAAAGAAAACAAAGCGGAGTAAAAAACCACTATGGTTCTCAAAAGAGGTGGCAGGGAAGGTTAAGGAGAAAAAGGCTGCATTCAAAAAGTATAAGGAATCACAGAAGGAGCACGACAGGGAACTGTATCAATTAAAGCACAAATAAGTGAGGAAGGCAGTCAGACTAGCAAAGGCCCAAACCGAGGAAAAAATAGCCAACTCAGTTAAGAAGGGGGATAAAACCTTTTATAGGTACATTAGGGGAGCATAGCAAGGTTAAGGGAGGGATAGTGAAGATTAATAAAGGAGAGGGGAGGTGGGCAGAGGGAGACAGTGAAAAGGCAGAGATACTGAATGAATACTTTTGCTCAGTATTCACAAAAGAAGATGAGGAGGAGTTACCTAAACCAGACAATAGAAGCACTCTGGGTAGGGGCTTGACACCAGTCCATTCACAGAAGAAAGAGTCCTGAAAGAACTCCTAAAACTCAAGGTGGACAAAGCAATGGGGCCTGACGGGATTCACCCCAGAATCCTAAAAGAACTAAGGGAGGACCTAGTGACACCTGACCACGCTTTTAACAAATCATGGCAGGATGGGGTGGTACCTGAGGACTGGAGGAGGGCAGATGTGATTCCCTTCACAAAAGTGGGAGCAAGGCAGAAGCAGGAAACTACAGACCTGTAAGTTTGACCTCAGTGGTAGGGAAAATGATGGAATCACTTCTGAAAGAAAGAATTGTTGGCGCCTAGAGGCCAGCGGGGCACAGGACCCAAAGCAGCATGGATTTACAGCAGGAAGGTCATGTCAGAGCGAATCTAATTGATTTGTTTGACTGGGTGACCAAAGTAATAGACCAGGGAGGGCTGTGGATATGGCCTACCTAGACTTTAGCAAGGCATTTGACACAGTCCCAAAAGATTAATAATCAAGTTAGCCAGCCTGGGAGTGGGTCCCAGGGTGGTAGCCTGGGTAGCAAACTGGCTGCACAACAGGACACAGAAGGTAATAGTGAATGGAACACATTCCGAAGAAAGGGGGGTTACTGGTGGAGTACCTCAGGGCTCAGTACTGGGTCCAGTCTTCTTTATCATCTTCATAGGTGACATTGCAGAGGGTCTGAAGGGAAAGGTATGCCTCTTTGCAGATGACACACAGATCTGTAACAGAATTGATACACAAGAGGGGTTAGAAAAGATGAGAAGGGACTTGGCAAGGTTGGAGGAATGGTCAGACATATGGCAACTTAGATTCAATGCAAAGAAGTGCAAAGTAATGCACCTGGGAAACAAAAACCCAGGAGAAGAGTACACAATAGCAGGGGAGGTACTAACAACAACAAAAATGGAAAGGAACCTGGGGGTAGTCGTATCAGATGACCTAAAGGTGGGTAAGCAATGTGAAAAGTTTGTAAGGAGAGCCAGGGGGATACTGGGATGCATAAGAAGGGGCATCACAAGTAGAAAAAGAGAAGTGGTTATCCCTCTATACAGACAGTTGGTGAGACCCCATCTGGAGTACTGTGTGCAGTTTTGGAGACCTCATCTACGCAAGGACATAGACAGGATAGAAGCAGTCCAGAGGAGGGCAACTAAAATGGTGCAGGGTCTGCAGCAGAAACCATATGAAGAGAGACTGAGAGAGCTTTATATGTATACTCTTGATGAAAGGAGGGACAGGGGCACATGATAGAAACGTTCAAGTACCTCAAGGGAATCAACAAAGTCCAGGAGCGTAGCATCTTTCAGAAAAAGAGATGTGTAAGAACAAGGGCACAATTTAAAGATAATGGGGGCGCTAAGGGGTAATGTGAGGAAATTTTTTTCACGGGGAGAGTGGTGGATACATGGAACAGCCTTCCTGAGGAGGTCGTTGGGTCTAAAACAGTGGGGGAATTCAAACATGCATGGGACAGACACAAGGCAATTATAGTTGGGGGTTGCAGGAAGTAGGCTGTTGGTTAACTAGAATCTGCAGCTTATCCAGTAGATAGGGAAATGGGCAGACTGGGTGGGTCAAGTGGTCCTTATCTGCCGTCAAAGTCTATGTTTCTATGGAGGATAGTTCCATCTATGCTGGGTCTGCATCCCCAGTACCCGAGATGGTGGCTGGCATTTACCCTCTGCTCACCTCCCCTGCCAGCTGCCATCTAACTTGCCCAACTGTATTCGTGTTTGCTGTATAAGCCACTCTATCAATATTGTACTCAGTCAGGTACAGTACTCATTACAGTAACTTATACAGTAAACATGAATGTAGTTGGGTGAGTTAGATAGTGGCAGCAGTGGAGGTAAATGCTGGTTGCCACCTCGGGGACTAGAGGCACCAGACAACAGAAATAGTAGTAATATTAATTTATACAGAGAAATGGGTGAGGGATGGGGGGATCACTAGACTATCAGGGCAGTGTTTTTAATCGCATAGGGATTGGGAGATGGATGTGGCCTTTAGATTACCAGGGCAGTTTTTTTCTTTTTTTAATTGTACAGTGATTGGGTGAAGGAAAGGGGGGGGGTGTCACTTGACTACCAGGGCAGTGTTTTACTGTATTACTGAAATTGAGCAGTATGCATTCTGAAGAGGTTCTCCATTCGCTCATGAAACATTTGTG
Organism: Neoceratodus forsteri; assembly: GCA_016271365.2. Classification (NCBI taxonomy): domain Eukaryota; kingdom Metazoa; phylum Chordata; order Ceratodontiformes; family Ceratodontidae; genus Neoceratodus; species Neoceratodus forsteri. The sequence continues at coordinate 1,057,964,115 of CM028130.1, read as the reverse complement.
TACTGTACACAGCTTAACTAGTAGTATAATTAGAAAGTGTGACAGGTAGCAGTAAGTAGTAAACGAGTTCATACACTCTTTGTCTATCAGTGGTCCCAGTCCCCAATGCATTGCAGTGGGACAGCTGAAAAACACTTCCTGACTTCAATCACAATAGGAATTGGTGTGCTTCACAGACCAGCTGTAACAAAGTAAATTGTTTTTTTGGGGGGTGTTATAAGTTATACCCAAAAAAAAAAGTACTGCCAGGAGGCTGTGGCTATGAGGTGAACCTCAATATCACAGGTTTTAATTGCGAGACCAAAGCATGGGCCACTGAAGAAGAGGACCCAGTCAATTGTGAGAACTTGGCCATGAGAGAGAGAGAGAGAGAGAGAGACAGAGAGAGAGACAGAGAGAGACAGAGAGAGACAGAGAGAGAGAGACAGAGAGAGAGACAGAGAGAGAGCAGAGAGAGAGAGAGAGACAGAGAGAGAGACAGAGAGAGATATATGATGGGTGAGCAAGATGGATATCTTGTTACATACTTTGTCTTCTGTACCCCACACAGGTTATCTAGTGTATTTTACAAGGCCGACGACAATGCACCGCACTGTCCCCACAACGGAGCCAACTCCCAGGTAAAGGCTGCTCATTGAAAGACAAGCACTGCACCAGTTAACATAATGGCATGGTATTGTGACAAAATGAAGTTAGGGTCCATCTTGTCTACCCCCTGCACATCTAAGTTTATCACTTAGAATGCCAGAGCTCATTCTGTGAAACCCTCAAGGCTATTCTCCGTCAGGAATCTGTCAACGTCTGCTTTAAAACGCTGAACAGCACGAACTACCACAGCCTCTGCAGGTAGGCTGTTTCACGTTTGCCACACTCTGTGTGAAGTAATGCTTTCTAATGCTTCTCTTATACTGCCCCTCCCCCAGTTTGAGTGCATGTCCTCAAATTCTGCTTGCAGTCCCCAACTCGGACATCTGTGTATATGCCATGCTGTCCATCCCCTTTAGTATTTGGACCCAAGTCTCCATTTACAATGGAACCGGAGACCGCACCTTGCTACCTTACACAAATGTTTCAACGTCAAACATATGAATATGATGTAAAGAGCTGCTACCTTGAGGGTGGTATATGTAGTGTTGTCCCCTTAATTTCATTTCATTTATTTAATGTTATGACCATCGAGCAAAGCTCATTTACAGTGGTGACCTATATGAGCAAATATACAATGCATAAAAACGAGATACAATACGAACAATATACATATACAACCAATTGCATACATAATTATACAAAATTGTACAAAAGTTATACGCATAATAAAATCACAGTTTATACAGAACATAAGCAAGTATTCTCAGTAGATATATGGTGCAAAAAACAATGTTTCAAAGCTACAATGGTGGGGGAGAGTTTAACACTTTAAATTCAGGTGTGAGTTTATTCCAATAAGCAGGTGCAAGCTGGCTAAAAAAGTGCATGGATCTTTTACTTTTAGTGCTTGGGACCACTATTTCTTGCAGTTATGAATTTCTCAGTGAAGGATCATTTTTCCTATGAAGTAAACTATCAAGTAGTCTGGGACTAAGCCCAAGACACTTCTGTAGGCTAGCACACTCTTCTGTAGATCTTATCTGTGTCAGTCTTCACCATTCATCACCTTTGGGTATGTGGCCAGAGGTCATGACCCCGCGGGAGCTTTTTTTTATTTTTTATTTTTTTTTTGGATGGGCTGAGTTGACGCACCATCAGCGCTGCCCTCGAGGCTGACGCAGTGCGTGTCGTTTGCAGGTTGGCCGTTAGGTGTCATCGACCCCACCCTCTCATCAGTTCTTAGTCTCCAGCTGTAGAGGTCACACCACGTGGGAAGCTCAGCTCGCAAGAAGCCTACTGACAAAAAGAAGACCTTTGACACCGATTTTCTCGACGCCGAGTTCCGTCGCCGCCGAAATATTTCGATGACGCCTTTCCCTATTCTGACGGTTCCTTTTTTCACCACCACTCGACGTCGCTGGTAAGACTGTTCCTTTCTTTATTTGTTAGTGATGTCGAGTCTTTGTTTAGTTTGTTTTTCCGTAGGTCATGTCTTGGTCTGGGGCAAGAAATCTTGGATGGGATGGCCCCCTATGTGACAGTGCCTGTGCGGCCGTAAATACTCCGTCACCGACCAGCATGACCGTTGCCTCACGTGTCTTGGCCCGCTACATGGCATGGATTCATGTGATGCCTGCTTCTCCATGGACCATCGTGTCATCGAACAGTGCGCGTGGAAAGTTGGACGAGCTCCATCGACTTTCGGGGGACCAGTGCGCCCTTTCGTCCCGGGCCAAGCTGCGTCTCTCGGCCTTTCTTCCGGGTCCCCCTCCGGTTCTATACGGAGCTGTGGAGGAGGGACTTGCCCTAGTAGTCTCTCGCGCCATTGCAGCTCCTTCCGCGTGGTGAGGCCCAGTACGTACTCCCTGGGGCGGGGAGGCACCGCATTGGCAATCGCCCCTTTGAGGGTGAAGGCTCCCCCAGTGTCATCTCCTCGGGCTGAGAAGCCTGGGTTGGCGCCATCCTCGACGCTGTCTGTTCGCAGCGCCGTGGGCTCTGATGGTGCTGTGGTCGGCGCCGGTCTGTCACTTGGCGCCATCTCTGCAGTCAGAGCCGTTCGCAGCGCCGATGGTGCTGACGGCGCCGTGGGAGGCTCTATGGTGCCGTCCTCGACTGTTCCTCCCCTCGGCGCCATTCGTGGCACCGAGGCTGAGCATGGCGCCGTGCCTAGTGCCTAGCTCTGGTGCCGCTTGCGTTACAGGGAAGGACAATGTGCTAGCAGATGCACTGAGCAGGATCTCCCAGGGCCATCACGAATTGTCCCTGGACCCTCTGGTGTTGAAAGTGATTTTTTCAAGGTGGGGCACTCCAGAGATAGATCTCTTTGCAGCCCCAGACAATCACCAACTTCCTCTGTTTTGTTGCAGACCCCCAGTATTGGGCTCAGTCCTTCTGGATGCTCTGATTTTGAACTGGGAAGGGAAATTTCTATATGCATTCCCTCCCTTTCCTCTACTGTTCAAGGTTCTGGTCAAGGTAAGGTCACAACCTTGCAAAGTGATTCTGATTGCTCCAGACTGGGCCAGACAGCCTTGGTACCCCCTGTTGTTGTCCCTAGCAGTCCATCTTCCCCTGTCTCTTCCCAGAAATTATAACCTATTAACCTCCTCTCAGGGGAGGATTTGGTACCCTAATCTTCGGTCGCTCAATCTCAAGGCATGGCTCTTGAAGAGTTAAAGTATGCAGATTTGCATCTGTCCCAAGGTGTTCTGGATATTCTCAAAGCCTCTCGAAAGCCTGCCACCAGAAAAACTTTACAACTCCAAATGGAAAAGATTCAGCATTTGATGTTCCAAGAAGCATATATCCCCAGACACTAATGAATTGTCTGCAGTTCTGGATTATATGGTTCATCTTAATGGCCTAGGCCTCAGACCAGCTACTCTCAAAGTACATTTGTCAGCTGTTTCTGCTTTTCTGTCAGCGGGGAAAGCCTTCCTTACTGTCATCTCACCCTGTATTCTGTAAATTTTTCAAGGGATTGCTTCATACCAAGCCCCCCTTTAGGCATCCTACCACTGCTTGGTATCTTAATGTTTGCATTGCTCCGCCTATGCAGCCCCCTTTTGAGCATTCGTCTTCAGCAGAGCTTAAGTACTTGACTTGGAAAACTGTGTTAATGGTAGCTATTACCTCTGCCAGGCATATTAGTGAATTGCAAGCTCTGTCAGTGGAGCCTGATTTTATCTCATTCCATAGAGATAAGGTGGTCCTTAGAACTAGTAGGAGGTTTTTACCTAAAGTGGTTTCAGATTTTCATCTGAACCAATCTATGTCTCTCCCTGTGTTCTTCACTGATCATTCTTCTTCAGGAGAAAGAAGTTTACACAGTTTGGATGTTAAAAGAGCCCTTAGTTACTACATTAAGCGTACTAAGGCTCACAGGTTTGACTCCCCTTCAGTTGTTTCTCACTTATGGGGAAGTGGGTAAGGGCAAACCTGCCACTAAGAGAACTGTTGCCAGGTGGATTGTCTCTTGTATTCAATTCTGCTATGAGAAGCTAGGCAAAATACCTCCCTCAGGCCTGATGGCTCATTCGACCAGAGGTACAGCTGCTTCCCTGGCTGCGGCCAGAGATATTCCTTTACTAGAGATATGTAAAGCAGCCACCTGGAAAACAGTCCATACATTTACCAAGCATTACTCCCTGGACATCCAGGCTAGGAGTGATGCTCGGTTTGGTACAGCAGTACTGAAGAGCCTATTCCCAAGGTAGGTACTGCTTGGTAGTCTGCAATAGTCAGAATACAGCAAGACTTCATGTTGTTTGAAGAAAAAATTACTCACCTTAGTAATTATGTTTCTTCTAATGGAGTCTTGCTGTATTCTGACCTCCCTCCCTACCTCCCCTCTCAGAACCTGTTTTTGGGAAGTGGGCTGGCAGATGCAGTGTTGCACCCCAGGGGTGCATTTGGGTACTCCCTCCTTTTAGAGCGGGGGAGTGGGTTATATTATTAATTTTACAGTCTTAAGTTGTTCACTACCTGGTTTTTGATTTTGGATTTCTTGACTTGAGTCTTTTGGGGATCCAAAATATTTTGTTGCCATTTGGCTAGTTAAAATTTAACAGTTTCCACATAGTAGTTAGTTAGTATTAGCTCGTAAGAATCTGACAATTGCGCTTCATAGTGCAGCAGACAGAGGTTTGAACCGAGCTCGAGCTCAACGTTCTACGCTCTGCATAGAAAATTAACTATCTACTCTCCGGGGCAGTTTGAGTGCTGGGGCTAACTGCAATAGTCAGAGTACAGCAAGACTCCATTAGAAGAAACATAATTACTAAGGTGAGTAATTTTTTCTTGTTGTACAATGTAATGATACCAGGATGCGAAGTATTGTGAAGATTCATTGTCCCAGGGTATGTACGGTTCTTGATGAACTATGGACAGGATCCTGGTACTTCTGTTGATAAGGGACCCTGGGACGGAACTCCTGAGAGTGGGTGGGTGGGAGTTCCACCCCCTCCCAGGTGGCCTGGGGGGGGGATTTTGTGTTGCACCTTCCCTCTGAAGAAGGGGGGTAAGTGTGACAGGGTCAGTCCCTGCCACTGAGACTTGGAACCTTCTTTTTTCTTTTAATCCTCTGGTTGCAACCACTATCGTTCCTTTGCTTATTGCTGTCCCTGTTTTTCCGTATGGAGGCAGGCCACCTCCTTACAACAACACTTCTTCCCCTTTCTTATCCCCACTAATGCTTCTTTCTTTTATTTTTCAAGGTTCTTAGTCTCCCCAGGAGTTCTGTGATAGGTGTTTGGGCAGACAGTCTGCTAATCCAGTCCCTGCCTAGAAATCCTTGCCCCTACCCCCTGCCAATGGGCACCCCCCCCACCCGCAGGCACTGACTTCACCTCCTAATTTATCTCCTTTGTCCCACCCATTTGTTTTGCTCCGTCCCTACGTTGTCCTAAAGCCAGTCTGAAATTCTTCTTACGTTAGGTTTGTCCACTTGTCTCCTCAACTGTCCACGTGTGAACTCCTGCCAATTATGTTCTACAGCTTGCATAGCCACACCCTGTTTATTTCCTATGTACATTTCCCGATACCCCAATTGTTCACTGCATGTAGTCTGTACCACCTTTTTTAGAGCTAGCCTTGAATTGCCTGTCTCTTCCTATGTATTTTTTGTTTCCTCAACTGTTTATGTATGAAGTTTCTCATCTGGAACTCTCCCGGGTCGCACCTGAAAATAGGCACTTGGTGTCTAGTGTGCTTACCCGGTTAACAAAAGCAAATAAATAAGAAATAAAATAAACACCACCCCAACAGCATTCCCCTTCCCCCTTTTTTTTGTAAAACTTGCTATGCTGCATAGTGATTTAGTGTTCTGATTGTAAGAATAAGCAATATGTGGGTGTGTACAAGAAGGAAAGCTAACAGTCTTCAGAAAATACCCCTTTCTCTGAGAATACGCTGGAGTTAGGAAGCGAGCAGTTGTTTGGTTCAAGCGCGACTGTTCGCACGATCGCAAAGCCCTCACACAGCGCTCGCTCTTCCTTTTTTTTTTCCCCAAATACTTTTCTGCCTTTTAAATTGTCTCTAAGAAGGAGACTTAGCCCCTTGAACAAGTGCTAGCATTTGAAGCTCTCCTATGTCCCAGGAGAGCCCTTTTAAGTTTCCGTAAGAAAGTACCTAAAAGTAAAAGTGTCAGCTGTAGGCTTGTTAATTTCAGCCGATGGCTTGACTGTTTCCTCTAGAGCTTATTCATTTAGCTCTATTATGCTGGATGTTGTGGACTGCATAAACAGTCTGTCCTGGGTTTTTATTTTGTATTTTAGGAGGGATGTTGCTCTATTTCTCTGAATGCCAGGACAATACCCTACTGCAGCAGTTTCTATTTTTGGGTCTGAAACCCGTCGGCATTTCAGTTTACCTAATGGCCTGTCAAGGCAAAACAAGCCCCTGCTCCTTGCAATCCTTCATAAAAGAACAGCTGCTATTTAATAAATAATAAAAACGTTTTCTTTTCTGTGCTCATTAGAGGTGGGGCTATGTAATCATTTCTGTTAAAGGAGAACTTATAAGATAATACAGACTAGATTTTACCTGAAAAAGGTAATGCTGTGTAAGTAAAAGTGTTGTTGTCGGCTTCTGGAAAATAAAAGGGGAGGTCTGTTTGCCTGAAGCTCTTGCAGGATACTGAGGGTCACTATAGAGGATCAGTGGCCCCTAGTGGCCCAGTTTTAAACAGTCCAAGCTGTCAATCACTTCCAGACTTCCTAGTTGTCATTCAAACTCTCTTAGAAAAGCATTATTTTTGATATAAAAATGCTTTTGGGATTCTTTCAATGTATAAAAGATAGAGTTGCTGTTTAAACCAATGTTTGGGAAAATAATAAACCTGTTTTAATGCTGGAACAGATACTTGGTCACATGATCAGGGAGACAGGTACTTAAATCCTACCTTCCCAAGTAACAGATCAGATAGGGTCAGTTCCTCCTGACCTAGCTGGAGAAAGGTTCCAGAGAGAGAGAGCTAAAGAAAGCTGTTGTGTTGCTATTGATTTGTTTATTTAATTTTTTTTTCTTTCTTGGTGCTGAATTTGTTTATGCTGAAATAAACAAACATCCCGCTAAGTAAAGAGTGGGTTGCACCTGAATTACTGCCTCTGTGTGTGTTTTTTGTCTGCCTGTAGAACCCACCCAGTAACATCCCTGTTTACCCCCCCCCAAAAAAAAAACACCAGAGTGTTTGCTCTATTGCAGATTTTAGTGCCATCTGCAAAGAGGCACACCTTCCCTCTAGTCCCTCCACAGTGTCACTATTAAATACATTAAGGAGAACTGGACTCAGTACTGATCTTTGTGGCAGCCCAGTGGTCACCCTTCCGTCCTCGGAATGAACTCCGTTTACATAGAAACATAGACTTTGTCGGCAGATAAGGACTGCTTGGCCCACCTAGTCTGTCCATTTCCCCAACTACAGGATAAGCTGCAGATCCTAGTTAATCAACAGCCTATTTCTTCCTACGCCCCACAAGAATTGCCTTATGTTTGTCCCATGCATTCTTGAATTCTCCCACAGTTTTAGACCCCACAACCTCCTCAGGAAGGCTGTTCCATGTGTCCACCACCCTCTCTGTAAAAAAATACTTTGTCATATTGCCCCTGAGCCATCCCCCCTCTGTCTTCATGTAACCCCCAGGGGGCGCTATCCCAAGAGGCTACTACCTACCTGCCCTAACTGCAGCAGCGAGGGCCAGATCCGTTAATGGTGCCTCCACCCAGAGGTCAGGGTTAGAACAGTCGAGATTGACTCGGTCACAGCCCTCTGGGTTGCTGCAACCCCTCTTTCTCCCCACCAGTGGCCCAAGCAGTTCAATTCCAGAGTCCTTACCACATACACTTACCCTCCCCGGCTCGAGCCAGTCAGCTCACTCTGGGGACCTCCTGGAAAGTAAGGTACAGTTACACCACATTCACTGTGCAGTATTCCACCATTAACACACAGACTAGCCAGTGTACTTTTGCAAAACAAGCAATCTGATTTATTCGAGGGAGGAAATAACAAAGACACGGGGGGAATCAGGTTGATTAGCTTAACACTACACTATATGAAAATCCACCTATGGCTCTGTACACAGGCCTAACCTATCAATTATTGTCTATGGGTACCCAAGCTCTAATGGCTAGTTCCTCGATGCAGCTGGTTGGGGCCCTGACACAAGCGGGCATTTAATTCCTGAGCAGATCAGATGGAGCCAGAAAGCTCAATTTGTGCAGTCAACAATACAACAAAACGCTCTGTGTATTTGTTTATGAGATTTAATAGGGGAGCTACCCTGATGCAGTACTCACAACTCCAGCCAAGAACCACTCTTTCACCACTTCCAGGGCTGAGCCTGTGCTTCATCAGCCTCCTCACACATTTATATGGAAACAACAGAGGGGTACCATACCAGGCAGCTGCTTCTAGGACCCGAACGAACTCGCAGCGATTGCGGGCGTTACACTGCAGCTTCAACGTCCTGACAGACTGAGCGCGATTCAGCAGATTCTCCAGTCCTCTTCAGGTGAAGCCTGGTAGGTAGCTGTGTTTATACACAGCCTCCTCTGACCGCACGCCGGTGGATTTAATCTGAAGCTTTCTGGCTATGCAAAAACGGCCGCCTCAGGCCTCTCACGCGCTTCCCGCGTGAACACTCAACGGCGAGAAGCTCAGAGCTCCCTTCTCTTCTACAGTCACAGCGCCTCTGCCCCTAACTGCATAGGGCAATCCTCACAGTTCGGGCGCTACCTGACCTCATAGGCTGGCTACACATGCCAATCATTTTCTCCTGCTCTCAGTGGTGCAAAGAAGCACCATAGCCCATAATGCCACTTCCCAGTATTACTAGCTGTCTCTTCATTGGTCAGTCGACTCCCTATCGCGTGCTCACGATCTAATTGGTCCACTTCAGCAGTTCAGGGCCAACATGGTGGGGCACCACAGAAACAGTCCAGGCTGCAAGAAAGCAGGTTAGAACAAGCTATATCCTCATTATCACTCTTAACAATTTCCCGTAAATGGTTACATCTTTACAACGTGCTCCCTCTGCACTATCAGCGACAGCAAAAACAGAGCACTTAGGCAGCAGCTCAAGCGGGACTCGAGCAGGGAAACACACAGACCCCCCCTCCAGTCAAACCAATTATAACAACACGCAGGCAGCCCTTAAAGGGACAGTACACAGAGGCTCTAAAAGCACTCACAGCATTGCCATTTAAAACGGCTTAAACGACAAACGCCAACCACCAGGGGAACACTTAGGCAGCTCCTAGGAGGCTTTTAGGAACCCCCATTTATAGGGGGGTTACACTCAAATTGTGTTCCCTTGTTCTTGCACATCTCTTTTTCTGAAAGATGCTACCCTCTTGGACTTTGTTGATTCCACTGAGGTACTTAAAACTTTCTATCATGTCCCCCCTCTCCCTCCTTTCCTCAAGGGTATACATATTAAGCTCCTTTAGTCTCTCCTAGTATGGCTTCTCTTGCAGACCCTGCACCATTTTAGTTTCTCTCCTCTGGACTGCCTCCATCCTGTCTATGTCCTTGCGGAGATGGGGTCTCCAGAACTGGACACAGTACTCCAGATGGGATCTCACCAACTGTCTGTACAGAGGGATAACAACTTCCTGTTTTCTGCTGGTGATGCCTCTCCCTGTACATCCCAGTATCCCCCCAGCCCTCCGTACTGCCTTCTCACATTGCTTGCTAACCTTAAAGTCAGCTGATATGATTACCCCCAGGTCCCTTTCCATTTTTGTTATTTTAACTACCTCCCCCCCCCAATTGTGTAATCTTACACTGGGATTTTGTTTCCCAGGTGCATTATTTTGCACTTCTTTGTACTGAATCTCTAATTCCTAAATTACTAAATTCCTTACCCTTTCTGGGGGAAGAAAGGCTCTGGCTAGCTTTGAAATTTGTGAAATATTGAAGCTCTAGAACTGCCCCGGAGTGAAATGGTTAAAACCATTCCAAAATAGAATTTTGGCACGAGAGCAGCTCTATCTGTGTCATTTCAAACTTGAACTGTCAGATCTTTACGAGCCAAACTCACTAAGGTCTGTGTGGAAGCTGTAACCTACACTAGCCAAATGGCTACCTAAATAATAACAACCATTGATGGTCCCAACACCCAAGACTCAAGTCAGGGGACCAGAAATACTAACACCATTCTAATAATATGAAAATGGAACATAAGTATAATAAAACACACACACGCGTACACATACACACCCCTAAAGTCCCAAAGGGGACAAAATGCTAACAGGACATAAGTAGTGCCCACACTAAGTTGCCCAATCCCCACCAAGTAGAGGTTCTGAGAGGGGCAGGTTGGGGGGGAGGTCTATAATATAGCAAGACTCCATTAGAAGAAACAACATTACTAAGGTGAGTAATTTTTTCTTCAAACAACATGAAGTCTTGCTATATTATAGACATTACAGAATACACAGCAGTACCTCCATGGAGGAGGGCAGAACCTACTTAGGGAATAGGCTCTGAAGAACAGCTGTACCAACCGAGCATCTCTCCTGGCCTGGACATCCAGGAGTAATGCTTGGTAAAAGTGTACCGTTTTCCAAGTAGCAGCCTGGCAAATCTCTAATAAAGGAATATCTCTGGCAGCAGCTAGAGCGCAGCTGTACCCCTGGTAGAATGAGCCCTCAAACCGGGGGGGGGGGGCTCTGCCCACTTTCTGATAACAAAATTGGATACAAGAGACAATCCACCTGGCTATTGATCTCTTAGTGGCAGGTTTGCCTTTTCCCAACTTCACTATAGGTAAGGAAAAATTGGAGGGATTCGAACCTGTGACCTTTGGTACGCTCTATATAATAACTAAGAGCTCTCTCAACATCCAGGCTGTGCAACCTCCTCTCACCCGAAGAGGAGTGATCAGTGAAAAATACTGGAAGGGAGATAGATTGATTAAGATGGAAATCTGAAATCACCTTAGGCAAAAACTTCCTATTAGTCCTAAGGACTACCTTATCCTAGTGGAAAGAAATAAAGTCAGTCTCCACTGACAAGGCTTACCAATTCACTTATCGTCTGGCAGAAGTGATAGCCACTAGAAAAACAGTTTTCAAGTTAGGTACTTAAGCTCTGCAGAAGACAGAGGTTCAAAGGGTTGCATTAACTGGGCAATGCAAACATTAAGGTCCCAAGCAGGGGCCGGTTCCCGAAAGGGAGGATTAGTGTGGAGTAATCCCTTAAAAAACTTGGAAAACACAGGATGAGAGGAAAGAGGGGATGACTTTCCTGCTGACACAAAAGCAGACACAGCTGCCAAATGAACTCTCAGGGTAGCTGGTCTGAGACCCAGAATTAAGATGTACCATGTAATCTAACAAAATGGGCAATTCAGCAGATTCTGGGAAATATTTTTCCCAGCACACCAAATGAAAACCTTTTCCATTTAGAACTATAAGTAGCCCTAGTGGAAGGCTTTCTGGAAGCCTTTAGGATCTCAAGAACACCCTGAGAGAGTGTAAATCAGCAAACTCTTAACTCCTCAAGAGCCAGGCCTTGAGGTTGAGGATTGAGGTCGGATACCAAACCCTTCCTGGGCACAAGTCAACAGATTGTGATTCCTGGGGAGGCACAGGGAAGATGGACTGTCAGAGACAGAAGGAGTGGGTACCAGGGCTGCCTGGCCCAATCCGGGCAATCAGAATCACCCTGCAAGGCTGAGATCTGATTTTGACTAGTACTTTGAATAGGAGAGGAAGGGGAAGCATAGAGGAACTTCCTCCCAATCCAGAAAAGGGCATCCAGGGAACTGAGCCCAGCACTGGAGGCTTGCAACAGAACAGAGGAAGTTTGTGATTGTCTGGGGCTGCAAAAGATCTATCTGAGGATGCCCCACCTGGCAAAAACTATCCTACTTGAGGATCCAGGGACCATTTGTGATGGCCCTGGGAAATCCTGCTGAGGGCATCCGCTGGACATTGTCCTTCCCTGGAAGATGAACTGCTATGAGGGAAGTGTTCAGGGAATAGGCCAGAGACCACAACTTCATTGCCTCGGTGCACAAGGCTGAAGACCGAGTGCCCCCTGTTTGTTGATGTACCACATTGTTGTGGTGTTGTCTGTTCTGACTTGTATCACCTTGTCGTGGACAGATGCAGAAAAAGCTTGAAAAGCTAAAAAGACAGCTCTGAGTTCCAGCAAATTGATGTGGAGCAGAGATTCCTGGGGGGACCAAACTCCCTGAGTGGAAAGGTCGCCCGTGTGGGCTCCCCAACCCAAAAGGGAAGCATCTGTAGTGAGAGTCAAGTCGTGAGAAGGGGAAATGAAGGGGACCCTGCTCTTAAATTGCTCTGATCCTGCCACCACTGGAGAGCTAGGATCAAGGTTCGAGTCACTGGGACCAACTTGGAAAGGTGGTCTCTTCTCTGAGACCAAAAGGTTCTCAAGTGAAACTGAATGTCTCTCATCTGAAATCTGGCTCCTGCACAACAGTTGTGGATGCAGCCATGTGCCCAGGAGCTGCAGAAAGTGTCTTGCTGGTCGAGAGACCTGCAGAGTGAAGGAAGAGGCCAGAGCCACTAAATTCCTTACCCTTTCTGGGGAAGAAAGGCTCTGGCTAAGCTTGTGTCCAATTCTGCCCCTATAAAGGTGAGTACCTGGACTGGTTCCAGAACCGACTTTGGTAGGTTTAACAGAAAACCCAGGGAGGTGAAAAGCTGCTGGGTGACCTGCAGGTGAGATTTTACCTGTTCTGGGGACTGGCCTACAATGAGCCAGTCGTCTAGATGAGGAAAACAGCAATCCTCTGCCTCCTTAAGTGGGCCACTGCCACTGCTAGACACTTTGTGAATACCCTTGGAGCAGAGGTAAGGCCGAAGGGCATTGCTCTGAACTGGTAATGACCTGAGGCAGTTCGAATCTGAGGTACTTTCGATGGGATCTTCTGATTAGGACATGGAAATAGGCATCCTTGAGGTCCAGGGAGGCTAGCTAGTCCCCTGGCCTTAGGGAAGGTAAAATCATTGCCAGAGTTACCATTTTGAACTTTGGTTTCAAAAGATGCTTGTTCAGATATGTGAGATCTAAAATGGGCCGCCATTCCTCCTTGTGTATCAGCCCTGTTGCAGATCTTTGTGTCATCTGCAAAGAGGCATACTTTTCCTTCCAGTCCCTCTGCAGTGTCACTTATAAAGACATTAAAAAGGACTAGACCCGGTACTGAACCCTGCGGTACCCCACTAGTAACCTCTCTTTCTTCAGAGTGGACTCCATTTACAATTACCTTCTGTGTCCTGTTGTCCAGTCAACGTTTTACCCAGGCTACCACCCTGGGACCCACCCCCAGGATGGTTAATTTGATTATTAATCTTTTGTGTGGGACTGTGTCAAATGCCTTGCTAAAGTCTAGGTAGGCCATATCCACAGCCCCTCCCTGGTCTACTACTTTGGTCACCCGTCAAAGAAATCAATTAGATTCGTCTGATATGATCTTCCTGCTGTGAACCCATGCTGCCTTGGGTCCTGTGCCCCGCTGGCCCCTAGGTCGTCAACAATTCTTTCCTTCAGAAGTGATTCCATCACTTTCCCTACCACAGAGATCAAACTGACAGGTCTGTAGTTTCCTATCTCTGTCTTGCTTCCACTTTTGTAAAGTGGAATCACATTTGCCTTCCTCCAGTCCTCAGGTACCACACCATCTTCCCATGATTTGTTAGAAAGATTAGTCAGTGGTGTCACTAGTTCTCCCCTTAATTCTTTTAGAATTCTGGGGTGAATTCCATCAGGTTCCATTGCTTTGTCCACCTTCAGTTTTAGGAGTTCTTTCAGAACCCTTTCTTCTGTGAAAGGACTGAGCTCAACCCCCCCCCCCCCATCCAGAGTGCTTCTGTTAAGGATTAGGCACCTCCCCTCCCCCTCCTCCTCTTTGTGAATACTGAGCAGAAGTATTCATTGAGTATCCTTGCTTTTCACTGTCATAGTGCGGACCCCTTCCTTCCTTCTCTGTCTCCTCGAGAAGGCCCTGGTCTTTGGAGGGTAGGGACCATCCTTTTGGAATTCCACTGTCCCGGTCACCTCATGGGGGATTCTTCAGGGCACAGCCTAGGAAGTTCCAGCATGGTTGATCGGCTGTAGGGTTTTCCGGAGCTACTCCTTCCCTTGGGACTCTTGGTGTGCTCTCTTACCTGGACAGAGGATGGTCGCCTTCTGTTGTTGGCTTAGCCCCCACTCCTCTGTCACCATCTCCTGCTTTCCCAGGCATTCTTGGTCCTAGGGGACCTCTCTCCTAGGAGCAATTCAGAGATGCGGCTGCTCACTTCCCTACATACGTCAGGGTCGTGGACAAGCGGGTGTTCCACCAGCCCCGAGCAGCCAACCTCAAGATCTCAAGGTCTTCCGCTCCCTCATCCTCCTCTTTGGGAGGAGAGAACCCTCTGTCCACATCTCCGCTGCTGCTGATCTCGCAGAGTATCAGCGTTTCCTCGTGAGGATGATGGAGGACCTGCATGTCACCCCACCCACTCAGCACAATCCGGAGCATTTGTCGCGCGCCTTCCTAGGCGATTTCAGTGCAGACACCCTTGCGGTGCCTGCCTGGCCTGCTCCTTTCCAGGAGGCGTCATTGCAGTGCTGGCAAAGACCCTTTTCCGGAGTCCCAGCCCCCAGGGATCTGAGCCAGAGGTATTGTCTCTCCCCCCCCCCCAACCTGGAGTCTCCAGGTCAATGCCATCATCCTCGGTCAGAATTGACTCAGCTGGACACTCCTGATGGGCTTCGCGCCCTCCACCGTGACCGGCCCCAGATCAAGATTCCATGGATTTTGACTTCTGGGGGAGGAGGACCTTCTATTCGGCACCGTTGCTTCTTTCTATTTCTGCTCATCAGGCCCACTGTGCTACCTATGATAGGTTTCTGTGGTCCAGACTAGGTCAACTCCTAGCCTCTATTTCTGATTCGGAGGTAACCAGACAAGCCACTGCACGCTCTGCACATGGCCTGGAGCTGGCAAGGCACCAAGCGAGGGCATCTTACGACGCCAGCGAGGTAGCTTCCAGGGTCGTAGGGATAGCGATCTGCACTAGGCAGATGGCATGGCTGCGTCTTTCCCAGTTGTCACTCTTGGCTTGGCGTAAGGTGATTTCCTCTGCGTACCGGAGGACGCACCTTTTCTCCTGTAGGGTGAGGCGGCGTCTGTTGAGGCAACCTCCTGCCCCTTCTGGGGGTTCCCCATCTCACTGTCCCCAGTCTCAGGCCTCACCAGTCCCATAAAGGTTCTCCCTCTCAGTGTTTCCCACACTGGGAGCTAAAGGACTTAGTCCTTTAGGGTCTAGGGCCCCCTGCAGGGGAACTATGCCGGGCGCTAGGACCCAGCAGGAGCAAACTTTTTGCAAGAGGGCCGGTGCCAGAGATGGAGCCGCGAGGAGCGGCACCGTGAGCCTCGGCTCGTATGGCAATGACTATCTCGGCGTCGACCCTCCAACCGCCTCAGTTCCTTTTTTCCCACCATCGAGTGCGCTTCAGTGATGACGTCGCTCGCCCTCCGGGAGTCAAACTTCAAACTAGCAGCATAGTTTTCAGTTTATTGTTTTGTAATTTATCTCGAATAAGTACAGTTTATTTTTAAACGTTATTTATTGAGAAAAAGAAGTCTTCAGCCCTCCATTGACTGAGTCAGCTATGAGCTGGTCAGGTGATGGTAGGGAGACTTCGTATGAAAGCTGTTCAATCAGCTGGGCTGGATCTGGTCTGCCGCCCTCTCCGGAGGGAGGGTCTGACAATGGACGATCCAGTGCTCGGGAGGATCGGCGGTCCCCGGAAGCATAAAAAAGAAGCGCTCACTCGGCACCATTCGGCTCGGGCTCTTCATCAGCACACAGGTCAAAAAGAAGGCATCGCTGAGGTCGCCTCTGGTATGTTCAAGGCCGATCGCTGGTCGCTGGGGGTCAGGTGTCGGTCTCCTCCTTCGGAGTCACCAGTTTCTGTCTCCGGTGACTGACCTCTTCAACATTGGAGCCCTTCCCGCCTCTTGAAAGGGCTTCCGATGAGCAGTTTCATCAGAGGGCTGCTTTTATGGAGGAAAGGGCTCGGAGGTTTGTCCAGCTACCTGGCCCGGTCACTCCGAGGCCTTCAGGCCTTTCTGGGGAGTGGGTAGGGCGGTTGGACCTTCCTAGTTGCGCGGTGCCATCTTCAGTGCTGTCGACTCCGCGCACAGGTGTTTTCCCCCCCTCACAAGGCTGCGGTGCAGGGGGCCACACCGATGCCTTTATATACTTGTATTCTTCCTTGTTTTTCTTCAAATCGAAGTCTTCGAGGCCCTGGATTGCTTTCGGCGCCGTCAGGGACACTCTCTGCATCGATGGGTCTCTCCGCGCCGTCCTCAGCACCAGTGCACCTGTCGACACTGTCTACTGCGCCGCTGGGATTGTCGGCGCTGTCCTCGGCACTGATGCGTCTGTTGGCACCCTCCTCGGTGCCACTGGGGTTGTTGTCACTGATGTGCCTGTCAATGCCGTGGTCTCTGTTGGCGCCATGTGCTGGGTTGTTTCCAAAGGCAAGGGAGAAGGCACCGTGTTCTTCTTCAGTGCCGAGGCTTGGTGCGGCGCTGTCCAGCCTTCAGGGGTTCTTGACTCTGAATCCTTTCTCTTCTTCGTTTCATCCTGATTTTCACAACTTTCCTGTCCATACAGTCCCTCCTGGACTGTCAGGAGATGATATTGAGCCTGACCCAGATCTTCGACTGGGTGATAATGTTGAAGGAGCAGGGATCAATCCTGCTGCAGAGCCTGTGGTTGAAGACCTGTCATTTAAGTCTCTGCTGAAAAATTTTAATTGTACTCTTTCTCTCCAGACTATGGATGTCGATCCTGGGAAGCTCTTAAGACTCCAATATCTTCATGTCCCGGAGATCCCTATGGATTTAACTCCTCCCGTACAACCATCCTTTGAGACGCTTTCTCAGATGGTATGGAATAATCCCGCTCTCATTCCTTCTGTGGCTAAGTCCATAGACAGGAAATATGCTGCTACCAAGGATCGACCCATTTTGGCCTCCCAGGCCTTTGCTGACCCTATTGTAGTCCTGGCAGAGAATGATAAGGCCGTTCTTCCTCAGGCATATACAGCCCAGCCTATAAAAAATGAATCTCACAAGATAGACACCTTAGGTAAGAGAGACTTTGCTGCCTCTACCCTAGGTATGCGTATTGCCAGCTACCAGGGCTATTTCTCTCAGTATGAGTATGTTCTTTGGCATTTGCTCAAACAGATGGTGGAAGCTCTGACCAAGTCGGACACTAGTTCAGAGCTACTTCAGACCATAACCAGGGTTATCAAGTTCAACAACCAGCAGGTTAAAACATCTATGGACGCTTTCGATACTGCTTCCCGAGCGGTGGGCATTTGTACCTGTCGTCACTCCTGGCTACGCACTTTGGGCTTCAGGAATGATGCCTAACAGCAGGTCATGGCATTACCCTTTGATGGTATGTATCTGTTTGGGCCTCAAGTAGAGCAAGGTCTGGAGGCCACGCAGAAGACTAGGTCGGCTATTAAAACAGCTCAACCCGCTCCCACCCCTTCTTGGGGGGGTGTTAACAAGTGTCAATTTCACAACTGTCAGTCCTTTTGAGGCAAGGGCAGGGGAGGTTTTAACAAAAACCAAGCCCCCCAGCCTCAAAAGAAAATGCAACAGAAGGCACAAGGGCCCAAAGCGCCGAGTGCCACCTTCCGAGTTTCTGACCCAGGTCCCACCTCAACTGCCCGAGATGGACCCTTCCTCAGCGGTGGGAGGACGTCTGACTCAG
The DNA here is from genome assembly GCA_016271365.2 of Neoceratodus forsteri. Classification (NCBI taxonomy): domain Eukaryota; kingdom Metazoa; phylum Chordata; order Ceratodontiformes; family Ceratodontidae; genus Neoceratodus; species Neoceratodus forsteri. Next base: position 1,057,946,268 of record CM028130.1, on the reverse strand, counting down.
TTCTACAACCAGTGGAAGTCCATAACATCAGACAAATGGGTCCTCCGGATAATCCACGAGGGGTACTCCCTCAACCTTTCAGAAGCCCCTCCGGATCGTCCCCACAAACGACAGCCCAGGCTGTCAACAATACAGTCAGACCTTCTTGCCTCAGAGATACAAGACCTTCTGAACAACAGGGCAGTAGAAATAGTTCTGCTGGATCAACGAAACACAGGTTTATACTCCCATTACTTCCTGGTCCCGAAAAAGACCAGTGGCATGTGCCCCATTCTGGACCTCAGAAAGTTAAACGAGTTTCTTTTCAAGGAAAAGTTCAAGATGATATCACTCGGGACCCTGTTAACCTTGCTTCATCAACACGATTGGCTAGTTTCCCTGGACATGCAGGACGCTTACCAACATATTCCTATACACCCAAAACATCACAAATACCTACGGTTTGTAGCACTGGGCCAGCATTATCTGTTCAGAGTCCTGCCCTTTGGGCTATCCTCGACGCCACGGATTTTTACAATGTGTTGTGCAATTCTCACATTGCATCTCAGAAAGATCAGAATACAGGTGTTCCCATATCTGGACGACTGGCTTCTAGCAAGCCCTTCCAGTCAAGGAACTCTCGACACCATAGCCATGGCCTCAGACTTTCTCATGTCCATGGGAGTCACGCTAAATCTCAAGAAATCGCAGTTGCAGCACTCCCAGAAGCTCCTTTTTATAGGAACTCTTCTGGACACCTCCTGTCCGAAAGCTTTTCTACCAGAGGACAGAAGGCGCGATATCCTACAGATGGCCCGATACATCAGAGAGAAGAACAGCTCAGTTCGAGCTATCTCGATGCAATGGATGCTGGGTCTCATGGCATCCTCGGTGTTCATTGTACCCCTAACACGCCTCCACATGAGAACCTCTCAGTGGATGCTCAGTACTCAATGGTCCCCAACCACTCACCCTCAGTCCTTTTTCATCAAGGTGACAGAACCTTTGAAGAGGTCACTCACCTGGTGGTCGCAAGAGGACAACCTTCTGGATGGGTATCCCTTTGCTTCCCTGGATCATCAGATTTCCATTACCACGGACACGTCCCTGATGGGGTGGGGAGCTCACTGTCAGAATCTCCACACTCAAGATACGTGTACTTGGGACGAGTCCCAGCTTCACATAAATCTCCTAAAAATGAGAGCCGTCCTTTATGCAGTCCAGGCTTTGAAGGACGTTCTTTGTCACAAGAACATTCTCCTTCAAACGGACAACAAAGCAGTGATGTATTACATCAACAAGCAGGGCGGTGCACACTCTTACCCTTTATGCGGGGAAACAATGAGAGTGTGGGAATGGTGCCTAGAGTACAAGGCTCTAATTCAGGCAGTCTACCTGCCGGGAATGCAGAACGAACTGGCAGACCATGTCAGCAGAACAGAGACAGATCCTCACGAGTGGTCTCTCGACTCAACCGTAGTTCAGTCACTATTCATAGAGTGGGAAACTCCAGACCTGGATCTTTTTGCATCCCCACTCAACACAAAACTGCCTCTCTTCTGCTCCAGAAATCCAGGGCCTGGCATTTTCTGTCAGGATGCGTTCAGGCTGCAGTGGACAAAATGCTTTCTATACGCCTTTACTCCTCTTCCACTAATTCAGAGGGTATTTCTCAAATTCGAGTCCCAGGGGGACAAAATGATCCTCATTGCTCCCTTCTGGCCTCAACAGATATGGTTTCCGTTACTCAACAGTATGTTGGAAACCCCTCTGAAAGTGCTTCCCCTTCAGATGAACCTTCTGACTCTGGGGCCTGTGATCCATCCCAATCTGAGGTCGCTTCACGTTTGGCTCCTGAAGAGATAGAAGTGAGCAGGCTCAATGTCTCTCGAAGAGTTTCAGATATTCGTTTGGCTGTGCTCAAGCCAGCCACTAGAAAACCTTACGCAGCCAAATGGAAGCGTTTTTCTCTCTGGTGTGCAAAATCCTGTTTGAATCCTTTTTCCTGCCCACCAAATAAAGTTCTAGAGTACCTTTTAGACCTGTCAGATTCAGTTCTGCAATACTCTACAGTCAAAGTTCACCTTTGTGCCATTTCAGCTTATCATGAGCCAGTACTTTCCTTATCACTGGCTCAGTTACCAATAGTTAAGAGGTTTCTTAGGGGTATTCTGCATACCGGACCTCCTATCAGACGTCCAGTCACAGCCTGGGACATTAATCTTGTGCTAGACGTGCTCACTCGAAAGCCTTTCGAGCCTCTAGCTACCTGTGAGCTGAAATTTCTCACTTGGAAAACGGCCTTCCTGGTGGCCATTACCTCGGCCCGCAGGGTCTCTGAAATACATGCTCAGAATTCCATCTAAACAAACCTTTGGTCCTACCTACTTACTTTGCAAACTTCCAAAATAAAGGAGAGCATACCCTTCATGTAGATGTCAAAAGAGCTCTGCATTTCTATTTGGATAGAACAAAAGAAATTCGCAAAGCTCAACAACTGTTTGTTTCCTTCAGTGAGACCCGGCTGGGTCAACCTGTCGCTATCAGATGCATTTCGCCGTGGCTGGTGGCATGCCTTCGCCACTGTTATGCCATGGCGCAAGTTAAGCTGGAGGGCAGAGTGTACACTCACTCTACTAGAACAGTCGCGGCATCCCTGGCGGAAATCAGCAAAATGCCCATTGCAGACATTTGCAGTGTGGCTACCTGGAGCTCAGTGCATACTTTCGTCAAGCACTGTGCCCTGGATGTCCCTGCCAGGTGACATCTTTCATTTGGCAGGACTCTCCTTAATGGACTGCTGTCTTAAATCTGTGAGCTCTTGGTCTCTCCTACCGCCCTCTCGGGGGATTATTAGCCCCGGTACTCTCCCATCAGTGTGAATGAGTGGTGGAGACTTTATGTCCAAGAAGATATGGAAATTACATACCTACTGTAATTCTTGATCTTCTTGGATGACGTCTCTCCACCACTCATTCACACACCCACCCACCATCACCCAAGCTCGCCTCTGTTGTTGGTCTTCACTCCCTCAATCTTTAGGCTGCGAAGATTTCTTTGTTGACCCTTCTTATACGGGTCACTCGGACTATCTTATGTCCGTTTTTTTGGTTAGGCTATCCTTTTAGGTTAGTTACGCTGCACCTCCTCGGAAAAGAAGGCACTGAGGTGGTTGGAGGGTCGACGCTCAGATAGTCATTGCCGCACGAGCCGAGGTTCGCGGCGCTGTTCCTAGCCGCTCCATCTCTGGTGCCGGCCCTCTTGCAAAAAGTTTGCTCCTGCTGGGTCCTAGTGCCTCCTGCTTAGATCCCATCAGTGTAAATGAGTGGTGGAGACTTCGTCCAAGAAGATCAAGAATTGCGGTAGGTACGTAATTTTCTTTTCCCCATTGTTGCTCCACCCCTCCTCCTAGCCTGTTTGCTAGTGCATTTCTAAGGCACTCTCCCATCTTGCCAAAGTCAGCCCTCCTGAAGTCCAGTACCCTCACTTTTGTATGGCTTGACTCTGTAGCTGAGTTTATCGTGAACCACACTGTTTGGTGGTCACTTCTTCCCAGATGGCTACCCACTTCTAGATCTGAGATCCTCTCACTGTCCCTATTTGAGACTACGAGGTCTAAGATTGCTCCCTCATATGTTGGTTCCCAAAACTAGCTATCTGAGGTATGCCATCTGTAGGGCATCGAGAATGGCCCTGCTCTTGGATGTGGCTGCAGCAAAGGTGCTTCAAGTTAACATCTGGCACATTCAGGTCCCCCATCAACATTATTTCCCCTTTCTCTGCCATCCTAAGGATGTTTTCTGTCATATCCTTGTCCATTCCCTCCCCCTGACATGGGTGTCTGTATACAACCCCTGTGCAGATTGCGGTGCCATTTCCAGTCTCCAAGGTGACCCACAGTACCTCCTCTCCTCCCTGTTTACTCTTTTGTTCCTCTTTTACCGTCTATTCCCAACCAATTCCTTACCCACTTTGCCACTTTTGGCCCCATTCCCGGGCTTCCCAGCTTGTTTATTAGTCTCCTATGTGGAATGGTGTGAAAAGTCTTACTGACATCTAGGTAGGCCACATCCACCGCTCCACCCTGATCTGCTTCTCTCGTCACCCAGTCGAAGAAATCTATCAGATTTGTTTGACGTGACCTTCCCCAGTGAATCAATGCTGCCTCAGATCCTGTAAGTTGCTAGTATCAAGACATTCCACAATCCTTTCCTTCAACAGATATTTCATTAATTTTCCCACCACCGAAGTCAGACTTGACAGGCCTGTAATTTACATCTTTCTCCCTGCTACTGCTTTTGTGAAATGGGACTACATCTGCTCTCCTCCAGTCCTCTGGGACCACTCCTGTCTTCGGTGAGTGGTTGAACAGGACTGTCAGGGGTGCAGCCAGCACCTCTCTGAGCTCCTTCAGTATCCTTGGATGTATCCTGTCTGGCCCCAGTGCCTTGTCTGCTCCTCTCCTCCTTAGCCTTACAATCCCTCCTCTGGTTTTTCTCCTTTCACTTGCATATCTGAAAAATGTCTTATCCCCTTTCTTTACTGCCTGTGCTGTTTTCTCCTCCGTTTGCACCTTTGCACTCCTGACTGCTTTCCCTGCCTCCCTCTGTGTCTTGGGATACACCTCCCTATTCTCCTCCCTCTGTGTCTCCTTATACTTCCTGAATGCTAACTTTTTTGCTCTTACCTTCCCAGCCACCTTTTTTGAGAACCGTAGCGGTGTCTTTTCTTTCCTCTTGCTTTTGCTTAGTTGTCTGATGCAGAGGTTTGTTGCCTTTCCTATGGCCTCTTTTAGTGGTGCCCACTGTTCCTCCCCTACACCAATGTCCTCCTCCCCTGCCAGGGCATCCCTGAGGCATTCCCTCAACTTTGTGAAGTCAGCATTCCTGAAGTCCAGGACCCTTATAGAAACATAGACATTGCAACTTCTAAAGTCCAGATTATCAATCCACCTGTTCCAGGGACCCCTTCAAAGGGGGAGTGAAAGTCCACGCATCATCATGCCATATGTTCTTCTAACTGAGTTCGGGCAATCCCCCCAACTAGGTTATGATTCAGTACCTGTCAGCAAACGTCACTGAAACAAAAAAGGTCCATAATCATCAGTCTGCCAATTCAGAGGTACCCCATTCAAGGGGGTAATAGTGCCAGCAGCCATATTTAATTCAGTTCCCTCTGAAGAGTCCACCAGTAGTCCCCTGGGTTGTGGGAACCATGAGGAGTGAAGTGTTAAATGCAGATGGGGTAAGTGAGTGCCGCTGTGTTTTCCTTTTAACATCTTATGTGAAACATGGAAACATAGAATTTGACGGCAGATAAGGACCGCTTGGCCCACCCAGTCTGCCCATTTCCCTACCTGATGGATAAGCTGCAGATCCTAGTTAACCAGCAGCCTACTTCTTCTTACCCCCACCCCTTAGAATTGCCTTGTGACTGTCCCATGCATGCTTGAATTCCACCACTGTTTTTGACTCCACAACCTCCTCTGGAAGGTGGTTCCCCACATCCACAACCCTCTCTGTGAAAAAATACTTCCTTAAATTACCTCTGAGCTGCCCCCCTTCTATCTTCAAATTGTGCCCCCTTGTTCTTGCACACCTCTTTTTTTGAAAGATGCTACCCTCTTGGACTTTGTTGATTCCCTTGAGGTACTTGAAAGTTTCTATCATGTCCCCCCTCTCCCTCCTTTCCTCGAGGCTATACATATTAAGCTCCTTAAGTCTCTCTTCATATGTCTTCTGGTGCAGACCCTGCACATTTAGATTGCCCTCCTCTGGACAGCTTCCATCCTGTCTATGTCTTTGTGGAGATTGGGTCTCCAACTGCACGCAGTACCCAGATGTGGTCTCACCATCTGTCTGTACAGAGGGATAATAACTTCTTGTTTTCTACTGGTGATGCCTCCCCTATGCATCCCAGTATCCCCCAGCCCTCCTTGCTGCCCTGTCACATTGCTTGCTCCACCTTAGGTCATCTGATATGACCACCCCAGGTCCCTTTCCATTTTTGTTGTTGTTAGTATCTCACCCCCATTGTGTACTCTTCCCTGGGTTTTTGTTTCCCAGGTGCATTACCTTGCACTTCTTAGCATTGAATCTAAGCTGCCATACATTTGACCATTCCTCTAACCTTGCCAAGTCCCTTCTCATCCTTTCCACCCCACCTTGTGCATCAACTCTGTTACAGATCTTTGTCTCATCTGCAAGAGAGATACTTTTTCTTCCAGTCCCTCTGCAATAGCGAACACTAAAGACATTGAAGGACCGTCTAATACTGAACCCTGCGGTACCCACTACTAACCCCTTTTTCAGAGTGGACTCCATTTACTATTACTCTCTGTGTCCTATTCTCCAGCCAATTCTTTACCCAGGCTGTCATCTTGGAACCCACTCCCAGGCTGGCTAACTTGTATATTAATCTTTTGTGTGGGACTGTGTCAAATGCCTTGCTAAAGTCTAGGTAGGCCATGTCCACAGCCCCTCCTGATCAACTACTTTGGTCACCCAGTCAAAGAAATCTATCAGATTTGTCTGGCATGACCTTCCCACTGTGAATCCATGCTGCCTTGGGTCCTGTGCCCCTCTGGCCTCTAGATACGCAACAATTATTTCCTTCAGAAGTGATTCCATCATTTTCCCTACCACTGAGGTTAAACTAACAGGTCTGTAGTTTCCTGCTTCTGCCTTGCTCCCACTTTTGTGAAGGGGAATCACATCTGCCCTCCTCCAGTCCTCAGGTACCACCCCATCCTCCCATGATTTGTTAAAGAGGGTAGTCAGTGGTGTCACTAGTTCTACCCTTAGTTCTTTTAGAATTCTGGGATGAATCCCATCAGGCCCCATTGCTTTGTCCACCTTCAGTTTTAAGAGCTCTTTCAGAACCCTTTCTTCTGTAAATGGGCTGGTATCAACTTCTGTATCCAGAGGGTTTCTACTGTTTGTTTTAGGTACCCCCCCTCTTCCTTTGTAAATACTGAGCAAAAATATTTGTTTAGTATCTCTGCCTTTTCACAGTCACCCTCTGCCCACCCTCTGTCCCCTTTATTAAGCCTCACTATCCCTCCCTTGGTCTTCCTTTGCTCCCTGATGTACCTATAAAAGGTTTTATCCCCTTCTTAACTGAGTTGGCTATCTTTTCCTCGGTTTGGGCCTTTGCTGTTCTGACTGCCTTTCCAGCTTCCTTTTGCTTTAACTGATACAGTTCTCTGTCCTGTTCCTTCTGTGATTCCTTGTACTTCCTGAATGCTTTCTTTTTCTCTTGAACCTTCACTGCCATTCCTTTGAGAACCATAGTGGTTTCTTACCTCGTTTCGTTTTGTTTATTTGCTTTACACAAAGGCTTGTTACCTCTGTGATGGCAGTTTTTATTATTCCCCATTGTTCTTCACCCCCCTTCCTGCCCATTTGCTAGTGCATTCCTTAGGCACTCACCCATTTTGGTAAAGTCAGCCCTCCTAAAATCCAGTACCTTTGCCTTTGTATGGCTTGACTTTATTGCTGTGTTTATTGTGAACCATACTGTTCGATGGTCACTAGTTCCCAGATGGCTACCCACTTCTGTGTTTAGAGAAAAGCACCTTTGTTCCATGGTATGGCGTAGTTTTAACTGGTGAAGGAGGGCATTAATATTCCAAACAAATCAGTAACTAATGGTGGGCTAGAAAAGAAGGTTTCTCAAGTGGATGAGCCTCTCCATGGACTTTTGAACTGCTCAAGCAGCAGCCTTTGTAAGGTGTGAAGGTTTATGTTTGTTTCCCTGGAAAGAGCAAAGCTACTGCTAGGCCAACAGCACTACAGCATGGAAGCGGCTTACTCGGGTCCTGAGCCCAAAACGGCTAGTAGAGGGTCGAGCACCCTTTGGAATTTTCATCTTCTGTGCTGCCTGGTGGTGTTCCAGGCAGCATGGAGCTAGTAGAGCAGAGGTCTGGAGAATGTTTGTAGGCTAGGATTGCTACTCTACACTTGGGGGGCTGAGGAGTAGACTGGTGGATAATGATGTCATGTTTCCTCTTGCCCAGTTGACCCTGTCTGCATTTGGTTCAGGACCAGTCTCCACTTACTGTATCCTAAAAGCATGACTGCCTCCACTGGGGTCAAGTGGCACAAAGTCCAAGGAGGCTTCCAGGCAATACTAGCACATAGGGCCGGGGGGGGCTGGTCTGTCCAGTTGTGGGTAAGAGACGCAGAAAGTACGAAGCATCAATTGAATCTCAAAATTAAGAATAAATAAATAAACCAGGCTGCTGGTGTTTGTACTGGTAGGTAGGGCTGGGACATAATGAAGGGAATAGTATTTGATGGGGGCAAAAGGGCCAAGGAGGAGAAGAAAAAATTACTCACCTTAGTAATGTTGTTTCTTCCAATGGAGTCTTGCTATATTATGACAATTGCAGTATGATCCAATCTTGGAACTGCCCCGGAGATGAAATAGTTAACTTTCCATGAAGCATGGAACTCTGAGCGCGAGCTCGGTTAGGAAGCTCTGTCTGTTGTGCTTCAAACATAAACTGTCAGATCTTTACGAGCTAAAACTCACTAAGGTTCTGTGTGGAAGCTGTTAACCTACACTAGCCAACTGGCTACTAACCTAAAGACACATTTCCTGGTCTCAAACAGAGACTCAAGTCAAGAGACCCAGAAAATGAAAAACACAACACCAATTCACCCCAAAAGAGAGGGTGTAAAAACAACAAGGTGGGCATAAATGAAGTGCCAACCCTAAAGCCCAGCCACATCCCAAAACGGAGGTTCTGAGAGGGGCAGGCAGGAGGAGGTCATAATATACAAGACTCCATTAGAAGAAACAACATTACTAAGGTGAGTAATTTTTTCTTCAAACAACATGAAGTCTTGCTATATTATGACAATTGCAGACTACACAGCAGTACCCCCATGGAGGAGGGACAGAACCTACTTAGGGAATAGGCTCTGAAGAACAGCTGTGCCAAACCGAGCATCACTCCTAGCCTGGATGTCCAGGGAGTAATGCTTAGTAAAAGTGTGAACTGTTTTCCAGGTATCTGCTTGACATATTTCTAGAATAGGAATGTCTCTGGTAGCAGCCAGAGAAGCAGCTGTACCTCTGGTAGAGTGAGCCCTCAGGCCTGAGGGGGGAACTTTACCCAACTTTTCATAGCAGAATTGGATACAAGAGACAATCCACCTGGCAATGGATCTTTTAGTGGCTGGCTTCCCTTTACCAACCTCGCCATAAGTGAGGAACAGTTGGAGGGAGTCAAACCTGTGACCCTTGGTACGCTCTATGTAGTAACTAAGGGCCCTCTTCACATCTAGGCTGTGCAGCCTCCTCTCACCAGAGGAGGAATGGTCAGTGAAGTACACTGGAAGTGAAATAGATTGATTAAGGTGGAAATCTGAAACCACCTTAGGTAGGAACTTCCTGTTAGTCCGGAGGACCACCTTATCTCTGTGAAAGGAGATAAAATCCGGCTCCACTGACAACGCTTGTAATTCACTTATGCGTCTGGCAGAGGTGATGGCTACCAGAAAAACAGTCTTCCAAGTCAAGTACTTAAGCTCAGCTGAAGACAAGGGCTCGAAGGGGGTTGCATAAGCTGAGCAATGCAAACATTAAGATCCCAGGCAGGGGCAGGATCCTTGAATGGAGGGTTGGTGTGAAGCAACCCCTTAAAAAACTTGGAAAATACAGGATGAGCTGAAAGAGAAGAGGATTTACCTGCACAGCTGCCAAATGCACCTTCAGGGTAGCTGGTCTCAGCCCCAGAGAATTCAGATGGACCATATAATCCAGGACTGTGGGTAGATCAGCAGAGTCTGGGGAAATGTGCTTTTCCGAGCACCATATGGAAAATCTTTTCCATTTGAAATTGTAAGTAGCCCTGGTGGAAGGCTTCCTTGCGACCTTCAATATATCCATTACACCTTGGGAAAGGTGTAAATCAGCAAACTCTAACTCTTCAAGAACCAAGCCTTGAGATTGAGAGATTTGAGATTCGGATACCAAACCCGGCCCCTGGGCACAGGTTAACAGATTGTGATTCCTGGGAAGGCACAGGGGGGGATGGACTGCTAAGGACAGTAGGAGTGGATACCAGGGTTGTCTGGCCCAATCTGGAGCTATCAGAATGACTTTGCAGGATTGGGATCTGATTTTGACTTGCACTTTGAACAGGAGAGGAAGGAGGAAGGCATAGAGGAACTTCCTTCCCAACTGAGGGCTAAGGCATCCAGGGGGAGTGAGCCCAACACTGGGGACCTGCAGCAAAAGAGAAGTTAGTGATTGTCTGGGGCTGCAAAAAGATCTATCTGCGGGGTGCCCCATCTGGCAAATACTACTCCCAAGACCAGGGGATCCAGTGACCATTCGTGATGGCCCTGAGAAATCCTGCTGAGAGCATCTGCCAGGACATTGTCCTTGCCTGGGAGGTGGACTGCCGTTAGGGAGGTGTACAGGGAGTAAGCCAGAGACCACAACTTCATCGATTCGGTGCACAAGGCCGTAGACCGAGTGCCCCCTTGCTTGTTGATGTACCACATTGTAGTGGTGTTGTCTGTTCCGACCTGTACAGTCTTGTTCTGAACAGATTTGGAAAAAACTTGAAGTGCTAGAAAAACTGCTCTGAGCTCCAACAGGTTGATGTGGAGCAGAGATTCCTGGGGCGACCACAGACCCTGGGTGGTGAGGTCGCCCATGTGACCTAACCCAAGAGGGATGCATCTGTAGTAGGATTAGGGAATGAGACTGAGTGACAAAAGGAACTCCTTGTCTCAGGTTGCTCTGATCCTGCCACCACTGTAGGGCTTGGATCAGGTTCGAGTTACTGGGATCAACTTGGTAAGAGGATCCTTTCTTTGAGACCAAAAGCTCTCAAATGGAACTGGATGTCCCTCATCTGAAATCTTGCTCCCTGCACAACTGCTGTGGGAAGCAGCCATGTGCCCTAGGGCTGCAGAAAATGCCTTGCTGGTCGAGACCTGCAGGGTGAATGAGGAGGCCAGGAGACTAGGGTCTTTGCCCTGTCCAGAGGAAGGAAGGCCCTGGCCTCCTGTGTGTTCAGTTCTGGGCCTATGAAGGTAAGAAGCTGGACAGAGCTCTAGAACTGAGAGATTCAGAAGGAAACCTAGAGAGGTAAGCAGTTGCTGCGTTATCTGAAGATGTAAATTGACCTGGTCTGGGGACTGGCCTACTATGAGCCAGTCGTCCAGGTAAGGAAAGATGGCAATCTTTTGCCTTCTTAGGTAGGCAACTGCTACTGCCGGGCATTTGGTGAATACCCTTGGAGCAGAAGTGAGGCCGAAGGGCATTGCTCTGAACTGGTAGTGGCCTGAGAGCAGCTCGAACGTGAGGTACTTTCGATGGGAGCTTCTGATGGGAATATGGAAGTAGGCATCCTTGAGGTCCAGGGAAGCTAGCCAGTCTCCTGGCCTTAGAGAGGGTAGGATAATTCCCAGAGTCACCATTTTGAACTTTGGTTTTAAAAGGTGCTTGTTTAAGTATCTGAGATCCAGGATGGGCCGCCATTCTCCTGTCTTTTTTGGGGGTAAGGAAGTACCTGGAGTACAGACCTTTGCCCTGGTGTAGTGGAGGAACCCTTTCCACGGCTCTGAGAGCCAGGAGGGTAGAGACCTCTGCCTCTAGGGTGAGTGCCTCTGATGGAGTTGCAGGTGGAAAAGATCTGGTTCTCAGCTTTGGAAATTTCTTGAAGCTGAGAACCAGTCCTGGCTTACTACTTCAGGACCCACTTGTCTGATGTTAAAGACTTCCAGTCCTGGACAAAGTAAGCCAGCCTGCCCCCTACAGGTAGAGAAGAATCGGCCCTGGCAACCCCATCAGGGTGCCTGCTTGGCAGGGGCTTTGGGCTGAGAGGTGGAAGCAGGCCTGCTTGTACCACGTCTGCCTCTCCCTCTAAAGAACCCCCTCTGGGCATAGGCGGAAGAGGAAGCTTGGGTTTGGTAAAAAGGCCTGCCCCTGCCTTAAGGAAGCTGCTTTTGAGGAGTGGCCTGTGCACTCCTATAGGTGGTCCTATATTCATCCGTTTTCTTCATGTAATTCTCTGTTTGCTCCCCAAACAGAGAATTGCCCACAACAGGAAAATCCATGGCCTTAGACTGGGTATCCTGAGACAGGGTAGTACATCTGAGCCAGGCCATCCTGCGAAGAGCCACAGATGTAGCCATGACTCTTGATGAAACATCATTAGAGTCCACTGCAGCATGAAATTGCACCTTGGATGCCTCAATACCATACATAGCCACCTGTTCCAGTTCCCTGGCAAGCTGGTCAGGGACTTGTTTTGCTAGAGCCAGCACAGTATCCCATCTGGATTTCTGGTACCTAGCAGCATAAGCCATATAATTTGCCTGTCTGAGTCCCAAAGATGCTGCCATGTACTGTTTCTTTGCCATAGCATCAATCTTCCTGGAGTCCTTCTCAGGGGTGTGTGAAGCTAGGGGAATATTAGCCTTGTCACAGGCTGCAGCCTGCACTACCCCCACATGGCTGCATTGTTGAGTGAGGAAATCAGTGTCGGAACCTGATAAGGTATACCTCTTGTCCATCCTTTTATCCACAGGAGGTATAGTGTGAGGAGTTTTTAAAACTTTTACCGTCTGTTTCCGAAAATATTTATGTAAAGGAATAGACAGTCTCCTAGACTCTGGAATATCCATCATTTCTACATAGTCAGGCTCCTCTTGGTCATCAACAGCTTCCTCAACAGGGAGCTGCAGAGTTTCAGCAACTTTCTTATAAAAAATGAAATGAGAAGGGGACTCAGAAAGCCTGGGAGGAGAAACCCCTAAGGGTCTATCTGGAGAGATGTCCGGTTCAATGGGCACATCCAGATCTTCAAAACCATATTCACTCTCCTCATATTCCCCTTCCCCCTCCTCCGGTTCATAAAAATCCTCAAAATCATAATCTTGAACCGATGGAACCGGCTGAACAAATGCCTCCCTGATGGTGTCGGTTTGGTCGGATGGAAAAGAAACTGGACAATTTGAATTGCTTTAGCTATTTCTTCAGCAGTTGGGGAGAGAACTTTTGGCTGTACGCTAGCTGACTTTCTAGTCCTTTTTGCTGGAACCGGCTCCTCAGAACCGGCTCTTCGTTTGCCTGAGGAAGTATTGCCCTGGTCAGAGGGCACTCCCTCCGGTTCGGTTGGTACCAAACCGGGCTGGCCATCCGGGTCAGCGGACTTTTTGGCCTCCCTTTCCCTGAGCCTACCAACTCTCGTTTCTATGGTGGCAGCAGGGAAATTCTTACAAATCTGGCAATCTGAATTGAGGTGGTCAAACCCCAGACAATAGACACATGTGGTGTGTGGGCCAGCCTTAGCAAAAGCTTCCCCACAAACACTACAGTGCTGAAACCCAGTGGGTCCGGGTTTTCTTTTGTGTTTCTCAGACATAATGCCAGCCTAACCAAACTTGCCCGTTTATGGCAATCCGCCAAGCAAGACACCCTTATCGGTTCCCAACAGTGTCGCAGATGGAAAAACCGTAATGAAATCCGTTTTTTAGAACCGATAAGAACCGAACCGCACTCTAAAAAGGACTAGTAATTTTACAAACAACCTGATCGGTTCAAACCCGAACCGATAAATGTACATAAAGTTACACACAGAAAATTCAATGTAAAACCTATCTATTATTTACGTTACCACAGACAGAGCTTGAACCGACCGGTTGCAGTTTAATTTCGGTTAATTTTCAATTGAAAACCGATAAAATAACACTTTTTAAACTGACAAATGAACCGAGCAGAAGGAGAAATCTCCGAAGCGACTGTTCAGTGAGGCGGAGTAAAGAATCTGACAGTTTATGTTTGAAGCACAACAGACAGAGCTTCCTAACCGAGCTCACGCTCAGAGTTCCATGCTGCATGGAAAGTTAACTGTTTCACCTCCGGGGCAGTTCCAAGATTGGATCATACTGCAATTGTCATAATACAGCAAGACTTCATGTTGTTTGAATAGAGAGAGGACGGGGAGGGTTAGTACCCTGGAGGAACAGTAGGTTCCAGGGATGGTGATAGCGGAGAATACCCGACCTCCGCTATTAGCATAGAAGTCAAGTTACACTACTCTCTCAAAACTACCTTTCGGTTATTTTGTATTAATATTTGTATTAGTTTATTTTAGTTTATAGGGAACATGAGCAGACTGGATGAACCCTCTGGTCTTTTTCTGTCGTCATTGTCTGTGTTTCTATGTTTCTGTGTATTACCTCCGTTCCCAGTGTCTCAGTTCCTGTCTGTTGAAGCACAGCAGAAGTAATGTCGTTTGTGCAAGAGCTAAGAGTTCCCTTTTTTTTCATCTTCTTTTCAAGGTCCCTGTCAGCACTCTCAGCCTACCACAGCGGGCTTATCACCCCAATGAAGATCCGGACAGAGTCTCAGAATAACCTGCGGCTGTACAGTGGTAGCCCCACCAGCAGTGAGAAGGAGCAGGTCTCCATCAGCTCCTTCTATTACAAGGAACGGGTAAGTACCAGAGCAGTGCACTTATTCTTTCAGCATCACCTCAGTTTCAATAATGAGTGGTGAGATGTGTGACATGTATTGGGAAAGACTGCCCCGCACTTTTAGGTTTACATTGCCAGTGGTGAACTCCATTTATCTAATGCCTTGTCTCTTAAGAGTCTTCATGGTTACAAGCGATTTCTTCCTTAAATATCAAACATGTTGAGTTTGATGGCCTCAGCATAATCTGTAGAGAAAAGTAGTCTAGGTTCTAAGGCCACTACATACTAATCCCATCCAATTCACAGCCTTTCCTGAAATCCAGAGAATCAAAGTAACCTCTATAACTGAGTAATTGAGCTCCCACTTCTTTGACTGGGGATGGGCCAGGGCTTCATATATTTTATTTTATTTTTTATTTTACAATTTATTTATCCAGGCTAGCTCAGCTAACATGCAGAAGTTAGTGTTCAGTCAGACTTGGCTTCTGCCCATCTCCTCAGTTGGGTGGACTGCAGTATTTTAAGGTTAAGTGGCGTATTCAAAGCCACACATGGAGTATTTAACTCTAGTGGGTTTTACCTGTGATCTTTTGGTTCCCAGGCTGATGCTCTAAACATTCGACCACACTGTCTCCAAATAAATGGTCTGAAATTGGCACTTGCCCACTAGCCAATTGCAGGTAGATTTTTTTATTGGTGTAGTAAAATTTTCTTTCAACTAGCTCTGCTGGTTTATATTGGAAGAGGTAACAGTTCAGTACATGTGCCAGTTTGGCCAGTGGGTTTTCCCAGTCATTACTCATGTTGGTTAAGTAGCTGGAAAACCTTATTCAGCCATAAGTTCAATGTGCCTGTGCAACTGGTTTCATGCTTCTGTAACGTAGATAATCTTTGGCTGTTCGCCTCTCTATCCATGGGATATACCATCCTATAGGGGAACGAAGGCAAGGAACCCTAGAGAAGGGTTCCACCCCTTGAGGTGCCACGGGAGTGATTCCCTTGGCTAAAGGTACCTTAGGAAGAAGCCCAAAAAGAGTGTTGAGCAAAGCATGCAAGATGATGAACACTTATTGGGGTCAGAGATCTGTACGTAGGTCGGTTGGTAGTATGGGTTCAGTTAGTAGCGTGGGTCAGTTGATCGTATTATTTGAGTAGAGTAGGCAAGAAACAACAGGTGAATAATGACCTGCTTGGAGATCTGACTGTGAGGCATGGAGGCCTGGCTTCCTAAGGAGAGAGAGAGAGAGAAAGAGAGAACAATCAAAGGGGGAGAAGGAACAGTTACGGGGCAGCCACTCAACTCCATCCAACAGCGGAAACCTAACTAAGTGATCTAGGGACTGCAACTACACCTATCTAGTGTTATGACCATTGGCACGGAGGAGAGGAAAAAAAAAAACTTTTTCAGGAGGAAACCTCTCAGTATCCAATTCCTGGGTCTCCTTCCCTCCAGACTTTGGGACAGTTTTATTTAGTGAATGCTCTGCTACTGCAATTTAGTAGACCAATCCAGGGGAATTTCAATTTCGGGGAACAGTCTTGCTCTATTCCTCTAACGGGAACACCATGGAGAGTTGCAAGCGAACTCTGCAACACCGGGGCTTCTCGGTGCCAGCCTCCAAGTTGGGGGGAGGAGGAGAGTAATGACCACCGAGGCGCTCAGCGGGCCTACTGATCTAAGAACAAACCAGGTGAACCAGAGGCGGTTGTAGGGAGAATAGCGTTAAAGGGTGCCTCCGAACCTGCTCGAGCATCTAAAGGGGCCCTTCCCGTGAGAGCCCCACCTCTTCGCTGCTGAAATCTTCAGTGCTACATCAAGAGGTACTGTTGATACGGTTGACAACTGAAGATCCACCCACAATTAGGACATTCCCAACTATGCCAGGTGAGAAGGACCCCGAACAAAGCTTTGCATGCTCAGGATGCAGACTTCGGGGTGCAGAGCGAGACTGTTGGCCACAGGGCTAGCCCTGAGACCTGGAAGTAATGGATATGGTCAGCATGTCTCCAAAATATGGAGGAGTGAATTGTAATGAGTGTGGGACCCGCACGTGGGTCGTGATGGATGATGGCAGACATGGGGAGACCCGTACGTTGGTCAGACTGAGCACTGTGGACCCTCCTGTGGGTCTTGACTGGATGAGAGCTGACAGTGAGAGACCTGTATGTAGGTCAGGCTGAACAATATGAACCCTCATTTGGGTCTAGGTAAGTCAAATAGCATTTATCAACCTAGGAATGCATGCCGACTAAGTCCATTAGGAAGCAAAATTAGGAGTGAATTGAATGGTATGTTATGAGTAAGAGAACGGCGAGGCTGGGCGAAGCCCAGGGCCGACGGTTTGAGAGGAGGAGGCTGCAAAGCCAATATGGTAGGAGGTGTGGTTTGAAGCAAGTAAACATGATATGCTGACAGACGTGGAAGGAAATGAGCATTGCTGGTAGTGCAGGGGGCAGGAAGGCTGGGATGACTGTGTAAACCAGGTTCATAATATTAGGTAAGGGATGGAAGAAGACTGGGTAGAGCCAGAAGCCCTTAGGTAGAGAGTTGCCTGGAATAGCTAATTGCGTAGTGCCATAAAGACTATGCGAAGCAGCAGGAGGAGGTCGGGCGAGCCAGGGGCTTATACAGTACATGACAAATAGGAAACTGCTCCCGCTGCCTGGGGCTGTGAAGCCCGCTGTGGGAAAAGCAAAGAAGCCACAAACATGATGCCATGACACCTAGCAAATAATGAAATAAGTTAAATATGTGCCAGCCATGAAAGCAGGATTAGTTCTCATCAGAAACAGACTGCTGTGGGTTTGATAAAAGTACAGTTTGGTAAAAGTGGGAGTAGCAATAAACGAGCAATAAATTAGCCTAAATATCAAAAACATAAAAGTGAGGAGTGATGCAGTAGGGCAGGAGACTGCTGGAGCAGGCAGGGGAATGAGACAGAGTGATAGCTGCTAAGGGGAGCCAGTACTTAAATGCAGGTGCAAACAATTAAGGTGATGAGCACAGGGACTACAGCATGAAAACAGCAATTGGAACTGAGAGCACACAGACACCTAGTGCAGAGAAAGAGAGATTGCTGAAATATGATAAAAAAAAAGCATTTGTCAATGCCAAATGTTTGCTTACTAGAATTGGCATTGGCACTGCATGAGTTAGAGAGATGCATAACAGTAATGGCAGTGAAGTATTGAACTAACGTCAGTCCCCACCCTGCAGAGACTGACAGGCGTTGGGGTGTGCCTTTGGTTGTCGACAATAACACTCTCACCATTCCACCTCACCCCACCCTGCAGATGCTGACAGGCATCACGGTGTGCCTTAGGGTCTTCGGCCCTTATGCTCACCCCATTCCATAAGAAAATAAGCTGAGATAGGTGCAGTATAGGAGAATGGGGTGAACATTAGGGCCGAACACCCAAGGCACACCTCGATGCCTGTCGGTGGCTGAAGGGTCGGGGAGGAGTGACGTAAGCATTACAGACAACGACCCCAAGCCACACCCCCAACGCCTGTCAGTCTATACAGGGTGGGGCGTTACAGTTGGAAACCCTAACGCCCCGGGCATTTGTTGGTATTTTCACTCTGACTTTTCAACATGGGCTTTTCTGGACCCCACCTCATGAACAGTGGCACTATCATTTCGTTACTCAATCCTGAAAAGTGATTTTGCATAGCGAATGCGCCATTCGGCACAACAGGTGCGAAAAGACATTTTGGGCAGGATGTGAAAAATGACATCTGTACGGTTCATGTGGAGGTGTGAAAAAAGGCAATGTTGAAAATCTGGAGTGAAAATATGAAAAAGTGGTGACGTTACGAGCATTGTAGAAATTGCATAATGCTTGCTCGTAACGCAGTCATTTTTTGGAATTTGTTCAGATTTTCAACATGGCCTTTTTGGGACCTTTTCCTCATAAACAGTAGCACTGTGATTTCATTATTGTGTCCCAAAAGTTGATTTTGCACAGCGACTGCAGCATTCTGTGCCACAGGTGCAAAAACACGTTTCGGGCTGGATGCAAAAAATAACAGCTGTACTCTTCATAAGGAGGTGTAAAAAAATGCCAATGTTGGAAATTTGGAGTGAACATATTAAAAATTGGCGAAGTTATGAGCATGCGTACAAACAGTGCAATGCACACTTGTAATGCAGTCATTTTTGGAGTTTGTTCACCAGACTTGCAACATGGGCTTTTTGGGACCCCACCTCATGAACAGTGGCACTGTCGTTTCGTTAATCGGTTCCGAAAGGTTATTCTGCACAGTGACTATGAAATCACCTTTTCAGACCATGAAACGAAGTGACGATGGCAGTGTTCACGAGGTGGGGTCCCAAGAACCCCATGTTGAACATTTGGGACAAAAACTCCAAAAATTGGCTGAGCTATCATCCTAAATTGAAAACCCCCCATTCACTGCCATTATAGGGCTTACTGTCATTTCTTCAGTTCCCGGTTGGTCTTTGAAGAGTGCAGACGTGTTCCCTGGTCCACAGAAGATCGCTGCTCCCAACCTCCCGAGGTAAGTATGGGTGGGGGTAGGTGCGGGGAGATGGGGTGCGAAGAGGGAGTTTGCGGGGGCCAGTGGGGCGACGAGGACCATTTTCTTTTTTTTCAGGTTTAAACAAAAAAAAAAAAACGTTGGACTATTTTCTTTTTTACAGGTGAAAACAAAATGATTTCTGCACACTGGGGTGGGCTCCCAGTGTGCCAGACTAGTGGAGGGAGGGGATCAGTGTCGACCGGGGATTGGGCACTCAGTGATAGGCTGACAAAAGGGGCGTGGGGAGTGCATCCGACACTGGGAGTGGGCATCCCGGTGTCGGAAAAACGTGAGGATTACTTTGGCACACTGCGGGGGGTCCCAGTGTGCCACAGTAGTAGGGGGGGAAGGGCATGCCGACACGGGGACTGGGCATCCCGTTGTTGGTAAAATATATGTTCAGGCTGGGAGGGCATGCCAACATGGGGAATGGGCACCCTGATGTCGACTTTGGGGGGAGTGTGTGGTGAGCGGCAGGAGCCGCCAATTATGCGTGGCGTGGCTCATTTATTTCACTGGGAAAGACACATTGAGCAAATGAGTTGCTCGTAGGTCCAGCCATGCGCATTACTGTGCTGTGTAATGTGCATGGCTGGAATTTGCTTTGTTGCTGGGGGGGGGAATCTGCCGCTGCAGTGACAAAACTGTCCGTGATTGGGTCGGCAGATTTCTTTCAAGTCTGGCGCTCGCTCAGAAACTGCCTCATTGGCAGCTTCCCTGTTGATTGGTGGCCGAGGGACAAGCCCCTGAAAGCGTTGGCTGGATTGGCTAAACACTGCCACACCTCTGCAATATTCTACTCAGAATGTTTCTTTTGTGTGCTGCATGCACAAGCAAACATAATAAATGAACTGAGAGCTTGATTAGCAGTGCAACTAAATATAACAATGCAAACACAGGGGAACTAGCATACCAGAAAAGCCCCAAAAGCAAACGAAGCAAACAGGACCAAAGGAGCAGTAGGGAGAACAAACAACTGAGACAGAAGCACAGGCTTCAACCATAGGCAAAACACAGACCAAGAAGCAGGAGGCAAAGGAAAATTTACTGACCCAGAAGCAGGAGGAGTACAAATGAGGCAGGGAGTCTAGCACAGCCAGCAGATTCCAACAGGAAGGAAGAGAGGAGACAAACACAGTGGGGTGGGCAGGGCTCAAGGAAACAGTTGTCCCAGAGAGAGGATGGATAGAACCTCTGGCTACAAGGGAAAAATGCTTGTGTGTGGAGTGAGGAGAGCAGCCCTTAAATGGACCAAATGGGATGTGGCCAGTTGCACTGCCCCCTTGAGCTACAGGCTGTAGCCTTCCAAGTAAAATGGGGGTTTAATTAAATAATTTTTTTTTAATGTTGTCAAAAATGACACAGCAAAGAAGATTTTGTGGAAAGGGCACAGATTTACTTTTAGCCCCTCCCTTTCCCAAAATACTGGCACCACTGGGTCATAACATCCAGACTTCTTTCCCTAAGAAGAGCACCATGTGAATAAACCCCATGGAATAAATCTTTTGCTTGCCTCTAGCATTACAAATTAATCCTGCCCTGTTAACACAAGGAGAACCATAGACCATAGTGTTGTCCTAGTCTGGGCATTTCTATTGTGTTTTTAACCCACTACTCATCAGATCGCATTTTTGCTAGTCATTTTTGGATGATTTCTATGACAGTGCACCTACCAGCCACCACAGTTTGACTGGCAGTTCTGTTTTACTTATAAGATTGGGCAGAGGGCTGTGGCTTTTAGCTAAAAAGGTTTTGATGGCAGCTAATGAAAATGCTCCAATATTTAAACTAATTCCAGCTTGCATTCCTAGTTCAGAGCTTGTAGGTAACAGGAAATTGGGATAGAACTTCCATAACCTCTCATTAACATTTTGTGATTACTTTCTCACTTATTCTGTGCTTTTGTGATTTCAGTTTGTTTTCCCTCATATTTTTTCTCCATTTTCTTTTGTGTTCTGTTGTTGGCATTCCCCTTTCCTTCCTGTGAAGCGTTCTCGTACAGAGATGTCTCCCCTGCCTACTCGCCGACGCTGGTCCATTCAAGCCATTAATGACATCCCGGTATTGTTTACTTATTTCTGCTCTCCTGCACTAATCATTCCCCTCCTGTCACCCACAATTGGGGCTGGGGAGTCCTAGAATAACACTGCATCCACCCAGGTTCAGGTGTCTTAAAATCTCTACACACCCATCACCCGAAACAAATAAGTACAGTAATCCAGCTTCTAAGATTAGTGTGAAACTTCAAACCAGCTCCTAAATCAGGGAGTGAGTAGCCAAAACAAAATCTCTGCTCATCGTTTCTAATAATTCTTAATTACATGCCAGAAGCATTCTGCCTTTTTCTGTAGCAGCCATGGCAGGAAGTTAACATTTTATTTTCTCCTATGATAGAAAGATAGTTCGCATTTGCCTTAAGAAGTCTTGAAGTTTTTTGGGAGTAGAAATGGAAAACAAAATCATATGAATTGTAATCAGAAAGTACAAAAGGTTCTGTGGCCCCGAGCAGTAAGGGTAGAGATAGTAGTAGGGTGAGGGATGTGAGAAAGTTTTATTTTACAGAAAGAGTGGCTGAGCTGTGGAACAGCCTACTAGCAGAGGTGGTGGATGCAAGAATCATTAATGGTTTAAGGCATGGCTGGCACCGAGTAAATGGCTTAATAGTTGCAAGGGGGGCATAACCCCAAGATATTAGGTCCCGGGGGAGGACAGGATAAAACAGGGCAGACAGGATAGAGCAGTGGTCTTTTTCTGCCAACATTGTCTGTGTGACCCACTGGCAACCCGGATTCGTGCCCTGAGCCCACGGCAGCAGGTGCAGAGGTGGCCAGGGTCTTGTCCCAGGGTGAGAGGTTGCATTTGCATGACTCTGATCAGCACCTAAGGGTGGTGTGCTAGTAGTGCCACTGGCAACTTGGGTGACTACATGTTGTTGGGCATCCCCCCAGGACAATCATATGTGTCCATGCAAATCAAGGGTTATGGGTGGGGACTTATGGTGTAGAAAAGCCCTATTGGTTACAAGGTGACACAGTGGTCAGTTGTCGAGCACAGCCGATGGGCAGTTTGAACAGCTCACCCTCGTCCAGCGCTGGGGCCAGTGTGATCTGTTCTGTACCCAAATATGCCATGATTAGTCTGGAAAGGGGATCCCACCCCAGGGAGCTAAGCCAGAGTTGGACCTGACAGTGTCACAATGTCAAAGGCTGAATAATTGGGTTGCCTGGCCTACTGGAAGGAGTCCCAGGATGGTTCCCAGCAGTGGATGCAGCTGAATTGTGGTGACTCTACTATAAATAGTTGAGCCACCATTGTCAAGGAGTTGGGGGGTGGGGTGGAGTTTGCACTGTGATCATCTGATCTTCCTGGACTAAAAGTCCCCACTACTCATTCACATTAATGGGAGTAGCCGGAGGCATTAGGACCCTGCGGGAGCCAAAATCTTCAGGAGGGCCGGCACCGGGATAGGATCACACATGCGCGGTGCTGCGAGACTAGCTTGCACCGTATAGGCTATCTCGGCATAAACCCTCCAACTGCCTCAGTTCCTTTTTTTCCCGCCGTTGAATGCGCTTCGGTGACAACGACGCTCGCCTGCCAGGAGTCAAGTCTTCATCTATATGACAGCAGCTATGGCTGTTCAGTATTCAATTAACTTACTACTTTTAGTGTCCTTTTCTTATTTAAAAAAAAAAAAAGAAGAGGAAGGAATTTTTAGCCTGCCATCAACAGAGTCGACCTTAGACGGTAGTGGTGACGGTAGGGAGACTTCGTTTGAAAGCTGTGATGGCAATGGGGCTGTGTCCGGTCTGCCACCCGTTGTAGGGAGGGGGGGAGGACAGTCCGCCTGAAGCACAAAAGTAGTGGGCCCATTCCCTATCTCGATCAGGGACCCAGCTCCGCTTGACCTTGAGCTCTTCTTCTTCCTGTCAGTGGAAGAAGAATCGTTGCACCTTCTAGTACATCTGCACGGGGATCGTCGGTGGTGGAGAGTGGTAGGCCTAACCCGACTCTGGTTGGGTCCTCTGTGGATCTGTTGTTAACGGCCGTGATCTTCAACATCGGATCCCGTCTGTCCTCGATAGGGCTTCAGTGAGCAGTTTCATATCTGGGCCGCTCTTTTAGAGCAGTGGGTATGGCATCTGCCCAGTTGACCTGGCCAGTGGACCTGATTCCGGGGCTTTCAGACCTCGGAGCTGCTGGGCCGCAGCTGGGTCAGTTGGGCCAGGATGTGTACGTGGTGCCCTCTCTGGTGCCAGCGCCATCGACTCCACAAGCCTACCCCCCTCACCTTTTTCTCTGAAGCGGCTGGCACAAGTACTGCTTTCTTTCCCCTCCCCTTTTCTTCAGGTCAGGGTCCAGCAGCGGTGCTGGCACCGCGGATGGCACTGAACTCCTTGATGCCGATCCAGGTGATGATGTCTCCCATGATCCTGGCCTAGACCTGCCTTTTAGAGGTTCTGGATCTTGATGAGTCTCACCCTGTCCTGCTTTGTCAAAGATGCAGTGGATGACTCATTTTATGGGCAGGAATGCAAGCCTTCTGTATCAGCGGAGCCTGTGGTGAAAGATCTTTCTTTCCAGTCTTTCCTCAGGGATATGAGGTCCACCATAGCATTTCAGACTTTATCTGTGGACCAAAGCAGACTTCTATGTCCTGAGTTCCTACATTCCTCAGTATGGTTGCCCTGTGGAGCACACAAAGATCGATGGGTGAGAGCCTCCCGGAATCTAATGCTCCATTACCAGGGGCATATAGCCCAATAATCAGCTGAAAGCTTTTATGGACACCTACAACACTGCCTGTAGGGCAGCAGGTGATTAACGTCCCCTTGACGGTGCTTATCTGTTTGGCCCTTAGGTTGAGCTCTGGAGGCCGCTCAGAACATCAGGGCTCCCAATTAAACAGCCAGGCTGGCTCCTGCTGCCCCTCAGAGGGACAGGAACCGTCGACATTTTCGTAACAGGCAGTCCTTTCAAGGTAGAGGCTGAGGAGCCTTTATCAGGAACCAACTCCTCAGCCATGAAAAAAATGCAGCAGAGGGCACAGGGCCCAGAAGTGCCCTTTACCAACCTCTGTAGATCTGGCCCAGGTTCCACCTCAGCTGTCTGAAGTGGACACCTCTCGGGCGGTAGGCGGGCTGTCTGACTCGGTTTTATAACCAGTGGAAGTCCACTCGGGACAATCAAGCTACTGAAGCAACAAGCAGCTCACCTGAGTAGCTGAGGAAGCCAAATCTCCAGCCTGATAACTTTCGAGGTAAAGAGAGCCTCTTCTCTTTGTCTGGACGCCTGCAGAGGGGTGCTACCTGATGAACACTTATATTTTATGAACTTTGTTCCTGTTCACCACTGGGTGGGCTTGTTATTTGATTCTCTTTGTGCTACTAATGCTGAAGTGTAAAGCTAGGGACTCACAGGCTTTTCTAGAGTTGCCTTGCTGATTTCATCTTAAAGCCAGATATACCAAGCAGCTAATATAGATCAGACTTGTTTAATACGGTGGTATTGAGCTAATTGTGCTTGTTACTGAAGGCATTAGGTTAGCTGGGTCCTAGTGTGACCTCATTTTGGAATAGCCCTGTTTGCTTAGAGTGGAGCTCCTTTGTGTAAGTCGCAACATATTCTCCCGCTGCATAGTAATGAGAGGCTTTGTTTTCTCCACAACATAGGCAGCTCCCCAAGCTAGGCACTCGGGACAATCAAGCAACTGAAGCAACAAGCAGCTCACCTGAGTAGCTGAGGAAGCCAAATCTCCAGCCTGATAACTTTCGAGGTAAAGAGAGCCTCTTCTCTTCATCTGGACGCCTGCAGAGGTGCTGTCAATTTAAGGATCCACCCATTGACATCACATCCGGTGATATCACGTCCTGTTGTCCAGAACCTATCTCCCCTTTCCCTATTTGCAGGTTATGCCTGCTGGCCACCTAGAGGGACTATGCTCCCTCCCTGACTTCCCTACTCCTACCTGTACAGCACTACTTCCTGGGATCTTGCTCACCACAATGTATTGGCCCTGCCTCACGCTCTGCCTGTGCCTATCCCCACTAGCAGTGCACTTACCCATCTGCTAGTCCACACTGTGCCCTGGCACCTCCCTCCCTGCTCCTGAACCTCCTCTCCTGCCCCTTGGGACCTCTGTGTGTCCCGTCCCCCTGCCCTCCCCTAGCTTTCTCTTCACCTCAGGCACATCTGGTGTCTTCTTATTCTTGCTTTCCCTCCTGTACCTCCTGCCCACCCCTGCTCCCTTAGCCTCCCTCCCTCCCTCTCATGTCAATCGTAGGAAAACCTCTCACCATCTCCCAGCCAGGTGTGTAGTCATGCTACTACTCCTGTCAGGGAACATTCATCCAAACCCTGGCCGGTTCCCAGGAGCTCCCCAACTCGCACCACAGGCCTATGCATGGTCTCCATGAATATCTGTAGCCTCCTAAAAAGTTTGACTCACTACAATGCCTGGTCACATCAATTAACCCTGATGTCATCACCCTGGTTGAGACTTGGCTGTCAGAAATCCTCCCTGACTCCAGTCTCCCTTCCTGGTTTCACCCTTTTCCGGTCCGACCGTGTTGGGAGACGCGGTGGCTGCGCTATTTATGTCAAGCAATCTCTCGCACTCAGCCCTGCCCGCTCCCATCCTTGACTCCAGGGCCCAGGCGCTACGCTGAAACTAACCCCTGACCCTTTAAAGAGACCCTTTATCTGACTACTGCATACGTGCCCCAGGGACCAAACATGAGCCATTGCCTCTGTTACAGAATACCTTACCTCTCTACCTCCTTCCGCTGATCAAATTCTGGTGGGTGACTTAAATGTCAACTGGCTCAGCCCTCCTCCTCCTCTACCCGAGACTCCTTTTCTGCAATAGACCTAATGCAACTAGTTACCCACCCTACCAGGACTAACCCCAAGAGAGGCTCCAGTACCCTGCTTGATGTGGTACTCACCAACCCCTAATCAGATCCCCAATGTACAAGTTCTCCAGACACTCTCAGCGATCACTCCCCATTCTATTCCACTGGTCAACCTCAGTCTCCAAACCCATAGCACAGTCCACATGCCGAGCGTCTAATACCTGGTGGACTGATAAAACTAAGGAACTTCTGTCCCAAATTGACTGGTCTCCTATACAGGCAACTCCTGACATCGACACAGCTCTCTCCTTCTTTACCCAAACTTTTAATAATGCCTGTGATATATTTGCCCCAGTGTTGACCCGCCGTTCTAAAGGAAGAATACCCTAGGTTACCCCAGCTTTGATCCACCAGCTCAAACATAGGGACAACCTATGGCACCGTGCCATTGAGACTGGCCGGCCCAATGACAGGCGGTTATATGCTGCCGCCCGAAACAAGTGCACTCGGGCCATCAGAAAGGCCAAGTCTGAGCACTATCGGTCCTCACTCACTGCCTCATGGGGGAATCCCAGAACCTTCTGGGATAACATTAAACAGTTAAATGGGAGTGCACACTCCCCCACCCACCCAGATCAACATTAATGGTGTGATCTCCTCAGACCCAGCCCTCATAGCCAACTACCTCAACACCTCATTCACTGACCTTAGCCCTATCCTCCCTACAAATTTTTTGACCCTCCTCCCCAGCACCTGCCGTAAATCTTTCTGCGCCTTTATTTTCTCCTCCGCCCGTGTTTCTGCCCAAGAACTTAGGCGCCCTTGTCACTGTCCTCAAGAGTAATAGTACAGGCAGTGACACCCTGGATCCGTGTATCCCTCGGCTGGTCTTAGACACAGTCCTTACCCCAATCACATGCCTCATCAACCACTCTCTTTGCCTGGGAGGTTCCAACTGCCTGGAAAGTCGCCACTGTCACCCCTATCTTTAAAAATGGTGATAGGACTGTGGCTGGAAACCATCGACCGATCTCCATTCTCTCTCTTTCTCCAAGGCCTTGGAAAAAGTGGTGGCCTCTCAAATCTCTGACTACCTCTCCACCTACAATGTCCTTTGTCCTGAGCAGCATGGCTTCCGAGGCGGGCCACAGTACCAACACAGCCCTCCTAGAGTTCTCCAACTTTCTCCTCCTCCTTAGACACTGGTTCTCTGGCTGGTGCTGTCTTCATTGACCTCTCAAAGCTTTCGACACTGTCTCCCACCCTCCTTCTTGATGCCCTTAGTCTCTCTGGTTTTGCTGCTGGGCCTATCTCCTGGTGCACCAGTTATCTGTCTGACGCTCTGGCGTGTAAAATTAATGGGACCTACTCAGGCGTCCTGTCCCATCTTTTCTGGGGTTCCCCAGGGCTCCATTCTGGGTCCCTTACTATTCTCCCTTACCTTAACACCCTTCACGCTCTTGCTGGGGAACATTCTATTGTACACTGATGATGCAGTCATCTTT
The DNA here is from genome assembly GCA_016271365.2 of Neoceratodus forsteri. NCBI lineage: Eukaryota > Metazoa > Chordata > Ceratodontiformes > Ceratodontidae > Neoceratodus > Neoceratodus forsteri. Next base: position 1,057,918,943 of record CM028130.1, on the reverse strand, counting down.
GCCTCAAATCGTAACCCTACTGCCTCCAGGACTGCTGCAGAAGTCCTTCACTGAAGCCGAGGGCTGGTTCAAGGAACATAGATTGGTGATAAATCTTAAAAAACAAAACCATGTTCTTCACTCATCCCAAAACAAGTCCTGCAACTTCAAACTCCTCATTCACTCTGGGTCCTCATTCCCACTCGAACAAGTTTGCTCCTATAAATACCTAGGGATCCATTTTGACCCCTCCTCTCCTTCCATGGACACATCGCTGCCCTAGCCACTGCCACTAATATCCGATTGGGCATCTTACATCGGTATAAACACTGCCTCCCCTGGAGGCTCTTGACTCATGATCACCTCTATCCTGTCCCTAGTGGACTATGGACTGCCGGTGTATGGTGCTGCTGATCAGACGCCTCCATAAAAATTGCTACTACTCTGAATAAGGCCTGCAGGTTAATTACTGGAGCACCTAGGATGACACACCTGTCTACTGTATGCTAAGCTGGTACTTGATCTCGATGGCGCCTCAAATATCTTACCTGTACCCTTACAAAAAGACCCTCCTTGGGCTTTCCCACCAGGATTGACCACCACCCTCACGGCTCTGTCCCACTAGTTCATACTCGGACCTCTGGGAAAACCTCTTGTTATCCCTAGAGCTAGGACCTCTCACGGCCAAAGAGCCTTCAGCTTTAGGGCCCCTCCTGGTTCAACACACTGCCCCTCCATCTCCGAACTCCAACTATATAGATGCGTCAAAACTTCCTACGTAACCACCTTATTAACACCCGATGCTGTAACTGCCACTAGTCAAAGCCATACTCAATACTTATGACAAAGCTTATTACTAAGCTGCTAAGGACGACATAACTCTGGTATTGTTTGCATCCATCCTACCTGTACCAGCTTGTTTGTATCTATGTCTTAATTTACTGTTATACTTATGTGTTGTACTGCTATACTGTGTATTTTGGTTTGTCTTACTGTGACAAGGTACCTTTGTAAATGAGCCTATGGCTCAAAGGTTTTCCAAACTGCTGTTTAAATAAAATAAATAAAAAAATAAAATAAATTACAGCGGATGTATTGGTCATCAGGATTGTCCGAGAGGGAGACTCTCCCAGTTCGTAGAGATTTCCCCGGAACCGCCACCCAGACGGCAGCCCAGTCTGTCCACCTCTCAGTCAGACCTTTTTGCTTCTGAGATACAGGGCCTCTGTGGGAATAGGGCAGTAGAAGTTGTTCCATGGCAGAATGGAACACAGGTTCCTATTTCCATTGCTTCTGGTTCCAAGATAACAAGCAGCATGCACCCAATTCTCAACCTTGGAAGGTTAAGCAAGTATCTGTTCAGGGAGGAGTTCACTAAAATCTCATCATTCAAGTCTTCACTACCTGGATGTTTGGCTCCTATCCAGCCCATCTGGCAGGAGAGACAGGAAGTAGTTGCCACAGCTTCTCAATTACTCACTTCAAGGGGGAATTTCTGATTCAAGGAAGATGCCAGATTCACCTTCCTAACAGCTCCTCTTCATAGTTGCCCTCCTGGATACCTCCAGAGCGAGGGTTTTCCTTCTGGGGGATGGGAGAAACAGCATCTTCAGATGTCTCTTTACATAACGGAAAACAACTGTTTTAGGGCCCCTTTTGATGCAGCAGATGCTGGGACTCATGGCATCATCCACAACAAGCAGTGGCCTCTGACCACGCACCCGCAATCCTCCACATAAAATGACAGTGTCTCGGACAAAAACGCTCACATGGTAGACGCAGCTTCTGAAAAGTCTACCCCTTACCCTCTGAAATCTCAGATCACCATCACCATGGTTGCACTCCTGATCGGTTGGGGAGCTCACTGTCAAGACCTCCACACTCAGGTGTGGAGCCAGGAAGAGCCTCATTTTCTCAAAAATATCTTAAGAGATGAGAGCTTGTCTTATACTGTATCCAACACCTGAAGGATGCCATCTGCCACGAAGTGATCCTTGTTCAGACGGATGACAAATCTGTGATGTACTACATCAAGCAGGGTGGAGTGTCGTCCCCCCCACCCTCCGTGCAAGAAGGCCATGAGGTTGTGAGAGTGGTGCCTCGAGCGTGATGCTTCAGTTCAGACATCGTGCAGTCGCTGTTGACAAGTGGGGCAGTCTGGACCTGGTCCTTTTTGCGTCCCCTCTCAACACAAAACTGCCTCTATCCTGCTTCAGAAATCCAGAGCCTGGTGTTTTCTGTCAGGATGTATTCAGACTGCAGTGGACAAGATGCTTCCTGTACACTTTCCTACTCTTCCCTTAGTTCAGAGGGTGCTACTCAAGTTGGAGGCACGGGGGGGGCAGGATGATTCTCATCGCCCCAGACTGGCCTCAACAGATATGAGTTGCATTGATCAACAGACTGTCAGAAGTTCCCCCAAGGCAACTCCCTCTATGACCAGACCTTCTGACATGGGCCTTTAGTCCATCCCAGTCTGCACTCTCTTCATCTCCATGCCGGGCTCCTGAGGAGATAGAAGTGGGCAGGTTTTAAGTTTCCCAGACAATCGCAGAAATCTTCTTAGCTGTGCATAGGCCTTCCACCAGGAAGGCTTACATGGCTAAGTGGAAACGCTTCTCCGTATGGTGTGCAGAGTCCCGTCTGGACCCTTTCGGTTGCCCACCAAGTAAGGTGTTGGGCTGCGTCTTGGACCTGTCAAGTGCAGGTCTGCAATACTCAGCAGTGAAGGTACACCTCTGCTCATTTTCAGCCTATCTTGAGCCAGTACAGAACATGTCACTGGCTCAGTTACTGTTAGTCAAGAGATTCCTAAAAGGTGTGCTACACACTAAATCCCCAGTCAGTAGACCAGTGGCCGCATGGGATATTAACCTGGTGCTAGATTGCTCACCCGTAAACCCTTTGAGTCACTGGCTACCTGTAAATTGACATTTCTGACCTGGAAGATACCCTCTTAGTGGCTGTCACTTTCACTCGTGGGGTCCCTGAAATCCATGGTTTGGTCTCTGACCCCCCTTACACCGTCTTTCACGAGGACAGGATGGTACTCTGTACTCTTCCTAAATTCCTACCCAGAGTGATTTCGGACTGTCACCTCAGCCAGCCTTTGCTTCTCCCTACTTACTTCGCTAACTTCCAGAATGAAGGAGACTGCTCCCTTCATTCTCTGAATATTAAGAGGGTTCTGTGATTCTGCATCGACAGAACAAAAGAGATACGCAATCCAAGCAACTCTTGTATCTTTCAGCATGCCTTGGCTGGGTCAGCCTGTTGCCATTATATGTATTTCTGCATGGTTAGTAGCATGTCCTTGACACTGCTGATCATGGCGCAGGTCAAGTTGGAAGGCCGGGTTCACACCCACTCTACCAGAGCGGTTGCAGGTTCCCTGATGGAGATTTGTAATGTACCCATTGCAGACACCTGCAAGGCGGCGACTTTGAGCTCAGTGCATACCTTTGTGAAGCACTACATTCTGGTTGTCCGTGCCAGACAGCTCACTTTCTTTGGCAGGACAGTCCTTATGGACTTCTGTCCTGAGTGAACTTTGTCTCCTACCGCCCTACTCAGGGGTTTGATTTTCAGCTCGGTACTCTCCTATTAGTGTGAATGAGTGGTGGAGACTTTCAGTCAAGGAAGATATGGAAATTCCGTACCTACCGTAATTCTTGATATTCTTGGACGAAGTCTCCACCACTCATTCACATGCCCACCCACCATCCCCCGAGCTCACTCATTCTGTTTTTGGTCTTCACTTTCTTGTTGTTCGGGCTGTGTCGACATTGTTGAATTGACCCTTCTTACATGGGTCATCCGGGCCATCTTATGCCCGGAAGTTAGGGTTAGGTTTTCTTAAGTTAGTTTACGCTGCACCTCCTCAGTCAAAAAGGTACTGAGGAGGTTGGAGGGTCGATGCCAAGATAGCCTATACGGCGCAAGCTAGTCTCGTGGCGCCATGCATGCATGATCCTATTCCAGCGCTGGCTTTACTGAAGATTTTTGGCTCCCACTGGGTCCTAGCACCTCCAGCGTACTCCCATTAGTGTGGATGAGTGGTTGAGACTTCATCCAAGAAGATCGAGAATTATGGTAGATACGTAATTTCCATTTCTGTAACTGTCATGTGGATAGGTGTAGGCTTTAGTCTCCAGTGCTATGCCAGTGCTAACAGTTCACTACAGAAGTTATAATAAAAAAAATTAAAAACAGCATGAAGTATAAGTTGTAGTGCAAACTTGCAGCAGTTGCTTCATATGCAGCTTGAGCTATTGGAGAAATCACCTGAATTTTGTGGTTTTATTGTCCCTTCAGCTGTCATTGCAGTGCGCTCAGCCTGATCTTATCTGTGTCAGTCTTCACCATTCATCACCTTTGGGTACTTGGCTGGAAGTCATGACCCTGCGGGACCTTTTTTTTTTTTTTTTTTTGAATGAGCGGAGTCGATGCACCATCGGCACCGCCCTCAAGGCTGATGCACTGCGTGACACTCGCGGGTTGCCCGTTGGGTGTTGTCGACTCCGCCCTCCTGCCAGTTCTTCGTCTCCCATCTTCAAGGTCACCTCGTGGGAAACTGAGAAGATTTTCTAGAAGCCTGCCTTAGCTGTTGAAGCCTTCAACCACTACGCAGTTGTCGCTACGCAGTTTCTCGACCCCGTGTCGTGTCATAGTCCATCGACAGTTATCGTGCCGGTTCTGTTTGCTCCACTCGACGTCGCCTGGTAAGACTGTTCCTTATTTTATTTTGCGACGTTGGGTCTTGTTTGGTGTTTTTTCTGTAGGTCATGTCTCGGTCGGGGGGGGCAAGAAAACTTTGAAGACGGGACGGCCCCCATGCATCGGTGCCCATGGGGCCTTAAGTACTCCATCACCAACCAGCATGACTGTTGCCTCGCGTGCTTTGGCCCACTACACGACATGGATTTGTGCGACGCCTGCTTCTCCATGGACCGCCATGTCATCGAGCAATGCGCGTGGAAAGTGGAACGAGCTCCGCTGACTTTTGGGGGACGGGCATGCACTCGTCAGGCCAAGCCGTGTTCTTTCAGCCTTTCCTCCGGGTCCCCTCCCGGTTCTTTTCGGACCGAGGAGGAGGGGACCTCTGCCTGTTGTAGCCTAGCCATTGCAGAGGCCCTTCCGTGGTACAGGGCCGCCCAGTCTGTCCCCGGGAGACAGGTGGGAGAAACACCCGCTTTGGCAGTCGCCCCTGCCGAGGGGTGGCTCCCCTGGTGTCATACCCACAGCTCAGAAGGCATGGGTCAGCACCGTCCTTATGCCGCGCCGTCTGTCCGGGCGCCGTCTTGAGCCTCAGCGCCCGTTCGTGGCACCGTAGGCCCCTGATGGCATTGTCGTCGGCGCCGGTCCATTGCTCAGCGCAGTTGCCGCTGTCGGCGACGTTCACAGCGCCGATGGTGCTAGTGGCGCTGTGGGACACTCTATGGCACCATCCCAGACTGTCTCTCGCCTTGGTGCCGTCCGCGGGGCCGTGGTTCAGCATGGCGCCGTGTCCAGTTCTGGAGCCGCTCACAGCTCTGAGCGTGGACATAGTGCCGTGGGGGTTTCGGAGATCGGTGGTGCCGAGAGCGCGGTCGGGGCTGTTGTCGGCGTCGTTTCTGTCCTCTGCACTGCTTGCGGCGCCGTGGGGCAGGTCAGCGCCGTGGGGGTCTCCGACCAACAGTGCTGAAAACACGGTCGGAGCCGTCATTAGCGCCGCCAAGCGGCACCGTGTGCCAGGACGGCGCCGTGACAGACTCCGGTTCCGAGGCTGCTGCGAGCGTTGGAGCCATGTCATCGTCTGGCGCCGTTCGCAGTGCGGCTGGGGACGTCGGCACCGACTCTGGTGCCCTTTTCAGTCGGGATGGTTGCGGGCGTCCACGCACTGTTTGGCACAGAACTTCGATCTCCACCTCTTCAGAGGAGGAATCGGACTCTGAGTCAGACAGGCAGCCTGACTCTTTGGAGTTGGCTGCTCACGTGGACACCTTGGTAGTGTCCTCGACAGGCCGGGGCTAGCCCCCCTCTGAGGAATGGACAGTGACTCCTGGGGCCAAGGTCAGGGGTGCTGACCAGCAGACAGTGGTGCAGGCCACCATTGCTCTGCAGCCTGGTCTTAGAGGGTTCTCTGACCCCTCAGTGGTGGTACCCCCTCATGTGGTGTGCCTGGATCGCCCAACTTTGGGGCTGATCGGAGCACCCACGGGAGGGGAGGGTGCTTCTCCCTGGATAGCTCCTTTGGGGGCCGACCAGGGCTGCCAGCTGCCTAGGCTGGCTCTCTTGAGGAGGAGGGCAGTCTGGATTCCGAGAGGTCGAGGGGTAGGGGGTCCGTGAGGCGGCCTTTTTCCGGGGCCCACCCAGGCTCTGGGAGAAGCCGTAGCGCAGATCTCCACCCTTCCCTTTCGGTTTCCTCAAGAGGGCCCCGTTCTTTGGAGGTGGGGGACCATCCTTTTGGACTTTAATGGCCTCGGTCACCTCACGGGGGATTCTTCAGGGCGCAGCATAGGCAGTTCCAGTTTGGTTGATCAGCTGTCAGCTGTAGAGTTTTCCAGAGCTCTTTCTTACCGTAGGGCTCCTGGTGCGCTCCCTAGCCCAGGCGGAGGTCAGCTAATTCCTGTTGTCGGCTTTGTCCCCACTCCTCTGCCGCATTCTCCTGTGCTCCCAGGTATTCTTGGTCCTAGTGGTCCTCTCTCCTGGGAGCAGTTCAGAGTGGTGGCTGCTCAATTTCCCTCTTACGTCAGCGCTATGGACAGACAGGTTTTTCAACCTCCCCCTGAGCAGCCAGCTTCTGCACTCTTGAGGTCCTCTAACTCCTCATCCCCCTCTTCTTGGGGAGAGGCGCTGTCTGTCCACATCTCTCCAGCTGCTGATCTCGCAGAGTATCAGCGATTCCTCGTGAGGATGTTGGAGGACCTGTACATCACCCCTCCCACTCAACACAATCCAGAGCACTCGACGTGCGCCTTCCTAGGCGATTTCAGTGCGGACACACTTGTGGTGCCCCCCTGGCCTGCTCCCTTTCAGGTGGCGTCGTTGCGTTCCTGGCAGAGACCCTTTTCCGGAGTCCCAGCCCCTAGGGATCTCTGCCAGCGATATTGTGCCCCCCTCCCCCGGAGTCTCCAGGTTCCATGCCTTATCCTAGCTCAGGATTGACGCAATTGGATACTCCCGATGGGCTTCGTACCCTGCACCGTGACTGGCCCCCAGATCAAGATTCCTTGGATTTTGACTTCTGGGGGAGGAGGACATTCTACTCGGCACAGTTGCTGCTTTCTATTGCAGCACATCAGGCCCACTATGTATCCTATGACAGGCCCTTGTGGTCCAGGCTAGGTCAACTCCCAGCTTCGATGCCTTGACACAGAGGAAACCAGACAAGCCATTGCACTCTCTGCACATGGCCTGGAGCTAGCAAGGCACCAAGCAAGGGCATCGTATAACGCCAATGAAGTAGCTACCAGGGTCATAGGGACAGCGATCTGCACTAGGCGGATGGCATGGCTGCATCTCTCCCGGTTGTCACCCTTGGCCCGGCATAGGATGATTAACTCCGCTCACCAGAGAACCTATCTTTTCTCCCGTAGGGTGAGACAGCATCTGTCGGGGCAACTTCCTATCCCTTCTGGGGGTGTCCCCATCTCACTCTCTGGCCTCTCCAGGCCCATGAGGGTTCTCCCTCTTAGTGCGTCACCCACTGAGTGCTAAGGGAATCAGTCCCTTAGGGTTAAAACCCCCTTCGGGGGGGGGGCTCGGCACTCACCCAAAGGTGATGAATGGTGAAGATTGACACAGATAAGATATGGAAATTACGTACCTACCGTAATTCTGATCTATCTGTTTATCTTCACCATTCATCACAGTCCTGCCCTCCATCCCCTTGGGGCCTCAGTCTGTGGGTCCCCTTCCCTCTCTGTGTCCATTCCTCGCCACCCACCTTTCTGTTTGTTAGGAGTGGGGTAAAGTGGGCACATGGGGGGATAACTTTCTTAAGGGGCAGAGTGGTCAGGATGGGGAGCACTCCATCGTCAGTGCTTCGGCTCTACCCCTGTGGGGTGAGAGTTGGCAGTTGCCCTCTTTTCTTTCCTTCTCCCCTTCTTCCCATCAGTCCTTTCATTTCCTTGTCCTTTGGACATAACCTCAATTAATTTAAGAAACTAGGTTTCTTATACCAGAAATTTTCCTTTTTAGTGGGGGAGATGTCCCTGTATCCTGTCTTTCTTCCAGAATAGCCAATTCTGCTTTTGTTGGAGTTAGTGCCAGTGATTCTGTGCCTTGAATTCTGGCAGTTAGCCTCTTAGCTACTCCTTTGCAGTTCCTATACAATCTGGAGACAGGCCAAGGTTCCAGGGTATGTTTTTCCTATTCTCCCCCCCCCACTCTTATCCCTATTTCTACAAATCCTTAACCCACCCTCCCTCCTCCTGTCTACTTCCAGAGATTGGGGCCCCTACCCAATCCCCTAAGTCTTTCAAGCTTGATTCTGTCCTCTGTTGTTTATTTCTCCTTTTAGTGTATAGATCTTTTCCTTTGTCTGTCCCTTGGACTTCCTTGTCCCACCTCCAACCCTTTTCTCACCTCTCGTGACTCAGAACTGGCAGGAGGGCAGAGTCGACAACACCTAACGGCCAACCTGTGAGCACCACGCAGTACATCGGCCTCGAGGGCGGCACCAATGGTGCGTCGACTCCGCCCATCCCACAAAAAAAAGCTTCCGCGGGGTCATGACCTCCGACCAAGTACCCAAAGGTGATGAATGGTGAAGATGCACAGAAAGATCAGAATTACGGTAGGTACGTAATTTCCATTTTTTCATGCATGATGAGTCAGGTGACTCTTCAACCTTTTCCTTTTTTTTTTTTGTTACGCTCCTGTGCAAACAGCTATGGAGCCCACATATCTAGGCTCAGATATGCTTCTGCTTAACCACTTGTCGGGCTGCCCTGGACATACCCCTACTGCTAGGGCCTGCCAGCAAACAAGGAGAGCTGATCAGGAAATATTTTTCAGATAAGCCAGAGGTTCGTATGTTATAATGGTGTGACATTATCCACCAAACTTTCAGCAAAATGTTTGCCCTGGATGGAGGAAGGAGACAGCTGCTGCAGTCACGAGGGACAGAAGGGGCAGTTAAAGTGACACACAGAAATGGGTGGTAGTGGGGTTGGTTGGCTAGTGCAGATGACCCAGGTTGATGCCCTAAGTTTAAACGTCTGATGCTGACTTGCGAGACAGGGTTCCAGCATGTGCCATGGATGCCTCCTGCACCTTCTTCCATTGCGTGGCTCCCTTCTGGTGGCCCTGGGATAAAGGGGTGTTATGCAGGAAGGAACAGTGCTCCCTTACAGAGTGACCTTGCATCGGCATGCACCTGCTCATTTGGGGTGTGACACAGAGGCATCTTAAGCCCAGTGTGGGGCTGGCAGTGGAGTTATGAGGAATGGGATGGTCTCAATCATCTCTCTGATGGCCCTAATAGGTGCAAGACCGGGTCCGTCACAGGAGCATGCCCTGTGGATGAATGGGTGGGTGTGGATCAGTGAAGTCCCCTTGTCCAGCCACACCCAGCTGGGTTGCCTGGTCCTCATCTGAGGTCCGGGGGGGGGGATTAGAGACAAGCTGCAGGTTACCTCCCTTGGTCCAGCGTTAGGAGTGGGCAAAGGTAGGAATTTAGCATCATGTAATGTCATTCGGGGGTTCCACAGGTGGGAAAAAGACACTTAGAAATTGAAAATGATGTCAGGTGAAGACCATTGGTCCGTCCGGTCTGATTGTAGTATCCTATGCTATCCTACCCTGACACCTAGTGTCTTTCACCCATTTTTTTTTTTTTCTTAGCGTGATGAAAGAAGGTTCCCAAGTCAGGCCTAGGGTACTAGAAAAGAAAGTATTAAAAAATAGGGGTGGCAGTAAAACAAAAGTCTTACAGTGGCCCACCCAACCTTCCATATAAAATACTGTAAATCAGTTTGGGGTGTTACTATGGGTGTATGCTGGACACCTGTTATTGGTTTCTGTCTGTCTACTTCATACTGACTGCAGATTGTTCACTTCAATGTTCAAGCACTGATTTCAAGTTAACAGGTCACGGGTGGGCTCTAGTAATGTATACATAGAAGAAATTAGTAATAAGGTGTTAAAACAAAATGGCTTTAGGTCTAGTGGCCGTGAGGTCAGTGCAACTGTAATGCTGGCCATTTCATGCAGTTGTGCAAGGGAGGCAGTGACACCAAGAACCTAGTGACCATATGGCAGATTTTTTTTTATTCTTTGCTAACCAGGTAATGCCCACTAGGCACAAGTGCCTGTTTTCGGGGGTGATCCCTGAGCACTGGGGAGGTTAAATGACTTGTTCAGTCTCATAATATGCAAGTGGAGGTTGTGGGAATCAAACCCAGGTCTGCTGGATGAACTGAGTTTACTCTAGCCTCTAGGCTATACTGCCAGCCTGAAACTTTGACATAATTGTTTCCTGGCCATTTAATTTTTTTACAGTGTGGCCTGCCAATGACAAGTGCTGGAATAAAAAAAAAAAAGGTATCCGCTACCGCCAACCACCATATGTAGAGGAAAAAAAGGAACTTTATTTATCATAGTCTCCAGGCAAAAATCAAACACACTCATCTGGCTGCACATACAGTATCATTGTCTGAGAAATGTCTTTTCTGCAGAATACGCTGACACACAAACTAATCTTGTCACTAAAAAGTAAAGGGTACACTGATGCATTTAAAATTAAACAAAATTTCCTTAATTTGTTGAGGGAAAAAAAAACACAGAAAATAGTAAAGCCCCCATATAGTCAAAAAATCTGATCAGTTGGTAGGTGGGTGTCTACTGAGGGAACAGCAAAGGTTTTGCTTTGTGCGTAGAGTAAAAAGATTACCTAACCTGATGTGGCTGGCAGTTTATTCTTGGGATGCTGCTTTCCAGACATCTTGCTTCCAGACTTCTCACTGCATGGGCCAATCAGCACTTACTAACTCACTCCCTTTCTCTCCCCTTCACCCTGTGACATAAACATAACCTGACTTGTTACAATTAACAAGACTCTCAAATCACTGTATATGTGTTTTGGGGGGATAATTCATTATATAAATAGTGATGGTACACTGCTTGTTGATAGTCTACAAGACATTTTTAAGATCACAGACCCGTAAAGGTCTAGTCTACTTCCAAGGGCTGCATAAGGGGTTGGGGGCAGGGCAGAGATGAGTCACTCTTGTCATTCAGTGGCCCTGTTTTCTGAAGCTTTGCATGTGTAATTTGGTAGTCTTACGGGCAGACTGGATGGGCCTAGCAGTCCTTATCTGCCGACAAGTTCTATATTTATGTAAATCTGTAAATAATTGTGGGGCAGCAAACAAAATGTCTGTCTCGAACTTCTAGGGACAACACCTGATTTAACACAACCAGGGCTTGGGTTACCATTAATCAGCCTAACCCTAGGGGTTCATGACACATGAGGTACAGCCTTCTGCCCCTGTGGTTAGATTTGCAAAAGTAACCCAATACCTGGAGTGCCTGAATGTTGTTATTAAAACAAAGTGTTTTTAGGGGGAATGTTGACCATGACACCAGGGAAATTCCCCTGTTCTTCTTCTAAACCTATAAACTGTGAGCATCCTTTTTTGCCTCTTCCTGTGTTGTCTCCTACCTACAGTATGTGGGAGGAGGGCACTTTGAAGGAGAGTAGAAAAAGTCCAAATCCCATGCCAGGCTGTCTCTTAGATATTTTTGAGAAAATAGTCTAATGGTAAATTTTACCACAGAAAATTCAACACACACACCAGGAGGATGTGCTATTTCTTTTTTTGGGGGAGTTTACATTCCAAGGATTCCAGTCCCTGTTCAGACCATAACTTTGCAATTAGTAGATAGGAAGATCCCTCACAAAATGTTGGATATCGTGCAGCTGTGCACACACAATAGGCTACACGTACAAAGTAACCTGAAGCATAAAAGTACATCGGGAAGGAGTTTGTCCATGCCCGTTTTGTTAAGGAGTGGAAGAGACAAAGGGATGATTTTCAAAGGCCCCATAGATTGACGCAAGATGCATCAAACACCCACTTGCAGCAAATGCCGATGTGCTAGGGACTCTGCACCAGATTTTGGAAGAAGTGGGATCCCAACATCAAAGTCCCCATGGCTGCCTCAAGCGGGCCCTTGCATCAAAGGGATGGTGCACAAGAGGGCTTTGATGGAAGCTGCCCACGTCAGCCCCTGGCCTGTGACAGTCTGGTCCCCTGTGAAAAACTTAATGACGTGGGGCTTTTAAATGGCATTCTACACAGCATCTGCATGAGGAAGTTCTGTGGATGCTGCAGATCTAAAACTAAAACGTGGGCCACAGTTTGCAAAACTAAAGAAAACATGGACCTAGCCAGGTATAAGACAAGCTGACACACACTGTTGTCCATAACAAACAACAGACGTCACTGAAGGTAGACACAAAAAAATATACTAGAAAATGCAAAAACTATGTATTTGTTAAGCCATATCTGTGTTTGCATATCACTGCAAGTAATAGTCATGTCGCCTAAATGTTTTCTTCTATTCCAAAACCCACCCCATGTCATTTGGCTTCACCACTTTAGCATTGGTCTTGTGCACGTCCAATCACACTCAACTAAACAGACAGAAGTAACATAAAATGAAACAAGAACATCATTAAAGACACCCAAATAGGTGGGCAGTCGGGAGTAGCCCAGAAGGAAAGGACATGTGGTGTGTGGAGATGAAGAAGGGGACCATGGGTTGATTTGGAGGAATGACTCTGGGGGATCTGCGATTTGTTGCACTGGCTACAGAGCTAAAATGTCACTAAAAGTGTGGTTTGCTTTGTGTTGTATTGAATGGAAACTGGCCAGGATTGAAGCAAAAAAAATGTCCTGGAAAAGGTCAAAACGTGGGCCAGTTGTTATTCACTGAATGCCTTTTCTAACCCCTTTCTTCTTATTGGGTGGCATCACTTTTTCTTTATACTAACTGTACACCATGCTGAGCTGAAGGAGAAGGCTGGTGAGGGTAATGGGTGAGCAGCAGCAAGCCATTTGGGGGGGGTGGACTGCAGACAAAACAAGATCAAGATTTTGAACCATAACTGCAGCTGGTAGCACCTTCTGGCACCACAGTACCACACAGCGCGGCCCATGTGCTGTGTAGGTGGCTTGTTGCACTTTACCTGTCCATGATGGTGAGGGGGGGATGGTGCACTACAGGTTCCTGGTCTCCTCCTTGTCAGATATAGTGTCCTGCAATATTCATGTTTTGCAACTGTGCAGCATCTGGATTGACTATGGGATGGACCATAGCCCTGCGTATCTTCGCCTGTGGTCAGGTGATGGTGACAACTGCTGGCTGACAGGTGCTGTAGGTGCACACTGGTCACTGGAGCTGACATCTCTTGACAGTGCCATCAGCCTCCCAACCGAGTGTTGTCAGGCTCTTCATGAACCAGCATGCCGGGTAGATGGATGCTCTGCTGAGAGCACCACCTCTACCTGTGGATCGTACCCTCTACAGTGCTGTTCATGTATGTAGTCATTGTGCTGCCAGTAGGTGCCACACATAGCGGCAGGGTATCTCCAGGGGGACAGTTTTTGCAGAGAATGTAGCTGTCATGCACAAGGCAGCTCTCTCCTAGGAACTAGTGGCACGTCTCCCATGGCAGCATTCCCACCACCCAAGTAATGGGTGGCATACCACCTACTACTGGATGTGCACTGGCATACCTGTTGTGCGTACCACCTGAGGCACAGGCACAGCGCTACCTGTCACAGCCCAACTGCAGTGCAGGATCACTCTGGCCATCCAGCAGCTATGGCCAGATGCAGCATATGGAGTGTTAGACCATCTCTGGCTGGTCTAACTCTAGTGGACCGTGCAGTCTTTGGCAGGGATGAGAAAATCCCAATTTAGGGGATGCTGCTGCTCCATTGTGGTGCAAGCCCCCTTCCACAGCTGTACGTCTGCCGCAAGTCCCCTTGATAGTGCAGGGTGCAGTAGAAAATTGGGAATGATGCAAGGTGTGGTGCATTGAGCCCCTGCATCATATCTCTTTGATGCAAGCACCTTGCATCATTCCCGACACTTACAAAATTGGGCCCAATATCTCATTTATACTTTGAGTGTCAGTACATTAAAAATCTCTGGTGTTGCCGGCCCAGTGGCACTGAGGGTTGAGGTGCTGAGCACCAACCTGGGCTCAGCAGGGAAGGGAGAGGATCGATCATCCGATGAACTACTCTCCTCCCAGGGAGGGAGGGAAGGAAGGTCGTCCTGCTCCTTGGCTGCCTCCTAGTGAAGATCAAGGGGCAGCACTAGAGTTAGGGAGGCAAAGAGCGTGGCTGCGTGATGCACGCGTGATTCCATGTTCATGCGTTCACGACTGAGAAGGGGAGGGATGGAAAATGGAAAAAGGGAGGTGACCTCAGGCTATGTGAAGCCCTGCCTGCGGGCCGGTGTCCCACTCCACTCCTGGATTGCCGGAAGCCCCAGTCTGGATGATGAGTCTGGGGTGGGGGGAATGGCCTTCCCCTCCCCTTTCCGGCCCTGCCATGGGGGTAAATCCGTGGGGGACATGGGGCTTAGTGGTATGGTGGGGGTAGCTGTAGATGGACATAGGTGGCAGAACAGGGGTGGAAGTACCTGCCTACAGTTGCCTGGAGGGGAAGAAAATATGTATGAAAAAAAAAAAAGAATTCTGGCGTTTACTGAGTGCTAAATGGGGTGACCCAGAAATAGCTGTTGTAACATATGACTTATTGACATAAGGGAATTTGCCAGGTACGTCTAAGGTACCACAAGAGTACGTGGTTTGTTTATTAGCATGCATAAAACTGGTGGTATGGCAAGTATGCTGCCAGTATGTACTACAACAAAAAGAATTATCTTTAGTGGCACTAAGTGAAACAAATCAAAACTGAATTGAATTTTGTGTGGGAAAAGGAACATAAATCTCTGCCCAGATCGTCTTTTAATGATCTTTGGAAAAATACTACATGGCTTTAGTGAGTAAGGTGATCAACCCTGCAAAGATAATGGGTTTTCAGTCTTTTCCTTGTATGTTGTTCTTTTTGTAATTATGATTTTTCTTTTTCTCTTGAATTCCTCTTTGTGGAGTAGCTATGTGATTTGAACATATTTGTTTTGGTTTTCTTTGCTTTTTGTTTTTGTATTGTAATATACAGTATCCCTTGATAATAGCAACCGAATATGGGTGACCATCAAAACGACGATTCATATTCGGTGCTATGATCATGGACAACCGGCAAAGATAGTGACTCACTGCTACTGTGAGGGTAAGGGAGGGCGACCGGAAAGGGAGGATAGCAAGGGGACGGGAAGGGATAGAGAAGAGGGTTATTGAGCTGTAGTGTGCCTGCTGCCACCGAGCCAACTGTGTGGTGTGGTGAGGGAGGCTAGCTCTGGAGCAGCAGGTACTGGGTTCGGGGCTGGGGACCGGGAAGGAAGAATTTTGCCGCTGCCTGCAGCTGTGGGACTTAATTTTTTTTAATGCGAACTGTGTCCCTCCCGACATGCACCCCTGGGTTAAGAATCCAAAATCGGGGCCCTTCACAAAACACTTTATTTTGCGGATGTCTGTTCACGGCAAGTGTATATCACTGATTTGCTTTTCGCGATATACACTCGCCATAATAACAATCACCATTTCGCATTCGCTGTTATGACATAGAACCGTAATATACAATGTGTTCCATTTTCTGAGTTGTTTTAATAAATAATTCCCCTATTCTTCTTCGATAAGTGTCATGGGATCTTTCACTTCCGCCTGGTTTAAGACTTATTTGAACAATGGCATCTCTCAGTGCAGCACCTCCTCATACTGCACTACAGTGCCAGTTATGGGTATTATCCTAAGTACTTAATGTAGGGCTAGAACCCACGACCTTCCCATCTTCCAGTCCCAGAGGCAAGCATGCTACCTACTGAACTTTAAAATGTTGTCAGCCAATCGGACTGCTCCACTTAATTATTGTTTCCATCCTATTGACTATTACAAAACAATAGCTGGAAATAGAGCATTCCAGTTTGCTAAGTTAAATTCTATAGGGCTGTTTTTGTTTAGTTTTTTTTATTATGTATATGTTACATTAGATAACCCTTCCATGAGTAAAATAGTGTAACAGAACACAGAAGAAAATCGATGCTTGAAAACTTTAATACACTGTACAATCTAATGTCCTTTCTTGGAAATGACAGCATTTAAAAATACAGGAATACCATTTAGGTTGCTGTAAAACCCTCATGTACAATAAAACAATTAGGATTTAAATTATAAAAAATTTAATTAGTAAAGTGAAACCTTTGAGTTTAATAATCAGGGCACTTCAGGGGTTAGGTAACCTTTGTTAATCTAGCTGTACTTACATAAGACACTTAGCTTCACCTTGTGCCTCATGACCCCATAGTGTTAGATTAACCGACGATAACCCAGTCCATAGTCATGCCTTAATTCGGTAAATTCTGATGATGCCACTGGACAAAGACAAGACTGCTAGTGTGTGGACAGCAGCATGGGGCTGTCTAAACCCTTGCCCCAAGGCCTAACCTACGTAGGATGTTAAGGCAGGTGGGAATAAAGAGAACATAACAAAGAAATCCAGTGTATCTTTTTATGTATGTATTTATTTTTGTTTACCGTGTAAGCTCATTAGCATTGAGATACCATTTTTTAGTGTGTCCCCAGAGTAAACACAGAGTACAGATATATAAGGGATACATAATGGGCAAGTGTGAAATATGGGAAATATTTGCATGACTGTATAGTGACCTACAGTAATATCATGAGTGGCGGAGCGGAGCCACAAGTGCTATTACCAGAAGTCACTATACATGAGTGCAAATATTTCCCGTGTTCCACACTCACCCATCATGTATTGTGTTTCTACAATAGGGCCCCAAATAATCCACTATGGTGATGTCACCACAGTGGTTTATTTCACATCACAGTGGTTTATTTCACTGCAGTGAGTATATATGTTTTTATTCAGTTATTTGCTCACCCCTGTTGTATAAAAATGTCATGAATAGCACTGTCAAGCAAAATTTTTATTCACTTGAAAAATGTTTACACAAGAAAAGCTTTTTTGTTAACAAATTTTATTCTGGTACTGAGGAAAAAAAATAATAAAATATGTTCATGCATAATGAGGTATACAGTAGGGTCCACATAATATGGTTGAAATACAAATTTCACTAACCATATGAGAGCACATACAATCAAGATCAACCTAGTACATACAACTTAGTTCTAGGAAACTTGAAGAAGCAGTTACTAGCTAGTGTTAATGGGCATATTAGGTGGGCTGAAGGCCCTTATCTGTCAACAGTTTCTATGTAAGATGACAGTCCATTAATGAATGCAGTCCTAGGTCTCCAAGAAAATAACACCATTCAAGAGTATTGTTTTGTTTCTAATCAGCCTATACTGGTCCCAGTGGGCCACCCTAAATCAGGTTATCCCAACACCGATGACATGGCCAGTTTTGCCCCTCTGCTCTTTCACTGTTTGTGCAGCTCACCAAATTAACAGGAAGAGAGGTTTTTGTTCCCACATTCTCTACGTTACAATTAAGTTGTTACTAATAGCCTGCATCATGGGAGAAAAGCTGGTTCTTAATGTCCCAAAAACAGAAGCGATGTTTTTTGGATCAGCTCCAAAATTGCAAAACTCAGACCAGAGCTTTACTGTTTGTACAGTTCTAGGCAACAAGTTAGAAACAGCCAGTGCCTTAAATATTTAGGGGTATATTGTGACCCCAGCCTTACTTTTGATGCTTACATTAAGCATCTCAGTTCGGCATTACATTTTTAAAAAATTGTCTCTCTGTATCGAATTTGTAAACATCTTAGTATCGAGTCCAGAGTTAAAATCTCACAAAATGTCTTGCTTCCTTTTCTGGACTGTGGATCTGTGGTTATAAGTGTAGCTCCTAAAGCAGCTGTGTCCAAAAGGAATGCACTTTATCATAAGATTGCAAAATTTGCCATTTTATCAAAACCTTGAACACATTGTCAAATGCTAGGTGCTTTAAATTGGTTACGGTTTGAACTGAAATCACAGTGGACACTTGTTAACTTTCACATTCAGAATTATGCAAAAACAGACACCCAATTGTTTATCCAGCCAACTTAATTTTCACAACTCATTCATTCCCATTCATCTGAAAAATATCAACTTAAAATTCCTTTGCAGAGAACAAATACAGGGCAAAACTCTATTGGCTATCATGTGGCAGCTTTATGGAACAGTATTCCCCTGTCCATTACAACTGAAACTACTCTGAAGTCCTCCTCTACTATGTAGAGAATTTTTATCTTGGTCAGATGTTTCCTTGTATTTCTAGTCAGACTGAATATGTTGGTTAAGCTGTTATTTTCTTCAGCATTAAAGTTGTTTTTTGTATATTTTGTTGCATGTGTTTATACTGAATATTTGTACTGTATCTGAATAAAACCTGTGCACCCTTTTTAGTACCCGGGTCATGCCTGACAGAGATGCCTTGGCACCAGTGCAATTTACCCATTTAATAAAACAAAATAAATATAAACTGGCTAAGAAGGCCAGAGATTCTGACCTTTTTGATATAGTGTGTAGGCTCCCCCCCGCCCATTTCAAATCTTCCATCTGAAGAGTTGAAAAAGGAAGGGACAGTCAACTCTGAGAAACTTTAAAATAACATTTAGACAGAATAAACCTTACATTTCATATATTTTTCTGTATCCTCCTTCTCTCTGTTATTCATCACTAAAGCATTTTCACTATTGTGGGGACTTTTCTTGGCCCAGCTGCTTATTTCCTTTGCCGAAATCGCAGTTCTTCACTTCGTTATAACATAAGTACTCCCACAGGAGCATACTGTGATGTCACATGAATGGGATTATGATATCATCCAACGGACAAGTAATAAAAGCAAAACAAGAAAAGGCTGCAGGAGAAGGATACCATGTTCACTGAGGTGTCCTGAGTAGAAAGAAAAAAGTGGGAAGAAGCTGACCCGATGGCAAAGACGGCTGAGGTGCCACATGTGAGTCTTACTTTTTCCCATGTGGCGACCCGGGTTCAGGATCAGACTCTGATCATTGGAGGTCAGCTGGTGTGGGAGAGAATTGAGCATCTGAGGGACAGCTGTCCGCTCCCTGGGGATTGTGGCTGCTGACTCCGCTGTGTGACTGCCACCAGGTGCAGGCCTGGTGGTAGGACGACAAAGAGCGGCAAACAAGGAAGGGTGCTGCGGGACTTCTGTAGAGCTTGCGTGCCTCCGCACATGCACTTCGATGTATGCACCCTGGCATCTGGGAGGGGACAAAACAGAAAATGGGAGGATGGGCTAAATGAAGCCCTCTCCATCTCCCTGTAGACCGCTCCACCAAGCCACAGCCTGGAGCCTCTAAATTTGTTGTCAGGAAGGGGGGGCCGACCTCGGGGTAGTCCATGCGAGGCGAGTACCAGGAACCTGGTGGTGCAGATGTCAGCTGCAGAAGACAGGGACAGTTCAAGTTTATTGATCGGCCTGGTTGCGCTGAGAGTTGAGGCGCTGGACGCCATACCTCCACGCCACGCCCGGTGACCTGGGTTCGAGAGAGCGGACCCAGTCTACCGAGGTCAGCAGGGTGAGAGGATTGAGCCCAGAGGACTGCCTCCTCTCGGGAGTGATCCAAGGTCACCCCGACATTACAGCGGCCCCGGTGGAGACCGGAAGGCACTGCAGTGTGCAGGGCTCACAAACAAGGGTAGGCGTTGGCGGCTGTCTTCTGGGCGTGGGTGGAAGCTTTTCAGCGTCATGAGCTGTACAGCATTGCCACGTCTCACGTCTGAGACGTAACTCAAGGAAACACCCGCCCGTGGATGAGCGATGGCACCTCCACTCTCCGACCACACTCCATCACCGGTTGCACTCCTCTCCTGGGCCGAGCCCAGTCCTGCCCGAATTCTAGATGGAGCGCCCTGGGCAGATAGGGCGGCCCTACCTCTGGGACTCAGAGCCGGGGGGATAGCCGGGCTGGTGCCAGGATTAGGAGGTTTCTCAGGCACGGAGGTAGAGTGGTGGAACTGGAGATTGCCCGAGAGAGTTCCACGGGATGGAGGAATAAATAGAATTAAAATTAAAAAAAAATTCAAGTTTATTTGCAGGAAAACTCCACTGAGCACACTCATTTACAAGGAGGTCCCTGGTAGGACAATTTGGTACAAAGTATACACAACATTACAATACCATACAATACAATATAGTACAATTGTGATACATCAAGTTCGAACAGTGTTGAGACAAGTAAACAACGTACAGTAATACAATATAATACATTTGCGATACATCAAGTTCGAACAGTGTTGAGACAGGTAAACAATGTACAGTAGAGGGGGAGTTATGGCTAAATTATATACATTCCAGGAACTAAACTAACAAAGCAAGAAAGGAGAAAAGGGGAAAGCATGAAAGAAGTTTGCATTCATTACATTAAAGGACCTTGGGGTTATCATCTCTGATGACCTCAAGGTAGGGAAACAGTGCGACAAGGCAGCAGGTAAAGCAAATAGGATGCTGGGATGCATAGGCAGGGGCATCACCAGCAGGAAAAGGGAGGTCATAATTCCACTGTACAAGACATTAGTGAGGCCCCACCTGGAGTACAGTGTACAGTTCTGGAGACCTTACCTACATGAGGACATAGACAGGGTAGAAAGGTTCAGAGGAGGGCAACAAAGATGGTACAGGATTGCATCACAAGTCCTATGAGGACAGGTTGAAGGACTCAAATATGTTCTCCCTGGAAGGGGGAGGAGGGAGTATGATAGAGACATACAAGTACCTTACAGAGAGGACCAGGAATACACAGTTTTCCAGTGAAAAAGGTGTTCCAGAACTAGAGGACATGGGATGAAGTTGGTGGGAGGGCGATTCAGAGGAAATGTGAGGAAGAATTTCTTCACAGAACGGGTGGTGGACAAGTGGAACACCCTGCCAGAGGAAGTGGTGGGGGCTAAACAATCACGAGATTTAAGAATGCATGGGATAGACATAAGGGAATTCTGGAGGTCAGGGGTAAGGGGCAATAGACTTCTAGGAAAATATAAAGTGAACTTGCAAGCTCAAATGGGCAGACTGGGTGGGCCATAGGCCCTTATCTGCCGACAGTGTCTATGTATCTATGTAAGTGCCTTATGAGATTATAACGGTTTCTCTGCTAGGAGGGCTACTAGGTGCTTTGGCAATGGCAAATTTCCATAAGCGCTTTGTTGGCCAGGGTTTTAAATACGATTAAGGAGACCGGTTCGATAATTTTAGTGTGGCTTGTAGTTTGTTCCAGGTGGATGGGATTACATGGCTAAATGCAGCTTTACATAGAGTATGTGGAAGTTGGGTACTTTTATTAGTATGAAAGCATTTTTTCTAAGGGTGTAGGAGCTATGATAATGATGAAAAAGGGAGGTGGTGCAGGAAGGGACTTTGTTCTGGAATGTTTTAAGAGCCCTGGTACTAATGTGTAGTGTCCTCCTTGTGGCCAGGGAAGCCCAGCCTACAGCTGTGTAAAGGGCACAATGGTGGGTTCTGTAGGGTGCATTAGTTATAAAGCGGATCGCGCAGTGAAACAGGGTATGAAGCTTATGAAGGTTGGTTACTGTGCTTCTATTGTAAATTATATCTGCGTAGTTGAGTAAGGGAAGAAAGGAGGCTTCAACCAGCCTTTTCCTAATATCTAAGGGAAAAAGGTATTTGTTTCTGTAGAAAAAAACAGTGCTGAAGAGCCACCTGTCCTACTGGAGGATAAAGACTTCTATGGCAAGAAAAAAAGAAGGGGAGAAGGAAATGCGTGGAATATTAAGCATATTTTGCCTAAATCTTATTATTATTTTTTTTTTTTCAAAATTTTAACCCAAGTTGACACCCCGTTTAAACTGAACTGATCCATCCATTCAATTCATCTGGGTAGTGGAATTAATGTTATCCTAGCACGACATACAAGATGTAAAATTGCAGGCAGTTAACTTCTCAGAAGCAAGTAGCATTTTTACAAATACTAAATAAAAATGCATGTATGATAGGGAGAATCTATCTGGAGGATTTATTTGAGATATTTTGAAGGTACGGTATGTGCAAATAGCCCTAAAACAGAGAGCATATCCATTTGAACCTTGCATAGACACTACTTGCTCAGTTTAGGCATATCCAGCCTAATCCTTAATGTCAGTACCATCAGTACCGTAGAGTTGCTCAGCTGACCCTCTCTGCCTGCCTCCTATCTTACCTCAGCTTATGCTTCTGTCGTCATCTGTTAACAGTCAAGGAGAGAGCCCAGCATTTGCAGGAACTTTACTAGTGATGTACTGTCTCTTGTCACAGCTAACCTATTTTAGAAACCCAGCCCTGTGATGTAAATCTTGATCAGAAATACCAGCACTGTGCAGTAATACCTGGTAATAACCCCACTAATGTGCAGTAACACTTGGTCAAATCCCCAGTAGTGCAGTAACACTCGGCCATAAACCCCAGCACTGTGCAGTAACACTGGGCTATAAACACCTGTGCTGTGCAGTAACACTGTCATAATCTCCAGCAATGTAATTAACACTCTTTATAAAATGGGTAGGGAATTTGCAGCATCCTGATTGGTCAAGAGGGTTCAGAACCCAGTGCCTTATGGGGTGACAACCACTGGCATGGGGACCCTCTCAGCAACCAGGATGTATCGCACCTACATATCCATGCCTCCCAGAAATGTTTTGAAAAAATTCTGGGAGCTATGTTTGTAAAGTTAAAACTAAGCATCACTGACTTGCCATAACTGTAAAAAAAAAAAGAAAAAAAAAATGTATTTTATTACATATTATAATAACTGGTGACCTCCTACAATGACTGGATATCCAGTCCTGATAAAATGCCGTAATAACCTGCTGAATTCCATAGTAACTCGATAGCGGGTTATTATGGCATTTTGTTCCTCGTGCTCTCACTTCACAGAAGCGCAAAAGAAAGTGCATTATATTTGTGTGGTTATGGCGACTGCTCAGAGACATGCTTGGTCACACAAATACAGCTTACAGTTTCTGTCTCTGTCTAAAACTTGCACCAGTTATTATGAAAAAACAACACCAGTGCAGCTGTGTATTATGAGGATTTTTCACACACCCTCGGCATGAGATATCCTCATAAACCACTTGTTTCACTCTCTGGGTTTATGGATCATCACACACCTCAGGTGTGTGAAAAATCCTCATAACGCACATTCATAGGCATTATTCTCTGTGTCAACACTCAGGCGTCTAACCATCACCACATATATTCATAAAGAAAAATAATGAAATGGCCTTCTGTTTTTGTGGGCTCCACTTGGTTTAGGCCTGTTTCAAGTTTATTTTATATTTTACCAGGACTAGGCAAACGCCTATTTTTAGGGCCGTCCTGTTCACGCAACACAGTACATATTGATGTATCACATATCAAATCTTAACATAGACATTAGGGTTAATTCATAACACATATATTATTAAGATCGTTAAGAACATCTACACATAAAAGGATAAATTTCCTGAAACGTAGCCTGTGAAATGGCGATGTCCATGCCAAGATTATCGTGGGCATCTCCAGGCTTCTGCCTGCACAGCATCCTGCTCTGCTCCACTTTAACTCTACTATTGCCCATCAGTCTTCCCCCATGTGCTCTTACCCCAACCCCCACTTGCTCACTCAGCCTCTCGCTCAATAAAACATATATATAAACAACTTTTTTGTTGTTTTAAATAAAAAAAGAAAAAAAAAACTTTTTTTATACGCCAGCGCCAGTGGTACAGTTATGATGCTGCTCTCAGTATTACAGTGACCCAAGCTCTCACAGCGCACTAAAGACCGATCAGAGCTTTCGCATGTCTTTCTCCCTCCTTGCTGACTTTGGCCACCCACTGAATAAAATACCATGAACAACCCTTTTGTTGTTTTATTTTAAAACAAAACCTGTTTTATCTTTTTATATCAGTTCTAGTCACTGACATTTGCTCTTGCTGTTACAGTGACAGCTCAACAGAAACTGACTGGAGCCGCAGCATTCTTTCTTCTTCTTGTGAAGCAGGTGCACCCTCTCTATCTGTTGCTCTCACACATGCCTAAAAATCTCTTCTTGTGGTTAAGATAACTTGTAGGGGAAGACTCCACTCCCTATAAAAAAAGAAAAGCTACACTTTAAAACAAAAGCTACATAAAAAAACATTCCAAAAGGGCCACATAGTGGTACACAGTACCAGCTGGGACTATCGTTTGTGCATAGTAGTAAAACATATTAAAATAATTTTTTTTTGTATTTTATTTTAATTTTTGTCTGCTAGATGTTTTTATGGGGACCCATTTTATAAGTGCAGTAAGAAACTACAGGGCGGTGGTTGTCATGGGTTAATACACTTCCAGGTGCTGAAGGCACTCGCTGCGAGTGCCTCATGCCTCACTATGCCGTGGATGATGACACAAAGCACATTTGCTTGGCCTGGAAGGACACTACTTCTTTATTCAGCTGTGAGCTGTGTGAGAAATTCTATATTGCACTTGATATCTGCAACAAACGTGCACTTTTGCTTAATTCTGTGGGAGGTGAAACGAACTACCCTTGGTAATTGCTTTTTATTCACATATTTATTTAGTGTTTGACCAAGAAGGGCTTGCAAACTCTGTTTATCTTGTTAGTAACTTCAGAAGGATTTAAATACTGCATTTGGGTAGATCCTTGGGTAGCTAGATTGTCTACTAGGATTTTCTGACAGTTAAACTATTTTAAATAAATTACAGGTGGCTGAGGAGTTGGAAAAGGAGCTTGCAAACTCTGCTTATCTTGGAAGTAACTTCACAAGTGTTTGAATACTGCATTTTGTTGTCCCTTGGGGTAGCTGGATTGACTACTAGGATTTTGGGACAGAAACTATTTTTAAATAATTTACTGGTGCGTAGGAGTTTGTGATAGTTAAACTATTTTAAATAAGTTACTGTGGTTAAGGAGTTGTCATAGCAAAACCTGCAGTGTGAAACAGGAAAGACAGTCTTTCAAGCAACAGAGGAGGTGGATCTAGGTTTACGTTTGTTTGTTACAATTCTTAACATTTTCAGTGCAGGAAGAGTTTAAAGCACAGCTGACTTATTTTGGGGCTGACAGCTTTCAGAGCACAAACCACCAGGCCTGTTTTGGAGCTGGGGAGGTTTACCTGTGTCTGACTTGGATGTGTGGATTTTTCTCTGTTTGATTAGCAGGGTATTATCTCTGTCAAATTGTTGTGTAGGGCATCTTGCTGACAGGAAGGCACTCATCACAGCGGTGGGTCAGAGCTTTTAGCTGATTGTTTTGTGAGGGCACAGTTTAGGCCCAACCCTTCCCACCCCTCACCTCACCCACCTGTAAATAGTTCCTATATACCTGGGGTTCTGACATCATTTCCTGAAGAGTACAAGGTGCATATCACTGTCATATCCTCTCTAGCACACTGCACTGACAATATAAGCAAACACATTGTATAATATATATATATATATATATATATATATATTATTCTATATTACAAACCAATCACACACAAAAAATAAAAAAAAAAATAAAATGTAGGGAGTAGTGCAATGTAATGGCTGTGGGGCAGCAGTCTTCCGGGAGTCTTTCTGGAGGCTGAGATGCTGCCCTATTTGCAGACAGCTCTCTGCCCTGAGGGAGGAAGTTGCCCGTCTTCAGGCCACACTGGACAGTAGTAAGGGGACCTTCCCCCAGGCCACACTGGACGGTAGGAAGGGAACCTCCCCAATCCAGGGAGCACCAGAGCCACCACCACTACCTCAGAGGTTGCGAAGAAAGCACAGCAGTTGGACCACAGTGGGCTCAGGGAGGGTGAGGATGGTGGAACAGAGGCACACTCAGTCGGTTGTTCCACACCACAATCCATACACCATTCTGGGGGAGCATAGCTCCCCTATGGATGCACCCGCAGAGGAGACTAAGGAGGCTGAGGACAGCTGTCACAAGGGAGGCCCACAGGAAGGAGGCAGAGGACACCACAAGGAAAGGAAGCAGCTCCTGGTGGGGGACTCAGTTATTAGGGGGATAGAACTGGGGGGAGCAGGGAAAACTGAAGTAAGGTGCCTGCCTGGTGCCATGGCTTGGAGAGACAGGAAGCGTATCCTCAGGATCATGAGAACAGCTGCACGGGAGTCTGAGATGGATGTCATTGTCCACCTAGGGACAAATGACTTGGCTAATCATGAGATCAGAGCAGTACAGAAGGACTTTGTAGAATTGGGGACTTTGTAGAATTGGGGAGGGGACTAAGACAAGTAGCACAGACAATATCCTTCTCTGAGGTGCTGCCTGTCAATGGCATGAGTGAGGCGAGGGTACTTTGCACCATGCAGTTTAATGAATGGTTGAAAAAATGGTGTGGAGCACAGGGGTTTGGCTTCATTGGGGACTGGGGCTCCACCTGGAGGGACACCAGCCCATACTGGCAGGATGGTCTGCATCTGTCCAGGAAGGGAACAAGTCTTTTGAGCAATCGGTTTAAATGCTTCATTGGCAAGCTTTTAAATTAGTCAAGGGGAGGCACTGATAAGCAGCAGGAAAATCCCAGCCTCTCCTACAAAACAGAGTACTAAATGAGAAAAAGACCGAGGTAGACAGGTCAGTGGGGATGCTGCAAAGAAGGTAAAGCCATCAAAAATGGAGAGCAATGAGTACCAATGCCGTAGTCTGAGTAACAAGCTTCCTGAATTAGTGGCCTTGATGGAGGAGGAACATCTGGATATTGTGGCAGTCACAGAAACATGGTACACAAAACTATGACTGGGACATAAACATACCAGGATACACTATCTACAGGAGGGACAGGAAGGGTAAAGGAGGAGGGTAGCTCTTTACATAGGGGAAGGAATCAAAGCAACAGAACAAAAGGAAAACAGGAGGGAGAAGAAGAACTGTGGTAAATTTGGAGACTGGCAATGGCACCACAATCCGCACAGGGGTTAGAGTACAGACTTCTTATCAGGGGGGAGGAAATGGACAAGGAAATAATACTTAGAATGGCAGAAAAGGGGAGATATTGCTGATGGGTGATCTGAATATGCCAGATGTTAACTGGAGTGCAGTTGCAGCAGCCACTTCAAAGAGTGGGGTTATTCTAGATGCCCTACAGGGGCATGCCTAGACAACTAGTATTGGAGCCCACTCGAGAGGGAGCAGTCTTAGACCTGGTTCTCAAATGGAGATGAAGAGGATCACAGATGTAGAAGTGGGTAGCCATCTGGGAACTAGCGACCACCGAACAGTATAGTTCACAATAAACACAGCAATAGAGTCAAGCCATACAAAGGCAAAAGTACTGGACTTCAGGAGGCTGACTTTGCCAAAATGGGTGAGTGCCTAAGGAATGCACTAGCAAATGGGCAGGAAGGAGGGTGGAAGGACAATGGGGAATAATAAAACTGCTATCACAGAGGCAACAAGCCTTGTGTGAAGCAAATAAACAAAACAAAGCGATGTAAGAAACCACTATGGTTCTCAAAGGAGTAGGAGTGAAGGTTCAAGAGAAAGAAAGCATTCAGGAAGTACAAGGAATCACAGAAGGGAGCAGGACAGAGAACTGTATCAGTTAAAGCAAAGAGCTGGGAAGGCAGTCAGAACAGCAAAGGCCCAAACCGAGGAAAGATAGCCAACTCAGTTAGAAGGGGTGAAACCTTTTATAGGTACATCAGGGAGACAAGGAAGACCAAAGGAGGTTAGTGAGGCTTAATAAAGAGGAGAGTGGGCAGAGGTGACTGTGAAAAGGCAGCGATACTAAACAAATATTTTGCTCAGTATTTACAAAGGAAGTGGGGGAGGTACCTAAAACAAACAGTAGAAACACTCTGGATACAGAAGTTGATACCAGCCCATTTACAGAAGAAAGGGTTCTGAAAGAACTCTTAAAACTGAAGGTGGACAAAGCAATGGGGCCTGATTGGATTCGTCCCAGAATTCTAAAAGAACTAAGGTAGAACTAGTGACACCACTGACTACCCTCTTTAACAAATCATGGGAGGATGGGGTGGTACCCGAGGACTGGAGAAGGGCAGATGTGATTCTCCTTCACAAAAGTGGGAGCAAGGCAGAAGCAGAAAACTACAGACCTGTTAGTTTAACCTCAGTGGTAGGGAAAATGATGGAATCACTTCTGAAGGAAAGAATTGTTGAGTATCTAGAGGCCAGAGGGGCTCAGGACCCACTTCAGCATGGATTCACAGCAGGAAGGTCATGCCAGACAAATCTGATAGATTTCTTTGACTGGGTGACCAAAGTAGTAGATCAGGGAGGGGCTGTGGACATGGCCTACCTAGACTTTAGCAAGGCATTTGCCACAGTCCCACACAAAAGATTAATATACAAGTTAGCCAGCCTGGGAGTGGGTCCCAAGATGACAGCCTGGGTAAAGAATTGGCTGGAGAATAGGACACAGAGAATAATAGTAAATGGAGTCCACTCTGAAGAAAGGGAGTTACTAGTGGGTACTGCAGGGTTCAGTATTAGGACCGGTCCTCTTCAATGTCTTCATAAGCGACATTGCAGAGGGACTGGAAGGAAAAGTATGTCTCTTTGCAGATGACACAAAGATCTGCAACAGAGTTGATGCACAAGGTGGGTAGAAAGGATGAGAAGGGACTTGGCAAGGTTAGAGGAATGGTCAAATGTATGGCAGCTTAGATTCAATGCTAAGAAGTGCAAGGTAATGCACCTGGGAAACAAAACCCAGGGAAGAGTACACAGTGGGGGTGAGATACCACAACAACAAAATGGAAAGGGACCTGGGGTAGTCATATCAGATGACCTAAAGGTGGGCAAGCAATGTGAGAGGGCAGCAAGGAGGACTGGGGATACTGGGATGCATAGGGAGAGGCATCACCAGTAGAAAACAGGAAGTTATTATCCCTCTGTACAGACAGATGGTGAGACCCCACCTGGAGTACTGCGTGCAGTTCTGGAGACCCAATCTCCGCAAAGACATAGACAGGATGGAGGCTGTCCAGAGGAGGGCAACTAAAATGGTGCAGGGTCTGCACCGGAAGACATATGAAGAGAGACTTAAGGAGCTGAATATGTATAGCCTCGAGGAAAGGAGGGATAGAAATTTTCAAGTACCTCAAGGGAATCAACAAAGTGCAAGAGGGTAGCATCTTTCAAAAAAAGAGGTGTGCAAGAACAAGGGGGCACAATTTGAAGATAGAAGAGGCGGCTCAGAGGTAATTTAAGTATTTTTCACAGAGAGGTTGTGGATGCATGGGCAGCCTTCCAGAGGAGGTTGTGGAGTCAAAAACAGTGGTGGAATTCAAGCATGCATGGGACAGTCATAAGGCAATTCTAGGGGGTAGGGGTAGGAAGAAGTAGGCTGCTGGTTAACTAGGATCTGCAGCTTATCCATTAGGTAGGGAAATGTGCAGACTGGGTGGGCCAAGTGGTCCTTATCTGCCGTCAAAATCTATGTTTCTGTGGTGATCTGGTGTATGTGGGGGCCTTGGGGACAGAGCTGGCAAGGTTAGACGTTTTGTATAACAGACTTGCCCACTTCGTCCTCGATGCCCCCAGGAAAACACACCATTGTGAAATGTACAGGGCCCTGAATTGTTAGAGCCTGGACGAAAGAAAGAACTGGCATTTATCAATTTTTATGGTAAAGATCAGCAGGCAGAAATTACCCAGATCTTATCTGTCAATCTTCACCATTCATCACTGTTGGGTACTTGGCCGTAGGTCAGGACCCCGCGGGAACCTTTTTTTTTTTTTTTAGGTAGGTGGAGCGGCAGCACCATCGGCCTTTGCCCTCAGGCCGACGCACTGTGTGGTGCTCGCGGGTTGGCCGTTAGGCTGCGTTGACTCCGCCTGCCTGCCAGTTCTTCGTCTCCCGCCGTAGAGGTTGCACCTCATGTGGAGCTGCTGCACTAGAAGCCTAGTTCGACTCCGAAAAACACTTTCATCGACACCGTCTCTATATTTTCTTCGGTGCCGAAGTCAGTCGGTTCCTGCCAGTTCTGCTTTGCCATACTCGACGTTGCCCAGTAAGATCTTTCCATTTCTTCCCTATTTCTGCGACATCCCGAGTCTGTTTTGGTGTTTTTCCCCGTGGGTCCTGTCACCGGTCAGGGCAAGAAAACTTCTAGGGCAGGTCGGCCCCATGCGGCAGTGCCCATGTGGCCAAAGTATTCCGTCACCCGATCAACACGACCGGTGTCTTTTCGTGTCTTGGCCCGCTTCACGACATGGATTCATGCGACGCCTGCTTCTCCATGAACGCGGGTCGCCGGACAATGCGCGTGGAAAGTGGGGCGAGATCCGCCGACTTTTGGGGGTCGGGCATGCACTCGTCGGGCCAAGCCATACCCTCTCGGCCTTTCCTCTGGGTCCCCTCCCGGTTCTACACGGACCAAGGAGGAGGGAGCCTCGGCTACTAGTAGCCTAGCTGTTGCCGAGGCTCCTTCCACGGTGCAGGAGGCCCATCCTGCTCCTTTTGTGGGGCGGGAGGCGCCGCCACTGCAATCGCCCCTTCGGGGGTGAAGGCTCCCCTGGTGTCGGACCCGAGTTTTGCAAGGCCTGGGTCGGCGCCATCCTCAACAACGTTGGTCATTGCCGCTGTGGGCCTTGATGGAGCTGTCGTTGGCGCCGACTTGTCGTGCGGTGCCGTGGCTTCTGTCGGAGCCGTTCGCGGTGCTGACATTGCTAGCGGCGCCGTGGGAGCTGCTATGGCACCGTCTTTGTTAATGTCTTGCCTCGGTGCCGTCCTCTGTGCCGAGGTTGAGCACGGCGCCGTGTCATTCGGGCTCGGCACTGTCGGTGCAATCGTCTGTGCCGCCTCTGCCCTCTGCACCATTTGCGGCGCCGTGGAGCCAGGTGGCGCTGTCGTCGGCTCCGTTTTCATCCTCGGCGCCGCTCGCAGCACTGTGGGGCCGGATGGCGCCGTGGCTGGTCCCGACTCTCGAGCTACTGTTCGGGCTGGAGCCGTGCCCCCTATGGATTCCGCTTGCGGTGCTGTAGGGGGCACTGGTACCGGCTCGGGCATGGCTTTGGGTTCTGGCCCCTTTGGCAAAGATGAGAGTGGGCACCCTCCTACGGTTTGGCAAAGGGCCTCGGCCTCTACCTCCTCGGAGGCGGAATCGAGCTCTGAGTCAGACGGACAGTCTGACCCTTTGGGGTTGGCTGTTGAGGTGGGCAGCCCAGTAGTCTCCTCGACAAGCCAGAGTCAGCCCCCTTCTGAGGTGGGGTCGGTGGCTACCGAGACTGGGGTCAGGGGTGCTGACCAGTGAGCAGTGATGCAGGCCACCATTGCTGTGCAGCCTGGTCTTGGTGGGTTCACTGACCCCTCAGCAGTGGTACCCCCACCTGTGGTGTGTCTAGATCGCCCAACTTTGGGGCCGATTAGAGCACCTACAGGAGGGGAGGGTGCTGTGCCCTGGATAGCTCCTTCAGATGCTGCCCAGAGCTGTCAGCTACCTAGGCTGGCCCTCTCGAGGAGGGCTCTTTCAGACTCTGAGGGGTTGAGGGGCGTGGGGTCGGCACGGCAGCCTTTTTCGGGGGTCCACCCGGGCTCTGGGAGAAGCCGTAGTGCAGATCTCCGCTCTTCCTCCTCCTCGGTCTCTTTGAGAGAGCCCCATTCTTTTATACGGCCCCGGTCACCTCACAGGGGGGATTCTTCCGGATGCAGCCAAGGCAGTACCGAAATGGTTGTTCAGCTGTCGGCTGTGGGGTCTTCCGGGGCACCTTCTTCCGTGGGTGCTCCCGGTCCGCTCCTTAGCCCAGGTGGAGGTCAGCCGACATCTCTTCTCGGCTCTGTCCCCATTCCTCTGCCACATTCTCCTGTGCTCCCAGGCATCCTTGGTCCTAGCGGGCCTCTCTCCTGGGAGCAGTTCACAGCGGTAGCTGCTTGGTTCCCAGCTTATGTTAGGGTGATGGACAGTCAGGTTTTTCAACCTCCCCCTGGGCAGCCACCCCCTGAACAGCCGGTGCCCTCCAGCTCCTCATCCAACTCTTCTGGGGGAGAGAAACCTCCTGTTCACATCTCTCCAGTTGCTGATCTCGCTAAGTATCAGCGCTTCCTCGTGAGGATGTTGGAGGACTTGCATCTCACACCTGCCACTATTAGCAATCCTGAGCACTCGGCGTACGCCTTTCTAGGCGATTTTGGTGAGGCCACCCTTGTGGTGCTGCCCTGGCCGGCTCCCTTTTGGGAGGCGTTGTTGCGTTCCTAGCAGGGGCCCTTTTCTGGAGTTCCTGCCCCAAGGGATTTCATTCAGAGGTGTTGCGCACACCCGGAGTCTCCAGGTACCATGCTTCATTCGCAGTCTGGACTGACGCAGTTGGATACTCCTGATGGGCTTCGCGCCCTTCACCGTGACTGGCCCCCAGATCAAGACTCCTCGGATTTTGACTTCTGGGTAGGAGGACTTTCTACTCGGCATGGTTATTGCTTTCCATTTCTGCACATCAGGCCCACTATGCAGCCTATGACAGGTTCTTGTGGTCCAGGCTAGGTCAGCTCCTAGCCTCATTGCCTGATACGGAGGAAACCAGACAAGCCATTGCACTCTCTGCGCGTGGCCTGGAGCTAGCAAGGCACCAAGCGAGGGCATCCTATGATGCCAGTGAGGTAGCTACCAGGGTCGTTGGGACAGCGATCTGCACTAGGGGGACGGCGTGGCTACGTCTTTCCCGGTTGTCACCCTTGGCCCGGCGTAGAGTGATTAACTCCGCTCACCAGAGAACTATCTCTTCTCCCGTAGAGCGAGAGGCGCTTGTCAGGGCAACTTCCTTCCCCCTATGGGGAGACTCCATCTCACTCTCCCTACTCTCGGGCCTCTCCAGACCCTGAAGGTTCTCTCTCTTAGTGTGTCACCCACTGAGAGCTAAGGGACTTTGTCCCTTAGGGTATAAAAGAAACCCCCTTTGGGGGGGCTCGGTACTAACCCAACAGTGATGAATGGTGAAGATTGACACAGATAAGATATGAAAATTACGTACCTACTGTAATTATGATCTTTCTGTGTATCTTCACCATTCATAACGATCCCACCCTCCATCCCCCTGGGGCCTCAGTCTCTGGATCCTCCTTCCTCTCTGTGCCCATCCTTCCCCCTCTCCTTTCTTAGGAGTGGGGTAAAACAGGGGCACACAGGGGGATAATGTTCCGGGGAGAGTGGACAGCAGGGAGGGCACTCGTTCTCCAGTGCTTTGGCTCTACCCCTGTGGGGTGGGAGTTGACAGTTGCCCTCCTTTCTCTCCTCCTCCTCCCTGTTTCCATCCAACCTATTTCTCCTTGTTTATATATATAAAAAAAAAAGTTTCCCTTTTTCCCACCAATAATCTTTCCTTGAGAGGGTGTTAATTCTCTGTACCCTGTCCTTCTTCCAGAATAGCCGACTCTGCTTATCTGAAGTGTTTGCCAGCTATTCTGTGCCTTGAATTCTGGCAGAAAGCCTTTGGTTACTCCTTGCAGTTCCTATACAATCTGGAGACGGACCAGGGTCTAGTATGTGTTAACCTTCTCCCCTCTTCCTAAATTCTTTATCCACCCTACCTTCCTCTTCCTTTTCCAGAATTTGGGGCCCCTCCCAATCCCTTTAGTTTCCGACTTTTGTCCCTTTCTGTCCTCTCCGTCGTTAGTTCTCCTTTTGGTTCATATATCTTTTCCTTTTTCTGTCCCTTGGACTTCCTTGTCCCACCCTCCACTCCCTTCCTCTTACCTCTCCGGCGACTCAGAACTGGCAGGCAGGCGGAGTCAACGCAGCCTAACGGCCAACCTGCGAGTGCCACGCAGTGCGTTGGCCTCGAGGGCGCCGCCGATGGTGTGTCGGCTCCACCTACCAAAAAAAAAATAAAAGCTCCCGCGGGGTCCTGACCTCCGGCCAAGTGCCCAACAGTGATGAATGGTGAAGATACAAAGAAAGATCATAATTATGGTAGGTACGTAATTTTCATTTATTTGCTTTTGGGGCTAGGGAACTGAAGGAGACATTAAGATCCTCTCTGGCTTACAAATTTATTGTTTCTAAGTGTAGCCTGGGGATAGGTAGAGCCTCACTTTTCAGTAGAGGCCCAATATTATGGAATACACTACCCCTATACCTGAGAAGTTTACATGCACCAATCCATTTAGGACCTGTAAAACAATGATTTCTTAATTTAACTAACACACAAAGACCATGTTATCTAAAATAGAGAACAGAAAGTTGTATTTTATATACTGATTTTTTGATAGATCAAATAGCTTTGAGACAATTTATGCCTCGATGATGTATTTTTACGGTGTTGTACTGTTATTTATCTGTATATGTGCAATTAGGGATTTTTTGTGTGTGACTGTTATGTGCTTTGGAGTTACTATGTAATGCTGTAATCACCATGTCCTGCTGTCTGTATATTCTGAACTGTCAAATATGTGTGTAACATGAAAAGAGCAACCAAGGGACTTTCTTGAAAATGAGTTATGCTCAACTGAGTTTTTATCCCTGTTCATATTTTTGTATGAATACAATTTTTTTACTACTACTACTACGCACCCGGGCGTGCATTAACCCCATGACAACCACCATTGCATTATGCCTTAGTGCTTACTTATAAAATGGCAAGAAAAAAATGTTGAAACCTAATTGGCTGAGACGCTTCACCTGACTGTGCATTTAAATCCTAGCAATTCATGGCCAGGTACCCAATTTAATTTCCACGGTAAAAAAAACTCATTACATCTACATATCACTGCACATATAAAATGAAACAAAAAAACTAACTCATCAGCTGCCATCTTGAATAGCCTATACTTTACATAGAAGCATAGAAACATAGACTTTGACAGCAGATAAGGACCACTTGGCCCACCCAGTCTGCCCATTTCCCTACCTATTGGATAAGCTGCAGATCCTAGTTAACCAACAGCCTACTTCCTCCTACCCCCCCCCCGACACTATGCTGCTATAAACAAATATCTCACTTTCAAACCTCTAGCCTATAAGGCATACGTTACTCCAACTCTTCTACTGTTCATACAGTACTGTTAAGATCTTCATCGAGGATATCTCTTGCATCAGGCCACACCTATGGAACTATAGTCGCCGGGCACTAGACCACGTGGAAACTTTGCTAGCTACCAGTCTGCTAAGGGCCGCCCATGATGACATCCCTCCCATATAAATGTTGTCGGCCCTACGCCCTCCTCTGTTCTTTTTCTGCTATCGACCATTGCACGTTCGACTCCATGGAGACACTGCCATTTCAGTCGACTGCCAAAATGTTCAATTTCTGGTTTTTCCTTTCTTTCTCACTCTAGTTTATCACTTTACTTCAAAAGTAATTTTCGCTCTTCCTTTAATGCTGACCGACCCCGAGAAACTTTTCAGATACTGTGGGTGTGGTAAGAAGATCTATGACAAGGACGATCATGATGCCTGCATCTGTGGTCTCGGCAAGTCCCACGACATTAAGACCTGTAAGGTTTGCCACGGCTTCAACCAGGCTACCCAGCGGTGCCATCAGAAGGCCCTCAAGGCTTTCCTCTTGGAACAGAAGGTCACCAGAATGGAGAAGGAGCTCCAGGCAAGAAGCTCCTCCGCCTCGCCAGCTCTGTCCTCGGGCTCCTATTCCACCAAGGCCGGGACAAATTTGCCAGTAAACACAAGCACCGGGAGAAGGACTGGAGCAAGGACCGGTCCTCCATGACTCACACACTGTCACTACTTCGAGCGACAGCCACTGCTGGGTCGTCGACTGCCTTGGCTGCAACCCCCACTGCCGCTCACACCCTCTCTTCCACAGGGTCAGCTTTGACAGTGTACCCCGCTGTGCCTTCCTCAGCCGGCGATGGCTCCTTGGCATTGGATCTGTTCACACCCCTGCTGTTCAGTCTCCTTTTTACACAGGGGCAACAGACAGGGAGTGCTGTTGGACCTGCTTTAGCTGGTGATGCTTCATCACCATCAGTTCTCCTGATGCCCCCTCCGACGTTCCAACCCATGCCATTCAGACTCCTTATTAGGGGCAACGGGTGGGAAGTTACGCTGGACCTGATTTGGCTGGCGCCAGCCTATCCATTAATTCTACTTTGGGGATTCAGCTGCACTTGTCGACACCTCAGCCCGTCATTTCAACGCTGAAGCCTCAGCCCTCCATGTACTTGCTTCAGGCCGTACCACTGACACCAGGAATCCAGCCCCCCCCCCTCCCCAAATCAACTCCATGAGGCACTCCGGCAACGCTGATTATCATCGACATCCAAACCATGCTTACTTCTGTTTGGGAGATCATGCACTGCCTTGCTCCTCCTCTGGGTCCGTCGATGCCAGAGCCTACTTGGCTACCTCCTGTGCCAACATCTTTCATGGCAATGCGCCGTACTCCCTTTCGGGCATTGACATCCCCTGTGCCCGTTTTAGAGGAGATGAGGATGAGTACCATCCAGGCCTACTTCCCCCTCGGGAGGAAGATGAGTATGACGGAGCAAGGAGCCCCTCCAGATCTTCCTCCACTGTTTCTTCTGGGGGTGAGGACTCTGCGCTGTATACCCTGAGGTCTCTTCTCCCCCCCCCCATGACCCCTCCTTCATCTCAGTGATGAGGCAGCTTCAAACAGCAGTGGGGCTTGATGCTGAGGAGCAGGATATTGCCAGGAGGAATCTGGCCAAATACTTGGAACTGCCAGACTCTCCACCTCTGGTTATTCCTCCTTTGCTGGCTGCCTTCAAGGATGCCACCATGGCTGCCTGGTACAGGCCAACTGTGATCCCTGCTATGCCCAGAAAGGCTGACAAATTGTGCCATGCTCCCTCAGGGAACACAGACAGATTCAGTGGTGATAAATGCTGCTCATGATAGGTCCAAGAGGTTTAAACACCTCATCTCTTTTCTGGGCAAAAAGGCCTATGCCTGTGCCATGCTGACCATCAGGGTTATGAATTACATTGGCCATATGGTCAAATACCAGAACACTCTCTGGAGAAAGGCCAAAGCTGCAGCCCAGGCCCTTGCAGCGTGTCCCCAGAAGCAGGAACTATTTAAGGGCCTCCAGTCTGGGGCAGATGTGGGCAGTCAACCTTTTGAAGTCAGCCTGTGACTCCTCTGATGCCTTCACTAGAGCAGCTGCGGTTGGCATCTGCTCGAGAAAGCATTCTTGGCTCAGGGTGTCTGGGATTGCTACTGATATGCAGCAGTTCATCCTGAATGCCCCCTTCAGAGGACAAAACTTCTTTGGGGCAGATGTGCAGGACATCCTTTCTGATCTACAGGCCTCGGGCAGGACCCTACAGTCAATTCACTCATTATATCACACCCAGCCAAAAAGTGGCCAGAGGGCACCCTTTTGGCATGCCGCCCATAAGCCCAAGTCCAGTGCCCGACCTCGGGGCAAGAGCTGAGCAAAAACAGCCCTGCCTACCCCTACCACTGGGAAGGCCCCCAGAGCAGGGGGGAGGCAGCCCCAGCCTCAGGGGCTACCTCAGCATGACTCTTTCTTAGACCCACACCCTCCAGCACTACAGGAGGCAGTGGTAGGGGGTTGTTTCTCCCTTCACCTGGACAGGTGGAAGGAGATCACAATAGACACTTGGGTTCTGCAACTCATAGAGCAAGGTCACTCTAGAACTTCTGGAGTGGCCTCCAGATCTACCTCCAGTTCATTCAAACTACCCTCCAGACCACATTCCAGTGCTGCTGGGTGAAATCTGCATGTTGCTGCAGAAATGAGCCATAGAGCCTGTTCCTGAGGAACAGAGGGTTCTAGTCCCACTTCTTTCTTGTCCCCAAATTCACAGGGGATTTACGGCCCATCCTGGACCTGAGAAACCTGAATTCCTACATCCAGTACAAGAAGTTCAGGATGGTAACCCTCCACGGCCTTCTGCCCAGGGGAGACTAGCTGTGCTCCCTGGACATGCAAGATGCATACTTGCATATCAAGGTGTGTGCTCCCCACAGGTAGTACTTCAGGTTCTAGTTCCAGAGGGAGTGCAACCAGTTCAGAGCATTGCACTTTGGCTTCTCTTCTGTGCCACAGGTCTTTACCAAATGCTTGGCGGTGGTGGCAGCAACCCTCAGGAGGGAGGGCCTGTATGTCTTCCTGTACCTGAACAACTGGTTGCTTAAAGCACAGTCCAGGCAGCAACTGCTCCAAACCCTAGAGTGTACCAGGCAGTTGTTCCATGCCCTAGGGATCACAGTCAATCTGCCCAAGTTAGTCTTGACCCCTTGTCAGCACCTACAGTACATGGGGCAGTACTAGGCACAGCTCAGGGCTTTGCTCTCCTGCCCTAGGACAGGATGTACCGCCTTATGGCTTAGGCCCAGCTGCTTTACAACAGCAGGTGTGTCACGGCCTGAATCTTCCTGAGGCTCTTGGGCCTGATGGCTACAGCCATTATCATGGTTCCCCTCGCCAGACTGCACATGAGGATCCCCCAGTGGACCTTAAGAGTCCAGTGGGACCAATGCACCGATGACCTACAACAGCAAGTTCTAGTTTCCTCCCTGGTCAAAAGGGTGTTGCTGTGGTGGATGGAACCAAGCAACCTGCTAAAAGTGGTTCCCTTCCTCATTCCTTCCCCTCAGACGATTCTCACCACAGACACTTTGGGGTTGGGCTAGGGGGCTCATCTAGGGCCTCATCAGACTCAAGGAACATGGACCAACGTAGGGGCTGCCCTTCACATCAGTGTTCTAGAGATGACGGCTGTTCTGTGTGCTCTACAAGCCTTCAAGACCCATCTGTCCCTGGGCAATCTGCTGCTACAGGCAGACAACATTAGTGTAGTACACTACATCAACAGACAGGGGTTACCCATTCATACCATCTGTGTTGGGAAACGATGAGGGTCTGGTACTGGGCTCTAGCACACGGTCTAGAACTGTCATCCGTCCATGTTCCAGGCACCAAAACGTCCTGGCGGGCAAGCTAAGCTGGTCGCAATCTCAGATGCACGAGTGGGAGCTACTGGCCTCGGTTGTAGAAGACCTGTTCAACAGTGGAGTCATCCAGAGTTGGACCTTTTTGCATCTCCACTCAACGCAAAACTGCCGCACTTTTGCTCACTCGCTCCGGGGTCTGGTGTTTTCTGGTGAGACACTTTGTCCCTCTCTTGGAAAGGGAGGTTCCTCTATGCCTTCCCTCTACTCCAGAAGGTGCTGATCAAGCTCCAGATGGAGGGGGCCACTCTGATTCTCATTGCCCCCTTCCAGCCTCATCAGATCTTGTTCCACTTACTATAGCAGCTGGTGGTGGAACCCGCCTGCCCCAGTGCAAAGGCTTACTGTCGCAGGAGCAGGGAACCCTGGTCCATCTGGACTGCAAGTCACTGCACCTCCATGCATGGCTCCTGAAGATGTAGCCATGGCTAGATTTGGGGTGCCTCAAAAGGTGGCTGATGTCCTGATGGCTGCTAGAAAGCCTTATTCCTCGAAGTGGAAATGCTGTGCTCCGTGGGTGGCTTCCCATAATTTGGACCCTTTCCTTTGTCCAGTGAATCAGATTCTGGAGCATTTGCAGTCCCTCTCCAATTAGGGCTTGCAATACTCCTCCATTAAGTTGCACCTGGCAGCCATTTCAGCTTTCCATGTGCCTATTGATGGCTGTACAGTGGCACAACTGGAGGTGTCCCATATATTCTTGAGAGGCATTCTTCATTTAAAACCTCCCATCCACAATCCAGTCCTGGCCTGGGACCGGAATTTTGTTTTAGAGAAGCTTACATTGGCTCCATTGAACCAGCCGCGACTTGTGAGTTCTGCTTGGTGTCATAGAAAGCATTATTTTTAGCTGCTGTGACTTCTGCTCAAAGGATTTCCAAGCTACAGGCTCTCATGTGTGAGCCTCCTTATTTGATTTTCCACAAAGACAGGGTGTTTATGCGAACACACCCTAAGTATCTTCCAAAGGTGGTGTCCAGGTTTACTTTAAATCAAACCATCAACCTGGTTGTTTATTTTCTGGAGCATGCCAATCAAGGGGAAGCACTGCTCCATACTTTAGAGGGACATAGACTGCTCATTGTCTCCTTTGCCCTTGAGAAAGAGGGCGTACCAATTTCAAAACAGTGCCTGCCCAAATAGGTATCACGTGAATAGAGCGAATGAATTTAAGCGAGTCAATTTTGGCGAAGGGAAAACAGCGAATGTGAAATGCGCGTTGTAAGTTTGTCGATTTCTGTTCGGTACATGGTACTTGTATTATGTAGTAGTATATGGGGATTTGTTGGTTGGGCCAGTTCCAAGCTGGCTGTTTGGTATAGCGGTGAGAGTCGCTGCTTTTGAAGCTAGCGGACTCGGGTTAGGGGCTGGCTTGGGATATACGTTTTATGATTTTGTTTTGCTCTTTGTTTTTTTTTTTTTTTGTTGTTGTTTTTTGAGTTGCCTTTGTGAACAGCCATTTCCTTCTCCCTAGCAGCTCCTGTCCCCAAGTAGCCCCAAGGTTTCTCCTCACCTCAGTATCCACCCCGGCCTGATGATGACTATTTTAGAGGCAGGGGTGTAGGGGGTGCAGCCCCCCCCACATTAAAAGTTGGTACATGTAGTGTCCCCCATTAGGAGATGTGGACTCCCGTCAGTGTTTCTACACTGCACTGCAGTTCCACATCGCCGTTTTGTCTTTCGGTGATGTGCAGTCATTGTTTTTTTCCACACTTTTCATAAGTCTTTCATATCACATAAAACTGCCCAAATGGTTGGCCAACTGTATTACCTTTTGTTACAGTAAGGAACTTCCTGGGGTTGTGTGTGGCCATTCAACTAGAGGCATGGCCAACTCTGTTGCCTGTTCCAGGAATGGGTCAGCTGCACAAATCTGTGCTGCTGTCACCTGAAGTACTGTCCACACTTTCTCTAAACACAACAGTCCGGACATTGCCTGTAGGAGAAGGGTAGACTTTGGCCCGGCTGTGCTTCAAGGCCTCCTGTTTTAGGCATATAGCCTCCAGTTACCCCACTGTCTCTCTGTCAGTACTTCTGGGGACTCATTCCATAGGTGTGGCCTGATGCAAGAGATATCCTCAATGAAGATAGTACAGTTACGTAAGAACTTACCAAAACAGTAGATCTTCAAAAGAATCACTTGCATTAGGCCATGCCGTCCCACCCTCTGTCCCCCTTGGCCTTAGGACATCTCTGTCTCTCTTTCTAGGATGGTTCACCTTCTGTTTCACCTTTCCTCATGGCAGAAACCTCTGACTCTTCCTCGGTTACCCAGCAAGAGATCCTCTGTATATGGTGTCTGGCAGGAAAACTGAGGAGGGCTCGGGGATGCCCACATTTATATGGGAAGAACGGCGTTGAGACGAGACCTGTGCTGTTTGTCTTGGAAAGCGCCATTTTTAGTTGCCATTACTTCTGCTTGAAGGATTTCCGAGCTTCAGGCTCTTATGTGTAAGGAGCCTTATTTGATGTTCCACAGGTGGAACTGCGTACAAATCCTAAGTTTTTACCTAAGGTGGTTTCTGAGTTTACCTTGAATCAGACCATACACTTGCCAGAGTATTACCCTGAGCATTCTAATCTGGGGAGGCAATCCTGCATACACTAGATGTACACAGAATTTTGCGTTACTATATGACTCGGACAAAGTCAGTCCGAAAAACGGACCAACTTTTCATTTCCTTAGCGCCCGAGAGAGGGCTCTGCAGTTTCGAAACTGTTTATCCAAATGGTTGGCAAATTGCATTCTGTTTTGTTATTTGAAGTATAACAAACCACTTCCGGGGGAAGTCAAAGGGCATTCAGCCTGAGGCATGACTGCATCTACTGCTTGTTTCAGAAATGTTTCTGCCACAGAGATCTGCGCAGCAGCTACTTGGAGCTCTGTCCACATTTTTTTTTTTTCCCCCCCGTACATACTTTTGTTGGGGAGCTGGCAGGCAGCTACGGTTCCTCTCTCAGAGGAGCTCATCTCTCTGGCCCGGCATCCACACACAGCTCCCCGGAAATCCCCACAGGTTGCCCCTGTGACAGGGCCGGAGGGCACAGACGTCGAGCCCCACACTCGGAAGCCAGCATCCAGATTCTGGGGAAAGCGGCGTAGAGC
Source organism: Neoceratodus forsteri (assembly GCA_016271365.2). NCBI lineage: Eukaryota > Metazoa > Chordata > Ceratodontiformes > Ceratodontidae > Neoceratodus > Neoceratodus forsteri. The sequence continues at coordinate 1,057,876,922 of CM028130.1, read as the reverse complement.
AGTGAGGCCATCACAGACCTGCCAGGTCTGTTTTATGTTTTCTCCACGATCTCCCTCCCTCCAATGTCTGGTCGCCCGGCTATGTGCCCCGACCCGTATCACCCTCCAGCCACCACTAGAAGGCAGTCAGCGAACGGCATGGCAGATCTCCCTCCCCGAGAGAGGAGAGCAGTCCTCCGGATGCTCAATTCTCTCACCCCTGCAGACCCCTGGTGGTTCGGGCTCGTATCCGAACCTGGATCGCTGGCGTGGCGTGAGGTATAGCGTCCAGCGCCTCAGCCTCCAGTGCCACCGGGCCGGCTTCTCTGTCCACACTTTCACTAAGCATTACAGTCTGGACATTGCCTCTAGACACAGGGCAGGCTTTGGACTAGCTGTCCTTCACGGCCTCCTGTCTTAAATTCCCTGCCTTTCTACAGACCTTTCCTGCCTCCTGTATTCGGTCTTTGCCTGACCTCCACTGCTTGGGACTCAGTCCTAACGGTTATTGCCTACTGCAAGATCCCTCTCAAAGTAAGATAGTACAGTTAGGTAAGAACTTACCGTAACAGTAGATCTTCGAGAGAGGCTGTTGCAGTAAGCAAGCTTTCTCTCCCTTCTTCCCCCTGCTGCTGCTTCCTTTCAGCCTTTCTTTTGGCTCCAGAAGTCCACTCCTCCTCCTGTCGCACCTCTTCTTAGGTCTCTGGTGGGAGAACTGGAGGGCGGGCATGGGGACCGCCCACTATATAGTGCCGGACCGACGTTGGTCACGTGACGCTGTGTGAGCGGTCCCCCGCCAGGCACTGCTAGCTAGAGTTTTCCATGTGGTCCTAGCGCCTAGTGGCTCAGTCCTAATGGTTATTGTCTACTGCAAGAGCCTCTCTTGAAGATCTACTGTGACAGTAAGTTCTTGCTTAACTACTTTTTTTTAATACTGACTGACTTCGCTAACTTCTCAAATGATGTTTTTGGGCTGATAAATGTTCTGATATCTGCTCCCACACTGGCCTAAGTACATTAATCCTACTGACATCCATTGACACAGTTGCACCACAGAGTAACAAAACAGCCTCTCTCACTATGAAACCTTCCTGGTTTGATTAAGACTAGTGTTCACACACTACTGTACAAAGCAACAACCAGACAGCACCTCCGAGACCTGCAGGTGAACCTGTAAACCTGTAAAGTGACCAGATACTAAGAGCACAATACCTTGACTGAAACTGTACAGCAGCAGTGTGAATGATCACCTTCAAACCATGTCTCATTATGGCTCCATAATCGGCAATCACTAGGCAGTGCAAGCCGAAACCCTGTTGGGAATAGGAAAAACAAAATAAGTAATAAACCTTGAGGAGAAGTTTACAAAAGGTACCTCATCCCTGTTCTTGAACAGTCTAAAGCAAACACTTGTTTGAACAGCGCCACCTATTAGCAAGCTTGATACAAACTAGCTGTTTCATCAAACTACGTGCTTAACATAAACTATTTGATCAACATTTTTTTTATATTTCAAAGAACTTATTCTATTAAATATAACACTTCCTCTGTTTTCACTACTACAAAAGCAAGTAATTTCATAAGTGTGACAGTTTATAAGCATAATAAACTACTCCGGGGTGTGCATTAAAGAATTTACAGTACACTTCCCAGGGGCATAAGGACACAGTCATCCACATCATGCACTACTACTGTACACCCCTTGGGTGTGCATCACAAATTCTTCAGTCGACAATCTGTCCCGGCCTATTGCTTACACCATAATTCACACCACTGTGCGGTAACTCTCGGTGATATCCCTAGCATTGGCAGTAACACTCAGTCATAAATGTCGGCACTGTTGAGCAACACACTGTCATAGTCCCGAGCACTGCAGTAACATTTGGCGAGAAACCTCAGTACTGCACACTAATAGCCAGTCATAATCCCCAACATTGTGCACTAATAGTTGCTCATAAACACCCAGCACTGTGCAATAACTCTCGACCATAAACCCAGGAACTGTGTAGTAATACACAGTCATAAACCCCAGCACTGCACAATCGTGGTAGCACTCAGCCATAAAACCCAGCACTGATCAGTAACACTCTGCGGTAAAACCCAACACTGTTCGGTAATGCTCTTCTGTAAATCCAGTACTGTTCGGTTACACTTGGTTATAATCCCAAGCAGTGTTCACTAATATTCAGTCCCAGTGCCCAGCACTGTGCAGTAACACTTGGTCAGAAAATCTAGCACTGTGCAGTAACACTTATAAAACCCAGCACTGTGCTGTAACACTCATAAACCCCAGCATTATGCTGTAACACTCACTTATAAACCCCATACTGTGCAGTAAGACTAACTCATAAACCCCAGCATTGTGCAGCAACACTTGGTTCCAGGGCCATGGCTATAGTTCATTAGCCACACACTGGCAGTTCTTCTGGAAGTGCTGCTTCATCGGAACGTCTTTAAGCTAAGCTCCTCCCACCACCCGGACGGCATATCCTTCAGATCCACCCCATGACATCAGATCTTCCTTTCTGCTGGAAGAGTTCAGTCTCCTCCTTTGCAGCTCTGTGTGTCGTAGGACCTGAAGTGCGCTATTGGTGAATTTATTACTTTTAGAGGAATTTTTTCGGTTGTATTTCCTTGGTTCTGTTCTTGCCTCGGCGATGGAAGATGGAACACGAAAAAGTGAAGCCCACCCCAGGCTTCAAAGTTGTACGTCACATGCCACCAGCAGATGTCATGGATGGACACCTCTACTGTCTGGGGGTTGCACACGATTATCTTCCTGGACTAAGTCTTCATCACTCATTCACACTAGTGGGATAGCGCCAGAGGCGCTAGGATCAAGCGAGAGCCTAAAATTTTCAGAATGGTCGGCACCGAGACAGGACCACGCATGCGCGGCACCTCGAGACTAGCTCGCACCTGGGTAGGCTATCTCGGCGTCGACCCTCCAACCGCCTCAGTTCCTTTTCTTCCGCCGTCGAGTGCGCTAGGATGTTGACGTCGCTCATCTGCTGGAGTCTTAAGTTTTCATCTATACGACAGCGGCTTTTAGCATTTAATTTAATATTTTAAGTAGTAATTTCTAATTTTACAAACAAAAGAAGATTATGAAGAAGAAGAAGAAGAAGAAATTATTTCCTGCCATCAGCGGAGTCATCCTTAGATGGTAGCGGTGATGGAGGACTTCGTTTAAAGTTTTTATAGGCAGAGGGCTGTGTCCGGTCCGCTGCCTTATCTTCAGGGGTCCGACTCACGGACAGTCCTGTGCTGGGGAAGGGACAGTTCACTGAAGCACAAATCTAGTGGTTCCGGGTGTCCGGCTCTGCTTAACCTCAAGCTCTTCTTCCTCGTTGGGGGAAGAAGAAGAATCAGTGCCGCTTGAGGTTGCCCCTTGGTACATCTGCACGAGGATTGTTCATTGGGAGGGGCGATGGGCCTGAACTAACTTTGGTGGGTTCCCCTTGGCCCTGCTCCTAATGGCTGCATTCTTGACTCCGAACTCCATCTCTGTCCTCGTTGGAGCTACGGTGGGCAGTTTCATCTCTGGGCCGCTCCTGTGGAGCAGGGAGTTTGACTTTTCCAGTTTTCCTGGCTCTGTTCCTGATTTCGGGGCCTCGGAGCCGTTGGACTGGAGCCAGGTCGATTGGATCACGATGGGCGAGGTGCTCTCTTGGTGCCTTCGCCATCGTGTCGACTCCTAATTCCTACCCCTCTCCCTTTTCCATGCTGGGGCCGGCATTTTCCTTTCCTTCTCCCTTCTCAGGATTTCCTTTGGCATTTTCTTGGCGCTGTAGCTCAATGTGCCTTGGTAGGTACATGCACATGGAGCCATGGCTCGGTGCCTTGATCGGAGTTGTGCCTCAGTGCCTTGGTCGGCGCCATGCCTTAGTTGGTGCCATCGCTCTGTGCGGCGCCATGGGTGCTGTTGTTGGTTGTTGGCACCACCAGTGGTGCCGCGGGTGTCTAGGTGGTGCCGAGCACCTGCGGTTGGCACCGTGCACCCGCAGGCGATGCCTATCACCCGCTGGTGCCGCAGGAGGCACCTGCGGGTGCCATGGGTGGTGCCGGGGACACCCATGGGTGGCACCATGGGTGCCACTGGTGCCCTTAGGTGCCATGGGTGCCACTGGTGCCCTCAGGTGCCATTCTTGCCATGGGTGTCGTGGGTACCATGGTGCCATTGGTACCATGGGTGTCAGGGGTGCCCTCGGGTGCCATTGCTGCATAGGTGCCAGGGGTGCCAGCAGGTACTACCACGGGTGCCCTCGGGTATCAGCCAGGTTGGCATAGACACTGCTTGGTGCCCTCCTGTGCCCCGAGTGATGCTGGTCCCGAAGGGGTGCTAGTGGGTGCTGTCTGGCAGAATTAGTGACACATTTTTCCTTTTCGGACTTCTTCTCCACAGAACTTGTGGCGGGATGTTTTCCGCAGAATGAAGTCCTGTTCTGCGGATTATTTTTCCGCACATTTTAGTGAGTGGCGGTCCATGTGGGATCTTGTGTCATCCAGTGGTTTTCTGCTGATGGAACTCTGCTGTACTGTTCTGCCTGCGGAATCTTTATTTCCGCTCAGCACTTTCTCGGCTCCCTACTTTGTATCAAGCTCCTTGACATCCTTCCTGGTGGCGGAGTCTCTAGTGGCTCTGACCTAGACATCCCTTAGAGGTCCTTCTGGGGTAGAAGTGCATCTAGATGAGTCTTTCCCTGACCTTCTGGTCAGTAATACAGCGGATGACTCATTTTATATACTGAAGAGCACGTCCTCTCTATCATCAGAGTCCGTGATGGAAGATCTTTTCAGTAGTTCCTCAGTAATGGGGTCCACTATAGTATTTCAGACTGCGTCCGTGGACCGTACACTTTTGCGTCTAGACTTTTTCAGTCGTCAAGGCAATTATACTCTGTGGAACATTCTAATTTAATGGTCGGGAGCCGCTCAGGCTCTTCCGCTCCTTTGATAAAGGTATATAGCCCCCTTGTGATATGCCCTTCGGTGGCTTCTTCGGCACAGGTAGTTAACATCTCTCCAGCTGTGATTTGTGATTATTAGTCTGGTCATGATTTCAGTATGGACGCTCAGGCTCCTTCTGTACTCAGATGGAGAACATCTTCGTCATTTTGTATCAAGATAATCCTTGCGAAATAGCAGCCTGAAAGCCTTGTTAGGTTCGGACTAAAAAAAAAAATTTTTATCACAGCACAGGGCCTAGCCAAAATTACCCGATACCCCCTTTTTTGGATCTGGTCAGGTTCCGCCTCAGCCCCTGAGGCGTTCGTCTCCAGAGTACGGTAAAAAGTACCTGACTACTTCTTCTCCTAGAGGAAGTCCGATCCAGTGGCGGTATGGGTCATATCTTTCTCCAAGAGAGATTTCTCTCATTCAGAGATATTTCCTAGACCTAGGCGACTGTGCAGTCTGTTAATTCCCCTTTCTGTTATCAGACTTTCTTCTCTTGAGCAGAGCCTCACAGCAACAGAAGCGACTCTCCACCGAGTCGGAACTCGGGTTCCTACTTCCTTGCTTGCTTTAACTTAACAGGCGATATACTCCTTCTTGACCGAAAGTCAAGTACAGTATGTCTTTTTTCGGAGGTAGCTTCTCAAATATTCTCACCCTCGGTTACTGCGCACTGGTTCCATGCCAGTTGCTTACGAAGCTATCCTCTCCAAGTGTGTGATGGAGTTGTGATATTTGCTTTTCAGCAAACTAGAATCCTTTCCTACTCCCTTCAGGGTGGCCAGAGTGAGTAGTGCCTCACCGCACTGAGTCACTGCCGCTTTCAGTCACTTTCAACGAATGGGTTAGCCCTAACTTGGTCCTGCGGTGTCCCTCCTCAACGCACATCTGCCTCTATTTGCCTTAGAAATCCAGCCCCTGTTTTTTTCGGTCGGAATGCTTTTTTCTGCAGTGAACATGTCCTTCTGTACATTTTTCCTTTCTTCCCTGCATTCAGAGACTGCTACTAAAGTTGTTCACACAGGGGCAGGAGGATTCCTTTTGGAAAATGCAGTGGGTAGGATCTGGTTCTACTAGACCACCACAAGAGGCTTCTAAGTCGTGCTTGGCCTTCCATCAGGGAGGTCCCAGTGACTAAGTGGAAACCATTCTACTTGATGGACTAACCCTACCTGGACCCCCTTTGCTCACCAAGTAAGGGGTTCGAGTGCTCCTGGACCTGTTGTTCACAGGTCAGCCATACTTGATAGTGGGGATTTCCATCTGCACTTTCCAGTCTACCCTGAACCAGTAGACTTTACCTCCGACTCTTTCAGTTCCTGAGGTCCCTTTACGTTACATTAGTACATGTCTTTGACACTATTAATTTTGGTCCTAGACCAGATTGTGAGGCCAGGTTCTTACCACTCTCCTACAGTGGTTGCGGCTTCCTGGCAGACTTTCATTTTGTGCCTATTACAGTCTGCAAAGTGGTGAGTTGCAGCTCGAGCGCTTATCTTGTAAGCACTATGTTCTAGATGCTCTTTACAAGACAGCTCTTTTTATTAGCAGGACAGTCCTTGGCTGTCCTTTCTGAGTGAACCATATCTCCTACCACCCTACTCAGGGTTGTTGGTTTTAGCTCGGTACTCTCCCACTAGTGTGAATGAGTGATGGAGACTTAGTCCAGGAAGATATGGAAATTATGTACTTAGTGTAATTATTGATCTTCTTGGACAGTCTCCATCACTCATTCTCACACCCACCCACCATCCCCTGGGTTCACTCGTTTTCTTTCCTGGTCTTCATGGTCCTATGGTTCAGACTATGAAGACATTGTTCTTTGACCTTTCTTGCAAAAGCCATCTGGCCCCTCTTAGGCACAGAAACTCAGGATGAGTTATTCTCATTAGTTACACTGCCACTCCTCGGTCGAAAAGGTACTGAGGCAGTTGGAGGGTCGACGCCGAGATAGCCTACACAGGCGCGAGCTAGTCTCACAGTGCCGTGCATGCGTGGTCCTGTCTTGGCGATGACCCTTCTGAATATTTTAGGCTCCTGCTTGGTCCTAGCACCTCCGACGCTATCCCACTAGTGTGAGTGAATGATGGAGACTGTTCAAGAAGATCAATAATTACGGTAAGTATGTAATTTCCATTTTTGAGCTGTGGCGTGTGCCAGACAATACTTCTTTCTATGTTGGAGGATTGCTTCTCCATGCCCAGCTGGCCAGTCAGGACCCAAAACTATGGTTGAAAAGGCCACAAGAAGACCTCTGCTGCAGCAGAGTCAGTGGCCCAGCTCACAGCCATAAAAGAGGCATGTCCAGTGCAATGGCTGACACCTCGTTGACTTTGGCACTCCTTACGGCTGGAGCCAGCATCTGCATAACCTTCACCAATAACTTCTGGTAGATGTGCTTGGCCCTTCAGGCAGAGCCCTGCCTGCCACAGTAAAAAGCATAAGCACCACTGGTGCAGGTTGTGGGACCAGGAGCAATCATGCTTCTCCCGATCCTTCGACTCCCTCGACCGCTCAATGAAAGCTGAGCGCTCAGCTCTGGTCGAACATTTTTTGGTCAAGGGCCAGGTCTCAAGTTCCATGGTGCCTCCATCAGGCGGTTGAGATTTTTCTTTTTCTTTCTTTATTTTTTTTTTTATATTTATTTATACTCCTTGCTGTAACGCATATACTGACTTGGGGCATCCAGCCGCTGGCCCAGCCTGCCCAGAGAGCTGGGTAGCTCAAACCGCACCCAGGAGGATCCAGGATGGCCCTCATGCCATCCTGCTGGAGAGCCCCCCATGCCACTCTCAGACAGGATAGCCCCGGACCCTCCCTGACGGGACTCCGCACAAGTCCTCCAGGCGGCTCAGGGCGCAGCCATCAAGCTGCTTGTTCGCGCCTTTTTCCTCCTGTTAATGCCCACAGGGGTGTGGACATGCAGTGACCTCAGGCCCAACGTGCTGATGTCTGCTGCGCCCATCTCCAGCTCAGCTTCTCACCACACTGGCAGTACCCCCGGGCGTCCCCGGAGCTTGCTACTGCGCAGTGAGTGTGCCCCTGCCCTCCCCAGGACTATGAGAGTAGTCGGCGGATGCTCAGTCCTAGTCCTCCCCTGCCAACCCCCGACTACCCGGGCTCGTTCCCAAACCCTGGTCGCCGGCGTGACGCGAGGTGTGGCGTCCAGCGCCTCAACCCTCAGCGCCATCGGGCGGGCTTGTCGAGATTTTTCTTGACCTTGTTGACCAGTTGTCGGGAGAGGTCATCGAGGAGTCAGTCTCCAAGACTCCAATATTCCTGGTCCTCACCCAGGAGGACATGGACTGGTAGGTGTTACCTACTGACTCCACTGAGGAACAATGCCCACTAGAGGTCATTCCGCTAAAGCCAGTGCACGTGTTATTTACAGTGCACCCCAGTGGCCCCTCTTCGGCATTGGCTCTCAGGTCTACAGTCAAGGTCATGATTAAGATCCAGATCGAGGTGCAGCACATGCTCTCGCTGAACTGGGAGGCATCGCTGTCGATGTTGCCCTACGTTTTACTCCTCTGATGAAGATAGGCTCTGCCATCACATGTGACGGTGCTACAAGGAATTCCTTTGGCAGCACTGGCCCATGGCAGGGCAGTGTAGGGCTCTACCCTGACCCCTGGGGTCAACTGGCTGGCACCAGTCATGCCCACTCTGGTCTGTCCAAGACAGTAGCCCACTACACATGTCTCCCCACTCTTGCTGGTGGAGCTTCCTCCACCACATCCTTTGGTGGGAGCCTTGACCAAGGACTCCCATGCTGCAGCCGGCTTGCCAGTCTGACTGTTGGTGGAAATCACCCAGTCAGATGACTCTCAGTTGGTCTATGGCAGCAAACAGTTGAAGGCCATTTTTGAGGCGTCCTCGGATGACTCATCCATGCAGGTGTCAAGGGTGCATACCTTAGACCGCGTGTCAGTCAAGGAGCTGACTTCTGTCCACGGGACGGTGTCATTTGGGGCTCTACACTTGACCAATTTCATAGTCCATGTCTGTTCCCCTGGAGCCTGTTCAGAAAAAGGCCAAATACCCTTTCACAGATATCCTTGATAGGGATGAATCCCTGGGGGTTGCCTTTCTCATGGCTCTAGCCATTTTTAGGACTGGCCCTGGAGTTTTGGCAGTATTCAGCATTCTGCCCGGCACCCTTTGCCTAAGTGCACACTCCCTACTGGCTCTCTTTCCATGTTCTTAGGCCACCCCTTGGCCGAGAGTCTGGTGTCTGACTCTACCTTCTGGAAGTCTGGAAACCACAAGCCCCTCCCCCCCAACAAGGAATCAAAGAAGCTTGACCTTGCTGCCAAGAAGGGCTGTGCCGCTTCCTCTCTTGGTCTCCGACAGGTGAGCTATACCGTGATAATGGCCAACTTCGGTTACTCCCTGCTGGAAGTGTTTGATAATGTCCTCCCTCACCTCCCTGCAGCTGCCAGTGAGGTTGATCAGAGACCAGGGTCAAGCATTGGCTAAACACCAGCTCCAGATGGCCTTAGATGTGGGTGACTCCTGCTCTTGTGCCATGGCAGCTGCCATCACAATGCATTGCAGGGCCTGGCTAAGGCTCTCCACCTTAACAGTGGACACTCTGCACAAACTGGCTGATGTCCCTTTCTTGGGTACCAACCTCTTTGGCCCAAGGGTGGAAGGTTATCTCACAAAGACTTGTGAATTCCAGTACCACCCTGGACTCTGTGGCTTCATTCCTGAAGGACCCGAAGGTCCAGAAACCCAAAAAAAGGCCTTTCAGTTTCGATACTTTCAGCCACAACAACCTCAGCAGCAGCAGCCCCAGCAGGGGCAGTACCAAGCCAGGCGTCCCATGGCCAAGTTCTCTGGCTAGGGGTCCAAAAGAGGTGGGGGTAGGGGAAGTGGTGCCACTCTAGCCCCAGCCACCGGTGCCCCCCTCCAAAGCAGCACAGTGACATGTGGGGGAGTCTACCTCCTGCCTATCCAGTCCTTGACCCAGCTCCCTGTTGGGATTGGCTTCTCCACTTCTGGCCACATTGGTCCATCATTACTACTGACCAGTGGGTTTTCAAGGTGAAAGGCAGAGGGCTGCCTCTAGATTTCGAGGCGTTCCCACCTTACAGATCCCATGCTTCAAGGGAGTCCTCGGTGTTGCAGGTCATGCTCTTCACCCTGAGGAAGCATGTCGCTCAGCTTCTTGCGAAAGGAGCTATAGCCTGTGTCCCAAATGTTCTGGAAAGTCAGGGGTATGTGTCCAGATACCTTCTGGGTCTGAAATGGAACAGGGGGCTGGCACTCCAATACTGGATCTGCTCTATCTCAATCAGTACATGTGGAAGTATTAGATCTTCCAGGAATGTATCTTCACCATTAATTCACACTAATAGGTCTGTGCTGGAGGCACTAGGCCCCCTCGGGAGCCAGACCTTTTCAGGAGGGCTGTCGCCAAGGCAAGCCATGCCCATGCATGGCGCTGCGACAGTGTCTCGCGGCACCAGGCTTACCTAGGCACCATCCCCCAACCGCCTCAGTTCCTTTTTTCCCCACCATCGAGTGCACTTCAGTGATGACATCGCTCGCCCTTCGGGAATCAGACATTCATGTCTGTACGACAGCCACTTCAGTTCTCTCAGTTTTTCGTTGTTTAAAGCTAGAGATTATTTTTGTACCAGTTTAGCAATTTTATGTAAATGTTTTGTCAGTTTTCTCTCAGCCCTGCCGAGCCCATGTCAAGATGTCTCTGCAGGATTATGGTAGGAAGCCTTCGGGCAGGCCGACCCAGCCGCGGGGCGATGTCCAGTCCACTTTCCCGTGAGGGAAGGGGTTTTGACCATGGGCAGTCCTGTGCTCGGGGAAGGGCAGTCTTCAAACAACATGAAGTCTTGCTATATTATGACATGCAGTGAGTCCCAACCTTCGAACTGCTCTGGAGGTGAAAGAGTTAACTTTCCATGCCAGGCATGGAACTTTGAGCACGAGCTCGGTTGAAAGCTCTGTCTGTTGTTCTTCAAACTCGAACTGTCAGATTCTTTACTCCGCCTCACTGAACAGTCGCTCCGGAGATTTCTCCTTCTGCTCGTTTCATTTTGTCGGTTAAAGTATTAATTTTTCGTTTTTTTAACCGAATTTAAGCTGCAACCGTTGGTTCAAGCTCTGTCTGTGGTATCGTAAGTACTAGATAGGTTTACATTTATTTCTGTGTGGAACACATGTGCGGTATTATCGGTTCGGTTTGAACCGATCAGGTTATTAATAAATTCATTAAATCTGTCTTTTAAGTGTGGTTCCCGGTTCTTATCGGTTCTAAAAAAAAGCGGTTTCATTACAGTTTTCCACGACCCGTGACACTGTTGGGAACGATAAGAGGTCTTGCTTGGCGAATTGCCATAAGCGGGCAAGTTTTGGTTAGGCTGGCACTATGTCTGAAAACCAAAGAAAAAACCGGGCCCACTGGGTTTCAACACTGCAGTGTTTGTGGGGAAGCCTTTGCCAAGGCTGACCCGCACACCACCTGTTTTTATTGTCTGGGGTTTGACCACCTCAATGCAGACTGCCAGATTTGCAAAAATTTTCCTGCAGCTACCCTGGATAAGAGAGTTGGTAGGCTCAGGGAAAGAGAGGCCAAGAAGTCCACTGACCCGGATGGCTAGCCCGGTTTGGTTGTAACTGAACTGGAGGGAGTGCCCTCTGACCAGGGCGAGACTTCCTTGGGCAAAAGGAGAGCCGACTCGGAGGAGTCAGATCCAGCAAAAAGGATTAGAAAATCAGCAGGTGTGGAGCCAAAATTTCCATCTCCAACCGCTGAAGAAATAGCCAAAGCGATTAAAATTGTCCAGTTGCTTTCCCGGTTCCGACGAACCGGCACCATCAAGTAAGCGTCACGGTTGATCGGTTCCACGGTTCAAGAATATGATTTAGAGGAATTTTATGAACGGAGGAGGAGAGGAGTATGAGAAGAGTGAATGTGGATTTGAAAGTCTGGATGTGCCCATTGAACGGACATCTCCCAGACAGACCTTCAGAGTGTCTCCCCTAGGCTTTCTGAGTCCCTTCTCATTTTATGTTTTATAAAAAAGTGGCTGAAACCCTCCAGCTCCCTGTGGAGGAAGCTGTGGATGATCAAGAGGAGCCTGACTATGTAGAAATGATGGATATCCAGAGTCTAGGAGACTGTCTATTCCTTTGCATAAATCTTTTGGAAACAGACAGTAAAATTCTAAAACTCCTCACACTATACCTCCTGTGGATAAAAGAATGGACAAGAGGTACACATTGTCAGGCTCTGATCGAGTTCCTTACACAACAATGCAGCCATGTTGGGGTAGGTGCAGGCTTCAGCCTGTGACAACTAATATTCCTTGGCCCACACCCTGACAAGGACTCCAGGAGGATTGATGCTATGGCAAAGAAACAATACATGGCAGCATCCTTGGAACTCAGACAGGCAAATTATATGCTTATGTTGCTAGATATCAGAAATCCAGATGGGATACTGTTATGGCTCTAGCAAAACAGGTCCTGGCCAGCTTGCCAAGGAGCTGGAACAGGTGGCTGCTGATGGTATTGAGGCATCAAGGTGCAATTCCATGCTGCAGTGGACTCTAATGATGTGTCATCAAGAGTCATGGCTACATCTGTCGCCCATGAGAATGGCTGGCTCAGATGTACTAGCCTGTCACAGGATACCCAGACTGAGGCCATGGATTTTCCTGTTGTGGGTAATTCTCTGTTTGGGGAGCAGACAGAAATTACATGAAAAAATGGATGAGTATAGGACCACCTATAGGAGTGCACAGGCCAAGGAAAGGCAGGCCACTCCTCAAAGGCAGCCTTCCAGGGGCAGGGGCAGACCTTTTCACCGAGCCTTTTACCAAGCCCAGGCCTCCTCTTCAGCTTATGCCCAGAGGGTTCCTTAGAGGGGAGAGGCAGGCAGGGGTACAAGCAGACCTGCTTCCACCCCTCAGCCCAAAGCCCCTGCCAAGCAGGCACCCTGATGGGGTGGCCAGGGCCGATTCTCCACTACCTGTAGGTGGCAGGCTGGCTTACTTTGTCCAGGACTGGAAGTCTTTAACATCAGACAAGTGGGTCCTGGAAGTAGTAAGCCAGGGACTGGTTCTCAGCTTCAGAAAATTTCCAAAGATGAGAACCAGGTCCTTTCCACCTGCAAATCCATCAGAGGCACTTGCCCTAGAAACAGAAGTTCTAGGGACATGGATATGTTGTTCATCCATTCTGTCTGGCAGGTATCCTTGCCGCTTTAAATCTTGCCGGAAGGTCTTCAAGCTGGCTCCTCCCACCCACCCGGGTGGTAAAACTCCCGGCTCCGCCCCATGACGCCAGATCTTCCTTACCGCTTGGAAGCTCAGGTTCCCTCCTTAACGCTCTGCGTATAAGACTAGTTCCTAATTCTTGAACCTTGAAATTAAAAGTTTTGCTAAAAGACTTGGTCTTCTCTCCTCGCGGCTCGATGGACCGTCGACTCGGTTTCGGAGATGCCCTTGCGGGCAGAAGATATCTCAGACGGATCCGCACTCCACGTGCATCTACTGCGGAGCCTTGAGCACGACCCGCAGGCCTGCGACCTGTGCTCTTCCTTTTCGGCCTACGTCCTCGAAGACCGTGCTGCCCGTTTACAACTGGGGTGTCCCGAGCGATTTCCTCCGGTAAAGTCAAAAGAGGCCCGGTCGGCGGTGTCCGCGGCGGCGGGCTCGGCGGATCAGCTCAAGCAGATGATCGCCCTCGAAGAGGAGGTGGCGCGGGCCGCTTCTACCTCGGCTGTGGTATTTGTCCCGCTCTCTCTCGGTGCCTCTTATTCAGCTTCTTTAAAGGAGCTTTGTCTTACCCTCTCGACTAAAGGTGAGGGTCCAACTTCTTCTGGACCGTTTTCTCGGTCCAAAAAGAGAGACAAGGGTAAGTCTCACCATCGACGCTCTTGGGAGCGGGAAAGATCCCTCTCCCCGAGTTGTCGACCGTCGACTTTGGTCGACTTCTCGGCTTCGGCCACTGGTCTCACGGTGTCCCTGTCAGGCCAGTTGACCGAGACTCCCGTCGACGCGGATCCGAGATTTTCTCGACCGTTAGACGAGGTTGTCGGCTGGAGAAGCCAAGAATCCCTCTCCCGGTTCCCCGGTGAGAGTTGAGGACCCCATTCGGCTCGTCTGTGCCTCCAGTTCCGGGCCTTGGGTTGAATCTTCCGAACCGAGTGCGGTTCCCGACACCTCCCTTGCCGTCCTCGGCAAAGCCGGTTTACCGATCTCAGACTTCTTCACGGTCCGCTGATCCGCCGTCCTTGTGGCGGTCTCGACGGCAAGCGCGCTGCCGTCCTCTTCCTCCTCCTCGGACCCGAGGACGAGGCGCAAGTTGCGTCGAGATATGAGCACTCATGTGGCAACAGCTCCTTCTGACCGGGAATAAGCCAGCGCGTCGTCTTCCCGGCCATTAAATGGCTGTCACGGGCGACGAAACAACCTTGTTTTATCCGAGGAGCCTGTTCCCAGGCCGGTTGTTCGGCCAAAACCAGCTGCCCCACCGATTCCAGTGGAACCTCCGCCTCCACAGCCATTAGTTGGGGCTGTGACCAAAAATTCTCGGTCGGCTCAGGGACTGCCCCATAGGCTGTCTGTCACCCTCACTCCCGATCGACCTCGGCAGGTGGAGGGTGGCTGAGGTCCGAGGCAGCTCTTTGAGGACTCTTCTGAGTCAAGAGCGATTCCTCCCTTTTCTCCAAGCAAATGGACTTGGAGTCCTCAGGAGGACAGTCGGTGGACGATAGCCCTTCGTCCTTCCTGGGATTGCTTCGGCTCATCTCGGAGTCCACCGGGATGAGCTCGAACCCGTTTCTAAGCGAGCCAGGTATCCCCTCACGGAGATTCTGGACTGAGGGGATTCCCCTACGGAGGCCTTTCCGGTGGCCGAGGCCATAGTGGGCCCGGCCTTGGAGCTCTGGCAGCTCTGCTTCCTGTCCTGCGCTGTCGGCCAGGATGGCCAGGAAGTTTGCGGTCCCTACCGGTTCCCTGTCCGGTTTTTCGGAACACCCCTCGGCCAAGGGGTTAGTTACCGACAGCGTTTTCCGGCGTGCCGGGAACGCTAGGGATGTGGACAAACCTCCCGACAAGGAGTCCAAGAAATTGGACTATGCCGGGCGAAAAGTCTATGCTGCGTCCTCCCTCGGCCTTCGCCAGGCCAGTTCGGCCGTCCTCATGGCACATTTCTCTCATGCCCTGTTGGGCTCCCTGGATGAGGTCGTCCCTCATCTTCCCGCGGATCTGCAGACCACGGTCAGGCAGGTCTGGGACCAGGGAACGAGACAGCGGCAAACAGCAGCTCAGACTGCTTTAGACATTAGGGACTCGTGCCAGGTCTGTAGCGGCGCAGTGGCTATGCGTCGTCGGGCTTGGCTGAGGATATCCACCTTTAGCCCGGATACCCAGCACAAGTTGGCGGATGTTCCTTTTGGGGATTGACCTCTTGGCCCTGGGGTGGAAGGTCACCTGCAGGATCGAGAGGTCCAATGCTACCTTGGACTCGGTCTCTTCCGCTCAGAAGGACAAAGGCTGCAAACCACAGCCTAAGCCCTTTCGTCCTTCTGCGCCCGCAGCGCGTCCGGCCCAGCAATGTCAGGGCCAGCAGGCTCGGGCTTGGCATCCCAAACCCAAGCCGGGCTTCCTCCAACAGGAAGCAGGGAGGTAAAGGCCCAGGAGGTCCCTCGGTGGGTCCCTCCTCCAAGCCTGCCCAGTGACGGGCTGAGGGGTGTCGCCCCCAACCCTGTCACCTCACCCCAGGTTCCCCCCGTGGGGGGACGGCTCTGGCACTTCCTTTCCGCCTGGTCCATTATACCACCGGACAGGTGGGTGCTGGAGGTGGTGGAAAAGGCCTGCCTCTGGAATTCGAGCAGGCCCGCCCTTCAGAGCCGTCGCACCTCGGGGCCTCGAGTCCGCAGCCTCACTGTCGGCTCGTCGGGCCGACATCGCCTCCTCCTCCTCAAAGGAGGTGATCAGGGGTGGCGGACCTCCTCAACTCCGGGGTTTGTGTCCAGGTACTTCCTGGTTCCAGCGGACGGGGGCTGGCGCCCCATTCTCGACCTACACATCTGAACAAGTTCCTAAGGTCTCGAACCTTCAGGATGGTCACTCTGGCTCAGATATACCATCCCTGGAACACAGGCGTGTGGTTCTGCTCTCTGGACCTGCAGGCGCGTTCTTTCACGTCCCTATCCGTCCGTCACCGGAGATTCCTTCGCTTTCGGCGGAGGATCCCTTCGAGTTCGAGCCATGCCCTTGACCTGTCTCCAGCTCCCAGGGTCTTCACCAAATGCATAGCAGTGGTGACAGCTTTCCTGCAGCGCCGAGGGGTCCGGGTGTACCCTTACCTGGACGATTGGCTGATAGCAGCCCCTTCCAGACAGGAGGTGGAGCGGTCCAGAGATCTGGCCCTCCAGGTTTGCTCTCAAATCGGCCTTCTCATCAACGAGGCCAAGTCGGAACTCGAGCCGAAGCAGGTGATTCTGTTTATCGGGGCAGAGCTCGACTCTCTTCGAGCCAGAGCACGGCTCCCGGCGGACAGGGCCGAGGTTCTTACCTCCTTTACCCAGTCATTTCTGGCTGGGCAATCGCGCCCTGCCCGGGACTTCCTGCGCCTCCTGGGTCTCATGGCGGCCTGTACCAGCGTGGTCCGTTGGGCACGCTGGCACATGCGCCCCCTTCAGTGGGGACTGGCCAGCCAGTGATCCTGCAACTGCAATCCATTGGACCAGCTAGTGATGGTGACCCAGGAGATGTGGAGCGCTCTCGGTGGTGGACCGTTCCATCTCATCTGCAGGAGGCATCCGTTTGTCCGCCCTGAGCCGACGGTCTCTCTATCGACCAATGCCTCTCTCATGGGTTGGGGTGCCCATCTGGGGGAACACCGGGCGCACGGCCTCTGGTCCTTGCGGGAGTCCCGATGCCACATCAACCTGCTGGAACTCTGCGCGGTCCGCCTAGCTCTCACCGCCTTTGCTCCGTTTCTCCGGGGTCAAGTGGTCCGAGTCCAGACGGACAATACACGACTATGTACTACCTAAACCACCAGGGCGGGACGCGTTCCATGCTTCTATGCAGGAAGCTCTCCACACTTGGTCACTCGTCGCGCGCTTGGAGGCAGATCTCCTAGCCATTCATGTGGCAGGAGCCTCCAACACCCTGGCCGATGCCCTGAGCCGGATGGGGCTGCATCTCACAGTGGTCTCTCCCTGAAGGTAGTACAAGATCTGTTCTCCCATTGGGGCACACCTCAGGTGGACCTGTTTGCCTCAGGAGGCATAAAGCTGAGCTGTTTCATGCCGCCCCTCAGCAGGGCTCGCTGCAGGGGGATGCCTTCTCGAGGCTGTGGACCCCGGGCCTCTTCTCGCCTTCCCCATTTCCCTTGATTCACAAGGTGCTTCTCAAAGCAAGGAGGGACAAGGCGCAGGTGATTCTGATAGCTCCAGACTGGCCCGCCAGTTACTGACCAGATCTCCTCAGCCTCAGCTCCAGGCTCAGGCAGCTTCCAGCTCACCGGACCTGCTCTCAGTCAATCAGGGAAGGTGTTCCATCCGGACCTTCAATCCCTGCACCTGGGCCAGGTTCCTGGCCGGCTAGAGTTCCAGGCCTTGGGTCTTTCGGCGGAGGTCCTCAATGTTGTTGAGGCGTCCCGTAAGGAGTCGACCAGGAAATGCTATGCCTTCAAATGGAAGAGATTTTCCATTTGGTGTCGAGAGCAAGGCTTGGACCCTTCCTCCTGTCCTTTGGCAAACATCTTGGACTATTTATGGTCCCTTTCTCATCAAGGGCTTAGGTCGGCGACCTAAGGGTGCACCTGGCAGCCATCTCTGCTTACCGGCGCGGGCGGGGAGCAGTCGGTGGCGCAGGAGAAGGTGGTCTGGCGCTTTTTCAAAGGCCTTGATCACATTTCCCCTCCGGTGCGAGAACCTCCACCTCCGTGGGATTTACTGCTGGTACTGGCAAAGCTCATGGGCAAGCCATTCGAACCAATGCACAGGTGTGAACTCTCTCACCTGTCGTAGAAGACCACCTTCTTGGTGGCTATCCGTCAGCCAGAAGGATGGGAGAACTCCAGGCGCTCTGCATCGAGTCTCCTTACCTGGTCTTCCACAGGGACAAGGTTGTCCTGCGCCCCCACCCGAAATTCCTTCCGAAGGTGGTGTCGGAGTTTCACCTTAACCAGGTGTTGACTCTGCCGGTGTTCTACCCCAATCACACCTCGGAGGCCGAATACAGGCTCCATACTTTGGACCCTAGAAGGCTCGCTTATTATAAGGAAGCGCCAGCTGAAGTCGGGAGAGGTTCATAGCTGTTTGTCACCTCACATGAAGCCGCACCTGGCAGACCTGCAGCCAAGCGGATGATAAGCAGGTGAAGTCACCTCCTGCATAGATCTCTGCTACAAGTTGGCGGGCATGGAGCCTCCCAGAGGATAGAGCTCATTCTACCCGCTATACTGCTCGGTGGCTCTTCAGGGGCGTCCCTATCCAGGAAATCTGCAGGGCTGCTACCTGGAAGTCAGCACACACCTTCATTACCCATTACCACATCGACCTTGAGTCACGCGGGATGCTGGTTTTGGGGCCTCGGTTCCAGTCTTTATTCCCTAAGTAGGGGTGTGCCTGCCTCCCTCCTCCCGGAGAACTGCTAGGAGTCTGCCAGACAGTGTGGATGAACAACATATCCATGTCCTAGAATACAGGTTACTCACCTGTAACAGGAGTTCTAGGAATGGTATGTTGTTCATCCACATGACTCCTACGACCTCCCGCTGACGCACAGCCTGAACTTCCAGCGGGCAGATCTGGCGTCATGGGGCGGAGCGAGAGTTTTACCACCGGGTGGGTGGGAGGAGCCAGCTGAAGACCTTCCGGCAAGATTTAAGCGGCAAGGATACCTGCCAGACAGTGTGGATGAACAACATATACCATTCCTAGAACTCCTGTTACAGGTGAGTAACCTGTATTTCTACCCTCCTGGCTCTCAGAGCTGTGGAAAGGTTCCACCCTACACCAGGGAAAGGGTTGTACTTAGGTACTTCCTTACCCCAAAAGACAGGAGAATGGTGGCCCATCCTGGATCTCAGATACCTAAACAAGCACCTTTTAAAACAAAATTCAAAATGGTGACTCTGGGAATTATTTTACCTCTCTAAGGCCAGGGGACTGGCTAGCGTCCCTGGACCTCAAGGATGCCTACTTCCATGTTCTTATCAGAAGCTCCCATCGAAAGTACCTCAGATTGAACTGCCCTCAGGCCATTACCAGTTCAGAGCAATGACCTTGGCCTCACCTCTGCCCGAGGGTATTCACAAAATGCCTGGCAGTAGCAGTTGCCCACTTAAGAAGGCAAAAGATTGCCATCTTTCCCTTACCTGGACGACTGGCTCATAGTAGGCCAGTCTCCAGACCAAGTCAAACTGACCTTCAGGTAACTCAGCAACTGCTCCATCTCTAGGTTTCCTTCTCAATCTTCCAAAGTCAGTTCTAGAGCCTGTCCAGCTTCTCACCTTCATAGGTGCAGAACTGAACACAAAAGAGGCCAGAGCCTTCCTTCTTCTGGAAAGAGCAAGGACCCTGGTCTCTCTGGCCTCCTCCTTCACCCTGCAGGTCTCTCAACCAACAAGGCATTTTTTGCAGCTCCTGGGGCACATGGCTGCTTCTACAGCAGTGGTGCACGGAGCAAGATTTTAGATGAGGGACATCCAGTTCCATTTGAGAGCCTTTTGGTCTCAAAGGAGAGACCCTCTAACCAAATTGATCCCAGTGACTCGAACCCTGATCCAAGCCCTTCAGTGGTGGCAGGACCAGAGCAATCTGAGACAGGGGGTCCCCTTCACCCCTCAGTCTTACTCCTTAATCCTTACTACAGATGCATCCCTCTTGGGGTGGGGAGCTCACATGGGCGACCTCACTACCCAGGGATTGTGGTCCCCTCAGGAATTTCTGCTCCACATCAACCTGTTGGAACTCAGAGCAGTTTTTCTAGCACTTCAAGTTTTTTCCATATCTGTTCAGAACAAAGTTGTACAGGTCAGAATTGACAACACCACTACAATGTGGTACATCAACAAGCAAGGAGGCACTCGGTCTCCGGCCTTGTGCACCGAAGCAATGAAGTTGTGGTCTCTGGCTTATTCCCTGAACACCTCCCTTGACAGTTCACCTCCCAGGCAAGGACAATGTCCTGGCAGATGCTCTCAGCAGGATTTCCAGGGCCATCACGAATGGTCACTGGATCCCTTAGTACCAGGTAGTATTTGCCAGATGGGGCACCCGAGATAGATCTTTGCAGCCCCAGACAATCACCAACTTCCCCTTTTTTCTTGCAGGCCCCCCGTGTTGGGTTCAGTCCCTCTGGATGCCTTCATTCTCAGTTGGGAAGGGAAGTTTCTCTATGCTTTCCCCCCCTTCCCTCTTCTGTTCAAGGTGCTAGTCAAAATCCGATCTCAACCCTGCAAGATGATCCAGATTGCCCCAGATTGGACCAGACAGCCCTGGTACCCACTCCTTATGTCCTTAGCAGTCCACCTTCCCCTGTGTCTTCCCAGGAATCACAACCTGTTAACCTGTGCTCAGGGGAGAGTTTGGTACCCGAATCTCAAATCTCTCAATCTCAAGGCCTGGCTCTTGAAGAGTTAGAGTTTGCTGACCTACACCTCTTCCAAGGTGTATTGGATATCTTAGAAGGCTTCTGAAGCCTTCCACCAAGATACTATAATTCCAAATGGAAGAGGTTTTCAATATGGTGCTCTGGCAAACACATTTCCCAGAATCTGCTGACTTACCCACAGTCCTGGATTATATGGTGCATTTGAATACTTTGGGGCTGAGACCAGCTACCTAAAGGTGCACCTGGCAGCCGTGTCTGCTTTCTTATCAGCAGGTAAACCCTCTTCTCTTTCAGCTCATCCTGTATTCTCCAAGTTTTTCAAGGGGTTGCTTCACACCAACCCTCCATTCAGGGACCCTGCCCCTGCCTGGGATCTTAATATTTGCATTGCCCAGCTTATGCAACCCCCTTTTGAGCCCTTGTCTTCAGCAGAGCTTAAGTACTTGACTTGGAAAACTGTGTTTTTGGTAGCCATCTCTTCTGCCAGGTGCATGAGTGAATTACAAGCATTGTCAGTGGAGCCTGATTTTATCTCCTTTCATAGAGATAAGGTGGTCCTCAGGACTAACAGAAAGTTCTTGCCTAAGGTGGTTTCAGACTTCCACCTTAATCAATCTATGTCTCTCCTGTGTACTTCACTGACCATTCCTCCTCTGAGAGAGGAGACTGCAGTTTAGATGTCAAAGGCCCTTAGTTACTACATAGAGCGTACCAAGGGTCACAGGTTTGACTCCCTCAACTGTTCCTCACTTATGGTGAGGTTGGTAAAGGAAGCGTGCCACTAAAAGATCCATTGCCAGGTGGATTGTCTCTTGTATCCAATTTTGCTATGAAAACTGGGTAAGGTTCCTCCCTCAGGCCTGAGGGCTCACTCTACGGAGGTACAGCTGCGACTCTGGCTGCTGCCAGGGACATCCCTGTCCTAGAGATATGTCAAGCAGCTACCTGGAAAGCAGTTCACACTTTTACCAAGCATTACTCCTGGACATCCAGGCTAGGAGTGATGCTCGGTTTTAACACAGCTGTGCTTCAGAGCCTATTTCTAAGTGGTTCTGTCCCTCCTCCATGGAGGTACTGCTGTGTAGTCTTCATATGTCATAATATAGCAAGACTTCATGTTGTTTGAAGAAAAATTACTCACCTTAGTAATGTTGTTTCTTCTAATGGAGTCTTGCTATATTATGACTCCTCCTGCCTGCCCCTCTCAGAACCTCTGCTTTTGGGATGTGGGTGGGCAGTGCAGTGTGGCACTAGTAGATGCCACTTGTTTTCACCCTCCTTTTTGGGGTGTTTGGGTGTTGTGTTTTTATTTTTTGGATCCCCTGTCTTGAGTCTTTGTTTTGGGACCAAAAAATGTGTTCTTATATTTAGTAGCCAGTTGGCTAGTGTAGATTTACAGCTTCCACACAGAACCTTAGTGAGTTTTGCTCGTAAAGATCTGACAGTTTGAGTTTGAAGAACAACAGACAGAGCTTTCAACCGAGCTCGTACTCAAAGTTCCATGCCTGGCATGGAAAGTTAACTCTTTCACCTCCGGAGCAGTTCGAAGGTTGGGACTCACTGCATATGTCATAATATAGCAAGACTCCATTAGAAGAAACAACATTACTAAGGTGAGTAATTTTTTCTTCTGGAGTATGAAAGAGTGGGCCAATTTTGGTCGGGTTCTTGAAACCACTCGGCCTCGAGTTCATCCTCTAGCCTTTTAGGGAGAAACAGTACCACTGGCACTGGAGGTCACCTCCCGGGAAGTCTTCCATGAGACCCTCAGTTCCTGGGTCTGTGGCCCTTTCGGCACCATCCACATATTCATAGGCCTTGGTGCCGGGATACTGAGGCCTTGGGCCTGGAGTCCCCCCTCTGTCCTTAGTTGGGTCCCCCAGTGGGCAGTCTTTCCTGGCCAGCTCTTCAGAGCAGTGGGTGTAGCGTAATTTTGGAGTGTCGCTGCTTGTGGGCCCAGTCCCTAGCCCTTGTTGGTTGGTGGCACTGAACGTGCAGGTGAGGCCCCCCAACCAGGTAAAGCATTTGGCTCTGACAGTGGCCTTCCGCCCTTGCTGGTGACCCCATTGGCCACACCCCTACCTTGTGTCTCTTGGTAGGACCGGCTGGCTACCGCTTTGCTCACCTCGGTGCCGGTGGGATTGTTGGTACCCTGCGGCTGGTGCTGGTGCCGAGTTCAGTCTTAGAGGCCTATCTTGGTGCTGTTCTACCCCAGGATGTCGGATCAGCTCTTGTTGGCGACCCTCTGGTGCCAGGTTTACTCTACTGCCTTGGTGCCAGTCCTGTGCCCGGTGCTGGGTTTGGCCCAGTGCCGTGTTGTGCCGGCGCCATGTTTGGCCCAGCACCATGTGTGGCCTTGGTGCCGGGTTCGGCCTGGTGCCAGGTTTGGCCCAGCACCGTGTCTGCCGCAGCGCAGTATCAAGAGTCTTGTCTAGGCCCGGTGCTGTCTTATGCCTCAGATGTTGCTTCTTCTGGTTTTTCTAGCTCCTGTTTTTTTTCCCCCTTATCCTGTCCCTTCGGAGCTTACTTGCCGTTGGTGAGGGAAAAAAAAGAAGAGGTTCTGCTTCTGCTTTTCTGCAGACTGTGGCCTTCCAGTTGCTAACTCTTCTTTTACTCCAAGGTTGCTTTCCCTACAGATGCTCTCTTAAAATCTGGGCAAGGTGCCCTGCGTTGCGCCTATGCACCGAGGAATTAGGGATCTTATCTGTGTCAATCTTTACCATTCACCACTGTTGGGTAATGAGCTGGCGGATCAGGACACCCCGGGAGCTTTTTTTTTTTCTTTCCCTAAGACAAGTCGATGACGTCGGGGCAGCGCCACCCTCACAGCCGATGTACTACGTGGCGCTTGCAGGTTGGCCAGTATCCGACGTCAACTCCTCCTCAGCCCCAGTTCTGCTTCTCCCGCCGTCGAGAGAACAAGACCTCGTGTGAGAGCCATCTTTTTCTGCGGTCTAGTCTGTCAGATAGAAACTACTTCCTAGTTCTGTGGCCTTGTTATTTCGGCGTCAAACGGGTAAGACCTTTCTTGTTTATTTTCCATCGACACACAGTACTATTTGTTGTTTGTTTTACTGTTTGGTCATGTCTGGTTCAGGGAACAATAAGAAGAAATTTTCCAGGGCGGGTTGACCTCAGATGCTTTGGTGTCCCTGCGTCCAACAGTACTCTGTCTCGGACCAACATGACCGATGCCTCTCCTGCTTGGGACCAGACCACGATATGGACAGATGCGACGCCTGTTTCTCCATGGATCTCCAAATTCTGGAGTTGCGCGTGCTTAAAGTTGGGCTTCGCTGCCGACTTTCAGGGACAGGCACTTATGGGTCGCATGAAAGCAGGATTCTCGGCCCTTCCTCCGGGGTCCCTTCCCGGTCTTATATGGCCCATGGAGGAGGGGGTTTCTGCCTCTTAACAGCCTTGCCTCAGCGAGAACCCCTCCCATGGTGCAGGAGGCCCAGCCTGGTCCTCTCGGCGGCCAAGTGGGAGGCATCGTCCAGGCAATCGCCTCTTTGGAGGTGAAGGCTCCCCCGACGTCGGGCTCTGGGGCCTCCGGTCCCAGGCCAGCACTGTCCTTGGTGCCACCCCTGATTCTGGCACCGCTTGACGTGCCGTGGGGCAGTGGCACAGGGTCGGCCTCCAGTGCCGCTTCTGACTCCGGTGCCGTTCGCAGTGCTGCGGCTGGGAGAGATCAGGGGGTCGTCTGGGTTCGAGCCTTCTGTGGGGATGATGACTCGGAGACTGACCTGGACTGGCTCCCAGATTCCTTGGATTGCTTAGATTCCTCCTCGTCCAGCACTGCGGCCCCCACTCATCCCCCTCCTGAGGAGTGGACGGCTCTCACTGGTACCTGGGTCAGTGGCATCGACCGGTCCTCGGGTGCCCAGGTGCTACAGGGCAGCCCGGATTCTGTGACCCGTCTGCCCACTCGGAAGGTGTACCCCTTCCTAGGGTAGTTCTAGCAAGCCCGACTTCTGAGCAGGCTGGGGCATCCCGGGGGGAGGGTGCTTCAACCCCGACTGTCTCCCAGGAGTCTGTTATGGGGTGCCAGCTGCCTCGGCTAGTGGTGAGGAAGAGGGTCTCTTGGAGTCCAAGTGGTTGAGAGGACTCGATTCAGTGCAGCGACCTCCCCTAGGAACCTGCAGGGATTTGGGGAGGAGCCGTAGCGCTGGGCCAGTCTTCTCTCCTGAGGTCCCCCCCCCCCAGGAGGGACATCTTCTCTTGAGGTCAGGGCCGCCTTTTGAGCTCATGCAGCCCAGTACGCCTCAGGGGAATTCTGTCAGGCTGAGCTCTGGCGTTCCAGCTGGGTTGACGGCTTCCGTCTGTGAGACCACAGTCTCCTCCCTTGAGGTCTCCGTCCAGTCCCCCTGCCTGGACAAAGGCCATGTCCCTCCTCGGATGGTGCCTGGCCCCCTTGCCTCTGCCAACCCTTCCCTCCCTTTTTCCCAGGTCTCTCTGTTCCTACAGGACCCCTTACCTGGGAGCAGTTTAGGGCCGTGGCTGCACTGTACCCTGCCTATTACCGAGCCATGGATGAACAGGTGTTCCACCACTCCCCAGTGCAACCTGACCCTAACTTTCTGAGCTCGTCTGCTCCCTCGTCTTCCTCCTCTGAGGGAGAGGAGTCCTCTGTCCAACTTTCCCCAATAGCTGATCTCTCCCGTTATCAGTGTTTCCTGTTGGGGCTGCCCAACGAGCTCCACATATCCACCCTAGGTGAAAGCAATCCTCATTGGTCGGCACATGCCTTCTTAGGTGTGTTCAGTGCGGCCAACCTCTTGGTTCCCGCCTGGTGTACTCCCTTATGGGAGGCACTGCACCAGGTCTGGCAATGTCCCTTTTTCCTTCCTCCAGCCCCGAGGGACCTTCGTCAATGGTATTGCACCCTCCCCGGGGTCTCCACGGACTCTGCCTCACCCTCTTTCAGGCGGGATGCTCCTGGGCACCCCCTATGGGCATAGAGGCCCGAGTCATGACCAACCCCCGGAATCCGACTCAGCTGAGTTTGATTTTTGGAGCAGGAGAACCTTCTGCTTGGCACGTCTTTTGCTGTGTGTGTCAGTGCATCAGGCCCACCATGCTGCCTACAACAGGCACTTGTGGTCATTGCTAGGCCAGGTTCTAGCGCCTCTGCCTGATTTGGAGGCAACCAGACAAGCCATTGCCCTCTCCGCAGAAGGCCTGGAGCTTGCAAGGCACTAAGCAAGGGCATCGTACGATGCCAACAAGGTGGCTTCCAGGTTAGTGGGGACAGCAATCTGCATCAGGCAGTTGGCGTGGATTCGTCTTTCCTGGTTGTCATCCCAGGCCCGGCGAAGGGTGACTACCTCCTCCTCCCAGAGAACCCGTCTTTTCTCCCGGAGGGTGAGGCGCCTTCCCTGTCCTGCAAGGAGGTCCTAACCTCACCTCACCCAGACCAGTCTCAGGCCTAGCCAGGCCTGCGAGGGTTCTCTCCTCTAGTGTCCTTTCCCCCACTGGAGGTTAAGGGACACTGTCCCTTAGGGAGGTTTTGGGCCCCCTTCGGGGGGGCTCGGTAATCACCCAACAGTGATGAATGGTGTAGATTGACACAGATAAGATATGAAAATTACATACCTACCGTAATTCTTGATCTTTCTCTGTATCTTCACCATTCATCATTGAATCCCGTCCTCCTTCCCCCCCCCTCAGGCTTCAGTCTCTGGGCAATTTCCTCCTCCCTGTTTGCCATGCAGTCTGGACTTCGTCCACCTCCAGCATCTCCTGTCCCCCCCGCCCTTTTTCTTGGGGGGTATGGGAGCTACCTTGGGTTGTCAGACAGGGAGGCCTCCCCCTAACGGGGGCCTCCAGAGCCCCCCACTCAGTCCGGGTGTTTCTTAGACTTCTCCTGTCTTCCCATTCTGGCAGAGGTGTATGGGGGGCTCTGGTAGCTCCCTAAGCTTTCTCTTCCTCCTCTGGAGGTTCCCCCCTCCCCCTCTGACTAACTTCAGGACAGTCCCTTCTAGTGGAATTTCTTCCCTGGGATGTTCCTGGGCAAGACAAAATTACAATTGCATTAAATTCTCCAGGCAGGAAGGGGAGACGCTGACCCGTCCTGGCCCTCTCAATACATTGACTGCACTCTCCTGGACCATGACAGCCATTCATCAGTCTTGGCTTGCCTTTCTTCAGATTTAATCAAGTCTGAGTCTCCTCTCCCTGGGACAGTCGGGGCCATATCCTAGGGGGTGGCGTCTCCCCATCATCCCTCCTTTCTTCTCTTTTTCCCCTTTTCCTTTTCACCCTTCTTTCCTCCCTTACCCACCCAGAGGTTGAGGCCTGTTGTTCCAACCCCTTCAGCTCCTCCTTCTTCTATCTTCTGTCCTCTCCATGGCCTTATTCCTCCTTTTAGTTTTATATCCTTTCCTTTTTTGCTGTCCCTTGGGCTCCCTTGCCCTGCTCTCTCCTTTTCCCCTCTCTCTCTCTCTCTCTCCAGCTTGCAGAACTGGGGCTGAGGAGGAGGAGTTGGCGTTGGTTACTGGTCAAACCGCAAGCGCAACTTAGTACATCGGCAGTGAGGGCGGCACTGCAACCGATGTCGACTCCTCCTCTTAGGGAAAAAAAAAGCTCCCACAGGGTCCTGATTCTCTGGCTCATTACCCAACAGTAATTAATGGTGAAAATACACAGAAAGATCAAGAATTACGGTAGGTACGTAATTTTTTTTTTTTATTCAGAAAATGTTACAAATTTCCACAACAGCACTTAGTACAGTATTACCAGAACATTGACACATATGAATCACCCAACGTTCCCCCTCTCACCCATCCCTACTCCCCACCCACTGTTGAAGCGATCCCATTATCTCCAAAACAAGGCATACTATTATAAATATATCATATCAAGGACATAAGCAATATATTGAACTGGAGAGCATGAGCCTTGGTGCAATCTAATGTAAATAAAGAGCATACAATTTGCCCCACTTTTTATCAAACCCCCCTGGATTATTGCATAAACTTGCAATCATTTTCTCCGTCCTAAGGCAAAAGGACATCTGTAACCACTCTACATATGAAATAGTGGTTTGATCCAACCAGTGCTTAAGAACTAATTTTTTAACTGCCATTGATATAAGGGAGATATGAAATTTCCTTTCTCTGACCATAATTGAGGATAGATCCCCCAATATGCATATCTTGAGATAAAACATTGCCTTAATCTAATAAAGGATCTATTTGGGATTTGATTTTTGTCCATAATGGTGCAACTTTCTCACAGGTCAGAAAATGTGCAGCATTGTCCCCTCATTTTGACCACATCTAACACATGTGGAAGATTGCCCCCGTCCCATTTTTGCTAGCTTACATGGAGTAAAATACATGTTATTTAACACTTGAAGTTGAGTGACCCTAAGCCTATCTTGTGTGATATACCTATGCATATCTCTCCAAATCTCCAACCAGATGACCCCATGATTAGGAATAAGCGAATCCCAGACTGTGGAGGCTGACAGCGCATCTGGATGGAAAGTATCCAGGAGGCTACTATATATTAGTGAAATGCCATGCGGTTGACCTGCCAAAGCAACAATCTGCTCCGTCAAGTCACTTAATCTAGAGGGAACATGTGCTTCCCCCAATCTTTGTTGAAGTAAATGGCGTAGTTGATAAATCTTGAAACTAGACTTGCTATGAGTATGAAGTTTATTTAATATAGCCGTGTGTGACAGAAGACCATTAGCTTGATAAAAATCAATTACTCTCAAGCCCTGCAATTGGGGTATCCAATTCTTCGTAATCATGGAATCCCCCACCCTGATATTGGGGTTATCTACAATTTCCTGTTCTGCGTCTTTACTCGGGGAGATATGTAGGAAGGCGCACACCTGGGCAAAAGTTTTAATAGACGCACCTATCACTGACTGCTTTATCACATCCGGAAGTGTCCGGTGGGGCACAAACAATGAAGCTAGCGGGGATATCCGAGCACCGGCAAACATTTCCCTCTCAATTTGTATCCAGATGGGACTGTACATGTCTCCCAGATTATTAGGAGGTAAGGACATCCATCTCCCTATTTTGTATAAGTGACTAGCCCAGTGATAATATAACAGATTGGGCAGCTTAAGTCCCCCCTCTCCTTAGGTAAAGTGAGTTTATTATATACCCTTCTAGGACTCTTATTTAACCATAAAAACTCTGATATGATAGCATGCAACTTTTGGAAGAAAGAGACAGGTAACCAAATGTCACTCATGTTTAATGGAAAAAAATATCCTGGGAAGCACGTTCATTTTAATAATATTGATCCTCCCCCATAACGAAATAGGCAAGGATTTCCACCTGAAGAGATCATGTTGAAGGTTCTGAATCAGATCCTCCATGTTTAATTTTTGGTATCGCACCGGATCTGGTGTCAAATGAATGCCTAGATATTTCATCGATATGGGGGACCATTTCATACCAAATTTGTGAAAGTCTTGCCGAAATGTATGAGGGTTAAGGGGAAGAATTTCGGTTTTACTATAGTTCAAACTATAATTAGAGAACTTGCTAAACTCCTTTATGATTACTAACACCGCCTCCAGAGAGGCTACCGGGTTAGCCAGGTGCAGGAGGATATCATCTGCGTACATCGATACTTTGAGACTACTTGCGCCCACAGAAACCCCTTGTATCTTGATTGAGGCTTTAATTCTCCTTATCAAGGGCTCTAAGTACAAATTGAAGAGTAATGGGGAAAGGGGACAACCCTGCCTAGTACCCGAGTACAAGGAAAAGCCAGCAGAAAATACTTTATTGCAAAAAACCCTGGCAGTGGGATTTGAATAAATCTTCTGAATCCATGTGATGAATTCTTCGGGAATATTCATATATTTCAGTGTTGACCACAAAAAGCACCAATCCACCCTATCAAAAGCTTTTTCAGCATCCAAAAATATTAATGCTATGGGACATAGGGTGGATTGAGCTGTATGAAATATATGATTTAGTTTGCGAAAGTGGTCAGACGCTGATCTTCCCGGAACAAACCCCACCTGTTCTGGACTGAATAAAGGAAACCATACTTTTTGAACCCGATTAGCAAGAATTTTGGTGAGAATTTTTAAATCGCAATTCAACAAAGAGATCGGCCGATAACTAGAGGGACATTCTGCTGGTTTATCAGGTTTCAGAAGCAAAACAATTGTCACCTCTAAAATAGATGGGTCCAAAACCTCGCTAGAGAGAATATACTGATAGAACTTAAGCAGTAAAGGGGATAACTCTTTCTCAAATACTTTAAACAAATTAGAGGGAAAACCATCCGGGACAGGGGTTTTGTCTAAGGCTAAAGCTCTGATGGCCTGTGTTATTTCTGTCAAGGTGATAGGGGTTGTTAACACGTCTCAATCTCCCTTCTGCAACTGGGGAAGCAGGGACCCCACCAGATATGCCTCGGTATCCTCTTTCGTTGGAGGATCAAGCCAGCGGCCGTATAGATTCGCATAAAAGCTTCCAAACACTGAAACTATATCCTTGGGAAGGGTTTTCAAGGTGCCATCTTCACCCTTGATTGCTTGAATAGTTCTTGAATTTTCTGATTGCTTCAGATGCAATGCAAGAAGCCTCCCAGCTTTTTCCCCCGATCAGTGTATGTTGCATTCGTTCTCAGAATAGCAAACTCGGCCTTCTCTCTGAGAAGATCTGAGTATGCATTTCTCAAGGACAAAAGATCTGCCATTACCCCCTGTGGAGAAGTGGATGCTGGGTTTTGCTCCAGCACTCTAATCTGCTCTAGCAGTTTCCTTGCTTGCTCCTCCCTGATCCTCTTAAGCTTTGTTGCCAGCCGAATGAATTTGTCTCTTAAACAGCACTTCAGTGCACACCAAATCTGGTCCATCCTAGGGATGGTATCAACATTGTTTTCACTGAATTGCTCAATAAGAGTGCGAATTTTACTAACTATAAACTTATCCTTCAACAGTTGTGTGTTTAGTTTGCATCAAGAATCTTTCTGTTGCTCTACTGTAGGAAAGATATGCAGCCATACCACCGCATGGTCAGATATCACTATCGGCTCTATCCCGGCCCCAGTAATTCCTGATAACAGCACTGAGCTTATCAAGAAAAAATCAAGCCTAGAGGCCATTTGATGTACCTGCGAATGAAACGAGAAGGCCCTAACAGACGGGTTTAGGACCCCCAAGGATCACACAATCCCAGGAGGTCCATCATCTCATTTAACGCTTTCTGGGCCAGAGTCGCAGCTCTAAGGGGCGAGCTGGGTTTATCCAGTAAGTGGGATTGGACCAAATTCCAGTCTCCTCCCAATATAATGGGGTTTGGGAGGAAGGAAACCAGTTTATCTGCTAGCCCAATAAGGAAATCTGGATCACCCCCTACCGGTCCATAAATACTACCCAAAATTAACGGTTTCCTTGCTAATAAACCATTAACAAAGATAAATTTGCCCTGTGGATCCTGTATAATATTCTCAGGCTGAAATGGAATTGTCTTCATAATAAGTATCGCTACCCCTCCTCCAGAGAAGGAATCTCCAGCAACAAAAACCTGTTGTATTCCCTGCCCTTTAAACTTACTCGCTTCCGATGCCAAAAGATGCATCTTCTGTAAAAAAAAAAAAAAAATCTATACTAGCTCGCAACAGAGCTGTATGTTTAAGTACTGCAACCCTTTTGGCATGCTCTTGTGCTCCCCTGACATTCCACGACACTATCTTAAGTATAGTATCCGTCATATAACCCGATTATTTGTATAATCCTATTATTATTACTCCCTTCTACCATGATCGCTCAACCCCACCCCCGCTTCACCAGATATCTAATACCGCCCCAATACCCCCCTCTTATTGAAACTACCCCCCTATTACTGCCCAGCAAACTATATACAGTAGCTCTCCTTCCAAACTGGAGAATAACAACCCTCCAAACCTCTTTGGAACCCATAGTTATATTGGAAATCCAGATAATTGCCACCCTTTTACTAACAGCCCCACTAACTAGTCCTTTCTTATTTGGCCCCAATAAACCAAAGAGGTAACCCTCCCAATTTTCCGGGTTGTGATCAAATGCACCCCACAGCATCATGGTGCCATCCCCCCTGCCCATCCTGAAATCAGTCATTAAACACATAAAGCAATAATCTCCTGTTATCTCCCAATAGGACAGTCCTGAAACCGCCCATTTCCTTCACTAATATACAGGTCCTTTTTTAGGCCAATTAACAAAATTCCTCCCTTAACTTAATTCTGAGCGTGCTCCCTAAAATGTCTTATTCATTTATAGGAAAGATCACAAAGTTGTAACACGCTTTAAATTATATGATGCGATGCACTTGGGAGCTTGTTTCTCCAGGGAAACCTTTACCGCGCACTGTGCATCTCCCATATGTTCCCCGGGAACCTTTCCCTCCTATTCCGTTCCCATTCCAGACGTGAGGCCCACCGCGCAAACACGCAGAAGCCTACAGGCCCGAGCATTGCCAGCAACATGGGTTCCTTCGCCACCACAGCACGGAAAGATTCCCATCAGCCTCCCCCAAGGCGATTACCACAGAGACATGGAACCACAGGTCAGTACAAGCTCAAATCCGAATAACTAAAACTCCAAGGTTCTAATTAATTAACAGAATAATGTCCAAGCGAAGTCCACTTCATAAGTCCACCCTAATTTCTGCTGCATCAACCCTTCTTAAATGACTCAGGGAGTTTGTTGGCCAGATCTTCCAGCGCTTTCTCAGGATTCTTATATGTGACCCAATTGTCCGCTATCTTAATAAGCAATCATGAGGGGTACTGCATTTTTAAGTGGATATCTGCAGCAATTAGTTTCTTCACAATAAGGTGATGAGCAGCACACTTTCGCCTTATCTCATAAGGCAGATCCTGTGAGATTCGAATTTTCACACCCTCCCATAAGATCTCTTGAGCTTCTCTTGATTTATTTAAGACGTGCTGCTTCTCCACAAAACTAAGAAATCTTATTATCAAAGGCCTGGAGGGGGGCTCCCTGTGGAGGTCGGGGCCTCAAAGCTCGATGTGCTCTCTCTATCTGATATGTAGCTCCCATTGGAGAAGAGCCCTCAATTTTATAGAGGGACTTCTGCATGAAGGTCTGAATATTTTGCCCCTCTTCTGGCAAGCCGATTATCAGGATGTTATTCCTGTGGCTCCTTCCCTCCAAGTCTTCTGTTTTTAACTGTAACTTCTGTATCTGTTGCTTCAAAGCTACCACTTCTGGATCCAGTTTCTCTCTCCACCTCTCCGTGGAAGCTATACAGGCCTCAGAATCGGCGACCCTCCGAGACAGATCCGTCATATCACCCCTCAGGGACTTTAATTCAGTGGCAATTTCGCCCAACATTTCTTTGAAGGACTGCAATTCCTGCAGAAAGTGATCCTCAGTCAGAGGAACTGAAGTAGTAGATTGTGTAGCCTTTTTATCCGAGGCACCGCTTTGGGCCTTAAGCTTCTTCGGGTTCTTTTCTGGCGATGTAGGGGGAGTATGGCGAATTGCTGCAGATCGCATTTCTGACTCCATCTCGTGACAATGGTGACGATCACCACTTGAATACGGTATTCACATACAGCCTTAGCAGTCTACTATGAATGTAGACGGTCAATACTTTAGAAACAGCTGAAAATGAGCTAAAAGTGTACAATATAAGCAGGAGCTCAGCACCATCACTGCTACTCAGAGCGCTTGCATCACGTGACTCTACCCCGGCACATAATTTTCATTTCCAGGTTGCCTCAGCCCTTTCGTTTGCAGCTTGCAGAGTCTGGGGAGCTCAGCTCTGACCCTTTCAGCAACTGCTGCTCATAGGGTCTCTACCTGTGATTACAGCTCAGTCCTCCTTCCAGAGGGCAGAATGCGGGTGGTCCTGCAGATAGATTTCGGAACACAGTCTCTTTAGACCTACTCTATGCAATGCAGGCTGCCTCTGACATCAGGTGCTCAAGCCCCTAGTTCTATCACTCGCTTGACAGTCAATGGAAGTCAATCTTCTCCTTGTTTTTCCCTTCCCAACTGGAGCCTTAGGTGACATTCTCTTCGGATGCCACCCTGTTGGGGTGGTTACCCCTGTCAGGGCTCCAAACACAAGGTGTCTAGAACCCAACTCTGACTCCCCTCTACTTCAGTATTTTGGATTTGCGATCTCTTTTGTGTGGCCCCTGGGCCTTGGTGGATCTCCTCAACCACAAAACAGTCCTCTTCAGAGCAGACAACAGTCTGGGACATGTTATACAAGCAAACAGCAAAAAATACGCTCTTAACTTCCTCTGCTGAGAAGTTTTGAGATTGTGGAAAAAGGACCTAGAGCAGAGGATCATACTTCAGGCCTTCTTCTGCCAGTAGTCTTGAATGCTCTTGCAGATGAGCTTGGCTGACCTCAGGCCCATCCTCATGAATGGCTCATCAGATCGCTAGTTGATAGTGGGGCACCCTGGATGTTGGTCCTTTGCACGCCCACTCTATGCCAAACTGCCTAGCTTCTACTTCAGAAATCTAGGATGGGGTGTTTTCTGCCTAGATGCGTTAGACTTCTATGGCAATCTTTTGTACACTTCCCTCCTACTCCCCACCAGTGCAGAGAGTATTGCTTCAGCTACAGGTGCACAGGGCAGATCATTCTGATCGCACCCTTCTGACCTCGACAAATATGGTTCTCTGTTGAACAGACTTTAATCAGTAAACAGAGGATCTGGCTTCTTAGGTTGGATATTTGGCTCAGGGATCTCTAATCCATCCCAACCTGTGCTCCCTTCACCTTCAGGCCTGGCTCCTGAAGAGAAGAAAGTGAATAGGTGCAAGGTATTTCAGTATGTCTCTGAAGTACTTCTTCTGCCTGTACCTTCCACTGAGAAGACTTTCTCAGCCACATGGAAGAGTTTTTCCATCTGGTGCACCAGAACTCACTTAGAACCCTCCCAGTGTCTAGCTGGTTGCATTCTAGAGCTCTTACTGGATCTTTCTGATGGTGGATTGTAGGATTCCACAGTCATGGTGTGCTTGCATGTTATATCTGCATGCCTTGAGCCCTCAGTCTCTCTTTCTGGCTCAGCTACTTCCTTGAGGTTCCTTTAGGGCATTTTTTTCACACAAGGCCCCTCTTCCAGAAGCTGCTGGTTGTCTGCGATATCAACCTTGTGTTGTCCATGCTCACCCTCAAGCCCTTTCAGCCTCTTGCAACATGTGTGCTAGGAGGCTTATTTGGAAAACACCTTTCCAGTAGCTATCTCGCCTGCTCTCGGAGTATCAATGCTTGATTGCAGAACCCCCATAAACTGTTTTCCTCAGGGACAGGGTAGTGCTCCATACACGATAAGCTCCTTCCTAGTGGCATCAGGGTTTCCTCTGCATCAGCCACTGTGCGACCTATCTTCTTGACATCTTCCAGGATGATGGAGAGTGCTGTCTCCATTCTCTATTTTGGGGGGTGGGGGACTCACCTTTACCTGGACAGATCCAGGATTTCAAGCTATCCAGATAGCTTTTGGTCTCCTTCGCTCCCATTTTATAGGTCAGCCTGTTTCAGTCAGGTACATTTCTGCCTGGTTGGTGATCTGTCGGTGCCTATGCTATGCTGTGGCACAGCTCATGCTGAAAGGTCAGGTACCTGTCCTTTTCACCCCACAGCTGTCACACCCCTGTCACAGGTTCTCTTGTGCTTGTTGGTGATACCTTGCAGAGCTATAACTTGCTCCACAGTGCGCTCTTGTTACGCACTTTGCCCTAGATGTCACTGCTAGGCAGTATGCCATTTTTGGCAAGCCTGACCTGGATGGACTCGGGTCCTGAGTGAGCTGTTGGCTCCTACCTCCCTAGCCAGTGGATTTTATCTAAGCTTGGCACTCTGACCCATTAGTGTGAATTAATGGTGAAGACACGTTAATGGCAGATATGAAAATGGTGTACTTACTGTAATTCTTGATTTTCTAGGAATATCTTCACCATTAATTCACATGCCCACCTTCCATCCCCTGAGCTCACTCCAGTATATTATTGGTCTTTTTTCTTGTTCAAGTCTTGAACTGTGAAGACACTGTTACTCACATACTAACCACTCTTACACAGGTCATCAGGGCTTCTTGTGCCCTTAAGATAGTGCATAACCACTAGTTAAGGTATTCTACACCTCCTCGGTAAAAAAGGGACTGAGGCAATTGGGGGCTGGTACTGAGGTCTCTGGCGAACCCTTACTTGTCATAGTGCTGGGGCACCTGGTTACATGGAGGAATTCTTCCAACTTGTCTCTGTAACTCCAGAAGTTTGGCAACTTATGTCACCTAATAAATTGTGATATTTGTTTGAATATAATTTGTGTGAACAACCTTCATTGGAGTTTACCAAAAACTCCTGGCTCTGGAGTGTGATTGCTTTTCTGTTTGTTCTCTGGTAATTCGGGTCATCGCCCTGCACTCGCACCCTGCCCTGGTCCTGAGCGCAGCACCCCTGTTTGAAATCTGG
The DNA here is from genome assembly GCA_016271365.2 of Neoceratodus forsteri. Taxonomy (NCBI): domain Eukaryota; kingdom Metazoa; phylum Chordata; order Ceratodontiformes; family Ceratodontidae; genus Neoceratodus; species Neoceratodus forsteri. The sequence goes on along the minus strand of CM028130.1, from coordinate 1,057,840,946 downwards.
TGCTGCCGTGCATATACTCGGCTTGCCTTAGCGCCAACCCTCCCAAAAAGTTCTGGCTCCCGCAGGGTCCTAGTGCCTCTGGCACAGACCCATTAGTGTGAATTGATGGTGAAGATATTCCTAGAAGATTAAGAATTACGGTAAGTTCATAATTTTCTTTTCCTAATGGTCATTCTGAACCAGATTATACCATCTCTGGAGGAGGGCATGTGGTTCTGCTCCCTCAACCTCCAAGACGTATTCTTCCACATCCCAGTCCACCTGTGTCCCACTAGCAGTACCTTCGGTTCCACGCAGAAGGGGTTTGCTATCAGTTCCAGGTCATGCCCTTTGGGCTCGTCTGCACTTAGGGTCTTCAACAAGTGCATGGCAGTAGTGGCAGCCTTCTTGCGGCGCAAGGTCATCAGGGATCTACCCCTACCTGGACAACTGGCTGATTACCGGGCCATCCAAGGAGGCCATGGAACAGTCCAGGGATCTTTACCTCCAGACCTGCAGAGACTTGGGCCTCTTGGTTAAACTGGCCAAGTCTGAATTGATCACTCACAGGTGATGCACTTCACTGGGGCAGAGCTAGACTCCCTGCAGTACAAGGCCCACCTCCTGCAGACCAGGCAGCAGATCTAACCTCCTTTGCCCAATCACTTCAGGTTGAGCGCTCGTGCATGCATGGGACTTCCTCCAGCTTCTAGGGTGCATGGCATCATATACCAGCATGGTCTGGTGGGCCTGCTGGTGGATGCAGTACCTGCAGTGGGAGTTGGGGCGTTAGTGGTCCCAGCGCCTAGGTCACTTGGACCAGCTGATATGGGATGCCATCCAGTGATGGCTGATCCCAGATCATCTGGAAGAAGTCCCATAGTTGTCAACCCAGAACCGACAGGCACACTGACGGACACATCTCTGGTGGGGTGGCTAGCGCACCTGGGGGACCACAGAGCCCATGGGTTGTGGTCACCCAGGGAGTTCCATCACCACATCAACCTGCTGGAGCTCTGTATATAGTGCAGCTAGCTCTGGTGGAATTTGCTCCTTTGGTCAGGGGTCAGGTCATGCAAGTCCAAATGGACAACACCATGACCATGTTCAACCTAAACAGGTAGAGTGTCACACACTCCCTTCCATGGTGTCGGGAGGCCCTCTGCAGTTGGACTGTCATGTGCGCTTCAGTGCAGGTCTCCTAGCGATTCATGTCACCGGAGCAAACCGTCACCTGGCAGACACTGTCAGCTGTGTAGGAGAGACATTGCACAAGTGGTCCCTGCATCAGAAAGTTGTGAACTACCTGTTCTCCTGTGGGGCACACTTCTGGTGGACCCATTTGCCTCATGGAGAACACAAAACTGAGGTTCGTTTGTGCCACCCCACCACCACCCCACAGTCTAGGATGCTGATGAGGGATGTCTTCATGAGGCCCTGAACCACAGGCCTCATATATGCCTTTCACCCCTTCGTCTTAGTTTACAGAGTTGTGGTCAGGGCTTGGAAGGGCAAGGCGCAGATGATCCTGATAGCTCAGGACTGACCATGACAATTCTGGTGCATGGATCTCCTCAGCCTCAGCAGCAGGCCTCCATGGTGGTTGCCTCTTCACCTGGACCTGCTGACCAGACAGCAGAGGAAGGTCTTGCATCCAGACCTTCAGTCCCTGCCCTCACAGCTTGGTTCCTGTGTGGCTAGAACTCCAGGCTTTTGGTCTTTCAGAAAATGTGCTCCCAAATTCTGGAAGTGTCCCAAAACGAGTCAACTCTTCAGTGCTATGCCTTTAGGTAGAAAATGTTTTCCATTTGGTTTCAGGGCAAGGAGCTTGATACCCTTGCCTGCCCTGTCACTGGTATCCTGGAGTGTCTGTGGTAGGAACGGGCTAGTATGTTGACCATGGCCCAGGAGAAGGTGGTCAGGTGCTTTTTTAAGGACTTGGACCATCTATCCCCTCAGGTTTGTGAACCAGCACCACCATGGGACCTATGGCTGGTGCTGTCTGTGCTTTGTGGGCAAACCATTTGAGCCTATGCACAGGTGTGAGATGTCACACCTGTCATGGAAGACAGCCTTCTTGGTGGCCATTACATCTACCAGATGGATCAGTGAGCTCCAGGTGCTCTGTGGAATCTCCATATCTGGTCTTCCATGGGGACAAGGTCGATCTTCCTGGACATAAAGTCTCCACCAGTCATTCACACTAATGGGATCTACGCCCGAGGCGCTAAGACCCAGTGGGAGCAAACTTTTCAAGAGGGCCAGTGCCAGAGATGGAGCTGTGAGGAAGCGGCACTGCGAGCCCTGGCTCGTGCAGTAAAGACTATCTCAGCGTCAACCACCCAACCGCCTCGGTTCCTTTTTTTCCTGCCATCGAGTGCGCTTCAGTGACAATGATGCTTGCCCACCGGGAGTTAAACTTCATACTAGCAGCGTAGTTTTCAGTTAATTATTTTTGTAATTTATCTTCGAAACAAGTACCAATTATATTTAATTTAACTTATTGTAAGAAAGAAGTCTTCAGCCTTCCATTGACAGAATCGACCATGAGCAGGTCAGGTGATGGTAGGGAGACTTCATATGAAAGCTGTTCAGTCAGCCGGGCTGGGTCCAGTCCACCACCCTCTCCGGAGGAGGGGTCTGACAACGGATGGTCCGATGCTCGGGGAGATGGGCAGCCCTCCCGAAAGCATAAACGGAAACGGTCCCACTCTCGGCACCATTCAGCCTCGAGCTCTTCTTCGGCACACGTCAAAAAAGAGAAGGCATCACTCGAGGTCGCCGTCTGGTATGCCTGCGCGTCGACGGTCGGTTATTGGGGCCAGGCGCTGGTCTCCACCTTTGTCGGAGTCACCGGTTTCTGTCTCCGATGGTCGACCTCTTCGACATCGGAGCTCGTCCCCGCCTTTTGGAAGGGCTTCCGATGAGCAGTTTCACCAGTGGGCTGCTTTGATGGAGCAGTGGACTCAGAGGTTGGTTCAGCTGCCTGATCCGGTCACTCCAAGGCCTTCGGGCCATTCGAGGGACCGGGAAGGGCAGTTGGACCTTCCTAGTCGCACGCACCTTCTTCAGTGCGGTCGACTACACGCTTGGGTGTTTGCCCCCCTCAGATGGCTGCAGCGCAGGGGTCCACACCAATGCCTCTATCTCCTGCCAGTTTTCCTTCTTTTATCTCAAATCACAGTTTTCAGACCCTTGGGATACTCTCAGCGCCGCCCGTGGCGCCGTGGACACTCTCTGAGCCGTCTGAGGTGCCTGGGAGTCTGTTGGCACCGGAGGACCTGTCGGCACCATTTGCAGTGCTGCAGGCTCTTTCGGCACTGTCTGTGGTACCACGGGCTCTGTCGGTACCCTGGCCTCTGTCAGCGCTGTGTGCTGGACTGTTTCCGATTGCGTCAACTTCCTTGCGTTCGGCGCCATGTTCTTCATCGGCGCCAAGGCTTGACAGCACCGTCCAGACCCCAGGGGTTCTCGACTCTGATTCTTTCTTTTTCTGCTTTTCCTATTGATTTTCATTCCTTTCCTATCCACACAGTCCCTCCTGGACTGTCAGGAGATGATTTGGAGCCTGACCCAGATCTTCGACTGGGTGATGTTGTCGAAGGAGCAGGGATCAGTCCTGCTGCAGAGCCTGTGGTTGAAGACCTTTCCTTTAAGTCTCTGCTTAAAAATTTTAATTCTACTCTTTCTCTCCAGACTACAGAAATCGATCCTGGGAAGCTTTTAAGACTCCAATACCTACATGTCCTGGAGATTCCTATGGATTTAACTCCTCTGGTACAACCCTTTTTCGAGACCCTCTCTCAGATGGTATGGAACAATCCTGCCCTTATTCCTTCTGTGGCCAAGTCCATAGACAGGAAATATGCTCCTCCCAAGGATCGCTTCATATTGTCTTCACAAGCCTTTGCTGATCCATTGTAGTCTTGGCAGAGAATGATAAGGCCGTCCTTACTCAGGCATCTTCATCCCGGCCTATAAATAATCTCGCAAGATAGACACCTTACATAAAATAGTCTTTGCTACCTCCACCCTGGGTATGCGTATTGCTAGCTACCAGGGCTATTTTTCTCAATATGAGTATGTTCTTTGGCATTCGCTCAAACAAATGATAGAAGCTGTGCCTGAGTCGGAGGTTAATTCAGAGCTTCTCCAGACCATAACCAGGGGTATCGAGTCCAACAACCAACAGGTTAAAGTTGCAATGGACACTTTCGATACTGCTTCCTGAGTGTCGGCGGCTGGCATCTGCACCCGTTGCCACTCTTGGCTATGTACTTCGTGCTTCACGAATGATGCCCAGCAGCAGGTCATGACTTTACCCTTCGACGGTATGTATCTGTTCGGGCCCCAGGTGGAGCAAGCTTTGGAGGCCACACAGAAGACTAGGTTTGCCATTAAGATGACTCGACCTGCACCCGCCTCCTCCCGGGGGGGGGTGCCAAACGTGAGTTTCACAACCATCAGTCCTTTCAGGTCAGAGGAGGTTTTAACAAAAACCCCAATCCTCAGCCACAAAAGAAAACGCAGCAGAAGGCACAAGGTCCCAAAGCGGCTAGTGCCACCTTCTGAGTTTCTGGCCCAGGTCCCACCTCAACTCTCCGAGGGGGACTCCTCCTCTGCGGTGGGAGGACGTCTGACTCGGTTCTTCAACCAGTGGAAATCCATAACATCAGACAAATGGGTCCTCCAGATAATCTGCGAGGGGTACTCGCTCAATCTTTCAGAAACCCCTCCGGATCATGCCCCCAAACGACAGCCCAGGCTGTCAGCAGTACTGTCAGACCTTCTTGCTTCCAAGGTACAAGGCCTTCTGAACAACAGGGCAGTGTATATTGTTCCGCTGGATCAATGAAACACAGGTTTCTACTCCCATTACTTCCTGGTCCTGAAGAAATCTGATGGCATGCGCCCCATTCTGGGTCTCAAAAAGTTAAATAAGTTCCTTCACAAGGAAAAGTTCAAGATGATATCGCTAGATACCCTTCTAGCTTTGCTTCATCAACATGATTGACTAGCTTCCCTTGACATGCAGGATGCCTACCAACACATTCCTATTCACTCAAAGCACCACAAATACCTAAGGTTTGTGGCGTTGGGTCAACATTATCAGTTCAGAGTCCTGCCCTTTGGGCTATCGTCAGTGCCATGAGTTTTTACAAAGTTTTGTGCAATTCTTGCAGTGCATCTCAGAAAAATCGGAATACAAGTGTTCCCATGTCTGGACGACTGGCTCCTAGCATATCCCTCCAGACAGGGAACTCTCAACGCCGTAGCCACGGCCTCAGACTTCCTCACGTCCATGGGAGTCCTGCTAAATCTCAACAAATCGCAGTTGCAGCCCTGCCAGAAGCTCCTCTTTATAGGAACTCTTCTGGACACCTCCTGTGCGAAGGCTTTTCTCCCAGAGGACAGAAGGAGCGAGATCTTACAGATGGCCCGCTACATCAGAGAAATCAGCTCGATTCAAGCTATCTCGATGCAGCAGATGCTGGGTCTCATGGCATCCTCGGTGTTCACTGCACCCTTAGCTCATCTCCACATGAGAACCTCTCAGTGGATGCTCAGCACTCAGTGGTCCCCAACCACTCACCCTCAGTCCTTTCCCATCGAGGCGACAGAACCTCTGAAGAGGTCACTCACCTGGTGGTCGCAGGAGGACAACCGTCTGGAAGGATATACCTTTGCACCTCTGGACCATCAAATCTCCATTACCACAGACATGTCATTGTCAGAATCTCCACACCCAAGGTACATGGACTCAGGACGAGTCCCAGCTTCACATAAACATCCTGGAAATGAGAGCTGTTCTTTATGCAGTCCGAGCCTTGAAGGACAAACTCTGTCACAGGAACATTCTCCTTCAAATGGACAGCAAAGCAGTGATGTATTACATCAACAAGCAGGGCGGTGTGCACTCGTACCCATTATGCAGGGAAGCTATGAGAGTGTGAGAATGGTGCCTGGAGCACACAGCTCTAATCCACGCAGTTTACCTGCCAGGAGTACAAAATGAGCTGGCAGACCATCTCAGCAGAATGGAGACCGATCCTCATGAGTGGTCTCTCAACTTAACCGTAGTTCAGTCACTCTTCAAAGAATGGGGAACTCCAGACCTGGACCTTTTTGCGTCCCCACTCAATGCAAAACTGCCTCTCTTCTGCTCCAGAAATCCAGGACCTGGCATTTTCTGTCAGGGTGCGTTTAGGCTGCAGTGGACAAGACACTTTCTATACGTCTTTCCTCTTCTTCCCCTAATTCATAGGGTACTTCCCAAATTCGAGTCTCGGGGACAAAATTATCCTCATTGCTCCCTTCTGGCCTCGGCAGATATGGTTACCACTGCTCAACAGTCTGTTGGACCCCCCCCCCCCAAAGGGGCTTCCTCTTTAATCAACCTTCTGACCCAGGGTCCCGTGGTCTATCCCAATCTGAGGTCGCTTCACCTTCACCTTCACGCTTAGCTCCTGAAGAGATAAAGGTGAATAGGTTCGATGTTTCTCATAGGGTTTCGGATATTCTTTTGGCTGCGCGTAAACCAGCCACTAGAAAAACCTTCACAGCCAAATGGAAGCGTTTCTCTATCTGGTGTGCAAAATCCTCTTTGAACCCTTTTTCCTGCCCACCAAATAAAGTCTTAGAGTACCTTTTAGACCTCTCAAATTCAAGTCTGCAGTACTCTACAGTCAAAGTTCATCTTTGTGCCAGTTCAGCTTATCATGAGCCAGTACTTTCCATGTCACTGGCTCTATTACCTGTAGTTAAGAGGTTTCTTAAGGGTATTCTGCATACGAGACCTGCTATCAGATGTCCAATTGCAGCCTGGGACATTAACCTTGTGCTAGACATGCTCACTCGAAAACCTTTCGAGCTTCTAACTACTTGCGAGTTGAAATTCCTCACTTGGAAAATGGCTTTCCTGGTGGCCATCACTTCGGCCCATAGAGTTTCTCTACATGCTCTGATCACAGACCTCCCGTACACTGTATTTCACAAGGACAAAGTAGTTCTTAGTACTCATCCTAAGTTCCTCCCTAAGGTTGTCTCAGAATTCCATCTAAACCAACCTTTAGTGCTGCCTGCCTACATTGGGAACTTCCTGAGTGAAGGGGAGTGTACCCTTCATTCTTTGGATGTTAAGAGAGCGCTGCAATTCTATCTAGATAGAACAAAAGAAATTCACACTGCTCAACAACTGTTTGTTTCTTTCAGTGAGACCCGGCTGGGTCAACCTGCTGCTATTAGATGCATTTCAGCATGGCTGGTGGCATGCCTTCGCCACTGCTATTCTGTGGCACAGGTTAAGCTGGAAGGCAGAGTGTACGCTCACTCTACTAGAGCAGTCGCGGCATCTCTAGCGGAAATCCGCAACGTGCCCATTGCAGATATTTGCAATGTGGCTACCAGGAACTCGGTGCATACTTTCGTTAAGCACTACGCCTTGGATGTCCATGCCAGACGACATCTGTCATTTGGCAGGACAATTCTTAACGGACTTCTGTCCTAAGTATGTGAGCTCTTATTTCCTGCCTCCCGTGTTGGAGGATTATTAGCTCGGTACTCTCCCATTAGTGTGAATGAGTGGTGGAGACTTTACGTCCAGGAAGATATGGAAATTACATACCTACTGTAATTCTTGATCTTCTTGGACGAAGTCTCCACCATTCATTCACACGCCCACCCACCATCCCCTGAGCTCTCATCTCTGTTTCTGGTCTTCACTCCCTCAGTGGCTGGGCTGTGAAGACTTCATTGTTGACCCTTCTTACACAGGTTTTTCGGATTATCTTATGTCCGATTTTGTTAGGTTAGTCCTTCTAGGTTAGTTGCGCTGCACCTCCTTGGAAAAAAGGTACTGAGGTGGTTGGAGGTTCGATGCCGAGATAGTCTTTACCGCACGAGCCAGGGCTCGCAGTGCTGCTTCCTCGCGCCTCTATCTGTGGCGCCGGCCCTCTTGAAAAGTTTGCTCCTGCTGGGTCTTAGTGCTTCCAGCGTAGATCCCATTAGTGTGAATGAGTGGTGGAGATTTCGTCGAAGAAGATCAAGAATTACGGTAGTTACGTAATTTCCATTTCAAACAGCATGAAGTCTTGCTATATTATGACATATGCAGTTAGACCCAGCCTTCGAACTGCTCCGGAGGTGAAAGAGTTAACTTTCCATGCCAGGCATGGAATCTTGATCGCGAGCTCGGTTGAGAACTCTGTCTGTTGTTCTTCAAACTCAAACTGTCAGATTCTTTACTCCGCCTCACTGAACAGTTGCTCCGGAGATTTCTCCTGCTGCTCGGTTCATTTTGTCGGTTAAAAAGTGTAATTTCTCGGTTTTTAAACCATATTTTGTCTGTATTTTAACCACAACCGGTCGGTTCAAGCTCTGTCTGTGGTATCGTAAGTAATAGATGGGTTTTACATTATTTCTGTGTGGAACTTGCAAACAATATTATCGGTTCGGTTTGAACCGATCAGGTTGTTGTTAAACTTTATTAAATTGCATTTAGAGTGCGGTTCCCGGTTCTTATCGGTTCTAAAAAAAAAACGGATTTCATTACGTTTTTTTCCACGACCCGTGACACGGTTGGGAACCGATAAGGGCAAGTTTTTGGTTAGGCTGGCACTATATCTGAGAAACCCAAAAGAAAAACCAAGCCCACTGGGTTTCAGCACTGTAGTGTCAGTGGGGAAGCCTTTGCCAAGGCTGACCCACACACCACATGTGTTTATTGTCTGGGGTTTGACCACCTCAATACAGACTGCCAGATTTGCAAGAATTTCCCTGCAGCTACCCTGGATAAGAGAGTTGGTAGGCTCAGGGAACGAGAGGCCAAGAAGTCCGCTGACCCGGATGGCCAACCCGATTCGGTGCCAACCGAACTGGAGGGAGTGCCCTCTGACCAGGGCGAGACTTCCTCGGGCAAACGGAGAGCTGACTCGGAGGAGTCAGTCCCAGCAAAAAGGACTAGAAAATCAGCAGGTGTGGGGCCAAAATTTCCTTCTCCAACCGCTGCAGAGATAGCCAAAGCGATCAAAATTGTCCAGTCGCTTTCCTGTTCCGACCGAACCGGCACCATCAGGTAAGCGGTCGGTTCGGTCAGTGCCACCGGTTCAAGAATATGATATAGAGGAATTTTATGAACCGGAGGAGGGGGAGGAAGATTATGAAGAGAGTGAATGTGATTTTGAAAGTCTGGATGTGCCCATTGAACCGGACATCTCCCCAGACAGACCTTTAGGAGTGTCTCCCCCTAGGCTTTCTGAGTCCCCTTCTCATTTTATGCTTTATAAGAAAGTGGCTGAAACTCTCCAGCTCCCTTTGGAAGAAGCTGTGGATGAACAGGAGGAGCCTGACTATGTAGAAATGATGGATATCCCAGAGTCTAGGAAGATTGTCTGTTCTTTACATAAATCTTTTAGGAAACAGACAATAAAAATTTTAAAAGCTCTCACACTATACCTCCTGTAGATAAAAATGGACAAGAGGTACACATTGTCAGGCTCTGATGTGGAGTTCCTTTACAACAATGCAGCCATGTTGGGGTAGTGCAGGCTGCAGCCTGTGATAAGGCAAATATTCCCTTGGCTTCACACCCCCCTGACAAGGACTCCAGGAGGATTGATGCCATGGCAAAGAAACAGTACATGGCAGCATCCTTGGGACTCAGACAGGCAAATTATATGGTCTATATTGCAAGATACCAGAAATCCAGATGGGATACTGTTATGGCTCTAGCAAAACAGGTCCCTGGCCAGCTGCCAAGGAGCTGGAGCAGGTGGCTGCTGATGGTATTGATGCATCAAGGTGCAATTCCATGCTGCAGTGGACTCTAATGATGTATCTTCAAGAGTCATGGCTACATCTGTGGCTTTTCGCAGAATGGCTTGGCTCAGGTGTACTAGCCTGTCACAGGATACCCAGGCTAAGGCCATGGATTTTCCTGTTGTGGGTAACTGTTTGGGGAGCAGACAGAGAATTATATGAAGAAAATGGATGCGTATAGGACCACTTATAGGAGTGCACAGGCCAAGGAAAGGCAGGCTACTCCTCAGAGGCAGCTTTCCAGGGGCAGGGGCAGGCCTTTTCACAGACCTTTTTACCAAGCCCAGGCCTCCTCTTCAGCCTATGCCCAGAGGGGGTTCTTCAGAGGGAGAGGCAGACGGGGTATGAGCAGGCCTGCTCCCACCCCTCAGCCTAAAGCCCCTGCCAAACAGGCACCCTGATGGGAGGCTGGGGCCGATTCTCCATTACCTGTAGGGGCAGGCTGGCTTACTTACGTCCAGGACTGGGGTCTTTAACATCAGACAAGTGGGTCCTGGAAGTAGTAAGCCAGGGCCTGATTCTCAGCTTCAAAAAATTTCAAGGATGAGAACCAGATCCTTTCCACCTGCAAATCCATCAGAGGCTCCGCTCTGGAACAGAAGTCTCAACCCTCCTGGCTCTCAGAGCTGTAGAAAGTACCTCCCTACACCAGGGCAAGGACTGTACTCAGGTACTTCCTTACCCCAAAAAAGACAGGAGAATGGCGGCCCATCCTGGATCTCAGATACCTAAACAAGCACCTTTTAAAACCAAAATTCAAAATGGTGACTCTGGGAATTATTTTACCCTATCTAAGGCCAGGGGACTGGCTAGCATCCCTGGACCTCAAGGATGCCTACTTCCATGTTCTCATCAGAAGCTCCCACCGAAAGTACCTCAGATTCGAACTGCCCTCAGGCCATTATCAGTTCAGAGCAATGCCCTTCGGTCTCACCTCTGCCCCAAGGGTATTCACAAAATGCCTGGCAGTAGCAGTTGCTCATTTAAGAAGGCAAGATTGCCATCTTTCCTTACCTGGACGACTGGCTCATAGTGGCCAGTCTCCAGACACAGTCAAATTACACCTTCAGGTTACCCAGCAGCTGCTTACATTTCTAGGTTTCCTTCTCAATCTCCCAAAGTCAGTTCTAGAGCCTGTTCAGCTACTCACCTTCATAGGCACAGAACTGGACACAAAGCAGGCCAGAGCTTTCCTCCCTCTAGAAAGAGCAAAGACCCTGGTGGCTCTGGCCTCCTCCTTCACTCTGCAGGTCTCAGACCAGCAAGGCACTTTCTGCAGCTCCTAGGGACATGGCTGCTTCCACAGCAGTAGTGCAGGGAGCAAGATTTCAGATGAGGGACATTCAGTTCCATTTGAGAGCCTTCTGGTCTCAAAGGGAGATCCTCTAACCAAATTGATCCCAGTAACTCGAACCCTGATCCAGGCCCTACAGTGGTGGCAGGATCAGAGCAATCTGAGACAGAGGGTTCCTTTCATCCCTCAATCTCACTCCTTGACCCTTACTACAGATGCTTCCCTCTTGGGGTGGGGAGCTCACATGGGCAGCCTCACCACCCAGGGATTGTGGTCCCCTCAGGAATCTCTGCTCCACATCAATCTGTTGGAACTCAGAGCAGTTTTTCTAGCACTTCAGGTTTTTTCTGCATCTGTTCAGAACAAAGTGGTACAGGTCAGAACAGACAACACCACTACAATGTGGTACATCAGCAAGCAAGGGGGCACTCGGTCTTCGGCCTTGTGCACCCAGGCAATGAAGTTGTGGTCTCTGGCTTATTCCCTGAACACCTCCCTCATGGCAGTTCACCTCCCAGGCAAGGACAATGTCCTGGCAGATGCTCTCAGCAGGATTTCCCAGGGCCATCACGAATGGTCTCTGGATCCCCTAGTACTAGAGGTAGTATTTGCCAGGTGGGGCACCCCTCAGATAGATCTTTTTGCAGCCCCAGACAATCGCCAACTTCCGCTATTTTGCTGCAGGCCCCCAGTGTTGGGCTCTGTCCCTCTGGATGCCTTCCTTCTCAACTGGGAAGGGAAGTTTCTCTATGCCTCCCCTTGTTCAAGGAGCTAGTCAAAATCAGATCTCAACCTTGCAAGATGATTCTGATTGCTCCAGATTGGGCCAGACAGCCCTGGTATCCCTCCTTCTGTCCTTAGCAGTCCACCTTCCCCTGTGTCTTCCCAGGAATCACAATCTGTTAACCTGTGCCCAGGGAGAGTTTGGTACCAATCTCAAATCCCTCAACCTCAAGGCCTGGCTCTTGAAGAGTTAGAGTTTGCTGACCTACACCTTTCTCAAGGTGTACTCGATATCTTAAAGCTTCTAGGAAGCCTTCCACCAGGGCTACTTATAATTCTAAATGGAAAAGGTTTTCCATATGGTGCTCTAAAAGCATATTTCCCCAGAATCTGCTGATTTGCCCACAGTCCTGGATTATATGGTCCACTTAAATACTTTGGGGCTGAGGCCAGCTACCCTGAAAGTGCACTTGGCAGCTGTCTCTGCTTTTATATCAGCAGGAAAGCCCTCTTCTCTTTCTGCTCACCCTGTATTCTTCAAGTTTTCAAGGATTGCTTCACACCAACCCTCCATTCAGGGACCCTGCTCCCGCCTGGGATCTTAATGTTTGCATTGCTCAGCTTATGCGACCCCCCTTTGAGCCTTTGTCTTCAGCAGAGCTTAAGTACTTGACTTGGAAAACTGTGTTTCTAGTAGCCATCACTTCTGCCAGACGCATAAGTGAATTACAAACTTTGTCAGTGGAGCCTGATTTTATCTCCTTTCACAGAGATAAGGTGGTCCTCAGGACTAACAGGAAGTTCTTGCCTAAGGTGGTTTCAGATTTCCACCTTAATCAATCTATGTCTCTCCAGTGTACTTCACTGACCATTCCTCCTCTGGCGAGAGGAGGCTGCACAACAGATGTGAAGAGGCCTTAGTTACTACATAGGCGTACCAAGGGTCACAGGTTTGACTCCTCCAACTGTTCCTCACTTATGGTGAGGTTGGTAAGAAACCTGCCACTAAAGGTCCATTGCCAGGTGGATTGTCTCTTGTATCCAATTTTGTTATCAAAAACTGGGTAAGGTTCCCCTTCAGGCCTGAGGCTCACTCTACCAGAGGTACAGCTCGTCCCTGGCTGCAGCCAGGACATCCATATCACAGAGATATGTCAAGCAGCTACCTGGAAAACAGTTCACACTTTCACCAAGCATTACTCCCTGGACATCCAGGCTAGGAGTGATGCTCGGTTTAGCACAGCTGTGCTTCAGAGCCTATTTCCTAAGTAGGTTCTGTCCCTCCTCCATGGAGGTACTGCTGTGTAGTCTGCATATGTCATAATATAGCAAGACTTCATGTTGTTTGAAGAAAAAATTACTCACCTTAGTAATGTTGTTTCTTCTAATGGAGTCTTGCTATATTATGACCTCCCCTGCCTGCCCCTCTCAGAACCTCTGCTTTTGGGATGTGGGTGGGCAGTGCAGTGTTGGCACTTAGTAGATGCCCACCTTGTTTTTCACCCCTCTTTTTTGGGGTGTTTGGGTGTTATGTTTTTATTTTTTGGATCCCCTGACTTGAGTCTTTGTTTTGGGACCAAAAAATGTGTTAATATTTTAGTAGCCAGTTGGCTAGTGTAGGGCTACAGCTTCCACACAGAATCTTAGTGAGTTTTGCTCGTAAAGATCTGACAGTTTGAGTTTGAAGAACAACAGACAGAGTTCTCAACCGAGTTCGCGCTTAAGATTCCATGCCTGGCATGGAAAGTTAACTCTTTCACCTCCGGAGCAGTTCAAAGGCTGGGTCTAACTGCATATGTCATAATATAGCAAGACTCCATTAGAAGAAACAACATTACTAAGGTGAGTAATTTTTTCTTCTTTGCCCCTGCCTGAAATTCCTCCCGAAGGTTGTATCAGAGTTACCGCTTAACCATGTGAAGAACCTTCTTGTGTATTTTACCAACCCATCTTTGGAGGCCGACTGCAGCTTCTATAATCTGCAACTGCGGAGGGTGTTCTCTTACTACAGTCGTAGCCAAAAATATTGGTGCCCTTGCAGATTTTTCTAATAATGCACCATTCCTTCCAGAAAATTGTTGAAATTAAAAAATATTTTGGTATCTACATACGTATTTCTTTGGTTTGCAGTGGAATAAAACACAAAAAGCAGAAAAATGTAATAAGTCTTAGCTTATTCCACACAGAAATCCTTAAATAGCCCGGACAAAATTATTGGCACCTTTTAGAAGTAGTTAGAAATAAAAGCAGGTGATTCTCCTTCACTTTGGAATTGAACTCACCTGTGGTGAGTTGCAGGTGCCTGCAATATAAAAATCACTCATTCAACCAGTTTGAATAGAGAAAAGGACTCCTTCTCCTGTTTTGTGTCACTGTGTGTACCACAATGAGCATGGAGAAAAGAAAGACAGCCAGAGAATTGTCTGAGGAGGTCAGACAGAAGATTGTAGCCAAGCATGGACAATCTCAAGGCTACAAATCAATCTCCAGAGACCTTGATGTTCCTGTTTCCACCGTACGTAATGTAATCTGGATGTTTAAGGCCCATGGCATTGCCAACCTCCCTGGACGTGGCCACAAGAGAAAACTTGATCGAAGATTGCAGCGCAGGATTGTTCGAATGGTGGAGAAAGCACCTCGATCAACTGCCAAACAGATTCAAGCTGACCTTCAGAACCAAGGTACGACAGTTTCAACTCACACCATCCGCCGCCAACTCATTGAAAGGGGGTTATATGGTAGGAGGCCAAGGAGAACCCCACTGCTAAGAGAGAGACATAAGAAAGCCCAACTGGGGTTTGCCAAAACACACCTGAACAAGCCAAAATCCTTCTGGGAGAATGTCCTGTGGACAGATGAGACCAAATTAGAGCTTTTTGGTAAAGCACATCATCTCTATGTTTACAGAAAACAAAATGAAGCCTTCAAAGAAAAGAACACCTTCCCTACAGTCAAACATGGAGGAGGTTCAGTGATGTTTTGGGGTTGCTGTGCTGCCTCTGGCACTGGGTGCCTTGAACGTGTGCATGGCATCATGAAATCTGGAGATTACCAAGCCATTTTGGGCGCAATGTTGAACCCAGTGTCAGAAAGCTGGGTCTCCGTTGAAGGTCATGGGTCTTCCAGCGGGACAATGACCCCAAACACACTTCAAAAAGCACCCAGGAATGGTTCAAGACAAGACGCCGGACTGTTCTGAAGTGGCCAGCAATGAGTCCAGATCTAAACCCCATTGAAAACCTGTGGAGAGATCTGAAAACAGCAGTTGGGAGAATGCACCCTTCAAATCTGGGAGAACTGGAGCAGTTTGCACAAGAAGAGTCGGCCAAACTGCCAGTAGAGAGGTGCAGGAAGCTCATCCATGGCTATAGGAAGCAGTTGATTGCAGTTATTTTGACCAAAGGCTGTGCTACCAAATATTAAGTCTAGGGTGTCAGTAATTTTGTCAATGCCATTTCTTTTAATTTTCTGATTTAAAAGGATATATTAAATTCTGAACAAAAACAAAGGTTCTGTAATATTAACAGAGAAATAAAAAATTGTGGAGACCAAATACTGTACTGTTGTTAATTTCAACTTATGTTTAGAGGAAATTGTGAGTTATTTGAAAAAGTGCAAGGGCGTCAATATTTTTGGCCACGACTGTAAGTAGAGTGCATGGCTGGAGTTGTGAGTGAGGCTCTCCAGCTGTTGGTAACATATGCTGAAGCGATGCCTGGCACTGGCAGCATAGCGGACGATTAGCAGGTGGATCACATCCTGCATCGACATCTGTGATACATTGGCTGGTAGGGAGCCTCCCATAGAGCTTGGGGCTCATTCTACCAGACATACTGCTGCCTGGTGCCTGCTTCCCAGGACATCCCTATCCAGGAGATCTGCAGGGCTGCCACCTGGAAGTTGGCACACACCTTCGTCTTCCATTACAGCATCAACCTTGAATCTCATCAGGATGCTGCATTTTGGGACCTCTGTTTTTTTTCCAGTCTTTATTAGCCAAAAAGGTATACGCACCTTGCCATCTTCTCCTGGACAAATGCCGGAAGTCTGTCAGTGTGCGCCTAGGTGCATACTGTGCGACCCTGAGCAAGTCACTGAACTTCCTTGTCCTCCCAGGTCGCACATGTAAACAAGCTTTCAGCTTGGTGTCTCTGTCCTGGTTAAACAATAACAAAAAAAAAAACAGCTATATTTATGTCCCTAGAAAAATAGGTTACTCACCCGTAACCATAGTTCTAGGATTGGTATATAGTTCAAATCATACCACCCACCTAGCCTCCCCATCCAAGTGGCACTTGGATCCCGACTTCCAGTGTGCAAGATCTAATGTCACGAGGTGGAGCCAAAGGATATACTGCCTGGGTGGTGGGAGGAGCTTAGCTTAAAGACATTCTGATGAATCAGCACTTCCAGTGGAACTGTCTGTGTGTGTATTTGAATTATATACCATTCCTAGAGCTAGTTGCAAGTGAAAAACCTATTTTTATAATCCCTAACACTGTACAGTAATACTCATTCATAATCCCAGGTTTGTGCAGCAACACTGGCTCATAAACCCCAGCAACCTGCAGTAACACCAGAGCCAGAGGATGGCAGACAAGGGTGAGGTAGTACTGGTTGGAGACTTCAATATTCCAGACGTGGACTGGAGCATCCCAGCAGCAGCATCAACTAGGAGCAGATTTATCCTGGACTTCCTTCAGGGTGCCTTCCTCAAGCAACTGGTCATGGAACCAACTCAGCAGAAGGCAATACTGGACCTTGTGCTCACAAACAGGGACAGTGTGATGGGGGTAAGAGTGTGAGAGCACCTGGGGAACAGTGACCACCAGTCACTGTGGTTTGAAATCACAGAAAGAGAGAACCAAACCACACAAAACACGATCCTGGATTTTAGGGGCAAACTTTGAGAAAATGGGAGATACTTGAAAGAGGCATTAAGGGAATGGGGCAGGAATCAGGGGTTGAGGAACAGTGGGAAGTATTTAAAATGGGGATTACAAGAGCAACAGAATTATGTATTAAGCAGGTTAGCAAAGGAAAAGGAAGAGGAGACCATTATGGTTTTCCAAAGAGGTAGCAAAGAAAGTGAAAGCCAAAAGATTGCATTCAGGCAGTACAAAAGACACAGGCAGAAGGGATAGGGAGAAGTACCAGGAGAAGCAAAGGGAGGCAGGAGGTCAGTAGGAAGCCAAAGCTCAGACAGAAGAACACATTGCAAAATCAGTAGGTAGAGGGACAAAACCTTTACAGGTACATAAGTGAAAAAGAAAGGCAAAGGGAGGATAGTGGGACTGAAGGGGAGGATGGGGCTGTGTGGAGGATGACAACAGTAAAGCTGACATATTGAACAGGTATTTCTGCTCAGTCTTTACTGAGGAAGAGGAGGGTAGTGGGTCTGAATTGAGTACAAGGGTGAGAATGGTGCAGAAATGGACACAAGTCCCTTTACAGAAAGGGTCCTGAAGGAACTGGAAGTAATAAGAGTTGATAAAGCAATGGGGCCAGATGGGGTGCACCAGGATCCTTAAAGAACTAAGAGAGGTGGTGGCTGAACCTCTTGCTATCCTGTTTAGCCGATCACTAGAAACAAGGGAGGTACCCAAAGACTGAGGATAGCAGATGTAGTCCCTTATACAAAAGTGGGAACAAAGAGGCGAGGAACTACAGACCAGTCAGCCTCACCTCGGTAGTGGGAAGATCATGGAAGCACTACTGAAGGAGAGATTGGTGGAACATCTGGTTGTCAATGGACTACAGGACCCAAGGCAGCATGGTTTCACCAGGGGAAGGTCATGTCAGACCAACCTCATTGAATTTTTTGACTGGGTGACTAGGGAGGTGGATCAGGGGAGGGCAGTGGACATGGCCTATCTGGACTTCAGCATGGTCTTTGACACTGTGCCACATAGAAGACTATTGCACAAACTGGAGAATATGGGTGTGGGCAGGACAGTAGTGCGGTGGGTAGGTAACTGGCTGGGCAGCAGGACACAGAGGGTGGTGGTAAATGGCTGTCACTCCACAGAGGGAAGAGTGACCAGTGGGGTACCACAGGGATCAGTGCTGGGACCGGTACTATTCAATATCTTCATCAGTGACATTGCGCAGGACCTAGAAGGCAGAATTTCACTGTTAGCTGATGACACAAAGCTCTGTAACAGAGTAGACACACCAGAGGTGTAGACAGAATGAGAAGGGACCTGCAGAAACTTGAAGAATGGTCAGGGTTTGGCAGTTGAAATTCAATGCAAGGAGTGCAAGATAATGCATATAGGGCACAAAACCATGGCACAATATATCAGTTGGGGGTGAGGATATAGCATGCACCAAGCAGGAAAGGGATCTTGAGTTATCATCTCTGATGACCTCAAGGCAGGGAAACAGTGTGACAAGGCAGCAGGTAAAGCAAATAGGATGCTGGGATGCATAGGCAGGGGCATCACCAGCAGGAAAAGGAGGTCATAATTCCACTATACAAGACACTAGTGAGGCGCACCTGGGTACACTGTGCAGTTCTGGAGACCTTACCTCGTAAGGACATAGACAGGGTGAGAAGGTTCAGAGGAGGGCAACAAAGATGGTGCATGGATTGCATCACAAGTCCTATGAGGACAGGTTGAAGGCACTGAACATGTACTCCCTGGAGGAGAGGAGGGAGAGAGGGGATATGATAGAGACATACAAGTATCTTACAGGGAGGAACAGGGTGCAGGACTGCACTATTTTTAAGCGAAAAAGATGTTCCAGGACTAGAGGGCATGGGATGAAGTTGGAGGAGGATGATTCAGAGGAAAGCGTGAGGAAGAATTTCTTCACAGAGCGAAGTGGTGGACAAGTGGAACACCCTGCCAGAAGAAGTGGTGGGGGCTGAAACAATCACGGGATTTAAGAATGCATGGGATAGACATAAAGGAATTCTGGAGGTCAGGGGTAAGGGGCAACAGACTTCCTGGAAAACATAAACTGAACTTACAAACTTAAATGGGCAGACTGGGTGGGCCATAGGCCCTTATCTGCCGACACTGTCTATGTATCTATGTAACACTCATCCATGTCAGGATGCCATAAATCTTTCCTGTTTTATTAGGCTGTTTGTCTACACCTGATGATATAATTCTCTGTTTGAGACCTCAGAAGAATTTTAACAGCAGCAGATTGCAATTTCACTCACAAGCTGGGGAATCATGATGTCAGATGTTGACAAGCTGTTTTCATATTAATTCACATAGTTATGAAGAAAAAGCGGAAGCTAAATACAGAGAATACATGAAATATAAATGCTGAAATATGTCTAAAAATTACTTTTTTGTCACATCGTTCTGAGACATCATGTGGCTCTTTAAAGAGCTGCTGACACGTTCTGGGCAGGCAGCTCATACCAAGTAGTTGCCTGCCCGAGGAGCTAAATTTGCTGTTTTGAAATTTTTAATCGGTAATAAAAGAAATCTGTACCTTAATCTGCCCAGCTCATAACTTCTGTGTATGAGTCGAACGGCCGAACAGCGCTGCAAACCCGTCCCTAAAAAAGCTTTTTGATGACACACGGTCAGGAACGGAGCTGCGGGCACTCTGTAGACATAGCAGTAGGATCGGGGGAGGGCGCCTGTCTAGAGATACATACAGTATCTTTGCAGGCAGTTATACATGTATGGGGCTGTAATCTATATATTATATAATAGTCCCATACTTGTATAACTGCCAACAAAGATACTATCTGTATCTTTATACAGCCCCTTCCCCTGATCCTATTGATATATCTATAGAGTGTTCTACAGCCCCATTCCCAACCCTCGCATCATCAAAAAGCTTTTTTAGGGCGGGCTGTCTGTTCGGCCACTTGGCTCGTACACGGAAGTTATGAACTGGGCAGATTAAGGTAGATATTTCTTTTATCACTGAATAAAAAAATTCAAAACATAGCAAATTTAGCTTTTCGGACAGGAAACACCTTGGTATGAGTTGCCTGCCCGAGACTGTATATCGTGTCAGCAGCTCTTTAAGAAGATAAGGAATCTATCCAAACTTGTCAGGCTGGTGGCAGTCAGGGATTAGGAACGCTCGCCTCCTCTGGGGTGGTTGCCATCCACAGTCCACTGCACTAGTGCCTCCTAATGACCCCAGGGGGGCCAGGCAAGATGAGGCATGGCAAGGAGAGTGGGGACATGTCCCATTTGCCTGCACATTACAGACACATTGTGCCGCCGTCCCAAAGGAGGGAAGAAATTGGAGAAGAAAATGCAGGCAGTTTGCAGGATGATGCCTGTCAACCTTGGTCCCTGCCGACTGGGCTGTCCACTGAATTCATCTCCCAACAGGGTCTGCTTCACCATGCCATGATGTGGAGCATGGGCAATCCATGAGAGGCAGGAGGTAAGTTCCAGAGAAGGTGGGGACAAGGCTTCGGGAGTCAGGCTGAAGAGGGCATTGGGTGCATGTGGAGATAAATAGCAAATAAAAAAGAAGACAAGTACTCTGGTTCATGAATGACTCCCTTCTCCAGGTCTGTAGTATATTTATGACTGTCATTCCTGGGACCCAAATGCAATACACTTGTTGACATTAAATTTTATTGGTCTCTCCCATGCCCGTAAGATATTTTGACCTCCCTGCTGGGTTATCTTCCTCAGTGACAGAGCTGACCACCTTCATCCATGTTGCATTTCCACTTACTGGGTTACGTCACGTGGTATGACACCGAAAAAACAAACCGGTTTCTAGTGGGAATACCATAGTGTTTCTGATTCTATGAGAAAACTTTTCTCAGGCGATCACATTCATCTGAAAAATGTGTCTCAAAATAAAAAAAAGGCATTTTTGAAAGCAGTAATAATGTTTCCATGTGAGGTGTTGTTCATAGCGTAGTAAAACTGCTTACTTGAGATATATCTTTGATCCCACATGGGAGGCACGGTACTGTGCATGGTTTTTACAGCTGCCTAGCTGAGTGTCGATGGATTTAGCATGGCGTATCTCCCAGGATTCCAGTGGTTCGGCTCAGGTACATTTGATTTCCGCACAGGGCATGGTGCTGCTTCAGCTGAGAACCAATCTTTGAACTTCTGATTTACCTTGTACCATAATTTTTTTTTAACCCAGTGGCATGTTTATTTGGAAACATCAGCTCTAAATACACTCAATAATAATTTGGGGTCATTTCCCATCTGGTCAAGTCACACAGTCTGCACAGAAATCTACACTCTGGGGCCTGGGTGATCTGTCAGTATTATGGATCTGGAGTGGCATGACATGTGGGTAATGGGCACTTCAGTAATTTGAAATGAGATTCTGCTCATCCAGTAATGCCTTGAATACGTAGGAAATGTGATCCTAATGCATAAGTGTGGCCCATAGACATGTGAAGAGATTGCTGGACTGTGCCTGCCTCTTGGAGTGGTTGATAACACCGAGCAGTAACCGAATGTCATAAAAGGCATCTCTTGGCTGTGTATTCCTACCTCTGCCTTCTAAAGTATAAAAAGCCTGCAGGGTCCACTATTTTCTGCCATGCAGGAAGTACTTCCACTTGTCAAAATGTGAAGCTCAAGCTAGCCTTTACACCATACATCTGTGGTGTGGGCTAATTAAAAAAGGTATTTTCACACCAGGGAAAACTTATAAAAAATTGTGTAAATCTCATCTCATTGTTGCTAAACATTCCCTGTGGACAGCAGTCTAAGATGGGTAGAAGGGACCTCTGTTTAACATCTCTTCTGATAGACTGCATCGAAATAGTGCAGTACCCCCCCCCCCCAATACTACAGTGTCAGTATTTCGTATTAGCCCAGGTTCTTGGTATGGGATTAGAACTACAACCCTCCAGTCGTTCAGCTTCAGAAGTGAGCATGCAACCTACTGAGCCATTGACACTAAAATAAAGCAGTGGAAGTTGCAGCCCTCCCATATCCTCTGGGATGCAGAACTTGCCTGCCACCGTGTCCCAGCCATGGGGTGCAGCCTCTGGGCACCAGCAAGTGGTTTGCGCCACTACTACCCTACTGAGCTGACCAGTCACCCTTGTTTCTAACTACAGTATTGTAGATTCTAGTAATATCCCTTGAAATCTGAACAGGTGTTTTTTTGACCCCCCATACCCCTCTCGCCTGCCCCCAAAAAACAAAAGTTTTAAAATTAGCTAGAGCATTTGGTACATGCAGATGTTTTGACTATCTGACCCTGAGTATTTTACTGAGACT
This sequence comes from Neoceratodus forsteri, assembly GCA_016271365.2. Taxonomy (NCBI): domain Eukaryota; kingdom Metazoa; phylum Chordata; order Ceratodontiformes; family Ceratodontidae; genus Neoceratodus; species Neoceratodus forsteri. The sequence goes on along the minus strand of CM028130.1, from coordinate 1,057,818,938 downwards.
GGGATGTGTTCCAGGCATTACTAGCTGAGATTTTTTTTTTTATTTGAGGGGGGTGCTGGGGAGTCTGTCCTGGTGTTGTGTATAACCTGTTACTGTCCCTTCTTAGAAGTCGAGGCGATGGAAAGGAAAGCGGGAGAGTAATGAATCCAGCAACCGACCAATCAAAGCAGCTGGGAAGGTCATCATCCAGGACATCTCCTGCCTCCTTCCTGTTCACAAGTCACTAGGGGAAATGTACATGTAGGTATCCTCTGCACAGAGACGTAAAATGCTAACATAACATATTAACATAGCCATGTACAGTGAGAAAGGGCCCTAGATCCATCAAGTCTACCCTTCTTGCCTCATAAGCAGGGACCAACACGTATGCTGTCTGTGGCAGAGACATAGGTCAGAAGTGTAGGCAAACCAGAAAAAGTTGTAACATTTTGCAAGTAATGTTTTGTTGTTATTATCAATAACAGTAAAGTAAAATTGTACATGTTAGCTGTTCATACATTCCTACATCTGAGACTGTCTTTTTAAAACCTGTGGGGAAAAAACATTGTTTATATGAAAGATGTCTTTGCCCGGCAGTTCAAACTCAGCATCCTGTTCTTGTAAGTTAAACCTCTTACGTCAGCTTGAAGAGTACATCTAGTCTTAACAGGTGCAACAAAATAATACATTCTATGGACGTAGATATGTGTACTTATCCACACTTCTGGCAGTGTCCTTTTCCCTTTAAGGCTTGCTGGAACGTATTCAAACTGGCTCCTCCCACCCACCCACCTGGGAGGTAACTCCCTCAGCACTGCCCTATGACGTCAGATCTTCCTTTCTGCTGGAAGAGGAATCCCTCTTTACCACTCTTGTACTGAAGAGGCCCTTTGCTTTATTTCTTCAGATTTAAATAAAAACTTAGTCTTCAGACCAATTTCTTCTTGCCATTGACATGGATGATGCAAAGTCTGCTCTGGGTTTCCGGAAATGTTCCTGCGGGCAGAAGATGTCCTGGATGGATCCGCACACCATGTGCATTTACTGCCTGGGCCACGAGCACGATCCCCAGGCCTCCGGTATTTGCCGCACTCTCACCCATTCACTTTGGAGGATTGTCATGCCTGCCTGCTGTTAGGTCATATGGACGATCGGGACCTGCCGGTCAAATCTAAGGATGCCCATTGTGTGGTCTCCATAGCTGCAGGGTCCGTCAAGCAACTTGCGGCGTTTGAGGAGGCCACGGCTCAGGCTGCAGCTCATGCCTCCTTGGCTTTGGCCTTTTTGCCACTGTCCTTGGTTGCCTCCTTTACAGGGACATTCAAACTACAGTTCCACGCCCTTCCCATTCATGGGTAGGAACCCTCTAAGCACAGATTGAAGTCTAAACAAGAGACCAAGAAATGGTCACGCCATCGATTGTGGGATGAGAATGCTCTGTGGCCTTCGATTCCTGTGCTTCTCCAGAGGGTCTGACTTTGGTCGATGCCTCAGCCCAGGCCGCCTGCCCCACAGTCTCCCTGTTGGGCCAGTTGGTCGAGATACAGGTCGATCTTCTGGCTGAAATTTTCTTGAGCCAGTCGACCCATTGTCGCCTGAAGAGGCTGATACCTCTTTTTCCAGGACTCCAGTCATGCCTTTGGCTCGGGGGGGATGGATCAGTCAGTTAATCCGCCGCCCCTCCCTCTGGAGATTCCGGACCTGGAGGTTCCTTGGCCTTTGCCAGCCCCCTCCGAGGCCCACCCTCTGTCTCCCAGATGGTCGAGGTCACAGTCCTGCTCCATATCCCCCCCCCCCGAGTTCAGCAGCCCGTGTCGGCGTTGATGCTCTCAGTGCTTGGGGAAGTGGTGTCACTGCTACTCTTCATCCTCTTCCCCCTCGGGTGAGGAGATGCTTCGGCGCAAGTTGCATCAATGCTACGAGGACTTGATGTGGCAGCAGCTCATTTTTACCAGGATGAAGCCATTTCCAGCTTCGACCTTGGTCATCACCTGGCTCTTGCCCCAGAGGCTGACACCTTCTCTGCCTTGGCAGGAGCCGACCTGTCAGGTCCCAGCTTAGCTTCTACCGGCTTCTCCACTGATCCAGGTGGAGCCGCTGCCCAAACAGCCAAAGACTGGTGCTCCGACCAAGGAGTCCCACCTGGCCTTGGGTCTTCCCCATTGGCTGTCTGTCACCATCACCCCTGACCGTCCTCAGAAGGTCACTGGGGACTGTGGCGGTAGACTCCTCTTTGAGGAATCCTCAGAGTCAGAGGGCTCCTTCTTGCACTCTTGTCTGGTGGACGTGGAGTTGACTGGGGATCTCGCGACGGTGGAAGGCCCTTCCTCTTTTATGGGCCTGCTCCATCTTATCTCAGAGTCCACAGGTCTCCAGATGGAGCCTGCTCAGAAGTGGGCACAGTAACTGCTCACTGAGATCTTCGACCAGGGTGATTTCACTGGGGAAGCATTACCGGTTGCTGAGGCCATTCTTGGCTCTGTGTTGGAGCTGTGGTAGCATCTGGTCTCATCTGGCCTCCTGTCATGCACTGTTGGCCTGGATGGCCCGCAAGTATGCGGTCCCTGTTGGGTTCCCCTTGGGGTTCACAGAGCACCCGTCAGCTGAGGCCCTTGTAGCAGATTACATGGTCAGCCATGTTCAGGCACTCTGGCATTGTGGACGGACGCTGACAGCCCCCGATAAGGAGTTCAAGAAACTGGACCATATGGCCAAGAAGGTTTATACTGCCTCCTCTCTCGGCTCGCCAGGCGAGTTTGGCCCTTTGATGGCCACTTTTCTTATGCCCTTCTGGGCACACTCGATGGGGTTCCCCCTCATTTCCAAGCAGACCTCCAAACCACAGTTAAGCAGGTATGGGACAAGAGCCGAGCTGTAGCCAGAGAACAGCTCCAGATGGCCATGGACATTGGCAGCTCATGCACCAGGTCCTGGTCATGCACTGCAGGGCTTGGCTGTGGATCTCTGCTTTCACGGCAGATAACCCAGCACAAGCTGCTGGATGTCCCCTTCCTGGTTACCGACTTGTTAGAGGTGCATCTCACCCGCATCAAGAAGTCCAGTGCCATCTTGGACTCTGTGACATACACTCAGAGGGATCCCAAGGGCTCTAAGCAGCCAAAGAAGAAGCCCTTTTGGCCCCCGCTCTGCTCCTGCAACCAAACAAGCCTAGCCCCAAGCTGGATAACAGGCTCAGCCCTGGCAACCTCGACTGAAGTCTGTGCCTACGGTCATCCACAAGCCTGGAGGATGAGGGCCCCAGTGGCCCTCCTCCACCTCCAAGCCTGCCCAGTGATGGGATGAGGGGTGCCTCCCTCATGCCCATCATGCCTCCCCTGGATCCTCCCATGGGTGGCCGGCTTCACTACTTCCTTTTCGCCTGGTCTGCGGTTACGGACAGGTGGGCCCTTGAAGTGGTCGGTCAGGATCTGCCTCTGGAGTTCGAGGTGTACCCGCCCTGCCGAGCCCGTGCCCCACGGGAGGGCATAGTGTTCATCAGCATCTTGTCGACCCTTCGGGACGACATAGCCCAGCTCCTCCACAAGGAGGTCTTGGCTTCTGTCTCGGACCCTCTGGAACACCCAGGGTTTATCTCCCAAGTACTTCCTGGTGCCGAAATGGATGGGGGGAGTGGCGCCCCATCTTAGATCTGCATGACCTGAACAAGTTCATCAAGCTGCACACCTTCAGGATGGTCAGTCTTTCTCAGATCAAATCATCTTTTGAGCAGAACATGTGATTTTGCTCCTTGGATCTTCAGTATGTGTGTTTTCACGTCCCAATACTTCCATCCCATTGCCAGTTCCTCTGGTTCCATGTGGAAGGGATCCTCTACAAGTTCCAGGCCATGCCATTCAGCTTGTCCTCAGCTCTCAGTGTCTTCACCAAGTGCATCGCAGTGGTGGCAGCTTACCTGAGGCGCTGAGGAGTCGGGGTTTACCCCTACCTGGACAACTGGCTGATTGCGGATCCCTCGAGGCAGGAGGTGGGGAGGTTCAGGGACCTGGCCCTCCAGACCTGTGTTTCACCCAGCTTCCTGATCAACGAGGCCAAGTCCGGAACTCTTGCCCTCACAGGTGATTAATTTAATTGGGGCAGAGCTTGACTCTTGCAGAGCCAGGGACCGGCTCCCGGCAGACAGGACAGAGGCTCTCTCCTCCTTTGCCCGATCATTTCGGGTGGGGCAGTTGTGCCCTGCTCAGGACTTCCTGCGCCTTCTGGGATATATTGTGGCCTGCACCAGCATGGTCCATTGGGCCCACTGGAGAATCCACACTCTGCAATCGGAACTCGTCCACCAATAGTCTCAGTGCAAGGGCCACTTCAACCAGCCAGTCACTGTGACCCATCCAGTGGTGGCTAGTCCCAGAACAGCTGCAGGAAGTTGTCTGCCCATAGTCAACGGTCATCCTGACGACTGATGCCTTGCTCATGGGCTGGGGGTGCTCACCCTAAGGGAACACAGGGTCCACGGGCTCTGGACCCCCCGAGGAGTCCCAGTGCCACATCAACCTGCTGGAGCTCAGGGCAGTTCAGCTGGTGCTGACTGCTTTTGCTCCACACATTCGGGGTCAGATGGTTCAGGTCCAGACAGATAACACCACGACCATATATTACCTCAACAAATAGGACGGAATACTCTCTTGTCCTCTGTGCATGTAAGCTCTCCACATGTGGACCCTCGTGCACAGCCTGGAGGCCGATCTCCTAGCCATCCATATGGTTGGTGTCTCCAACCAGCTAGCGGATGCTCTCAGCAGGGTGGGTGAGGCGTCTCACAAATGGTCTCTCCACCCAGAGGTTATACACAACCTGTTCTCCCAGTGGGGATCCCCTCTGGTGGACCTTTTTAACTCTAGGGAGAACCCCAAGCTGAGGCTGTTCTGTGCCTGCCCTCTCAGCAGGGAACACTGTAGGATGATGCCTTCTTGAGGCCCTGGACCCCAGGCCTTGAGGCCCTGGACCCCAGGCCTTCTCTATCCCTTCCCTCCATTTCCCTTAATCCACAAGTTGTTGCTCAGGGCAGGGAGGGACACGGCACGGGTGATGCTGGTGGCTCTGGACTGGCCATGCCAGTTCTAGTACCCCAATCTACTCAGCCTCAGTGGCAGGCCCCAAGGTGTCTTCCTCTCCACCCAGACCTGCTCTCCATCAGTCAGAGGAAGGTACTTCATCCAGGACCTTCAATACCTGCACCTGACAGCCTGGTTCCTGAGTGGCTAGAGATCCAGGCTTTGGGTCTCTCTGAAGATGTCCTCGCTGTGGTCGAGGCATCTTGGAAGGAGTCGACCCGAAAATGCTACGCCTTCAAATGGAAGATGTTCTTTCTTTTTGTGCCAGTACAAGGGGCTTGACCCTTATCTTGTCCAATGGCTACTGTAGCATTCTTGACTACCTTTGGTACCTCTCTAGCTGGGCCATCAGTCGATGACCCTTGAAGAACAAGTAAACAGCTTTTTTGGCAGTGCAGAATACAAAAATCAGGCTTCACAGAGAGATACAGGAAAAACTGCTGTTTTCATTGATGCTAAAACTGCATTTATCAAGTTCAAGTTTTATTTATATTTATACAGGATAAAGCACTAGGCAAAGTCTGTTTTCAGAATGTCCTGTGTTAGGCACGTTTCAATACGTAAAACATTATATAAAATACACAACACCGGCCATACAATACAATAACAATTAGCATGTGGAAATGACATGTTTCAGTGTAAGCTTTTTAAAAACTTGTGTATGTAGACAGATTACATAAATCTGGTGAAAGTGAGTTCCAAAAAGTAGAGAGAATGTATTCAAAGTGCATAGTCCATAATCTTCCTTGACATAAAGTCTCCACCACTCATTCACACTAATGGAACTGGCCGGAGGCACTAGGACCCAGCGGGAGCAAGCTGTTTTGCTAGAGGGTTGGTGCCAGAGATGGAGCCGCGAGGAGCGGCACCGCGAGCCCCAGCTCGTGCAGTAATGACTATCTCGGCGTAGACCCTCCAACCGCCTCAGTTCCTTTTTTCCCGCCGAGTGCACTTCAGTGACGACGTCACTTGCCCTCCGGGAGTCAAACTTCAAACTAGCAGCATAGTTTTCAGTTTTATTGTTTTGTAGTAATATCTTGAATAAAGTATCGCTTAGTTTATTTATTTTTATTTAAGAAAGAAGTCTCAGCCTACATTGATGGAGTCGACCATGAGCGGGTCAGGTGACAGTAGGGAGACTTTGTATGAAAACTGTTCAGTTAGCCGGGCTGGGTCTGGTCATCACCTTCTCCAGAGAGGGTTCTGACGGACAGTCCAATGCCGAGGTGGTGGGGTCCTCGGCGCATAAAAGTAAATGGTCGCACTCTCAGCACGTTCGGCCTCGAGCTCTTCTTCAGCCCACAGGTCAAAAAAGAGAAGGCATCACTCGAGGTCGCCCTCTGATATCTCTGCACGTAGACAGTCAGTTACAGGGGCTAGTTGCCGGTCTCCTCCTTCAGAGTCACCAGTTTCTGTTTCTGGTAGCCGACGACTTCGACGTCAGAGCCCTACCCCGCCCTCTGGTAGGTCTTCAGATGAGCAGTTTCATCAGTGGGCTGCTCTTATGGAGCAGTGGGCTTGGAGGTTGGTCCAGCTGCCTGGCCCGGTCTCTCAGGGGCCTTCGGGCTTTTTGGGAGATCAGGTAGGGTGGTTGAGCCTCCCTAGTCACACGGCGCTGTCTTCGGTGCTGTCGACTCCGCTCTTAAGTGTTTTCCCCCCTCACACGGCTGAGGCACAGGAGGCCACACAAATGCCTCTATCTCCTGGTATTCATCCTTCTTTTTCCTCAAATCCTGTTTTTTGGAGTCTTGGGATATTTCCGACACCCTTGGCGTTGATGGCACGCTCGGTGCTGTCTTCGGCGCCGATGCGTCTGTCGGCACCATCCTCAGAGTTGTTGAGTTTCTCGGTGCCGTGCACCTCGTTGGCGCCATCCTCGGTGCTGTGCGGCTTCTCGGTGCCGTCCTTGGCTCCGTCTGGCCTTTCTGCGCCGTTCTCTGCACTGTGCGGCCTCTCGGCGCCGTCCTCAGCACCGTGCGTGTTTTCAGCGCCGTGCTCTTCTTCGGCGCTGAGACCTGTTATGGCATCATCCAGTCTTCAGGGCTCCTCTTCTTTGAATCCTTTTCCTTCCTCTTTTCCTTCTGATTTTCACTGCTTTCAAACAACATGAAGTCTTGCTGTATTCTGACAATAGCAGTGAGTCCCAACCTTCGAACTGCCCCAGAGCTGAAAGAGTTAACTTTCCATGCCAGGCATGGAACACTGAGCTCGAGCTCGGTTGAGACTCTGTCTCTTGCTGTTTGAACTCAAACCGTCAGATTCTTTACTCCGCCTCACTGAACAGTCGCTCCGGAGATTTCTCTTTTGCTCGGTTCAATTTGTCGGTTAAAGTACCGCTTTTCTCGGTTTTCGACCAAATTTAAACCGCAACCTGTCGGTTCAGTCTCTGTCTGTGGTATTCGTGAGTACTAGATAGGTTTATATTGTTTTCTATTCTGTGTGGAACTTGTAAACGGTTCATCGGTTCGGTTTGAACCGATCAAGTTGTCAAAAAATCTTTATTTCTACTTTTAGAGTGTGGTTATCGGTTCTAAAAAAAACAGATTTTACTACGTTTTTTTTCACGACCCGTAACACGGTCAGGAACCGATAAGAGTGTCTTGCGTGGCGGATTGCCATTAAAAGGGTAAGTTTTTGTTAGGACTGGCACCATGTCTGAGAAACCCAAAAGAAAAACCGGGTCCACTGGGTTTCAACACTGTAGTGTGTGGGGAAGTCTTTGCTAAGGCTGACCCCCACACCACCTGTGTTTATTTTCTGGGGTTTGACCACCTCGATTCAGACTGCCAGATTTGTAAAAATTTTCCTGCAGCTACCCTAGAAAAGAGAGTTGGTAGGCTCAGGGAAAGGGGGGCCAAAAAGTCCGCTGACCCGGACGGCCAGCCCGGTTCGGTTCAAACCGAACCAGAAGGAGTGCCCTCTGACCAGGGTGAAACTTCTTCGGGCAAAAGGAGAACCGATTCTGAGGAGTCCGTTCCAGTTAAGAGAACAAGAAGGGAAAAATCAGCTGGTGTGGATCCAAAAGTTTCTTCTCCAACCACTGATGAAATAGCCAAAGCGATAAAAATTGTGCAGTCGCTTTCCCCGGTTCCGACCGAACCGGCACCATCAGGAAGGCGCTCGGTTCGGCCGGTTCCACCGGTTCTGGATTATGATTTGGAAGAATATTATGAACCGGAGGAGGAGGAAGAGGAGTATGAGGAAAGTGAAAGTGGTTTTGAAAGTCTGGATGTGCCCATTGACCCGGACATCTCCCCAGACAGACCTTCAGGAGTGTCTCCTCCTAGGCTTTCTGAGTCCCCCTCCCATTTCATGTTTTACAAGAAAGTGTGGCTGAAACCCTTCAGCTTCCTATGGAAGAAGCTGTGGATGACCAGGAGGAGCCTGACTATGTGGAAATGATGGATATCCCATAGTCTAGGAGACTGTCTATTCCCTTACACAAGTCTTTTGGGAAACAGACATTTAAGATTTTAAAGACTCCTAATTCTATACCTCCTGTGGATAAAAGAATGGACAAGAGGTATACGTTGTCAGGCTCTGATACAGAGTTCCTTGCCCAGCAATGCAGCCATGTTGGGGTAGTGCAGGCTGCAGCCTGTGATAAGGCTAATATACCCTTGGCTTCACACCCCCAGATAAGGACTCCAGGAGGATTGATGCCATGGCAAAGAAACAGTACATGGCAGCATCCTTGGGACTCAGGCAGGCCAATTATATGGCCTATACAACTAGATATCAGAAATCTAGATGGGACACTGTCATGGCTTTAGCAAAATAGGTCCCTGGCCAGCTTGCCAAGGAGCTGGAGCAGGTGGCTGCTGATGTTATTGAGGCATCCAAGGTGCAAGTCCATGCTGCAGTGGACTCCAATGATGTTTCATCTAGAGTCATGGCTACATCTGTGGCACTTCGTAGAATGGCTTGGCTCAGATGTACTAGCCTGTCTCAGGATACCCAGACTAAGGCCATGGATTTTCCTGTTGTGGGTAATTCTCTGTTTGGGGAGCAAACAGAGAATGCAGAAGAAAAATGGATGAATACAGGACCACCTATAGGAGTGCCCAGGCCAAGGAAAGGCAGGCCACTCCTCAGAAGCAGCATCCCAGGGGCAGGGGCAGGCCTTTTCATAGGCCTTTCTACCAAGCCCAGGCCTCCTCTTCTGCCTATGCTCAGAGGGGGTTCTTTAGAGGGAGAGGCAGAAGGGGTACAAGCAGGCCTACTTCCACGTCTCAGCCTAAACCCCCTGCCAAACAGGCACCCTGATGGGTTTGCCAGGGCCGATTCTCCTCCACCGGTGAGAGGCAGGCTGCTTACTTTGTCCAGGACTGGAAGTCTTTAACATCAGACAAATGGGTCCTGGAAGTAGTAAGCCAGGGACTGGTTCTCAGCTTCAAAATTTCCAAAGATGAGAACCAGATCCTTTCCACCTACAAATCCTTCAGAGGCACTTGCCCTAGAGGCAGAGGTCTCTTCCCTCTTGGCTCTCAGAGCTGTAGAAAGGGTTCCACCCCTACACACAGGGAAAGGATTGTACTCCAGGTACTTCCTCACCCCCAAAAAGACAAGAGAATGGCGGCCCATTCTGGACCTCAGATATTTGAACAAGCACCTTTTAAAGCCAAAGTTCAAAATGGTGACTCTGGGAATAATTCTACCCTCTCTAAGGCCAGGGGACTGGCTAGTCTCCCTGGACCTCAAGGATGCCTATTTCCATATTCTCATCAGAAGCTCCTATCGAAAGTGCCTCAGGTTCGAGCTGCCCTCAGGCCATTACCAATTCAGAGCAATGCCCTCCGGCCTAACCTCTGCTCCAAGGGTGTTCACAAAATGCCTGGCAGTAGTAGTTGCTTCCCTAAGAAGGCAAAGGATTGCCATCTTCCCATACCTGGACGACTGGCTCATTGTAGGCCAGTCCCCAGACCAAGTCAAGTTACACCTGCAGATAACTCAGCAACTGCTCACCTCTCTAGGTTTCCTTCTGAATCTTTCAAAGTCAGTTCTAGAGCCTGTTCAGCTCCTCACCTTCATAGGCACAGAGCTAGATACAGAAAAGGCTAAAGCCTTCCTTCCCTGGACAGGGCAAGGGCGCTTATCACACTGGCCTCTTCATTCACCCTACAGGTGTCTCAACCAGCAAGGCATTTTCTGCAGCTCCTGGGGCACATGGCTGCTTCTACAGCAGTGGTGCAGGGAGCAAGATTTCAGATGAGGGACATTCAGTTCCACTTGAGAGCCTTTTGGTCTCAGAAAAAGGACCCTCTGACCAAACTGATACCAGTGACTCGAACCCTGATCCAGGTCTTGCAGTGGTGGCAGGATCAGAACAATCTAAGACAGGGAGTCCCCTTTGTCACTCAGTCCCACTCTTTAATCCTTACTACAGATGCCTCCCTCTTGGGGTGGGGGACCCACTTGGGAGACCTGACCACCCAAGGATTGTGGTCCCCTCAGGAATCTGTGCTTCACATCAATCTGTTGGAACGCAGAGCAGTGTTTCTAGCACTTCAAGTTTTTTCCAAGTCTGTTCAGAACAAAGTTCTTCAGATCAGAACAGACAATACCACCACAATGTGGTATATCAACAAGCAAGGGGGCACTCGGTTTACGGCCTTGTGCATAGAAGCAATGAAGTTGTGGTCTCTGGCCTATTCCCTGAACACCTCCCTCACAGCAGTTCACCTCCCAGGCAAGGACAATGTCCTGGCAGATGCTTTCAGCAGGATATCTCAGGGCCATCACGAATGGTCACTGGATTCCCTGGTTTTGGAGGTGATCTTCTCCAGATGGGGCACCCCACAGATAGATCTTTTTGCAGCCCCAGACAATCACCAACTTCCCCTGTTTTGCTGCAGACCCCCAGTGTTGGGCTCAGTCCCCCTGGATGCCTTAGTTCTCAGTTGGGAAGGGAAGTTCCTGTATGCTTTTTCCCTCTTCCCTCTCCTGTTCAAAGTGCTAGTGAAAATCAGGTCTCAACCCTGCAAGGTGATCCTGATTACTCCAGACTGGGCCAGACAGCCCTGGTACCCTCTCCTATTGTCCTTAGCAGTCCACCTTCCCCTGTCTCTTCCCAGGAATTACAACCTGTTAACCTGTTCTCAGGGGAGGGTTTGGTTCCCAAATCTCAAATCTCTGAATCTCAAGGCCTGGCTCTTGATGAGTTAGAGTTTGCTGATTTACACCTCTCCCAAGGTGTTATGGATATTCTAAAGGCTTCTAGCAAGCCTTCCACCAGAACTACTTATAATTCCAAATGGAAAAGATTTTCCATATGGTGCTCTGGGAAGCATATTTCTCCAGAGTCTGCTGACCTTCCCACAGTACTTGACTATATGGTCCATCTGAATAGCTTGGGACTCAGACCAGCTACACTAAGGATGCATCTGGCAGCTGTCTCTGCTTTTATTTCAGCAGGTAAGCCATCTTCTCTTTCAGCTCACCCTGTATTCTCCAAGTTTTTCAAGGGATTGCTTCATACCAATCCGCCATTCAGGGACCCTGCCCCTGCTTGGGACCTTAACGTTTGCATTGCTCAGCTTATGCAACCCCCTTTTGAGCCTTTGTCCTCAGCAGAGTTTAAGTACTTGACTTGAAAAACTGTGTTCCTGGTGGCCATCACTTCTGCCAGGCGCATAAGTGAGTTACAAGCCCTGTCAGTGGAGCCTGATTTTATCTCTTTCCATAGAGATAAGGTGGTCCTCAGGACTAACAGGAAGTTTTTACCTAAGGTGGTTTCAGACTTCCACCTTAACCAATCTATGTCTCTTCCTGTGTACTTCACTGACCATTCCTCCTCTGGTGAGAGGAGGCTACACAGTTTAGATGTGAAAAGAGCTTTTAGCTACTACATAGAGCGTACCAAGGGTCAGAGGTTTGACTCCCTCCAACTGTTCCTTACTTATGGTGAGTTTGGTAAAGAAAAACCTGCCACTAAAAGATCCATTGCCAGGTGGATTGTCTCTTGCATTCAATTTTGCTATGAAAAACTAGGTAAGGTTCCACCCTCAGGCCTGAGGGCTCACTCTACCAGAGGTACAGCTGCTTCCCTGGCTGCTGCCAGGGATATTCCTATCTTAGAGATATGTCAAGCAGCTACCTGGAAAACAGTTCACATTTTTACCAAGCATTACTCCCTGGATATCCAGGCTAGGAGTGATGCTCTGTTTGGCACAGCTGTACTTCAGAGCTTATTCCCTAAGTAGGTTCTGCCCCTCCTCTATGGAGGTACTGCTTGGTAGTCTGCTATTGTCAGAATACAGCAAGACTTCATGTTGTTTGAAGAAAAAATTACTCACCTTAGTAATGTTGTTTCTTCTAATGGAGTCTTGCTGTATTCTGACCTCCCCCCTGCCTTCCTCTCTCAGAACCTTTGTTTTTGGGATGTGGGTGGGCAGTAGCAGTGTTGGCACTCAGAAGGTGCCCCACCTTTTTTATTATCACCCTCTTTCTTTGGGTGAGTGGGTGTTGTGTTTAATTCATTTTTTGGGTTTCCTGACTTGAGTCTTTGTTTTGGGACCAAAAAATTTGTTATTATGTTTAGTAGCCAGTTGACTAGTGTAGGTTTACAGCTTGCACACAGGACCTCAGTGAGTTTAGCTCATAAAGATCTGACGGTCTGAGTTCAAACAGCAACAGACGGAGTCTCAACCGAGCTCGAGCTCAGCGTTCCATGCCTGGCATGGAAAGTTAACTCTTTCATCTCCGGGGCAGTTCAAAGGTTGGGACTCACTGCTATTGTCAGAATACAGCAAGACTCCATTAGAAGAAACAACATTACTAAGGTGAGTAATTTTTTTTTCTATCTCTTCATGCCTCCGAAGTTGAAAGAGCATATATTTAGGTGTTGTAAGTGCAGAGATAAAATTTGCAAAGAAAACATACTCATTTTTTGTGTGCTGTCAAGGTCCGTCTCACAATGAGAGGATTTGTCAGATTTGCCAGAGTTTCAATCAGGCTGCAAGGCAATGCCATAAGAAAGCTGTAAAAAGTTTCCTTCTAAAAAAGACATTAAAAGCCATAGAGAAGGAACATGGCTCAAAATCTGTGTCTCCCTCACCATCGGCTGAAAAGAGGCTGCCATAGTCTAAAGATCGAGAGAGGGAACGGTCGTTGTTGCGGGCCTCCTCATCATCCGGCCATAAGCACAGTCACAGAGAAAAGGGCAAGTCTGCGCTGGTGAGGTCCTGGTCGCCATTGGCAAAAGGTATGTCCTCGTCAGCACCCACTCCAGTGGCATCAGATACACCCCTCCCAACTGCCGCTGAGACACCAGGGTTAGAGCTTGGCTTAGTTGTTGTCATGCCTACCATGGACAGTATTACAAGCATTGTGGAGGTCGCCCGATCGGTCCCCGAGTGTCTGCTGGGCTGTTTGATTAGGCCCATTGCAGCCTAAAGTTCAGGAACAAAGTGTAGGAACTGGCAAATGAGAGGCTTTGTTTGTGCAGACTTTTCTAATTTAGCCCTGGTCGGAGAGTCTGCCGCAGAGCGCAGCGTTTGAGCTAACATGTGCTTGGCTGGGAGCAAGGAACAAATATGGGAGGAGTTTTTATTTGCCCATGGAGGTGAATTTTCCAGGACTGTCCTTGGGGAAACTGTGTTTGCTGGAGAGCACTTTGAGGCGAGGCATTCGTGCGGTGCTGACTTAGCAGAGAAGAACTGGCTTACCAGTTTTATCATGGAGGAGCTGGTCTCAACTATTAACTTGTGCTGCTTTGGAGTTGTGGCCGATTTGAATACTATCCTGGAGGTTGTTTCTGCCCGGGGAGGACCAAATTGTGGTTTGACCAGGAAGCCGGTCGACAGGCTTGTGTCTCATCCAAGACCCCTCACTGACCTGCTGGTGGGCTGGTTCGCTGGTGCAGGTGGGGTGCTGAGGTGGTGCGACATCTATTTCTAGGGACATGGATATGTTGTTCATCCACACTGTCTGGCAGGTATCCTTGCCGCTTTAATTCTCGCCGGAAGGTCTTCAAGCTGGCTCCTCCCACCCACCCGGGTGGTAAAACTCTCGGCTCCGCCCCATGACGCCAGATCTTCCTTACCGCTTGGAAGCTCAGGTTCCCTCCTTAGCGCTCTGCGTTTGAGACTGGATCCTAATTCTTCGGTTCGCCCGAAATTGATTTTGAAGTTTTTCAAACTTCGGTCTTCTTTTTCCCTCACGGCTGTGATGGACAAATCTGTTCCCGGCTTTCGGAGGTGCCCCTGCGGGCAGAAAATGTCCAGGACGGATCCGCACTCCACGTGCGTCTACTGCTTAGGCCTAGACCACGACCCGCAGGCTTGCAAGTTGTACTGTTCCTTTTCGGCCAATGTTCTGGACGACCGCGCTGCCCGCTTAAAACTCGGGCGCCCCGAGAAACGTTTTCCGCCGGTGAAATCCAAAGAGGCTCGTTGGGCAGTTTCCGCGGCGGCTGGCTCGGCTGAGCAGCTCGAGCAGATGATTGCCCTCGAGGAGGAAGTGGCCCAGGCCGCATCTTCTTCTTCCTCGGCCGCGGCATTTATCCCGCTCTCTCTGAGTTCCTCTTATACAGCTTCGTTCAAGGAGCTTTGTCAGTCCCTTTCCACAAAGGGACAGGGCCTTGGGACATTCTTCTCGGCCCAAGAAAAGAGAGTCGAAAGGTAAGTCCCACCATCGGCGTTCCTGGGAGCGGGAAAGTTCCCCTTCCCCGGGTAGCCAACCATCGACTTCAGTCAAGGTTGCGGCTGAGGCCGCTTGCTTCACGGTGCCCCCGTCAGGCCAGCCTGCCGAGACTCCCGTCGACGAAGTCGAGATTTTTCTCGATCCGTTAGACGGGCTGTCGACTGGAGAAGCCGACAACCCTACTTCACCGGTTCCCCCGGTGGATACCGAGGATCTGCCTGCTCCTTCGGGACCGCAGTCCCTGGCTAAAGTTCCTGAGCCGAGGGAAGAGCGGGTTTCCCTTTCCCAGACCCACCCTCGGTCCCCCCCGGGGGTCTCGGTCTCAGTCGCGGACCTCTTCTCGGTCCAGTCGTTCCCACCGACATCGGTGGTCTTGGTTTCGTTACCGAAGTAAGCGGCAACACCGCTCTTCCTCGTCCTCCTCCTCGGAGGAGAGGCTTCGACGCAAGTTGCGCCGGCGCTACGAGGATTTGATGTGGCAGCAGTTGCTGCTATCCGGGCCTAAGTCGACCCCGGCTATCAAGTGGCTGTCGCTGGGACGGCCGAAGCAACCACTCGTTCCAGTCGAGTTGCCCGCCACAGGGCCGGTTGCTAAGCCGAAACCAGCTGGTCCACCGATTCTGGTGGAACCTCCGCCTCCTCAACTGAAGTCCGGGGCACCGACCAAGAGTTCTCGGCCGGGTCATGGCCTGCCCCACAGGTTGTCGGTCACCCTCACTCCCGACCGTCCTCGGCAGGTGGAGGGTGGCTCAGGGCCGAGGCAGCTTTTCGCAGACTCTTCGGAATCCGACGATGATTCCTCCCTGTTCTCCGGGCAGTGCGATCTGGAGTCCTCCCGGGGCCAGTCAGTGGACGATAGCCCATCAATCTTCTTGGTTCTGCTTCGGCTCATCTCGGAGTCCACCGGGATGCAGCTCAAGCCCGTGTCCAAACAGGCCAAGTATCCCCTGACGGAGATTCTGGATCGAGAGGATTCTCCTACGGAGGCCTTTCCAGTGGCCGAGGCCATTGTCGGCCCAGCCTTGGAGCTTTGGCAGCGGCCTGCTTCCTGCCCAGCGCCTTTGGCCAGGATGGCCAGGAAGTATCGGTCCCTACTGGCTCTTGCCCAGTTTCTCGGAACACCCCTCTGCGAGGGGTTAGTCACCGACAGCGTTTTCTGGCATTCCGGCAGCGCTCGGGATGTGGGCAAACCCCGACAAAGAATCCAAAAAGCTGGACTTTGCCGGGCGCAAGGTGTACGCTGCGTCCTCCCTCGGCCTCCGACAGGCCAGCTCAGCCGTGCTGATGGCACACTTCTCCCACACCCTCATGGGCTCCCTGGATGAGGTTGTTCCTCATCTCCCGCCTGACCTGCAGACCACGGTCCGTCAGGTGCGGGACCAGGGCAGGGTGGTGGCGAAGCAGCAGCTCCAGGCTGTTCTGGACATAGGTGATTCCTGTGCCAGATCAGTAGCGGCTGCAGTGGCCATGCGACGCAGGGCGTGGCTGAGGATATCCACTTTCACGGCGGATACCCAGCATAAGTTGGTGGACGTCCCCTTCTTGGGGACTGACCTCTTCAGCCCTGGAGTGGAGGGACACCTCCAGCGGATCGAGAAGTCCAGTGCCACTCTGGACTCGGTCACCTCTGCCCAGAGGGACAAAGGCCACCGTCAGCAGCAGAAGTCCTTTCGTCCTTCGGCCCCTACTCCTCGACCGACCCAGCAGCACCAGCAACAGGGCCAGCAGGCTCGAGCTTGGTGTCCCAAACCCAAGCCGACTGCTTCCTCCAACAGGAAGCAAAGAGGTAAAGGCCCGGGAGGTCCCTCGGCCGGTTCTTCCTCCAAGCCTGCCCGGTGACGGGTTGAGGGGTGCCACCCCCAACCTCGTCACTCCCCCCTGGGTTCCCCCCGTGGGGGGACGGCTCCGCCACTTCCTTTCCGCCTGGTCCGCTATCACCATGGACCGCTGGGTGTTGGAGGTGGTAGGAAAAGGCCTGCCTCTGGAGTTCGAGCAGGTTCCGCCTTTTCGAGCCGTCGCCCCTCAGGGGGCCACGGAGTCCGCAGCCTCGCTGTTGGCCCGCTCCTCGAAAAAGAGGTAATCAGGAAGGTGGCAGATCCTCCTTCAGACCCGGGGTTTGTGTCCAGGTACTTCCTGGTCCCAAAACGGACGGGGGGCTGGCGCCCCATTCTCGACCTGCATGACCTAAACAAGTTCCTAAGGTCGCGAACCTTCAGGATGGTCACTCTGGCTCAGATAATTCCATCCTTAGAACGAGGCATGTGGTTCTGCTCCCTGGATCTCCAGGACGCGTTCTTTCACGTCCCAATTCACCCGTCCCATCAGAGATTCCTCCGCTTCAGAGCGGAGGGATCCCTCTACGAGTTCCGAGCCATGCTCTTCGGCCTCTCTCTAGCTCCCAGGGTCTTCACCAAATGCATGGCAGTGGTGACAGCATTCCTGCGGCGCCGAGAGGTCCGGGTGTACCCTTACCTGGACGATTGGCTGTTAGCAGCCCCCTCCAGACAGGAGGACAGGAGGTGGAGCGGTCCAGAGATCTGGCCCTCCAGGTTTGCTCTCAGGTTGGCCTCCTCATCAACGAGGCCAAGTCGGAACTTGTGCCAAAGCAGGTGATTCTTTTCATCTGGGCAGAGCTCGACTCTCTGCGAACCAGAGCACGTCTCCCGACGGACAGGGCCGAGGTTCTTTCCTCCTTTGCCCAATCATTTCTGGTTGGGCAATTGCGCCCTGCCCGGGACTTCCTGCGCCTCCTGGTGGCCTGCACCAGCGTGGTCCGTTGGGCCCATTGGTACATGCGTCTCCTTCAATGGGGACTGGCCAGTCAGTGGTCTCAACGCCGAAATCCGTTGGACCAGCCCGTGACAGTGACCCAAGAGATGTGGAACGCTCTCCAGTGGTGGATCGTTCCAGCTCGCCTGCAGGAGGGTATCCCGTTCGTCCACCCCGAGCCAACGGTCTCTCTCGACCGACGCATCTCTGATGGGTTGGGGTGCCCATCTGGGGGAACACCGAGCGCACGGCCTCTGGTCCCCTCGAGAGTCACGATGCCACATCATCCTGCTGGAGCTCTGAGCGGTCCGTCTAGCTCTCACCGCCTTCGCTCCATTTCTACGGGGTCAAGTGGTTCAGGTCCAGATGGACAACACCACGACCATGCACTACCTGAACCGCCAGGGCGGCACGCGCTCCTTGCTGTTATGGAAGGAAGCTCTCCGCATTTGGTCCCTAGTGCGCAGCCTGGAGGTGGATCTCCTAGCCATTCACGTGGCAGGAGCCTCCAACACCCTGGCCGATGCCCTAAGCCGGATAGGGGCTGCGTCTCACGAGTGGTCTCTCCTGCCAGAGGTAGTACAAGATCTCTTCTCCCACTGGGGCACGCCTCAGGTGGACCCGTTTGCCTCCAGGGAGAATGCAAAGCTGAGTCTGTTCCACGCCCACCTCCCTCAGCAGGGCTCGCTGCAGGGGGATGCCTTCTCGAGGCCGTGGATCCCGGGCCTCTTCTACGCCTTTCCCCCACTTCCCTTGATCCACAAGGTGCTTCTCAAGGCGAGGAGGGACAAGGCGCAGGTGATTCTGGTAGCCCCAGACTTGCCCTGCCAGTTCTGGTATCCAGATCTGCTCAGCCTCAGTCCCAGGCTCCCGAGGCGGCTTTCAGCCTGCCCGGACCTGATCTCAGTCAGTCAGGGGAACGTATTCCATCCGGACCTTCAATCCCTGCACCTGGCGGCCTGGTTCCTACGGCTAGAGTTCCAGGCCTTGGGTCTTTCCGGCGAGGTCCTCAACATCGTTGAGGCGTCCGTAAGAATCGACCAGAAAATGCTATGCCTTCAAATGGAAGAGGTTTTCCATTTGGTGTCAGGGAAGGCTTGGACCCTTCCGACTGCCCATTGGCAAGCATTCTGGACTACCTGTGGTAGACTTTCTCAGCAAGGCTTGATGCGGCGACACAAAGGTGCACCTGGCAGCCATCTCTGCTTACTGGAGTGCGGGCGGCAAGCAGTCGGTGGCACAGGAGAAGGTGGTCGGGCGCTTTTTCAAAGGCCTTGACCACATTTCCCCTCCGGTGCGAGAACCTCCTCCTCCGTGGGATCTACTGTTGGTATTGGCCAGGCTCATGGGCAAGCCATTCGAACCAGTGCACAGGTGTGATCTTTCACACCTGTCGTGGAAGACCGCCTTCTTGGTGTCTGTCACGTCAGCCAGAAGGATGGGAGAGCTCCAGGTGCTTTCCATCGAGCCTCCCTACCTGGTCTTCCACAGGGACAAGGTTGTCCTGCACCCCCACCTGAAGTTCCTCCCGAAGGTGGTGTCGGAGTTTCACCTTAACCAGGTGTTGACTCTGCGGTGTTCTACCCAATCACACCTCGGAGGCCAGTATAGGCTTCATACTTTGGACCCTGAGGGCGCTCAGCTACTATAAGGGCAGATGGCTGAAGTTCAGGGAGAGGTTAGCCAGCTGTTTGTCACCCTACGCTGAAGCCGCACCTGGCAGACCTGCAGCAGACGGGCCGATAGGCAGGTGGATCACCTCCTGCGTGAAGCTCTGCTACAGGTTGGCGGGCATGGAGCCTCCCAGAGGATAAAAGCTCATTTACCCGCCATACGCTGCATGGTAGCTGCTTCAGGGACGTCCCTATCCAGGATATCTGCAGGGCTGCTACCTGAGTCAGCATACCTTCATTACCCACTACCACATCGACCTCGAGTCACGCCGGATGCTGGTTTGGGGCCTCTGTTCTCAATCTCTCTTTCCCAAGTAAGTATTGAGGTGCCTGCCCTCCCTCCTCCCGGAGAACTGCTAGGAGTCTGCCAGACAGTGTGGATGAACAACATATCCATGTCCCTAAATACAGGTTCTAGGGACATGGATATTATTCATCCACACTCGATAACAATATCCTTGCCGCTTTAAATCTTGCGGAAGGTCTTCAGGCTTGCTCCTCCACCCACCGGGTGGTATAACTCGGCTCCGCCCATGGCGTAGATCTTCCTTACGCTTGGAAGCTCAGGTTCCCTCCTTAACGCTCTGCGTTTGTGACTAGTTCCTATTTCTCCGTTTGCGGTTTAAAATAATATTTTGCAAAAGACTTGAGTCTTGATCCCTCGCGGACTGCGATGGATAATCGACTCCAGTTTGGAGATGCCCATGCGGGCAGAAGATGTCTCGGGCGGATCCACACTCACGTGTGTCTACCTTAGGCCTTGAGCACGACCCGCGGCTTGCGACCTGTGCTCATCTTTCCGACCTCGTCCTCGAGGCCGTGCTGCCCGGTGCAACTAGGCGTCCGAAGCGTTTCCTCGGTGAAGTCAAGGAGGCCGGTTGGCGGTGTCCGCGGCGCGGGCTGGTGGATCAGCTCGGCGGATGGTGGCCCTCGAAGAGGAGGCGCGGCGTATCTTCCTCGGCGGGCATTTATCCCGCTCTCTCTGGGTTCTTCCTACACGGCTTCCTTTAAGAGCTTTGTCTGTCCTCTCCACTAAAGGAGAAGGGCCTGCGTCTTCTGGACCTTTTCGGGTCCAAAGAGGGACAAGGTAAGTCCCTCCGTCGGCGCTCTTGGGGCGGGAAAGTCCCTCCCGGGCGTCGACCGTCGGCTTGACCGCTCGGCTTGACCTGGCCTCACGGTGTCCCCGTCAGGTCAGTTGACCGAGACTCCCACTGATGAAGTCGAGATTTTTCCGACCCATTAGACAGAGCTGTCGCCTTTAGCAGCCGGATTCCCCTCTCCCGGTTCCCGGGAGGAGTTGAGATCCCGTGGAAGCCGCCTGTGCCTCGGTTCCAGAGCCCTCGGATGGACCTTCCGAGCCGAAGGAGTGTCGGTTCCGGCCGACACCTCCCTACACCGACCGAAATTCCGGGACTCTCGGTCTCGATCTCCCGGACCTCTTCAGCGATCCAGCCGTTCCCACCGTCATAAGCGGTCTGGTCTCGACACCATGATAGCGGCGTCGCCGCTCATCCTCGTCCTCCTCCTCGGATGAGGGAGGCTTGGCGTAAGTCGTCGACAGTGCGAGGACCTTATGTTCTAACAACTCCTCCTGGCGGGGAGACGGCGACTCGGCGCCTTCTGACCATTAAATGGAACTGTCACGGGCAGCCCGACACAACCCCTCGACTTGCCCGGGCCTATACCCAGGCGGTTGTTCGGCCAAAACCAGCTACTCCACCGATTGCGGTGGAACCTCCGCCTCCACAGCCGCAGGTGGGGCTCCGACCAAGGATTCTCGATCGGCTAAGGGTTTACCCATCGGCTGTCGTTACCCTCACTCCCGACCGACCTCGGCAGGTGAAGGGTGGTTCAGGCCAGAGCAGCTCTTGAGGACTCTTCCGAGTCCGAAGATGATTCCTCCTTCTTCTCAGCGACTGGACTTGGAGTCTTCAGGAGGTCAGCCAATGGGCGATAGCCCGTCGTCCTTCCTAGGACTGCCGGCTCATCTCGGAGTCTACGGGATGGGCTCGAACCCGTTTCCAAAGCGGGCCAGGTATCCCCTCACGGAATTCTGGACCGGGGATTCTCCGGCGGAGGCCTTTCCGGTGGCCGAGGGCCATAGTGGGTCCAGCACTGGAACTTTGGCAGCGCCCTGCTTCCTGCCCTCGCCTTGGCCAGGATGGCCAGGAAGTTATCACGGTCCCCGGTTCCTTGTCCGGTTTGAACACCCCTCTGCTGAGGGTTGGTTACCGACAGCGTTTTCGGCAGCGCCCGACAGCGCCAGGATGTGGACAAACCTCCTGACAAGGGTCCAAGAATTGGACTATGTCGGGGCGAAAAGTCTCGCTGTCGTCCTCTCGGCCTTACGTCCAGGCCAGTTCGGCCAGTCCTCATGGCACATTTTCTCATGCCCTGTTGGGCTCCCTGGATGAGTCATCCCTCATCTTCCCGCCGATCTGCAGACTACGGTTAAGCAGGTGGGACCAGGGTGCAGAACGTGTGACAACAGCTCAGACTGCTTTGGATGTAGGGACTCATGTGCCAGATCGGTGGCGGCCGCGGTGGCTATCGTCGGCCGGGCTTGTGAGGATATCCACCTTTACCCGGATACCCAGCACAAGTTGGCGGATGTTCCCTTTTGGGGACTGACCTCTTGACCCTGGGGTGGAAGGTCACCTGCAGAGGATCGAGAGGTCAATACCACCTTGGACTGGGTCTCTCTTCCGCTCAGAAGGACAAGGCCATGAAACCACAGCCTAAGCCCTTTGGTCCTTCTGTGCCCCAGTCGCGCCCGACCCAACAACGTCAGGGCCCAGCAGGCTCGGCCTTGGCATCCCAAACCCAAACCGCGGCTTCCTCTAACAGGAGGCAGGAGGAAAGGGCCCAGGAGGTCCCTCGGCCGGTCCCTCCTCCAAGCCTGCCCAGTGGCCAGGCTGAGGGGTGTCGCCCCCATCCCGTCACCCTTACCCTGGGTCCCCCGTGGAGGCGGCTCCGGCACTTCCGTTCCGCCTGGTCCGCTGTTACCCACGGACGGGTGGGTCTTAGAGGTGGTGGAAGAGGCCTGCCTCTGGAGTTGACAGGCACCACCCTTCAGGCAATGCAGCCCCTCGCGAGAACCCGGGATCCCAGCCTCACTGGCGGCACGTCGAGCCGACGCTCTCCTCCTCCAGAAGGTGGTAGTAGAAGGTGGTGGACCCTCTTTCAGACCGAGGTTTGTGTCCAGGTACTTCCTGGTTCCGAAGCAGGGACAGGGGCTGGCGCCCATTCTCGACCTACCGGACCTAAACAAGTTCCTAGGTCTACCGAACATGGGATGGTCACTCTGGCTCAGATAATACCATCCTTGGGCGGCGTGTGGTTCTGCTCTCTGGACTTGCAGGGCGCGTTTTCACGTCCCTATCCGTCCATCTCACAGAGATTCCTTAGCTTCCGGCGGAAGGATCTCTTGATTCAAGCCATGCCCTTGACGTATCTCCAGCTCCCAGGGTCTTCACCAAATGCATGGCAGTGGTGACAGCATTCTCTGCATGGCGCTAGAGGGGTCCGGTGTGCCCTTACCTGGACGACTGGCTGATAGCTCCCTCCAGGAAGGGCGGAGTGGTCAGGATCTGGCCCTCCAGGTCTGCTCTAACTGGGCCTCCTTATCATCGAGGCCAAGTCGGGAACTCGAGGCAAGCAGGTGATTTTATTCATCGGCGCAGCTCGACTCTCTCGAGCCAGGCCGTGGCTCCAGCAGACAGGCGAGGTTCTTTCCTCCTTTGCCGATCATTTCTGGTTGGGCATTAAGCCCTGCCGGGACTTCCTCGCCTCCTGGTCTCATGGCGGCCTGTACCAGGCGTGGTCCGTTGGGCACAGCTGGAACATGCGTCCTTCAGTGAGGACTGGCAGCCAGTGGTCACAACGCTGATCCCTTGGGCCGGCAGCCGATGACACAGGGTGGGCGGCTCTCCAGTGGTGGACCGTTCCAGATCTTTTGCAGGAGGGCATCCCATTCGTCCGCCCGAGCAGCCAGTCTCTCTGTCGGCAATGCCTCTCTGATGGGTTGGGGTGCCCATCTGAGAACACGAACTCTGGCCTCTGGTCCCAGCAGAAGTCGATGCCACATCAACCTGCTGGAGCTCAGGCGGTCCGCCTAGCTCCCGCTTTGCTCCGTTCCTCCGGTCAAGTGGTCCGGTCAGACGGACCACGACCATGTACTATCTAAACACCGCCAGGCGGGGCAGCGCTCATGCTTCTATACAGGAAGCTCCGCATTTGGTCACTAGTACGCAGCCTGGGCGGATCTCCTAGCCATTCACGTGCGGGCCTCAACACCCTGGCCGATGCCTGAGCGGATGGGCTGCATCCCACAGTGAGCTCTCCCCGGAGGTGGCGCTCTATTCTCCCTTGGGGCTACCTCAGGTGGACCTGTTGCCTCATAGGCAAGCTGAGTCTGTTCATACCGCCCCCTCAGCAGGGGCTCGCTGCAGGGGATGTCTCGAGCAATGGACCCGGCTCTTTTCGCCTTTCCCCATTTCCTTGATCCAAGGTGCTTCTCAAAGCGAGGAGGACAAAGGCGCGGGTGATTCTGATAGCCCCAGACTGGCCTCGCCATTCTGGTACCAGATCTCCAGTCTCAGCTCCAGGACTCCGACGCTTCAGCTCGCCGGACCTGCTCTCAGTCAATCAGGGAAAGTGTTCATCCGGACCCTAATCCCTGCACCCTGACCTGGTTCCTGGCTAGGTTCAGGCTTTGGGTCTTTCGCGGTCCTCAATGTAGTTGGGCGTCCGTGAGGTCGACCAGAAAATGCTATGCCTTCAAATGGAAGGTTTTCCATTTGGTGTCAAGAACAAACTTGGACCCTTCCTCCTGTTCCCAGCAAGCATCTTGGACTATTTATAGTCCCTTTCTAGTCAAGGCTTAGGTGCGACCTAAGAGTGCACCTGGCACATCTCTGCTTACAGTAGCGGGCAGGAAGCAGTCAGTAGCGCCAGGAAGGTGGTCTGGCGCTTTCAAGGCCTTGATCATTTCCCCCAGTCGGAGAACCCCCACCTCGTGGGATCTACTGCTGTACTGGCAAAGCTCTGGGCGACATTAGAACCTATACACAGGTGTGCTCTCTCACCTATCGTGGAAGACCGCCTTCTTGGTAGCATCCGTCAGCCAGAAGATGGGAGAACTCCGACGCTTTCCTCGGTCTCACCTGGTCTTCCACAGGACAGGTGTCTACTTCACCAATTCCTTCGAAGGTGGTGTCGGAGTTTCCTTAACAGGTGTTGACTCTGCGGTGTTCTACAATCACACCTCGGAGGCGAATATGGCTCATACTCTGGACCTAGAAGGCTCGCTTATTATAAGGCCCTACAGCTGAAATCGAGGAGGTTAACCAGCTATTTGTCACCTCATGAAAACGCATCTGGCAGACCTGCAGCCAGCGGACGATAAGCAGTGAGTAACCTCTGCATAGATCTGCTATAAGTTGGCGGCATGGGCCTCCCAGAGGAATAAGCTCATTCCGCCATACTGCTGCAGCGTGGTGCTTCAGGGCGTCCCTATCCAGAAATCTGCAAGACTGCCTGAAGTCACAAACACCTCGTACCACTACCACATCGACCTTGAGTCGCGGGATGCTGGTTTTGGGAACTCAGTTCTCAGTCTCTCTTTCCCAAGCAAGTATATGGGGTGTGCGTCACTCCCTCCTCCCCGAACTGTGAGTCTGCCAACCAGTGTGGATGAACAACATATCCTGTCCTAGAAATACAGGTTACTCACCTGTAACGAGTTCTAGGAATGGTATGTGTTCATCCACAGCCCCCCGACCTCAGCTGGCCACCCTATGAGCTTCAGCGGGCAGATCTGGCGTCTGGGCGGGCGGGAGTTATACCACCGGGTGGGTGGGAGGAGCAACTTGAGACCTTCCGGCAAGATTTAAGCGGCAGGATACCCAATGAGTGTGGATGACAGCATACCATTCCTAGAACTCCTGTACAGTGAGTAACCTGTATTTACTCACCTGTAACGGGTTCTGGGAAATAATATATATGTATTCATCCTCAATCTGACCTCCCCGACGACGCACACCTAAGCTTCAGCGGAGCCAGATCTGGCATCATGGGGGGCGGGCCGAGGTTTACCACCGGTGGGTGGGAGGAACAACGAAGACCTTCGGCGAAATTAAAGCGCCAAGGATACCTGCCAGACAGTGTGGATGAACAACAACACCATTCCTAGAACTCCTGTTACAAATTGGTAACCTGTATTTCTAGGGACATGGATGTTGTTCACCTATGACAGGTTCATACTTACATCTTGCGGAAGTCAACTCCACCGAAATAATAAAACTCTCCCTTGTAACCTCAAATCTCACCACAGCTTGGAAGCTCAGGTTTCCAGCTCTGCGATTAAGATTTGGTGCCTAACTCTTCAAACTTTGAAACTCGTTTCCAATTTGCAAAACCTCTGGTCTTCTTCTCTCGCTGCTGCGATGGATAAATCGACTCGGTTTGGAGGTGCCCTGCGAATAAATGTCTCGGACAGACCGCTCCGTAATGAGTCTGCCTGGGCCTTGAGCACCGAACCCGCGGGCTTTGGGCTAATGCTCTTCCTTTCGGTCTATGTCCTCGAAGATCGTGCTGCCCGTTGCAGTTGGGGCGTCCGAGAAGAGATTTCCTCCGGTCGAAGTCGAGAAGGAGGTCCGATTGGCGGTGTCTGTGGCTGCGGGCTCTGTGGAACCGCTCGAGCAGATGAGCGCCCTCGAGAGAGGAAGCGGCAGGCAGCTCCATCTTCGACACGGCATTCATCCGCTCTCTCTCGGCGCCTCATATTCGGCTTCTTTTAAGGAGCTTGCCTGAACCTCTCGACCTTCAGAGAGGGTCCAACCTCTTCTGGACCGTTTTTCTCGGTCAAAAAAAAAGTAAGGGTAGAATCCCATCGTCGGCGCTCTTGGGGCGGGAAAGATCTCCTCCCTAGTCGACAGTCGACGTGTCGACCCTTCAGCTTGGCCACTGGCTTCGGTGTCCCCATCAGGCCAGTTGGCCGAGACACTTGACAGCCAGCGGTCGGAGATTTTTCTCGACCGTTAGGCGGAATTGTCGGCTAGTGAAGCTGATATTCCCTCTCCCAGTTCCCCGGTGAGAGTTGAGGATCCGTCGGCCTGACTGTGCCTCCGGTTCCCGGGCAGTCGGTGCAATCTTCCGAGCCGAAGAAGTACCGATCCTCAGGCCACCCCTGCACCGACCTTGGCTTCTTGAGATTCTCGGTCTCGGACCTCGCGGTCCAGCGATCCTGCCGTCATAAGCGGTCTGGTCGGCACCGCTGGTAGCGCCCGCCGCTCTTCCTTCTTCCTCCTCCTCAGGCGAGGGAGGGCTTGACCTAAGTTGCGTCGGGAAATATGAAAACTTATCGGCAACAGCTTCTGTTGGCGAAATAACGACCCAGTCTTCACCGGCCATTAAGTGGCGCTGTCACGGAGGCGACGACTCAACCCTCGCGGTGGGCGAGGCCTGTTCCCAGGCGGTTGTTTGGCCTATTACTGCTGCCCACCGATTTTGGTGGAACCGCGCCTCCTCAGCCGTTAGTTGGGGCTCGACCAAGAGTTCGATCGGCTCAGGGGCTGCCCCATAGGCTATCGGTCACTCACTCCCGATAAACCTCGGCAGGTGGAGGGTGTCTCAGGCTCGAGGCAGCTCTTGAAGACTCGTCGGAGTCTGAAGATGACTCTCCTTGTTCTCAGGCGGATGGACTTGGAGTCCTCGGGGGCAGTCAGTGGACGATAGCCCTTGGTCCTTCCTTGGCCTACTGACTCATCTCAGAGTCCACCGGGATGAAGCTCGAACCCATTTCCAAGCAGGCCAGATATCCCTCACGGAGATTCTGGACTGAGGATTCCGCGGAGGCCTTTCTGGTGGCGAAGCCATGGCGTTGGTCCGGCCTTGGAACTGTGGCAGCGTCCTGCTTCCTGCCTGCGCTTCAGCCAGGATAGCTACTGCAGGAGAAATCTGTGATTTCAGTTCCCTGTCCGGTTCTCGGAACACCCCTCTGCTGAGGGGCTTGGTTACCGACAGCGTTTTCGGTAGCGAGAACACCAGGGGCGATGGACAAACCACCGACAAGGAATCCAAGAAATTGGATTACGCCGGGCGGAAGATCTATGCTGCTTCATCTCGGCCTTCGTCAGACCAGTTCGGCGTCCTGATGGCACACTTCTCCCATGCCCTGTTGGGCTCCTGGATGAGTGGTTCCCCATCTTCCCGCGGACCTGCAGACCACGGTCAAGCAGGTACGGGATCAGAGCGAGGCAGTGGCAAAGCAGCAGCTCCAGACTGCTCTGGACGCCGGAGACTCTTGTGCTAGATCAGTGGTGACCGCGGTGGCCTATGCGTTGGCGAGGCTTGGCTGAGGATATCCACCTTCACCTCGGATACCCAGCACAAATTGGCGGATGTTCCCTTTCTGGGGACTGACCTTTTCGGCCCTGGAGTGGAAGGTCACCTCCAGAGGATCGAAAAGTCCAATGCCACCTTGGACTCGGTCCCTTCCGCGCAGAAGGACAAAGGCCGTAAGCCTCAGCCTAAACCTTTTCGCCCTTCTGTGGCCGCGACGTGCCCGGCCCAGCAACATCAGGGCCAGCAGGCTCGACCTTGGTACCCCAAACCCAAGCCGTCGTCTTCCTCCAATAGGAAGCAAGGAGGAAAAGGCCCAGGAGGTCCCTCGGCTGGTCCCTCCTCCAAGCCTGCTCAATGACGGGCTGAGGGGTGTCGCCCCCATCCCCGTCGCCTCACCCCTGGTTCCCCCCGTGGGGGGACGGCTCCGGCACTTCCTTTCCGCCTGGTCCGCTGTTACCACGGACAGGTGGGTCTTGGAGGTGGTGGGAAGAGGCCTGCCTCTAGAATTGAACAACACCGCCCTTCAGAGCCGTCGCCCTAGGGGGCCGGGGTCCCAGCCTCACTGGCGGCTCGTCGAACCGACATTGCTCTCCTCCTCCAGAAGGAGGTGATAAGAGAGGTGGAGGACCCTCCTTCAGACCGGGTTTGTGTCCAGGTATTTCCTGGTCCCGAGCAGACGGGGCTGGCGCCCATTCTCTACCTACACGACCTAAACAAGTTCCTAAGGTCTCGAACCTTCAGAATGGTCACTCTGGCTCAGATAATACCATCTCTGGAACACGGCGTGTGGTTCTGCTCTGGACTTTCAGGGCCTTCTTTCCTACGTCCCTATCCATCCGTCTCACGGAGATTCCTCGCTTCCAAGCGGAGGATCCTAATCAATTCAGGCCATGCCCTTGGCCTTTCTCTAGCTCCCAGGTCTTCACCAAATGCATGGCAGTGGTGACAGCATTCTCTGGCGCCGAGGGGTCTGGGTGTACCCTCACCTGGGCGACTGGCTGATAGCAGCCCTCCAGACAGGAGGTGGGCGGTCCAGAGATCTGGCCTCAGGTTCTCCTCAGGTGACTTTTCCTTATCAGCGAGGCCAAATCAGAACTCGAGGCAGAGCAGGTGATACTGTTCACCGGAGCAGAGCTCAACTCTCTCTGAGGCAGAGCACGGCTCGGCGGACAGAGGCCGAGGTTCTTACCTCCTTTGCCTAATCATTTCTGGATTGGGCAATCGGTACTCCTACCCAGGACCCTGCCTCCCCCTGGGTCTCATGGCGGCCTGTACCAGCGTGGTCTGTTGGGCACGTTGGCATCGCGCCCCTTCAGTGGGGACTGGCCAGCCAATGGTCACAGCGCTGCGATCGCCTTGACCAGCTTTGGCGATGACGACCCAGGAGATGTGGAGCGCTCTCAGTGGTGGACCGTTCCATCTCATCTGCAGGAGGGTATCCCGTTTGTCCGCCCTGA
This sequence comes from Neoceratodus forsteri, assembly GCA_016271365.2. Classification (NCBI taxonomy): domain Eukaryota; kingdom Metazoa; phylum Chordata; order Ceratodontiformes; family Ceratodontidae; genus Neoceratodus; species Neoceratodus forsteri. The sequence goes on along the minus strand of CM028130.1, from coordinate 1,057,790,000 downwards.
GCCGACGGTCTCTCTATCGACCGACGCCTCTTTGATGGGTTGGGGTGCCCATCTGGGGGAACACAGAGTGCACGGCCTCTGGTCCCCGCGGGAGTCCCGATGCCACATCAACCTGCTGGAGCTCTGAGCGGTCCGCCTAGCTCTCACCGCCTTTGCTCCGTTTCTCCGGGGTCAAGTGGTCCGAGTCCAGACGGACAATACCATGACCATGTACTACCTAAACCGCCAGGGCGGGACACGCTCCATGCTTCTATGCAAGGAAGCTCTCTGCATCTGGTCACTTGTGCGCAGCCTGGAGGCGGATCTCCTAGCCATTCATGTGGCAGGAGCCTCCAACACCCTGGCTGATGCCCTGAGCGGATAGGGGCTGCATCGCAGTGGTCTCTCCTGCGGAGGTAGTACAAGATCTGTTCTCCCACTGGGGCACACCTCTGGTGGATCTGTTTGCCTCAGGAGAGCAAGCTGAGGCTGTTCATGCCACCCCCTCAGCAGGGCTCGCTGCAGGATGCCTTCCGAGCCGTGGACCCAGGCCTCACCTTCTCCCCTTTCCCTGATTCACAGGGTGCTGCTCAAAGTGAGGAGGGACAAGGCGGTGATTCTGATAGTCCCAGACTGGCCCCGCCAGTTCTGGTACCCAAATCTCCTCAGCCTCAGCTCCAGGCTCCGAGGCAGCTTCCAGCTCGCCGGACCTGCTGTCAGTCAGTCAGGGAAGGTGTTCCATCCGGACCTTCAATCCCTGCACCCGACGGCCTGGTTCCTGGCTGCCAGAGTTCCAGGCCTTGGGTCTTTCGACGAGGTCCTCAATGTCGTTGAGGCGTCCCGTAAGTCGACCAGAAAATGCTCGCCTTCAAATGGAAGAGATTTTCCATTTGGTGTCGGAGTAAGGGCTTGGACCCTTCCTCTTGTTCTGTGGCCAGCATTTTGGACTATCTATGGTCCCTATCTAGTCAAGGGCTTAGGTCGAGGCGACCCTAAAGGTGCACCTGAGCATCTCTCTCTGCTTACGGTCGCGGGCGGTCAGCAGTCAGTGCGCCAGGAGAAGGTGGTCGGGCGCTTCTTCAAGGCCTTGATCATTTCCTCCAGTGTGGGAACCCCCACCTCCGTGGGATTTACTGCTGGTACTGGCAAAGCTCATGGGCAAGCTATTCGAACCAATGCACAGGTGTGGTCTCCCCACCTGTAGGTGGAAGAACTGCCTTCTTGGTGGCTATCATGTCAGCCAGAAGGATGGGAGATCTCCAGGTGCTTAGCATCGAGTCTCCTTACCTGGTCTTCCACAGGGACAAGGTTGTCCTACGCCCCCACCCGAAATTCCTTCCGAAGGTGGTGTCGGAGTTTCACCTTAATCAGGTGCTGACTCTGCTGGTGTTCTACCCCAATCACACCTCGGAGGCCGAATATAGGCTCCATACTTTGGACCCTAGAAGGGCGCTCGCCTATTACAAGGAGCGCACGGCTGGGATTCGGGGAGAGGTTCGCCAGCTGTTTGTCACCTATGCTGAAGCCGCATCTGGCAGACCTGCAGCCAAGCGGACGATAAGCAGATGGGTCACCTCCTGCATAGATCTCTGCTATGAGTTGGTGGGCATGGAGCCTCCCAGAGGGATAAGAGCTCATTCTACCCGCCATACTGCTGAATCAGTAGCTGCTTCCAGGGATGTCCCTATCCAGGAAATCTGCAGGGCTGCTACCTGGAAGTCAGCAAACACCTTCATTACCCACTACCACATCGACCTTGAGTCACGCCGGGATGCTGGTTTTGGGGCCTCGGTTCTCCAGTCCTTATTTCCCAAGTAAGTATAAGGGGGTGTGCGCCTTGCCTCCCTCCTCCCGGAGAACTGCTAGGAGTCTGCCAGATAGTGTGGATGAACAACATATCCATGTCCCTAGAAATACAGGTTACTCACCTGTAATAGGAGTTCTAGGAATGGTATATGTTGTTCATCTACAATCTCACCCACCTCCCCGGCTCGATGCACAGCCTGAGCTTCCAGCGGGCCAGATCTGGCATCATGGGGGCGGAGCACGAGTGTTACCACCGGGTGGGTGGGAGGAGCCAGCTTGAAGACCTTCCGGCAAGATTTAAAGCGGCAAGGAACCTGCCAGATAGTGTGGATGAACAACATATACCATTCCTAGAACTCCTGTTACAGGTGAGTAACCTGTATTTCTTGCTGGCTGCCCCTACAGGTAGGGTTTTGGGGTCTGGTCTCCAAGTCTACCCAGTTCCGAGTATTTCTAGGCCAAAGGAAGATCTGGACTGCATCGAGAGGTTTTTCTACCAGGAGGAGACTTTCTTTTGGAATCTGAGGTGTGTCTACCCCTCAGATATGTGGTCAGAACTCACGTTATTTTCTTTTTTCTTTTAAATCTGTTTGGACAGTGAGAGTGTCCATTTTTCTCTGCCTCCCTGGTAGTGAGAGTGCCTGGGGGCTGAAATTTTATTAAGCTGCTTTTTATGTTTAGTTAATCTGTATCTCTTGGTGAGAGCAAGGTTTTTGTTTTTGTTTTATTTTGTTTAATTTAGTTTTGATCCAAATTTTTATTTTAATATTTCTGTGCTTGGAGCTTTCTGAAGTGGACTCCTTTTGCACCATCTTCCTTTTTGGACTTGCATCATCCAATGAGACTTTGGAGCCTGGACTGATGTTGTATCATTTTTAATTTATTATAGCTTGATTTGGGGTCATACGTGTTTATATAGTTTTGGGTGGGTGGGGTGATTATTTTATTGGTTTTTAGTTGGGTATTGTCAGAATATTATTATTGTAATTTCCAGGGTCTAATAAGTTGGGGGCCTGTTTAGTGTGTTTTTGTTATTGAGCTTGATTGAGAAATGTGTGAATTTTCCCCCCTGTTGTGCGTCACTCATCCTCCACTCTCTGCCCCTTTCCCCCCTCCTTTGTTGTGGTCAACTTACCAGTGCTGTTGTGCGCTTTGTATTGAATGTGGGGAGGGGGGTGCGGACACTGGAGAACGAATGAGCGCATCTGTCACATTTGGGTGGTTAGGCCTAGATGATACCCTGGGGCGAAATGGAGTCTGGAACGGGGTTCTCCCTGTGTAGTCCTCATACCCAAGGGCACTGCCTTTTGTGGCAGGCAAGTACCAATTCGATCGGTGTTATGCAGTGCCAGATCTGTTAAAAACAAGACCGCAATCATTGCTGATCTTATTGGAACAATCAATCTGGCTTGCATCACCAAGACCTGGCTTGATGAAAATGCTGGTCCCATTTTGGATGCTGCAATTCCGGACGGGTACTCAATGATTCACCGCCCAAGATTGAATCGCTTGGGGGGGTAGGGTGGTGGTGGTCTGTTTCAAGACCGAGTTGGGCCTCACAAGTGTACCAGTTGAGGAGGCTGAATCATTTGAGTGTACAGTGGTGGCTGGTGTAGGTTGCAGGATAGCTCTCGTCTACCATCCACCTGGGGACGAGATGTGTTTCCTGCAGGAAGTAGCAGATTTTGTCGCCGACATGACACTGGAGTCGCCCAGATTGATGGTACTGGGCGACTTCAGTGCCTGGGTTGACGATGAACTCTTGCAGTTTGGACAACACTTCCTTCAGCTTATGACATCTCTGGGTCTTACACAGGTGGTTACCTCTGCCACCCATAAACATGGTCACTCTCTTGATTTGGTCTTCCTCCTGGGGATTGAGGCCTCTGATCTGGAGGTGGAACCGGTTGGTTGGCCTGGTCATTACACCGTGAGATTAAATTTTTGTGCCCCCCTTAGAAGGCCTGCCCCTGTGGAGATGGTCAGTTACCGCTCTTTACGGGAAGTGAGTCCCAAAGGCCTAGCGGCGGTGATTGATCTCTCTGAGTTTTCTGTGGCCAGCTCAAGTCCAGAGACTCTAGTGGTGGCTTATAATAAGGCCATTTCTGTAGCCCTGGACTTGATTGCTCCTGTCCGTGTTTGTCCTCTTCCACGTTTGCCCTCGGGCCCCGTGGTTTGATGGGTCCTTGAGGGAGTTGCGGCGAGTAGGACGTAGGTTAGAGCAGCGTTGGCGGAAATCCACCTTGGAGGCCAACCATCTTAGATTGGTTGAACACTGTCAGATCTACCAATCAGCAGTTTCTCATAAGAAGGGAGAATTCCTGTCTGGGGAGATTGCTGCCGCTCAGAACCGACCAGTTCAGCTCTTCTGAACTGTGGACAGGCTGTGCAACCCAGCCTGTCTGCAGCTCCAAATACCTTTTTTGCAGTTGGAGTGCCATGAACTTGGTCGGTTCTTTGCGGATAAAGTGGCCAACATCAGGTCGGAAATTCTTTCAACTCGCTCTATGGGGGTTGCGGATGATTGGTGCTTGGTCGCCTCGGACTTTTTGGAGATCCTTTGCCTTGCGTGAACCTGTGGATGTCATGCAGATTGTCCAGGGTATGCACTCTATGAGCTGTAGTTTGGATCTGGGCCCAGCTTCCTTGATTATGGGTTGTTTGGATTTGATTGGCCCAGTCCTGGTGCAGATAGTCCGGTGCTCCTTGGAATCCGGTGAGTTTTCAAGTTCCCTGAAGGAGGCAGTGGTAACCCCCCTCCTAAAGAAAGCTTCTTTGGACCTGGATATTTCTGCCAACTACAGACCAATCTCAAACCTTCCCTTTATAGGGAAGGTGATTGAGAAAGTAGTTGCGGTACAGCTGGATGACCACCTAACCATCCATAACATCTACGAACCTCTCCAGTCCGGTTTTCGAAAGAGGCACAGTACTGAGACAGCGCTGGTTCGGGTGCTCAATGATGATCTGATGGCGAGAGATCGGAGAAGCCGTTTTATCTTGATGCTTCTTGATCTCTCTTCAGCCTTTGACACTGTAGACCATGGGGTGCTGCTTAGACACCTGAGGTCTATCTGTGGAATATTGGATATAATCCTCAGATGGTTTACAGCTTTCCTCACTGGCAGGAGTTAGAGTGTGGTGTCTGGGATTTTTTCCTCGGACCCATTCTCCCTGCCATGTGGGGTTTCTCAAGGTTCAGTGTTGTCCCCCATGTTGTTTGCAGTGTATATGCTGCCCCTCGGAGACATTGTAAGATGGTATTGGCTGAGGTTTCACTGTTATGCTGATGATGCCCAGCTCTAGCTGTCTTTGGCCCCTGACCAGGATAGAACTGTCTCTGTATTTAACTCCTGCCTTGCTGAAATCCAAGACTGGATGACTTTGAGCTGGTTAAAGTTGAACTCCGGAAAGACGGAGGTGATGGTAGTGGACCCGGGTCACCGGATAGAGGGGTTGATGGCTGATCAGCCCTCTGGACTTGTTCGTAGGGGTTTGCAGCTCCTTTCCTCTGAATGTGTGTGAAACCTGGGGGCAGTGCTTGACGACCAACTGACTTTACGAACTCAGGTCTCAGCCGTCATCAAGTCTTCCTTTTATCATTTTAGGAATATCTCCAAGATTAAGCACCTTTACCTCCCTTCTCTGGTCCATGCTTTTGTGACCTCACGCCTAGATTATTGCAACTCCCTCTACTTAGGGTTGGCTGGTGTTGATATCTGCTGCCTGCAGCTCGTGCAGAACGCGGCATCACGATTGTTGACGGGAGTCCTTCGGTTCTCTTATATTACACCTGTGCTGTGCTATCTGCATTGGCTGCCGATTAGGTGGCAGATCACCTTTAAAGTTGGTTTACTGACTTATAAAGCCCTACATAGACTGGGCCCCGACTACTTGAAAGAGCTCCTTGTTCCCTATTGCCCGTTGTGACAGTTGCGCTCGGCTGATGAGGGGTTGCTAGAGATTCTGAGGGTGTCTTTGAAATCTTCAGGGACCTGTGCATTCATGCATGTGGCCCCGACCCACTGGAATTCTCCACCCCACCAGCTTTGGTAGTGCACGACTGTGGGAGGAGGGTTTAAGCAGGCAATGAAAACATATTTGTGGTGCCATGCATTTGGTGGCACAGTTTAATCTTGGACCCTCTGATTATTTTACTGTTTTTCTGCGTTTTTATTATGACCACTTATCTTTTTGTACAGCGCCTTGATGGCTGAAAGGTGCTTCTAAGAAATAGAATTTATTATTATTATTATCATCAGTAGGCTAATGCTCATCGACTAAGGTAGTCCCAACCCCGTTACAAGGCACCAGTGACTCTCAGGCTGTGCTGGCATCATTTTCAGAAATCTTTCGATGTATACTGCCAGGGTTACCAATGCATGTAGTTGTTCTGCCAATGGGGCCTTCTGATACTTGGCCTCCATTGATGGGTTCCACTAGCATGCCACAGATTCCACCCTCTCAGCCGCTGCCAGCGTTGCCAGTCCATTCTACAGCTCCCATCATCGATCCTACTGACAACAACAAAGTAAAATTTAATCTTGACCTCATGGACTTAGAAGAGGATTTTGTGGAAGAACATGAGGGAGAAAGATTTCTGGCATCCTCACTCAAGTTCTTCCCTTTCATCCTGTAATGATGACTCTGTGGTTTATACCCAGAGGTCTGCTCCTGAGTATCCATCTTCCCAAGCCATGATGCAGTGAATGTGGTCTGAAATGCGCTTTGCTGTGGAAGAGGACGATTCCACAAACTGGAATGTCATGGAATTTTTGGAGGCGTCCTACCCCCATTTATAATTCCACCTATGTAACCTATATTAGAGGATGCTACTTTTGCTGCATAGTACGGACCAAACTTACTGCCTACAGTTGCTAGAAGGGCTGATAAGCAGTATCCTGCACCATTTGCTAAGCCTTATTATGCTAACCAGCCAGAAACTGAGTCTGTGTTCCTCATGGCTGTTCATTATAGGGCTTGGTGCCCCTAAAAACATGGGTATTTTGCCTCCTGATAAAAAATCTAGGAGGCTGAATATGATATGCAAACATACTTATGCCTCTGGATCCTTGGGCCTTAGGATTGCAGACTGCCAGGACTGTATGATAAAATATCAGGACAGCCTGTGGAAAGCTGTTCGTACTGCTGCTCAGGCTTTGCCTGATGGCTCTTCCAGGAATTATCTACTTAAAACATTGTCTGCTGGTGCTGAGTGTGGCAAACATTTTGCTATGCTCAGCTTATGATATCTCTGATGCTTCTGCCATGGCTGCTGGTTCTGGCATTTGCATGACAAATATTCTTGGCTTAGAGTTGCTGGCTTTGCCAGTGATGTGCAGTGGGCAAAATTGTTTGGCTATGATGTTGAAGAGGCCTTACATGGCCTTCAGACTTCATAAATAATCCTAAGGTTTATAAAGTCCCTGCATCCCACTCCTGCTAGAGGTCATGGTCGGGGTTTCTTTTATCAGCTTGCTGCCCGAGGTGGCTGTGCCTACTGTCAGCAGGGCCATGGTAGAGGCAGTGGCCCCTTCTGGTTTCCTTCCCCCGGTGCCCACATAGAAGGATCCAAAGGGATCTGTTCCAGTGGTTCTGCCTGACTCTCTTCCATCTTTCCCACCATCTCAGCTGTTAGCCTCCAGGATGAATGTGAGGGACTGGATCTCCCTGCATCTGAAACAGTGGCGGGAGATCACTACTGACAAGTGGGTTCTGGAGTTAATTACAAGGGGGCATGCTCCAGAATTGTTAAAACCCCTCCAGAGCATTCTCCATCTCCTTTTTCTCCTCTGGGCGGTTTTTTCCCCTTTCTGAAGGAAAAAGTTCAATCGTTATTCAAAAGACGTGCCATGGAACCGGTTCCTCCTCAGGAGAGAAACAGAAGGTTCTATTACAGGTACTTCTAGTACCAAAATAGAGAGGGGAGCTGCGTCCTGTGTTGGATATCCGGGATCTCGACCTCTACATCGAATACAGAATGTTTTGCATGGTATCCTTGTAAGCTCTGATCCCCCTTCTGTAAACTGGGACTGACTCTGTTTTTTTGAACATGATGGACACGTATCTCCATGTCAAGATTAGGAAATCCCACAGACAATACCTCTGCTTTATGCTGGAGTTCAGAGTATTGCCCTTTGGCTTGTCTTCTGTGTCACGGCTCTTTACAAAATTCTTAGACGTAGTTGCAGAAGCCCGTCTTAGGGAAGATCTTTTTCAGGGGTATCTCAGTCATCAGGTAATACCATATGAACCTTCACTGTTGGTGAAGGGGAATCCACACAGATTTTCAGCAGTATAACTGGGGTCGCCCACACCGTCAACAGCCATTGGCGTCACCAACCCTATATAGGTGTGAGCGGCCCACTCTCTCTCCTCACTTCTTCCCCACAGTCAACTTACTCACATGTGTCTCTGCAGAAGTTCCATCACAGTATTTTCGCCTTTTTTCAAATATGGCTTTTCTAACTTTGCCTTTTAAAAATCTCTTTTTTAAAGAGATTCTTTCTTTTTTGTTTATCTCACAAGTCAATCCTTCAACTTCTCTCTTTTTTTTTTTATTTAGTTGTTTAACCAGGTATAGCACACTAAGCTGAAAGCTTTTTTACAGAAGCAACCTGGGAGCACAAGGAGGTTAAGTGACTTGCTCAGGGTCACACAGTATTCAAGTGGAAGCTGTGGGATTCAAATCCTGGTCTGTTCTGCTGGATGTCACCAGATTTGCAGCTCAGAGCCTTAGACCACTACGCTATACTGCCCCTCTCTTCCATCGCTGCCGCTGTGGAAAGAAGATTGCCTCCACAAATGAACACTCTATCTGTGTCTGCTTTCTTGGGCTTGACCACCAAGTTTCTGACTGTGAGCTCTGCCAGAAGTTTAACCAAACAACCCTCAGGCGACACAAAAAGGCACTAAAACATTTCCCAGTGGATCAACAGGTAGCCAGTTCCAGGCAAGGGTCCTCAGCGGTTCCTGCCTCTCGGTCTCCCACCAGTTCTTCGAGCTCCCTTGCCTCCAAGGCCCAAGACAAGTCCTCTGGGAAAAGTCACAAAAAAAGACAGAGATCGCGACCACTCCCCCCGACGTCGATCTCACTCCCCAGTGACGTCTCCTTCTTCTGGGAGATCTTCATTAGCTGCACCAGCAAAGAGAACTGCTATCTAGGTCTCTGTGCCCACCAGACCCATACCGACGGCACCTCTGCCCAATTCTCAGGGTGGGCGGTTTTCGACCCCTCTGTCGATAACAGGCTCATGATCAACAGCTCTCCCGTCAAGACCTGCTCCTTCTCCTTCCAGGGCTACAGGCTCATCTGGTTCTCAGGATACAGCAGGTGGGTCATCGACACCTGTGCCATCGACCCCCCTGTTGAAGACCACCATCGACTTGAATGAAGTCCTGATCAAGTTCACTAATGTGATTGTATAGCAGCTGGGTGCCTTAAACAGGCCCCCCTCGCTGACGCCGTCAATGGCAGCTTTGTCATCGACACCTATTTGTCATCCCCAGGAGGTTCCCCATGGGCTGCGAGCAGTGCATCTGATGCAGGACCCAGATATTGAAGAGGCTGACTTCAAGGAGGAGTATTATGCAGATCTCATTCTTCCTGATGATGTGGAGGAAAAAGAGGAAGAGCTCCTGCTCTCTGACAGATCTGCAGTCTCTTCTGTCAGTGAGGACTCTGTAAAGCATACTTCCAGGTCTCCTCCTGTGGACCCCACATTTTTCAGTGTAATGAAACAATGATCCTCAGCCATGGGCTTCCACACTGAGTAAGAGGATGCCACCAGAAAAGATCTGGTGGATTTCCTGGAGATTCCTGAATCTTCCCCAAAGATCATTCCTCCAATGCTACCAGCCTTGAAGAATGTAGCCATGGCAGCCTGGCACAGACCAGACATGGTGCCAGCTATGCCCTTCATGGCGGACAGACTTTATCATGCCCCGCCAAGGTCTTCCTTGTTATGCTGCCCAGCCTGAGACTGACTCAGTGGTCATTAAGGCAGCTCATGACAGATCTAAGGCACCTAAGCACCTTAGTTCCCTTCTCCAGATAAAGAGTCTTGGAGAATTGACCTCTGGGATAAATGGGTTTATGCCTTTTCTTCTCTAGGTTTGAGGATTGCAGCCTTTCTGTCACACATGGTAAAATACCAGAATGCCAGTTGGAAGAAGGGCAAGGGTGCCGCCCAGGTCCTTCTGGAGGGAACTCAAAAGCAGGAGCTGCTACAGTGCCTCCAAGCAGCTGAGGATGTTAGAAAACACCTCCTCAGAGCCTTGTATGACATGGCTGACACAGTTTCCAGGGCAGCTGCCATGGGCACATGCCTCAGCAGACACTCCTAGCTCAGAGTATCTGGGTTTGCAGCTAATGTGCAGCAAAAAGTGCTTAATGCCCCCTTCAGTGCACCAAGCTGTTTGGCCCTAATGTCCAGGATATCATAAATGATCTGCAAGCCTCGGGCAGGGCCCTCAGGTCTGTCCACTCCCTCTACCATACCCAACCAAAGCGTAGAGGATGGCCTCCTTTTTGTAAATATAACAATAGGCCTGGGACAGCACCCCGGTCCCAGGGAAAACATAGAGCCCTGGCTCCCTTCCCCCACCCCCTCCAGTGCTGGAGTGGCTGCCAAGCACCCCAGAAGTGAGGGACCAGCCCCTAAGGCTGGCTCCACCTCTGCTTGACTCCTTGCTTTACCCCCCTACACTAGTCCTGGAACAGGAGGTGACGATCGGTTGCATGGATTCTGCAGATCATAGAAAAGGGTCACACCTTGGAGCTCATCGAGCAGCCTCCAGAAACCCCCACCTCCACCCTCCTGTTAACCCCTCCAACCCATCTGTCTATTCTCTGGGAAGAGGTGCAGTCCCTTCTGCGCAAGCAGGCCATCGAGCCAGTGCCCAGGCGCCAGAGAAACAAGGGGTTTTATTCCTGTTTTTTCCTGGTCCCCAAAGAACCGGAGATCTGAGGCCTATGCTAGCTCTAAAGGACCTCGGCCTGTATGTCCAGTACAGAAAGGTTCCGGATGGTAACTTTGCCAGGCCTAATGCCCCTTCTCAAGACAGGGGACTTGCTTAGTTCACTGGACAGGTAGGATGCTTACCTGCACTTTTTGGTCTTTCCTCCTCACAGGAAGTTTCTCCATTTTCACCTTTCAGGGTGAGCATTATCAGTTCAAAGTGCTGCCCTTTGACTTGTCCTCTGCACCGCAAGTCTTTACCAAGTGCTTAGCAGCATCGCAACAGCTTTCAGAAGGGAGGGGCTATATGTCTTCCCTTATCTGGATGATTGGCTCCTGTAGGCCCCATCCAGGGAACGCTTTTCTGACTCTGGAGCGAACTCCCCAGTTCTTCCACTCCCTGGGCATTACTGTCAACCTGCCCAAGTCGGTTCTGATACCATCCCAAAGGTTGCAGTATATAGAGGTGGTTCTGGACTCTGTGTAAAGTAAGGCCTTCCTACCCCAAATTAGGGCAGAGTGCCTCATAGCCTAAGCTCAGGCAGTTGCCATACCCACTGTTCTGCTGGCCAGACTCCATATGCGTACCCTCCAGTGGACCCTCCGGGTACGGTGGGGACCAGCACTCGGACAAGCTGGACCAACCAGTCCTGGTCTCTTCCCCAGTACGCAGGGTGCTGCAGTGGTGAAGGTGAATGGGCCCCGTGAATCTGCGTCAAGGTGTCCCTTTTCAGATCTCCTCCCTTCATCAGATCCTAACCACAGATGCTGCAGGTATGGGCTTGGGAGTGCACCTGGGTCCCTACCAGACTCAGGGCTGTTGGTCCCAATGGGAAGCCTCCCTGCATATCATTGTCCTGGAGATGAGAGCAGTGCTTCACGCCATGCAGGCCTTTCAGGATCACCTTGCTCTGGGTCAACTGCTGGTGCAGTCGGATAATCTGAGCATATTATACTACATCAACAAGTGGGGGGGGACTCATTTGTACCCCTTTTGCAGGGAGGCCATGAGGGTGTGTTACTGGGCGTTGGAGCACAGTCTCACACTCTCTGTGGTCCATGTGCCAGGCATACTAAACACCCTGGCAGAGTCTCAGCAGAACTCAGTCCAGCATGCACGACGAGTGGGAGCTTCTCGCATCCATCGCAGAAGACTTGTTCGACAGATGGGGTTGTCAAGAGTTTGACCTTTTTGCATCCCCACTCAATGCAAAACTGCCCAATTTCTGCTTGCTAGATCCAGGGTCTGGAATTTTCTGGCAAGACGCGCTATCCCCCTCTTGGAGCAGGAGGTTTCTTTATGCATTCCCTCCATTTCCTCTGGTTCAGAGGGTGCTAATCAAGTTGCAGATGGAGGGGGCCAGCGTGATTCTGGTAGCTCCATTCTGGCCTTGCCTGATATGGTTCCCTCTCCTTCAGCAGATGGTGGAGGAACCTCTGGTCCCTCTTCCCCTTTGCAGGAATCTGCTGACCCAGGCTCAGGGGACCCTGGTCCATCCCAACCTCAAGTCCCTCCATCTGCATGCCTGGTTCCTGAGAACATATCCATTGCCAGCTACGGGGTCTCGAACAGGATGGCGGACATCCTAGTGGCCACCCGGAAACCTTCCACTTGAGCCACATATGCTATGATGTGGAAGCGGTTTGTCATCTGGGTTGTCAAGCATAGCTTAGACCCTTTCACCTGCTCGGTGAATCATATCCCTGACTACCTGATCTACTGTCCAACTCAGGCCACCAGTACTGTTCCCTCAAGGTCCACCATTTGGCTATTTCTGCATTTCATGAGCCCGTGGGTGACCACAGGATTGCTCAGCTGGATGTCTCCCGTACCTTCCTTAGGTGCATCCTGCATCTGAAACCTCCAATCTGTTCCCCTGTCCCAGCTTGGGACTTGAATTTTGTTTTGAAAAAATTAACCCGGTCTCTCTTTGAGACAATCGCATCTTACGATTTGCACTTTCTCTCTTGGGAAGTGTTGTTTTTAGTTGCAATTACTTCAGCTCGAAGAATTTCAGAGCTTCAGGCCCTCTGGTGCGAGGAGCCTTATTTGATTTTCCACAAAGACAGGGTGTCTTTGCTCAAAAATCCTACGTTTCTCCCTAAGGTGGTTTCAGAGTTTACTCTCAGTCGGTCTATCCACCTTCCTATTTATTTTCCTGAATGTGCCAATCCAGGCAAAGCTCTGCTTTATACGTTAGATGTCCACAGGACTTTGAAGTACTACCTGCTTAGGACTAAGGAATCCAGAAAGTTGAAGCAGTTGTTTGTTTCCTTCACCCCGGGTAGAGAGGGCGTTTCAGTTTCTAAGCAATGTTTATCCAAATGATTGGCAAATTGCATTGTGTTCTGCTACAACAGGTATGGCAAAGATTTGCCAGGTGCTCTCAAAGCTTATTCCACCAGAGGAATGGCTACCTCGGTGGCTTCTTTCCGAGGGGTCTCAGCCACTGACATTTGTGCAGCTGCCACCTTGAGTACAGTCCATGCTTTCATCAAGCACTACAGTCAGGACATTGCCTCTAGAGCTCGTGCAGGATTTGGCAGGGCTGTGTTACAGGGATTTCTGTCTTATGTTTATGGAGATCCCTCCTCCCAGCCTGTCTGTTATGCACTTGTAACTGCTTGGGACTCGTTCCTGCAGTGTTACCTGATGACTGATACCCCTGAAGAAGATAGAACAGTTACGTAAGAACTTACCGTAACAGTAGATCTTCGTCATCAAGTGTGCTTTCCCTCCCACCATCCCCCTGCTTGGGGCTCCTGTCTAGGAACTGGCCCTCTGGTGTATCCAGCCTTTCTTTTAGGTCTGGGCACCTTTCTCTCTCTCTCTCTCTCCTCGGTCCCCCATGGCAAGAGCCTAGCTCCCTTAGTCTCCGGAGGAAAGGCCCCGCTCACTCCTATATAGGGTTGGTGACGTCGATGGCATGGGTGGTCCCAGTTGTACTGCTGAAAATCTTCCGTGTGGATTCCCTTTCATTGATGGTGAAGGTTCCTATGGTGTTACCTGATAACTGAGATTCCCTCGAAGATTTACTGTTACGGTAAGTTCTTACATAACTGTTCTATCTGTATGCATGCCCCTATCTGGACAACTGGATCCTGAAGGCCATGCTAAAACTGCAATACATAGTGACGGTCTTGGACAGAGAAGGGTCATGCTGTCCTGCCACAGGACAGGGCAAACAATCAATTGCCCCATCTCTCTTGGTATACAGGAACCATGATGCTGTGCGAGAACAATGTTACATCTCCTGGGTCTCGCGACTGCAGCCACAGTGATTGCCATTGGCACGTCTTCATACGAGGCTCCCTCAGTGGACACTCAGGGTCTAGTGAGATCAGGTGTGTTTTTTTTTTTTTTTTTTTTTTTTAGAACTCTTTTTATCACCCTCCTTTTTGCCATTGACCTCACTCCGGCATGGACACTCGGCTGTTGGCTCTACCTGCCCGCCTGAAGTTCCAGTTGCATGACTCCAGTTGAGGGACACCCTTCATCCACACAGCACTGCCCTAACCCCTCGGTTTTGAGTCCCCCGAGGAAGGACCGCCACTCCTGCCGGTGCTCTATCTAGAATGTTGGCGGACGTGACTGTGCTTAGGAAGAACCGGAGCAAGCTTCCTGGGAATCCGGCTGGGCGTGGGGCCATTGCCACTGTCTCCGCCTTTGCCTATCAGTGAAGAGGGGTTTCACTTGTTACTCCCTCATGGTGCGGCGTGCAGTGACGTCAGCGTGGTACCACTCCCACAGCCTGCCGACAGCAGTCCCAACTGCTTGATCCTCACTACTGGACGAGTGCCCCCAGCCTCCACAAGGTGCCACTGCTAAGTGAGGATTTCCCCCTGTACCCACCCCAGAAGAAGAGAGCAGTACTCTGGATGCTCGATCTTCTCCTTCCCCTGCGGCCCAAGCTCGTTCCCAAACCTGGGTCGCCGGCATGGCGTGAGGTGCAACGTCCTATGCCTCAACCCTCAGTGCCACCGGGCCAGTGGGATCAGTTGATGGAAGAATTGAAACAAATTATTCTAGTCATATCTCCTCGTCTCCTATAGCTGTCAGGCACCAGGACCACAGGGAAATTTTTCTAGCTAGCAGTGTACTGGTGCCACCCACGATGACGTCAGCCAACATCACACCTCACAGATATATATTATAGTGGTGGGGTCACGCCACTATAGTTGGGGTTCAGCAGTCACTTACATACTAAAGTCAAAAGTTTGGGCGTTAATAACTTTGGACCCATTCAATGGATTGGCCTGAAATTTGGAATGTGTGGTGGGGCATGGTAGATCTCTTGATTTGCCAAATTGCGTTTCGGTCGGACTTACAGTCTTTGCGCACGAAAACGCTGCAAAATGCTAAATTATCCATTTTTGAAGGCAGCTTTTGGGATTCTGTATGTGGTCCTGTGAAGCTGCCATGTGGTGTCTGCTCTGCAAGATGGCTTGTTTGAAAGAGCTTTGGTGGCAGAACATGTCACCTTTTGTTTAGTGAAAAAATATTAAGGCATTCAAAAGTTATGCCACTTTTAAGTTCCCATTATAAGTCAATGGGAAAATTTATATGTATGTTTTTGAACACAGAATGGGGTTCTGGCCATCACGTCCCACTTGGCAGTCAAAGAATTTGTAGCCTTGTGGGTTCTAGAATCTTTGTCCCCAAGAATTCTTTGATCGCGAGGTCCGCCATCTTGTTTTTAATTTTCCGATCGGAAAAACGCAAATATCTCAGCTCAGAGGGTCACTTCTGAAGTAAAACTTAGATGGGTTTTACTCAGGGGACTCCGATCTATCAAGCCATGCATTTGGTTTGATCGAAATCGGTCTAAAAATAGAGTTCTAATCTTTTAAAATCTTAGTTTGCAGCTCGCTAACTGTCTTTGATTGCGAGATTCTTTGATCGCAATCGTGCATCATGAGGAGGGATGAGATGGCCAAATTTAAAAATCAATTTTCTCAGCCCAGGGTACCCTAGAAGTCAATTGAGGTGCGTTTTGCTCAGAGGGCTTCATTCTTACAAACCATGGTGGTGGTTTACCGCAGTTCTTTGAAATGTTTAAATTAGAGCAGTTTTTATTCTTTGGTCGTGCTGCAAATTCTTTTGATCAAATTGTTTGATTGTGCTGTGATCATGAGGAGGGATGAGATGGCTGAATTAAAAAGTAAAATTTCTCATCCTGGGGTGCTCCTAGGAAGACAAATGAGGATGGTTTTACTAGGGGCTTAGTTCTGACGAACCATGGTGGTGGTTTACTGCAATTCTTTGAATTTTATCAGTTACAACTGTTTTTATTCTTTGGTCATGACCCTGCAAATTCTTTGATCGTGAGATTCTTTGATCGACATCTTTGATCGTTAGGGAAGGACAAGATGGCCAGATTTTTTATAATGGAATAGATAGGGACATTTTACCAATCCTTAAGATTGAATATCTCGGAAACTGTTTGTTCTTTTTACTTGAAATTTGGAGGGTGTTTACGGCATGTCCTGCTGATGTGAATTATAGTGTTTACGTGTCAGAGAAAAACATTTTTGTGGAGATATTGTGGGATGCACTTTACGTGTTGTGGACAGTGTTTTGGATTGTGTTGGTGGCTTGAAATTGATAGGCTGCCTTGCCTTAGTGTCATGGATGTAGTTTTCAGTTGTGTGTGTTAAAATGGCAGCAGGTGTGGAATTGTGCCATTCTGATGAATGGAAATGTTAAATTTTGACATGTTGTATCTCGGACACGGTTTTGTATTTTTACTTGAAATTTGGAGGGTGTTGACGGCATGTCCTGTAGATGTCAATAGCAGTGTTTATGTGTCGGACAATATATTGTTTGCAGGGATATTGTGTGTCACATTTTACATTTTGTGGACAGCATTTTCTATTCCTCTACTAGATTAACATTTGTTTGGTGGCTGGCTTTGCTGTTGTCAATATACTTTTTAGTCATTGGGTGTGTAATGTGGCCCAACACTTACAAGCTGGTCGGGCCCTGCGCTCCCACCAACTTGCTCAACTTTCTACTTTTCTATTCTTTCTTAAAAAGTACGGAAAATCTATGACAAAAACTTTGTTAATGCATCAGTTAGGATTCTTCTACAGCAAAAAAGCGAGGAAATTCAATTTTAGGGTTCCGACCCTATTAGTTGAGCGGTATCTTTCTTTTTTATCAAAAGGTAGCTTACAGTATTAAAAAAAGGTTCTGAAAATAAGCCCCATAAGCTTGCATGGGGCGTCCCCATGCTTTCCCTGGTAGCACGTCACAAAATGGGGGTGCGCGAGGGCGGAGCAGGCTATCTAAGAAGTGGGAAGGGATCGGCTAGCTTGCGGTTTTAACAAATTATGATCCCTTCCCAAAGTTTGATGCGTGAGTAAAAACAATATATATTTTTACACAGCGGTGCTATCGCCGTCCCAGGGTAGCAGGCTATGAAGCCCAAAGTGTGATATTGGTACATCACACATTTACTTTAAGTATCATTCATAGAGAAATCTATAGGTCAAGCTGTATATACTTCTAGCTTCCTTGTCTTTGTGAGGTGTTGCGGATTATTGCAGTAGGTACACAAGAGAGTTGACTCACCCTCCTGGCGGAGACCAGGTTTTGAGAACTCACAGTGGTTTTTTTTTGGTTTTTATGTTAGTGTTTTTGGTCCTCGAAGGGAGTTCAGCCCAAGCCCACACACCGTCCCCCCATGCCCAGGCTTCCCCCCCATGTGGGGCCATGGGAGCGGGACTCCCCCCACCCCCAGCAGAGCCACAGTGGTTTTAATTGTTTCCAAACTTGCCCCAGTTAGATATAGATAGGTTGTATCTATTAGGTTTCTTTTTGTTTTTATTAATAGTTTGTGATTTTGTTTTTCATAAGTATAAAGTAATTACATAAATTCATGTTTGAGGCATGAAGGACTGCTTGCTACTTATGGATGTGGTAAGCAATTTAACAAATGGATTTGTATTACTTATAGAGACTGGGTGACATACGCCACCGGTTACCGTAAATGAATACTATGTGAGATTGTGCTGTCAAATGGAATATGTTCCAAATGCTGTAAACTTATTTATTTTAATAAAGTATAAAAAAAGAAAGGGAGATCACCCTTGCTGGGGAGTGTGGGAAGGGAAGGCCACACGGGGGCCTTTCACAGTCTTGCACCAGGACCCAGTAAATCCTAATGCTGGCTCTGTATTATGTCTGCCTGAATTGGCTGCTTACTTGTTGTATCTCTAGGGGTCTCTTGGTGTTCATATTAGAGTTTTGGGTGAAGTAAGCCAGTTTCCAAATGTCATGGTGGCCAACCCATCAGTAAGGTTCAGTCCCTAACCACTGTGTGGCTCTCTCTATTAGCATGCTTCTCACCAGTTAACCAACACACTGGTTGGGGATTGCACTGTAATGAAAAGAAGCCAGTGTAGGCAGTGCACCTTAAATATATAAGAGGCAGTTCTATTTTAGAATACAGACCCAGCTGCTGTGTGGTCCACTGTGATGCTTAGTAGCTGTGCTTACTTCACAAAGAGCTCTGATATGAACACCAAGATACCCCCACTCCAATTAAAGATAAAATAAGTAAGTAGCCAGTTCACACAGAAAGAATACTGTGTTTTAAAAATTTGCTGGGGGGGGGGGGTTCCAGAATTCTCGTTTTTAACTGATGTATGCCATAAAGCAGTAACACCTCAAATGAAAACAAAAATCATTTACATTTTTTGGGATGAGCAAGGGTTAAACTCTTAATTTTGTGTTTGTCATTGTAGAGAGCAGTGATGGGGCACTGGCTGGGAGGGAACTCTCATATACTCCTGTTGTCATGCCTCCCAGCAGGAGTTACTGTAGACAGCAGTGTAGGAACACTGGCTGGGAGAGAACTGTCATATACCCCAGTCGTCACCTTTACCAGTCGGAGTCGCTGTGGTCAGCGGTGTAGGAGCACTGGTTGTGATGGAGCTCCCAGACACTCCATCCTAAATCTCTTCCCTCAGGAGTCACAGTAGACAGCATTGTAAGTTTCACAGGCTATAAGGGAGCACTCAGATATTCAAGCCCAAACACTCCTAGCAGGAGTTACTGTAGACAGCAGTGTAGGGGCACTGGCTGTGAGGGAACTCTTGGCTACTCCAGCCCCAACCTCTCACAGCAGGAGTTACTGAGTTACTGTAGACAGCAATGTAGGAGCACTGACTGTGAGGGAACTCCTAGATAATCCAGCTCCAGCCTCTTCCCAGCAGGAGTTACTGCAGACAGCAGTGTAGGGGCACTGGCTGTGAGGGAACTCTTGGCTACTCCAGCCCCAACCTCTCACAGCAGGAGTCACTGTAGACAGCAATGTAAGAACACTGAGTGTGGGAGAACTCTTAGA
The DNA here is from genome assembly GCA_016271365.2 of Neoceratodus forsteri. Classification (NCBI taxonomy): domain Eukaryota; kingdom Metazoa; phylum Chordata; order Ceratodontiformes; family Ceratodontidae; genus Neoceratodus; species Neoceratodus forsteri. The sequence continues at coordinate 1,057,770,904 of CM028130.1, read as the reverse complement.
TACTCCAACCTCTCCCAGCAGGAGTTACTGTAGACAGCAGTGTAGGGGCACTGACTGTGAGGGAACTCTTAAATACTCCAGCCCCAGCCTCTCCCAGCAGGAGTTACTCTAGACAGCAGTGTAGGGGCAGTTGCTGTGAGGGAACTCTTGGATACTCCAGACCCAACCTCTGCCAGCAGGAGTTACTGTAGACAGCAGTGTGGGGACACTTGCTGTGAGGGAACTCTTGAGTGCTCCAGTCACCACATCTCCCAGCAGGAGTTACTGTAGACAGCGGTGTAAGAGCACTGACTGTGAGGGAACTCATGAATACTCCAGCTCCTACCTCTCCCAGCAGGTAGTAGTGTAGGTGCACTGGCAGAAGTGGAGCTCTCCTTTACCATCCTGGATTCTCCTTGCAGAATCATCAGTGTAATTACTTTCACTGAAGGTATTTGTTCACAAGGTGAAGAACTGAAACTGTCCAGAATGTATTTTTTTTGGGGGGGGGTCATTTGCTTCAGGAGACTTTTTTTTTCTAGTTTTAAGAATTATTGTTGACATTGACATTAGATTCACCTCTGTTACTGAATTGATGTGCCTAGGCCAATGGTTTCAATTTCGGTAATGTTTTTTGTTCTTGCTTTTCCATCTAGATTAAATGTAAATGACATTCAGGAGACATGCCAAAAGAACGCTGCGGCAGCTCTCAGTTCTGGGCGCAGGGACCTTGTGCAGGTACCAACATTGTGTTTTTTTTACCACTGAAAAGCTGTATATCCATTTCATTTTCCATGCCTCCCTAAGGGCCTTTTTTTTCTGCTTATGCCATAATAACATATGTTGTCTTAGAAAATCTTTCCCCATATATAGTACTATAGGGAATATTCCATGGGTTGCCTGTAACTTTGGAAGAGAAAGTTGACCTTCTAGGACCGTGGATATGTTGTTCATCCACACTGTTTGGCATGTCCCTTTCAGATCAGCTGGAAGTCTTCAAGCTAGCTTCTCCCACCCACCCGGGTGGTATATACCTCGGCTTCACCCCATGACACCATATCTTCCTTTCCGCTGGTAGATATAGGTTGCTTTCCTCGTGCTTTCGCATTTCGTTGGCCCTGGCTTTCAAATTGTCGGTTTTACCAAAACTCAAACTCGTTCAAGTTAGCGATCGTGCTTTTTCAGTATCTATCATGGAGGAGAAATCTTCCCTGGGATTTCGCCGGTGTCCCTGCAGCCAGAAGATGTCGCGCACCGATCTCCACCTCACGTGCGTCTACTGCCTAGGTGTTGGCCATGACACCTCATCGTGTAGTTTTTGCTTGGCCTTCCATCCCAATGTCCTGGACAACCACAGGGCACGTCTGAAGCTGGGGAGACCGGAAAAAAGGAACCCTCTAGTGAAATCGAAGGAGGCTAGGTGGGCGGTTTCCGCGTCCGCGGGCTCCGCCGATCAGCTGGAACAGATTAAGGTGTTCGAGGAAGAAACCGCTTGTGCTTAAGCCAATTGAAGCTTCTTTGTCCTGCTGAACCTGGGCTCCATCTTTATGGGATCTTTCAAGGAGTTGTGCCAGTCTCTCCTCTCCCGGGGTGAGGCGCCCTCAGGCTCACAGTCCTCCCGCTGTTGGAAGAGAGATAAAGACCCATTGTCTTTGTCTCGGCGAAGACATTCTTGGAACCGAGAAAGGTTCAAGTCCCAGAACAACGTGGTCTTGACCTCAGTCAAGATCGCATCCTCGGCTGCCGGCTGCACAGATCTTCCGCCTGGCCAGGGGACTGAGGACGTGGGCAACAAGGCCTAAATTATCCTCAACCCGATTGACCCTTTGTCACCGGGTGTGGCCGATGACTCATTAGAATGGACTCCGGTCCTGGTATTTCCTGATGAAGAGACCCAGCCCGCTGGGGTTCCCATCAAGGATCCGGTTCTGGACCCTCGGGTTTCACCAGTTCCGGTGTCTCCTGATCAACTGAGTCGGCCTCCCCGATCTCGGTCGAGGTCTAGGACCCCCTCGGCCGAATGGCAGAGGAAGAGCCATAAGCACTCTAAGTAGAGGCTGCTGATCTTGACCAGGCAGAAGCCGGCTCCGCCGCCTACCCCGGCCATTACTTGGCTGTCATCTCCCAGGCCAAAGCCGACCCCTCCGGAACCGAAGCCTCTGGTTCCTCCATCTGTGGGGCTGGCCCGTCCCCCGGTTTGGCCTATTCCGGTCTCCCCACCCATTCGGGTGGAGCTGCCGCCTAAGCAGCCTGCAGGAGGGGCTCCCTTGAAAGGGGATCGACTGGACACTGGGCTTCCCGGCGTCTGTCGGTTACTGTCAGCCCTGAACGCCATCAGCGGATCGAGGGTGATTCCGGCGGTAGACCGCTGTATCCCGACTCCTCGGACTTGGATGTCACCGGGCTGCACTCTCATCCTTGGGATGATGAGTTGTCTGTTGGCACAGGGATGGAGGAAGGTCCTTCCTCCTTCCAAGGGATTCTCTGTCTCATTTCTGACTCTACCAGAATGCCCCTGGAATCTATCCAGAAAAAGGCAGAGTACTTTGTCACAGATATTCTAAAGAGAGGGGACACCCCGACGGAGGCCTTTTCAGTGGCCGAAGCCATTGTTGGCCCGGCCCTTGAACTCTAGCAGTGCCCTGCCTCTTGTCCGGCTCCCTCTGCCCGCATGGCCCGCAAATATGCGGTGCCCATGGGGTCCCTTGCGGGGTTCACAGAGCATTCTTCGGCCGGGAGCCTGGTGACCGCCTCTGTGTTCAGACGTACTGGTAGTTCAACTGACACTGACTGACCTACGGACAAGGGGTCCAAAAATATGGACCACTCTGCCCGAAAGGTCTGTGCGGCCTCTTCTGTGGGCCTTCGTCAGGCCAGCTCGGCCGTCATAATGGCACAATTCTCTCATGCCCTTCTCGGGTCATTAGATGAAGTCCTCCCTCATCACCTCACGGACATGCAGACCACGGTTAAACAGGTCTGTGACCAGGGCCGTGCTGTTGCCAAACAGCAGATCCAGATGGCCCTGGACATCGGTGATTCCTGTGCCCGCTCGATGGCTGCCGCAGTGGTCTCTCGCAACAGGGCTTGGCTGAGGCTTTCCTCCTTCCCGGCGGATACTCAGCATAAGCTTGCTGATGTGCCTTTCCTGGGGACCGACTTGTTCGGTCCAGGAGTGGCCGGTCACCTACAGCGTATAGAACAGTCCAGTACCACCTTGGATGCCACTTCCGCAAAAGGTTCTTCGGGCAAGAACCAGCAGAAGAAGAAGAAGAAGCCCTTTTGGCACGTCCCCCTGCCGTAAAGCCTCACTACCAGAGGACAGCAACAGCAACATCACCGGCAAGCTGAAGCTTGGTGCCCTTGGCCCAAGCCTGGTCCCCAACAGGGCCGCAAAGGAGGCCGAGGCTCAGGTCCTGGAGCCTCCTTCTCCTTCTCCTACTCCTCTAAGCCTGCCCAGCGATGGGGTAGGGGTTGCCACCCCTATCTCCGTCACACCAGCTTTGGGCCCTCCCGTGTGGGGTCAGCTCCGCCACTTCCTTTCTGCCTGGTCTGCTATCACCTCGGACAGGTGGGTTCTCGAAGTGGTCAGTCAGGGGCTGCCTCTAGAATTCGAGCAGTACCCTCCAAGCTGAGCCCGCGCCCCTTGGGAGGAATGGATTTCCACGTGCACCCAGTCGGCTCTTCGAGATGACGTGGCTCAGCTCCTCCACAAGGAGGCAGTAGCCCCTGTGACGGAACCTCCAGCAGACCCAGGCTTTGTCTCCAGGTACTTCCTGGTGCCAAAGCAGACGGGGGGTTGGCTCCCCATTCTAGATCTCTATGACCTGAATCGGTTTCTCAGGTCTTGCACCTTTCAGATGGTCACTCTGTCCCAGATCATACCATCCCTGGAGCGAGACGTGGTTCTGTCCACTGAATCTGCAGGATGCGTTCTTTCACGTCCCAATCCATCCATCCCATCAGTGGTTCCTCCGCTTCAGGGTCGAAGAGACCCTGTACAAGTTCCGAGCCATGCCGTTTTGCCTGTCATAGGCCCCACGGGTCTTCACCAAATGCATTGCAGTGGTGGCAGCCCATATTCAATGTTGAGGAGTCCGAATCTACCCTTATCTGGATGACTGGCTTCCGGCAGGTCCCACCCAACAGGAGGTCAGGGATCTGGCCCTCCAGACCTGCTCCCAACTCGGCCTCCTGATCAACGAGGCCAAGTCAGAACTCGTACCTTCCCAGGTGATGGGCTTCATCGGGGCAGAGCTCGACTCTTGTCAAGTCAGAGCCCGATTCCCGGCAACAGGGTGGAGGTTCTCTCCTCCTTTGCCCAATCATTTCTGGTTGGGCACTTTCGCCCTGCCCAGGACTTTCTGCGCTTTCTGGGTTACATGGCAGTGTGCATCTAGGTGGCCTGTTGGGCCCGGTTGCATATGCGCTCCTTCCAATGGGAGCTGGCCGCACAGTGGACTCAGCGATATGGTCATTTCAACCAGCTGATCACTGTAACCCAAAAGATGTGGGATGCTCTCCAATGGTGGACCGCCCCAGACCGGTTGTAGGAAGAGATCCCATTTGTCCACCCTGAGCCAACAGTCGTCCTTTATGACCAGTTCCTTTCTCATAGGCTGGGGAGCCCACATGGGGGACAACAGGGCCCACGGGTTCTGGACCCCTGAGGAGTCCCAATGCCACATCAACATATTGGAGCTCAGAGCTGTTAGACTGGCACTGTCAGCTTTCGCTCCTCAGCTCTGGGGTCAAGGTGTTCAAGCTCAGATGGACAATACCATGACCATGTACTCCCTCAACAAACAAGGCGGCACGCACTCCCGTCTGCTGTGCAAGGAGGCTCTCTACATCTGGACCCTCGTAAGCCGGTTGGGGGCGGATCTCCTAGCCATCCATGTGGCAGGAGCCTTGAACCAGTTGGCGGATGCTCTCATTCACATAGGCCAGACATCCTACGAGTGGTCTCTCCATCCAGAGGTGGCTTGCAACCTGTTCTCCCATTGGGGCAAACAGCTGGTGAACCTGTTTGCCTCCAGGGAAAACACCAGGCTGAGGCTGTATCATGCCCACTCCCCTCAGCAGGGCTCGCTGCAGGGGGGATGCCTTCTCGAGGCCGTGGACCCCGGGCCTCCTCTACGCCTTCCCTCCATTTCCCTTGATCCACAAGGTGTTAGTCAAGATGAGGAGGGACAAGGTAAAAGTGATTCTGGTAGCCCCAGACTGGCCACGCCAGTTCTGGTACCCAGATCTTCTCAGCATCAGCTGCAGGCCCCCGGAGTGGCTTTGTACACTCCTGGACCTGATATCTCTCAACCAGAGGAAGGTCTTCCACCCAGACCTTCAATCCCTGCACCTCACAGCCTGGTACCTGAGTGGCTAAAGTTCCAAGCTTTGGGTCTTTCCATGTTTACACCATGGTGGAGGCATCTAGAAAGGAATCGACCAGAAAATGTTACGCCTTCAAATGGAAAAGGTTTTTCGTTTGGTGTCAGGGTAAGGGTCTGGACCCCTTATCCTATTCTGTGGCTAATATTCTCGACTACCTTTGGTCTCTCTCCAAAGGGGGTCTGCGGTCATCGACCCTTAGGGTGCACCTGGCAGCCATCTCTGCTTACTGGGCGCGGGCCGGTCAGCTGACATTGGTGCAGGAGACAGTGGTCGGGCACTTTTTCAAAAGCCTGGATCACATATCCCCTCCGGTGCGTGAACCTCCACCTCCGTGGGATCTACTGCTGGTTTTGGCAAAGCTCATGGGCAAGCCATTCAAACCCATGCACAAGTGTGAGCTGTCACACTTGTGGAAGACGGCCTTCCTGGTGGCTATCACATCAGCCAGAAGGACGGGGGAGCTCCAGGCGCTTTCGGTGGACTCCCCTTATCTGGTCTGTCACAGGGTCAAAGTTGTCCTGCGCCCCCACCTGAAATTCCTTCCGAAGGTGGTGTCAGAGTTTCACCTTAACCAGGTGTTGACTCTGCCAGTATACTACCCTAATTACACCTCGGACGCAGAGTACAGGCTCCATACTTTGGACCTGAGACATGCTCTCTCCTATTATAAGGAGAGGATGGCGGAAATTCGTGGAGAAGTTCGCCAGCTGTTTGTCACCTACGCTGAAGCTGCTTCTGGCAGACCTGCAGCCAAATGGACCATTGCGAGATGGATTACATCATGCATAGGTCTGTGCTATGAGTTGGCGGGCAAGGAGCCTCCCAGAGGGATCAGAGCTCATTCTACCTGCCATACTGTTGCATTGGTGGCTGCTTCCAGGGAAATCCCTATCCAGGAAATCTGTCGGGCTGCTACCTAGAAGTCGGCTAACACCTTCATTACCCACTACCACATTGACCTAGAGTCATGCTGGGATGCTGGTTTTGGGTCCTCAGTTCTCCAATCTCTGTTCCCTAAGTAGGGATGTGCACCTTGCCTCCCCCACCTGGAGAACTTCTTGGAGTCTGCCAAACAGTGTGGATGAACAATATATCCACGCTCCTAGAAGAACAGGTTACTCACCTGTAACAGTAGTTCTAGGAATGGTATATGTTGTTCATCCACACAGACCCACCCGACCTCCCGGCTGCGGCTGCAGACAACCTGGATTCCAGTGGGCTAAGATCTGGTGTCATGGGGTGGAGCCAGGTATATACCACCCAGGTGGGTGGGTGGGTGAGTGGCAGGAGCTAGCTTGAAGACTTCCAGCTGATCTTAAAGGAAAGGGACATGCTAAACAGTGTGGATGAACAACATATACCACTCCTAGAACTACTGTTACAGGTGCGTAACCTGTTCTTATTGATCTCATGCAACAAGTGGCAGAGTACAGTATGGGCATGAACTGCTAGATTCAACAAGGTCTGCTGTCCACTCTTAATTAATTCAGTATTTACAGGCAGTCCATAGAATGTCCTAGTTATACAATGTTCCCTGTTCTAACAACATGAATTAGAACAGCCCGTTCAAACTTGTGAATCCTCACCACAAGGTGCATCTGTGCCCCATAACACAGAATGTTTTTCAGAGAGGCTTTCTCACTGTGCTGATCTTCCTGGACATAAGTCTCCACCACTCATTCACACTATTGGGATCTGCGCCGGGGGCACTAGGACCCATCGGGAGCAAACTTTTTGCTGGAGAGTCGATGCCAGATATGGCACCGCGAGGAACGGTGTCGCCGTGAGCCCTAGCTCGCGCGGCAATGACTATCTCAAGGCGTCGACTCCAACCGCCTCAGTGTTCCTTTTTTTTTCCCATTGCCGAAAAGCGCTTTAGTGACGACGCCACTCGCTTCGATGGAGTCAAACTTCAAACTAGCAGCATGGTTTTCAGTTTTTATTATTTTGTAGTATTATCTCGATACAGTATCGCTTGAGGTTATTCTTATTTTTTAATAAAATTGATAAAGAAGTCTCAGCCTACTCTTGACGGAGTCGACCATGAGCAGGTCAGGTGATCGGTAGGGAGATCAGATGAAAGCTGTTCAGCCAGTCGGCTGGGTCCGCCGCCTTCTCCGGAAGGAGGGTCTGACAACGGTCAGTCCAATGCCGGGGGATGGGGTCCCGTCATGAAGCAAAAAGCCAAACAGTCGCATTCTCGGCACCGCTCGGCCTCGAAGCCTTCTTCGACCCACAGGTCCAAAAGAAGCATCACTCGAGGTCGCCCTCTGATACGTCTCGCGCATAGACGCCGGTTATCGAGGCTGGTTGCGGTCTCCTCCTTCGGAGTCACCAACAGCGACTTCTGGCAACCAAGTCTTCAGACATCAGAGTTCACCCGCCCACAGGTAGGTCTTCAGATGAGTAGTTTCATCAGTGGGCGCTCTTTTTGGAGCAATGGGCTCGGAGGTTGGTTCGGCTGCCTGGCTTCGGTGCGTTAAGTAGGCGCCTCGGGCTCTCTGGGCGACCAGGTAGGAGCAGTTGGACTTTCCTGAGCGCAGCAGTGACTACCTCCTAGTTGCCGTCGACTCCCGTCTTAGGTGTCCCCACATGGCCCCGGCGCGGGGGCCACACCGATGCCCATATCTCCTGCTCTTTTTCCTTCCAAACCTGTTTTTCAGTCTCTGGGGGCACCTTCGGTGCCGTGCGGCTTTGCGGCGCCGTCCTCGGCGTCACGCGGCTTCGCGGCATTGCTTGCGGCCGTTCGGCGCCGTGGCGCCGTCCTCAGTGCTGTCACGGCTTCTCGGCGCTGTTTGCCCGGCATCGCGTGGTTCTCGTAGTTCTCGCGGCGTGCGCCTCACTAGGCGGCGGGGCTCCCGGATACTTTCCTTTGTCTCTTTCCTCCTTCCTCTTCTGGCTTTCATCCCTTTCCTGTCCAAACAGTCCTCCTGGACTGTCAGGAGATAACGTTGAGCCTGACCCAGACCTTCGGCTGGGCGATGGGTGGACAAAGCAGGATCTTTACTGCTGCAGAGCCTGTGGTCGAGGACCTGTCATTTAAGTCTCTGCTGAAAAATATGATTTCACACTTTCTCTCCAGACTACAGACATCGATCCTGGGAAATTGCTAAGACTCCAGTACCTTCATGCCTCGGAGATCCCTACAGTTTGACTCCTCCGATTCAGTCTTCCTTCGGGACGTTGTCTCAAATGGTATGGAATAATCCTGTCTCTCTTCATCGGTGGCTAAATCCATTGATAGGAAATATTCAGCCCCAAGGATGGCCCCATTTGGCATCCCAAGCTTTTACTGGGATCTATATAGTCCTGGCAGAGAATGATAAGGTCGTCCTTCCTCAAACCACTACAGCTCGACCTATTAACAAGGAATCTCGTAAGATAGACACCTTAGGTAAGAGAGTTTTTGCTGCTTCTACCCTAAGTATGCATATTGCCAGTTATCAGGGCTACTTTTCTCAGTACGAGTGTATCCTGTGGCACTCTCTCAAGCAAATGGTTGAAGCTCTTCCGGACTCGGATTCAAAACCAGAGCTTCTCCAAACCATTACCAGGGGTATTGAATCTAACAACCAACAGGTTAAAGCAGCCATGGACGCTTTCGACTCTGCTTCCCGTTCAGCAGCTGCTGGTATTTGCACCGCCGCCATTCCTGGCTGCGCCAAGCTTCACCAATGATGCGCAACAGCAGGTAATGGCATTGCCCTGATGGTGCATATCTTTTTGGTCCTCAGGTCGAGCAAGCTCTAGAAGCTACACAAAGACTAGGTCAGCCATTAGTTGGCTAGACCCCTCCTGCCCTCTAGAGGGCATGCCAGTAGACGCCAGTTTCATAACCGTCAGTCCTTTCAAGGCAGAGGTAGTTTCCATAAGAACCAACCTGCCCAACCTCAAAAGAAGGCGCAGCAAAGCGCAAGGGCCCAAAGCATGGCGCTACTTTGTAAAGTGCTGGCCCAAGTCCCACCTCAGCTGCCCGAGGTGGACTTTTCCTCTCCGGTGGGAGGTCGGCTGATGCACTTCTACAGCCAGTGGAAATCCATAACTTCAGACAAATGGGTCCTTCGGATAATCCGCAAGGGGTACTCACTCAATTTTATGGAAACTCCTCCGGATTGTCCTCCCAAACGGCAGCCCAGGCTGTCGGCCCTTCAGTCAGACCTTCTCACCGCTGAGATTCAGGGCCTTCTAAACAACAGGGCAGTAGAACTTGTGCAGCTGTATCAACGAAACACGGGGTTCTACTCTCACTACTTTCTGGTTCCAAAGAAGTCTGGCGGAATGCACCCCATTCTGGATCTCAGAAAGCTAAACAAATTTCTCCCCAAGGAGAAATTCAAAATGATTTCTCTAGGGACCCTGTTACCCTTGCTTCATCAGCATGACTGGTTAGCTTCCCTAGACATGCAGGATGCTTACCAGCACATTCCCATTCACCCGAGACATCACAAATTCCTGAAGTTTGTGGCTCTGGGACAACATTATCAGTTCAGAGTCCTGCCCTTTCGGCCATCCTCGGCGCCGTGAGTTTTTACAGAATGTTGTGCAGTTCTTGCAGCACACCTCAGAAAACTCGGAATACAGGTGTTCCCTTATCTGGACGATTGGCTTCTGGCAACTCCTTCCAGGCAAGGGACTCCGGACACCGTAGAGACGGCCTCTCAACTTCTTACGTCCATGGGAGTCCTGCTGAACCTCAAGAAATCACAGCTGCAGCCCTCGCAGAGGCTTCTTTTCATAGGGACCCTTCTGGACACATCCTGTGCGAAGGCTTTTCTTCCAGAGGACAGAAGGAACGATATCCTTCTGATGGCCCATTACATCGGAGAGAACAGGTCAGTTACAGCGCTCTCGATGCAATGGATGCTGGGCCTCATGGCATCCTCAGTGTTCACTGTACCTCTGGCCCGTCTGCACATGAGAACCACCCAGTGGATGCTCAGTACTGAGTGGTCTCCGACCACTCACCTGCAGTCCTACCTTATCAAGGTGACAGAACCCCTACGGAGGTCTCTCACCTGGTGGTCTCAAGAGGACAGTCTCCTGCAAGGATACCCCTTGGCCCCTCTGGACCATCAGATCTCCATTACCACAGACGCCTCACTTATGGGATGGGGAGCCCACTGTCAGGCTCTCCACACTCAGGGTGTGTGGACTCAACTCGAGTCTCAGCTTCACATAAATGTCCTAGAAATGAGAGCTGCCCTTTATGGTCCGAGCTTTGAAGGACATTCTTTGTCACAAGAATATTCTCCTCCAAACGGACAACAAAGCAGTGATGTATTACATCAACAAGCAGGGCGGTGCTCATTCTACCCCTTATGCAGAGAAGCGATGAGGGTCTGGGAATGGTGCTTGGAGCACAAGGCTCTAATTCAGCAATCCACCTGCAGGCTCAGAACGACTTGGCAGACCGTCTCAGCAGAACAGAGACAGATCCTCACGAGTGGTCTCGACTCAACCATAGTTCAGTCACTATTCAAGAGTGGGGAACTCCGGACCTGGACCTTTAAGCGCCCTCACTCAACGCAAAACTGCCTCTCTTCTGCTCCAGAAATCCAGGGCCTGGCATTTTTGTCAGGATGCTCAGGCTCGGTGGACAAAGCTTTCTTTTACGCTTTTCCGCCTCTTCCTCTAATTCAGAGAGTACTCCTCAGTTCTGAGTCTCAGGGAGACAAGATGATTCTCATTGCTCCCTTTTGGCCTCGACAACTGTGGTTTCCACTTCTCAACAATATGTTGGCAGTTCCTCCGAGACCACTTCCCCTGCAAATGAACCTTCTAACTCAGGGACCGGTGGTCCATCCCAATCTGAGATCTCTTCACCTTCACGCTTGGCTCCTGAAGAGGTAGAAGTAAATCGGTTCAATGTCTCTCGAAGAGTTTCAGATATCCTTCTGGCTGCGCGGAAACCAGCCACTCGGAAAACTTACACAGCTAAGTGGAAGCGCTTTTCCCTCTGGTGTGCAAAGTCCACTTTGAATCCTTTCTCCTGCCCTCCGGATAAAGTTTTAGAGTACCTTTTGGACCTCTCAAACTCAGGTCTTCAGTACTCTACAGTTAAGGTTCACCTTAGTGCCATTTCAGCGTATCATGAGCCGGTTTTTTCTCTTTCACTGGCTCAGTTACCTATGGTTAAGAGATTTCTTAAGGGCATTCTGCACACCAGACCCCCTACAAGATGTCCGGTTGCAGCCTGGGACATTAATCTTATGCTAGACATGCTCACCCAGAAACCCTTTGAGCCTCTAGCTACCTGTGAACTAAAGTTAATCACCTGGAAGACTGCCTTCCTAGTGGCCATTACCTCAGCTCGTAGGGTCTCTGAGATACATGCTCTGGTCACAGACCCTCCGTATACTGTGTTCCATAAGGACAAAGTAGTCCTTCGCACTCATCCTAAACTTCTTCCTAAGGTTGTGTCAGAATTTCATCTTAACCAACCTTTGGTTCTTCCCTCTTATTTTGCGGACTTCCAAAATGAAGGAGAACGCTCTCTTCACTCTGGATGTTAAGAGGGCCTTGCGTTTCTACTTGGATAGAACCAAGGATTTTCGTAAAGCCCAGCAACTGTTCGTTTCCTTCAGTGAGGCTCCGCTGGGTCAACCTGTTGCTATTAGATGTATCTCAACATGGCTAGTGGCGTGCCTTCGTCACTGCTATTCCATGGCGCAGGTTAAGTTGGAGGGTAGAGTTTACGCTCACTCTACCAGAGCGGTAGTGGCATCCCTAGCGGAAATCCGCAACGTGCCCATTGCAGACATCTGCAATGCAGCCACCTGGAGCTCAGTGCATACTTTCGTTAAGCATTATGCACTCGATGTCCATGCCGGACGACATTCTTCCTTTGGCAGAGCCATCCTTAATGGACTTCTGTCTTAAGAAACGTGAGCTCTTGGTTTCTTCTGCCGCCCTCTCGGGGGATTATTAGCTCGGTACTCTCCCAATAGTGTGAATAGTGGTGGAGACTTATGTCCAGGAAGATGGTATGAATTACTGCATTTTCTTGATCTTCTTGACTGCCTCCACCACTCATTCACGCCCACCCTCCATCCCCGAGCTCACCTCTCTTGTTGGTCTTCACTCCCTCCATTCTAGGCCTTGAAGACTTCTTTTGTTGACCCTTCTTACAGGGTCGTTCGGACTATCTTATGTCCATTTTTTTAGGATTAGGCTACCCTTCTAGGTTAGTTCACGCTGCACCTCCTTGGTAAAAGGTACTGAGGCGGTTGAGAGTCGGCGTAAAGATATCATTGCCGCCTGGTGAGCTAGGGGCTCAGGGCGCCATCTCTGGTGTCGACTCCCCAGCAAAAAGTTTGCTCCCGATGGGTCCTAGTGCCTCCGGCGCAGATCCCAATAGTGTGAATGAGTGGTGGAGACTCGTCCAAGAAGATCAAGAATTACGGTAGGTATGTAATTTTCATGTCTCGAGTTTCCTGCATTCCCAATGGCAGGTCTTTAGTTTCCGCTGGACAGTATGATCACCTCGGATGATGCTCCTGCTGCTTGACAGCTAAGTTCTAAGGATTTTCTTGTTTTACAGAGTTTCATGTTGTATTTGTTTGAAGGGGAACAGTCAGCACCAAGGACCCCACACTCAAGTGAGGGGCTAGTCGTAGTGTGCACTTTGTGTGCAGAAACATTTTGGTTTGCTTACTGTTTACTTTAGTGTAGTAAATTGTATCAGAATAATTTTAACACCTAAGCTGACATCTTCTGTTACTACAAACCCCAGAATCCCATGCAGCTGACATCAGAGCAGTAGGCAGCAGTGGGAAATTGATAGCCTGTAGAGCATGTTTATATAAGCTCTGATCTTTTGTTTGCTGGTCCTTTTGTCCTCTGTGGGCTAACTACAGTCACAGCGGACTGTACTTAGCCCTTGGAGGAAAAAACCCGGAAAATATATGATCAGATAACAGTGCATGCTGTTGAATCTCCCACTACTGCCTACTGCTCTGATGTCAGCTGCAGGGGATTATAGGATTTGTAGTAACAGAAGATGTCAGCCTAGAAGTAAGAACAATTAGTCTGATATAATCTTCTATACTAAACAGTAAGTATACCAAAATGTTGTTGCACACCAAGTGCACATTGGGACCAGCCCCCCACATGAGTGTGAGGCCATTTGTGGTAACTGTTCCCCTTTAGTTACTGTTGATTTTGGTTCCAAACTATATTGTAGTACAAAAAGTGATGTTTTTGTCTTTTGAAACCGTTTGCTACTGGTTTGGGGAACTGTGGCCTAAACCTAAAACTCTGCTCACAAGGCCGGAGGTGGAGTGTCTGGTTTAAATTCACCCAGCCTAGCAGTTCCATTTTAAAGGTTCCATTTTACCCAAAAATTTAAAGAAAGTGCTTCTCCCTACTTTTCTCAGCTCTTAAAGAGCAGCTGATACCTCATGGACAAATTTAACAAAACATAATATTTAGACACAATTCAGCTTGTATGTCACGTTAATTCTATAGTCCTCCTCCTCCACATTATTTACTACTGAGCTCATTTGCATTAAATCATAATCTTTGTTCCTGAAGAGTTAAGCTATTCCTGTTGCTTTCTCCCTACCTGATGTCATAATGCACTGCTTGTGACATCACAGTTACTCTCATGCTAACAGATTGTGATGTCTCAACAGAGGATTATGACTTGAAGTAGGGAGCAAGCTAAAGAGGCAAATGAACTTTAAGGGAACTCTAAAGGATAAAGATCATGTATTCATGCAAATTTACTCTAATAAATAATGGGGAAGAGAAATATATAGAATATATAAAAAATGCAAGCTGAATTGTATTTAATTATGTTTTTCAAAGTTTTCTTTGAGGCGTTAGCTCTTTAAGGCTGTTATTTCAGCTCACGATGATAGTGGTCAAATGAAGTGGAATACTGGTCAGCTCAATATGGCTGTAGTAGACATTGAAAACCATCTCTAAGTGACTGAGGTCGGTGTTTTACTGTGGTGCGAATTTCTGGTCTTGTGTGAGTCAGAACTTAAAGGCCTAAAAAGAAAACTGGGCTGACAGGTTTCAAAAACTGCCAAAACTGTGGTCAGTTTGCCTCAGACAGATAGGCATGAAGAGTGGTATGAGTATTTGGGTACAGATCATGATTGGGTGAACTGTGATCGCTGCAAATTTTTTTTTTGTTCAAAGACACAGCAAAAGAAACCAGCAAAAAAGACAGTCTTTAATAGTTCTGAATGCTCATATTTTGTCTCTGTCTCTTGTAGTATAGTGTATGGTGGAATGCTGTTATGCATGGAATTCCATGCCTGGAATATGCTTGTTCTCCTGCAGTAGTGGCATCATTATGTTGTTCTACTGCAGTAGTGATGTCACTACTGCAGCAGAACAACTTGGAATGCTGCCACGTGCAAGCGGTAATACCTAACAGGGTGGGCAGTATTGGGCAATACCGGACTGCCCAGGGGCGTAATGAGGCCTGATGCCACAGGCGAAAGGCCTTATAACCCCTGGAAGGTCTGGTATTGCCCATACCACCCACCCTGGAGGGTATTATTGCGCTCAGAAATGGGCGCCTGTATAAATTTTAATTAAGTAATAAAACAGTAGTGTAAATGACTTTCAAAATAAATAAACATTAGAAAAAAACTTGGTTTTGGAAAAGTAGTCCCTTCTTTTTTTGTGCTGTTCCATCTGCTGTTGCCCCCCTCAGCCATTCTCTTGTACTTATCTCCCCCCCCAACATACACACACACACACACCATCACCTGTAGAAGAAGGAGTTTATTTTAATGTTTCCTACAGCAGCCTGTTGCATGGTTTTCTAAACAGACTGCAAGGCTTTCTTTTGTTTGTTTAGAAGATGGGGCGTTAGGCGTGTGACGTTGCACCACCCCAGAACATGAAACCAGGAAGTGGAGACATAGAAGTCTGGTGTGACACCTCAGCGATGTAAAGCAGGTAGCAGTAGAGACTGTTGTGGAGACTGCTTTTAATATATGCTGCATCTGCTTTGTGGTTGCGAGAGTGTTAGCGGGTGAGCGCTGCTGAGAAAATACTGTGGCACTAGTTTGATCATATTGGCAGCAACAGTGATGGGTCAGTGCGATCAGGTGATTGGGGAAACAGAATGGGAGGGTTGTGTACAGAGGTAGTCACTTTATTTATAGAGGTTAACGGGACTTCATTTAGAGATGTTTAGTTAGAGTGGGAGTGGGAGTGGAGCAGGGGTGAGTCACAGACAAGTCTAAAGAGTTACAGGGCTACAGTTTAAAAAAAAAAAACAGTAAGTCTGTCAGTTAATCAGAATTGGCGGGTGAGCTGTGGCATTGCGGTCTGGAGCAATGTAGTACAGAATGAAGGTTCATATATATTTTTTTTAAAGCGGGGTTCTCCTTTAGAGAGAAGTACTTTTTGTCTCCTCCTGAAGTGCGGTACTTACAGGGGCTACAGGTAGCAAAAAAACATCAGGGAGCTGGTGTCACAAATGCACTCTGCAGGTCAGGCCCTCTACTCCCACAGTGCCAACATCAGAGCGCAATAGTGTGAACAGGTAACAGATAGGGTAACCCTCCTGTCTGCTTTGGGTCCAAATCACCTTTAGCCTCGCGTTCTGGAGGAATTCAAACCGTGAACCTTATGCTAGCTTACCCAGATGTACAGGCTCAGATATGTACCCTCTTCGGGACTGCAGTACAATCGTTCACCAGGGGCACCCAGCCAGGCTTCCAAAATGAACCCTTAAAACTCTGTAAGAGACCTTAAGTATATTCTTATCTTTTTTCCTGCTTAGTAATACCATGCAAGCCCTTACAGCTGTCAGACCTAATATCAGTTCAGCAATGACATGCAAAAATGACTGAGGAGAGACAGGCAGTATCTTAAAGAAAATGCTGTTTAATAAAAATTGTAAAATAAGTAAAATAAAATACAGAACAAATAGCATGAGCTCACAGTAACAAAAGAAAATGGTAAAATTACGGAACACAGACTCCTACCACAATACTTAAGATCTTTTCTATCTAAGTATTACCTTTTTAAGTGCTGATTAAGTTAGAGCTTTTCTGTCTCAGAGCCCAAAGATGATGTGACACATTCCCCAGATACAATGTTACATTTCAACTCTTATCTTTCCCAACCCCCTTTTAGTGAGTCAGCTAGCTCCTCCTTTAAGGGTTAATTCTAACAAAATTATCTACAAGGAAGTATTTTTAAATAAGGTGAACATCAGCCAAAAAAAAAAAAATTCCCAAATATATGACAACCCTCTGATTTAAGCATTTTCTTTGAACTGCTGGCTGGTTCCTGTTTCCCAAGGAAGATCAAAGGGGTTTACGACATTTAACATAATGTTGTTATCAAATAGCCGGTTCCTATAGGAAATCATAAACGTTTATTAGGTGTATCCTCTGGCAGATGGCCAGAGCCTTAATTAAGGACAGAACAGAAAACTCTTAAGTTTTCTCTTCACTAGTCAGTTTCACACATTGAAATCTTTTGTGATCAGAGGTCAAGTCTCATCACTCACTGCCTTCCTGTGTAAGACAACTGCGTACTATATTTTTATATTACAAATATCATACATAATAATATTAGAGGGTTTTTCCCGTGACAGCTGCCACTGAACGAGCATTGGCACTTTGTCTCGCTAAGCGAGAGAAAAAAATGGCAGCAATTTCAAATTTTGTTGGGTGGTTTTGGCCAGTTACGTAGCTAGGTAGGCACACGGACACTAGAATGGGTGAAGGGGCACTTGGGTTAGTACTTGTTATTATGAGGGCTCTCACTGTAGGTTAATGTACCCCCTGGCAGTCAATCACATTTCTAGGATTTTTAAGCCCATTTTCTAAAGTTGTTTTCCTCTATCCAATTCTGTGGTAGAACAGCATTCTACACCCTCTAGAGACTTTATAAGTCAGTTTCATTGTGAAAGAGAAAATAAAATACAATGCACGCATTTCACATAATACTTTAGACTATAAAAAATACAGGATGAGCAACTTTATACATAATCAGTGTGTTCTGTCACCACGGAGTCCTGATTCCCATGGACCTCTCGAGCTTCGCTCTTGAGGTCAGAGGGAATCAGAACCCCTTTGTGTCAGAACACACTGGTTGTGCATAGTTGCCTATCCAGTATTTTCTATATTGTATTTGTCATTTTATGTGAACTGATCACTGGGGAAAAAGAGGCAGTTTGGGCCCATCTGCTTACCAGTCAGAAAATAAAAAATGGAAAAAAAAAAAAGATAAATGAAATAAATAGCTCCCGCCTCTCTAGCTCCAAGTGTTCCCTTAGTAAAAAGGTTAGCAACAGCTCTATGATAATGTCTGCAAAAGCAGCATCCCCTAAAAACCACTTTAAAACAGAGTCTACAAGGTAACTTACTGAAGAGCCTATCGGTCCAGACATTTGGCTAAATCATTCAGTTTAGATTGGGAGTGGTCATCCAGTAGATCAGCTGATTCTGAATTAATTTCTGTTGAGGAAGTGTATATATAGGATAGTGCATGGGGAACGGTTGACAACAGGGCTATTCTTTCACCGAGTTGGTACTATGACCACGGATTAACTCGGGGCGCGAGCTCGAGAGGTAATCCGTCATCATAGTGCCAACGAGGTGAAAGATGCCTGTTGTCAACTGTCTCTCATGCACTTTTCTATAGTGTATAGTGACCGCCGCTGGGGAAAAATCAGTTACTAGAAGGAAAAAAGAACTTTACATTTTGAGCGTTTTCACGCTTGACATTTTAACTGCTTAAGAACTTTACATTGTGAATGTTTTAACGCTAAACATTAGTACTGCCGCCGACATTGCTGCTTTCGCCATGTGTCCTGTCTCTGGAGTGAGCCCTAACTGTCAAATGCTGCTCGAGGACACAGTGTGACGTTCACAGTACAGTAGAAAACATCATTCTGTTGCACTGCGAACGCCACTAGTGTGTGACTACAAGGTTTCGAAAACGATGGATTTCGGTGGAGAACGACGTTCCACCATACACTATAAAGCTATACATTTGTTTAAAACTCATTACCTCCTGGCCGGCCATTTTGTGTCAGGTAAACAGTGGATAGTTCGGACTTCATATGGAGCTATTGGAGGTAATGAGTTACACTGAAAAAGGCACCTGGTTCCCTGTTCCTGACAAGGCCTCAGTAGAATTATTTAGGTGTAACTCTCAAGATTGGTCACAGATTCTTTATTTATTTAATTGGAGGGGCAGTACGATAGTTCCCATTTATAAGGAAGGTACTGTAGCTCTTTGATGGCAGTAACTTACCAGTTAACCTGATGAGTTACACTGCTGTAATTTTCTCAAAAATAATCATAGAATAATTGGAAAATCGAAAGTCATGTGAGTGACAGTAATATTTTTTCAAACGCACAAGCAGGTTTTCACAGTGGTTGCTCAGTAATGGATCACGCTTGACTTTATATCAGCTTGTGCAAAAATATGTTCAATTCAGAAAAGTAAAATTATATACCTGTACCACCTTCATGGATTTAAAAAACAGTGTTTGATGCTCTTTCACAAATATTATGTTAGCCCGTTTGATGGAAATAGCAGTTAAGGATTGGTTAGTTGATGCTATCATTTCTTTGCATAATAGAACATCTTACTTTGAGGAAGGCTCTTGCATCAGGCTAACACCAGTAGGACTAAACCACCAGGCACCAGGACCACACAGAAAACATTCTAGCTAGCAGTCTACCACAGGGGATCGCCTGCTGCCGACGTCAGCCTATCCTGTGAAGATGGGCAGTCTACCACACCCTCTTCAAGTCTTTTTCCGCCATTGACCCACTCACGTCGGACCTTCGAGGACACCGCAGCTACAGTCGACCGCCTCATTACTCGCACTTGCTGTGCTTTTTATTTTCTTCGAAGTTGTTAAACATCAGATTTTTGGTGTTCTTTTTTTTTAATTTAATATGTTTTATTGATTGATTAATGATGACATTATGACATTAATATAAGTCATTGTTCTAAAGGTTCCTAATATATCAATAGACAGTAATAAAGAACAAGGTTGTATATACCCATTAATCAAAAACTACTAAGACTCCATACAACAAAGTTTCCCTCCCCTCCCCATTCCCCCCCCCTCCCTCCGCTGTGGTGCATATTAATTCTTACTTATACGGCTAAACTAATTACTTATACACAGAAGCAGCCCATGTTGGGTCGGCATCATAAAAATGAAACTATCTAAGAAGGCTAAGGCCTGTCCATCTTAGCCATATCATGATGTTATTACCAGGCTAGACACAGAGAGTTAGCCAGATGGAAAACCAGAAAGTAACAGAAATATACATGTATTCCGGCCTGAGTACAAGATAAGGAAAAGGAAAAGAAAATACGGAGGAGCTCGCAACCCATCGTATATCAAGTGTCATTTGAGATACAAGGCATATAACTTCCCCAATTTTTTAGTGAAGGAGGTTAAACGGCGGTTTACCTGAGCTATCAGATTCTCTGCACGAAGAGCAAAGGTGATCTCGTGTAGCCATTCTGTGTAGGTTAACACAGATTGGTCTTTCCAATGTCTAAGCACTAATTTTTTAACCGCCATTGATACTAATGTTAAATATCATCTCCTTTCCTTCACTTGAATTTCAGAGTAATCACCCAAAATACAGGTTTTAGGAGAGAAGAGGCCTTGTAGTCCCAATAACGGATCAAGGGAGGTTTCTATTTGTTTCCAAAGAGGGGATACTGATGTACATGACCAGAAAATATGTATCACAGAACCCTCCTCTTTATTACACCTGGAACATGTTGATGAGGCAATGCGCTTCATCTGTGCCAATTTGACTGGAGTGTAATAGAGATTATTTAATATACAATATTGTGTAATTCTATACCTATCTTGAGTATGATAGATATGTAGGTCATTCCATATACTCTGCCAGTTAATGTTTCCGTCTGAGTATAAATTTTGCCAAATATTAGGGCCGTCACTTGATGGGGTCTCTGGGAAACTATGTAATAGATTATATAACCTAGAGACACTGTGCGGTTTATTAATAATTGTGGAAATTTGACAGAAAAAGTCTGTGAGATAAGAAATTTTAACGTTACTCCCAAATCTTTTGCACAGAAGATGCTTCAGCGGGTATACCTTAAAGGCCATCCCTGTTGACCAGTTAAACTTTCCTAGAATTTCGTTCATGTCCAAAATACGATTAGCTGAATAAAAGCCTTTCACGCTACATCCAGAGAGAGATGGTAACCAATTTTTTGTTACCATAGAGTTACCTATCCGAAGGTTAGGGTTTAAACAAATAGGTTGAGAAAAGTCCAGATTCGGAGAGATCTTAAAGTACCTGAATAACTGAGAAACAACCCTAAGAGAAATCCCGAGAGGTAAGGAACGAAGCGATGTAGGGATATTTTTGCTGGGCGTGTAGAAAAGAGCCTTTGGGTCAATGTTATGATTGTTCATGAGATCTTGTTCAGCCTGAAGCCACAATGGTTTATACCTTGATAAGCTGGAGAATCAGGTGGAGATAACTACTTCCTACATTTGCTTAAATGTGAGGCCTAGTAGTAGTAAAGAAGTTGGGGAGTGGAGCCTCAAAATCTTTAGGTTAGTATAACTTATTGTAAGATTTTCTAATGGATTTATTATTCAAAATGAAAGAGTTTATTCCAGAGTGGATAATCTGAAAGTAAGGCATTGGTATCCATACATTTAACATATTTAGAGATAAAAAATTCTGGGCAGCACATTCATTTAATAATATTAATTCTCCCACAATGATAAAGGAAGTTTAGACCATCTAGCTAAATCTTGTTGGATGTCCCGCCATAGATCTTCTAAGTTCAACTTTCTCGAGAGGGATGAGTTGAGAGCAATGTGAATCCCTAAGTATTTAATAGAGCGCGTGGCCCATTTCATCCCCAAATCAGCAAAGCATGAGCTGTGAGTGAAATGGTTGAGAGGGAAAATTTCAGTTTTATTAATATTGAGTTTGTAATTAGAATATTTACTGAAATCCTCAATTATATCCAATGCTGCTCTCAACGAAAAGGTTGGGTTTGACAAGTGTAAAAGCAGATCATCGGCAAACACTGAGATTTTCGCAATGCTATTTACCACGGGAATGCCTGATATAAGTGGGGATGCATTTAAATGCCTAAGGAGAGGCTCAAGGTATAGATTAAATAAAAAGGGTGAGGGGGGCAGCCTTGTCGCGTACCTGATGTAAGCGGAAAAGGATCCGATAGGATCCCATTGCAATACAGTCTAGCTCCAGGTGAGGCATACAGTGCCTGTACCCATGTGATAAATAAGGGGGGAAAACCCATGGTTTGCAACGTGGCCCAAAGAAAAGTCCAGTCAACCCTATCGAACGCTTTTTCTGCGTCCAGGGATACTAAGATCATCGGAGCAAGGGATGACCTGGCTACATTAATAAAGTATTGTAGCTTGCGGTGATGATCGGCTGGGGATCTATTGGCAACAAAGCCAATTTGTTCGGAACTAATTAGTGGGGTCCATACCTGCTCAATCCTTTTAGCCAGAATTTTAGCTAAAATCTTAATATCGCAGTTTAGTAATGAAATAGGACTGTAACTCGAAGGGAGGTGTGCTGGTTTACCTGGTTTAAGAAGGAGGATAATAAGGGCTTCTAGAGCGTGGGGTCCTGTGTATTTCCGCTAGCAAATATTGGTACAGACAAGTAGACGGTACTAGATCTTTAGCAAATCGTTTATAGAAGTTGGAGAAAGACCATCAGGCCAGGGCCTTATCGAGTCAGGTCCTTGATTGCCATTAATATCTCCTGAGTGGAGATAGGAGAGGTCAACAGTAATTGTTGATCCTGTTCAATCGAGGGCAAAGAAAGGGTTGCTAAATAGCTAAGCATCTCATCTAGAGAAGGGGAGGGGGTATCTTTATTGTAAAGTGAAGAAAAGAAAGACCTGAGTATTGAGATTACTTCTCTAGGGCTAGTTTTGATTTCCCCATTGGGGTCTTCAATTGAATTGATTAATCTGGAGGATTCCAATTTCCTTAACCTCAAAGCTAACAGGTGGCTAGCTTTTTCCCCACACTCTACGTATCTTGCGCGAGTTCTCAAGATAGCAAACTCTGCTTTTTCCTGAAGTAGAAGAGAGTATTGATTTCTTAGAGACAGAAGAGTTTCTATAGTATTCGATGTGGAAGCAGCAGAAAGAGATTGCTCTAGTGTTTTAATTTTTTGGTGTTCAACTGTTGAGTTTGTCCTCTCCACCAGCCTCGTCTTCCAATGGCTCCATGAAGTGTGCCTGTGGCAGACAGATTCTGGAAAAAGACGGCCACTCTGCTTGCCTCCTTTGCCTAGGCCCCAGCCAGGACTCTGTATCCTGCCAGATTTGCCAGAAATTTAACCAGGATACTCAGAGTATCATCTTAAGATTCTGGAGAGCCACCTTATTAAGCAGAAGCTGGTCGCAGTGGAAAAGGAGCTGCAGGCCAGGGGCTCTTAAGCTTCGCCAGCACAGTTCTCCGGGGCTTCTTCCTCTTCTCAGAAATCTGGTGGGAAGCATAAACACTGAGACAAACACCAGAACCGGGACCAGCCTGCTTCTCGCGCGTGGTCACCTCATAAACCCTCGACCGCATTGGGGTCGTCCTCCCATGGGATGCAGGCTCCTTCAGCCCCACCGGCCCTCTCTTCTACTGGGCTGCCAATGGCATAGCTGCCCGCCCTCATTGCCATTATGGATGGGGGCTCCGTGGGGCAGGACACTTCATCTCCTGCCTCATAGCCTCTGACGCTCAGGACCATTTCTTCCACGGGCTCTAAGCCAGGAGGCTCGGCCAGTATTGGTGTCTCGGGTG
The DNA here is from genome assembly GCA_016271365.2 of Neoceratodus forsteri. Lineage (NCBI taxonomy): Eukaryota > Metazoa > Chordata > Ceratodontiformes > Ceratodontidae > Neoceratodus > Neoceratodus forsteri. The sequence goes on along the minus strand of CM028130.1, from coordinate 1,057,747,746 downwards.
GTGGTTCCTCTATCGCCCCCCCCCCCCCAAGCCAAGGCACTGCCTACATCGGTCCTGTCTGCAGGACCCAACACCAGCCCTTCTGGGCAGTGCCCGCAGCAGGCTACTGACATTTTTTCCAGCCCGGCATTGCCTCTGCCTTTGCCTGGGAGGTCTCCTTTTCCCCAGGTACTGGGCACTCCCTGCTGATGCCAGCTGGGCCAGCCCTGCTGCTGCCCTAACCTGTGGGCCCAACACCAGCATCGCCTCTCCCACATCCTGTGCTGCTGCCTAATCCAGGCATGGTGCTGGACCCTCAGCTAGGGCTGGGTGGTCCTTTGCCAGGGTACCCTACGCCAGCCCCACAGCCATCATACCCTTATCTGGCGCCGTCTTATCTGTACTCACCGGTTTACAACTTCCCACCTCCAGTGGACTACTATGCCATGTTCTTGATGTGGTGGTCTGTCATCCAGAGGCAGCTCCCCACTCCTCAGGGCCTGCCTCCAGCATCATCCTGATGTCCCAACCGGTACCCGCTTCCCCAGGACCCAGATAGGTCTGTCTCTATAGAACCTTGGACGTTGGGGTCTTCTGGGTCTGTACCTGACGTCGGCTCAGGCTCTCACCAGGACGAGCACCCGCCTCTGATCAGTGATCCAGATGCATCAAGCAGGGAGGACTCAAACTCTTTGCAGTCTTCCTCCTTGCCTTGAGAGTCTTCAGAAGGTGAAAAGCCCTCCAAGGTGATTCCCATGTCTCCTCCTGAAAACCTATCCTTCATGGACGTCATGCTCCACATCCAGTCCGTGATGGGCTGGGAGGAGGAGGAGCAGGACCCAGAGAGGCATTGGGTGGCCTTTTATCTCCAGCAGTGGGATGCCCTCCCTGGTGGTGGTGGTGCCACCCTTGATTGACTTCTATGATGATGTTACTAGGGTGGCTTGAATCTCCCTCAACCTTCCCCATTGCCCAAGAAGGTGGACGCCTTTACCATGCTCCTGCTGCTAAATCCTTCCTAGGGAGCCATCCTAAGGCAGATTTGGCGGTCATTAATGCAGCCCATGATCATACCAAGAGGCTCAAGCCCCTTAGTGCCCTTCCATGGACAGGGAGTCCAGACAGCTGGACCACCTGGGTGAGCGAGTTCTCGCGTCCACTACCCTAGCTATCTGGGCTATTAACTATCTTGCCCATATGGTCCAGTGTCAGAATATCCTCTGGAACTGAGCCCGGCATCTTGTGCAGACCTTACCGGAGGATCCCACTTAGACGCAGCTTGCCCAACTCCAAAAATTGGGCTCCAGTGTTAGCAGTCAAGTGCTCCAGGCTGCCTATGATGCTGTAGATGCTGCTAGCAGGGGTGCAGCTGCTGGAGTCTGCCTCCACAGCCATTCCTGGCTTCGGGTTTCAGCCTTTGCCTCAGATGTGCAGCCCAACATCCTGGACACCCTCTTTCAGGGCTCCATCCTCTTTGGTGGGGGTGTTCAAGACATAATCTCCACCCTTCAGAAGTCGGGTCGAGCCCTCAGGACGGTTCATTCACTCTATCATATGCAGCCTAGAATGGGTTAGCGTTCTTCCTTTCTCTGTTCCTCCCACAAGCAACTCTGCCAGCCGGCTAAAGGTAAGAGCAAGGCGACATCGGTCCCACAGCTGCTGTCGCCAAAGCTCCCAGAGCACGGCCCTCCCAGAGCCTGTTCCCACTTTCTGATTCCTTAGCCACCCCCCAGCAAAGTTTCTGGGGGAGGCTGTCAGAGATCGGTTCTCCCTCCAGCTCGACAGGTGGCAGGAGATAACCATGGACAACTGGGTGCTAGAGGTCATAAAGCACGGTCACACTCTAGAATTCCTGGAGTAGCCTACAGAAAATCCTCTGGTAAACTCTTCTACCCCCCAGCCGACCTGCCTCTGGTCTGGGAGGAAATTCAGGCTGTTCTTCAAAAAGGAGCCATAGAGCCAGTCCCTCCGGCTCAAAGGGAAAAGGGGTTTTACTACCATTTCTTCCTTGTCCCCCAAAAGACTGGAGATCTTCAGCCCATCCTCAGCCTGAACTGCCTGAACCTGTACGTCAAGTACAGATGCTTCCAGATGGTGACTCTTCAGGGGTTGTTACTTCTCCTGCACCAGGGGGATTGACTCTGCTCCTTGGATGTGCAGGATACCTACCTGCATATTCAGATCTTTTCTCCCCATCACCATTTCCTCTGCTTTCATTTTCAGGGGGTCCATTTTTCATTTTTCAGTTCGAGGCCCTCCCTTTTGGCCTGTCTTCAGCCCCCAAGGATCTTTACCAAGTGCTTTCCAGTGGTGGCGGCCGCTCTGAGGCTGGGCTTCTATGTGTTCCCCTACCTGGAAGACTGGCTGCTAGTAACCTCTCCAGGGATCATCTGGTTCAAACTCCAGAGTACACCCTCCGTCTCGTCCAGAGATTTTGGGGATCACCATCAGTGTGCCGAAGTCCTGCCTCTGTCTGTGCCAGCACATGCAATACATAGGGGCGGTTCTGGACACTACCCAGGGCATGGCCTTTTTGCCCCTGGACAGGGCAGAATGTTTGATGGAGCAGGCCTATCTCAGTTTCTTCCAATCGCCTGGTCCCCACCAGGATGTTCCTGCAACTCCTGGGACACAAGGCCCACCTACACATGCGGGTTCTTCAGTGGACCTTAAGGGTCCAGTGGGACCAATGCATGAATGTCCTGGTCATGGTCTCCGACCCAGTCTGGAGGGTCCTGTCATGGTGGCTGGAGTCTGCCGACCTCATTTGGGGGGGGGGGGTCTCCTTTCAACTTTTGACTCCTTCTCAGGACGATGGATGCTTCCAGCCTGGGATATGCTGCTCATCTGGCCAATCACCAGACCCAGGGCACCTGGTCAGAAGTGAAGCAGGGTCTCCATATCAGTGTCCTAGAGATGCAAGTGGTCCTGTACACTCTGCAGGCCTTCTAGAATCATCTCCTCCCCGGTTCCCTGCTGGTGCATAGGGACAATATGTGTGTGGTGTATTACGTCAACAAGCAGGGGTGGACTCACTCTTACCCCCTCTGTCTGGAGGCGATGAGGGTTTAGTTCGGGCCATCAAGCATGGTCTGGAGCTCTCTCGGCCATGCATGTTCCAGGCATCCAAAATGTCCTGGCAGACAGTCTCAGACGTGGTCACGGGCTCACGAGTGGGAACTTCTGACCTTGGTGCTCAAAGATCTGTTTGACAGGTGGGGTAGCCCATAGTTGGACCTTTTTGCGTCCCTACTCAACTCAAAACTGCTGCTTTCTAGGGATGTGGATATGATGATGTATCCACACTTCAGGCAGTGTTACTCTTCCTTTAAGACTCCATCAGAATGTCTCCAAGCTGGCTTCTCCCACACACCCAGGTGGTAACTCCCCTGGCACCGCCCCATGACATCAAATTTTCCTTTCCGCTGGAAGAAGAAGGTTCCCTCTTTATCACTTTCATGCTGAGTAGTCTCTTTGCTATTAAAATATTCGAATTGTTAAAATACTTTGTCTTCAGATGACTCCGTCTTTCTCTGATATAGACAGCACAAAGTCGGCACTGGGTTTTCAGAAATCTGCCTGTCGGCAGAGGATATTCTTGGATGGATGCGCACACCATGTGCGTCTACTGCCTGGGCCATGAACACAATCCCCATGCTTGTGGCTTGTGACACGTATTTTACCCATCCTCCTTAGAAGATCGGCATGCCTGTCTTCTACTGAGTCGTCCAGATGTCTAGGATTCTCCCATTAAGTCCAAGTACGCCCATCGGGTGGTCTCCACAGCTGCGGGCTCTGCCAAAAAACTTGTGACATTTGAGAAAACTTCGACCGAGGCTGCAGCACAAGCCTTATCGGCCCCGACCTTTCTGCTGCTGTCTTTAGATGATTCCTTCATGGGGGCATTCAATAAATTGTGCCAGGCCCTTCCTACCCATGGTTAGGATCCCTCGGGCACCAAATCTAAATCCTAGTCTAAAAAACAAGAGGCTAAAAAACAGTCTCATCATCAGTCGTGGGATTGGGAGCGCTTTCAGTTCTCCTATTCCCTCACTTCTCCGGAGGTTCCAACTTCGGTCGAATCCTCAGCCCAAGTCGCCTGCCCCATGGTCTCCATGTCGGGCCAGTTGGTCAAGATGCAGGTCGATCTTCTGGCCAAGATTTTTCTCGAGATAGTTGACCCCATTATCTCAAGATGAGGCCAACACTACCTTATCTAGGACTCCGGTCCCACCACTCTCTTCTCAGGGAGGGATGGACCAGCCCACTGATCCACCGCCTCTCACCAAGGAGTTCCAGACCAGGAAGAGGCTCTGCTCTTGCTGGCCCCCTCTGAGACCTACTGTCGACTGCCCCAACAATCGACGTCATGGTCCTGCTCCCACAGTCCTGAGTCGGCAGCCTGTGTCGACATCAATGCTCGCACTCCCACCACTTGGGCAAGCAGCATCACCACTATTCCTTGTCCTCTTCATCCTTGGGTGAGGAGAGGCTCTGGCGCAAGTTGCGTTGGCACTATGAGGATTTGATATGGCAATAGCTTTTGTTCACTGGAGTGAAGCCTGTTCTGGCCCCAACCCTGGCCATTACATGGCTTTCACCAAAGAGGCCGAAGCCATCCCTGCCTCGGCAGGAACTGACCCGTCAGGTCCGACTTGGCCTCCCCTGGCCTCTCCGCCAGTTTCTGTGGGCCACCTCCCAACAGCCAAAGTCCGGCCTCTCTGACTAAGGAGGCCCACCCGGCATCGGGACTTCCCCATAGGCTGTAGGCCCTGTAGGGTCAGTGGGGATTCTGGCTGACAACCTTTATTTTATGATTCCTTGGAATCGGAGGGTTCCTCCTTGCACTCCCATCCAGTGGACATGCAGTTGACCGAGGATTTGTAGGCTGAGCAAGGCCCCACTTCTTTTATGGTTCTTCTCCACCTGATGTCTGAGTCCACAGGTCTCCCGATGGAGCCCGTTCAGAAGTGGGCTCGTTACCCACACACCAAGATCCTTGACCAGGGTGACTCCCCTTGGAAGCCTTCCTGGTCACGGAGGCCATTCTTGGCCTGCCTTGGAGCTGTGGCAGCATCTGGCCTCTTGTCCTGCGCCCTTGGCCTGGATGGCCCGCAAGTATGCGGTCCCTTTTGAGTTTTACAGTGCACCCCTCGGCTGAGAGGGTGGTGGCTGATTCTGCGTTCCAGCGCACAGGCAACGTAGGCAGTGTTGACAAGCCTCCTGACAAGGAGTTCAAAAAACTAGGCCACATAGCCAAAAAGGTCTATGCTACCTCATCTCTCAGCCTTTGGCAGTCAAGTTCGGTCCTTTTAATGGCCCACTTCTCCAGTGCCCTTTTGGGCACACTGGACGAGATGCTTCCTCATCTCCTGGCACACCTACAGACCACGGTCAAGCAAGTCCGGGATCAGGGCTGAGCGGTGGCTAAGCAACAGCTCCACACTGCCATGGACAACAGCAACTCTCATGAAACCTTCAAAAGGCACTACTTTGGCACTTGCCACTTCTACGCTGAAAGTTTCTGGTAAGAATTCTGTACCATGTAGGCTGCACATGAGGGCAAAAAATGCTTATAAGTACAGTATAGGAAAAAACACTGTAATTCATTACAAATAGATATTCCATATCTCAGAACCCGTATAAGATGTCGTCATGAAGCTTTTCAAGTCTAGAGACCCCACAAGAGCATTGTCATCGAGGCACAGGTCAGGAAGCATAGGAAAAAACAGGAGCAGTTGTAAAATTCGCAACAAGAGTTTTATTATGAATAACAATAAAATCAAAAATAGAATTGTTCAGAATTACTGTTTACAAAGGCAGAATAAACAGAGAAGATCCATCTGAGTTATCCTTCAATCTCTGTGTCTCTCAAAACATTGTAGCTCTCTGTCTCTCTTATAGGTCTTTGCAGCACCCCTCCTTAACAAGCACCCTGGTTTGTTTGTTTGTTTTTTTTTTTTTTTATAAAATGTCCTTGTATATATCAGGCAGATGCATCACAGAACTGAGGCCCCTTTTCCACAGCTTCTGCAAAAGGCTTAAAATTGCATTTCAGGTTAACCCCTTAAGTTCAAAATAGCTTTGCAGTTATCTCAAACTATAATTATATACATTTCAACAGTAACACTATAATTTCTAAACAAAGGGATCCCAATATCAGTTACATTTCCACATCAAGATTTGTATATATTTTTATACCAGCAGATATGCAAGGGAGGAAAAAATACAAAACAGCAAGTGAAGGTTGAGAGACAGTGAGAGGCAAAGATTTGTGAGACTGTCTGGGTGATCAAGTCCTAGGTCTCACAGGAAAATGTGATTGCGCAACCAGACAGACAAGAGACAGGAAAGGAAAGAACAGAACAGATCCCTGCATTCAGACTCTCTATAACAACTGGGACAGGGTCCTATTCAACCCTGTCACATACACCCCCCCTCCTTAAGAGGGAACCTGTTTTATCAAACAGGTTTCTAAAACTTTCTATTAATTCTACAACATTAGCTTCTAACTTTCAGAAATTAAGCACATGTGCAATATCATTTTTTCTATAACAGTACAGCAAACAGTAAAGTTTAAACTCCTATATTTGTTTTTTAACCTTCAGAACCCTCAATTCCTGATCCATGCCTTGACAGAAAATCAGCATTGCTATTTTCTTTACCAGATTTGTGCATCAACTTGAATTTAAATGGCTGTAGTGCCAGGTACCACCTTGTGATTCTGGAATTTTTTATTCTTCATTTGGTTAAGCCAACAGAGAGAATTGTGATCTGTTATAAGTACAAAGTCAGTTCCTCGCAAATAGAACTTAAAGGACTCCATGGCCCACTTTGCTGCTAAGCATTCCTTTTCAATGGTGGAGTACCTTTTCTCTCTGTCATGCAACTTCCTACTTATGTACAGAATAGGATATTCTTTTCCATCTGTATTTTGACTCAAGACTGCGCCTAGGCCTACCTCTGATGCATCTGTTTATAATGAAAATGGTTTCTCAAAGTCTGGGCTTCGCAAAATGGGCTGAACATAATGCAGCCTTAATGGCTTGAAAAGCTTCATCACACTCAGGTGTCCATTTCACATTATTCGGGTACCATTTTTTCACGAGTTCTGTGAGGGGAGTAGCTAACTCAGCAAAGATGGGAACAAATCTCGGATAATAACCAGCCGGCCCTAAAAATGACCTGACCTGTTTGTTTTAGGGACAGGGCTGTTAGCTACAGCTTCTGTTTTAGAAACCTCTGGCTTAACCTCTCCATTTCCCAACACATAGCCCAAATATCTGGTTTCCTGCATGCCCAATGCACATTTGGTAGGATTAATAGTCAGACCTGCATTTTTGATAGCTAGGATAACTGCCTGTACGTGTTCCAGGTGGCTTTTTCAGTCTGGACTATACACCACAACATCATCCAGGTACGCAGCACAATAACCAGTGTGAAGTGATAAAATTAAATCCATGTACTGCTGGAATGTAGCTGGCACACCCATGTAAACCAAATGGCATGGTGATGATAGAATCCAACAGGAGTGGCAAATGCAGTTTTGTCTCTGGATTCTTTAGCTAATGGAATTTGCCAGCAACCCTTGGTGAGATCAAGGGTACTGATATACTTTGTACTCCCCAGTCTGTCCACCAAATCATCTATTCTGGGCATAGGATACCTGTCAAATTCTGACACTTGATTAAGTTTCCTAAAATCAAGGCAGATTCTAACACCCCCTTCTTTTTTATTTACAGTTACCATTGGAGATGACCAGGCACTCCTTGACTCTTGTGTGATACCCTGTTCTTTCATTATTTGTATTTCCTTAGCTATGTCAGCTCTGAACCACTTTGGTAACCTGTATGTCTTTTGCCTGATAGAGCAAGCATTCCTTGGCACTATTGTTCAGCCTGGTACTGTGGTAAAAGTACTGTTAAATGTCTTTAGCACATTACGAATTTCTGCATTTTGTTCTGAGGTTAAGGAAACATTCACCTTTACAGCATCAGCAGTTACGGTTTGTTCCAGTCTATCATAAGCTACATCGGTATATTCTTTATCAGTTTCTGGTAAAACTAACAAAGCAGCTTTTGGCATTTTTTTTTCAACCCATTTCTTGAGGTGGTTAGTATGGTATGTCTTATGTATTTAGTTTTTGATGACCATGTAAGTGCACTAGACACAAAAGTGACTTATTTTCAGGCATGACCCGAGAGGTTACAACATCAACAGGAAAAAAAACAGTGATGATACAGTACAATATAGGAGTACAACATATTAGGGATACAATTAAAATGGATAACAGTTTAAGCAATTTGAGGTGACTGGAGGAACATTCCAATGTACTTCATATCAGAAATGAAAGTGAGTGCATATTATACTATAGCATTTAAGGATATAGTAAAAATGGATAATGGTTTGAGCAATTGGTTTAACTAGGAGACAATACAGACATTTCACATATCAAAGCACAACAAAGGTAAGTGCACATATAACAGTTGATTAACAATTTAGGCATCAACTCTAGTCTACAAAACTGGCTAAAACATAAGAATATGATGCCAAAGAGGGGCAAGTAGGTAGGAAGGATTGAGGTACTGAGACCTTGCGGGGAGAAAGTGGGGGGGGGGGTGTGTAAGAGGTGGGGTAGGAAAGGGGTGGCAAGACAAGTAGAAACTATGAGGTATCAGTACTGGAGGAGGACACCAAGACAGCAATAACGTAGGGAGTCGGGAATCTAGGGTGGTTTAAAACAATTGCACTGTGTACTCTCAATAAACGGAGAGCGATGCCTCTTTTTAAACGAGGCATGGCTAGGTGACTGGCGTATTTCAAGATGCAGTGAGTTCCAGTAACTTGGGGCCACCCAGGAAAAACTATTTTCCCTTTGGAAGTGTTACATCCAGGAATGTGGAGTAAGGAAAGATCAGCAGAATGGAGATCATAGGAGGTAGTCTGTGGGGTGAGTGCAGCGGCGAGAGAGCTAGGCATACTGGACCTCAGGATTCCATCCAGAAGGGTCCCAGGAGCAAGGAGCCGGTGGACCATAGGAGAGGGCCAGTTAAGGTCTGTGTAGAGCAGGCAGTGATGTTTTAACTTGGGGGATGCAGAGGCATAATGACATATATTATTATAAGTTATGTCCCATTTGTGTAGGGAGGTTTTAGATGCATTGCCATAGATTGAAGTTCCATATGCAAGGGATGGGAGAAGAATTCCTCTGGCAGTGGCCAACCTTGAGGAAGGGGTGAGAACGTGGCCAGTTCTGTAAGCTAACCCTAGCTTAGTATTGACTGCCTTACACGCAGTAGTAACATGGATCTTCCCTTGTCAGTCTTCACCATTCATTACTTCCTGGGTGTAAGCAGGGAGCGCACCCGTCCACGGAACCTTTTTTAAAAAGTTTGCCCTAACAGCACCGCCCTCGAGGTAGCGTCATGCATCATGCGAGGCGGCCGTTAAGTAGCGACCGACTCCTCCTCCAACTCAGTTCTGTTTCTCCGTCCGACGAGCGGCACGCAGCATCGCACGAAAGCGATTCAGTGTTTTCCTGTACTGCGTAGTAAACCCTCTCCGTTTCTGTCGCACTGACGCCTAATACGGTAAGACTGTTCTTTTTCTATCTTTCGGCGCCGGGTGTGTTTCCTACTGTGTTTTTAGTCTCGTTGGTTTCGCGTTATGTCCGGTTCTGGAGCTAAGCGCCTTTCGAAGACGGGCCGCCCCCATGCTCCTGTGGCGGCATTTCTCCGTCTCGGACCAGCATAGCGTTTGCCTTACCTTGGGACCCAACCATGATATGGATTCATCGCGCCTGTTTCTCGATGGACCGTCCGTCCTCGAAGTCCAGCGTTCAAGCTTCGGCAAGGCCCTGCCGACTTTCGGAGACGGCGTGTTTCATGAGAATCCTGGTGAGATCTTTAGGCCCTTCCCGGGTCCCTCCGGGCCTACTCTGATCGGGAGGAGGGTCTCCTAAATCTCTCTTGCTGAGGAGGAGGCCCTTCCGTGGTGTTAGAGGGCATCGTAGCCCCTCCGAAACGCGGCGCTGACACCGCCTCGGCAGTCACCTCTTCGGAGGTGCAGGCTCCCCGTGTCAAGGCCCTTGGCTTTTGGGCCCGGCTCCGGTGGACCCTCGCGCCGCCTGGCGCCGTTTTGGATCAGCGCCGTTCGCGGTGCGGTGATTAAACAGCGCGTTCCCTGCGCCCGTTTTGGATCCGGCGCCGTTTGCGGCGCCGGTGATCAGAAGCGGCGCCGTTAGCGATGCCGCTTTAGATCTCCTACCACCGCGGCGCTCAGTAATCGAAGCGGCGCCGTTAGCGCGATGACCGCTTTGGGCCTGAGTGCCGTTCGCGGTGCCGGTGGACATGGCGGTGCCGCCTCGCCTCCCGGCAGCCGCGGCGGCACTTATGAGCCTTCTCCTTCCTCCAGGCGGTGCGGGCCTGCGAGCCGCTGGGGAGTATGGAGTTGGTAGCTGCCACCCGGCGTAGGACGGCGCGGCGTCCTCATAGTACCGGGGCCGTTCGCGGCCCGCGCCCTCGGGGACCCCTGGGGTGGCCAGCATTGAGGTCCTGCTGGTCTCGTCCTCCTCGGAGGCGATGACTCAGATGTGGACCCATCCTGGCACCCCCATTCTTCGGAATCTGGGTCCTCAGTGGCTAGGGGTACCAGGCGGCGCAGCGGGCCCCTCCCTCTGTCCCCCTACCGTCGTCTCCTGAGGGTTCCTCGGCTGGGGGTGGCCGAGAGTCCCGGGGGGCAGACGTGGGGGTGATGGAGGGGGAGGCTCCCCTCTCTGGAGGCCCGGTGACAGCTACCCCCCGGGGTGCTGTTGCCCCCTCTAGGGACAGGGGGGTGCTGCGGTCGAGGAGGAGGGCCTTCTCGGAGTCCGAGGGGTTGAGGCGCAGGCGGCCTGCTGCTCGGCCTTCTTTGGCCACCCGAGGGTGGCCAGGAGCCGTAGTGCAGAGCCCCGCTCCTCCCCTCAGGGTTCTAGGTTGTCCTCCGGCGGCGTTTGTGCGGACTGCCCTTCTGGATCCATGCAGTCCCGGCGTCGTCACAGGGGAGTTTCTCCCCCAGGGCTCTTCCAGGCTCCGCTTCCCCAGAGTTCCGTTCTGCGGCCTGGTCTGATATCCGGGATCCCTCCTACTAGGGCTCCTTTCCCCGGATTCCAGAGTCCTCGCAGAGAGCAGTTACCTCCTCGGAGGTGCCCCTCTCCCATCTCTCTGCCTTCACCACCCCCGCTCCCGGGCCATGTCGGTCCTACGGGTCCGTTATCCTGGGAGCAGTTCAGAGGTTCTGCGGCGGCCTTCCCCTCATATGTTAGATACATGCATGAGTGGGTCTTTCGACTCTCCCCACCGCTGCAGGAATCCTCTGGACATTCCACTCCCATCATCCTCGTCTCCCTCCTCTGAGGGAGAGGAACCCCCTGCTCATCTGTCCTCCAATGCTGATTTCACTGAATATCAGCGTTTCCTCGAGGATGGTGAGGGATCTTGATTTCCTATGTTCGGAGAGACAATACCGAATGGGAGATGCGTGAATTCCTTGGTGAATTCAGTGCCCAGCATTTGGTGGTACCTTCCTGGCCTATCCCCTTCCAGGAGGTGTCTATCCGGTCCTGGCAGTCCCCTGTCGCTTCTTCTCAGCCCGGCCGACTGCCAGCGTAGGTATTGTGCCCCTCTGAGTCTCTAGGTTCCCTTCAACCCGACCTCTGGTTTGGTTTACCTGGATACTCCTTCTGGGCGCCGTTGCCTGGCCACGACCGCCCACGGATCGGACTCTCTCCAGTTCGAGCCGTTGGGGACGAAGAGTGTTCTCTTCTTCTCGTCTGCGAGTGCCTCTATTGCATCACATCAGGCTCACCACGCTGCCTACAACCGGCATTTGTGGTCGATGATGTCCAGCTGCTGGCATCAATGCCTGACACAGAGCAAACCAGACAAGCTGTTGCCCTCTCATGGTAGGCCTGGAGCTGGCAAGACACCAAGCAAAGGGCATCTTATGGCGCCAATGAGGTGGCTTCAGGCTTGCGGGGACAGTGATCTCATCAGGGACGGCATGGCTTTGTCTTTCTAGGTTGTCACCCCTGGCCCGGTAGGGTGATTCGCTCCGCTTCCGAGGACCCGTCTTTTCTCTTCTAGAGCTAGGAGACTTTTGCAGGGGCTCCCTCCTCTCCCTCGTCCGGGAGGCACCTCCTAGCTCTTCTCCACTTAGGCTTTCTGAATAAGCCAGGGTCTTCTCCTTCTGTTTCTCACCAGCAGAAGGCTGGGGGTCTTGTTCCCTCAGGGTATGGCGCGGGAAGAGGAGCTTGGTACTCACCCAGGAAGTAATGAATGGTGAAGATTGACAAGGGAAGATATGAAAATTACGTACCTACTGTAATTCTTGATCTTCTCTTGTATCTTCACCATTCATTACTTACACCCGCCCACCATCCCCTCAGTGGCCTCTTCCTGTGGCTTCTCCACCTCCCGTCTCCTTCCTCTCTCTAAAAAAAAAAAAAATCCTTAAAATGTAGGAAAAATTGCTTAATTTTTCCAAAAAAAAAAAAAAATCTTCTTTGGGGGGGTTCTAATTTTCCAGAAAAATTACTTACTCTAAGATTCATGGGCCATCTCGTGGATTGCTTTGGCGATCAGACTGCACAACTATCTCTTGCCATCCTTCTGGCGAGATACCTCTGGGGTTTTGGCCTGGCTCAGGCTATTCAGTTTTGATCCTGCAATCCGTGTTCCAGATATTGCCCAATCAAAATCCCCCCTTTCTTGCCTTGCAGAGTAGAGGCAAACACGTCTGTTCCTTTTTCTTTTGCTAAAAAAAAAAAAAATGCTGAAAATCTCTCCGACTGCTATAGGCATCTTGGTATTGGGTCATGCAACTAGCCTGCAAAATTTTATTTGTAAAAAAAAGGGAAAACAAACAAGAGGGAAATGAGAGGTAGGCTACCCTTCTCGCTAGTTTGTATATTGGTTTCTCCTTTTAAGTGTCCTCCGGACAATTTTACAGAAGAGCAGTGCTGACCATATCCAATCCCAGCCACCCAAGCCTTTGGCCTGCCTTGGCCAGTCTGTCTGAGTCCCATTTCTATGCTTAAAAGCGCCTGAAGGCTTACATTTCCTTTTCAAGTCCCAGAGCAGCACTCTCCTGCTGCCTGGGTTCATTCTCCCTCCTCAGGTGTCCTCAAATTCTAGGCCTTTCGCGGCCAGGAACCCGAGGGCGGTATCAACAACAATGGCATGTTGAGGATAAGGACTATGCCCTCCTGAGTCTGTCTAGCGGGTTTGGTGAACCTTCTCTTCAGCTCTATCTCCGGGGATTCTTGCTTCCCTGTTAATCGAGCCTTCGGCTGTAAGCTAACTATGCTCGTTGGGCATCCTGGTCCCTTCAACATCCCATCTCTCTCTTCTCTTCTTCTTCTTCTTCTATTTTCTCATTTCCTTCCTTATCTCTCCTCCTAGAGTCGCCCAGGTAAGGAGGCCCTGCAGTCCCTAGGCTAGGGATACTCTTATCTCCTCTGTCCTTCCTCCATCGGCTTATTCCTTTTTCAGTTCATTCTTCCTTGCTTTGCTATCCCTCGGCTATCTTGCCTCGCTATCTATATTTTCTGCTTTTCGCTTTTGCCTCTCGCTCCAGAACTGAGTTGGAGGAGAAGTGTCCTACTGCGGCCGCCTCGCGTTATGGCGTCACTCTCGAGGGCGGTGCCGTGAAGCAAACTTTTAAAAAAAGTTTCCGTGATTTGCGCGCCTCCGGCTTACACCCAGGAAGTAATGAATGGTGAAGATACAAGAGAAGATCAAGAATTACGGTAGGTACGTAATTTTCATATCTCATAGTTAAGGGATCCATCGAGTAGAACCCCCAGGTATTTAAATGAGTTTACCACTTCCAAAGGGGTACCATTCACACTCACTATTTTGAAGAGATTACGGCTATTTTTTAGTTTGGCAGGCAAACCAAAAAGCATAGTCTGAGTCTTGCTAACGTTGAGAACCAGCCTATGGCTAGTGATCTATGATTGTACATTTAGGAAGTCCTCCAATAGATTGTGGTTGAGAGTAAGCACGTTATCAGGGCTGGTATAGAGAACGAGGTCATCAGCGTACAGCAGCGATGAGAAGGAGGAGGCACTTCTTGTTATATTATTAATGAAGATCAAGAAGAGGAGAGGTCCTAGGATGGATTCTTGTGGTACCTCAACATCAGTGACTGTTTTGTCAGAGGTTGCAGAGTTGAACTTTACAGCCTGTGTCCTGTTCGGACAGGTAGCCATTAAACCAGTTCATGGACTGTGCCAAGAAACCCAGGGATAGGACGTTAACTAGCAGGAGGGGGTGATCAGTGAGATCAAACGCCTTTGTGAGATCTATAAAGACTGCTCCTGTTAGAAGACCCTGATCCATAACATGTAGTGTATCATTGGTTGGCTGTAGCAGGGCAGTTTGGGTGCTCTGACCCTTTCTAAACCCATGTCGATTTGTGGACAGGAGGTTATACTTGGTGAGGTGCTCTGTTACCTGTCTTGAAACGAGATTCTCCAGCATTTTGTTTAAGACAGATAATATTGCTATTGGTCTAAAGTTTGCATAGTCCTTCTTGTCACCTTTTTTAAAGACTGGCGTTATTCTGGCCATTTTCTAGATATCTGGCACTACTGCTTCACTAAGGAACATAGTGAAGATTTTAGATAGTGGTCCTACAACGAAGGGGGCAGCCAGTTTGAGGAGCTTAGGTTCCAGGCAGTCAGACCCAACGGCAGTGCTGTCCGATATGGCATTGAGTAACTTGAGTACATCTGTTGTGGAGACAGCTTTAAAGTAGAATGGCAGTCACACTGGCGTACCTTTTGGGGAGGAGATATCAGGAGTAGAGGGTATGATTGGAAGGCGGTAGTATATTTGGAGAGGTCTGAGAAGTGTTTGTGAAAGCATTTGCTATTATGTGTGAATCTGAGCAGTGGACTCCATTCAGTATCATGTCATTTGTAGTGTGGGATTACTTGGATCCGAGGAAGGTTTTTATGTGTGACCAAAATTTCCCGGGGTCACTGCTGCATCCACCAACAGTCCCTTGCAGTATTGGCTTTTTGCAGGCCTGATTTGCTTCTTGCACTTCATGCACTGTTCCCTATAAAAATGAAAGTCCACTTGGAGGCCTAAAGTTTTGAATTTTCTCCAGCTTTTGGCCCTAGCTTTGAGTGATGTAAGTCCTTGTGCAACCATTTGGATTGCTTACTGCTTACCTGGCGAGTGCGAGTAGGGGTATGCTCATCCTGAAGTGATAAAAACTCACTTAGAAAAATGTTGAGGGTGACATCAGTGTTATGGGCCCAGTAGACAGGGGACCAGTCAGTCATAGTGGCATCATGTAGAAAGTGAGCCTGGTTTAGATCTGCATAGTTCCTAAACAATATATAACGTGGGGGGAGATATGTGGATTACTGAGTGACTCCATACACAGAAGATTGGGGAGTGATCTCTTATTGTGTCTGGCAGAGTTGCCCACAGCCACAACTCTATCTATGCTATGCATCATGACTCAGTCAATGAGGGTGCTAGAATCATTATTTTGTGACACCCTTGTCAGGTCAGTTATGACCTGTTATAAATTGTAACTCCGCATTAGGGTTTGAAGGGTACTGTGGGATTTACTCAGCCAATTTGTATTCACGTCCTCAAGGATGAGTAGTTCATTCTGCCCAGCTGCTGAGGTACTGTGGTTCAGTAAATCCTCCAGGCCAGATTGTCTACCTTTGGGAGGATTGTAAGCACATATTATATGAAGCTTCTTTGCCCCTAGGGTTAGGATGGTATGTAGTGACTCACATGTAAAAGTATAGTTATCAGTCACTAGGGACAGGTTAAGGTGCCTTTTGAAATAGACCGCCACCCTCCAGCGCATTTAGGAGGTGGCCTATCTTGCCTTAGAAAGTTTTAATTAGGGAGTAGGCAGCAGGAATCAGGTATTGATAGCTTTAGCCATGTCTCTGATATACACAGGACATCAGGCTGGTACCTTTCAACCCAAGCATCAAGTTCTGCATGGTTGTGGAACAGACTTCTAACATTTAGGTGAACTATGTGTAGACCCTTAGTGCCATAACCGACTTTGCTTATGGATACTTGGCTTGGTATAGGACCCAGGTTTAGCTCAACGTCTCCAGACACCATAAGGGCTAATAATACCAGGTACCATACTTTATGAGGCACAAAAGGAGGGATTAGATAACCATGGAGACGCCACCATTTTGCTACTGATACTGCGGTGAAGTAGATAAGGAATCCTGGGAGGAGTGCTGGGTTAACCTCAATGTACCTATCTGGCTGGATTATCATGTTTGAGTCAGTGAAGTCATCAGGGTCTATAGGGTAGATGGAGGAATGGACTGATAAGAGTAAGTTCAGCACTGTACAGCCCTCTAGTGGCTAGAATATATAATCTGCTAATGGAAAAGTCAGCACAGCTGTACAGTAACTAACTGAGCAGAACAGACACTGTATCCAAGTTAAGAAAATAATTGTTCCTGGGCAAAAAAAGGCACGTTTAACAGGCAGACAGAGCTTTGCTGGCTATAAGACCTCGGAAGGGTCTCTGCTCTGTGTTTCAGCAGTACCTGCAGTTTCGGTCAGAGGGGTGGAGTGACCAACTCTGGCCCAGTGAGCGGTCTCTGTAGCCAGTTTAACTTGAAGCTGCAAGGGAAATACAACAGGTAAGGCATGTAAGATAAATATTCTGTGAGAGGTGGTGAGAACAGAGAGCTAACACAATAGTTTTACTGGAGACACAGGGGCTTCTTCTGCCCAAACAGTGTCTTCAGAGAAATATTTAAAAAGGTTTTTTTTTTTTTTTTTTTAAGTCATAATAGTTTTAAAACATAATATTCAATTTAGGAATTCTAAGCAGTGAAAAAAATTAAACAGCTATGCAGTAACTAACTAACTGAGGAGAAAAGACACTGTTTCCAAGTTAAGAAATTAATTGTCCCTGGGCAAAAAAAGGCTCAACGTTTAACAGGCAGACAGAGCTTTGCTGGCTGTAAAACCTCAGAGGGGTCTCTGCTGTGTGTTTCAGCAGTACCTGCAGTTTCGGTCAGAGGGGTGGAGTGGCCAACTCTGGCCCAGTGAGTGGTCTCTGCAGCCAATTTAACTTGAAGCTACAGTTTCGGTCAGAGGGGTGGAGCAGCCAACTCTGGCCCAGTGAGTGGTCTCTGCAGCCAATTCAACTTGAAGCTGCAGTTTCAGTCAGAGAGGTGGAGTGGCCAACTCCGGCCCAGTGAGTGGTCTCTAAAGTCAGTTTAACTTGAAGCTGTAGTTTCAGTCAGAGGGGTACATCTTAGTAGGAGTTTTCCTGTCAGGGGTCTCAGTCTCGTAGTTAACAGTGCCTGTACAGCTAGACACTCTATAAGGCCCTTGCCACTTCATTAAGTAAACAATAAGACACGACGGGGTGTGCATTACGGTGTGATAACCGCTCCTAGGGCTGTAGTTAAGCACGAGGCCGAAGGTCAAGTGACAGTTGTCCCTAGGAGTGCGGTTATCACACCCATGTCTGAAGTGTCTTACTATGAAATGGCCCTTTATTTTAAAGCAGTTTTTTATTTTGAAACACATTTTTAAATAAGTAAAAATGTAAGTGAATCTGTGCTTTTAACATAAAATAGTCCTTCCCGCCTTTTGGTGGTAGATTAAAGTAGTGTTATACAGTGTGTGCCTCCCTGCCCACTTAAGCTTCACATTCCCCTGCCAGCCACAACAATTCACAAATGCTGTTTTCCTCATTCTAAGTATGACACATAACCCCCTTACTTTATTTTGTTCTCCTCACTCTGTAGACAAAACTAAAAGGAAGCCATAACAGAGGCTTCTCAGTTCCCCGATGCTGCAAGCATGAGTGTGGTTCTGTACTGCCACACTCACTGGCAGCATCATGAACTCTCTCTCTGTCCTAAAAGATAAACAGCAGGATGAGTCATTTACCACCTTTTCTCTTTGTTTATATAGAGAATACTGGATGGGCAACTATGCAGAACCAGTGTGTTCTGCCACAGAGGGATTCTGATTCCCTCTGACCTCGAGAAACACAATTCGAGAGGTCCATGAAATCAGAACCGAGATGGCAAAAACACACTAGTTGTATAAATTCTCATCCTGTATTTTATAGTGTATAGTACTGTGTGAAAAATGTGTTTTGTGAGTTCTTTTGGTTTCAAAATGAAACTGACTCATGCAGTCTCTAGAGGTTCTAGAATGCTGTTCTACCACAGTAGGGTAGAACATCATTCCATAACCTTGGAACTGTGGTAGAACAGCATTTTGAAAGGGATGGAATTCTATACAGAACAACACTCCACTGTACACTACATATAGGATAGTGTATAGGTAACCATACGCTACAAGGCTATTCTTCCACCCAGTGGATACAATGCTGACTGATGACCTCAAGAGCGAAGCTCAAGAGGTCTCCAAGCCGGCATTGTATCTACAAGGTGAAAGAATAGCCGAATAGTGTATGGGTAACCGATACCTGTTCTATATAGTGTATAGTGTCCAAAAAAAGACAAAGACACTCACTTTTCTATATTTTCCTCGGTTCTGCCGATGCCCTAGTTCACAACTGACACCTTGCTTTTTTCATGTGTTCACACAGCAGGGGCCCGAATCACAGTCTGCTGTAGTCCCTTGTATTACAACGTCCTCACTAACACAGAATGAAAAGTCGTTCTGCATTAGTGAGGACATCACTACTGCAGCAGAACAACTTTTTGCGGTGTATGGATTTCCATACACAACCACATTCCACCATACACTGTATGGTATTATTGCTTACTTTCTTCATTCTGTTTTTTTTCTCTGTGTTTCCCCACATTCAAGAAATGGAATGCTTACCATGGAATACAGGGTTTTAAAATTCTGCTCCGTTCTACTAGCAGAATGTTTCTCTACTAACATACTGTACACACACAACAAAGGCCTGTTTTAGAGCCAGATACTCAATTTTCAAACTGTCAGGGCAAGCAGAAGAGATTTTTCTGATGAGCAGGTAAAGACAGAAGGGGGAGATTTCACTGTTAGCTAAGAAACAGTTGAAATGAAAACTATAAACAATACTTAATGTTTCTAGTTTGTTTATATGTGTAAGGAGAGTGTGATGATCTGGTAAACAACATTTAATTAATTTGTTTTATTTTATATTTAAGGTAGATTTTCCTGGACATAAAGTCTCCACCACTCATTCACACTAATGGGATCTATACCGGAGAGCAAACTTTTCGAGAGGGTCAACGCCAGAGGTGGAGCCGCGAGAAAGCGGCACCGCGAGCCACGGCTCGTGCAGTAAAGACTACCTCGGCGTCGACCCTCCAACTGCCTCAGTTCCTGTTTTCCCGCCATCGAGTGCACTTCAGTGACGACGTTGCTCACCCCCCGGGAACCAAACTTCAAACTAGCAGCATATTTTTCAGTTTATTGTTTTGTAATTTATCTTCGAAAGTACAGAGTAGATTTTAATTAAATTTATTCATTAATAAAGAAGTCTCAGCCCTCCACTGACGAAGTCGAACATGAGTGGGTCAGGTGATGGTAGGGAGACTTCGTATGAAAGCTGTTCAGTCAGCCGGGCTCGGTCCGGTCCGCTGCCCTCCCCGGAGGGTGAATCTGACAATGGACAGTCCAATGCTCACCGTTCGGCCTCAAGTTCTTCTTCGGCACACAAGTCGAGTAAGAGAAGGCATCACTCAAGGTCGCCTTCTGGTATGTCTGCACGTCGACAGTCGGTCATTGGGGCTAGACACTGGTCTCTTCCCCTCTTGGAGTCGCCGGTTTCTGGCTCCAGTGTCTGACCTCTTCGACATCTGAGCCCATCCCCACCTGTTGGATGGGCCTCCGATGAACAGTTTCACTAGTGGGCTGCTATTAAGGAGCAGTGGGCTCTGAGGTTGGTCCAGCTGCCTGACCCGGTCACTCTTGGGGCCTTCGGGCCGCTCAAGGGACCGAGTAGGGCGGTTGGACCTTCCTAGTCATGCAGCGCATTCTTCAGTGCTGTCGACTCCATGCTCAGGTGTTTTCCCCCCTTACATGGCTGCGGCACAGGGGCCCACATCGATGCCTTTCTCTCCTGTTAATTTTCCTCCTTTTCCTTCAAATCGCAGTTTGAACAGCAGGACACTCTTGGAGCTGTCCATGGCGCCAAGGGCTCTGTTAGCACTATGCAAAGTGCAGGGGCTCTGTCAGTGCCGTCTGTGGTGCGGGGGCTCTGTTGGTGCTGTCCGCAGTACTGAGGGGCTCTTTCGGCACCATCCGCAGTGCTGGGGGCTCTGTTGGTGCCATCCCCGGCGCTGAGGGCTCTGTCGGTGCTGTGGCCTTTGTCGGCGCTGTGTGCTGGGCTGTTTCCATTGGCGCTGACTTCCTTGGGTTCAGCGCCAATGCTTGGTGTGGCGCCATCCAGCCTCCAGGGCTTTTTGACTCCCAATTCTTTCCTCTTCTAATTTTCATCCTGATTTTTACTCCTTTCCTGTCCATACAGTCCCCCCTGGACTGTCAGGAGATGATTTTGAGCCTGACCCTGATTTTCGTGTGGGTGACGATGTTGAAGGAGCAGGAGTTAATCCTTCTGCAGAGCCTGTGGTTGAAGACCTTTCCTTTAAGTCTCTGCTGAAAAATTTTAATTCCACTCTTTCTCTCCAGACTACAGAAATTGATCCTGGGAAGCTTTTAAGACTCCAGTACCCACATGTCCTGGAGAATCCCTATGGATTTAACTCCTCCGGTACAACCATCTTTTGAAACCCTTTCTCAGATGGCATGGAATAATCTTGCTCTCATCCCTTCTGTGGCTAAGTCCATAGATAGGAAGTACGCTGCTCCCAAGGATCGACCCATATTGGCCTCACAAGTTTTTGCTGATCCCATTGTAGTCATAGCGGAGAATGATGAGGCCATCCTCCCTCAGGCGTCTTCAGCCCGGCCTATCAATAAAGAATCTCATAAGATAGGCACCTTAGGTAAGAGAGTCTTTGCTGTCTCCACCCTGGGTATACGTATTGCCAGCTACCAGGGCTGTTTTTCTCAATATGAATATGTCCTTTGGCATTCGCTCAAGGAAATGGTAGAAGCTCTGCCTGAGTCAGAAACTAATTCAGAGCTACTTCACACCATAACCAGGGGCACAGGAGAGGTCCCAGAAGACTGGAGAAGGGCTCATGTGATCCCGCTCCACAAGAGTGGTAGCAGGGAGGAGGCAGGGAACTACAGACCAGTCAGTCTTACCTCAGTAGTGGGCAAGATTATGGAGGCACTCCTTAAGGAAAGGATAGTGCAACACCTGGAATCCATAGGGGCACAGGATCCAAGACAGCATGGGTTTACAAAGGAAGGTCCTGTCAAATTAATCTCATAGATTTCTTTGACTGGGTAACCAGAGTGGTGGACCAGGAGCAACTGATGTCGCCTACCTTGACTTCAGCAAAGCTTTTGACACTGTTCCACATAGAAGATTGATAAATAAACTGGGTAGGCTCGGGATGGGTAAGAAGTTGGTCAACTGGGTGGCAAACTGGTTGTCGGGCAGAAAACAGAGTGGTGGTAAATGGTATACAGTCAGAAGAGATGCAAGTCACAAGTGGGGTACCTCAGGGATCAGTCCTGGGGCCAGTCCTCTTCAGCATCTTCATTAATGACCTTGCAGATGGACTAGAGGGTAAGGCTTGTCTTCTGTGGTGATTTGCATATGTAGCCCATGATGCTTTGCATTGTGGGGGCATGTGTGATTTTGTATTGTCTGTTTGCAGATGACACCAAGATCTGCAGTAGAGTAGATGATCCAGATGGGGTGGGCAGAATGAGAAGAGATCTGGATAAACTAGCAAAATGGTCAGAAGAGTGGCAACTGGGATTTAATGCAAAGAAGTGCAAAATCATACACATAGGGAAGAGAAACCCTGAAGCCACCTATAGGCTGGGAGGGGAGTTGCTAGCAGTCACAAAGGAAGAAAGAGACTTGGGCATCATCATCACTGATGACCTGAAATCATCCAAGCAGACCTCTAAAGCAGTAGGTAAGGCTAGTGGGGTGTTAGGGTGTATTAGTAGGGATATCACAAGTCGTAAGAGGGAGGTAATAATCCTCTTTACAAGACACTGGTTAGGCCCCATCTGGAGTGCTGTGTGCAGTACTGGAGGCCACACCTTCACAAGGACATTAACCAAATTGAGGCAGTCAGAGAAGGGCAGCCAAAATGGTGCAGGGACTGCATCAGAAGACATATGAGGACAGATTAACAGGCTCAATATGTATATACCCTTGAGCAAAGGAGGAGAGGTGATATGATCGAGGCATTCAGACACCTTAAGGGGCATTAACAAGGTGAAAAGAGTCTAACATGTTTAAATATAAAAAAATAGCAGGACAAGAGGACACAGCATGAGATTAGAGGGGGCCGATTAAGGGGAATGAGGAAATTCTTTTCACAGAAAGGGTGGTGGATGCATGGAATGGCTTACCACAAGAAGTGGTGGCTATGAATACAGTGCAGGGCTTCAAACAGGCATGGGATAGGCATAAGGGAGCAATACAAATGACTATGAATAGATAGGCCACTGACAGAGCAAAGGCCGATGGCACATTTATAAGGTAGAAAAAGAAATGGGCAAACTGGATGGGCCTTGCGGTCCTTATCTGCCATCAACTTCTATGTTTCTATGGCATCAAGTCCAGTAACCAACAGGTTAAAGCTGCAGTGGACGCTTTTGATACTGCTTCTTGAGCAGCAGTAGCGGGTATTTGTACCCATCGCCACTCCTGGCTATGTACTTCGGGCTTCAGGAATGATGCCCAGCAGCAGGTCATGGCCTTACCCTTCGATGGTAGGTATCTGTTCGGATCCCAGGTGGAACAAGCTCCGGAAGCCACGCAGAAGACTAGGTCAGCCATTAAGATAGCTCGACTCGCACCCGCCCCCTCTTGGGAGGGGTGCCAGTAAACATCAATTTCATAACCGTCAGTCCTTTCGGGGCAAAGGCAGGGGTAGCTTTAACAAAAGCCACACCCCGCAGCCACAAAGGAAAATGCAGCAGAAGGCACAAGCCCCCAAAGCACCCAGTGCCACCTTCTGAGTTCTCAGCCCAGGTCCCACCTCAGCTGCCCGAGGGGGACTCTTCCTCAGCAGTGGGAGGACGTCTGACTCAGTTGTACGACAGGTGGAAGTCTTTAACATCAGACAAATGGGTCCTCCGGATAATCCGTGAGGAATATTCGCTCAGTCTTTGAGACCCCCCCCCAGATCATCCCCCCAAACGTCAGCCCAGACTGTCGGCAGTACAGTCAGACCTTCTTGCTTCCGAGGTGCAAGGCCTTCTGAAAAACAGGACAGTAGAAATACTTCCACCGGATCAACGAAACACAGGATTTTACTTCGAGAGGGCTCTTACAGTAGGTAATTACATATAGGACTGACGCCGGCAGGCGGCAGGACCCCACGGAAATTTTTTTAGCTAGCAGTCCCTGGCAAGGGACTGCCCCCATGTCAGGTGACCGGCGTCAGGAGACGTCAGTATAAAGGGGCGGTCCCGGACACCCGCCTTCCAGTTCTTCAAACAACATGAAGTCTTGCTGTATTCTGACAGTAGCAGTGAGTCCCAACCTTCGAACTGCCCCGGAGATGAAAGAGTTAACTTTCCATGCCAGGCATGGAACGCTGAGCTCGAGCTCGGTTGAGACTCTGTCTGTTGCTGTTTAAACTCAGACCGTCAGATTCTTTACTCCGCCTCACTGAACAGTCGCTCCGGAGATTTCTCCTTCTACTCGGTTCAATTTGTCGGTGAAAGTACCGCTTTTCTCAGTTTTCGACCGAATTTAAACCGTAACCTGTCGGTTCAGTCTCTGTCTGTGGTATTTGTGAGTACTAGATAGGTTTATATTATTTTCTATTCTGTGTGGAACTTGTAAACGGTTCATCGGTTCGGTTTGAACTGATCAAGTTGTTAAAAAATCTTTATTTTGAACTATTAGAGTGTGGTTACTGGTTCTTATCGGTTCTAAAAAAGACGGATTTTGTTACGTTATTTTCCACGACCCGTGGCACGGTCAGGAACCGATAAGAGGGTCTTGCCTGGCGGATTGCCATTAAAAGGGTAAGTTTGGTTAGGACTGGCACAATGTCTGAGAAACCCAAAAGAAAAACTGGGCCCACTGGGTTTCAACACTGCAGTGTGTGTGGGGAAGTGTTTGCTAAGGCTGACCCCCACACCACCTGTGTTTATTGTCTGGGGTTTGACCACCTCAATGCAGACTGCCAGATTTGTAAAATTTTCCTGCAGCTACCCTAGAAAAAAGAGTTGGTAGGCTCAGGGAAAGGGAGGCCAAAAAGTCTGCTGAACCGGATGGCCAGCCCGGTTCGGTTCAAACCGAACCAGAAGGAGTGCCCTCTGACCAGGGCGAGACTTCTTCGGCCAAAAGGAGATCCGATTCTGAGGAGTCAGTTCCAGCTAAGAGAACAAGAAAGGAAAAATCAGCTGGTGTGGATCCAAAACTTTCTTCTCCAACCGCTGAAGAAATAGCCAAAGCGATAAAAATTGTGCAGTCGCTTTCCCCGGTTCCGACCGAACTGGCACCATCAAGGAGGCGCTCGTTTCGGCCGGTTCCACCGGTTCAAGATTATGATTTAGAGGAATATTATGAACTGGAGGAGGAGGAAGAGGAGTATGAAGAAAGTGAATATGGTTTTGAAAGTCTGGATGTGCCTATTGACCTGGACATCTCCCCAGACAGACCTTCAGGAGTGTCTCCTCCTAGGCTTTCTGAGTCCCCCTCCTATTTCATGTTTTATAAAAAAAGTGTCTGAAACCCTCCAGCTCCCTATGGAAGAAGCTGTGGATGACCAGGAGGAGCCTGACTATGTGGAAATGATGGATATCCCAAAGTCTAAGAGGCTGTCTATTCCCTTACACAAATCTTTTGGGAAACAGACATTTATGATTTTAAAAACTCCTAATACCATACCTCCTGTGGATAAAAGAATGGACAAGAGGTATACATTGTCAGGCTCAGATATGGAGTTCCTTACACAACAATGCAGCCATGTTGGGGTAGTGCAGGATGCAGCCTGTGATAAGGCAAATATTCCCTTGGCTTCTCACCCCCCAGACAAGGACTCCAGGAGGATTGATGCCATGGCAAAGAAACAGTACATGGCAGCATCCTTGGGACTCAGACAGGCCAGCTATATGGCCTATACTGCTAGGTGTCAGAAATCCAGATGGGACACTGTCATGGCTTTAGCAAAACAGGTCCCTGGCCAGCTTGCCAAGGAGCTGGAGCAGGTGGCTGCTGATGGTATTGAGGCATCCAAGGTGCAATTCCATGCTGCAGTGGACTCCGATGATGTGTCATCTAGAGTCATGGCTACATCTGTGGCACTTCCTAGAATGGCTTTGCTCAGATGTACTAGCCTATCACAAGATACCCAAACTAAGGCCATGGATTTTCCTGTTGTGGGTAATTCTCTGTTTGGGGAGCAAACAGAGAATTACATGAAGAAAATGGACGAATATAGGACCACCTATAGGAGTGCCCAGGCCAAGGAAAGGCAGGCCACTCCTCAGGGGCAGCATCCCAGGGGCAGGGGCAGGCCTTTTCATAGGTCTTTCTACCAAGCCCAGGCCTCCTCTTCTGCCTATGCTCAGAGGGGGTTCTTTAGAGGGAGAGGCAGAAGGGGTGCAAGCAGACCTGCTTCCACCCCTCAGCCAAAACCCCCTGCCAAACAGGCACCCTGATGGGTTTGCAAGGGCTGATTCTCCACTACCTGTAGGGGGCAGGCTGGCTTACTTTGTCCAGGACTGGAAGTCTCTAACATCAGACAAGTGGGTCCTGGAAGTAGTAAGCCAGGGACTGGTTCTCAGCTCCAAAAAATTTCCAAAGCTGAGAACCAGATCCTTTCCACCTGCAAAACCCTCAGAGGCACTTGCGCTAGAGGCAGAGGTCTCTTCCCTTCTGGCTCTCAGAGCTGTGGAAAGGGTTCCACCCCTACACCAGGGCAAAGGATTGTACTCCAGGTACTTTCTTACCCCAAAAAAGACAGGAGAATGGCATCCCATCCTGGATCTCAGATACTTAAACAAGCACCTTTTAAAGCCAAAATTCAAAATGGTAACTCTGAGAATAATTCTACCCTCTCTAAGGCCAGGGGACTGGCTAGTTTCCCTGGACCTCAAGGATGCCTATTTCCATATTCTCATCAGAAGCTCCCATCGAAAGTACTTCAGCTTCGAGTTGCCCTCAGGCCATTACCAGTTCAGAGCAGTGACCTTCGGTCTAACCTCTGCTGCAAGGGTGTTCACAAAATGCCTGGCAGTAGTAGTTGCTTCTCTAAGAAGGCAAAGGATTGCCATCTTCCCATACCTGGACGACTGATTCATAGTAGGCCAGTCCCCAGACCAAGTCAAGTTACACCTACAGATAACTCAGCAACTGCTCACCTCTCCGGGTTTCCTTCTGAATCTTTCAAAGTCAGTTCTAGAGCCTGTTCAGCTCCTCACCTTCATAGGCGCAGAGCTAGATACAGAAAAGGCCAGAGCCTTCCTTCCCCTGGACAGGGCAAGAACCCTTATCACACTGGCCTCCTCTTTCACCCTGCAGGTGTCTCAACCAGCAAGGCATTTTCTGCAGCTCCTGGGGCACATGGCTGCTTCTACAGCAGTGGTGCAGGGAGCAAGATTTCAGATGAGGGACATTCAGTTACATTTGAGAGCCTTTTGGTCTCAGAAAAAAGGATCCCTTGACCAAACTGATCCCAGTGACTCTAACTCTGATCCAGCAGTATTTCTAGCACTTCAAGCTTTTTCCAAGTCTGTTCAGAACAAAGTCATTCAGATCAGAACAGACAATACCACTACAACGTGGTACATCAACAAGCAAGGAGGCACTCGGTCTACGGCCTTGTGCACAGAAGCAATGAAGTTGTGGTCTCTGGCTTATTCCCTGAACACCTCCCTCTCAGCAGTACACCTCCCAGGCAAGGACAATGTCCTGGCAGATGCTCTCAGCAGGATATCTCAGGGCCATCACGAATGGTCACTGGATCCCCTGGTCTTGGAGGTGATATTCTCCAGATGGGGCACCCCACAGATAGATCTTTTTGCAGCCCCAGACAATCACCAACTTCCCCTTTTTAGCTGCAGGCCCCCAGTGTTGGGCTCAGTCCCCCTGGATGCCTTAGTTCTCAGTTGGGAAGGGAAGTTCCTGTATGCTTTTCCCCTTCCCTCTCCTGTTCAAAGTACTAGTCAAAATCAGGTCTCAACCCTGCAAAGTGATCCTGATTGCTCCAGACTGGGCCAGACAGCCCTGGTATCCTCTCCTGTTGTCCTTAACAGTCCTTCTTCCCCTGGCTCTTCCCAGGAATTACAACCTGTTAACCTGTGCTCAAGGGAGGGTTTGGTACCCGAATCTCAAATCTCTCAATCTCAAGGCCTGGCTCTTGAAGAGTTAGAGTTTACTAGTTTACACCTCTCCCAAGGTGTTATGGATATTCTAAAGGCTTTTAGGAAGCCTTCCACCAGAACTACTTATAATTCTAAGTGGAAAAGATTTTCCATATGGTGCTCCGGGAAGCATATTTCCCCAGAGTCTGCTGATCTGCACAGTCCTTGACTATATGGTCCATCTGAATAGCTTGGGGCTCAGACCAGCTACACTAAGGGTGCATCTGGCAGCTGTTTCTGCTTTCATTTCAGCAGGTAAGCCCTCTTCTTTTTCAGCTCACCCTGTTTTCTCCAAGTTTTTTAAGGGATTGCTTCATACCAATCCTCCATTCAGGGACCCTGCCCCTGCTTGGGATCTTAACGTTTGCATTGCTCAGCTTATGCAACCCCCTTTTGAGCCTTTGTCCTCAGCAGAGCTTAAGTACTTGACTTGGAAAACTGTGTTTTTGGTGACCATCACTTCTGCCAGGCGCATAAGTGAGGTACAAGCCCTGTCAGTGGAGCCTGACTTTATTTCCTTCCATAGGGATAAGGTGGTCCTCAGGACTAACAGGACGTTTTTGCCTAAGGTGGTTTCAGACTTCCACCTTAATCAATCTCTGTCTCTTCCTGTGTACTTCACTGACCATTCCTCCTCTGGTGAGAGGAGGCTGCACAGTCTAGATGTGAAAAGAGCCCTTAGCTACTATATAGAACGTACTAAGGGTCATAGGTTTGACTCCCTCCAACTGTTTCCTCACTTATGGTGAGGTTGGTAAAGAAGACCTGCCACTAAAGATCCATTGCCAGGTGGATTGTCTCTTGTATCCAATTTTGCTATGAAAAACTAGGTAAGGTTCCACCCTCAGGCCTGAGGGCTCACTCTACCAGAGGTACAGCTGCTTCCCTGGCTGCTGCCAGGGATATTCTTATCTTAGAGATATGTCAAGCAGCTACCTGGAAAACAGTTCATACTTTTACCAAGCATTACTCCCTGGATATCCAGGCTAGGAGTGATGCTCGGTTTGGCACAGCTGTGCTTCAGAGCCTGTTCCCTAAGTAGGTTCTGTCCCTCCTCTATTGAGGTACTGCTTGGTAGTCTGCTGCTGTCAGAATACAGCAAGACTTCATGTTGTTTGAAGAAAAAATTACTCACCTTAGTAATGTTGTTTCTTCTAATGGAGTCTTGCTGTATTCTGACCTCCCCTCCTGCCTTCCCCTCTCAGAACCTCTGTTTTTGGGATGTGGGTGGGCAGTGGCAGTGTTGGCACTCAGGAGGTGCCCCACCCTTTTTTGTTATCACCCTTTCTTTGGGTGAGTGGGTGTTGTGTTTATTCCATTTTTTGGGTCTCCTGACTTGAATCTTTGTTTTTGGGACCAAAAAATCTGTTTTTATGTTAGTAGTCAGTTGGCTAGTGTAGGTTTACAGCTTCCACACAGGACCTCAGTGAGTTTAGCTCGTAAAGATCTGATGGTTTGAGTTTAAACAGCAATAGACAGAGTCTCAACCGAGCTCGAGCTCAGCGTTCCATGCCTGGCATGGAAAGTTAACTCTTTCATCTCCGAGGCAGTTCGAAGGTTGGGACTCACTGCTACTGTCAGAATACAGCAAGACTCCATTAGAAGAAACAACATTACTAAGGTGAGTAATTATTTCTTTCCGCCCGTTAGCTTGTACGGCGCCTCGCGGAAAAGTTAAAATTAGCGTCAGTGTTTCAGAATGTGTCTACGGCGGACATCTAAGCTGCCGCCACCTGGACTTCCGTTCATACCTTTACGAAACACTACAGTTTGGATGTTGCCTCTCGCTGTAGAGCAGGCTTCGGGCTAGCTGTTTTGCAAGGCCTCCTATCTTGAGGCTTGCACGGCTTGAACAGCTTCTTGGAGTAGTTTTCCTCCTCCCGGTGCCTTTCTCTGTTCCAGACTCCTTGGGATTCAGTTCTATATGTAATTACCTACTGCAAGAGCCCTCTCAAAGTAAGATAGTACAGTTACGTAAGAACTTACGTAACAGTAGATCTTGAGAGAGAATACACGTGAAATGACTCTCTCCGCCCTCCATCCCCTAGTCTTTTCAGCTCCTTGTCCATTGAGGGAAATATCCACTCCTCTTTCGGCCTGTGACGGGAAAGAACTGGAAGGCAGGCGTCCAGGACCACCCCTTTATACCGACGTCTACCTACTGCAAGAGCCTCTCTCAAAGATCTATTGTTATGGTAAGTTCTTACGTAACTGTACTTTTCTACTCCCGTTACTTACTAGTCCCGAAGAAAACTGATCTCAGAAAGTTAAATTCCTTCACAAGGCAAAGTTCAAGATGATATCTCTAGGTACCCTTCTACCTTTGATTCATCAGCATAATTGGTTAGTCTCCCTGGACATGCAGGATGCCTACCAACACATTTTTATACACCCAAAGCACCACAAATACCTGAGGTTTGTAGCATTGGGTCAACATTATCAGTTCAGAGTCCTGCCCTTTGGACTATCCTCGGCGTCGCGAGTTTTTACAAAGTGTTGTGCAATTCTCGCAGCACATCTCAGGAAAATTGGAATTCAGGTGTTTCCAAACCTGAATGACTGTCTTCTAGCAGGCCCTTCCAGGGAGAGAACTCTGGATGCTGTAACCAAAGCTTCAGACTTCCTCACGTCCATGGGAGTTCTGCTAAATCGTAACAAATCGCAGTTGCAGCCCTCTCAGAAACTCCTTTTCATAGGAACTCTTTTGGAGACCTCCTGTGTGAAAGCTTTTCTTCCAGAAGACAGAAGGAGCGATATCCTGCCGATGGCCCCGATACATCTGAGAAAACAGCTCGGTTTGAGCTATCTCGATGCAATGGATGCTGGGTCTCATGGCATCCTCAGTGTTCACTGTTCCCCTACCTCATCTCCACACGAGAACCTCTCAGTGGATGCTCATTACTCAGTGGTCCCCAACCACTCACCCCCAGTCCTTTCCCATCAAGGTGACAGAACCTCTAAAGAGGTTACTCACCTGGTGGTCGCAAGAGAACAACCTTCTGGAAGGGTATCCCTTTATTTATCTGGATCATCAGATCTCCACTACCAGTGACGCGTCCCTGATGGGGTGGGGAGCTCACCGCCAGAAACTCCACACCCAAGGTACATGGACTCAGGACGAGTCCCTGCTCCACATAAACATCCTAGAAATGAGAGCCGTCCTCTATGCAGTCCGGGCCTTGAAGGACATACTCTGTCACAAGACCATTCTCCTTCAAATGGACAACAAAGCAGTGATGTCTTACATCAACAAACAGGGCAGTGCACACACTTACCCATTATGCAGGGAAGCTATGAGAGTGTGGGAATGGTGCCTGAAGCACAAGGCTATAATCCACGCGGTTTGTCTACCAGGCATGCAGAATGAACTGGCAGACCGTCTCAGCAAGACGGAGACAGATCCTCACGAGTGGTCTCTCGACTCAACCGTCGCTCAGTCACTCTTCAGAGAGTGGGGAACTCCAGACCTCGACCTTTTTGCATCCCCACTCAATGCAAAACTGCCTCCCTTCTGCTCTAGAAATCTAGGACCTGGCATTTTCTGTCAGGATGCGTTTTCAGGCTGCGGTGGACAAAATGCTTTCTATACGCCTTTCCTCCTCTTCCTCTAATTCAGAGGGTGCTTCTCAAATTCGAGTCTCAGGGAGCCAGAATGATTCTCATTGCTCCCTTCTGGCCTCGACAGATATGGATCTTCCCGGACATAAAGTCTCCACCACTCATTCACACTAATGGGATCTGCACCGGAGGCACTAGGACTCAGTGGGAGCAAACTTTTTTCTAGAGGCTCGGCGCCAGAGATGGAGCTGCGAGGAGCGGCACCACGAGCCCCAGCTCGTGCAGTAATGACCTTCTCAGCTTCAACCCTCCAACCACCTCAGTTCCTTTTTTCCCCGCCGTCGAGTGCATTTCAGTGATGACGTTGCACGCCCGCCGGGAGTCAAACTTCAAACTAGCAGCATAGTTTTTCAGTTTTATTGTTTTGTAGTAATACCCCGAATAAAGTATTGCTTAGTTTATTTATTCTTATTTAAGGAAGAAGTCTCAGACTACATTGACGGAGTCGACCATGAGCGGGTCAGGTGATGATAGGGAGACTTCATATGAAAGCTGTTCAGTCAGCCGGGCTGGGGGCAGCAGCGGACAGTCCAATGCCCGAGGGGGTGGGAGGTCCCTTGGAAAGCATAAAAGTAGACGGTCACACTCTCGGCACCGTTCGGCCTCAAGCTCTTCTTCAGCCAACAGGTCAAAAAAGAGAAGGCATCACTCGAGGTCACCCTCTGATATGTTTGCGTGTAGACGGTCAATTATTGGGGCTAGTTGCCAGTCTTCTCCTTCAGAGTTGCCGGTTTCTATTTCTGGTAGCTGATGTCTTCGACGTCGGAGCCCTACCCCACCCTCTGGTAGGTTTTCAGATGAGCAATTTAATCAGTGGGCTGCTCTTATGGACTAATGGGCTCGGAGGTTGGTCCAGCTCCCTGGCCCGGTCACTCAGGGGCCTTCAGGCTTTTTGGGAGATCAGGTAGGGCGGTTGAGCCTCCCTAGTCGTTTAGCGCCGTCTTTGGTGCCATCGACTCCGCGCTTAGGTGTTTTCCCCCTTCACACAGCTGCGGCGCAGGGGGCCATACCGATGCCTCTATCTCCTGGCATTCATCCTTCGTTTTCCTCAAATCCTGTTTTTTGGAGTCTTGGGATGTTTTCAACATACTCGGCGTTGATGGCACGCTCTGCGCCGTCTTCGGCGCCATTGAGTTTTTCAGTGCTGTGCACCTTGTCGGCGCCGTGGGGCTCCTTGGCGCCGTGCGTGTTTTCAGCGTCGTGCTCTTCTTCGGTGCCAAGACCTGTTAGGGCGTCATCCTGTCTTCAGGGTTCCTCTTCTTTGAATCCTTTTCCTTCCTCATTTCCTTCTGATTTTCACTCCTTTTCTGTTCATACAGTCCCTCCTGAGCTGTCAGGAGATGACACTGAGCCTGACCCAGACCTTAGGCTGAGTGACGATGTGGAAGGAAGAGGATCTATTCCTGCTGCAGAGCCTGTGGTCAAGGACCTGTCATTTAAGTCTCTGCTGAAAAACTTGAATTCCATTCTTTCTCACCAAACTACAGATATCGATCCTGGGAAACTGTTAAGACTCCAATACCTCCATGTTCCGGAGATCCCTATGGATTTGACTCCTCCGGTACAGCCCTCCTTTGAGACGCTTTCTCAAATGGTATGGAATAATCCTGCTCTCATTCCTTCTGTGGCTAAGTCCATAGATAGGAAATATGCTGCTCCCAAGGATCGACCCATTTTGGCATCCCAGGCCTTTGCGGATCCTATTGTAGTCTTGGCAGAGAATGATAAGGTCGTCCTTCCCCAGACTACTACAGCTCGACCTACTGTATTAACAAAGAATCTCGTAAGATAGACACTTTAGGTAAGAGAGTCTTTGCTGCTTCCACCTTAGGTATCCGTATTGTCAGCTACCAAGGCTATTTCTCTCAATATGAGTATATCCTTTGGCATTCGCTCAAACAAATGGTTGAAGGTCTACCGGAATCGGACACTAATTCAGAGCTTCTTCAAACCATAACCAGGGGTATCGAGTCCAACAATCAGCAGGTTAAAGCAGCTATGGACGCCTTCGATACAGCCTCCCGAGCAGCGGTGGCGGGCATTTGTACCCGCCGTCATTCTTGGCTGCGCACTTAAAAGTTTCATGAGAGATGCCCAGCA
The DNA here is from genome assembly GCA_016271365.2 of Neoceratodus forsteri. NCBI lineage: Eukaryota > Metazoa > Chordata > Ceratodontiformes > Ceratodontidae > Neoceratodus > Neoceratodus forsteri. Next base: position 1,057,714,600 of record CM028130.1, on the reverse strand, counting down.
ACAGGTAATGCCGTTGCCTTTCGATGGCGTGTATCTCTTCGGACCTCAAGTAGAACAGAGGCCACACAAAAGACTAGGTCAGCCATTAAATTGGCTCGACCTCCTCCCGTCCCCTCTTGAGGGGGAGTTAACAAATGCCAGTTTCACATCTGTCAGTCCTTTCGAGGCAAAGGTTAGGGGGGGTTCAATAAAAACCAAGCCCCTCAGCCTCAAAAGAAAACGCAACAGAAGGCGCAAGGACCCAAAGCGCCCAGTGCCGCCTTCTGAGTTGTTGGTCCAAGTCCCACCTCAGCTGCCCGAGGGGGACTCTTCCTCAGCAGTGGGAGGTCATCTGACTCAATTCTACAATCGGTGGAAGTCCATAACGTCGAACAAATGGGTCCTCTGGATAATCCGCGAAGGGTATTCCCTCAATCTTTTAGAGACCCCTCTGGAACGTCCTCCCAAACGACAGCCCAGACTATCAGTACTTCAGTCAGAACTTCTTGCCTCCGAGCTACAAGGCCTTCTGAACAACAGGGCAGTGGAAGTAGTCCCATTTAATCAACGGAACACAGGGTTCTACTCCCATTACTTTCTGGTTCCAAAGAAAACCGGGGGCATGCGCCCCATTTTGCACCTCAGAAAATTAAACAAATTTCTTCCCAAACAGAAATTCAGAATGATATCGCTAGGAACCCTGTTACGTTTGCTTCATCAACACGACTGGTTAGCCTCCCTGGACATGCAGGATGCTTACCAGCATATCCCTATTCACCCAAGGCATCACAAATACCTGAGGTTCGTGGCTTTGGGCCAGCATTATCAGTTCAGAGTCCTGCCCTTTGGGCTGTCCTCAGCGCAGTGAGTTCTTACAAAGTGTTGTGCAATACTCGGAGCGCATCTCAGAAAAATCAAAATACAAGTGTTCCCATACCTGGATGACTGGCTTCTAGCAAGCCCTTCCAAGCAGGGAATCCTCGACGCTGTTGCCACAGCCTCTGACTTTCTCACATCCATGGGAGTCCTGCTGAACCTCAAGAAATCACAGCTACAGCCCTCCCAGAGGCTCCTTTTCATAGGAACTTTTCTGGACACCTCCTGTGCGAAAGCTTTTCTACCAGAGGACAGAAGGACCAATATTCTGCAGATGGCCCAATAAATCAGAGAACAGCTCAGTAAGAACTATCTCGATGCAGCGAATGCTGGGTCTCGTGGCATCCTCGGTGTTCACTGTACCCCTAGCATGCCTGCACATGAGAACCTCTCAATGGATGCTCAGTACTCAGTGGTCTCCTACCACTCACCCTCAGTCCTTTCCCATCAAGGTGACCAAACCTCTGAAGAAGTCACTCACCTGGTGGTCGCAAGAGGACAACCTTCTGAAAGGGTATCCCTTTGCTCCCCTCGAACATCAGATTTCCATTACCACTGACGCGTCCCTGATGGGGTGGGGAGCTCACTGTCAGACTCTCCACACTCAAAGTACATGGACTCAGGAAGAGTCACAGCTTCACATAAATGTCCTAGAAATGAGTGCCGTCCTTTATGCAGTCCAGGCTTTGAAGGACATTCTCTGTCTCAAGAACATTCTCCTTCAAATGGACAACAAAGCAGTGATGTATTACATCAACAAGCAGGGCGGTGCTCACTCTTACCCCTTATGCAGGGAAGCGATGAGAGTGTGGGAATGGTGCTTGGAGCACAAGGCTCTAATTCAGGCGGTCTACCTGCCGGGAGTGCAGAAAGAATTGGCAGACCGTCTCAGCAGAACAGAGACAGATCCTCACGAATGGTCTCTCGACTCAACTGTAGTTCAGGCACTATTCACAGAGTGGGGAATTACAGACCTGGACCTTTTTGCATCCCCACTCAACACAAAACTGCCTCCCTCTCTTCTGCTCCAGAAATCCAGGGCCTGGCATTTTCTGTCAGGATGCGTTCAGGCTGCGGTGGACAAAATGCTTTCTATGTGCCTTTCTGCCTCTTCCTCTAATTCAGAGGGTACTTCTTAAGTTCGAGTCCCAGGGGGACAAAATGATCCTCATTGCTCCCTTCTGGCCTCGACAAATATGGTTTCCGTTACTCAACAGTATGTTGGTAACTCCTCCGAAAGTGCTTCCCCTTTAAACGAACCTCCTGACTGAGGGGCCTGTGGTCCATCCCAGTCTGAGATCGCTTCACCTTCACGCTTCGCTCCTGAAGAGATAGAAGTGAACAGGTTCAATGTCTCTCTCAGAGTTTCAGATATTCTCCTGGCTGCGCACAAGCCAGCCATTAGAAAAACTTAACACAGCCAAATGGAAGCGTTTTTCACTCTGGTGTGCAAAATCCTCTTTGAATCCTTTTTCTTGCCCTCCAAGTAAAGTTGTAAAGTACCTTTTAGATCTCTCAAATTGAGGTCTGCAATACTCTACTGTCAAGGTTCACCTTTGTTCCATTTCAGCTTATCATGAGCCAGTACTTTCCTTGTCACTGGCTCAGTTACCTGTGGCTAAGAGGTTTCTTAAGGGTATTCTGCATATCAGACCTTCTGTTAGACGTCCAGTCGCAGCCAGGGACATTAATCTTGTGCTAGACATGCTCACTCGAAAACCTTTCGAACCTCTAGCTACTTGTGAGTTGAAATTTCTCACTTGGAAAACAGCCTTCCTGGTGGCCATTACCTCGGCCCGCAGGGTCTCTGAGATACACGCCTTGGTCACAGACCCTCTGTATACTGTGTTTCATAAAGACAACGTAGTTCTTAGGACCCATCCTAAGTTTCTCCCTAAAGTTGTTTCAGAATTCCATCTAAGCCAACCTTTGGTCCTTCCTACTTACTTTGTGAACTTCCAAAATGAAGGGGAGCGTTCTCTTAATTCTTTGGATGTCAAAAGAGCTTTGCGTTTCTATTTAAATAGAACAAAAGATTTTCACAAAGCTCAACAACTGTTTGTTTCCTTCAGCGAGGCCCGGCTGGGTCAACCTGTCGCTATCAGATGTATTTCAGCATGGCTGGCGGCATGCCTTCGCCACTGTTATTCTATGGCTCAGGTTCAGCTGGAAGGTAGAGTAAACGCTCACTCTACTAGAGCGGTCGCGGCATCCCTGGCAGAAATCCGCAATGTACCCTTTGCAGATATTTGCAATGTGGCTACCTGGAGCTCAGTGCATACCTTCGTCAAACACGATGTCCATGCCAGACAACATGTTTCGTTTGGCAGAACCATACTTAATGGACTTCTGTCCTATATTTGTGAGCTCTTGTCTCTCCTGTCGTCCTCTCGGGGGATTATTAGCTTGGTACTCTCCCATTAGTGTGAATGAGTGGTGGAGACTTCGTCCAAGAAGATCAAGAATTACAGTAGGTACGTAATTTCCATTTTTCTGTTGTGGGTAACAGTAGCAAAACCTTTTCACCAGGCTCAAAAACTTTTTCTTTTACCCCATGGTCATAATATACCTTCTGCTTGTTTTGGGCCTCTTCCTGATTACTATGGGCAATTTAAATATATTTTGCCAGCTTCTTTCTTAGGGCACACATATAAGACATTATAGATTGTTTCTGAGTGGGGTTATTTATTTATTTATTTATTGAATTTTGATGACCAGGTAGGCCCACTGGGCCCCGGAGGACCCTTTTTCAGGGGCGACCCGGGAGTTACAGGACAAGTAGGATACACAAGTAGTACAGATGTAGGTTATAGCATGTACAGGTATCATATAGCAATGACATAATACTTAACAGGTTACAGTGATTAGCAAGTGTGAACAATGGAGGAAAGCCAGAGCAACACCTGGGTTGCATTTACCCGAGTAGAGTATGTTAGGAGGATCTTCCCATATTTCTTTTATTACATTCAGTGGCCCTCTTGGCTGCCTCCCAAACAGCTTTTCAGGTGGTGAAAACCCTGTTGATGCCTATGGCACTTCTCTGTAAGCAAAAAGTAGGTAAGGCAAGTATTGGCCTCGACCTTTCCCTTCCCCTTTTACAAACCTTTTTAACATGCATTTTAGGGTTTGGTTAAAACGCTCAACAAGACTATCTGAGGGTGATAGGGGGAGGTTCTTATGGCAGTGATACCTAGTAGTCTGTAAAGCTCCTTAAGTAATGCAGCACCAAAATTACTACCCTGATCAGTAATAATTTCTTTAGGTATGCCCACTGCTGAAAATTTTTGCAAGCCCTGCTGCCACTTTTGAAGCTGTGACAGTATGCATTGGAACTGCTTCTGGGTATCGAGTAACATAGTCGCATACTACCAGGATAAATCTATTACCCTTTTTACTTTGTCTAAAGGACCAACCACACATCTATTGCAATTCTCTCAAAACGTGCATCCATCAAGGGTAGGGGGACCAGGGGCACCTTGTCTTTTCTAGTGACTGGGGCTACTTTCTGACACTCAGCACAGGAATTACAATAGGTAGCAACATCTTCATGAATTCCAGTAAAATCAGTCTGGCAAGGGTGTGATCCCTTCTTGAGTGACCAGCCATAGGACTATCATGTGCTATCTGTAACAACTCTGTTCTATACTTCTGTGTTATAACCAATTGTTCTGTCTATTCCTGTGTCTGAGATTCAACCCAAACTCTGTACAGTAACTATTACATTTTTTAAACATTGGTCTACCCTGTTTTGGTTTTACCCCCCAGCTGCTTAAAATAACCCTGGAGAGAAACATCATTAGCTTGCTGTGAAACAAAATCACAATCAGTTATCAGTTTAGCTTCAGCAGTTTCATATTTTAACCCTTTATGTCCATCAGTCATTTGTTGCCACAGTTTCTTCAGGCATTGTCTTTCTTTAATGGATTTCCGGATCTTGGAGCTGTGCTTAAACAAGTATGAATCAGAGTCACTGAAAGGAAAGGTGTCCCCACCATTTGAGATTTTCTTTGCCTAAGCAGTTTTTACCATTACTGCTGAAACTGCAGGGTTCAGTTCCTCTGAGATTAACTCAGTAAACCCTGAACTGTCATTTGCAATAATCATGAGTACAGGTAACTTGGGTACTACCCCCACTTCCGTTTGGTGCGGCACACCCTTAATGGTTAGAGTCACTTGGGTGGTGGGATAGTATCAACTGTCCCCGTGGATGCAGATGACACCAGTACCTGGTCCTTTTGCACAGTGTTTTCCCAACACTCCAACATGCACTAAGGTTTGTCTGCTTCCCAAATCAGTGAGTCCCTTCACAGTCTTATCCCCCACCTTCACATCTGTTAAGTACTTGCCCCTATTTGCCAAGGACAGATCTGTTCCAGTGTCACTCTTCTTATGGCAATTTCTTGCAATATGACCTGGCTTATTACAGTTATAGCAAATAACGTCTTTGGGCACAGATTTGTTACCCCACTGGAGTTCTTATCAGACTTGGAGTTTAAATGGGGAAAAAAGACTGTCTTACCGGTGCTTGGCTGTTACCTCGTGCTGTGGTGTCTGTCTGGCCATTTGGTAGTCCTCTGCCAAAGAAACAGCCTTTTCCCCACTTTCTGGTCAGTGTTTCTTTACCCAAAGCTGCACATCTGTAGACAGGATGTTGATGAATTGCTCCATTGCAAATGTGTTGATGATCTGTGGACTGTTTTTCCCTCTGGTTGGAGCCATTTTATCAGGAGTTCTCTGATTCGGGTGAAGACTTCTCGAGGATTGTCGACTGAGTTTTACTTCAGAGATCAAAATCTCTGCCTACAGATCTCATCTAACATGTCATACCTTTTCAGGATTTCGCTTTTCACCAGGTCATAGTTTTCTGACCGTGCAGTGTCCATATTGCTGTAATTAAGCTGGGCTTTCCTTGCCAGGTTGGGTACCAGTCTGATTGTCCATTGCTGCTTTGGCAGGCTGTGGCAACTCTATCAAAAGTTGTCAGGTATGCCTCGATAGCATCCAAGGGACACAACTTCGTAAGTTTAATGGCTTTTAAGTCGCTTGTGTTTTGTTATTCATCTGGATCTGTGCCAGATCCTCTGCCTTTGGTAACTTGCAAGGCATCCAGTCATCGCTGCTCCTGTCGCTGCATCTCTTCTCTTATCGGCTGCTTCTCTTCTCTGCTGCTTCTGTCACTGCATCTCTTCTCTCCTCTGTTTTTCCACTTCTTTTTGTTGTATAGCCCACCATTTGAAAAAGTACATCAGGCTTTCAGGTTCTGTCACTGCCTGTTCTTTTTCTATAACTTGTGCTGGGTGTACAATATCAGCTTGGATTTCTGTCTCTGCTAGTTTGGCTGCCATTCTCCTGGTAACTACTATTGGACTTGCTGCTGCAGAATCCATACCTTTCTCTGTGCTTCCCTGGTACTAGGTCCAGTACCCATGCACAAAACTCTCGGCTTACAATATGCATGGTGTAAATCCCACTTAAAGCTGACACCATCTGTAGGCGAGGCACAGGTCAGGAAGCATAGGAATAACCAGGAGCAGTTATAAAAGTCGCAGCAAGCGTTTTATTATGAATAACAATAAAATAAAAAAAATAAAATTGTTCAGAATTACTATTTACAAAGGCAGAATAAACAGAGAAGATCCATCTGAGTTTTCCTTCAATCTCCGTGTCTCTCAGAACATTGTAGCTCTCTCTCTCTCTAAGTCTTTGCAACCCCCCTTCTTAACAAGCATCCTGTTTTTTTCTAAAATGTTCTTATACATATCAGGCAGGTGCACGGAGGAACACAGTGTCCAAGAACTGAGGCCTGTTCTCCACAGCTTCTGTAAAAGGCTTAAAAATTGCATTTCAGGTTAACCCCTTGAGTTCCAAATAGCTTTGCAATCATCTTAAACTACAATTCTATACATTTCAGCAGTAACACTATATAATTTTTAAATAAAGGGGTCCCAATATCAGTTACATTTCCACATAAAGATTTGTATATATTTTTCTACCAGCAAATATGCAAGGGAGGGAAAAAATACAGGACAGCAAGTGAAGGTTGAGAGACAGTGGGAGGCAAAGAATTGCGAGATTGTGTGATCAAGTCCTAAGTCTCACAGGAAAATGTGGTTGTGCAATCAGACAGATAATAGACAGGAGAGGAAAGAACAGAACAGATCCCTGCATTCAAACTCTCCATAACAACTGGGACAGGGTCCTATTCAACCCTGTCACAAGCATGCATTCCAAATTTTGGACTATTTCATTGAACACCACCAAAGTTAAGTTGCAAATATTGGTGTTTAACATTAAACACCATACTCGACCCTAACTTTTTTTAGTGTCAGTGGCTCAGTAGGTAGCACACTCGCCTCTGAGGCCAGGAGATTAGAGGGCTATGGGTTAATTTCCCACATCTGGCACTTGGGTTAATATCCCAATACTGACGCTGTAGTGCAGCATATGGGAGGTGCTGCACTTCTGGGTGCCGTCTTTCAGATGAGACGTTAAACCAAGGTCCCAGCTTCCTGGATTGGTGGTAGTTCAGGTGGATGCTAAAGATTCCGTGGCACTTATCGAGAAAGTGTAGGGGGATTTCCCCTGTGTCCTGGCCAAATTTCTCCCATTCACTAAAAATACAACTAACAGCTTAGCATTTTCAGTTGCTTACCATCTGTATCCCCTTTCCCCCAGTCGCCCCTGAAAAAGGGACTTCTAGGCCCAGTGGGCTTACCGGGTCAACAAAATTAAATAAATGAATAAATACTAACTATACTGGCCCTACTGCACCAGTATAATACATATATTATACAGGTGCATTTGCACCAGTATATTAAGGTTGAGTAAGCACTTGAATGTTACACCCCAGTTTCTAGGGACATCGATATGATGTTTTATCCACACTAACTGGCAGTGTCCTTTCCCTTTAAGATGATTCCAGAAAGCCTTCAAGATGACTCCTCCCACCCACACGGGTGTTAACTCCCTTGGCTACACCTCATGATGCCAGATCTTCCTGGACATAAGTCTCCACCACTCATTCACACTAATGGGAGTACGCGGAGGTGCTAGGACCCAGCAGGAGCCAAACTTTTTCAGGAGGGCCGGCATCGAGATGGAGCCATGAGGAAGCGGCACCGGGAGCCAGACTCATGTGGTATAGACTATCTTGGTGTCAACCATCCAACTGCCTCAGTTACTTTTTCCCACTGTTGAGTGTGCTTCAATGACGACGTTGCTTGCCCACTGGGAGTCAAACTTCAAACTGCAGCTTAGTCTTCAGTTTTGTTATTTTGTATTTCATCGCGAAAAGTACCGATTACATTTTACTTATTCTTACTTGTACAAGAGAGAAGTCTTCAGTCATCTATTGACGGAGTCGACCATGAGTGGGGCAGGTGACAGTAGGGAGACTTCGCATGAAAGCTGTTCAGTCAGCCGGGCCTGGTCTGGTCCACCACCCTCTCCGGAGGGTGGGGAGGGTCTGACAATGGATGGTCCAGTGCTCGGGGGATGGGCGGTCTCCGAAAGCATAAAAAGAAACAATCTCATTCATGGCACCGTTCAGGCTACCAGCCAATGAAGAGATGGCATAGCTTGAGGTCGCCCTCTGGTAGATCTGCACGTAGATGGTCAGTTGTTGGGGTCAGGGACCGGCCTCTGTCTCTTTTGGAGTTGCCGGTTTCTGTCTCTGGCAGCTGGCTTCTTCGACACTGGAGCCCCTGTCCGCCTTCTAGGCGGGCTTCTGATGAGCAGTTTCACCATTGGGCCGCTCTTATGGAGCAGTGGGCTCGGAGGTTGTTCCGCCTGCCCGATCCAACCAGTCCGTCGCTGGGGCCTTCAGGTCTGTCACTTTGATTGGCAGGGAGGGCGGTTAGGATGTTCTTGTCGCACAGTGCCTTCCTCGGTGCCGTTGACTCCATGCTCCAGTGTCTATCTCCCCTTACGTGGCTGAGGCGCAGGGGTCCTCAACGATGTCTTTATCTCTTGCTATTTTCCATTCTTTGCCTTCAAATCGCAGTTCGCAGACCTCTGCGGCGGTGCCCGTTGCCTCTTGATGCGAGGTCCTTTCGCACCGCAAGTGCTGTCGGCACCGTATGCTCCGTCTGCGCCTGTCCTCATGGCCGTTAGTGGCATCGGCGCTGTGTGCGGTGCCACGCTCCCTGTCAGTGCTGTCCTCTGCACTGGGGGTGGTGTTGGTACCATGCATGGTGCCGTGCTTCCAGGCAGCATCTAGCGCAGCGCCGATTTCTGTGTCAGTGCCGTCTCTGTACTCAGTGCTGCTCTCTTCGATGGCGCTAAGGATGTGTACAGTGCCGTCTAGTTTCCAGAGGTTTTCAACTTCAATTCTGTCTCCTCCTCTTCCTCCTGGTTTTCATTCCATTTCCTGTCTGTACAGTCCCCCCTGGACTGCCAGGAGATGATTTTGAGCCCAATCCAGATCTTCAGCTGGGTGATGATGTTGATGCCGATTCTGCCCTGGGGGCAGGGATCAGTCCTCTTGCAGACCCTGTTATTGAAGACCTTTCCTTTAAGTCTCTGCTTAAGAATTTAAATTCTTCTCTTTCTCTCCAGACCACAGAAATCGATCCTGGGAAGCTTCTGCATCTCCAATATCTACATGTTCCGGAAATCCCTATGGATTTAACCCCTCTGGTACAGCCGTATTTTGAGACCCTTTCCCAGATGGTGTGGAAGAATCCGGCTCTTATTCCCCCTGTGGCCAAGTCCATAGATAGGAAACATGCTCCTTCCAAGGATCGCCCCATCTTGGCCTCACAAGCCTTTGCTGATGCCATTGTTGTCCTGGCAGAGAATGATAAGGCTGTCCTCCCTCAGCAATCCACAGCCCATCCTATAAACAAAGAATCTCACAAGATAGACACCTTGGATAAGAGAGTCTTTGCTGCCTCGACCCAGGGCATGTATATTGCTAGCTACCTGGGTTATTTTTCTCAATACGAGTACAATCTTCCTGGACATAAAGTCTCCACCACTCATTCACACTAATGGGATCTACGCCGGAAGCACTAGGACCCAGCGGGAGCAAAGTTTTTGCAGGAGGGCCAGCGCCAGAGATGGAGCCGCGAGGAGCGGCGCCGCGAGCCTCTGCTCGTGTGGCAATGACTGTCTCGGCTTCGACCCTCCAACCACCTCAGTTCCTTTTTTTTTCCCGTCACAAGTGGGTTTCAGTGACGACGCCGCTGTCCGGAGTCGAACTTCAAACTAGCGGCATAGTTTTCAGTTTTTTATTTTGTAGTATTTTTCGAATAAAGTACCGCTTACAATAATTCATTCTTATTAAAGAAAGAAGTCTCAGCCTACATTGAGGGAGTCAACCATGAGAGGGTCAGGTGATGGTAGGGAGACTTCGGATGAAAGCTGTTCAGTCAGGCGGGCTGGGTCCAGTCTGCCGCCTTCTCCGGAGGGGGTCTGACAATGGGCGGTTCAGTGCCGAGGGAAGGCGGTCCCCAGAAGCATAAAGCAGTCGCATTCTCGCACCATTCGACCTCGACTCTTCTTAGCCCGTAGGTCCAAGAAAGAAGGCATCACTAGAGGTCGCCTTCTGATATGTCCGCGCGTCGACGGTCGGTCACTGGGGTCAGTGGCCGGTCTCCTCATTTGGAGTTGCCAGTTTCTGTTTCTGGTCACTGACCTCTTTGACATCGGAGCCCTTCCCCGCCTTCTGGTAGGGGCTTCCGATGAGCAGTTTCATCAGTGGACCGCTCTTATGGAGCAGTGGGCTTGGAGGTTGGTCCAACTGCCTGGCCCCGTCACTCCGGGGCCTTCGGGTTCTTCAGGACATCGGGCAGGGCGATTGGGCCTTCTTGGTCATGCGGCGCCCTCTTCAGTGCCATTGACTCCATGCTCAGGTGTTTTCCCCCCTCGTATGGCTGCGGCACAGGGGGCCACACCGATGCCTCTATCTCCTGGTATTCTTTCTTCTTTCCCCTCAAATCCGAATTTTCAGGGCCCTGGGCTGGTGTCGGCGCCGTCGGCGTCAGTGTGTCGCTCAGCACCAATTTTTGTGCCTATCGGCGCCGTCCTCAGCACCGATGTGCCTGTCAGTGCCGTGTGGTTCAGCGCCATTGAGTTTCTCGGCACCGTGCAGCTTTTCGGCACCGTATGGCCTTTCGGCGCCTTGTTCTTCTTTGCTGCCGAGGCCGGGCTTTTCGTCAGCCAATCTTCAGAGCTTCTCCTCTCCGAATTCTTTTCCTTCCTCTTTTCCTGCTGATTTTCATTCCTTTCCTGTCCATGCAGTCCCTCCTGGACTGTCAGGAGATGATATTGAGCCTGACCCAGATCTTAGACTGGGTGATGATATGGAAGGAGCAGGACCTAATCCTGTTACAGAGCCTGTGGTCGAGGACCTGTCTTTTAAGTCTCTGTTGAGAAATTTGAATTCCACTCTTTCTCTCCAGACTATGGACATCGATCCTGGGAAGCTTTTAAGACTCCAATACCTTCATGTTCCGGACATCCCTATGGATTTAACTCCCCCAGTACAACCCTCCTTTGAGATGCTGTCTCAAATGGTATGGAATAATCCTGCTCTCATTCCTTCTGTGGCTAAGTCCATAGCTAGGAAGTATGCTGCTCCAAAGGATCGACCTATTTTGTCCTCCCAAGCCTTTGCGGATCCTATTGTAGTCTTGGCAGAGAATGATAAGGTCGTCCTTCCTCAGACTACTACAGCTCGACCTAGTAACAAAGAATTTCGTAAGATAGATACTTTAGGTAAGAAAGTCTGCTGCATCCACCCTGGGTATGCGTATCTCCAGCTACCAGGGCTATTTCTCTAAATATGAGTATATTCGTTCAAACAAATGGCTGAAGCTCTGCTGGACTCTGACGCTAATTCAGAGCTTCTTCAAGCCATAACCAGGGGTATCGAGTCCAACAACCAGCAGGTTAAAGCAGCTATGGACGCCTTCGATACAGCTTCATGAGCGGCGGCGGCAGGCATTTGTACCCACCGCCATTCCTGGCTGCGCACTTCAGGTTTCAGGAATGATGCCCAGCAACAGTTCATGGCATTGCCGTTCGATGGTGTGTATCTCTTCGGCCCGCAATTAGAACAGGCTCTAGAGGCCACACAAAAGACTAGGTCAGCCATTAAACTGGCTTGACCTCCTCCTGCCCCCTCTTGAGGGGAAGTTAACAAATGCCAGTTTCATAACCATCAGTCCTTTCGAGGCAAAGGCGGGGGGGGTTCAGTAGAAGCCAAGCCCCTCAGCCTCAAAAGAAAATGCAGCAGAAGGCTCAAGGATCCAAAGCGCCCAGTGCCGCCTTCTGAGTTGTTGGCCCAAGTCCCACCTCAGCTGCCCGAGAGGGACTGTTCCTCAGCGGTGGGAGGTCATCTGACTCAGTTCTACAATCGATGGAAATCCATAACATTGGACAAATGGGTCCTCCAGATAGTCCGTGAGGGGTATTCCCTCAGTCTTTTAGAGACCTCTCCGGATCGTCCCCACAAACGACAGCCCAGGCTGTCAGTACTTCAGTCAAAACTTCTAGTCTCCGAGATACAAGGCCTTCTGAACAAAAGGGCAGTGGAAGTAGTTCCGCTGAATCAACGGAACACAGGGTTCTGGTTCCAAAGAAAACCGGGGGCATGCGCCCAATTTTTGACCTCAGAAAATTAAACAAATTTCTTCCCAAAGAGAAATTCAGAATGATATCACTAGGAACCCTGTTACGTTTGCTTCATCAACATGACTGGTTAGCCTCCCTGGACATGCAGGATGCTTACCAGCATATCCCTATTCACCCAAGGCATCACAAATACCTGAGGTTCGTGGCTTTGGGCCAGCACTATCTGTTCAGAGTCCTGCCCTTTGGGCTGTCCTCTGCGCAGTGAGTTTTTACAAAGTGTTGTGCAATACTTGCAGCGCATCTTAGAAAAATTGGAATACAAGTGTTCCCATACCTGGACGACTGGCTTCTAGCAAGCCCTTCCTTGCAGGGAACCCTCGACGCCGTTGCCACAGCCTCTGACTTTCTCATGTCCAAGGGAGTTCTTTTTTTTTTTGGGGGGGGGGGTCCTACCACCAGGTATCCGCCCTGGTCACGGACCCACGGTCTTCCCTCTATGCCGATCGTATCCCCCGGTCACCCCTGGCTTGCCCCCCAGAGAGTGGGGCCGCTAAGCTGGCACCCCATATTCCAGTCCACGGTCCTAGTAACTAGTTGGGGGATCGGCGACACAGGACAGGAAGCCCGGGGAGGGCTTCATAGAGGTGGAGGTCCCTATTTTTGGTTGTATAGTATAGCCCACTGGAGAGCCGGATGTGCAGTGACGTCCACGCACTTACGTGCAGACGTCTGCCGGGCTTCTCCCCCCTTGTCAGATGTGTTCGCTACTGTCAGACACCCAGCCTCCACTGGGTGTCACTTTAGCGTCGCATGTACCCCTCACCTGCCCTGAAGGAAGGAGAGCTGTCGCAGGACGCTCAATCCTTCCTTCCCTCTGCCAGCCCCCGGCGGCCCGAGTCCGTTCCCGAACCCGGGTCGCCGGCGTGGCGCGAGGTGTGGCGTCCAGCGCCTCAATCCTCAGCGCCACCGGGCCGGCAAGAAATCACAGCTGTAGCCCTCCCAGAGGCTCCTTTTCATAGGGACTCTTCTGGACACCTCCTGTGTGAAAGCTTTTCTACCACAGGACAGAAGGACCGATATTCTGCAGATGGCCCGATAAATCAGAGAGAACAGCTCAATAAGAGCTATCTCGATGCAGCGGATGCTAGGTCTCATGGCATCCTCGGTGTTCACTGTACCCCTAGTACGCCTGCACATGAGAACCTCTCAATGGATGCTCAGTACTCAGTGGTGTCCTACCACTCACCCTCAGTCCTTTCTCATCGAGGTGACAGAACCTTTGAAGAAGTCACTCACCTGGTGGTCGCAAGAGGACCACCTTCTGAAAGGGTACCCCTTTGCTCCACTCGAACATCAGATTTCCATTGCCATGGACGCATCCCTGATGGGGTGGGGAGCTCACTGTCAGACTCTCCACACTAAAGGTACATGGACTCAGGAAGAGTCCCAGCTTCACATAAATGTCCTAGAACTGAGGGCCGTCCTTTATGCAGTCCGGGCTTTGAAGGACATTCTCTGTCACAAGAACATTCTCCTTCAAACGGACAACAAAGCAGTGATGTATTTCATCAACAAGTAGGGCGGTGCTCACTCTCACCCGTTATGCAGGGAAGCGATGAGAGTGTGGGAATGGTGATTGGAGCACAAGGCTCTAAATCAGGCAGTTTACCTGCCGGGAGTGCAGAACGAACTGGCAGACCATCTCAGCAGAACAGAGACAGATCCTCACGAATAGTCTCTCGACTCAGACATAGTTCTGTCACTATTCACGGAGTGGGGAACTCCAGACCTGGACCTTTTTGCATCCCCACTCAACACAAAACTGCCTCTCTTCTGCTCCAGAAATCCAGGGCCTGGCATTTTCTGTCAGGGTGCATTCAGGCTGCAGTGGACAAAACGCTTTCTATACACCTTTCCGCCTCTTCCTCTAATTCAGAGAGTGCTTCTCAAGTTCGAGTCCCACGGGGACAAAATGATCCTCATTGCTCCCTTCTGGCCTCAACAAATATGGTTTCTGTTACTCAACAGTATGTCAGTAACCCCTCCGAAAGCGCTTCCCCTTCAAACGAACCTTCTGACTCAGGGGCCTGTGGTCCATCCCAATCTGAGATCGCTTCACCTTCACGCTTGGCTCCTGAAGAGATAGAAGTGAACAGGTTCAATGTCTCTCGCAGAGTTTTAGATATTCTTCTGGCCAGGTGCAAGCCAGCCACTAGGAAAACTTACACAGCCAAATGGAAGTGTTTTTCGCTGTGGTGTGCAAAATCCTCTTTGAATCCTTTTTCCTGCCCACCAAATAAAGTTCTAGAGTACCTTTTAGACCTTTTAAATTCAGGTCTGCAATACTCTGTAGTCAAGGTTCACCTTTGTGCCGTTTCAGCTTATCATGAGCCAGTACTTTCCTTGTCACTGGCTCAGTTACCTGTGGTTACGAGGTTTATTAAGGGTATTCTGCATAGCAGACCTCCTGTCAGGCGTCCATTCGCAGCCTGGGACACTAATCTTGTGCTAGACATGCTCACTCGAAAACCTTTCAAGCCTCTAACTACCTGTGAGTTGAAATTTCTCACTTCCTGGTGGCCTTCCTGGTTTCCATTACCTCGGCCTGCAGGGTCTCTGAGATACATGCCTTGGTCACAGACCCTCCGTATACTGTGTTTCATAAAGACAAAGTAGTTCTTAGGACCCATCCTAAGTTTCTCGCTAAGGCTGTTTCAGAATTCCATCTAAACCAACCTTTGGTCCTTCCTACTTACTTTGTGAACTTCCAAAATGAAGGGGAGCATTCTCTTCATCCTCTGGACATCAAAAGAGCTTTGCGTTTCTGTTTAGATAGAACAAAAGATTTTCGCAAAGCTCAACAACTGTTTGCTTCCTTCAGCGAGACCGGGCTGGGTCAACCTGTTGCTATCAGATGTATTTCAGCATGGCTGGTGGCATGCCTTCGCCACTGTTATTCCATGGCGCAGGTTAAGCTGGAAGGCAGAGTGTACGATCACTCTACTAGAGCGGTCGCGGCATCCCTGGCAGAAATCCACAACGTACCCATTGCAGATAATTGCAGTGCGGCTACCTGGACCTCAATGCATACTTTCATCAAACACTGTGCCCTGGATGTCCATGCCAGACGACATATTTCGTTTGGCAGAACTATCCTTAATGGACTTCTGTCCTAAATTTATGAGCTCTTGTCTCTCCTGCCACCCTCTCGGGGGATTATTAGCTCGGTACTCTCCCATTAGTGTGAATGAGTGGTGGAGACTTTATGTCCAAGAAGATATGGAAATTACATACCTACCATAATTCTTGATCTTCTTGGATGAAGTCTCCACCACTCATTCACACGCCCACCCACCATCCCCCCAAGCTCACCTCTGTTGTTGGTCTTCACTTCCTCAGTCTTTAGGCTGTGAAGACTTCTTTCAAACAACATGAAGTCTTGCTATATTATGACATATGCAGTGAGTCCCAACCTTGAACTGCTCCGGAGGTGAAAGAGTTAACTTTCCATGCCAGGCATGGAATGCTGAGCTCGAGCTCGGTTGAAACTCTGTCTGTTGTTCTTCAAACTCAAACCGTCAGATTCTTTACTCCGCCTCACTGAACAGTCGCTCCGGAGATTTCTCCTTCTGCTCGGTTCATTTTGTCAGTTAAAGTATTGTTTTTCTCGGTTTTCGACTGAATTTAAACCGCAACCGGTCAGTTCAGACTCTGTCTGTGGTATTGTGAGTACTAGATAGGTTTTACATTAATTTCTATTCTGTGTGGAACTTGTAAACAGTTTATCGGTTCAGTTTGAACCGATCAGGTTGTTTAAAATATATTAATCTGTCATTTAGAGTGTGGTTACCGGTTCTTATCGGTTCAAAAAAAAAAAAAAGGATTTTATTACAGTTTTTTCCACGACCCGTGACACGGTTGGGAACCGATAAGAGGGTCTTACCTGGCGGATTGCCATAAACGGGTAAGTTTGGTTAGGTTGGCATTATGTCTGAGAAACCCAAAAGAAAAACCGGGCCCACTGGGTTTCAACACTGCAGTGTCTGTGGGGAAGTCTTTGCCAAGCCTGACCCCCATACCACCTGTGTTTATTGTCTGGGGTTTGACCACCTCAATGCAGACTGCCAGATTTGTAAAAATTTTCCTGCAGCTACCCTGGAAAAGAGAGTTGGTAGGCTCAGGGAAGGAGGCCAAAAGTCCACTGAACCGATGGCCACACCGGTTCGGTTCCAGCTCGAACCGAGGGAGTGCCCTCTGACCAGGCAGACTTCCTCGGCAAAGGAGATCCGACTCTGAGGAGTTGGTTCCAGCAAAAGGACTAGGAAATCAGCTGGTGTGGAGCCAAAACTTTCCTCTCAACCGCTGAAGAAATAGCCAAAGCGATTAAAATTGTCCAGTCGCTTTCCTCGGTTCGACCGAACCGCACCATCAGGTAAGCTGCATCGGTTCGGCTGGTTCCACCGGTTCAAGAGTATGATTTAGAGGAATATTATGAACCGGAGGAGGGGGAAGAGGAGTATGAGGAGAGTGAATGTGGATTTGAAAGTCTGGATGTGCCCATTGACCCGGACATCTCCCCAGACAGACCTTCAAGAGTGTCTCCTCCTAGGCTTTCTGAGTCCCCTTCTCATTTTATGTTTTATAAAAAAGTGGCTGAAACCCTCCAGCTCCCTATGGAGGAAGCTGTGGATGATCAAGAGGAGCCTGACTATGTGGAAATGATGGATATCCCAGAGTCTAGGAGACTGTCTATTCCTTTGCATAAATCTTTTGGGAAACAGACAGAAAAATTCTGAAAACTCCTCACACTATGCCTCCTGTGGATAAGAGACTGGACAAGAGGTACACATTGTCAGGCTCTGATACGGAGTTCCTTACTCAACAATGCAGCCATGTTGGGGTAGTGCAGGCTGCAGCCTGTGACAAGGCAAATATTCCCTTGGCTTCACACCCCTGACAAGGACTCCAGGAGGATTGATGCCATGGCAAAGAAACAGTACATGGCAGCATCCTTGGGACTCAGACAGGCAAATTATATGGCTTATGTTGCTAGATATCAGAAACCAGATGGGATACTGTTATGGCTCTAGCAAAACAGGTCCCTGGCCAGCTTGCCAAGGAACTGGAGCAGGTGGCTGCTGATGGTATTGAGGCATCCAGGTGCAATTCCATGCTGCAGTGGACTCTAATGATGTGTCATCAAGAGTCATGGCTATATCTGTGGCACTTCGCAGAATGGCTTGGCTCAGATGTACTAGTCTGTCACAGGATACCCAGACTAAGGCCATGGATTTTCCTGTTGTGGGTAATTCTCTGTTTGGGGAGCAGACGGAGAATTACATGAAGAAAATAGATGAGTATAGGACCACCTATAGGAGTGCACAGGCCAAGGAAAGGCAGGCCACTCCTCAAAGGCAGCCTTCCAGGGGCAGGGGCAGGCCTTTTCATAGGCCTTTTTACCAAGCCCAGGCCTCCTCTTCTGCTTACGCCCAGAGGGGATTCTGTTAGAGGGAGAGGCAGACTGGGTACAAGCAGGCCTGCTTCCACCCCTCAGCCTAAAGCCCCTGCCAAGCAGGCACCCTGATGGGGTTGCCAGGGCCGATTCTCAGCCACCTGTAGGGGGCAGGCTGGCTTACTTTGTCCAGGACTGGAAGTCTCCGACATCAGACAAGTGGGTCCTGGAAATAGTAAGCCAGGGACTGGATCTCAGCTTCAAAAAGTTTCCAAAGATGAGAACCAGATCCTTTCCACCTGCAAATCCACCAGAGGCACTTGCGGTAGAGGCAGAGGTCTCTTCCCTCCTGGCTCTCAGAGCTGTGGAAAGGGTTCCACCCCACACCAGGGCAAAGGGTTGTGCTCCAGGTACTTCCTTACCCCAAAATAGACAGGAGAATGGCGGCCCATCCTGGATCTCAGATATTTAAACAAGCACCTTTTAAAACCAAAATTCAAAATGGTGACTCTGGGAATTATTCTACCCTCTCTAAGGCCAGGGACTGCTAGCATCCTTGGACCTCAAGGATGCCTACTTCTATTCTCATCAGAAGCTCCCATCAAAGTACCTCAGGTTCGAGCTGCCCTCAGGCCATTACCAGTTCAGAGCAATGCCCTTGGGCCTCACCTCTGCTCCAAGGGTATTCACAAAATGCCTGGCAGTAGCAGTTGCTTCCCTAAGAAGGCAAAAATTGCCATCTTCCCTTACCTGGACGACTGGCTCATAGTAGGCCAGTCTCCAGACCAAGTCAAGTTACATCTACAGATAACTCAGCAACTGCTCACCTCTCTAGGTTTCCTTCTGAATCTTTCAAAGTCAGTTCTAGAGCCTGTCCAGCTCCTCACCTTCATAGGCGCAGAGCTGAACACAGAGAAAGCCAGAGCCTTCCTTCCTTTGGACAGGGCAAGGACCCTGGTCTCTCTGGCTGCCTCATTCACCCTGCAGGTCTCTCGACCAGCAAGGCATTTTCTACAGTTTCTGGGGCACATGGCTGCTTCTACAGCAGTAGTGCAGGAAGCAAGATTTCAAATGAGGGACATCCAGTTCCATTTGAGAGCCTTTTGGTCTCAAAGGAAAGACCCTCTAACCAAACTGATCCCAGTAACTCGAACCCTGATCCAAGCCCTACAGTGGTGGCAGGATCAGAGCAATCTGAGACAAGGGGTTCCTTTCGTCACTCAGTCTCACTCCTTAATCCTTACTACAGATGCATCCCTCTTGGGGTGGGGAGCTCACATGGGTGACCTCACTACCCAGGGATTGTGGTCCCCTCAGGAATCTCTGCTCCACATCAATCTGTTGGAACTCAGAGCAGTTTTTCTAGCACTTCAAGCTTTTTCCAAATCTGTTCAGAACAAAGTTGTACAGGTCAGAACAGACACCACCACCACAATGTGGTACATCAACAAGCAAGGAGACACTCTGTCTACGGCCTTGTGCACCGAAGCAATGAAGTTGTGGTCTCTGGCTTACTCCCTGAACACCTCCCTTACGGCAGTTCACCTCCCAGGCAAGGACAATGTCCTGGCAGATGCTCTCAGCAGGATTTCCCAGGGCCATCACGAATGGTCACTGGACCCCCTGGTTCTGGAGGTAATATTTTCCAGATGGGGCACCCTGCAGATAGATCTTTTTGCAGCCCCAGACAATCACCAACTTCCCCTTTTTAGCTGCAGGCCCCCAGTGTTGGGCTCAGTCCCTCTGGATGCCTTTGTTCTCAATTGGGAAGGGAAGTTTCTCTATGCTTCCCCTTCCCTCTCCTGTTCAAAGTGTTAGTCAAAATCAGATCTCAATCCTGCAAGATGATCCTGATTGCTCCAGATTGGGCCAGACAACCCTGGTATCCACTCCTACTGTCCTTAGCAGTCCATCTTCCCCTGTGTCTTCCCAGGAATCACAACCTGTTAACCTGTGCTCAGGGGAGGGTTTGGTACCCGAACCTCAAATCTCTCAATCTCAAGGCCTGGCTCTTGAAGAGTTAGAGTTTGCTGATCTACACCTCTCCCAAGGTGTAATGGATATATTAAAGGCTTCTAGGAAACCTTCCACCAGGGCTACCTATAATTCCAAATGGAAGAGGTTTTCCATATGGTGCTCTGGGAAGCATATTTCCCCAGAATCTGCTGATTTACCCACAGTCCTGGATTATATGGTCCATTTAAATACCCTGGGGCTGAGACCAGCTACCCTAAAAGTACATTTGGCAGCTGTGTCTGCTTTATTTCAGCAGGTAAACCCTCTTCTCTTTCAGCTCATCCTGTATTCTCCAAGTTTTTTAAGGGATTGCTTCACACCAACCCTCCATTCAGGGACCCTGCTCCCGCCTGGGATCTTAATGTTTGCATTGCTCAGCTTATGCAACCCCCCTTTGAGCCTTTGTCTTCAGCAGAGCTTAAGTACTTGACTTGGAAAACTGTGTTTCTAGTAGCCATCACTTGTGCCAGACGCATAAGTGAATTACAAGCTTTGTCAGTGGAGCCTGATTTTATCTCCTTTCATAGAGATAAGGTGGTCCTCAGGACTAACAGGAAGTTCTTGCCTAAGGTGGTTTCAGATTTCCACCTTAATCAATCTATATCTCTTCCAGTGTACTTCACTGACCATTCCTCCTCTGGCGAGAGGAGGCTGCACAGCTTAGATGTGAAGAGAGCCCTTAGTTACTACATAGAGCGTACCAAGGGTCACAGGTTTGACTCCCTCCAACTGTTCCTCACTTATGGTGAGGTTGGTAAAGGGAAACCTGCCACTAAAAGATCCATTGCCAGGTGGATTGTCTCTTGTATCCAATTCTGTTATGAAAAGCTGGGTAAGGTTCCTCCCTCAGGCCTGATGGCTCACTCTACCAGTGGTACAGCTGCTTCCCTGGCTGCTGCCAGGGACATCCCTATTCTAGAGATATGTCAAGCAGCTACCTGGAAAACAGTTCACACTTTTACCAAGCATTACTCCTCGACATCCAGGCTAGGAGTGATGCTCGGTTTGGCACAGCTGTGCTTCGAGCCTATTCCTAAGTAGGTTCTGTCCTCCTCCATGGAGGTACTGCTGTGGGCCAGATATGACTATAATATAGCAAGATCTGTTGTTTGAAGAAAAATTGCTCACCTTAGTAATGTTGTTTCTTCTAATGGAGTCTTGCTATATTATGACCTCCCCTGCCTGCCCCTCTCAGAACCTCTGTTTTGGGATGTGGGTGGGCAGTCATGTTGGCACTTAGTAGATGCCCACCTTGTTGTTTTCACCCTCGTTTTTGGGGTGACTTGGTGTTGTGTTTTTCATTTTTGGGTCTCCTGACTTGAGTCTTTGTTTTGGGACCAAAAATGTGTTCTTATGTTTAGTAGCCAGTTGGCTAGTGTGGGTTTACAGCTTCCACACAGGACCTCAGTGAGTTTAGCTCTGAAAGATCTGACGGTTTGAGTTTGAAGAACAACAGACAGAGTTTCAACCGAGCTCAGCTTCAGCATTCCATGCCTGGCATGGAAAGTTAACTCTTTCACCTCCGGAGCAGTTCGAAGGTTGGGACTCACTGCATATGTCATAATATAGCAAGACTCCATTAGAAGAAACAACATTACTAAGGTGAGTAATTTTTTCTTCTTGACCCTTATACGGGTCTTCTGGACTATCTTATGTCCTTTTTTTGGTTAGGCTTTCCTTCTAGTATAGTTACGCTGCACCTCCTCGGGGGCGGGGAATGTGCTGAGACAGTTGGAGGGTTGACGCCGAGATAGTCATTGCTGCATGAGCAGAGGCTCGCGGCTCCATCGTTAGCGCCGGCCCTCCTGCAAAAAGTTTACTCCCGCTGGGTCCTAGCGCCTCTGGCATAGATCCCATTAGTGTGACTCAGTGGTGGAGACTTCGTCCAAGAAGATCAAGAATTACGGTAGGTACGTAATTTCCATTTCAAACAACATGAAGTCTTGCTATATTATGACATATACAGTAAGTCCCAACCTTCGAACTGCTCCGGAGGTGAAAGAGTTAACTTTCCATGCCAGGCATGGAACACTGAGCTCGAGCTCGTTTGAAACTCTGTCTGTTGTTCTTCAAACTCAGACCGTCAGATTCTTTACTCCGCCTCACTGAACAGTCGCTCCGGAGATTTCTCCTTCTGCTCGGTTCATTTTGTCAGTTAAAGTATTGTTTTCTCGTTCTCGATCAATTTAAACATAACCGGTCAGTTCAGACTCTGTCTGTGGTATTGTGAAGTACTAGATAGGTTTTACATTAATTTCTATTCTGTGTGGAACTTGTAAACGGTTTATCGGTTCGGTTTGAACCGATCAGGTTGTTTAAAATATCTTAATCTGTCTTTAGAGTGTGGTTACCGTTCTTATTGGTTCTAAAAAAACAGATTTTATTACGGTTTTTCCATGACCATGACACGTTGGGAACCGATAAGAGGGTCTTACCTGGCGGATTGCCATAAACGGGTAAGTTTGGTTAGGACTGGCACTATGTCTGAGAAACCTGAAAGAAAAACCGGGCCCACTGGGTTTCAACACTGCAGTGTGTGTGTGGGGAAGTCTTTGCCAAGGCTGACCCCCACACCACCTGTGTTTATTGTCTGGGGTTTGACCACCTCAGTGCAGACTGCCAGATTTGTAAAAGTTTTCCTGCAGCTACCCTGGAAAAGAGAGTTGGTAGGCTCAGGGAAAGGGAGGCCAAAAAGTCCGCTGAACCGGATGGCCAGCCCGGTTCAGTTCCAACCGAACCGGAGGGAGTGCCCTCTGACCAGGGCGAGACTTCCTCGGCCAAAAGGAGATCCGACTTGGAGGAGTCGGTTCCAGCAAAGGACTAGGAATCAGCTGGTGGAAGCCAAAACTTTCTCCAACCACTGAAGAAATAGCCAAAGCGACTAAAATTGTCCAGTCGCTTTCCTGAGTCCAGACCGAACTGGCACCATCGGGTACTGTTTGCCGGGTTCCACCGGGTTCAAGAGTATGATTTAGAGGAGTATTATGAACCGGAGGAGGGAAGAGGAGTATGAGGAGAGTGAATGTGGATTTGAAAGTCTGGATGTGCCCATTGACCCGACATCTCCCCAGACAGACCTTCAGGAGTGTCTCCTCCAGGCTTTCTGAGTCCCCTTCTCATTTATATTTTAAAAAGTGGTTGAAACCCTCCAGCTCCTATGGAGGAAGCTGTGGATGATCAAGAGAGCCTGACTATGTGGAAATGATGGATATCCCAGAGTCTAGGGACTGTCTATTCCCTTGCATAAATCTTTTGGGAAACAGACCTTTAAAATTTTAAAAGCTCCTCACACTATACCTCCTGTTGATAAGAGAATGGACAAGAGGTACACATTGTCAGGCTCTGATACGGAGTTCCTTACACAACAATGCAGCCATGTTGGGGTAGTGCAGGCTGCAGCCTGTGACAAGGCAAATATTCCCTTGGCTTCTACCCCCCTGACAAGGACTCCAGGAGGATTGATGCTATGGCAAAGAAACAGTACATGGCCGCATCCTTGGGACTCAGACAGGCAAATTATATGGCTTATGTTGCTAGATATCAGAAATCCAGATGGGATACTGTTATGGCTCTAGCAAAACAGGTCCCTGGCCAGCTTGCCAAGGAGCTGGAGCAGGTGGCTGCTGATGGTATTGAGGCATCCAAGGTGCAATTCCATGCTGCAGTGGACTCAAATGATGTGTCATCAAGAGTCATGGCTACATCTGTGGCACTTCGCAGAATGGCTTGGCTCAGATGTACTAGCCTGTCACAGGATACCCAGACTAAGGCTGTGGATTTTCCTGTTGCGGGTAACTCTCTGTTTGGGGAGCAGACAGAGAATTACATGAAGAAAATGGATGAGTACAGGACCACCTATAGGAGTGCACAGGCCAAGGAAAGGCAGGCCACTCCTCAAAGGCAGCTTCCCAGGGGCAGGGGCAGGCCTTTTCATAGGCCTTTTTACCAAGCCTTCTGCTTATGCCCAGAGGGGGTTCTTTAGAGGGAGAGGCAGACTGGGTACAAGCAGGCCTACTTCCACCCCTCAGCCCAAAGCCCCTGCTAAGCAGGCACCCTGATGGGGTTGCCAGGGCCAATTCTCAGCTACCTGTAGGGGGCAGGCTGGCTTTCTTTGTCCAGGACTGGGAGTCTCTAACATCAGACAAGTGGGTCCTGGAAGTAGTAAGCCAGGGACTGGTTCTCAGCTTCAAAAAGTTTCCAAAGATGAGAACCAGATCCTTTCCACCTGCAAATCCACCAGAGGCAGAGGTCTCTTCCCTCCTGGCTCTCAGAGCTGTGGAAAGGGTTCCACCCCTACACCAGGGCAAGGGGTTGTACTCCAGGTACTTTCTTACCCCAAAAAAGACAGGAGAATGGCGGCCCATCCTGGATCTCAGATATTTAAACAAGCACCTTTAAAACCAAAATTCAAAATGGTGACTCTGGGAATTATTCTACCCTCTCTAAGGCCAGGGGACTGGCTGGCGTCCCTGGACCTCAAGGATGCCTACTTCCATATTCTCATCAGAAGCTCCCAACGAAAGTACCTCAAGTTCAAGCTGCCCTCAGGCCATTACCAGTTCAGAGCAATGCCCTTGGCCTCACCTCTGCTCCAAGGGTATTCACAAAATGCCTGGCAGTAGCAGTTGCTTCCTTAAGAAGGCAAAAGATTGCCATCTTCCTTACCTGGACGACTGGCTCATAGTAGGCCAGTCTCCAGACCAAGTCAAGCTTACATCTATAGATAACTCAGCAACTGCTCACCTCTCTAGGTTTCCTTCTGAATCTTTCAAAGTCAGTTCTGGAGCCTGTCCAGCTCCTCACCTTCATAGGCACAGAGCTGAACACAGAAAAGGCCAGAGCCTTCCTTCTTGGGACAGGGCAAGGACCCTGGTCTGTGGCCTCCTCATTCACCCTGCAGGTCTCTCGACCAGCAAGGCATTTTCTGCAGCTCCTGGGGCACATGGCTGCTTCTACAGCAGTAGTGCAGGGAGCAAGATTTCAGATGAGGGACATCCAGTTCCATTTGAGAGCCTTTTGGTCTCAAAGGAAGGACCCTCTAACCAAATTGATCCCAGTGACTCGAACCCTGATCCAGGCCCTACAGTGGTGGCAGGATCAGAGCAATCTGAGACAGGGGGTTCCTTTTGTCCCTCAGTCTCACTCCTTAATTACTACAGATGCATCCCTCTTGGGTGGGAGCTCACATGGGTGACCTCACTACCCAGGATTGTGGTCCCTCAGGAGTCTCTGCTCCACATCAATCTGTTGGAACTCAGAGCAGTTTTTCTAGCACTTCAAGCTTTTTCCAAATCTGTTCAGAACAAAGTTATACAGGTCAGAACAGACAACACCACCACAATGTGGTACATCAACAAGCAAGGGGGCACTTGGTCTATGGCCTTGTGCACCGAAGCAATGAAGTGATGGTCTCTGGCTTACTCCCTGAACACCTCCCTTATGGCAGTTCACCTCCCAGGCAAGGACAATGTCCTGGCAGATGCTCTCAGCAGGATTTCCCAGGGCCATCATGAATGGTCACTGGACCCCTGGTCCTGGAGGTAATATTTGCCAGATGGGGCACCCAGATAGATCTTTTGCAGCCCCAGACAATCACCAACTTCCCTTTTTGCTGCAGACCCCCAGTCTTGGGCTCAGTCCTCTGGATGCCTTAGTTCTCAATTGGGAAGGGAAGTTTCTCTATGCTTTTCTCCCCTTCCCTCTCCTGTTCAAAGTGCTGGTCAAAATCAGATCTCAACCCTGCAAGATGATCCTGATTGCTCCAGACTGGGCCAGACAGCCTTGGTACCCACTCCTACTGTCATTAGCAGTCCATCTTCCCCTGTGTCTTCCCAGGAATCACAACCTGCTAACCTGTGCTCAGGGGAGGGTTTGGTACCCGAACCTCAAGTCTCTCAATCTCAAGGCCTGGCTCCTGAAGAGTTAGAGTTTGCTGATCTACACCTCTCCCAAGGTGTAATGGATATTCTGAAGGCTTCTAGGAAACCTTCCACCAGGGCTACTTATAATTCCAAATGGAAGAGGTTTTCCATATGGTGCTCTGGGAAGCATATTTCCCCAGAATCTGCTGATTTACCCACAGTCCTGGATTATATGGTCCACTTAAATGCCTTGGGGCTGAGACCAGCTACCTTAAAAGTGCATCTGGCAGCTGTGTCTGCTTTTATTTCAGCAGGTAAACCCTCTTCTCTTTCAACTCATCCTGTATTCTCCCAAGTTTTTCAAGGAGCTGCTTTACACCAACCCTCCATTCAGGGACCCTGCCTCTGCCTAGGATCTTAATGTTTGCATTGCTCAGCTTATGCAACCCCCCTTTGAGCCCTTGTCTTCAGCAGAGCTTAAGTCCTTGACTTGGAAGACTGTGTTTCTGGTAGCCATCACTTCTGCCAGATGCATAAGTGAGTTACAAGCTTTGTCAGTGGAGCCTGATTTTATCTCCTTTCACAGAGATAAGGTGGTCCTCAGGACTAACAGGAAGTTCTTGCCTAAGGTGGTTTCAGATTTCCACCTTAATCAATCTATTTCTCTTCCAGTGTACTTCACTGACCATTCCTCCTCTGGCGAGAGGAGACTGCACAGCTTAGATGTGAAGAAGGCCCTTAGTTACTACATAGAGCGTACCAAGGGTCACAGGTTTGACTCCCTCCAACTGTTCCTCACTTATGGTGAGGTTGGTAAAGGGAAACCTGCCACTAAAAGATCCATTGCCAGGTGGATTGTCTCTTGTATCCAATTTATTATGAAAACTGGGTAAGGTTCCTCCCTCAGACCTGAGGGCTCACTCTACCAGAGTGCAGCTGCTTCCTGGCTGCTGCCAGGGACATCCCTATTCTAGAGATATGTCAAGCAGCTACCTGGAAAACAGTTCACACTTTACCAAGCATTACTCCTCGACATCCAGGCTAGGAGTGATGCTCGGTTTAGCACAACTGTGCTTCAGAGCCTATTTCTAAGTAGGTTCTTTCCTCCTCCTGGAGGTACTGCTTTGTAGTCTGCATATATCATAATATAGCAAGACTTCATGTTGTTTGAAGAAAAAATTACTCACCTTAGTAATGTTGTTTCTTCGAATGGAGTCTTGCTATATTATGACCTCCCCCCCTGCCTGCCCCTCTCAGAACCTCTGTTTTTGGGATGTGGGTGGGAAGTGCAGTGTTGACACTTAGTAGGTGCCCACCTTGTTGTTTTCACCCCTCCTTTCTGGGGGTGACTGGGTATTGTGTTTTTCATTTTTGGGTCTCCTGACTTGAGTCTTTGTTTTGGGACCAAAAAATGTGTTCTTATGTTTAGTAGCCAGTTGGCTAGGTAGGTTTACAGCTTCCACACGGGACCTCAGTGAGTTTAGCTAGTAAAATCTGACGGTTTGAGTTTGAAGAACAACAGACAGAGTTTCAACCGGCTCGAGCTCAGCGTTCCATGCCTGGCATGGAAAGTTAACTCTTTCACCTCCGGAGCAGTTCGAAGGTTGGGACTCACTGCATATGTCATAATATAGCAAGACTCCATTAGAAGAAACAACATTACTAAGGTGAGTAATTTTTTCTTCTTTGGCATTCACTCAAAGCGACGGTAGAAGCTCTGCCTCAGTTGGAGGTTAACTCAGTGTTCCTACAGACCATAACTAGAGGTATCGAGTCCAATAATCAGCAAATTAATGCTGCAATGGACGCTTTCGATACTGCTTCCAGGGCGGCGACAGCTGGCATTTTCACCCGTCGCCATTTCTGACTGCGTACGTCAGGATTTACGAATGACGCCCAACAGAAATTTATGGCTTTACCTTTCGACGGTGTGTATCTGTTTGGGCCTCAGGTGGAACAAGCACTAGAGGCCACACAGAAGACTAGGTCTGCGATTAAGACGGCTAGACCTCTGCCCACTCCCTCTCGAGGAGGTGGGAACAAGCTTCAGTATCACAACCGTCAGTCCTTCGAGGCAAAGGCAGAGAAGGTTTTAACAGAAACCAAACCCCTCAGCCACAAAGAAAAATGCAGCAGAAATCACAGGGCCCAGAAGCACCCAGTGTAACCTTTTGAGTTTCTAGGCCAGGTCCCAACTCAGCTGCCTGAGGGGGATCTTCCTCGACAGTGGGAGGACGTCTGACTCTGTTCTACGACCATTGGAAATCTATAACATCAGATAAATGGGTCCTCAGGATAATCTGCGAAGGGTACTCTCTGTCTGTCGGAAGCCCCTCTGGCTTATCCTCCCAAGCGGCAGCCCAGGCAGTCTGCGGCACAGTCAGACCTTCTTGCTTCCGAGGTACAAGGCCTTCTAAACAACAGGGCAATAGAAGTAGTTCTGTTGGACCAACGAAACACAGGTTTCTACTCCCATTACTTTCTGATTCCAAAGAAAACTGGCAGCATGCGTCCTATTTTGAATCTCAGAATGTTAAACAGATTCCTTCACAAGGAAAAGTTCAAGATGATATCACTCTGTACCCTGCTACCTTTCATTCATCAACACGATTAGCTAGACTCCTTGGACATGCAGGATGCCTACCAGCACATTCTCATACACCCAAAGCACCACAGATACCTAAGGTTTGTGTCGTTAGGTCAACACTATCAATTCAGAGTCCTGCTCTTTGGGCTATACTCAGCGCCTCTAGTTTTTACAAAGTGCTGTGCAGTTCTCGTGGCACATCTGAGGAAAATCGGAATCCCAAGTATTTCCATATCTGGACGACTGGCTTCTAGCAAGCCTCTCCAGGCAAGAGACTCTGGAGGCTGTTGCCATGGCCTCAGGCTTCCTCATGTCCATGGGAGTCCTGCTGAACCTCAAAAAGTCACAGTTGTAGCCTTCCCAAAAGCTCCTCTTCATAGGAACCCTTCTGGACCCTTTCTGCACAAAAGCTTTTCTTCTGGAGGACAGAAGGACAATATCCTACAGATGGCCCGAATCATCAGAGAACACAGCTCAGTTTGAGCTCTCTGGATGCAACGGATGCTGGGCCTCATGGCATCCTCGATGTTCACTGTACCTTTGGCTCATCTCCACATGAGAACCACTCGGTGGATGCTCAGTACTTGGTGGTCCCCAACCACTCTCCCTCAGTCTTTTCTCATCAAGGTGACGGAACCTCTGAAGAAGTCACTCACCTAGTGGTCTCAGGAAGACAACCTCCTGGAAGGGTATCCCTTCGTCCCTCTGGATCATCAGATCTCTATTACCACGGATGTGTCCCTGATGGGTTGGAGAGCTCGTTGCCAGGATCTCCATACCCAGGGTACATGGACTCAGGACAAGTCTCAACTTCACATAAATGTCCTGGAAATGAGAGCCGTCCTCTATGCAGTCTGAGCTCTGAAGCACATACTCTGTCACAAGAACATTCTCCTTCAAATGGACAACAAGGCAGTGATGTATTACATCAAGAAACAGGGCGGTGCACACTCTTACCCATTATGCAGGGAAGCAGTGAGAATGTGGAAATGGTGCCTGGAACACAAGGCTCTGATTCAAGCGGTTTACCTGCCAGGGGTAAGAAACGAGCTGGCAGACCGTCTCAGCAGAACTGAGACAGATTTTCACGAGTGGTCTCTCAACTTTGCCATCATTCAGTCACTCTTGGAAGAGTGGGGGACTCCGGACCTGGACCTTTTTGCGTCCCCACTCAATGCAAAACTGCCTCTCTTCTGCTCCAGAAATCCAGGACCCGGCATTTTTTGTCAGGATGCATTCAGGCTGCAGTGGACAAAACGCTTTCTTTACGCATCTCCTCCTCTTCCCCTACTTCAGAGGGTACTGCTCAAACTAGAGGCAAAGGGGGTAGAATGATTCTCATTGCCCCGTTCTGGCCTTGTCAGATCTGATTCCCCCTAATCAGCAGACTATCAGAAACCTCTCTGAAACCGCTTCCCTTTCAGACGAATCTTCTGACTCAGGGCCCTGTAGTCCATCCCAACTTGAGTTTTTTTCACCTCTACTCTTGGCTCCTGAGGAGATAGAGGTGAATAGGTTTAATGTTTCTCATAGGGTTTCAGATATTCTTTTAGCTGCTTGCAAGCCAGCTACCAGGAAAACCTACACAGACAAGTGGAATCGTTTCTCTATCTGGTGTGCAAAATCCTCTTGGAACCCTTTTTCCTGCCCACCAATTAAAGTCCTGAAATATCTCTTAAACCTCTCAAACACAGGTCTGCAATACTCTACAGTCAAAGTTCATCTTTGTGCAATTTCCGCATATCACGAGCCAGTGAATTCCATGTCATTGGCCCAATTACCTGTGGTTAAGAGATTTCTTAAGGGTATTTTGCATACCAGACCTCCTGTTAGGCGTCCAGTTGCAGACTGGGACATTAAACTTGTGCTAGGTATGCTCACTCGTAAACCTTTCGAGCCTCTAGCCACTTGCGAGTTGAAATTCCTTACTTGGAAGACGGCCTTCCTGGTGGCCATCGCTTCTGCTCGTAGGGTACCGGAAATGCACGCTCTGGTCACAGACTCTCCATATACTGTATTTCACAAAGACAAAGTAGTTCTCAGGACTCATCCTAAGTTCCTTCCTAAGGAACTGTCTCTGTCTTCAGAATTTCACTTGAATCCACCTAAAGTTCTTCCTTCCTACCTACTTTGCAAACTTCCAGAATGAAGGAAAGCATACCCTTCATTCCCTAGATGTAAAAACAGCCTTGCGGTTCTATCTGGATAGAACGAAAGAAATTCGCAAGGCTCAATAACTGTTTGTTTCCTTCAGCACGACCTGGCTGGATCAACCTGTTGCTATGAGGTGCATTTCAGTATGGCTGGTGTCATGCCTTTGCCATTGCTATTCCATGGCACAGGTCAAGCTGGAGGGCAGGTTGTACGCTCACTCTGCCAGAGCAGTCACGGCATCTCTGGTGGAAATTCGTAATGTCCCCGTTGCAGACATTAGCAATGCGGCTACCTGGAGCTCCGTGCATACTTTTGTTAAGCACTATGCCTTGGATGTCCATGCCAGACAACATCAGTCATTTGGCAGGACAATTCTTAACGGACTTCTGTCCTAAAAAGTGATCTCTTCTTTCTCTCCTGCTGCCCGTTTTGGGGGATTATTTAGCTCGGTGCTCTCCCATTAGTGTGAATGAGTGGTGGAGACTTTATGTCCAGAAAGATATGGAAATTACGTACCTACTGTAATTCTTGATCTTCTTGGACGAAGTCATCACCACTCATTCACACACCCACCCACCATCCCCCGAGCTCACTTCTTTGTTTCTGGTCTTCACTCCCTCAGTGGTTGGATTGTGAAGACTTTGTTTTCGACCCTTCTCACATGGGTCATTTGTACTATCTTATGTCCGATTTTAAGGTTGGTCCTCTCTAGGTTAGTTACGCTGCACCTCCTTGGAAAAAGGCACTGAGGCGGTTGGAGGGTTGACGCCGAGATAGTCTATACTGTACGAGGCAGCTCACGGTGCCGCTTCCTCACGGCTCCATCTCGACGCTGGCCTTCCGGATAAAGTTTGGCTCCCGCTGGGTCTAAGCACCTCCAGCGTACTCCCATTAGTGTGAATGAGTGGTGGAGACTTCGCCCAAGAAGATCAAGAATTATGGTAGGTACGTAATTTCCATATCTTATCTGTGTCAGTCTTCACTATTCATCACAGATGGGTACTGGCCTGAGATCAAGACCCAGCAGGGAGCTTTTTTTTTTCTCAAGGAGTGGCGGAGCCGACACACCATGCGCCCGCCCTCAAGGCCGACGTACTGCGTGGCGCTCGAGGGTTGGCCGTTAGGCTGTGTTGACTCCGCCTGCCTACTAGTTCTTTGTCTCCCGCCGTCGAGGTCACCTCGTGGGAAGCTTCTCTCCAGATTTTAGACCTTCAGCCTTTTTCGAAATCGATGTTTCAGTCCGTCAGTCGCCTGCCGGTTCTGTGTTCTGCCTCCACTCGACATCGCCCAGTAAGATCTTTCCTTTTTATTTGAATTCTGCGACGTCGAGTCTGTTTTGGTGTTTTTTTCTCCGTAGGTCATGTCTTGGTCGGAGGGCAAAAAGTCTTGAAGACGGGTCGGCCCCCCATGCGTCGGTGCCCGTGTGGCCGAAAATTTTCCGTCACCGACCAGCACGACCAGTGTCTTGCGTGTCTTGGCCTGCCTCACGACATGGACATGTGCGACGCCTGCTTCTCCATGGACTGCGGGTCCTCGAACAGTGCGGCGTTGAAAGGTGAAACTCCGCGACTTCCGGCGGGGTAGGGAATGCACTCGTCGGGCCAAGCCTTCTCTCGCCTTCTTCTTGGTCCCCTCCCGGTTCTATACGGACCGAGGAGGAGGAAGCTCGGCTACTGTAGCCTGGCCATCACCGAGGCTCCTCCTGCGAGCGCGGGGAGGCCCGTCCCGCTTCCTCCCGGGAGCGGGCGGGAGAGCGGCGCCCGGCAATCGCCTGTTCTGGGGTGAAGGCTCCCCCGGTGTTGCTCCCGCTGCTCGGAAGGCCCGGGTCGGCGCCGTCCTCGACTCCATCGGTCGGCGCCGTTCACGGCGCCGTGGGCCCTGTTGGTGCCGTCGTCGGCGCCGACTCGTCGCTTGGTGCCGTGGGCCCTGTCGACGCCGCTCACGGTGCCATGGAACAGGATCCGGCGTCCTCCTTTGCCATGTCTCGCTTCAGCGCCGTCCTTGGTGCGAGGTTGGGCATGGCTCGCCTGCCTACGGCTCAGCGCCGTAGGGCCGCCGACTCCGGCTGTCGGTGGCGTCACCGGTGCAATTCATTGGCGCCCGAGGGCGGTTGGCGCCGCCGGTCCCGTGCCTTCAGCGGTGCCGTGGGGCAGCCCGGTGTCGTTGGCACCGAGGTTGTTGCTGGGGCTGCTGTCGGCGCCGTCCCTGTCCCTGGTACCGCCCCCGGTGCTGGTGGACTTTACGGCGCTGCGTCTGGCCCTGGCTCTGGACCTTTGGTTCTAGTTGCCCCAGTGCCTCCTGCAGGTCCCGCTCGCGGGGTTGCGGAGGGCACGGGTGCCATCTCGGCCACAACTCTGGCTGCCGGGCCCTCTGGCAAGGTTGGTTCTGCCCGCCCTCCTACTGTTTGGCTCAGAGCTTCGGACTCTACCTCTTCGTAGTGTGAGTCGAGCTCCGAGTCAGACAAACAGTCAGACTCTTCAGGGTTGACTGCGGAGGAGGGCACCCCTGTGGTCTCGTCGACGAGTCTGAGTCAGCCCCCTACTGAGGAGAGTCAGGTGGCCCCCGAGACTAGGGTCAGTGGTGCTGATCAGCAGGCAGTGGTGCGAGCCACCATTGCTCTGCAACCTGGTCTTGGGGGTTTCATCGACCCCTCGGTGGTGGTACCCCCTCCAGTGGTGTGTCTTGATTGCCTAACTTTGGGGTCCATCGAGAAGCCTACAGGAGGGGAGGGTACAGTTCTCTGGGTCTCCCCTTCGGGGGCTGCCCAGAGATGCCAGCTACCTAGGCTGGCCCTCTCGAGGAGGAGGACTCTCTCGGACTCTGAGGGGTTGAGGGGTGTGGGGTTTAGCGCGTCGGCCTTTTTCTGGGGTCCACTTGGGCCCTGGACGGAGCCGAAGTTCGGATTTCCACCCTTCCCCCTCGGGTTCCTTGAGGGAGTCCCATTCTTTTGAGGCAGGGGACCGTCCTTCTGGACTTTTACGGCCCCGGGTCGCCTCACTGGGGGGATTCTTCTGGGCGCAGCCAAAGCAGTACCAACGTGGTTGTACAGCTGTCGGCTGTGGAGTCTTCCGGGGCACCCTCCTCGGGTGCTCATGGTCCGCTCCCTAGCCCTGGCGGAGGTCAGCCAACTTCTTTTCTCGGCTCTGCCCCTATCACTCTGCCACATTCTCCTGCGCTCCCAGGCATTCTTGATCGTAGCGGCCCTCTCACCTGGGAGCAGTTCAGAGCGGTGGCTGCCCGGTTCCCTTTCTATGTTAGGGCTATGGACAGCCAGGTTTTTCAACCTCCCCCCGTGCAGCCACCCTCGGAACATATGGTGACCTCCAGCGCCTCATCCCCCGTCTTCTGGGGGAGAGGAACCTTCTGTCCACATCTCTCCGGCTGCTGATCTCTCGGAGTATCAGCGCTTCCTCGTGAGGATGTTGGAGGACTTGCACCTTTCACCTTCTACTGTTAGCAATCCTAAGCATGCGGCGCACGCCTTTCTAGGCGATTTTGACGAGGCCACCCTTGTGGTGCCACCCTGGCCTGCTCCCTTGCGTTTCTGGCAGAGGCCCTTCTCCGGAGTTCGGGCCCCTAGGGACCTCAGCCAGAGGAATTGCGCTCCCCCGGAGTCTCCAGGTTCCATGCCTCATCCGCAGTTTGGCTTGACTCATCTGGACACTCCTGATGGGCTTCGCGCCCTCCACCGTGACTGGCCCCCGGATCAAGACTCCTCGGATTTTGATTTTTGGGGGAGGAGGACCTTCTACCCGGCACGGTTGCTCCTTTCTATTTCTGATCACCAGGCCCACTATGCAGCCTACAACAGGTTCTTGTGGTCCAGGCTAGGTCAGGTCCTAGCTCCTTTGCCTGACTCGGAGCAAACCAGACAAGCCATCACGCTCTCTGCACGTGGCCTGGAGCTAGTAAGGCACCAGCGAGGGCATCTTACAGCGCAGCGAGTAGCTACCAGGGTCGTAGGGACAGCGATCTGCACTAGGAGATCGGAGTGGCCTCATCTTTCCAGTTGTCACCTTGGCCCGGCTTAGGGTGATTTGCTCACCACCGGGAACCTACCTTTTCTCCCGTAGAGCGAGGCGGGCTTGGTCGGGCAGCTTCCTTCCCCTCCGGGGACCCCGTCTCTCTCTCTCTCTCACTCTTGGGCCTCCCAGGCCCTGAATGTTCCCCTTAGTGTGTCACCCACTGAGGGCTAAGGGACTTTGTCCTTAGGGTGTAAAAAACAAACCCCTTGGTGGGGCTTGGCACTCACTATCTTAATGAATGGTGAAGATTGCACAGATAAGATATGAAAATTACGTCACCTACCATAATTCTGATCTTCTGTGTATCTTCACCATTCATCACAACCCACCCACCATCCCCTGGGGCCTCAGTCTCTGGGTCCCCTCCTCTCTGTGGCTCCCCTCTCCTCTTTAGAGCGGGGTGAAGTAAGGACACACAGGGGGTATTCTCCTTTAAAGGAGCAACAGCCGGCACTCCTTCTACTACATGTCTCACCCCGATGGGGTGGAGTTGTAGTTGCCGTCCTCCTGTTCTCCTTCTGGTTTCCATCCAACTGTCTAAAAAAAAATAAAAAACCTTTTTTCACCAAACATTTTTCCTGAGAGAGTACTAAATCCTTGTACCCTGTCCTTCTTCCAGAATAGCCGACTTTGCTTCTGGGGTATTTGCCAGTTGTTCTGTGCCTTGAATTCTGGCAGAGAGCTTTGCTACTCCTTGCAGTTCCTATACAATCTGGTGACGGACAAGGGTCTTGGATACCTTGATACCTCTCACTCTCTCCTAAATTCTCTCCCCTCCCTACCCTCCCTTCTTCCGCTTCCAGAGATTGGGGCCCCAACCAATCCCCTTAGTCTCATCTCTTCTTTGCTGTCCTCTCAGTCGTTATTTCTCCTTTTAGTTCAGTTATCCTTTCCTTTTTCTGTCCCTTGGACTCTCTTGTCCCACCCTCCATCCCTTCCTCTTACCTCTCCGGCGACTCAGAACTGGTAGGCAGAGTCAGATCGACAAGCCTAACAGCCAACCCTCGAGCCCATGCAGTACGCCGGCCTCAAGGCAGCGCCTTACGGTGTGTCGGGCCTGCCTACCCTTTTTGGGGAAAAGCTCCCGCGGGGTCCTGATCTCCGGCCAGTACCCATCTGTGATGAATGTGAAGATACACAGAAAGATCATAATTACGGTAGGTACGTAATTTTCATATCTTGCCCGCTGGAAGCAGTTGTGTGCGCCAAAGCCAGGGGAGGTCAGGTGGGTCCGTGTGTATGAACATCATTTACCACTCCTAGAACTACTCTTACAGGTGAGTAACCTGTTTTTCTAGGGATGTGGATATGTTCTATCCACGCTAACTGGCAGACTCCTTACAGTTCTCCGAGAGGAGGGAGGCAAGGCGCACACCCCCTATTTAGGAAACAGAGATTGGAGAACTGAGGCTCCAAAACCAGCATCCTGGCGTGACTCTAGGTCAGTGTGGTAATGGGGAATGAAGGTGTTTGCTGACCTCCAGGTAGCAGCCCTGCAGATTTCCTGGATAGGAACGTCCCTGGAAGTAGCCACTGATGCAGCAGTACGGTGAATGGAATGAGCCCTTATCCCTCCAGGAGGCTCCGAACCCACCAACCTATAGCAGAGATCAATGCAGGATGTGATCCACCTACCAATCGTCTGCTGGGCTGCAGGTCTGCCAGGTGCGGTTTCAGCATAGGTGACAAACAGCTGGTGAACCTCTCCCTGAACTCCAGCCATGCGCTCTTTGTAATGAGCGAGCGCTCACCTCAGGTCCAGAGTAAAGAGCCTGTTCTCGGCCTCCCGAGTTGTGATTGGTGAAGTACACCGGGAGATTAATCACCTGGTTAAGGTGAAACTGACACAACCTTCGGGAGGAACTTTATTTATTGAGCTTTAGTCACTGGGTAAGTCCACTGAGACAGTTGCAGTCCCTTTTTTGAGGGTCAACCCGGGAGTGGGGCAACAAACAATACTGTACAGTGCAAAAACAGCAAGGGAATTCTGTTACAGTAATAACAAAATTAACATGCAGCAGGTAGGGGATGAAGAATCATAAAACATACAGAAATATGAAAGTAACAGTTTATAACAGCTAACAAAATAGATAAATACACTTTGGTAATAGCATATTGTAGGTCAGTTTCAGAATGAACACGAGCAGCGAAAACTGAATATTACAGCTAACAATATAGATATTTACACTTTGGTAATTGCATATTGCAAGTCCATTTCAGGATGAACAGAAGCAGCGAAATCTGAAGGCTAATAAGTGGCATTGGTACAGGAGGAGGCAAAGAGATGGCAAGAATACTGTGAGGTAAGGAGAGAGGTCTGGACAAGGGGTCAGGTCGGTTGAGGAGAAAGATATAGAGCAGTATAAGAGAAGATCAGTCATCAACGAAGGCAGGAGCATACTGCAGAGGCAGAGAGAGAGGAAAGCAAATTTGTTCGGAACTTATGAAGAGTGGAGCATGATAAGATGGAAGGGGTAAGGGAGTTCCAGTCAGACACTGCTGCAAATGAGAAAGACATACGGGCAACGGCTAGTCGCATATTGGGTCTAATGAGAAGGGGGAGGCAGACCTTAGTGCATGAGGAGCTTGTCTTAGGCTGATGATCTCAGTTAGGCAAGGAGGGGTAAATTTATGCGCCAACTTATGAATGAAACACAGGGTGGTATACCTCAGTTTAGATTCGTAGGGCAACCAGTTCAGTGATGCAAGGACGTCACAGTGGTGGTGATAGGCACTGGTGCCTAAGGCGAACCTTCCCACACTGTGGTAGGCCTGAGTTAGGAGAGACAGGGCAATAGCATTAGTTGAGAGCAGTAAGGGAGCACTATAGGTTAGCAGTGGAAGAAGGGATGAGGAAGCAATCTTACAGCAAGAGGCAGAGGTGAGGAAGGGGCAGATGTGATAAAGGAAACCTAGCTTTAGGTGTAGTGATTTAGTTATAATTGAGACATGGGCGTAGAGGGAGAGAGAGAGATATCTAAAGTGATGCCCAGATACTTGAAGGTAGTACCGGGCTCAAGGGAATCACCATTAAGAGAGGTGATACAGAGAGAGGGAGATGGTACATGATGAGGAGGATGTGTGGGAAAATAATATGCTTTTTTTTTCTTCATATTAAAGACAAGTTGATTCTGTCTGAACCAACCTTCAAGAGCAGCAAAGTCTGATGCTAGTTCTCTGTTTATCCAGTCAACATCTGGAGAGGAGCGATAAATGATAGCATCATCCGCATAGAGATGCACAGAGGCCCCTCCGCAGTTACTGGGTAAATCATTAATAAATAGGGAGGATAACATAAGGCCTAAAATGGAGCCCTGGGGTACACCGTGCGTTATGGGTCTGATGCTAGAGAGAGAGAGAGAACTGGCCCACTTGACCCTTTGAGACTGGCAGGATAAGTAGCTTTGGACCCAGTTTAGGACATCAGTGTTAAGGCCAAGTATATGAAGTTGCTGGAGCAGGAGACCGTAGTTCACCAGATCAAACACTTTTGTAAGGTCAATGAATATGGCACCAGTGACAGAACCACAGTCCATGACCTGGAATATGTCCGAGGTTCTGTTAATAAGGCATTGAGGGTGCTATGGTTCTTTCTGACCCCATGTTGAAAGGGGGATAGCAAGTTGTGGTGTTCAAGATAGTTCTGAAGGTGATTCTGTACTATGCGTTCCTGAATTTTAGCCAACTTCCAAAGGATGGATATGGGTCTGAAATTTTTGGCCACTGAGTTCGGCGCCCTCCTATGTACAGGCTTGACAACAGATACCCTCCACTTGTCGGGAACTGCACTTGAGAGGAAGGACCTGCTGAACAAGTCACGAACAGGGCGAGCGAGGGCAGGAGCACCCAGCTTAAGAAACTTGGGCTCTTTGGTGTTGTGACCAGATGAGCTCTCCGCTTTCAAGTTACCAAGAAGCCTCTGGACCTCTTTGAGAGAGGCCAGCTTTAAGTGGAATGCAGGCTGAGTCCCACAGTAGGCCGAAGGTGATGGGGTCGTGGGGGGACAAATGAGTTCTGGAAGAGAGAGGTGTACTTTTGGAGACCTGTGAAGAATTAATTAATCCCCTTGCAATGGGGGTCAGTTGGGGTGGAACCCTGGGCAGTGAGGGAGCTCGGGAGTTCAGCAGCTTTCCCTTTGACCCGGGAACTGACCTGTCTCCAAAACACTTTGGGATGTCAAAGGTGTTCTGTTTGTAAGGATTTGTAATGGTGGCATTTGGCTTTATGGCGGTCATGCTTACATTTATTTCAGAGTTGCCTATAGACCTGCCAATCGGAGGGCAGCCTGCTTGGGTTGGGGTTGGGGCGCAGGACAACCCTTGTCCTTGTGGAAGACCAGGTAAGGAGACTCCACTGAAAGTGCCTGGAGCTCACTGATCCTTCTGACTGGCATGATAGCCACCAAGAAGGTGGTCTTCCGTGACAGGTAAGAGATATCACACCTGTACATTGGTTCGAATGACTTGCCCATGAACTTTGCCAAAAACAGCAACAAGTCCAGCAGTGGTGGTTGTTCACACACCAGAGGGGAAATGTTGTCAAGGCCCTTGAAGAAGTGCCAGACCACCTTTTCCTGCACCACAGACTGCTGACCAGCCTGCGCCCGGTAAACAGAGATGGCTGCCAGGTACACCTTAAGGGTCATCGACCGAAGGCCCGACTGAGAGAGGGACCAAAGATAATCAAGAATGCTAGTCACTGAGGGGGCACTGTGGAGCCCGAGCTTGATGGTCGACAGGATTTAATGCTCCTTAAAACAAATAATTAACCTGCCAAAAAAAGTAGTTTTTGTGAAGTTTTTCTGTACATTAAAAGAACTAACTGGTTTCCGAAGTCCTACGGAGTCGAAATGGGAAACCCGAAAAAAGATAAAAGCTCAACAGATGGAGGTAGAGCTAAGAATCCTCCAGGTAACCCACCCACACGCTTAACGCAAGGCTGAAGCCTAGCTGATTCCCCGATTGAGGGTGAAGAGACAATACAAACCCTCGGGCAAAGAATGACCCATTTACTTCCTTCAGTTGCAGGCTTGTCAGAAAAATTTGACTCACTGGCACTACGAGTCACAACAATGGAAACGGAGGTAATCCATATTAAAACAGAATTTTGTGACATAAGAAAGCAATCAGAAGCAGCACTGGGAGTGACTTCCAGTATGGTGAAGGAGAATATACATTTGAAAACGTGATTGGAAAATTTGGAGAATCAGGCCAGAGCAGCAAATCTAAGAATAGTGTGGATGCAAGAGACAGCAAAGGTGACCACTTGGCTTTATTTTTGAAAGATTGGCTCGAGCAGCAACTCTAGGAATCTGGTGGCTAGAGACTTGTATATTCAGAAAGTCTATCGTGTGGCATTCAGGGGAAGACCTATTGATGACGCACCGAGGGCAGTAGTAATGGTGGTGGATGGAGTCGGGAATCGCGACTTTCTTCTTGCGCTGGCTAGGTGGAAAAAAGTTCTCTTGCATGAAGGACAGCGTGTGTCTCTTTACCCTGACCTAAGCTACGCTACCCATCAGGGAAGAAAACTTTTGACGGGTTTCTTTATGCACCATGAGGCATGGTGTCTCACATGGACTGTTTTTCCCAGCCTCGATTGCGTTTGGTGCATGAGAGAAAAGTCTTCATCTTTACAGATCTCTCTGATGCACTGAAGTGGGCCCAAAAGAATGCACCACAGCGAAGGGAGAGAATAGAAGATCCCAGGTCGGAATCAGAGAGCGATAATGAAATGGACACTTGATACCTAAACAGGTTGGCTGGTTGCATAGCCTGCTAATCTTACCCCAACTTATTCATATGGCTACTTAACAAAATATTATAATACTTCATTTTTGCCATTTTCAGTGGGGTTGGATGAGGGATTTAGCAAGGGATTTAATAGCCTTATAAGTTATAGCTAAGGTTGAGTTAATCTTTGAAGTTATAAATGGTTTAATAATAGCAACTTAAAAGGCAGTAAAACTATTGTGATATTCTTAATAGGGCATTTTAATCCTGTCTTGTACGAACTTAAGGGTCCAAAATACAGAAAGGGCATGTGCGTCTTTTTCTCACGTTCTCTGGTAGGACACAGAGAGTGTTATTGTAATTAATGTCAAAACAGTTATATAAGTAATCACATGCAGCTCATGGGTTTCAGATCAGCAAATATAGTCAGTGTTGTAAACTTAATGAATCTATACCCCTTTATGATGTATCTAATTGATGCATCCAGTTATTTTTATTGGCTTTGTATTAAGAGGGGTGGCGCCCTCATCGGACTTTAAATGTATATGCTGGAGTGGTGCATCCGGAATATAAACTGTATGTTTATTGAATTTTCAATAAATAGAAAGTTTAAAAAAAAAAAGAATGCTAGCCACTGAACAGGACAAAGGGTACAACCCCTTGCCCTGACACCAAATGGAGAATCTCTTCCACTTTAAGGCGTAGTACTTCCTAGTCAACTCCTTCCAAGATACCTCCACAACAGTGAAGACCGCTTCAGAGAGACCCAAATCATAGAACTCTAGCTGCTCAGGAGCCAGGCTGTCAGGTGCAGGGATTGAAGGTCCAGGTGGAGTACCTTCCCCTGATTGATGAAAAGCAGGTCCGGGCATAGGGGAAGACACCTTAGGAGCCTTCTGCTGAGGCTGAGGAGATCGGGGTACCAGAACTGGCGTGGCCAGTCCAGAGCCACCAGGATCACCTGTGCCTTGTCCTTTCTGGCCTTGAGGAGCACCTTGTGGATCAAGGCAAGCAGAAAGAAGGCACAGAAGAGGCCTGGGGTCCAGGGCCTCAAGAAGGCATCCCCCTGTAGCATTCCCTGCCGAGGGGGGGCAGGCACAAAACAGCCACAGTTTCACGTTCTCCCTGGAGCCGAACAGGTCTACCTGAGGGTTGCCCCACTGGGAGACTAGGCTGTGTACTATATCTGGGTAGAAAGATCACTTGTGAGACACCTTGCTTACCCAGCTGAGGGTGTCCACCAGCTGATTGGAGGCTCCTGCCACATAGATAGCTAGGAGATCCACCTCCAGGGTGCGCACAAGGGTCCAGACATGGAGAGCTTCCCTGCCCAAGGGCAGGGAGCGCGACCCACCCTGTTTGTTGAGGTAGTACATGGTCGTGTTGTCCATCCGGACTTGGACCACCTGACCCTGAATGTGCGGAGCAAATGCAGTCAGTGCTAGCTGAAGTGCCCAGAGCTCCAGCAGGTTGATGTGGCAGCAGGACTTCACCGGGGGGGCGGGGTCTAGAGCCCATGGACTCTGTGTGTCCCCAGGTGAGAGAGGCATCGGTCATCAGGATGACTGTCGGCTCTGGGTGGACAAATGGGATCCCTTCCTGCAGATGTGCCTGGACTAACCACCACTGGATGGCGTCCCACATCCGCTGGGTCACAGTGACCAGCTGGTCAAAGTGACCCTTGAGCGGAGACCACTGACTGGCCAGCTCCCACAGCAGGGAGCACTTTCTCCAGCAGGCTCAGCACCATGCTGGTGCAGGCCGACATGTAGCCCAGCAAGTGCAGGAAGTCCCAGGCAGGGCGCAGTTGCCCAACCCAAAATGATCAGGCACAGGAGAAGAGAACCTCTGCCCTGTCTGCCGGGAGCAGGACTCTGGCTCTGCAAGTGGCACTACCTGATGGAGCAGATTTCCGCAGACACAGTTCCGACTTGGCCTGGTTGACCAGGAGGCCATGGGAGATGCAGGTCTGGAGGGCCAGGTCCCTGGACTGCTCCACCTCCTGTCTGGAGGAACCTGCGATCAGCCAGTCATCCAGGTAGGGGTAAATCCAGACCCCTTGGTGCCCCAGGTAAGCTGCCACCACTGTAATGCACTTAGTGAAGACACGGGGGGCTGTGGCCAAATGGCATGGCCTGGAACTCGTAGAGGCTTCCTCTGCTCAAAAGCGGAGGAACCTGCGATAAGACGGATGGATCAGGACATGAAGGAATGCATTCTGAAGATCCGGGGAGCAAAACCACATGTTTTGCTCTAAAGATGTTATGATCTGAGACAGTGTTACCATCCTGAAGGTATGCGACCTGAGAAACTTGTTCAGGTCGTGCAGATCTAGAATGGGGCACCAGTCCTCTATCTGCTTTCGCACCAAGAAGTACCTGGAGACAAACCCTGGGTGTTCTTGAGGAGCCGTGACAGGAACCACAACCTCCTTGCAAAAGAGCTGAGCTATGTTGTCTCTTGAGTGCTGACAGCATGTCTGCGGAAACCAAGTTCTCCCATGGTGCGCGGGCTCGGCAAGGAGGGTACTGCTGGAATTCCAGAGGCAGACCCTGACCCACCACTTCGCGAACCCACCTGTCTGTGGTGACAGCAGACCAGGCAGAAAACAAGTGATGGATCCGGCTCACCACGGGAGGACCCAGGGGAGGTGTCACGGGCATGAGGGAGGTATCCCTCATCCTGTCACTGGGCAGGCTTAAGAGGAGGAGGAGGGCCCAGCTGAGGTGCCACCGGAGCCTCTCCAGGCGTACGGACAACCGAGGCCACTGACTTGGGCCAAGGTCGCCAAGCCTGAGCCTGCTGTCCAGCCTGGGGCTAGGCTGGTTTGGCTACAGGAGTGGAGGTGGACCAAAAGGGCTT
This sequence comes from Neoceratodus forsteri, assembly GCA_016271365.2. Classification (NCBI taxonomy): domain Eukaryota; kingdom Metazoa; phylum Chordata; order Ceratodontiformes; family Ceratodontidae; genus Neoceratodus; species Neoceratodus forsteri. The sequence continues at coordinate 1,057,671,479 of CM028130.1, read as the reverse complement.
CCTCTACTGCTGCTGCTTGGAGCCCTTGGGGTCCTTCTGGGTAGAGGTCTCAATACGGGTGAGGTGGCCCTCGATCCCGGGCTCGAACAGGTCGGTGCCAAAGAAAGGGACATCTGCCAGCTTGTGCTGCGTGTTCGCCGTGAAGGTCGAGATCCTCAGCCAAGCCCTGCAGTGAATGGCCACTGAGGCCACCAAGGAGCAGGCACAGGAGTCCCTGATGTCCATGGCTGTCTGGAGCTGTTGTTTTGTTACAGTCCGGCCCTGGTCCTGGACCTATTTGACTCTAGTCTGAAGGTCCACAGGCAGATGATGAAGCACCTCATCAAGAGAGCCCAGCAGGGCATGAGAGAAGTGGGCCATGAGGAGGGCCGAGCTCACCTGGCAGAGACTAAGTGAGGAGGCAGCGTAGACTTTCTTAGCCGCATGGTCCAACTTCTTGGACTCCTTGTAGGGCGGCTTGTCAACATCCCCAGTGTTACCAGAATGCCTAAACACAGAGTCTGCCACCAATCCCGCGGCCGAGGGGTGCTCTGTGAAAACCGGTAGGCACAGCGTATTTGCGGGCCATCTGGGCAGAAGGCGCAGGGTAGGAAGTGGGGTGCTGCCAAAGCTCCAGGGCAGGGTCAAGAATGGCTTCTGCCACCGGAAAAGCCTCCCTCAGAGTGTCTCCCTGGTCGAGGTTCTTGGTCAACAGGTAACACGCTCACTTCTGGACTGGCTTCATTTTCATATGACTCAGAGATCAAGCAGAGGAGCTCTGTCAAGGAAGACGGACCTTCATCCGTCGAAAGGTCCCCTACAGACTGTACGGTGACCGGACGGGAGTGCAAGGAGGAGCTCTCTGACTCCGAGGAGTCATTAGAGTGGTGGTTGACTGCCCGAGTCCCCACGGACAGTCAGGGTGACGGTGACTGACAGCCGATGGGGAGGCCCTTTAGACGGTCAAGGCTACTTAGAGTGCTGGTCGGTGGCTGTTTAGGCAGTGGTTCCACCACTATCGACAGAGACAGTGGGGTCGGCCGAGCCGCGACCGTTTTGGTGGGTTCTGTCGATGGAGACAACGTTGGCCTTTTGAGCGACAGCCAGATGATGACCTGCATAGGAGCTGGAGTCAGCTTGATGCTGGTTAGCACCAACTGTTGTCGCAGCAAGTCCTTGTAGCGTTGACTCAATTTGCGCCAAAATCTCTCCTTACCCGAGGGTGAAGAGTAGCGGTGGTGCCACTTCTCATGGTGCCCGAGATCAGGAGCACTGTTGGCAGGACCAGCTTGACCCATTGGAGGATGATCAAAACCTCAACTTTGACTGCTGGGGGAACCGGCGGCGGGGCTCAGAGGGAGTCTGTGAACGCCGTGGCTCCTCTGGGTCTTTTCGTCGACCAGAGGCGGCAGGTCGGCGGACTGATCCATCTCTCCAATGGTCTAAGTCAGGACCGGAGTACTGAACAAGGAAGTGTCGGCCTTTTTGCTCTACAGCTGGTTGGTTGGTTTGAGAAAAATCTCAGCCGGGACCTCAACCAGCATCTCAGCCAACTGGCCCGATGGGGTTACCGTGGAGCCAGCGGCCTGGGCCGAGGATTCAACCAAAGTGAAATCCGGAGGAGCGCGGGAATCAGAGGCTTTCGACTGAGAGCGCTCCCAACCCCACAAACAATAACGAGTCCTTTCTTTTTTGGACTGATTTTAGATTTGGATTTGTGCCCAGAGGGTCCCTGGCCGAGGGTCATCAGGGACTGAAACAATTCATTGAAGGACCCCTTGAAAATCGAGCCCACGAATGCAGAGGCCGAAGAGGAGTGTGCTGTAGCCTGGGCCACTGCCTCTTCAAATGCCGCAAGCTGTTCAGCGGACCCCACAGCAGTGGAGACCACCCAGCGGGTGTCCTTGGATTTGACTGGCGGGTTCCGAAGTGCCAGATGGCCCAGTTTAATTTGGGCGAGACAGTCCTCTAGGAAATTAGGGTGAAAAGAACGACAAAGGTCGCAGGCCTGGGGATTGTGGTCGTGCCCCAGGCAGTAGACACACGTGGCATATGGGTCGGTCCTGGACATCTTCTGCCTGCAAGGGCACCGGCGGAACCCTGGAACAGATTTATCATCCATGGCGGTCATGATCAAATGATCAAGCTGAAGATGATACTCATGATAGTTTTAAGTTTTAGGCAGTAAATCCAAAGATTTAAGCGCGAGGGCTTACTCAACGCAGGAGCGGTAAGGAGGGATCCTTCTTCTTCCAGTGGAAAGGAAGATCTGGTGTCATGGGTGGAGTTAGCTGCCAGTTAGTATGGATGAACATCATATACCACTCTTAGAATTACTGCTACAAGTGTGTAACCTGATTTTTTGCACTTTAATAACTTTGCCCCCATTCAACCGATTTACATAAAATTTGGAAAGCACAGTGTTTGTGTCAGGATCTCTTAATCCTGAACATTTCATGTTTATCAGTTCAGTGGGGGAAAGTTACAGAGTTGCAAAAAAACATGAAAGTCTCCATGTTTAAGACATTTATTTGCTCCCCACTAACTGAAAAAATATTAGGATTTGGAATCTGAAACTTTCAGGTTTGATAGAGTTTTGCCCAAGGTGTGTGCTTTTGTGGTTTTGATATATCATAGTCAAATAGTTTTTAAATAATTTATAAAATAAATGTTGTACGGATATCTGAATTTTTACAAAAACATGATGTACTGTTTTTTTTTTTTTTTTTTTTCTTCTCCTTTGTGGCCCTGGTCGGCTTCTACTCCTCTCCCCTCCTACTCTGCCCACCCACTCCGAAGTCCTCTCGGGCCATCACCTTGTACTCCCCCACAGCTTACCCCCGGTGGCAGGGAGGCAAGGGAGCCCCCGACTCCCCCACCAGGCACAGATCCGGATCAGGTGGTGCCTTTGGAGTCGGCGTGCACTGGCAGACGGCCATCAAGTCGCATGACCGTGCTGCCACTATTTCCGTTTTTCTTCCCTTGCAGGAGCGTAGCATGCAATGATGCCTGCAACAGCGATCGTGTACACCCACGTCAAGCATCTGCCGTGCTCCTGCCCCACATTCTTGCGGCTCTGTGCTGTTGAGCCCCTGCCTCCGCTGGGGGTCAGGCGTGCACCGGCTGCTGGTCTCCCCCCTCCCTAGAGATAGAGAGCAGTCCATTGGACACTCAATCCATCTCCTCTCTGCCAACCCACGGCAGCCCGTGCTCATTCCCGAACACGGGTCGCCGGCGTGAGGTGTGGCGTCCAGCACCTGAACTCTCAGCACCACTGGGCTGGCCAGTATGATGTACTGTTGTCATATTTCATCATGTGTGTCGTATCATATACTGTCCTGTGATCATATAGTGTTATGGTGTTTAGTGTATTGTATCACTTGCTCAGAGGCAAGTGATACAATATCTGGCTACCATAACACTGTATGAACACACCACAATATATTATACAATGCACATGATGAAATACTTAAAGGACATCTTTCCTGGTGTCTAGTTGCACCCCCCAGTTGCCATCTCCGATGTTTTTGTGTTTCCACGGTGTCTACTGGAAACCCCACACCCTCCAATACCATCCCTGTTAGCTTTCCTGGTGTCTATTGGCCCCCCTACACCTTTAATCACCTTTCCATGCTTAATTAGTCTTTTCCTGGTGTCTACTGGCACCCCCACTATCTGATCACCACACCATTGTTTTATATTACTTTTTCTTTATAATCCAACACCAAGATGCCCACCCCGTGTCGGTTTGTCCTTCTTCCCCTCATCATTTCTTCCACACACACACACCCGTTGTTTTATATACCTACCAACATCGTCTGTGTGTTAAGTACTGCCCCCCCCCCACAGTGTAGGACACTGGGGAGCTGACCCCCAGTATCCCAGAGTAGATGTAATGTAAGATCTTCCACGGAATGGTCTCTTGCAGTAGGTAATTACTTCTGGGAGGTTCCAGCAGAGGGTGCTGTCGCACAGCAGCTTCTTCTAGCGGTTTTCACCAGGGACCACCCACACATTACATCATGTCCTGCTTCCTGTATAAGTTTGAGTGGCCCCTGGTATCCTTAGTTCATTTTCCCTCCATCATCAGCTCGTGCAGCAGATAGTTCAACTTCTGTGTAGCAGTCGTTGATGAGAAATTGGATAACAAAACGAATGTCTAAAGATTCTTCAGCCAAACAAACTCTATTTCGTTCCTGCCATTGTGGTAGGAAGATATACCACTTTGACAACCACACAATTTGTGTTAGGTGTCTGACCCACACACAACAACAAATCTTGCAGCTCCTGTCAGGCATTCAAAGAGAGCAACCCGTCAACAACGGTTGCTTGAGATTCAACATTTACATACAGAGCAGAGAATGTCTCTGTTGGAGAACCAGGGGGCTCATACTGAAGGCTCCCTCAGCTCTGGTTCTGGTTCTCGACAGCAAAGAGAGGGATAAACTCTCTCACTCCCGGTCACATTGCCTGTCAACGGCCACTGTTTCTGTGGCTCCTCTGTCGATGGAGTGTCTTCCTACAGCCTTCTCATCGACGGGGGCCCACACCCTCTCGTCGTTGGCACTTTCTAGTGCTTTAAATGCTGTGCAGGCTCTGCCTGCTCCATCAACAGCATATACCCTGTCATCGACGACACTGTCAAGCATCCTAAATTCAGCCAAATACACGGCTGCTCTGTCAACAGGGGCTCCTCTCCCATCGACGACGTCTGACAGTTTTCAGGATAATCTCTCCATGGGCTCGTCGACGATGTCCCAAGTTCCTCAGGGCAAACCAATGACTTTTGCCTAACAGCATGCCCCTCTGCCCTCACAGGTGCCATCTTACAGGTGTCAAGTGGACAGAGATAGACCTGGGTTTGTTCTTCCCGGGGCGAGACCTGATTACTCTACCCACCCCATCCCCTCTGTTGCCCCTATTGTTTCTCAAGCCCTGCTTCTAACCCCCCTTCCCCCGTGGAATGGAACATCACCAAGATAGTGACGCAGGTCTTACACAACATGAGGTATACCCAACCCTTCGATCCAGGAGTGCTCGGGGATCCTTTCCAGTCTCCCTCTCCCCCGCCTAAAATATTTCATGGTGACGGGGATGTACTGCCACCCTGGTCCCCTCCTCCTAACATGGAAGATTATTTGTCAGATGAACCTGAGCTACTGGTGAATATCCCCAGTGATATTGACAAAGAAAACTTCCAAGACTTGGATTTCCCGAATTCGGAGTCCCCCTACTCGAAAATCTCTTCCCTGGATGAGGACATGCCAATACTGGCTGCCACCTCTCCTCTGGATGACCCATCATTTAGCGAGACAATGGTCCAAATACAAAACGTCATGAGGCTCTCTACCACAGAACATGACAAACAACGTAAGGATATGGCAGAATATTTTGAATTACCAGAGGAGACGGCCTTAGTGGTGCCCCCCACTGATTCCGACCTACCAGAATGCCATGCTGGCTGCCTGGCATCAGCCATCAGCTATTACAGCTGTTCCCCAAAAAGCAGACTGCTTATATTGGGCTCCCCTGGATCATCCCTTCCTGTCCACCATCCCAGAAGCGGATTCAATGGTCATTACTGCTGCTCATGATCGTACCAGAAGACCTAAGCACGAGTTCCTTACCTACCGATAAAGAATCCCAAAGGATTGACTACCTGGGGAAAAAGGTTTTTGCTTCAGGCGCCATGAATATTTGAATCTTGAATTATATGAGCCATATGGTTAAATACCAACATACCCTTGATGCTTCGACCATCGAACTTATCGGTAAGCTTCCTCCCTCCCAGGAGAAGGACAAGTTATTAGCCACAGTGTCTACTAGCAGTTCTATATCCCACCACCTGCTCCCGGTCAGGATATGATGCCATTGACACCTCAGCCCGACTCTTAGCTGCTGGAGTCTCTCTGCATCACCATGCTTTGCTTCACGTTTCAGGTTTCACTCCTGACATACAACATAAAGTGGCTAATGCATCCTTTAATGGGTCCAAAGTGTTCGGGCCAGGTACTCAAACATTGTTAGACGATTTGCAGTCATCAGGCAGAACCCTTCGTACGGTGCACAGCATGCACCATGCTCCACTCCCAACCTACCCTACACAATATTCTTCCTATTCCAAAAGAGGTGGAAAACATAAGGCCTCTAATAGAGGTGGATCCCGCGGTTGTGCCCAGCCCACAAGGGCCGCCGCCTCCACCACCCGTGATTCCTGTGCCCATCCCTCGGGAGGGGCCGGACATCCCCCTGTCCAGTGACCTATCAGGGCTTCCCCTTCGCCTCCTTGACCAGGCCTCGGTGGCGGTGAGGTGTAATTTGGCCCTCCATTTGGAGGCCTGGTGAACAATCACTTCAGACAAATGGGTACTACAGATAATTCAGAAGGGACACGCTTTGGAATTTCTTTCCGCTCCACCCCTGTCCCCCCTTGGACAATCCATTATCCACCGGATCATGTCCCTATCCTTCAAGAAGAATTGAAGGCACTTCTGGTCAAACAAGCTGTTTTACCGGTGCCTCTTCCAGAATATCAAACGGAAATTTACTCCCACTTTTTTGTAGTACCCAAGCGAACCAGAGATGTCAGAGTGATATTAGACCTGAGACATCTGAATCTATATATTCAGTACAGACATTTTCGCATGATAACTCTATCCACCATCATGCCCATTCTAAAACAAAGAGACTGGCTGTGTGCCCTAGATATGAAGGACGCCTACTTACATATTTCCATTCATCCTGCCCATCAAAAATTTCTGCACTTCCACCTTCTGGGTCAAAACTATCGGTTTCAAGCACTCCCTTTCGGCCTCTCATCAGCCCCAGGAGTGTTCACCAAATGCCTAGCGGTGGTAATGGCAACCTTATGGAAAAAGGGCACTTTGTCTTCCCATATCTAGACGATTGGCTAATCAAAGGAGAATCCAGGGAAGTTCTGCTTGCCTCCCTAGCTGCTACTCTGAGCATGTTCAATGATCTAGAGATAACAGTGAACTGGCCAAAGTCCAGTCCACTCCCGATGCAGTCACTCCAATACATCGGAGCTGTTCTAGATACAGTCGCAGCCAGGGCTTACCTTCCACCTGCTCGTTAGGACACTCATATCTCTGGCATCGCGGATACAGACCCAGAAAATAGACACAGCCAGACAAATTCTGTGCCTTCTGGGTCACATGTCTGCAGCCAACCCGACAGTGGCATTTCGCCCACCTTCACATAAATCAATGGTCTCAAAGAACTGGACAGTTCAACAACAAAATCAGGGTCACTCCTTCTTTGAAGTCATCCCTGAAGTGATGGACAATCAAAACCAATTTATGTCAAGGAATCTCTTTCTGCTCCCTCCCCACCCTACAGACGTTAACCACGAATGCTTTCCTGGCCGGATGGGGCGCGCATGTAGGTCCTTATCAGACCCAAGGCCAGTGAACTGCCTCTTCCTATCATTCTCATATCAATCTCCTAGAAATGACAACACTCCATCTCGCCCTTCAGGCATTCTAGCCCTACCCCAAGCCAGGACTGTTGCTGATTCTGTCAGACAACTCTGCAGTGGTGTTCTACCTCAACAAGCAAGGAGGCACGAAATTGCACACCCTCTGCATGGAGACCCTTGCAGTCTGGCAGGAAGCCATCAGACAAGACCTAACTCTTAACAGCCATCCACCTACCGGAACGATGCAGTCTGTTAGCAGACAGGCTAAGCCGCCATTCCTCTGCTCACGAATGGACACTTCACAAAGAAGTACTCCCAAGAAATCTTTGACCTCTGGGGGAACTCCACAGCTAGATCTGTTTGCCTCCCCTGTCAACCACTGGCTCCCCAGTTACTTCTCCATTATCCCGAGCAACGAGGGAAGGTCTATAGATGCCCTCTCCCAACCTTGGATAGGACTCTACTTATGTGCCTTTCCTCATACCTCTCTTACAACGGACTCTATTGAAACTCCACAAGGAGCCAGCCTCCATGATTCTAATAGCACCAATGTGGCCTTGCCAACCGTGGTACCCTCTATTACAACAACTGTCAGTCAGGGACCCCATTTAGTTGCCAGTCAGACTGGACCTCCTGACTCAGTGACAGTGATCCATCCTGCACCCCAGCCTGATGACTCTTCATCTTCACGCTGGCTCCTGAGGACGCATTCATAGATAGACTTTAAGTGTCCTCTCCTGTTGCTAACATTCTCCTGGCTTCTCGTAAGCCAGCAACTAGAGAAACATATAATTCCAAATGGAAACACTTTTCCATGTGGTCGGACTCTCACTCCCTGAACCCGTTCTCTTGTCCACTGATGAAGGTCTTAGACTTCCTGGCCTCATTATTGGAATCAGGCTTAAGTTATTCCTCCATCAAAGTCCACCTGACTGCCATCTTGGCCTTCCATGAACCCTTCGATGGCAAATTGCTGTACCAGTATCATTTAGCCAAGATGTTCTTAAGAGGAATGCTACATATTATGCCTCCTATTAGATGTCCCACTCCTCCATGGGATCTCACTTTCATTATAGAAAAACTGACCCTCGAACCTTTCGAGCCAGCAGCCACCTGTGATCTCCACTTCCTTTCATGGAAGGCATTATTCCTAGTAGCTATTACTTCAGCTCGCTGTATTTCCGAGCTTCATGCCCTCATGTGTAGGGAACCCTACTTGATTTTCGGCAAGAACAGGGATGTCCTTCATACCAGCCCATCCTTCCTTCCTAAAGTAGTCTCTGAACATACTCTAAATCAATCTTTAGAGCTCCCAATGTACTACCTTGAATGCTCCAATCATAGTGAACATCTGTTACATACCTTAGATGTCCATCGTATCCTACGCTATTACACTAATCGTACTCAGTCGATTAGGAAAACTTCTCAGTTCTTTATCACCTTTGCCTCTGGCAGACAAGGACTTCTTGTTGCTAAATGAACCCTGTCTTCATGGTTGGCAAATTGAATTACCTTTTGTGACAAAAAGTACAAGACGACTTTACCAGGACCGGTCCAGGCTCACTCTACTAGAACTGTGGCCACAACTGCGGCCTGCTTCAAAGGTGCCTCCATTTCAGACATCTGCAATGCAGCAACCTGGTCCACAATCCATACTTTCACAAGGCATTACAATCTGGATATTGCCTCGAGACGTAGGACGGCCTTCTGCCATGCAGTCCTACAAGGTCTCCTGTCGTAATTGTCCTCCCATATGGACATAACTGCTGGGGAATCTCCCAGAAGTAATTACCTACTGCAAGAGACCATTCCGTGGAAGATAGTACAGTTACATAAAATCTTACCATAACAGTAGATCTTCAAGGAATGTCTCTTGCAGTAGGTGCAGTCCCGCCCTCCTTCTCCTTCCTTCTCCAACAGAGCAAATTCTGGTCCAGAGACTTAGGGTTGGGGCTCCTTGGTACCTCGTTTTTCCCTGTGATCCTCACCTTTATGAGCTGAATCCGATGGGGGGAACGGAGGATACCAGCGACGCCCACACTTATATAGGAAACAGGACATGATGTCATGTGTAGGCGGTCCCTGGTGAAAACTGCTAGAAGAAGCTGCTGTGTGACAGCACTCTCTGCTGGAACCTCCCAAAAGTACTTACCAACTGCAACAGACATTCCTTGAAGATTTACTGTTATAGTAAGATTTTACGTTACTGTACTTTCGTGCAAAAAAGGAAAACCATCCTGCAAAGTCTTTTTTTTTTTTTGGTGCCCTGAAAAAAGCGGTCCTTCGTCATCACCAGTCCTCCCCATCCCGGCCCCTCCCACTGAGCACCCACTACTCCACACATCCCCTTACCCTATACTTAACAGCCAGTGTTGAATGCTATAATCCCTCTGTGGACCAGAGAAACATAGAGGTTGACGGCAGATAAGGACCGCAAGGCCCATCCAGTTTGCCCATTTATTTTTCTGCCTTATAAATGTGCCATCGGCCTTTGCTCTGTCAGTGGCATGTCTATTCATACTCATCTGTATTGCTCCCTTATGCCTATCCCATGCCTGTTTGAAGCTCTGCACTGTATTCATAGCCACCACTTCCTGAGGTAGGCCGCTCCATGCGTCCACCACTCTTTCTGTGAAAAAGAATTTCCTCACATTCTCCCTTAATCGGCCTCCCACTAATCTCATGCTGTGTCCTCTTGTCCTGCTATTTTTCTTATATTTAAACATGTTAGACTCTTTCACCTTGTTAATGCCCTTAAGGTGTTTGTTTCGATCATATCACCTCTCTCCCTCCTTTGCTCAAGGGTATACATATTGAGGTCCGTTAATCTGTCCTCATATGTCTTCTGGTGCAGTCCCTGCACCATTTTGGTTGCCCTTCTCTGGACTGCCTCAATTTGGTTCAGTACTGAACTGTGAACTGATAAATACAGTTAAATGCTGTATAATGTATTTCAGTGACATTTTAAACTTCTTTTTATAACTTGGCTACTTTTAGGAAGTTTTTCACCAGATTTTCAACCTGGCCTTTTTGGGACCCTACCTCATGAACATTGGTGGTGAAATTATGTTAATCAGGCCCAGAAGGTGATTTGTGCAAAATCACTTTTCAGGCCCAGGTAACATAATTTCACCACAAGTATTCATGAGCTGGGGTCTCAGAAGCCATGTTGAAAATTTCCAGAAAAAATTCCTAAACTGACCGAATACGTTTATCGCCAGTTTTTCACGCGACGAAAGCATAACTTTAGTAATTTTCAATATTTTTACCCCAGATTTTCAACATAGCTGTTTTTTTGTTTTTTTTTCCACCACCTCATGAACTTTACACCTGTCATTTTTCACATCCTGGCCGAAATGTGTTTTCGCATATGTGGCACGGAAAGGCATTTTGTTGGGGATTGGACAGTTTTCGCCTACCAGGTAAAAGAGGTGGAGCAGAAGCTCATTTCCAGGTGCGAGCTGGGACAGGGTGTTAAAAATACAACAAAGGGAGAGCAACAAACTGATACAGTGTAGTACAGAATAATATTTACAGCTTAATATTTACAGTATAATACGGGAATGAGTTGTAAATAACAGTAAAATGCAATGGGTACGTAAATACACATTATGGGAATACAATACAGAGTTTCGAGCAGGAGCTACAATGGGAAGGGCGGGCCTGTAAATACAAGCAGCCAACAACGCATAGTGATAGCAACTGATTCCGGAAGTGAATGGGAGAGAGGAGGACAGGCATGAGGTGGAAAATTAGGGCCTAGGACAGTTGCAGGATGTAGTAGGGGGGCCTGAGGAGGCACTTGAGAGCAGGAAAGGAGGGGATGAGACAGGTTTGGGAGAAGGATTGTTCCAGATGGACTGGAGTCTATAGGATAAAGCTAGTTTCCCTGTTGGAAGTGCAAACTCATGGGTGGGTAAAGGAACAATGGCAGTTTGAACGTGAATTGTAAGGGGAGGGAGTAGCAGGATTAAGGAGAGGTAGGAAGGAAGAGTTCCAGACAAGAATTTGGAGATGAAGATGGAGCAGTGAGACATGCGTCCTTGCATTAGTGATTGGAGAGATAGGGAGGAGTACAAGTCACAGTGGTGTGTCGTGTGGGGGAATTGGTAGAAAAACAACAAAAGGCGTTGAAAAGGACGTCTAGTTTGGAGAGAGAGGTGGCGGGAGCAGTGCTGAAGATCACATCAGCGTAGTTAAAGGCAAGGATTATCCATTTCACCAGTAGGTCACGCCAGGCAGGGATAGGGAGGCTGCAGTTATGGTGGTAGAGTAGACCAAGTTTAGGATGTAAATTGGAATGCAGGACCTTGAAGTGGGAGGAAATGTCAAGCAAGGGATCAAGCCACACACCTGGGTATTTATAGGTTGGGACATTATTGAGGGGAGAGTTTGCAAGGGCGTAGAATGCTGGAAGTGAGGGGAGCTTGGCAAGCTTCTGTTTGGAACTAAAGGTCATGGCCACGATCTTCTTGGTGTTCATTTTTAGGCATTTGGCCATGAAGCAGCTGGATTCGGAGTTAAAATCCTGTTGTAGTGGGGTTTGGATGGCTTGGGCAGAGGGACTGGAAAGGAAAAGGATGATATTGTCTGCATACAAGTGGATCATGACATGGGAGCAGGCAGAAGGGAGATCATTGATGAAAAGGGAGACGAGGACATATCCAAGGATTGAGCCCTGGGGGATGCTGCAAGGGTGGGGAGGGGGGTGGACAGAGTGTTACTGATTTTTACAGACTGAGACCAGCCAGTTAAGTAGGAGCTGAACCAGGTGACAGATGCAAGTGAAATGCCGATGGAGCTTAGTTTATTTAGAAGAAGAGAGTGAGAGACGGAGTTGAAGGCTTTGGTGAGGTGATCAGCCCTTGATCAGTTGCAGAGTGGATGGCATCTGTAAATTGAAGGAGGGCGGAGATGGTGGAGTGGAGTTTCCTAAAACCAGATTGGGCTGGGGAGAGAGTGTTTGAGAAGAAGAAACAGAATCAGCATTTATATAGCGCTTTTCATACACAGTGTATCCCAAAGCACTTTACAAGCAATGCTAGACTGGTAGTGAAGGGACTGAATGTGTGGTGGCAGCCATATCGCATATCAACACCCTCACACAGCCTGGACAATTGCATGAACCGTTTTTTTAAGGGAAGGGGAATGTTGGCCAGGACACTGGGAATGTCCCCTACTCTTTGCGAAGAGTTCCCTGGGTTCTTTTACTTCCACCTGGACACCCACCAGGACAACATCAGAATGGGTAGAAGAGACCTCGGTTTAATGTCTCATCCGAAGGATGGCACAACCCAGCAGTACTGCACCCCACTACTACTGCACTCGGATGCCAGTGGTTTTAGGTGCAAGTTCAATCCTGGTGTGTGACGAGAACCCATGACCTTCGGGTCCAGAGGTGGATGTGCTACCAACTGAGCCACGCTGAGGTGGAGAGGAGGTCATTAAGCCTAGCAAGGACCAGCGATTGGTGGATCTTGGCAAGAGAAGGGAGAAGAGATATGGGGCCGTAATTGCCTGGGACAGCGGGATCGCCCCCTTTGTGAAGGGGAATGACGGTGGCCGACTTCCAGGCAGAAGGGACAGTGGAGGTGGAGAGAGATACATTGAGGAGGTGAGTTAGAGGGATCAGAGATTTTAAGTAGTCTGGGATGAAGGCCACCAGGGCTGGATTTCGTAGAGTTCAGGAACAGAATAGCTCTAAGAACTTCCGCAGAGGTAACCAAGGGCAGTAGAAAGCCAGAGGGCCAAGAGGGGGAATGGGAGGGGCTTGGGAGCAGGAAGAGGGGAGTCATGAGGGAGGGCACAGGTAGTAAAGAAAGTGTTTAGAGCATCAGTAACAGTTGAAGGCTCAGACACTAGGGAGCCAGCCATGCAAAGAGTGGGAGGGGGCTTCGGAGGAGGGGTGCAGGCGCGAACGGTGATCATTCCAAAAGGAAGACTGGGAAGTGTTGGAGGAGTGCAAACGGGTGTTTAAGTAGGCAGCTTTTGCCTGCCGAATACATTTGGTGCAGCTATTTCGGAGTTCTGAGGGTGGTGTGCCCAAAATGCAAAGACTGTATTGAAAGTTTGGGGTCAAAATATTAAAAAAAAAAATCATTTTTGAAGTAACAGTGTTTGCAGGGATGTTCGTTGAACCACTGGGGAATGCGTTGCCTTACTGTGCCAGTGACCCGAGTTCAAGTGTGAACTCAGTGAGTTGGTTTAACAGGACAAGGCTGATGGGGAAGGTGCTGCAGCCTGGTGCACCAGCCCCAGCCTGGGTAGGGACGGAGCAGTGTTGGCGCAGACGCGACACCCTGTGGTGGGTCAGGGAGCCTTCCCCACAAGGTACTGACAAGCGTGTCGAGGCCTGCTCGGCCCATGTACTGGGTCAGGACTGTCTCCAATATTGTATTTATCTCATTCAGGACCTGCGCAAATGAGGATACAATTCCACTATCAGAAAAAGAAGGGAAACTAATTGCAAAAAACTGCATTAATGCAGACATTAGGGTTGAAACGTGCAACGCATACAAAGTAGGGAAATGAAAAACCATTAGGGTTTTGGGTCTCTGAAGTATTGTCCAATCAGTTGTGGGATCTTCCTTGGAGTTGTCAACCCTAATGCCAATCCCACTCCTCTGAGTAAATGAACTCAGATGTGCTGTCTTCACAGAGGGCCTATGTGAAGAAAGCTATGACAGATTATGTTGCCCATACTGTATCACTATGAGGTACTAGCTTGGAACTGTATCTTGTGCTTCTGACAGGAGGCTACAGACTGGAGAAGGGTGGTAGGCATTAGAGTTGACAACTCCAAGGAAGACCCCACCGCTGATTCAGCAATACTCTGGAGACCAAAACTCTAGTGGTTTTCCATTTTCCTCCTTTGTGCGCGTTGCGTTCTTCAACCCTAATGTCAGTATTAATGCAGTTTTTTGCAATTAATAAATATATGTAGTCACAAGCTGCTGCGTTAATCTAGCACGAACCCCTGCTCAGGTAATATTATTGCGGTGCATCATCTGAGAGCGCAACCTGTTGGTGTCAGAAAGGTCAATATGCTAATTAGATATTCTTAGGGTCAAAAAGGTCTGCAAGTAAAAAACACATCACACACACACACACAGCAACATTGCTCAACAATCACACACTACAAAGGAAATCCATCCAGCTTTTAGGAAAAAAAAAAACATACTTCCTGCTCAAAAACCTGAACTCAAAAATACTTTTTTTTTTTTTAACACCTAATAATAACACAAAAATGTATTCCAAAACTACAACTGTACAGAACAGCAGACACACATATACATACATCACTAAACTGTCAACAAGACTTCCACAAACATTGCTCTAAAATATAATAATCCACTTACCTGTCTAGAATGCAGAAACAAATGCAGGACCAGGGCCCTTGAGAGGATGGGGGAGCAGGGGATAATTCTTGAGGCCCAGCACAAACAGGGGCCCAGGCCTCCCAACATACTGTATGCAGGGAAGGGGCCATGAGCTTGTAGGGGACCCAGAGTCTGAACTTTCCCCGGGGCCCGGAATTCCTCTCAAGAGGCCTGTGCAGGGCAGATTCAAACTCGGCTTCCGTTTCATTAACTACTCTTCAGTGCACCTGGTTTATACCACATGGCATCTAATCAATAGCCTAGCCTACTAGGTCTGTCTCAGATAACATGAACAGTAAGGAAGCACAGCCCAGGCTTCCAGCTCAGCCTCACAGATCACATGGAAAGTGCAGGAAGTTAAAACTCAGAAATACCTAATTAAAGCAACAGGACCATCTAAAACAATGCATCCATAACTCACCCCCTGCAGTGCAACCGCACCCAACTAATAAAGCGATCCATCTGCAACTTAATAACTTGCCTCATTTCTGATTTATGCTAATACCCTAGAGCCAACCATTTAAACAGCAGCTAACACCTTTGGGAAAACTTTGGAAAACATACTATTTAGACGCAATCCTCTTGTATTTCATATATCTTCTATGTATTTCTCTTTTCCTTTATTACTGAGGACATTCCCATGAAAACAGGATCTTTATCCCTACGAGTTCATCTGCCTGTATAGCTTATTCCATGCTTCAAATTGCAGTACTCTTTTGTGTCATCACATTTTGTTGACATGGGATTAACTGTGATGTCCCGGGCAGAGTATTATGACACCAGTGTGGGAAGAAGCAATAGGAGCTGATAAACCCTTAGGGAACAGCTATCCTGTTTTCATGCATATGACCTCGGTAGTAAGCAAATTTGGATAAGGAATAACAGAGCTAATAAAAAATATAAGCTGGTATGTGTCCAAATATTATGTTTTTCAAAGTTCTTCTCACAGTGTTGCTGGCACTTTCAAGATAAAGCACCAAATTACAACAACACTACACTGGTAAAAATACAAACATTAAAAAACTATTTTATAAGTGGAATATGGCAATACCATCGGGGCAATTATGCTTGTCAGTGTAACTCGTGATGGTTGAAGTCCCTCGCTCTTCGGGCTTCTGACTCCATCCCACCACGCGATACATTAACACAGCATAGTCCCCCTTCTGTCAAGCCTTAGTTCATATTATGTTTCTGCTCCTGAATATTGTTGACGTCATGGATATGATGCTCCTTTTGTTTCCTGATGCAAATGTTTTTTTCTCATTATCTGTCTTCTGGTTCTAGGTGTGGTCCCTGGCTGCCATTGCCACAGATGCCTGCCTCAGCCCAAACGCTGATCCTGATGCCGAGACACCGTGGGCACAGCATCCCTTTGGGCGACATCTGCTGGAATCACTGTAAGTTTGGGTTCAGAGGAAGTGGTGCATTACAAGGCTAGAGGCCAATTAGCAGTTCTATTTTTTTTTATTTAACGCTCTTTCCAAAGGCTCTAAACACTTTACAGCAACTCTTTTATAAAAACAGAAACAATACACAGCCCTCAAGTAACGTCAACAGCTTTAAGTACAATCTTCTAAAAATTATTTCAAAATTTGAATCAAGGCAGCAGCTTTTATATACTCTGGTAAGGCATTCCACAAGCATGGGGCTGCAACAGGAAAAGCTAGCTCACCATCCAATCCTGGTCAGATGGTTGGATTGCTGAGAGATTTTGACCTCCAGATCGGAGAGTGAGGAAGTGCATAAGAAATCTGAATCCGCATGTTTGATAGATTGTATGGCTGTTTGGTAATTGTGAGCTACAGATTATTGATTTTATAATTTATTTCCCTTGACCACCCAAGTAAAATAAAACCTCTTCCTTTTTTTCCCCCTTTACACTTTTGATCACCTGTATGGAGGCTGGCCTGTCAAGACCTGTGTTCACCATACTTACCCCTGCTGCCTGCCTCGGCAAGAGCACCTGACTGGTCTCCCTCTCCCTTCATGGTCAATAACCCTGACGCCTCATGCTGATCAGCTCAGAAGTGCCAACCATGGACCAGTCCAATGAAAGTAGAGCTGACAATAGAGTAATATTGTGGGCCTGCCCTTTGAAGCATGGGAGGGGAGAGCGCTTCATCTGTGTGCCTGGGGCCCTGGCCATTTTTCATTGTGATTTTCTCCTTGCTGTACAAGTTTCATGGAATAAACAAAGGTCTGCAGCACAGAGCTGTTCACACTGAGCAGAAACACAGGCACCGGGGGAACTCGCTGAAGCTGGCAGAAGGGAAAAATATGAAGGACATTGGGAAATATTTTTTCACAGAAAGGGCGGCAGATAGGTGGAACAAATAGCCAGTAGAAGTTGACTGCTTATTCAGTGGGGGGGGGGGATTTAAACATAGGTGGGACAGACATATGAGACTGGTAAAGGCAAGAGGAGTGGAGTGGGGATGAAGGAGGGAATTACCACTAGGGCTGGGTAGACTGGATGACCCATAGAGCCTTTTCTGGTAGCCTGTGACATAGGCGACCACAATTGGGTGCTTTCAAAAAGGCCGACTCAGTCGTGGCGCATGTCGACAGGGCGACCAGATTGGGGGGTTCACGCATATAGCGACAGGATGTCGTTACATGTACACACGCGTGTGGGGGGGGAGAGACCATGCTGCGCGAGGTGCAGAAGGGGAGGGAGGGTTAGTGAGGCATGGTGGCGCAGTGGGCTGCGTGGTGGGTGAGGGGCTGGCTGGGGTTCCGAGGGTGCTGGGTTCGGGCCTGGGCACACGTACATTTTGCTGTGCCTGGCCCAATTTTTTTTTTTTTTTTTAAAGAGTTTTGCACCCCCCCGACCCCGACATGCACCCTCCTGGAGTTGAGAATCCTTTAGTAGGAGGGTGCCTTTTTGCTGTGCGCCGGGGGGGGGGGGTGTACATCACTGAAATTCATTTTCGGCAATGTACACTCACCCTGACGGCAGTCGCCGTTATGACATGGAACCCCTTTTCCACCATCAGCTTCTCTGTTTCTGTGTTATGTGACAGTTACAGTGGATGCATCCTGTCTGGGTTGGGGGAAGCACACTGCCAAGGTCTCCATACTCGGAGCACTTGATCAGTCAGAGAGCAGCATCTCCACATTGACGTGTTGGAGATGAGGGCAATCATGTATGGTCTGTAAGTCCTTTCGAATGTAGAGTAAGACAAGATAGTACCTTTACAAACAGATGACAAATGTGTCCTGTTCTACCTCAACAAGCGGGAGAACACACACTCATATCTCCTGTGCAGGGAAGCAGTCAGAATTTGGAAATGGGGTTTGGGGAACAGTATGCCTATCCAGGTCATTTATCTGTCGGGAGTGAAAAATATCCCATCAGGCAGTCTTAATTGAACAGTGACAAATCCACATGAGCGTTTTCTCAGAGTATGTAGTACAGTCCCTGTTCTGTGATTGTGGTGAGCCAGAGATGGACTTTTTTGGTTCCAACAGTAATGCAGAACTGACACTCCACAGCTCCAGAAATTTCAAGTATGGTGCTTTCTGTCAGAATCCATTCTGGCTACAGTGGACAGGTTGAATTATCTGTGCCTTCCTCCCAGTCCCATTGGTTCAGATGGTTCTTCTCAAATTGGAGGCAAACGTGGTAAAATGATTCTGATATTCACTATGCTGGCCCTGGGAGATATTATACCCATTGTTGTGTGAAATGATGATTCAGGGTGTGCTGGACCTTCCATTGAGATCTTGAGATTTAAGACGTGGTGGTCGTAATAGACGTGGGGATAAAGGCATAAGAAGCAGTTCTAGGCTACTATCTAGAGTGCTGCAGAATCCTGTGGTACATTCAGGGGGGTGCTGGATGATCAGCAGGACTGAGGAAGTAATCCTGCCATTTTACAAGGCCCTGGTGAAACCCCACCTGGAGTACAGTGTTCCATTGTGGACTCTTGATACAAAAAGGACATTGTGACTGTCAAGAGTGCAACACAGGGCCACCAAAATGACCAGTGGTTGGGGGGGGGTGAAAGCTGTGAGTAGAGGCTGGAGACCCCTGAACATTCACCCTTGAGAAAAGGAGGCTTAGCATGGACAGGATATGTCTTTCACATACTCAAGGGTATGGACAAGATGGAGATATTTAAGCTGGTGTCCTCCAACAGGACATGGGGACATACCGGGAAGCATGGAGGTGATGAATTCATGAGTAACATTACGAGGCAGTTCTTTCCCAGATGGTGGTTGACCTGTGGATTACTGAACCTATGGATTGGCCTACCAGCAGAGACAGTGGATATGAAGACAGTAACATAGAGTTTGACAGCAGATAAGGACCACTTGGCCCACCCAGTCTGCCCATTTCTCCCTTCCTATTGGATAAGCTGCAGATTCTAGTTAACCAACAGCCTACTTCCTGTAACCCCCCACTACAATTGCCTTATGTCTGTCCCATGCATGTTTGAATTCCCCCACTGTTTTAGACCCAACAACCTGCCCAGTACAGGCCTCAGAGGTAAGCCTGGGCAAATTTCAGCTTACCAAGGGAATCACTGGGTACCCTCAGATAGTTGATAGTATTCCTTTAAATTAGTACATGTTTCAACAGCATACTTTCCTCCCTGTTTATGAAGAAGTGGGGGGCAGACAGGATGGACCTAGAGTCTCTTCCAACCTTAAAGTACTCTGTTTCTGTAAACTACAGTGTCCAAAATTCCAAATTTGTTTTATCACTTCTTTTCTCCGCCTCTCTTTCAGACTGGCCCACTACAGCCAAATCCATGATGTTCAGACACTAGCCATGCTTTGCAGTGTGTTTGAAGCCCAGACCAGACCACATGACTTCCTCTCTCCCTTTGGGCTATTTCCTCAGCGTCTTTCCGTCTTTCAGCCCCACTACAGATATGTGAGTATGGCGTAGCCTAGTTTTGGCAAATATCTTTGCTGGGGGGAGGGCATAATCAGTCAGCTGTTTGAAAAAATGTTTGTTAGTTTGTTTTTCCATGAAGAATGTTCATTTTTCCCAGCTTTGAGCTGTTGTTGCCATGAGACTGTTGATTTAGATTTCATACCCTCCAATTAGTTCTCCAGGCAGGGATGGCCAACTTTGGCAGCCTTCCAGGCTGCATTCACAAGTCTTGATGTAGATGAAAAAAGGTAATGTGTAAAACAGTGCAGTCGACTAGTGAAAGCTGTTAATATCATTCATATCAGTGCTAAGTCATCGGCCACGCCTCCTGGGTCTGTGTGGTGGCTGCTTGTGTTTGTCTGTGTCTGTAGCTTAGTTTTTGTGGATTTTACATGGTTTTCTGCTTGGAGTAACTACACCATTCTTGCTCACTACATCCATGAAAGTCTTCTGGACTGGATTTCTGCAAAACATAGTCGCCAGGTATCTGCATTTTCATTTTAAAATCAACTTTTTGGAAGCTATCCCAAGCAAAACATAAGTGAAGCAACTAAATCTGACAAACTCGGTGACTCTGGGTCCTGCTTGAATCCACATTTTCGTCTGACCTGCTCCATGATCTGTATATGGGCTTTTCAGCAACCTCTTTGAATGACAAAGAAGCATACAGACAGAAAGATCTCACATCCTGCATATGCACAGGCACAGTTAATCACCTTCAGGAATTTTAACGCATTCTGTGACTGTGGACCTCAGCTGTTGATCATTTCATTTGGCTTTTGACTTAACCACCAGGTATCACTCAATTGACAAACTATTTTTTTTAGCCTTTAACAGTGCCCGCTTTCAGCCAAACTGTCTCTCCTTCCTGAAACCAAATCATGGGTGCTTTAAACCTGCATTCCACATTGCTAGTAGTGATGATGATAGTGCTGCACTGTCCTATTTCTCCTGAGGTCACCTCCTCTCAATCTACCTCCCAGCCAACACCACCCTCTGCCCTGCATTATGCACTGGGTATGGCCACAGGGATCCAACACAATGATACGGTGGCCCACTGCCCCCTTACCTGGCACACTGGTTACCTTCTGAAGCTACAAGCGTTCAGCCTTCCGAGGAACCTACAAGTATTAGCAGTTCTCTGCAACAAGGCTGGACAAACCCACGTTACCATTAGCACCACAGTGCACAGACTCCTAACAAACAAGCAAGCTTTCAAAATACTTAAACCCTCTCCTGAGAATTCTTTTTATGCTACTTTGCTCTCCGGAAACGACAATTCTAACCCAGGACCAGTTGGGCCGACTGTCAGACACCCCCAGAATAGGAGGGTGGGGTCCCTCACATTAGCGTCAATCATTGTCTGTAGCCTCCTCCGTAAACTTGATAACCTCCAAACCTGGATTAAACAACACAATCCTGACATCCTCTCTGTTGTTGAAACTTGGCTAAACCCTAAGATCCCTGACACTGCGGTTGCAATTTCCGGATACTCTATCTTCAGGCAGGACAGGATTTCAAAACGGGGTGGTGGCTGTGCCATCTACCTGAGAGATACCTTCATGGGACATGTCATCCCATTTTCTAACCTGGGATCCCCATCTCAGGTCCTCACCATCAAAATTCTCCTAGGGGCCCATAATAAAAATCTTGCTATAGCCTCTGTATACATACCCCCAAAGGACCAGCCCAGTGGTTTCAACAGCATCATGGAATTCCTCATGGGACTACACCATAATTCAGAGACCATAATTCTGGGTGATTTTAACATAAACTGGCTTTCACCTGAGGCCTGCACCTACAAGGATGGTGTTGCGGCACAGCACCTCACACAGCTTGTCCCCACCCCCACTAGGTGCAACTATAGGACGGGGATCTACACTCTACTTGATTGGATACTGTCAAACCGCCCCGAAAGAATCTGTAAGGCATCTGTACTCCCTGATACTTTAAATGACCAGTCACCTGCTATCTGCTCTTGGGCTCACAAATTCACCAAGCCCCCTTCTAAAATAATACACACCAGGGTACTCAAGCTGGGGCACCTTCAGCTGCTAAAACTGCATTTAAGCAGGCTCGACTGGTCGATAATTGACTCATTCCATGATACAAACAAAACCATGGAACTGTTCATCAGCTGCTTTACGGCAACCTGTGATATCCATGCACCACTTAAAAAGATGAAGGTTATAGGCAGGTCTAACCCCTGGATAAATTCTGAGCTTGTAGCACGGCTCAAACAAAGGGACCACTTCTGGCACTGTGCTCGAGCCACATCAGCACAAGGGGACATTCAAAAATACAAATCTGCAAAAAATGGCTTTACCCGAGCTATACAGAAGGCTAAAAACAAATATTTTAGTGAGGTACTCTCCAACTCCTGGGGTGATGGGAAAAAATTTTGGAATAACTTGAAGGACCTCACAGGCAAGGATACTAAGGCACCACCCACCATGCTCAACATTGATGGAACACCTACGCTAGACCTAGGTCCCCTCTCTAATACATTCAACAATGCGTTCTCCAGCCTTGGCAGTGTCCTTCCACCTGATTTTTTCAGCACCCCCACCACCAATTCCCCCTTTGACACTGCATCCCAAGTACACACAACTCCACAGTTCTTTTTCAAAGGGATCCCAATGCACTTAACCAGAACCTGTATATGTAAGGCCATCCGCAAAACTGGCTACTGTGGTGACTCACTCGACCTGAAGTTGCTTGTACTAGTCCTAGATGAAATCCTTGAACCCCTGACAAAGATCTTCAACCTTTCCCTAAGATTAGGTCAATTCCCATCACTCTGGAAACAGGCGACTATCACACCTATACACAAAAGTGGAGACAAGTCACTGCACACCAACTACAGGCCCATCTCCATCCTAACCCCCTTATCTAAAGCCCTGGAACGAATAGTCTTGGACCAGCTTGTCGAGTTACTGGACAAATATAAAATCCAGTGCCCAGAACAGCATGGCTTCAGAAAAGGGCATAGTACCACCATGGAATTTACCGGATTCATCCATGACACCCTCGACCAAGGAATCTGTGGGGGGGGAAAGTATTCATTGACCTGACAAAGGCCTTTGAAACTGTTAACCACCCACTCCTACTGAGGCAACTGACCACTCTCGGGCTCTCCAAGGATGCACTGCCCTGGTTTGCTAGCTATCTCGGGGGGAAGGGTCCAACATGTTAGGATTGCTGTCGTCACCTCTGATGAAAAACCAGTCCTCTAGGTAACCCACAGGGTCTATACTGGGGCCATCACTCTTTTCTCTCTTCCTGAACAGTCTCCATAGCATCTGCCAACAGAGAATATTACTCTATGCGGATGATGCAGTACTGTTTACTAGCAACCAAGACTCTAAACATCTTGAGAGTCAGTTGCAGTGTGATTTCAGGCATGTTGAAGAGTGGTTTAGCTCACATAAACTCGTCCTGAACTACAGCAAAACTAAGGTCATGACATTCTGCAACGCACGGAGCAAGTATAAACCTCTGTCCCTCCCCATCAAGAACCACGTGGGGACTTCAGTTGAACATGTTCCTGAGTTTAAATATCTCGGCATCACCTTGGACAGTTCCCTTTCTTACACGCGGCACATTGGCAGTGTAGCTAAGGCTGCCAACATATGGATTGGCCTGCTCCACAGCACAAACACTGCTTGCCCACTGATGCCCTTAGACTGGCCATCTACAGCTCCATCACCTCCATTGTCGACTACGGTCTAATCATCTATGGCACTGCTTCCCCTACTGCCTTCCGGAGGATATTGGTGACAACTCACCAAGGCCTGTAGGCTTCTAACGGGTGCCACCCACCTAATACACATCTATGACATGTACACATAGGCCGGATGGCTATGGCTCAGTGTGACTGCCTCTCCTAAGTAACTTCCTTCTCATTTTACCCAAGTGAAGGTGACCTGTAACCTCCCTTAGAGCTCTGCTTTTTTGGCACCAATTTCCCCCACTCTGACCCTTTAACCCCCCACACACACCACACTGCCTCACCAACCCCTTCCCCTCTCTAATGGCACTTTCAGATATGGGGCCCTCCAGCCCATCCACCTCGCACTTCTGCCATCCACCTCTGCCTGCCAACAATGGCCCTTTAGCCTGCCTATTTTTTCCTGACTTCCTCCTACCATATACTAACTGCACACTGTTCACCCTGAAACTTGTCTGAAGCTGGCTTATGTTGTTTCTCTCCATTTTTGGCTGTATAATAAATGCTTAGACATCTTTGTGTTTTTAAGACTGTGACCATTGTTGACCTTTGTATGTATGTTACCCTACAACCTTTGTAAATGAGCAGTTCCTGCTCAAAGGTATTTGTAATCCTAAAGTAAATCAATTAATTAATTAATTATTTCGAACAGTAGCTGGAGACCTCTATTTTATTTAAAAAAAAAAAAAACAGGAATCTTTCACTCATGGGTTCTATATCCACACCAGGCACTTAGGGTAACATCCCAATACTGACACTGTAGTGCATCTTGAGGGGGATGCTGCACTCCTTGAGGTGCTGTTTTTCGGATGAGACGTTAAACCGAGGTCCTGCCTGCCTGTTCTGGTGGCTGTTCAGGTGGACATTAAAGGTCCCATGGCACTTCTCGAAAAGAGTAGGGGAATTTTTTTTTATTGAAGAAAACATAACATCAATTTCAGAAGAACAAACAGAACCATTAAATATTTACAAGATATTGAAAATCATATACTCTTCTCTTTAAAACAGAAAAAATAGCTTTCTACTTTACTCACTTACATATATCTTCCCATATATACATTGCAAAGTGTACCTAGGAATCACGTTTTCATGTGATCCAGTATATGTTGTTCCAATACAAATGAAATTTCCTTCTATCTAGCTGTAAACCTTTTTTCAGTTTCAATTGTAGAATTGCAGACTCTATTTGTTTTATTGATACTAAACTCGGTGTACTGACATGCTGAAGGGAGTACTGGCATCTAGCCTGCCGCATGTAAAACTTAATGCATGCAAATACTACGTTGAGTGTACTAGGGTGATATCTGCTTTGAAAACCTGTATATTCCCCTAGACTCAGACATTCATATTTCATATGCTTCACAGGGCTCCAACGCCGCCTAGTGGCCAGATCAGTCCAGAACTGAACAGCAACCCCACACTGTAAAAAGAAATGCTCTACAGTTTCCTCTATTCTTGTACATTCTGGTCTGAGGCATTGTTTTTCTGTTATAGGTTTATGTTTCAGGTTTCCTTTTACCCCTAACTTGCCATGACAGCTAAGCCATTGAACGTCCCACATGTTTACAGGGATTCTTACATCACTTAAGATTTTTAATGCTAAATTTAGTTTGGATGGAAGGCATTTTGGAACGTCCACCTGCACTGTAAAATGTTTCTCCATTATTTTCAAATATAATGGTTTCCTGTTTAAATCCTGTACTATATTTTTGCATACTTTCCATATTTTGAATTTTTTTGCTGGGATAACAACTCTGAGACCTGCAGTGTTGAAGTGATTTTTGGTGCCTCATCCCCCCATTTCCCGAGAAAGGGTTGAAACAAAAATTGTGTCCACTGGTCGTCCCCCCGCCCGAGACAAGGCTGAAAATGGGCAGAATTGTCTAGTCCTCCATTCCAGGTCAACAAAAACTGTTTTGTTTGTTCTTTTTTCCATTCTTTTGGTAACTGGTTAAGGCCAACTAGGCAAAGTCTGAGTGTCTTTATTTACATTTGCAACACTTTCCTGTGTTATTTTCACACTTATTCCACCAGCTGTTTACCCTCAGAATCTCCCTGATTCTGCTGAGGATGACACGAGCTGTGACATCACTCAGGTAAGACACATGGCTGCTGCAGTGCTTTGCCCTGTCAGATTTTGGCAGTCAGCCATGTTAGATTGAGTATATCCAAAACTGTTATATTTCTACAAAACAAAGCAGTGGTAATGTGTAGGGTCTGTGGACCAAACTGCTGCAGTTCCATCTTCTAAATTTCCTTTTCATATGATCCTGATTACAATGTGATGTAAAAGATAGCCAGTGGTCATATATAGACCATTTGTATGAAAATAGGCTGCAGCAGGTATGGGGTAGTCGGACTGCTGCAGTATAACACTACTGCACCTGTGGCAAGCCCTTTGAAAATCCCCATTATAGTATAGTATGTTATAGTATAGGCCAAGGGCAATCTGGGTGACGTAGGTGCACTAAAATAGATGGACATATCCATTACAGCTGATCTGCCTCCAGTGGTTGGGGACACGATCTTGGCACTCGGGTTAAGTTCGCTTTTCCAACTGTGGCAAATAACACCACTTGTGGAGATGTTCGGCATTTTCAGAAACATCTGAAAATACCAATGCGACATCATGCATCAGATATCCCCTCATTTGCATAGAACCTGTGATCTTCTTCAGGGGTATCTCAGTCATCTGGTCACACCATAGGAACTTCACCGTCGGTGCACCAGGACACACACGGAAGATTGTCAGCAGTACAACTGGGGCCGCCCTCACCATCGACATCCATTGACATCATCAAAGGCGTGAGCAGACCCACTCACTCCTCAGTTCTTTCCCACCGTTGACTTGTTCACATTGGTCTCCACGGAGGCTCTGATGCAGTTTTGCGCTATTTTCACCTACGGCCTTTTCTTACTTATTGTTTTTAGAATCTCTTTTTTTATTTCATTTATTTTGTTTATGTCGAGAGTTAATCCTTTGACCTCTCTCTCTTCTGTTGCTGCCGCTGCAGAAAGATTGCCTTCACAGACAAACACTCTCTCTGTGTCTTCTGTCTTGCACCTGACTATGAGGTTTCTGACCATGAGCTCTGTCAGAAGTTTAATCAAACAACCCACAGGTGACGCAAAAAGGCTTTAAAAAATTTCCTAATGGAACAACAAGCAGCCAGTTCCGAGCAGGGGTCCTCTGGGCTCCCAGCCTCTCATTCGCCGGTATGGTCTTCGAGCTCCCAGGCCTCTAAGGCCTGAAACAAGTTCACAGGGAAAAGTCACAAAAGGAACCAAGATCGGGACCATCCCCCCGACAGCAGTCTCATCCCCCAATGGCCTCTCCTCCTTTGTCCGGGGGTTCTTCATTGACTGTAGCTGCACCAATGCATAAAGTCACTGTCCAGGTCTCTGTGCCCTGCAGACCCATACCGACAGCACATCTGCCCAACTCACATGGCGGCCGGTCGTCGGTCTCTCCTCCGTCGATGACAGGCTCGTCGTCAATGGCCCTCCTGTTGAGGCCTGGCCCCTCTTCTAGGAGGGCTACAGGCTGTTTGGGTTCGCTGGGTCCATCAGGTGGGTCGTCTGTCCCTGTACCATCAACCCCCTCCATTGACACAGCCTTTGACAGTCGTTGACTTGAAAAACATCTTCACCAAGTTTACCTCAGTGATCGTTCATCAATTGAGCGCATACAGGCCCACTTCACCAGGGCCATTGACGGCAGCCTCGGCATCGATGCCTCCTCGTAGGCAGTGGGAAGCCGCCCACAAGCCATCGTCGGTGCCTCCGACGTCGGACCTGGACTTAGAAGAGGTCGATGTTGAGGAGGAGTACCACCCTGACCTCATTCTTCCTGATGAGGAAGAGGAGGTCTTTACCTCAGACAGGTCCACAGCCTACTCTGTTAGTGAGGACTCTGTCAAGCATATCCCTAGGTCTCCTCCAATGTGATGAAACAATTGTCCTCAGCCATGGGTTTCCATACTGAGGAGGAAGATGTCACCAGAAAAGGATCTGGTGGACTTTCTGGAGATCCCAGAGTCTTCCCCCAAAGACCATTCCTCCTATTTTACCTGCATTGAGGAATGCTGCCACTGCAGCCTGACGCATGCCAGACATGGTGTCAGCCGTGCCCCGCAGGGCAGATAAACTTTATTATGCCTCCCCCAGGGGTTTCCTTATTATGCTGCCCAGCCAGAGACTGATTCAGTGGTCATTAGGGCAGCTCATGACAGGTCTAAGGCACCTAAGCATCTTAGTTCTCTTCCCCCGGAAAAAGACTCTTGTAGGATAGACCTTTGGGGCAAGAAGGTTTACGCCTCCTCCACCCTTGCGCTGAGGTTTGCCAATTACCTGTCTCGTATGGTAAAATACCAGAATACGAATTGAAAGAAGGGCAAAGCTGCCACTCAGGCCCCCCCCCAGATGGCACACAGAAGCAGGAGGTTCTCAAGTGCTTTCAGACTGCTGAGGTTGTTAAGCAAGCATCTCCTCAGGGCTCTCTATGATATCTCGGACAGTATAGCTAGGGCTGCTGTCACCAGCATCTGCTTACATTGGCACTGCTAGCTGAGGGTTGTGGCTTTGCTGCTGATGTTCAGCAAAAGGTGCTTAATTCCCCTTTTAATGGCACTAAGCTCTTTGGGCCTCATGTCCAGGACATCATGAATAATTTGCAGGCATCCGGCAGGGCTATAAATGCTGTCCACTCACTCTACCATACGCAGCCTAAGGGTAGACAGTGCCCTCCCTTTCGCAAGGTGTCCAGTAGACCTGGGGCAGCCTCTCAGACCCCAGGGCAAACAAAGAACCTCCGCTGCCTTGCCCGCTTCCTCCAGTGCAGGAGCTGTGGCCAAGCATCCATGAAGTGACAGATCAGCCCCCGCGGCAGGATCCACCTCTGCTTGACTCCTTGCCAGACCCTTCCCTTTCTGGTCTCTGACCAAGAGGTGGCAGTCAGAGGTTGGTTCTCCATCCATCTAAATCAATGGAGAACCATAACTATGGATGCCTGGATTCTGTAAATCATAGAAAAGGGTCACACACTGGAGCTCGTCGAGCAGCCTCCGGAAACTCCTGCCCTCCACTTAACCCCTGGTTCACTTGTATGTTCTCTGGGAGGAGGTAGAGTCTCTTTTGTGCAAGCAGGCCATCAGGCCAGTACCCAAAGCGCCAGAGAAACAAGGGGTGTTCTATTCCACGTTTTTCCTTGTCCCCAAAAGGACTGGAGATCTGAGGCCCATTTTAGATTTAAAGGAGAGATGGAGGGGGCCAGCATGATTCTGGTAGCTCAGTTCTGGCCCCGCCAAATATGGTTCTCTCTGCTACAGCAGCTGGAGGAGGAACCCTCCGGTTCTAGGGACGTGGATATGGCATTCTGTCCACACATTTGGCAGTGTCCTTTACCTTTTAAGACTCACCGGAATGTCTTCAAGCCGACTCCTCCCACCCACCCGGGTGGTAACTCCCTCAGCACCACCCTGTGACGTCAGATTTTCCTTTCCGCTGGAAGAAGAAGGTTCCCGCCTTACTGCTCTCACACTGAAGAGGCCTTTTGCTTTGTTTCTTCTAACTTTAATAAAAAACATTGTCTTCAACCATTTACTTCTCGCCGCCAAAATGGACAAGTCCGTTTCGGGCTCTGGAAATGTGATTGTGGGCAAAAGATGTCCCAAATAGCTCCGCACACCTCGTGCATATACTGCCTGGGCCACAAGCATGATACCCTGGCTTGTGGCCTTTGCCGCACTTTTCATCCCTCCACCTTGGAGGATCGCTTAGCCTGCCTACTCCTTGGACATCCGGATGATTGGGACCCGCCTGTAAAATCCAAGGATGCCTGTCAGGTGGTCTTCACGGCTGCAGGGTCCGCCGAACAACTTGTGGCATTCAAGGAGGCTGGGGCTCATGCTGCAGCACAGGTTTCCTCGGCTTCAGCCTTTTTGCCACTCTCCTTGGGTGCCTCTTTTACTGGGGCATTTAAGGAACTGTGCCAGGCCCTTCCCACCCACGGGCAGAGTCCATTGGGCACAAAATCTAAAAGGAGAAAAGAGACCAAGAAGCGGTCTCATCGTTGGGTCAGGTCGGGAGCGCTCTCAATGTCCGATTCTCGCCACACAGAGTTGCCGAACACGGCCAGTGCTTCAGATCTGCCCTCTGACCCCATGGTCTCCTGTTGGGACAGTTGGTTGAGACTTAGTTCGATGCCCCCGAGATCTTTCTCTAACCAGTCGACCTGTTGTCTGCCAAGGAGCCCAATATCTTCCTCTCTAGGACTCCGGTCCTACCACTTTCTCAGGGAGGGACGGACCAGGGCACTGATCTTATCTGTGTCAATCTTCACCATTCATTGCCTTTGGGTTCTGGCCGGAGGTCACGACCTCGCAGGAGCTTATTATTTTTTTTTTTTTTGATGGGCGGAGTCGATGCACTGATGGCGCCACCCTCGAGGCCGACGCACTGCATGGCGCTCGCAGGTTTGCCGTTAGATGTCGTCGACCCCACTCTCCCACTAGTTCTTCGTCTCCTGCCATAGAGGTCATACCTCGTGAGGAGCTGCTTTCAAGAGGCCTACTGATGTATGACTCTGTGTCATTTACGTTGAGAATACTTTTCCTGCCGGTTCCATTTTTGCCACCACTCGACGCCACTGTGGTAAGACTGTTCCTTTTCTTTATTTGTCAATGACGTCAAGTATTTGTTTAACTTGTTTTGCCATCAATCATGTCTCGGTCGGGGGGCAAGAAATCATTGAAGATGGGGCGGCCCCCTATGCGTTGGTGCCCATGCGGCCCCAAGTACTCTGTCACCGACCAGCATGATCGTTGCCTTGCATGTCTTGGTCCACTTCATGACATGGATTTGTGCGATGCCTGCTTCTCCATGGACCATCGTGTCATCAACCAACGCGCGTCGAAAGTTATACGAGCTCCGACAACTTTCAGGGGACGGATGCGCACTCGTCGGGCCAAGCTGCAGTCTCTCGGCCTTTCTTCCGGGTCCCCTCCCAGTTCTATACGGATTGCGGAGGAGGGGGTTTCTGCTCCTAGTAGCCTTGCCATTGCAGATGCCCCTTCTGTGGTGCAGGAGGCCCAGTCCATTCCTCCTGGGGGCCGGGCGGGAGGCACCACTCTGACAATCACCCCTTCAGGGGCGAAGGCTCCCCCAGTGTCGTTTCCTCGGGCTGGGAAGCCTGGGTCAGCACCGTCCTCAACGCCGCCCATCAGTGCCATCTTGGGCCTCAACGCCGTTCATGGTGCTGTGGGCCCTGATGGCGTCATGGTGCAGTCTCCGCTGTCAACGCCGCTTGTGGCGCAGAGCGAGAACACAGCGCCATGGGAGGTGTCGCCCTTGGCGCCGTTGTCAGCACAGTCCCTGACTTCAGTGCCGTTCATGGCGCCATGGGTCGGGATGGTGCCGTGGCAGGCATCGACTCAGTTTCTGCTACCGCTCTTGGTGCCATGTTGTCTTCGGGCACCGTTTGCGGTGCCATTGGAGAGTTCAGTGCTGGCTCTGGTGCAGACACCCGGACTGGTACCCCCTTTGGTTGGGACAGCAGTGGGCATCCACGTACAGTCTGGCACAGGACTTTGGTCTCTACCTCCTCAGAGATGGAGTTCGAGTCTGGTTCATACCAGCTGTCCAACTCTTCGGAGTTGGCGGCCCATGTGGACACCCTGGTAGTTTCCTCGGCTGACCGGAGCCAGCCTCCCTCTGAGGAGGGGGTGGTTGCCCCCGTGTCTGGGGTCAGGGGTGCAGACCACTATTGCTCTGCAGCCTGGGCTCAGAGGGTCTTCTGCCCCCTCAGTTGGGGTACCCCCTCAGGTGGTGTGCCTGGATCACCCAACTTTGGGGCCGATCGGAGCACCCACGGGAGGGAAGGGTGCTACTCCCTGGGTGGTCCCCTCGGGGACTGACCAGGGCTGTCAGCTGCCTAGGCTGGTGTTTGTGAGGAGGAGGGCTCTTTTGGATTCCAAGGGGTCGATGGGTCAGGGTTCGATGCGCCGACCCTTTTCCGGGACCCACCCAGGTTCGGGAAGGAGTCATAACGCGGATCCCGGCCCTCCTCTCTCGGTCCCCTTGAGAGGGCCCTGGTTTTTGGAGGGTAGGGACCATCCTTTTGGAATTCCACGGTCCCGGTCACCTCACAGGGGGGAATCTTCAGGGCACAGCCTAGGCAGTTCCAGCATGGTTGATCGACTGTTGGGTTTTCCGGAGCCCCTTCTTCTCTTGAGGCTCCTGGTGCACTCTCTTGCCTGGACAGAGGACAGTCGCCTTCTGCCGTTGGCCTTGCCCCCACTCCATTGTTACCATCTCCTGTGCTCCCAGGCATTCTTGGTCCTAGGGGACCTCTCTTCTGGGAGCAGTTCAGAGGTGCGGCTGCTCACTTCCCTTCGTATGTCAGGGCCATGGACAGACAAGTGTTCCACCATAACCCTGAGCAGCCAACCCCTGGATCTCCGAGGTCCTCCGCTTCCTCATCCCCCTCTTCAGGGGGAGAAGAACCCTCTGTCCACATCTCTTCTGCTGCTGATCTCGCAGAGTATCAGCATTTCCCCGTGAGGATGCATGTCATCCCACCCACTCTGCACAATCCGGAGCATTTGACGCGCACCTTCCTAGGCGATTTCAGTGCGGACACCCTTGTGGTGCTCACCTGGCCTGCTCCTTTCCAGGAGGCGTCATTGCGATTCTGGCAAAGACCCTTTTCCGGAGTCCCAGCCCCTAGGGATCTGAGCCAGAGGTATTGTGCCCCCCCCCGAGTCTCCAGGTCATATGCCTCATCCTCAGTCAGGACTGACGCAGCTGGACACTCCCGATGGGCTTCGCGCCCTCCAACGTGACTGGCCCCCGGATCAAGATTCTGTGGATTTTAACTTCTGGGGGAGGAGGACCTTCTACTCGGCACAGTTGCTTCTTTCAATTTCTGCACATCAGGCCCACTATGCTACCTATGATAGATTTCTGTGGTCCAGGTTAGGTCAACTCCTAACCTCTATGCCTGATTCGGAGGTAACCAGACAAGCCATTGCACTCTCTGCACGTGGCCTGGGGCTAACAAGGCACCAAGCGAGGGCATCTTACAACGCCAGCGAGGTAGCTTCCAGGGTCGTGGGACAGCTGATCTGTACTAGGCGGACAGCATGACTTACGTCATTCCCAGTTGTCACCCTGGCATGGGTGATTTCATCCACGCCGGAGAGCCCGCCTTTTTCTTGTAGGGTGAGGCGCGCCTGTCGGGCAACCTCCTGCCCCTACCGGGGGTCCCGTCTCACTCTCCCCAGTCTTGGGCCTCATCAGACCACGTAGGTTCTCCTCAGCGCTCTCACCCACTGAGGGCTAAGGGACTTAGTCCTCTTAGGGGTCTAGGGCGTTCTTCGGGGCTCGGTCATCACTCAAGGTGATGAATGATGAAGATTGATACAGATAAGATATGAAAATTACATACCTACCATAATTCCTGATTTTTCTGTGATCTTCACCATTCATCACAATCCCACTCTCCATCCCCCTGGGACCTCAGTCTCTGGTCGCTCCTCCTCCCCGCCTTCCCTTCCTGTGGTCAGAAGGGGTGGATGGGCACACAGGATTTTACCTTCTGACAGGAGGGGAAGAGGAGCCGGGGAGAGGGACTTCTTTTCAGTGCCTCGACTCCACCCCTTTGGGATGGGAGTTGGTGGTTGCCCTCTCTTTTTCTCTCTCTCTCTCTCTCTCTCTCTCTCTCTCTCTCCCTCTGTTCTCCTCCATCCTTGTCCTTAGGAACTCATCCCTCAAAATTAATTTAAGAAACTTTGCTTCTCGCTTCTAGATATGTGTTTTCAGGGGGAGGACAGCCCTGTATCCTGTCTTTTCTCCAGAATAGCCGCTTCTGCTCATGTCAGAGTTTATTGCCAGTGATTCTGTGCCTTGAATTCTGGCAAATCAGCCTTCTGGCTACTCCTTCGCAGTTCCTATATAATCTGGAGACAGGTCAAACGTTCATAGTATGTCCTCCCCCTCCCTATTTCTAGTTTTTCCCTCCCTTCTTCCCTCTTCTTTCTGCTTCCAGAGATTGAGGCCCCTTCCCAATCCCCTTAGATTTCTAAACTCTCCTCCTGTCCTCTCAGTCATTTATTTCTCCTTTTAGTTTGTATATCTTTTCCTTTGTCTGTCCCTTGGACTTCCTTGTCCCTCCCTCCCATCCCTTCTTACTCTACTGCAACTCAGAACTGGTGGGAGGACGGGGTCGACGACACCTAATGGCCAACCCACGAGCACCACGCGAGTGCGCTGGCCTCGAGGGCGCTACCATGTTATGCTTGACCGCTCATCCAAAAAAAAAACTCCTCATGGGTCGTGACCTCCGGCCAGAACCCAAAGGTGATGAATGGTGAAGACACAGAAAGATCAGGAATTACAGTAGAGTGCACGTAATTTTCATTTCCATCCCTTCGACTCAGAACATCCAGACCAGGAGGCCTTGGCTTTACTGGCCCTTCTGTGACCCGCCGGCAGTCAAGGCTCTCAGGTTTTGCTTTCAGAGGCTCAACTGGCAGCCCATGTCGCATCTTAGTGCTCGGGCAAGTGGCGTCACTATTCCTTATCCTCATCGGGCAGGGAGAGGCACCAACGCAAGTTGCATCGGCGCTACGAGAAGCTCATGTGGCAGCAGCTTTGATTGACATGGGTGAAGCCGGTCCCGGACACCACAGCCCTTCCTTGGGTGCCACTACCGGAGCTGCAGCAGGTCTCATCTCAGCAGGAGCCGATTTGTACTGTCCCGGCGTGGCCCCCTCCGGCCTCTCCACCGATCCCAGTGTAGCTGACACCTAAACAGCCAATGACCGGCGCTTTGACCAAGGATGCTCATCCGGGCAAGGGTTTACCTCATCAGCTGTCTGTCACCATCACCATGGACTGCCTTCGCAGGGTAAGTGGGGACTCAGGAAGTCGATCATTTTTTCACGATTCTTTGGAATCAGAGGGGACTTCTCGATGGATCAAGGGCCCACGTCCTTCGTGGACCTTCTCCATCTTATTTCTGAATCTACGGGTCTCCTGTTGGAGCCTTTTCAGAAGCAGGAACGGTACCTGCTGACCGAGATCCTTGAAGGGGGCAACTCTTGAGTGGAAGCCTTCACGGTCAGGATGCTATCCTCGGACCTGCCCTGGAACTGTGGCAGCACCCGGCCTCCTGCCCTGTGCCATCGGCCCAGAAGGCCCACAAGTATGTTGTCCCTACCAGCTCCCTGTCGGGATTCAAGGAACACTCCTTGGCTGACGGTTTTGTGGCTGACTCCATGTTTTAGCGCACCAGCAACGTGGATGATGTTGACAAACCTCCCGATGGAATTGGACCATATCGCCAAGAATGTGTATGCCTCCTCCTCCCTCGGCCTTCTGCAAGCAAGCTCGGCCGTCCTAATGGCCCATTTTTCACAAACCATGATGGGTTCTCTGGATGAGGTTATTCCCCATCTCCCCACAAAGTTGAGACTACTGTCAAACAGGTCAGGGACCAAGGCTGAATGGTAGTGAAACAGCAGATCTTCCCTTGTCAATCTTCACCATTCATTACTTCCTGGGTGTGAGCGGGAGGCGCGCACTCGCGGAGCTTTTTTTTAAAGTCTAGCTAACGGCACAGCCTCGAGTGACGTCATCTCGTCATCCGTGAGGCGGCCGTTAGTGGCGACCGACTCCTCCTCCAACTCAGTTCTGTTTCTCCCGCCGATAGGCAGCACCTGTTCGCGGTAGCTTCAGTTTAACTCGTCTTAGGCCGACTCCTTTTTTCTACACTCGGCGCCTCACGGTAAGACTGTTCCTTTTCTTTTGTACAGCGCCGGGTGTATTTCCAACTGTGTTTAACCTTGTTTTTTCGCGTTATGTCCGGTTCTGAGGAAACGTTCTTCTAAGACAGGCCGTGCCCCTGTCGTCGGTTGCTCTCTTACGGCCGGCATTTCTCCGTCTCGGACCGGCGTAGCGTTTGCAGCCGTTGCCTGGGTCCCAACCATGACATGGATTAGATGCGACGCCTGTTTTCTCATGGACCGCCGTGTCCTAGAAGTCTGCTGCCTCGCCTCGGTGCAAGACCTCGGCGACCTTGGGATGACGCCGCCACGGGACTTCCAGGTAAGGTCTCTGGCTCTTCCCTCGGTCCTCCTGGCCTTCCACGGTCCGTGGGAGGAGGGGGTCTCTCACTTTCTGTTTTAGGGGAGGGCCTCCTTTTTCATGTGGTGTCGGGAGCGCCGTGGTCCCTCCTGACAGGCTGACACCGGCCACCGCCGCCGGGCAGTCACCTCTTCGGGAGGTGCAGGCTCTCCCTGCACGCAGCTCCCTCGACTGGTCTGGCTCGGTGTGGATCTCGACGCCGCCTCTCCAGGCGCTCGCTTCTGATCCCAGCGCCTGCTCATGGTAAGATCGATGCGGGCGCTGCTTCCGGGCTTGCCTGATCCCGCGCCGCTTGCGCGCCGTGATCGGAGCGGGCGGCGTGCGGTGCTGCTCTTGCGCCGTCGCTGTGCCGGCTGGCGTATGGCGGGGCTTCGACGGTGCCGCCGCTTCCGACGCCGCTGGCGGCGCTGTCTGCCTTCTCCTCGGGGTGCCGGCCTGCCGGAGCCGCTGGGGTGTGGGTCGGCCTTCCTGCTGCCGGGCGTGGGGGAGCGGCGCGACGCTGTGGTACCCGGGGCCGGCTCGTGGCCTCGGGGACCCCTGGGGTAGCCAGCATCGAGGTCCTGCTGGTCTCGTCCTCCTCTGAGGGGCGATTGACTGGATGTGGACCATCCTGGCACCCCATTCTTCAGAATCTGGGTCCTCGGTGGCTAGGGGGTACCCAGGGGGCGCAGCGGGCCCCTCCCTCTGTCCCCTTGCCGTCGTCTCCTGAGGGTTCCTCGGCTGGGGTGGCCAAGGGTCCCGGGGCAGATGGGGGGTGACGGAGGGGAGGCTCCCCTCTGAGGCCGGTGACAGCTACCCCGGGTGCTGTTGCCTCCTCTAGGGACAGGGGACGTTGCAGTCGAGGAGGAGGGCCCTCGGAACCGAGGGGTTGAGGGCAGGTGGCCTGCTGCCCCGGTCTTCTTTAGCCACCTCAGGGGGTGGCCCAGGAGCGTGGTGCAGAGCCCCACCCCTCCCCAGGGTTCTAGGGTGTCCTCTGGCGGCGTGTGTGCGGACTGCCCTTCTGGATCCATGCAGTCCCGGCGTCGTCACAGGGGAGTTTCTCCCCCAGGGCTCTTCCAGGCTCCGCTTCCCCAGAGTTCCGTTCTGCGGCCTGGTTTGATATCCGAATCCCTCCTCAGGGCTCCTTTCCCCGGATTCCAGAGCCCTCGCAGAGAGCAGTTGCCTCCTCGGAGGTGCCCCTCTCCCATCTCTCTGCCTTCACCACCCCCGCTCCCGGGCCATGTCGGTCCTACGGGTCCGTTATCCTGGGAGCAGTTCAGAGGTTCTGCGGCGGCCTTCCCCTCATATGTTAGATACATGCATGAGCGGGTCTTTCGACTCCCCACACGCCTTGGGAATCCTCTCAGGGCATTCCAGTTCCCCATCATCCCCTCGTCTCCCACTCCTCTGAGGAGAGGGACCCCTGCTCATCTGTCCTCCGATGCCGATTTCACTGAATATCAGCGTTTCCTCTCCCGAGGATGGTGAGGATCTCCGATTTCCTAGTTGAAGACAATACCTGACGGGAGCCTTTAATTCCATGAGTAATTCAGTGCCCAGCATCTGGTGGTACCTTCCTGGCTATCCCCTTCCAGGAGGCGTCTATCCGGTCCTGGCAGTTCCCTGCCGCTTCTTCCCCAGCCCTGGCGGACTGCCAGCATAGGTATTGTGCCCCCTCTGAGTCTCTAGGTTCCCTTCCCAACCCGTCCTCAGGTTTGGTATACCTGGATACTCCTGGGCGCCGTTGCCTGGCGCACGACCGCCCACCGGATTCGGACTCTCTCCAGTTCGACCGGTGGGGGCGAAGAGTGTTCTCTTCTTCTCGTGCGAGTGTTTGTATTGCATCACATCAGGCTCACCACACTGCCTACAACCGGCATCTGTGGTCGATGATGTCCCAGCTGCTGGCATCTATGCCTGACACGGAGCAAACCAGACAAGCCGTTGCCCTCTCCGCGGTAGGCCTGGAGCTGGCAAGACACCAAGCAAGGGCATCTTATTGCGCCAATGAGGTGGCTTCCAGGCTTGCGGGACAGCGATCTGCATCAGGCGAGACGGCATGGCTTAGTCTTTCCAGGTTGTCACCCCTATTTGGCGTGGGGTGATGCAGCTCCGCCTTCCGGGACCCGTCTTTTATCATCCAGAGCTGGAGACTTTTACAGGGCTCCATCCGTCTCCCTCGTCCTCGGGAGGCACCTCCTAGCTCTTCTCCCACTTAGGCTTTCTGAATAAGCCAGGTCTTCTCCTCCTGTTTCTCACCAACAGAAGGCTGGGGGTCTTGTTCCCTCAGGGTATGGCCTCTTCCCCTCAGGGAAGAGAGACAATACTCACCCAGGAAGTAATGAATGGTGAAGATTGACAAGGGAAGATAGGAAAATTACGTACCTACCGTAATTCTTGATCTTCTCTTGTATCTTCACCATTCATTACTTACACCCGCCCACCATCCCCTCAGTGGCCTCTTCCTGTGGCTTCTCCACCTCCCGTCTCCTTCCTCTCTCTGCATATAAAAAAAAAAAAAAAAAAATTTTTCTTAAAATATAGGGAAAGTTGCTTAATTTTTCCAAAAAAAAAAAAATCTTTCTTTGGGGGGGGGGTTCTAATTTTTCCAGAAAAATTACTTACTCTAAGATTCATGGGCCATCTCGTGGATTGCATTGGCGATCAGACTGCACAACTATCTCTTGCCATTCTTCTGGCAAGATACCTCTGGGGGGTATTCAGATTTGATCCTGCAATTCCGTGTTCCAGATAGTTGCCCTTAAATCAAACTTCATTCTTGCCTTGCAGAGCAGAGGAACGGCACGTCTAATCCTTTTCTTTTTGGAAAAAAAAATAAATAAATAAATATTAAATGCTGAGGGAACTCTCTTCGACTGTTATAGGCATCTTGGTATAAGGTCATGCATCTAGTCTAAAAAATTTTCCTAAAAAAAAAAAAAAAAGGGAAAAATAAACAGGAAGGCAATGAGAAGGTAGGCTATCCTTCTCGCTAGTTGTATTGGTTTTCCTTTTAAGTGTCCTCCTGGACAATTTTTGCAGAAGAGCAGTGCTGACCATATCCGATCCCAGCCTGCCTAAGCCTTGGCCTGCCTTGGCCAGTCAGTCTGAGTCCCATTTCTATCTTAAGACGCCTGAAAGGCTTACATTTTCCATTTCTAAACCCCTGAGCAGCGCTCTCATGCTGCCTGGGTTTTATTCTCCCTCCTCGGGTTCCCTCCAGTTGAAGGCCTTCCGCAGCCAGGAGCCCGAGGTAGGTATCAAGAACAATGGCATGTTGAAGATGAGGACTATGCCCTCCTGGGTCTGTCTAGCGGGTTCGGTGAACCTTCTCTTCAGCTCTATCTCCGGGGATTCTTGCTTCCCCTTTAGTCGAGCCTTCAGCTGTAAGCTAACTATGCTCGTTGGGCATTCTGGTCCCTTCAACATCCCATCTCTCTCTTCTCTTTCTTCTTCTTCTTCTATTTTCTCATTTCCTTTCTTATCTCTCCTCCCAGAGTCGCCCAGGTAATGAGGCCCTGCAGTCCTAGGCTAGGGATACTCTTATCTCCTCTGTCCTTCCTCCATCGGCTTATTTCTTTTCAGTTCATTCTTCCTTGCTTTGCTATCCCTTGGCTATCTTGCCTCACTATCTATGTTCTCTGCTTTCTCTTTTGCCTCTCCGGCTCACAGAACTGAGTTGGAGGAGGAGTCGTTCGCTACTAACGGCCGCCCCTCGCGCATGACGCATGACGTCACTCTCGAGGGCGGTGCCGTTAGTAGACTTTAAAAAAAAAAAAAAAAAAAGCTCCCGTGGTGGTTGCGCGCCTCTGGCTTACACCCAGGAAGTAATGAATGGTGAAGATACAAGAGAAGATCAAGAATTACGGTAGGTACGTAATTTTCCTTTCCAGACTGCCATGGACCTCGGCGATTCTTGCGCCTGGTCTGTGCGGCAGCAGTTGCCATGCACCACAGGGCTTGGATGCGCATCTCTACCTTTATGGATGACATGCCACACAAGTTGGCAAACGTTCCCTTCCTGGGTACCGACTTGTTCAGGCCCAGCGTGGAAAGGCACCTCACCCATTTTGAAAAGTCCAGCGCCACCTTGGACTCGGTGACCTCTGCCCAAAAGGACCCAAAGGGCTCTAAGCCTCAAAAGAAGCCCTTTTGACCTGCTTCTGCCTCAGCGGCCAAACCTGCCTAGCCTCCGGCTGGACAGCAACAAGCTTGGTGTCCCTGGCAAAAATCAGTGGCCTCGGTTGTCAGGAAGCCAGGAGGCTGAGGTCCCGATGGCCCCTCTGCCGATTCCTCCTCCACTTCCAAGCCTGCCCAGTGACGGCATTGGGGGCACCTTCCCCATACCCGTCCTGAGTCCCCTGGGTCCTCCTGTGGGGGGCTGGCTCCTCCACTTCCTTTTCACTTGGTCCACTGTTACCACAGACAGGTGGGTCCTCGAGGTGGTCGGTCAGGGTCTGCCTCTGGAGTTCAAGGCGTACCTGCCCTGCTGAGCCTGCGCCCCATGGGAGGACATAGTGTTCGTCGACATCTTGTTGGTCCTTCAGGATGACATACACCAGGTCCTCCGCAAGGGGGGGGCATGGCTCCTGTCTCTGACCCTCCAGAACACCCTGGTTTTCTCTCCAGGTACTTCCTGGTGCCAAAACGGATGGGGGCTGGCACCCCATCTTAGATCTGCATGACCTGAACAAGTACATCAGGCCGTGCACCTTCAGGATGGCCACTCTGTCTCAGATTATACCATCTCTCGAGCAGAATATATGGTTCTGCTCTTTGGATCTTGAGGACGCGTTTTTTCATGTCCCAATCCATCCGTCCAACCGCCAGTTCCTCCGGTTCTGGGTGGAGGGGATCCTCTATGAGTTCCAGGCCATGCCATTTGGCCTCAGCACTCAGGGTCTTCAAGTGCATTGCAGTGGTGGCAGCCTACCTGAGGTGCCGAGGGGTCCGGGTTTACCCTACCTGGACGACTGGCTGATCGCGGGTCCTTCCAGGCAGGAGGTGGAGTGGTGCAGGAACCTGGCCCTCCAGACCTGCGTTTCTCTTGGCCTCCTGGTGAACAAGATCAGGTCGGAAATCATGCCCTCACTGGTGATCAGTTTCATCGGGTCGGAGCTCGACTCTTGCAGAGCCAGGGCTCGGCTCCCAGTGGACAGGGCAGAGGCTCTCTCCTCCTTTGCCCGATCATTTCAGGTTGGGCAGTTGCGCCCTGCTCAGGACTTCCTATGCCTCTTGGGATACATGGCGGCCTGCACCAGTGTGGTCTGATGGGCCCACTGGAGGATTCGCTCTCTGCAGTGGGAGCTGGTACGCCAGTGGTCTCAGCGCCAGGACAACTTCGACTAGCCAGTCATTGTGTCCCAGCTGATGTGGGGCGCATTCCAGTGATAGCTAGTCCCAGATCATCTGTAGGAAGGTATCCCGTTTTTCTGCCCAGAGCCGACGATCATCCTCATGGGCTGGGGTGCCCACCTGGGGGACCACGGAGTCCACGGGCTGTGGACCACCAAGGAGTCCCAGTGCCACATCAGCCTGCTGGAGCTTCAAGCAGTTCAGCTGGGGCTGACTGCTTTTGCTCCACACATTCGGGATCAGGTGGTCCAAGGTGAGGCGGGACAAGGCACAGGTGATCCTGGTGGCTCCGGACTGGTCTTGCCAGTTCTGGTACCCCGATCTCCTCAGCCTGAGCAGCAGGCTCCCGTGGTGTCTCCCTCTATGCCCAGACCTGCTCTCCATCAATCAAGGGAAGGGTGTACTCCACCCGGACCTTCAATCCCGTTGTCTGACAGCCTGGTTCCTGAGCAGCTAGAGTTCCAGGCTTTGGGTTTCTCCAAAGATGCCCTCAGTGTAGTTGAGGCTTCTCAGAAGGAGTCAACCTAAAAATGCTACACCTTCAACTGGAAGAGGTTCTCCATTTAGTGCCAGGGCAAGGGGTTGGACCCCTTATCTTGTCCTGTGACTAGCATTCTCGACTACCTTTAGTCCCTCTCTGTCGGACCTTCAGTCAGTGACCCTTAAGGTGCTTCTGGCAGCCATCTCTGCCTACCGGGTGCAGGCAGGTCAGCAGTCAGTGGCACAGGAGAAGGCGGTCTGGCACTTTTTCAAAGGTCTTGACCACATTTCCCCTCCGGTGCGTGTACCACCATCACCTTGGGGCTTCTTGCTGGTGTTGGCAAAGCTCATGGGCAAGCCATTCGAACCAATGCACAGGTGTGAAATGTCTCACCTGTCATGGAAGACTGAATTCTTGGTTACTATCCCGTCAGCCAGAAGGATCAGTGTGAATTCTGCAAAGCTGCCCTGCTGAATTCAGCAAAGGATCCCAGGAGCTTTTGGAGGTGCATCAAGAACATTGTAAGTGGTTCCTCCTCTTACGAGGTCTCTGATATACTCATCGATGGTTCTAGCTGTAACAATCCACTTACCATCGCTAATGCATTCAACATGCATTTCTCTGACCTGTCTACATTCACCTCTCCGTTCTCCCCTAGTGGGGTTGGCAGTGGTGGCCTGGTCACTGATCCTTCTTTGGCCCCGGTCTCCCAGCCGCTCTTCTATTTTAAAGGCCGTGACAGGCATGAGGTGCAGAGATTGCTCTCTGGTCTCCCAGTGCAGGCCACGATGGTTTGGGAGCCCAAGCTCCTTCGTCTTGGTGCCTTTTATTTAGCCACCCCATTGGCTCATATTTTCAACTTGTCCCTCACTTCTGGGATTGTCCCTGATATATGGAAGGTATCCAGGGTGGTCCCTGTCCTTAAGCAGGGCAACCCCAAAATTTTAGACAACTACCGTCCGATAGCCATATTATCTGGGGTCCGTAAACTATTTGAGAAAGTAGTAGCTGTGCAACTTTCGGAGTATATGTAGCATCATGAGCTGCTGTCTCCTGCACAGCATGGCTTTAAGAAAGGGCATAGTACATCTCTGCCCTAGTCTGTGTCTCCTCTGGAATAAGGACAGCTGTGGACCAGGGTAAACTCTCTGGTGCTGTCTTCATTGACCTCTCCAAGGCCTTTGACCTTGTTGATCATTCCCTGCTTTGTTGTCAGCTTGGGACCCTTGGCCTGTCCCCTCCGGTCCTTCGGTGGTTCTCCAATTACCTACAAGGAAGACAACAGCTGGTCAAATTCAGCAAGCTGCTCTCGGGGACTACTGCTGTATCCACAGGAGTTCCCCAGGGGTCAGTCCTGGGTCCCCTGCTCTTCTCCATCTTTGACAACAATCTACCCTCTGCAGATCCACCCTGTATGCAGACAATCTGGTCATCCTCACTCATTCTCGGAATATTGGGGTTATTAACCATCAATTGAGTGAGGACTTCAGGAGCATCCAATCCTGGATTGCATCCCATAAGCTGGTTCTCAACCTTAAAAAAACTCAGGCCATGCTTTTTGGGTCCCTGGCTAAGATTAAGGCCTCCCATGCCCCACTGTGCATCTCTGGACTTGATGGTACTCTGGCCCTCGTCACCAATAACTTCAAATACCTTGGTGTAACACTCGACCCACAGCTTGACCTTGGGCTTCATATCCAGAATGTATGCAAAGCTGTAAGCTATAAACTGGATATGGCTTACAGAGCAAAGAGCAACCTCACCCATGCTGCACGACTTGCACTGGCTCGTGGTGTGTTCCTGTTCCTCCTCTCTCTCTCCTACGGAACCCTTCTGTTTGCTCGCACCACCAAAGCGCACCCTTCTAGGTGGACTGTCTCATATAATAATATCTGCCACTTTTCCCTCGCTGCCCCTCGTCTCACCACCACTGTGACCTGTACAGCAAGCTGAACTGACTCTCTCCATCTCGTTACTTAGACTTTGCCCTGGGGTGCTTTACGGGTAAGGTTCTTCGGACTGGCACCCCCCCGGGCTGGCAGAGCTCCTTGTGCCAGCTGTCTCCTCTTACTACTCTCTCAGGTCCCTGGACTCCGCTGTCCTTAGGATTCTGGCCACTTGGACTCAAAAGGGAGACAGAGACTTTGCCTCGAGTGCACCCAGGCTGTGGAACTCGCTTCCTGTCCTGATCCGCTCCTCTCCCTCAAAGGTTACCTCAGATCCTCCCTATGGTACCACCTGAGACTTTCCTCTGTGTGTGATTGTCCCAAGCCCCCATGATTTCACCTGGTCCCAGCTCTGGGGTGAGGCTTGGTATGTGTTGCCTCCACCCTGGACTCTGCTCTGGGCATGGCCCTGACCATGGCTCCACTTTTCTGGGGTCATATAGTTGTACATAATCAGTACTGGGGGGTCCTCCTTACTGGGGTCCTATAGTTGTAAATATAATAGTATTTTTT
The DNA here is from genome assembly GCA_016271365.2 of Neoceratodus forsteri. Taxonomy (NCBI): domain Eukaryota; kingdom Metazoa; phylum Chordata; order Ceratodontiformes; family Ceratodontidae; genus Neoceratodus; species Neoceratodus forsteri. The sequence goes on along the minus strand of CM028130.1, from coordinate 1,057,627,650 downwards.
ATACCTCTAATTTTATGCACTGCACTACTCATTTCTTAAAGCATAAGTCCTACTGTGAGTAACCACTTGATCATTTAATGTATGCTCTGACTCTGTATACTGAATGTATCTGTACCCGAGTTGTCCTATGTATTTCGAACTTGTATTTTCTGTACTCTCCCGGGTCATACCTGAAAATAGGCAAATGTCTTGTCTAGTGTACCTACCCGGTTAACAAAAGCTTAATAAATAAATAAATAAGCTCCAGGCACTTTCAATAGAGTCTCCATACCTGGTCTTCCACAGGGACAAGGTTGTCCTTCGCCCCAACCCGAAGTTCCTCCCGAAGGTTGTGTCGGATTTTCACCTTAACTAGGTGATTAATCTCCCAGTGTACTTCACCAACCATGCCTTGGAGGCCAAGCACAGGCTCCATACATTGGACCTGGGGTGAGCGCTAGCTTATTAGGAGCGCACGACTGGAGTTCAGGGAGAGGTTCACCAGCTCTTTGTCACCTACGCTGAAGCCGCACCTGGCAGAGTGGCAGCTTAGCAGACGATTGTCAGGTGGATTGTATCCTGCATCAACCTCTGCTGTATGTTGTCGGGTAGGGAGCTACCTGTAGGGCTAAGGGCTTATTCCACCCGCCATACCGTTGCCTTGGTGGCTGCTTCCAGGGATGTCCCTATCCAGGAAATCTGCAGGGCTGCTACCTGGAGGTCAGGACGCATCTTCATTCCCCATTACCACATTGACCTCGAGTCACGCTGGGATGCTGGTGTTGGGATCTCAGTTCTCCGATCTCTGTTTCCCAAGTAGGGTGTGTGCGCCTTGCCCCCTCCTCCCAGAGACCTCCATCACTGATATCTGCAATGCAGCTACATGGTCCACCATTCACACTTTCACGAAGCATTACAACCTGGATATTGCTTCTCGCCATTGGACGGCCTTTGGTCGCGCAGTCCTATAAGATCTATCCTAATTCCACCCTCTTTGGGTACACTGCTTGGGAATCATCCCAAGTGTATTACCTGCTGCAAGAGACCATACCGTGGTAGGTAGTACAGTTATGTAAAAATTTATCGTAACAGTGGATCTTTGGGGGATGTCTCTTGCAGCAGATATGTTCCCTCCTCCATCCCCTTCCTTCTTGAAGAGAATGACTTTGTTCCACTTAGCACGTAGGAAGGGACACCTGTGGTACCTTGGATCCTCTCAGTCCTCGCATAACGAGCTGAATCCGACAGGGAACTGAGGACACCAGGGACCACCCACTCTTATCTAGGAAGCAGGATGATGATGTTATTGGTGGGCGGCCCCTGGTGAAAGACTGCTAGATGAGCTGCCATGCACCACTGCGACCTCGGGCGACTACCCTAGTGTACTACCTGCTGCAAGAGACATCCTTCAAAGATCTACTGTTATGGTCAGTTTTTACGTAACTGTACTTTCTAGGAGTGGTATATGGTGTTCAGCCACACGGACCCACCTGACCTTCCCTGGCAGGGAAAGTACACTGCCAGAGGTGTAGATCACACCATATACCACTCCTAGAACTACTGATCTTCCCTGTGTCAATCTTCACTGGTGGGTGTGTCATGAGGCGCAGCACCCATTAGAATGTTTTGTTTTTTGCGTGCCGCCTCAAGGAGGAGTTAGCACCTCGGTGCCGCCCACAAGGCGGACGCATGGTGTTGCGCTTGTGGGTTGGCTATAACAGGTGCCAGCTCCTCCCCCACCTCAGTTCTGCTTCTCCCACCATTGAGAGTGCAGCACCTCGTCAGCTCATGCTCCAAGTGCATCATCGCAGCCTGGTGCGGCCTACCTTTCCTCGATGCCGAACCTCGATGCCGCCGTCTCAGTTCTGCTGTCTAGCTAACAACTCTGTGCCATTTTACGGAATACTGGTAAGATCTTTCCTTCGTCGGTCATGTCAGGTCCATCCGGGGACAACAAGAAGCGCTCTACAGCGGGTCGTGCCTCTATACGTCGGTGTCCCTGCAGCCGACAGATGTCCGCTACAGATTGACATAACCGTTGCCTAACCTGCCTGGGTCCCCAACACGACATGGATCTGTGTGATGCGTGCTTCTTGATGGACCGTAGAGTTTTAGAGCACTGCGCGTTCCAAGTCAGCTGCCCGCCGCCAGCTTTTGGAGGACATCATCGCACCTGGGACACTAAGCGCAGGTCCCTTCGCCCTTCTTCCAGGTCCCCTCCCAGCTCTATATGGGCCAGGGAGGAGGGGACCTCCACTATTTCCATCCTTGCTATGGCGGGAGCTCCTTCCGCGATGCCGGAGGGTTGGTCTGGCTCCATTCAGTGCTGGGCGAGCACCCGCATCAGCAGTCGCCTCCTGGGGCGGGGCTCCAACAGTGTCACGGCCCACAATTGATGGGCCCGGCACGGGTGGCTCCTCAGTGCCACCCACCAGCGCTGTCTCGGATCCCGGTGCTGTTTCCGGTGCCGGTGATCAAGATGGCGCCACAAGCGGCACCAAGCCTGCCTGTGGTGCCATTTGCTGCGCCGTGTGTGGGAGGGCCCCAGGGTTGCCAGGGTGGAGGTCTACTTCATCTCCAGCTCTCCTGTGCCAGATGATCAGGAGGCAGGCCCCGAACTTCAGCCTGACTCTTCAGAGTCAGAGGTCCACCATGCTGTGTGCCACCATGTCCTCCCAGGTGTCCTACCCCCCCAGCGGCTCCTGCTGTTGTGATTGGCTCTGGGCCCAGCACAAGGATAGGTGCCCACTGCCAGGTCTCCGGGGGCCAAAGACGACTCCAGGGCTTTAAGGGTAGTGGTCCCGGCAATTGGAGTTCCAGACAGATGCAGACTCGGTCTTCGCACCACCTGAGGTCCTGAGGTGGGGGCAGGGGCCTCCTCTCCGGGGGGGGGGGCTCCTGAGAGATTGGAAGTGCCTCAGTTCCTGGGAGTGAGGAAGGGATCGGCGTCATAGTCGACGGGGTTGAGGGATTGGGGTGCGGGGTGACGGTTCACCCGTGGGGCCCTTTGGGGCTCATGGCGTAGCCAAAGCCATGAGCCCAGTTTCTCTCCCTCGTCTCCTTCAGGGGGACCTCATTGGGTGGGGCTTGGGCCAGCCCTTCTGGACCTATGCAGCCTTGGTTTCCTCACAGGGAGCTTCCCCTTCAGGTTCAGCCCCAACTGCTTCGAGGTAGTTGGGCGGCTGGTGGCTGTGCAGACCCACGGACCTCCAAGAGGTGTGAGGTCACCTTTTTGGTCTCCAAGCCCTGGCAGAGGTCATGTGCAGAGATACCTTTCCCCCTTGCCTCTGCATCCTCCCCCTCAGCTCCCAGGTCACGTTGGCCCCATGGGACCTTTAACTTGGGAACAGTTCAGAGCCACTGCTGCTGCCTTTCCCTGTTATGTGTGTGCCATGGACGAGAGGGACTTCAGCCTGTCTGCCCCGCAGCAGTCGGACTCTGAATCTTCAAGCTTGTCTGCCTCCTCGCCTTCCTCCCCTGAGGAATGGGAATCTACAGTTCATCTGTCCTCTGACGCTGACCAGACGGGGTATCAGTGCTTCCTTGCGAAGCTGGTGGATGAGCTTCACCTGTGCCATCTGGCAAGACACAATCCTGAGCAGACTCTGGCATTCCTCAGCGAATTCAGTGCAGATCACCTCGTGGTCCCCCATTGGCTGGGGCCTTTCCGGGAAGAGTCATTCCATACCTGTCAGTGTCCTTCCTCCTCAGAGACTGCCAACACAGGTATTGTGCATCCCAGGGATCTCCAGGAACTATGTCTCACCCTCCTTCAGGGGTTGAGATCCTGGACACTCCCTCTGGGCATAGATGCCCAATGCATGACCGACCCCCAGATGCGGACTCTGCAGAGTCCAACCACTGGGGACGGAGAGTCCTTCCTTCTCCCAGCCATCGGAGACCCCTCCTCACCCTGACCAGTTACAGGCCTAAATGGCCTGTGAGGGTCCTCTTCCCACTGTAGTCTGCCCCTACAGGGGGGCTGAGGGACTCACGTCCCTCAGGGAATGCTGGGCCCCCTTCAGGGGGACTCTGCACTCACCCACCAGTGATGAATGGTGACGATTGACACAGGGAAGATATGAAAATTACGTACCTACTGTAACTCTTGATCTTCCTGTGCATTTTCACCATTCATCACTGAATACTACCCTCCTGCCCCCTCAAGGCCTCAGTCCCTGGGTAGTCCTCCTCCCTGCTTGCCCTCCTCCCTTCCTTCTCGTTGGGTTGGACTAGGTCTCCCCAGTTTGGTCCCTTCCAGAAATATGAAAGGCTTGTGCTGGGAGGAGGGCGAGTGAGGTCTGCGTCCTGTAAACCCGGCCCCCCCAGGCTCAACCCAGATCCTCTGGGTTGGGGCAGACCCCTTGGGTGGGGCACGGGTGGGGGGCACAGGAATTCCCCCTTCTATATCTGTCCTTTCTATGGATGTGGATATGTTGATCTTCCTGAACATAAAATCTCCACCACTCATTCACACTAATGGGAATACGCCAGAGGTGCTAGGACCCAGCGGGAGCCAAACTTTTTCAGGAGGGCTGGCGCTGAGATGGAGCCACGAGGAAGTGGCACCATGAGCCAGGCTCGCGTGGTGTAGACTATCTCAGTGTCAACCCTCCAACCGCCTCAGTCCCTTTTTTCCCGCCGTCGAGTGCGCTTCAGTGATGACGTTGCTCGCCTGTTGGGAGTCAAACTTCAAACTAGCAGCTTAGTTTTCAGTTTTATTATTTTGTATATTATCTTGAACAGTACCGATTACATTTTAATAAAATGTCTTACTTGTACAAGAAGAAGTCTTCAGCCCTCCATTGACTGAGTCGACCATGAGTGGGGCAGGTGACAGTAGGAGACTTCGCATAAGCTGTTCAGTCAGCTGGGTCGGTCTGCCGCCCTCTCCGGAGGGTATCTCACAACAGACGGTGCAGTGCTGGGGAGGGGATGGGCAGTCCCCGAAGCATAAAAGAGAAACTGTCCCATTCAGGGCACTGTTCGCCCTCAAGCTCTTCTTCGGCCTACCAGTCGAAGAACAAACAGCATCACTTGAGGTTGCCCTCTGGTACATCTGCGTGTAGACGGTCGGTTGTCGAGGCCAGAGGCTGCTCTCCACCTCTTTCAGAATCTCAGGTTTCGGTCTCTGGCGGCTGGCTTCTCTGAATCCGGAGCCCCTCACCGCCTATTTTGTGGGAATTCCGATGAGGAGTTTCACCATTGGGTCGCTCTTATGGAGCAGTGGGCATGGAGGTTGTCAGACTGCTCGAGCCGGCCAGTCCGTTGCAGGGCCTTTGGGCCTGTCGGCTTCAAATCGGCAGGCGGGGCAGTTGGAATTCCCTAGTCGCCTTGGCGTCTTCTTGGTAGCTGTCAGCTCCGTGCTCGGTGTCTATCCCCTCACATGGCTGCGGCACGGGGTCCATACCAATGCCCTATCTCCTGCCATTTTCATTCTTTCCCTTCAAATACCCGGTTGCAGACTTCTGAGGTGATGCATGACCTGCAGTGCCCGGCTTCTCCGGTAGCTAGGGTCTTTGTGGCGCCGTGTGTGATTGTCAGTGCCATGGCGGTGCCACATCCTGTCAGTGCCAGGGGTGCTGTCGGCACTGTGCACTCTGTCGGCGCCATGTTGGTGCTGCTGTCTGTGACAGCGCCGTCTCTGCAACTAGAGCTGCTCTTGACGCCCGCATGGTTTCAGAGTTCTCAACTCCAATTCTGTCCCTCCTCTTCTTCCTTCTGGTTTTCACTCCTTTCCTGTCTGTACAGTCCCTCCTGGACTGTCAGGAGATGATATTGAACCTGATCCTGATCTATGTCTGGGTACTGATTTCAATGCCGATTCTGCCCTGGGGGCAGGGATCAATTCTCCTGCAGAGCTTGTGGTCGAAGACCTTTCCTTTAAGTCTCTGCTCAAGAATTTAAATTCTGCTCTTTCTCTTCAGACCATGGAAATCAATCCTGGGAAGCTTTTACGCTTCCAGTATCCGCATGTTCCGGATATCCCTACGGATTTAACTCCTCCGGTGCAGCCCTCTTTCGAGACTTTTTCTCAGATGGTGTGGAGCAATGCGGCTCTTATTCCCTCTGTGGCTAAGTCCATAGATAGGAAATATGCCCTTCCCAAGGATCGTCATATCTTAGCCTCACAAGCCCTTGCTGATGCCATTGTGGTCCTGGCAGAGAAAGATAAGGATATCCTCCCTCAGGAATCCACAGCCCATCCTATAAACAAAGAATCTCACAAAATAGACACCTTGGGTAAGCAAGTCTTTGCTGCCTCAACGCTGGGCATGCGTATTGCTAGCTGCCAGGGTTATTTTTCTCAATACGAGTATGTTCTTTGGCATTCGCTCAAAGCAACGGTAGAAGCTCTGCCCGAGTCAGAGGTTAACTCAGAGCTGCTACAGACCATAACTAGAGGTATCGAGTCCAATAATCAACAGATTAAAGCTGCAATGGACACTTTCGATACTGCTTCCAGAGCAGTGGCTGGCATTTGCACACGTCGCTATTCCTTGCTGCGTACTTCAGGCTTTACAAATGTCACCCAACAAAAAGTCATGGCCTTACCCTTCGACGGTATGTATCTGTTTGGATCTCAAGTGGAGCAAGCACTAGAGGCTACTCAGAAGACTAGGTCTGCCATTAAGACAGCTAGATACCCACCAGCTCCCTCTTGGAGAGGTGGGAATAGGCGTCAGTTTCATAACTGTCAGTCCTTGCATGGCAAAGGCAGAGGAGGTTTTAACAGAAACCAAACTCCTCAGCCGCAAAAGAAAACGCAGCAGAAAGCCCAGGGCCCGAAAGCGCCCAGTGCTACCTTCTGAGTTTCCGGCCCAGATCCCACCTCAGCTGTCCGAGGGGGACTCTTCCTCGGCAGTAGGAGGTCATCTGACTCAGTTCTACGACCAGTGGAAGTCAATAACATCAGACAAATGGGTCCTCAGGATAATCCGCGAGGGGTACTCTCTCAACCTGTTGGAAACCCCTCCGGATCATCCTCCCAAGCAACAGCCCAGGCTGTCAGGTGCAGTCAGACCTTCTTGCTTCCGAGGTGCAAGGCCTTCTGAACAACAGGACAGTAGAAGTAGTTCCACTGCACCAGCAAAACACAGGTTCTACTCCCAGTACTTTCTGGTTCCAAAGAAAACTGGCGGCATGCACCCTATGCTCGATCTCAGAAAGTTAAACAAATTCCTCTGCAAGGAAAAGTTCAAGATGATATCATTTGATACTCTGCTACCTTTGATTCATCAACATGATTGGCTAGACTCCCTGAGAGGAGGAGAAGGATCTGGGTGTGCTCATCACAGGGTCAATGAACAACTCGGCACAGTGTAGGAAGGCAGCTGCAAAGGCCAACAAAATGCTGGGTTGTATTGCAAGGGGTATATCCTCAAGGAGGGAGGAGGTGATTCTGCCACTGTATAGGTCATTAGTTAGACCACACCTGGAGTACTGCGTGCAGTTCTGGTCCGTATCTGAAAGGGACATTAAGTTACTGGAGGGTGCAGCACAGAGCGACAAAGATGATCAAGGGTCTGGGGACTTATCATATGAGAGGAGGTTGAAGGAGTTGAACATGTACTCACTGGAGGAGAGAGAGACAGGGGACATGATTGAAACCTTTAAATACATGAAAGGAATAAACAAGACAGGTACAGAGGGGCTGTTCAAAGTAAGGAGGGAGGGCCACCAGGGGCCATGATATGAGACTGGAGCGAGGAAGGTTCAGGAGGGAGATGAGGAGACACTTTTTACAGAGGGTGGTGGCTGGGTGGAATCGTTACCTGCAGAAGTGGTATGCAGTAGAACAGTGGACTGCTTCAAGCGAGGATGAGGACAGGACAAGGGGAGGGTTAATGAAGGGGAAGGGTGGAAGGGAGGGGCAGCTGCAGAATAAGGGGTGCTAGCTGCACATTCGAGCAGACTTGATAGACCTCTAGGCCTTTATCTGCTGGCAAATTTCGTATGTTTGTATGAACATGCAGGACGCCTATCAACACATTCTCATACACCCAAAACATCACAAATACCTGAGGTTTGTGGCGTTGGGTCAACACTATCAATTCAGAGTCCTGCCCTTTGAACTATCCTCGGCGCCTCGAGTTTTTACAAAGTGCTGGGCAGTTCTCGCAGCGCATCTAAGGAAAATTGGAATTCAAGTATTCCCATATCTGGACCACTGGCTTCTAGCAAGTCCCTCCAAACAGGGGATTCTGGAGGCCGTGGCCACAGCCTCAGACTTCCTCACGTCCATGGGAGTCCTGCCGAACTTGAAAAAGTCGCAGTTGCAGCCCTCCCAGAAGCTCCTCTTCATAGGAACCCTTCTGGACACTGCCAGTGCAAAAGCATTCCTTCTGGAGGACAGGAGGAGCAATATCCTACAGATGGCCTGCTTCATCAGAGAATACAGCTCAGTTCGAGCTCTCTTGATGCAGCATCTCATGACATCCTCAGTCTTCACGGTGCCTTTGGCTCATCCTCACATGAGAACCACTCAGTGGATGCTCAGTACTCAGTGGTCGCCAACCACTCATCCTCAGTCCTTTCACATCAAGGTGACAGAACCACTGAAGCGGTCCCTCACCTGGTGGTCTCAGGAGGACAACCTTCTGAAAGGGTATCCCTTCGCCCCTCTGGATCCTCAGATCTCCATTACCACGGATGCATCCCTGATGGGCTGGGGAGCTCACTGCCAGGATCTCCACACCCAGGGCATGTAGACCAGGATGAGTCTCAACTCCACATACCTGTTCTGGAAATGAGGGCCGTCTTCTATGCAGTACGAGCTTTGAAGAACATACTCTGTCGCAAGAACATTCTCCTTCAAACGGACAGCAAGGCGGTGATGTATGACATCAAAAAACAGGGCAGTGCACACTCTTACCCATTATGCAGGGAAGCTATGAGAGTGTGGGAATGATGCTTAGAGCACAGTGCTCTGATTCAGGCAGTTTACCTCCCAGGAGTACAAAATGGACTGGCAGACTGTCTCAGCAGGACAGAGGCAGATCCTCACGAGTGGTCTTTCGACTTAACCATTGCTCAGTCACTCTTCGAAGAGTGGGGAACTCCGGACCTGGACCTTTTTGCGTCCCCACTCAACACAAAACTGCCTCTCTTCTGCTCCAGAAATCCAGGACCTGGCATTTTTTGTCAGGATGCATTCAGACTGCAGTGGACAAAATGCTTTCTATACGCATTTCCTCCTCTTCTTCCCCTAATTCAGAGGGTACTGCTCAAACTGGAGACTCGGGGGCAAAATGATTCTCATTGCCCCGTTCTGGCCTTGTCAGATCTGGTTTCCTCTAATCAACAGACTATCGGAAACCTCCCAGAAACTGCTTCCGCTTCAGATGAACCTTCTGAACCAGGGTCCTGTGGTCCATCCCAACCTGAAGTCACTTCACCTTCACACTTGGCTCCTGAGGAGATAGAAGTGAATAGGTTTAATGTTTCTCGTAGAGTTTCAGATATTCTTTTGGCTGCGCGCAAGCCGGCCACCAGAAAAATCTACACAGCTAAATGGAAGCATTTCTCTATCTGGTGTGTAAAATCCTCTTGGAATCCTTTAACCTGCCCACCGAATAAAGTCTTGAAGTATCTCTTAGACCTCTCAAACACAGGTCTGCAATACTCCACAGTCATAGTTCGTCTTTGTGCCATTTTGGCATATCATGAGCCGGTACTCTCCATGTCGCTGGCTCAGCTGCCCATAGTTAAGAGGTTTCTTAAAAGGATTCTGCATACTAGACCTCCTATTAGACGTCCAGTTGCAGCCTGGACATTAACGTTGTGCTAGACATGCTCACTCATAAATCTTTCGAGCCTCTGGCTACTTGCAAGTTGAAATTCCTTACTTGGAAGACGGCCTTCCTGGTGGCCATTACTTCCACTCGTAGAGTATCAGAAACATACGCTTTGGTCACAGACGACCCCCCCCATATCCCATACACTGTATTTCACAAGGACAAAGTGGTTCTTAGGGCTCATCCCTAAGTTCCTCCCTAAGGTCGTCTCAGAATTTCATCTGAATCAACCTTTAGTTCTTCTGACCTACTTTGCTAATTTCCAGAATGAGGGAGAGCGTACCCTTCGTTCTCTGGATATAAAAAGAGCTTTGCATTTCTATCTGGACAGAACTAAAGAAATTTGCAAGGCTCAACAACTGTTTGTCTCCTTCAGCACGACCCGGTTGGGTCAGCCTGTTGCTATCAGGTGCATTTCAGCGTGGCTGGTGGCATGCCTACGCCACTGCTGCTCCATGGCACAGGCCAAGCTGGAAGGCGGAGTGTACACTTACTCTACCAGAACAGTCACAGCATCTCTGGCGAAGTCGTAATGTCCCCATTGCAGACATTTGCAATGCGGCCACCTGGAGCTCCGTGCACACTTTTGTTAAGCACTATGCCTTGGACGTCCATGCCAGACAGCATCAGTCCTTTGGCAGGACAATTTTTAATAGACTTCTGTCCTAAAAGTGAGCTCCTCTCTCTCCTGCTGCCTGTCTTGGGGGATTATTTTAGCTCGGTACTCTCCCATTAGTGTGAATGAGTGGTGGAGACTTTATGTCAAGGAAGATATGGAAATTACATACCTACCATCATTCTTGATCTTCTTGGACGAAGTCTCCACCACTCATTACCATGCCAGCCATCCCCCGAGCTCACTTCTCTGTTTATGGTCTTCACTCCTTCAATCATTGGGCTGTGAAGACTTGGTTCTTTGACCCTTCTTACATGGGTCATTCGGACTATCTTATGTCCGATTTTTAGGTTAGTCATCTCTAGATTGGTTACGCTGCACCTCCTCGGAAAAAAAGGTACTGAGGCGGTTGGAGGGTTGACGCCGAGGTAGTCTGTACCGCGCGAGCCTGGCTAACGGTACCATCTCGGCGCTGGTCCTCCTGAAAAAGTTTGACTCCCACTGGGTCCTAGCACCTCCAGCGTACTCCCATTAGTGTGGATGAGTGGTGGAGACTTTGTCCAAGAAGATCAAGAATTACGGTAGGTATGTAATTTCCATTTCTTATCCACACTTGTTGGCATGTCCCTTTCCCTTTAAATCTTGCTGGAAGGTCTTCAAGCTGGCTCCTCCCACCCACCCAGGTGGTGTAACCCTTGACTCCGCCCCATGATGCGAGGTCTTCCTTTGCTCTGGAAGATTCAGGTTGCCTCCTCTTTCGCTTTTTGTAGGCCCTGGCTTGTAACCCTTCGGTTATTCCAGAAATTCTGCTCATTCGAGCTAGCGACTGTGATAATTGTTACTTTGTTATGGAAGATAAATCTTCCCCCGGATTTCGCTGGTGTCCATGCGGCCAAAAAATGTCGCCCACCGATCCGCATAACGCGTGCGTCTACTGCCTGGGTGTCTGCCATAACACCCAGACTTGCGACATGTGCCTTGCGTTTCACTCAAATGTCCTCAACAATTGTCTCTCACATCTTAAGTTGGGCAGGCCCGAGAAACTGAATCATCCGGTGAAATCAAAAGTGGCCCATTGGGTGGTCTCGCAGCTACAGGGTCTGCCAAGCAGTTGGAACAGATGCAGGCCTTCGAAGAAGCAGTGGCGCGGGTCGCAGAATCCTCTTCTCAGTCAATTTTTGTTCCCCTCAACCTGGGCTCCACGTTCTCGGATTCCAAGAGCTGTGTCAATCCCTCCCCACTAAGGGTGACGGACCTGCGGGCTCACATTCCTCTCTTTCCTGTAAGAAGGAATTGGATCCGAAACACACTTCATCTCGGCGAAGATGCTCTTGGGATCATGAGCGATTTCAGTCCCAGGAGCCAGCAGTATCAACCTCGGTAGAAATTGCTTCCTCGGTCGCTGGCTTCTCGGCCTTGCCGTCTGGCCAGTCGACGAGGTCTCAATCGACGAGCGTTGTCACCCGACGAGGCCGACGACTCTTTCACCATGACTCCAGTCCTGCGTCTTCCTGATGAGGAGACCCAGGTCGCTGGGGATCCCATCAAGGAACCAGTCCCTGATCCGTGTAAATCACCGGTTTCCCCGGTGTCACCTGAACGACTGAATCGGCCAGTCCGATCGAGGTCAAGATCTCGGACCCCCCTCAAACAACAGGCTGAGGAAGGCGCATAAGCACTCCAAAAAGAGGCGATGCCACCAGTCATCCTCGTCCTCCTCAGATGAGGAGAGGCTTTGGCGGAAACTCCGTCGACGCTAACAGGATTTAATGTGGCAGCAGCTGATTCTGTCCGGAGAGAAGCCGGCCACGGTTTCTACTCCGGCCACACTTGGCTTTCACCTCCTAGGCCGAAGCCGACTCCTCTGGAACTGGTCAAATCGGTTCCCCCGCCCGCGGAGCTGGACAAACCAGTCCTGGTTCAGCCAAAATCAATCTCTCCACTGATTGTGGTGGAGCTGCCACCTAAACAGTCTTCAGAAGGGGCTCCTACGAAGGATTCTTGGATGGTTCTGGGGCTTCCCCGCAGGATATCGGTCACCCTTACGCCTGATCATCTCAGGCGTATTGAAGGGGATCTTGGTGGCCAACCGATCTATCCCGATTCTTCGGATTTGGATGACACAGACCTACACTCTCACCCTCGGGATGATGAGTCTATCGGTAGTCTGTCAACAGAAGAGGGCCCTTTGTCATTTCAGGGGATTCTCTGCCTTATCTCCAAATCCACAGGGATGCCCCTGGAGCCTGTCCGGAAAAGGGTGGAATACCCTCTTACAGATATTCTTAAAAGCGGGGATATGTCCACGGAAGCCTTTCCTGTGGCTGAAGCTATTCCTGGCCTGGCCTTGGAGCTCTGGCAGCATCCTGCCTCCTGCCCAGCGCTATCTGCCCAGATGGCCCGCAAGTATGCAGTGCCCATTGGGTCCCTCTCGGGTTCACAGAACACCCCTCAGCCAAGGGATTGGTGACCACCTCTGTGTTCAGAAGCACAGGCAGCTCTGCTGACACTGATAGACTCCCGGACAAGGAGTCCAAAAAATTGGACCACACTGCCAGGAAGGTCTGTGCAGCTTCCTCTTTAGGCCTCTGCTAGGCAAGCTCGGCCGTCATCATGGCGCACTTCTCTCATGCCCTGTTGGGCTCCTTAGTGAAGTTCTCCCACACCTCCTCGTGGACCTTCAGACTACGGTCAAGCAGGTCAGGGACCAAGGCCGTGCCATTGCCAAGCAGCAGCTTTAGACGGCTTTGGACCTGGGGGACTCTTGTGCCCGCTCGGTGGCAGCCGCGGTTGCCTCACGCCGCAGGGCTTGGCTGAGGCTTTCCACCTTTACGGCAGATACCCAGCACAAACTCACTAATGTTCCTTTCCTGGGCACTGGTCTGTTCGGGCCAGGTGTGGATGGTCACCTTCAGCGAATTGAACAGTCCAATGCCACCTTGGACTCAGCCACTTCTGCTCAAAGTGCTCCTAGTGGCAAGAAGTGGCAGAAAAAGAAAAAGCCTTTTCAGCATCCTGCTTCTGCAGCCAAGCAGCCCTCCTATCATGGTGGGCAGCAACAGCAGGAACAGACTTGGAAGCCCTTGGCCCAAGTCCGGGCTCCACCGGCCTGCAGACAAGGAGGTCGGGGTTCAGGCCCTGGACCCTCTTCCTCTAAGCCTGCCCAGTGACAGAATAGGGGTTGCCACCCCTATCCCCGTCATGCCAGCTCTGGGTCCTCCTGTGGGGGGTCGGCTCCGCCACTTTCTTACCGCCTGACCTGCTGTTACCATGGACAGGTGGGTCTTAGAAGTGGTCGGCCAGGGTCTGCCTCTGGAATTCGAGCAGTACCCTCCCAGCCGAGCCGGCGCCCCATGGGAAGAGAGAGAGAGTATCAGCCCACACTCAGTCGGTTCTGAGAGACGACCTAGCCCAGCTCCTCCTCGAGTCAGTGGTTCGAGTGGCAGATCCTCCAGTCAACCCAGGGTTCGTTTCCAGGTACTTCCTGGTCCCAAAGCTGAGGGGGGGCTGGCGCCTGATTCTAGATCTGCATGACCTGAATCAGTATCTCAGGCCACACACCTTCAGGATGGTAACTCTGTCCCAGATCATACCATCCCAGGAGCAAAACATGTGGTTCTGCTCACTGGATCTACAGGATGCGTTCTTTCATGTCCAAATCTGTCCGTCCCACCAGCGGTTCCTCCACTTCAGAGCAGAGGGAACCCTATACGATTTCCGAGCCATGCCATTCGACCTGTCATCGGCCTCTCGGGTCTTCACCAAATGCATTGCAGTGGTGACAGCCCATCTCTGGCATCGAGGGGTCAGAGTGTACCCCTACCTCGACAATTGGCTCTTGGCAGATTCCACCCAGCAAGAGGTGGAGAGGTCTAGGGACCCGGCCCTCCAGACCTGCTCTCAACTTGGCCTCCTGATCAACGAGGCCAAGTCGGAGCGCGTGTCTTCTCAGGTGATATGCTTCATCGGGGCAGAGCTCAGTTCTTGCCGAGCCAGAGCCTGGCTCCCGATGGACAGGGCAGAGGTTCTCCCCTCCTTTGCCCAGTCATTTCTGGTTGGGTACTTGCACCCTGCCCGGGACATTCTGCGCCTTCTGGGTTACATGGCGGCCTGCACTACCGTGGTTTGTTGGGCCCGGTGGCGTATGCGCCCCCTTCAATGGGAGCTGGCTGCCCAGTGGACTCAGTGCCTAGGTCATTTCAGCCAGCTGATCACTGTGACGCAGAAGATATGGGACGCTCTCCAGTGGTGGACCATCCCAGACCGGTTGCAGGAGGGGATCCCGTTTGTCCGCCCAAGCCGGTGGTCGTCCTCACGACCGATGCCTCTCTCACAGGCTAGGGAGCCCACATGGGGAACAACAGGGCCCACAGGTTCTGGACCCCCAAGGAATCCTGATACCGTATCAACCTGTTGGAGCGCAGAGCGGTCAGACTGGCATTGTCAGCATTTGCTCAGCAGCTTTGGGGTCAAGTGGTTCAAGTCCAGACGGACAATACCACGACCATGCACTACCTCAACACACAGGGCAGCACGCACTCCCGGCTGCTCTGTAGGGAAGCGCTCTGCATCTGGACCTTCATGAGCCAACTGGAGGCAGATCTCCTAGCCATCCATGTGGCAGGAGCCTTAGATCAACTGGCAGATGCCCTCCGCCACATAGGCGAGACATCCCATGAGTGGTCTCTCCATCCAGACGTAGCTCACAGCCTGTTCTCCCACTGGGGCAAATCGATGGTGGACCTGTTTGCCTCCAGGGAAAACACCAAGCTGAGGCTGTTTCATGCCTGCCACCCTCAGCGGAGATCGCTGCAGGGGGATGCCTTCTCGAGGCCATGGACCCCAGGCTTCTTCTACGTCTTCCCTCCATTTTCCTTGCTCCACAGGGTGCTTCTCAAGGTGAGGAGGGACAAGGCGCAGGTGATCCTGGTAGCCCCAGGCTGGCCCCGCCAGTTCTGGTATCCAGATCTCCTCAGCCTCAGCAACAGGCTCCCAAGGCGTCTTCCAGCATGCCCGGACCTGATATCAGTCAGTCGGGGAAGGTATTCCATCCAGACCTTCAATCCCTGCACCTGACAGCCTGGTACCTTAGCGGCTAGAGTTTCAGGCTTTGGGCCTCTCTGAGGATGTACTCACAGTAGTGGAAGCATCCAGAAAGGAGTCGACCAGAAAGTGCTACGCCTTCAAATGGAAAAGGCTTTCCATTTGGTGCCAGGGCAAGGGCCTGGCACCTCTGTCCTGTGCTGTGGTGAGCATTTTAGACTACCCTTGGTCTCTGTCCAAAGGGGATCTTCGGTCTTCGACCCTTAGGGTGCACCTGGCAACCATCTCTGCTTACCTGGCGCGGGCCGGTCAGCATACGGTGGCACAGGAGTAGGTGATCTGGCACTGTTTCAAAGGCCTCAATTACATATCACGTCCGGTGTGTGTGAACCTCTACCTCCGTGGGATCTGCCGCTGGTTTTGGCAAAACTCATGGGCAAGCCAGTTGAACCAATGCACAAATGTGAGATGTCACACTTGTCATGGAAGACGGCCTTCCTGGTGGCTGTCACGTCTGCCAGAAGGACTGGGGAGCTCCAGGCTCTCTCAGTGGAGTCTCCTTATCTGGTCTTCCACAGGGACAAGGTTGTTCTGCACCGCCACCCGAAATTCCTCCTGAAGGCGGTGTCAGAGTTTCACCTTAATCTGGTGTTGACACTGCCTGTGTTCTACCCGAACTACACCTTGGATGCCGAGTACAGGCTCCATATTCTGGACCTGAGACATGCTCTCTCCTACTATAACGAGAGGACGGCAGAAGTTCGGGGAGAGGTTCACCAGCTGTTTGTCACCTACGCTGAAGCCACTCCTGGCAGGCCTGCTGCAAAGCAGACGATTGGCAGATGGATTACATCATGCATTGATCTCTGCTCTAGGTTGGCGGGCGAGGAGCCTCCCTAGATGGATAAGAGCCCATTCTCCCTGGCACTGCTGCGTCGGTGGCTGCTTCCAGGAACACCCCTATCCAGGAAATCTGCAGGGCTGCTACCTAGAAGACCGCAAACACCTTCATCACCCATTACCACATCGACCTTGAGTCATGCCGGGATGCTGGTTTTGGGGCCTCAGTTCTCCAGTCTCTGTTCCCTAAGTAGGGGATGTGCGCCTTGCCTCCCTCCTCCCAGAGAACTGCTAGGAGTCTGCCAATACCCGGGTGGGTGGGAGGAGCCAGCTTGAAGACCTTGCGGCAAGATTTAAAGGGGAAAGGGGACGTGCCATCAAGTGTGGATGAACAACATATACCACTCCTAGAACTACTGTTACAGGTGAGTACCCTGTTTTTCTTTATCTTTTTTTCCCTCCTCCCGAGGTGGAGGTGGGGGACAGAGACATGGTCCATTGGGTAGGGCCCCCTTCTCTTCTCCCTTGAGTCTCAGGAGGGACGCAACCAAGGGGGGGGCCCCTGTCCAAGGGTATCTTCTCCTTACCATATAGGTGGGGGGGACCCTGGCCATGCCTAAAATTCTTCTAGCTGCAACTGATCTCCTGTCCGGAGTTCTTCAAGAGTCTGAGGCTCGCACCACTGGTGTGGTTGGGTGGGTTCACTGTGTCAGACAACTTGGCCTGGATCTCCTCAGCTCCCCTGAGCAGGAGGGGCAGGGCACCATGCTGGGGTCTCCCTCTTGGCTCTTCCTTCTTTCTTCTTCTTTCCTTTCAGTGCTCTGGCTGGCTGTCTGTCCAGGGGCTGGGATGAGCTCCACACCCACGGGTCCTCCTCTGCCTCTGTCTGGTATATTCCTTTCCTTTATCTGTCCCTTGGGCTGTCTTGCCCCAGCCATCACTTTCTCTATCACTTTTTTCCTCTCACTGGTGTGCAGAACTGAGGCAGGGGAGGAGCCAGCACCAGTTATAGCCAACCCGCGAGCGCAACGCCGTGCGTCCACCTTGTGGGTGGCATCGTGGTGCTGACTCCTCTCCCTTGTGGCGAATGCCAAAAAAGAAAAGCTCCCGCGGGGTGCTGCACCTCCAGCTGACACCCACCAGTGACAAATGGTGAAGATACAGAGGAAGATCAAGAATTACAGTAGGTGTGTAATTTTCATTATAAAAAGGGTCTGAGAAATGGAGCTTTCTGATTGGCTGAAAACATTCTAACAGCCTTATGTTAATCTTTTATTAACATACATGTAGAGCTTAGCCATATGCTGAACAAGGTTTAACACTGTTTAAAATTTATTTATTATAATAACAATAAGGCACTCCCACATGTTATGTTAATGGTCAGTTAATCGCCCTCTAGGGGCATGTGGCACTCGGCTACACCTCGTGCCACAGTACAGCCCTAGAAGGTGATTAACAGACCATTAACATAACCCTTGGTCATGCCTTATTGCATAATTTACAGGTGAGTAACCTGTTTTTTCACTCCCCCTTTGCAGGAACCTACTGACCCAGGCTCAGGGGACCCTGGTCCATCCCAATCTCAAGTCCCTCTATCTGCATGCTTGGCTCCTGAGGACATAGCCATCACCAGGTTTGAGGTCTCCAACAGAGTGGCGGACATCCTGGTGGCTGCCTGGAAGCCTTCCACTTGAGCCACGTATGCCATGAAGTGGAAGCAGTTTGCCATCTGGGCTGCCAAGCATAATCTGAACCCTTTCACCTGTCTGGTGAGCCAGATCCTGGACTACGTGATCTCTCTGTCTGACTCTGGTCTCCAGTACTCCTCCCTCAAGGTGCACCTTTCAGCTCGTGTGGCCTTTCATGAATCCATGAGTGACTGCAAGATAACTTAGCTGGATGCCTCCTGTACCTTTTTAAGGGGCATCCTGCATCTGAACCTCTCCCAATCCGTTCTCCTGTCCCGGCTTGGGATTTGAATTTTGTTTTGGAGAAGCTGACCCTGTCTTCTTTTGAGTCAGCCACAACTTGCAAGCTACGCTTTCCCTCTTGGAAAGCGTTATTTGTTTTTGAAACTTATATTTATTGATTTTACAATGCAGCAGATACAAGTATGGCCTGTAGGACAGTGCATTTCCATAACAAAAACATCATCAGTGAAGAGACAGTATCTTTAACACTCCTAATTTGGTACATCATGTGGGGGTTTCAGCCATTAATACATTAGTACATTCCAAAAATAGGTAATTACAAATGCTATTACAGCCATGAGTGGGGAAATTCTTCAATTAAACTGCCCTATAACACAAAAAATGTCCACCCCTTTTAATAGGTGTTACTTCCCCAACCTCCTACATCGGAGAAAAAAACAAACAGAAAATAAGCACCCTCTCCTCCCTGCACCAATCCACACGATTAGCAATAAAACAAAAATCTCTTTACGGGGCTTGTTAATAACTTCTACTTATGTCCCCAATACTGCAACTCCATTAATTGTTCTTAGGTCGCAGGAACATTAGACCTTAAACTAATATAACAAGTAAATAGTAAAACTGGTCAGGCCAAACATACCATTACAGGGTTGCTAAGCTACGTCACAAGAGCGAATATGCTAAGACTCCTCTTATTTAGTGCACAACAGCTGCTGATTTTAAGATAAAGCGTAGAAAACAGTTATTCATAACATCACCAGCATATTAAAATGCACAGTATTATAGAATCAGTGTTCGATTTGTTAAGTGTCCATGTCTGCATTAGTCCTTCTTTCCAGCTTTTACTTACTGAACCCTAGTCCTCCGAGGTTCAGGTATGTTCTTCCTCCTGTGTATCAGGGTCCAAGTCCCAGCTGAGTAATCCTGCTCAATCTGAGTGAGGAGTTTGCTGGCCTCCATCGGATCCGAAAAATGGTAAGTCTTACGCCCCATAGGCAATCTTGAGACCTCGCAGCATCAGCAGGACATGATGAACCACAAGCTGGCACAGTTTCGATCGAATGCCATCAAAGGCCCTATGGCGCTGCCTCGTGGCATAGCTCAAGTCAGGTAAAACATCAATAGGGACCTCCTACCATTTAGAGAGTCCTTGTTTACACACCATGGACAGTACATAGTCCCTTTCCTTCACTGAACTTAAAACGACCAAAACTGCTCGTGATGATGGGTAAGCAGAGTCCACATATAATCGGGCCCATCTGGCGTTCACTCTATAGGCCTGTAGCACGGAGATTGGGGAGTCGAGGTGCAGGAAATCAGGGAGCCACTGCTCAATGAACCTGTCTAATGCATCACCCTCCGATTCCTCTGGTATGCCCAAAATTCTAATATGGAACGTCCAGTCCCCATTTTCTAGAGTTTCCAAGCGTAAAGACAAAGCAGGTAGTTCTCTTTAACTATACCTGAGTTGTTGCCACCAGTGCCTTTTCTGCCATTTTACTTGCCCCTTGAGCTGAATCATCCACCAATTGTAGTTTTATTTCTACCACCTGAATCCTAGTGGTAAAGTCATACATTTTTTTATCGATCATTTGGATCGCTTTGAGTAATGCAGCACTAGAGGGTTGGGTAGACGTAGTGTCCAGAGGATTCTTTGCTTTACCAGGGCCTGCTTGGGAGTCTTTCTGCTTAGCTGTGTCTCCTCCCATCATTGTTTTTAGGTATCTCATTGCTTAAAATTGGCCAAATTATATATGTCTGCAATCCTCCGGAGTTCAGCAGTCCAATTATAACCTTTTAGAGTAATAAAAGTTCACTTTCAATGATGTAATTTGCCAATCAAAGATAAATGAGTGCAGAGCTGTAGGAGAGTGCTGCTTTCCAGCTCGGCTGCTAGCCATGCCCCTGGAAAGTGTTATTTTTAGTTCCCATTACTTCTGCTCAAAGAATTTCAGAGCTTCAGGCCCTCTGGTGCATGGAGCCTTATTTGATTTTCCACGAAGTCGGTGTCTTTTCGCACAAATCCTAAGTTTCTCCCTAAGGTGGTCTCAGAGTTTACACTCAACCAATCTATCCACCTTCATGTTTATTTTCCAGTGTGCACCAGTCAAGGGGAAGCACTGCTCTATTTGTTAGATGTGTGCAGAACTTTGAGGTACTACCTGCTCTGCACCAAAGAATGTAGAAAGTCGAAGCAGTTGTTTGTTTTCTTCGCCCCAGGTAGAGAGAGTGCTTCAGTGTCTAAGCAATGTTTATCCAAATGGTTGTCTAATTGCACTCTGTTCTGCTACAATGAGTACAGCAAAGATTTGCCTGAAGTGGTTAAAGTTCATTCCACTAGAGGCATGGCTACTTCTGTGGCTTGTTTCCGAGGGGGCTCAGCCACTGACATCTGTGTGGTTGCCACCTGGGGTACCGTCCATACTCTCACCAAGCACTACAGTCTGGATATCGCCTCAAAAGCCTGCGCAGGTTTTGGCAGGGCTGTGCTGCAGGGCCTCCTGTCTTAAGTTTATGGCGGGCCCTCCTCCCAGGCTATCTGTTTGCACCTGTAACTGCTTGGAACTCATTCATACTGAGTGACCTGATGACTGAGATCCCCCCGAAGAAGATAGAATAGTTACGTAAGAACTTACCGTAACAATAGATCTTGAGGATCTTAGTCATCAGGTCTACTCACCACCATCCCCTTCTTGGGGCTCTTGTACTGGAACTGGCTCTCTGGTGTATCCAGCCTTTCATATAGGCCTGAGCACCTCTGTCTCACCCCTTGGTCCCCCATGGCTAGAGCAATGCTCCCTTTGTCTCCAGGGGAAAGAAATGAAGAGGGAACAGGGCCGCTCACATCTTTATAGTATTGATGGTGTGGGTGGCCCCAGTTGTACAGCTGAAAATCTTCTGTGTGGATCCTGCTTCATTGACGGTGAAGTTCCTATGGTGTGACCGAATGACTAAGATCCCCTCAAAGATATACTGTTATGGTAAGTTCTTAACGTAACTGTTCTTTATTAGGATTGTGAGTAACCCCCTACATTACAGCATTGCTCAGTGGATCTCTGATTATGATCACAGTGGGTGATTTGATGCGATGCAAACACTACTGAATGTAGCGCAGCAGTTTTGGTTTTATTTGCCTCCCACCACACAGCAACACAAATACGTAACATTTTAACTAGTTAGGTCATACACATTATTCAAAAGTTTGTGTGATCAAAACCAAGCTCATCATTGAGTGAGTGAGTGTGTGTGTGTGTGTGTGTGTGTGTGTGTGTGTGTGTGTGTGATCCTTATGTGAATACTGTGGACATTATGAAGAAAATAAAAAAAAAAACATACACAGCATAAAGTATATTTCATCATGTTGCATTTCTTGATTGCTGTAATTAATATTGTAGAAAGGGACGGTGTGATCCAAATTGTGTTAGATATAATTTAAATTGGCAACAAGGAATAAAGCAGAAGAGGTTCACGAAATGGGAATTGCACATGATCAAACAATGAGCAAGTGAATAATTGGAGGTTAGAAACAGAATCCTTATCCAAACTATTAGACCTCACTGGCTGCCGGATGTATCTCGTAATGCAATGTAGAGCATTGCCCATTACATTGCATAATTTTTGTTGGATGCGTTTAAGAAAATGTAACAATTTGGGACCAGGCATCTGAATTTATGGAAACTCTGCAGATAGTGAACTTATATCTCATGTATTACCTTTGATCCAGGGCTGGGGATTTGCAAACACATTTTTATAAGTTGATTCATTTTGTTTTTACATGAAATACAAATTATTAAATTACTTTTATAACCCATTTTACGCACACTCAGTACTTCTGTGTATGCAGATTTTCTGAACACGAGTGTAGAAATGTCAGAGGATAATTTTATGAAATTAAACGTCAGAACCAAATTGTCATTCTGATATAAATTGTCACATCGAGTACACTGATCACTTATTAATTTGAGAAATATAAGCATCCGTGTATGATTACATTTTCAAGATCAGCTGACAACTTGTCAACCATCCAGAAAAGCATGACTGTAATTAAATTTATGGCTGACATGCTTCACTTGTTGAAGAGCTTTAAAACTGTTTGTACATTACAGTATTTAACTGTAATAATCTCATCACACGTAAAAAAAATTAAAAAAAAAAAATTGTGAAACATTGATGCAGAGTAATTATTCTAGGGACATGGATATGTTGTTTATCCACACTTATTGGTATGTCCCTTTCCCCTTTAATTCTTGCCGGAAGGTCTTCAGGCTGGCTCCTCCCACCCACCTGGGTGGTATAACCCTCTCTCTGCCCCATGACGCCAGATCTTCCTTTCCGCTGGAAGATGCAGGTTACCTCCTCTTCGCTACCCACATTTTGTAGGCCCTGGCTTCAAATTCTTCGGATCCTCTGAAGAGTTGGTTCGTTCGAGCTAGCGATTGCAATTTGTGCTGTTCGATCATGGAAAATGAATCTTCCCCCGGTTTTCCCCGGTGCCCGTGTGGCCAGAAAATATTGCGCACTGATCCTCATACCGTGTGCGTGTACTGCTTGGGTGTCGGCCATGACACCCAGGCTTGCAAGATATGTCTCGATTTCTATCTGAACGTCATTGATTATCGTCTTGCACGCCTCAAGTTGGGCAGGCCTGAGAAACATAATCCTCCAGTGAAATCCAAAGAAGCCCGGTGGGTGGTCTCCATGGCTACAGGGTCCACCGAGCAGTTAGAACAAATGCAGGCCTTCGAGGAAGAAGCGACACGGGCTGTTGAGCTCTCCTCTCGGCCAGTTTTTGCTCCTCTCAACCTGGGCTCAACATTCTCGGGTTCCTTTTAGGAGTTGTGCCAATCTTTCCCCACTAAGGTCGAGGGACCTTCGGGCTCGCATATCTCCCGGTCTCGTAAAAAGGACAAGGAACCGAGAGAGTCTTCATCTCGGCGGAGACGTTCTTGGGGTCATGCGCAATCTCGGTCCCAGGAAACTGCAGTCTCGACTTCGGTCAAAATTGCTTCCTCGGCTGCTGGCTTCTTGACTTTGCCGTCTAGTCAGTCGGCCAAGGCCTTTATCGATGCAGTTGAGATCACTCTCGATCCTGTTGATCTGTTGTCTCCAGACAAGGCCGTCAACTCCTTGAATAGGACCCCGGTCCTGCCCTTTTCTGATGAGAAGACCCAGCCAGCTGGGATTCCCATTGAGGAACCGGTCCCTGATCCGGGGAAATCACCGGTTCCCCCGGTGTCTCGCGAGCGAACGACTCAGCCAATCCAATCGAGGTCGAGATCGCAGACTCCATTGCCCAACAGGCTGAGGAAAGCGCATAAACGAGCTAAAAAGAGGCAACGCCACTATTCATCCTCATCCTCCTCGAATGAGGAGAGGCTTCGGCAGAAACTCCGTCGACGCTACGAGGATTTAATGTGGCAACAGCTGATTCCATCCGGAGAGAAGAATGCTTCGGTTTCCACCACCGCCATTACTTGGCTTTCATCTCCTAGGCCGAAGCCAACTCCACTAGAACCGGTAAAATTGGTTCCCCCACCCGCAGAGCCCGCTACACCTACCCTGGTTCAGCCAAAATCGGTCTCTCCACTGATTGTGGTGGAGCCACCACCTAAACAGTCTTCAGGAGGGTCTCCTACGAAGGATGCTCGGACTTTCATGTAGGTTATCGGTCACATTTACACCTGACCAGCCCAGGCATGTAGAAGGGTACCTTGGTGGCCGACTGATTTATCCGTATTCTTCAGATTCGGATGACACTAACCTCCACTGTCATCCGCTGGATGATGAGTCTGTTGGTAGTCTGTCGATGGAGGAGAGCCCTTCGCCATTTGGGGGGATTCTCCGCCTTATCTCTGAATCTACAGGGATGCCCCTGGAACCTGTCCAGAAAAGGGCAGAGTATCCTCTTACAGATATTCTTAAAAGAGGGGATACCCCCACGGAAGCCTTCCCAGTGGCAGAGGCCATTGCTGGCCTGGCTTTGGAGCTATGGCAGCACCCAGCCTCCTGCCCAGTGCTGTCTGCCCTGATGGCCCGCAAGTATGCGGTGCCCACTGGTTCCCTCTCGGGGTTCACGGAACATCCCTTGGCAGAGGGGTTAGTGACCACTTCTGTGTTCAGATGCACAGGCAGCTCTGCTGACACTGATAGACCTCGGACAAGGAGTCCAAAAACTGGACCACACTGACAGGAACATCTATGCAGCCTCCTTTCTAGGCCTCCATCAGGCAAGCTCAGCCGTCGTCAGGCGTATACTCCCATGCCCTCCTGGGCTCCTTGGACAGAGCTCTTCCACACCTCCCCGCAGGCCGTTCAGACTACAGTCAAGCAGGCCCAGGACCAGAGGCAAGCCGTTTGCCAAGCAGCTGAGCGGCACTTGGATCTCAGGGACTCTTGTGCCAGTTGGTGGCAGCCACGGTTTGCCATTGTGCAGCAGGGCTTGGCTGAGGCTTTCCACCTTTACGGTGGATACCCAGCATAAACTCACTGATGTTCCTTTCCTGGGTACCAGTCTCTTCAGCCCAGGTGTAGCTGGTCACCTTCAGCGAGTCGAGTAGTCCAGTGCCACCTTGGACTCAGCTACTTCTGCCCAAAAAGATGCCCCTGGCTGTAAAAAGCAGCAGAAGAGGAAGAAGCCTTTTCGGCACCCTGCTCCTGTGGCCAAGCAGCCCTTCCTTCAGGGTGGGCAGCAACAGCAGGCACAGACTGGCGCCCGCCCCAAGCCCGCCTCACCAGCCGCAACGAGGCCGGGTTCAGACGGTTTCCAATCTGGACCTTAACTGTGTCCCAGATCATACCATCCCTGGAGCAAAGCATGTGGTTCTGCTCACTGGATCTACAGAACGCATTCTTTCACGTCCCAATCTGTCCGTTCCACCAGCTGTTCCTCCGTTTCAGAACAGAGGGAACCCTATACGTGTTCTGAGCCATGCCATTTGGCCTGTCATCGGCCCCATGGATCTTCACCAAATGCATTAAAGTGGTGGCAGCCCATCTCAGGCATCAAGGGGTCAGCGTGTACCCGTACCTCGATGATTGCCTCTTGGCAGGTTCCACCCAGCAAGAGGTGGAGAGGTCCAGGGACCTGCACCTCCAGACCTGCTCTCAACTTGGCCTCCTGATCAATGAGGCCAAGTCGGAGCTCGTGCCATCTCAGGTGATATGCTTCATCGGGGCAGAGCTCGACTCTTGCCGAACCAGAGCCCGGCTCATGCGGACAGGGCGGAGGTTCTCTCCTCCTTTGCCCAGTCATTTCTGGTTGGGCACTTACACCCTGTCTGGGACTTTCTGCAACTTCTGGGTTAAATGGCGGCCTGCAGCAGCATGTTCCATTGGGCCCAGTGGCATCTGCGTCCCCTTTAATGGGAGCTGGCCGCCCAGTGAACTCAGAGCCTAGGTCATTTTGACCAGCTGATCACTGTGACCCAGAAGATGTGGGATGCTCTCCAGTGGTGGACCATCCTAAACCATCTGCAGGAAGGGATCCCGTTTGTCTGCCCCAAGCCGACAGTCGTCCTTATGACCGATGCCTCTCTCATGGGCTGGGGAGCCCACATGGGGAACAATAGGGCCTACTGATTCTGTACCCCTGAGGAGTCCTGATACCATATCAACCTGTTGGAGCTCATAGCGGTGAGACTGGCGTTGTCAGCATTTGCTCAGCAGCTTCAGGGTTAAGTGGTTCAAGTCCAGACAGACAATACCACGACCATGCACTACCTCAACACGCAGGGCAGCACGCACTCCCGGCTGCTGTGCAGGGAAGCGCCCCACATCTGGACACTCGTGAGCTGACTGGAGGCGGATCTCCTAGCCATCCATGTGGCAGGAGCCTCGAATCAACTGGTGGATGCTCTCAGCCACGTAAGTGAGATATCCCATGAGTGGTCTCTCCATCCAGAGGTAGTTCACAGCCTGTTCTCCCACTGAAGCAAACCGATGGTGGACCTGTTCGCCTCCAGGGAAAGCACCAAGCTGAGGCTGTTTCATGCCCACCCCCTCAACGGGGATCACTGCAGGGGGATGCCTTCTCAAGGCTATGGACCCCAGGTCTCTTCTACGCTTTCCCTCCATTTCCCTTGATCCACAGGGGGTTCCTCAAGGTGAGGAGGAACAAGGTGCAGGTGATCCTGGTAGCCCCAGATTGGCCCCGCCAGTTCTGGTATCCAGATTTCCTCAGCCTCATCAACAGCTCCCGAGGCATCTACCAGAATGCCTGGACCTGATATCTGGCAATAAGGGGAATGAATTCCATCCGGACCTTCAGTCCCTGCACCTGACTGGCAAACAGGATGCTGGGATGCATATCTAAGTGGATCAGTAGTAGGAGAGAGGAGGTTATACTGCCCTTGAACAGGTCACTGGTAAGGCTGCATCTAGAGTATGGAGTTCAGTACTGGTGCCCGCACCTCAAAAAGAACATTAACCTGCTGGAGAAGGTCCAGAGGAGGGCTACCAAGATGACAGCCGGTCAGCAGGATAAGGCATACAAGGAGAGGCTGAGGGCACTGAACATGTGCTCACTGGAAGACAGGAGAGAGAGAGGGGGGACATAATTGGAACCTTCCAATACTTGAAAGGGATAAATAAAGTTGATAAGGAGAGTCTCTTTAAGCTGAGTGGCAACCATAACACGAGGGGGCACAGTCTTAAGCTGGAGGGTGGGAGGTTTAGGAGGGAGGTCAGGAAGAACTTCTTCACAGAGAAGGTGGTGGGCACTTGGAATGCGCTGCCGGAAGAGGTCATCTCGTTGAAGACAGTGGGCAGCTTTAAGAGAGGCTGGCATAGGCATAGGGGAAGGTAAAGATCATGGGTGGGGAGGATGGGAGGAGTGGGGAGGGAGGGCAGGGACATTAGCTCAAGCTGTGGACCCTGCAATACGAGCAGACATGACAGACCAAATGGCCTTCTTTTGCTGGCTTCTTCGTTTGTTCATATGACAGCCTGGTTCCTGAGTTTGTAGAGTTCCAGGCTTTGGGTCTCTCCAAAGATGTACTCACTGTAGTTGAGGCATCTAGGAAGGAATCGACCAGGAAGTGCTATGCCTTCAAATGGAAGAGATTCTCCATTTGGTGTCAGGGCAAGGGCTGGGTCATTCTCCTGTCAAGTGGCTAGCATTCTGGACTACCTTTGCTCTCTCTTCAAGGGGTCTTTGGTCAGCGACCCTTAAGGTGCACCTGGCAGCTATCTCTGTTTACGGGCATGGGCCAGTCAGCTGACGGTGGCATAGGAGAAGGTGGTCTTGGCGTTTCTTCAACGCGCTTGACCATATTTCCCTCTGGTGCGTGAGATCTACTGCTGGTACTGGCAAAGCTCATGGGCAAGTCATTCTAACGGATGCACAGGTGTGAAATGTCACACCTGTCATGGAAGACCACCTTCCTGGTGGCTATCACGTCAGGCAGAAGGATTGGGGAGCTCCAGGTGCACTCTGTTGAGTCTCCTTATCTGGTCTTCCACAGGGACAAGGTTGTCCTGTGTCCCAACCCGAAGTTCCTTCCGAAGGTTGTGTCTGAGTTTCACCTGAACCAGGTGATGACTCTGCCAGTGTATTACCCCAGTCACACCTTGGAGGCCAAATGCAGACTCCATGCTTTGGACCTGAGATGAGCCCTTGCTTATTACAAGGAGCGCACAGCTGAAGTTCAGGGAGAGGTTCGCCAGCTGTTTGTCACCTACGCTGAAGCTGCACGTGGCAGACTTGCAGCCAAGCGGACAGTTGGCAGATGGATTACATCATGCGTTGATCTCTGCTATAGGTTGGCGGGTAGGGAGCCTCCCGGAGAGCTAAGGGCTCATTCCACCTGCTACACCGCTGCGTCGGTAGTTGCTTCTAGGACATCTCTATCCAGGAAATCTTCAGGGCTGCTACCAGGAAGTCAGCAAACACCTTCATTTACCACTACCACATCGCCCTAGAGTCACGCCGAAATGCTGGTTTTGGGGCCTCAGTTCTCCAATCTCTTTTTCCTAAATAGGGGAGTGCGCCTTGTCTCCCTCCTCCCAGAGAACTGCTAGAAGTCTGCTATGTTCTGTGGATAAGAACAACATATCCACATCCCTAGAAAAACAGGTTACTCACCTATAACAGTAGATCTTCCTGAACATAAAGTCTCCACCACTCATTCAGTTAGGGCGGAACGGGAGCCAAAAATTCTACCTCGGCGTCGACCCTCCAGCCACTTCACAGATCTTCCCTTCTGTACAACAGCAACTAGTCGTTCAGTATTTGGTTAAGTTTTAGTATATTCATTATTTATTTAATCGTTTTTAAAAAAGAAGTTTTTTCTTTTTTTCAAACAAAAGAACAGAGAAGTCTTCTTCAGCCCACCTTCAATGGAGTCAACCATGAACGGGGCTGGTGAGTAGGGAGACTTGCATGAAAGCTGTCTTAGCAGCAGGGCTGGGTCTGGTCCACCAGCCTCTACGGGGTCTGACTACGGGCAGTACGATTGTACAGGAGGGAAGAGGCGGTCTTCCTGAAAGCACAAGAAAAGCAGGCCTGTTCGATCTTAAGTCGGGGGCAGCACCGCTTCGACCTTGAGTTTTCTTCGTCCCACTGGTCGAAGAGCAAATGGTACCGCTGGAAGTCACCCTCTGGTACGTCTGCACAGTGATAGTCGGTAGCGAGGGACAGAAGGCCGACTCCGTCGGGGTCGCCTGTGGCCGCTGTTCCCAGTAACCAGCTTTCTCAACTCCATAGTCCCTCCCTGCCCTGTGGGGGGGGGGGTCCTCCAGTGAGCAGTTTCATCATTTGGCCACTCTTATGGAGCAGTGAGTTTAGCAGTTTTACTGACTTCCCAAGCCTGCGGGCCGACCCGGGGCCTTCAGGCCTGGGGCTTTGAACCACAGGCGGGGCAGTTAGGTCAGCCTAGTCACGCAGCACCTTCTTGGTGCCATCGATGCCGCACTCTTGTGCTTTTTCCCCCTCACATGGCTGTGGCACAGGGGCCAGCACAGGTACTACCTTCTCCTACTCATGTTTTAGATCTTTATCCTTGAGTGCCCCAGGGTTTGGGTTGGGGTCTCCAGGGACTCGCATGCTGCGGTTGCGGTGCCGAACCGACTCTGGTTTGGCAGCATCATGTCTGGCGTCAGCGCCGTTTTCAACAACGCCGAGGTGCCGGGATTTTCGACTCCACCCGAGTAGAGCACCTCCTCCTGCTCTCTCTTCCTCCTTTCTTTATATACTATCCTCCTGGGCTAGTGGGAGATGATATTGAGCCTAAGCCTGATCCTGATCCGTGATTAGGAGAAAACTTCGATGAAGAGTCATCCTTCGGAGTAGAAAGTAAGCCCTGTACTTCAGCAGAGTCTTTGGTGGAGGACCTGTCCTTTAAATCTGTACTGAAGAATATGAATTCCACCCTCTCTCTCCAGACTTTGGAGGGTGATCTGGGGAAGCTGTTGCTCCTTCAATATCTGCATGTCCCGGAAATCCCCGTGGATGTGACACCTCCAGTACAGCCCTCTTTCGAGACTCTCTCACAGATGGTGTGGAACAATCCAGCGCTTAATCCTTCCGTGGCCAAGTCCATAGACTGAAAGTACGCTCCCCCTAAGGACTGACCAAGCCTGGCCTCTCAAGTCTTTGCAGACGCCATAGTGGTCTTGGCAGAAAACAACAAAGCTGTTCTCCCTCAGGAGTCTACGGCTTATCCAAATCAAATCAAATCAAAATGTATTTATAGTGCACTTTTCTTAAACCAAAGCGCATACACAGTACAGTATAAAATTAAGTATATAGTCTAAAAAATATACAAAATAAAAAGGCAGCAATATAGACTAAATAGAGTCCCCAAAAGCTACATCAGATAAGTAGGTTTTTAATGAGGACATGAAAGACTCGTCGGACAGGCACTCTCTAATCCGGCGAGGTAGAGAATTCCACAGGGTCAGGGCTACAAAGGAAAAAGCCCTAGTGCCCGATGTTTGAAGATGGACCCTGGGAACCTCTAGTAGTCCCTCGTCGGTGGAGCACAGCGAGTGGGAAAGGGATAATGCCAAAGGAGGTCTTGCAAGTAACCCGGTCCCTGTCCATGTAGGGTCTTATAGGTCAGCAATGCGACCTTGAAGGTGATACTCCATCGCACCGGCAGCCAGTGCAGTTCGCGCAGCACAGGAGTGATATGGCTGGAATCTTCCTTGTCAATCTTCACCATTCATTACTGCTGGGTGTGGCGAGCCGCACACCCGCCATGGGATTTTTTATATGGAGAATTCGACGCACCGCTATATGAAAAGGGGTGGCCGCTAGGCCCGCAGACTCCTCCTTCATCCCAGTTCTGTTTCTCCCGCCATCGAGGTTGCACCTGCTACACGGAGCCAAATTAAGTACTGCATCATAGGCCGCATTTTTCTCGAAGCCTTCATCCTGTTTTCTCAACGTCATCGACCGGTAAGACTGTTCTGTTTTTCTATATTATTTCAACACTGCCGAGAGCTTTTCTGTGTTTTCCTTATTTGTTTCGCATCATGTCTGGTTTGGGGGCAAAATGCCCCTATGCGCCGGTGCCCTTGTGGCCGGCAGTTTTCCGTCACGGACTGTCATGATGTTTGTCTCCGGTGCCTGGGACCCTACCGTGATATGGATCATTGCGACGCCTGTTTCTCCATGGATCGCCGTGTGTTGGAAGTCCGCTCATTTAAAGTCGGACGAGCTCCACCGACTTTTGGAGGGCGGCGGCGTAGGGCTTCCAGGCCAGATCTCGACCCTTCCTCCGGGTCCCGTCCGAGCTCTCGGCCCAGCAAGGAGGAAGCCTCCTCCACTTCCAGCCTTTGCGAGGAGGAGGTTTCTTCTTCGGCGCGCCGAGGCAGTGTGATCCCTTTCCGGGGAGTCGTTGCTGCATCCCATCGATCACATGCGTGGAGGTGCAGGCTCCCCGGTGTCAGCGGGG
Source organism: Neoceratodus forsteri (assembly GCA_016271365.2). Classification (NCBI taxonomy): domain Eukaryota; kingdom Metazoa; phylum Chordata; order Ceratodontiformes; family Ceratodontidae; genus Neoceratodus; species Neoceratodus forsteri. The sequence continues at coordinate 1,057,596,548 of CM028130.1, read as the reverse complement.
CTCCCTGGTTGCGGGCCCGCTCTGGTGGACCCTGTTCCCGCTCTGCCTTTGTTGTCGAGAGAGTCTGGCGCAGCTCACGCTGCCCGGTGACTTGGGCAGGACCATCCGGTGGTGCCATTCTGGGTCTTGGTGCCGGGGACTGGGGCAGGCGCGCCCGGCCATCACCGTTCCTTGGTCTCGGTGCCCATGAGCTGGTGCTGGGGACTTGGTCAGCGCCATTAGTGGTGCCACACTGGGCCAAGGCGCTGTCTGCGGCACCAGGGACTCGGGCGGTGCTGCCAGTGGTGCCGTCTTGGGCCTCGGCACCATTCTCAGCGCCGGGGACTCAGATGGCGCCATTCGCAGTGTGGCCCAACTACCTGGAGCCGCAGAAGGTGTGGACGACTCTGCGGACGTGGTTGGCATCGTGGCCTACAGCAGTACCAGGCCTGGTGTCACCTCTGGGCAGGTTTCTGCAGCTGTTGCGATGGAGTCTTCCCTTGTCAACCCCTCCTCGGAGGAGGACAATTCAGGTGAGGATCCAGACTAACGGCTGGAGTCCTCGGGCTCGGAACCTCCTGTAGGCCGCAAGGCTAGACATTCCAGTGTTGCTCTCCCAGAGTCCACGGAGCTGGTTAGCCTGGATGATTCCATGGTTAGAGGTGGCCTGGAGTCTTTCGTGGTGGACCCTTCGGGTGTTCTGGAGAGGATACCCTCTTCTCGGAGGTCCCTGGCAGCTGCCGTTTCTGGTGCTGCTCGGGTCCTTCAGCAGAGGGGGGAGGACTCTGCCTTGGCGAGTTCCCTTCGGGGTCTCGCTCAGCAGGGATCTCCACCACTGGTCACGAGGAAGAGGGCTGCTTTGGAGTCCGAAGGATTGAGGGGCAGAGGTCAGGAGCGGCGACAATTCACCACCACCCTGTGGGGTGTGGGGAGAAGCCAGGCGCTGATCCTCGCCTTTCTCTTAAGGTCTCTAAAGCACCTTCTGGTGGCAGTTCTGAGGGCTGCCCTACTGGACTCATGCAATCCCAGGTGCGTCACAGGGGAGATTCCCTTTCAGGGCTCTTTCCGGAGTTGCCTCTTACCCTTTCTACTACACAACCGGGCACGATCTCAGGGTCCCCAGTCTTGGCGGCGGTGTTACCTGGATCCCAGAGCCCTGGCGGAGGCAGGCACCTGCTGTTAGCTGCCCTCACAATCCCTCTGCAACCACCTCCTCTCTCCCAGGCCATATGGGGCCCACTGGGCCATTAACTTGGGAGGCGTTCAGAGCTTCTACAGTGCCTCCCATCCTATGTCAGAGCCATGGACGAACAGGTTTTCCACCTGTCCCCCCCCCCTCCGCAGGAGTCTTCAGAGCATTCAAGCTCTACTTCCACTTCGTCTTCCTCCTCTGAGGAAGAGGAACCTTCTGTCCATCTTTCCTCTGACGCTGATTTCACAGACTGTCAGCATTTCCTTTCGAGGATGGTTTCGGAGCTTCGTATTTCCTACATCCGTAGGGACAATACTGATCGGCAGACACGTGCTTTCCTTAGTGAATTCAGTGCTCGCCATCCGGTGGTGCCTTCCTGGCTGATCCCCTTCCAGGAGGTGTCTATCCGCACCTGGCAGTCTCCAGCCACTCCTTCTCCAGCTCTGGGAGACTGCAGGAGATGGTATTGTGTCCCCCATGAGTCTCTAGGTTCTCTGCCTCGACCTCCTTCGGGTTTGACGTCCCTAGACACTCCTTCTGGGCTTCGGCGCCTGGGGCACGACAGGCCTCCGGATTCTGATTCTGCTGAATTTGACCGGTGGGGACAAAGGGTTTTCTCTTCCAGTCGTGGGTTGTTATGCATCTCATCTCATTAGGCTCACCACGCTGCTTACAACAGGCATCTGTGGTCAATGCTGATTCAAGTCTTAGCCTCTTTGCCTGACTCAGAGCAATCTAGACAAGCCATTGCCCTCTCTGCACAGGGTCTGGAGCTTGCAAGACACCAAGTGAGGGCATCCTACGATGCCAACAAGGTGGCATCCAGACTAGTAGGGACAGCGATCTGCATGAGGTGGACGGCATGGCTTCGTCTCTCCAGACTGTCACCCATTGCCCAGCGTAGGGTGGCTAACTCTGCCTTCTGGGGAACCCGCCTTTTTTCCCACAGGGTGAGGAGGCTTCTTCAGGGGCAACCTCCCTCCCCCAACCCACGGGGGACATCTCCTCCTCTTCCTCCTCACCCACCCTAGACTTCCTAGTCTATTGGTTAGGGTCTCCCCTGTCCTACTTTTCACCAGTAGGAGGCTGAGGGATCTGTTCCATCATGGTCTATCCTGACCCCTTTTGGGGGGGGGGGGGCATGGTAACTCACCCAGCAGTAATGAATGGTGAAGATTGACAGGAAGATATGAAAATGATGTACCTACCATAATTCTTGCTCTTCTCTTGTATCTTCACCATTCATCTAATTCCCCACCATCCCCTACGATTTTCTCCTTCTTGGCGTCTCCCCTCCCTGCTTGTTCCTCCTCCTTCTTCTTTGGCCTTTAAGCCAAATAAAAAAAAAACCTATCTTGGTTTTTCTTCCGTCCTTCTGAATGGATCCCTCCTCTCTGGGGAATGGAGGATGAGAAGGGACTTGGCAAGATTAGAGGAATGGTCAAATGTATGGCAGCTTAGATTCAATGCTAAGAAGTGCAAGGTAATGCACCTGGGAAACAAAAACCCGGGGGAAGAGTACACAATGGGGGGTGAGATACTAACAACAACAACAAAAATGGAAAGGGACCTGGGGGTAGTCATATCAGGTCCCTTGATCTAAAGGTGGGCAAGCAATGTGAGAGGGCAGCAAGGAGGGCTGGAGGGATACTGGGATGCATAGGGAGAGGCATCACCAGTAGAAAACAGTAAGTTATTATCCCTCTGTACAGACAGGTGGTGAGACCCCATCTGGAGTACTGTGTGCAGTTCTGGAGACCCAATCTCCATAAAGACATAGACAGGATGGAAGCAGTCCAGAGGAGGGCAACTAAAATGGTGCAGGGTCTGCACGGAAGACATATGAAGAGAGACGAAGGAGCTTAATATGTATAGCCTCAAGGAAAGGAGGGAGAGGGGACATGATAGAAACATTCAAGTACCTCAAGGGAATCAACAAAATCCAAGAGGTAGCATCTTTCAAAAAGAGGTGTGCAAGAACAAGAGGCACAATTTCAAGATAGAGAAGGCTCAGAGGTAATGTAAAGGAAGTATTTTTCATAAAGAGGTTGTGGATGCATGGAGCAGCCTTCCGGAGGAGGTTGTGGAGTCAAAATCAGTGGTGGAATTCAAGCATGCATGGGACAGTCATAAGGCCATTCTAGGGGGTGGGGGTAGGAAGAAGTAGGCTGCTGGTTAACTAGGATCTGCAGCTTATCCAGTAGGTAGGGAAATGGGCAGACTAGGTGGGCCAAGCGGTCCTTATCTGCTGTCAAATTCTATGTTTCTATGAGGAACAAGCAGAATTTATCTATCCTGAGGGAACTCTTTCTGATTACCCTTAAGGGTGACCTCTTGGCTGTTTTTAGCCATGTTGTTCAAGTCGCAGTTAAAGAGACTGCTCCTTACTCGGCCTGGTCCCCTTTTTCCAGATACCCTCTGGCAGGTCTCAATCACCTACTGTGTCAGCTTCTGCTACTTGGCGATATCCTGGCACTACAGTTTCTTGAGTTGGTGTTCTTTGCCTTGCCTACAGGGAGTCCGATTGAGTTCCCACTCTACCCGTTACGTAAAGGGATGTCCTCTGTAGGGCACCGCCCCACACACACACACACACACACACTCTTCTGTGTTAGCACGTAACAAAGGTGCTAGTGGGCTTCTCCCCTCCTAGTTGGTGCTCTCCTTTGAGACAGAATTTCTGCCTTGGCAGTCTGTGAGCTCTCAGCTAGAGTTTAAGGGTTGAGGATGGCGGGAGGTGTAGAAATCTGCCTTTGTGTCCAAGCGGTTCAAGTGGTTCGGTTGAACCTCCTCTTCAATTTTACCAAATGGGATCCTTGCTCCCTTGTTTTTGGTTCCGAGCTTATAAGCCTTAAACCATTTCCTCAATTGGAGACTTTTCTTCCTCCTACATCCCTCTTCCATTTTCCTCTGTTCTTGTACCTTCTTTCTTTCCTTTATCTGTTCCTCCTTTGGAGCCGCTCCAGGAGTGAGGTCCTACGGTCCCTTAGGTAAGCATCCTTTTTCTGTCCTCTACTGGCTTAATCCTTTTTCAGTTTATATCCTTTCCTTTTCTATCCCTCGACTCTCTTGCCTCGCTCTTCTTTTTTCTTATGCTTATTTAGCCTCCGGTTAACTGAACTGGGATGGAGAAGGAGTCTCCGGTGCCTGGCCGCCCTCGCGTATCCAGGTCGTGTGTCCCTCTCGGGGCGGTGCCATCGGTGCGACTCCTCTTAAAAAAAAAAAAAAACTCCCGTGGCGGGTGCACGCCTCAGGCTTGCACCCATCAGTAATGAATGGTGAAGATACAAGAGAAGATCAAGAATTACAGTAGGTACGTAATTTTCATTTCTTGATAACCCCATCAACAACCTGGCTGCAGCGTTCTGCACCAGCTGGCAGGCAACAGAGATCTACCCCCAGCAACCCTAGGTATAGAGCATTACAGTAATCAAGACAAGAGGATACAAAAGCGTGGACGAACACAGGGAGGTCCTCAGGCAGAACAAGGTGCTTTATCCAGGCAATGTTCCTCAGAAGATAAAATGAGGACTTGACAACTGCCGACACCTGCGCTTTCAGTGTCAGTTCGTTGTCAAGCACAATGCCCAGATTTTGCACCCATTCAGAAGGTCTCAACTGGTTGCCCCAAGCATAAGGCCAGATGGTTGCCCAGGAGTCAGCTTCTCTACTCGCTGACCTGGGTCCACTACCAACACCTCAGTCTTGTCTGGAGTTAGTCTCAACCAATTAGCACTTATCCAGTCCTGAATCTCGGTGAAGCAGTTGTTAAAAACCTAGACTGCACTATTTTGTTTGGGTACAGTGGATACGTAGAGCTGAGTATCATCTGCATAGCAGTGAAAACTCAGCCCATACCACCTTATAATGTCTCCTAACAGCAACATATACACCGTGGACAGCATGGAACCCTGTGGCACCCCATAGAGCAGGGCAATCTGGGACGAGGAAAAAAAAACCGACACCACCCTCTGAGTCCTGCCTGTAAGGAAAGAATTAAACCATCTGAGGACTGTCCCAGATAGTCCACAGAGCAGCCGCAGGTGTTCCAGCAGCACCCCATGATCTACGGTGTCAGATGCTGCTGAGAGATCAAGGAGGACTAAGATCGAATGACTCCTTCGATGTCTTACTATCAGGAGATCATTAAGTACCCGAACCAGTGCTGTCTCTGTGCTATGCCTCTTCCTGAAACCGGACTGAAGAGGATCATAGCATTCGTGGGTGGTAAGAAAGTTCTTGAGCTGCGACGTGACTACCTTCTCAATAACCTTGCCACAAAGGGCAGGTTAGAGACAGGTCTGTAGTTCGCGAGACAGTCTGGGTCACAGGAATGTTTCTTCAAAAGGGGTGTCACCACGGCCTCCTTCAAAAGGTCCGGGAACACCCCTTTTTCCAGTGAACACCAGACTGTCTCAGCAAGGATTGGTCCAGTGACATCCAGACACCCCACAAGGAGGTGGGTTGGACCAAGATCCAAACTACAGTAAGTTGGTTGCAGCTCTCGAACAATCTTCATGATGTCCACGATCGCTGGTTGGGAGAAGCCTGTCCAGATAGACCGGATGGCTGCATCCTCGCATCGACCACCACCATACTCATTTGAACGAGTCAGGCAGATCTCTGACCTGATGGAGGACACCTTATCTGCAAAGAACTGAGCGAACTCCTAACACTCAATTTGTGAAAACACTCTCCAGCCCCGGAGGCAGACTGGATTGCACAGCCTGTCCACGGTCCGGAAGAGCTGGGCTGGTCAGTTCCTTCCTGCAGCAATCTCCCTAGACAGGAATTCTGCCTTCTTATGGGAGATTTCTGATTGATTATCTGAATAATGGTACATCATGTGGGGTTTCAGCCATTAATACATTAGTACATTCAAAAATAGGTAATTACAAATGCTATTACAGCCATGAGTGGGGAAATTCTTCAATTAAACTGCCCTATAACACAAAAAATGTCCACCCCTTTTAATAGGTGTTACTTCCCCAACCTCCTACATCGGAGAAAAAAACAAACAGAAAATAAGCACCCTCTCCTCCCCTGCACCAATCCACACGATTAGCAATAAAACAAAAATCTCTTTACGGGGCTTGTTAATAACTTCTACTGTATGTCCCCAATACTGCAACTCCATTAATTGTTCTTAGGTCGCAGGAACATTAGACCTTAAACTAATATAACAAGTAAATAGTAAAACTGGTCAGGCCAAACATACCATTACAGGGTTGCTAAGCTACGTCACAAAGGACGAATATGCTAAGACTCCTCTTATTTAGTGCACAACAGCTGCTGATTTTAAGATAAAACGTAGAGAAAACAGTTATTCATAACATCACCAGCATATTAAAAATGCACAGTATTATAGAATCAGTGTTCGATTTGTTAAGTGTCCATGTCTGCATTAGTCCTTCTTTCCAGCTTTTACTTACTGAACCCTAGTCCTCCGAGGTTCAGGTATGTTCTTCCTCCTGTGTATCAGGGTCCAAGTCCCGCGCTGAGTAATCCTGCTCAATCTGAGTGAGGAGTTTGCTGGCCTCCATCGGATCCGAAAAATGGTAAGTCTTCGCCCCATAGGCAATCTTGAGACTCGCCAGCATCAGCAGGACATGATGAACCACAAGCTGGCACAGTTTCGATCGAATGCCATCAAAGGCCTTGCGGCGCTGCCTCGTGGCATAGCTCAAGTCAGGTAAAACATCAATAGGGACCTCCTACCATTTAGAGAGTCCTTGTTTACACACCATGGACAGTACATAGTCCCTTTCCTTCACTGAACTTAAAACGACCAAAACTGCTCGTGATGATGGGTAAGCAGAGTCCACATATAATCGGGCCCATCTGGCGTTCACTCTATGAGCCTGTACGGAGATTGGGGAGTCGAGGTGCAGGAAATCAGGGAGCCACTGCTCAATGAACCTGTCTAATGCATCACCCTCCGATTCCTCTGGTATGCCCAAAATTCTAATATGGAACGCCCAGTCCCCATTTTCTAGAGTTTCCAAACGTCGACAAAGCAGGTTGTTCTCTTTAACCATACCAGTTGTTGCCACCAGTGCCTTTTCTGCCATTTTACTTGCCCCTTGAGCTGAATCATCCACCAATTGTAGTTTTATTTCTACCACCTGAATCCTAGTGGTAAAGTCATACATTTTTTTATCGATCATTTGGATCGCTTTGAGTAATGCAGCACTAGAGGGTTGGGTAGACGTAGTGTCCAGAGGATTCTTTGCTTTACCAGGGCCTGCTTGGGAGTCTTTCTGCTTAGCTGTGTCTCCTCCCATCATTGTTTTAGGTATCTCATTGCTTAAAATTGGCCAAATTATATATGTCTGCAATCCTCCGGAGTTCAGCAGTCCAATTATAACCTTTAGAGTAATAAAGTTCACTTTCAATGATGTAATTTGCCAATCAAAGATAAATGAGTGCAGAGCTGTAGGAGAGTGCTGCTTTCCAGCTCGGCTGCTAGCCATGCCCCTGGAAAGTGTTATTTTTAGTTCCCATTACTTCTGCTCAAAGAATTTCAGAGCTTCAGGCCCTCTGGTGCATGGAGCCTTATTTGATTTTCCACGAAGTCGGTGTCTTTTCGCACAAATCCTAAGTTTCTCCCTAAGGTGGTCTCAGAGTTTACACTCAACCAATCTATCCACCTTCATGTTTATTTTCCAGTGTGCACCAGTCAAGGGAAGCACTGCTCTATTTGTTAGATGTGTGCAGAACTTTGAGACTACCTGCTCTGCACCAAAGAATGTAGAAAGTCGAAGCAGTTGTTTGTTTTCTTCGCCTGCGGTAGAGAGAGTGCTTCAGTGTCTAAGCAATGTTTATCCAATTTGTCTAATTGCACTCTGTTCTGCTACAATGAGTACAGCAAAGATTTGCCTGAAGTGGTTAAAGTTCATTCCACTAGAGCATGGCTACTTCTGTGGCTTGTTTCCGAGGGGCTCAGCCACTGACATCTGTGTGGTTGCCACCTGGGGTACCGTCCATACCTCACCAAGCACTACAGTCTGGATATCGCCTCAAAAGCCTGCGCAGGTTTTGGCAGGGCTGTGCTGCAGGGCCTCCTGTCTTAAGTTATGGCGGGCCCTCCTCCCAGGCTATCTGTTTGCACCTGTAACTGCTTGGAACTCATTCATACTGAGTGACCTGATGACTGAGATCCCCCCGAAGAAGATAGAATAGTTACGTAAGAACTTACCGTAACAATAGATCTTTGAGGGGATCTTAGTCATCAGGTCTGCTTTCCACCCACCATCCCCCTTCTTGGGGCTCTTGTACTGGAACTGGCTCTCTGGTGTATCCAGCCTTTCATATAGGCCTGAGCACCTCTGTCTCACCCTTGGTCCCCATGGCTAGAGCAATGCTCCCTTTGTCTCCAGGGAAAGAAATGAAGAGAACAGGGCCGCTCACATCTTTATAGATTATTGATGGTGTGGGGTGGCTGGTTGTACAACTGAAAATCTTCTGTGTGGATCCTGCTTCATTGACGGTGAAGTTCCTATGGTGTGACGAATGACTAAGATCCCTCAAAGATATACTGTTATGGTAAGTTCTTAACGTAACTGTTCTTTATTAGGATTGTGAGTAACCCCTACATTACAGCATTGCTCAGTGGATCTCTGATTATGATCACAGTGGGTGATTTGATGCGATGCAAACACTACTGAATGTAGCGCAGCAGTTTTGGTTTTATTTGCCTCCCACCACACAGCAACACAAATACGTAACATTTTAACTAGTTAGGTCATACACATTATTCAAAAGTTTGTGTGATCAAAACCAAGCTCATCATTGAGTGAGTGAGTGTGTGTGTGTGTGTGTGTGTGTGTGTGTGTGTGTGTGATCCTTATGTGAATACTGTGGACATTATGAAGAAAATAAAAAAAAAAACATACACAGCATAAAGTATATTTCATCATGTTGCATTTCTTGATTGCTGTAATTAATATTGTAGAAAGGGACGGTGTGATCCAAATTGTGTTAGATATAATTTAAATTGGCAACAAGGAATAAAGCAGAAGAGGTTCACGAAATGGGAATTGCACATGATCAAACAATGAGCAAGTGAATAATTGGAGGTTAGAAACAGAATCCTTATCCAAACTATTAGACCTCACTGGCTGCCGGATGTATCTCGTAATGCAATGTAGAGCATTGCCCATTACATTGCATAATTTTTGTTGGATGCGTTTAAGAAAATGTAACAATTTGGGACCAGGCATCTGAATTTATGGAAACTCTGCAGATAGTGAACTTATATCTCATGTATTACCTTTGATCCAGGGCTGGGGATTTGCAAACACATTTTATAAGTTGATTCATTTTGTTTTACATGAAATACAAATTATTAAATTACTTTTATAACCATTTTACACACTCAGTACTTCTGTGTATGCAGATTTTCTGAACACGAGTGTAGAAATGTCAGAGGATAATTTTATGAAATTAGCATAGAACCAAATTGTCATTCTGATATAAATTGTCACATCGAGTACACTGATCACTTATTAATTTGAGAAATATAAGCATCCGTGTATGATTACATTTTCAAGATCAGCTGACAACTTGTCAACCATCAAAGCATGACTGTAATTAAATTTATGGCTGACATGCTTCACTTGTTGAAGAACTTTAAAACTGTTTGTACATTACAGTATTTAACTGTAATAATCTCATCTACACGTAAAAAAATAAAAAAAAAAATTGTGAAACATTGATGCAGAGTAATTATTCTAGGGACATGGATATGTTGTTTATCCACACTTATTGGTATGTCCCTTTCCTTTAATTCTTGCGGAAGGTCTTCAGGCTGCTCCTCCACCCACCTGGGTGGTATAACCTCTCTCTGCCCCATGACGCAGATCTTCCTTCCGCTGGAAGATGCAGGTTACCTCCTCTTCGCTACCCACATTTTGTGAGGCCTGGCTTCAAATTCTTCGGATCCTCTGAAGAGTTGGTTCGTTCGAGCTAGCGATTGCAATTTGTGCTGTTCGATCATGGAAAATGAATCTTCCCCGGTTTTCCCGGTGCCCGTGTGGCCAGAAAATATTGCGCACTGATCCTCATACCGGTAAGGTACTTGGTGTCGGCCATACACCCAGGCTTGCAAAGATATGTCTCATTTCATCTGAACGTCATTGATTATCGCCTTGCCGCCTCAAGTTGGGCAGGCCTGAGAAACATAATCCTCCAGTGAAATCCAAAGAAGCCCGGTGGGTGGTCTCCATGGCTACAGGGTCCACCGAGCAGTTAGAACAAATGCAGGCCTTGAGGAAGAAGCGACACGGGCTGTTGAGCTCTCCTCTGGCCAGTTTTGCTCCTCTCAACCTGGGCTCAACATTCCGGGTTCCTTTTAGGAGTTGTGCCAATCTTTCCCCACTAAGGTCGGGGACCTTGGGCTCGTATATCTCCGGTCTCGTAAAAGGACAAGGAACCGAGAGTCTTCATCTCGGTGAGACGCTCTTGGGTCATGCGCAATCTCGGTCCCAGGAAACTGCAGTCTCGACTTCGTCAAAATTGCTTCCTCGGTTGCTGGCTTCTTGACTTTGCTGGTTAGTCAGTCGGCCAAGGCCTTTATCGATGCAGTTGAGATCACTCGATCCTGTTGATCTGTTGTCTCCAGACAAGGCCGTCAACTCCTTGAATAGGACCCGGTCCTGCCTTTTCTGATGAAGACCCAGCCAGCTGGGATTCCCATTGAGAACGGTCCCTGATCCGGGAAATCACCGGTTCCCGGTGTCTCGGCGACGCACTCAGCCAATCCAATCGAGGTCGAGATCGCAGACTCCATTGCCCAACAGGCTGAGGAAAGCGCATAAACGAGCTAAAAAGAGGCAACGCCACTATTCATCCTCATCCTCCTCGAATGAGGAGAGGCTTCGGCAGAAACTCCGTCGACGCTACGAGGATTTAATGTGGCAACAGCTGATTCCATCCGGAGAGAAGAATGCTCCGGTTTCCACCACCGCCATTACTTGGCTTTCATCTCCTAGGCCGAAGCCAACTCCACTAGAACCGGTAAAATTGGTTCCCCCACCCGCAGAGCCCGCTACACCTACCCTGGTTCAGCCAAAATCGGTCTCTCCACTGATTGTGGTGGAGCCACCACCTAAACAGTCTTCAGGAGGGTCTCCTCGAAGGATGCTCGGACTTTCATGTAGGTTATGGGTCACATTTGCACCTGACCAGCCCAGGCATGTAGAGGGTACCTTGGTGGCCGACTGATTTATCCGTATTCTTCAGATTCGGATGACACTAACCTCCACTGTCATCCAGCTGGATGATGAGTCTGTTGGTAGTCTGTCGATGGAGGAGAGCCTTCGCCATTTGGGGATTCTCCTTATCTCTGAATCTACAGGGATGCCCCTGGAACCTGTCCAGAAAAGGGCAGAGTATCCTCTTACAGATATTCTTAAAGAGGGATACCCCACGGAAGCCTTCCCAGTGGCAGAGGCCATTGCTGGCCTGGCTTTGGAGCTATGCCAGCACCCAGCCTCCTGCCCAGTGCTGTCTGCCCTGATGGCCCGCAAGTATGCGGTGCCCACTGGGTCCCTCTCGGGGTTCACGGAACATCCCTTGGCAGAGGGGTTAGTGACCACTTCTGTGTTCAGATGCACAGGCAGCTCTGCTGACACTGATAGACCTCCGGACAAGGAGTCCAAAAAAACTGGACCACACTGACAGGAACATCTATGCAGCCTCCTTTCTAGGCCTCCATCAGGCAAGCTCAGCCGTCGTCAGGGCGTACTACTCCCATGCCCTCCTGGGCTCCTTGGACAGAGCTCTTCCACACCTCCCCGCAGACGTTCAGACTACAGTCAAGCAGGCCCAGGACCAGGGCCAAGCCGTTGCCAAGCAGCAACTTCAGACGGCTTTGGATCTCAGGGACTCTTGTGCCAGTTCGGTGGCAGCCACGGTTGCCATGTGCCGCAGGGCTTGGCTGAGGCTTTCCACCTTTACGGTGGATACCCAGCATAAACTCACTGATGTTCCTTTCCTGGGTACCAGTCTCTTCAGCCCAGGTGTAGCTGGTCACCTTCAGCGAGTCGAGTAGTCCAGTGCCACCTTGGACTCAGCTACTTCTGCCCAAAAAGATGCCCCTGGCTGTAAAAAGCAGCAGAAGAGGAAGAAGCCTTTTCGGCACCCTGCTCCTGTGGCCAAGCAGCCCTTCCTTCAGGGTGGGCAGCAACAGCAGGCACAGACTTGGCGCCCTCGGCCCAAGCCCGGGCCTCCACCAGCCGCCAAACGAGGCCGGGGTTCAGACGGTTTCCAATCTGGACCTTAACTGTGTCCCAGATCATACCATCCCTGGAGCAAAGCATGTGGTTCTGCTCACTGGATCTACAGAACGCATTCTTTCACGTCCCAATCTGTCCGTTCCACCAGCTGTTCCTCCGTTTCAGAACAGAGGGAACCCTATACGTGTTCTGAGCCATGCCATTTGGCCTGTCATCGGCCCCATGGATCTTCACCAAATGCATTAAAGTGGTGGCAGCCATCTCAGGCATCAAGGGGTCAGCGTGTACCATGACCTCGATGATTGCCTCTTGGCAGGTTCCACCCAGCAAGAGGTGGAGAGGTCCAGGGACCTGCACCTCCAGACCTGCTCTCAACTTGGCCTCCTGATCAATGAGGCCAAGTCGGAGCTCGTGCCATCTCAGGTGATATGCTTCATCGGGGCAGAGCTCGACTCTTGCCGAACCAGAGCCCGGCTCATGCGGACAGGGCGGAGGTTCTCTCCTCCTTTGCCCAGTCATTTCTGGTTGGGCACTTACACCCTGTCTGGGACTTTCTGCAACTTCTGGGTTAAATGGCGGCCTGCAGCAGCATGTTCCATTGGGCCCAGTGGCATCTGCGTCCCCTTTAATGGGAGCTGGCCGCCCAGTGAACTCAGAGCCTAGGTCATTTTGACCAGCTGATCACTGTGACCCAGAAGATGTGGGATGCTCTCCAGTGGTGGACCATCCTAAACCATCTGCAGGAAGGGATCCCGTTTGTCTGCCCCAAGCCGACAGTCGCCCTTATGACTGACAGCTCTCATGGGCTGGGGAGCCCACATGGGGAACAATAGGGCCTACTGATTCTGTACCCTGAGGAGTCCTGATACCATATCAACCTGTTGGAGCTCATAGCGGTGAGACTGGCGTTGTCAGCATTTGCTCAGCAGCTTCAGGGTTAAGTGTTCAAGTCCAGACAGACAATACCACGACCATGCACTACCTCAACACGCAGGGCAGCACGCACTCCGGCTGCTGTGCAGGGAAGCGCCCACATCTGGACACTCGTGAGCTGACTGGAGGCGGATCTCCTAGCCATCCATGTGGCAGGAGCCTCGAATCAACTGGTGGATGCTCTCAGCCACGTAAGTGAGATATCCCATGAGTGGTCTCTCCATCCAGAGGTAGTTCACAGCCTGTTCTCCACTGAAGCAAACCGATGGTGGACCTGTTCGCCTCCAGGAAAGCACCAAGCTGAGGCTGTTTCATGCCCACCCCTCAGCAGGATCACTGCAGGGGATGCCTTCTCAAGGCTATGGACCCCAGGTCTCTTCTCGCTTTCCTCCATTTCCCTTGATCCACAGGGGTTCCTCAAGGTGAGGAGGAACAAGGTGCAGGTGATCCTGGTAGCCCCAGATTGGCCCCGCCAGTTCTGGTATCCAGATTTCCTCAGCCTCATCAACAGCTCCCGAGGCATCTACCAGAATGCCTGGACCTGATATCTGGCAATAAGGGGAATGAATTCCATCCGGACCTTCAGTCCCTGCACCTGACTGGCAAACAGGATGCTGGGATGCATATCTAAGTGGATCAGTAGTAGGAGAGAGGAGGTTATACTGCCCTTGAACAGGTCACTGGTAAGGCTGCATCTAGAGTATGGAGTTCAGTACTGGTGCCCGCACCTCAAAAAGAACATTAACCTGCTGGAGAAGGTCCAGAGGAGGGCTACCAAGATGACAGCCGGTCAGCAGGATAAGGCATACAAGGAGAGGCTGAGGGCACTGAACATGTGCTCACTGGAAGACAGGAGAGAGAGAGGGGGGACATAATTGGAACCTTCCAATACTTGAAAGGGATAAATAAAGTTGATAAGGAGAGTCTCTTTAAGCTGAGTGGCAACCATAACACGAGGGGGCACAGTCTTAAGCTGGAGGGTGGGAGGTTTAGGAGGGAGGTCAGGAAGAACTTCTTCACAGAGAAGGTGGTGGGCACTTGGAATGCGCTGCCGAAGAGGTCATCTCGTTGAAGACAGTGGGCAGCTTTAAGAGAGGCTGGGTATAGGCATAGGGGAAGGTAAAGATCATGGGTGGGGAGGATGGGAGGAGGGGAGGGAGGGCAGGGACATTAGCTCAAGCTGTGGACCCTGCAATACGAGCAGACATGACAGACCAAATGGCCTTCTTTTGGCTTCTTCTGCTTGTTCATATGACAGCCTGGTTCCTGAGTTTGTAGAGTTCCAGGCTTTGGGTCTCTCCAAAGATGTACTCACTGTAGTTGAGGCATCTAGGAAGGAATCGACCAGGAAGTGCTATGCCTTCAAATGGAAGAGATTCTCCATTTGGTGTCAGGGCAAGGGGCTGGGTCATTCTCCTGTCAAGTGGCTAGCATTCTGGACTACCTTTGCTCTCTCTTCAAAGGGGGTCTTTGGTCAGCGACCCTTAAGGTGCACCTGGCAGCTATCTCTGTTTACCGGGCATGGGCCAGTCAGCTGACGGTGGCATAGGAGAAGGTGGTCTGGCGTTTCTTCAACGCGCTTGACCATATTTCCCCTCTGGTGCGTGAGATCTACTGCTGGTACTGGCAAAGCTCATGGGCAAGCCATTCTAACCGATGCACAGGTGTGAAATGTCACACCTGTCATGGAAGACCACCTTCCTGGTGGCTATCACGTCAGGCAGAAGGATTGGGGAGCTCCAGGTGCACTCTGTTGAGTCTCCTTATCTGGTCTTCCACAGGGACAAGGTTGTCCTGTGTCCCAACCCGAAGTTCCTTCCGAAGGTTGTGTCTGAGTTTCACCTGAACCAGGTGATGACTCTGCCAGTGTATTACCCCAGTCACACCTTGGAGGCCAAATGCAGACTCCATGCTTTGGACCTGAGATGAGCCCTTGCTTATTACAAGGAGCGCACAGCTGAAGTTCAGGGAGAGGTTCGCCAGCTGTTTGTCACCTACGCTGAAGCTGCACGTGGCAGACTTGCAGCCAAGCGGACAGTTGGCAGATGGATTACATCATGCGTTGATCTCTGCTATAGGTTGGCTGGTAGGGAGCATTCCCCGAGGGCTAAGGGCCTATTCCACTCTGCTAAGCACCGCTGGCTGTAGTTGCTTCTAGGACATCTCTATCCAGGAAATCTTCAGGGCTGCTACCAGGAAGTCAGCAAACACCTTCATTTACCACTACCACATCGCCTAGAGTCACCAAATGCTGGTTTTGGGGCCTCAGTTCTCAATCTCTTTTTCCTAAATAGGAGTGCCTTGTCTCCTCCTCCCAGAGAACTGCTAGAAGTCTGCTATGTTCTGTGGATAAGAACAACATATCCACATCCCTAGAAAACAGGTTACTCACCTATAACAGTAGATCTTCCTGAACATAAGTCTCCACCACTCCATTCAGTTGAGGCGAGCAGGAGCCAAAAATTCTACCTCAAGTGATGACCCTCCAGCCACTTCACAGATCTTCCCTTCTGTACAACAGCAACTAGTCGTTCAGTATTTGGTTAAGTTTTAGTATATTCATTATTTATTTAATCGTTTTTAAAAAAGAAGTTTTTTCTTTTTTTCAAACAAAAGAACAGAGAAGTCTTCTTCAGCCCACCTTCAATGGAGTCAACCATGAACGGGGCTGGTGACGGTAGGGAGACTTCGCATGAAAGCTGTCTTAGCAGCAGGGCTGGGTCTGGTCCACCAGCCTCTACGGGGTCTGACTACGGGCAGTACGGTGTACAGGAGGAAGGGCGGTCTTCCTGAAAGCACAAGAAAAGCAGGCCTGTTCGATCTTAAGTCGGGGGCAGCACCGCTTCGACCTTGAGTTTTCTTCGTCCCACTGGTCGAAGAGCAATGGTACCGCTGGAAGTCACCCTCTGGTACGCCTGCACAGTGATAGTCGTAGCGAGGGACAGAAGGCCGACTCCGTCGGGGTCGCCTGTGGCCGCTGTTCCCAGTAACCAGCTTTCTCAACTCCATAGTCCCTCCCTGCCCTGTGGGGGGGGGGGGTCCTCCAGTGAGCAGTTTCATCATTTGGCCACTCTTATGGAGCAGTGAGTTTAGCAGTTTTACTGACTTCCCAAGCCTGCGGAGCCGACCCCGGGGCCTTCAGGCCTGGGGGCTTTGAACCCGCAGGCGGGGCAGTTGGGTCAGCCTAGTCACGCAGCACCTTCTTCGGTGCCATCGATGCCGCACTCTTGTGCTTTTTTCCCCCTCACATGGCTGTGGCACAGGGGCCAGCACAGGTACTACCTTCTCCTACTCATGTTTTTAGATCTTTATCCTTGAGTGCCCCAGGGTTTGGGTTGGGGTCTCCAGGGACTCGCATGCTGCCGGTTGCGGTGCCGAACTTCGACTCTGGTTTTGGCAGCATCATGTCTGGCGTCAGCGCCGTTTTCAACAACGCCGTAGGTGCCGGGATTTTCGACTCCAATTCGAGGAGCACCTCCTCCTGCTCTCTTTCCTCCCTTTCCTTTATATACTATCCCTCCTGGGCTAGTGGGAGATGATATTGAGCCTAAGCCTGATCCTGATCCGTGATTAGGAGAAAACTTCGATGAAGAGTCATCCTTCGGAGTAGAAAGTAAGCCCTGTACTTCAGCAGAGTCTTTGGTGGAGGACCTGTCCTTTAAATCTGTACTGAAGAATATGAATTCCACCCTCTCTCTCCAGACTTTGGAGGGTGATCTGGAAGCTGTTGCTCCTTCAATATCTGCATGTCCGGAAATCCCGTGGATGTGACACCTCCAGTACAGCCTCTTTCGAGACTCTCTCACAGATGGTGTGGAACAATCCAGCTTAATCCTTCCGTGGCCAAGTCCATAGACTGAAAGTACGCCCCTAAGGACTGACCAAGCCTGGCCTCTCAAGTCTTTGCAGACTTATAGTGGTCTTGGCAGAAAACAACAAAGCTGTTCTCCCTCAGGAGTCTACGGCTTATCCAAATCAAATCAAATCAAAATGTATTTATAGTGCACTTTTCTTAAACCAAAGCGCATACACAGTACAGTATAAAATTAAGTATATAGTCTAAAAAATATACAAAATAAAAAGGCAGCAATATAGACTAAATAGAGTCCCCAAAAGCTACATCAGATAAGTAGGTTTTTAATGAGGACATGAAAGACTCGTCGGACAGGCACTCTCTAATCCGGCGAGGTAGAGAATTCCACAGGGTCAGGGCTACAAAGGAAAAAGCCCTAGTGCCCGATGTTTGAAGATGGACCCTGGGAACCTCTAGTAGTCCCTCGTCGGTGGAGCACAGCGAGTGGGAAAGGGATAATGCCAAAGGAGGTCTTGCAAGTAACCGGTCCCTGTCCATGTAGGGTCTTATAGGTCAGCAATGCGACCTTGAAGGTGATACTCCATCGCACGGCAGCCAGTGCAGTTCGCGCCTTTGGAGTGATATGGCTGGAATCTTCCTTGTCAATCTTCACCATTCATTACTGCTGGGTGTGGCGAGCCGCACACCCGCCATGGGATTTTTTATATGGAGAATTGACGCACCGCTATTAATAGCAAGGGTTGGCCGTTAGGCCCGCAGACTCCTCCTTCATCCCAGTTCTGTTTCTCCGCCATCGAGGTTGCACCTGCTACACGGAGCCAAATTAAGTACTGCATCATAGGCCGCATTTTTTCCTCAAGCTTCATCCTGTTTTCTCAACGTCATCGACCGGTAAGACTGTTCTGTTTTTCTATATTATTTCAACACTGCGAGAGCTTTTCTGTGTTTTCCTTATTTGTTTACATCATGTCTGGTTTGGGGCAAGAAATGCTATCGCGTCATTATATGGCGGCAGTTTTCATCACCGGACTGTCATGATGTTTGTCTCCGGTGCCGGGACCCTACCGTGATATGGATCATTGCGGCGCCCTGTTTCTCCATGATCGCCGTGTGTTTGAAGTCCGCTCATTTAAAGTCGGACCCAGCTCCACCGACTTTTGGAGGGCGGCGTCGCCCGAGGGCTTCCCAGGCCAGATCTCTCGACCCTTCCTCCGGGTCCCGTCCCGGGTCTATACGGCCCAGCAAGGAGGAAGCCTCCTCCACTTCCAGCCTTTGCCGAGGAGGAGGTTTCTTCTTCGGCGCCGGAGGAACAGTGTGATCCCTTTCGGGTCCGCGCCGTTGGCACCGTCCGACAGTCACCTTCGTGGAGGTGCAGGTTTCCCCGGTGTCGCGGCCCCTGGTTGCGGGCCCCGGCTCTGGTGGACCCTTGTTCCCGTCTGCCTTTGTTGTCGTAGAGTCTGGCGCAGCTCACGTTGCCGGTGACTTGGGCAGGGCCATCGGTGGTGCCATTCTGGGTCTTGGTGCCGGGGACTCGGACGGCGCCGCCGGCCGTACCGTTCTTGGTCTCGGTGCCATTCGTGGTGCTGGGGACTTGGTCAGCGCCATTAGTGGTGCCACACTGGGCCAAGGCGCTGTCTGCGGCACCAGGGACTCGGGCGGTGCTGCCAGTGGTGCCGTCTTGGGCCTCGGCACCATTCTCAGCGCCGGGGACTCAGATGGCGCCATTCGCAGTGTGGCCCAACTACCTGGAGCCGCAGAAGGTGTGGGCGACTCTGGACGTGGTTGGCACTCGTGGCTTACAGCAGTACCAGGCCTGGTGTCACCTCTGGGCAGGTTTCTGCAGCTGTTGCGATGGAGTCTTCCCTTGTCAGCCTCCTCGGGAGGAGGACAATTCAGGTGAGGATCCAGACTAGCGGCTGGAGTCCTCGGGCTCTGAACCTCCTGTAGGCCGCAAGGCTAGACATTCCAGTGTTGCTCTCCCAGAGTCCACGGAGCTGGTTAGCCTGGATGATTCCATGGTTAGAGTGGCCTGGAGTCTTTCGTGGTGGACCCTTCGGGTGTTCTGGAGAGGATACCTCTTCTCGGAGGTCCCTGGCAGCTGCTGCTTCTGGTGCTGCTCGGTCCTTCAGCAGAGGGGAGGACTCTGCCTTGGCGAGTTCCTTCGGGGTCTCGCTCAGCAGGGATCTCCACCACTGGTCACGAGGAAGAGGGCTGCTTTGGAGTCCGAGGATTGAGGGAGAGGTCAGAGCGGGCGACACCACCACCACCCTGTGGGGGTGGGGAGAAGCCAGGCGCTGATCCTCGCCTTTCTCTTAAGGTCTCTAAAGCACCTTCTGGTGGCAGTTCTGAGGGCTGCCCTACTGGACTCATGCAATCCCAGGTGCGTCACAGGGGAGATTCCCTTTCAGGGCTCTTTCCGGAGTTGCCTCTTACCCTTTCTACTACACAACCGGGCACGATCTCAGGGTCCCCAGTCTTGGCGGCGGTGTTACCTGGATCCCAGAGCCCTGGCGGAGGCCGGGCACCTGCTGTTAGCTGCCCCTCGCCAATCCCTCTGCAACCACCTCCCTCTCTCCCAGGCCATATGGGGCCCACTGGGCCATTAACTTGGGAGACGTTCAGAGCTTCTACAGTGGCCTTCCCATCCTATGTCAGAGCCATGGACGAACAGGTTTTCCACCTGTCCCCCCCCCCCGCAGGAGTCTTCAGAGCATTCAAGCTCTACTTCCACTTCGTCTTCCTCCTCTGAGGAAGAGGAACCTTCTGTCCATCTTTCCTCTGACGCTGATTTCACAGACTGTCAGCATTTCCTTTCGAGGATGGTTTCGAGTTTCAGATTTCCTACATCCGTAGGGGACAATACTGATCGGCAGACACGTGCTTTCCTTAGTGAATTCGTGTGCTCGCCATCCGTGGTGCCTTCCTGGCTGATCCTTCCAGGAGGTGTCTATCCGCACCTGGCAGTCTCCAGCCACTCCTTCTCCAGCTCTGGGAGACTGCAGGAGATGGTATTGTGTCCCCATGAGTCTCTAGGTTCTCTGCCTCGACCTCCTTCGGGTTTGGCGTCCCTAGACACTCCTTCTGGGCTTGACGCCTGGGGACACGACAGGCCTCAGTTCTGATTCTGCTGAATTTGGCGGTGGGGACAAAGGGTTTTTCTCTTCCAGTCGTGGGTTGTTATGCATCTCATCTCTATTAGGGCTCACCACGCTGCTTACAACAGGCATCTGTGGTCAATGCTGATTCAAGTCTTAGCCCTTTGCCTGACTCAGAGCAATCTAGACAAGCCATTGCCCTCTCTGCACAGGGTCTGGAGCTTGCAAGACACCAAGTGAGGGCATCCTACGATGCCAACGAGGTGGCATCCAGACTAGTAGGGACAGCGATCTGCATGAGGTGGACGGCATGGCCTCGTCTCTCCAGACTGTCACCCATTGCCCAGCGTAGGGTGGCTAACTCTGCCTTCTGGGGAACCCGCCTTTTTTCCCACAGGGTGAGGAGGCTTCTTCAGGGGCAACCTCCCTCCCCCAACCCACGGGGGACATCTCCTCCTCTTCCTCCTCACCCACCCTAGACTTCCTAGTCTATTGGTTAGGGTCTCCCCTGTCCTACTTTTCACCAGTAGGAGGCTGAGGGATCTGTTCCATCATGGTCTATCCTGACCCCCTTGGGGGCTTGGTAACTCACCCAGCAGTAATGAATGGTGAAGATTGACAAGGGAAGATATGAAAATGATGTACCTACCATAATTCTTGCTCTTCTCTTGTATCTTCACCATTCATTACTGATTCCCGCCCACCATCCCCTCACAGGCCTCCTCCTTCTTCGGCGTCTCCCCCTCCCTGCTTGTTCCTCCTCCTTCTTCTTTGGCCTTTAAGCCAAATAAAAAAAAAACCTATCTTGGTTTTTCTTCCGTCCTTCTGAATGGATCCTCTCTCTGGGGAATGGAGGATGAGAAGGGACTTGGCAAGATTAGAGGAATGGTCAAATGTATGGCAGCTTAGATTCAATGCTAAGAAGTGCAAGGTAATGCACCTGGGAAACAAAAACCGGAAGAGTACACAATGGGGGTGAGATACTAACAACAACAACAAAATGGAAAGGGACTGGGGTAGTCATATCAGGTCCCTTGATCTAAAGTAGGCAAGCAATGTGAGAGGGCAGCAAGGAGGGCTGGAGGGATACTGGGATGCATAGGGAGAGGCATCACCAGTAGAAAACAGTAAGTTATTATCCCTCTGTACAGACAGGTGGTGAGACCCCATCTGGAGTACTGTGTGCAGTTCTGGAGACCCAATCTCCGCAAAGACATAGACAGGATGGAAGCAGTCCAGAGGAGGGCAACTAAAATGGTGCAGGGTCTGCACCGGAAGACATATGAAGAGAGACGAAGGAGCTTAATATGTATAGCCTCAAGGAAAGGAGGAGAGGGGACATGATAGAAACATTCAAGTACCTCAAGGGAATCAACAAAATCAAGAGGGTAGCATCTTTCAAAAAAGAGGTGTGCAAGAACAAGAGGGCACAATTTCAAGATAGAGGGGGGGCGGCTCAGAGGTAATGTAAGGAAGTATTTTTTCATAAAGAGGGTTGTGGATGCATGGAACGGCCTTCCGGAGGAGGTTGTGGAGTCAAAATCAGTGGTGGAATTCAAGCATGCATGGGACAGTCATAAGGCCATTCTAGGGGTGGGGTAGGAAGAAGTAGGCTGCTGGTTAACTAGGATCTGCAGCTTATCCAGTAGGTAGGGAAATGGGCAGACTAGGTGGGCCAAGCGGTCCTTATCTGCTGTCAAATTCTATGTTTCTATGAGGAACAAGCAGAATTTATCTATCCTGAGGAACTCTTTCTGATTACCCTTAAGGGTGACCTCTTGGCTGTTTTAGCCATGTTGTTCAAGTCATGATTAAAGACTGCTCCTTGCAGCCTGGTCCCTTTTTCCAGATACCCTCTGGCAGGTCTCAATCACCTACTGTGTCAGCTTCTGCTACTTGGCGATATCCTGGCACTACAGTTTCTTGAGTTGGTGTTCTTTGCCTTGCCTACAGGGAGTCCGATTGAGTTCCCACTCTACCCGTTACGTAAAGGGATGTCCTCTGTAGGGCACCGCCCCACACACACACACACACACACACTCTTCTGTGTTAGCACGTAACAAGGTGCTAGTGGGCTTCTCCCCCTCCTAGTTGGGTGCTCTCCTTTCGGAACAGAATTTCTGCCTTGGCAGTCTGTGAGCTCTCAGCTAGAGTTTAAGGGGTTGAGGATGGCGGGAGGTGTAGAGAATCTGCCTTTTGTGTCCAAGCGGTTCAAGTGGTTCGGTTGAACCTCCTCTTCAGTTTTACCAAATGGGATCCTTGCTCCCTTGTTTTTGGTTCCGAGCTTATAAGCCTTAAACCATTTCCTCAATTGGCAGACTTTTTCTTCCTCCCTACATCCCTCTTCCATTTTTCCTCTGTTCTTGTACCTTCTTTCTTTCCTTTATCTGTTCCTCCTTTGGAGCCGCCCCAGGAGTGAGGTCCTGCGGTCCCTTAGGGTAAGCATCCTTTTTCTGTCCTCTACTGGCTTAATCCTTTTTCAGTTTATATCCTTTCCTTTTTCTATCCCTCGACTCTCTTGCCTCGCTCTTCTTTTTTCTTATGCTTATTTCGCCTCTCCGGTTAACTGAACTGGGATGGAGAAGGAGTCTGCGGTGCCTAACGGCCGCCCCTCGCGTATCACGCGGTGTGTCACTCTCGGGGGCGGTGCCATCGGTGCCGACTCCTCTTAAAAAAAAAAAAAAACTCCCGTGGCGGGTGCACGCCTCAGGCTTGCACCCATCAGTAATGAATGGTGAAGATACAAGAGAAGATCAAGAATTACAGTAGGTAAGTAATTTTCATTTCTTGATAACCCCATCAACAACCTGGCTGCAGCGTTCTGCACCAGCTGGCAGGCAACAGAGATCTACCCCAGCAACCCTAGGTATAGAGCATTACAGTAATCAAGACAAGAGGATACAAAAGCGTGGACGAACACAGGGAGGTCCTCAGGCAGAACAAGGTGCTTTATCCAGGCAATGTTCCTCAGAAGATAAAATGAGGACTTGACAACTGCCGACACCTGCGCTTTCAGTGTCAGTTCGTTGTCAAGCACAATGCCCAGATTTTGCACCCATTCAGAAGGTCTCAACTGGTTGCCCCAAGCATAAGGCCAGATGGTTGCCCAGGAGTCAGCTTCTCTACTCGCTGACCTGGGTCCACTACCAACACCTCAGTCTTGTCTGGAGTTAGTCTCAACCAATTAGCACTTATCCAGTCCTGAATCTCGGTGAAGCAGTTGTTAAAAACCTAGACTGCACTATTTTGTTTGGGTACAGTGGATACGTAGAGCTGAGTATCATCTGCATAGCAGTGAAAACTCAGCCCATACCACCTTATAATGTCTCCTAACAGCAACATATACACCGTGGACAGCATGGAACCCTGTGGCACCCCATAGAGCAGGGCAATCTGGGACGAGGAAAAAACCGACACCACCCTCTGAGTCCTGCCTGTAAGGAAAGAATTAAACCATCTGAGGACTGTCCCAGATAGTCCACAGAGCAGCCGCAGGTGTTCCAGCAGCACCCCATGATCTACGGTGTCAGATGCTGCTGAGAGATCAAGGAGGACTAAGATCGAATGACTCCTTCGATGTCTTACTATCAGGAGATCATTAAGTACCCGAACCAGTGCTGTCTCTGTGCTATGCCTCTTCCTGAAACCGGACTGAAGAGGATCATAGCATTCGTGGGTGGTAAGAAAGTTCTTGAGCTGCGACGTGACTACCTTCTCAATAACCTTGCCACAAAGGGCAGGTTAGAGACAGGTCCGTAGTTCGCGAGACAGTCTGGGTCACAGGAATGTTTCTTCAAAAGGGGTGTCACCACGGCCTCCTTCAAAAGGTCCGGGAACACCCCTTTTTCCAGTGAACACCAGACTGTCTCAGCAAGGATTGGTCCAGTGACATCCAGACACCCCACAAGGAGGTGGGTTGGACCAAGATCCAAACTACAGTAAGTTGGTTGCAGCTCTCGAACAATCTTCATGATGTCCACGATCGCTGGTTGGGAGAAGCCTGTCCAGATAGACCGGATGGCTGCATCCTCGCGATCGACCACCACCATACTCATTTGAAAGTCAGGCAGATCTCTGACCTGATGGAGGACACCTTATCTGCAAAGAACTGAGCGAACTCCTAACACTCAATTTGTGAAAACACTCTCCAGCCCCGGAGGCAGACTGGATTGCACAGCCTGTCCACGGTCCGGAAGAGCTGGGCTGGTCAGTTCCTTCCTGCAGCAATCTCCCTAGACAGGAATTCTGCCTTCTTATGGGAGATTTCTGATTGATTATCTGAATAATGGACCATCAACCCAAGTCTGTCCTCCTCCAGGCCAGATTTCCGCCAACAACGTTCCAACCTCCGTCCAATTCTCCTTAACTCCCTCAAAGTCCCGTCAAACCAAGGGGACCGAGGGCGGAGAGGGAGAGGACGAACTCGGACAGGTGCTGCGGAATCCTGGGCCCTCACTACCACACTGTTATAGTGTACTACTAGGTCTCCAGGGTCCAAGCATTCCATTGGCCTACTTGATAGGTCCAGTACCGCCATCAGACCCTCAGGGGTAGCACCCCTCAAAGGGTGGTACCGGGCCATCTCCAAAGGGGCGGGTCTCACAGGGGGAACTCCAAAACTGAACCTTATAGAGTGATGGTCTGACCAACCGACTGGTTCCACCCCCAAATCAGAGGCCTCCATCCCCAGGAGGAACATCAGGTCCAAGGAGTGACCCTTAATATGGGTTGCAGTGGTAACTACCTGTGTGAAGCCCAACAAATTCATCAGTAGGAGGAAGTTCTGTCCAAAATGCGAGAGTTCATCATCAACCCAGGCATTGAAATCCCCAGGACCAACCACCTGGGGGATTCCAACACCATGTCGACCATGAAGTCTGCAACTTCCTGCGGGAAAACTTTCTCATCTCCGGGTAGAAGGTAAATGAGAAGTATCCTGCTGCCTACACCTACACCCATGATATACTCCAAGGATCTAGTGACCCCCACTGGAACCTCTGCAAGACCCAGTTCTGTTTTAAAACAAATGGCTACACCCCGGCCCCTACTATCCAATCTTGGACGGTGTATCACTGAGTACCCCACTGGAATGGCTGACTCCAATACAGGGCCAGCATTCTCATCCAGCCAGGTCTTGGTGATGCAAACCAGGTCAGATGTTTCAACAAGATTGGCAATAATTGCGGTCTTGTTCTTTATAGACCTGGCATTGCATAACACCGTCCAAGTTGGATGAGAGGCCATGGAAGAGCGGATGACTTGCCCACCATCAGTGGAATCCTTGGGTATGGATACCAAGCAGGGATGACCCCTTTCTTGGTTCCATTTCGCCCAAGGGTGCCTCTTCGACTTCACTACCTCAGTCGGCCCACCCTGCTCCCTCCACCCTTCAGGATAAGGGACCCCACACCTCCGGACCCTCCTCGCACTACCCAAGGCACAACAACACTTTGGGTTGCAATGGCAGACTATCAAAGGGGCGCAAGCACCTCAGCCTAGAAGGGGAGTAGCGCCTGCCCACCGAACCATGGGCCCAACACATGCTACCTAGTTAAAAACTGCCACCGTCTAACGGTGCAGTATACAACAACAATCCACACTATTTCAATTTGTACAGCCTCTTAAAAATCTTTATATCCTGCTGGACCACCTCTCACATAGCAAACATTAAAAATTCAATAACTACACATATACAGCTTAGTCCACATGACACTCGTACATCCCTAACCACTCACCTAGTCTATTAAAGCTTCCAAGCACCACACACACCACTCAGAATTACTCTAGAACAATTAAATATACATATACTTCAAAAATACATTAATAAAACATATCCAAACAAAAGCAGCAAATCATATAACAGATGAGGATGATATTTTCAGAACAAAGAGTAGCCACAACACTCTCCTGAGGAAAATAGTTGTTAACCTCTGTGAGCTCTCACCTCACCAGAGAAAAGAAAGGGAATATTGGCTCCCCAGCCTCTCTCTCACATAGGTTGGGAGCACAATAAACTGTTTAAACACTTGTTCAGATCAACAGGGTACTCTCACTGCCCACCAGATTCAAAAGAAAAGGAAGAATCTGACTGTCCATCTGATGATGTTCTTTCCACTGGAGCTTCTCACCACACCATCTAGGCATTCGGGGGACCTGCGGTCCTCTCTCCACCTGGATAGTCAAGCAGCCTAACCGTCCCCAAGAGGTCGCCACCAGTGGTGTTTGGCTGCAATATGGTCCCTGCGTGGGACAAGCTCTCGTCCCGTCCCCCCAGAAGACAAAAGAGACCCGGGAACTGTAGTGCTCGCCGTCCGGCACCAGCCCTGGTCTCACAGCCAGCCACCCCAGCAAACCCTCCCCAGGTTCGTGTCAGAGCACGCAATAAAGGCCCCAAAATAGCAAGCCGGCAGATCTCCTGGTTCACTTAATGCAGTGTCACAGCTGTAACAGATCCAGCTGAGTTCCTAGGAAATAATATCACCGTAAACAGAATCCCCGAAATGTTCCAGCAACTCCCAATAGCCACAGCTCCTCCTCGGCTCCTGCACTCCTACACTCCCGTATAGGACACTCCACGGCTCCTGATAACAAAGTCAGTCCTTTCTGATTCTTCCTCGTCTTAGAAACTGGCCCACAAGCAGATAGCCAGAAAAATGAAAAAAAAAAGAGTAATTCTTCACTCTAGGAGAAGATAACCTTTGCAATAAATGTCAGCTGCTCGGGAACAAAACAGTGAAAATAATACAAATGTTCTTACTATTAGTGGCTATATATGGCTAAGTAAACTTAAATCCTGAACAAATGCCCTCGCACTTAGTAACTCACTGCTTCATCTGTAACTAACACTAAAAACAAATAAAGCTAACAAATTAAATAAAATAAGAAAATTAAATACAAACTCAGTTTTACCAAAACAGAATCACTAATGCTGCTATTGTGCTGACGGCTAGCCCAGCGTGGCCGCAATCTTCTATAAATTCTAGTCCAGTAAATAAAGAATTCTGTAAGACTCACACCTTGGGGAAGTGAGTCTTCACCACTGCTACCCTAGGAATGCGTATTGCTAGCTACCAGGGCTATTCCTCACAATATGACTATACCCTCTGGCATTTACTAAAATCCTCAATGGAAGCTCTTCCGGAGTCGGACGTTAGTTCAGAGCTTCTCCAGACTATTACTAGAGGCACTGAATCCAATAATCAGCAAATTAAGGCTGCTATGGACACCTTTGACACTGCCTCGAGGACAACAGCAGCTGGAACAAGCACCCGACGCCACTTATGGTTACAGACTTCAGGGTTTACAAATGATGCTCAGCAGAGAGTCATGAATTTGCCATTTGATGGAGTTTATCTGTTTTGGCCCACAGGTAAAGCAGGTACTGGAAGCCACGTAGATAACTAGGACTGCCATTAAGATGGCCAGACTGGCCCCTGCTGCCCCTCAATGGGACGGCAACCGCTGGCAGTTTCATAACCATCAGTCCCTTTGTGGTAAAGGCAGAGGTGGCTTCAACAAGAACCAAGCCCCCCCAGCCACAAAAGAAAACGCAGAAGGCACAGGGCCTGAAGGCACCTAGTGCCACCCTCTGAAATTCCGGCCCAGTCCCCACCTCAGCTGTCCAAGGGGGACTCTTCTTTAGAAGCAGGGAGGCGTCTCACTCAGTTTTACAACCAGTGGAAGTCAGTGACTTTGGACAAATGGGTTCTCAGGATAATTTGCGAGTGTTACTCTCTGAATTTTTCAGATACCCTTCTGGATCATCCACCCAAATGACAGCTCAGACTGTCTGTCTGTCACTCAGTCAGACCTCCTTGCTTCCGAGATTCAAGGCTTTCTGAACAACAGGGCAGTAGAAGTAGTTCCGGAGGAGGAATGTGACACATGATTCTTACTCCCATTACTTCCTCGTTCCAAAGAAAACAGGCAGTATGCACCCTATTCTAAACCTAAGGAAGTTAAACAAATTCCTCTTCAAGGAGAAGTTCAAGATGATATCGCTCAGTACGCTTCTACCTCTGATTCATCAAAATGATTGGCTGGCCTCCCTGGACATGCAAGACACCTACCACCATGTTCCCGTGCACCCAAGCCACCACAAGTATCTCCGATTTGTGGCCCTGGTTCAGCACTACCAATTCAGAGTCCTGTCCTTTGGGCTGTCCTCGGTGCCACAAGTTTTTACAAAGTGCTTTGCAGTACTCCCAGCGCATCTCAGGAAACTTAGAATTCAAGTGTTCCCTTATCTGGACGACTGGCTCCTAGCAAGCTCCTCCAGACAAGGGACACAGGAAGCGGTGGTCATGGCTTCCAAGTTTCTCACATCCATGGGAGTCCAGTTGAATCTCAAAAAATCGCAGCTGCAGCCCTCCTGGACACCTCCAGGGCAAGGGCCTTCTTTCCAGAGGACAGGAGAAGCAATATCCTCCAGATGGCTAGCTTCATCAAAGAGAATGGCTCGGTTCGAGCTCTCTCGATGCAGCGGATGCTGGGTCTCATGGTGTCATCAGTATTCACAGTGCCTCTGGCTCGTCTTCACATGAGAACCACTCAGTGGATGCTCAGTACTTAGTGTTCCCTGACCACACATCCACAGTCCTTTCGCATCAAGGTGACAGAACCTCTGAGGCGGTCACTCACCTGGTGGACTCAAGAGGACAGCCTTCTTCAAGGCTTTCCTTTGCCCCACTGGAGACACAGAGTACCATCACCACAGATGCATCTCTATTAGGCTGGAGAGCTTACTGTCAGGATTTCCACGCGCAGGGACTGTGGAATCAGGACGAGTCTCAACTACACATAAATGTCCTGGAAATGAGAGCTGTCCTGTATGCTGTCCAAGCCCTGAAGGATATCCTCTGTCGCAAAGTAATTCTCCTTCAAACGGACAACAAAGCAGTGATGTACTACATCAACAAGCAGGGTGGAGCACACGCTTACCCTTTCTGCAGGGCAGCGATGAGAGTGTGGGAATGGTGCCTGGAACATGAAACCCTGATTGAGGCAGTCTGCCTGCCTGGAGTCTAGAACGGTCTAGCGGATCGCCTCAGCAGAATGGAGGTGGAGCCACACGAGATGTCTCTCGACCCAAACTTTATGGAATCACTCTTCGGAGAGTCGGGCACACCAGACCTACACCTTTTTGCGTCCCCACTCAATGCAAAACTGACTCTATTCTGTTCCTGAAATCCAGAACCTGGCATTTTCTGTCAGGATGCATTCAGACTGCAGTGGACAAGAAGTTTTCTGTACGCATTTCCTCCTCTTCCTTTAATTCAGAGGATGCTGCTCAAACTGGAGGCCCGGGGGACAGAATGATCCTCATTGACCTATACTGGCGTCGTCAGATTTTGTTTCTATTAATCAACAGATTATCAGAAGTTCCACTGAGACAACTACCACTTCAAACAGACCTTCTGACCCAGGGCCTAGTGGTCCATCCCGGCCTGAGATCCCTTCATCTCCACACCTGGCTCCTAAGGAAATAGAAGTGGGTAGATTTGACATCTCCCATAGAGTCTCAGACATTCTTCTAGCAGCACGTAAGCCATTTACTAGGAAAACTTACACGGCGAAGTGAAAAAGATTCTCCATCTGGTGCACAAAGTCCTCCCTGGACCCCTTTTCTTGTCCACCAAACAAAAAGAGTATCTGCTAGACCTGTCAAATACAGGGCTACAGTACTCAATGGTGAAGATGCATCTGTGCGTGATTTCAGCTTATCACGAGCCTATCCACAATATGTCGATGGCTCAGCTGCCCTTGGTTAAGAGGTTCATTAAGGGTATCCTCCACACTGAGCCACCAGTCAGGAGACCGGTAGCCATTTGGGATATCAACTGTGTGCTAGACGGGCTCACTCGTAAATCTTTTGAGACTCTAGCAACCTGTGAGTTGACGTTCCTGACCTGGAAGCCTGCCTTCCATGTAGCCATTACTTCTGCTCACAGAGTGTCCGAAATACATGCCCTGATCACAGACCCTCCTTATACAGTATTTCACAAGGATATGGTGGTTCTCAGAACTCACCCTAAATTTCTCTCAAAATTAGTCTCGGAATGCCACCTGAACCAGCCCTTGGGTCATTCCGACCAACTTTGCGAACTTCCAGAATGAAGGGGAATGTAGCCTACATTCTCTGGATGTTAAGAGTTTTGCAGGTTCTACATCGACCGAATGAAAGAGATCCACAGATCCAAGCAACTGTTTGTCTCGTTCAGCATGTCCTGGCTGGGTCAGCCTGTTGCTATCAGGTGTATTTTGGCGTGGCAGGTAGCATGTCTCCGCCATTGCTACTTGATGGTACAGGTCAAGCTGGAAGGCAGGGTGTACACCCATTCTACCAGAGCAGTCACAGTATCTCTGTCAGAAATACGGAACGTGCCCATTGCAGACATCTGCCGTGCAACTACTTGGAGCTCTGTGCACACCTTTGTTAAGCACTACGCCTTGGATGTCCATGCCAGACAACATCCATCCTTCAGCAGGACAATCCTTAATGGACTTCTGTCCTGAGTGAGCTCCCCTCTTCTACCGCCCTTCTTGAGGGATTATTTTAGCTCAGTACTCTCCCATTAGTGTAAATGAGCGGTGGAGACTTTATGTCCAGGAAGATATGAAAATTACGTACCTACTGTAATTCTTGATCTTCTTGAACAAAGTCTCCACCACTCATTCACACTCCCACCCTCCATCCCACAAGCTCACTTATCTTGTTTTTGGTCTTCACTCCCTCGATGGCTGGGCCGTGAAGACTCTTTTGTGTTGACCCTTCTTATAAGGGTCATTCAGACTATCTTTATGTCCAACATGGGTTAGTTTCACTAGGTTAGTTTACGCTGCACCTCCTCAGTAAAAAAGGTACTGAGGCGGTTGGAGGGTCGACGCCAAGGTAGCCTATATGGCGTGAGCCAGTCTCATGGCGTGGTATGCATGGTCCTACCCTGGCACTGGCCCTCCTGAAGATTTTTGGCTCCTGTTCGGTCCTAGCACTTCTGGCGTAGTCCCATTAATGTGAATGAGTGGTGGAGACTTTGTCCAAGAAGATCAAGAATTACGGTAGGTACATCATTTTAATTTCTAGGAGTGGTATATGTTGTTCATCCACATAGACCCACCCGACCTCCCTGGCTTCGACGCACAACCACTGCTTCTATCGGGCAAGCGCTGGCGTCAAGGGGCAGAGCCAAGTGATATACCACCCAGGTTGGTGGGAGGAGCCAGCTTAAAGACTTCCGGCAAAATATTTAAAGGGAAAGGACATGCCATACAGTGTGGATGGACTTACATATACCACTCTTAGAACTACTGTTACAGGTGAGTAACCTGTTTTTTCTAGGAACGTGGATATGTTGTTCATCCACACTGTTTGGCATGTCCCTTTCCCCTTTAAATCTTGCCAGAAGTCTTCAAGCTGGCTTCTCCCACCCACCCGGATGATATAAACCTCGGCTCCACCCCATGACGCCAGATCTTCCTTTCCGCTGGAAGATACAGGTTCCCTCATGCCTCACAGCAATTCGTAGGCTCTGGATTTCAAACGTCGGTTTTTACCACAGCTTACCTTAAAACTCGTTCAAGTTGTCGATTCCAATAGTAGTGCATCGGACATGGAGGATAAATCTGCTCCCGGATTTCACCGGTGCTCCTGCGGCCAGAAGATGTCGCGCACTGATCCCCACCTAACATGCGTTTACTGCCTTGGTGTCGGACATAACACCTCCACCTGCACGTTCAGCCTGGCCTTCCATCCCAATGTCCAGGATGACCGCCTGGCCGCCTAAAATTGGGGAGATCGGAAAAGAGGAATCCTCCGGTGAAATCGAAGGAGTCGAGGTGGGCGGTTTTCACGGCTTTGGGATCCGCCGAACAGTTGGAGCAAATGAAGGCTTTCGAGGAGGAAGCGGCTCAAGCTTTGGCCACTTGGAGCTTTTTTGTTCCTCTGAACCTCGGTTCCACCTTTTCGGGCTCCTTCATGGAGTTGTGCCAGTCTCTCCCCACCAGGGGTGAGGCGCCCTCGGGCTCGCACTCCTCCCACCCTCGGAAGAGGGAGAAGGACCCTAAGTCTTCATCTAAACAGAGGTGTTCTTGGGACCAAGAAAGGTCCGAGTCACAAGAACACGTGGTGTCGACCTCGGTCGAGATCGCATCCTTGGCCACCGGCTTCACGGATCTTCCATCTGGCCAAGAGATTGAGGAAGTGGCTGACGAAGTTGAGATATCTCTCGACTTGATCGACCCTATTTCGCTGACTCCAGTTGACGATTCTTTAGAAAGGACTCCGGTCCTTGTCTTTCCTGATGAAGGGACCCAGCCTGCTGGTGTCATCATTAAGGAAACGGTTCCGGACCCTCGGTTTTCACCGACCCCTGTGTCTCCCGATCGACTGAGTCGGCCAGCCCGATTTCGATTGAGGTCCAGAACCCCCTCGGTCGAACGACCGAAAAAGAGTCACAAGCACTCTAAAAAGAGGCATCGCCGAAGATCCTCATCCTCCTCGGATGAGGAGAGGCTTCAACAGAAACTCCGTCGATGCTATGAGGATCTTATGTGGCAACAGCTGATTTTGACTGGGCAGGAGCCGGCTCCACCGTCCACCCCAGCCATCACTTGGCTACCGCCTCCTGGGCCAACACCGATCCCTCCGGAACCGAAGCCTTTGGTTCCCCCGCCCACGGGGCCAATCCATATCCCGGCTCGGACCATCTCGATCTCTCCACTGATTCTGGTGAACCACCGCCTAAGCAGCCTCGGGGAGGGGCTCCCTCAAAAGAGGACCATACAGACACGGGGCTTCCCTGATGTCTGTCCATCACGGTTACCCCTGACCGCCCCCGGCGGATTGAAGGGGACATAGGCGGGAGACCGTTGTACCATGACTACTCGGACTCTGATGTCACAGAACTGCACTCCCATCCTGGGGATGATGAGTCCTCTGTGGCAGGTTTAGAGGAGGGTCCTTCCTCCTTTCAAGGCATTCTCCGCCTGATCTCTGAATCCACCGGAATGCCCCTGGAGTCTATCCAGAAAAAGGTGGAGTACCCCCTTACGGATATCCTCAAATGGGGGATACCCCAACGGAGGCCTTTCCAGTGGCTGAAGCCATTACTGGCCCGGCCCTTGAGCTCTGGCAGCATCCAGCTTCCTGCCCAGCACCGTCTGCCCGCATGGTCCGCAAGTATGCGGTGCCCATGGTGTCCCTGCCGGGATTCACAGAACATCCTTCAGCCGAGAGCCTGATGACCACTTCTGTGTTTAGACGTACTGGTAGCTCGGCCGACACAGACCGACACTCGGACAAGGATTCCAAAAATACGGACCACTCTGCCCGCAAGGTCTATGCGGCCTCTTCCTTAGGCCTTCGTCGGGCCAGTTCGGCTGTAATTATGGCACACTTCTCTCATGCCCTCCTCGGGTCATTAGACGAAGTCCTCCCTCATCTCCCGGCAGACATGCAGACCACGATCAAGCAAGTCTGTGATCAGGGCCATGCTGTTGCAAAACAGCAGCTCCAGATGGCCCTAGACATCGGGGATTCTTGTGCCCGCCCTTTAGCAGCCGCAGTGGCCACTCGCCGCAGGGCATGGCTGAGGCTATCCTCCTTCCCGGCAGATACCCAGCACAAGTTAGCTGATGTTCCTTTCCTTGGTACCGACTTGTTCAGTCCAGGAGTGGACGGTCACCTTCAGCGTATCGAGCAGTCCAATGCCACCTTGGATGCTACCTCTGCAAAAGGCTCTTCGGGCAAGAACCAGCAGAAAAGAAAGAAGAAGCCATTTCGGCATTCTTCTCCTGCGGTCAGGCAGCCCTCCTATCAAGGAGGCCAGCAGCAACAGCAGCAGCAGGCTCAAGCTTGGCACCCACGGCCCAAGCAGGGTCCTCAACAGCCCTGTAAAGGAGGCTGAGGCGCAGGTCCAGGTTCCTCCTCCTCTTAAGCCTGCTCAGTGATGGGTTGGGGTTGCTACCCCTACACCCATCCCGCCAGCTCTGGGTCCTCCCGTGGGGGGCCGGCTCCACCCCTTTCATTCCACCTGGTCCGATATCACTTCAGACAGGTGGGTTCTCGAAGTGGTCAGTCAGGGACTGCCTCTAGAGTTCGAGCAGTACCCTCCCAGCTGAGCCCGCGCCCCTTGGGAGGAAAGGATCTCAGTTTGCACTCAGTCGGCTCTTCGAGATGACATAGCTCAGCTGCTCCGTAAGGAGGCGGGTGCTCCAGTGCCGGATTCTCCTACAGACCCAGGCTTCGTGTCCAGGTACTTCCTGGTGCCCAAGCGGACGGGGGGTTGGTGCCCCATCCTAGATCTCCACGACCTGAATCAGTATGTCAGGTCTCGCACCTTCCGGATGGTAACTCCGAACCAGATCATACCATCCCCCCTGGAGCAAAACATGTGGTTCTGTTCACTGGATCTACAGGATGCATTCTTTCATGTCCCAATCCGTCTGTCCCATCAGTAGTTCCTCCGCTTCAGGGTCGAAGGCACCCTGTACAAGTTCCGAGCCATGCCGTTCGGCCTGTCATCGGCCCCTCAGGTCTTCACCAAGTGCATTGCAGTAGTGGCAGCCCATCTTCGGCGTCGAGGAGTATGTATCTACCCTTACCTCGATGACTGGCTCTTGGCAGTATCCTCCCTTCAGGAGGTGGAGAGGCCAGGGATCTGGCTCTTCAAACCTGCTCCCAACTTGGCCTCCTGACGAACGAGGCCATGTCGGAACTCGTGCCTGCTCAGGTGATGGGCTTCATCGGGGCAGAACTCGACTCTTGTCAAGCTAGAGCTCGGTTCCTGGTGGATAGGGCGGAGGTTCTCTCCTCCTTTGCCCAATCATTTCTGGTTGGGCACTTGCGCCCTGCCCGGGACTTTCTGCGCCTTCTGGGTTACATGGTGGCATGCACCTCAGTGGTCCATTGGGCCAGGTGGCAATGCGCCCCCTCCAATGGGAGCTGGCTGCCCAGTGGACTCAGCTCCACGGTCATTTCGACCAGCTGATCACTGTAACCCAGAAGATGTGGGACGCTCTCCAATGGCGGACAGCCCCAGAACGGTTGCAGGAAGGGATCGAATTTGTCCTCCCCGAGCCAATGGTCATCCTTACAGGGCGGCACACACTCCCATCTGCTGTGGAAGGAGGCGCTCCGCATCTGGACCCTCATAAGTCGTCTGGAGGCAGATCTCCTAGCCATCCATATGGCAGGAGTCTCAAACCAGCTGGCGGATGCTCTCAGCTGCATAGGCCAGACATCCCACGAGTGGTCTTTCTATCCAGAGGTAGCTTACAGTCTGTTCTCCCTTTGGGGCAAACCGTTGGTGGACCTGTTTGCCTCCAGGGAAGACAACAAGCTGAGGCTATACCATTCCCGCCCCCCTCAGCAGGGCTCACTGCAGGGTGGGATGCCTTCTCGAGGCCATGGACCCCAGGCCTCCTCTGCGCCTTCCCTCCATTTTCTATTCCTATTCAAGGTGAGGAGGGACAAGGCGAAGGTGATCCTTGTAGCT
This sequence comes from Neoceratodus forsteri, assembly GCA_016271365.2. NCBI lineage: Eukaryota > Metazoa > Chordata > Ceratodontiformes > Ceratodontidae > Neoceratodus > Neoceratodus forsteri. The sequence continues at coordinate 1,057,560,804 of CM028130.1, read as the reverse complement.
CCTGATTGGCCGTGCCAGTTCTGGTATCCAGATCTCCTCTGCCTCAGCTGCAGGGCCCCGGAGCAGCTTTGTACATGCCCGGACCTGATATCACTGAACCAGGGGAAGGTATTCCATCTGGATCTTCAATCCCTGCACCTCACAGCCTGGTAACTGAGCGGCTAGTGTTCCAGGCTCTGGGTCTTTCCGAGGGTGGCTACACAGTGGTGGAGGCATCTCGTAAGGAATCGACCGGGAATTGTTATGCCTTCAAATGGAAGAGATTTTCCATTTGGTATCAGGGTGAGAGTCTGGACCCCTTATACTGCTCTGTGGCTAACATTCTCGACTACCTTTGGTCTCTCTCTCCAAAGGGGGTCTGCGGTCATCGACCCTTAGCATGCACCTGGCAGACATTTCTGCTTACCGGGCATGGGCCGGTCACCCGACATTGGTGCAGGAGACAGTGGTCGGGCGCTTATTTAAGGCCTGGATCACATATCCCCTCCGGTGCGTGAACCTCCACCTCCATGGGATCTGTTGCTGGTTTTGGCAAAGCCCATGGGCAAGCCATTCGAACCTATGCACAAGTGTGAGCTGTCACACTTTTCGTAGAAGACTGCCTTCCTGGTGGCTATCACGTCAGCCAGAAGGACAGGGGAGCTCCAGGAACTTTCGGTGGACTCCCCTTATCTGGTCTTTCACAGGGACAAAGTTGTCCTGCGCCCCCACCTGAAATTCCTTCTGAAGGTGGTGTCAGAGTTTCACCTTAACCAGGTGTTGACTCTGCCGGTATATTACCCTAACTACACCTCGGATGCCGAGTACAGGCTCCATACTCTGGACCTCAGGCGTGCTCTCTCCTACTATAAGGAGAGGACGGCGGAAATTCGGGGAGAGGTTCGCCAGCTGTTTGTCACCTACGCTGAAGCCGCTTCTGGCAGACCTGCAGCCAAGTGGACTATTGCAAGATGGATTACATCATGCATAAGTCTGTGTTATGAATTGGCGGGCAAGGAGCCTCCCAAGGGGATAAGGGCTCATTCTACCCGCCATACCGCTGCATCGGTGGCTGCTTCAAGGGACATCCCTATCCAGGAAATCTGTCGGGCTGCTACCTGGAAGTCAGCAAACACCTTTATTACCCATTACCACATCGACCTTGAGTCACGACGTGATGCTGGTTTTGAGGCCTCGGTTCTCCAATCTCTGTTTCCTAAGTAGGGGGTGTGCACCTTGCCTCCCTCCTCCCGGAGAACTGCTAGGAGTCTGCCAGACAGTGTGGATGAACAACATATCCACTCTCCTAGAAAAACAGGTTACTCACCTGTAACAGTAGTTCTAGGAGTGGTATATGTTGTTCATCCACACACACCCACCCATCCTCCCCGGCTTAAGGTGCACAACCTGGCTTCCAGCAGGCTAGATCTGGCGTCATGGAGCGGAGCCGAGGTATTTACCCCCCGGGTGGGTGGGAGGAGCCAGCTTGAAGACTTCCAGCAAGATTTAAAGGGGAAAGGGACAATGCCAGACAGTGTGGATGAACAACATATACCACTCCTAGAACTACTGTTACAGGTGAGTAACCTGTTTTTGCTGTCCATCCTCCTGAAGAAGGAAAGAAGCCATCAGTGAACATAAAACAAATGCTGTCACTAGAGGCCGTGGTAAAGGCACGGCAGTTTCTCCAGGCATTCCAAGCAAACGGGGAATTTCACAGATCTTCCTGGACATAGTCTACACCACTCATTCACACTAATGGGAGTTCGCCGGAGGTGCTAGGACCCAGCGGGAGCAAACTTTTTTCAAGAGGGCCGGCGCCAGAGATGGAGTCGCGAGAAAGCGGCACCACGAGCCTTGGCTCGTGCGGTAAAGACTGTCTCGCTGCCGACCCTCCAACCACCTCCAGTTCCTTTTTTCACGCTGTTGTCGAAAGTGCGCTTCAGTGACGACATTGCTCGCCCGCCGGGAGTTAAACATCACTAGCAGCAATAGTTCAGTTTATTGGTTTGTAGTTTTATTTCGAAGTACCGATTATATTATATATATTTAAAGTGTACATCAAGAAGTCTTCAGCCCTCCATTGATGGGGTCGACCATGAGCGGGCCAGGTGATGGTAGGGAGACTTCATATGAAAGCTGTTCAGTCAGCTGGGCCGGGTCCAGTCCACCACCCTCCCCGGAGGGGGTCCGACAATGGACGGTCCAATGGTCAGGGGGATGGGCGGTTCTCCCGAAAGCATAAAAGGAAACAGTCCCTCTCGATGCCATTCAGCCTGGAGTTCCTCTTCGACGCATAGGTCAAAGAGAAAAAAGCATCACTCGAGGTCGCCCTCTGGTATGTCTCCACGTAGACGGTCAGTTGTTGGGGCTAGGCATCGGTCTCCACCTCTGTTGGAATCGCCAGTCTCTGTCTCTGATGGCCGACCTCTTCGACATCGGAGCCCCTCTCCACCCTTTCGGAGAGCTTCCAATGAGCAATTTCACCAGTGGGCTGCTCTTATGGAGCAGTGGGCTCAGAGGTTGGTCCAGTTGCCCAAGGCAGTCTGTCCGACGCCAGCGCCTTCAGCCCATTCAGCTCCAGGGGGACAGGTAGGGTGGTTGGACCTTCCTACTCATGCAGCGCTGTCTTTGGTGCCAACTCCGCGCTCTGGTGTTTATCTCCTTACATAGATGCGGCGCCGGGGTCCACACTGATGCCTTTATCTCCTGACCTATTTTCCTTCTTTTTTGTCAAATCACAGTTTTTATTTACCTCTGGGACTCGCTTGGCACCATCAGTGGCACCCCGGGCTCATTCGGCACCGTGCGTGGCACCGGGGGCTCTCTCAGCGTCGTGCATGGCACAGGGAGCTCTCTTGGCACTGTGAACACTGTTGGCACCATCCTCAGCACTGTGCACATTGTCAGCACCATCCTTGGCGCCATGTGGGGAGCCGCCTCGGCAGGCCCCTCCTTTCCTGGCGCATCCTGTCTCCGGGGTCTTGACTCCAATTCTTTCTCTTCTGTTCTTCCTCCCAATTTTCACTCCTTTCCTGTATATGTAGTCCCTCCTGGACTTTCAGGAGATGATTTTGAGCCTGACACAGATCTTCGTCTGGGTGATGATGTTGATGATACTGCTCTTGGAGCAGCAATCAGTCCTGCTTCAGAGCCTGTAGTGGAAGACCTATCCTTTAAGTCTCTGCTAAAAAACTTAAACTCTACCCTTTCTCTCCAAGCATCAGAGATTGATCCTGGGAAGCTTTTACGACTCCAGTATCTTCATGTCCCGGAGATCCCTATGGATTTAACCCCTCCGGTACAGCCATCTTTTGAGACCCTCTCTCAGATGGTGTGGAAGAATCCGTCTCTCATTCCTTCTGTGGCTAAGTCCATCGATAGGAAGTATGTTTCTCCCAAGGATCATCCTATTTTGGCCTCACAAGCCTTTTCTGATGTCATTGTGATCTTGGCAGAGAACGATAAGGCCATCCTTCCTCAAGGATCTACAGCTCGACCAATAAACAAAGAATCTCACAAGATAGACACAGGTAAGAGAGTCTTTGCTGCCTCAAGCCTGGCTATGCACATTGTCAGCTACCAGGGCTATTTTTCTCAATATGAGTATGTACTTCGGCATGCCCTCAAAGAAATGGTGGAAGCCCTGCCTGAATCAGAAGCTAGCTCAGAGTTGCTTCACACCATAACTAGAGGTATCAAATCCAATGACCAACAGGTTAAAGCTGCAATGGATGTCTTTCGATACCGCCTCCCGGGCATCAGTGGCTGGCATCTGCACCCGCCGACACTCTTGGCTATGTACTTCGGGCTTCACGAACAGCTCCCAACAGCAAGTTATGGTCTTACCCTTTGTTGGTATGTATCTCTTCGAGCATCAGGTAGAGCAAGCTCTGGAGGCCACGCAGAAGACTAGGTCTGCCATTAAGATGGCTAGACCTGTACTCACTCCCTCCAGAGGAGGTGTGAACAAGCGTCAGTTTCACAACCGTCAGTCCTTTCGGGGCAGAGGCAAGGGAGGTTTTTAACAAAAACCACAACCCTCAGCTGCAAAAGAAAGCACAGCAGAAGGCACAAGGCCCCAGAGCGCCCAGTGCCACCTTCTGAGTTTCTGGCCTGAGTCCCACCTCAGCTGTCCGAGGGGGACTCCTCCTCAGCAGTGGGATGATGTCTGACTCAGTTCTACAACCAGTGGAAATCTGTAACATCAGACAAATGGGTCCTCCGGATAATCTGCGAGGGGTACTCTCTGTCTTTCAGAAACCTCTGTGGATCATCCTCCCAAACGAGAGCCCAAGCTGTCAGCGGTACAATCAGACCTTCTTGCTTCCGAGTTACAAGGCCTTCTAAAAAACAGGGCAGTATAAATAGTTCTGCTGGATCAACTAAACACAGGTTTCAACTCCTATTATTTTCTGGTTCCAAAGAAAGCTGGAGGCATGCGCCCCGTTCTGGATCTCAGAAAACTAAACAAGTTCCTTCACAAAGAAAAATTCAAGATGATATCACTAGGTACCCTGCTACATTTGCTTCATCAACATGATTGGCAAGCCTCCCTGGACATGCAGAATGCCTACCAACATATTCTCACACACCCAAAACACCGCAAATACCTAAGGTTTGTGGCATTTGGTCAGCACTGTCAGTTCAGAATCCTGCCCTTTGGGCTATCCTCTGCGCCTCGAGTTTTTACAAAGTGTTGTGCAATTCTCATGGCGCACCTCAGGAAAATTGGAATACAAGTGTTTCCATTTCTAGATGACTAGCTCCTAGCAAGTCCCTCCAGGCAACAGACTCTGGAGGCCGTGGCCACAGCCTCAGACTTCCTCACGTCCATGGGAGTCCTGCTGAATCTCAACAAGTCACAGTTGTAGCCCTCCCAGAAGCTCCTCTTCATAGGAACTGTTCTGGACACCTCCTGTGCGAAGGCTTTTCTTCCAGAAGACAGAAGGAACAATATCTTACAAATGGCCCAATATATCAGAGAACGCAGCTTGGTTCAAGCTATCTCGATGCAATGGATGCTGGGCTGCATGGCATCCTCTGTGTTTACTGTACCCTTAGCTTGTCTCCACATGAGAACCTCCCAGTGGATGCTCAGTACTCAGTGGTCCCCAACCACTCATCCTTAGTCCTTTCCCATCAAGGTGACGGAACCTCTGAAGAGGTCGCTCACCTGGTGGTCTCAGGAGGACAATCTTCTGGAAGGATATCCCTTTGCCCCTCTGAATCATCAGATCTCAATTACTACGGACGCATCCTGATGGGTTGGGGAGCCCACTGTCAGGATCTCCACACTCAGGGTACGTGGACTCGGGACGAGTCCTAACTCCACATAAACGTCCTGGAAATGAGAGCCGTCCTCTATGCAGTCCGAGCCTTGAAGGACATACTCTGTCACAAGAACATTCTCCTTCAAACGGACAACAAAGCAGTGATGTACTACATCAACAAACAGGGCGGCGAACACTCTTACCCTTTATGCAGGGAAGCAATGAGTGTGTGGGAGTGGTGCCTGGAATGCAAGGTTTTGATTCCGGTGGTTTACCTGCCAGGGGTGCAAAACAAGCTGGCAGACCATCTCAGCAGAACAGAGACGGATCTTCACGAGTGGTCTCTCAACTCAACCATCGTTCAGTCACTGTTCAAAGAGTGGGGGAGCTCCAGACCTGGACCTTTTTGCATCCCCACTCAACACAAAACTGCCTCTCTTCTGCTCCAGAAATCCAGAACCTGGCATTTTTTGTCAGGATGCGTTCAGGCTGCAGTGGACAAGATGCTTTCTATACGCCTGTCCTCCCCTTCCCCTAATTCAGAGAGTACTTCTCAAATTGGAGTCTCAGGGGGGCAGAATGATTCTCATTGCCCTGTTCTGGCCTCGGCAAATATGGTTTCCACTACTCAACAGTGTATCGAACCCCCTCCCTCCCCCGGAAGACGCTTCCCTCCAGACGAACCTTCTGACCCAGGGTCCCATGGTTCATCGCAACCTGAGGTCGCTTCACCTTCATGCTTGGCTCCTGAAGAGATAGAGGTGAATAGGTTCAATCTCTCTCATAGAATTTCAGATATCCTTTTGGCTGCACGTAAGCCAGCAACTAGAAAAACCTACACAGCCAAATTGAAGTATTTCTCTATCTGGTGTGCAAAATCCTCTTGGAATCCTTTTTCTTGCACACTGTATAAAGTCTTGGAGTACCTTTCAGACCTCTCAAATTCAGGTCTGCAATACCCTATAGTCAAAGTTCATCTTTGTGCCATTTTGGCATATCATGAGCCGGTACTTTCCTCCTTGTCACTGGCTCAGTTGCCTGTGGTTAAAAGGTTTCATAAGGGTATTCTGCATACTAGACCTCCTATCAGATGCCCAGTCACAGCCCAGGACATTACTCTTGTGCTAGACTTGCTCACTCGTAAACTTTTCGAGCCTTTAGCTACTTGCGAATTGAAGTTCCTAACCTGGAAAACGGCCTTCTTGGTGGCCATCACCTCGGCCCATAGGGTTTCTGAAATACATGCATTGGTCACTGACCCCGCCCCGTACACTGTATTTCACAAGGAGAAAAGTAGTTCTTACGACTCATCCTAAGTTGCTCCCTAAGGTTGTCTCAGAGTTCCATCTTAACCAACCTTTAGTCCTTCCTACCTACTTTGCAAACTTCCAGAATGAAGGAGAGCGTACCCTTCATTCATTGGATGTTAAGAGAGCATTGCGGTTCTATCTAGATAGAACAAAAGAAATTTGCAAAGCCCAACAACTGTTTCCTTCAGTGAGACCCGGCTGCGTCAACCTGTCGGTATCAGATGTATTTCAACATGGCTGGTGGCTTGCCTTCACCACTGCTATTCTGTAGCACAGGTCAAGCTGGAAGGCAGAGTGTACGCTCACTCTGCCAGAGCAGTCATGGCATCTCTGGCAGAAATCCGCAACGTGCCCATCGCAGATATTTGCAATGCGGCCACTTGGAGCTCCGTGCATACTTTCAGTAAGCACTACGCCTTGGATGTCCAAGCCAGACGACATTTGTCATTTGGCAGGACCATTCTAAACAGACTTCTGTCCTAAGTATGTGAGCTCCTTATCTCTTGCCGCCCGTCTCGGGATTATTTAGCTCTGTACTCTCCCATTAGTGTGAATGAGTGGTGGAGACTTTATGTCCAGGAAGATGTGGAAATTATGTACCTACCGTAATTCTTAATCTTCTTGGACGAAGTTTCCACCACTCATTCACATGCCCACCCACCATCTCCCGAGCTCACTTCTCTGTTTTTGGCCTTCACTCCCTCAGTGGTTGGGCTGTGAAGACTTTATAGTTGACCCTTCTTACACAGGTCATTCGGACTATCTTATGTCCGATTTTTAGGTTAGTTATGCTGCACCTCCTCCGGGGGGAAAGGTACTGAGGTGGTTGGAGGGTCGACGACAAGATAGTCTTTACCGCATGAGCCGAGTCTCACGGTGCCACTTACTCGCAGCTCCATCTCTGGCGCCGGCCCTCTTGAAAAAGTTTGCTCCCGCTGGGTCCTAGTGCCTCCGGCGAACTCCCATTAGTGTGAATGAGTGGTGGAGACTTCATCCAAGAAGATCAAGAATTACGGTAGGTACGTAATTTCCATTTATACCTTCCCCCACCACCACCACCCAGACTCCAGTTCCATTTGCAGTGGCTGTGGAGGAGGAAGTTGAAAAGTACTGTGATGAGGAGGAAGAACCCACAGAACTACACTGTTCTTCTGAGCAGGAATTTGGCTTTCCTCCTAGGCCTTCAGAGCATACCTCACATGGTAAATACCCTCAACATCTCCTCCCATGCGACAGGGGGATGAAGATGAGGTAGACGTTATGGATGCGATGGGCTTAGCACCTATAAGGAGACTGATGCTGCCTTTTCACAAATCCCTCAAAAAAGCCACTTTCAAAGCCATGTCAGCGCCCATCTCAGACTTTCAAAGTACTGCAGCACCCATCTCAGCTGCTAGCATTGCCAAGAAAATTAAGAAAAAATATCAGGGGGACAAACATGGTACTGAGTATTTGTACTCCAACCCTGATCATGAGGGAGTGGTCCAGCCTGCCACCTTTGATAAGGCAAAAGTGCCTGTTTCATCCCAGCCTCCTGAAAGATTCCAGGAAACTGGATAGCATGGGTGAAAAAGGTTGCACATCAGTTTTCCTGCGTCTGAGGCAGGCATCTTACCTAGTTTACATAGCCCAGTATTAGCAGGCCTTATGGCACTGAGTGAAAAGACCAGTGGAGACTTGTCATAGGAAACGGCTAACATAGCAAGATCAGCCATAGATGCCACAAAATAATTTCATATAGCGGTGGACACAAATTACACCTCATCTAGGCTTATGGCCAATGCAGTGTCCTTAAGAAGATTTGCCTGGCTTAGAACTGCATACCTATCCCAGGACACTCAAACTTGGATTTTCCCTGTGAGGACAATTAATTGTTTGGTGAAAAAACAGAGGCTTACATGAAAAAGGTGGATGAGTACAAAACTACCCAAAAGAGCAATACTGAGAAAGAAAAGGCATCCACTTCCTACAGGCAGGGGTGTGCAAATTCCATTGACCCCTGTCCGGAGCAAGTAAATTTAATTAAAGGGCAAGTACCAAAACAAAGCTAATTTCATTATACTTAATAGGGGCAAGTGAAAATTCAACTACAGTCATGGCTGGGCAAGTAATAAAAGTTTAATTTGAACGCCCTTGTCTACAGGCCTTCTGGAAGGAGAGGTAGGGGTAAGGGATACTGTACTCATACTTATGTGTCCTATGAGTACCCTCCTCAAAGAGACAACTATAGGGGCAGGAGTAAGAGGCACTAGGTGTGCAGCTGTAACACCAGATTCCAAACCTCAGTCAAAGCAGACCCGCCAACAAGTCTGCCCAGGTTGTCCATCCCATTGCCATTGGGGGGAAGACTGGCTTACTACTTCCAGGAATGGACAACAATCACCACAGATAAGTGGGTCCTGGAAACAGAGAGTCAGAGTTTGTTCCTGTAGTTCAGAAAAATTCCCAAAACTGCAGAACCGAAAGATCTTCCAAGAATCGACCTTCATCATTTATTCCCACCTATTGTGTCTGTGCTGGTGACACTAGGACCCTGTGGGAGCAACCTTTCTACAGCCTAGAATCTAGGAACCCGATGTTAGTGACAGCGCGCCCATGAGGTAGATGTATGACATGGTGCTCGTGGACTGTCCAGTAATCGACTCTGGCCCCCGGCCCCTACCTTCCTTAGTTCCATTTTTCCTGCCATTGAAGGCACACCGTGATAGTGTTCCAGTCTAAATAAATACATTTTTTCAGCTGCGCCATCATCTTCCTCAGTTTGCTGCCACCCCATTCGATGCTGTACATCAACTCCACTTGCTTTTCAGTGCCGCATTTAATTTTCTTTCTCTTTGTACAGCGCCAAACCCTTATCGTTCCTCCATTTTTCTTGTTTTCCATGCAACACCGTGGCCAGTTCCAAGGAGCCCAGGAAGAAGTCTTCAAAGAAGAAGACCATGGCTGGCCTACCCCAGTGCATTGGTGCTCCTGCAGGGGACACATCACTGTCTGGTACCAACATACCACCTGTTGGACCTGCCTTGGTGGTAAATATGACATGGACAGGTGCTATGCCTGCCTTCTCCATGAACTTCTGCACTCTCAAGATTGGTGCATTAAATTGGGGTTCACCCTCACACACACACTTTCAGAAGCGGGCATCACACCAGTGAAGCCAAGGTAAAGTCCCTTGGCTCTCCCCCTGAGCTTCATCCTAGTACTATATGTACTGCGGAAGACCGGGCCTCTCTGCATTCACCCTGCTGAGACATTGGAGAGCCTGGGGGAGGGGTCTGGTGGACAGTCAGTCTCCCATGGGAGAACGGCTGGCCCCTGGTGGTGAGGTCGAAGCTATACATTGGGCCTACACCAGTGGGCACCTTGGTATTGTGGCCCAGCACTGCCTCAGCTACCGGTACTCAGGGTGATACCGGTGAGTGGGACGGTGCTGACTACAAGGCTGGGCCCCCTCCCGATGCTGCTCACGGTGCCAGGAGAGGGAGGCCTTGCAGACCAGTCCCTCTCATCCCCTAGAGGTGCTGTGGATATCCTCCCTGGAGCAGTCAAATGACCTAGGGGAGAGTGTTTGGGAGGACTTCAGGGCTGCTGAGGACTTCAGCAATGAAGGAGGCCTTCCTGGGCCTGGTTCTAAGCTACTTTGGGATCAAGATGTTCTCTTGTGGCTGTGTCCGTGAGCAGCACCATTCGCGGTGCTGGTTTGTGTTTCAGCATTGTTCCCGCCTCCAATCCTGACAATGTTCGCAGCGCTGGGAGGGGAGACAGTGCCATGAACAGCACTATTTCCAGCACTGCTACTCCTGGGGATTCTGTTCCTGACCTTCAGCCTAGCCCAAGGGGCAGGGCCAGTCCTGGTGAAGGGGAGAGGGATTGTGAAGTCTAGGATAAAGGCTCACTCCCTGCCCAGAGTGGGTGGTAGCTCTGGTAGGAGTCACAGCTCTGGCTTGGACCCTTTTTTCTCTGCAGAACCATCTGGCACTGCTACTTGAGGGATCAGGGTCACCCTATGGGACTTGCACGGCTCCAGCCTCCCCACCTGGGGGCTCCCCCCAAGGACACCATCCTGATCAGTCCTCAGCTGTTGGCCATTCACTGATGGACGAGCCTGCCAGGATCCCCCACCCCAGGTGAGGTCCCCTGAGTGTTCTCACAGCCCTAGCAGAGGACCTGGCCCAGTCTTGCATGACCCTTCTCCTCCTCGTCCTGCCATTTTCAGTCCTTCAGGGCCCCTGTCCTGGGAACAGTTTAAGACATCGGCTACTGCGTTTCTTAAGTGCCTCCAATCCTTAGAACAGATCAGGTCATTTTCTGGCCTGAGGTCCCTGCACCTTCACCCCCTGACACCAGCTCCCCATCATCTTCCACTTCCTTCTCTGAGGAAGAGGTCACCTCTGTCCATCTTTCCTCTGATGCTGAGTACACCCAGTACTAGCAGTTCCTTGAGAAGATAATGCAGGAGCTTAGCCTGCACCATTTTTCTGGCCACAGTCCTGCTATCCTAGTGCTGTCATTCCTGGTTGAATACAAAAGAGACTGTACTGTCATCCCTCTGTGGCCTTGGCCTTTCACAGAGGCATCCAGGGATGTATGGCTTCATCCCTGTGCCCCTTCTCCAGCCCTGCGGGATGTCAAGTGTAGATATTGTGCTCCCGTGGGGTCTTCAGGTACCATGCCACATCCCTCTTTTGGGATTTTGCCCCTGGACACCCCCATTGTGCATAGGTGCCCAGTGCATCAGCACCCCCCTGACACTGACTGTGCAGAGTTTGATGTCCGTGGCAGTAAGTTTTTCTGCAGCACTCACCATGATGTGCCTCTCTGCACATCAAGCCCATCAGGCAACCTATGGCAGGCACCTGTGGATGATGCTGGTTCAGCTTCCAGTGTCATTGCCAGACTGCAAGGCAATTAGGCAGGCCATTTGCCTTTCCACGTAGGGCCTGGAGCTGACGTGGCCCCAAGAAAGGGTGTCATGATGCCAGCAAAGTGGCATCCAGACTGGTGGGAACTGCAGTCTGCATTCAGTGGATGGCATGGCTTTGTCTATCAAGGTTGACACCCTTGGCCCAGGCCAGGGTAGGTGCTCTCCGTGTGCTTCCAAGGGACTGTGTTCTTCTCCCGCAGGGTTAGGTGTGTGTTATCGGGGGTATATTTCTGCTCCCAGGCCTAGGGAACCTCCACCTTCCAATGACAAGTCTTGGGTCCCAGCAGACCCATGAAGGGTTCCTGCCTTTCTGTGGTTATCCCCCATAGAGGGCTGAGGGAACAACCTTTTCCCTCAGGATGAGTAACACCGCCCTTCTGGGTGGTAAGCTTGGTACTCTGACCCAATAGGCGGGAATAAATGGTGAAGACTGATTCTTGGAAGATATGAAAATTATGTACCAACCGGAATTCTTGATGATCTTCCAGAATATCTTCACCATTTGTTTGCGTGCCCGCCCACCATCCCCCACTCAGCTATGAGCCAGTTCCTTTTTTAAGAGGGAACATTACCATATATTTTCATCTCCCCCCTTCTCCCTGTCCTTTGCCTTAGAGTGGCAAGGGGGTAACCTTTTTCTTGATCTAGTGCCTTCCTTAAGCTTTTGTTACTCCTTTTTTTCTGCTTCCCTTAAACGAATGAATAAGTAAAAGAAGGGGGGATGGGGTATCCTCCCCCTTTTTTCTAGCCACAGCCATTCTGTGACTGCTGCCTCTACTTTGCTGCCTAGGTGGCGTCAGGCTTTGGCTGCCCTAGGCCCGTCCTTAGCCTCTTTTTGTAGTTGGTAGTCTGGTTTTATTGTTTTTATGATTTTATATATCCTTTTTCCCTATACCTTTGGGCTAGCTCTTAGTCTTTCTTTCTTTTCTTTTCTTGCTCCCAATTGTTTCTTTTCCTGACAAACAAAACTGAGGAAGGTAGGTTGCCTTCATCGGTTACTGACCAGTCCACGAGTGCTACGTCATATGTCTGCCTCATGGGCGGCGTCAGGGCTCCAGATAAGGTGAATACCAACCTGTTTTACTCACCTTATTTTAGGAAATACTCTTTAGAAAAAATGTTTTCGTGAGTACCAGTACTCACTTAACATTTGTAAGTGCTCCACACTCCACAGAATAGTGCTTCTAAACATAACTGGTGATTCATAAGGAGCATTTTTTTCCAAATTTACAGCTCCTGTACACATCCCCATTTTGTTTTACTCACTATATTTTAAAACTGGTGAGTAAATTACTCCTACCTGCCAACATTATCTGGAGTATTGGGAGGTGCTGTAACCGACGTTGGCCCCCTACAGTCTAGGCTGCGGAAAGACTTTGGTCCCACAGGGTCCTAGGGCCTCTGGCACAGACCCAGCAGGTGGGAATAACTGGTGAAGATATTCTGCAAGATCAAGAATTACATTGAGTACTTAGTTTTCATATTTTCCAGCCTCACACTCCAACAGAAGATAAGGCAATTTTTATTTAAAAAGGACGTCCAATCCTGGAGGCTCTGGGCGCTATGCATAATGAATAAACAAATAAAAAACACAGCAAAAATTAGAATAAATAACAGTATTCCATAGATTATAAAATAAAATAAATTTGCCTAAAAAATTTAAAAACACAGGTGGCCGGGAACTGAGATCAAGACCTTGGCATACGGATCTCACTTATAAAGCTAAGTCGGGGAATGCCTGAGCAAACAGGAGGGCCTTGAAGCGGGCCTTGAATACCTCCAAGGACGGGGCCTCCCTATCCCCGGAGGGTGTATCGAATTCCACAGAACGGGGCCGGTGACACTGAAAGCCCTGTCGCCAGCTTTTTAACCTCGTCTTGGGAATCACCAGGAGGCCCCTACCAGAGGAGCGGAGAGGACAGACCAAGACAGCAGGTGTAAGAACATCCATCAGGTAGCCAGGGCCCTGGCCACGTAGGGCCTTATAGGTGAGGAGTCCCACCTTGAAGAGGATCTTCCAACTGACCGGCAGCCAGTGCAGCTCACGCAGTACCGGTCTAATATGGCAATATTTAGGCTGCCCCATAAGTAACCTGTGGCAGCTGCATTCTGCACCAACTGCAGTCTGTGAAGAGAACTTCCCACAACCCCGAGGTAGAGCGCATTACAGTAGTCAAGCCGTGATGTCACCAAGGAATGTATCAAAGTGGGGCGGTCCAGAGGTGGCACAAGGGGCTTTATCCTAGCAGCATTCCTGAGATGGAAAAAATGGGAGTGGACAGTGGAAGATACTTGTGCCTCCATTGTCAAACCCCTGTCCAGGATGACAGCAAGATTCCACACCTCAGAGGAGGCCTTCAATGGGACCGATCCCAGGACAAGTCCAGTCTCTGCACTAGAGGCCATCCTATCTTGCACTCTGTTCGACTCCACCATCAATACCACCGTCTTATTGTGGTTTAACCGCAACCAGCAGGAGGCTATCCAGTCTTTGATCTTGGCAAGGCAGCTGTTTAGCATGTCTGCCGCGTTGGATGTTCCTGGAGCAAAGGACAAGTATAGCTGGGTATTATCAGCATAGCAGTGAAACCCCAAACCATACTTCCTAATGATCCCCTCTTGGGGCAGCATGTACACCGCAAACAACATTGGGGATAAGACTGAACCCTGGGGAACTCCACACAGCTGGAGACTAGGGGTGGAGGAGAAATTCCCCATCACAGCCCTTTGCCTCCTGTTGGTTAAAAACTACTCAAACCAGCAGATGACAGTACTGGTGAGTCCGCAGAAATCCCTAAGGCGGTTCAGCAACACACAATGATCCACAGTGTAAAATGCTGAAGAGAGATCGAGGAGAAAAAGAATTGTCCTCTCCCCTCGATCTCTAGCCCTGAGAATATCGTTCTGCACCTGAACAAGCGCAGTTTCTGTGCTATGCCTCACCTGAAACCCCGACTGGAGGTGTTTGTATAATCCATGGGTCACAAGGTGCTCTTCCAACTGAAACACCACTACATTCTCCACAACCTTAGCCAAAATGGAATGTTGTAGGGCCGCCTGTCAGCGAGTGGTTGGATTACATAGACGCTTGTGCGAGACAGGTTCGAACGGACCTGGATCGCTGAGAGTTACTAGAGGAGAAGGCTAAGCCTCTGATGACTGCTTGCCTTCTCCCGGGAGGAAGGATGCTGCTCACTGTGTGCCACCTCTTGGGGGAGGCCGGGAGCATGACAGTTCAAGCCCCGCTGAATGCAAGGGGTGTGGTGGAGTGCCAGACCGTGGAGAGCTTCAAGGTGGCCTTAAAGACACATCTCTTCCACCTTACCTTTGGGAATATGATATAACATTTTATCTTATGTATATTGGTATATGTTTCAAATTCAAACTGTTATTTATTTGTTTTAATGTGTTTCTATTTGTAAATTTTGCACAGCACTTTGATTTATGAATTGTGCTATAGAAATAAAGATTATTACTATTATACGTGCCAACTGCGTTGCCAGTGCCTCCAATGCATGCATTGCCCACACTAGATAGATTAGCTGCCACCAAAAAACCTTCAGGGTTAACCCCTGCAAAGGGCAGTAGCTCATCATCTCTGTAGGGGGAAGGCATCCAGTGGGTACCCCGAACATGAACCGCACTGTACAGTGATCAGACCATGCCACCTGATCAATCTTGAGATCATTTATCTCAAGCCCCAGTGAAAACACCAAGTCCAGAGTGTGCCCACTGTGGTGAATCACAGAGAAGACTACCTGCGACAGGCCCAACAGTAACATGATTCGGAGGAGGTTATGACCAAGCTGAGATGATTCATCGTCAACCCAAACATTGAAATCCCCCATGACAATACATCTGGAGGCTTCCAGTGTTTCACCGACGATGAATCCGGCAACCTCCTGCAGGAACTCTCCCGCCGCCCCAGGGGAGCAGTAGATCAGGACAATCCTGCAACCAGCGCCCGGACCCCATGGATGGCCACACACTCAAAGGAACCTGGGGTTCTCACCAGGTGCACAATGAAGCCCAAGCCGGATCAAAAACAGATGGCTACCCCACCAACCCTGCGTTCCTCTCTGGGGCAGTGCACAACGGTATACCCAGAGGGGACGGCAGCCTCAAAAACCAGGCCAGCATCATCCCCAGTCCAGGTTTCCCTAATGCAAGCCAGATTGATCAGGGAAATCAAATCTGCAATAATGGCAGTCTTGTTCCTATTCGATCTGGCATTGCACAACACTGTTCGCAGGGGTTGGTGGACAAAGCAGCCCCTTGGGTTACCTGGCCACTTGGTCTGGTGGACTCCTTGGGGACAGGCACTAAACATGTCTGGACTCTCTCTTGTGCCCATCTTAATGCACCTGATGATCTCTATCCTGCCAGCACCCCCCCCCCCGCAGTGCACATGACACCCCCTGCCCAAAATCAGTATGGCTCCTCCAAATCCCCACCTCCCGACAGCATCTTGCTGCGGTGTTAGAGACTGGGAGGTGGATAAAGGGCCATAGGTTATGCAGCTGAGATGCCCCATACACTATCCTGGGCCCCCTGGACAGCCCTGACACATCACCCCTGACAAGATCCCGGCACACCCTCCTAATACCACTCACACACTAATAAACAGTTTATCCTAATCACACACCCTAAAACACATACTAAACAAAATAAAATAATACACTCAATCCCTCCCATAAAATCAAAACCCCACAACCCACTAAAGCCCTAAAATATACCCCAAAAACTTACGCCCTACCCAGAAATGGAGAAAGTGAATAGTGTAAAGCTGCACCACCACCAAATTGTCCAAGTTGAAAAAAAAGAAAACTGTTCAGCAGGCTCAAACAAGCAAACACTGTCCACAGATTCCGCTGTAGCTCACACCACCAGACACAAGTGTCCCTGGCACTCTCACCAGTCAGAAGAAAGGCACAAAACCGGCAAAATAAACAATCCCACCTTTCAGGAGGCTGACCAAGTCTCAACAAAGCCAGTCCACTGCCAAGGATTATAAGCAGTACTCCTCCCCAGCAACTCGGCAGTCCCTCCGGGTATCACCAGCCGACTCTCACCCAGCTAAACGAGCCAGTTACAGTCCAAACGTCCTGGGGAAAAGCCTGCCAGATACATTCCAAAACTGACTCTCACTCGGTTTAAAGAGCACAGTACAATTTACTGTTCCGGGGTCCCGATCCAAAGGGAAGCTGGAGATAGGACGGGGGAAACACCCACATAGTTAGAGCTCCCCCGCCGAATAAATCCCAGTCCATCGATGAAAAGGACAGTGAGCCAACACTGGGGGGGGGGGGAGGAGACAACAACCTTCCGTGACCAGCTGGAGACAGGAGGGGTTATCCTGACTGGCAAGGGAGCTCTCGCCTCCTGTCCGACCAGTTACCCCACTGTTCAAGCGACAGCCAATGCCTAGTGTCCCGGGAATCGCCCCACGGATAGGCTCACTCCAAGCACTCCTTTTGGCCAGATTTCCCCAGACGGCCATCTGGTGACCACACACCTCCACTATGCAAGTCCCAAATCCTTTCTCAGGCAGTCGTTCCACAAGGCGGATGTTCACACAGCAAGACAGCAAAACAGGTGAGTTCTGTAGATTACTCTCAGCTTTTACTATCGACCAGTATCTCCTCAGTACTGTACCTCTCCTTAGATGATTCAGTGTCTGCACACAGAAGAAATTCTGTTGGAGAAAGATGTAAAAAAATTTTCAAGCACATGCTTTGGAACAAGTATCTGCCATGCAATGGAGCAGGGGGCTTTATTCCAGATTCTTCCGCACCCAAAAGAAAAATAGGGAGTGGCAACCCATTTTAGACCCAAGATATCAGAACAAACATTTAAAGAAAGAAAAATGTCAGTTACTGTATTGGTCCTTGTACCAAAAGATGAACAAAATGGGTGATTTGATACCTCTTATTGAACCAACAAAAGATTTACAAATTGTTTAAGCTTTAGAACTCAGCCTCCTTCTTCAGAAAGAAAAAATCATGTTGGCAGCACTGGGATCACCGATTCCATTTCTGCAAATAGAAGACTGGCTAGGGTCACTGGATCTGAAAGACATTTACTTCCATGTACCAGTCAGGCCAAGTCACAGAAAAATACCTCAGGTTCAGGTCATGGAACTGTTCACAGCCCTTCCCTTCGGCCTCACCTCAGCTCCAAGAGTATTCACAAAGTGCCTAACAGTGGTAGCAGCAGATCTGATAAGGAAAGGGGTGATGGTCTTTCCCTACCTGGATGACTGGCCAATCTGAGGAAAAAACAGCAGGAAGCAAATTTCTTCATACTGTTGACATAAAGCATATTGGAGGACCTGGGCTTCCTCCTAAACCTTCAAAAGTATCAAACAGAATCATTCCAAGTTCTGGACTTTACTGTTGCAGAGCTGGATATCCTACAAGGAAGTTATTCCTTCCAAAAGGAAGGGTAGCATATCTGATTTCAGCTGCAGAATCCTTCAAGACAGATCAGCCAAGACCTGAAATGGACTTCCCGTGGTTACTGAGGCACATGGCCTCATCAGCTGCAGTTGTACCAGGGGCCAGGTCCCAGATAACAGACATCCAGTATCACCTAGGGGACCATTGGTCTCAGAGGTGGACCCCTCTCTCCAGATTGGTGCCTGTCACTAAAACCTTGCTAAAGGCACTGAAAAGGTGGAAAGAAGAATGCAGTCTCAGAGAGAGAATTTCCTTCCTTTAGCAGTCCCCTGCAGCTATACCCACAACAGCTGCCTCCCTCCTAGGTTGGGGCATCCACCTGGAGAATCTCACAGTGAGTAGAACCTGGAGCACACAGGAGACCCAGGAACACATAAATCTCCTGGAACTCAGGGCTGTGTACTTGGCTATGCAAGCTTTTTCCTCCTAGATCAGATGTCAGTCTGTCCTGGTCAGAACAGACAACACCACCACAATGTACTACATAAACAGTCAGAAAGGAACAAGATTTTCAAAGTTGTGCACAGAAGCCATGAAGACCTGGAACCTAGCTTGCTCCTTGGAAGTCCAGCTATCCACAGTCCACTTGCCTGGGAAAGACAATGTACTGGCAGACTCTCTTAGCATGATCAGTCAGGAAAACCATGAATGGACCCTGAACTGGCAGGTGCTGGCATCAGTGTTCAGACGGTGAGGAACAGCAGAAATCAATCTGTTCACTTCCTGGGAAAACAACCAGTTTCTTCTTTTTTGTTGCAGACCCCCAGAGATGGGTTCAGTCCTAGAGGATATTCTAGTCCTCAGCTGGTCAGGGAAGATTCTATATGCCTTCCCTTCATTCCTGCTTAACTGAGAGTGCTGGTAAAATTGAAAAGGGATTCAGCAACAGTTATTCTCATTTCTCCAGACTGGACCAGCCAGACCTGCTACTCTATGCTCCTGTCCCTCTCCGACAAGCCTCCCATTAACCTGCCCTGAGATACAATCTTCTGACGCTCTCCCATTGCAGGATACTGTTCTCAGATCTGAGAGCTCTGCACCTCAGATCATCATTCTTGAAAAGCTAGAGATCTTCTTCGACCACACCTATGAAACGTGTAGCCACCAGGCGTTAGCACCACATGGAAACTTTTGCAAGCAGCCCACAAGGGGCTGCTCACGATGACATCAAACATTGGCTACTACATAAACCCGGGCAGCTCCTTCCCTTCTAAGTTCTTTTCTCGCCATCGACTGTACTCGTCTGACCGCTCACGGAAACACTACCGCAGTAGACGCCACTTTCTTTATTTTTCTCTTCATAGTAATCACTTTCATAAGTGATTTTCGACGGTGTGTATGTCATCAAAGGAACCATCAAAACTGCTCTGTTATTGTGAATGCAGTGAGAGTTACACTGGCGATTTGTACAACATCTGCATCTGTTGCCTCGGCCCAGACCACAACATGCAAGCCTGCTCGATTTGCAGAGGATTTAACACAGCCACCAGCTACATCAGAAAGGTGCCTTAGAGAATCACCTTTTAAAACAGTAGGTAGCCCACATGGTGAAGACGCTCCAGCAAAAGAGTAATGCCATGTCACTCTCCCACTCCTCTGGTTCCGGGTCATCCAAATCCCGGGAGTAGTCATCCGAGACCCATAAGCACAGTTACCGGGAGAAGAAAAGAGAGGAGAAAACCTCCCCAGTGCACTCCAGTTCACCCCTTCGCACAGCAGGTGCAACCTCTACAGCCCCGGCGACTGTTCCAGCCATGACACTACCCATGACCCTGACCATCGACCTAACTTCCAGGTCAGGGCAGGCCATAAACACTACCAGACGTAGTACAGCTTGTGTGTCACCATCGTGGGGCCTTGCCTCCTCCATCAGCTTCCACTTGCTCACCTGTTGACCACATGGGTGTCGACATCCAAGCAGTGCTATCGTCCTTCATGGACATACTCAGATGCCTGTTGACTCCTTCTCCTGTACCAGGAGACCCATCGATGGGGCCTGTAATTCAACCCCTTGCAATGACACATCCTACGGCTGTGTCTCAGCCACCTCCTCAAGTGCCAGCGGACTCGCCAGTATGTTTCCTTCGACCCATCAACCAGATCGACGATGACTTCAGGTATAATCCTGATCTCATGATGCAGGATGAAGAGGAGGATGCTGAATACTATGTGGAAAGTCCTTATGAAAGAACTAGTTCCACTGTGTATCTGCAGTGAAGACTTGGTGGTTTACACTCCACGGTACCCTCCAGAGGACCCCTCTTTCGTTACCATGATGCAGCAGTTACAGGCTGCCGTGGGTTTTGATTTGGAGGAACAGGATACCGTTAAGAAAAACCTCATAGATTATTTGGAGTTACCTGATGCTCCCCCTGTACTGATACCACCCCTCGTCTCTGCCCTGGAGGATGCCACTTTTGCTACCTGGCATAGGCTGAATGTAATTCCTACCATACCAAGAAAGGCAGACAAGATGTATATGGTTCTCTAAGGGAAACCCTTCTTTGCTGGCCAACCCGAGGAAGACTCTGTAGTAATCAGTGCTGCCCATGATAGGTCAAGGGCATCAAAACATGTCCACTCCCTTCCTTCTGATAAAGAGTCCAGGAGGTTGGATGTGCTAAGAGAACTTTCGTCTCAGCTTCCCTGGGCCTCAGATTTGCCAGCTACCAGGCCCATATGGTCAAGTACCAGAATACACTTTGGAGAAAGGCTAAAGCAGCTGCTCAGGCCTTGCCAGAGGGTACATCCAAACAGGGGCATCTTAAAGCTCTCACAGCTGGGGCTGATGTAGGAAAACACCTACTTCATACAGCCTATGATGTATCTGATGCTTCGGCCGGGGCTGCTGTCTCAGAAATATGCCTAAGATACTCCTGGATTAAGATGGCAGGGTTTGTGAATGACATACAACAGTTCATTCTCAGTGCCTCCTTTAGAAGATAAAAATTATTTAGATCAAATGTCCAGGATGTCCTCTCTAACCTTCAGGCCTCAAATAGGACCCTGAAGCCAGTACACTTTGCCTATCTTACCCAACGAAGGGGTAGGTAGAGGATACCTTTTCATCCAGCTGGTGTTGCACCATGTCCTGCCACCAGACAACAAGGTGAGGGCAAGGGATCTGGAGCCCTGCACACCCCAGGAACCACTCCAGGTGCACACTCAAAAGCCCCTTAGAGGTGGTGGCACAGAAGGAGCTGTCACAACCGGCACTACCTGACTCTTTGTACACCCCTCAACCACCATTACCTCCTGGGGTGGTTGTTGGGGGGGGGTCATCTCTCCCTCCACCTAAATCAGTGGAAGGAGGGGACATCAGATGCCTGGGTCCTGGAAATCATAGCACAAGGTCATGCTCTGGAACTTCTAGAAATACCTCCAGACCACCCACTGGTGCCAACACAGTATCCTCCAGACCACATTCCTCTGCTCCTGGAGGAAGTCCACACTTTGCTTCAGAAGAGAAGTATAGAACCTGTGCCCTCGGAAACAGAGAAACATAGGGTTCTACTCTTGGTACTTCCTAGTCCCAAAGGCCCTGTCCACACTTCTGATTTTGTAATGTTACCGGTAGTCTGTAACATTATGAAAACAGCAAACATGGATTGCATCCACACTGTAGCACAGTCAAACTGTGCTAAAACCCTGATTGGAGCAGGGTTTTAGCACAGTTTCAGACTAAAGCAGTTGCCAGTTGAGAAGTCAAGTGGGCGAGAATGGTGTCAGAGCACAGTGTGGACGCTCTTGACTACTGTGCTTAAACACGTAAATTCAAACGTTTAGAAAAATGTTTTGGAAATCACTGTCAGTGTGGATAGGGCCAAAATGGGCAGGAGACCTGTGGCCTATTCTAGATTTTGGGGACCTGAACTTTTTTATAGAGTACAAAAAGTTCAGCATGGTCACCTTACAGGGCCTGCTCCCACTACTTCAAACGAGATTGGATCCATGCCCTCAACTTGAAGGATACCTACCTTCATGGCAAAATTCACAAACCTCACAGAAAATACTTGAGGTTCCTGTTTCAAGGGGAACACTACCAGTTCAGAGTATTGCCCTTTACAGATGCTTGGAAGTAGTCGCAGCATCCCTTCATAGAGAAGGACTCTGTGTCTTTCCTTACCTGGATGACTAGCTATTGAAAGCCCACTCCAAAGAGCAGCTCCTGCACACCCTGGCTCAATAAGGCAGATGTTCAGTGCCCTAGGAGTTACTGTCAGTGTACCCAAGTCCATCTTGATACTTTGTCAACGCCTGCAGTACATAGAAGCAGTTTTAGACACAGCCAAGGCTCAGCCTTCCTGCCTCTGGACAGGGCCGAACATTTGATTACACAGGCCCAAATGGTTCACAGCAGCTGGTATGTTATAGCCAGGACATTCCTTTGGCTCCCGGGCCTGATGGCAGCAGCCATTGTCATAGTACCTCTGGCCAAACTGCAAATGAGGACTACTCAGTGGATCCTAAGAGGCCAATGGGACCAGCTCACAGACTATCTAGAAAAGAGGGTTCTAGTAACCTCTCCTGTATGCAGAGTGCTCAAGTGGTGAATGCAACCCAGCAACCTGTTAAAGGGGGTTCTCTTCTTGGTCCCTTCCCCTCACCAAATTTTAACTGCAGATGCCTTGGGAATAGCCCGGGGGCGGGCACATTTAGGGCCCCATCAGAAGCAGGGTACATGGACCGCAGTGGAGAGCACCCTGCACATAAATGGTCTTGAAATGTGAATGGTCCTGTACAGCCTACAGACTTTCTAGGCTCATCTGTCTCCGGGTCCTCTGTTAGTACAGACAGACAGTGTCAGTGTGATGCATTACATCAGCAAGCAAGGGGAAACTCACTCTTATCCCCTGTGTAGGGAAGCAATGAGATTCTGGTATTGGGCTCTGGAACATGGTCTAGAACTGTCAGCAGTACATATTCCAGGCACCCAAAATGTCTTGGCAGACAGACTAAGCAAGTCACAGTCCAGAATGCATGAGTGGAAACTGCCCACCATAGTGGTAGAAAATCTGTTCGACAGGTGGGGATCATTCAGAGATGGACCTTTTTGCATCCCCACACAACGCAAAACTGCCACTTTTCCGCTAGCTCATTACAGGACCTGGAGTTTTCTGGAGAGACGTGTTGTCCCTCTCTTGGAAGGGAGGGTTTCTGTACTCCTTCATCCCTTTCCTCTGATTCAGAGGGTGCTACTCAAGCTCCAGATGATGGGCACTATTCTGATCCTTATTGCTTCCCTATGGCCTAATAAGATGTGGTTCCCTTTATTACAACAGCTGGCAGTGGAACCACCAGTGCCCCACCCTTATGCCAGGGCCTACTGTCACAGAACAGAGAATCCTGGTCTATCTGGACCTCAGAATACTTCATGCATGGCTCCTGAAAACATAACCATTGCTAGGTCTGGGGTTTCCCAAAGGTGGCTGCCAGAAAACCTTCCACCAGGACGATTCATTCTATGAAGTGGAAGCGGTTTACTTTGTGGGCCTCATCTCATCATTTAGATCCATTTACCTGTACAGTAAATCAGGTTCTAGAGTATCTGCTGTCCTTGTCAGATGCAGGCCTGCAGTATTCCTTTGTCAGAGTGCACTTGGCTACCGTTTCAGCTTTCTATGTGCCTATCGAGGGTCATACAGTTGCCCAGCTGGAAGTAGCCCATATGTTTCTGAGAGGAATTCTGCACTTAAATCCTCCCATTCACAATCCATTCCCAGTTTGAGACCTGAATTTTGTTTCGAAAATTTATTTAAACGTTTGTTTACCAGGTAAATACAATGAGCCAAGGCCCATTTTCATGTATAACCCAGGACCATAAATATACAGTCAAGTTGATACAAAATTATTCAACATACATTTACAGACATTACACTAACAAAAGCATTTTATAATGCTCAATAAACATGATATGAACAAACATTCAAAAACATTGACAGTACATTTTGCTAAGAAAATATTTTTTTTAGCTTAACTTTAAAAGTTTGATAGCTGAAATTTCCATGCAATAGAATAGGAAGCTCATTCCAATTTTTAGCTGCAGAGCAAGAAAAGGAGCCATCCCCCATTTTTGTCTTAGTTTTGGGAACAATTCATTTTATGTGGTCATTTGACTGGAGTTCCCTTTTATTCATTTTAATTGATGACAATGAATAGAGGGGAGAATTTTTACCCTGACAAAGGATGTTGTCAGTTAAACAACAAAGACTATATAAACTATTCAGCCTTGGTGGAAGCCAATCAGAAAGCCTATATAATTCACAGTGATGGGTGGAATATGGTAATTTAAAAGCAAACCTACAAACACTGTGAAATACAGAGGTGAGAGATGATTCTCTTTTGGACAAATTAGAAAAAAGAAAAGAATTGTAATTTAACTGTGGAAGTAATACCCCCTTGGCTATTGCCTTCCTAGCCGATAAAGTTAACAGCATTTGAAACTTAAAACACCCAATCTTTGATTTACTTGTTGGGTGATAGAATTAATGTGTTTGGAGAAGGTTAAGTTTTGGTCCAGCAGGACTCCAAGATATTTAAATTGTATTGCCTGCTCCAGTTTATTTCCCAGTCTATCCATTATCAACGGATCAGGAGATCTGTTCAGGCTCTGTCTGGACCCCAAAAGCATGCATTTGGTCTTTGTACTGTTCAAAGCCAGATGATTCTCTTGTAACCAATTACACAACTCACCAAAGTCTTCACTTAAGGACTTATTTATTGATTCCACCAAGGCTGAACTTTTATACAAAATAATATCATCTGCATAAATCAAACAGTTTGTATGTGTAAATGATGAAATAACATCTACAAATACAGTATACAAAAAAAAGGTGGCCCCAGGATAGATCCCTGGGGCACTCCCTGTTCCAAAAACCTAAAAGTAGAAAAGGTTCCATTTAATCCCACCTTCAAGGGCCGCTCCGTTAAATAACTTCGGAACCAATCAAGTGATGATTCAGCTAAGCAGAAGTTCTAGAGCGTCCTGATCAGCATGCGGTGATTCACTAAATCAGAGGCCTTGGACAGGTCTACAAACATAGCACCAGTGAGCAGACCCTCATCCATAGCTACACTGGTGTGGTTCGTGAACCTGTCCAAGGCCATCCCTGTCCCGTGAAATTTCCAAAACCCATGCTGATCAGGAGTCCTAAGTCCAGTGGAATGTACATAGTCAGAAAGCTGTTCTTTGTCAAGTTTTTCAAAAATTTTGCCTGAAGGTGGTAGAAGTGGAATAGGATGATAATTGACCATATCCATTCTGCCACCAGTTTTATAAATAGGCTTGATTACTGTATGCTTCCATTTATTAGGGAAGTACCCAGTAATCAATGACAAATTGAATATTAGAGTGAGTGGCTGAGTAATATACTCAGATACTAATTTTAAGAACCTAGGCTCCAATTCACTTGCACTTTAGCTAATTGGCATTTGTTTTAATAATTTATAAACCTGATGTGGTTTTATAGATGCAAAATAAAAATAAAAAATAGGTTTAATAATATTACAAGACTGTATATATGTACTTGAATTTGTATTAAAAGTTTGAGTATATTTCGACAGATCAAGGAATTTTTCCAAAAAAGATTCACAGATCTCCTGAGCATCAGTTATTTCTTGTCCATCTTTAATAAAAACTTCTGAAGTTTCTTTCATTTTAGAATTAGTTATAGAATTTACCAAAGACCAGAACTTTCTGGGGTCATATAGACCTGAAGTTTGTAAATTCTGAAAAAACTTGATTTTCTTTGTCTAATTTTTATTTTACATTCATTTCTGAGCTTCCTATAATTATTAAAATCTCCCATAGTTGTGGTTACTTTATAAAGTTTCCAAGCTGCATCTCTTAATTTCATTAAACAAAGCAATGGGGCAGTAATCCATTTATTTAAAGTCCCCCTTACTCTTCTAACAATTTTAGGAAAGTATTTGATCTTCCCTTGTCAATCTTCACCATTCATTACTGCTTGGGTTAGTGCCGGATGCGCGCACCCTCGGGAGTTTTTTTTTTGGAGTCGGCTCCAACTGCGCCTTCCCCTCTAGAGCAACGCGCACTCGTCATGCACCAGGGGCGGCCGCTGGGTGCCGTAGACTCCTCCTCTATCACAGTTCTGTTTCTCCCGCCGTCGAGGCTGCACCTGCTGTGCGGTAGTTGAACTAGGCCTTCTGCGTCACTCAAGCCAGACTCCTTCTCGTATTTCTCTCAACGCCATCTCCCGGTAAGACCGTTCTGTTTATTTCTTCTGTCGACGGCGCCAAGTGCTTTTTTGCTAATTTTAGTCTCATTTTGTTCACATCATGTCAGGTTCGGGGGCAAAGCGTAGAGTCGTGGGCCGTGCCCCTATGCGTCGATGCTCCTGTGGCCGGCATTTTTCCGTCACGGATCGGCATGATGTTTGTCTTCGATGCCTGGGACCCAACCACGATATGGATGCGTGCGACGCCTGTTTCTCCATGGACTGTCGCATCCTCGAAGTCCGCTCGTTCAAGATCGGCAAGGCCCCGCCGACTTTCGGGGGACGGCGTCTCTCCAGGGATTCCCAGGTAAGGTCTCTGGGCCCTTCCTCCGGTTCCCCTCTCGGGCCTATACAGTCTGTAGAGGAGGAGGCTTCCTCATCTTCTCTTGCCGAAGAGGAAGCTTCTTTTGCGGTGTCGGAGGAACATTGAGGTCCCTCCCGGGGCCACGGCGGAGACACTGCCTCGGCAGTCACCTCCTCGGAGGCGCAGGCTCCCCCAGTGTCGAGGCCCACGCCTGCTAGGCCCGGCATCGGTGGACCCTCAACGCCTTAGGTGCTGCTCGCGGTGCCGTGGGCCTGGCTGGCACCGGTGGGGAGCCGGGGCCGGGCTTAGCTGGCGCGGGGGGTCCGAGGTCATCCGGCGCCACTCATAACGCCGTTTCACCGGGGACCCCTGGGGTTGCTAGTATTGTGGTCCAGCTGATCTCTTCCTCTTCGGAGGCTGATGATTCAGACGTGGACCTGTCCTGGCAACCTGATTCTTCGAAGTCAGAGTCCCCGGTGGCACGAGGTGCTAGGCAGCCCAGCGGGCCTATTCCTCTGTTCTCGCTGCCATCCTCCCCTGAGGCCCCCCCAGGCTAGGGGTGGTCTGGGGTCCCTGGGGGGCAATGGAGTGGGGGTGGAGGAAGGGGCTCTCCCTCCTGGGGGGCTCATGGCAGCTACCGACCCTGGTGCTGCTGCACCCCCTCGGGGTGGGAGATCACTGGGGTCGAGGACGAGGGCGTTCTCGGAGTCTGAGGGGTCGAGGGGCAGGGTTCAGGCGTCTCGGTCTCTGTCGGCCACCCCTCGGGGTGTGGCTAGGAGCTGTAGCGCTGGGCCCCATCTTTCCCTTTTGGACCCCGGGGTCCCCTCTGGTGGTGTTGCTGTGGGCTGCCCTTCTGGATCCATGCAGTCCCAGGTTCGTCACAGGGGAGGATCCCCTTCTGGGCTCTTCCAGGCTTCGCATCTCCAGGGTTACGTTTTGCGACCTGGTCTGTTGTCCGGGATCCTGCCAGCTCGGGCTGCTCCCCGGATTCCAGAGCCCTAGCAGAGGACTGTTGCCTCTCTGTGGTACCCATCTCCCATTCCTCTGCAGCTAACCCTCCCCCGCCTCCCAGGCCATGTCAGTCCCACGGACCTGCTATCCTGGGAGTATGCTCAGAGGTTCTGGCCGCGGCCTTCCCTCATATGTCAGGTGCATGAATGAGCGGGTTTTTCATCTATCCCCACCGCCACAAGAGTCCTCTGGACACTCAAGCTCTCCATCATCCTCGTCTCCCTCCTCTGAGGGAGAGGAACCCTCTGCTCATCTCTCCTCCGATGCTGATTTCACTGAATATCAGCGATTCCTTTCGAGGATAGTGAGGGATCTTTGAATTTCCTACGTTAGGTGAGACAATACTGAACAGGAGACACGTGAATTCCTTGGCGAATTCAGTGCCCAGCACCTGGTGGTACTATCCTGGCGTATTCCCTTCCAGGAGGTGTCTATCCGCTCCTGGCAGTCACCAGCCGCCTTTCTCCAGCCCCAGCAGACTGCCGACGTAGTATTGTGTCCCTTCGAATCCTGGGTACTCTCCCCAACCTACGCCGGGTTTGGCATACCTAGAGACTTCCTCCGAAAGCCGCCATTGATGATTTGATCACCCTGCGGACTCGGATTCCCTACACCCGACCGGTGAAGCTAAGAGTGTTCTCTTCCTCTCGTGCGATGTCTTGCATAGCATCTCATCAGGCCCATCACGCTGCCTACAGTAGGCATTTGTGGTTGATGCTTTCTCAAATCTTAGCATCAATGCCTGATACAGAGCAAACCAGACAAGCTATTGCCCTCTCTGCTATAGGCCTGGAGCTGGCAAGACAGCAAGCAAGGGCATCTTATGACGCCAGTGAGGTGGCTTCCAGGCTTGCGGGGACAGCGATCTGCATTAGACGGACGGCATGGCTTCGTCTATCAAGGTTGTCACCCCTGGCCCGGCGTAGGGTGATTCGCTCCGCTTTCCAGGGGACCCGTCTCTTTTCCTCCAGAGCTAGGAGACTACTGCAGGGGCTTCCTCCGCTCCCGTCCCTCAGGGGCACCTCCTAGCTCTTCTCCCCATAGGCTTTCTCTGGATTAGCCAGGGTCTTCCCCTTCTGTTTCTCACCAACAGGAGGCTGGGGTCTTGTTCCTCAGGGTTTCTACCCCCCCTTTGGGGGCTAGATTCACTCAAGCAGTAATGAATGGTGAAGAGTGACAAAGGAAGATATGAAAATTACGTACCTACCATAATTCTTGATCTTCTCTTGTATCTTCACCATTCATTACTGATCCCCACCCACCTTCCCCTCAGTGGCCTCCTACTGTAGCGTCTCCCCCTCCTGTCTCGTTCCTCTCCCTTCCTTTGGCCTTTATGCCAAAAAAAAAAAAAACGTTCTGTTTTCCATTCTTAGTGAATGGATCCTTTTTTCCTCAAGGTAAAGAGGAACGAGCACGGTCTGTGTTTTTCACTTATTCTGAGGGAACTCTTTCTGACTGCCCCTAGGGTGCGACTTCTGGGTACCTTGATCATGTTACGCAGTTCACAGTTTAAGAGACCGTGAACTGGCTCGGCCTCAACAAAAATTTAGATTTCCCCTGGCAGGTATTATCATTAAGCTCATTCTAGCTGGTGCATTGCACTTTTCAGCCTTGAGTGACTGCTCTTGCCTTGCCTTAGGGAGTCTGACTGAGTTCCCACTCTATCCTTTCATACAAACTGCCTTCAGTAAGGCATAATCTTTCCCCATACACTTCTGTGTAAGCACTTAACAGGGTGCTAAGGGGCATAGTCCCCTTCCTGAGTGGGCGCTCTCTCCGGAACAGATTTCTGCCCGGGCAGTCTATGAGCTCTCAGCTAGGATGTAGGGACTTGGCATGTTGAGAGGTCAGAGAATCTGCCCTTGTATCTGATCTGTGCAGGTGGTTCGGTTGAACCTTCTCTCAGTCCTATCAACAGGGATACTTGCTCCTTTGTTTTAGTCTCGAGCTTATAAGCCTCTCAACCAATACTCGATGGGCACTGTTCTCCCTCTCAACATGCTTCCTTTTCTTCTCTTTCTTCTTCTTCTTTTCTCTTTCCCTCTCTCTGTTCCTCCCCTAGCGCCGCCCCGGAAAGGAGGCCCTGTGGTCCCTTAGGGTAGGAATTCTCTCTCCTCTGTTTATTCTCTACCGGCTTATGCCTTTTTCAGTTTATATCCTTTCCTTTTTCCGTCCCTCGGCTCTCTTTCCTCGCTTTCCTTTTTTCCTTACCCTTTATTTTCACCCTCCGGCTACCAGAACTGAGATAGAGGAGGAGCCCACGGTACCTAATGGCCCACCGTAGCGACGTGAAAAGGCCGCCTCGACGGCGCCCGCTGGAGCCAACTCACAAAAAAACCTCCCATAGCGGGTGCGCGCCTCCGGCACTAACCCAAGCAGCAATGAATGGTGAAGATACAAGAGAAGATCAAGAATTACGGTAGGTACGTAATTTTCATTTTTGCAACTCCAGAAGGGTAGATGTGAAATATTCCACTAGCTGGAAAAACTTACTGTGGCTGCTTTTGAGCCAGCCGCAGCTTGTGGCTTACACTTTCTTTCTTTCTTGGAAAGCATTGTTCTAGGATCGTGGATATGTTGTTCATCCACACTCTTTGGCATGTCCTTTTCCATTTAAGGATTGCCAGAAGTCTTCAGGTGGGCTCATCCCACCCACCCAGGTGGTAAAACCCTCAGCTCTGTCCCATGATGCCAGATCTTCCTTTCCGCTGGAAGATTCAGGTTGCCTCTTTCGTTCTCCTGCTTTTTGTAGGCCCTGGCTTCAAAACCTTCGGTTATTCCGAAAATTCGTCTAGTTTGCATTAGCAATCACGACTACCTACCTTCGATTATGGAAGGTAAATCTTCCCCCGGATTTCGCCGGTGTTACTGCGGCCAGAAAATGTCATGCAATGATCCCCACACCGCGTGCATCTACTGCCTAGGTGTCAACCATGACACCTTGAAGTGCGACTTTTGTCTCGCTTTTCACCCTAACGCCCTCAACAACCGTCTTGCATGCTTGAAGTTGGGGAGGCCAGAGAAACAGAATCCTCCAGTGAAATCTAAGGAGGCTCGGTGGGTGGTTTCAGCGGCCACGGAATCCACCGAGCAATTGGAGCGCATGCAAGTCTTCGAGGAGGAAGCAGCTCGGGCCGCAGAATCGTCCTCTCGGAGCTTCTTCATTCCACTTATCATGGGCTCCACCTTATTGGTTTCTTTCCGAGAGTTGTGCTGGTCTCTCCCAACTAAGGGAAAGGGTCCTGCGGGAAAAGGACCTGGGATCGTCTTCATCATGGTGAAGACGTTCTTGGGATCGGGAGTGATCTCGGTCCCAGGAACCGGCAGTCTCAACTTCGGTCGAAATTACCTGTTCAGCCGCTGGCTTCTCGGCTTTGCCGTCTGGCCAGTCGACTGAAGTGTCGATCGACGAGGCTGAAATAATCATCGACCCGATCGACCCATTGTCGCCGACTCCGTTCGACGATTCTCTCAGTCAGACTCCAGTCCTTTCTTTCCCCAACAAGGAGACCCAGCCCACTGGGAATCCAGTGAGGAAGTGGTCCCCGACCCTGGGAAATCACCGGTCCCGCCCGAGTGACCAAATCGGCCTGTACAGTCTCAATCGAGGTCCAGGACCCCCTCAACTGAAAGGCTGAGAAAGAGCCACAAGCGCTCTAAAAAGAGGTGATGCCATCGGTCGTCCTCGTCCTCCTCGGATGAGGAGAGGCTCCGGCGGAAACTCCGGCGCTACGAGGACCTCGTGACAACAGCTGATTTTACCAGGCACAAGCCGACTCCGGCTCCTACCCCAGCCATTACTTGGCTTTCTCCTCCCAGGCCGAATGTGACTCCTTTGGAGCTGATTAAGTTGGTTCTCCCGCCCTCGGAGCCGGCAAAACCTCCAGTTCAGACTAAACCGGTCTCTCCACCAATAGTGGTGGAACCACCGCCCAAGCAGCCTGTGGGAGGGGCTCCTTCTAACAAAGATAGACTGGAAACCAGGCTTCCCTGGCGTCTTATGGTCACTGTCACCCCGGACTGCCCTTGGCGGGTCAAAGGTGACCTGGGCGGTCGACCGTTGTATCCCAATTTCTTGGATTCGGATGTGACCGGCCTGCATTCTCATCCCCAGGGATGACAAATCGGCCAGTGGGTTGGAGACGTAGGAAGGTCCTTCATCCTTTCAGGGCATTCTTCACCTCATCTCTGAGTCCACAGGGATGCCCCTGGAGCCTGTCCTGAAAAAGGCAGAGTACCCTCTCACAGATATCCTCAAGAGAGGGAATACCCTGACAGAGGCCTTTCCTGTGGCCGAGGCCATAGTTGGCCCAGCCTTAGAACTTTGGCAGCGCCCTACCTCCTGTCCAGCTCTGTCTGTCCGCATGGCCCGCAAGTATGCGGTGCCCATGGGGTTCCTTATGGGGTTCACATAGCACCCTTCGGCTGAGAGCCTGGTGACTGCCTCTGTGTTCAGGTGTACTGGCGGTTCTGCTGACACCAACCGACCTCCCGAAAAAGAATCCAAACTTTTGGATCATTCATCTAGAAAGGTCTACGTGGCCTCCTCTTTAGGCCTTCATCAGGCGAGTTCGGCCGTCATCATGGCACACTTCTCCCTTGCCATCTTGGGGTCTTTGGATGAAGTCCTCCCACACCTCCCCGTGGACATGCAGACCACGGTCAAGCAGGTCCAGGATTAGGGCCGGGCTGTTGCCAAACAGCAGCTTCAGACAGCCCTGGACATTGGGGATTCTTGTGCCCGCTCGATGGCAGCTGCAGTTGCCTCTTGTCGCAGGGCTTGACTGAGACTCGTCTCCTTTCTGGCAGATATTCAGCACAGACTTGCTGATATGCCTTTCCTGGGCACTGACCTTTTCGCCCCAGGTGTGGCTGGTCACCTTCAGCATATTGAGCAGTCCAGTGCCACTTTGGATGCTATTTCTGCTAAAGGTTCTTCGGGCAAGAAACAACAGAAGAAGAAGCCTTTTCGTCACTCTTCCCCTGCGGCACAGCAGCCCTCCTTTCAAGGAGCAGCAGCAGCAGGCTCAAGCTTGGTGCCCCCGGCCCAAGCCCAGGCCCTCCCCAGCCCGTAAAGGAGGCTGAGGTTCTGGTCCTGGATTCTCCTCCTCCATGCCTGCTCAGTGACGGGGCAGGGGCTGCCTCCCCCTCTCCTGTCACGCCAGCTCTGGGTCCTCCCATGGGGGGCCGGTTCTGACACTTCCTTTCCGCCTGGTTCACTATCACTGCAGACAGGTGGGTTCTCGAAGTGGTCGATTAGGGACTGCCTCTGGAATTCGAGCTGTACCCTCCAAGCTGAGCCCGCCCCCCTCGGGAGGAGAGTATCCGTTCAGACTCGTTCGGCTCTTCGAGACGACATTGCTCAGCTTCTCCTCCAGGAGGCAGTAGCTCCACTGGCAGATCCTCCAGCAGACCCATGCTTTGTCTCCAGGTACTTTCTGGTGCCCAAGAGGATGGGGAGGGGGGGGCTGGTGCCCCATTCTAGATCTGCACAACCTGAGTCAGTTTCTCAGGTCACGCACCTTTCAGATGGTCACTCTGTCCCAGGTCATGCCATCCTTGGAGTGAAACGTGGTTCTGTTCACTGGATCTGCAGGACATGTTCTTTGACGTCCCAATCCGTCTGTCTCATCAGCAGTTCCTCCGCCTCAGGGTCGAGGAGACCCTGTACGAGTTCTGAGCCATGCTGTTCAGCCTGTCGTTTGCCCCACGGGCCTTCACCAAATGCATTGCAGTGGTGGTAGCCCATCTCAGGCGTCAGGGGATCAGAATTTACCCCTACCTTGATGATTGGCTCTTAGCAGGTCCCACCCAGCAGGAGATGGAGAGGTCCAGGGACCTGGCCCTCCAGACCTGCTCCCAACTTTGCCTCCTGATCAACGAGGCCAAGTTGGAACTCGTGCCTTCCCAGATGATGTACTTCTTCGGGGCAGAGCTCGACTCTCGTCAAGCCAGATCTCGGCTCCCGGCAGACAGGGCGGAGGTTCTCTCCTCCTTTGCCCAATCATGTCTTGTTGGGCAATTGCGCCCTACCCAGGACTTTCTGCACCTTCTGGGCTACATGGCGGCATGCACCTCAGTGGTCCGTTGGCCCCAGTTGCACATGTGCTCCCTCCAGTGGGAGCTGGCCACCCAGTGGACTCAGCACCACGGTCATTTTGACCAGCTGATCACTGTAATCTAGAAGATGTGGGATGCTCTCCAATGGTGAACTGCCCCAGACCAGTTACAGGAAGGGATCACATTTGTCCGCCCAGAGCCAACGGCCGTCCTCACAACTGATGCCTCTCTCATGGACTGGGGAGCCCACATGGGGGGGACAAAAGGGCCCATGGGTTCTGGACCCCTGAGGAGTCCCAATACCACATCAACCTGTTGGAGCTCAGAGCAGTCAGACTGGCACTGTCAGCTTTCGCTCCTCAGCTCCAAGTCAAGTGGTTCAAGTCCAGATGGACAATACCATGACCATATATAACCTCAACAAACAGGGCGGCACGCATTCCCATCTGCTTTGCAGAGAGGCGCTCCACATCTGGACCTTCGTCAGCCGTCTGGAGGCAGATCTCCTAGATGTTCATGTGCAGGAGCCTCAAACCATCTGGCGGATGCTCTCAGCCTCTGAGGCAAGACATCCCACGAGTGGTCTCTCCATCTAGAAGTAGCTTACAGCCTGTTCTCCCACTGGGGCAAACCGATGGTGGACCTGTTTGCCTCCAGGGAAAACACCAAGCTGAGGCTGTTTCATGCCCACCCTCCCTCAGCTGGGCTCGCTGCAGGGGGATGCCTTCTCAAGGCCGTGGACCCCAGGCCTCCTCTATGCCTTCCCTCGATCCACAAGGTACTTCTCAAGGTGAGGAGTGACAAGGCGAAGGTGTTTCTGGTAGCCCCAGGCTGGCCGCGCCAGTTCTGGTATCCAGATCTCCTCAGCCTCAGCTGCAGGCCCCCAGAGTGGCTTCCAGCACACCCGGACCTGATCTCTCTCAGTCAGGGGAAGGTATACCATCTGGACCTTCAATCCCTGCACCTCACAGCCTGATACCTGAGCGGCTAGAGTTCCAGGCTTTGAGTCTTTCCAAGGATGTCCTCATAGTGGTGGAGGTATCCAGAAAAGAATCGACCAGGAAATGTTATGCCTTCAAATGGAAAAGGTTTTCCATTTGGTGTCAGGGCCTGGACTCTCTGTCCTGTCCAGTGTCTAACATTCTCAACTACTTTTGGTCTCTGTCCAAAGGGGGTCTTCGGTCATCAACCCTTGAGGTGCACCTGACAGCCATCTCTGCTTACCGGGCACGGGCCGGTCAGCCAACGTTGGAGCAGGAGACAGTGGTCAGATGCTTTTTCAAAGGTCTGGATCACATATCCCCTCCGGTGCGTGAACTTCCACTTCTGTGGGATCTTCCGCTGGTACTGGCAAAGCTCATGGGCAAGCCATTTGAACCAATGCACAAGTGTGCTTTGATACACTTGTCGAAGACGCCCTTCCTGGTGGCTATCATGTCTCCCAGAAGGACAGGGGAGCTCCAGGCGCTTTCGGTGGACTCCCCTTATCTAGTCTTCCACAGGGACAAAGTTGTCCTGCTCCCCAACCCGAAATTCCTCCTGAAGGTGGTGTCAGAGTTTCACCTTAATCAGATGTTAACTCTACCGGTATAGTACCCTAACTACACCTCGGAGGCCAAATACAGGTTCCATACCTTGGACCTGAGATGAGCTCTCTCTTATTATAAAGAGAGGATGGTGGAAATTCGGGGAGAGGTTAGCCAGCTGTTTGTTACGTACACTGAAGCCGCTTCTGGCAGACCTGCAGCAAAATGGACAGTTGTAAGGTAGATTACATCTTGCATCAGTCTGTGTTATGAGTTGTCAGGCATGGAGCCTCCCAGAGCGATAAGAGCTCATTCTACTCGCCATACCGCTGTATCAGTGGCTGTTTCCAGGGACATCCCTATCCAGGAAATCTGCTGGCCCGCTACCTGGAAGTCGGCAAACACCTTCATTACCCATTACCATATCGACCTTGAATCACGCTGGGATGCTGATTTTAGGGCCTCAGTTCTCTAATCTCTGTTTCCTAAGCAGGTGTGCACCTTGTCTCCTCCTCCTCGAAAACTGCTAGAGTCTCAGAAGAGGTGGATGAACAACATATCCACGATCCTAGAAAACAGTTTACTCACCTGTAAAAGTAGTTCTAGGAGTGGTGTATGTTGTTCATCCACAGGACCCACCCGACCTCCCCGCTGCAGACACACAACACTCATTTCCAGCGGCCCAAGATCTAGTGTCATGGGGCGGAGCCAAGGGTTATCACAACTGGGTGGGTGGGAGGGCCAGCTTGAAGACTTCTGGCGATCCTTAAAGGGAAAGGGACATGCCAAAGAATTAGGGTTGCCACCTTTGGATGAGGCAAAAACCGGATCCTAAGCTCCACCCTTAGCCCCACCCCTTTTCATGACTCATCATGCACTGTTCCTCCAATAAAAGACAACACTTAAAGCAGCAGTGAAATAAAAATGTTAAGATACTGTACTGTGTCTGTTAAAGTTACTTTCCTATGTTCTTCCTAATTATTTATTTATTTATTGACATTGGTTAACCAGATAAACATACAGAGATACAATAAATCTCATTTACACATATGATCTGGGGGAGACGAGGGAAATAATGTAAATTATTTATTTATTTTGTATTTGTATTCAGTCTAGGAATTAGACACATTACTGTTAGAAGATATACAAAACATGACAGCTAAAGGGGAGGTTCTGATAATGGGAGACTTCAACATGCCAGATACAGATTGGTCAATACCAGCAGGAACATCTGTCAGAACTAGACTCATAGTGGATTCCCTGCAGGGGGAGGGCCTCAAACAACTGGTACAGCAACCCACAAGAGACAGGGCTATCCTAGATCTAGTACTGACTAACAAAGAAGGGATCACAGATCTCCAGGTAGAAGGTCACCTGGGGCCAGTGACCATCACATGGTATGGTTCAATTTGGCTACTACATCTAAATCATCCCATTCCAAGGCAAAAATATGGGACTTCAGAGGAGCTGACTTTGATAAGATGGCCAACAGAGTTAGCTAGCCCTGGCAAAAGAAACACAGGTGAGGAGGTACAGGCAAAGTGGGCAAGCATTAAGGATACAATACTTGAAGCAACATCCCATTGTGTCAGACAGAAAAGGAAGTGCAAAGAAGAAGGAAACCACTTTGGTTCTCAAATACAGTAACAGAAAAGGTCAGAGCCAAAAGGCTGGCCTTCAGGAAATATAAGGGAACACAGCGGATGAAGATAGGAGGCATACCAAACTGCCCTAAGGGAAGCAGGTAAGGCAGTAAGGCAGAAGTCCCAAACTGAGGAAACACTAGCACCTAACAGTAAAAGAAGGTGACAAGACTTTCTATAGATACATTAGTGAAAGGAGAAAGTCCAGAGGGGGTATTGCTAAGCTTAATGGAGAAAGGGAGCATGAGGAGGAGGACCCTGAAAGGCATCTATCCTAAATAAATACTTTTGCTCAGTATTTACTGAAGAGAAGGTAGGGCAGGGCCCACAGCTCAGCATCATGGACACAGGGGAGGGAGGTGAGCACTACTCCCTTCACAAAAGAAAGGGTCCTACAAGAGCTTGCTAAGCTCAGGTGGATAAGGCAATGGGACCTGATGGCATACATCCCAGGGTACTTAAAGAGCTAAAGGAGGAACTAGCAGAGCCATTAGCAGAATTGTTTAGTGAGTCTCTGAGCACAGGAGAGGTCCCAGAAGACTGGAGAAGGGCTTCATGTGATCCCGCCCACAAGAGTGGTAGCAGGAGGAGGCGGGAACTACAGACCAGTCAGTCTTACCTCAGTAGTGGGCAAGATTATGGAGGCACTCCTTAAGGAAAGGATAGTGCAACACCTGGAATCCATAGGGCACAGGATCCAAGACAGCATGGGTTTACTAAAGGAAGGTCCTGTCAAACTAATCTCATAGATTTCTTTGACTGGGTAACCAGAGTGGTGGACCAAGGGGAGCAGTTGATGTCGCCACCTGGACTTCAGCAAAGCTTTTGACACTGTTCCACATAGAAGATTGATAAATAAGCTAGGTAGGCTCGGGTGGTCAGAAGTTGGTCAACTGGGTGGCAAACTGGTTGACTGGCAGAAAACAGAGAGTGGTGATAAATGGTATACAGTCAGAAGAGATGCAAGTCACAAGTGGGTACCTCGGGATCAGTCCTGGGGCCAGTCCTATTCAACATCTTCATTAGTGACCTCGCAGATGGACTAGAGGGTAAGGCTTGTCTGTTTGCAGATGACACCAAGATCTGCAACAGAGTAGATGATCCAGATGGGGTGGGCAGAATGAGAAGAGATCTGGATAAACTAGCAAAATGGTCAGAAGAGTGGCAACTGGATTTAATGCAAAGAAGTGCAAAATCATGCACATAGGAAGAGAAACCCTGAAGCCACTTATAGGCTGGGAGGGAGTTGCTAGCAGTCACAAAGGAAGAAAGAGACTTGGGCATCATCATCACTGATGACCTAAAATCATCCAAGCAGACCTCAAAGCAGTAGGTAAGGCTAGGGGGTGTTAGTGTATTAGTAGGGTATCACAAGTCGTAAGAGGGAGGTAATAATCCCTCTGTACAAGACATTGGTTAGGCCTCATCTGGAGTACTGCGGCAGTATTGAGGCCACACCTTCACAAGGACATTAACCAAATTGAGGCAGTCCAGAGAAGGCAACCAAATGGTGCAGGGACTGCATCAGAAGACATATGAGGACAGATTAACGGAGCTCAATATGTATACCCTTGAGCAAAGGAGGGAGAGAGGTGATATGATCGAGACATTTAAACACCTGAAGGGCATAAACAAGGTGAAAGAGTCTAACATGTTTAAATATAAGAAAATAGCAGGACAAGAGGACACAGCATGAGATTAGAGGGAGGCCGATTAAGGGGAATGTGAGGAAATTTTTTCACAGAAAGGGTGGTAGATGCATGGAATAGCTTACCACAAGAAGTGGTGGCTATGAATACAGTGCAGGGCTTCAAACAGGCATGGGATAGGCATAAGGGAGCAATACAAATGACTATGAATAGATAGGTCACTGACAGAGCAAAGGCCGATGGCACATTTATAAGGTAGAAAAAGAAATGGGCAGACTGGATGGGCCTTGCGGTCCTTATCTGCCATCAACTTCTATGTTTCTATGTTTCTAATTACAATCCTTTGAGTCAGAGAATAGCACACAACAGTATACATACTTCATATCTTTTTCTGCCTCCATTTCCTGTTCTTGTCCACAGTACTATTTCAAAACCAAAGAAGTGACCATACTTTTTTCTTGTGGGGAAAAAATAATTTAAAACATTTAAAAATGCAGAAATTCTGTTAGAGATGAAAATGTTTACCAGCAAATGAAAGTGGAGGACAACTGTCTCTGTTGCTGTTACAGTTACAAAAGGTGGGGGCAGCTTTGCTGCTATGCCACTTTAAGATGCAGTGGAAAAGATTAGGTTAAGTAAGTGCTAATGGTATTAATGGCTATACTTTACAACTCCCAGAGTGACTGCATTCACAAAAGGCTACACTGACAACAGAACTTGTTTGTAATGTGGACACGTAGCTGAAACAATGAGTGATATGACAAAATTTGTTTCAAAAGTATGTGAGCGCTCAAAATGGCTCAAAAACCTGACCAGCACAGAGCAAAACCAGATTACCTGATAGGGACCCTGAAAACCTGATCACCAGGTAAAAAACCTGACAGGTGGCAACCCTACAAAGAATGTGGATGAACAACGTATACCACTCCTAGAACTACTGTTACAGGTGAGTAACCTGTTTTTTTTTTTTTTTGGTTGCCATTACTTCCGTTCGAAGGATTTTAGAGCTACAGACTCTAATGTGTGAGCCTCCTTATTTGATTTTCCACAAAGACAGGGTGTCTGTATACTAATCCTATGTTTTTAGTAAAGGTGGTGTCTGAGTTTATTTTAAATCAAACCATCTACCTGCCAAGTTATTTTTCTGAGCATGCCAATCCAGGGGAAGCATTGCTCAATACTCCAGCTGTACATAGAGTACTCAGCTGCTGTATACACCACATGAAGGACCGCAGGAAGTCCTCACAGCTTTTTGTTTCATTTGCTCCTGGGAATGAGGGCACAATTTCTAAACAGTGCCCGTCCAAATAGTTTGCAAACTGTATTGCTTTTTTTTTTATAGGAAATAGAGTAAGGAACTTCCTGGGGTTGTTCGTGGTCATTCCACTAGAGGCGTGATTACATCTGATCTTACTTCAAGAGGGTTCCTGCAGTAGGTCTTCACATAGGATTGCGCCTCTGGCCAGGACAGCACGGCAGACTTCTAGCTAGCACACAGCAGAGACCTCAGCTGCCTTTCACATGACGGGGCCGGGTGTGACTGTATATAGGGGCAGTCCCCACACTTGCCCTCCAGTTCTTTCCCGCCGTTGACCTGAATCGTCAGACCTCGCGGTGAACAGCTTCAGTTGTCCCCATTTTTGACTAGTGTAATGTAATTACAAGTTTCTTCCATATTCTTCTTCATAATAGTGTTGTATGTCTTTGCGTAGACCGAAGAAAAAGTGTTCGAAGTGCGGTTCTCAGATCCCACATGGGGACGACCACTCCCACTGCATTCTCTGCCTGGGTCCCAAACACAAGGTAGCAGATTACGAAATCTGCCTGTCCTTTAAGCAGGCCACGCATCCATCGCCAGAAGGCCCTCGATGCTCATCTCCTAAAACAACGCCTTGCATCAGTGGAAAAAGAGCTTCAGGAGCTGAGGGAATGCTCTTCTTCACCTACTCCGGAGAAAAAGGAGAAGTGCCGGGAGCGGGATCATTCTCCCTCCACACATCGCCAGACAGCCGATGCCACATTGGGTGGGGCTTCCACAAGATGCCTCCCCCCCACCTTGGTCAGTGGGCAGTCAGAGGCTTCCTCTCCAGAGGACCTTCCTTCAGGGCCTGTTGTAAGCTCAGCCTGTACGTCTCCCTCCGGCTCTGCCACCGAGTACTCGGCCTCGGTTGACCAGCCAGACTCCAGCATCTCAGTAATTGTCAGCCTGACCGCGACCTGTAAGTCAGATGTCTGCTCCTCCAATGCCCGCCAGGTTGATGCCGGTAAGTCAGTTGCAGGCTCGCCCGACGTCCACTCGGTGGTTGCTCTCCCATTGGATACTCTTGCAGTTCCTGATACTGCACAGAGCGAGCTTTCAGATTCCCCTCGGTCCCACAAGGGTTCTGCCTCCCGGGCCTCCCTGACTGAGCCCATCTCGTTCTTCACGGACACCCCAGGAATCGAGTGTTGCTGCCCCGGAGACGTCTCCTGCGTCAGGCCTTTCTACTGAGACTCCTGCCTCCCCAGCAGACCTGTCGATGGGAGTTTCTATTCCCTTACCCCCCTCGCCTGTCATAGTTATGACGTCGGGCACTTTCAGTCCCCCGATGCCGGGCCAACCCCTGGTTCATACTTCCACAGATTTGGACATGAACCAGGGACAACTCGCTCCGATGTCGAAGCACCCTCCTGGCCCATCAGGGGTCCCCTTATCGACCCCATGCCTGCTGATGGACCCTACTGCCCCCAGAGGTCCCACGGCACCACCGCTCCCTGGGCCATCTGCCCCTCCTCTGTCGGGACCCACAGGCAACTATCCCAGCTACCCGCTGCCTCAGTTCCCTTACTGCCCGACTTTGGGAGAGCCATCGCCGGGTTACCCAAACACAGGTGCCGACGCTGGGCCAGGGCCACATGTACCAAGGCTACCACCCATGCCATTACTGGTACCAGACACCTGGCTACCCCCCTTATGCTACGGGGTACCCAGGCTGTCAGCCACTGCCACCTCCTCCTTTCCCTCCACCTCCCCCGCCCCTGCCAGAACCCCTAGGGACTATCCCGGCTTGGTGGAGGGATGCTAAGTCCCAACTTTTGTAAGAGTTGGGTCAACCCCATCAGGTCATGGTTGCCACCCTGACCCACAGGACACTAACTAGGAGCCCATCCCCTATGGACCAGATGTCCGATAGGGATTCGGGCAGGGGTCCGACGGGGGTCCCTTCAGGAGCTAGGGTCACAGAGACGGTCCCAGATGTAACCTCTTTGCCCAGAAGACTGGAGTCTTCTGTCTCGGATTCAAACTCTGACTCTGTGGGCCATTCAGAGCCTCATTCCCCAACAGAACCTCAGCCCAAGGAGTCTCCACCCAAGGATCTGTCATTTGCGTAACTCCTCTGGTCCATACAACAGGCCTGCGGTTGGGCATCCCAGGAGAAGGAACCCAAGATAAAGAGGCTGGCAGAACATCTGAATCTCACTAATGCAGGCCCCCTCCCCATCCCTCCATGGATGGGGTCACATGAGGACGTAACCTCCACCATATGGCAACAACTGTCATCTACTCCTGCGGTTTCCAGGAAAGCCAACAGGACCTATCACCCCCTGGAAGGGGCTTGTCATTTGACTACCCAACCTAAGGCCAACTCTGTTTTTATTACAGCAGCCCACAATAGGTCGGCTCAGCCTAAGCACCTGAGTGCCTCCCCACCGGACAAGGAGTCCATACAAATGGACCAATATGGCCACAAAGTTTATGCCTCTTCTACCTGTACCATCCATTCTTTAAATTATGTGGCCCATATAGTGTCCCTTCAGAAGTCGGCTCTATCTGGCTTGGAGAAGGAACTCCAGGCCATTCAGGATGTGGACCTCAGGAATAGGCTTCTAGAGAAGGTAAGACTTAATAAGTCTTCCTGCCACCACTCATTACAGGCCACTTTTGACTCCCGTCGATTTTGTGGCCTGTTGCTCTGCTACAGGAGTTTGCCTGAGGTGTCTGGCTTGGCTCCATCTTGCAGGACTGGCGCAAGACGTCCAAAACACCCTGCTGGACACCCCCTTCAGGGGTTCTGTCCTTTCTGGGGAGCAATGCTAAAGATATAATAATAGAGCTACAAGAGAGCGGGAGATCCCTTTAAGATATCCGTTCCATGTACCGTCGCCTCCAGGAGAGGTGAAATAGACAGAACCAGGGCAG
This sequence comes from Neoceratodus forsteri, assembly GCA_016271365.2. NCBI lineage: Eukaryota > Metazoa > Chordata > Ceratodontiformes > Ceratodontidae > Neoceratodus > Neoceratodus forsteri. Next base: position 1,057,518,250 of record CM028130.1, on the reverse strand, counting down.
ATGTCAGGGCAAGTGTCATGCCACCAGTTCTGGCACCCAGACTTCTCAGGCAAAGTCCCAAAAGGTCACCAGCAGTGGCAAAGCTGCCCTCCCCTCCGTGTCCTGGCTCGAGAGGATCCCCTCCACCTCCTCCTGTCTCTCTGTAGGAACCGGGGGGGGGGGGAGGTTCGCCCTCCACCTGGAAGGGTGGAAGGCGATAACCGCCGATGCTTCAGTACTTCAGCTGTTCGCAAGAGGGCACTCCATAGAGTTTCTGGACAGACTTCTGGGCAATCCACTGGCAAGGTCTCACTACCCATCAAGCCTTATTCAGCTGAAATCCAAGGTCTATTGGCAGTCAGCCATAGAGCGGGTAACACCAGGGCAAATAGGAAGGGGATGTTACTCCCACTTCTTCCTAGTGCCCAGAAACATGGGAGATCTGAGACCCATTCTAGATATCAGTGTGCTCAACCTCTTCATTGAATACAAGAGGTTCCTCATGCTAACCCTCCATGGACTCTTACCCGTGCTCCAACAGAATCGATGGCTGTGCTCACTGGACGTGTAGGATGCTTATCTGCACATTGCTATCTTCCTGGCCCACCGCCATTTCCTGAGATTCTCCTTTCAGGAGAACCATTATCAGTTCAAGGACCTCCCTTTTGGCCTGTCTTCGGCACCTCAGATTTTCACCAAGTGCCTGGCAGTGGTGGCTGCGGCCTTGCACCGCAAGAGGATTTATGTGATCTTACTTCGAGTGGGAGCTCTTGCAGCAGGCCATAAGCATTAGAACTAACTCTACAGGCATTAGGACCCACCGGAAAACTTCTTAGCCAGCAGTACCCAGCAGGGACCGCCCCCGACGTCAGCCACGGTATAAAAGGGGGCGGACCCAGCTCCACCCCAGTTCTTTTCCCGCCTAGACCCGCTCACGTTAGGGAAGATCTTAGCTTGCTAGTTGCCTGGAACAAATGGCTTTTCGACTTTTTTCTTCAAGTTTTCAACGTTTTTCATCTGACGCATGCTGTCCCTGTCATCAGTCTCATTTTCAGGACCTCATCGGAATAAGTGCAGTTACAGCTGTCAAATACCACCCAAGGACGGCCACACTAAGTGTGTCTTCTGCCTGGGGCTTAACCACAACACCGCGGCCTGTTCCACCTGTCAGAGCTTCACAAGCAGGACCAGGATCTGCCGTTTGAAGGCTCTCAAAGCATTCCTTTTTGAGCAGAAGATGGACCTGCACACTTCCAGGGAGAAGACCAAGCATAAGGACAAGTCCAAGCGGTCCCGGGACAAGGACCGTAGTCTGTCCCGCTACCAGTCCAGGTCCCGATCTCCTCGGTCTTCCCCCAAGAAGCCCTGCTCTTCCTCGGGCTCTGGAGAGCACCACACCAAGAAGGATTCTGCTTCCACCAAGAAGGGACAGCCTAAAGCAGGTACGTCAGGGGAGAAGCCTGCTAGGCCTAAGGTGACGCGGCTCAAGGTCACCCCTAAGACCTCAGGGGCACAAGCTGCGTCCCTGCCCACCAAGGTCCCAGTTTCGCCTGATAAGGGTAGTCCTCTGGAGTCCGAGGACACTCCAGTGCCCCCCTGCGAGAATCTGTCGTCGGTCCCAGTGCCGATGTCCGTTGAAGGGGCGAAGGATACTGATGCTACCGAAGAAGGGGCAGTGTCTGCGTCTCCCAAGCCCTCCTCCCCACGGAGCTTTCCAGGAGGCTCCCCTTCGGGTCTGCCAGACACTCCAGATCATATAGTCTCCTTTCCAGGGACGGCAGCCTTGGTATTTTCCAAGGAGGAACTCCAGGAACTGTTTTCCTTTTGGTGGGGTGAAATTCAAAACAGAACCCCCCCCGCCCAAGCTGGCCCTGTCACCGTACCGACCCATCAGGCAAACCGCAACCAGAGGGTGTTCCTTCACCTAAGAAGACCCCCAAGTGGTCACCACCTCAGTCACCCTCCAGGTCCCATTCCCGATCTCGGTCTGTTGACCGACAACAGTGCTCACCAAGGTCAGGTAGTTGACGCTGGTCCAGGTCTCACCTTAGGAGCCGTTCCTATTCCGATGGGTGGGCCCACACTCCTGATGTCGGTCCCCGGACTGACGCCTGTCATCGCTCCATCATCGGTCTAATGACCGCCGTCAGTCCTCGAACCGATGTCGGTTGGAAAGCCACCGACACTCGAGTGGGGCCAGTCATAGGGGCAGGTCTGGTTAATCCTCACCTAGTAGCCAGTTGTCCTCTTCTGCTTCTTCTTCTTCCCTCTCGGGGATCGGGGGTTCCCCAGGGAAAAAAGGACCAGCCCCACTCATCTCCTGGTGATCCAACCTTTATGGACGTAATGAGGCACATCCAGGCCTCCAGTTAATGGGATACGGAGGACCTGGATCCGGAACGCCGTCGACTAACCAAGTACCTGAGGCAAAAGGAGCCCAAGCCTCTCGTGGTGCTTCCTTTAGTGGACACCTTCTGGAATCTTACCAGAATTACCTGAAAGCGCCCAGTTTTGGTCCCGGCAGTTCCTAAAAAGTTAGACAGGCTGTACAGGGCCCCGAGGGATGAGCCTTTGCTGGCAGAGCACCCTCAGGTGGATTCCTCTGTGATCACGGCTGCTCATAATAAGTTTAAGCAGCCGAAACATCTTAGCTCCCAGCCTCCTGACCCAGAGTCTCCGCTATTTGGACCAGGTGGGCAAAAAGGTGTATTCTGCCTCCACCTGCTCCATTAGGTCCCTTAATTTCCTGACACATATGGTTCAGTACCAAAATGCGCTCTGGAAACGGGGACAGGAGCTTGTTAATGCCTTGCCAGACTCCGCACAGAAGACGGAGATTCTGGATGTCCTTAAGTCGGGCTTGGACGTAGGCACGCATGTTCTCCGTGCCTCATACGACACTGCAGACGCGGCAGCCAGAGTGGCAGCATCAGGGGTCTGTCTCCGATGCCACGCTTGGTTGAGAGTCTCCGGCTTTCACCAAGATCTGCAGTCCAGAATCCGGGACCTCCCTTTCCAGGGTTCGGTCTTGTTTGGGCAGGAGACAGTCACTCATCTCCTGTTTCCAGGAGTCTGGGGGAAATCCATCTGGTCTGTCTGTCAGATGTACAGAGGAGACCAGAGGAAGGCGAGGAAATTGCCATTTTGGAAGCCCTCAGGTGCCCAAGCCCATGGCAGTCAACAAGGCCCAGCGATGTGGTTTTAAAAGGAGAGCCGGCAACCAGCAGCCTGGAGGTGTTCCTTTTCGTGGCCCCAAGTCCTCCCAAGCCTCTCTGCCCACTCCCGGCTCTGCCCAATGACTCCCTCCCGGTCCCCCCGCCCCCTCTTCTGGAGGAGGTTCCAGGGGAGGCAGTAGGGGGTCACTTCTTCCTTCATCTGAAGGGATGGAGCTCGATCACTGCGGACCAGTGGGACCTTGATATTATAAGGAGGGGACATACGCTGGAGTTCACCGAGATCCCCCCAGACACTCCACCAAGGTCCTCGAGATACCCTCCTTCTCACATTCCACTCATAGAAGAGATTCAGGCCCTCTTGTGGAAAAGGGCGATAGAGCCAGTCCCTCTGCAGCAGCGGGGAAAGGGTATTACTCCCATTTCTTCCTGGTTCCAAAGAATACCCAAGACCTTCGTCCCATTCTGGACCTCAGTTCTTTAAACTACTTTATAGAATACAGACGGTTCCAGATGGTGACTGTTCCAGGTCTGCTTCCTCTGCTGCATCAGGGAGACTGGATCTGTTCCCTAGACATGCAAGATGCGTACATGCACATAAGGGTCTTTCCCCCTCACAGGAAGTACCTGAGGTTCCACTTCCAGGGGGTGCATTATCAGTTTCGGGTTCTCCCATTCGGCCTCTCCTCCGCTCCTTGAGTCTTCACAAAATGCTTGGCCAGTAGTGGCTGTGGCTGTAAGGTGCCAGAAACATTATGTCTTCCCTTACCTCGATGACTGGCTGCTTGCAGCCCCGTCAATGTCACGCCTTCGTCAGGCTCTCTGAGACACCTGTACTCTATTCCGAGAGCTGGGGATCACCCTGAATCTTCCACAGTCTTCCCCAGAGCCCAGCCAAAGATTCGTCTTCACAAGGCATGGCTTTTCTACCCCCAGAGAGGGGCGATGGCTTGTGGGAGATTGCAGAATTGGTCTTGTAACCCATCAGGTCCAGGCCAGGACCTTCCTCAGACTTCTGGGGCACATGGCGACGGCCATTCCTGTCACTCCTCTGGCTTGCCTCCACATGAGAATCCCACAATGGATTCTCAGGGTGCAGTGGGATCAATGCTCAGATGACCTGGATCACATAGTCAGGGTCACAGAGCCAGTAAAGAGGATGCTTCTTTGGTGGTTGGACCCTCTAAATTTAGAAAAAGGGGTCATTTTCCATCCAGAGCCCCCAAATCAGACTCTTAACAACGGATGCCTCAGATTTGGGTTGAGGTGCGCACCTGGGGGCCCACCAAACGCAGGGTGTCTGGACCCCCATGGAGCGTGACCTCCACATCAATCTATTGAAAATGCGAGCGGTCCTCAGTGCGCTACATGCATTTCAAGAGGATCTTGTCCCAGGCTCTCTTCTTGTTCAGACAGACAACATGGCGGTCGTCTTCTAGATCAACAAGCAAGGGGGCTCTCACTCTTACACCCTGTGTAGGGAGGCGATGAGAGTCTGGTACTGGGCACTGGAGTGGCACATCTCTCTTATCCGCAGTGCATGTTCCAGGCATCCTAAATGACTTGGCCGACAGCCTAAGCAGGTCTCAGTCCAAGGCGCACGAGTGGGAGCTACTGCATTCAGTAGCAGACCAGCTTTTCGACACATAGGGTCTTCCAGAGCTGGACCTCTTTGCATCACCACGCAATGCCAAACTGCCAAATTTCTGTTCATGAGAGCCCACGCCTAGTGTTTTCTGGCCAGGCGCGTTGTCCCTTTGTTGGGCAGGGAGGTTTCTTTATGCCTTCCCTCCCTTTCTTCTCATTCAGAGCGTTCTCTTGACGTTACAGGCCGAAGGGGCTCAGATGATTCTAATCACCCCTCTGTGATCTCGGCAGATTTGGTTCCCACTACTTCAGCGGCTATCCACGGAACCTCCAATCCCGCTGCCAGTATGCTCGCAGTTGCTGTCCCAGGATCAGGGCTTGCTAGTCCATCCTGATCTCAGGTCTTTGCATCTTCATGCTTGGCGCCAGCCCGGTGGCGCTGAGTGTTGAGGTGCTAGATGCCACACCTCGCGCTACGTCGGCGACTCGGGTTCGGGAATGAGCCCGGACCGCCAGGCGTTGGCTGGGGAGAGAGAGGATCGAGCATCTGTAGGACTGCTCTCCTCTGTCGGGAAGGGATCCGGGGTAGCCCAGTGCAGCGGCAGCCCTTGGTGGAGACCAGTGGCACTACTACACACAGGTGCTCACTAGTGCTAAGGTAGACGCTGCTGCCTTCCTGACGGGGTGGAGCACCCACTTCTTGGGCTGGGTGACATTGCACGTCCCACAACGGGGGCGTAAACACTACGGAAAAACCCCTCTGGCTCTGATAGGTGACGGTTCTCCCAGAGCCATGCCACCACACGCCCAACACTGGAGCCCTTCCACCACCCCTTCCATCTCCTCGGGCCCTGTGTCCCCGGGGCGGGGGGGCTCAGGGAGAAAGTAATGTCCTTGAGGATGGTGGGTCTCACAGTGGGCAGTAGAGCGACACTGGCCAGTGGAGAGGCCTGAGAGCGTTCCAGCTCCAGGGGCAACAAAGAGAGTTGGAAAAAAAAAAATCTTCATGCTTGACTCCTTCGGACGTAGCAAAGTCCAGGTACGGGGTCTCACAAGAAGTGGTGGATGTCCTCGTTTCGGTGAGGAAGCCCTCTACTCGCTCCACTTGCACTATGAAGTGGGAGCGCTTCTGCTTATGGGCATCGTCTCACCGTCTGGACCCACTTACCTGTCCGGTGAACTCAGCATTGCAGTATCTCCTCTCCTTAAACCAACAAGGCTTGAGCTACTCCTCCATAAAGGTGCACATGTGGGCCATTTCTGCATATCACATCCTTTTGGGGGACAAAACCCTGGCACAATTGGATGTGGCCCGCACCTTTTTAAGGGGGATTTTACACATGAGACCTCCCATTAGGGATCCTGTCCTCTCGGGACCTCCTGTTCATGTTGGAGAAGCTTACTCTTCCACCTTTTGAACCTGCAGCCAACTGTGAGCTGCGTTATCTTTCCTGGAAGGTTTGTTTTTTAGTTGCTGTATCTTCAGCTCGAAAAGTTTCCGAGCTCCAGGCTCTGATGTGTAAAGAGCCGTATTTAATTTTCCACAGGGAAAGGGTTTCCCTCAGAACGAATCCTAAGTTCCTTCCTAAGGTGGTCTCAGAGTTGACTGTCAACCAGTCGGTTGGCCTTCCAGTTTATTTTTCTTCCTCTTAATAGAGGAGAAGCTCTCCTTCACACTCTGGACGTTCACGGAGCGCTGAGGTACTACCTTAAGCGCACAGCTGCACACTGTAAATCGGAGAAACTGTTTGTGGCCTTCACGCCACAGCACTTGGGTAAACTGGTGTCCAAGCAAACAATTTCAGAGTGGCTTGTCAGCTACATTGTATTTTGCTATGAGAAGCACAATAAATCCCTTCCGGGACCGGTCAGGAGTCACTCCACCAGAGGAGTCTCTGCTTCCTTTGTCGCTCTGCAGAATGTCTCCATCAGGGACATATGTGCGGCTGCTACCTGGAACTCTGTGCAGACTTTCGTGAAGCACTATAGCCTGGACATTGCATCCAGATGCCATGCCGGCTTAGGCCTGGCGGTCCTTCAGGGACTTCTGTCTTGATTTGCTGTTTCAGCATCTTACCATCTTCCACCTCCCGGGGCTAGGCTCCTCCTTGGCACGGGACTGCTTGGGATTCAGTCCTAATGGTTATAGCCTGCTGCAAGAGCTCCCACTCGAAGTAAAATAGTACAGTTACGTAAGAACTTACCATAACAGTAGATCTTTGAGAGGAGCTCTTGCAGCAGGTGCTGCTTTCCCGCCCTCCATCCCCCGAATGAGGTGTACAGATCATCATCTTCAGGCTTCGCCTCCTTCTCTCGTCAGGGCCCGTTCGTGGGTCTTGGTGAGGGAACTGGGGTGGAGCTGGGTCTGCCCCCTTGTTATACTGTGGCCGACGTTGGGGGCGGTCCTTGCTGGGTACTGCTGGCTGAGAAGTTTTCCGGTGGGTCCTAATGCCTGTGGTATTAGTCCTTATGATTATAGCCTGCTGCAAGAGCTCCTCTCGAAGATCTGCTGTTATGGTAAGTTCTTACATAACTGTACATTCCCTTACCTGGACGACTGGCTGTTGCCAGCACCATCTCACAACAGTCTGATGGATTCTCTTTCCACCACCCTGGACCTGTTCTCAAGACTTGGCATCACTGTGAACTATTCCAGGTCTCAGCTCTCACCCTCCCAGCGCCTTCAGTTCATTGGAACGGTGCTAGATATTCCTGGGCCTATCTTCCTACGGACAGGGCAGAAACCCTGATTCACCAAGCTGCGTTGGTGTCGTCCTCCCATTGGACCACAGCACACTCTATCCTCCGCCTGTTGGGTTTCATGGCGGCTGCCATACCCACAGTCCCTTTGGCCAGACTACATATGAGTGTGACCCAGTGGTCCCTACGGGTTCAGTGGGATCAACGCATGGATAACATGGACCACAGGGTCTTAGTCTTCAACAGTCTGAGGAGGGATCTCCTCTGGTGGCAAGACCTATCCAACTTTTTCCTGGTGGTTCTCTTCCAGCCCCACCCCCCCATGACCCCCACGATGGATGCCTTGGGCCATGGTTGGGGAGCCCACCTGGGAGACCATCGGACTCAGGGGACATGGTCTCCCCTAGAGGAGCATCTGCATACAAATGTTCTGCATACAAGCTTTCCATTCCCTCTTTCTTCCGGAAACACTTTTGATCCAGACAGACGACACGGCAACGGTCTGGTACATCAACAAACAGGGAGGCACCCGATCGTACCCCCTCTGCAGGGAGGCGATGCAGTGTGCTACTGGGCAGTCCAGTACAGCCTGACTTTGATAGCAGTCCATGTTCCAGGAGTTCTTAATGTCCTGGCGGACAGTCTCAGCTGCACTGTCGCATGAGCTCACGAATGGGAGCTAAAGCAGGAAGTAGTGGAAGATCTCTTCCTTCAGTGGGGTTGGCCAGAAATAGATCTTCCTGGACATAAGTCTCCACCACTCATTCACACTAGTGGGATCTGCCCGAGGCACCAGGACCCATCGGGGAGCAAACTTTTGCTGGAGGGTGGTAGCGAGATGGCGCCCGATGAGGCATGGCGCCATGAGCCCGGTGGCTCGTGCGGTAATGACTGTCTCGCGATGAGCACTCCAACCGCCTTGTTCTTTTTTCCGCCACGAAGTGCGCTTCAGTGACAACGCCGTCATTTGTCGGGAGTCAAACTTCAAACTAGCGATAGTTTTCAGTTTATTTTTTGTAATTTTATCTCGATAGTAGTATCGCTTAATTTTATTCTATTTCTGTTATATTTTAAAATTTAACTTATAGTAAAGAAGTCTCGCCTACTGGACGGAGTCGACCATGAGCAGGTCAGGTGACGTAGGAGACTTCGTATGAAAGCTGTTCAGTCAGTCGGGCTGGGTCTGGTCAGCCCCTTCCCTCAGCGGGGTTCCGACAGCGGTCAGTCCGATGCCCAGGGGATGGCGGTTCCCCGCCGGCATAAAATAAGCGGTCGCATTCACGGCACCGTTCGCCTCGAACTCTTCTTACGCCCACAGGTCAAAAAGAGAAGGCATCACCGAGGTCGCCTCTGATACGCCTGGTTCGACGGTCGGTTATCTTACCTAGTTGCCAGTCTCCTCCTTCGGAGTCGCCAACTTCCGGTTTCCACCATCTTCGACATTGGAGCCCCACCCCGCCTATAGGTAGGGCTCCAGATGAGCAGTTTCATCAGTGGGCCGCTCTTATGGAGCGATGGGCTCGGAGGTTGGTTCTTCTGCCTGGCTCGGTTGCCCCGGAGCCTTCGGGCTCGTCGGGCGATCAGGCAGGGCGGTTGGACCTTCCTAGTCGCGCGGCGCCTCCTTCGGTGCCAGCGACTCTGTGCTTAGGTGTTTCCCCCCCTCACATGGCTGCGGCGCAGGGGCCACACCGATGCCCTTATCTCCTGGTTTTTTCCCTTCTCTTGCTTTCCAGGTCCCAGGGGTGTCCTCGGCACCTTCCACGGGGTCACTGCGCTTGTCGGCGCCGTTATCAGCGCCACTGGGTCTTGCGGCGCCGTCCGCAGTGCCGGTGGGTCTCGCGGCGCCGCCTGCGGTGCTGTGTGTCTTCGGCAGGCGCCGCGGCCTTAACGGTACGCTTCGCGGTGCTGCGTGCTTGCGCCGTTTTCGACTCCTTTCGCCTCCTCGGCGCCGAGGGGCCCTCTGGGACTCTCCCTTTCTATCTGCTCTTTCTTCTTCTCCTATTTTTCACTCCTTTCCTGTCCAAGCAGTCCTTCCTGGACTATCAGGAGATGATGTTGAGCCTGACCCAGACCTTCAGTTGGGTGATGAAGTGGAGGAAACAGGATCCTTCACCGCTACAGAGCCTGTGGTCGAGGACCTATCCTTTAAGTCTCTGTTGAGGAACTTGAGATCCACTGTTTCTCTCCAGACTACGGACATCGATCCTGGGAAAATATTAAGACTCCAGTATCTTCATGCTTCGGAGATCCCTACGGATTTGACTCCTCCGATTCAACCCTCCTTCGAGACGCTGTCTCAAATGGTATGGAATAATCCTGCTCTTATTCCTTCAGTGGCTAAATCCATTAATAAGAAATATTCAGCTCCCAAGGATCGTCCCATTTTGGCATCCCAAGCCTTTACGGATCCTATTGTAGTCCTGGCAGAGAATGACAAGGTTGTTCTTCCTCAAGCTACTACAGCTCGACCTATTAACAAAGAGTCTCGTAAAATTGATACATTAGGTAAGAGAGTCTTTGCTGCCTCCACTTTAAGTATGCGTATTGCCAGCTATCAAGGCTATTTTTCTCAGTATGAGTATATCCTGTGGCACTCTATGAAACGAATGGTTGAAGCTCTTCCAGATTCCGACTCCAAGTCAGAGCTCCTTCTAACCATTATCAGAGGTATTGAGTCCAATAACCAACAGGTCAAAGCCGCCATGGACGCTTTCGACACTGCTTCTCGTTCAGCAGCCGCAGGTATTTGTACTCGACGCCATTCCTGGCTGCGTACTTCTGGCTTTACGAATGATGCTCAGCAGCAGGTAATGGCGTTGCCCTTTGATGGCTCCTATCTTTTTGGGCCTCAGGTAGAGCAAGCCCTAGAGGCCACTCAGAAGACTAGGTCGGCCATTAAGTTGGCTAGACCCCCGCCTACCCCCTCTCGGGGGCATGTAGGTAGACGTCAGTTTCATAGTCGCCAGTCCTTTCGAGGCAGAGGCAGAGGAAGCTTCCATAAAAGCCAACCTGCCCAACCTCAAAAGAAGGCGCAGCAGAAAGCACAGGGGCCTAAAGCCCCCAGCGCTACCTTATGAATTGCCGGCCCCAGTTCCATCCACACTGCCCGAGATGGAACTTTCTCCTCCGTTGGGAGGTCGTCTGATGTACTTCTACAATCAGTGGAAGTCCATAACCTTGGACAAATGGGTCCTTCGGATAATTCGCGAGGGTTATTCTCTCAATCTTCTGGAAAACCCCCCGAATTGCCCTCCCAAACGACAACCCAGGTTGTCGACCTCTCAGTCAGACCTCCTCACCGCCGAGATCCAGGGCCTTCTAAACAACAGGGCAATAGAACTGGTGCCCCCGCATCAGCGAAACACAGGGTTCTACTCCCATTACTTTCTGGTTCCAAAGAAATCTGGGGGGATGCGCCCCATTCTAGACCTCAGAAAGTTAAACAAATTCCTCCCCAGGGAGAAATTCAAAATGATTTCCCTAGGTACCCTGTTACCTTTGCTGCATCAGCACGACTGGCTGGCCTCCCTGGATATGCAGGACGCCTACCAGCATATCCCCATCCACCCGACCCATCGCAAATTCCTGAGGTTTGTAGCTCTGGGTCAGCATTATCAGTTCAGAGTCCTGCCTTTTGGGCTATCCTCGGCGCCGCGGGTTTTTACAAAGTGTTGTGCAGTTCTCGCAGCGCATCTCAGGAAGCTCGGACTCCGAGTGTTTCCCTACCTAGACAATTGGCTCCTAGCGAGTCCTTCCAGCCAAGGGACTCTGGAAGCCGTTCAAATGGCCTCTCGCCTTCTTACGTCCATGGGAGTTCTGCTAAATCTGAAGAAGTCACAACTGCAGCCCTCCCAGAGGCTCCTTTTCATAGGGACTCTTCTGACACCTCTTCAGCGAAGGCTTTCCTTCCAGAGGACAGAAGACTCGACATCCTTCAGATGGCCCGTTACATCAGGGAGAACCGATCGGTCACAGCTCTCTCGATGCAACGTATGTTGGTCTCATGGTGTCCTCAGTGTTCACTGTACCCCTAGCTCAGGTTACACATGAGGACCACCCAATGGATGCTCTCCACTCAGTGGTCACCGACCTCTCACCCCCAGTCTTATCCCATCAAGGTGACAGAGCCACTACGAAGGTCTCTCACCTGGTGGTCTCAAGAGAGCAATCTTCTGGAAGGATTCCCCTTTGCTCCTCTGGATCATCAGATCTCCATCACCACAGGCGCATCGCTAATGGGATGGGAGCTCACTGTCTCTCTCCACACTCAAGGTGTATGGACTCAGCTGAAACTCAGCTCCACATAAATGTCCTGGAGATGAGCGGTCCTCTATGAGATCGAGCTGAAGGATGTTCTTTGTCACAAGAACATTTCTCCTTCAAACGGACAACAAAGCTGTGATGTATTACATCAACAAGCAGAGGGTGCTCACTCTTATCCCTTTGCAGGAAGCAATGAGAGTGTGGGAGTGGTGCTTGGAGCACAAGTCTCTAATTCAAGCGGTATATCTGCCGGGTGTACAAAACGACTTAGATCACTTCAGCAGGACGGAGGCAGACCCTCACGAGTGGTCTCTTGACCCAGCCGTAGCTCGGTTACTGTTCAAAGAGTGGGGGACTCCAGACCTGGACCTTTTGCATCCCACTCAACATCAAAACTGCCTCTCTTCTGCTCCAGAAATCCAGGGCCTGGCATTTCTGTCAGGACTGCGTTCAGGCTACGGTGGACAAAGCGCTTTCCTTCTTTCCACCGTCCTTTAATTCAGAGAGTTCTCCTCAAGTTCGAGTCTCAGGGGACCAAGATGATTCTCATTGCTCCCTCCTGGCCTCGGCAACTATGGTTTCCTCTACTCAACAGTATGTCGGTAGCCTCTCCGAGACCACTTCCCTTGCAAATCAATCTTTTGACTCAGGGTTCGTTGGTCCACCCCAACCTGAGGTCACTTCACCTTCATGCTTGGCTCCTGAAGAGGTAGAAGTGAACTGGTTTAACGTCTCTCGTAGAGTCTCAGACGTCCTTCTGGCTGCTTTCGGAAGCCAGCTACCCGAAAACTTACCTCCTAAGTGGAAACGCTTTTCTCTCTGGTGTGCAAAGTCCTCTTGGAATCCCTTTCCTGTCCTCCAGACAAGGTTCTGGAGTACCTTTGGACCTATCCAACTCAGGTCTCCAGTACTCCACGGTTAAAGTTCACCTTAGTGCCATTTGCGTTCCATGAGCTGGTTTCTTCCTTGTCTCTTGCTCAGTTACCTAGGTGAAGAGATTTCTTAGGGGAATTCTGCATACCAGACCCCTGTTAGGCGTCAGTGGCAGCCTGGGACATTAACCTTGTGCTAGACATGCTCACTCGGAAGCCTTTGAACCCCTAGCTACCTGTGAGCTAAAATTTCTTACCTGAAGACAGCCTTCCTAGTGGCCATTACCTCAGCCCGCAGGGTCTCTGAGATACATGCCCTGGTTACGGACCCTCCGTATACTGTGTTCCATAAGGACAAAGTAGTTCTTATACTCATCCTAAATTTCTTCCCAAGGTTGTGTCAGAATTCCATCTAAACCAACCTCTGGGTGCTTCCTCTTACTTCGCCAACTTCCAAAATGAGAGAACGGTCTCTTCATTCCTTGGATGTTAAAGAGCCTTATCGGTTCTACTTAGATAGAACCAAGAATTTTCATAAGACTCAGCAATTGTTTGTTTCCTTCAGCGAGACCCGGCTGGGTCAGCCTGTCGCTATCTGATGCATCTCATCATGGTTAGTGGCATGTCTTGACATTGCTATTCCATGGCACAGGTTAAATTGGAAGGTAGAGTGTACGCTCACTCTACTAGAAGCGATCATGACATCCCTAGCGGAAATTGCAATGTTCCAATTGCAGATATCTGCATACCGCCACCTGGAGCTCAGTGCATACCTTCATTAAGCATTATGCACTGGATATGTTCATGCCAGGCGTCATTCGCCTTCGGCAGAACTATCCTTAATGGACTTCTGTCCTAGGCGTGTGAGTTCTGGCTCCCTGCCGCCCTTTGGGGGATTATCAGCTTGGTACTCTCCACTAGTGTGAATGAATGGTGGAGACTTATGTCCAGGAAGATATGAAATACTCACCTACCGTAATTCTTGATCTTCTTGGACGAGTCTCCACCACTCATTCACACGCCCACCCTCCATCCCCGAGCTCACCGCTGTGTTGGTCTTCACCCTCAAATCTTTAGGCCGTGAGACTTCTTTGCTGACCCTTCACACGGGTCTTCCGGACTATCTTATGTTCGTTTTTGAAGGTTAAGTTTACTCTTTCGTTAGATTGCGCTGCACCTCCTTGGTAAAAAGGTACTGAGGCGGTTGGAGGTCATCGCCGAGATAGTCATTACCACGCGCGACGGCCCAAGCGCCATGCCCTCGCGTGCCATCTCTCGCACGACCCTCCAGCAAAAAGTTTGCTCCCGATGGATCCTGGTGCCTCTGGCGCAGATCCCACTAGTGTGAATGAGTGGTGGAGACTAGTCCAAGAAGATCAAGAATTACGGTAGGTACGTAATTTTCATATCTATCCCCTTCCCTATCCAATGCAAAACTACCCAGCTTTTGCTCGCTTATTCCCGGGCGTGATGTTTTTTGGCGAGACACTCTGTCTCTATCCTGGACAGGAAAATTTCTATACGCTTTCCCTCCCCTTTTCTATTCTACAGAAGGTTCTGCTGAAGCTCCAGGCAGAGGGGACCCACATGATTCTCCTAGCCTCCCTTTGGCCTTGGCAGATATGGTTCCCTCTGCTACAACAGCTGACGTTGGAACCCCCGGTACCTCTTCCTCTCTCCCACATCTTTCTGTCTCAGGAGCAGCGCAGCCTGGTGCATCTGAGCCTCAGGTCTCTCCACCTGCATGCATGGCACCTTTGAACCGTCTCATGCGTTGACGCATCTTCCAGAGTCACCCAGGTCCTAGTGGAGGCCAGAAAACCCTCCCCTAGATCCACGTATGCTATGAAATGGAAGAGATTTTCTATTTGGGCCATGGCCCAAGGCTTGGACCCTTTTTCTTGCTTGGCTCTTGGGTCCTCAAGTACCTATTGCACCTGTCTGATTCAGGTCTCAGTTGCTCCTCTTAGAAGGTCCACCTTTTTGTGGTTTCCACCTGCCACCTTCCGGTGGAGGGCACAACCCTCGCTCAGGTGGAGGTTTCCAAAACCTTCCTTAAGGGGTGGGGATCCGCCACCTTAAGCCTCCGGTCCATAATCCAGTTTTCCTCCTGGGATTTGAATTTTATTTTAGAGAAACTTACTTTACCCCCTTTTGAGTTGGCAGCAAGTTGTGACATGCGTTACTTGTCCTGGACAACACTCTTTTTAGTCGCCATTACTTCAGCTCGAAGTATTTTAGAGCTTCAGGCCCTCGTTTGTAAGGATCCATATATGATTTTCCAAAGAGACTGGGTGGCTCTGCAGACCAACCCTTTCTTGAAGAAAGTAGTTTTGGAATTTACTTTGAACCAGAATGTTGAACTGTCCAACGGAGGGGGGGGGGGAGATACCTCTTGCACACTTTAGATGTGCACAGGATTCTGAGATATTACATCTCTAGGACCAAAGGGCTCGTAGTTCTGACCAGTTGTTTGTGGCCTTTGCACCCAAATGTCAGGGCAAGGCCATTTCCAAACAGGGTTTGTCTAAATGGTTGGCTAATTGCATCTCATACCTTTACCAAAAGTACAAGAAGCCCCTTCCAGGGGACATGAAAGGCCACTCAACTCGGGGCATGTTTGCTCCGATGGCCTTCCTGAGGAATGTGTCCACTGTGGACATTTGCACAGCGGCCACTTGGTCTTCCATCCATACCGTCACCAAACATTACAGTCTGGACATTGCCTCTAGGCGCAGAGCCAGTTTCGGCCTTGCAGTTCTGTAAGGCCTCCTGTCCTAAGCAGACCTCTAGTTGGTTGACGCTTCCTCCTCCCGGAACTTAGTCTCCGACTCCTTTTTCCTTTAACTGCTTGGTATTCAGTCCTATATGTGAAGACCTACTGCAGGAACCCTCTCGAAGTAAGATATGGCAGTTGCGTAAGAACTTACCGTAACAGTAGATCTTCAAGAGAGGTTCTTGCAGTAGGTCTCGAGTTCCCTTCCACCTTCCCCAGCTCCTGTATTTTCATCTTTTCCTTTCTTGAGGCTTTGTTTTAGCAGCTCAGGGCTTCAGGAGTTTCTACTCCTTTCTCCTGTTTCCTCTTCCAAGGTCTCCAGTGGGAGAATTGGAGGGCGGGCGTGGGGACCGCCCCATATACAGTCACGCCAACGCTCCATCATGTGACACTGGGGGCGGTTCCCCCGCTGTAGATTGCTAGCTGAAAGTTTGTCATGCAGTCCTGACACCAGGGAGCGCAGTCCTGTATGTGAAGACCTACTGCAGGACCCTCTCGCTCTCTTAATCTACTGTTACAGTAAGTTCTTACATAACTGCTGTTTGCATGTTTCAAAAAATGTGTCTGCTGCAGAAATCTTTGCAGCTGCCACGTGGAGTACTGGCCGCACCTTCACTAAATACTACAGTCTGGACATTGTCTCTCATAAAAGGGCTGGCTTTGGCCTAGCTATGCTTCAAGGCCTGCTTTCTTAGGCCTGTATGCTCCAGACACCCGGACTATTTTATGGTCAGTACTGCTTGGTACTCATTCCATAGGTGTGGCCTGACAAAAGAGATATCCTCGAAGAAGATGCAACAGTTATGTACTCACTGTAACAGTAGATCTTCAAGAGAATCTTGTTCATCAGGCCATGCCATCCCACCCCTCTTCTCCTATAGGATCCTGAGACTCTAGTGAGTGCCGTCTCCTTCTCCAAGAAGAGCTACTGGCTGTTCTCTGCCTCACCTGGTTAGCAGGGCCCTAGGTTCTCTCCTGCCTCCCTACAGGAAGGTCCTCCAAGCATGATCTTCGGCAGGGAACTGAGGAGGGGGAAGGGTTTGCCCACGTTTATGTAGTAGCTGATGTCTGGCATTGTCATGGGTGGCCCCTCGTGGACCGTTTGCAAAAGTTTCCATGTGGTCCTAATGCCTGTCAGCTGTAAGTTCCATAGGTGTTGCCTGATGAAACAGATTCTGTCAAAGATCTACCGTTACGGTGAGTACGTAACAGTTCTTTTTCTGGGCTAAATCTTTCTGCAGAAGTAATGGATGTGCTGACAGTTTCTAGGAAACCAGAAACAAGGAACACTTATGCTTCAAAATGGAAAAGAGTTTCCTTTTGGTGTACACCTGGGCAGATTAACCCTATGTAGGCAGGTCTGCCTACAGTCCTGGACTACCTGATACACTTCTAATCACTAGGTCTAAGGCCCTCAACGTTAAGGGTACATTTGGTGGCAATGTCAGTCTACACATCAGACAGTAAAGACAGGTCAGTGGCCTCACAACCCATTAAGTTTTTCAAGGGCCTTAACCACCTGTATAATCTAGAGAGGGATCCTGTCCCACTGTGGGACATAGATGTGTGTATTGCCCTTTTGATTGAGGCTCCATTCGAGCCCATGGCCACTGCTGCACTGAATTATGTCATCTGGAAAGCGGTTTTCCAGGTGGCAGTAACTTCTGCCAGAAAGGTAAGTGAACTGCAAGCCCTCTGCACAGATCCTAACTACATAATCTCCCACCGAGACAGGGTAGTCCTAAGGACAACTAGGAAATCCCTCCCCAAAGTGATGTCTGAAATCCATCTGAATCAGTCAGTCGCCTTTCCAGTTTCCTTTACAGGAAAATTCAGCTGAGGGGCACAAAAGCTGCGCAGTCTAGATGTTAAAAGGGCACTCAGTTACTATTTGGACCACACAATGGATGTCAGATCCACTAGCACTCAGTTGTTTGTAACTGTAGTGAAGTGAGCAGTGGCAAACCAGTACCCAAGAGAACCATCTCGCATTGGATTGTTATGACAAAGCTGGTAAATTGCCACCTAGACATCTCTGGGCACACTCCACAAGAGGTACTTCTGCCTCTGTGGCAGCATCAAGGGTATTACCCTGCAGGAAATCTGTAAAGCAGCTACCTGGAAAACAGTTGACACTTTCACAAGACATTGCTATCTGGACATATAGTTCACAAGAGATGCCAGCTTTGGCACTGCTGTCTTGCATTTTCCCTAAATTGGTTGTGTACCCAGCCTCCCATGGAGTCTACTGTTGTTAAACATAAGTGAGGGATTCCTGGTTTCAAGAAAAAAAATTACTCACCATAGTAATGCTGTTTCTTCCAAAGGGATCCCTCACTATGTTTAACAGTCCTTAATCCCTGCCTTCTCTTCCAGAACCTGGCAGTGGGTTCAGGCAAGAATCATGTCTTTTCTGCTTGCTTGGGCATTGCTTTTTGCAGTACTGTCACAGTTGTTGTTAAATAGTCTGATTTGCTTTATTTTTCATAACAAATAAGTTTGTTATGCCATGTTTTAACTTTTTTTTTTAATTTCTTGGTAACATTTACAATCAATTCTTTTGATAGCCATTTAGCTAGTTTTAATGGGCACAGCTCACCCTAGCCTTAGAAATAAATCTGACATGGTGAGCATGACCACACAGCAGAGTTTGAATTTAGTTCCAAATTCCATAATTAGTATAAATTCTAGAGCTGCGGGGCTGTTTATTTCAGGGGAATGATTGCTGTTGTTAAACATAGTGAAGGATCCCTTTGAAGGAAACAACATTACTATGCTGATAATTCAATATTACCTGTTACTACATCTTACAACTCTGACTGATAGCATCTCTCTGTATTACCATAACAATGCTATATGGAAAATTCTGTTGTATAAGGTCAGATAGAATAACCTGATGTATAGTTGTCTCTATCAATAAAAATGAAATTAAAAAAATTACTACGTTGAGTACATTTTTCTTTTAGTTTATGGGTGTTGTTGAGGCACGGGTCAGGACGCATAGGAAAACCAGAAGCAGTTGTAAAATTAGCAACAAGTGATTTATTATTAACAGAAAAATAAAAAAAATAAAATTGTTCAGTATAACTATTTACAAAGGTGATATAAACAGAGAAAGTCCATCTGGGTTGCTTCTCAATTTCCAATCTCAGCCTCTGTGTTTCTCTCTTGGAAGAAATTGCAGCTCTGTTTTTATAAGTCTTTGCAACCCCCACTCGTTAAGAAAACAGAATGCTTTTCGCACAGTGTTCTTGTAAGTTTCAACAAGTGCAACAAAAAGAACATTGTGACCCAGAAATGACCCCTTGCTTACAGCTTCTCGGAGAGTTTGCAAACTTGCTTCTCAGGTTAACCCCTTCAGTTCCAAATAGCTTTTTTGCAATCATTTCAGCAGTATAACTATATACATTTCAACAGTAAACTATCTACATTTCTAAACAAAGGGATCCCAGTATTAGTTACATTTTCACATAATGATTCACATATTTTTTTATACCAGCAGATATGCAAGGGGGAGAGAAAAGACAAAACAGCAAGAGAAGGTAGAGAGATAATGAGTGGCAGAGAATTGCAAGACTGTTGGGGTGATCAAGTCCTAGGTCTCACGAGAAAATTTGGTTGCGCAACCAGACAGACAAGAGATAGAAAAGGAGAGACTAGAACAGACCCTTGCATTTAAGCTGTTTCTCCAGAACAACTGGGACCAGGGCCCTATTCAACCTTGTCACAGTGGGATAGTAAGCAAGGCAGTCAGTGGCCCTCTCTAACCTCCCAGCTCATGGGAATTTTTCTAGTTGAATGGTTAATGATTTTGGGACTTGGTGTCCTGATTTGATTTCCACCATGGGCTGGAGTTGTATCTAACAGAATTAAAAGGGGACAAACATAATATGTCCCTCATTTTACAAAGTCACCTTACTAAATATGAAAACCATTTAAATGTGAGTTGCTTAAAATATAAGGAATGACTGGGAGAGGTGGGTCATCGTGAAGTAATTGCACCTCTACAGCTCATAAAAAGCACACATCTTCTTAGTCTCCTCCATAGAGTCACACTCTTTGGTCTTGGAGCTGGAGGCACTAGGATTACGTTGGTGTGAGAATCTTTGGGGCTAACATCACTGATGCTGGGCATTATCGCACAGTCACTTGCACATCAACGCAATAGTATGGTAATGTCAGCCCCAGCTGCCTCAGACTCTTCCGGCCCCCCCCTTAAGTGTACGTCCTTGTGGAGTGGGGTCCTTGCCACCTTTTCTCTGTCTGTATGTCTGAGCCTAGCCTGCAGGAGCAATTGTTTTCTTTTTAAAGCTCTTCACTTCATTAAAATACACACAGCCTTAAAAAAAGCACACAAATCACCCTAAGTCATCAATGTTATAATTAGTGACAACTCTTGCTGTTCCCTTACAGATTTGCCCACTTAAATATCCATCATGTGTTTGCCATCTGTAAATGTAACCTTTATTTGTGCTCACTGGATAATGAGACCTAGTTAAAATCATAGCTTTACTGATGTAAACTTGAGAATTAATCAGCTTTTTCTGAATCAGTGGTCATGAACGCATCACTGTCACATGAGGTGTTGATGTAAAAAGAACAATAGTAAAACATTGGAAAAATGAAGAGATTCCCACTCCTAACAGCAAACAAAGGGAGGAGCACACTAGGACTACACCCACAAATCAAAACACTGCACAACATTTTGTTTTGTAAATTCTGACTGTAGTTCACTTTAACAGAGCTCAATTAAGCTTATTGCTTACTTGTTAACAGAGCTCTAAATGAGCTGTTTCTGCTGGTATGTCCAGATAAAGACTTACCAGTTAAACATAACAAAATCGGAACAGAAAATGATTTACAAATGCTGAAATCAGTGTTGACTTCTGGTGCAGTTCTAGAAGCAAATTGCAGCATAATCCACAGCTCTACTCCAACTCGCTAACTATCAGCCAGATCCAGCCTCCCGACACCTGTAAAAACTCTTCTCCACCAATTTAAATACTTACCCCACGCAGCAGGATTGGTGACCAGTAAATTGAAGGGAGAAAGCAACCGATTCCTACCGATAGCTCCGACTCCTGATCCGCCGCTGTCGGACCACTCGGACTTCAAGGCCTCAGTACAGTCTACTCAGGCCACATGAACTAAATCCAGCAAGAAATCTAAAAAAAACTCTCCTAATTCATCGCTGACCAACCAAAAGCTTGACTGCATCCTGCGTGAACTTAGAGACTTTAAATTGGAGTTTTACAACTTTAAACAAACCCAGGAGGCACTACAAACTGAAATAGAACAGACCCACACCAGAGTTACCTCCCTGTAGCAAAGACTCCAGGAGCAGATGGATACGACTCAACAAGTACAAGCTACCTTAACCCAAATTACTGAACTATGTAATTTAACTATGCAGAAAACCAGCATTGCCAGAAAAATATCCAAATTTACAACATACCCGAGGATAGCGAGGGGCCTAACATGTCAGAATTCGTGGAGCCATTACTGCGTATGGCACTTACCCTAGATCCTAAAATGCTTATCGAGATCGAACGACCGCACAGGGCGCTCGGCCCAGAGCCTACGCGACCTGATGCAAGGCCACGTTCCTTGGACCCAGGGCAAAGTATTTTATGGGCAACAGCGTATCTTTGTAGATAATGATTATGCACCGCTGACGATGCAGAGGAGACGTGCATGCATCCCCATCTTCCCAGCACTCAGACGACAGTTGCAATTTAGAACCCCATGTTCACACAAAATGGTAGTCCAGTACCCTACAGACAGGCAGACTTATAATTCAGCAGATGAGGCTATACAAGATATGAAGGCCAGAGGTCTTGCGCTCCCCCCCTCGGGCATCCAACATGAAGGGCCCACAGAACAACTCGGACTTGCAAACAGCAGTGACCCTTGGAAAACAGACCCAGCAAGCCACCCTGGAGGGGATTAAACAACTTCTCCGGCAATTTGCTCACTAGAACTATTCGGAAAACTGTTGAGCCATGGCAATATCCTGACATTTCTGGGGATGGATGAGACCTATCTAAATCACTACAAGGCTTCCTGATGGTGATGGGGGATGCTGAAGGCTCTTTTCTTTTTGTCCTTCAGTCCATCATGTAACCTTGACCGTCCTTGTGGTGTTATAATTTCGCTTTTCTCATATTAACTAGCTTTTGGGCTACCCCACTGGCTCCCTGGTGTGAAGTATGTCCCTTTGTCCCGCTCACCTCTCCATCCCACACAGATGAGCGAGGTCATGGCCCAGAATAGGTAGGTGATTTTTCTCCATTTTTTTCTACTTGGGCAATTTCTTCTAGACTCAGGGGTGGGCGGGGAGGCTGTGCGACTATATGGGGGTCTGGGGGTGAACGGAGGGCCTCGATGATGAAAACCTGAGATGGGACTTGAGAAATGGTAGACCTGCCTTCATTACCAATTCGGAGGGCCCCCATGTCACGAGACCACTCGCCCCCTACATATTTCTATGAGAGATATAGAAGGAGACAGCAGGAGAATAAGGGGAGGTGGGCCTGGGCTGGGTGCCTTAAGTGCTACTACCAAATTCCTGCTAAACAGGGAATAGGTACTCACTGGGGAGAGGGGAGCTATGGCCTAGTAGGCTTATGCCTGCGGGGTGTGGCTTCCTATCCTTCTCTTATCCAAGTGGGGAGCCGTGCTCGGATCCTTTCACCATTAAATACACCACAATACCTCGCTAAATAGGGGGCGGTGATGTTTTATTCCTTATCTGCTAATTGTCTCTGCACAAAGTGATATTTATGCAGGCGAGTTGGCCCGGACGGGGGGGTGGGGTGGCCCCTGAGTATCTGACGTGACAAACATGGATGGCTTTGCTATCCTTTATGAATCACTCTGCTGTTATTCTGATTGGTCCCATGTATTGAGTCACCCATAATAGGGTAAACAGAAAGATGGGGGTGACTCTAGTCATCTGTGAAAGTAATATTGGGAGAGATGACCCTCTGGCCACTCTGGATACCCTACCCCATCAAAGCCCTCAGAGGGAGACCGTCGAGTGGACAGGCTAAATGGCTACTTCAGATTTTTGAAGGAATAGACTGGGGAGGTGGATCCGGGAAATTGGTCCCCCTTCAGTTTTTCCACTCCCAGGATGGCGTTGATGCCCCGAAGCCCCCCCCGAGCAGATGGTTTGTGGTGGGTGCGGACAGACCCATTACCTTTTGTTTGCCCGTCACGCTGAGAAGCCTAAAATCAGAAGGAGAGATGTGTCCTAAATGCCTCCCCCAAGTCATCTTTGTTTAGGACTTCCCCGTCCCAGTGTGTGATCTTATCTGTGTCAATCTTCACCATTCATCACAGATGGGTACTGGCCGGAGATCAGGACCCCGCAGGAGCCTTTTTTCTTTTTGTAAAGAGATAAGGCGGTCAGCGCAGCATCGGCGCCCCCCTCGAGGCCGACGTACTACGTGGTGCTTGAGGATTAGCCGTTAAGCTGTGTCAACTCCGCCTGCCTACCAGTTCTTCGTCTCCCGCCATCGAGGTCACCTTGTGGGAAGCCACTGAAGAAGTTTTTGACAGTTTTTAAGCCTTAGCCTTTCGAATTTGTGTGTTCGACAGTCCGTCGGTCTCCTGCTAGTTCTGGATTCTGCCTCCACTCGACGTCGCCGGTAAGATCTTTCCATTTATTTTAAAGTATAACGACGTCGAGTCTATTTTTGGTGTTTTTTTCTGCAGGTCATGTCGCGGTCAGAAGGCAAGAAACCTTCTACGGCGGAGCGGCCCCCTATGCGTCGGTGCCCGTGCGGCCGCAAATACTCCATTACCGACCAGCATGACCAGTGTCTCGCGTGTCTTGGCCCGCTTCACGACATGGATTCGTGTGATGCCTGCTTCTCCATGGACCGTCGCGTCCTAGAACAGCGCGCGTTCAAAGTAGGGCGAGCTCCGCCGACTTTCGGGGGTAGGGTTCGCACTCGTCGGGCCAAGCCGCGCTCTCTCGGCCTTTCCTCCGGGTCCCTCCGGTTCTATCACGGACTGAAGAGGAGGCCTCGGCTTCTTGTAGCCTAGCCTTGGCAAAGCTCCTCCCTTGGCGCAGGAGGCCCGTCCCGCTTCCTCCGGGAGGCGGGCGGGGAAGCCCGCTGGCAATAAGCCGCCGGGGTGAAGGCTCCCAGGTGTCGCTCCAGGTCCGGAAGGCCAGGTCGGCGCCGTCGGTCGGCGCCGTTGGGGCCTTGACTCACTTCGTCTCTCGGTGCCGTGGGCTGAGCAGGCGCCCGGCGTTGCTGCGCCGTGCTCTGGATTCGGCGTCGCCGTTCGCTGTGGCGCCAAGGTTGAACCACGGCACCATGGGGCGCCAGACCATCTGCCGGTGCCGTCCTCGGCGCGTTACAGTACTCGGTGCCGCTCACGGCGCCGAGGGGCCTGGCGGTGCCGTGTTCAGCGCCGAGTCCACTTTCGGGGCCGTCGGTGCCACTTCAGTCCTCGGTGCCGTTCGCAGCACCAAGGGGCCTGGCGGCATCGTCGGTGCTGAGGCTGTTGCTGGGGCTGCCGTCAGTGCCGTCTCTGTTCCTGGTACTGCCGCCGGTGCCAGTGGACTTGACGGCGCCGTGGCTGGCCCTGGCTCAGGACCTTTGGCCCGAGCTGCCCTGCCGCCTTCTGTCAGCCCCGCTTGCGGGGCTGTGGAGGACACGGGGGCCACCTCGGCCACTGCTTTGGCTACCGGGCTTCTTGGTAAGGTCGCCTTTCCTCGCCCTCCTACCGTTTAGCTTAGGGCCTCAGACTCTACCTCGTCGGAGTCGGGCTCTGTGTCGGACGAGCAGTCACACCCTTCGGGGTTGTCTGCAGAGGAGGGCGAGCCGGTGGTCTTGACGACGAGTCACAGCCAGCCCCCTCCTGAGGAGCGTCAGGTTCTCCCCGAGGTTGGGGTCAGTGGTACTGCCAGCAGGCTATGGTGCGTGCCACCATTGCCATGCAACCTGGCCTTGGAGGGTTCCTTGACCCTCGGTGGTGGTACCCCTCCCGTAGTGTGTCTCGATCGCCCAACTTTGGGGCCATCGGAAGTCTACAGGAGGGAGGTGCTACTCCTGGCTCTCCCTTGGGGCAGCCCAGAGCTGCCAGCTACCTAGGTTGGCCTCTCGAGGACCAGGACCCTCTCGGACTCTGAGGGGTCGAGGGGTGCAAGTCAGTAGCGTTGGCCTTTCTCTGGGGTCCACCCCGGCTCTGGGCCGAGCCCGAGTGGGACTTCCCGTACCCTTTCGGTTCCTTGAGGGGGTCCTATTCTTTGGAGGCATGGGACCGTCCTTCTGGATCTATACGGCCCCGGTTGCCTCACTGGGGGGATTCTTCTGGGCGCAGCCTAGGCAGTACCAGCGTGGTTGTATAGCTGTCAGCTGCGGAGTCTTCTGGGACACCCTCCTCGGGTGTCCATGGTCCGCTCCCTAGCCCTGGCAGAGGTCAGCCGACTTCTTCTCTCGGCTCTGCCCCATCCCTGTGCCGCATTCTCCAGCGTTTCCAGGCATTCTTGGTCCTAGTGGCCCTCTCGCCTGGGAGCAGTTCAGAGCGGTGGCTGCTCGGTTCCCTGCCTACGTTAGGGCCATGGACAGCCAGGTTTTTCAACCTCCCCGAGCAACCACCCTCGGGACGTATGGTGACCTCCAGCTCCTCATCCCCCTCTTCTGGGGGAGAGGAGCCATCTGTCCATATCTCTCCTGCCGCTGATCTCTCCGAGTATCAGCGCTTCCTCGTGAGGATGATGGAGGACCTTCATCTTTCTTCCCTGTCGGTCAGCAATCCTGAGCATGCGGCACCACGCCTTTCTGGCGATTCGGTCTGACCACCCTTGTGGTGCCGCCCTGGCTTACGCACTCGAAAGGCGTCCATGCGTTTCTGGCAGAGGCCCTTCTCCGGGTTCCTGCCCTAGGGACCTCAGCCAGAGGTATCTGCGCTCCCCAGGTCTCAGGTTCTATGCCTCATCCACAGTCAGTTGTAGCGCCCTGGGCGCCCCTGGCGGGCCGCGCCCTCCACCGTGATGGCCCCCAGATCAGGACTCTTCGGATTTTGATTTCTGGGGGAGGAGGACTTTCTACTCAGCACGGTTGCTTCTCTCCATCTCCGCTCATCAGGCCCACTATGCAGCCTACAACAGGTTCTTGTGGTCAGCACTAGGTCAGATCCTAGCTGCTTTGCCTGACGTGGAGCAAACCAGGCAAGCCATCGCACTCTCTGCATGTGGCCTGGAGCTAGCAAGGCACCAAGCAAGGGCATCTTACGACGCCAGTGAGGTAGCTACCAGGGTAGTAGGGACAGCGATCTGCACCAGGAGATCGGCGTGGCTTCGCCTTTCCCGGTTGTCACCCTTGGCCCGGCGTAGGGTGATTTGCTCCGCTCACCAGGGAACCTATCTCTTTTCCTGAAGGCGAGACGACGCTTGTCGGGCAAATTCCTTCTCCTCCGGGGACCCGTCTCGCTCTCCCCACTCTCGGGCCTCCTCAGGCCCAGAAGGTTCCCCCCCTTAGTGTGTCACCCACTGAGGGCTAAGGGACGCTGTCCCTTAGGGTGCAATTAATCAACCCCCTTCGGGAGCTTGGTACTCACCCATCTGTGATGAATGGTGAAGATTGACACAGATAAGATATAAAAATTACGTACCTACCGTAATTATGATCTTTCTATGTATCGTCACCATTCATCACAATCTCGCCCGCCATCCCCCTGGGGCTTCAGTCTCTGGATCCTCCTCCCTCTGTGCCTATCCCTCTTTTTGAGCAGGGTAAAGTTGGGACACACGGGGGGTAGTTTCTTCCCTAAGGGGTACAGTTTGAGTGGCACTCCTTCTCTACTACATATCTTCACTCCTACGGGGTGAGAGCTGGTGGTTTTTCTCCTTCTGTTATCCATCTACTTTATAAAAAAAAACAAAAAAAAAACGGAACTCTCCTTTTTTTTCACCAAATATCTTTACAGAGAGAGTACTGAGTCCCTGTACCCTGTCCTTCTCCAGAATAGCCGACTCTGCTTTTGGGGTATTGCCAGTTATTCTGTGCCTTGAATTCTGGCAAATGAGCTTTGCTACTCCTTGCAGTTCCTATACAGTCTGGTGACAGACAAGGGTCCTGGATCCTTGTTACCTCTCACTCTCTCCTAAATTCTCTCTCCCCCCTTCCCTCCCTTCCTCCTTTTCCAGAGATTGGGGCCCCTACCCAATCCCCTTAGTCTTACTTCCTTAACGCTGTCCTCTCAGTCGTTATTTCTCCTTTTAGTTCAGTTTTTCTCTTCCTTTTTCTGTCTCTTGGACTCTCTTGTCCCACCCTCCATCCCTTCCTCTTACCTCTCCGGCGACTCAGAACTGGTAGGCAGGCAGAGTCGACACAGCTTAACGGCTAATCCTCAAGCGCCACATAGTACATTGGCCTCGAGGGCGGCGCCGATGCTGCGTCGACTCCTCCTATCCTTTAAAAAAAAAAAAAAGGCTCCCACGGGGTCCTGATCTCCGGCCAGTACCTATCTGTGATGAATGGTGAAGATACATAGAAAGATCATAATTACGGTAGGTACGTAATTTTTATTTATCACACACCCAGATTGTACCATTACCTGTGACTCCTCCTTAACCCTCAACCCACATAAGGTGGGTTGGAGCAGGACATACTGCTACACTGCAGAGACCCATGGCACCTTTTTTTCCCACCTTGGTACCCTCTCCCTCCCAAATCTTTAGTTGTTTCCTATTTTATTTTTTCCCCCTTTTTCTATCATCCATACCCACACCTCTTATGGGCAAGAGAATCCCTGGGAGACCTATCCTCACAAACGAGGATACATCCTCCATACGGCAGTACATGGTTCTGCCCATATCTCCCCTTCACCGAAGGGAGCAGATTGTGGAAGGCCCTAAAAATGTATTTATGGACACAAGCATTCGGAGTTTGATTTTGTTTATTTGTTTTAGCTGTTTCTAACTTTAAGATTTGAAATGTGTGGTTTGTTTTCAAACTTTGTACGGTGCCTTGGTTTTTTGAAAGGCGCCATAGAAATAAAGTTTATTATTATTGTTATTTATTATATGTACAGAACACAGTTGATTTGTATATAGTTAATCAAGTTATCTGTCAGCCCAGTTGGCTACAAGTTTTTTCTTCTTGGTTCCCCCGTTTAGAATTCCATAGAAAAGTTCAGCCTTGGAAGGACAATAGATATAGATTATTGATGTGTGTGTATTGTGTCTGCTTGATTGGTCTTTGGTCTGCTCGGGGTCTCAGGGAGGGTGGGGTTGGAAGGACATGATATGTTGATCCCAGTGAAAATATTATCTCACAATGTGAACGAGCTGGCTGGCCCAATAAAAAGATATCGAACTATACAGTCTCTTAAAAAACAGAAGCCAGATGTACTATTACAGGAGCCACATTTATCATCTTTAGAACACCAGAAACTACTCAAATTTGGCTTTTCCCAGATTATTGAATCGGCCTACCAGAATGGGAGGAGACTGGAAACGGTAATATTAATCCCAAAGAATTCCCAATTCAGAATATCTGAACAATACTCTGATAAGGAGGGTAGACTGGCAATAGTGGGCTAGTTCCTCCATTACACGCTTACCATCTGTAGCGTGTACATCCCACCTAATGCCGATGCTTCCATGGTCCAGCAATAATTAGATACTATCTTAACACATCAAAAAGGTGCCCTTATTTGGGGGGGGGGGGATTTTAATTGTTTAATGAACCCTTCTGTAGATACTTTGCCCCCCAAGCCTTTCCCCAGTCTATAGGACAATGTCACCTAAGACATTTAATTAAAGATGTTGGGCTAATTGATTCCTGGAGACAGTTACACCCTAACCAAAGGAAACATACTTTTTATTCTCATTCACATAAACAATTCACTAGATCAGATTATATATGCATTAGTAAGGAACACAAGGACCTAATTCATAAGGTGGAAATAATGAACATAGGTTTATCTGACCACGCGTCAGTAACTCTAGAACTAGCTATTTCACAAGAGAAAAGACAGACGACCTGGAGATTTATCCCCTCCCTTTTCAGGGACCCAGAATTCTAAGACCTCCTGTAGCGGAAAATCCCAGTAATAATAGCCAATAACTGTTCTCCCCAGACATCCCCACAGTTGCTCTGGGATACCATTAAGGTGGTCCTTCGAGGCTACATTATTGCATATGCCGCCTCTAAAAAGGAAAACAGGACTCCAAACTCGAGGAACTTTAGCATAAGCTTAAATTTTTGCAAGAAGCCCATATGCAGGGAGATCAAGAAGTGACTGTATTAATTAACCAAACAAAACTAGCCATACAGGAACTCCTGACGGCCAAGACCGAAAAGGCCTTGGTTTGGCTCCGGCAATGCTGTTTTGAGGGAGACGCTCGAGCAGCCAAGGTCTTGGCTTACCGCCTTTGTAGACAGCTTCAATCCAATACTATCTCCAAAATAAAAGACCCTCAAACTGGCCAAATCCATTATTCAACCCAACATATTTTGACAGCCTTCCAAAAATATTACCAATCCCTATACTCGCCTCCAGGGGAAATAGACCCCCAAAATTATACCCGATTTTCTTTTCCTGATCCAGCTCCCTGCTTTGTCTGCCACTCACAGAAAGGCTCTTACTTCCCCCCCATCACATCATTGGAATTGATGATGACTATTCAAAATCTAAAGAATGGGAAAAGCCCTGGACCCGACAGCTTTGGCCCGGAATTCTATAAAAATGCCCGACATCTAATCTCGGAATCTTTGTTAGCGGCCTTACAAAAGTGTCAGAAAACCGCTGAATGACTGGACTCCTGGCGACAAGCAGCAGTATCAGTAATTTTAAACCCCCAAAAACCTCCTCACCTCTGCAATTCATATAGGCCAATTTTGGTCCTAAACCAAGATTATAAAATTTATACTAGCATCCTCACTCATAGAATGGACAATATTTTACCCACCATAATAAATCCAGATCAGTCCGGCTTTATAAAATCCCGTAAAACCACAGATAACATTAACCACACTCTTTATTTGATAAATCAAGCCAAGATCACACACTCTCTCTTGGTCATTCTGGGCCTGGACACCCAGAAGGCCTTTCATATGGTGTCCTGGCCTTTTTTATTAGCCACATTATCGAAGTTCGCTCCCCCCCCCTTTCTAAATATTATCAAGGGCATTTATAAGACCCCGGAAGCAGTGGTGAAGGTGAATGGAACACAGTCAGATAGATTTGGTTTATTTCGAGGCACTAGACAAGGATGCCCTTTATTCCCCTATCTTTTTGCCCTATTCGTCGAGCCTATAGCCAAATCATTGCGATAATTACCCTAATTACATGGCTACATAATACAAAACGTAGAACACAAATTAGCATATTACGCAGATGATCTACTCTTATATAGCACTAAACCAGAGCAGGGATCAACCATACCCTTTTTTTTGCACGAGCCAGCAGGGCAAGTTGATTCAAAATTGCACTAGCCCTTAATTATAATGGTAAATTTTAATCACTTATACAGGAAACAATGCAAGCAAAGCCAAGAAATACTCTGATTATTGCACATTTATCCTGCTCCCACATTGCTTCCAGCTCCCCAGCAGAAAAAAAAGACTGCAATGCCATCCATCACAGACAGTGAGCCCCCCACCCATTTTTTTGTACCATGGCCTCCTCTCTTCCTCTTTCTGCCCCCCTGCCCCACACACACCAAATAGAGAGAGGATATCACAACAGCGAATGTTCAATCAAGCAGTCCTAGCTCTGAACACACAATAGCTGGCATCATCATGCACCTCACCACACTGTCACCACCACCCATAGGGCAATGGACAGAGTCAGGTAGAGAAAGGCACCGCGGTCCCCACTCTATAGTCAACTGGAGACCTGTACTTTTGAAAGTTTTTGTACGGTCTCAAGTGAGCCAGGAGCACATCTAAGATTTCTTTGGGGTGGGGGCTAGACAAACCTAAGGGGCTTAGAAACTAGAAAACTATGACATTTTTATTTGTAAAAACATTGATTTTAATATGCTCTGCCCCAACAATAACAGATTTTTCTTTATCATTGTCCTTTCATCAGACATGGGGAAACGGTACACAGGCATAACACTATACTATTTCTATTTCCGTATGGGATGATCTATGCACCCCAGGAATGCCTGTTTCAAGATTTCAAATTATGTATCTTGTCAAAGTTTATTTTTGTACCATACATGATCCAGAGCTTTGTTTTTAGGCTGAAAGGACATGCTGAGTGGGATACGGGTGGAATTGTATGGATGGTGATGGCTGACAATGGTCCATTTAGAAGAGCTGGGGACCCCCTACACTTGCCAGTAATGGGAGCTATGGATCTGTGGATGGTCACTACAGAGTCTGGTCTGCAGTGGTGTCCAGGGAAAGAACAGCATTAAGAGATTTGGGAGAGGGAAGTTATGGTGAGGTTGGGATAAAACCCACCACCTGCAGGACCGGTCCTGTATACCTCTTTGCCTTTTGTCACTGAAATGTTGGATACAAACACCAAAATGTAGAGAAATGAGGGGCACTGGTCTTAATAATATTGGGTAAATTGTTAGACATAGACACATTCAGAAAACTGGAACCTAGTGACTTAACAGCACTCTACCCTTGATCACACCCTGGAAACTAGCTGAAAGTCTTAACAGTGGAGAGATAATGACTCACATTGAGTCTTTTGTGGGATCCCTCTCTTGAACTGCCAGATAATTGCAGCTCTTAATGAGCCGTTAATCATACCTGGCCATCTGGAACATTGAGAGAGATTAGCATGAGGACTAGAGAATGCTAAAGTAGAGACTTTTTTAACTTCATTAACAGCCATGAAAATCTGCACTAGTCAAGACGGGCAAGTAGAGAGTTAGCTGCACTAGCCCTGGTCAGTTTGCACTAGTGTTTGGGCTAGTAAAACAATGTTAAGATCGACCCCTGAACCACAGTAATCACTGGAAGCCCTGACTCAACTACTTCTGAAAGTTGAGGCGGTGTAAGGTTACACCATTAATCAAGGTAAATCGTAGGCTTTGATTGTTCAGGGACTCTTAACTCAGAAAGTTCTACGACAATATAAATATAAATGGCATAAACCCTTTATATCATACCTCAGGGTTAAGATCCCTCCTAAACTGGAAAATCTTTATCCCCTGAACTATAAATCCCTATTCGCCGAAATACAACAGGACCTTAATAGATGGCTACCTTTACCACTACCTTTAATTGCCAGAGTCCAGAGTATTCAAATGAATACACTACCTAAACTACTGTATCTTATACAGAATATCCCTAGTCCTCCTTCCAGACAAGACATAAACTACTGGGAAAAATCTATCTGGAAATACGTATAGTCAGGAAGGAGACCCCAAATAGCTATAGCCAAACTACAGTTGACCAAAGACAAGGGTGGCCTTGCCCTCCCAAATTTTTCTAAATACTGGACAGCCTCCCTACTCTCCCACATGTTGACCTGGCTTTTGTCTACACATCAGGCACCGATCTAGACAGCAACAGAATTTAGCCTTTCTGATATTCCCCTTGATCTGTTTGCTATTTGCCAACCGAATGTGGTGTTCCCCCGGGTCCACTCCCACACCTTCACAAAAGGCCTGCTTGGGGATTGGATGAGATTTCTCTCCCTGTCAGACAAGAGAGTCCTGGGAAGCTGGATGGGTGCCCCGGCCAGGGACCGGGACTTCATAACCGCCCAAACTGACTACAGTTTTCAAAGATGGATTCAGTGGGGGCTAAAACACACTTCCAGTTGAAATCAAGGGAATATTCAAAACCTTTGCACAGATTCAGGAGAGTCCCCGGCATGATCTCTTTCGATACTTTCAGATGAGACATTTTCTAGATGCAAAGCTGGAACTTAATATCCCATCTCAGCAGACCCCCAATAATTGACCTTATATTCAGACTGTGGAGACAGAAGACCATGCTCACTTGGTCTCTAGAATCTACAGGGCATTCCAGGGAGGCAACTCCTAGCATATGGACCTAACCCAGTTCCACTGAGAGGCAGAAATGGCCACGTCTTTTACTCCTTCAGACTGGCTGCATATCTGGAGATACCAGCATAAAACTTCGAATTCTTTTATATGGAGAGAATTTTCCTGGAAGGTAGCCGTTAGATACTTCCTAACTCCACAACACAGGCAGTCAAATACATTCTGGGGACTCGTCTTGCTGGAGGTCCTGTGGATGTGAGGTGGCGAGGCACTGTCACATATTCTGGTTTTGTCCAGTTTTGGACCCGTTTTGGTCTGAGATGAATATCAGACTAGGGGGATTGTTCCCGGAGCTGGGCGCCATTACCCCTGAGATGACCCCCTTCCTACACTTCCCAAAGCAATACCACATGAAAAAAACCCTGATCTATCTCCTTAGTATCATTTTTGCGGCAGCTAAGAAATGCATTACCGGTCGGTCTATGGCTTCAATCTGACCCTCCCAGTGTTCTGTCCTGGGAAAATACCATCTATGACATCTACAAAATGGAATCCCTTACAGCCAAGTTACAGAATAGAGTCCCAGAATTGATAAACTGTTGGATCCGGTGGTTTCTGAATGTTTCCCAAACACAGCCAGACTTGGCTCCATAAGATAGAGGGACCCGGGGACATCCAGATGCCTGGTTGATTAGGCCGGCTAGCTCCCCCCCCCTTTACATATGTGTTTCTCTTTTATTCATTCATTTTAGGTTCCAGTCCTCTTCCATGGAACAGCTTATAATCACAAGAATCAACACGACTACTGGAGCTGAGGACCGATGAACATCTGATCTGGCTACCCTCACCTCCCTTCCCGGGGGCCCCACCACTTCCCGAAACTCAGCGCAATTTTATCTTTTAGACTCTCCTCAGAGACATTAGGGATTAGACCTGATAGTATGGTCATTACCTTATTTGATTAACTAATGGTTATTTTTCTTAGCTTACTATGTTTTCTAATATTTCAATTGACCATTTTTTCCTCATCTTCTTTGAGTCGTATTGACTGATAATATATCCGACCAATTACATAGAAACATAGAATCTGACGGCAGATAAGGACCGCTTGGCCCACCTAGACTGCCCATTTCTGAGGGCCTGTATGTTTCAAAGCATTGTATACTGATTGTATTTTATAATTTCAGAATATACACACCCCTGTACTGTATTACCTCAGCTGAAATGCAAAACTTAAATAAAAAATTTCAAAAAAAAAAAAAATTAAAATCTTTTTCCTGTACCTTTATTTGTTTTAATTGTATCTTCTGTTTTTTTTTTGTTTGTTTGTTTGTGGCAACTTAGTGCCTTCTGATGCAAGTGGATATTCTACAGGGAGTGGAAAGAGTCTGAAATGGGGAAAAATGTTTTTTTCCATTTTAAATGGCTTCCCTCTTTTTTTTCTTCTCTGCAGCCCAGTTATACCTCCTCAGGCTCCTGTTCCAGTACCTCAGATGTAGGATTTGTCGCTGGTGGATGGAATATAGGTATGGAAACTTGAAAGTTCAGATGACCTTAGGTTGCACGTAGCTGAGTCCTCCCCACACCCCAGGAGTATAATGGAGTTGCAGTCTTGTTAGAAGAATTTCAGCTTCCCAGGTCGAAAGTGTGCTGGTTAGTCTGGTTATAGTTGTGTAGCAGTGATTGTTATTGCAGTGGTTAATAATGACTGGTTTTCAAATCTTTGCAGTTAAAATGGAAAACTTAAAAAAAACAAAAAACTGAATAGTTCTTTATTGTCGATCTGTGGCAATTGTAAAACCCATTCATACACCAGCATAAACAGTACTGCTGTTAACGTATTATGAATTGTGTGTTGTTTAAAGCCTTACCTATTTCACCTTGTCCCATTAACTATTTGACCAGTGTGCAAGTGGCAGTTAAACCATGTTTTACTTTACTTGGGAAGAGGAAAACAGAGGATAATTACTTCTTTATTAATTGCAAAATTGCACACATGGACAACAACATTACAGACATAGAAAGCGGTCTGTTTTAGATTGAAATAACAATTGATTCTTTTGAAAAAGACATTTCCTCAACAGAATGCTTTGGGCTTCTTAGTTTGGATTTCCGGACATCACAATGCTAGAAGTCTATTGAATTTTATTTACTAACAGTTTGAAATTTCATTGGGCTACCCCAGCAGTGTAATTAGTACAGAGACAGCAATTTGAAAAGTAGTCATATACTAAATAAAGGCAATAGCTCTTTCCTGAAAACGACACTTGAAGTGAGGTTACAATTTGACAAGCTGTGCTTAAAGAGCAGGTGTTCACTTCCATTACTAAAAAGGGGATGTGGCTGTTAATGTTCTAATGCATTAAAAACTTTGTACTTCTAAAATTGTGTTATTTGTAAAATGAAACTTGAATTTTCACCATGAAATCCAAGTTTCATTTAAATATCTAATTACAAAGACTGGCTTTGACATAAAGCTATCCATCAACAACCACATCCCTTTTAGTAATAGGAGTGAACACCTGCTCTTTAAAGCTCAACATCATTGTCAAACCTCACTTCCAGTGTCATGCTTCCATGAAGACCTGTTGCCTTTATTTAAAATATGACTACTGAAAGTGCTGTCTCTGTACTAATACACTGCTAGAATAATAACTCTATCTTTGAAAAGAGCCTTGAATTGACTTTCGAATTAAAAACATAAAATTTGTCATCAGAAAAGGACAGCTTGGCCCATCCAGACTGCCCCAATGTTCCCTGCCTATTATGTCTCTGCAGACCCTAACTAGTCTTCGCCACCCTCCCCCCACACTGCCTGTTCCCCAGTATTCCCCTATGCCTATTCCATGCATACTTTAAAGCCCCCCACTGTTTTCGCCTGCACTACCTCGGCTGGCAGACTTTTCCATGCATCTGTCACTGTTTCAGTGGCATAGTATTTCCTTACATCCCTCCTTAACTCCCCCCACCACCACCTTCATTGCATGCCCTTTTATTCTGGTGCACGTCCTCATTTGAAATAGATTCCCCTTCTGTACACTGCTCACCTCCGTGAGGTGCTTGTAGGTCTCTATCATGTCCCTCTCCCTCCTCTCCTCTAAGGTATATATTATGAGATCCCTCAGTCTCGCCTCATAGGGTTTCTTGTGCAACCCCTGTACTATTTTAGTTGCCTTCTCTGGACTGTGTCCACCCTATGTCCTTTCTGAGATATGGCCTCTAGAACTGGACACAGCACTCCAGGGTGGGGTCTCACAAATGACCCATACAGTGGTAGCACCAGATCTTCCTGGACATAAAGTCTTCACCCCTCATTCACACTAATGAGGACTATGCCGGAGGCACTAGGACCCAGAGGGAGCCAGGCAACCTCGGCGTCGACCCTCCAACCGCCTCAGTTCCTTTTTCCCCACCGTCAAGTGCGCTTCAGTGATGACGTTGCCCACCTACCAGGAGTCAAATCTTCACGTCTATATGACAGCAGCTATAGTCATTCAGTATTGATTTGTTTTATTTGTTTTATTAATTCAGTGATTAAAAAAAAAAAATTTTTGTCAACAAAGAAGTCTTTCAGCCCGCCTTCAACAGAGTTGACCATGAACGGGGCCAGTGACAGTAGGGAAACTTTGCATGAAAACTGTGTTTTCAGCAGGGCTGGGTCTGGTCCGCCGCCCTCTATGGGGGGGGGGATCTGTCTACAGGCAGTCTGGTGCTCGGGGAAGGGGATGGGCAGTCCTCCCAAAAGCACAAAAAGAAGCAGTCCCATTCTGTATCTTCGTCAAGGACTCGGCACTACTCAGCCTCGAGATCTTACTTCGAGACACAGCTCTTGCAGCAGGTTACACCATTAGGACTGAAGCCGGCAGGCGTCAGGACCCCACGGAAGAATTCTAGCTAGCTATCTTAAGCGGGGACCGCCCCCGACGTCGGTCCCGCCTCCGACGTCAGACGTAGTACATAAGGGGCGGTCCCGCCCGATTCCCCAGTTCTTTCCTGCCGTTGACTTGCATGTCTCGACCCTTTGGTTCAGCTCTAGCCTCGACGCGTGGTTAAGTTCTTTCCTACGGAAATTCGGTTTCTTCAAGCAAGTTTTCTCTGATGTCCTCTCGACCTCGGTCCTCCTCCAAGTGTGCTTGTGGAAACAGATCCCTTTCAAAGACCCTCCGCGGCCTCGTCCGGTGCCTAGGCCCAGACCACGATACCCGGGCCTGCTCCTTCTGCCAGGGGTTTAATAGCAGAACCCAGATCCGTCGCCAGAAGGCCCTTCAGGCTTTTTTACTGGAAGAAAAGCTGAAGACCATGTCTTCCAAGGGGGACTTTTCAAAAAAGACCCACAAGCACGCTGAAAAACGAAGGGAGAAGGCCCCTTCCAGGTCCCCTTCCAGGGCCTCAGACTCACGCAGCTCCGGTTCCAGGTCCGACCGCTCCCCCTCCAGGGCCAGCTCTCAGCCTCCCCCTGCTGCGGTTAAGAAGTCTTCCTCTTCTCTTGCCAAGACTGCCAGGCCTTCCTCATCCTCCAGGGCCTTGGTCAAGTCTGGGGATCGCCACCATCATCATAAGTCTGGTTCCCGCCCTTCTGAACCCGACGTCAGGTTGGCTTCCTTGCCTCCTCGCAAGACCTTGGAGCTTACCTCTCTGAAGAGACCGCAGGACCCGACGCCAGTGCGTCCGTCGTCGTCCTCTCGCCATAGATCCCCGGAGCCGCCATCGGCCACACGACCGTTGCCGGCTGACAACAACACCTCATCGGACGCCCGGTAGGGGACCAGCGCCCGCTCTATGAAAGAAGAACCCCAGCGCCTCCGACCGGCGTCGGTCAGGAGACCATAACCGAGGAGGAATTGACTCAGCCCGAGGACCAGGCGGCAACCCGGTCCTGTCGAGAT
Organism: Neoceratodus forsteri; assembly: GCA_016271365.2. Classification (NCBI taxonomy): domain Eukaryota; kingdom Metazoa; phylum Chordata; order Ceratodontiformes; family Ceratodontidae; genus Neoceratodus; species Neoceratodus forsteri. The sequence goes on along the minus strand of CM028130.1, from coordinate 1,057,481,072 downwards.
GCCCAGGGAACCCTCGCTGTTACCGAGCCCCTGTGGAGCCGACGCCGGGACCCGACGACCATCCACCGGCGTCCCGGACCGTCGTCGGGCCTTTCCATGGTAGAAGTGAAGGAGCTGTTCACTTACTGGTGGGACACCATAAAGAAGGACATGGTTCCCACTCCTCCTCCTCTTCCTCCTACACCGATTACTCGGTTCCTGCACCCCCCTCGCCATCGGGGTCGGCAGGCGATTACCTCCTCCCTGGAGCACAGAACACCTCCCAGGGAGACCAGACAAGCGAGACCTCCGTCAAATCCTCTTCTAGGTCACCCAGCCCTAAGAGACCCAGAAGGCGCCCGACGATCGCCTTCGACGGAGGACACGGGATCAGAGTTCTCAACATCCAGATCCCCATCTCCCCTCTCCATCCCTTCTCCGGATCCACATGAGATGCCGAAGTCTCCTCCGGATGACCCTTCGTTCTCGGATATTATGAGACACATCCAAGAGAACATGGGATGGGATGCGGAAGAGCTAGACCCCGAAAGTCTACGCCTTGCCAAGTATCTTCGGCAGAAGGACCCCAAGCCTGTGGTGGTGCCACCCTTGGTAGACACTTTCGTGGACGTCACCAAGGCAGCGTGGAAGCGTCCACATTCGCTCACGGCGATGCCGAAGAAAGCTGATTGCTTGTACAAGACTCCTAGAGAAGACCAGTACTTGACTCAGCAGCCTCAGGCCGACTCTCTGGTCATAACAGCCTCACATGACTGGTCCCAGAGACCGCAACATGTGAGCACCCTGCCACCGGACCCAGAGTCCAAACAGTTGGACGCTATGGGTAGGCGCACATACGCTTCCGCTACCTGCGCCATCAGATCCCTGAATTACTTGACTCACATGGTGCAGTTCCAAAATGCCTTGTGGGAACAGGGTCTGGATGCGGCTGAAAAACTGCCGGAAGGTGAGCAGAAGGAGGAGATGCTTCATCTCCTCCATACGGGTTCGGATGTGGGAACCCAAGTGCTACGAGCCTCGTATGACTCCGCGGCCCAAGCAGCAGCTTCAGGCGTATGCATCCGGAGACACTCTTGGTTGCGCGTCTCCGGCTTTACCCCGGACGTCCAGAAGAATATCACGGACGCCCCATTCGAGGGAGAAGTCTTGTTTGGTAAGCCCTCAGAGAAGATTATTACCAAACTTCAAGAGGCCGGGAAGGCAGTGAGGTCGGTTCAGGCCATGTACCGACCCAAGCTTAGTTCCTTTCGCAGGAACCAAAGCCGATTTCGTGGACGGACGCAGAGGCAACAGTTCCGCCCCGCTCCACAACAGAGGGGCTCCGGCTTTCGCAGAGCCCAGGGAAACAAGCCCGCGGGCCGAAGCCAGCGTACTCCCAAGCCGGCCCAGCCAGCGGGACCCTCAGCCACCACAGCCTGACTCCTTTCCGGCCCCACCCCTCAGGATCAACGGGAAATCATGGTCGGGGGTCGCATTGCGAACTTCCTGCCAGGATGGCAGGCTATAACCACCGACAGGTGGGTTCTTCAGTTGGTCGGAAGAGGCCACTATATAGAATTCGCAGAGAAGCCACCCTCGAGGCCTCCTTTGCTCTCTCGGTATCCGGGTCAGCACAAGTCTCTGATCTGGCAAAAGTACTCGCGCTCTTGCAAAGGGCGATAAATGCGTCCCGGAGAACCAGAGGACAGAGATACTATTCCCACTTCTTTCTGGTTCCAAAGAAAACAGGGGACCTCCGTCCGATTCTGGACCTCAGCGACCTCAACGTGTCGGTCGCCTACAAGAGATTCCGCATGGTGACTCTTCCGGGTCTTATTCCCATGCTGAAGCAAGACGCCTTCTTAGCGTCTCTAGACATGCAGGACGCATACCTGCACATCCCTATAGCTCAGGCGCACAAGAGGTTCCTGCGCTTCGAGTTTCTCGACCACCACCTTCAATTCCGAGCCCTTCCATTCGGACTGTCATCCGCACCCAGGGTCTTTACCAAATGCATGGCAGTCGTGGCAGCGTCTCTAAGGAGACAGGGCCATTATGTGTTCCCGTACCTGGACGATTGGCTTCTCATGGCCGCCTCCAGAGAGGCGTTGTTACGTGCGATCCAGAGCACCCAGGACCTGTTCCGATCTCTGGGCATCTTAATCAACCACGAGAAGTCTCTCCTGGTACCGTCGCAGAAGCTGCAATTTATAGGCGCAGTACTGGACACCGTTCAGGGAAGAGCTTTTCTTCCAGACGACAGAGCGGAGCGCATCAGATCCCTCATCAGGGAGTTATCGTCGAACAAGACCGTCCCTGCCAGGTCGGTCCTTCGCTTGCTTGGACACATGGCTGCGGCCATTCCTACCGTCCCTTTCGCAAGGCTCCACATGTGGGTAACTCAGTGGATGCTCAAGGTGCAATGGGACCAAAGGCAAGACCACATGCAGCATCCGGTCAGAATCACGAATACCGTGATTCGAGACTGGCAGTGGTGGCTAGACCCAGGGTCGCTCTCCACGGGCATCCCATTTGTAGTGCCGTCCCCGGAAGTAATCCTCACCACAGATGCCTCAGGTCTAGGGTGGGGGGCACACCTGGACGGGGTGAAGTCCCAGGGTACGTGGACCCCTCTGGAGGCTCACCTCCATATCAATATCCTAGAGATGAAGGCGGTCCTTTATGCCCGGCAGGCCCTTCAGTCAGTAATCCGCTGGTACTCTCCTGCTTCAGACAGACAACACGGTGATGTATTACCTCAACAAACAAGGAGGCGCCACTCTTACCCTCTTTGCAGGAAGCCATGAGGGTGTGGGATTGGGTAATCCGACACGGCGAATCTGATCACTGTACATGTTCCGGGGTGGACAACATGATTGCAGATGGCCTGAGTCGCTCCCAGGCCAGAGTGCCCAGTGGGAACTTCTTCAAGAGGTAGCAGAGGATCTGTTTCTTGATGGGGAACTCCAGAGTTGGACTTGTTGCATCCCATCCAATGCAAAACTGCCCAATTTCTGCTCGCTAGATCCAGGGCCTGGTGTTTTCTGGCGAGACGCGTTGTCCTTCTCCTGGGCGGACAGATTCCTCTACGCTTTCCCTCCCTTCCCGTTGATCCAGAGAGTTCTTCTCAAACTGTGCAGGGAGCATGCAACAATGATCCTGATGGCCCCTTTCTGGCCCAGACAGATCTGGTTCCCCTTGCTAATTCAGCTATCCCGGGAACCTCCACTCCCGTTGCCGTTCAGCTCCCATCTCTTGTCTCAGGAGGAAGGTTCACTGGTCCACCGGACTTCGCTCACTGAACCTGCATGCATGGCTCCTAGAGACATAGCCATCTTGCGTCCACGGGGTCTGCAGAAAGTTGCGGAAGATTCTTTCTGCAGCCAGAAAGCCCGACAACGCATGCGACGTCGCCATGAAATGGCGCGTTTTATTTATGGTCATGACGCGATTTTCCCCTTAGGTTGCCCGGTGGGAGTGGTGTTGGACTACCTGCTCTCCCTTTTCCGTTTAGGTCTAGCCTACTCCTCTATCAAGGTGCACCTCTGTGCCATCTCTGCCTACCACCTTCCGGTGGGACATCGCACAGTGGCACAATTAGACGCCTCTCGGGAATTTTTGAGAGGGGTGTTACACCTTAGGCCACCCATTAAGGACCCAGTGCCTCCATGGGATTTGCTCTTTGTCATGGAACAACTCACGCTTCCCCCCTTCGAACCTGCCGCGGATTGCAAGCTGCGTTTTCTGTCGTGGAAAACGCTATTTTTGGTTGCTGTTACTTCAGCGAGAAGAATTTCTGAGCTTCACGCTCTCATGTGCAAAGAGCCTTATTTAGTTTTCCACCGGGACAGAGAATCCCTGAGGATGAATCCAAAATTTTTGCCTAAGGTGGTCTCTACACTCACTCTCAATCAGGATATTGACCTGCCGGTCTACTTCCGAACTACTCTAATAGAGGAGGCTCTGCTCCACACCCTGGATGTTCACGCAGCAGGTGTTGACCTCAACAGAACTAAACTTCTCCGTAGTTCTGAGCAACTTTTCGTTTCCTTTTCTGAAAGAATGATGGGCCAACCTGTATCCAAACAGTCCCTGTCTGCTTGGCTTGTCAGTGTATTTCATTCTGTTATGATATCAAACAAAGCCCCTCCGGGTACAGTCGGGGTCATTCTACTAGGGATGGGCCCTCCTTTGCAGCACTCGAGCGTCCACTTCTGCCATATGTGCTGCAGCTACTTGGAGCTCTGTGCATACATTTATCAGGCATTATAGCCTGGACATTGCCTCTCGGCGAAGAACGGCTCGACCTGGCGGTACTAGGGTCTCCTGTCCTAGATTCAGGACCTGGAATGTATTTCCTAGTTTCCTCCTCCCAGAATTTTGTAGCGTTACTGCTTGGAATCAGTCTTAATGGGTGTAACCTGCTGCAAGAGCTGTGTCTCAGTAAGATAGTACAATTCGTGAGAACTTACCGTAACAGTAGATCGAGAACAGCTCTTGCAGCAGGTACTCCCGCCCACCTTCCCCCTTGGAGGAGGCATGGCTTTCGCCTTTACTATCAGGGTTTGTTCCCTTTGACTTCTGACGGTGGATCCTCGGTCTCCCATTTCGATGTCAGCCTGCGGCCGGAAGTCTCCGGCGGGAGAACTGGGGAATCGGGCGGGACCGCCCCCTTATGTACTACGTCTGACGTCGGAGGCAGGACCGACGTTGGGGGCAGTCCACGCTGAAGATAGCTAGCTAGAATTTTCCGTGGGGTCCTGGCGCCTGCCGGCTTCAGTTCTAATGGTGTAACCTGCTGCAAGAGCTGATCTTCCCTTGTCAATCTTCACCATTCATTACTTCCTGGGTGTAAGCCGGAGGCGCGCACTCATCACGGGAGCTTTTTTTTTTTAAGTTTGCACTAACGGCACCACCCTCGAGAGTGGCGTCATGCGCGAGGGGCGGCCATTAGTGGCGACCGACTCCTCCTCCAACTCAGTTCTGTTTCTCCCGCCGTCGAGGCAGCACCTGTTCGTGGAGGCGAAAGTTTTTCTACCTCGTAATACCGACTCCTGTTTTCCTTACTTTCGGCGCCATTCCGGTAAGACTGTTCTTTTTCTATCATACGGCGTCGGGTGTGTTTCCTCTGTGTTTTATCCTTATTAGTTTAGCGTGATGTCCTGTTCGAGGCTAAGCGCTTTTAGAGAGCGGCCGTGCCCTTATCGTCAGTGCTCCTGTGGCGGCATTTCTCCGTCTCGGACCGGCATGATGTTTGCCTTCGTTGCCTGGGACCAACCGCGGCATGGATTAGATGCGGCGCCTGTTTCTCGATGGACGCCGTGTCCCCGAGTCCAGCAGCGTTCAAGCTCGGCAAAGCCCGCCGACCAGGGGGACGGCGTCGCTCAAGGGATTCTCAGGTAAGGTCTCTGGCCTTCCCGGGTCCCCTCCAGGCCTGTCACGGTCCGAGGAGAGGGGTCTCCTCGTCTTTTCTTGCTGAGGAGGCCCCTTCTGCAGTGTCGGGGGCGTCGTAGTCCCTCCCGGGGCGCGGCGCCCGACACACCACCGGCAGTCACCTCCTCGGAGGTGCAGGCTCCCCATGTCGAGGCCCTCGGCTCTTGGGCCTGGCACAGGTGGACCCTCGGCGCTGCCTTCGGCGCTGTTTTGGATCCGGCACCATCGGCGGTGCGGTGATCGCAACAGCACCGTTCGATGCCGTTTGGGTCGGCGCTGTTGGCGGTGCCGCTTGCCGGCTTCGGCACAGCGTCATGGCGGCACCCGTCAGCGGTGCCGCCCTCCCTAGCGCCCGCTGGCAGCACCGTCGACTAATCTTGCCTCCTCAGCGGCGCGGGTCAGTTTCCGGCACGGGGCGCGGTGCCGTTTGTCCAGCCGTAGGGGAGTTGGGAGTCGGGCCTGGCTGCTGCCAGCGTTGAAGTGGCCCGGCGCCCGCCGTTGGTACGGGCCGTTCATGGCACCGTGGCCTCTGGGACCCCTGGGGTGGCCAGCATTGAGGTCCAGCTGGTCTCGTCTTCCTCGGAGGACGATGACTCAGACGTGGACCCATCCTGGCACCTCCACTCTTCGGGGTCTGGGTCCCCTGTGGCTAGAGGTACCAGGTGGCGCAGCGGGCCCCTCCCTCTGTCCCCCCTTCCATCGTCTCCTGAGGGCTCCCCGGCTGGGGGTGGCCGGGGGTCTCAGGGGGCAGGCGTGGGGGTGACGGAGGGGGAGGCTCCCCTCTCTGGAGGGCCAGTGACAGCTACCCCCCAGGGTGCTGTTGCCCCCTCTGGGACAGCCAGCTGCTGTCAGGAGGAGGGCCCTCTCGAGTCCGAGGGTTGAGGGCAGAGGTCTGGCTCTCGGTCTTCTGTGGCCACCTCGGGGGGTGGCCAGGGCCGTAGTGCAGAACCCGCCCTTCCTCCCGGGGCTCTAGGGTGCCCTCGGTAGCGGTTCTTGTGGACTGCCCTTCTGGATCCATGCAGTCCCGGGCGTCGTCACGGGGAGGTTCTCCCCTGGGCTCTTCAGGCTCCGCTTCCCCAGAGTTCCGTTCTGCGGCCTGGTCTGTTGTCCGGGATCCCTCCAGCTAGGGCTCCATTCCCCGGATTCCAGAGCCCTGGCAAAGAGCTGTTGCCTCCTCGGAGGTGCCCCTCTCCTATCTCTCTGCCTTCACCACCCCCGCTCCCAGGCCTTGTCAGTCCTACGGGTCCGTTATCCTGGGAGCAGTTCAGGGGTTCTGCGTCGGCCTTCCCCTCATATGTTAGATACATGTATGAGTGGGTCTTTGACTCTCCCCACATCAAAGTCCTCTGGACATTCCAGCTCCCCATCATCCTCGTCTCCCTCCTCTGAGGGAGAACCCCTGCTCATCTTTCCTCGATGCTGATTTCACTGAATATCAGCGTTTCCTTCGAGGATGGTGAGGGATCTTGATTCCTATGTTCAGAGAGACAATACCGAGCAGGAGGCGAGAATTCCTTGGTGAATTCAGTGCCCAGCATTTGGTGGTACCTTCCTGGCCTATCCCCTTCAGGGCGTCTATCCGGTCCTGGCAGTCCCCAACCGCTTCTTCTCCAGCCCGGCTGACTGTCAGCATAGGTATTGTGCACCTCAAGTCTCGGGTACCCTTCCCAACCCCCCACTCTGGTTTGGTCTACCTAGACACTCCTTCGAGCGCCGCTGCCCCTGGCATGACCATCCACGGATCGGACTCTCTCAGTTCGACCGTTGGGGGCAAAGTGTTCTCTTCTTCTCGTGCGGTTGCCTGTATTGCATCTCATCAGGCTCACCACGCTGCCTACAACCGGCATTTGTGGTGATGATGTCCCAGCTGTTGGCATCAATGCCTGACGCGAGACAAACCAGACAAGCCGTTGCCCTCTCGCGGTAGGCCTGGAGCTGGCAAGACGCCAAGCAAGGGCATCTTCGGCGCCAATGAGGTGGCTTCCAGGCTTCGCGGGACAGTGATCTGCATCAAGCGGATGGCAGCCCGTCTCTTAGGTTGTCACCCCTGGCCCGGCGTGGGGTGATTAGCTCCGCCTTCGGGGGACCCGTCTTTTCTCCTCTAGAGCTGGGAGACTTTTGCAGGGCTCCCCTCCGTCTCCTCGTCCTCGGGAGGCACCTCCTAGCTCTTCTCCCACTTAGGCTTTCTGAATAAGCCAGGGTCTTCTCCTTCTGTTTCTCACCAACAGGAGGCTGGGGGTCTTGTTCCCTCAGGGTATTTTACCTCTCCGAAGAGGAGCTTGGTACTCACCCAGGAAGTAATGAATGGTGAAGATTGACAAGGGAAGATATGAAAATTACGTACCTACCGTAATTCTTGATCTTCTCTTGTATCTTCACCATTCATTACTTACACCCGCCCACCATCCCCTCAGTGGCCTCCTCCTGTGGCTTCTCCACCTCCCGTCTCCTTCCTCTCTCTGCCAAAAAAAAAAAAATATATATAAAAAAAAAAAAAAAAAGAGGAAAATTACTCCAGTTCCCCAAAAAAATATATTTTTTGTATCTATATCCTTAAAGGGGGATCCTTATTTCTCCAGAAAAATTATTTACTCTAAGATTCTTGGGCCTTTTTCCTGGAATTGCGGTATGGTGATCAGGCTGCACAACTATCTCTTGCCATACCTTCTAGCAGATACTTCTGGGGTTTTAGCCTGACTCTGGCTATACAGTTTTGATCCTGCAGTTCCCTGCTACCAGCTGTTAAGCCCTAGAATCTCAAACCCCCCTTTATTCTTGCCTTGCAGAGCAGAGGAACGGGTACAACTATTTTTTCTTTTTAAAAAAAAGAAAAACTGAGGGAACTCTCTCCGACTGCTATAAGGCAATTTCTAATTTAAGGTCATGCTCCTAAGCCGGCGGTATGCTCTGTAAAAAAAAAAAATGGAAAAACAAGGGCAAAGAAAATCCTTCTTGTAATATTTTGATGATTGGTTTTTCCCTTCTAGTGTCCTCCTGGACAGTTTACAGAGAAGCAGTGCTGACCATGACCAATCTTCAGCAGCCTAAGCCTCTGGCCTGCCTTGGCAAGTCGGCTGAGTTCCATTTCTATACCTATAAACCGCCTGAAAGCCTAGATTTTCCATTTCTAAACCCTTGAGCAGCTCTCACATGCTGCCTGGGATTTATCCTTCCCTCCTCGGGTGTCCTCCAGTTAAAGGCCTTTCCTTGGCCAGGAGCCGAAGTGGGGATCAGGACCATGGCATGTTGAAGATGAGGACTATGCCCTCCTGAGTCTGTCTAGCGGGTTCGGTGAACCTTCTCTTCAGCTCTATCACGAGAGTTCTTGCTTCCCTATTAGAGCCTTAAGCTATCAGCTAACTATGCTCGTTAGGCATTCTGGTCCCTTCAACATCCCATCTTTCTCTTCTCTTCTTCTTCTTCTTTCTTCCTTATTACCTTCCTTCTCTCTCCTCCTAGAGTCGCCCAGGTAAGGAGGCCCTGCGGTCCCTAGGTTAGGGATACTCTTATCTCCTCTGTCCTTCCTCCATTGGCTTATTCCTTTTTCAGTTCATTCTTCCTTACTTTGCTATCCCTTGGCTATCTTGCCTCGCTATCTCTATCTCTATGCTTTCACTTTTTGCCTCTCCGGCTCACAGAACTGAGTTGGAGGAGGAGTCGGTCGCTACTAACTGGCCGCCCCTCGCGCATGACGCATGACGTCACTCTCAAGGGCGGTGCCGTTAGTGCAAACTTTAAAAAAAAAAAAAAAAGCTCCCATGACGAGTGCGTGCCTCCGGCTTACACCCAGGAAGTAATGAATGGTGAAGATACAAGAGAAGATCAAGAATTACGGTAGGTACGTAATTTTCATTTCTTGAAGATCTACTGTTACAGTAAGTTCTTACGTAACTGTACTTTCTTGTTCAACCTCCCAGTTGAAGAAGAAATGACACCTCTCGACGTCACCCTCTGGTATGTCTGCATGTCGATCATTGGTGATGAGGGGCAGGGGTTCGACTTCTCTGGGGTCCCCTATGGCCTCTGTTCCTGGTAACCGACATCCGTGACTCCAGAGTCCTTCCCCGCCCCTTGGGGGGGTCTTCCAGTGAGCAGTTTCATCATTGGGTCACTCTTATGGAGCAGTGGATTCGTCGGGTGTCCCGCCTGTCTGAGCCTGCAGGTCCATCTCCTGGGCCTTCGGGCCTAACAGTTTCGAACCTGCAGGCAGGGCAGTTGGGACTACCTAGTCGTGCGGCACCTTTTCTGGTGCCGTCAACACCGTGCAGAGAATGACAAAGCCATCCTTCCTCAAGAATCTATGGCACGTCGAGTAAACAAGGAATCTTGTAAGATTGACAACTTGGGGAAGCGAGTTTTTGCTGCCTCTACCCTGGGTATGCACATAGCTAACTACTAGGGTTATTTCTCTCAATATGAGTATACCCTCTGGCATTCGCTCAAAGCCACTGTGGAAGCTCTTCCAGAGTTGCATGTCAACACAGAACTTCTCCAGACCATTGCTAGAGGCATCGAATCCAACAATCATCAGCTTAAAGCTGCTATGGATGTCTTTGACACTGCTTTCAGGGCAGCAGTAGCTGGTATATGCACCTGATGCCACTCGTGGTTACGGACATCGGGATTCACAGAGAGTTATGAGTTTACCATTTCACGGAACATATCTGTTTGGTCCTCAGGTTGAGCAGGCAGTAGAGGCCATACAGAAAACTAGAACGGCTATCAAAATGCCAGGCCGCCCTCTGCTGCCCCTCAACGGGGCAAGAATCAGCGGCAGTTTCATAACCGTCAGTCCTTTCGTGGCAAAGGCAGATGGGGCTTCAGCAGAAATCAAGCCCCCAGCCACAAAAGAAAACACAGCAGAAGGCACAGAGCCCAAAAGCGCCTAGTGCCACCCTCTGAGATTCCGGCCCAAGTCCTACCTCAGCTGTCCGAGGGGGACTCTTCCTCGGAGGTAGGAGGGCGTCTTACTCAGTTTTACAACCAGTGGAAGTCAGTCACATCAGACAAATGGGTGTTCAGGATAATCCATGAGGGTTACACTCTAAATCTTTCAGAGACCCCCTCGGATCATCCACCCAAACAACAGCCTAAGCTGTCTGTCTCTCAGTCAGACTTTCTTGCTTCCAAGATTCAAGACCTTCTGAACAACAGGGCAGTAGAAGTAGTTCCACTAGATCAACGGAACACAGGTTTCTACTCCCACTGCTTCCTAGTTCCAAAGCAAACAGGTGGCATGTGCCCTATTCTCGATCTAAGGAAGTTGAACAAATTCCTTTACAAGGAGAAATTCAAGATGATATCACTCAGCACTCTTTTACCTCTGATTCATCAAAACAATTGGCTGGCCTCCCTTGACATGCAGGACGCCTACCAACATGTCCCCATACACCCAAACCACCACAAGTATCTCCGATTTGTGGTGTTGGGTCAGCGCTACCAGTTCAGGGTCCTGCCTTTGGGTTATCCTTGGCGCCGCGAGTCTTTACAAAGTGCTTTGCAGTTCTCGCAGCACACCTCAGGAAACTCGGAATTCAGTTGTTCCCATATCTGGATGACTGGCTAATAGCAAGTCCCTCCAGAAAAGAGACACAGGAAGCCGTGGCTACGGCCTTCAGGTTTCTCACGTCCATGGGAGTTCTGCTGAATCTAGAAAAATCACAACTACAACCCTCCCAACAGCTCCTCTTCATACGAGCCCTTCTGGATACCTCCAGCGCAAAAGCCTTTCTTCCAGAAGACAGGAGGAACGACATCCTCCAGAAGGCCCATTTCATCATAGGTGACAACTCAGTCCAAGCCCTATCGATGCATCAGATGTTGGGTCTCATGGCATCCTCAGTGTTCACTGTGCCTCTGGCTCGTCTTCACATGAGTGGTCCCTGATCACACATCCTCAGTCCTTTCACATCAAGGTGACAGAAGCTCTAAAATGGTCACTCACCTGGTGGACTCAAGAGGGCAACCTTCAGAAAGGGTTTCCCTTTGCCCCACTGGAATCTCCGATCTCCATCACCACGGATGCATCTCTACTCAGATTGGGAGCTTACTGTCAGGATCTCCACACCCAAGATCGATGGAATCCGGACAAGTCTCAACTCCACATAAATATCCTAGAAATGAAAGCTGTTCTGTATGCAATTCATGCTCTGAAGGACATTCTCTGTCACAAGATCATTCTCCTTCAAATGGACAACAAGGCAATGATGTACTACATCAACAAGCAGGGTGGAGCACACTCTAACCCCCTGTGCAGGGAAGCAATGAGAGTGTGGGAGTGGTGCCTGGAGTACAAAACCTTGATCCAAACAGTTTACCTTCCAGGAGTGCAGAATAATCTAGCGGATCATCTCAGCAGACTGGAAATGGATCGTCACAAGTGGTCTCTTGACACGAACATTGTACAGTCACTCTTCGAAGAATGGGGAACACCGGACCTGGACCTTTTTGAATCCCTACTCAATGCAAAACTGCCTCTGTTCTGCTCCATAAATCCAGAACCTGGTGCTTTCTGTCAGGATGCATTCAGACTGCAGTGGACAAGACGCTTTCTCTTCACATTTCCTCCTTATACCTTAGTTCAGAGGGTACTGCTCAAGCTGGAGGCACAAGGGGGCAGAATGATCCTCATCGCCCCATCCTGACCTCGTCACATTTGGTTTCCATTAATCTACAGATTACCAGAAACTTCACCAAGACAGCTTCCACGTCAAACAGACCTGCTGACCCAGGGCCCAGTGGTCAATCCCAACCTGAGATCCCTTCACCTCCGTGCTTGACTCCTGAAGAGATAGAAGTGGGTAGGTCTGACATTTTACATAGGGTCTCAGGCATTCTCCTAGCGGCATGCAAGCCGGCTGCTAGGAAAACTTATATGGCAAAGTGGAAACAGTTCTCCATCTGGTGTGCGAAATCCTCCCTAGAGCCCTTCTGTGCCCACCTAACAAAGTCCTGGAGTATCATCTAGACCTGTCTAATACAGGACTGCAATACTCAACTGTGAAGTTTCACCTTTATGCAATCTCCACATACCACGAGCCTGTACACTCCATATCCCTGGCTCAGTTACCTTTGGTTAAGAGGTTTCTTAAAGGTATACTTCACACTAGGCCACCAGTCAGAAGACCAGTAGCTATCTGGGACATTAACCTTGTGCTAGACATGCCCACCTGTAAACCTTTTGAGCCTCTAGCAACTTGTGAGCTGAAGTTCCAGACCTGGAAAACCACCTTCCTTGTAGCCATTACCTCCTCTTGCAGTGTCTAAAGTACATGCATATGCCACAGACATACACACACACACACACACACCCCCGTATACTGTATTTCACAAAGACAAGGTGGTTCTTCGAACTCACCCTAAGTTTCTCCTCAAGCAGTCTTGGTATTCCATCTGAACCAGCCCTTGGTTATCCCGACCTACTTCATGAACTTCCAGAATGACGGGGAGCGTACCCTGCATTCTCTGGATGTTAAAAGGGTTTTGCGATTCTACTTAGACAGAACCAAAGAGATCCGCAAAGCTAAACTACTATTTGTCTCTTTCAGCTTGGCCTGACTGGGTCAGCCTGTTGCTATCAGATGTATTTCTGCGTGGCTAGTGGCATGTCTTCGACAATGCTACTCCATGGCACAGGTTAAACTGGAAGACAGAGTATACGCTTATTCTACCAGGGCAGTCGCAGCATCTCTGGCAGAAATTCTAAACATGCCCGTTGCAGATATTTGCAGTGCAGCTGCATGGAGCTCTGTGCACACCTTTGTGAAGCACTGTGCTTTGGATGTCCATGCCAAACAGCATCAATCATTTGGCAGGACAATCCTTAACGGACTCCTGTCCTAAGTGAGCGCCTCTCTCTCTTGCCACCCTTCTCGGAGGATTATTTCAGCTCTGTACTCTCCCATTAGTGTGAATGAGTGGTAGAGACTTTATGTCCAGGAAGATATGAAAATTACGTATCTACCGTAATTCTTGATCTTCTTGGACAAAGTCTCCACCACTCATTCACACTGCCACCCTCCATACCCCGAGCTCACTTATCTGTTTTTGGTCTTCACTCCCTCGATGGTTGGGCTGTGAAGACTCTGTTGTGTTGACCCTTCTTATAAGGGTCATTTGGACTATCTTATGTCTGACATAGATTAGTTTCACTAAGTTAGTTTACGCTGCACCTCCTTGGTAAAAAAGGTACTGAGGCAGTTGGAGGGTCAACGCCGAGGTAGCCTATATGGCTCGAGCCAGGCTCATGGCGGCGCTTCCTCTCAGCCCTACCTAGGCACCGGCACTCCTGAAGATTTTTGGCTCCTGCTGGGTCCTAGCGCCTCCGGCGTAGTCCCGAATAATGTGAATGAGTGGTGGAGACATTGTGCAAGAAGATAATGAATTACGGTAGGTACATAATATTCATTTCCCTCCTCCAGCTGATTATACCTCTCCTTGTGCAACCCCAGCATCCCACTTGCCCTGCCTACTGCCTTATCACACTGCTTTGCCGCTTTGAGGTCAGCAGATCAAGGCCACTGGTTTTAATTTTTTTCTAGAAAACCTGGTAAAATTCCAGATATTTATTGGGCTGCCTGCATACTGGTAAAAACAAATTATACACCGTAATTTGGTATTTTATACCACATCAGTAACTCTACAGAACTTCTATATTTGTGTGTGTGTGTGTTTATTTTTATTGAAATGTTTCACCAGGAAACACACTGAGCAGCAGGTTGCTGCCCCTGGTGCGAATCTTGGGGTAAGAGGATGAACAGAATAACATACAAGGTGCTCCAAGGCATCAGTTACAATCAGTGAACATCCAGCTGGTAAGAAAAAATTACTCACCATAGTAATGTTGTTTCTTCTAATGGAGTCTTGCTGTATTCAGACATAATGCAGTTAGCCCCAGCACTTGAACTCCTCTGGAGAGGAAAGAGTTAACTCTGTGCAGAAGCATAGAACGTTGAGCTCGAGCTCGGTTTTCAAACCTCAGTCTGTGGTACTCCCAGTATAACCGTCAGATTCTTACAAGCTGACTGACTAGTAACTAGAGTATGGAAATTGTTCAAATATAGCCAAAGGGCAAAATATGTCTTCAAATACCATGAAGTCTTGCTATATTGTAACAAAAGCAGTCAGCCACTGCAGCTGAACTGCCCCGGAGAGGAAGGAGTTAACTCCAGAGGATCTGGAGTTCTACAGCGCGAGGGCGCTGTGCCAAAGCTCTATCTGGCAAGTTTCAAATGAAACTGTCAGATTCTTTACTCCGCTTCACTGAACAGTCGCTCCGAGATCAGCTCCTTCAGCTCGGTTCATTCTCGGTTCAAGCGGTATTTTTAGTTCATTTGAACGGCAAAGTTTATTTTACCGCATTTCGGTTAAAAGCTCTATCTGGTAAACCGTGAAATGCAATTTAAAGTCTGTGTGGAAAGTTAATTATCGGTTCGGTTTTGAACGATTGGTTTGCTTATTTCAACATTTTAAAGTGTTGGTTGGGTTTTAGAGTGCGATTCCGGTTCTTATCGGTTCTAAAAAAACCTGAATTTTAATAGGTTTTTTCAAATACCCGTGACACGGTTAGGAACCGATAAGGGTGTCTTGCCTGGCACTGCCATCAAAAGGGCAAGTTTTGGATAGGCTGGCATTATGTCTGAGAAACCCAAAAGAAAAACGGGGCCCACTGGGTTTCAACACTGTGATGTCTGTGGGGAAGCCTTTGCCAAGGCTGACCCACACACCACTTGTGTCTATTGTCTGGGGGCTGACCACCTCCTGTCAGACTGCCAGGTGTGTAAAAATTTCCCTGCAGCCATCCTGGAGAAGAGATTGGGCTGGCTCAGGGAACGAGAGGCCAAAAAGTCCGCTGACCCGGATGGCCAGCCCGGTCCAGCACCCACTGGACCAGAGGATGCCCTCTGACCAGGCGAGACTTCTTGGGGCAAAAGGAAGGCTGGTTCAGAGGAACCAGTCCCAGTTAAAAGACAAGGAAATCAGTAGGTTTGGAGTCCAAAATTGTGTCTCCAACTGCTGCAGAAGATAGCTAAAGCCATTCAGATTGTCCAGTCACTATCTCAGGGACCTGTCAGACCACCAACAGTTGGTAAAAGGTTGGTTCATTCAGTTCCAGTGGTTCAGGAGTATGATGTTGAGGATTTTTATGAACCACAGGAGGGGGAGGAGGAATTTGATCAATATGTGTGTGGCTGGGAGGGTCTGGACGTGCCCATTGAACCGGACATTTCTCCAGACAGACCTTTAGAATCTCCTCCTATTCTGTCTGAGTCCCCTTCTCATTTTATGTTTTACAAAAAGGTTGCAGAAACCCTCCAGCTTCCTTTAGAGGAGGCTGTGGATGAGCAAGAGGAGCCTGATTATGTAGAGATGATGGATATACCAGAGTCCAGGAGGTTGTCTATTCCTTTGCATAAGTCATTTAGGAAGCAAACAACAAAGATTTTAAAAATCCTCATTCTGTCCCTCCTGTAGATAAAAATGGACAGAAGGTATACTTTGTCAGGCTCTGATACAGACTTCCTCACTGAACAGTGTAGTCATGTAGGTGTGGTACAAGCTGCAGCCTGTGACAAGGCTAATATTCCCCTGGCCTCACATCCTCCTGATAAAGATTCCAGGAAGATTGATGCCATGGCAAAAACCAGTATATGGCAGCTTCTTTGGGACTCAGGCAGGCAAATTATATGGCTTATGTAGCTAGATATCAGAAATCTAGGTGGGACACAATATTGCAGTTAGCCAAGCAGGCCCATGGCCAGCTGGCTAGTGAATTGGAACAGGTGGCTGCTGATGGCATTGAAGCCTCTAAAGTTCAATTTCATACTGCTGTTGATGTTAATGATGTCTCCTCTAGGGTCATGGCCACTTCTGTAGCTTTCCGTTGGTTGGCATGGCTCAGATGCACTAATCTGTCCCAAGATACTCAGTCAAAGGCTATGGATTTTCCTGTAGTGGGAAACTCTCTGTTTGGGGAACAAACAGAAAACTATATGAAAAAGATGGATGAATACAGAACTACCTACAAAAGTGCCCAGGCTAAGGAGAGGCATGCCACGCCACAAAGGCATGCTCCCAGAGGTAGGGGCAGGCCTTTTTACCAATTTCAAGCCTCCTCTGCTGTTGCGCAGAGGGGTTTCTTCAGAGGCAGGGGTAGACGAGGCACAAGTAAACCGTCCCCCTCCCCTCAGCCTAAGGCTGCTGCTAAGCAGGCACCCTGATGGGGTGCCCAGGGCCGATTCTCCTGTACCAGTGGGGGGCAGGTTGGCTTATTTCAGCCAGAACTGGCTGTCCTTAACTTCGGACAGATGGGTTCTGGAGGTAATAAGCCAGGGTCTGGTTCTCAGCTTCAAACACTTTCCAAAGATGAGAGCCAGACATTTTCCACCTGCAAATCCTTCAGAAGCTCTTGCTTTGGAAGCAGAGGTTTCTTCTCTTCTGGACTGCAAAGCAGTGGAAAGGGTTCCTCCTTGCCATCAGGGCAAGGGGCTTTATTCAAGATACTTTCTTACCCCAAAAAAGACAGGAGAATGGCGGCCCATTCTAGATTTAAGTACCTGAACAAGCATCTTTTGAAACCAAAGTTCAAAATGTTGACTCTGGCAATGATATTGCCTTCTCTAAGGCCAGGGGACTGGCTAGCTTCCCTGGACCTCAAGGATGCCTATTTTCATGTCCTGATCAGGCCTTCTCACCGAAAGTACCTCAGGTTCGAACTGCCCTCAGGCCATTACCAGTTTAGGGCAATGCCTTTCGGCCTTACCTCTGCGCCAAGGGTATTCACAAAATGTCTCGCTGTGGTAGTGGCTCACTTAAGAAGGCAAGGGGTTGCTGTGTTTCCCTACCTGGACGACTGGCTCATTGTGGGTCAGTCTCCAGGTCAGGTAAAATCCCACTTGCAAGTCACCCAGCAGCTTCTCACTTCCCTGGGATTCCTGCTAAATTTACCAAAGTCAGTTATGGAACCAGTTCAGGTCCTAACTTTTATAGGTGCAGAATTGAACACAAAGTTAGCCAGGGCATTCTTCCCTCGGAAAGGGTAGACAGACTCATGGCCCTGGCATCCTCCTTTACCCTGCGAGTCTCTCGACCAGCAAGGCATTTTCTGCAACTCCTGGGGCACATGGCTGCTTCCACAGCTGTAGTGCAAGGAGCAAGATTCCAGATGAGGGACATTCAGTTCCATTTGAGGGCCTATTGGTCTCAAAGGAAGGACCCCCTTACCAAATTGGTGCCAGTGACTCAAACTCTGATCCTGGCCCTCCACTGGTGGCAGGACCAAAGCAATCTAAGACAAGGGGTTCGCTTCATTCCAATTTCCCACTCCCTCACCCTCTCCACGGATGCCTCCCTGTTAGGGTGGGGAGCTCACTTGGGCGACCTGTCCACTCAGGGAGTGTGGTCTCCTCAGGAATCTCTGCTCCACATCAATCTTTTGGAACTCAGAGCTGTCTTTTTAGCTCTTCGGGTGTTTTCAGTTTCTGTCCAGAACAAGGTGGTTCAAGTCAGGACAGACAACACCACCACAATGTGGTACATCAACAAGCAAGGGGGCACTCGGTCTTCAGCCTTGTGCACCGAAGCAATGAAGTTGTGGTCTCTGGCTACTCCCTGAACACCTCCCTGATAGCAGTTCATCTCCCAGGGAAGGACAATGTCCTGGCGGATGCCCTCAGCAGAATTTCTCAGGGCCATCACGACTGGGCTCTGAATCCACAGGTGCTGGGGTCTGTCTTTGCCAGATGGGGCACTCCTCAGATAGATCTTTTCGCAGCCCCAGACAACCACCAACTTCCTCTATTTTGTTGCAGGCCTCCAGTGCTGGGCTCAGTCCCTCTGGACGCCTTTCTGTTGGACTGGAAGGGGAAGTTCCTGTATGCCTTTCCCTCCTTTCCTCTTCTTTTCAGGGTGCTAGTGAAAATCAGATCTCAACCCTGCAAAGTGATTCTGATTGCCCCAGATTGGGCCAGACAGCCCTGGTACCCTCTGCTTCTGTCCTTGACAGTCCACCTGCCCTGAGCCTGCCCAGAGTCCACGACTTGCTGGCCTGTGCACAGGGGAGAGTGTGGTATCCGGACCTCAAATCCCTCCATCTCAAGGCCTGGTTCTTGAGGAGTTAGAATTTGCTGATTTACACCATTCTCAAAGTGTCCTGGATATTTTAAAGGCTTCAAGGAAGCCTTCCACTAGGGCCACTTATAATTCTAAGTGGAAGATGTTTTCCATCTGGTGCTCTGAGAGGCAGATTATTCCAGAATATGCTGATCTTCCCATTCTACTGGACTATTTGGTCCATTTAAATTCCCTAGGCCTTAGGCCAGCTACCTTGAAGGTTCATCTGGCAGCTGTCTCTGCTTTTGTGTCAGCAGGGAAGCCTGCCTCCTTTCTTCTCACCCTGTGTTCTCCAAGTTTTTAAAGGGTTACTTCATTACTCCCTTTTGGGAACCAGCTCCTGCCTGGGACCTGAATGTTTGTATTGCTCAGTTAATGCAACCTCCTTTGAGCCTCTGTCCTCAGCAGAGCTCAAGTATCTAACTGGAAAACTGTTTTCCTAGTGGCTATCACTTCTGCCAGCGCATAAGTGAATTACAGGCCCTGTCAGTGGAAGAAGATTTTATCTCTTTCCACAGAGATAAGGTGTCCTCAGGACTAATAGAAAGTTTTTGCCTAAGGTGGTTTCAGATTTCCACCTGAATCAATCCATCTCTCTCAGTATTTTTCACTGAGCATTCTTCCTCAGGTGAGAGGAGACTGCACAGCTTGACGTCAAAAGAGCCTTAAGCTACTATTTGGAACGCACCAAAGGTCACAGGTTGAATCCTCCAACTCTTTCTTACTTATGGCGAAGTTGTGAGAAACCTGCCACTAAGGGACAATTGCAAGGTGGATTGTCTCTTGTATCCAATTTTGTTACCAAAAACTGGGTAGAGAACCCCCCTCAGGACTGAGGGCCCACTCCACCAGGGGTACAGCTGCGTCTCTAGCGACTGCTAGAGACATTCCCATTCTGGAGATTTGTCAAGCTGCTACCTGGAAGACAGTTCATACTTTTACCAAGCATTATTCCCTGGATGTCCAGTCCAGAAGAGATGCTCGGTTTGGCACAGCTGTGCTTCAGAGCCTATCTCCTAAGTAGGTTCTGACCCTCCTCCATGGAGGTACTGCTGTGTAATCTGCTTTTGTTATAATATAGCAAGACTTCATGGTGTTTGAAGAAAAATTACTCACCTTAGTAAGTGCTTTTCTTCTCATGGAGTCTTGCTATATACCACTCCCTCCTGCCCCTCTCAGAACTTCTACTTGGGTATGGGGTGGCAAATTAGTGCAAGCACTGTGTCATGCCATTGTAGTTGTTTCCTTTACCCTCTTTCCTTTAGGGTTAGGGAACTAGGTTGTTTCGTTTAGGTTATATATATTGACCCCTTCCTGGACTTGAGTCTTGGGGGAAGGGGGTTCTTATTGGTGCTTGTCAAGGGTGGTAAACGAACTATAATACCATTATTCATTGTTATTATGGCTATTGGTGTTTCTTTTGTTGTTTATATTGTTGTTATTACTACTAGTAGGTAGCCATTTGGCTAGTGTAGAGTTTTCCACACAGACTTGTTGTTTAAGGTTAGCTCGTAAAGATCTGACAGTTTCATTTGAAACTTGCCAGATGAAACTTTGTAACAGCGCCCTCGCTGTAGAACTCAGATCCTCTGGAGTTAACTCCTTCCTCTCCGGGCAGTTCAGCTGCAGTGGCTGACTGCTTTTGTTATAATATAGCAAGACTCCATGAGAAGAAAGCAATTACTAAGGTGAGTAATTTTTCTTCTTGGACTAAAAGACTGAAGTCGAGAACCCAAGAAGGAAAGGTAGTGACAATATTTAGTAAAACACAGTAAAAAAAATTAATAACATCTACCCCACCCAAGAAGGAGGGTACAAGGTACACCCTTGAGGTGCAGCACTGTACCTGCCAGCCACTTCCCAAAACCAGGTTCTGAGAGGGGAGGCGGGGGTCTGAATACAGCAGGACTCCGTTAGAAGAAACAACATTACTATGGTGAGCAGTTTTTTCTTCAAACAACATGAAGTCTTGCTGTATTCAGACATAATGCAGAATACCAAGCAGTTCCCTATGGAGGAGGGACTGCAGAACCTACTTTGGGAAGAGGCTCTGCAGTACTGCTGTATCAAACCTAGCATCACTCCTAGCCTGGATGTCCAGGGAGTAATGCTGGGTGAAAGTATGTACTGTTTTCCAGGTGGCTGCTTTACAGATCTCTAACAAAGGTATATCTCTGGCTGCAGCTAGAGAAGCAGCTGAACCCCTGGTCGAGTGAGCCCTCAGGCCTGAAGGGGACATCCTACCCAACTTGTCATAACAAAATTGTATACAAGAAACAATCCACCTGGCAATAGTTCTCTTAGTGGCAGGCTTACCCTCTCCCACTTCACCATAAGTGAGAAACAATTGAAGACAGTAATTTCTATGTGCCTTAGTATGCTCAATGTAGTAGCTAAGGGCCCTCTTGACGTCCAGACTGTGTAACCTTCTTTCACCTGAAGAAGAATGGTCCGTGAAAAATACAGGGAGAGACATAGACTGGTTCATATGAAAATCTCAAACCACTTTGAGCAAGAACCTTCTATTGGTTCTGAGGACTACTTTGTTCCTATGGAAGGAGATGAAGTCAGGTTCCACTGACAGAGCCTGTAACTCACTAATCCGCCTGGCAGAAGTAATAGCTACCAGGAACACAGTTTTCCAGGTCAAGTACTTGGTTCGGCCGAAGCCAGAGGTTCAAAGGGTGGCTGCATTAGCTGAGCTATGCAGACATTAAGATCCCAAGGCGGAGTGGGCTCCCTAAAGAGAGGGTTAATGTGAACCAGACCTTTGAAAAACTTTCTGAAAACAGGATGAGATGCCAGGGAAGAGCCCTTCCCTGCTGAGAGGAATGCAGAGACAGCTGCTAGATGAACCTTCAGAGTGGCAGGCCTAATACCTAAACAATTGAGATGAACTAGATAGTCTAAGGTTGTGGAAATGTCTGCAGAATCAGGCACAATACCTTTCTGAGAGCACCAAATACTGAACCTTTTCCATTTGGAGTTGTAAGTTTTTCTAGTGGAAGGTTTCCTAGAGACCATCAGAATATCCAGAACTCCCTGAGAAAGATGTAGAGCTGCATATTCTTACTCTTCAAGAGCCAGGCCTTGAGATGGAGAGACTGGAGATTGGGGTACCAGATCCGCCCCTGGGAGGAGGACAGGAGATTGTATGTCCTGGGCAGAGACAGGGGACATGACACTGACAAGGGCAGCAGTAGAGGATACCAAGGCTGTCTGGCCCAATCTGGAGCCACCAGTATCAATGCGCAGGGTTGAGTCCTGATCTTGATCAGAACTCTGAACAGCAGAGGGAAGGAAGGGAAGGCATAGAGAAACCTGTCCTTCCAGTCCAGAAAGAGAGCATCCTGGGGAACCGTCCCCAGGGCTGGAGGTCTGCAACAAAACAGAGGAAGTTGATGATTGTCCGATGCTGCAAAGAGATCTATCTCTGGTGTGCCCCACCTGGAGAAGATGACCTTCAGTATGTGAGGATCCAGGGACCATTCGTGGTGTCCCTGTGAAATTCTGTTCAGAGCATCTGCTAGTATGTTGTCATTCCTAGAAGGTGAACTGCTACCAGAGAAGTCTGAAGAGAATAGGCCAGAGACCACAGCTTCATGGCTTCTGTGCACAAGGCTGAGGACCGAGTGCCTCCCTGCTTGTTGATGTACCACATTATGGTGGTGGTGTCCGTTCTGATTTGGACCACCTTGCCCTTGACTGAATCCGAGAAGCTCTGCAGGGCTAGGAGAACTGCCCTGAGTTCCAAGAGATTGATATGGAGAGACTCATTTGGAGACCAGAGCCCTTGAGCTGTCAGGGCTCCCAGGTGGGCTCCCCACCCTAGGAGAGAAGCATCCGTAGTTAAAACTACTGATGGGACTTGAGGGAGAAATGGAACCCTTTGTCTGAGGTTGTCCTGGTCCAGCCACCACTGGAGAGCTTGGACCAGAGTCTGAGTCACTGGAATTAGTTTGGTAAGTGAATCCTTCTTTTGAGACCAAAAAGACCTCAGATGAAACTGAATGTCCCTCATCTGGAACATTGCTCCCTGCACCACTGCCGTGGAAACTACCATGTGGTCCAGGAGCTAGAGGAACTGTCTTGCTGGGCGGGAGACCTGAGGTCGAAAGGAGGAAGCGAGATCCACTAGGGCTTTTACCCTTGCCAGGGGAAGGAAGGCTTTTACTTGTACAGTGTCCAACTCTATGCCTATAAAGGTGAGATGTTGAACTGTTTTGAGTACAGACTTTGGAAGACTGAAAAGGAAACCCAAGGGGCTGAGTAGGTCCTGGGTAGTTTGAAGAGCTGACTTGACCTGTAAATGAGACTGACCCACTAACAGCCAGTCATCCAGATACGGAAAGATGGTGATACCCTGTCTTGTGAGGTAAGCCACCACTACTGCAAGGCACTTTGTGAACACCCTTGGAGCTGATGTTAGACCGAATGGCATGGCTCTGAAATGGTAATGGCCTGAAGGCAACTCGAACCTGAGGTATTTTCTGTGTGAGCATCTGATAGGAATATGGAAGTAGGCATCCTTGAAGTCCAGAGATGCTAGCCAATCCCCTTGGACCTAGAGAGGGAAGGATTATTCCCAGAGTTACCATTTTGAATTTGGGCTTTGAAATTTGTTTGTTCAGATACCTTAGGTCTAGGATGGGTCGCCACTCCCCTGTTTTCTTTGGGGTAAGGAAGTACCTGGAATACAGTCTTTTTCCCTTGTGCTGAGTAGGAACCTTCTCTATAGCTCTGAGAGCTAGAAGAGAGGAAACCTCTGCCTCTAGGGCAAGGGTTTCCGAGACTGGTGCAGGTGGAAAAGACTTGACCCTTCTTTTTGGAAATTTTTTGAAGTTGAGGGTCAGTCCCTGGCTTACTACTTCCAGGACCCACTTGTCCGAGGTCACAGACTTCCAGGCCTGGAAATAGTAAGCCAGCCTGCCTCCTACTGGAAATGGGAAGTCAACCCAGGCTGACACATCAGGGTGTCTGCTTGGCAGAAGCCTTAGACTGAGAGGAGGAGGGAGCAGCCCTGCTCTTCCCCCTCCTACCCCTCCCTCTGAAGAACCCCCTCTATGGGAAGGGAGAGGAGGCCTGGGCTTGGTAAAAAGGCCTTTGAAAGGGCCTGCCCCTGCCCCTAGACTGCTTGTGCGGAGTGGCATGCCTTTCCTTGGCCTGTGCACTCCTGTACGTGGTCCTGTATTCATCCATTTTCTTCATGTAAGCCTCTGTCTGCTCCCCAAACAGAGAGTTACCTACTACAGGAAAATCCATGGCCTTAGTCTGGGTATCCTGTGAAAGGCTAGTACATCTGAGCCAAGCATGTCTTCTGAGAGACACAGATGTAGCCATGACTCTAGATGCCACATCATTGGAGTCCACAGCAGCATGAAATTGCATTTTGGATGCCTCAATTCCATCAGCAGCCACCACCTCCAGCTTCTTGGCTAGCTGGAGAGAGGCCTGTTTAGCCAGTTCCAGAACCGTGTCCCATCTGGATTTCTGGTACCTGGCTGTGTAGGCCATATAAGTAGCCTGCCTGAGTCCCAAAGAGGATGCCAAATACTGTTTTTTGGCCATGGCATCCACTTTCCTGGAGTCCTTATCTGGGGGGTGTGAAGCCAAAGGAATGTTAGCCCTGTCACAGGCTGCAGCCTGCACTACCCCAACATGGCTGCAATGACTGTAAAGGAACTCTGCAGCTGAGTCTGTTAACGAATACCTCCTGTTCATTCTCTTATCCACAGGAGGTATTGAATTAGGGGTTTGTAAAATTTTGTGTGTCTGTTTCCCCAAAGATTTATGAAGAGGGATAGACAGCTTTTTGGACTCTGGGATGTCCATCATTTCCACAAAATCAGGCTCTTCATCCTCCTCTGCTGCTTCAATCAAGGGAAGCTGCAGGGTTTGTGCCACCTTTTTGTAGAACAAAAAGTGTGAAGGGGACTGAGAGAGCCTGGGAGGAGAGACACCTGAGGGCCTGTCTGGGGAGATGTCTGGTTCAGTGGGCACATCCAGACTCCCTTCATTGTTATCATCATCGTCATCGCTGGGATAGTCTTCGTCTCCCTCCCACTCCTCATAATAAGCATCTGGGTCATAATCCAGAGGAGACGGATCCAACCGAGCGGCAAACGGCTGTTATCGGTTCAAACGCGAACGGTCTAGTGATGAACAATACTGATCGCTTTGGCTATTTCATCCAGCGGTTGGAGAGTGGGATACAGGATCCGAACCAGCAGACTTGCGCTTTTTCTTTGGCGGCACCAACCCGGGTCGGCTCTTCTCTGCCGAGGAGGTATCGTCTGGGTCAGTAGGCACCTCCTCAGGTTCGGCCGCAACCGAACCGGGCTGGCCATCCGGATCTACGGACTTCTTGGCCTCCCTTTCCTTCAGCCTACTGGTCTTTTATCTAGAGTGGTTTTAGGAAAGTTCTTACAGATTTGGCAGTCTGACTTGAGGTGGTCAAACCCCAGACAATAAACACAGATGAGGTAGGGGTCAGCCTTAGCAAAGGCCTCCCCACACTCAGTACAGTGTTGAAACCCAGTGGGACCGGTTTTCTTCTTGGGTTTCTCAGACATGGCCAACCTAACAAATTACCCTATAGAAGCTTTCAAGCCAGGTAATAATGCAACCGATAGGTTACAAACCGTGTCACGGGCTTTTTAAAAGACCCAGAAAAAGTCCGGTTCTTTTGAAACCGATCGGTACCGGAGCACCACACTAATCCCAGAAAGAGAAAAATTTTACAAAGTCGGTTCAAACCGGACTGACTGGAAAGAAACCGAAGAAAGACAATTTCCACTCTTTTTAGCAAAATAAAACACAGTCACTACCTATCTACATACTACCTGTACTGTAGACAGAGGCTGGAAATCCGAAAATAACAAAAATATGCGGTTTAAACCGAACACTTTATTTTCTTTTACCGAACCAAGCAGAGGAAATCTCCGGAGCAACTTCACTGTTAGGCGGAGTAAAGAATCTGATGGTTACACTGGGAAGTACCACAGGCAGAGGTTTGAAAACCGAGTTCGAGCCAAACGTTCTATGCTTCTGCATAGAGTTAACTCTTTCCTCTCCGGGGCAGTTCAAGTGCTGGGGCTAACTGCATTATGTCTGAATACAGCAAGACTTCATGTTGTTTGAATTGGGATACATATTTGGTACAAACAACAACCATTTGCAATCAAAGAACGTAGCTGTTAATTTACAGTAGGCTAGTTAGGGTATAAGGGAGAGGAGCAAAAGTGCAGCCCAGGCATTTAACACATACTTATACTACAATGGTTATAGTAGTAGGGAAAAGCTATAGTAAGGATGGAACAGGTTAGTTTCCAGTAGAGGTGGCGTAAAGGAAAGATGGTTAATAACTGACAAGAGCATGTAGGATACCTGAATATTTGTTTATAAGTGCCTTGGTGAGAGGGGAGGTTGGGCTTTTAGGTAAAAGTGCAAAGGGAATAGCAAGGGGGAAGGGAGTTGAGAGAAGTGGACTGATAGTCTGGGCCAGATCCCCCACAAGGTGACTTTACTGCAGCATGGGTAGAGCCCTCAATGCACGCCAGGGGAATTAGGCCCGAGCATGGAGGGGAAGAAGATACCACAGGAAGGTAAGCAAGTACAATGGATGGGAGGGGAAGGGGTGGGGCTGGAAGGGAGGGAGGGCTCAGGGGCCCTGATTTGGATACAGGAGGGTTTATAATTGCTTCCTGTACTATTTTCAATTTGCTTCCTTTAGCACTATATATATTGTCTTCTTTTATTCTGATAATCTATACTCATGCTAAAAGAATGACAGTAGAATACCGTAAAAATCTGGAAATGAGACGGTCATCGGTACAGTTCCCAGAATTTTAAGTCTTGAAAACAGAATTTCATTTTTTTAATCACCTTAAATCAGTGACCTTGCAGATATTGTAACCCAAGGTCTCTTTCCTGGTTTGTGACTGACAGTAGTCCCCATTTTCAGCTTCTTGGTTTCTGTGCCCTAGACATAGAAACATAGACTTTGATGGCAGATAAGGACCGCTTGGTCCACCTAGTCTGCCCATTTCCCTACCTAGAGGATAAGCTGCAGATTCTATTTAACCAACAGCCTATTTCTTCCTACCCCCCACAAAAATTGCCTTATGTCTGTCCCATGCATTCTTGAATTCTGCCACAGTTTTAGACCCCACAACCTCCTCAGAAAGGCTGTTCCATCGTCCAACACCCTCTCTGTGAAAAAATACTTCCTCACAGTGCCCTGAGCCATCCCCTCTCTATCTTCAAATTGTGTCCCCTTGTTCTTGCACATCTCTTTTTCTGAAACATGCTACCCTTTTGGACTTTGTTGATTCCACTGAGGTACTTAAACGTTTCTATCATGTGCCCCCCATCCCTCCTTTCCTCAAGGGTATACATATTAAGCTCCTTTAGTCTCTCCTCATGTGGCTTCTCTTGCAGACCCTGCACCATTTTAGTTGCCCTCCTCTGAACTGCCTCCATCCTGTCTATGTCCTTGCAGAGATGGAGTCTCCAGAACTGGACGCACTACTCCAGATGGGGTATCACCAACTGTCTGTACAGGGGATAACAACTTCCTGTTTTCTGCTGGTGATGCCTGTCCCTATACATCCCAGTATCCCCAGCCCTCCCTACCGCCTTCTCACATTGCTTGCCAACCTTAAGGTCATCTGATATGATTATCCCAGGTCCCTTTCCATTTTGTTGTTGTTACTACCCCCCATTATGTAATCTTCCCTGGGTTTTGTTTCCCAGGTGCATTGTTTTGCACTTTTGCATTGAATCCAAGCTGCCATACTTGACCATTTCTCCAACCTTGCCAAGTCCTTCTCATCCTATCCACGCCTCCTTGTGTATCAACCCTGTTGCAGATCTTTGTGTCATCTGCAAAGAGGCATACTTTTCCTTCCAGTCCCTGTGCAATGTCACTTATAAAGACATTAAAAGGACTGGACCCACTACTGAACCCTGCGGTACCCCACTAGTAACCCCTCTTTCTTCAGAGTGGACTCCATTTACAATTACCTTCTGTGTCCTGTTGTCCAGCCATTGTTTTACCCAGGCTACCACCCTGGGACCCACTCCCAGGCTGGTTAATTTGACTATTAATCTTTTGTGTGGGACTGTGTCAAATGCCTTGCTAAAGTCTAGGTAGGCCATGTCCACAGCCTCTTCCTGGTCTACTGCTTTGGTCACCCAGTCAAAGAAATCAATTAGATTCATCTGACATGACCTTCCCACTGTGAACCCATGCTGCCTTGGGTCCTGTGCCCCACTGGCCTCTAGGTACTCAACAATTCTCTCCTTCAGAAGTGATTCCATCACCTTCCCTACCACAGAGGTCAAACTGACAGGTCTGTAGTTTCCTGCCTCTGTCTTGGTCCCACTTTTGTGAAGGGGAATCGCATCAGCCTTCTTCCAGTCCTCCGCTACCACACCATCCTCCCATGATTTGTTAAAAAGGGTAGTCAGTGGTGTTACTAATTCTCTGCTTAATTCTTTTAGAATTCTGGGGTGAATTCCATCTGGCCCCATTGCTTTGTCCACCTTCAGTTTTAGGAGTTCTTTCAGAACCTGTTCTTCTGTGAAAGGACTGGGATCGACCCCCCCCCCCCTCCAAAGTGCTTCTCTTAATTGGATTAGGCATCTCCCCCACTTCCTCCTTTGTGAATACTGAACAGAAATATTCATTCAGTATCCCTGCTTTTTCACTGTCACTTTCTGCCCACCCACCGTCCATTCTGTTCAGCCTCACTGTCTCTCCCTTTGTCTTTCTATGCTCCCTGATATACCTATAAAAGGTTTTATCCCCCTTCTTAACCGAGTTGGCTATCCTTTCCTCAGTTTGGGCCTTTGCTATTGTGACCACCCTCCCTGCTTATTCTGCCTTAACTGGTACAGTTCTCTGTCCTGCTCCTTCTGTGTTTCTTTATACTTCCTAAATGCTATCTTTTTCTCCCTAACCTTCACTGCCACCTCTTTTGAGAACCATAGTGGCTTTTTTCTTTTGTTTTGATTTGTTTATTTGCTTCACACAAAGGCTTGTTGCCTCTGTGATGGCAATTTTGACATTTCCCCATTTTTGCTCCACCCTTCCTTCTAGCCTGTTTGCTAGTGCTTTTCTAAGGCACTCTACCATCTTGCCAAAGTCAGCCCTCCTGAAGTCCAGAACCCTCCCTTTTGTATGGCTTGACTCTGTAGCTGAGTTTATCATGAACCACACTGTTTAGTGGTCACTTGTTCCCAAATGGCTACCCACTTCTAGATATGAGATCCTCTTACTGTCCCCATTTGAGAGGTAGGGCAGGGTCCACAGCTCAGCACCATGGACACAGGGGGGAGGGAGGTGAGCACTACTCCCTTCACAAAAGAAAGGGTCCTACAAGAGCTCGTTAAGCTCAGGGTGGACAAGGCAATGGGACCTGATGGCATACATCCCAGGGTACCTAAGGAGCTAAGTGTGGACCTAGCAGAGCCATTAGCAGAACTGTTTAGTGAGTCTCTGAGCACAGGAGAGGTCCCAGAAGACTGGAGAAGGGCTCATGTGATCCCGCTCCACAAGAGTGGTAGCAGGGAGGAGGCAGGGAACTACAGACCAGTCAGTCTTACCTCAGCAGTGGGCAAGATTATGGAGGCACTCCTTAAGGAAAGGATAGTGCAATACCTGGAATCCATAGGGGCACTGGATCCAAGACAGCATGGGTTTACAAAAAAGGAAGGTCCTGTCAAACTAATCTCATAGATTTCTTTGACTGGGTAACCAGAGTGGTGGACCAAGGGGGAGCAGTTGATGTCGTCTACCTTGACTTCAGCAAAGCTTTCAACACTCTTCCACATAGAAGATTGATAAATAAGCTGGGTAGGCTCAGGCTGGGTCAGAAGTTGGTCAACTGGGTGGCAAACTGATTGACGGGCAGAAAACAGAGAGGGGGTGGTAAATGGTATACAGTCAGAAGAGATGCAAGTCACAGGTGGGGTACCTCAGGAATCAGTCCTGGGGCCAGTCCTCTTCAGCATCTTCATTAGTGTCATTGCAGATGGACTAGAGGGTAAAGCTTGTCTGTTTGCAGATGACACCAAGATCTGCAACAGAGTAGATGATCCAGATGGGGTGGGCAGAATGAGAAGAGATCTGGATAAACTAGCAAAATGGCCAGAAGAGTGTCAACTGGGATTTAATGCAAAGAAGTGCAAGATCATGCACATAGGGAAGAGAAACCCTGTAGCCACCTATAGGCTGGGAGGGGAGTTGCTGGCAGGCACAAAGGAAGAAAGAGACTTGGGCATCATCATCATCATCAATGACCTGAAATCATCCAAGCAGACCTCTAAAGCAGTAGGTAAGGCTAGGAGGATGTTAGGGTGTATTAGTAGGGGTATCACAGGTCGTAAGAGGGAGGCAATAATCCCTTTTTACAAGACACTGGTTAGGCCCCATCTGGAGTACTGCGTGCAGTACTGGAGGCCACACCTTCACAAGGACATTAACCAAATTGAGGCAGTCCAGAGAAGGGCAACCAAAATGGTGCAGGGACTGCATCAGAAGACATATGAGGACAGATTAACGGAGCTCAATATGTATACCCTTGAACAAACGAGGGAGAGAGGTGAAATGATCGAAACATTCAGACACCTTAAGGGCATTAACAAGGTGAAAGAGTCTAACATATTTAAATATAAGAAAAATAGCAGGACAAGAGGACACAGCATGAGATTAGAAGGAGGCCGATTAAGGGGGAATGTGAGGAAATTCTTTTTCACAGAAAGAGTGGCGGATGCAGGGAACGGCCTACCTCAGGAAGTGGTGGCTCTGAATACAGTGCAGGGCTTCAAACAGACATGGGATAGGCATAAGGGAGCAATTCAGATGAGTATGAATAGATAGGCCACTGACAGAGCAAAGGCCGATGGCACATTTGTAAGGTAGAAAAAGAAATGGGCAGAATGGATGGGCCTTGTGGTCCTTATCTGCCATCAACCTCTGTGTTTCTATGTACGAGATCTAAGATTGCTCCCTCACGAGTAGGTTCCAAAACTAGCTGTCTGAGGTATGCCACCTGAAGGGCATCAAGAATGGCCCTGCTTTTGGATGTGGCTGCAGCAAAGGTGCTCCAGTTAACATCTGGCATATTAAGGTCCCCCATCAACAGTATCTCCCGTTTCTCTGCCATCCTAAGTATGCCTTCTATCATGTTCTTGTCCATTCCCTCCTCTGCCATGGGGATCTGTATACAACCCGTGTGGATTGTGGTGCCATTTCCAGTCTCTAAGGTGACCCACAGTGCCTCCTCTCCTCCCTGTTTACTCTTTTGTTCAGTTGCTTTTATCCCTTCCTTTACATAGAGAGCTACTCCCCCCACCCCCCGCTCCCCTCCCTGTCTCCCCTGTAGGTTGTGTACCCTGGTATGTTAACATCCCAGTCATGGTTCTTTGTGTACCATGATCTTGAGATACAGCTCTTGCAGTAGGTTACACCATTAGGACTGGAGCCGGCAGGCGTCAGGACCATAAATTTTCTAGCTATCAGTCTTCAGCGGGATCGCCCAACATCGGTCGCTACCATGTCAGGCGTAGTACACAAGGAGGCAGTCCCGGCCAGAATCCCCAGATCTTATCTGTCAGTTTTCACCATTCATCACAGATGGGTTATCTGGCGAGGTGAGGACCTTGGGAGCTTTTTTTTTTTTTTTTTTTTTTAAGGGTAGGCGAACCGACACCATCGGCGCCGCCATCGAGACCGGACTGTCTGTGGCACTCGAGGGTTGGCCGTTAGGCTGTGTCGACTCCGCCTGCCTGCCAGTTCTTCGTCTCCCACCATCGAGGTCACCTCGTGGGAAGCTTCAAGAAGATTGTAGGCCTGATTGCATCCTTTTCCTTCGGCGTTAAGTCCATCGGTTTCCTGCCGGTTCTGTTTTCTGCCTCCACTCGACGTCGCCCGGTAAGATCTTTCCTTATTTTTTGAATTTTGCAACGTCGAGTCTGTTTTGGTGTTTTTTTCCGTAGGTCATGTCTCGGTCGGAGGGCAAGAAGTCTTCGAAGACGGGTCGGCCCCCCATGCGACGGTGCCCATGCGGCCGAAAATTCTCCGTCACCGACCAGCACAACCGGTGTCTTGCATGTCTTGGCCCGCTTCACGACATGGACTCATGCGACGCCTGCTTCTCCATGGACCGCCGGGTCCTCGAACAGTGCGCGTTGAAAGTGGGACGAGCTCCGCCGACTTTCGGGGGTAGGGTTCGCACTCGTTGGGCCAAGCTGCGCTCTCTCGGTCTTTCCTCCAGGTCCCCTCCCGGTTCTTTACGGACCGAGGAGGAGGGAGCCTCGTCTACTTGTAGCCTGGCCATTGCCAAGGCTCCTCCCGCAGCGCAGGAGGCCCGTCCCGCTCCCTCCCGGGAGTGGGCGGGAAGCGCCGCCATGGCAATCGCCCCTTCAGGGGTGAAGGCTCCCCTGGTGTCATTCCCATGGCTCGGAAGGCCTGGGTCGGCGCTGTCCTCGACGCTGTCTGTCTGAGCCTTCGGCGCCATTTGCGGCGCCGTGGTCCCTGGCGGGGTCGTCGGTGGCAGCGACTTGTCGCTCGGTGCCGTGGGCTCGGTCGACGCTGATCATGGTGCTGACTCTGTTCGTGGCGCCGTGAGACCCACTCAATGTCGCCCTCGCCATGTCTTCGGCCTTTGGCGCCGCCCCGTGCCGAGGTTGAGCACGGCGCTGTGCCCTCGAGGCTCAATGCCGTGAGGCCTTGACTCCATCTGTCGGTGCCATCCGCGGCGCCGTCCACGCACTCGGTGCCACTTGCAGCGCCGAGGAGCCAGGCGGTGCCATGTTCGGCACTGGGTCCGCCTTGGGCCATCGGCAGGTGCTACACGGTTGGGAGGGAGCCGGGTGTCGATTGCTCGCACAAAGGGTGCCGGGCTGTCGTCGATGCTGTCCCTGTCCTGGTGCCGCCCCCGGTGCCGGTGGATTGGATGGTGCCACGACTGGTCCTGGCATTGGACCTCTGGCTTGGGCTGGGGCCGTGCCTCCCTCGGATCCCGCTCGCGGGGTTGTGGAGGGCACTGGCACTGACTCGGGCACCACGGTGGCTTCCGGGCCCGGTGGCAGGGATAGTTCTGCCCGCCCTCCTACAGTTTGGCTCAGAGCTTTGGACTCTACTTCTTCGGAGACGGAGTTGAGCTCCGAGTCGGATGTGCAGTCGCACCCCTCGGGGTTGGCTGCAGACGTGGGCAGCGCGGTGGTCTCGTCAACAAGTTGGAGCCAGCCCCCTCCTGAGGAGAGGTTGGTGGCCCCGAGACTAGGGTCAGTGGTGTTGACCAGCAGGCAGTGGTGCGTGCCACCATAGCTCTGCAGCCTGGTCTTGGGGGTTTCATCGATCCCTCGGTTGTGGTACCCCCTCCAGTGGTGTGTCTTGATCGCCCGACTTTGGGGCCTATCGAGGCACCTGCAGGGGGGAGGGTACTGCTCCCTGGGTTTCCCCTTCAGGGGCTGCCCAGAGATGCCAGCTACCTAGGCTGGCCCTCTCGAGGAGGAGGACTCTTTCGGACTCCAAGGGGTCGAGGGGAGTGGGATCGGCGCGTCGGCCTTTTTCTGGGATCCATCCGGGCCCTGGGAGGAGCCGTAATGCAGATTTCCACTCTTCCCCCTTGGTTTCTTTGAGAGAGTCCCGTTCTTTTGAGGCAGGGGACTGTCCTTCTGGACCTTTACGGCCCCGGTCGCCTCACTGGAGGGATTCTTCCAGGCACAGCCAAGGCAGTACCAATGTGGTTGTGCAGTTGTCGGCTGTGGGGTCTTCCGGGGCACCTTCTTCAGGTGCGCACGGTCCGCTCCCTAGCCGTGGCAGAGGTCAGCCAACATCTCTTCTCAGCTCTGCCCCCATCCCTCTGCCACATTCTCCTGCGTCCCAGGCATCCTCGGTCCTAGCGGCCCTCTCACCTGGGAGCAGTTCAGAGCGGTGGCCACCCAGTTCCCTGCTTATGTTAGGGCAGTGGACAGCCAGGTTTTTCAGCCTCCCCCCATGCAGCCACCCTTTGAGCACATGGTGACCTCCAGCTCCTCATCCCCCTCTTCAGGGGGAGAGGAACCTTCTGTCCACATCTCTCCGGCTGCTGATCTCTCGGAGTATCAGCGTTTCCTCGTGAGGATGTTGGAGGATTTGCACCTTTCACCCTCCTATCAGCAATCCTGAGCCTGTGGCACACCTTTCTAGGCGATTTTGGCGAGGCCACCCTTGTGGTGCCGCCCTGGCAGCTCCCTTTGGGGCGTCTTTGCGTTCTGGCAGAGGCCCTTCTCCAGAGTTCCTGCCCCAAGGGATCTCAGCCAGAGGTATTGCGCACCCCCGGAGTCTCCAGGTTCCATGCCTCATCCACAGTCTGGTTTGACGCACTTGGATACTCCTGATGGGCTTCGCGCCCTTCACCGTGACCGGCCCCCAGATCAAGACTCCTCGGATTTTGATTTCTGGGGGAGGAGGACCTTCTACTCGGCACGGTTACTCCTATTTCTGCTCATCAGGCCCACTATGCAGCCTACAACAGGTTCTTGTGGTCCAGGCTAGGTCAGTTCCTAGCCTCATTGCCTGACTCAGAGCAAACCAGACAAGCCGCCACTCTCTGCCACGTGGCCTGGGCTAGCAAGGCACCAAGCGAGGGCATCTTATGACAACCATGAGGTAGCTACCAGGGTCGTAGGGACAGCGATCTGCACTAGGCGATCGGCATGGCTACGTCTTTCCCGGTTGTCACCCTTGGCCCGGCGTAGGGTGATTAGCTCTGCCCACCAGGGAACCTACCTTTTCTCCCGTAGAGTGAGGCGGCGCTTTGTCGGGGCAACTTCCTTCCCCTTCCGGGGGAACTCCGTCTCTCTCTCCCCACTCTCGGGCCTCTCCAGGCCCTGAAGGTTCCCCCCCTTAGTGTGTCACCCACTGAGGGCTAAGGGACTTTGTCCGTTGGGTGTAAAGAAACAACCCCCTTTGGGGGGGCTTGGTACTCACCCATCTGTGATGAATGGTGAAGATTGACACAGATAAGATATGAAAATTATGTACCTATCATAATTATGATCTTTCTGTGTATCTTCACCATTCATCACAACCCCACCCGCCATCCCCTGGGGCCTCAGTCTCTGGGTCCCCCTCCCTCTCTGTGACCCCCTCTCCTTCTTAGAAGTGGGGTAAAGTAGGGACACACAGGGGGGGGTATTTTCCAAGGAGAGTGGACAGCTCGAGCGGCACTCCTTCTCTACTACTTTGTCTCCACCCCAGTGGGGTGGGAGTTGTTAGTTGCCCTCCTTCTGTCCTCCTCCTAGTTTCCATCCAACTATTTCTCAACTATTTCTCTTAAAAAAAAAAAAAAAAAAAAAAAAGAAAAACCCTTTTTCTCACCAAACATCTTTTCTTGAGAGAGTGCTGAATCCCTGTACCCTGTCCTTCTTCCAGAATAGCTGACTCTGCTTCTGGAGTATTTGCCAGTTATTCTGTGCCTTGAATTCTGGCAATCAGCTTTGCTACTCCTTGCAGTTCCAATACAATCTGGTGACGGACAAGGGTCTCGGATATCTTAATACCTCTCCCTCTCTCCTAAATTCTTTCCCCTTCCTACCCTTCCCTTCTTCCGCTTCCAGAGGTTGGGGCCCCTCCCAATCCCCTTAGTCTAACCTCTTCTTTGCTGTCCTCTCAGTCGTTATTTCTCCTTTTAGTTCAGTCATCCTTTCCTTTTTCTGTCCCTTGGACTCTCTTGTCCCACCCTCCATCCCTTCTTCTTACCTCTCCGGCGACTCAGAACTGGCAGGCAGGCGGAGTCGACACAGCCTACCAGCCAACCCTGGAGTGCCACGCGATCGTCGGCCTCGAGGCGGCGCCCGATGGTGTCGGCTCCTCTGCTAAAAAAAAAAAAAAGCTCCTGCGGGGTCCTGACCTCCGGCCAGATAACCCATCTGTGATGAAAGGTGAAGATACACAGAAAGATCATAATTACGGTAGGTACGTAATTTTCATTTCTTTCCCGGCGTCGACTTTGCATGTCTCGACCTCATCGGTTAAGTCTAGCACGCGACGACCAGGAAAACCTTCCAAACTTCAGAAGAAATCTATTTTTCAGCTGTTTTTGCGTCTGATGTCCTCCCCAACTTCAGTGGAGGGCCATTCTTCGAAGTGTGCCTGTGGGAAGCAGATTCCTTTCAAAGACCCTCATTCGGCCTGCGTTCGGTGCCTGGGCCCGGTTCACGACACCCAGGCCTGCTCCTTCTGTCAGGGCTTTAACAGCCAAATGAGAATCCGCCGACAGAAGGCACTCCAGGCTTTCCTCCTTGAAGAAAAGCTTAAGGCCATGGAACCTTCCTCCAGAGGGGAATCTTCGGGGAAGTCACACAGGCGCCATGAGAAGCACCGGGAGAAGGTGAGAACCAGATCCCCCTCCAGGGCCTCGGACTCCAGCAGCTCTGGCTCCAGGTCAGACCGCTCCCCGTCGAGAGCCCACTCTCAGCCTCCCCCGGTTGTGGTTAAATCGGCCAGTGGTTCTTCTACTCTGCGGCCTGCCAAGACCTCCAGGCCCGCTTCCTCGGCTAAGGCCTCGTCCTGGTCTGGGGAGTACCACAAGTCATCTTCCCGGCACTCGGCCTCCCCAACGCAAGACCAAGGAGCTGACCTCCCTTAAGTGGACGTCGGACCCGACATTGGCCCACCCGATGTCAGCCAAGGTACATAGGCACTCCAGGGAACCAGCGGTAGTCCACCACCCATTGCCGGTCAGGCATTCACCCCCCAGGATGCCGGCGGGGGGACTGGCATTAGATGCCGCAGCCAGGAGGACCACACCGCCGCCTACCGACGTCAGTCTGGAGGCATTGTCGGAGGAGGAGTCTACCCAGCCCGAAGACCAGGCGGGTGATTCCGGACCCGTCAAACTCCCTCGGGAGCCCTCTCCAGAACCAGAGACTCACGGGGAGCCGGCGCCCGGCCCTGACAACAAGCCTCCAGCGCCCGGTCTGTCGTCGGGTTTAAACTTGGCAGAAGTGAAGGAGCTCTTCACTTTCTGGTGGGACACCATCAAAAAAGATGTGGTCACCACGCACTCTCCCCCCGCACCCATGGCACCACCGACGCCTGCACCCCCTCTTTCACCTAAAGGGCCAGCAGGCCGAGCACCTTCACCCAGGAGCCAGTAGCACCTCCTAGGGGCAGATCTGCAGAAAAGAGAAGGCCTCCGTCAAGCTCCTCTTCAGGGTCACCCAGCCCCAAGAGACCCAGAAGATGGCGGTATTCACCGTCTATGGAGGATTCCAGATCTGACATCTCTGAATGCTCCAGGTCTCCTTCACCAATCAGCATCCCCTCTCCGGACCCACGCGACCTCCCTAGGTCTCCTCCAGATGACCCCTCGTTCTCCGAGATAATGAGACACATCCAAGAGAACATGGGATGCGGAGGAACTCGACCCGGAAAGACTACACCTTGCCCACTACCTTCGGCAAAAACACCCCAA
This sequence comes from Neoceratodus forsteri, assembly GCA_016271365.2. NCBI lineage: Eukaryota > Metazoa > Chordata > Ceratodontiformes > Ceratodontidae > Neoceratodus > Neoceratodus forsteri. The sequence goes on along the minus strand of CM028130.1, from coordinate 1,057,444,080 downwards.
GCCTGTGGTAGTGCCACCCTTGGTGAACACCTTCATGGACGTCACCAGGGCAGCGTGGAAGCGTCCACATTCAGCCCCGGCAATGCCGAAGAAGGCTGACCGCCTGTACAAGGCTCCAAGGGAGGACCAGTACCTGGCTAACCATCCTCTGGCCGACTCCCTGGTCATTACAGCCTCTCATGACTGGTCTCAGAAACCACAACATCTGAGCACGCAGCCACCGGACCCAGAGTCCAAGCAATTGGACGTGCTGGGCAGGCGCACATACGCAGCTGCGACTTGCGCCATTAGATCATTGAATTACCTGACCCACATGGTTCAGTTCCAGAACGCACTGTAGGAACAGGGACAGGAACTGGCGGAGAAACTGCCAGACGGTGGCCAAAGGAGAGACTCCTACTGCTTCTCCATGCACGGGTTTTGGCGTGGGGACCCAGGTGCTCTTGAGCGCTAGACTCTCCATGGACTCTTCGACCAGAGCGGCAGCCTCAGGCGTATATCTCTGGAGGCACTCATGGCGCCATGTCTCCGGGTTTACCCCGGATGTCCAGAAAAACATTATGGATGCTCCTTTTCATGGCAAAGTTTTGTTTGGTGAAGCCTCGGAAAAGGTCATCACCAAATTACAGGAAGCTGGGAAGGCTGTTAAATCTGTCTAGGCCATGTACAGATCTAGACTCAGTTCCTTTCGTAGGAACCAGAGTCATTTTTGCAGCCGGACCCAGAAGCAGCAACCTCGCTCCGGCCAGCAACAGAGGGGTTCTTTCTCTCGGAAAGCCCAGGCCAAGACGTCCTCTCGTAGAGGCCAACATGCTACCAAGTTGGCCCAACCTGCAGGACCCACTGCTGCCACAGCATGACTCCTTCCCGGCCCCCGCCCCTCTTCAGGATCAACGGGAAACGAAGGTCGGGGGTCATATCGCAGACCACCTGCCAGGGTGGCGGTCGATCACCACCAACAGGTGGGTGCTACAGTTGGTCGAAAAAGGCCATTATATAGAGTTTGTAGACAAGCCCCCCACAAGGCCTACTCTGCTCTCCCGTTATTCGGGTCAGCACGCTTTGCTCATAAGGCAGGAAGTGCTTACGCTTCTACAGAAAGAAGCTCTGGAGCATGTTCAAGGGAACCAAAGAGGAGCAGGTTATTATTCACACTTCTTCCTGGTTCCGAAGAAAACAGGGGACCTCCGTCCAATCTTGGACCTCAGCGACCTCAATATGTCGGTCGCTTGCAAGCGCTTCCGCATGGTGACCCTTCCGGGACAAATCTTCATGCTCAAGAAGGATGCTTTCCTGGCGTCCTTGGACATGCAGGATGCTTACCTGCACATCCCTATTGCTCAAGTGCACAGGAGGTTCCTGCGCTTCGAGTTTCTCGGATGCCACTATCAGTTCCCAGCGCTTTCCTTCGGGCTGTCATCAGCACCCAGAGTATTCACCAAGTGCATGGCAGTCATGGCAGTGTCTCTGAGGAGACAGGGCCACTACGTGTTCCCATACCTGGACGACTGGTTTCTCATGGCCTCCTCCGAGGAGGCATTGCTTTTGGCCATTCAGCGTACTCAGACTCTATTTCAGTCTCTGGGCATCTTAATCAACTATGAGAAGTCTCTCCTAGTACCGTCCCAGGAACTGCAGTTCATAGGGGCAGTTCTGGACACCGTCAAGGGGAAAGCCTTCCCTCCCGAACACAGAGCAGAATGCATACGATGCCTCATAAGGGACCTATCAGCGAAGACGACCATCCCAGCCAGATTGGTCCTTCGCCTGCTCGGACACATGGCTGCAGCCATTCCTACAGTCCCGATGGCCAGACTCCACATGCGGGTATCCCAGTGGATGTTAAGAGTGCAGTGGGACCAAAGGCAAGACCATCTGCAGCACCCAGTCAGAATCACGAGGGCCGTGGTTCGGGACTGGCAGTGGTGGCTAGATCCGGGAACCCTCTCTACGGGGGTTCCTTTCTCGGTGCCGTCCCTGGTGATAACCCTCTCCACAGACGCCTCAGGGCTGGGGTGGGGAGCGCACCTGAACAGGGTGAAGCCTCAAGGGATGTGGACTACTCAGGAATCTCATCTCCATATCAACATATTGTAGATGAGGGCAGCCCTTTATGCCCTGCAAGCCTTTCAGTCGGACATTCCACCAAGTACTCTCCTGTTACAAACAGACAATACTGTGGTGATGTATTACCTCAACAAACAAGGAGGCACACACTCCTACCCCCTTTGCAGGAAGGCCATGAGAGTGTGGGAATGGGTAATACGACACGGTGCAAATCTCATTGCAGTTCACGTTCCCGGGGTAGACAACACTGTCGCAGACAGCCTGAGTCGTTCCCAGGCCAGAACCCACGAGTGGGAACTTCTGCAGGAGGTGGCAGAGGACCTGTTTCACAGATGGGGAACTCCAGAATTGGATCTATTCGCATCCCCATCCAATGCAAAACTGACCAATTTTTGCTCGCTAGATCCAGGGCCTGGTGTTTTCTGGCGGGACGCGTTGTCCCTCTCCTGGGCGGGCAGATTCCTCTACGCTTTCCCTCCTTTCCCGTTGATCCAGAGAGTCCTTCTCAAACTTCACAGGAAGCACGCAACGCTTATCTTAGTAGCGCCTTTCTGGCCCAGGCAAATTTGGTTCTCGCTTCTGGAACAGTTGTCCCGGGAGCCTCCGTTTCCTTTGCCAGTCAGCTCCCACCTGTTGTCTCAGGAGGCGGGTTCACTAGTCCACCCAGACTTACACTCATTGAACCTGCATGCTTGGCTCCTAGAGACATAGCCATGTTGCGATCTGAGGGTCTAGCAAGGAGGCGACGTACTGCCAGAAAACCCGGCAACTCACGCAACGTACGCCATGAAATGGCGCAGGTTTTGCCTGTGGTCTCAAGCACACGGTTTCTCGCCCTTAGACTGTCCTGAGAAGCTGGTTCTGGAATACCTGCTTTCCCTTTTTCAATCCGGGCTAGCTTACTCCTCGATAAAAGTGCACCTTTGTGCAATCTCAGCTTATCATGCCCCCATAGGCCCACAACATGGCAGCCCAGTTGGATACTACTCATACTTTTTTAAGGGGGGTCCTCCACCTTAGGCCACCCATTAAGGACCCCGTCCCTCCTTGGGTCTTACCTTTTGTCCTGGAGCAGCTTACGCTACCACCCTTTGAACCAGCCGCAGATTGTGAGCTACGTTTTCTGTCGTGGAAAACGCTGTTTTTGGTTGCTGTTACTTCGGCGAGAAGAATCTCCGAATTACGTGCTCTCATGTGCAAGGAGCCTTATTTAATTTTTCATCAGGATAGGGTATCCCTGAAGACAAATCCTAAGTTCCTGCCTAAGGTGGTTTCAGCCCTTACTCTTAACCTGGACATTGACCTACCAGTGTACTTTCCCTAAGTACGACAATCGAGGAGAAGCACTGCTTCACACCCTGGATGTTCACAGGTGTCTCAGATATTATTTGACCAGAACCAAACAGCACTGGAAAGCGGAGCAGCTGTTCATCTCCTTCGCTGAGAGGATGAAAGGGGCCCCCGTTTCGAAGCAGACCCTTTCACGCTGGCTCATTCAGTGTATCTCGTTTTGTTATGACAAACGTAAGAAACCCTTACCAGGAGTGCTCAAGGGCCATTCTACAAGAGGAGTGGCTACCTCCTTTGCAGCACTGAAGAACGTGTCCACGTCGGCTATCTGTGCCGCAGCCACCTGGAGTTCGGTGCACACTTTTATCAGGCATTACAGCCTGGATATCGCCTCAAGGCGAAGAGCTGGTTTCGGCCTAGCTGTTCTTCACGGACTTCTGTCTTAGGCTCAGGACGGGTCTCAATTTCCATCTTGCCTCCTCCCGATGGCCTTTCAAAGGCACCATTGCTTGGGAATCAGTCCTAATGGTGTAACCTGCTGCAAGAGCTGTATCTCGAAGAAGATAGTACAGTTACGTAAGAACTTACCGTAACAGTAGATCTTCGAGAACAGCTCTTGCAGCAGGTACCTTCCCGCCCACCATTCCCCCTTGGAGGAAGTAGGTTCTAACCTAGCACTATCCTTAGGATCGGAAAGGTCTGTTCTTAGTCTTGGCCATCTGATGGCGGGTCCTCGGTCTCCTCTTCTGATGTCATCCAGCGTCCGGAAGTCTCCGGCAGGAGAACTGGGGATTCTGGCCGGACCTCCTCCTTATGTACTACGCCTGATGTCGGGGGCGCGGCGGTCCCCGCTGAAGACTGCTAGCTAGAAAATTTCCGTGGGGTCCTGACGCCTGCCAGTTTCAGTCCTAATGGTGTAACCTGCTGCAAGAGCTGTTCTCGAAGATCTACTGTTGCAGTAAGTTCTTACGTAACTGTACTTTTCTGTGAATGACTGCATGATTTTGCAGTTTGGGCATGGAACCCCAGCTGCCATACCCTTGACCACTTCTCAAGTTTTCTAAGGTTCCTACTTGTTATGTATACCTCCTCCTAAGTATCCACCCTATTACAGATTTTGGTGTCATCTGCAAAAAGTCATACCTTCCCTTCCAGCCCTTCTGCAATGTCACTTATGAAGAAAGACGTTGAAAAGGACCAGTACAAGTATGGATCCCTGTGGTTCTCTGCTGGTCACTCTCCCCTTAGTCTAGTAGGAAAGGTGGGCATAGCACAAGAATCATTCAAAATTTGAAAAGGAAACATGCAAATTGGCTTATTGGTAGATTTTTAAATGCTCTTTCATATAAGAGCAAGACATAAGTGATACAGCAATGTTTAGGGGTTGCAAATGTGTTTTTTATTCATATAGTCCAGCATAATTTTGCAAAAATCGTTCAGAATGTTAAACAAGCATGAAAATTGGAACATAAGTAGGTTTTTATGTTTTCTTTAAAATAAAAGCAGGACACACATGATCCGATGATATTAAGTGGATCAAAATACAGTTACTGTACAAATCTTTCAGGAATGTATCTTCACCATAAATGGATCTATGCCTGAGGCACTAGGACCCCATGGGAGCCAGTAGTTTTAAGGAAGGCTGGTGCTGATGCAAGCCGTGCACATGCCTAGCACCACGAGAATGGCTTGCGGCACCATGCTTTCCTCAGCACCAGCCCCCAACCGCCTCAGTTCTATTTTTCCTGCCGCTGAGTGCACTTCAGTGCGACGTCGCTCACTCTTTGGGAATCAGAACTTCACATCTCTACAACAGCCGCTTTCAGTTTGTTTCAGTTTTTAGTTGTTTAAAGCTAGAGTTCATTGATCTTACCTCGAGAGGGCTCTTGCAGTAGGTATTCACATATAGAACTGACCTGCCAGGTGTCAGGACCCAATGGAAACATTTTTAGCTAGCAGTCTCTGGCAGGCGACCGGCGTCATACGACGTTGGTATAAAGGGACGGTCCCCCAGGCCCGCCTTCCAATTCTTTCCCGCCATCTGCTTGTGAAAGTTCCTCACAGTAGAATAGCGCTCATCAGTCATTCGTCAGTCTGTGAGTTATCAAACTTTTCTACCTGTTTTCTCTGTGTTTCGATTTAATTTCACGATTTGCTATATATGTCATCCCTGACGCCTTCCAAATTGCATAAGAATAAGTGTGACTCATGTGGTTCCCAACTTCAACACAAGGACGGCCACTCCTTGTGCCTCTTCTGTCTGGGCTCAGACTACCCCATGGAGAAGTGCCAGCACTACCAGAAATTATACTCCGCTACCCACAAAAGAAGGCAGCAGTCCCTGGAAGCCCATATCCTAAAGAAGAAAATGGCCTCCATGGAAAAAGAGCTAAGGAAACTCAGGCAGGTGTCCACTTCTCCCGAAGGTCACAAGAAAAAAACGTGACAAGGAGAAGCACCAGGAGTGGGAACCAGATTCCACAGCAGCTGCGACTCCGGCCAGAGTCGCAGCACTTAAGGTAACGTCCCCTCTTGGGGATCGCTCTGTGATAGCCGTCTTGGTGGTTACCAAGAAGGCGTCGCCCCTCCCATCTGGTTCACGCTCGGGCCCTTCAGGAGCCTCCAGGGCAAAGGAGGTCTCTGCTCCTGTGAAGGCTGCTTCTTCCATGTGGCCTTCGGGTCAGAGCAGGTCCGGTAAGTCGGATTTCGGTCCCACCAACGCTCGCCCGGACAAGGCTGCTAAGCCGCTTACCCCTTCAGGTGGGCACCCAGCCAAAACGCCGCCTGACAAGGCCACATCTCCTGCACGGCCTTCCTCAGGCAGGGAGTCTGATAAGTCAGACGCCGGTTCCACTAATGCCCGCCCGACCAAGAAGCCTGCGCCGGACCCCATAGAACAGTCCGACACCCCCGGCTCTCCACAGTGTCCCAAGTTGCCCTCTGAGGTCCCCGTGTCTCCTCAACTGACCCCCAGGGATTATAATCCTACTTCCTCAGTCATCACTAAGGATACTGGGACGCTGCCGTCAGGGAACCCTCCTTCTGGACCAGATCCCCTGACGCCGGACCCTCAGACGCCGGTCAACCCGACGCCATCCGGCATCCCTTTACCTGGCAATAGGCCTATCCTTCCATCAGGTTCTTCAGACCCTATCGAAGGGACACCCACACCGGGCCCGATGCCCATGAGGCCATCGTTACCACCGCCTGGCCCGCCAGCAGGGCCTCTGCCAGGTCCCTCTGCTCCGTCAGAGCCCCGGGTACCCGACACCGCAATATCCGGTGCTTCAATACCTGGCTCCACAGTGTCCGGCTCCCCAGTACCCGATGCCACAATATCCGGCGCCCCAGTACTCGACGCCGGGCTACATGCCGTTGGAAACATAGAAACATAGAATTTGACGGCAGATAAGGACCGCTTGGCCCACCCAGTCTGCCCATTTCCCTGCCTACCGGATAAGCTGCAGATCCTAGTTAACCAGCAGCCTACTTCTTCCTACCCCATCCCCTAGAATTGCCTTATGACTGTCCCATGCATGCTTGAATTCCACCACTGTTTTGACTCCACAACCTCCTCCGGAAGGCCGTTCCATGCATCCACAACCCTCTCTGTGAAAAAATACTTCCTTAAATTACCTCTGAGCCGCCCCCATCTTCAAATTATGGCCCCTTGTTCTTGCACACCTCTTTTTTTTGAAAGATGCTACCCTCTTGGACTTTGTTGATTCCCTTGAGGTACTTGAAAGTTTCTATCATGTCCCCTCTCTCCCTCCTTTCCTCAAGGCTATACATATTAAGCTCCTTAAGTCTCTCTTCATATGTCTTCCAGTGCAGACCCTGCACCATTTTAGTTGCCCTCCTCTGGACAGCTTCCATCCTATCTATGTCTTTGCGAAGACTGGGTCTCCAGAACTGCACGCAGTACTCCAGATGGGGTCTGACCGGCTGTCTGTACAGAGGGATAATAACTTCCTGTTTTCTACTGGTGATGCCTCTCCCCTATGCATCCCAGTATCCCTCCAGCCCTCCTTGCTGCCCTCTCACATTGCTTGCCCACCTTTAGGTCATCTGATATGACTACCCCCAGGTCCCTTTCCATTTTTGTTGTTGTTAGTGTCTCACCCCACATTGTGTACTCTTCCCCTGGGGTTTTTGTTTCCCAGGTGCATTAACTTGCACTTCTTAGCATTGAATCTAAGCTGCCATACATTTGACCATTCCTCTAACCTTGCCAAGTCCCTTCTCATCCTTTCCACCTCACCTTGTGCATCAACTCTGTTGCAGATCTTTGTGTCATCTGCAAAGAGACATACTTTTCCTTCCAGTCCCTCTGCAATGTCGCTTATGAAGACATTGAAGAGGACCGGTCCTAATACTGAACCCTGCGGTACCCCACTAGTAACCCCCTTTCTTCAGAGTGGACTCCATTTACTATTACTCTCTGTGTCCTATTCTCCAGCCAATTTTTTACCCAGGCTGTCATCTTGGGACCCACTCCCAGGCTAACTAACTTGTATATTAATCTTTTGTGTGGGACTGTGTCAAATGCCTTGCTAAAGTCTAGGTAGGCCATGTCCACAGCCCCTCCCTGATCTACTACTTTGGTCACCCAGTCAAAGAAATCTATCAGATTTGTCTGGCATGACCTTCCTGCTGTGAATCCATGCTGCCTTGGGTCCTGTGCCCCTCTGGCCTCTAGATACTCGACAGTTCTTTCCTTCAGAAGTGATTTTATCATTTTCCCTACCACTGAGGTTAAACTAACAGGTCTGTAGTTTCCTGCTTCTGCCTTGCTCCCACTTTTGTGAAGGGGAATCACATCTGCCCTCCTCCAGTAATTGGGTACCACCCCATCCTCCCATGATTTGTTAAACAGGGTAGTCAGTGGTGTCACTAATTCTACCATTAGTTCTTTTAGAATTCTGGGATGAATCCCGTCAGGCCCCATTGCTTTGTCCACCTTCAGTTTTAAGAGATCTTCCCTTGTCAGTCTTCACCATTCATTACTTCTTGGGTGTAAGCGAGGCGCACCATCCCAGGAAACTTTTTTTTTTTTTAAAGTCAGCTCTGTAGCGCCGCCCTCGAGACCCGGCGCATTGCGTCATTGCGGCGGCCGTTAATGCTTCTGAACTCCTCCTCCATCTCAGTTCTGTTTCTCCACCGCATCGAGGCTGCACCTGCTGCGCGGCAGAGAAGTAAGCGTGCCTGATCGGAATTTTTTCGACTCCTCGTCGTTCCTCAGTGCTGCTCTCGACGCCATAACTCGGTAAGACCGTTCCTTTTTGTTTGTAAGGCGTCGAGTGCTTTCCTACTGTTTTCCTTAATTGTTTCATTATGTCGGTTCTGGGCCGGCGTTTTCAGACGGGCGGCCCTATGTGTCGGTGCTCCTGTGGCGGCATTTTTCCATCCGGACCGGCATGATGTGTGTCTTCGTTGCCTGGGACGAACCATGACATGGATCGTCGGCCTTGTTTCTCCATGGACGTTGCATCCTCAAGTCGCGTTCAAGCTCGGCAAGGCCCGCCGACTTCGAGGGCGGCGTCGCTCAAGGGATTCCCAGGTAAGGTCTCTAGGCCCTTCCCCGGGTCCCCTCCGGGCCTATCACGGTCCCGCGGAGGGCTTCCTCCTCTTCTCTTGCTGAAGAGAAGCTTCTCTGCGGTGTCGGAGGCGTCGCGGTCCTTCGGGGCGCGGTGGTACCGCCTCGGCAGTCACCTCCTCGGTGGCAGGCTCCCCAGTGCTCGAGGCCCATGATTTCTGGGCGGATACCAGTGGACCCAGCAGCGCTGTTCCCGGATCGCGCCCGTTGCGGCGCCAGTGATCGAAGTGGCACCGTGGGCGGCGCGGCTCTGGCCCCAGCGGCGTTGGCGGCGCCGTGAGCCAGTTTCTCCTCCTGCAGCACGGGTTGGTTTCCGACACCAGGAGGCGGCGCCGTGGGCCTCGCTGGTGCCGCGGGAGAGGTAGGGCCGGGTCTGGCTGTCGCTGGTGTTCGGGGGTCGTCCGGCGTCGCCTCTGGCACCGGCGCCGCGGGGACCCCTGGGGTGGCCAGTATCGAGGTCCTGCTGGTCTCGTCTTCCTCGGAAGCCAACGACTCGGATGTGGACCCATCCTGGTACCCTCACTCCTCGGAGTCGGGGTCTCCTGTGGCACGGGGTGCCAGGCGGCGCAGTGGGCCTCTCCCACTGTCCCCCCCTCCCATCCTGCCCTGAGGGCTCTCCAGCTGGGGGTGGCCTTGAGTCCCAGAGGGGTGATGTGGTGGGGACTAAGAGAGAGGCTCCCCCTCCCGGGGGACCGGTGACAGCAGCCCTCCCGGGTGCTGTTGCTTCCTCTGGGGGCGGGGGAGCTGCGGTCGAGGAGGAGGGCTCTTTCGGAGTCCGAGGGGTTGAGGGGCAGGGGGACGGGGCCCCGGTCTCTGTTGACCACCTCTGGTGGGGTGGCTAGGAGCCGCAGTGCTGAACCCCGCCCTTCCTTCCGGGGCTCTAGATTGCCCTCTGGTGGCGTTGCTGTGGGCTGCCCTTCTGGAACCATGCAGTCCCGGGTTCGTCACAGGGGAGGTTCTTCCCCTGGGCTCTTCCAGGCTCCGCTTCCTCAGGGTTCCGTCTTGCGGCCTGGTTTGTTGTCCGGGGCTCCGTTCCCTGGATTTCAGAGTCCTGGCAGAGGTCAGTTGCCTCCTCGTAGGTGCCCTTCTCCCATATCTCTGCCTCCACCCCCACTCCCCCGCTCCCGGGCCATGTCGGTCCTACGGGTCCGTTATCCTGGGAGCAGTTCAGGGGTTCTGCGGCGGCCTTCCCCTCATACGTTAGATATATGCATGAGCGGGTCTTTCGACTCTCCCCACCGCTGCAGGAGTCCTCTGAGCATTCGAGCTCTCCATCATCCTCGTCTCCCTCCTCTGAGGGAGAGGAACCCCCTGCTCATCTCTCCTCCGATGCTGATTTCACCGAATATCAGCGATTCCTTTCGAGGATGGTGAGGGACCTTCGGATCTCTTACGTAAGGAGAGACAATACCGAACGGGAGACGCATGAATTCCTTGGAGAGTTCAGTGCCCAGCACCTGGTGGTACCTTCCTGGCCTATCCCCTTCCAGGAGGCGTCTATCCGTTCCTGGCAGTCGTCAGCCGCCCCTTCTCCAGCCCCGGCTGACTGCTGTCGTAGGTATTGTGCCCCCTCGGAATCCCTGGGTACTCTTCCCAACCCGCCCTCTGGCTTGGTGTACCTAGAGACTCCCTCCGGGCACCGCTGCCTGGCGCACGACCGCCCACCGGATCCAGATTCTCTACAGTTCGACTGGTGGGGGCGAAGAGTGTTCTCTTCTTCTCGTGCGGTTGCTTGTATAGCATCTCATCAGGCTCATCACGCTGCCTACAATCGGCATCTGTGGTCGATGCTCTCTCAACTCCCAGCATCAATGCCTGATACGGAGCAAACCAGACAAGCTGTTGCCCTCTCCGCTATAGGCCTGGAGCTGGCAAGACACCAGGCAAGGGCATCTTATGACGCCAATGAGGTGGCTTCCAGGCTTGCGGGGACAGCGATTTGCATTAGGCGGACAGCATGGCTGCGTCTATCAAGGTTGTCACCCCTGGCCCGGCGTAGGGTGATGCGCTCCGCCTTCCGGGGGACCCGTCTCTTTTCCTCCAGAGCTAGGAGACTTTTGCAGGGGCTTCCTCCGTCTCCACGTCCTCGGGAGGCACCTCCTAGCTCTTCTCCCACTTAGGCTTTTCTCTGTACTAGCAGGGTCTTCCCTTCTGTTTCTCACCAACAGGAGGCTGGGGTCTTGTTCCCTCAGGGTTCTACCCTTCCCCTTCTAGGGGAAGGGGCTAATCTCACCAAAGTAGTGAATGGTGAAGATTGACAGGGAAGATATGAAAATTACGTACCTACCGTAATTCTTGATCTTCTCTTGTATCTTCACCATTCATTACTAATCCCACCCACCTTCCCCTCAGTGGCCTCCTTCTGTGGCGTCTCCCCTTCCCGTCTCGTTCTCTCTTTCATTGGCCTTTATGCCAAAAAAAAAAAAAAAACATTTTTTTCTGTCTTTGCCATTCTCTTGAATGGTTTCCAGGGAATACTTTACTCTAAGATTCATTGGCATTATTTGCAGAAGTGCTGGGTCGTGAGGGAGATGCATGACTGTCGCACCGCCATGTTTTCAGGCGAGGCACTTCTGGGACTCTGTCTAACACTGTCTGTGCAGTTATTAGTCCAAGAAGACTTCTGCTAATCAATTACTAAGCCCTGGAATCCCTCCTTCTTTTTCCCAGAGTGAAGAGGAACGAGTACGGTTATAAAATTCTTTTCCTTAATGCTGAGGGAACTCTTTCGGACTACTTTATAGTGCAATCCCTTGCCTTCTCAGGTCATGTTTCCTCATAAGCCTGTTAGCCATGCTCTGTCTTGACACCTTTTACAAGGACCCTTCAGCAGGCATTGCTGCAAGAAAAGCACTTACAGCCGCTGGCTAACCTTGCCAGCTTCAAGTCTCTATCTGCCTTGACATAGCAAGTCCGATTGAGTCCCTCTATATTTTCTTACAAACCGCCTTCAAAAAGGCTCAGTTTCTTCCTATACTCTTCTAGAGCAGCTCTTATCAAGCTGCTCTCGACTTAGTCCTTTCCTAGATGGGCACTTTTCCGGAACAGGGTCTGCTCAATCAGTCCAGGAGCCCTCAACTAGGATAAAGGAACTTGGCATGTTGAGAGTCCAAAGACTCTGCCCTCCTTGGTCTGTCTAGCGGGTTCGGTGAACCTTCTCTTCAGCACTACCAATAGGGATTCTTGCTCCCTTGTTAATTCGAGCCTTAAGCCTCTCAGCCAACAATGCTCGCTGGGCATTATTGCCTCCTCAACATGCCACTCTTTCTTCTTTTCTTTCTACTTCCTTCATCCTTTCTTTCTCCTTCCCTTTTCTCTCTCTCTGTTCCTCCCTAGAGTCGCCCCGGAAAGGAGGCCCTGCGATCCCTTAGGGCAGGAATACTCTCTCCTCTGTCTATTCTCCTTCGGCTTATTCCTTTTTCAGTTTATTTCCTTCCTTTGCTATCCCTTGGCTAGCTTGCCTCGCTTTCTCTTTTTTCACACTATATTTTGCCTCTCCGGCTCACAGAACTGAGATGGAGGAGGAGTCACGTAGCTACTAATGTGCGCCCCTCGCGCATGGCCTAGTCGTCGGTCTCGAAGCGGTAGATAAATGACTTAAAAAAAAAAAAAAAAGCTCCCGTGTGGTGCGCGCCTCCGCTTACACCCAAGAAGTAATGAATGGTGAAGATACAAGAGAAGATCAAGAATTACGGTAGGTATGTAATTTTCATTTCTTTCAGAACCCTTTCTTCTGTAAATGGGCTGGTATCAACTTCTGTATCCAGAGTTGGGTTACAGATACTCCTTCAATGGATACCCTCAATATCTGTATCCTCCTCCTCCTCCTCCTCTTCCACCGCCCACTCCCCATCCGTCGGCAGATCTGAATGAGACCTTGGCCTCCTGGTGGGCTGAAGCCAAGGCTCAGCTCACTTGAGAGGTCGAGAGTTGTCTACCAACGCGGACCTAAGGATCCCCTAATGCCTGAGCGGGAGACTCCTCCCCTTTCCCGACACCAGAAGAGAGCCCTCTGGCACCCGAGGAGGGGAGGATAGGTGCCCCAAGGAATTTCCCAGAGGGGCCGTCCTTCCCCCTCTTAGGGAGTCTTTCTCCACTTCATCAGATACTTCTGACTCTGGCTCAGAGAAGGGCCGCTCTGACCCCGAAGACGAGCCATGTACTCCGGAACGCCCTAGGCCAAGGACTTCTCTGAAGTCTCCAGAGGACCCCTCCTTTCTGGAGTTATTGAGGAAAATCCTGGAGGTACATCAGTGGCAATCAGTGGAGCCAGACCCACAGCGTAAGAAACTCGCTGCTCATCTGAATCTGACCGAGACCGCTCCTACGCTGATTCCACCCTGGATAGAGCCTCACGTGGATCTTGCTTCCACCATTTGGAAACAACCTTCAGTGTTAGTCCCCCTTCCAAGGAAGGCGGACAGGCTATATCAGGCTTCTGAGGGTGTAGACTTCCTTAGCCTCCACCCCAAGGTGGACTCTGTCGTCATGAGCGCCGCTCACGGCCACTTGGCAAATCCCAAACACCTCCGCTCGTCTCCACCTGATAAGGAATCCCAGCTTCTGGACCAATATGAGAAGGAAGATCTATTCCTCTTCTACCCTTGGTATTAGGGCCCTTAATTATGTGGCACAAATGGGGGGTTTTCAGAAGACCATCCTTTGTCAGGTGGAATCTAAATTGGACTCCCTTCCTGAGTCACAGACTAAGCAGGAAGTGGCGGATCTTGTCCTTTCTGCTCATTTGGCCAGTTGACACATGCTTCATGCCTCGTATGACGCAGTGGACACAGCTGGAAGGAGCTCAGCCTTCGCCGTAGGCCTACAGTGTCACACCTGGCTCCGTGTGTCAGGTTTGGTCTCTGAAGTGCAATCCGCTTTTCAAGATGTTCCCTTCAGAGGTTCGGTGCTGTTCGGGGGTGATGTCAAGGACATTGTTACCGAACTGCAGGACAAGGACACTACACTAACATCTGTTAACTCTATGTCCAGGCCCCCTCAAGGGCAGCAGCATCCTTTTCATAGACAAAACCGACAAGGATAAAAGCCACAGGGCAAACAGGCCAACAAACGTCGGGCCCCTCCTGCAACCAAGACTCCCCCCAGCAAAAAAGCCATGGGAGCCTCAGCTGCTGCGCTGGCCCACACCTCCTGACTCCCAGCCTCTCCCACTGTCTCTGGAGGTTCTAGAGGAACCAGTAGGGGGGAGATTCTCCTCCCATCTGCTAGGTTGGGAGAGGATAACGTCAGATGCTTGGGTGCTCCAGTTGATGTCAGCAGGACACTCAATAGAGGTTCTGCAGAAACCACCCCAAAGACCACCCCCCCCCAGTCGTCTTACTCCCCGCAATATCTTCCTCTAGTCCTAGAGGAAATCCTCTCCCTTCTCTTGAAGGCAGCAATAGAGCCAGTTCCCACTCATCTTTGGGGAACAGGTTACTATTCCCATATCTTCCTGGACATAGAGTCTCCACCACTCATTCACACTGATGGGATCTATGCCGGAGGCGCTAGGACCCAGTGGGAGCAAACTTTTTTTGTAGGAGGATCAGCGCCAGAAATGGAGCTGCGAGGAGCGGCGCCACGAGCCTCGGCATGTACGGCATTGACTCTCTCAGTATCAACCCTCCAAGCACCTCAGTTCCTTTTATTGCCCCACCATTGAGTGCGCTACAATGGTGATGTCGCTCGCCCTCCGGGAGTTAAACTTCAAACTAGCAGCATAGTTTTCAGTTCTTTTTTTTGTTGTTTTGTAGTATTTCCTGAATAAAGTACCACTTACTATGGTTTATTATAAGAAAGAAGTCTCAGCCTACATTGACAGAGTCGACCATGAGCGGGTCAGGTGACGGTAGGGAGACTTCTTATGAAAGCTGTTCAGTCAGCCAGGCTGGGTCTGGCCCACCACCCTGTCCGGAGGGGGGGGTCTGATAACGGACAGTCCAATGCCCGGGGGGAGGGGCAGTGCCTCCGGAAGCAAAAAAGAAAACAGTCGCACTCTCAGCACCATTCGGCCTCGTGCTCTTCTTCGACCCATAGGTCCAGAAAGAGAAAGCATCACTCGAGGTCGCCTTCTGGTATGTCTGCGCATTGACGGTCGGTCATTGGGGTCAGTTGCCGGTCTCCTCCGGAGTCGCCGGTTTCTGTCTCCGGTCTCCGACCTCTTTGACATCAGAGCTCTTCCCCGCCTTCTAGTAGGGCTTCAGATGAGCAGTTTCATCAGTGGGCCACTCTGATGGAGAAATGGGCTTGGAGGTTGGTCCAGCTGCCTGGCCCAGTCACTCAGGGGCCCTCGGACCCTTCAGGAGATCAGGCAGGGTGGTTAGGCCTCCTCTTTAACATCTGTATAGGTGACATTGCAGAGGGCCTGGAGAGAAAGGTATGGCTCTTTGCAGATGACACAAAGATCTGTGACAGAGTTGATACACAAGGGGGGGATAGAAAAGATGAGAAGGGACTTGGCAAGCTTGAAGGAATGGTCAGACATATGGCAACTTAGATTCAATGCAAAGAAGTGCAAAGTAATGCACCTGGGAAACAAAAACCCAGGAGAAGAGTGCACAATAGCAGGGGAGGTACTTACAACAACAGAAATGGAAAGGGACCTGGGGGTAGTCATACCAGATGACCTAAAGATGGGTAAGCAATGTGAAAAGTCGGTAAGTAGAGCCAGGGGGATACTGGGATGCATAGGAAGGGGCATCACAAGTAGAAAAAGGGAAGTGGTTATTCCTCTGTACAGACAGTTGGTGAGACCCCATCTGGAGTACTGTGTGCAGTTTTGGAGACCTCATCTACGCAAGGACATAGACAGGATGGAAGCAGTCCAAAGGAAGACAACTAAAATGGTGCAGGTTCTGCAGCAGAAACCATATGAAGAGAGACTGAGAGAGCTTAATATGTATACTCTTGATGAAAGGAGGGACGGGGGACATGATAGAAACGTTCAAGTACCTTAAGGGAATCAACAAAGTCCAGGAGGGTAGCATCTTTCAGAAAAAGAGATATGTAAGAACAAGGGGGCACAATTTAAAGATAGAGGGGGGACGGCTCAGGGGTAATGTGAGGAAATTTTTTTTCATGGAGAGAGAGGTGGATACATGGAATAGCCTTCCTGAGGAGGTCGTTGGGTCTAAAACGGTGGGGAATTCAAACATGCATGGGACAGACACAAGGCAATTATTGTTGGGGGTTGCAGGAAGTAGGCTGTTGGTTAACTAGAATCTGCAGCTTATCCAGTAGGTAGGGAAATGGGCAGACTGGGTGGGCCAAGTGGTCCTTATCTGCCATCAAAGTCTATGTTTCTAGTCCAGCGGCACCT
The DNA here is from genome assembly GCA_016271365.2 of Neoceratodus forsteri. Lineage (NCBI taxonomy): Eukaryota > Metazoa > Chordata > Ceratodontiformes > Ceratodontidae > Neoceratodus > Neoceratodus forsteri. Next base: position 1,057,427,806 of record CM028130.1, on the reverse strand, counting down.
TCTTTGGTGCCGTCGACTCCGCACTCAGGTGTTCTCCCCTCACATGGCTGCGGCGCATGGGGCCACACCGATGCCTCTATCTCCTGCTTCTTTTGCCTCAAATCTTGGTTTTCGGGGCCCTGCATTGGTTTTGGCGCCGTCGGCATCAGTGGCTCGCTCGGCACCGTCCTTGGCATCGATGCGTCTGTTGGCGCCGTCCTTGGCGCCATTGGGCTTCGGCACCGCCCTCGGTGCTGTGCGGCTTTTCTGCGCTGTCCTCGGCGCCGAGGAGCTTAGCGCCGCTCCGGTGCCGTGCGGCTTTTTGGAGTTGTCCTCGGCGCCATGCGCTGTGCTTGGCCAGGTGGCGCCATGCTCTTCTTCAGCACCGAGACTTGGTGTGACATCTTCTAGTCTTCAGGGCTCCTCGACTCTGAACCCCTTTCCTTCCTATTTTCCTTCTGATTTTCACTCCTTTCCTGTCCATACAGTCCCTCCTGGGCTGTCAGGAAAGGATATTGAGCCTGACCCAGACTTTAGGCTGGGTGATAATGGGGAAGGAATAGGATCTAATCCTGCTGCAAAGCCTGTGGTTGAGGACCTGTCATTTAAGTCTCTGCTGAAACATTTGAATTCCACTCTTTCTCTCCAGACAATGGATATCAATCCTGGGAAGCTTTTAAGACTCCAGTACCTTCATGTTCCGAACATCCCTATGGATTTAACTTCCCGGTACAGCCATCCTTTGAGACGCTTTCTCAAATGGTGTGGAATAATCCTGCTCTCATTCCTTCTGTGGCTAAGTCCATAGATAGGAAGTATGCTGCTCCCAAGGATCAACCCATTTTGGCCTCTCAAGCCTTTGCGGACCCTATTGTAGTCTTGGCAGAGAATCATAAGGTTATCCTTCCTCAGACTACTACGGCTCGACCTATAAACAAAGAATCTCGTAAGATAGATACTTTAGGTAAGAGAGTCTTTGCTGCATCCACCCTGGGTATGCGTATTGCCAGCTGCCAGGGCTATTTCTCTCAATATGAGTATATTCTTTGGCATTCACTCAAACAAATGGTTGAATCTCTACCAGAGTCGGACGCTAATTCAGAGCTTCTTCAAACCATAACCAGGGGTATCGAGTCCAACAACCAACAGGTTAAAGCGGCTATGGACTCTTTCAATACTGCCTCCTGAGCGGCAGCGACGGGCATTTCTACCCGCCGTCATTCCTGGCTGTACGCTGAGGCTTCACAGTAATGATGCCCAGCAGCAGGTCATTGGCGTTGCCCTTCGACGGTGTGTATCTCTTCGGTCCTCAAGTAGAACAAGCTCTAGAGGCCACACAAAAGACCAGATCGGCTATTAAATTGGCTCGACCTGCTCCTGCCCTTTCTCGGGGTGGGGGAGTGTTAATAGGCGCCAGTTTCACAACCGTCAGTCGTTTCGAGACAAAGGCAGAGGAGGTTTTAATAAAAACCAAGCCCCTCAGCTTCTAAAGAAAACGCAACAGAAAGCACAAGGGCCCAAAGCTCCCAGTGCCACCTTCTGAGTTTCTGGTCCAAGTCCCACCTCAGCTGCCCAAAGGGGACTCCTTCTTAGCGGTGGGAGGTTGTCTGACTCAATTCTACAACCAGTGGAAGTCCATAACATCGGACAAATGGGTCCTCTGGATAATCCGCAAGGAATATTCCCTCAATCTTTCAGAGAACCATCCGGATTGTCCCCCCCAAACGGCAACCAAAACTGTCAATACTTCAGTCAGAACTTCTCGCATCCAAGATACAAGGCCTTCTGGCCTACTCCCATTGCTTTCTAGTTCCAAAGAAAACCGGGGGCATGCGCCCAATTTTGGACCTCAGAAAATTGGACAGATTTCTTCCCAAAGAGAAATTCAAAATGATATCACTAGGAACCCTGTTACCTTTGCTTCATCAACACGGCTGGTTAGCCTCCCTGGACATGCAGGATGCTTACCAACATATCCCTATTCACCCAAGGCATCACAAATACCTGAGGTTCGTGGCTTTGGGCCAGCATTATCAGTTCAGAGTCCTGCCCTTTGGGCTATCCTTGGCGCCGCAAGTTTTTTCAAAGTGTTGTGCAATTCTCGCAGTGCACCTCAGAAAGATCGGAATGCAAGTGTTCCCATATCTGGACGACTGGCTTCTCGCAAACCCTTCCAGGCAAGGAACTCTCGATGCCGTAGCCATGGCCTCAGCCTTTCTCATGTCCATGGGAGTCCTGCTAAGTCTCAAGAAATCGCAGTTGCAGCCCTCCCAGAAGCTCCTTTTCATAGGAATTCTTCTGGACACCTCCAGTCCGAAAGCTTTTCTACCAGAGGACAGAAGGAGCGATATCCTACAGATGGCCCGATACATCAGAGAGAACAGCTCGGTTCGAGCTATCTCGATGCAAGGATGCTGGGTCTCATGGAATCCTCGGTGTACACTGTACCCCTAGCAAGCCTCCACATGAAAACCTCTCAATGGATGCTCAGTACTCAGTGGTCCCCAGCCATTCATCCTCAGTCCTTTCTAATCAAGGTGAGAGAACCTCGAAGAGGTCACTCACCTGGTGGTTGCAAGAGGACAATCTTCTGGAAAGGTATCCCTTTGCTCCCCTGGATCATCAGATTTCCATTACCACGGACGCGTACCTGATGGGGTGGGGAGCTCACTGTCAGAATCTCCACACGGAAAGTACGTTGACTCAGGACGAGTCCCAGCTTCACATAAATGTCTTAGAAATGAGAGCCGTCTTTTATGCAGTCCGGGCTTTGAAGGACATTCTCTGTCACAAGAACATTCTCCTTCAAACAGACAACAAAGCAGTGATGTATTACATCAACAAGCTGGGCGGTGCTCACTCTTACCCTTTATGCAGGGAAGTGATGAGAGTGTGGAAATGGTGCTTGGAGCACAAGGCTCTAATTCAAGTGGTCATCCTGCCGGGAGTGCAGAATGAACTGGCAGACCATCTCAGCAGAACAGAGACAGATCCTCACGAATGGTCTCTCGAGTCAACCGTAGTTCAGTCACTATTCACAGAGTGGGGAACTCCAGACCTGGACCTTTTTTGCATCCCACTCAACACAAAACTGCCTCTCTTCTGCTCCAGAAATCCAGGGCCTGGCATTTTTTGTCAGGATGCGTTCAGGCTGCAGTGTACAAAACGCTTTCTGTACACCTTTCGCCTCTTCCTCTAATTCAGAGGGTACTTCTCAAGTTCGAGTCCCAGGGGAATAAAATGATCCTCATTGCTCCCTTCTGGCCTCGACAAATATGGTTTACGTTGCTCAACAGTATGTTGAAAACCTCTCCGAAAGCGCTTCCCCTTCAGACGAACCTTCTGACTCAGGGGCCTGTGGTCCATCCCATTCTGAGATCACGTCACCTTCACGCTTGGCTCCTGAAGAGATAGAGGCGAACAAGTTCAATGTCTCTCGCAGAGTTTCAGATATTCTTCAGGCTGCGCGCAAGCCAGCCACTAGAAAAATGTACACAGCTAAATGGAAGCGTTTTTCTCTCTGGTGTGCAAGTCCTCTTTGAATCCTTTGTCCTGCCCACCCAATAAAGTTGTAGAGTACCTTTTAGACCTCTCAAATTCAGTTCTGCAATACTCTACAGTCAAGGTTCATCTTTGTGCTATTTCAGCTTATCATGAGCTAGTACTTTCCTTGTCACTGGCTCAGTTACCTGTAGTTAAGAGGTTTCTTAAGGGAATTCTGAATACCAGACCTCCTATCAGACATCCTGTTGCAGCCTGGGACATTAATCTTGTACTAGACATGCTCACTCAAAAGCCTTTCGAGCCTCTAGCTGCCGGTGAGTTAAAATTTCTCACTTGGAAGACAGCCTTCCTGGTGGCCATTACCTCAGCCCACAGGGTCTCTGAGATACATGCCTTGGTCACAGACCCTCCGTATACTGTGCTTCATAGAGACAAAGTAGTTCTTAAAACCCATCCTATGTTTCTCCCTAAGGTTGTTTCAGAATTCCATCTAAACCAACCTCTGGTCCTTCCTACTTACTTTGCAAACTTCCAAAATGAAGGAGAGCGTACCCTTCATTCTTTGGACGTCAGAAGAGCTCTGTGTTTCTATTTGGATGGAACAAAAGAAATTCGCAAAGCTCAACAACTGTTTGTTTCCTTCAGCGAGGCCCGCCTGGGTCAATCTGTCGCTATCAGATGCATTTCAGCATGGCTGGTAGCATGCCTTTGCCACTGTTATTCCATGGCACAGGTTAAGCTGGAGGGCAGAGTGTACGCTCACTACTAGAGTGGCCGCGACATCCCTGACGGAAATCCGCAACGTGCCCATTGGAGATATTTGCAATGCGGCTACCTGGAGCTCACTGCATACTTTCATCAAACACTGTGCCCTGGATGTCCGTGCTAGGCGACATATTTTGTTTAGCAGAACCATTCTTAATGGACTTCTGTCCTAAATTTGTGAGCTGTTCGTCTCTCCTGCCACCCACTCGGGGGATTATTAGCTCGGTACTCTCCCATCAGTGTGAATGAGCGGTGGAGACTTTATGTCTAGGAAGATATGGAAATTATGTACCTACCGTAATTCTTGATCTTCTTGGACGAAGTCTCTACCACTCATTCACACACACACACCCACCATCCCCCGAGCTCCCCTCTGTTGTTTGGTCTTCACTCCCTCAGTCTTTAGGCTGTGAAGACTTCTTTCTTGACCCTTCTTATACGGGTCTTCCAGACTATCTTAGGTCCGGTTTTTGTTAGGCTATCCTTCTAGGTTAGTTACGCTGCACCTCCTCGGAAAAAAAGGTACTGAGGTGGTTGGAGGTTCGATGCCGAGACAGTCATTGCCGCATGAGCCAAGGCTCACGGCGCCGCTCCTCCACGGCTCCATCTCTGCTTTATTCCTCCTGCAAAAATGTTTGCTCCCGCTGGGTCCTAGCGCCTTCGGCGTAGATACCATCAGTGAGAATGAGTGGTGGAGACTTCATCCAAGAAGATCAAGAATTACGGTAGGTACATAATTTCCATTTCTTCCTAGTTCCAAAAAAGATGGGAGATCCGAAGCCTGTCCTAGACCTCAGCTCCCTAAACATGTTCGTGGAGTACAAACGCTTCAGAATGCTCTCCTTGCAGAGCCTTCTACCTCTTCTTCGGCATGGAACAGTGACTATGCGCTCTGGACAAGCAGGATGCCTTCCTGCATATCCCCATATGCCCTTCCCACTGCATATTCCTTTGTTTTTGCATTCAGGGGGACCACTACCAATTTAATGTCCTCCTATTTGGTCTTTCTTCGGCCCCCCGAGTGTTTACCAAATGCCTGTCTGTGGTAGCAGCCCACTTGCTTACCCATGGAGTTCAGGTATTCCCGTACCTGGACGACTGGCTCCTCGCGGCTCCGTCTAGGGAGGAACTCCTGCACTTCCTTTCCCTTACCCTGCAGGTTTTCTCCAGCCTGGGTGTCACCATCAACCAGGCCAAGTCCCATTTGGTCCCTTGCTAACGCCTTCAATTAATAAGGGTGATTCTGGACACGACCACCGGCAAAGTCTTTTTGCCTCCGGACAGGGTAAACACCCTTCAGACTCAGGCCTGTCTTCTGTCCAGTCTTAGGAGGGTCAGAGCCAGGTCAGTCCTCCGCCTCCTTGGGCTAATGACGGCTGCCATTCCGACAGTCCCACTCACTCGGCTCCATATGAGGATCTCTCAATGGACGCTTCAGTAGCAATGGTACCAGACCATGGACAATCTAGACCAAGAGGTACTGGTTTCTGATCCCATGATCAGGGACTTGCAATAGTGGATGGTTCAGGAGAACCTATGCCTGGGAATTCACTTCTACATCGAACCCCCCTCCCAGACATTGACGACAGATGCGACAATATGCACGTAGTCGTATCTCAACAAGCAGGGAGGAACACGTTCCTACCCTCTGTGCTGGGACACAATGAGAGTCTGGTATTGGGCAACCCAGCATCACCTTCCCTTGACTGTGGTTCACGTTCTGGGAGTGGAAAACACACTGGCACACCAACTCAGCCAGTCCTCAGCCAGGTCCCATGAATGGGAGTTAGATCAACAAGTCGTAAACAACATCTTTCAGCGATGGGGACACCTCAGATAGACCTCTTTGCCTCTCCCAAAAACGCAAAACTTCCTGCCTTGTGCTGGCTCACTCCAGGGCGAGATCTTTTGTGGTGGGACGCCCTGTCTCTCGCTTGGAGGGACAGATTCGTTTATGCCTTCCCTCCCATTCCTTTAATTCCGAGGGTCCTGAACAAACTCAGATCGGAGAGAGCTAAAATGATTCTCATCACTCCCTTCTGGCCCAGGCAAGTTTGGTTCTCTCTTCTGCAACAGTTTTCAGAGGAACCTCCTCTTCCTCTGTTGCAACAATTGTTGGCCCAGGATCAGGGGACCCTTGTTCATCCAGGTCTCAAATCTCTTCATTTACATGCGTGGTTCCTGCAGACGTAGCAAAAGCCCACTTCAGAGTCTCTCCTCTCGTAGTGGACATCTTGGTAGAGGCCAGAAAGCCTTCCACCAGGTCCACCTACGCCATGAAGTGGAAACGATTTTCTATTTGGGCTAATTCAAAAGACTTTGAACCTTTTTCATGCCCAGCCAGTAAAGTCCTGGACTACATGCATCATCTCTTCAATCTGGGTCTCAGCCATTCCTTGTTAAAGGTCCACATGGCCGCTAGTTCAGCCTACCATATTCTCTTTGGAGACAGGACTTTTGCTCAGTTGAAAGTCTCCAAGACCTTCCTCAGAGGGGTTCTCCATTTGAGACCCCCCCCCCCCATCCACATTCCTGCCCCTCTTTAGGACTTGCATTTTATTCTGGAGAAGCTTACCCTGCCTCCCTTCGAGCTGGCAGCTACAGACAATTTAAAGTTCCTTTCTTGGAAGACACTCTTCCTAGTGGCCATTACTTCTGCTCTGTGTATTTCGAGGCTTCAGGCCTTGATGTGCAAAATCCCGTACTTGATTTTTCACAAGGAACGTGTGGCTCTACACACCAACCCTAAGTTTCTCCCTAAGGTGGTGGCTGAATCTATTCTGAATTAATCCATTGGGTTACACGCTTTCTTTACACAACATGCAAATCAAGGGAAATACCTCTTGTATACTTTGGATGTTCACAGAATATTGAGATACTACACCACTTGTACTAAGGATCTCAGGAAGACTGATCAACTTTTTGTCTCTTTTTCTTACAAAAGGGGAAGGCAATGCTGTCTCTAAGCAATGCCTATCAAAATGGTTGGCTCATTGTATCACTTTCTGTTACGACAAGTACAACATGACCCTGCCGGGTCAGGTCAGATGTCACTCCACCACAGGAGTAGCTGCCTCTATGGCTTGTTTCAAGAATGTGTCAGCGGTAGACATCTGTGCAGTCGCAACTTGGACTTCTGTCCATACCTTCACGAAACACTTCAGTTTGGACATTGTCTCTCACTGTAGAACAGGCTTGGGGTTGGCTGTTTTACAAGGTTTCCTTCAATGAGACCCGTTCAGCCTGAAGTTCCATGCTATGGATGACAGTCCTCCTCCCGAGTACTTTCCCTTATTCCAGACTGCTTGGGACTCAGTCCTCTGTGTATGAATTCCTACTGCAAGAGCCCTTTTGAAGTAAGATGGTACAGTTACATAAGGACTTACCGTAACAGTAGATCTTCGAGAGGCTCTTGCAGTAGGTATTGCCTTCCTGCCCTCCATCCCCCTAACCGGTTTTGGCTCCATTTCAATGGGGGGAAATATCCTCTTCTAGGAGCATGGATATGTTAATCATCCACACTCATTGGCATGTCCCCTTCCACTTTAAGTTGGACCAGAAGTCTTCAAGCTGGCTCCTCCCACCCACCTGGGTGGTATATACCTCGGCTCCGCCCGATGACGCCAGATCTTCCTTTCTGCTGGAAGATTCAGGTTGCCTCCCTCGTGCTCATGCATCTTGTAAGCCCTGGCTTTCAAACCTTTGGTTATTCCGAAAATTCATATTGTTCGTGTTAGCGATCGCAAGTACGCTGCTTCGATTATGGAAGACAAGTCTTCCCCTGGATTTCATCGGTGCCCTTGCGGCCAGAAAATGTCGTGCACCGATGCCCACACTGCATGCGTCTATTGCCTTGGTGTTGACCATGACACCTTGAAATGCGATATGTCTCTCGTCTTTCATCCCAACGTCCTCGTCGACCATCTCACATGCCTGAAACTGGGGCGGCGGAGAAGAGGAACCCTCCGGTGAAATCCAAGGAGGATCAGTGGGCGGTTTCCACGACTGCGGGATCCGCCGAGCAATTGTAATGCATGCAGGTGTTCGAGGAGGAAGCAGCTTGTGCTGCAGAGACTTCTTGGAGCTTCTTCGTTCCGCTCAACCTGGGCTCCACCTTCTCGGGTTCCTTCTGAGAGTTGTGCCAGTCTCTCCTGAACAAGGGAGAGGCACCTGCGGGCTCGCACTCCTCTTGATCCCATAAGCGAGATAAGGATCCAGGATCGTCTTTGTCTTGACGGAGACGTTCTTGGGAGCGGGAGAGATCTTGATCCCAGGAACAAGCAGTCTCGACCTCAGTCAGGATCGCTTTTTCAGCCGCTGGCTTTTCAGCCTTGCCGTCAAGTCAGTCGACCAAGTTGTCGATCGACGATGTTGAGTTCGTGATCAACCCAATCGATCCAATTTTGCCAGCTCCAGTCAATGAATTGCTCAATCGAACCCCTAATCTGGTCTTTCCAGATGATGAGACCCAGCCTGCTGGGACTCCTGTTGAAGAAGTGGTCCCTGATCCTGGGATATCATTGGTCCCGCCGGTGTCTCCTGAGCGACCAGGTCGGCCTGTGCGATCTCGATCGAGGTCTCGGACCTCATCGACTGACAGGCCGAGGAAGAGCCATAAAAGCGCTCTAAGAAGAGGCAATGCCATCGTCGTCCTTGTCCTCCTCTGATGAGGAGAGGCTCCAGCGGAAACTCCATCAGCGCTATGAGAACCTCATGCGGCAACAGCTGATATTGACCAGGCACAAGCCGACTCCAGCCTCTACCCCAGCCATTACCTGGCTTTCGCCTCCTAGGCCAAAGCCAACTCCTTCAGAGCTGATTAAATCGGTTCCCCCATCCGCAGAGCCGGCAAAACCACCAGTTCGGCCAAACGGTCTCTCTACCGATTGTGGTGAAACCACCGCCCAAACAGCCTGTGGGAGGGGCTCCTTCCAAGGAAGATAGACCAGACACAGGGCTTCCTCAGTGGTTGTCGGTCATGGTCACTCCAGACCGCCCTCAGCGGGTCGAAGGTGACCTGGGCAGTCGGCCATTATACCTGGGTTCCTCGGATTCGAACATCACTGGCTTGCATTCTCATCCAGGAGATGATGAATCAACCATTGACTTAGAGATGGAGGAAGGTCCCTCGTCTTTCCACGGGATTCTTCGCCTCATCTCTGACTGTACAGTGGTGCCCCTGGAGCCCATCCAGAAAAAGGCAGAGTACCCTCTTACTGACATCCTTAAGATAGAGGATACGCTGATGGAGGCCTTTCCTGTGGCCGAAGCTATCGTTGGCCTGGCCCTAGAACTTTGGCAGCATCCTGCCTCTTGTCCAGCTCCGTCTACCCGCATGGCCTGCAAATATGTGGTGCCCATGGGGTCCCTTGCGGGATTCACAGAGCACCCTTCGTCCGAGAGCCTGGTGACTGCCTCTGTGTTCAGGTGTACTGCAATTCTGCCGACACTGACAGACCTCCTGATAAAGAGTCCAAGCTTTTGGACCATTCAGTCAGGAAGGTCTGTGCGGCTTCCTCCTTGGGCTTTCGTCAGGCAAGTTCGGCTGTCATCATGGCACACTTCTCTCACACCCTTTTAGGGTTGCTGGATGAAGTCCTCGCACATCTCCCCATGGACATGCAGACCATGGTCAAGCAGGTCCGGGACCAGGGTCAAGCTGTTACCAAACAGCAGCTTCAGACGGCCCTGGACATTGGGGATTCTTGTGCCCACTCAATGGCTGCCGCAGTTGCCTCTCATCACAGGGCTTGGCTGAGGCCTTCCTCCTTTCCAGCGGGTACCCAACATAAACTAGCTGACGTGCCATTCCTCGGGACCGACTTGTTCGGCCCAGGAGTGGCCGGTCACCTTCAGCGCATTGAGCAGTCCAGTGCCACCTTAGATGCCACTTCTGCCAAGGGTTCTTCAGGCAAGAACCAGCAGAAGAAAAAGAAGCAGCTTTGATGCCTGAAAGGCGCATGACAGATAAAGTATTATTATTATTATTTTCAGCTTTCTTCCCCTGCGGCTCAGTAGTCCTCCTTTCAAGGTTGACAACAGCAACAGGCTCAGGCTTGGTGCCCCCGGCCTAAGCCTGGATCCCAACAGGCCCGGAAAGGAGGCCAAGGGTCAGGTCCTGGAGCCTCTTCCTCCAACCCTGCTCAGTGACGGGGTGGGGGCTGTCATCCCCTCTCCCATCACCTCAGCTCTGGGTCCTCTTGTGGGGGGCTGGCTCCGCCACTTCCTTTCCACCTGGTCCGTTGTCACTTTGGACAGGTGAGTCCTCGAAGTGGTCAGTCGGGGACTGCCTCTGGAATTTGAGCAGTACCCCCAAGCCGAGCCCGCGCCCCTCGGGAGGAAAGAGTATCCGCTCCGACCCAGTCAGCTCTCCGAGACGACATCGCTCAACTCCTCCTCAGAGAGGCAGTAGCTCCAGTGGCAGATCCTCCAGCAGACCCAGGCTTTGTCTCCATGTACTTCCTGGTGCCCAAGCGGACAGGGGGCTGGTGCCCCATTCTAGATCTGCATGATCTGAATCAATATCTTGGGTCACGTACCTTTCAGATGGTCACTCTGTCCCAGATCATACCATCCTTGGAATGAAACATGTGGTTCTGTTCACTGGATCTGCAGGACGCGTTCTTTCACGTTCCAATCCATCTGTCCCATCAGCGGTTCCTCCACTTCAGGGTCAAAGGGACCCTGTACGAGTTCTGAGCCATGCCGTTCAGCCTGTCATCGGCCCCACATATCTTCACTAAATACATTGCAGTGGTGGCAGCCCATCTCAGGCGTCGGGGGCAGGATTTATCCTTACCTCTACGATTGACTCCTAGCAGGTTCCTCCCAACAGGAGGTGGAGAGGTCCAGGGACCTGGCCCTCCAGACCTGCTTCCAACTCGGCCTTCTGATCAGCAAGGCCAAGTCTGAACTCGTGCCTTCTCAGGTGATGGCTTCATCGGGGCAGAGCTCGACTCTTGTCAAGCCAGAGCTCGGTTCCTGGCATACAGGGTGGAGGTTCTTTCCTCCTTTGCCCAATCATTTCTGGTTGGGCAATTGTGCACTCACCGAGACTTTCTGTGCCTTCTGAGTTACATGGCGGCGTGCACCTCAGTGGTCCACTGGGCCTGGTTGCACATGCGCCCCCTCCAGTGGGAGCTGGCCGCGCAGTGGACTCAGAACCACGGTCATTCGACCAGCTGATCACTGTGACCCAGAAGATGTGAGACACTCTCCAATGGTGGACCACCCCAGACCAGTTGCAGGAAGGGATCCCGTTTGTCCACCCCGACAGTCGTCCTCATGACCGATGCCTGTCTCATGGGCTGGGGAGCCCACATGGGGGACAAAAGGGCCCACAGGCTCTGGTCCCCCGAGAGGAGTCCCGAGGCCACATCAACCTGTTGGAGCTCGGGGCAGTCAGAGTGGCACTGTCAGCTTTCGCTCCTCAGCTCCGGGGTCAAGTGGTTCAAGTCCAGACGCACAATGCCACGACCATGTACTACCTCAACAAACAGGGCAACATGCACTCCCGTCTGCTGTGCAAGGAGGCGATCTGCATCTGGACCCTCGTGAGCCGATTGGAGGCAGATCTCTTAGCCATCCATGTGGCAGGAGTCTCGAACCATTTGGCGGATGCTCTCAGTCACTTAGGCCAGACATCCCATAAGTGGTCTCTCCATCCAGAGGTAGCTTACACTCTATTCTCCCATTGGGGCAAACCGTTGGTAGACCTGTTTGCCTCCAGGGAAAACACCAAGCTCAGGCTGTTTCATGCCCACCCCCCTCAGCAGGGCTCGCTGCAGGGGGAATGCCTTCTTGAGGCCGTGGACCCCAGGCCTCCCCTATGCCTTCCCTCCATTTTCCTTGATCCACAAGGTGCTCCTCAAGGTGAGGAGGGACAAGGTGAAGGCGATCCTGCTAGCCCCAGACTGGCCATGCCAGTTCTGGTATCCAGATCTCCTCAGCCTCAGCTGCAAGCCCCCGGAGCGGCTTTCCACACACCCGGACCTGATCTCTCTGTCAGGAGAAGGTATTCCTTCTGGACCTTCAATCCCTGCACCTCACAGCCTGGTACCTGAGCAGCTAGAGTTCCAGACTTTGGGTCTTTCCGAAGATGTTTACACCTTGGTGGAGGCATCCAGAAAGGAATCGACCAGGAAATGTTATGCTTTCAAATGGAAAAGGTTTTCCATTTGGTGTCAGAGCAAGGGCCTGGACCCTTTGTCCTGTTCTGTGGCTAACATTCTTGACTACCTTTGGTCTCTCTCTCTCCAAAGGGGGTCTACGGTCATCGACCCTTAGGGTGCACCTGGCAGCCATCTCTGCTTACCGGGCTTTGGCCAGTCAGCCGACATTGGCGCAGGAGACAGTGGTCGGGCACTTTTTCAAAGGCTTGGATCACATATCCCCTCCAGTGCATGAACCTCCACCTCCGTGGGATCTACTCCTGGTACTGGCAAAGCTTATGGGCAAGCCATTCTAACCAATGCACAAGTGTGCCTTGTCACACTTATCGTGGAAGATGGCCTTCCTGGTGGCTATCTCGCCTGCCAGAAGGACAGGGGAGCTTCAGGCGCTCTCGGTGGACTCTCCCTTATTTGGTCTTCCACAGGGATACGGTTGTCCTGCGCCCCACCTGAAATGCCTTCTGAAGGTGGTTTCAGAGTTTCACCTTAACCAGGTGTTGACTCTGCCAGTATACTACCCTAATTACATCTCGGAGGCCGAGTACAGGCTCCATACTTTGGACCTGAGATGTGCTCTCTCCTACTATAAGGAGAGGACGGCAGAAATTTGGGGAGAGGTTCACCAGCTGTTTGTCACCTACACTGAAGCTGCTTCTGGCAGACCTGCAGCAAAATGGACCATTGCAAGGTGGATTACATCATGCATAGGTCTGTGCTATGAGTTGGTGAGCAAGAAGCCTCCTAGAAGGATAAGAGCTCATTCTACCCGCCATACTGCTGCAAGAGTGGCTGCTTCCAGGGACGGGGCGGACCCAAAGTGTATACCACCCGGTTGGGTGGGAGGAGCCAACCTGAAGGCTTTTGGTTCAACTTAAAGTGGAAGGGGATATGCCAATGAGTATGAATGAACAACATATACCACTCCTAGAACTGCTGTTACAGGTGAGTCATGCTTCTTTTGGCCTTTGGCGGGAAATAACTGGAAGGCGGGCATTATACTGACATCGTATGATGCCGGTCACCTGACGTGGGGGCAGTCCCCCGCCAGAGACTGCTAGCTAGAAATTTTTCCATGGGGTTCTGACGCCTGACGGGTCAGTCCTATATGTGAATACCTACTGCAAGAGCCTCTCTCGAAGATTTATTGTTACGGTAAGTTCTTACGTAACTGTACTTTTTTGTTTAAGTTGAGTGCTTTTATGAAAACTTTTCTGTCAGTTTTCTCTCAGCCTTACTGAGTCTAGTCAGGACATCGCTACAGGATTATGGAAGGGAGCCTTAGGGCAAACTGCTCCAGTGGTGGGGGCCGTGTCCAGTCCACTTTTCCGCGAGGGAAGGGTATTGAACACAGGTGGCCCTGTGCTTGGGGGAAGGGCAGTCCTTCGAAGCACAAACAAGAAGGATGGTTCCTGATTCCATTTGGGTTCTAAGTGCCGCTCAGCCTCGAGTTCTTTCTCCCATCTTTCAGGGTAAGAAAGAAACGGTACCACTCTGTCGCCTTATGGGATGTCTTCTATGAGACCCTTGGTTCCTGGTGCCGTGGTGCTTTCAGCACCATCCACGGTGGCATGGGCTTTGGTGCCGGGATACTTGAGACCTCTGTCCTGGGGTCTCCTCTCTGTCCTTTAGGGGGGTCCCCAGTGGGCAGTCTTCCCTGGGTAGCCTTTGGAGCAGCAGGAGTAGCATCAGGCTAGGGTCTAACTGCTGGTGGGTCCAGTCCCTGGTATTTGTGTGTTGATGGCACTGATCCCACAGATGAGGCCCCCAAAGCCAGTTAGATCGTTTGGCTTTGGCAAAGGCCTTCTGCCCTTGCTGGTGACTGTGCCGCTGACTTGCACCCCTACCTTGTGTCACTTGGCAGGACCGGCCAGGTACCACTCTGGTCACCTCAGTGCAGCTGGGGTCGTTGGTGCCCCGGGATTGGCGTTGGTGCCAAGTTCAGCCTTCTAGGCCTGTCTTGGTGCCTTATTAGCCCTGGTGCTGGTTCAGATCTTTCAGCATCTCACTGGCGCTAGAGTTTCTCTCTCTCTCTCTGTCCTGCCTTGGTGCCAGTTTGCTGCCTCTAGTGTGTAGCGCTGGGCCCTGCACCACAGTGGGCCAGTGCCATGTTTGACCCAGCAGCATGTTTGGCCTGGTAACATGTTTGGCCCAGCACCATGTTTGGCCTGGCACCATGTTTGACCCAGCGCCATGTCTGCCCTGGTGCTGTGTTGGCTCGGCATCATGTTTGGCCTGTGCCCTGTCTGCCATGGCGTCATGTCTAGGCCTGTGCTGTCTGGCAGGGATCCAGCACCGTGTCTCCCACAGTATCCGGTGCTATTCTACCTCCAAGTACCATGCCATATCTGTCAGCACTCTGGTGCTGTGTCCAGTGCCCTGTCTGCTGCCTGGTCCTCTCTAGGGTTCTTGGCTTCGGGGCTACTCCCCTTAACCTACCTCCAAGGGGGTCTGTTGGACTATGAGTCTAATTCCATCCTCCTCTCCCTGAGGATGATGAGGACTTCCTAGCTTGGTCTCTCCCAATGCAGGCCCTTCTGTTGTACCTCAGATCTGGCCCTTTCTGGTTTTCCTAGCTCCTGTTCTTTTTTTCTCTATTTCTATCCATTCAGAGCTCTCATTCCCCTGATTAACAAAAAAAAAAAAACAATATGGGGGTTCTACTAATGCAGACCGTGGCCTTAGCAGTTGCTAACTTTCTTTTTCTCTACAGTTGCTTCCATGGATAAGCTTAAAAAAAAAAGGTGCCTTGCAATGCCCCTACGCACCTAAGGAATTTAGGTTCCAGGTTGCCTTAGTTCCTCCTTTCTGCAGCTCTGCAGAGTCTGGAAAGCTCATCTTTAACTCTTTTAGCAACTGCAGTTCATAGTGTCTCCAGCTGTGATTAAAGCTCACCCTCCTTCCAGAGGGCAGAATTTTACTTCTCCTGCAGATAGTTCACAGCACAGTTTTTTTTTTTTAAGCTTACTCCAGGCAACGCAGGCTAGCTCTGACAGGAAGTAGTCAGGGCCCTAGTTAGATCGCTCACTTATTAGTCAGTGGAGGTCAGTCTCCTCCAGGTTTTCCCTTTCTTAACTGGAGCCTTGCTTGATACTCTTCAGATACCTCCATGTTGGAGTGGGCAACCCACTAGAAGGGCTCCAAACACAAGGTGTCTGGAACCCGATTCTGACTCCTGTCCTTCAGTATTCTAGAGGTGCTGTCTCCTTTGTGTGGCCCCTGGGCCTTGGTGGAACTCGTCGGCCACAAAACAGTCCCCTTCCGGTCAGACAACAGTCTGGGAAATGTTTCACAAGCAGACAACAAAGAGCTCTGTCTTCCACTTCTGCAGAGAAGTTATGGATATGTGAGAAGAGGACATGGAGCAGGGGATCATACTCCAGACAATCTATCTGCCAGGAGTCTTGAATACTCGGCAACATGAGCTTGGCCAACCTCAGGTCCATCCTCACGAATGACTTAGCAACATCACTAGTTGATAGATGGGCACTCAATATGCGGGCCTTTTACATGCCCACTGTACGCCAAACTGCCTTGTTTCCACCGCAGATATCTAGGTCAGAGTGTTTTCTGTGTAGATGCCTTAGACTGCTATGGCAGATCTGCACACATTTCCCTCAATTCTCCCACCCCCACCCCACCCAGTGCAGAGGGTATTGCTTGAGCTACAGGCACACAGAGCGAGATCATTCTGATCGCACCTTTCTGACCTCGACAAATATGGCTTCCTCTGTTGAACAAACAATTAGTAAACAGAGGATCCTTCTTCTCAGGTTGGGCTGATTGTTCAGGATCTGCTAATCCATCCCATCCTCCGCTCCCTACTCCTTCAGGCCTGGCTCCTGAAGAGAAGGAAGTCAATAGGTGCAAGGTATCTCGGTATGTTTCTCAAGTACTGCCTGTAAACCTTCCACTAGGAAAACTTGCACAACCGCATGGAAGAGTTTTTTCATCTGACACTCCAGAACTTACATAGAACCCTACTGGTGTCTAGCTGTCTGTGTTCTGGAGCTCTTGCTGGACCTTTCTGATGCTGGATTGCAGGATTCCACAGTCAAGGTCTGATTCTGTGTTATATCTGTATGCCTTCAGCCCTCAATCCCTCTGTGTGGCTCAACTACCTCTTTTGAGGTTCCTTAGGGCACCTTTTTCACAAGGCCCTTCTCCAGAAGCTGCTGGTTCACTGCAAAATCAACCTTGTGTTGCCCATACTCATGTGCAAGCCCTTTCAGCCTCTTGCAACATGTGAGCTCGGATACTTACTTGGAAAGCACATCTCCACTACCTGTTTCTTCTGCTCATGGAGTATCTGTATCAGTACTTTGATTGCAGATCCCCCGTATACTGTTTTCCACAGGGATAAGGTAGTGCTTTGCACATGAAGTTCCTAAGTGGCATAGGGGCTTCTTATCTTCTCGTCAGCTTCCAGGATGGCAGGGAGCTCCTTCTCCATCCTCTTTGTTCGGAGAGAGGGGCTGCACTTTTACCTGGGCATATCCAAGATTCAAGCTATCCCGATAGCTTTTGGTCTCCTTCACTCCCATTTATAGGTCAGCTTCTTTCAGTCAGTTACATTCTGTCTGGATGGTGAACTGTCTGCACCTCTGCAATGTCATGGCACAGCTCATGCTGATAGGTCAGGTACACGTCCTTTTCACCCCTAAAGTTATTGCATCCTTCACACTGGTTCCCTTGTACCTGTCGGTGATACCTTGCAAAGCTGTAACTTAAACCCAAGCGCCTGCTGGTTACGCTCTCTGACCTGGATGTCACTGCCAGGCAGTATGCTATTTTTGGCAAGTCTGGCTTGGATGGACTCCGGTCCTGAGTGAGTTCTTTACACCCTAGCCATTGGATTTTATCTAAGCTTGGTACTCTGACCCATCAGTGGGAATTAATGGTGAAGATACATTCCTGAAAGATATGAAAATTGCATACTTACCGTAATTCTTGCTCTTTTAGGAGTATCTTCACCATTAATTCACACGCCCACCTGCCATCCCCCTAGCTCACTCCAGTATCTTATTGGCCTTCTCCCTTGTTCAAGGCTTGAACTATGAAGACACTATATTACTCTCTTGTGCAGGTAATCAGGTCTCCTTATGCCCTGAGCATAAGTGCATGACCAGTAGTTAGGTTATACTGCACCTCCTTGGTAAAAAAAAAGTAACTGAGGTGGTTGGGCTGACACCGAAGTGAGCCTGGCACTGCAAGCCACACACACAGCTTGCCTCAGCACCAGCCCTCCTGAAAAGTTCTGGCTCCCACGGGATCCTAGGACCTCCGGCAGAGACCCGTTAGTGTGAATTAATGGTGAAGATATTCCTAGAAGATCAAGAATTATGGTAAGTACATCATTTTCATTTACATGAATAATACCAAAAATACACATACATTTGACTCTTTGTTCCACAAATATGTTTCTAGATTCTTATAAATTACACCAAATAACCTTTCAAACTCTACATCACTACTTCCTCATGGGCAGAGTGGCATCTAGGAGCCTTCGCAAGTCATTGGTCCCCCACCCCCCCGGGTAGTCCCTAGAATCTCCTCCTGCCATGGGCAGCAAAGCTTTTTCTGTCTTTGCCCCCTCCCTCTGGAACAGACTCCCTGCATTGCTCTACTCATCCATCTCCCATTTCTCTTTCAAAAACAATCTGAAGCCAAATGCCACTGTGCACCTGGGTAATCTCGGGCATCCCCATTCTCCACCCCCCCGCCCCAACCTATGGCTGTGTCACACCCTCTCCTGCCCTCCACCCTCCTCCAGTGGGGTTAAGTATATTGCTTCCCTACTGTTCATTGCCACTGCACTTATTTTAAGGTGGATTGTTGCACTGTAATGTGAGTACTCGTCTGCCTGATGACCTGTTTACCTGGATACAGTTGCACTTTATTTTTATTGTATCCGATAATTTGATACCATATGTATGATCTCTGTGTTTCTGTGACTATGTATTTTACCTGTCTGCTGGCCTTAAATGGCACCATGTATCTTATGTAACTTCTTTACGTAAAGACCCCTTGTACTGTAACTCCTACACTCACGTTTGAAGTCTGTACTATTGTGTGTTTACCTGTATTTGCATTGTTTAATGCACCATGTTTGTGGCTCAGGTCGTGACTGAAAACAGTCTTCTGGATCAGTGCACCTACCCGGTTACTAAAGATGTAAATAAATAAATACTTTAAACCAAGCGTGCAGACCTTTCGTTTGAATGTAATCTTGTATCGTGTAGTAAAATGTTCAAAATTATTGTACAATTTGAAGTATACAGATAATTGTGATTTAGAGATGTTCTGTCATCTAAAGACAAGCAAACCCTCATTATGTTACCTTTAGAAATATGTATTATAGCTATCTTTAAAGATAAACTTTCAAAAAGATTGCTTCAAATGTTAATGAAATGAAAGCAAGATATGTTTACAGTCACTATCTCACAGAAGCTTACTTCACACAAGTAACATTCTGTGATCACACATAATCAGGTTACAGAATTTCAATATTAAATACCTGTTACAGTTAAATCAATCATTATGTTGTCTTGCACGCGCAGCGCAGACAACATATCGTGGTACCTTGGAGTGGAGAAGCAGGTTTTGGAGGTGCGTCCATGTGTTGGTGGCGCCCACTGCTTTTTTCTGGCCGGGCTTTGTGGCACCAATGGCGTAGCACGCTGTCTATGATAGCAGTTGAGAAGTCTGCCACCAACCTGAAAGAAATTCGCCGTTGCAATCAGGGAGCGCCCCTTAATTGGAGAATCATCTGATCTCATCTGTGTCAATCTTCACCATTTATCACATTTGGGTTCTGGCCAGAGTTCACAACCCCGTGGAAGCTTTTTTTTTTTTCTTGATGAGCAGAGTCAACGCACCGACAGCGCCGCCCTCGAGGCCGATGCACTGCATGGCGTTCACGGGTTGGCTGTTAGGTGTCATTGTCCCCGCCTTCCCCCCAGTTCTTCGTCTCCCACCATAGAGGTCTCACCTCATGGGGAACTGCTATCAAGCGTTATCGTGTCTCGATTCCCGAGTTTTCGACGCCAAGAAAAAAAGTTACCTGCCGGTTCCATTTCACCCTCTTCGACTCCGCTGTGGTAAAACTGTTCCATTTTAAAATTTTCAGCGACGTCAAGTCTTTGTTTGAATTGTTCTTCTGTCGATAATGTCTCGGTCGGAGGGCAAAAAATAGATAAAAGCTGGGCGGCCCTCTATGCGTCGGTGCCCGTGCAGCCGCAAGTACTCAGTTATCGACCAGCATTATCGTTATCTTGCGTGTCTTGACCTGCTTCATGACATGGATTCGTGCGACACCTGCTTCTCCATGGACCGCCGTGTCATCAAGCAACATGCGCGGAAAGTTGGACGAGCTCCGCCGACTTTCAGGGGATGGGCACGTACGCGTCGGACCAAGCCGGGTCTCTCAGCCTTTCCTCCGGTCCCTCCGGTTCTATACAGAGTGCGGAGGAGGGGGCTTCTGCTTCTAGTAGCCTCACCATGGCAGAAGCCCTTCCACGGTGCAGGAGGCCAGTCTGTTCCCCTGGGAAGCGGGCGGGAGAGCACCACTGTGGCAATCGCCCGCCGAGGCTCCCTGGTGTTGTTTCCTCGGGCAGGGGAAGCCTGGGTGGCTTGCGTCCTCAAGCGGTGTCTGTTGAGTGCCATCTTGGGCCTTGGCACGTTGAGGTGGTGCCGTGGGCCTGATGGCGCCATGGTCGGCGCTGGTCAACCGCTCCGGTATGCCATCTTAACCGGCGGCTGTTTTGCGCCGCTAATGGTGCTGGCGGGGCCATCTTCGACCGTTTCTCATCTTGGCACCATTCGCGGTACCAAGGCTGGGGCAGCACCGTGTCTAGCTCTGGTGCCGCTTTTGGCGCTGAGCAAGGACACAGTGCCATGGGAGGTATCGCCCTCAGCACCGCTCGTGGTGCTGAGGGAGCTGTCGGTGCCGTCCCCGACTCTGGTGCCATTCGCAGCGCCGTGGGATGGGACAGCGCCAAGGCAGACATTGACTCCAGCTCTGCTGCTGCTCCTCTCGGCGCCGTCTCTTCGGGCACAGTTTGTGGTGCCGTGGAGGAGTTCGGAACCGGCTGTGGTGCAGACACCCGGACTGGTGCCTCCTTCGGTCCAGACAGGAGCAGGCGTCCGCGTACGGTCTGGCACTGGACTTCGGTCTCTACCTCTTTGGAGGTGGACTCGGAGTCTGGTTTGGACCGGCTGTCCGACTCCTTGGAGTTGGCGGCCCATGTGGACACTCTGGTTGTTTCCTTGGCTGACTGGAGCCAGCCTCCCTCTGAGGAGCAGGCGGTAGCCCCTGAGTCTGGGGTCAGGGGTGCTGACCAGCAGGCGGTAGTGCAGGCCACTATCACCCTGCAGCTTAGGCTCAGAGTGTTTTCTGTCCCCTCAGTTGGGGTACCCCCTCAAGTGGCGTGGCCGGATCGCCCAACTTTAGGGCCGACTGGAGCACCCACAGGAGGTGAGGGTGCTACTTCCTGGGTGGTCCCTTCGGGGACTGACCAGGGTTGTCAGCTGCCTAGGCTGTTTTTTGTGAGGAGGAGGGCTCTTTCGAATTCTGAGGGGTCAGGGTTCAGTGCGGCGATCCTTTTCCAGGACCCACCCAGGTTAGGGAAGGAGTCATAGTGCGGACCCCTTCCTTCCTTCTCTGTCTCCTCGAAAAGGCCCTGGTCTTTGGAGGGTAGGGACCATCCTTTTGGAATTCCACTGTCCCGGTCACCTCATGGGGGATTCTTCAGGGCACAGCCTAGGAAGTTCCAGCGTGGTTGATCGGCTGTAGGGTTTTCCGGAGCTACTCCTTCCCTTAGGACTCTTGGTGTGCTCTCTTTCCTGGACAGAGGATGGTCGCCTTCTGTTGTTGGCTTAGCCCCCACTCCTCTGTCACCATCTCCTGCTTTCCCAGGCATTCTTGGTCCTAGGGGACCTCTCTCCTGGGAGCAATTCAGAGGTGCGGCTGCTCACTTCTCTATGTACGTCAGGGTCGTGGACAAGCGGGTGTTCCACCCGCCCCCTGAGCAGCCAACCTCAAGATCTTCAAGGTCTTCCGCTGCCTCATCCTCCTCTTTGGGAGGAGAGGAACCCTCTGTCCACATCTCCGCTGCTGCTGATCTTGCAGAGTATCAGCGTTTCCTCGTGAGGATGATGGAGGACCTGCATGTCACCCCACCCACTCAGCACAATCCGGAGCATTTGACGTGCGCCTTCCTAGGTGATTTCAGTGCAGACACCCTTGTGGTGCCTGCCTGGCCTGCTCCTTTCCAGGAGGCGTCATTGCAGTGCTGGCAAAGACCCTTTTCCGGAGTCAAAGCCCCCAGGGATCTGAGCCAGAGGTATTGTCTCCCCCCCCCCCACCTGGAGTCTCCAGGTCACATGCATCATCCTCAGTCAGAATTGACTCAGCTGGACACTCCTGATGGGCTTCGCGCCCTCCACCGTGACCGGCCCCAGATCAAGATTCCATGGATTTTGACTTCTGGGGGAGGAGGACCTTCTATTCGGCACCGTTGCTTCTTTCTATTTCTGCTCATCAGGCCCACTATGCTACCTATGATAGGTTTCTGTGGTCCAGACTAGGTCAACTCCTAGCCTCTATTTCTGATTAGGAGGTAACCAGACAAGCCACTGCTGCGCTCTGCACATGGCCTGCGGCAAGGCACCAGGGAGCATCTTCTGGCGTAGCGAGTAGCTTCCAGGGTCGTGGGGATAGCGATCTGCACTAGGCAGACGGCATGCTGCATCTTTCCCAGTTGTCACTCTTGGCTTGGCGTAAGGTGATTTCCTCCGTGCACGGAGAACGACCTTTTCTCCTGTAGGGTGAGGCGGCGTCTGTTGAGGCAACCTCCTGCCCCTTCTGGGGGTTCCCTATCTCACTGTCCCCAGTCTCAGGCCTCACCAGTCCCATAAAGGTTCTCCCTCTCAGTGTTTCCCACATTGGGAGCTAAAGGACTTAGTCCTTTAGGGTCTAGGGCCCCCTGCAGGGGAACTATGCCGGGGGCGCTAGGACCCAGCAGGAGCAAACTTTTTGCAAGAGGGCCGGTGCCAGAGATGGAGCCGCGAGGAGCGGCACCGTGAGCCTCGGCTCGTATGGCAATGACTATCTCGGCGTCGACCCTCCAACCGCCTCAGTTCCTTTTTTCCCACCATCGAGTGCGCTTCAGTGATGACGTCGCTCGCCCTCCGGGAGTCAAACTTCAAACTAGCAGCATAGTTTTCAGTTTATTGTTTTGTAATTTATCTCGAATAAGTACAGTTTATTTTTAAACGTTATTTATTGAGAAAAGGAAGTCTTCAGCCCTCCATTGATGGAGTCGACCGTGAGCTGGTCAGGTGACGGTAGGGAGACTTCGTATGAAAGCTGTTCAGTCAGCCGGGCTGGGTCCAGTCCGCCGCACACTCCGGAGGGAGGGTCTGACAACAGATGATCCAATGCCCGGGGGGATGGGCAGTCCCCCCGGAAGCATAAAAGGAAATGGTCACACACTCAGCACCGTTCAGCTTCGAGCTCTTCTTCGGCCCACAGGTCAAAAAAGAGAAGGCATCACTCGAGGTCTCCTTCTGGTATGTCTGCGTGTCAGCGGTCGGTCATTGGGGTCAGATGCTGGTCTCCTCCAGAGTCACCGGTTTCTGGCTACAGTGACCGATATCGGAGCCCTTCCCCAGCTGTTGAAAGGGCTTCCAATTAGCAGTTTCATCAGTGGGTCGCTCTTATAGAGCAGTGGGCTCGGAGGTTGGTCCAGCTGCCTAGCCCGGTCATTCCGAGGCCTTTGGGCCCTTCTTGGGAGTGGGTAGGGTGGTTGGACCTTCCTAGTCGCGCGGCGCTATCTTCTGTACCGACTCCCCCCTCACATGGCTGCGGCGCAGAGGGCCACACCGATGCCTTTCTCTCCTGGTATTCTTCCTTCTTTTTCTTCAAATCAGAGTCTTCGGGGCCCTGGATTGCTTTCAGCGCTGTCAGGGACTCTCTCAGTGTCGTTGTGTCCCTCGGCACAGATGCACCTGTCGGTGCCTAGGTCTCTGTCGATGCCGTCTGCTGGGCTGTTTCCGATGGCGCCATCTTCCTTGCCTTGGGCGCTGTGTTCTTCTTCGGTGCCAAGGCTGGATGCGGTGCTGTCCAGCCTTGAAGGGTTCTCGACTCTGAATCCTTTCTCTTCTTCATTTCCTACTGATTTTCACTCCTTTCCTGTCCATACAGTCCCTTCGGTGCTGTCAGGAAATGATATTGAGCCTGACCCAGATCTTTGACTGGGTGATGATGTTGAAGGAGCAGGGATTAATCGTGCCGCAGAGCCTGTGGTTGAAGACCTGTCATTTAAATCTCTGCTGAAAAATTTAAATTCTACCCTTTCTCTCCAGACTACAGATATCGATCCTGGAAAGCTTTTGAGACTCCAATACCTACATGTCCCGGAGATTCCTATGGATTTAACTCCCCTGGTACAACCATCCTTTGAGACGCTCTCTCAGATGGTATGGAATAGTCCCGCTCTCAAAACTTCTGTGGCTAAGTCCATAGACAGGCAGTATGCTGTCCCCAAGGATCGACCCATTTTGGCTTCCCAGGCCTTTGCAGACCCTATTGTAGTCTTGGCAGAGAATGATAAGGCCGTTCTTCCTCGGGCATCTACAGCCTGGCCTATAAACAATGAATCTCGTAAGATAGCCACCTTGGGTAAGAGAGATCTTATCTGTGTCAGTCTTCACCATTCTTCACTGTTGGGTACTAGGCGGAGGTCAGGACCCATGAGGAGCTTTTTTTTTTTTTAGGTAGGTGGAGCTGGCCTTTCCCGGCGCCGCCCGTTGTGGCAGCCTTGCCTGTGTGTGCTCACAGGTTGCCCGTTAGGCTGCGTCGACTCCACCTGCCTGCCAGTTCTTCGTCTCCCACCGTAGAGGTCACCTCATGGGACACTGAGAAGATAAACTTGAGGCCTGCTTCGCAGTTTCTCAACTCCGTGATTGCAATCCTGCCGGTTCTGTTTTGCCATACTCGACATCGCCCAGTAAGATCTTTCCATTTTTCTATTTTTCTGCGACGTTGAGTCTGTTTTTGGTGTTTTTTCCGCCGTAGGTCATGTCTCGGTCGGAGGACAAGAAATCTTCCAGGACAGGTCGGCCCCCCATGCGACGGTGCCCATGCGGCCTAAAATATTCCATCACTGACCAGCACGACCGTTGTCTTTCATGTCTTGGCCCACTTCACGACATGGATTCGTGCGACATCTGTTTCTCCATGGACCGCTGGGCTTGAGCAACGTGAAGGTGAGGCAAGCTGTCTTCCGACTTTCAGGGTCGGGCACGACTGTCGGGCCAAGCCACGCCTCGGCCTTCCTCCAGGTCCCTCCCGGTTCTACATGGACCGAGGAGGAGGGAGCCTCGGCTACTAGTAGCCTAGCCGTTGCCGAGGCTCCTTCCGCGCACAGGAGGCCCATCCCCATCGCTTCCGGGCGGGCGGGAGCGCGCCAGCCAATCGCCCTTGGGGTGAAGGCTCCCGGTGTCAGACCCATGGTTTGCAAGGCCCGGTCGGTGCCGTCCTCGACGCTGTTTGAGGTGCCGTGGGCCCTGACGGAGCAGTTGTCAGCGCCGACTTGTCGCGCAGCGCCGTGACTTCTGTCGGAGCTGTTCGCGGCACCGATACTGCTAGCTGCGCCGTGGGAGCTGTTACGGTGCTGTCTTTGTCTGTGTCGGCGCCAAGGTTGAGCGCAGTGCCGTGTCCTTGGGAATTGGCGCCAAGGGGCCATTGGTTTCCGCCATTGGCGGTGCCACCTGGAGCCAGACAGTGCCGTTGGGGCCGTCGTCTGTGCCGTCTTCATCTTCGGCGCCGTGAGCAGCGCCATGGGGCCGGATGGTGCCATGGCTGGTCCCGACTCTGGAGCTCCTGTTCGGGCTGAAGCCGTTCCCCCTGTGGATTCTGCTCGCAGTGCTGTAGGGGGCACTGACACCGGCTCGGGCATGGCTTTGGTCTCTGGCACCGCTTGGGCAAAGATGGCAGTGGGCGCCCTACTATGGTCTGGCACAGGGCCTCGGCCTCTACCTCCTCGGAGGCGGAGTCGGGCTCTGAGTCAGACGGACAGTCTGACTCTTTGGGGTTGACTGTTGGAGTGGGAAGCCCAGTAGTTTCCTCGACAAGCCAGAGTCAGCCCCCTTCTGAGGTGGGGTTGGTGGCTACCGAGACTGGGGTCAGAGGTGCTGACCAGCGGACAGTGGTGCAGGCCACCATTGCTCTGCAGCCCAGTCTTGGTGGGTTCACTGACCCCTCAGCAGTGGTACCCCCACCTGTGGTGTGCCTGGATCACCCAACTTTGGGGCCGATCAGAGCACCTACGGGAGGGGAGGGTGCTGTGCCCTGGATAGCTCCTTCGGGTGCTGCCCAGAGCTGTCAGCTACCTAGGCTGGCCCTCTCGAGGAGGAGGGCTCTTTCGGACTTCGAGGGGTTGACGGGCATGGGGTCTACACGGCGGCCTTTTTCGGGATCCACCCGGGCTCTAGGAGAAGCCATAGTACAGATCTCCGCTCTTCCTCCTCAGTCTCTTTGAGAGAGACCCATTCTTTTGAGGTAGGGGACCATCCTTCTGGACCTATACGGCCCCGGTCGCCTCACGGGGGGATTCTTCCAGGTGCAGCCAAGGCAGTACTGAAATGGTTGTTCAGCTGTCGGCTGTGGGGTCTTCCGGGGCACCTTCTTCCGCGGGTGCTCCCGGTCTGCTCCTTAGCCCAGGTGGAGCTCAGCTGACATCTCTTCTCGGCTCTGTCCCCATTCCTCTGCCACATTCTCCTGCTCTTCCAGGCATCCTTGGTCCTAGCGGGCCTCTCTCCTGGGAACAGTTCAGAGCGGTGGCTGCTGGGTTCCCAGCTTACGTTAGGGCGATGGACAGTCAGGTTTTTCAACCTCCCCCCAAGCAGCCGTCCTCTGAACAGCCGGTGCCCTCCAGCTCCTCATCCCCCTCTTCTGAGAGAGAGAGGAACCTTCTGTCCCCATCTCTCCAGCTGCTGATCTCTCCAGCTGCTGATCTCGCTGAGTATCAGCGCTTCCTCGTGAGGATGTTGGAGGACTTGCACCTCACACCTGCCACAATCCCACCCTCCACCCCACTGGGGCCTGAGCACTCGGCGCATGCCTTTCTAGGTGATTTTGGCGAGGCCACCCTTGTGGTGCTGCCCTGGCCTGCTCCTTTTCTCCAGGTTCCATGCCTCATCCGCAGTCTGAATTGATGCAGTTGGATACTCCTGATGGGCTTCGCACCCTTCACCGTGACCGGCCCCCAGATCAAGACTCTTCGGATTTTGACTTCTGGGGTAGGAGGACTTTCTACTCGGCACGGTTATTGCTTTACATTTCTGCACATCAGGCCCACTATGCAGCCTATGACAGGTTCTTGTTGTCCAGGCTAGGTCAACTCCTAGCCTCATTGCCTGATATGGAGCAAACCAGACAAGCCATTGCACTCTCTGCGCATGGCCTGAGGCTAGGAAGGCACTATGCGAGGGCATCCTATGATGCCAGTGAGGTAGCTACCAGGGTCGTAGGGACAGCGATCTGCACTAGGCAGACAGCATGGCTGCGTCTTTCCCGGTTGTCACCCTTGGCCCGGCGTAGCATGATTAACTCCACTCACCAGAGAACCTATCTCTTCTCCTGTAGAGCAAGACGGCACTTGTCGGGACAACTTCCTTCCTCCCCCGGGGGTTCCCCGTCTCACTCTCCCCACTCTTGGGCCTCTCTCCAGGCCCTGAAGGTTCTCTCTCTTAGTGTGTCACCCACTGAGAGCTAAGGGACTTTGTCCCTTAGGGTATAAAAGAAAACCCCCTTCGGGGGGGGTTCGGCACTCACCCAACAGTGATGAATGGTGAAGACTGACAGAGATAAGATATGAAAATTACATACCTACCATAATTATGAGCTTTCTGTGTATCTTCACCATTCATCACAATCCCACCCTCCACCCCCCTGGGGCCTCAGTCTCTGGGTCCCCTTCCCTCTCTGTGCCCATCCCTTCCCCCTCTCTTTTCTTGTCAGGAGTGGGGTAAAACAGGGGCACACAGGGAGATAACGTTCTGGGGAGAGTGGACAGCATGGGGTGCGCTCCTTCTCTAGTGCTTTGGCTCCACCCCTGTGAGGTGGGAGTTGACAGTTGCCCTCCATTCTCTCCTCCTCCTTGTTTCCGTCCAACTTATTTCTCCTTGTTTATTACAAAAAAAAAATAATCTTTCCTTGAGAGGGTGTTAATTCTCTGTACCCTGTCCTTCTTCCAGAATAGTCGACTCTGCTTATCTGGAGTGTTTTGCCAGCCATTCTGTGCCTTGAATTCTGGCAGAAAGCCTTTGGCTACTCCTTGCAGTTCCTATGTAATCTGGAGACGGACCAGAGTCTGGGATGTTTAACTCCCCCCTCTCCTCCTAAATTCTTTACCCACCCTACCTCCCTCTTCTATTTCCAGAGATTGGGGCCCCTCCCAATCCCTTTAGTTTCTGACTTCTTCTTCCTCTCAGTCGTTATTTCCCCTTTTAGTTTATATATCGTTTGCTTTTTCTGTCCCTTGGACTTCCTTATCCCACCCTCCACTCCCTTCCTCTTACCTCTCCGGCGACTCAGAATTGGCAGGCAGGCGGCGCACAGCCTAACGGCCAACCCGCGAGCGCCACGCAGTGCGTTGGTCTTGAGGGCGGTGCCGATGGTGCATCGGCTCCACCTACCTTAAAAAAAAAAGAAGCTCCCGCGGAGTACCCAACAGTGATGAATGATGAAGATACACAGAAAGATCATAATTACGGTAGGTACGCAATTTTCATTTTTTGCTGCCTCCACCCTGGGTATGCGTATTGCCAGCTACCAGGGCTACTTCTGTCAATATGAGTATAATCTTCCTGGACATAAGTCTCCACCACTCATTCACACTATTGGGATCTGCGCCGGAGGCACTAGGACCCATCGGGAGCAAACTTTTTGCTGGAGGGTCGACACCAGAGATGGCGCCGTGAGCACTAGCTCGCGCGGCAATGACTATCTCGGCGTCGACCCTCCAGCTGCCTCAGTTCCTTTTTTCCCTCCATCGAGTGCGCTTCAGTAACGACGTTGCTCGCCTGTCGGGAGTCAAACTTCAAACTAGCAGCATAGTTTTCAATTTTTTTTTTTGTAGTATTATCTCGATATAGTATCGCTTAAGTTTATTCTATTTTAATATACAATAAAGAAGTCTCCGCCTACTTAACGGAGTCGACCATGAGCAGGTCAGGTGACGGTAGGGAGACTTCGTATGAAAGCTGTTCAGTCAGTCGGGCTGGGTCCGTTCCGCCGCCTTCTCCCGAACGGGGGTCCGACAACAGTCAGTCCAATGCCCGGGGGGATGGGCGGTCCCCCCGGAGGCATAAAAACAAATGGTCGCATTCTCGGCACCGTTCTGCGTCGAGCTCTTCTTCGGCCCACAGGTCTAAAAAGAGAAGGCATCACTTGAGGTCGCCCTCTGATATGTCTGCGCGTCGACGCTCTGTTATCGTGGCTAGTTGGCCGGTCTCCTCCTTCGGAGTCGCCAACTTCTGCTTCCAGTAGCCGCAGTCTTCGGCATCAGAGTCCTATCCCGCCTATAGGTAGGTCTTCAGATGAGCAGTGTCATCAGTGGGCCGCTCTTATGGAGCAATGGGCCCGGAGGTTGGTTCTGCTACCTGGCTCGGGTTGCCCGCTGGCTCGGGCTTGTCGGGCGACCAGAGGAGGTTGACTTTCCTTATCGCCATGGCACCTTCCCTCGTGCCGACGACTCTGCGCTTTAGTGTTTCCCTCACATGGTTGCAGCGCAGGGGCCACACCGATGCCCTTATCCCCTGCTATTTTCCTTCTAACCATGTTTCTCAGGGTCCTGGATGCTTGTGCCTTGGTGCCGTCCGGCGGCATTGTGGGGCTTGTCGGCACCGTTTCTGTGTCGCAGGGAGCTTGTCGGCGCCATCTCACAAGGCCACGGAGCTTCTCGCGCCCAGTGCCGTGGTGCCTCTGGCACCATCTTCGCGCCAGTGCCTCGCCTTCGGCCCGCTGGTCCTGTTTGCCTCCTCGGCGCCGGAGCTCTCAAGGACCCTCTTCCTCTCAATTCTTCCTTCCTCTCCTGTATTTCACTCCTTTCCTGTCCAAACAGTCCTCCCTGGACTATCAGGAGATGACGTTGAGCCTGACCCAGACCTTGGTTGGGTGATGAAGTGACTAAGCAGGATCTTTCACTGCTACAGAGCCTGTGGTCGAGGACCTGTCCTTTAAGTCTCTGTTGAAGAACCTGAGCTCCACTCTTTCTCTCCAGACTACAGACATCGATCCTGGGAAGCGGTTAAGACTCCAATATCTTCATGCTTCGAGATCCCTACGGATTTGACTCCTCCGATTCAATCTTCCTTCGAGACGCTGTCTCAAATGGTATGGAATAATCCTGCTCTTACCCCTTCGGTGGCTAAATCCATTGATAGGAAATATTCAGCCCCCAAGGATCGTCCCATTTTGGCATCTCAAGCCTTTGTGGATCCTATTGTAGTCCTGGCAGAGAATGATAAAGTCGTTTCTTCCCTGTTACTACAGCCTCGACCTATTAACAAAGAGTCTCGTAAGATTGATACATTAGGTAAGAGAGTCTTTGCCATGCCCACTCTAAGTATGTATTGCCAGTTACCAGGGCTATTTTTCTCAGTATGAGTATATCCTGTGGCACTCTATCAAGCAAATGGTTGAAGCTCTTCCAGACTCGGACTCATGCCAGAGCTTCTTCTGACCATTACCAGAGGTATTGAATCTAATAACCAACAGGTCAAAGCAGCCATGGATGCTTCTGACACTGCTTCTCGCTCAGCAGCCGCTGAGTATTTGTACCGGCCACCCTGGCCGCGCATTGGGCTTCACATAATGATGCACAGCAGCAGGTGATGTGCAGTTCTTTTGACCTGGCTCATATCTTTTGGTCCTCAGGTAGAGCAAGCTCTAGAGGCTACTCAGAAGACCAGGTCAGCCATTGCTGGCTCGACCCCCTCCTACCCCCTCTCAAGGGCATGTCGGTAAACGTCAGTTTCACAATCGTCAGTCCTTTCGAGGCAGGGTCAG
Source organism: Neoceratodus forsteri (assembly GCA_016271365.2). Classification (NCBI taxonomy): domain Eukaryota; kingdom Metazoa; phylum Chordata; order Ceratodontiformes; family Ceratodontidae; genus Neoceratodus; species Neoceratodus forsteri. The sequence continues at coordinate 1,057,397,314 of CM028130.1, read as the reverse complement.
AGGAAGTTTCCATAAGAACCAACCTGCCCAACCTCAAAAGAAGATGCAACAGAAAGCTCAAGAGCCCAAAGCGCCAAGTGCTACCTTATGAGTTGTCGGCCCAAGTTCCATCTCCACTGCCCGAGGTGGACTTTTCCTCTCCGGTGGGAGGTCGTCTGATGCACTTCTACAACCAGTGGAAGTCCATAACCTCAGACAAATGGGTCCTTCGGATAATTCGCGAGGGGTATTCTCTCAATTTTCTGGAGACCCCTCCGAATCGTCCTCCCAAACAACAACCCAGGCTGTCTATCCTTCAGTCAGACCTTCTCGCCGCCGAGATCCAGGGCCTTCTGAACAACAGGGCAGTAGAACTGGTGCCTCTGCATCAGCGAAACACAGGGTTCTACTCCCACTACTTTCTGGTTCCAAAGAAGTCTGGGGGTATGCGCCCCATTCTAGACCTCCGGTCCTAAACAAATTTCTCCCTCAGGGAGAAATTCAAAATGATTTGTCTAGGAACCCTGTTACCTTTGCTTCATCAACACGACTGGCTAGCCTCCTGACATGCAGGACGCTACCAGCACATTCCTGTTCACCCGAGGCATCACAAATTCCTGAGGTTTGTAGGCTCTGGGTCAACACTATCAGTTCAGAGTCCTGCCCTTTGGGATATCCCCTCGCCGAAGTCTTTACAAAGTGTTGTGCAGTTCTCGCAGCCATCTCAGGAAGCTCGAATCCGAGTGTTACCCTACCTGACGACTGGCTCCTAGCAAGCCCTTGCAGACAGGAGACCCTGAAGCCTGCTCAGATGGCCTTCTCTCCTTTTACGTCCATGGGAGTTCTGCTGAATCCAAAGAGTCACAGTTGCAGCCCTCCCAGAGACCCTTTCATAGGGACTCCACTGGACACCTCTTGCGCAAGGCTTTCCTTCCAGAGGACAGATAGGCTCGATATCCTTCAGATGGCCCGTTACATTGGAGAGAACAGATCAGTTACAGCTCTCTAATGCAACGTATGTTAGGGCCTCATGGCATCCTCAGTGTTCACTGTACCCCTAGCTCGGCTGCACATGAGAACCACCCAATGGATGCTCAGTGCTCAGTGGTCCCCAACCACTCACCCACAGTCTTATCCCATCAAGGTGACAGAACCCTTACAGAGGTCTCTCACCTGGTGGTCTCAAGAGAGCAACTCTTCGAAGGATTTCCCTTTGTTCCTCTGGATCATCAAATTCCATCACCACAGACGATCGCTAACGGGATGGGGAGCTCATTGTCGCCTCTCCACACTCAAGGTGTATGGACTCAACTCGAGGCCCAGCTTCACAAATGTCCTAGAGATGAGAGCTGTCCTTTATGCGGTCCGGGCTTTGAAGGACATCCTCTGTCACACAACATTCTCCTTCAAACGGACAACAAAGCTGTGATGTATTACATCAACAAGCAGGGCAGTGTTCACTCTTTCCTTAATGCAGGGAAGCGATGAGGGTGTGGAATGGTGCTTGGAACACAAATCTCTATCTGCGTCTACCTACCAGGTGTACAAAACGACTTGGCGGACTGTCTCCGCAGAACAGAGGCAGATCCTCACGAGTGGTCTCTCGACTCAACCATAGTTCAATCACTATTCAAGAGTGGGAACTCCAGACCTGGACCTTTTGCATCCCCACTCAATGCAAAACTGCCTCTCTTCTGCTCCAGAAATCCAGGGCCTGGCATTTTCTGTCAGGATGCGTTCAGGCTGCGGTGGACAAAACGCTTTCTTTACGCCTTTCCGCCTCTTCCTCTAATTCAGAGAGTACTTCTCAAATTCGAGTCCCAGGGGTCCAAGATGATTCTCATTGCTCCCTCTTGGCCTCGACAACTATGGTTTCCACTACTCAACAATATGTTGGCAGCCCCTCCGAGACCACTCCCCCTGCAGATGAACCTGTTGACTCAGGGTCCGGTGGTCCATCCCAACCTGAGATCGCTTCACCTTCACGCTTGGCTCCTGAAGAGGTAGAAGTGAACCGTCTGATGTCTCTCAAGAGTTTCAGAGATTCCTTTGGCTGCTCAGACCAGCTACTGGAAAACTTACACGCCTAAGTGGAAGCGTTACTCTGGTGTCAAAGTCCCTCTGAATCCTCTTTCCTGTCCACCAGACAAGGTTTTGAGTACCTTGGACCTCTCAAATTCAGGTCTTCAGTACTCTACAGTCAAAGTTCACCTTAGTGCTATTTCAGCGATCATGAGCCGGTTTTCTTCTTTGTCTCTGGCTCAGTTACCTATGGTTAAGAGATTTCTAAGGACTTCTGCATACCAGACCCCTATAAGACGTCCGGTTGCAGCCTGGGACATTAACCTGTAGCTAGACATGCTCACTCGAAACCTTTCGAACCTCTGCTACCTGTGAGCTAAAATTTCTCACCTGGAAGACTGGCTTTCCTAGTGGCTATTACCTCAGCCCGCAGGGTCTCTGAGATACATGCCCTGGTTACGGACCTCCGTATACTGTGTTCCATAAGGACAAAGTAGTTCTTCGCGACTCATCCTAATTTCTTTCCTGTTGTGTCGGATTCCATCTAAACCAACCTTGGTCCTTCCCTCTTACTTTCATGGACTTCCAAAATGAAGGGGAACGATCTTCATTCCTTGATGTTAGAGAGCCTTGTGTTTCTATCTAGATAGAACCAAGGATTTTCACAAAGCCCAACAACTGTTTGTTTCTTCAGCGAGACCCGCTGGTCAACCTGTCGCTATCAGATGCATCTCATCGTGGCAAGTGGCATGTCTTCGACATTGCTATTCCACGGCACAGGTTAAATTGAAGGTAGGGCTTACGCCACTCTACCAGAGCGTGCGTCGGGCATCCCTAGCGGTGAATTGCATGTGCCGATTGCAGACATCTGCAATGCCTGCTTACCTGGAGCTCGGTGCATACCTTCATACATTATGCACTGGATGTTCATGCCAGGTGACATTCCACCTTGCAGAACTATCCTCAATGGACTTCTGTCCTAGAAACGTGAGCTCTGGTCTTCCTGCCGCCTCTCGGGGATTATTAGCTCGGTACTCCTCAATAGTGTGAATGAGTGGTGGAGACTTATGTCCAGGAAGATATGAAAATTACGTACCTACCGTAATTCTTGATCTTCTTGGACAAGTCTCCAGCACTCATTCACACGCCCACCCTCCATCCCCCGAGCTCACCGCTGTGTTGGTCTTCACTCCCTCAAATCTGTAGGCCGTGAAGACTTCTTTGTTGACTCTTCTTACACGGGTCTCCCAGACTATCTTATGTCCGGTCTTAAGGTTAGGTTACTCTTTACGTTAGTTGCGCTGCACCTCCTTGGTAAAAAAGGTACTGAGGCGGTTGGAGGATCGACGCCGAGATAGTCATTGCCGCCGAGCTAGTGCTCGCGGCGCCATCTCTGGTGTCGACCCTCCAGCAAAAAGTTTGCTCCCGATGGGTCCTAGTGCCTCCGGCGCAGATCCCAATAGTGTGAATGAGTGGTGGAGACTCGTCCAAGAAGATCAAGAATTACGGTAGGTACGTAATTTTCATTTCTTTGGCATTCGCTCAAACAGATGGTAGAAGCTCTGCCCGAGTCGGACACTAGTTCAGAGCTACTTCAGACCATAACCAGGGGTAGGTATCGAGTCCAACAACCAGCAGGTTAAAGCAGCTATGGACACTTTCGATACTGCTTCCTGAGCAGTGGCAGCGGGCATTTGTACCCGTCATCACTCCTGGCTACGCACTTTGGGCTTCACGAATGATGCCCAACAGCAGGTCATGGTGTTACCCTTTGACGGTATGTATCTGTTCGGACCTCAAGTAGGGCAAGCTGTGGAGGCCACACAGAAGACTAGGTCAGCCATTAAAACGGCTCAACCCGCTCCCACCCCTTCTCGGGGAGTCTTAAAAAGCGTCAATTTCACAACCGTCAGTCCTTCCTGGGCAAGGGCAAGGTTGGTTTTAACAAAAACCAAGCCTCTCAGCCTCAAAAGAAAATGCAATAGAAGGCACAAGGGCCCAGAGCGCCCAGTGCCACCTTCTGAGTTTCTGGCCCGGGTCCCACCTCAACTGCCCGAGGGGAACTCCTTCTCAGCAGTGGGAGGACGTCTGACTCAGATCTACAACCAGTGGAAGTCCATAACATCAGACAAATGGGTCCTCCGGATAATCCGTGATGGGTACTCCCTCAACCTTTCAGAAACCCCTCCAGATTGTCCTCCCAAATGACAGCCCAGGCTGTCAACAATACAGTCAGACCTTCTTGCCTCCAAGATACAAGGCCTTCTGCACAATAGGGCAGTAGAAATAGTTCCGCTGGGTCAACGAGACACAGGTTTCTACTCCCATTGCTTCCTGGTCCCGAAAAAGACCAGTGGCATGCGCCCCATTCTGGACCTCAGAAAGTTAAACAATTTTCTTTTTAAGGAAAAGTTCAAGATGATATTGCTTGGCACCCTGTTACCCTTGCTTCATCAACACGATTGGCTAGCTTCCTTGGACATGCAGGACGTTTACCAACATATTCCTATACTCCCAAAGCATCACAATTACCTACGGTTTGTAGCACTGGGTCAGCATTATCAGTTCAGATTCCTGCCCTTTGGGCTGTCCTCTGCGTCACGAGTTTTTACAAAGTGTTGTGCGATTCTCGCAGCACATCTCAGAGAGATCGGAATACAAGTGTTCCCATATCTGGACAACTGGCTTCTAGCAAGCCCTTCCAGGCAAGGAACTCTCGACGCCATAGCCACGGCCTCAGACTTTCTCACGTCCATGGAAGTCCTGCTAAATATCAAGAAATCGCAGTTGCAGCCCTCCCAGGAGCTCCTTTTTATAGGAACTCTTCTGGACACCTCCTGTGCGAAAACTTTTCTACCAGAGGACAGAAGGAGCGATATACTGCAGATGGCCTGATACATCAGAGAGAACAGCTTGGTTCGAGCTATCTCGATGCAACAGATGCTGGGTCTCATTGCACCCTTGGTGTTCAGTGTACCCCTAGCACGCCTCCACATGAGAACCTCTCAATGGATACTCAGTGGTCCCCAACCACTCACCCTCAGTCCTTTCTCATCAAGGTGACAGAACCTCTGAAGAGGTCACTCACCTGGTGGTCGCAAGAGAACAATCTTCTGGAAGGATTTCCCTTTGCTTCCCTGGATCATCAGATTTCCATTACCACGGACGTGTCCCTGATGGGGTGGGGAGCTCACTATCAGAATCTCCACACCCAAGGTACATGGACTCAGGACGACTCCCAACTTCACATGAATGTCCTAGAAATGAGAGCCGTCCTTTATGCAGTCCAAGCTTTGAAGGACATTCTCTGTCACAAGAACATTCTCCTTCAGACAGACTAACAAAGCAGTGATGTATTACATCAATAAGCAGGGCGGTGCACACTCTTACCCTGTATGCAGGGAAGTGATGAGAGTGTGAGAATGGTGCTTAGAGCATAAGGCTCTAATTCAGGCGGTCTACCTACCGGGAGTGCAGAATGAACTGGCAGACCGTCTCAGCAGAACAGAGACAGATCCTCACGAGTGGTCTATTGACTCAGCTGTAGTTCAGTCACTATTCGCAGAGTGGGGAACTCCAAACCTGGACCTTTTCGCATCCCCACTCAACACAAAACTGCCTCTCTTCCACTCCAGAAATCCAGGGCCTGACATTTTCTGTCAGGATGCATTCAGGATGCAGTGGACAAAACGCCTTCTATACACCTTTCCTCCTCTTCCACTAATTCAGAGGGTACTTCTCAAATTCGAGTCCCAGGGGACAAAATGATCATCATTGCTTCCTTCTGGCCTCGACAGATATGGTTTCCGTTGCTCAACAGTATGTCGGAAACCCCTCCGAAAGCGCTTCCCCTTCAGACGAACCTTCTAACCCAGGGGCCTGTGGTCCATCCCAATCTGACGTTGCTTCACCTTCACGCTTGGCTCCTGAAGAGATAGAAGTGAACAGGTTCAATGTCTCTCGGAGAGTTTCAGATATTCTTTTCGCTGCGCTCAAGCCAGCCACTAGAAAAACTTACACAGCCAAATGGAAGCGTCTTTCTCTCTGGTGTGCAGACTCCTCTTTGAATCCCTTTTCCTACCCACCAGATAAGGTTTTGGAGTACCTCTTGGACCTCTCAAATTCAGGTCTGCAGTACTCTACAGTCAAAGTTCACCTTAGTGCCATTTCAGCGTATCATGAGCGTTTTTCCTTAACACTGACTCAGTTACCTGTGGTTAAGAGATTTCAAAGGAATTCTGCATACCAGACCTCCTACAAGACGTCCAGCTGCAGCCTGGGACATTAATCTTAGGCTAGACATGCTCACTCGGAAACCTTCAACCTCTGGCTACCTGTGAGCTAAAATTTCACCTGGAAGACTGTTTTCCTAGTGGCCATTACTTCAGCCCTGCAGGGTCTCTGAGATACATGCCCTGGTCACAGAACCTCTGTATACTGTGTTCCATAAGGACAAAGTAGTTCTTGACTATCCTAAATTTCTTCCTAAGGTTGTGTCAGAATTTCATCTAAACCAACCTTTGGTCCTTCCTCTTACTTTTGGACTTCCAAAATGAAGGAGAACGTCTCTTCATTCTTTGGATGTTAAGAGGGCTTCTCATTTCTATCTAGATAGAACCAAGGATTTTCGCAAAGCCCAGCAACTGTTCGTTTCTTCGAGGACCCGCTGGGTCAACCTTGTCGCTATCAGATGTATCTCAGCATGGCTAGTGGCATGCCTTCGCCACTGCCATTCCATGGCGCAGGTTGTTGGAGGGTAGAGTTTCGCTCATTCTACTAGATGGTCGCTGCATCCCTAGCAGAAATTCGCAACGTGCCCATTGCAGATATTTGTAATGCGGCCACCTGGAGCTCAGTGCATACTTTTGTTAAACGTTATGCACTGGATGTCCATGCCAGACTACATTCTTCCTTTGGCAGAGCCATCCTTAATGAACTTCTGTCCTAGAAACGTGAGCTCTTGGTCTCTCCTGCCGCCCTCTCGGGGGATTATTAGCTCGGTACTCTCCCAATAGTGTGAATAAGTGGTGGAGACTTATGTCCAGGAAGATATGAAAATTACGTACCTACCGTAATTCTTGATGATCTTGGACGAGTCTCCACCACTCATTCACATGCCCACCCTCCATCCCCCGAGCTCACCTCTGTTGTTGGTCTTCACCCCCTCAAATCTTTAGACTGTGAAGACTTCTTGTTGACCCTTCTTATACGGGTCACCCGGACTATCTTATGTCCGGTTTTTAGGTTAGGCTACCCTTCTAGGTTAGTTACGCTGCACCTCCTTGGTAAAAAAGGTACTGAGGCGGTTGGAGGGTCGCACGAGATAGTCATTACCACGCCGAGCTGAGGCTCACGGTGCCGCTCCTCACGGCCCATCTCTGGCACCGACCCTCCAGCAAAAATTTTGCTCCCGATGGGTCCTAGTGCCTCCGGCGCAGATCCCAATAGTGTGAATGAGTGGTGGAGACTCGTCCAAGAAGATCAAGAATTACGGTAGGTACGTAATTTTCATTTCTGCCCAGCTGGCGCTGTGCGCCGGCCCCCTACCCGCTCCCGCCTACCCACCCGTGGTCGATACTTATATTTATAATCAACACTGATCACCTTTTTTTTTTTCTATCTTCCCAATTCCCCATTGACTCCTTATATTTCTCTACCAGTAGAGGCATCTAGTTGCGGCTCCCCCTACAAGAACTGCCGCTCGCTAACCCTTTACATCCCCCTCCACTGTTCTCTCGCCCTCACTGCTTGTACTGTGGAGTCCTGGCCAACTTCAGAAATTTGGTTCATACCGCTCATACTTCTTTCACTCCATACTGAGCTGCCGGAAGACCAACCTAGTCTGCTAGTGCCACTAACAGTGGTTAATAGCTCGGCTTGCCCCACTGGAACAATGCACCACCCAGTTGCTACTTTACTCCTGAACTACTGCCCTACACTCCCCTGTGCCACAATCAGCTCGGGGCCCTCTCTGCTTATTACCCTCCTTAGGATAGTATCCTCTCCTATCATTCTGTCTCTCCCCCCAAAACTAGTAAATGTTTACTCTATCGCTTACCCAGTGATACAGGTTATCCTGCTCCTTATTCTCTTGCTCCTACTAGCATCCGGCGATATCCACCCAGACCCTGGCCCTGGACTTGCCCATCCACCAGCCGGTATCTACCCAGCCACAAATCCACTTTCACTTCCAAATTGTCGTAAAATCATCCACCTAAACATAAGAAGTCTTATTCCCAAAATCTCACTATTGCAACCCATGGTACATGCATAAACCCCTGACAACATTGTGATCACTGAAACCTGGCTGTCCAAAACCATTCCAGACCATGCTGTCGCTGTCCCTGACTTTACAATATCTAGACAAGACAGGACCGGGCGAGGTGGCAGTGTGGCTATCTATACCTCCTCTACCCTCCAGATCACTCCCTCCTTTACAACTTCTGTTCAGTCATCCCATGAGGCTGTCCTTTTTAAAATCTCCTGTCCTCACACAGTCCCCATCTTCATCGCTGGAGTTTACTGTCGCCCGGGACTGCCACATTCCAACGTCACTGACTTGGTTTCAAAGCTCTACTCATTTGGCAGCGGTGGTGAACTATTCATCCTGGGTGACCTAAATCTAAACTGACTGGCCTCATCACTGGCTAATATCTGCTCCACTATCGAAACCTTAAACCTCCATCAGCTGATTCTGGAACCCACTCATCTAAACCTTAAAACACTAAACCACTCCCTGCTGGACCTGGACCTCACCTCCCAACCCCATTGAGTAGTGGCCTCAGGGCTACTACCAGACTCTATCAGCAACCACCACATGACCTTTGTAGTGCGGAAAATACATAGGCCTAAACTCCCAGCTAAAACTATTTTCAATAGACCCTTCGCATCACTTGACCTGCAGTCATTGCTCCATGACCTTGCACAAGCTGACTGGTCCCCCCTTATCACAGCAGCATCAGCTGACAAGGCCCTTGCCTACTTCACCTCCAAGTTTCTTAAGGTTTGGAATTCCCGAGCCCCACCCCGTAAAACCAGGGTCCGTGGTGTGCACCTCCCCTGGGTCACTCCTGAGCTTCTGGCCTGCCAGTGTGCTTGCGACGTGCGTGGCGCAAAGCCAAAGTCTCCAACTGCCCTGGTGGTCACCAACATTACAATGAACTTCAGAATTGCTGCACTAAAGCAATCCGCCTTGCCAAAGCCGAGCATTTCAAGTCTTAATTTCCAAACTAATACAAACAACCCTTCTAAATTCTGGAAGGTCATTCACTCCCTCTTCTCACCATCCTCTACCTCTCCGCCTCGCATCCTCAGACACAATCACTAATCTCTGTACCTATCGCCATTGCTGAATGCTTCAACTCTCACTTCGCCACCTGTGCCTCTTCTCTGCTAAGCACCCTCCCAAGTCCATCCCCTGTCCCGATGGCCTCTCCTTATGCCCCACATACTGATTCACCCTCCACTGCTCTTCCTCCCACCCCATGTTGCCCCCACATCCTGTCCCCTTCCCCCTCTGCACCTCTGCCCTGTCCCCCTCCTCCGAACCTCTCACACCCCCCCTCCCTGTTCTCCTTCTCTTCTGTCTCTCTTGACACTACCCTCCTAGCTCTCCTGGCACTAAACCCTACTAAAGGCCCCTCATCTGATGGCCTTGACCCTAGGCTCCTCTACCTTTCTGCTCCTGCCATAGTCTTCCCACTCTCCCTGTTACTAAACCTCTTCTTTGAGACTACCACTGTTCCCTCTGTCTGGAAACATGCTGTTGTCCTCCCCCTCCCGAAGGGGGGTGACTCCTCCTCTCCTGGGAACTATCATCCTCTCTCTCTACTGCCAACCTTAGCTAAATTACAGTAACACATAGCCCTCAACCAACTCTCCTTGTTGGCTTGTTTCTCTCTGACTTCACTTTCTTCACCCCCTTCCAGTCTGGCTTCAGAAAATTCCACTCTACGACCACCTCTCTGCTATGGTTAACTGAGACCATCTCCTCAGGCTTTGACAAAGGGCACATTACCTCAGCTATCCCGCTGCCTGGCTCTCCAGCTCTGAAGGTACGGTCCTACTTGGACCTTTCCCTGCCGGTGCTTTGCACCAGCTCCCCAACCACCCCCCACCCTCCCTCCCTAGCTTGGCAGTTCTTATAGAAACATAGAAATATAGAATTTGACAGCAGATAAGGACCGCTTGGCCCACCCAGTCTGCCCATTTCCTACCTAATGGATAAGCTGCAGATCCTAGTTAACCAGCACCTACTTCTTCCTACCCCAACCCCTAGAATTGCCTTATGGCTGTCCCATGCATGCTTGAATTCCACCACTGTTTTTGACTCCACAACCTCCTCCGGAAGGCCATTCCATGCATCCACAACCCTCTCTGTGAAAAAATATTTCCTTAAATTACCTCTGAGCCATACCCCATCTTCAAATTGTGCCCCTTGTTCTTGCACACACCTTTTTTAAAGATGCTACCCTCTTGGACATTGTTGATTCCTTGAGGTACTTGAAAGTTTCTATCATGTCCCCCCTTCTCTCTCCTTTCCTCATGGCTATACATATTAAGCTCCTTAAGTCTCTTTTCATATGTCTTCGGTGCAGACCCTGCACCATTTTAGTTGCCCTCCTCTGGACAGCTTCCATCCTGTCTGTCTTTGCGGAGATTGGGTCTCCAGAACTGCACGCAGTACTCCAGATAGGGTCTCACCAGCTGTCTGTACAGAGGGATTATAACTTCCTGTTTTCTACTGGTGATGCCTCTCCCTATGCATCCCAGTATCCCCCCAGCCCTCCTTGCTGCCCTCTCACATTGCTTGCCCACCAGCTACTCTCCGCTCCATTTTTTTTTCTGTCAGCCCTGTTCCCCATCGGCCGCTTATACCATTCTGCCACTAGAGGCAGCTGCTAGCTTCAGTCTCAACTTCTGGCCACAGCCCGCTAGGTTCATGCTAATCCTCTGCTTACTCACTACCCTACCTTGCCTGCTACTATGGAGTTCTGGCAGGCTGTCAAACAAAGACACCTTCTCCTGGCACTGTCCATATTAATACTGCCAGCTGTACTCACTCAACCATCCGGGGGTTCCCCCTACACAGACTTCTTTAGTGATGGTGGTAAACAACATGGCTAGTCTCTCTGGAACATATCACCTCCCTGATGCTGGGCTCCTCCCTCACTACCCAGAGATCCCCTGTGCAACAGTTACCACCGTGCCTGACTGGCTCCCTACCCACCTAAAAATAGTAGCCTCTCCAATGTTCCTCTTGCCCTTATCTCAAACCTCCAAAAGACTAACATATGGCCCACACAAAGCAAACAAGCACCTCCATCTTCTTCTACTTCTGCTCCTCCTAGCCTCTGGTGATATTTGCCCAAACCCCGGCCCTCAATGTTATGCAGCCAACTGGTGCCCAACCCGACACCACTCCGCTTACACTCCCACACAGACTTAAAATAAGCCACCTAAACATAAGAAGCCTTGCTCCTAAAATCTCTCTACTACAAACTATGATACTTTCCTATACCCCTGATATCACCGTGATCTCTGAAACCTAGCTGTCAAACAACATCCCTGACCACACTGTCTCTGTTCCAGGCTTCACTATCACTAGACAGGATCGGAATGGGAGAGGTGGTTATTTATACCTCCTCTTCTCTCCAGTTCATCCCTACCTTTACAGCCTCTACCCATGCTTCTCGCGAGCCCCTTTTTATTAAAATCTCCTTTCCCTACATGGCTCCTATTCTCATAGCTGGGGTTTATTGCTGACCAGGGCAGCCTCTTACTAATGTCACTGCCCTCCTTATGAAACTCACTACCTTGGCGAGGGTGGAGCAGCAGGACCAAACACAGGTGGTGGTAGCAATCTGAAGGTGTGTCTGTAGCTAAGTTTTTTGGGATCTACAAGATCTTCTGCGTGGAGTAACTACACCATTCTTGCTCACTACATCTGTGAAGGTCTCCTGGACTGGATTTTCTGCAAAACATCACCACAAGGTATTTGCATTTTCAATTTAAAATCAACTTTTTGGAAGCTATCCCAAGCAAAACAGAAATCAAGCAACTAGGTCTGACAAACTCCAGTGACTCTGGGTCCTGCTCAATCCACATTTTTGTCTGGCTTGCTAACAAGGGATCTATTTGTGGGCTTTTAAACAACCTCTTTAAATAACAAAGGAAGCACAAGGACAAAAGGATTTCATATCCTGCACTTGTGCTTGAGTAGGTGTGCCCCAGGTCATCAATGTAATGGGACTGGGGAGTGTATGCCTGCAAGGTCTTACATAGCTAAAGCCTCTTGTCAATCCCTGCCTAGCTGTGAACCTGGATGATCTCTGTCATGAGTTGAACCAATGTTGTACCAACAGTCACACCATGCCCAACAGCTGTCTGGGGGTTGCCCTCGTAACTTTTCTTGTCATACTTTGCCTTGACAAAATTACACTATCCTTATGGAATGAGGATGGCTCAAATAAATCTAGGACTGCGCACTATGATTTTACTTTCTCCAGCCTTATTGTTTATAATACAAGGATACTACAAACTAATCTTCTTCTCTACCAAAAGGGCTGTCCCTACCGTTCTCTCTATATGTTTAGGAAACTACGGAACAAGCCTGCATTATTCCATCCTTTTGTAAATGTGGGGCTGTGGTTCCTTGTCATCATTGCCATTCTGCTATCTGGGGATATAGAGACAAATCCTGGGCCACTAGATGCTTATTTCTCAGCAGATGACATACATAGTATGTCCAAACATGGGCTGTTAATTGCACACTTGAATAAAGAAGTTTGATGTGTCACTTTGTGGAACTGGAGTCATGGGTCAAACTGTACAATTCTGATATCCTCTGTCTCACTGAGACCTGGCTAAAACCATCGGTTACTGACTCCCTCTGCTCCCTGCCAAATTACTCTATTATTCGAAGGGATAGGATATCGAACAAACGTGGTGGTGGAGTTGCTCTGTACTACAAAAATAATCTGACTGTCTCTCTTCTCACTATCCCGGATGCTCAATCGGTATGTGAATACTTGCATGCTACCCTTGCTTTGGGAGCCAAGAAACTGCATGTTATCTATAGCAGAGTAACCCCAGCTGAGGGATTATGGGTCTAGAGTACCTATTGCAAAATACCTCTCAGAATTTTAATCATAATGAGGTTGTCATCTTAGGGGACCTAAACTTAAACTGGCTTGGGGCAGCTCTCAGTTCTCTTCAATCTCTGACTCATAGCTACAACCTGCATCAGATGGTAACAGTGCCGACTAGAAGTTTATCTTCATCACCACTAGGCACACTATTGGATTGGGTGCTGGTAAACCGGATTGAACACATCTCAGCCGCTGGTACTCTTGCTGATGCCTTAACTGACCATTCTCCTACTTTCTACATCCTGTCCTTTGGGGCACCTCCATCTCCTCCACCACGTCTCATCACTCTCACAAACTTTGCTCACCTAGGCCAAGAGGTGTTTCTGTATGACGTCTCCAGAATTGATTGGTCGGAGATCTATCTATCATACTGTTCTCAGGATGCTCTTAACCTCTTCATCACTAAATTCCTTATGGTTCAAAGTAAACATGCCCCAAAGATCACCCGGAGAGTGAGGGGTAAACAAACAAGATGGCTAAACAAAGACTTGCTCAAACGTTTGCGCTTTAGAGATAAACTCTGGAAGCGCTACAAAACATCAGGCCAGCAAACAGATTTCAGTGCTTACCGTACGCTACGGAATTCATGTAAAAAACAAGTCAGAACTGCTAAGAGCAAGTACTGTAAAGACCTACTGATTAACTTGGCCAATGATCCCAGAAAATTCTGGTCACACACATCAAATCCTTCCTAGGATCCTCACAGTCAACTACCCCTGGTGATATGCTGATAAATGATGTGCATTGCAATGACTCGCAAACCATAGCTAATTCTTTCAACCTGCATTTCTCTGATCTCTCCCAATATACCTCTTCCTTCAATCCCGCTGCAGTGTCCTCCCACTCCTCATCAGGAACCTGTCTGGATAAGTTGGAAGTGTTGTCCCCTGTGCCTCCTTATACTCCTCCATTCTATTTTAAGGCTGTGTCTAGAAAGGAAGTCCTGAAGCTCCTGAGGTCCATCTTTGATCATACCAGCTCTGACTCAGACTTCCTTGAACCCCGCCTCTTGAAACTTGCAGCTCCCCTTATTGCATTACCGCTGGCCAAAATTTATACATTATCACTTTCAGGTGGAATGGTCCCTGACCTCTGGAAAGCTGCTCGGATCATACCTGTACTTAAAAAAGGGGATCCTAAGGTTGTCATGAACTACAAACCAATTGCCATACTCTCAGTACTGAGCAAAATCCTGGAGAAAATTGTCGCAACTCAGACAACTGACTATCTACTTAAGCACAGCCTGCTCTCGGATACCCAACATGGCTTCAGGAAAGGACATAGCCACGGCCACTGCACTCCTTAAATTCACCACTGACACTCTTCAAAATGGATACTGGCAATCTGACTGGGGCTGTCTTTATTGACCTCATAAAGGCTTTTGACCTTGTTGATCACACTTTGCTTCTCTCCTCGGTTCGACACCTGCATTTCTCCTCCTCTGTTGTTGACTGGTATGAAAGCTACCTGACAAATAGAACTCAAGTGGTGAAATTTAATTCCTCTCTATCGAACAGTACCACCATTAACATTGGTGTACCTCAGGGCTCCATCCTAGGGCCCTTCCTATTCTCTCTTTATATAAATAACATTGCAGCTGCTCTAAAATCCTGCTCTGCTATTCTATATGCTGATGTTCTTGTCATCTATACAAGTTCTACTAATATAGACACTATCAACACAACCCTTTCTGCTGACTTTAACAATATCCAAAACTGGCTATATGACCACAAACTGGCTGTCAGCACTAGCAAAACTAAAGCCATGCTGCTTGGATCGGCCCCAAAGCTCCGGGCTTGCACAACAGCACTGATGGTGCAGGACTTAGAAGGTCAATTACTGGAATGTGTGACCTCTTTCAAGTACCTGGGCATCCTGCTAGATCAATCTCTTGATCTTAATCTTCATGTACAATCTATTTGCAGAGCTGTCAACTCCAAACTGGGTGTTGCATATAAGACTAGTTATATGCTCATGCCATCGGCTAAAATGGCCATTGCGAGGGGGATTCTGCTCCCTACCCTAACATATGGGGCTTCCTTATTTGGGGCTGCTCATAAAACTGACCTACTCAGATGGGATATTATGTATAACAACATATGTCGCTATGCCTCTTCTGCTCCTCGGCTTAAACACCACTGTCAGCTTCATAATGATCTTGGTTGGCTGTCTCCGTTAGCTAGTAGGAAATACTACTTTGGCTCTCTTATTGATTCGATAATTCGAAATCAAACCCCTAGGTGTCTTGCAGCTATGCTTGTTCCTCAGGACACACTCCATGGTCTACGATCAGCTGACAAATCCTTTCTGAATTTGCCGAGTTGCCATACCGAGGAAGGAACTGTTGCATTTGAACATGCGGCCCACAGCTGTGGAATTCCCTTCCCCCATTAGACTTCTAGCTCCACACTTGCTTTAAGAGAAAACTGTGCTCGAATCTGCTGATTGCTGATACCTGTTCCTGCTTTCACCCTACCTAATGACTGATATCTCTGGCCATACAATAGTATTTCCTCACCTCTATATAACCCTCTTACTGCCTCTCCCTTTCCCTGCCCATATGCAATCTTGCACTGCAGGCATCTCCCTTACACTTACATACACTCACATAATTTCATGGCTTGCTCCCCTCTTCCTCACTTACCGACCTTTTCCTTAATGACACCCCCTGCTCTCAATGGTTATTTCTTCCTTTTGTATTACCTGTTTTTGTTTTTGTGTACCTTGTTTCTGTTCGTATGATGTGCTACCTGAAAATTTATTGTCCACGGTCCTGTCTAGTCATTGCATAGATAGGCACCTATGAACTTATGAATGGTCTGCTCTGTATGTCTCTGATATATTGTATCCACTTTAACTCATTGTATGTAAAGCTCTTTACTTGGTATGTTCAGATATATTGTATCCTCTCTAACTCATTGTGTGTAAAGCACTTATAATTTGTTATCCTGTTAAGTTTCTGCATGTCTGTACTCTCCCAGGTTGTGCCTCAAAATAGTCATTTTATGGCTAGTGCACTTACCCGGTTAACAAAAGCTAAATAAATAAAAAATAAATGTATCCTGGGTGACTTTAACCTAAACTGGCTGGCCCCTACCTATGCCTCTATTGAAGCCTTAAATCTCAGTCAACTTATCCAGGAACCCATTCGCCTAAACAACAAACCATTAAACCATTCCCTGCTCGACCTTGTCCTCACCTCCCACCCGCATAGAATAGTATGCTCGGGTCTCCTGTCGGATTCTATCAGTGACCATCACATGACCTTTATGGTGCATAAGATCCATAGGACTAAACACCCGCTTAAAATAATTCTCACTAGACCCTACTCAACTCTTGACCTCCAATCTCTGCTCCACGACCTCACTGCTATGGACTCGTCCCCTCTCTCCACAGCGGCCTCAGCTGACATAGCCCTTGCCTCTTTCAACACCAAGTTCCTCCACATTTGGAATTCCCGTTCCCCGCTCCGCAAAACAAGGGTCCGAGGTGGGCATCTCCCCGGGTCACACCTGGACTTCTGGCTTGCCAACGTGCTGGTGACCTTGCATGGCGACAGTCTAAAGTCTTCTGCTGCCATTGGGATCTCCAGTGCGACCGTGAACTTCAGAATGGCTGCACTAAAGCAATCCGCCTAGCAAAAGCTGAACACTTCAAATCAAACTTCCTGTCTAATACTAACAATCCTGCCAAATTCTGGAAGGTCGTACACTCCCTCTTCTCTTCGGCCTCAAATTCTCCACCCCCTACCCTCAAGGTCCACCAGTCTGTCTATTCGAACCCTTTGGCTGTTGCTGAATGCTTTAACTCCCACTTTTATACGTGTGCCTCTTCTCTGCTGAGCTCTCTACCAGGCTTCTCTGATGGTCTGGTGTCCTCCCCCTCCCCTTACCCCTCTCCTCTCTTACACTCCTCATGCCTCCACTCAGTCCTCTCAATCTACCCCCCATTGCTGCACTCCCCCCTCCTCGTCCTCCCTACCTCTTCCAGCCCCCTACCCGCTTCTCCTTTTCTCTTGTCTCTCCTATCTCTCCTGATACCACCCTCCAGGCACTCCTTTCACTCAACCCCTCTAAAGACCCCTCTACGGATGGCCTGGATCCTCGACTCCTCTCCCTCTCTGCTCCTGCTATTGCCTACCCTCTCTCCCTCATACTAAACCTCTCTTTCCTGACTGCTACTGTTCCCTCAGTATGGAAACATGCAGTTGTGCTCCCACACCCAAAGGGGGGGGGCGACTCCTTGTCACCTGGCAATTATCGACCTATTTCTCTCCTACCTACCCTAGCTAAACTACAAGAACACATAGTCCTCAACCAGCTCTCCTCCTCCCTATCTGACTCTGGGTTCTTCACACCATTCCAGTCTGGATTTCGGAAATCACATTCTACTACTACTTCTCTGCTGAGACTAACAGAGGCTATCTACACTGGCTTTGACAAAGGTCACATTACCTCAGCCATCTTTGTTGATCTGGCGAAAGCCTTTGACACTGTCTCACAGCCTCTCCTCCTGCACTGCCACTCAGCCGCTGGTCTCTCTCCTTCTGCCACAGGTTGGTTCAGTGCCAACTGTCCGGCAGGTCGCAATCAGTCAAAATTGCCGGTTACCTCTTCCCCATGCTTATAACCACCGGTGTCTGCCAGGGTTCAGTGCTTGGCCCCATTCTATTTTCCATCTTTCTAAACAATCTTCCCCAGGTCTGCTCCTCCTCCAGCATCCACATATATGCTGACGACACGGTTCTATTTACATCTGGAAAATCTGTCTCCAGTGTCGCTATCAGGCTCCAGTCTGACTTCACTAAAGTCCAACACTGGTTTAGTTCTCATCAACTCTTTCTAAATGCCAAGAAAACTGTCTCCATGTCATTTGGGACAAGGCAGAGACTCGCTAGGCTAAGTTCCCTACCCACATTCCACACCCTGGATGGGACTGTACTTGATGACTCCTCCTCATTCAGGTATCTCTGTGTCTGGCTAGATAGACACATAAACTTCTCAGTACACATTGAGGCCATTCTGAAAAAACTTAAGCCCAAACTTGGCACCCTCTACAGAAATCGCAGCTGCATCCCACTCGATGCCAGGCGCGAGCTAGTACTGAAGATGATCTTGCCTGTATTCGACTACTGGGACATAGTCTATAGGGCTGCCCAGCAGTCCTCCCCAGCCAAATTGGACCCTCTCTACAATTCCTTCTGTCGCTTTGCTCTTGATGCCCCCCACCTCACCCATCACTGCAACTGCTACTGGTCTCTCAACTTCCTCACGCTCCACAATCAGCATGTGCTACATGGTTCCAAGTTCATCTCTAAATTCTGGCTTGGTTCTCTGCCCTCTTATCTCTTCAAACAACATGAAGTCTTGCTGTAGTCTGACTATTGCAGTTAGGTCCTGCCTTTCAACTGCCCCGGAGAACAAAGAGTTAACTTTCCATGGCCAGCATGGAACATTCAGCGCGAGCTCGATTGAAGCCCCTGTCTGCTGCTGTTTAAACTCCAACCGTCAGATTCTTTACTCCGCCTCACTGAACAGTCGCTCCGGAGATTTCTCCTTTGCTCGGTTCAAAAAAAGTCGGTTAAAGTGTCTTTTTTTCGCTCAGTTTCTACCAGATTTCTGCTACTGAACCTGTCGGTTTAATTCTCTGTCTGTGGTACCGTGAGGACTAGATAGGTTTTGCATTTAGTTTCTGTGTGGAACTTATAAATTTTCAATCGGTTCGGTTTGAACTGAACAGATTGGTCATAAAAAAAGTTTTGAATTTATTAGGGTGTGGTAACCGTATCGGTTCTAAGAAAAAAACGGATTTAATTATGTTTTTTTCCAAGACCCGTATCACGGTCAGGAACCAATAGGGGTGTCTTTCTAGCGGATTGCCGAAAAAGGGTAAGTTTTGGATAGGATTGGCCATGTCTGAGAAACCCAAGAAAAAACCGGGCCCACAGGGTTTCAACACTGTAGTGTGTGTGAGGAAGCCTTTGCTAAGGCTGATCCCCACACCACCTGTGTTTATTGTCTGGGACTTGACCACCTCGATTCAGACTGCCAAATTTGTAAAAGTTTTCCCAAAGCTACCCTGGATAAGAGAGTAGGTAGACTGAGGGAAAGGGAGGCCGAGAAGTCCGCTGACCCGGATGACCAGCCCGGTTCGGTTCCAACTGAACCAGAAGGAGTGCCCTCTGACCAGGGCGAAACTTCTTTGGGCAAAAGGAGAGCCGATTCTGAGGAGTCGGTTCCGGTTAAAAGAAGGAGAAGAGAAAAATCATCCAGTTCGGATCCACAAATTCTTTCTCCAACCGCTGATGAAATAGCCAAAGCTATAAGGATAGTTCAGTCGCTAACTTCGGTTCCGGTCGAATCGGCACTGTCTGACAGGGGCTCGGTTCGGTCGGTTCCCTCGGTTCCGGATTATAATTTAGAAAAATGTTATGAACTGAAGGAGGAGGAGGGAGAGTATGAGGATAATGATGATGATGGTGATTATGAAAGTCTGGATGTGCCTATTGACCTGGACATCTCCCCAGACAGATCTTCAGGTGTTTCTCCTCCTAGGCTTTCTGAGTCCGCTTCCCACTTTATGTTTTACAAGAAAGTGGCTGAAACCCTTCAGCTTCCAATGGAAGAAGAAATAGAGGATCAGGAGGAGCCTGATTGTGTTGAGATGATGGACATCCCAGAGTCCAGGAGATTGTCTGTTCCCCTCCATAAATCTTTTGGGAAACAGACTTTTAAAATTCTAAAGACTCCTAATTCCATACCTCCTGTGGACAGATGAATGGACAAGAGGTATACCCTTTCAGGTTCGGACACGGAGTTCCTTTCCCAGCAATGCAACCATGTTGGGGTAGTGCAGGCTGCTGCCTGTGATAAGGCAAATATTCCCTTGGCATCACGCCCCCCAGGTAAGGACTCCAGGAGGATTGATGCCACGGCAAAGAAGCAGTACACGGCAGCATCTTTGGGACTCAGGCAGACGAACTATATGGCCTACACAGCTAGATACCAGAAGTCCAGGTGGGACTCTGTGCTGGCTCTGGCTAAACAGGCCCCTGACCAGCTTGCCAAGGAGCTGGAGCAGGTGGCTGCGGATGGGATTGAGGCATCCAAGGTGCAATTTCATGCTGTTGTGGACTCCAGTGATGTTTCATCTAGAGTCATGGCTACATCTGTGGCCCTTCGGAGGATGGCTTGGCTCAGATGTACTAGCCTAACACAGGATACCCCAGCTAAGGCCATGGATTTCCCTGTCATTGGTAATTCTCTGTTTGGGGAGCAGACAGAGAACTACATGAAAAAGATGGACGAGTACAGGACCACCTACAGGAGTGCTCAGGCCAAAGAAAGGCAACCTACTCCTCAGAGACAGCATTCCAGGGGCAGGCCCTTTTAAAGGCCTTTTTACCAAGCCCAGGCCTCCTCTTCTGCTTATGCTCAGAGGGGGTTCTTCAGAGGGAGAGGCAGACTGGGAATGAGCAGGCCTGCTTCCACCCCTCAGCCTAAAGCCCCTGCTGAGCAGACACTCTGATGGGTCTGCCCGGGTCGATTCTCCAGTACCTGTAGGGGGCACACTGGCTTATTTTGCCCAGGACTGGAAGTCTCTGACATCAGACAAGTGGGTCCTGGAAGTAGTAAGCCAGGGACTGGTTCTCAGCTTCAAAAAATTTCCCAAGATGAGAACCAGATCCTTTCCACCTGCAAATCCATCAGAGACCCTTGCCCTGGAGGTAGAGGTTTCTTCCCTTCTGGCTCTCAGAGCCATAGAAAGGGTTTCTACCCCACAAGAGGAGTACAGGATTGTACTCCAGGTACTTCCTAACCCCCTAGAAAAACAGGAGAATGGCGGCCCATCCTGGATTTAAGATATCTGAACAAGCACCTTTTAAAACCAAAATTCAAAATGGTGACTCGGGGAATAATTCTGCCCTCTCTAATGCCAGGGGACTGGCTAGCCTCCCTGGACCTCAAAGCTGCCTATTTTCACATTCCCATCAGTTGCTCCCACAGAAGGTACCTCAGGTTCGAGTTGCCCTCAGGCCACTATCAATTCAGAGCAATGCCCTTTGCCTAACATCAGCCCCAAGGGTGTTCACAAAGTGCCTGGCAGTAGTGGTTGCTTTTCTAAGGAGAAAAAAGATCTCCATCTTTCCATACTTGGACGACTGGCTCATAGTGGGTCAGTCTCTAGACCAAGTGAAGTCACATCTGCAAATAACTCAGCAAGTGCTCAGTTCCTTAGGATTCCTCCTCAACCTTCCAAAGTCAGTTCTTGAGCCAGTACAGCTCCTCACCTTTATAGGGGCAGAGCTGGATACAATAAGGGCAAGAGCCTTCCTTCCCCTGGACAGAGCAAGGACCCTTATAGAACTGGCCTCTTCATTCACCCTTCAGGTGTCTCGACCAGCAAGGCATTTCCTGCAGCTCCTGGGCCACATGGCAGCCTCTACAGCAGTGATCCTGGGGGCAAGATTCCAGATGAGGGACATTCAGTTCCACTTAAGAGCCTTCTGGTCCCAAAGAAAGGATTCCCTTACCAAACTAGTCCCAGTGACTCGAACCCTGGTCCAGGCTTTGCAATGGTGGCAGCATCAGGACAGTTTGAGACAGGGAGTTCCTTTTGTCACTCAGTCTCATTCAGTGATACTCACCACAGATGCCTCCCTGCTGGGCTGGGGAGCCCACCTGGGGGATCTTACCACTCAAGGGCTGTGGTCACCTCAAGAATCTCTGCTTTACATCAATCTCTTGGAAGTCAGAGCAGTGTTTCTGGCACTGCAAGCCTTTTCCAAATCTGTACAGAACAAGGTGGTCCAGATCAGAACAGACGATACCACCACAATGTGGTACATCAACAAGCAAGGAGGCAATCGGTCCATGGCCTTGTGCACAAAAGCAATGAAGTTGTGGTCTCTGGCCTATTCCCTGCAAACCTCTCTGATAGCAGTTCGCAGGGAAGGACAATGTCCTAGCAGATGCTTTCAGCAGGATATCCCAGGGCCATCACAAATGGACCCTAGATCCCCTAGTTTTGAAAGTGATTTTCTTGAGATGGGGCACTCCACAGATAGATCTTTTTGCAGCCCCAGACAATCACCAACTTCCTTTCTTTTGTTGCAGACCCCCAGTCTTGGGCTCAGTCACCCTGGATGCTCTGATTCTGAATTGGGAAGGGGAATTCCTGTATGCTTTTCCCCTTCCTCTCCTGTTCAAAGTGTTGGTCAAGATCAGGTCTCAACCATGCAAAGTGATTCTGATTGCTCCAGACTGGACCAGACAGCCCTGGTACCCACTGTTGCTGTCCTTAGCAGTCCACCTTCCCCCGTCTCTTCCCAGGAATTACAACCTGTTGACATCCTCTCAGGGGAAGATTTGGTATCCGAACCTCAAATCTCTCAATCTCAGGGCATGGCTCTTGAAGAGATGGAGTTTGCTGATCTACACCTTTCTCAAGGGGTTCTGGATATCCTTAAGGCTTCTCGAAAGCCTTCCACCAGAAAGACTTACAACTCCAAATGGAAAAGGTTCATTATTTGGTGCTCTAATAAGCATATTTCTCCAGAATCTGCTGGGTTGCCTACAATCCTGGACTATATGGTTCATCTTAATGGCTTGGGACTTAGGCCAGCTACACTTAAAGTGCATCTGGCAGTTGTTTCTGCCTTCTTGTCAGTAGGCAACTCCTCTGTCAGCCCATCCTGTGTTTTGTAGTTCTTCAAGGGATTGCTGCACACCAATCCCCTTTAGGGACCCTGCTCCTGCTTGGGACCTTAATGTTTGCATTGCTCAGCTTATGCAACCAGCCCCTTGAGCCTTTGTCCTCTGCAGAGCTTAAGTACTTGACTTGGAAACTGTGTTTTGTAGCCATTACCTCTGCCAGGTGTATCAGTGAATTGCAAGCCTGTCAGTGGGAGCCTGATTTCATCTCTTTCCATAGAGATAAAGTGGTCCTAAGAACTAACAGGAAGTTTTTGCCTAAGGTGGTTTCAGATTTCCACCTTAACCAGTTTATGTCTCTCCCTGTTTTCTTCACTGACCATTCCTCCTCTGGAGAGAGGAGGCTGCACAGCTTGGGTGTTAAAAGGGCCCTTAGCTACTACATAGAGCGCACCAAGGGTCACAGGTTTGAGTCCCTCCAGTTGTTCCTCACATATGGAGAGGTTGGTAAGGGCAAACCTGCCACTAAAAGATCTATTGTCAGGTGAATTGTCTCTTGTATACAATTCTGCTATGAAAAACTGGGTAGAACCCCACCCTCAGGCCTGAGGGCTCACTCTACTAGAGGTACAGCTGCTTCCCTGGCTGCTGCCAGGAATATTCCTATCTTAGAAATTTGTCAAGCAGCCACCTGGAAAACAGTCCATACATTCGCCAAGCATTACTCTCTGGATACTCAGGCTAGGAGTGATGCTTGGTTTGGCACAGCAGTACTTCAGAGCCTATTCCCAAAGTAGGTTCTGTCCCTCCTCCATGGAGGTACTGCTTGGTAGTCTGCAATAGTCAGAATACAGCAAGACTTCATGTTGTTTGAAGAAAAAATTACTCACCTTAGTAATGTTGTTTTTTCTAATGGAGTCTTGCTGTATTCAGCCCCGCCTCCCCTCTCAGAACCTGTTTTTTGGGATGTGGGTGGGCAGGAGCAGTGTTGGCATCTTAGAGGTGCCCCTTTTTCACCCTCATTTATTTTGGATGTGTGTTGTGTTTGGTTTTTTGGGTTTCCTGACTTGAGTCTTTGCTTTGAAACCAAAAAAAAACCCTTTTTTAATAAATTTAGTTGCCAGTTGGCTAGTGTGAGTTTTACAGTTTCCACACAGAACTTCTAGTGAGTATTGCTCATAAAGATCTGACGGTTGGAGTTTAAACAACAGCAGACAGGGACTTCAACCGAGCTCACGCTGAATGTTCCATGCTGGCCATGGAAAGTTAACTCTTTGTTCTCCGGGGCAGTTGAAAGGCAGGACCTAAATGCAATAGTCAGAATACAGCAAGACTCCATTAGAAGAAACAACATTACTAAGGTGAGTAATTTTTTCTTCTCCTCCCTTAGTTCCCCTCCACCCGCCCATTAGTCTCTGAGATCTGGCGGCCTACACACCTTCTTTATCCCCCAACAGATCTACAACCTTGGGCCAAAAAGCTTTTTCTTTCCAGCTGCCTAAACTGTGGAATGTGCTCCCTCCACAAATTCGCCACTCCTCCTTCCTGAGCTCCCTCACTTCAGCTCTACTCAACTACCTGACCACAAACTGTTCATGCTTTTGACTCCCTCCTTGCCTACTTGGTCTTCCCTTGTCAATCTTCACCATTCATTACTGCTTGGGTTCATACCGGAGGTGCGCACCGCTATGGGAGATGATTTTTTTTGAGTCGGCTCCAACGGTGCCGCCTACATTGTATTTAATGCTGCATTGTGCATGAGCGGCGCTACTAGGTGCTGCAGACTCCTCCTCCATCTCAGCTCTGTTTCTCCCGCCGTCGAGGCTGCACCTGCTGCACGGAAGAGTTAGTTAGTACGTCACTAGGCCTGGCTGTCGTTGTCGACGCCATCTTCACAGACTTCTCCTTCATCCCGTTTTTTTTCTCGACATCGTCAACCGGTAAGACCGTTCTGCTTTTTCTATTATATTCAACGATGCCGAGAGCTGTTCTGTTTTTTGCCTTAATTGTTTCGCATCATGTCAGGTTCAGGGGGTAAAACGCAAGTCTAAGGTGGGCCGTGCCCCTAAGGCCAGTGCTCCTGTGGCTACATTTTTCCGGCCACGGACCGGGCACATGTTTGCTCTCGCTGCCTGGGACCCAACCATAATATGGATGCGTGCTATGCCTGTTTCTTGATGGACTGTCGCATCCTGGAAGTCCGCATGTTCAAGATCGGCAAGGCTCCGCCGACTTTCAGGGGACAGCGCCGCTCCAGGGATTCCCAGGTAAGGTCTCTAGACCCTTCCTTCGGGTCCCCTCTCAGACCTATACGGTCCGGAGAGAAGGAGGCCTCCTCATCTTCTCTTGCCAAAGAGGAGGCTCCTTTTGCGGTGTCGGAAGAACACCGGGGTCCCTCCCGGGGCCGTGGTGGAGACACCGCCTCGGCAGTCACCTCCTCGGCGGTGCAGTATCCCCCAGTGTTGAGGCCCAGATCTGCTGGGCCCGGCATCAGTGGACCCTGGACGCCGCCTTCCAGTGCCGTTTTGGTTTCCGGTGCCGCTTGCAGCACCGGTGATCGAGGTGGTGCCATTTGCGGTGCCGTGTTGGCTCTTGGTGCCACCTGCAGCGCCATGGGCCCGGTTGGCTCTTCTAGCAGTGCCAAGTCGGGTCCCGGCGCCAAGGGTGGTGCCGCGGGTCTGGCCAGCGCCATTGGGGAGTCAGGGCCGGGTTTGGGCATTACAGGTCATCCGAGATCGTCCAGTGCTGCCACTGGCACCAGTGCCGTTCGCGGTGCCATTTCACTGGAGACCCCCGGGGTGGCCAGTATTGTGGTCCAACTGGTCTCTTCCTCCTCGGAGGAGAATGATTCAGTTGTGGACCCGTCCTGGCACCCTGACTATTCGGAGTTGTCTCCAGTGAGACGAGGTGCTAGGTGGCCCAGCGCACTTATTCCTCTGTCTCTTCTGCTGGCCTCCCCTGAGGCCTCCCAGGCTGGGGGTGGTCTGGAGTCCCTGGAGGGTGATGGCGTGGAGGAGGAGGGAGGGGGCTCTCCCTCCTGAGGGGGTTGTGGCAGCTGAAAATCCCGATGCAGCTGCACCTCCTCAGGGTGGGGTGTCGCTGGGGTCGAGGAGGAGGACATTCTCGGAGTCCGGAGGGTCGAGAGACCGGGTTGAGGCACCTCAGTCTTCATCCGCCACCCTTCGGGGGGCGGGTAGGAGCCATAGCACCGGGCCCAGTTTTTCCCTCTCGAGCTCCAAGGACCCTTCCGGTGGCGTTGCTGTGGGCTGCCCTTCTGGACCCATGCAGCCCCAGGTTCGTCACAGGGGAATGATCCCCTACTAGGCTCTTCCAGGCTTCGCATCCCCAGGGTTCCGTTCTGTGACCTGGTTTGTTGTCCGGGATCCCACAAGCTTGGGCTCTGTTTTCCGGATTTCAGAGCCTCAGCAGAGGACAGTTGCCTCGCCGTAGATACCCCTCTCCCATTCCTCTGCAGCCACCTCCTTCTCTCCCAGGCCATGTCGGTCCTACAGACCCATTATCCTGGGAGACATTCAGCGGCTCTGTGGCGGCCTTCCCCTCATACGTTAGATACATGCATGAGCAGGTGTTTCGCCTCTCCCCATCGCCGCAGGAGTCCTCTGGACATTTGAGCTCTCCATCATCCTCGTCTCCCTCCTCCTCGGAGGGAGAGCAACCCACTGCTCATCTCTCCTCCGATGCTGATTTCACCGAATATCTGCAATTCCTTTCGAGAATGAGGAGGGATCTTCCCATCTCTTTCATTAGGCAAGACAATACAAAACGGCAGATGCTTGAATTCCTCAGTGAATTCAGTGCCCATCATTTGGTGATACTGTCCTGGCCTATTTCCTTCCAGGAGGTGTCTATCTGTTCCTTGCAGTCACCAGCCGTCCTTTCTCCAGCCCCGGCAGACTGCAGAAGAAGGTATTGTGCCCCACTGGAGTCTCTAGGTACTCTCCCCAACCCGCCTTCAGGATTGGCATGCCTAGAAACTCCCTCCGGGCACCACCGCCTGGTGCACGACCGTCCACCGGACTCAGATTCCCTACAGTTTAACCGGTGGGGGCGAAGAGTGTTCTCTTCCTCTCATGTGATGTTATGCATTGCATCACATCAGGCTCACCACGCTGCCTACAGTAGGCATTTGTGGTTGATGCTCTCCCAAGTCTTAGCATCAACGCCTGATACGGAGCAATCCAGACAAGCTATTGCCCTCTCTGCTATAGGCCTGGAGCTGGCAAGACACCAAGCAAGGGCATCTTACGACGCCAGTGAGGTGGCGTCCAGGCTTGCAGGGACAGCTATCTGTATTAGACGGACGGCATGGCTTCGTCTGTCAAGATTGTCACCCCGGCCCGGCGTAGGGTGATTCGCTCCGCTTTCCGGGGGACCTGTCTTTTTTCCTCCAGGCCTAGGAGGCTTCTCCAGGGGCTTCCTCCATCTCCCCATCCTTGGGGGACACCTCCTAGCTCTCCTCCACCATAGGCTTCTCATCTGATTAGCCCAGGGTCTTCCCCTCCTGTTCCCCACCAGCAGGAGGCTGGGGGTCTTGTTCCCTTAGGGTTCCAAGGGAAGGGAGCTTGGTACTCACCCAGGCAGTAATGAATGGTGAAGATTGACAAGGGAAGATATGAAAATTACGTACCTACCGTAATTCTTGATCTTCTCTTGTATCTTCACCATTCTTTACTGATACTCACCCACCTTCCCCTCAGTGGCCTCCTGCTGCGGCGTCTCCCCCTCCCTTCTCGTTCCTCTCCCTTCCTCTTTGGCCTTTATGCCGGAAAAAAAAAAAACTGTCGTGGTTTCCGTTCTTCTCTGGGCGGATCGTTTTTCCTCAAGGTAAAGAGGAAAGAGTAGGACTTTAAATATCCTAGGGGAACTGTTTCTGACTGCACCTAAGGGTGACCTCTTGGCTCCTTAGCCATGTTGTTCAGTTCACAGCTGAAGAGACCATCCCTCTATGGCTCAGACTCAAATTTCAGGTCCTCTCGGGCAGGCATCATTTAATTGTCGGCTTCTTCTGGTTGGTGCTTCTGCACTTCTTATCCTTGAACTGTTGTCCTTGCCTTGCCTTCAGGGAGTCTGATTGAGTTCCCAGTCTATCCTTCATACAGAACTGCCTTTTGTAGGGCCTAACCCTCTACCCACACACTCCGGTGTTAGCACTTAACAAGGTGCTAAGGGGCTTATCCCCCCTCATAGCTGGGCGCTCTCTTTCCGGAACAGATTCTGCCTGGGCAGTCTGTGAGCTCTCAGCTAGAGTGTAGGGGGTTGGGATGATGAAAAGTTAGAAAATCTGCCCTTTGTGTCCAATCGATACAAGCAGTTCAGTTGAACAGTCTTTCAGTCCTATCAGGAGGGATTCTTGCTCCCTTGTTTTTGGTTCCGAGCTTATAACCCTCTCAACCAATGTATCTATGGGCAGTGTTCTCCCCTCTCAGCATCCCTCCCTTTTCTTCTCCTTCTTCTTCTTCCTCCTTTTCTCTTATGTGTTCCTCCTTAGAGCTACCCCAGGAGGGAGGCCCTGCGGTCCCTTACGGTAGGTATTCTTCCTTTTCTGTCTGTCCTCTACCGGCTTATTCCTTCTTCAGTTTATATCCTTTCCTTTTTCTGTCCCTCTGCTCTCTTGCCTCGCTCTCCCTTTTTTTCCTTTACCCTTTATTTTGCCTCTCCGGCTACCGGAACTGAGATGGAGGAGGAGTCTGCGGCACCTAACAGCTGCCCCTCGAGCATGACGCAGCGCGTTGCTCTCATGGGCAGCGCCGTTGGAGACGACTCCAAAAAAAAATCTCCCGTAGCAGGTGTGCGCCCCCGGCACTAACCCAATCGGTAATGAATGGTGAAGATACAAGAGAAGATCAAGAATTACGGTAGGTACGTAATTTTCATTTATTGGTATACTTCACAGTGTACAGTAATTTTGAACATTTGTCCACATGATACAAGATTAATTTGAAACTAAAGGTCTGCATGCTTGGTTTAAAGTTGTGTTGTAAAGTATAAAAGGTTATTTGGTGTCATTTTTAATAATCTGGAAACATTTGTGGACCAGTGATTTGAATGTATTCATATTTTTGGTGTTTTTCACGTAAACTGTATTTTGTCAACCTTAATATAATCAGATCACATGTGTCCTGCTTTTATTTTAAAGAAAACATAAAAATCAACTTCTGTTCCAATTTTCATGATTTTTGCAACATTCTGCTAAACTATATATTGCCAGGTTAGATAACCCTTTTCAATGCTTTCTGTTGCTTTGCTCTTGACTCCCCGCCCCACACTCATCACTGTACCTTGCATCACTCACTAGCCTTCCCCTACCTGGAGGGTAGGTGCCTCTCTCACTGTGCCAAGTTCGCTTTTAAATTCTGACTCGGGGCTCACCCCTCCACTCACTGCCCCTCCTCACTCCCACTCTGTCAGATCGACTGACGCACGCACCCCAGCTATCCCACGTCACACCACCTCCATAGACCAGGCTGCCTTCTCCTACCGTTTCCCTAAGCTCTGGAACTTGCTTCCTTCTTCTATCAGACTTTCCTCATCCCCATCTTCTATCTCTTTGGCCCTACACAACTACTATTCCCCTAACTGTTCTCGTTTCTGGTCTTCCCCCAAAACCCTCCCCTCCTTAGTGCACCCTCCTCCCCTTTTGCGTAAATATCCTTTATCTAATATCCTTATTCCTTCCCCATGTCTCCTAAACTGGTCCGTTCCACTAAGCATGCCCTCACAGTGTTTTTCACCTTCTTTTCCCCTTCTTCGCCCCCCACCTCTCTATACAGTGCCAGGGACACACTACTGCGTCCTCCTTCCACCTATTTCCCCCCTCTGTAGCCCTTCCCTCCATCTCCTGGATCCCCTATTCTTTCCTGCCTCCCAATTTCCCTATTATCTTTCTTCCTCCATCCTGTCTCCCCCCCCTCTCTCTCCCCTTCCCACCCTTCAATCTTCCCCTCGTTCCCTTCCTCCTTTTCCCACCTAATCCTGTCCCCCCCCCCTTGCAGGATGTCTCAGCATCCCGGAGCGGAATTGCTCTTGGCTGCCTCCCCCCGCGATCCCCCTGCCCCCTTTCTGCCTGTTTCTTGTCTCCCTTGCCAGATTCCCAGCATCCAGAGGGGGCACAGATTCGAGGCTACTCTCTCTTCTCTCTCTCAGTCTTCACCTTTCCTCTACTCTTGCTTGCCCCACCCTTTTCTTAACCCTGTATACCCCTTTGTGCTTATATTTTAGTCCCCTTGAGCATCTACAGGCACTTAACTAACTTGTGCTCAGCCTTGACTTCTAGCACTTAAGTTGTGTTATCTGTATTAACCTACCTAGTGTACTACTCTGTTATGCAATAGGCCTTCAGTGTTATGTAATAGATATTGTACATTTATTTCACTTTGTACAGTATGTATTTGTTTGCTCTCCCAACTCTTGTAAACCCCCCCCCCCCCGGACGCTTCTGGAAACGAGCTGGTTACAGCTCATGTTGTCTTTCCTGGTGAAACATTTTGCAAATAAAATAAATAATAAATGAATAGCAATAAAAAACCCTTTTGCAACCCATAAACATTGCTAGAGCACTTGTGTCCTGCTCTTATATGAAAGTGCTTATAAAAATTTACCTATAGGCCAATTTGCATGTTGTTTTTTTTATTTTTAATTTTTTTCAAATTTTAAACAATTGTTGCAAAATTCTGCTAGACTACCTCATTAGAGTTTGCCACTGCCCTCTGCCACCTGTTCATTAACCAGTTTTTTACCAAGTTTACCACTTTGGATCCCGCCCCTAAACTGCCCAGTTTCTTTATCAGTCTCCTGTGTGGCACAGTGTTGAAAGCCTTGCAGAAGCCCCAGTAAGCCACGTCCATTACCCTTCCTTGGTTTATTTCCCCGGTCACCCAGTCAAAGAAATCAATCAGATTCGTCTGCCATGACCCTTCCACCCTGTCAGTTCATTCTGCCTTTGGTCTTGCGACCCATTGGATTCAAGATATTCCAGTAGCCTTTCTTTTAACATGATTTCCATTCATTTACCCACCACTGATATAAGACTGACCGGGCTATATTATTAGCCTCCTCCCTCCTGCCACTCTTATGAAGTGGGACTACGTCAGCTTTCCTCCAGTCCTCTGGAACTACTTCTGTCTCCAGTAAGTTGTTGAATAAAGCTGTCAGTGGTGCAGCAGGCTCCTTCCTGAGTTTGTCCGTTCCTATGGCCTTGTCCACTTCCAGGTTTGCAAGTCTCCTCAGGACTCTGCTCCTCTGTAAATTGACTTGTGTCCAGCCCCACCACCACCACCACCACCACCACCGTGTTCCTTCTGTTCAGGATGTCAGCTTTTTCCTGATCCTCCTCTGCACAGTCACCATCTGTTATCCTCCTTGTCCTCACTATCCCTCACTTCATCTTTTTCTTTTCACTTATGAATCTGAAGAAAGTTTTGTCTCCTTCTGCCACCCCTTTGGCTATCCTTTTCTCTGTTTGCACCTTTACTTACCTCACCGCCCTCCCGGCTTCCCTCTGTTTTACCTGGTACACCTCTCTGTTCTCTTCACTCTGTGTTTCTTTGTGCCTCCTGAATGCTGCCCTTTTTTCCTTCACTTTTATGGCCACTTCCTTAGAGTATCATAGTGGCCTTTTTCCTTCCTGTTTTTGCTCACTTCTTTCACACAGACGCTGGTTGCCTTCAAAGGCCTTCCCTTAATTTTAAGTAACAGAAAAATGCTGGCATCAGTTTTCAGGGTGTAATACAAGAGGCATTTATTAAAAGGCTATGGAATAGTGCTGACAAGTGCAAAAATATAATAAAAGTGCACTCACTGCCTACATTTTGCAGTTCTTGGTAACAGGTAAACAACAACCTGCTCAGGACTCCCTGAATTTTCCCCACTGTTCCTCTACCCCATCCTGGCAATCTACACCTGCTAGCCCACTTCCAAGGCAGTCTCCCACTTCTTTAAAACCCACCCTGCTAAAGTCCTAGACTCTCGTTCTTGTGTGGTTTGCCTCTGCACCTGCCTTAATGCTGAACCACACTGTATGATGATAACTGGTCCCCAGGGAACTACCCACTGTGATGTCTTCAGTACTGTCTCTGTTAGTGAGCACCAGGTCCAGTACTGCCTCGTCCCTGGTGGGTTCGCTGACTAGCTGCCTGAGAAATGCCCCCTGCAGGGAGTTTAGGATTGCCCTGCTTCTAGCCAAAGCTGCAGCTGGAAGGTCCCAGTCCACATCTGGCATAGTGAATTCCCAAACCAGCAACCCCCCCCCCCCCAAATTCACTGTCCTGCTTCATCCTGCTTATGATTTCCCCTAGTGTCTTATCCAAATCATCCCCCTGTGCTGGAGGTCTGTGTATCACCCAAGTGTGAGTAGTGATCCCAGTTCATGTCTCCAGGGTGACGCACAGCACCTTCAGCCCTTTCTTTACCTTTAAGTACCTTTGTACTTCCATAGCCCTGATGCCCTCCCTCACACACACACACAGACCAACCTTCCCTCCCTTCCCTGTCTCTTCGGAACTGAGTGTATACTGGTATGGCCATATCCTAGTCATGATTTTCAGTCCACCACAACTCGGTTATGGTCACTAGGTCCCCATCCACCTCCACCATAATGGCCTCCAGGTCTGGAGTTTTATTTCCTAGACTCCTTGCTTTGGTGCACATGGCTGTCCAAACCTTGCTCCCTCCCTACCTACAACCCCCCCCTTTCCTTCCCCTTTTCTGCCTATGATGCTTTGCGAGACTCCCCCTACCTCCAACCTTCCTTCGTTGTTCCCTCAGTTTCCTGTCCCCTATACACCTCACTTTCTTCATCTTTACTTTTTAACCCACTTTGTCCTACACCTTGCATACCCCCTTCCCCTTATATCCTGCACCTCTGCCCTAGGGAAGTGTTCTCCCTCCTTGTTGCTTTAACCTGCTGAGGGAGGAGGAATTTATTCCTCTCTTGGTAATACTGCCTTCCCCTTAGCTACTTTGAATGCTCATCTAAGTAACATTTAAACCTCACAATGAGTACTGAAGACCCTTTCCCAAAAGGATGTAGGCCGTCGCCTCCATATAGGCCTATGTCGTTCAAGGTCAACCGCCAGTCCCCAATGAAGCCAATCCCTCCTTTCTACTCTATGTCTTCAACCAGCTGTTGAAGTTCCTGGTGCGGAGTATCCTGTCCTGTCCTCGGCAATACAGTGATAGCACCTCGGCAAATGCCACAGTTTGTGTTACTTGAGTAAGGCCCTTCTCCAGTTCCCTGAACTGCCTCTGCACTACTCCTACTCCATCCCTCACCAATTCATTAGTCCCAGGGTGGACAATGACATATAGCTCTCTCCTGTGAACTGTCACCCTACCAATCCTTAGGATCCACGTTTCATCCCACTGAGCCAAAGCACTGAGTAGGCATGTTACTTCCCTCGCCTCTCATTCCTGCCCTCAAGTCTATACATCTCATAATCGAGTCCCCTACCAGCAGCTGCTTCCTCTTCTGCTGGGGGCCTCTTCCTCTCATCCTAGGGCCCCCCATTCCAGGGCCCCCCCCCACCACATCCTCCCTTGCCACCACATCAGGTGCCTCCTTCCAGCTGTTCCATCCCACAGAATGGTGAAGGAATTTAGTAGTGGCACATGCTGTGGACCCTACACACTTACATTCCCCTTCACCATGAAAAACAAAAGTCTGTATCACTTCCTCTTACTCTGTAAATACCCCGTCTTTACACAGCAACAGGTTGCAAGCCCATGTAACCCATGTAGTTTTTGTGTGATAGCCACACAGGCACTAACCATTCTGAAGCTGGATTTCAGTCTTCAGATATTTTATTATAAACATTGTTTCTAATGAGACTTGCCAGAAAAAAGCTTTCTGAAAAAATGTTTTCCAGTTCAAGGAGAATTTACCATGTCCCTTCAGATGTGTTGGATCTTATAATTTTTTTGTCTCTTTGTTTTGTTTTGTAAAGTTGGCCGGGATCCAGAACACCTGTCCCCATGGAGCGAATCTTCACCTGATGACTTTCGCTTTGGCAGTCAGATTTATACTGACCCCCGTGAGCGGGAAAGAGAACAGCATGACAAAAATAAAAGGTAAGTGAAGTCCTTGTACACTCTTACATATCTGAGCAAGAACTGCCAGCTTAAAGGGGATAGACCTTAGTCTCAGGTCATTTAAAACTGAGAATATACTTTATATACGTTTATAGAATGCAAACAAAAGCAGTGATTATAGTGGTCGGGGTTAGGGATAAGATGGTCAGATCGGTGAAAAACTGGCTGAGGGATAGAACCCGAGGGTGGTTGTAGGGGGAGAGTTATCTGGCACCAGAGAGGTCACCAGTGGGATCCCGCAGGGCTCAGTGATGGGGCTGGTGTTGTTCGGTGTCTTCATCAGTGACATTGGGGATGGCATTAAGGGCAAAATGTGCCTATTTGCGGGTGACACCAAGCTCTGTGGGAGAGTGGACACAGCTGAAGGGATACAGGACCTACAGGACAATCTGGAAAAGCTGGGGAGGTGGTCCGGGATCTGGCAGCTTGGCTTCAATGACAAGAAATGCAAAGTTATGCACACTGGAGCGAAGAATCCCAGGACGGAGTACTACCTGTGTGGAGTCCAAGTATCTGCATCAGAGGAGGAGAGGACCTAGGAGTGATGATCACCAGTGACCTGAAGCACTCCACGCAGTGCAAGAAAGCAGAAGCAAGGGCAAACAAGATGCTGGGATGCATAGCTAGGGGGATCAGTAGTAGGAGAGAGGTTATACTGCCCTGTACAGGTCACTGGTGACACCACATCTAGAGTATGGCATTCAGTACTGGTGCCCACACCCCAAAAAGGACATTAACCTGCTGGAGAAAGCCCAGAGGAGGGCTACAAAATGCTAGCAGTTCAGCAGGGTCAGGCATACAAGGAGAGGTTAAGGGCACTGAACATGTACCCCCTGGAGGACAGGAGAGAGAGAGGGGACATGATTGGGACCTTGAAGTACTTGAAAGGGATAAATAGGGAGGGTAAGGGGGGTCTCTTTAAGCTGAGTGGCACCCGTAACAAGAGGGGGAACAGTCTTAAGCTGAAGAGGGGGTTAGGTGGAAAGTCAGGAAGCACTTCTTCACAGAGAGGGTGGTGGACACTTGGAATGCGCTACCGGAAGAGGTGGTCTCATTGAAGACAGTGGGCAGCTTCAAGAAAGGCTGGGCTAGGAATAGGAGGAAGATAAGGATCATGGGTAGGGAGAATGGGAGGAGTGGGAAGGGAGGGCAGGGACAGTAGCTCAAGCTGTGGACCCTGCAATACGAGTAGACTAGATAGACCAAATGTCCTTCTTCTGCTGGCTTCTTCGTATGCTCATATGTATGTATGATTGGCAGCAAAGACAGGAAGGTGCAGCATTAGGTCCACAGTCTTACTGTTTTTAAACCAAGCTATTGTCCCAGCATGGAGCACATTGCTTGTTAGACTGTAACACTCGTCCACTACCCAATCATGAAAAAGCACTTTCTAACATCCTTTTTAACTCCCCCTCCTTCCAGCTTGAGATTGTGCCCCTGGTGAATGAACTCCTCCTTAACCCGAACAACTCTGTGGAGTTCCCTGTGTTGTACCCCTGTGTGTGTACCCCACCATATGATATGCAGGTATCCTTCCTGATGCACTCGGCGATCATCATATGGTTTACTGTGTGCATAAGCTACAGCTACCATCCTAAAGCTCCCTCTAAATTTATATACTTTAGGTCTTTTAAGTCACTTGACTTGACCTCTCTCCTTGCTGATCTTTGGTCAACTGATTGGTCTCCCATCTCTACAGCCTGCAATATAAATTCTGTCCTTCATTACTTTGTCTAAATTCTTGGCTATATGGGATAGTCATGCACCCCCTGCGTAGAACCAGAATGCGGGGTTCATATCTTCCCTGGATATCGGCTGAGGTACAGTACTTACTTGTTTCCACTCCAGAGACCTTGCCTGGCGTACTTTTAAAATCACTGGCTCTTAATCCTCATTGGCCACTACAGAAGCCTTCGTAACACCTGTACCAAAGCCATCAGACTTACGAAGTCTGAGTATTTTGGTTCCACGTTCCAAAACAACATTAATAATCCCTCCAATTTTTGGAAGGTTATCCATTCCCTTTTCTCCCCTAGGACCCAGTCTCCTCCTCCCACTCTAAAGATTGGTGACTCCCTTATCTCTGACCCTTTTGCTGTTGCTAAGTCTTTTAACCCTTAGACTGCCAACAGGCTTAGAACGTATAGGAATTTTGGACTGAAATATCAGTCCACGGCCATGCAAGGGTTAATTGCTACTTTACTACCTGTGCCCCTTCTCTCATCCCTTCCTCTACCACCTCCCCCCCTTCCCTCTCATTTCCTTCTTCTCCTCGTTTGTTTTCTTTCTCTCCTATCACTCCTGCTGTTTCCCTTAAGGCCCTGCTATCCCTGAATCCACTAAAGGGAGGAAGTCTTCGATGGTTTCAGCCCTAAACTTCTCCTTCACTCTGCACCTGCCATTGCTCTTCCCATTACCTTACTTCTAAATCTCTCCTTCTCCTCTGCTGCTGTTTCTGACGTCTGGAAATAGGCTGTTGTCATCCCTGTTCACAAAGGTGGTGATCCCACTTCTCATGGTAACTACCATCCAATTGCACTCCTTTCTACCTTAGCTAAGTTACAGGAATGCATTGTTCTATCTCGGCTTGCTTCCTTTCTTGATAGCTCAGCCTTTTTCACTTTCTTTCAGTCTGGTTTTTGGAAATTCCATTCCTCTTCTACCTCCCTCCTTTGGCTCACTGATTCCGTACTTACAGGTATGGATATAGGACTGATGACGTCTGCCATTTTTGTTGATCTTGCTAAAGCTTTTGACACTGTGGTGTACCCCCTCCTACTGGACAAACTTAAAGCTGCTGGCCTTTCTGACTCTTAGGTCAGTTGGTTTTGTTCCTACCTTAAAGGCAGATCTCAGGCTGTCTAGATAGGAAAATCCAGTTCACCTTCACTTCCCATTAGCTTAGGTGTCCCTCAAGGGTCTGCCCTGGTCCTGTTCTCTTTTCAGTATTCCTAAATGACCTACCCTCTGTCTGTTCATCTGCGTCTATTCATATTGTGATATGACAGTTCTTTTTGCATCTGTCTTCTTTTCCTGTGACCTTACCTCCTGACTTCAGCTGGATTTTGACAACGTTCAGCGCTGGTTCAAGGATAACTAACTGTCTCTTAATGCCAAAAAGCAGTCTCAGACTTTCGGTACCAGTCAGAGGCTTGCCAAACTTACTTCTCCCCTACTGTTTAATATCCTTGATGGTGCTAATGTTGAAGATGTCACCTCCTTTAAGTACCTCCAGGTCTGCCTTGACCAGCATCTTGATTTCTCCGAGAACACTGATGCAATTCACCAAAAGCTTCACCCTAACCTGGGTGTTTTGTACAGGAATAAAGTGAGTATACCGCTCCCTGCCCGTTGAGAAGTTGTCCTAAAATGATCCTTCCTGTTTTTGACTACAGTGATTTGGTCTACAGTAATGCCTCTAAATCCTCCCTTGCCAGACTGGACCCTCATTTTCATTCTTTCTGCCGCTTTGCTTTAGATTACCCCTCTCATACTCACCACTGCTCTCTACTCAGCTCTGTCCCTCCTTCTCTTGATGCTAGGTGCCTTTCCCATTGTGTCTGTTTTATCCAAATTCTGGTTCGGCACTCTTCCCTCTTAGCTCAAATCCATTCTTTCCCTCCTCCCCCTCATTCCTCCTACCCTCTCTGCAACAGTACTTTCCATTCTCTCTCTTTTCCTTCTAGAAAATATATTGTTGGCCAATCTGCTTTTTCTTACCGCATTCCAAAACTTTGGTCCCCTCTTCCCCTTCATTCTGCCTCTTCTCCTTCCTCCCTAATGTCTCTTCTTTCTGACTTTTGTCATCCTACCTGCAATTGCTTGTGACCCTTCCTCTTTTTCTCCATTCTCTAGTCTTGCCCTCTTCTCACTGTTCTGTTATTTTTCCTTTCTGTATATATTAGAGTGTGTGTTATTTTCTAGATGCCTTCATTTACTATTCTGCCTATAATATTTATGATTCTGCTTGTAAAACTGTTATTGTATTTTACCTTATTATTTTTATTGTTGGCTATCTCCTACTCTCTTCTCTTCTCTTCCCCAGGACACATCTGGAAACAAGCTGTTATTAGCTCAGTATGTACTTCCTGGTTAAACGTTTAAATAAATAAATAATAAATGTATTTTAATGATTCTGTCATGTCCACCTCTCCCTTCTGTCATCCAGAGAGTACATACCGAGATTCTTCATTCTGTCTTCATAGGACCCACCCTGCTGCCCCGGACCATTTTCGTTACCCTACTCTGTATGGTTTTCAACCTGTCTCTGTCCTTTCTCTGATAAGGGCTCCAGAATTGCACACAGTACTCCAGGTGTGGTGGAACCAGGGAGCTGTACATTGGCAGTATTACCTCCTTTCTGTGATGGATGAAACCCCTCCATATGCATCCTAACAGCCTTTTGACATTTCCATATGCTTTACTGTATTGGGAAGAGGTTTTTTTGACTATTGATAATTATCAGTCTCAGGTCCCTTTCCTCCTTTGAGTGCTCCCTCCTGGCCCCATATAAGTAATCATCTCTGTGTGGATTTTTGCTACCGATGAGCATTATTTTACATTTGTTGGCATTGAATTTTAATTGCTAAATAGTAGGTCACATCTCCAACTCTTCTACTTCCCTCTTCATGCTACCAATTCCCTCATCACTGTTCACTCTTCTACAGAGTTTTGTAAACACTCTCACTTTCACCTGCAACCTCACCCATATGTCAATTATGTTAATTTTAAAGGAGATGTTAGGGTATCCGGTCAACACCATGGCAGTATAAATGCACAGTTGAAAACCACGCAGATAACAAAGCATGTGTGGTTTCAGAGTTTGTTTACATATATTAATGTTTTTTTTTCACCACGCCCATCTTCTGGTGTCCGCACAGCGCCATTTTTGTGCGCATGTTTATTCTGGCACAATTTTGACTTAACCCAATGTTAGAGTAGCGGCCCCAGAACAGACCCCTGAGTTACCCCACTAGTTACTTCCCAGAAATCAGAGAATTTTCCATTCAGGACCACTCTCCAAATCCTGTCAGCCAATTTCCTATAAACCCAGTTAGCCCCATCCCTAGGACTAGGTCCCCCACCTTCTTCACTAGTTCCATATGTGACACTGAAATCAAAGGTATTGCTGCATCCAGATACAGGATGTCAGCATCCTGGCCTTTAGTCACCATTTATGTCAACAAATTAAAAAAAAAATGAATCAAGTTCATTCGGCCTGGCCTGCCACTCTTGAGCTCATATTGATTCCTATCCGTAAGCCTGTTTATTTCCAGGGATTCAGCTATCCTCTCTTCTATGATTGCCTCAAGTGACATGCCAGCCATAGATGTCAGACTTGCTGGCCTGTACTATCCCGGATTCTCCCTGTCCTCATTCTGTAGCAGGAGAACCAGGTTCGCCACCCTCCAGTCCCTTGGCACCATGCCCTTTGCTAGTGATTCATTAAATAAATCTGCCAAAGGTTCAGCTAGGAGGACTTGCCTTGTCTTCCTCAGCACCTTGGTGTGCATCCCACCCGTCCTTGCAGACTTATTTACCTTTAGGTCCCTCAGACCTTTCAGTACTCTGTCCCCCTCTCTCTCTCTCTCTCTCTCTCTTTAGATATACCTGGCATCTCTAATTTGTGACTAACTCTATCTCAGAAGTTTACCATACTTCCCAATAGTGAGTGGCCCTCTAGTAGGGTAGGAGGACCCTCTGGCAAGTATTGCACTTTTTGTGTGCTGCACTAGAGTCATAAGTCAGTAAAGTACACAAATGTGGCTTCTTCCCTTCCAGACTATTGGACCCAGCCAACTCCCAGCAGTTTGATGACTTTAAGAAATGTTATGGAGAAATCCTCAACCGCTGGGGCCTGCGGGAGAAGCGAGCAGAAGTGCTGAAGTTCATCTCCTGTCCCCCTGAACCCCATAAGGGAATCGGTAAGTAGTCCACTTGTAATGCTTTACAGACATAATAACATATGTCGCAAACACATTTATGGATTGGTAGGCGAAAACAAAGGTAGCCCACTTGTAATGCTTTGCAGATATAATAACATACGTCTCAAATAGATTTATAGGTTGGTAGGTGAAAACAAAAACCAAGCATTTGTCAATGCCGAATGATTGCTTGCTGGCATTGGCATTGGTAGTGTAGGAGTTAGAGAGCTGCATAATAGGAATGGCAGTGAAGTATTGAACTAAAGCCAACCCCACCACCACCCTGCAGAGACTGACAGGCATTGGGGTGTGTCTTTGGGTCATCAGGCATAACGGCCACGCCATTTCACCACACCCTGTCCTGCAGACACTGACAATGTCACGGTGTGCCTTGGTGTCTTTGGCCCTTATGCTCACCCCATTCCATCAGGAAATACGGTGAGATGGGTCCTGTATAGGAGAGTGGGGTGAACTTTGGGGCCAAAGACTCCAAGGCGCACCTCGATGCCTCTCACTGGCTGCAGGGTGTGGAATGATATGAGCATTACAGGCGAGAATCTCTGCCACGCCCGATGCCTCTCGATCCTACAGGCTGGGCGCATGGTCGGAAACCCTAATGCATCAGGCATTCGTTGGCATTTTCACTCCAAATTTTCAGCATGTTTTTTTTGTGACCCCCACCTTATGAACAGTGGCTATATCAGTTTGTTAGCCAAAAGCTGGTTTCGCACAGCAACTGCGCCATTAGGCACCACAGGTGCAAAAACACCACATTTCAAACAGGATGTGAAAAATGACAGCTGTACTGTTCATGGGGAGGTGCAAAAAATGGCAATGTTGAAATTCTGCAGTGAAAATATTAAAAAAAACTGGTGAAGTCACGAGTGCATGTAGAAAATGCGCAACGCACACCCGTAATGCAATTAGTTTGGGGATTTTTTTACAGCAGATTGTCAACACAGGGATTTTGTAACCTCCGCTCATGAACAGTGTCACTGTGATTTTTTAATCTGTCCCAAACAGTGATTTCCCACAGCGACCACGCATTTCTGCATTGGAAATACGAAAATACATTTTGGCCATGGTGTGAAAAATGACAGCTGTACTGTTCATAAGGAAGTGTGGGAAATATTCCAGTGGTGAAAATCTGGATTGAAAATATTAGAAATCCTTGAAGTTACGAGGGTGCCTGGAAACTGCGCAATGGTCGCTCGTAACACAGTCATTTTATGGATGTATTCCACCAAATTTGTAACATAGCCATTTCAACACCTCTGCTCATGAACAGTGTCACTGTGATTTTCTTAATCTGTCCCGAACCTTGATTTCGCTCACCGACTATGCCATTGTACGCTACATGGGCAGAAACACGTTTTGGCCGAGATGTGAAAAATGACATCTGTATTTGCTCATAAGGAGGTGTGGTAAAATGGCAATGTTGAAAATCTGGAGTGAAAATATTGAAAATTTGCAAACTTACGAGCGTGCGTAGGAACAGCGCAATGCATGATCGTAAAACAGTAATTTTGGGGAATTTTTTCACCAAATTTTTAACATAGCCATTTTAACACCCCTGCTCATGAACAGTGTCACTGTGATTTTCTTACTCTGTCCTGAACATTGATTTCACACGGACCATCATCAGCGCCACATGCGCAGAAACACATTTTGGGTAAGAGTGAGAAATGAGAGCTGTACTGCTCATAAGGAGGTATGGTAAAATGGCAATGTTGAAAATCTGGAGTGAACATATTGAAAATTCCAAACTACAGCGTGCATAGGAACAGTGCACTGCATGCTTGTAAAACAATGATCATTTTGGGAATTTTGTCACCAAATTTTCAACATAGGGTTTTTGGGGGCCTACCTCATGAACTGTGACACTGTTGTTTCGTAAATCGGTCCCCAAAGGTGGTTCCTTGCAGTGACCGCGAAATCACCTTTCGGGGCCAATTAACGCCATTACAGTGACAGAATTCATGAGGTGGGGTCCCAAAAACCCCAGGTTGAAAATTTGGTGAAAAAATTCCCCAAAATGCCCAAGATATGCACTAAAGTTGAAAAAACCCTATTTATTCCATTATACAGCTTACCAGCATTTCCTCAGTTCGCGGTCAGCTTTGAAGAGTGCAGACGTGTTCCCGGTTTACCAAAGATTGTCGCGCCGAGCTCCGGAGGTATGGGGTGAGGGTGTGTGTGTGTGGGGAGGTGGATGCACAGAGGGTGGCCGCGGGTGGGGGGAGATTGGGCCAGGACAGTCAGCGAGGAAGGTTTTTATCTTTCAGTTTTTTTTTATGATTACTTGGACAAGGGAATGATTTGCCACGCTGGGGTGGGCTCCCAGTGTGGCAGCTGGAAAACTGTTTGGGGTGGAGCTGGCCCCGAGAGTTGGGCACCCCGTCGTATACGATCTGTTGCCATGCTGGGGTTGGCTCCTAGTGTGGTACCCTGTAGTGTCTTGGGGGAGGGACAGTAGAGCAGGCGGGGGGATTGGGCACCGCGTCAGCCATGATATGTTGCCATGGGTGGCTCCCAGCGTGGCATCTGGAACTCTGTTGGGGGAGGCACAATCCCCCACGTCGGCTATACAGTGTGTGCTTGGGGGGTATACACGAGCATGCAGTATGCGTCGATGCATGTGTGTGTGGGGAGGCGCGCATGAGCACGCCGATATCTTATCGCCACTCACTGAAGCATAGCTCTCCTTTCAACTGTACAGCACTGCATTTTCAGCTGCTGTCATAGACAGCTGCAGCATTCATTGGAGAACTGCGGCCGTGCCTGCAAACACACTGACTGAATTGGAAGACGGGTGCCACACCTCCGAAAACTCGGATGATGGCACTATGTTTCTTGCACATGCGTGCAAGCAAACATAAAAATCAATAAGAAAAAGGGTAACCATCTTCTTATAGGTAAAAGGAGTGCCTCCATCTGTACATACAACGTTACTAAATATAACAAAAATGAGGTCAATATGGAAACATACATAAGCAATTAAGGGAGGAAGATTTTGAAACAATATTTGGAAATGTTTCACAGAAAGAGTGTGGATTTGTGTGTATAGACATCTGTCCAAGGTAGTGTCAGCTAAAACCATCTGTGCCTTTAAATTAAAGTGATTTTCTGCTTTCCACCAAAATATTCACTATTGGTATCTGCAGGACTTGGATAAAGAGGACAGGAAGCAGCATAGCGCATTAGAAAATGGGCAAAGACAATTCTCTCTTCTGATTGGCTGAGACACTTATTTAGGTGGGCATCTGTCAGACAAGAGATGCCCACCAAACAAAAAGCCCCAGCCTAAGCCTGCCTGATAGCCAGCAAAGTATCTGTGTGCCCAGCACCCTGCTTCCTCATTGGCTGAAGTACTGGGTACTCAGTTTCAAACTGCCGCCATTTTTTTCCCTCGGTGAGCGAGAGCCGACACTCAACCCCCATTCTCCACCTGTCTGCCTGGCTGTTTAGCCTACTGCTGCAAGGAATTGGCAGTTTTTTTCTAAACTACCCCAAAGCTGACTGCTCCTATTCATTTTTCCTCATCTCAAAGCAGACTGCTAGAGAGAGGGAGAGAAAGAAACACTCGTTACTTGTCATCATTTGGTCACAAAGAGAGAGAACCAAGCATCTCTCTGCCTTTTCAGATTTTTGTTAAATGCTGTTGATCCTTGCAGCGTTAGTTCCTTCCTTTCTTTCCTCTTTGTCTCATGCTCCCCTGTGACTGAGCATGTCATGTTGCTTGGTGTATGTGTGTTGTCTCTCTCTTCCTGGTGCTGCCCCGTGTATGAACCTGCTCCCACCTCCCTCAAATTCAATGACAATGGTGACAAGAGTCTCCTGGGCGTCGTTGAGCTGCACTTTGAGCCGCTGCTGGTGGGATGGACTAGGGAATGCTCACGGCCGGGGCGCTGCAATCTCTGGAGAAAAAAGAGAGCCGGGTAGCAGTAGCTGAGAGAAACCAGAGAGGGACAGCAACACTCCCAAGAGTGAAG
This sequence comes from Neoceratodus forsteri, assembly GCA_016271365.2. Taxonomy (NCBI): domain Eukaryota; kingdom Metazoa; phylum Chordata; order Ceratodontiformes; family Ceratodontidae; genus Neoceratodus; species Neoceratodus forsteri. The sequence continues at coordinate 1,057,353,488 of CM028130.1, read as the reverse complement.
AGTAGGAGGTGTGAATCCCACTGGATGGGACAAGGTACTGCTGAATAACCTGCTCATACACACTGAACCTAAAATTAACCTCCTCTCTCCCATACTGTAAAACACTGCACAGAGAGTGAGAGACAGCTTCTGAAGTCTACATACGTTCAGTAACAGTTTCCCTACCACAATCGCTGGATCGCGACTGCAATTTCAGCTGCTCAGTGTGCCCCCCATTTAAAAAAAAAACAAAAAAAACTCCCCTTTTCCTAACATCATCACTTTCCTAGTCTCACCCCCACTTCCGAACTGTGCCCTTAGCTAACCATGCTTTGACAGTCTCCGCCTTCCCAAGTCGATCCCAACTGCAACAGCTCCCAGTCACAACTGTCTGCCACTGTCATCTTGACGTATTGATCCTGCCATTTGTATTCATTATTTTTTCTTTTAGTTGTTTTGGTTGTTAATTGTGCATTCTTTTACTACCTATGTATGTATATTGACCCTCATCCTTTGGCATGGAACCTTTGTAAACGAGCAGTTTCTGCCCAAAGGTATTTGTAATCTGAGAATTTAATAAATAAATAAAATAAATAAAAAATTTGGTCAGAGAGAGACAATTCATAATTTCTCCCAGCCGCACTCAGCAGATTCCCGATCGCGATCTTGTGCCCGCTGCTCTAGATGCCAGTTGTGTTGTGTTGGGGGGGGGGGGGAGTCAACGTTCTCAAACTATGCAAGTGTGACGACCAGCTCCAGTCATAAGTATGGAGGCTCCTTTAGGGCAAAAACACATCAGTATAATACAGGCGGAGGAACTATTTTATTTCAAAAGCCATTTTAAACGTATTTGTTATTAACTTTTTTTTTATTAAACTCATTTTTTTACAGTGCCCATTTTCTATGCACAATAATACCCTCCAGGGTGGGCGGTATTGGGCTATACCTGGCCTGCGGCGTCGGTCCTCATTACGCCCCTGGGCGGTCCAGTATAGCCCAATACCGCCCACCCTGTTGGGTATTGTTGCTTACGTGGTTTAAGGCTCTGAGCTGCAAAACTGGAGACCTGGGTTTGAATCCCACAGCCCCCATTTGCATACTGTGTGACCCTGAGCAACTCACTAAACTTCCCTGTGCTCCCAGGTCACACCTGTAAACAAGCTTTCAGCTTAGTGTGCCACTCCTGGTTAAACAATTGGAAATCATTTCTAATTGGTAGCTGTTTATAAAGTTCCTATTTCAAAAATTATATTAATCCCCCTAAATTGTCCATGTCTAACTGTATTTGAATAAAAAGTGATGTGAAAAACTGTATTTTGTATTGTTTTGTTTTATGGGCAGCATTCAGTTACAGTTCTCTTTATGGTGCTAGTGATCTGGAGTTTTTCTATCACAGCTTGCATACAGAACTCTGAGCAAGGTTCTGATAGGTCTACAGCTTGTAATTAGCATTCTGTACACAAACTGTGACAAAGTGAAAACTCCAAACTACTGGTTCCATGACAAGAACTGTGCAGCATGTTCACAAAAAGAAAATGAGACAAAACCCTGTTTATCATAACAGTTGTTTATTCAGGCAAGTTAAATCTGGTCCATTAGAAGTATGAATTTCATTGCTGTAGAGAGGAACATTTCTAACTGCTGCCAATTAGCACAAATTTCCTGCCCCCAAATGCACACAGATTTGAATTTCAGAGCCTTTTATTTTTTATCATGGAAAACTTTTTCATTAAAATAGAATATTTCCCTTCGTCTTCAACTGTTCACATTTCTTATGCCTGCCTTTAAATCACAACCCTCTGTATATGACATCATAGCCTGTTGCCACGGATTCTAATGTGACAAGCAGCAGATTGTGACTTTAATCAAGAAAAAGCAAGAGGCACTGATGAAGTCTAAGCAGCAAAAAACATGTTTCATGTAAATATATTTAGTAATAAAGAGTGGAACCGCAACCATCTCAGTCTTGGGCAGTAAAAAAAATAGCTTTGACTGGCCTGGTAGCCCTACTGCTCGCTGTGCCAGGGGGCAGACGAAAAGGGAGGGTTGAGCATCTCTAGGATAACGCTCCTCCCTTGGAGAGGGGAGGAACTATATCCTACTACTTGACTGTCACTTAATGGAGGCCAGGTGGCAACATGGCGGGAACGCACAGAAGGAGAGAGGGACAGCCGCTAGATGCCAGGCACACATTCATGCCTCTGTAAGCATGGGTGTACATCATTGTGTGCTGTCACCCTTCGGGAGAAAGCAGGAAGAGAAGAGCCCTTGTCCACCATTATGCCATCCCTGCAGGCCTGCACACACATCCCCAGCATGGTAGGCCATCCACCACTATCATGGTCCCGGACACTCAATGGCTAACCAGTAAATCCATAAGGGGGGTCAGTGATGGGGTTGAGTGTGGGTGCCATCTGACTGGCTGGGGACAAGAATAGCTTGGTTTTAAAAAAATGGATTTATAAACTATGTATGCCTCCTGCACACTCCTTCAGCCCCTGACCCCAAAGGCAGCCTGCACCACTGTAGGTGGTGGGGAGTGTCCATACGCAGGCGTAAAATGTCCACAGTTCTTCCGCTCCCCACTACTGCAGTGCACATGAACACCCAGAATGTCAGGCTCTGTTGCACTTCCTGTCCTGTCCACGCAGCTCCACTGTGTGCAGATCAGCATATCTCCTGTCAGTGATTTTCAGGGAAGACCCTAATTTTACACCAGAAACATCCTCAATCACACATAAGATGGTGTTTCTACCACTGATGAGTAGAGATTTAAAAGTACTAAACTAAAGCAAAAATTGAAGCTACTATCTAGTTCTGCTTCAATTTTTTCACTATGGTATCTGATCTTCCTGGACTAAGTCTCCATCACTCATTCACACTAGTGGGAGGCGCTAGGACCAAGTGGGAGCCAACATTTTTCAGAAGGGTCGGCACCGAGACGACCACACATGCGTGGCACTGCAAGACTAGCTCGTGCCTGTGTAGGCTGTCTCGGCGTCGACCCAACTGCCTCAGTTCCTTTTCTCCGGACGTCAAGTGCGTTTGGATGTCAACGTCGCTCATCTGCCGGAGTCAAAGTTTTCGTCTATACAACAGCAGCTTTTAGTGTTTGATTTAACATTTTAGTAGCATTAATTTCTTATTTTACGAACAAGAAAAGAAGATTATGAAGAAGAAGAAAAATAAATTCTCACCTGCCATCAATGGAGTCGTCCTTAGACGGTAGGAAGACTTTGTTTGAAAGTTATTATGGCAGAGGGGCTGTGTCCAGTCTGCCGCCCTTTGATAAATGGGGGGGGGCCCTAACTACAGACAGTCCTGTGCTCGGGGGGGAGGACAGTCCACCATAGCACAAATTAGCAGTTCCGGGGATCCAGCTCTGCTTAACCTCAAGCTCTTCTTCCTCATTGGGGGAAGAAGAATCGGTGTCGCTCAAGGTTGCCCTCTGGTACGTCTGCACGAGGATTGTTAGTTGGGAGTGGCAATGGGCCTGAACCAACTTTGGTGGGTTCCCCTTGGCCCCGCTCCTAACGGCCGCATTCTCGACTCCAGATTCCATCTCTGTCCTCGTTGGAGCTCCAGTGTGCAGTTTCACCTCTGGGCTGCACCTGTGGAGCAGGGGGTTCGACTTCTATCCAGTTTTCCTGACCACTGTTCCTGATTTCGGGGCCTCGGAGCCACTGGACTGGGGCTGGGTCAATTGGATCAGCATGAGCGCAGTGCCCTCTTGGTGCCTTCGCCATTGTGTCGACCCCTCATGCCTACCCCCCTCTCTCTTTCCATGCAGGGGCCAGCACGGGCACCACCTTTTTCCTTCTCCTAAGGATTCTCCATTGGCATTCCCATGGTGGTGTTGTCCTGTGATGTGCCCGATGCCATGGGTGGCACCGCAGGTCCGGCACCGTGGCTGCTAGTTTTGGCGTCAGTGCCGTGGGCTGCACCGCTGGTGTTTGGGTCGGCGCCGCAGGTGCTGTTGTTGCCATTGGTTGCCAGCACTGCTGGCGGTGCCGAGGGTGTCTCGCAGCACCGCGGGTGGTGGCGCCAGGCACCCGCTGGTGCCACCGCAGGCACACATGGGTACCATGAGTACCATGGGTGCCAGGAGTGCCACAGGTGCCCTTGGGTGCCAGTGCTGCCATGGGTGCCACGAGTATCATGGGTGCCACCGGTACCCTCGGGTACCATTGCTGCCGTGGGTACCATGGGTGTTGGGAGTGCCCTCAGGTGGCATTGCTGCCATGGGTGCCAGGGGTACCTGTGAGTACCACCGCAGGTGCCCTTGAATGTCACCCAGGTTGGCATAGGCACTGCTTGGTGCCCCGTCTGTGCCACAAGTGATGCTGGTGCCACAGGGGTGCCAGTTGGTGCTATCCGGCAGAACTAGTGACAGATTTCCTTCTGCAGACCACTTCTTCCACGGACCTTGTGGCAAGATGTTTTCCACAGCATGAAGTCCTGTTCTGCGGATTATTTTTCCACACATCTTAGTGAGTGGTGGTCTGCATGGGATCTTGTGACATCCAGCGGTTTTTCCACTAATGGAACTCTTCTGTGCTGTTCTGCCAGTGGAATCTCTCATTCCGCTCGGCACTTTCTCGGCTCCTTATGTGGTGCCGAGCTCCTCAACATCCTTCCTGGTGGCGGAGTCTCTAGTGGCTCTTACCTAGACCTCCCTTAGGGGTCCTTCTGGGGTATAAATGCATCTAGATGAGTCTCTCCCTGTTCTTCTGGTCAGTGATACAGCGGATGACTCATTTTATATACTGAAGGGCACGCCCTCTCCATCATCAGAGTCCGTGATGAAAGATCTTTTCAGTAGTTCCTCAGTGATGGGGTCCACCGTAGTACTCAGATTGCATCCGTGGACCATACACCTTTGCATCTAGACTTTTTCAGTCGTCAAGACAATTACACTCTGTGGAACATTGTAGTTCAATGGTCGGGAGCCGCACAGACTCTTCCGCTCCTTTGAGAGGGGTATATAGCAGCCTTCTGATACTGCCCCTTCGGCAGGTGAGTAACACCTCTTCAGCTGTGATTATTAGTCTTGTCACGATTTCAGTTATGGATGCTCAGGCTCCTCCTGCCCCTCAGAAGGATGACATCTTCGTCACTTTTGTATAAGGCAATCCTTGCGAGCTAGCAGCCTGAAACCTTGTCAGGCTCGGACTAATGATAAAAAAAAAAAAAAAGTTAAAATTATCACAGCACAGGACCTAGCCAAAATTACCCAATACCACACTTTTGGATCTGATCAGGTTCCGCCTCAGCCCCTGAGGCAGTCATCTCTAAACTATGGTAAAGAGTACCTGACTTCTTCTACCCCTAGGGGGAGTCCAATCCAGTGGAGGTATGGGTCATCTCTTTTCTCTTAGAGAGATTTCTCTTATTCCAAGATATTTCTTTGACCTAGGCGACTGCCCAGTCTGTTGGTCCCCCTTTTTTATCAGGCTTTCTTCTCTTGATCAGAGCCTCGCAGCAACAGAAGTGACTATTCAGTGAGTCGGAACTTAGGTTCCTACTTCCTTGCTTGCTTCAACTTAACAGACGCAATGCTTCTTTCTCGACCGTAGGTCAAGTGGGTCTTTTTCTGAAATGTCTTCTCAAATATTCATACCTTCGGTTCCTGCATACCGGTTCCGTGCCAGTCGCACACAAAGCTATCCTCTCTGAGTGCGTGACGGAGGTGTGATGATAGTTTTTCAGCAAAGCAAACTAGAGTCCTTCGTACTTCCTTCAGGGAGGCGGGAATGAGTGGTGCCTCACTGCATTGAGTCACTTCTGCCGCTTTCAACGAATGGGTTAGCCCTAACTTGGTCCTGCTGTGTCCCTCCTAGACACTCTTCTGCTCTAGTTGCCTTAGAAATCCAAACCCTATTTTTTTCTGTCGGAATGTTTTTTTCTGCAGTGAGCTTGTCCTCCTGTACACTTTTCCTTTCTTCACTGAGTTCAGAGACTGCTACTACAGTTGTACACACGGGGCAGGATGATTCCTTTTTGGAATATGCAGTGGGTAGGATCTGGTTCTACTAGACCACCATAAGAGGCTTCTAAGTCGTGCTCGGCCTTCCATCAGGAAGGTTTCAGTGACTTAAGTGGAAACCATTCTCCTTGATGGGCTAACCCCACCTGGACCTTCTTGTTCACCAAGTAAGGGGTTCAAGTGCTCCTGGACCTGTGGTTTGTAGGTCAGCCATACTTGGTAGTGTGGGGGGTTCATCTGTGCTTTTCGGTCTACCCTGAACCAGTAGACTTTGCCTCCGGCTCTTTCAGTTCCTGAGGTCCTTTTACATTAGATTAGTTCATGTCTTTGACACTATTAATTTTGATCCTATACCAAATTGTGAGTTCGGGATCTTATCTGTGTCAATCTTCACCATTCATCACCTTTGGGTATTTGGCCGAAGGTCATGACCCCACGGGAGCTTTTATTTTATTTTATTTTTTGGGGGGGGATGGGCGGAGTCGACGCACTATTGGTGCCGCCCTCGAGGCCGATGCACTGCGTGGCGCTCACGGGTTGGCCGTTGAGTGTTGTCGACTTTGCCCTCCTGCCAGTTCTTCGTCTCCCGCTGTCGAGATCACCTTGTGGGAAGCTGCTGAAGAAAAATCTCTCTAGAGGCCTACCTTTGAAGCCTGTGTGTCATAGTTTCAACTCCGTCGACTCCGTTTATCGACTCTGTGTCGAAGTCCGTTGGGTCAGAGTATCCTGCTGGTTCTGTTAGCCCTACTCGATGTCGCTTGGTAAGACTGTTCTTTATTTTATTTTGCTACGTCGGGTCTTGTTTGGTGTTCTTTTTCCATAGGTCATGTTTTGGTCTGGGGGCAAGAAATCTGTGAAGACGGGACGGCCCCCCATGCGTCGGTGCCCATGCAGCCATAAGTACTCCATCACCAACCAGCATGACCGTTGCCTCGCTTGTCTTGACCCGCTACACAACATGGATTCGTGAAACGCCTGCTTCTCCATGGACCATTTTGTCATCGAGCAGCGGCGTGGAAAGTCGAGACTCCGCTGACTTTTTGGAAAAGCGCTTTACTTGGACCCAAGCAGTACTGTCTTGGCCTTTCCTCCGGGTCCCCTCCCAGTTCTGTACAGACCGTGGAGGAGGGGGCCTCTGCCTCTTGTAGCCTAGCCATGGCAGAGGCCCCTTCCGTGGTGCAAGAGGCCAGGTCTGTCCCCTCCGGGGGACAGGTGGGAGGAACCGCCTTGGCATTCGCCTCTTTGTGGGCGAAGGCTACCCAGTGTTGTACCCATGGCTCGGAGGCCTGGGTCAGCACCGTCCTCGGATACCATCTGTCGGCGCCATCTTGGGCCTCAGTGCCGTGGGCCCAGATGGCGCCGATGGTGCTGGCAGTGCCATGGGAGGCTTTATGGCACCGTCCCTGAGTCTCTCACACCTTGGCGCCATCAGAGTTTCGGAGCTCGGCGCCGAGAGCGTGGTTGGGACCATCGTCGGTGCTGTCTCTGTCGTCGACGCCGCTCGCAGCACCATGGGGTGGGTCAGCACCATGATGGTCTCTGACATAGGCGCCGAGAGCACGGTCGGGGCCGTCACCGGCGCAGTCTCTGATCTTGGTGCCGCTTTCGGTGCCATGGGCCAATATGGCGCCATGTCAGGCTTCGACTGTGAGGCTGCTGCCATTGTTGGAGTCATGTCCTCTTCTGGCACTGTTCGCAGTGCTGTTGGGGACGTCGGCACTGACTCTGGTGCAATCTCGGTTTCTAGGAGCGTGGATATGTTGTTCATCCACACTTTTTGGCATGTCCCTTTCCCTTTAAATCTCGCCGGAAAGTCTTCAAGCTGGCTCCTTCCACCCACCCGGGTGGTAAGTACCTTGGCTCCACCCCATGACACCAGATCTTCCTTTCCGCTGGAAGATTCAGGTTCCCTTGTGCTAATTCTAGCCGTCTTTCGCCCTAGATTCGTGTTGTTGGTTTTTACTGAATTTAACTCTCAAACTCGTCAGAGTTTTCGATTCCGATAATAGCGCATCGGATATGGAGGACAAGTCGTCCCCCGGTTTTCGCCCGTGTATGTGCGGCCAGAAAATGTCACGCACCGATCCCCACCTTACCTGCATGTACTACCTAGGTGTCAGTCATGTCACCACCACCTGTACCTTTTGCTTGGCTTTCCATCCCAACGTCCTCGACGACCGCATGGCGCGCTTTAAGCTGGGGAGACCGGAGAAAAGGAACCCGCCAGTGAAATCTAAAGAAGCGAGGTGGGCAATTTCCGCGGCCGCAGGATCTGCCAAGCAGCTCGAGCAAATGAAGGCCTTCGAAGAAGAAGCTGCCCAAACTTCGGTCAGCTGAAGCTTCTCTGTGCCTCTCAACCTCGGTTCTTCCTTCACAGGTTCCTTCAGGGAGATGTGCCAGTCTCTCCCCACCAGGGGTGAGGCACCCTCAGGCTCGCACTCCTCCTGCCCTCGGAAGAGGGAAAAGGATCCAATGTCTTCGAAGAGGAGACATTCCTGGGACCGAGAGAGGTCCGAGTCCCAGGACACTGCGACCTTGACTTCGGTCGAGATGGCTTCCTCGGCCGCTGGCTTCACGGATCTTCCGTCTGGCCAGGTGGAGACCGAGGGATCGGCTGATCCGGCTGAGATTGTTCTCGAGCCGATTTCACCGACTCCAGTCGACGATTCTCTAGAGAGGACCCCAGTCCTTTCTTTCCTCAATGAGGAGACACTTCCTTCGGGTGTCCCCATCAAGGCAATTGATCCGGAGCCTTGATTTTCACCGAGCCCGGTTTCACTCGATCCTGGTCTACCCCGTCAATCTCAATCGAGGACTCTGTCTCCTTCTTCGGCTGGAAAACCAAAGAAAGGCCACCGACATTCAAAAAAGAGGCGAAGCCACAGTTCCTCATCCTCCTCGGACAAGGAGAGGCTTCGACGGAAACTCCGTTGACGCTATGAGGAGCTTATGTGACAACAGCTGATTTTGGCCGGACAGAAGCCGGCTACACCGTCCACCCCGTCCATTACTTGGCCTGCGCCTCAAGGACCGACAACAACCCCTTCGGACCTTAGATCTTCGGTTCCTCCTCCTGCGGGGCCGGCCGTTATTCCTAGGCCCATACCGGTCTCACCACCGATTAGGGTAGAACCACCACCTAAACAGCCTATTTCAGGGGCTCCCTCAAAAGGGGACCATCCAGACACCAGGCTTCTCCAACGCCTGTCCATAACGGTTACCCCTGACCGCCCTCAGCTTATTGAGGGGGATATAGGCGGGAGACTGCTGTACCCCAACTCTTCGGATTCGGATGCCACCAGTTTGCACTCCCGTCCGGGTGATGAGGAGTCACTCTCAGCGGGCCTGGAGGAAGGTCCTTCCTCCTTTCAGGGCATCCTCCGCCTCATTTCTGATTCCACCGGAATGCCCCTGGAGTCTGTCCGGAAAAAGGTGGAGTACCCCCTTATGGATATCCTTAAGAGGGGGGATACCCTGATGGAAGCCTTCCCAGTAGCTGAAGCCATTACTGGTCCAGCCCTTGAGCTTTGGCAGCGTCCAGCCTCCTGCCCAGCACCGTCTGCCCGTATGGCCCATAAGTATGTGGTGCCTATAGGATCCCTACCGGGATTCACGGAACATCCCTCGGCTGATATCCTGGTGACTGCTTCCGTCTTTAGATGTACTGGTAGCTCGGCCGACACCGACCGACCTCCGGACAAGGAGTCCAAGAACGTGGACCACTCTGCCCGTAAGGTCTACGCGGCCTCTTCCTTGGGCCTTCGTCAGGCCAGTTTGGCTGTAATCATGGCACACTTCTCCCATGCCCTCCTAGGGTCATTGGATGAAGTACTTCCTCACCTCCCCACAGACATGCAGACCACAGTCAAGCAAGTCCGTGATCAGGGCCATGCTGTTGCCAAACAGCAGCTCCAGGTGGCCCTGGACATCGGGGATTCTTGTGCCCACTCTTTAGCAGCCGCAGTGGCCACCCGCTGCAGGGCTTGGCTGCGCTTATCCTCCTTTCCGGCAGATACCCAGCACAAGTTAGCTGATGTGCCTTTTCTTGGTACAGACTTGTTCGGCCCAGGAGTGGCAGGCCACCTTCAGCGTATTGAACAGTCCAATGCCACCTTGGACGCCACTTCTGTTAAGGGTTCCTCGGGCAAGAACCAGCAGAAGAGGAAGCCTTTTCAGCAGTCCTCCCCTGCAGTCAGGCAGCCCTCCTATCAAGGTCAGCAGCACCAACAGAAGCAGCAGGCTCAAGCTTGGCACCCTAGGCCCTAGCAGGGCCCTCAACAGCCCCGTAAAGGAGGCCGAGGCTCTGGTCCAGGAGCTTCCTCCTCCTCCTCCTCCTCTAAGCCTGCTATGTGACGGGTTTGGGGTTGCCACCCCTACTCCCATCATGCCTGCCCTGGGTCCTCCTGTGGGGGGTCGGCTCCGCCACTTTCTTTCCACCTGGTCCGATATCACTTCAGACAGGTGGGTTCTAGAAGTGGTCGGGCAGGGACTGCCTCTGGAATTCGAGCAATACCCACCCAGCCGAGCCCGCACCCCTCGGGAGGAAAGAATCTCAGCTCACACGCAGTCGGCCCTTCGAGACGACATAGCTCAGCTCCTCCGCAAGGAGGCGGTAGCTCCAGTGCTGGATCCACCTGTAAACCCAGGCTTCATATACAGGTACTTCCTGGTGCCCAAGCAGACGGGGGGTTGGCGCCCCATCCTAGATCTCCACGACCTGAATCAGTATCTCAGGTCTTGCACCTTCCGGATGGTAACTCTGAACCAGATCATACCATCCCTGGAGCGAAACATGTGGTTTTGTTCTCTGGATCTGCAGGACACGTTCTTTCACGTCCCAATCCATCCGTCCCACCAGCTGACCCTGTACGAGTTCCGAGCCATGCCGTTCGGCCTGTTATCAGCTCCGCGGGTCTTCTCCAAGTGCATTGCAGTGGTGGCAGCCCATCTTCGGCGTTGAGTAGTTTGAATCTACCCTTATCTCGACAACTGGCTTCTGGCAGGTTCCTCCCTTCAGAAGGTGGAGAGATCCAGGGATCTGGCTCTCCGAACCTGCTCTCAGCTTGGCCTCCTGATCAACGAGGCCAAGTCAGAACTCGTGCCCCCTCAGGTGATGGGCTTCATCAGGGCAGAGCTCGACTCTTGTCAAGCCAGAGCCCGGCTCCCAGTGGACAGGGCAGAGGTTCTTTCCTCCTTTGCCCAGTCATTTCTGGTTGGGCTCTTGCACCCTGCCCGGGACTTTCTGCGCCTTCTGGGTTACATGGCGGCATGCACCTCAGTGGTCCATTGGGCCAGGTGGCACATGCGCCCCCTCCAATGGGAGCTGGCCACCCACTGGACTCAGTGCCTTGGTCAATTCGACCAGCTGATCACGGTAACCCAGAAGATGTGGGACACTCTGCAATGGTGGACCATCCCAGAATGGTTGCAGGAAGGGATCCCATTTGTCCGCCCCAAGCCGACGGTCGTCCTCACGACCAATGCCTCTCTCATGGGCTGGGGAGCCCACATGGGGGACAACAGGGCCCATGGGTTCTGGACCCCGAGGAGTCACGATGCCACATCAACCTGTTGGAGCTCAGAGCAGTCAGACTGGCACTGTCAGCATTTGCTCCTCAGCTCTGGGGCCAAGTGGTTCAAGTCCAGACGGACAGTACCATGACCATGTACTACCTCAACAAACAGGGCGGCACGCACTCCCGTCTGCTGTGCAAGGAGGCGCTCCACATCTGGACCCTCGTCAGCCAGTTGGAGGCAGATCTCGTAGCCATCCATGTGGCAGGAGTCTCGAACCAACTGGAGGATGCTCTCAGCCGCCTAGGCCAGACATCCCACGAATGGTCCCTCCATTCAGAGGTAGCTTACAATCTGTTCTCCGATTGGGGTAAACTGTTGGTGGACCTGTTTGCCTCCAGGGAGAATGCCAAGCTGAGTCTGTACTGTGCCCGCTCCCCTCAGCAGGGCTCGCTGCAGGGGGATGCCTTTTCGAGGCCATGGATCCCAGGCCTCCTCTGTGCCTTCCCTCGATCCACAAGGTGTTACTCAAGGTGAGGAGGGAAAAGGCGAAGGTGATTCTGGTAGACCTGGATTGGCCGCGCCAATTCTGGTACCCAGATCTCCTGAGCCTCAGCTGCAGGCCCCGGGAGCGGCTTTGCACATGCCCGGACCTGATATCATTAAACCAGGGGAAGGTCTTCCATCCGGACCTTCAATCCCTGCACCTAACAGCCTGGTACCTGAGCGGCTAGAGATCTTCCTGGACATAAGTCTCCACCACTCATTCACACTATACGGATCTGCACCGGAGGCACTAGGACCCAGCGGGAGTAAACTTTTTAGCTGGAGGGCCGGCGCCAGAGATGGAGCCGCGAGGAGTGGCACCGCGAGCCCCAGCTCATGTGGTAATGACTATCTCGGCGTCGACCCTCCAACCGCCTCAGTTCCTTTTTTCCCGCCGTCGAGTGCGCTTCAGTGACAGACGTCGCTCGCCGCTGGAGTCAAACTTCAAACTAGCAGCATAGTTTTCAGTTTTGTTATTTTGTAGTAATATCTCGATAAGTATCGCTTAAGTTTATTCTTATTTTAAAAATAAAAGAAGTCTCAGCCTACTTTGACGGAGTCGACCATGAGCAGGTCAGGTGACGGTAGGGAGACTTCGTATGAAAGCTGTTCAGTCAGTCGGGCTGGGTCCGGTCCGCCGCCTTCTCCAGAAGGGGGGTCTGACAACGGTCAGTCCAATGCCCGAGGGGACGGGCGGTCCCCGCGGAAGCATAAAAATAAACGGTCGCATTCTCGGCACTGTTCGGCCTCGAGCTCTTCTTCAGCCCACGGGCCAAAAAAGAGAAGGCATCACTCGAGGTCGCCCTCTAATATGTCTGCACGTAGACATTTGGTTATTGGGTCTAGTTGCCGGTCTCCTCCTTCGGAGTCGCCAACCTCTGTTTCTGGTAGCCGACGTCTTCGACATCGGAGCCCTACCCGGCCCGCAGGTAGGTCTTCAGATGAGCAGTTTCATCAGTGGGCAGCTCTTATGGAGCAATGGGTTCGGAGGTTGGTTCAGCTACCCAGCTCGGTCCTCAGGGGCCTTCGGGCTTCTTGGGAGACCAGGTAGGGCGGTTGAACTTCCCTGGTTGCACGGCACCGTCTTCGGTGCCGTCGACTCCGCGCTTAGGTGTTCTCCCCCCCTCACATGGCTGCGGCACAAGGGGCCACACCGATGCCTTTATCTCCTGCTCTTCTTCCCTCCTTATCTTCAAAGCCTGTTTTTCGGAATCTTGGAGTGGTTTCGGTGCCGTCCTCGGCGCCATGTGGCTCCTCTGTGCCGTTTTCGGCACCGTGTGGGTCCTCGGCACCGCATGGTCCGGCGGCGCCGTTCTCGGTGCCGTGCGCTTCCACGGCGCCAAGGGCTCTCAGGGCGTCTTCCACTTTTCAGGACTCCTCCTTTCACTCTTTTCCTTCATCCCTTTCCTCTGACTTTCATTCTTTTCCTGTCCATACAGTCCCTCCTGGACTGTCAGGAAATGACATTGAGCCTGGCCCAGACCTTCGGCTGGGTGACGAAGTGGAGGAAGCAGGATCTATCACTGCTACAGAGCCTGTGGTCGAGGACCTGTCCTTTAAGTCTCTGCTGAAAAATTTGATTTCCACTCTTTCTCTCCAGACTACAGACATCGATCCTGGGAAATTAAGACTCCAATACCTTCATGCCCCGGAGATCCCTACGGATTTGACTCCTCCGGTTCAGCCTTCCTTCGAGACGCTGTCTCAAATGGTATGGAATAATCCTGCTCTCACCCCTTCGGTGGCTAAATCCATAGATAGGAAATATTCAGCCCCCAAGGATCGACCCATTTTGGCGTCTCAAGCCTTTGCGGATCCTATTGTAGTCCTGGCAGAGAATGATAAGGTCGTTCTTCCCCAGACTACTACAGCTCAACCTGTTAACATAGAATCTCGTAAGATAGACACCTCAGGTAAGAGAGTCTTTGCTGCTTCTACCCTAAGTATGCATATCGCCAGCTACCAAGGCTATTTCTCCCAATATGAGTATATCCTGTGGCACTGTATGAAGCAGATGGTTGAAGCTCTACCGGAATCGGATACAAAGCCAGAGCTTCTTCAAACCATTACCAGAGGTATTGAATCTAATAACCAGCAGGTTAAAGCAGCTATGGATGCTATCGACACTGCTTCCCGTATGGCAGCTGCTGGTATTTGTACCCGCTGTCATTCCTGGCTGCGCACTGCAGGCTTCACAAATGATGCGCAGCAGCAGGTAATGGCGTTGCCTTTTGATGGTGCACATCTTTTCGATCCTCAGGTAGAACAAGCTCTAGAAGCTACGCAAAAGACTAGGTCAGCCATTAAGTTGGCTCGACCTCCTCCTGTCCCCTCTCGAGGGAGTGTCAATAAATGTCGGTTTCATAACCGTCAGTCCTTTTGAGGCAGAGGAGGTTTCCATAAAAATCAATCTGCCCAACCTCAAAAGAAGACACAACAGAAAGCGCCCAGCGCCACCTTATGAGTTGCTGGCCCAAGTCCCATCTCAGCTGCCCGAGGTGGACTTTTCCTCTCCGTTGGGAGGTCGTCTGATGCACTTCTACAACCAATGGAAGTCTATAACCTCAGACAAATGGGTCCTTCGGATAATTCGCGGGGTATTCACTCAATCTTGTGGAGACCCCTCCGGATCGTCCTCCAACGACAGCCCAGGCTGTCAACCCTTCAGTCAGACCTTCGCCGCGAGATTCAGGGCCTTCTGAACAACAGGGCAGTAGAAGTAGTGCCTGCATCAATGGAACACAGGTTCTACTCCATTACTTCTGGTTCCAAAGAAGTCCAGGGGCATGTGTCCCATCTTGATCTCAGAAAGCTAAACGAAATTTCTCCCAAAGAGAATTCAAATGATTTCTCTGGGAACCTTGTTACCTTTGCTTCATCAACACAACTGGCTAGCCTCCCTAGACATGCAGGATGCTTACCAGCACATTTCTATTCACCCGAGGCATCACAAATTCCTGAGGTTTGTGGCTCTGGGACAACATTATCAGTGCAGAGTCCTGCCCTTTGGGCTATCCTCGGCGCCGCGGGTTTTTACAAAGTGTTGTGCAGTTCTCGCAGCACACCTCAGAAAGGTCGGAATACAGGTGTTCCCTTATCTGGACGATTGGCTTCTGGCAAGCCCTTCTAGGCAGAGAACTCTGGATGCCGTAGAGATGACCTCTCGCTTCCTTACGTCCATGGGAGTTCTGCTGAACCTCAAGAAATCGCAGTTGCGGCCCTCCCAGGGGCTCCTTTTTATAGGGACTCTTCTGGACACCTCCTGTGCAAAGGCTTTTCTTCCAGAAGACAGAAGGAACGATATCCTTCAAATGGCCCATCACATCGGGGAAAACAACTCAGTCCCAGCTCTCTCGATGCAACGGATGCTAGGCCTCATGGCATCCTCGGTGTTCACTGTACCCTCAGTACGCCTGCACATCAGAACCACCAGTGGATGCTCAGTACTTAGTGGTCCCCAACCCCTCACCAGTGTCCTATCCCATCAAAGTGACAGAACCTCTAAAGAGGTCACTCACCTGGTGGACCAAGAGAGCAGTCTCCTGAAAGGATATCCCTTGCTCCTCTGGACCATCAGATCTCCATTACCACAGACGCGTCCCCTAATGGGGTGGGAGCCACTGTCAGTCTCTCCACACTCACAGGTAGTGGACTCAGGTCGAGTCCCAGCTTCACATAAATGTCCTAGAGATGAGAGCTGCTTCCTTTATGCACGTTCCGGCATAATATCCTTCTGTCTTCAAGAGGACAACAAAGCAGTGATGTATTACATCAACAAGCAGGCGGTGCTCATTTTACCCCGCTGCAGGGAAGGTATGAAGGTATGGAATGGTGCTTAGGCACAAGGCTCTAATTCAGCGGTCTACCTCACGGGAATACAGAGCGAACTGGCAGACCGTCTCAGCAGAACAGAGACAGATCCTCACGAGTGGTCTCTCGACTCAACCATAGTTCAGTCACTATTCAAAGAGTGGGGAACTCCAGACCTGGACCTTTTTGCATCCCCACTCAACACAAAACTGCCTCTCTTCTGCTCCAGAAATCCAGGGCTTGGCATTTTCTGTCAGGATGCGTTCAGGCTGCGGTGGACAAAATGCTTTCTTTACGCCTTTCCACCTCTTCCTCTAATTCAGAGGCTACTCCTCAAGTTCGGATCCCAGGGGGACAAAATGATACTCGTTGCTCCCTTCTAGCCTTGGCAGCTGTGGTTTCCACTACTCAACAATATGTTGGTTCTCGAGACCATACTGGCCCTTCAGATGAACCTTTTGACTCAGGGGCCGTGGTCCATCCAACCTGGATCCTTCACCTTCACGCTTGGCTCTGAAGAGTAGAAGTAAACCAGTTCAATGTCTCTCAAGGGTTTCAGATATTCTTCTGGCTGCGCGAAGCCAGCCACTCGGAAAAACTTACCGTTAAGTGGAAGTATTTTCGCTGTGGTGCAAAGTCCGCTTTGAACTTCTTTTCCTGCCCACCAGATAAGGTTCTGGGTACCTCTTAGATGTCTCAAATTCAGGTCTGCAGTACTCTACAGTCAAAGTTCACCTTAGTGCCATTTCAGCGATCATGAGCCATTTTTTCTTAACACTGCCTGTTACCTGTGGTTAAGAGGTTTCTCAGGAATTCTGCATACCAGACCTCCTACAAGACGTCCAGTTGCAGCCTGGGATATTAATCTTGTGCTAGACATGCTCACTCGGAAGCCTTTCGAACCTCTGGCTACCTGTGAGCTAACATTTCTCACCTGGAAAACTGCCTTCCTAGTGGCCATCACCTCAGCCCGCAGGGTCTCTGAGATACATGCCCTAGTCACAGACTGTATACTGTGTTCCATAAGGACAAAGTAGTCCTTAGGACTCATCCTAAATTTCTGCCTAAGGTTGTGTCAGAATTTCATCTAAACCAACCTTTGGTCCTTCCCTCTTACTTTTATGGACTTCAAAATGAAGGAGAACGACTCTTCATTCCTTGGATGTTAAGAGAGCTTTGCGTTTCTATCTAGATAGAACCTAGGACTTTCGCAAAGCCCAACAACTGTTTGTTTCCTTCAGCGAGACCCAGCTGGGTCAACCTGTCGCTATCAGATGCATCTCAGCATGGTTAGTGGCATGCCTTTGCCACTGCTATTCCATGGCGCAGGTTAAGTTGGAGGGCAGGGTTTACGCTCACTCTACTAGAGCGGTCGCTGCATCCCTGGTGGAAATTCACAACGTGCCAATTGCAGATATTTGCAGCGCAGCCACCTGGAGCTCAGTGCATACTTTCGTTAAACATTATGCACTGGATGTCCATGCCAGGCGACATTCTTCCTTTGGCAGAGCCATCCTTAATGAACTTCTGTCCTAGAAACATGAGCTCTTGGTCTCCTCTGCCCTCTCGGGATTATTAGCTCGGTACTCTCCCAATAGTGTGAATGAGTAGTGGAGACTTATGTCCAGGAAGATATGAAAATTACATACCTACCTACCGTAATTCTTGATCTTCTTGGACGAGTCTCCACCACTCATTCACATACCCACCCTCCGTCCCCCGAGCTCACCTCTATTGTTGGTCTTCACGCCCTCAAATCTTTAGGCTGTGAAGACTTCTTTGTTGACCCTTCTAATATGGGTTGTCCGGACTATTTATGTCCGGTTTTTGGTTAGGTTATCCTTCTAGGTTAGTTCCGCTGCACCTCCTCGGTAAAAAAGGTACTGAGGCGGTTGGAGGGTCAACGCTGAGATAGTCATTACCGCATAAGCTGGGGCTCACGGTGCCGCTCCTCGTGGCTCCATCTCTGGCGCCGGCCCTCCAGCTAAAAAGTTTGCTCCCGCTGGGTCCTAGTGCCTCCGGCGCAGATCCCAATAGTGTGAATGAGTGGTGGAGACTCGTCCAAGAAGATCAAGAATTACGATAGGTACGTAATTTTCATTTCCAGGCTCTGGGTCTTTCCGAGGATGTCTACACTGTGCTGGAGGCATCTCGCAAGGAATCGACCAGGAAATGTTATGCCTTCAAATGGAAAAGATTTTCCATTTGGTGTCAGGGTAAGAGTCTGGACCCCTTATCCTGCTCTGTGGCTAACATTCTAGACTACCTTTGGTCTCTCTTCAAAGGGGGTCTGCAGTCCTCGACTCTTAGGGTGCACCTGACAGCCATTTCTGCTTACCGGGCGCAGGCCAGTCAGCTGACATTGGCACAGGCGACAGTGGTCGGGTGCTTCTTCAAAGGCCTGGATCACATATCCCCTCCGGTGCATGAACCTCCACCTCCATGGGATCTTTTGCTGGTTTTGGCAAAGCTCATGGTCAAGCATTTGAACCCATGCACAACTGTGAGCTCTCTCACTTGTCATGGAAGACAGCCTTCCTGGTGGCTATCACGTCAGCCAGAAGGACAGGGGAGCTCCAGGCACTTTCGGTGGACTCCCCCCTTATCTGGTCTTTCACAGGGACAAAGTTGTTCTGCACCCCCACCCGAAATTCCTTCCGAAGGTGGTCTTGGAGTTTCACCTTAATCAGGTGTTGACTCTGCCGGTATACTACCCTAACTACACCTCGGATGCCAAGTACAGGCTCCATACTCAGGACCTGAGACGTGCTCTCTCCTACTATAAGGAAAGAACTGCGGAAATTCGTGGAGAGGTTCACCAGCTGTTTGTCACCTACGCTGCAGCCAAACAGACCACTGCAAGATGGATCGCATCATGCATAGGTCCGTGCTATGAGTTGGCAGGCAAGGAGCCTCCCAGAGGGTTAAGAGCTCATTCTACCCACCATACGGCTGCATCAGTGGCTGCTTCCAGGGACATCCCTATCCAGGAAATCTGTCGGGCTGCTACCTGGAAGTCAGCAAACACCTTTATTTCCCACTACCACATCGACCTTGAGTCATGCCGGAATGCTGGTTTTGGGGCCTCGGTTCTCCAATTTCTGTTTCCTAAGTAGGGGGTGTGCACCTTGCCTCCCTCCTCCCGGAGAACTGCTAGGAGTCTGCCAAGAGTGTGGATGAACAACATAGCCACGCTCCTAGAAGAACAGGTTACTCACCTGTAACAGTAGTTCTAGGAGTGGTATATATTCATCCTGCCTCTGAACCTCGGCTTTAGGCGCATCACCTTGCTTCCAGCAGGCTAAGATCTGGCATCATGGGGCGGAGCTGAGGTATTTACTACCCGGGTGGGTGGGAGGAGCCAGCTTGAAGACTTTCCGGTGAGATTTATAGGGAAAGGGACATGCCAAAGTGTGTGGATGAACAACATATACCACTCCTAGAACTACTGTTACAGGTGAGTAACCTTTTCTTCTGGTGCCCTTTTCAGTCGGGATGGTAGCAGGCGTCCACGCACTGTTTGGCACAGAACTTCGGTCTCCACCTATTCGGAGGAGGAGTCGGACTCTGAGTCAGACAGGCAGTCTGACTCCTTGGAGTTGACTGCTCATGTGGACACCTTGGTAGTGTCTTCGACAAAGCGGGGCCAGCCCCCCCCCCCCCAAGGAGGGGCCAGTGACTCCCGGGACCAGGGTCAAGGGTGCTGACCAGCAGGCAGTGGTGCAGGCCTCCATTGCTCTGCAGCCTGGTCTCGGAGGGTTCTCTGACCCCTCAGTGGTGGTATCCCCCTCGAGTGGTGTGCCTGGATCGCCCAACTTTGGAGCCAATCGGAGCACCCACAAGAGGGGAGGGTGCTGCTCCCTGGATAGCCCCTTTGGGGGCTGACCAGAGCTGCCAGCTACCTAGGCTGGCTCTGTCGAGGAGGAGGGCACTCTCGGATTCCGAGGGCTCGAGAGGTATGGGGTCTGTGCGGCGGCCTTTTTCCAGAGTCCACCTGGGCTGTGGGAGAAGTCGTAGCGCAGATCTCCGCCTTTCCCTTTCGGTTTCCTCGAGAGGGCCCCGTTCTTTGGAGGTAGGGGACCGTCCTTCTGGATCTACATGGCCCGGTCACGTCACAGGGAGGATTCTTCAGGGCGCAGCCTAGGCAGTTCCATTTTGGTTGATCAGCTGTCGGCTGTGGAGTTTTCTGGAGCTCTTTCTTTCCCTAGGGCTCCTGGTGTGCTTCCTTGCCAAGGCGGAGGTCAGCCAATTTCTGTTGTCGGCTCTGCCCCACTCCTCTGCCACATTCTCCTGCGCTCCCGGGTAGTTTTGGTCCTAGTGGTCCTCTCTCCTGGGAGCAGTTCAGAGCGGTGGCTGCTCAATTTCCTGCTTACGTTAGGGCTATGGACAGGCAGGTTTTTCCACCTCTTCCTGAGCAGTCAGTTACTGAACTTCTGAGGTCCTCTAACTCCTCATCCCCACCTTCTGGGGGAGAGAAGCTGTCTGTCCACATCTCTCCAGCTGCTGATCTCGTAGAGTATCAGCAATTCCTCATGAGGATGTTGGAGGACCTGTCCATTACCCCACCCACCCAGCACAATCCGGAGCACTCGGCGTGCGCCTTTCTGGGCGATTTCAGTGCGGACACCCTTGTGGTGCCCCCCCTGGCCTGCTCCCTTTTGGGAGGCATCGTTGCGCTCCTAGCAGAGACCCTTTTCCAGAGTCCTAGCCCCTAGGGATCTCTGCCAGCAGTATTGTGCATCCCCGGATTGAGTGGTACAGTAGCATATGGGAATTTTTTTTTTTTTTTTTAACATAGAAACAATGATAAAGCAGAAAATAAAACATAACAGGATCATGTGGCATTTAAACAATATTACAAGACAGCAAATTATGCTAAGCAAAATGTTTAAAAGGCACTGCTTACAGAAAGGTGAAAAGAGGATTAATGTGTTAGAGGGATGGGAAGGGGCAGTAGTGAGAGGGAACTTGTTGGGAAGGGCGATGAGGAGTCAGGATCAAGGTGGGGAGCGAGGAATATTGTACAATCCTGGTTTGACCAGTAGGTTGAAGGGCAGTAGGTGGGGGCGGGTGGATGTAGAATAGGGGGAGGTGCTATCTGACAATTAGTAGTATGGATGCAGCAGAGTAAAGAATAGGGCAGTGAAAGGCTTATGGATTCGGGAAAGGGAGGGAGGAGGGAGAGAAGGGAAGGGAAGGACGTAGTAGGGGAGGCAAGTGAGTAAAATCTAGCATAAGTGCTAGGTTGGTTATAAGGGCTGGTTAGGAAGCAGATGTAGTGGGGGGGAGACAAGTGATTAAAAATTAGCATAAGTGCTAGGTTGATTGGAAGAGCAGGTTAGGAAGAGGGTGGTATGTAAAAGAAAGAAAGAAAAAGGGGGGGTATGGGGTGGTCTCCCTGGATATAAAGTCTCCACTACTCATTCACACTAGTAGGACTCTGTCGGAGGCGCTAGGACCCAGCAGGAGCCAAAAATCTTAAGGAGGGCCAGCGCTAAAGTAGGGCTGTGCATGCGCGGTGCCACAAGGCTGGCTCGTGCCATATAGACTATCTCAGCATCGACCCTCCAACCGTCTCAGTTCCATTTTTCCCACTTTCGAGTGCGCTTCAGTGACGATGTCACTCTCCCACCGGGAGTCACATCTTCACATCTATATGAGAGCAGCATAGTCGTTCAGTATTTGATTAGTTTTGAGTGTGTTAAGTTTATTTTGTTTTTAACGACGAAGAGGCGTCTTCTTCAGCCCTTCTTCAATGGAGTTGACCAAGAACGGGGCCCGTGACGGTAGGGAGACTTCACTTGAAAGCTGTTTTCGCAGCAGGGCTGGGTCCGGTCCACTGCCCTTTTCATAGTGGGGTCTGACTACGGACAGTCCGGCGCTCAGGAAGAAGGGCGGTCCTCCCAAAAGCACCAAAAGAAGCGGGCCCGTTCCCGATCGAGGTGAGGGACCCGGCGCCACTCGGTTTCGAGCTCTTCTTTGTCCAACTGGTCGAAGAAGAAGCAGTACCACTCAAGGTCACCCTCTGGTATATCTGTATGGAGATCATCAGTAGTAGGGGACAGGAGACCTACCCCGGCCCATCGGGGTTACCTGCGGCCTCAGTTCCTAGCGGCCGTGGTCCTTAACTCTGGAGTCCTTTCCCACCCCCTGAGGGGTCATCCGGTGAGCAGTTTCATTGTTGAGCTGCTGTTATGGAGCAGTGGGTCCAACGGTTATCCTGACTGCCCGTGCCTGCGGACTCGACCCCAGGACCTTCAGGCCTGGGGGCCGTGGACCCACAGGCAGGGGAGTTGGGTCAGCCTAGTCACGCGGCACCTTCTTCGGTGCCGTTGACGCCATGCTCTTGTGCTTTTCCCCCTCACATAGCTGCGGCGCGGGGGCCATCACAGGTACTGCTTTCTCCTACTCCTTCTCATACTTTCCGGTCTCCAGTTTTGGGTTTGAGGACCCCAGGCACTCATCCGGCACCAGTTGTGGTGCCACCCTCAACTCCAACCTTGGTGGCACCATTCCCGGCGCCACCTCAGGTGCCAGGGTTTTCTACTCCGATTCAGGGAGGGCTTCCTCCTGCTCTTCTTCCTCTCTTTCCTTTCTGTGCTATCCCTTCTGGGTTAGTAGGAGACTATATTGAATCTGATCCTGATCTATGATTAGGGGATGATCTGGATGATGATTCATCCTTTGGAGTGAAAAGTAAGCCACCAACCTCTGCAGAGCCTTTGGTCAAGGACCTTTCTTTTAAGTCTCTTCTGAAGAATGTAAATTCCACCCTTTCTCTTCAGACTTCTGAGGTGGATCCTGCAAAGCTTTTGCGCCTTCAGTATCTGCATGTTCCTGAAATTCCTGTGGTACTGTCATCTCCAGTGCAACACTTTCGAGACACTTTCACAGATGGTGTGGGACAGACCGGCACTCATTCCTTCTGTGGCTAAGTCCATAGACCGGAAATATGCTCCCACTAAGGATAGGCCAGTCATTGACTCTCAAGCCTTTAGGGACACCATGGTGGTCTTGGCAGAGAATGACAAAGCCATGCTTCCTCAGGAATCTACGGCTCGACAGGAGAATAAAGAATCCCATAAAATTGACACTCGGGGGAAGCGAGTGTTTGCTGCTGCTACCCTAGGCATGCATATTGCTAGTTATCAGGGCTGTTTCTCTTAATATGAGTAGACCCTCTGACGTTCACTCAAAGACACTGTGGAGGCTGTTCCAGAGTCTGATGTTAGCTCGGAGCTTCTTCAGACCATTGCTAGAGGCATTCAGTCCAACATTCAGCAACTTAAAGCTGCTGTGGATGCCTTTGACACTGCTTCTAGAGCAGCAGTGGCCAGGATATGCACCCGGCGTCACTCATGGCTAAGAACTTCAGGGTTCATAAATGATGCTGAACAGAGAGTCATGAACTTTCTATTTGATGGAATTTATCTGTTTGGCCCACAGGTGGAGCAGGCACTGGAGGCCACTCAGAAAACTAGGACTGCGATTAAGACGGCCAGACCGGCCCCTGCAGCCTCTCAGCGGGGCAGAAACTGCTGGCAGTTTCATAACTGCCAGTCCTTTCGTGGTAAAGGCAGAGGAGCTTTTAACAAGAACCAAGCCCCTCAGCCGCAAAAGGAAAATGCAGCAGAAGGCACAGGGCCCAGAGGCGCCTATTGCCACCCTCTGAAGACCCAGCCCATGTCCCACCTCAGCTGCCCGAGGGGGACTCCTCCTCAGCAGTAGGAGGGCATCTGACCAGTTTTACAATCAGCGAAAGTCCATTACAATGGATAAAGGGGTCCTCAGGATAATTCAAGAGGGATACTCTACATTTTTCAAAGACCCCTCTGGATTGTCTACCACTCAGTCCGACCTCCTTACTTCCAAGATTCAGGGCCTTATGAACAACAGAGCAGTAGAAGTGGTTCCACAAGCTGAACAGAATACAGGTTTCTACTCCCACTACTTCCTTGTTCCAAAGAAAACAGGTGGTATGCGCCCCATTCTAGCCCTAAGGAAGTTAATCAAATACCTGTTCAAAGAGAAATTCAAGATGATATCGCTACGAACGCTCCTACCTCTGATTCATCCAAATGATTGGTTGGCTTCTCTGGAAATGTAGGATGCCTACAAACACATCCCAGTGCACCCGGTCAACCACAAGTACCTACGCTTTGTGGCTGTAGGCAAGTACTACCAGTTCAAAGTCCTGCCCTTTGAACTATCCTCAATGCCTCGAGTCTTTACAAAGTGCTTTGTAGTACTCACAGCACATCTCAGAAGACCCGGAATTCAAGTGTTTCCCTACCTGGATGATTGGCTCCTAGCGAGCTCCTTCAGACAAGGGACACGTGAAGCGTTTGCTACTGCTTCCAGGTTTCTTACATCCATGGGAGTTCCACTGAACCTAGAAAAATTGCAGCTTCAGCCCTCCCAACAACTTCTCTGCATAGGAGCTCTCTGGACACCTCCAGGGCAAGAACTTTCCTCCCGGAAGACAGGAGAAGCGACATTATCCAGATGGCTCGCTTCATCAAGGAGAGCAACTCGGTTTGAGCTCTCTCGATGCAGCGGATGCTGGGTCTCATGGCGTTGTCTGTGTTCCCAGTGTCCCCAGCCTGCTTGCACAAGAGAACCACGCAATGGATGCTTAGTACTCAGTGGTCTCCAACCACGCACGCGCAGTCATTCCACATCAAGGTGATGGAGCCCTTAACAAGGTCACTCACCTGGTGGACTCAGGAGGACAACCTTCTCCAAAGTTTTCGCTTTGCCCCACTGAAGACGCCGATCACCATCACCACAGATGCATCGCCGACCGGTTGGGAAGCTTACTATCAGGACCTCCACACCCAAGGCTGTGGAGTCAGGATGAGTCCCAGCTGTACATAAATGTCTTAGAAATGAGAGCTATCCTGTACACTGTCTGAACCCTGAAGAATGTCCTTTGTCACGAGGTAATTCTCCTTCGAACGGACAACAAAGCGGTGATGTATTACATCAACAAACAGGGTGGAGCACACTCTTACCCTCTGTGCAGAGAAGCCATAATAAGAGTGTGGGAATGGTGTGTCGAACACAAAGCCCTGATTCAGACAGTCTACCTGCCAGGAATCCAGAACGATCTGGCAGATCGCCTCAGCAGAACAGAGGTGAATCCACACAAATGGTTTCTCGACTCAAGCGTCTTGCACTTGCTCTTTGAAGAGTGGGACACTCCAGACCCAGACCTTTTTGCGTCTCCACTCAACGCAAAACTGCATCTATTCTGCTCCACAAATCCAGAACCGGGCGTTTTCTGTCAGGATGCATTCAGACTGAGGTGGACAAGACACTTTCTGTACGCATTTCCTCCTTTTCCCTTAATTCAGAGGGTACTGCTCAAGCTGGAGGCACGGGGGAGGGCACATGATTCTCATCACCCCATTCTGGCCTCATGAGATATGGTTTCTGTTAATCGACAGATTATCTGAGGTTCCTCCCAAGTCAACTACCACTTCAAATAGACCTCCTGACCCAGGGTCCAGTGATCCATCCCAACCTTTGGTCCCTTCATCTTCATACCTGGCTCCTGAGGAGATGGAAGTGGGTAGGTTCAACATCTCCCGTAGAATCTCAGACATTCTCCTAGCAGCACACAAGCCATCCACTAGGAAGACTTACACAGCAAAGTGGAAATGATTCTCCATCTGGTGTGAAAAGTCCTCCCTGGACCACTTTACTTGCTCACCAAACAAGGTGTGAAGAGTACCTTTGAGACCTGTCAATTGTAGGACTGCAGTACTTGACGGTGAAGGTGCATCTTTGTGCGATTTCAGCCTCCCACGAGCCTATCCACAATATGTCGGTGGCTCAGCTACCCTTGGTTAAGAGATTCCTTAAAGGTATCCACCACACTAGACCACCAGTCAGGAGACCGGTAGCTGCTTGGGGGTTCCATATCAACTGCACACAAAACTTTTTAAGCGTGGTCATTTACCACGTTTACTTTACAGCGCGATCATTTTCCTCATCTGCATTTTTCAGCGCTAGTGTGTTGAGCGCAAATCATGTCCTTAATTGTAGTGCAACAGTCCATCAAATCATCGATGCCCCAAAATGGACATGAAGCAGCTTTCATTAGAAGGGGATGCTTCTCCAAGCTCTATTTCTAAAACTGTACTCCTCTTTAACCTGAGAGGAGAGTGCTCGGGACCATGCCCGCAATGGAAGCTCTCCTTCCCCAACACTTTCCTCCATAGAGCTTATGTTTTTAGCCCTCAGTACAAAATTAATTTTTAAATTGCCAGGTCATGGTTTTTCCAGTGCTTCTTATTATGCCCTGCATATAGAAAAAATAAATCTTTCTCATTTGACTCACCTGAACAAGCCCATGCCCAGTTGGAAATGCTGCTTCCTGATTTTTTTTTTGGTGTCAGAAATTACCTTTGCGATACTGCCTGCTGAAGGTCTTTTAATTTAAGGATAAAAGGCAATGTTATTGAAGCTGGTTTTGAAGTTTGGGGACCGAGATTTTTTTTCTTTTACCTTCGATCCGAATCCTCCGTGGTTTTAAAAAAAAAAAAAAAAGGTTCCTAATACTATTTTACCAGAGAAAAGAGCGCTCAGGACCATGCCTGCAATGAAAGCTCTCCTTCCCAACACTTTCCTCCATAGAGCTTATGTTTTTAGCCCTCAGTACAAAATTCATTCTTAAATTGCCAGGTTGTGGTTTTTCCAGCGCACACTGAGCAGGGTTTAGATGGCTCTGTGGTCCCGCTTCCTCTCTTGGCTCCAGACTGGCGGGCAGAAGAAATTAATAAAGAATAACAAAAAAAGAATAAATTTCTTTATCTTTCTAACAGGTTTAACCATTATCAAGCGCACTTTACACAGAGCAGCTCGCAAAAAAACTAAACCTAAACCTGGGCAAGGGAACAGAATGTGTCGAAATTGATGTGCGCTGAAATGTGCTGTTAGCTGGAATGATCTACGCTGAGATGTTTTAGCTGCATTGTTTGCACTCAGTTTTTGCGCTGAATTGACGTGATACCCCGCTTGGGATATCAACCTTGTGCCAGACATGCTCACCTGTAAGCCATTTGAACCTCTAGCAACCTGTGAGTTGAAGTTCCTGACCTGGAAGACTGCCTTCCCTGTGGACATTACCTCTGCTCGCAGGGTGTATGAAATATATGCACTGGTCACAGACCCACCGTACATAGTATTTCACAAGAACAAGGTGGTTCTCAGAACTCACCCTAAATTTCTCCCCCAAAGTAGTCTCAGAATTCCATCTGAACCAGCACTTGGTCCTTCCGACCTACTTTGCAAACTTTCAGAATGAAAGGGAGCGTACCCTACAATCTTTGGATTTAAAGAGGGTTTTGTGATTCTACGTCGATAGAACAAAAGAAATTCGCAAATCCAAGCAGCTCGTTGTCTCATTCAGCATGGCCCAGATGGGTCAGCCTGTTGCCATCAGGTGCATTTCAGCATGGCTGGTAGCATGTCTACCCCATTGTGATAGCGCAGGTAAAGCTGGAAGACAGGGTATATGCCCACTCTACCAGAGTGGTCACGGCATCTCTGGTAGAGATTGTGAACGTGCCAATTTGCAGACATCTGCAATGCGGCCACTTGGAACTCTGTGCACACTTTGGTGAAGCACTACGCCTTGGATGTCCATGCCAGGCAGATTCCTTCCTTTGGCAGGACAATCCTTAATGGACTTGTGTCCTGAGTGAGCCCCTCTCTCCTGCCGCCCTTCTCGGGGGATTATTTTGGTTTAGTACTCTCCCACTAGTGTGAATGAGTGGTGGAGTCTTTATGTCCCGGAAGATATGAAAATTACATACCTACCGTAATTCTTGATCTTCTTGGACAAAGTCTCCACCTCTCATTCACATGTACACCCACCATCCCCCAAGCTTTCTCATCCTGTTTTTGGTCTTCACTCCCTCGTTGGCTGGGTCTGTGAAGACATTTTTGAGTTAACCCTTCTTACACGGGTCATACGGACTATCTTACGTCTGAGATGGGTTAGTTTTGCAAGGTTAGTTTACGTTGCACCTCCTCGGTAAAAAAAGGTACTGAGGCGGTTGGAGGGTCGACACCGAGATAGCTTTATGGCACGAGCCAGCCTTGTGGCACCACGCATGCGCAGTCCTACCTCAGCGCCATCCCTCCTGAAGATTTTTGGTTCCCGCTTGGTCCTAGTGCCTCCAGCATAGTCCCACTAGTGTGAATGAGTGGTGGAGTCTTTATCCAAGAAGATCAAGAATTACAGTAGGTACGTCATTTTCATTTTATTGAGAGTAGGTGCTAGGGATTGGACAGGGTGATAGTGCAGGAGGTAGGGAGTGGAACAGGATAGTGGAAGTGAATATCCAGTCTGGAACTCCCTACCCCCAGTCTTAAATGCGCTTCCTCTCACTCCTCCTTCAAATCTGCACTTTTCTCCCACCTACTTGCACTTGATTCCTGTGAATGTACCTAACCCCTCCCTTCCTCTACTGCCTTCTATAGGCTAGCTTACTGATTGTCACTGTAATAATTGTTTGCTTTGTCTTGTTTCCCATCCCTCCTGCCTTCCATCCCTGCATACATGGCTACCATTAAACATATGTTTCTGATTCCCCTACTATCCCTGCGAAGATATCAGTGTTTTTTTGTATTATTTACTGCTTTGTACTTTACCATTGTCGTGTTCTTTTTTTTTTTGTAAAACTGTATATTGTACTCTCCTGGGTCGTGCCTGAAAGTAGACAGGGTTTTTGCCTAATGCACCTACCTGGTCAACAAAAGCTAATAAATAAATACCTATGCTACTGGGTGTAGGAAGCGAGGAGGAGTGAGAGCCAGAGAGTAGGGGGAGGTTAGTCCAAGCAGTTGCTTCTCCCTTGGTCATAAAGTTGCCATTTTAGATCACTTTTGAATGGCCCGAGTTTGGAGTTGTTTAGGATGTTGGCCAGGAGCTCATTGAGCCATAGTAGGACCTTGTAGGAGAAAGGTCTTTGGGCCAGAGCAGTGCGGTGAAACGGGATGTGCAACGAGTTCCTAGACTTGCCTCTGGTCAGGTGAGAATTGTGTGCAGGTTGAAGTCATTTTTGGACGGTTTTCAGGGTCAGACCTAGTAGTGCTTTTTTCCCCCAAAGGAGGCAGACTTTGTACTGTACTCTACCATGCAGATTGAGCCACTTTGTTTGGGCGTAAAGGTTGCATGTGTGCGTGTGGGCACTTACACTTAGCACCTTGCTGAGGACACTGGATTGGTGGGAGGAGAAAAGCAACCTCAGCGAATTCTCTTCCTTCAGCAATCTCCTACAGCTGTTCTCACAACTGATGCCTCCATCCTTGGATTGGGTGCCCCCCGGAGAATCTCACTGTAAGTGGCACCTGGATCTCATAGGTGACTCAGGAACATATCAACCTCCTGGAGCTTAGAGCAGTGTTTCTAGCAGTGCAAGCCTTTTCCTCTCAGATTCAGGATCCATCTCTCCTGGTCAAAACAGACAACACCACAACAGTGTGAACAAGATCCTCATGGTTATGCAACAGAGCCAGGAAGATCTGGAACCTAACCTGTCCTCGAGAGTGCAGCCAAACACAGTACGCCTAGCAAGGAAAGACATTGTCCTAGCAGACTGTCTGAGCAGAATCAGCCAGGAAAACCACAAGTGAATGCTGAACCAGCAGGTGTTGCTGGTATCAGTGTTCAGTCACTAGGTACAGCAGAAATTGACCTGTTTGCTTCCTGGTAGAACAGCCAGCTCCCACTCTTTTGTTGCAGACCCCCAGGAATGGTGTCAGTTCCAGAGGATGCACTGGCCCTGGACTGGAGAGGAAAGTTTCTATATGCCTTCCATCCCCAACCCCCATTACCACTCTTACTGAGAGTGCTCATAAAGCTAAGGAAGGAGTCAGCAATGATGATTTTCATAGCACCAGACTGGGCCAGGCAGACCTGGTACTCTGATGTTCCTGTCCCCCTCCAGAAACCTCCTATCAATCTGCCACTGAAATACAACCTGCTGATGCTGTCTCATGGCAGGTTGTTTTTTTCAGACCTGAGAACTCTATACCTCAAGGCATGGTCCTTGAAGAGCTGGAGTTTTTGCAGCCAAATCTTTCAGAAGAAGTAATGAAAGTGTCGAAGGTTTCTAGAAAACCAGCAATAAGGAAAACATGCTTCAAAATAAAGAAGATTTTCTTTCTGGTATGCTCTCAGACAGATTGGCTCCGACCTAGCAAGTCTGTCTGCAGCTCAGCCTCTGGATTACCTAGTTCACCTCCAGTTACTGGGCCTGAGGCCATCAGCCCTGAAGGCGAATTTGGCAGCAGTACCAGCTTACATATCAGCTGGCAAAGACTGGTCAGTGGCCTCGCAACCTATTTTCAAAATGTTTTCCAAAAGCCTTAACCACCTGTACCCTCCTCCGAGGGATCCTGTCCCTCCCTGGGACTTAAATGTGTGTATTGCCCAACTGATGGAGGCTTATTTTGAGCTATGGTTACTGCCACACTGAAGTATGTCTCTTGAAAAACAATATTCCTAGTGGGAATGACACCTGTCAGAAGGGTGAGTGAGCTACAAGCCCTCTGCAGAGATCCAAACTACATCATTTTTCATAGTGACAGAGTAGCCCTGAGGACAAACAGGAAATGTCTCCCTAAAGTGCATCCTGAATTTCATCTGAATCAGTCAATTGTGTGACAGGGTTGAATAAGGCCCTGCCCCATTTGTTATGCAGAAAGTGTCTATTCTATCCTCTCCTTTTCTGTCTCTTGTCTGTCTGGTTGCGCAACCAGATTTTCCTGTGAGACCTAGGAACTGATCACTCCGACAGTTTCGCAATTCTCCGCCTTTCGCTATCTCTCTGCATTCCCTTGCTATTTCTGCCTTTTCTTCCCCTTTGCATATCTGTGGGTATAAACATATATGTGACTCTGTATGTGGAAATGTCACTGATACTGGGATCCCTTTGTTTAAAACTGTATATAGTTACAATGTTGAAATGATTTCAGAAGGCTAGTTGGAACTCAAGGGGTTAACCTGATATGCAGTTTTTTTTAAAGCCCTATGCATAGTTGTCAACAAGAGGTCAGTTCTGGGTCATTATGTTCTTTTTGCTGCACTGGCAAGAACATTGGAAACTGGCAAGAACATTCTGTGAAAAAACCCTGTCTCCTTACCGAGCTCCCTGCAAAGACTTGTTATAAAAAGAGCATCAGTGTTTTGCAAGAGAGAAAGAGAAACTGAGAAGAAACCCTCAGAAGGAGGACTGTTTTCTCTGTACTGCCTTTGTATATAGTTATACTGAACACATTTTTATTTTTTATTTTGCTGTTATTGAGAAAAATAAAATGCTATTTGCGAATTTTGAAATTGCTTCTGGTTTTCCTATGCTTCCTGACCTGTGCCTCGACAACAAATTGCCCCTCGTGTTTTGTTTATTGAAAAATCCAGTTCAAGGGAAGAAAAGCTCCACTGTGTGGATGTCGGAAGGGCACCGAGTTACTACCTGGACCAGATAAAAGATGTGAGGTCCACTAGCATGTAACTGTACGTCTCTTATGGTGAAGTAAGAAAAGGCAAACCAGCATCTAGGAGAACCATTTCTCATTTGATAGTCTCCTGCATACAGTTCTGTGATGACAAAGCTGATAAATGGCACCCTCCCCACTCCCCCATGTCCTTAGGGCACACTCTACAGGAGGCATCTCTGCCTCTGTGGCAGCATCAAGGGATGTCCCCCTGCTAGACGTTTGCAAAGCAGCTACCTAGAAAATAGTACACGCCTTCACAAAACATTACTGCCTGGCTAGAGTGTCCAGAAAGGATTCCAGTTTTGGCACTGCTGTCTTGCAGAACATTTTACCTTATGTTCTGGACCAAACCTCCCAAGATACTCCCAACGTACCTTGCTCTTTGTGAATATACTGATGGATTCCTGGGTTAAGAAGGAAAAAAAAATACTTGTAGTAATGTTGTTTCTTATTAAGGGATCCAGCAGCAGTAGTAGTATTCACAGTCCCTTTCCCTGCCTCCCCTTCCACAGCCTGGAAAGTGGTTCAAACACGAATCAGTTATTTTTCTATTTGCTTGAGCATTACTTGTTACAGTGCCTTTACAATTGCTGTTCAGTGGTCTGATTACAAATATATATATATATATAGTTGTTCTGTCTTGTTTTTGACATTTTTCAATTTTGTTGCAAAAATTAATTTTGTTAGTTTAGTGGTCACAGCTTACCCAAGCTTTAGAAATAAATTTGACATTAGGAGACAGGGTGGAGCAGGACCACAGAGCAGAGTTTGGACTTGATTGTAATGTTCCATAATTAGCATAAGGTTCCAGTCTTTGAGGCTTCTCATTAATAGAAACATATAATCTAATGGCAGATAAGGAACGTTTGGCCCACCTAGTCTGCCCATTTCCCTACCTAACAGATAAGCTGCAGATCCTAATTAACAAACAGCCTACTTCCTCCTACCCCCCCCACTAGAATTGCCTTATGTCTATCGATGCATTCTTGAATTCCCCCACTGTTTTTGACTCTACAACCTCCTCAGGAAGGCTGTTCCATGCATCTACAACCCTCTCTGTGAAGGAATACTTCCTCACATTACTTCTGAGCCATCCCCCTCTAACTTCAGATTGTTTCCCCTTGTTCTTGTACATCTCTTTTTCTGAAAGATGCTACCCTCTTGGACTTTGTTGATTCCCTTGAGGTATTTGAAAGTTTCTATCATGTCCCCCCTCTCCCTCCTTTCCTCGAAGCTTTACATCTTAAGCTCCTTTAGTCTTTCTTCATATGTCTTCTGGTGCAGACCCTGCTCCATTTTGGTAGCCCTCCTCTGGACAGCCTCCACCCTGTCTATGTCTTTGCAGAGATGGGGTCTCCAGAGCTGTACACAGTACTCCAGATGTGGTCTTACCAACTGTCTGTACAGAGGGCCAACAACTTCCTGTTTTCTTCTGGTGATGCCTCTCCCTGTGCATCCCAGTATCCCCCAGCCCTTCTTACTGCCTTCTCACATTGCTGACCCACCTTTAGGTCATCTGATATGACTACCCCCAGGTCCCTTTCCATTTTTGTTGTTGTCAGTATCCCCCCCTCAATTGTGTACTCTTCTCCTGGGTTTTTGTTTCCCAGGTGCATTACTTTGCACTTCTTTGCGTTGAATCTAAACTGCCATACATTTGACCATTCCTCCAACCTTGCCAAGTCCCTTTTCATCCTTTCCACCCCACCTTGCGTATCAACCCTGTTGCAGATCTTTGTGACATCTGCAAAGAGACATACTTTTCCTTCCAGTCCCTCTGCAATGTCACTTACAAAGACATTAAAAAGGACCTGCCCCAGTACTGAACCCTGCGGTACCCCACTAGTAACCCCCCCTTTCTTCACTGTGGACTCCATTTACTATTACCGTCTGTGTCCTGTTGTACAGCCAATGTTTTACCCAGGCTACCACCCTGGGACCCCCTCCCAGGCTGGCTAATTTGTTTATTAATATTTTGTGCGGGACTGTGTCAAATGCCTTGCTAAAGTCTAGGTATGCCATGTCCTCAGCCCCTCCCTGGTCTATTACTATGGTCACCCAGTCAAAGAAATCGATTAGATTTTTCTGACATGACCTTCCGGCTGTGAATCCATGCTGCCTTGGGTCCTGTGCCCTACTGTCCTCTAGGTACTCAACAGTTCTTTCCTTCAGAAGTGATTCCATCATTTTCCCTACCACTGAGGTCAAACTGACAGGTCTGTAGTTTCCTGCCTCTGTCTTGCTCCCACTTTTGTGAAGGGGAATCATGTCTGCCCTCCTCCAGTCCTCAGATACCACACCATCCTCCCACGATTTATTAAAAAGGGTAGTCAGTGCTGTTACTAATTCTTCCTTAGTTCTTTTAGAATTCTGGGGTGAATCCCATCAGGCCCCATTGCTTTATCCACCTTCAGTTTTAGGAGTTCTTTCAGAACCCTTTCTTCTGTGAAAGGAGTAGTATCAACCCCCCTATCCAGAGTGCTTCTATTGACTGGATTAAGTATCTCCCCCACTCTTCCACTGTGAATACTGAGCAGAAGTATTTGTTTAGTAGCCCTGCTTTTTCACTGTTGCTGTCTACCCAACCACCCTCCTCTTGATTCAGCCTCATTATTCCTGCCTTAGTCTTTCTTTGCTCCCTAATGTACCTATAAAAGGTTTTATCACCCTTCTTTACTGAGTTGGCTATCTTTTCCTCAGTTTGGGCCTATGCTATTCTGACTGCCTTCCCCGCTTCCTTCTACTTTAACTGGTGGAGTTCTCTGTCCTGCTCCTTCTGTGTTTCCTTGTACTTCCTGAATGCTATCTTTCAAACAACATGAAGTCTTGCTATATTATGACAGATGCAGTTTGTCCCACCATTAGAACTGCTCCGGAGGTGAAAGAGTTAACTTCCATGCAGAGCATGGAACTTAGAGCGTGAGCTCGGTTAGAGAAGCTCTGTTAGGGTGGTTTCAAACCGAAACCGTCAGATTCTTTACTCCGCCTCACTGAACAGTCACTCCGGAGATTCCTCCTGCTGCTCGGTTCATTTCCTCGGTTAAAGCGTCTTTTCTCGGTTAAATTTAACCGCGATATTATTTATTTTAACCGCAAACCGATCGGGTTCAAGCTCTGTCTATGGTATTGTAAGTACAGATAGGTTTTCTGTGTGGAACTTGTAAATGTTTATCGGTTCAGTTTGAACCGATCAAATTGTATTAAACTTTATTTTGAAGCCTTTTAAGGCTTGTTAGAAATCGGTTCGGTTCTTATGGGTTCTAAAACCGGATTTCATTACGGTTTTCACAGTCGCGTACACGGTTGGGAACCGATAAGGGTGTCTTGCCTGGCACTGCCATCAAAAGGGCAAGTTTTTTGATTAGGCTGGCATTATGTCTGAGAAACCCAAAAGAAAAACCGGGCCCACTGGGTTTCAACACTGTAGTGTCTGTGGGGAAGCCTTTGCCAAGGCTGACCCACACACCACGTGTGTTTATTGTCTGGGGTTTGACCACCTCAATGCAGACTGCCAGGTTTGCAAGAATTTCCCTGCAGCTACCCTAGATAAGAGAGTTGGTAGGCTCAGGGAACGAGAGGCCAAAAAGTCCGCTGACCCAGATGGCCAGCCCAGTTCGGTGCCAGCCGAACTGGAGGGAGTGCCCTCTGACCAGGGCCAGACTTCCTCGGGCAAACGTAAAGCTGACTCTGAGGAGCCAGTTCCAGCAAAGAGAACTAGAAAGTCAGCAGGTGTGGATTCCAAAATCCCTTCTCCAACTGCTGCAGAAATAGCCAGGGCAATACAGATTGTCCAGTCACTGTCCCGGTCCCTCCGAACCGCCACTATCTGGCAAAAGGTCGGTTCGGTCGGTTCCACCGGTTCAAGAATATGATATGGAAGAGTTTTATGAACCAGAGGAGGGGGAGGATGATTATGATCAGTGTGAATGTGACTTTGAAAGTCTGGATGTGCCCATTGAACCGGACATCTCCCCAGACAGACCTTTAGGTGAATCTTCCCCTAGGCTTGGTGAGTCCCCTTCTCATTTTTTGTTTTATAAAAAAGTTGCTGAGACCCTCCAGCTTCCTTTAGAGGAGGCTTTGGATGAGCAAGAGGAGCCTGACTTTGTACAGATGATGGATATCCCAGAGTCCAGGAGATTGTCCATCCCTTTACATAAATCTTTTAGGAAACAAACAATAAAAATTTTAAAAGCTCCTAATTCTGTGCCTCCTGTAGATAAAAAGATGGACAGGAGGTACACGTTGTCAGGTCCTGATACAGAATTTCTTTCACAGCAATGCAGTCATGTTGGGGTAGTTCAGGCTGCTGCCTGTGATAAAGCTAATATTCCCCTGGCTTCACATCCTCCTGACAAGGACTCCAGGAAGATTGATGCCATGGCCAAAAAACAATACATTGCAGCATCTTTGGGACTCAGACAAGCAAACTATATGGCTTATGTTGCAAGATACCAGAAATCTAGATGGGATACTGTCATGGCCTTAGCCAAACAGGTCCCTGGCCAGCTTGCAAAGGAGCTAGAGCAGGTGGCTGTTGAAGGTATTGAGGCATCTAAGGTGCAGTTCCATGCTGCAGTGGATTCTAATGATGTATCTTCCAGAGTCATGGCTACATCTGTGGCTTTTCGTAGATTGGCCTGGCTCAGGTGTACTACTTTGTCACAGGATACCCAGTCTAAGGCTATGGATTTTCCTGTGGTGGGAAATTCTCTGTTTGGGGAGCAGACAGAGAATTATATGAAGAAAATGGATGAGTATAGAACCACTTATAGGAGTGCACAAGCCAAAGAACGGCAAGCCACTCCTCAGAGGCAGCCCCACAGGGGTAGGGGCAGGCCTTTTCACAGGCCTTTTTACCAGACCCAGGCCTCCTCTTCGGCCTATGCTCAGAGGGGGTTCTTCAGAGGGAGAGGCAGACGGGGTACGAGCAGGCCTGCTCCCACCCCTCAGCCTAAAGCCCCTGCCAAACAGGCACCCTGATGGGTTGCCCAGAGTCGGCTCTCCATTACCTGTAGGGGGCAGGCTGGCTTACTTCGTCCAGGACTGGGAGTCTTTAACATCAGACAGGTGGGTCCTGGAAGTAGTGAGCCAGGGTCTGGTTCTCAGCTTCAAAAAATTCCCAAAGATGAGAGCAAGATCTTTTCCACCTGCAAACCCTTTAGAGACTCTTGCTTTGGAAACAGAAGTCTCAACCCTCCTAGCTCTCAGAGCTGTAGAAAGGGTTTCTCCCCTACACCAGGGCAAGGATCTGTACTCCAGGTACTTCCTTACCCCAAAAAAGACAGGAGAGTGGCGGCCTATTCTGGATCTAAGATATCTGAACAAGCACCTTTTAAAACCAAAATTCAAAATGGTGACTCTGGGAATGATTTTACCCTCCCTAAGGCCAGGGGACTGGCTAGCTTCCCTGGACCTCAAGGATGCCTACTTCCATGTTCTTATCAGAAGCTCCCATCAGAACCTCAGATTTGAACTGCCCTCAGGCCATTATCAGTTCAGAGCAATGCCCTTGACCTTACCTCTGCCCCAAGGGTGTTCACAAAATGTCTGGCAGTAGCAGTTGCTCATCTAAGAAGGCAAAAGATTGCCATTTTCCCTACCTGGACGACTGGCTCATTGTGGGTCAGTCTCCAGACCAGAATCAATCACACCTGCTAGTTACCCAGCAGCTGCTTACCTCTCTGGACTTTCTTCTCAATCTTCCAAAGTCAGTTCTGGAACCTGTCCAGGTACTCACCTTTATAGGCACAGAACTGGACACAAAGCAGGTCAGAGCCTTCCTTCCCTGAAAGGGTAAGGACCTGGGTGCCCTGGCCTCGTCCTTCACTCTGCAGTCTCTCTTCCAGCAAGGCATTCCTGCAGCTCCTAGGACACATGGCTGCTTCCACAGCTGTGTGCAAGGAGCAAGATTTCAGATGAGGGACATTCAGTTTCATTTGAGAGCTTTCTGGTCTCAAAGAAGAGATCCCTATCCAAGTTAATCCCAGTGACTTCGAACCTGATCCAGGCCCTTCAGTGGTGGCAGGATCAGAGCAATCTGAGACAAGGGTGCCTTTCATTCCTCTGTTCCACCTTGACCCTTACTACAGATGCGTCCCTCTTGGGTGGGGAGCTCACATGGGCGACCTCTCCACCCAGGGTTATGGTCCCTCAGGAATCTCTGCTCCACATCAATCTGTTGGAACTCAGAGCTGTTTTTCTAGCACTTCAGGTTTTTCTGCATCTGTTCAGAACAAGGTGGTACAGGTCAGAACAGACAACACCACTACAATGTGGTACATCAACAAACAAGGGGCACTCGGTCTTGGCCTTGTGCACGAGCGATGAAGTTGTGGTCTCTGGCTTGTTCCCGAACACTTCCCTCATAGCAGTTCACCTCCCAGGCAAGGACAATGTCCTGGCAGATGCTCTCAGCAAGATTTCCCAGGGCCATCACGAATGGTCACTGGATCCCCTAGTACTGGGGATAGTGTTTGCCAGATGGGGCACTCCTCAGATAGATCTTTTTGCAGTCCCAGACAATCATCAACTGCCACTTTTTTGTTGCAGGCCCCCAGTGTTGGGCTTAGTCCCCCTGGATGCCTTTATCCTCGATTGGAAAGGGAAGTTTCTCTATGCCTTTCCCCACTTCCCTCTCCTGTTCAAGGTGCTAGTCAAAATCAGGTCTCAGCCCTGCAAGATGATCCTGATTGCTTCAGACTGGGCCAGGCAGCCCTGGTACCCACTCCTTCTGTCCTTAGCAGTCCATCTTCCCTGTGTCTCCCAGGAACCACAATCTGTTAACCTGTGCTCAGGGAGAGTTTGGTATCCAATCTCAAATCCTCAACCTCAAGGCCTGGCTCTTGAGCAGTTAAGAGTTGCTGATCTACAACTTTCTCAAAGTGTTCTCGAAATCTTGAAAGCTTCCAGGAAGCCTTCCACCAGGGCTACCTATAACTCCAAGTGGAAAAGGTTTTCCATATGGTGTTCTGGAATATATTTCCCGAATCTGCTGATTTACCCACTGTATTGGATTATATGGTCCATCTTAATTCTTTGGGACTGAGACCAGCTACCCTGAAAGTGCATTTGGCAGCTGTCTCTGCTTTCATTTCAGCAGGGAATCCCTCTTCTCTTTCTGCTCACGCTGTATTTTCCAAGTTTTATAAGGGATTGCTTCATACCAATCCTCCATTCAGGGACCCTGCCCCTGCTTGGGATCTTAATGTTTGCATTGCTCAGCTGATGCAACCCCCCTTTGAGCCTCTGTCTTCGGCAGAGCTTAAGTATTGACTTGGAAAACCGTGTTCTAGTAGCCATCACTTCTGCCAGGCGCAGTGAGTTACAGGCTTTATTAGTGGAGACTGACTTTATTGCCTTTCACGGGATAAGGTAGTCCTCAGGACTAACAGGAAGTTTTGCCTAAGGTGGTTTCGGATTTCCACCTTAACCAATCTGTTTCACTTCCAGTGTTCTTCACTGACCATTCCTCCTCTGGTGAGAGGAGGCTGCACAGCTTAGATGTTAAGAGGGCCCTAAGTTACTACATAGAGCGTACCAAGGGTCACAGGTTTGACTCCCTCCAACTATTTCTCACTTATGGTGAGGTTGGGAAAGGGAGACCTGCCACTAAGAGATCCATTGCCAGGTGGATTGTCTCTTGTATCCAATTTTGCTATCAAAAACTGGGTAAGGCTCCCCCCTCAGGCCCGAGGGCTCACTCTACCAGAGGTACAGCTGCATCTCTAGCTGCTGCTAGAGACATCCCTATCTTGGAGATATGTCAAGCAGCTACTTGGAAAACAGTACACACTTTCACCAAGCATTACTCCCTGGATATTCAGGCCAGGAGGGATGCTCGGTTTGGCACAGCCGTGCTTCAGAGCCTATTCCCTAAGTAGGTTCTGTCCCTTCTCCATGGAGGTACTGCTGTGTAGTCTGCATCTGTCATAATATAGCAAGACTTCATGTTGTTTGAAGAAAAAATTACTCACCTTAGTAATGTTGTTTCTTCTAATGGAGTCTTGCTATATTATGACCTCCCCCCCAGCCTGCCCCTCTCAGAACTTCTACTTCGGGTATGGGGTGGGCAGTTCACTGTTGGCACGCATTGATGCCCCCTTTTATGTTTGGGTGTTGTGTTTTATTTATTTATTTTATCTTCTTGTTTCTGGTCCCCTGACTTGAGTCTTGGTGTTGGGACCAGGAAAATGTGTGAATATTTTAGTAGCCAGTTGGCTAGTGTAGGTTACAGCTTCCACACAGAGCCTTAGTGAGTTTTGCTTGTAAAGATCTGACGGTTTCGGTTTGAAACCACCCTAACAGAGCTTCTCTAACCGAGCTCACGCTCCAAGTTCCATGCTGTGCATGGAAGTTAACTCTTTCACCTCCGGAGCAGTTCTAATGGTGGGACAAACTGCATCTGTCATAATATAGCAAGACTCCATTAGAAGAAACAACATTACTAAGGTGAGTAATTTTTTCAATTCTCCCTAACCTTCTGCGCCACTTCTTTTGAGAATCATGGTGTTTTTTTCTTTCGTTTTGATTTATTTGCTTCACACAAAAGCTTGTTGCCTCTGTGATGACGGTTTTGATGTTTCCCCATTGTTGCTCCATCCCACCTTCTTGCCTGTTTACTAGTCCTTTTCTGAGGCACTCTCCCATTTTTACAAAATCGGCCCTCGTGAAGGTCCAGTACCTTCACTTTTCTATGGCTTGACTCTGCAGCTAAGTTTATCGTGAACCACACTGTTTGGTGGTCACTTGTTCCCAAATGACTACCCACTTCTAGATCTGAGATCCTCTCTCTGTCCCCATTTGAGAGTACCAGGTCTAAGATTGCTCCCTCCAGAGTGGGTTCAAAAACTAGCTGTCTGAGGCATGCCCCCTGTAGGGCATCGAGAATGGCCCTGCTCTTGGATGTGGCTGCAACAAAGGTGCTCCAGTTATCATCTGGCATATTCAGGTCCCCTATCAGCAATATCTCCCCTTTCTCTGCCATCCTAAGGATGCCTTTTGTCATTTCCTCCCCCTGAGACTGGGATCTGTATACGACCCCTGTGCGAATTGTGGTGCCATTCTAACCCCAGTAATGCTCAGAATATTCCTAACTTTATGCAGTAAGCCTGGAGGGTTGGACTGCCTGGAGAGATAAAACGCATGCAAATGATGGAACACTTTGCATGTGAGCATCTTTCAAACACTGCCTCTACTAACTGCCTGTGTTCTAAACCTCTTCAGACTTTTCTCTCTGCCTGAAAAGTCTGGTCACTCGGAGCTTCGTTCGTCCACTTTCTCCTGCGTGAAGAAAACTACAAAATACTACTGTATTTTTGTTTTCAATTACTACCGCTACTTATTGTTTTGTATTATTTTCTTAGTTTATGATTACATTTGTTGTTTTTCCTGGTTCCTCTCTGTTCGGTATAACCGTGGGGGAACTGGGTTAATTTCTGTTAAAATCGGGGTTCTCTGATTAAAGAACTGCCTTAGTTTTACATTTAAAATCTGTTTTGTTTAAATTGCTATAACCGATAAATTTTGGTTACCTGAACCGCTGACCCGGTTCCATACCGCTACATCGGTTCGGTTCTTTCGGTTCCGGAACTGATCATTTAAAAAAAAAATTTAACTTTTTTGTTTAGCGGTTGTTTTTTTTTCCTTTTAAAACATTATGTCTGAAAAACCCAAAAAGCGAACCGGTGAACCCAGTTTCAAGAATTGTTCCCAGTGTGGGGAAGTGTTTGCTAAAGCAGACAAACACACACTCAATGTGTGATATGTTTGGGTTTTGATCACCATAAGGAGGAATGTGAGATATGTAAAACATTCCCAGACAAAACCCTGGAAAAATACCTTGAAAGGTTTAAGAAAAGGTCTGCAAAGGGTCCCTCTGGCTCTGACCAGCCGATACCCCAAGATTCTGTGGCTGAACCCACATCTGCTGCTGTGCCTGCCCCTGAGATGGGCGAAAAGGGCACAAAATGTTCAAATTAACCGGCTGACTCCCCGATTCCTTCTAAGAAAAGCAAAAATCTTAAACACACAGAACCCCTTACTATCAAACTGGGGACTTCTGTGCCTGTTATGCCTCTTCCAACGGCCCAAGAAATTGCTCAGACCTTCGAAATTATTCAGTCTCTACAGGCAGTAGTTCCTCCTCAGCAACCACCTGCCCCTTCCCATGGTCCCCAGGCTGGCAGCAGTGTGCATCCCCCCCCCCCCAAAGAAGGAGGGGACCTATTTGATGATGATGATGATGAATATAGTGAGGAGAAGGGACAAATCGAACCAGAAGTGTCCCCTGAACAGGACTTTAGTTCACCTCCAAGGGTGACTGAGGATTTTCCATCCCATTTTACTTTTATTAGGAGGATGGCAGATGCACTAGACATCTCCACCACCGAAAAAGTTGAGGGTGAAGAGGAGGTAGAGTATTTGGAGGTGATGGGGCTGACACCCACCAAGGCTCCACTCCTACCGGTGTACAAATTATTTAAGAAGGATGCCGTAAAGATTCTTCAAACACCAAACTCCACTCCTCCTATAGATAGGAGGATGGACAGAAAATATAAATTGGAGAGGGAGGGAGCTGAATTTCTCTTCTCCCATCCAGATCATCAGGGGGTAATTTAGCAAGCTGCTTGTGACAAGGCCAGGATCCCACTGTCCTCACACCACCCCAGACAAGGACTCCAGAAAAATTGACAGCATGGCCAAAAAAGGGTATCTGTCAGCCTGTCTGGCTATGCATCAGGCTACCTTCCAGGCATATGCTGCCCAGTATCAAAAGTCACTGTGGCATTCAGTCCTGGCTATATCCCAGAAAGCTCCCTCGCCCTTGTCAGACGACCTGGCTGAAACTGCCAGGCTTGGGCTAGAGGCAGCTAAATATCAATTCCAAATGGCTGCTGACACCAATGACACTGCAGCCAGATGGATGGCAAATACGGTGACACAGAGGAGGTTTGCGTGGCTCAGGGCTACAAACCTTACTCAAGATACCCAGTCTGAGGCCTTGGATTTTCCCCTAGAGGGAAACTCTCTTTGGAGAGTCCACTGTGGCGTATATGAAGAAGGTGAATGAGTATAAGGCCACTTACAGAAGCAACTCTGCTAAAGAAAGAGCTTCACCATCCACCAGGCCTTATGGAAGGGGAAGCCGGGGCAGGTCTATTTACACCAGGCCCTTCTTCCAGCCAGTGGCCTTACCCCAGTACCAGCAGTATCCACAACAGGGATACTCCAGGGGCAGGGGAAGGAGGGTCTCGGGGCAAGGATCCCAGGCTCAGCCTCAGCCACAATCCAATCAGACCCCCTGAGCCACAGGCCGCTTCCTCCCTACCTGTAGGAGGCAGACTATCTCACTTCCTCCATGCCTGGTTGAGAATCACCACAGACAAGTGGGTGCTGGAGGTACTGGGTCAGGGTCTGTCCCTGGAATTCAAATCATTTTCTTCTCAGAAAATCAGTTTTTTCAGCTCTCCCTCACTAGCAGAAAAAACACTGCTAGAGTCAGAGGTTCAAAATCTACTACAGCTGAAAGCAGTAGAATCAGTTCCAAAATCCCTAAGGAGAAGAGGTTTTTATTCCAGATATTTCCTAACAACAAAGCAAAGTGGAGAGTGGTGTCCTATTCTCGATCTCGGAGCTTTAAACAAGTATTTAAAGAAAAGAAAGTTCAAAATGGTAACACTAGCTGTGATTTTACCAGTGCTCCAAAAGGGAGACTGGCTGGCATCAATGGACCTAAAGGATGCCTGTTTCTACATCCCCATAAGGAATTCTTACCGGCGATATCTCCGAGTCAGACTCCCTTCATTTCACTACCAGTTTTCAA
The DNA here is from genome assembly GCA_016271365.2 of Neoceratodus forsteri. Lineage (NCBI taxonomy): Eukaryota > Metazoa > Chordata > Ceratodontiformes > Ceratodontidae > Neoceratodus > Neoceratodus forsteri. Next base: position 1,057,310,316 of record CM028130.1, on the reverse strand, counting down.
CCCTGCCTTTTGGCCTTTCTTCAGCCCCAAGGGTATTCACAAAGTGTCTAGCTGCTGTACTAGCACATCTTCGGAGACAAGGTATCACTGTCTTCCCTTATCTGGATGACTGGTTAGTGGTGGGAAAATCCCCACTGATGGTACAGCAGGATTTAAAGGTCACTCAGGACCTCCTAGAATCCCTGGGATTTCTAATCAGTCACAAAAAGTCTGCTTTCAGCCCACACAGGTGTTGCAGTTCATAGGAGCAGAAATAAATACCTTACAGGCCAGAGCCTATTTGCCTCTGGAGAGAGTACAAAGCCTTCAGTCAGTAGCAAATTCCTTCAGATTGCACAAAGCAAAAACTACAAGACAGTTTTTCCAGCTACTGGGCCACATGGCTACTGCCATAGGCACAGTGCAGGGTTCCAGAGTTCACATGAGGGACATTCAGTTCCACCTCAGGGCTCACTGGTGCCAGAAAAAAGACACTTTTTCAAAGCTAAATCCAGTAACAAGGGCACTGTTACAGGCCCTCTTGTGGTGGAAAGAGGGAATCCAACTTACGAAAAGGAACCCCCTTTAAAAAGGAGAATCCTTCAATGGTACTCGCAACAGATGCATCCCTATTGGGCTGGGGTGCCCATCCAGAGCAGCACACCACTCAGGGTACCTGGTCAGCTGCAGAGTCCCTTCAGCACATAAATTTACTGGAACTCAGAACAGTTTTGCTAGCTCTGCAAGCTTTCTCTCCCCTATTGCAGGGCAAGGTGGTACAGATCAGAACAGACAATACCACCACGATGTATTACATAAACAAGCAGGGATGCACTAGGTCAGGCCTCCTTTGTACAGAAGCCATTCGTATCTAGACTCTAGCTTATTCTCTGGGAATATCCTTACAGGCAGTTCATTTGCCAGGAAAAGACAACATCCTGGCGGATGCTTTGAGTTGAATCAGTCAGGCCCATCACGAATGGACCCTAAACAGACAGGTGGTACAGGTTATTTTCAGAAGGTGGGGCACTCCACAGGTAGACTTGTTCGCATCCAACCAGAACCACCATCTGCCCCAGAACTGTTGCAGACCACCGGACAAGGGCACACTCCCTCTGGATGCCCTAACCCGGGATTGGTCAGGGAGGTTCCTGTGTGCTTTTCCTCTAGTTCACAGGGTACTGCTCAAGCTCAGATCCCATGCAGCATCACTGATCTTGATAGCTCCAGATTGTCCAAGGCAGCCATGGTACTGTCTTCTGCTCTCCATGTCTGTCACAAAACCGATACACCTCCCTCGGAGGCACAATCTACTGACTTCCAATCAGGGAACTCTGTTGTATCCGAATCTCAAGTCCCTCAACCTCAAGGCCTGGCTTTTGAGGACATAGAATATGCAAAATTGAACCTTTCTCAATCTGTCTTAAGCATTTTGAAAGCTTATAGAAAACCTTCTACTAGGAAAACCTATTTTTCTAAATGGAAGAAGTTTTCCCTTTGGCGCTCTAGCAGATCACCAGTACCTGGACAGGCAGAAATTCCAGTTGTCCTGGATTATCTCTCACTTGCATTCCTTTGGTTTGCAATCCAGCTCTCTGAAGGTTCATTTGGCAGCTGTCTCTGCTTACCTCTCTGCTGGTGCAAGGGTAACAATAATCTCGGAACCTATCTTTAAAAGATTCTTTAAGGGTCTAAATCATTTACATCCACCCCACAGGGCACCAGTGCCAACTTGGGATTTGAATGTGTTTATAGCTAAACTCATGGGCCCTCCTTTTGAACCCATGGCTACAGCTAATCTAAAATATGTCACTTGGAAAACAGTTTTCCTCGTGGCAATGACTTCTGCAAGAAGGATCAGTGAGCTTCAGGCGCTCTCTATAGATCGTGACTATATTTCCTTTCATAGGGATAAGGTAATCCTTAGAACAAACGGAAAATATCTCCCCAAGGTAATCTCGGACTTCCACTTAAACCAGTCCATCATTCTACTTCCGGTGAAAGAAGACTCCACAGTTTAGATGTGAAAAGGGCTCTCATTTACTACATGACAGCCACAAAAGGCCATAGACAGGACAGAAAGCAGCTGTTTCTGACCTGTGGAGATGTGGGAAATGATAATCCAGCCTCTAAAAGGTCCATTTCTCAGTGGATAGTCCAGTGTATCCAGTTCTGCTACACAAAGGCTGGTAAGGAGCCCCCATCAGGATTGAGGGCCCATTCCACAAGAGGGACAGCTGTTACCTTAGCAGCTGCCAGAGATGTTCCATTAATGGACATTTGTAAAGCAGCTACTTGGAAGACAGTACACACCTTTACAAAGCATTACAATCTGCATATTTTACCTAGGAGTGATGCTAGGTTTGGGACAGCAGTCCTGCAAAGTCTGTTTCCAAAATAAGTTCTGTGCCCACCTCCAGTGATACTGCTTGGTAGTCTGCATAAAGTTAGGAATATTCTGAGCATAACTGGGGTTAGAAGAAAAAAATACTTACCATAGCAATCTTCTTTCTTCCCAGTGATGCTCAGATATTCATAACTTTCCTCCCTACCTCCCCTTCAAGAACTTCAGCCTCTGCACTAAGCATGCTGGTGCCACCCTTATTATTATACACCCTTGGAGTGGTCTTACCCTGCACCTGTCTATAGTCTGGGTAAATCAGGTTCCATTGTGTTCTCTGGCATTTTGTTCTAACCATTGTTTAATAGTTCTCCAGTTGGAGTGTTTATTTAAAAAAAAAATATATATATATATATATTTGGGGAAACCCCAATTTTAATAATATAATTATAGTACTATGTAACTCTGGGCCTACTTTCCAGGCTCCATGTATAAAATCTGAAGAGGTTTAGAACACAGGCAGTTAGCAGGGGCAGTGTTTGAAAGATGCTCGCGTGCAAAGTGTTCCATCATTTGCATGTGTTCTATCTCTCCGGGCAGTCCAACCCTCCAAGCTTACTGCATAAAGTTATGAATATCTGAGCATCACTGGGAATAAACAAGATTACTATGGTAAGTAATTTTTTCTTTCCAGTCTCCAGGGTGACCCACAGTGCCTCCTCGCCTCCCTGTTTGCCGTTTAGTTCTATTGCTTTGATCTCTTCCCTTACAAAGAGAGCTACTCCTCCTCCTCCTCCTCTTTTACCCTCCCTGTCCCTCCTGTAGATTGTGTACCCTGGTATGTTGACATCCCAGTCATGGTTCTCTGTGTACCATGATCTTCCTGGACTAAGTCTCCATCACTCATTCACACTAGTGGGATAGCGCCAGAAGCACTAGGACCAAGCAGGAGCCAACATTTTTCAGAAGGGTTAGTGCCAAGACTGGACCATGCATGCACGGCAGCACGAGACTAGCTTGCGCCTGTGTAAGTTATCTCGGCGTCAACCCTCCAACCACCTCAGTTCCTTTTCTCCCGCCGTCAAGTGCGCTTTTGGATGTCAACGTCAGCGTCGCCTGTCGGAGTCAAAATTTTCGTCTATACGAGAGCAGCTTTTAGTGTTTGATTTAACATTTTAGTAGAAGTAATTTCTTATTTTACGAACAAGAAAAGAAGATTATGAAGAAGAAAAAGAAATTCTCACCTGCCATCAACAGAGTCGTCCTTAGACAGTAGCGGTGACGGTAGGAAGACTTCTTTTGAAAGTTGTTATGGCAGAGGGGCAGTGTCCAGTATGCCGTCCTTTGATAAATGGGGGGGGGTCCAACTACAGACAGTCCTGTGCTCAGGGGGAGGACAGTCCACCAAAGCACGAATTAGCAGTTCCAGGGATCCGGCTCCGCTTAACCTTGAGCTCTTCTTCCTCTTTGGGGAGAAGAAGAATCAGTGCTGCTCGAGGTTGCCCTCTGGTACGTCTGCACGAGGATTGTTTGTCGGGAGGGGCGTTGGGCCTGAACAAACTTTGGTGGGTTCCCCCTGGACCTGCTCCTAACGGCTGCATTCTTGGACTCCGGACTCCATCTCTGTCCTCGTTGGAGCTCCAGTGAGCAGTTTTGCCTCTGGACCGCTCCTGTGGAGCAGGGAGTTCGATTTATCCAGTTCTTCTGGCCAGTGTTCCTGATTTCGGGGCCTTGGAGCCGGCCAATTGGATCACAATGAGCGCTGTGCCCTCTTGGTGCCTTCGCCATCGCGTCAACCCCTCGTGCCTACCCCCTCTCTCTTTCCATGCAGGGCCCGACACAGGCACCACCTTTTCCTTCTCCCCTTCTTCTCAGGATTCTCTATTGGCATTTCCCACAGTGATGCTTTTCCTGGGTGCCGTGCCCGATGTCATGGGTGGCGCCACAGATCTGGCACTGTAGCCACTGGTTTTGGCATCTGTGCCATAGGCAGCACCGCTGGTGTTTGGGTCGGCACTGGGAGTCAGCGCCGTGGTCGGTGCCATGGCTCTGTGCCTGCTGTGGGTGCTGTTGTTGCTGCCTTGGTTGTTGGTGCTGCTGGCGGTGCCGTGGGTGTCTCGCAGTGCCACGGACACCCATGGGCACCAACGGGTGGTGCCAAGCATCATGAGTATCATGGGTGCCATGAGTCCACGGGTGCACAAGCATCACGGGTGCCATTCCTGCCATGGGTACCATGGGCGTTAGGGATGCCCTCAGGTGCCATTGCTGCCATGGGTGCTGAGGGTACCTGCGGGTACTGCCACGGGTGCCCTCGGGTGTCACCCAGGTTGGCATAGCCACTGCTTGGTGCCCTCCTTTGCCATGAGTGATACTGGTGCCGTAGGGGTGCCAGTTGGTGCTGTCCAGCAGAACTAGTGACGGATTTCCTTCTGCAGACTTCTTTCTTCTGCGGGACTTGTGGCGAGATGTTTCCACAGAATGAAGTCCTGTTCTGCGGATTATTTTTCCACACATCTTAGTGAGTGGTGGTCTGCATGGGATCTTGTGACATGCAGAGGTTTTCCGCTGATGGAGCTCTTTTGTACTGTTCTGCCAGCAGAATCTCTCATTCTGCTCAGCACTTTCTCGGCTCCCTACGTGGTGCCAAGCTCCTTGACATCCTTCCTGGTGGCGGAGCCTCTAGTGGCTTTGACCTAGACCTCCCGTAGAGGGTCCTTCTGGGGTATTAGTGTATCTAGATGAGTCTCTCCCTGTCCTTCTGGTCAGTGATACAGCGGATAACTCATTTTATATACTGAAGGGCACGCCCTCTCTATCATCAGAGTCTGTGATGGAAGATCTTTTCAGTAGTTACTCAGTAATGGGGCTCCACCATAGTATTCGGACTGCATCTGTGGACCATACACCTCTGCGTCTAGACTCTTTCAGTTGTCAAGACAATTACACTCTTTTTTTTTTTGGACAATATTTAGCACTACTGGACTTTTAAGCCTGTTACTGAATCTAAAATGGCTGACTAAACACTTGATTGTGTATTGGAGTATGGAATTTGCCTGTATCTAATAGCTCAGTGCTTGTGGCGAAAAATGATATTTAATTTTTTGTTTTTCTTGTTATACATGTTTGGAAATGCAAATAAAAACTGTTACACAAAAAAAAAAAAAAAGACAATTACACTCTGTGGAACATTCAAATTCAATGGTCGGGAGTCGCATAGACTCTTCTGCTCCCTTGATAGGGGTGTATATAACCCCCTTCTGATACTGCCCTTCAGTGGCTTCTTCGTCACAGGTGGTTAATATCTCTTCAGCTGTGATTATTAGTCCGGTTGCGATTTCAGTTATGGACGCTCACACTCCTCCTGCCCCTCAGAAGGATGACATCTTCATCATTTTTGTATAAGGCAATCCTTGCGAGATAGCAACCTGAAACCTTGTCAGGCTCGGACTAATGATAAAAAAAAAAAAAAGTTAAAATTATCACAGCACAGGGCCTAGCGGAAGTTAACTGTTACCATACTTTTGGATCTGGTCAGGTTCTGCCTCAGCCACTGAGACAGTTGTCTGTAAACTACGGTAAAGAGTACCTGACTTCTTCTACCCCTAGGAGGAGTCCAAGCCAGTGGAGGTATGGGTCATCTCTTTTCTCCAAGAGAGATTCTCTTATTCCGAGATATTTCCTAGACTTAGGCGACTGCCCAGTCTGTTGGTCCCCCTTTTTTTAATCAGGCTTTCTTCTCTTGATCAGAGCCTCACAGCAACAGAAGTGACTCTCCAGCGAGTCAGAACTCAGGTTCCTACTTCCTTGTTTGCTTCAACTTAACAGACGACATGATCCCCTCTTGACCGTAAGTCAAGTAGGTATTTTTCTGAGATGGCTTCTTAAATATTCACACTTTTCAGTTCCTGCACACTGGTTCTGTGCCAGTCGCTCACTAAGCTATCCTCTCCAAGTGCGTGATGGAGCTGTGAGGTTTGTTTTTCAGCAACGCAAACTAGAGTCCTTCCTACTCCCTTCAGGGAGGCTGGAGTGAGTGGTGCCTCACCGCATTGAGTCACTTCTACCACTATTCATTCACTTTCAATGAATGGGTTAGCCCTGACTTGGTCCTGCTGTGTCCCTCCTCAACGCACATCTGCCTCTATTTGCCTCAGAAATCCAGCCTGTTTTTTTTTTTTTTTTTTTGTCAGAATCTTGTTTTCCGCAGTGGACATGTCCTCCTTTACACTTTTCCTTTCTTCCCTGAGTTCAGAGACTGCTACTACACTTGTACACACAGGGGCAGGATGATTCCTTTTTGGAATATGCAGTGGGTAATATCTGGTTCTACTAAACCACCACAAGAGGCTTCTAAGTCGTAGTTTTGGCCTTCCATCAGGAAGGTTACAGTGACTAAGTGGAAACCATTCTCCTTGGGCTAACTCCACCTGGACCTTCTTTTGCTCACTAAGTAAGGGGTTCAAGTGCTCCTGGACCTGTGGTTTGCAGGTCAGCCATACTTGGCAGTGGGGGTTCCATCTGCGCTTTCTGGTCTACCTTGAACCAGTAGACTTTACCTCCGGCTCTTTCAGTTCCTGAGGTCCTTTTACATTAGATTAGTACATGTCTTTGACACTATTAATTTTGGTCCTATACCAAATTGTGAGGCTGGGTTCTCACTGTTCTCCTAGATTGGTTGCAGCTTCCTGGCAGAGTTTCATTTTGTTTCCGTTGCAGTCGTCTGCAAAGTGGTGAGTTACAACTCAAGCGCTTATCTTGTAAGCACTATATTCTAGATGCTTTTTACAAGACAGCTCTTTTTATTAGCAGGACAGTCCTTGACCGTCCTTTCTGAGTGAACAATATCTCCTCCATCCTACTCAGGGTTGTTGGTCTTAGCTCGGTACTCTCCCACTAGTGTGAATGAGTGATGGAGACTTAGTCCAGGAAGATATGGAAATTACGTACTTACCGTAATTGTTGATCTTCTTGGATAGTCTCCATCACTCATTCAAACGCCCACCCACCATCCCCTGGGTTCACTCATTTTCTTTCCTAATCCTCATGGTCCTATGGTTCTGGCTATGAAGACATTGATCTTCCTGGACATAAGTCTCCACCACTCATTCACACTAGTGGGATCTGCACCGGAGGCACTAGGACCCATCGGGAGCAAACATTTTGCTGGAGGGTCGGCGCGAGAGATGGCGCCGCGAGGCATGGCGCCGCAAGCGGTGGCTCGCATGGTAATGACTATCTCGGTGACGACCCTCCAACCGCCTCAGTTCCTTTTTTCCCGCCGTCGAGTGCGCTTCAGTGACAACGTCGCTTGCCTGTCGGGAGTCAAACTTCAAACTAGCGCATAGTTTTCAGTTTATTTATTTTTTTTTGTAATATTATCTCGCTAGTAGTATCGCTTAATTTTATTCTATTTCATTATATTTCCGTTATATTTTAAAATTTAACTTATAGTAAAGAAGTCTCGGCCTACTGGACGGAGTCGACCATGAGCAGGTAAGGTGACGGTAGGGAGACTTCGTATGAAAGCTGTTCAGTCAGTCGGGCTGGGTCCAGTCAGCCCCCTTCTCCTCAGCGGGGTTCCAACAACGGTCAGTCCGATGCCCAGGGGGATGGGCGGTCCCCCCCCCGGCATAAAAATAAACGGTCGCAGTCTCGGCAGCGTTTGGCCTCGAGCTCTTCTTTGGCCCACAGGTCAAAAAAGAGAAGGCATCACTCGAGGTCGCCCTCTGATACGTCTGCGCGTCGACGGTCGGTTATTGTAGCTAGTTGCCAGTCTCCTCCTCCGGAGTCGCCAACTTCCGGTTTCCACCGTCTTCGACATCAGAGTCCTACCCCGCCTATGAGCAGTTTCATCAGTGGGCCGCTCTTATGGAGCGATGGGCTCGGAGGTTGGTTCTTCTGCCTAGCTCGGTTGCCCCGGAGCCTTCGGGCTCGTCGGGCGATCAGGTAGGCGGTTGACCTTCCTAGTCGCTGCGGCGCCTCTTCGGTGCCAGCGACTCCGTGCTTAGGTGTTCCCCTCATATGGCTTGCGCGTGCAGGCCACACGATGCCCTTATCTCCTGGTTTTTCCTTCTCTTGCTTTCCAGGTTCCAGGGGTGTCCTCGGCGCTTCGCGAGGTCGCTGCTTGTCGGTGCCGTTTTGGCGCCATGGGGTCTTCTTGGTGCTGTCACGGTTCCAGCTGAGTCTCGGCGGCGCCACGTGTGTCTCAGCGGCACCGCCCGGCACTGCGAGGCACGCCACGGTGCGCTGCGGTGCCGCGGCGCTTCTTGACACCGTGCACCTCCGCGCGGCGCGTTTCGACTCCTTTCGCCTCCTCGGCGCCGGGGGCCCTTGGGGACTCTCCCTTTCTATCTGCTCTTTCTTCCTTCCTTTCCTATTTTTCACTCCTTTCCTGTCCAAACAGTCCTTTCTGGACTATCAGGAGATGATGTTGAGCCTGACCCAGACCTTCGGTTGGGTGATGAAGTGGAGGAAACAGGATCTTTCACCGCTACAGAGCCTGTGGTCGGGGACCTATCCTTTAAGTCTCTGTTGAGGAACCTGAGATCCACTCTTTCTCTCCAGACTACGGACATCGATCCTGGGAAAATATTAAGACTCAGTATCTTCATGCGCGGAGATCCTCTGGATTTGACTCCTCGATTCAACCCTCCTTGAGGCGCTGTCTCAAATGGTATGGAATAATCCTGCTCTTATTCTCTCAGTGGCTAAATCCATTGATAAGAAATATTCAGCTCCCAAGGATCGTCCCATTTTGGCATCCCAAGCCTTTGCGGATCCTATTGTAGTCCTGGCAGAGAATGACAAGGTCGTTCTTCCTCAAGCTACTACAGCTCGACCTATTAACAAAGAGTCTCGTAAAATTGATACATTAGGTAAGAGAGTCTTTGCTGCCTCCACTTTAAGTATGCGTATTGCCAGCTATCAAGGCTATTTTTCTCAGTATGAGTATATCCTGTGGCACTCATGAAAGCGAATGGTTGAAGCTCTTCCAGATTCCGACTCCCAAGTCAGAGCTCCTTCTAACTTATCAGAGGTATTGAGTCCAATAACCAACAGGTGAAGCCGCCATGGATGCTTTCGACACTGCTTCTCGTTCAGCAACCGCGGGTGTATTTTGTACTCGGCAGCCATTCCTGGCTGCGTACTTCCGAGCTTTACGAATGATGCTCAGCAGCAGGTAATGGCGTTGTCCTGCTGATGGCTGCGATTCTTTTCGGGTCCTCAGGTAGAGCAAGCCCTAGAGGCCACTCAGAAGACTAGGTCGGCCATTAAGTTGGCTAGACCTCCGCCTACCCCCTCTTGGGGGCATGTAGGTAAACATCAGTTTCATAGTTGTCAGTCCTTTCGAGGCAGAGGCAGAGGAATCTTCCATAAAAGCCAACCTGCCCAACCTCAAAAGAAGGCGCAGCAGAAAGCGCAGGGGCCTAAAGCCCCAAGCGCTACCTTATGAATTGCCGGCCCAAGTTCCATCCACACTGCCCGAGATGGAACTTTCTCCTCCGGTGGGAGGTTGTCTGATGTACTTCTACAACCAGTGGAAGTCCATAACCTCGGACAAATGGGTCCTGTGGATAATTCGCGAGGGTTATTCTCTCAATTGTTTGGAAACCCCAATTGTCCTCCCAAACAACAACCCAGGTTGTCGACCTCTCAGTCAGACCTCCTCACCTCCGAGATCCAGGGCCTTCTCAACAACAGGGCAGTAGAACTGGTGCCCCTGCATCAGCGAAACACAGGGTTCTACTCCCATTACTTTCTGGTTCCAAAGAAATCTGGGGGGATGCACCCTATTCTAGACCTCAGAAAGTTAAACAAATTCCTCCCAAGGGAGCAATTCAAAATGATTTCCCTAGGTACCCTGTTACCTTTGCTACATCAGCATGACTGGCTGGCCTCCCTGGATATGCAGGACGCTTACCAGCATATCCCCATCCACCCGACCCATCGCAAATTCCTGAGGTTTGTGGCTCTGGGTCAGCATTATCAGTTCAGAGTCCTGCCTTTTGAGGCTATCCTTGGCTGCAAGTTTTTACAAAGTGTTGTGCCGTTCTATGGCGCATCTCAGGAAGCTTCGGACTCGAGTGTTTCCTACCTGGACGTTGGCTCGTAGCAAGCCCTTCCAGCCAGGACTCTAAAGCCGTTCAAACGGCCTCTCGCCTCTTACATCCATGGGAGTTCTGCTGAATCTGAAGAAGTCACAACTGCAGCCTCCCAGAGGCTCCTTTCATAGGGACTCTTCTGGACACCTCTTCCCATGAGGCTTTCCTTCCAGAGGACAGAAGACTCGACATCCTTCAGATGGCCCGTTACATCGGGAGAACTGATCGGTCACAGCTCTCTCGATGCAACGTATGTTGGGTCTTATGGCGTCCTCAGTGTTCACTGTACCCCTAGCTCGATTGCACATGAGGACCACCCAATGGATGCTCTCCACTCAGTGGTCACCGACCTGTCACCCCCAGTCTTATCCCATCAAGGTGACGGAGCCCTTACGAAGGTCTCTCACCTGGTGGTCTCAAGAGAGCAATCTCCTGGAAGGATTCCCCTTTGCTCCTCTGGATCATCAGATCTCCATCACCACAGACGCATCGCTAATGGGATGGGGAGCTCACTGTCACTCTCTCCACACTCAAGGTGTATGGACTCAGCTGGAAGCTCAGCTCCACATAATGTCCTGGAGATGAGAGCAGTCCTCTATGCGATCCGAGCTTTGAAGGATATTCTTTGTCACAAGAACATTCTTCTTCAAACGGACAACAAAGCTGTAATGTATTACATCAACAAGCAAGGCGGTGCTCATTCTTATCCCCTTTGCAGGGAAGCAATGAGAGTGTGGGAGTGGTGCTTGGAGCACAAGTCTCTAATTCAAGTGGTATATCTGCCAGGTGTACAAAACGACTTAGCAGATCACCTCAGCAGAACGGAGGCAGACCCTCACGAGTGGTCTCTCGATCCAGCCGTAGCTCGGTCACTGTTCGAAGAGTGGGGGACTCCAGACCTGGACCTTTTTGCATCCCCACTCAGCATAAAACTGCTCTCTTCTGCTCCAGAAATCCAGGGCCTGGCATTTTCTGTCAGGATGCGTTCAGGCTGCATGTGGACAAAACACTTTCTTTACGCCTTTCCACCGCCTCCCAATTCAGAGAGTACTCCTCAACCGAGTCTCAGGGGACCAAGATGATTCTCATTGCTCCCTCCTGGCCTCGGCAACTATGGTTTCCTCTACTCAACAGTATGTCGGCAGCCTCTCCGAGACCACTTCCCTTGCAAATCAATCTTTTGACTCAGGGTTCGTTGGTCCATCCCAACCTGAGGTCACTTCACCTTCATGCTTGGCTCCTGAAGAGGTAGAAGTGAACCGGTTCAACGTCTCTCGTAGAGTCTCAGACATCCTTCTGGCTGCTCGGAAGCCAGCTACCCGAAAAACTTACGCTTCTAAGTGGAAACGTTTTCTCTCTGGTGTGCAAAGTCCTCTTGGAATCCCTTTTCCTGTCCTCCAGACAAGGTTCTGGAGTACCTTTTGGACCTATCAAACTCAGGTCTCCAGTACTCCACGGTTAAAGTTCACCTTAGTGCCATTTCAGCGTACCATGAGCCGGTTTATTCCTTGTCTCTGGCTCAGTTACCTATGGTGAAGAGATTTCTTAAAATTCTGCATACCAGACCCCTGTTGAGCGTCCAGTCGCAGCCTGGGACATTAACCTTGTGCTAGACATGCTCACTCGGAAGCCTTCGAACCCTAGCTACCTGTGAGCTGAAATTTCTTACCTGGAAGACAGCCTTCCTAGTGGCCATTACCTCAGCCCACAGGGTCTCTGAGATACATGCCCTGGTTACGGATCCTCCGTATACTGTGTTCCATAAGGACAAAGTAGTTCTTCGTACTCATCCTAAATTTCTTCCCAAGGTTGTGTCAGAATTCCATCTAAACCAACCTCTGGTGCTTCCCTCTTACTTCGCGAACTTCCAAAATGAAGGAGAATGGTCTCTTCTTTCCTTGGATGTTAAGAGAGCCTTGCGGTTCTACTTAGATAGAACCAAGAATTTTCGCAAGACTCAGCAATTGTTTGTTTCCTTCAGCGAGACCCGGCTGGGTCAGCCTGTACGCTATCAGATGCATCTCATCATGGTTGAGTGGCATGTCTTGACATTGCTATTCCATGGCACAGGTTAAATTAGAAGGTAGAGTTTACGCTCACTCTACTAGGGTGGTTGCGGCATCCCTAGCGGAAATTCGCAATGTTCCAATTGCAGATATCTGCAATGCTGCCACCTGGAGCTCAGTGCATACCTTCATTAAGCATTATGCACTGGATGTTCATGCCAGGCGTCATTCCGCCTTCGGCAGAACTATCCTTAATGGACTTCTGTCCTAGACGTGTGAGCTCTGGCTCCCCTGCCGCCCTTTTGGGGATTATCAGCTTAGTACTCTCCACTGGTAGATGAGTGGTGGAGACTTATGTCCAGGAAGATATGAAAATTAGCATCTACCGTAATTCTTGATCTTCTTGGACGAGTCTCCACCACTCATTCACATGCCCACCCTCCATCCCCGAGCTCACACTGTGTTGGTCTTCCTCCTCAAATCTTTAGGCCGTGAGAACTTCTTTGCTGACCCTTCTTACACGGGTCATCCGGACTATCTTATGTCCATTTTTAAGGTTAGGTTTATTCTTACGTTAGTTGCGCTGCCTCCTTGGTAAAGGTACTGAGGCGGTTGGAGGGTAATCGCGAGATAGTCATTACTGCCGAGCCATGCGGCCATGCCTCACGGTGCCATCTCTCGCGCCGACCCTCCATCAAAAAGTTTGCTCCCGATGGGTCCTAGTGCCTCCGGCGCAGATTCCACTAGTGTGAATGAGTGATGGAGACTTGTCCAAGAAGATCAAGAATTACGGTAGGTACGTAATTTTCATTTCTTTGACCCTTCTTGCAAGGGCCATCTGGGCCCTCTCAGGCTCAGAAACTCAGGATAAGTTATTTTCATTAGTTACGCTGCACCTCCTCGGTCGAAAAGGTACTGAGGCAGTTGGAGGGTGGACACCGAGATGGCCTACACAGGCGTGAGCTAGTCTCGTGATGCCATGCATGTGTGGTCCTGTCTCAGCGCTGACCCTTCCGAAAAATGTTAGCTCCCATTTGGTCCTAGCACCTCCAGCATGATCCCACTCATGTGAATGAGTGATGGAGACTGTCCAAGAAGATAAACAATTACGGTAAGTACGTAATTTTCATTTTCTGTGACTGCCACGATATCCAGGCATCCCTCTTCCATCGAGGCCACCATTTCAGGGAGCTTTTTACCTAGACTACAGGCATTGGTACTCATTACTCTCCATTTTGTTATGGCCTTATTTATTTTGGCCCCGTCCCTGTCCTTACTGCCTTTGTCTTTTTCTCCATCTACCCCTGCCCTTCTCCCTATCGACTGCTATATCTTGGTGTTTACCTCACTAACTACCCTGATTTTTTTGGGGGGGTAGGATTTCCCCTTCTTCTTTTTGGTGCCTCCCCCCCTTGGCTAGTTTAAATGCTTGCCAATGAAGCATTTAAACCTATCACCTAGGATCCTGGTTCCCCTCCTGGACAGATGCAGACCATTATGCCAGTATAGGCCTGCATCCCTCCAGGTGGAGCCCTAGTCCCCAATGAAGCCACATCCCTGAGCTCTGCACCAGTTTTTCAACCAGTCATTGAATCCCATGGTGCGGAGTACCCTAGCCTCATCCATGCCATAGACAGGTAACACTTCCGAGAAAGTTACCATGTGTGATACTTGTCTAAGGCCCTTCCCCAACTCCACAAACTTCTGTTGCACTGCTCTGATCCCATTCTCAGCCAGGTCATTTGTCCCTAGTTGGATAATGACATTCAGCTCATTCCCCCTTGCAGCTGCTTCCACAATCCTGATGATTCATTTCCTGTTCCTCCAAGCCATGGCACCAGGCAGACACCTTACCTACCTTTCCCCTCCTCCTCCTTCCCCCAGTTCTAGCCCCCTAACAATTGAGTCCCCCACCAGGAGTTGTTTCCTTCCCCTGTGGGGTTCTGTACCACCCTCCTGTGGGTCTCTATTGTGGAGGTTCCCAGCATCCTCCTTGGTCTCCACTGCTGGCGCCTCCATAGAGGAACCATGCTCTGCCAGAGTGGCAAATGAATTGTGGAGAGGCACAACTGAGGGGATGCACCTCTGTTCCACCACCCTCACCCTCCCTGAGCCCACTGTGGTCCAACCACTCCTCTTTCTTGGCAACCTCTGAGGTAGTGGTGGTGGCCTGGGTGGTCCCTGGGTGGGGGAGCAGGTTTCCCCGAGTCCTTGCCAGGTCAGCATGGTGATGAGCAACCTCCTCCCTCAGACCAGAGAGGTGCCTGCAAATAGGGCAGCAACGCAGTCTCCAGAATGTCTCCCGGAAGACTGCTGCTCCACAGCCAGTGCACAGCACCACTCCCAACATGTCTGTCTCCCTTCCTTTTTCAGATGTTTTTCTTTTTTTTTTGTTCTTGTTTTAGTGTGTGCAAGCTTGTGAGTGTCTCTACCCCCTATTCAGTGTGCTGTGCCTTTAAGGATATGAATAGGTGTATGTTGTTAGCAATTTTGGGGAAGTGATCTCAGAACCCCTGATATAAAAGAAGTTATGCGCTTGGGGTGGGTGGGGTGTGGGGATGGTGGGTGGGAGTAAACTTGTGCCCTCCAGAAACAATCGGCTACAACTCCGACCCTCCACCACGGGGAGTGCCTTCCTTCTTTTCAGACACCTATTTCACAGAGGTTAAGTAACAGGTCTAGTCACAAATGACTACAAATATCTCCCAGCTAGAGTTCCTCCCTGGCAAATAAAAGTTAAACTAAGAAAAGTCAACCCCAAAACAGAGAATCAAAACTACTTACTTACACAGGCCTAAAAATTAATAATTCAATTCAGTGTAGTCTTATTAAATTACCTCCTTGATTTAAGGAAGCTGGTGGCTGTTCTCTCTCTCTCTCTCTCTCTTCCTTAAGGAACATTAATATGGTAATATTTTCTTTTGGGCCACCCTATGGGGCGCTTCCGTACCAGCAACCCAGGTAAGGGGCATCTGGGGTTGAGGAGTGGTGCTGAAAGTGACATGAGCTAGCCCAGGAGAAGGTGACAGATTCCAGCTGCGCAGTGGTGTAGTGGCCCATCTCAGCAGGCTTTGGAGCCTGTTCCATCATGAGGGTTGGTGCTTGTGCACATGTCTGTTGTGTCAACCGAGCAGGCAGACATTACAATCCCTTGAAAAAGCACCTTGCACAGTGCGAAACAATTGTCAGGCATTTGCTACCATGAGTGGTTTTTTTTGTACCTGTACCTTTAATATGATAGCGTACATTAAAGGAATCTTTTAGTTGCTATAAATGTTTAGCAGCATCCTTGGCAGTATTTTGAGCAACCATTTTTTGTTTCATTGGGTGTGTACTTTAGGGTTTAATGCTCTACTAAATTCCTGGCAGTGGCTCTTTTTTGTGCATTTCAGATAAAAATTATCCCAATGTCAGGTGGTGTGAGGGACTTGAAAATGTGAGAGAAAAACCCTTTTGCTGTCAGACTGACAGCTTGGGTAAACTCAGACTCCATGCCGTGGATTCTGCCACCCATAGAAACTGCTGGCGTCGGCCTAATGGTCAATCGGCTGGGTGGTTGTCCTAGGCCCAAGGACACTGACCAACAACAGAGCCATGAAGAAAATGTGTATATACAAAAAGTCAGTAGATTTATAATCCCAGTTGTCATGAGCCCTTTCCCCAAACCCTGGGGGCAGCTAGGTAGGACCTCCTGATTGCAAAGAGGGTCCCCCTTTTCAAGAACTCGTGGGCAGGAATAAGGGGTTCCGGAAGACTTACCAGCCTTCCTTTTCCCAGTGGGAGGATGGATTCTGTAATTTCTAGTTCCCTCAACTCTGCGTTACTGTCAGTACTTGAATCCCACCACGGCCACTGGGTATGTCTTGCCTAAGTAATTTTGGTACAATAGCCCGAGTGGTATTATCTATCAAGGCACACAGTCTTTTCAAAACCTTTCTGTTAAAATGTTAAATCACACACAGTCAGACCCCAGGCAGAGCTGATAAGAAAATCATGAAAGTTTACTTAAAATAAAAGCAATACAGAAAAGTCTACACTTTATAAGAATTTTGAAATGCAGACAGTAACAAAAGTAAAACTGGATGGTTTACAGAAAACACTAGATACTGTGATTCTAAACTATACCTTATTTTGATGTTAGAGTCCAGACAAGATTTTAAATGGCCTTGTAGAGATGAGTCCTTAAGTAACAATCTTGTAGCAAGATTGTATTATTCCAAGTCAGTTCCTCTGAATGTCCTTTTAAAAAGAAACTTCAGGTGTTCTCCTTGGTGAAAAGTCTTGGTTTCCAAAATTTTGACTTAAAATCAGAATTTTCTGTTTAGTATGTGACAAGTAAAACTTTCCACACACTCCGGTCTGGTTTTAGAGGTTTTTCCAGGCCTACACATATAGTTCTAGTCTTCAAGTATATGCCAGCTGGACAAACTATCTGACTTCCAGCTAAACTGTTTATCAACTGCCCTGAGTTCAAAATGTGTGTCTTATACATACAGGCTGGTCATCTTCAAGCCACACCCACAGTGTGATGGGGTGCAACAGTTTACCTTTCCCTGTAGGTGTCACTATGGTTCCATGTCAACCCCAGTGACATCTGGTCCATGCATTTGGCTTCACCCTAACCCTTAGGTCATCCCCCGACCTCTTCCTGTCGTGGAAAGCTAGATACCTAGTTTTCTCAAAGAGTTATGTTTTCCTGGCTCAATAAAACTGTCTCCCTTATCTGGATACATACCAGATTTACCTTAGTCATTCAAACGATTAAGGCTATTTTTGTAAGTTCATTCGTAAAAGCCTTTTATAGAGATAGTGTCTTAATTTTAAAGTTTATTACAGCATATACAGTATGAACCCATATAAATGGATAGAGGCCTATCATGCGACACCAGTGACACCCTTACAACTGGGCATTTCCCATGGATTAACACACAGCTAAAACTTAATTCCTAGCCGGGCATTACTACCCTGGAAATGTCTGGTTGTTTGTGCGTTGTTGCTTAATTACTTCCCAAAAGCATTAAAAAGGTATAGTGCACATGAGGCATGAGGGCTGACCCATAACTATAGGCCCTGTTTTGTCTTACTGTTTGCACCTTCTCATTTCTGTCACTTTGAGATTCGTTTGTTTTTTGGCAGTTATGTAGCCATGATAACCCAGCTGAGGTGCAGTGTTTTATTTTCAGCGTGGTTCTGCTTTTTAGCAATTTTTATAGCAGGGCACTGAGAAGCTAAGTGAGTTGCTCAGGGTCGTACAGCTCGTTAAGTGGCCTTGGTTGGATTTTAACCTGGGTCTCCTGGTTACCAACCCTGTGCTCTAGCCACCAAGTCATGCTGCCTCTCTTTGTATGTGTTCACTGTGGCACTGTTGGAAAAGAACGTAGGACTTTCCCTGTGCCCTGACCATCATTCCCTCTGTCAGTTTGAAAAACAGGCACAAATGCTGTTGCTTAAGACTGTATGAGGGATGTTGCTGGCACATACTAACTGGTGCCTTTGTCTGCATACAGTTACTACACTGTATGTCACTTGGTGTATTGCTGTGTAAGTCACTTTGTATTGTAGTCTTGTGTAAAATAAAGATGCTGTATCCAAGATGATTCTATTGCTCTGTACTGTGCTTTCTTTTCCAGAGTTTGGCGTGTACTGCTGTCACTGTCGAAGCGAGGTCCGGGGTACGCAGTGTGCCATCTGTAAGGGTTTCACATTCCAGTGCGCCATCTGTCACGTGGCCGTGAGGGGCTCCTCCAATTTCTGCCTGACCTGTGGCCATGGAGGCCACACCAGTCACATGATGGAGTGGTTCCGCACACAGGAGGTGTGCCCAACAGGCTGCGGGTGCCACTGCCTGCTCGAAAGCACCTTCTAAGACAATTATAGCCTACAACATTGCAACCAAGAAAAGTAACGGGGGAAAAAAAGGACGATGCCTCCTGTTGCATGACAGATCTTTTATTTAAATGGCCAGAACAACTCTACCAGTACATTGCTGGGCCATAGTGAAGCATGCTTTCCAAACCACTGATGTCCTCTAGCTTCACCAGAGTCCCTTGGCAGAAGATGATTTCATTCATATCCATGCTTGGATGGACAGACCTGAGCCACCTTAGGCTGTCTGCGTCTGATAGAAACATTTAGTATTGCAGATGTTGATCATATCTGTTTAATAGAAAAAACAACTCTGCGATTCTTCCCGTTGTGTGGGTTCCTAGGTGTGTGCGTGAGTATAGAGGAGAGACTCACAACAGACAGTAAGTACAAATGGCATTAACTTGGGTGTAGTAACAGGTTCAGCCAGATACATTTTCATCTCTTTGTTGCTACATCTGCAGTGCTCCCCCTTTTTCACATTTCATGACCCTGTTCGAAGACTTTGTGGATGCATCTTAATGTATCAGGAGAACACACACACATACTTTTCGCAGAATATTATCAAAATATGAAAACATTAATCGTCACCATGCTGTGGAATTCAGCCTTCATCATGTGATAATGTGTCCAGCTTTGTTCCCCCACAGACAGCTCCCTACCCATGTTATTTTGTCTACTAACTGCATTGCCTAGGGGGCAAGTGCCCATATTTGTGAGGTGGCAGATTCAGGATTTCTCTCCAACTATTGACAGTGAGTGGTTCCCCTGTTCAACATCCCCTAATACCCACTTCATCTCTCTAGACTCTGCATCGCTGGATCTTGAGACCATCTCCACTCCAGCAAGGGATTCACAAATGAATTTGACACTGAACCCTGTTGACTGGACTCTGCCACATACACTTCAAAGAGACTGTGTCACAGATTTGGATGAGGAAAGTTTGTGAGATGCTTCCAGAAACTCTTCAGTAAGGTATTAATGGGTGTACATGCAAACCATGGCATTTGGGGTTGAGAAGAGTATCCCTACTTTTGCAGCTATCAATATACATAACCCACACCTCCTACACCCAGTCACCAGCCACCTCGTGGTGCCTTTTTCAAATGTTGAACTTTAACCTTGTCCTATTGGGGGAATTGTCACATTTCACGTTTCCTGTGAGAAACTTGAACTGTTTAAGGCCGCACAAAGAGGGAGAGATGTACTCATTGCCATTGTAACCAAACCCGTTTCATTTGTCCCCTTCTGGGGGTGAGTTTTAAATAATCTGCAGCTTTAGGAGCCTCAGAATTTGTCAACATGAGTGACACTAATCCGGGGAACATGCAGCCTTTCCATACCACTAACTGAATGTGGTGTTGATGCTTCTGATGAGAGGTCAAACGGGCAGTGAAGGCAGAAAGCAGCATGCATTTTACACAGACTCACTGTAACCAGAAGTAAAGTACCTGGGTGAGAAAGATGTTACATTTGTTTGAAAAAATATGAACCTAGCTTTTTTTTCCCGTATAATTGAAAATGTGGGCATGTGTGTAGTCTGCTTAATCTCCGTACTGTACTTTTTCTTTTATTTTCTTTAAATGATCTTTGTTTTGCTTGTTTCTGTTTTGGAGTCCCTTGCTGATGCTGCCACCTGATATTCTTTTTATTAGGATTACTGTTCAGTAACGGAACAAGTAGTCCCATTTCTGCAGTGAAACTTGTACTGTGTGCTTCTGTTCAACTAAGGTCTGAGGTTAACGTGTTTCAGAAACAAATCAGTAATTAAAATATGAATATCATACAGGAACAAGGAGGCATCAATATGAGCTCATAACAAGATTTTTTCAGTGTGGACAAATGAAATGGTACAGAAAGGAGATTGATAAGGCTATAAACAATACATGGGTGCATTTTCCTATAATGTGAAAAACACTAAAGCCAGGGTTTATGTTCACTTTTTTCAGAAAAGAAAAAATCAGAACAGATGCCAGTGTCTCACTGAGGACGCACACTTCCATTTTTTTTTTTATATATTTTCTCCCCAAACAGAACCCCCCCCCCCCAAAAAAAAAACTCTGCTGCATCCTTTGGCATAAACCTTTATTCTCTCCTCCCATGAAACCACTGCTTGTCTCCTGATCACCCTACAGTTGCTTACCTCCCTTTATGGCCTCTCTCTAGCCTTCCTCAACCACCATTTATCAAAATCCAGAGCGTGGGAGGGTGGTAACATCATCCTTCTGTAATTCTGATGCTGTTATTGCTGTTTGTCCCTCTCACTGCTTGTTGCTTGGACTGCCTTTGCTACGCTTATCCTGCAGAACATTGCACAGTCATCCAGTGTCCCAAGTCCACTTTAGAGGTGGCAGTCGCAAGAGGCACTGGTACAGCAGTGTGGTCATCTACCAACCACAGCAAAGTTGGAGAATGCTGCTTCCACACTGCTTCCCAGACTCCCCCCAGCTAGGGGATGGGAGCCAGGCTTCAGGCACCAACTCTGCTCTCACCGTATGGTAGCACAACATGCAGTCTTTTCCATGGAATTCTTATCTTGTAAAATCTAGTAGAACAAAATGGCAGTGTAAATAAGTGCGTAAATAATTTTTGATGTTAATATTGAACTGCAGTCATTGCCATCATTACGTTAGCACGTTAATGTAACGCCATGAAAAATATGTAGGCCCTCAGATTTTTCATGGCATTTTCCTTGAGGGGCGAGTTACTTTTTTTTTACATTTTTTATTTAACTGTTTTCTCCCCTGCTGGTGGCCCCATTCAGCCTGAACACCCTAGCCCCGTCACCCCCTCGACGTCCACTGGGACTTACTGCTAGCCAGTTACTCCCAGGGCTTGCCCCCCTGGCGGGGTCAGCCGGGCCCCCCATTCCCGCTGTGAAACCGGATCCAGTAGTTGAACAGACAGGCCCAACTAGTTGGGAGCGGGGCCTGCAGGTGTCTAAGTTCCATCCTGTCACCAGCATCTGTTTTTCCATTTTCTTCTGTGAGCAGCAGGCATGCAGTGATGCCATGATGTGCGTTGCGTGTTCCTGCATTCCCACATCGGCATCCACCTGTCACTCCTGCCTTGGAGGCAGTCCAGGGTGCCTACCCCTAGCAATCCGCTAGGAACCAGACGAACACCGGGTTCTGCAAACCCTCCCTCCCGGAGGAGTGCAGCCCTCTGGACTCTTAATCCTCCTTCCCACCTGGCAAGCCCTCTAAACCCGAGCTCACTACCAAACTCAGCTCACTGGCAGTGTGAGCAGTATCGCTACCACTGTGCCAGTCTAAGTTCCATCCTGCCACCAGCATCTGTTTTTCCATTTTCTTCTGTGAGCGGCAGGCATTCAGTGATGCCATGATGTGCGTTGCGTGTTCCTGCGTTCCCATATCGGCATCCACCTGTCACTTCTGCCTTGGAGGCAGTCAAGGGTGCCTACCCCTAGAAATCCGCTAGGAACCAGATGAACACCAGGTTCTGCAAACCCTCCCTCCCAGAGGAGTGCAGCCCTCTGGACTCTCAATCCTCCTTCCCACCTGGCAAACCCTCTTAACCCGAGCTCACTACCAAACTCAACTCACTGGCAGTTTGAGCAGTAGCTCTACCACTGCACCAGTTCCGGGGCAAGTTACGTTTAAGGGGGAAAAAAGTCAGATATATTGACAAAGACAGCTTATTTCATTTGTCAAGGGGGAATCAAAAGTCATTGTCAGCTTCCCAGGACATCATAAACTGGAAGATATTCATGCAAAATATAATCAGAAGTTATTTTTGTTTGTTTTATTTTATTTGTGGTTAAATGAAAACGGGTGAATTTTGAGGATCAACATATTGTATTGTTTTGCCATGGCCTACTCCTTCTTAATTTTGTTCACGTTTCATGCAGTAAGTAACACGTTTCTCAATGTTGCAGATATCAATTGTGTAAAAAAAAACTACAAATACAGGATGTACTTTAACTCTGGTCATCTAAGGTTGTATATTATGTGCAGTGTTCTAGAATCCAAAGACTTTTATATTTTAGAGCCTGTTTGTTTCCTCATCCATTCTTCTGTGCCACCTTTGCTACATTTTTGTATTTTAGCTCTTGTTCCAACTCAGGTGTAACAGCACTCAAATCTGTGTTGCGAGTTATTTTTTATTAATTAACTGTTGACATGTGAACAGATGTAAGGCATGTGTCCTGTACAGAGCAATTGTAAATATTGTTGATTTGTAAAAATAAATATTGGATTAAAGAAAAATGTACACTGACTGTTGGGGCTACTTAATTAACCTATTGCGCTAAGGACTTAGAATGACATCTTCTAAGAATCAAGTATCTCTGTAAAGCTCCACTGTTTAGATCTTACTTCGAGGGGGTTCTTTTAGTAGGTCATCACATATAGGACTAGCACCACCTGGCGTCTCAGCCGCACGGCAGACTTTTCTAGCAATACCTGACAGGGGACCGCCCCCGACATCACGTGACTGGCGTCAGCATGACCAGTATAGTGGGCGTCCCCACACCTGCCCTTCAAGCCTCTCGCCGCCTCTCGTCAGTCGCATTGCAGACTTCCATTAGCGTTCGTCGTGAAAGTTTTTGCGTTGAATTTATTCCTTCGCTTTTTTCTCTCAAACTTTTTGAGTTTTTTGCTTATGTCTTCACCTAAGAAAAAGTGCTTGTCCTGCGGCACACAGGGACGGCCACGGTAAGTGTGTGATCTGCCTGGGCCCAGACCATCCCATCTCAGCCTGCCCGGAGTGCCAGCCTTTCAACCAGGCCACCAGAAAAAGGAGGCAGCAGGCTTTGGAGGCCCACCTTTTAAAAATCTGTCTTGCTTCATTGGAAAAGCAGATGGACCAGATCCACGAATCCTCTTCAGAAAAATCTTCTCCTTCCAAAAAAGAGCACGGAAAGGAGAAACTTCGGGAGCAGGAATGCTCCACTGAGGCCCAGCCTGAGGCCTCTTGGCCCTCAACGAGCAAGGCCACTTCTCAAAAGTTAAGACGTCTGACAGTAAGTCAGATAAAACTTCCTCGGGTAAGTCGACCGCCGGCTCCTCCGACGGCTGCACCGCAGCTGCCATTAAGTCAACCCCCAGCTATCCAGGGACCGCCTGGCTGCCGGTAAGTCAGCTCCCCAGGCCTTGGGGACCCACCCGGTTGTAGCCGATAAGTTGGCTGGAGGCGCCTCCCCCTCCCGCCTGGCTCCATCTGGTAAGACACCCATATCTGACGGCTGCTCAGGCATGGCTCTGCCATCGGGGCCTGACAGTGCCTCACCCGATGTCTGGAAGAGCCAGGAGGAGACTGTCCCTCTCCTCCCTTCTCCCCAGCCGATACCTTCACCTTCTCAAGCGGTTACATCAGGCGAGGACAGTGCGGAACTCCTCAACATACAAAACCATTCCTTGGAGTCCACTCTGCACTCCCCTGATAGGGTCACCGAGAAGGAGGCTCCTCCCCAGCCATTCGGCCTTGTCGTGGAGGCCCCTCCTCTCTCTTCAGGTGGGATCTCTCCAGATCCGGCGACTGTCCCGGTCTTGATTCCACCGTTGGATCCGGTTCAGGTTAACCAGACACCGGAACCTCTGACAACGGTCTCAGAGCCTGGGCCCAGCCGTCTGCCCCAGTCTTCGGCTCCAGCATCTGATGTGGTCCCTCTGTCAGGCCCCCTCCTTCCTTTTCTGGCGCCGGATCGGGTAGTGCCAGTCCTGACGTCGGCACCCCAGACGCTGGCTATCCCGACGCTGATCTATACGACGGCAGGCCTGATGAGGGCCCCCCGTCAGACCCCCTGGACGTTAAGTTTATTTCTAGACTCCGGACTGTCCCTTATTCCCCCGAGGTTTTCTAGGGACCACTACCGGCTGGTCCTCCTCCTGATTGGAGTAACACAAGACAGCACTACCCTGGTACAATCCCTTCCAGAGGTATCACTTTTTGGTTACCAGGGTACCACTACCCACCTCCCCAGTAATCCCCCTCCTTCTCCTCCTCCCCCAACCTCAACCTCCTCCCCCACCCCTTCCGCAAGCTCTGGCCACGCCAGACTTCAAGACCCTAATTCAGTCTCGGTGGCAGGGGGCACATTCGGAGCTGGTGTCAGATTAGGAAAGCAGGCTTCCACCTCCGCGCTCTCCCAGATCTCCATCCCTGAGGAGTTCTTCTCCTCCATCCACAGTCCACGTCTCGGGGACGGTCCGCAAAATCATTGTTCTCCCGGACCTTGGGGCCCATTCGGATGAGGGGGATGATGATGATGATGATGAGTCACCACAGGAGCCCTAGGACGAACCCGAGTTTCCGAAGGGCAAAGTTTTCCCCAAGTCCTCCCGAAGGAGCCTGCCTTTTCGGACCTCTTGAGGTCCATGTAAGACTTTTTTGACTGGGAGTCAGAGGAACAGGACCCAATGCGACAGAAACTCGCCAAACATCTGGACTTAATCTCTGTCCCCAATCCCAATTCCTCCATGGATTGGACCTCACCAGGATCTCACCTCTGCGGTGTGGCAGATGCCTCATTCCATCCCGGCTGTCCCCAAGAGGGCGGACAGGGTGTACCGGGTGCCTAAGGAGGCTTCATTTCTCAATGCACATCGGAAGGCGTACTCTGTCATTATTTCAGCTGCTCATGATCGCTCGTCTGCACCTAAGCACATGAGTGCATCTCCTCCAGATAAGGAGTCGAGGCAGTTGGACCAGTTCGGTAGAAAGGTCTGTTCTTCGGCGACATGTGCGCTCTGGTCCCTCAACTATGTGGCCCATATGGTGTCACACCAGAAGGCTACTTTGGCCAGGCTGGAGGCCCGAGTCCAGGCTGTGGACTCTTTGAGCCCAAGGAGGAGCTCGCCAAGGATCTCCGCCTCTCACATTTTTTCTGTAGGCATGCTCTGCGGGCTATGTACGACTCCATTGACTCTGTAGCCTGCACCTCGGTAATGGCCATTGCGTTAAGATGGCATGCCTGGCTTCGCATTTCTGGTCTCACCAACGAGGTTCAGTCTGCGATTCATGACACCCCCTCCTGGGGCTCGGTGCTTTTTGGTGGTGACACCAAAGACAATCATCATCGACCTCTGGGATCGAGGCTGTACCCTGAGCTCAGTGAGGTCCGTGTACTTATCAGGCACTCAATTACAGTAGTAGTCCTTTTGGAAATGGACCTGGAGGCAGAGGAAGCATGCCCCGGCTCAACACCAGGGGAAACGCAAGGCCACGGTTTCCACCACTCCTCCTGCCTCCAAGAATCAGAGATGCTCAGGAGGTCCTCCCCCTGATCGTCCTGCCACCTCCTGACTCCCTCACCCCACCACCTCCTCACCCTAACGGCGAGGAGCCGGTGGGGGAGGTTCGCCCGCCACACGCAGGAGTGGCAGGGTATAACCTCTGATGCATGGGTCCTGCAACTGGTGTCTGCTGTACACTCTATAGAGTTTCTGGAGATCCCACCAGACTCTTCCCCCAAAACGGTCTTCCTACTGCAGGGATCAGGCTCTTCTCATTCGAGGAGAAATTCAAAGCCTCTTGTTCAAGGAAGCAGTAGAACGCGTTCCCCTCCGGCAAAGGGGAAGGGGGTTTTACTCCCATTTTTTCCTGATTCCAGAGAAGACGGGAAACTCGAGACCTATCCTTAACTTGAGCAGTCTCAACCTGTTCGTCGAGTACAAAAAGTTCTGAATGCTTACGCTCCAGAGCCTTCTCCCACTTCTTCTGGAGAACCATTGGCTTTGCGCTCTGGACATGCAGGATGCTTACCTGCACATTCTGATCTTCCCCAGCCACCGCCAATTCCTGTGGTTCCTATTCCAGGGAGAGCACTTCCAGTTTCAGGCCCTCCCCTTTGGTCTGTCCTCAGCACCTCGGGTGATTACCAAGTGCCTGGTGGTGATGGCAGCCTTTCTTCGCCACCAGGGTATTGTGGTTTTCACTTACCTGGACAATTGGCTGATTTCAGCCCCTTCCAGGGTTTCCTTACTGGAGGCTCTGTCCTTTACTCTGGACCTTTTTGTCAAACTGGGGATTACTGTCAATATCCCCAAGTCATCCCTGGTCCCATCCCAGAGACCTCAGTTCATTGGGGCGGTTTTGGATATGGTCCAATGCAGAGCCTTCCTTCCTCCAGACAGGGTGGAGACCCTGGTCTGTCAGGCTTCTTTGGTGGCTTCGTCCAGGACCATCCCACCCTGGGAGGTCCTCTGCCTGCTTGGCCTTATGGCAGTCTCCATCACTACCGTTCCCCTGGCGAGGCTCCACATGAGTTACTCAGTGTTCCTTGCGGGTGTAGTGGGATCAACTCCTGGATGACCTGGACCATCCGGTCCTGATGTCGTTGGCAGTTTAGAAAGAATTGCTGTGGTGGAGGGGACTCCTGCAACCTTTCCTTGGGTCTTTCTTTCAGGAGCCTGGCCCCCCCTGTATCCCTCACTATGGATGCATC
The DNA here is from genome assembly GCA_016271365.2 of Neoceratodus forsteri. Taxonomy (NCBI): domain Eukaryota; kingdom Metazoa; phylum Chordata; order Ceratodontiformes; family Ceratodontidae; genus Neoceratodus; species Neoceratodus forsteri. The sequence continues at coordinate 1,057,283,613 of CM028130.1, read as the reverse complement.
GAATATGGGATGGGGGCACACCTAGGGGAGCACCAAGCACAAGGGCTGTGGTCCAGTTTGGAAGCATCATTACACATCAATGTTCTGGAGATAAGAGCGGTCTTGTACGCCTTCCAGGCCTTCCAGACCCTCCTTACCAAGGGATCACTGCTTGTTCAGTTGGACAATATGTCAGTAATTTGGTACCTCAACAAACAAGGAAGAACTCACTCGTACTCCTTTGCAGGGAGGCGATGCGGGGTGTGGAACTGGGCGGTCCAGCACAATTTGGTCCTAGTTGCTGTGCATGTTCCAGGCATTCAAAATGTCCTGGCAGACAGTCTCAGCAGGTCTCAGACCCTAAGTCATGAATGGAGCTAAATCAGGAAGAGGCAGAGTCTCTGCTTCTAAAGTGGGGGCATCCGGAACTTGCTCTCTTCGCCTTCCACTCCAACGCAAAATTTCCTGGTTTTTGCTCGCTCATTCCAGGGCATGGTGCTTTCTGGCATGACACGCTGTCTCTCCCTTGGACAGGGACATTTTTGTATGCCATACCTCTGTTTCCCATTCTCCAGAGGGTTCTCCTAAAGTTTCAGAAAGAGAAGGCGTGGATGATTCTCACTGCTCTTCTCTGGCGAAGACAGATTTGGTTCCCACTGCTACAACAGTTAGCAAGAGAACCACCAGTTCCACATCCAGTGACTCACAACCTCTTAACCCAGGATCAAGGTCGTCTTGTTCATCCAGGGCTCAGGACACTGCATTTTCATGCATGGCTCCAGCAGACATAGCGGTTTCTTGTATTGGGGTTTCCTTTCGAGTCACTCAGATCTTAGTAGAGGCACGAAAGACCTCTACTCGTTCCACTTATGCCATGAAGTGGAAACGTTTTTCTATTTGGGCTGCTTCCAAAGATTGGAACCCATTTTCTTGTTCTGCCCCTCAAGCCATGGCAATTTCGGCGTACATTGAGCTGCTGGATAGTAAACCCGTGGTTCAGTTGGAAATCTCAAAAACCTTTCTGAAAGGGATTCTCCATCTGAAACCCCCATCTGCAGCCCTACACCCCCTTGGGATTTTAATTTTGTGTTGGAGAAACTTACTCTCCCTCCTTTTGAACCAGTGATGAGCTATGATTTACACTTCCTTTATTTGGAAGATGTTATTTTTGGTTGCTGTTACTTCAGCTCGAAGGATTTCAGAGCTTCAGGCTCTAGTGTGTAAAGAGCCTTACCTAATTTTTCACAGGGACTGGGCGGTCCTCAGGACAAATCCTAAGTTTTTACCCAAGGTGGTGTCGTAAGTCACACTGAACCAATCAGTAGTGCTTCCATTTTTTTTCCGTCCCCTGTGAACAGAGGTGAAGCACTCCTGCGCACCATGGACATCAATCGGACCCTTCGGTGTTAGGCACACCGAACAAAGGATATTCGTAACAGTGATCAGCTGTTTGTTTCCTTTGCCCCCAGGTCAGCGGGCAAAACTGTTTCTAAGCAGTGCCTTTCCAATTGGTTAAGTAACTGTATTCGTTACTGTTACCAAAAATATGACAAACCTCTGCCAGGTCCTGTCAGAGGTCACTCTACCAGGGGCATGGATGCTTCCGCTGCTTTTTTGCGGAAATTTTCCATAGCTGATATATGCGCTGCAGCAACTTGGAATTCTGTCCATACCTTTACCAAACACTACAGTCTGGACATTGCTTCTAGGCAGAGGGCAGGATCTTCCCTTGTCAATCTTCATCATTCATTACTGCTTGGGTTAGTGCCGGAGGTGTACACCCTCTACGGGAGGTTTTTGAAGTCGGCATCCAAGGCGCCGCCCACGGGAGTGATGCACTGTGTCATGCACGACGGGCAGCCATTAAGTGCCACAGACTCCTCTTTTATCTCGGTTCTGTTTCTCCCGCCATCGAGACTGCACCTGCTGTGCAGTAGTTGAAGTAGGTCTTCTGCGTCACTCAAGCCAGACTCCTCCTTATATTCTGGTATTTCTCTCAACGGCGTCTCCCGGTAAGACCGTTCTGTTTATACTGTCGATGGCGCCGAAAGCTCTTTTGCTAATTTTAGTCTAATTTTGTTCACATCATGTCAGGTTCGGGGGCAAAACGCAAGTCGAAGGCGGGCCTTGCCCCTATGCGTCAGTGCTCCTGTGGCCGGCATTTTTCCATCATGGATCAGCATGATATTTGTCTTCGTTGCCTGGGACCCAACCACGATATGAATGCATGCGAAGCCTGTTTCTCCACGGACCGTCGCGTCCTCTAAGTCCGCGCGTTCAAGATCGGCAAGGCCCCGCCGACTTTCGGGGGACGGCGTTGCTCCAGGAATTCCCAGGTAAGGTCTCTAGGCCCTTCTTCTATACGGTCCGTAGAGGAGGAGGAGGCTTCCTCATCTTCTCTTGCCGAAGAGGAAGCTTCTTTTGCGGTGTCGGAGGAACATCAAGGTCCCTCCCAGGGTCGCGGCAGAGACACCGCCTTGGCAGTCACCTCCTCGGAGGTGCAGGCTCCCCCAGTGTCAAGGCCCACGCCTGCTGGGCCCGGCATCAGTGGACCCTACGACGCCGCCTTCCGGCGCCGTTTCCCGGATCCCAGCGCCCATAGCGGCGCTGGTGATCGGATATAGCACCGCTGGTGGCGCCGTTCTAACCTTCAGCACGGGCGGTTGCTCTCCTGGCAGCGCCGGGTCAGTCCCAGTGCCGATGGCGGTGCTGTGGACCTGGCCGGGCGCTGGTGGGGGGGGCTGCTTGCTCGGGGGTTCAAGGTTTGGCACGGCCACTGGCGCCATTTTCCCGGGGACCCCTGGGGTTGCTAGTATTGTGGTCCAGCTGATCTCTTCCTCTTTGAAGGCTGATGATTCAGACCTGGACCTGTCCTGGCAACCTGATTCTTCGGAGTCAGGGTCCCCGGTGTCACGAGGTGCTAGGCAGCCCAGCGGGCCTATTCCTCTGTCCCCAATGCCGTCCTCCCCTGAGGCCCTCCAGGCTAGGGGTGGTCTGGGGTTCCTGGGGGGCGATGGAGCGGGGGTGGAGGGAGGGGCTCTCCCTCCTGGGGGGCTCGTGGCAGCTACCGACCCTGGTGCTGCTACAGCCCCTCGAGGTGGGAGATCGCTGGGGTCGAGGAGGAGTGCGCTCTCGGAGTCCGAGGGGTCGAGGGGCAGGGTGCAGACGTCTGGGTCTCTGTTGGCCACCCCTCGGGGGGTGGCTAGGAGCCGTAGCGCTGGGCCCGGTCTTTCCCTCTTGGACCCCGGGGTCCCCTCTGGTGGTGTTGCTGTGGGCTGCCCTTCTGGATCCATGCAGTCCCAGGTTCGTCACAGTGGAGGATCCCCTTCTGGGCTCTTCCAGGCTTCGCATCCCCAGGGTTCCATTTTGCGGCTTGGTCTGTTGTCCGGGATCCCGCCAGCTCAGGCTCCGTTTCCCGGATTTCAGAGCCCTAGCAGAGGACAGTTGCCTCTTCGTAGGTGCCCATCTCCCATTCCTCTGCAGTGACCCCCTGCGCTCCCAGGCCATGTCGGTCCTACGGGCCCATTATCCTGGGAGCAGTTCAGAGGTTCTGCGGTGGCCTTCCCCTCATATGTCAGGTGCATGAATGAGCGGGTCTTTCGCCTATCCCCACCACCACAAGAATCCTCTGGACACTCGAGCTCTCCATCATTCTCGTCTCCCTCCTCTGAGGGAGAGGAACCCTCTGCTTATCTCTCCTCTGATGCTGATTTCACTGAATATCAGAGATAACTTTTGAGGATGGTGAGGGATCTTTGAATTTCCTATGTTAGGCGAGACAATACCGAACGGGAGACGTGTGAATTCCTTGGCGAATTCAGTGCCCAGCACCTGGTGGTACCTTCCTGGCCTGTTCCCTTCCAGGAGGCGTCTATCCATTCCTGGCAGTTGCCAGCCACCTTTTCTCCAGCCCCGGCAGATTGCCGACATAGGTATTGTGCCCCTTCAGAATCCCTGGGTACTCTCCCCAACCTGTCCTCAGGTTTGAGAACACCTAGAACTCCCTCGGTGGCCGCCTGGCGCACGACCATCCACCAGGCTCGGATTCCCTACAGTTCGACCAGTGGGAGCATAGAGCGTTCTCTTCCTCTCGTGCGATGTCTTGCATTGCATCTCATCAGGCCCATCACGCTGCATACAGTAGGCATTTGTGGTCGATGCTCTCTCAGATCTTAGCATCAGTGCCTGATACGGAGCAAACCAGACAAGCTATTGCCCTCTCTGCTATAGGCCTGGAGCTGGCAAGACACCAAGCAAGGGCATCTTATGACGCCAATGAGGTGGCTTGCAGGGACAGCGATTTGCATTAGACGGACGGCATGGCCGTCTATCAAGGTTGTCACCCTGGCCCAGCGTCTGGTGATTAAGCTCCGCTCGGGGGATCCGTCTCTTTCCTCAGAGCTAGAGACTACTGCAGGGGCTTCCTCCGTCTCCCCGTCCTCGGGGGGGGCACCTCTTAGCTCTTCTCCCCCATAGGCTTCTCTCTAGATTAGCCCAGGGTCTTCCCCTTCTGTTTCTCACCAACAGGAGGCTGGTGGTCTTGTTCCCTCAGGGTTTCTACCCCCACCTTTTGGGGGGGGGGCTTGGTACTCACCCAAGCAGTAATGAATGGGGAAGAGTGACAAGGGAAGATATGAAAATGACGTACCTACCGTAATTCTTGATATTCTCTTGTATCTTCACCATTCATTACTGATACCCTCCCACCTTCTCCTCAGTGGCCTCCTACTGTGGCGTCTCCCCCTCCCATCTCGTTCCTCTTCCTTCCTTTGGCCTTTATGCCAAAAAAAAAACACTTTCTGTTTTCCATTCTTAGTGAATGGTTCCTTTTTTCCTCAAGGTAAAGAGGAACGAGCACGGTCTGTACTCTTCTCTTATTCTGAGGGAACTCTTTCTGACTGCCCTTAGGGTGCGACTTCTAAGTACCTTGATCAGGTTATGCAGTTTCACAGCTTAAGAGACCGTGTCCTGACTCGGCCTCAACAAAAATTTAGGATCCCCCTGCCAGGTATTATCTTTAAGCTCATTCTAGCTGCTGCTTTTCACTTGTCAGCCTTGAGTGTCTGCTGTTGCCTTGCCTTAGGGAGTCTGATTGAGTTCCCACTCTATCCTTCATACAAAGCTGCCTTCAGTAAGGCATAATCTTTCCCCATACACTGCTGTGTTAGCACTTAACAGGGTGCTAAGGGACATAGTCCCCTTTCTGGGTGGGCGCTCTCCCCGGAACAGGTTCTGCCCAGGCAGTCTATGAGCCCTCAGCTAGGATGTAGGGACTTGGCATGTTGAGAGATCAGAGAATCTGCCCTTGTATCGGATCTGTTCAGGTGGTTCGGTTGAACCTCCTCAGTCCTATTAACAGGGATTCTTGCTCCTTGTTAGTCTCGACTTATAAGCCTCTCAACCAATGCTCGATGGGCACTGTTCCCCTCTCAACATGCCTCCTTTTCTTTCTTCTTCTTCTTTTTCTTTCCCTCTCTGTTCCTCCCTACAGCCGCCCGGAAAGGCCCTCGCGGTCCCTTAGGGTAGAGTCTCTCTCTCTGTCTATCCTCTACCGACTTATGCCTTTTTCAGTTTATATCCTTTCCTTTTTCTGTCCCTCGGCTCTCTTCGCTTTCCTTTTTCCTTACCCTTTATTTTTGCCTCCTCCACTACTAGAACTGAGATAGAGGAGGAGTCTGCGGCACCTAGCGCCCTTGCATATTGCATGTGCGTCACTCTAGAGACTACGCGTTAAATGAAACTCCCAAAAAAAAAAACTCCTGTAGCGGGTGCCGCCTCCGGCTACTTGAAAGCAGTAATGAATGGTGGAGATACAAGAAGATCAAAATTACGGTAGGTACGTAATTTTCATTTTTGGCCAAGCTGTTTTGCAGGGCCTTCTGTCCTAGACTGGGTCAATTCTCTTTCCCAGTTTTGTTGGAGTTTTTCTCTCCTCCTCCCTTGTTTCTCAAGGTCTCTTCTCTGAGGGACTGCTTGGGATTCAGTCCTATATGTCAGTGGTTGTCAATCTTTTTCGGTCCAGGGACCCCCTGGCCACCTGTCATCTATGTCGGGGACCCCCTACCCAAAGTTTGTATATATAGAGCTTCCTGGACATAAAGTCTCCACCACACATTCACACTAATGGGAACTGCGCCGGAGGCACTAGGACCCAGCGGGAGCAAACTTTGCTAGAGGTCAGTGCAGGAGATGGTGCGCAGGAGGCCGGCACCTGACCTCCGCTCATGCGGTAATGATATCAGCCTTGACCTCAGCTGCCTCAGTTCCTTTTTCCCACCATCAGTGCACTTCAGTGGCGGCGTTGCTTGACCCCCAGAGTCAAACTTCAAACTAGCAGCTTAGTTTTTCAGTTTTATTTTTTTGTAGTAATATCTTGAATAAGTATCACTTAGTTTATTTATTCTCAATTTAAGAAGTCGTCTCAGCCTACTTTGATGGAGTCGACCAAGAGCGGGTCAGGCGATGGTAGGGAGACTTCGTATGAAAGCTGTTCAGTCAGCCGGGCTGGGTCTGGTCCGCCGCCTTCTCCGGAAGGGGGGTCTGACAACGGACACTCCAGTGCCCGAGGGGGTGGGTGGTCCCCTCAAAAGCATAAAAGTAAATGGTCGCACTCTCGGCACCATTCAGCCTCAAACTCTTCTTCAACCCGCAGGTCAAGAAAGAGAAGGCATCACTCGAGGTCGCCCTCTGATATGTCTGCGCGTAGACGGTCAGTTATTGGGGCTAATGGCCGGTCTCCTCCTTGGAGTCACGGTTTCTATTTCTGGTAGCCGGCGTCTTCGACATAGGAGCCCTATCCCGCCTTCTCGTAGGTCTTCAGATGAGCAGTTTCATCAGTGGGCCGCTGTTATGGAGCAGTGGGCTCGGAGGTTGGTCCAGCTGCCTGGCCTGGTCACTCAGGGGCCTTCGGGATTTTTGGGAGATCATGTAAGGTGGTTGAGCCTCACTAGATACGCGGCGCCGTCTTTGGTGCCACCGACTCCGTGCTTGGTGTTTCTCCCCCTCACATGGCTGCGGCGCAGGGGGCCGCACCGATGCCTTTATCTCCTAGTATTCATCCTTCTTTCTCCTCAGATCCTGTTTTTCAGAGTCTTGGGATGTTTTTGACACCCTCGGCGTCGATAGCTCGCTCGGCGCCGATGCATCTGTCGGCACCGCCCTCTGTGCCGTTGACCTTCTCGGTGCTGTGTGCCTCGTTGGCATTGTCCTCGGCGCCCGCGCTTCATCTGCTCCGGTCCTCCAGCGCCCGCTAGTGCCTCGGCGCCATCTCCGCGCCATGTGGCTCCTCGGCACCGTGCATATTTTCGTTGCTGTACGTTTCTTTGGTGCTGAGGCCTGTTAGGACATCATCCAGCTTTCAAGACTCCTCCTTCAACCCTTTTCCTTCCTCTTTTCCTTCTGATTTTCACTCCTTTCCTGTCCATACAGTCTCTGCTGGACTGTTAGGAGATGACATTGAGCCTGACCCAGACCTTAGGCTAGGTGATGATGTGGAAGGAACAGGAGAGCCTGTGGTTGAGGACCTGTCTTTTAAGTGTCTGCTGAGAAACCTGATTTCCACTCTTTCTCTCCAAACTACAGATATCGATCCTGGGAAATTGTTAAGACTCCAATATCTTCATGTTCCGGAGATCCCTATGGATTTGACTCCTCCAGTACAGCCCTCTTTTGAGACGCTGTCTCGAATGGTGTGGAATAATCCTGCTCTCATTCCTTCGGTGGCCAAGTCCATAGATAGGAAATATGCTGCTCCCAAGGATTGACCCATTTTGGCATCCCAAGCCTTTGCAGACCCTATTGTAGTCTTGGCAGAGAATGATAAGGTTGTCCTTCCCCAGACTACTACAGCCCGACCTATTAACAAAGAATCTTGTAAGATAGACACTTTAGGTAAGAGAGTCTTTGCTGCTTCCACCCTAGGTGTGCATATTGCCAGCTACCAAGGCTATTTCTCTCAATATGAGTATATCCTTTGGCATTTACTCAAACAAATGTTTGAAGCTCTACTGGAGTCGGACACTAATTCAGAGCTTCTTCAAACCATAACCAGAGGTATCGAATCCAACAACCAGCAGGTTAAAGCAGCTATGGATGCTTTCGATACTGCTTCGCGAGCGGCGGTGGCGGCGGGCATTTGTACCCACCGTCACTCCTGGCTGTACACTTCAGGTTTCACGAATGATGCACAACAACAGGTAATGGTGTTGCCTTTCGATGGTGTAAACTCTTCGGCCCTCAAGTGGAACAAGCTCTAGAGGCTACACAAAAGACTAGATGAGCCATTAAATTGGCCCGCCGTCCTCCTGTCTCCTCTCAAGGGGGTGTTAATAAATGCCAGTTTCATAACAGTCAGTCCTTTTGAGGCAAAGGCAGGGGAAGTTTTAACAAAAACCAAGCCCCCCAGCCTCAAAAGAAAACGCAGCAGAAGGTGCAAGGACCCGAAGCGCCCAGTGCTGCCTTCTGAGTTGTTGGCCCAAGTCCCACCTCAGCTGCCTGAGGTAGACTCTTCCTCAGCGGTGGGAGGTCATCTGACTCATTTCTACAATCAATGGAAGACCATAACCTTGGACAAATGGGTCCTCCGGATAATCCACGAAGAGTATTCACTCAGTCTTTTGGAGACCCCTCCGGATCGTCCCCCCAGATGACAGCCCAGCCTGTCGGCTCTTCTGTCAGATCTTCTAGTCTCCGAGATACAGGGCCTTTTGAACAACAGGGCTGTGGAAGTAGTTCCGCTGGATCAACGGAACACAGGGTTCTACTCCCATTACTTTCTGGTTCCAAAGAAAACCGGGGGCATGCGCACCATTTTGGACCTCAGAAAACTAAACAAATTCCTTCCGAAAGAGAAATTCAAAATGATATCACTAGGGACCCTGTTACCTTTGCTTCATAAACACGACTGGTTAGCCTCCCTGGACATGCAGGATGCTTACCAGCACATTCCTATTCACCCGAAGCATCACAAATACCTAAGGTTCATGGCTTTGGGACAGCATTATCAGTTCAGAGTCCTGCCCTTTGGGCTATCCTCGGAACCGCAAGTTTTTACAAAGTGTGCAATTCTCGCAGCACATCTCAGGAAAATCGGAATTCAGGTGTTCCCATATCTGGACGATTAGCTTCTAGCAAACCCTTCTAGACGGGGAACAATAAACGCCGTAGCCACGGCTTCACACTTTCTCACGTCCATGGGAGTCCTGCTAAACCTCAAAAATTCGCAGCTGCAGCCCTCCCAGAAGCTCCTTTTCATAGGAACTCTTCTGGACACCTCCTATGCGAAAGCATTTCTTCCAGAGGACAGGAGGAGCGATATCCTTCAGATGGCCCGATATATCTGGGAGAACAGCTCGGTTTCAGCTCTTTCAATGCAACGGATGCTAGGCCTCATGGCACCATCGGTGTTCACTGTACCCCTAGCATGCCTCCACATGAGAACCTCTCAATGGATGCTCAGTACTCAGTGGTCCCCAACTACTCACCCTTAGTCCTTTCTCATCGAGGTGACAGAGCCTCTGAAGAGATCACTCACCTGGTGGTCACAAGAGGACAATCTTCTGGAAGGGTATCCCTTTGCTCCTCTAGATCATCTACCACAGACGCGTTCCTGATTGGGTGGGGAGCTCACTTGTCAGACTCTCCACACTCAAGGTACATGGACTCAGGACTAGTCCCAGCTTCACATAAATGTCTTAGAGAGAAGAGCCGTCCTTTACGCAGTTCGGGCTTTGAAGGACATTCTCTGTCACAAGAGCATTCTTCAAACGGACAACAAAGCAGTGATGTATTACATCAACAAGCAGGGTGGTGCTCACTCTTGCCCCTTATGCAGAGAATCGATGAGAGTGTGGGAATGGTGTTTGGAGCACAAGGCTCTTATTCAAGCGGTCTACCTGCCGGGAGTGCAAAACAAACTGGCAGACCATCTCAGCAGAACGGAGACAGATCCTTACGAATAGTCTCTCGACTCAACCATAGTTCGGTCACTGTTAGCAGAGTGGGGAACTCCAGACCTAGACCTTTTTGCATCCCCACTCAGCACAAAACTGCCTCTTTTCTGCTCCAGAAATCCAGGGCCTGGCATTTTCTGTCAGGATGCGTTCAGGCTGCAGTGGACAAAACTCTTTCTATACACCTTTCCGCCTCTTCCTCTAATTCAGAGAGTACTTCTCAAGTTCGAGTCCCAGGGGGACAAAATGATCCTCATTGCTCCCTTCTGGCCTCGACAGATATGGTTTCCACTACTCAACAATATGTCGGAAGCTCCTCCGAAACCGCTTCCCTTCAGACGAACCTTCTGACTCAGGGACCTGTGGTCCATCCCAACTTGAGGTCGCTTCACCTTCACGCTTGGCTCCTGAAGAGATAGAAGTGAACAGGTTTAATGTCTCTCGCAGGGTTTCAGATATTCTTCTGGCTGCGCGCAAGTCAGCTACTAGGAAAACTTACACAGCCAAATGGAAGCGTTTTTCGCACTGATGTGCAAAGTCCTCTTTAAATCCCTTTTCCTGCCCACCAGAGAAAATTTTAGAGTACCTTTTAGACCTCTCAAATTCAGGTCTGCAATACTCTGCAGTTAAGGTTCACTTCTATGCCATTTCAGCTTATCACGAGCCAGTACTTTCCTTGTCACTGGCTCAGTTATCTGTGGTTAAGAGGTCCCTTAAGGGAATTTTGCATACCAGACCTCCTATACGACGTCCAGTCGCAGCCTGGGACATTAATCTTGTGCTAGACATGCTCACTCGAAAACCTTTCGAGCCTCTAGCTACATGTGAGTTAGAATTTCTCACTTGGAAAATGGCCTTCCTAGTGGCCATTACCTCAGCCCGCAGGGTCTCTGAGATACATGCCTTGGTCACAGACCCTCCGTATACTGTGTTTCATAAAGACAAAGTAGATCTTAGGACCCATCCTAAGTTTCTCCCTAAGGTTGTTTCAGAATTTCATCCAAACCAACCCTTGGTCCTTCCTACTTACTTTGCAAACTTCCAAAATGAGGGAGAGCGTTCTCTTCATTCCTTGGACGTCAAAAGAGCTTTGCGTTTCTATTTAGATAGAACAGAAGATTTTCACAAAGCTCAACAACTGTTTGTTTCCTTCAGCGAGACCCGGCTGGGTCAACCTGTCGCTATCAGATGTATCTCAGCATGGCTGGTGGCATGCCTTCGCCACTGTTATTCCATGGCGCAGGTTAAGCTGGAGGGCAGAGTGTATGGTCGCTGTACTAGAGCGGTCGCGGCATCCCTAGCAGAAATCCGCAATGTGCCCATTGCAGACATTTGCAGTGTGGCTACCTGGAGCTCAGTTAAACACTATGCCCTGGATGTCCGTGCCAGATGACATCTTTCATTCGGCAGGACCATCCTTAATGGACTTCTGTCCTAAAATTGGGAGCTCTTGGTCTCTCCTGCTGCCCTCGCGAGGGATTATTAGCTCAGTACTCGCCCATTAGTGTGAATGGGTGGTGGAGACTTTATGTCCAGGAAGATATGGAAATTACGTACCTACTGTAATTCTTGATCTTCTTGGATGAGTCTCCATCACTCATTCACACGCCCATCCACCATTCCTCGAGCTCACCTCTGTTATTGGCCTTCACTCCCTCAGTATTTAGGCCGTGAAGACTTCTTTGTTGACCCTTCTTATATGGGTCGTCCGGACTATTTCATGTCCGTTTTTTGTTGGGCTATCCTTCTTGGTTAGTTATGCTGCACCTCCTCGGAAAAAAAGATACTGAGGCAGTTGGAGGGTCGACGCCGGGATAGTCATTACCACACGAGCAGAGGCTCGCGGTGCCGCTCCTCGTGGCACCATCTCCGGCGCCGACCCTCTAGCAAAAAGTTTGCTCCCGCTGGGTCCTAGTGCCTGCGGCGCAGTTCCCATTAGTGTGAATGAGTGGTGGAGACTCGTCCAAGAAGATCAAGAATTACGATAGGTACGTAATTTCCATTTCCGCATTTAGTACCACGTACACTCAGTAGCTTATACTCTATGGGGGAGGGGGACCTAACTGAGCAATGACAGATTTAAATGTATGATCATCTGATTGTACTGCTCTGTACTAGCTTAACACTCCACAAGACATTAGTAACTGCCACTGCATGACTAATAATAAGCAACATTATGTGAAATTTATTAAGGTGCTGGGGGCTGAACAATATAAAATCACAGATTTAAATGCATGATCATCTTATTGTACTTCACCACAGCAGCTTAACACTCCAGGCCTTCCGGGGGGGGGGGACCTAACTGAGAAACTCAGCAATAAGTACAAACATCAAAGTACATTATTATTTGCCACTGCATGACTAATGATAAGCATAACCTGCTTATATAATCACAAATTGAATCACAAAATCAGCTTATAGAATCATAAAAAGCTTTAGCAGAATAACTACTTACCAAGCCAAGCCAAACGCGCTCTTTCAGTACCGAGGAGTGCAGAGACTGGTCTGGTGCAGTGAACCGAGAGACTGTAGCAAGCGAGCAGCAATCGGTCAGCAAGGAGAGGAGAGACTGAATCTAAAGATAAACCCAGCAGCTACAGATGGATTTGGCAAGTGATTTTACATTGAAAACAACTGGGGAGCAATTATCAGTTCATGTTACCGGATCTGAATAAGGCTAAAATACCGTAAAAAAATAGTTAATTCAATAAGTTTAGAAAGCTAGTTTGTTAGTACAAAAAAAGGCTGTCTCTGTTAAAATTAATTGAGGATTTTAATACCGGACAACACTGTTTCCTTCAGCACGTCTTTGCCCAAAGTAATCTGAAGCATTCACTACTTCACACAGCAAACCACAGCTTGCACCTCTCCATCCCATCTCACATTATTACGAGCTCAAGGGACATATGCACACCGCTGACAGTCAATCAAAATGAAGGCATGATATTAAGATAATTTATACCGGAGGTGCTGGACTGCCTTGAATGCTGAGCCTTTGATTCTGGCTAGGGGTCCTTAAAAACTATTTATTGCAGGTTTTGATAATGCAAACCTTTGCTCATGGTTACTCGTGCATGACCTGTCACACGCCTAAACTGTAACGGGAATAAAAAGCACGATTTCGAGTTCATGTTTGCTGAATGTGACTGACAGTTCCGTGGACCCCCTTAAATGTGCTCGTGGACCCCTTTTGGGCCGTGGACCCCTGGTTGAAAACCGCTGCTAGGGAGTCACGTGATGCAGTGTGGCTGAAAGCAGCTCTCTCCCAGGCTCCCTTCCTCCACCTACAAAAATAGCTTTTTTCAACTGAAATATCGACATTTTTTCCAGTAATAGCGACCCTAAAGGCTTGCTGTCTACCTCTAGCATCTTTGGGCTGATTTTAGGAGCGCTTGAAGATTTCACTGCGTTTTGCAGCGATGGAAGCTGACATGAAGTCAGCCAGTGTGAGACACACTCCACCAACAACGCCTGAAAAAGGCCTCTAAGAAGGCTAGGAATGCTAACCCTGTACATTCCTCCAAACAAACTGCTCCTGCATCTCCAAATACTTTACTGACGGAAGATCGCTTTCTTCAAGAAATATTACCCTTCAGAGAAACTCTACAAGAGATATCTAGCGAGATCAAATCCATCAGGAAAGATTTCTCAGACCCTATCAAGGCAAGTGGGGATCTGGAATCCAGTGTTAGTTCATTGGACCGTTGGAGGAATGAAACAGACCAGAGATAAATCAAACTGAAGCAACAAATACAAAAATTGCAGGCTAAAACAGAAGATCTTGAGGGGCGAGCAGAAGGAATAATGTTCTTATTCTAGGGCTTCGGAGGCTTGAAGAAAACAACGACACGGTCAAGTTGTCCAACTTTTTCTAAATAAAGTGGTCGGTCAACCCGATGTAATCCTACCGTATAGAGAGCCCACAGATCACTGAAGCCCAGACCCCACCGAGCTCTCCCCAGACCACTCATCATTAAATTCCTGAGTTACATTGAACACACACGCTTTAACTAAAATCAAAATTGGACTCTGCAATGGAATCATGTTAAATTGAGAATTACTTAAGACTTACCTTTTGAAGTTCGTAAGAGGAGAGCTGCCTATCACCCAATTGTTAAAAAATTAATCGCCGCCGAAATCAGGTTCAGAATGGTGTACCCGGCGAAATTGGTGGTTTACCTGGACGGCAGTGGACAGTCCTACGAAGACCTGGTCCATGCTTTGGCTGACCTTACAAAGAGACTCCCTAGCTTATTCAAAGGGGATTGACTTGATTAGTCGTGCCTTAGGTTCTGGGACCTGCTTATAATTTAGCATATAGCGTTTTTGGTTAGCCTGGAATTTTTAATTTCCCCCTGCTGTATGAGGCCTGTCACTAGTATGGCCTACCTGGGTCCGTGATGGTCTTGGCCGACCTGGAGTAGCTGCTCAATCGAGGCCGAGATAGGCCGCGAGGTCTGTGGCGTTAACTAGGCCCGAATCCAAGAGGCTCCTCGTTTGCTGGTTCCGTTTGTGGGACAGGAACTTGAGTACAGGCTCGTGTTTCCGGGAGGAATGTTTAGCGCTCGGACCACTTCGGTCCGTCCCAGTGATTTCCGACCTGCGCTTCCTCCTTATTATTCTGACCTAGAGCCTGGGCCTCACGGAGGATTATTTTCGAGCCAACGCGTCTGGGGGGTCGTTCTCCAGGTAAAAATCCCACTTTCCCTGTTTTTTATCTGCTCGGCTCAGCTACCATCTGATTTAGTATTTGCCTCTTCCTCGTATTAGTGAAGGGTCTAGTCGGTATTTCATTTCCCTGACCAGTCAGTTGTCTCCCCAAGAATGTTTTTCCTCTAAGGGTAGTTGTCTACTCGGTTTGTTGTGGGTGGGGGTCGGAGGCGAATTTTGCTTTCTGATCTTGCCTCACGACTGTAGATGGGGATCTGGATACCATGGCCAACCCATATTCTTAGATCCGACTGTTTATACTCTATGTCCGATGACCTTGGCATCTGGCACCTATATGCAGATCACTTTCATATGACCAGAGAGCCAAGGACCAGGCCATGGTATCGGAGTGCCGGGGTTCTGGAACCAGATGCGATTTCTATGGCTTTACAATGTTACCTGCTATGGGTGGGATTTGTATATAGTTATGTTGGTTTAAGGAGGGGGATAGGGAGGGGCGGGTGCGGGTGCGGGATTAATAGGGTAAACTCAGTGTTTTTTGTATTATGGGTGCTTTGGCCTATGATTCTGATGACTTTATGCTTATCTGGTTGGTGTTATGCCTTTCTATGTGCTGTATCTAGTATCACTCATGCATTACAGGCATTTGGGGTTGGTCGAAGCTGCTGTTTCTGGGGGGGGGAGGATGTCGCCATCAGTCAATCTCTCAGGAGGTGCCAATTTTCAATTTTATTTTCAAGCCTGTTACTTACTGGTAATAATGGCGTTAAACCATGTTAAGTTTGCTACCTGGAATGTGAGGGGGCTGAGAGAAACAGCCAAGAGGGGTCAGATTCTACTCAATTGCACTTTAGCAGGGGTGGATATTCTCTTTCTCCAAGAGACCCATATTATGGTAAAGGAATCTAATTTGCTACGATTTACAGGTTTCTCACAAGTCTTTGCTTCGGGTCGGACCACCAACAGTAAAGGGGTCGCTATTTTGGTCAAGCTAATATACCCTTTATGTTGAAGAAATGTGTTCAGGACACAAATGGTAGATATGTTTTTGTCCACGGAATGCTCTATAACTCTGAGGTTGTCCTAGGCTCTATATATGGTCCTGTGGGGGGCGACGCTGAATTCTTGATGGGTCTGGCTGACCTACTGAGTGCCTTCCTGCCATCTAACTTTGTTTTAGGTGAGGTCTGGAACATTGCTCCTTCACAGGCATTGGATCGGTCTGGTAATTGTACCAGAGCCACGTCACCTGCCCAGCTAGCCCTAACAGATTTATGTTTGCTGCTGGGGTTGGAGGATCCGTGGAGACTTCTGAACCCTTCCACTAAGTCTTATACCTTCTATTCACCAACTCATAACTCCTGGTCACGGATAGATTACATCTTGGTGAGCACCAACCTTTGCCTAATATTCCTCCACCAACATTGAGCCTATTGTTATTCGGACCATGCTATGACATGGGTCAAACTTGTGCCAGGGCCTCGGGTCAGCGTGACACTACCTGGAAACTTAATAATCAGATTTTAAAAGATGAACAGACTCGTCATTTTTCAAAGTACTGATTTCATCCTTCTTGGAGATTAACCAAGGCTCAGTCCCCAGGTACGATCTGGTTTGGTGCTCACTGAAATGTTTCCTCAGGGTGAATTTATTAAAGAATCATCAGACGGAAAAAATTGAGGCTGGGAGAATCAATTCTTTAGCTAATCAGATCAAAGTGGCGAGGAGAAACTTTCCCCTCATATTCTCAAGAGAACCTAAAAACCTATACAGGCTTAAAGATGAATACGAGGACTTAATTTGTGAGAAAACAGAATACACTATCCTGAAGTCCAAAACAAAATATCTTGATCAAGGTGAAAAGCCAGGTAGACTACTAGCTCTTAGGCTTAAAAGTAAAGAGTTAGAGATTGATTCCAGGCATTAAAGCTAATAGCGGATCCATTAAAACCAACCGAGGACATCGCTGGGGTTTTGAAGCCTTTATAAGACCCTATATGGGACCAAGACTCCCCTTGAGCTCCCAAGCATAATAGAGTTCTTGAAATACCCCCCTTCCCAAGCTCCATGTTAGTCAGTGTGAGGCCTTATCCGCTCCATCACCTTAGAAATCACAGATGCTATCCATGGTCTCACCCTGGACAAAGCCCTGGCCCAGATGGGTTTTCTCCAAATTTCTATAAATCTTTCTGTAGTGAACTCGCCCTGCACTGCTAAAATTATTCAATTACATTTCTTACCTCAGGACCCTTAGATCCCTCCTTATTAGAAGCAACTATAATCTTAATACCTAAATCCAATAAATCTGCTTTAGATCCCTCAACTATAGACCAATTTCTTTGCTTAACTGTGATATCAAGATTCTGACCAAAATTCTTTCACTGAGAATTAGACAAGTCTGGCAAACACTTCTAAGTATGGAACAGGTAGGCTTTGTTCAGGGGAGATTGGCATCTGATCACATAAGAACTCTCTCGCACATTTTTTACGCTGCCCAGGACTCTCAATTCCACATGGCCTTGATAGCCTTAGATGCCAAAAAGGCCTTTGATCGTGTTAGCTGGGAATTTTTGTGGGCTACCCTAAATAAGATGGGCTTTCCGGCACAATTTGTTCAGTGGGTTAAAGCGATTTATAGCTCCCCCTCTGCGAAAGTTTACTGCAATGGGGTGTTTTCTTCCAGATTTCCTCTATACTCGGGTACTCGTCAAGGCTGCCCATTATCGCCATATTTATTTAACCTTTATTTGGAACCTCTATTAGTGCGTATCAAATCCTCGCCTGATGTTACCGGGTGTCTTATTGGCCAGCAAGCACTCACTATGTCGGTATTTGCAGACGACATTCTGTTACACCTCACGGATCCAGTCAGTTCCATTCAAGAAGTCCTAAAGATTATCATACATTTTGGGCAGGTATCAAATTATAAATTGAACTTGACTAAATCCGAAATATTCGCTTAATCCTTTTCTATTTCACGGTGGCCATCTCGGAATGAAATGGGCACCTGACCATCTCAAATATCTAGGTATCTACCTAGCCGAGATATCAACACAATTAGGAAACTCAACCTAGATGACCTGCTAGACAGGGTCCAAAGGCGATCTTAATAGGTGGATAAACCTCCCCTATCTATAGGTGGAAGAATAAACATAATTAAGATGAATATACTTCCACGTATTTTTACCTTTAAGCCTACTAAATATCTGGCTACCTAAATCCTTTTTCAAAAATACACACTTGGTAACTAAATTCATCTGGAAGGTAAGCAACCAAGGAGAGCCTTTTCAAATTATGTATGCCTAAGGCCAATGGTGGCCTCGTCTGTAACTTTGAGTTTTATTATTGGGCCAGCCACCCTAGCGAAAATGGGCAGGTGGTTCTCTCCCTCCCATGATATTTATCGGCCTAACTGGTTGCAGCTCGAAATTAACCTTCTGAAGACCCACAATATAGACCCTCAGTCCATTTTTTACTGCAATCTCTCAATTCTACCTACCCAAATAGGTAGATCCGTGATTGGGACTTCAGTCAAGGTTTTCAACCAGTATTGTACCTCGGTTAGAATACATAACTCTAAGGACCCTGCCCAACCGCTGGTTCTCCACCCCAACATCAAGTTGGGTTCACACTGGTTGCTCCCCTCTTGGTTACCGCAAATCCGTGATTGTGCAGTAGATGACCTTTATTTTCAGGACTCAATTGGCTTCTCCGGGGACCTGATGTCCAAATTTGACATTCCCTCTCAGTACATATTCAAGGTATTCCAGCTGAGACACCTCATAGTCAAGGATTTTGGTTTGGTGAAAAAGGTGTCTAGTATCCAACCTCTTTTAGAGTTGCTTAAGTCCTGGGCCATCGAACCCCATTCCATTGCCAAACTCTATGCACACCTCCTTCTCAGCAAAGCCCTGAAGTTTTATCTGGCTCCAAGGTGTGGGATACACTGTTTGTTAACTCCCCTATCTTGGAATCAGGTGTGGTCAGATTTACAGCATTTCTCTCACTAGATAGAAATAAACTCACACAGTTTTATATAGTCAATAATATGTACTACACTCAGTAAATTTAGTCAAATTTGGGAAAGCAAGTTCTCCTAATTGTACTAGGTGTGGCGTTGACCAGGGGAATATTCTGCACATATTTTGGGCTTGTGAAAAAGTTGCCCCTTTGTGGAGACATATTCGGGATAGTTTGAATCCACTTTTGGGCCTACAGGACTTATTTACACCCGAAATTTGTGTGTTAGGAATTTATTCCACTATCAAAGTTAATGAAAGGAAACACCACATGGCCCTCATTTCGATGGCTGTCAAAAGATTAGTTCTTCGCCACTGGGTAGATCAATCTGAAATCTCATACCAGGAATGGGTGGCAGAAATGTCACAAGGTCCTAAAATTGAAAAACTGATTGCCAGTTCTAGGCATGCCTTGTCAGCTTTCCATAAAGTAAATTAAATTATATGCCCTGTACCTCCATTAGGATCCCATGTGGGGTTCTTCATTCCCCCCTCTCCCTTTGATTTGCTATTACTGTGCAACTCGCCTTGGCTGTTTTTCCTACCCCCTCCTTCTTCTCTTCTTTTCTTTTCTTCTCCTTTCTTCTCTTTACTTCTCTTTACCTTTCTTCTCCTTTGTCTATTTACGGGCTTTAACTCTCTCACTAGAGCCTTATTGCTGTTGGTGGCGGTATCCTCCTGGGAAGGGGGGGTGGTGGGGGTTTGGGGGGGAGGGTTGTTGTTGCTTTTTTCCCTTTCATGACTTACCATGTTTCTTATCACAATTGTATTTTGATCCTTGTTCTTTATCTGTTTGCTAAAATAAATAAAGTGTGAATTTCAAAAAGAAAACCACTGCTATATGTGATGACCTACTGAAGGAACCCTCTCGAAGTAAGATTGTACAGTTCTGTAGGAACTTACCGTAACAGTAGATCTTCGAGAGAGGTTCCTTCAGTAGGTCATATTTTCCCTCCTTCCTTTCCCTTTTTGCTTTATATACAGGGAGTCCAAATCCTGTTTGCTCCTGCTGTCAGGCCTCTTCCAGACTCCAGCAGGAGAACTGGAGGGCGGGCGTGGGGACCACCCACTATATACGGTCACGTTGACGTCAGTGACATGATGTTGGGTGGACGGTCCCCTGTCAGGCATTGCTAGAAAAGTCTGCCATGCGACCCAGATGCCAGGTGGTTATAGTCCTATATGTGATGACCTACTGAAGGAACCTCTCTCGAAGATCTACTGTTACAGTAAGTTCCTACGTAACTGTACTTTTTAGGGACAGAGGTACTAGGATCCTGCGGGTGCAAATCGTTTAGTTAGCATGCTGGCATCCAGCCATTATTGATACCTCACGATGCCACACACTAATCAATAAACACTGCCGATGCGTAAACCACCTCAGTTTTTACTTTTTTTTCCTTTTGTGGAGTGTGTACTGTGGAAGCAAATGGAGCCTAAATTCTTGTGTTTCTTTCTTTTGTTTTAATTATTTTTCCAAAAATGCCCAGTTCAGCTTCTAAAAAGTGGTTCATAAAAGCACCCCCTTTCTGGTGTCGCCCTGCGGAAAAAATATTTCTAGGGACATGGATATGTTGTTCATCCACACTGTCTGGCAGGTATCCTTGCCACTTTAAATCTTGCCGGAAGGTCTTCAAGCTGGCTCCTTCCACCCACCGGGTGGTAAAACTCTCAGCTCCGCCCCATGACGTCAGATCTTCCTTACCGCTTGGAAGCTCAGGTTCCCTCCTTGACGCTCTGCATATAAGACTGGTTCCTAATTCTTCGGTTTTGCGAATTTAAAGGTTTTTGCACTTCTAGACTTCGGTCTTCTATCCCTCGCGGCTGCGATGGACAAAAAGGGTTCCTGCAGTAGGTCTTCACATATAGGACTGTGGCCCCTGGCGTCAGGTTCCAACAGCAAACTTTTAGATAGCAATCATCAACGTGGACCGCCCCCGACGTCAAGTGAAACGACGTCAGCCTGACTATAAAAGGGTGTGGTCCTGCGTCCGCCCTCCAGTTCTTTCCCACCGTCACCTCAGTTCATTCGGCTCATGAGATAGAACAGCGATCTAACACCTGCGCGTCAATCGAAGTTTTTTCTTCATACCTTAAATTATTTTTCTTCAATTATTTGACCGATTGTGTGTCAACTCGTGTCAAGAAGAAGTGCTCGAAGTGCAGAGCCAAAATCCCACATGGGGACGACCATTCCCACTGCCTCTTGTGCTTAGGCCCCAAGCACAACTCTGCCGAGTGTGCCATCTGCCAGGCCTTCAATCAAGCCACCAGGACCAGGCGCAAGCGGACCCTCGACGCCCACCTCCTTACCTGGCGGCTGGCATCGATGGAAAAGAAGCTCCAAGAATTGAGGGAGAGGTCGTCGTCACCAGCCCCCAGAAAAAAGAAGAGCAAGGAGAAGTGCTGGGACAGGAGTCCGTCGCGATGTGGGAGGCCTGCTCCATAAACCGTGAGTACTCCTTCTGGTGCCCCGTCTGCCTCTTTGGGCCAAGCACCTTCTCCCCCTCCTGCTGAGGTAAGCAGGCAGTTGGGGTAGCCTCTCTCGAGGTTTCAGTTGTGTCTCCTCCTAGCACCGCCGGTAAGTCTCCCCTCAACCCTGTTGATGGGGGCATGGCTTTGACCGATAAGCCTAGCAGCAGCCGTCCCGCTGCCACTAGCCCGGTTAGGTCCGATCAGTCGGACGGCGGATCCTCCATCATCCTCCCGGACTCCTCTCGCCCGTCGGGCTCCCACGAGGCCCCGGACGCCGGTCAGAGTGTGCTGTCGAGACACCCTGCATCCCTCCGGGTCCTGCACCCCAGGGATTTGCCACCCGATCCTGCTCTGTCCCTGTTGATAGGATCGTTGTTCAACCTTTCGTTGGGGTCCCTTCCAGAGCTTCCCCCTTCACCAGGTCTGTTGCCGCCTCCGGACAGGAGTCCGCCGCTGACTAAGGATCCTGATATGGAGCCCCCCTCTTGGGACCTTCGGGGGCCTTCCCAGATCCCACGCCACCCAATCGCCCTATGGCACCTCCCCCGGTATGTCCAATCAGACCTCCTGGTGGTCTTCCACAGCCAGACCCCCAGCCACCACAACTGAGCAGCCCACCATCGACTCCTCAGTACCCGACACCAGGCCGCGTGCCTCCGATGCCAGGATACCCGACCCCGGGATAACCTGGGTATGACCCTTATGGCTATTCTCCTGGATTGCCAGGTTCTCAGTACCCTTATTGGCAATACCCGCAGTACCCAGGTTACCCGGATTACCAGCCTCCTCCTCCAGTGCCAAATCGGAGACAATCCCCACATGGTGGCAGGATGCCAGGACCCAGCTCATCACGGGGCTTAGGCAGTCTGTGGGAGACATCCCTCTTTCAAGGGCCCCTCCCCCACTGATACCGTCCAGCAGAGCAGCAGGTGATCTACCTATAGGCTCATCTGGGGCAGACCCTTTCATCCCCAGTGGTTCTGAGCCTTCTGACACGGACTCTGATTCCGAGCCTGCGGACCCTCTGTCCCCAGTCGAGGTATTACCCAAGGAATCCCCCAAATCTCCTCCAGAGGATCCTTCCTTTGGGGACCTTTTGCGCACTATTCAGGCAGCAGAAGGCTGGCCTTCCAAAGAAGTGGATCCCCACCGTAAGAGGCTGGCGGAACATTTGTATCTAGCCACTACGGACCCTCTACCCATCCCCCGCTGGATGGGTCCTCATGAGGATCTGGTGACTACTATCTGGCAGCAGCCATCATCCATCCCGGCTGTCTCCAGAAAGGCAGATTGTACCTACTATCCCCCGGAGGGGATTCAACATCTCACGACTCATCCCAAAGCTGACTGTGGTGAACACTGCCGCCCACGACCGGTCAGCGCAACCAAAGCATTTGAGTTCCTTGCCTCCCGACAAGGACTCTCGGCAGCCTGGATCAGTTTGGCGGAAGGTTTATTCCTCTTCCTCTTGTGCCATCCTGTCCCTCAACTATGTTTCACACATGGTGGCATTCCAGAAGGCCTCTCTCTCTCCGAGCTGGAGAGGGATCTTTAGAAGGTCCAGGATGATTCGCTCCATAATAGCTGGACAAAGTCAGAATGGGAAAGTCTTCTTGTCGTCATGCTTTGCGTGCAACATTTGACTCAGTAGACTCAGTGGCTAGGGCGGCAGCCACGGGGATCTGCATCTGTCGCCTTTCTTGGCTTCGGATTGCAGGTTTGGCACAAAATGTCCAGTGTTCCCTTCTGGACGCCCCTTTTATGGGTTCCATCCTTTTTGGTGGCAATGCCAAAGATATTATTATCTGGCTGCAAGAGAGCAGACGCTTCCTTCGGGACGTATGCTCAATGTACCAAACGGGGCAGAAGAAGCAGCAGCCTTTTCGTCACCAAAGGAGATAGAACAAAGACCAGGAGTAGCGTTAGGGCAAGCAGCGAGGCCCCTGGTTGGGAGCCCAAACCCCAGGCCAGTTCCCAAGAAGCGGCCTCAGGGGCAAAAGCTCCCCTCGGCGTCCTGACTCCTTTCTCCTCCTTCTGCTACCTCCAGCAGTCATGGAGGAATCGGTAGGAGGGAGGTTCGGCCTCCACCTGGAAGGGTGGAGGTTCTTCACCGCAGAAGCATGGGTGCTTCAACTCATCCAGCAAGGTCACTCAATAGAGTTTTCCGAGATCCCTGCCCCTCATCCTCAGGGACGGTCTTTTTATCCAAGGGATCAGATCCCCATAGTCTTCCAGGAGATACAGGACTTCCTGTTATAAGCAGCCATAGAACCCGTCCCTCAAAACCAGCTAGGAAGGGGATTTTACTCTCACTTCTTCCTAGTTCCAAAGAAGATGGGCGATCTGAGACCGATCCTGGACCTCAGCATGCTCAACCTCTTAGTCGAGTACAAGAAGTTTCGCATGCTGACCATTCAGGGGCTTCTGCCGCTGCTCCAAACAAATTCTTGGCTGTGCTCTCTGGACATGCAGGATGCCTACCTGCATATCCCTATCCTCCCGGCCCACCGTCACTTCCTCTGTTTTACTTTTCAGAAGAACCATTTTCAGTTCCGAGCACTCCCCTTTGGCCTTTCCTCGGCCCCCTGGATGTTCACCAAGTGTTTAGCGGTGGTTGCGGCTTGTCTTCGCCGCCAGGGCATTTACGTGTTCCCATACCTGGACGACTGGCTCCTCGCAGCACCCTCTCCGAACAGCCTGAAAGAATTTCTTTCTTTCACTCTGAGATTGTTTGCTCTTCTGGGTATCCCGGTCAATTTGCCCCAGTCCCAGCTAGTACCATCTCAATGGCTCCAATTCATTGGAGCAGTACTAGACACAGTTCAGAGCAAGGCTTTTCTGCCATCAGATCAAGCCAAGACCCTAGTTTCTCAAGCCACTCTCGTGGCCCATGCTCGGTGGATACCAGCACATGCTGTGCTTTGTCTTTTGGGACTGATGGCTGCGGCCATTCCCACAGTCCCCTTGGCCTGACTCCACATGAGGGTCACCCAATGGTCTCTTCGAGTCCAATGGGATCAGAGGACGGACGACATGACTCAGATGGTCATAATCTCCAACAGCCTACAGAGAGATCTTTGCTGGTGGCAAGGTCTTTCCAACCTGTCACAGGGAGTCCCCTTTCCATTCCCCTATCCCAACCCAGATCCTTACCACGGAGCCTCAGACTTGGGCTGGGGAGCCCATCTGGGGGTTCACAAGACACGAGGGTCTTGGTCCGACCAGGAGCTTCTGCTCCATATCAACGTTCTGGAGACCAGAGCAGTTCTGTACGCCCTCCAGGTGTTTCAGTCCCTTCTATTACCGGGATCACTTCTTGTCTAGACTGACAACATGTCAACTGTCTGGTACATCAACAAACAGGGAGGAACTCGCTCATACCCTCTCTGCAGAGAAGCAATGAGAGTTTGGTACTGGGCAATTCAACATAGCTTTTTCCTGACAGCAGTCCACATTCCAGGCGTAAGCAACGTCCTGGCGGACGGTCTCAGTCAATCAGTGGCCAGGGCTCATGAGTGGGAATTAAAGCTAGAGGTAGTCAAAGATCTTTTTCTTCGATGGGGTCAACCAGAGACACCATCATTTTCATCCTGCCTAGCCCTTGGGTCTAGAGAGGAAGCATGGTTCTAGGAGTATTCACTCCTATTTTTTCTACTTACATTTTTCTAGGTCTCTGGTGGAAAAGAACTGAAGAGGCGGTAGCGGATCGCCTTTTATAGTTGGGCTGACATCCTCATCTGACATTGGGGCGGTCCTGCTGATGATTGCTATCTACAAGTTTGCCATTGGAACCCTGGCGCCAGAGGCACGAGATCCTATATGTGAAGACCTACTGCAGGAACCTCTCTCGAAGATCTACTGATCTTCCTGGACATAAGTTTCCACCACTCATTCACACTATTGGGATCTGCACCGGAGGCACTAGGACCCATCGGGAGCAAACTTTTTGCTGGAGGGTCGACACCAGAGATGGCGCCGTGCACTAGCTCGCGTGGCAATGCCTATCTCGGCGTCAACCCTCCAACCGCCTCAGTCCCTTTTATCCCGCCGTCGAGTGCGCTTCAGTAACGACGTCGCTCGCCTGTCGGGAGTCAAACTTCAAACTAGCAGCATAGTTTTCAGTTTATTTTTTTGTAGTATTATCTCGATATAGTATCGCTTAAGTTTATTCTATTTTAATATACAATAAAGAAGTCTCAGCCTACTTGGTGAGTCGACCATGAACAGGTCAGGTGGCGGTGGGAGACTCATTGAAAACTATTCAGTCAGTTGGGCTGGGTCGGTCCGCCTCCTTCTCCGAGCAGGGGTCGACAACAGTCAGTCCAATGCCGAGGATGGCGGTCCCCGGAGGCATAAAACAAGCGTCGCATTCTCGGTACCGTTAGGCCCTCGAAACTCTTCTTGACCCACAGGTCTAAAGAAGGCATCACTCGAGTCGCCGCTGATATGTCTGCGGGTTGGCTCATTATCGTGGCTGTTGCGGTCTCCTCGCCAGATCGCCAACTTCTGCTTCGGTAGCCGCCGTCTTGACATCGAGTCCTACCGCCTGGTGAGGTCTTCAGATGGCAGTTTCATCAGTGGGCGCTCTTATGGAGCAATGGGTTCGAAGGTTGGTTCTGCTACCTGGCTCGGTTGCCCGCGAGGACGCCAGGCTTGTCGGGTGACCAGGTAGGCGGTTGGACTTTCCTGGTTGCGTGGCACCTTTCTGGTGCCGGCGACTCCAGCGCTTAGGTGTTCCCCCCTCCACATGGCTGCGGCGCAGAGCCACACCGATGCCCTATCTCCTGCTATTTTCCTTCTAACCATGTTTCTCAGGGTCCTGGGATGATTTGACGCCGTCCATGGCGTCTGCAGAACTGTCGGCACCATTTTACGCATCAGCGAGGGCTTAGCCGGCGCCGATCGCGGTGTCGTGGAGCTTCTCGGCGCCTTCTGCGGTGCCGTGTGCCTTCTCGGCACTGTCCGCGGTGCCGGGCGGCTTCTCGGCGCCGTCCTCGGCGCCGCGTTGTTCTTTGGCGCCGTTTTCGGTCCCGTTTGCCTCCTCGGCGCCGGGAGTTCTCGAGGACTCCTCTTTCCTCTCAATTCTTCCTTCCTCTTCTGTATTTCACTCCTTTCCTGTCCAAACAGTCCTCCCTGGACTATCAGGAGATGACGTTGAGCCTGACCCAGACCTTCGGTTGGGTGATGAAGTGGACGAAGCAGGATCTTTCACTGCTACAGAGCCTGTGGTTGAGGACCTGTCCTTTAAGTCTCTGTTGAAGAACCTGAGCTCCACTCTTTCTCTCCAGACTACAGACATCGATCCTGGGAAGCGGTTAAGACTCCAATATCTTCGTGCTTCGGAGATCCCTATGGATTTGACTCCTCTGATTCAACCTTCCTTCGAGACGCTGTCTCAAATGGTATGGAATAATCCTGCTCTTACCCCTTCGGTGGCTAAATCCATTGATAGGAAATATTCAGCCCCCAAGTATCGTCCCATTTTGGCATCTCAAGCGTTGCGGATCCTATTGTAGTCCTGGCAGAGAATGATAAGGTCGTTCTTCCTCAAGCTACTACAGATCGACCTATTAACAAAGAGTCTCATAATATTGATACATTAGGTAAGAGAGTCTTTGCTGCGTACACTTTAAGTATGCGTATTGCCGGTTACCAGGGCTATTTTTCTCAGTATGAGTATATCCTGTGGCAATCTATCAAGCAAATGGTTGAAGCTCTTCCGGACTCGGACTCTAAGTCAGAGCTTCTTCTGACCATTACCAGAGGTATTGAATCTAATAACCAACAGGTCAAAGCAGCCATGGATGCTTTCGACACTGCTTCTTAGTTCAGCAGCCGCTGGTATTGTCGCTGCTTGCGTCTCTCCTGTGCGTGCCGGGCTCGCGAATGATGCACAGCAGCAGGTGATGGCGTTGCCCGCTGGCTACGTATCTTTTGGTCCTCAGGTAGAGCAGAAATCTGGGGCTACTCAGAAGACTAGGTCGGCCATTAAGCTAGCTGGGCCCTCCTACCCCTCTCGGGGGCATGTCCGATGGCGTCAGTTTCATAATCGTTGAGTCCTTCGAGAGCAGGGGCAGAGGAAGTTTCCATAAGAACCAACCTGCAACCTCAAAGAAGGCGCAACAGAAGCGCCAAGGCCCAAAGCGCCCTAGCGCTGCCTTATAGTGCCGGCCCAGTTCCATCTCAGCTGCCGAGGTGGACTTTTCCTCTCCGGTTGGGAGGTAGTCTGATGCACTTCTACAACCAGTGAAAGTCCATAACCTCAGACAAATGGGTCCTTCGGATAATTCGCAGAGGTATTCTCTCAATTTTCTGGAGACCCTCCGAATAATCCTCCCAAACAACAACCCAGGCTGTCAATCCTTCAGTCAGACCTTCTCGCCCAAAGACCAGGGCCTTCTGAACAACAGGGCAGTAGAACTGGTGCCTCTGCATCAGCGAAACACAGGGTTCTACTCCCACTACTTTCTGGTTCAAAAGAAGTCTGGGGTATGTCGCCCCATTCTAGACCTCAAGCTAAAACAAATTTCTCCCCAGGAGATATTCAAAATGATTTCTCTAGGAACCCTGTTACCTTTGCTTCATCAACACGACTGGCTAGCCTCCCTGGACATGCGGACGCTTACCAGCACATTCCTATTCACCCAAGGCATCACAGATTCCTGAGGTTTGTGGCTCTGGGTCAACACTATCAGTTCAAGTCCTGCCCTTTGGGCTATCCTCGGCGCCATGAGTCTTTACAAAGTGTTGTGCAGTTCTGCATAAGCATCTCAGGAAGCTTCGGAATCTGGTGTTTCCCTACTTGAGCGACTGGCTCTAGCAAGCCCTTCCAGACAGGGGACCCTGGAAGCCGTTCAGATGGCCTCTAGCTTCTTACGTCCATGGGAGTTCTGCTGAATCTAAAGAAGTCACAGTTGCAGCCCTCCCAGAGACTCCTTTTCATAGGGACTCTACTGGACACCTCTTGCACAAGGCTTTCCTTCCAGAGGACAGAAGCCGATATCCTTCAGATGGCCCGTTACATTGGGAGAACAGATCAGTTACAGCTCTCTCAATGCAATGTATGTTAAGCCTCATGGCATCCTCAGTGTTCACTGTACCCTAGCTCGGCTACACATGAGAACCACCCAATGGATGCTCAGTGCTCAGTGGTCCCCAACCACTCACCCACAGTCTTATCCCATCAAGGTGACAGAACCCTTACAGAGGTCTCTCACCTGGTGGTCTCAAGAAACAATCTCCTGGAAGGATTTCCCTTTGCTCCTCTGGATCATCAAATCACCATCACCACAGGCGCGCAAGCTAGCAGGATGGGGGGCCATTGTCGCTCTCCACACTCAAGGTGTATGGACTCAACTCGAGGCCAGCTTCATAAATGTCCTAGAGATGAGCCGTCCCGTTATGCGGTCCGGGCTTTGAAGGACATCCTCTGTCACAAGAACATTCTCCTTCAAGCGGACAACAAAGCTGTGATGTATTACATCCAACAAGCAGGCGATGCTCACTCTTACCCCTTATGCAGGAAGCGATGAGGGTGTGGGAATGGTGCTGAACAAATCTCTTATTCAGCGGTCTACCTGCAGAGGTGTACCAAAGCGACTTGGGACCGTCTCAGCAGAACAGAGGCAGATCCTCACGAGTGGTTTCTCGACTCAACCATAGTTCAATCACTATTCGAAGAGTGGGAACTCAGACCTGGACCTTTCACTCCCCTCAGCATAAAATTGCCTCTCTTCTACTCCAGAAATCCAGGGTCTGGCTTTTCTGTCAGGATGCGTTCAGGCTGCGGTGGACAAAAGCGCTTTCTTTGCCTCACGCCTCTTCCTCTAATTCAGAGTATACTTCTCAAATTCGAGGTCCCAGGGACCAAGATGATTCTCATTGCTCCTCTTGGCCTCGACAACTATGGTTTCCTCTACTCAACAATATGTTGGAGCCCTCCCGAGACCACTCCCCTACAGATGAACCTGTTGACTCAGGGTCGGTGGTCCATCCCAACCTGAGATCGCTTCACCTTCACGCTTGGCTCCTGAAGAGGTAGATGTGAACCGATTCAATGTCTCTCGAAGAGTTTCAGACATTCTTCTGCTGCTTTCGAAGCCAGCTACTCGAGCTACATCAAGTGGGCGTTTTCGCTCTGGTGTGCAAAGTCCTCTTGGAATCCCTTTTCCTGTCCACCAGACAAGGTTTTGGAGTACCTTTTGGACCTCTCAAATTCAGGTCTTCAGTACTCTACAGTCAAAGTTCACCTTAGTGCCATTTCAGCGTATCATGAGCCGTTTTCTTCTTTGTCTCTGGCTCAGTTACCTATGGTTAAAGAGATTTCTTAAAGGAATTCTGCACCAGACCCCTATAAGACATCCGGTTGCAGCCTGGGACATTAACCTTGTGCTGACATGTCACTCGAAACCTTCGAACCTCTGGCTACCTGTGAGCTAAAATTTCTCACCTGGAGAAAGCGGCCTTCCTAGTGGCGTATTACCTCAGCCCATAGGGTCTCTGAGATACATGCCCTGGTTACAGACCCTCCGTATACTGTGTTCCATAAGGACAAAGTAGTTCTTCACACTCATCCTAAATTTCTTCCCAAGGTTGTGTGAATTCCATCTAAACCAACCTTTTGGTCCTTCCTCTTACTTTGCGGACTTCCAAAATGAAGGAGCGATCTCTTCATTCCTTGGATGTTAGAGAGCCTTGCATTTCTATCTAGATAAGACCAAGTTTCATAAAACCCAACAACTTTTGTTTCCTTCAGCGAGACCGGCTGGGTCAACCTGTCGCTATCAGATGCATCTCATCGTGGCTAGTGGCATGTCTGACATTGCTATTCCATGGCACAGGTTAAATTGGAAGGTAGGAGTTTACGCTCACTCTACCAGAGTGGTCGCGGCATCTAGCGGAAGTCGCAATGTTCGAGTTGCAGACATCTGCAATGCCGCCACCTGGAGCTCAGTGCATACCTTGGTTAAGCATTGATGCACTGGATGTTCATGCCAGGCGACATTCCACCTTTGACAGAACTATCCTTAATGGACTACTGTCCTAGAAGCGTGAGCTCTTGGTCTTCCTGCCGCCTCTCGGGGATTATTAGCTCGAGTACTCTCCCAATAGTGTGAATGAGTGGTGGAGACTTATGTCCAGGAAGATATGAAAATTACGTACTACGGTAATTCTTGATCTTCTTGGACAGTCTCCACCACTCATCCTACCCCCCTCCATCCCGAGCTCACCACTGTGTTGGTCTTCACTCCCTCAAATCTTTAGGCCGTGAAGACTTCTTTGTTGACCCTTCTTGCAGGGTCGCCCGGACTACCTTATGTCCGGTCTTAGAGTTCAGGTTACTCTTCGTTAGTTGCGCTGCACCTCCTTGGTAAAAAGGTGCATGAGGGCGGTTGGAGGTCGGCCTTGAGATAGTCATTGCCCGTGAGCTAGTGCTCGGCGCCATCTCTGGTGTCGACCCTCCAGCAAAGTTTGCTCCCGATCGGTCCTAGTGCCTCCGGCGCAGATCCAGTAGTGTGAATGAGTGGTGGAGACTCGTCCAAGAAGATCAAGAATTACGGTAGGTACGTAATTTTCATTTATGGTAAGTTCTTATGTAACTGCAATTTCAAACAACATGAAGTCTTGCTATATTATGACATATGCAGTATAACCCAAGTTAGAACTGCTCCGGAGGTGAAAGAGTTAACTTCCATGCAGGGCATGGAATCTTGAGCGCAAGCTCGGTTGAACACTCTGTCTGTTGAAGCTCAAACTTAAACTGTCAGATTCTTTACTCCGCCTCACTGAACCGTCGCTCCGGAGATTCCTCCTGCTGCTCGGTTTGTTTGTCGGTTTTAAAGAGTAATTCTCGGTTTATTTTACTGAAATTTAACCGCAGTCGTCGGTTCAAGCTCTGTCTGTGGTATTGTAAATAATAGATAAGCTTACTTTTATTTTCTTTTGTGGGAACTTTAACGTCTTTTTCGGTTCGGTTTGAACGATCAGAGGGTTAAAAATTACTTTCTAAGCCCTTTAGAGTGCGGTTCCGGTTCTTATCGGTTCTAAAAAACAGATTTTATTACGGTTTTCCACGACCTGACACGGTTGGGAACCGATAAGAGTCTTGCTGATGGATTGCCGTTAACGGGCAAGTTTTGGTTAGGCTGGCACTATGTCTGAGAAACCAAAGAAAACCGGACCCACTGGGTTTCAGCACTGTGGCCTCTGTGGGAAGCCTTTGCCAAGGCTGACCCACACCATATGTGTATATTGTCTGGGGTTTGACCACCTCAATGCAGACTGCCAAATTTGTAGAATTTTCCTGCTGCCACCGTGGAAAAAAAGAGTTGGTAGGCTCAGGGAAAGGGAGGTCAAAAAGTCCGCTGACCCGGATGGCCAGCCCGGTTCGGTTGCAACCGAACCTGAGGGAGTGCCCTCTGACCAGGGCGTTGCTTCCTCGGGCAAACGAAGAGCCAGCTCTGAGGAGCCAGTTCCAACTAAAAGGGCTAGAAGGTCAGCTAGTTTGGGGCCAAAAGTTCTTTCTCCAACCGCTGAGGAAATAGCCCAAGCTATTCAAATTGTCCAGTCTCTTTCCCCAGTTCTGTCCGAACCGGCACCATTGGGTAAGCGCCCAGTTAAGTCGGTTTCTCTCTCTGTTCAAGATTATGATTTTGAAGATTTTTTATGAACCAGGGGAAGGGGAGGAGGGGTACGAGGAGAGTGAGTGTGATTTTGACAGTCTGGATGTGCCCATTGAACCGGACATCTCTCCAGACAGACCTTCAGGAGTATCCCCTCCCAGGCTATCCGAGTCCCCTTCTCATTTTTGGTTTTACAAGAAAGTTGCTGACACTTTGCAAACCCCTGTTGAGGAAGCTGTTGATGATCAAGAAGAGCCTGATTTTGTGGAAATGATGGATATTCCAGAGTCTAGGAGACTGTCTATTCCCTTGCATAAATCTTTTAGGAAACAGACAGTAAAAATTCTGAAAACTCCTCATTCTATCCTCCTGTGGATAAAAGGATGGACAAGAAGTATGCTTTATCAGGCTCTGATATGGAGTTTCTATCTCAGCAGTGCAGCCATGTGGGGGTAGTGCAGGCTGCAGCCTGTGACAAGACTAATATTCCTCTGGCCTCTCACCCTCTTGAAAAGGATTCCAGGAGGATGGATGCCATGGCAAAAAAGCAGTACATGGCAGCATCTTTGGGACTCAGACAGGCAAATTATATGGCTTACACAGCTAGGTACCAGAAATCCAGGTGGGATACTGTCCTGGCCCTAGCAAAACAGGCCCCTGAACAGCTTGCCAAGGAGCGGGAGCAGGTGGCTGCGAATGGTATTGAGGCATCCAAGGTGCAATTTCATGCTGCTGTAGACTCTAATGATGTTTCATCTAGAGTTATGGCTACATCTGTGTCTCTTCGCAGAATGGCCTGGCTCAGATGTACTGCCCTGTCACAGGATACCCAGTCTAAGGCTATGGATTTTCCTGTTGTGGGAAATTCTCTGTTTGGGGAGCAGACAGAGAATTATATGAAGAAAATGGATGAGTATATTACCACCTATAGGAGTGCACAGGCCAAAGAAAGGCAAGCCACTCCTCAAAGGCAGCATGTCAGGGGCAGGGTCAGGCCTTTTCATAGGCCATTTTACCAAGCCCAGGCCTCCTCTTCTGCTTATGCCCAGAGGGGGTTCTTTAGAGGAAGGGGCAGAAGGGGTTCTAGTAAGCCTGCTTCTACCTCAACCCAGACCCACCAGAAACAGGCTCCTGATGGGGTAGCCAGGGCTGATTCTCCACCACCGGTGAGGAGCAGGCTGGCTTACTTTGTCCAGGACTGAAGTCTTTTAACATCAGACAAGTGGGTCCTGGAAGTAGTAAGCCAGGACTGGTTCTCAGCTAAAAATTTCCGAAGATGAGAGCCAGATCTTTCCACCTGCAAACCCATCAGAGGCACTTGCCCTGGAAGCAGAAGTTTCTGCCCTCCTGGCTCTCAGAGCCGTGGAAAGGGTTCTACCCATACACCAGGGCAAAGGGTTGTACTCCAGGTACTCCTTACCCCAAAAAGACCGGAGAATGGGGCCCATTCTGGATCTCAGGTATCTAAACAAGCACCTTTTAAAACCAAAGTTCAAAATGGTGACCCTAGGGATTATTTACCCTCTCTAAGGCCAGGGGACTGGCTCGCCTCCCTGGACCTCAGGATGCCTACTTCCATGTTCTTATCAGAAGCTCCCACGCCAAGTACCTCAGATTCGAACTGCCCTCAGGCCATTACCAGTTCAGAACAATGCCCTTGACCTCTCCTTGGCTCCAAGGGTGTTCACAAAATGCCTGGCAGTAGCAGTTGCTCATTTAAAAGGCAAAGATTGCCATCTTCCCTTACCTGGACGACTGGCTCATTGTAGGCCAGTCTCCAGACTAGGTCAACTTCATTTGCAAGTAACCAACAGCTGCTTACATCTCTAGGTTTCCTTCTCAATCTTCCAAAGTCAGTTCTGAGCCTGTCCAGCTTCTCACCTTCATAGGCGCAGAATTGACACAAAAAAGCCAGAGCCTTCCTTCCTCTGGAGAGAGCAAAGGACCCTGGTGTCTCTGGCCTCCTCTTTCTCCCTGCAGGTCTCGACCAGCAAGGCATTTTCTACAGCTCCTGGGGCACATGGCTGCTTCTACAGCAGTAGTGCAGGGGTGAGATTTCAGATGAGGGACATTCAGTTCCATTTGAGAGCCTTTGCTCTCAAAGGACGGATCCCTAACCAAATTGATTCCAGTGACTCGAACCCTGATCCAGGCCCTTCAGTGGTGGCAGGATCAGAACAATCTGAGACAGGGGTCCTTCACCCCCAGTCTGATTCCTTGACCTTACTACAGATGCATCCCTCTTGGGGTGGGGAGCTCACATGGCACCTTTCCACCCAAGGGCTGTGGTCCCCCAGGAATCCCTGCTCCACATCAATTTGCTGGAACTCAGAGCAGTTTTTCTAGCACTTCAGGTTTTCTCCACATCTGTCCAGAACAAGGTAGTTCAGGTCAGAACAGACAATACCACTACAATGTGGTACATCAACAAGCAAGGGGGCACTCGGTCTATGGCCTTGTGCACCGAAGCAATGAAGTTGTGGTCTCTGGCTTGCTCTCTGAACGCCTCCCTTACGGCAGTTCACCTCCCAGGCAAGGACAATGTCCTAGCGGATGCTCTCAGCAGGATTTCCCAGGGCCATCACGAATGGGCACTGGATCCCCTAGTACTGGAGGTAATATTTGCCAGATGGGGCACTCCGCAAATAGATCTCTTTGCAGCCCCAGAGAATCACCAACTTCCCCTTTTTTGCTGCAGGCCCCCAGTGTTGGGCTCAGTCCCTCTGGATGCCTTCCTTCTCAGTTGGGAAGGGAAGTTTCTCTATGCTTTTCCCCCCTTCCCCTTCTTTTCAAAGTGCTAGTCAGAATCAGATCTCAATCCTGCAAGATGATCCTGATTGCTCCAGATTGGGCCAGGCAGCCCTGGTACCCTCCTCATGTCTTAGCAGTCCACCCTCCCCTATGCCTTCCCAGGAATCACAACCTGTTAACCTGTGCCCAGGGGAGAGTTTGGTATCCGAACCTCAAATCTCTCAATCTCAAGGCTTGGCTCTTGAAGAGTTAGATTTGCTGACCTACACCTTTCTCAAGGTGTATTGGATATCTTGAAGGCCTCTAGGAAGCCTTCCACCAGGGCTACCTATAATTCAAAATGGAAGATATTTTCCATATGGTGTGCTGGTAAACATATTTCCTCAGAATCTGCTGTGTGCCTACGATCCTGGATTATTTGGTGCATTTGAATTCCTTGGGGCTGAGACCAGCTACCCTAAAAGTGCACTTGGCAGCTGTGTCTGTCTTCTTGTCAGTAGGTAAGCCCTCTTCTTTATCAGCTCACCCTGTGTTCTCCAAGTTTTTTAAAGGGTTGCTTCACACCAATCCCCCGTTCAGGGATCCTGCCCCTGCTTGGGATCTTAATATTTGCATCGCTCAGCTTATGCAACCCCCTTTTGAGCCATTGTCTTCAGCAGAGCTGAAGTACTTGACTTGGAAAACTGTGTTTCTGGTAGCCATCACCTCTGCCAGGTGCATAAGTGAGCTACAAGCCTTGTCAGTGGAGCCTGATTTCATCTCCTTTCATAGAGATAAGGTAGTCCTCAGGACTAACAGGAAGTTTTTGCCTAAGGTGGTTTCAGACTTTCACCTTAATCAATCCATGTCTCTCCCTGTGTACTTCACTGACCATTCCTCCTCTGGTGAGAGGAGACTGCACAGTTTAGATGTCAAAAGAGCCCTTAGTTACTATATAGAGCGTACCAAGGGTCACAGGTTCGAATCCTTCCAATTGTTCCTCACCTATGGTGAGGTTGGTAAAGGGAAACCTGCCACTAAAAGATCCATTGCCAGGTGATTGTCTCTTGTATCAATTCTGTTCTGAAAAACTGGTAAGGTTCCTCCCTCAGGCCTGAGGGCTCACTCTACCAGAGGTACAGCTGCATCTCTGGCTGCTGCCAGGACATTTCTATCCTAGAGATATAGCAAGCAGCTACCTGGAAAACAGTTCACACTTTTACTAAGCATTACTCCTTGATATCCAGGCTAGAGTGATGCTCGATTTGGCACAGTTGTGCTCAAAGCCTATATTTCAAGTAGGTTCTGTCCCTCCTCCATGGAGGTACTGTTGTGATGCATATGTCATAATATAGCAAGGCTTCATGTTGTTTGAAGAAAAATTACTCACCTTAGTAATGTTGTTTCTTCTAATGGAGTCTTGCTATATTATGACCTCCCCCCCCAGCCTGCCCCTCTCAGAACCTCTGTTTTTGGGATGTGGGTGGGCAGTGCAATGTTGGCACTTCTTTGATGCCCACTTTATTTCACCCTTCTAGGGTGCTTAGGTGTTATGCTTAAGTTTTCTTCTTGAATCCCCCGACTTGAGTCTTTGTTTTGGGATCAAGATCAAAAAGGTGTTTTTCTAGTTAGTAGCCAGCGGCTAGTGTAGGTTTTCGGCTTCCACACAGAACCTTAGTGAGTTTTTGCTCGTAAAGATCTGACAGTTTAAGTTTGAGCTTCAACAGACAGTGTTTTCAACCGAGCTTGCGCTCAAGATTCCATGCCCTGCATGGAAGTTAACTCTTTCACCTCCGGAGCAGTTCTAACCTGGGGTTATACTGCATATGTCATAATATAGCAAGACTCCATTAGAAGAAACAACATTACTAAGGTGAGTAATTTTTTCTTCTCTCAGTCTTTCCTGATAATTTTTCCCCCTTAGGTCTTTGATAGCTCTAGTTGCCCATTTCAGGACCCTCTCAATCATTTGAATTTCCCCTTTTTGTATGGTGACCAGACCTGGGCCCCATACTCCAGAATGGGCCTCACCAAGGATGACTAGAGAGGGACCAAGACCTCGTGGCTCCTGCTCTCAATGTGCCTGAATATACAATTTAATATTTTATTCCCTTTCTGGACTATATTTTTACAGTGGGACTTGAATGAGAGGTCATGCGAGATCATGATGCCTAGAACTTTTTCCTCAACTGTTTCCTTGAGATTTATTCTATTTAATGAATGAAGGTTCTCGAGTTCTTCTTCTCCATGTGCATTACCATACATTTGTCATGGTTTAAAAGTAGTTTGTGCTCTGTGGTCCATTCCTAAATGTAGTCTAGAGCCTGCTTGAGTGCTACAGCATCTTCCTGATTTTAACTATGGCTCCCAATCTACAGCCACCTGCAAATTTTGTTGTCAAGATTTTATCATGATCGTACTGGATAGAGGAGACATAAATATTAAACAAGCAAGGACCCAGTACAGAACCCTGCGGCACTGCACTAGTTACCTCAGCCCAGTTTTAATAAACCCCCTTTACGCATATACGCGGTTTTCTATCTGTGAGCCAGGACTGGATCCAGTTGACTGTGTTATCCTGTAACGCTAATTTATGAAGTGCATCTATTAACGCTATATTCGGGATCTTATTGAAAGCCTTACAGAAGTCTAAAAATACCACATCAGCCAAATACCCTGTGTCCAGTGCCTTGTTCGCCCTGTCATAGAAGTACAACTTATTTGTCTGGCAGGATCTGCCTTTTGTAAACCCGTGCTGTGACCTGTCCCTAAGGTTTTCCTGCTCCAAAAAGTCTATGATATCTTTTAAAATGCCCTCAAATACTTTAGACAGGATGACTGTCAAACTAAAAGGTCTGTAGTTGGCTGGGTCTGTTCTAGCCCTTTTTATGGCTATGGGCTGAGCCTACAGCCATATCGCTGTAAGTTAAAAAGGGGTTTCCATGGAACACATTTTTTAGTAGCTTTCAGTGTATCCTTCTATAACACTGCAAATCCCTATGTCAGTTAAAAAATACTCCCTTCTTTCTGTTTAGAATGATGGACACAGAACTCAAAGCTGCTTTTCTCTGAGAGCAAATGTGCACACCTTCCAAACAAATCTAAATATCTATAAGACTGTTCAAGGTGCGCAAAAACAATCAGTGTTTTAGTTGTTCAGGGCAAAATGACCTTTCACATGAGGGTAGTCACTAATCTGAATTATTTATATTTTTTAAAACATGGTTTCTAGGATTGTGGATATGTTGTTCTATCCACGCTGTTTGGCATATCCTTTCCCTTTAAGAATTTTGCCAGAAGGTCTTTATGCTGGCTGCTCCCACCCACCCGGGTGGTATATGTTTCGGCTCTGCTCCATGATGCCAAATCTTCCTTTCCACTGGAAGATTCAGGCTACCTTCTTACCGCTCACGTTATTGTAGACCCTGGTGTTTAAATCTACAGATTTACTTAAACTTTGACTTGTTATAGTTTCTCCTAATCGCTTTGCGATCTCAACCACGATGGAGGATAAGTCCTCACCCGGTTTCCGATGCTGCCCATACAGGCAAAAGATGTCTAGCACCAACCTGCATGCCTCGTGCGTGTACTGCCTTGGCATCGGCCATGACACCCAGGCCTGTGAAAAGTTGTGTTTTTCACCCAAACGTCTTAGACGATCGTCTCGCACGATTACAACTGTGCAGACCGGATAAACGGAATCTGACGGTCAAATCCAAGGAAACCTGTTGGGCAGTCTCCGTGGCTGTGGGGTCCGCTGAGCAGCTTGAACAGATGAAGACCTTCGAAGAGGAAGAGACTCGGGCCGCGGATCGGTCCTCTTCTATGTCCATCTTCATCCTGCTCAATGTGGGCTCCACCTTCTCAGGCTCCTTTCGGGAGTTGTGCCAGTCCCTCCCCACCAAGGGAGTGGGACCCTTGGGCACACATGTCTCTCAGTCCCTTAAAAAGGACAAGGAGCCTAGGGAAACTTTGTCTTGCCGATGACATTCTTGGGATCATGAGAAATCTCGGTCGAGGTTGCGCTTCACGGTACCTCCATCAGGCCAGCCAGCTAAGATGCAGGACGATGATTCAGTCGAGATTATTGTTGACCCATCATCACTCGATGAGGCCAACAACTCTTTATTCAGGACCCCAATGCTGCTGGGTCCCACCGAGGAGGAGACCCAGCCCGCTGAGAACCACCTCGTGGTCCCAGTCCCTGACCAGGAAGAGCTGCGGATCTGACTTCAAGAGTGGAGCTCTTGCAGCAGGTAATACCATTAGGACTAATGCCATCAGGCATTAGAACCCCACGGAAAACTTGTAGCTAGCAGTCTGCGGCAGGGGACCGCCCCAGACGTCAGCTACGCCCAACGTCAGACGTGGTATATGGGGGGGAGGTCCCCTGGAGCCATCTCAGTTCTTTTCCCACCGTCGACCCTCGAGAGT
This sequence comes from Neoceratodus forsteri, assembly GCA_016271365.2. Classification (NCBI taxonomy): domain Eukaryota; kingdom Metazoa; phylum Chordata; order Ceratodontiformes; family Ceratodontidae; genus Neoceratodus; species Neoceratodus forsteri. Next base: position 1,057,244,733 of record CM028130.1, on the reverse strand, counting down.
TCGGCCTCTCGGACGCTTTCATTAGTAGCTCCACAGCCAAAGAAAGTAAGTTTTTATTTTTCATTCTATCAACAATTTCATCTATCGCCCCGTGTATGTTGTCGTCCTCCCCACCACGGGGAAAAGCAAAGTGTGTGTGCGGGAAGCAGATCCCAGCCACGTGGCCTGCCTCCTCTGCCTAGGCCCAGAACACCGGCCCGATGCCTGCACACATTGCCAGAAATTCAACCAGAAGACACACACCAGGATGGCCAACGCACTCAAGACCTTTCTGCTCAAGAAGCTTACGGCCATGCAGCGGGGATCAGAAGCCAGCTCATCCTCTCCCGCCAGGGACTCCCCACCAAAAGATAAGTCATCAGGCGGGAAGCATCACCACAGAGATAAGGATCGGGCCAGGTCTGAATCCCGCCCGAAGTCACCAGCTAAGCAGGCCTCATTTTCCTTGACCTCTGGCCGGAGGTCTGGTTCGGTTCCGAACCCGGCAGTTGTCCCAGTAGCAGACATCGGTAATCTCTTTACTACTTTGTGGAATACAGTTAAAGGGGATCTCCTGTATAGATCCCCAGACACTGTCCCTACTCTGCCACCCATGGGTCTCCCTCCCACCCTAGGGCCTCAAGGGGGTGAGGGTGAGCACCCATGTCCTGACCTTAAGGGGAAGAGAAGGAAATAACCTTCATCTCCGTCTCCTTCTCCCTCTCCTGGTACGTCCTCCTCAGACAAGGGCAACGCTGAATCAGAGCCTGACTCAGAGAATTTTGTTCTCCCTCCCTGGGACTGAAAGATTCCCCACAGTCCCCCCTGGATGACCACTTTTCTGGATATCATGAGGCACATCCAGGCTATATATGAGTGGGACACAGAGGACTTGGATCCAGAGCGCAAGCGCCTGGCCAAATTCCTCGGAGAGAAGGAACCCAAACCTTTGGTTATCCCCCCCGTTCATGGAACCATTCCAGGACATGACCCACCTGATCTGGCATACCCCGTCTTCTGTTCCCACAGTCCCCCGAAAGGCGAACAGACTTTATAAGCTTCCGAGTTCCGATCCCTTTCTAGCCGAACAACTGAAAACCAACTCTTTGGTCCTCACGGCAGAGGTTCCCAGCCAAAGCATTTGAGTTCCCAACCTCCAGCCCCCGTCTCTAAAAAGTTAGATGGTTGGGGCCGAAAAATCTTCTCCTCAGCCACTGGGGCCATCAGATCCTTGAACTTCATGGCCCACAATTACCTACCAGCAGTCACTGTGGCAGAAGACAATGGACCTCGTCAACTCTATGCCAGACTCCGACTTGAAGCAAGTATTGACATGTGCCCAGTCAGGATTAGACATCGACAGACATGCCCTAAGGTGTTCTTATGATGCCGTAGATATGGCCTCCAGAGCAGCTACCTCGGGGGTCTGCATGAGGTGGCAGTCATGGCATAGGCTCACAGGCTTCCAGCCAAACTTACAAGAGTCCATCCTAGATTCCCCCTCTCAGGGTCCCGTTTTGTTCGGCCCGGAAGTTGAAGGGGTGGACAAGCAACTCCAGGAGTCGGGGAAAGCGATGGCCAATGTGCACCAGATGTATAAATCCCAGCCTCAGGAACCTCGCCAACGCCCTTTTCGTAAAGGACAAGGGCAGGGACAGGGGAGTAAAGAGTCCCAAGGTAAGGGGTTCAAGAGGCATTGTCACCCTGCCCCTCAAGGTTCCCAGGACCCCAAGCATCCCAAAACTCCTAGGACCCAGGCCCCCACCACCCGGTCAGTCTGACTACCTCTGACCCCCTCCTTCCTTCAGGCAGAATGAGCAGGTAGAAGGGCAATTTGCTCTTTACCCACTCGAATGGTCCAGTGTCACAGCAGACCAATGGGTGCTGGACACTATTCGAAAAGGGTACTCAATAGAGTTCATCTCTGTCCTGCCGGACAACCCCCCCAGCCTGTTGTCCACCGGCACACAGTCCCCTTCTAGAAGCAGAGATCCAACAGCTCCTAGAAAAAAGGGCCATTCAGAGGGTCGCACAGGCCCAGAAGGGAAGGGGTTATTACTTCCACTTCTTCCTTGTCCCGAAGAAAATGGGAGACCTTCATCCCATCCTGGATTTAAGCCAGCTCAATCTCTCGGTAAAATACCAGAGATTCCGGATGGTTACTCTGGCAGGGCTCTTCCCCTTGCTCTGTCAAGGGGACTGGCTATGCTCCCTAGATATGCAAGACCCCTACATGCATATCAAAGTCCTGAAGTCTCACAGAAAGTTTCTGCACTTCAGCATCCAGGGCGAGCACTACCAATTCAGGGTACTCCCCTTCGGCCTTTCATCCACACCCAGGGTCTTCAAGTGTCTGGTGGTGGCAGCAGAAGGAGAGGCCTCTTCATCCACCCTTACTTGGACGATTGGCTCCTCTCCGCTCAGTCAGAGGAGGATGTTACGAGAGACACGGGATCTATTTTCCTCCCTGGGGATCACAGTAAACTGGCCAAAATCACATCCTTGGCTGACACAAGGCTGCAATTCATAGGGGCTATTCTAGACACCGAGCAGGGGAGAGCTTTCCTGCCCCCAGACAGAGCAGATTGCCTTCGAGATCTGGCCAACAGGCTCCAGAAGGCCTCCTCTTCCCCGGCCCGGGTTGTTCGCCAACTCCTAGGCCATATGGCAGCTGACATAGCCACAGTACCCTTAGACAGACTACATATGCAGACCCTCCAATGGCATCTCGGGGTCCAGTGGGACCAATCAGTGGACGATCTGGATCTTCGAATCTGGATTTCTCATGCAGTAAACCGCTCCCTCGAATGGTGGCTCCATCACGACAGTCTAGCGGGAGGGGTCCCATTCTGGAGCACCATTCCTCTTCAGACTTTAACCACAGATGCCCATCTGTCCGGTTGGGGGGCTCATTTAGGGGATCACAGGACCCGGGGGTCTTGGTCTGCCATAGAGAGCTCTCTACATATAAATATTCTGAAAATGAGAGCCGTGCTGAATGTGCTTATCACTTTTAGAGACCAATTCTAGACTGGTCCTCTCCTGGTGCAGACAGACAACACACCAGTGGTCTTCCACATCAACAAGCAAGGGGGGGACTCATTCATACCCCCTTTGCAGAGAGGCCATGAGAGTATGGGATTGGGCAGTAGAACACCGACTGGATCTCATCGCAGTTCATCTGCCAGGGGTCCAGAACGTTCTCGCCAACAGTCTCAGCCGCTCTACCTCTCTGAATCATGAGTGGGAATTGATCCAAGAAGTCACAGATGACCTGTCCGGTTGCTGGGGCCATCCAGAGTTGGACCTCTTTGCATCCCCGTATAACGCCAAACTGCAAAATATTTGCTCGCTTGCTCCAGGGCCTGGTGTTTTCTGGCAAGACGCATTGTCCCCATCTTGGATAGGGAAGTTCCTGTATGCCTTCCCTCCTTTTCCCCTCATTCAGAGAGTACTGCTTAAGTTGCAGTCAGAGGGGGGCCAGAATGATTCTGGTGGCCCTTCTATGGCCCGCCAGATTTGGTATCCGTTGTTCCAGCAGCTGTCTCTGGGACCTCCAATAAAGTTGCCACTCTCCACCCACTTGCTGTCACAAGAGCAGGGGACATTCGTCCATCTTGCTCTTCACTCTCTTCACCTACATGCGTGGCTCCTGCAATCCTAGCAGAAGAGAGGCTAGGAGTGTCAAGCAGGGTGGGTGAGATCTTGGTGGCAGTGAGGAAGCCTTCCACCAGGCCACCTATGTTCTGAAATGGAAATGCTTCTGTCTTTGGGCTATGACCCGTGCCCTAGATCCCCTGGGTTGTCCGACAAAGCACGTGCTAGAATATCTCCGTCACCTTCTGGACTTGGGACTGAGCTATTCATCCATTAAGGTGCACATGTGTGCGGTTTCCACATATCATGATCCCTTCGGAGATAGAACGCTGGCACAGCTCAACGTCTGTAAGACATTTCTAAGAGGAGTCTTGCATATCAGAGCTCCCAGGAGAGACATCGTTCCTCCTTGGCACTTGCTTTTCATCCTGGAGAAACTCACTCTACCCCCCTTCGATCCAGCAGCTTCATGTGAGCTATGCTTCCTCTCATGGAAGACCCTCCTTTTGGTAGCTATTACCATCGCTCAAAGGGTTTCAGAGCTCCAGGCCCTGATGTGTAAGGAACCTTACATAGTTTTCCACAGGGACAGGGTGACCCTGCGCACAAACCCTAAGATCTCATCTGTGTTAATCTTCACCATTCATCACCTTTGGGTATTGGCCGGAGGTCATGACCCCTGGGAGCTTTTTTTTTTGCATGGGCGGAGTCGACGCACCATTGCGTGGCGCTCGCGGGTTGGCCGTTAGGTGTTGTTGACTCCGCCCTCCCGACAGTTCTTCATCTCCCACCGTCGAGGTTACCTCGTGGGAAGCTGCTGAAGAAAAATCTCTCTAGAGGCCTACCTTTGAAGCCTGCGTGTCATAGTTTCGTCTCAGTCGGCTCCGAGTGTCCTGCTGGTTCTGTTAGCCCTACTCGACGTCACCTGTAAGACTTCATTTTATTTTGCGATGTCGGGTCTTGTTTTTTGTTCTTTTTCCGTAGGTCATGTCTCAGTTGGGGGGCAAGAAAACTGTGAAGACGGGGCGGTCCCCCATGCGTCAGTGCCCATGCCGCCATAAGTACTTCGTCACCGACCAGCATGACCGTTGCCTCCCGTGTCTTGACCCGCTCGCTACACGACATGGATTCATGTGACGTCTGCTTTTCCATAGACCGCCGTGTCATTGAGCAAGACGCATGGAAAGTGGGACGAGCTCTGCTGACTTTCAGGGGACGGGCGCGCACTCATCGGGCCAAGCCGCGTTCTCTCGGCCTTTCCTCCGGGTCCCCTCCTGGTTCTATATGGACTGTGGAGAAGGGGCCTCTGCCTCTTGTAGCCTAGCCATGGCAGAGGCCCTTCCACTGATACTGAGGCCAAGTCTGTCCCCAGGGACAGGCGGGAGGCACCACCTTGGCAATCGCCCCTTGAAGTAGCTCCCCTGTGTCATACCCGCGGCTCGGAAGGCATGGGTCGGCACTGTCCTTGACGCCGTCTGTCAGCGCTGTCTTGGGCCTCGGCATCATTTGCGGCGCCATGGGCCCTGATGGCGCCGTTGCTGCTCTCGCCGCCGATGGTGCTGGCGGCGCCGTGAGAGGCTCTAAGGCGCTGTCCCTGTCTCTCGCCCTGGCACCATCTGCAGCGCTGTGGTTGAGCATGGTGCTGTGTCCAGTTTTGGAGCCACTCATGTCTCTGAGCATGGACATTGTGCCATGAGGGTTTTGGAGCTTGGTGCCACTTGCGGCACCGAGAGCGCGGTCGAGGCCGTCATCGGTGCATCTCTATCCCATACACTGCTCACGGCGCCATGGGTGGGTCAGCCCTGGGGTCTCCAACCTCGGCATCAAGAGCGCGGTCGGGCCATCCTCAGCCATCTCTAGTCTCTGTGCCGTTTGCTGCTGCGGGACAAAAGTGGCGCCATGACAGGCTTCACCAAGTAGGCTGCTGCCATTGTTGGAGCTGTGCTTTCATCATAATACATTCATGGTGCTGTTGGGGACATCAGCACCGACTCTGGTGCAATCTCTGTTTCTGGTGCCCTTTTCAGTCGGGATGGTAGCGGGCGTCCACGCACTGTTTGGCACAGAACTTCGGTCTCCACCTCTTCGGAGGAGGAGGAGTCAGACTCTGAGTCAGGCAGGCAGTCTGACACCTTGGAATTGGCTGCTCATGTGGACACATTGGTAGCGTCCTTGATAAACCAGGGCCAGCCCCCCTCTGAGGAGCGGGCAGTGACTCCAGGGACCGGGGTCAGGGGTGCTGACCAGCAGGCAGTGGTGCAGGCCTCCATTGCTCTGTAGCTTGATCTCGGAGAGTTCTCTGACCCCTCAGTGGCGGTATCCCCTCGGGTGGTGTACCTGGATTGCCCAACTTTGGGGCAGATCGGAGCACCCACAGGAGGGAAGGGTGCTGCTCCCTGGATAGCCCCTTCGGGGGCCTACCAGGGCTGCCAGCTACCTAGGCTGGCTCTCTTGAGGAGGAGGAGGGCACTCTCGGATTCTGAGGGGTCGAGAGGTATGGGGTCCATGCGGCTGCCTTTTTCTGGAGTCTACCCGGGCTCTGGGAGAAGCCGTAGCACGGATCACCGCTTTTCCCTTTCAGTTTCTTTGAGAGGGCCCCATTCTTTGGAGGTAGGGGACCGTCCTTTTGGATCTACATGGCCCTGGTCACCTCACAGGAGGGATTCTTCAGGGCGCAGCCTAGGCAGTTCCAGTTTGGTTGATCAGCTGTCGGCTGTGGAGTTTTCCAGAGCTCCTTCTTTCCCTAGGGCTCCTGGTGCGCTCCCTAGCCCAGGCGGAGGTCAGCCGATATCTGTTGTCTGCTCTACCCCCACTCCTCTGCCACATTCTCCTGCACTCCTGGGTATTTTTGGTCCTAGCGGTCCTCTCTCCTGGGAGCAGTTCAGAGCAGTGTCTGCTCAATTTCCCACTCATGTCAGGGCTATGGACAGACAGGTTTTTCAACCTCCCCCTGAGCAGTCAGCTACTGAACTTCCGAGGTCCTCTAACTCCTCATCCCCCTCTTCTGGGGGAGAGGAGCCATCTGTCCACATCTCTCCAGCTGCTGATCTCGCTGAGTATCAGCTATTCCTCTTGAGGATGTTGGAGAACCTGTGCATCACCCCACCCAACACAATCCGGAGCACTCGGCACACGCCTTTCTGGGTGATTTCAGTGCGGACACCCTTGTGGTGCCCCCCCTGTCCTGCTTCCTTTCAGGAGGCATTATTGCGCTCCTGGCAGAGACCCTTCTCTGGAGTCACAGCCCCTAGGGATCTCTGCCAGCGGTACTGTGCCCCCTCTGGAGTCTCCAGGTTCCATGCCTCATCCCCAGTCAGGATTGACACATTTGGATACTCCAGATGGGCTTCACGCCCTGCACCGTGACTGGCCCTCAGATCAAGATTCCTTGAATTTTGACTTCTGGGGGAGGAGGACATTATACTCGGCATGGTTGCTGCTTTCTATTGCAGCACATCAAGCCCACTATGCATCCTATGACAGGTTCTTGTGGTCCAGGCTAGGTCAACTCCTAGCTTCGATGCCTGACATGGAGCAAACCAGACAAGCCATTGCACTCTCTGCACGTGGCCTGGTGCTAGCAAGGCACCAAGCAAGGGCATCATATGATGCCAGTGAGGTAGCTGCCAGGGTCATAGGGACAGCGATCTGTACTAGGCGGACGGCATGGCTGCGTCTCTCCTGGTTGTCACCCTTGGATCGGCATAGGGTGATTAACTCAGCTCACCAGTGAACCTATCTTTTCTACCATAGGGTGAGACGACATCTATCGGGACAACTTCCTACCCCCTCTGGTGGGTCCCCGTCTCACTCTCCCCACTCTCTGTCCTCTCCAGACCCATGAAGGTTCTTCTTCTTAGTGTGTCACCCACTGAGAGCTGAAGGACTCAGCGCCTTAGGGTTAAAAGCCCCCTTCGGGGGGGCTTGGCACTCACCCAAAGGTAATGAATGGTGAAGATTGACACAGATAAGATATGGAAATTACGTACCTACCGTAATTCTGATCTTTCTGTGTATCTTCACCATTCATCTCAATCCCACCCTCCATCACCCTGGGGCCTCAGTCTCTGGGTCCCCCTCCCTCTCTGTGCCCATCCTGCGCCCCCCATGCTCTGGCCAGTCAGGGTCTGATGGCTGGGGCATATAGGGATACTTTCCTTAGGGCAGAGGGGTCAGGGATGGGAGGCACTCCTTCTTCAGTGCTTTGGCTCCACCCCTGTGGGTGGGGTTGGAAGTTGCCCTCCTTTCTTTCCTTCTCCCCGTCAATCCTTTGATTTCCTTGTCCTTTGGACATAACCTCAATTAGTTTAAGAAACTAGGTTTCTTACACCAAAATCTCCTTTTGAGAGGAGAGAGATATCACTGTATCCTGTCTTTTCTTCCAGGATAGCCGATTCTGCTTGTGGGAGTTATTGCCAGTGATTCTATGCCTTGAATTCTGGCAGTTAGACTCTTGGCTACTCCTTCGCAGTTCCTATACAAACTGGAGACAGATCAAGGTTACAGGGTATGTTTCTCCTGTTTTTCCCCCCCTCTCACTCTTATCCTTACTTCTAAAAATCCTTAACCCTTCCTCCCTCCCTCCTTCTATTCTACTTCCAGAGATTGGGGCCCCTACCCAATCCCCTTAGTCTTCAAACTTATTCTGTCCTCTCAGTCGTTTATTTCTCCTTTTAGTTTATATATCTTTTCGTCAGTCCCTTGACTTCCTTGTCCCTCCCAACCCTTTTCTCACCTCTACGGTGGCTCAGAACTGGCGGGGGTGAGTCGACACCCATCGGCTAACCTGCGAGTGCCACGAAAGGCCGGGCCTCGAGGGCGGTGCAAGATGGTGCATCGACTCCACCCATCCAAAAAAAAGAAGTCTCTCACGGAGTCATGACATCTGGCCAAGTACCGAAAGGTGATGAATGGTGAAGATACACAGAAAGATCAGAATTACAGTAGGTATGTAATTTCCATTTCTTGCCGCTCTCCTAAAGTGGTTGCGGCTTCCTGGCTGGTTGGCTGGTGCAATGTATTACTTTCTGCTACCTGCATCATAATAAACCACTTCCGGGAACAGTCCAGGGCCACTCTACCAGAGCAGTGGCCTCTTCCTTTGCAGCACTTAAAAATGTCTCTTCAGCAGATATTTATGCTGCAGCTACATGGAGTTCAGTCCACACTTTCATCAGGCATTACAGCCTGGACATTGCATCCAGAAGGAGAGCAGGTTTCGGACTTGCAGTCCTGCAGGGCCTACACTCTTAAGTGCCTCTTTCAGCTTCAGCTGTTTCAGCATCTCTCCCTTCCACCCTCTCAGACCTGGGTCTATCCTTGGGTACTGCTTGGGACTCAGTCCTAATGGTATTACCTGCTGCAAGAGCTCCATCATCGAAGTCAGTTAGTACAGTTACATAAGAACTCACCGTAATAGTAGATCTTCAAGAGGAGCTCTTGCAGCAGTTGGCTTTCCCCACCCTCCATCCCCCAGGATTGTTATTTGGTTTTTATGTCACCAGACCATGGTGGGGACTTCCTGCTCTGTTATCCAGTTTTGTTTCTAGCCGGGTCTCTAGCGGGAGAACTGAGATGGCGCCAGGGGACTGCCCCCTATATACCATATCTGTCATCGGGCGTAGCTGACGTCGGGGGTGGTCCCCTGCCTCAGACTGCTAGCTACAAGTTTTCCGTGGGGTCCTAACGCCTGACGGCATTAGTCCTACGGTATTACCTGTGGCAAGAGCTCCTCTTGAAGATCTACTGTTACGGTAAGTTCTTACGTAACTGTACTTTCTCCCTGGCTCCTTCTAAATGACCCCGTCGGTCTCCCCCGACAGTCCAAGTCGAGGTCTTGGACCCCTTCAACTGACAGGCCAAAGAAGGTGCATAAGCACTCTAAAAAGCGGCGCCTGCGCTACTCTTCCTCCTCAGATGAGAGGCTTCGACAGAAACTCCGTTGATGCTATGAGGACTTAATGTGGCAGCAGCTGATTATGTCTGTCCAGAAGTCAGCCCCGGCTTCTACCCCAGCCATTACTTGGCTGTCGGCCTGTAGGCTGACGCCGACTTCTCAGGAGCCAGTCCGCACCATTCCTCCACCCGCAGAGCTGGTCAAGACCATTCTGGCGTGGCCAAAACCAGCCTATTCACCAATCGTGGTGAAGCCCCCACCTAAACAGCCTCCTTCGGGGGCTCCTTCTAGAGAGTCTCAGCCTGTTCCAGGCCTTCCACATAGGCTTTCCACCACCCTCACTCCTGACCATCCTAGGTGGGTGGAGGGAGACTCTGGTGGCTGGCCAATCTATCCAGAGTCCGAGGACTCTGATCTACATTCTTGCCTGGATGAGGAATCTGTCAGTAGTCTCTCAATGGAGGAAGGTCCCACTTCCTTTATGGGTATCCTCCGTCTCATCTCTGAATCCACGGGGATCTCCTTAGATCCCGTTCAAAAATGGGCCATATACCCCCTCACTGACATTCTCAAACAAGGGGATTTGCCGACGGAGGCCTTCCCAGTGGCCAAGGCCATTGTGGGACCGGCTTTGGAGCTGTGGCAGCACCCTGCCTCCTGCCCTGCACCCTCAGCCCGAATGGCTCCCAAATACGCTGTGCCTATCAGGTCCCTTTCAGGATTCACAGAGCACCCTTCTGCCGAAGGTTTGGTGACCGAATCTGTGTTCAGGCGCTCAGGTAATTTGGGAGATACAGATAGATCCCCGGAAAAAAGTCCAAAAAATTGGACCATTCTGCCCCGAATGTCTATGCCGCCTCTTCGCTGGGCCTTCATCAGGCAAGCTCAGCCGTCATCATGGCACACTTCTCCCATGCCCTCTTGGGCTCCCTTGATGAGGTTCTACCTTACCTCCCCACAGACCTCCAGACCACGGTCAAGCAGATCCGTGACCAGGGTCGGGCTGTTGCAAAGCAGCAACTCCAGATGGCCCTGGACATCGGGGATTCTTGTGCCCGTTCAGTGGCAGCCGCAGTTGCCATGTGCCACAGGGCCTATTGGAGGGTCTCAACCTTTACGGCAGACACCCAACACAAGCTGACGGACGATCCTTTCCTGGGTACCAACCTTTTCGGCCCAGGTGTGGACGGTCACCTTCAACACATCGAGCAGTCCAATGCCACCTTGGACTGTGTGACCTCTATGCAGAAGGAGTCTCAGGGTTCCAAATAGCAGAAGAAGAAGCCTTTTTGGCATTCTGCCCCTGCGGACAAGCAGCCCCATTTCCAACCAGGGCAGCAACAGCAGGCACAACCTTGGTGCTCTCAGCCCAAGTCCGGGCCCCTGGCGGCCTGTAAACCCAGAGGACGGGGTTCAGGTGGTCCACAAACTGGACCCTCTTCCTCCAAGCTTGCTTAGTGACAGGACAGGGATGGCCACTCCCATACCTGCCACACAAGCTCTGGGTCCTCCTGTGGGGGGCCAGCTCCACCACTTCCTTTCCGTCTGGTCCGCTGTTACCACGGACAGGTGGGTTTTAGAACTGGTCAGCCAGGGACTGCCTCTGGAATTGGAGCAGTACCCACCAAGCTGAGCCTGTGCCACACGGGAGGAAATGATGTCCATACACACTCAGTCGGCTCTCTGAGACGACATCGCCCAACTCCTCCGCAAGGAGGTGGTGGCCAGAGTCGCGGACCCCCTGGTCAACCCAGGGTTCGTTTCCAGGTACTTCCTGGTCCCGAAACACATGGAGGTCTGGCACCCCATTCTAGATCTGCAAAACCTGAACCAATTTCTCAGGTCTCGCATATTCAGGATGGTAACTGTGCTGGATCATACCATCGCCCGAGCAGAACATGTGGTTTTGCTCTCTGGATCTCCAAGATGCGTTTTCATGTCCCGATCCATCCGTCTCATTAAAGGTTCCTCTGTTTTGGGGCAGAGGGAGCCCTTCTCGAGTTCCAAGCCATACCGTTCAGCCTGTCATTGGTCCCCCGGGTCTTCACCAAATGCATTGCAGTGGTGGTGGCCCATCTTCAGCCTCGAGGGATCAGGGTGTACCCTTATCTCAGTGACTGGCTCATAGCGGGTCGCTCCAGACAGGAGGTGGAGAGGTTCAGGGATCTGGCCCTCCAGACCTGCATCGATCTTGGTCTCCTGGTCAATGAGACCAAGTCAAAACTCATACCTTCACAGGTGATCTGCTTCATTGGGGCAGAGCTCGACTCTTGCCGAGCCAGAGCCAGGCTTCTGATGGACAGGGTGGAGGATCTCTCCTCCTTTGCCCAGTCATTTCTGGTTGAGCACTTGCGCCCTGCCCGGGACTTTCTGTGACTTCTGAGATGCATGGCGGCCTGCACCACCATGGACCTATAGGCTCGATGGCATATGCACCCCCTTCAATGGGAGTTGGCCAGCCAGTGGACCCAATGACATGGTCATTTCAACCAGCTGGTCACAGTGACCCAGAAGATGTGGGATGCTCTCCAATGGTGGACCATCTCAGCACATTTGCAGGAAGGGATCCCATTTGTCTCTCCTGAGAGGACGGTCGTTCTCATGACTGATACCTCTCTCACGGGCTGGGGTGCCACATGGGGAATCACAGAGTCCATGGGCTGTGGACCCCCGATGAATCCCGATGTCATATAAACCTGCTGGAGCTCAGAGCAGTCTGACTGGCACTGTCAGCATTTGCTCTGCTCCTTCGGGGTCAAGTGGTGCAAGTCTAGATGGACAATACCACGACCATGTACTGTCTCAACAAGCAAGGCGGCACGCACTCCCAGCCTCTGTGCAGGGAAGCGCTCCTCATCTGGTCCCTTGTGAGCTGACTGGAGGCAGATCTCCTAGCTATCCATGTGGCAGGAGCCTCAAACCATCTGGCAGACGCTCTCAGCCATGTGGGCGAGACGTCCTACGAGTGGTCTCTCCATCCAGAGGTAGTACACAGCCTGTTCTCCCACTGAGGCAAACCTCAGGTGGATCTGTTCACCTCCAGGGAGAATGCAAAGCTGAGGCTGTCTTATGCCCGCCCCCACTCAGCAGGGCTCGCTGCAGGGGATGCCTTCTCAAGGCCATGGACCCCAGGCCTGCTCTATGCCTTCCCTCCATTTCCCTTGGTTCACAAAGTGATCCTCAAGGTCAGAAGAGACAATGTACAGGTGATCCTGGTAGCCCCAGACTGGCCTTACCAGTTCTGGCATCCAGATCTCCTCAGCCTCAGCTCCAGGCCCCTGAGACATCTTCCTATACGCCCGGACCTGATATCAGTCAATCGGGGGAAGGTATTCTGTCCAGACCTTCAGTCCCTACACCTGACAGCCTGGTTCCTGTGTGGCTAGAGTTCCAGGCTTTGAAGCTCTCTGAGGATGTACTCACAGTCATGGAAGCATCCAGAAAGGAGTTGACCAGGAGGTGCTACGCCTTCAAATGGAATAGGTTTTCCATTTGGTGTTAGGGCAAAGGCTTGGATCCTTTGTCCTGTCCGGTGGCTAGTATCCTTGACAACCTTTGGTCTCTGTCCAAAGGGGGTCTTTGGTCTATGACCCTTAAGGTGCACCTGGCAGTCATCTCTGCTTACCGGGCACAGGCCGGTCAGCAGACGGTGGCAGAGGAGAAGGTGGTCTGGCGCTTCTTTAAAGACCTCTACCACATTTCCTCTCTGGTGCGTGAACCACCACCACCGAGGGATCTACTGCTGGCACTGGCAAAGCTCATGTGCAAGCCATTCGAACTGATGCATAGGTGTGAGATGTCACACTTATCATGGAAGACCACCTTCTTGGTGGCTATCATGTCTGCCAGAAGGACTGGAGAACTACAGGCACTCTCTCGAGTCTCCCTATCTGGTCTTCCACAGGGACAAGGTTGTCCTGCGCCCCCATCCAAAGTTCCTTCCAAAGGTGGTGTCAGAGTTTCACCTTAACCAGGTGTTGACTCTGCCAGTGTTCTACCCCAACCACACCTCGGAGGCAGAATACAGGCTCTATACCTTGGACCTGAGATGAGCGCACTCTTACTATATGGAGCAGATGACTGAAGTTCAGGGAGAAGTTCTTCAGCTGTTTGTCACCTATGCTAAAACCGCACCTTGCAGACCTGCAGCAAAACAGATGATTGGCAGATGAATTACATCCTGCATTGATCTCCGCTACTAGTTGGTGGGCCAGGAGCCTCTCGTAGGGATAAGAGCTCATTCCATCTGCCATACTGCTGCATTGGTGGCTGCTTCCAGGGACATCCCTATCCAGGAAATCTGCAGGGCTGCTACCTGGAAGTCAGCAAACACCTTCATTACCCACTACCACATCGACCTAGAGTCATGCCGGGATGCTGGTTTTGGGGCCTCAATTCTCCAATCTCTGTTCCCCAAGTAAGTATCGAGGGGGTGTGCACCTTGCCTCCCTCCTCCGGGAGAGCTGTTTGGAGTCTGTCAAACAGTGTGGATTGAACAACATATCCACAATCCTAGAAAAACAGGTTACTCACCTGTAACAGTAGCTCTTCCACAGAATGGTCTCTTGCAGTAGGTAATTACTTCTGGAAGGTTCCAGCAGAGGGCGCTGTTGCATGGCAGCTTCTTCTAGCAGTTTTCACCAGGGGCTGCCCACACATGACATCATCTTCCTGTTTCCTAAAGTGTGGGTGGTCCCTGGTATCCTTAGTTCATTTTCCTGCCGTCTTCAGCTCACGCAGCAGCTAGTTCAACTTCTGTGTAGCAGTCATCGACGAGAAATTGGATTACAAAATGAATGTCTAAAGATTCTTCAATCAAACAACCTCAATTTCGTTCCTGCCTTTGCGGTAGGAAGATATACCGCTTTGACAATCACACTTTTTGTGTAAGGTGTCTGGGACCCACACACGACACCAAATCTTCCTGGACTAAAATCTCCACCAGTCATTCACACTTATGGGACTATGCTGGAGGCGCTACAACCCCATGGGAGTCAAAAATCTTCAGGAGGGCCGGCGCCAGGATAGGACCATGCATGCGCGGCACTGCGAGGCTATCTCGCACCTGTATAGGCTATCTCAATGTCGACCCTCCAACTGCCTCAGTTCCTTTTCTCCCACCATCGAGTGCGCTTGGATGTCGACGTTGCTCGCCTGCCGGAGTCAAGTCTTCATCTATACGACAGCAGCTTTAGCCGTTCAGTACTCGTTTACATTAATATTTTACTGTTCTTTTCATATTTAAAAAAAAAAAAAAGAAGAAAAAGAAATTCTCACCTGCCATCAACGGAGTCGACCTTAGACGGTAGCGGTGATGGTAGGAAGACTCCATTTGAAAGTTGTGATGGCAGAGGGGCCGTGTCTGGTCCGTTGCCCTTTGTGAAGGGGGAGTCCGACCACGGACAGTCCTGTGCTCGGGGGGGAGGACAGTCCGCTGAAGCACAAAATTGGCAGTTCCAGGGATCCATCCCAGCTTGATCTCAAGCTCTTCTTCCTCCTGTGGGGGAAGTAGAATCGGCACCACTCAAGGTCGCCCTCTGGTACGTCTGCATGGGGATCGTCGGTGGTGGAGGGCAGTAGGCCTGAACCGACTTTGATGGGTTTCTCTCTGGCTCCACTCTTAACAGCCGCTTTCTTCGACACCGGATCCCATCTCTGTCCTCGATGAAGGTTCGGTGAGCAGTTTCACCTCTGGGACACACCATTGGAGCAAGGGGTTCAGCATCTGTCCAGTGGACCCGGTTCTGAGGCCTCCGGGCCTCAGAGCCACTGGACCGGGGCCCGGTCGATTGGATTAGGATGTGCTTGGTGCCAACACCTTCGTGCCGACCCCTCGTGCCTACCCCCTCTCCCTTTTCCATGCAGGGGCCAGCACAGATACCGTTTTGTTTCTCCCCCCTTTTTCTTCAGAATCTGTAGTGGTGGTGTTGTTGGCGCTGCGTGCGGTGCCATTGGTGCCGCGGACGGTACCATTAGTGCTGAGCAGTTCAGTTGGTGCCATGTGGTGCCGCAGTTGCATGTGGCACCGCAGGCGCGCATGGTGTCACGGGCAATGCCACGGGTGCGGGCGGTGCCGCGGGTGGTATCCGCACTGCTCGATTGACTTCCCCTGCTGAGGGTTATGCCGGCGCCACGGGTGGGTGGGTGCTGTTCTGCAGATCTCTTCTTCTCTGCGGACGTTGTTGCTGAGTGGTTTTCTGTGGAATGGAGCTCTGTTCCGTGGAATATTTCCTCGGGGACCTTGTGACTGGAGATCTGTGGGGGATCCAGTCAAATTCCCGCGGTTTTCCATTGGTGGAGCTGCTCTTCCATGCTCGTCTGCCGAGGGACTTCCACATCCGTGCAGCGAAATTACCAGTTCCATGAAGTGGCATCGAGCTCCTCGGCACTGTTCCAGGTGGGGGAGTCTCTGGCGATTCTGACCTAGACCTCCCTTGGAGGTTCTTCTGGGGTAGAAGTGGTACTAGATGAGTCTTTCCCTGTCCTACTTGTTGGTGATACAGTGGATGACTCATTTTAGTGGCTGGAATGCAAGCCTTCTGTATCACCAGAGTCTGTGATGGAAGATCTTCTTTCAGTTTTTCCTCAGAGATATGGGGTCCACCTTAACATCTCAGGCTTCTTCTGTGGATCAAAGACTTCTGTGTCTGGGCTTCTTTCAGGTGTCAGTACAAGTACCCCTTTGGATCACACTAATTCAATGATTGAGAGCCTTCCAGACTCTTCTGCTCCTTTGATAGGGGTATCTATCTAGCGACTGTCTTGCCTTCTTGGTTCCCAAAACCCGCACTCAAATGGGTGACCGGGCCTTCGCTGCATACGCTCCCAGGTTGTGGAACTCCCTTCCATCAAGCACTGGCTCCTCCCCCTCCCACCACAGCTTTAAAACCTCCCTCTGGGGCTTTCTCAAATCGGCCTCCACCTGCCTCTGCTCTATACGAACCTTCTCGACCTAGGCCACACCGACTGGCTGAGTCACTACCTAACTTACCTGTCAAAAGGCAGTTGGACCTCGGCACTATCCACTACCGAGTCTGCAGTCTTCATCTAGTAGTAGTCCACTTAGACCAAACTGCTTAAGCAGTGTGTGCACAGTTACTGCTCTAGCTCTGTTTTTTGCTCTGGGCCTCCTGTATCCCAGTTGTGTTTCTTCTCTGTCTACCGGCATGCTAAACTGTGATACTGCCCGGCATGATGATCAAATGTTCAGCTTCAGTGTACCGTACTTGTTTATTCATGAGAATACCATACTGCTATTTCTATCATATTGCCGGCTGTGTAAGCCCCTGTTGTTTTCCTCTCTTGACCTTGTTGCTTGATGCACTTAAATGTAACCTGTACCTGTTTTCTATCTGATGTTCATGAATGTACCTTGTAATCTCCTGGGTCACACCTGAAAATAGGCACTTGGCTGTCTAGCGTGCTTACCCGGTTAACAAAAGCAAATGAAATAGAATAATAATTCTAGGAGCGCGGATATGTTGTTCATCCACACTCTTTGGCATGTCCCCTTCCCCTTTAAATCTTGCCGGAAGTCTTCAAGCTGGCTCCTCCCACCCACCCAGTTGGTATATACCTCGGCTCTGCCCCATGACACCAGATCTTCCTTTCCACTGGAAGATTCAGGTTCCCCCGTGCTACTTCTGCAGTACCGTAGGCCCTGGATTCTAATTGACGGTTTTCACCGCATTTGCTTTCTTTGAAACTCGTAAGAGTTTACGATTCCAATCCGAGTGCTTCGGACATGGAGGACAAGTTGTTCCCCGGGTTTCACTGGTGTCCTTGCGGACAGAAAATGTCGCGCACCGATCCCAACCTCTCGTGCGTTTATTTCTTGGGTGTCGTGCATGACACCACCTCTTGCACCATTTGTCTTGCCTTCCATCCCAACGTCTTGGATGACCGCAAGGCATGCCTAAAGCTAGGGAGACCGGAGCTTCGCAATCAACCGGTGAAATCGAAGGAGGCCAGGTGGGCGGTTTCCGCGGCCATGGGATCCGCCGATCAGCTCGAACAGATGGCGGCTTTCGAAGAGGAAGCTGCTAAAGCTTCAGCCAGCCAAAGTTTTTTCATGCTGCTTAACCTGGGCTCCACTTCACTGGGTCCTTTCAGGAGCTGTGCTAGTGTCTCCCTACCAAGGGTGAGGCGCCCTCCGGCTCACACTCCTCCCGCCCTAAGAAAAGGGACAAGGACCCTAAATCATCTTCTGCCCGAAGAAGATGTTCCTGGGACTGAGAGCAGTCCAATTCTCAGGACCTGGCGGTCTCGACCTCGGTCGAGATCGCTTCCTCGGCTGCCGGCTTCTCGGACATTCCATCAGGCCAAGGCACCGAGGCCGAGGATACGGCAGAACCGGCCGAGATTTCTCTCGACCCGATCGAGCCGTTGTCACCGACCCCGGTCGATGACTCCTTGGAGAGGACACCCATCCTTTCTTTCCCCAATGAGGAAACCCATCCTTCGGGTATCCCGATCGAGGGACAGGAGCCGGAATCTCGGTTTTCACCAAATCCGGCCTCTCCCGATTGACAGAGCCGACACCGTTGGTCTCGATCAAGGACTAGGACCCTGTCGGTCGAAAAAACGAAAAAGGGTCACAAACACTCCTGGAAGAGGCGCCGCCACCAATCCTCATCCTCCTCGGATGAGGAGAGACTTCGACGGAAGCTCCATCGATGTTATGAGGACCTCATGTGGCAACAGCTAATTCTGAACGGTCAAAAGCCGGCTACACTGGCCATTACTTGGCCCCAGCCTCTTAGGCCAACGCTGACTCCTCCAGAACCAAGGACTCCCTCTGGTAGGACCAGCATGCATTCCTGTTCAGCCTGTTCCGGTCTCCCCACCAATTTTGGTGGAGCCACCACCTAAGCAGCCTCAGGGAGGGGCCCCCTCGAAGGAGGATCGGACACATATGGGCCTGCCCCGTTATCTGTCCATCACTGTTGTCCCCGAACACCCTCGGCGTATTGAAGGGGACATAGGCAGGAGACCCCTGTATCCCGACTCCTCGGACTTGGATACCACTGGTCTTCACTCACACCCTGATGATGAGTTGTCAGTGACAGGTCTGGAGGAAGGTCCTTCCTCTTTCCAGGGCATCCTTCAACTTATTTCAGAGTCCACCGGTATGCCCTTGGAGCCTATCCAAAAGAAGGCGGAATGTCCTCTCACGGATATCCTTAAGAGGGGGGATACCCTGATGGAGGCCTTCCCAGTGGCCGAAGCCATTGTTGGCCTGGCCCTTGAGCTATGGCAGTGCCCTGTCTCTTGCCTGGCTTCGTCTGCCCACATGGCTCGCAAGTACACTGTATCCATGGGGTCCTTGGCGGGCTTCACTGAGCATCCCTTGGCCGAAAGCCTTGTGACTGCCTCAGTGTTTAGACGCATGGGTAGCTCAGCAGATACTGACCACCCTCCAGACAAGGAGTCCAAAAATATGGACCATTCTGCCCAGAAGGTATATGTGGCCTCATCCTTGGGCCTTTGTCAGGCCAGTTCGGCAGTGATCATGGCACACTTCTCTCACGCCCTCTTGGGGTCGCTAGATGAAGTCCTCCCTCATCTCCCAGCGGACATGCAGACCACAGTTAAGCAAGTCCATGACCAGGGCCGTGCTATTGCAAAACAGCAGCTCCAGACAGCTTTGGACATTGGAGATTCCTGTGCCCGTTCACTAGCAGCCACAGTGGCCACTCGCCGTAGAGCTTGGCTGAGATTGTCCTCTTTTCCAGCGGATACTCAGCACAAGTTAACTGACGTGCCCTTCCTTGGCACCAACCTCTTCAGTCCGGGAGTGGCAGGTCACACACAGAGCAGTCCAGTGCCACCTTGGATGCCACTTCTGCAAAGGGTTCTTTGGGCAAGAACCAGCAGAAGCGCAAGAAGAAGCCTTTTCGGCATTCTTCTCCTGCGGTTAGACAGCCCCCTTTCCTGGGAGGTCAGCAGCATCAGCAGCAACAGCAGGCTCAAGCTTGGCACTCTAGGCCCAAGCAGGGTCCCCAACAGCCCCACAAAGGAGGCCGAGGTGCCGGTCCAGGAGCCTCCTCCTCCTCTAAGCCTGCACAGTGATGAGTCGGGAGTGGCCACCCCTACTCCCGTCACGCCAGTTCTGGGTCCTCCCATGGGGGGCCGGCTCCGCCTTTTTCTTTCCGCCTGGTCTGGTATCACTTCGGACAGGTGGGTCCAGGAAGTTGTCGGTCGGGGACTGCCTCTAGAGTTCGAGCAGTACCCTTCTTGCTGAGCCCGTGCCCCACGGGAGGAAAGGATCTCAGTTGGCACTCAGTCAGCCCTTCGGGATGACATTGCTCAGCTCCTCCGCAAGGAGGCAGTAGCTCCAGAGCCGGATCCTCCTATTGACCCAGGCTTCGTGTCCAGGTACTTCCTGGTGCCCAAGCGGACAGCGGGTTGGCGCCCCATCCTAGATCTCCATGACCTGAATCAATATCTCAGGTCTCGCACCTTCTAGATGGTAACTCTGAACCAGATCATACCATCTCTGGAGCGAAACATGTGGTTCTGTTCACTGGATCTACAGGATGCGTTCTTTCACATCCCAATCCATCCGTCCCACCAGCGGTTCCACCGCTTCAGGGTCGAAGGGACCCTGTCAGAGTTCGAGCCATGCCGTTCGGCCTGTCATCAGCCCCTTGGGTCTTCACCAAATGCATTGCAGTGATGGCAGCCCATTTATGACGTCAAGGGGTTTGGATATACCCCTACCTCAACGATTGGCTCCTGGCAGGTTCGTCCCTGCAGGAGGTGGAGAGGTCCAGGGACCTGGCCCTCCAAACCTGTTCCCAATTAGGCCTCCTGATCAACGAGGCCAAGTTGGAACTCGTGCCCTCTCAGGTGATGGGCTTTATCGGGGCAGAGCTTGACTCTCGTCAAGCCAGAGCTCGGCTTCTGGTGGACAGGGTGGAGGTTCTTTCCTGCTTTGCCCAATCATTTCTGCTTGGACACTTGCGCCCTGCCCGGGACTTCCTGCGCCTTCTGGGTTACATGGTGGCGTGCACCTCAGTGGTCCGTTGGGCCAGATTGCACATGCGCCCCCTCCAGTGGGAGCTGACCGCTCAATGGACTCAGTGTCAGAGTCTTTTCGACCAGCTGGTCACTGTCACCTAGAAGATGTGGGACGCTCTCCAATGGTGGACTGTCCCAAGTCATCTGCAGGAAGGGATCCCGTTTGTCCGCCCCCAGCCGACGGTTGTCCTCATGACCGATGCCTCTCTCATGGGCTGGGGAGCCCACATGGAGGACCACAGAGCCCATGGGTTCTGGACCCCCGAGGAGTCCCATTTCCACATCAACCTGCTAGAGCTCAGAACAGTCAGACTCTCACTGTCAGCTTTCGCTCCTCATCTCCGGGGTCAAGTGGTTCATGTCCAGACGGACAATACCATGACCATGTACTACCTCAACAAACAGGGTGGCATGCACTCCCGTCTGCTATGCAAGGAGGCGCTCCAGATCTGGACCTTCATCAGCTGGTTGGAGGTGGATCTCCTTGCCATCCATGTGGCAGGAGTCTCGAACCAACTGGCAGATGCTCTCAGCTGCATAGGCCAGACATCCCACGAGTGGTCTCTCCATCCAGAGGTAGCTTACAATCTGTTCTCCCATTGGGGCAAACCGTTGGTGGACCTGTTTGCCTCCAGGAGAACACCAAGCTGAGGCTGTACCATGCCGCCCCCCTCAGCAGGGCTCGCTGCAGGGGGATGCCTTTTCAAGGCCGTGGACCCCAGGCCTCCTCTACACCTTCCCTCCATTTCCCTTGATCCACAAGGTGTTACTCAAGGTGAGGAGGGACAAGGCGAAGGTGATCCTGGTAGCCCCAGATTGGCCCTGCCAGTTCTGGTATGCAGATCTCCTTAGCCTCAGCTGCAGGGCCCCGGAGCGGCTTTGTACACACCTGGACCTGATATCATTGAACCAGGGGAAGGTATTCCACCCGGACCTTGATTCCCTGCACCTCACAGCCTGGTACCTGAGCGGCTAGAGTTCCAGGCTCTGGGTCTTTCCAAGGATGTCTACACTGTGGTGGAGGCACCTCGTAAGGAATCGACCAGGAAATGTTATGCCTTCAAATGGAAAAGGTTTTCCATTTGGTGTCAGGGTAAGAGTCTGGACCCCTTATCCTGCTCTGTGGCTCACATTTTAGACTACCTTTGGTCTCTCTTCAAAGGGGGTCTTCGGTCATCGACCCTTAGGGTGCACCTGGCAGCCATCTCTGCTTACCGGGCACGGGTCAGTCAGTCGACATTAGCACAGAAGACAGTGGTCAGGCGCTTTTTCAAAGGCCTGGATCACATATCCCTTCTGGTGCATGAACCTCCACCTCCGTGGGATCTTCTACTGGTTTTGGCAAAGCTCACGGGCAAGCCATTCGAACCCATGCACAAGTGTGAGCTCTCACACTTCTTGTGGAAGACTGCCTTCCTGATGGCTATCACATCAGCCAGAAGGACAGGGGAGCTCCAGGCGCTTTCGGTGGTCTCCCCTTATCTGGTCTTTCACAGGGATAAAGTTGTCCTGCGCCCCCACCCAAAATTCCTTCCGAAGGTGGTGTCAGAGTTTCAGTTTAACCAGGTGTTGACTCTGCCAGTATATTACCCTAACTACACCTCAGACGCCGAGTACAGGCTCCATACCCTGGGCCTTAGACGTGCTCTCTCCTACTACAAGGAGAGGACGGCGGAAATTTGGGGAGAGGTTCGCCAGCTGTTTGTCACCTATGCTGAAGCCGCTTCTGGCAGACCTGCAGCCAAATGGACCATTGCAAGATGGATTACATCATGCATAGGTCTGTGCTATGAGTTGGTGGGCAAGGAGCCTCCCAGAGAGATAAGAGCTCATTCTACCCACCATACTGCTGCATCGGTGGCTGCTTCCAGGGACATCCCTATCCAGGAAATCTGTCGGGCTGCTACCTGGAAGTCAGCAAACACCTTCATTACCCATTACCACATCGACCTTGCATCACGTCGGGATGCTGGTTTTGGGGCCTCGGTTCTTCAATCTCTGTTTCCTAAGTAGGGGGTGTGCGCCTTGCCTCCCTCCTTCCAGAGAACTGCTAGGAGTCTGCTAAAGAGTGTGGATGAGCAACATATCCATGCTCCTAGAAAAACAGGTTACTCACCTGTAACAGTAGTTCTAGTAATGGTATATGTTGTTCATCCACACGCACCCACCCGACCTCCCCGGCTTTAGGCGCATCACCTTGCTTTCAGCAGGCTAAGATCTGGAGTCATGGGGTAGAGCTGAGGTATATACCACCCGGGTGGGTGGGAGGAGCCAGCTTGAAGACTTCCAGCAAGATTTAAAGGGGAAAGGGACATGCCAAAGAGTGTGGATGAACAACATATACCACTCCTAGAACTACTGTTACAGGTGAGTAACCTGTTTATATAGCACCCCCTGTGATACTGCCCCTACAGTGGCTTCCATTGGCACCGGGTGATTCACATCTCCTCAGCTGTTATTATTGGTTCGGTCGTCAGTTGAAGTTATGGACGCTCAGGCTCCTTCTGCCCCTCAGATGGAAGACATCATCGCCATTCTTGTAATAGGCAGTCTTTTCAAGGTAGAGGCCTGAGACCCTTGTCAGGCACTAATTGTTTTAAAAAAAAAAACATCGTCTCAGCAGAAGGTCTAGGCTGAAAACACCCAACAGCATCCTTCTGGATCAGACCCAGGCTCTGCCTTCAGCTCCTGAGGCGGTCGCCTCTTCACAATGGTGGAGGGCACCTGATGTCTTTTACTTTAAGGGGAAGTCCAATCCAGAGGAGGTATGGGTCATCAGGTTTTTCTGAGACAGATTCTTTCTTAATTCAGAGATGTTTCCCAGACCTGGGCAGTGCCCAGTGTTTTGTTTTTTTTCTGTCAGACTCTCTTCCTTGGATCAGGGCCTCAGAGCAGTGGAAGCAACTCCACGGCGAGTCGGAACACAGGATCTTACTTTGACCAGCAGCTCTTGCAGCAGGTTACACTATAAGGACTGAAGCCAGCAGGCACCAGGACCCCACGGAAAAATTCTAGCTATCAATATCCAGTAGGGGACCGCTCCCGTCAGCAGGCGGTCCCCCAGCATCCCCCAGTTCTTTTCTCGCCATCGACTCACCAGCATCGGCTTCACGGATGCCTCTAGCAGACGAACGACGCTCTAACTTCTAATTTTGTTAGAAAACCACCCCTCAAAGTGTGCTTGCAGAAAGCAGATCCTGTTTAAGGACAGGCATATGGCTTGTGTGCAGTGTATAGGCCTGGAGCACGACATCAAGGCCTGCCCCATCTGCCAGCAATTTAACAGCAGGACCGGGATCCACCGCCAAAAATCACTCCAGGGGTTTCTCCTCGAAAAAAGATTGAAATCCATGGAAAAAGACCCTTCCTCCAAGGGGGAATCTTCCCATCATAAATCAGGGAAACACCACGAAAAGCACTGGGACAGGGATAGGGACAGATCCCCGAGTCAGGCCTCGGACTCCAGGGCCAGCTCCAGCTCCACAAGGTCTGAGAGATCCACCTCCCAGGCTCGGTCTCAGCCCCTTCCGGTGAAGGTGCATTCCTCAGGAGGCTGTAGCTCAGTCTCCCTTCAGCCTCTTAAGACTAAATCAAAGTAGCACTGGTCCTCCAGCTCAGCAGCCAGGCCCAAGGTCTCGGACCGGCATAAGTCCAAATCGGCCCCTAAGGCGGGTGCCGATGCATCAGACCAATGCCAGGACACCAACCACCGGTTGGTCTCCCAACCTCCGAGAGGGCCAGAAGCCCCTCCGAGGAAGACCACCGAGCTGACATCCCTTAAGCGGACCTCAGAGCTCAAGTGGATATCCAATATGACACCCGCCAAACGAACGAAGGATCCAACGTCACCCCCACCACCTCCGCCTGCTGACACCGGTCACCGGGGGTCTTCTGAAGAGGATGTCGAAGCCCTCCCTCCTGACGACCAGGCAGGCAACATTGAGGACGTCGGACTGCCTCAGGAACCAATGCCCGACCCAGCTACACCCCAGAGTCCGACGCCAGAACCCGTCAATGGGCAGGCTCCGACCCCAGGGCCGTCGTCCGGTCTGAATCTTCAAGAGGTGAAGGACCTCTTCAACTTCTGGTGGGACACCATTAAAAAGGATATGGTGCCCACCAAACCACCTCGGGGGTTCCTCTGAAGGAACCTGACAACAGGATACCTCCTGAACCAAAGGAGCCTACTTCACTTCCTAGGGGCAGATCACAGGACAGAAAGACAGCACACCCCTCCAGGACTTCCTCCAGGTCCCCCAGCGACCATCCACCCAATCATCCCAGACGGAGATCCTGCACTCTGCCGGGAGATGACACGTCCAGATTCCTCTGACTCTTCGAGGTCGCCCTCTCCAATTAGCCTCCCATCACCAGACCCATGAAACCTACCCAGGTCACCACTGGATGATCCCTCTTTCTCTGATATCATGAGGCACATCCAAGAGAACATGGGCTGGGAGACAGAAGACTTAGATCCTGAAAGACAATGCCTTGCAAGATACCTCGGCAAGAAAGATCCTAAGCCTCTGGTGGTCCCACCGCTGGTGGATACATTAATGGACGTCACCAAGGCAGCGTGGAAATGTCCTCATTCCACTCTGGCAGTACCCAAGAAGACTGACTGTCTTTATAGGGCACCCATGGAGGACCCCTATTTGGCACAACAGCCCTTGGCCGACTCTCTAGTCATTACAGCCTCACATGACCAGTGTCAAAGACCTCAGCACCTGAGCACTCAGCCACCAGACCAGGAATCTACACAGCTAGATTCATTGGGGAGACGCATGTACGTGGCTGCTACATGCTCCATCAGGTCTCTCAAATTACTTCACGCACATGGTGCTGTTTCAGAATGCCCTCCGGGAACAGGGCCAGGACCTACTCAAGGATTTTCTGGAGGGCAAGAAGAAGGAGCTGCTACTGAATCTCCTCCGCACTGGGTCAGACGTGGGGGCCCAAGTCCTTCGAGCCACTTACGATTCAGTGGACTCGGCGGCCAGGGGCGCTGCTACAGGCGTTTGTCTCCAGAGACACTCCTGGCTAAGGGTCTCTGGATTTACCCTGGACGTTCAGAAGAATATTCTGGATGTCCCATATAACGGCTCAATCCTGTTCGATGAAGACTCAGAAAGAGTCATCACCAAATTACAGGATGCCGGGAAGGCAGTAAGGACTGTACAAGCCATGTACAGACCTAAATCTGGTTCCTTTCATAGGAACCAGAATCATTTTCATGTCCGGCAACAAAGACAACAGCCACGTTCCAGCCAGCAACCAAGGGGCAACTTTAACAGAAAGAGTCAATCCAGATTCCCCGCAGGCCAGGGCCACAAACACCAAAAATCTGCCCAGCCCACCAGAACCAACACTACCACAGCATGATTTCTTCCCGGCCCCTACCCCACCTCTGGATCTGAGGGAAGGAAGGGTTGGGGTTCACGTCTCTCACCACCTTTCAGGGTGGCAGAGGATAACCACCAGCCGGTGGGTTCTTCTACTAGTAAGTCAAGGACACTGTATCGAGTTCCTCAACCTCCCTCCATCAAGGCCCCCTCTGCTTTCCCATTATTTGGCTCAACACGCCTTGCTCATACAGCAAGAGATCTTGGCACTCCAGGACAAGGATGCCATAGAACCAGTGCCACAGAACCATAGAGGAGACGGATATTATTCACACTTCTTCCTGGTTCCAAAAAAGACAGGGGACTTGCACCCAATCCTGGACCTCAGCGACCTCAACACCTTTGTGTTGTACAAACGCTTCCACATGGTCACCCTTCTGGGTCTCATCCCCATGCTCAAGCAGGGCACATAGCTCACGTCACTGGACATGCAGGACACATATATCAATCTCCCCATCACTCAAGCACACTGGAAATTCCTGCGCTTTGAGTTCCTGGAACGCCATTATCAGTTCCAAGCACTCCGCTTTGGACTGTCCTCGGCACCTTGCATGTTCACGAAATGCTTGGCAGTCATGACAGCAGCACTTAGGAGACAGGACCACTATGTGTTCCCATACCTAGATGACTGGCTCCTCATGGGCCCCTCTTGGGAGGCTTCGACAGCAGCGATTCAAGACACTTGCTCACTTTTCAAGTTGCTGGGCATTATTATCAATCAGGAGAAGTCGTGCCTCATCCCTTCACAGAGGTTGCAGTATATTGGTGCAGTTCTCGACACTGGTCAAGGGAAGGCTTTTCTGCCCCAGGACAGAGCGGAACGCATCCGATCCCTCATAAGGGACATCATGGAAATGAAGTTGGTCCCAGCCAGGACCATTCTTTGCTTGCTCGGACACATGGCGGCAGCCATTGCGATGGTTCCCCTGGCTCGGCTTCATATGAGGATTACCCAATGGATGCTATGAGCTCAGTGGGACCAAAAGCAGGATCAACTGCATCAGCTAGTCCGGATCACGAATGCTGCCATCCAGGACTGGCAATGGTGGCTCATCCCAGAGCACCTTTCCAGAAGAGTCCCCTTCTTAGCGCCTGCTCCAACTCTATCTCCTTGGACGCTTCAGGGTCCGGTTGGGGAGCCCATTTAGAAGGAGTCAGGACCCAGGGATCTTGGTCGACCCTGGAGTCTCACCTCCATATCAACATTCTCGAAATGAGGGCAGTCCTGTATGCTCTACAGGCCTTTCAGTCAGAGATCACACCAGGTCTGGTGGAAGACTAGGTTTGCTGGCCAAGGCACCTAGCTTCATCTGAGCTCTTTTCCTTCTAGTTTGCTTGAAAGGACAGAGCAAAGAACCTTACCAGAGCAAGGGAAAGGATTAAGACTTCTTTTGGCTAGGCAGATTTACTGTGTGTTGTTATTTTTATTTTGTACTCACAGGGATTGTTACTGTTCGTTGCTAACATTTTATTGCTTTTTTTTCTCTGATTCAAATTGTTGTTGCTGGGTATACCTTCTGCTGCATTATTACAAGGTGTACCTACAGGTGTGTGCTAACAGATTACTGCTGTAATCTGATTCAAATTGTCTTTTGCAAGACATATCTTCTGTTACTGCTTTATTTTTCTCTCTGTAGCAAAGTGTTTCTTACAGGGTATATCTTCTGTGAAATTATTACAGGTGGTGCTTTATGGGTTTTACAGTTTTATCTATCATTAGGATAAACTTTCAGGGTTACTGCATTTGTTGCTGACTGATTGTTTCTGCTCTTATCTCCTTGTTTCTTTCATCTGTGGTTCTTCTTTTTCGGCAGGGGAAGGGCCCAGCTACCCACCCCCATCCCCAACCACCCCACACTACACTCCTTTTATAGGGTAGCACAGTCGTGACATTTCCTGTGGCAAAGCAGGAAGGGGCGGATCAGTGGGGTATCCACACAGTGACCTCATTTACAGGGGCACTAGTAATTTAACTTGTTATAACAAGTTATACAAAAACAAACAAACAAAACACAAAATCAAACTTTTGCTTTCATTTTCTTGCTTCTAATTACTCTGACCAGGTTATAAACCCAGCAACTTATCTGGAATGGATATCATTAACTGCAGGTACTACGGAACACTTTCCAGAAGGGCTGTTTTACAGATTTAGGACACTGTCCAACATGCTGGGCCATTGGAGATCTTAGGGCTCAGCTCCAGGCAACATGGGCAGAGATTGCACACTTCAAATTTCATATTCAAGAGGAAATATAAGAACCACCCGCCATTTCCCCAACATCCAACAGAAGCACCTCGACCGCAGACGGTAGTTGGTCTGGGAGGTTGGCAGGTGGTTAGAAGGGGCAAATCAGGTGCCTCATCACTCGGTGTTCTCCAGCATAATACCTCCACAAACCATATAAAAACTACAAACAGGTATCTGCCTCTATCTCTGAAATCGAACAAAGGGGCAGAGGACACGGCAGAGGAGGACACTGCAGCACAGGAGCTAGCACAACAAAACTCGCCCAAAACAGGAACCAAAATAAAAAAAAGCAAAAAAGAAATCCAAAAAACTTCTGATCATAGGAGACTCCGTGATTCAGGGAGTTGATACCTATCTCCAGCCAGTGGTAATGGTCAGATGTCTCCCAGGTACATCAGCGTGGAGAGACACTGACCGCATTGCTAAAATTAATCAGGAAGCAGGAGAAAACATTGATGTCCTGGCACACATAGGGACTAACGATCTCGCCAGCTGGTCAGTTGTGGAGGCCAAGGAACACCTGACCAGGCTGGGTGACAAACTATCATCCATTTCATCCGGCATCCCCTTCTCTGAGATCCTGCCAGTCTGGGAGAGGGAGGCAGATAGATGGAAGGTTGGAGAAGGGGAGATGGGGAGCTAAACATGTGGCTCAAGGGCTGGTGCCAGGAAAAAGGACACAAAGTTGTAGGGAACTGGCAACAGTTTTGGGAGCAAAAGTTCTTTAAATTTGATGGACTGCATCTGACTAAGGAGGGAGTCAGTGCATTGGGGCAGAAGTTTGACGTCTTTGCAGAATATTTAAACTTATGGGGAGCAGGGTGCAGCACCCCATACGTCGAATGGGAAGAACACCCCTCCCTCCCTCCTCAGCTAGTGGTCAAACAGAAGTTCTGCATGTTTGCAGTTCATTTGCATCACCAGGTAAGGAAAAAGGTCCAGCTCCCCATATGATGCACAGGGGAAACACCAGACCTCACCCAACAACTAACACACCAAAATCTGGCCAATGGAAAAACATGTACACAAATGCTCGCAGTCTGGAAAACAAGATCCCAGACCTGCAGGCAATAATGACAGAGGCTAAACTGGACATAGTAGCAATTAGCGAGACATGGTTTATCAGTAACCACACTTGGGAGACTTTAGTACCTGGCTATGTACTTTTCAAAAGAGACCGAGGTGCAAAAAGGGGGGGAGGGTGGAGTGGCCCTGTATGTCAATGAAAATATCAAAGCTACAGAATACACATAAAGAGCCAGAAGAACTGTGGGTCACCCTGGAAACAGGAAACGGGACAGCCATACGAACTGGGGTTGTCTACAGGCCACCAGACCAGGGGGAGGACATAGACACATTGCTGTTAGAAGATATACAAAACATGACAGCTAAAGGGGAGGTTCTGTTAATGGGAGACTTTAACATGCCAGATACAGATTGGTCAATACCAGCAGGAACATCTGCCAGAACTAGACACCTGGTGGATTCCCTGCAGGGGGAGGGCCTCAAACAACTGGTACAACAACCCACAAGAGACAGGGCTATCCTAGATCTAGTGCTGACTAACAGGGAAAGGATCACAGATCTCCAGGTAGAAGGTCACCTGGGGGCCAGTGACCATCAGATGGTATGGTTCAATTTGGCCACTACAACTAAATCATCCCATTCCAAGGCAAAAATATGGGACTTCAGAGGAGCTGACTTTGATAAGATGGCCAACAGAGTTAAGCTAGCCCTGGCAAAAGAAATATAGGTGAGGGTACAGGCAAAGTGGGCAAGCATAAAGGATGCAATACTTGAAGCAACATCTCATTGTGTTAGAGAGAAAAAGAGTAAAAGAAGAAGAAACCACTTTGGTTCTCAAAGACAGTAGCAGAAAAGGTCAGAGCCAAAAGGCTGGCCTTCAGGAAATATAAGGGAACACAGCGGGATGAAGATAGGGAGGCATACCAAACTTCCCGCAGGGAAGCAGGGAAGGCAGTAAGGCAGGCAAAGGCCCAAACCGAAGAAACACTAGCACGAACAGTAAAAGAAGGTGACAAGACTTTCTGTAGATACATTAGTGAAAGGAGAAAGTCCAGAGGGGGGTATTGCTAAAATCAAAGGAGATAAGGGGGCGTGTGAGGAGGAGGTCCATGTAAAAGCATCTATCCTAAATAGATACTTCTGCTCAGTATTTACTGAAGAGAAGAAAGGGCAGGGCCCACAGCTCAGCACCATGAACACAGGGGGAGGGAGGTGAGCACTAGTCCCTTCACAAAAGAAAGGGTCCCACAAGAGCTCGATAAGCTCATGGTGGACAAGACAATGGGACCTGATGGCATACATCCCAGGGTACTAAAGGAGCCAAGGGTGGAACTAGCAGAGCCATTACATTATCAGAACTATTTATTGAGTCTCTGAGCACAGGAGAGGTCCCAGAAGACTGGAGAAGGGCGCATGTGATCCTGCTCCACAAAAGTAGTAGCAGGAAAGAGGCAGGGAACTACAGACCAGTCAGTCTTACCTCAGTAGTGGGCAAGATTATGGAGGCACTCCTCAAGAAAAGGGTAGTGCAACACCTGGAATCCATAGGAGCACAGGATCCAAGACAGCATGGGTTTACAAAAGGAAGGTCCTGTCAAACTAATCTCATAGATTTTTTTGACTGGGTAACCAGAGTGGTGGACCAAGGGGGAGCAGTTGATGTTGCCTACCTTAACTTCAGCAAAGCTTTCAATACTGTTCCACATAGATTAATAAGCTGGGTAGGCTCAGGGTGGGTCAGAAGTTGGTCAACTGGGGTGGCAAACTGGTTGGCGGGCAGAAAACAGAGAGTGGTAGTAAACGGTATACAGTCAGAAGAGATGCAAGTCACAAGTGGGGTACCTCAGGGATCAGTCCTGGGGCCAGTCCTCTTCAATATCTTCATCAGTGACATTGCAGATGGACTGGAGGGTAAGGTTTGTCTGTTTGCAGATGACACCACGATCTGCAACAGAGTAGGTGATCCAGATGGGGTGGGCAGAATGAGAAGAGATCTGGATAAACTAGCAAAATGATCAGAAGAATGGCAACTGGGGTTTAATGCAAAGAAGTGCAAGATCATGAACATAGGGAAGAGAAACCCTGAAGCCACCTATAGGCTGGGAGGGGAGTTGCTGGCAGTCACAAGGGAAGAAAGAGATTTGGTCATCATCACCACCGATGACCTGAAATCATCCAAGCAGACCACTAAAGCAGTAGGTAAGACTAGGGGGATGTTAGCATGTATTAGTAGGAGTATCACAAGTCGGAAGAGGGAGGTAATAACCCCTCTTTACAAGACACTGGTTAGGCCTCA
Source organism: Neoceratodus forsteri (assembly GCA_016271365.2). Taxonomy (NCBI): domain Eukaryota; kingdom Metazoa; phylum Chordata; order Ceratodontiformes; family Ceratodontidae; genus Neoceratodus; species Neoceratodus forsteri. The sequence goes on along the minus strand of CM028130.1, from coordinate 1,057,213,267 downwards.
TCTGGAGTACTGCGTGCAGTACTGGAGACCACACCTTCACAAGGACATTAACCAAATTGAGGCAGTCCAGAGAAGGGCAACCAAAATGGTGCAGGGACTACATCAGAAAATATATGAGGACAGATTAATGGAGCTCAATATGTATACCCTAGAGCAAAGGAGGGAGAGAAGTGATATGATCGAAACATTCAAACACCTTAAGGGCATTAACAAGCTGAAAAAGTCTAATGTGTTTCAATATAAGAAAAATAGCAGGACAAGAGGACACAGCATGAGATTAGAGGGAGGCTGATTAAGGGGTAATGTGAGGAAATTCTTTTTCACAGATAGGGTGGTGGATGCATGGAATGGCCTACCTCAGGAAGTGGTGGATATGAATACAGTGCAGGGCTTCAAACAGGCATGAGATAGGCATAAGGGAGCAATACAGATGAGATAAATAGATAGGCCATTGACAGAGCAAAGGCCGATGGCACATTTATAAGGTAGAAAAAGAAATGGTCAGACTGGATGGGCCTTGCGGTCCTTATCTGCAGTCAACTTCTATGTTTCTCCTGCTGTTACAAACAGACAATACCTCAGTGATGTACTATATCAGCAAGCAAGGAGGCACTCACTCCTACCCTCTTTGCAGGGAGGCAAAGAGGGTGTGGAATTGGGTACAGCATGGCGCAGAGATCTCTGCAGCGCATGTTCCAGGTGTGGACAATACCATCGCAGATTGCCTGAGCTGGTCACAGGCCAAGGCTCACGAATGGGAACTGCTGCAAGAAGTAGTAGAGGATCTGTTCTGCAGATGGGGGACACCAGACTTAGACCTATTTGCGTCCCCATACAATGCAAAACTGCCCAATTTCTGCTTGCTAGATCCAGGGCCTGGTGTTTTCTGGTGAGACGCGTTGTCCCTCTCCTGGACAGGCAGGTTCTTCTACGCTTTCCCACCCTTCCCTTTGATCCAGAGGGTTCTACCTGGCCTTGCGGATACAGACTCAGAAAATAGTCATGGCCAGTCAAATGCTGAGCCTTCTGGGTCACATGTCAGCCGCCATTTCGACGGTGGCATTCGCCCGCCTTCATATGAGACCTGTCCAGTGGACCCTTCAGAATCAATGGTCTCAAAGAACTGGACAGTTCAACAACAGAATCAGGGTCACTCCTTCCCTGAAATTATCCCTAACGTGGTGGACCATCAAAACCAATTTGTGTCAAGGAATGCCTTTCTGCTCCCTCCCCCCATGCAGACGTTCACCACGGATGCTTCCTTGGATGGATGGGGGCACGCACTTAGGTCCTTATCAGACCCAAGGCCAGTGGACTGCCTCTTCCCATCACTCTCATCAATCTCCTCAAGCTGAAAGTGGTCCATCTCGCCCTTCAGGCATTCTAGCCCTACCTCAAGCCAGGACCATTGCTGGTTCAATCAGACAACACTGCAATGGTGTTTTACCTCAACAAGAATGGGGGAACGAGGTTGCGCACCCTTTGCCTGGAAACCCTTGCAGTCTGGCAGGAAGCCATCAGACAGCAGCTGACGCTAATGATCGTCCACCTACCGGGATGGTGCAGTCAGTTAGCCGACTGACTAAGTCACCAGTCGTCCACTCACAAATGGACACTTGACAAAGAAGTACTCCAAGACATCTTCGATCTGTGGGGAACCCCACAGCTGGATCTGTTTGCCTCCCCAGTCAACCACCAGCTCCCCAGTTACTTCTCCATTATCCCGAGCAACGAGGGACGGTCTATAGATGCCCTCTCCCAACCTTGGACATGACTACTTATATGCCTCCCCCCCAATCCCTATCTTACAGTGGACTCTATTGAAACTTCACGTAGAGCCGGCCTTCATGATTCTTTTTTTTTTTTTTAATTATAATCTTTATTTCATTTTACTTACTTTTACAATCGATTATGTCCAAGCAGTACATATAAAGGAATCAGGAAAAGGTACTTACTGAGAATCCAACGGTAATCGAACATTAAATATTCAATAGTAGAGTTGTTAAGAGAGCATACCAAACTGGTTAGAAAGAATTGTCCATGAGAGTCCGGAAATTCAGGGAACCCAGTTCAGAGTAGCTCAACTTCAATGCAGCTGATAAATCAGAAATTTGATTCCGGAGAAAATAGTATGAGATTAAGTATATATCTTATATAACAGCATGCAACTAATTATAACATCTCCAATGTAAACAGGAGTTAGAACATGAAGGGGGGTCCCCCTATAGGATCACATGACAGCACCCACAAAACTGTTAGGTCAGAATGGGGGAGGGGTGGGACTATGTCCTGAACGTCAAGTCCTTGAGCATATATATAAAGCCACCTGTTCCATCTATTCCTGAATTTATCTTGTCTGTTATTTAAACTGTATGTTATTTTTTCCAGCTGATAAATTTTAAGTAATTGTCCACCAGTCATTAACAGTCGGGATTCTGGAAGTCAACCAATTTTTTGTGATGGCTTTTTTCCCTGCTGCCAATAGTATGGCCAGAAGATAGCGGACTCCTGGGTCCCTGATGTCTTCAGGGAGAATAGACAGAATAAATACTTGCGGGGTCAGTTGAATCGGCCTATCAAATATTTCCCGGAGCTGCAGCTGTAACAAGTGAATATATGATTCCAGCTTAGGGCAGGAGTAGATAATGTGTGTGAGATGGGCCTTTCCCTCTCCACATAATCGCCAACATGCGGCAGAATATCCCGGGGAGTAATGACTTGTAACCTCAGGAGAGTTGAAATAACAGGCCAGAAATTTCCAAGAGAATTCCCTCCATTGCTGTGAACTTGACGTGTGTGCCACTTGTCGACAGGCCTGTTCCCAGCGTTCAAATTCTATAGGGAGACCTAGTTCTTGTTGCCATTTTTGATGGAGGTCAGTCAGAGCTGCCAGGTGGGACGTCATCAGAGCCCGATAGAGAGTTGAGATCAAGTGTCTCTGATTTGGGGTGGAAAGTAAAAAGTGCAACTTAGTAAACAGAGGTGGCCAGTGTTCAGGGTTACGCACCTCAGCTGGAAGTGACTCGTAATAATGTCTCAGTTGTAGGTACCTATAATGGTGGGTGTTAGGCAATTTAAATTTTGCCTGTATTTCCTGAAAAGACCAGAGTGTTCCTGAAGTTATAATTTGAAACAGGTAATTCAGGCTGTATCTTGCCCATCGTCGAAAGACGTGGTCCATTCTGCCAGGGTGAAAGTCTGGGAGTATAGCAGTTGGGCAGATTAGCGGAATAAACGGTGAGATAGAAAATTGCCTTTTAATCTGATTCCAGACTGTCACCCTGTGCTGCAGCTCCAGGGGTAAACCCAGACACTCAACTGGGTATCCTGCCCCATGATAGAGCTTGGCAAAATACTCTAAGTCTGGAACGGCTGCCTGCTCTAGGTCCGTCCGCCCAGTGTGGTTCAGCTTCTGACAACTGCCTTGCCATTACATGTGTGAGGTGTGCTGCTTGGTAGTACTGATAGAGATCAGGAAGGGACAACCCTCCATGGTCACTTGGATTAGTGAGCAACTTCAGTCTAACTCTCGGTCTATGGCCTGCCCAGATGAAATAAGAAATTGCCCTCTCCCAGTCCTGGAAGACAGTCTGGGGTAGGGTGATGGGAATATTATTAAAGAGGTATAGGGCCCTTGGTAAAATAACCATTCTAATAAGTTCTATCTTCCTAGAGAGGCTCAGTGGGAGTACAGTCCAGCTGGCTAGGTCTTCTTTAAGACGTGTGGTAAAGGGGACATAGTTGGATTTATAGGCGTCCCTCAGGTCCCTGGTTAGATTAATCCCTAGGTATTTTATCTTTCCTAAGTCCCATTTACAAGGGAACTGCTTTCGTATAACTGATATTGGGGTATATTGGAAAGTCAAGATCTCTGTTTTGGAGATATTAACTTTGTAGCCCGAGAAATGCCCAAACGTTTCTAATAGTTCACTGATTTTAGGAAGCGATTTCGCTGGGTTCTAAATGTACAAAAGCACATCATCTGCGTAAAGCGCAATACGATGCTCCTCCCCACCTACCTCAATCCCCTTTATGTCCTGCGATTGTCTAATAAGCTGTGCTAGGGGCTCCATAAACAAGGCGAACAGAAGGGGGGACAGAGGGCATCCCTGTCTTGTGCCCCTGTAGAGAGGGAAAGAATTTGAATGATGTCCTGAAATTCACACCATGGCCTACGGAGCAAAATACATATTTGCAATTACCTGGATTAATGACTTGGGGAAACCCATAACCTCCAGGACTGAGTATAGAAATGGCCAATACACTCTATCGAAGGCCTTTTCTGCGTCAAGGCTCACCAAGGCCGCAGGGTAATCTGAGGCAGCCATCTCACGAATAATGTGGTAGGTTCTCTTTATATTATCTGTTGTTGTACGGCCTCCCACAAATCCAGTCTGGTCCCTGTGTTCTATCTGCGGGAGCACAGTTTCCAGTCTGCGGGCTATTATCCCCATAAATAATTTATAATCGGAATTTAGGACTGAAATTGGTCGATATGATTCACAGAATTGGGGGTTTTTACCGGGTTTGGGAATAACAGAGATTGTAGCATAGGCCCAGGGTTGGGGGATCTCCGTTCAGCACAGAAGTACAGGTGCCCAAAAGGGTCGGCAAGAGCACTTCTTTAGTGGCTTTATAGAATTCTGCTCCATAACCATCCGGTCCTGGAGCTTTCATTGTTTTAGCTCGAGCAATAGCATTGACTAGTTCCTGTTTAGTGATAGGGCTGAGCAACTGTTCCCCCCGCTCCGGAGTGATTTTCGGAAGGGTCAGGGGCTGTAGGAATTCCTTTATTTTTCCTGAGGATATTTGATATTCTGGGGTGTAGAGTGTTGAATAATATGCAGTGAATGCTTCTGTAATATCAGAAATCTTATTCAAAGATCTACCTCCAGTTGGGTGTCGAATAGTAGTAATGGCAGTGGCCTTCCTTTGTTTCCTTATTTGATAGGCTAAGAGCCTAGAGGCCCTAGGCCCCACCTCATAATATCTCTGCCATAGAAATGTCAAGGCAATTTCTGTCTGTTGCAGTGCCAGCCTGTCAAGATCCTGTTTAACCTGATTAAGCTGTGGGAGGACAGAGTTGTCCCCCTGTTTATGTGCTATCTGTAGGAAGTGCAAGGTTTCACCTAGGGTGGATTTATGTTGTCTACGGGCTTTAGCCCTCAATGATGTATACTTAATGAGGTGCCCCAGCAGAACAGTTTTTATGGTGTCCCAGAGAATACCTGGGGAGGTTCCTGGGACTGCATTATCCGCAAGAATCTCTGAGATCTTGTCAGCTAAAAATTCCTTAAAGTGTTTAGACTTTAAGTGGTATGGGTTTAAACGTCACAATGTGGTCCTTTTTTGCAGACCCAACTTCCAGGAACTGATTATATGTGCATGATCCGACAGAGAGATATCTCCTAGCTGGACATCTACCAGTAAGTTTAGGTGCTCTATTTGGGTAAGACATAAATCAATTCTGGAGTAAGTGCGGTGAATGGCTGAATAGTGCGTATAATCACTAGCATGGGGGTGCAAATATGGCCAGGTATCAGTCCAACCTACTTCAGCTAAGAATCTGTTCAGTAGCCTCTGCTGTGGGGTTTTCCTTGGGGTATTAAGGCTTGAGGAGTCCCGTTCAGGGTTGGGCAAAATATTAAAATCACCCGCGAGCAACAGTACACCTCTAGAGAACTGAGCAATTCTATCTAGTAATCCCTTAATTTCAGTTACTGTTGTGTCTGGTGGGAAGTATGCATTCACTAAGGTGACCTCAGTCTCCGCTATTTGCCCCCTAAGCAGCACCAACCGATCATGGGGGTCCAACCATTTAGCTTGCATTTGCCAGGGGGTATGTTGTGGGATGATTATTGCCACTCCCCTTCTCCTCCCACCCCGAAAGGTTGAAGCGAAAAGCTCACCTTTTGAAATCCTCCCCAACTTGGCATGTTCGGTGTTACTTAGGTGGGTCTCTTGCAAATAGATTATATCAGCTTTACATTTTTTAATCTGCAAGAGAACCCTAGTGCACTTAATTGGAGTGGAGAGCCCATTAACATTCCAGGATAATAATCTCACGGGGGTCTCAACCATAGCAAGGCAATAATAAGATCAGGGTTTAAAATTAGTGCACCACATGGATCCCAGGGGGGCCCCCCCACCCATCACACCAGCCGCATAGATGCGGAAACTAGAAAGACATAATCGATAATCTGCAAATACTAAGCTATTACAGTGAAGTTTTACACAGGTATCAAAACACATTTGTTTGCTTTCCATCTGGCAGTTCAGCAAAATCAGAGCAACCAGGAAAAGAATGACTAATTTAAAGCAGTGAATAACAAACATACAGTAGGTTAAAGCCAACTTGGCCATAACTTGAACTATTAACTTGTAAAACAAAGTCTATTAACAGTGACTTCCAAAAGTCAAGAGCTTCCAAAGCTCTCGCGAGTGAGGAATTCCTCACTGCCGAAGGAGAGGTGTCTACAATGGAGAGACCCCTTGGCACTTCAAATGCCTTAATGGGATAAAGGGGAAAGGGTATTGGTTAGTCACGCTCCCGGCGATTAGCCACATGAGAGGTTGTGTTATATCGCAGGAAGAAAGCAAGGGGATAAACGTGGTGGTACCCTGGTCAAACTCCCTCCGGCTCAAACATGCAGTTGCAACCACAGGCTCCAAGTTCCAAATGACCACATGGAACAAGCTTCAAAGAGTGGGTAAATACAAATACCACGGTGAGTTAAAATGTAGAACAGGGGGAGAGGGCCATGTCTCCGGGGTCATTAAGCGAGGTCAACAAACCTTCCGTGGAGTTCATGCGCCTCCGCAGCAGCCCAGCTCCGGGAGAACGCTAGTTCAGTTGGCGCCGCAGTCAGAAAGTGAATCGTTGTGCGTGAACTGTATACCACCACGAGGGACCCATAGCTTTAATTAAATACTAACAGGCTTCAGCCTGAACTACAGCCTGCATAGGTTTAACTCACGGAGATATCAAATGCTGATTCCAAATATGGCTTGGGAAACAGAAGGTCAGGGAAATGCGATTTGGTGAGTCAGCGGATCCCACTCCAGGGCACACATGCAGCCCGGTGGCGAACAGGTGTGGAAACAAGCTGGAGTCCCATAGCGCATCGACCAAAGCCTAGCCATTCATTAGGAGTGCCTGTTAAGAAAGGTAGAAGGTGGAAAAGGGGGAAAAAGAAAGGGATAGAGCGAATCAGCAGTTAAAACAAAACTAAAGAGAACCACAAAAAAAAAAAAAAGGCTGTGTTAAACAGGGATTTGGAGAATAATAACTAGAAGGTCTGACTTATCTGAAGTGTTGTTAGGTAAGGACCAGCAAAGAGAAGGTCGGAAACAAAGTAGTAGCAAGAATGACCAGATAGTCTATTTCAGAAATGCTATAGACAGTCCTGAATTAGAGTCAACATGTTCCACTGAACGAATCAGTGAGTTGTACAATTCTTCCAAGTGTCAAGTAGAAAAAGTCAGGTATTTCCTTGGGCCTGCTCCCGTAGGGAACTGACGATGCTGCATATTGTCTCAAGTCCCTGACGCTTCCTAGTCTCGTGCTGTCCAGACTGCCAGGCCTGCTGCGATAATTTTGCAGCTAGGGTTCCCTTTGGAGTACGAGCAGGCGGTTTCTGGATCTCGATTTGGTATTTTTGAAGACCTTCAGTTGCTTCTTCAGCTGAGGAGTAAATGAGTTGCCCGTCCGGATGAAAAACTATCAGTCTAGCTGGATGGGGGTCCGAAAGCGTAGGCCTGCCGATTTCAGCGCCTTTAATATGGGTATGTAGGCTCTGCGTCTGGCCATCAATTCAGGCGCATAATCGTTTTCAAAGAACAATCGCTGCCCTTTGTAGCTGACCTGACCCTTTTTCCATGCAGTATGTAGGGTTAGCTCTCTTTCCTGGAAGCGAAGAAAATGAACCAGCACAGCTCGGGGCCTTGATTCAGGAGGGGGTTTTGGGCCCAGAGTACGATGTACTCTTTCAAACTCTAGGGTGGATTCAGTTGGGATCTCAAGTAGTTGCCGCAGCAGGAGGCGAATAAACTTATGGGGATCATTTACCTCCTCACCCTCTGGTATCCCCGATATTCATATGTTGTTATGGCGATTGTGACTCTCGGCATCCTCAGCTCGCTCTTGCAGGAATTGCATATTCTGATTTAGCTGTACTATGGCCTGTTCCGCCCTATCAATTTTAGTGTCAGAATTAGTTGCCTGTTGTTCCAACTCCTCTTGTCGTTTCTCCAGTTTCCCGATATCGGTTCTAAGAGCTGCTGTAGTGGTTCTGAACTCATTACGGAAGTCCCAGAGCTCCGAAAGAACCTGAGTCATCTGACGTCGCAATGTGGCCAAGGGGGGCTGGCCGGATAATCCACCACTCCTACACGAGGTCGTAGAGGCCTGTGATAGCTCGCTGCCCGAATCAGATAATCCACCTTCATCAGGGATTATAGAGGTCTTTTTCCCGGCTCTCTCCCCGCGCTTCATCATTAGTACACCTCCGGGAGTGATTTAACTTGCGATTTTATGTTATCGAGCGGTCAAAAAGGAGGTTTTGTTGGCTATAGGAGGAGCGCTCCTAATTAGGCTTGCATCGGGAGAGTGACGTCACCGGAAGTCTTCCATGATTCTAATAGCACCAATGTGGCCTTGCCAACCTTGGTACCCTCTACTACAACAACTGTCAGTCAGGGACTCCATTCAGTTGCCAATCAGACCGGATCTCCTGACTCAGTGGCAGGGATCCCTCCTACACCCCAGCCTGAAGAGACTCATCTTCACGCTTGGCTCCTGAGGACGCATTCATGAATAGACTTCAGGTGTCCTCTCCTGTTGCTAACATTCTCCTGGCTTGTTGTAAACCAGCGACTAGAGAAACATATAATTCCAAATGGAAATGCTTTTCCATATGGTCAGCCTCTTGCTCCCTGGACCTGTACTTGTGCCCACCGACGAAGGTCTTGGACTATCTGGCCTCATTATCAGAATCAGGCTAAAGTTACTCCTCCATCAAAGTCCACATGGCTGCCATCTCAGCCTTCCATGAACCCTTAGATGGCAAATTGCTGTACCAACATCATTTAGCCAAGGTGTTCATGAGAGGAATGATTCACATTAAACCTTCTATTAGACGACCCACTCCTCCATGGGATCTCAATTTCATTATAGAAGAATTGACCCTCGAACCTTTCAAGCCAGTGGCCACCTGTGATCTCCATTTCCTTTCATGGAATACGTTGTTCCTAGTGGCTATTACTTCAGCTCACCATATTTCTGAGCTTCATGCCCTCATGTGTAGGGAACCTTACTTGATTTTCCACAAGGACAGAGCAGTCCTTTGTACCAACCCTTCCTTCTTTCCTAAAGTAGTCTCTGAACATACTCTAAATTAATCCTTGGAGCTCCCAGTGTACCACCCTTAACACTCCAATCCCGGTGAACATCTATTACATACCTTAGATGTCCATCGTATTCTACGCTATTACACTACTCGTACCCAGTCAATTAGGAAAACTTCTCAGTTCGTCACCTTTACCTCCGGCAGACAGAGGCCTCCTGTTGCTAAATAAACCCTGTCTTCATGGTTGGTGAATTGTATTACCTTTTGTTACAAAAAGTACAAGACTTTATTTGGACCTGTCCAGGCTCACTCTACTAGAGCTATGGCCACTATTGTGGTCTGCGTCAAAGGAGCCTCCATTTCAGACATCTGCAATGCAGCTACCTGGTCCATGATCCGTACTTTCACAAGGCATTACAATCTTGATATTGCCTCGAGACATAGGACATCCTTCAGCCCTGCAGTCCTACATGGTCTCCTATCATAATTGTCCTCCCATATGGACATAACTGCTGGGAAATCTCCCAGAAGTAATTACTTACTGCAAGAGACCATTCCGTGGAAGATAGTACAGTTACGTAAAATCTTACCGTAACAGTAGATCTTCGAGGAATGTCTCTTGCAGTAGGTGCAATCCCGCCCTCCATCCCCCTCCTTCTCTAACAAAGCAAATTCTGGTCCAGTGACTTAGTGTTGGGACTCCTTGGTACCTCGGCTTCCCCTCGGTCCTCGCGTTTGCGAGCCGAATCCAGTGGGGGGAACCGAGAATACCAGTGACTGCCCAGACTTGTATAGGAAACAGGAAGATGATGTCATGTGTGGGAGGCCCCTGGTGAAAACTGCTAGAAGAAGCTGCCGTGCAACAGTGCCCTCTGCTGGAAACTCCCAGAAGTAATTACCTACTGCAAAAGACAAGACATTGCTCGAATATCTACTGTTACGGTAAGATTTTATGTAACTGTACATCTTATCTGTGTCAATCTTCACCATTCATCACATATGGGTACTGGCCGGAGATCAGGACCCAATGAGGATTTTTTTAAAAGGATAGGCGGACCGACACAACATCGGCGCCACCCTGGAGCCGGCGTACTGCGTGGCGCTCGAGGGTTGGCGTTAGGCTGTGTCGACTCCACTGCCTACCAGTTCTTCGTCTCCGCCGAGGTCGCCTGTGGAAACTGTCACAGAAGAATTTTAGGCCTTTCAGCCTTTCGATCGACGTTTCAGTCCGTCGGTAACTTACTAGTTCTGGGTTCTGCCTCACTCGACGTCGCCGGTAAGATCTTTCCTTTTTATTTGAAGTATTGCGACGTCGAGTCTGTTTTGGTGTTTTTTTCCGTAGGTCATGTCTCGGTCTGAGGGCAAGAAGTTTTCTAAGGCGGGTCAGTCCCCTATGCATCGGTGCCCGTGCGGCCGTAAATATTCCGTTACCGACCAGCATGACTGGTGTCTCGTGTGTCTTGGCCCACTTCACGACATGGATTCGTGGGCACCTGCTTCTCCATGGTCGTCGCGTCTCGAACAGCGCCTGCGTTGAAAGTGGGGCGAGAGCTCCGCCCGACTTTCGAGGGTAGGGTTACTTCGTCGGGCCAAGGCGCTCTCGGCCTTTCCCGGGTCCCTCCCAGTTCTATGGACCGAGGAGGAGGAGCCTCGACTCTGTAGCCTGGCCATTGCCGAGCTCCTCCCATGGCGCAGGGCGCCCGCCATATATCGCTTCTTCGGGGTGAAGGCTCCCTCGTGTCGCCTCCACAGCTCAGAAGGCCCGGTCGACGCCATCGGGTCGGTGCTGCCGGAGCCTTCGGGCGCCAAGCTTATGGCGCCAGGCCCTGTCAGGTGCTGACTCATCGCTGGCGCCATGGCCCAGTCGGGCGCTGTTCGCGAGCACCGACACTGCTCGTGGCATCATGGGCCTGGATCCGCATCGCTTTCACCCTGTCTCGCCTCTGTGCCGTCCTCGGCGCCGAGGTTGAATACAGCACGTGCCTCCACGGTTCAGCATCATAGGGCCTTCAGTGTTGGCAGTCAATTGCGTCCACCGGTGTCGTCCGGTGCTCTCCAGTGCCACTACTTGGCGCTGAGAGGCCTGGTGGTGTCAGCCGGTTATGCCAGTCTGCCCTCGGGCCGTCGGCGCGGCTTTGGTCCTCGGTGCTGCTCGCGGCACCGAGGGGCCTGGCGGTGTCATCGGCATTGAGGTTGTTGCTGGGGCTGCCGTCGGCACCGTCTCTGTCCCTGGTACCGCCCCCGGTGCTAGTGGACTTGACGGTGCCGCGGCTGGCCCTGGCTCTGGACCTTTGGCCTGAGCTGCCCTGGCACCTTCTGTGAGCCCTGCCCGCGGGGTTGTGGAGGGCAGGGTTGCTGCCTCGGGCACTGCTCTGGCTGCCGGGCCCTCTGGCAAAGTCGTTTTCTCTTGCCCTCCTACTGTTTGGCTCAGAGCCTCAGACTCTACCTCTTCGGAGTCGGAGTCGGGCTTGGAGTCAGACGGGCAGTCACACCCTTTGGGGTTGTCTGCAGAGGAGAGCGATCCAGTGGTCTCGTCGACGAGTTGTGGCCAGACCCCTTCTGAGGAGCGTCAGGTAGTCCCCGAGGTTAGGGTCAGGGGTGCTGACCAGCAGGCAGTGGTGCATGCCACCATTACTCTGCAACCTGGCCTTGGGGATTTCTTCGACCCCTTGGTGGTGGTACCCCCTCCAGTAGTGTGTCTTGATCACCCAACTTTGGGGCCCATCGAGAAGCCTACAGGAAGGGAGGGTGCTGTTCCCTGGGTCTCCCCTTCGGGGGCAGCCCAGAGCTGCCAGCTACCTAGGCTGGCCCTCTCGAGAGGACCCTCTCGGACTCTGAGGGGTCGAGGGGTGTGGGGTCGACGCGTCGGCCTTTCTCTGGGGTCCACCCGGGCCCTGGGTGAAGCCGAAGTGCGGATTTCCACCCTTTCCCTTCCAGTTCCTTGAGGGGGTCCCATTCTTTTGAGGCAGGGGACCGTCCTTCTGGACTTTTATGGCCCCGGTCGCCTCACTGGGGGGATTCTTCTGGGCGCAGCCTAGGCAGTACCAACGTGGTTGTACAGCTGTCAGCTGTGGAGTCTTCCGGGGCACCCTCCTCAGGTGCTCATGGTCCGCTCCCTAGCCCTGGTGGAGGTCAGCCTACTTCTTTTCTCGGCTCTGCCCCTATCCCTCTGCCGCATTCTCCAGCGCTCCCGGGCATTCTTGGTCCTAGCGCCCCTCTCACCTGGGAGCAGTTCAGAGCGGTGGCTGCTTGGTTCCCTGCCTATGTTAGGGCTATGGACAGCCAGGTTTTCAACCTCCCCATGCAGCCACCCTCGAGACGTATGGTGACCTCAGCTCCTCATCCCCTCTTCTGGAGGAGAGAACCTCTGTCCATATCTCTCCGCGCTGATCTCTCAGAGTACCAGCGCTTCCTCGTGAGGATGATGGAGGACCTTCACCTTTTACCCCCTGTCTGTTAGCAATCCTGAGCATGCGGCACACACCTTTCTAGGCGATTTTGTCGGGGCCACCCTTGTGGTGCCGCCCTGGCCTGCTCCCTTTCCGGAAGCTTCCTTGCGTTTCTGGCAGAGGCCCTTCTCCGGAGTTCCTGCCCCTAGGGACCTCAGCCAGAGGTATTGCGCTCCCTCGGAGTCTCCAGGTTCTGTGCCTCACCCACAGTCCGGCTTGATGCACCTGGACACCCCTGATGGGCTTCGCGCCCTCCACCGTGACTGGCCCCAGATCAAGACTCCTCGGATTTTGATTTCTGGGGGAGGAGGACCTTCTACTTGGCATGGTTGCTCCTCTCCATTTTTGCTCACCAGGCCCACTATGCAGCCTACAACAGGTTCTTGTGGTCCGCGCTAGGTCAGATTCTAGCTGCTTTGCCTGACTCGGAGCAACCCAGACAAGCCATCACGCTCTCTGCACGTGGCTTGGAGCTAGCAAGGCAGCAAGCGAGGGCATCTTATGACGCCAACAAGGTAGCTACCAGGGTTGTAGGGACAGTGATCTACACTAGGAGATCGGCGTGGCTTCGTCTTTCCCGGTTGTCACCCTTGGCCCGGAGTAGGGTGATTTGCTCTGCCCACCAGGGAGCCTACCTCTTCTCCCATAGGGCGAGATGGCATTTGTTGGGGCAACTTCCTTCCCCCTCCGGGGGGATCCCGTCTCACTCTCCCCACTCTCGGACCTCCTCAGGCCCGGAAGGTTCCCCACCTTAGTGTGTCACCCACTGAGGGCTAAGGGACTCTGTCCCTTAGGGTGTAATGAATCAACCCCCTTTGGGGGGCTTGGTACTCACCCATATGTGATGAGTGGTGAAGATTGACACAGATAAGATATGAAAATTACGTACCTACCGTAATTATGATCTTTCTGTGTATCTTCACCATTCATCACAACCCCGCCCACCATCCCCCTGGGGCCTCAGTCTCTGGGTCCCCCTCCCTCTGTGGCTCCCCCTCTCTTTTGGAGCGGGGTAAAGTAGGGACACACAGGGGGGTATTCTCCTTTAAGGATTACAGCTCTAGCGGCACTCCTTCTCTACTGCATGTCTCCACCCCGATGGGGTGGGAGTTGGTGGTTGCCCTCCTCCTCTTCTCCTTCTGGTTTCCATCCAGCTGTTAAAAAAAAAAAGAAAGGAAATTCCCTTTTTTCACCAAACATCTTTCCTGAGGGAGTATTAAGTCTCTGTACCCTGTCCTTCTCCAGAATAGCCGACTCTGCTTCTGGGGTATTTGCCACTTATTCTGTGCCTTGAATTCTGGCAGAGAGCTTTGCTACTCCTTGCAGTTCCTATGTAATCTGGTGACGGACAAGGGTCTCGGATACCTTGTTACCTCTCACTGTCTCCTAAATTTTCTCCCCTCCCTTTCCTCCCTTCTTCCGCTTCCAGAGATTGGGGCCCCTACCCAATCCCCTTAGTCTCCTCTCTTCTTGCTGTCCTCTCAGTCATTATTTCTCCTTTTAGTTCAGTTTTCCTTTCCTTTTTCTGTCCCTTGGACTCTCTTGTCCAACCCTCCATCCCTTCCTTTTACCTCTCTGGCGACTCAGAACTGGTAGGCAGGCGGAGTCGACACAGCCTAACGGCCAACCCTCGAGTGCCACGCAGTACGTCGGCCTCGAGGGCAGCGCCAATGCTGTGTTGGCTCCGCCTATCCTTTTCAAAAAAAAAAAACTCACGCGGGGTCCTGATCTCCGGCCAGTACCCATATGTGATGAATGGTGAAGATACACAGAAAGATCATAATTACGGTAGGTATGTAATTTTCATTTTCTGGGAGTGGTATATGTTGTTCATCACCCACCTGACCTCCCCTGCTTCGACGCACAACCTAAGCTTCCAGCGGGCAAGATCTGGCGTCATGGGGTGGAGCCGAGGCATATACCACCAGGGTGGGTGGGAGGATCCAGCTTAAAGACCTTCCGGCAAGATTCTTAAAGGGAAAGGATATGCCAAACAGTGTGGATGAACAACATATACCATTCCTAGAAAGTACAGTTACGTAAAAACTTACCGTAACAGTAGATCTTTGAGGAGTGTCTCTTGCAGTAGGTAATACTTTTGGGTTACCAGCAGAGGTCGTTGTGGTGCATGGCAGCTCTTCCAGCAATTTCTCACCAGGGACTGCCCACACATGACATCAGCTTCCTGTTTCCTATATAAGTGTGAGCAGTCCCTAGTATCCTCCGTTCCCCTGCCGGATTCAGCATGCAAAGCGAGGACCGAGGGGAAGCTGAGGTACCAAAGGAGTCCTAATCCATAGTCATTGGACCAGAATTTGCTCTCTTAGAGAAGGAGTGGGATGGAGGGTGGGAACACACCTACTGCAAGAGACACTCCTTGAAGATCTACTGTTACGGTGAGTTTTTACGTAACTGTACTATCTTCCACAGAGTGGTCTCTTGCAGTGGGTAATACTTTTGGGATGAATCCCAAGCAGTAATGTCCATGTAGGAGGACAGTTATGACAGAAGACCTTGTAGGACTGCACGGCCGAAGGCCACCCCATGTCGTGAGGCAATATCCAGATTATAATGCTTTGTGAATGTATGAATTGTGGACCAGGTAGCCGCATTGCAGATATCTGACATGGAGACTTCTTTAAAGCAAGCCACAGTAGTGGTCATCGCTCTAGTGGAGTGGGCTTAGACAGGTCCAGGTAAAGACTTGTCGAATTTTTTGTAACAAAATGTAATACAATTTGCCAACCAAGATGAAAGAGTACGTTTAGCAACTGGGAGGCCGTCATGACCCGGGGCAAAAAAAATGAATGGTTGAGATGTCTTTCTAATCGATTGTGTCTGATTAGTATAGTAGCGTAGTATACGATGGACATCTAAAGTATGCAGTAGATATTCAACCTGATTGGAGTAGTCAGGATAGTAGACCAGAAGCTCCAAGGACTGATTTAAAGTATGTTCAGAGACTACTTTAGGAAGCAAGGAAGGGTTGGTATGAAGGACCACCCTGTCTTTGTGGAAAATCAAGTAAGGTTCCCTACACATGAGCGCATGAAGCTCAGAAATACATCAAGCGGAAGTGACAGCCACCAGAAATAGGGTTTTCCATGAAAGAAAACGAAGGTGACAAGTGGCTGCTGGCTCAAAAGGTTCAAGGGTCAATTTTTCTATCATATAATTGAGATCCCAGGGAGGAGTGGGTCTTCTAATAGGTGGTTTAATATGTAACATTCCTTTCAAAAATATCTTAGCTAGATGATGTTGGTACAGTAACCTGCCATCCAGAGGTTCATGGAAAGCTGAGATGGCAGCCAAGTGGACTTTGATGAAAGAGTAACTTACACCAGACTCAGATAGAGAGGCCAGGTAGTCCAAAACACTTCATTAGTGGACAAGAGTAAGGGTCCAAAGATCGAGAGGCAGACCATATGGAAAAGCGTTTCCATTTGAAATTGTATGTTACTCTTGTTGCTGGCTTACAGGAGGCCAACAGAATATTGGCAATAGGAGAGGACACTTGTAATCGAGTTATGAAAGCGTCCTCAGGAGCCAAGCGTGAAGATGTAACACCTTCAGGTTGGGATGTAGGAGAGATCCTTGACACCGAGTCAAAACATCTGGTCTGATTGGCAATGGAACGGGGTCCCGTACTGACAGTTGTATGAGTAGGGGAAACCACTACTGGTGAGGCCACATTGGGGCTATGAGTATCATTGTGTCTGGTTCTAGTTGTAGTTTCAGTAGAATCCGTTGCAGGAGAGGGAAGGGGGGGAAGATATAAGAAGAGTACTTTCCATGGTTAGGACAGGGCATCCATAGACTGTCCCTTTTTGTTCGGGATAATGGAAAAACACTTGGTGAGACAGTAATTCACTGGGGAGGCAAACGGATCCAGCTGTGGAGTGCCCCATAGGTTGAAGATGTCTTGGAGTACTTCTTCGTGAAGTGTCCATTCATGAGTGGGGGACTGGCGACTCAGCCAGTGGTCGGCTAACTGGTTTCAATATCCCAGTAAGTGGACAGCTGTTAGCGTCAATTGTTGCTGGATGGCTTCCTACCAGATTGCCCGAGTCTCCATACATAGGGTATGGAATTTCATACCCCCTTGCTTGTTGAGGTAGAATACTACTGCAGTGTTGTCTGACTGGATCAGTAACGGTCCTGGCATGAGGCAGGGCCACAATACCTGAAGGGCTAGAGGAACCGCTTTCATCTCTAGGAGACTGATATGAGACTGATGGGGAGACGCGGGCCACCTGCCTTGTGTCTAATAAGGACCAAAGTGCACACCCCATCCCTGTAGGGAAGCATCCGTGGTCAACGTTTGCATGGGGGGGGACCGGAAAAGCATTCCTTGATCCAGATTGATTCTGGTTGTCCACCATGTCAGGGCTGACTTTAGAGAGGGAGTGACCTTGATTTTGTTTTTGAACTGTCCTGTTTTTTTGGGACCATTGATTCTGAAGGATCCATTGGACAGGTCTCATATGGAGACAGGCGAATGCCACCATAGGGATGACAGCGGACATATGAACTAGAATGCGAAGCATTTGTCTAGTTGTGGCTATTTTCTGAGTTTGTATGTGTGACGTCAGACATGTAAGTGTGTCCTGCCGGGCAGTCGGGAGGTAAGCTCTGGCTGTGACTGTATCTAGGACAGCTCCAATGTATTGGAGGGACCATGTCGGATTTGGGCTGGACTTTGGCCAATTGACTGTGATCCCCAGATCTGTGAACATCTTCAGGGTAACATCTAGGGAGGCAAGCAGTGCTACTTTGGAGTCTGCTTTGATCAGCCAATCATCTAGATGTGGAAAGATGAAGTGCCCTTTTCTTCTTAAGGCTGCTGCCACCACCGCTAGGCACTTGCTGAACACCCTTGGGGCTGATGAGAGGCCAAAAGGGAGTGTTCAAAACTGGTCATTTTGACCCAGTAGGTGGAAGTGTAGAAATTTTTGGTGGGCAGGGTGGATGGGGATATGTAGATGGGCATCCTTCATGTCTAGGGCACAAAGCCAATCTCCCTGTTTTAGGAGCAGCATGATAGCAGGTAGGGTGATCATGTGAAAATGTTTGTACTGAATGTAAAGATTCAGTGGTCTGAGATCCAGTATTGATTTGAGGTCTCCTGTTCATTTGGGCACCAGAAAGAAGTGGGAGTAAAATTCTGTTTGATGTTCTAGAAGGGGCACTGGTAAAACGGCCTTTTTCGTCAAAGGGCCCTCAATTCCTTCTCTAAGATGGGTATATGATCTGGAGGATAATGAATCTTCCATGTAGGGCAAGGGTGTGGGTTGGGGAGGAACTCCAGAGTATGACCCTTCTGTATAATCTGAAGTACCCATTTGTCTGAAGTGATCATTTGCCAGGCCTCCGGCAAAACAACCCCCCACAGCCTCCGAGGTCTGATCAAGGAGGTGGGGGAAAAGCTCTAGTGGGTCACTGGGAGGCGGGCTGCCCAGCCCCACCTGAAGGGCAGGAGTGGGCACCCCTGGCAGCAGAGGCATTGCCTCTGGTGGATTGGGCACGACCTCTGAAGCAACCTTTATTATTATCTCTGTATCTTCCACCTCTTTTGGAATAAGAGGAGTGTTGAGTACAGTAGGTTGTAGATGGAGTGTGATACATGCCATGGACCATACGGAGGGTTCTGCCTTATGCATTTAAGTCATCCAGTAAAGTCTGAGAACCTTTCCCGAACAGCTTGGGCCCGTTAAAGGGGGCATTAACTACTTTATGTTGTATGTCAGGTGCAAAACCTGAAACATGAAGCCAGGCATGGCGATGCAAGGTGATACCAGTGTTTGATAGTCGGGCTGCGGTACCTACGGCATCTTATCCTGACCTGAGAAGGTGATGGGAGATAGAATTACTAGTTGTTACTGTAGCCAATAATTTATCCCTTTCCTTTGAGGGAGGGAGCTTATTGATAAGCTCAATGGCAGAGGACCAAGGGTATACTGATATTTAATCATATGGCACATATAGTTTAAGATTCTGATAGTCATAGCACCTGAGGAAAAGACCTTTTTCCCCAGATACTCAAATTCTTCGGGATTCCTTATCAGGGGGTAAGGAGCTCATATGCTTGGGTTTTTTGATATGGTCATGAGCGCCAGTAATGACCACAGAATCTGCCTCAGGAATGCTGGACAGAAAGGGATGGTCCAGAGGAGCCTGATATAGATGATCCGCTTTGCGGGGAACAGCTGTAATAGCCAAAGGCTGATGCCAAGCAGCCAACATGGCATTCTGGTAGGTTGGTATTAGTGGAGGAACCACTAAAATGGGCTCCTTGGGTAATTCAAGGTATTCTGCCATATCCTTACATTGTTCGTCATGTTCAGTAGTCGAGAATCCCATGACCTTTTGTATTTGAGCCATCATCTCACTAAAGGTCGGGGCATCTGAGGGAGAGGCTGCGGAAGGTATAGGCAGGTCCTCATCCAGAGAATAGATTTCCAAATAAGGAGATTCAGGATTGGGAAAATCCAGATCTTGGAACCCTTCATCTTCAAGATCACTGGGGAAGTCATCCGATAATTCTTGTTCATCTGACAAATAGTCCTCTATGAAAGGAGGAGGGGACCAGGGTGGTATGGTATCCCTGTCACTATGAAATCTTTTAGGCAGAGGAGGAAAGGATCACCCAGCACCCCAGAGTCGGAGGGCTGAGAATGCCGCATGGCATGTAAGACCCTGTCGGACTACATTGGTGATGTCCCTTTCTTGGGATGAAGGGGGGGTGAGAAGGGGGGCATGTCGGGAAACAAGAGGGGTAATGGAGGGGATGGGATGCGTAGTATGAGCAGGTCACACCCCTGGGTGGTAAAGACCCAGGTCCTGATCTCTGTCCGCCTGACCCCTATAGGAAGCCACCTGTGAAGGCGGAGGGGCAGTTAGTAAAGCATAAGCTATAGGTTTTCCCTGAGGAATGTGGGGTCTTGTCGATGGACCCACAGGGGAAAAGGAGTTATTTTCACTTAAATTGTCAGATGCTGTCGACGGGAGAGGAGCCCCCATCGACGGAGCGGCTGTATATTTAGCTGCGTGTAAAGTGTTGGAAAGCATCGTCGATGAGAGGGTATAAGCCTTCGTCGATGGTGCAGGTACCGTTTGAACTACATTTAAAGCGCTGGAAAGCACTGTCGATGGAGGGACACCTGAAATGGTGGCCGTCAACTGGTGACGAGGCAGGAAGTGTGAGGAAGGTTTCTCCTTCTCCTTTTTCTGCCTGGAATGAGAACCAGTACAGGGGGAGCCCTTGGTACGAGCCCCCTGGTTCTCCAAGAGAGACATTTTCTGCTCCATCAAAAGTTGTTTAATTTCAAGCAACTGTCGTCGACGAGTTGCCTGATTAAATTCCTGACAGAAACTGCAGGAATTGGTGTCGAGTGTGGGTCCCAGACACCTTACGCAAAGTGTGTGATTGTCAAAGCGTTATATCTTCCTACCACAATGGCAGGAACGAAATAATGCTTGTTTGTTTGAAGAATCTGTAGACATTCATCTTAGTTCCAAATTTCTTGTCGATGACTGCTACACAGAAGTTGCACTAGCTGCTGCGTGAGGTAAAGACAGCAGGAAAATGAGCTGAGGATACCAGGGACCGCCCACACTTATATAGGAAACAGGAAGCTGAAGTCATGTGTAGGCAGTCCCTGGTGAAAAACTGCTAGAAGAGCTGTTGTGCACCACAGCGACCGCTGCTGGTAACCCAGAAGTATTACCTACTGCAAGAGACCACTCCGTGGAAGATCTACTGTTACAGGTGAGTAACCTGTTGTTTTCCAAATAACCATTCTTTTCTCTGTGAACACAGTAGGGGTCATGCCAAACAAATATAAATATCCT
The DNA here is from genome assembly GCA_016271365.2 of Neoceratodus forsteri. Classification (NCBI taxonomy): domain Eukaryota; kingdom Metazoa; phylum Chordata; order Ceratodontiformes; family Ceratodontidae; genus Neoceratodus; species Neoceratodus forsteri. The sequence continues at coordinate 1,057,192,620 of CM028130.1, read as the reverse complement.
GGAAAGTATGCAAGTTACCAATATACAAGCAACATGAAAGTTGTTCAGGACAAAATGACTTTTCAAATGAGGGCAGTCACTAATCTGAATTAATTAGATTTTTTAAATATAGCCATCTGAAAGGTTAAAATTGTGAAGAAAAATGAAAATTCAGGTAATCAGATGGCCATAGTTTAAAAAATACAATTACTGCAGCTTAATGAATAGGCTCATTTGAAAGGTATGTTTGTCCTGAACAACTTTCATACTGATGGTTATGAGTAACTCCTATACTTTTAGAGCAGACTAGAGGGACCTGGTGGTCTCTTTCTGCTGTCAACTTCTATGTTTCTATTTTTGACAGCCCGATTTCTGAAACCACTATGCTGGAACCAGAACACATGGTTTATATCTTGTCATGCCCAATTTAACAGCAGACCCTTAAGTTATGTTTGGAATGTAGAACACTTCAGTGGAATTCTTTAGTTCTTAATATGAAGGGGAAAAAACAACTTGAAACAAAATAATCTGCTTATTGGGGGCACATTAGATCTTTTCAGGATGGGATCATGTTAAATCTTTTCAGGAAAAAAGCAGCAGATTAATTTTAGTAATTATTAGGCAGCAATATCTATATGTGAAGCTGACACTGACTAGATAGGGGGAAGAAGGAAGACATAGAAGAAAACAATGCTCACACATAAAGAAAGACTTGGCTGTCTGTGAAACTGTTAGAAGCAAATGGTGTTATACCTTTTAGGCATCTATGCCGCACAACTGATTTTTTCTTTTATTATGTCCTCTTTGGCAACTTCTACTAAAACACATTAAATGTATAGTTTACTAAATCTTGACTTTGGGATAACTCTTGAATGATGTCCAAATAAGTTTTAAGCCATTCCCTTTATGGGAGGTCAAGACCTGTGCAAAACAGCAAGTGTTATTTTTTCATATTTTGTTTTTACAAATTTCCAAAGTAAAAGTGTGGAGAAAGACAAAAGTATGTATAACTAATCTATACATTTTTAGCTCAGAAAGAAGTTAATATTTGCGCAAAATCAAACCCAAAGTTTATACAGTTTTTTTTCTAAAGTAATTTTATTCTGGGTGGGATATTCAAAGCATTTGCTCAGTGCACAATTGAGATGTGCCTGCGCAAGTGCTGAAGTGTGCCAATGAGCGGTATTTGGCGGGAGCAGATGCACGGCACAAATCGCAGTGCGCCAATGTGCAACCCTAATGAATGCATGCGCAAGTGCAGGGGGACGTAGCCATGAATAAGCGGTGCAGTGTGATATTCAATAGGAAGCCGATGGCGCTAGCACGGAGCAAGAGGGACATGCGCAGAGCAAACTTGAGCCTATAAAAAGAGGGAGCTAGCAAGGGATGGAGGCTTGCACCACAGGGGAGCAGGAGAAAGAGAGAGAGAGAGACACACTGGCCAGGCAGGACAGCAGGAGGGGTGCAAGACAGAGGCAGGAAGTGCCACAGAGTGTGGGACAGGGCGTGTGACCCTGAAGGTGCCTGCGTGTGTGAGCGTGTGCATGTGAGACAGCAGTGTAGGGAACAACTGCAGCGTGAGCCTGCAAGCCCAGTAACAGGAGTGGCAGTGAAAGCACCTGGACAGGTGGGAGGTGGAGGCAACAGACAACAGGCTGCCAGCAGGGACCCCAAGACAGGTGCGCACCCAGCGCAGAGGCACACGCAGCAGCACACAGCGGGGGTGCCAGGGGAGACAGTCACCCGGGGGGGCAGGACATCCCAGGCCATGGCCAGTGCCATCTTCCAGATGGAGGCAGTAATGAGGGGTGTGAGAAGGTAGAGTGGCATGGCCATGGAAGGGCCTGTCGGCGGTATGCCCGGAACAGGTGGTACCGTGCCCGCACCACCTATGAACAGTACAGTGACATCGAGATAGTGGGCCAGTACCACCTGAATCGGGCAATTCTGAGGCAGCTCTGTGAGCTGTGCAGTGATGAGATGCAGGCACCCACAAGACGGAGCCACACCCTGTCAGTGGAGACCAAGGTCACAGCCGTCATGTTCCTGCTCGCCACGAGCACCTTCCAGTGACCAACAGCGGACACCACAGGCATAACCCAGTCGCCCATGTCATGGATCCTCACACAATTCCTCAATGCACTGCTGCCACATGCTGCAGAATATGTTAAATTCGCCAGCACACAGGCAGAGCGTACAGCGAACATGCAGGAGTGCCACAGGGTGACACGTATGCCTTTTGTGCTAGGGGCCATCAACTGCACCCACTTAGGCATCCGCACACCACCAGGGCTGGAGGGGGTAGCCTACATCAACAGGAAGGGCTACCCCAGTGTCAACTGCCAGGTGGTGTGCGATGCCAGGGGGCGCATAATCGACGTCTGTGCCACACACCCTGGTGGAGCACACGATGCCTTCATCTGGCACCAGTCAGCACTGTGCCACAGGTTTGAGAGTGGGAACATCCCTACTGGCCACCTAGTAGGTGAGTATGCAGCTGGAATGGGCAGCCTGCACAACAGGGTGGGTCGTGGGGAGACGCTAGGCCTGGGGCATCAAAGGGTGTGGCAAGGAAGGCGGGGGGGCAGCTACACAGACCACCATGCTAACCACACATGTCAACACACAGGTGACAGCGGATGCCCACTCCTGCCCTGGCTGCTCACCCCATACCAGCACCCGTCGACCCCAGTGCAGGAGCGATACAATGAGGCATATGCCAGCACACGGAACATCATTGAGCGTGTGTTTGGGCTGCTGAAGGCACGGTTCCATTGCCTGTCCCAGTCTGGCGGTGCCCTACAGTACAGCCCCTCAAAGACCTGCTGCCTATTCCTGGCCTGCTGTATGCTACACAGCATGGCCACCTACTGTGGGATAGCTGTCGAGGTCGAAGAGGGGAACAGCAGTGGGGACGACGTGGCCGCTGGTCCAGGTGGTGGTGGGCAGCCCCCCCCGGGTGACGGGAACCCCAGCTGAACAGGATGACCCAGCAGCACCAGAACACTATTGCAGAGGAGCACTACAGCACTCGCAGGTAGGTGTACATGACCACACACAAGTCTCAGGGGCCATGGCACAGTACACAGGCATGGAAGGCTGGGCCCCATGACAAACATGACCGGAGGGTAACGTGGATGGGCATGGAACTGGACTCCGTGGAAGCACCCTGCACAGCACTGTAAATGTCACCCACACACCCCCACAGACACCCTCACACACTTGCACATGGGCACCCACCCGCGCACACTCAGAGGTCACCAATGGACACGTGTCAGACATTGCACACCAGTGCACAGTAGTGGCTGGTGTTGCCGTGGCATCATCATGCACATGCCACAGTTGCCAGTGGCTGGTTGGGTGTGCACAAGGCAGGTGTGTGGCATGGTCCATGGACAACATGTTCCTGGAATACTGCGCATATGCCACACCAGTGTGCACAGGGCAGCAGCAGACAGCGGATGGGAGGGATGCTGATCAGGACCTGGCGCGTACATGCACCGCGGACACGTGGATGGCCCGCCAAGACTCACCCAGCAGACACAGGCTGTGCGATGGCCACAGGGGGTGTCCCAGATGTTCCCCCAGGTGTGTCACTGCGGGAACGTGACCAGTCCCTCACAGGGGTCTGCAGGCTACCGAACATGCCCACTCCAGGCATGCCCGGAATGCCCACAGCGGATCCCGGCGTCGACATTGAGGGGGTCACACAACGCCGTGACTGAGGGGTGGAGAAGGCACTCCGCGGGGTCCATGGCAGACGGCCATGCACCAGGGTGGCCAGTGGTGCTAGACCGGCCGTGACCGCAGCAGTAAGCCGATCCAAGACTGCAGTCGTGTCCTCCCGCATGCATGTGGTCTTGGCCAGGAGCTGCTCATAGTCCCGGTCACGCCTCCCTGCGGACTGGCACAGCTCTGTGCGGAGTGCATGCACCCCTGCTATGACCAGCACCTGTTGCTCCACGGAGGCCCGTAGCAGATGGGTGTGCTCGGTCAAGGGGTCGGCGCCCTAGGGTGCATGGGCATTGCACCGACCCACAGGTGTTGCATGACCCACAGCACAGCCCCCCTTGTTGGTAGGGGCTGCACAGCAGGGCCCCCTTGGGGCTGATCAGTCTGCAGTGCGACGGCAGCAGCCACTGCACCTGGCCCCCGACCCCGTCCTGCTGCCACTGCTGCCCTTCTGGCCACTGTGCATGGTACAGCGCTGGAGCGGCTGCACCACTCCGGCCTCCCCCTTCAGACTGCACCACACCATTGGCACCCACAGCCTCGCTGGGCGTGGTGGCTGGTGGGTGGACAACCACCACCAGGGCACCGTCTGCGCTGCTGTGGCAGGTGTGTGGTATGGGTGCCTCCCTCTGACTGGCAACACCATTATCCATGATAACAGTCACGGCATCGTCATCGGTGCCGGACCCTGCCCTGATCTGTGTCTCTACGTACTGGATGCCATGGCTGGCGTCCTGCTGAAATACAGCCAGGGCCTCATCCACAACCATGCCACAGGCATCCGGTCAGACTGTGGTATAGGGCTGCCTGCGGTCCAGACCCCGGTCACCAGTGGAGGTGGGTGGACGGTCCTCCAGGTTCAAGACTGCCCCCATGGTGGTCACCCCCCCGTCGCTGCACGCAAGCTCCGGCTGGAAAGAACACAGTACATTAGTGCTGCTGGCACACACCTACACCCCCCCATCGCGCTGCTGTACCACACCATGCAGCGATGGGCTGCCCCCCATCTGGAATCCTCCACCGGGCACACCCTCGACAACGCTGCGCCACATGGACGCCACCACCAACTCCTCCTGCGGCGTCAGCTGTGGCACATCAGGCTGTCCACCGTCCGTGGCAGCAAGTGCGGCCCAGATGGTGGCCACCTTCTCTTTGATCCTCCTCCAGTCTGTGCCTACCTTCATTTTGCATTCCTGTGCTGTCCTGTGATGGATGCCCTGCTGGTTCACATCCCTGGCCACAACCTCCCATGCTGTCGCCCGGGCCTGTGGGATGTCTGTGGAGCCACTCAGGAGTGGCTTCTGGTCCAGGTAGGCATCAAACAGGGCATCGCCCTCTGCCCTCATGAAGTTGGGCCTGCGCCTCCGTGCAGGCCCACACTCCTCAACCTCCTCGTGATCTGTCATGCTTATTCCTGTGGGTATGAACATGTGGTCAGTGATGGCTACAATACACAACGCCCTCCCAATCCATTGTTCTGACAGGACCACAACCTGGTGGATTACCTCTGAAGGATGCAATACCGGTCTGGTGCCTGTGCAGTCCCATGGCGCTTTAATAGCGCATCACATGCAAATGAGAGAATGCGCAACTGTAATGGGATACAAATGCCTCTGATGTGCCAAGGATATGCTGATCAGCCCATCTGCATATTCTGGCTGAATATCGCGAAGTTGCGCATGGCGCATTGGTGATGCGCATGCATAAACCATGGTGCAACTGTGTGACATGCGCAGTAGGCCTGGCAGTGCGCATGTGCGCATTGACGTCGTGTACGTCGATGGCGCATCCTATGCACAGTGTGCCATATGTGGTACAGTGCTCTGCCGCTATTGGGCATATGGCGATGAAGTGTGCTGTGTGCCTATATGGCGCCCGTCTTGTGATGACACATGGACCGTGGTACATGCCCCTATTGTGCACCATGCATGGCGTGCTCTATCACACTGTCGCACACGGTGTGTGTGCTGACCTATGACCCCATGAGTGTCCTTTGACCCTCTGGGTGCCTGCGACATGTGCCAGTGCTGCTCCAGCTGTATCGCGCATCACCGGGGAATGCGTGATTGGGGATGGCAGCGCATCACCAAGTGAGTCGTGCACCCACAGCACGAGTGGCTCGTGTGCCACCGAGTGCCATTTTGGATTCCCATTACAGATTCAAGCATGCCGCCCCGGAGCACTGCGAGGGCACCAAACTGGAACCAGGTTGAACTTGTCAACCTGGCGGCACTGGTGGAGCCACATGTGGGTTCCCTGTATGGCCAGGTACCCCTGGACTGGCCTCGCACAGAGTTGTGGCAGGAGGTGGCTGAGGCATTGGAGGAGGCCACTGGGGCTCAGCGAAGTGGGGATCAGTGCCGCCATCGATATGGTGATCTACGGAGGAGGGACCCTGACAGGCTGAGGTCACTGCTGGCACGCATCCGGAAGGGGATCGTGCCACGTCCAGGTGAGTGCACTATGTCCATGTCTGTGCCATGCCAGTGTTCTGTGGGGGCCAGTAGGGTGTCACACCATGCTCCGGGGGGGCTGTGGCTGTGTGCTCTGCTGGCCGTGGCAGTGCACCATGGGTGTGCTGTGCCACCACACTGCCACTGCGCAGGGCCAGGGCGTATGCTGTGCTGGAGGGGTGGGGTGTGGGGTGTTGCCAGGTACTGATGTGTCCTTCTCACTGTCTCCCTACTAGGCCCTGAGGATAGGCGACGAGCCAGGATGGCAGGTGCTGCTGGCGGATGTGGGCAGGCCAATGCTGGGGCACAGGCACGGAATGCAGGCCGTATGGGTGGTGCCACTGGACAGGTGCCAGTTGCACCGCAGCAAGCAGGAAGGCACTCTATCAGGGTTTGTTGTTGTGCAGGGTGGGGTGGGCCACAGCTCCTGTGCACATAGCCATTTCAGCTGGCCTGGCAGCGGGTACATTAAAACATGCCGTGGCTATTGCACGTGTGTGGCTGCTGCAGGTGGGCTGTGGGTGCACCCGGGTTCCAGCCGTGCCACTGGCCACCATGGTTGTGGTGTGCCACACGTGGGTGGTGCTGGTGTGCAGTGCTGTGCGTGGCTGTGGATGGTTGGGATGACGGCTCATATGGGCACACACGCTGTGGATGGCTGTGTGCCGTCTCATGGGCACATGTCACTGCTGTCTGCTGCGCACGGTGGGTGGGTTACGGTTGTATGGACATGCAATCATACCATGTCCCCTTCTTTGTCCTAGGTGTCTGACGGGAGGATGTGAGCACCAGACTCTTTCGAAGAATACTGCAGGTCACCACAGCCATACTACAGGTGGCACGGCTTATTTGGCAGGCCCTGCGCAGGCCGCAGAGGAGACAGTGCACCAGGTGCCAGTAGGGCATGGACGCCCATGGGCCTGCACCCCCCTTCCCTTACCCCCTCCCTTTCCCTCCCTTGTACCCTTACCCAGCCATGTCCCCTGTCCCCCTGCTTCCCTTCCCCGGCCTACCGTCTTGTTTGTGGCCTCCTTATTCCCTGCTCCCTGTTCCTGTATATCTGTAAATAGTTTTTGTTGATATGTTTTAATGCACTTTTCTATTGTTAGCTGTCTGTGTCTGTGTCTGCTTTGCAGCTGGCATGTGGAGCCATGCTGCAGTGGTGTGCTTGGTGGCCGAGTGGTATGTCTGAGGTTGACTGGGGTATGTGCCTGGTGGTCTGTGCCCAGTGGCTGGTGGGTGTGCACTGGGGTGTACGTGTGCACTCTGTTCATGTTGTGTGGCTTGTGTGTTGTGTGCTGTTGGCATGTGTGTTGTCAGCTATGGTCCAGGTGGCATGTCCTGTGCCTTCCTGTGGGTGTTGCCTGTGGCTGTTTGCCAGTGGACATTGGTGCCACACTGCCTCCGTGCACCACTATGGTGAGCATGGTCAGGGGCCTGCAGCCGTGCACCTGCCATGCCTCCCTCCTGGCATCCTCTGCACCCTGGTGGTGGTCTGTCCTGCTCTGGTGGCATGCTCCCTGCTGTGTCTGTTGTCCTGTGTCCTGGCCCATGTGCCTCTGACCCTTGTGCAGTCCTGGTTGCGCTATGGCGCTTGTTGGCTTGCTCCCTGGTGCAGCCCTGGTTGCGCTGTGGCGCATCCCTGTGATATTCAGCCATATTGCACTGGCGCATGCCATCATGCTAAACTTTGAATATCGTGATTGAAAGTACTGGTGTGTACTTGCGGCCAGTGGCTACTGTACCTGCTCTTACGCATTTCTGAATAGCCCCCTCTGAATCTTATTGGACTATTGAAGAACTGAGCAAAGAAATGTTTAGATAAAACAAATTGATGACTCCAGGATTGGGAGGTCATTAAAATTGTAAAAGGTCAAATTATGAAACCTTAAATTTATTTATTTTATTTTTATTTATTTAGTTTAGGATTAATACCTTTGAGTCAAAGACTCATTTTCAAAGGTTCCAAGTCAGTCAACAAACAAATGCACTCATTAAGACCATTCTTCTTAGTGTGTGATTATAATGAAATAAAGACATTTGATTATAGACCTACAATTATACAAACATTGTGATACATATTTTTAGGATCAGAGGAATGGTGCAAGGCTGCCAAAATCATGGTGATTTCACTGCTTCAACGCTTCAATGTGCATGGATCAAACCAAAAAGAGCCATAATAAAAGCTTCTATTTTCTCAAAAAAAAATTATATTTTATTATATTTGATTTAACCTGAAAATACAAAATAGCAATAAGGAAGTAAAACAATCAAGATGAGATTTCAGCGTTCTCCAACCATACACTGAAGCCAAGCCATAATAAAGGCTTCTATCTTCTTCAAAGCAATCATATTTTATTTTGATATATTTAATATTTTGTATCTAAGTAGACACTAGGAAAACCGTTTATTGGGTGTTTGGAAACAGACAAATGCAGCCAGATACAGAAGGAAGTCAAAAGAGAGTATCGGTTGCAGGGGCTAGTAACAAGTTGAGGAGCTCACTTGACCACTCCAGCGGGGGCCACCCACCAACACTACTAACTGCTGGTGGGCACTGGTAGCAGAGGAGGAGCTGGGCAAGTGCTGCAAGCAGTCAGTGTAGGAAGAGGAGGCAGATGGCAGGCAGCCTGCCATAGTCCAGCGCTTTTTTTAAATCCCTGGTGGTGCCTTAGTGGCTGTAGCAATCATCTGTGCAGCAGTCCTCCATCTGTAGGTATTAAGGGGACTCAGTTTAGCTGTCCTGTTGTATTCAGGCAGGCTCGAACTCCACTATAGCAACAGGTCCGACTGCAGCCCGGGATCCCAGCTCTGCTACTTGTACAGGACTGACCACTTGAGAGCAAGCAATCCTCGCTGCTTGCAAAGGGAGTGGGAGGGGTAACAGTTGATGTTCATTTGTGTGCCGAGGCAGGCAGAGGGGATAGCTGGGCTGGGAGGACTGCCTTTAAGCAGAAGGATTGCATGTGTCTGAACTATTGTGGATTGCATGGGCGTAGGCAAGGGGTTGCTGAGGGTGTTCAAACCCCCCCTCAAAAAAAAATTGTATCAGAAATGTTCAAATTCCTGTATTTTATTTTCAGGTTGGCTCAGGCTCAGCTGCTAAAACACTCGGCAATCTCCATAGCGGCTGGAGCTAGCTGCAACGCAATGTGCATGCACAGGACTGTTGATGGCTAGGGGAGATGGAGACATCATCAACAGAGGGAGCAGAAGAAGCCTGGTGAGACAGACTAGTGAGCATGCTGCTGTGTACAGTGCTGAGCAAGTTGTGGTGTCCCGTTGACTGTCATGGTGGTAGAGTGAGACTGTGTGCTGCTCTTCTCTAGCCTCAGTTGAACTGTGGGAGAACTTGAAGTATGGTCTACCACAGAAAGAACAGACCCATCCGGGGCTGAGCTGCGAGTAACACACAGTGCATCTTCTTGGCTGTGCTGGATGCTGGCTGGACTGGTGGTGTGGTCCAAAGACAAGACAGGAAAGGTTGAGGAAAACTCTGCCCTGGCCTAGTGGTCTATAGTTCTGTCTTGGGAGTAGAGCGACTGGTAAGGCAAACCAACAAGACGATAATCAGCAGAAAAGTGGTGAGTGGAAAAAAGAATAAAGATTGATTTGGGAAGGGGACTTCTCTCATTCAGAGGTGGTGATGGGTATTGGCATCATCTCTCAGGGCAACCCACTCATTACATCTCAACCCCACCGATGTTCTGCCCAACTTAGAGCTTATCATGTGGAGCGGGAATAGGTATGGAAAAGCAGATGCCTGACTGACATTTTTGTCTCTGGCTGTTGCAGAGTGCTCCCATGTGCAAAAGTGGAATGGGGTTAGGAGTACTCTCTATATGCAGAGGTGGGATAGTGGTACAGCAGGAGTGATGCAAATGTGTGGAGATGTCCTCATGTGTAGGAGTGGGATGGATGAGGAGCAGTGCTCCCCATGTAGAGGCAGTGGGATAAGGGGTGGATTGCTCACCATGTACAGAGCTGATATGTAGTGGGAGGAATGCTCCCCATGTGTGGAGGTTGAATGGAGGGGGAGGAGTGCTCACCATGTGCCGGAAGTGGAATGCAGTGGGATAAGTGCTGTCCATGTGGGGGAGGTGAAATGTAGTGGGAGAAGCACGGGGGGGCAGGGGATCAGTGCTCACAATGTATGGACGTGGAACAATGATCCCCATGTGTGGAGATGGAATGGAGGGAAGAGTACTCTCCATGTTCAAGTTTATAGTGAAGGGATGACATCCATTGAGCAAGCTCATTTGTGAGGAGAGTCCTTGTACAAGCAATGACAAAGACAATACATGGTGTGAGATACAAAAAGTAAGGACACATAAAATAAAGCAGTTTTCTTTACATTAGTATATACAATAGATAGGTAGATATCGTATTTATAAGAGCACCAATTTCCTGGGACTCTGGGTGCTGCACAATACAAACAGCAAACATCAATATAAAATAATACACCAAAATGTATGTCAAATTCAACTAGGAGCAGATTTAAAATGTATCTATCTATCTATCTATCCCACTAACATCAAAAAATTAATAAAAGCTTGCAGGAACAGGTACGTTTTTTGGCCATTCTTACAGGCTTCTACCAAGAGAGCCTCCTTTAAATAGGCAGGAAAGGAGTTCCACAGGGTAGGTGCGGCCACCAAGAATGCCCTGTCCCTAGAATGCCACAACCTAACCCTGGGAACTCCAAGGAGGTATCCCCCAGCAGAATATGTACAATGTTGAATTCAACAAGGATTGAGACCAAATATGATTACATAAGACACTATGTCCACCATGTGGAAGAGAGATGGAGGGGGGGAACAGTCACTTAGGGGCCACCATCCTAGATCCCACTCCAGCCTGTGGGTGAAACTGTTTGAAATGGGGACAGTTTATGATGGTGCAGATGTGTAACCCACATATCTTCTCTGGCTGCTGTAAAGTATTGAGTTGATAGATGGGGTGCAAGAGGGGGCACCAGTCACGCAGGAGAACCCACTGTATCCTGCCACACCCACCCACCCAGCAGAGTGGCAACAGTTGTGGAGAGGCAGATACAGGAGCCACATTTTTATATCTCAGTACCTCAGAGTGCTCTCCATGGGCAGAGCACATTAGGTGGGAGAGCCTCTGACTGAAGCCGAGTGTTCTGCAGGTGTAAAAGTGTGGCATAGGATGAGGAAGTGCCAGTCACCCAAAGCCCACTTCAACCTTCACGCTAGCCCTGGTGGAGCAGGGATGGATATGAAGGAGTAGATGTGCAACATGCATCTCTATCCATGGCTGCTGCAGGGAGCTACCCTTGTGTGGAGGTGGGATGTGGGAGATGGGGCATCATTCTCCCAGAGCCACCTGCCTGGAACCCACCCAGTGCCATTTTCAGCTTTCATGGAACTCAGATAGATGAAGATGGTCATTGGCTCCTGCAGAGTGCTCCTCATGTGCAGGAGCTGGAATGGAAGGAGAAAATGCTTCACATGTGCAGAAATGTGGAATGGTGTGTTGGGTGCCAATGGCCTCGGGCCACCCAGTGGATCTGGACCGCAGCCCCATTTCCACCCACCTGGAGCCCAACAGGCTAGATAGAAACAGGTGTGGTGTGGCAAATGTACAACTCACATTTCTGTCTCTGGCTGGGGCAGCCAATGTGCAGTGGTGGGACAGTTGTGGAGGGGGCATCAATCATCAACTTCTGCCAGGCCACAGTCCACTATTTGCCTTGAGCTGCCCACCTGGAGGTCACCTTGTCACTGTGCCAACCTGTGTGGAGTGGGATGGGTGTGGAGGGGAAGATGAGTAACCTACATCAGTCTCTGGCTACTGCAGATTGTTCCATATGTAATGATGAGAGCTGGACATGTAGGGGGCAGCAACTGCCCAGGGGTGCCCATCCAGTGCCCACCTTACACTGTGCTAGTCAATGTGAAGGGGCAGATATGTGACCCACATATTTGTCTCTGTCTGGGTGCTCCTCTTGTGCAGTGGTAGAATAGATGCACCAAGTTTGTTTTACACTGTCTCTCTCCTGGTCTCTCACTCTCACACTCACACTCACACTCATACTCTCTCTCTCACCTCTGCTCCCCCACGGTGAAAGGAAAACTCTGTAGCATTGCTCTCTGTCCCAGACACAGCACTCCTGCTGCCACTTTCTCTGTCTCTCTGTATGTGCTGTCCACTTCCACTGAGCTTCAGAAAGTCAAAGAGAGTCAGACCAACAGCAAGGTGCCGTAAGAGTGAGTGGCAATAAAATGGATGGCAACTGAGCTCAGGCACACACTGTGCTCCACTTCTGTGTTTTAAGGGGGTGTTGGCACTGTCTCTGACTGGAACGGATTGGACCTGCACATATATGTTGCACTGGAAGCAGCTCTTGCTGTTGCTGTGTCTGTCTCGGGGGGGAGGTGGGAGAAGACACTGCTAAGGAAGGGGCCACCCATTGAAATGAATGTTTGCTCAGTTGCAGGTCTGGGAGCCACCAGTCATCATGGTTATGGTCACTACATTGCACTGCTCCCAACTTCAGACTGCCAAGGTGGTGCTGCAATAGTGACAGCCTGTCACCTGGTGATCAGTCTCATTCCGCTTACTCGCCACATCTCAACATGTTGCTGTCACTGTTTGGGAGCTCTCTCTGCTTTGTTCCTGACACTGGTGCCACTCACCACCTCTTTCGATCCTGCGCTCTCTTTCGGGGGGGGGGGCACTGCTGCCTCTCCTTCTCAGCATTTGTCCCTGCAGCCTGTGTCTCTCTCTCCCCACAGTCCAGGGTTAAGCTACAGCTCTGCAGGCAATGCTGCCTCACTTCTCAGCACTCTCACTCCGATCCGTGGGGTGGCTCAGTGGGTACCATCACAGAGAGCGATACTTAGGTTGGGCATTGTGGCACAGATGAAGCACCAGAGAGAGAAAGAGAGAGGAGCTCAGGGACAAGAACACACACTCTCATTCACACAGAGACACAAACAAGTTCAATGCGGACGTCTGTCGGGGGAAGGATAAATTATATTTTTTTGTTCTTTACTGCTAGAACTGTTTACTGCTTATGGCACAGAGAGAGGTGGATGCAGTGTATGGCTGGGTACCCGGACTGACATCTGCAGGGTGGGTGGGGAGATAAACAGTAAGATAAGTAAGGGCATGAATGAAAGTAATGAAGTGCTCTCATTGGATCGCTTCATTTCTTTTAACTAGAGAATGGCTTCCAGCTGTGAAACTGTGACTAGTGTCACAGTCTGGTTGCATGCTCATTGGTCTGTCAGGGGCAAGCCCACTGTTGATTGCTGTGCATTGGACTTGTCCCTGACACACCTCTGAAATGTCGTTCCACTACAAGTTGTTTCTTGCGCATGTGCAAGGAAACATAAAAAACTATAAAGAATTTAGATTACTAACTACCCTAATTTAAAAGGCCTTTTTTGTCCTAAACACAAAAATGTAAAATAATGCACTTGGAGGACAGAAATCCAGGGGCAGAGTACAAACGGGTGGAGTGGTATTGACAACATTAAGAAGGCATACATAAAAAAAAAAAAAAAAAAGAGCTTTACAGTTGATTACTGTTTAACAATATTATGCATCTATGGCTGCCACTGTACATCTGATGCAAACCCATAATCACATTCCTCACTTGAAGCAAAAAGGTGGGGGCTAGAGGCCATAGCTGACTCCTTGTTTTTGTGTTAATGGGGTCCATTTCTTTATAGCAAAAACAAGGACAGGCATAATTTCTAAAATGTGCAGACAAGCATGGGGACCACTTTTTTCCAGAGCTTGCCACCACTGGTAGCTACCACTTGAAGACTGCTACTACTCCCCGCCTAATACAATCTAGAGGAAAACCAGAAGTAGTCTACCAGCACTGAGATTAATATGGTTAAGGCACATTTGCCAGAAAGTACTGCTTAGAAAAGAAAGTGACTATGATGATGAGCAAGTCCCAGACCACGTCTCTAGTTTAATAGACTCCTCCTGAGTCTGATTTGTATGGCTGTGTGGGCCAAGCTCCACGGATGTTACGTCATCATCAGATTTGTATAAGAGCACTGTGAAAGCACATAACCGGACCACTGTCTGATGTGCTGCCACAATGTTCTGATATAGTTTCCAGTGATTCTGTTTATGCAGCCCTTCCTCTCCATGGGCTGCATAAACATACCCACTTCCCATCGTACTACGTTTCTGTTCTGCAACTGCAGCAGTGATGGCCACTCTGTGCAACCTGGTGACATTGACTTAAACTGCGCATGCATTGGCTATCATGCATACATAGTTATGTCAGCACCACCATGTTGAGCAGGGCTGACTACAGGACAAACTGCACATGCGAGTATCACGTGTGCACAATACTGTGATCGCTGCAGTATTACTTACAGTTGCAGCAAAAGCACAGCATATTCTTTTCCATGCTCTTGCCACTCCTAAAAGCTCTCCACATCGGCTCTGGCCAGAGTTTGTTATATAGTGGAACAACTGTGGCTGCTTTCCAAGATTCCACAACTTCACCCATATCTACGGGTGTTTGGAAGATATGGGCTAAGGGAGGAGCCAGCTCAGTACTCAATTCCTTGACTATTTTTGAGTGTATCCCATCTGGTCCAGGGGATTTATTTGGGTTTACCTTTTTTAACCTTGCCTCCACATCTTTAGGGTCTATATAAATTGGCATGGATTATTTTTGTTTGGTTTTGTACTGGGTCTGTCTTAGATTTAGGGTTAAGTACTGATGAAAAATTTGTATTCTGAATGTTAGTGATCTGCTTTATGTCAGATGTGATGTCACAATCTTGATTTTTCAGTGGCCTCACTGAGTTATTGGTCCCTTTTGTTTTATTTATATGTGCTTAGAATGTCTTGTAGTTGTCTTTTGATTTGGTTGCTAGTTTTAATTCAAATCCTGATTTTGTTTTTAACCCTTTTAGTTAATTTTTTGTAATCTGCTCATCCTGGTTCCTGCCGTGTATGTTTTAGTTTTTTAAACAATTTTTTTTTTAATTAGTCCCTTGATTTTGGGAGTCATCCAGTTTGATATTCTACTTTTTCTACTTTATTTAGTTTTATATGGTATGCACTTGATTTCCTGGTCTGATTTCATACAGAAGATGTCCCACTTGTTACATAATGATTTGTTTTGGAGCTGTTGTTTCCAGTTCCAGTCAGCCATACTGGCCTTTAGCTGCATGAAATCTGCCCTCCCAAAGTTTAAAACGGTGCATCCCGACTGCTTTACAGTATCTTCCTTTATTTCAAAGTGTACAGTTTTATGATCGCTACTGCCTAGTGGAACTGCAAGACCATCAGGTTTTTTCAATCCACCCTAGAGAAAAACAAAAATTGCTCTGCCAAGTTTTGGCAAATCTTGAGAGAGTGAAGGACACTCCCCTGCCACTCCAATCCCAGCTAAAATTGTGGTAAACAATAACTCCTATACTGACAGGTCTGAGATACTCGATCAGCTTAATAACCACTTTGCAACGGCAGGCCTCGCATTCGATATCTCTCCACTTAGTAAATTGAATGGCCTGAGTGCCACCAGTGCAGGCACTAGCCCTGCTCCTGTTCCTAAGGTTGACCGTCCTCCCTTCAACTTCCAGCCAGTCTCATGCAAACAGGTGGAGGACCTTCTCCTTTCATTGGACACTAAAAAGAGTGCTGGTGCTGACTCATTAGAACCCTTCTTTTTAAAAGCAGGATACTGTTATCTGACAGCACCAATTGCTCATCTATTCAGTTGCTCAGTGGGGTAGGTAACTTTTTGGTTACCCCAGAATTGACCCAGGTAGTGTTACAACGTACTGCAAGTAATTTATCATCCTTAACGTACAAATGGTGTTAAACTCATAGACAAACAACTATCATTAAAATCAAAAAATAAAGTAAGTATTTTACTAGTTAATGCCAGAAGTCTTAAAAATAAAATGGATGAACTAATTCATACATTACGCATAGAAAATATTGATATTTGTGGAGTTACTGAAACATGGTTCTCTAACTCTGACTGGGGTACAAATATTCCTGGATATCATAAAATAGCTAAAAACCGATCACATAAAAAAGGTGGTGGAGTGGCACTCTATATCTCAAATGAGATTAAAAGTTATGAATTAAAAAATAAAGATGTTCAGGAATCAGACACTGAGCTAATCTGGGTTAACTTAAAACACAATGATAGGATGCTTACAGCTGATCTTGGGTATCATTCTCCTAGCCTAGATACCATATCCAATGAGGCCTTTTTAAAGGACCTTGAAAATATGGATAATTTCACTGACTATGTCCTGATGGGGGATTTCAATTTACCAAATATTAATTGGCCATTATTACAGGGAAATGGGGTCCTAGAAAATAATTTTCTAGACATTGTATTACAACATGATTTAGAACAGGTAGTTATTACTCCAACTAGAGGCAATAACTTTCTGGACTTAATATTCACTAACATCAAGGATACTGAGTGTACAATCTGTCAAGAGCCTCTTGGTGACAGTGATCATAACAAGGTGCTTTGAAGTATTCCGTTCTTTAAACAAATCTCTACTGGAGCCACTAAAATTAGTAACTTTGCCAAAGCTGACTACTCGAAAATTAAATAATATCTAGCGGAATGGAATTGGAAAGTCGAACTTAAAAATCTAAATACAACTAGTATGTGGTTAAATATTAACAATAAAATACAATACTGCATTAAGAAATGGGTACCAGAACGTACTAAATATGATACTAAAAACCATAGAGTACCTTTATGGTGGAACAATAATATTAAAAAAGCCATAAGAAATAAAAAACATGCACTTAATAAATACAAAAAGAAACAGACATTAATTGGCAAAAATTCAAAATAAAGGCTAATAAAACTAAAACACTTGTTAGGAAAGCAAAACAAGGTCTTGAATTTAAATTAGCTAACACTACAAAGGATAATAAAAAACAATTTTACAATTATATAGGATCACTTAAAGGGACAACCACTGGTGTGGGCCCTTTAGTGATCAACACAGAACCAATTACCAATGAACAACTTATATCTGAAGAACTAAATTACTTCTTTAGTGTCTTTAAACAAAATCAACTAGCCAGTTTCAATTTAAATCATGATATAGCCAACTATATCCAGTTTTTGGAAACCGAAGTTAGAGCTACTATTAACAAGACTAAGTCTAATTCATCAGCTGGTCCTGATAACATACCATCTTGCTTTATTAAGAATTTAACTAAAGAATTGTCAGGTATACTTACCCTTTTATTCAACACTTCCATATTAGAGGGAACTGTAGTACCAGATTGGAAACAAGCCACAATTACTCCTGTACATAAGTGTGGCTCAAAGCAGAATGTCAACAATTGCAGACCTATTAGCCTAACATCATACACAGGGAAACTGATGGAAAGGTTAGTTAAAACCCTAATTTCAAATCACTTGCAAAGTCAGGGTTTCAATGATATCTCACAACATGGTTTTACTACTGGAAGATCATGTCAGACTAATTTAATTGTCTTTTTCGAACCAGTGAGTGAAGCTCTGGACAAAGGCTTACCATTATTTATTTATTTGGATTTTGAGAAAGCGTTTGACACTGTATCGCATAAAATATTAATGGATCACCTATTTACCATAGGATTAAATGGAAACATCATAAAATAGATCCATTCATGGCTCTCTAATTGAATACAAAGGGTTAGCATCAGAGGCCATTTTTCAAAATGGGGTACTGTTACGAGTGGAGTCCCACAGGGCTCTGTTTTGGGGCCTATACTTTTTAACATAATGATTGCAACCATGGAAACAATTAATGGCATTTGGATTCATAAGTATGCTGATGACAGCAAACTAGGCTGTATTGTCAATTACTCCCAATCTATTCAGTCTCTTCAAAATAATCTCAATCTTTTATCCCAATGGACAGTTGATAATAAAATGAACTTTAATACTACTAAATGCAAAGCGATGCATTTTGGCAAAAATAACTGGATGGCTAACTATACTCTAAATGGTTCACAGTTAGAAAAGGTTTCACATGAACGTGACCTTGGAATCATTATTACCCATAATTTGAAATTTAACACCCACAATAATGTAACAAAAAAGTGTCAAGGTATAATTAACTGTATTCTAAAACATGTCAAAAGTAGAGAAGCTGAAGCCATAATCCCACTTTATACTAGTCTGGTTAGATCTCATGTTGACTTTTGTGCACCGACCACAATCGGTAGTAAATCAGCTTTAGAAAAGATCCAGAGGAAAATTACTAGGAAAATTAAAAAGCAAGAGAGTAAGACATATAGTGATAGACTTAAAAATTTAAACTTGTACTCACTTGAATATAGGGCACTAAGGGGAGATTTGTGTTTGGTATTTAAAGCGTTTCAGGATCCTGCCTTATTTGAAACCATCTGTTTGGTAAATCAGGTATCAGTTGTTAACACTAGGTCACATTCTTCTAAACTTTACTCAGTGACCAGTAAAATCACTAAGCGTAACAACTTCTTTACTTAGAGAATACCTCCCATCTGGAACTCGCTACCACCAAAAGTTATAGCTAGTAACACTATGGAACAATTTAGGTATAGACTGAATAAACACATGGGAGATAAAAAATGTAATTTCCACCAGTAACAAAATGGCGGCAAGTTTCTTGTTGGGCTTGCCCTCAAACTCGTAAGCACCTATGAATCAAGGGAAATTACCACCTAGTTGGAAAATCGTGCATATTATCCCCTTGTTCATATCGGGGGACCCCACAGGCTTGAATAATTACAGACCTATCTCACTTCTCACTGTACTGTCCAAACTACTTGAGAAAATTGTCAACTCACAACTCAGGGAGTATTTGGATTATGAAAATATCCTTAACCCAGCCCAATCGGTGTTCAGGCCAAAGCACAGCACTGTGTCGGCTCTAGCTAAAGTGTCCAATGACTGGCTAACAGCTCTGGACAGGAGACAGCATCTCTATGCACTTTTTCTAGATCTCAGCAAAGCCTTCAACACGGTTGATCACTCCATCTTGCTCGTTACGTTGGGTTGCATTGTCTTATCCCATGCTGCAGTTAAATGGTTTCACTGTTACCTCACAAATCGAAGGCAACAAATCAAAGCACAGGGGGAACTGTTCCCACTTAAAGCCCTGCCCCGAGGTGTACCGCAAGGATCCATCTTGGGGCCTATCCCTTTCTCTATCTATATTAATAGCATTGACTCTGGCCTTCTTGCTGGGAATGTTCCTCTCTTATTTATTTATTTGCTTTTGTTGACCAGGTAAGCACACTAGACAACAAGTGCCTATTTTCAGGTGCGACCCGGGAGGTTACAGAGTACGTAAGAAACATAATACAGAGTCAAAGTAACATACTGGCCCACGAACAAGTGTTTGGAGCAGCAAACGGTACAAATGACTATACAAAGGTAAAGTTGGCAGTATGTCAACGGGATACATAACAGCATTGATAGGTTGAATAACAACAGGTAACATCATGGCAGAGAGTTGGCAGTATGTCAACAAGATACTTAACTTCACAAATGATACAGTCCTTTACACAACTAACCCCTCCCTAGATCTTGCGCACAAGGAGTTACAGCTGGACTTTGTCATGCTCCAACATAATCTACTGAGCCTTAAACTCTTGCTCAATGGCAAAAAAACAAAAGCCATCATCATCTCCCCGCATCCTCCATCCATTTTGGGGACACCTGGCATCCCCCAGATCTTCACCCTCCTTGGAGAATCCCTGGAAATAGTCGATAATTTAAAATATCTGGGAGTCTGGTTGGACAACAAGCTTAGCTTTAGTGTTCACCTAAGTAAACTTTCAAAAAAACTAAGACAGCGATTTGGGATATTCTACCGCACATGACACCTTCTCACTTTCGAAGCTAGAAAGCGGCTGGTGCAAACTATTTTTTTGCCCTTGCTTGACTATGCTGACTTTCTATACAGTCACTGCCCCCAGAATGCACTCCAAAAACTTGATAAACTTTACCATCATGCCTTGAGATTCATACTTGACATGCCCTTGTGGACTCATCACTGCCTGTTTTACCAGGCAATTGATTGGCCATTCCTCTCCACGAGGAGGCAAAGAAACACCCTTATGTGGCTCTTCAGGGCATTCTCAAACAAGCTCCCACCCTACATCAGTGACCTGTTTGAATGGTGTTGGGCACTTATGTCTCTGAAATTCCACCCATGTCCTCCTCAACCTACCGAGGATGAAGACATGCCTTGGCTATACCGCCATCAGCTCTTTCCTCCCATCACTCTGGAATAACACTCAGAAAGTACTTAAATGCTCCCTCCTGCCCAGTCTCCATGTATTCAGACAGTGGCTCTATCAGTGCCTGAATATTATATGTGAGTGTTTCAGGTAACAGGGACATATGGTCGGAATACTCCCAGCTCTTGGACCCCGTTGGTTGCCTATTTCCTCTGTGGCAGGCTTCCTCCTAGAGTAACTTCCCTCCACCCTGGCTCCCCTTCCCCTTGCGGAAATCCTTCAGGGGGTCTACATTTTAGTAGGTTTGCCCCCCTCTTCCCTTATGTGTCTCCCATCCCATTGTCCCCACTGTCTCCTGCCTCCCTTTACTCCCTCCTTCTTACAACCTCCTCCCCTCCCCTTTCCACAGTAGTCCCCAAACCTACCACTAGAGCATGGCTGTGCATGTACACAATCAGTAATTATGTCTTGTTATTTGTTGCAGCTGTAATTTAAGATTTTTGCCTGATCCCTGTATGTTTTTGTTATGGCTTGACATTGCTTATTGCAATGAATTTGTACTTTGTGTCCAGGACCATCTTGCAAAAGAGCTTGCTCAATGATGTGAATGCCTGGTTAAATAAAGTTTGATTGATTGATTGATTTATTGATTGCTGTTGTACATCCAGTTAATGTATCACCCATTTTGGTTAAAATCAGGTCTAGAGTATATTTTTGTCCCTTTCAGGGTTTTCTAATTTATACCTGGAAGGTTTAAATCACACATGAGTAATAATCTGTCTGCAGGATTTAAATCCTGTAGTTGTTTTAAGAGTGTGACAGGGTTGAATAGGACCATGTCCCCATTGTTATGGAGAGTTTCAATGCAGGGATCTATTCTGTTCTTTTCTGTCTGTTGTCTGTCTGGTTGCGCAACCATGTTTTCCCATGAGACCTAGAACTTGATCACCCCAATGGTCTTGCAGTTCTCTGTCTCTCAGTCTTCCCTTGCTGTTTCTATCTTTTCCTCCCTTGCATATCTGCTGGTATAAAAAATATATGCAAATCATTATGTGGAAATGTAACTGATATTGGGATCCCTTTGTTTAGAAATGATGTAGTGTTAACTTTTGAAATGTATATAACGATAGTTTGAGATGATTGCAAAAAGCTATTGGAAACTCAAGAGATTACCTTAGTGCAATTTTTAAGCCTTTTGCAGAAGAGCTGTGGAAAAGGGGCCTCAGTTCTGGGACACGCACCTGCCTAAAATATATTAGAACATTTTAGAAAAAACAGGATGCTTGTCAAGAAGAGGGATTGCAAGGACTTATAAAAAGACAGAGCTGCAATTGCTTGCAAGAAAAGGGACACAGAGATTGAAGATGCATCTTCTATTTATTCTGCCTACTTAAATAGTTATTCTGAACATTTTTTTTTTTTATGTTACTGCTAGTACAAATAAATACTCTTGTTGCAAATTGTACAACTGCTCCTTGGGTTTCATATGCTTCCTGACCTGTGCCTTGACGACAAATAGAATATAGTCATCCTCCTTGGTTATGGATGGTGGTCCATAAATTACTCCCAGGACTATTTTAGGTTTACTAGGCGTGGTGAGTTTTAGTCAGATTTGCTCCAAATTGGTATTATTGTATTTTATTTTATAGGACTGAATGTTATTTTGAATATAAATGGCTACACTTCCTCCCCTCCTGTGCTGTCTTGAATATGTATAAAGGTTATACCCTTCAATGGTCTGGTCCCAGGTGTCAGCTTTATCCCACCAGGTTTCAGTTATGGCACATATCTGTATATCATGAGATTTTAAAAGTAATTTAAGTTTATCCATTTTTTAACCAAACTTCTTGCATTTAATAGGAGACCCTTCCAATATGTATTGTGTTGAATATTTGAAGTGCTAGTAGTACTAGAAGACTGATCCCTATAGGTCAGTCTCCTTCCCTGCCCCCGCTGGTAGTTTAAATTCAAAGCAATAGCTTAATTGAACCTTTTGTCAAAATTCTAGATCCCGTTTTATTCAAATGTAGTCCATCTGGTCTAAAAAGACTATTGTCTCTAAAAATGTTGCTGTTGTCCAAAAATGGGGATTTTTTTTTTTTTGTTCACACATGTTTTTAATCCAACTATTTATTGCTTTAATGTCCCTCATTTTATGTGAGTGGAAATGATGAGTTAGGAGTAAACCTGATATGATAGTCTGCCCTCCTTTTTTTTCTATCTCGGATGCCACTGCCTCGAGGTCTTTGCAAATGTCCTGGACTCTCCTTTTGCCAATGTCGTAAACTCCTACATGTAATATAACTAGGGGTTTTACCAAATTACTCAGGCCATTTAACATCCTTCCAATATCCATTACTTTTGCTCCTGGAAATGTACTAACTGTTGTATGTTCATTTTGCCCTTTACAAATTGCAGTATGGATTCCCTAATAATAGAGTCTCCTATGACAAGGATCTCCCTATGAGATACTGTTTTATTAGCATCTATGTTTATTTTTCTAGGGACATATGTTGTCGTATCCTGTGGGATAATTCCCTCTGCACTTTGTTTGTTAATATATTTGCTGCCCTCCTGCACAGAATCATTCGACATTTCTGCTAAATTCTTGTGTTGGATGTTGCTAACAGATGCATTAGCCTTTATGCTGCCCTTTCTTAATATGTACGCCTCCTTGTCAGGGTTTACAGATAGGGCTTTGTATCTATTAAATAACTCGACTGGTGCAGTTAAAGATCTGACCCCCCCTCTTCTTCTTCTTCTGGTATTTGGTTTAACTATGGCTCAGTCCTCTATGTCTGGCTGTAGGTGGTGAATAGGGGGTTATACTTGCCTCCCTCTGTGTAGTTAGCAGTAGCTGGTTGTTCAGTAGATACTTGGGGATTAGCTACACTATCAGTATATTATTCAAGGTTTTCTATGTCTTTATGGACTGATAATCTATGATGTAACATCTCAACCTCCTGTTGCAAGGTAAAGATTAATAAACATCTGTTGCATGTAAATCCTGGGTCTGCTACCCCATTTGTATACATTTTGCATTGTTTGCAACATAGCACTAACCCCTCTATCCTTCTTCAAGAATAGTAGGCACTCTATATGTGGGAAATCGCTTGCTAAGCTTGTTAGTAGTAGGTTCTCTTTTACCCAGAAGCTAATACAAGGGGGGAATCTGATTACTTACTACAGGAGCTGCTGTAAAATGATTCTTCATGTAGTCTCTGCATCCCCAGTGGATACAGCTGACATGCACGTGTCTCTAGATACTCGCCCCACTCGCTTGGGCAGCGGGGTTAAATCCTCAAGGCCCAGAAGTAATGAATCACATACTCTGGGTCCTTGCCCCAATTTACTACACAACAAGTTTAAAAATATTCACAATTCAAGCCACCTCATGCAGTGGTCTTGAATGTAATTAAAGTCAATTGCCCTGATAAAGGCAGAGTGTCACTAGACAAAAACAAAAGGGGGGTCAGTTACCTAGCCCATCTATGAGAGGAGCTTGGGAGCCTCCTCAATCCCACAAAATCACTTGTGTAGGAAGTTTTGGCTGTTTACCTTGGTAACCAGGTGACAACCTGTCTACCCCCTCTCCCCAGAGGTATCGCTCGGGAAAAATGCTATAGAATATTTCAAGGGTGAAGCAGAACCCCCTTCCTTGCTGCTCTCTCACCAGAGAGACCTCCTAATAGTAAAATAAATCTGCCCATTCACTCTGGCCATGGAGTTAAATCCTCAAGGACTGGAAGTAATGAATCATGTACTTCTGGGTCCTCACCCCTATTTACTACACAACAAGTTTAAAAATATTCACAGTTCAAGTCACCTCATGCAGTGGTCTTGAATACGATTAAAGCCAATTGCCCTAATAAGGGCAGAGTGTTACTAGATTAAAAAAGGGTGCCAGTTACCTAGCCCATCTATGATAGGAGCTCGGGAGCCTCCTCAGTCTCACAAAACCACTCATGTAGGAAGTTTCGGCTGTTTATCTTGGTAACCAGGTGATGACCTGGCTACCCACTCTCCCCAGTTCCTGACAGGAATGAACAAGGTGAACTGCGAGGAACTAGTCAACCAGACTTGCAAATCTAGAATACAAGGACATGAGTAGAAGCTGTTGGGGGGGAGGTTCAAGAAGGACATGAGAAAGCTTTATTTTACAGAAAGTGATTGAGCCATGGAACAATTTGCTGATGGAAGTGGTGGGTGCCAAAACCATTAATGGTTTCATACACAGTTGGGAAAGAGTTAAGGGTTTATTAGTTACTCAGGGGGTAGTAAAATGGAGCAAATAGGTGAAAAGTGTAAATAAAAACCCTGTATTGACAAAAGATCTCGGGTTATGATAGGGTGTTATGGGTGAACTGCATGGACCATTGGTCTTTTACTGCCATCATTGTCTACATTACTGAATTTCTTTGCCGCATGCACTCCTAGGGGCTCCCAGTAGTGATACAGCTGTAGTGCCTCCCTGTCCTCGTGTCCTGGGAGAGGCAACCAAGGTGATCTGTAGACATCTCTATTCTATCCTTTCTGTCCCAAAGTACTTCCAGCGGAGGTATCGCACCCCTGTGGGATACATTGGAGACCACCTTTACCAGGCTTTACAGCTTTCCAGACCCCTAAGGGTAATGTCCCTGTGTCTGAGCAGAAACCCTCCCCCTGTGGACTCCAGCAGGATGGACACTTTGGGGAGGAAGATATTTAACTTCAGCCTGGTGTTCCCTGGCCATAGCACTGCACCAGTCCTATATGGCAACTCACCAATGTCACCTATGGCTCCAAATGCATCAACAGCTATCTAACGACACCCCCAGACAAGCCACGGACATTGCTATTCGAGGCATGGAAACAGCACTGTCCCAGTCAATAGTATCTTACACCAATAAGGTGGCCTCACTCACTGCAGGTATCACTGTCTTGTCATGCACCACAGGTTTGGCCATGTGCCACAGATGGATGTCACAGCTGCATTTGTCCCAGTTAGCACCTTTTGCTTGTCTCAAGGTCTTGAATGATGTGTAGAGGGAGACCCACCAAGTTTCCCAGAATGTGAAGCAGGAACTGTCTTGGACTCTTCAGCTCCTGCACCTCAAGAATCACAGCCTGCACCAGCTAGACCCTTGATTGAGCCTGACCAAGGTCCCCCCCTTACTTCCCCTATGCACACACCGTGGGCTGAGTTCATTGTGTACATTTTACCTTTATATACTAGAGTTTTATTGTTCTAACAGTCTCTGCATCAATTTTATCTGAGATTTTTTTAAATATTCTCTCAGCCCCACACTGTTCATCAACATTCAGCGTCAGTTATGCTGGGTAGGATGCCTGAAAAGTCAAGTTGCTGCAACAGTGAGTCTGTCTTGGACCATCACTCAACACTGAATGAGTGTTTTGGTACTGAACAGTCTCATGACCAGGAAGGTAAGCAGCAGTCCTTTGGGATTCCTAACAAGAAACAGTCCCAACCCTACCCGCACACATCATCAGGTTCCATGGTATGTTTGACCTTGTCCTAGCTTAAAGGAGATAGGACATGATTTTTACATAGTTAACTGCCCTTCCATCTTCCTTTCCATGCCAGTTATGTGTTCTGATATGCTTTGATGATTTTATGATAAATAAGTAATCTAGTCTTGGGGTTCCCTCAGATCTACATAGAGTTCCAATCTCCTCACCAGCTATTGCTCGTTCTTTTTATATTTCTAAGTCATTCTATGACATCAGTAAACTCCCATTCTATGCTATACATCTGAATGGTCTGAAATGGTGTTATTGATGTCATAGAATGTTCAAGGCAGTGTGAAAAGAGAGCAGCAACTGCTGAGGAGAGAGGGGTTCGAGTTAGTTAAAAAGGCAAAAAAATTGGATGATTTAACAAAAAAAGTCAACAACACATCACAGTACAATAGTCACCAACTTAAACGGACACTTTTATGCTGTACAATCAGTTATCCTAGTCAATTTATTGTTGCCAAACACCAATGCCTATACTGCACCATTGTAAATATGCTTGGTAATTCGTACCTTGTGCTCGGGTGATATTGGACAGATGGAAGAACTCCACCTGGTATCTCTGCTTTGTCACGTCACGACCTTTTTGCTCCCAAACCAGTCTCCATGACAAAAAGTCCCAAGTTAGTGCCCCAAAAGTCATTTTAACTAATTTAGGCAGCAGAGGGTGGCAGTAACATTTGTTTAAGCCTGTTACCGCCTTAGCATCAGACACATGAAGGCACACGTCACTACCATGTCACTGCATAGCAATCCATAGCCATCGTATTGACAGCTGCAAGCACTATAAAAAGAGTGCTTTCATTGCGGTTTACAGTGTTTGTTCATTCCAAGCAAAATGTCAAGTAAAACTGCACTTGGTGCAAAGTGCAAAACTAGCAAGAAAGGTAGAGATTCTTACTGAAGTTGACTCCTTGCCAAAGAGGAGCATCAGAGACCTTGCACAGCATTTCGGCTTGGCAAAGTTGACTATGGGTGACTTGGTACAATCTCGGGAGGACATTCTAACACAGTGGCATGGAAATCAGAACCCAGACCTTAAAAGAAAACAAGAAGGCAAGGATAGTGAGATACAGGATGCTCTTCTGCGCTAGTTTACCAATGCATGGGGCTGGAGGCAATGCTAACTGGGCTAATTTTAAAACAGAAAGCTCAGCAATTAGCAGTTGCTCTTGGAAAACCAAACTTTTGTGCTACAGATTGTTGGTTGCAACGTTGGAAAACATGCCACAACATTGGATTTAAACTGGCACATGGTGAAAAGCTAAGTGCTGACCAAGAAAGTGCCCAGAAGTGGGTAAGTGACGTGCTTCCCGGGCTGCTTTCTGGGTATGCGGCTGATGACATTTATAATGCTGATGAAACAGGTGTTTTCTTTAGATGCATTGGCTGTGGAACACTAACATTCCAAGATGAAATCCCCTTGGGCATGAAGTGTGCTAAGTAAAGGGTGTCAGTGACGTGCTGCTGCAACATAACTAGCACAGACAAAAGGGATCTTGTGGTGGTGGGTAAATCGGCTAACCTCAGGTGTTTTAGTGGGGTGCACCACCTGCTTGTTGTATACAAAAACAACAGGACAGTGTGGATGACTGGGGAAATTTTCAGTTCCTGGGTCAAAGAGTGGGACAAAAAGACTAAGGCCAAGGAAGACAGCATGATTGTGGACAACTTTAGCGGGCATCCAAATATGCCAGGGCTTGGAAACATACAGCTAACCTTCCTCCCCCCGAATATGACCTGCATTATCCAACCATTAGACTAGGGTGTCATAATGTCATTCAAAAGACATTATGTACACTCCATGCACACCTGGGTTCCAGATGTGCTGGATTCAGTTAAGAAGTTCACTGCCGCCACCGCTTGCGTTAAGCAGATAAGCCTGCTAGATGCGATTCAGTTCATGAAATCCAGTTAGGATGCTGTCACACCTGTCACCATACAAAACTGTTTCAGGAAAGGTGTTTTTTTCATCATTGACAACACAGAGGATGAAGGGATTGTTGACAAGGAATCTGTAACTCCACTGCCTGGTCTAACTGGTGAGAAGTTTGATTCCATATGCCGCCTAGGTGAAACAGAGGATACAGGGAGTGCAAGAGCCTGACTACATTGCTGAGGTTGTGGAAGCGATGTTGGAAGCTTCAGTCACTGATGAGGCCAATGCAGATGACACCCAAGATGACTCACAGGATGAGCCACAACTCGCAATGTCAGCAGAGGATGTACAACATGCTTTAATAACACTTAGACATGCTAAGGAACAGCGCGAGGACATCGTCCCTGACTCGGATAAAATTCAAAAGACCGAAGGCATGTGGCATGCTTATTGCAAACAACAATTAGTGACTACTTCAAAAAGTAAATTGAACCCACATGTTTGCAATAACCATTCCAACAACCATTCCCACCACCCCCTCACTCTACACCCCACCCCACCCAAAACATGTGACAAACAACAGTGCAAAAGCATAAAGGAAAAAAAAAATCCCAAAATGTACCACGCTACAATAAGGTGGACACCGGCTATAATGGTCTGAACCTACCAACACTAATGTGTCCGTTTTAAGCGGTGCATACTGTAATGAGTAGACAATAAAAGAACAACTGGAGGGCATCTAGAGGTATAAAAACTGTTTCCTGTCACCTTTAAGAAAAAGAACCAAAGTGCTGGCCCAGTGGTAAAGAGGGATGAGGCAGTGAACACCAAATCTCCACCCTTGCTGGCAGCCTGGGTTTGGAAGTGGACTCAGGCTGCTTGGGGTCGGCTGGAGGGTACAAGACTGAGTGCTCAATGACTGCTGTCTTCTCCTGGGAAAGGTGGGTTATGCCGTGCTGGTGCAATGCTGCCACCATGTGGCGGTATGGTGGCAGGGCAAGTGGCAGCCACATCACTGTGAGGCAGTTGGCAACTTGGTGCATGCACGCTGCCCTTGGGCCATTGCACACTGGCAAGCGTAGGGAGAAACGAGGAAAAGAGCCAGCAGACGACACCAAACTTATCCCTGACCTGTGCCACTGCCCAGTGCCCCATGCCCAACCAGATTGTGCTCCAGAGGGGAAGGATGGATCTTATCTGTGTCAGACTTTACCATTCATCACTGGTGGGGTCCCGTCCAGAGGACAAGGACCCTGCGGGAGCTTATTTTCTTTTGGCAAGAGGCAGAGTTGACGTCGGCACGGCGCCACTCTTGAAGCTGACACATTGCGAGGCACTTGCGGGCTGGCCAGTAACCAATGCCAACTCCTCCTCAGATCCAGTTCTGCTTCTCCCACCATTGAGTTGACACGAACCTCGTGCAGAGCGAATCGAAACTGTGTCAGTGGCCTAGTCGATGCCTAGTTCTGTACCACTTTTCTTGGCGCCATTGAGTTGGCAAGACCTTTCCATTTATTTTATTTTCGACAATGCCGAGTACTGTTTTTATTTCTTGTTTTTCTGTCCAGTCATGTCTCATTCAGGGGACAAGAAGAAACCCTCCAATGTGGGTCGGCCTCCTATGCGGCGGTGTCCCTGTGACTGACTTTTTTCCGTCATGGACCAGCATGACCATTGCTTGACCTGCTTGGGCCCAAACCATGATATGGATCATTGCGATGCCTGTTTTTCCATGGACCATTGAGTTCTTGAATTGCGCCCGTTTAAAGTCGGACATGGCCACCGACATTCGGTGGACAGGCTCGCACCCAGGTTGCCAAATGCAGGGTTGTTGGCTCTTCCTCTGGGTTCCCTCCCAGTCCTATACAGCCCATGGAGGAGGGGGTTTCTGCCTCTTTTAGCCTTGTCTTAGCAGAAACTCCTTCCATGGTGTGAGAGGCTCCACCTGACTCCTCCGGGAGCTAGGCAGGAGGCCCATTTTGGTAAGGCTCCCCCGGCGTTGCAGCCTATGGCCTCCAGGCCTGGTCTGGCATCTTCCTTGGTGCCACCTGTCAGTGCTGCCTCTGATCCCAGCGCCGCGCATGGCACCGGTGATCGTGATGGCACCATAAGCAGTGCAGGGCCGGTTTGCAATGCCGCTCACAGTCCTGGAACCGGAGGAGATCGCAGACTGGTCTGGGTCTGAGCCTTCTGGTGAGGATGATGACTTGGAGGTAGACCCAGACTGGCTCCCAGATTCCTCTGAGTCCTCAGACGCCTCCTCGCCCAGTGCTTTGGCTCAAATTCAGCCCCCTCCTTTTGAGTCGGTGGCTACTGTCGATTCCAGTGTCAGTGGTCCCGACCAGTCCTCTGGTGCTGAGGGTGGCAGTGGGGGACATACCAGAGTAGGTGGTTCCCCTTCTCCCTTGAGAGGCGTACCCCCTTCTTTGGTTCCTCAGGCTGGCCCCACCTTTAGACCGGCCAGGGCATCTCAGGCAGGGTAGGGTGCTCTCTCTCCATGACCATCTCTCAGGAGTCAGCCATGGTGATCAAGTTACCTAAGCTGATTCTGAGGAAGAAGTCCCTGTCTGAGTCTGAGGGGTTGAGAGGTCAGAATCGGGGGCAGCACCCTTCCCTGGGAGCCCGGGCAGGAGTCATAGCACCGGTCCTGTTTTCTCCACTGATGTCTCACTGGGAAGGATTTCATCTTTAGAGGTTAGGGGCCACCCTTCTGGGCTTATGTGGCCCTGGTTGCCTCACGGGGGGGATTCTCTTTTAGGGCTCAGTCCTGACCATTCCAGTGCAATTGAATGGCCCTCGACTTGTGTGGCCAGCAGATCTTCTTCAGTCTTGAGGTCTCCTGTTTGGTCCCCCAGCCCTGGCAGGGGTCTCTCTCCTCTTTGGAGATGTCTAGCCACCGTACCTCTGCCAACACCTCCCTCTCTTACAGGCCATGTCGGTCCTACGGGACCTCTCACCTGGAAGCAGTTCAGGTCCATGGCTGCACTCTTCCCCACCTACTTTAGGTCCATGGATGAGGAAGCATTGCTGCCAGTGCCTGACTCTCCGGACTTGTCAGCTCCCTCGTCTTCCTCTTCTGAGGGAGAGGAATCTTCCATCCACCTGTCCCCAGCTGCTGATCTGTCTAGCTATCAGCACTTCTTTTTGGGGATGCTTGACGAGCTCCATATTTCCTCGCTAGGAAACCACAATCCTCACTGGCGATGCGTGCCTTTTTAGGCAAATTCAGTGCGGTCAACCTGAGGGTTCCTGCCTGGCCCTAACCCCTTCAGGGAGGTGTCATACAGCACCTGGAGAAGCCCTTCAACCCTCCCTCCAGCCCCAAGGGACCTCCAGCAAAGGTACTACACCCCTAGGGTCTCCAGGAGTCTTGGCTCACCCTCCATTGGGCGTGACGCTCCTGGACACACCTTCTGGGCATAGACACCCCAGGTGTGACTGACCCCCCCTGAGTTGGACTCTGCTGAGTTTGACTTTTGGGAGAAGAGGGTGTTCTCTTCAGCACGTCTTTTGTTATCCCTGTCTGCACATCAGGCCCATCATGCTGCCTATAACAGGCACTTATGGTCCCTACTAGGACAGATCCTAGTATCCTTACCTGATTTGGATGCAACCAGATAAGCCATTGCCCTCTCTGCATGGGGTCTGGCGCTTGCGAGGCTCCAAGCAAGGGCATCGTATAATGCCAACGAGGTAGTATCCAGGCCGGCAGGGACAGCGATCTGCATTAGGCAGACAGCATGGCTTCATCTTTCCAGGTTATCACTTGTAGCCTGGCGGAGAGTGACTGCCTCCTCATTCCAGGGAACCCATCTTTTCTCCTGCAGGGTGATGCGAGAGCTTCAGAGGTGACTTCCCTCTCTTGCTTAAAGGAGAACACTGCCTCACCCAGACCAGTCTCAGGCCTAACTAGGCCTAGAAGGGTTCCCTCCTCCGGTGTCTCCCCCACAGGAGGCTGAGGGACTCCTGTCCCTCAGAGAGGTACCAGGTCCCCTTCGGGGGGGGGGCTTGGTAATCACCCACCAGTGATGAATGGTGAAGACTGACACAGATAAGATATGAAAATTACATACCTACAGTAATTCTTGATCTTTCTGTGTAACTTCACCATTCATCACTGCTTCTCACCCACCTTCCCCTCTCAGACCTCAATCTCTGGGTGATACCACCTCCCTGTTTGTCTCTCCAAACTGTGTACTGTCAGTAGGTCTGGTATTTCTAGCTTTGTTACTTCTTGGAGTGCCGAGTTCACTTGGAGAGATAAGCAGGGAGGCAACCCCTTGGTCCCACGGGCTCTCTTTTCTCCCTAATGGACCCTCCTCTGGGTCTGAAACATCGATATCTCTGCATTTATCTAAGCCCCAAGTGTTTTCTTAAAGCTGGAATGGTGAGGCCCTGGTGATCCTTTCCCATCTCTATTTGAGCACATCCCTACAGGTTTTCCCTCTGGGATTACTGTGGCTCTGTATTTCTAATTAGGCTCCCCTCTTCGTCCCTCCTCAGAGAGACGTTAAAAAAAAAAGGAGGGGGGAGAGTTAGGGGGCTTAATTGTGTCTCTATATCAGGATGAGTCCTGACCCTTCTCTTTCTCCCTTGCTTGGGGGGGGGGAGAAGACATTGCCTCCTATATCCCCTGAGGACTCTCCAAAGTTGGTGCGCTGCCTTGCCTTTCAAAATTAGCCAGCCGTCTGCTGCTCTCTCCTCCTGTGTTTCCTCCTTGGAGGAGATGTAAATGACTCAGCAGCATTGCCCTTCTGTTCTCCTCAG
Source organism: Neoceratodus forsteri (assembly GCA_016271365.2). Classification (NCBI taxonomy): domain Eukaryota; kingdom Metazoa; phylum Chordata; order Ceratodontiformes; family Ceratodontidae; genus Neoceratodus; species Neoceratodus forsteri. Next base: position 1,057,160,088 of record CM028130.1, on the reverse strand, counting down.
GCAGTCCTTCAAACCTGTGGTGTAGAGTGTGGTGTCTTCTTCCTCCCCCCCCTCCTTTTTCTCTTCTCTCTTTTCTCCTCTGGCCTATCTCTTCTCCCTCCTTGCCTTATACCTCCCTTGCTCACCCAGAGATTGGGACCTCCTGTCCCATGCTCTTAGGTTCTTATCTTTTTGTCTTCTCACTCATCTTTATTCCTCCCTTAGTTCTATATCCTTTCCTTTTTCTATCCCTTGGGCTCCCATGCTCCACCCTCCCTTTCTCTAGACTACTCTCCGGTGTGCAGAACTGGGTCTGAAGAGGAGTCAGCGTCGGTTACTGGCCAACCCGTGAGCGCCACGCAATGTGTCAGCCTTGAAGATGGCATCATCTGGATGTCAGTTCCGCCTCTTGCAAAAAAAAAAAATACAACCTCCCGTGGGGTCCTTGTCCTCCTACCAGAACCCCACCAGTGATGAATGGTGAAGATACACAGAAAGATCAAGAATTGCAGTAGATATGTAATTTTCATATCTCACCTCCTGGTCATGACATGGGGAGCGGCGACCCATGGAGCATCATGCCATATAAGTGCCAGGGAGGCTGGCAGTCAGTTTGAGGCAGCATGTGGCAGAGCTTTGCTGACTGGCTAAGAAGAAAGACCTTGATGGGGGAAAAGAAGAAAAGACACAGTTGGACACCATGGGCAAGTAGGTCTGTGCCTCTGCTACCCTTGGCATGAAGACTGCTGACTACCAGGGTCACATCTCTAAGTACGAGTATGTCCTCTGGAGCAAACTTAGTCTTTGGAAGAGGCCCTGCCAGACACAGAGGAAAAACAATACATGCTGCTTGCTGTTAAACAAGGTATTGAATCTAACAGCCACCAGCTTAAATCCTCCATGGATGTATTTGATGCAGCAGCTCATTATGTGGCTCCAGGTATTTTCATCAGGTGCCATTCCTGGCTGCAGACTGCTGGCTTCACTCCGGATGTCCAGAAAAAGATCATGAATGTGCTGTTCAGTGGCACCTGTTTGGACAGCAGGTCGGGCAGTCTCTTAAAGAGTCTAATGAAACTAAAACTGTTAAGAATTCCAAGCCAGCTCCCTATAACCTGCAGAAAGGTAGAGAATATGGCTCTTTTCACAACAAGCAGTCCTTTTGTGACTGGGGCAGGGGTGCCCAAAACAATAAAACTCAGCCTGCTCAGCCCCAAAAGAAGGTGTAACTGGAGGCACAGGGACCAAAGGCACTCAACACTACCGTCTGAAGCTCTGGCCCTGGATTTATTTACTTTTATTTCAAAGTATCACCAGGAAAAACATACTGAGCTTACAGCTCATTTCCAGATGTGTCCTGTGGGAAAGGAGATGTAGAGAGTGCAGTGATAAATTACTTTAGTAATGTTACTATTATATATAAAATAAAGTATGGGGTGCAGTGTGTTACAAGAATTTACACACCCGAGTTGTTGGATGGTCGCCCTTGGGGTTTATACAGCCATCCAACAACAAGGGTGTGTAAAATTAGAGGTTTACACACTGCACCCCATACTTTGTTTTTTATTTAGTGGGTCGTGTTTTTCGCCAGCTTAGATTTTAAACAGTGAGCCAGAGAGAAGAAAAATGCATCTGCCTGTCCGTCTGTGCACTCTGCAGTGCAGAAAACAAACTTTTTTTAAGTTTATTTAGATTCAGACGGTCAGCACCTGGCCAGTGGTGCTACCGCCGACTCACTGCCCCAGCCCGGAATGAAGTTAGAGGAGGAGGAGAAGGAGGCGAGAGATGCTGGCTGGAGACAGGCACTGGAGACAGGCAGTAGGAGGGATGACTTGGGGGGCCTTGCTGCTCTCGACGCTCAACTCTCAGCTGAGGGACTTGAAACTTTATTTTTAAAATTAAAAACAAACGGGCACTGAGGGCTAAGGTGCTGGACACCTTACCTCATGCCACACTGACGACCCGAGTTCAGGAATAAGCACGGGCTGCTGGAGGTTGGGGAAGGGGGAGGGCAGAGCTGGATGGGCAGCTCTTCTCTCCAGGGAGGGAAGGTGGCACCCCTCAGCTATTGCCTGCCTCCTGGTCGAGTCCAGGAGACAGTACAGGCCAGAGAGTGCATAGGCGTTAGGCCAACGGGAGGGTGGAAGGGGTCATTACTGGGCCTGTAGTGCGCATGCGCGCCTCCACATGTATGTGACTACTCCTGGGGCCCTGGGTAAAAATGGAGAAAAAATAATTCTGGCGGCAGGTTGTTTACGACTCCCCATGAGTAGCTCCCGGGCCGGGCATAAAGGTAAGCCCGGTAATTCTGGGTGTCGAAGCTGGGGGTCAGTCAGGCTGAAGCGGGAAGCCAGTACAAGCGTATAAATAAAATCGTGATAAAAAAAATGGGGCAACATTAGCCCACACCAAGGATCCCGACCACTCACTCTTCTCGGGGAACTGCCGACACTCTCGCACAAAGAGCCATGTAGTTTGCCGTAATTAACACTCATGTATTATGGCATTTAATACACAGCTCTTTGTATGGGAAAAAAGTGACCCATTAATTAAAAAATAATAATTATAAAAGTAAAAATTAAGCAGTAGAGAGTTGAGGGCAAGCGCAAATTAAGTAGTTCAAAACAGAGCATATCCGCAGCAACAGATGAGCAAAGTGCTCAACAAAATGAGGAAGGGGAGGGAGATTGCAAGTACAGTGGGGGACTTGTCAAAGGGGAAAGTGGACCAATAAACCAGGGCAGTAGAGGGAGGGAGTAGAATGGAGCAGGGAGCAGAGGGATTAGACTACAACTTGCAGCAACTGCAGGAGTGAGTAATGCAGTCACAGAAGAGGGATTTTAATGATAGGAAAGAGGGAGCATCGTGAATAGCAACAGCAAGGTTGCTGCAATGTTTGAGGAAGTGGAAAGAAAAAGCATCTTGACCAGCTGAGGATTTTACAGGGTGGAGAGTGAGTGTCAGAGTTGTGAAGGGGTTAGGAGGTGGAAGGAAAGGTCAGGAAAGGGAGCCCAGCCTTAATCTGAAGATGAAGGTGACACAATGAGTGAGGTACCTGGCATCAAAGGAGGGCATAGAAAGGTAGGAATACAGGGAAAACTGGTGTGTTCTGGGGAGGCAATCCAGGGCAATGTGGCAGAAAGAGTGAAATGGGATTCAGCCTAGCAAGGGTGGACTTGGGAGCAGTGCTGTATACAATGTCACCATAATCAAAGATAGGTAGAATCATCTTTGTGACAGTCTCTCTACAAGGAAGAAGTGGGACACTTGCTTTGTTCCTCCTAAGTGCCACAGGTTTAGGGCACAGCTACTTGCGGATGGCATCCACATGAGTAGAGAAGTCTAGATGACAATCCAGCCATACCCGAGGTGTTTAAAGAAGGAGGCATTCGCTTCATCTGTCCTAGACAGACATCTCCTCCCCAGTATGGGGGGGGGACCTGACCCAGTTTTACCATTAGTGGGAATCCAATTCGATGGACAAGTGGGTTGTCAGCATCATCCGAGAAGGGTGCTCTCTCAACTTGTTGGAAACCCCTCAAGACAATCCTCCCAGAGGGCAACTCTCCTTGTCAACTCACATGTCAGAGGTCCTGGCACAGGAGGTTGTGGGCCTTCTGAGAAACAGGGCAGTGGAAATAGTGACAATCAGAATGGAACACAGGGTTCTACTCCCACTACTTCCTGGTACCAAAGAAATCAGGAGGTATGCACCCCATTCTCAACCTCAGAAATCTGAACAAATACATAGACTGAGAAAAATTCAAGATGATTTCTCTTGGAATTTTGCTACCTTACCTGAAACATAAGGAGTGGCTAGCATTACTGGATATGCAGAATACATACCAGCACATACTTGTGCACCCCAGCACCACAAGTACCTTTGGGTCTTTGTAGAGGGGCAGCGCTACCAGTTCAGAGTCCTACTCTTTGGGCTTTCCTCAGCACTATGAGTCTTTGTGAAGTGCGTTGCAGTACTTGAAGTGCTCCTCAGAAAGCTAGGACTCCAGTTTTTCCCATAGTTAGATGACTGGCTAATCTCAAGCCCGTCCAGACAGGAGGTACAGCAGGTAGTGGCCACTGCCTCTCAGTTCCTAACATTCATGGGAGTCCTGCTGAACCCCTCAAAGTCTCAGGAGAAACCCTCCCAGGAACTACTGTTCATAGGAGCTGTTAGGGGATCATCCTGGACAGAGGCATTCCTCCCAGACAACAGGCTATGAGCGATCTTGCAGCTGTCATGCTACATCATGGAACACAAAACTGTGCCAGCCCATTCCATGCAATGTATCTTGGGTCCAATAGCCTCCGTAGTGTTCACAGTGCCTCTGGCAAGTATGCACATGAGGGCAACTCAGTGGATGCTCAGTACCCAGTGGTCACGGGCATCACACCCTCAATCTCATTCATGTGAGGTCCCTGATGTGGTAGTCAGTGGAGGATGGCCACCACCAGGGCTTCCCCTTCTCCCCACCAGAGCTAGAGGTGACCCTCACCACAGACACCTCTGTTGGGGTGGGGGTCCCACTGTCAGGGTCTTCTGACACAAGGTGTCAGGGATCCATCAGAAATACATCTCCACATCAATGTGCTGGAGGTGCCAGCAGTTCTGTAGGGTTTGAAAGCCTAGTGGACTTGGTCAACTGATAGACTTGTTTATCTGGAGGAGAACTATCATCTACTGTATCAGCAAGCATGGGGGAAGCACACAATTACCCCAGAGAGTATTATTTAAACTGGGGGCACAGGGAGGAAAGATGATCCTAGTGATCCCCTGCTGGCCTCAGCAGATATGGTTTCCTCTTTTGAATGGACTTCCAGTCAGCAAACCGAGGACTCTGCCACTCCAGATGGACTTGTTGACGCGGGGTCAGCTGGTCCATCCTAACCTGCACTCCCTTCACCAATAGGCCTGGCTCCTGAAGAGATAGGCGTGAACAGGCACAAACTATCTCAGCAGGTCTCTGAAATACTTTGGGCTGTGTGTACACCTTCCACCAGGAAGATATACACAGCCAAGTGAAAAAGATTTTCCATCTGGTGCTCTGAAACTTAAGTGTACCCCTTCAGATGTCCAAATGAAAAAGTTCCAGAGTACTTTCTGGACCTTTCTGATGCTGGCCTGTAGTATTCCACAGTTAAGGTCCACCTATGTGCTGTTTCAGCATGCCATGAATCTATACATACCCTATACTTGGCACAGCTGCCACTGTTTAAGAGGTTCCTCAAGGGTATTCTGCACACAAGGCCTCCTGTCACGAAGCTGGTGACTCCCTGGGGTATCAGTCTTGTGCTGGCAACTTGTGACTCGAAGTGTCTCATTTGAAAAACAGCATTTTTCTAGGGGCATGGATATGGTGTTCTATCCACACTTGGGCAGTGTTCCTTTCCCCTTTAAATTCTACAGAAACTTTTTCAAGCTGGCTCCTCCCACCCACCCAGGTGGTAACTCCCTCGGCACCTCCCTGTGACATCAGATCTTCCTTTCCACTGGAAGAAGGTTCCCTCCTTACCCATCTCGTGCTGAGAAGGCCCTTTGCTTAAATCTTCAGATTTCTTCAAAACTAATAAAAAACGTCTTCAGGCTTTTTTTTTCATGCCGCCGACATGGACGACATAAAGTTTGCTCCGGGGTTCTGGAAGTGTGCCTGCAGGCAAAAGATGTCCCGGATGGATTCACACACCTTGTGCGTATATTGCCTGGGCCACGAGCATGATCTCCAGGCCTGCACCATTTGCCACACTTCTCATCCGTCCATTTTGGAGGACTGTCACATCAGTTTACTTTTAGGGCGTTTGATCAATCGGTACCTGCCAGTCAAATCTAAAGAAGCCCGCTGGGTGGTCTCTGCAGCTGTGGGGTCTGCTGAGCAACATGCGGCATTCAAGGTGGTGGTAGTCGAGGCCACGGCTCAGTTCTCCTCTGCTTCAGCCTTTTTGCTGCTCTCTTTGGGTGCCTCCTTTACAGGGGTGCTTAAGGACCTGTGCCAGGCCCTCCCTACTAATGGACAGGGCCCCTCGTCTTTGTATAAGTCCAAATCCAAAAAAAGAGTCAAAAAAATGGTCTCGCCATTGATTGTGGGATCTGGAACGCTCTTGGGCTCCCGAATTTCCTGCACTTTTCAGGAGGTTCTGACATTAGTCAAATCCTCGGCTCAGGCCGCCGGCTCCATGGTATCCCCATTGGGCCAGTTGGCTGAGACACATGTCGATCTTCTGGATGAGATTTTTCTCAAACTGGTCAACCCATTATCACCCAAAGAGGCCAATACCTCCTTGTCTAGGACTCCGGTCCAACGCAGACCCAGGGAGGGACGGATCAGTCTGCTGACCCACCACCTCTCATCAAAGACCAGGAACCAGACTGCCCTGGCTCTTGCTGGCCCCCTCTCAGGCCTGCCATTGGTCATCTCAAACATCGAGGTCACAGTCCCGATCCCGTGGGTTGAGCAGTTCGCGTTTAAATTGGCGCTCCCAATCTTGATACTCGGGCAAGCGGCACCACTGCTAGTTTTCATTCACATCCTCCTCGGGTGAGGAGAGGCTTCAGTGCAAATTGCATCGCTGCTATGAGGATTTAATATGGCAACAGCTGGTGTTTGCCAGGATGAAGACCATTCCTGCTTTCACTGCTGAGGCCGACGCTTTCTCCACCTCCGCAGGAGCAGACCCATAAAAATGGTCCCGGCTTGGCCCCCTCCAGCCTCTCCACTGATTCTGGTGGAGCTGCCCCAGAAACAGCTGATAACTGGTGCTCTGACTAAGGACTCTCAGCTGGCCTTGGGTCTTCCCCATCGGCTGTCGTTCTCCGTCACCCCAGACCATCCATGGAGGGTCAGCGGGAATTCGGGCAGTCAACCCTTAAGAGTCAGAGGGTTCCTACTTGCACTCTAGTTTGGTAGACACAGAGTCAGCAGGGGGGTCTCTCAATGAAAGAGCACCCTACCTCCTTTATGGGCCTTCTCTGCCTCATCTCGGAGTCCATGGGTCTCCAGATGGAACCTGTTCAGAAGCAAGCTCAATACCTGCTTACCGAGATTTTGGAACTGGGTGATTTCCTTGGGGAAGCCTTTCTGGTGGCAGAGGCCATCCTTGGCCCTGCCTTGGAGCTGTGGCAACATCATAGAAACATAGAAGTTGACGGCAGATAAGGACCGCAAGACCTATCCAGTCTGCCCATTTCTTTTTCTACCTTATGAATGTGCCATAGGCTTTTGCTCTGTCAATGGTCTATCTATTCATACTCATCTGTATTGCTCCCTTATGCCTATCCCATGCCTGTTTGAAGCCCTGCACTATATTCATATCCACCACTTCCTGAGGTAGGCCGTTCCATGCATCCACCACCCTTTCTGTGAAAAAGAACTTCCTCACATTACCCCTTAATCGGCCTCCCTCTAATCTCATGCTGTGTCCTCTTGTTCTGCTATTTTGCTTATATTGAAACATGTTAGACTCTTTCACCTTGTTAATGCCCTTAAGGTGTTTGAATGTTTCAATCATATCACCTCTCTCCCTCCTTTGCTCTAGGGTATACATATTGAGTTCAGTTAATCTGTCCACATATGTTTTCTGATGCAGTCCCTGCACCATTTTGGTTGCCCATCTCTGGACTGCCTTAATTTGGTTACTGTCCTTGTGAAGATGTGGCCTCCAGTACTGCACGCAGTACTCCAGATGGGGCCTAACCAGTGTCTTGTAAAGAGGGATTATTACCTCCCTCTTCCGACTTGTGATACCCCTACTAATACACCTCAACATCCCTCTATCCTTACCTACTGCTTTAGAGGTCTGCTTGGATGATATCAGGTCATCGGTGATGATGATGCCCAAGTCTCTTTCTTCCCTTGTGACTGCCAGCAACTCCCCTCCCAGCCTATAGGTGGCTTCAGGGTTTCTCTTCCCTATGTGCATGATCTTACACTTCTTTGCATTAAATCCCAGTTGCCACTTCTCCGACCATTTTGCTAGTTTATCCAGATCTCTTCTCATTCTGCCCACACCATCTGGATCATCTACTCTGTTGCAGATCGTGGTGTCATCTGCAAACAGACAAGCCTTACCCTCCAGTCCATCTGCAATGTCACTGATGAAGATATTGAAGAGGACTAGCCCCAGGACTGATCCCTGAGGTACCCCACTTGTGCCTTGCATCTCTTCTGACTGTATACCGTTTACCACCACTCTCTGTTTTCTGCCTGTCAACCAGTTTTCCACCCAGTTGACCAACGTCTGACCCACCCCAAGCCTACCCAGCTTATTAATCAATCTTCTATGTGGAACAGTATTGAAAGCTTTGCTGAAGTCAAGGTAGGCAACATCAACTGCTCCCCCTTGGTCCACCACTCTGGTTATCCAGTCAAAGAAATCTATGAAATTAGTTTGACAGGACCTTCCTTTTGTAAACCCATGCTGTCTTGGATCCTGGCTCCTATGGATTCCAGGTGTTGCACTATCCTTTCCTTAAGGAGTGTCTCCATAATCTTGCCCACTACTGAGGTAAGACTGACTGGTCTGTAGTTCCCTGCCTTCTCCCTGCTACCACTGTTGTGGAGCGGGATCACATGAGCCCTTCTCCAGTCTTCTGGGACCTCTTCTGTGCTCAGAGACTCACTAAACAGTTCTGCTAATGGCTCTGCTAGTTCCACCCTTAGCTCCTTTAGTACCCTGGGATGTACGCCATCAGGTTCCATTGTCTTGTGCACCCTGAGCTTATCAAGCTCTTGTAGGACCCTTTCTTTTGTGAAGGGACTAGTGCACACATCCCTTCCCCCTGTGTCCATGGTGCAGAGCTGTGGGCCCTGCCCTACCTTCTCTTCAGTAAATACTGAGCAGAAGTATCTATTTAGGATAGATGCTTTTACATGGTCCTCCTCCTCACATGCCCTCTTATCCCCTTTGATCTTAGCAATACCCCCTCTGGACTTTCTCCTTTTACTAATGTATCTATAGAAAGTCTTGTCACCTTCTTTTACTGTTCCTGCTAGTGTTTCCTCAGTTTGGGCCTTTGCCTGCCTTACTGCCTTCCCTGCTTCCCTTAGGGAAGTTTGGTATGCCTCCCTGTCTTCATCCTGCTGCGTTCCCTTATATTTCCTGAAGGTCAACATTTTGGCTCTGACCTTTTCTGCTACTGTGTTTGAGAACCAAAGTGATTTCCTTCTTTTTTTGCACTTCCTTTTCTCACTAACACAATGGGATGTTGCTTCAAGTATTGCATCTTTAATGCTTGCCCACTTTGCCTGTAGCCCCTCACTTGTATTTATTTTTGCCAGGGCTAGCTTAACTCTGTTGGCCATCTTATCAAAGTCAGCTCCTCTGAAGTCCCATATTTTTGCCTTGGAATGGGATGATTTTGTTCTAGTGGCCAAATTGAACCATACCATGTGATGGTCACTGGCCCCCATCCCGCCTAGTGCCCTGCGCCATCGGTCAGGATGGCCCGCAAGTGTGCAGTGTCAATCTGCTCCCTCTCAGTGTTCACGGAACATTCCTTGGCTGAGGGCTTGGTGGCTGATTCTGTGTTTCGGTACTTAGGCGATGTTGACAAGCTGCCTGACAAGGAGTCCATGACATTGGACCATTCGGCCACAAAAGTTCTATGCTGCTTCTTTGCTTGGCCTTCGCCAGGCGAGCTCGGTCCTCCTGATGGTCTACTTTTCTCATGCCCTGTTGGTCACTCTCAATGGGGTTCTCCCTCATCTTCCAGTGGCCCTCCAGACTATGGTCAAGCAGATCTGAGACCAGGGACGGGCTGTAGCCAAACAACAGCTGCAGACAGCCATGGACATTGGCAACTCCTGCGCTCGGTCTATGGCGGCTGCAGTGGCCATGCACCCCAGAGCTTGGCTGTGGATCTTGACCTTTACAGCAGATACCCAGCATGAGCTGGTGGATGTTCCCTTCCTGGGTACCAACCTGTTCGGGCCTAGGGTTAAGGGACACCTCACCTGCATTGAGAAGTCCAGTGCCACCCTGTACTCAGTGACATCTGCCAGGAGGAATCCCAAGGGCTCCAAGCAGCAGCAAAAGAAGCCCTTTCAGCCCATCTCCACTCCTGCAGCCAAACCAGCCCAACCCCAAGCTGGGCAGCAGGCTCAGGCCTGGTGACCTCAGTCAAAGTCGGAGGCCATGGTCGTCCACAAGCCTGGAGGACAAGGCCCTGGAGGCTCCTTAATCAGGCCCTCCTCTGCCTCCAAGCCTGCCCAGTGAAGGGATGAGGGGTGCCTCCCTCATGCCTGTCATGCCTCCCCTGGGTCCTCCCATGGGGGGCTGGCTCCACCACTTCCTTTCCACCTGGTCCATTGTCACCACGGACAGGTGGGTTCTCAAGGTGGTTGGTCAGGGTCTGTCTCTGGAGTTTTCTGCTCCCCATGGGATGGCATAGTGCCCTTTGACATTCTGTTGGCCCTTTGGGATGTTGCCCAGCTCTTCCACAAGGAGGTCATGGCTCCTGTCTTGGACCCTCTGGAACACCCAGGGTTTCTCTCCAGGTACTTCCTGGTGCAAAAATGGATGGGGGGCTTGCGCCCCTTCTTAGATCTGCATGACTTGATCAAGTTTAGGCTGTGCATCTTCAGGATGGTAACTCTGTCTTAGATCACACCATCTCTCGAGCAGGACATGTGGTTCTGCTCCATGGATCTTCAGGACACATTCTTTCATGCCCCAATCTGTCCATCCAGCCACCAGTTCCTCTGGTTCTGGGTGGAGGGGATTCTCTACAAGTTCCAGGCCATGCCAGTCCATCTGTCCTCAGCCCCCAGGGCCTTCACCAAGTGCATTGCAGTGGTGAAAGCTTACCTGAGGTGCCGAGGGGTCTAGGTTTAACCCTACCTGGATGACTGGCTGATTTCTGGTCCCTCCAGACAGAAGGTGGAGCGGTCCAGGGACCTGGCCCTCCAGACCTGCATCTCTTTTGGCTTCCTGGTCAACAATGCCAAGTCAGAACTTGTGCACTCGCAGGTGATCAGCTTCATTAGGGCAGAGCTCAACTCCCGGTGGACAGGGTGGAGGCTCTCTCCTCCTTTGCCCGATCATTTCCGTTTGGGCAGTTGTACCCTGCCTGGGACTTCCTGTGCCTCCTGGGATTCATAGCAGCATGCACCAGTGTGGTCAGTTGGGCCCACTGGATATTCGCTCTTTGCAATGGGAGCTGGCATGCCAATGGTCTCAGTGTCACTGCCACTTTGACTAGCCGGTCACTGTGACCCAGCTGATGTGGGACACCCTCCAGTGGTGGTTAGTCCCAGAACATCTGCATGAAGGTATCCCATTTGTCTGCCCAGAACCGATGGTCATCCTGATGACCGATGCTTCTCTCATGGGCTGGGGTGCCCACCTGGGGGGAATCACAGAATCCACGAGCTCTGGACCCCTGAGGAGTCCCAGTGCCACATCAACCTGCTGGAACTCCAAGCAATTCAGCTGGTGCTGACTGCCTTTGCTCCACACATTCGGGGTCAGGTCATTCAGATCCAGATGGACAACACCACGACCATGTACTACCTCAACAAACAGGGTGGGATGTGCTCCCTTCCTCTGTGTAGGAATGCTCTCCAAATGTAGACCCTCATGCACAGCCTAGAGGCCGATCTCCTGGCCATCCATGTGGCTGGTGTCTCCAACCAGCTAGCGGATGCTCTCAGCTGTGTAAGCGAGGCATCTTATGAGTGGTCTCCCCTCCCAGAGGTAGTACACAGTCTATTCTCCCAGTGGGGTGCCCCTCTCATGGACCTGTTTGCCTCCAGGGAGAACGTAAAGCTGAGACTGTATTGTGCCTGCCCCCCTCAGCAAGGAACGCTGCAGGGGGATGCCTTCTCTATGCCTTTGTTGTTGAGGCACAGGTCAGGAAGCATAGGAAAACTAGGAGCAGTTGTAAAATTCACAACAAGAGTTTTATTATAAATAACAGTAAAATACAAAAACTTAAATTGTTCAGAATAACTATTTACAATGGCAGTAGAAACATAGAAAACAGAGTCCTTCTGAGTTTTTCTTCTCAATTTCCAATCTCAGTCTCTGTCTATCTCTTTTGCAAAACATTGCAACTCCTTTTTATAAGTCTGTGCAGGAGCCCATTAAGAAAATAGCCTGCTTCTCACACAGTGTTCTTGTAAGTTCCCAATGTTCTTGTCAGTTTCAGCAGGTGCAGCAAAAAGAACATTGTGACCCAGAACTGACCTCGTTTACATTTTCTGCAAGAGGCTTAAAAATTGCATCTCAGGTTAACTCCTTGAGTTCCAAAAAGCTTTGTAATCATTTCAGCAGTATAACTATATATTGTCATAGCTTTGCAATCATTTCAACAGTATAACTATATACAGTTTTAAACAAAAGGATCCCAGTATCAATTACATTTCCACAAAAAGATTCACATATATTTTTATACCAGCAGATATACAAGGGGGGAGAAAAGACAGAACAACAAGTGAGGGTAGAGAGATAACAAGAGGCAGAGAATTGCAAGACCGTCGGTATGATCAAGTCCTAGGTCTCACGAGAAAATTTGATTGTGCAACCAGACAGAGACGAGACCGAAAAGGAGAGAATTGAACAGATCCTTGCATTTATCTCTATCTACATAACAAATGGGGCAGGACCTTGTTCAACCCTATCACAACATTCCCTCTGTTTCCCTTGATACACAAGGTGTTGCTCAAGGTAAGTAGGGACAAGACATGGGTGATCTTGGTGGCTCCGGACTGGCCACACCAGTTTTGGTACCCTGATCTCCTCTGCCTCAGCAGCAGGCTCCCGAGGTATCTTCCTCTCCGCCCGGACCTGTTCTCCATCAATCAGGGGAAGGTACTCCATCTGGACCATCAATCCCTGCACCTGACAGCCTGGTTCCAGAGCAGCTAGAGTTCCCGGCTTTGGGTCTCTCCGAAGATGTCTTCAACTTGGTCGAGGCTTCTCGGAAGGAGTCAGCCAGGAAATGCTATGCCTTCAAATAGAAGAGGTTCTTCATTTGGTGTCAGGACAAGGGGCTGGATCCTTTGTCATGTCCAGTGGCTAGCATCCTTGACTACCTTTGGTCCCTCTCTCAGTCAGGCCTTTGGTCAATGACCCTTAAGGTGCACCTGGCAGACATTTCTGCTTACGGGGTGTGGACTGTTCGGCTGTTGGTGGTGTAGGAGAAGGTGGTCTGGTGCTTCTTCTAAAGCCTTGACCACATTTCCCCTCAGGTGCGTGAACCACCACCAGCATGAGACTTGTTGCCGGTGTTGGCAAAGCTCATGGGCAAGCCATTCAAACTGATGCACAGGTGCGAAATGTCTCACCTGTCATGGAAGACTGCCTTCCTGGTGGCTATCACGTCGGTCAGAAGGATCAGTCAGCTCCAGGCACTATCGGTGGAGTCTCCTTACTTGGTCTTCCACAGGGACAAGGTTTTTCTTTATCCCAACCTGAAGTTCCTCCCAAAGGTTTGTCTCATTTTCACCTTAACCAGGGGACTAATCTCCTGGTGTACTTCAATCATGCTTCAGAGGCTGAGGACAGGCTCCACACATTGGACCAGTGGTGAGCGCTCGCTTATTGTAAGGAGCACACAGCTGGAATTCAGGGAGTGGTTCACCAGCTATTTGTCACCTAGGCTGAAGCTGCACCAGGAAGACCGGTAGCCAAGCAGATGATTGGCAGGTGGATGGTCTCCTGCATCAACCTCTGCTATAGGTTGGTGGGTAGGGAGCCTCCTGTAAGACTAGGGGCTCATTCCACCCTCCATACCGCTGCCTCAGTGGCTGCCTCCAGGGATGTCCCTATCCAGGAAATCTGCAGGGCTGCTACCTGGAGGTCAGCACAAATCTTCATTTCCCATTACCACATCAACCTTGAGTCACGCCAGGATGCTGGTTTTGGGGCCTCAGTTCTCCAGTCTCTATTCTCTAAATAGGGGGTGTGGGACTCCTCCCTTCTCATGGAGAACTGCTAGGAGTCTGCCGAAGTGTGGCTAGAACACCATATCCACACCCCTAGAAAAACAGGTTACTCACCTGTAACAGTGGTACTAGAATTGGTATATGGTGTTCATCCAGACAAACCTACCTGACCTCCCCTGGCAACTGGCACTCTGGTCTTGCTTCCAGTGGGCGAAGATCTGACACCACGAGGTGGTACTGAGAGAGTTACCCCCTGGATGGGTGGGAGGAGCCAGCTTGAAGATGTTCTGGCAGAATTTAAAGGGGGAAAGGAACACTGCCCAAGTATGGATGAACACCATATACCACTCCTAGAACTACTGTTACAGGTGAGTAACCTGTTTTTGGTAGCTATCTCCTCTGCATGCTGAGTATCTGAAATCCATTTGGTCACAGATCCTCTGTACGCTGTTTTCCATAAAGATAAGGTAGTTCTCCATATACACAACACATTTCTATTAAAGATGGTGTCTGAGTTCAACCTTAATCAGACTATAATCCTGCCTACCTACTTTGCCAATTTCCAGAATGAGGAAGAAAGGACTCTCCACTCACTGGATGTTAATATGGTCCTTAGGTTTTACCTGGACAGGACTAAGGATTTCAGACAGTCAAAACAGCTCTTTGTCTCTTTCAACCACAATCAAAAGGGACAGCTTGTCACAATCAAGTGCAGTTCTGCTTGGAATGTGAACTGCCTTTGCCACTGCTATTCTATAACTCCGGTTAAACTGGAAGGCAAGGTACATGTCCACTCCACCAGAGTGGTTGCTTCTTCCCTGGCAGAGATACACCCTGTGCCTATTGTATATATTTGTAAAGTTGCAACCAGGGGCACAGTGCATACCTTTACCAAGCACTATGTCCTGGAAGCCCATGTCAGGCAACGTGCCACATTTGGCAGGGCAATACTGAATGACTTACCACCCTGACTGATCCCTGAGCTCCAGCCTCCTTAGTCCGGGGGACTTTTCTCTGAGCTTGGTACTCTGACCCACAAGTGGGAATCAATGGAGAAGAATGATTATTTGAAGATGTGAAAGTTGTGCACTGGAAACAGGAACGAGCAGGTGTGATCTACAGACCATCACTGGCACAGCAAGAAGAGTTAGATGGTGAGCTAGTGGAAATGATCCATGAAATGGCAGCAAAAGGGGAGGTGCTGCTATTGGGGGACTTCAACTTGCCTGATGTCAATTGGAGCACCCATTTTGTAGCCACAGCAAGGAACAGAAACATCCTGGAAGCCCTTCAAGGTGCTCTCACAAACGGGGACAGAGTGGGGGACGTAGAAGTATAGGGAGTCATTTGGGATCCAGCAATCACCATACATTATTTTTTAGTGTGAGGACAGTAGAAGAATCCAGCCACACAAGAACAAGAGTCTTCGATTTCAGAAGGGCAGATTTTGCAAAATTAGAGGTATGCATGAGGGAAGCACTAGGGTAGTGGTGGGCAACCTGCGCATGGGCCGCATGCAGCCCCGTGTTTTCCTGTGGACCCTGAGAAGATTTCTGTTTATAAAAAAAGGCTTAAAAAAGCTCACTGCACCTTTCAATCCATTCCACTTTCGTTCCTTTTTTCAACACATCTTCCACCGATCCTCATTACACTTCATTTGTGAGGTAATCATTCTGGCAATTAGGTGAAAAGTGCTCACTTCACAAAAGTGGGACTGGTGTGACAGCCAAGGTCAGCCATGTTAAATACCGATGGGCAGTGGAAGCTTCGATTTCATTTGAGTTGATACCACTACCTCTCCCCATTTAATTTGCTTTCAGACGTGCATTGTGGTATTGCGGGTATTGTGGGTCAGGCATGATTTCAATTAAATAAAATAATGAAATAAAATTACCTGCCGTCAGCATTCCTCATCACCTTTTGTAAATGAAAAGCATGAATATATAAAACGGTGATTCAGTACATCACCAGCAACAAACTCTGCTGCCACCACAATGGGACAGCACAGCACTGCTCACAATGGATAACTTCCTGACACAGAGCAGCACAAAGAGTTTTCCTGAGCCGAGTTCACCAATGGCATCAAACAGTAACAGTGATATTTAATAATGTATTTATTTACTATTTAATACTGTTTTAAACTTTTTTTTAAACTCAAGTTTATTAACAACAAATGGGTACATACATACTTTATGTAAAAGCACAAGTCCATTCAGTAACAAATTCATCATTTGGTACAATAACAGTTAATTTTACCTATTAAGAGTATTTCAGAGGTGCCTTATCCCCTCAGCGGAAACAGATTTCCCAGTATTTTTACAAAATAAGGCTATGGGGCTTCAACTTCACACCTCTCAATGGGTTTCGGATCCTCAACCCCACTCCCCCCCAGCCCCTATGATGGAGGACAACCATATTTCAGATTACCATTGCCTCAGAGTCTGGATTCAGATGTGCGTCCAACCAGACCAGCCATCTTGTCCACCTACAGATGTAGATATGTGTCTGTTGGTTAATTTTAAAGGTTAGCTCTTCCAAATCGGAAATTTCTTGTATAACCTGAATCCAAGACTTAGAAGCAGGTGGCTCGGGTTTCAGCCAGGTGCAGGTAATGGCTTTGTGCGCCACAACCACTAGTATGGCCCAGAGGTACATGGAATTGGCTCCCCTAAGGGACTGAGGTGGGATACCCAATATAGCCTCTGGCCAGTCCAGTGGTCGATCCAGCATGAAGAGGTCCATCAAAGCAGCCACCACCCTGTTCCAAAAGGGCCTTATCTTAGGGCATATCCAGAAAATATGTAAGTGGTGTGCATCCTCCTCACCGCAAACTCTCCAACACAGGTGGGAGCGAGTAGGGTCTCTCTTATGGAGAAGTGATGGGGTAAGAAAGTTGCGCACCCTCACTCTCCATCTGAACTCCTGCCAGAGTGGAGATCTAGTTGTTTTTGAGGAAATGTAGAATGCTTTACCCCAGTCTACCTCTCTCTGTTCGAAGCCTGACTCCCTTTGCCATTTGGATTTAATTTTATCTAGTGGATCCTTTCTCAGCGCAGCCAGTGATTTATAGATTATTGAGATGTGACCCCTCTGCACATGCCCGCCCATCACCCACCTCATGCATTCAAGGAAAGGTGCTGCCCGGGCAGGATCCGGGTCTGCCTCCTGACATTTGTGAATGTGAGCCCGGACCTGTAAAAATCTAAAATGGTCAAAGTGCTTGAGGTCATATGTGTTTCTCAGTGTTTCAAAGTCCAGGACCATGGTCCCCTGCACGGACTGCCCAAGGCATGTCAAACCCTGTTTGCCCCAAGCCTTAAAAGTGTGATCTAGCTGGGCTGGATCAAAATTCGGGAACCATGGCAGTCCGTACAGGGGCCAGATGGCTCTCCTGAGCCTATATTTCTGCCATACTCTATGTGTAGCAGCTAGCGTATTGTTAACCACTGTGAGTAACGGAGGAGGGTCTAATACAGAACCCTGGGGAGTCATAGCCCTGGCATCTAGTGGAGGGCCACGCCCATCCTCCTCACCCTGTTCCATTAATTTCCAGTTTGAGACATAGGTTGGAGTGGACCAATGTAGGGCCATCTTCAACTGTGTCGCCAAATAGTAGCCCTCCAAGTCAGGGAGGGACCGACCTCCATTTTTCGTATGTGTCTGCAGGATGTGTAAATTAATTCTTGGTCTCCTGTTGTTCCAGATGAACCTTGTATACTTCCTGTGCCAGACCTGGAATTGTGCTCTGGTTATGAGGAGGGGGAGGTACTGGAACAAATAAAGAAACCTAGGGAGAATATTCATAGAGATTGATTGTATCTTGGCGTACATAGGGAGATTTATTAAAGACCACCTTTCAAAGCCCTTTGTCATCTGGTTTATGAGAGGGTTATAATTTGCTTTAAACAGCTGGGAGAAGTGTTTGGTAATGTAGGTGCCCAAATATTTCATCTTATTTGCCGCCCAGTCCAGTGGGAGCATTCCCAGGATTGTACCTGTGGGTGTGTAGTAGAAGTTGAGAACCTCCGTTTTTGTTTTGTTAAGTGTGTAGCCCGTGTGTCTCCCAAATTCCTCTAAGACTAACCACACCTTTGGGATGGAGTCTTCTGGGTTCGACAGGGAAAGCAGGATATCATCCGCATATAGAGATATTTTCCAGGTCAACCCTCCCACCTCAATTCCCTTAATCTCCTCTGATTGGCGTATAGCTTCCGCTAGGGGTTCTATGTAAAAGGCAAAGAGGAGAGGGGAAAGGGGGCAGCCCTGTCTAGTACCATGTCCTAACCTGAACCGAGGAGAAACACCACCATTCACCCTGACATAAGCCTGAGGGCCAGTATATAGTGCCTTAATGGCTGTCTATGAAAGGCTACGGGAAGGCCATGGTCTCAAGGACTAGGAACAAAAAGCTCCAAGAAACCTTATCAAAGGCCTTCTCCGCGTATAGGCTCATTAGGCAAGAAGGTGTGTGACGGCGATGTATGGTGTCTACTATATTTAGGGCCGCTCGGACACTATCTGGAGCCTGTTGGCCAGAAACAAAGCCCGTCTGGTCCAAAGCCACCAAGTCCGGTAGAAGGGAGTTTAATCTGGAGGCTATAATAGAGGTGAACATTTTATTGTCTGAGTTAAGTAGGGAAATGGGTCTATATGATTCACATCTAGTGGGATCTTTGTTTTCCTTGGGTATTAAGGAAATGGTCACATGCTTCCAGGAAGGGGGTACCGGGTTCCCGTCCCGCCAGACCTCAGTAAAGACTTCGGACAGGGAGGGGAACAGTTTCCCTCCCAAAGGTCTTATAAAATTCGGCACTAAAGCCATCTGGCCCAGGACACTTACCTGTTTTGAGGGTCTTAATGGCTTGAAGAATTTCTAAGTGTGTAATTGGCTGGATTAGGGACTGACTCTTTGCCGGGGAAAGGACAGGGATGGGAAGGGAGTTCAAGAATTTCAGTTTTTCTTCTGTTGTTGTCTCCCTTTGGGGAGCATACAAGTTGGTATAGTAGGAGACAAAGGCCTCTGCAGTCTGGGTCTGTTTATTAACTAGGAGTCCCGAGGTTGGGGATACCACTTCAGTAATCGTGGCCCTGGCTGCATATTGCCTAAGACGGAAGGCAAGCAGTCAAGAGCCCCTCAGTCCCCCCTCATAATATTTCTGTTTTAAGTAAGAGGGCCTTTTCTATTTCCACTTGCTGCAAATTCTTTAAATCTCTCCTGAGCTCCTTTAGAGTTAAGTCTCTGGCCTGCTCCCATTTAACTTTTTGAGCATCCTCTAGGACCTTGATTTGTGTGGTAAGTTCTTGGTGTCTTTGTGCCGCCAATCTTTTCTTGGTGGAGGCAATGGCAATGATTTTACCCTGGACTGCAGCCTTCAGGGCATCCCATAACATCTGTGGAGATACCTCCCCTGTATTATTTTCCTCTATTACAATAGCAATGTATTGCTTGAGGACTTTAACTATGGCCTGGTCTCGGAGGAGGGAGCAATTCAGCCTCCACTGCATATTTCGCCATGGCAGACTAAGATCTTTTTCTAAAAAAATGGGGTTATGGTCTGACAGGGAGGAAGTCCCCACCCACATGGAGGGAAAATGTTAGAGGTCCCTGGAGAAGTTGAAAAAGGTATCTAGCCTAGGAAATATTCTAAACCTGGGGGAATAATATGTATAATCTTTAGCCTTGGGATATTTTTCTCTCCAAACGTCCAGCAGCGCCACCTGTTCAAAGATCTTTTTAAATTAACTTGCTTTTCTATGGTCTGGATTCAGTATCTTTGAAGTGGTATCCAGGGTCCTGTTAAACACTAGGTTCCAGTCCCTTCCCATAACCAGTACCCCTTTTGTTTTCTGTGCCACCAGCTCGGCAAGGGAGGAGTAAAAGGAGAGCCCGGGGGAGCATAAACGTTTGCCAAGGTAATCAGCATGTCTTGGACCCGCTCTATTGCCAGGACATATCTTGCACCCGGGTCTTCCACCACCTCCTCCACCTCGAAGGGAACGGAGGCCGCTACAAGAATGGTGACTCCTCTCTTCCTACCAGCTGGCAGTGAGGAATGAAATACCTGTGGATAGTTCCTGGACTTCAGCTTCAGGGCCAAAGGAGGCGATAAATGAGTCTCCTGAAGAAAGCTCACGTCACACCTCTGTGCCACCAGATATCTCAATATCCATTTTCTCTTTACAGGGTTTGTGCTCCCATTAACATTATATGAGAGAATTTTAGAGTTGTGTCTAGCCATTTCTGAACTTTAATCTCATAAACCATAACCTTTGACACTGATGGACCCAACTGTGCAACATTGCAAGAGTAAACTCTTTATATTCAATTATGTACCCCTTTATAGCATAATTAGACAACTGTAACATTAAACCTAGAACCAGAAAATCCCAACAGTGGGTGTAAACAAAACACAACGCCCCATTCTGTATGGAAGGGGCTAACAGACAACACGCAGGTGGCCCCCTGACTTGAGGGCTGGATGGCCAGCCTTGCACAAGTGTGATAATTCGACTTCCACGGTTAAGCTGGAAAATCTCCGGTTTATGGGCCGTCACATAAGTGACGGGCTATAGGGATCCTAGCAAAAATACGAGACTCCCTAGAAGCCCAAGGGAAACTTCCCTATAAGGGCCAAGCCCTTTGGTGTCAGCAGACATAGTATTATGGCAAAGTAATGTAGTATCCACCCCCCCCCGTAGCCCTATGACATTAATCCTGGTCATCATCGCATAATTTCCCAGTATGCCCTTATTTCTCCATTTGCCATTCTCAGAGGGCCCCATTGAAATGTAGGCATAACTATACTCCCCACAGGCTGTCAATTTAACAACAAGAGCTTTCACCACCCCTCCGCTATCTGGTAATCATCCGCTTGCTGCAATCAGAAGGGCAGCTCTTTGGTTCCCTTAGTAACCCTCTAACTCGGGCAGTACACTTCTGCGACATCCGGTAGGCTACCCCGGGAAGGCACAATGCCGTATGATGAGCAGATAGCATGTGAATTGAGAAAGAGGTGACCCCCCCTTGTGTACCAGCATTTGTCAATCCAATTAACCCAGAGAAAGACTCCCCAGGTAAAAGGAGCCGAATGATCACACTCCCCTGTTGGCCTGGCCACCCCCCAGCAAGGCCCACCCAAGTAATGTAGGATCTGGGGTAATAAGCTCCCACCAGCTGGAATCAGAGCATCTGGGATAAGTGGGAGTCCCCTCCGATTCATCCTCCCAAAGGCCACCATCCCCCTCAAGGACTTTACTTCGGGCATGTGCCCTCGGCCCTAGCCCCGACCGTCCCCCCCCGATCCCTCCCAGACAGTAAAGTCCTGACTCTTATAGATAGATTAATTAACTGAATGGATGGGGAACTCATGGTTCAAGTCCAGAGCGTTAAGCGCTAGATGTTTATACATTTTACTACTTTTTAAACTATTATCGCCTCGCTTCCACTGCTGAACAGAACAGATACGGTTTTCTTTTTTTTTTTTTTGTATTAGATGAAGAAAAGGACATTTTTATTAGCAGTCCACTGATTTTGGAACCGGACCACATATCTTTATTTTCCCTTTTGGGAACAGCTTTTTCAAACATCAGGAATCCCTGACTATGCTTGACAAATACATTCTGCTTGCAGGTCTGAACTGCCCCGGAGAGTGGAATGTGGGTAAATTATGGCACTCAAAACAAGAGTTCAAATCTCTGCCTCGAGGTGGCGCTGTATTCCACAGCTTAATGTCAGGTTCATTTCTCCACCTGAAGCAATAAGTTGCCCTGAAGAGAGCTCTTCAGCTTCTTCACTTTAAGTACATTATTTTCCATTTAAACAAGTAAACGTTTTTCCTTTATTTATTTATCTGCCTCTTAGATTAGTGTAGCTAGCTTTTGGGGGTTGTTTTTGATTTTTGTGCATTTCTCTGGTACCTCAGTGGTCCTGGGAACCAAAGAGACTTCTTGTTGAGTTTTGGCATTTTTTGGTTAAACCGTGTTTTAGTCTATATTTTTTCTCCTCACATCATTTTCTTCTGCTATTTTATGCTTCTTTTACTGAATTTTAAAGTACTGCCATCTCGGTTCGACTGGCGATCAGAACCAAGATGTCTTTCTGGCATTTGGCATCTGTGGGGAATTTACCAAACAAAAAAAAGGAGCTGTTTTTGTTAGCATGCCTTGTGTTTTGAAACTAGACTGCAGATTATTGTTTGCTCCCATTTGGGAGCCTCTTTTTTTTTGTTTGTTTGTTTCTTCTGACAGATTGGCATGTCAGATAGACCCAAGAAGAGAACAGGACCTATGGCCTATAAAAATTGTCTAAGGTGTTTTAACCTTGAGTTTTGGCTAAGGTGGAATATCATGATTTGAGACTAAGGTGTCTGAGCCCCAGCCATATTTTTGCAGATTCTGAGCACTGCAACAAGTTTTGCTACAAAATACTTAAAGTGGAATTGTCAGCAATAAAAGCCTCACAGCCAAGTGTGAGGCTGATCCCAATTAGCCCTTTGTGTGCAGAAACACTTTTTTTTTACTTACTGAGTACTGCAGTGTAGTAGATTGTATCAGGCTGATTTCATTGACTTGTAAGCTGACATTTCCTGCAACCAGAAATGCCAGACTCTCCTTCAGCTGACATCAAAAGAGGACTGCTGCAGTGGGAGATTCAATAGACTGCAGTGAATGTCAGAGTTTTTTTTATAAGCTGTAATCTTCTGTTTGCTGGTCTGCTGTTCTCCTGGGGCTAGGTACAGTCACAGAGGACTGTACTAAGACCCATGAGCACAGCAGGACCAACAAACATCTGATTTAACTTACAAAATCTTTAACATATATACTGTGAGCTATTGAATCTCCCAGCTCTACAGCCCTCCTCTGCTGTCAGCTGTAGGGGGTTGTGAGACTTCTGGTTACAGGAAATAGCATCTTAGAAGTCGACAAAACTAGCATAATACATTCTACTGTACTGCAGTAAACAGTAAGTAAAAAAAATGTTTTTGTACTGCAGACCACTAATCTGTCTCAGGACACCCAGACAAAAGCCATGGATTTCCCTTGTGAGAATAATTCCTCTTTTGGTGACAAGACAGAGGCTTATATGAAGAAGCTGGAAGAGTACAAAACCACCTACAAGAGCAATACTGCTAAGAAAAAGGCCTCTACTTCCTACAGGCCTCATGTGAGGGGAGGTAGGGGTAGGAAAAGGCCTCTGTTTCATACAGACCTCATGTGAGGGGAGCTAGGGGTAGGGGTTATCACCCTCGTGCTTATGCCCATGACCAGGTTCCAGCTGCTAGGGCTCAGCCCAGACAGAACCTCTGATGTGTTGCTTGAGGTCGTCCATCCATCACTAGTGGGAGGAAGGCTGCCTTATTTCTTCCAGGAGTGGGAAAGCATCACCACAAACATGTGGGTCCTGGAAGTAGTGAGCCACAGCCTCACCAGGCAGCTCAAAAGATTCCCAGGCTGCAGATTCACAGACACAGATTCTGCTGGAATTGGAGGTCAGAAAGTTGATGCAGGCAAATGCTGCAGAGAGAGTTCACCCTTCCCAGTGGGGAAAAGGCCTTTACTCAAGGTACTTTCTCATATGCAATAAAAATGGGAGTGGAAGCCCATTCTGGACCTCAGATGCTTGAACAAACACCTGAAAAAAAACAAGTTCAAGATGATCACCATGACCACAGTGACATCATCCCTGCAGCAGGGAGACTGGCTGGGATCTCTGGACATTAAAGATGTGTAGTTTTACATTCCAGTCAAACCCAGCCACAGATAAAATACTTACGGTTCAGGCTGCCTTCCGGTCACTGTCAGTTGACAGCCCTTCCTTTTGGTCTCTCGTCTGCCACCAGGGTGTTCACAAAGTGCTTGGCCATGGTGGTAGCACATCTCCAAAGACAAGAAGTGATAGTTTTTTCTTTCTTGATTTTATTTATTTATTTATTTCGTTTTTGTTGACCGGGTAAGTGCACTAGACAAATCCTGCCTATTTTCAGGCACGACCCGGGGGAGGGGGATACAGATAAATGTCAACTGACTTCGAATCAGATGAAGCTGTTGGTGGTATTTTTAGTGAATGAGGGAAATTTGGCCAGGACTGGCTAGTCACAGGAAAATCACACCAGCAAGTCAAGGACTCTGTCCAGTTAACACACAACACCTTGGGGACTTTGGGATTTTTAAAAAATGTACAAAAATTCTAGGCAGATCTGGTGAAGGTATTGGAGTTCCTAGGAGCAGAACTGGATGTCCTCCTGGGCAAGGTATTTCTGCCTTAAAAAAGAATGGAAAGTCTTCTGGATTGGGCAAGCTCCTTCATCCTGGGCCAGCCCAGGCCAACAAGGCACTTCCTTCAACTTCTGGGACATTTGGTGAGTACCAGCTGTGGTACCAGAGGCCAGGTTTCAAATGAGAGATATTTAGTATCACTTAAGGGCCCGCTGGTGCCAGAAGCAGCACCTTCTGTCAGGGCTAGTACCTATGACAAAAACTCTGCTACAAGCCTTGGACTGGTGGAAAGAAAGGGGCAACCTCAGACTGGGGGGCCCTTTTCAGCAGCAGGCTCCAACAGTTGTCCTGACAACAGATGCCTCCCTTCTGGGTTGGGTAGCCCACCTGGGCGACGTAACAGTAAGTGGAGTGTGGTCCCCCCAGGAATCCAGGGAGCATATAAACCTCCTGGAACTAAAAGCAGTCTTTCTTGCCCCCAGATAAAGAGCCAGTCAGACCAAATCAGGACAGATAACACCACTATCATGTATTATATCAACAAACAGGGAGACACAAGGTCCTCAAAGTTGTGCACAGAAGCTATGAAGCTGTGGAATCTGGCTTACTCCCTGGAAGTGCAGCCATCAACGATTCATCTTTCAGAAAAGGACAGTGTCCTGGCAGATTCCCTCAGTAGGATAAGACAGGGCCATCATGAATGGTCCCTAAACAAGCAAGTGATAGCCACAATCTTCCGGAGATGGGGCACACCAGAAATATTCGCCTCCAAAGAAAATTGCTAGCTCCCTCTCTTTTGTTTTATCAATAACATTGTTACTTGAGTAAAATAACAAATACAACAATATTATTGACATACATTCTATTAAGTATAACACTTACTCTTTTGTTGCAGACCTCTGGCAGTGGGCACGGTTCCCATGTATGGTCTGCTCCTGAACTGGTCTGGGAGGTTCCTGTATGCCTTCCCTCCATTTCCTCTACTGCTTCGGGTTCTCCTGAAATTGAGAAGCCAGCCTACAGGGAGATGCTGCTGGTAGGAGACTTCAATCTGCCGGATGTGGTTTAGAGCAACCAGGCTGCAGCCTCAGCCAGGAACAGAGACATCCTGGAAACCCTGCTTTGGGAGGGGCATGCCTAAGATAGCTAGTGATGGAGCCCACCCGAGAGGGAGAGACTTTGGATCTGGTACTCACCAAAGGAGACAGAATTACAGATATAAAAGTGGGGAGCCACCTGGGATAAAGCGATCACAGTACAGTGTGGTTTGGTGTGAGAACAGTAGAAGAGTCAAACCTCACAAAAGCAAGGGTTTTGGATTTCAAGTGGGCTGACTTTGCAAAGATGGGAGAATGTCTTAGGAAATCAGTGTCAGGGAAGGAGAAATGGGCGGGGGTTAGAGAAACAATGGAAGAATCTTAAGGGAGCCATAGCAGAGGAAACAAGCCATTGCATTAGGCAAGTAAGCAAAACAAACAGAAAGAAAAACACATTATGGTTCTCAAAGGAAGTGGCCAAGAAGGTAAGGGCAAAAAGGGTGGCATTCAAGAGGTACAAGGAAACAGAGGGAAGAAGACAGAGAACTGTATCTGGAAAAGCAGAGGGAGGCAGGGAAAGCAGTCATGAGCACAAAGGTGCAAACAGAAGAAACAAGCTCTGGCAGAGCCACTACGACTGTGAATGCATTAACTAAATAAGGGTGTTGCATGGGCTTAAACATAAACATGAATTGCTGTTGCATACACTAACTGAATCAAAGTATGGTACATTGAGAAAGGGCAGATTTAAAAATAATGCCACCGTCTGTATTACAGTTACCTGTATGTTTCACATATTATTCTATACACTGTTATAGCAATCAACTCAACAGAGTTAGGCCATCATATAATGAAGGTACTGTACCTGAACTGCAAACACTGCTGAGACAACTATATGTTGTGATAAGGTGGAAGAAAACACAATGTTGAGACATGTTTTTGAAGACATTTGATGTGTTGAATTAATTTTTTAGAGATTGCAATACAGTTCACACACATAATTCATATACTATAAAAGTGCAAATACCCAAATGTCAGTGTAAATCGTACACATTTCATTACAAGCTGTTCTCTTGGGAAGATATTACTGTACAAGGCCTAAAAATGGGTGTTAGGTAAAAGTAAACTGGGGCAGGTGTGTTATTGAAGGTATTGCATAGTTTATCTTTTGTTGCTGCTCCATCCCAGGCACACACAATATGAAAATCAACAACCCCTTGATATGAAGCAACAGGAATTAGTTAGTACAAGGACAGAAACAAGCAGGAGACTGAGTAAGTGGGTAGACAAGCATGAGTATGGTAAGTCAAATAACATTTCAAAAAGTCTCACTATTATAATTAATTTTTTACAAATATGTTTGCACAGTTGACAATTTTTGTAAAACAATAATAACAATGGGAGTTATTCCACATGTGTCCAAAGGTGCCATGCGTGCAGGTGGAGGGATCTGAGGCCTGTATGCACCAGTCTGCCCTGCTCCCGAGTCAGAAGATCATGGCGGAGAGGAGAGGAAGAGGTACTGGGGGTTCCATCAATAGCTGTTGAAACAGAGGGAACCAAATCTGATGAGGCAAAAGAGGGGACAGTAGAATCATGTGAGTCCCTTCCGCCTGTAGCTTTAGGAGAACCCTCTGAAGCACTGAGAAGGGAGAAAAGGCATACAAGAACCTCCTTGTCCAGCACAGAGACAGTGCATCTCATCAGAAAACACTATGCCCAGGAACGAGCCAGCAACAATTGGGTAGTTTTGTGTTGGATGGGGAGATGAAGCGGTCTATCTCCAGCCAACCTCACCACCTCTTGATTTAACTCCCACTCATGAGCTCTGACAGTGGTGTGGCTGAGACTGTCTGCAAGGATGTTGCTGTTGCCCAGCACATGGACAGCAGTCAGGCAGAAGTTGTGCTGGACTGCCCAATACCACACTCTCCTCGCCTCCCAACATAGAGGGTATGAGTGAGTGCCTCCTTGTTTTTTCAGGTACCAGACCACAGACATATGGTCAGTCTGAATCAGGAGTGTCCCTGGAAGTAGAAGAGGCTGGAAGGCCTGGAGGACATACAGTACTGCCCTCATTTCTAACACATTGATGTGTAGAAATGCTTCCAGCTAAGACCATGTTCCCTGAGTCTGATTGTCTCCTAGGTGGGTTCCCCAGCCTTGACATGAAGCATCTATTGTAACGGTCATGATAGGAGCAGGGAGTTGAAATAGGAACCCCTATGGAGAGATTGGACAACTCCTGCCACCAAAAAAGATCCTTCTTCATGTACCTGGACACTAGGACTCTGTGGACTGAAGAGTCCATTGGGTCACCCTCATATGCAGTCTGGCTAGAGGAACTGTTGGGATCACAGCTGCCATTATTCTGAGAAGATGGAGGATTGACCAGGCTGTGGTCTGGCCTTAGTTGGCCACTAATCTGGCCTGTTCATGCAGGGTCTCCACTCTGTCCAATGGGAGGAAGGCCCTGCCTTGGATCATATGCAGCACTGCCCCAAATGAATTGTAGGCACTGGGAGGGAGAGGTGGGACCTGGGATAGTTGACTGTTATTCCAATTCTGGAAAAGAGGTTGGGTGAAGGAGTGTGACTCCCTCAGATTGCTCTGTGATGGGGCCAATAGGAGCCAATCATCCAGATACAAGCACAATTGAATCCCTCTGATGTATAGGGCTGCAGCCACCACTGCTAGACACTTGGTAAAAATCAGAGGTGCCAAGGATAGGCCAAAAGGGAGAGCCTTGAACTGGTAATGTTCCTCCTGGAAGGCAAAGTGCAGAAAGTGTGCCTGCAAGACAGGGATGTGCAGGTAAGCATCCTGTATGTCCAGCACACAAAGCCAATGGCTCTTGTGGAGCAGGGGTAGAAGTCCCTGGATGGTGAGCATGCAGAACCTCTTGTTCTCAATGTACAGGCTGAGCATGCTGAGGTCCAAGATGGGTCTTAGGTCCCCTTCTCTTTGGGCACTAGGCACTAAGAAGAAATGAAAGTAGTACACTTCCTATCTGTGCCTGAGCCATGGGCTCTATGGCTGACTTTTACAGAAGAGCCTGGATCTAATCCCCTATCAGAGACAGGTGCCTTGGTCCTGGAGAATAATGTGAGAGGCCTGGGGGTTGTCTGGAGACCTGTCTAGGAACTATATGGTGTGACCTCTTGCTATTGACTGAAGAACTCAGGAATCCATGGTTATATTCTGTGACCCTGGAAGGTGGAGGGAAAATCATCTGCCCCCACTGGTTGCCCTGGAGGATCTGTAGGAGGCAGGGTGGTCCCCCACAAGTCAGGATGCCAAGGCGAGGGAGTCAGCAGCTCCTCTGGGGGGCTTCTGGGACTTGGCAGGGGGAGTAGGGGTTCCTGATGCTGAATACCAGCATTTGGCCTGGCCTTTGGCAGGGGTCTCTTTGGTCTGGCATCCCTGTTGCTAAAGAAAAGACTATTTGCCTTTGTGACCCTCTCGGTACATGAAGCAGACATCATGGATGGATTTACCTCTGTCCTACATTTCAGTAATAATATCCTTCCTTAGTGTCACCTCTGAGTAAAACAGATCCACTGAAAGGGGCATCCAGTATTGAGTTCTGGAAGTCTTGTGCCAGGCTAACATTCCTAAGCCACGAATGTCACCTAATGAAGACAGCAGTGGCTGTGGTGCGAGCAGCTGAGTCTACTGTGTCATAAGAAGCCCGGAGGGCATGATGACAGAAGATTTTAGCCATTCTCATGGTCTTGGCAATCTCTGCCTTAAGCTTCTGATCCTGGATAGCTTCCATCTCTGACTCGAGTGAGGCCAGGGAAGATTTCTGATAGGAAACCATATAAGCCACATAATTAAGGGACCTGAGGGTCAAGTAGAGGAGGAATAGATCTTGTGACTAAAATTGTACAGCTGCTTACACTCCTTATCAGGAGGAGACATGCTCAAATGTTAGACTTTGAGGACCGGTCATGGGCAGGTGTGATAACAACCTAGTCTGTATTAGGATGGCCAGTAATGTGTGTGACCTCATTTGGGAGAAGGTACATCCTGTTTGCGTTTTTTGAGACAGCCAGAATGGAGGAAAGCTGTTGCTAGATAGTGGATGTCCAGTCTTCATGAGGCCCAGTCCAAGGCAGTATTGGCATAGGAGCTGTGTCAGTCATGTCTAGATGCTACACAAGCCTTTTCCATTTTGGATCCTGTTTCTGGATAGCCCAGCCACAGGCATTTTATACAGTTATGAGGAATTCTGAAAAGAAAGGGTCCTCTGGAGGGGACTTTGGGGTATCCTTAGGGTGAGGCTCTATAGGTGTATGCATACCAGTGCTGGAGGACAAGTCAAAGTCCAAAGAGTGCCTGCTGGGAGTCTGAACCCTTTTTAGAGGAGTGTCCTGGGTTTTATCCCTGACCTGGTGTCTAGAGGAGCCTTCTCCAGAAAGGTGGGAATCCACAGGAGAGGCTTATCGTGGGGGTCAGGAAAGAGGCAGGAGTAGAGGCCACCACTGGTTTCCAGCAGTCAATCTCCAAAGCTCATTTAGTCCTCTCCTCCTAAATCAGGTTCTGAAACACAGCCTGAATATCAGCCTGAGGCTCCTGTGGAGGCAGAGCCTGAGGCTGAGGAAGTGGTGGAGGAAAAAGCTGGTATAAAAATAGCCCGGCATCTGATATTGAGGGTATCCATGAGCCTGAAAGGCATTGGGAAAGCCAGAAGGAGCATACCCTTGATTAGAAATAGCCTGGCGTCTGGTACCCCGGTACATAATGGGGTTGATGACCAGGTGTTGGATACCCCGGTGAGGGGTACATTAGGTATTGTGCAGGTGGATAGCCTGGAACATTGCCCATAGGTCCAGCTGGAGGCGGAGCTGAAGGCCCAGCAGGAGGTGGGGCCGAAGACCTGGCAGGCAGTCCAGAAGGACCAGGCATCAGCCCCGTAGGAACATTCAAAGAGGCTGGCACTGTATCAGGCACAGGAATGTCCAGCACTGGAAGATTCTGTGCCTGGGGGACTGATGGAAGGCTATTCAACATTTGAGGAATGGCTGGAGTTCCAGATATACCTTGACCCAGCAAAGGGTCACATGGTGAAGGGTCACTTGGTGTCGGGGTGTGAGTAGAACCTGGCAGAAGACCTGACAACGTCTGTGGAGAAAGAGTCCAAGATGGTGGAACCTGGTTGTCCAAGGGAGCTTGGGCCAAAGAGGTCCCAATGTAAGGTCCCCGGAGGAACTAATAACAGACCCAGTGGGCAAATCAGGAAGAGACTGACCTGGCAAAGGAGGGAGAATCTCCAGATTAGTGTCCACCTCAGGCAGGCATGCCCAGAGGGTCTGGTTGTGTCAGTGGGAGTGAGGAACCCTCAAAAGACTGTTGCATGTCCAGCAGCTGGCTCAACTCAATGTCAGGGGTATACTGTGACCCGATGGGAGAGCCCCAGCTGTGCAGTCCCCAGAGGAACCAGGGAGTGACTTATCAGCTGAGGCAGTGCAGACATCAGAAGAGCTAATGTCCGACGTGTCGGCCTGGGCCATGCAGACAACAGCGTAGTTGGAGTCCAGTTTGCCAGCTATGACCATGCGCTCCTCGGTTGAGCTGGGGAGCAACTTATTGACATGGCTGCTGGCGATAGACCCTGAAGAAGATATGGGCCTAAGGTGCACAACAGGGGTTCCATCATCCAAGAAGAGGCCCGACTGCACCGTGAGTAAAGCAGGCAGGGAGGCCCTGGTCTGATCCACTGGAGTGGTAGGAGACTGGCAATAGGGGTACTTACCGAAGTGAAGGCCCCTCTGGTGTCAGTGGTGCCTGATAGTCATGCCAAGTGGATGGAGATCTATCCCAGTGTTGGTGCCCCTCCTTGCCCTTTTTTTTCCTTTTTGGGTTCTGGTGTTGGAGAAGAAGATTTTTCCAGCAGATTCTGCAGCTCCTTTTCCATCAAAGCTAGGCTCTTCTCCAGCAAGTGGGCATCATGCTTTTTCTGATGCCTAATCTGTGTGGCCTGGTTGAAGGATTGGCAAGGCGCACAATCCTTGGCCCAGTGTTTGGGGCCATGGCAGATCACACAGCGGGAATGCTAGTCAGCATGCAGGATCTAGGTGCTGCAGGACTTGCACGTCTTCTTTTCGACGCATCACCCAACTGTTCATGTTCCTGAATTGTACCTCCAACTATATCCCATGCTGTAAATGTGTCACTGTTATTTATTTGCATCCCCTTTCTTCTGTATATCCCTCAAGATCTCTGTATAAGACCTGTTTATGTTACACCTGTTTATACTGTATTTTATTATGTAATTGTTTGACCTGGTGTTCTGTTCTCTCTTTATGCTAAACTGGATGTTTGTGTAAATGGCCATGTTTGCTCACATGCTAAACTCCTTATTTTTAAAAATGTTGATAAATTTTTGTTTTAGTATATACATGGTCAGGAAAAATGAATTTGCAAAAGAAACTAAAACTCCCATTTATCAGTTCAGTGAATCACATAACAGCATGTTATGAACTTATCAGATTCTATGTTGACCTACAGTAAGTCAAACAAAAATTAGACACACAAATGCCTACCTATTTGCAAGTGAAGCAAATGTGGTTACTATCATTCAGCTGTAAACACCTAGAGTCACAAATTGCAGGTTAACAACATTCAGTAGAATATAAACAGTAGCCCAGAACTGCCTGCCTGAGAATGAAGTTGGTGTATTATTTTGAAAAAGGCAAGGCTGACACTCTTCCTATGCAATGTCCTGCAAAGCAGCACACTGACTGCTCTTAGGATGGTGGTGTCAAATGGTTTAATGAGGTGTTGTGTTCATAGGGGCCTAGGGAAACTTGTTATGCAGAAAGTTCCAAGAAGTGTTTAACCCATGCTACTTCCAATAGCTTTCTATGATGTCTGTACTATCTATTGGTAATCTGACACAGAATGACCTATGTAATTGTTTGACCTGGTGTTCTTTTCTCTTTTTATGCTAAGTTTGTGTAAACGGCCATGTTTGCTCACATGCCTTTCGGTATAAAATAAAGACTGATTGATTAAAAACTGGACTGACAGACCTGAACCACAGCAGTTCTGTAAAAATCCAAACTGGCCATACTGGGTGCAACTTGCACAAATACTATTGATCGGTCACTCTGGTTGCACAGTTCAGTCTGACTTTTACATATCTGGTCCACTCTTGGAAGTCTACTTTTTAACCCTTCTATGGCATGGTTAAAAACGGAACAGTCAGGACCAGACCAGATAGGTAAAAGCCAGACCAGAACATCTGGAGTAAGTGGATCAGCAATATTTGCACAAGCTGTGCTCAGTCCAGATTTTAAAGCTCTGGTCCAGGTCTGGTGATCTGGGTTTTACCCATACCCCCACTACACGTGTCTTAGTGATATACTGCACAGATGGATGCAGAGTCTAACCCATTGAAGGTTGAAGTTTCAGAAAACCATTATGCTAAAATACCAAGACTCACTCCCTCACCCCCAGTCACAATTAATCCTCCACCAAAGTCATGCTTAAATACTGGTGCCTCTACATCCACACCACTAAACTTTTAATGCCAACATGCCTCTTCTGCTGTGATGAGCTCCCCCATCCATGAAGTCTGATTCTGCTTGTAGCCGCCCCCCAAACCAGGTTATTTTTCAGGGAGCAACTCTTTACACCATATCAACTAAATTACTGCTAAACTCCTTATTTTTAAAAAATGTTGTTGAGACATTTTTGTTTTAGTGTATCCATGGTCATGAAAAATGAATTTGCAAGAAACCAAAACCCCCATTTGTCAGTTTATTGAATCACAATACAGCATGTTATGAACTTATCAGATTCTATGTGTAACCTACAGTAAGTTAAACAAAAATTAGACACACAAATGCCTACCTATTTGCAAGTGAAGCAAATGTGGTTACTGTCATTCAGTTGTAAACACCTATAGTCACAAAAGTTAAGAACATTCAGTAGAATATAAACAGTAGCCCAGAACTGCCTGCCTGAGAATGAAGTTGGTGTATTATTTGGAAAAAGGCAAGGCTGGGACATTTGCTATGCAATGTCCTGCAAAGTAGCACATGGACTGCTCTTAGGATGGTGGTGTCAAATGGCTTAATGAGGTGTAGTATTCATAGCAGCCTAGGGGAACTCATTATGCAGAAAGTTCCAGGAAGTGTTTAACTCATTCTACTTCCAATAGCTTTCTATGTCTGTACTATCTATTGGTAATCCGACACAGAATGACTGCCAGAAGATAATGAGTTAACTTTCTGTGGGCTCAATTAATTCCTCAAGCCAGAGGAAAAATAGTGCTCTAAAGCTTCCTATATACACACAGGCAGCGTAGTAATGAGGCTTCAGCAGAGGAATCAATTTTATCACTCTATCATGTTGTTTAGTAGCAAAGATCATATCAGCCCCTTTCAGAATGCAATACTCCTGTTGGGCTACACCCACAGTCGCAAAACTAGCCCAGCCAATAACAAAAGGGGACAAGAACTTTTTCAGGTATGCTCATGAACAAAAAAAGACTAAGGGTGGGATTGTGGGACTAAGGAGGGAAGTGTGCAGAGAGGGACCAAGAAAAAGCAGAAATCCTGAACAAGTATTTTTGTTCAGTATTCACAGAAGAAGGGGAAGGGGAGGGACCAAAGTTAGGTGACAGAAGTACCACTGGGAGGGAGGGAGGTGAACACCAGTCCATTTAAGAAGGAGAGAGTCTTAAAGGAACTCACAAGTGGACAAGGCAATGGGGCCAGATGGGATACATCCCAGAGTATTAAGAGAACTCAGGGAGGTGCTGGCAGCACCACAGACAGCCCTGTTCCATAGTTTGCTGGAAACAGATGTAGTACCAAAGGACTGGAAGAGGGTGAATGTAGTCTCTCTCCACAAAAGTGGGAGCAGGGAGGATGCTGGAAATTACAGGACAGTCAGTCTGACCTCGGTGGTGGGGAAATTAATGGAATCCCTACTAAAAGAAAGGTTTGTGATATATCTCAAATCCAAAGGAGCACAGGATCCAATGCAGCATGGATTCACAGGTGGAAGATCTTGTCAAACAAATCCAATAGATTTCTTTTGGTGACTAGGGAGGTGGAACAGGGAGGGAGGAAGCCTCCGCTTCATCAAACGAGCACAAAAAACATCGAGACCGGGAATGGCCTACTTCAGAGTCAGCCACCTTCTGGGGCCTCAGCCCACTCTGAGTCTTCCTCCTCCGAGGGGGGGGTCGACTTCGATGGTCACTTCAGCCCTTCTTCCTGTGACCGTGCCCCCCACTGTTATCTCTGTGATGGGCAGCACCTCTGCAGGTTCGGGGGATTCTTCCTCCCTCCCACTGCTCGTGATTCTTAGGCTCTTTCATCCCTTGGGTCCTCAGCCAAGTCACATGACTGGTCTCCCGGATGCCAGTTCCTCCTCTGGCACCCGCCCGGCCTTGGCGTCTTTGCTGGATGCTGGACTGGGGTCCAGCATAGGTCCTTCGGACTGACAGCTACTGTCACCCACTCCTTCAGGGCCACAACCTTCTCCAGTGAAGTCCACCTTCCAGGCATCTCAGACTCCAAAGTCGCTACCAGTGGTCCCAGTTCTGGTGTCTCCCCCATCAGGTGCCAGCAGGGCTGCCATCTGCCGATCCTCCTTTCCAGGATCTGGCATTGGATCACTCAATGCCTAGTTCCACCGGTCCTCTCTCGGACCAGACACGCCCAGTTTAGCGATATCAGGATCCTCCCTTGAATTCCCTGACCACGCCTGGTGTCCCAGCCCTTCCAGGGCATTCGCCAGATCAGCCGCCACTTCCAGGTTGGAATTTGAACAGCCCTCCAGGCCCTTCTATGGGTCTTTCGTCGGGTCTAGCCCAGGGTTCCATGCAGGGTTCCTCTCAGTTCCCAAACCCTCTGGGCAGTCTAACAGCCTTCTACCCAGGATGCTGTTATCTCCTGGCCTTTTTGGGCCAAGCGCCGGCTGCTTCTTAATGCATGGTGGGCGGCAACCCAATGTCAGGCCTTGGCCCATGTGGCACTGATGTCAGTGCCCTCACAGTCTAGGGATCCCACTGAGTTATCTCAGGGAGCTCCTTCCCGCTACAGGAGACCTTTCCACCACTGAAGTGGTCACTTTATCAGACTTGTCGCTGGCTCAGCAGCATTCTTTGGAATCCACCTGTTCCGGTGCATGTTACCCCTGATTCCTCGGAGCCTCCAGGTTCTCCTCTTTACTAACCCACGCAGGAAGTATAGGTCAGGGACATCCTTAAGTCCCCTCCTGAGGACCTTTCATTCCTGGAAGTCATGAAGTAGATACAGACCAGTCAAGGTTGGAGCACCAAAGAGCAGGACCCCCAGCTTCACCGGTTGGCAGAGCACCTGTGCCTCCCTGAGGTTTCGTTGGTGGTCATTCCTTCCTTCCTTGGTGGTTCCCCACAATGACATTACGTCTACGATGTGGCAGCAGCTGGCTTCAGTTCCCCCCACTTCCAAGAAGGCAGAACGCTTGTACTATGCCTGTGATGGTAAGTTCCACTTTGCCTCCCACCCCAACCCGTTTTATTGGAGGCCTCTGACGCTGCCTTGAGGCCCGAACACCAGAGTGACAATGCTCCAGACAGGGGAGTTCTAGCAACCAGACTCCCTGAGAAGAAGGATTTATAACTCATCTACCTTGGCCTTGCATGCCCAGAACTATCTGGCACACATGGTCATGCACCAATAGTCTCTGTTGGACCAGGCGGGGATCTGCTTTACACCTTGCTCAGCTCCCCAGCCAAGTCCCAACTTGAGCAGATCCTGTCTTCATCCTCCAGCATGGGGTTCCATGTCCTTTCACTTCCTACGATACAGGGGACACCTCAGCTCGGGGCACAGGGGCAGCGGTGTGTCTCCAACATCAAGCCTGGCTTTGCCTTTTTCCATTCTCACTGAGCATCCAGAACTCCATCTTGGATGCTCCATTTAGGGGTCCTTCCCTGTTTGGGGAAGACGTGCACAAATTTCTCGCCTTCTTACAGGTGTTGGGTGTGGCTCTCTATTCTTTGGCTCAAGGTACACAAAGCGGTGTTCAGCACTCTGCTCCTCACATCCTAAGATGGCAACCCTTCCACTAGCATTCCTCTGGGTCCCAGGGCAAGTGCTGCGTGCCCTCCTCCATGGTGATACTAACCCTTAAAACCCATGGGGTAGAGAAGGTGGCCATGGCATTCTCCAAACTGTCAGACTCCTCTTTTTTTTTCTGTATACATTTTATGCCCCAGTTTTTCTCCCCATTTTCGCACCCTCTGTGCCTCTGACGTATGTGCATGCCGCAGCTCTGAGGCACCCTTCTGCTACTTGCCACCCCGGCTCGCCTATGCTGCCCATCAGACCTCCACCCAACAGCAGCGGAACTAAGGGGGGGACAAAGATCCTCCCTGGGAGAGGAGAACTGCTGTTATGGCTGCTCAACTCTGCTTCATCCCACCCCCGCCTGCTCCCTGATGCCCCTGGCTCATTTCCATACCTGGGTCACCAGCATGACGTGAGGTAAGGCATCCAGCACCTCAGCCCTCTGCACTACCAGGCTGGCCCAACCCCTCTTAATGGTCAGTTCCCCCCTTCCCCTCACCACCACCCTCCTTAACCAGGTGTCTGGAGGGGCGTATAGGTGGAGACAGCTCAGTCCCTACCGTTAGTCAGTATCTTCAGCACTTCTTTTGAACCTTTCCCAGGATATCTTGGATGGATTTATTGTGGGCCTCTGGCCCACCTCCATCACCCTGTGGTGACATTTCCCCATTCCCCCTCTCCGCATACCTTTGGGATCCCTACCTGCGAGCTAAGGGGCTGGTTTCCCCTTGAGTCATCTCAGGCATCCCTTGGGGGTCTGTCACCAATGGGGCATTCCATTTCCCCTCTTTCACAGTCTTCTCAACTTCAAGACTAATCTGCCTCAGAGAGGACCTCCCCTCCCTCCCCTTTTCCCCTTTGGTGGCCGTGTTTTGGGCTCTTCTACCTCCTCTTCGGAGATCTTTTGCCTGGGTTGTTGCCAGCACTCTTTGTTGGGGCCCACTGGTTCTTCCAGCCCGAAGGGGGATGTCCGGTCCACAGCAACCAATGTCAATCACCCCTCCATCTCATTCAGCCCTTCAGGTGTGAGAGGAACCCCTTCCCCAAGGGCTCTTTCCCCTGGGCGAGACCTTTCAAGGCCCCCAGTGGCCCAGGGTGCCGGCGACTATCTTCCACCCTCCAGGTGACCTCTAATCTTTTCTCTCCCAGGGGGACGGTTGCTTCCAACTCTTACATTGGCGGGCCATCAGGCTTTGATTCTTGAGAATGAGCCCTCCCCACCTTCCCCTGTGAGCTCTTCACTCTGCTATGGGGATGCCAGCCATGGTCGCCTACACTGACTCTTTAAGTTCCTGGTGTTTCTTTTTCGAGCACTGGGCTGACGTTCCCTTGCTGAGAGTAGGTTTCTGCCCCCAGGATGGGGGTCAGTCACCTTCCACCCTTCATGGGGCTCCAAACAAAAGGAGACAGATTCTCACTCTACACCAGCAGTAGCTCTGCTGGGCCCCAATTTCCTCTTTCCAACAAAAAAAAACAAAAGAGAGAAAAGAGACAAAGTCAAAGAAAAGGAAAAGAGAGAGAGACAGGGGAAGAGGGAAATGGGGTAAAAATTCTCAGATTCTCTTCTCTTGGGGGCTGAACTGTGAATGAAAGCAGTCCAGTGGAGCTGGAGCAAAATGGACTTTTAGGGACCCCCTTTTTTCCAAAACCCCCAACCTTTTATGGCCGGACTCGGTCTACCTCAACTGTCATCAGAGCCTTCTTTGAGCCTCCTCATATACGACAGCTGTATTAGGGCGAGTTCAGTAGTCCCTTGTCCTTCAGCCCTCTTAGCCGGTCCCTCTTGCTGCCTCTCAAGGGGCATACTCCAGTCTGGGGATTCCCCCTACTTTCCTTCCTGGCATTGTTGCCTGGGCCAGATACCTGTTTTTCTCTCAGATTTCCCCTGACTTTCCCCAAGGGGGACCATTGGTCAGGGTACAACCCCCTCCTACCACATCAGGGTAAAGGAGGGGGGTGTATTTTATACATATGCCAGCCAGGAGATCCCTCCTTTGCTGAGGCTGCCTTTTCTTTTCTCTGGGGGCAGTCCCCTTTTTGCTCTCTGAGCTTCCTACCTCTTTCAGGGCTTTGTTTTTCTGCAGCCCCCTTTTTCTCCTTGGAGGAGATCCTCTCAGCGGGGACCTCCTGCTACACCCTTTAGCTCTGGAGTTTTTGACCTGAGACGCCCCCTCTTTTGGGTCCTGATCTTAGCTCCTTTTCTCCCAGCCTGTTCCTAGGCTGAGGGGAGCAGTCGCCTCCTTCCTGACCTGGCTTAACCCGATAGGTGTCATGCTTATCGGATCTTCTATTTTTAAAAGGGTGCCTTTTGGTTCCTTGGCAGATCAGCCACCTTTCTGGTTTCTGTTTTTTCATGTGGACCTTCCTTTAGGTAGTCTGTTATTACTTTGCCCTCCCTCTGCTCCCTTCTGGGAGGTCCATCGGGTTCCACGTCCTACCTGTCTTGGTGGAGTAGTTTCTCTTCTGCCTCCCCCTAGATTCCCCTTGCCCAAACTCCCTTTGGTGACTCTAATTCCATCCCTGGCAGTCCCAGAGTCTTCTCTTTTGCTGGCCCTTAGAGCCACCCTTTTTTCCCCTCTGTGGTTTCACGCAAGATTTAGGGAGATGATCTTTAGGCACATAGAGCTGAACCTGGGCCAGGGATCCTTCTGGATTTGCACCCTACTTGGCTGTTGCCTTTTTTCACTTCCTCCTCCGAGGTTTTATTTTTCCTTCAGGCACTGCTTAAGACTTGGTCCTAACGGGGTTGCCTACTGCAAGAGACCCCTCCTATTTTTAGGTATTTTAGTTATGGTATAGTTTTCTGCAGCATTTAGAGAAATGTTAGAAAATTCTATGCCGTGTCGGCCTGCTGGTTATTTTTTATTAATTTATTTGAGTTGGGGGGGCGGCTTTGCCCCCCACACCACTCGTGTTAAACAAACAAGGGGGTGTGGGGAGGCAGAGTCCACCAATTCAAATAAACTGATAAAACAGAAATCAACAGCAAACGTGCAACCAAAGTAGCTTACGCAGCTACAGTATAGCACAGCAAGCATGTGACAAAATTACACCATGTTCTTTGTAACGTTACACTATGCTAACAGCAGTGGTCCGATATTCTGCACAACTGCCCCTCTGATAATCACTGCACTGCCTCTCCCACCCAAATCCCAACAGTCACAGCACTAATCCCCATTACTGACACAGCATTGCCCCAGAACCTCCCCCAACAGTCACTGGGCTGATCCCCATTACTGACACAGCATTGCCCCTGAACCTCCTCCAACAGTCACAGCACTAATCCCCATTACTGACACAGCATTGCCCCTGAACCTCCTCCAACAGTCACAGCACTAATCCCCATTACTGACACAGCATTGCCCCTGAACCTCCCCCAACAGTCACTGGGCTGATCCCCATTACTGACACAGCATTGCCCCTGAACCTCCTCCAACAGTCACAGCACTAATCCCCATTACTGACACAGCATTGCCCCTGAACCTCCTCCAACAGTCACAGCACTAATCCCCATTACTGACACAGCATTGCCCCTGAACCTCCTCCAACAGTCACAGCACTAATCCCCATTACTGACACAGCATTACCCCTGAACCTCCTCCAACAGTCACAGCACTAATCCCCATTACTGACACAGCATTACCCCTGAACCTCCTCCAACAGTCACTGGGCTGATCCCCATTACTGACACAGCATTGCCCCTGAACCTCCTCCAACAGTCACTGGGCTGATCCGCCCCAGTCAAAGCAATGCCACTCCAGTTACAGCACTGACCATCCACCACTAGCACTCCCAGCTCTGGCCCCCTTGACAGTCACTTTGTTTGCTGTTTAAATGAATAAATACTTAACTATATAACCCCATGCAAACCCTCGAGCTGCTTTATTAAAGACCCACTCAGCCCAATTGCCCAATTAGTACAAGGAGAATTATGTTAACTTATTGAAAAAAATACAGGCGCCTTTGAGCCCCAGCTTTGGGGGGGCTGGTGCTTCTTGAGGTCTCAAATAAAATCATTTGAAGTTACCTAGGGTTCATCCGTACAGAATTTACAGCCAATATATGACCACTTGCATTCATTGTACACAGTTCACAAGGATAAACTTAGATCCTAGAGGAATTGCTCGGATTATTATTCTATAAATCTCCTATCATGCAGTAAAATACACTTTTAGTCATATGCCCTATTCAGGTTCTTCTAAGAAACAGTGCATGCTAAGCATACCAAGTAGATATATGATCTTGTGCAATTCAATCACTCCTAATTAGGAATAAAAAATTCTCAAACAAATAACAGAATTTTATGCTTGAGGCTTGATAATGCTACTCATTTCGGTAAGATGGCATTACTGGAGCACTCCGGGCCCCCTGTGCACTCGTTTTTTTTCCCGGTGAAATACGGTACTTACATGGGTGTCTTCACGTAGACGCTTCAACCTGTTACCATTGAAATGCACTGCAGTCACAATCTAAATAAATACACCACAACGAAATTGAAATAAAAGGAAATATTTATTGCGCACGAAGGGATCATTACACTATACACTATAATGGCAGAAATCATTGGCAGTCTTTAACAGCAAGTTAAAGACAGTAACATCTGCCAAGGAATGAAGTTAAGTGACATGTCCCCCCACTCCCCATCGTTTTGCCTTTTCAAATGTTTCTTATTTTTCTCTTTTAGTTGGAGGGCTTAGCCCCCGCCCAGTTTCAGCTATGATGTGTTTACAGTATCTACGATGTAGAGACCTAACATTTGTTGAAAACAGGGATTCCTGTTATTGAGAGACATGTTAAAAAAATGAACCGAACGTAGGCAGCAATGGTAGTCTTGTTCAATGGTAGTCTTTTTGTTTAATGGTAGTCTTTTAGTTGGGGGGGGCTCTACCCCCACACCCCCGCTTCAGCTGTCGGAACACCACGGAAGCAATAAATAATGTTCTCTCTTATTTATGTATTCTCTTTATGTATTTATTCTCTAATGGTCTTTTAGTTGGGGGGCTCCGCCCCCAACCCCCACCCATTTCAGCTGTTGGAAGCGCTTATTTAATCTCTTTATATTCCCCGTTGTGTGTAATATTTTCAGAAAAGAGATTGCAATTGCAACCCATAGTGCAGATTTGGGATCAGATCAGATAAGGCAGTGCGTG
Source organism: Neoceratodus forsteri (assembly GCA_016271365.2). NCBI lineage: Eukaryota > Metazoa > Chordata > Ceratodontiformes > Ceratodontidae > Neoceratodus > Neoceratodus forsteri. The sequence continues at coordinate 1,057,118,752 of CM028130.1, read as the reverse complement.
ATGTGATGTCAGTGTACTGCAATACCTGAAGTCTGAAATTAAGTGTATTGGAGGCCCGGAATCATAGGCGTAGATTGCGGGGGGGCAGAGGAGCAAGCTGCCCCCCCTGAGAAATTAGACCAGGACTTTTATAGGAGCCCAGCCACCGTTCTCCGGTTATCATTTTTTTTCTTTAGTATTGAATGGGCTCAGGGCTATGCCCAGACTGCCTGCACCTCTCCGTGGGAGGGAGGGGGGGTGGCAGCGCGGCACCATGTCTCTTAAACAAAAACTATCCCCTTTTCCGATTGGCTGCAAGCCTGCAACCATAGTAGCCGCATGTTACAGCCAATCAGAGAGTGCTGCAAGCTGGCGCCATTGCGTGAGCAGTACTCCATTAGTGGCGCCATTTAGTTGTCTGTGTGCCTTCCATGAAGAGAGCAGCAGCATCCATATAGCGTAGGGCTGAGGAGAATAGCTATTCGAGGATGTCGAGCAGCAGTCGTTGGTTGTCTGTCAGGTGTCACCAGTGTCTCAGTCAGTCTAGCGTTCCCACCTCCTCCTGTCCTGAACAGCCCAGTTTAAATATACTTCACCCGAGTCCTCTGACTACCTACTCTCTGTTTCTCAGTGCAGCCAGCTGTGCTCTGGGCTCTCCTACTGCCACCTGAGCCTCCCATCCCCGAGAGCCTAGGAGGCCTGAGAACACAAGGCCTCTACCACTGGACAGACCAGGCGGAGGAGTGAGTAGTACAATTACAGTGAGTCTGAGGCACAGCCAAGCTTGCCTGCACACCCAGCTCCTGTGTCCAGCAGGCCAGAAAAAGATTTACCGTGTTGTCGGCGAGTCCCACACCACGCCTGTTCCCACCAGTTCCATGGTCCACCGAGAGGGATTATTCAGGTCAGTGAACAGCCAGGCCCAGAACAGTGAAGAAGCCGGCGGTCATGCAGGCTATAGCAGACCCATAATGCGACACGTTCATCTGGTGTCAGAAAAAATGAGTTACTGTCTCATCGGGGGATTAATCAGGAGAGGAACGGGACTGTTGGGAGAGACTCAGCTACCTGACCTGCCTCCTTGGCCTTGCTGTGCCCTGCTGCATGCTGCCCTGTCTGTGCCCTTACTGATTTGGTGAGTAACTGTGTGTTGCAAGCTGGTTGTTGAAATTAATACCATTCACATCCCAGAAATGTGTCTTTGGGGGGTTGTCTTGGCCATGGCCATGTGTCTGGGGGTGGGTGGAAGGTTTGCTGTCAGCTTATGTTTCTTTGGGTGGGAGGATTTGCTGGCTGTTGAGGCTGTCCATGTTGGTGGGGTGGGGCCTATTTGTTTGGTATGGTGTGGACACTGGTCATGTTGGTGGGGTGGGGACACTCAGTTACTGTGCTACTGGTGTGGTGGGGTTTGTTGGGGAAACTCACTGGACAGTCTGTGTTTGGTGGGGCTGGGGGGATGGTCTGTTTTGTGGGGTTGGGGTCGGGGGAGACAGTCTGTGTGTTTTGGGGCTGACTCACTGAGAAGATGGTCAGTGTTTGGTGCTGGGGGAGGGCCTGCGTTTGGTGGGGCTGGGGGGGATGATCAGTGTTTGGGGCTGGGGTAGTTAGTGTTTGGGACTGGGAGGGCGGTCAGTGTTTGGTGGGGCTGAGGGGACAGTCTGCTTTCTATTCTGGGGTCTGGTGGGGTGGAGACACAGGTCATGGTGATGTGAGGACACTGACTGTGATGGTGGAGTGGTGACACTAGCCATTGTTTGGTGGACTTGGATGGCCATTTGTCTGGGGGGACTGTCCATGTTTGCCTGCCGGGTGTCTTGTGGGGAGGGGGACTATTTGCTGGTCGGGTGTCTTGGGGGATCTTTCCATGTTGGCTTATGGGGGTGAATGTCGGTGATTGCTGATCAGGTGTCTAGGATGGACTAACAATGTTGTTGGGGAGGGAACTCTCCGTGTTTGCTAGCCAGGTGTTTGGGATTGTTCATGTTGGTGGGGTGGGGAAATTCTGTGTTTGCTAGCTGTATGTCTGGGGTGGGGACTGTCCTTGGTGAGATATGGGGACCGTCCATGTTTGCTGGCTGCCGGGTGTCTGGTGGGACTGTTCTTGTCGGTTGGGAGGGGACATTCTTTGCTCACTGGCCCAGTGTCTGGTGGGAGGGACTGTTCGGGTGTCTGAGGACTGTCCTTGAGGTGGGGTGAAGGGGACTGTCCATGTTTGCTGACTGGGTTTCTGGTGGACTGTCCATGTTGGTTAGGAGGGGACATTCTGTGCTTGCTGACTGGGTGTTAGCATATAAACATAAGTAAATGTTAAAGCGTAATTTCGACCTCATCCTTTACCTGTCAAGTATGTATCTCACTGACCTGTGCCCAGCTAGCATACTGAACATTAGTAAATGTTGAAACATTATTTCCCCCTCATCCTTTACCTGGCTGTAAAAGTAATCTTTCACTTCTTTTGATTTCTCCGACCGTCCACTGTGGAGGGGTGAAACAGACAGATTCCTTGGCCTTGCTGTCTCTGTCTTCAATGCCTGGCAAACACAACCAAAGGGGTAGCTTTTTGTGTTCTCCCCCATACAGTGGTACAAGACTAGCAAAAAAAAATCTTGCACTAAAACATGCACCATAAAGAAATGATTATACTACTACCTGGCTATTGTTATAGCGACTACTGACTGGCCATGATTTTTTTTGAGGGGGTTGGAACACTGGTCGTGTGTGTGGGTGGGGTTGCGGACACTGCTGGTTGTGTGTGTGTCTGTGTGGTTGGGGACACTGCTGGTCGTGTGTGTGTTGGGGGTTGGGGACACTGCTGGTCGTGTGTGTGTGTGTGTGTGTGTGTGTGTGTGTGTGTGTGTGTGTGGTGTTGCGGACACTGATCATTTGTGTGGGTGGGGTTGGGGATACAGGCATTGTATGGGTGTGGTGGGGGCACTGTTGTGTGGGTGGGTGGAGGCACTGGCATTGTGTCGGTGGGCGGGGTTGTAACTGTATACCAAGGCAAACTGTGCTGACCAGTAGCTCAACATCTCTCTTTCCAGACAAAGAAAGAAACATAAACAAAATGCAGTATAAAATGTGGTTTTATTTATTTTTGTGTGCCTGTGATGGGGAGGCGCAGACCTGGATGCCTGGAGCGGATACCAGATAAATGGAGCTGGAAATGGTGTTGGTTGGGTGGGTTGGGGAGAGTGGCTGTGCTGGTGCGGTGGGGAGAGTGGCTGTGCTGGTGGGGTGGACACAGAGTGTGGAGAGTGGCTGTGCAAGTCCATCAGGGTGCAGAGAGTAGCTGAGCTGGCCAGTCTGGGTGGAGATAGTGGCCTTGCAGGTCTGGGGTGGGGAGAGTGGGCTGTAGCTTTTTGCATGGACATTTAATTCACTGTTGCTTGCTGTGCCTTCTGCTGCCCTGCCAGCTTTGTGCTGCTGTGCTGACCAGGGCGGACTGGTACACATGCTGAAAAAAATGATTCTGGCCACTGGTGATGGAGGAGGGAGGGGTGGATGGGCATACTGGCACAGAAATATTTTTTTCAACATGTATGCCAGTCTGCTGGGTCCATGCCATGCTTACCTCCCTCGTACAAGGGGCTTCTGAGCACTAAAGATAAGTTTCTGTGTCAAAATTAGGAACTGTTGGAAAGTATGAAATCCTACAGTATAAAAATTGTGCATGTTTATGTAGTTTTACCTTACTGTGTGGTTCGACAAGATGTTCTGTGGTCTCTCCTCCTCATTTAGCACCCTGACCTGTGACCTAGCCATTGCACCCTTCCCCCCAGGGCAGGGGGAAGGTCCATTGTTTTGTGGTCTTTTGGTGGTTTGTTGGGCATTGTAAAATGCATTGTTTCATTTACTGTGTTGTACTGCCTGGACCTGCTTTACCCTGTCTCTATCCTGAATGTAAACATGGTATAAAAAAGTTCATTTTTTGGTGGTGTGTGTCTGTCTGTGTCTGTGTGTAGAAGAATAGAGACACACGCTCGGACAAAAAAAACTGTATTAAACCACATCAAACTGAAGCAACCATGTTTCATTTGTGCCCTTCAAAACTGTCAGATGAGACAATTTTGAAGTAGTCTGTGGGGGGGGGAAGCATCCACGGCAACCTGGGCTACCACAACCGGCCCACCACACACTGTCATAGGTGATGCTAATAAAAACCACCAACCAAGTACTTACCTTTCAGGGTGGGTCCTGCGAGGCTGTGCACAGGTATCTGGAGTCGTTCAGCAAACTTCCTGTGGCGTCTGTTCTCTTAGGTTATGTGATGCGACCACTTTTGTGCCAGGGCAGTCCGTGTTTGCTTGGATGGGGTTGTGTAACCTGGGCATGGACAGAGATGCATATTCCTTAGGAACCCATGGGGAGGAGAGTGGTAGGAGTTGTGGTGTGACCACACCATGCCCATGATCATCTTGAACAATTAGGGATTTACATTGTTCTGTTGCACTGTCCCAGGTACATCAGCAGGCTTGTTAAGAGCACCACCTGAGGGACATCAGCAAGTCCCATGCTTATGTATGCAATGCTTGCTTGCTTGAGGAGAGCATTATCCTCTTCGCTTACCTTACCTAACCAGATTCAGGCATGTGACATTGAATAATATGGGATGGGATGGGAGACCAATGAATTAACTTACAAAGAAAAGTGTTAACAGTGGGTGCAAGTAAGCAATAATGCCCGACAGTGCGTGTGTCATGCTGGGATAACGTCACACCTCAGGTGGTTGGGCACGAGTGCATCCAATACATAAGGCATGACGTTATCCTACCATGACACACAACCTGGAGGGCATTATTGCTATTATACAATGGTGTGTTGTTATACAGAATTTAAAAAAATAATGTTAAAGATGTTTTATTTGGTGTGGAAAAATATTTTTAAGAGAAGATACAAAAAAACCACACTAATGCTAACAATCATCAAGAGGTTCACGGAGAGGCTGAGACTAGACCTGTGATGAATCGGATGTACTGGGATAACATCATGGGTCTAGCCCAAGACTGACCAATCAGAGGCCAGCATTCATTCTTGTCATTGTATAATCGCATTTTTTTATGTAATTTTTGTAAATAAGGGCTCATGCTGTGAGGATGCACATGCTGGGATGTTTCCCATACCATCCATGTTTATAGGTATACTGAGGTGACACAGCCATTTGCTGCACTTCCTTGAAACATGCTTTTTGCACTCCTCAAGGGTGGGAGGGCTAGCTCAAGCAGACAATTCAAGAAGTTCAGGATCCACTATAAGGGCTGGACTTGGAAGGGTTATGTAAGCAGCAAAGGGGGGTGAGAAACTAGTGAGCTATCCACCTGGAGGTTCAGGTGGGGGCAAAATTAGGTCAAGACTAATTTGAATTGAAGCTGAGGGGAGGTCCTGTCCTCTTGAGAAGGAAGTTAACTTCCTTACATATTTTCAACTTTACAAGTAAGTCCTCACTCCCAAGGCAGAAGAACGAAGAACTGAATACAAAACAGATCTCGGTCAGTTTTTCGACTCTGGTCTCAGGAGGAGTTGGGCCGAGAGCAGGCTGCAGTAAAACTGGTGGGGTGGGGAAGTGCTCTGACTTGGCCTGGGCTGGTCCCTCCCAGAAGTTATTCAGCTGTAGTCTTAAATGTTTTTTGGGCATTATTTGATGCTGGTTGATTTGTTTGCATTACGCAAGCCACCCGCCCTCTTCACTGTCGTGACACGTGAAAATCAGGACTTTTTTGTTACTTTGCCCCCCCTGTAAAAATAACAAACTACACCCCTGCCCGGAATGCTCCAGTATCACCGGTAACATAACAACAAGCAAAAGATAGTGAAACTGGGATCTATATATAATTCACTGAAGCTCACTTGCAGTTTCTGCTGCAGGTGTCATGGCGGACACCTTGCAGCAGAAGTGGTATGTCGGATGAGAGTCTCATGCTGCATGAGAGTACCACTCTGGACTACTCATGCACTGCTCAGATTACCATGTACTGTCTGAAACTATAAGGTTTACAGACGGAGCATGTTCTGGCAGCTGAACTGGTTTACTGTAGTGGTTAGGGTAGTAGACTATTAAGTAGGTAGGCAGGCAACACAGGGGTAGGAACAGAGTTATTCCCACAGCAGGTAGATGAACAAGTACATTCTTTGCGGTCACACCCGCAAACTGAAAGCGCGTTTCTCAATTTTTTTCTTCAATTTGGTGCAACATCAGAGTTGATTATATTTATTTGTGGGGGGTGAGGGGTAAAACAGTCAGCATTATGTTGGTACACTTTTGTGAGGGGCATACAGTTATGGCTCTGACAGGGTTTCCATCTGCGGCACTATTCACCTCGCAAGTACAAGTTTTTTCCCTTAAACTGCGGTCACTGGGAATCAGCGCTCCCTGATTGGTCCCCATTCTTTAGCTCCTCATTGGCTAAGTTTCTCTGCTACCCTCGGCCCACAATTGGCCGATTCCATTTGTTCCTCTCAACCTGCGATTGGCTGATTCAGTGTCTGCTCTCATTGGCTGCAGCACCCAGAAAGAAAAGGTGCGCTGTTCAATCACAGTCTGTCTTCACACGTTATACCTTTCAGTGAATGGTATCCTGCACTCTTCACATCTAATTTATTTACGTCTGCTCTACCTCTTAGGTAAAAAAAGTGTGGATATTAATGGGTGCATTTTAACATGCTACAAAAGTCATCTGAAGTGGTAGGGATGGCAAGGGTACTGACCGCCTCTTCCATGTATCCACCAACCTTGCTCTCCTGTACCTTGTTCATTCACCTGAGGTAATGGAAAGTACAGTTACGTAAGAATTTACAGTGACAGCAGATCTTCACATTTAGGACTGTGCCTCCTGCCTCCAGGACCACACACAGAAAAAAATTTTGGCTAGCAATGTCTGTTGGGTGACCGCCCCCCCCATGTCATGTGCATATGTCTGCGTGATGGTATATGGGGCGGTCACCACGCCTGCTCTCCAGTTCACCCACTGTAGGACTGCAAACAAGGTGACATGAGAAAGGAGCAGGGTCCTAAAGCCCTAACAGCTGGAAAAGCTGCTAAAAGCAGATATAGAAGCTGTGGGAATGTTGGAGGGAAAGAGTTGACCTACTCAGGAACCTCTCTCACAGATCTACTGTTATGGTAAGTTCTTATGTAACTGTATTATCCTACTTCGAGAGGTTTCCTGCAGTAGGTATTCACATATAGAACGGAATTTCAAGCAGTCTCAAACTTGTTTAGTCAAGGACTGAAGCACAAGAGGCAGGAACGGTCTTAATCCACTAAGCAATTAGGACAAAAGGCCATGAAGGACAGCTACTCCAAAGTCAGACCTATGCCTAGAAGCGATGGCCAACGTGTAGTGCTTTGTGAAAGTGTGGACAGTACTCCAGGTAGCTGCCGCACAAATGTCACTGGCAGAGACATTCTTGAAACAAGCAGTAGAAGCAGCCATGCCTCTGATTCAGTGACCCGTGACCTCCCCCCGGAAAGGGTTTTTTTGTACTTCCGGTAGCAGAAATCCTTTGAGCTGATGTAGTGGCAACTCAAAAGAGCACTTTCCAAAAGAAATAGCACTTATCGAGAATTGCTGCAGGTTCAAAATGAATCAAAGTAAGTTTCTCCAAAATAAAATTCCAAGTCCCAGTGAGGGACTGGATTATGATTCTGAGGTTTCAGATGGACAATTCCTTTCAGAATGGTTTTGTAAATCTCTAACTGAGTGCAGGTTTTGTCTTCCACTGAGAGGTGGTAAGCGGAAATTGCAGACAAATGAACCTTCAGAGACAAGTAGCTTAAGCCCAGATCTGAAAGGTACAAGAAGTACTCCATCACATGGGGCGCCGGGCAAGAAAAAGGATACCATCCTTTGCAGGTGGCCCAAATGGAAAATCGTTTTCAATTCATAGCATAAGTCATCCTGGTAAATGGATTCATGACCTTTGTGACAACCCACCTCTCCCTCTGGGCTGAAACAGCTTTTAGAGAGGTGTCTGTCCTCGGGTATTCGCTGCCACCAGCTGGAGTCGTCCAGCGCTAACCTTCAAGTCTACAAACTTGAATAATTAAATGTGCAATTGCACAAGTTAAAGTCTGGTAGTGTGTCTCTTTCGGGTGGCAGATGCTACACAGAGTTTACCTCAACCAGTGGAAACCAAATATTACCTTAGAAAAATGATATCAGAGTCACAACTGTTGAGCAAATAAATAGCTTTTTACTTAACAGAAAGTGCACTGAGCATTTACAGGATACATATTTACAACACAAGAGAATAACACTGATACAGAAAAAGTAAACAAATGTTTTTTAAATAACAGATGGCAAAAGAAGAAGGATATTACTGAAATATGCTAGTACTAAACTTACCCTTTCCTGTCCTTTCAAGAGACCACTGTGCCCTATGCTAACTGCCGGCTCCAACAGTCTTAGCTAGAAGGGTAGGCTCCAGGGACGGACTGGCTGGATCACAGGCCAGGATGCTACATAAGGAGGACAGGCCACTTCCCTTTTATAAATGACATTTTTACAGGAAATCTATCACACCACCTCAGTTATGGCCTATATGTACTGCTAGATCAAAACTAGAATATGGATCAAGCCAAGTAAAAATAAAAACACTTACACGGACTAGTATTTAAAAGAGGATGAATTAGCCTCACTAACGCCGAAAGTCTTTTCGTTCCAAGTTAGTCAGGACGTCATTATACAAAGGACTCCATCAGGTCAATGCACCTCTCCAGCCCGGCCTGAGAGCCAGCCTCTGGACTTCCACGGCCAACTCCATATGGTGGTGGACTTCATCCACCCACATATCAAGTTGGCCCCTCCAAAAATGTCAAAAGTCAACACACAAACTGGATCTTTGTGGCACACTAACACCACCACCACGCCTCCTCTCCTCCCTCCCAAAAAGCAGAGAAACCACATCACTCTCTCAGATACCCAGTAGCAGCCACCCACCACACACAAAGCACCAAACACATCAACCAACTGCTGCCAAGGGGTCCTCCCCAAAACACAAGTGAGTGCTACAGAGCAGCCACTGGGCTGATCAAATTCCAAACCAAAAAAAATATACCATCACAGACCACCCTCACCCACTGTTTCACTCTAGGTCATACCCATCACATCCATCCACAAAGTCCAAGCTTTTCTACATTAAAAAAATCCAAAGACAAGACAGACCAAGACCACACAGCCCACTGGATGAAATGTGCAATCCAGATGGAGTGGGATAGAGAGGGAAGAAGCAGCCAGCACACATCTGTCAATACAAAAGAAATCAAACCATGTATATGGATGAACAATGCACAACCAAGCACAGAACCAAAAGGCAAAGTCAGTTAGTGATGGCAAACCCCTGCCAATCAGAAATTCAATCCATGTGATGGCTGCTCTGCAGCCGCCCTGACAGAAACCAACAGTAGCAACTAGTGTTGCCCAGTGCCTCCACCAGAGGGGCAGGCAACCAAAGAACTGGCAAAATGTGTTCCCAAAGGGGAAAATGCAGGACAATGCACCTCTCCAGTATGGCCCAAGTACAGACAACCTCCAGACTTCCACAGGCCACGGTTAACTCCCTATGATGGTGGACTACTACATCCACCCACGTAAGTTGGACACAAAAATCAAACGCATACACACACACACACACACACACACACACACACACACACACACACCAACCCCACCACTTCCACAGTTATCTGGCAGCAGGACCCCCCCCCCAAATAAAATAAAAAAAACAAACAAGGATATCTCTTGCTGGCTGCCAAGGGGTTCTTCCCCAAACACAAGCGATACTGTTGAGTCACTACGCATATCAAATTCCTAACCAACAAAAACATACCATCACTGACACCCCCCCATCCCACGTCATGCCGCACACAGCTCATCCATCTATAATCAACATACCCCCTCCATATAAACATATACAAACTTGACTAGCTCCTCCCTCTCAGTTTTACTCCAGCAAGGTTACACAGCTCAGTCACCTACATAAAGACGCTTAAAAGTCTGACATAAAAATCAAGAACATAACATAAACCCGACTGGAGGGGTACAGTATCCTGCTTTTCACCTCCTTTAAAAGGAAAAAAAACACAAAACATTTATTTTAGTGCTTCTTTTGTTTGCAGTGCTACACAGAAGCCCTCATGGTCTCCTCCCCCACCCCCATCAAAAAAAACATAGCAGATATAGAGGGGTCTTTTGTTATTCTTACATTGGTGGTTGACAATACATTTTAAACAATTTTAAGTACAGAATCAATATTGAAAATAGGAAATATCTGCACTCGGTCTCAGACATTTAGAAAGCAACCTGCTGACATGAACGGATTGAAATTAAAGAACAACATACTTATTACAATAGAATCAGTAGAACTCATCCATACTGGGTGGATTCAGATGGGCAGCAGCAGAGCCACAGCAGAGCAAAAAAAATAAAATGTATGAGGTGGAGAGATCTTCTGTCTCGTAGTATACAGGCCTTTTGCCCAGTGGCCTTACCTGGTTACCAAAGAAAAAAGAAATAAAAATCTACTAACAGCATTAAAAAAAAAAAACATTTTATATAACAATGAGCCATTGTAGGATAGCAATAATGCACGACAGGGTGTGGGTTGTGCTGGGATAACCTCACTTCTGGGACACTGGACAAACTCTGCCTCCAGCCTCTGAGAGGTGGCAAGCGGAAATTGCAGACAAATGGACCTTCAGAGACAAGTAGCTTAAGCCCAGATCTGAAAGGTACAAGAGGTACTCCATCAAATGGGGAGCCGGGCAAGAAAAAGGATACCATCCTTTGCAGGTGGCCCAAATGGAAAATCGTTTTCACTTCATAGCATAAGTCGTCCTGGTAAATGGATTCATGGTCACAACAGTTGAGCAAATACAGGATATATATTTACAACACAAGAGAATAACACTGATACAGGAAAAGTAAACAAATGTTTTTAAATAACAGATGGCAAAAGAAGAAGGCTATTACTGAAATATGCTAGTACTAAACTTACCCTTCCCTGTCCTTTCAGGAGACCACTATGCCCTGCGCTAACTGCCAGCTCCCACTGACCTAGCTAGAAGGGTAGACTCTAATCTTAGATTCTTCCTCCAGCTTCAAAGTAAGAAGAACACTCTTCATTGTCTTTCAGCCTCTTATATATTCTCCTGGGAATAGGTAATGCCTATTCCCCCTTTGAATGCACCAACCAACTAACATGTATGTATTTAATTGTCCCAATCAGACTGAACACCTATCAGTGACCAATTATATTCCCTTTTAACCTTAAGTTTATATTTGAATGAACCAATCCATTTAAACTGGCCTGTGTATGTGGACAGGTCTGTGTGTGTGGAGATGTTCACTCGAGATTTATGACCCAGCTCTTATCTAGCAGCTAGGGAGGACTGAGAATTCCACAAGCTGGATGCTGCTGGACAGTGAATTTTAGCCTGTGTGTGTTTTTTTTCCAAACTGCTAAAAAAACACCAGCTAGAGAATCCAAACCATTAACTCTTTCCTTCCCATTTCTGTCACAGCCTCTACCAGAATCTGAGCTACCCTGGAGGAACATCCAAAATGGGAAGCAGCTATGTCCACAGGAGCCACACTTGCAGATGGAGGGATTTGAGTCCTGGGTGCACCAGGCTGACCTGCTCCTGGGTTAGAATATTGTGTCAGAGAGGCAGAGGTACTGGTGGTTCCACAGTTAGTTGCTGCAGCAGGGGGAACCAGATCTGGCATGGCCAAAGAGGTGCAATTAAAATCATGTGAACCCCTTCTGCCTGAAGCTTCAAGAGCACTCTCTGAAGTACTGGAAAGGAAGGAAATGCACATAAGAACCTCCCTGTCCAACAAAGAGACAGTGCATCTCACCAAAAAACACCATACCCTGGAACGAGTGAGCAAAAGTTGGTTAGTTTTGTATTGGATAGAGAGGTAAAGAGATCTAGCTCCAGTCATCCACACCGGTCGAAGATGCTTTCGACCACTTCTTGGTTCAGCTCCCACTTGTGAGTCTGGACCTTGATGTGGCTGAGACTGTCCTAAGTCTAGCCTGTCAGGGCTGACTCCGACTTTGTGGGAGGCTACTTACCAAAGTGGATGCGCCTCCATCTTGAGCCTTATGCTTTTCGCTTTGTGGATGGAAACCCTTCCTGATCTCCATGTCCTTTTGCTTCTTTTTAGGCTCTGGCGTCGGAGAAGAACATTTTTCCATAAGCTTCTGCAGCTCTGCTTCCATGGATGCCAGACGATGTTCCAGCTGGGCCGTTTCAAGCCTTTTATGGCACTTAACCCGTGTGGCCTGGCTGAATTTTCGCAAGGCCAAACAATCCTCGACCCAGTGTTTGGTGCCAAGGCAAACCACACAATTGGAATGTTCACGTTCATGATCTGGATGCCACAATTTATGCCCTTCTTATCTGGATACTGGGTAGACAAGCAAGATACAAATTAAGTGAAAATTTCAACAAAATTCAAATAAATTTCACTCATCCAAAACTGGTGGTTAACTAAAGTGCGTTATCTGTGAGATACAACGCGCACAGATCGATGGCTGGAAAGAACTGGAGGTCAGGGGTGGGAGCCGCCACCTATATACCATCACGCTGATGTCCACACCTGATGTCTGGGTGCAGTCCCCCACCAGACATTGCTAGTTAAAGTTTGCCATATGGTACTGACAACAGGGGGCTCAGTAATATATGTGAAGACGTACTGCAGGAACCTTCTTGAAATAAGATTGTCTGTATCATATCTCCCTATCCCTGCTTTCATCCAGGGTATACACACAGTTCATTCATTCATTACTCATATGTTTTCTACTGCATTCCTTTCACAATTTTGGTTTCCCTTTTCTTGACCTCATCTATTCTGTTATGTTTATGACCATGTCCCTTTCAAGTGTTGTTGTGTTAGTATCTCCACCCTCCAGTTTGTATTCCTCATTAGGATTCCTGGGGTCTAAGTTCAGCTGTGCTGAATAACAATGACCACAGATATTTTTTGGTCAGTCTGGTACTGGCTAATAGTCCATTTCCATAACAATTCTGTATTTCATTGAATAGTAATGTAACCCCTTGGTGGCGCTATCATGTGGGCTACTACCCCTGCCTATGTGGCTAGCACAGGTTGAGGGGCCTGAATTTGGTGAACGAGTGTCTCCAAACAGAGGAAGGGTCTTGGGGTAGCGTAACTGCTATTGGTGTAGCCGTCCGGGATGCTATAACCCCCCCAACCAACCCCTCTAATGGCCTAAACAGTACAGCAATATAACATTCACATGTACCATATGACAATAATGATATGCTCGCCTCCTTGCACATACCACCAGGGCTATATCTTCTGTAACAGCCCTGGAGACCCCCTGTAAAATAAGACCAATGATGCAACAATATAATAGCAGTACTGTATCCCCACCAAGAAAGTACATACTAGCAAGGTTAAACATAAAAAAAACAATCTTATTTATTCAGGGGGATGTGAACAAGGGTGGGGCGTAAATCTAGCAAGTGATTTGCAGTTCTGATTAAATTCAGGTTAATAAAGCATGCACAGTGAGTCCCTTTATCACAGTCCCACAACCCTGGGTACCCAGTATAGAATAACAGGCTAGCCTGAAGCATTGCTCGGTGTAGGCTGACGTTGCAGCTGATCATTGGGACCCTTAGGGAAGAAAACAATTAGCATGCACTCGAACCCAAATATTTGTAATCCGGAGCTGGATGGCTCAGTCCATTGCAATAAAACCCAACACAAGCAGATCAGATGAACTCACAATTGATTGCAGATTTGTTGCAGGGAGCTACCTTGTTTGCACCCACACTACCCAGACCAGGAAGATGATCCAACGACATGAGACCTGTGCAGAGATTTCGTGAAGCACAAGGAAGATTCCCTTGTGGTCCTTGTCGAAAGGCTGGTCTTCGAGATGCAGAAGCAGTTCAAACACTGGCCATAACATGCAAACTGGACATCTCGAACTTACTGGCCGCTCAAACACTTCGGCAAACCAAGCACATTTAAATGTAAGGCTGGTCCTTCCAGTTAGCTTGCAGGCTGATCCTGAATGTTCAGTTTGATTGCTGCTCAAATCCTCTGCTGCTGTGACCCCAATGTGGGCCAGCTGGACACCTTGAACCCGTGGACTGACGGCCAAAAAAGTCTAGGCCTGGCAGGCCTAACACCTGAGAGCTGGCAAGCTCCCCAGAGGCACACAAACTGAACTCTTGGGCAAATTAAATATGAAGTTCCTAAGCAGTTACCCCCTTTTATATGGGGCTAAATTCCAGAGATCCCATTGGCTGCCAAAGCTGTCTTAACAGTCCCCAGTTGTTAATTGGCTTTTTTTTGGTGCCCAGGAATTATCCCAGATAATTCCCCATAAGTCTCCGGCATTGTTCCAAGAGCCACTTTGTTTAATGCTGACTCCTAATTAGCTGATGGCTGCTAAAATGGCGGCTGTAAATATAATCTTTAGGCAGTCTAAACAGTGTCCTCACACATAAAGTCCTGGTGCAGCCAGATAGATCATTTTTATTTATTAATGTCCCCACACTTAGTTAGCCCCAACAGTTCCCGCTCTAAAAAGTCCACTGTTGAATTAATTAAATGTACCCTTAGAGAGTCGCTGCTCCCATAACACACTGCCCCTAGAAACACTGCAGAGCTTATGAATATTCATTAAGGGCATCCCTTGCCATGACCATTGCTCCTTAGCCTTTGTGCCCCATAGGCAGTGCTTTAGGAGTCTGCCTATTTATTTGAAACACTTTACTCCCTGGGTTTTGTGTGTCCCCAGTGCCTTCTAACTTAAATGGCACCGGGAACCATGAAGACACATTTTCAGACTGTTGACTGCATCGGCGGTCGGATGCGCAGTACGCTCCTCGATGGTGCCAGCGACGGCCTAGGCAAACGTGAAATAAATAAATAAATAAAATAAAACATGCTGACTGCTCGCAATTGGATTTGCAAGCCTCACGGGGCTCACTTACACAGGGGAACACCTGGGGGTTTACCAGGTGGCAGGAGGTGCTGCGAAATACGGGTGGACACCAGGAGACAGCGGGAGCACACCCTGAGGCACTTTTTAATGTAAACCCCATTTGGGAGGGGGGCATTACAGTTACGTACAAAATGTTTTCAAAAATAATATTTGCGTTATGATTTTCTTTTAAAGGTTGCACCATCAAGTAGTCACAACGTCACTGCATCTGATGTCACATCACAGAATAGACAGAACTGTGCATCCACAGCATCACAAACAGGTATCATTCCATGGCTGTTGACATAGAAACATAGAATTTGACGGCAGATAAGGACCGCTTGGCCCACCTAGTCTGCCCATTTTCCTACCTAACAGATAAGCTGCAGATCCTAGTTAACCAACAGCTTACTTCCTCTTACCCGCCACTAGGACTGCCTTGTGCCTGTCCCATGCATTCTTGAAGTCCCCCACTGTTCTTGACTCCACGACCTCCTCAGGGAGGCTGTTCCATGCATTCACAACCCTCTCGGTGAAAAAATACTTCCTCACATTACCCCTGAGCCGTCCCCCCTCTATCGTCAAATTGTGCCCCCTTGTTCTTGCACATCTCTTTTTCTGGAAGATGCTACCCTCTTGGACTTTGTTAATTCCCTTGAGGTACTTGAAAGTTTCTGTCATGTCCCCTCTCTCCCTTCTTTCCTCAATAGTATACATATTAAGCTCCTTTAGTCTTTCTTCTTATGTCTTCTGGTGCAGACCCTGCACCATTTTGGTGCCCTCCTCTGGACAGCCTCCACTCTGTCTATGTCTTTTGAGAGATAGGGTCTCCAGAACTGCACACAGTACTCCAGATGGGGTCTCACCAACTGTCTGTACAGAGGATAACAACTTCCTGTTTTCTACTATTGATGCCTCTTCCTATGCATCCCAGTATCCCCAGCCTTCCTTACTGCCTTCTCACATTGCTTGTCACCTTTAGGTCATCTGATATAATTACCCCAGGTCCTTTCTATTTTACTGTTGTCAGTATCTCACCCCATTGTATACGCTTCTCCTGGGTTTTGTTTCACATGTGCATTACCTTGCACTTCTTTGCATTGAATCTGAGCTGCCATACATTTGACCATTCCTCCAACTTTGCCAAGTCCTTCTCAACCTTTCCACTCCATCTTGTGTATCAACCCTGTTGCAGATATCTATGTCATCTGCAAAAGACATACTTTTCCTTCCAGTTCCTCTGCAATGTCACTTATAAAGACATTAAAAGGACCGGTCCCAGTACAGAACCTCGCGGTACCCCGCTAGTAACCCTCCTTTCTTCACTGTGTACTCCATTTACTACTACCCTGTCGTCCTGTTGTCTAGCCAATTTTTTATCAGGCTACCACCTTGGGACCCCTCCAAGGCTGGCTATCTTGTGTATTAATCTTTTGTGTGGGACTGTATCAAATGCCTTGCTAAAATCTAGGTGAGCCATGTCCACAGCCCTCCCTGGTCTACTACTTTGGTCACCAGTCAAAGAAATCTATTAGATTCGTCTGACATGACCTTCCCATCGTGAATCCATGCTGCCTTGGGTCCTGTGCCCCACTGGCCTCTAAGTACTCAACAATTCTTTTCTTCAGAAGTGACTCCATCATTTTCCCTACCACTGAGGTCAAACTAACTGGTCTGTAGTTTCCTGCCTCTGTCCTGCTCCCACTTTTGTGAAGAGGAATCACATCTGCCCTCCTCCAGTCCTCGGGTACCACCCCATCCTCCCATGATTTGTTAAAGAGAGTAGTTAGCGGTGTCACTAGTTCTACCCTTAGTTCTTTTAGAATTCTTGGGTGAATCCCATCAGGCCCCATTGCTTTGTCCACCTTCAATTTTATTAGTTCTTTCAGAACCCTTTCTTCTGTAAATGGACTGGTATCGACCCCGTCTTCAGAGTGTTTCTCTTGTTTGGTTTAGGTACCTCCCCCTCCTCTTCCTTTGTGAATACTGAGCAGAAATATTCATTCAGTATCCCTGCTTTTCACTGTCACTCTCTACCCACATTCCTCCCTTTATTAAGCTTCAGTATCCCTCTTTTGGTCTTTCTTTTGCTCCTAATGTACCTGTAAAGGTCTTATCCCCTTCTTAACAGATTGGCTATCCTTTCCTCGGTTTGGGCCTTTGCTATTCTGACTGCCTTCCCAGCCTCTTTCTGCTTTAACTGATAAAGTTCTCTGTCCTGCTCCTTCTGTGTTTCCTTATAATTCCTGAATGCTGTCCTTTTCTCCTTAACCTTCCTACCACCTCTTTGTGAACCATAGCGTTTTTCCTTCGTTGTGTTTTACTGATTTGCTTTACACAAAGGCTTGTTGCCTCTGTGATGGCTGTTTGATCACTCTCCATTGTTCCTCCACCCCTCCTTCTTGCCTGTTTGCTAGTGCTTTTCTGAGGCACTCTCTCATTTTCCCAAAGTCAGCCCTCCTAAAGTCTAGTACTCTTGCTTTTGTATGGCTTGATTGTATGGCTGTGTTTATCATGAACCACACCGTTTGGTGGTCGCTTGTTCCCAGATGGCTACCCACTTCTAAATCTGAGATTCTTTCCCCATCCCATTTGAAAGTACCAGGTCTAAGATTGCTCCCTCCTGAGTGGGTTCCAATACTAGCTGTCTGAGGCATGCCCCCTGAAGGGCATCAAGAATGACCCTGCTCTTGGATGTGCCTGCAGCAAAGGTGCTCCAGTTAACATCTGGCATATTCAGGTCCCCCATCAACAATCTCCCCTTTTTCTGCCATTCTAAGAAAGCCTTCTATCATTTCCTTATCCATTCCCTCCCCCTGAGATGGGGGTCTGTATACAACCCCCATGCGGATTGTGGTGCCATTTCCTGTCTCCAGGTGACCCAAAGTGCCTCATCTGCTCCCTGTTTACTCTTTAGTTCTGTTGCTTTGATCCCTTCCTTTACATAGAGAGCTGCTCCTCCTCCTCTTTTACCCTCCCTGTCCCTCCTGTAGATTGTGTATCCTGGTATGTTGACATCCCAGTCATGGTTCTCTGTGTACCATGTTTCTGTGACAGCCACAATATCCAGGCAACCCTCTTCCATCAAGGCCACTAGTTCAGGGAGCTTGTTACACAGACTATGGGCATTGGTACTCATCACCCTCCACTTTTTGATAGCCTTACCCTTTCAGCCCCATTTCTGTCCTTACTGCCTTTGCCTTTTTTACATTTAAATCTGTTCTGCTCCTAATAACTTCTGTACCTTGGTGTTTACCTCACTAAGCTTCCATGTTTGTATGGGAGGCTCAGATTTCCCTGCTCCTTTCAGTGCCCCTCTTGGCTAGTTTAAATGCTTGCCAATGAAGCATTTAAACCTGTCACCTAGGATCCTGGTTCCCCCTGGACAGATGCAGACCATCGCATCAGTATAGGTCTGCATCCTCCAGGGGCTCCCAGTCCCCAATGAAGCCAAAATCCTGAGCTCCACACCAGTTTTTCAACCACTCATTGAATTCCCTGGTGAGAAGTGCCCTAGCTTCTCCCTTGCCATAGACAGGCAGCACCTCTGAGAAGGTTACCGTATGCGCTACTTGTCTAAGGCCCCTTCCCAACTCTACAAACTCCTCTTGCACTGCTCTGATCCCATTCCTAGCCAGGTTATTTGTCCCTAGGTGGACAATGACATCCAGCTCCCTCCTTGTGCAGCTCCTCCCACGATCCTGAGGATTCGCTTCCTGTCCCTCCAAGCCGTGGTGCCAGGAAGGCACCTTACCTCCCTCTCCCCTTCCTCCCCCATTTCTACCCCCTAATGATTGAGTCCCCCACCAGGAGTTGTTTCCTTCCCCTGTGGGGTCCCATGCCACCCTCCTGTGGGTCTCCTTTGTGAAGGTTCCCAGCATCCTCCTTGGTCTCCACTGCAGGTGCCTCCATAGAGAAACCACTATCCACCAGAAGAGCGAATGAATTGTGGAGAGGTACAGACGGAGGGATGCAACTCTGTTCCACCACCCTCTCCCTCCTTGAGCCCACCCTGGTCCAGCCTCTCCTCTTTCTTGGCAACCTCTGAGGTAGTGGCATTGGCCCCTGGTGGTCCCAGGGTGAGGGAGGAGGTTTCATGAATCCTAGCCAGGTCAGCCTGGAGACGGGCAACCTCCTCTCTCAGACCAGAGAGGTGCCTGCAAATAGGGCAGCATCGCAGCCTCCAGAATGTCTCCCGGGAACACTGCCGCCCCACAGCCATTGCACTGCACCACTCCTATCATGTCTTATTTTGTGTCCTCTCTACTGTTTCTCTGGATGCTTATTCTCTCCTCTCCTTACAACTCACCCTTCCTGTTCTGGGACAGCAACTTCCTATCTTCTTCAGTAGCCTCCTTCTTCCTTGCTCAATATCAGACCACCAGCAGCTGGGGGGGAGCGAGCTACTTCTTTTACTTTAGGGTTGACAAAACCAATGTTTCTCTATGATCCTTTCCTTCCTACTGCCAAACAGGACGTTCCTGTTGACAGTCAAATCCAGTGGCTAAAAAAGTAGAACTGGCTTTGGGTGGGTGGGATGGAGGGCAATTAGTAAGAAAAAAGGCTAGCACAAGGAAGTTGTAATTTGACTCACCTGCTTTTATAGTGTCTAAACCACACCCCCAGGTAAGCTCTCTTTCCTCCTACTGGTTTAGTAATATACTATTATATTGGTTATGCTGCAATATAACATGGGTTCTGAGGATCATGCTAACTGATTGCTGTACTGCTGCGGTGCACTCTTGCATTAAATACCATTTTCAAGTTACGGTTTTGCAGTCATTCATTTTACGCTGCAACAGGAGTCATAAACTGTGTGATAAGCATCAAAACGAAGCAGCAGTCATGTATACTGTGGTAACACATATTAATGTATGACTAACATAGGTTCTGAAAATACACAACAGTATCCATTTAGTACTCAGAACTATAATGACACTTCCATTATATGAAACTGTTTGGCTCATGTCACAGCATACTGCATCAAGCAGGAAAATTAGTGTTGCTTTCTACTAATGTTTTTATTTGCAGATACAAATATATATAACAATTATTTGTTATTGTCTTACAGACTCTTTAAAAGAGAACATCCCTGATGGCTGTTACTTGTACTTTTGAAGTGGAATCGCTACTGAAACCTGCCAGCTTCTTTAAGCGTCAGAAGTATTATTTTGAATATGATACAGTGGTGCTGCTATCATTGGTCAACAGATATCTACGATGTGCTCATTTGTATTTTCTAGTGTTTCATGTTTTGTTCATCACTCAAATTGGCTGGTGGGCCTTAGCATGAATCGACACCTATCATTGGTAATATCTAGTTCTACTGTTACGCATATATACATCTAAGGTTCTTTGAGATGCATCATTGCATCAGTCTGTAACACAGACTCAGCGAGTGTATTCCTTATTGACAGCACTGTATGGGTAACCCATTCAAACCTATGGCTTGTTTTACACAATTCACCAGACATCTACAGGAAGTGTGATCTTTATTTATTTCAGATTCAGATTAATACCTTTGCGCCAAAAGGGGCTCATTTACAAAGGTTCCAAGTCAGAGTAAACATAACAGAACATGAATACAGGTAGCTACGTATATGGTACCATATACTGGTCAGTTTACACAGAGGTTGAGGACGGCCACAGTTTTATACAAGGGTATAAATACAAATAAGGTAGACAGGATGCACTGGAGATTTTGTTGCGAAAAAATGCTAAGGAGAGGATGACACCTGCACACTGAGGTGTGGCACAGTGTTTAAGTGGTTACATGATACAACTAGAGGCAAGTAAGTTTGGCAGAGGACAGTTACCTCCTTGTAGGTGCCCTTCTCCCATTCCTCTGCAGTCACCCCCCTTCTCCTGGGCCATGTAGGCCCTACGGGATCTTTATCTTGGGAGACGTTCAGAGGTTCTGTGGAGGCCTTCCCATCCTATGTTAGGTACATGCATGAACGGATCTTTCACCTGTCCCCTCCACTGCAAGAGTCTTCTGGACATTCAAGTTCCCCATCCTCCTCGACTCCCTCCTCGGTGGGAGAGGAACCCTCTGTTTACCTCTTTTCCGATGCTAATTTCACAGAATACAGTGCTTCCTATCGAGGATGGTTCAGGATCTCTACATTTCCTTCCTTAGACAGGACAATACTGAGCAGAAGACACGCAGATTCCTCAGTGAATCCAGTGCTCAGCATCTGGTGGTGCCATCCTGTCCTATTCCCTTCCAGGAAGCATCTATCCGCACCTGGCAGTCTCCAGCCATCCCTTCCCCAGTCCCGGCAGGCTGCAGAAGATGATATTGTGCTCCTTTGGAGTCTCTAGGTACTGTCCCTAACCCCCCCTCAGGCTTGGTATACCTAGAGACCCCTTCCGGGTGCCAGCGCCTGGCGCATGACTGACTGCCGAGCTCGGATTCAGTACAGTTCGACCAGTGGGGGCAAATAGTGTTCTCTTCTTCTCATGCATTATTGTGTATTGCATCACATCAGGCTCATCATGCTGCCTATAGTAGGCACTTGTGGTCGATACTAGCTCAGGTGCTAGCATCAATGCCTGATTCGGAGCAATCTCAACAGGCCATTGCTCTCTCCACCATAGGCCGGGAACTGGCAAGGCACCAAGCAAGGGCATCTTATGACGTAATGGGGTAGCTACCAGGCTTTGAGGATAGCGATCTGCATCAGGTGGGCGGCATGGCTTCGACTATCAAGGCTGTCACCCCTGGCCCGGCATAGGGTGATTCACTCCGCTTTCCGAGGAACCCGCCTCTGTTCCACCAGGGCTAGGAGGCTTCTAAAGGGGCTTTCTCCATCTCTTCATCTTCAGGGGCCACCTCCTAGCTCTCCTTGACCTTAGACACCAGTCTAGTATGGCCAGGGTCTCTTCTTCCTGTTTTTCACCAACATGAAGCTGGGGGTATTGTTCCCTCAGGGTTATGTAAAACCCCCTTCGGGGACCTTTGTACTCACCCAACAGTAATGAATGATGAAAATTGACAAGAGAAGATATGGAAATTATGTACCTACTATAATTCTTGATCTTCTCTTGTATCTTCACCATTCATTACTGAATCCTGCCCACCTTCCCCTCATGGGCCTCACTTCTTGGGCATCTCACCCGCCCTGCTCATCCTCCTTTTTCCCCCTTCTCTCGAGCCCTCTCGGGATCTTCTGTTCTTCTCTAAGAGAACAGTAAGGGATTTTAAGAAAAAGGCAAACAAGCAGAACTTTGTTCTGTCTGAGGGAACTCTTTCTGATTCCTGGATGGGGCTTCTTTCTGGGATCTTTTCTTCAGGCCAGGTTAGGTCACTCTACAGCCATCAGGGTCAGTCTATGAGTCAGTCCTCTAGCCCTTGGTCTCTGGACTTACCTGGTGTCCTAATCTTCCTTGTGAAAACCAGACTGGGACTAGTCAACGTATGTAGGTCAAACCCAAATCACCATTATGTTCTGGTGTTCTGGTTGCTTGACCCTTGTTTTCTCCGGGGGTCAAAAGGAGTTCCTTCTCTGTGTCTGTCCATCTTTCTAAAGGGTTGCCCTCTTCTAGGGCTTTCTCACCCCCTCATAATAGCACATGGCTATGGCTGGTGGGGCTTTTTCCCTAGACCTAGTTGGGGGCTCTTCCTCTCTGGAACAGATAAATTTGCCTTGTCAATCTGTGAGCTCTCAGCTTGAGTAATGGGTGATAGGATAGTGGGATGTGTAGGGAAATCTTTCTTTCTCATTCAATTTCTGCAGAAGGTTCGGTTGAGCCATCTAAACCAGTTTTTGCCTGCAGGGATCCTTGCTCCCGGGCTTTTAAGTTCTGAGCTGATAAGCTTCACAACAATTTTCTCAAAATTCGTGGCAGTTTTTCCCTCCTCCCAATATCCCCTTTCTCTTCTTCTTCCTCTCCCTTATCTGTTCCTCCCTCAGAGCCACCTTAGGAGTGAGGTCCTGCAGTCCCTTAGTGCAGGGTTCTCCTCCTTCCTGTCCTCTTTTGGCTTATTCCTTTATCAGTTTGTTTCCTTTCCTTTATCTATCCTTCGTCTCTCTTGCCTCGCTCTTATTCTTCTAACTCTTTTATTTCACCTCTCTGGCTTACAGAACTGGGACGGAGGAGGAGTCTGCGGTGCCTAATGGCCACCCCTCGTGCACCACGCAATGCGTTGTGCTTGTGGGCTGACTCCTCCCTCAAAAAAAAAAAAAACTCCTGTAACGGGTGCATGCTTCCAGCTAACACCCAACAGTAATGAATGGTGAAGATACAAGAGAAGATCAAGAATTACGGAAGGTACGTAATTTCCATTTATGCACCTACTACAGTGGTGACATACTGTGCTGCTCCACAACTAAAATATGCGTAACATTTCTTTTCTGTCATCTTATTTTCTTTAGGAGAGGTGCCTGCATTGGCAGTGGACACAAGACATCAAGCGGGTAAATTCATCGACTTTACCGCTTGTGCAGAGACCTACAGAGCCAGAAACTCTGCAGAGGAGGAAATTCTTGACTTGAAGCAGTTCCGGTGAGGATAAATAAGGAATATTATTTAAGTATTTAGCGTAAAAAGTTATGTGTCCAGTTGTGGATGGCACATCCCTGGAAGTACATAGATACATTACAGTCGGTCCAGAGTAGGGGAATAACAATGGTACAGGGCCTGCATCAAAAGCCAGATGAAGAGAGACTAAAGAACCACAAAATGTACACTCTGGGTGGGGGTGGACAGAGGGGATGATATGATACAGACTTTCCAGACTTCAATGGTATAAGTAAGGTATAATACGGAATCATTTCCCCATAAAGATGGGTGAAAAACAAGGGGATGAGGGTATAGAGCTTGTATGTGGGTCTCTTTTCAACTAGAACCACTACATAATCTCTATTAATATCTTTATCAATATTGCTATTACATGCCTATAGATGTGTCCATGGACAGTTTTGATGTAGGATTTTATCAGCGATGTGGTTGAGTGCATTTTGAACTTCTGAGGCAGTATAGTAAATTCTCATTATTATTCTTCTAGAATCCAGCTGAAGGAAATTTCAGATGTAATGAAAAAGAACATGCAGACATATAGTTGACTCATGCACAGTCTGGGGGCACAGCTCATGGATGTCCACACAAACATGATACTCAAAACTATTCAAAGTATTGAAAATAAAATTTCCTAAGTATGTTAAAAAAACGGTTGCTGGTGCATTCCCTTTTTTCTATAACTTATTAATAAAAATAATCATAGGCAATTGGGGATTTCTGGGCTGTGGGGTAATGTGGTGCTGGGAGGGGGTGGGGCATATTACTGTTCATTTTAACTTTTGAAATATCATGTTTTACTATATTAGCTTTGATATTGTTAGTGATTGTTATGTTATTTTGTTATGTGTTCTTTGAATATAATTTGTTGAAGTGTATTAATGTCTAATAATGTTTATTGAAAAGGGGAAAAAAAAGAATCATTACACATTACAGTGCATGCATTCTCCTACCTTTCCATGTTGTGAGATTGATTGAGAAATGTTAATATCTCAGGATGGAACATGGGAAGGTGGGTAAGACTAGCTTACTCAGGTACAAGATGGTGGACTGGGTGCTTGACTGAAGCTTGTGTCACAACTAAGCAAGCCTAGGTATTTGTCCTTTTCACTACTGACCTTGTGGTTTGGTGACTGAAACATGTTAAACCATCATACATCACCTACATTTGGATAATGACTATTGGATCCTGGCATGCTTGTATCCTGTGTGCGAGATCTGGGAGCATACTCCTGTAAGTGTACACAGATGAGGTAATACATGAGACTTACAGTATTACTAAAGTTCCTGTAGGGTGAAAAGAAAAATACTAAAATGACAATGAAGTAGTGTGTCCCGATGTCATTCTGCAAATGTAGGGATTTTTTATTTTATTTAGCAGCTTATAGACTTTTTCTCACCTTATTCCCAACCTGCATGGCCATGATGCAACATACGCGTTTGGAGGCTCATGCATGTCATGCCTTGTGGGATGCCCCACCCTGTCAGTTGCACTGTTGACCATCTGCTCCAGGCACTGAAACTCCATCTGGTGACAGTGGGACCATGGGTGGGTGACCCACACCCCTTAACTGGGAGAATAGAGTCAATGCTCAATCCTGCTCCCACCCTAACCCCCAGCTGACACACCGGAGACCCAAGGTCATTCCCCACGAGGTGTGGCATCCAGCACCTAATTCTTTGGCACCATAGGGCCAGATGCAAGACATTTTTAATGGTGTTCTGGTGGTGCATGTTGTGTGGGTTGTTTTAACGTAGAGTGATGGTATGATGTGATGACCCTGTTACCTTTACACAACCTACCAACACCAGTGTTGAATGCAGCTGGATGGAGGGCGGGGGTACACTTCATCTTCTCAGTTGGTGGAAGAAGTTGTAAACAAGAATCACATGCTGAACAAAATTTATTTCTGACCACAAATGAGAAAGCCACAGTCACAAGGGATGAGGGGGATCTTAACTCTATCATAGCTGTACATTTGCTATTTTATTGAGCCATTACACTCTTGACAGGGGATGGGTGAAGGAAGCCAACACAAGGAGTTTCAAATCATATATGAAGTACTGGAGTTTAGAGAATTGTTTTGGGTATATGGGGGACTGTGGAACTACGTAGGTGGGAATGGCATACACAGGGGTATCAATAAGCCATTTGGTATGGGGGCCACAGTTGTCAAGAAACAAATTCAATGTTACTTTCAGGAACATTATACAGATCCAGAGGGAGTGTCATAAGCAATGTAGGGATGATTTCATTGTGTGGTGGAACTACACATCAGGAACTATGACTGGTTTGGTGGTAGCCACCAGGCAAGCAACTTCACAGACAGAAGTTTGAAATGCTGGGTTGGAATTAACAAAATTCAAGGAAATATACCATCATCACCAGTACAGATGAGCAGAACGTGGGTACTACAAATAGATGTGGTGACTACTTGATCATATACTGGTTGTGTGTGCTGTGGTAGGGTGGTTGATTGACAACATGTCCTAGTCACGGGCCAACACATTGCACCAAGGGCAGCACATGTACACTGACCAGCCATTTCCCAATACTGAACAAACTTACACAACTGAACAGGTAGTGCACACAGGGCACATGTTCAGTGGACATGTGCTGCACAGTGTACATTACTTGGATAGTACTTTACCTGTGATCACCATTGACAAGTGTCTGTGCAATGACTATGTGCTTCCCACTCGACAGCAGACACACTGTGCCAGATTATCAAAAGGTGCTTAGAGCTTTGGTGCAAGCTGCAACAAACAGCAGATTGCACCAAAGCACCTTGCACCAGATTCTGGTACAGGAGGGGTCCCTGCACCTAAGTCCCCACACTTACGGCAATCCCTCCCATGCATCGAACAACAGGTGCACGGGAAGGGTCTGCAGAAGGATCCATGCAGGCATGCGCAAGCAGCCACCACCTTGGTCACTGATGTTGCCAGTTTTCAGTAAATATTTCTTCCACAATCACTGATGGTCTAGCGCCCCCATTCTCTCCCGGTCCCCGATGCCACTGGTGAATAAAAGTACAAATAATTTCCCCTTACCTGGTGGTCTACTGTACCCACTCCCTGGTTTCATTCTTTCTGGACACTCTGGATAGGGGGGTCAATACCAGTCCATTCACAGAAAAAAGGGTCCTGAAAGAACTCCTAAAACTGAAGGTGGACAAAGCAATGGGGCCTGACAGAATTCTAAAAGAACTAAGGAGAGAACTAGTGACAGCACTGACTAACCTTTTTAACAAATCATGTGAGGATGGTGTGGTACCTGAGCACTGGAAGAGGGTGGATGTGATTCTCATTCACAAAAGTGACAGCAAGACAGAGTCCGGAAACTACAGACCTGTTAGTTTGACCTCAGTGGTAGGGAAAATAATGGAATCACTTCTGAAGGAAATAATTGTTGAGTACCTGGAGGCCAGTGGGGCACAGCACCCAAGGAAGCATGGCTTCACAGTGGGAAGGTCCAGTCAGACCAATCTAATCAATTTCTTTGACTGGGTGACCAAAGTAGTAGACCAGGGAGGGGCTGTGGACATGGCCTACCTAGACTTTAGCAAAGCATCTGACACAGTCACACACAAAAGATTAATAAACAAGTTAGCCAGCCTGGGAGTGGGTCCCAGGATTGTTGCCTGGGTAAAACATTGATTGGACAACAGGATGCAGAGGGTTATAGTAAATGGAGTCCACTCCAAAGAAAGGTGGGTTACTAATGGGGTGCTGCACGATTCAGTACTGGGACTGGTCCTCTTTAATGTCTTTATAGATGACATTGCAGAGGGACTGAAAGGGAAAATATGCCACTTTGCAGACGACACAAAGATCTGCAGCAGGGTTGATAAATGGGGGGGGGGTGGAAAGAATGAGAAGGGACTTGGCAAGGTTGGAGGAATGGTCAAAAATATGGCAGCTTAGATTCAATGCAAAGAAGTGCGAAATAATGCACCTTGGAAACAAAAACCAAGGGGAAGAGTACACAATGTGGGGGGAGGTACTAACAACAACAAAAATGGAAAGGGACCTGGGGGTAATCATATCAGATGACCTAAAGGTAGGTAAGCAATGTGAGAAGGCAGTAAGGATGGCTGAGGGGATACTGGGATGCATAGGGAGAGGCATCACAAGTAGAAAACAATAAGTTGTTCTCCCTCTGTACAGACAGTTGGCGAGATCCCATCTGGCATACTGTGTGCAGTTCTGGAGACCACATCTCCGCAAGGACATAGACAGGATATAGGCAATCCAGAGGAGGGCAACTAAAATGGTGCAGGGTCTGTACCAGATGCCATATGAAGAGAGACTGAAGAAACTTAATATGTATAGCCTTGAGGAAAGGAAGGAGATGGAGGACATGATAGAAACATTTAAGTACCTCAAGGGAATCAACAAAGTCCAAGAGGGTAGCATCTTTCAGAAAAAGAGATGTGCAAGAACAAGGGGGCACAATTTGAAGATAGAGGGGGATGGCTCAGGGGCAATATAAAGAAGTATTTTTCCACGGAGAGGGTGGTGGATGAAGGAACCGCCTTCCTGATGAGGTTGTTGGGTCAAAAACAGTGGGAGAATTCAAGAATGCATGGGACATACTGTACATAAAGCAATTCTAGTGGGGGATAGGAGGAAGTAGGCTGTTGGTTAACTAGGATCTACAGCTTATCCGTTAGGTAGGGAAATAGACTGGGTGGGCCAAGCGGTCCTTATCTGATGTTGAAGTCTATGTTTCTATGTTTCGTTCACTTTCATTTACCTATGGCATTGGGGGATGGTGGTGGTGTGCAATAGACCAACAAGGACTGGGGTAAAATTTTATTACGTCAATACTGGGGGCATCGGTGCGGGGGGGCCACTAGACCACCAAGGATTGGAGTAAATTATTATTAATTCAACAACAGCAGCATTGGGGATTGATGTGGCATTTTTGTTAATGCAACAATGGCCACTTCGGGGCTGGGGAGGGAGATTGCTGCACATTGCTGCAATGTGCTCAAGTCACCAAAAGGGCACATTTCTAAGTACCATTAGACCAGCCCTGGCTGGTTGAGGGGTACTTAGTTGTCTTCTAGGTGAGACTGGAGAATACTGTTTGGAGTGCTGTGGCAGCCTGTGTCTGCTGCAAGCACCTAGCACCATGTCACAGCCCATTTTGTGGGTGCACAAGTGGCGCAAGCACCGTTTGGGGCAGGCAACCTGTGGTTGATGCAGGCTGCCTTTGTGAATCGCTTCTGGGGCATCATTTGGTGCAAGGGGCAGTTTGCACCAATCACTTGGACGTAAACACCTTGCACCGCACTGTGAGCTTTGCAAATCATGGCACACAGTGTTACCAGTGATGCCCACTGGGCACCAAGACACACAGTGCTAACATTTATGCCCATTGGGTAGCATCTAAACAGTAGTGTCTGTGTTCTCCCCACTGACAAGTATCATTCCAGTAAAACTGTGCTGCCCACTGGGCAGCAGCCTCAAATTCTAAAGTGTGCTGCACACTGGGCAGGAGCCACAAAGTGCTAACAGAGCTGACCATTGGGCAGCACACATGCAGTGTTACCACTGATGCCCACTGGGTGGTGGCTGCACAGTGGTAACATTGCTGCCCAGTGGGCCACACTATTAACAATGTGTGTCTGCTGCCCCGCGGGAAGCACTGGGAAACCTGTGTGCCTGCTGCCCAGTGGGCAACACTGTTAGCACTCTGTGGCTGCTATCCTGTGGGCATCATTATGAACACTGTGTGACAGCTGCCCAGTGTGCATTACTGGTAACACTGTGTGTCTGCTGCCCAGTGGGCAGCACTGTTAGCTCTGTACAGCTGCTGCCCCATGGGCATCATTATGAACACTGTGTGTCTTCTGACCAGTGGACAGCAGTGTTTTACTAGACCGATACTTGTCAATGGGGAGCACACAGACACTAGTATCTACATGCTGCCCAGTGGGCATCACTGGTAACACTGCATCTCTGCTGCTCAGTGGGCAGCACTATTAGTACCGTATGGCTGCTGCCCAGTGGGCATCATTATGAACACTGTGTATCTGCTGCCCAGTGGCAGCACTGGTAGCACTATGTGTCTGCTGCCTAGTGGGCAGCACTGTTAGCGCTGTCAGCTGCCCAGTCAGCAGCACATTTAAGATTTGGTCTAATAAAACTGTGCTGCTCACTGGTCAGCAGACACACAGTGTTACCAGTGATGCCCAATGGGCAGCAGATACACAGTGCTAACAGTGTTGCCCACTGGGCAGCAGATACACAGTGTTCATAATGATGCCCACTGGACAGCAGACACACAGTGTTCATAATGATGCCCACTGGACAGCAGACACACAGTGTTTATAATGATGCCCACTGGACAGCAGACACACAGTGTTTATAATGATGCCCACTGGGCAGCAGACACACAGTGTTACCAGTGATGCCCACTGGGCAGCAGATGCACAGTGTTCATAATGATGCCCACTGAACAGCAGCCATACAGTGCTAACAGTGCTGCCCACTGAGCAGCAGACACACAGTACTACCAGTGATGCCCACTGGGCAGCATGTTAACACTACAGTCTGTGTGCTCCCCATTGACAAGTATTGGTCTAGTAAAACACTGCTTCCCACTGGGCAGCAGCTGCACAGTGCTAAAAGGGATGCCCACTGGGTAGCAAAAACACAGTACTAACAGTGATGCCCACTGGGCAGCAGTTAACACTAGTGTCTGTGTGCTCCCCATTGACAAATATTGGTCTAGTAAAACGCTGCTGCCCACTGGGCAGCAGACACACAGTGGTACCAGTGATACCCACTGGGCAGCATGTAAACACTAGTGTCTGTGTGCTCCCCATTGACAAGTATCAGTTTAGTAGAACACTGCTGTCCACTGGGCAGCAGCTGCACAGTGCTAACAGTGCTGCCCACTGAGCAGCAGATACACAGTGTTCATAATGATGCCTGTGACAGGGAACATCTCTGCCACTAAAGATGGACCATTTTTAATTTTAAAAATCTCCTGGTTATAACCACCCTTTCTTATTACTATCTATTTATTTTCTAGTCCAGAAGGTAGGTCACTTTCCTTTTCTCTCCAGCCTTATCCCTCTCTGTTTTTTCTTATATCCTCTTTGGTCCAAATTCACAGGGAGATCAAGTGCATATGACTTCCAAGGCCTTATGCAGGCATGCACAAAAAGAAGGCACATTAAGTGCATAAGGTTACCTAGGGTAGCCTGAATAATACAAGAAAGAACAGTCTTTTGGGGCTGGAAAAACTAGAATGTCCCCATTTGCAAACTTTTACCTTATCTGTATACTGTTATACCAGTGGACGGGGCAGCAACCCTTTTTCCCTTTTGTTTCCATACCCCTGCTGCTCCTGGTCCTATATGTAGGCTCTCAAAAGATAAAGAAAGAGCTTAAGAGAAAGCCTTGTGTGGCTATTTAAGTTTGCATAGAACATTGGGTTCTAATAGTGCAGAGAATCCCTCTGTAGTTTTTGTGTAAAATGGTTTTGTGTAGCAAGAACTGTAAAAAAATGCTGCGACATAAAATGCACTTCGTAGGAAATAAATAAAACAGGAAGGAGAAGAGCAGTGAAAGAAAAGAAAATGCATTGCTCCCTTCCTGCCCCCATTGAAAAAAAAAACACAAAACATAAATGGACACTCTAAAACAATGCAAGATAGAAACATAGAAACATAGAATTTGATGGCAGATAAGGACCGCTTGGCCCACCCAGTCTGCCCATTTCCCTGCCTACTGGATAAGCTGCAGATCCTAGTTAACCAGCAGCCTACTTCCTTCTACCCCAACCCCCTAGAATTGCCTTATGACTGTCCCATGCATGCTTGAATTCCACCACTGTTTTTGACTCCACGACCTCCTCCGGAAGGCCGTTCCATGCATCCACAACCCTCTCTGTGAAAAAATACTTCCTTAAATTACCTCTGAGCGCCCCCATCTTCAAATTGTGCCCCCTTGTTCTTGCACACCTCTTTTTTTGAAAGATGCTACCCTCTTGGACTTTGTTAATTCCCTTGAGGTACTTGAAAGTTTCTATCATGTCCCCCTTCTCCCTCCTTTCCTCGAGGCTATACATATTAAGCTCCTTAAGTCTCTCTTCATATGTCTTCCGGTGCAGACCCTGCACCATTTTAGTTGCCCTCCTCTGGACAGCTTCCATCCTGTCTATGTCTTTGCGAAGACTGGGTCTCCAGAACTGCACACAGTACTCCAGGTGGGGTCTGACCAGCTGTCTGTACAGAGGGATAATAACTTCCTGTTTTCTACTGGTGATGCCTCTCCCTATGCATCCCAGTATCCCCCCAGCCCTCCTTGCTGCCCTCTCACATTGCTTGCCCACCTTTAGGTCATCTGATATGACTACCCCCAGGTCCCTTTCCATTTTTGTTGTTGTTAGTATCTCATCCCCCATTGTGTACTCTTCCCTGGGTTTTGTTTTCCAGGTCGTTACCTTGCACTTCTTAGCATTGAATCTAAGCTGCCATACATTTGACCATTCCTCTAACCTTGCCAAGTCCCTTTTCATCCTTTCCACCCCACCTTGTGCATCAACTCTGTTGCAGATCTTTGTGTCATCTGCAAAGAGACATACTTTTCCTTCAGTCCCTCTGCAATGTACTATAAAGACATTGAAGAGGACCAGTCTAATACTGAACCCTGCGGTACCCACTAGTAACCCCTTTCTTCAGAGTGGACTCCATTTACTATTACTCTCTGTGTCCTATTCTCCAGTCAATTTTTACCCAGGCTGTCATCTTGGGACCCACTCCCAGGCTAGCTAACTTGTATATTAATCTTTTGTGTGGACTGTGTCAAATGCCTTACTAAAGTCTAGGTAGGCCATGTCCACAGCCCCTCCCTGATCTACTACTTTGGTCACCCAAAGAAATCTATCAGATTTGTCTGGCATGACCTTCCCACTGTGAATCCATGCTGCCTTGGGTCCTGTGCCCTCTGGCCTCTAGATACGCAACAATTCTTTCCTTCAGAAGTGATTCCATCATTTTCCCTACCACTGAGTTAAACTAACAGGTCTGTAGTTTCCTGCTTCTGCCTTGCTCCCACTTTAGTGAGGGAATCACATCTGCCCTCCTCCAGTCCTCGGTACCACCCATCCTCCCATGATTTGTTAAGAGGGTAGTCAGTGGTGTCACTAATTCCACCCTTAGTCTTTTGAATTCTGGGATGAATCCCATCAGGCCCCACTGCTTTGTCCACCTTCAGTTTTAAGAGTTCTTTCAGAACCCTTTCTTCTGTAAATGGGCTGGTATCAACTTCTGTATCCAGAGTGTTTCTACTGTTTGTTTTAGGTACCTCCCCCTCTTCCTTTGTAAATACAGAGCAAAAATATTTGTTTAGTATCTCTGCCTTTTCACAGTCACCCTCTGCCCACCCCCCCCCTTTATTAAGCCTCACTATCCCTCCCTTGGTCTTCCTTCGCTCCCTGATGTACCTATAAAAGGTTTTATCCCCCTTCTTAACTGAGTTGGCTATCTTTTCCTCAGTTTGCGCCTTTGCTGTTCTGACTGCCTTCCCAGCTTCCTTTTGCTTTAACTGATACAGTTCTCTGTCCTGTTCCTTCTGTGATTCCTTGTACTTCCTGAAAGCTTTCTTTTTCTCTTGAACCTTCACTGTCAGTTCCTTTGAAAACCATAATGGTTTCTTACATCGTTTAGTTTTGTTTATTTGCTTCACACAAAGGCTAGTTACCTCTGTGATGGCAGTTTTTATTATTCCCCATTGTTCTTCCACCCCTCCTTCCTGCCCATTTGCTAGTGCATTCCTTAGGCACTCACCCATTTTAGCAAAGTCAGCCCTCCTGAAGTCCAGTACCTTTGCCTTTGTGTGGCTTGACTCTATTGCTGTGTTTATTGTGAACCATACTGTTCGATGGTCGCTAGTTCCCAGATAGCTACCCACTTCTACATCTGTGATCCTCTCTTCATCTCCATTTGAGAGAACCAGGTCTAAGATTGCTCCCTCTTGAGTGGGCTCCAATACTAGTTGTCTAGGCATGCCCCTGTAGGGCATCTAGAATAACCCACTCTTCAAAGTGGCTGCTGCAACTGCACTCCAGTTAACATCTGGCATATTCAGATCACCCATCAGCAATATCTCCCTTTTTCTGCCTTACTAAGTATACTTTCTATCATTTCCTTGTCCATTTCCTCCCCTGAGAGAAGTCTATATCTAACCCTGTGCCGGATTGTGGTGCCATTGCTGGTCTCCAAATTTACCCACAGTGCTTCTTCTCCTCCCTGTTTTCCCTTTTGTTCTGCTGCTTTGATTCCTTCCCTTATGTAAGAGCTACTCCTCCTCCTCTATTACCCTCTCTGTCTCTCCTGCTGAGATAATGTATCCTGGTATGTTTACGTCCCAGTCATGGTTTATGTGAACCATGTTTCTGTGACTGCCCGATATCCAGATGTTCCTCCTCCATCAAGGCCACTAATTCAGGAAGCTTGTTACTCAGACTACGGGCATTGGTACTCATTGCTTTCCATTTTTGATGGCTACGTTCAGTTGCAGCATCCCCCACTGACCTTTCTACCTTAGTCTTTTCTCATTTAGTACCCTGTTTTGTAGGGAGGCTGGGATTTTCCTGCTTATCAGTGCCTCCCCGACTAGTTTAAAAGCTTGCCAATGAAGCATTTAAACCGATTGCTCAAAAGACTTGTTCCCTTCCTGGACAGATGCAGACCATCCTGCCAGTATAGGCTGGTGTCCCTTCAGGTGGAACCCCAGTCGCCAATGAAGCCAAACCCCTGTGTTCCACACCATTTTTTCAACCATTCATTAAACTGCATGGTGCAAAGTACCCTCGCCTCACTCATGCCATTGGCAGGCAGCACCTTTGACAAGGATACTGTGTGTGCTACTTGTCTTAGGCCCCTCCCCAGTTCTACAAAGTCCTTCTGCACTGCTGTAATCTCATGTTGAGCCAAGTCATTTGTCCCTAGGTGGACAATGACATCCAGCTCAGACTCCCGTGCAGCTGTTCTCGTGATCCTGAGGATGCGCTTCCTGTCCCTCCAAGCCATGGCATCAGGCAGGCACCTTACTTCAGTTTTCAGTGCTCCCCCCAGTTCTATCCCCCTAATAAATGAGTCCCCCACCAGGAGCTGCTTCCTTTCCTTGTGGTGTCCTCTGCCTCCTTCCTGTGGGCCTCCCTTGTGACAGGTGTCCTCAGCCTCCTTAATCTCCTCTGTGGGTGCATCCATAGGGGAGCTGTGCTCCCCCAGAATGGTGTATGGATTGTGGAGTGGAACAACTGACTGGGCGTGCCTCTGTTCCACCATCCTCACCCTCCCTGAGCCCACTGTGGTCCAACTGCTGTGCTTTCTTTGCAACCTCTGAGGCAGTGGTGGTGGCTCTGGTGCTCCCTGGATGGAGGAGGTTCCCTTCTTACCATCCAGTCTGGCTTGGGGGAAGGTTCCCTTACTGCTGTCCAGTGTGCCCTGAAGACGGGAAAATTCCTCCCTCAGGGCAGAGAGTTGTCTGCAAATAGGGCAGCATCTCAGCCTCCAGAAAGTCTCCTGGAAGACTGCTGCCCCACAGCCATTACATTGCACTACTCCCCACATAATTATGTACTTTTTTTTTGTTTGTTTGTGTGTGTGATTGGTTTGTTGTATAGCAATATATATATTACACAATGTGTATGTTTATATTTTCAGTGCTGTGTGCTAGAGAGGATATGACACTGATATGCACCTTGCACTCTTGAGGAAATGATGTCAGAACCCCAGGTATAAAGTAACTATTTCCAGGGGTGGGTGGGGTGAGGGTGGGAAGGGGTTGGGCCTAAACTGTGCCCTCACAAAACAATCAGCTAAGGCTCTGACCCACCGCTACGATGAGTGCCTTCCTGTCAGCAAGATACCATACACAACAATTTGACAGAGCAAATCCCTGCTAATCAAACAGAGAAAAATCCAGACATCCAAGTCAGACACAGGCAAACCTCCCCAGCCCCAAAACAGCCTGGTGGTTTGTGCTTCTGAAAGCAGTCAGCCCCAAAAGAAGTCAGCTGTGCTTTAAACTCTTCCTGCACTGAAAATCTTAAGAATTGTAACAAGACTGTCTTTTCCTGATTAAGTTCCTTATTTCACCTTTCAGTTAGAAGTAGTCTCCACCTGTAGAATATCTGCTACAAACCAAAGACAATTGCAAGGTTCACCTCCCTCTGTTGTGAACACAACTCGCTTTCTTGCAAATCCTATGTTCAATATTGTAGCTCCCAGCAGAAGTAGCTTGCCTTAAAAATATTAGCTGTTCTGATGAGTTTGCTATAAAACACTTGCTTATAATACTATTGTTCTCAGGTCTGTTACCAAAGCTATTGGCTGATTAAGTAGCTTATGGTGTAATCACTTCCTGAGAAAGTCTGGAATTTCCTTTTAAGGCACACAAAAGATAAACCCAAAAAACAGTTTACTGTCTGGGTCAAATACACAACCTGTACCTACATTTTTTTTCAGGATTTGTGACAAATGTTTAGCCCAGGGTTTAAACTCTTCCTGCACTGAAAATCTTAAGAATTGTAACAAGACTGTCTTTTCCTGATTAAGTTCCTTATTTCACCTTTCAGTTAGAAGTAGTCTCCACCTGTAGAATATCTGCTACAAACCAAAGACAATTGCAAGGTTCACCTCCCTCTGTTGTGAGCACAACTCGCTTTCTTGCAAATCCTATGTTCAGTATTGTAGCTCCCAGCAAGAGGTAGCTTGCCTTAAAAAATATTAGCTGTTCTCTATTAGTTGTTGATAAAGAATAAAGAATGAGTTATTTTTCTAACTAAGGTTACCTGGGAATTCATTAGTCGTACCTTAGGCAGTCTTATGTAGTCCTTTAGAAGAATGCCCAGAAAGAGATTTTAACTTTTGTTGGTTGTTAAAAGCAAAAATGTAAAATTCTGGCCTACAGCTCTGGACAGCAAAATGAAGTCAGTCTTACCTGAGCAGAAGACTTGGTGAAGTGCCAGTTCAGGGGCCCTATAGGCCAGCAGCAGCCTCTTGTGGCAGGTTTTATAGGAGGAAAACTGTCAAGCACAGTGAGTGGGAAATCCCCACTTTCCTCTTATTTAATCGAGCCCTGGGTTATTTTATTTACTTGTAAGTTAAGGACTGTGTTAACATCATGTTTAGTAAGCCCTCAGTATCTGTATAAGTTAAAAAGAGAGCTTAAATAATGTACATTTATACTGAGTGATGCTAGGGTTGCTTGACTACAGGGGGGAGGGTATAA
This sequence comes from Neoceratodus forsteri, assembly GCA_016271365.2. Taxonomy (NCBI): domain Eukaryota; kingdom Metazoa; phylum Chordata; order Ceratodontiformes; family Ceratodontidae; genus Neoceratodus; species Neoceratodus forsteri. The sequence continues at coordinate 1,057,082,026 of CM028130.1, read as the reverse complement.
AAAGCCCTCCTGTGCTAGCTGAATAGAGATAGCATCCGTTGCTGCTGATCAGTGTAGGCTAAGGACTGTGTTGGTCTATGCTACACTAGCAAAACAGTAGTGGAAACAGTGTTGGTTTGCCACAAGATTTATTGTTTTAATTGCTTTAAAGTTAAATTGATTTTTAATTTACTTTTGTTTTCTGTACAAAGTATTTTATTTTCTTATTGAAAAAAACAAAACAAAAATAAACACCACACCAAGAAAACGGTGTCTTAAACCTAAAAAATTGTTGTTGAAGTCCATCTGTTATCCCACACCTTTAACAATGCCCACTAGGCAGCAGCCATACAGCATTACCAGTGATGCCCTTTGGGCATGTTAACACTAGTGTCTGTGTGCTCTCCTTTGACAAGTATCAGTCTAGTAAAACACTGCTTCCCACTGGGCAGCAGACACACAGTGTTCATAATGATGCCCACTGGGCAGCAGCCATACAGTGCTAACAGTGCCGCCCACTGAGCAGCAGACACACAGTGTTACCAGTGATGCCCACTGGGCAGCATGTTAACACTAGTGTCTGTGTGCTCCCCATTGACAAGTATTGGTCTAGTAAAACACTGCTGCCCACCGGACAGCAGACACACAGTGTTGATAATGATGCACACAGGGCAGCAGCCACACAGTGCTAAAAGTGATGTCCACTGAGCAGCAGACACACAGTACTAACAGTGCTGATCACTAGGCAGCAGACACAATGTTCATAATGATGACCACTGGGCAGCAGACACGCAGTGTTACCAGTGATGCCCACTGGGCAGCATGTAAACACTAGTGTCTGTGTGATCCCCATTGACAGGTATCAGTCTAATAACAAGCATTTGTCAATGCTGAATGTTTGCTTCCTGGTATTGGCATTAGTACTGCATGAGTTAGACAGATGCATAATAGGAATGTCAGTGAAGAACTGAACTAATGCCAACCCCCACCTGGTAGAGACTGACAGTCGGGGTGTGCCATTGGGTCACTGGCCATAACACTCATGCCATTCCACCTCACCCCACCCTGCAGACACTGAGAGGTGTTACAGTGTGCCTTGGGGTCTTCGGTCCTTATGCTCACCCCATTCCATAAGGAAATAAGCTGAGATAGGTGCAGTATATGAGAATGGGGTGAATGTTAGGGCCGAAGACCACAAGGCACACATCAATGCCTGTCAGTGGCTACAGGGTGGGGGTGGAATGGAGGGAGCATTATGGCTGACAACCCCAAGCCACCCCCCGGATGTCTGCCAGTCTGTACAGGGTGGGGCGTTATGGTTGGATACCCCAACGCCCCTGGTGTTAGTTGGTATTTTCACTCCAAATTTTCAACATGGGCTTTTTGGGACCCCACCTCATGAACAGTGGCACTATCACTTTGTTATTCAATCCCGAAAGGTGATTTCGCACAGCAAAAATGCACCACTCTGCTCCACAGTTGCAAAAACACACTTCGGGAAGAATGCAAAAAATGACAGCCATACTATTCATAAGGAGGTGTGAAAAAATAACATGTTGGAAAATTGTAGTTAAAAATTGACAGTTACAAGCATGCATACAAACTGCGCGATGCACACTCGTAATGCAGTCAGTATAAAGCCATTTGGTCTATCAAGCTTTCTTGTATTGCAGGGTCCACAGCTTAAGATAATGTCCCTGCCCACCCTCCCCACTCCTCCTATCCTTCCTACCCATGAACCTTACCTTCCCCCATGCCTATCACAGCCTCTCTTAAAGCTGCTCACTGTCTTCAATGAGATGACCTCTTCCAGAAGTGCATTCCAAGTGTCCACCATCTTCTCTGTGAAGAAGTACTTGCTGACCATCCTCCTAAACATCCCACCATCCAGCTTAAGACTGTGCCACTCATCTCAAAGAGACTCTCCTTATCAACCTTATGTATCCCTTTCACGTACTTGAAGGTCCCAGTCATGTCCACTCTCTCCCTCCTGTCTTCCAGGGAGTACATGTTCAGTGCCCTCAACCTCTCCTTGTATGCCTTACCCTGCTGACTGGCTATCATCTTTGTAGCCTTCCTGTGAACCTTCTCCAGCAGGTTAATGTCCTTTTTAAGGTTTGGGCACTAGTACAGAACTCCATACTCTAGATGCAACCTTACCAATGACTTGTACAAGGGCAGTATAACCTTATAACCTCCTCTCTCCTACTACGGATACCCCTAGATATGCATCCCAGCTTCTTGTTTGCCTTTGCTGCTGCTTTATTGCACTGCGTAGAGTGCTTCAGGTCAGTAGTGATCATCACTCCCAGGTCCTTCTCCTCCTCGGATGCAGATACTCTGACTCCACTCAAGTAGTACTCTGTCCTGGGATTCTTGGCTCCAATATGCATAGCTTTTCATTTCTTGGCATTGAAGCCAAGCTGCCAGATCTTGGACCACCTCCCTAGCTTTTCCAGATCTTCCTGTAGGTCCTGTACCCCTTCAGCTGTATCCACTCTTCCGCAAAGCTTGGTGTCATCCATGAATAGGCACATTTTGCCCTTAATGCCATTCCCAATGTCATTAATGAAGACATTGAACAACACCGGCCCCAGCACCAAGCCCTGCTGGACCCCACTGGTTACCTCTTTGGTGCTAGATAACTTGCACCCCACAACCACCCTCTGGGTTCTGTCACTCAGACAGTTTTCCACCCATCTGGCCATCTTTTCTTCAACCCCGAGATCCACCAACTTCATGATCAACCTTTTGTGAGGCACAGAGTCAAAAACCTTGCTACAGTCAAGCTAGAGGATGTCTACTGCTTGGCCCCTGTCTACTGTCTTAGTGACACAGTCCAAGAAGTCAATCAGATTTGTTTGACACAATCCCCCCACCTCCCCCATGAACCCATGCTGCCTCTCATCCTGGAGACCATGTTCCTCTAGATATTCCAACAACCTTTCCTTTAGTACAGTCTCCATGAGGTTGCCCACAATGGTGGTCAGACTGACTTGTCTGTAATCCCCCAGGTCATCCTTGGGACCGCTTTTGTGGAGTGTCACTACATGTGCTGTTCTCCAGTCCTTTGGTACCATGCCTGACTCTAGTGAACTATTAAACAGGTATGCCAGTGGCCCTGCCAGCTCCTCAGCCAGTTCATTTAGTACCCTCGGATGTACTCTGTCTGGGCAAGGTGATTTGTCCACATTCAATGACAGTAGCCCAATGTGCTGTCCTGGTGTCATTAAATGTTGTCAAACAGCCACCCCACATCACCAGACACACCCAGCATATGGTAATGTATGCACTCCAATGCAATTGAAACCATTAGCATCTGACGAATAGTCCTGGTTATGTGCCAGCCACCCCCGTGCAGTGTCAATTCAAAACCCAAAGTAAAAATTGATAATTTTGAAAGGTGCCCGTCCTGTGACTACCTGTAGTCCACTGTCACCCAAACTGGGAACAGTCGCCCTTACTATGACATACTTAATGATGTGTGACCTACCCCCACCATTGGTTTTGACACACCCTTTCAGATAGGTTTCACAATCCTAAAAGGAATATTGAATCAGTTCATTAACCACTGTGCTTACCCTCCCAGATTGATGAAGATCATCCACCCATTTCTGATGTTGCTCAGCTATGTGCCTCCTCAGTAACCCATGTATCAGAATCAATCATCTAATCACCCACCACCTGCCTGCACTCAAGATTGGAAGGTACTGTTGCAGACTTCCTTCTCATATCCCCTGTCATCCAGGACAGCACAGCACCCAAAGTTATTAATTGACCTACATGCTTAACTGCTGTCCCCATCCCCATAATGTGCCACTGGAGTCTGTCAACACTGTCATTATTCACTGTATTAATGGACCAGTGTACACCAACATACATCCTTACTTCTAATCCTGATCGACACATGTTGCTTATCATTGTTGATATCTATCTCCAGCAAGGGGTAATGGTCAGATGTCTCCCAGGTACATCAGCATGGATAGACACTGACCGCATTGCTAAAATTGTTCAGGAAGCAGGAGAAAACACTGATGTCCTGGTACACATAGGGACTAACGATCTTGCCAGCCAGTCAGTTGTGAAGACAAAGGAACACCTGACCAGGCTGGGTGACAAACTATCATCCATTTTGTCTGGCATCTCCTTCTCTGAGATCCTGCCAGTCTGGGAGAGGGGGGCAGATGGACGGAAGGTCAGAGAAGGGGAGATAGGGGAGCTAAACATGTGGCTTAAGGGCTAGTGCCAGGAAAAAGGACACAAATTTGTAGGGAACTGGCAACATAGAAACATAGAATTTGACGGCAGATAAGGACTGCTTGGCCCACCTAGTCTGCCCATTTTCCTACCTAACAGATAAGCTGCAGGTCCTAGTTAACCAATAGCTTACTTCCTCCTACCCCCCACTAGGACTGCTTTATATCTGTCCCATGCATTCTTGAATTCCCCCACTGATTTTGACTCCACGACCTCCTCAGAGAGGCTGTTCCATGCATCCACATCCCTCTTCGTGAAAAAATACTTCCTCACATTACCTCTGAGCCATCCCCCTCTATCTTCAAATTGTGACTCCTTGTTCTTGCACATCTCTTTTTCAGAAAGATGCCACCCTTTTGGACTTTGTTGATTCCCTTGAGGTACATGAAAGTTTCTATCATGTCCCCTCTCTCCCTTCTTTCCTCAAGGGTATACATATTAAGCTCATTTAGTCTTTCTTCGTATGTCTTCTGGTACAGACCCTGCACCATTTTGATTGCCCTCATAGAAACAGTTTGGGAGTGAAAGTTCTTTAAATTTCATGGACTGCATCTGACTAAAGAGGGAGTCAGTGCATTGGGGCAGAAGTTCGATGTTTTTGCAGAATATTTAAACTAGCAAATGGGGAGGGGGTGCAGCACCTCATACGTCCAATGGAAAGAACACCCCTCCTCCCTCAGCTAGTGGTCAAACAGGAGTTCAGCATGTTTATAGTTCATTTGCATCACCAGGTAAGGAAAAAGGTCGACTTGCATGTCTCGACCCTTCGGTTCAGCTCTAGCATGCGACGCGTGGTTAAGTTCTTTCCTACGGGAAATTCGGATTTCTTCAAGCAAGTTTTTCTCTGATATCCTCTCCGACCTCCGGTCACTCCTCCAAGTGTGCTTGTGGGAAACAGATCCCCTTCAAAGACCCTCACACGGCCTGCGTCCGGTGCCTAGGCCCAGACCACGATACCCGGGCCTGCTCCTTCTGCCAGGGGTTTAATAGCAGAACCCGGATCTGTCGCCAGAAGGCCCTTCAGGCTTTTTTGGCTGGAAGAAAAGCTAAAGACCATGTCTTCCAAGGGGGACTCTTCAAAAAAGACCCACAAGCACGCTGAAAAACGAAGGGAGAAAGCCCCTTCCAGGTCCCCTTCCACGGCCTCAGACCCACGCAGCTCCGGTTCCAGGTCCAACCGCTCCTCCTCCAGGGCCAGCTCTCAGCCTCCCCCTGCTGCAGTTAAGAAGTCTTCCTCTTCTCAGGCCAAGACTGCCAGGCCGTCCTCGTCCTCCAGGGCCTTGGTCAAGTCTGGGGATCGCCACCATCATCATAAGTCGGGTTCCCGCCCTTCTGAACCCGACGTCAGGTTGGCTTCCTTGCCTCCTCGCAAGACCTTGGAGCTTACCTCTCTGAAGAGACCGCAGGACCAGACGCCGGTGCGTCCGTCGTTGTCCTCTCGCCATAGATCCCTGGAGCCGCCATCGGCCAGATGACCATCGCCGCCAGGCTGGTCACTCATCGGACGCCGGTAGGGCGGGACCGCGCCCCTATCGAGAAGAGAACCCCGCGCCTCCAACCGGCGTCGGTCAGGAGACCATAACCAAGGAGGAATTGACTCAGCCCAAGGACCAGACGGGCAATCCCGGTCCTGTCGAGACGCCCAAGGAACCCTCACCGTTACCCGAGCCCCCTGTGGAGCCGACGTCGGGACCGGCGACCATCCACCGGCGCCCGGACCGTCGTCGGGCCTTTCCATGGTAGATGTGAAGGAGCTGTTCACTTACTGGTGGGACACCATAAAGAAGGACATGGTTCCCACTCCTCCTCCTCTTCCTCCTACACCGATTACTCCTCCGGTTCCTGCACCCCCCTCGCCATCGGGGTCGGCAGGCCGATTACCTCCTCCCTGGGAGCACAGAACACCTCCCAGGGGGAGACCAGACAAACGGAGACCTCCGTCCAAATCCTCTTCTAGGTCACCCAGCCCTAAGAGACCCAGAAGACGCCGACGATCGCCTTCAACGGAGGACACGGGATCAGAGTTCTCAACATCCAGACCCCCATCTCCCCTCTCCATCCCTTCTCCGGATCCACGCGAGATGCCAAAGTCTCCTCCGGCTGACCCTTCGTTCTCGGATATTATGAGACACACCCAAGAGAACATGGGATGGGATGCGGAAGAGCTAGACCCCGAAAGGCTACGCCTTACCAAGTATCTTCGGCAGAAGGACCCCAAGCCTGTGGTGGTGCCACCCTTGGTAGACACTTTCGTGGACGTCACCAAGGCAGCGTGGAAGCATCCACATTCGCTCCCGGCGATGCCGAAGAAAGCTGATCGCTTGTACAAGGCTCCTAGAGAAGACCAGTACTTGACTCAGCAGCCTTAGGCCGACTCTCTGGTCATAACAGCCTCACATGACCGGTCCCAGAGACCGCAACATCTGAGCACCCTGCCACCGGACCCAGAGTCCAAACAGTTGGACGCTATCTTTACCTCAGGGATCAGTCCTGGGGCCAGTCCTCTTTAACATCTTACCTCAGGGATCAGTCCTGGGGCCAGTCCTCTTCAACATCTTACCTCAGGGATCAGTCCTGGGGCCAGTCCTCTTCAACATCTTACCTCAGGGATCAGTCCTGGGGCCAGTCCTCTTCAACATCTTCATTAGTGACCTTGCAGATGGACTAGAGGGTAAGGCTTGTCTGTTTGCAGATGACACCAAGATCTGCAACAGAGTAGATGATCCAGATAGGGTGAGCAGAATGAGAAGAGATCTGGATAAACTAGCAGAATGGTCAGAAGAGTGGCAACTGGGATTTAATGCAAAGAAGTGCAAAATCATGCACATAGGAAGAGAAACCCTGAAGCCACCTATAGGCTGGGAGGGAGTTGCTAGCAGTCACAAAGGAAGAAAGAGACTTGGGCATCATCATCACTGATGACCTAAAATCATCCAAGCAGACCTCTAAAGCAGTAGGTAAGGCTAGGGAGGTGTTAGGTGTATTAGTAGGGGTATCACAAGTCGTAAGAGGGAGGTAATAACCCTCTGTACAAGACACTGGTTAGAGCCCCATCTGGAGTACTGATTGCAGTATTGGGGCCACACCTTCACAAGGACATTAACCAAATTGAGGCAGTCCAGAGAAGGGCAACCAAAATGGTGCAGGGACTGCATCAGAAGACATATGAGGACAGATTAACGAGCTCAATATGTATACCCTTGAGCAAAGGAGGAGAGAGGTGATATGATCGAGACATTCAAACACCTTAAGGGCATAAACAAGGTGAAAGAGTCTAACATGTTTAAATATAAGAAAAACAGCAGGACAAGAGGACACAGCATGAGATTAGAGGAGGCCGATTAAGGGGAATGTGAGAAATTCTTTTCACAGAAAGGGTGGTGGATGCATGGAATGGCTTACCACAAGAAGTGGTGGCTATGAATACAGTGCAGGGCTTCGAACAGGCATGGGATAGGCATAAGGGAGCAATACAAATGACTATGAATAGATAGGCCACTGACAGAGCAAAGGCCGATGGCACATTTATAAGGTAGAAAAAGAAATGGGCAGACTGGATGGGCCTAGCGGTCCTTATCTGCCGTCAACTTCTATGTTTCTATGGGTAGGCGCACATACGCTTCCGCTACCTGCGCCATCAGATCCCTGAATTACTTGACCCACATGGTGCAGTTCCAAAATGCCTTGTGGGAACAGGGTCTGGATGCGGCTGAAAAACTGCTGGAAGGTGAGCAGAAGGAGGAGATGCTTCAGCTCCTCCATTCGGGTTCGGACGTGGGAACCCAAGTGATACGAACCGCGTATGACTCCGCGGACTCCTCAGCCCGAGCAGCAGCTTCAGGCGTATGCATCCGGAGACACTCTTGGTTGCACGCCTCCAGCTTTATCCCGGATGTCCAGAAGAATATCATGGATGCCCCATTCGAGGGAGAAGTCTTGTTTGGTAAGCCCTCAGAGAAGATTATTACCAAACTTCATGAGGCCAGGAAGGCGGTGAGGTCGGTTCAGGCCATGGACGACCAAGCTTAGCTTTCGAGGAACCAAAGCCGATTGCGTGGACGGACGCAGCGCAAACAGTCCCGCCCCGCCCACAACAGAGGGGCTCGGCTCGCAGAGCCCAGGGGAAACAGCCCGCAGGCCGAAGCCAGCGTACTTCCAAGCCGGCTCAGCCAGCAGGACCCTCAGCCGCCACAGCCTGACTCCTTTCCGGCCCCCGCCCCTCAGGATCAATGGTAAATCATGGTCGGGGGTCACATTGCAAACTTCCTGCCGGGATGGCAGGCTATAACCACCGACAGGTGGGTTCTTCAGTTGGTCGGAAGAGGCCACTATATAGAATTCACAGAGAAGTCACCCTCGAGGCCTCCTTTGCTCTCCCGGTATCCAGGTCAGCACAAGTCTCTGATCTGGCAAGAAGTACTCGCGCTCTTGCAAAAGGGAGCGATAGAGTATGTCCCGGAGAACCAGAGAGGACAAGGATACTATTCCCACTTCTTCCTGGTTCCAAAGAAAACAGGAGACCTCCGTCCGATTCTGGACCTCAGCGACCTCAACGTGTCGGTCGCCTACAAGAGATTCCGCATGGTGACTCTTCCAGGTCTTATTCCCATGCTGAAGCAAGACGCCTTCTTAGCGTCTCTAGACATGCAGGACGCATACCTGCACATCCCTATAGCTCAGGTGCACAAGAGGTTCCCGCGCTTTGAGTTTCTCGACCACCACCTTCAATTCCGAGCCCTTCCATTCGGACTGTCATCCGCACCCAGGGTCTTTACCAAATGCATGGCAGTCGTGGCAGCGACTCTAAGGAGACAGGACCATTATGTGTTCCCGTACCTGGACGATTGGCTTCTCATGGCCGCCTCCAGAGAGGCGTTGTTACGTTCGATCCAGAGCACCCAGGTCCTGTTCCGATCTCTGGGCATCTTAATCAACCACGAGAAGTCTCTCCTGGTACCGTCGCAGAAGCTGCAATTTATAGGCGCAGTACTGGACACCGTTCAGGGAAGAGCTTTTCTTCCAGACGACAGAGCAGAGCAGAGCGCATCAGATCCCTCATCAGGGAGTTATCGTCGAACAAGACCGTCCCTGCCAGGTCGGTCCTACGCTTGCTCGGACACATGGCTGCGGCCATTCCTACCGTCCCTTTCGCAAGGCTCCACATGCGGGTAACTCAGTGGATGCTCAAGGTGCAATGGGATCAAAGGCAAGACCACATGCAGCATCCGGTTAGAATCACGAACACCGTGATTCGAGACTGGCAGTGGTTGCTAGACCCAGGGTCGCTCTCCATGGGCGTCCCATTTGTAGCGCCGTCCCCGGAGGTAATCCTCACCACAGATGCCTCAGGTCTAGGGTGGGGGGCACACCTGGATGGGGTGAAGTCCCAGGGTACGTGGACCCCTCTGGAGGCTCATCTCCATATCAATGTCCTAGAGATGAGGGCGGTCCTTTATGCCCTGCAGGCCTTTCAGTCAGAAATCCCGCCAAGTACTCTCCTGCTTCAGACAGACAACACGGCGGTGATGTATTACCTCAACAAACAAGGAGGCGCACATTCTTACCCCCTTTGCAGGGAGGCCATGAGGGTGTGGGATTGAGTAATCCGACACGGCGCGAATCTGATCACTGTACATGTTCCCAGGGTGGACAACACGATTGCAGACAGCCTGAGTCGCTCCCAGGCCAGAGTCCATGAGTGGGAACTTCTTCAAGAGGTAGCAGAGGATCTGTTTCTTCAATGGGGAACTCCAGAGTTGGACTTGTTCGCATCCCCATCCAACGCAAAACTGCCCAATTTCTGCTTGCTAGATCCAGGGCCTGGTATTTTCTGGTGAGACGCGTTGTCCCTCTCCTGGGCGGACAGATTCCTCTACGCTTTCCCTCCCTTCCGTTGATCCAGAGAGTTCTTCTCAAACTGCACAGGAGCATGCAACAATGATCCTGGTGGCCCCTTTCTGGCCCAGACAGATCTGGTTCCCTGCTAATTCAGCTATCCGGGAACCTCCGCTCCCATTGCCGTTCAGCTCCCATCTCTTGTCTCAGGAGGAAGGTTCACTGGTCCACCCAGACTCACTCACTGAACCTGCATGCATGGCTCCTAGAGACATAGCCATCTTGCATCACGGGTCTCGCAAGAGGTTGCGGAAGTTCTTTCTGCAGCCAGAAAGCCAGCAACGCGCGAATTTACACCATGAAATGGCGCCGCTTTTGTTTATGGTCGTGGAGCACGCCGATATTTCCTCTTTACGCGTTCGCGTGGGAGTGGTGTTGGACTACCTGCTCTCCTTTTCCATTCGGGTCTAGCCTACTCCTCTATCAAGGTGCACCTCTGTGCCATCTCTGCCTACCACCTTCCGGTGGGACATCGCACAGTGGCACAATTAGATGCCTCTCGGGAATTTTTGAGAGGGGTGTTACACCTTAGGCCACCCATTAAGGACCCAGTGCCTCCATGGGATTTGCTCTTTGTCCTGGAACAACTCACGCCCCCTTCGAACCTGCCGCGGATTGCGAGCTGCGTTTCCTGTCGTGGAAAATGCTATTTTTGGTTGCTGTTACTTCAGCGAGAAGAATTTCTGAGCTTCACGCTCTCATGTGCAAAGAGCCTTATTTAGTTTTCCACCGGGACAGAGTATCCCTGGGACGAATCTAAAATTTTTGCCTAAGGTGGTCTCTACACTCACTCTCAATCAGGATATTGACCTGCCGGTCTACTTCCTGAACTACTCTAATAGAGGAGAGGAGAGGCTCCACACCCTGGATGTTCACTGCAGCTTGAGGTATTACCTCAACAGAACTAAACTACTCCGTAGTTCTGAGCAACTTTTCGTTTCCTTTTCTGAAAGGATGATTGGCCAACTTGTATCCAAACAGTCCCTGCCTTGCTGGCTTGTCCAGTGTATTTCATTCTTTTATGATATCAAACAAAAGCCCCTCCCGGGTACAGACCGGGGTCATTCTACTAGGGGTGTGGCCACCTCCTTTGCAGCACTCCGAAGCATCTCCACTTCTGCCATATGTGCTGCAGCTACTTGGAGCTCTGTGCATACATTTATCAGGCACAGGTGTTTGACACGCTCGGCGTAAGAGCCGCTTCAGCCTGGTGGTACTACAGGGTCTCCTGTCCTAGATTCAGGACCTGGAATGTATTTCCTAGTTTCCTCCTCCCAGAATTTTGGCAGCGTTACTGCTTGGGAATCAGTCCTAATGGTGTAACCTGCTGCAAGAGCTGTGTCTCAAAGTAAGATAGTACAGTTACGTAAGAACTTACCGTAACAGTAGATCTTCGAGAACAGCTCTTGCAGCAGGTACCTTCCCGCCCACCTTCCCCCTTGGAGGAGGCATGGCTTTCGCCTTTACTATCAGGATTTGTTCCCTTTGACTTCTGACGGTGGATCCTCGGTCTCCCATTTCGATGTCAGCCTGCGGCCGGAAGTCTCCGGCGGGAGAACTGGGGAATCGGGGGACCGCCCCCTTATGTACTACGTCTGATGTCGGAGGCGGACCGACACAAGGGGTCCTCGCTGAAGATAGCTAGATAGAATTTTTCCATGGGGTCCTGACGCCTGCCGGCTTCAGTCCTAATGGTGTAACCTGCTGCAAGAGCTGTGTCTCGAAGTAAGATCATCCCATTCCAAGGCAAATATATGGGACTTCAGAGGAGCTGACTTTGATAAGATGGCCAGCAGAGTTAAGCTAGCCCTGGCAAAAAAAATTAAAAGGGAAGGGGGTACATGCAAAGTGGGCAAGCATTAAGGATGCAATACTTGAAGCAACATCCCATTGTGTTAGAGAGAAAAGGAAGTGCAGAAGAAGAAGGAAACCACTTTGGTTCTCCAAAACAGCAAAAAAGGTCAAAGCCAAAAAGCTGGCCTTCAGGAAATGTAAGGGAATGCAGCAGGATGAAGATAGGGAGGCATACCAAACTTCCCTAAGGGAAGCAGGGAAGGCAGTAAGGCAGGCAAAGGCCCAAACCGAGGAAACACTAGCACAAACAGTAAAATAAAGTGACAAGACTTTCTAGAGATACATTAGTGAAAGGAGAAAGTCCAGAGGGGGTATTGCTAAAATCAAAGGGGATAAGGGGGCATGTGAGGAGGAGGACCATGTAAAAGCATGTATCCTAAATAGATACTTCTGCTCAGTATTTACTGAAGAGAAGGTAGGGCAGGGCCCACAACTCAGCACCATGGACACAGGGGAAGGGAGGTGTGCACTAGTCCCTTCACAGAAGAAAGGGTCCTACAAGAGCTCGATAAGCTCAGGGTGGACAAGGCAATGGGACCTGATGGCATACATCCCAGGGTACTAAAGGAGCTTAGGGTGGAACTAGCAGAGCCATTATCAGAACTGTTTAGTGAGTCTCTGAGCACAGGAGAGGTCCCAGAAGGCTGGAGAAGGGCTCATGTGATCCCACTCCACAAGAAAGGTAGCAGGGAGGAGGCAGGGAACTACAGACCAGTCAGTCTTACCTCAGTAGTAGGCAAGATTATGGAGGCACTCCTTAAGGAAAGGATAGTGCAACACCTGGAATCCATAGGAGCATGGAATCCAAGACGGTGTGGGTTTACAAAAGGAAGGTCCTGTCAAACTAATCTCATAGATTTCTTTGACTGGATAACCAGAGTGGTGGACCAAGGGGGAGCAGTTGATGTCGCCTACCTTGACTTCAGCAAAGCATTCGATACTGTTACACATAGAAGATTGATTAATAAGCTGGGTAGGCTCAGGGTGGGTCAGAAGTTGGTCAACTGGGTGGCAAACTAGTTGACGGGCAGAAAACAGAGAGTGTTGGTAAAAGGTATACAGTCAGAAGAGATGCAAGTCACAAGTGGGATACCTCAGGGATCAGTCCTGGGGCCAGTCCTCTTCAATATCTTCATCAGTGACATTGCAGATGGACTGGAGGGTAAAGTTTGTCTGTTTGCAGATGACACCAAGATCTGCAGCACAGATCCAGATGGGGTGGGCAGAATAAGAAGAGATCTGGATAAACTAGCACATTGGTTTGAAGAGTGGCAACTGGGGTTTAATGCAAAGAAGTGCAAGATCATGCACATAGGGAAGAGAAACCCTGAAGCCACTTATTGGCTGGGAGGGGAGTTGCTGGCAGTCACAAGGGAAGAAAGAGACTTGGGCATCATCTTCACCGATGACCTGAAATCATCCAAGCAGACCACTAAAGCAGTAGGTAAGGCTAGGGGGATGTTGGGGTATATCAGATGGGTATCACAAGTCGGAAGAGGGAGGTAATAATCCCTCTGTATAAGAGACTTGCTGGCACCATCTGGAGTAATGCGTGCAGTACTGGAAGCCACACCTTCACAAGGACATTAACTAATTGAGGGAGTCCAGAGAAGGGCAACCAAAATGGTGCATGGATTGCATCAGAAAACATATGAGGACAGATTAACAGAACTCAATATGTATACCCTAGAGCAAAGGAGGGAGAGAGGTTGATATGATCGAACATTCAAACACCTTAAGGGCAGTAATAAGGTGAAAGAGTCTAACATGTTTCAATATAAGAAAAATAGCAGGACAAGAGGAAACAGCATGAGATTAGAGGGAGGCCAATTAAGGGGTAATGTGAGGAAATTCTTTTTCACAGAAAGGGTGGTGGATGCATGGAACGGCCTACCTCAGGAAGTGGTGGATATGAATACAGTGCAGGGCTTCAAAAAGGCATGGGATAGGCATAAGGGAGCAATACAGATGAGTATGAATAGATAGGCCATTGACTGAGCAAAGGCCAATGGCACATTCATAAGGTAGAAATAGAAATGGGCAGACTGGATGGGCCTTGCGGTCCTTATTTGCTGTCATCTTCTATGCTTCTATTTGGTTTGCTGACAAGCACAATGATGTTATTGTATGACCACCATGTAATATTGGCATCTACTTGCTTTATGTGAAGTGTTACAGACAATAATGGTTAAACGTAAATGGATGCTTTTCAGTGGATTTTTTTAATGTGTAGGAACAATGAACATGAATGCAAACACCATAGCAAGTACAGTAAAAACAACAGTATTTTCATTGTTTAAGAGATAGTTACATTAGTACTTTACATGAAATGTTTTGTCTTCCATGCAATCAACTAGCAACATTATATAAATTGTCAAATGGTTTTGATGAAAATGAAACATTCCATATACAACATGCTTAAAATCTTGTTAAATGTGATGACCTACTAAGCTCAGAAACAGTGGATTATATCACAACACAACTTCACTGGAACTAGATCCAGTAACGTCTTCACAGTTGATATGAAATTAATACACAGCCACAATTGCAGTGACAGACATGTCAGTCGTACTAACTAAAAAAATTGCAACCTGTCACTAAAAATTGAACATATCTGAAAATTAAAAACATACATAATTATTATTAACCATAATTGTCTTGTATTGCTGACATTAGTTGAAACACAAAGTAGTACATTCCCTACAGTTTTAATGAATGGAATATCAGTGGTCAATTATGGAAACTGGCTGTGTTGCCCACCAGTGCGTCAAGGAAGTGGGATGCGTATGACACAGGTGCGTCAAATGCAAATTGAGCTAGGCTACATCGGCAGATGACATGGACATGGGTAGCCAGTTGTACATCTGAAAATCTGACTGGTCAGCCATGCTTCAAAAGCAGTGAATTTCATATGTTGTGACAGTATAACTTGGATCCACAACAAAAAGATCTGTTCTGGTTTTATTTTGGTTGTAAAATGGCCAACATTGGTCTAGATCTCCTACCAGTTCCCCTTGTAGTGTTTGAAGTCTTTTTTGAATTTTGCATCTGGATGTGCGGTGGAAAGTCTCTTTCTTCCATTTTCAGTGCTCTAATATGAATGTTGCTGCAAAGCCGATTTCCGAGCACGTTCAGTTTTGCTTCTGTATTCGTGCAGTCAATGAATTTTACTTTTGTCATGGACAGTACCATAGTGTCCCAGTGCAATTTGGTGTGCACGCTTCACAGCTGTAAAGAGCTGAATTGATGTTTTATAGTCTGGACTTGCACACCATTGACTCATTTCAGAAATCATCTGTCTGACACATCACTTTTTGTATCTGTAACCTCAAGGGGAAACACAGTCATACTCGGTGTTATGCTGGTGTCATGTGATTGCTCAGTTTGATTTTTCAAATGAACAGCAGCCATAACTCTGAGGCACACACACTCGTCATCAAGATTGTTAGCCAGGAAGCTGCAGTCTTGAATATCCATGTAGACAATCCCTAAATTGCCATAGTTATGGATGATGAGGTGTTTGTCAGACACGATAAAGTTATTCTGCTGTTAGTATGATATCTGCCAAGGACTGTCTAATTGCACTGATATCAATCCCCAACTCCGTTGTTATCAATTGTGCAAACTCAATATGTTTGTATACATTTTCACTGGCTGAATATTTACATTCACAAGTCATTTATACTAAGTCCACATTATATATTCGCTGACTCTCTTCAGAGGACACACAGCACTGTCCATCTTTCCTATAAACAAAATATTGCCTCAGTCCTTGGGAAGGCATTCTCTGTGCAGAGTGCACTACATCTGGTGATTTGTTTCTGATGATTCAGCATGCTACATGGAGATCCTCCAAATGCCTGTAAGAAACGTAAAAAATGTAGAGTGAACACTTTCTTTTTCTTAGGCATGTGAAGTACCTTATGTATGTGAACCCTCGGGATCAACAGAGACCATTACCATCACCAGAACCACAGATGTACAAGTCATGACAATGGCATGTAAAGGTATGCAGTCTGCGGTTCCAAGTGCAAACATGAAATGTCACATGCTGTAAGTGAAATGAAAATGTAAAAGGTGATCATATGGAAACTAATTGATAACCCATTATCAGAACACAAATTGCAAACTATATAGCATATACAATTAGCAAAGAAAGCAATACGATGAGATGAATCATTCCTGTAGGCCATCCAAGCCTGTTACACATTCAAAATTTGTCATGACCCGATATACAATGGATGAAAGAAATCAGTTTTCCACCAATTATAGTACCATCTAGGTTTTCAGTGTTTCACTATGAATTTAGGTCAATTCAATGTATGTCATCACCAGACTGAAAACTGAAAGACACCATTGATGTTGTTGCACAGTGATATGAAATAAAATTCTGGTATTCATTGAAGAATCACAAGTCTTGCAATAAAGGTAAACGCAGGCGACGTGACTGAGTGAAGCTGTGAATATGTATGAGTAGTTCTGGCAATGACTGGAATGTATGTGTAGCACAGTGTCTGTTACTGCTCTACTGAAAATGCCACAATATTTTCTGATAACACTTCATACCTTCGTTGGAACTATAACATTCTTACTAACCTGTAGTAAGTGAGCACCTTGCTGTTAAGTAACAGCAGCAGATCATCCACCCAGAGGTTGACATACCCCTGTAGGAAATGATACTTCATACAAGGGAAAAATCTGGAACAAGAAGGAAAAAGTGAGTCGAGAATAGCTAAGTATGGATAGCAGAAATGGACAAATGTCCGATGGCAAAAGACACTGACATCATCAGACAAGAGGCAGAAGGAATATTTTCTTAAAGTAACACAATAAAACAGTAATGCATTAAATATGTTCCATGCATGACTTAAAAAAAAAAAAAAGAGTGAACAGTAAAAAAGGCCAGTATCCATAAGCCGTGGAACATTGGCATTTTTACTGTCAGCCATTTTATATTTGCCAAGCAACACAAAAAGCTACATGGATTATTTAGCCTACCTATTTTATGAATTAATCCCAGGCCAAGTTCAAACAGCAAACGGACTGGAACAAGCTCACATGTGGCCCTAACTTGTACCCCACTTACCAGTATACAACACGGGCATGGCCGCTGCTATCTGTAGTTACCATTTGCTCGGTGTGCACCTTCAGTTCAGTCACAATGGCATGCTGGTGTACTGTGTGTGATGGACAGGCTGCTACTACTGTACTCACTAGCGAACTCTAGCAGGAAGATGAAGGAAAGGAGGAGGGCTGCTCCGTAATACCTGCTACTACTGAACACACTCATTTGTCACGTTTCCTCTTCTCGGGCTCAGGGTAGTGAAGGTCTGCACTACTCATCTGAGGACTAGCATTCTCATGCAGCATCCAAAAGATGCATCTTCCTCCTCTGCTAGTCTAAATAATTACGGGGGGCCGGGAATTCTGGCTGCTGACTGTTTGTGTAAATTCACAAGAGTACAAGGGAATACATGCTGGCAACAAAAATAGTACTACAGATGACAGCAAAGGACAAACTTTGCCCAGTACTTAAATGATGATGTCAGTTTGTATTAAGTGGAAGAACTATATTATCATTAATTTACATAAACAAATATTTTTTTCTGCTGTAAATATGATTGTTCCAACTGTAAAACCTTTTTTTTTTAAACAAGCCCATTTTATAGGCTAAATAAGACATTCCAGAATGTTCGTGGAACATATTTTACCACATGTCAATGGCTAGAGGCACTCAGCAAGGGGCCTTGTTCCTTCTTACACCCCAGGCCATGCGACAAAATAGTTTCCCCGCAGACCCTGTTATGTCTTATTGATTACATAATTAGGGTAAGAGAAATATTTTTATTAGTACAATTAGTCACTACAGAGGTGTGCATTGAATAGATTTTAACTTAATTCCAGTGGCTAAAGGCAGTCGACCTGCAGCCTTGTGTATGAGCATGCCACTGGCAGTGTGATAAATTCTGCTCAATGCACACCACGTCTTGTCTTATTGCTTACTTAATCAACACCCCATGTACTGTGGTAGCATTCAGACAGTTACCTCATGCCTCACAACGCACCTGGAGTGTTTATTAATCGCCAGTAACACAATACCATGTCATTGGTTACTGGTACTTACTGCTTAATGAGGCAGTCATTCATAAAAGTGAATTTTTTTTTTCAATTGTTTAACCAGGAGTGACACACTAAGCTGAAAGCTTGTTTACAGGTGCGACCTGGGAGCACAGGGAAGTTAAGTGACTTGCTCAGGGTCACACAGTATGCAAGTGGGGGCTGTGGGATTCAAACCCAGGTCTCCAGATTTGCAGCTTCAGAGCCTTAAACTACTGCACTATACTGCCTCACAATAACCTGAAATTGGTATTGCAAGTCATCTTAATTGCACGTTAAGCTTTTCACAATATGCTCACCTCTCAACCAGGTTATTTGTCTCAGTTTGATGGTGAAACACTCAATTAGCCCACATTTCTCCATGCGAGAGCCACTGTGACTGTAGATACTGACTGAGCTGTGTGCTTCCAGTTACTTCATTTATATACATTATGAACTCAATTGACTTTTCCAGAAACTCCTCCTCCTTCTACAAGAAACAAATAAAATTAATGTTCACTCCATATACAGATGTACTGTTAGCATAGAAGTATATTCATATTATTTAAGTTATAAGACCAACCACTACTTTTCAAGCATGGCAAAAGCACTTATCAACTGCTTTGTATATGCTGTGAGCACATGAATATTTAGAGCAAAACCACCTGTGTGGACACACCGAGCAGCCGGATCAGACAGTATGTGACCTAAAAAAACCTTTGTTCAATACATCATAATTAGGGCTCTCTCCCGACTTGGACTATGAAAGGTGATATCCCACAGCATGTGTTAGGATGCAATATGCAGTGTTGCAGACCATCACAAAACAACTTTCAAACAAAGAAGATTTCATGATGGCAGGATGAATGATGACAAACAACACCTTGTTTATGCAACATAAAATCCACACATGCAATCTTCAGTTTGTGTACAAGAATATCAGTGTTACAGTAATCTCTGTTATTTTATTCAGAACGTTTCAATGTGGTATCCTGTTTTCACTGTATATGACACTAGTCAAAGTACCCCATCAAGTGACAGTATGGCATGTTACAAGTTCTGACCAAAGCATGATTTCTGCTGTGAGATACTACTACGTCATTATTCAACATACAAGTAAGCTACGAAAAAGGTGACATGGAAAGATGTCGTTTTTCACAACTTGTACATCGTTGCTTTAGAATAATACTGCAGCAAGTTTCAAAGGCAACACACGCAAGTTTTTTCACTGAGAGAGAGCGGTTGAACCATGGAACTATCTTCCATGGGAGGCAGTGGAGGCAAAAATGGTGGAGACTTTCAAGAAGGTGTGGGATAGATACAAGGGCATCATAACACTGAAAAGCAGTTAAGGGAAGGGGTAGGACTATGAGCACACCAGATGGACCGCATGGCCCCCCTTCTGCCATCACTTTCTATGCAATGTCAACAATAATTGTGAAGATGCAGGGAAATACAGTGCTGCTTTGCTTTAAAGTTATAACGCCTCTAATAACTTCATTTCTTAAATGCTGGTTGAGGTGACCACCATCATGACACACAAGCCACCTGTGCATAGCCTAAATTTTGGGAAAAGTGAAAAGGTTAATTACAATCACAGATCTATAAACATATATGACATACTGTCAGGATGGCACAGAACAATGTCATCAGGGATCACCACATATGAAAGGGTGACCAGAATGGTAACATTTCATGACAATACGTATGGCAGCCAAATCAGTCTATTTCATTTAATTGCTGTATACTAAATATAAATAACAGTATCTGGCTGTAGCACAACATAACATGCCCATGAAGACAGCACTAACTTACAGAAAGATGACTGTAGTTAAGGTAAAAGTGAAATATATGTGACTGTGGCTGTGGAACAAGCGGTGTGCATAACCCTTAACTGGTATGTGTTTGTCAAACTGCTCTGATTTTGACATAGAAAGTGAGACTCAGTATGCAAAGGTGTTCTGATGTTTTTCATATTGTCAGAGCTGTTTGTGGACACAAAAATGTCTTTATCGCCAACAATATGAGGCACACTAGTCATGGACATACTATTGGTTAAAATAATTCAGTGCTACAGTTTATGACAATTTGCAGTACTTTTTAATGGCCATTACTATGATTTCTACTGCTGAGAGGTTCAGTGGTATGGCGATGTAACATAAGTGAATATTTATGGAGTACACATTGCAAGACATGCACCATGGGAATGCCATGTACTGTAGTTGATGTGAGCCTATGTAACAGAAACTTTGTGCGTACATATTGTGATGTACCCATTACAAGCTATCAATGAACTGCACTACGCAGCAGTGGTTAGTGCTGCCATGCTTACAACACCTAACAATAAGGAAGACATTGTTGCTACGGGTGGCATACTCATGTGTGAAGAAGACTTTATGCTGATTACCTACTTAGCATCACAAAAGTATTCCCACACCAGAAAGAAGTTGATGAATCAAACATACTCATGAATGCGTTGTGTGCTGCGGTGACATACTGCTGTAAAACAGATAAGGATTTATGTCATGAAAATGTGTTAATCACAGTACAAATTGAGAGCAGATCACTTACCTGGAGCACATGAAACCGTCAGAGCAATAGTTTTGCATATAGAAATACAGACTTTATGGCATTGATCTCCTCCATGTCTCGATCCACCATAACACAGCTGAAGAAAGGAAAAAAACACCATACAGTGTACCAATTATTGAAGTGTACCATGCTATGTTCAGCAAATCTTTATTGAGTATAACTTTTTCCTCCAGAAATTCATTACTGCTATACATTATTTCCCACCAAACGTTGACCACATGATGCATCGGGGAGAGAGCTATGTCAAGATCATATTCAGTTTATAATGATAGTGTGAAGTACTGCAAGACATATCTACCTACTCATAATACCAGATGTAAAAAGATCAGGTAGCTACTGAAATTCCTACATCACACCACCACATACACATAGTAAAGTGTTCAAGAAACCGGGCAGAAACACACAGTGGAAATCTATCAACACATAGCTACCTACTATTTACCTTGGCTGAAAATTTCCTGCAGCTTCATGTTGCTTCCTCCGGCATATTTCAAGAATGTCACTGGATTCTGCACTGATGATGAAGAATGTAATCGGTATACCCCTACTTTGGCTGCCTCTCACTACCACAACATAAAATGCTAAACCATATTGTGTTATGCCCTTGTACATTGGATCCAAAAAATGATGCTTGTACCATACTTCTTACACTGCTCCAGTTGCCAAGGGGAATTGAAAACAATTATCAGTGGCTGCTGGCACTATGTGACAAAGGCTGATACAGGAGAGTACTGTCATGAAGACTGGTCTTAACTAGCTTGTCAACAGCAACAAAATCATTAGCATCCATTTTGTTTCCTTCATTATAAGCAATACGTAAAAATTGATGTCTGCAGGGGTGACATACTAGCATCGATTACCCAAATCAGTTTGTTTTAAATTCTGGGCCAATTCAGCCAATCGGATCAAGATGTCAGCATTGCTAAAACCCTGCGAAAACCACTGTGTAATGCAATCCAGCAGATTCTCATCAGTGTGATTAACAGCATTTTCTGAGGGGTTTAATGTGTTATGACCACTGTGCTCAGGCATTAGCCTTACAATGCATGCCTTCATATTGTTCTCAGTAACAAAAGTAAAGAACACATAAGTGGGACAGGAGTTAGCACGCGTAAGTGTTGGACTACCACTGGAATGGCCCCGTTTTATTTGCTCTCTCACAGCACCACTGAAACATATTTTCACCCCTCCGTTTGCATGACACAAATCTCCCATTACCGTTACGCTCCAGCGACAGCAAATAGTTGTTTATAAAGGAGTCTGTGGTCTCTTCAGTGACTGCATGCACAGTTTGTTGCACACGTGCATCTTGTCTTTCTTAAGTGACTGCTCAAGTGTCTTCACCCAATAAAGTTCCATTTAAATTATGTGACAATATGGTAAATGAATGTAAAAATACAATATGTGAAAGAGCTTACTCAATGGAGTTACTCCTGCAGTAAACTTGAAACTTGAACTTGAAAATTCAAAAACTTAATGTAGTTTATCATAGACTTTGAGAAATCATGGACAAGTATGCAGGTTATAGAAAATGTGCATCTTACATGACTAAACCATGGCGTGGTTTGCCTTTGACATGTGGGGGCAGGAGGTGGGGGTGAGGCTGGGGAGGGCAGGGGTGGGGCTGAGCAGATTGCACATGACTGTATTATTCTAACTGGTGGTTTAGCAGATACATACATTGTGTTACTACAAAAATACTTTAATGTAATTGCATTCTCCTTTCCCTTCGGTTAGCATAAATGTCTACAATGTTCTCTGGGATCAACTTTGCAGTCAAATTAGCTTCTATGTGAAGGAGGGCCACTGAAGAAAATCTTACTTCTCTCATGGTTGAACGCAACCAGTTTCTAATCCGTCTCATTGCAGAAAAGCTTTGTTCAGATGTGGCTGTCCCGACAGGCAAAGTGAGCGCTAACTGAAATAGTTTGTAATAGTTTGGGTAAATGGTTTGAGATATTTCTTCTTGAAGCCTCTGGAAAGTAATAGGAGATTCAGTACTGGCAAAAATTTCCATTTCTGCAGCTGCAAGATGAGGATTTATGTTACGTGGGTCTGCATACCGCTGCAAGAGTGGATGAATGAAATTTTTGTTGCACTTTAACACTGAATCACAGGCTGCAGCAATTTCCATAGATTCTTGTGAGAATCTCCTCCCTAACTCATCAGTAATGGCGTCCAAAACAGGTAAATATAACTGGTGATGCCACCGTGATTTTTCAGGTTCACTTTGCAGCTGCAGCTTCTTGTTGTGCGCCCTCTCTTTGACCCAAAGTGATTGGTTCAAGGAAGTCTTTAAGATGTGTTGAGGGGTTTTACAACCCTTCTTTTTGGAGCTTTGCCTGCTGGTTGCTCTGTATCTTCATCTGGCACTGCAATCTTGTGCTCTTTGCAGAATTCTGTAATTTCTTTCCACATTTTATTCCAGCCTTCTTCAATTCTGCATTTTGTAAAGTACATGTTCATGTTTTCTATTATGCAAGAAGCTTTTGCAAATGTGATATCACTGCACTGAAGTCCTTTGTGAGCGATATGAACTACTTTCAGAATATCTTGTAAGATAATTAAGCAAGCAACAAACTGCACACCGCTCATATGCTGAAAGAGACCAGTTGCTTTCACAGACCATGTTTCTCCCCGTTCACCAAGTTGTTTAAGGCACTGCATTATGGCAGTGTATTGCATTTGTACCGTAAACACACTTCTCCACTTGCATGCCCACCATGTATCGTTCAACTGCACTATCTCTCGCTGCTTTAGACCCAAAGCTTTTTTGCATATCAAGAAACACTTGATGATTGGTTGGCTCAGCAAAAACTGAATACAGTTTCCCAATTACATGAAAAAAAACCCACAGCAGTACGATTGACTTTACAGCATTCTACAAGGGCAAGGCATACCTCCCAAGTGTCCCTGATTTTCAGGGATGTCCCTGATTTTGCCTCTGAAATTTCTTCTGTCCCTCCTAAATTTGGCATTTCTGTCACTGAAGAATGGGGATCTAAATCACAGAATAATGCTAGCCATTGGTGTTACAGTCTAGTTCTCATTAAGAGAATGCTATTCATACTAAGAAGCATGTTGTACACAGCTTCTGGAACAAATATTACTATTTTTTCAGATGTGTCCCTGATTTTGGTCATTTGTCCCTGATCATTTTAAGCCTTGTCCCTGATTTGTGATGAGGGAGGTTGAGAGGTATGGGGCAAGGTTGAGCTTGTGTGCCATGCAATGTACATACACTGCTAATGGATAGTCTTCTTTCAGCCACTGCTGAACTCCCGTAACATGTCCTGACATTACGGATGCACCATCATAAGACTGTGCAACTACTGGCAGATTCTGCAATCCAGTTGTGTCTAAAGCTTTCTTTATAGCATTGTAAATGCCATTTGCATTTCTGGAAGCTGAGCAATTGATGAAGCACAAGAACCTCTCTTTAACTTCCAGGTTTTCTGCATATTTGATGCAAAAAGAAAGCTGCTCTGTCTTAAATGACCTGGCCTCATCTGCAAGTACAGCAAAAAAAAAAACAGTCTTACTCACTGACCCTACAATGCTTTGCAAACCAATTCTGCACTTCATTTTGAAAGTCAGGGCTTGCGTGGTTAAAATAACTGTCCTGCATTTTGTTGAAAGAATCGTCATATTTTGAAAAGAAATCACAGAAATCAAGGAAATGTCCTTTCACTTTAGATTCTTTCCCCTCATCGTGCCCTCGAAATGGTAAACCAAGTTGCAAAAGTAACTTGACAATGTCACAAACCTTTGCAAGATAATCGGGGTTTCTTTTAACGAGAGATTTATGGCTTGCTGAAAGCTTCATAGCCACTGAACCAGTTTCTTGACTAAGTTTGAAGCATTGCCACTTTTCCATAAATTTCACATGAAGTTGGGAAACAGCATGTTTACAAAACTTTTCTGAGAGTTTTTTCCAATCTCTCACACCTTTTTTGATAGATGAATCTTCTACATAGCCTGTCTCAGTATGAAAGTGACGGCACGAAAAGCAGAATACAGCATCTTGTTGAACCAAATATTCAATCCAAGGAAATTTTGTGTAATGGAAAACGGAAAATGACCGGTTGTGTTTCCCAAACAACGTCCTTGTAAAATCAGGCAAATGTGGTTGATTAGGCCCACTGCATTTCTCTCCAAGATCCCTAGGGACAGTTGGCCTGGCCAAATCATCTCTTTCTGTAGTATCTGTGGTAATAGAAGAGGAAGGCCCTGGCCTACTCATACTCGCTAGCGCTACCTCTGAAGAGATGAGATGATCCTCTTGCTGTGCACATACTGCAGCTAGTAATGGCTCACAAGGAGCTAATGATGTGCCTGGGCCTGTAGGTGTCGTAACATCTTGCTGCTGCCGCTGTGGATCAGGCGCTGGCGATTCAGTACAATTTGTTGTTTTTTCTAAAAAACTTGCGAATGTCCATCATCAATTTTTATTTTTAGCTGACTCAGTTGGCCGAGTTACAACTTGCAATAATAGGCTGAGAATGAACTTCAGTCGTTTAAAGTGATTCAAAGTTAGCTAGCTATGGCTAGGTGTGACTGCTCTTAGCTCAGTAGTAGCTGTGACAAAAACGGATGCATTAGAAAAGATATAAGAAGTAGACTATGAGGTATTTCTTTGTAATTTTTTTTTTAATGAACAAAAATTATCTGGTTAGCTGTGTGATAAACCAGATGAAGCCTGGGATAATATGATCTGCTCTCTGTTAAACCAGCAAGCTGGCAGTGTCTGCCAGTGCCCAGTCCCTGCTGCCCATGCTAGAGAGATGTATAGATTTCCTCTCAGAGAGACAGACTGTGAATAGTCCCAACTGTTTACTGCTGAGATTACATATAAATCAAAGATACACAGAGGCAACCTTTTTTTAAAACCATCAAAAGTGCCCAGTCCCTGGACCCTGACTCCCTGCTGCCCTGCCCGTGCTATAGAGATATATATAGATTTCCTCTCAGAGAGGCAGACTGTGAATAGTCCCAAGTACAGTCCGACTATTTACTACTGAGATTACATATAAATCAAGATACACAGAGGCAAACTTTTTTTAACCATCAAAAGTGCCCAGTCCCTGGACCCCGACTCCCTGCTGCCCGTACCAGAGAGATATAAAGATTTCCTTTCACTTAGAGAGACAGACTGTGAATAGTCCCACATATAGTCCAACTGTTTACTGCTGAGATTACATATAAATCAAGATACACAGAGGCAAACTTTTTTTAAACCAGCAAGCTGGCTGCATCTGCCCCCTGTACTTAAAGATATATTTAGATTTGGGAGATTTCCTCTCCTCACTCTCAGAGAGATATCTGATGACTAAGATATTCTGTAAAACTAACTCTGTTCACAGAACTTCACATTTATTATTTCTCTAATTACTACATTCCAAATGCAATTTGCTTTGCAATATCAACTTGGTACCATCCAGAAGGTTAGAAATGTAAATCATCACAACATCAATGATCAGTCACAGTCATCTCAGAAATATAAAATAACATCTGGAGAACAGTGACTGAAAGAACAAAACATGACATGGATTTATTTTAAGCAAGCAACCTAACCATCAATGCAGAAATTTTATTTCCTTTCCTGTCCTCTCAGAGAGACATCTGATGAGAGCAGATGAGAAAGATCTTTTCTAAAAAAATTAGTCAGTCTGTTCACGGTACATTTGTTTCTCCTAATCAGATCTATGCAATCAAACAGTACAGAATAAGAAAAAAAATCATATCAGACAGTCTCTCTGGCTCAGTCTCTCTCTCTCTCTCGTCTCAGTCAGAAAAAAATAAAATTACTGAGAGACAAGAGACTAGAGAGAAAATGACTTTTTATAAACTTAAAGTGAGCAACCAAGAAGTTACACAGTTAGTTCCATTCCTTATTTCTTTTGTTTCCATCCTGTTTCCCTTCCTAATCCAGCCGCCAGCTAACTACTACCCCTGGCCTTCCTCCCCCTACCCAGTCAGCCTCCCAAAGGCCCACAACGTCTGATGCTGCTGCACACAGGAACTGTCTGTAGGAGTAGTTAGTTTATTTAATATTAGTTTTTTTTTTTTTTAAATCAGCAAGTCAGTGTTATTTTTGTAACAAAATGACTGAGTAATATTAGACTCTGAAGTCCTCCCAGGCTACGCTGCTCCATCAACAGAAACAACACAACCTCACAAGTGACTGACTGTCTAATGGCACACTGAACATCGTGCTGCTGTAGTGAAGAGTGTACAAAAGGGGGCAGTACTTACAGACTTAGCAGCCAGGTTGATTGGTTGAATTGTGGCTGTGTTCCTTCAGCTCCGCCCCTGCTGCCAGTGCCAGCCTACCTGTCAAATGTGCCCTCTGCCAATTGGCTCTCCCTCTCATTCTCTCTCTTCATGCCCCGATGCACAGCCCACTACCACACCACGCTAGCACCGATTCGCTGAGAACACTGACTGGCATGGCCCACCGCCACCTGGGAGGAGCCTGGAGAAAGAAACTACCCTCCCCATTGACCCATCATCATGTGACGTGTAAGTGGGAGCCCTGAGCTGATCATGTGGTTAACATCAAGGTGTGCTGGTGGCTGGGCTCCCACTTACACCAATCAGTCTGTCTGCTGGCCAGATCCTAACTCCTCCTCCCATACTACCTGTCACTCATTGTGCTGTGCACGACAGCCTGCCTCTGAGCCACGAAGTTCCGAACTGCTCAAAACTGTTGAACTTCTGTGCATGGCCGCGTGGCGCGAACAAGCCTAGCTTGACAGGGCAACTTAAAGGCACAGTACACAGCCAGCTGGAACTAATAAAAAAAGCAGAGAAATGCCTGGAAATAAATTAATAGGCCCTCCCGAATCGCCACCCATCACTAAACTACCTAGTAATGTGAGCAGACGATTCTTGTGTGGGAGATGTTGGCACAGTAACACAAAATTCTAGCTACACCTATTTGTAGCTCACTCATTAACCAGTGTTAATATAATACAATGTAGTCAGTAAACACAGAACGATTTGAAAGAAATGCAAAATTGTCACCCATGAATTGACCTCTTCATGTTTTTCACATGGACACAAAATTGATAAAAGAAGTGCAATACAGGGCCATCACACCAAATATTGGGTTTGAATATCAATTTATGACACTTGTCCATCTCTACATATTGAGCTTCCTCTAATTAAACACATAGACATTGCAATGTGAAGCATATGAACAATATGCATCACCACGATAAGCCTGAACACATCTGGACATTTTTAAAGCATGCTGCAGTACATGAACAACGTGTGCAAACACAGAAGCAGCTACTAAACATTGGATAGGGAAAGCAGTGTGGCCAGGAAAGTGTGCCAAGATGCATCACACTGAACAATGCCAGCAACTATGAACTGTCAGCCTTGAACAGCACAATAGTTAGCAACTATTGGCAAAAACAGCAGGCAATAACCAGTGGTAATCACCTTGTCATAAGTACTGATTTAATGCACTATTGACAGCACCACTGTACAACTTGCCACACACATATGCATGGTATACTCAGTGGATATACATTCTCACAAGAAACCCATCTGTGGTGAAGTGTGGAGCAGACTCTGTGCCCTGGCCAATTAGAGGTTCACAGGAGAGCTCAACAGTTAGGAGAAGGCCACAGTTCTCCTACATGCAGTTCAGTAAAAATGGTTTTGCAAGATCAACCAATCACATTTACAATATGAGCCCAGAAACTTTATGTTGGTGATTTTAGTTTCCTTGTTCATATATGCAATATTGCCCTAATGCCGTTCATGGTAAATGTGGCATGGTATTTCAGATTCAGACTGTGCTCTGCACAGATGGAACGCAGGACACACAGAGCAATAGATGTAAGCTGAGGAGGAGGGTTGTGGCAGCAGGAGAAAACAGCACAGTGCCCTGAAGTATGGGAGGGGGCTGGCAACAGATATTGAGGTGGGGGGGCCACACAGCAGCAAGACAGACACACTGATGTCCTGGCCACAACATGGGGTACAGGACGTGTGGAGAGACAGAATGGGAACAGGAGGTATGGTGAGAGCACCAGAATGTAGGACAGCTTGTGGACATTGCATCCCCACAGACAGCTGCATGGGTGGAGGGCCACACAGGGGCATGGAGCAAGTTAGTGCCTAGGGGAACAGGACCACAGCTGTAGAAGCAGGAGGTGACAGCACTGCCAGCCATGGAATGGCCGCTGAATGTTGTGTGTGCCTGGCCCAACCCCACACACACTGTGACCCTGGGTGCAGCCACAGTGCTGCTATCTAGGGCTAGTAGTGTGCACACAGCTGGCATGGCCAGGTGTGGTGCATCCCACACCCAGTGGTGGGCCCATAAAACACTGCACACATAGGTAACAATGGTGCGTGTGAGAGCTGAGCACAGGAGCACTACTGCATGCGAGGCCCGAGACAGCTATGCATGTTGCCATGCCAATGACATTTCTGAAAAGTCAGAAGGGGAAGACCCTAATGCAGCAAGATGGGTTCCTCGATTACAAAGAGAGCACATTGGACAAGACGTATTAGAAATTTGCCGAATTATACAGGGGGAAATGACCTGGCTGTATACACAACGCAGGGGAGGAGGTTGTCAGGATTGTGAACAGCCACAGCCATGTCCTGGACCGTGAGACCATAGGCATCCATGAGGCTGTCACAGAAATCAATCACAGGGCGGCACAATCAAATGAGATGCCAAACCAGGTGGTGGCAACATGCAGCAGCAAAATACCAACCACTGTCGGGGGGGAGGGCATTAACGTGGCCTGCGAGGGACAAGGAGAGGATACAGGGAATTGATAAACCAGTATCAAGGCAGGAGAAACTTGATGTCACTATCCATCTGGGGATAAATTACCTGTTTAGAAACAAGGCAGGGATAGCAAGGGTGCATGAGGAATTCAGGAAGTTGCAGAGGGGGCTAGCACAGGTAGCAAGCTCCATGACCTTCTAGAGAGTGCGGACTGTCCACATCAAGGGGGAAGCTAGGAACCTCAGCAAGAAAGACTTCAACACTTGGATGGAGAGCTGGTGCAGAGAAAATGGTTTTGGATTCATTTGGAACTGTGGAACCACCTGGACGAATGTGACCCTGTACAAGGGGTATTGACTGCACCTGTCCAGTGAGGGGACGGCTGTCTTCAGTGAACAGTTTAAATGCTTTATTGATGGGGGGGGGGCACTGCTGAGCAGCCAAGAGGAAGCAGCAAACTTATGGAGCTCCCAGGGAAGATATTAAAAATACATTTAAACTTTGGGCTACAGCAAAATAAAAAGTACTAACTAGTTCCAGAGTGTGTTAGACATCGAAGAGCCACGATGGGCAAGACCAAGGGGGCTGGTGCACCAGCCAGTAACTTCTTTGCTCCAAAGAAGCAGTCCAGAGAAGAAAGGCCTACCCAGCATGGTGGAACCGGGGAGCCTACTAGTACTCAACCTGAAGAGGCCTCGCTGCCATCCATCCTTGCTACGCTCAACCAACTTGTAAAACTGGTGCAAGACCTAGACAAAAAGTTTGACACACTTACTCCAAGAATGTCGGTTTTGGAATCCAGAATGGACCACTGTGAAACAATTGTGCAATGCTCCGATACCACCATCCTTAAATCGGTGGACACAACTAATAAATTACTTAAAGAAAACTTGCACCTCTGCCAAAGGCTGGAGACCGTTGAAAATCAGACAAGAAAGCGGAATCTTCGAATCATCAGGTTGCCTGAAAACACCGAGGGGGAGGACAGCTTGAGCTTTGTGAAAATGTTTCTGCCTACCTTGCTAAATCTTGAGGAAGCTGATCCTCCTATCTACCTAGAAAAGGCTTACAGGATTTCACCTCAGAGAGCTGCTATGGATACTTCGACCCCACGGACCTTTCTAATTGTTTGCACCAGGGCTGGAGACAGGGACCAGGTCCTCGCAACTGCCAGACACTGCAGAGTCCTGAAATATGGTGAGGACCAGATCTTGATTTTTCCGGACTTGTCGTTTAGTACCTGACAACACTGTAAGGCCTTTGATGGTCTGCAGGACAAGAAAGAGAAAGAGAATGCAGCGCTGCACAGCTCCCTCAACTTGAGTCATGTGGGCTCCTTGTGTGGACAGAGGTTGATTTGGGTGGAATAACGCCTTGCCTCGTGGCGACTATGTCTGTGACTGGTAATGGAGACTGGAGTGGAGTTGTACTTGAGAACTTTGAAGTCAAGGCGACAGTGAGCAACACTTGATTAAAGTGTGTGTGTGTGGGTGATTGTGATGGGCAGCTCCAACTAAGACCTTGGCAGTTGGCTCGTGATGAGTCTGCAAGTTGGGTATTTGAGCAATTTTAGTTGAGCGGCGTGGGTGATGATGAGTTGGGTGGCTCGGGCCTCAGAGCCGGCTGTCTACGATGAATGCATGGGATGGATGGCTGCTGTTGTGCTGCCTGCCTGTGTAAGTAATAAACAATATTAATGTGTTCTGCTGTTGCATTCAGACCTTTTGACTTAAAATCATTTATTTTTAATTTTTGCAACAATTGATTGGGAATTGAGATACGCCTGGACTTCTGGGGTGGGGGGTGGGCTGGTGGGGGGCTTGTGGTATGGGTAGCTGAGCTGGCCATTGCTGATTGTTGGCAACTCCAAGCGATGCCTCTTCCAGTCCCTCCTGATAGTGATTAGCAGTGTGAGTCTGGGAGTCTGTTTTAGGGGGGTGCATGACTGTGCTCACTATCACTGCTACTGATGGGGCAGGTGGAATCATGTGGGACAGGAGAGGAGACTGTGTGATGTGATGTGACTCATCGAGTGGAGGGAGAAGAAGAGACTGGACTGGGCAGTGTCTGATAGGGGGGACTGGGTATAATAGAATGGGAGTTGACGGGGAAGGACTTGGAACTGGAGTCTGACTATTTTAGGGGTGCACAGCTGCTAATGTGGGGGGATTAGGGAGGGACTGTGGAACCACATAGAAAGTTGTAGCGGAGGGGGGGAGGGACTGGAGGTGTCCACTCTGACACTGTTTTAGAGGGTGCATTGCTGCTGATGTGGGGAGTCAGGGATGAAACTGGGTCAAATGTGGGAGGGGAAGGGGAGGTACTGGAGTTTGACACTGTTTTAGGGGGTGCACCACTGCTGCTGATGGGAGGGGGGAATGGGTAGAATGCATGAGTGGCTGTGGAGGGGCTGCAGTCTGACAATGTTTTAGGGTGCACTGCTGATGATTTTGGGGGTGGGGATGGGGACCAGACTGAATGTGGGAGTGGGAGGCTGTGCCACTGTTTTAGGAGGTGCAGTGTGGCTGTCAGGCTCAGCTGATATGGGGAGGGTCGTGGTAGATCTGGGTAGAATATGTGAGTGGAAAGGGAGGGAAGTGCTGGGTTTGACACTGTTCTAGGGGGTGCAGTCCTGCTGATGGGAGGGGGGCTGAGGTGAGTATAATGTGGGAGTGGAGGGGGAGGGACTTGAGGGAGTCTGACTGTTTTAGGGGGTGCACTGCTGCTGATGTGGGTGTGGGTAGAATCATAATGTGTGAGTGGAGGGGGAGGGACTGGACTGGAGTCTGACTTTTTTGGGGAGTGCACTGTCGCTGATGTGGGAAGGGGACTGGGTATAATAGGGACTGGAGGGGGAGGGACTGTGTCACTCACTGTGATGAATGATGAGGTGGGAATGGTTTGTTAAAATTTTAATTTTAATTCATATTGCACGCAGTCTGGAAAGGTTGGCTGGGCTCTGTCATATTTTTTTTTATAACCTACCAGGGCTGACTTATTCTGGTCAGTAACACTGTTCATCATCACAGGGATTTGTGTTTTTAGCCCAGCTGCTGCCTGCTGTCCCATTTATTTGGAAAGTAACTTGGGGAGGGGGAAGCATATAACAGCAGAGTCACAGCAGCCAGCATAGCATGCATCATGATTCACCATCACTTCCGGTTCCTTCCTGGTTGGCTGGTTCATGTGTTTTATAATAATTGACCTGGCCTGATCTATTCTGGTTGGTCAGTGTACTGTGTCTGACACTGTCTGTGCATCAAAGGGTCTTGTGTTCTATTCTACTAGCCCAGCTGCTGCTGCCCATTTGCAAGTGTCGAAATGAAGTTTTACAACTACCAGCCAGCAGGGCTAGTGACTGGAAAAATCGGGAGCAAAACTCGCTCCCGACATTTCGCTCCGTGACAACTGGCTCCCGACAACTCGCTCCAGCGATAATTGGCTCCTAAGACATCCCGCCCCCCGACAATTCGCTCCCTCGAAATGAATCCAAGTAATCTGCCAACTGGGCAGCTGAAGTGCACTGGAATGCGATTGTGTTTGCACACCCTCGCAGTCTTCAGTGAAGTGCTGGTCTGTTTTATGGGGTTTTTTGTCCTCATTTTGTATCAGCAATTTATTCCATACAAAAATTAGTGAGTAAATCAAGTGCTGATATAAAACGAGGACAGGAAAAAAAGTACTGGGTTTTTTTGTCCTCGTTTTATATCAGCACTGGAATGCGATTGTTTCTTGTTTGTGCTATTAATGGCAGGCAGCCCTGTTTGCAACCCCTCGCAGTCTTCAGTGAAGTGCTGGTTTGTTTTATACTCCGTTAACTCTCTTGCTTGCAGGCTGACTCTGGGTCCATACTAACTCATATGCAGGGTAGCTTAGTGTTGGAATGGTGACCCTGTGTCCCCCCCCATACAATGAGCTAGCATTTTGTGCCTTGCTATGGGTCTGGCTTCAGTGTCAATCATTCTTTTTACCCCTGCATCTAATGCCTTATCTCCCTTTGTTACTTAATTAGTAACTCTTACCTTCACTTTGCTTTGACTGCTCCACTCTTAACCCCCCTCAACATACAGGAAAAAGAAAGTAAGCTCCGGGATTCATTTCGCTCCATGATAACTGACCTAATTTTAGTAACTCTGCCAGGGAGTGAATTGTCAGGGGGCGGGTTGTCATAGGAGCCAATTATCACCAGAGTGAATTGTCGGGAGCAAATTGACATGTACCGGAAAAAATCCATTAGCCCAGCCCCACTGAGTTTTCCACTGGCACAACTCATGCAAGCGTTAAAATGTTTCCTTCTCATATACAAGCCAGCTGGGCTAGTTAAAAAAAAAAACTTTTACTAGCCCGATATAAAACCATACGGTAAATCTACCAGCATTTGAATGGCTAGTAGACTGGTGCCAATTTCGACCCCTACATTTGTTTGTAAAGTTGGGAAAAAAACCATAGAACAGCAGACTAGACCAGTATAGTATGAATTCTTTTCCAGCAATAGCACTGTCTTCTTTCAAGCTAACAGTTTAAACCATGAGTGAAGTAACTAAGTGATTATCTTATTCTTATCATTTTAGAAAACTGGAGTAAAAGGAACAACTGAAGTGAGAGGAACCATAATGTTCAGATGGCAGTGTTGTGTTGTGCAAACAAATGTCGAAGCCTAAGGGTTAGGGAGAGGTCGGGGAAAACTGCTGTGTGCGGTTCCTAATCCGGATTTGGAATAGTGGTGGCGGTGGTGGTGCAGTCTCATACTGAGGCTGAGGTGGGGTGTTTTCTTTTATTAAGTACGAAAGTACTCTAGGAGTCATAGGAAGATGGGGAGGCTGCACGTAAGGGACTCCAAGTCCAGTAGCCTTACTTTAATCCCTGATACACACTGTCATGTTGTACATACACATACAAGCCTAATAGAGTACCACGTGGCACATGGATTCTTCCTGGCAGGCTCAGCATTCCTTTCCATCCTCTAGCACCTCTGACTGAATGGAATGCTGCATTCTGATTTTGAACCTGCATTCTTAAACATACTGTTACACAAATGAATATGGTAGTGCAGTGCTATTTGTGTGCCAGTCTGTGATGTCCTGTTGCTTCCTTAGTGTTATTTCCCCACCACCACGTGGAGGGATGATCATGCAGGCCTATACTAGTAGGATGGTCTGTCATGGGCTGCATCTGTCAAGTTTTGTTGGGGCCTCCAACAAAACTTGATAGATTCGGCCCAAGACAGACAGATCATCCCACTAGTATTGGTCCGCATGGTCATCTCTCCAGGCGATGGGAGGAGTCAGACCCGGGAATGGGATTGGGTTTGGAACTGGAGTCAGGAACCTGGTTCCTCCCGTGAAGCTGATTCCCTTAGCTCTGCACAAGCCCTCCATTATAGTACTGCAGGTCCTGCTGCCTCAAGTTGCAGTGCTGTAGTTTGAAATGTTTTACGGTTCAACTTCCTTCTACTGCGGTGAATAATGCTGGTATTATTCAGTGTGGAATGTATTTCAAACAGATCGTAGAATCGCAGAACCGTGGATCAGCATCGCGGGTCAGTGAATGTCTGAAATATGCTGTTTTTAATGAATGTAAATAACAAATGTGTTGAAATAATCAAAAAATTGTAAGTAAACTTAAAATACATACACTTCTCTGCATTACTGGGTCTTTTCTACTTAATAAATGTACACCTCGTAGCCTAGAAGTACTTTTTCGTGAACAAAAAACATTATTTAAAAATATGCCAAAAATTATCAGGATAATCGCATTATCGCGATAATTTGACAATTATCGTGATAAGAAAAAAACAATATTGTGACACTCCTATTCCAGAGGGGTTTCATCGCCATGAAATCCAGTCTCAGGGACAAGGCTGGAAGTGCACCAATCAGGCAAAGAGGACAGCACACAAATTCGGAGCAGGCGCAGGTAAAACAAAAGATGAGCAGGCTTTAAAAGACAGTTGAGTGTACTGCAGCAGGCCAGCAGCAGCTCTCGCGGCTGCAAGGAGCTTTTTCACGGCTGTACGGAGCAGGCCAGGGTACCAGAAAAAGACCAGGCGCAGGAAGAAGGACCTGCGGCGGATCATGGGAGCTTTTTCCCGACTGCAGAGAGCAGGCCAGGGTTCCAGAGGAAGAACAGCATTGGGGCCGCAAGAAGCCTTTCCCGGCTGCAGTGAGCCAGCCAGGGCACAGGGAGAGGATCAGTGGAGGCTCTCCAGAGGAGCAGGGAAGAACAACTTACTTCCAGAAGGGCTTCATCACCATGAAATCCAGCCGCAGAGAGAAGGTTGGAAGTGCACCAATCAGACAAACAGGACGGCACACAAATTCGGAGCAGGGATGGATAAAACAAAAGACAAGCAGGCTTTAAAAGGCAGCTGAGTGTACCACAGCAGGCCAGCAGCAACTCTCGTGGCTGCAAGGACCATTTTCACGGCTGAGCAGAGCAGGCCAGGGCACAGGAAGGAAGACCTGCGGTGGATCATGGGAGCTTTTTCCCAGCCGCAGGGCGCAGGCCAGGGCTCCAGAGGAAGAACAGCATTGTAGCCACAAGAGGCCTTTCTGGCCACAGTGAGCTGGCAAGGGCACATGGAGAGGATCAGCAGATGCTCTCCAGAGGAGCAGGGAAGAACAACTTATTTCCAGAGGGGCTTCTTCGGCATACAATCTAGCTGCAGGGAGAAGGTTGTAAGTGCAACAATCAGTCGAAGAGGATGGCGCACAAATCTGGACCATGGGTGGTTAAAACAAAAGACGATCAGGCTTTAAAAGCCAGCCGGGTATACCATAGCAGGACAGCAGCGGCTCTTGTGGCTGCAAGGAGCTTTTTCCCAGCCACAGGGAGCGAGCCAGGGCACCGAAGGAATGCCAGACACAGGAAGGAGGACCAGCGGTGGATCATGGAACCTTTTCCCTGGCTGCAGGGAGCAGGCCAGGGTGCCAGAGGAAGAACAGCACTGGGGCTGCAAGGAGCCTTTCCCGGCCACAGTGAGCATGCCAGGGCACAGGGAGAGGATCAACGGTGGCTCTCCAGAGGAGCAGTGAAGAACAACTTACTTACAGAGGGGCTTTCTGTCCTGCTCACTCACACTGGCCCAGACCTCTATCAAATGCTCAGGGAGGGCGGGGTAAATCGTCAGAAAGAGTCCCACTGGTTGGCTACAAGGTCCTTACAAGCAAGTGTGAAGGAGCGGTGCACTTCAACTAAAAAACAAACGGGAGTTAAAAGTCTGGAAGGAGGCATGAGTTCTTGAACTTAAAACTGGGAAAAAGTGGGGAAGATCTGTGTGGTGCACAGTCACCTTTTGGGTATTGATTTTGGTCATTTATATTTACCTACGATCTGGTTAAGCAAGGGGGCAGTTACTGCTTGTTTGAGGGGGCTCTTGTCAAAGACAGAAAAATGTGGAGAGACAGCAGTGAATGGGCTTGGACTAGGGAAGGGAATCATAGCAGATGGGGCTGGCGGGGGTCCAAACAGCAGCAGCGGACAACACCTTGGAGGGGAAGAAGTGAGGAGAAGTACCAGGCATAGAAAGGAAGCATAGGTGATGGTGGGGGGAGAATAGTGGGCTGTACTGGCTGTGGGGCTGCTGTTTTCATGAGTACTCTGCGGAAGCTAGAGGAATGCATGATTTTCAAAAAGATAGGGAGGGTGGAGGCACAGTTAGCACACTTGAGGAGAGAGCTCCTCAAGATCTCATCAGGCAAAAAGTGGTGGCAGGAAGGATGGCAGATAAGCAAGGACAGAGGCTCTAAAACTGCAATTGTCACAATGGAAGCAGGACAAGAACGGGCAAGACATAGAAGGGAGAGAAACTTTGAACATACAAACAGGTTCACAGTCCTGGGGGCTCAGGAAAGGAGGAAATACACACCAGTGGAGGATAAGAAAGACTCTATGGGGGTGTCTAGGAAAAGCTCGGGGAAGTGCACATAAGAGGGAGAAATGGGGTTCCCAATCCCCAGGAAGGGAGGAAGAGCCAGGGAGCAGGGAGACAGGCAGGTGAGGGTCCACCAAAATGGACAAACACAAGAGGAGAGGTTAGCTAAAACTAAAACAGTGGGACACATGCGAGAGAGAGAGAGGGGATGTACCCCATATCAGGACTCCTTAAAAATGCACAAGTAGCATCAGCGAGCCCGGGACCCCTGAAAACTGCACAGGAACAATCTAGGCAAGAAGAAAGGACACAGGAGTCAGAGACATCTGAGGCTCAGGCTGGTGACATGGGGCATGGGCCAGATGTGCAGGGGGACCACATCTGCCCTTTTCCAGTCATCAGGTACCACCCCCTACTCCAGAGACCTGTTGAAGAGTGCAGTCTAGGGTGCTGCCAGTATATCTTTTATTTCCTTCAACACCCTATGGTGCACCACACCTGGCCCCATCACCCTGTCCACCTTCAGGAAGCAGTGTAGTTCTTCCAGAGTCTCCTCCAGCCAGAATGGACTCGTATCCACTCCTACCCCACTCAGTTGGCTTCTCCTGCACCTCTCCCCTCCCCTTCATTTTTCCTAGTGAACACAGAGCAAAAATAGCTGTTTAGTAGTTCTGCTTTCTCCCCTTGTATCAGCTCACCATCACTTACTCTTAGTCGGAGTATTCCCTGCTTAGTTTTCCTCTCCTCAGTGACGTGGTCAAGAGGACAGAGGGGAAGAGCCTGGGGGAGGGTTCAAATGGGGCAGAAAATGGTACGGAGGTGCCAAACAGCCAGATACAGGCTCAGGGAGACATGTGGGGGGTCAGGTAGTCAAGAAGAAGAGGACTCACAGCATCTTGGGGGTACGGGAAGTATAAATAGGGAAAGCTTGGAAAAGGGAAAATCTGGGAGAAACGCAGTAGTGAGAGGTGCCCAGAAGTAGGAAGGGGACAGGGTATTAATTGTTGGGGACTCTATTATAAAGGGTGTTACATGGGGGACAGAAGTGGCAAAATAGGGGTGGAATGCCTGCCAGGAATGACAGCAAATGAAGTCATACACTGGATCCCCTCCCGGGGAAAGAAACTGGATAAGAGGACATATCTGCTGTTCCACTTAAGGACAAAGGACCTCATGGGGCATAGTGTGATTGAGGTGCTGGCCAGGTTCTGCAACAGTTTGGCCTTTAAATTGCTGGCATTCTCTGAGGTGCTGCCAGTACCAAGGGCCAGCATAGAGGTGAAGCAAAAAATAGAGGAATTTAACAGTTGGTTAACAGCATGGTGTGCTCAGAAGGGATATGGAGTAGTAGGAGATTGGGAAACAATGTGTAGGGACAAAAGCCTCTATGCCCTGGATAGGCAGCACTTAAACATGGAAGGGAAGGAAAGGCAGTGCTGAAATATAAGCTAGAAGATTATATTGAGCAGCACTGCCATTTAAACTGATTTTGGTGGGGGTCACGGGAAGCTTGAGCTGTATGACACATGGCAAAGGGGACAGCCACCCCCTCAAAAGGCAAGCGGACCAAGTGAAGAAAATGAAGGGGGTTGTAGACAGCAGACAATGGGAACAGGGAGTAGGGGTTTGGAGGGTCATGTGTACAAAATGCCAGAAGTCTGGGTAAAAAGATCCCATATCTAGCAGTGGTAATGGCTAACGCAAGCCTTCACCTTGTGGGTGTAACTGAAACTTGGTGCCATCAGGAGCAGGGATGGGACATGGAGATACCAGGTTATATGCCTTTCAGGAAAGACAGGGAGGATGGGGGGATGCATTCTACGTAAAGGAGGGTATAAGGGTGACAGAAATACAGGTCAAATGGGGGAGGCTGTGGGCCTATGGGTTTCATTGGCAGTATGAAAAGGGGAGGTGGTGCATACCAGGGTGATTTACAGGCCCCAAACACAACAGGAATCTGTGGACAGATACGTGACAGAGGAAATCTTGAAAATGGCTGCTAAAGGTGAGATTGTGCTGATGGGAGACCTGAATTGACCAGATGTGGATTGGGACAACCTATCGGCATCATCTGCAAAGAGCAGGGAAATAGTAGCCTCTGCAAACAGCCCTCCTAAGGCAGCTGGTCAGGGAACCAACCAACCAGGGAGGGAGCAGTTCTTGATCTGGTCCTGACAAATGAGGATAGGGTAGGAGATGTGCCGGTAGGGGAATACCTTAGTACGAGCGACCACAGCACTGCCAGGGTAACAATGCAGAAACTGCTGATGTTCACAGGAACAAGGTAAAGGTGTTTAATTTTAGGAGAACAGATTTCAGGAAAATGGGGGAGTACATGGAAAGGGCTCTAGAGGGGGTGGAGGATTTAACAGAGGTGAAGGATATGTGAGAGATGATAAAAGAGGCTATTGTGGGGGCCACAGACCTATACGCAAAGAAGTTAAGTAAGAATAAGGAGAGGAAGAGACCACTGTGATTTAATGGTGTTGTAGCAGAAATGGTCAGGGAAAAGAGAAGGGCTTTTCGGAACTGCAAGGTAACGCAAATGGAGGAGGACCGGGAAAAGTACCAGGTAAGCCCAGAAGAAGCAGGGGTTGAAGTAAGGAGGGCAAAGGCACGGACAGAGGAGAACATAGCATGTGTGGTCAAAAAAAGAGGACAAAACTTGTTTTAGGTATGTTACTGAGGAGAGGAAAACTAGGCAGGGAATACTCCGACTAAGAGCAAGTGATGGTGAGCTGATACAAGGGGAAAGGGAGAAAGCAGAACTACTAAACAGCTATTTTTGCTCTGTGTTCACTAGGAAAAATGAAGGGAAGGGGAGAGGTGCAGGAGAAGCCAACTGAGTGGGGTAGGAGTGGATACGAGTCTGTTCGGGGTGGAGGAGACTCTGGAAGAACTACACTGCCTCCTGAAGGTGGACAGGGTGATGGGGCCAGGTGTGGTGCACCACAGGGTGTTGAAGGAAATAAAAGATATACTGGCAGCACCCTAGACTGCACTCTTCAACAGGTCTCTGGAGTAGGGAGTGGTACCTGATGACTGGAAAAGGGCAGATGTGGTCCCCCTGCAGAAGGGGGGGGGTGGAGGTGGGAAACTACAGGCCTGTGAGTTTGACATCTCTGGTGGGCCAGCTCATGGAGAAGCTACTGAAAAACAGGATTACCAGTTACCTGGAGGCAAGCAGCACGATGAAGCAAAGGCAACACAGCTTTACAAGAGGTAGATCCTGTCAAACAAACTTGATCAAGCTCTTTGACTGGGTCACCAATGTAGTGGATTGGGGTGGTGGATGTCACGTATATGGATTTCACGATGGCATTTCACTCCGTGCCGCACAGGAGACTCCTGTACAAGCTGACATGCCTGGGTCTGGACCAGACAGTAGTTCGATGGGTGAGAAACTGGCTGGGGGGGGAGGGCAAGAGAAAGTCATTGTAAACAGGGTGGCATCAGGAGAGGGCATGGTCACCAGTTGGGTTCCTTAGGAGTCGGTATTGGGGCCACTACTGTTCAATCTATTCCTAAGGGACATTGCGGAGGGCCTTGAAGGAGGTGTGTGTCTGTTTGCAGACAACATTAAGGACTGCAGTGGGGTGGAAAAAATGCGGAAGGATCTAAGGAGGCTTGCGGCATGGTCAAAAGAGTGGCAGCTTTCATTCAACATGGACAAGTGCAAGATCATGCATCTTGGCAACAAAAACCAGAGGGCGGTATACTGTATGGGTGGCCATCACCTGGCAGTAACTGAATGGGAAAGGGACCTAGGCTTCACCATATCGAGAGACCTCAAGGTGGCAAAGCACAGAGAGACAGCAGTGGATAGAGGCAGCAGAATGCTGGGCTGCATCGGAAGGGGGATTACTAGTAGGAGGAAGGAGGTCATAGTACCCTTATACACCCACCTGGTTAGGCCACATCTGGAAAATGGGTCCAGTTCTGGAGGCCATATCCCAGAAAGGATGTGGGAAGCTGGAGCGTTTTAAGAGGTGAGAAACTAAGATAGTAAAGGGGCTCATGCACCTATCCTACAGGGAAAGTTTAATGAAATTGAACATGTACTCCCTGGAGCAGAGGATGAAAAGGGGGGGCATGGTTGAGACTTTCAAGTATCTAAAAGGTATAAACCAAGTACCAGTGGAGAGCATGTTCCAGCTGAAAGGAAATCAGAGGACTAAGGGGCGTGGATTGCGGACTGTGGGGGGACAGTTCAAGGGGAACATTAAAAAGTACTATTTCATGGAGAGGATGGTGGATAATTGGAATAGGCTCCCTGAGGAGCTGGTTGAAAAAAAAAAACAGTGGGAGGGTTCAAAGAGCATGGGACAGACACAAGGGACTGTTGAGGGTGGGGGCGGCAAAGACATGTCCTAGCAGATAACTAGGTAAAGGGGGCAGACTAGGTGGGCCTGGCGGTCATTTTCTGCCATCACTTTTTTATGTGTCTAACCTGAGATCCGTGGAGTGGTGGTGGGGGGGGGGCAGACCATGCTTTCTCTCTCTCTGGTTGTCCCTCTCTCTCTCTCATGGAGTGATGGTGGTGTTGGAGAAACTGCTGGGGACTGAGACAAAACAGCTTGCTGTTGCATATGCAGCTTGTGACTGCTGCGCCTCTGTCTGTCTTGTGCACCACTGCACCTCCACACTGTCGGGAGCAGGAACACAGCTATGATACTTTGCCCCTTTCTGTGTGTAGTATTGACAATACACTGACTCTCCCACATGCATCTTGTAGAAATGCGACATTTCAGACCCTTGCTAAGTTACAGCTAATAAGGCTGCTGTTCAGGCTACAGTTCTGCACATTTGAAGTAGTTCCAGCCTGCCCTACGATTTTCTATGGGGATGCATCACAGTGACCGTGTAGGTATAGGCATTTAATGCACTGTCACCTGATTCTCTGGGTGCAATCCCATTGGCCCTAATTCTTCCCCATGTTATAAAGGTAGCTAAACAGTGTGACAAGGCAATAGGAAAGGCTAGCAGGATGCTTAGATGCATAGGCAGGTGTATCAGAAGTGGAAAGTGGGAGGTAATAATACCCCTGTACAGATCACTGGAGACCCCATCTCAAGTACAGCGTTCAGTTCTGGAGACCACACATCCCAAACAACATCTACAGGGTGGAAGAGGGTACAAAGGTGGGCAACCAAATTGGTGCAGGGCCTGCATCAGAAGACATATGGAGAAAGGTTTAAGGAATTAAATAGGTACTCCCTAGAATGAAGGAGGGAGAGGGCAGATATGATTAAAACATTAAAATACCTCACAGGTATAGGTACATAGAGAGAGAGAACATATTCCTAAGACAAAGATGCTCATGAACAAAGGGTCACACTTTGAGAGAGGAAATGTGAGGAAGTATTTGCTCACGGAAAGGGTAGTGGATGCTTGAAACAGACTCCCAGTAGAGGTAGTGGGGGCTGAAACAGTTATCGGATTCAATAATGCATGGAATAGACACAAGGAGATCTTAGAGTAAGGCAAGGGAGGGTGAAAACTGGAGACAAAACAGGGTAACACCATGCATGGTGGTACTGGGTCAGTGAGTGTGACCCAGTACCCACAACACCACCCTTGTTTTTTGTTCACCTTACACCACCCTTGTTTTTTTTTTTGTTAAGGGTCATGTGGGGGGACCACAACACAATAAGCTAATAAAAATTAAAGAAACTGATGACTGTAACAAATGGTGTAACAAACTCTATCCAAATAGTGCAAGTTCTTGGTGTACCCAATATTCAACACTATCACCATTCACTGCAGTGGTACTGCCACCAAGCATTACCCCGGACAGTCCCAACTTTAAGTCCGTGTTCTAACTACACTGGTTACACATAATCAAAAGGGAAGGACTGCAGTATTTGGGGCAGACAATATGTTGGATGGATTTTTGCCATGGGGTTTAGTGGGGGGAGACACCAGACCTCCATTCAGCACAAGGAATGGGGAGGGGAGGAGGATTTCAGGGCACATTGCAGCATTTGCCATTTTGGTGCATGTTATCACTGTCCCATAGGGATCTAAAAAGCAAAATTATCATATTCATTAAATAGACAATTGACTACTCCCTTAAAAATGTATTTCCCACAATATTACAGGCATCTTGCACTGATTAGTTTCATACTGTATTTTAAGATGTGTCACTGTTTTTGGTTATTTGAACTTTATCTTTTTAAGCATTGCCCCTGCTTTAAAATTTGAGGTTGAAAGGCATGTTCAGTGGTCCATAACATTCCCTGACACCAACCCCCTCAGGTCACTCATAGGTATTCAGAGTAGAGAAGATCGAAGTCCATAATACTCACCATTTAACTATATCCCAGGATTTTATCATCAATACAATAACCCTGTATGTTTCTGCTAATCAAATGTCTATCCAATCTGCTTAAATTCCTTGGATGTCTTGCTTGTTACTACCTCTACAGATAGGCCATTCCATAGTTTCTGTATTCTTACTGAAAACCAGTTCTTCCTTTTGTTAGTTCAGTATCCCTTGCCTGTAACTTGTAAATGGTGTCCTCTCACGTTATAGTTTTGTGTTTTAATATCGAGGCCCAGCTGGTTCCTTAACGAAGTGTCTGATAGTGCCTTAAAGACTAAACACATATCCCCTCTTCATCTACGATACACCAGGGAATACATTCCCAGTCTATCCTCATATTCTAATTAATCAGTATTTCTAACCATTTTTGTTGCCTTTCTCTGGACTCTCTCGAATGCCTTTATTTTGGTCTTACTCCCCTGGAGCCCAATGCCCAAAACTAATCACAATATTCCATGTGGGGCCTCACCAGGGGAGCTATACAAGGGCACCATAACCTCCGTCTCTGCTCCTAATGTATCTCCTAATGCAGTTGAGTATGCCACTGGCCTTTTTGATGACTAAGTTGCAGTGTAGTTTACATTTTAAGTAATTTGTTA
Source organism: Neoceratodus forsteri (assembly GCA_016271365.2). Classification (NCBI taxonomy): domain Eukaryota; kingdom Metazoa; phylum Chordata; order Ceratodontiformes; family Ceratodontidae; genus Neoceratodus; species Neoceratodus forsteri. The sequence goes on along the minus strand of CM028130.1, from coordinate 1,057,037,798 downwards.
TTCTAACCCCTAAGTCCCTGTCATCCATAATTTCCCTCAGGGTTATACCGTTCAGTTGATATGTAGATTTGTAATTTTTGGTCCCAAAGTGCATAACATAGAAACATAGAATTTGACGGCAGATAAGGACTGCTTGGCCCACCCAGTCTGCCCATTTCCCTACCTACTGGATAAGCTGCAGATCCTAGTTAACCAGCAGCCTACTTCTTCCTACCCCACCCCCTAGAATGGCCTTATGACTGTCCCATGCATGCTTGAATTCCACCACTGATTTTGACTCCACAACCTCCTCTGGAAGGCCGTTCCATGCATCCACAACCCTCTCGAGAAAAATACTTCCTTAAATTACCTCTGAGTCGCCCCCATCTTCAAATTGTGCCCCTTGTCCTTGCACACCTCTTTTTGAAAGATGCTACCTCTTGGACTTTGTTGATTCCCTTGAGGTACTTGAACATTTCTATCATGTCCCCTCTCCTTCCTTTCCTCGAGGCCATACATATTAAGCTCCTTTCATCTCTCTTCATATGTCTTCTGGTGCAGACCCTGCACCATTTTAGTTACCCTCCTCTGGACAGCTTCCATCCTGTCTATGTCTTTGAGACTGGGTCTCCAGAACTGCACACAGTACTCCAGATGAGGTCTCACCAGCTGTCTGTACAGAGGATAATAACTTCCTGTTTTCTACTGGTAATGCCTCTCCTATGAATCCCAGTATCCCCCAGCCCTCCTTGCTGCCCTCTCACATTGCTTGCCCACCTTTAGGTCATCTGATATGACTACCCCAGGTCCCTTTCCATTTTTGTTGTTGTTAGTATCTCACCCCCATTGTGTACTCTTCCCTGGGTTTTTGTTTCCCAGGTGCATTACCTTGCACTTCTTAGCATTGAATCTAAGCTGCCATACATTTGACCATTCCTCTAACCTTGCCAAGTCCCTTCTCATCCTTTCCACCCCACCCTGTGCATCAACTCTGTTGCAGATCTTTGTGTCATCTGCAAAGAGACATACTTTTCCTTCCAGTCCTTCTGCAATGTCGCTTATAAAGACACTGAAGAGGACCGGTCCTAATATTGAACCCTGCGGTACCCCACTAGTAACCCTCCTTTCTTCTGAGTGGACTCCATTTACTATTACTCTCTGTGTCCTATACTCCAGCCAATTCTTTACCCAGGATGTCATCTTGGGACCCACTCCCAGGCTGGCTAACCTGTATATTAATCTTTGTGGGACTGTGTCAAATGCCTTGCTAAAGTCTAGGTAGCCATGTCCACAGCCCTCCCTGATCTACTACTTTGGTCACCCAGTCAAAGAAATCTATCAGATTCGTCTGGCATGACCTTCCCGCTGTGAATCCATGCTGCCTAGGGTCCTGTGCTCCTCTGGCCTCTAGATACTCAACAATTCTTTCCTTCAGAAGTGATTCCATCATTTTCCCTATCACTGAGGTTAAACAGGTCTGTAGTTTCCTGCTTTTGCCTTGCTCCCACTTTTGTGAAGGGGAATCACATCTGCCCTCCTCCAGTCCTCGGGTACCACCCCATCCTCCCATGATTTGTTAAAAAGGGTAGTCAGTGGTGTCACTAGTTCTACCCTTAGTTCTTTTAGAATTCTGGGATGAATCCCATCAGGCCCCATTGCTTTGTCCACCTTCAGTTTTAAGAGTTCTTTAAGAACCGCTTTCTTCTGTAAATGGGCTGGTATCAACTTCTGTATCCAGAGTGTTTCTACTGTTTGTTTTAGGTACTCCCCTCTTCATTTGTAAATACTGAGCAAAATATTTGTTTAGTATCTCTGCCTTTTCACAGTCTCCCTCTTCCCACCCTCCCTCCCTTTATTAAGCCTCACTATCCCTCCTTGGTCTTCCTTCACTCCCTGATGTACCTATAAAAGTTTATCCCCTTCTTAACTGAGTTGGCTATCTTTTCCTCGGTTTGGGCCTTTGCTGTTCTGACTGTCTTCCCAGCCTCCTTTTGCTTTAACTGATACAGTTCTCTGTCCTGCTCCTTCTGAGATTCCTTGTATTTCCTGAATGCTTTCTTTTCTCTTGAACCTTCACTGCCACTTCCTTTGAGAACCATAGTGGTTTCTTACATCGTTTTGTTTTGTTTATTTGCTTCACACAAAGGCTCGTTACCTCTGTGATGGCAGTTTTTATTATTCCCTATTGTTCTTCCACCCCTCCTTCCTGCCCATTTGCTAGTGCATTCCTTAGGCACTCACCCATTTTGACAAAGTCAGCCCTCCTAAAGTCCAGTACTTTTGCCTTTGTATGGCTTGACTCTGTTGCTGTGTTTATTGTGAACCATACTGTTTGATGGTTGCTAGTTCCCAGATGGCTACCCCCTTCTACATCTGTGATCCATCTCCATTTGAGAGAACCAGGTCTAAGATTGCTCCCTCTCACACAGCACTTGTCTGTATTGTTAGCTTGTGAATTTTTGTTCAGACCTCCACATCTCCCAAGGCTGACTGAAGTGTGCCCATGAACAAGGTATTATTTACTGTGTAGCCCAGTCTAGTATCATCTGCAAACTTGAACACCCAAGCATTGTTTCTGGGTTTCATGGAGGAAATATAGATATTGAACAAACAGGGCCACAGTACAGAACCCTGTGGGACCCCACTTGTTACTTCCGACCAGTCACAGTATGCTCCCCTAATGACACTCTTTGCTTCCTATCGGATAGCCATGATGCTATCCATTTAGTAATATTACCCTCGATGTTACAGTTGATTAATGCATCAACTAGTTCACCATGTGGGACTTTGTCAAATGCCTTGGAAAGGTCCAAGAAGATAACATCCACCGATTTCCCTTCATCCACTGCACTGCTGACCTTATTGTAGAACTCCAGAAGATTAGTCTGGCAAGATCAACCCTTGGTGAAGCCATGCTGAGTAAAGTCGATGTTTTCTTTTGACTGTGTAACTAACATGATGTGGTCCTTGATGATCCCCTCCAATACCTTGCCTAGAACAGCTGTCAAGGTAATGGACTTATAGTTCCCAACCTCATGCCTGGACCCTTTCTTGTGGATGGGCACTACCTCTGCTTGCCTCCATACCTGTACCACCTCGCCTAATTCCAGAGATTTATTAAATATGGCTGTAAGTGGGCCAGAAATCTCATGTGCTATTTCCCTAATTACCTAACGATGCAGACCATCAGGCCCCTGTGCTTTATTTGGATCAGTTTCTAATAGTCTTTCTCTAATGTTTCTGTGGCCTATAATAGGACGAATGTCTCCTTTATCTAAGTTGAGATTTTTTGAACCCCTAGTTTTGTCATTAAAAACTGTTGTGAAATATGTGTTAAAATGCTCAGCCATCTGGCTGTCATCAGTAACTGTTGTGCCATCCCCCTTTTTTAACGGTCCAATAGAATTTGTTCCCCCTGTCGTTATTTATGTATGAGAAAAAGGATTTGTAATTGTCCTTCACTCAACTTACCAATTTTAGTTCTGATTTTGTTTTGCCTTGGAAAGCTTTCTTTTAGTTATTTTTAGTGTTTGACGGTGTAAGTCCCAGCTAGTCTGGTGCCCGCTCTTCTCAGCCCTTACATACGCCTCGTTCTTCTTATTTATGCTTTCCTTGACTGAGGCTGTCATCCATATTGGTGAAGTTTTAGGATTATTATATTTTTCCCTACAGGGAACATACTTCTTAACTATGGTAATAACCATATTTTCAAACATATCCCACATTTGTTTCAGATTCTGGCCTCTGAAGTCCAACTCCCATTCCCATTTTTCCAGGTCCTTCCGCATACTGCAGAAGTCAGCCTTGAGATAATTATAAATAATGGTGTTCCCTTTCATTTTCCTATCTCCCTCCATAGTGAAAAACAGATTATGTTATGGTCACTAGATCCGAGTGGAGCCAATACTGTGCACCCTAGAATAGTTTCACTCATATTGCTGAGGACCAGGTCCTGGATGTGATTCCCGCTAGTGGTCCCTTCTACATACTATTGTAACCCAGCTATGTTAAAGGTTTTCAGATAACGCAATTCTGTAGCTGTCACTCGCCACTGATCTATACCCAATAACCTCACGCTTCAACCAAGTTCCCTCAGGTCAGTGTGACCCCGACCACCAGTCCCACTCCTTCTCTCAAGCAGGGCAGGCTGCACCCCCCCAAGCACAGATCAGTGCAGCCCTGACCACCAGTCCCACTCACTTTCCCTCAAGCAGGGACGGCTGCACCACCCTCCTCCAGAGCACAGCACTCTGGCTAGATTGAACGAGGCATGGATAGCAAGTAGCAAGCTTAAAAGAGCACAGAGACCACTCTTGTTGAAGACAGACCACCACCGTGATTGAACAGCGTGCCTTTTCCTCTTCGGGGTGCTGGAGCCAATGACAGCAGACACAGAATCAGCCAATCACAGGCTGAGAGGAACAAATGGAATTGACCAATCATGGGCAGCAGAAGCACTTAGCCAATCAGGGGCTAAAGAATGGGGAACCACTCAGGGAGAGCGGGAGCACTGATGCCCAGTGACTGCAGTTTAAGGTAAAAAACATAGAACTAGAAAGAAAAAGACTAGAATGGCAACATCCCCTTCTGAGGCACATAAAGTGGGGCACCATATTGTGGATGTCAAGTTGTCAGATTCCCGCTATTATTAATAGCTTCTGACAGCTGCAGTCGCAAACCCCACTGCTCTTACAACGACAAAAAAATCATAAATGTAACTGTTTCCAGAACGGAGAGCTGTATTTGTGTGTAGTTAGGTAATGTAAGAAGGTTGTGAGGGGGTAATCATGCAATAACATGACAATTTTAATTCACGATTTATTAACAATGTGCCTGCGATTTTCTCCGTATATATGTCTGTGCACTGCAGTTGCTTCATAAACTAGTACTCACTTTAAATAATCTTTTCCACCTCCTCAGTGTGTTAATTAGTGTTGAATGATGCTCTTAAAAAAAATATTGCAGAACTAACTGAAGTGTCCTTGGGGTGAGTTATTTCTTTCCCGTTTTAGATTTATGACCCTGAGTGTCTTGGTACAGTAGATACCACGAGGTTGAGACCCTGCATTGCCCTCAGTTAGATTTTGTCCTTCATTACAGGGGAGGTTACAGTGTCTTTCCCACAGTCTGACTGCTTTTAAAATATGTACAATAAATTCAGTGTTGTTATAATAATTTAGCAACTTAATTAATGGTCGATACTGTGTCTGCCTATGCCACGAGGTGATTAAACTCAATGCTGCTTACAGAGTAGTGGTTATACACTAGAGCTGAGATATTCAAAGGGGTTGTGCCTGGTGCAACAGAGTTACACCAGGCACAACCCCGCAATGTGCCCCAGCACGATATTCAAAGGGATGCCTTGCTCAGTGCACGTCCCGATGCGCTGGAGCGCACTGCTAATGTATGCGGTGCATCTGAAGGGGGTGTGCCCATGCATATGTGACACATCCCGATATTCAGCCTGGGATGTGTGGTGCATGTGCTGGCACAACCCCCAGAAGCACCGTATACCAGGGCACAAGGTTGAGCCAGGAAATCCTGGCTAGAATGCTGGCCACCCACAGGCAGGCTGCTGTATTGCAGGGCGCAACACAGCACCCACCTGCCGTGGGTGGCCACCTACCCGGCAGGGACACCATCCACATGCACCCAACCCCCCCGGTGGTCCAGTGGTACCCCCACCCACCCATATGCCAGATCGCGGGCAGTAGTATGTGCAATGTAATCCCTGGTGGTCTAGTGTTACTCCCTCCAGTATGCCTGATCATGGGCTTGCAACATAAAACTGTACCCTGGTGGTCTAGTGGTTCCCCCCTCCCCTCCCCTCTCATCCACAGAGGCCCCCTGCCACCCAACTCCCACCCCACCTGCATACCACCTGGCAGCCCGCGGAATGACAGCTTACAGTATGCTCTGTATGCCTATTGGTCCACAGTGTGGACCAATGGGCTTGCAGACCATACTGTATGACACAGGCACAAATATGTGAATGAACACACTGTGGACCAAATGGCTTAAAGAACATACTGTAAGCTGTCATTTGGCGGGCAGCCAGGCGGCATGCGGGTGGGGTGCTGCTGCCTACCGATGACGGGGGGAGTTAAGTGGCTGGGGAGGAGGAAAACCACTGGACCACCAGGTTAATCTTTTATTTCATAATGCCTGCTATTGGGCAAACAGGTGGGAGGGAGGGCGCTTAGCCTGCCAGGGTGTTGCTGCATGGTGACAGCGGCTGTGCAGGGCACCAGAGTGCTCTCGCCGGGATACCCTCACTGCTTGCGCATGCAAATGGGATGATGACATGCAATGGCCCCGCTTGCATGCTCATGTTTTAATATCGAGGGTGCTGCCCAGTGCAACTACAGTTGTGTTGGCACATTCAGTCCTCCCTGTTTGGGACTGAACGCGATTTTACTTGGCACATGCATGAGCCTTGAAGATAGTTCAAAGGTGATGCGCTCATGGGCATCACCTTTGAATATCACCCTGTCTTGGCCCCAGAGCATCTCGACTGCGCTGCACCCCCACTTGTACCAGTGCCCAACGCAATCTGAATATCTCAGCCTAGGTATTTAACATGATTTCAACTTATATACTTATCTTTATTCCATTTTTTTTTAATTTAAGTAACATCTCCATTTTTCTTTTCAAATTAATAATATATATGCAGTTTATTACTTTTCCTGCCAGAAGTATAGCAGTTCTATAGGATGTAGCATTCATGTGTGCTTGCACTGTCCCTTTTTTTAAATACATTTTTCCTATATTTTCTATTATTATTTGTGTACTGTGACTGTAGTATCCTTAATAATCCATTTTTACGTATTCGTGTAGTGCCCTACACATTATCTGAAACCTGTTTTGATGACATAGGTTACAATTTCCAATTTATTTTATATTTATTTCATTTTGTGTTTTGCTGGCAACTTTAGCTAATGTATCTGCCATAGAACTAGGAAGAAATTACTTTTTCTTCTAGTTGTATGGTATCTGCACTTCCTTGTTTTCAGCCTGATACAGTAATAAAAATAAGAATTCTCTCACAAGCGCCTTTGTGTGTGTCTTATATTCGATGTCTTTTCCGAGTTTGTCGTGGCGAGCAGGCACAGACTAACTCATTGCTATAAGAGGTGCTATACAGGGGTGCGCCCAATGGAGAACTCCATTTCTAGGGGCAGGTCAGCGGCAGGCTGGTGATGACTCCCTTTCAGCTGTTGGGGCAGAGTTGGACAACTTTTCAAAGGACAGAGCCACATCACTATTGCTGTGGCTCAGTCCTTTGATGTTGCATTCCTGCATTGCATTCCTGGTTGCGTGTTCACACTGCTGTAGTTTACAGCAGTGTGAACACGCTGAGCCCAGGCCATCCACATGCCCCCTCGCAGTTAAAAAAAATAAACAAACCAACAGGGGTGCCCAATCCCCTGCCGACATGCCCCCCTCCCAGTTTATGTGCCGACGGGGAGGTCACTCCCGCCAGTATGTCCCCCTCAATTTGTTGTGTGCTTGAGGGTACCCAATCCCCATCGGGTACAGCTCCTTCAGGTGGCATGCTGGGAGCCCACCCCAACATGCCAAAAAACCCTGTAAGAAAGAAAAACCTTCCCGCAACAATTTTTTTTAAAACCTGTAAACTAGAAAACGGTCCCTCGTTAAGTCAGGTGGCACCTCCCCCAACCCGCATCCACCCACTGTGCACCCCACCTCCCCCTCACCCCATACTTACCTCCGGAGTATGGCGTGACGATCGTCAGTGGACCGGGAACAGGTCTGCACTCTTCAAAGCCGGCCACGAACTGAAGATATGCTGGTAAGCTGTATAATGGCATAAATGGTTTTTTTTTTTTCCAACTTTGGTGCATATCTTGGCCATTTTTGCGACTTTTGGCACCAAATTTTCCACATGGGATTCTTGGGACCCCCCCTCATGAATTCAGTCACTGTCATCTGGTTATTTGGTCCCAAAAGGTGATTTCGTGGAATCACCTTTCGGGACCAATTAACAAAATGACAATGTCACTGTTCATGAGGTGGGCTCTCAAAAAGCCTATGATGAAAATTTGGTGAAAAAATTCCAAAAAATGACTGTGTTACGAGCATGCATTGTACAGTTTCAATGCACACTTGTAAAGTCGCGAATATGTAATATTTTCTCTCCAGATTTTCAACATTGGTATTTTTTTTTTTACATCTCCTCATGAACTGTACAGCTGTCACTTTTCACATCCTGGCCGAAATGTGTTTTCACACTTCCAGCGTAGAATAGCGCGGTCGCTGTGGGAAATCAGTGTTTGAGACAGATTACGAAAATCACAGTGACACTGTTCATGAGCGGAGGTTTCAAAATACTATTTGTTGAAAATTTGGTGACAAAAGTCAATATAATGACTGTGTTACAAGCGTGCATTGCGCAGTTTCAACGCACACATGTAACCTCGTGAATTTGTAATATTTTCACTCCAGATTTTCAACATTGGCATTTTTTGCACCTCCTTATGACCGGTACAGCTGTCATTTTTCACATCCTAGCTGAAATGTGTTTTCGCACTTCCGGCGCAGAATAGCGCAGTCACTGTGGGAAATCAGTGTTCGGGACAGATTAAGAAAATCACAGTGACACTGTTCATGAGTGGAGGTCCCAAAATGCCTATTTTGAAAATTTGGTGACAAATGTTCATATAATGACTGTTACAAGTGTGCTAAGAAGCTCAAGACACCGCCGCAACGTGCCGAAAATTTATATCACTCAAAATTTTCAACATTGTCAGTTTTGCACACCTCCTTATGAACAAGTACAGCTGTCATTTTTCACATCCTGGCCGAAATGTGTTTTCGCACATGTGGCACACAATGGTGCAGTCGCAGTAGGAAATCAATGTTCCTGACAGATTAAGAAAATCATAGTGTCAGTGTTCATGAGCAGAGGTCACAAAATGCCTATGTTGAAATTCTGGCAAAATTATTCCACTAAATGACTGTTATGAGCGTGCATTGTGCAGTTTCCACGTACGCTCGTTCCTTCGAGCATTTTTAATATTTTCACTCCAGATGTTCAACACTGCCATCTCTTCACACCTACCCATGAATGGCGCGGTCACTGTGCAAAATCAACGTTTGGCACAGATTAAAAAAATCACAGTGCCACTGTTCATGAGCAGAGATTGCAAATGCTTTCATGAGGTGGGGGTCAAAAAAGGCCATGTTGAAAATCTGTAGTGCAAATACCAACAAACTCCCGGGGCGTTAGGGTTTCTAACCAGAACGCCCCCTCAACCCAAGGTGGGGCTCCAGTGCCCTCATCTTCTCTGAACCGCAGACACATCTTCACTCTTCAAAGCCAGGTCAAGAATTGAGGAAAATAGGCATGCTCTTCACTGTAATTCAACGGGAATGTGAACTTGGTGGCATAACTTATACTTTCTGCTGGAAACTGTAGTCCTGCCATTCTGTGCTTATGAACATCGATTCCAACGACGAACTTCGGTATTGACAAATGCTTGTTTTCTTCTTCTGTTACCTAAGATTCATACTAAAAACATTAAGGAACCAGAGAGCCAAAGACCCATATTTACTTCTGTATTAATAATAACAAAGGTGAAAACCAGACTAAATTTATTTGTCCAGTCAGGACTTAAACATTTCTTTTGAACTGCTAATAATCACTTCAAGCGGCAGTGCATTCCATGGTTTAGTAACACGAAGCATAAAATAGTCTTTACGAGGTAAACATTTAAAACTTCTAGATTGTAACTGAAGGGGATGACCTCTGAGATCATAGAAGTCCTCTCTAAACTTAACCCAAGACAAGTCAATAAGTAAGGATCTTTCATGATATCGTACAACAATAGGTCCCTCCTTAAATGCCTGGTAGAAAGAGGCATCAAATTTAAGGAGAGTAGTCGGTCCTCATAAGGGATATTTCTCCACCCACGCACCATTTTAGTATATCCTCTTTGCACCCTTTAAGAATAGTAATATCCTGTTTCTTATGTGGGGACCAAAGCTGGGAGGAAAAATCTAGATGGGGGCGTATGTAGGCTCTATAAAGTGGCATGAGGACATTTCTATTTCTAGATCTGATATTTCTCTTTATGGATCAAATAATCCTGTTTGTCCTAAGAATAACTTCGTTAATCTGTGAGCTTGGAAGAAAATCCTCAGATACCAGGACCCCCAGATCCTTATCTCTATCTGCAGAAGTCAATGCTATATTAGCTAATGTATAGACATGAGATGGATTATTTCCAAAATGCATCGTCTTACATTTGTTATGGTTCACTTTCATACCCCATTTAAGAATCCATGCCGACACTAGGTCCAGATCATGCTGGAGAACATTGATTTGTTCTGAATTGGCACATAGACCACCAATTTTTATATCGTCCGCATACCTGATTGTGTTAGAACTGCATAATTTTGTAATATCACCGATAAATAGCTGAAAGAGACAGGGGCCTAAAACAGAACCCTGGGGCACACCACTAGTGACAGCGCCAATATTGGAACATAGTCCATTAATCAGAACTTGCTGAGATCTATCCATCAGCCAATTGGTTACCTAAACATTTTATGTGTACAATGATATTTACATGTGCAAAATAAAAACAGGTATACCATTAACACCCTAATAAATCAGACTATAAAATAAATAAATACATAGGAAGTGTGAATGCAGCTATATCATGGAAACGTGGCATGGGGCTCTGTTGTTAGGGGTGGGTCTACTGGACATCGGAGGTTCATGGCTGTGGCTGGGGGGACACATGGTTGTGGGCTTATATATGTACGGATACAGGGATATGGTAGGGGGATGAGATGTGGTGTCTAGTGGTCCCTCTCTCACCTGATTCCCCTACCCGTACATACGCAAGCCCACCACACCTGTGTCACGAAGCCCCCCCCCAATCAGGCTATGGCTGACCCGCCAAAGTCATGTACAGTGCTCCCTCACTTATTCGCCCCTTGATTATCTGCCACCCTCCGTTATCGCCATTCTTACCTCCCGTCCTGATTGTATGTCCATGTTATTGCACTCCGTAATCCGCCTCCCTCACTGTCTGCCGTCCGCTGTTCATTAATCTTCCCACTTGCCCACATTGTAATTGAAATTGCCCTCTTTATTCTGCCATCACCATCACATCAAAATTTCACAGCGTGTTGTCAACCCTGTCAGCCCTTGTACCGTGAACAAGCGATCAAATAAATTACCCGCATGGTACAGCGTTATAGCTGATGGCTGAATGTTTACTCACTGGGTGTAGTGTGAAGTCATTTGTGCATCAATTGTTTAGCCCACTTTGTTAGCCGAGCACTTTAGTCCATCCTGTCAGCCCTTATTTAAAACCTCTTCACCTGTGTAGTCATTACTGCATAAACTGGTTTTATTAGCTTATGTTTGCCGCGCACGTTAGTCCACCCTGTCAGCCCGTCTACCCTTATTTAAAACCCTTTCACCTGAAAAGCTGAAACCTTTAGTTATAGCAAAATCTGCAAACCCTAGGTGCTTCAAATCATTTAATGCTGGTCTTCATGTAGAATACAGATCAAAACAGAAAGGCTTGGATGGACTCTTCCACTTTTGCACAGTGGTTGAATGAGCTTAACATTTCAATGAGAAAAAAAAAAAAGGAAGATTTTGTTGCTTCTGGACAATGCACCAACACATATCATCCCCAAATGTTTTGGCAATGTAAAAATTCATTTTCTCCCACCAACCACCACAAGCCACTTTCAGCCTCTAGATGCAGGCATTATTCAGTCTTTTAAAGGTCATTACAGAAGGCAGCACCTTCAGCATTTACTTGAATGCATTGACTCTGGTAAACCACAGGCACTTCTACTTAGTGATGCCATTAGGTTTATTAAAATGGCTTGGGATTCTGTTACAGCAGAGACAGTTCAAAACTGCTGGGCCCTTGTCAGTGCCAAGATTGATGCCAGAAGTTACAGAACAAGAATGCACTGAATTGAATGATCTGATAAGAACTGTATCTGGTGCAATGGCTATTAAAACAGAAATGAGAATTTCAGCTGCTGAATATGTGTCTTTTGAAAATGATTGTGATGTTTTTGAAAGTGTCACTGATGATGATATTGTAACAATGGTGGCAAATTTAAAGGTCCCAGATGATTTCTTAGAACCCACAGAATCACAAGATGAAAATGATGACACCCTAGAACAGGAGATAAAACCACCTTCTGTAGTGGAGGCAAGGGATGCAATAAACACTGTGCTTAGATTTTTTGAGTCTTATGAGCTTGCATATGAGACAGATATTCAGAAGTGCCTTTTCCTACGTTGCAAGATAAGACAACTTGCTTCTGTGAGAGCTAAGCAAATGTCTATTACAGACTACTTCAAGCTTACATAACTCCAGTTTGTAACTACAATTATACAGCTGTGATTTTGAACCTCATACTGCTCTGCTATACTATGATGCTGTAATTGTGAACCTCATACTGCTTTGCTATAATAAGCTGCTATGCTGTGCTTTTAGCACTGAAAAGCACTTTATTGCACTGTTTTTAAAATTTTTGAATACAAAATAAAGATAACTATATATAATTTATATGCAGAAAATCAAAAAATGTGTCCATTTTGTCACTGGCAACACCATAACACCCTGCTACTGGATACAGCGTTCTGTATTTAACATCACAATATTTAGGTTTTTATTTTCAGGCACCCTTCATTATCCACCACCCTCTCTTATCCACCCAAAAACTGTGGTCCCAAATTGGGTGGATAATTGAGGGATCACTGTACTTCCGATGTCAAGTAGTCTACCCCTCAACAACAAAGCCACATCCTGGTTTCCTTGAGATAACTTGGCCTGCAGTCAAAGCCTTCCCTTACTGTAAGTCTCCAAGGTCATCTAGTAGCATCCTTTTCAAACAATTTACAAAAACAGCTGGTTTTAACTTTTAATAAGGATCAGTATGTTACAGGTATTCTAGAGCTACAAAATGTAAATGCCAGTGCTGCAAGTACACTCCAATGAGAGCACGCATGCCTGTTCCTTTCTGTAGACAGTGTAGAGTACTACTTGAATGGGGCTAGATAAAAACCATGCGAAACTGATGCATGCCCTGGTAAAGGACAACAACTATACGAACCACTAGAATGGTGCAGTTAATGAATGCTTATCGTTACTATCCTTACCATTCTAGAATTTCCTGTAGTTGTCCTCCACCAGGACATGTAAGCGTTTTACACCATTTTTGTCAGACCCCATTCAGGTATTACCATACACTGCCTACTGAAAGGAACAGGTGTGTAAGCTTGCAGCAGAGCATGCTAACAGCATTGGCATGTGCATCCTCAGGCTATGGGATAGCAATAACAAACTTGAGCCTTTTTTAACGTTAAAACCAGATGTGTTGATACACCTTTTAAAACGGATGCTACTGGAGAATCCTGAACACTTACACATACTGTATATGTTCATGATGTTTGTGTGCCTCCACATACGCATGCACACGGGCGGGGCAGGAGGGCGAAACTGAGGGGGGGACTATAAAATATAAAAAAGAAATATTGTAGTGTCCTACCTTCCCCACCAAAGGACAACAAAGGGTTTGAGGGATTTTACAATATAAATGAGTGGTTAGTTGATACAGAGTATCAAAAGGGGGGAGTGTGAGGGATTTTATTTTTAAAAGAATATGAAATAATGCTTAGTCTCACATGATTTAACTAAGTAGCTAAAATAAATGCGCATGTCCAGGCTTGCTGAAGCAGGGTTACTTTGGGTGAAAAATATAGCTGTGTAGCTGAATAAAACTAGTTAGAACTGGCAGTTGCTGTCTGATAAGAAAGAACTGAATAAAGTAGAAAACAACTCCATATAAGGAAAAATGCTGATAATAGAGTTATGTGCATCTGTTGTAAGCAGAAAAAAATCAAGTGAAGCCACGCCAAGTATGTATAAAAACTGCTGTAAATTGTAATCGGGGAGCTTTCTCCTTTGCAGAATCTCCCGCATGCATGTGTAAGGTTTGATCAAATAAAGCGACGTTAAGACAAAACCCAGTGGTGTGGTTTTTCCCGTGTGACGGGAGTGGTTGCTCAGGTAATACTTACAGTGAGAGAATTTGCGATCACAGTTTTGGCGTAGTCGGCAGGATGAGTTCTTCGGTCCATGTCACCTCATGATCGGATTGTTTCCCTTGGACAAAAAGGACATTTTTGTGGAACCCCATCAGGACGTGACGCCTAGGGCCCGGCGACACTCATCATCACTGTAAGTACAAGAATACCTTGGAGCGAGTGTGCACTATAAAGGACAGGCCTAGATAATATGGGAAACAAGGGAAAAAAAATAGCTGGGTCCAGAGTTAGTATTATCTGGACCGGCAAAATGTATGTATGACAAGTTTGACCAAACAAATTACAAGGGCAACTGCACTGCCCTTTGTACTTGTAATTTGTGCTTGCTGCAAGTATATACTGTTAGAGCTAATGATGGCTTTCACAGTTCAGGCTGCTTTTAGGAGAAAAGCAGCAGCTGATTAAGTAACGTTAGATAAGCAACATCTAGAGAAAGAAAAATAAACTACTGTGGATGTACGCACAGTAGCTGACTACAGACGGGATGATTTGAAAATTCCCCCCATGTTGCCTATCTGTGTAGTTTCAAGTTTTTCTGTATCAATTTCAAGTTCCCTTGCCTTCTATAGAGGCTGAAACATTTGATCCCAAACCCAAGTACTGGGGACCTCTACCAGATGGATCTCAACCTAGTACTGTTAAAGGTTTTTTTTGTTTTTAAACTGCAAACCAGAGCTCTGGAAAAAGACTTGGTTTGGCAGGTTACTAAAATGGCCAAAAGAAAACCTTTGAAAGGGTTAATAGCTGCAGCGTTTGAAAATTATCATGAAGGTCCTGCAGTCGGTTTTCTCAAATCGGACCAGTGTATCAGAAAAGAAGAAGAAAAATACCTTGGCACCAGGTAGGTCTGAATTTTTTTATTTAAAGTTGTTTTATGTCTGTCTGTTTTATTTCTGTAATACATATACTAAACAAGGTAATGCTCCGTCTTTCTCGTGCATATTTTCTAGCTTATATCTGTGTTCTGTAATTATGTTCTGTTGTCAAGGTTGCGAGATAGGATTGACTGCCTTCGGTGCACAACATGTTACAGTAAAAAAAAAGAAGAAGCTTCTTTGCCTCATAGCTGACTGTTTTAATTGGTTTTATTTTAATGGAACATTTGTGCTGCCTAAATAGGGTCAGTGAAGAACTTTTGTTTGTAGTTGTTGGTTGGAGCAGGTAGTGTTGATGGTGAAGAGTTATGACGTCATATATTGCAATGTGCAAAAAGATTTGTAGTTTGCAAGCAACATGCCAAGCCACTGCTAGGTAAAAATGTAATGTGTTAACAGCTATAAATGGCTTTATCATACTTCTAGTTATAACCAGAAACTTTTTGCAAAATGGCAGGGTGCCATATTTTGGCTATGTGCCAAAAGGTGTAACCATGTTATACTAGATGTGTTCACTTACAAATGGTGTGTTGTACTGCATTTTAAAGGAATTAGAATGTGTTTAAAAAGTGTTTTGTTCAGGAAAGATTTGGCATGGAGATATGTATAAATTTGTTGGTTTAAAAGAGAAAAAAAAATTGTCAGTGTTACAAAACAGGGGGAGGCAGCACATATATCTAAAACACGTACAGTTTTCTAATGAAACTATGGGCATTACCTCAGCAAATTGGTGTCAAATAATGTCAGTCTTATTTTGTGTTAAGTATTTCTTTTTGTGTATGTGTATGTGTGTGTACTGTCTTGGCCAGCAGTTTTATTGTATGCTTTATTATTATTTAAAGATATTTAATATCAGTAGTGTTCAAGGACACTAAAAAAAATAACTGGGTTTGAACGACCCTTGCATGCACACTGTGACCTTTTGCACGTTATTTGACCTTCTTGTGTTTCAACATTTTATGTTACTACCAGTTCAAACTTGATGTGTATTCCATACCTAAAGCACAACTTTTCACACAAAATGTATGTTTTCATGAAAGCACACCAAGAGTGAACCATGTAATTAGATTTTTATTGCAAAATTAGTATTCTAAGTGAAGAGGAACAAACTTTTCTTCTCTTCTCATTTTTTCTGACTTGCAGCCAACACAGGCAATACTCCAGCTGAAAGGGGAGAATTATTCATCATCTCCCCATATTTTTTTATTATATTATTTTTTTTATATTTATGCAGTACACTTTTGAAAAAGGACTATTACAGCTGTTTTTGAGAGTTTACCATCTACAGTTAAAAACAATGGCTTTTGTTTTTATGTGTGACCATGGTGTAATCATTTTTTTTTTCTTTCTAAAATGCATTCTAAGAGATACGTACGTACGGTATTACCATCAATCTGGATTTTTTATGAACTCAGCTGACATTTTGTCATGCTTAGGATAAGGGAACCAGGGACGCTTGCTTCTTTATCCTATGGAAATAATCTTGTTTTATTTTTAAACTTGTGTAGGTTTAGTATTTTGTTGTTTGTCTGTGTTTCTTCTCTTTCTTCTAGAGAAAAAGAAGTTCCCCATCTTTATAGTAAGGTATGAAACTTACTAAACTAATTGTAATATTATCTTGTTATAATTTAAATTGTAGTAGGTGGGGATCATGTCACCATCCACAGCTAACCTTTTTATTGCTATAGTATTCGAGCTGTCTCTTCCACCAGTAGGAGCTTGGGGGGAGGGAGTAAGCTACCCTTCCTCCATCCCTTCCAGTGTAGTACCCACAAAGGTTGCAAGGTACATCACTGTTCCCCCCAAAGGGGTAAATAAAGAAAATGTGTATTTGCCAATAATTGTTTCTTATTTACAGGTTTTAAAAAAAGACCCAAGGTATTTTAACAGCATAACCCAGCCCAAGCCCTTCTGCTTTTTCTAGTGCAAACAGTTAAATCTCACACCTATTATTGGTACAAGGGTTTCTGCCCTCAGCAAGTAATCAGTTACGCTGGAGGGTGAAGTTGTGTATGTATGAACACAGATTCATTCTTTTGATTGTCTTTTCAGCTTTCTTATCCTGTTAAAACAAATGCAAAACAACTTTTGTCATTGCCTTACAGCAATGAATGCATTTTTTTTTTTCAACCAGTAAATTCACAGTACTCTAACATTTCTGGACTCTAAGCTAAGTTTACAGTCTATATGTGTTGTTTAAAATATATTTTATGCATTATGCTCAATACTGAAATTGTTCTATTACAAACATGCTTATGTTTCACGTTTATGTTATAATGTTTTGATATACATCTTGCTACACTGTATCATGTATGTATTCAGAAAAGTGCTCCACATGTATAACGTTTTTAATGCTCATAACCAGACCTAAGTACTGGGGCCAGCATTGCTGACCCACCCCTACAATATGTTCCAAAGCAAAATCAAAAGTAAAATTAATGCTCCGTTTGTCTTATTACTCACAGGTACACCTGAAGAATGAGTGTACTCTATGCAGGTTTTGTCATTTTAAATTTTAACAATTATAATATGCAGAATTTAGATTGTACTCCAAACCTATGCTTCAAGCCTTACCCCACTCAGTACTTTGGAGTATTTCACTATACAGGGTAAAGAAGGTAGACCCTTTCACTTGTCACAGGTGCAATAGGCACTGTTATTAAATTGGCATAGGCCAACAACATATGTATTTGTCCCACTAATTGCATTGTGTAACAGGCATATTGCTATGAACTATATGTTTAAAGCGTGTTATTGTAACATTACAAGATTTTATAACTCAGGTCTCAGTCAGGCCTGCTTGCAACAGACAGGGAAATAATGTTCATCACTGTCATAATTGCTTCTGTGATTTGAAAGCAGGGTGTAATCATAACACTGTCATGATTTATAGATGGTCAAATGGTATAATTGAACCTCGGCCTACACCCCCAGGTGTGCGGTTGATGTCCCATTTTAATTTTTTCTCTTTCTAATTGCCAGAATTTAGGCTCTGTCACACCACTCCTTACAAAACAAAAAGTTAATGGTTTAAAAGATTGTTATTTATGTGTTTTAATTCAGTGTCTAACACACTTTGCAAGTTTGCAGGTTTCCACGGTGTGGCACACATAAGATCTCCACATTCAACAGCAGTAATACTTTCATCTAAGTTGCCAAGACCTTCATCTTTTTACTTAAAAAGAAAACAACTGCCACAGTTTTGATGTTATCACCATCTTTGTGCCTGACTGGTTCCTTATAAGGACTATTGCATGAATCCAGTTATTATTACCTCTGCAAGTGTAATGTTTTCAGCAAAATTACACCTATTTGTAGAACTTTAAATCAACTGAAAAAGGTCCAGTCAGTTCAGACTCTGCAATCAAGCTTATTGTTTCTGCTTACTATGAAGTTAAGTCTGGGGAAGGGGAACTCCCCTAACTCCAGCAAGAAGATTCTGCTTCAACTGACCTTCAAGCAATACATCCATTTTCTTCACTGCCGCTTGTTCCAAACATGGCTGGTACTTTCTACAACCCTATTGCTCTGTTATGGACTGTGTTCTTAATGGTTTATTGTCAATTGTTACCTTTTTATGGACTGATAATCTTTAAGCCGGGGTGTAATCAACTACCACAACACAAATGCCATGCCAGTATGTGTGTGTGGCTACTCCATTAAAAGGACTCAATGCACCCCTGGCCAGTGTGTCTGCTAATCAGCCATCCAGCAGCCAGCAAAATGAACACTGACTTTTCTACTATGCTGGTGTTTTGTTTTTAAATTACTGTCTGCATTGCCCCATATGCCTTGTGGGGTTACCACCATTCTGCAAATGACATTTCACCTGTACTGTAACTACACCAACCTGTGGTTACTTATATAAACTTATGAACTGTTAATTTCATGGACTATGTTTTATAAAGACTTATCTGTCAAGAGACATTATCAACAGATTCTTCAATCAAGCTCCAAAGGTGTGCCACACCTCAACACAAGGTAGCATCTACCTTATTCACTCTCAAAGTGGATTCCATGAACTCTTTTTCAACAAAAATGTTATGTTATATTGTGTTATATGTGGTGTCACATGTTAGCATTTTTTCACATATTTCAATTGTGGTGTTGACATCCCTCAATTCTGTATTATGTTTTAGAAACTCATGATTTGTGTTCCGTCTGTAACCACCCCTGTACCAACTCCAGAACAGGATGCTTTTTATAAATGCCTTGACTATCTGTATGCTGGCAACCAGTTTTAAATCATATACCTATTCACCTAGTCTAACAGTCTAAAAGTAGAAATGTTTAGTTTTTTTAACCTTCAGTTATTAACTAATATCTTTACATTTATGTTCAATTTTTAGAATGTTCGAGTCCCTCAGGGCCTCCTATCTTCAGGGTGGAAAATATTAAAAGTGGTCAGTGGCCAAGGTTTTAGTAATCAGTGACCAAACTTTTATCAACAATATGTAGTTGGCTAGCCATAAAATTGAGGAAATAAAAAGGTGTAAAATAGCTAGTGTAGATTGCTAAAGGGCTAGTAAAAGGTAAAAATGGTTAGTAAATGACTAAATGATGCCAACATGTAAATTAGTATATCTAGTAGCAAAAGGCTGCAAGTGGCTAAATACCACCATGTCACTTAATATGTGTGCGTGTAAGACTTTAAAAGGGTTAATTGTAAGATTCTATACAATGAAAAAAAAAATAGCTGAAAGCATAAGATGAGGCTGTGGCCGAGATATACACAAGCTGTGTTTAGCCTTGACTGCTAAAAGTTTCTCATCATATAATTCTCTCGTGTTAAAAAAATATGTTTAACAGAAAACTGATAAGAAATAATGAGATACCACATTTAGTTGCTGGTACAAGGTTACTTTGACATTTGTAGCAAGCTAGTCACTTCTCTCATATGCTTTCTGGCTCCCAAAACAAAAGTTATTTGAGATAAATATACTATTCTGTCACCATTTGTTTTCCCCTCCAAGGGTGAGAATAACTCCCCTGTCTTGGCAAAATGTCAGGTACATCTCGTAACCAAGAAATTTGATTACAGGATGTCTCAGAAATTGTAGCTACAACATGTATAAAAAACTTTAATTATGAAAATGTATTAATGTACAGGTGTCCAGGCTATGCTGTCATAGTTTCTTGGGAAATTCCAGCCTTACATTTTTTTTCTAAGCTTGCTACACATAAATATGGGACCCATGGTCATGGCTTACAAGCGTAGTTGGTGACTGGGGTGCTACTCTTCTCCATTGGGTGACAGTACTTGTAAGTGGTCATATTGGCACTCTGGCTACTGACTGTCCTAATCAAACTTCTCCTACAATGCCTGTGCAACACAATGGTGTCACGGGACGCCACCCACCTGCCCCCTTGCTACAACCTGAACAAAAGGACCCCATAGAACTTAAACTATTCCCACTCTATAGCGAGCCAGACGTGACTATAATATAGGTGGTGGCTAGTTGATACAGAGTATCAAAAGGGGGGAGTGTGAGGGATTTTACAATATAAATGAGTGGTTAGTTGATACAGAGTATCAAAAGGGGGGAGTGTGAGGGATTTTATTTTTAAAAGAATATGAAATAATGCTTAGTCTCACATGATTTAACTAAGTAGCTAAAATAAATGCGCATGTCCAGGCTTGCTGAAGCAGGGTTACTTTGGGTGAAAAATATAGCTGTGTAGCTGAATAAAACTAGTTAGAACTGGCAGTTGCTGTCTGATAAGAAAGAACTGAATAAAGTAGAAAACAACTCCATATAAGGAAAAATGCTGATAATAGAGTTATGTGCATCTGTTGTAAGCAGAAAAAAATCAAGTGAAGCCACGCCAAGTATGTATAAAAACTGCTGTAAATTGTAATCGGGGAGCTTTCTCCTTTGCAGAATCTCCCGCATGCATGTGTAAGGTTTGATCAAATAAAGCGACGTTAAGACAAAACCCAGTGGTGTGGTTTTTGCCCCGTGACGACGGGAGTGGTTGCTCAGGTAATACTTACAGTGAGAGAATTTGCGATCACAAGGGGCACGGAGGATGGTCGTCAGTGCAGCAGGTAGTGGGGGTAATACTACCACCAGTGTGGGTGGTTGGCAGGGGCTTTGTTTTTGAGTGAGAGTCTATTTGACATCAAAGGTTCATGGCTATGGCCGTGTGGGTGGGGTGACACGGTTGGGGGTAGGGGTTATGTATGTACGGGTACAGGGATTTGCTGTCTAATGGTCCCTCTCCCCACCCGATCCCCATCCCCGTACATATACAAGCCCCCCACACCTGTGTCACGACCCCACCATAAGACCACGGGTGATCCAACACAGCTATGTACCTCTGATGTCAAGTAGCTCACCCCTCAATAACAAAGCCCCATCCGGGTTTCCCCTGACATAGCTTTGCTTGCAGCCCCAGCCACGCCACCCCCCATTTGGTGGTAGTGGTCAACCCCCAGCCAGGGCACTGATAACCCACCACCCATGCTCCCTTTTTGTAAGTCTCCAAAGTCCTCTAGTAGCATCCTTTTCAAATGACTAACAAAAACATTTGGTTTTAACTTTTAATAAGGCCCAGTATGTTACAGCTATCGTAGAGCTCCAAAATGCACATTCTGATGCTCTAAGTACACTCCACTCTGAGCACGCACTCCTGTTCCTTTCAGTGGGCAGTGTAGAGTACTAACAACCAGAACCACTCATGGACTGTGGTGCTCAGAATAAGCAATATACCAAGCGAAGCCACAAATTGTGTCACACACTCACGCCAGGAAATGAGGCATCCATTAATTCTGATGCAAAAAAAATCCTTCATTTACAAATTTCAGCAATACCAGGACCTTTGCTACACCAACCCAGAAAAACTCATTGTTACACGCAGGTGCTCTGCATTTTGTCAAGAGATCTTGACAAAGCGCAGTGTGCCTGCGTGAAACGTTGAGTTTTTCTGGGTTGGTGTGGTGAAGATCCTGTTATCGCTGAAATTTGGAAATTAAAGGACTTTTTGGCATCAAAATTACTGGATGCCTCATCTCCTGGTGTGAGTTGTGTGACACAATTTGCGGCTTTTCTCAGTGTAGAGTACTACTTGAATGGGGGTAGATAAAAACCATATGAAACTGCTGCATGCCCTAGTAAAGTACAACTACACAAACCACTAGAATGGTGCAGTTAGTGAAAATGAGCAATTCAATGGTTAATTCAGCTATTTTAAACTCAATAACGTGAGCGTGCTTCACTGATGTGCTAAGACAGGCACTTACGGTAATGAGTTTAAAATATCTATACAAACCTTTGCAATGCTCATCGTTACTAACCTTACCATTCTAGAATTTGTGGTAGTGATCATCCACCAGGACATACAAGCATTTCACATTCTTTTTTTCTGACCCCTTTCAGGAAATACCATACACTGCCTACTGAAAAAACAGATGTGTATGCTCGCAGCGGAGCGCAATGAGAGCATTGACATGTGCATCCCAGCAAAAAAACATACGAAACTGCTGCATGCCCTAGTAAAGTACAACTACAGGAACCACTAGAATGGTGCAGTTAGGGAAAACGAGCAATGCAATGGTTAATTCAGCTATTTTGAACTCAATAACGTGAGCGTGCCTCACTGATGTGCTGAGACAGGCACGTACAGTAATGAGTATAAAATACCTGTACTAACCTTTGCAATGCTCATCGTCACTAACCTTACCATTCTAGAATTTTCCAGTACATGTCATCCACCAGGACGTGCAAGCATTTCACACTCTTTTTTCTGACTCCATTCAGGTAATACCATACACTGCCTACTGAAAAAAACAGGTGTGTATGCTCGCAGCAGAGCGTGCTGAGAGAATTGGCATGTGCATCCCCAGGCTATGGGATAGCAGGAAGAAACCTGAGCCTTATTAAAAGTTAAAACCAGATGTTTTGATACACCTTTTAAAAAGGATGGTACTGGAGAACCCTGAACACTTACACATCCATGCTGTCCCCATGTGCTGAGGCATGGATGCCATCAAAGTCACAAGAGTGGTAGCAGGGAGGAGGCAGGGAACTACAGACTAACCAGTCTTACCTCAGTAGTGGGCAAGATTATGGAGACACTCCTTGAGGAAGGGATAGTGCAACACCTGGAATCCATAGGAGCACAGGATCCAAGACAGCATGGATTTACAACAGGAAGGTCCTGTCAAACTAATCTCATAGATTTCTTTGACTGGGTAACCAGAGTGGTGGACCAAGGGGGAGCAGTTGATGTTGCCTACCTTGACTTCAGCAAAGCTTTTGATACTGTTCCACATAGAAGATTGATTAATAAGCTGGATAGGCTCGGGGTGGGTCAGACATTGGTCAAATGGGTGACAAACTGGTTGACAGGCAGAAAACAGAGAGTGGTGGTCAACGGTATACAGTCAGAAGAGATGCAAGTCACAAGTGGGGTACCTCAGGGATCAGTCCTGGGGCCAGTCCTCTTCCATATCTTCATCAGTGACGTTGCAGATGGACTGGAGAGTAAGGTTTGTCTGTTTGCAGATGACACCAAGATCTGCAACAGAGTAGATGATCCAGATGGGGTGGGCAGAATGAGAAGAGATCTGGATAAACCAGCAAAATGGTCAGAAGAGTGGCAACTGGAGTTTAACTCAAAGAAGTGCAAGGTCATGCACATAGGGAAGAGAAACCCTGAAGCCACCTATAGGCTGGGAGGGGAGTTGCTGGCAGTCACAAGAGAAGAAAGAGACTTGCGCGTCATCATCACCGATGACCTGAAATCATCCAAGCAGACCACTAAAGCAGTAGGTAAGGCTAGAGGGATGTTAGGGTATATTAGTAGGGGTTTCACAAGTTGGAAGAGGGAGGTAATAATCCCTCTTTACAAGACACTGGTTACGCCCCATCTGGAGTACTGCGAGCAGTACTGGAGGCCACACCTTCACAAGGACATTACCCAAATTAAGGCAGTCCAGAGAAGGGCAACCAAAATGGTACTGGGACTGCATCAGAAAACATATGAGAACAGATTAATTGAGCTCAATATTTATACCATAGAGCAAAGGAGGGAGAGAGGTGATATGATTGAAACATTCAAACACCTTAAGGGCATTAATAAGGTGAAAGAGTCTAACATGTTTCAATATAAGAAAAATAGCAGGACAAGAGGACAGCATGAGATTAAAGGGAGGCCGATTAAGGGGTAATGTGAGGAAGTTCTTTTACACATAAATGGTGGTGGATGCATGGAAAGGCCTACCTCAGGAAGTGGTGGATATGAATACAGTGCAGGGCTTCAAACAGGCATAGGATAGGCATAAGGAAGCAATACAGATGAGTATGAATAGATAAGCCATTGACAGAGCAAAGGCTGATGGCACATTCGTAAGGTACAAAAAGAAATGGGCAGACTGGATGGGCCTTGCGGTCCTTATCTGCCATCACCTTCTATGTTTCTAAGTGCACCTCACCCTGGATGGTCATTACCCCCCCAATAATTCCGCTCACACTGGGTGTAAGTTGGGTAGGTAGCAGAGGCGTGAGGGGGGGCGACAATGTACCTGGAGGGCACACTGAGGCGCGGCATCCACGTGCCTCCACATGCAAAATATTTTGTGACACTCTAGTAAGCTATAACCCATGACAGGTCATGGGTATATAGCATTAATGCACACCCCAGGTGCATTATGAGGAATGATGGCGCAGCCTGAGTGACCTACAATCAACTGGAAACTGCATTAATGCCCAATATACCAGTGTGCCTTAATGAGGTTATTGCACTTATACAATGAACCCCTTTTCATAACTAAAACAAATACCGAAACATTGTAAAATTCATCAAAAAATGTATTTTATTCATCCGCAATAAAGTAGTTCGACCACCAAATCTTTTCAAAGACAATTAATTTTATTACTCAGTTTTGAGTTCAAGCATGCGCTGCTTACTCCTTGGGATAGTGACTTCTGAAGGGTGTGTCACTGTCTGTCCAATGCAGAGTGCTCTGCAAGGGGCTCGACAGTATCACACCAATCATCAGCCTGGCTGGTCCTGACGCTGTTTTGCCTGAAAGTGGTCTGCACTTGAAAAGAAAAAGCTGCACTAATCATGTGGTGGCTTTTTCCTTTCATCTGCAGGTCACTGCAGAGCAAACAGCTGTTTGCGTCATGGCATCTCTGCCCACCCCACCGGTCCCTTCCTGAAAGGTGGGAGGAGGCGTTTCATTGCCTGCCTCCTCCATGTCCCACTGTCTCGGTTTCCTTATTTTCTCCCACACATGCGAAGTAGGCCACAGCCTAAGCTCTGTACAGGCTGGGAGTATTCGGTGCCCGATGGCACTTTTACTGTAAGCGTGATCAATTGCGCTAGCGAATTCCCCCCGCCTGACATCGGGGTGCTCAAATGTTATCCCCCCTCCCCTTTAATGTGGCACATAGGGAGCCCACCCCAGTGTGCAAAAACTACCTGTGGTGTTTCCGACACCGGGAAGCCCACTCCCAGTGTCAGATGCTATGCCACGCTCCTATATTCTCCGACCTCTGGGTGCCCAATGCCCGGGTCAGCACTGACCCCCCCCCCAGTACTCTGTCACACTGGGAGCCCACCTGAAATGCGTTTTTGTACCTGTGGCACAGAATGGCATGGTTGCTGTGCGAAATCAACTTTCAGGACAGATTAATGACATTTCAGTGCCACTGTTCATGAGGTGAGGTCACAAAAAAGCTATGTTGAAAATATTACAAGAAATGACAGCGTTACAAGCATGCATTAGAGTTTCTACGCACACTCGTAACTTCACCACTTTTTCATATTTTCACCACAGATTTTCAACATTGCCATTCCTTTACACCTCCTCATGAACAGTACAGTTGTCATTTTTCACATCCTGCTCAAAATGTGCTTTTGCACCTGTAGCGCCAAATGGCACACTTGCTGTGTGAAATCACCTTTTGGGATTGAGTGACAAAATTATACTGCCACTGTTCGTGAGCTGGGGTCCCAAAAGCCCATGTTGAAAATCTGAGCAAAAATATCAACAAACGCCTGGGGCGTTAGGGTTTCCAATCATAACGCCCACCCTGTACAGAATGACAGGTGTCTAATGAAGTAAACCAGTAATGGAAGAACATAAGAAATTTGTGTTGAGTGATGCCTTAAAATGCAAGGCAGAGAATATACACAAGAAAATATGGGAGGCATATTACAACAGCAATGCCAACAGCGAACTTTTGGCATTGACACATGCTTGTTTCCTCTCATTGTGCTGTTTACAAATGTGCACTTAAGTTTACAAAGTCACTGAATACTTTTTAAATAACACCAAACTAAACTAACTGTGTACTGATGTTAGTCATCATGCAAAGTGCAACACACAACCTTTTGTTTTCTTTTCAACACCTTATCAACCTAAATTTATTAAGTGGACCAACACCTGGCGAACCTTAAATCACTGTATTTGACACCACAGTCAGTCACTGAGTTGTCAACACTGGGTAATGTATAATAGTATGTTGGTGGGATATTAACCGCTGTGGTTGGTGGTGCGGCTGTCTGATAGACACCTGGTGCATGTTTTATGTCACTGTACAGGTGATCGGGTATAGTGAGTGTGGTATACTACATCACTGTCAGCAGTACCATCTGACATCCATCACATAATCAGTTTCATCAATCATTTGCTACCTGCGTAACCACTGGGTTCACAGTATGATAACCAATCCTTGTTTCTTTCTGGACATAGCTTAATCTGTTCTGTTATATTGTTTTCCAGGTAAATTGTGTTTAACGAGAAGTTAATTTTTTTTTTTTTTTTTTTTTTTTTACAATTTGTCCTTACAGGTAAGACGTATTTTTACTGAGAATGGAACATTACTTATCAGAATAATTTACTTTCAAATGTCATAAATAGTAACTTAATGAAAACCTGTCATGTATTCATATAAAGAAGATGATGATTGCAGTCCTATAGTGCCACGGCACACGTCACATTCTGCAACTTTTCAACATGAAAAGTAGCATAAATAACTAGTGTTGTTTTTTTGAGTCCATGGCAATTTTGTCAACTTTTTTTATTATATGAGTGACTTCAATTCTAGTCTTTAAATGTTTTTTTTTTTTTTTAATATCACTTCAGGTGCAGCAATTTGTAGACTTCACGAAAGGCTGTTTTCAGGAGAGGAACCTTTAACAACCTTCGCCATACATTACATCAGTTTATATATAGTACTTTGTTATTTGTTTCAATTTTAAGTTTGCAAACTACAAATATTTAATATAATTTTTGGAGGACATATACATTTAATATTGGTATTGTTTTGTTTTACGGGTTGTTTTTACTGTGCATCAGAGGTTGTGAATTTGTAAATACTGTATTGTCACATAGTTTTCTCTTAGAAATTAAGTAACCAAATCAGTTTTCAGTTAACTTGTTTTATAACAGAGATTTTAGAATGCCAGTCACCTGTGCTGCATACAGATGCCATTCATGAAACACATTGGAGGCAAGGCAGTTGGGAATCACTTTCCACCAGCAAAACAACGTTGTCAATTCAGTATATGTTGAGTCATTTTCATTTGCACTGACAACTACTTTCCTTGAAAAATCATCTCAAATTACCACACTGCTGTATAACAACCTGCATTCCTTCTCACTGAAATTTAGGACTGCTGTTACATGAGTTACTAAAATCACACTATAAATGTCTTTCTTTGATTTGTACTTCATTGCTTAAGGTTTCCCCTGTCGAACAGCGATCTGCTGAATCAATGGCGAACTGCTATGAAAACGGCAACACACGGGAGAGGACTATGGATGCCATCACCGTATCAGAGAATCTGCAGTTAGCATTTCGAAGATAGCCATTTCAATAAGACTGGACAAACAAGACAACTACAGAGCGATGCCATTCCCACCATATTCCAGTTCCTTCACATGTGGTGTGAGTTATCAAAGATGGATTTAATCGTGCACTGTCAGCATTATAGATGCAGTCTAGATGGTTGTAACGATGTGAGAATGGGTACTCATTTCTAATTACACCTCCAATGACAGAATATGACACATATGATGATAGAATCATAACCACTCTTTGAAGTACACATTGGTTATACATAGTTGCCCATCCATTACACTATATATTATTCATATATCTCGGCATTCCAGGTGTAGTGATCCAATTACCACCAATCCGAGCCAAATCACATTACAGTTGTAATCTGTTTCAGTGTGTTGGTTTCCATCAGTATTCCACCCTCACACGTGTTACGTATTTTCATTACCTACACAGAAAAAGACATGTCAACGCAGCACCAACAAGAGAAAAGTAGCAGTACCTGAACACAAAGCGGCACAACCATGTTCATCAAAACAATGCCAAGAAACTGTTTCCAATGATGCCACAGTTTCAGTACTATGACTATGTCTATTAACAATATTGTCTTTCATAGCACTATTACAAATTTTTCGACTATAAGCATCAATACAGGAGGTGTTTTATTAATATAAGTAATGAATAACCAACAACAGGGAACAGGGTATTTCTTTTTTCTCCTTGGGTCCCCACCGTCGGCTACCTTCTTTCAGCCACCCACCCAGTCCCACACCAGATATCAGGCAGCTATCCCCTTCTTCCCCCACAGTTTACCCTCCATGGCAGGGCAGTAAGAAGCCCCCCCAGCTCGACTAACTCAAATAGGATCCAGTTCCGGGGAAGTGCCATTCTGAGTCAGGGCTTGCGGAGGGTGGTTGCTGTCATCCTGCTCAATCTGGGACCTTTGTTTCCTTTGTTCGATTACCCCTGGGTAGAGCATGCAATGCTGGAAATGGTTGCTGTGTGAGCATCCGCCCACAGCACGCCGCCGACTGCTCCACCCCCCCTTGCTTGTGCCATGCTCATGGCGCAACTGCACCCAGCCTCCGCTAGGTGTCAGGGAAGCACAGAGCCTGTACTCCCTCCCCGGGAGAGGAGAGCTGTCCCACGGATGCTCAATCCTCCTCCCCAGCCGATCCTCATGCCCGCCTGTGGCAGGAGATAACGACAGATGCCTCAGCCCTCCACATGCCACTGGGGCCAGCACGGAATGTGGTATTTATGATAATCGACGATGGTCACTTTTTCTTTATTTCACAAATTATATTTTATTATTTTCCGAACTATTTTATAAATATGTCATCATGGCAGAATCAGTTAATAAGCAATGGTAACAATTTGTTATTAATGTCCATCATGACAAATAAGTGACAAAGTTACATTTGTAAAGGAACCATTACAATCACGGAATGCTTCATCCACAGGAGCACACATATGCAACTCCTGATATTGAAATTTTGAAAGAAAAGCTTTGTGCATCAGGGGAGGCAAGATTAAAGAAAGAGAAGGAGCTAAGAAATACAAAGGATAGAGAAAAACATCTCCGAGAAACATGTGCTACTATCAATCAAGAGCTAGCCAGAAAGGATTTAATAATAGAGCAGCTTATGGAACAACTTCAGGCTTACGGAGGTATAGAAATATTTGTTATGGAGAACATTGATAATAATTGACATATCTGCATAGGCGTTACTGTACTTAATGTAGGGAACTGTTATTTTCTATAATTAATGTATTTCTGGTGTTGATCATCTTACAAGAGATATAATTTCATGTTCGTATTATCACAACATGCACTTGGTCTGCAGATATCCCATTGGGACTCTTCAAAAAACCACTGAATGAGTACTCAATGGAGCAATGATCACTTGCACTGACACTACATTTGTACGGTCCAAGGGCCTACGAGTATCTAAGAAAAGAAATAAAGCTTCCTCTTCCAAGCCCACAAACCTTAAGAAAGTAAGTTGCTGTGTAAAGTCATGTTTAAGTCAGTATACATTATTCAATGTTATGCACGTTTCAATCAGTTGTCCCATTTCATATTGAAATTCCAAAATAAGCATATGTGGTGTGGATGCAAAAGCCATGGCTAAGCATATTTCTCCACAACTGAAGTGCTGTACTAGCAGTTTTAATAGCTGTTATCGCATCGCAATTTGCAATACGAACCAGCTGCCTCGAGCTTAGCTCCTGACTTTTTACATCGCAAAGACTGCGATGCATTCTGCGGACCTTCCTCTCTGCCCTAGCCTCATTCTCACTCCATGTCCCCGCAGATTTCACCACCAGCACCAGAGTTTTCCTAGTCTCGTCCAGCCCTCGAATCACCAGACGTCTCAGAGCCCCAGCATCTTTCAGTGTTAACAGTGCTGTTCATGAGTTCACCATCATGGTTGGACAAAGCCGGCAATCACTCCCAGTGGTGCTTTGCACAACACTACTGGGAGTGACTGCCGGCATTCAGGCCCGCAGTGGTGAGACTGAGGATACCGTGGGCGGCACTGTTAAGCAACTCAGGATTACTTATGCAAAGAACTACGGGAGCGATTGCTGGGATTTATTTAGGGGCCGCGGCGGTGAGACTGGGAGGCACTCTGAATTGCCTTATGTGGGTGTCTGCAGGGACATGGGTGGGGAGGTTGGCGGGGCTGAGATGGGCATGGGGAGGTTTCTGGCATGGTGGGATCGAGGCTACTCATACCTGTCAACTGACCCCGATTATGAAGGTTGTCCCTCACCTCACCCCTCAAAAGTATTCTGTCCGTCCTTCACAGAAAAGAAGCTGCCAACACAGAGAAAGGTGCTATAAATTTAGACTTTAAAGCAGAAATAAAAAACTCTGTATAAGTAAAGGCAATGGTTGCAACAGCGTTGTGAGCCTAAAGATAAAAGCAGCAGTATATTTGTTAGCTGGCAGTAAATGTCATAGTGGTTGAGAGGTATGGTGGGGGAAAGTTGTGGCAGGTGAATCAGTTCAAGCTTTAGTTTTTGGCAAAGCAGTCCCGTCTGGGGAGGCTGAGATGGGTGTTTTGTTTTTTTTGGCATGTGCCTTATGGGTGGGGCTGAGGTGGGTGGTTGGCCACTGAGATTGGTGGGAGGAGGGTTATTGTGGTTCTTACAAAGGGGACAAGAGTGGGGAGGTTGTGGTACTGAGGTGTGTGTGTGTTTTTTTTTTTGGGGGGGGGGTACCGAAACAGATGAAACCAAGACAGAATGGATTTTATTGAAAATTTTTACTTAGGTTACAATATTTAAGCATTTTTAATTTTGCTAATCAAGTCGAGGCATATGCTATTCATTTTCACACTTGACTAGCACTTTCACGTGCAAAACTGCTCATCAATTTTCCGAGCTTATTTAAAAACCCTGTACTTTGTAAGTAATAACCCACTCCAGGGTGTGTGGTTACTGGGGATTAATCAACACTCTGGGTGCGTTGTGAGGCATGAGGGTGAAGCGCTTATAACATGGGTTATGTTTAAACAACAAAAAAATATAAAAAAATGTGGTTTTTTTGCTGTTTAAACAGCAAAAATGGTACTGTATCCTGCCACCTTGCAAAATAGTCCCTAACTAATAATCTAGCATGTGATTTTTGCACATAGAAATGTTACAGATTTCCCACCGAGATGGTTTGTGACATTTCTTTTGCATATTAATGTCTGCTTCCTTCAACAGGAGATTCATAGGTTCCTCACACACGACACCCCTCCCTCTGTCACGGTCTGTTATCTCCACTAAGTTACAGACTCAGATTGCCTTTTGTTGACATACTGAAAAGGGGTGTGGTGGCTGACAGGAAAGCCACAACACTTAGCACCGGAATGTGCTGCCGATGTTCACAGAGACACACAGAGATGACAAACAAAAATAGAGAGTGCAGGCTCTGCAGTCACCATGTTGCAGTAACACATATTTTAAATTGGCTCTGCGTGTCTCAGCCCGGGTGGGGACAAAAACACAGAGGAAACAGCAAGCAGCCACTAGAGAGATACTCACAGGGCAGGACACGCTGAGCAACTTCTGTAGGGCAGACTTGACCTGTGCTTAGTAGTTAGACTACTCATACCGCTCCTTGCCTGCTAATACAACTCCTTCCTGTTTGACTGTGGGGTCCAGGGGACTGTGTGTTGAGGGGAATCACCCTGCATGGCATATTCAGATGGGAAGCAACCTCGCCTCGGATACTACACCATGCTTCTCTGTGCATCCACATGAAGTGTATGGAGGGACACCAACAGCAACAACTCAAAATGGGGGAGGAGGGGCAACAGGATATCTAGGGGTTGCCTCACATTCGCTAAGCACATGAGCGGACTGTGGCACTGGCATGGGAAATCTGGGTTCGGGTCTAAATTCTGCTTCACATTTGATGAGCAGATGCATGGAATGGGAGAAAAGCTCTCTCTCCGTAAGCTGCTTTGCCCACTATATACAGTGCTTCATGTGGCTGTGTGTGTGTGTGTGTCTGTGGATTTGGGTTGCTGAAATTTAGGGAACACGCCTCATCCCACCTCTCTGTGCTGGACTTCGCTCTGCACTGACTCAGTGCTCCTGCCTCAGTAATGGCTGCCGCTTACATTTACAAATCTGAAGAAAATAATGAGACCAGCTCTGCTCACTGATACTGGTGGCTGCCCTTCACACCCACTGTGCGAATACTGGGATTAATCAACGCCACGCACAGGACTCAACCAATGGATCAACTCTTTTCCCATGTTTCAGCAACCCATGTTATAATAACAATTAATGAAC
This sequence comes from Neoceratodus forsteri, assembly GCA_016271365.2. Taxonomy (NCBI): domain Eukaryota; kingdom Metazoa; phylum Chordata; order Ceratodontiformes; family Ceratodontidae; genus Neoceratodus; species Neoceratodus forsteri. The sequence goes on along the minus strand of CM028130.1, from coordinate 1,057,005,240 downwards.
AGTGTGGACTGTGTAACTGTGCTGCTAACATGGTTTTTAAAGCTAAACACCAGTAAGTAATAATGTTATATTTATCTATGCAGTACTTGTATTTAATGCAAGGGCTTGTAAACCTTGCATACCAATGAGAATGAAGGATGCAGATCATTTTATAAATTTCATTATTGCACGATTACCTGGTATGGTATATAGTTACATGAAGTAGAAAGATGTAATCTTTTTCAGTCACGAAATATTGTGTGGTTTTCATATCTATATTACTTTCTTTATTTAGCTGGCTAAAACAATTGACACTGGACCAGGATTAAATGCATCAGTATTACAGACAATTAAAGAGCAACATCAGGAAAATCCATTCATGTACACGCAGCGAATCTGGTTACTGATGTGATGTCAATTCGCAGCTTGTTTCCTATGCTGCACATCAGAAAAAATGGTTGCCTTTGTTGACATTGGTAATGGTGTGGATGCAGTAATAATGATGTGACTACAGAAGCACTTTGTTTTTATGCTCATAGGCGTTGCTGGGCACTGGAAAGCTCCAATTGTGTATTTTTAAAGACTTTAACGGCACAGGCACAAAAGGAACTTGTAGCATAACGCTTGCAGGAACTGACAGACAATGGATTTGAAATCATATCAATGACAACAGATGGGCATCAAACAAATGTGCGTATGTGCACTTTATTAGATTGAGATTTCAATGATCCTCATAACATGAAGAGTGATTTCACAATTCCAGGCACTTCCAGTTCATGTTATGTTATTTTTGATGTTTGCCATGAGATAAAGTTAATGTGGAACATGCTAGAGGCGTATGGACTTATAAAAAGCAATGATGGCAACATCAAATGGCAGTACATAGTGGATCTTCAAGTTTCACAAGCAAATGCTGGGCTACATGCTGGCAATAAACTAACACAGAGACACATTCATTTTCCTCACAGGTAATGAAAGTGCACCAACAGCACAGACCTCAGTAATCTTGTAGTTGATGCACTTTTAATGCCTGTATGCTGATATGACAGATTTGCAGAATGTGACGCTACAGTGGCATTTATTAAGGTTAGCAGAAATAACCACGCTTTTAACTGATATGAATCCATTTATTTTGTTGCCATAACATTTTTTATTTACATGTGCTGAGCAGTGACAGCGCTGGGGGGTTTAAAACATGGGTCGAATTGGACCCACTGGTGTAAGAAATGTTGGTCTAAAGAGGAATCTACTGGGTCCAAACGTGATCCGTGTCACATTTTGAACAGTTCAAGTTCCCTTCTTTTAGATATTGTTATAGAGTAGATGCATCAATTTGGACCCACTGGCAAAGGAAAGAGGGGTCAGCTTTGAAAAGGATGCAACTTTTGCCCTTTTGTGCATGTTAGTGCTGTCACTGGTGCTAAGTGTACTCTTGGTGTTGTCAGCTTCATGCTCTACCTCAGTTACTTTGGCATCTACATGTCTTTGTTATCTATTGTCATGTATGCCACCTCATGAATGGATTACTGAACCCAGTCTAGCATCAATTTATCAGCAGTGTTTTTCTACTTAGCTGTGGAACGCTAAACTTAGATAGTTTATGCATGTCGGGGTGCTAGCATGCACGAACGATCATACCAACACTGTCCAAGACTATTTGCACACCTGCCAGACCCCTGAGCACTGGTACAATCCACGGAGCTACAAGCACAGTAACTGAACAGAAGGGATAGTTGAACAGCACTGGCACTGATAGAATAAGTGCTTTGTGATCACATGATCCTTTCACAGCCCTCACTCTGACCACCATTAATCAGATTTAATTTCATGTCATGTTACAGGTATGTGATGGATTAGGTCATTTATATTGACTTGTCCCTCCACGCCACTGTGATAAGTTAACATGAATGCCTCTTTTGGGTGGTAGTTGTTTTGAACTAAATATAATTTTTACAATGTATCACAATGATCCCAAAATTTGAAAATATCTATGTAAATTAAAGACCTTTGTTTCTCATCCTTTCAGACAATTGACGAACTATTTGATGTCAGAAGTCCTAGAGTTACAGGTTACAAAGCAGCAGTGAATGGCAGTAACTCACAGACAGTTACTGATTTCTTAAAGGAGACAAAAACATATTTACTTTCACTTACGATGTCTGAAGGGAAGCCACTATATGACAGTTCAAGGTAAGTGAATCATCACTGAACTAGAAACATTTTTTTTTTCAAACTTTGTTTATTTGCCTACTGCCATTGGTCTCTCTCTGGCGTGGACTCACAATACTGTGACTTTGCTTGTCGACCTGAGGAGCTCGGGGAGCCGCCTAAGCCAGCGCGGTGCATGCCCACCCTCCCTGGGAAAGAAGAGCTGCCTGTCGGCCGCTCCATCCAGTCACACACACCCCCACCAACCCCCCGCGCCCCTAGTCCGTCTCCTCAACCTGGGTTGCCGGTGGGAGAGGTGTGGCGTCTAGCACCACAACCCTCAGCGCCACTGGGCCGGCCCAACTAGAAACATTTTAAGTGAATGTGTTATCTGTGGATATGCAGCACATGAAACAATAAAATGTCTGTGATGTAGTTCAGAAAAATGTGCATAGTCGGATTCCTGGTTAACACTGCAACATTTTGTGCAATACTACCTGAACTGCTGAAGCATCAGAAATACATTCTAACTTACAAATTCAGTCAGGATCACCTTGAATTGTTTTTCAATGCTGCCAGAAGATCAGGTAAAATCATTTTTTTTTCTGATATGACACATGCAATGTTGCACCATAAAAGGTTTACATGTTTTTATATTTCATTGGTTTTGTAACCAATTGAGTTATATTTAATCAGTACAACACTACATGGTGTTTCTTATGGTGGGATAATGACACCCCTAGGGTGTGTTGAAGCATGAGATGAAGCATAGGATGGGGAGTTTAAGACAGCAAGTAATCACTGTCACGTAAAACTGTACTAACTGTAGTACTGTAAATTTTAGGTTATGTGTGTGTATAAAAATGATGATGAGTATAAAGAAAAATGTAATTATTATGCTTTTACATTTACGGCAGATCCATTTTAGTGTGTGTTGTAATGTTTGTCTTGAATAAAGGTGCCAGACACATTTGTGATGGCAGTCAGGGATGTATGGTAATACTGATCTTAGTATGATAATATGATGTATCTTTTTACATTAGAATTGTGCTTCTGTATCAGCAATGGGTTGTGACCTATGCAGCATATTATGTTGCTGAATGTTTTATACAGATTTTATTAGTCTGTATCATAATGAGTAATATTCTTACATGCAAACAAATACAACAGACTGGTACTAAATACCCATGTAAATGTTATTAATTTATTGAAAACAACTATCAATAGTTAATGTATTATTCCGACAGATATTTTGTCATCTTTTCTTCAAAGCTGTGGTTCAGTATAACTATACACCGTTATACTACACTAGTTTACACTAGGTGGCTAGAACAATAACCCAACAGCTTCACAATTTAAATATGCCATGAGACGTTTGCTCACTCAGTGTGGGGTAAAGGCTGGACTAACAGGCAATGTAACTGCTCAGGTCAATACTGGATTCATTCAGGTGGCAGAAGACAGAAGTATGCCTACCAGTTTCCAACAGGAATTGCAGACTCCTTTTGACGACAGCAGCATGGAATTACGTGACCACGATTACACATCACAGCAGTTAGATATGTTAATTCAAAATTCAGCAGTGTATATTGCTGGCTGGGTGGTCCACACAGCAATGGAAGTTGTCATGCAATAAATGCCGATATGCACTTGTCAGCAGAACTATCCCAGAGGACTTTACCAATGCTAACCATTTATTACAACCTAAGGACAATGGAGGACTAGTCATTCCATCTTCAGGAACTGTGAAGACTGTTTTGGTGGCAGAATGTAAGCTACGTTAGATGATGAATGTCCACAGTGCAAAGAACATCATAAGCCAGCTCTGACTAGAGCCGCAAGTGATGAAAGAAATTGGAAGCACAGATATTTTCAACCTCGGTGAATATGTTCTATTTACTGCGTCAGGAATTGACAATCATCATTACTACCTGTTTACATCTACTGGTGTCCATCTATTACACTATTCGGCAGCACTACATAGCAACTATTGAGCGGATGCGACTACACAAAAGTGCGATCAGGCAGAAACTCAATAAGACTATTCCGTTTAAAGGGCAGTGATAGTCATAGATGACACAAGAAAAAAATTGCCGCCTGACATATGACAGATAATGTAAATACATTGGGCAGTGAGTCTAGCACCCAATTAATGTTCGCACAAGCAGTGCATTCCTATCACTAACAGTGTATTTTTCAATGTTGTTTCTTCTTCAACAGATTGCCAGTGTATTGAGATGCTACAAAAAAGAAATTGCTGCCTGACAAACAAAGGGAATACCCTGTGGTGGTGTGTACAGAACCCAATTAAAGTTCGGACAAGCAGTGCATTCCTATCACTAACAGTGTATTTTTCAATGTTGTATCTTCTTCAACAGATTGCCAGTGTATTCAGAGACACTACAAGCAAAAAAGAAACTGATGCATGAAAGACAACGGGAATACATTGGGAGGAGAGTATAGAACCCACTTAATGTTATCCCAGGCAGTACATTCCATCACTAACAGTATATTTTCCCATGTTGTTCCTTCTTCCACAGATGCCAGTGTATTCAGGGACGCCACAAGCAAAAAAAAAGTGCTACATGAAAGACAACAGGAATGCATTGGGGCAGTGAGTATAGAACCCACTTAATGTTATCCCAGGTGGTACCTCCCTGTCACTAACAGTTATTTCTCATGTTGTTCCTTCTTCCATAGATTGCCAGTGTATCCAGAGATGCCACAAGCAAAAAATAAACTGCTGCATGACAGATAATGTAAATTCATTGGGCAGTGAGTCTAGCACCCAATTAATGTTTACACAAGCAGTACATTCCTATCACTAACAGTCTGTTTTTCAGTGTTGTTTCTTCTTCAACAGATTGCCAGTGTATTCATAGACGCCTACAAGAAAAGAACTGTTGTTTGACATATAATGGGAATACACTGGGGTGGTGAGTATAGCACACAATTAATGTCTACCAGGGCAGTACATTCCTTTCACTGTGTATTTTTACATGTTGTTCCTTGTTCAACAAATTGCCAGTGTATTCAGAGACACCACAAGAAAAAAGAAACTGCTATCTGATAGATGGCAGGAATACATTGGAGCAGTGAGTAAAGAACCCAAGTAATGTCTACCAGGCAGTACATTCCTTTCACTAACAGTATTTTTTTCATGTTGTTCCTTCGTCAACAGACTGCCAGTGTATTTTGAGACGCCAAAAGAAAACTAGAAACTGATGCCTGGGAGAAGATGAGAATACATTGGTGCGGTGAGTATAGAATGCAGCGAATATTCATCCAAGCAGTTCATTACAATCATTAACACTATATTTTGACATATTGTTTATTCTTCAACGGAACAGATCATGAGAATGCATTTGGCTGTTGAGCGCAGTTTCCTATTGATGTTCTTCCAAGCAGTAAATTTAGAGCAGTAACAGTATATTGTTCCATACGGTTTGCTCTTCGGAGATTGCAAATACATTCATAGATGCGTACAAGAAAAAAGAGACTGTTGGAGGATAGAAAAGGTGAATACTATTTGGCAGTGAGTATAGAATTACATCAATGTTCTTCAAAATAGTACTGTAGTATGAGTAACACTCCTTCAGCCATTTTGATTATTCTGTAACAGCTTCCCACTGTAGGGTCAAATGTCAAAAACAATGCATGAAAGAAGATGGTCATACAGTGCCACGGTGAGTTTGTTATACCCTACAGTGATTCATCAAGTAATAGTGTCCAATCACTCTCAATATTTCTTTGTTAGTTTTCTGTTACAATTTTTTTTATATTGTGCAAAAGTGAATAGTACAGTAGATGAGGAACACAGAAAAAAGCTAAGTGCATTTGTGAGTACCGTTTGACGGTAAGTATGCAGGTAGTTATTGTTTTACCAAAAATGTTTGTGTCTATAAGTTTAAATTATCTTTTTTTTCTTAGCTAGAGTACCATTACCGAGCATGGATATAGAACGCACTCAAAAAAGATAAGTACTAATATTAATAATATAGATATATATATCTTTTTTTTTTTTTTTTTTTTAATTTTAGTTTCTGTTGGCCGGGTAAGTGTACTAGGCAAATTCTGCCTATTTTCAGGCACAACCCAGGGAAGGGGGGATACAGATGAATGTTAACTGACCTTCAACCACATTAAGCTGTTGGTGGAATTTTTAGTGAACGGGTGGAAATTTGGCCAAGACACCAGGGAAATTCCCCATCTCTGCTGATAAGGGGAGCTGCTGGAGCTATGGCCTCTGTTTCGGATGGTCATTCTGCTGGTAGCCCTGTAGCACAGATCTCCTTCCCTACAGGTCCATCCCAGGAAATCAATCTCAATCATGATCTTGCTATTTTGGAACCTATGTTGGTGGATGCCATGAGCGACACTGAAAATTTGCCTTCTGGTTTGCTTTCAAAAACAAGTTGTGGTTGAAAAATATGCTGAGAACAAATAGAGAATTGGTAATGGCTATAATTTCGGCAGAAGAGCAACCCATTATGGATGTTCCACCGAGTTACCTGTGGAAGTAGAACTGCATTTGGATGCTAGCACAAGCCCTGTTTCCAGTTTTGATGTGCTTTCTCCAGCACAACTCCTGAGCAAATGTTGAAGTCAGGTGAGCTGCTTGTCAAAATACCTGATGACGACAAGCATCAAGCGATGGCCACCCAGCTGATTCTGAAACCTGTGCTTGTGAAACATGGCAGCTACTCATGCCACTGACATTCGGACTGAGTCTACTAATTTCAGGCATGATCCTGTAAGTAATTCTAATGATTCTTCCAACAATAATTCAGAGAAATTGGGCAGGGATTTAGGCCTGAGAATAGGAGGTCGGATACTGCAGAAATAGATATTCAGCCTACGAACAGAATCTCCTGCTCACTAGAACGTTCATTGAGGAGTGCTGGGTGGACAGGAGCATCGAGCCACTGGGTGCCAGATCCAGCCCAATTCCAGGAATACAGAACCCTTCCTCAGAATTACAACAAGCAGTGATTCAAGTGCAAAACCAGATGTTTGTGACTGATTCAGACATGGACTTGAATGCTGACGATGTACAGCCTGAGGATTCTGTACCAACAGATTTACTGAAACTCCTGACGGTTTCTAGCTCTTCATCGGGGATGAAGGGCCCAGTACTGCCCCCCAACTTGGGGAGAATGGATGGACGTGGAAGCAACCCCACAGATGGATTCTCGGACAAAGTCAAAACTACATGGAGGAATTTAGAAAGAGAGACAATTTATGGGACAGCCTCCTCCAATGCAAAGGAGAAATGCGATTTGACTGCAGTATATGGGAGACCACTGGCGTTCCTGACAGACTTTATGTGGAAAAATCTGATAAAAGCGGTCTTTGGAGTTTCACTAATGAAATTCTGCACTATTCACGTTTCTGGTGACAGTCTGTACGATATTAGTTTTAAAACTCCTCAGGACCTAGACAGGTTTTGGACCAAATTTGAAAAAGTACACTACATAGCTCTCTGGCTACCTTTCCAAGCAATACCACTGACTAAACCCTCATCGAAAATGTTACGGTATTGTTCAGAAATGAGAATGTAGCAGTGCACACATTGTACATTGGTTACAACAAAGATGTTTTGGGGTCTCCACATCCGATTTTTGATGATGAACACTTATGGACAGGTGGATGGAAATTTAAGGTTCATTTACATCATAGCAACATAAGCCCATACATCTGCCTAATAGTTTATTCCTGGGGAGGAGAGGGGTCTGTTTCTATGCAGGACAACCTAGAACCTGCTTTAAATGTGGGTCTTACATACATTTGAGTTCAGCCTGTGACCGGCTGAGATGTAATCTGTGCCTTTCATATGTTCATACTAGTACCGATTGCCAGAATGAGCTCAAATGCAACTTATGAGAGGAACTTGGTCATGCTTTCAAGACTTGTCCATGGGCAACTCATAACAGGAATGATTGCCCAACCAGGATGTTATCCTAACTAAGGCACAAAAAAGAACATTGCAGCACAGAAAAATGTCCATACTAATGATACTCAGGCCACTGCAGAAACTGCTGCTCCTTCTGCTGCAGTTCAAATATCTGTACCCCCAAGAGGTACTACAGGCTAGAATATCTCAAGATGAGATGCCTATGGCCCAGGAAGTAGTAAATTCAGACATAAGGGAGGCAGAGGAGTCTGTGGTCACTGAGCCTGCAGAGGACCCCTTGGTTATGCCCCCCCCCGACACAGGGGTGACTACTAAGAAAAGAGCCATGAGACAGGCCAGAACAAGATCCAAGATGGCAAAAGCATCCTCCCCTGATACTACAATTCCCCTGAGCAATAAGTTTAAGGTGTTACCTAAAGGTTCACAGGAATCTGAACAAGGAGGGAAGTCTGAAACCTCATCTCAACCCCTTCTTACTTCTGATTCAGAGGGGGAGATGAGGTGCAAGTCTGGGGACAAAGCGAGGCCTAAGCGGCTTGGGGTTAGGCCTAGAAGGTGTACTAGGTCGTGGGAAAACCACCTGAACCATTTTAAATGCCACACAACTCAGCGCTGAGCATAGAAACTCTGAACACTAACAGCATTAAGAATGCTCGACGCCGATTAATTACCGGAAGCAGTTTGAAGGACCTAAATTTTAATATCTGTTTTTTACAAGACACCAGACTGAATACTTTATCACTGGTTCAGGCAGCAAAAAAAACTGTGGGGTTGAGGGCCTGCTTTTTTTTTTCTTTTGGAGCAGACACCTATGATGGTGTAGGGATTCTATTACGGGTGACTGGTTTACAGTAACTAGATTAGTGGAAATCCTTTCAGGAAGAGCTCTTCTACTTGACTTTTATACCAAAACACTGCTTGGAGAGCAATAAATATAAATACATATATATATATATATATATATATATATACACAGGGTTTTAAATAATTGATTAGCAGTTTTTCCTTGGGACAATGCAAACTGTACAGAAAGTATTTATATAGGTTTTCTAGAAGTGTTATGTTTGTTAAACACAGTGAGGCAAGTGCTATGCATTTTCACAATGTTTTAGCACTTTTATGAGCAAAAGCTAATCAATTTTTGAGTTAAATAAATCCTGATATATATATATATATATACACACACACACTCCCCTACGGAGAAAAAACAGGGTAGATTTATCTACTTCTATAAGCCATATTTGTTTACTACCAAGAATGTTATTTGAAGGGAGATTTTAATTGTGGTCTGACTAGACAAGATAGTGGGGCACCCATGGGGAAAGACTATTGTGATACTACTTGTCTCAAAACATATACTTACAAGTTATAAATTAAAAGATGCACATAGAATTTGCCATACGCGGGGGCACCTTCTATAAAGGACGTCTTTCCACTAGGATCAACTTTGTTTTTACGTCTCACCAGGTGACAGTATTGCAAGCTAAAATCATTCCGTTTGAAATATCAGATCATTTCATTCTGACAACCACTTTGAGCATAGGGGAACATGTTCCTCAAGGGAAAGGACACTGGAAGTTCAATATCTCCTTACTGGATAATGATCATCTCAAGAATTCTATTCAGGAGCTCCTGAAAGACGGTATGTCCCTGGCTGGTCTAACAGAGGATCTAAGTGTATGGTGGGTGGAGACAAAGCATGAAATTAAGACATTAGTAACACAATTTTCTATAGCACATAACACAAACCAATATAAAAGATACCTTGCCTTGCGTTTTCAGCTAGAAAAACTGTACTCAAATATTAATACACAGTACACAAATTTAACTCCCCAAATTAATATTGTAAAAAAAGAAATGGAGGCTCTACACTATTCTAGGGCTGCATCGATGTTGAATGAACATAGGCTCTACTCCCAGGAAAAAAAGGGTTTGGAGATGCTTTTGATAGTAGTAACAAAGGGTAATGGATAGAACTTTAACTGAAGTGAGAACTCAAGAAGGTAATTTAAAGGGACACTGTCAACCCCTAGGCCTCAAAATGTCCCTTAGTTTAAAAACATATTTTATGATTGCCAATATTCTGTAAAGATTGTTGATGTTGCTGGTAGTTTGATTTAAACTCATATTTTCTTTACAAAAGTAAAAACAGACTGCCTAACATACTGGTGTTATCACACCAAAACAGGTTTGTTTACATTCCTTAATCAGCTCCAATTCATCTTTCCTGGACTTGGGAACACCCACAAAACATTCTAGCAACTCAGGATGCAGTGGAGTTTAGGAGGCTACTGCCTTATGAGTGACCTGAACTGTTTGGGTGTGTTTCTAATGCCCAGGAGGTATACAGTAAGAACAGAACTAGGATTGTAAACAAAAACAAGGTTGTTTATAAATATACATTGCCATGCATTTCAGTTATTCTAAGCAAGGAGACAGACAAAACAAACAGCAACATCAGTGAATTCTAGAGAGGTAAGCAATCATAAATGTGAGGTTTCAACTAGAAATAATATGATGAAAACAGGTTGACAGTGTCCCTTTAATCACTACCACACCAGAGATTTTAAGAGAGGTTTCTAATTACTTCGGATATGTATACAGCCCCAAACATAGAAGATCAAAACATTCTGAATTTTCTGTCTTCTACAGAGACCTGATTACCCAAGGGAGCTTATCCTCAACTCACTGCACCCATAACCGAACAAGAAGTACAGCTAGCAATCTCAAAATAAAAATAACACTGCCCCAGGACTAGATGGTCTACCAATGGAATATTATAAAACTTTAGCCCCATCCTCAGTATTGTACTTTCAGAAGTGTATAACTGGATCTTGCAAAATTGGAAGATAAGATTTTCATATCGGCATAGTAGTACAAATTTTGATTTACCAAAAGAATGATAGAAGTAATTTAAATAATTGGAAATCTTTGAGTTTACTCAATACTGATATGAAAATCTTAATGAAAATCCTTACTGCTAGATTAGTACAAATAGACCCTTATTTAATTATGTTAACCCAGACATGTTCGATCCCTGGTAGATCTACTGAAGATAATCTCCCTCTTGTTAGGGAAATAATTGAGCAGGGAAAGGAAAATAAAATTAGTGGTTACATCATGTCAATAGATCAAGAAAAGGCATTCGATGAAGTCCCACATCACTTTATTACACACGTCCTATTAGCTTATGGTATTCCTGTAGTCCTTTGTTCTTGGATTAGCCTATTATATCAAATGACAACAGTTAAACCTTTGTTAATGGATATTTAGGCTCCTATATTCCTATTATTAGAGGGGTGACGGGTGCCCCATGAGCCCTGCTGTATGTATTTTGCTTAGACCCTTTCTAAGACTAATACACCAGGATAGGTTCTATACTGAGTATTCAACCCAAAGGTGGAACACTAGCTGTTAAAACTGCTGCATATGCAAACAATGTATTTGTTTTTATTGCTGATTTTAATTCAGGACATAAGGTATTACAGCAAGCTGAGATTTATCTCCAGCTGCTGGGGCCTGTATAAATAAAAGTAAAAGTAGTATATACCCTATCAGTGATCTAACTCCATCCCTGATTCTTTACAAAATATACCTGTGTCAAAAGAACCTCTAAAAATTTAGGCATTCTGTTTGGAAGGGGGGATAATTATTTCCTGAATTGGAATACAAAGTTAGATTTTGCTAAGCATAAAGCTGCCATATGGAAATCTTGGCAACAAACAAAGCAGAAGAAGGTTACATTGGTTAAAACCTTCTTACTACCCATATTTTTATAACTGAGTGTCATACACCCGATTCCGCAGTCTCTAGAAACCACACTGTTAAGTCTATTCTTCCAAACTATCTGGGGAAGTAGCCTAATCCAATTAAAAGGGATATTCTTTATCTGCCCATAACACAAGGTGGACTGAATTTAGTAAACCCCATCTCTTTCTATTTCAGTATATATTTTCACAAAAATATAACTGATTTATCTAGACCTCATAGTAGAGCATGGATACTGTTTGCAGATTACTGGTTAAGACCCTTTTTTGAACTTTGGACCTCACAATCAGGGTTGCCCCGTAATGCAAAATCATACCCAGTTCATTTTCAGCCTGTCATTAAAAAACTAAAAAAATGGAATCTATTGTCAGAACAGGTAATAGCAAAACCTAGGAAAGTAATCTATTCAACCATTCAACTACAGGGTCGTGCCATAGTCCCAGAATTTAAAGGGATACCAGTACAACATCATAGGAAGGTATTAAAGGCCTTGCAGGACAAAAGGATCCCTCCCAGAATATGGGATATTACTTGGCTAAGTAGCCATGGCAGACTTAATCTAAAGGGGAATGCTAAACACAAGAGTCTTTCAGAAGGAATGTCCAAGGTTAACGGTGTGTGGCTCAGGAAGAAATAATGCAGCATTTTGTTACAATGCCCCTATGTACAAGAAGTATAGTTGGAAACATCTTTCTACACAATGGGGAGGTTAAATTGGCAGAAAGTTACATATATGGAAGTAGTGGGTGGATTTCTATTGACACAACATAACATGGATGCTGGATTTGTTAGACTATTTTTCGCTTTCTTAAAATTTGTTTTGTGGCAAACTCAGTGTACATTTATTTTGCAACAAGTATACCAAGATCCTGTAAGTGTTGTAGAAAGAATTGAGCATGAACTGTATAACTACTGTCTTTGGGAAAACATCATCTGATATACCATGAATGGATTGCAAGATGGAAAACAGTACCATTTTAAAAGATAAGATTGGTTGAAAAGTTATTTTCAGTACATAGTTTTTCGTTAAGTATATATAGGCAAGATTTCTATGAATGTATTCTTGATTTGCTCTTCTATGTGTATTAATAATGTTTGTTGATATGTTTTGTGAAGCTTTATAATAAAACTTTCCCCTACTCTTTTTGAGAAGTGCCATATGATCTTTAACATCCATCTGAACTACAACTTTTTAGTATCACAGCCAAAAGACAGAATCTCAGGAGTGCAGCACACCCCTCATGTTGCACTACAGTGTCAGTATTGGGATTTAACTCAAGTGCCTGGTGTGGGGATAGAACCCACAGCCTTCTGATCTCACAGCCTCAGAGGCAAGTGTGCTACCTACTGAGCCACTGACACTGATATAAGTGTAGCTGTATTTTTAAGTAAATGTATGACAATAAACCAAATAATTATACTAACTGATTTGTACTGGACATCATAAATATGTCATCATGTGTAAAAAATGTTAAATAATTCTGTGCAACACCATTAAATAAATGTGGAACAAAAGTACTATATTTGTCTACAGAGAGTGGTAACAGGAACAACAGTATCTGCAAGACATAGTATATTTATTTATTTAGTTTTTGTTAATCGGGTAGGTGCACTAGCCATAAAATGACTATTTTCAGGTATGACCGGGGAGAGTACAACAAAAGGAGAACAGTTGAACAACAGCAACATGGGTACAATGCTACAACAATACAATGGGTAGAAACAACAAAAAATAATGGCAAGCATTATACAGATAATGGCAGTAAGATATACAATAAGTGCAGAAACCATGGACCCGACCTGTGGAGTGAAAGGGTTAATAAGATCTCCCGGACTCTCTCAGTGACCACTCCCCAGTGTCCTGTATCTGGTCTAACAAATTTCTCAAGCCTCCCCCCAAAGTTATTTCAAGCAGAGTAGTGCCACAAGGGAATCTCATCAAACTAAAGACCTGTCTCCTGCAACATGACTGGGCACCAATTTTCGAAATGACTGACATTAATGCTGCACTAGAATACTTCATCACAACCTTCAATACTGCATGTGACATTTACGCCCCAGTAAAAAAGCGTAAAATCAGAGCACTCTCAAATCCTTGGATCACTAACAAACTACTTGCCCAGCTGAGGCTCGGGACAACCTCTGAGCCATAGCCAGAAACAGGCTCCCAACTTGATACCCTAAAGTACAAACAGGCACGAAACAAATGCACCGGCGCAAATTAGGCAAATGCAGGCGCTATTTCAAAACGCCCTTGAATCCACCTGGGGTGATGGGAGAGCTTTCTGGGACAACATCCGAAATATAATGGGTAAGCAAGCACAATCCTCTCCCACCACTATGAATGTTGATGGATCCACCACACTCGACCCAAAGACTATTGCAGATGCTCTAAATAAGACTTTCACAGACCTCAGTGGGGTCCTCCCCAGATTTCTTCTTGACTCACCTGTGTCCAACCTAGTATCACAAAGCACCCCTAGTGACAATCCACAATTTTATTTCAAGAAAATCAAAGTCAAGTTTACTTTACAGATAAAAAAGGCCTGCTCCAAATCCAGAACAAGTAGTGACACCATAGATCTAAAAATCTTGTCTCTCACCTTCAACGAAGTGATCCACCCTCTTGCCAAAATTCTTAATCTGTCCCTATGCCAAAGTCAATTTCCCAACAAATGGAAGGCTGCCATAGTCACGCCAGTGCACAAAGGGGGTGACAAAGCCTCAACAGGAAACTATCGACCTATATCAATACTCCCACCCCTCTCCAAAGCTCTTGAACGCATTGTGGCAGACCAACTCACTGACTACCTGGACAAGCACAATCTACTCTGTAATCAACAGCACGGATTTAGGAAAGGACATAGTACTACAACAGCCTTACTTAACTTCTCTGGAAAAGTCCACTCAGCCCTGGACAAAGGCTATCAAACCAGTGCGGTCTTCACTGACCTCACAAAGCTTTGATATAGTCCATCATGGTCTACTTATCTCTGTATTGACCAGCCTTGGCCTGACTAAAGGACCCAGTGCCTGGGTAAAAGTTACTTGTCAAATCAGTCTCAGGCGTGAAAATCTCTGGTGTACTCTCTGACTCCAAACATGTCCTCTCGGTGTACCGCAGGGATCAATTCTAGGCCGCTCCTTTAGCCTGTTCCTCAACTCCTCCCAGAATTCTGCCCGGAAAGAATAATCTTATATGCTGATGATGCTGTAATTCTCTTCTCACAAAGAGCCAAACTCCCTATGCCAGAGCTTACAATCTTCTCTTAGTGTTGAAAAGTGGTTCCTGTATAGTAAGCTTGTGCTTAACCACAAAAACAAAAGCCATGCTTTTCACCAATCACCAAAACAAAACAGAAACACTCCACTCACCATAAACACCTCTGCTGGTAATACACTGGACCAAGTAAATACTTTCAAATACCTTGGCATCACGTTTGACCAAGGTCTTACCTTTGCAACCCATATTGACAACACGGCGAAAACAGTGAACCAACGTCTAGGAATACTATTTAAAACCGACAATTCCTTAACCAAGCTGCACTGAGGATTGTTATACAGAGTTCCATAATCTCAATCATAGACTATGGCCTCATTATCTATGGCTCAGCCACTACCACAGCACTAAGGTGTATCTCAGTCGCTGCTAAATAAGGCTTGCTGCTCCTACCGAGGCACAAAGACTGACACACAGTGTGAGCTTTACTATGAAACAGGCTGGTTACAACTATCAAGCCGCCTTAAATATCTCACCTGCATAATGGCAAAAAATTCATTATGGGGCTGACTCCACTATGTATCCAAAAGCTACTCTGCCGGAATCATGGCCTGTTCCCACCACCAGATCTGAACACCAACCTTTTCTGGTTCCCAGATGTCGGACCCACAGGACAAAGGTCGTTCCAGAGACAGGGCCCCGACCTGGTACAATGCTCTAAGTCCACCTACTCTATCCTCTACCTCTTGGAGCTTTCAAAACCATGCTCTATGCCCACCTCTCTACCACTAGCAACTGTGACTGCTTTTGATACAGACCTCTCCTCCTCTGACCATCCCCAAACCATGGCCCATCCTCCCTGTCTAATTAACCCACATGTACCACCAACTACTCCTTTTCTGCCTCCTAACTCACTCTTCTACAACCTCCTTTCCTTCCCCTCTCACTTGCTCTACTGCCTCACCACTTCCCCTTCTTTTCGCCTCCTTGTAGGTCCCCAATTTACCTCTCTCTCCTTTGAAGCTTTTGGTTTTTCCCAAATTGTTTAATGCCTTGAAACTGTTTAAAGCATATATTCTATGTAACCCCTAAACTGTAATGCCTTGTAACTATGTAAAGCATATTTATTATGTAACTTCTGTTGCTGATAATACTTGTAATGTGTTTTGTCTGTTTGATGTTCTATGTGATGTGGAACCTTTGTAAAAGAGCCCTGGCTCAAAGGTATTAATTCCTAGACCAATAAACTAAACTAAAAGATAGTAAGGTTATATAGAGAGAAATGTGAGGAATGTTCAAACATAACAAGAAAGACTGACAGAAGGAAGGTCAGGGGTGGTAATTGGCAAAACAACAGTGGAAGGTCAGCAACAAGGTTTGAGAAGGAAGAGAGTTAGTAGTCAAGAAGTTATTTACAAAGAGAAGGAAAAATATGGGGAGGGGAAGAGGAGACAGTCTTGGAGCTGGATTAGAGCAGGGGTGACATTACTGGTAAGTCTCAGGAGCTTCAGGTTGGGTCAAAGCATGTACAAGCATCAGCTAAGGATAGATAACAACAATATTCACTTTTAAATCCAAAGTGAGACTGAGACAGCCGGAGGTTGAGTGGAAGAGCATTCCATAGCCTGGAAGCAGAGAATTGGAAGGCCCCTGTGCCTTTAGGCGTCCGACATCTCGGAACATAGAGCAAGGATTTGTCAGCTGATCGCAGGCCATGGGAGGATGGTTGAGGGACCAGCAACGCCACCAGCTGGGATGGGTTTTTTCCCCCCGGATGATCGAGTCCATTAGTGATCCAAGGTAGTATTGTCTACTGGCAGAGGGTGAGAGCCAATTCAGATCCCTATAGAGAAGGCAGTGATGTTTGAGTCGAAGCGACGAAGAGGCAAATCGGCATATATTCTTATAAGTTACGTCCAATTTTAGTAAGGAGGTTTTATAGGCAGAGGTAAGAACAGAGGCACCATAAGTAAGGGTTGGGAGCAGAATACCTCGGGCAATTGCTAATTTGGCTGAGGGTGTAAGCATGTAGTTCGTTTTGTAAGCTACTCCTAGTTTCGAGTTTATAGCTTTGCACGAGGACTGAACGTGAAGATTAAAATCCAGGGACTGGACCAGCAGGATCCCAAGGTACTTGAAGGAGTAACATTTTCAAGTGGAAATCCTCCTGGGTGAAGAACCTCCAGCAAACTAGAACAGGTCTTAATCTTGATTGCAGAACCTAGGGGCATGGCTTTTGTTTTCTTTTCATTTAGTACAAGCTTACTGGTCTAGTAGCCAGTCTAAGACCTTATTGAAGTCTGAAGTAAGTGATGTGTTTATGCAGGCAATACTAGAAGAACTAATGTAGATGATCAGGTCATCAGCATAGAGAATAGCTGAGCAGGATTCCAGGACCTCAGTTGCATTGTTGATAAAACTGAGAACAGAAGAGGCCAAGGATAGAGCCCTGGGGGACCCCAAGGTTGATAGAAGATGTGTTGGACAGGGTGGAGTTAAATTTGACAGCTTGCAACCTGTTTGACAGGTAGCTACAGAACCAGTTCACAACAGGGTAGAGAAATGGAATTTATGGAGAGTGGAGAGACGCAGGGGATGGTCTACAAGGTTGAAAGCCTTAGTGAAGTCAATGAAGATGGCATCTGTGAGTCTTCCAGAGTCCATGTTGGACATAATATCAGTAGATAGTTGAAGAAGAGCCGTGGTGGTGCTATGACCTTTTCTGAAACCATGCTGGTATCTGAGAGGAGATTGTAGCATGTAAGGTAGTCAATGGTCTGTGATTCAAGTATTTTCTCTAGGATCTTGTTAAGGACAGAGAGAATTGCTATAGGTCTGTAATTGGCCACGTCCTTTGGGGCACCTTTTTTAAAGACAGGTGTTACTCTTGCAGATTTCCATAGGTCCGGCACAGTGCTTTGGATAAGGGATAAAGTGTAGATTCTGGCAATCGGAGAGGCAATGAGTGGAGCAGTCAGCTTAAGAAGACGAGGTTCCAGTGAGTCAGAACCAGAGCTGGTATTGGCAGATATGGATCTCAGTAATTTCAGAACTTCCGCTCTTGATATAGCCTTGAAATAGAATGGTGGCGCTGGAGGAGCATCATACGATAGGGCAGTATGGCTGTCTGATGGTAGTATGGTAGGTAGATTGGAGTGCAATCCACTAGGTTGTAAAGCCAAGGTATAGTATGACAGATCAGAGAAAAGATATTAACATAGAACTCCTCTGGTTAGTTTTACAGAACTGCTGTTACAGAGCTACTGAACAATGAAGAAGCAAAACTCAAGGGACAGCAAAATAAACAATCACAACAGGCTGTAATGATTATGGATAACCCATTTCAGAACATGTATTTAAGGACTTTACATCCAGTGAAAACAAAAACTGTAAACATGGATCTTAACATAATTGTGCACAATGTTCCTGAAAGGTCACGCACATGGAAGGTGGTGGTACAAAACAAAAGCATACAGTAGGAAGGCACTTAAGTTGAGCACTCAACACCGGTCACATATAGGACACCAGTCTGTATGTCGATTACATTTTTTCTTAAAAGCCACTGCCAAGGCCGGACTGTGCTGGTTCTACTATGCCAGTTCGACATTCTTTATGTCGACTGGCATTTCGCTGACAGGAATCACGCCCATCGCAAAATGACAGGAATCATGTCGACCGCAAAGTGACCATTTTGTAGTTTAAAAACGAATCAGAAATCAAGTCCCATTCATTTCAATGGGGTGTGGCGGCCGAACCCGGACCTTCAAACTGCAGAGGGCTCCAGTATACAAATAAAAATTACGAGGCATCTCCCTTGGGTACCACGTACTTTTTATCATTAAAACCAGGATAGAATGACAGCCGATGAGGGCAGCCACCACTGTGTGCGAGTGACTGCCTTACATCGGAAATTTCCTTTAAAAATGCTCGTGGACAATTCTCAAACAATGATACCTGTGCATAAAATGCACCACGTACAAAGATGTCATATTCTATATATGGTAACAATATAACTAAAAATGTTGTATAATAAGTGCAGATTGATATTGTTAATCGAATGATTAGGTTATTTTTAAGTTCTGCAATAAAACATCATAATAATAAAACATGTTTTTAAATGTATTTCTTTATTCCTTTATTTTAAACATGGTATGTTAAGTGGTCCGACATAATTAGTTAATGTTGTCCAGTGTTACCATAAACTGAATACTGAACGCATGCTCCTTAACATCACACACGGCAGTCAGCTGAGTAGGTAACAGTAGATCACTGCAACGTGCATAAAGTAAGGAGGGATGTGGCTGGATGATGTACTTGGTGCAGGGATTGGTATGGTTGGTTGATTGGCACCGGGACGGGTGTCTAGCGGGAGCGGGATCACATTACACGAAAGTGAATAGCTCAGCATTTCTGGCATGGGAGCACAAGGGTAGAGGCAACCAATACACACACATCCATCAGCACTACAGAATAGCACAGAAATGGGTAGAGTAATTGAACTGATCTACTTAGATTTCGGGACTGATTTCGACACCATTCTGCATGTTCCTAGTGTACAATGGCACTCCAAGATCTCCAATCTCCCAGCTGTGACACAATATCATGCAACGGCTACTAGCACTATCTCTTGGGTGCTGCAGTTTCTTGGTGATGCATACAGCCCAGTAACCTGACAATGCAGCACTACTTGACTAGCGTGCATCAACACAGGACATTAAGTTGGCTATGAATGGTGCGTTGTCTCACTAGATGTGATGGTATGATGGCCACATAACTACAGAAAACACAGGGGGAGGCCGAGGCAATGTGAGTTACCCCTGAACCAGGGAATGGCACAGCAGTATGTACAGGGGTGATCTACATACCTCCGGCACAGAGGGATGAAGTGGACAGGGTACTAGTGCAGGAAATTCATGACATGACGGCTAAAGGTGAAATCCTGCTGATGGAGGACTTAAATATGGCGGACGTGGATTGGACCACCCAGGCAGATGCTTCAGCCAGAAGCACGGCCATCCCGCAATCACTGCAGGGGGTTGGACTCAGACAGCTGGTGCATGACCAAACCAGGGATAAATCAATTGTGGACATGATATGGAGAAATGGGAAGACAGCTGAAAGAGTCCTGGTGGAAGGGCAGCTGTGATGTAGCGACACACAAGAGCAAAAATATTACATTTTAGGAGTTCAGAGATAAATAACCAATGCGTTACGATAGTGACCAAAAGGAAAAGAAGAAGGAACCCACTATGGTTCTCCAAAGAGGTAGCAAAGTAAGGGCTAAAAGAGCAAGTTTCAGAAAGTATGAGGGGACCAAAAGGGAGGAGGACAGTGAGGTGTACAGTACACCTCACTGTCCTCCTCCTTTTGTGTCCCCTCATACCATGTACCTTGAATCTCTAAAGGAAGCAGGGAAAGCTGTTAGGAGAGGCAAGCAACAGAGGTATCACGTCATTTCTTCGTAAACATTTCACTGCAAGCAATTCAGCGTAAACAGTACATCACAATTTATTTCATTGTATGCTACATATAATCGCTTGCGACACTTCATCGCATCAAGAAAGAGACAGTGGAGAGCGAGAGTGAGAGAGAGAAAGGTACAGCAGGAGCTGGATAAGAGACAGCTCAGCTACAGCACAGTGCATGGGTGCTCTGGATCAGAGAACAGCTCAGCTACAGCACAGATGCCATCACATATAACATTGCTATCCAGACTGACATATACTCTGACAAAATTAAGACAGTTTGTCATACCTTTTTCCTAATGTCTCCGTGTCTGCGTGCTGATTGATTCGTCAGTACAGTGTCCACCAATCAATTCATGTTGCTGTACACCAATGAAATCAGTTAATTCTGTCCGCAAGCAAGCAAGCAAGTCAGCTCATTTATCCACCGTATTCCAAAGATCCAAATTTAAAAGGTAAATCTTTATTGTGTTCTCATTTAAAATCAGTTCAGGTAAATTCTTATATCTTATACCTTATACTTGCAATTGGAAGTTATGAGCAATTGCACGTAAATAGTCCATCCGTTCTGTTTCGCAGTATGATTCAATTACCTTCACAATCCTTTGAGCGGTGTCCCTGTATTTTTTTCTGGGAGCAGGAGGTTTGATGCCAGCAAGGTATTGCTCCATATGCAGTTCATTTAGATTATGTTCAACCTTCAGTGCATCAACAAATTTCCAAATTGTTGGGTGGCAGGCACCAAGAAGACTATTAAAACTTCTGTGCCACCCTTCAACTGAGTTTATAGTGTGAGGTAGTCCCGCAGTCACAGCTGAGTTGCAGTTCCAAAATTCTATTGCAAAATGTGGTCTACGACCATAATAACCAACTGGCCTCCCTATCCAGGTGTCTTCGAAATAATCTACCAAGGGGGCTAGTTGGTCGTCATTAGTCATATAAATTGTGGTTAGTCTGAGTTGTTCAAATGCTTCAATAACATCAGCTGGTGGAACATATGCAAGTGCTGGAAGCATTCGAATCTGCAGTGCATAGTCAGCATCAACAGTGTAATTTTTGTGTATTACTGTGCTTTCCTGTACTTTCCTCTATATGGCTTGGCACAGGTGAAAAAAACAACCTCTAGTGCAAGCTGTTGGAAACTCAGTCTGAAACGCCTTTACTCCTGCCAGTTCATAATCTGTCACGATAGACTGGGGTGCTAGTTCAGGACATAGCCTTTTTATTTGTTGCAATACCCTTGCATAGCTTTCAGTTGGACTTTAGAATGTAAACAGATGGGATTACTGCTGAATGCCTAACACCATGGATTGTGTACAGTTGAGTGAATATTGTTGGTGTACATTTGAAGGTGCCGTCTGCATACCAGTGAGGGGTTGAATGCATGTACAGCATGTTGTGTGTGGTTGCAAAAATTAAAAATCTATAGTTGTCATCATTGCCCGAATCATACTGTAGAAATAGCTCCCTCTCTCAGTATTCCAGTACTCAGCTGGAATATCTAACTTGAACAGGGATGCAGGCTGCGATGATGCGACCGCTGCCATCAGGCTCTCTGAGCAGTGTGCTTAAGGCTACCAACAGGCGGCATTTTGCACAGACTGCTTGGCTGAGTCCACCAGTAGCGCTTGCTACAAGCTGCTGGGTACTGTCCTAGAGCAGCTGGCTTTGTCTTTCATGTCATTCACTGACTGAAGTGCAAGAGTTGCACCTGCATCAGGAACATGATTATGTTCCTGTATGTATTTAATTATGTCATCCGCACGTGTGAACTCTTGCTGGGCACTTATAGGTATCATACTGTCGTCACTTCCAGTACTGCTTTTCTCCATATGTTCGCTCAAGTCTATACAGATATCCATTTTGCAACAACATTGGTTTGCCTCGGATACTCCTGACATAGTTCAGCGGCATGTCTGTAGCACAAAAGCACAGTAGGTGGATGCGCAATAAACACAGGCTAATTTATGTGCATAAACTGTCATGCGCGGAAGAGTAACTGCGCAGAATAGTACTGCGATGTAAATTGACGCGCGGTAAATGACCACAAAATTTTTAGGATGAAAAGACATGGATCCAGCAGCAGACAGAGGACTGTTTCGCACAGACCGTGAAAAAGGGGAACAGACAGAAAAAAAGGGGTGGGGAAGGTTGCGAGGCACAAAGGGAAGAAGGAAGAGTGTGAGGAGGGGATCTACACAAGGCAGAAATACTGACCAAATACTTATGCACAGCATTCACTAAGGAGGGAGAGGCTCAAGGACCACTGTTGGGGCAGAGGCCATGGGGTGGAGGAGATAGAAGTGGACACCTGTCCATTCATAGTGAGAGTGAGTTCTGGAGGAACTCACAAAGCAGAAAGGTAGATAAAGACATGGGATCAGATGACATACACATGAAGATATTAAGGGAGTTGCGAAGGGAACTACCTGCCCTCTGGCCACCCTCTTCACAGAATCACTGAACACAGGCATGGTTCAAGAGGACTGCAGGAGAGTTCATGTAGTCCCACTGCACAAAAGTGGCAGGAAAGAGGAAATGGGAAACTGCAAGCCAGTCAGCATCACCTCAGTGGTGGGGAAGATCACGGAGACACTGCTGGAAGAAAGGATACTGGCACACGTGAAATTAAATGGTGCCCTGGATCTGTGGCAACATGGATTCACAGCATGAAGGTCTTGTCAAACAAATCTGACAGATTTCTTTGATTGAGTGACTAGGGAAGTGAATCAGGGATGGGTATTATGTTGCCTACAGAGATTTGGCAAAAGCTCCATACCCGCCCTCCCACAGAAGGCGGGTTAACAAGATGAGTACTTTGGGTATGGGGCATGAGATGATACATTGTGTTAGAAACTGGCTGATGGGCAGAGAGTAGTGGTAAATCAAATTGGGAGAGAGGGTGACCAGCGGAGTAACACAGGGATCAGTACTGGGACAATTAATTTTCAATGTCTTCATTACTGACATTGCAGAGGGGCTGGAAAGAAAAGTATGCCTATTTGCAGATGACAGCAAGATCTGCAAAAGGGTGTATACTCCAGAAGGGGTGCAGAAACGAATGGGACATGGAGAAGCTTGAAAAGATGGTCGGTGTTGCAAACTAAGTTTCAATGCCAAAAAGTGCAAGACAATGCACCTGGAGAGGGGGAACCCTGTGGATAGCTACAGGATGGGGGAAGGTGCTGACTGTCACCAAAGAGGAAAGGGACCTAGGGGTTATCATATCTGATGACCTTAAGATATAAAAGCAGTGCACAAAGGCTGCAAGGCGGGTCAGTGGCATGCTGGGGTTCACTGGCAGAGGTATTACTACCAGGAGACGGGATGGGGGTGCCATTGCATAAAACAAAAAGAAATCACAGTAAAGATAGTTAACATTATTATGTCCTACAGAGATACAAAAAAGTATGCATAGTTAAAGCTTGCAATAAAGTCTAATAATCTGAGGATCACACCACCCACAGCCTTCACCCCTAATTATGCTTTTAGCAAGGAATACACTATTTGGAGTCAATTTGTTTATTTCCTGTAGAGCCCAGGACTATGGAAAATGGTGGATGCTGCATGTTTACATTTCATGTCAAAAATTTTAATTTCGTACAAGTTCATTAATATTTCTATGGCTACAGAAACTTGACCGAATGCACAGAACTAGAAGAGAAAGATTAGAATGGTGACGATTATCTGAGCTGCAGAGCATCAGCACATGAGGCAGTGCGCCATCTTGTGGTTGTAAAAAAAATCAGGAAGTGTGCTCTAGTGAAGTGGTTATATTGAATTTTTTAACATACAAAGTCACAATTGTGTGTATGGGGTTTCCGGGTGTAGACAGGACTCTGTGGTACAGAACACTGCTGACAGCGTGCACTGACATTAATATACCATGACCATACATTTTTTATCACCATCAACCACACTTAAGGGAGTAAGTGCTCTCTCCATGCAAATAAACGTGTATAGTAAAATAATGGAGAAATCACTTAGGGATTGCTCGGGGTAAGAAGATAAGTTTCAAAAATAACTATTTTGTGAACTTTGGGAAGGTGTACATATACGCCAAACTGGCAAATTACACCTAAGAGACGCGTTACTAAAAGGTAGTTCATCACGCCGACCATGGCCCATTGAGTCTATGGATACCCTATCGACTGTCCTGTGCAACTAAGTCAGCGATTTTCAATGCTGTCTACTGCCATCCACCACCCTCATGTCACACAATGCCATATTAGTACTACTTGATGTGGTGTCTAGTGGTACCACCAACCCTATGATGCCCCGGGCCGGGACACTGCAAATGTCAGGCCAGGGCATCAGAGGATGGGTGGTGCCACTAGACACCACAGCAATCAGTATTAATATGTTGTTCCATGATCCAGGATTGGGAATTACATTAGACGCCAAGGGACTTCACTGCCATGCTTGCACAGCACAGCTGAGGGCGGTAGAGGGTGACAGTGTACAACAGGGAAATCTAAGTGATAACGAAAATGTCAATTCAGAGTGTGCAGACAACAGGTCATCCATCGATGAAACAAGCTTTAGTGTGGCTGGATGGATTGCAGTGATACTTTTTTCTTTTTTTGCCTGCATTGGTAACATCACATGCCCAACTTCACAAAACTTTACTTTTTAAAACTTTTAATTTTCAAAAATAATTTTCTTAGAGCACTGCACAATTGACTTGGCAGCACAACATTTAATAGCATATGCTAATTATACGTTTAATTAATTCCAAGAATGTTTATATCACATTTATTCCGTTAATTTCAATAGGCAGATATAGTTAATCCATTGGGTAGTTAGTCCATCGCAAACAGTGGCTTCAGTTGTGTATGTATGTGTATACACACACACACACACACACACACACACACACACACACATATATACATATATATTCTTTGCAAAAACTGCGTTAATGCAAGAGTTAGTTTTTTTTTTTACAGCAACAAAAGCGCAGGAAGTTCGCCATTGGGGTTACCACCCTTGCACCCCATGACCACCTTCAAACCCATCAACAGGCATCGGGGAGTGTGCTGGGGTTGGTCCCAACTCTCACCCCATTCCATGTGTAAATAAGCTGAGGTGGTGCAGTAGGAGAATTGTGTGAGAGTTAGGGATCGACGACCCCAACGCACACCCCGATGCCTGTTGGTGGGGGTGGGGTGGTAACCCTAACTGCGAATTTCCTTACTTTTGGTCGCTGTAAAAAAAAAAAACTGTTGCATTAACGCAGTTTTTGCAAAGAATTTCCTTACTTTTTGAGAAAGCATAGTAAAGTACAATGTCGCGTGTGGTGGGAGCGTGAACTATACTGAATATAATATGTATTAGTGGAGCACATATTGGTGGGAGCGCGGCCCACAACTTGAAACAAACCAAATTTGTATTTGTCGGAGAGGCATAATTCTGCATCTGTTTACATTTTACACACCTAACCACTGAAAATTACCTCCGTGGCAGTAAGGCTAGCTACCCTATAAATGTCAAGCCACTACCACAATGCAGAACGCTATCCGCAAAGCGTAAACTGCATCATGCAATATCTCCACAGCAAATAAATTTTCCGACATCTAAACACCATAATTCACATCTACTGGACATCCCCTCAACACCCTCGAAATTTCAAGCTAAAAGACCAAACCGTTTCCAAGATATTTAATTTTAAAGTTTTTGCACCGTTAAAAATTCTTTCATTGTGAGAAATAACCGCGACCTCGTGATCAAAGATCATCTTTGATCATGATGGGACATCTGGACGTGAAATCTGGGCTATCTGGGCCCTCCCAGAGACATCTGGTCCAGCAAAAATCTGCCCATCTCGTCCCGCCCTCACGAACGAAGCTTGCGATCAAAGAAATCTTGCAACCAAAGAATTTGCAGGCTCGCGATCAAAGAATTTAAAAACGTTAAAACTCCATTTTTTGAACCAACTACATTAAACCACAGGCATGGCTCGATAGAGGGAAGCCCCCTGAACAAAACCCATCCTAGTTTTACTTCACAAGTCACCCCTGGTATTGAGATTTTTTTTTTCCCCCCAACCCAAAAATCTGGCCCTTTTGTCCCTCTCTCATGAATGAAGATCGCGATCAAGAATTTAAAGCTCATGATCAAAGATAGTGGCGAGCCACCATCAAAGAATTTAAAAGTTTAAAACTCCATTTATTAACACAACTATATTAAACCACAGGCATGGCTCGATAGAGGGAAGCCCCCTGAGCAAAACCCATCCAAGTTTTACTTCAGAAGTCACCCCTGGACTGAAATATTTTTTTTCCAACTCCAAACTGAAAACAAGATGGCGGCCACTGTGATCGATAAATTTCTCGGATCAAAGAATCTTTGATCGCGAGCCTGCAAATTCTTTGATTGTGAGGAGTGACCAGATGGCCAAAACCCCATTCTTCTTTCACAAAACAACCATATCAATTTTTCCACAGACTTATAATGAGAGCTAAACAGTTTAATAACTTTTGAATGGATTAATATTTTTTCACTGAACAAAAAATGAGATGTTCATTGACTCAATCTCTTTCTATGTGCCAAATCTTTGACCGGTATGCCACATGGTGGCCACGCAGCGCCATGGACAACATCCGAAAAACTACCCTCAAAATTGGTAAAAAGTGCATTTCCCAGCTATTCACTGTGCAAAAACCGTAAATCTGAACAAAACGCAATTTGGCAAATCAAGATATCTACCATGCCCCACTGCGCACACCAAATTTCATGCAAATCCGTTGGACGGGTCCAAAGTTATTAACGCGCAAATTTCAAGTTTAACATTAAAGTGGCTTCATAACCCTGACTGACCGCGCCGCTATAATAGATACAGTATATCCGTGATAAGTAATGACACTGCAGACTGTCAACGTCATTCTGTGCCACATAGTCTGGGCTACACAATAAACATCCAAAAAGTATAACATGATGCGAAAATAATGAATCCCTCGGCGAAATAGCTGTGGATGTCAATGTTGCTGCCATAGAAATCTAATGGGCATAGCTACTGTTGCATTTTAAATAACATATATGCTACGACTATACTGTAATGACAGTGCATGCTTTTTACATTAATCGCTGACCGGTAGTTTGCTAGACACACACACACACACACACAAACAATACACTGTTACCGCATTTAAACCTAAAAAAAAATTAAAGTTAAACAAAGCGCGACGCTAAAATCCTGTGGATGTCAATGAGCGCTTTCGAGATTTGACATCCACAAGTTGCCGGTGCGTTTTACGTATAGACAAATTCTGTGGAAAAACTTATACGTGCATTCCCTCGGACATACTGTTTCTGTCCGCCATGGCACCTGCAGCATTAACTGCAACCGCTTCTCCAACTAAAGCCGTGCAAGGCTGCAACTTTAAATGCGCGCCGACACACTACAGAATATGCGCACCAGCGCACGTGTAGGCGTGTACATCTGGGCAGGCAACCAATTGGGAGCAGGGATATGCGGAGCCGACGTACAGCTCGAAGCTGGCTCCAGACCCAGCCAGCTGGGGAACGCTCTTCCTATAGCGTTCTGGCAGGTGGAGGAGGGCACAGAATCAAGGGACCGCGTACTTAACAAAACTTCCGGTCCGGGCAGCTTCTTCCGGCCGCAATAGCAGCGTACCATGGAGCTGAAATCTAGGCGTAAAACCTACTAACTGTACCTGGCAACTGGAGGGTGAGTGGAGCTGGTCCGCGGTAGTCGGGACTGTACATCAGCCCAGCAAAACATAACTAAGACCGATCCATGTTTAGCGGGAAGGCGGTGGCTTGAAGCCAACCCTGAAATTCAGCTATGGACTTGTTTTAAAATTGTATTAAAATGTAGCTTATGATGTGTTTTCGTAATATCGTTGTCATTCCTGGCTGCTCATTGCTAGTCTTAGCTGCAGTTGTTCAGTTTTCTTATAACTCCCGTGAAGTCTGTAGATTGGGTCCTATGAGTTATCTTTCTTGAAAGCCACCTGCGTTCATTCTCATCTTTTCATCACACAAATGTGTGACGGACGTGTCAAACATAACCAGAACGTTACTGTCACCAAACTATGACTCTGCAAACTCAGAATACTGTGGTTGTCAGTGCAGTATTTATAATAGTTGCAGACAACTGAGCATTATATGTTGTTAATTTCTGCTTTGAAATCTCGGTGGGCAATGTGGAAATAGTGGAATATCTCCTTCTCCCAGTGGGTCAGAGGGTTTGTGAGCGGGAAAATGACAGCGTTCCTTATAACGCATGACAGCTGAAAAACATGCCAGCATCAGATATTATTTTTACTTTTTGTTTTTCTCTCCTTACCTTGTGGGCTAGGATCTCCCTCAGCTGATATTCAACTCTTGGATCCTATGTTTGCTGGAGTTGCTACCATTGGATAGCAGAAATTCATTGTCTGCCCACTGATGTACTACTATGGAATTGGCCAGTAGGGGAGTGGACTGGGGTCCAGATGCTGCAGTTAGAAGAGGTGTGCATAGCAGCAACATCAACCTTGGCACAACCACTAGTTCTCTTTTGCATCCACTTCAGTGTTGGAAATTGACAAAATTCATTGGGGAAAACCCACCACTATTATATAAAAGAATATAACTTATAGGGGTCTGGGGACATATTTCCTAATTATATGTTGTATTTTTACAATTTCTTTAGTCTGTTTTATGCCTGGGGAGGGTGAGTAAGTTGTACACAGGAGCAGCCCTCCCATTTTGAACTGAGTCAAACCAGAACTCAGGTCCCCAGGTTCCCCATTTCCACCAACTGGGAGCATGACCTAAGGTGGGAATCCTTTCTAGTGTGTCAGTTGGAAGTAGACAGAGACCAGGCCCACCCTCCACATATCCGACTGAAAACTCGCTGACAGAGGAGTGGACATGTGTCACCATGGTGTCAGAATTAGCATTGGCCCACTAGTCAAATGCTGGTAGATTTTGTATTGGGCCAGTAAAATTTCTTCAGCCCTACTGGCATGTTTGAGAGAAAGCAATATTTCAATAAATAAGGTGGCCTAGTGGAAACATCTGTGAAGCCGGTAGATTTTACCAGTCATTAGTTATGCTGGCTTGTGGCTACAAAACTTCATTTTGACCCTGTGGCCACTGTGTCTTGGGGCAGTGTATTCTAACCCACATGACTTCCTTACCCTGGCTGTAGCCCTAAGGATAGGACATTAGTAGTCACTAGCTAATGAAAAGCAAATGTAGCCATTTTTTAATCATGAATTCTGCAATTAGTAGTATGTGACAAAAGCTTTATATATATATTTTTTTTTTTTGTTCCTCCAAGTGTTGACCTAGCCTGGGCAGATGTGTAATGGCAGCTGTCACACAACCCAGCTTCCCAAGTCTGGAGGCATCTGAGACCGATAACTACACTCGACTGCCTCTTCCTCTCAGTGTATGACAGCCTGGGCAAGGGGCTCATATCTCTATCACCAGCAAGGAAAGCTGTTTGGTTTGTCTAAAAACTGGAGACGAATGGATCAAACGGACCCTAAAATTCAGGGAAACTTATTGAAAAATGGGAAAGGTTAGGTGCTCTGATGGTAGAAGTCAACAGCTACTGTAATTCTAAAGCAATCAAATTCCAGGTTTTTAGCTGCAGGAATCTATCAGTACATATTCACAAACAGCAATTAGTTCACTGGATTGAGTTGTCCCAGAGATAGAACTTAAGCTAGGAAAAATCTTTTAGAATGAAGTTCAAACTCTGCACTGTGGTCACACTCCCCAGCAGCCTAATGCCGGTTTGTTTCTCCCAGGGTATAAGCTGACAATTAAACGCTGTAGGCTTTTGGTGAATTGCTACTGACATTTTGTCTTAAAATCACCAAATCTGTAGCCAGACCCAGACATTTCATTTAGTTACACACGCACACACCAGCCATAAGCATTAGAATTCAGTGATGTGAAGCCCAGAAAAGATAGCCAAATTCAGAAATAAATAGCAAAATGTGATTTGGTGAGTGGCAACTTAAACACTGTTCTCTGCAGAAAAGAGCAGTCTTCCCACTATTGCACTGTTCTGGCCGCCTGAACAGTTTAGTGCTTTCAGTTATTTTATTTTATGCAATAGAATGCTTACTCCCTTATCTTGATCACCCAGGCACACTACAATGCAACTCCTTTTTGTACCCTGCTTATACCGTCTTTCTCCTAACCCCATTTAGTCGATCCTGGACAGTACAAGTCACCTCAGTTACTTACAGACTATACAGGGATATACTGCATTACTGGTTGAGAAGTGTCTTGGCTCAGCTTTAATGAAACACTCAAAAGCTTCTGCTTCTGCTCGTTTTAGTTACTGTAAATTTGTGATACATTCCAAATAGTTGATTCAGTCTATTTCCCATACTCTGGAGGTTCATCCTCCATAGTTTCTGCAGTTTGGGATTTCCAAGAGTTTGCTTTGCAGAGACTGTCTACTCTGGCATTCCACATAACCTACAAGCGTGGGTTAATTATGCTTAAAAGTAAGGACTTTTGTGTTTGTGTGTTTATTTTACAGATCTGAACTTTTAAGAACTGAAGATGCTAGAATTAAATAAAACTGCTGCCAATAAAGGTGATTATGCTCCAGTATATGTAAATACAGGGCTTGCTTGAATACAGAATAGGCATGTTGTGATAATACAGTATGATGATTTATCATATTTCCACTAAGTCATTTTAAAAAAACAGTACCAGGGTTATCATGCACCATGCTGTATTGTGATCAACCATCTTGACATTTTCACCTCCACTGCTGTGCCAGTGTGCCCCTTTCAAGGGTGACTGAGATTCTTATCAGATTTTTGAATTTGCTTTTTATTTCAAATATATATATATATATATATATATATATTTTTTTTTACAAGTGAAGTACAATCCAAAACATATGATTTGGTTTTCCATGGGCTGAAAAACATCTGACAGACATTACAAAATTACAGGCACATCATGTGCAGTTAAAAACATACAGTGGTGCCTGCCACAGTGCACTGCAATACTGCAGAATATTGTAGTAGAGTTACTGCATTAAACAAGTCCGTTTCAATGGCGGTTAATCCAAGATTCTGCATTGCATCCTGGCCAGCACCGCTGTATCATTTGCAGTGGCAGTCAGAATTAGAAAGTAAGTACCTTTTTAGAGCCACTCTGAAATTAGCAGTGGTTGTTAACTTGCAAATAAAAAAAAAAGAAAAATGTCAGTTCTACCATAAAAGTGTGTTTCTTAGAAACGTAGACAGTGATGGCAGAAAAAGACCAAAGTTCCATCCAGTCTGGCTAAATTCCCTGTTTATCCCTGAGGCCCACTGGTCCAGGATCCTAGCCTCCTCCACCCCCCTCTCCATTCTCCCCTCCGATTCTGATGCCTTGAGCAAGTACTATATCTTCATTCTGTCCCAGCCATGCTTAGAACCACTAATGGTTTTTACATGCATCACCTCAGGTGACAGCCTGTTCTACGGCTCCACCATCCTGTCTGTAAAATATTACTCCTCGCTCCTCCTGAGCCTCCTCCTCTTAGCTTCCCTCGTGACCATGTGACTGTGGCCTAGTATTTGTTACATACACAGAAACGTAGAATTTGACAGCAGATAAGGACCGCTTGGCCCACCTAGTCTGCTCATGTTCCCTGCCTGTTTCGTATACCGCAGATCCTAAATGATTTGCGGCTTACCCTCTCTTTCCTACCCCTGGAGTTCCTTTATGTCTGTCCCATGTGGTTTTGAATTCCCCTACCATTTTTGCCCCTACAACCTCTGCCAGGAGGCTGTTCCATAGATCCACCACCCTTTCCATGAAAACATAGTTCCCCACAGTTCATCCTGCTAATTCCATTTAGGAATTTGAAGGTCTCTGTCATATCTTCCTCTCCCTTCTCATCTGCACTGAGTACATGTTCAGTGCCTTGAGGTAATCCTCATAGGACCTACCCTGCTGGCCCTGAATCATTTGTGTGATCCTGTGCTGCACTGTCTCTAGCCTGTCCCTAGCCTTCCTGAGATGAGGACCCCAAAACTGGGTGCAGTATTCCAGGTCTGGCCTCTCCAAGGATCTGTACAGGGGAAGTGTTACCTCCCTTTTTCTGCAATCACTACCCCTCCCGATACATCCAAACATCCTGTTTGCCTTGCTGTAAGCCTTGTTGCACTGACTCAGTTACTTCAGGGAGTTGATAATAACTTCCAAGGTCTCGTTCCTCAGCCCGTGGTACTAAGTCTCATCCCTCCCACCCAGCACTGCATCTTGGGGTTCTTGTTTCCTAGGTGTATCACCTCATACTTTTTGGCATTGAATTTTAACTGTCAAACTCTAGACCACCCCTCCAGGTTTTGCAAGTCTCTGTACATTCCCTTTGTTCTCTCATCACTATCCACCTTCCTACAGAGCTTGGTGTCATCTGTGAAGAGACACAGCCTGCCCTGGATCTCCTCACCAGTGTCGCTGATGAACATGTCGAAGAGGACAAGACCCAAGACAGATCCCTGTGAAACCCTGCTCATGACCTCCCTCTCTTCTGAATTAACCCTGTTGACCATTACCTCTGCTCCACCCCCCTTTTTTTTTTAGACAGTTCTTCTACTGGGCAGGCACATTAAAACTGCTACATCTATCCCGTACATGTGTGCTGCCATGGAATCTTAAGAGATTTTCTGCACTGTGCTGGTTGCATGCTCCTCTGCTTTCTAGCAGCTGCTGTTTTTAGCAGATGGGACATTGGGAAGTGCAGCCATAATTTGGATATTTAAAATGATTGAAATTTGTTAAAAATCAAAGGTCCTGTTATGGAGAAATGTTCTGTAAATGCTCAAATGTACTCAAATGATGAAGAACCCATCAGTGTCCTAATGGGGGAGGTGGCGAAGGGCTAGTGTGCCCAACCATCATATCTATCAGAAGAAAACAATTACTTCTGTGAGTGACCCTTTCTTTCAACAACATGAATGTGATGGATGAGGTCATACTAAAATCTCTGCAGATTTCAACGCAGTACCTGTAAGGAGGGTTTCGGATGTTTTTTAGGGCATAAACAGAAATAGGTTAGGTGGAACACACCATACCATTGCAGACTATGGCTGTGCAAAACTAACACTGTTCGGGACAAATACTGTATTTTATACAAATAGCAAGAATCTCTTTTAAATATCTGTATTTATATTAGACCACATAATGTAGTATTAGATCTTGGTTTAGGCTGATGTGAAACACTCTTAACTACCACTACACATTACATGAATGCATTTTTTCATGATAACCCTGCATATGCTATTGAAACCTCTCAAATCTTTGGTCTTGTGCCCTCACTAATAACAGAAACAAATCTGAAATGTAAAATAAAATACAGTGCTCTCTTGCTATAAAGAACAGAATGGGAGCTGTAACGTGTGTTCATTATAGCTCCCTGTTCGTTATATCAAGGCACACTGAAAAAGCAGTCAGGACACTTGGAGTACAGTAATGTGCTGTGTTAGACAGCACTCTGTTTAACAGCGTGCCTCAGCCTCTCTAAGCCTTTAATTTTCAGAGGAGATAATGTAAGATTATATGGCAGCGCATTTTTACACAGTTGTATTGTGCAGTACTAGAACTAAAATGCCATTCACCTGTTCCCCTGTCAAGACACTTTGGCCCCAACTGCACACGCCTTATCTGACAGCTAAGTACTGTATCTGCTGTATGTGTTACTTTTTATTTTTAGTTTGCAGTTACAGTTGTCTCACCAACCGACTTTGAGTTTCGGGTTTTTTTTTTTTTTTAGTATCCCCTCCATTCTGCGCTATGGAGAAACCATAGAGCTAAAACAAGCACAGCGCCCGGCCCTCAGGTAAGGGACTGCATAGCTGGTGGGGAGTACTATATTTTGAGCTGTAGAAGGAAGACATTGTTTTACAGTTCTGCAACATTTGGCGCACACAATACAGCAAGCGGTGATTACATTGTGGTTTTACAGAACAGCTGATTTCTATAGAGACCACGCACTCCATTTGTAATAGCTCTGGAGTTCGTTATACCAAGGTTTGATATAGCAAAGGGAGCACTGTATTTCGCAAACACTGATATGCAGACAAATACCAGAGGCACAAATACAAATATCTACCCCATGCACAGCCCTATCCCAGACAGACAGTGGCTGGTTCTTAGTAACAGTCTCGTGGATTGGTAATCCTCTGCAGCACAGCAAGGTGTGAGCCCGCAGAGGATCACATGTAATGCATCTACACAGTCCAGTTTCACCTTGGTAAAACTACTCCTGCTGTAATTAATTCACAACTCACTGCTCACTTGCAGCCATTCACAATAAAAGTAACAATTCCTACCTTTCAGATTTCATCCAGTCTGTTAGTGTAACTAACATACACACATACAGAATGTTAATAATTTATTTGTGGGGTCAGTCACAAATAGCCACATTTAAAAAAAAAAAACGGTAGAGAGCATCCATTTTAGAACCTCCCTGTCATGCAGTCAAAGAGGATGACGGTGAGGGAGAAGGAGAATGGATAGACAGTAAAAAACAACAGAAATTAACAGATTAGGAGAGTTCCTGGTAAGAGGCATGTAAATCACTCACCAAGTGAATGTTAAGCATTTGTGAGTGGCACACAGAGCCATAAACCAAACAGGCAAGAGATAAGAACCCAGTGCATCCTTTCTTCATGTGTGAATGCCACTAGGAGGGTACAGTGGCGGATCCAGGTTTGGGAGTCAGGGGGGCCATTCAGTCAATCAAGGGCCCCACAGTGGGCACTAAACAGTGAATAAAGATGGTGGAGGGGCACCACTACTCACACTGGGGCAGCCAGGAGGGGCAACTGCCCCCCAACCCCCCCACAGCTGTAATAGTTAAGGCATAGACAGTCCATCTTCTACTAAGTACCATTATGAACCTACCACAGACAAAAAAGTGTGTGTTCGGCTAATCTACTGAGTTTTTAAAATAAGTGCTACAGTTAGTAGTTATAGTGGTCTTCAACAATCCAGAAATGTTAGCCGCTAACTTTACAGGTGTTTTGCTAATGAAAAGCCTTTTTTAAGTGGATGCTGTCCCCAGCTATATTGCAAACAGAAATAAGTACTACACCATACAAAAATAGGCAGAAAATGGTTGGCTCTTAGGGAAAACTATCTGGATGCATTGTGTGAGTGGTCCTCTGTGGGCCCGCCACATTGCCATGCAGAGTCTTATCAATACATGAGATTGTTGCTAAGAGACAGACATTTTTATTTTTGTCAATTGAGGGAATAGGTTTTAAAGGACTGATATCCCAAACCTAGTATCTTTCTTTTCCTCAATGTTCAGGTGGTATTCAATATGACAGTGTGTACTGATGCCCAGGTAGCGGCTGTACAAATGTCTGATAGTGTCACATCCCTCATAGCTGTCACTGACAGAGTTGTTCCCCTTGTGGAATGTGCTTAGTCCATCTCGATATGGATTTCTTGGATGCAGGATGACTTTTTAATATTTAACCATTGGTAACAACTAGTTGTTTGTTCTCACCTCTAAATTGTTCTGTCCTTTTCTCATAGAAACTGAGGGTTCTCTGACATCCAGTGAATGGAATCTTCCGTCCCCTTTGTTGGAGTGAGGTTTAGGAATATAAATAGTCAGTGTTATTGACTGGTTCAAATGAGATGCCACATTTGGTAGAAAATGCACATTCATTCTCAGAACGACCATTTCCTTGTGGAAAATTAAGAAAGTGGGGTCTATACTGAGTGTCTGCAACTCCTTGATCTTTCTTGTTAAAGTTATTGCAACCAGAAACAATGTTTTCAAAGTTAAATACTTCACTTCAGCTGTTGCCAGCTCCCCCCTCCAATGGATAGTGTTGGCAGACCCCGGCTTACCCCCGGGTTGGGGCCACAGGACTGGGACCCCTCCGGTGTCGGAGGCAGTGGGCGGCGGGCAGAGTGGGTCATCATGCCAGGGGGCTGGCTGTTTTTTGCTGCTCTGTTCCCCTTGGGGGTGGGGACATGCAATGACATCCAGTATCTGCCCTGTCCCCCCCAACGCAATGGCACTGGTTGCAGCAGTACCCAAAGACCTCCGCCAGGGGTCCATAAAGTGCCAGACACTCTTCACCTCCCTCCCCCTGGAGAAGAAGAGCAGTCCCTGGGACACTCGATCCTTCTCCCCTGGCTGGCCGTCTGACTCCCGGGTCCATTCCCAAACCTGGGTAGTCGGTGTCGCAAGCAGAAATCCAACTGCTGTGCCAGCGTCCTAGGGATTGCTTTTTGATAGGTGGGTGGAAGTGGGTCAGTGTCTTGAAAATATTATAATTATGAGGTGTGATGAATTAGTCGCTGATTTGGATTTAAAATCCAAAATAGTAGACATGGACATTTAGATAAGATAGTCTGATACCTTTAGACTGTAATTTTGAAGGTATTCTAAATCTGGACATAGAGCAGTCCACATTGAAGAGGACATCCAATATTTGCATCAGATACGTAGTTGCTTACGTTGCTAACTTGGCCTGGTTTTGTTTTCTCACACATTAGCCAGTCATTCCGAATTAACAGTATTCAGTTTCTGCAGCGTACTACAACCACTACTGACAGACATTTTGTGAACTCCCTTGTTGCCAGTATTGGTCCACAAGGCATTACCATGAACTTGTTCTGGATCTGACCTACCTTAAACTTTTGTAGTTTCTGTGATCTGGATGTGTAAATAGGCATCCTTTAGGTCCAGAGCACAAAGTCACTGCCCTTCCTATAGTGATGGGATCACAGTCTGTAATGATACCATTTTGAATTTCTCCCTTTTGATGTGTCTGATCTTGGAATTATGTATCATGTCTCCCATTGTCCCTTCCCCCCACAAGTTGCAGCTGGAAACGGGCCTTCTCTGCTTGCTTACCTGGTGAATTCTGTTATAAAAAAATAGACATCTGAGATCTAATATTGGTTGCCACTCTCCTGTGTTTTATTTGTCAGGAAATATCTTAAGGAAGAACCCCTTCTCTAATTGGGAAGTTGGTACTTTTTCCACTGCATGCAGACGTATCTGCTTCTGTACTTTCTGCTGCAGCTGCATTGTTTCCCTTTTTTTTTTTTTTAAATTGCTTTGAAAATTTTGTGGTTGGTATGTTTTGGAAAATTTTCAAATGATAAGGTCAGTCCTTTTCTTACTGTCTTCAGGACCCAAGTGTCTGTTGTAACATTGCACCATTCCTGGCAGTAGTGAGAAAGGTGATTCTCTCCCCCCACCCCGCTTGGGGATGATTTGTGTTGACCTGCCACTTGTCAAGGACTAGTCTTAGTTGGCGAGGTGGTACTGAGACAGACTCACGCCTTTCCCCTATCTCTGTTGGAACCTCTGAGAGCATTGTAACTGTGCTATGGGTACTGCTTGTTGATCGTTGCCCTCTCCCATACCTCCCATTCCATAGGGACTGTAAAACCTTCTGGATTATTCTTTTTCTACTAAATATTTAAAAGTTGTTTCATTTTATTCATTTAGGATTTTACTTGATCACCAAAAAGGGGAAATCTACTGCCTTATTCTGAAGAGCTATAGATTATCTAATGGTTCTTAGCCACACATAGCTCCGAACAGAAATGGTGTTTGCAAGGGACCACATACAAATCAATGTCATTTATGTCCACTGACATTTGTAACTGATATTTTGCAGCATCCAGCCCTTGCTTGATATTCTTCAATGGCTAAGTTTTTCCTTTGTCACAATGACTGGAGCCATAGCTTTCCAAGGACTGCTTGGCAGATGAGCAGTTTACTAGGAAAGTTACTTCTCATAAAAGTAAGGTTGATGACATATGGAATAATGCCGCCCCCGATCAATTTTTCTTGAGCCTTTTCAGGTAGCACTGCAGAAAAGTGGTTCTGGCTTTTTCACAAGCAGCAGCCTGAATTTAACCTTCTGGGTCAACATGAGCGTACATGTATTCTGATTCTTGTCTTATACCTACTTATATGCAGTCTTCTAGGTTTTTTATCATTCTCATTTGCTAATGCAGGCAATCATAACATTTTCTTTGCCATTTTTTAAGTGTCGTGTATCGGTACACTCACTCTCTTTGTAGTAGTGAGACCCAACCTTTTTAGAAAATCAGACTCTCCAACATCACTCTCCATTTTAACTACTGGCAGTTTTATAACATTAGTTCTTCTCAGAAAAGACAGTATGTGGAATAATCATTGAGCTCTCTGAGATGGACATGCAGTGGAGCCTGCCAGGATGCAGTGTAATATTACATGAAATTAGGCAATTTCAGTGTCAGTGAATCCTGTTTGGCAGGCAGAATTCTGTAATGATGCATTAGATCCTGGCGCGCTCAACTGTATGTCATCATCACCAGTGTCTCCTAAGCAATTGGTTCTCCTTCATCCTACTCACAGTAGTCATCTTCATCTGGGAACAGTAGTTCTGCTGAGTGCTTTGTAGCCTGCTCCTTCTTTGTTTGGAAGATCTGTGTTGAAAGTCTTCAAAATGGAAGGCATCCCCTTTGAAAGACTAAGTTGGGTAACAGGTTCCACCTTTATGGGCTTCACAGGGTCCACGTATTTTTCTTTTCTGACTTTTTGCTCAGCGTGAATGATTTTCTCAGCTGACCTTTTATTTTTATGGTTCTTTTATCAGAGTGTACCACTGTAGAGGAGTTATGCTGTTTGACAGACTTTTGGGGAGTCTCATTTTGGGGCACTTTACAAGGACTTGCATCACTGAATATTTTAGTAGGAATGTTCTCAACTTGTTCAGTAAGGGAACATTCCTTAGAGTTTTTATCGATGCTGGAGCAGACCAAGGTAACTGTTAATTTGTCCTCCTTTCTTTGTATCGTTGGGTAAAACACTGAACAAGATGTACCGTGTTTAGATGCCAGCAGCCAGTACTCATAAGCACCTGTTATGGTCATACGTTCAAAGGTACATTCAATTTGAGTGATTTGGCTGCATGATTTCATTGATGATGTCAATCATAGGGCTTAGGTCTTGGCGTAGGGTTTCTTATCTACACAAGTTGGGTCTCTAGCCCCACTATGGAACAATTTTATCTTTATTATTACTGTTTATGTAGTATGAGAGAAATTTTTAAATGTTATCAATGATAAAGATGATATACTTTCAGCAAGATTTAAAGTTCCGTATTGTTAATATCTTGAAAACTTCCAGCTCAAACTTTGACACTTCTTCAAATAATGAAAATTCACTGCAACTGTGTAGGGGATTGTCTACACTTCACTGCTGGATGTCCTTTGTCACAGCATGCATCTTTTGTATTGGATGCTTAGTACAGTGGTGGAACTTACAGGCAACCAAGCAGTAGAGGAATAGGGGGCTAGATTCGATCCCCAGAGTGGAACTTTTTTTCTTACTACAGTTTATGTAGTATGAGAGAGATTGTTAAATGTCATTGTTGATGTTAGTAACAGACTTTCAGCAGGGTTTGACATTCTGTATTGCCGATCACTTTAAAGATTCCAGCTTAGACTTTGAGGTTTAAATGCACCTGGGAAACATTATTTCAAATAGATAGACTGTTCATTACAAGAATTCCCTGTAATGGGGGTGATCTGCACTCGGTGCTGCATGTCCTTTGCCACAGCCTGTCTAGGAAGCTTCGTAAAGCATTAGAACGTCAGGCTACCAAGCAGCAGGGAGTAAGAGACCTGAGTTTGATCCCAAGAGTGGAACTTTTTTTTGTCTCACTACAGTTCATAGATGATGTTTCTCAGACCCCATCCCCCAAGTCAATTTCCTTTTCATTGCCAGGGGAAGCCTGTCATCCTTCTTTCTCGCAACATAATTATTTCATACAGACCTTCTTTGGTGCCTTTAGTACCATTGGTACTTTGATTATAATTGTGGTCTTGAGGGCTGGTGCAGAGGGCTGAGATGCTCGTGCCTCATCTGCCTCCATGCTGGTAACCCAGGTTCAGGAACAAACCTGAGTTGCTGGAGGTCGGCGGGGTGGGAGGGAGATGCATCTGGAGGCCTGCTGTTCTCTTCCAGGAGGAGGGTTACAGCGCCCAGCATCAGCCTGACCCCTAAGCGTTGGCTAAGGGTATGGCAGCCAGGACTGTCAGGATAGTGAAGGGGTGGAGTGGTGGCTGCCGATGTTTCATTTGAG
Source organism: Neoceratodus forsteri (assembly GCA_016271365.2). Lineage (NCBI taxonomy): Eukaryota > Metazoa > Chordata > Ceratodontiformes > Ceratodontidae > Neoceratodus > Neoceratodus forsteri. The sequence continues at coordinate 1,056,964,656 of CM028130.1, read as the reverse complement.
GTAGCTTGCGTAGGGCTGTCTGGGTGGCATTGCATTCACCCTCCTCCTCCTCAGGCATGAAGGAAAACTGGCCACAAAATGGGCATCTCGGGGGCTGCTGACTTCCAGCCACCTGCAGACCCCACACCCAATGAGCACACAGACCTCATTGTCTTCATGTGATTGTGAGACCTGGAGGAAATCAGAGAACAAGGCTGGGTGGCTGGCGTCTAGAGGGTGGCCCAGGGCAAGGAAGAAACATAAAACCTAGACTCTTGACGGCAGATAAGGACCGCTTGGCCCACCCAGTCTGTCCATTTCCTTACTACCTACTGTATAAGCTGCAGATCTTAGTTAACCAATAGCCTACTTCCTCCTACCCCCCCCACAAGAATTGCTCTCTGTCTGTCCCATGCATTTTTTAATTCCCCACTGTTTTTGACCCCACAACCTCCTCAGGAATGCCATTCCATGCATCGACCTCCCTGGCTGTGAAATAATACTTCCTCATATTGCCCCTGAGCCGTCTCCCCCCCCCATCTTCAAATTGTGCCCCCTTGTTCTTGCACATCTGTTTTTCTGAAAAATGCTACCCTCTTGGATTTTGTTGATTCCCTTGAGGTACTTAAGTGTTTCTACCATGTCCCCCCTCTCCCTCCTTTCCTCGAGGTTATACATATTAAGCTCCTTTAGTCTCTCTTCATATGACTTCTGGTGCAGACCCTGCACCATTTTAGTTGCCCACCTCTGAATAGCCTTCACTCTGTCTATATCCTTGTGGAAATGGGGTCACCAGAACTGCACTCAGTATTCCAGATGGGGTCTCACCAACTGTCTGTACAGAGGGATAACAACTTCCTGTTTTCTACTGGTGATGCCTCTCCCTAAGCATCCCAGTATCCCCCCAGCCTTCATTACTGCCTTCTCACATTGCCTGCCTACCTTTAGGTAATCTGATATGACTACCCCCCAGGTCCCTTTCCATTTTTGTTGTTAGTACCCCGCATTGTGTACTCTTCCCTGGGTTTTTGTTTCCATGTGCATTACTTTGCACTTCTTTGCATTGAATCTAAGCTACCATATTTTTGACCATTCCTCCAACCTTGCCAAGTCCCTTGTCATCCTTTCCACCCCACTTTGTGTATCAACCCTGTTGCAGATCTTTTGTGTCGTCTGCAAAGAGACATACTTTCCCTTCTAGTCCCTCTGCAATGTCACCTATAAAGACATTAAAGAGGACTGGTCCCAGTAGTGAATCCTGTGGTACCCCACTAGTAACTCTCTTTCTTTGGAGTGGACTCCATTTATTATAACCCTCTATGTCCTGTTGTCCAACCAGTGTTTTACCCAGGCTACAACCCTGGGACCCACTCCCAGGCTGGCTAACTTGTTTATTAATCTTTTGTGCGGGACTGTGTCAAATGCGTTGCTAAAGTCCAGGTAGGCCATGTCCACACTCAGCCCATCCCTGTCTACTACTTTGGTCACCCAATCAAAGAAATCGATTGGATTTGTCTGACATGACCTTCCCGCTGCTAATCCATGCTGCCTTGGGTCCTGTGCCCCACTGGCCTCTAAGTACTCAACACTTTTTCCTTCAGAAGTGATTCCATCATTTTCCGTACCCCTGAGTTCAAACTAACAGGTCTGTAGTTTCCTGCCTCTGTCCTGCTCCCACTTTTGTGTAGGGGAATCACATCCGCAGTCCTTGGGTGCCACACCTTCCTCCCATGATTTGTTAAAAAGGTTAGTCAGTGGTGTCACTAGTTCTCCCCTTAGTTCTTTTAGAATTCTGGGGTGAATCCCGTCAGGCCCCATTGCTTTGTCCACCTTCCGTTTTAGGAGTTCTTTCAGAACCCTTTCTTCTATGAAAGGACTGGTATCGACCCTCCTATCCAGAGTGCTTCTATTGTTTGGTTTAGGTAACTCCCTCTCTTCTTTTGTGAATACTGAGCAGAAGTATTCGTTTGGTATCCCTGCTTTTTAACCCTCACCCTCTGCCCACCCCCCTTCCCTTTATTAAGCCTCACTATCCCTCCATTGGTCTTTGTTCGCTCCCTAATGTACCTGTAAAAGGTTTTATCTCCCTTCTTAACTGAGTTGGCTATCTTTTCCTCAGTTTGGGCCTTTGCTATTCTGACTGCCTTTCCCGCTTCCTTCTGTTTTAACTGGTACAGTTCTCTGTCCTGCTCCTTCTAAGTTTCCTTTCACTTCCTGAATGCTACCTTTTTCTCCCTAACCTTCCCTGCCACCTCTTTTGAGAACCATAGTGTTTTTTTCCTTCATTTTGTTTTGTTGATTTGCTTTACACAAAGGCTTGTTGCCTCTGTGATGGCTGTTTTTGATTTTTCCCCATTGTTCCTCCACTCCTCCTGCTTGCTCGTTTGCTAGTGCTTTTCTGTGGCACTCTCCCATTTTCCCAAAGTCTGCCCTCCTAAAGTCCAATACCCTTGCTTTTATATGGTTTGACTCTGTGACTTTGTTTATCGTGAACCACACTGTTTGGTGGTCGCTTCTTCCCAGATGGCTACCCACTTCCAAATCCGAGATCCTCTCTCTGTCCCCCATTTGAAAGTGCCAGGTCTACGATTGCTTCCTCCCTCCCGAGTGGATTCCAACACTAGCTGTCTGAGGCATGCCCCTGCTCTTGGATGTGGCTGCAACAAAGGTGCTCTAGTTAACATCTGGCATATTCGGGTCCCCCATCAACAATATCTCTCCTTTTTCTGCCATTCTAAGGATGCCTGTGAAATGGTGTGGGATAAACAAAGTGCTCGGACAAAAATTAGCAGAATAAACTTAAACATTTATTACCTAGAGTGGACTGGAAGCGACAAAATAATAAACCAAGCCAAAAGTCCATAGTTTACATATCAGAGGTAGTACTGACTATCTCAGGACTGGGTGTTAACAGATTACACCCTCCCTTACACTGCTAGCTTCCTAGGTAGTTCTGCTTATATAGCAGTTTCTATAGACATGACCTCTTACTCCAGTTTTAACATTTTATCCATTCAGTCTTTCTCAAAATAAAATATCTTATTTTATTTAAACATAAAGTAACATTCCAAAACATTTTGACATTCAAAACAAATTTTATGAGCTGTCTCAATATTTTAACTTTCACAGAAGGAAGTTCCTCTTTGTAAGGGATAAAACGGGAAACTGGGCGCCGGTCCATAGGGAACAATGAAGCAGGAGCTTCTGAAACAGCAGCATTTGGCTACACAGAAACTTTAAAAGAAAACTACCTTGGTATAATTTAAGTTGCCTTATACAGGTAGTCAAGTGTTACTTAATTCTTTTAGTACAGCCAAACATATTTCTTCCTAGAGGTGTTGGTAATGTGAGTGTTTTCAGCAGAAGCAGAGGCACACAAACAAAGTTTTACTCACATTACCAATACTCTCTTTCAGTAGTGCTTTTAAAGGGGGAACTCCTTCTGTGCCTTGTGGAGAATTTACTTTAATTAAATGGCAGCACTAGCGATAGGAATATTGTGCCCAAACCAGTACTTTTCAGGCGGTTTAAACAGTTTTCTACAGACTGCTAACTAAACAACAAAGGCAGAGCTCAGAATGAATTTAAACAGCAGCAGTCTGGACTTCTCTGTATCTCCCATAAAAAGGAAGGCTTTACTTCACTTGTATTTTGTTTCCTTTCGTCCGTTCTGTCTATAATGCAGACGGATACCCTTATTAAATTAAAGACTGCTTCCAGAACCTTTTCCTTCCTTGCGATAGTGCGAGCGTTTGAGCAGACTTCTTAAAAACGCCCCGCACTGTCACAATGCCTGCTTTCCAAAGAGGCTTTAAACTAATTAGTTGAAGACTTGAAGTTACAAGCCAGCATTTTCTTTATTTTTAAATACATTTCTGCTTCACACTTAGTTTCCATAACTTAAGGCTGCTAGAGATATGAAGGAGATCCATGATGTACACAAAAGGGGGATCACACACAACAGAAGAAATAAAAATAAATACAGATTGTGGGTGGCCAGCCCAACAAACACAACATACAACATAAAACAGGACACAGTGTACATCTTGGAGTCCCTCTGAATGTCCTGCAGCATTTGTATTAAGGAAACCCAAAGGGGGGCAGATGGATCTTCGGCTTGCTCTCTCTTACATTCCTCCCCACCCAAAACCAAACAAATTATGTTTGGTTTACAAGAGCTACTACTATACCTATCTTCAGATCTCTACTCAAGAGATGGAGCCATAGCCCACCCTCACCAAGGCTCCACCTCGGGGTCCCTAAAAAAAAATAAACTATCTATTATAGATACTTTCAAAATACTTATTTCTTTTAATAATCACTACCTTTCTTTTACCCCGAGGCCTGAAGATAGGTAGGTACAGTTTCTACTCCATATCTAGATAGAAAGTCGGCATTCTTATGCTCTGAACCTTTTCTATATTTTATCGTAAACCTGTAGGGTTGCATTGCTAAGTACCATCGCATTATATGAGGGTTTTTATCTTTCATCACATGAAGCCAACATAGAGGGTTGTGGTCTACCCATAACTCAAATTCCCTACCCCATAAATAAAAGCGTAAAGCTTCTATTGACCACTTGATTGCCAGACACTCCTTTTCAATAACTGAATAATGTTTTTCTCTCTCATGTAACTTCCGACTTATAAATATGACTGGATGCTCTTCTCCCTGTATTAATTGAGTAAGTACCGCCCTATACCACAATTAGACGCTATTGTGTTTGTACTATAAATGGCGGTTATAGTCAGGAGAGTGTAGGACTGGTGAAGAACATATCCGAGCTTTTAGTTTGCTGAATGTCTTCACATTCAGGTGTCCAGTTTACCTTATCTGGCTTACATTTCTTTAAGAGGTCGGTTAGAGGTCCTGCTATTGTGGAACAATCAGGAATAAATCGCTCTGTAGCCAACTAGTCCTAAAAGGACCTTACATCTGTTTTTGCCCTTGGCTGGGGGTATTGGCTACTGCTTCTATCTTTGAGATTTCTGGTTTACCAGCCCATTTCCAATTTGGAAACCTAAACCCTGGTTTCCTGCATTGCCAATGAACATTTAGGGGATTTAGTGTCAACCCGGCTTCTGACAGGGTACATATATATAGCCTGGAGATGCTGTAGATGTTCTTCCATGAAGGACTAAAACCACAATATCATCCAGGTAGGCCGCACTATACTCTGTATGAGGTTGCAGAATATTATCCATTACCCGTTGGAATGTAGCGGGCGCCCCATGCAGGCCAAATGGCATCACTGTGAAGTGGTATAGGCCAATCGGTGTACTGAAGGCTGTTTTTTCTTTATCCTTTGGATCTAGAGGAATCTGCCAGTATCCCTTTGTTAAGTCTAAGGTGCTGATATAACGGGCTGCCCCCAGGCGAGCTATGATGTCATCAATCCGGGGCATTGGGTAACAATCAAATTTGGATATGGCATTTAGACGTCGAAAATCTAAACAAAGCCTAATTCCACCTTCTTTTTTCTCCACTATCACCACAGGAAAAGTCCATTCACTATGTGATTGTTCTATAATCCCCAGGTCCTGCATCTTTTTGATCTCTTGTACTACTTCTTCCCTTAGTTTCTCAGGGATTCTGTACGCTTTTTGCCTAATAAGGGTGTCTTCAGATACCACAATATGATGTACTAGCATGTATAATTTTTCGGGTAAACTTGTAAATAGTGTTCTACAGGGCTCTAACATACTTTGTAATGTATATGTTTGTTGGGTAGTTAAATGTGGGTTAATTTGCACCTCTGAGAGGTTACTCGAACCCTCTAACCTTTATAAGCTATGTCTAATTCAGATTCAAATTCAGATGTTCTAGGGCTGACATAGTTACAGGAGAGAGAGTTCGGTCCACCCAGGGTTTTAGCAAGTTGACATGATATACTTTATTTTATTCTTCCTTTCAGGACAAGCCACCAAATAAGTTACTGGGCCCTTCGTTTCCACTATCTGATATGGCCTCGCCATTTATAAGTAACTTATTCTCAGAGGAGGGTAATAAAGTAGAACCTTATCACCTGCAGTAGATTCTTTTGAGCTTTGTTCCTTTGTCATAGTATTCTTTTGTTTAGTTTATTGTTGTAAATTATTTTGATGTACTTTTTTACATAGGTTATTAACCTTCGTCTCAGTTGTTGCCAATATTCTAAAGGTTCTATCTTATGTTTCCCCTTCCTGTCTTCCCATTCTTCTTTAATAATGTCCAATAGGCCTCTTGGGTTATGTCCATACAGTAACTCGAATGGAGAGAACCCCGTCGAGGCTTGTGACACCTCCCTATATGCAAACATCAAATAGGGTAGATAAACGTTCCATTTATTACCTTCCTCTGTCACGTATTTCCTGAGCATTCTTTTAGAGTTTTGTTAAACCTCTCAACTAACCCATCTGTTTGTGGCTGGTAGGGTAGTGAAAACCGCTTAATGCCTAAAGCTTGGTACAATTTTGTAACAACTCTGAACAAAATTAGTGCCTCTATCAGTTAGAATGGTTTTGGAATCCCCATACGGCTGAAAATTTTCACTAATTCCTCTGCTATCCGGGTGGCGGCAGTACGAAGGGGTATCGCTTCAGGATATTTTGTAGCATAATCTACCACCACTAATATAAAGCGATTTCCTTTTGTACTTCTCGGCAATGGGCCTACAATAATATCCATTGCAACCCTTTCAAATACATTGCTAACCAAGGGCATTGGTAACAGGGGCACTTTGTCTTTTCGGCCTATTGCTGCAACCTGTTGACACTCAGGACAACTTCTACAGTATTGAGCCACCTGTTCATGTATTCCGGCCAATAAAACCGGTATAGCAAAGCTAGAATGTTGGGTCCTTGCCCAGATGACCTGCCATAGGAGGGTCATGAGCAAGGATAGTAATCTTTCGGAAAGGGACAGGGACCATCAGTTGTTCTACCACCTCCCTGTATGGAATTTATACCTACCCTGTACAATAATTCATCCTTAATAATAAAATATGGTTGCTGAGACTCAGTAGGTATTGTTGACACTACCTGTGGGAAAAAAGGGATTAGTGTTTTATCAGCTTTCTGTACACTTATAAACTCTGTATTAGGTAACATGAAGTTTTCTGTTAATGTCTCTAGTCCAGTGTCTTTTTGGTTCCAAGCCTTTTCTCCTTCTGTTTTTGTGATTTGCTTTTTCTACTTTTGCCAATGGTCCCAAATACCTCCCCCTCAAAAGGAAATATTTGTCCCAGTTCCATCTCTTGCATTTTTTTCTCCTGTATAGCAGCTGCCCCAATATTCATAGCTAACAAAGAGTCAAAGAAAGGGTAATCATGTCCAATTATAACTGGTACAGGTAAAGAAGGTACTATGCCCACTTTCATTTTATGCATAGTCCCATTTATTTGTATGTCCATTTCTGTCAAAGGGTACCAGTGAACATCTCCATGGACACATTTCACTCCGGTGGTTGCTTCCCCTAATTTTGGCTTATCCACCAACGGATGAATCAGTGTCTGTTTACTGCCAGAGTCTACTAGGCCAGAAACTGTCCTTCCTCCAGTCCTTTACAGTGGTAACATAATGGCCCCAATTAGCAAGGGCTAGATGAATTGTTTCAACTTTTTATTTGACAGAACTGACAATATGGCCCTTGGTTTTACATTCATGACATATTATTTAATGATTGAAACCTTTACTTGGTCTATTGTAGTTCTTATTCTAATGTTACCACTAGGGTGCAGCATAGGAGGACTAAATGATCTCACATTGCTACTAGGTTTTATAGTCGCAGTCTGGCTTCTAGAGTTCATGAAGTTTTAGGGCATTGTGGTCTGGCAGTCAGGTAATCTTCTGCTAGCCTTATGGCGGTCTCTGAGGTTTCAGGCGTGTTCTCTTAACCCATAACTGCACATCTTGGGGTAAGACCGGATGAATTGTTCCAAAATAATGTTCTCTACAATCTGTACCACTGTTCTTGTGTTAGGTTGCAACCATTTATGACATAAATCTTTCAGATGTGTATACAAATCTTCAGGTGTATCTTGTCGTTTGGAATTTATATGCTCTAAAACGCTGTCTATAGGTTTCAGGACTTATGTCATATCTTTTAAAATAGCATGTTTAACATAATCATAGTCATTTATGTGTGCAAGGTCTGTATGACTGTAGGCTAATTGCACCTTCCCAGTTAAATATGGTGCCAGCCTGACCACCCACTGATCTCTAGGCCAGGCAAGCAGCGCCACTCTCTCAAATGTTAAAAGATAGGCTTCTATATCATCTGACTCAGTCATTTTGACTAACCTTATGTCTTTTGGCCCTGGGGAGTGTTGAAGGAGATCTTGTGAAACCGAGTACCTGAATAGCCGTAGGGTGTCAGTCCATCTAGCAGCATTCTCTGCCCGATCTCTCTCTCTCTTTCAACTCGGTCTCTCTCCCTTTCTCGCTCCAGTTCTGTCTGTCTCAAGCACAACCATCGTAACAACTCATGGGGACCCTCTGGTGGCTCTTCTTCCTTTGGTTCAGCTGCTTGTGCACCCTTCTCAATAGCCTTTGTATCCTTGTCCGTTTCCATTTCCAAAGCGTCTCCCTCCATTGTCACCTTAGCCACTTTTCTTCGAACCGTCTGCTCCAGCCCAGACAATAAAGGCAACCGTGTGGCTAATATAAATGACCTTGTAGCTGGGATAGTCTGCTCTCCTGCCTTGTCCGACTGCATACATTCAGAATCTGCCCTCAGATCTACCAACAGGTCCTCCTCGAACCCGCATCCCACTTCTGACACCAAATGTGAAATGGTGTGGGATAAACAAAGTGCTCGGACAAAAATTAGCAGAATAAACTTAAAAATTTATTACCTAGAGCGGACTGGAAATGACAAAATAATAAACCAAGCCAAAAAGTCCATAGTTTACATATCAGAGGTAGTACTGACTATCTCAGGACTGGGTGTTAACAGATTCACACCCTCCCTTACACTGCTAGCTTCCTAGGTAGTTCTGCTTATATAGCAGTTTCTACAGACATGTGACCTCTTACTCCAGTTTTAACATTTTATCCATTCAATCTTTCTCAAAATAAAATATCTTATTTTATTTAAACATAAAGTAACATTCAAAAACATTTTGATATTCAAAACAAATTTTATGAGCTGTCTCAATATTTTAACTTTACAGAAGGGAAGTTCCTCTTTGTAAGGGATAAAACAGGAAACTGGGGCGGCGGTCCATAGGGAACAATGAAGCAGGGAGCTTCTGAAACAGCAGCATTTTGGCTACATAGAAACTTTAAAAGAAAACTACCTTGGTATAATTTAAGTTGCCTTATACAGGTAAGTCAAGTGTTACTTAATTCTTTTAGTACAGCCAAACACATTTCTTCCTAGAGGTGTTGGTAATGAGTGTTTTCAGCAAGAAACAGAGGCACACAAACAAAGTTTACTCACATTACCAATACTCTCTTTCAGTAGTGCTTTTTAAGGGGGAACTCCTTCTGTGCCTTGTGGAGAATTTACTTTAATTAAATGGCAGCACTAGCGATAGGAATATTGTGCCCAAACCAGTACTTTTCAGGCGGTTTAAACAGTTTTCTACAGACTGCTAACTAAACAACAAAGGCAGAGCTCAGAATGAATTTAAACAGCAGCAGTCTGGACTTCTCTGTATCTCCCATAAAAAGGAAGGCTTTACTTCACTTGTATTTTGTTTCCTTTCGTCCGTTCTGCCTATAATGCAGACAGATACCCTTATTAAATTAAAGACTGCTTCTAGAGCCTTTTCCTTCCTTATAGTCATGGCGTTTGAGCAGACTTCTTAAAACGCCCCGACTGTCGTAATGCCTGCTTTCAAAGAGGCTTTAAACTAATTAATTGAAGACTTGAAGTCACAAGCCAGCATTTTTTTATTTTTAAATACATTTCTGCTTCACACTTAGTTTCCATAACTTAAGCTGCTAGAGATATGAAGAAGATCCATGATGTACACAAAAGGGGGTGGGATCACACACAACAGAAGAAATAAAAATAAATACAGATTGTGGGTGGCCAGCCCAACAAACACAACATACAACATAAAACAGGACACAGTGTACATCTTGGAGTCCCTCTGAATGTCCTGCAGCATTTGTATTAAGGAAACCCAAAGGGGGGGGGGCAGATGGATCTTGGCCTTGCTCTCTCTTACAATGCCTTCTATCATTTACTTGTCCATTACCTCCCCTGAGATGGGGGTCTGTATACAACCCACATGTGAATTGTGGTGCCATTTCCTGTCTCCAGGGTGACCCACAGTGCCTCCGCTCCTCTCTGTTTACCCTTTAGTTCCGTTGCTTTAATCCCTTCCCTTACGTAGAGATCTACTCCTCCTCCACTTTTACCCTCCCTGTCCCTCGTGTAGATTGCGTACTCTGGTATGTTGACATCCCAGTCATGGTTTTCTGTGTACCATGTTTCTGTGACTGCCACAATATCCCGGCAACCCGCTCCATCAAGGCCACTAGTTCAGGGAGCTTGTTACCCAGACTATGGGCATTGGTACTCATCATCCAGCATGTTTTGATGGCCTTATCCCATTTAGCACCATCCCTGTCTTTACTGCCTTTGCCTTTTTCTCCATTTACCCCTGTCCTGCTCTCTATTGACTTCTCTGCCTTGGTATTTACCTCGCTAACTACCCTGTTTTGTAGGGGGAGGCTGGGATTTCCCTGCTCCTTTTCAGTGCCTCCCTCGTTGGCTAGTTTAAATGCTTGCCAATGAAGCATTTAAACCTATCACCTAGGATCCTGGTTCCCCTTCTGGACAGATGCAGACATCGCACCAGTATAGACCTGTATCCCTCCAGGTGGACCCCCAGTCTCCAATGAAACCAAAACCCTGAGCTCCGCACCAGTTTTTCAACCATTCATTGAATCCCATGGTGCGGAGTACTGTAGCCTCACCCATGCCATAGACAGGCAGCACCTCTGAGAAGGTTACCATATGTGCTGCTTGTCTAAGGCCCCTCCCCAACTACACAAACTCCTTGCACTGCTCTGATCCCATTCCCAGCCAGGTCATTTGTCTCTAGGTGGACAATGACATCCAGCTCCCTCCCCCATGCAGCGGCTCCCACTATCCTGAGGATTCACTCCCTGTCCCTCTAAGCAGTGACGCCAGGAAGGCACCTTACCTCCCTCTCCCCTCCCCCAGTTCTACCCCCCTAATGATTGAGTCCCCCACCAGGAGTTGTTTCCTTCCCCTATGGGGTCCAGGGCCACCCTTCTGTGGGTCTGCTTTGTGGAGGTTCCCAGCATCCTCCTTGGTCTCCACCACGGGTGCCTCCATAGAGGAATCACTCTCTGTCAGAATGGTGTATGAATTGTGGAGAGGTACAACTGGAGGGATGTGCCTCTGTCCCACCACCATCACCCTCCCTGAGCCCACCTTGGTCCAACTGTTCCTCTTTCTAGGCAACCTCTGAAGCAGTGGCGGTGGCCCTGGTGGTCCCTGAGCAGGGGAGGAGGTTTCACAAATCCTAGCCAGGTCACCCTGGAGATGGGCAACCTCCTCCCTCAGACCAGAGAGGTGCCTGCAAATAGGGCAGCATCGCAGCTTCCAGAACGCTCTCCCAAAGACTGCCGCCCACAGCCATTCACTGCACCACTCCCATCATGTCTTATTTTGTGGCCCATTTCCTGTTGCTTTGTATACTTACGCTCTTCTCCCTGTATTATTTTTTCACCTGCCTGTGTGCCCTTACAGCTCTCACCCTTCCTGTTCTGGGACAGGAACTTCCTGTATTCTTCGGTAATCTCCTTCTTCCTTGCTTAGAGTTAGATCTCAGTTGCACCGCACCACTTCCATCATGTCTTATTTTGTGGCCCCTTTGCTGTTGCTTTGTATACTTTACTCGCTACTCCCCCTATTTATTTTTTCACCTGCTTTTCTACTGCCTATGTGCCCTTACAGCTCTTGCCCTTCCCGTTCTGGGACAGGAACTTCCTATACTCTTCGGTAGTCTCCTTCTTCCTTGCTCAGAGTTGGACCTCCAGCAGCTGGGGGGAGGGAGAGCTACTCTTTTCCTTCAAGGATGGCAAAACTTATGTGTCTCAGTGAGCCTTTCCTTCCTACTGCCAATCAGGAAGTTCCTGTTGTCAGTCAAATCCAGTGCCTATAAAAGTGGAACTGGCGGAGGGAAGGAGGGCAATTGGTAAGAAAAGTTATATCTCTTTAGTCTGCTGCTCCTTGCTCTGAAAGCAAGATTGCTGTCTGCCAAAAGCTAGCAGCAGGGAACTGTAATTGGAGACACCTGGTTTTCTGCTGCCTAAGTCACACCCCCGATTAACTTCTCTCCTCCTGACTTAGCAAACTAAGAAGCTGATATAGTCCCCTTTCTTCAACACAGAAAAACACACTCTCTCTTTTTTTTTTTTTACCCTAAATGAGACCCCACACTTCTAATAAAGTATCTGTTTGCTTAATCCCAACAGGCTCTGACTCCTGCTGAGTTAGAAGGGTTCTATTAGTAAGAAAAGTTCTAGCTCTTTAGTCAGCTGCTCCTTGCTCTGAAAGCAAGATTGCGAAGAAAGAAAGATTACGGAGAAAGAGGATTAACTGCAAAATGATAGTGGTCTTGGCTCAAACACCCATAGTGCAGTGTGTACCTATCTGCCATAGGTATAGGCCTGCCACACTTTTTAAAAACCTGCGTGCCCATTTTGTGTGTGTGTGTGCAATTTTTGACCCCACACATAAGAACTGATGAAAACCAAATAAGTGACTTTGGTTTTTTAAAAGCAGCCCCAGTCAACTGGCCGTTCAGCTCAGTGGAAAGGCTAACACTCTTGGCACCAGTGACTCTGTTTCAGGAACGAGCCCAAGTCATTACTGGGGGAGGACAAGCTATAGCGTCCCATAGGACACGCTCCTGTTTTGGAGAGAACAGGTTGGATGCCCCTGCTACCGCACTGTCACTTGGGTGAGCACAAGTGGTAGTACAGCGGCTGGCTCACAAGCAAGAATGGCAGACACCAGCCAGCTGTTGTGTGGTGGCATTCAATTGCACGCAGCTATACTTGACACTCCGTGCATGCTGGCATCTATAGGGGAATGTGAAGGCAAAAAAAAAAAAAAATAGCTGCATTCAAAAGTCTTAAAATAATAACCAAGAAATTTCAAATCAGTACTAGTGAGATTTATTGTGACATCCCAGTCAACTGCAGGAGGATGCCAACAAGAGCCCTGGCACTTAGAGCAACACGTGTTTTCTTCAGGGGGGCAAAGGAACGGTTTTGAGATGCACAAGATGACAGGAGAGGGGCATTGGTCAGGCCCTGGTAAAAGTTACTAACCTGTCTCCACCAAGGGGAAGCCTACGTAGAGGAAAAATCAACTCTCCTGACCCTAGCCAGGCCGGGGGAGGGGGGTTGCTTGGAGGTGAAGCCAAGAGGGTTCAAGAGTAGGAAGTAAATACTGGGAACGTTGCCAAAAGATTGGGTGCCGCCCTCCAGATAGGGGCAGTCCTACAGAGGGAGTGTAAACAATAAGTTAATAAAAAAATAAACATAAAAAAAACAGCTCCAGCCATTAAGAACTGCTGTCACTGTAAGGTTTGTTTGTTTAAATGCAGCCCCAGTTATTGAGAACTGCTGTCACTGTGTAAGGTGTTTTTGTTTATTTGCTTTTTAAACATGCCCTAGTTATTGAGAACCATTGTCACTTTTTTTTTTTTTTTTTTAGCACAGCCCCAGTCATTGTAAACCACTGTCACTTTAAGTTGTTGTTGTTGTTTTGTTTTTAAATGCAGTGCCAGTTATTGAGAACGCTGTCACGTTCAGGTTTTTTCTTTATTTTATTTTTATAAAAGCAGCCCCAGTTATTGAGAACCACTGTCACCTTAAAGTTTTTTTTTGTTTTTGTTTTGAAATAGCTGTATTTTTTCTTTATTTTGGTTTTCTTGTTAAAACAGCAGTGCATGTTGGCTACAAACATTTTGACCTATGTGTTTTATGCTGTTTTATATTGCCCTTTATCTCCTGTCTTGTAGGACACCCTGATTCCCCATTTAGCACTTTTTGTACATTTGAAATAACTGAAAGAGCACTCCTTTTTATAAGACATTCCCTGGGGTTTCAACAGTATTCTCAGCTGTTTTTAAATACCTATTGTCCCATTAGGTCAGGGACCAGTGTCTGTTGCATGCTATTTCATTTTATTTACAAAAAAGGGATGTTAAACAACGGATATTAAAAAAACAGCTGAGAATATCTATGAATACCTAGGGATAGGTAAATTAGCCATATTAAAATGAGTGCTCCTTTTAAATTATTTCAAATCTAAAAAAAGTGCTAAAGGAGACCCGGAATGGGGAAAAGGGTAACATACCAGCTAGGAGAAAGGGGGCAATCTAAAATAGTACAAACAGGTATAGGTCGACATTTTCACTGCAGAGCTGCACTGTTGCTTTAGTGCAGCATTTTTTCCACCTTGTCCGCAGAAGCCTTGTATGGAAAGTTTCATTGTAGGCTTCTGCTTAACTGATGTAATCAGATAATTTAATTTAGAGTGTCTTTCCCACATGTCTTTCATGCTCCAACCTTACTTCTTTTCTTTATTTTAATTTGGTTTATGCATGTTTCTTTAGATCTCCAGGCTTGTGAGAGTTTGCAGTCAGACATGATGACCTGCGCAACATGCCCTAAACGGTTCCCAGATGTAGTGACATTCCTCCTGCACAAGGCTCAGCGTAAGTCAGCACATTTCTGACTCCCATTACCATCACACACCAGTGGCTGCGGCTCACAGTAACAAAGCTGGGGACTAACCACATGTAGCAAGGTTGTGTATGTTGCACACCGACTTTTTTTTTGTTTTGCTGTCTAGCAGGATACTACCACATCCCACTTTAAATTGGTCACGGGTGGGGGGGCATAGAACTTGTACAGCACGTCATGCACCCCACTCTAATTACATGGCACGCCAGTGATGGCCGTTGAGGCCCTGCAAAGTGCTATTCTGTACTCAGCGTTAGGACTAGCCCATGAGCAGCATACTGTAGCCCTTCCTTCCTGGATGGTGAGCCCATCACCAGTGCGATGGGGCTACTCCCCAGCTCAGGTTTCCTGTAGGTTAGTGTCAGGCGCTGACACCAAGCCACTGGAATGACTTTGTGATAACGGTATTCACCATTTTGCCTGAGAAGGAAACTTTCTGTGACCATTTTAGAGTAATCCTTCTGGCCATTTTATCTGTGGACCTTTGACGGCCATTTAATCCAAGATGCGAAGTAACTCCTTGGTTGCCATTTTGTCAGGGCCAAACCTTCAGTGACCATTGAAGTTTTGGCTGGCAGTATAGCTTAGAGGTTAGAGGAACGAGGTGTGAACAAGCTTGGTACATCCAGCAGACCAGACCTGAGTTTGATTCTCACAACCTCCACTTGCATACTGTGTGACTCTGAGCAAGTCACTTAACCGCCCAGTGCTCCCAGGTTGCCCCTGAAAACAGGCACTTGTGCCTAGTGGGCCTTACCCAGTTACCAAAGACTAAAAAAAAAGTGTGAACCTTCCACGGGTATTATATCTCAGAGGTCCTTCAGTGGGATTGTAGTGTGAACCTTCATTGGTCATTTTATCTAACAGCAACCCTTTGTTCACCACTTTATCTGACTCGTGTCCCTTTGTCGACCTTTTCAACTGAGAGTGACTCCTAAGTTACCATTTTGTCTGAGGCAGAGCCTTTATTGTCCCATTTTAGCAGAGAGTGAACCTTCCATGGCCAATACATCTAAAAGTGAATCTTCAGTGGCCTTGTTGTCTGAGAGTGAATCTTTGGTGTCCATTTTATCGGAGTGTGATTCTTTGCAGTCCATTTCAGCTGAGAGTGAAACTTTAATGGTATTTTGTCGGAGAGTGAAACTTCAATTGCTGTTTGAGATTGAACCTTTGGTGTCCATTTCAGCTGATTGTGAACCTTTAGGGCCCATTTTAACTGAGAATGAAACTTTGATTCCATTTTGTCTAAGACAAACTATGCTGTTCAGTCAGAGAGTGAACCTTCAGGGGCCATTTTAGCTGAGAATGAAACGTTGATGGCATTTTGTCTTAGAGTGGATCTTTGATGACCATTTTATCAGAGAGTGAACCTTTTGAAGTCCATTTTAGTTGAGAATGAAACTTTGATGCCATTTTGTCTAAGACTGAAACTTTGATTGCCATTTTATCTGACAATAAACCTTTGGTGAGCCATTTTAGCTGAGCGTGAACCTGTAATGGTCATTTTGTCTGAAAATTACCCTTTAGTAGCCATTTTGTTTCTTTGGTCCTGTGTTTGTATCTCCTGATGACTGAGCAGCCACCATCAGACAGACCCCAGCTCTGTCACCCACCATGTCCAGGTACTTTCTCCAGCCTGGTTTGTTCCTCCATGGCTTAACCCCCCCCCCCCCAATGGTGGGATGGGGGGTTGCATCTTCCCTAACGAGGTCAGGATCTGATCTGGGATGCAGGTTCCTGGTTGGTGGCACAGGGCCTGTGGTGGGTAAGTCATCCCCCTGCCATGTAGTAGCTTTTTTCCACAGGACTTTTCTGCATGTAGTGATGCAGCATGTGTACAGTGGCACACCAGTACATATTAGTGTTTGGCAGCAGCCACCCCCATGGCATTCTTTGCTTGCATTACAACCCAGCCTCTACTGGGTGATAATAGCGGAGGACAGAATTCTCCCTCTCTAAAGGAGGAGAGCAGTCCAGTGGGCCGCTCATTGCTCCTTCTCCATCCTGCCCCCAGCAACCTGAGTCTGTTCCTGAATCCAGGTCACCAGACTAGTAAGCAGTACCTGGACGTTGTGCTACCTGGCGAGGGCCATTTTTATCAGAAAGTGAATCTTTTGGTGGCCATTTTGTTTGACAGAGACCATTTCAGTTGCCATATTATCTGAATGTGAACCTTTCTGTGAACATTTTATCTGTGTGTGAACTTTTCGGTGGACATTTTGTCTGAGAATGAACCTATTGGTGAGCATTTTATTAGAAAGTGGCCCTTTTGGTGCCCGTTTTATGTGAGTGTGAGAATTTCGGTAGGCATTTTATCAGAGAGTGAATCTTTCAGTGGCCGCTTTATTTGAGTGACCCTTTCAGTGTCCATTTCATCTGAGCTTGAGTCTTTCAATCGGCATTTTATCAGAAGCAAACCTCTAGGTGGCCATTGTATTTGAGAGTGATCTCTTTGTTTGCCATTTTATCTGAGCGTGAGCCTTTTCGTGGATATTTTATCTGACAGTAAACCATTGGTTGTCAAATTGTAATTTATATAATGTTTTAGCTGAAAATATTGTTTTGTGACATGAAGTATGAAAATATAAAATGTGATCAAAACATGAATATTTCTGTGTTTCTAAAGGGGTCATACATGTTGAACCATCTAAAGATAATGGCAGCAACTCTCCAAGGCTGTGGTTCCCTTTATATAAACATTTCGCTGTTCCTTTTCTCTGATATTATAATATTGTGCAGTGAACATTTTGCCTTATCTTTTTAGCTGCTGTGCTTTGATCTGTTTTTTGAACTTAAGTTTTAAGGCTTGAGGTGGACGATGTAGCTCGAGAGAAGAGAACCTTAACACTTTCCATAAAAACACACGTCATTGGGCACAGGAGATCCTCCTCTGTCCTGTCCGGGGGTCTCATGCCCAAACCTCACTTGAATGGGGACTACCCTCTCCTCCTACCTATAAAGCCCAGACTCCCCAGCTTTAAAAATCCTGCTAGTAATTGTTGACCTTTGGTAATGTTATGCTGTCAGGTACTGTACAGGTGTGACTAATTATGAAACATATGATAAGCGACTACCTGTATTCCTGTGTGACACTGTGATGTATCTTGTACCCATGTTGTTCAAAAAACTTGAATGTAAAAAAAAAATATATATATATATATATATATATATATATGTATATATATATATGTATATATATATATATATATATAGCTAAAGCAGAGCATGAAAGTAATCATTTCTGTTGTCATGCATGTCTGTCCAAATGACCGCCTGATGGGTAATGTAGTTTATTTCTCCTGTCCCTGTTTCTTTTCTTTCCCCACAGATGTTAGTACCTCTGGAACATACCAATGTGAACTGTGTGGGAAACCTTTTACCTCTCACACGGTGCTGCTGTATCACTATAGAGCAACTCACAAGCTGCAGCTACTTCTCCCCAGTGACACTGGTGGCATAGAGAAAAGTTTGGCTGCATACCAGGCAGTGCAGGCTACTTCGGTTGGTCCCAACAGCACCCTATCCCAGAATGGCATTCAGAGCAGCAGCAGCTTTGATTTCCATTTTATCCTTGGTACGGAGATGGTGAAAGGAAACTTGTTTGAGTATGGGAGAACCATCTTCAAATGCATCTACTGCACACAGAAGTGCTGTTCTAAGGATGGGCTGGTCAGTCACATGCGGTCAAAGCATGCTAAGGTTGACTTGACACAGGATGTCGAGGTCACACTTCATGGAGGAGAGAAGTTGCTGAGCATCTCTGAGTTCGAGTCTTGTGCAAAGTTGGGAATCGCTGTGACAGGACCCAGACCCTTGAAAATGGGGGTGGTGCGACAGCCAGCTCCGGGAAATAAGTTTTTCTGCCTGGTCTGTGGCAGGGCATTCCCCAAGAGGCAGTCCTTGCGGCTGCACATGGACACCCATGAAGCAGAGAAAACGTTCCTTTGTGATGCCTGCGGGAAGGCATTTAAGTCACGGACTCAGCTGATGGCTCACCGACGTATCCATCAGACAAAGGGATACAAGTGCCAGCAGTGCGATTTCCAGTCTGATATCAGTGCATTGGTCCACCTCCACCGGCAGCAGCACAGGAATGGCAGTGTGCTGTGTGTAGTCTGCGGCACTGCCTACCCTGACCGCTCCACTCTCAACAAGCACATGCGTGTCCATGCAACAGAGCGACCCTATGGCTGCACCTATGAAGGATGCTTGTGGAGATTCAAGGTAACAACAAACCTCAAAGCTGCTGTTATTAAGCTACTGTTTTTTTTGTTTGTTTGGTTTTTTAACTTTGATGTGCCTTATTACATTTGGAAACTTGCCTTAAGGTTAGGGGTAATCATATCGGATGAATGTGGCCAGGCAGTGTGATAAGGCAGTTGGGAAAGCTAGTGGGGTGCTGGGGTGCATAGGCAGGAGTATCTCCAGCAGAAAGAGAGAAGTGATTCTGCCCCTAAATAATATGCTGCTTAGACCCCACCTTGAGTACTATGTACAGTTTTGGACACCACACTTCAGAAAGGATATAGACAGAGTGGTGGTGGTGGTGGTCCAGAGGAGGGTTACCAAAATGGTGCAGGGTCTGCAACAAAAGCCCTATGAGGAAAGACTAAAGGAGCTAAATATGTACACTGTGGAGGAGAGGAGGAAGGGGGAATGTGATAGAAACCTCTAAATACTGTAGAATTCATATGACTTGTAAGCTTAATTTTGCTTTTTCAGCACTGCTGGCTTTTTGGCATTTCATAAAGTTTGTGGTCCAACCACAGTATGTAAACTCCACTGACTAGTTGGCATTTAATACATTTAAAGGGACACTGTCAGCTCTTTTTGCATCATAATATTTTTAGTTGAAAACCCACATTTTATGATTGCTTACCTTCTCTAAAATTCATTGACATTGCTGTTTGTTTTCTCTGCTTCCATGCTTAGTAGAACTGAAATGCATAGTAATAGTGTAATATAAACAACCTTGTTTTGTTTCAAATTATGAGCACCTCCAAGACAGTGCAGCCACTCACGTTGCAATAGTCTCCTCTCATTTCACTGCATCTTGAGTGACTAGACTGAGTGGGGGGTGTTCCCAAGTTCAGGAAAGATTCAGTGGAAGTTGCTCAAGGAATGTAAACAAACACATTTTAGTGTGGTAACACCAGTACGATGGTTAGTCTGTTTTTCACTTAAAAAAAAAAAAAATATAATCTGAATCAAACAACCAGCTGCATCAGCAATCTTTACAGACTGTGAACAATGATAACATGTTTTTTTTTAAACTAGGGACACTTTGAGGCCTAAGGGGGTTGACAGTGTCCATTTAAGAACCAAGAACTAGAATATTGTACTGGGACCTTCAATTTAGGGTAAAAAGGAAAAAAAGTTAGTGTGTTTGTCAGAGTTAGTTGAAGTGAATTGTTACCTGTTATCTGTGTAGTTATCTAGGTGCTTGTCACAGGTGGCTGAAGGGAATTATCTGTGAAATTAACTAAGTGTAGAAAGATTTGCAAAGTAGGAGGAATGGCTTAGCTAGAAGGAGCCAGGTTAAAACCAGATTTAAACACTGCCCTAGATAGCTTCTGCCAGAGAACAAGCAGAGCACCAGAAGGAAGGACCTGCTGGTATAACTGAACTTATCTACTGGGACTATATTGCCCTCCTTCCTTCCCCCCAAAGGCAGTTCTACTTTTATAGGCACAGGATTTAACTGACAACATGAATTTCCTGGAGGGATGCAGGCCTATACTGGTGTGATGGTCTGCATCTGTCCAGGAGGGGAACCAGGATCCTAGGTGATAGGTTTAAATGCTTCATTGGCAAGCATTTAAACTAGCCAAGGGGGGAGGCACTGGAGAGGAGCAGGGAACCTCTAGCCCCCCCAAAAAAAAAATCAGGGTACTAAGTGAGGTAGACACCAACATAGAGATGTCGATAGGGAGAAGGTGCAAATGGAGAAAGTGACAAACGCAGTAAGGACAGGGATGGGGCAAAAAGGGGTAAGGCCATCAAGAAATGGAGGGTAATGAGTACCAATACCCGTAGTCTGGGCAACAAGCTCCCTGAACTGGTGGCCTTGATGGAAGAGGGATGCCACATCCAAAAGCAGGGCCATTCTCAATGCCCTTCAGGTGGCATGCCTCAGACGGCTAGTTTTGGAACCTACTTGTGAGGGAGCAATCTTAGACCTCGTACTCTCAAATGGGGACAGTGAGAGGATTTCAGATCTAGAAGTGGGTAGCCATTTGGGAATAAGTGACCACCAAACAGTGTGGTTCACGATAAACTCAGCTGCAGAGTCAAGCCGTACAAAAGTGAGGGTTCTGGACTTCAGGAGGGCTGGCTTTGGCAAGATGGAGAGTACCTTAGAAAAGCACTAGCAAACAGGCTAGAAGGAGGGTGGAGCAACAATGGGAAATATCAAACTGCCATCACAGAGGCAACAAGCCTTTGTGTGAAGCAAATAAACAAATCAAACGAAAGAAAAGCCACTGTGGTTCTCAAAAGAGGCGAGTGTGAAGGTTAGGGAGAAAAGATAGCATTTAGGAAGAATAAGGAAACACAGAAGGAGCAGGACAGAGAACTGTACCAGTTAAGGCAGAAGGAAGCAGGGAGGGTAGTCAGAATAGCAAAGGTCCAAACTGAGGAAAAGATAGCCAACTCGGTTAAGAAGGGGGATAAAACCTTTTGTAGGTATATCGGGGAGCGTAGAAAGTCAAAGGGAGGGACAGTGAGGCTGAATAAAATGGACGGCGGGTGGGCAGAGAGGGACAGTGAAAAAGCAGAGATGCTGAATGAATACTTCTGTTCAGTATTCACAAAAGAGGAGGTGGGGGATGTGCCTTATCCAATTAACAGCAACACTCTGGATAGGGGGGGTTGATCCCAGTCCTTTCACAGAAGAAAGGGTTGTGAAAGAACTCCTAAAACTGAAGGTGGACAAAGTAATGGGGCCAGATGGAATTCACCCCAGAATTCTAAAAGAATTAAGCAGATAACTAGTGACACCACTGACTACCCTTTTTTAACAAATCATGGGAGGGTGGTGTGGTACCTGAGGACTGGAGGAAGGCAGATGTGATTCCCCTTCACAAAAGTGGGACCGAGACAGAGGCAGGAAACTACAGACCTGTCAGTTTGACCTCTCTGGTAGGATAAGTGATGGAATCACTTCTGAAGGAAAGAATTGTTGAGTACCTAGAGGCCAGTGGGGCACAGGACCCAAGGCAGCATGGGTTCACAGCGGGAAGGTCGTGTCAGATGAATCTAATTGATTTCTTTGACTGGGTGACCAAAGTAGTAGACCAGGGAGGGGCTGTGGACATGGCCTACCTAGACTTTAGCAAGGCATTTCACACAGTCCCACACAAAAGATTAATAGTCAGATTAACCAGCCTGGGAGTGGGTCCCAGGGTGGTAGCCTGCGTAAAACATTGGCTGGACAACAGGACACAGAAAGTAATTGTAAATTGAGTCCACTCTGAAGAAAGAGGGATTACTAGTGGGGTACCGCAGGGTTCAGTACTGGGTTCAGTCCTTTTTAATGTCTTTATAAGTGACATTGCAGAGGGACTGGAAGGAAAAACATGCCTCTGCAGATGACACAAAGATCTGGAACAGGGTTGATACACAAGGAGGCGTGGAAAGGATGAGAAGGGACTTGGCAAGGTTGGAGGAATGGTCAGAAGTATGGCAGCTTGGATTCAATGCAAAGAAGTGCAAAATAATGCACCTGGGAAACAAAAACCCAGGGGAAGATTACACAATGGGAGGAGAGGTAGTAACAACAACAAAAATGGAAAGGGACCTGGGGTAATCATATCAGATGACCTTAAGGTTGGCAAGCAATGTGAGAAGGCGGTAGGGAGGGCTGGGGGGACACTGGGATGTATAGGGAGAGGCATCACCAGCAGAAAACAGGAAGTTGTTATCCCCCTGTACAGACAGTTGGTGAGACCCCATCTGGAGTACTGCGTCCAGTTCTGGAGACCCCATGTCCACAAGGACATAGAAAGGACGGAGGCAGTTCAGAGGAGGGCAACTAAAATAGTGCAGGGTCTGCAAGAGAAGCCATATGAGGAGAGACTAAAGGAGCTTAATATGTATACCCTTGAGGAAAGGAGGGAGAGGGGGGACATGATAGAAATGTTTAAGTACCTCAGTGGAATCAATAAAGTCCAAGAGGGTAGCATCTTTCAGAAAAAGAGATGTGCAAGAACAAGAGGACACAATTTGAAGATAGAGGGGAGCTCAGGGCAATATGAGGAAGTATTTTTTCACAGAGAGGGTGGTGGATGCATGGAACAGCATTCCTGAGGAGGTTGGGGGGTCTAAAACTGTGGGAGAACTCAAGAATGCATGGGACAGACATAAGGCAATTTTTTTGGGGGTAGGAAGAAATAGGCTGTTGCTTAAACAGGATCTGCAGTTTATCTTCTGGGTAGGGAAATGGGCAGACTAGGTGGGCCAAGCGGTCCTTTTCTGCCATCAAAGTCTGTGTTTCTATTTTTCTATGTTCTATGTTAAAGCTTACAGTACAGCAACTTGCAGTGACCACCACCTTAAAACCTGTCATTGGGAAATTAGCTGGTGGTGAGTGACAGGCTGAGACTAGTCAGCTGTGATTGGCTATACTCACCTGACTTCATCAGATACTGCCTTACGTTAAGTTTCTCACAAGTGATCAAGCGAGGTTTTCGTGGCGAGGCTGCTTTCAGAAACCACAATAAATAGGTCTAACAGGAGTTGTAAGTAAGGAACTGAAGCAGAGCAAAATGGGATTGAACCAGGATCAGGATGAGGGAGAGCCATGGGAGTAGTTTTGGGTAGCCAAAATTGTTCAGTGCCAGAAAGTGCAGTCCCGAGGCACCGGTAAGTGTTTGGGAGGGGCGAGTGACCGATTTGTTGCTGCTGTTAAAAATCATTCTAAATATTTTTTTAAATTGCAGGAACAGGATCTAGCTGAGTGTTTTAGTTAAAAGTACTGTATGATTATTTTAGTAGTTTCAGGTGGATGCCATCGAGGCCGATGACTGCGGAGACATAGGAAAGCTCTCTTGTCTTAATTTTTTTTATTCTTAGCGTTCAGTAAAGGATCACTTAATGTAAAGTTTACTGTTTCTTTAATTTAGCGCATCTGATGAGACCGCGAACATACCGAGAATATTTTAACTGCATATATTGAATTCTGCAGGACCTTTACAGGGGTTAATAAGGTAAAGGAGGAGAGTATCTTTCAGAGTCTGCAACAAGGGGGCATGATATGAAGCTGGAGAGGTAAATTCAGGAGGGATATTGAGGAAGTACTTTTTCATGGAAAGGATGGTGGATACCTACTTCACCTCCTGCGCCACTGAGCTACTGAAATCCCTCCCTCCTACCCATCCTCCTCCCCACCCTCTACCGGTGTGCCCCTGTCATCACCCTCCCACATCCCCTTCTCTTTCGCTACTGTGACCCCAAACGATGCCCTAAGTGCCCTCCTCACCATCAACCCCTCTAAAGGTGCCTTCCCTGTCGGCCATGATCCAAAACTCCTCTCTGCTTCGGCCATTGCCTACCCCCTCTCAATTATCCTAAATCTTTCATTCTCTACTGCCTCGGTCCCCTTTTCATGGAAACATGCAATGATCCTCCCTCTACTCAAAGGGGATGACCCCTCATCCCCTGGCAACTATCACCGCATTTCTCTCCTCCCTACCCTTGCTAAGCTTCAAGAACACATTGTCCACTCCCAACTCACCTCTTTTCTATCTGACACCTCCTTTTTCACCCCTTTCCAGTCTGGTTTCAGGAAAAACCACTCAACCACCATCTCTCTCCTACAGCTCACAAACTCCATCCTAACCAGGATGTACAATGGCCAAATTACCTCTGCCATTTTTGTCGACCTTGCCAAGGCCTTAGACACTCTGTTTCACTCCCTTCTCCTCGACTCACTCCTGGCAGCTGGCCTGTCTCCCTCCACCACAAACTGATTCAAGGCTTACCTTATTGGCAGAACCCAATCAATTAAGATCTTGGACACCACTTCCCTTCCCCTCCCAATTAGCACTGGAGTCCCCCAGGGCTCTGTATTAGGGGCACCTCTTATTCTCCATCTTCTTAAATGACCTTCCCTCTGTTTGCTCCCCATCCTCTGCTATACATATGTATGCTGATGATACAGTTCTGTATGCATCTGGCTCCTGTCCTGATTAGGTTACAACCAGCTTACAGCAAGACTTTGACAAGATTCAGCTCTGGTTTGCTAACCATCAACCTTTCTTCAATGCCAAGAAGACTGTCTCCATGACCTTTGGCACAAGGCAGTGACTCTCAAGGCTTCCCTCCCTACCCATTTTCCACACCCTTGATGGGACTTTACTTGAGGACACATTCTCTTTCAGGTACTTAGGTGTTTGGTTGGACCAACACATAAACTTCTCTGGACATATTGACGCCATCCAGAAAAAACTACGCCCCAAGCTTGGTGTCCTGTTCGGGAACCGTAGTTGCATCCCTTCTACGGCTAGGCATGAACTTGTTCAGAAGAAGATGCTGCCCATTTTTGACTACTGTGACATAGTCCGTGTTGCTGCCTCAAGTCCTCCCTGACCAGACTGGACACCCTCATTAATTCCTTCTGCCGCTTTGCCTTGGATGCCCCCCCCCACACCCACCACTGTGATCTTTATCATGCACTATCCTTCCCCTCTCTTGCAAATAGGCGGCTCTCCCACTGTGTTAAATTCACCTCCAAGCACTGGTTGAGAGAACTCCCTTCCTACCTCACCTCCTCCTTTATAACACCCCCCACCCACTCTCTCATTCCCGTAGATCAACCGACTCTTGCACCCTGGTAGTCCCCTGCAGATCCACCCAAATTGGCCAATCCGGTTACGCTCACCGCCTCCCAAAAGTCATCTGGAATTCCCTCCCACCTCAAATCCGGCTCTCATCCTCTGCCTATTCCATCAGCTCTGCCCTCAATAATTACCTTGCTCTTAGCTGCTCCTGCCATGTCCCTTCCTAACTCCCTCCTCTAAACCCTGGACAAACCCAACCCTCTACCATCACCTTCATTTTACCCTGTGCACACCCACCCAAATTTTTAGCTCTCCTCCCATTCCTCCAAATGGCTTCCCCTTACTGGTTTCCCCTGATCTCTCACAGAATGTAAGGGGCCCCGAATGGTCTCCATTGGTCCCTCTCCTACCCCCACCAAAGGGGCTTGTATCTGTCATCTGCTCCCTTCCCCCACCATCCTGAAGGGGTCTCTCAGGGACACTTCCTTATCCCCTTCCCTCTGGTCCCGCCAGCTCCCTTGCAGGGTTCCTCGCATCCTGAAGTGGTCTTCAGGGACACAACTCTTCCCCCTCCCCACTCACCTCACCGCTGCCTCTCTTTTCGCCCTTTTCTTTCACGTAAGCACTTGTTGCTTATTGACCCAGCATTTATCATTGTCCACTCTTTTTACCTATCATGTGCAACACTGTTGTAACACTGTTTGTAACATCTGCCTTATAACTGTATGTTAATGTTGAACTTATAATTCGAATGTTTAATGTTTCATTTCTAGTGTACCCCTTCTCCCCAGGTTGCACCGGGAGACGAGTGCCTTGTCGTTCAGTGTGCCTTCCTGGTGAAACATTTCAGTAAATAAATAAAAATACCTGGAGTAGCTTTCCAGAGGAGGAAGTGGAGGTGAAAACAGTAATTGGGTTGAAAAATGCCTGGGATAGGTATGAGGTAATCACAGGGGTAGGGTAGAGGGGAGCAGAGATTGTGACGTTGATTAAGTGAGATCTGGGAAATAAAGGAGATGTCTACATCTACTGTTATTACAAGGGTGTTTTAAACACCACAAACATTGATAAAAAAAAAAAAAAATGGAAGCTACTGCTTAACTAATAGGGATCATATTAGTTAAGCGGTAGCTTTCATTTCTACCAAAGTTTGATTTAACATGTATAAAATGGATTTGAAAAAGTGCTGTATAGACTTCAATGGAACGTGCCTCCATGCTCTCCCTAGTTAGACATCACAAAACATCTTAGCGTAGGGATGGTGCTGGCAGACTGGGAAGTGGAAGGGATCAACTGGCCGCTTGCTCTGGTCGATTTTATGGTCCCTTTCCTCCAGATGTGGACAACTTGAACAATTGCACTTTTTAGCTCAACAGACTTTCTCCAGTATTAAGTAATGGACTGTGGCATTTAAAAAGCTCTTGTAATAATCGTAGATATTCTCTTGAAAAAAAACAAAAACAAAGACACAACTGGGCAGACTGGGTGAGCCCAGCGGTCCTTATCTGCTGTCATATTCTGTGTATGTATCTATGTAACTTGCATGTCAGGTGTTGCGCATCTGATTATTGTTTGAGTGGAAACTTATTTTGTGTTATTTTCATCCAGTTTTTAGTTACTCTATACATGACTCTGAAAATGTTATTATTGTTGTTTTATTTTTTTTTTATTTAAAATTTTGTTAACCAGGTAAACAGCATTGGGCCACATGGTCCTTTTACAGGCTCAACCTGCAACTAAGTAAACATGCATTAAAACTATTTATGCAACATATGTAGCCAAATAAACCGTGGGATAAATTCATTTATTCTCACTGCCATGGGATAAATGGTGGTTCTAACATTTATCCCATACCCTGCCGTTACTCAACCACCGTTTATACCACACTTTGATGTCACTCACAGCACACAGCACCCTCCCTTGTCTGCCAGCCAGTCAGCACTACTTACTCACCAACTGTCTTGCCACAAACAGCACTTCGCCTTGACTCCCCAAGAGCTAGTCAGCTTTCAGCAACAAAACAATGAATACACCATCCAACAATCTGGTGCACCTCTTTTTTTGTATCTACATTATTTTCTTCTCTCTCCTCCGAGTCCCTTCAACACAGTACTCTCGCCCAATACGGAATCCGACTACATCGTCTCAATAAGTCAATCCCTGCATCCTCGCTCAGTAACACACTTACAATGCGAAATAAAATAAAATAAAACAAACTAAAAATAAAAAAAGCCACATAAACGGCATGCTCACCCAGATAAGCAGTTTTACGTTGCGACTACCAATCGCTGTCGCTAAGCGAGAAATTAACTATCATCTTTTCAGAAACCTCTGGCCTGCCCACAAAGCACTAACAGCCAATAATAACATGCGCTACTGCCCTACGGACGTAGACTCCATAGCAACATTGCACCCACCCTCAGCAACCTCTTCCAAAGCACGCACTAACACACTGGGCACCACAATACAATCCGTACTATTTCATATAAAAAAAAAATGCACAGAAAACAAAAAAATAAATAAAAACTGCACAAAAAAATCATCCCTGTTGCATAAATCAAATATGCAGTGTGGACATCATGGAATACATGATTTATCCACACTCGAGCAGTTTACCCTCGAACACCAGGTTACCTGAGGTCAAACTGCTCTTGTGTGGATAAATCATGTATTCCACTTGTCCCCATTGTATGTCCCCTATAGTACAAATAGTAAATAAAAAAAACTATCCAATGCACATATTCTGTACTGGTATACACAGTCACAGAGGCATGCTAGTGGATATATATGCACACACAATAGTACTCCGTTATTAGAAATGTAATATTCATACATTAAACAGACAGTACCTCGGCCTGGAAGAGAGCAGTAATCATGCCCATCCTGAAGGGTGGCAACCCAACAGTCGCAAGCAATTATAGGCCAATATCAATCCTGCCACCCTTCTCTAAGGCCCTTGAAAAAGTGGTATCGGATCAGCTAACTGACTGCCTCTCCAAACACGACCTGCTCTGCCATGAACAACATGGTTTCCAGAGGGGCCCCAGCACTCCTTGAACTCACTACTTTTATCCATGAGGCTCTAGAACAAGGCTTCGTGGCTGGAGCTATCTATGTTGATTTGGCCAAAGCATTTGATACCGTCAGCCACAAGCTCCTACTCCATACCCTTCCATCCCTTAACTTTGCACCAGAGGTCTCCACGTGGTTCAAAGACTACCCCTCTAATCGGACACAGGTCAGAGTAAATACTACCATCTCCATATGTTAACTGGTTCACACTGGTGTCCCGCAGGGGTCTATATTTGGCCCCATACTCTTCACCCTCTTCTTTAACTCCCTCCCTAAATCCTGCAGTGGTCACATGCTACTGTATGCAGACGATGTGGTAATTTTTTGGAAACATCCTCATCCTAATTCCCTTCAATCAGCTCTGCAGGGCTACTTTAGGGAGGTAGAAACCTGGTTCTCTGAACACCATCTTATAATCAACTACAAGAAAACAAAGACCATGATCTTTGCACACCGCCAAAGCCCCCATTGTCACATGCCCCTAGTGATAAAAAACACCCATGACTCCACTCTTGAGCAGGTCCCATGTTTCAAATATCTTGGTGTCACCTGAGACACCTCCCTCTCCTACCACTCTCACATCCAACAGATCTCCTCCTCTATTAACACTAGATTAGGGATCCTTTACAGGCATAAGCACTGCCTACCCCCACCCCAGGCCATGCATCTCGCTGTGTCCTCATCTGTACTATCCTTGGTGGACTACGGAATTATCATATATGGATCAGTGGATCAAACTGCCCTACGCAGCATCGACCTTACCCTTAATAAAGCTTGCCGTCTAGTCTCGGGATGTGTCAGGTTAACACACACGTGAGCTTTATAATCAGACAGTCTGGCTAAATTTCCAAGGCAGACTAAAGTACTTTACCTGCCTCCTTGCCAAAAGGATACAACTTAAGCAAGCCCCCATCGGCCTCCACCTGTTCATCGGCACAGCCCCCCATAGACGGACCCTAAGGCACACAGCAAACTCTACCCTGCTAGTTCCCCACTGTAGAACCTCACTTGGACAAAGATCCTTCCGCTATCGGGCCCCTCTATGGCTGAACAGTCTACCGTCCTCCATCTCTATGACCCATAGTCTCAGCCTATTTAAGTCAGGTCTCAAAACCCTGCTCCTTCACTCAGCAACCTTTGACTGCAATTAATCCCACACACATACTGTTGCCACCCCCCCCCCCACCATAATTACAGAGACAATTATTACACAGGAGCGTGCTCTATCTCTGTAAATTATCCTGTAGCAAATGGTTAGTGTGATGCCAAGCCCCCCCTCCCCCACTGTCCAGCTATTGCGACTCTGGGTCCTTCAAGATCCTACGAAACTGTATCCTGTATTAGCACAGAGCAGGGAACTTCTGTATGCTCCCAGCTGATGTAATCCACAATATAAGCTAAAATCAGGACTATCGGTCCTTGTATTATTACAATATAATTGTATATTTGTGATACCTGTATATATCTTATTCTTGTATTATTACTCTGTATTTTTACTTTTATTGACGTGGAGCCTTTGCAAACGAGTCTATGACTCAAAGGATTGCAATTCTAATTCTATTCAGTAAACAATAAACAGTGCAAAATTAATATAAAAAGGGACTCTGGCACTAGTCCTTACTATCAAGGTATCTTATTTCAAATATGTACCATGTAGAACGTTATTTACATTTTGTCAGTATTATTATTATTATTATTATTATTATGTTCTCACCTGTATCCTTTCTTCCTGAATGCATTTGGAAATGAGCTGTTACACAGCTCAGCATACATTTCAGGTAAAAAAAAAAAAAAAATTGAACTAGAAAAATGGATTGTCTCTCCTTTACTGAGAAACCACTAGCATTTTTTTTAAGCCAGAGTGTTCCACAATATGCCCCCAATCCGTAGTTGTTTCCTGCCCACATATTTCTATACAGTGATTCTGTAAGGAAATAAAACAGATCTTGTTAGTTGGGCCAGTCCAGTGATGCAGTGGTATGGCTACTGCTCACAATACCAGCAGTCTGGGTTTAGGAAAGAGCCCAGGGCATCACGGTGGGGGTTGGGGGAGGGGATTGAGTGTCCCAGAGGATGGGGTGGTATCCTCCACTGTGATACTGCCACTGGGTGACCACAGGTGGTAGTGTGGTTGAAGGGCTGAGGGAGGGATGGAGACGTAATGGACATTAGCTTTTTGTGATTATGCCCTTGATGTGCATGCATGTGACATCCCAGGGGATGAAAGTGAAAACTTCAAAAAAAAGTCTGGCTGGCAGAGAATTTGGACCCCAGTAGATCTGGGCACTCTACTGCCGCCTGGATGCCGCCTGATGACATATGCATTGGGGGTACATACATCCCCCTCCCCAACCTACTTCAAGGGTATAACCAAGGCTTCATGGAGGAGGATATCCAGGAATGGAGTTACAGAGGAATCTGATACAGCATAGGTGTTCTTGAGGGAAACCAGAGCCAGAGATGGAAGAAGGCTTAAATAGCATGAGAAAAAAATATTGCCAGTCTCTGTCACGATTCCAGGAGCCAGCGCTATCTTTTCACTAGCTTCTCACCCCCCCTTCCAGCTCCAGAGGGTGATTTATCTGAATGTGACCCCCAATCCATGACGTGGGGAAGGGGGGGAGAATAGTAGACCAATTTCAGGGTAGCTCAGTGAGTCCCCCTCCTTACTCTGCAGTGCGCGTTTTGTAAGTTACGTTGTCATATGATAGTAGCAATACACACACACACACACACACGCGCGCACACAAGTACGCGGGAGGGGGAAGTGTGATCCTGTGTCACTGGTCATGCTAGGCAGATCAGTCTTCCTTCCTAGCCTCATCAGTGATGCAGGACCCCCCTTTTCTAGGGCGCGTGAGCTGCTGATTCTGCATGGCAGTATGACTGATGAACATACATCTTAACCTTTTATCATGGAAATGTAAGGCACACTCAAAAAGTGGGGCATTGTAAGACACTGGTCGTCATAATGTGGGACACATCATGAAACATGGGGATACAAACTCAAAACACTGTGGAAACCAGTACCTTCATATTTGCAAAATTTATTTTTCTTTTAACATCACAGATTATTATGAATTACTACTTTAATGTCTGAATTGACATTACTTCTCAATGAGGGCATCTTTTCCATGTGGGATGGATGTGGGGCAGAGCAATTTCGAGGAGTAAAATGAGGGACGTCCTTCATAATGAGGGACAGTTGAGAGGTATGCTAATAAACAATGAACTGCGGGTTGGTGATGGGGGATTCTCTGAGTTTGTCTGGAATTGTGCTGTTACTGGCTCTCCCAAATCAGAGTTCTGGAATGGGGGCCCACTTGTGATAAATGATTCTATGTGGGGAGCAAGCTAGAGAAAGTGGCTTGCTGAAAAGGCGGGTTTAACTTCTGTCACCATGCTAGCAGCGGGCGGTGACACAGAAAGCAGTCTTTTGTAATTCTGAGGACCCTAACAGTCACAAGTTGACATTTTCATCACACCGAGCATCCTACCTGACCACTCAGCAATGAAACTCATGTCCCTTGGTCCTTTGGGAGTGGGGGAAGGGGTCAGTCTTGGTGGCAGTGCCAATCAGCAAGCCAAGGTACCACTAACCTTGTCTTGGTGGGGGGTCCTACAAGAAACTGAGGTAAGGAACACCATTTAGGAGGTGGGAGTTATGGGGGAGGGCTCTGGGCAGGTGGAGGGGTACAGGGATTGAAAATGAAGATAAGGCTGGGGGCTGGGAATGGAAAACAATGTAAATACATTTTGTGTCATAACCATTGCCAGATTAGTGGCCATTCTAACATTAATGCCAAACACTGCAAACCTAGGAAATTTTATTTGAAAATTGGTAACTGGGAAAGGCACGCTGAGCCTGGGCTCATTTCCAGGTGCAACCTGGTAAAAGGGAAGGGGCTAACAGTACAAAGAAATACAACCAGGCTGATACTGATGTTACAAGAACAGTGAAATAAAGTGCATAAGTCGAGTGCAGTACAGACAGTAATGTCAAACATTGCATCTGAGTGCCAAATAAATGGCGTACAAAATAAAAAAAATAATTGTACAAAATAAGGAAGATTTCAAAAGTGAAGAGAGCACAGATGATGGGATGCTGAACCAGTGTGAGAGGAGGGGTGGGGAGAGGTAAAGAAGGGTTAAGGAATAGGCTTGGCAGTAACAGAGGGGATGAGGGAGAAGTTTTAGTTGGCACTTGAGAGAGGGAAGGGAGCGAGAGAAACAGATGGAGTAGTTTAGCTGATTCCAGAGGAAGAGGAGATGGTATGAATACGCAGATTTTCCAGCTGAGGAATGTGGGTGGGGAAGGGAGAAAGTGCATGGGTCCCTGGAGCACAAAGAAGAGGAGGAGGAGGAGGAGGAGGTGATGCAGGAGAAGAGGTAGAATAACTAGGATGAGAGGGACCCAAACCAGTATTTAGCAGTGAGGGAACCACAGTAGAACTGGGGATGTGTGGTGAGCGGGAGGATGAATAGGGAGGAGTATAGGGAGTAGTGTTGGGTCCGAGAGGGCACGTTTGTAGCAGAGCCGTAGAAAGCATTGCAGAGGATGCACAGTCTGGCCAGGGAAGTGGATGGGTCAGTGCCATAGACCACATCTGCGTAATCGAATACCAGGAGAACCATTTTGGTGACTTAACTACAGCAGACCAGCAGAGAGAAGTAGTCCTTTTTGTGGTACAGAGCACAGAGTTTGGGGTGGAGTTTGGCAGGTATGGCAACAATGTGAACAGAGAAGTCAAGTCTGCTAACTACACACTGAGGTACTTAGAGGTTGGAACAAACTCAAGCGAGGAGCCATCTAGGTTGAAGAAAATGAGGAAGGAGGTGAGCCAGGCCAATTTGTGGCTGGTATGAAAGGTCATGGGCACTGTTTTTTATTGTGTTGACCCATAGCTGCTTAGAGTGGAACAGCACAGAACACTGTGAAAGTCCTGCTGCAGGGAGACTTCCACAGAAGCAATCAAGGGACCTGAGGTGTAGAGGACTGTGTCATCTGCATACGTGTGAATGTGCAAGTTGGCACAGGTGGAGGGGAGGTCATTAAGGAAGATCGAGAAAAGGATTGGACCCAGGAAAGAGCCTTGTGGGACCCCGGCCTGGATAGGGAGTGGTGAGGAAATGGCACCTCCTACCTGTACCAATTGTTGGTGGCCTGTGAGATGGGAACGGAACCAGTCAGCAATGTAGGTTGAGAGGCCTGCAGCGCTCAGCTTATCCAGGAGGAGGTAGTGGGACACCAAATCAAAAGCTGTGGCCAGATTGATGAAAATAGCTTCAGTAACATGCCCTTGGTTTATTCCTGAGAGGATGGTACCAGTGACCCTAAGTAGGGAGGTGATGGTGGGGTGATCCTTCCTAAAACCCTACTGGGAGGGGAGAGGAAGTTGGAGAAGTGGAGGAAGTCAGCAAGCCATGAGTAAACCAGTTTCTCTTGCAACTTTGAAAGTGAAAGGGGGAGGAGGAAGATGGGGCAGAAGTTGCCAGCATTGGAGAGAACATCCCCTTTGGGGGAGGGGGGACCTTGGCAAACTTCCAAGACTGAGGGATGGTGCAAAGCATGAAGGAGAGATTTAAGAGTTGAGTGAGGGGGAAGGCAATCGCAGGAGCAGACAGATGGAGAAGTTTTAAGGTCCAAACCTTCTGTGCTAGATTTTGGAAGTTTTGAGTGAGAAGATGGTGAGAAGGGTCTCCTGGGAAGTGACGGGGAAGTCAAAACCTATAAGAGGGAGAGGCAGGTAAATCCATTTGCTTTGTCTACCTCAGCAGTTAAATGCTGCTTAATTGGCATGTCAAGCCAATGCCAAAGTTGTAATATGAAGAAGGCAGTGTGGGCCAGTGGTTAGAGCATTTGACTAGGAGCCAGGAGGTGTCATGTTCAAACCGAACCATGGCCACTCACCTTGTAACCCAGAGTAGGTGGTTTGACCTCCATGTTTTCAGTCCAAAAACTGTGATACTGGGTAGAAGCAGGACCTCCCCCACACACTGCAAATAAGAAAAATACATGAGCAGAATCAAATTTGGGGTGGGGGATGGATTGTACACTGGTAATTAAGCAGACTGAAGTCTTGCCATAATGAAACATAGAAACATAGAAGTTGACGGCAGATAAGGACCTCAAGGCCCATCCAGTCTGCCCATTTCATTTTCTACCTTATGAATGTGCCATAGGCCTTTGCTCTGTCAATGGCCTATCTATTCATACTCATCTGTATTGCTCCCTTATGCCTATCCCATGCCTGTTTGAAGCCCTGCACTGTATTCATATCCACCACTTCATGAGGTAGGCCATTCCATGCATCCACCACCCTTTCTGTGAAAAAGAACTTTCTCACATGACCCCTTAATCGGCCTCCCTCTAATCTCCTGCTGTGTTCTCTTGTCCTGCTATTTTTCTTATATTGAAACGTTAGACTCTTTCACCTTGTTAATGCCCTTAAGGTGTTTTGAATGTTTCAATCATATCACCTCTCTCCCTCCTTTGCTTTAGGGTGTACATATTGAGTTCAGTTAATCTGTCCTCATATGTTTTCTGCTGCAGTCCCTGCACCATTTTGGTTGCCCTTCTGTGGACTACCTCAATTTGGTTAATGTCCTTGTGAAGGTGTGGCTTCCAGTACTGCACGCAGTACTCCAGATGGGGCCTAACCAGTGTCTTGTAAAGAAGGATTATTACCTCCCTCTTCCGACTTGTGATACCCCTACTAATACACCCCAACATCCCTCTAGTCTTACCTACTGCTTTAGAGGTCTGCTTGGATGATTTCAGGTCATCGGTGATGATGACGCCCTAGTCTCTCTCTTCCCTTGTGACTGCCAGCATCTCCCCTCCCATCCTATAGGTGGTTTCAGGGTTTCTCTTCCCTATGTGCATGATCTTACACTTCTTTGAGTTAAACCTCAGTTGCCACTCTTCTGACTATTTTGCTAGTTTATCCAGATCTCTTCTCATTCTGACAACACCATCTGGATTATCTACTCTGTTGCAGATCCTGGTGTCATCTGCAAACAGACAAACCTTACCCTCCAGTCCATCTGCAATGTCACTGATGAAGATATTGAAGAGGACTGGCCCCAGGACTGATCCCTGAGGTACCCCACTTGTGACTTGCATCTCTTCTGACTGTATACCATTTACCACCACTCTCTGTTTTCTGCCCGTCAACCAGTTTGCCACCCAGTTGACCAACGTCTGACCCACCCCGAGCCTACCCAGCTTATTAATCTTCTTTGTGGAACAGTATCGAAAGCTTTGCTGAAGTCAAGGTAGGCAACATCAACTGCTCCCCCTTGGTCTACCACTCTGGTTACCCAGTCAAAGAAATCTATGAGATTAGTTTGACAGGACCTTCCTTTTGTAAACCCATGCTGTCTTGGATCCTGTGCTCCTATGGATTCCAGGTGTTGCACTATCCTTTTCTTAAGGAGTATCTCCATAATCTTGCCCACTACTGAGGTAAGACTGACTGGTCTGTAGTTTCCTGCCTCCTCCCTGCTACCACCCTTGTGGAGTGGGATCACATGAGCCCTTCTCCAGTCTTCTGGGACCTCTCCTGTGCTCAGAGACTCACTAAACAGTTCTGATAATGGCTCTGCTAGTTCCACCCTTAGCTCCTTTAGTACCCTGGGATGTATGCCATCAGGTCCCATTGCCTTGTCCACCCTGAGCTTATCAAGCTCTTGTAGGATCCTTTTTTTGTGAAGGGACTAGTGCACACCTCCCTCCCCACTGTGTCCATGGTGCAGAGCTGTGGGCCCTGCCCTGCCTTCTCTTCAGTAAATACTGAGCAGAAGTATCTATTTAGGCTAGATGCTTTTATATGGTCCTCCTCCTCCTCACATGCCCTCATCCCCTTTGATTTTAGCAATACCCTCCCTGGACTTTCTCCTTTCACTAATGTATCTATAGAAAGTCTTGTCACCTTCGTTTACTGTTCGTGCTAGTGTTTCCTCAGTTTTGGCCTTTGCCTGCCTTACTGCCTTCCCTGCTTAACTTAGGGAAGTTTGGTATGCCTCCCTATCTTCATCCTGCTGCGTTCCCTTATATTTCCTGAAGGCCAGCCTTTTGGCTCTGACCTTTTTTGCTACTGTGTTTGAGAACCAAAGTGGTTTCCTTCTTCTTTTGCACTTCCTTTTCTCACTAACACAATGGGATGTTGCTTCAAGTATTGTATCTTTAATGCTTGCCCACTTGGCCTGTACCCCCTCACCTGTATTTCTTTTTGCCAGGGCTAGCTTAACTCTGGCCATCTTATCAAAGTCGGCTCCTCTGAAGTCCCATGTTTTTGCCTTGGAATGGGATGATTTTGTTCTAGTGGCCAAATTGAACCATACCATGTGATGATCACTGGCCCCCAGGTGACCTTCTACCTGGAGATCTGTGATCCTTTTTCCCTGTTAGTCAGTACTAGATCTAGGATAGCCCTGTCTCTTGTGGGTTGTTGTACCAGTTGTTTGAGGCCCTCCCCCTGTAGGAAATCCACCATGTGCCTAGTTCTGGCAGATGAGTGTTGCATCATATAAGGACAGGAAGGTAGCTTATTCAAGATGTATAACCTGATCACAATCTCTTTAGACCCTCCTGTTATGTGTTCTTTGTGTGGTACAGTTGTACTTTGAACTGTAAAGTAAAAACAAAGTTTAAAAAATGGTGGCTTTGTGACCTGTTGAAGGCATCTTTCCAGCTAGGATGGGGAAAGGGGCAAACTAAAATGGAACAAATAGGTGTGAGCACATTTCTGCTGTAACATGGACTGGAGGTTCCATTCTGTTGATGGGTGTAGACGAATACATGGTGGCTTCAGAAAGGGTTCTGATGTGGATGGGGGATTCTTGGTAAAAGTCTGTTGCGTCCCTGCACTGTTACTGCTGGGAAGTTAATGTAGCAGTGTGCCTTCAGAGATCTGCACCCCAGTTATCTATTATTTATTTCTGGCATCAGTGGTGGGGCTTCTTTCCACAGTTGGAAGACTGCGGGTTTTGTCGCATTGCTTTGCATAGCTTGAGGCTTACTGAAAATGGAGCCTCATTCTCACGGCATTTAAAATTCAGCAACCATTTTGTCACTTGTTTCCCCTCCCCCATCTCCTTACAGACTGAGATGATGCTGAAGGCCCACATCCGTGCCCACACCACCAGGGGGCGGTTTGAGTGCTCCTTCTGTGGTTACATCTTTCGCCATAAACACCATCTTCAGCGCCACGAGGTCAGGATGCACAAGGTCACACCAACTGAGGGCAGCCATGGCATCCAGGTGCAGGAACCCCAGGAGCAAACCCAACCTGCAGGTAAGATGTTTGCATTGGCTTTGGGAGGCTGGAGCATACCTCTTACCTTTTTGTTACTAACGTGGGACATTGGACTGGTGTTTGCCACACATCTTTAGTGGCAGAGTCCAGCAGAAGAAACAGAAGGTTCGCTGCTTCTTACAAATATTTTTTTTATTCACTGAGCACAACAGAAAGGTGCCGACATTTCATGACTCATACATGATTGCATCAGGCCACTGTGGTATCTTCAGTCAACACACTTTTTATGCTTCAGCAACTTTAGTGAGTCTGCACTGTCAGAGCTTTACTTTTATTGCAGTTTACTCAGCTTGCCCTCAATTCATTGCCTTAGTGATCCCCTTTCAAGTTTGATAGATTGTAAGTGCAGACCTACCAGCTTCTGAGCAGTCTGACAGCTGCTATAAAACGAAATATTTGACACCACAGACACACTGAAGCTGCAGAAGCATAAAAGTTATGTGTTAACTGAAGCTACCTCATTGGCCGTGATGGAATGGCATATGAGCCGTGAAGCATCAGCACCTCTGTATTGTGGTCAGTGAATAAAAGAAAATATTTGGAAGGAGTAAGCCTTCTGTTTTCATCTGTTGGACTTGTTGTTACTACCGCTTCTATGTAGCGCTCCTTCTACAGTAACCATTCAAGCACCCTACTTAGGGAGGTGGGCAACATGGAACATCCTTTCTTTGTGTAAATGCCAGTCCAGAGCCATCTGGGAGACCGGGGCTCATATGCAGTCTCAGAATCCAACAACGGAGCCAGATAGGGATGAGTGCATCACCAAGGTAAGACACTCAACTCCCAGGGAAGGAGGGCTTGATTTATCTGGCCCTTGCACACCACCGACCAATCACGGTGCGGCATTCTCTGCAAAGTTGACCACCCCCCAAGCTAGAGGAAGGGTACCATTGTGGACAGGCCATGGATCCAAAGAGAGGAAAGGGTTTGTTCCTGGGGTGGCTAGGATATGTCTGTGTATACAAGAGACTTGTTGGGAGGGGCTGCTTCTGTGGAGGCACATCAAAACTGTGAAAAGAGTTCAGACTGCTCACTCACCAAACATTTCTTAGTATTTATTTGTGTATACAAATCATTTATTGCGTACTACTTATAAAATACCAATGTTTCGTAGCTCTTCAGTATGTCCACTTCATCAGGGTGTGTGTCCCCACTAAAAATAAATGTATTTCTTTAAGTTTTGTTATCTGGATAAGTACATTGGTGACACAAGGACACCTTTTTCAGGAGCAACCTGGGCACCAGTATGGTACAAGGTGCCAATGCAAATACAAAAGTTCACAATACATTCAAAGGTTTACAGTGGAATACTGTGGACTGCTAAACAGACGTGCACCAAGGGTAGCCATACAGCTAGTTTGCTTAGGAAAACGAGTGAAATAGAGGTGGATCGATAGTCAATAATGATACATAGACAGTGACGCAGAAAAAGACCTATCAACTCAGTCAGTCTGTCCACTCTACCTAACTACTCTGTACTGGCCCTGGTGGCCATCCCACCCCATTTTTTCTGCTCCCCCCAACTCATTCGGTGTGCCTGTCCCATCCCTCCTTGCAGCTGTTCACTGATTTGGCCTGTATCACTTCTTCCAACAGCTTGTTCCACTTGTCCATCACTCCTTCTATGAAACATTGCATACAGACGCCCCTTTCGAATCTTCCCCCCACGAGTTTAAATGAGTTCCCTCTCATCTGTGTATTTGACCTCAAGGAGAAAAGTTCCTTTGCGTACGCCCTGTTTATCCCATGCAGGTACTTGTATGTCTCAATCACGTCGCCATATCCTTACTTTTCTCAAAAATAAAATAAATTAATTTTTGCCATTCATCATCTGTAACCATTAAACAAAAATCTTTAGTTATTCATAGAACTAACCAGTTCATTCCTAATGTGGCTGCTTTAATGCTTGCCTTGCTATATTAAGTTACCAAGCAGCTGCCTTTAAGACACACCAGCTGTGTGCTAAACATGTTCCATGTGTTTTAAATGTTTGTTAACTGTGACCCATGAATGATTTGTAGACACAAATAAACCCATATTATAAAATGTTTGGCAAGTGTGGGACCTAAAGAGCGATAAATCAGGACAAAAAAACAAGTTGGACAGTACCTTAAAATATGGACTCAACATTAAATCATGGAGCTATTAGCTCAGAGCAGTGTAGAAACCATAGCTTTTTATATTTGAGCAAAGTTTAATTTTGATTTTGCACCATAGAGTATTATGAATATGTGCTTAACAGTTGAGTTTAAAGAATTTGTGCTACACAGTCGTTTAAAATGTGAGACAGCACCTTTTCCTTGTGGGATGTGGGACAGAGCAGTTTTGATTGATAAAAATTAGGGCTGGCAGTATAGCCTAGAGGTTAGAGTAATGAACTGTGAATGAGTTTGGTCCATCCAGTAGACTTGAGTTTGATTCCCAGAACCTCTACTTGCATACTGTGTGACTCTTGGCAAGTCATTTAACCTCCCCAGTGCTCCTGGGTCTCCCCTGTAAATGGATCTTCTGGCCCAGTGGGCCTTACCTGGTTACCAAAAAAAAAGGAAAATGAGGGAACTTCCCTCATGGTATGCAGCAGGTCACAGGTAGGTTGTGGAGGTTGATATTCAAGCAGTTCTTTTTTTTTTTAAAGTGCCATAATTTCAACTGCTTTTATATTTTTAATTTTTAAAGTGCCATAATTTCAGCTGCTAATGTCATCTCCATTATCTGAAATTTAAAAAATGACGAGCGTGTAGAAAGTATCAATGAGGAGATGCTGAAGGGACTCGTTGAAACCCAAGTAGAGACTGGAGTGTGTAAGTGATCTGTCTGTAAGCAGATAAGGGAATGGTACTGAGTGAGGCCTTCTATTCATAAATCCAAACACAATTAGCCACTGCTCCTTCTCCGTTGTAATGGACTGTTTGGGGGGATTCTTTGTTTGAGCATGTTTGCGTCAGTTAATGGGGCTGAGAACAAAACCACAGGAAACCAGAGCAATACTGACTCGAGCATAAATTTTGTATGGGGTGGTGTGTGTGTATATACAGTATCATTATGCTTTTTCTCCATGCTATTTGGAAATCTAAGGCATAGTGTACGTGTGTGGGCCTCTGCCATTAAAATGATGGGAACTTTAGAAATAAGAAGCACGCGAGTAGGAACTATACCTAGGAAAATATCTGGCACGGGGACTAAAGCAGTAATGAAGTAGTCTGTGTTCCTGTCCTCCACTGCCTTTTTATTTTCCCCGCTGTAATTTATTTTTCCCAATCTATTCCTCCTCAGTTATTTCCCCTCTGTAACTCTCCCTTACTTCCTATGGTACTTTCTGCCTCTCCCACCCCTGCAGTGATGACTTCTGGCAATCCACCCCCCCCCCCCACCACCACCACCACCAGCAGAACACCCATAGCATTGCCCCTGTAAGACAGCAGTGGAGTACACAGATTTCAGTTTTGGGGGTGTGGGGTGCACTTTGAGAGAGAACATAAGTTGTTCCAAATGTTTTATTGCAGAGCATATCTAAATCTTTTGAGATCCCAGGATACCGAGGGTCCTTCCACCAGTGATTCCCTCTTACATGATGGAACCTTCTGAGTGGAAGTGAACCCAGGATGAAATGTTTTCTGGCCACCACTGTGGGTAGGAGAGAGCAACAGTGTCACCCTGTGTGGTGTCAGTCTTTGGTGAGGTTACTGTATGATATGTATCAGCCATCCCTACAGAAGCCGTATGGGAAGGGGGGCTGCTGGAGGAGTATAGGTCCGGCAACATGCCTCCCAACCAAGGGCACCGCAAGAAGTAGGGTAGAAACATCTGGGTAGCCTTGTCTTCCCTCTGTGAGGCATGTGCATAGTTCTCTGTAAGTGGGGATCATGCAGTCCATCTTTCAAAAGAAAACAGAAATCTTCAGGGATATCTCTTTCATCAGGTCACACCTATGGAACTTACACTGTCGGGCACTATGACTCCACAGAAGCTTTTCCACAGCAGTTGACTAGGGGCCGTCCACAGGGACGTCTGACATCACTAACAGTATATATGCGTGGGCGGCCCTGTCCCCCCTCAGTTCTTTTCACACCATCGACAAGTGCTTGTCGGACCTCTGCAGATGCTCATTCCCACTCAGTTTGCATTTCACTTATTTTCTTTATTTCTGGGTAACGTGGTGCTTCAAGTTATTTTTCCATTTTTATTTAGCTCCTTCTGTTTGTTTGGCTTCCAACAGAGGGGCTCTTTTTTCTTCCTTTGTGGATCTCGGTGGTTTTGGCAGGCCTATCCCCAGGCCTTTTCTTGGTCCCCGGACTGGTCTCCGTGGTCCTTCGTGGATTTTTCTCAGGTGTGTGTTTTTGCCTTTCAGCTTGTTTTGCCATCCTACTCCCACCTGTGCCTTGCCGTTCCTTTCTGTGCAGTTCCTGAGGGTGGCATGGAGAGACAACCTACTGCAGGCCATGACTGCTGCCTGGGCCTCCCTGCTATGGATTTTGCACAGCGTGAGGGTCTCTCTCTCTATCACCGAGATGACTTTGGGACTTCCTTCCTTTCCTGGGAGTACCTTTCCTGTCAAAGCCTAGTGGGGTGATTCTCTTTGCCAGCGCTCCCCAGGAGACACTGCCCCCCCCCCCAGTTCAGGCAGGGGATCCAGGGTATGCCTTCTCCACCTCACTAGGTGGGCGCTTCTGTGGACAGGGCTCTGGTACCCCGGGTTTGCCTGTGGTGCCCCTCCCCCCGTTTATCCAGCAGCTTCAACCACTTTTCCGGGCCAGGCTCCACCATGCTGGGTTTCCACCATTGCCTTGGGTGCTTCTTCTTGTTCTGCAGCGCCATGGGCTAGTATGGGGGCGTCTGCTGCTGTCCTCTAGTCCCCGGTTGGCAGTCCGCCTAACTGCATCATTCTTGGTTCCTATGTGCACGGGCACTCTTTTCCCCAGCCATCTTCCTGTGATGTCCGGTCACTGGGTTAGGCTTCCCATGCCCCCTCCCTTATACTTTGGGTCTGGAAGCTTTGCTGTGCCTCTCTTCGAGGCAGCCCCCTCCCCCTCGGACTTTCCATTCTCAGGGGGGCAGTCCGTGCTGCTCAGGGGCATCTTCTCCCCCCCCATCCCTGGCTGTGTGCTTCTGCTATCCAGGCTTTTGTTCTTTTCAGGCCCCTTACGACAGCGTGCCTCATATCCCCAGCGATAGGACAAGGGTCGTTGGCCCCAGGCTGTCGACCCCCTGCCTTGCCATCTCACCCGTTGGATCCACTCGGCCCTCAAATGCTAGGTCCTTTGGCCATTATGCCTCTACAGGTGATTCAATGATGCGAGGGTTCCCCCCCCCCCCAGTCGATCCCTGTCCCAACGGTAGTGCCCTATCCTGCCATCAATCTCGACTGGCTCTGGTGCATCAGAGGGTGCCGTGGTCTGGGCCTGTTGCGGCTTTGTCATTGTGGGCTCCATTGATCTCGGTGCCTGCCCAGGCTTCTTGGCCCATGCCCTCTAGTGACTTGTTGGCGTATGAGGAAGAGGCTAATGCGGGGGACTCCTCAGAAAGGTCTCCCATCTCTTCTTGGAATGAGGACTCTGTTAAATATACTTCCAGATCCCCTCCTGAGGACCCCATCTTCTTTCATGTCATGAAGCAGCTTTCAGGTACCATGGGGTTCCAGACTATGGAAGAGGACACCACCAGCAGGCACCTGGTGGTCTGCCACATGATCCCAGTATCTCTGCCCAAAGTCACCCCTCCTCTGCTTCCTGCACTGCAGGGTGCTGCCTGGCATTGGCCCCAGTTGGTACCCATCATGCCCTGTACGGCTGACCTGCTTTACCAGGCGCCCTTGGGGCTACCCTTTTTATGCCGCCCAGATTGAATCTGGTCCTGCAGTGTTCCAGGCAGCTCCTGACGGGTCCCTGGTGCCTAAGCACCTCAGTCCTCCACAACTGGGAATCTAGCAGGATAGACCTTTTGGGGCAAGAGGCCCCTTGCTTCAGCCACTCTGGGCCTTAGGTTTGCCAGCTGTTTGTCTCATATGGTCCCTACCAGAATATCCTCTGGGGGTAGGGCAGGGTGGCTACACTGGCCCTTCCTAAGGGTCCACTGGAGCAGGAGCTTCTCAAGCTGCTTCAGGGCACAGAGAATGTCAGCACACCTCTCCCCAGTGCCATTTAGAATATGTTGGACACTACGGCCAGGGTGGCTACCCTAGCATTTGCCTTAGATGGCTCTCCTGGCTGAGAGTTTCTGGTTTTGCTGCAGATGTCCAGCAAAGGGTGCTGAATTCCCCTTTGTGCACTTCATGCTCTTTGACCCTGATGTGCAGGATATCATTCATGCTCTCTAGGCTTCGAGGATGGCTATCAGGTCTGTCCACTACCTTTACCGTACCCAGCCCAGGAGTAGACAGAGACCCCCTTTTATACAGTCTCTCTCAAATCTGGGTCTGGAACTGAACTTCAGAGTAAGTGTACAGCCAGTTATGCCTTGCCTGTCTCTTTCTCTTCCTCTGGCAACTCTACCAAGTCTTCCAGAGGTGGGGAATCAGTCCTGGCTACAGGTTCCGCATCAGTATGACTCCTTGCAGGACCCCCCCTTCTTCTTCCAAGTCCAGAGGAGGTGGTGGTTGGAGGCCTGTTCTCCCCCCATCTGACCCAGTGGAGAACCATTCCCACAGATGCTTGGATCCTGCAAACCGTTGAACAGGACCACATTCTTCAGCCTCTGTAACAGTCTCCAAATGTTTCCTTTCCTTATGGCATATCCTCCGGACCACTTGGCTGTACTCTGGGAGGAAGTGCACACATTGCTGTGCCAAAGGGTCTCAGACCCAGTGCCCTAACAGCGACAGAACGAGGGGTTCTCCTCTAGGTTCTTCTTGATCCCCAAGACCACCAGAGTTCTGAGGCCTATTCTAGCTCTCAAAGAGCTCCCTCTTTACATCTAGTACCATAAGTTCAGGGTGGTTATGCTGCTAGGC
The DNA here is from genome assembly GCA_016271365.2 of Neoceratodus forsteri. Lineage (NCBI taxonomy): Eukaryota > Metazoa > Chordata > Ceratodontiformes > Ceratodontidae > Neoceratodus > Neoceratodus forsteri. The sequence goes on along the minus strand of CM028130.1, from coordinate 1,056,919,838 downwards.
CTTCTGCCCCTGCTCATGTAGGTTGACTGGTTGTGTTCCCTAGACATGTGGGATGCCTCCCTGCATATCATGGTTTGTCCTCCACACAGGTGATCCCTAAGGTTCTTCTGCAGGGAATACTACCTGTTCAGTCTTGCCCTTTGGCTTATCCCTTATGCCATGGGTGTTCCCAACTACTTAGAAGCAGTGGCAGCAGTCCTCAGCAACGGCTTGTATGTGTTCCAATATTGGGATGCTTGGCTGCTGAAATCTTAGTCCAGAGAGCAGCTGTTGCGGACTTTAGAGTGCACCCTGCAGTTGTTCCTCTCCTTGAGAATCTCTTATCAGCTTGGAACCTCGGTGTAGTGTACTACCTCATCAAGCCAGGGGGATGCATTCCTACCCCCAGTGCCAGGGGTCGCTGCCACCATCCATGCTGTTCTTATGTTCACAGTGCACTAGTCTGGTCCTCGCCTCTAAAGGGGAGACAAGTGTTGGCCTGGCTGTGCTTCGCAGCCTTCTCTCTTTGTCCTCTGGCCTCCTACCACCCAGACTGTCCTAAGGACTTTCCTTAGGGTTTTGTCTTAGCCTTGCTGACTTCTAGTAACTCTTCTGCCTTCTCCATTAGGCAGCTCCTTACTTTCCCTCTGGGTCCCCTCCGTGATGATCCTTTGAGCATAGTCATCGGCGGAGACCAGAACTGAGGAGGTACAGGGCCACCCAAGCATATATACTGTTAGTAACATCAGACGTTCTCGTGAGTGGCCCCTAGCTCATTCACACCACAAGAGCTCGTTGACACTTCCACCACTTGTGCCCTGTCTACTCTTAGCACTGCATCCTGGACCTTTCTAAGCAAAATCAAACCATAATCAGCATGCCACAAACAAGTGTAAATATCTCTTGAACCGTAAGTGCTACACGCAAAGTACGAGTGGCAAAGTTGTTCAACACAACATTACCTTTCCAGTGGTGCTATGCAATCAACTGTAATCAATTTGGTTTTTAATTTATACTAGCTGAAATACCAAACAGCTATTTTTTTTTTCAGATTTTTTCAAGGTGCTTAGTTGAGGCTTGAGAGACAAATGTCAGCCATGCACACCATACCTTAAACAAATGCAAATAACTCCTAAAGTATACATGGTAGACACAAAGTATCAGTGGCAAAATTGTTCAGCACAAAATTACCTTTCTAACGGTGATATGCAATCAATTGTAGTCCATTTCGTTTTTATTTTATACTAGCTAAAACACCAAACTGTTTTTTTTTTTTTTCCAAGATTTATTCAAGGTGCTTAGGTGAGACTTGAGAGACAAATGTCAGCCATGCACACCATACCTTAAACAAATGTGAATAACTCCTAAAGTATACATGTTAGACACAAAGTATCAGCAGCAAAATTATTCAGCATGAAATTACCTTTCCAACGGTTCTGTGCATTCAATTCTAAGCAATTCGGTTTGTTTAATATTTAGGTACAAACTGCTGACTTCCTCAGACGTTTCCTGGCCTGAGTGAAAGTCAACTGAGTACGTCTACAGGCGTTATTGGCCTGAGTGGCTATGCTTTCAGACGCCACCTATAGCCGTATCTGGGCCTGAATGAGTTAGTTAACTGCTGTGCAAAATCTTCTATGGAGTCCTACTGCCTGAAAGTGTAAGTTCCATCGGTGTGACCTGAGAAAAGAAATTCCCTGGAAGATCTACTGTTATGTTAAGTTCTTACGTAACTGTTTTGTCACTTGTCAACTGCTATAAAATTCAGTGGTTCTTTATCAGTGTTGTATTCCACCTGAAAGTATCTGCGTTTCGTGGGCCATCCCACTTATTCATGGGGATGGTTTCTACCTTATTGTATTTTTATTTATTTGAGAAGTTGGATTTACAACCTTTTAGTCATGGACTCATTTACAAAGGCACCTCGTCGCAGGGAGGGTAGACCGAGTTACATAGTGTGGTTACAGCAGTGAGAACAGTACAGGTGCAGAATATTAAACATAGAGTACACATAGGTTACATAATAATGATATTTATTTATTTTTTGTTGACCGGGTAAGTGCACTAGACAAATCCTGCCTATTTTCAGGCACGACCCGGGGGAGGGGGATACAGATGAATGCCAACTGACCTTGAACCAGATTAAGCTGTTGGTGGTATTTTTAGTGAATGAGGGAAATTTGGCCAGGACACTGGGGAAATTCCCCTACTCTTTTCAATAAGTGCCATGGGATCTTTAACATCCACCTGAACTACCACCAGTCCAGGCAAATGGGAACTCGGTTTTTAACGTCTCATCCGAAAGGCGGCACCTCAGAAGTGCAGCACCCCTCTCATGCTGCACTACAGTGTCAGTACTGGGATATTAACCCAAGTGCCAGATGTGGGAACTGAACCCACAGCCCTCTGATCTCCCGGCCTCGGAAGCGAGTGTGCTACCTACTGAGCCACTGACACTGACTGTTTATAATAGGTTACAGTCATATACAAGGTACTCAAGGGTTACATTAGGGGTACAGCCCTGGACACACCTAGATAATACCTGGAGAGGGTGGAGGTAGGGATGGGAGTGGGGTGGGAGGGAGGGGAGGATAGGCTGTCCGAGCACGTTGCCAAGTCAGGGAGGCCTGACAGGAGGATCCCACAGTGGGATTAATTAGGGGCATCTACAGCAACGAGCGTCGAAGAGATGGTTCCGGAGGGTGATTTTGAAGGGACCAATTTTGGCAATGTCTGTGTTGCAATGTCTCAATGTAGCTCTTTTCTTGTCCCCTGTAGCTAGTAATCAAGCTCTCCCTTTTTTGTGTGTGTGATTTGCTGTAGTGTTAGGGAGCACACAGCAATCCACTTTCCTTGCTGCCGTCAGTAATAGGGAAGTCACAGTCACTGCACTTCATAGCAGTAATTGGGTGATGACTTTTTTCCTTTTGAAACACCACAAGAACTACCAAGCTCCCTTCCCAGAGGGACTCCCCCATAGTTGGTTTGTGTATGTGTGTTTTTTTTTTTATTTATTTTTAATGTTCTGTTTTTCCCTGTTCACCTGGTTGGTCAGACTGCCTTTTGGCCTGTCCACAAGCCCGTAATGCCTACCAGAGTCGTCACAACTGATCTCCAGATACTCATAACTTCTGTCTTTTCATATACTGTCCCAGATGTACCCCTCTGGGCAGGTCTGACTTGGCCAGGAGGGGTGCCAGCCATATCTTTCCAGATGGAGAAGGGGGTGGGCAGTGGCGGGGGAGAATACCGAAAAGTAGGGTGTGTCAACTGAAGAGGCCATGAGCCAGGACTATGCAACACTTCAGCCCAGGCACTGGGAAAGCAGTTGCATTCTTGAACACACCTTAGCCACCCTAACTGGCTTTATATAAACCTGAATAATCCTCACATTTATATGAGTAATCCAAGGTTAATGCACAGACATTTTTATTTTCTTAACGCTGTTGCAGTCATGGCTAGGCAGGCTAGAGATTGCTAGAGGGGAGAGTGACATATTTGCAAGATGATTAAGGGCAAAAGATGAATGAAAGTTAAGTTGTAAACTACACCATTTCTAATTGAATAATGGGGAGTATTACCAAAATTCAGAAAAATATATATATATATATATTTTTTTTTTTTTATCTCCCCACCCTCGGCTAGCCCTCCTTCCCGCCAGTCCTCCCAGTCCCATCACCCAGCTTCTTCTAGGGCTTACCTGCTCCTTTAGTCCCCCATGGCTTGTCTTTCATGGCATGGTGATGGGGGTTGGGGGGTTCCTTGAGCCACCAGGACAGGATACAGATTTCTGGGAGGTGCCCAAGTTGCCAGGTGCAGGGCCTGCGGAGATTTGCAGTCATCCTACTTGACTGAGAGTTTACCAGTTTTCTCCCCATGGGAGACGTGGCATGCACTGACATCAAGGCGTACATGCAGATGTCTGCCATGTCTCCCCTGCTTAGACTGCCTTTCCCCTGGCTTCCACCGGGGACCAATCAAGCACCTAGCTCCCCCTGAGAGGAGTAGAACGGTCCTGTGGACGCTCAGTCCTCCTTCTCCCCTCGGCCCGCCCTCCGACACCTCGGCTCGCCTCGAACCAAGACTTGACATTGTGAGTGAAAAGCACTACTGCTGCATCGGCGGGCCGGCGCTACATTTTTTTTTTTTTTTTTAACCATCATGCAATTAGTTTCGACACATAAAAACAATATTGAAAGGGCTAATTTAGCAGCTGGACTTCCAAGTTTCTAGCCCTAACTGTTCAAAGTTAGACCTTTCAAAAGCTAATTTCTTTAAAATGGGAATACCTTTGGCACTATTATGGCTAGACACTTTTTTTTTTTTTTTTTAAATGAAAGCTTGGAGTCAGCTGAGTTGATAAATCGATAATAAGATATTGCTTCAGCTGCTATATACGATATATAAAAATACAAAATGGTTCACTAAATTTTGAAAGTCCTATTAACAACATATATCAAGTAGATATAGACATGTAGCAACATGAGAACTGTATCATTAGGATATATTCATGTTGATCTTACTGTAAGATTAAATTTTTTTTTAAACTATGCCTAACAATTCAGATTTGACAACTTTCAAAATATAATTTGAAGCAGTATAAAATATAAAAGATTATTTTGGGAAATCATCAGAAAAGACAAGTGACTATTTTTTAAGAAAAAACACATTATTTTCTAGTTTTACAGTTGAGTTACAGGATAGCCCAGTTGATATGCAGTATCTCATTTCCATAGGAATCCTACTTTTTTCCCGTTTCCGCAGCTGGCTGGACTGGAGCACTGAGAGGTGTAGTGACTTCCCAAGGTCACACAGTGAGTATTTGGCTCTGTCGGGGTTTGAATTTTCAGTGCCCTGGCCTATGCTCTAACCACGAGACCACACTGCCTTCTACTGGCCAGGGTTAGGATGTGCAACTTTTAGAGAGTTTTACTAGGAGGAGGGAAGCCCCAAATAGAGTAAACCAATCAAGAGAAAAACTGAATGTACAATGTAGTGTGTATTTTTTCCCAAAAAATTTACATTGTTTCTTGGCTTCTTGTTACGTGCAGTATTTAGGAACACAAAATTTTAAAGCAATTGTCATTGAGAATTTTATTCTTCGGCACGTGACATTACAAAATAAGACAAAGTGACATAGGTCTGCATATTATTACAAAAATACATAATTGGAAAAACACATACAAATGGAATAAATATACAAGAGTCTCTATCATAAAACATGCATGTTACAATTAGAATAACATTAAGATCTGCGTAGATCTAACAGTATGTATACTCTGTTCTAATCTCTGCAGAAAATTTTCAGAGTATGAGTAGTAGCACACAGCTAAGTATAATAGCATGTCTGCTGTCCTCAGAATGTCCACCAGCCTTATTTCCCTTTAACGGTGCTATGCTGATATACATATGAGGGGCTAAGGACTGGCCAACTGGCGCAGCAGAGTGCTACACGTAACATAGCGGGCCCGGAATCGGGAGCGATCTCGGTCGGGGCTGGCCAAGGGCAGGAGAATTTCTTTGCCTCTGGTATGTGGGGGGTTCTTCCACTGCAGCACTACCGCTTGCGTATATACAGGTGGCAGTGCAGCAGGAGGAACATGCAGAGAAGAGACAGATGCAGTTATTGATGTGCTGATGCATTTAGCATGTGCGGACATCATGACTTTGTACCCTTCTCTGACTCGTGACCATAGAGACAAGGAAAATGGCCAGGTTGTCCCACAGGAAGGGGGGGCGTAAAAACAAAGATTGTGTTTGAGGGACCCCCTCCCTGGACCCTGCCTGTGAGATAATCCATGGCTATGTGGTGACTCCAGGAAGATCTGAGGTATGTAGCAGAGGGGGTCAAGGTGCCAGTGTAGGAAGGAGACATAAACAGAATGATTAAAAATAAAAAATGTGTAGGGTCAAAATTGGCTGACCATCCAGTTACAAAAGTCAGGTTCCGGAATGAGCCAGGGCTGTCGAAGGGCTGGCGGAGGTGGGTGGGAGATGAGGATTGAGCGTCCCAATGGGCGTTCTCCTCTGTAGAGGGGGGACTCACAGGTCTGCTACTCTACCATCACCTGGGTGACCACAGGTGGCGGTGATGGGAAAAGCGCTCAGACGGGGATGTTGGTGCGAGCGCTGTCAGTCAGGTGTGTCAGCGTGCTGGCATTCAGTGATGTAGCACATTTCTGGGGGTGGGGAGGTGGGGAAGACTTGGGTGGAAAAAATGAAGCAGGATTGGGCAGATGAAACCTCTGCCTGACCACCATGCTGAGCATCAGTCCCCCACTCCTACCATCCAGGGATTACCCCAAGCCTTCATCTCCATTGTGGGTGGTAAGATAGATGGGGGGGGGAAATGCCTAAGTGGCTGCAGACATATTTGGCCCAGGGAGGCAAGCTGGGGGGGGAAGCACAGCAGTGTGTTGTGTGTGGGCCATGGGGTCCTGGACAGATCAGTGGTAGAGCCTTGACAACTGGGACCAGGGCTGGACTTTGGTGGAAGGAGGACCCAGCCTGTGTCCCATTGGGGGGATGAAATATGTTGGAAAAAAATAAAATGCCAGGGGTCTGCTGACCCCCCTGCTCATGGTAGGGGCCAAGAGACCCAAAGGTCCAGATGGTGCAGCCTACAGAGGGGGAAGAACATAGCAGCATCATCTGACTGACTTCCACCAATATTTCCATCTGTTTTTTAATCTCTCTTATCTCACCAACACTCCCACTGGGGTGTTTCCCCAAGATGGGAGACATTTTTAGCTAATAAGAAGCAAGCAGGAACCAGGCCCACCCGCCACACTCCTAACTAACAAACACCAGCACAGCACTGGACATCACCGCATCATATTTCATTGTCTTACGTCATGCTGGCAACATGATTGCATCTTTCTGTATGGAGTCGCATATTCCTGTCCAAAAACTCCTTCTCCCAGGGCTACCAGGAGGCAGTCATGTGGTGGCAGGAACCATCCAGTACAGGCATGTAGCAGTGCCTCTGCCACCCAATGTTTATTTAAAAAAAATGCTTACCAGGAAGAGGCCAGTGGGAAGCAAATGTCTTGTGTCTGTGAACATCCTGGTGGCAAGTGATAGTATAAAAACAGAACAGTTAGTCACATACAGGCAACAGCTCTATGCAGTAGTTTGCAGAAAACAAATATATAAATTAGGTACAAGTATACAGTGGGTTGAAATGATTATAGTGATTTTCATGGGTCACTGTGTCGCATGAGGTTGACAGTTCTGCTGAGTGGTTTGTTTGGCAGGGTGGTACATGTGTGACTTTTTTTGCCAACCGCATGATGTCATGATGCGCGAGTGTGAAAGCCCCTATGGAGTAGTTGTTAAAAATTGGTGCAGAGCACAGGGTTTTGGCTTCATTGGGGACTGAGGTTCCACCTGGAGGGTTACCTGCCTATACTGGCATGATGGTCTGTATCTGTCCGAGAGGGCAGCCAGGCTCCAAGGTGATAGGTTTAAATGCATCATTGGCAAGCTTTTAAACTAGCCAAAGGGGGAGGCACTGATACTGATTCCCAGCCCCCCACAAAACGGTAGTCAGCGAGAAAACACCAAGGTAGAATGGTCAATAGGGAGCAGGGCAGGGGGTAAATGGAGAAGAAGGCAAAGTCATTAAGGGCAGGGTTGGAGTTAAAAGGGGTAAAGCCATCAGAAAAAGGAGAGTGATGAGTACCAATGCCCGTAGTCTGGATAACAAGCTTCCTGAATTAGTGGCCTTGATGGAAGAGGGACACCTGGATATCATGACAGTCACGGAAACATGGTGTACACTGAACCATAATGGGGATGTAAACATACCAGGGTACACAATCTACAGGAGGGACAGGGAGGGTAAAAGAGGAGGAAGAGTAGCTCTCTACATAAGGGAAGGGATCAAAGCAACAGAACTAAAGGGTAAAGGGGGAGGAGAGGAGGCACTGTGGGTCAACTTGGAGACAGGCAATGGCACCACAATCCGCACGGGGGTTGGATACACACCCCCATCTCAGGGGGAGGAAATGGACAAGGATATGACAGAAGGCAGTCTTAGAATGGCAGAAAAAGGGGAAATATTGTTGATGGGGAACCTGAATATGCCAGATGTTAACTGGAGCACCTTTGCTGCAGCCACATCCAAGAGCAGAGTCATTCTTGATGCCTTGCAAGGGTCTTGCCTCAGGCAGCTAGTACTGGAACCCATTTGAGAGGGAGCAATCTTAGACCTAGTACTCTCAAATGGAGATGAAGAGAGGATCACAGATTTGAAAGTGGGTAGCCATCTGGGAACTAGCGACCACCAAACGGTGTGGTTCACAATTAGCACAGCAGTAGAGTCTAGCCATACAAAGGCAAAGGTACTGGACTTTAGGAGGGCTGACTTTGCTGAAATGGGAGAGTGCCTAAGGAATGCACTAGCAAATGGGCAGGAAGGAGGGGTGGAAGAACAATGGGGAAAAATCAGAACTGCCGTGTCAGAAGCAACAAGCCTTTGTGTGAAGCAAATAAACAAAACAAAGTATAAAAACACTGTGGTTCTCAAATGAGGTGGCAGGGAAGGTTAGGGAGAAAAAGTTAGCATTCAGGAAGTACAAGGAATCACAGAAGGAGCAGGACAGAGAACTGTGTCAGTTAAAGCAGAAGGAAGCAGGGAAGGCAGTCAGAATAGTGAAGGCCCAAACTGAGGAAAAGATAGCCAACTCGGTTAAGAAGGGGGATAAAACCTTTTAAAGGTACATCACGGAGCGAAGGAAGACCAAGGGAGGGATAATGAGACTTAATAAAGTGGAGGGAAGGGGAGGTGGGCAGAGGGTGACTGTGAAAAGGCAGAGATGCTGAACCAATACTTTTGCTCAGTATTCACAAAAGAAGAAGAGGGGGAGGTACCTAAACCAAACAATAGAAGCACTCTGGACGGGGGGTGGGGGGGGGATACCAGTCCATTCACAAAAGACAGTGTCCTGAAAGAACTTCTAAAACTCGAGGTGGACAGAACAATGGGGCCTGATGGGATTCACCCCACAATTCTGAAACAACTAAAGAGAGACCTAGTGACACCACTGACTACCCTTTTTAACAAATCATAGGAGGATGGTGTGGTACCTGAGGACTGGAGGAGGGCAGATGTGATTCCTCTTCACAAAAGTGGGAGCAAGGCAGAGGCAGGAAACTACAGACCTGTTAGCTTGACCTCAGTGGTAGGGAAAATGATGGAATCACTTCTGAAAGAAAGAATTGTTGAGTACCTAGAAGCCAGAGGGGCACAGGACCCAAGGCAGCATGGATTCACAGCGGAAAGGTCATGTCAGATGAATCTAACAGATTTCTTTGACTTGGTGACCAAAGTGGTAGACCAGGGAGGGGCTGTGGATATGGCCTACCTAGACTTTAGCAAGGCATTTGATACAGTCCCACACAGTGCTGGATAAGTTACTTTTTCTGTTATTTTCTATTTCTTTTAGAAACTTGATCCAGGAAGCTCTGTGCAGTCACTAGCAAGGATGGAGAAGTACTAGAAAAAGTAATACACCTGACAGTTACAATTACTTATTTCTTTTTATACAAAAATAATAAAAAGCTGTAACAGATGACATTTATTTGAAAGTAATAGGTTAGTTGTTAGTTACTTTCAAATAAATGTGATCAGTTACAGTTACATATTACTTTTGTATAAAAAGACATAAGTAATTGTAACTGTAAGGTGTATTACTTTTTCCAGTACTGCTTCATCCTTGCTAGTGACTGCACAGAGCTTTCTGGAACAATTTCCCAAAAGTAACAAAAAAAGTAACCTACCCAACACTGGTCCCACACAAAAGATTAATAAACAAGTTAGCCAGCCTGGGAGTGGGTCCCAGGGTGGTAGCCTGGTTAACAAACTGGCTGGACAACAGGACACAGAGGGTAATAGTAAAACGGAATACACCCTGAAGAAAGCGGGGTTACTAGTGGGGTACCACAGGGTTCAGTACTGGACCAGTCTTCTTTAATGTCTTTATAGGAGACATTGCAGAGGGGCTGGAAGGAAAAGTATGCCTCTCTGCAGATGACACAAAGATCTGCAACAGGGTTGATACACGGGGTGGAAAGGATGAGAAGGGACTTGGCAAGGTTGAAGGAATGGTCAGAAATATGGCAGCTTAGATTCAATGCAAAGAAGTACAAGTAATGCACCTGGGAAACAAAACCCAGGGAAGAGTACACAATGGAGGGAGGTACTAACAACAACAAAAATGGAAAGGGAACCGCGCAGCGGGTAAAGCGCTTACTGCTTATGACGCTAGTGAACTGGGTTCGGAACGAGCCCAGGAAGTTGGAGGGTCGCGGGGAGAAGATTGAGCATCCCAAGGACAGCTTGTCTTCTCCAGGGAGGGAGGGAGGGAGGTAGCGACTGCACTTGGCTGGCCCCAGGTGGAAGTCTAGGGCATAGCAAGCCGAGGTCGACTCAGAGGAGAGGACATAGCGGACGCCGGTGCTATGCGCCTTGACGCCAGGCACACGTTACAGATGACTAGAAAAGAGGGGAAAATGTTCCTACTCTGACAGACCACCAGAGAAGACCTCGATGTGCTTCCACCTGCCAGGCCGCCCGTAACCGACGAAGACTAGAAGTTTGTGGTGTACGGGCCCCACCTCGTCCCTGCCCGGGGGGAAGAACCGCGGCTCTATGGGGGGAATGGGACAGATCAGGTAAGGTGGGAAGCAGAGGTGACTCCACAGGTGGTCCAGAGGAAGCGAAGCCGGAGGGAAGAAGGGGGGAATAAACAGAAATTTAAAATAAAAATGGAAAGGGACCGGGGGGTAGGCATATTAGATGACCTTAAGGTAGATCAGCAATGTGAGAAGGCAATAAGGAGGGCTGGGGGGATATTATGATGTATAGGGAGAGGCATCACCAGTGGAAAACAGGAAGTTGTTAACCTTCTGTACAGGCAGTTGGTGAGACTCCATCTGGAGTACTGTGTACAGTTCTGGAGACCCTATCTCTGCAGGGACATAGAAAAGATGGAGGCAGTCCAGAGGAGGGCAACTAAAATGGTGCAGGGTCTGCAACAGAAGCCATACGAAGAGAGACTAATAGTGCTTAATATGTATAGCTTTGAGGAAAGGAGGGGGGGGGGTCATGATAGAAACTTTCAAGTACCTTAAGAGAGTGAACAAAGTCCAAGACGAGCATCTTTCAGAAAAAGATGTGCAAGAACAAGGGGGCACAGTTTGAAGATAATGGGGGGATGGCTCAGGGGCAATGTGAGGAAGTATTTTTTCACAGAGAGGGTGGTGGACACATGGAACCACCTTTCTGAGGAGTTTGTGGGGTTAAAAACAGTGGGGGAATTCAAAAATGCACGGGACAGACATAAGGCAATTATAGTGAGGGGTAGGAGGAAGTAGGCTGTTGGTTAACTAGAACCTGCAGCTTATCCAGTAGGTAGGGAAATGGGCAGACTAGGTGGGCCTAGCGGTCCTTATCTGCCGTCAAAGTCTGTGTTTCTTTGTTTCCACTGGCAGGATTCCTGTATATTACTTGGGAGGTGATTGTCAGAAGGAGAGAGCCTGGAAAGAAAATGGACACCATCTTATGTGCTTGAAAAGTTTCAGAGCAGTGAATGGGTTTTGTAGGTTTGATCATAACTGATAGACTGCATGGCTGTAGCATGACTTTGCCCTTGACTGGCCCCATACTCACCTCTTCTCCCTTTACTCCTCTCCTGCACTTCCTCCTCTTGAAGCCAGGAACCTCTTCTACTGTGCCTCTTTTATCCCTAAATTTTGATTACTCCTCACTTACCCCACCTCAACCACTTACTCCCTTCGGAACTCTGACACTCGTTCACACTCCCTCCTTTGCAAGAAGTCATCTGCAGGTCAAGCTGCATTTTTCTTTCTATTCTCCAGGTTCTGGTCTAGCCTCCCCCCGCTATCTTTTCTGCATCCACTCCTTCGTCCCTTGAAACAAAAAACCTCCATGACTTCACAGCTCACTTTTGCCTGTGCACCTAACCCCACTCAGTCATCTGGACTCTCTAAGGGATGCTGCACTTCGTGGTGCACCTTACTGTATTGCCTACCTTACTGTACGATCATTGGTATTACTCTGCACCTTTTGCACTTTCCCGTTATAGTTTCTGGGGTTAATTTGTGCTTTGTGTATTGTTGTTTTGATGCTGTTTTTGTTAACTCTGCACTAGTGTATTGTCACTATCTGTAAATTTTGTAATGATGAGTTGTTGCTTTTCATTGTTACTACTTTCTCCTCTTTCACCCAGGACACATCTGGAAACAAGCTCAGTATGTCATTTGTGGCAAAATTTTTGAAATAACATTAATAAATAACAGTGAGCTGAAAGTATCTCTACTCTCACAGGGAGAGCTTTGAAAATCATTACGTTTTAATCAAATTTAACTTTTAATTTAGATATTTCCTATATTCACTTTCCTCTTATTCTTTATTACTGATGACATATGCATGGAAACAGGACCACTGTCACTTAGTATTCATCTGCTCCAACTGCTTGTATACAGATTACATCATAATCATAAACTTGTGACATCATAATAATTTCTAACGCAACCTGTTGTGGTGTCACTTTTAGACAAGCTGCCAGAGCAGAGGAAGGCCAAGAAAAAGAGATACTGTTTTCATGACAGTTTTGTAAGTCAGAAGGAAGATAAGAAGATTAACAGATGGGGGAAGGGTAGAAGGGGAAGCAGATTAACAGATAAGGGGGAGAAAGGAATAATTAACTTCCATGCTTGTAATTGTAAGAATTAGTTTACCTCCTTGCACATTCTCAGTATGTTGGTATGCAGGTACAAACTTAGCAACACTATGCAATGCTAGCCACCAGACACCACTCAGCAACAGAGGTGAAGCAGCAGAATGAGGGCAACAAGATATGTACCTGTGCAGAACACAGGAAACTATGTCAGGAGTTGCCCACTTGCTGGTCAGAAAAACTGTTGTAAACTGGCAAATGTTAATGTCAACACTTACCACGGTTACATATTTATATGTACTGTATAGTGTCTCTCTTATGGTTCTAAGAGTGTGTTCTCAAGTTCTTTGGGTGAGAGAACTGTAAAGCGAAATGGAGGAGTTCTGGTACACACAAGACATGAGAAGAAACTTTTACAACCATAAAATACACACAAACTACTTATAAGCCGTGTTCAAGACCCCTAAAATTTGAATTTAAAATGTAAATGCTTTACTTTATAGACTGTTAGAAAATTCCCTATGTTTGAAATGGACTTTTCCAACTGAACACAGAGCTTCAACATTTTAGAACTATGTCCAAGAGACACCCTCTTATGGTTATGAGAATAACTGGAATGATTTGAATTAGAAAATGAGTAAGGAGAACTCTTGATTCTCACTGGCTGAGAGCACCAACTAGCTGGTCCGGTATCAGCAAACAGAGACCGGGAAATAATGAGTCCCAGTCTCTGGCTGCCTGATTATGTTCTAATATCACTGTGCCAATAGAATTTTAAATTTCAAAATGCTGCCATATTTTTTCTCTCGCTTAAAGAGAGATACAGCAACCCCCAACGCTCCAACTGGCAGACAAGAACAGCACATTCACCCCCGCTCAACTCATTTCTTGTTACAAAACACTACCTTCCCGTCCTATCTGTGCTGCTGCCGATTGATCCCTGTCATGCATGCTATCATAAGCCTGCCTACACAGACACCACATTCTGTCTGACTGCAACTACTGCCCTGTCATCTGAAAGCTGAGTGCTGCTGTTAATTTTAAAACCAAAAGAAACAATCCACTCTTTAGTATGCGTGAGGTACTCTGTTAGGTACTGTGCTATGAATGATCTGTTTTGCTGTCAGAATGGATCGGGGGGGGGGGGGCGCTGGGAGCCCGAGCAATATGACGGCTTGAGTTTGTACGTCCGATCTCTGGAAATTGGGAATTAAGTATACAACTTTTATTTTGGACAAAACATAATACTTTTTTATCTTATATTGGTGTCGGAATCTCCCAATGTTAAGATGGGTAATCCTGGAAAAGAAAAACAGCAGACTCGAGGAGATAAAGGAAAATCTCTCATGGATCCTCTGAGTAAGAGGCCTGCACTCGGAAATGCGGCAGTTGCAGAGAATGAAGAAATGCTTCAGAATCTGGGCTTGAAAATTAACTGGCTAATTCAAACAGTTTCTGGACTGGCTGACAAATTCGACTCAATTACCAATAGACTTGTTTCCCTGGTACTGGATATGGCAACTCTTAAGATGGAAAATTTTGATGATAAAAAAAAGATCTGGGCGCAACGGCAAATTTGGTGAAAGAAAATTCTCACCTGTAAGCACGTATTGAATCTTTGGAGAACCAAGCCCGATAATCTCATATTTGGATGTTAGTTTTAGGGTTGCCGGAGCGCAGTGAAGTAGTCTACCTCATCCTGTTTCTGAAGCATTGGCAGTTGGGCGAACCTCTCACCTCCAGATCACTCCATATACAGAAGGCCAGTAAGGTGGCCTTTCATGGAAGACCAGTTAATCCAGATGCACTGAGAGCCATCATTATGGTGTTAGATGGAGTGGGCTCTTGGGATTTTGTGTTGGGGCTCACACGTCATAAGAAAACCCTGCTGTGTGAAGGTCAACATGTTCGTCTGTACCCCTACTTTAGTTATGCCACATTTATTTATGTATTTATTTGTGTGTTTAGTAAATGGGTAAGTGAGCTGATCCAAAGGACCATTTTCAGTCATGACCTGGGCAACAGGGAGGCAATAACATGAGTCAAAAAAAAAAAAAACAGTACAGGCAGAAACATGGGATAAACACATCTCAAACATGGGGTGGTGAGACAAAAATGTATAGTAATAGCTGGTTATAAAAACAATTACAACCGTAGTACAAGTATAAAAATAGTGACAGCATGTGATTACAACAAAGGCAAATAGTACAAGTAACAGACAACAGCATGCGATTACAAAAGGCATACACAGGTTAACATCAGGTATCCAACCAAGAGAAGGCTGTACAGACTCAGACAATCAAATTTCATTGACTGCTTGGAGATCAAAAGCAGGACTGGAGAGCAAAGTGCAGAGGTGCAACAAGATACTAGTGTAAATAAGATATAGCAAAAGTGCAATGAGTTACTAGTGCAAGAAAATACCAGGGAGCTTTAGAACACAAGAAAACAGACATGAGAAAGGGATGGGCAGGAGGGTAGGGGCAAGCAGTGAACAGCAGCGACATAGAGCATGGACGGTCTGTAGGCCCTAGAGTTGTTGTGGGGAGCAGTAACAAGTGGCTACAGGCTGGAGCCAGTCTTTTAGGTTTTATTTGAAGGAGAGGTGGGAGGGGTACGAGTGGATGGACGATGGGAGTCTGCTTCATAGGGAGGGGGCAGAGACAGAGAACGCTTTACTAACCATGGCAGTGGAGATGCGTGGTACTTCCAGTGGATGGACGGAGGATACCCTAAGGGTCCTTGAAGCCACCCTGCCTGTTAGAAGGGATGAGTAGGGGGACCGGTGGTTGTTTCTGATCGAATTGTCCAGAAAGCAACCTATGGCATAATCGAAATGGCCTTGTAGTGGGAGCCATCCTAGGGACTTGTAGCGTGCGTAATGATGGGTGGAGTAGGGGGCTTGAAGAACAAAGCAACAGATGGAATTGTATGATGTGTTTAGTCATAACACCTGTGCTTCGCGAATTGCACTGGCTGCCTGTACAGTGGCGGATCACTTTCAAGGTCATGTTGATGACCTATAAAGCCCTACACGGTTTGGGACCTCGCTACCTGAAAGAACTCCTGACTTCTTACTGTCCCTCCCGCTCCCTCCGATCCTCTGGTGAGGGATTGCTGGAGATTCCCAGGGTAACCTTAAAAACATCTGGTGGAAGAACATTTGCCTTTATGGCCCCTACCCTGTGGAATTCTCTACCTTGCCAGATATGCAATTGCCTGACTGTGGAGAGCTTTAAAAAAGCTTTAAAGACCTTCCTTTTTAACTAAGCATTTTTTTAGTGATTTAAATTATATTGGATTGTATTTTGAATTTGATGTTGTTTATAGTCGTGGTTTTAATTTGTATGAGTGATATTGTAAAGGCACCCTGAGCTTTGGAAGGGCGCCTTAAAGAAATAAACATTTACTTACTTACTTACTTACTAGAGGACACAAGGGAGTAGACGAGAGCAGTAGTCAAGGAGGAGCAGTAGGTTACCTTGCGCGATGGCAAGGCGCGCTTCAGCAGACAGAAGATGTTTGAGTCAATAGGCAGCTTCTAATTTCTGGTGGATTCTCCGCACAGTGTTGTTGATATGGTCGGAGAAAGTAAGGGAGGGATCGAGGGTAACACCTAGGTATTTGAAAGAGGTAACATTTTCAAGGGGGGGCTTGCTGGGGTGTGTACGAGGAGGGAGGAGTTGGTTTTGGCAACCATGGCAAAGAATGGTTTGGAGCCAAATAGCATTGATTTTGTCTTTTCATTGACCAGGAGTTTGCTGGAGAGGAACCACTGGTGGGCAGAGCCATAATTTCGTGTAAGGGTGGAGGAGATGGATTCAAGTGATTTATTGCTATGGTAGAAGGCTAGGTCTTCCACATAGAGGAGTGCCTTACAATTGAGGCTTTCTGTGGGGAGTGCATTTATAAACATGGAAAAAAGTAAGGGGCCAAGTATAGAACCTTTAGGGACTCCTATGTGTACAGGTAAGGCAGAAGAGGAAACTTTACCAATTATGACAGTCTGAGATCTGTTAGAGAGATAACTATGGAACCAAGTAGCAGTCCCTAGGGAGCAGCCAAAATGAAGTAGGGTGGAGTGGAGTAGGTGGTAGTCAACAAGGTCAAAAGTCTTTGATAAATCCACAAATACAGCACCAGTGGCTTTGCCCATGTCCATGTTCCTTAGAATGTGGTTGGAAAAAAAGGCCAGAGAAGAGGAGGTACTGTGGTGCTTACAGAAACCATGCTGGAAGGGACATAGGAGGTTATACTTTTCTAGGTGTTCAGATAGCTGGAAGTGTACATTTTTTTCCAGCAGTTTACTTAGGTGTGGGAGGAGGGAGATAGGTCTGTAGTTTTCAGGTGCGAGGGGATTACGAGCTTTGAAAATTGGTACTATATGTGCATGTTTCCAGGAGTCAGGCACGGTGGATGTAGAAAGGGCGAGGTTGAATAAGAAAGTGAGGGGTTTAACAATGGCTGGGGAGATGAGTTTTAGAAATGCGGGGTATAGTCCATCACTGCCAGGACTTCCTTTGGCCAGAAGAGATTTCAGGAGTTCGGTGGTGATGTTTTGCTCAGTAGCTCTAAAGTGGATAGGTGGGGGCAGGGCAGTGTTAGAGGAGGAGGAGGATGGGAAGCTGTTTGGCTGGTTGTTCAAGCCTGGGAGAGGCTGGGGGGGCGGGTTGCTGAGATAAGAGGATAGATCAGTGAATTTTATGTTAAAGATGTCCGCAATCTCAGCAGGATCAGAGATGGGGCCAAAGGGGGATATGATGTCAGTTATTTGTCTGTTGGTCTTGGGGTTTAGAAGTGACCCAGTGGAGGCCCAGAAACTACAAGGATTGCCAAGGCTGTTACTTTGTTGGTTAATATAATACTTGCGCTTGAGTGATTTGGCTGTCTGTTTGCAGGTATTGCGCAGTCGTCTATAGGCGTTCCAGAGTTGGGGGGGAGGGGGACGCTTTGTAAGCTTTCCATTTACTATCCCTGTTTCATTAGTGCCAGTAGTTCCCTGGTTAGCCAGCAGGTACAGCCCCCTCTTACCCTTCTGGTTGTGAGAGGGAAATGTTTGTTCTGTAGTTGTTGGAGGGCAGTGGTAAAGAAAGTAACCGCGGCTGTAGTGTTGTTGTGTAGGTAGAGGGTGGACCAGTGTATTGCTCTAACATCTCTGAGGACAGATTCATGATCCTAGTAGTTAAACTTTCTGAAAGACAGGAGTTTGTAGAGAGGGTGGTTTGATTTGGTGGCCAGTATGATGTAGATAGGGGTATGGTCGCTAATAGAGTCAGACATTGTGCCTACTTGGAGGATCAAGTCTACCCAATTCGTGGCAGCCCAATCAAGGAGGGAGTGGTTTAGTGAACGAGCATTGTGTCTGGTAGAGGGGAGGAGATAACTTGCTCCAGATGATGTGCTTTCAGTAGGTTTGCGTAGTCTGCTTCAGGGGCACCTAACCAGTTGAGGTTGAAATCCCTGAGCACAGTGGTATCTCTTGAGGGTGTGATGCACCCTAATCCAGCTAGAAGATTGGTTAGGCCTGGGATGCCTCCTGAAGGGGGCTTATAACAGCAACCCAGATCGAGTTTTTTAGATGCATCCAGGGTTATCTCAGCAAGGTGCCACTTGGGGAGGTGGAGTTGAGCAGCTGATGGTGGTGGCAGTGATGTGGTCTTGAAACTACAGTGCCACGCCACCGCCCCTCTTTCTTGCTTGTCTGTCTAGGCGTAGGAGGGAGTAACCATGGAGCTAAAAGGAGGAGTTAGTGTATGGTTTCAACCAGGTCTTGAAGAGTCCTAACACCTGCGGCTTGTACAGGGATACCCACGCCTCGAGTTCAGGAAACTTTGAAGGGAGGCTACAGATAATTATGTAGGCAACTCTGAGGCCGGTTGGTCTTCCCCAGGTGATATCGGTGTGATCGATATGGGTGTTTATGGACCCCGGGTTGCTTTCTACATCTCCAGCAAGGAGTAGAAGGGCAAGGAGAGGACAGATGGGAGGGAGCCAGTGGGGGGACTGGAGAGTAAGGGAGTATATGAATAGGCCAAGCAAACAATGTTCATAGTTTGATAGCAGTGCAAGGAGGGCTGAGCCCATGGGAGTAAGTTCGTACTTGAACACAATGAGTGCGGGGTCAGAGGGTTTGTGTGGGGTGAAAAAGGAGCATAGGTTTTATTGGTCCATAGCAAGTATCGAGGCACAGAAGTCAGTTGCCAGCAGCAGGCTAGTCAAAGAGGCTATCACAAGAATGATCTGATTATTATTCATTTTAGTTTGTACTTGTGAGAGGTGACCAGAGAAAAATTAATTGTGGAGGATTTTTCAGGTCAGTAAAGTTTTCTGTGGCAAAAAAAAAAATGGGTAGTGCCGCAAGTAGGGGCGGGGAGTCCAGTGAAGGAAAAGGATTTAAAGAGTGTCGGGGGTGAGCGGGTGGGAGGAAAAATTAAATTGCAGTTTGACTAAAATTTCAAAAGCAGCCTGTAACTAAATTGAACTTGCTAACTGTGGATCTAAGAGCAAAAAATACAGAAATAGCTGGCCCGGTGGCACTGAGGGCTGAAGCGCTGGTCACCTTACCTCGCGCTACACCGATGACCCGTGTTCGGGAATGAGCATGGTCCGTCGGGGGTTGGCAGGGTTGGAGAAGGATCGAGCATCCGGAGGACTGCTCTTCCTCCCCGGGGAGAGGGGGACATCAGTAGTCGGCGCGTGGCTGGCCCCTGGTGGAGATTAAGGGATGGCACCGCTGATGCTGCAGAAGAAGGGAGGAGGCAGACACGGGAGGGCTGCGCAGCGCAGCCGCATGCGGCTTCATCCGCTGGTGTCATTGCACGCCCTTCCCGCAGGGGGAACCAAACACCAGAAAACTCGGCAGCATGAAGGCTGCTCGCTGGCATTGCCATGGTCGCACGCAAGTCAGCCGCCTCCTGATTCACCCTCCTGGTCTCTGCAGGTGGTGGGCACCACCGCAAGTGACCAGGGAGGTAGTGACGGGAGGTCAGAGCTCTGTCCACGACCAGGGCAGCAGCCGGGGTAGATTGGGGGGTGGGAGGAACCAAAGACACAACCTCCCCCAGTCATGGAAAGTAGAAATAAATGAATGAAAAAAAAATACAGAAATAGCCAGTGGAAGCTCAGGCTCTTATTAATATTGCAGGATGTGATTAGGCAATAAATTAATTTGTAGGCTCTACAAATTAAAATTAATTTAGCAGCAGGTAGGTTCAAGATCCATGTAAAAAGCAGGCTCTACGAGTTAAAAATTAAATTAACAGAATTAGTTTAGCAGCAGAAAGGGTTCAGAGATCCATGTAAAAAGAAGGCTCTATGAGTTAAAAATTAAAATTAACAGTAATAGTTTAGCAGCAGATGGGTTCAGCGATCCCTTTTAAAAGTAGGCTCTACAAGTTACAAAACATAAAATTAACAGTTGATGGGTTCGGAGATTGCAGCAGAACGTCGCTGTGAAGAGCAGAGGATGGAGGGTGCAGCCAGTAGAGAGCTTCGGCTGTGGAGAGCGGCCATTCAGAGGGGAGGAAGAGAAGGCATCGAGGTTTGAAACAGCTTCTCCAGGGAAAGCGTACCTTTCTGTTCTGGTGGTGGCTGGCAGGAGGATGCCCAGCTGCACCGCAGGAGAGGAGGAGGGCGGGTCGAGGAGGGAGCGCCCGCTCAGGGCCTATGGCTGAAAAGGGAAGAGAAGAAACAGATGGGGATTAGTTAAGCAGGGATTAATCAGTGCGATGGGGGGCAAACAGGGAGTGGAGAAACATAGAATTTGACGGCAGATAAGGACCGCTTGGCCCACCCAGTCTGCCCATTTCCCTACCTGATGGATAAGCTGGAGGTCCTAGTTAACCAGCAGCCTACTTCTTCCTACCCCCACCCCCTAGAATTGCCTTATGACTGTCCCATGCATGCTTGAATTCTACCACTGTTTTTGACTCCACAACCTCCTCTGGAAGGCCGTTCCATACATCCACAACCCTCTCTGTGAAAAAATACTCTTAAATTACCTCTGAGCCGCTCTTCTATCTTCAAATTGTGCCCCTTGTTCTTGCACACTCTTTTTTTGAAAGATGCTACCCTCTTGGACGTTGTTGATTCCTTTAGGTACTTGAAAGTTTCTATCATGTCTCCCTCTCCTCCTTTCCTCGAGGCTATACATATTAAGCTCCTTAAGTCTCTCTTCATATGTCTTCGGTGCAGACCCTGCACCATTTTAGTTGCCCTCCTCTGGACAGCTTCCCATCCTGTCTATGCCTTTGGAGATTGGGTCTCCAGAACTGCACGCAGTACTCCAGATGGGGTCTCACTAGCTGTCTGTACAGAGGAATAATAACTTCCTGTTTTCTACTGGTGATGCCTCTTCCTATGCATCCCAGTATCCCCCACCCTCCTTGCTGCCCTCTCACATTGCTTTCCACCTTTAGGTCATCTGATATGACTACCCCAGGTCCCTTTCCATTTTTGTTGTTGTTAGTATCTCACCCCCATTGTGTACTCTTCCCTGGTTTTTGTTTCCAGGTGCATTACCTTGCACTTAGCAGTGAATCTAAGCTGCCATACATTTGACCATTCCTCTAACCTTGCCAAGTCCCTTCTCATCCTTTCCACTCACTTGTGCATCAACTCTGTTGCAGATCTTTGTGTCATCTGCAAAGAGACATATCTTTCCTTCCAGTCCCTCTGCAATGTCGCTTATAAAGACATTGAAGAGGACCGTCTAATATCGAACTCCTGCGGTACCCCACTACTAACCCCCTTTTCAGAGTGGACTCCATTTACTATTACCTCTGTGTCCTATTCTCCAGCCAATCTTTACCCAGGCTGTCATCTTGGGACCCACTCCCAGGCTGGCTAACTTGTATATTAACTTTTGTGTGGGACTGTGTCAAATGCCTTGCTAAAGTCTAGGTAGGCCATGTCCACAGCCCCTCCTTGATCAACTACTTTGGTCACCCAGTCAAAGAAATCTATCAGATTTGTCTGGCATGACCTTCCCGCTGTGAATCCATGCCACCTTGGGTCCTGAGCCCCTCTGGCCTCTAGATACTCAACAGTTCTTTCCTTCAGAAGTGATTCCATCATTTTCCCTACCACTGAGGTTAAACTAACAGGTCTGTAGTTTCCTGCTTCTGCCTTGCTCCCACTTTTGTGAAGGGGAATTACATCTGCCCTCCTCCAGTCCTCGGGTACCACCCCATCCTCCCATGATTTGTTAAAGAGGGTAGTCAGTGGTGTCACTAGTTCTACCCTTAGTTCTTTTAGTCAGTGCACAGCAGGAGATAGCAGAGTCAAGGGAAACAAAAGAAGTGATTCCTTAACAGTAGAAATAAGGCAGACAATTCAATACAATTCAGTTACAGTCTCAGACTAAAATTTCAAAAGCAGCCTGTAACTAAATTAAACTTGCTAACTGTGGCTCTAAGAGCGAAAAATACAGAAGTAGCAAGCCGAACTTGGAAGCTCAGGTTCTTACTAAAATTGCAGGCTGTGATTAAGCAGTACATTAACTTGTAGGCTCTAAGAATTAAAATTAATTTAGCAGCAGGTGGGTTCAAGATCCATGTAAAAAGTAGGCTCTACGAGTTAAAAATAAAAATTAACAGTAATAGTTTAGCAGCAGATGGGTTCAGAGATCCCCTGTACTGTTAAATTTAGAGTTTTTTGAAGGAGGTATATTGTTCAAATGTATTGTTTTACTAGTTATACCTGTTCTTTCCCTAACTGTTTTCCAAAGGGTTTATATGTTATAACTCGAGCCTTAAGTTTAATATTAAAATGGCCTTACTAACATAAACCGCGAGTATAAGCATGTATCCTCTCATTTTCCAGTTCACTGTCAGAATGGCCACTGTGGAACAGCGAACCATCACAATGGCGTTGAACCCACAGTGCGAGCGATTTTTGCAAATGTATTTTCTTTTCTTGCGGGGGACTTTGCCCCTGCAGCCCCTTCTGGGGGCTCTGCCACACTCTTTATTTTAGATTCTAACTCGGGCGGGCATAACTTGGGGATGGGGGGAACTGAGATCACGCAAAAGTGTTGGCGCCATTGTGACGGTTCGCCGTTCCGTAGTTCCCCTCTTCATGGGTTACCCATTTTCCTTAGTAGGCAACAGAGATAATGTAAAGAAATTGTATTTCTAGTTTACTAATAAGTATATGCCGCTCTTGGGCTCAGTTACACGGCATTTGGACTGTTAACTATATTGTACATGGTAGTACCCCCGTATGACTTATCTTATAGGCATGGCATGTTTTTTAGTTGAAGCTATTATCAATTCATCCTGATATGGTGTGTCCGTGATTTATCTGTATGTCTTTTGGATAACTCAATAAACATATATTTAAAAAAAAAAAAGAATTGATCAGGAGCTGTAAGTGCTGCTCGCCTACCCACTTCATGTGACAAGCAGCTGTCAGCCATTAGTTACAGACCTGGTATGTTCAAGAGCAGGAGCTGCTGAGAGACCCCGGTGAGAGACGGAAGCAAAAAACATTCATAATACAGTTTATATATAAGCCCCTATTAGTTGAGCGTCAGCTTTCAGTTTTCTCTAAGGTTGCATAAACATAAAAATAAGCGCTGAGAAATGATCCCATAGACTTGTATGGGGCACGCTTCTGTGCTCTCCCTGCTTAGACATCGCAAAACATCTGAGCAATGAGGGTGGAGCCGGCGGACCAGGATTGGCTTGCCGAGGCATCAATTCCTTTTATGATCCCTTCCTTCCCAAACACTATTTGCTTAAAAATACAACTTGTAACAAAAGTAAGCTAGAAATGTGTCTCTGCAATTGTTTTCAGCTACAGTGAACGTATTTGTCAGGATTTGGAGCTTGTATTTTTACTACTGGGATGCACTTTTGTTTAAATTGTAAGCACCAGGATTCGGAGTTTGTCTTACTACCGGGGTTCACTTCAGATTAAATGGTAAGCACCTGTAAACCCAGGGAATTGTGCTCGGAGTTGTACAAAATTACAGGAAGTTGGAGCTTTTAAAATACTTCGGAGAGTGTTTAAAGTACAGGAGATGCAATTTATTTTTCCCTCTGCATTTTCAGCAAATTAACGTGCACATTTGTACTGCAGGGCCTGAATCAGGTCTGTGCTACAGCAACTAAATGTAAATCGGAGCTGTAAATGTAAATCAGAGCAATCCTGTCTCCTGTTTCAGCTCCTGGGATTTGCTTTGTGGCTTTACTTCACCCCCTCCTTAGTTCCCAAATAAATACCTTCTCTTGCGTGTTTCTTTCCTCAGCTCCCCTGCTGGTGGTCATGAGGGCTCATGAAGCCACCCTCCCCCAAGCCAAACGGAATCAACAGCTGCCTCACTGGTAGCCTGCTGGTGGTCGTGAGGGCACACAGAGCTGCCCCCCCGAGCCGAACAAATTCAACAGGTACAACCTGAGCCTTTCTGAGACACAGCAGCCAAATCCCTTGTGGCTCTGAGGACTGAGTTCACTCCGCTGACGCTTTGCGTCAGCTGCCCCACCGCCCCCCCCACCCTTGGTGAGCATCTCAATATATAGGCAGTGTCACGTGGTCAGAAATAACCAATCAGCCTACTTTCCCATCTGCAGTTTATCTGATCTCCACTAGTGGCCACTACAGCCAAATTGCACTCTGCCTCCCTATTCTAGCATCATCATGCTGCACATAGCCTACAAATCTATCTTAGGTATAGCCCTGCTTGCCACAATAACATCCCTTCCAGCCTCACATCTCCCTAATCTGCAACCTACTCCTCCAGAACTAATTTTCCTAAACACACACCCAAGTCGCTGCTCCTCCCCCATAAATGTACAGCATCCCCTTGCACCTCAGCGTTGCTGGATTTCCGGACCTTCCATTCTCCCCCCCTTCTTTCCATGCTGGGCTGTCAGTGTTGAAACTCCCTTTGGAGGGACATTTCTCGCAGACCTCCCTCACTCCCTCTGCCCACCGCAGGCCAAAATGTATTCTACTTAATAGGAAACTGATGATAACTTTACTACTCCTCCTCGCAGGGGACATCGAAGTAAACCCTGGACCAGCCACCCACACCAGTCACAACCCCCCCTCCCACTGTCCAGTTACCCAGAGGCCTCAAACTGGCCCACCTAAATATATGCAACCTCTTACAAAAATTGCCCTTGCTCCAACCATTAGTACTATCACTATGTCCTGACATTCTGATTATCACCGAGACCTGGTTGAAACCACACAACCGGGACTCAGAAGTAGCTATTCCTGGGTACTCCATCACTCGCCATGACTGCCCGGGCACCAAGAGAGGTGGCGGAATAGCCATCTACATTTCCTTCCGGATAAAGTTCTCCCCTGTCTCGCTATCAGCACTCCCACCATCCATTGACGCCTTGCTAATAAAAATCTCCTTACTCCACTCAGTCCCCATATTTGTTGCTGGCTCCTATTGCTCCCCAGACTCCCAGATGACCTCGGTCATAGTTCACCTGGACACCCTAAAAACTCTTGCAACAGGGGGCGAGCTCCATATCCTTGGTGACTTCAATCTGAACTGGCTCTCTGGTGCATATACCAAGCTCCGCAACCAGGTGGCAGCACTAAATCTGACTCAACAGATCACTGAGGCCACGCGTCTAAACCACAAATCTCAGAACCACTCCCTACTGGATTGGGCCCTCACTTCGCACCCTCACAGGATAATTGCCTCTGGCCTTTTACCAGATTCTCTGAGTGACAACCACATGATTTACATAGTAAGAAAAATATTTAAAGCCAAGTCACCTCTACCAAGAACTCTCCTCATCATGTCATATAAATCCCTTGACCTGGAAGGACTCCTGAATGACTTAGAATTCTCGGACTGGTCCGGCATCCGAAAGGCCACCTCTATTGACTCTACCCTGGACTTTAAGTCCAGATTCCTTGCTGTCTGGAACCACCATGCCCCACTCAAAAATGTTCGTGTAAGGGGAGCTCATCTGCCATGGATCTCCGGAGACCTATTGGACCACCTTCAAGCCAGGGACCAGGCGTGGAAAACCTACAAAACATCAGGCACCCACGCTGACCACCTACATTACCGAACACGTAGGAATGCCTGCACCAGGCTTATCCGACAGGCTAAAGCAAACTATTTCACATCATCTTTCAAAAACAATCTAAATCACCCAGCCAATTTTTGGAAGTTGATTAAATCACTCTTCTCCCCTCACACGCAGCCCCCCACCCCTGCCCTAGTTGTAGGAGGCTCCACAATATCAGAATCTCATGCAGTAGCCTCTGCTTTCAACTCCTTCTTCACTCGTAGTGCGACCTCTCTCCTCTCAAGCACACCGCCTGCCACACTTCCTACTACTTCCGCATCCCTGCCCACCCAAACCCCCTACCCGGCCTTCTCCTTCTCCCTGGTTACTCCGCATGAAGTTCTTAATGCCCTGCTTACCCTCAATCCCGCCAAGGGTAAATGCCCCTCTGGGTTGGATGCCAAAATGCTCTACCTTTCGGCCCCAGCCATCACCATCCCTTTACAACCTCTCCTTCTCTAGCGCCACAATCCCCTCTGATTGGAAGCATGCCACAGTCATCCCCCTCCCTAAAGGTGGTGACCCATCTTCTCCTGGTAACTTCTGCCCCATCTCCCTCCTCCCCATTTTAGCCAAATGCCAGGAACATCTAGTCCTCTCGCAACTGTCTTCCTTTCTTGACTCCTCCTCCTTCTTTACTCCCTACCAATCGGGGTTTAGGAAATCCCACTCCACTGTCACTTCCCTCCTCAGGCTCACTGACTTCATCTTTACAGCCATGGACCAAGGCCATGTCACTTCTGCCATTTTTATTGACCTAGCTAAGGCTTTGGACAGTGTCTCTCATGCCCTTCTCCTATCGAAGCTCTCCCAAGCTGGGCTCTCCAGTGTGGCCATCAGCTGGTTCAAATCATACCTGGCAGACAGGTCCCAATCAGTCAGAATTGGTGCATCCACTTCCGTCCCCCTCCCTGTCACCATCGGCGTACCCCAAGGCTCTGTTCTTGGCCCAATTCTGTTCTCAATTTTCCTGAACGACCTGCCATCAGCCTGCCCACACACATTCATTCATAAGAATGCCGATGACACAGTGCTGTATACTTCAGGCCCCTCCCCCCTGGAAGTGGCACTCAGACTCCAGTAAGACTTCAGTGATATTCAGCTCTGGTTCCGCTCAAATCAACTTACTCTTAATGCCAAGAAAACTGTCTCTTTAACCTTCGGCATCAGGCAGAAACTCTCCCATCTCCCTGACACTCCTACCTTCAAAACCGTAGATGGGTCTTCCCTAGAAACTTGCACCACTTTTAGACATCTTGGGGTCTGGCTGGACCAGCACCTTGACTTCGCAGCACATATCAATGCTATCCACAATAAACTGCACCCTAGACTGGGTGCCTTATACCGTAACCATGGCTGTATCCCTTTGCCAGCCCGCAAGGCAATTGTGGAGAAAATGATCCTCCCTATTTTTGACTACGGGGATGTAGTATACAGTGCTGCCCCTAAGTCCACCCTAGCGCGACTGGACCCTCTTTTTCACTCCTCCTGTCGCTTTGCTGTGGACTGTGCACCCTCCACCAGTCCCTCAACCTCCTTTCTCTCGACAATAGGTGCCAGTCCCACTGTAATAGACTCACAGCCAAATTCTGGGTCCATTTACTGCCCTCATACTTGTCTTCTACTCTAAATGCTCAAACACCCTCTGTTTACTCACTCAGGAATTGCGACTCCTGGCTCCTTCAAATCCCTTATATGGCGACCTCTGCCGACCAACTGGCCTTTAGAGCTCGCATGCCAAGCTATGGAACTCCCTGCCTGCAGTCATTCGGCACACTCTCTCCTCTCAGATTATCAGCTCCCTCCTCAAAGGGCATTTCTCCGCCGACTGCTCGTGCAGCCTAAGCTCACACTAAGACTAGGGCCCAGCTCTCCAACCGGTATCAGATATGGTGACTCCAATGTTCTAACTCTGAACCTGATATACTTTATCTTTTATACCTTTCCCGATATGTATGCCTTATTAACTCTGATGTTCTGTCGCTGCATTTGCTGTGTACATACTGTATATATCCTGTACATGTTCTGTGTTAATTTCTGTATTATGTATGTGTTTATGTATCCTCCCACCCCCAACACCCCCCAGGACATATTTTAAATCGAGCGGTAGTCTGCTCAGTATGCCTTCCTGGTAAAACTTTTAAATAAATAAATAAGGTAATGAGCTATGAAGCTGAAATACATATACAGAAATCTGTGAAATTTACTTTAACATTCTTGTGATCCCAGATCACACTTGGCAGTGAGATTCAGCTCAGTTTGTCTTTCCTGGCCAAAACTTCTACATAAATAAATTAACCAGGCAGTTATATTAAGCAAAACAAAGAAAATATATATAGATTTTTTTTTTAGTTTTTGTTGACCGGGTAAGTGCACTAGACAAATCCTGCCTATTTTCAGGCACAACCCGGGTGAGGGGGATACAGATGAATGCCAACTGACCTTGAACCAGATTAAGCTGTTGGTGGCATTTTTAGTGAATAGAAACATAGAATTTGACGGCAGATAAGGACCGCTTGGCCCACCCAGTCTGCCCATTTCCCTACCTGATGGATAAGCTGCAGATCCTAGTTAACCAGCAGCCTACTTCTTCTACCCCAGAATTGCCATATGACTGTCCCATGCATGCTTGAATTCCACCACTGTTTTTGACTCCACAACCTCCTCTGGAAGGCCGTTCCATACATCCACAACCCTCTCTGTGAAAAAATACTTCCTTAAATTACCTCTGAGCCGCCCCTTCTATCTTCAAATTGTGCCCCCTTGTTCTTGCACACCTCTTTTTTTGAAAGATGCTACCCTCTTGGACTTTGTTGATTCCCTTGAGGTACTTGAAAGTTTCTATCATGTCCCCCCTCTCCCTCCTTTCCTCGAGGCTATACATATTAAGCTCCTTAAGTCTCTCTTCATATGTCTTCCAGTGCAGACCCTGCACCATTTTAGGGAAATTTGGCCAGGACACAGGGGAAATTCCCCTTCTCTTTTCGATAAGTGCCATGGGATCTTTAACATCCACCTGAACTACCACCAATCCAGGCAGATGGGACCTCGGTTTAACATCTCATCCGAAAGACGGCACCTCAAAAGTGCAGCACCCCTCTCATGCTGCACTACAGTGTCAGTACTGGGATATTAACCCAAGTGCCAGATGTGGGAACTGAACCCACAGTCCTCTGATCTCCTGGCCTCAGAGGCGAGTGTGCTACCTACTGAGCCACTGACACTTACCCAATAACTATGCTTTATGTCAGTGTTAACTCTCTTGCTACCACATCTGAGCGTCATGGCATGTCCCTGCATTTTGCTAGAGCACACCAGATCACGCATCTCTGTCTGTTCGATCTTGTTGATACCCTTGAGTGAGCAGAAAACTTAGATCCTGTCCCCCCGTCTCCTTTTCTCCAGGGTGAACATGTAAAGACACCCATTTGTATCGGAATAAGATTCCAAGTTTGTGATATACTGTACTTTCATAAATTAGCTTGTCTTGTACATACGGAAATGTAACTGGGGGTCTTACCAGAGCCCTGGTATTTAAACTGAGTAATTAATTGTCAGAGACACCTGAGTCCTTAAACACGTTTAGGGTGTTGTCCTTTACCTTAGAATTGGAATCAAAGAGCATTAATACTCCATTAACTTGGTTTTAAAATAAGTGATCTTCTTCAGGGATATCTCTTTCATCAGGCCACACCTATGGAACTGTAGCCGTCAGGCACTAGGACCACATGGAAACATTTTTGCCAGCAGTCTGCTAGGGCCGCCCACAACTATTAGTCCGTGGGCTAGATGGTGAAACCCTCCCCAGAATTTTCAAGACTATGATTTTTGAAATGTTTGTATCGCAGCAATTTGGAATTTACTTGTTTGCCACTTGCTGATGGTAGCATCTGTTTGATATAGGGTCATGTGTGTCATCAATTTTCGTAGGAACTGAAGGGCAATGACGAAGGGGTAAGGATAGCTTTATATGTAGTAAATCTTGGTTTGTAACTGAAAATAGTGGCAAATTGAGTATCAATAAAAATGTTGTTTTTAATTTTTCTATCATGTGAATATAATCTAGAGGTTCATGAAGTCGATAGTAACATAATCATAAAGTCACAATTTTGACCCGACAGTTTTGGAAATCAAATAGACTGTAGGTGGGGATATATAAAGATATTTTATTTTAAATTATTATTGCATCAATGAATATTGAAATGATTGTTTTAGTAAAAAAGAATTCTGGGGAAAAAAAGGCAAAATAAATCTTTTTCATTTCTTTTTTCAGGACTTGAAACAGCATGACTGACGAGCATCCTATAGCACTAAAAGCACCTAAGTCAAGGCAGACAAGTCGCTATACCGTAGAGAAGATATGCATAATTCACGACAGCAAGAACAAGTCTGACATAATAATAAGACCTTTGACATCGACCAGTCGGTCCACAATTGAAGAGGTTGCACGTAGGAGACAGTTGTATGATACCTCAGTTATCAGACTCGATGACATATGCAAGAACATACCTGTTGAACTTGGGTGACATGCGTCATGGGTATCACAGATGGTGCTACCAGTCATTTACAGATGTCAAATACCTTAGGAAAAGGAAGTGTCAGGAGCCGGCCCGGAGGCGCTGAGGGTTGAGGCACTGGATGCCACACCTCGCGCCACGCCAGCGACCCGGATTCGGGAACGAGCCCAGGCCACCAGGGGTCGGCAGCTCTCCTCTCTCTGGGGTCGGTTTCTGGGGCTGCTTGGTATCCTAGCATCCTCTGATGGAGATTGGGGGCAGTACAGGTACACCAGCCAGAATAGGGGACGGGAGTGTGACATACGTCAGCAGGTGAGCCGTGCGCAGACGTCATTGCATGTCGCACTCCTGAAGGGGCAATTACGGAAAAAAAAACACCTGGGACTGTGGAGATGATGGGGGAACCAGAGACAGGACGCACATCCCACCGCTGGCCCGATCTCCGATGGACTCCCGGGCCAACCGAGCAACTACGGTAAGCCCTCTCTAATTTCAGGCCACTGAGGGTGAGCGGGCCCGGCCTGGGGGGGGGGTGATCCGGTGCGCTAGAGCTGCCTGGTTGTCAGGGGAGTTCCATTCGGACTGCAGGGTTCAGGCAGGGAGTAGCAGTCCTCACCGTGTGTGCACCCGGAAAGGCTGCCTGGCCCAGGGGGAGCATAAACATAGTCTACAAAAAAAAAAAAACGAAGTGTCAGGTTGACAATAACTCAGAGGACCAACAGCCTTCAACCTCCCAAAAGAGCAGAGTAGAAACACCCTCGCAAGTGTTATTTCCTTCAAACCAGTGTATTATATGTGGAAAAAGAGATAAGTGGATTTCTGGAGGAAAAAAGGACACAAACTAGGGGAAAAACTGATGCAGTGTGTAACAGAAACTGCAGAGATATCTATCAAAGAAGCAGCAAAGGCGAAACGAGATGATAATCTACTATGCAGCATTCGAGATGTTGATTTGAATTGCAGGGGTGGCTCATTATCACAACTCTTGTTGCCACGATTATACAAGGAAAGATGACAGAAACACAGTAGTGGACCAAACTGGTGAAAGTGTCGAGCAAATCAGAGCCCATGAAAAGGCATTTGAGTATATCACCGAATATGCTGAAAAGAATATCATCAGAGGATCACAGGTTGAACAAATGACAATGTTACATGAAAGGTACTGTTTGTTTATGCAGGTTTATTACCCAGCATTCTATAATCCGAATTACAAAACAGGCAACTTGAAAAAAAGTTGATCAGACGCTTTGGTCAGAGGATAAGGTTCTGGCAGCCAAACTTTACAATTGAATTTGTTTACTCTTGATGAGCTCCCAACTGATCAAGCTGTGCAGATTGCATTTGAATCTGCTGCATGAGATGACGGGAGACTTGAAGAGGCAGCGACTCTTTTGCATTGTCTCATCATAGATTCCTTCAGGGAATCACAGGAGCTTCCCTGGCCACCTTCATCAGGTCTCCTGCTCTCCATCACCATCTCACCCCCAGATGTGCTTGTAAAATTCCTAGCCCACCTACTTTCGGGCCGATATAATTCTATGAACACCTCAAGAAGAAGAGATAGGTTGGTGAATTTAGTTGGTCAAGATATTTGCTATGCAGTGAGTTGTGGTCAATGGAAAATGCCAAAGCATCTCCTCCTAGGAATGACTGTAAGACACATCACTGGTAGCGCTGAAATCATGAGTATCCTCAATCGCTTCGCACACTGTGTGTCCTATTCAACTCTTTTGGAGCTAGAAACTGCTTTGTGTGATAGCATTGTTGAGAGTGACAGCACTCTACCTGTAACCATAGACACTGACAGAAATAGTGTGATGCATTTTTGTTGGGACAATTTCAATCTTAATGAAGAAACCCCTTCTGGTGCTGGCACCACACATTCAACTCATGGTATTGTAATGCAGGAAAAGGCAGAGGAATGCCTACCTACATCTGTGGGATCTAGCCAGCCCAAAAGCAAACATAGATCTGTTAAATATAAGCCTCAAGAGCTTGAACCATGCTTTGTTAAGCAACATGTTGAACCAAACTTGACTAGTTCAGACTGCCACCTCTGTTCCAGAGATTGTGAACCAAGCTCATGTATCAGATTTCATGTGTTTTTTTTTCTGCAGAGGTCAGATGTATGATGGAACACAATCTTGTTTCTGGGTGGACAGGCTGGGTATCTTCCACAGGGGACCCGTCAGGATCAGTTCAAAGACAAACAAATGTTGACCACATGGCACAAATCAACTCTTCTGTTACAGAGAACTCCACTGTTCAACATGTACTACAGGTATCACAAAATGCTACCAGAGAGGTTGGCCAACAGTACACGATTGTTACCT
Organism: Neoceratodus forsteri; assembly: GCA_016271365.2. Taxonomy (NCBI): domain Eukaryota; kingdom Metazoa; phylum Chordata; order Ceratodontiformes; family Ceratodontidae; genus Neoceratodus; species Neoceratodus forsteri. Next base: position 1,056,887,262 of record CM028130.1, on the reverse strand, counting down.
TTGATCTTGCTGTTGCAAAGAAGGCATATGCTATCGTGTGGCAGAATGCACACCAGTTCAGTGTTGTAATTGTGCGACTTGGTGTTTTCCACATAATTTGCCCATACATAGGAGCCCCTTGGAAATTGCTACATGGTACTGACTTTGCCGACATCATCATTGAGTCAGAGGTGTGTGCCAGTGGCTCTATTGAAAAAGTATTGGGTGCCAAACAGTACAACAGGTCCATGCGGGTGCATAAGCTTTCCTTTGAGGCACTTCAGCGCCTTCTTTTTCAGTCGTTCCAAAACAGCACTGATGTACAGACGTTAGTAGAAGAGACCAAAGAAGAGGTGAAAAGGCTAGTGGAAAGACCAGGGTCTGACACGTTACGGGAGGCAGTTCTCAGTGACTCTTGTCACCAACTTTGCAAAAAGTACTTCAAGTTTAAAGAGAAAGTGAGGCATGGCAAACTTGGGAAGACTGCACAGTTTTGGATTCAGTACATGGACAGAATCTGATTGGTGCTTAGGTTTCTGCGTACTACCAAGGAGAATAGCTTTGACCTGCACCTAGCATGTGTTGAACAACTTTGCCCTCTGCTTTTTAGCCTGGATCACCAAAACTACACAAGGTATCTGTCTGTCTATTTTCTGACACTCCTGAACCCAGAGCATACTCATCCTGGAGCTGATGTCTTGCTGCGGAATGGTGGGTTCAGTGTGTGTAGATCCGATGTGACAGCATCAAGAAATGCTGTTCATCTGACCATTGAACAGATAATCGACATGCCAAGTCCAGTGGAGGTATTTTTGGATTCGGCAGGAATTATCCAGCTTATTACCCATGGAGTGTAACAAGGCATGGCCGAGCAAGCTATGTGACTGCCACACTTGAAGCTGCTGGAATGGTAGACTCAGAGGAGTCCTTTCACAAAGATGCTAGGCCTGCAGAGATGGCGAGCAGTAAGAAAGATGTACAGAAGCTGATCAGTGCACCCAGAAACTTCATCAATCCTTTTGAGACAGAAGTCAGAGAGGCACTGTTCTGCCTCTCATCAGGTGCATGAGCCCCAATAGATGTTGAGAATGACTTGCTCAGTGCTGAAAAACAAAGAAAAAAAGCCTTTCTACAATTTGACTTTGTCTGGAAAAAATGCCCAAGTGTCACATCCTAACATCCCAAGTCCTGAAACGCATGGGTGGAAACTTGATGAAACAGGAATTCTGGAGTATGACTGGTGTGATGGTGGCATTATACCATAGGAACTGGTGGACATTTTGTCCCAGGTGGAGACCCTGAATCAGTTAGATGAGGAAGATGACAATGACGTTCTTTCTGCCAGCCTGGCAGATGAGATCTTTGATGCTGAGGATGAAAACGGTGGGGATAAAGATGACAACTTAATTATAATGGCAAAGTTATTACTGTTACAGTGTGTGTCAATTTAATCACACACTTTTACAAGTATTGTTCTAACGCTATATTCTGATACCACAAATTTCCATAATTTCAGTGACATTGCAAAGTACTCATGTATACGTCAGTATGACATCATTACTGATGTTACCATTGAGCTAAATCTTTTCTAATTATAATAAAGTCATAGATGAGTATGTAACCTTTTTATTGATACACATTTTGTCATTATCTGACTTGCATATGAAGACTTAAATCAACAAAAACTACCTCTACCCCATCTTTGCTGTTTTTTCTTTTCTAATATACAGTGGTCACACATGTTAGCCTGTAGCAAACAAAAGCTACAATTTCCAGATGGCAAACAAGTAAGTTCTAAACTATTACAGTGTAAGCTTCTAAGAAAGCAATGTCTTGAAAATTCCCTGTGGGGAGAGGGGGTTAGTGATAGCCTATGGACTATATGTCCGACATCGATGTCCCCTCTATATAAGCGTGGGCGGACCCACGCCCTCCTCAGTTCTTTTCCCACCATCAGCCATACTCGACAGACTTCACAGAGATACCATTGCTTCAGTCAACCACCAAATCTTCAATTTTCTAACTTTTATTTTCTCACCCTAGTAGTTATCACTTTATTTTAAAGCGATTGCCATAATTGTATACGTCGATGAAAGATTCCACTGAACTCTTTCGCTACTGTGAATGCGGTGGAAAAATCTATTCCAGTGATGACCACAACGTCTGCGTCCGCTGTCTTTGAGAGGCACATAGCCTGTGAGATCTGCCTGAAGTTTAGCCAGGCTACCATGCAAAGCTGTAAGAAAGCACTGTAGAATTTCCTCCTCAAGCAGCAGGTAGCCAGAATGGAGGGACAGCTCCAGGCGAGAAGCTCCTCCTCATTGCTGTCCCCTTCCTTGGGCTCCCACTCCTCCAAGGCTCGGGAGAAGTCTTCAGGAAAGCATAAACACAAGGAGAGAGGGCAGAGTAAGGATAAATTTCCCCCCTCAGTACGCTCCCGGCCACTGCTACACTTAGCGCCAACCGCTGCAGCGACATCTCCTGCTACCCAGAACTTTGATCCCACAAGGTCGACTCTGGCAGTGAGTTCTGCTGAACCTCCAGTCACCGGGGAAGGCTCATCGACATCGCGGCTGCTGACACCCCTGTTGACGTCGCTAGCCCTGCCACTCAGACACAGTTTCTTCAAGGTCAGCTGCCAGTGAGCTCCGCTGGACCTCCTACAGCCAGCAGTGGCCCACTGACATTGGGGTTCCAGCCTCCCCATTGTTGCAAGGTGCTCCATCGTCGTCGGGAATTCAGCCGCCCTCACTGATGTCACAAGGCACTCCCGCAGTGCAGGCCACTGTTGATGTGCAGATAGTACTTTCCTCCTTTGCGGAGATTATACAGCGCCTTATGCCTCCTACTCCAGGCACGGTGACAGTGGGGTCTCGCAGACCAGTCCCCGTGTTGACACCTGTCATGTCAGCGTGCCCTGCACACTCCCGGGTGTCAACATCCTCACTTCCTTCCTTGCATCCTTCAGAGCCCATTGACGAGGGTCAGGAATACAACCCTGACCTCATTTTACAGGAGGATGAGGAAGAAGGCATGCATGGGGTCCCTCTGATAGGTCTGGCTACACCATTTCCTCCAGGAGTGAGGATTCTTCGTGCGTATACCCCGAGGACCCCTCCTTTATCTCTCTGATGAAGCAGCTCCAAACTGCAGTGGGGTTTGATGCTGAGGACAAGGGATAAATTAAGTGGGTTCGCATCACAATTTGCTACCCAAGAATCGGGAAACGCGAGTCAGTTGCCAGCATGATTAGCAGTGATTCAAACCCCAGGAAGTCTTACTGTATTCTGGCTTATGTAGTTAGCCCTTCCAGTTGAACTGCCCCGGAGATGAGAGAGTTAAAAGCCTATTTGCTGATAGTGGAACGTTCAGTAGCCTTGAGCTTGGTTTTCAAACCACTGTCCTCGGTACATTCTATGTAACTGCCAGATTCTTTACTCTGCTAGCCTAAGTCACCTCGGAGATTTCTATTCCACCTCGGTCGGTTGAAGTAAAATCCATTTTTTAAAACTACCGTTATTTTAATTTTATTTTCAAACCTCTGTCCTTCAGTTACAGATTAGACTAGTCTAGGTTTACTTGATTGCTATTAAGTTTTTCGGTTTCTGAATGGTTACTCACAACTGGGAGGAAGCTGTAGACATTTATTTACTTTTTTGAGGTAAAGTTTTATTTTAAGGTGTTTCTATTTGTGTATTTGGATCCAGTTCTAGTTTTGGTTTAAAAAAACAAGTATTTTACTTGTTTTTTCTCCCGGTTGCTGGCCCAACCGTAAACCAATACTCTCTTGGAAGTGCTTATACAGGCTTAACCGCTACCTGTGTATAAGGATTAATTTGTGTTTTGTGGAGTTATGTCACAGAAACCCAAGAAAAGAACCGGTCCCACTGGGTTTCAGCATTGTACTGAGTGTGGAGAACCATTTGCCAAGGCTGATCCACACCTTGTTTGCATGTTTTGCTTGGGGTTTGACCACCTTCAAGCAGACTGTGAGATCTGTAAAAACTTTCCCCGTCTACACTTGACAGGTATCTAAACGGACTGAGAGAAAGGATAGCCAAAAATCTGCTGACACAGATGGCCGGTACGCATAAACCAGTGGAACCGGAGAGGATGCCCTCTGACCAGGGCAAGACCTCTTCGACTAAAAGGAGTGCAGAGACGGCCCTTGAAATGACTTCTGCAGAGAAAAAGAGAAACAGCGCTGGTTCGTAACCGCAGAAACCAACGGTTGTGGTTCCAACTGCTGTGGAAATAGCGAATGCAGTTCGCATCATTCAGTCGCTGCAACCTGGTCCGGGTGAACCGGTTCAGCATCCACTACCTCATGCCTCAGTTCAAATGCCTGGTACCTTGGTTCACTCCGATTCTTATGATCCAGAGGCATACTATGAGCAGAAGTATTATGATGATGATGAAGATGAAGACTTCAGTGAGCCTACTAAACCATAAGTTTCCCCTGACCGCCAGTAGTCTGACTCCCCTTCTTGCTCCTCTGGGGACCCCTTCTCTCACTAAGCCTTTATGAAGAGGGTGTCAGAGACCCTGGTGCTGCCTGCCTAGGAGGCCCTTAAAGAGGAAGTGGAGCCTGACTATGTTGAAATGATGGATGTGCCTGCTACCAACAGACTCATGATACCCATCCACAAGTCTCTGAAGAGGCAGACCATGAACATTTTGCAAACCCATACTTCCATCCCTCCAGTTGATAAAAAGATGGACAGGAGGTATTTGCTGGCTGGAAATGGTACTGACTTTTTATTTAACCATGCCAGTCATGAAGGGGTGGTCCAAGCTGCAGCCTGTGAGAAAGCAGGCATTCCTCTGGCCTCTCATCCTGCTGACAAGGATTCGAGGAAGGTTGACTCCATGGCCAAAAAAGAGTACCTGGGGGCTTCCCTGGCCATCAGGCAGGCATCCTATATGGCCTATGTGTCTGTGTACCAGAAGTCCTTATGGAAGTCCATAAGGGAATTGGCTAAGACTGCACTTCCTCAGCTGGCAGCAGATTTGGAGGAGGCTGCTAAGAATGACATAGAAGCATCCAAATACCAATTTCATATGGTTGTGACTGCAAATGACAGTGGCTGAAGAGTTATGGTCACTGCAGTTTCCCTGAGGAGGTTTGTCTAGCTTAGATGCACAAAGCTTTCCCAGAATACCCAAGTAAAAGCCCTGGATTTTCCCCTGGTACAGAACTCTCTGTTTGGGGAACAGACAGAGGCTTACCTGAAGAAAATGGATGAGTACAGGGTAGCTTATAAGAGTGTTGCAGCCAAAGAGAAGGCTGCCTCTCCACAGAAGCAACAAGGTAGGTGAGGCAGGGGCATGCCTTACCAGAGACCTTCTACCAGGCCCAAGCCCTCCCTGCTTATCAGGAGCAACGAGTCTGCTTCAGGGGCAGAGGCAGAAGGGATGCTGGTCCCAGTCCCCAGCCCAAGACCCATGCCAAGCAGACCCCCTGAGGTTGTTGTCAGGGCCGCCTCCCCAATTCCAGTAGGGGGCAGGCTGGCTTATTACTTCCAGGATTGGCAAGCCATTACCACAGACAAGTTGGTCCTGAAAGTAGTAAGCCATGGCCTTGCTCTAAGCTTCAAGTCCTTTCCAAAAACAAGAGCAAGGTCATTCAAACCTGCCACCAACTCAGAAACAGTACTACTGGAAGCAGATGTATCCACTTTATTGCAAGGTATAGCAGTAGAACCTGATCTGACTTTGAGATACAGCTCTTGCGGCAGGTTACACCATAAGGACTGGAAGCCAGCAGACAGCTTAGGATCACGAGGAAAACTTCAACTAGTTATTATACCAGGGGACTGCCCGGCGGCAGTCCACAACGTCCTATGTATCATAAAAGGGCTGTCCCCAGCATCTCTCAGTTCTTTTCCGCTGTCGACTCACAAGCATCGGCTCCACCAACACCTTCAGTCTACGAACGATGCCAGAACTTTTTCTCTTCAAATTTTCTTCAAAATTTCGATAAGTACCCACATGTCTTCTTCCCCGACTCCTTCCACATAAGGACACCCCTCGAAGTGTGCTTGCGGCAAGCAGATCCTCTTCAAGGACAGGCACTCGGCCTGCGTGTGGTGCCTAGGCCCAGACCATGACACTAAGGTCTGTCCTATCTGCCAGCAGTTCAGTAGTCGAACCAGGATCCACCACCCGAAAGCACTTTGTTTTCTGCTTGAGGAAAAATTAAAAGCAATGGAAAAAGATCCTTCCTCCAGAGGGGAATCATCCCACAAATTGGGGAGACATAAAGAAAAGCACCGGGACAGGGATAGAGACAGATCCCTGAATCAAGCCTCAGACTCCCGGGCCAGCTCCAGCTCCGCCTGGTCGGAAAGATCTCCTTCCCGGAACAAGTCTCAGCCCCCACCTCCGGTGAAAGTCAAGACTTCAGGGGCTCCAGTTCGGTGTCTCTTCAGCCGTTGAAGACCAAACCTAAGGATAGCCAGCGGTCCAGTTCGGCCGCCAGGTCTGAGGCTTCAGACCGCCAAAAGCACCATCGGCTGCTAAATCCGGCACCGACGCTAAGGACTGGCACCGAGACATCGACCAACATTCAGCCTCCCAACCTCCAAGGGTCTCGGACTCCCCTCCAAGGAAAACATCGGAGCTGACGTCCTTCACGCGGACGTCAGAGACAAAGCAGACACCTGACCCAGCACCCACCAAGCGTCCCAGGGACCTGGTGCCACCCCCGCCTCTACCACCTGTCGCCGGGGGACGTCAGAGCGCTCGCCACCGACGACCAGACATCAGATGATATAGAGGACGCTGGGTTACCCCAGGACCCGACACCCAACCCGACTACGCCTCAGGCACCGGTTCCCGACCCTAAGGACCGGCAGGCACCAACGCCAGGCCTGTCGTCTGGGCTCATTATTCAGGAGGTAAAAGAACTCTTTACCTTCTGGTGGGACACTATTAAGAAGGACGTTGCTCCCACAAAGCCCTCACAGGAGATCCCACCTCCCAAGGAGCCTCCTAGGGCAGTGACCCCTGACCCCAAGGATCCTTCTCCCGCCACCCAGTGGCAGATCCAGAGAGAAAAAGTCAGGGGCTAAGAGACCGCATCACTCCAGTACCCCTTCAGGGTCTCCTAGTGACCACAGATGTAAGAGACCCAGACGGAGAACCCACTGTTCGTCCGGGGATTCCCATCACCCGAGCGCACAGGAAATTCCTGCTCTTCGAGTTTCTGGGACGCCATTATCAGTTCCGAGCACTTCCCTTCGGCCTGTCCTCAGCGCCACACGTTTTTACCAAATGTCTGACAGTCATAGCAGTGGCCCTCAGAAGACAGGGCCATTATGTGTTCCTGTATCTGGACGGCTACAAAACTCTACTTGGGCTCCCTCGCGGCTGGTAAAGGCTATTCTCGATACTCGCTCCTGTTCGGGTCACTGGGTGTCACCATCAATCAGGAGAAGTGGTCCCTCGTCCCTTCGCAAAGGTTACAATTCATTGGCGTGGTTCTGGACGTCAGCCAAGGAAGAGCCTTCTTGCCCGAGGACAGGGCGGATCACATCAGGTCTTTGATATGGGAAATTACAGCGAAGAAACTGGTTCCCGCGCGTTTCATGCTTCGCCTGCTCGGACACATGGCAACTGCCATTGACACGGTCCCCCTGGCCCGCCTCCACGTGAGAGTTACTCAGTGGATGCTGAGAGCCCAGTGGGACCAGAGGCAGGGTCACTTAGATCATCTCATCAGGGTCTCAAAGCCAGTCATTCAGGACTTGCAGAGGTGGCTCGTCCCAGAACATCTCTTCAGGGGAGTACCCTTCTTGGCACCTGCTCCATCTCTGACTCTCACCACAGACATTTCGGGGTCTGGTTGGGGAGCTCACCTGAATGAAACCAGGACCCAGGGAACCTGGTCACCCCTGGAAGCTCACCACCATATCAATATTTTGGAGGTGAGGGCAGTCCTTTACACCTTACAGGCCCTACAGTTATCGATTCCAGTGGACCACGTGTTAGTCCAGACAGTCAACACCTCGGTGGTGTATTACATCAACAAGCAAGGAGGCACTCACTCCTACCCACTTTGCAGAGAGGCAAAGAGGGTGTGGGTTTGGGTACTACAGCATGGCACCACGATTACCGCAGTGCATGTTCCCGGTGTAGACAGCACCATCGCAGATTGAGCTGGTCACAAGCTAGAGCTCACGAATGGGAACTGCTGCAGGAGGTTGTAGAGTACCTGTTCCGCAGATGGGGGACACCAGACGTAGACTTATTCGCGTCCCCATACAACGCAAAACTGCCTAATTCAAACAACATGAAGTCTTGCTGTATTCTGACTATATGCAGTTAGCCTCAACACTTGAACTGCTCCGGAGAGTAATGGGTTAATTCTATGCCAGAGCATAGGACATTTAGCTCGAGCTCAGTTTTCAAACCTCTGTCTCTGGTATATCTCAGTGTAACCATCAGATTCTTTACTTCGCCTAACTGTGAAGTCGCTCCAGAGATTTCTCCTTCACTTCGATTCGGTAACGTTTGAAGTGGTCGGTTTGTTCAAATGATTTTCTTGTTTTTTCAGTATCAGATCTCTGTCTTCGGTACAGGGTAGCGTAAGTAGATAGATAGTGAATTGTTTCTGAATTTTCTTGTGGAACTTGTTTTTCTTCGGTTTCCTATCAGTCGGTCCAGTTGGGAACCGAAACAATCTCTTATTTCTGTTTTTCTGGGATTTTAGTAGTGGTGTCTGGTTCTTATCGGTTTCAAAAAACTGAGATTTTTTTTGTTTTTTTTCCACAGCCCATGACACGGTTGGTAACCAATAAGAGTGTATTACCTGCCTTAAAAGCTGTTAAGTGTAATTTGTAGGTTAAGGCTATGTCTGAGAAACCCAAGAAGAAAACCGGTCCCATTGGGTTTCAACACTGTATTGAGTGTGGGGAGGCTTTTGCCAAAGCTGATCCCCACCTCATTTGTGTTTATTGCCTGGGGTTTGACCACCATAAATCAGACTGCCAAATATGTAAAAACTTTCCCAAAGCCACCTTAGATAAGAGGTTAAGTAGGCTGAAGGAAAGGAAGGCCGAGTAGTCAGCTGAACCGGATGACCAGCTTGGTTCATTTCAGTTTCGACTGAACCTGAGGGGGTGCCTGCTGACGCAGGCGATGCACCCTCGGGCAGAAAGAGATCTGACTCTGAGGGGTCAGTTCTGTCAAAAAGAAGAAGGAAGTTGGCCGGTTCGGATCCTGAACCGCAAGTTCCAACTGCTGCTGAAATAGCCAAAGCGATAAGCATTGTGCAGTCGCTTCTTCCGGCTGCTTCCGAACCGATCCCTCCGACTAAGCGGTCAGTTTGGTTGGACCCAACTCCATCGGATTATGATCCAGAATTGTTTTATGATGTAGAGTGGAAGGGAGATGGAGAGGAAGAGGATTTCGAGGATACTGAATTTGGAGGCCTAGATGAGCCTATAGAGCCTGACATCTCCCCAGACAGGCCTTCCAATGTCTCCCCTCCCAGGCTTTCTGAGTCTCCTTCCCATTTTCTGTTTTACAGAAAAGTGGCTGAAACTCTCCAGCTTCCAGTGGTGGAAGCTGTTGATGAGGAAGAAGAGCCTGACTATATAGAAAAGATGGACGTCCCAGAGTCCAAAAGGCTGTCTATCCCTCCTCACAAGTCCTTGGGGAATCAGACAAGGAAAATTTTGCAAATGCCTAACTCTTTACCTCCTGTGGATAAGAAAATAGACAGGTGATACACTCTGTCAGGCTCAGGTATGGAATTTTTGTACAACCATTGCAGCCATGTTGGGGTAGTGCAGGCTGCAGCCTGTGACAGGGCTAATATTCCTTTGGCTTCACACCCCCCAGATAAAGATTCTGGGAAGGTGGATGCCATGGCCAAAAAACAGTACTTGGCATTTTCCTTGGGACTCAGGCAGGCAACCTACATGGCCTGTACAGCTAGGTGCCAGAAGTCCAGATGGAACACAGTAATGGAACTAGCAAAGAAGGCCTCCCCTCAGCTAGCCCAAGAGCTGGAGGAGGTGGCTGCTGATGGAATAAAGGCATCAAAAGTGCAATTTCAAGTTGCTGTTGACCCTAATGATGTGGCATCTAGAGTCATGGCTGCAGCTGTCTCTCTCAGGAGATTTGCTTGGCTCAGATGTACTAGTCTGTCTCAGGATACCCAGGCTAAGGCCATGGATTTCCCTGTGGTTGGTGATTCTCTGTTTGGGGAGCAGACAGAGGCTTACATGAAGAAAATGGATGAATACAGGACCACCTACAGGAGTGCACAGGCCAAAGAGAGGCAAGCCACTCCTCAGATGCAGTTGTCTAGGAGCAGGGTCAGGCCTTTTTACCAAGCCCAGGCCTCCTCTTCCTTCCCACAGAGGGGTTCTTCTGAGGGAGAGATGGGGGGGGGGGTGAGCAGGGCTGCATCCTCTTCCCAGCCCAAGGCTTCTGCCAGACAGACACCGTGATGTGTCAGTTCGGGTCGCCTTCCCTATACCAGTAGGGGGCAGGCTGGCTTACTATTTCCAGGCCTGGAAGTCTGTTACTTCAGACATGTGGGTCCTGGAGGTAGTAAGCCAGGGCCTAGCTCTCAAGTTTCAAGAGATTTCCAAAAATGAGAGTCAGAGTATTTCCTCCTGCATCAGCATCAGAGACCATTGCCTTAGAGGCAGAGGTTTCTTCCCTGCTAGCTCTCAAAGCTGTGGAACAAGTTCCTCCACAATACAGGGCAAAGGGCTGTACTCCAGGTACTTCCTTACCCCAAAAAAGACAGGGGAGTGGCGACCCATCCTAGTCTTAAGCTATCTGAACAAACATATCACTAAACCAAAGTTCAAAATGGTGACTCTGAGAGTAATCCTCCCCTCTCTGCGGCCAGGGGATTGGCTAGCATCCCTGGACCTCAAGGATGCCTGTTTACACATTCCTATCAGGTGCTCTCACAGAAAGTACCTCAGGTTCGAGTTGCCCTCAGGCCATTACCAATTCAGAGCCATGCCATTCGGCCTCACTTCAGCTCCAAGGGTATTTACAAAGTCCCTTGCAGTAGTAGTGGCCTCTCTCAGAAGGCAAGGTATCTCAATCTTCCCTTATCTGGATGACTGGCTCATGTAGGCCAGTCCTCAGACCAAGTCAAGTCAGCTCTGGAAGTTTCTCAGAATCTGCTCAGTTCCCTAGGATTCATCCTCAGTCTTCCCAAGACAGTTCTTGAACCTGTACAACTCCTCACTTTTATAGGAGTAGAGTTAGATACAGCCCAGGCAAGGGCCTTCCTCCTACAGAAAGGGGTAACTGCCCTTACAGATCTGGACTCCTCTTTTCGGCCTCTGGTCTCTCAACCAGCCAGGCACTTTCTTCAGCTCCTAGGCCACATGGCAGCTTCGACTGCTGTGGTACAAGGGGCCAGGTTTCGGATGAGGGACATTCAATTCCACTTAAGGCCGTTTTGGTCTCAGAAGAAAGATTCTCTCACCACACTGATTCCAGTGACTCGGACTCTGGTCCAGGCTCTCCAGTGGTGGCTGGATCAGGACAATCTCAGATAGGGTGTCCTATTTCTCAGTCAAGCCCCCTCAGTGGTTTTAACCACAGATGCCTCTCACCTGGATTGGGGAGCCCATCTGGGGACTCTCACTGCACAGGGAATTTGGTCATAGCAAGAGTCTCTCCTTCACATCAATCTCATGGAACTTAGAGCTGTGTTCCTAGCCCTCCAGGCTTTCTCAGAATCAGTCAAAGGCAAAGTGGTGCAAGTCGGGACAGACAATACCATCACAATGTGGTGCATAAACAAGCAGGGAGGCACTCAGTCTACGGCCTTGTGCACAGAAGCCATGAAACATAGAATTTGACGGCAGATAAGGACTGCTTGGCCCACCCAGTCTGCCCAATTCCCTACCTAATGGATAAGCTGTAGATCCTAGTTAACCAGCAGCCTACATCTTCCTACCCCCACCCCTTAGAATTGCCTTATGACTGTCCCATGCATGCTTGAATTCCACCACTGTTTTTGACTCCACAACCTCCTCCGGCAGGCCGTTCCAGCCATCCACAACCCTCTCTGTGAAAAATACTTCCTTTCATTACTCTGAGCACGCCCACCCCCATCTTCAAATTATGCCCCTTGTTCTTGAACACCTCTTTTTTGAAAGATGCTACCCTCTTGGATTTGTTGATTCCGTTGAGGTACTTGAAAGTTTCTGTCATGTCCCCCTCTCCCTCCTTTCCTCGAGGCTATACATATTAAGCTCCTTAAGTCTCTTTTCATATGTCTTCCGGGGCAGACCCTGCACCATTTTAGTTGCCCTCCTCTGGACAGCTTCCATCCTGTCAATGTCTTTGTGGAGACTGGGTCTCCAGAACTGCATGCAGTACTCCAGATGGGGTCTCACCAGCTGTCTGTACAGAGGGATAACAACTTCCTGTTTTCTACTGGTGATGCCTCTCCCTATGCATCCCAGTATCCCCCCAGCCCTCCTTGCTGCCCTTTCACATTGCTTGCCCAACTGTGGTCTCTAGCTTGCTCTAGCCAAGCTTCCCTGACAGCAGTTCATCTTCCAGGGAAGGACAATATGCTAGCAGATGCTTTGAGCAGAATATCCCAGGGCCATCACGAATGGACCCTGAACTCTCACATCCTGAAAGTCATCTTCACCAGATGGGGCACTCCAGAGATAGATCTCTTTGCAGCCCCAGACAATTATCAACTTCCTCTGTTTTGCTGCAGACTTCCAATTCTAGGGACTGTTCCTCTGGATGCTCTCCTATTAGATTGGACAGGCAGGTTTCTTTATGCCTTTCCTCTACTATTCAGAGTCCTGATCAAGATCAGGTCTCAACCCTGCACAGTGATTCTAGCAGCCCCAGACTGGGCCAGACAACCCTGGTATCCTCTCTTGTTGTCTCTAGCAGCGTCACTCCCCCTGTCTCTACCCAGGAGGCACAATTTGTTAACCTCTTCTCAAGGGAGGATTTGGTATCCCAATCTCCAGTCTCTCAGTCTCAAAGCCTGGTTCTTAAAGAGTTAGAATATGCAGGCCTGCATCTTTCTCAGGGGGTCATGGATGTTTTGAAGGTCTCTAGGAAACCTTCTACCAGGAAAACTTATAATTCCAAATGGAAAAGGTTCACCATTTGGTGTTCTCAGCGAGGTATACAGCCGGAGGCTGCAGGTGTTGCATCGGCCTTGGATTATTTGGTTTATCTTAATAGCCTAGGCCCTAGGCCTGCGACCCTTAAAGTTCATTTAGCAGCTGTCTGCTTTTCTTTCTGCAGGGAAGGGATCTTCCCTAGCATTTCATCCTGTTTTCAGTAAGTTCTTCAAAGGCTTGGTCCACATTAACCCTCCTTTTAGAGAGCCTACTCCAGCTTGGGATCTGAATGTCTGCATTGCACAGCTTATGCAGCCACCCTTTGAACCCTTAGCTTCTGCCAAGCTTAAGTACTTGACTTGGAAAACTGTGTTCCTGGTAGCTATTACTTCTGCCAGGAGGATCAGTGAATTACAGGCCTTGTCAGTAGAACCTGACTTCATTTCGTTTCATAGGGGCAAGGTGGTCCTCGGGACAAATAGAACATTTCTACCTAAAGTGGTATCAGATTTTCATCTAACCAATCTATGTCTTTACCTGTGTTTTTCACTGACTATTCTTCCTCAGGGGAGAGAATATTGCACAGTATGGATGTGAAAAAAGCTCTTAGCTATTACATAGAGCATACTAAGGCACATAGGAAGGATTGTCTTCAGCTATTTCTCACTTATGGAGAAGTGGGAAAAGGTAGACCTGCCACTAAAAGGACTGTTGCCAGGTGGATTGTCTCTTGTATCGAATTCTGCTATTCGAAATTGGGCAAAAAACCTCCTTCAGGCCTGAGGACCCACTCAACTAGAGGTACAGCTGCCTCCCTTGCAGCTGCTAGGGATATCGCCTTAGTAGAAATATGTAAAGCAGCCACCTGGAAAACAGTCCATACATTCACCAAGCCTTACTCTCTGGACATCCAGACTAGGCGTGATGCTCAGTTAGGTACAGCAGTGTTGCAGAGCCTATTCCCAAAGTAAGGTTCTGTGTCCCCTCCTCCTGAGGGGAACTGCTTGGTAGTCTGCATATAGTCAGAATACAGCAAGACCTGATGTTGTTTGAAGAAAAATTACTCACCGTAGTAATGTTGTTTCTTCTAATGGAGTCTTGCTGTATTCTGACGTCCCTCCCTGCCTCCCCTCTCAGAACCTAGTTTTTCGGGATGTGGGTTGGCAGGTATAGTGTTGCACCTCAGGGGTGTACCTTGCACCCCTCCCTTTACTTAGGGTGGGGTGGTTGTTCTTTTGTTATTGTTATATGTTTAATTCACTATCTACTCTATTTCTTCTTGGGTTCTCGACTTGAGTCTTTTGGACCCAAGCTTTGTGGCTTTTTTGGGCCTAAAATTAAAACAATTTCCATAATTCTAGTTAGTTATTTTTTGCTCATAAGAATCTGATGGTTACACTGAGATGTACCAGAGACAGAGCTCAATGTTCTATGCCCTGGCATAGAATTAACCCCTAACTCTCCAGGGCAGTTCAAGTGCTGAGGCTAACTGCATATAGTCAGAATACAGCAAGACTCCATTAGAAGAAACAACATTACTGTGGTGAGTAATTTTTTCTTTCTGCTTGCTAGAGCCAGGGCCTTGTGTTTTCTGGCGAGACGCGTCCCTCTCTTGAACACCCAAATTCCTCTACGCTTTCCTGCCCTTCCCTTTGATCCAGAGGAATCTTTTCAAACCCCAGTCGGAAGGCGCGTTGATGATCTTGGTGACGCTGTTTTGGCCCAGCCAAATCTGGTTTCTGCTCCTCCACCAGCTGGCTCAGGAGTCTCCCTTACCCTTACCAGTCAGCTCACACTTGCTGTCCCAGGAGGCCAGCTGTCTGGTTCACCCGAACCTCAAGTCCTTGAACCTGTACGGTTTGCTTCTATGGACGTAGCTGTCCTTAGACACGGAGTATCCCAGGGAGTGGCCAACATACTGGTGGCGGCTAGGAAACCATCCGCTCATGCCATCTATGCCATGAAGTGGCAGAGGTTTTGCCTCTGGGCCCAGGCACACAACCTCGATCTGCTTTGCTGCCCTGAAAGGTCAGTTTTGGACTACCTCCTATCCCTGTTTCAGTCAGACCTGGCATATTCTTCCGTGAAGGTACACCTTTGTGCCATCTTGGCATACCATGCTTTGGTAGGTCAGAGGTCACTAGCTCAGCTAGAGGCCTCGCATGCCTTTTTGCGTGGCATTCTGCTTCTGAGACCCCCCATTAAGGACCCTGTTCCTCCTTGGGATCTTCCTTTTGTCCTAGAGCAGCTTACGCTGCCTCCCTTTGAACCAGCCACAGATTGTGAGCTACTTCTACTCTCTTGGAAGACGTTGTTTTTGGTTGCTGTTACTTTGGCAAGGAGATTTTCTGAACTCCAAGCGCTCATGTGTAAAGAGCCTTATTTGATTTTTCATAAGGACCGAGTGTCCTTAAGGACCAGTCCTAAGTTTCTTCCCAAGGTGGTCTCAGCCTTAACCCTAAATCGGGACATCGAACTTCCGGTATACTACCTTAACTACTCTAATCAAGGGGAAGCTCTCCTGCGCACTCTAGATGTGCACCAGATCCTCAGGTTTTACCTGAACAGAACCAGACCGCCCCATCAGTCTGAACAGCTGTTTCTGTCCTTTGCTCACAGGATGTTGGGAGCACCTGTGTTGAAATAGACACTTTCAAAATGGCTGGTTAACTGTGTTGTGTTCTGTTACCAGAAGTGCAATAAGCCCTTTTCCAGGATCGGTAAAGGGCCATTCCACTATGGGGGTGGCCACCTCCTTTGCTGCGCTTAAGAACATTCCAACGCCAGCCATTTGTGCAGCTGCTACTTGGAGTACAGTGCACACTTTCATCAGGCATTACAGCTTGGACATTGCCTCAAGGCGCAGAGTGGGCTTCGGCCTGGCAGTCCTTCAGGGACTTTTGTCCTAGACGGTCGATTTTGGGATCCCTCCTATCCTCCTCCCGAAAGGGTTAGCCATTACCCTTACTGCTTGGGAATCGGTCCTTATGGTGTAACCTGCTGCAAGGGCTGTATCTCAGAGTAAGACAGTACAGTTGTGTAAGAACTTACTGTAACAGTAGAACTTCGAGAACAGCTCTTGCAGCTGGTAGTTTCCCTCCCACCTTCCCCTCAGGAGGTTTGGTTCTTCTTTATGATGTCTCAGACGCAAACAGATTATTTAATCTTCCTCTGGAAGCGGATCCTCGGTCTCCCCTTCAGAATTACATCGTCTTGCCAGGAGTCTATGGCGGGAGAACTGAGGGATGCTGGGGGACCGCCCCTTTTATGATGTATCAGACGTCGGGGGTGGTTCCCCGCCTGGTATAGCTAGCTAGAAGTTTTCCATGGAGTCCTGCCGCCTGCCAGTTTCAGTCCTTATGGTGTAATCTGCTGCAAGAGCTGTTCTCGAAGATCTACTGTTATGGTAAGTTCTTACTTAACTGTATTTTCCCTACCCTCACAGGGGAAAAGGGTTGTATTCAAGGTACTTTCTAACTTTGAAGAAAAATGGGGAGTGGCGGCTCATTCTGGATCTAAGATACCTAAACAAGCACCTGACAAAACCAAAATTCAGTATGGTCACTCTGGCTATGATTCTTCCCACTCTCAGATAAGGGGATTGGTTGGCATCCCTAGACCTCAAGGATGCCTACTTTCACATCCCCATCAGACACTCTCACAGAAAGTATCTCAGATTTGAGTTGCCATCAGGCCATTACCAGTTCAGGACCCTGCCCTTTGGTCTGACCTCAGCTACAAGGGCCTTCACAAAGAGCCTGGCAGTAGTTGTGGCACACCTGTGAAGGTTAGGAGTCACTGTTTTTCCCCTACCTGGACGACTGGCTAGTCATGGGGCACTACCCTCAGCAGGTAGAGGAAGCCTTATTGCTCACACAGGACACCCTGCAGTCTCTAGGGTTCCTGTTAAACTTCAAGAAATCAGTCCTGAAACCGGTTCAGCTTGTAGACTTCAGAGGAGCAGAACTGGACACAGTTCAAGCAAAGGCCATCCTGCCACCAGGAAGGGTGGATAGCCTGGTCCATTTGGCAGGCTTTTTTCACCTGCACATCCCTCGACCAGCAAGGCACTTTCTTCAGTTCCTGGGCCATATGGCTGCCTCAACAGCAGTCATCCCAGGGGCCAGGTTTCAAAAGAGAGACATTCAGTTCCACCTCAGGTCCTTCTGGTCTCATAGAAGAGATTCTCTTTCCAAGATGGTACCAGTGACGGCAGCTCTACTACAGGCCCTGCACTGGTGGCAGGATAGGGACAGCCTCAGAGTGGGTGTCCCATTCCTGCAGCAGTCTCAGACTGTGGTGTTGACCACAGATGCCTTCCTCCTGGGGTGGGGAGCCCACTTAGGAGAGCACACTACGAACAGTACATGGCTCAAGCAGGAGTCAATCCTGCACATAAACTTGCTGGCGCTCAGAGCAGTGCTTCTAGCACTCCAGTCATTTGCTACAATGGTACAAGGGAAAGTGGTGCAGGTCAGGTCAGGACAGACAACACAACTACCATGTATTACACAAACAAACGGGGGCACAGAGGCCATGAAGATTTGAAGCCTGGCCTACTCCCTCAGAATTTCCCTCTGTGCGGTACACCTGCCATGGAAGGACAATGTCCCGGCAGATGCCCTTAGCAGAATCAACCAGAGCCACCATGAATGGTCTCTGAACAGAGAAGTTCTACAGACAGTGTTCAGGAGATGGGGCACTCCAGAGATAGACCTCTTTGCAGCCCCGGACAATCATCAGTTGCCTCAGTTCTGTTGCAGGCCCCCAGCACTGGGCTCAGTGCTTCTGGATGCACTGTTACTGGACTGGACAGGTAAATTGCTGTTTGCCTTCCCTCCATTTCCTCTGATACCCAGAGTTCTGATCAAACTTAGGTGCCAGCCATCGACAATGATCCTGATAGCCCCAGATTGGGCCAGGCAACCATGGTACTCAGTGCTGCTGGCCCTATCATCATCCAGCCCAATTTGCCTCCCCAGGAGACACAACTTGCTGACCTCCACCCAGGGGAGGATCCTGTACCCCAACCTCAAATCCTTCAGGCTCAAAGCTTGGCTCTTGAGGACTTAGAGTATGCAGGCTTGCATCTCTGTGAGGGGGGCTTTGGACATTTTAAGGGTCTCCAGGAAACCCTCCACTAGGAGTGGAAAAGATTCTCTATCTGGTGCTCCCAAAGAGACACTGATCCACAGGAGGCAGGCTTAGCAGTCCTGTTGGATTATTTGGCACACCTTCATTCATTGGGCCTTCGGCCTTCTACCCTGAGGGTGCAGTTGGCAGCTGTTTCTGCCTGCCTTTCAGCAGGGAAGGGCCCTTCTCTAGCTTCTGATGCTATTTTCAAGAATTTTTTTAAGGGTTTGCTCCATCTGCACTCTCCACACAGGGAGCCTACCTCTTCTTGGGACCTGAACATCTGCATAACACAGTTGATGCAGCCCCCCACACACACACACTTTGAACCTATGTCCTCAGCAGAACTCAAATATTTGACATGAAAAACTGTCTTTTTGGTGGCTATCACTTCAGCAAGAAGGATAAGTGAGCTACAGGCCTCGTCTGTGAAGCCTAACTACATTGCAGTCCACAGGGATAAGGCTGTCCTCAGAACAGACAGGAAATTCCTCCCTAAGGTGGTTTCGGACTTCCATTTGAATCAGTCTGTCACATTGCCTGTTTTCTTCACTGAACATTCTAGTTCAGGAGAATGCAGGCTGCATAGTGTAGATGTCGGAAGGGCTATCAAGTTACTATTTGGATCAAACAAAAGGCAATAGGAATGAGTGTACTCAGCCGTTCCTCACCTAGGGAGAAGTGGGAAAGGGCAAGCCAGCCACAAAGAGGACTGTTGCACAGTGGATTGTGGTCTGCATTCAGTTTTGTTTTGGAAAACTGGGTAAGGAGCCGCCAGTGGGCTTGAGGACCCACTCCACTAGGGGGACAGCTGCTTCCATAGCAGCTGCAAGGGACATCCTTCTGCTTGAAATTTGCAAAGGAAGTACCTGAAAAACTGTTCATACTTTCACTAAGCTCTACTGCCTGGACACCCAGGCCAGGAGTGATGCCGGGTTTGACACAGCAGTATTGCAGAGCCTGTTTCCCAAGTAGGTTCTGTGCCCACCTCCAAGGGGCACTGCTTGGTAGTCTGCAGAAGTCAGAATACAGTAAGACTTCCTGGGGTTTGAAGAAAAAATTACTTACCACAGTAATCTTGTTTTTTCTAAAGGAGCCTTACTGTATTCTGACCTCCCACCCTGCCTCCCCTACCAGAACCTGGGGACACTGCACTCCAGCTGTTCTTTTTATATTGTTAAGCCACTGGGTTGGTTACTCTTGGGCATCTGTGGCTTGAATCTATTTATATGCCCTTCTTAGGGTGGCTAGTCATTTATGACTTTGTTAGTTTTTATATAGCTGTTTAGAATAGCTTAGATGTTATTATTATTATAGTTGCTTGTAAGAATCTGGCAGTTACACAGAATGTACTGGGGACGGTGGTTTGAAAACCGAGCTCGAATCCATTGAACGTTCCACTGTTAGTATATAGGCTTTTAACTCTCTCATATCCGAAACAGTTCAACTGGAAGGGCTAACTGCATAAGCCAGAATACAGTAAGACTTTCTTGGAAGAACCAAGATTACTATGATAAGTAATTTTTCTTGCTAATCATTAGAAGCTGTCTGTCCCCTAATTATTTTAATTTTCCCTGGTGTGTAGTGCCCCACCCCACCCTTAGATTGCCATCCCCTTTTATTTTCCCTGGTGTCTAGTAGTGCCCGCATAGATCACCATCCTGTTATGTTGGGTTTTTTTTCTATTCCATGTGTCTAATGGTCCCCAACCACCACCACCACTCACTGTCCCCCTTGTTTTTTCTTTCCCTGGTGTCTGGTGGCACCCCCCCACCCCCATCACCGTCCCTATCTAAAATAAAGAAACTGATCTGTTAAAGTTTTTTTTTAAACTTGCAAAAAAATAAAACAGTCCCTCACCAGTCTGACCCCCACACACCTCCCATTCAGCACACAACACCCTCCAGTACACCCCCTTGCTTACCTGAACAGGTCCCAGGTTTGAGAGCCACACTATGATTGAAGACACATTTTGCTGCTGGATCCGGCAACTGTAATATGAGAAACTAAGGTAAATGCAGTTCAGTGTATTTCGATGGGGGTTTCAACATATTCATAACTCATAACTCAGCTATTTGTGGACACTTTGACACCAAATTTTCAACATAGCCTTTTGGGGACCCCAGCTCATGAACAGTATGACTGTCATTTCACAACTCCCACCCGAAAAGTGATGTCGCGGTCACTTGAATTCACTGTTGTCGAGGCACGGGTCAGGAAGCATAGGAAAACCAGGAACAGTTTCAAAATTCGCAAATAGCGTTTTATTTTTCTCAATAACAGCAAAATAAAAATTATTCAGTGTAACTATTTACAAAGACAGTACAAACAGAGGAAACTTAAGTCGTCCTTCTGAGTGTATTTCTTAATTCCAAGTTTCAGTCTGTCGGTCTCTCACTCTCCTTGTCTTTCTAGCAAAAACATTGCTGCTCTTTTTATAAGTCTTTGGGAACTCGGTAAGAGAGCCTGCTTCTCACAGAATATTCTTGGAAATTTCGATGCAGGTGCAGCAAAAAGAATAGAGTGACTCAGAACTGACCTCTTATTTACAGCTCTGCAAAAGGCTTAAACTGCATCTTAGGTTAACCTCTTGCGTCTCAAATAGCTTTGCAATCATTTCAACAGTATAACTATATATAGTTTTAAACAAAGGGATCCCAGTATCAGTGACATTTCCACATAAAGATTCACATATATTTTTATACCCGCAGATATGCAAGGGGGGAAGAAAAGACAGAAATAGCAAGGGAAGGCAGAGAGAAAGCGAGAGGCGGAGGATTGCAAAACTGTTGGAGTGATCAGTTCCTGGGTCTCACAAGAAAGTTAGGTTGCGCAACCAGACAGAGAAGAGACAGAAAAGGAGAGGATAGAACAGACCCTTGCGTTTAAACTTTTTCTGCTTAACAAATGGGGCAGGGCCTTATTCAGCCCTGTCACATTCACCTCTCGGGTGAGACTTGAAAATTTTTCCTGCCCTTGTTCATGAGGTGGGGTCATAAGAAGGCTATGTTGAAAATCTGGAGTCAAAATATATAAAAATGGCAAAGTTAGGCCATTTGTTGCGATTTCACTACACACGCTCGTAACTTTGGACATTTTTCATATTTTGACACCAGATTTTCAACGTGGCCGTTTTTTACACCACCTCAGGAACATGATAGCTGTCAGTTTTCAAATCCTGGCCAAACTGTCTTTTCGTCCCGGTGGTGTGGAATAACGTTGTGGTGGTGTGGAATCACATTATTTATTTATCGAAATCTCGGAATTACAACCTTCGAGCCAGTGGCTTGTTTACAGAGGCTCCACATCATACATGTGGGAGACAAGAACAATAACAGGGTTCAGTAAAACAATGAGAGCAATGAGAGCATAAGTTACAGAGAACAACAGTGTGGTCAAGGAAAATACAAACACGTACTACAAGGTTACATCAGATTGTTAGGTCACTAATCAAAATAGCAAGTTCAAATGATTCAGACTATACATTTTTTCATATTTCCATTCATAAAATATGCGACCAAGGGTGACCTTGTCAGGAGTAATGGCAGAGACCAGGGGAGAGGTGGGGGGACCAATAAGAGGAGCGAGATTGTAGAACAACCCAAGGGGGGGCATTGTCTTGGAATGATATTATGACCAAGAAATCATAAAAAGGTACAGTGGGGAACAGGTGGAAGGAAAGTGGGGAGAGACACAGGAAGGGTAGGGGACAACTAAGAGGCAGGAGATGCAGAAGGAAATTAGTAGAAACAGTGCAGGAGAGCTGTGAGTGGGTGGGAGGTAGGTTGAAGTAAGAAGGATAAGCTAGGGAAAAAGGGGAAGGGGGGCATGAGAGGAGCCGGGGGACAAGGTGGCATGGTCATGAGCAGCAGGAGAGAAGAAGGGGAGGGGCCACTGAGCAGCAGGAGAGAAGACGGGTGGGGGGCAGAGTCACAGAGCGGCAAGGGAGAAGCCGGAGATTTTTTGTTTAATTATTAAATTCTAGGAATGCATAGTACCTAAGAACCAGAGGTTCATTTACACGGGTTTTGCGTTAGAATAAAACTGAACAAAAATAAGTAGAATGAGACAGAAAATACATGATTTAAAACAGTCGTGGTAAATTGTTATGATAGTTAAAGGTAAGCAGGATCATAAGAGCAAAGAGGAGAGGGGAGACAAGTAAGTAAGAGGCGGTCAAAAAATAAGACTTTGTCACACAGTGCAGGTTTCAGTGCTGTGGGGGCTGAGGGCAGAAAGAGGGGGGAATAGGGAAAGAACAAGAGGGGGGTGAGAGAAGAATTAGGGAATAGGGAAGTAGGAAATGAACAGAGCTAGGAGGTAGGTTTAGAGAGTAGATACATGAATGAGGGAAATGGGAAGGAGGGGAAAATAATTCACAAGGCATGGGGTGTATTAGGAGGTACGAAGGGGAGGTGGGAGAGAGAAGGGGGAAGGAGTGGGATAAGAAGGAAGGGTGGGCAAGGAGAAAGAGGGGCATAGTGGGAGAGGTGCAGAATATGCAGCCTAGCTGGAACAGTCACAATTGCTAAGAATAGAGAGGTGCAGGCACAGGTTACATTTGAAAAGGCCACGTCTAGTCTCTGACAAAACCTCAGGAAGGAGGCCATTCATTAGAAAGGGGGCCCGAGCAAAAAAGGAGCATTTAGCTTGGTTGGTGCGACAAAAGGGAATCTGAAAAGAGGATTTGTTAGCCCTACGAGTGCAGCGCGTGAATGTGTCTGGTAACATCTGGCCACTTGTGGCAGGGGTGGTAAGGCCAAGGCAAGTTTTCTTAGCCAGGATGCAGGTCTGGTAGGCAATCCTTATTTGAAGGTGGAGCCATGACGATTGTTTGTAGAGCTTACAGGTATGTTTTTTTTTTTTAATGAACACCTGTCACAAGATGACAACGCTTATTCAGAGCTATTCTGATTCTTTTTAAAGTGGTGTCAGTGGCAGCTCCATAGAAGATCAGTCTGTAATCAATAATCGAGAGGACAGAGGAAGTTACAGCTACACACATAGCCTCTTGGGTGAGACAGTTGCGATGGTGGTAGAGGGTACCTATTCTAGTGTTAATAACTCTGGAGATTAATTTCACATTGGCAGTATAGGAAAGTGGACTATCCAGAGTAACACTCAGGTATTGTAAACTTCAGGACCTGATCGAGAGGGAGGTGTTGCTTATTCAGGATATTCAGTTTAGCCTTTTTGTATTTGCTGTGGGTGTTGGCAAACAGCATGAACTTGTTGTTTTTTTTATTTGTAGTTCATCAACAGTTTATGCTGATCAAACCACTTTTCGATAGTGTTAAAATCTGACTGCAGGTCAACAGATAGTTGGTTGGGGTTTGTATGTGTAGAGAAAAGGACAGCATCATCTGCGTATAGGATCATATTGGTGTTACAAGCAGCTGGAAGATTGTTTAAGTAGAGGCTGAAAAGAAGTGGCTCAAGGATGGAACCTTGGGGTACACCAGAACGTACAGGGAGGCAATCGGAGCGCAAGCCCTCAGTCCTAACCTGTTGGTGCCTGCCCAGCAGGTAACTTTCAAACCAGCCAGTAACTTTGGTGGATAGACCTAATGCAGAGAGCGAGATCAATAGAAGCTGGTGATTAACGGTGTCAGATGCCTTGGTCAAATCCACATACACCGCCCCAAGCAGCTGTCCAGAATCTAAGGCCTTATGAATGTGTGTGGTAAAAGCAAGTAAGGCAGTGGTAGTACTATGTGCTTTCCTAAATCCATGCTGCTGTGGGCACTGGATATTATACTTATCCATGTGTTCTGCCAGTTGATCGGCAACTATGCGCTCTAAGGCTTTAGAGAGCGGGGGGAGGATTGAGATAGGACAGTAATTGGAATGCTGGGTACGGTCAACATTTTGTGGACTGGCGTTACAGTGGCAGATTGCCATGACTGAGGAAACTGCCTGAGAGCGAGTGAGAGGTTTAGGAGTTTGGTGAGCGATGGTAAGACTGCTTCAAGTGCTTGGTAGAGGAGTTTTAGGTCAAGGGTGTCGCTGCTTGATCTAGATTTGCCTAGCACCTTCAGCAGGTATCTTAGAGCTTCGGAAAAGGATATACTTCTGAAATAGGGGGAGTTTTGAGCGGAGGTGTGGATTTTGCAAAGTTGAAAGGGAAAATGGAGCTGGTATAGAAGTTGGGCAGGAGTACCCCACTGAGATCGGTGAAGGCGATATTAAAGGAATCAGCAATTAATTTAGGGTCTTGAGTTAGAGTGCCATTAACCTCCATCATAGTAAGGGGGGGATTTACTAGGTTTACCTGTTAGGTTTTTTATATTATTCCAGAATTGTTTACTATTACCCCAGCTGTTAGTTAGTACACCTTTGTAGAAATCCTGTTTGGCTCTTCTTATCACCTGAGTGCACTGGTCTCTGGCAGCTTTGTACTGCTGTAGATCAGAGTGGAGACCCGAGGCCATAGCATGGCGCCAAAGATTATCCCTAAACTTCATCATCTTTAGTAGAGGTGGGGAGATCCAAGGGTTAGACACTCCCCTAGGTTTTGTTTTCCTGAAGGGGGCAAACTTGTCACACACCACATTGAATTTGCAAAATGAAAAAGTTTAGTGCGTGGTCAGTGCAGTTCATGGTGTTAAGGGGGGAGCAGTCAATCATGGAGAGTGCGTCCAAAAATTGGGGGAGCTTTCCATTTTTTAGTATACGATGGTAGGTGAATTTAGTCTTAGGTTTGGGTGCCTTGTTGAACCACTAGCAGAGAACAGGGGAATGATCGCTTAAGGAGTCGGAGAGAACTTTAACGTTGGTGATTCTACTAGGGTGAGTGGTGAGAATCCAGTCCAGGAGGAAGCTGGATCCAGTTCTGTAGTTCATACGGGTTGGCGAGGTGACCATTTGGGCGATGTCAATTGTGGCAAGGGCATCTTTAAATGGTTCGGCTTCAGGGACAATCCAGTTTACATTGAAGTCCCCAAGAACCACTGTCTCAGCATGATGCGGGAGATTGTCAAGGTACTCGGGTGACCATTTGAATACCGGAGGCCTGGTCACGTGGGGGGGATATAGACGGATAAAATGGTGAGGGATTTTCTCTGTTGACCGAGGAAAATTTTGTTTGCAGGCATTTGTGATTTGTTGGCAGGTGGTGTTGATGGGAGGACATGGCCCATAAGGGTGTCAGTAAGTGCTTACTGACCTTGGAGGCCAGAAAACTACTAGTCCAAACTACTTTCATGCTGCTCCTGGACAACGCTGACTTCCTGTGTGGACATAGTACCAGTGCGTCCTTCTCTAAGCTTGATACCCTTTACCATAGAGCACTCATATTTATCTCTGGTGTTTCTTATTCCACTCACCACTGCACACTCTATTCTTCCATAGGCTAGAGCTCTCTCAGCTTCAGGAGACTGAAGAATGCTGTCCTATGGACCTACAGAGCCATCATCCATAAGCTCCCGCAGTATTTCTCAGATTGCCTACCTGTGTGCTCCCCTGGTAGCTACCCACTGAGAAGCCTTACCTACATAACCCTTATTATCCCTAAGGTCAGATCGCGCTTCGGTAGAGCTGCTATAAGCCATGCCTTCCCTGTTCTTTGGAACAATGTTCAGAAATCACTAAGGCTCGCTACTCCTGTGACATTGTCTCTCTTCAAAGCCCTGTTCCTGAGGTCCTTCTCAGAAGTCTGTAATTGCTTCAAATAAGGGTCACAACATTGCCTCACGCCATAGTTCTCTGACATGACTGTCTACCTCCCTACGAGCTCCCCTTCCCATAACTTATAATCATACCAGATAAACACTTCTTCCATTAACACCATCATCTGATGGTCCTCCCCATTGCCCCCTGCCAGCTGCTTTACCCCCCCATGCTTGCTCCCTACCTCCCCTTTAACCTCCCCTCATGCTCAGCTCCTCTCCTTCTCCCTTTCCTTTTCCTTCATGCTCTACGAAACAGACTGAACCTTCGCTAGTTGGAGCGCATTTGTGTTATTTAACACACTGTATTATTGTTCAAATGTAAGTATGCGCACCATTTAGGAGGTTGCTTCCAATGATACGTTTCACAAGTTGTTGACCTTCTGATTGCACCTCGTCCTGTTCTTGTCTCGCTCTCCTTGCACACTGTACATATGTAACCTAATTGTCTTGCTGATGTACTACAGTTTACACCTTACCTGGCCTGTATTACTTTTATCTGTAAACATGTAACTTTCTTTTGTGTATGTGATTGTATGCTTGTTTTATGGCCATCCGTGGCTAATGTACTGTACCCAGGTGCACCTTGCAAATGAGCTGTACCTCAATGGTGTTTTGCCTGGCAAAATAAAGAATTGATTGATGGATTGATTGATATAAATGGCACAGCCACCACCATGTTTGCCAATATGGTCAAGTCTGAATAGTACATAACCAGGGATTGCTAACGCATTGTCAGGGACCCTGGGGGATAGCCAGGTTTCACTGAGAGCTAGGATGTCCGGTTTATGCTGAGAGACCCAAACTTTGAGTTCATCAATCTTAGGTAGCTGGCTCCGAATATTAATGGAGGCTAAGGTGAGGGAACTTAGGGAGTTGCTTGGGTGATTAGGTGCTACTTGGGAACCAGGGTTGGGGTGTACATTGCCTGAGAGAAGTAGTAGTAGCATAACAATCCTAAGGAGGTAATGAGCAAGGAGTTTATTGACCTTGAGCCGTCGCCACCTGGAGAGTTTGTATGGATGGGTGTTGCAGACAGGGGAGAGTAGCAGTAAGAGATTGGAGTACTCAACAGGGCCAATTCTTATGTGGACAAAGGCAGGGGAAGTGGTGGTGACTAGCAGAGCAGTGTAAAAGTCAAAGTATGATGTGCTAGAAGGAATGACTTTAAGGGGTGTGATGCACGTGTGGAGTAGAGTGGGGGAGGCCACTGTAGGGGTAGAGGGGCAGGCGATGAGGAAAAAATAGTAGAGGTGTAGTGATGAGATAGAACATTGTTGCTGCAGCAGATGTTTGGTGTTACTGGCGAGGAGGAAAATATTTAAGCAGGTGTCAGTGATATAGGAAAAATGAATATGCAACAACTAGCAAAGTTAAGACAGTTCTTAAGCCAGTTATGTGAAGTAAGCCACCAGAGAGCAGTCATGATAGTAGGGAGTGTAGAGAGTTATGTAGAGGAAGGAAGAGGTAGGTAGTGAAAAGAGCCAAGTAGACAGCAGAGGCACAAGTTTAAGGGATTGAAATGGGTCACTTTAAGGGGAGAACAGAACTAAGTGACATATAGAGGAGTGAAGCTTGGAGGCGGTGCCCAGTGGGGGAGGAGAAGTATTTACTAGTGGTCGGAGTTGGGGAGGATGGGTGGGACAAAATAACAGGCTATGCCGAGCACAGGACAAGCCAAAATTCCCGGCAAGACAGCATAATTTAAAATCAAGCGCCAGAGATGCTGGCAAGCAGAAACTGGAGGGGATCCAATCAGGAAGTGGCAGGAGTGTGGTTTCAGCCAATGAAGGACCACACTCAGCCGAGAGCAGCCTGTGGATGTGTTGGTTTAAAAGCCGAGCTGGCAGGACCTGCAATCAACATACCTGGTTTGGGGCGGGCAGGCTGTAGGGAGAAGTGTCGGCTGGCTCAATTCACCGTCGACCAAGTCGCAGAGTGCCTGTGTGGCGGTTTCCTGGTTGGGGTGGGGCGGGCTGCAGGAGAAGTGTCGCCAGCCTGCATTCACCACCGCCAAGTCGCAGAGCGCCGTGCAGTGGTTTCCTGGTTCGGGGCAGACGGGCTGCAGGGAGAAATGTCAGCCAGCTCAGTTCACCGCCGGCCAAGTCGCAGAGCGCCCGTGCGGTGGTTTCCTGGTTCAGGCCGGGCTGCAGGGAGAAGTGTCGGCTGGCTCAGTTAACCGCCAGCCAAGTTGCAGAGCGCCCATGCAGCAGTTTCCTGGTTCGGGGCAGGCGGGCTGCAGGGAGAAGTGTCGGCTGGCTCAGTTCACCGCCGGCCAAGTCGCAGAGCGCCCGGGCGGAGGTTTGCTGGTTCGGGGCAGGCGGGCTGCTGGGAGATGTGTTGGCCAGCTCAATTCACCGCTGGCCAAGTCGCAGAGTGCCCGTGGCAGGGAATTTTCAGTACCGGGTACATAAGGTGGGGTAGTAGAAAGGCTATACTGACAATTTGGTCAAAATGGCAAATACAGTCTCAAAACTATGTATACCATGTATATTTTATCAATCTATACAATTATAAGTAATGATTATATGGTTTAAAGTAAAAGTACCCATTTTAGAAAACTGCTAATCAGAATCGGCTGATAGCTAATCATTTTTCATTTTGATTAGCAAGGGCCACTAATCAACTCTGTGACACTGATTTATGCCTTGGGAGGAACAAGATATCACTCGGAGAAGCCTGGTAGAGTTCCTTGTACTACCAGATTCTCCACCTCTTATCTTTCCTCCTCTATTGGCTATACTAGAGGATGCCACCATGGCTCCCTGGTAGAGACCAAGCTTGATCCCTACCATGCCCAGAAAGGCAGAGAAGCTGTACCAGGCTCCCTTATGGAAGCCTTTTTTCCCAGGCCAACCTCAGGCTGATTTAGTTGTAATAAACGCAGCCCATGATTGGTCTAAGAGGCCTAAGCATCTCTGTTCTCTCCCCGCAGATACAAAGTTGAGAAAACTGGACCTCATGGGAAGAGAACCTTTGCCTGTGCCACATTGGGCTTCTGAATAGCAAATTATCAGGCCCATAAGGTCAAATACCAGAATAACTAAACAAACAGAAAGGCAGCTCCAGTACTTCTGTGCAATGCCAAAAAAATATATAACTTAGAAAAGTGAGGCAGCACCAGCAAACCACAGTCAATGTAGATTTATTACTGAATGATTAGTTCATACAGCTCCTCAGGTCTCAAAGTGTAAGTGCAGAGTGCACCCTCCTCAACTGCCCCGACCAGTTTCAAGCATGCGCTCTTCCTCAGGGAGGCCAGTCCCTAGTGGTCACAATTCATATATACAGTAATAAACATGTGTTTTTCATCAATTAGTGACCCAAAAAGAAACCGTGCAAATTAAAGGCATATATTAAAAAGTGCAAAAATAAAATAAATCTTACTATTGAACATTTAAGACTACCTAGAGTCCTGACAATGCAATAATGTCATACATGTTTCTTACATCAGTTGTGAAACACAATCCATGTTGTGACTACCATTTCTAAGAGACCAAACCATATGAATGTGGAAGGTCAAAAGGTCAATAATCAAAAACAATTTTTTTAATTCCCTTAATTGTGTTTCATCCCCCTTCCATATAAGGAGGATGTCATCTATAAAGCATCTCCACAGGACTACCCTCTAGTAGTACAAATTGTCCTATTGTGATAGAACAACATCCCTCTCCCAGGTACCAAGGTAAACATTGGTGTAATTGGGGGCAAAAGTTACCCCCATCGCCGTTCCTTTGATGATGCACCATTTTCTGAAAGGTGAATACATTGCACTGCAATACTTCCCTAGTACATTCCAAAATTCTGTCTGTCCTATGCTCAGCTCATCATTGTTACCTAGGCAATGGCTAAGTGCATCCAGACCCTCATTGTGTGGAATGTTTGTGTACAGGGATTCAGTATCCATCGTACACAAAAGCAAGTCATTTTCCATATTTACCTCTTTTAAAAGGTTCAACACATCAGTCGTATCCTTATCATAAGACAGCATATAAAAGCATACAAAAGTGAGGGTACTGGACTTCAGGAGGGCTGACTTTGGCAAGATGGGAGAGTGCCTTAGAAAGGAGGGGTGGAGCAACAATGGGGAAACATAAAAACTGCCATCACAGAGGCAACAAGCCTTTGTGTGAAGCAAATAATCAAATCAAAACGACAGAGAAAGCCACTATGGTTCTCAAAAGAGGTAGTGGGGAAGGTTAGTGAGAAAAATTTAGCTTTTAGGAAGTATAAGGAAACACAGAAGGAGCAGGACAGAGAACTGTACCAGTTAAGGCAGAAGGAAGCAAGGAGGGAAGTCAGAATAGCAAAGGCCCAAACTGAGGAAAAGATAGCCAACTCGGTTAAGAAGGCGGATAAAACCTTTTATAGGTACATCAGGGAGCGTAGAAAGACAAAGGGAGGGATAGTGAGGCTGACTGGAAAGGACGGTGGGTGGGCAGAGAGGGACAGTGAAAAAGCAGGGATACTGAATGAATAGTTCTGCTCAGTATTCACAAAAGAGGAGGGGGGGAGGTGCCTAATCCAGATAACAGAAGCACTCTGGATAGTGGGGTCGATCCCAGTCCTTTCACAGAAGAAAGGGTTCTGAAAGAACTCCTAAAACTGAAGGTGGACAAAGCAATGGGGCCTGATAGAATTTACCCCAGAATTCTAAAAGAATTAAGGGGAGAACTAGTGAAACCACTGACTACCCTTTTTAACAAATCATGGGAGGATGGTGTGGTACCTGAAGACTGGAGAAAGGTGGATGTGATTCCCCTTCACAAAAGTGGGAGCAAGACAGAGGCAGGAAACTACAGACCTGTCAGTTTGACCTCTGTGGTAGGAAAAGTGATGGAATCACTTCTGAAGGAAAGAATTGTTGAGTACCTAGAGGAAAGTGGGGCAAAGGACCTAAGGCAGCATGGGTTCACAGCAGGAAGGTCATGTCAGACAAATCTAATTGATTTCTTTGACTGGGTGACCAAAGTAGTAGACCAGGGAGGGGCTGTGGACATGGCCTATCTAGACTTTAGCAAGGCATTTGACACAGTCCCACACAAAAGATTAATAATCAAATTAACCAGCCTGGGAGTGGGTCCCAGGGTGGTAGCCTGGGTAAAACATTGGCTGGACAGCGGGACACAGAAGGTAATTGTAAGCGGAGTCCACTCTGAAGAAAGAGGGGTTACTAGTGGGGTACTGCAGGGTTCAGTACTGGGTCCAGTCCTTTTTAATGTCTTTATAAGTGACATTGCAGAGGAACTGGAAGGAAAAGTATGCCTCTTTGCAGATGATACAAAGATCTGCAACAGGGTTGATACACAGGGAGGCGTGGAAAGGATGAGAAGGGACTTGGCAAGGTTGGAGGAATGGTCAGACATATGGCAACTTAGATTCAATGCAAAGAAGTGCAAAGTAATGCACCTGGGAAACAAAAACCCAGGAGAAGAGTACACAATAGCAGGGGAGATACTAACAACAACAGAAATGGAAAGGGACCTGGGGGTAGTCATATCAGATGATCTAAAGGTTGGTAAGCAATGTGAGAAGTCAGTAAGAAAAGCCAGGGGGATACTGGGATGCATAGGAAGGGGCATCACAAGTAGAAAAAGGGAGGTGGTTATCCCTCTGTACAGACAGTTGGTGAGACCCCATCTGGAGTACTGTGTGCAGTTTTGGAGACCTCATCTACGCAAGGACATAGGATGGAAGCAGTCCAGAGGAGGGTAACTAAAATGGTGCAGGGTCTGCATCAGGAACCATATGAAGAGAGACTGAGAGAGCTTAATATGTATACTCTTGATGAAAGGGGGGACATGATAGAAATGTTCAAGTACCTCAAGGGAATCAACAAAGTCCAGGAGGGTGGCATCTTTCAGAAAAAGAGATGTGTAAGAACAAGGGGGCACAATTTAAAGATAGAAGGGGGACAGCTCAGGGGTAATGTGAGGAAATTTTTTTTCACAGAGAGAGTGGTTGATGCATGGAACAGCCTTCCTGGGGAGCTTGTTGGGTCTAAAACAGTGGGGGAATTCAAACATGCATGGGACAGACATAAGGCAATTGTAGTGGGGGGGGGTGGCAGGAAGTAGGCTGTTGGTTAACTAGAATCTGCAGCTTATCCAGTAGGTATGGAAATGGGCAGACTGGGTGGGCCAAGTGGTCCTTATCTGCCGTCAAAGTCTATGTTCTATGACTTGGCAAGGTTGGAGGAATGGTCAGAAGTGTGGCAGCTTGGATTCAATGCAAAGAAGTGCAAAATAATGCAGTTGGGAAACAAAAACCCAGGAGAAGATTACACAGTGGGGGAGGTAGTACCAACAACAAAAATGGAAAGGGACCTGGGGGTAATCACATCAGGTGACCTTAAGGTTAGCAAGCAATGTGAGAAGGCAGTAGGGAGGGCTGAGGGGATACTGAGATATATAGGGAGAGGCATCACCAGCAGAAAACAAGAAGTTATCCCTCTGTACAGACAGTTGGTGAGAGCCCATCTGGAGTACTGTGTCCAGTTCTGGAGACCCCATCTCCGCAAGGACATAGACAGGATGGAGACAGTACAGAGGAGGGCAACTAAAATGGTGCAGGATCTGCAAGAGAAGCCATATGAGGAGAGACTAAAGGAGCTTAATATGTATACCCTTGAGGAAAGGAGGGAGAGGGGGACATGATAGAAATGTTTAAGTACCTCAGTGGAATCAATAAAGTCCAGAGGGTAGCATCTTTCAGAAAAGAGATGTGCAGAAAAGAAGGACACAATTTGAAGATGGAGGGACGGCTCCAGGGGCAATGTGAGGAAGTATTTTTCACAGAGAGGGGGGTGGACGCATGGAACAGCCTTCCTGAGGAGGTTGTGGGGTCTAAAACTGTGGGAGAATTCAAGAATGTATGGGACAGACATAAGGCAATTCTTGTGGGGGGTAGGAAGAAATAGGCTGTTGGTTAACTAGGATCTGCAGCTTATCCTATAGGTAGGGAAATGGGCAGACAAGGTGGGCCAAGCGGTCCTTATCTGCCATCAAAGTCTATGTTTCATATTTTCATTCAAATGAATCTACTGGAACTTTAAAATGGTCCTTATACATGGGCATTATTTCATTATCTGAGATTCACTGGCCTATTATGATGGTTTGAAACGGTTATTATTGTGCGTATTTAAGTTGGTTATGCTCTCAACTGTCCATGAATACTTTCAGTAATGGGTGGACAGGAGATATATTGTAATGACAGAGAATATACCCAATATATCGTTCGGTTATGATCTCTTAGAAGACCAGTCTGCTGTGACAATATATGCTTTAAATGAAGTTAAAGGGAAACTGTGAATAGCAGTAACTCATATAATGTTTTGAAAAAAAAATAAATTTTTATTTTTTTATTTTTTCTCATTTTACTTTTTGACCTTTTGACCCTCATACATAACTAGGAGTATTAAGTGGATAGAGATTTAGGTTCACAATTACAACATAATAGGGTCTATTAGTTAGTAATTGAAAATACTGTCATGAATATATAAAGAAAAAAGAAAAAATGGTTTAAAAATTTTTTTTGTTTTGATTACTGACCTTTTGACCTGCCACAGTCATGTGGTTTGGTCTCTTAGAAATGGTAGTCACAACATGGATTGTGTTTCACAAGTGATGTAAGAAACGTGTATGACATTATTGCATTGTCAGGACTCTAGGTAGTCTTAAATGTGCAATAGTAAGATTTATTTTATTTTTGCATTTTTTAATATATGCCTTTAATTTGCACGGGTTCTTCTTGGGTCACTAATTGACTGATTGATGAAAAAACTCATTTATCATTGTATATATGAATTGTGACCACTAGTGATTGGCCTCCCTGAGGAAGAGTGCGTTCTTGAAACCGGTCGGGGCTGTTCAGGGTGCACTCTGCACTTAGGAGACCTAAGGAGCTGTATGAACTAATTGTTCAGTAATAAATCTTCATTGACTGTGGTTTGCTGGTGCTGCCTCATTTTTCTAAGTCGGATACCAGAATACCTTCTAAAAAAGGCCAAAGCTGCAGCCCAGTCCCTCCCAGAGGGCCCTCAGAAGCAAGAGATGCTTAAGGCCCTCCAGGCTGGGGCCACCCCTTTAGACGGGACCTCGGTTTAACGTCTTCCGGATGAGACGTTAAACCGAGGTCCCATCTGCCTGGATTGGTGGTAGTTCAGGTGGATGTTAAAGATCCCATGGCACTTATCGAAAAGAGTAGCAGGACTCCCATATCTACAGGAATTCCTGTATTTTACAGGGATTTGGAGGCATCTACAGGAAAACTCTTCCCATAGACATGCATTGGTTATACAGGAAAACAGGGCACTTCAGCTTCCATAGGAAATAATGTAATCTACAGGAAAACACAGGAATAGCACTTGGGAGTTACAGGGAAAATGCCAAATCAATATGGGAGCACTGGAGTAGGGGAATTTCCCCGGTGTCCTAGCCAAATTTCCCTCATTCACTAAAAATACCACCAACAGCTTAATCCGGTTCAAGGTCAGTTGGCATTCATCTGTATCCCCTTCCCCCGGGTCGTGCCTGAAAATAGGCAGGATTTGTCTAGTGCACTTACCCGGTCAACAAAAACTAAAAAAAAAAAAAAAAGGTCTACCTACAATATTTTGGATGCATCAGCCAGAGCAGCTGCAGCTGGCATCTGCCTAAGAAGGCATGATTGCGGGTGTATGGATTTGCTACAGATGTCCAGCAATTCATCTTGAATGCCCCTTTCAGAGGATACAAGCTCTTTAAGGCAGATGTGCAGGACATACTTTCTGACCTGCAAGCTTTGGGCAGAACTCTAAGATCAGTTCATTCCCTCTACCACACACAACCGAAAAGTAGCAAAAGGTGTCCTTTCGCAGGGCCACTAATAGACTCCGGTCCAGGCCAAACAACAGAGCAAAAGCAGGGCAACTTTGCCAGCCCCACCCTCCTCTACAGGTGCCCACCCTAAAGCACCTAGAGGAGGTGCGGCTGCTGGATCTGCTTCAGCATGACTCCTTGTTAGACCCCCACCCTACTGTTCACAGTCTTGCAGAGGTGGTAGGGGGTCATCTCCCTCTACCTGGACCAGTGGAGAGAGGTTACAACAGATGCTTTGGTCCTGCAGTTAATAGAACAGGGGCGTGCTCTAGAACTTCTGAAGTTGCCTCCAGACCTACCTCTAATTCCCTCAACTTATCCTGCAGAACATGTAATGTTCTACAAGAAAAGTGTGTTCTCTGCTGCGCAAGAGGGCCATAGAACTAGTTCCCATGGAGGTTTATTCTAATTTCTTCCTAGTCCCAAAGTCCACAGGGGACCTAAGGCCCATTCTGGATCTAAGGGATCTGAACTTCTATATTCAGTACAAGAACTTCAGTTTGGTCACTCTGCAGGGCCTGCTACCTCTCCTACAAAAAGGGGACTAAGTGTGCTCCCAGGACATGCAGGATGCTTACCTGCTATCAGGATTTGTCTACCCCACAGGTCGTACCTCAGGTTCCTGTTTCAGGGGGAGCACTACCAATTCAGGGTATTGCCCTTTGGCTTGCCATCTCTGCCATGGGTATTTACCAAATGCTTAGCAGTTGTGGCAGCAGCTCTCAGGAGAGAGGGGCTATATGTCTTCCCCTGTTTAGATGACTGGTTGCTCAAAGCTCAGTCCAAGGAGCAACTGTTGTACACCCTAGTACGTACCAGACAGCTGTTCAATGCCTTAGGGATCACGGTCAGTCTGACCAGGTCAGTCTTGACCCCTTGTCAGCATCTGCAGTACATAGGGGTAGTACTGGACACTTCAGGGTTTAGCCTTCCTGCCTCAGGACAGGGTGGAGTGGCCACCTTGTAGCTCAGGCCCAGCTACTTTACAAAAGCAGGTATGCCACAACTAGGATATTCGTGAGACTGTTGGGCCTGATGGCAGCAGCCGTTGTCACGATACACCTGGCAAGGATGCACATGAGGATCCCTCAATGGACACTAAGGTTGAGATACTCAAAAGGGTTGCACCTGGCGCAGCAGATTCTGTGTAGCGAACTAGAAATGCACCAGGGGTGGTATTCAAAGGGGATTGCACAGCGCAATTTCAGATGCGCTGGGGCACAAAGATAATGTATGCGGACATCTCCAGGGGGCATGCCCATATATATGCGGCACATCCTGATATTCAGCCCGGGATGTGCGGCGCATCTGCCGGCACATCCCAGAGATATGCTGCATACCTGGGCACAAAGTTGAGCCTGTAAAACATGGCTCAACTGCTAGCCACCCGCAGGTGTGCTGCTGTATTGCAATGTGCAACCCAGCAGCCGCCAGCCGTGGGTGGCTATCTTCCTCCCCAGAACACCGTTCATAAGCAGCCACATACCTCCCTGGTAGTCTAGCAGTACCCGACTACCCTCCCATACGTCCGATCACCCGTAAAGTGACAAACATAATTCTCTGGTAGTCTAGTGTACCCTCCTCCCCTCCCATACCTCTGATCACCTGTAAAGTTAAAACATTTCCCTGGTGGTCCAGTGGCAGCCCCTTCCCCGCTGGTAACCCCGATTGCCACTGAAATGTAAATGCCCATTACCTGGTGATCCAGTGGCATCCCCCACCCACACAAGACACCCAGCGCCCCGATCATCAGCAGGCGGCAAACCCACCCGCATACCTCCTCGGCTGCTCCGAATGACAACCTACAGTATCAGCTGCAAGCCCATTGGTCCACAGTGTGGACCAATGGGCTCAGTGCATACTGTAAGCTGTCATTCAGCGGGCAGTCGTGGGAGGTATGCGGGTGGGTTTGCTGCCCGCTAATGATGGGGGGGGGCTGGGGGTCCTGTGGGGGTGCCACTGGACCACCAGGTAGTGGACATTTACATTTCAACAGCGATCGGGGTTACCGGCGGGAGGGAGTGCCACTAGACTACCAGGGAAATAAGTTTGTCACTTTACGGGTGATCGGAGATACGGGAGGGGAGGGGGGGTACCACTAGACTACCAGGGATCTTACAAAACTATTTGTACGGCGATTGGTGGTACAGGAGGGGAGGGGGAACCACTGGACCACCAGGGATGGATATTTATATTTATACGATGATCAAGGTTACAGGTAGGGAGGGGGAACCACTGGACCACCAGGGATGAGAAATTTATATTTAAGCGGCGATCGGGGTTACGGATGAGGGGCCACTGGACCACCAGGGATGAGAAATTTATATTTATAATGGCGATCGGGGTTACAGGCGGGGAGAGAACCACTGGACTACCAGGGCAGTATATTTTATTCAAAACGGGCAATTGGTGGTATGGGATGGGGAGTGGGTACTACTGCTGTCCTTGGTACAGGGACCGCATGCTCTGCAGGGCACCAGGCGCATTTCGCTGGCCAGCCCTGTACCACACATGCGTATGGAACCATAATGACATGCAAATGGCCCCATTTGTGCCTTGCATGCATAATGACCCTATTTGCATATCCAGGTCTGAATATCTGGAAATTGCGCCCATCGCAGCTCCGGTTGCGCTGGCGCATTCCCATTCCAGGTATGCAGGCCTATCTGAGGGATGTGCCGGTGCATTGTATTTGCGCCGCACTCATTCTTTGATATATTCAGAAAAGTTGCGCCATGGCACATCTGTTTTGAATATATCCCTTTGTTGCTCCAGCACAACTCAGTTGCACCATTGCCAGGCGCAATTCTGAATATCGGGCCCTAGGAGTCCAGTGGGATCAGCGCATCGACAATCTGGAACAGCAGGTTCCAATAACTTCCTCTGTCCGAAAGGTGCTCCAGTGGTGGATGGAACCCAGCAATTTGCTGAAAGGGGTTCCCGTCCTCATTCCCTCCCCTCAGCAGATTTTCACCACAGACACCTTGGGGATGGGCTTGGGGGCACATCTGGGTCCCCATCAGACATGAGGAACATGGACCAGAGTGGAGACTTCCCTCCACATAAAAATCCTAGCGATGAGGGCTGTTCTGAATGCTCTGCAAGCTTTCCGGAACCATTTGTCCCTGGGGCATCTGCTGGTGCAGATGGACAACATCAGTGTAGTACCCTACATAAAGAAGCAAGGGGGGACTCATTCTTACCCCCTGTACAGGAAAGCAATGAGGGTTTGGTACTGAGCTCTAGAACATGGTCTAGAGCTGTCGGCCATCTCATGTTCCAGGTATCCAAAACTTTCTGGCAGACAAGCTCAGCAGGTCACAGTCCAGAATGCATGAGTGGGAGCTGCTGACCCCAGTAGTAGAAGACCTGTTTGACAGTTGGGATCGTCCAGAGTTGAACTGTTTTTGTGTCCCCACTCAAAGCAGAACTGCCGCTTTTCTTCTCGCTCACTCCAGGACTTGGGAGTTTTCTGGCGAGACGTAATGTCCCTCTCTTGGAAAGGGAGGTTCCATTTCACCTTTCCTTTTCCTCTGATTCAGAGGGTGCTATTCAAGCTCCAAATGGAGGGTGCTACACTAATTCCTGTGGCCCCCTTTTGGCCTTGTCAGATCTGGTTTCCCTTACCGCAGCAGTTGGCAGTGGAACCCCCCCAGTATCCTTGCCCCTGTGCAAGGGCTTGCTATCACAGGAACAAGGAACCCTGGTCCCTCCTGACCTGAGGACATAGCCGTTGAGAGGTTTGGAGTGTCCCCAAAGGTGGCTGATGTCCTGGTGACGGCCTGAAAACCTTCCACCAGGGCCCACCTACTCCAGGAAATGAAGTGGTTTGCTTTATGGGCCTCTTCCCATCAGCTGGATCCCTTCACTTGTCCAGCAAATCAGATTCTAGAATATTTGTCCTTGTCAGATGCAGGACTTCAGTGCTGTTCAATCAGAGTGCACTTGACTGTTATTTCAGCTTTCCATGTACCTGTTCATGGCTGTACGGTGGCACAGCCAGAGGTAGCCTGTATGTTCTTGATAGGCATCCTGCACTTGCAGCCTCCCATCCGCAATCCAGTCCTGGCTTGGACCTAAATTTGTGCTGGAGAAACTCACTTTGGCTCCTTTTGAGCCAGCCATGACTTGTGGCTTACACTTTCTTTCTTGGAAAGCATTATTTTTTATTACTATTACTTCTGCCCGAAGGAATTCTGAACTTCAGGCTCTTACGTGTGACCCTTCTTTTGTTTGATTTTCCACAAAGACAGGGTGTCTCTGTGTACCAGCCCTAAGTTTCTTCGAAAGGTGGTGTCTGAATTTACTTTAAATCAAACTACCCACCTGCCAGTTTATTTTCCTGAAAATGGCAATCCAGGAGAAGCATTGCTTACTACCCTAGATGTACATAGAATATTCGGATATTATGTTCATTGTACAAAGGACTGCAGGAAGTCCTCGCAGTTTTTTGTTGATTCTTTTGTTATGCTTAAGTGATCCCCCAACCCCCTGTAATTAACCTGCCGCCAGCTTCCCGCCCTTGTCCTTCCGACTGCCTGTGCCACTACTTAAGTGTTGTTTTCTCTCTCCTTTTCCCCCTTAGGCACTGGCGCCTGGGCGGCGCTCGCCCACCGGCAAGAAATTCAAGGAATGCTGTCAAACCACACCCGACTCGGCTCCTCCAAACTGATCTGAGCCTCCTGCTGGGGAACATAAGCAGGTAATGATCCGCTGAACTCCGGCTCCAGCCTCTCGGAAAGGTGATTCGCTGATTGGTTCACTGCACTTAAAGGCGGTCTCCGATTGGACCGCTTGCCATCCAGCTGGGCACCGATTGGTGCGCCTTTTACATAGACTTTTGCTGGGACTTTTTGGGCTGCTTCTTGGCCACTCTCCTCGCTGGGGGAACTGAGTGTTGTGTTGGGTGAATTTTTCTCCAACCCCCTCCCAGGCCTCCTTTAAATACAGTGTTGCTCCACCCACTCACAACCTAAAGCGCCCTAATTGGGTAGTCTTTGCTGAGTGGGAGGTGGCTGTATCTGGGTTTCCATCCAGTGGTCTGATCCCCTCTGTCTCATCTCTTATCACCAGGCTCAGCTAGTGCATAACTCTATCTTAATTTATCC
Source organism: Neoceratodus forsteri (assembly GCA_016271365.2). Taxonomy (NCBI): domain Eukaryota; kingdom Metazoa; phylum Chordata; order Ceratodontiformes; family Ceratodontidae; genus Neoceratodus; species Neoceratodus forsteri. The sequence goes on along the minus strand of CM028130.1, from coordinate 1,056,847,435 downwards.
AGAGTCTCCAGGCCACCAGTGACTTTAGGGCAACTGCTCTGTTGCCCAACCGCTAATCACTGTCCTCAATTGTAGGCAATATGGTCTGCCTTATCTTTATACTCCTAATACTGGCAAAAAGCACGATGTACAAAGCACTATCCCATCCTAAGCCGGAAGCCATCCCAGCCTGGGAATACACAATCATAGTTCCTGCTGCATCGTCATATTGCTTCCCCACTCTAAATCTGCCGGGTTCCCACTTTAATTCTCATCCCCATCCTCTGGCCCTCCTCCCCTCGCCTATGTCTCTCCGTGCACTCCCCCTGCTAGCCTTAAATGCCCAGGTTAGCATCTCCTATGCCCTGGCCAGGTGTACCAAAGTGACTGAACACCACACAAGAACCCATATGAAAAGAGCCCATTTCTATCTGATAAAATCTCTCAAGAAATTGCTTTTAATTCTCCTTCTCTGTTCAGGCAATGTCAAACTAAATCCAGGCCCCCCAACTCAAATCACTTCTCCGTCGGAGTTTGCAGCTGCTCCTGGAATGAAACTGATGATGGTCAATATTCTAAGCCTTATCAAAAAACTTGACCGGCTTCAAGTCTGGGCAGCCCATACTGACCCAGACCTGATTATTATTAGAGTCATGGCTAAAAAAGACCACTACTGATCCACAAATTGCTGTTCCGAGCTTCAAACTCTTTAGGGCTGATAGGGACTCCGGGGGGAGATTGTTGTATATGCCAAATCCAAATACGGTATTAGCAGCATTTCCTGTAAAACTAAGCCCAAGGAATATGAAATAATCCACTCAAACTTCACCTCCCATCCACAGAATGCATCACAATCATAGGTGGCTATAGACCCCCGACAGGAGGCACAGAAATTATTAATGAGCTAAAATCCTTAACTCTGGCTGCTAATATGGAAACAATAATCTTAGGGGACTTTATTATGGACTGGCTAACTACTAAATCCCACCCACTAAAAGCCATCTGCGACGAGCTGGGTCTTACACAAATAATAACAGAACCCACAAGAATCAATGCTTCTAACTCGGCCAACAGCTCTCTCTTAGATGTTATCCTAACCTCGCACCCCCATAAAATCTCACATTCTGCGGTTTTCCATAACGATATGAGCGACCACAATATTGTTGTTTGCACAAGATTCCAACCTAAAACCAAGCACCACCCTAAATTCAGAATCAAACGCTTTTTCCGTAAATTCAATTCACTAAATTTCCTAACTGACCTAGCTACGATCAGGTGGCAAGATCTATATCTGGCCAAATCCGCAGATGCCGCCGTCTCTGTTCTAAATGACAGCCTCACCACCCTAATTAACAAACATGCTCTCCTCGTTAAAATGAGGGTGTGGAAAATCACGCATCCGTGGTTCACCCAAGAGCTCAAAAATGCGCTTACCAATAGAGACAAGCTATGAGCTAGGGCCAGGCACACAAAGAACCCGGCAGACTGGCAGGCATTTAGAACTGCCAGAAATGCCTGTGTTATAAGTGTACGGACTACTAAAGCAAATTTCTATATCTCCACTCTGGAGCAGGCCAAAGGGAACTCCCAAAAAATCTGGAAGACACTAAAATCTATTGAAGGCCATACGGCTGCTCCCTCCCTTCCCACCAAGATTCTGGCCAGGGATGGGATCGTTGAAAATAAACTGCAATTCATAGAAGAACTTAACCTTCACTTTGCCACAGCCGGGTTGGCATTCGACTCCTCCCCATACGCTAGCCGAGCAAATAGCCACACTAAACCAGATTCTACGCATGCTGCTCTGACTCATCCCTTCCAGCTGTGTCAGATTACCTATAAAGAAGTTGAAGACATAATTCTTAGCCTAGATACAAAGAAAAGCGCAGGGGACGATGGCCTGGAGTCATTTTTCTTACAGCTAGGCTATGCCCAGCTCACAGCCCCCATCCTTCACATCTTCAACCTCTCTATTACTACAGCCACTGTTCCATCCTGCTGGAAATCTGCCCATGTTCTTCCTCTCTTTAAATCAGGAGATCCTTGTGACCTAAACAATTACCGACCTATCTCTATCTTGCCTGTACTATCCAAAGTGTTGGAAAAACTTATATGCAATCAGCTAAATAATCACCTCGAAGTACACTCGCTACTAAACCCGGCACAATCTGCTTTCAGGTCGAAGCACAGTACCATCACAGCCTTGGCTAAAGTCTCTAATAACTGGATCCATGCAATGGACATCAAGAAGGTCACTGGTGCAGTCTTTCTAGACCTCAGCAAGGCCTTCGACACTGTAGACCATCACCTGCTAATCACCTGTCTTACCCACATAGGTGCCACTCCAGCCACCTTACAGTGGCTTACCAGTTATCTTCCGGAAAGGATACAAAAAGTCAAGGCCAATGGCCTACTATCTGTTCCACTTCCAATCACCAGAGGAGTTCCTCAAGGCTCCATCCTGGGACCAATCTTTTTCTCCCTCTACATTAACAACCTTGACTCCCACATAAAGACCTCCAGCATACATTTCTTTGCAGATGATAAAGTCTTGTACACATCAGGCTCGTCCTTATCTAAAGTCAGGGAAACGCTCCAATCTGACTTCAATCAGCTAGAAAGCAACTTTATCAATGCCAAGTTGCTCCTAAATGCCAAAAAAATGAAAACAATGATTTTCTCGAGACTTGCCGTGACTGATGTCCTACCTATCACAACTAAAAACTTTGTGGTAACCTCCCTAGGTGAACCCTTGGAAGTGGTAGACAAATTCAAATACCTAGGTATGTGGATAGACAATAAGCTTTCCTTCCATGACCACATCGAGGATCTATTAAAGAGGCTTAACTCACGCCTGGGTTTCTTCTACAGAAACAGGACCCTCTTTTCTCTCTCAATCCGTAAAAGACTGGTCCAAGCAACTTTCCTTCTCCTGCTGGATTGCTGGATTACAGAGACATTATCTTTATATCCTCCCCAACCTTGAGCCTGTCAAAACTGGACGCACTCTACCACCGTGCTCTTCGCTTCATTACCAACTCGGTGTACAGGACCCACCACTGTGATCTTTATGCAGCAGTTGGGTGGTCCTCCCTGACCACCAGACGTCTCCTCCATGCTGGCATGTGGACCCTCAAACTACTACTTCACAAATTGCCAGCATATCTGACGACACTTATACATATCTTGCACAGCACCTACTCCTTAAGGAAATCCGACCTTATCCTACTAGATATTCCCAGGACACGTACCACAGCCGGACAATGGGCTGTCTCATACACTCTACCAAATATTTGGAATCAACTCCAAACCGTGCTGAAGCTAACCAGCACTGTATCAACTAACTCCTTCAAAACATTAGCAATCTCTAAAATAAAAGACATATGTAGGTGCAACTAGGCCCCAAGGCCTAGACAGCTCCCCATGTACCCACTGGCCCTCTATTGTATAAACTGAAATGTGATGCATAATATAGGACTAGGCTATCTCTGAAATGTATAGCATACATAGTATAAGAATGTCCATTGTATATACCGCTTAATTGTATATAATTCTCCTCCTGCTGTCCTACATTGTATATCTCCCATCTGTGTAATTGTGTATTGTATATGCATATGACTCAGGACCTCCTTGTGAATGAGCTTGCTCAACGGAGTCTTTCATGCAATAAACTTGAACTTGAACCCCTGGGAAAGAGGGCATCCGGTTTTGAAACAGCGTCTGTCCAAATGGTTGGCCAACCGTATTACTTTTTGTTGTATGAATTATGGTAAGGAGTATCATGGGGTTGTCTGTGGCCATTCAGCCAGAGGCATGGTCAACTCTGGTGCCTGTTTCAGGAATGTGTCAGCTACAGAAATTTGTGTTGCTTCAACTTGGAGTACTATCCACACTTTCACTAAACACTACAGTCTGGACATTGCCTGTAGAAGAAGGGCAGGCTTCGACTTGGCTGTGCTTTAAGGCCTCCTTTCTTAGGTCTCCAGCCTCCAACTATCCATACTGAGCTCTGTAAGCACTGCTTGGGACTCGTTCCATAGGTGTGGCTTGATGAGATATCCTCAAAGAAGGTAGTACAGTTATGTAAGAACTTATCGTAACAGTAGATTTTCCAGAGAATCTCTTTCATCAAGCCATGCTGTCCCACCCTCCGTCCTCCTTAGACTCGGAGCTTCTTCACTCCTGCCTCTCTGTCCAGGACAGTTTACCTGCTGTTTTCAACCTTGCCTGGTAGCGGGAACCTTTAGCTCTCCCTCTGTTCCTCAGGAGGAGGTCCTTTGAGTATGATCTCTGGTGGGGAACTGAGGAAGGCGCAGTGCTGCCCATGCTTATATAGAGGGGACATCGATGTATAACGTCATCTTGGGCAGCCCCTAGTAGACTGCTAGCAAAAAAGTTTCTGTGTGGTCTTGGCACCTGACAGCTATAGTTCCATAGGTATGGCCTGATGAAAAAGATTCTCTCGAAGATCTGCTGTTTCGCTAAGTCATTACGTAACTGTACTTTTTCTTGACCATGCCTCAACCCATGATAAAATTTGACTGTAAAGATTTCTCCTTTGCAGATTTAGATTAGCCAATAGCATATGTTATTGCATTATCTGCATACATTTGAGTTCTGGATATCGACTATACATTTGGTAAGTCTGTGTACACAGAGAACAGCAGGAACCCCAGAACTGATCCCCACAGAACTCTGAATGACAAACATAGGAAGGTAATTTACCATTAATTTAATATAAATTTCCTTTGATTTGACAGGTACTGTTTGAGGAATACCTGTGTTGGGCTGGATTAGGCGGTGGTAGTAAGTAGTAGTATTAGCAGTGTGACTGGTCACTTTTTCGCAAAGAAATAGTGACATTACAGGCTTGTTGTGCCATTGTTCTGATGTCCGGATACTACTGAATCATCAGTCTGACATCTGATCAATGGTACACCACCACCCAGAATTCAGATCTCTAGCACACGAATGTTCAGAAGAAACTATCACTTTCAGTGCTTGAAACAGACCGAAACAGGTGCACCATTTTAAGGTCAGCTGATTACACTTACACTATAAAAAATTACCAGTAGTCAAATGAAGCACAAAAAGGCTGCGTTCCTGTCTCAGGTAACTTTTTGACATCATAGACGACTTGAGCTTTGCTGTCAGATTTCGCTGTTACCAGGTTTCCTCAATGGGAACATGGCCTTGTTGTGGACCATTGACCATATATTTTTCTGTTGATTACTCGAGCTGTGCTCTCATGGTTCATGATGTCACAAGGTTCCCTCAATAGGGAGCAGTTTTGTTGTGCACCATTGACCATCTGTTATTCTGGTGGTTACTTGAGCTATGCTGTCATAGTTCATGATGTCACGAGGTTTCCTCGATTGGAAAACAGCCTTGGCATGTACCATTGGGCACCTATTGGTTGATCGAGCTTTGCTGTCATAGTTCATGATGTCACAAGGTTTCCTGGATGGAAAAACAGCCTCGTTGGGCACCTTTTATTCTGTTGGTTGGTCGAGCTTTGCTCTCATAGCTCATAATGTCACAAGGTTTCCTAAATGGGAACCCAGCCTTGTGCAGTGTTGGCCATCTGTTATTCTGTTGATTACTCAAGCTTTGCTGCTGTAGTTTATGATGTTACAAGTTTCATTTTTTTCTTTTATAAATTTTTTATTACAGTCCTAAAAAATATTAAAACAGCTAACAATAAATACCATTCAGTACAATTGCAATTAAAAAGTGGTACATGCAAGAACAGGAACATTATGAGAGTAGTCTTGTGCACTGTTGACTGTGTATTGTTCTGTTGGTTGCTTGAGCTTCACTCTCATAGCTCATGATATCACAAGGTCATCTCGCTAGGAAAACAGCCTTGTTGTGCAGTGTTGTCCATATATTCTGCTGATAACTTGAGCTATGCTTTTGTGGCTTGCGATGTGACAAGATTCTGTTGATGGGAACACTGCTTTGTTGTGCACCGTTGAGTCATATGTTATTACCCAAGCTTCACTCTCATGATTTGTGGTGTCACAGGTTCTCTCCTGGAAGCACAGCCTCATTGTGCACTGTTGGCCATCTGTTATTCTGTTGGTTGATAGAGCTTTGCTGTCATAGTTCCTGATGTCACAAGATTTCATTGATGGGAACACAGCCTTGCTGTGGACTGTTGGCCATAGTATACCGTCAAAACTGCATCAGAATAATAGTGCAGTGAAATGCACACAGTGGAAATAGTGTTGGTGAAAACAGTGAGATGTACAGAACAGCGTGGGGATATAATTGCGATGTCAGTGAATGAGTCGCGACAACCCAACCCCGATGTTGCCACGCTCCCGGAGTTGGTAATTGTAAATCCCACCCCGAGTTGCCGGTCTCCCAAGTTACCATGCTCCCAGAGTTGGCAGTCGTAAGTCTGATCCCCCGAGTTGCCATGCTCCCAGAGTTGGTAGTCGAATTGCCCTCCACCCCAAGGTGCCGATTCCCGAGTTGGCAATCATAAAATGCCCCCGAGTTGCTGTGCAATCATTACTTGGCGCTGCACTTGTGATGCATGGTTTTGGGTGTTGGCATTTTGCTTTTGCTGTTATTGACCACGCTGTGTTTCTTTTAGTGGTCTTGTGGTGGACCCATTGGCCATCTACCATTCTGTTGATTACTCCAGCTTTGCTTTCATAGTTCATCATGTCATAAGGTACTTTTGATTGTAACAAAGCCTTATTGTGCACTGTCAACCATCCACTGTTCTGTTGATGACTTAGGTGCGGATTTTCTGGGGAGGCTAAAGTGGCTGTAGCCCCCTGATTAGCTTTTGGCTGCCAACTGTGCTGGCTGGCTCACATGTGTTCTGTTTTTTTTTTTTTTGTTTGTTTTGTTTCAAACAATTAAATTACCTGGCTAAGAGTTTGTTGCCTTTTGGCCCCCTGATCCGTGCCCCTTCCTCCACGCCCCCAGCATTCAGTCCCCATCCAGTCCCAAATCAGAAAGCTTTCATGTGATTGGTTGGGACTGGGATAGTCCTAACCAACTGTGTGAAAGGTTTCTTTTTTTTTTTTTAACTTGGAAGAGTGCAGATTCGTTCAGGTGTTCCAGTGGGTGTGAATCAGTTTGTCAGGGTCGGGAGCCAAACCGGATGGGGAGGTCAGTTAGTGCTTGCAAGTCATGGGGAAAAGAGCGAGGAGAGAAAGAGAGAGAGAGAGAGACGGGACTCTAAACTGAGGACTACATTCCAGTCTGGTCAAGACAAGAGAGTGAGGGAGCGAGCCACAACACAGGTAAATAGGCCAGGGTCGGGTAGTGGTGTTAATACATTCTTAAAAGATACGTTGGATCTGATTTTTAAAAATTCAAAGTGCTATGGGATGCGTTAGCTTCTTCTGTGCAGAAAGTTCAGTTCATGTTTACTTGTTTTGGATACTTTTCATTTGGCTGCATTTTAAGATGTTAGCGGCTTAGTTAAAGACTTGTGTATGAATAGGATGCAGAGCAAACCCAAGTGAAATCTTGGCTGAACCCACGAGCGATGACCGGTTAGTTCAAAAGCGACTCCCAGTACTTGGTGCACAAGTTCATTTGTGTTTATTTATATTGTACATTGATTTATTGTACAGTGCTTTCGCACATCTCTTGTTCCTCGGTTAAACTATATGTCAAGTTAATTGTTTTTGTTTTGCCTCATAAAATGATGCTGGCTGTTTGTACATTTGACTGTTTTGCACAGCACCCCACATATTAATTCATTCATTTATCAAAAAGCTATTTAGGAAGGAGTGACAATCAACAGTGCACATTTTTGGAACATTTTAAATGGTTTCTGCTTTGTGGTATTGTATACTGTACGTTGCAAGAAAGAGCGGCTAACACTGGCTATTTGTTTTATGGTGCAGTCACTATAAGTTGAATTCTGCAGTATTGCCTTTTCATATGATTTAAAAATGACAATTGCAGGTCTATGAGGAGGGTGGTCTGGGCAACCTACTGGACTGTGGGGATTCTGGGAAAGGGGCTAGGGTGCAACTTACTGGGCATGATAACAGGGTAGCAAATTCTGTTTCAAATGATCCATAAGTGCACCAGAATGCACCAAATTGAAAAGATTTTCTGGGGGTCTAGACAGACCCCTAACCTATAGTTTACCATCTGTAAAAAGATCGAAAGTGTAAACTGTAGGTTAGGGATCTAGGGGCTGCCTAGGCCTCCAGAAAATTTTTTTCATTTGGTGCATTCTGGTGCTTTTGGGGGTCATTTGAAACAGAATTTGCTACCATGTTACCAAGCCCAGTAAGTTGCACCTTAACCCCCTCCCCAGAGTCCCCACATGGTAAATCTTTAACATCCACTACTAGTTTAGTTGCTTGTCTCTGGAACCCCTCTAACCTGTCCACATCCTGTTTACTGTATGATGCCCAAAAATGCCCATAATACTCCAGGTGGGGCCTCACATGCACTGTATACAATGGGATCACCACTGTTGCATCCCTGCTCTTAATTAAGCAATAAGCCACGAGGGGGTGTGGGTTATCAGGGGATTTAGCATGGCTGGAGTGGTTTGTAAATCCTCGCTAGCCGTGGTAATTCCCCTGATAACCCACATCCTCCGAGTGGCTTATTGCGATTATACCAAGGTTCATTTTTTTTTTTTTTTTTACTATGATAAAATGCAACTTTTAAAGAGGTTGATTTGTTTTTTGTTTTTATTGTATTTATTCCTATGCTGCAGATGATTTGGATTAGGAGTAGCATTATTTGCTCATCAACAGCCATTGATTATCAGAGGATTTATACCGGTGGTAAACTGCCAGTGTGACGATTTCATTAGCTGTTCACTTATGTCCATGGTATAATAGTTCTTCCTATACATCTCAGTATTGTACTACATTTCTTTACCACATTACTACCGTGGAGGTCAAAGGTCAATCTATTAATGACCAAAATCCCATGGTCTTTTTCCTCTTCAATCGAAATTAATTCCCTGCCATTCAAAGTATATTTGACTTTCACGTTTATGGAACCAAAGTGCATTATCTTGCACTTGTCAGTGTTGAATGTAAGTTTATTACAATGTACCCAGATAGCTAAATTATCAATTTTGTCTAGAAATCTTCTGGTAGCCTCATCACAGTCAACAATTGCACCTATTTTTGTGTTGTCCGCAAATTTGCAAAACCAAGCCCCTTTTGAACATTTTATGGTGGAAATAATAATATTGGGGAGGCAGTATAGCGCAGTGGTTTAAGGCTCTGAGCTGCAAATCTGGTGACATCCAGCAGACCAGACCTGGGTTTGAATCCCACAGCTTCCACTTGCATACTGTGTGACTCTGAGCAAGTCACTTAACTTCCCTGTGCTCCCAGGTCGCTCCTGTAAAAAAGCTTTCAGCTTAATGTGCTACTCCTGGTTAAACAACTAAAAAAAAAAAAAAGTACAAGTCCCAGGACCAACCCCTGAGGGACTCCACTAGTCACCTCTCCCCAGTCGGAGTAATTACCCATGATAGAAACCCTCTGTCTTCTTTTACGAACATACGAAATTTGCCAGCAGGTAACGGCCTAGAGGTCTATCAAGTCTGCTTGAATGTGCAGCTAGCACCCCTTATTCTGCAGATGCCCCTCCCTTCCACCCTTCCCCTTCATTGACCCTCACCCTTGTCCTGTCCCATCCCCTTTTGAAGCAGTCCACTATTCTATTGGATACCACTTCTGCAGGTAACACATTCCACCCAGCCACCACCCTCTCTGTAAAAAAAGTGTCTTCTCATCTCCCTCCTGAACCTTCCTCCCTCCAGTCTCTTATCATGGCCCCTGGTGTCCCTCTCTTCCCTTGCTTTGAACAGCCCCTCTGTACCTGTCTTGTTTATTCCATTCATGTACTTAAAGGTTTCAATCATGTCCCCCCCCGTCCCTCCTCTCCTCCAGTGAGTACATGTTCAACTCCCTCAGCCTCCTCTCGTATAAGTCCCCCAGCCCCTTGATCATCTTTGTCGCCTTGCGCTGCACCCCCTCCAGTAACTTAATGTCCCTCTTCAAATACGGGTGCCAGTACTGCACTCAGTACTCCAGGTGCGTTCTAACTAATGACCTATACAGTGGCAGAATCACCTGCTCCCTCCTCGAGGATATACCCCTTGCAGTACAACCCAGCATTTTGTTGGCCTTGGCAGCTGCCTTCCTACATTGTGCCGAGTTGTTCATGGACCCTGTAATGAGCACCCCCAGATCCTTCTCCTCCTCTCTCTGGGCTAGCTGCACTCCCCCCAGCTGGTAACTCCTCCTTGGGCTCTTCATCCCAAAATGCAGCACCCTGCACTTTTTGGCATTAAACCCCAGTTGCCAGGTGTCTGACCAGGTTTCAAGCTTTGCCAGATCATCCTGCAACCCTGCCGTCCCCCTAGGTCATCCACCACTGCTGCTACCTTGGTATCATCAGCAAACAGACTGATCTTGCTCTTGATGTCCAATGATATGTCTGCAGTGAATATCCCAAACAACACTGGTCCCAACACGAGGCCCTGTGGAACACCGGCTCGTCACTACCCTTGGGTGTGAGAGCTCCCCACCCACCACCACCCTCTGTTGCCTTCCCTGAAGCCAGTTCCCTACCCATCTCACCAACTTTGCACCTGCCCCAGTGCCTACTAACTTACTTCCCAGCCTTCCATGCAGCACCGAGTCAAATGCCTTACTGAAGTCCAGATACAGGACATCCACTGCATGGCCCCTGTCCAGTTGCCTAGTTACCCAGTCATAGAACTCCACCAGGTTGGTTTGGCAAGATCTGCCCTGTATGAATCCATGCTGTCTGTTGTCCTGTAGTCCTTTGGCCTCTAGGAGGGCTGCCAGCCTTTCCTTCAGGATAGTCTCCATTAGCTTACCCACGATGGATGTGAGGCTCACTGGTCTGTAGTTTCCCGGTTCATTCTTGGGGCCGCTCTTGTGGAGGGGCACCACATGAGCCATCCTTCAGTCCTGAGGTACACACTCGAATGTAGTGAGGCATTAAATAGGTCTGCCAAAGGTCCTGCAAGGACCTCTGCCAGCTCCTTCAGTACCCTGGGGTGGATGCCATCTGGGCCTGGCGCCTTGTCCACCCTCAGTGCCTTCAAACCCTCTCGAACTCTGCCCTTCATGATTTCCCCATCTGTCACCCTTCCCCCCCATTTCTGCCATTTCTCCCCCCTTGGGTGTCACTCCCCTCTTCTCTTTAGTAAATACTGAGCAGAAGTACTCATTTAGTGCTTCTGCCTTATCACACCTCTGCTTCCACCCAACCCCTCCTTCCTAATCCTTACTATGTGGTCCTTACAGCAACTTTTCTCCCTGATGTACCTAGAGAAGTCCTTCTCCTCCTTCTTAATGCCTTGTGCCAGCCTGAGTTCCGTAGATGCCTTGGCTCCCCTTACTGCCCTTGTCACCTCCTTCGATTCCATCAAGTACTCCTGCCTGTCCTCCCCTCTCCCTGTTTTCTTGTACTTCCTAAAGGCAGCTCTTTTCCTCCTGACCTTTTCCATGACCTCCTTTTACTCAGCCATGAAACTATCCAGCTCACTAAATTCCTTTTCACACCTATATCTTCAAGTTTGTTAATTAGTACTATATGTGGCACTTTGTCAGATGTCTTTGAATAGGCCAGGTAAAGCACATCCATAGGGACGTTCCTGTCCATTGCCCTACTAATTGGCTCAAAAAGTGGAGGAGATTTGTCAGACACGATTGTTTTTGCTAAACCCATGTTTATTTGGGTCCTCCAAAACCAACTTATCCTTTGTTATGCCCACCCAAATGTTCTCAACAATTTAAGCTTTCAAGCTACACAGTAACCTTCATCAGAAACAAATTGAGTTTCACTGTCATAGTTCGTGATATCACAAGGTTTCCATGAAGAGAGCACTGCTTTTTGTGCACTGTTGGCCATCTGTTGTTCCATTGAATACTTGAGTTTCACTGTCACAGTTCATGTCATCACGGGGTTTCGTCTGTGGGAACACATCGTGCACTGTTGGCCATCTGTTATGCTGTTGATTACTCAGGCTTCCGTCTAATAGTTCATGGTGTCCTGAGGTTCTCTCCATGGGAACACAGCCTTGTTGTACGGTGTTGGCCATCTATTATTCTATTTATTGCTACCAACAGGGAGTCCTGGGTTGAAGGCTACGCAAAATATGTAACTTACATATTATATTATCAGTGTCACAGTTAATAAATACCAGTTGTTTTACATATACTGTACTGTACATAGTAATAGACAAGTTTCGTATAAAACCTGCAGTGTGCATTTTAAGTACTAAAAACATTAAATGTGAACGTTCTTCCTGTGTCTTTGGAACAGACTCCCACTCCCTATTTTCTCCTTCCTCATATATTTCAAAGCCCTTCTCAAGTATCATTTCACCCCCTCCTGTGTCTGCAGCTAGCCGTGCTGTCCCCTCCCCCTTTGTCCCCCTCCTGCTGTCCTGCTGCTTTTCCCTCCCATCTGCACCATTTCATTAATGCAGTCACAGCACTACATTTGTGTACTTTATGCCTCCTCGTCCCCTTATTGTATTTTAAACTCAAGGATACTGCTTTTACTTCTGAAGTATTGCATTTATTTTTCCTTTGTTCAGTATTTTGTTTATAGCTTGTAACTCTGACACCATGACATTTATGATTTGCTCCTACAATGTATATTTTGCTTTGCATTCATTTGTAATTTATGCTACTTGCATTTTGCACCTATTATGTGGTTCCACCATCACCACCACCACCGAGTTGCTCCTAGAAACTAGCTTTAGCTCAGCCTTCTTACTTTATTGCTAAGAAAACTTGTCTGCAAACAAGGCTGTTGTCCTTTTGGACTTCATCAGCTGCTGTTGCCCGTCTACACATGACATCATAGTCCTCTGTTTATCACATCCTAATAATTTCCATAGCATCAGATTGTGATGTCATGAACAAAGAATTATGTCATGTGTAGTCAAGTAGTAGGGGCAGATGAAGCCCAAGGGGCAAATATTTTATGCTCAGGCAAATTTCCCAAAACAGAACAAAGATCAGAGAAATGCTGAAAATATATGGAAAAGTAAGCTGACCTTTTCCTAGGTATTGTATATTCTGAAGTTGTCTTAGTTGTGTCAGTGGCTGTGTAAAACAGATTGCTATATGTCCCAGACGTTTTAATATTTCAGCCTACTCTGTACCACAGCTCAATCCCTACAGTATGTGACAAAGCACCTTGTTCATGGTATATGGATCACTAAGACTATTACAATGTATTTGTATTGCATATCAAACTGGTAGGCCCACGTGCTGTGTTATTTATTATAATTCTAGTTAATTATTCATGAGGCAAACGTGCACTCTGATTGGCTTATGCACTGGTCATTAGTCCCTTCGAAATGCCCAATACAGTTTGGAGTGACACGTGCCTTTGTAATCTTTGTTTAAAAACTCATTGGGTCCAGTAGATGCCATATGGCCTCGGAACCATCCATTACAGAACCATGACCCAAAATGGCCACCAGGACACAATGCGTTAAACAAAAAAGCAGTTTTTACCTCTTTGTAAATCAATTAGACTTATAATCTCAATAATGACATCACACCCTGTCATTTCTTGGGAATTAACGACTGGCTGTTGGGGGTGGCCCTTGGCTGTACCTCAAGCCAACCACCCCCAGCCAATCCCAGTCATTAATCCCCAGAGATAACTGGTCATTCAGTCATTATTGCCTAAATATGGATCTACTTCCTTACGTTACTGGTTTTGTATTTGCGCAAAGTTCTTGCTGACCTCATGTTTTACACAGGGCCTTGTGCATGAAACACATAACTAATTCTGCAGGCCGATATAAAGCAGTGGACTTGTGGAGCATGGCTGCAGGCCTGTAGCTTGCAGCAGCAGGCCCATGGGGCATGGCCTTAGACCTATAGCTTGGCCTTGGGGTCATGAGGGAAGGAGCTGGGGAGAAGGATGGGAGTTAGTGTTCAAAAACCCTAATGCCATGTTTCCTTTCTTTTATGACTTTGTAACCCTAGCATGTGCATTAATGCAGTTTTTTGCAGTGAATATATATGATGTAGTTATAGGGCTCGAATTTAACAGTATTCCAGTACACTTTGGGTGCCAAATTTCGTACCGGAGTACCAAAATTCGAGCCCTGGTGCTCCACCTGAAATACCTGATTTTCTGCACATTAGATCCGAAACAGGGAGGCCCAGTCCCTGTGTCGGTGCTAGACCCCCCTTTCCATTACTTTGGGACACTGGGGAGCTCACTCCCAGTGTCCTGAAATGTTCCAGTGATCCCCCTCTCTGTATAAAAAAAGAAAATGGTCCCCGACGTCTTTTATTCTCCTGAAAAAAGAAAACAGCCCCTCCTCGTCTCCCCCATCCACTTTCCCATCCCAACCCTCTCACTGAGCACCTCACCAGCACCCCCCCTTGCCCTATACTTACCATCTGAGGTCAGCGGCTGTCATCTTCAGTGGACCGGGACACATCTGCATTCTTCAGAGCTGAACCACAAACTGAAGAATCCGGGCTCTGCCATGCCGGTTCGACTGGCATCACAGCAACAGGAATCATGTCGACTGCAAGTTGCGGTCGTCATGATTTCTTCAAGTCTCCCAGTCCTCTTTTTTTTATCGGGGGGGGGGGTTGGCTCTGTTTCCCACCCTTCCCCCCGACTTATGGATTCTTAACTCCAGTCGGAGTTACTTGGGGTTGGGGGTGCAGGACCGGGAGACAGTGTGCCCCTGTCTCGGGCACACCAACACAGCGACCTGTCTTCAAAGTGTCAATTTTGCTGACAGGATTGTAGTTCGCTGTGTTGGTGTCGCCGTAAGGGGGAGCATACCAAGAATCAGGCTACATGCCGTATAATGGCTGTCAGTGGTGTTTTCAACTTATGTTGATATCTCGGCCACTTTTCAATATTTTTGCACCAGATTTTCAACATGGGGTTTTTGGCACCCCACGTCATGAATACTGGCACTACTGTTTCGTTACTTAGTCCCGGAAGGTGATTTCACAGTCGCTGCGTGGAATCATCTTTCGGGACTGAGTAATGAAACGACAGTGCCAGTGTTCATGAGGTGGGGTCCCAAAAAGCCCATGTTAAAAATTTGGTGCACTAATATAGAAAAATGGCCGAGATATGCACGGTCGTTGAAATTTTTCTATGCACGCTTGTAACTTCGGCAATTTATAATGTTTTCACTCCAAATTCATAACATTGCCATTTTTTCACACCCCCTCATGAACAGTACAGCTGGCATTCTTCACATTGTGCCCGAAATGTGTTTTTGCACCTGTGGCGCAAAATGGCGGTCGTTGGGCAAAATCACCTTTTGGGACCAGTGAAAGAAATGGCAGTGGCACTCTTCGCGTCACACACGCGAGCCCAGGTTGTCGGGTCAGCAGGAGAGGATAGGCTAGAGCATCCGGAGGACTGCTCTCCTATCCTGGGGAGGGATGTGGGTCTTCACCACTCTGCAGCGTCCCCTGGGAATGCCCAGAGGCACTGCTAGATACGGTGCAACTGAGGGAGGAGTGCAGCGGACGTCGGCACATTAGTGCTAGACGTCATTGCACGTCTGCACTCCTGGGGCTAAAAATCTGAGGAAAAATGGCAGCACTGTCTGTGGCAGCTAGATGGCCACACTTCCTGAGCCTGGCGGGACTCGTTGGTGCAGACACCGGGGTCGGTACTGAATCCTGGCCTGGCACGGGGACCGAGGGGGGGTCCTTCTCGTGGGAACAGCTGCATATGCCAGCTGGCCCGAGGCGGATGTGCTTCCATGATCGTCAGGGGAAGTGGAGCGGTGGCTGGCGATACAAGGCAGGTCAGTGGCTGCAAGAGAGAAAATAGAAAGATGATGAAAAAAAATAATAAATTTGTTCCATGTTATAAGTGCAGTAACCCATTCCAGGGCATGGGTTTCTCGGCCCTTCCAGTTCTCCTGGAGCGTGCAATAATTGACTAGAAGCGCATGCCCTTTTGTTAGTTATGACTTACTTCTTTCTTTTCTCAGGTGCAGCATTCATATTCTCATATACATAACCGTTATATCTCTTCACATTATGAAAGTGTTGGATGCTATTTCCGGATTTAGATGTCTGACCATTCTCTCTTTTCCCTCTTTTTAGACCTGGCTGCAGTACCTTTTACACAATGTATCTGGCAGTTTCACCCAATTATTCTTTCTGACTCCACAAAGTTTTACAAGATTTGGCTGAGCAAATTAAAGTTTTTCTTTATGATAATATTGGCTGGGTCTCAGGTGCAAAAAGAACTTACTGTAATCCTCTGAACTTTGTTCAGGCGGAACATGAGCACAGCAATATGTTTGGTAGAATTTTAGCATGGTGACCAGGAAAGGACCATTTTGGGTATCTTGAACTCACAGACCTTGCTGGTTACTGATCAGGGGGAATAAGTGAGTGTTTTATATTGTATTTTGCCAAGTTATGTACTGAGGAAGACTGTCATCCCACTCCTCCAGTTCAAGTCGACCATTTGTGAAGAAGTTTTAAGATCTCTCTTTCTCAACTGTCTGATGAAGATGGTGTCCAGGGTGTGCAAATCAATTTTTTTAATACCTGCCCCAGGGTAAGTGGTGGTATAAAAATTACTTGCCCACGAAATTTTTGGCTGAGACGCAGGCAACACTTTCGCCAACAAGGTACATTTGTTTATTTTCACAGTGTAATAATATATGGGTAAAACTCCCAACCAGAGCGACTGGTTCTGAGTTTTACCCTGACCCTCATTTCCATTGTGGAATAAACGTACACTTATTTGGCACAAATTGTGGCACTGTGTGTCTTGTTCATTGGAGTGCAACCTTTCAGCAGTTTGATTTTGACGTGGTTGGCTTCCTTGTTTGCACCCCACTTGTATTTGGTAGCAGCGGAGCACAACTTTGAACTTTTGTAGTTTTCCTTTACCCTAGCAGTCCAGTTACTTCCTACCAATAAAAAGTACACAAATGATCACTTCTGGTGCAATACCTGTTCCCTTTAAATCCCGGTTTAAATACTGGAGCTCGTCAGTGGTGTGCAGCTGTTGTTTTTTTGGTGTTGTGTGGTGTAGTTCTAAAGCTCTGTAACCCGAGCAGGAATGGGGGTTCTCATCTTACCAGCCTACAGTGTAACATTCGGAGAGAACAATGCAGCTACATCCCTGCCTTCTGCAGTTTTCATGAGGGGTCACGGCTCCAGGGCTTTTAGTTGAAGTGAGCTGTGAGCTCAGCCAGGTGCTGGGTTACCATCTCCTGTAACTCAGTCACCCCCTCTGATCTTTTGTTAAGGCTACGGAGCTAACCTTTGCATGTTTTAAAAGCCTGGCTTAACTTAACTGAAAAGAAATGTTTCTTTTCATTGTGCACCGATTAAAAATTTACAGAGGGCACTCGAATACCAAGGTTGTTTGACCAAATGTAGATTTAAAGACTTGTTTAATAAAAAAAAAAAAAAAAAGTAGAGCGCTTTTTCTCTCTTTTTCATTTACTTTCTATTGTTTACCTCCTTACCGACAAACTAGGCTCTCCTGCAGTTGGTCACATGCATGCACCATCCCCAGTAGCACCCCAGAGCAGGTTTGGTGCTGGTCGCCCCCACCGGCGCCGTCCCCCTCGGGAGGGGGACCCACCCGGTAAAGGGTTATGTCCGCGGGTCACCCGGGGGGGGGGCTGCTATATGGGGGGTGAAGAGGTGGCTGATCTGAGGCAGTGCGGCTCGGAGGGCATAGCTGGCCTGAAGGAGAGGCCGGCCCGGAGCTGGGAGGGAGCATAAAAAAAAAAAAAAGACAAAATATGTTGTAGCTTTTAGGAAAGTCAAAATAGTCCAAACTTATAAGAAATAGCTAAGACATTCCATTCCCCCTCCCCCACACACACACCTGTTCAGCTACCTAGCTGTGGTTCTTGGCAGAGCATTTGCCACCACGGGATCCACAATCTGAAGTACTCGCTGCCTCTTTCACTCTCTGCTTTTTATTTTGAGATACAATATACAGTATGTAAAGGACACTACAGACTCCAAAATAAAATGCTGTTATATTAATGTTCAACACATTACCAGAAGTCCACATGTATTTCCTCACAAAGCTGAATTGAGGCAGAAAGGACCCATGAGAACTCTTCAGCTGTTCTTGCCCCAGGTAAATGTCTGCAGTCCTTATGCCTCATATTGTTTCTAGTTTAGCAAACACGCTTTGTTTTGTATGTTGGTTTTGTGCCTTCCATGCCCTACTCTGCACCAAACTCCTTCATGCCTACCAGCTGTCACACACTGCCCGACATTCACCCTGTTCTGCCGATCCCCACCTCCAGGATCCCCAAAGTCTCCAGTGTCCTCCAAAGTGTCCAGAGCATCCCTGCCAGCAGAGGCCCTCCCCCCCCACCGTGAGAAGGTACGTCAGGGAAAAGGAGGAAGTGTCTTAATTTCACTGGGGACATTGGTTGAGGGGAGAGACATTGGTACACCAGGGAGTTACGTGGCATAGGGTGTGGGCGAGGTAGCCATCATCTGATGTGCCAAGTCCTGGTGCATTTTTTCCTGTACTTTGTTCTTCTCCTTTCTTCCACCCACAGCATCTGCACCGCATCCGAGTCCTGATGGGCTTAGCTGGCCAGCGCATGAACAGCCATGCTAGCCAAGGCTGTATTCCACCACCAGGTGTTTGTCTTTGAACAGTGCTCCATTGCACCCTCCCACTGCAGGAGTCCACCCTGATGCTTCTTCACACTTCCTGCTGCTATTTACTTGTGATGTTCTGCACTCAGGCAGGGAATCTGGGTCTCCAGCATGCCGAGCTGCTGAGCCACTGCTCAGTGGCATGAGGCAAGGCCACAAACACATATTACAATTGTTCCCCTGCTTCATAATAAGTTGATATTGCTGGTTGATTTTAACTGCTTCCTTTTTCTTAACAAAAGTAAAAAAAAAAAAAAAAAAAGTAGCCATTGCTGTAATCATATTAAAACTTTTGTTTCCAAATGTCACTGTAGCCTTCATGAACTGTAGAAATGCCCACACACAATCCAGTTACTACTCCCACTGCTTCATGAGTGACTGGACTGTGTGGTGGGTGGTCCCTAGTCTCAGGAAATATGCTCTGTGAGTAGTTCAAGGACTGTGAACAAACACTTTTGTGTGTGGTAACACTAATGTGGTGTTATTTTCTCTTTTATTAAGAAGAAATTAACCACATACAGAACAGCTAGTTGCATTAGTGAATTCTGCTGTTTTTGTTTCCTGATACAGAAGAAGCATTGCTTAAATCTCCTGGTCAGTCTGACAGAATGTAACCTGCAGTGTGTCACAAACGCACTCAGCAGGTCAGGCCCTCTGCTCCCACTGTGCCAACCTTAGAGCGCAATAGTGTGAACAGGTAACAGACAGGGTAACCCTCCTGTCTGCTTTTGAGTCCGAATCACCTTTAGTCTCAAGTTCTGGGGGGATTCAAACTGTGAACCTTATGCTAGCGTACCCAAATGTACAGACTCAGATAAAATTCTCATCGGTGGATGCAATATATCTTTTGCCTAAGGGCACCTAACCAGGTATCCAAAATGAACACTTTAAACTCTGTTAGAGACCTTAGGTATACTCTTACCTTTTCCCAGTTTAGTAACACCATCAATCCCTTCAAACAGCTGTCAGACTTAACCACATATACATCCCATGCAAAAAGAACTTGGAAGACACACCCAGGCAGTATCTTAAGAAAATGTACTTTACTAAAAGATGATAAAAATATGAAAACATGTAAACACAGAACACTATATCAAAGAGCTCACATCACATAAAAGAACAAGGGAAAATTACAAAGCAAAACTCCTACCACAATACAGTTAGATTTTTGCTATCTAAGGTATTACTTCTGGAAGTACGTTTTAAAGTTAGATCAGAGAGCTGTGTCTCTGTAGAGTCCCAAGATGATACGACAACATTTCAGACACAAGCATCAGTTTAAACTCTGTCTCCACACCCCTTGTGTGAGTCATCTAGCTCCTCTTTTTAGAATAAAAAATGATTTCCTATCAGGAGGTAATTTAAATAAGGTGCCATCAGAAGAAAAAAGAGATTTCCTATATATAACTCCTCAATTACACATTTGCTTTGAACTTAGCAATCCCACACTGGCACCAGTGTGCTAAAAAACCCAACAGGAATCAGCCTAATGATGTCCTGTTTCTGAAGTCATAAAGTCACATTTGATTTCCCCTTCAGAAACATGAGGTCATAAAAAGGCCATAAAATGCCATTCTGAAGGAAGTCATTTAATTAAATATTTCCTGGTCAGTTTACATATCCTGTAGCTTCACTGAAACCTGGGGGAGGGGCACCCGTGGAAGCACAGGCTGTCTTATGTAAGACAGTCACATTCTATATTTTTATATTAGAAATACCATACAACAATCATAACCAGCTGGCCAAGCGTCACACAGTGGTTCGTGACATTCCCCCCTGCCCACACCCGTTTGTTTCTTTGTTCCAGCAGGCGGCTGCCTTACTTCTGCTTTGTTGCCAATTTCCCACCTCTACACCACCAGTTGTCCACAGAGAGCCATCCTTGGAATCAAGGGTTCAGTTCCTCCGCACTCCCCAGGATCCAGCTGGAGAACAGAGGGTTATTACCCGGAGAAACTGACGGGGCCATGGACAGGGCTTGGCTTCACACAGACATGCCTCCCACAATTTATTTTCCTCCATAGCTCCCCTTACTCCTCCCACAAGTGGTGACGCCTGCCACGCAAGCCTTCGGGGAGGCATTCTTTGGTCACTCATGGAATTCTGTGCTGCTCCGTATCCCTCCCAAAGAGGGGCTGCTACAGTGAGACCTGCCCCCCCCCGAATCTGAGAGTGCTGGTTCTTGAGCATTCAATAGACTCCACTGGACCAGTGAAGGGGGAATTAAACCAGAGACTCGAAACCAGATCTCACAGATGGTAACACGATGGGTTACACTAGCTCCCCTAGGCCAGGCAAGTTTTTGGTTTTTTCTTAAAATTATTGTGTGTGTGGCTGGCCTGATAGCACAGTGGTGGTGTTGCTGCTTGTGGTGCCAGCTTCCAGGGTTTCTGCCCCAATTTGGTTTGTTGGAGGGCTGGTGGGAGGATTGAGCATCCCAGAGAATGCCCTGTCCTTTTGTGGGGGAGGGGGGAGTACCCACATCCAGGTGGAGTTATGCTACCTGGGTTACTGCAGGTTGTGATGCAGCTGGGAGCCTGTAAAACAGTGGGAGTGGTGGTTGCCTGGCCAGCTCCATGTCAGCATACTGTACCGTGTGCACACTAGGAGCATCTCAGAGCACACCTGTGGGAAGAAACAAAAAAAGAAACGGACCTGGTCTCTAGGATTGTACCTGTGGTTCTTCTCGGGGTCCACTCATTCACCAGAGACCCCCCCCAACCAGGCCAGATTGTGTTCTGAAGGGGGTCTCTGCCTGCTCAGATCTTGATACCCCACTGAGGAGGGGGTAGTAACCCACAGGGAAATGGTAGGGGTCCCCAGATCATGAGTCATTAAAACTGGGAGGTTGCCACCATGTAGACAAATTGAAAGACTTGTGAGTAGGAGTAGAAACATAACATTTTATAAAAAAAATGTTAAAATGTATTTTACATGCAAGACCTGTGATACATGGCTCTTCACCACTATTTGAGAAACCTGTGTAAAACAGATCCAATTATACAGGTTCCTGGTTGGTAATTCTCAGTAATTCAATAAAGCCACCACACTATTTCTTTGCCAAATTAGTTGTAATTTATTGAGATAGTCTATCATTTCTAGGCATCAGGTAGCCTGCTACTACCAGAGTGTACAATTTAATCTTACAGCCAATGAAACAGTCCATGGAATAGTCCATTGGGGTGTTTCTAATATGCAATCTAGACAGCTAGTAATATTTGCATTACAGGGCTACAGAATTTCAGAGACACAAGAAACCATATATCTCTGGATCCCCTGAGCAATCTATGGATAGTCTCAGACTGTCCAAGACTGCGTCTTCTTGAAGGGATGCTGGACATAACCATAGGTCCCATATTTATGTGTAGCAAGCTTAGAAAAAAAATGCAAGGCTGGAATTTCCCAAAAACTATCTCAGCAGTTTTAAACACAGACAGTATGTCATTCTGCAAAGCATAAGACTCGGGTTCAAAAATACATTGGCCAAAAGATACCTTGGTCACAAGATACTTTTTGACACTTTGCCAAGACATGCGGTCATTCTTAAATGGAAAAACAAGTAATCAGGGTTTTTTTATTTATCAAAAATACTTACTTCAGGATACAGAAAATATGCAAGGGGGTGTGACTGTTTTAAAAATACTTGGTTTACAGATAAAAAACCAGACAGGGGCCAAATTGGGGAACTCAATCTTCAAGGCCAGCCACGGTTACTAGCAGCTGCATTCTTATCGTAGCAGTAACCTTTTAAAAAGACATTGAATAGGGCAATTCCAAGTTAGACCCTGCTTTGTGCTTCTTGAATTATTTCATTTTCTTAATTTCAACCATTAACCTTTTAAAGTCTTACACATGCATGCACATTAACTGACATGGTGGTATCATTCATTTACTTAGCCACTTGCAGCCATTTGCTACTAGATATACTAATTCAAATGTTGGCATCATTTAGTCGTTTATTACTCATCTTCACTTTTTACTAGCCCTTTAGCAATGTACACTAGCCATTTTACACCTTTCTATCTCCTCAACCTTTTGGTTAGCCAGTTATATGTTGTTGATAAAGTTTTGTCACTGGTCACTAAAACCTTGGCCACTGGTCACTAAACTTTGGTCATTGGCCACTTTCAGCAGTCCCCACCTCAAAGGTAAGAGGCCCCTGAGGGACTCAAACCTTCACAAAAATTGAACATAAATGTAAAAACTAAATAAACATTTTTACTCTTAAACTGTTAGTCTAGTGAATAGGTATATGATTTAAAACTGGTTGCCAGCATACAGATAGTCAAGGCATTTATAAAAAACATCCTGTTTTGGAGTTGGTACAGGGGTGTTTACAGATGGAACACAAATGGTGAGTTTGTAAAACATAGTGCAGAATTCGGGGATGTCAACACCACAATTGAAATATGTGAAAAGATGTTAACATGTGATACCACATATAACACAATATGACATAACAATATTTGTTGATAAAGTAGAGTTCATGGAATCCACTTTGAGAGTGGATAAGGTAGATGCTACCTTGTGTTGAGGTGTGGCACACCCTTGGAGCTTGATTGAAGAATCTGTTGATAATGTCTCTTGTTAGATAGATCATTATAAGACGTAGATGACCAGTTTAATAACAGTCCATGAAATTAACAGTCCATGAAATTCATATAAGTAACCACAGGTTGGTGTAGTTGCAGTATAGGTGAAATGTCATTTGCAGAACGGTGGTAACCCCACAAGGCACATGCGGCAATGCAGACAGTAATTTAAAAACAAAACACCAGCATAGTAGAAAAGTCAGTGTTTATGCTGCTGGATGGCTGATTGGCAGACACATTGGCCAGGGGTGCATTAGAGTGTGCATTGAGTCCTTTTAATGGAGTAGCCACACACACACTGGCATGGCATTTGTGTTGTGGTAGTTGATTACACCCCGGCACAAAGATTAACAGTCCATACAAAGGAAACAGTTTACAATAAACCATTAAAAACACAGTTCATAATAGAGCAATAGGTTTGTATAAAGTAGCAGTCATGTTTGGAACAAGCAGCAGTGAAGAAAATGGATGTCTTGCTTGAAGATCAATTGAAGAAGAATTTTCTTGCTGAAGTTAGGGGATTGCCCCTACCCCAGACTTAACTTCATAGTAAGCAGAAACAATAAGCTTGATTGCAGAGTCTGAACTGACTGGACCTTTTTTAGTTAATTTAAAGTTCAACAAATAGGTGTAATTTTGCTGAAAACATTACACTTGCAGAGGTAATAATAATTTGATTCATGCAATAGTCCTTATATGGAACCAGTCGGGCACAAAGATAGTGATGGCATCAAAGCTGTGGCAGTTGTTTTCTTTTCAGGAAAAAGATGAAGGTCTTGGCAACTTAGATGAAAGTATTACTGCTGTTGAACATGGAGATCTTATGTGTGCCACACCATGGAAACCTGCAAACTTGCAAAGTGTGTTAGAAACTGAGTTAAAAACACATAAGTAACAATCTTTTAAACCAATGACTTTTTGTTTTGTAAAGAGTGGTGTGACAGAGCCTAAATTCTGGCAATTGGAAAGAGAAAAATAAAAATGGAATGTCAGCCGCACACCTGGGGGTGCAGGCCAAGGTCCAGTATACCATTGACCATCTGTAAATCCATGACAATGTTATGGTTACACCCTGCTTTCAAATCACAGAAGAGGCTATACAGTGATTTCCCTCTATCTGTTGCTAGCAGGTCTGAGACCTGAGTTATAAAATCTTGTAATGTTACAATAACACGCTTGAAACATATAGTTTATGGCAATATGCTTGTTACACTGTGCAATAGTGGGACAAATATATATATTGTTGGCCTATGCCAATTTAATAACAGTGCCTATTGCTTCTGTGACAAGTGAAAGGGTATACCTTCTTTACCCTGTATAGTGAAATACTCCAAGGTACTGAGTGAGGTAAGGCTTGAAGCATAGGTTTGGAGCACAATCTAAATTCTGCATATTATAATTGTTAAGATTTAAAATGACAAAACCTGCATAGAGTGCACTCATTTTTCAGGGGTACCTGTGAGTAATGAGACAAACGAAGCATTAATTGTCTGGGGTTTTACTTTGGAACATATTGTAGGGGTGGGTCAGCAATGCTGGCCCAAGTATTTAGGTTTGGCTATGAGCATTAAAAACATTTATTCATGTGGAGCACTTTTCTGAATACACACACATGCTACAGTGTAGCAAGATGTATATCAAAACATTATAACATAAACGTGAAACATAAGCATTTTTGCAATAGAACAATTTCAGTATTGAGCATAATGCATAAAATACATTTTAAACAACAAATATAGACTGCAAATTTAAGTCATTCAAGGAATCTTAGAGCATTGTGACTTTACTTGTTGAACATAACCATGGAATAAGTTGCAGAGGGTGTGTGGTACAGTTCAAGTTTATAAGTTGCAGTCCTTGGTAAAAATTACTTAGTTTTGGTTGAAAGAATTATTGGAGCAGTCCACCACTCTGTTTTTGTTAACTTGTAAGACTTTTTCAGGGTCTGCAATGCTTTAGAACTTTAAAATTATAAAAAAAAAAACTTTGTTTGCACTTATAGAAAGCAGATGATTGCATCCATTGCTGTAAGGCTATGAGAAGTTGTTTTACATTTGTTTTGACAGGACGAGAAGGCTGAAAAGACAATCAAAAGAATGAATATATGGAACTACATATACAACTCCCCCTCCAGCTTAACTGATTACTTGCTGAGGGCAGAAGCCCTTGTACCAATAATAGGTGTGAGGTTTAACTGTTTGCACTAGAAAAAGCAGAAGGACTTGGGCTGGGTTATACTGTTAAAATACCTTGGGTCTCTTTTAAAACCTGTAAATAAGAAACAATTATTAGCAAATACACATTTTCTGGTATTTACCCCTATGGAGAGACAGTAATGTACCTTGCAACCTTTGTGGGTATTACACTGGAAGGAAGGGTAGCTTACCCCACCGAGCTCCTACTGGTGGAAGAGACAGCTCGAATAAAAAGGTTAGCTGTGGATGGTGACACGGATATTAACCCAGAAATGGTCTGGCAATATTAGTAGCCAGTCGTGCAGCACCTTAAAAAGGTGTGCACTGGATAAATGGTAATGGGGTGGCCCCATTGCAGTCCCCACCTACCACACTTTGAATTATAAGAAGATAATATTACAATTAGTTTAATAAGTTTCATGCCTTACTACAAAGATGGTGAACTTCTTTCTCTCTAGAAGAAAGAGAAGAAGCAAACAGACAACAAAAACAAACACACAAGTCTAAAAATAAAACAAGATTATTTTCATAGGACAAAAGAAGCCAAGCGTCCCTGGGTTCCCTTATCCTAAGCATGACAAAATGTCAGCTGAGTTTATGAAAGATTCGGATTGTTGGTAATACCGTACGTACGTATTTCTTAGAATGCATTTTAAAAAGAAAAAAAAAAAGATTACACCATGGTTACACATAAAAAGAAAAGCCATTGTTTTTTTTAACTGAAGATGGTAAACTCTCAAAAACAGCTGTAATAGTCCTTTTTAAAAGTGTACTGTGTATATATACTATACATATATATATATATATAATAAGTAAAAAAAAAAAGTATGGGGAGGTGATGAATAATTCTCCCCTTCCAGCTGGAGTGCCTTGCATAGTATGGGAATCACGAGATATTGTTCAAGAACAAAGGAGTTGTGCTTACAACCAAATGTTCATTGCCGGTGTTGGCTGCAAGCCCAGAAGAAAGGAGAAGAGAAAAAAAAAGTGTGTTCCTCTTTACTTAGAATGCCAGTTCTGCAATGAAAGTCAAATTGCATGGTTCACTCTTGGTGTGCTTTCATGAAAACATACATTTTGTGTAAAAAGTTGTGCTTTAGGTAGGAAATACACATCAAGTTTGAACTGGTAGTAACATAAAATGTTGAAACACAAGAAGGTCAAATAACATGCAAAAGGTCACACAGTGTGCATGCAAGGGTCGCTCAAACCCAGCTGTTTTTGCAGTGTCCTTGAACTCTACTGATATTAAAATATCTTTAAATAATAATAGAGCACAAAATAAAACTGCTGGCCAAGACAGTACACACACATACACAAAAAGAAATACTTCGCACAAAATAAGACTGACATTATTTTTATTTATTTATTTATTTATTAAATTCTCGGTTTACAAATACCTTTGAGTAGAAACTGCTCGTTTACAAAGGTTCCACGTCAAAGGATGAGGGTCAACATACATACAGAGGTAGTAAAAGAATGCACAATAAACAACCACAACAACTGAAAGAAAAAATAAAGATACTCAGTTATAACATACTTTGAGATAATATTCATAAAACGCAGAAGCTTGAGTGGCAGCTGGCTGCGGTAACAGTAAGAGATAGAGGGCACCATAGGCAGTTAGTATTGCAGGCATGCGACCGGAGAGGAAGTTGGCAGGCTAATGGGCCACTGTCTGATGGTGGTGGAAAATGTCTTGTACCAGTGGAGATGTGAAGCAGGAAAGGAGTCACAAGGAAGGCCCAGTGCCAGAGGGAATGAGATTGGGAAAGGGCAGGCTGTGAGACATGAGTGAGCTGGGAGGTGTTTAGAGAGATCTCTGTTCAGAGAAGCAGTCACATTGAGTGGTAGAGGTGAGGTAAAGTTTGAGATTCCTTTTGAAGGGTCCAAGTGTAGTAGAGGAAAGTGCTTCTTTATTGAAGGAATTGAACCATTGAGCGGCTCTATAGATAAAGGACCGCTGACCCATGGAAGTACGACATCTGGGAACCTGAAAGGTTAGAGATTGGGCACCACGTGTTTGTTGAGTGCCACTGTAGGTAGTAAGGAGTGAGCTAACTTGACACCAGTTTGCTAAGGTAATGCCCATAGTTTCATTAGAAAACTGTACGTGTTTTAGATATATGTGCTGCCTCCTGCCTGTCTTGTAACACTGACAACCTTTTTAAACCAACAAATTTATACATATCTCCATGCCAGATCTTTTCAGGACAAAACATTTTTTTAAACACCTTCCAACTCCTTTAAAATACAGCACAACATACCATTTGTAAGTGAACACATCTAGTATAACATGGTTACACCGTTTGGCGCTTAGCCAAAATATGGCACTCTGCCATTTTGCAAAAAGTTTCTGGTTTTAACTAGAAGTATGATAAAGCCATTCATAGCTGTTAACACATTACATTTTCACCTAGCAGTGGCTTGGCACGTTGCTTGCAAACTACAAATCTTTCTGCACATTGCAATCTATGACATCATATCTCTTCACCATCAACACTACCTGCTCCAACCAACAACTACATACATAAGTTCTTCACTGACCCTATCTAGGCAGCACAAATGTTTTATTAAAAATAAAACTAATTAAAACAGTCAGATATGAAGCAAAGAAGCTTCTTCTTTTGTACTGTAACATGTTCTGCGCCAAAGGCAGTCAATGCTGTCTTGCAACGTTGACTACAGAACATAATCACAGAACACAGATATACGCTGGAAAATATGTGAGAGAGAGATGGAGTATTACCTTGTTTAGTATATGTATCACAGAAATAAAACAGACAGACATAAAAAAAAACTTTAAATAAAAATAATTCAGTCTTACCCGGTGCCAAGGTATTTTCCTTCTTCTTTTCTGATACACTGGTCCGATTGAGAAAACCAACTGCAGGACCTTCATGATAGTCTCCAAATGCTGCAGCTATTAACCCTTTCAGGGGTTTTCTTTTGGCCATTTCAGTAACCTGCCAAACCAAGTCTTTTCTCAGAGCTCTGGTTTGCAGTTTAAAAATATGTAGCAGTACTAGGTGCTAGGTTGAGATCCAACTGGCGGAGGTCCCCAGTACCTGGGTTTGGGATCAAATGTTTTAGCCTCTATAGGAGGCAAGGGAACTTGAAATTGATACAAAAAAAAAAACTTGAAGCTACACAGATAGGGAACATGGGGGGGGGGGGATTTTCAAATCAACCCGTCTATAGTCACACCTACTGTGCATACAACCACAGTAGTTTATTTTTATTTCTCTAAATGTTGCTTATCTAACGTTACTTGATTAGACACCGCTTTTCTTCTAATAGCAGCCTGAACTGTGAAAGCCATCACAGGCTCTAACAGTATATACCTCTAGCAGGCACAAATTACAAGGGCGTTGCCCTTACCTGTTTGAGAGACTTTTCCTTAATACATCTCTCCACATATCCTTAAACATGGGGTCCTCAAACCCCCCAAATAAATATCCTTAAACCTGGGGTCCTCAGACCCCCACATAAATATTCATTACCCTTACCCAGCTTATAGCTGCTCATAGACCTTTTTCTGTAGGTTTAAGTCCACTCGAACACTCAGAGTCCATTAGACTCTTTTCCCAGCCCCACAGTTAGGTTATGACCCTTACGTATGCGGACTCTGTCTAGATTACAAAAAAACCTTACCAAATTAGCAGAATTACAACCAAACCAGCTCCTGGCTGGCTTGCCATTTGTAAAACAGATCCAATTATACAGATTATACAGGTTCCTGGTTGGTAATTCTCAGTAATTCAATAAAGCCACCACACTATTTCTTTGCCAAATTAGTTGTAGTTTATTGAGATAGTCTATCGTTTCTAGGCATCAGGTAGCCTGCTACTACCAGAGTGTACAATTTAATCTTACAGCCAATGAAACAGTCCATGGAACAGTCCATTTGGGTGTTTCTAACATGCAATCTAGACAGCTAGTAATGTTTGCATTACAGGGCTACAGAATTTCAGAGACACATGAAACCATATATCTCTGGATCCCCCGAGCAATCTATGGATAGTCTCAGACTGCAGATTGTCCAAGACTGTGTCTTCTCGAAGGGATGCTGGACATAACCATAGGTCCCATATGTATGTGTAGCAAGCTTAGAAAAAAAAATGCAAGGCTGGAATTTCCCAAAAACTACCTCAGCAGTTTTAAACACAGACAATATGTCATTCTGCAAATCATAAGACTCGGGTTCAAAAATACATTGGCCAAAAGATACCTTGGTCACAAGATACTTTTTGACACTTTGCCGAGACATGCGGTCATTCTTAAATGGAAAAACAAGTAATCAGGGTTTTTTTATTTATCAAAAATACTTACTTCAGGATACAGAAAACATGCAAGGGGATGTGACTGTTTTAAAAATACTCAGTTTACAGATAAAAAAGCAGACAGTAGCCAAATTGGGGAACTTAATCTTCAAGGCCAGCCACGGTTACTAGCAGCTGCATTCTTATCTTAGCTGTAACCTTTTAAAAAGACATTGAATAGGGCAATTCCAAGTTAGGCTCTGCTTTGTGCTTCTTGAATTATTTTATTTTCTTCATTTCAACCATTAACCTTTTAAAGTCTTACACATGCATGCACATTAACTGACATGGTGGTATCATTCATGTACTCAGCCATTTGCTACTAGATATACTAATTCAAATGTTGGCATCATTTAGTCATTTATTACTCATCTTCACTTTTTACTAGCCCTTTAGCAGTGTACACTAGCCATTTTACACCTTTCTATCTCCTCAGCCTTTTGGTTAGCCAGCTGTATGTTGTTGATAAAAAGTTTTGTCACTGGTCACTAAAACCTTTGCCACTGGTCACTAAACTTTGGCCATTGGCCACTTTCAACACCTGGGTTAGTGAGTTTGCTGGGAGGACTGACGGAGGCGGGGTTGTGCATGTCACAGGAGTGAGACATTTCAGGCAGGGAGGGTTCCGTCTTCTTGTCAGCCACAGAACAACATTAGTATCTGCTGCAGAGACTGCCATGGAGAATGTAATGCAAACATGCCCCCACCATGATAGGGTGGAGAATGAGGAAACTTGGGAAAATGGGAATTTAGGGGCCCCCCCTTTCAAATAATGTCATATCGTCAGTCAAGTAAGGAGCCAAATTTATGGGGCTGGCCCACTAGTGCAGCGGTAGTTCTACCACTTGCAGCGCCAATGATCTGCATTCAGGAGCAAGGTCAGAGAGGCAGCTGGGTGGAGGAGGATAGAGTGGCCAGGGGACTGCTCTCATCCAGGGAAGAGATGGTACAGTGCCCAGCATATGCCTCATCCCTAGTGGTGGCAGGAGGTGGGGGCAGGATGTTGAAGCCACAACATGTGGACAGATGAGCGGCCGACAGGTGTGCTGTGTACAGAAGCATGCGTTGCGTCACCACTGTCATCATTGCACGCATACTCAGGGAGGGAAAGAACTTCGCAAAATCATCCTGGCTGGCAGGATGACCTCCAGCCCTTCATAGGTCCTGCACCAGTGACCCAGGCACTGCCTGAGACTGGATCCTTGACCGGCGTGTCAGGGAGGTCTCCAGAATGCAAGCCACGGGGAAGTCGGGCTGGGTAAATCCAGGGAGAAACCAGGTGATGGGGCTGGGGGGTAGTGAGAGCGGGGCCAGCCAGGGCAGGGGTTTAAAGAGATAAGCAGAAAATAAAAAGGTACCAAATTTATGACCCGTGGTTCAGAATAAGTGCAGATCATTGCTGCTGGGTCTTGGCAACACTCCAAGACCGTTCCCTGTCAGTTGATCTTGGCTTTTCCATTAACTGCCAGTAGCACACCCATTTCCTGGCACTAATCACAGTGTTTCCATTATTACAGGCCTCATACAGTAGTGATGGTTTATACAGCAGACAGTGAAGCGCTGGCAACCTTTACAGGTCCTCTGACTCCATGGGTACACTCTCACTCTGTTCTTAGCATATGCTCACATGATGACGCTGCATCTTTTTTTTTGGGGGGGTTGTTTAGCTGGGTGTGTACGGTGTGTGTGTGCGTGCGCGCGCGTGAGTGCATATGTATGTATGTGTGTGTGTTTTTGAGGGCTTAGCTTATTTAGTGGACTTTGAAAGAGGGTGTTGATTACTGTGAAACCAAAGCAGTCTGTTGACACACAGGCCTACAACATTGTGGACAGGTGCTTTCAGGCTTCACACACTGTGCTGTATGCCACAGTAGCTCAGGACTTATTGGGGGTGGGTGTTACAGCTCAGGTTTGTGTTGATTTTGTAATTTGGACTACTGTCCTCTCAAAATGGAACTGAGACACACGATGTCCTGTCTCTTGTGCCCTGAGCTAAAAGAGAGAGAGAGAGAGGCCAGAGATGGGGTTGGGGGGTTGTTTACAGTTTATTTACTCAGGATTGTCTGGCTGATATGCATTATATAGTAGAGATCATTGTATTATTTCCTGTCTTGTACATAGTTCGGAGCACATCTGGCTGACATTACCCACTTCCATGAAACCCATTGTAGTGAGGTTCATTACTCTTGATTGATTTATTTATTTAGTTTATTTTTTTTTTGTTTTGTTTCCTTTTTTTTTAATTTGCTTAAGGACTAAGGAGCAGGCCGCAGTATTGAAAGAAACTGTATAGTGTGGCTGTCCCACACTAAAAACAGTCCCCATTGTAGCCACAGGTAAGCGCAGTGATCAGGAGTGCTGCGACACTTTGCTTCTACTTTCCCTGCTGGCCAGTCCCAAAGCTGTAAAAAGTAACCCCTAGTGAACATCCTGTTTTCCACAAGGTCCTGCTTTTATTTCCTCCTGTTATGCTTGCACCTTCTCTTCCTGCTGGGATGGGCAAGTGGCTTCCCTTTTGTAGACATCGTCAGTGCAGTTCTTTGGCTGGGGGGGGGTTTGGATGATGGGTGGCCCACTGTCTCCCAGGAGCCGAGTGCCTCTCCCCCTGCTGGTGGGATGGTGACATCTGCTTTCAAATCTGGGTCTCAGGTCTCACAGGTGCGAGCCAGTCAGACAGTCAGGTTTTGCTTTTACCCTGTTTGACAGCTGTTAGGGACAGAAGTGTGGGGAATGGCAGCACAGTCTACAGAGCTTGGAACAAAATGTCCCAGGTTGGAACCCCACCACAGCCATGGACTCGCAGTGTGGCCTAGAACAAATCACATCATTTTCCTGGGGTTTTGTCCTCTCAGCTGTACGTATTCAACAAACACCAGGCCCCACTAAAAGCAGCAATTCATTATAAACATTTTTATAAGAATTCATTTTGCATTCCTTATCAGCCCCTGATATTAATCCCCACAGTTAATTTTGTTTGCAAATCCGTTGATATGGTGTCACATTTCTTTTTATGTTCACCGTATGAGAACTAAAATCTTGTGGTCTGGAACTCGCCCGTATTTCCGTCAGTGATCCAAAAGGCCAAAGAGTGGTGCCTGTGGCATACTTGTTCATCTTAGTCACAAGAAGCGTGATGTTAAATGACGGGTGTTCAGAAACAGCTCAGAATATTGCTGAAAGGTTGGCAGCAGACATTTTCAGTATAACATGCCTTTAATTATTTCAAATGTGATAAAAATGGTGAGGCAGACTCAAAACAAGGAAATAAGGATGTCTTGCAAGAGAAAAGTAAAGAGGCATGCTACTTGAATTTTTGCTTATATTATTTTCAGTTTTGCAGCACTCCATAAAATAAAGTTCATGTTGACATAAATAAAAAAATATAGTTACAGAATTTTAGCCATTAACATGAACTGCTGCTTGAAAATATTGGGTCTTGGGAGGGCTATCCTGGGTAAATAAATTGTGAGATAAAGTGGCTAGCTATATAGGACAAGGAAGACATCAGGGGGGGAGAAAAGTGTTGCAGATTCCACCTGGTCTGAGCAAGGGGAAAACGGAGGGGGGGTCACCCTGGGGGTATGCTTCAGGCCCCAAACAGCTCAGCAGATCATGATGTCCAGCTGGTTGGGGAAGTTAAGAGAGCAGACATATTGGATGCAGTGATGATACTGGAGGACTTCTGTTTCCTGGGCATAGGCAAGTGTCGTGAGAGGGTTAATGGCAGGACTGAGGCCCAGTTCCTGACCACCTTTAAACACTGCCTGCTAGAGCAGCATGTCCAACAGCAGACTAGGTTTGAAGCCACCCTTGAACTTGTTCTGAGTAGTGGGGATTTGGTCCTCTGTAGTCAAGGAACCAGTGTGACAGTATTTTTCCAGATGCATCCTGGTTACATGTAGGTTACGTGGACCTGTTTTATAGTGGGGGCCAAAAAAAGAAAGTCTGATTACTGGAAAGAGACTACTTGCCTTCAGGCCAGAGAGTATAGTACAGAACTGAGAAACTGCAAGGCTGGAATTAAAAAAAAAAAAAAAAAAAAGCCAAGGAGGGACCCGAAGGCAAGGTAGCAGTAGGAGCTGCAGATGACACCGGAGCCTTCTTCCAGTACATAAATGGAAACCTAGAATTTGATGGCAGATTGGGGACTGCTTGGCCCAGCCAGTCTGCCCATTGTTCCCTGTCTGTAGTGTCACTGCTGACCCTACTTGGAAGGACAGTAAAGGAGGGGATTGAGCTTCTGAAAACAGAGAAATGGAAATGCACCTGTAAAAGAGTCATCAGTGATGACAGATGCTGAATAAATACTTTGTTTCGGTGTTCACAGTGGGCCCTTGGGGAGAGAGTGTGCTCATTGAAAGGGTCCATGGCATCAGGAGTAGCCATGATGGAACTTGCGGACATTACATCTGCCCTGGTAGCTGACTACCTGATGAAGATCAAGCCTGATTAGTCCCAAGTGGTGGACAGGATACACCGCAAGATACTAGTGGAGATAAAGGAACAGTTTGTGGGTTCACGTACAGTAATTTTTACAAGTCTGATTGGACAGATGTGGTGCAGGACTGGAAATGGCCAATGGCCAGTATGGTCCCCATCTTCAAAAAGTGGGATAGGTCAAACTCCAGCTACTACAGGCCTGTCAGCCTGACATCAGAGCTGAGCAGTGTCCTGGAAGTCATTATCAGGGACAGAAAAATGAAGCAGTTGGTTGAGGCAAGGTTCTTGCACCCCCTAAGCATGGCTTAATGAAGGACAGATCATGCTGAACCAACCTGATTTCCTTCTTCAAGGGAGTGAACAGGGAGGTAGAAGGGCAGGGTTGTAGATGCAGTCTGTCTGGACTTCAGCAAGGCCTTTAACACTGCGGCGCATGGCAAGCTTCTGGGCAAAGTACGCTATTGCTGCATACACAAGGCAGATTGTTAGCTTGCATGGACATTCAGGGATGTCTGAATTAATCCTACTGTTTTCTTCTGTAGTCAGTCCTAATTGTTGCTCCCCCTTTGAACTACCAGCTTTGCACAGCCAGGGGAAGGAAGTTGCCAGCTGTCACCAAAACAATATTTTGTGAATTATTTTATGAAAAACTTTAAAGCCGTGCACTCACCACCTCACATATCACAGACACCAGGGATCTTGGTTAATTCATTTTATTATTAAAGGAGCAGAATGCGTACAAGCATCACTCTGCTCTTTTAATAATAAAATGAGTAACAAGACTCTAGTCTCGTGATATGTGAGGTGGTGAGTGCTCGGCTCAAAGTTTTTCATGCCTGTTGGTTTGCCGAGCACCACCATCCTGTGCTAGAGACTTTTTTTTTTTTTTTACTGAAAATCATTCATTTCTCAGTCTGTAATGCATGGGTTGCGGCTTAAGCTGTGTAAAACCTCAGACGGTGTACACCTGTTTGGGGACTTATTCTAAAGATATAGAACTCTCCAGTCGGGCAAAGCAAGCTCTGTATCTCTACACCACGTCATTAGAAGCAACTCCGAATTTAAATCCCACTGCAACACATGAGGATCCCATCATCTTTGTCAATCAGCTTTTGGCTGCAGCAACAGTGGGACATTTTCTACAAGAGCAACAAGCAAGTGACAATGTACTACCTGAAGCATGCTTCCTACTTGATGCTTTCCGAAATTTGGAGAAAATCACAACTCAATTGAGATGAATATACTGGAATACTACCAATTTGGAGGCTTACATCAAGGTGAACAGAATACCGAGGGGGTCTCAGATTAATTAAACCCCCCCCAGCATATTGGTCTGATGATGTAGAATTTATGAAACGGGGGGGAAGAAATTTTATCGGAAGCGAGCACTAAACTGATGACATTGATTACATGTTTCAGCAAAGAGAGAAAAAAATTAAAAGATGAATTGAAAGTTATTGAGATGAAAGTTATGAAGTACAAAGAACATGTAGAGTTTAATAATTTAAATGTAAAACTGAGGGACACAATTACCAAACTTGATAATGAACTAAAAGCAGCTAAACTCACTAAATTTCATAAGATACATTGGCAGTTATGAAAACTATAGGGTATTTACCTGGAAAAAGAATAAATCACATTCAAGACGTATATTGAGAAGGGAATGTCATGTCTCTTTCAGTTACAGCACTGAGGCCAGTGAATCAGATTATGAATCAGAAACATCTAATCAGAGTGCTGCAGATAGGACACCACCCCCTTTTCAGCAGGTCAGGCCGAATCCCGATCCTCCATTCCAACCCAGACGCAGCCTGAGGTTCCAAACAAGAGACAACATTTACAGGGAAGGAGAAGGAAGACCAGGTGGGGCAGGAGACAGCGGAGCCACCGGTTGCAGAGGCAACCAGAAGGGCAGCTTCAACAACAGGAGACAGAACTATTTCCGAGGCAGGAGACTGTATCATCATTAAAGGTAATTAACCTATCTACACATACTTTAACGCCAAGTGAACACAGTGTTAAGTAAAGGACTTGGATTTGTGCCCACCAGCACTATTAGCAAGTTTGATACCTTATTGGACTTAAAGATAGCATGCAGGAATTTAAGTTTAACCTCTTTTTTCAATCAGAGACTGCAAGAAACTGACAATGCTACACAGACAAGTGGAAATAGGCCATTTGGCGAAATCTGACTTCTGCCCGTTCTCCCCCATACAAGTTTTCAAAGAATTAGTGGAACAAGATATAGAAACACTTCTTAATCAGCTGCCTCAAACAAATTTCCAAACTCATACTACATTAGAGAAAGCTGCTATTAAAACTTTGAAGGATGATGCTAATTTAATCATTAAAGAGTCTGATAAGAGGGGTTGCATGGTACTTCAAGATTGGGAAGATTACGTAAAAGAAATACAGAGACAATTGAATGATGAGACTTTCTGTTTAAAACTAAGTTCAAATCCAACACCAGAGTTCAAAACGTCTGTAGATGAAACTTTGACGACAGTACTTGAACAGGGACACATAGACATAAAAACAAAAGACTTTTTAACAACTGATTAGCCTGTCCATGCAACCTTCTACACTCTCCCGAAGGTTCATAAAATTTTAGAACAGCCTCCTGGACTGGGATCCTTAACAGAACCCCTCTCGAAATATATTGATTTTTATTTGCAACCTTATGTACAGACATTGCCCATGTATCTGAAAGACACAAAGCACGTTTTAAATGTTTTGAACAATATTCAGTTGCCTTCTAATAGCATACCAGCAATGCTTGACATTGAAGCATTGTATACAAATATTTTCCATGAGGGGGCTCTAGATGTGGCAGTTGAATTTTTGAAACAGCAACCTCATACAGCAACTCCACCTACAGATTTGGTTATGAAACTTTTGTAATTTGTATTAAATTCCAATGTTTTTCTCTTTGATAGGAAAATGTATCTGCAGACTAAAGAAACTGCTATGGGGGCGGGCCACATGTGCCCCTACTATCGCTAATTTCTACATGGGAGCATGGGAGAACAAATATATACTAAATGCAATAGAAAATCCATTTTTCAATAATATTTTGATGTTTAGACGTTTTATTGATGATATTTTGCTGATATGGACTAGTGGTGAACGAATACTTCAACATTTTATTGGTTACGTACACAGCACTACAGAACATTATAAATTTACATACACAGCTCACAAATCCACTATTAACTTTCTGGACTTGACTATTAACTTAACAGATGAAGGGTTCATTCAGACTGAGATTTTTCAAAAACCAACAGATGGAACTACATTACTCCTAGCCTCAAGCTGCCACCCAAGACATACCATCCAGAATATACCTAAGGGCCAGTTTATGAGAGCTAGGAGGAATTGTAGTACACAAGTTTTATTTATTTATTTTATTTATTAAATTCTTGGATTACAAATACCTTTGAGCAGAAACTGCTCGTTTATAAAGGTTCCACATCAAAGGATGAGGGTCAACATACATACAGAGGTAGTAAAAGAATGCACAATAAACAACTAAAAGAAAAAATAAAGATACTCAGTTATAACAAGTTCAGATGGAAAAAAGCATAGATGACATGACATGCAGGTTCCAGGAAAGGGGTTATAGCCAACATGTTCTGCAACATGCAAGAACTTTTGCTAGTGAGCAGAACGGACTAGCTATTACAGAACCAGACTGTTTGTTTATTTAAAATCTTAGAATTACAAACTTTGAGTCAGAGACTCATTTCTAAAGGCTCCACATCTATACACAATACAGACATAGGTAAATACAGTAGACAGTACAATACAATACACAATGCCAGGGCAGTTTGATGGCAAGGTTGCATCATGAATCAGTATACTGAGATGTCTTAATACAGAGTTGAGGCTGTAGGCTATGGGCAACACAGTAAACAGTACGATAAAGGGTACAGTGTCAGGGAACTTTGACTTCCAGTTACAGCATGACCAGTTTACAAGGATGTCTAATACATTGTTGTGGCTGTTGACAGTACATAGGATAAATCTAACAGTAAGAGGTCAGTTAGTGGCCAGAGAGTGAATCGAGGGACAGTGCACATGCCTATTATGCCTGGCTGGAACTGAGTAAGCTGGGTAAGTTAGGGGAGGCAGGTAGTGCAAATTCTAGAGCAGTCTGTCGGGAGACTTTGACCGAGTGCCTGAGTAAGAATTGCAGGCCATTGACTGTGAAAGAGGTTGCGTGGCTGTTCTGGTGAAGGTACTGGTGATGAACTTACAGTGTGTAGGTGCGGGTGGCAAGGAGGTGGGTCTTGAGTGTCTTTTTAAAGGGACCAAGTTTTTGATGGTTAGAGACCGATGGCGTGAGGGTGTTGAAGTAGGAGGGAGCCCTGACCAGAAAAGACCTCTGGGCAAGTGTGGTTCCGACTCTGGGAATGGCCAGTGCAGCTTTGGTCGAGCTGCTTGTGTACACTGTGGGGGAAGAGGAGATTAGGGAGGCAGATAGGCCTGGGGGGGGTCAAGCCAAGAAGGGATTTTTTTTGTCAAGAGGCGGGACTGGTAGTGGACCCTCTCATCAAAGTTCAGGTTCTGGGCAATGGAATAGAGCATGCATGTGTGTGTGTTATGCAGTCTGCAGCAGTTAAGAGCCTGCAGGCTTTGTTAACGACCACTTTTATATTATCAATAGCTGTTGCATCTGCGGCAGCATAGACCAGCAACCTATAGTCAATCAGAGACATTACTGAGGAGGTTATGGCTAGTCTGAGGGTTTCTGGCGTAAGGCAGTCCTTATGGCGATAAAGGAGACCAATGCGTGCATTGGTAGCAGATGTGAGGTTGTTGATGTGTGCGTGGAAGGAGAGGGCAGAGTCAAAGATAACCCCATGATACTTATAGGACAAGACCTGCTGCAGGGTGTAGAATGACTGTGTTTGAATATGCAATTGGGCATTTTTTAATTTGCTTTGGTGATGTGCGAAAAGTAGGGTCTTGTTTTTTTTTTCAGGTTCGTGACTAGTCTATGCTTGGCAAACTGGAGTTCAGCTTGGCTGAATGCTTTTGGAGTGAGGCCTGAAGGTCGGTTGGGTTGCTGTGGGAAGCACAGATGACGGCGTCCGTGTAGAGGAGGATCTTTTTGAGGCAGGCAGTGGGAATTGTTTTCAAGAATATGCTAAAACGCAGGGGCCCTAGAATGGATCCCTGCGGGACTACCGAGTGGATGGGACGCGAGCAGGATACTGTGTTATTTATCCGCACACACTGGGACCTAGAAGACAGGTAGCTAGTAAACCAGTCCAAGGACCCTTGTGAGAACCCCATTAGGAGGAGGGAGTTTAGTAGGAGGAGGTGACTGACCGTGTCAAAGGCCTTGGATAGGTCTATGAACACAGCCCCTACAATGTGCCCCCTATCAAAAGCAATATGTATGTAGTTTGAGAATTCTAGCAGGGCCGTGGTGGTACTATGCCCAGCATGGAAACCATGTTGTTCTTTGCAGAGTAGGTCATGGGGTTTAAGGTAGTCAGTTAGTTGATCCGCTACAACTTTTTCTAGCGCTTTGGACAGTGGGGGGAGAATGGAGATTGGTCGGTAGTTTGCCGATGTTAAGGGGTCACTGCCTTTGTGGATTGGACTAACAACTGCATTCTTCCAGGCTGTGGGAAACTGACCAAGACATAGGGAGCAGTTCAGGAGGCCGGTGAGTGGGGTAATCAGCACGTCCAGTGCCAGACGAAGGAATTTGATGTCAGTTGGGTCATTCAGGGGGCTAGTACCATTCAGGGCTTTAGCTAGGTATGGCCTTGCTTCCGTAGTGGAGATAGCCCAGAGATATAAAGGTGGCCGTGGGTGGTGATGGGGGGGTGGGTGCTGGGTCAAAGAAGTTTGGGGGGAGAACGCAGCTTATGTCAGTAAAGTTGTCACTGAGTGTGTTGGCAATCTCCTTAGGGTCTGTGGTGACCAGAGCCCCTTAGATGCAATTTGGGACAGGGGCGGCGTGTGTGTTTTTCCATTTAGGGACTTTATGTTTTCCCAGAACTTGCGTGATGAGCCCCAGGAGGCAGTTAGGGTGGCTCGGTAGTGTTTGGCTTTTGCCTTTCGAATAGCCTAAGTGCAGCTGTTCCAAGCAGCTCTGTATGCCTGCCTGTCAGCATGTTTGCCTGATTCATTGGCCCTGTGCCAAAGGTTATCAAGGCTTTTGAGCTGCTGGAGGAGGGATGGAGTTATCCATGGTGTGCTCTGTTTTTTGCTGCTTGCATTTTTTATAGGGGCAAAGATGTCACAGGCCTGGGTGAAGGAGTCCTGGAAGTAGCTGAGTGCAGCATCAACGCTGTGGGCATGGTATATTGGGGACCGGTGCCATTGAGTAAGGTATTGTTTAAAGTCAGAGAGTTTGCCTGGGCGCAGTTGGCGTGGAGTCTTGTGGTTAGGGGTGGTACAGGTTGCCAGCCTGACCATGAGCAGATTACCGGGGAGGGGTCACTGAGAGAGTTTGGTAGGACTTCAATGTCCTTGATTTTGTGCGGCCGGTTGGTGAGGATGACGTCCAGCAAGGTGTGTGTGCACATGACTGGGTTACACCTGGTTGGTTTAGTCACCAACTGATCAGGTCAAGGGTTGTGAGCACATCCGAGGCAGAGGTGGCTGCTTTGCTGAGCCAGTTTATGTTGAGATCCCCTAGTAGTATGTGTTCTGATTTGTGGGGGAGGCTGGCAAGGTACTCTGTTAGTGAGTGGAGTGCTTGTGTTTGTTTTCAGGGTGGAAGATAGGCCGCAGTGACCATAAGTGGTGCCGTTGATGAGTCAGGAGATTTTCAGTGATAACACTTGCGCTCCATGTTCTAACGTTGGGAGAGTAATGCCTGGGCCAATAGGACATGCTTAATGTAAATTGTACACCCGCCACCTCGTTTGCCCACTCTTTCCAGTCTAAAGAGTGAGTAGCCAGGGAAGGAGACAGCTGAGTCGGGGGTGGACTTGGATAGCCAGGTTTCAACCAGGGTTAGGATGTGCGGTTGGTGCCTTGTAATCCAGCATTGGAGTGCAGCTTTTTTTTTAGTATTCTGCAGATATTCATGGACCCAATGCGTAGGCCAGTGGCTGGTGTCTGCTTCTGTGTGTTGTAGGATCTGAGTCCTGGGTTTGGGTGTACATTTCCACATAGAAGTACGAGGAGAGAGATAACTCTGAGGAGAGGCTTATGCTTGTTAATGTGTCCAGCTGTGGAGCGGCACAGACTGTGTGCGCTCCCCACGCATGGTATGCCGAGTGACCGTAGGGTCAGGATGGCAGGGCCAGTTGCCTGCCATGCTGAGTTTGTGTGGGGCAAAAGCAGTGGAATATGTTTGGGGGGAGGGGCGATACTGGAGCGGACATTGTGGTGGAGCTGTGGCAGTGGTGTAAGTCTTGGGGCAGCAGTGGGTCTGGTACTTGGGTGGGGTGGGGTGTGTGAGGAGTGGAGCGAGGTAGGATCAGTAGTAGTAGTAGTAGTAGTGTTATAAGCATAGTGTGGTGGGCAGGGCTGGCATGGGGGGGGTGTGCTGGTGTTCGGGGAGTATCAGGGGGAGTGTTTAGTATACATCATGAGAGGGAGTCCCCGTGGTGCAGTGGTAGGTCTGCAGACTTCAGTGTACAGAGTACCAGGTTCGAGTCGGGGGGGAGGGGACTCCTAATATGCAGGCTAGTGAGCGTTATTTGACTGGGTGATGCGCTGCTAGACAGGGAGAGAAGAACCAATGGGAAGGGAGGAAGTTCTTCCAGAAAAGGAGGGGCAGAAGAATATTTAAAAGAATGTAGAAATTAATTTGTTTGGGGTCAGGGGTACACTCACAGCAGGCTAGGCGTGCCTTCCGTGAGAAGGGGGTGGCTTGAAATGCAGGAGGTAGGATCTCTAGGCTTTTTGGAGTGCTGAAATGCCTCCACACTTCTGGGGCCAGTTAGAAATGACCAGAGGCAGGGTTTTAGAGTATTCAATCAAGGTGGGAGGAGGGGTTGGGCGAAAAAATGCTCAAAGAGCAGCAGCACACACAGGGCTACACAGGAATCACGCCAAGTTCAAAATCTGACCGAGTAACTTGCTTGGGAAATCATACCTGCACTTGTGGAATTTGGCATCGGCTCTGTCGGAAGCTGGGGAGGGCAGGAAGGTTCATTAACCTGCCTTGCAGATATTCAAGAGAATAGATTCAGTTTTGTAACAACTTATTCTGTGCAGGCCACACACTTGGAGAAACAAACACTGGCCAGTCTTGACCAGTGACCCAGGATTATATGAGCTTGTACAGCACCCCCCAAGAATGGCTTACAGTAGGGCTAAAACCCTCAAAGATATATTGGTACACAGTCATTATGTTGAGTCAAAACCACAGAAAACTTGGCTCAACAGAGATGTAAAAGGGTGTGCTCAATGCAGATGTCTGTACTATAAAGATGTCTTGAATAGCAAAGACGTCTCCAGTGTGAATACACAGAAAAAGTTTGAAATAAGACCGCTCGTTACTTGTGACACTGCCAGAATCATTTATCTAACCTCCTGCACATGTTCTTCCTTCTGTGTGGGTAAAACCACGAGAAATTTTAAAACAAGGGTGGGAGAACATGTGCAGGCAATTCAAAGAGGAGACTGTACCTATGCAACAGCAGTACACATTGCAAAAATGAGCAGTAATGACCATAAATTTTATTTTCAAGCAGTAGAGAAGGTTACACCACCAGCAAGGGTGGGGGAACTTTAATGACTCAGTACTAATGAGAGAAAACTTCTGGATACTAACGTTGGATGCCAAAAAACCAGGATTGAATACAGGTCAAGATACACGACCACATTTAAATAAGAAAAAGTAATGGGGAATTTTGCATGGATCCTGAGTGCTGTTATTCACTGTTGTACATCGGCATATATTGTTTAGTATTTAAATATTCTTTTCTTTTTTGCTTTTGTTCTTCTTCAGCTGTACTCCCCCCCCCCACACACACACACTCCCCTATTAAACAACAACCCCCTCAACCCCTCCCAATCACAACACCCAACCAAAACCACCCCTTCAGTCTTTCCCTTTTCCTCTTTGCTCTGTTTTTGCCCCCCCCCCCTCACTTTTCTTTCTTTTTTCAGCACAGTTATGATAGGCCCTGACTGCAACTTAAATGAACTATTCAAGATTAATAGAATGGCATATATAGTCAAGACTATTACTGTGTCAATAGTTGACAATTGTACATAAATGTAAATGTTATTTTATTGTATATGCTTATGCATATATTTTTCACTGTCATGTTTTAATAATTAGTATCAGCTGCTTGTAGTTGTATAGGTTTAACCAATCAGTTTGCAGATGTTTGCACTACGTCATTGTGACATGATGGTGTTTAAATGGTGTGTTTTCAATAATTTTTAGCCTTTGATAAAGGATCCAGTGTTTGATCCGAAATGCGTCAGGTGTGACTCTGCTCTTTTAATAATAAAATGAAATAACCAAGGTCCGTGATATGTGAGGTGGTGAGTGCTCGGCTTTAAAGTTTTCCTACATTGTTTGTTTGCCAGAGCACCACCGTCCCTGTGCGAGACTGTTTTTTTACTGAAACTTCGTAAATTATTTTATGTATTTTGTCCCCCTCTGCCCATTTGTTTTCTCTTGTCCCCCATCCGGATGGTTCGGACCACCGTAGCTGTGTCCTTTCTCTGGTCAAGAGAGTAAGCAGGGGTCTGTCTTCTTTTTTCCATAATCTGTTTATTCTCCCTGACTGTGGCTGACTTGGCTACCCTCTGCCTCTATCCCCCCACTATCTGCCATTTTCTCAGGCTTGCCTGCTCAGCCAGAATCCCACGGATTACAGTCCCCATGGTGTGGTCAGGAGGAGATGACTGTCTCCCCCGTGTGCCTGAATCCAGTTCTGCTGACAGGTCCCCTGGTGATGGGGTGGGTGGAGACACTGTGTGCAGTCATCATTAATGCATGCCGTGCTGTACTTTCCTCCTTGATTTTCTCCCTCCCCTTCGAGTGGCAGCATACTCGGGGAAACGCATGGAGGCGCATGCAATG
This sequence comes from Neoceratodus forsteri, assembly GCA_016271365.2. Classification (NCBI taxonomy): domain Eukaryota; kingdom Metazoa; phylum Chordata; order Ceratodontiformes; family Ceratodontidae; genus Neoceratodus; species Neoceratodus forsteri. The sequence goes on along the minus strand of CM028130.1, from coordinate 1,056,803,227 downwards.
CTGGATCTGCAGCTCTTTCTCCCCAGCCCCAACTTTACGTCTGCCTCTTGAGCTCCCTTGGGCTACCACCAGGCCTCCACTTAGTGGCAGCCAAGAGCCGAGCTGGCTCTCCACCATGATCCAGGAGAGGAAAGCTGCCAGGCGGCCACTCAGTCCTCTCCCAGCTCTTCCCCCCCCCCCACACACACTTTTCCAGCAACCCATGCTTATTTCTGAACTCAGGTTGCCGGTAAGGCACTCAGTGCCTTGGCCCTCCGCATCACTGGGCTGGCAGTGGCAGGGGTCTGTCTTCAAAGCAAATGCAAAAGCTGCTCTTTGTTCCTAGCCTGGTGGCACCAGCTGGTGGTGCACTGCACCATCATGTCGAAGACCAGGAGCTGGAAATGGGGGAGGGGTTGCAGTGTCTGGACACTACCCAGACTGGAGAGGGGTACTCAGCAGTGTCTCTCAGGGGTCATTGCTGAGGCCACTGCTGTTCAACATCATCATCAACCATGTGAAAGCTGAAGCTTCAGCAGGCTGCTGACATTCACTAATGACATTAAGATGAGAAGAATGGTGGACTCCCTTGGGGATATGAACAAACTTCAGGAGGACCTGAACAATGTGGGCAATTGGTTGGACTCCTGGAGTCTCCAAATCAGTGTAAGTAAATGCACAGTGCTACATTTTGGGAAGAAAAACAGAGGTAGAACCTACACACTGTGTGGGGCTCCTCTTGCTGCAGTGGAGCAAGAAAATGGCCTGGGGGTCATAATAGACAAGGACCTGAAGCATGGCAGACAGTGTGCTGCCACTGTATGTCAGCATGGCTCAGTTGGTAGCACATCTGCTTCTGGGCCAGAAGGTCGTGGGTTCTAGTCCTACACCAGGATTGGGCTCAAACCTAAACTCAGGCACACAAGTGCGGTATTGGGGGTGCTGTACTGTTGGGGTGTGCCGTCCTTCGGATGAGACATTAAACCGAGGTCCCTTCTATCCATCCTGGTACATGTCCTGGTGGGTGTCTGGGTGGAAGCAAAAGAACCCAAGGCACTTTTGGCAAAGAGTAAGGGACTTTCTCCGGTGTCTTGGCCAGTATTCCCCTTCCCACAGAAAACGGTTCATGCAGTTGTCCAAGGCTATGTGTAGGTGTTGATGTGCAAAATAGCTGCCACTACACACTCAGGTACTTCACTACCAGACTAGCATTGCTTGTAAAGCGCTTTGGGATACAGTATGTATAAAAAGGGCTACATAAATGCTGATTCTTCTTCTACTATCAAAAGGGTTTGCAGAATGCTGACGTGCATCAAAAAGAGAAGTCGCCAGCAGGGAAGGGGACATAATCCTGCCTCTTGACCAGGCATTTGTCAGGCCCCAGCTGAAGTACTTTCTACAGTTCTGGACTGCTAATTACAGAAAGGATACTGAGGCAGTCAATAGGGTGCAATGCAGGGCCGCTAAAATGGTCAGGTATATGAAGACGAAAACTCCGAGGAGACACTCGTTTTCCTTAACATGTTTACCTTAGAAGAAAGGGGGCTGAGGAGAAACTGCTCTCAATGTACTACATTTTGAAGGGTATCAACAAGGTGGAACAGACTAAGCTGCTTGATTTGGTTTGCTCCAGCAGGATACGGGGACACTCCCTGCACCAGAACAAAACAACATAACACTAAATGGTACAAGACCCTGTGGTCTCACCATATGTAAGACTTGTGAGAACATTTCTACTTCCAATTGCATCAGTACTCCACAAAACAGACAATTCAGGATACAGGGGAATTATACATGTGCATCTCGAAGTGTGTATAAAATGGGTAGAAAATATCCTGCATTTTCATTGGCTAAGAGGTAGCATTTGCCATGTCCTTATCAGGACATATACTGGCAACTGCTACTACTTAAGCCAACCAAAACGTATAACACGGTGATATCAGTGCTTGAAAATGGCTCTTCTGGTGCAACTCACACCTGATGGAACTGCAGCAGTTGCACCGGGAGAGCACTGGCAGTTACAAAAAGCACATGAGCCTCACTGCCTCTGTCTCCCCATATTTAAAATGTTATACTTAAAAGAATAAGTTGACCTAATATTTCCATTTGTGTCGAGAAATGTTTGTGGCAGGGTGTTGATCCACAGCTCTCCCGGAGACGGTCTCAGTTGCAGCTCTGTTCCTTCGCTTCCGCTCCCTGCAGCTTGTACCTTTTCCCGTGCAGTGTTCCTCAGCCTTCTTGCTGACCATGACCTAGTGTGTACAGCTCCGATGAAAAGAAACCAGCACATCAGCAGCTCCTCTTAAAAAAAAAAAAAAACTGCGTAGGTAGGCCACTCTGCAGTAAGGCAGCTGAATAGGGACATGCGTGCTAAAACAGCACCAGACAGTATCACAGCCTTGAAACAGGGCAGCAAACAGACTTACTGTATGTGAGAGAGGGGTGGGGGATCTTTTAAAACCTAAAACTTGACAAAGTAGTAAAACAGCATTGACTTTGTGATAGCGTTATCGAACAAAAGCATTATCTAGGGCGCCTGACATGGGACACACTCACTTCCCCCACTCGCTGTCACTAAAACTGGGTAGGCACTTTGTCATTCATAAGAAAACAGAGCCAAACTAAGAAATGGGGGGGGGGCACACTATGGAGGGGTTTGTATCTGTGTGGGGTGACATGAAAATACAATGACAAGGACTATTTTTTTGTCTTTAATTGATATGATCAATATATTTTTCACCTTTTATTTACACTTTTTCTGTTCTTTTTTAATTAAAGTTTTTTCCTGGGGGACCCATTTTACAAGCAGAATAAGACACTCCAAGGTGTAGTTTATGGCCTGATAACAGCACTTCCAAGGTGCTAAAGGCACTTGGCGCAAGCACCTCATGCCTCATTACGCACCTGAGGCGTGCTCTTATCAGGCCATAAACCACAGCGTGTCATGTCTTATTCCTTATTTATTTCATTCAGTGCAAGAGATGTCCACAAACAGGGTATGTGGGAGAGATAGGACAACCTCTCCGTGCCCGAATGACCTCACACAGTCATGCTATTAAAATGAAGATGACTGAAAAACCAGTGGGACAATACTTCTCTCAGTCTGATCACTCCATCTCAGCTATGTCGGTCCTGGTTTTGAAAGGACATTTCAGAAATACACAACAGAGACAGGCTTTTGAGATCAAGCTCATTTTACTTCTCAATATGGCAGGAGAAAGTATGAACATTGATTTACATTTTGTCATATTACACTACTTAAACTTTCACCTACTTCAGGAACAATGAATGAACATATAATGGTAGTACATTGTGTTTTTGTAGTATGTTTTAATACTAAATGAATATAGAATCCCTTTTAACTGGTTATAATTATGTTAGTTTCACCTCCCAAAAATTTAGGGTGTGGGGTGAGCTATTGGTATGGGGTAAAGCTCATATACAGATACATGGACATTTTAGGTACAGTATCTCATTTACTAGGTACTGTAGTTGGTGTCGTGCCTGCTTCTTTTATGTGTACAAACTCTTGGCATCTAGTACATGACACAGTGGGGTTACGTTGTTTGATGACTATTTGTGCACATACACAGTGGATATATGATTCCTTTGACTAGTTATCAGTACATAGGTGTTCCGGGGGATATTCCCTTAGATTTTGTTTCAGATTTCTAGGATTGTTACTGTATTTACAGCAGTTTGATTATATACTGACACATTCTAAAACAATGAACTTATTAGGATACAGGATCTCAATAACTAAGGAGTCTTTCTTAGGTTTAATTTTTTAATCTAATTTATTTTATATTTTTGCCCGTTTTCTTCCCGACTCGAGACCCTGGCAATCACGGCGATGCGGGTGCATGGAGGCAACATATGCACTCAGGCGCCGGCTGAGCCCCTTCCACCCCACCTCTGGCAATTGCCTGCCTCCCCGCCACACTATCCATTGGACCTCCACCCAATGGGAGCGGAACTATGGGGAGCGAGCAACCTCTCTAGGAGAGGAGAGCTGCCTTTGGTTGTTTAGTCCTGCCCCCGCTGTCTCCCCAAAGACCAGGAGGTCATTCCTGGACCGAGGTCGCTGAGCATGATGGGAGTAAAGCGTACAGCGCCCAGCCCTCTGCGCCACTGGGCTGGCCAGTTACGTTTGATTTTTAATGATACATTAATACTTGACTGGGGAGGTTGGTTGTGATGGCGGAGTGTTGATTCCCTCAGCTTTTGATTCGGATTGATAGAACTGTTAAATAGTACAGAGTATTAGGTATATGGACACATGTTGATACATGGACATATTAGGATAACAGCATCTCGATTACAAGGGGGGGGTCTGTGTAACACTTGTTACAGAGTTGCAGATAGATCATGTTTAAACAGTATAAGTTTGAATATTCATGAATAATTAACTTCTCTGCACTTTAGAGTGCTTTTTTGCACTTATTCGATGTTCGTAGGCGATAATTTTGTTAGTGTATTACCCTGCTTGTTCTGTCTTACCTTGCCTTCCAATTCTTTATCCATTGTACCTTTGTGTGTTATTGCTTCCTCTGTATAACCCAATTATTTTTGACATGGAGATTTTGTAAATGAGCTCCTGGTTCAAAGGTGTTAATTCTGAGATTTAATAAATAAAAAATAAAATATTGACTTATTGTACACTGGTTTTAAGACATACATATCTGAATAGTACTTACACTGTATAAATGTGGGAAACGGCTGGTTAATGTTTAAGTTACATTAGGAGAGGTGGTCTTTAAACCCACTTTTTTGGCTAACACAACGATATTTTCTTATTTAGAAGACTTTTAACATTACATGCTTTGTATTTTTCAGCTTATTTCATCTTGTGGTTTAAAATCTTAGACATTTACTAATGCATGCACAAATGTATCTTTAGTATGTTTTATGGCTGTTCACAGGGAAGAAGCTTATCTATTCTGTGACATTTGACCTTGATGTACCTTTTTTTTGATGGAACTCTGTTGTCTTTATATGGTCCTGTGCTGATTTTTTAAAAAATGTTTAGGCCAATGGGATTTTTAACAATTTTTTATCTGTTTTTTTATGTATGATCTGGACTTTAAGAAAGTGTATTCTTCCAAACTGTCATTTTTCTGATGAAGGATTCTATGTAATCCGAAAGCTCAAGCACCTATTTTCTTTTGTAAAATCTATGTTGGTGCAATAAAAGGTATCAAATCGTCTCTCTTTTTCTGGATCTTTTGTCACAAGGACCAATACGGCAACACATTTAAAGGTAAATTTAGGGGGTAAACATTAGATGGCCATTTTCTTCCAGAGGGTGGTGAGTCAGTGGAACAGCCTGCCTATGGAGGCTGTGGACATGAAGACAGTACAGGCCTTATGGGTAAGCCTGGACAGATTTCTGCTTACCAGGGGAATCCTAGGGTATGCTGAATAGGTGGATGAGGGGAAATCCACTGTAAATTATTATATGTTTGCACAGTATACTTGTTTGTCCCTGCTTATAAAGTGGGAAGGGGCCAGACCTGATGTACCTAGAGTCCCTTATGTCCTTGAATTACTATGTTACTGTGTCACACAGTGAGCCTGTGGATGTGGTTGAAGTCAAACCCGAGATCCTTTTTTGCACACCATAGTGATCTAACCACTGAATTACAATGCATTCTTTTGAAATTGCAGCCAGGGTAACCCCACAGATTCAGCATCTTGTATGTTTTTGGGGGAGTAGGGGATCCTGGGATGACATCAGTGGACAACAGGCAGACCAACTGCCCATTTACGGTACACATATATAAAAAAAAATATTCTGTGCATTATACATAAAAATTTATCACAGACAATATAACAAAACAACTGTCATCCGCATCATGACAGTTTTCAAAAATAGATTAGATAACTTTATGGGTGAAAAACATTTTTTTGTTCCACCATTAAAACCTAAATGGTGGCAAGTTCATTCATGGACCTTGGTCCCCTGAACTTGATTCCCATCTATGAACCTATGAACCCCCGCCACCCTCCCAACTCCATCTTTTGCCACCTTATTTTTCTTCCACCTCAATTACTCTTGCCCCTAATTGTCAGGGCTGTTAGTGTGTGTGTGTATATGGTATATGTATATACTTTGCAAAAATTAATAATGCAGACATTAGGGTTGTAAACGTAGCACACAAAGACGGAAATGAAAAAACTTTAGTGATTTGTGCCTCTGGAGTATTGGGGAATCAGTGGTAGGGTCTTACTTGGGGTTGTGAAACGTAATGCCTACCCCCCAGCCTGTAGCCTCCTCTCCGAAGCACAAGATACAGCTCCAATCTAGTACTTCATAGTGATACAGTATGGCCAACATAATCTGTGAGGGCTTTCTTCATGCAGGGCCTGTAGGGCCCTGCATGAAGACATCACACTTGATGTTGTCTGATTCAGGGTAGGGGTGTGCATTAGAGTTGACAACCCCAAGTAAGACCCCACAACTGATTCGCCAATACTCTGGAAACCCAAATCCCTGTTTTTTCATTTCCCATCTTCGTGCGATTTGCAGTTTACAACCCTAATGTCTGCATTAACATAGTTTTTTTGCAAAGAATTTCCCTTCCTTTTGTGATAGTTGAACTGTATCCTGAAAGGGACCTGCGCAAAATGAGATAAATACTATACTGGAGACAGTCCTGATGCAGTGCATGGGCCCAGCAGACCCTGGCACACATGTCGATACCTTGTGGGTGAGGTTCCCTAAACCACCACAGGGTGTGGCATCTGCGCCAAAACACTGCTCCATCCCTACCCAGGTCGTGACTGGTGCTGCATGCTGCAGCACCTTCCCTATCAGCCGTGTCCCATCAAACCGGCTCACTGAGTTCACACCTGCACTCCACTCACTGGCACAGTAAGGCAGCGTGTTCTCCAGAGATGCAACAGACATCCCTGCAAACAATGTTACTTAATAAATTCTTTATTTATAATATTTTGACCCCAAACTTTCAACATTGTCTTCTTATGACCCTACCTCATAAACCCCATAGGTAAAAATGTTCAAATCCGTGCTGAAACGCCATTCCGCACCACAGCTGTGAAAATACTTTTCGGACAGGATATGAAAAATGGCAGCTGTATTGTTCATGAGGTGGTGTGAAAAAATGGGTATGTTGAAAATCTGTAGTCAAAATATTATAAATTACCAAAGTTATGCGCCTGCATAAAAGATGTAAATGTACTCTTGTATTTCATCCGTTTCTAGAATTTTTTTGACCAGATTTTCAGCATGGGCTTTTTTGGACCCCTCCTCATGAACACTGGCACTGTCATTTCGTTACTCAGTCCTGAAAGGTGATTTCACGCAGCAACTGTGAAATCACCTTCCAGGACTGAGTAATGAAACCACAGTGACAGTGTTCATGAGTTGGGGTCCCAAAAAGACCATGTTGAAAATTTGGTGAAAAAAATACGTAAAAATGGCAAAGATATCAACATAAGTTGAAATTGCCATTGGAATACATTATACAGCATTTACCTTTATTCCTCAGTTCGCGATTCAGCTTTGAAGAGTGCAGACATGTTCCAGTCCACAGAAGATAACATCAGCTGATATCCGGAGGTAAGTATAGGGTAAGGGGGGTGGTGGGTGCTCAGTGGGAGGATCAGGTTGGGGGTAGGGAGACAGCGGCAATGACGAGGAACCGTTTTCTTTTTTCAAGGTTTAAAAAAAAAAGCTAAAAGATGTCATGGACTTTTTTTTTTCCCAGGGCAATCAAAAGGATTAATAGTACTTCAGGACACTGGGGTGGCTCCCAGTGTCCCACACTCTTGGGGGATGTAAATGCCAACATGGGATTGGGCCCCCCCGATGTCAGTGGTAATAAATCAAGGAGCTGCAAGGGGGGAGAAGCATCTGACACCAGGGACCAGGGGTAGGCATCCTGATGTCACATAAGGATATGAAATTACAGTAATAAATAAAATTAATAATTGCATATATACACTGCCACCGAGGTGGGGCCCCCAGTGTGCAGATAAAAGTTTCATTATGGCACAGTTAGTCCGGCGGGGCTACACTGACAGTAGCCTCGCCTCTAACCTACTTAACCACAACAGCAAATAGTTAGATATACAACACAGCTGTTTTAGAAATGACAGCTGGAGTCGTAGTGCAAGTACTATATGACGCAACTGTTGTTTATTAAAGACAGCTGCCGTGAGGTATTTGTGACGAGATGACACACAGCTGTCATTTTTTAAAGACAGCTGTGTTGTATGTGTTTCAACCTTTGGAGGTAAGTATAAGGTAAGAGTGGGGTGGTGGTTTGAGAGGGTCAGGTTGGGGTAGGGAGACGATGGCGACAACAAGGACTGTTTCCTTTTTTTCAGGTTAAAACCAAAAAAGACGAGGCTGGCCTGGTGGCACTGAGGGTTGAGGTGCTGGATGCCACACCTCACGCCACGCTAGCGACTTGGGGGAGAGCGAGGAGCTGATTGAGCTGCTGGCTGGCAGCTCTCCTCCTTGGGAGGGATCTGAGGGTCTCCTCAGTGCTTGGCCGCCTTCCTGGTGGAGGCTGGGTGGCGGTGCCATGCATGAGGAGCCCTGGCACTAGGCCGAGGGAGGGCAGACAGGGCCGTCACTGGAGCCGCATTGCACGTGCACGCCTCCACACGCATGCGCTGCTGCATTCTTGGGCCTCGGGGTAACAGGGAGAAAATGTGGGAATGCGTGGGCCTTGGCAGGATGAAGCCTCTGGGACGGCTCTTGGGAGTCCGCTGGGACACACAGCATTACAAAATCCCGAACGACCCCTGGAGTCCAGTAGGTTGGCCAATTGAGGCAGCGGCACACCGAGGAGGATATAAATCAGGACAGAAAATTTAAAAAAAAAGACGTCGTAGGGCATTTTATTCTTTGCAGGGAACTTCGTGAAGAATAACACTATTTTGTGACGGGGTGTGTGGGCTCCCCAGTGTCACAGACTGCTGTGAGGGGCAGTAAGTGCTGACATGGGGATTGAGCCCCCCCAATGTCGGCAGTGTTAACAAAGCATGGGGCTTCACAGGTGGGAAGCATCTGACACCGGAGGTGGGCATTCCAGTGTCGAATAAGAATAAGAAATTACAATAATAAATACACTGCCACTGGGGACTGGTGCCCCCGGTGTGCAGATAAAAGTTTAATTAAGGAACAGTCAGGCTGGCGGGGCTACGACAGTAACCCCGTCCCTGACCTACAGGTCACAACAGCAGCAGCCTGTACTATACGCACAGCTGTTGTGTATTAAAGCTGTGTCATATAGTGCAGGTGGCTGCTTTTGCCAAAAATTCAGTTATGAATAGAACATTGATTTCTTTGAACTGTGCATGCTCAGAGATGGAACATTTTCATTAAATGTTTTAAAAACTACTTAACAGCGGGACCTAAAAATGACAAAAGGACACACCTTGGACCAACCTCTATCAAACCTGAAAGTTTCAGGTTTCAGAGACTCCTATTTTTTTAGTTATCAGGTGGCAAAAAAAGTCTTGATTCAAAAACAGAGACTTCTTGTTTTTTTGCACCTCTTTAATTTTGTCTCCCCTGAACTGATCTAAGTGAAATTTACAGGAACAAGAGAGCTCACTTCGAGGGGGGATCTCTTGCAGCAGGTTACACCATAAGGACTGAAGCCAACAGGCACCAGGACCCCACAGAAAACTTCTAGCTAGTAGTATACAGCAGGGGACCTCCCCTGACGTTGGCCGGCCTCTGATGTCAGCCAGTGGTATAAAAGGGGCTGTCCCTCAGCCCTAGCCCAGTTTTTTTCCCACCGTCGACCCGCACACATCGGCTCCATAGACGCCTTCAGCTCTAGTTGACCGCCACATGTTTTATTTTTTATTTTTTTGCGGTCACCTGCGCTTTATTATTTTCTTGCAAAGTTGGATTTTTTCCATAATTTTTCTGCATGTTTTCTTCTCCGAACTTGTCAGTGGAACTGTGGCGGTCCAAGTGTCCTTGCGGCAGGCAGATCTCTTTGAAGGACGGCCATGCTCTCTGCCTCTTCTGCCTAGGCCCAAAGCATGACACTGAGGCCTGCGAGCACTGCTTGAAGTTCAACCAGAGGACCAGGATCCATGGCCATAGAAACATAGACTTTGATGGCAGATAAGGACCGCTTGGCCCACCTAGTCTGCCCATTTCCCTACCTATTGGATAAGCTGCAGATCATAGTTAACCAACAGCCTACTTCTCCCTACTCCCCACTAAGAATTGCCTTGTTTCTTTCCCATGCATTTTTGAATCCCCAACTGTTTTTGACCCCACCACCTCCTCAGGAAGGCCGTTCCATGCATCCACCACCGTCTACTCTGTGAAAAAAATACTTCCTCACATTGCCCCTGAGCCGTTCCCTCTCTATCTTCAGATTGTGTCCCCTTGCACATCTCTTTTTCTGAAAGATGCTACCCTCTTGGACTTTGTTGATTCCTCTGAGGTACTTGAAAGTTTCTGTCATGTCCCCTCTCTCCCGCCTTTTCTCAAGGGTATACATATTAAGCTCCTCTAGTCTTTCTTCACATTGCTTCTGTTGCAGACCCTGCACCATTTTAGCTGCCCTTCTGTGGACTGCCTCCATCCTGTTTATGTCCTTACAGAGATGGGGTCTCCAGAACTGCACACTGTACTCCAGAGGGGGTCTTGCCAACTGTCTGTACAGAAGGATAACAACTTCCTGTTGTCTACTGGTGATGCCTCTCCCTATACATCCCAGTATCTCCCCAGCCATCCTTACTGCCTTCTCGCATCGCTTGCTTACTGTTGGGTCATCTGATATGACTACCCCCAGGTCCCTTTCCATTTTTGTTGTTGTTAATACACTCCCCCCCCATTGTGTACTCTTCCCCTGGGTTTTTGTTTCCCAGGTGCATTGCTTTGCACTTCTTTGCATTGAATCTAAGCTGCCATACTTCTGACCATTCCTCCAACCTTGCCAAGTCCCTATTCATCCTCTTCCCCCCGCCCCATGTAGCAGCCCTGTTGCAGATATTTGTGTCGTCTGCAGAGGCATACTTTTCCTTCCAGTCCCTCCACAGTGTCACTTATAAAGACATTAAAAAGGACCGGACCAAATACTGAACCCTGCAATACCCCACTAGTAACCCCCCTATCTTACTTCGAGAGGGCTCTTGCAGTAGGTAATTACATATAGGACTGACGTCGGCAGGTGGCAGGACCCCACGGAAAAATGTATAGCTAGCAGTCCCTGGCGAGGGACCGCCCCCACGTCAGGTGACCAGCGTCAGGAGACGTCGGTATAAAGGGGCGGTCCCTGACGCCCGCCTTCCAGTTCTTTCCTGCCGTTAGCTCGTGCAGCGCCTCGCGGAAAAGTTCATTGCTTCGTCAGCCTCCCGTCGTCAGTTTTACCGACTATTCTGGCTTTTTTTCATCAATCGTCAGTACATCCGTCGGTGTATGTCGTCCCCTACACCCTCCGAGCACAAAAATAAGTGCGACTCCTACAGCGCCCAACTCCCGCACAAGGACGGCCATTCCCTGTGCCTGTTCTATCTAGGCCCTGATCACCCAGTTGAGAAGTGCCAGCACTGCCTCAGTTTTAACGCGGCTACCTGGAAAAGGCGGCAGCAATCCCTGGAAGCCCACATTCTGAAGAAAAAGATGAGTTCTATGGAGAAGGAACTGAAAAAACTGCGGCAGGCGTCCACTTCCCCCGAAGGCCATCGGAAGAAGAAAGACAAGGAGAGGCACCGGGACAAGGGCTCCTCCACCGTGACTCCCTTGGGAGTCGAGCCAGATTCAGGTAACAAGTCTTCTCCGGGATCGCTTTCCCGATGGCCGCCTCTGAGGCTTCTGAGGCGGCGTTGGCCCGCCTGTCTGGCTCGCGCTCGGGCCCTTCAGGTGCCTCCGGGCTATTGGAGGCCTCCGCCCCCAGTTCGGCCATAGCTTTGCAGCCTGCTGGTGCGGGCGACTCCAGTAAGCCGGACGTCGGCTCCTCCGACACCCACGCAGAGAAGGCTGGTAAGTCGCACGACCTTTTGGGGCGGCGCGCGGCCCCTCTCCCGCTGGACCAGGCCGATCTTCCTTCTTGGTCTGCCTCCAGTGATGGGTCCCGTAAGTCGGATGCCGGCTCCTCTGGCGCCCGCCGGGATCTCACTGAAAAGCCGCACGTCGGTTCATCCGACGTCTGGTCAGCGAAAGAGCCGACAACGGACCCCCCACGTCCGTCGTCCCTGGCTCTCTGCAGACCTCGCTGCCCTCCGGGGACCCTGAGTCCCCCCAAGCCTGACCCAAGGGATTTTTCCCCTCCATCCCCGGGCGACACTGGGGTTCCTCCTCCATCAGACCGTCCGCCTGCAGGTATGCCGGATCTGACTTCGGTCCCCCGGACGCCAGCTCCGACGCCGGTACCTCCGACGCCGGTTCTACTGATTCTGGATGACATCCCGCTCCCGGATGTCGCCCCGACGCCAGGCCCTCCAACCTGGACCCGTCCGTGAGGCCGCCAACTGGGCCGTCTGCTCCGGCAGCTCTTCCGGCTCCTGGATACCCTCTGTCCTATCCGACGCCATCGTATCCAGGACCACAGTACCCGACACCAGTCTTCCCGACACCGCAATACCCGATGCCTGGTTTTCTGCCGCTGGGTTTCAGATACTCTCTGTATGGATATAATCCATACCCTTATCCCCCCCCTCCTCCTCCACCGCCCCCTCAGCCGCCGGTGGATTTGCAGGAGACTCTGGCCTCCTGGTGGGCTGAGGCTGAGGCTCAGCTCACCAGAGAGGTGGAGAGCCGCCTACCGATGACGGTGCCGACCCAGGTTCCTGTACGTCCACGGTGGCACATTCCCTCACCACCTCCGGACACTAGGACTATTCCCTCTGGGTCCAGAGAGGGGCAGGACACGCTTCCCCGAGGGTTTCCCAAGGGGTCCGTTCCTCCCCCGGTTCGGGAAAGGGAGTATTTTTCTTCTTCTTCTTCCTCTTCCTCCTCGGGCTCCTCCGACGGTTGCTCCAAAAGGGACGACGAGCCATGCTCTTCGTCGAAGCCCAGGCCAAGGACTCCTCCGAAGTCGTCTCCGGAAGATCCTTCCTTTACGGAGTTGCTATGCAAAATCCAGGAGGTTCATCAGTGGCAATCTTTGGAACCAGACCCTCAGCGGTTGAAACTCGCCGAGCATCTGGATCTGCCCGTGACAGCTCCCACCTTGGTGCCACCCTGGATAGAGCCTCATGCCAACCTTGTTACCACCATTTGGAAACAGCCGTCGGCTCTAGCCCCACTTCCGTGGAAGTCGAACAGGTTATACCAGGCTCCCGAGGGTGTTGACTTCTTAGTTTCTCACCCTCTTGCCGACTCGGTAGTGATTAGCACCGCTGACGGCCGGTCGGCTAACCCTAAACACCTTAGCTCATCGCCACCTGACAAAGAATCCTGCCTACTGGACCAGTATGGTGTTAGATTTTTCGTTTTCCACACTGGGGATCATGGCCCTGAACTATGTCGGTAATAGGGGGGATTACCAGAAGGCTATCTTTACTCAGGTGGAAGCTAATCGGACCTCGACTCCTGGTTTTCAGGAGTTGGCTGATCTTGTCCAGTCTGTATGTTCGGCTATCGGCTACTTGTAGGACTGGCTGCTGGGACACTGTTGGGTGGAGCTCACTTCATGGCTTCACGCCACGCTTGGCTCCGTGTGTCAGGTTGGTCCTAGGTGCAATCCTGTCCAGAAGTGCCTTCTGGGGTCGGTGCTTTTTCGGAGGTGATGTCAAGGACATCATCACCGAAGTTGTAGGAGAAGGATGCACGAAACCGCTGACCCCATGTACCATCCCACTCATCCACAGCTGGCCTTTCAAGGACGGAATCGCCCATGCGAAATCACAGGAAAGCGGCCACAAACGCCGGGCTCCCAGCTGCTAAGCCCCCCGCCCAAAAGCAGTGGGTGCTTCAGCTGCAGCGCTGCCCCACACCACCTGACTCCTCTCCCTCCCACAGCCTCCAGGTTCCCGGAGAAACCAGTAGGAGGGGGGTTTTCTTTCCACCTTCTGGGTTGGGAGAGGATAACATTAGATGCTTGGGTGCTCCAGATGATCTTAGAAGGACACTCAATAGAGTTTCTACAGAAACCGCCTCGTCACCCCACCCCCCTCCAAAGTCATCGTATTCACAGGAGCATCTTCTCTTGGTCCAGGAAAAGATTTCAGCTTTGTTACTGAAAGAAGCGATAGAATCCGTCCCTCTTCATCTTCGAGGGATGGGTTACTATTCCCACTTCTTCCTGGTCCCAAAGAAGACAGGAGATCTAAGACCCATTCTAGATCTCAGCTCCCTGAATCTTTTTGTGGCATACAAAAGGTTCAGAATGCTCTCTTTGCAGAGCCTTCTGCCCCTCCTCCGTTCGGGACAATGGCTGTGCTCTCTGGATATGCAGGATGCTTACCTGCACATTTCCATTCGCCCATCTCACCTCAGATATCTTCATTTTGCGTTCCAGGGGGACCACTACCAGTTCAAGGCACTTCCATTTGGCCTATCCTTGGCTCCCCGAGTATTTACCAAATGCCTTGCGGTGGTGGCGGCCTACCCGTATACTTGGGGGGTGCAGGTTTTCCCGTACCTGGACGATTGGCTCCTGACGGCCTCGTCCAGGGAGGAACTCTTGCGCTGCCTCGCTCTAACCCAACAGGTTTTTGCCTGCCTGGGTATTACCGTCAACCATTCCAAGTCTCACTTGATCCCATCCCAGAGACTACAATTTATAGGAGCGATCCTAGACACGACTATTGGCAGGGCCTTCCTGCCACTGGACTGGGCGTCCACCCTCCAGACTCAGATAAGTCTGTTGTCTGGCCGCAGGTGGGTCAGTGCAAGATCGGTCCTTCGCCTTCTCGGGCTCATGGCAGCTGCTATCTCAACAGTCCGTCGCGCTCGCCTCCACATGAAAGTTTCTCAGTGGACACTCCACTCCCAATGGGATCAACTAGTGGACGACTTAGATCACCCAGTTCTAGTCTCCTTGCCGATGCTTTGAGACTTGCAATGGTGGATGGTCTGAGAGAACCTGCTTCGAGGAGTTCCTTTCTGTCTTCCTCCCCCCTCCCAGACTCTAAACCACAGACGCCTTAGGCGAAGGTTGGGGAGCCCATCTTGGTCCCCATTGGACCCAGGGCTCTTAGTCCAAGTTCGAACAGACACTCCACATCAATGTGCTCGAGCTTCGGGCAGTGTTGTACGCTCTCCAGGCCCTTCACCTGTACATTCTTCCCGGCCACCTAGCCATCCAGACAGACAATATGTGCGTGGTTTGGTACATCAACAAACAGGGGGGTACTCAGTCCTACCCTCTTTGCAGGGAAGCAATGAGGGTTTGGGATTGGGCAACACAACATGACCTTCACCTCACGGCAATTCATGTTCCGGGAACCGACAACACCTTGGCAGACAAGCTAAGTCTCTCATCCGCCCTGGCTCACGAGTGGGAACTGGACCAGGGGGTCCTAGAAGGTATCTTCCAACACTGAGGAACACCACAGATTGACCTGTTCACTTCTCCTCTAAACGCAAAGCTTCCCGACTTCTGCTCGCTCGTTCCAGAGTGAGGCGTTTTCTGGAGAGACACACTGTCTCTAGACTGGAAGGACAGATTCGTCTATGCCTTTCCCCCAATTCCTCTTATCCTATGAGTCTTACAGAAACTAGTTTCAGAAGGAGCATGAATGATTCTGATTGCTCCTTTCTGGCCCAGGCAAGTTTGGTTCTCTCTTCTACAGCAATACTCAGAGGATCATCCTCTTCCTCTATCATGAGGTTTGCTGACCCAGGATCAGGGAACTCTGGTCCATCTAGGTCTCAAGTCACTTCAGCTGCATGCATGGCTCCTGCAGACTTAGCTCACTCTCGCTTTGGGGTTTCTCCCCAAGTAGCGAAGATTTTGGTGGAGGCTAGAAAACCCTCTACTAGATCTACTTACGCCATGAAGTGGAAAAGGTTCACTGTCTGGGCTGCTTCTAAGGACGTGGAACCCTTTTCCTGTTCAGCTGGGCTTCTGCTGGAGTACCTACGCCATCTTTTTGACCTGGGTCTTAGTCATTCTTCTCTGAATGTCCACATGGCGGCCATCTCGGCCTATCATGTTCCCTTTGCAGACAAGACTTTTGCTCAACTGGAGGTCTCTAAGACTTTCCTTAGAGGGGGTCCTCCATCTGAGACCTCCTATACGTACTCCTGCCCCACCTTGGGATTTGAACTTTGTTCTCAAGAAGCTTACTCTGCCTCCTTTTGAACCGGCAGCTTCTGCAGACTTGAAGTTCCTTTCATGGAAGACTGTCTTCCTGGAGGCCATTACTTCCGCTTTGAGAATTTCCGAGCTCCAGGCCCTGATGTGTAAAATTCCATACTTGATTTTTCACAAGGAACGTGTGGCTCTGCGGACTAACCCTAAGTTTCTCCCTAAGGTAGTAGCGGAGTCTACTCTGAACCAGTCCATAGAGTTACCCACCTTCTTTACGCAGTACTCCAATCAAGGGGAGTATTTACTCCATACTATGGACGTTCACCGGATTCTGAGATACTACACTAACAGGACAAAAGATCTCAGGAAGACCGATCAATTATTTGTCTCTCTTGCACCCAAAAGAGAGGGCAATGCTGTGTCTAAGCAATGCCTATCCAAATGGTTGGCTTATTGCATCACTTTCTGTTATGACAAGTACAACAAGAACCTGCCGGGTCAAGTAAGAGGCCAGTCCACCAGGGGAGTTGCTGCCTCAGCGGCTTGTTTCAAGAATGTGTCAGCGGCAGACATCTGTGTTGCTGCTACCTGGACCTCCGTCCATACCTTTACAAAACATTACAGTTTGGATATTGCCTCTCGCCGTAGAGCAGGCTTCGGGCTGGCTGTTCTGCAAGGCCTCCTATCTTAAGACTTGCACAGCTAGAGGTTCCATTTGGAGTAGAATTCCTCCTCCCGTATGCTTCTCCTTGTTCCAGACTGCTTGGGACTCAGTCCTATATGTAATTACCTACTGCAAGAGCCCTCTCGAAGTAAGATAGTACAGTTACGCAAGAACTTACCGTAACAGTAGATCTTCGAGAGAGGCTCTTGCAGTAGGTCATACCTTCCCGCCCTCCATCCCCTAAGCTTTTTCAGCTCCTTTTCATTGAGAGAACTATCTGCTCCTCTCTTATCCATCCTCTTTGGCCTGTGGCGGGAAGAACTGGAAGGTGAAGTCAGGGACGCCCATCTATACCCGGCGTATCCTGGCGCCCGGTCCACCTGATCTGGAGGCGGTCCTCGCCAGGGACTGCTGGCTTGAAATTTTTCCGTGGGGTCCTGCCACCTGCCGACGTCAGTCCTATATGTAATTACCTACTGCAAGAGCCTCTCTTGAAGATCTACTGTTATGGTAAGTTCTTGCATAACTGTTCTTTACATGTAGTACCCATAATACTTTGTGTAGAAACTGTGTCATGGGAGTGATCAAGACAAGGAAGTCCGCACTAAAAAAAAAAAAACAAAGCCACATACTGACACTTTTGTTTATTCCTGAAGCCATGCAGAAATCTGAATAGCAACTACATGTTCTTAAAAGTGCAAAATAACGTCATCCAGAGTGCCCTGGCATTTCGCTCCCCACAAGAACTTTGTCAGAGGGACCCCCTGACAAATTTCATGGGTAAAGCAAAGCACCGGGGCAGTTTGGATGTGCTGTATGGCACTATTTTGCAACTTGTACATACGTTTTACACTTTAAAAACATGCATTTGCTATCCTGATTTCTGCTGTGTTTCATGAATAAACAAGCAACAATGAGTGTGAGCTTCCTTGTTTTGATTGTGTCCATTTATGCGCTAGCCACCCAACATGGGCGCGACCTCCACTCCTTGGTTTAACTGTTTAAAGGGCCATGCCCAAGAGTGGCACATACTACATATATGGTCAAAGATGTGCAGACTGGTTTGAAAGAAAATATGTGCCCCCCCCCCCCCACCAACTTCAGTCAACTCAATCTATCAGCTTTATTTTTAGCGCTGTTCCTATGATCACAGTGCTGTACAATTAATAAAATCCAATACAGTAATGCATAATATGAGATAAAACAATAATAAAAAAGCAGATTATCATAGAGTTAAAATATTACAAATCTGAACAGAACACTAGCTTACATTTAGCTCCGGAAAAGTTAACTCAAGCAAGTGGGTCTTTAACGCAGTTTTAAAACTCTCGGTGGTCAGGCACTCTCTGATCCGATGAGGTAGCTGGTTACATATGAACATGCAAACATAAAATTTAAGGAAAGGGAGAAGACAGGCTGGCCCGGTGGCACAGAGGGCTGAGGTGCTGGACGCCTTGCCTCTCGTCATGCCAGCGACCAGTGTTCAGGAACGAAGCATGGGCCATCGGAGGTCGGCATGGGGGGGGGAGCGGTGCAGGATTGAGCTGCCGACAGGCAACTCTCTGGGGAGTTATATGTGCTTCCCTCGGCTCTTGACTGTCTCACGGTGGAGGCCAGGGGGCAGTGCAAGCTGAGGGAGGCAGGGCGCTAGGCCAGTGGAGTGGGAGGAAGGGGCCATGACTGGAGCAAGAGGGCGCATGCGTGCCTCCACGCACTTGCACCTCTCTATTTGGGGCCCTGGGTAACTGGGGAAGGGAGAAAATGTGGAAAATCGGGGGCTGCAGCAGGATGATGCCTCCGGGCTGGCTCCTGGGGTCCGCCAGGACACGCATCGTGTTCAAGATCCCGAACGACCCCAGCATCCGGTAGGGTTGGCAGACAAGCAGCTGTGACCCGCTGCAGTAGGATAAACACTTATATGGAAAAAAAAAATGGAAAGGAAGAAGACTGTTTGTCCATTGTCTTCTGTCCCTCCCACCAGTTAAGTATGAATATCCTGTCACCCTATTTTCTTCAAAGTACCTCTCAAAGACCAAGATTAAACGTAGCTATGGTATCTCTAAATTTCTAAACTGCAGCTTCCCATCAGCAGTGTTTGGACTGGGTCTGTCGTCGCGGGGTCTGTACATAGCATCTGGATTACAGAAGCACAGGTGATCGGTGAGACCCATTTTGCTTATTAAATCTCCTGCTTCCCCTGCTGCTCTCAGCCTCGAGAGATTCTGGAATTCTGTTGTGGCTCTGGTTGCAAAGGGTTGGGTTGCGGTACAGCAGGACCAACCAAATAAAAGCAAAGATTACATAAAAAGCAGGAAGTGAAAAATGTGTCTATACACAAAAAGCGACTAGGATGCAGTTCTGCACTCGTGAGTTTTTTCTGATACACATTCCCCTTTAACCACACCTGTTTTATCTTTATGTAGGTGTCTGCAGTCCACAAAGCACAACTACAGATCCGGCACAAGAGAGTCAATCAGCTCACTTGGCTTCAACCCAGCAATGTATGGAAGAGGCGAGATCAGAGACTCATGCTGTTGGGGTCTACGAACCTGGACAGTTGGCTACTGGCATCAGTGTCTCCTACCATGACATGGCCCTCGGCTCGCCTCAAGTTGCCCAAGCTGTAGAGTAGATGAGAAGCAAAGACTGGAATTGTGTGTAGGCTGGATGAGCTGCCGAACAGGCGGCTGGAAGCGTAGTGGCTGACATAATGCACTGTCCGACAAGGGACCATAAAACACAGCAAGAATGAACAGACTAGCTCTGGAGAGGATTGCTCATGTTCAGTTTGCTTTCTTTTTTAAATTTTCTTTTTGTTATTTTCTGTTAAACAGTACAATAAATTCCATACAGGGAACAAACTTTTTCAGTACCAGTACACGAGTGCTGTGTATATCCCTTTTTATTTTCTTCAGGTATATTTTACTGAGTTTCAATGCTCAATAAAGATATCTGATATACATGTTTATACAACACCTGTGGGTGTCTGTTCAGGAAGATATTTGAGACATCTCAAAGACCACATTTGAGCATATCTGATATTTTGGGTATGTCACAATGGATATTTTTTTCATGCTGGGTATGTCACAAAAGGTTCGGAGCTCATTTAGAATGTTCGGCCTCAGTAGCAGTACTAACTATATTTAAATGCAAATAACTTTAAAATGATAGCATGCTACTGTGAACATGAAGGTTGTTCAGCAGAAAAATACCTACAAAATGAGTGGTGTTTCATTTATAGCTACCTTTTTTTATAATTAGCAAAAAATCAGCCGAGAATTAATTTTTCAGTTTTTCGACAAATATGAATAACTTCAGTGAAAAATGATAGCATGGTACTGTGAGCACGAAATTTGTACAACACAAAAAGATCTACAAAGTGAGTGGTGTTTCACTTACAGATACCTTTTAGATTTTATTTATAATTAGCAAAAAACAGCAGAAAATAAAAATTTTTTTGTTTCGCTTTTTGCAACAAACAAATGCAAATAACTTTAAAATGGAAAAAAGAGAGACCCACACTTGTACAAATCACATATGACATGGATGGGAGTGAGATAACAGAAATGTCTTCAGTCGCTGTCACTGAACTCTTGTATCCCAGATATCAAGAGTTCAGTGACAGCTTGTGAAGATATTTGTGCTGCCTCACTCCTGCCCATGTCATATCCCGTATTTAGGCACATTTTTTTAAGTGCACATCTGTTCTGTTAAAAACCTGAACAACTTACTACACAAGATTAATTAATAAACAAATAAAGCAACCTGAAAGACTGACTTGATTTATGCAGATCTTTTAATGAGCATCTTATGTCAAGTGCTTCTGTGTATAATTCACGATCCAAACTTTATTTCTGATAGTTCTGTGTTATGGCTCCACATTGGGGTCTACAGTGAAGCCATCCATGAGCGTTCCATTTTCTCTATTGTCATACAGTCTTTCAGAGCCCTTGGGCAAGCTAACTCTGCTACTACCATGGCTAAGTATACAAAGAGAACTTAAAAGTAGTCCTCCCACCCATAATCTCCTAACAGAGTTGCCCTGCTATGAGTAATGTTTATCTTAGCTCCTAATATCTCTACCAGGGTTCTTTCTATGCCAGTCCAAAAGGCCTTAAGACATGGACATTCAAACATCATGTGTAGCAGGTGAGCACTGTCTTGAGCACCCCTCAGACATTTCTCATCATACCAATTTGATAACTTTTTAGGTTGGCCAAAGTGTAGTTTGCACTTTGTAGCATAAACTGTATAAGCTTAAACTTACCTTTGATAGGCATCTGTCAGCCATTCTCGTGCATATCTATACCCAGTCTGCATCGGTAATCTCCACACCCAAGGACTCCACCCACCTGATTGTGTTTTTGTACCAACTGGTTACTACTGAACTCATTAATTTGCTAGTTAAGTTGGTGACCAACCTCTGGTGTCACCTGCACTGTCTAATATACATGCCATCTCGGAAGGCTCCTGTACATTATAGGAGTTCACCAAGACATTGCAAAGAAAATGCTTCAACTGGACATTTTTCAACTGGTCTGTAATTGGTATCCCATATTTTTGCCTAAATACATCAAGTGACAGAAGACGACACCCTTCACTTAACTGGCCCAGTACAGCCGCTCCTTTATCGTCCCAGATTTTGAACCCTAAGGCTCATAGAAATTTAGGGTATAGGGGACTGGGCCATAAAGGTGATGGTACTGTGTCCCTTGCTGGTATCCCCTTGTATCTGTGAACTTCATGCTACACCTCCAGCAAATGTCTCTGCACTTTTTTTATTATTAATGGAGGTTCTTTATAACAGGTCTCTCTGCAGTGGCCTTTCAGGCCATGCCCTTTCCAGCAGGATGTCTTCATTTTGGTAATGCATATTGTACCATCCCCTCAGACCTGCTGGCTGGGCAGCACAGTAGAAATTCCTAAAGTGAGGCACCCCTGTTCCATCCTATCCATCATTTTGTGTGAGCTGCTCGAATGTTATTCTTGGGTTTTTGTTACTTCACAGCCAGACTGTGGCGCAGGCCCTTAATTGCTTAAAGCAGGAAATGGGTATGCTCATCGAGAGAACCTGGAATAGTTACAAAAACTTTGGAAGTATGGACATGTTGAGTATGTTTGCGCTTGCTGTCAATGTAATGTGTTTGTCATTTTCTGCATAGTTGTATTGTTTTGTTAAGAAAAGGTGGGTCATTAGCCTGGAAGATGTCTTGTACCTTGCTTTTACTGTTCCTTAAATACTTAAATCATTCCTCAGTCCATTGGAAGGGAAGAACCTGATGAAGATCACCATGCAGTCAGTTACACAAGGGCATTACTTTGTATATCCAGTCCTCTTACCAAAAGAGGCTAGTGACTTTACCAGGGCCAGTAGAGATTGCTAAGGCTTAGTTACACACACCAGTAAATTGTCTGTATAAAGAAAGACTTTTACTGTCGTTTCTGCCAGTGTAACTCCTTGAATCTCCTCCTGGGTTTTAATTTCCTGTGCCAGGGGTTCTAAGGCTATGTCAAACAATAGTGACGAGAGGGAATACACCTGTCGGGTCCCCCTCCACAAAGTAAATTGATCAAAAACCCATGCATTTGTCTGTACTGCTGTTGGCTTCTGATACAGAACCTTAACCCAGCTAAGAAACTTTGCTCCAAACCCCAAATGTGTCATCATGCACCAGAGGTGGTCCCACTCTAATCATAATCAAGGGGAGTGGAGCAGCAAGATGCCCATGGTGTTGCTCCTCTCCAAACAGCTCCTGCAAATGCCGGTTCATTTTTAAAATGCAACAAACTAGCTTTTAACTTTTTTCCTCACTTGGACGTTAAAATTAAGCTGGCTTTTTTTACCACTATAGCAAACGTGGTAATGGAAATTGGGACCGAACAGGCCCACTGTGTGTACAGTTCATGAAGGCTAGAGTTTGGCATCTGATGCTACTATTGAGCTCTGTTTTGGCTGCCGACAGACAGACTGCTAGTGATGCTGTTTATAAGGCTCAATGAGTAACTAAATGGAATATTACCCAAATTTCAAGATTGAGAAGTAAAAGTGAACGGCACTGTCGGGATGCCATGGACTCTTGGAGCTGGTGTTGCCTGGTGAAAAACCTGGAGGAAAAAACGAGAGAATATGACTATCTACAAACTCAGTATTGTATATGGAAGGTAAGCTAATGTTGCCTGAGAGGCTAGCGGGTTCTTTTTTATCCATGCTTAAATACTACGCTCAGTGGAGTGCTTTTCTCTTTTCTTTTGCAGTGTTGCCGAGACTGAGAGATGTGAAATGGTCCTTGTGGAAAATGATTCATGGCCTGATCTGGCGGAAGAAAAAACTCCAGATGACCTGACTTTGGAAATTAGGTTTTGGGAAATACTAACCATGGAGCCCTATTGACATAGAGAGACTGTTCTTTGGACCTAGACATGTCTCCATGGTTGCTGGTGTTACTCTACACAGACCTACAACTTTCAATAGAGAGAGATCATGAATTCCCTCCCCAAAAGGTATTGTTCTCTACTGTTCTGATGGACCATGTTAAATGATCGAAGTAAATGGTGCCAAGGCGTGTAGGAGCCAAGGAAAGTTAAATAATTTCTCTAGCTTATGATATGAAATACTTCTACAAACCAGGAAGCAAAAGGCTTGGTAGCCACAACAATTTTTTCTGCAAAGGTACCTGCAGAACAGCTAAACTGACTACTAGTGAAGGAGATGGGCACAAATTCAGCAGACCCCAATTATACGTGCCCTGCTATCTTTACGGAATATTGTTAGTGGTAAGTCAAGACGAGCAGCCTGAGAAAACATCCCTCACAGCTAGAGGTAAAAAAACTTCTTAAAATTCCCTTGGGGTAGAGCACAGACAGAACTTTTAAGTACTACTGTTTTTTGTGTGTGTGTGTGTGTGCTTGCAGAAGCTTTAAAGCCCTGATTACTGGTACAGGGCAACTTTCAAGCACATAAATGTTTTCTCTGGATGAACTGACATTGCCAGAGTTATAAAAGACTATATAGATATTTCTGGCTTTTGTACTCCATACTTTTTCAATTGCAGGAGTAGCCGGGATTATGTGGGGGAAGAGCTCCTCCCCCACAGCCTACTTAATGGAAGCAGCTGGCTCCCGCTCTGCTTAGGGCGAGTCGCACCCGGCACTCGCTCCTTGTTGCTGATGGTCTGCGGCTGTGCCCCTTTCTTCTGTTCTTGTCCCCCCCCCTCCCGGTTTCCTTTCTAGTTTGTTTCGTCCTTGTGCCTTTCGTCCTGTTTTTTCCCTTTACTTTTCTCTGTGTGTTGCTTGGGGTAGTGGTCTTTTCTTCAGATCTGTGTCCCACCCAGCCTGGAGGTCCTTCGTTCCTATATTTTACTGCATCATACTGGCCTGCTTCTACGACCTGCCTTCGCCTTTGGGCTGGGAAGTTTACCTCATCTTCTGCTTCTACAACCTGCCTTCGCCCATCGGGCTGGGAGGTTTTCCTACTACTCTTCTGCGTCTCCGACCTGCCTTCGCCCATCAGGCTCTGAGGTTTACCTACTACTCAACTGCTTCTGCAACCTGCCTCCACCCATCGGGCTGGGAGGTTTACCTACTTCTGTTCTACTTCTGCCTCACCAGATCGGGGCCTGGAGATTCCGCATTCTACTATTTGCCTACCTGCTGCCGTGTCCTCCAGCCGGAAGCTCCTTTATTGGATCTGCATCTGGCCGTTTCTTCATTCCTCTCTACTCTTGGATGCTTTGCCCTGTTGCTTCAGCCATGTGGAATTGCTGCTGCTTCACCCCTTTCCAGGACATTTAGTTGCGCCTCTCATCAAGACCTTATCCTGATTGTGCTCTTCCGCTTTTGAACCTGTGCCTACACTACTCCATTTATCTCAGCCTCTTCAGTTATCTCCATCCAGGACTCTTCTGCTCGACTATTCGGATCTCGTCTCGTTGTTGCTGCATCAACCATTGCATACCTATAGTTTCGAATTCTATTTCTCGTCACGTTGCCATCTCTATGCCACGGTCTCTTCAATGCGATCCCTCCCATCCTTGATCTAATGGATACGTCAGTCCTCGGCACCTTTCCATTTCTACATCTGCCTTATAAATGCAGTGCTACTCTGCTCTAACCTGACTCAAGATACGTCTCTTGGAAGCGGTATACCACGCACTATTCCTACTGGCTGACCTCTGTAGGTCTGGCTGCATTTTCCAGTTACCTGGAGCTAGTCGCGCCTCTCATTACCTCTCCAGCTGATGGAACAGCTGCGCTACTTGCCAAGGGACTAACTGCCACGCTCTATTCTTCCAGCAAACTTCCATGGGTCTGACTGCGTTTCCCATCCTGTAATCAGCCACCTCTCTCTCTCTGTCTCTCTCTCTCTCTCTCTCTCTCCTACCTCACCAGCTGTCGGTTCAGCTGCACTTTCTTCAGGGGCTGATTGCCACGTCCTGTTCCTTCTCCTGTGCCTTCGTGGGTGCAATCCCTGCTCCTGTTACCTCTCACCTCGGATTAGCAGTCCAACTGACCTGCTTTCTTTTGGGCTCACCATATTCTACTACTTGGATGCTTCATACCTCACACCAGTGTCTCCGATTATCCTCTACAGCTTGCCATTATTCCAGCTCAGCTCTACAGCCGTTGCTTTCATATCAGTTCCTAAGACTATACTTCACTTATCAGAACTGGATTCATCAGTCGGTAGCCTGGCTACAAGCCTTCTCATTACACATACTGTACAAGCCCTCTATCAGAAATCAGGAAGTCGTACTGCTTCTATTCATCCTGCCTCGTTGACGTCAAGTTTGGATGCAACTATCTGAGTTTGGTCTCCTGTATTGAATTCGTCCGTCATCAACGTCATCTTCACTGTCATACATTTCCTGGATTATGCCCTCTATAAACTGAAGTTCGGAAGAAGGTTCTTCATATTCACTTTCCATCATTCTGAATTATATATGGATTCTCGGACTTGGACTTTATTAGAAGGAAATAACTTCACTGGACATGTACAATTTAGTTCTTCTTAAGCTCTGTTTATCTGTATTAAATTCTACAAATTAGAATTCAGATTTGGCTGATTAATTTAGTTTAATCAGGATCTCTCTCCTTTAGTGTGCCCAGAAGGACAGGCAGGTCAGTAACCATGGGTCCTCAAAGGTTCCCCCAAGAGGTTTTTCCTCTCCTGAGTGCTACTGATCACACTCTCCAGAGTTGGAGGAGTTGATCATCTATTCCTTTCATTATTAGGTGTTGTCATGCACGACTCTTCAGCATTCAGTTAAAGAACAATCGTTGATATAGATATTCTTTTTTGGGGCTTTCATAATTCTAAACCAAGCTTCCTTCCTACAGGTGGGATACAGAGAAAGGCCAAAACCATCACATATTATCAAATAACTCAATTCAAGCATCCAAGTACCGAAGCACAAACATTCTATAATACTACCTAATGAACATTGTCCTCTTAATGCTGGCCTCTGTATCCAACAACCATCTACATGTTACATAAGCACTGAGCTATGAACCACACATAATTGCAGGAGTAGCCGGGATTATGTGGGGGAAGATCTCCTCCCCCACAGCCTACTTAATGGAAGCAGCTGGCTCCCGCTCTGCTTAGAGCGAGTCGCACTCACCCACCATCCTCCCCGATATGTCCTTCTTCTGCGGCACTCTTGTCCCACTGGGGGGGGGGGGCTTTCACAACTCTAAACCAAGCTTCCTTCCTACAGGTGGGATACAGAGAAAGGCCAAAACCATCAAATATTACCAAACAACTCAATCCAAGCATCCAAGTACCTAAGCACAAACATGCTATACTAGTACCTAATGAACATTGCCCTCTTAATGCTGGCCTCTGTATCCAACAACCATCTACATGTTACATAAGCACTGAGCTATGAACCACACATAATGAATACCACACTACTCGCCCTAAGTGAATTTTATATTAAAGGCAGCAGGCACTTATCTGAAGTCAAAGAAATCTGAAAACAATTTGAAACTGCCTGAATTATCTGAAATTATACTGAGTGTAATGAATTCCATACTGATTTCTTTTATCCAAGAACCATTTTATTTCTTTATTTGTGGATACGAACTGCTAAGCTGTTGTCAGAACTGTTATACGAAGCTATGCATCCTTCCTTTTATTTTGTGAGTTTGTTTTTAGCGAGTGTTACATGTGACATTTATGGACTCGCAATTTATTGTTTGGTAATATATTGCATTTGATTAACTCAAATTACTGTCAAACTTAGGAAGCAGACAGGGAGATATAAGGTATATTTTGTTTAAACTTTATTATTTTAGTCTGTTAATTATACATACTTCTGCATTTCTTCCTGATATTTTGATTTACTCCTCAGTATTAGGTGAGTAGAGAATGTATAGGTGACTATATCCAAGGCCTTGTCAAGTAAGTGCTTAACTCCTTTGGTCCCGTAGCCACCATATGGCATCAGAACCATCCGTTGCTGAACCCGACCCAAAATGACCACCAGGAGAAAATGGTATCTACATATTGAGGTTGCAGAGGAGTTTTAATTTGATCAAAATGATCTTCCTACAGTGGATGCAGGTTTAATAGTTTCAGGCTGGGCCAGTAAGAGGCTATAGGTATAAGGAGAGGACGGTGAAACTGATGGCTTGCAAGCCTTTTGTGTTTAGGAAGGCTTATTAGGAGATGCATTTACGACTGTTCTGAGGACTGCTATGGTGATGGCAGTGAGGGCTGTTTCCCCTTGTAGTATAAAGGTCGTTCCCTCTTTTATAGTCCATTCAAAAGGTGGACCTCTTTAAGTGGTAATGACTCTCTGTTTGGCCTAAAAAAACTAAATTTAGCTGGATATAAGCACTTATGTCAGCTAGTACTGTCTGACGACTATACGGCAGTATGCCTGAATTTGACTTGACCCAGTGGGAATGGGATTAGGTTATCCTTTGGATTTTCTTCTTGAATCTGTAATTTCTTTTATTGCACCTTGTTTTTTTTGTTTGTTTGTTTTTACTTACTTCTGAGATAATACTAATGACCTCTGTGCACTGAATTTATCCTGGATAGTCATTCTACTAGGATCTAAACAAGTAATTATGAATAAAAGAAAATAAAAATGAGGAGGTTGCTTTTCATTCTCCACTTCCCCTATGGTTGTATAAACACATCATTTATAAATATTTTAATAATACCGACAATCAGTAAGTTACTTTATTTCAAAGGTGATCAATATTTTTTGGCTGACGTTTATTATATATGGTCATTCTATGCAAGCAAGTGCTGGCTGAATTCTTACTACCTCTGGTTTAATAGCCTCAGGCAACTGCTTCCTGTCAATTATTTTGTATTAATTATGTGTGAGCAGTGTCAGTGGCTCAGCAGTGGCACACGTGCCTCTGAGGCTGGGAGATCAGAAGGCTGTGGGTTCTATCCCCACACCAGGCACTTGGGTTAAATCCCAATACTGACACTGTAGTGCAGCATGAGGGGGATGCTGCACTCCTGAGGTGCCGTCTTTTGGGTGAGATGTCAAACCGAGGTCCCATCTGCCTGTTCTGGTGGTAGTTCAGGTGGATGTTAAAGATCCTATGGCACTTCCTGAAAAGAGCAGGGAGTTTCCCTGGTGCCCTGGCCAAATTCCCCATTCATTAACAATATCACCAACAGCTTAATCTGGTTCAAGGTCAATTGGCATTCATCTGTATCCCCCTCCACCAGGTTGTGCCTAAAAATAGGCAGAATTTGTCAAGTGTGCTTACCAGGTCAAGAAAAACTAAATAAATAAATGTTGAATTACATTATATGTATATATTGTGTATGGAATGTTGACATTTTTTTTTAGCATATTGTAAAGGCATATAGCTAAGCAATGGTGCCTATGCATGATTGGGTGGGAACTATGCACTGGAGGCACATATCCTGCCTGCGTAGCTCCATGGCCCTGGACAGGAGCCAGGTACGTGGTATTCACGACCACAGGCACCTGCAGGGCACCTTCCACGGTCCCGCCCCAGTACACAAGACTGCGCGGGGTGGCCGGGCAGAGTTGTGGACCCTGGCGGACATCCAATCAGACGCTCAACCTGGGTCCCAGAGTGGATCCCTTGCACAGGTAGATGCGGAGCTGTGTGGGTGAATAGCTACTGCATGCACCAAGCCCTGCACACCAAGGCCTCATTGTCCAGAGACCCCCCTGCCCATTACCTGTCCCCATGACACTTCCAGATGCACATCGACCCCCCCCCGCTGAGTCCCATCTCTGTGTGCATATGACCCCACACACACAACCGAGCCCCGTCATGGTTAGCAGCCTGACGAGACCCCACACACATCTGAGCCCCGTCTGTGTGCGATGAATGACTCCCCTGACCTTTGCATGCCCTGGCACAGTAGGTGATGTAACCCCCCCCATGCCCAGAGCCCCATTGGGATGGTCCTGAATCCGTACATCTGTGCCTGCCCCCCCGATCTCCGAACCTGGCTCCCCGACCCACTCATTGGTGAACAGTGGCCCCTGCAACACCGACATCTCCTCCCCTGTACCAGCAAGGCAGTGCCTTAGTTAGATGGATAGAGGCACATCCCTCCTCTCACCTCCTCGGCTGCCAGCCATCAGCTCATGCTGGGAGCATGCTGCTTATTTATGGCGGCATGCTCCCAGCGATGATTGGGCGGCTGGGGAGGTGTTAGAGGGATGTGCCACTGGCCGTCCCTAGCCACGGCATGGCCATGCTGGTACGGGGAATTGTGGAGGGATTGTCAGTGCTGCTGGGGTTGGGGGGCCACTGTCCACCTATGCAGACACTGGGGTTCCGAGATCAGGGTGTTCTGACCAGGGATATTAATTTATTACCCCATATGGCACAGGTTGCACCAGGAAAGGCACACTAAACTACAGTAGCCCGTTACCTGATGCATCCTGGAGACTGCTCCTCTGTGTTTGCCGGGGGAATGCCATGTATTGCACTGGGGACAGGGACAACAGGTGTTTGGGGAGTTAGGGATATGCATTTACAGGAACAGGGCAATCCGGGGGATTTGCCATGCATACTGGGTCAGGCAGTCTATTGGGGTGTCTGCCATGCACCTATGGACGGGCTGCCTTGTGTGTGTGTATGTGTGTCTGTTGGGGGCCTGCTGTGCACTTATGGGTTGGGGCTGCCATGTGTGTGTGAGGGGGAGATCTGCTGTGCAGTGATGGGGCAGGGGTGGGGGACTGACCAGGGGTCTGGTTATGTTTGGGGGGCAACCAGTCTGCTGTCGAGGCCAGCTGTAGGACCTGTGTCAGCAGGGCAGGGGGTGTACTGTTGTTATGGAAGGGTACATCCTGATGTAACCTGCACCCTACTATGCCCCACTGCGAGCAGCACTACGCGCCTTTGTGAATGGTACGTAGTACAAACATGCCCGTAACACACCTTCTGCTTGCCCCTAGTGCGTTGCTGTCTGCGCTGCCAGGAAATTGGGTGCATACAGGGATCGAGGGCCCTTTTCTGCATCCCCTGAGGAGATGCATTGGATGCAGGTGGTTACGATGCAGATGCATGTATGTAGACACTCCGCACATTCATGCATAGGGCTCAATAATTGTAAAGGTATGTAGCCGAGCACTAAAACCAACTATGAACTAATCAAGCAAAAGGTTTTTTGGCATCAAGTGATACCATCACTGGGCAGTCATTTGAGTGTTTTTGATCCCTAGATGGCAGCTGCATGAGTGTTCTCAGAGTTAAGGCTGTGTAGCTGCACAAGGGTTGAAGCACATATCCCCATATTTTGATATATCATCGGGGGAAATAGCAGAACATATCCAGCAGTGAATCCAACATAAAAACTGTGTTCTTGGCCCAGTAGCTAAATGACTAGGTCCGATATAAAGGAAAGTCGAACATTTTCTGAAAGTCCATAATCCTTAAGTGGATATATACACTGTATGGTCATCGTGGTTACATCTAATGGTGGCTTTTTTTTGTAGTCAAAAGTCGAAAACTGAGTCGTTCATTTTACAAACAGAAAGCAACACTGGCACAGCATACTGTGCAAACGGGTGAAATATCATTAACTGATATTGGAGCAGTGTTAAAAGTGGGGCAAAGAGCCCCTAGCTGCATATACTTGGACAGATTCACAACCCTGAAAATGACTGGCCTTGGAAAAGAAAACTGACATAGAGGGGAATATAAAGAAAAAACAGGTTACTCACCTGTAACAGTATATAACCCTCGGCTCTGCCCCATGATGCCAGATCTTGCCCGCTGGAAGCTAGGTTGTGCATCAAATCCGGGGAAATCAGGTGGGTCCTTGTGGATGAACAGAATATACCACTCCTAGAAATAGCAGTTACGTAAGAACTTACTGTAACAGTACATCTTCGAGAGAGGTTCTTGCAGTAGGTCTTCACAAGTAGGACTGCGCCCTCTAGCGTCGGGTCCACACGGCAAACTTGTAGCTAGCAGTCATCAGCGGGGACCGCCCTCTGTCATCAGGTGACATGACGTCAGCTCGACAGTAAAAGGGGGCAGTCCCACGCTCGCCCTCCAGTTCTTTTCCACCAGAGACTTAAGGATAGAAGTAGAAAGAAGGAGTAACAACTCCTGAGATCCTGTGCCTGGCTGAGCCAGATGACTAGACAGGAGAAAAGTAAATAAACTCCAGGAGCTGGGGGATAGGTGGGAGGGAAACTAGACCTACTGCAGGAACCTCTCTCGAAGATCTACTGTTACGGTAAGTTCTTATGTAACTGCTATATCTTACTTTGAGTGGGTTCCTGCAGTAGGCTGTACATATCCGACCGAATACCAAGCAGTCTGACAAAAAGGAGGAGTTGGAGATGAGGTTCTGGGAGGAGGAAAATGTCTGCCAACTAAGGGCTGTCTTAAGATAGAAGACCTTGCAATACTGTAAGGCCAAAACCAGCTTGACGCCTAGAGGCAATGTCCAGCCTGTAACGCGTAGTGAAGGTGTGGACAGAAGATCAAGTGGCCGCTGCACAAATATCCGCAGTGGACACATTCCAGAAAAAAGGTGATAGAAGTGGCCACGCTCATAGTGGAGTGACCTTTGACCGCCCCCAGAAGGGGTTTCTCATACTTCTGGTAAGGGTATTGGATACAGTTAGCCAGCCAGCTAGATAGTCTGTTTAGTGATCACCTTGCCCTGGCACTGGGAGGCAAAGGCCACAAAGAGCTGATTCGACTTTTGAACCACTTTAGTCCGAGAGGTATAATACCTCAAAATCCTGTGCACATCGAGTGTGTGCAGAAGATATTCTCCCCTGTTGGAATGCCCAGGGAAGAAAATGGGCAATTCAACACTTTGATTAAAAGTCATCTCTGAAACAACTCAGAAGAAAAGAAGGATTAGTCCACAGGACCACCAGGTCCTTGTGGAAAATTAAATAAGGCTCTCTACAAACTGGAGCCTGAAGCTCTGAAACCCTTTGAGCTGAAGTAACTGCAATCAAAAACAGCATCTTCCAAGCCAGGAAGTGCATTTCACAACTTGCTGCCAGTTCAAAAGGGGGCAAAGTAAGTTTTTCCAACATAAAATTAAGATCCTAGGGAGGACAAGAGTTCTGGACTGGAGGTTTGATGTGAAGGATCCCCTTCAAGAAAGTCTTGTAAACCTCTAGCTGAGCTAGGGTGTTGCCCTCTACCGGATGGTGGTAGGCCGACACCACAGAGAGATGGACCTTAAGTGAGGCATAACTAAGGCCCAATTAGTCTGAAAGATGTAAGAGATACTCTAACACCTGGGAGGCTGAGCAAGAAAAAGGGTCCAAGCACTTGGCTGTGGCCCAAATAGAAGATCTATTCCACTTCATGGCATAAGTGGATCTGGTAGAGGGTTTTCTGGCCTCCTCCAAGACCTGAGCCACCTGAGGGGACACTCCATAGCGAGAAATTGTTATGTCCACAGGTGCCGCGCATGAAGATGGAGAGACTTGAGACTTGGATGTACCAGGGTGCCCTGTTCCTGAAACAGAAGGTCATGAGATAGAGGCAGAGGAACCAATGGTTCTAGAACTACACAAAGTAAAGGCTGTTAACGTCCTAGCCAACTCCCTCAGTGACCACTCACCTATTCTTTGCTTCTGGTCCTCCCCCACGCTCAATCCTCCGTACAAAGCAACCCCCCGTCGACGCTTCCGCCCCGGGGGCCTAAACAAGCTAAAGCAGCACCTTGCCCAGCTCAATTGATCCCCGATCTCCCTCACAACGGATATAGATACTGCTCTAGCCTTCCTCACCAGTGCCTTCTGCAAGGCCTGTGACATCTTGGCCCCTGTCACCAACACCCACTCCAAGAGACGCACTGCTACCTGGATTTCCCCCTCCCTGATCCAACAACTGAAGCAGCGTGATAACCTATGGCACATTGCTGTTGAGACCGGCAGGTTAGCAGACAGGCAAGCCTATAATGCAGCTTGCAACCAGTGCACCTGGGCCATAAGACAAGCCAAAGCCAACTACTATCAAACCGCCTTGACCTCTTCCTGGGGCTCTGCCCGAGCCTTCTGGGATAACATAAAGGAGTTAAACGGGAAGACCCGCTCCCCTCCTCCCTCACAGATGGTTATTAATGGCACAATTAATACAGACCTATCCGATGTTGCTGACTGCCTTAACACAACTTTTTCTGACCTAAGTGCAGTCCTTCCTGCCCACTTCTTTGACCCCATCCCAGTAACCAACCACCCAGCTATTTCTCATCCCCCCTTTTCTCTTTAGGGCTATCTCCCCCCATGATGCTAAACCACTCCTCCTAAAAGCCCTCTCCTCCCACAACCCGAGTTATGACCCCCTTGACTCCAGGATACTCCGCCTAACACTGGCTGTCATGCTAGCCCCCCTCACTGACCTTCTTAATCGATCCCTGTGCCTCGGCCAATTCCCAAGTGCATGGAAATAGGCTGAAATCACCCCTATCCATAAAAAAGGAGACTACACAGTACCAAACAACTACAGACCTATCTCCATCTTCCCTGCCCCTCCCAAGGCTCTGGAGAAAATATTATCCACGCAACTTGTGGATTATCTATCCAACTACAACATACTGTGTCCAGAACAGCATGGCTTCCGCCCTGGTCACAGCACCACCACAGCCCTACTGGAGTTTTCCCACCAAATACACTCACCACTTGACTCCGGGGAGATTGCTGGGGCAGTGTTCATTGACCTATCCAAGGCCTTCGACACTGTGAGTCACCCATTAATGCTTGACACCCTCCGTCAGCTGGGATTCTCATTTGGCCCTCTGGCCTGGTTCTCCAGCTACCTCTGGGATAGATCCCAATGGGTCAAATTAAATGGAATCCTATCTACTGCACTTCCTGTACGCTCTGGGGTCCCACAAGGCTCCATTCTGGGCCCTACATTGTTCAGTCTCTTTTTAAACACCCTTCCCAGCTCTTGCACAGGCAAACTGCTTCTGTGTGCCGACGATGCAGTCCTAGTTGCCTCACACCCCGACCCATTCATTCTCCAGAGCTCCCTGCAACTGTCCTTCAGCCAAGCTGAAAAATGGTTCCTTGACCATCGCCTGGTTCTGAACCTCAAGAAGACAAAATCTATGATCTTTGCACACTGACAAAGTAACTCCAAAAATGCTCCCCTTTGCTTCATTCCTAGCACCCTCCACCCCCTTGAGCAGGTATCAACATACAAATACCTGGGCATCACCTTTGACTCTGCTTTCTCCTTCCATGCCCATATCAGTGCTTTGTCCTCTGCCATGAATGCCCGGATTGAACTCCTCTACCGTCACAAAGACTGCCTCCCCGAGTTCGCCCTACGGCTGGCTATCACTTCCTCCATCCTGTCATTGGTTGACTATGGACTCCCCACCTATGCAGCCGCTGACCCCACTGCCCTCACCAAAGTCCAGACCTCTATCAGCAAAGCCTGCAGGCTTCTGACCGGTGCCCCCAGCAGAACTCACACGTGCCAGCTCTACTTCATCTCAAACATACTCAATCTTGAAGAACGCCTGCAATATCACACCTGTATATACTGGCTAAAAAGGCTCTACTTGGGCTATGCCCCCCAGAAGTCGCCACACCGCTTCTACGGGCCTCCCACTCGGTCGCCACCCATAATACTACCAAAGCCACCTTCCAGGTGCCTGGAGCCAGGACCTCACTTGCCCAAAGGTCCTTTCACCACAGAGCACCTTCCTGGTATAACTCCTTCCCCATGCACGTCACAAACATCTCCAAAATCGGCCTCTTCAAAACCACCCTACAGAAACACCTCACTAGTACTCGGAGTTGTATATGCCTATCATAGGGCTTTCCGAGAGCACCTTTCAAAACCAACCTTTCCCTATAATATTACGTATGCACTAGTTTTCTCGATTAGCCTGTTTTCAGTCTGTACACCACATACTGTATCTTGTGTGACCCACTGGGACCCCTAATGACTTATTGGTGTGTGCTGTTCTGCAACTTGCCTATGTTTACTTGCTGTTTGAAATGCCTGCTATGTGTGCTGTTTGTATGTCACCTATGCTGTTCCCCACTGTCTTGCTTCACAAATATATTGTCTCCCCTCCCTGCGACGAGGTGCTTTTATAAATGAGTCTTTGACTCAAAGGTTTGTAAATCTGATATATGAATTAAATAAATAAAATAAAACTAGTTGTTGCAACAGCAGGAACCATATCTGCCAGAGCCACAGAAGAGCAATCAAGGTCATGTGTTCCCCCTCTGCCTGCAGTTTCAGAAGAACCTTCTGGATGAGAGGAAAGGAGTACCGAAAACTCCCTGTCCAGGATAGAGACAGTGCCTCTCCCCAAAAAGCACCATGCCCAGGAACGAGCGAGCAAAAGCTGGGCAGTTTTGCATTGGATGGGGATGCGAACAGATCTAGGTCTGGTTGACCCCACTGAAAAAATAGGTCTTCTACTACCTCCTGCTTTAGTTACCAATCGTGAGCCCTGGCTATTGATCGTCTGAGACTGTCCGCTAGGGTATTGTGAACCCCCGACACGTGGACTGCTGTCAGAGTCAAGATGTGCTGAATCGCCCAGTACCATACTCTCATTGCTTCTCTGCAAAGAGGATATGATCGGGTACCTCCCAGTTTGTTCAGATACCAGACAATGTCCATGTTGTCTGTCTGGATAAGAAGTGTTCCTGGATGAAGTAATGACTGGAAGGCCTGGAGAGCATAGAGGACTGCTCTTGTCTCCAGGATGTTGATGTGAAGATTCTCCTCTGTGGGAGACCAGGAACCAGGCATTCTGTGATCCTCTAGATGAGCTCCCCAACCCATACTGGAAGTATCTGAGGTAAGGGTTTGGGAAGGAGCTAACGTATTGCTATGAGTAAAAGAAAGCACCGGACAGGACTGTAAGACTGTGGTGTTCCACTGAGTTATTTGGTTCAGACATGACAATACTCTGCTGTTCTCTCCATTTACTACATTGGTCTGTTTGTGCCTGCCCTTCCCCCACCCCTGCCTGAACTATATGCACTATTTCATTAGTGGACTGTAAATTTCAGTTACGTACTTTAACTATCACTTTATTTTAAGCCATTTTTAGAGCCTGTTTAATAAGAGCTTTAGGAAATAATTGTTTTGGCTCCTATTGAAATACAGCCTTAGGCAGTAATTGCTCCAAATCATTTTGGGGGCATATAGGAGAAATAGTTTTATGGATAGTGCTAACGCCACTAATTTTCACAATATGTGTTTTCTAAAAACA
Source organism: Neoceratodus forsteri (assembly GCA_016271365.2). NCBI lineage: Eukaryota > Metazoa > Chordata > Ceratodontiformes > Ceratodontidae > Neoceratodus > Neoceratodus forsteri. The sequence goes on along the minus strand of CM028130.1, from coordinate 1,056,766,698 downwards.
AGGGCTGTTTTACAAAGAAATTTGCTCTTAAAAAGTGCTGCGTGAAACAGAAGGTGCCCACTACAGAGCTGACTGCATTCCTGGCTGCTGTAACTTGAGTGGTCTGTTGTAGTTGGTCTTGTCTGTAGTTAACCCTTTGCAGTTCTGGTCCCAGCTCTGCTACTGGCTTTTCAGAGCATCTTAGAAACGGAGACTGTAAGAAGTCATTTGTTTGTCAGTTGTTGCTGCTTTTGTAGACTTCTTTTTAATGCACACTGAGCCACCTTTGGAAACAAAAAAACACACGTGCAATAGTCCGAGAAAGCATTGCCTGACTTCTTAAAAGTGAGATTTCTATATGCCCACCTCTAACTTATTCTGCATATTATGAACTGAGGGTTTTGTTTACTGCTCAGTCAAAAGCAGGAACCCTCTGAAAAGGAGATTCTGCATCTAAGCTGCATACCTCTCATAGCCAGAGAAAGAGTTGCCTGACTTCTTAAAAGTGAGATTTAATATGCCCACCTCCAACTTATTCTGCATTTTATGAAATGAGGGTTTTGTTTACTGCTCACGCAAAAGCAGGAACCCACTGAAAAGGAGATATTACATCTAAGCTGCATACTGCTCAGCCTTTCATTGCTCAAATGGGCAAAATGTGTGACATACGAACATACGAAATTGCCAGCAGATACAGGCCATTCAGTCTATCTTGTCTGCTTGAATGTGTAGCACTTCAGTCCATTAGACTGCAGCTGCCTCCCTCATATGCCCTCCCCCCATCTCGTACCCCCTCCGAGTTTGTATCTCCCCTTGAATCTGTCCCACCCCCTCTTGAAGCCCCCAACACTCTGCAGCGATACAACTTCCTCTGGCAGAGCATTCCACCCTTTCTGTGAAATAGTGCCTCCTCCATTCTCTCTTGAACCTGCCCCCTTCCAACTTCATAGAGTGTCCCCTGGATATATGCTCAAACATGAGACTGCAATCTCAAAACCCAATGGAAATAAGTGCAGTAATGATTATAATGTTTGCTGATTATAGCGCATCATAGATTATTATGAAATAATTACCGGTTTCCCTTTTTTCCCATAGGGAAACCGTGGTGTAATTTGCTATAATGAAGTGTTTATTACAGCAAACACACACACGGTATCCCTTGCTCTACGCATGCGCACGCCACAGCTCTCCACTCATGACCGCTTGCTTTTTGCCACTTTCTTGTTCTCCCGGACAAACTGCCACTCAGAATCGGCAGTAAGTAATTAAAAATGTATAGATGTCCTTATAAAAAAAACCTGAGCTGCCAGCTGTAGGAAAAAAGGCAGTAAGCCAGACCCCGTGCTGAAACCTGACTGCAGCCAGTGACCGCACCAGAACTTTTTTATTTGTATTTTATATAATTGCTGAGGTGAAAAAGGGAAACCCAGCAATTATATAAAACGGGTCGGGGTGTGTAAACTCAAAGTTTACACTCCCAGGGGTTAGTTGCTATGCATAAACCCCTCGAGCTTTGCTCTCGGGGTTCATGTAGCATCTAACCCCTTGGGTATGTGTAAACTTCTCATTACACACCCCGACCCATACATAGTTCTCTATTTTATGATTTAAAATCTCATTGAGCAATGTGGAATATTGCTTTTTCCATGTGGGACAGAGGGTTTCTGAGTGGTAAAATGAGTGTTGTACCTTGTAATATGTGACAGTTGAGAGGTATGCTCTGCTGGGCTATTCGGGGTAAATAATCCCCCCCCCCCCAAAAAAAAAGATCCAAAAATACGTCCTATGCATTTAATTAACAGAGAGTCACTGATGATGCTGGGACACTATGCAATTTCTAGTGCAAAAATGGTGAACCTGGAGTCAATGACTGTGGGGGGGGGTTAGTTTCGGATCCCACCACTACCCTTGGTTAACTGTGCAACTTTCAACAAGGCACTGTCCCTCCCAAGGCTTCCTGTGGTTTCTGTGAACTTAGCTTCACGACAAGCCATGCCTCATAATCTTCTGTCACTCACTGAAATGTGGGACACATTGGATATCCAAAATGTGAGAATATGTGAGATGATGTCCCTCAACACGTGGGGCACATGATTAAATGGAGCTACAAGCACAGATGTGGGAGGTATGGAACAAGCCTCAACTACAGTACTTGGAGAAAGAAAGGAGGGAGAATCAACACCAACTGGAGTTAGCCGATGGTCTACAAGTTAACCCCTTGCAGTCCTGGACCCAGCTGTGCTACAAAAAAAAATAAAACACAGATCCCTTTGACAGCACACCCAAGCTCCCCTGATCCATTGAAGTTAGCTGATTGTCTACAAGTTATCCCCTTGCAGTCCTGCTCCCAGCTCTGCCACTCAGCAGTGCCACCTCTTCCTTTGTAAAGGAGTAGCTGGCTTGTCAGAGCAACTTCATCTTGCCCCTTGCCAGACTTTGATGCTTGTGAAACTTCTCAAGTCCTGAGCAAAATGTCTTTTCGCACTTGTGGTGCTAAATGATGCTTTGGCTGAGGTTTGAACATTTTCACCTACCGGGTTCATGAGGTGTGGCGATAAGAATACTATGTTAAAAATTTGGGGTTAAAATCTCAAAAAAACAAGTTATGTAGCAATGTTGAAATTCTTTAATGTTTTCTTATAAATTTACTACTGGTATTTTTCCAGATTCTGACCCCATATTTTCAACATACCCTTTTTAAACCCACATCATGAACAAGGCAGGTGTAATTCTTCATAACCCCTCCAAAATATTTTTTGACTACACACAGAGGAGCTTGAAAGTAATTTGATAAATATGAAAGAATTCTGCAATGCTGCTAAACCCAGGACCTCAGGGGCAGTAACAAAGCACCATGCCAGGGGTGAATGCAGTACCACATTATTATTTTTTTTTTCTGTATGCATTTTTCCCCCCGTTTTGTACTGGGGTCCCAGCACACGGCAGTGTGTGTGCGAGGAAGCCAGCTCAGCCTCTTCCGCCCCTCTGCTGGCAATTGCCGGGCCCCCTGTAGCCAGCACTGCCACCTGTCCTCCACCAGGTGGCAGCCAAGGGCCGGGGAAACCCCTCATCCCTCCCTGGGAGAGAGAGCAGCCTCACGACAGCTCAATCCTGTTCTTCGCCTCCCTCCCTCCCCCTGCCAACCCCAACAACCTGGGCTCATTCCCAAACCGGGTCACCAGCGTAGCACAAAGGTCTGTCATCCAGTGCCTCAACCCTCGCACCACCGGGCGGCCTGTACCACATTATTTTATCTGGACCACTTACATCACATAATTGCAGAAAAAGATAGGGGGATCTGAAACAGAATCCACAGCTTTTGAGTGCTTATAAAGGAATGTTTGTTTTGCTTTACAGTTAGTGGATATTGAGTAACTGGGTGTTGTCATGGAAGCAGACACACCTTCCTCCCTCCCTGTGCTCTCTGCAAGGACTGTTTTGGTCTGGCTGTATAAGTAGGTTCTTCACCCCCATGTTCTGTGCTAGGGCTGTTTTGATCTGGCTGTATAGATAGGTTCTTCCCCCACCTCACCCAGTGTTCTGTGCTAGGGCTATTTTGATCTGACTGTACAGGTAGTTTCTTGTATTACACTAACATACCTGTTCTACAGACATGCTGGACTCTGCACAGGGACGGTCTTTTTAAACTACTTTCAAGCGTGTTGTATTTTAAGTATCTATTCATTATTATTAGCTATTATATGTCAGTGAGGTCCAGTTGCTAGCTCTCTTGCCTAGGAGTCAGCCTCATAGTAATCATGTGTCAAAGTCCTACACATAGAACTTGTTTTTTTTTAATACAGCCTTCGTTGTGGATTTGCATTTGCGCATTACGTTCCCCAGTTGAACTGTATGGCCACAGTCTACCCTGAATGCTCTCCACACTTGGATTTTTGTGACTATTTTGAGTTTTAGCCAGCCTCCAAAGAGCACCACCCCTGCACCACAGTGCAAAAGCCTTCTTTGCTTTTTTGTTGGGACGTAACACTATATATGTAAAAGTACTATATTTTAGAACACACACACTGACAAAATCAAAAATAAAAACATCAGTAGAATCAGTGTGTGACAGGGTAATTTAAATAAAAAAAATCTCCACAGTGACAACTGACTCTTTCAGAGGTGTGCCAGGGTGAACATGTTTCGTAAAATAAATAAATAAATAAATTAATTAATTAATTAAAAAAAGGATATTTTTTTTATTGTGTATGTTTGTGTTCATGAAACAGAGCACTTTTACACATACAGCCCACATGGCTATACAAGGAGGAGGGGGATTCATCTCCTGGAAGTCTCAACTAGTCTTCTTGGCTGATTTCACTCATGTTTACCTGACTGTGTTTGCGTGACAGTGATATGCGCGACCGCACTGAACAGTCTAACATGCAGATACCACTTTTTGTTAGGCAGTGAAACCGTGAATCAGTGTGACATTTTTTATTTAAAAAAACCTGCAGATGTTATCACTCAGCCTATCATGAGTGATGCAGCTGTCCCACAGAGAAAACACTTTTTTTCACTCCAGTGAGAGTGCCACCTATGCAAAACAGCTGATTGCTTTTGTTGGGTGTTAGTGCAGCCAAACATAGAAGAAATTCCCATTCTAGTCTCAATTATGTCTGTGTTTGGCTACACATTAACCCCTAGAAACATAGAAACTGTCATAAGATAAGGACCGCCAAGCCCATCCAGTCTGCCCAAGAGCCCTACACTAGTTTGGCCTCTGACCTTAACGGGTCAATGGCTTTTCACCCTACCTTCCCACCTCTAAGGTACCCTTATGCCTGTCTCATGAATGAATAAAACCCTGTACTGTGCTTGCCCCCACCACCTCCTGTGGCAGTCTATTCCATGTGTCCACCACCCTCTCCGTGAAGAAAACCTTCCTCACATTTTCCCTGTCTGCCACCTTCCAATTCCATTTCATGCCCCCTCGTTCTTGTATATTTCTTATAATGGAAGATGTCTTTCCCCCTGCCCCTTGTTTATGCCCTTAAGGTACTTGAATGTTTCTATCATGTCGGCCCCCCCCCGACATCTTCTGTCCTCCAGCGAGTACATATTGAGGTCCTTTAGTCTGTCCTCATATGTTTTCTGGTGCAAGCCCTGTACCATCTTAGTGGCCCTTCTCTGAACCACCTTCACCCTGTCAATGTCCCTACAAAGGTGCGGCCTCCAGAATTGCACAGATCACTTGGGGAGAGGCCTCACTAGCATTTTGTACAATGGCATCATGACCGCCCACCTTCTGCTAGTGATACCTCTGCCTACACCCCCCAGCATGCCACTGGCCCTCCCTGCAGCCTTTGTACTCTGCTTAGACACCTTTAGGTCATCAGAAATGATAACCTCCAGATCCCTTTCTTTCTTCCTTGGTGATCATCAGCAACCCCCCCCCCCCCATCCTGTAGCTCTCACCAGGGTTCCCTCTTCCCAGGTGTATTATTTTGCACTTCTTAGAAGTGCACCTCAGTTTCAAAACCTCAGACCATTTTTCAAGCTTCCCCAGGTCCCTCCTCATTCCCCTATGTAGAAGCACAGATGTCTAAGCCCTATAGCTGCACACTAGTCTAGAACTGGGACTGGACTTGGTAACAGGTAGGAGAACTGACCTCAGGAGAGGTGTCCGTGTCTAAGCTCAGCCCTCTGATCAGCCCTCACAGTTATCCTCAGCAGGGCACCCAGCTAAGCCTTTCCAGGAGTAATTTTATCAGTGGTCCACATTCCACTGACCTGTCTGCTCAATGGACTCAGCAGATTCCTTGGGGCAGTTCCTCTCTTCCCCCCAGCAGTTTTGAACAAAGACCACTTCAATAGGGTATTTAGAAAAGTGTAGGTAAAATACAAAATATACAAACTTAGGACATTTTTGATCATGTGTATACCTAGTGTGTGCCCATCATGCCATTAGAGAATTGGAACTCTCTATAAAGTTTATCTTTTGCTGTTTTAAGGTATTCTAGCAACCTGTGTTGGTGATGCATTTGCGTATTTTTCCCATGCATCAGTCTTCTGGCCGCATTTCGTACTCGGCTGGGATGTCACCCTGTCGTTGCTCATCTCCTCCTTCTCATTTGAGAAGAAATAGGTGACCCCGACACAAAGCTCATCCTTCTCAGTGCCGGTGGGGTCCCCTGTGGGCAGCTTTGCGGGGGTCCCCCATGGACAGCTCACTATAATTTAGGTAAGTGATCTGATCCAGTTGATCTCCCATCAATGACACAGCACAAGGGAGGTCAGGAGAAGGCAGCCAATCTAGAATCTTAATGTACAAAATGCTTCATGCCTGAATCACTGGAGTATTGTGTTTTGTTTATCAACTGCACCCAGAGCACTTACAACTTCAAAGAGCCACAGCCCCTAGGATTATTACTATAAGGACCATGTGGGCAAGGGCAAGGAGGTCAAACTGCCAATGCATGCACAAAGCAGGGTAACCCTTGGAAGCCTTGGCACAGACTTTTGTGACACCCTTGCTTATAGAACTGTTACAAGCAGGTGATAGGAATGTCTCAGAAGCAGTGACTGAGAGCAGAGGAGCTGGTGGGGGTATCAGGACCATCTCTGGAGAGTGTGATGTGGATGTGATACATTTTAGGGGTCCAACCCCAGAGCTATTGTTCCAGTATGTATAGGTTTAGTTGCAACACCACCTGGTTATCGATGTTTTGCAGGGCTTGACTTCTGATGGTAAATTGTGCATACATCGATGAGTAACTATTGTAATATTGTATATGGGGACTTGAAGGAGGCAGATTTGCAAATGTGTCTGAGGGAGTGGGTTTGTGTTGCTGCTGCTGTAAAGCTGTGGATTTCCCCACATACAATATAACAGTAGTCACACATCGCATGCACAGTTTACTGTCAGAGGTCAAGTCCTACAAAACATCAATAACCAGGTGGTGGTGTTGTACCTAAACCTATGCATAATGGACAAAATAGCTCTGCAGTTGCACCTCTGAAATGCAACACATCACACTTCAACAACACAACCAGTCAAAGTAAACTATATCAATTAAAGCATTACATTTTTTGAAGGAATTCTGTAACAAAAGAAAAAAAAAAAACTAAAACTTTGTTTCATGTTAATGCACAGCAGCCATGTTGGCTCTGACCAGAGGTTTTTTTTTTTATATATGACTAACAATTAGCACTAAGAATAGGTACACAGTATGCCTTGGTTATGAAAAGGGCTGGAGCTTGGGTACAGCTTAAGGGGTTTTATGGTTTATTATACAGTTTTAGCTTCATCCAGGGGTAACAACCAAACCTGATTCAGCAGGTTCCTGTGGCTACACTTTGCTCCTTATGGTCAGCCAGCACAGGGTGAGAAAATGCCAGTCCCTGAGTGGGAGACACGATCTTCACCTCTTTAATGCAACCAGATGTCCACTCACAAACAGGAGAGTCAAAAGACAACTCAAAAGGCAAGGGCCTTGATTTGTATTTGTATAATTTGACTACAGAGTAACATCTAACTGTGGTGATGGAAGGGATAAAGGATCCATCTTGTCTGCCCTTCCTGCCACATGGCGGCAGTAAATATTCCCATTTTCAGAATGGAAACACCTCCAGGTTGTCCAGCTGAAATACTACTGCTCCTCATGCTCTGTAACCCCAAGTGTTCTTCTCCATCAGGAATCAGTCGAGTCTGACGTTGAAAGGCTGAACACGTCCACAACCTCACCAGCTAAGCTGTTTAATGTTAATCACTTTTTGAGTGAAATAATGCTTCCTAATGGCTTCCCTTGTCTTGCTCCCTCCCAACTCCCAGTTAAAGTGCATGTCTTCTAGGTCTTGCTAGCACTCACCTGGTCTGCATACTCAACCCAGTCTGTCCCCTTTAGGATTCAGAAATTGAGCAAGCCCCAGAAGCCTGATGGCCCAGTGTGCTGCCAAGCAGGTGACCTGGGTTCTGAAGCGATCTTGAGCCACCACATTGGGAGGCAGGCCAGGCTGGGACAGCTGCCACCTAACAGAGAGCCTCAGCTGGGGAGGATGCTGGTGAACTCTGGCACCACAGCAGCCCCAGCGGCTGGGTCAGGAAACATGCTTCTGCTGCTGGTGATGCGCTGTGTGATGTGAGGCCACCAGAAGGCTCTGCTTATGTTTGGGAGGTGGGATGACCTACACAGCGACATAAAGCCAAAGTCCATATAAATGATGGTCTGGGGCTTTGAGATCCCCTGGGTCACAGTGCCTGCCTGAACGTGATCCTAAACCACATAGTGTACTGCTGCAGGAGGCAGAACAGCTCCCTCCCTCCTCCCTCCCCACCTGGAGTCCAGTACCACAGAGGGAAAGCCATGAGGTGACCGGTGGGTTATTGGGGACCATGAGGATTGGAGGCTGCAGGCCTGAACAGGGTGGATTCATGAGAACAGGTTATATCTCTGGAGGACTATCATGGCCATTGTGAACAGTCTCTATGAAAAAAAAAAAAGGAAAAATTGAGCAGGCCATTTATGCAGCCCACCCCCAAAATCAAAGTGTAGCCCTTTACTTCCCAAAACCCAGTTGACTGTCCTGGCAAAGTTGGATCTACCAGCCACCCCAACACCCACAACTGCATTTTTTTTTTTTCTTAAAATAATATTTTCTGTTCCAGGTCAATTTATAAGTGTGTTTCTTTTTATTTTATTTCAAATCATTCATCCAGTACATCTCTGGTGCTGGCTTCCAGGTAAAGAACTGAGACCCAGAAAAAGAGTCTCAGAAACAACAACAGTCTAGACGATTAGGAGGACAGTTGAAAACCAAAATGGGGTGCATTTATTTAGGAGAATACAGAAAAAAACATGGAGGTAACATTAAATGTATGCAGTGAAGTGTACAAAAACACAAGTCTATAATTTAAATGCATGCTGTGTAGATATATGCACAGGAAGACACAAAAACACACATATGTACTTGTGCAACAATTTAAAGAAATTGCTGATTTTACAGGAACACACACACACACACACACACACACACAGAACATAGCAAGTTCCTGCATTTGGAAACTGGGTTTAAACAGTTTGCCAACTGTAGTAAAAGTGCATGTCTCAGTACGAAGATCTTTGTTTTACATCATATATAGAAACTGGGAAAGCAAATTCTGAACTTGTAGCTCCCGAAGAACAAATTTGGGAAAAGTGTATGAGCCGACTTCATTAACAGAGGAGAGCCTGCTTCTAGCCCAGGCACTTGTGGGAATCAGATCATTCCTGCTCACACATGCGTACACATCCATCTGGTTTGTGGAACATGGGACTGTAACATTCGAGGGAGGAGGTGTAATTTACATAGAAAACAAACTGGCTCATTCGTTTGACATTAACATGCTCTTGAGAGGGTGAATGCCATAACCCTTTCCAGCGGATCTGCAGTGTGGAAGGAAACTAGTGGGTGCAAAGGGAGCCTGCATACTGGGGAAATGGAGGTTCCAGTAAGTTTCTAAATTCAAATAATTTAAGGTCCAGAAAACATTTCTGATTTGCAGCTTTTCCTTGAAAGAAGCAACCTTGTTTATTACACATCCAACAAAATGTAGCAGCAAGAAACATTTTATGTGTATATTGTAAAGGAAAGGTGATTACAAATTACCTCGCCATGTGCTGTACACCAGCCATGCCTCTAATAACCTTACAGTTCCTTTATGACATCACATTGACTATGACCTCATAGACGCAGGGACTGTCGAGACAGAAGATACTACAGCATAGGTAGGAGATACGTGGTGAACAGGAACAACAATTTCACTAAAAGTGCAAAACTGGATAGATAGATACAGACAGAAAAACAGAAATAGATGTTTGGGATGGGAAGGAAAGGAAGACATTTTGGTTTTGTATGCTGTACATTCCAAAGCACTTAAGTTGTGAACAGTTTCATCAGCTATTAAGTGAACAGAGGTATGCTAAGGGATACTCAAGAATTGAGATGAGGGAGGGTAAAATAAACTCGGGGAGGTTAAGTATGATTGAGAGCGGTGAAGATAGCTCACAGAGGTTGAGGAATCACTGGGAGGTTAAGGAAAGCTAATCAAACAACAACAGGTTAGGTGAGCTTGAAGGTGGCGAAGATAGGCTTGAGGTAAAATAAGCTCACAAAGGTTATGTGAAATTAAGGCAAGTTTTATAAACTCGGAGTTTGTTAGATTGAGGCAGGATAATAAACTCAGAAAGGTTACGTGAGACTGCAGCAGTTTAATAAACTCTGAAAGGTTATGTGAGATTGAGGCAGGTTAACAAAGTCTGGAAAGTTAAAGGAGTTTGAAGGTGCTTAATAAACTCATGGAGGTCAAAAGAGATAGTGTCAGTTTTATTTTGTTTTTAATGTTAAACTTTTTATTAAAGAATTTCCAAAATAACAGGCGTAAGCAGAAGCGGCAAAAGCATCATGGCTTACAGACAAAACATTAAGCAATTCATGAAGAGACAAACCTGCTGAAAATTTATTAGATGTAGATGAGCCACTGTGGTGCAGTTCCTCTACAGTAAATCTTAAACCCTAACACCAGCTAACAACAGATACTGACTATTTAGGAAGAAGCTGCACATACATATCAAAAAGGATACAGACACTGCATATTACATCACTACAGTGGGATCCCCCTGGAAGAGGCACTAACAGGATGGGCAGAAACAAGTTGGGTTAAGGAAAGCTCAAGGAGGGTGGGTGAGACTGCTTGAGATTACAGAATGCTCAGGGAGGTTAGGAAAAGCCCTGTAAGGAATAAGATTCAGTGGGATTAATACATTTAGGATGAAGTGAGATTGAGGGAGAGTAAGGAAAATTCATGGAGGTGAAATGAGTAATGGAGGAAGGTTAAACACACTAAAGGACACTTAGTGAATGCATAGTAGTGGTAGGATTCAAACATGGGTCTACAGATTCACAGCTCTGTGCTGTAACAACTAGGCTACGCTACCTATGCATTGCTGTGTTTTGAGGAACTACAGTAATGTGCAGAGAGTAAAATTAGTTGGTTTAAGACATGGTATTTTTTTGTCCATAACAAATCTGGCAGGTCCCAATGTGAGGGAGGCAAGTACTGAACACAGAAGTGAGGCCCTGCACACCACAAAGTGACCCCATGTTGGTGGGGATTTTTAAATTTCCTATCCTCCTGTTCTGGAGGCTGGAGGATCTGACAGGTGGGACCACTGCCAAATCTGTCAAGGCCTTTGTCATCCAACACGCTTCAGGTTGGAACTGCGCGGTCTCTGGAAACACGAGATGCAGTGCTTGTCTGAGCTTTTCACAGGGGGAGCAGAGTCGGGTGTATTTGGGACATTAGTCCTGTAATAAAAGAAGAGACAGAGAGAAAGGGAGAAAACCAGGGTTAGGTGTTTGTTTATACTGTGTCAAAAGTATATTGATTATTTATTTTCATCTTTTGTTACCGTCCTTTATGGTGGAGCCAGGCTGTCATTTCAGCTATTGCATAAGACCCTCCTCACCATTGCAGTGTTCACTACTGGCCCTCCAACCCACCCAGTCCAAACAGGGCTGCTCAGAGGGTTCACCCATGCTGGCGTGACAATCCTGTTGCTGACGCCAATTACGGTGTAGGTAACATGCAGCCTGGCATTCCGGCACGAGGCATTATGCCTCCTAGGAGTTACAGTGCCAAAGCGCCCTCCTGGGGAAACAGTCAGCTTCCCCCCCACACCCCCCAAAAATAAATATAATATCCTCCAGGGTGGGCATGCTGTGTAGGGCACAGAAATTGTGGTGATGCTCTACATGGCATGAGTGCAGGGTGATCTAAAATCAAGCTCACTCTGTCACTACCTTGCTGTAATGCTGTCGCTGTGCTGATGGGATACATGCTCGGAGATAGCGGTGCTCTTTGTTACTTACAATCCATAGCCAAAAACAAAAATTGAGCAGTAGCACATCACCACAAAGAAGCAAACCAGAAGCTGGTTTAAATATAGTGAAATATATTTTATTTAAGTTAGTGCAGCATAAAAAATGTGCAGAGCCCCTCGGCTAAATCACCCAGCATTTTGCGCAGCAACTATGCAGTTTGTCAAGGTGACTGCCTCTAGTGGTTGCAGTCATTGCAGAGTTCCCAGATCTACAGGGATTCCTATATTGTACAGGGAAATTGCACCATCTACAGGGAACTTGTTGCCATAGGCTTTCATTGGTCATGCAGGAAAAGAGAGCAATTCTGCTTTCCTAGGAAGCAATGTAATCTACAACAAACCCAGGAAGATTCTCTGGAGGTACAGAGAAAAGGCCACATCAATCTGGGAGCTTGGAAACAGTTAAAGTGACAGTGCCTGTGAGTTGCTGTACAAATAGAAAGTGAAAAGAAGCAATAATATGCAAAATTAATCAAATGAAGTGCTATAAACAATCATGTAAATGCACCCACCCTGAGACAAACCAACAAATAATTGAAAAACAATAAGTTATATAAATTCATTGTTCTTTACAATCCTGAGCTTGTTTATTATAAATAAATTATTTTTTTTCCTTCCAGCAGGTAATATCCTGAGTGGTTTTGCCGAGTGGGCTCTGCACGTTTCATATGCTGCATTAAATAAAATAGATTTCACTAAATTCAGATCAGCTCAAGGGTTTTTTCTTTGTAGTGATGTGTTAGTGCCCACTTTCTGTTTTTGGCCCTTTAATCCTCACCTGCCCTGAAATGTTTCCTCTTCAGATGAGGCTGACTAGCTGGTTAGGGACTGCTGGAAGAAACAACCATATTTAGAGTGGGGAAAGGGGACATCGGAATGACCATTTTCCCATTTTCTCTCGGTTCTTCTCTCCAAGGGACATGTCCTGAAGCAGGAGCTCTTCTGTCTGAATGTGGCTTGGAACCAAGACTGCCCACCCCACAGCAGCCTTACCTTTTCTGATATGGGACTGGACACCCTGACACCATCACCCAAGGTGTCAGCATCACATGTTATCATGGCACCACACATTCCCTTCCCCTTCAGAAGCATTTTGCAGATTCTGTTTCATCTCTCTGTTTCCAGTTTCTGTGTTTGCTATGCATTTTTTTTGTAATCAGTAGTTTATTGTATTTTAGACATTTACAAACCAAATGCAGCACTGCATAATCAGTAACTTAAGCAATAATACCTGACAGGGTGGGCGGTATTGGGCAATACCGAACCGCTCATGGGGTGTAAAAAGGCCTGACACCACAGGCGGAGGGCCTTATAGCCCCTGGAAGGTCTGGCATTGTCCATTCCGCCCACCCTGGAGGGTATTATTGTGCTTAGAAAATGGGTTTTGTCAGCATTTATATAAAATGTTTAACAAAAAATTCAACATAGTTGTGAAAAGTTAATAAAACTGAATAAAAGAATGTTTTGTGTAAAGTAGTCCCTTACTGCTAGCATTTGGGTCCTATAGTTGTTTTTTTTTTGTTTGTTTGTTTTGAGGTTACTCTCATGAATCTGCCCCCCACCGTCCTATAGAGGTTCTGTGGAGACCTGCTTTTTGTGTAGATTTCTGTTTTTTTGCCTGTCCTCTCTCCCTCTGCACCAACTGGGTTGACATTTTCTTAACTGCAGTCTGAAGATGGATCTTTCTGTGGCACGTCATTTGGCAGAGCAGCTGCAATGTCAAACCTGGATGAACAACTGAGGGGGGTCAGTGAGAGCCATAGTGCTAAGTTATCTCTAGTGAGCTCGAGAGAGAGAGTGGGTGATGACAAGGGTGACTGTGCTTTAATGGCAATGGCCCTAAAGTGACTTTTTTTTAAAGCATTTCTTTTTGCCACAGTGACAGCGGGTAGCAAATGCCGCATGCAGTCGAGAACCACAGAGCGGTCACCGTACAGCAGGAGGAGTGAGCACTGAGACTGCAACTTGCAGGGAAATAAACAGGAGAATGGGTTGTAAAGCTGTAAAAACAGGTGCAATTATTCAATTTGTTTGTTTTAAATGCTGAGAGGTGAGCAGGGATCAGTGAGAATGTGTGTGACCGGCATCTGCAGTGCGAGTGCGGTCAGGGAACATGGTCCGGAGAGAGAGAGAGGGAGCACTGAGGACATGGTTTACTTTTTTTTTTTTTAAATAAAATAATGTTTAAAGATGTTGGAGGAGTGTAGGGAGAGAGACTGCCTGACAGGAGAAAGGAATTTGAAGCCATTAAGCGGGCAGATGGTTTCGTGTCAGCTGTCACTAAGCAAGAGAAAAAAAAATGGGTATTTTAAACTGAACATTCTACTGGCACAGTGCTATTCGTACATAATCAGGCAGCCAGAGACTGGGACACATTATTTCTCAGTCTCTGTTGCCTGATACCAGACCGGGTAGTTGGTGGGATTAGCGAATCACAAGTAAGAATTCTGCCTATCCATTTTCTAAGCAACTGTAACTTTTAGAACATTTGCAACAATTATGGGAGTTTCCCACCTCTGCAATAAGTGCACATCTGATTCTGCGTGTACAACCCACACTCATTAGGTAGAGACTGTGAGAAAGCAGCCACAGCTTCCTTGAATCAAGGAGGTTATTTTCTAGACTACACTGAACTGAATTATTACTTTTTGAACCTGTGTAAGTAACTAGTATTGATTCTGTTTTTGGAGTTGACTTTTCTTAGTTTTTACTTTAATTTGCCAGGAAGGAACTGTAGCTGGGAGATATTTGCAGTAATTTGTGACTAGACCTGTTACTTAACCTCTGTGAAATAGGTGTCTGAAAGGAAGGAAGTCACTCCCCGGGGTGGTGGGTCAGAGTTGTAGTTGATTGTTTCTGGACGGCATAGGTTTACTCCCTCCCACCCTTCCCTCACCCCACCCACCCCAAGTGCATAACTTCCCTTTATAGCAGGGGTTCTGACATCACTTCCCCAAAACTGCTAACAGCATACACCTGTTCATATCCTTAAAGACACAGCACACTGAATAGGGGGTACAGACACTCTCAAGCTTGCACACACTAAAACAAGAACAAAAAAACTACAAAAGAAAAGAACTTGTAACAGGAAGGGACACAGACATGTGGGGAGTGGTGCAATGCACTGGCTGTGGAGCAGCAGTCTTCCGGGAGACATTCTGGAGATTGTGTTGCTGCCCTATTTGCAGGCACCTCTCTGGTCTGAGGGAGGAGGTTGTTCATCTCCATGCTGACCTGACAATGATTCAGGAAACCTGCTTCCCCACCCAGGGAACACCCAGGCCACCACCACTACCTCAGAGGTTGCCAAGAAAGAGGAGTGGTTGGACCACAGTGGGCTCAGGGAGGGTGAGAGTGGCGGAACAGAGGTGCATCCCTTTAGTTGTGGCTCCCCACAATTCATTTGCCACTCTGGTGGAGCATGGTTCCTCTATGGAGGCACCCACAGTGGAGACCAAGGAGGATGCTGGGAACCTCCACAATGGAGACCCACAGGAGGGTTGCACAGGACCCCACAGGGGAAGGAAACAACTCCTGGTGGGGAACTCAATTGTTGGGGGGTAGAACTGGGGGAGGGAGGGGAAAGCGAGGTAAGGTGCCTGCCCGGTGCCATGGCTTGGAGGGACAGGAAATGAATCCTCAGGATCGTGAGAGCAACTGAAAGGAGGAGTGAGCTGGATGTCATTATCCACCTAGGGATGAATGATGTGCCTGAGAATGGGATCAGAGCAGTGCAACAGGAGTTTGTGGAGTTGGGAAGGGGCCTTAGACAAGTAGAACACATGGTAACTTTCTCAGAAGTGCTACCTGTCTATGGCATGGATGAGGCTAGGATACTCCGCACCATGGGATTCAATGACTGATTGAAAAACTGGTGCAGAGCTCAGGGATTTGGTTTCATTGGGGACTGAGGCTCCACCTGGAGGGATGCAGGCCTATACAGGTGCAATGGTCTGCATCTATCCAGGAGGGGAACCAGGATTCTATTTGATATTTTTAAATGCTTCATTGGCAAGCATTTAAACTAGCAAAGGGGGGGGCACTGAAAAGGAGAAGGGAAATCCTAGCCCCCCCCAAAAAAATCAGGGTAGTTAGTGAGGTAAACACCAAGGTAGAGCAGTCAATAGGGAGAAGGGCAGGGGTAAGTGGAGAAAAAGACAAAGGCAGTAAGGACAGGGATGGGGCAAAAAGAAATAAAGCCATAAAAAATGGAGGGTAATGAGTACCAATGCCTGTAGTCTAGGTAAAAAGCTCCCTGAAATGGTGGCCTTGCTGGAAGAGGATGCCTGGATATTGTGGCAGTCACAGAAACATGGTACACAGAGAACCATATCTGGGATGTCAACATACCAGGGTACACAGTCTACAGGAGAGACAGGGAGGGAGGAAGAGGAGGAGGATTAGCTCTTTATGTAAGGGAAGGGATCAAAGCAACAGAACTAAAGGGCAAACAGGGAGGGGAGGAGAGGAGGCACTGTGGGTCACCCTGGAGACTGGAAATGGCTCCACAATCTGCATAGGGTTGTAACACCCCTACGACGAAGAGAAAATGATAGAAGGCAGCCTTGGGATGGCAGAGAACGGGAGATATTGCTGATGGGGAACTGAATATGCCAGATGTTAACTGGAGCACCTTTGCTGCAGCCATATCCAAGAGCAGGGCCATTCTTGATGCCCTACAGGGGGCATGCCTCAGACAGCTAGTTTTGGAACGCACTCGGGAGGGAGCAATCTTAGACCTGGTACTCTCAAATGAGAATGGAGAGAGGATCTCTGATCTTGAAGTGGGTAGTCATCTGGGAACAAGTGACCACCAAACAGTGTGGTTCACAATAAACCTAGCTGTAGAGTCAAGCCACAGAAAAGTGAAGGTACTGGACTTCAGGAGGGCTGATTTTGTCAAAATGGGAGAGTGCCTCAGAAAAGCACTAGCAAACAGGCAAGAAGATGGGGTGGAGCAACAATGGGGAAACATCAAAACCGCCATCATAGAGGCAACAAGCCTTTGTGTGAAGCAAATAAATCAAAATGAAAGAAAAAAACACTATGGTTTTCAAAAGAAGTGGCGGGGAAGGTAAGGGAGAAAAAGATAGCATTCAGGAAGTATAGGGAAACACAGAAGGAGCAAGACAGAGAACTGTACCAGTTAAAGCAGAAGGAAGCGGGGAAGGCAGTCAGAATAGCAAAGGCCCAAACCAAGGAAAAGATAGCCAACTTGGTTAAAGAATGGGGATAAAACCTTTTATAGATACATTAGGAAGCAAAGAAAGACTAAGGCAGGGATACTGAGGCCGAATAAAGAGGAATGTGGTTGGGCAGAGAGTGACAGTGAAAAAGCAGGGATACTGAACGAATACTTCTGCTCAGTATTCACAATGGAAAAGCGGGGGAGATACCTAATCCAGTAAATAGAAGCACTCTGGATTAGGGGGTTGATATTAGTCCTTTCACAGAAGAAAGGGTTCTGAAAGAACTCTTAAAACTGAAGGTGGATAAAGCAATGGGGTATGATGGGATTCACCCCAGAATTCTAAAATAACTAAGGGAAGAACTAGTAACACCACTGACTAGCCTTTTTAATAAATCATGGGAGGATGATGTGGTACCTGAGGATTGGAGGAGGGTGGATGTGATTCTCCTGCACAAAAGTGGGAGCAAGACAGAGGCAGGAAACTACAGAGCTGTCAGTTTGAACTCAGTGGTAGGGAAAATGATGGAATCACTTCTGAAGGAAAGAGTTGTTGAGTACCTAGAGGCCAGTGGGGCACAGGACCCAAGGCAGCATGGATTCATAGCAGGAAGGTCATGTCAGACAAATCTAATTGATTTCTTTGACTGGGTGACCAAAGTAGTAGACCAGGGAGGGGCTGTGGACATGGCCTACCTAGACTTTAGCAAGACATTTGACACAGTCCCACACAAAAGATTAATAAACAAATTAGCCAGCCTGGGAGTGGGTCCCAGGGTGGTAGCCTGGGTAAAACACTGGCTGGACAACAGGACACAGCGGTATAGTAAATGGAGTCCACAGTGAAGAAAGGAGGGTTACTAGTGGGGTACCGCAGGGTTCAGTACTGGGGTCGGTCCTTTTTAATGTCTCTATAAGTGACACTGCAGAGGGACTGGAAGGGAAAGTATGTCTCTTTGCAGATGACACAAAGATCTGCAATAGGGTTTATACGCAAGGTGGGGTGCAAAGGATGAATAGGGACTTGGCAAGGTTGGAGGAATGGTTAAATGTATGGCATCTTAGATTCAACGCAAAGAAGTGCAAAGTAATGCACCTGGGAAACAAAAACCCAGGGGAAGAGTACACAATGGGGGGGGGGGTGAGATACTGACAACAACAAAAATGGAAAGGGATCTGTGGGTATTTATATCAGATGACCTAAAGGTGGGCCAGCAATGTGAGAAGGCAGTAAGGAGGGCTAGGGGGATGCTGGGATGCATAGGGAGAGGCATCATCAGTAGGAAACAGGAAGTTGTTGGCCCTCTGTACAGACAGTTGGTAAGACCACATCTGGAGTATTGTGTACAGTTCTGAAGGCCCCATCTCTGCAAAGACATAGACAGGGTGGAGGTTGTCCAGAGGAGGGCAACCAAATGGTGAAGGGTCTGCACCAGAAGGCATATGAAGAAAGATTAAAGGAGCTTAAGATGTATAGCCTCGAGGAAAGGAGGGAGAGGGGGGCATGATAGAAACTTTCAAATACCTCAAGGGAATCAACAAAGTCCAAGAGGGTAGCATCTTTCAGAAAAAGAGATGTGCAAGAACAAGAGGGCACAATTTGAAGATGGGGGGGGGTGGCTCAGAGGTAATGTGAGGAAGTATTTCTTCACAGAGAGGGTTGTAGATGCATGGAACAGCCTTTCTGAGGAGGTCACAGAGTCAAAAACAGTGGGGGAATTCAAGAATGCATGGGACAGACATAAAGCAATTCTAGTGGGGGGGTAGGAGGAAGTAGGCTGTTGGTTAACTAGGATCTGCAGCTTATCCATTAGGTAGGGAAATGTTCAGGCTAGGTGGGCCAAGCGGTCCTTATCTGCCATCAAATTCTATGTTTCTATGGTTCTGTGGCCATGATGTTGATTGACTCATGCCAATCTGATTGGGACAAATAAGATTCTGTTGTCTCCAGTGCATCAATGCCACATGGGATAGGAGGCACTGTGGAAAAATGAAAGGTAACAGAAGAAGCATGCACGGAGATCTCCAGGGCCATAAAACAAGTAGGCAAATAAAAAAAAAACTCCTACCAGCAAACAAAGGAAAGGCCACAGTAGAACTACACATACAAATAAAAACACAGCACATTTTGTAAATTTTGACTGTAGTTCACCTTTAATATAGCCCAGCACTCTGTCTCAAACCCTTCTGGCTGTTCTCTAGCATACTCTTTTAGCTTACATAGTTGTCCATTCAATGATTGTTAACCTGTCTACAGCATATATGATGCTAGCATGACTGAGTAAGAACATTCTTGTCAGTGGCCAGAAGGATGGTGGGGGTTGGGGGGCACTCACACCGACAATCCTGCCCTAGTGCAGTACTGGAAGAGAAGGGTTGCCTGCTCTGTTGGGGGGTGCCATTTTTTGGATGAAATAGAGATTAATTACTATGATAAGTAATTACCCTACTGTCGTGATACCCTTCCCAGTACAAACACATTCTAACACCTGTCCATGACAGAGTAGGGGATCAAAGAGTAGTATACAAAAGATGCCCTGTTTGTTAGCATGCTACTGGTATCTTTGCACATTTATCACTAAACTGTGATGTCACAAACAGAGGATTATATCTTCTAAGCAGCAGAAGCATATAAAACCTAAGAGACAAGGATCCTAGTTCAATTAAAATTAATCTAGTGATGAAGAACCAAGAGAAGAGAACTGCAGGCTATATATATATATGTATATAAAATCAGAAGCCGAGTTATATCTAAGTATACTTTCTTTCAAAGTTCTCAAAAATGCTATAGTATATGGTTAGGGCCTGTTATCTATGGAAAACAGTGGCTTTCAATATCTTGTTTTAGGACAGTTCAAAGGTCACTAGAAGTTGTTGTAATATTGTTCTGATGTCACGATGAAACTGCAACAACATTTCCCCCTTGACCTGCTACCTGACTGGTGGAAACAGCGTTGTTCAAAAAACAGATGAAATTGGCAGCGCCAGTTGTGAGCAGTCGGGCAAGCGGTTCATTAAGATTGTTTAGACATGGACTGCCACAGTTGGGTCCATGTGTCCAAACTATCAGTTTGTCAGTTTTCTTCTTTCTTTTTTTTTTTGTTAAATAACTGGCACTTACTCATTGAGGTTGGAAACAGCGGGACTACAGCGAGGACAGAGATCTTCAGAGTGGAGAGTAGAGCAGGACTGCAGCAAGGACCAGGAGCAAGCGAGAGCATAAACACAAGGTATGAAACCTTGTGAAATTAAAGTTTCTACAGTTTGGGGAACCATATACTATATAAAACAGTGCGTGGATGACCATACACAAAAAGGTTAGGTTTCCATCTCAGGGATGTGATGTCATCATGTGGAGCTCACAGGCTTTGCTCTCAAGATCTGTATGATGTCATCACATCCCCTTGATGGAAACATGGCCTTGTTGTGTATGTTCACTCATACACTATTCTATATGTGTTCTAACACCAGGAATCCATCAATGATGCTTTACAATCCTCCTTGTAAATGGGCATGATTCAATGGAGCATTGTCCTGGTAAAACAAATACAAATTCTGCACAGAAATGACAAACTCACCTGAAAGTGATATTCCAGCATCCAGAACTTTTCACACCATCATTTTTAGATACAGTTCAGCTTGTGTTTCAATAATTCCCTGCATTTGCCTCATGTTATTCTTTAACAGTAAATATATATAATAATACGTGGGGTGGTGTGTTTAACAAGAGTTTTGCACACACCCAAGGTTTTGGATGCTACATAAGGCCCAGAAGTGAAGCTCAAGGGGGCTATTTAAGCATCCAGCACCAAGGGTGTGTGTAAAATTTGAGTTTTACTCACCACTCCATGTTTTATTTTATATAATTGCTGGGGAGATTTTCACCACAGCAATTATATAAATAGAAACACATTGCTGTTCAGCCACAGTCAGATTCCAGTATGGTCCGCGGTTGGGTTCAAGCAACTGTTTAAATGTTTACTTGATTTTTTTTAAGCAGTTCCTTCCAAAAGTGTACTGAAAAGAGGTAAGTTCATTTTTACTATACTTGACTTCTGGCGCAGCTTGAGTATGAGAGGTGGTGAAGTATCTGGTGCAATGAAGGAAGACCGCTGCTGGCACATATGTAGAGTAAGAGAAACCCAGCACATGTTCGCCATTATAACCAGCTGGTTATATATAGAATAATGGATAGGCAAGTGTGTGTTATGGATTTTTTACACACCCGGTGTGTGATGACCCGTGAAGCCTCGAGGTGAAGCTCAAGGGTTTGCAATCATCACACACCGAGGTAAAAATCTTAACACACACTTGCTTATCTTTATTTTTATAATTACTGGTGTTTTGTGCAGCTTTAATTTGCTTTGCCGATTGCGTGACTTTAAGCGCGGGTTGATAGGAGTTTTGCCATAATACCTACTCAGGTATTATGGTTTTTAATACACGAATTTTTACATTGAAAAAAACATGAACCCATTAATTATAACTGGGTTTCCCTATAGGAGGATAAAAATGCTCCCCTTTTATTATATCTACATTAAACCAGGATATGTATACCTCAGACTTCATCTTAGCCTCCTGCACCCCAGGAGAAGCTCTAGACCCAAACAGCAGGGGGGGGGGGGAGGCTTACTTGATAAAAATTGGTCAGAATCAGTGGGCCAAATTATTATAAGAAATTGAATTTTATTGGGGGCTTCAGCCTATATGCCCCACAGAGCCACCCCTGGGCCTCCCCCACTAAAGACATCTCGATTCTCGGTTTGTTACAGCAGTCTTTTCCACAGCAACAAATTATTATGTCACAAACTGAGAGTAAAGCATGAGGATAAGATGAAGTCTGGGGGACACTGATAATGTTTTCATGTCCTCAGTAGTAAAGAATGAGGGGAGATTAAATTGAATTGTGTCTGAACATTGCATTTTAAAAAGCATTTCAGGATCCTAGAAAAAAGTAATTGAACTTAGTGCATTTAAAGTATGTGAGATACTTTGCATATGGAAAGCGTTATATAAGCTCAAATTCTGTTCCATTCCACAGTCTGTTTGCCTGCACAGTTTGTTTACTTGCCTGTCTTCTCTTATCTCTTTCCCAGTTAATTACATACCGTGGTGTGCTGGTGGCCTGTGCTTCCTTTGCCTGTATCCTCACCTGCCGCAAGACCCTAATCACTTCACTGATTTGCCGCAGTGTCATCTCAGGAGCATGGTATGCTAGGTGCTGTCGCTGAGCCATCAAGCAGGGGGGGCTGGCGAAGAGTGAGAAGTAGCTGTTGTGCCCCATCCCCAGGAGCTGCAAGGCTCGCTTGTTGTTGCCGTAGCAGGATGCATACTACAAAAGAAAAACACTAGAATTATAAAACCAAAAGCAAACAACTCAAACGCTAATAATTCATCATGACAGCATAGCACTACATATTTTTACACATCACCTTCCTCTTGTCCCACGAAGGCATATTAACATTCTTAATTGTGTTAAGGCCATTTTGGGGTATATCCCATGCATGAAAAATATATTTTCAATTCATGGGAGAAACATTTTATATATATGTATAAAATGGTGAGCTGTCAGATAAATAATTTATCTGCACAAGAGCTGCTTGACCTCGGGTAATCTCACGAGTGGCATAAGCCACAAGTGAGGTGTCCGAGGTCAAACAGCAAAAGTGTAGATAAATCATTAATCTGATAGCTCACCATTGTATATTTCGTTTATACAATAGGAATGCTTTCTGTCAGTGCAGGGACATTTGATTTTGACTGTTTATCTTTTTTTAATGATAATTTCTGGGACTTTTTGTTAACTTTTCTAGTGTATGTCTGCCTAGTGTAGTGGTTGCTATTAAATGAAACACCACTCATTTTGTAGAAAACTTTGTGCTGAACAAATGGCATGCTCATAGTACCATGCTACTTTTTTCATTTTAAAGTTTGCATTTGTTTGTTGAAAAAGTGGATACAAAATTGAATTTTCTGCAAATTTTTTTTGCTAATTATTAAAAAAAACTAAAAGGTATCTATAAATGAAACACCACTCATTTTGTAGATATTTTTGTGCTGAACTTCTGTGCTCACAGTACTATGCTATTAGTTTTCATTTTAAAGTTATTTGTGTCAAAAAGTGAACAAAATAAAAATGGAATTTTCTGCTGTTTTTTGCTAATTATAAATAAATCTATAAGGTATCTATAAATGAAACCCCACTCATTTTGTAGATAATTTTGTGCTGAACTACTTTCATGTTCACAGTACTATGCTATCTTTTTTCATTTTAAAGTTTTTTACATGTGAATATAGTTAGTACTGGTATTGAGGCTGAACATTCTAAATGAGTTCCGGAGTGATTGAGACAGTTCTACTATGTGTATAAATCTGTGATGATGCGTCTACTATGTGTATAAATGTGAGATTTCATATTTATACACATAGTAGCTCAGATTTATCACATAGGATTTATGTCCACATCTATTGCATAAATATATATGTATATGTAAATAAAAGGACAGAATAAAAATGGTTATTCAACCTTGTTATTCTCCTCTGGGGTGATACAAATGTTATTTTCCCTGCAGCCTTTGTTATTTTCCCTTTAGCCTCATCACAGTGGCATTCAGTGCTCTATGGTATAAAGAAGACATTCCATAGAGCATCCAGAAATAAGCATTTAATTCGCTCTGGAATGTTGCAAACAGTTCTGACCTAGAAATTGGGGCTTCACCTCACTCTGCCACTTGTTGCTAGGCAGCATTGTTAGCAGCATTCCAGAGTGATTAAAATGATTATTTCTGCATGCCATCTGGCATATTTCTTAGTTATACAATGTAGGTGAGAGTAAAACCTTGCAGACTAATTAGTTGTTTTATCCACTGAAGTGCATTCTAAATGAAGATTCATTTATCATCATTTTAGCCATTTACCTCACTTTAGACAGGTCACAAAGGAACCCTTAATCATTGGGAGAGCAGCGTGAACAATGCCTGATGGTACCAAGGTGGCCTATGCAGTATTCAAAACAGAGCAGGTGAATCAAACAGAAACAGTTACAGCTTCATAAAAAGAATGAAGGCATCCTCTCTATTCACTGGTAAGTATCCTTAAAAATGGCTGTATACTTACCCATGAACACAGAGCACGTCTCTGCAATGCGGGACAGTTTTCTTTTTTATAAGTGAAAACTTATTTTTTCGGGGGTACTTAGGGGGAAGAGGGACATGGGGCAAGAGAGGGGTTGAGTGGGAGGAAGATGACCCTTGCGGTAAGGTTGAGTGGGAGTAGGGAATTTAAAATATACTACAAGTCTAACAATGGTAAACAGTGTCAGTTCAGAAGGTAGCATGCTCGTCTCTGGGGCTGGATGATCCGAAGGTCCTGGGTTCTAGCCCCATACCAGGTACATAGGATAATACTGATAACTGACACTGTAGTGCAGTACAAGGAAGGCACTGCAATGTCGAGGTGCCACTCTTTGGATGAGATGTGAAACACAACGACTTGCTTCACAGAGACTAGAAGGATTTTTTAGTATGGGAGGGTTTGGGGGGAAGGGGTGGGTACAAGTGAATGGGGTGAGGTTTCTTTAAAAAAAGTTTTTTTTTTTTTATATATTAGAAACTTTGTCAGTTTATGTTGGGGACAAAATTAGGAATTTCATTAAGTTCCCCAACTTGGCACCAACTTCACCGGCAAAATATTTTTTTGAACCTGTAAATTGTATTAAAGTAACTTTGAGACAGGTAACAATTCATAGCCATTGAACTCTTAGTATAACATCGTACTGACTACTAAAAAGATAAACATACATAGGTAACAGAGTTTCATTAGTCAGACATTCAACGTGATTGTTGATCTCTTTCAGAAATGTTCCAGGTGGGATGTTGAAAAGAAACAGATCCAAGGATAAAAGAAGTAGGTGTCCCACTGGAGTGAAGTCCAGCTGATCTAGAAACTATATGAATTTTTGCAACAGATAATTAGTTTTAACAATGAGTCCAATAAAAGATCAGTTTATAGTAAAAAAAAGAAAACAGTCTGCCTCATTTCTTTTCCTTTTTTCTTTTATTGTCTTTTCTCCTTCCTCCACAGTCTCCACAAGGGCTATGACCCCTCCCTCGGAGGGGTTCATCCTCTGGTCTGGCCCCCAGGTCATCCACCCCCAAGATTCCCGCTCTGTGGCAGGGCCAGGTGGGGGGTGCCGGCGTACCCCCTGTCACGCTGATACATCAAATCTGGTGGTGGGGGGCAGACTTGCTGGCATGATTGGACCTTCATGGGTCCTGTGTAGACTGTGGCATTTTTCATTTTCTCCCACCCCTCCCTTCTGATGTGAGAACATTGGCTTTCAAGCCTCCTGACCTGTACTGGCCTTCAGCCACCGTCAGAGGGCAGTCATCAGGCGAGACAACTAGTCCCCTTCCCCCGAGAGAGGAGAGCAGTCCTCCGGATGCTCAATTCTCTCTCACCCCTGCCAACCCCCTGGCTTGTTCCTGAACTCAGGTCGTTGGCATGGTGCAAGGTGTGGCGTCCAGCGCCTCAACCCTCAGCACCACGGGGGCTGGCTTGTCTGTCTCATTTCTATGTCCATTCCATCTTTAGACTTTAAGAAAGAAGTTTATATGGGTTCATTAAAAATAAAACAGAACCATAACAAGAACAAATCATGCACTTGGGTATAACATCACAGTTAATTACAAAATGATACATGATGCCTGGATTCTGCACTGGTATTGCTGGGGGGAAGGCCCTCAAAGACATAGCGATATCTTATGTTTCCCATAGCTTCCTTTATGTAGTCAGGAGTTGCTCCAAAACTGGCGCACCCTCTCTGCTCTCCATGTAATTAAAGTAGGGGAGCCACCTGGAGTTAAACCTACCTGACACGAGTTTCAAACAAGCTGTGATTGCTTCCATATCCTTGATTATGTTCAAAATTGAAAGCCAGTGGGTAACTGATAATATTCACCAACAAAATAAAACTGCAACAGCTCTACCCTGGACCCCAACCAGAAGACCTGACAGTTCCAACAAGTGAGTATTCTGACTTAAAATACAAAATAAAGAAGAAAAGATTACCGCTAAAATATTTCATTTTTGAAAAGATGAGGCACACTAGCTCAGGCTGCAGAGAATCCCTTGTACCAAAGACTTGCTCTGCAAATTATTGCTGGATTGCTAGTCCCAGCAGGTCCAGGTGATGTTCCTTTGGGTTTCAAACTCCCATCCTAAATGCTGCTATTAACAAACTCTCTACTTTGCTACAACACACTGCAGTTTGATGATGTATAATTTCAAGTGATGTTCATGTTGCTATTCTTATAAAAAATTATGTTGCATATTGTATCCTTCCAAACTTCAGAAAAACCAAAGTATTGAGAAAAGCATTTCTGCTTAAGTTCTTCCAGATACTGTGGCTCTTGGGTGACAAAAGTCCCCCTTCCCAACCCCACCTGCTCATCTCCTCTTGCCCTTACTGACAGCCCAACAAAAACAGGAACTTTATTGGTCGAGATGATTGAGGTGACATATGGCTGATGTATTCAAGAGGTACCAGCAAACCTAATGAATAATATTAACATGTGGTCTCAAAATAACCTTAATATGACAAGGTGGTATACAAAAAAAAAACCAGTAAAACATCCCTTTGAAACCAATAAAATGAACTCTTTTTACACCATGGGAGTTCTCAGACCATTTCCTTCCAGCAACAGTTGTTGACAGTCCTAATTTTGCTTGCTTTAAAAACAGATTGGATAGGCATATTATGGGAGTAGGTCTTGGGTAATTCTTTTTTTTTTTTTTTTGAAATTTCTATTTTTCCCCCCTCCACTGAGCCAAACCCTCGGGAGCACCCATGAAGCCCATGCCCCTGCCGGCACCCCTGTTCCCCAGTCCCATCATTGCGCGCTGAATACCTGATAGGGTCGGGTCCGGGGACCTCCGAATCTTGGGTACTTATCTGGTCCTGAGTTCGCTGGTGGGTGCTGGCACATTAGGGCCCTCGGCTCGGTGCTCCTTCATCTAGGCTCCATGGAGGTACTTTTTTCCTCCCATGTTCCCCCATGGGACGTTGCGTACCTAAGCATCAGGGCATCCTCTGGAGTCCGCAACGTCATCCCCCTCCTTCCACGAAGGAGCAGCCTCTGGGGTTGATTGGCTGCCGGCTTCCGCCTGTGGCCAATGATACCCCCTGAGACTCGGCTTGCCGTTGCTCTCCCTATTCTCCACCAGGGGTCGCGCTTGCGGTATAGGTCCCTCCCTCCCCGAGGGAGGCTGTCTCCAGGACGCTCCAGCCTGTCTCCCCAGCCAACCCCGATGACCCGAGCTCGCTCCCGAACCCGGAGTCGCCCGGGCGTCTGCAGTGTGGCGTCAGCAACCTCAACCCTCAGCGCCACTTGGCCAGCTGGTCTTGGGTAATTCTTTGGGCTTCCATTATTTTTTTTTATTTGGACAGTATAATGGGTGCCTTGCCTTCTTCGGTCCTAAAGACTTTAGTATGAGCTTTTGTATGAGACTCATCACCTGACTTTGCATTGAAACACAAGTACTAAAAATAAAATGGGACTCCAGTCTCTTATTCTGCCCCCCCCCTTCTGTTTTTTGCACCAAATCCACTCTATAATTGCAGTAAAACACTTCGAGGTGCGAAGTAAAACATCTGTGATGCACTTCCCAGGGTTTGTGTGAACACGTGGCATCATGCCTTACAAACCCCTTGGGGTTTACATCAGATGCTTTGATGTACTCCCAGTCATGCATTAATGCTTCCTTGATCCTTGCCAGCCCCCGATTGGATACATTTTTCTTTGACTATCTAATTGGGTTGGGGGGGAAGAGACTTCTTACTGGAAAACACCCTGTTATTCACCCATCCTCTCTAAGGGTCAGGACTTGCCAGCATAGGACTGCCTAGTGCCACCGCTACTCTACAAGGTAGCCAAGGAATCACCACAACTTCATAGTCTGAAAACTTCAGGTGCAGTAAAGGAGTCGGATGCACAATAACCACTCTAATCCCAGAGTGAAGAGCATCTGCAAGTCATTGCAAGTGTGCCAAAAAAAAAAACCACAGCCTTCGGACATGAACCTGTGTCCATCAGCATGGCAAGCACTGAGTGCCAGCAATCAGTGCATTATTAATCCAGACCCAGTTCCCTAGGTGGGCGTTTGATGCCTAAGTTTGATCACACCCCACACACAGCTGGAGCTGCTTTTTGTTGTCCACACTAGACACAGAAAACAAGGGTCTGGCACTGGGTATGGCTGCTGCTGTTCCACTTACCCTGCTGTCTGTCAGGGCGGGTGCAACATTGCTGCTGCCTGGACCAGGGGTGTGGGAGGATGCTTTCTATGCTCAGTTAACTGGAACCTCTGCACCAGAATCACATGGGACTGCTCATGGAGAGGAGTAGCTGCTGCATTGCAGGACTGACTGACAGATGTAACTGGGAGCCAGTGGACCCATTTGAGTCCCCTCTACAACTGCACCAGCCGAACAGTGACACTGCTCTCTCTTGCTACATCCCTTTCACTCCTTAAGTAAAAGTCTCACTGGTTTGCTTTTTATTCTGTTTTTGTCTTGCACAGAGCCTCAGGTTTTAAATGGCTCAGAAATGGAAAGAGAAAACATTCTCTGCTTGCAGCCAGCAGAAGCATTCCAGAGGGTCTGGATTGAAATGAGATCAGATCTAGAATAGGAATGGATTGATTTTAGTTTTTATTTTGTTGGGAAACCTATAATACTCCTGCCAAAAGGCCTCCCTTCCCCCCATCTGCCCACTGCCTGTACCAGAATGACTTCCCAACCCACTGCCACTGCCTCTGTTAAATTGTCTCCCCAACCCAATGCAGGAATACCAGTCTCCCTGAACTATCTGAATGCCCCATGACATCTCTTCCTTCTGTCTTGTTGAATTTTGGGGCAGTACACTCTACTCCCCCACCTCAACTGCCAAAACAACCTAAAACCCAGTAAATTCCCATTATGTGGCTAGACTTACATAATGCAAATAGCTCCTACAGCTCACCTCACTCACTGACATCCGCTGAACAGAAAGGAGCACTAGTTTTCTACATCAGCTGTTAACAAAAACATAGAAACATAGAACTTACCGACAGATAAGGACCGCTAGGCCCATTGAGTCTGCCCGTTTCCCTACCTGTATCAGCAGCCACTGACCCTACTTGGTCCATAGCTAAGTCTCCTTTCCCCCTGTAGGGTACCCTTAAGCAATACACCATGACATGGTGTGGGTGATGCTGCAATTCATCCACCCCTGGTGTGGTTCAGTCACGAGGCCATAGGCCAAGTGAAGAAACCACACCAGAAGTGGATAAATCCCAGCTTCACCCATACCCTGGAGTGTTATATTACGATTATACAATGTCACTCTTCTTTTTGTTGACAAACAATATAAAGAAAAAGAGGGGTTTTTTTTTGTGTGTACTTTAAATTATTTTCATTGACTTTATTACTCCGTCACAAATAATAGCTCTTTGTTGCTAGGGAAAATAGAGACCTTGCCTAGCTCCCAGTTCATTTCTGTCTATATCTCCCCCTGCACGCCCCCAACTCCACAGACACATGTTATTTATTTATTTATTGCAGTTATCTTTGGCAGGCAGTTAATAAAACCGTGTCTGGTTTCTCTGTGAATTTGTGAGCTGTTAAACGCCCCCATCCCCTGCCCCACCAGAGACACACAGAGAGAGTGAGACAAATTGGTTTATTTTTATGGTTTTTAATGCATGCTATTTTATTGCAGTTTTTCATCTTTTTTTTTTTTTTTTTTAAGTTTGTCTGGATGACCTTTCTTGGTGACTCCAAGGTAGGGACTGCTTTGATGTGTAGCAAGCATGTCCCTCGGCAGCCCCCATACTGAACGTTTCTGGTTCCTGCTTCTCGAGAAGTGCAGTTTTGTCGGGTCATTTGTCTTTTTTCAAATATGCCTAGAATATACATAGAAACACAACATTTAAAAATTTAGATTTATGCGGCTAGGTAATGTCATGGCCGAGCTTTTCACTGCTATGTGGATGATACCCAGGTGTATTTGTCCTTTGCCCCTGGAACATCAGATGCTGTGCACGTACTGAACAGCTGCCTTGCCGAAATCAATGACTGGATGTCCTCCAGCTGGTTGCGACTGAACCTGGAGAAAACAGAGGTACTGGTGATTGAACCTGGTCATGGGTGTGATGGAGGTGCGGTTGGAGTGGTGACCGTTTTGTTATGGGGTCGACACCACTGCTGGCCTCCACCAGAGTGCAGAATCTTGGTGTGATCCTTGACAGCAGATTGATCCTGGAGGCCCAGGTGTCTTCTGTTGTCAAGAGTGTTTTTACCACTTGAGGAACATTGCCAGGATTTAGCCTCTTCTTCCAACAGAAGTCCTGCCAGCACTAGTACATGCATTTGTAACCTCAAGACTTGACTACTGCAATTCTCTATACCTCAGGGTCACCAGAGGGACCCTCCGGTAGCTGCAGCTGCAGCTGTTGCAGAAGGCAGTGGCAAGGTTAAGGACTGACTTGCCCGGGTAGAGTCATATGACCCCTGTCCTGCGTTCTTGCATTGGCTGCCAGTCCAGTGGAGGGTGGTCTTCAAGGTGGGCTTGCTCACCTTTAAGGCCCTATATGGGTTAGGTCCTGATTACCTGTTGGATCTTTCACCTGTCACCTCTACCCGCTCCCTCTGGTCCTCGGCTAGAGGGCTCCTCAACTTTGCTTCTGCCACCATTCTTATATTGAACCACACCATATGGTGAACACTGATCCCCGGGTGGCCACCCACCGTGACATCCCCATTAGTGAGTACAAGGTCCATTATTGTTCCCTCATGAGTGAGCTCCTATACTAGTTGCCAGGTGAATGCCAGCTGCACAGAGTCCAGGATGTCCCAGCTTGTAGCTGAAGCTGGGATGCTCCTATCTACATCTGGCAGACTGAAGTCCCACACCAGCAGCACCTCCCCCTTACTTGCCATCTTTTGGATGGTTTCCACCTGATCTTTATCCATCTCCACCCCTCTCCGGGAGGTCTGTGGATCATGCCTATGTGAATAGTGATGCCATTCCCCATCTCTAAGGTGACACACAGTACCTCCGCCCATCTCTGTGTTCTCTGTACCTCTGTGGCTTCAATGCTTTCCCTCACATAAGGAGTCACTCCTCCCCCTTTCTTACCTATCCTGTCATTACTGAACAAAGTATAGCCTGGTATGGCTATGCCCAGTTATGGTTCTCATTGCAAGATGACTCAGTAGTGGTGACAATGTCCAGGTCGGCCACTGCCATCATAGTCAATAGGTCCAGGAATTTATTTCCTAGACTTAAAATATTTGTGCATTAGGCCTTCCAAATTCTGTTACCACCCTGCTTGTCCCCCCATTTCCCTTTTTATTTCTCTCCCTACATCCCTACCCCCTCTGCCCTCATTCCTATCACTCTTCATTTCTACCATTTTAGTTTTCTTTATAGCAGGTACCCTTGGGGATTTGTCTCCCTTTGGGTCCTACCTACTGACTAATTCAACTTGTGGGGGGGGTCAGTTTATGTCATGGAAGGTGGCTATCTCACACTTCATTAGCAGCTTGTATAACAATTACCTTTGACAAGTTCAGTGGTACTTGTATATAACCTATATCACACCTGTGTATATCCATCAGTTTAATAGTCAGAAGATGAACAACTCAGAGACTTGTAGGAGGGCAGCAGCCAAGGCCAACAGGATGCTGGGATGCATCGCTAGGGGGATCATCTCCAGAAGGAGGGAAGTGATACTTCCTCTGTATAACTGCTTGGTGAAGCCACGCCTCGAGTACTGTGTGCAGTTTTGGAGGCCACACTTAAAGAGGGACATTAAACTCCTGGAGAGGGTCCAGAGGAGGGCAACCAAAATGATTTGGGGCTTGGGGACAGGCCCTATGGGAGAGGCTCGAAGAGCTAAATATGTACACATTGGAAGAGAGAGAGAAGGACCGGGGGGACATGACAGAGGTATTCAGGTACATGAAGGGGATAAATAAGGGAGAAGCAGTCAGGGTGCTTCGAAAGAAGGAGGAGGGGGGCAACTAGAGGGAATGGGTGGAAGCTGGAGGGGGGAAGATTCAGGGGAGAAAGTAGGAGGTGCTACTTCACTGAGAGGGTGGTGGAGCCATGGAATGCGCTGCTCATGGGGCTGGTGGAGGCAGAGACGGTGGAAGGGTTCAAGAGGAGGTGGGATAGGTACAGGGGAAGGGTTCTGGAAGCAAAATCTAGTGCAGCGAGAATATCCGGAACTGGGAAGGGAGAAGCCAGAGAAGGCGAGGGGGACAGCAAAGTCAGCTCCCAGGGTGGAGGCTGACCAAACGAGCAGACATGAAAGACCGTTTGGCCTATTCTGCTGGCATTTTAGTATGTTAGTAAGTTCCCCTATGTTGAAGAGGTCAGACCGTAGATTTCATTTTCTTATATATGGTCTGACATGTAATTAAATCCACTGCTTCTGGGAAGAGCTGCTTAAAGTAATGATGGTTATGTTGCCCGACATCCCTCTTGAAATGCTTCTGGGAGCTGATCCAGGTCACCAGAAAGAGGGAAGTGATGTTGTCTCTGAATACATCACTAGAAGCCCCCCCTCCCAAGAGTACTTTCTCCAGTTCCGGAGACCACGGGGCCAATTTTAGAAGGTGGATGCAGAGCTTGCACCAAGCCCTGCATCTACCGCAAAGTTTGCAGCAGCAGCCAGCCCGGTGGTGCTGAGGGCTAAGGTACTTGATGCCTTACCTTGTGCTATGCTGACGATCCTGGTTCGGAAACAACTTCAGATCACTGGGGAGCCGGCATGGGGGGAGTGTGGGAGCGGGATTGAGCAGCCGCAAGGCAGCTCTCCCCTCCCAGGGTGGTTGCCCACACTCCCTGTACTACTAGGTTTACTACTAGGTTAATTTGGACATAAGGAGGTGCAAGGCCCATTGGTAATGTCCCCCACACAAGTGAGTCACTTATACCATTCTGTATTTGGGATACTGTAAAAGAGTTTGTCAAGGTTCCCTTTGAAAGTATCGAAGGAAGAGGAGTCAACAACACTTTGGGGGAGTCTGTTCCAAGCTTTAGCAGATCTTATTGTGTAGTAGTTGTCTCTCTTGTTAGTTATTAGTCTTCTGTTGGCACCCTATGCAGACTGTCAGAGAGGCCTTTCGGTACCATACATTTCTGTTTAAAGTTGAACCAGCATAATATTTTGTGGTGATTTGCATATACAGCCCATGATGCTTTGCATTATGGGGTATTAGTGATTTTGTATTTCTTTGAAACTTGGCTTCCCGGCCAATGCCCTTTGTGGTAACCCTTGCCTCGGTGCTTGCGCACTAAGGTTCTTTGTGTTTTAGCTTGTTTTTTGTTTTTATTGGGCTCACCACAACACAACCCAGATAGACTAACTTAGGGTAGCTGGTTCATTCCACTGGGGTGTCATACAGATGAGGCACACTGATGAGTCCTGGTAGGACAAAACACGTGTCTGTGTCTTCTGTTGGCACCCTTTGCAGACTATATGAGAGGCCTTTTGGCCTTTTGGCACCATGCATTTCTGCTTAAAGTTGAACCAGCATAATTATTATTATAATATTATTAATATTTTTGGTGA
Source organism: Neoceratodus forsteri (assembly GCA_016271365.2). Classification (NCBI taxonomy): domain Eukaryota; kingdom Metazoa; phylum Chordata; order Ceratodontiformes; family Ceratodontidae; genus Neoceratodus; species Neoceratodus forsteri. The sequence continues at coordinate 1,056,733,050 of CM028130.1, read as the reverse complement.
TTTGCATATACAGCCCATGATGCTTTGCATTATGGGGTATGTGTTATTTTGTATTTCTTTGAAACTTGGCTTCCCTGCCAATGCCCTTTGGGGTAACCCTTGCCTCAGTGCTTGCGTACTAAGGTTCTTTGTCTCTTATTAGTTGTTGCTTTTGGGACAAATAATTTTTTAACATAGAAACATAGAATTTGACGGCAGATAAGGACCGCTTGGGCCACCCAGTCTGCCCATTTCCCTACCTACTGGATAAGCTGCAGATCCTAGTTAACCAGCAGCCTACTTCTTCCTACCCCAACCCCCTAGAATTGCCTTATGACTGTCCCATGCATGCTTGAATTCCACCACTGTTTTTGACTCCACAACCTCCTCCGGAAGGTCGTTCCATGCATCCACAACCCTCTCTGTGAAAAAATACTTCCTTAAATTACCTCTGAACCGCCCCCTCTATCTTCAAATTGTGCCCCCTTGTTCTTACACCTCTTTTTGAAAGATGCTACCCTCTTGACTTTGTTGATTCCTTGAGGTACTTGAAAGTTTCCATCATGTCCCCCTCCCTCCTTTCCTCGAGGCTATACATATTAAGCTCCTTAAGTCTCTCTTCACATGTCTTCCGGTGCAGACCCTGCACCATTTTAGTTGCCCTCCTCTGGACAGCTTCCATCCTGTCTATGTCTTTGCGGAGATTGGGTCTCCAGAACTGCACACAATACTCCAGATGGGGTCTCACCAGCTGTCTGTACAGAAGGATAATAACTTCCTGTTTTCTACTGGTGATGCCTCATGTGATCTTAAATTCCCTCTTGCATTACTGAATCTTAATTCACAATCAACCATTAGTTCCGAGGATTATAGAATTTTATATAAAAGCAATAGATCACCCCTCTGTCTTCTAGATTGTAAAGTATGGAGACCCATTGTTAATAATCTATCTTGGTAGTTGAAATTCTTCAGCCTAGGAATGAATCTAGTAACTGACCTTTGGACACCTTCTAATCTTTTTATATCTTTAACTAATGAAGGAGACCAATGTTGGGAACCGTAATCAAGGAGTGGACGGACATAACTTTTGTATAGGGGGTTAATAAGTTGTTCAGTTTTACAAGTAAAAGCGTATCTGATGTTATTAACCAGTCCCATGGCCTTTTTTGCTACTGAGTTACAGTGATCAGAAAATATTAATTTATTGTCAATGAGGACCCCAGGATCATGTTCCTGATCAGTACTCTTGAGAATGTTTTGGTTTAATATATAAGAATACTTAGGATTGTTGGAGCCAAAGTGCATGACACCACACTTACTAGTGTTCAGTGACATACCATTAGCTACCACCCAAGTTTAAATTTTACCAAGGTCATTGACGAGAGACAGATGCTTAGTGAGTGAATCAACCTCGACACATAGTTTGGTATAATCGGCAAACTGAATAACTCTGTTTTCAAGGTTATGATTCATATCACTTATAAAAATATTAAATAGAGTGGGGCTGAGTATGGAGTCCTGGCGTATCCCACTTTCTACCCTCCCTTGTCTGGATGTAATGTCGTTGATGTGAACACACTGGACTCTGTCCTTCAGCCAACTGTTACGCCATTTTACCAAGAGTGTGTTAATTCCAAGGTGAATGAGTTTAGTAACCAGGAGATTATGAAGGACCTTATCAAAGGCCTTAGCAAAATCTAGAAAAATGGTTACTAGTAACATTAGACATTGATTCCCTGTATACAAATATTCCCAAACAGGAGGGCATTCAAGCAATTGAGTCTTCCCTCTTAAAGTATACAAGCCTGACACAAGGGAAAATAAACATGATCACAGCTTTAACAGATTTGGTGTTAAGTACCAATATTTTTATGTATGAAGGAAAGCTGTATAAACAAATTAAGGGGACAGCTATGGGCGTAACTTTAGCGCCCAGTTTAGCAAATTTATTTCTTGCTGATTGGGAGGAATGGGTAATCTTTGATGCTAATGTGAATATGTACTTTGACAAACTAGATTTGTACAAATGATACATAGATGACTTGTTCATTATTTGGAAGGGAACAGAAATTGAATTAAGGGAGTTCGTCATGTATCATGTATCTCCATCACTAAAAAAAAACACAAAAAAAAAACTCACCTATTTGCCCCCCTTACCAACTAACCCTCATGAATCTATATGACTATCAGCCTCTACAGAGCCCTCTGTATCTTCTGGCTGTGCTGTAGGAATGCAAAGTGAAACCACTGTTAACCAATCTATCTACCAGTAACTGTTTAATATGTTGTAATGTTTTCTGTAACCTGTATGTATGACGTGGAACCTTTGTAAATGAGTCCCTGACTCAAAGGTCTTTCTGAATATTACAATAAATAAATAAAAATAAATAAATAAATCTGGAAAGCGCCAATGGGAATTTGAGGTTTAAAATGACGTCAGATTTGGACATGATTAATTTTTTGGACATCACCATCAGAAAGGAACAGAATGACTCACTTTCTACAGATTTATACACTAAACCGACTGACAGGAACAGTTTATTACATGCTACTAGTTGCCATCCCCCACATTTAATTAAAAATCTGCCAAAGGGGCAACTTATAAGGGTAAAAAGGAACTGCTCCAAAACTGAATTGTGTACAAAAGAAACAGATGAATTATTGGAAAAATTTAGAATAAGAGGGTATACTGAGAATCTGTTACAGGGAGCAGTAGATGAAGTAAGTACACATACTAGAGAATCTTTATTCATCCCCAAAAATGCAGATAGGAACAAGGGAGATGGTATGATGTTCATTACCACCTATGGTGGTGGGACTAGAAAAATTGTAGACATGGTAAAAACTAACCTGTCATTTTTAAGGGGGCACCAGAATTGAAAGGGATACTGGACAAGCCCATTAGAGTGGCCTACAGGAGGGGAAGGAATTTAAGGGACAGATTGGTGAGAAGTTATCAACCGGTCCCTGGCACTGTGACACAGAAATCCAAATGGGGAATGAAACCTTGTGGCCTATGCAGTATTTGAAAATACATGACCAAGCAGAATACCTTTAGGAATCCCAGTACAGGGAAAATGGAACTTATTATAGGCAGGATAGACTGTGACTCTGAAGGTGTTATCTATTACAATGTTCTGTGATGGTTATTATGTAGGAAGGACCAAACGGAAATTGAGGTTCAGGATTTATGAACACATACAGGCCATCAAGAACAAAAATCTAACATATGCTATGGCAAACCATGTTGAGAAAAATCCAGGTGTGAAACATAGGATTACTGCCATGGGCATAGAACTGATGGTTAGAAATGTAAGAAAAGGTGATTTTGAAAATAATTTGGATTGTGCAGAACAAGAATGGATTTTTAAATGTAATGCCCTCAGACAGCTGGAAAAGTTTGAACTGGCACCATTTATAAGAAAGAGAGGGCAAACAATAAGAGTTTAAAATTTCATTTCTAGTGGTTTCAGAAGGGATGATTATCAATGTTTTAAAATGATAAATCTGTATCGGACCCCCCCCCCCATCACCATTTTTTTGTGATTTGTATAGGTATCATTTTCAGTAGCTATTAATGACTGTACTTATTTTGAGTAGGAATAGATGACTCTCTAGCAGAAAAATACATTCTAGAACACATTTCTTGTTTACTTGGTTTACTTGGTTTATAGGACCAAAGAAGGCTAATAGCCCATCGGGATTGTCCTCCATATTAATGGATCATTTGCCCATGTCCCATTCGTTCATCCATTTATCTAGTTTATTCTTGAATATTGGTATATTTGTTGAATCGACAATTTCTTGGGGTAATTTATTCCATAGTCTGGGTGATTTAATGGAAAAGAAATTTAATCTGTTGTTGTTATTTACTTTTTTCACTTCCCAATTGTCTGTTATGCAGCCTTGGTACAATTTTTCTTACTGAATAAGCAATACCACATTGATCCATTTGATCAGGTGATTTAAGTATTTTAAACAGTTGTAGAAGATCACCTCTAATTCGTCTGCACTCAAGAGAGTGTAATCCAGTTTTTTTTAATCTAGTATCTTATTCCAAGTGAGTAAGGTGCAGTACTAGCGTAGTAACTCTATGTTGAATTTGTTCAATTTTGTTTATATCTGTCTTTAAGTAAGGGCTCCAAAATGGAGATCATAATCAAGATAGGGCCTTATGTGTGACCTATACAAAGTTAGTAGATATTCTTCAGATTTAGAAATAAATGTTTTATTTATTCTGCGCAGTAATGCATTAGTTTGATTTGCAATTTTTGAACAATGTGAGGAAGATGATAGTTTATCATTAGCCATAATACCCAGATCCTTTTCTATCGAAGATGTCCTAATAATAATACTGTTGTTCAAGTAATATTTTTGTTTAGGGTTATCTTTTCCAAAATAGAGTACCGCACATTTAGTTATATTAAAGTGCATTTTATTTATACTGGCCCATTGTTCAATTAGTGCAAGATCCAGTGTTAAGTTATGACAGTTTACAGGGTTGTTTACTTTTCCTCCAAGTTTGGTATCATCTGCGAATGTAACCATTATGTTATGTGGTGAAACATGCATGTCACTAATAAAAACATTAAACAGCACCGGGCCCAGGACGGTTCCCTGTGGCACACCACTAGCCACCACGCCCACCTCTGAAAATACACCGTTCACCCTAACCCTCTGTGTTCTGTCATTCAGCCAGTTATTTATCCAGGATATGATAGGTGCTGAGAAACCTAAACGGTTAAGTTTATTGACCAAAATACTGTGTGATACTTTATTGAAAGCCTTGCTGTAATCCAAAAGAATGACATCTGTAGGTATTTTACAGTCAAGGTTGGAACTGATATAGTTGTAAAAAGTGATCAAGTTAGTGGTACATGAAAATCCTGTTCTAAAACCATGTTGGTACTCATCATTAATTTTTAATGTAGACATTTCTTTTTCAAGTTGATGTTTAATTATTTTCTCCATGAGTTTACAAGGTATCGATGTAAGACTAATGGGTCTATAGTTTTCAATTTTAGAATGGGAGCCTTGTTTAAAGATGGGTGTGACAGTGGCTGTGCAAGAGTCAACTGGAACTGAGGATTCATACAGTGATTTTTGAAAATAATAATCAAAGGGATTATTGTATCCTTTGTCTCTATAAGAAACCTAGAGCTAATATTATCAGGGCCAGAACTAGTATACTGTTTTAGGGTGTCAAAGACCTACCGAATATCCTGAAAGAGAATTTCATATGGTTCAAGTTTAAAATCTGCTACAATGGGTGTAATGTTAGTAGGTTCTGGAGTAAGAACAGATGAAAAATATTTGTTTAGCTCTGAAGCTGTTTCTATAACCAATGTTATAGTCATGTTATTACAGACAAGGGGGCCTATCATATTGTTATTACTTTTCTTACCATTTAGGTAAGTGTATAGTGCCTTGTGACAATCCTTAGTATGCACAATTTTAAATTCAAAATTATGTTTAGCCAGTATGATAGCTTTCTTTAATTGCCTAACCACCTCTCTATATTTGAGGAGGATGACGTTTTTCTGGTCAGATGAACATTTTTTTAATGCTAAAAACAGTTTGTTTTTCTGTTTGATTAATGTTTTAATATTACCATTGAACCATGGGGGGATTTTCCCTTTGTTGTTGTACTTAAGTTTGTCCGGGACATACTTTTTTTCAAGATCCAGTATCTTAGTTTTTAAAAAGCTCCAGGCCGTCTCAGTATTCATTGGATGCATTATTTGTTCCCAATTAAGGGATTTTATCTGATGGTTAATGGCTTCAAAGTCAGCCCTATTATATTGTTTTATTTTTAGTTTGTTTGTTTTTGGTAATAAGGGCAATTGGATGGAGAAGAAAAGGGACAGGTGATCACTATTTCCCAGAGGGCTGAGTGGTTGAATATCAGATATATGTGTCTCCGGGTTGGTTATAACTAGGTCCAATATGTTATTCCCCCTTGTTGATTCATTTACGCATTGAATAAGTCCCATATTTATTATAACTGACAAGAATTGTTCATCGTGTTTATTAATACCAGATAGTGCATCCCAATTTACAGCTGGAAGATTAAAGTCCCCTAAAATGAGAACTGGATCTTTATTAGCTATTTGAGTAATTTCACTGCAAAGTTGTTTAGTTTGATCAATATCAGAGGAAGGGGGACGATAACAGGTGCCTATAAGAAACTGATGGATACTGGTGGGTCGAATATGGACCCAAACACTTTCAGAATGTACAATAATTGCTGATTCATGTGATGGAATATCATCTCGAACATACAGACTGACTCCACCTCCTTTTTTTGTGTCCACTCTGTTTTTGAAGTAGTGCTTGAAACCAGGGATTTCTACTCTCAATTTTTTTATCTGTGTTCCCCCAGGTTTCAGTGATTGCTATTAGAGCTAAATTTAAAGTTTTAGCTAAAATTTCAAGTTCAGCAAGTTTGGTGACTGTTAGTGATCTGGCATTTAATGAAAGAATATTGAGATTTGTCCAGTAATATAAACATGGACTGTCTTTACAAGAGATGGGGGTGTCCCTATCTCCCCCTTCCTATCAGTTTAAATGGTTGTTTATTAAAGTTACTATAATTTCATCCTAAGACTGTGCTACCCCTTCTGCTGAGCTGTAAGCCATCCCAACAGAAAAGTGAAGGCCTGTCATCGAATTCCTCCCAATGGGTTAAGCAGCTTATGCCCTGCTGATAAGTCCACTTACAAATCCATTCATTTAATGTTTTTATTTTATTGTTAATGTGTCTAGTTGCTCTTGGAATGGGTAAAACTTCAGACAGACATATACTGCAACCACGATCTGTTAATACATTACATAGAGCCACATAGTCCTGTTTAACCTGTTGGAGTGGGGACCATGTGATGTCATTTGTACCAACATGGACAACCACTAGGGGATTTTCTCCAGCAACTGACAAAATTGTTTTGTCATTGCTGTAAGGTCCACTATTTTTGCTCCTCTGTAACTAGAGCTGGTCCGATTTTCTTTGTCAGGATTACAGACTATTCGGTCAACATATTTTGTTATGGAGTCACCTAGTACATATACCTGTTTTTTTGGAATAAACATATCAGGAGTATGCAGAGATTGAGGCTCAAGGGGGGTGTTCAGAGGGTCGGTAACCTGAGAAGATTTAAGTGCTGAGGTCACAATTACTTTGTGATCTGTTTGCATTTTATGACTTCCTTTGTTCAGGTTGTCAGTTACATGTTCAATGATACCTAGGGTATCATTGCAGTCATCCTCAACCAATTCGGGGAGGGGTTCAAAGGAATTTGAAAGTGGAATCATATAAGGTTTGGGAACAGGTTTATTTTTAGTATGCCTTTTTGGGGAAATTAAAGTCCAGTTCTCGGCCTCTATGGGATGGTCAGCTAAGTTCTTAGTAATAGTAGTTAAAGGGGTAGAGGTAGTTGCTGGATGTTCAGCGAGAATAGAAAGTGGTAAGCAATTAAGTGGTGGATCGTTGGAAAAGGAGTTTCTCAGACATTTTGAGGAGGAGGTATTAGCCTCCACAAGTAATGACATATGGTCAATGTATTCTTCTAGTGCTTTAATATCAGAGCTCATATTCTCACTTGGTTGCAGTTTTTTAATTTCCTCCTGTAAGTTCCCAACTAGGATACATTTATCACATAAGAACTTTGAATTTTGTTCACCAATGGCATACATTTTACACTCAGAACACATTTTGTTTGCTTTCTTCATGATCTAAGATAATGAGGATACAAGGGTGATGGTTTGTGGGTTTATTACCTTAAGTGGATGTATCTTGGTAAGATCACCTGGTCCTGGTGTCCCGGTGGACATAGTAGACATCATAAGATATGCTGGCGTCTCTGCCATAGTGACCGTGCTCCTGCTCACTAAGAGCTTCTTTTTGCCGTGATTAGCCGAGCGCGTCGCTATTCGGTTTCACGCTACCATTTAAAAATAACAATAAAGTAACTAGCCTTTAAAAAGGCTTCTCCTAGTGTGGAATTAGGATTTTAGGTGTTACAATCCTCGAAAACTATAAGCAGTGCTTTTAGAAAGGGAGAGACTGGTGCTGCAAAGTATCAAAAGTGCATTCAGTCCTCCAGTATCTCACAGTGCCCACAAACAGAGCTTTAGGATAGGGAGCAGATGACAACCCTATTCTTAGCCCCCTGGTGCTATTATTTAAATAGTTTTCACAACGGTTTTCACAAACAAAGTTATATTCTCAGGTTTAGCTTCAATGTCTGGTCTCTTGTGTTTATAATAATCTTCTATGTTTACTCTTTTTAGGTATACCAGTGCAGGAATAAAAACACAAGGGAGAGCATCTGAAGCGCTATTTTTGTTTTGGTGTTTTATATACCATATATAAGCCCTTAAAGAAAGTGCTAAAAATGTGCTGGTGATGAACTATATTAGCAGCATGATTTTAATAGTGTAATGTAGCGTAAATTACTTTAAAATGTGGTTTATTATGTAAACAAGTTTGCACTGTTAGCAATGTGTAGGAAATGAAGGAATTTCTTTGTGAGCATTGTTATTGGTTGAAACACTGAGTGTTTAATTACTAACATACTAAAATGCCAGCAGAATAGGCCTAATGGTCTTTCGTGTCTGCTAGTTTGGTCAGCCCCCACCCTGGGAGCCGACCTTGCTGCCCCCTCGTCCTCTCTGACTTCTCCCTTCCCAGTCTCGGATAGTTCCACTGCACAGGACTTTCCATCCAGAACCCTTCCCCTGTACCTGTCCCACCCCCTCTTGAATCCCTCCACCATCTCTGCCTCCACCAGCCCCCTGGGAAGTGCATTCCGTGGCTCCACCACCCTCTCAGTGAAGTAGCACCTCCTCCTTTCTCTCCTGAATTTCCCCCCTCCAGCTTCCACCATGCCCTCTAGTTGCCCCCTCCTTCCTTCGGAGCACCTTGACTGCTTCTCCCCTATTTAACCCCTTCACATACTTGACAACCTCTATCATGTCCCTCCAGTCCCTTCTCTCTTCCAATCTGTACATATTTAGCTCTTCGAGCCTCTACCCGTAGGTCCTGTCCCCCAAGCCCCAGATAATTTTGGTTGCCCTCCTCTGGACCCTCTCCAGGAGTTCAATGTCCCTCTTTAAGTGTGGCCTCCAAAACTGCAGTAATACAGGGGGAGTATCACTTCCCTCCTTCTGGAGGTGATCCCCCTAGCGATGCATCCCAGCATCCTGTTCGCCTTGGCCGCTGCCCTCCTACAAGTCTCAGAGTTGTTCATCTTGACATCCACCACCACCTCCAGATCCCTCTCAACCATTGAGACTTGTAGCATTCCCCCCCAGTGGGGAGTTTGTATAAATATGCTTGTGTTACCCCTTACATGTATCTCTGATGAAGCCCTGAAGGCAGGGTGAAATGTAAGATCGTCCTTGTAACAAGTGCTGGGGCACTGTTACTTGTTGCCAGTTTTTGCTGTGTTGGAAATGGAATAAACTGTTTTTATAACATCTATAACAGTTTGTTGCTGTCTGTATGAGTGGTGAGTGCGGTTCTATCCATACCAGATTGTTTTTACTAATTTGATTGTAAAACACAATTAGATTTGTTGTACAGGATTTTCCTTTTGTAAAGCCGTATTGATTTACATTTTTAAGTCCTATTTGCTCTAATGAATGTTCAGGTTTTATCCTGATTAGTCTTGCCATTATTTTGCAACAATAGGACGTGAGGCTAATAGGCCTGTAATTTTCTACCTTGCCTCTGTTACCTGTTTTGAAAATTGGAATAACAGTAGCGGGACATCACCCACAAGAATGGAGAGATTATAGATTTTAGATAATGGGTAAGCTAAGTAGTCAGCAGCAATATTTAATAACTTGGGGTTTAAGTTGTCCGGTCCAGCGCGTGATAAGCAATTTATTGTTCTTAGTTCAGGGAGGACTTCATTACTAGTGAAGAAGTAATCAGGCTCTTGATTCGGCTTAACATCTATTATACTGTACCTTGCTGTTTTTGGGAAAAGACAAAACAAAAATACGTATTGAATTTTTCTGCAGCTACTTCGTCATTTAGGGGACAATGTCGTCTGAGATGGGACCAACGGTTCCTGTATTAGTTCTACAATTAGAATTTATGTAGGAATAGAGTGATTTGGGGTCCTTAGAATGAGCTAGTTTGAATTCAATATTTGATTTAGATGTTCTAATGAGGTATTTTAGTTTTTTCTGTTCTGTAATATAAGATTGCTTATTACCACTAGTTTTGTTCTTCTATTTCACATCCGCTGTGTTTAACCCAAATTTGCTTCCTAATCTTTGATGTTAACCAATCAGGTATTCTTTCTTTCTCATTATATCATTTTCTAACAGCAACGTATCTATTTTCAGTACCTAAAACAATAATTTTGAATGACTCCCATGCCTTTTCTACTGTACAGTCCTGAAGTAGGGTATCCCAATCCATATTTGCTAAATGCCTGACAAAGTGTAGTCAGAATGCAAATAACCAAATTATGGTCGCTGTTAGCCAATGGTACACACACATTGACATTTGCAATATCATTGGAAATATTCATAAGAATTAGATCAAGTATATTACTGTCATGTGTAGATTCCACTCCTACCGAGTGGAGGTCTGGTGGGAAGCATAGGCAGGAGGGGGCAGTGGCGATAGCCTGGGGTGGGGCGGAAGGGGCTGAGCCGGTACCTGGCATGCGCATTCGTGTGTGCCTCCACGCATGCACACGTATGTGTCTCCCGGGGTCCCGGGTTGGGGTGAAAATGGGGATTAAAAAAAAAATTTGCAGCAGCTGTGCCTAACAGTTCACCACAATCTTGCACACAATTTTAGGTACAGTTGGTGCAGTTGTGACAATCTACTCATTTTATGGTGGCTAGCACTCCTGTAAAACTGTTGCCTCAATGCTGCAAATGTACACCGGGGGGAACTGACCTAAGTCCTGTGTTTGGCGTATGGGACTTGTTGCAGGCAGATGCGGCTGAATTGTTTGTAAAATCAGAATTGCCGTGGTGCTTGCAGCAGGTCATCGCTTGTGTCCAAACCCTATGCCACAAGTCCCTTGCGGCGATCTACCATCTGAAAATCGGGTCCCACATCTCTGGAAGGACAGACAGAGCAGAGATGGTCCAGAGGAGGGAAACCAAAATGGTGCAGGGTCTGCATCAACAGCCCTACAAGGAGAGATTAAAGGACTTCAACATGTACACCCTGGAACAAAAGAGGAAGGGGTATGAATGAGACCTTTAAATATCCCTCCAGTGTAAATAAGGTACAGGACAGAAGTATTTTTCAGATGGAAAGATGTTCAAGAACAAAGGGACATGGCATTAAGCAGGAGGATGGTGGATTCAGGAAACATGTGAGGAAGTACTTTTTCACAGAAAGAGTGGTAGATTTCTGTGGCAGCCTTCCACCAGAGGTAGCTGGGGCAACAAAAGTGGTGGGGTTCAAAAATTCATGGGATAAACACAAGTGTAATGTAGCAGAAAGAAATGGGAAAGGAGAAAGAGCTGTAGATCGAGCATAATAGTATAGCTAAGGAGAAATGGCAGACTGCATGGGCCAAGCGGTCCGTATCTGCCATCAAATTATGTTTCTATGTGTCACACACTCTGATGAGGGGAGAGTGGGATGCTGCAGGGTTCAGTACTGAGACCGATCCTCTTCATAGATACATAGAAAGTGACAGCAGAAGGGGGCCATATGGCCCATCTAGTCTGCCCTTGTTCCTACCCCCTTAACTGCTATTCAGTGTTATGGTGCCCTTGTACCTATCCCAAGCATTTTTGAATGTTCCCACCATTTTCACCTCCATCACTCCCCGTGGAAGGACATTCCGTGCATCTACCACCCTCTCTGTAAAGAAGAACTTGTGTGTGTTGCTCCTGGATTTCATTGTCTTCATTAGTGACACTGCAGATGAAATAAAGAAGGTGAAGTAGGCCATTTTGCAGATAACTAAAATATGTAAAAGGCTGAACAATAAGGAAACAATATGTAGGGATCTTGGGAAACCCAAGGAGTGGTCAACAGCATGGCAGTTGGGGGTCAATGCCAATAAGTTCAAAATAATGCACCTAGGGCATATGAACCCAATACATTTGTATAGGATGGTGGTGAGGTACTGTCCCTAAGCAGGAAGGTACTGTCCCTAAGCAGGAAGGGGACCTTGGACTTATCATATCTGATGACCTCAAAGTGGCAAGGCAGTGTGATAAAGCAGTGGGTAGGGCCAGTGGGATACTGGGATGCATAGGGAGAGGTATCTGCAGCTGGAGAAGGGAGGTGCTGTTGCCACTGTCGTGCTGGTAAGACCCGATCTGGAGTACTGTGTCCAGTTCTGGAAGCCGCACCTCAGAAAAGACGTAGACAAGGTGGAGGAAGTCCAGAGGAGGGCAACTATGATGGTGCAGGGCTTGCACTGAAAGACCTACGAAGAGAGACTGATGGATCTCAATATATATACCCTGGAAGACAGGAGAGTGAGAGGGGACATGATAGGGACCTACAAGTATCTCACGGGGTTAAACAGGGTGCAAGAAGGCAGTCCTAGAAACATAGAATTTGACAGCAGATAAGGACCCCTTGGCCCACCTAGCCTGCTCATTTTCCCTACCTGTTTCATATACAGCAGATTCTAAATGATCTGCGGCTTACACTGTCTTTCCTATCACTAGAGTTCCTGTATGCCTGTCCCATGCGTTTTTGAATTCCCCTACTGTTTCTGCCCCTACAGCCTTGGCTAGGAGGCTGTTCCATGGATCAACCACCCTTTCAGTGAAAAAAATACTTTCTCACGTTACCCCTAAGTCTACCCCCCTCTAGTTTCATATCATGACCACTTGATCTTGAACATTTTTTTTCTGACAGATGCTACCCTCTTGTACTTTATTTACACCATTGAGGTATTTGAAAGTCTCTTATCATATCCTCCTTCTCTTTCCTCTCTCCTCTCTCCTCTCCTCTCCTCCATGAGAATGCATATTGAGCTCCTCCAGTCTCCCCTCAGATGGCTTGTGCTGCAGCCTCTGCACCATTTTTGTCACCCTTCTCTGAACCGCTTCTACTCTGTATGTCCTTCCAGAGATGCAGCCTCCAGAACTGGACACAGTACTCAAGATGAGGTCTCACCAATGTTCTATACAGTGGCATCAACACCCCTTTATGCTGGACACACCTCTCCCTATGTAACCCAGCATTCCACTGGCTCTCCTCACAGCCTTCTAACATTGTGTGGTAACCTTTAAATCATTTATTTATTGATGACTTTGATAACCGGGTGAGTGCACTGATCCCAGGGACCATTTTCAGGCACGACCCGGGCCATAACACGTGGCGCAGGGTGACAGTGGAGAACAAGGTAACAGTAATACACAGGAACCAGATTTGATACAAGCAACAATAGTAAGCACAATATACAGGTTCAATGCATAGGTCCATTTGAGAACAGTGAATACAAGGTTTCAATACTGGACATGAGGGGATTTGGTACAAAACAAACAAATTGTAGGCACAGTGAGCAATGTGTGACTGCATCATCCAGTAAGCAAGTAATACACAGAACACTCAGTAAAAAATATACATACAGTATGTACAGGCAAGGAAGTCAAATATTACTGTGAAAAATGTGATATAACAGTTGTAGGCAGGGGAGTTGACTAGTGTGTGTAGGTGGGTAACCCCTGGGATGAGGAGTTGACTAGTGTGGGTCAGTGTCAGACCCCAGGGAGCAGTGGCAGGATGAGTTTGCCAGGAACCAGACTTTAAGGCAGGACTTGAAACTGGAGTGTGTGTCAATGGAACGGAGTTCAGCTGGTAGTTTGTTCCACTGCAAAGGGGCAGCTGCAGACCAAGCTCTGCTACCCATGTTGGTGGATACCCTAGGAACAGCTAGAGGGGGAGTACCATTAGAGTGGAGGTTGCAGAGGAGCGTTCTGGTTTTCAGAAGGACAGTTAGGGGGGATTCTGGAGCGGTGCGGATGACATTGTCTACCATGCAGCAGAGGGCTAGGTCAAAGCAACCTTGTACCAGTAGCCATCCAAGGGCATTATAGAGGGTACAGTGGTGGGTGGAGAATGGGGCTAATAAAGCAAAGCGACAGGCGCTGTTGTAGGCAGCGGAGAGTTTAGCCATGGCAGTAGCTGAGGTCCTGGCATAAATAGGGGAGCAGTAGTCAAGAAGAGGGAGAAGACTACCCTGGACAATGGCTAGTCTGGCTTCAGGGGTAAGATATTGCCTGAATCTATAGGCAGCACCTAACTTTTGATGGAACCTTCTGACAAGGGAATTTGCATGCTCATTGAAAGTGAGGGAGGGGGTCGAGCAGTACTCCTAAGTATTTGTAGGTGTTGACATCCTCCAGGGCTGGGCCGTCTGGGGTGAGAATGTGTAAGGGGGCATGGTTTTTAGTTTTGGCCAGAAAGGGCTTAGATCCAAACAGCATGGATTTAGTTTTTTTGGCATTTACTAAGAGAAGGTTTTTTGAGAACCAGTTGTGGGCCACAGCATAGCTGTGGGAGAGAACTGAGGAGATTGTGGCTGTGGATTTGTCACTGTGGAAGAGGACAAGGTCATTGGCATACAGGAGAGTGTGACAGTTGAGGCAGTTGAAGGGAAGCGCATTAACAAATAAGAAGAAAAGGAGGGGACCCAGGATTGAGCCTTGAGGGACCCCCACAGGGACAGGCAGGGTGGGGGAGCAGGTTTGACCAATACACATGAATTGTGAGTGATCAGTAAGGTAGTTAGTGAACCAGCTTGTGACTTTCTGAGAACAACCAAGGAGGCTAAGCTTGGAGGTAAGGAGAGCATGGTTAACCATGTCAAAAGCCTTTGAGAGGTAGACGAAGACAGCCCTAGTGGCTTTACCATTATCCATGTTAGAGAGGATGTGATCAGTCAGAAGGGTGAGAGCAGTGGCAGTGGAATGATTCTTTCGAAAGCCGTGCTTTTGGTTGCATAGGAGGGTGTATTTGCGTATGTACTCAGTGAGCTGATTGTGGACTGCTCTCTCGAGTAGTTTACTGAGATGAGGGAGGGTGGATATTGGACGGTAATTGTAGGAGGATTTGGGGTCACCAGATTTAAGAATGGGGATAACCTTGGCTATCTTCCATGGATCAGGCATGGAGGAGGTGGAAAGGACAAGGTTAAAGATGAAGGTGAGTGGCCTGGCAATCGCTGGAGAGATCAGCTTAAGGAAGACTGGAGATAGCCCATCAGATCCAGAGGAGCCGTGGTTAGGTAGACTTTTGAGTAGCTTCACTGTGTCGTGTATGGAGAGGGCTTTAAAATAGAATGGGGGTATTTACGAGTGAGTGGCAGAGCTGGAGGAGGATGGCAGTGTATCAGGTATTAGGGCTGAGCTTTGAGGTTGGGCAGTTGGCAGCTTATTTAGGTACATGGATAAGTTGGTGAACTTACAGTTGCAGACACTAGCCACATCATGAGGGTCGGTCTGCAGTCCATCCTGGCAGTTGAGATGTGGTGCAGTGTAGCTGGGACAGGGGTTTAGGAGGGAGCTGATTGAGTCCCAGAATTTTCTAGTGTCTCCAAGTTTGGTCTTTTGCAGATTATGGAAGTGGATCTGTTTCAAAAATTTGGCCTGTTGTTTACATTTGTTCCTCATGCACCTGTAAGCATCCCAGAGGGCAGGAGAGGGGGTCGCTTTGAAAGTGGACCAGGCACGGTCTCTGGCCTTCATAAGGGTTAGGAGGTCTTTAGAGACCCAGCACAAGCACCCACCTCTGTCCCGTCTGGTGGTGACAGGGAAAAAGCGGTCCTGAAGTGTTAGTAGAGTCCGGTTAAATGTGGAAACTGCCGTGGCTGCATTGGAAAGGGAAAAAAGCATGGACCAGTCCAAGGACAGGGCCTTCTCGAGGAGATTTGTGGAGACTGGGCAGCTGAAATTTCTGAGAGATAGGTATTTGGGTGGGGGCGCTTTAGTTTGGAAGACCAGAGGAGACAGGTCAATGAGTGATCACGTATAGAGTCAGCCATGATGGCAGCATGTAATGCTCAGTCCTCCCTGTTTATGAGGATCCAGTCTAGTAGAGTCTGGGTGGCCGAGCGTGATCGCCTGCATCAGGTTGTGCTGCTTTAACAGGGATACATAGTCAGGCTGGTGGCAGATCAGCCAGTTTAGATTAAATTCACCAAGAAGAATAGATTCACTATTTATTTATTTATTTCATTTTTGTTGACCGGGTAAGTGCACTAGACAAATCCTGCCTATTTTCAGGCACGACCCGGGGGAGGGGGATACAGATGAATGGCAATTGACCTTGTACCAGATTAAGCTGTTGGTGGTATTTTTAGTGAATTAGGGAAATTTGGCCAGGACACCAGGGAAATTCCCCTACTCTTTTCGATAGGTGCCATGGGATCTTTAACATCCACCTGAACTACCACCAATCCAAGCAGATGGGACCTCGGTTTAACGTCTCATCTGAAAGACGGCACCTCAGAAGTGCAGCACCCCTCTCATGCTGCACTACAGTGTCAGTACTGGGATATTAACCCAAGTGCCAGATGTGGGAACTGAACCCACAGCCCTCTGATCTCCCGGCCTCAGAGGCGAGTGTGCTACCTACTGAGCCACTGACACTGCTATGGGAAGTTAGAAAGCTTAAGCCTTGGAGGAGGCTGGTGAGTCCAATGGTTCCGGTTGCAGGGGGGTTGTAGCAGCAGCCCGATATAGAGTTTATTTCAGGATCCCAGGGTCAATTCGAAGAGTAGCCATTCACTAGGTGAGAAAGAGTCAGAGTGTAGGACAATGCTAGCCGAGAGGGGTTCCCTTAGGAGCAGGGCCACACTGCCACCTTTTTTTCTGTCTGGTCTGTCAAGGCGTAGGTAGGAGTAGCCAGGTATTTTGAAGGTGTTTTTGGGGTGGTGTGGCTTTAGCCATGTTTCTGTAAGTCCCAGAATATGGGGCTTGTGTAGCTCAATCCAAGCTTCAAGGTCAGTGAATTTAGATGGAAGGCTGCAGACATTTATATGTGCAATTTTAAGACCAGGGGTATTTGTCCAGATGTGGGGGGGGGTGATATGGGAGTTTGTTGGGCCAGGGTTGCACTCAATGTCCCCAGCAAGGGAGAGTAGTGATAGTAGGAGAATGTATGGGCAGGAGGGAATAGTAGGAGACCAGGAAAGGTTAGCCAGGTAGTGGCCAAGGAGGCGGCGTTCTCCTTTAGTGAGTAGGATGAGAGAGATGTGCCCCACGGTGGACTTATACAGTACCTAGTAGTGAGTGAAGAGGGTTGAGACAGGGAAGGGGGTGGAATGAGAAAAAGGAGAGGTGCTGTTGATCGCAGGCCAGCACTGTAGCACAGAAGTCGGTCAATACCAGTGCAGTAGTTAGGGAGATGGCCCATAATATAGACAGAGCCAGCTTCGTCTTTCCAAGGGAGAGTGGGGGACAAGGGGAAGTAGGAGGAGAGAATTGATGTGGTCAGCTTTATGAAGAGGGAGAGGAGGGAGTGGTGAGGCAAGGGGCTGTTAGAAATGTAGTTCTGTGGGGCAGAACCGCAACTCTAGGAGGTGTTCTGCAGCTTTAAATTTGTGGAGGGCAAGATGGCCAATGGGAGGAGGTGCACAGAAGGGGGAGTGGTTTAGGTGTATTTAAGAACTTGTGGAGGAGGGAGTGGGGTGGAGGGCGAAAAAATCACACAAAGAGACACACAAGGAAGAGAATGGAAAGATTAAGGGTTCTGGCTAGGCTAAAACACGGAAACTAGCAAAGCAAACAAACAGTATTTTACTCTCTTTTTTTTTTTCTACCAGAATGAGCAAATACAGGCTAGTAACAGTCCTTAAACAAACAAAAAATCAGCAGTAGGAATCCCGGTTTTCAGTTTAGCTGTAATTGGTATTATGTGCATACACTAGTAGCAAGGGCCAGGCAGCACAGACTACAAAATTTGTGCATGGGCATGCAATTAGGCAAGAACTGCATGTCTCTGTACCGGAGCAAGGGAAAGTAATTTCAAACTTGGTGGCACAGTCCTGGGAAAGCGGCCACGCTGGATTCCAGAGCTAGCCACTCAGGGAGTTCACCAGGATGGTGAGCAGCCAATGTGGGCACTGCAGTCAGATGGCACAAGGAATTCAAAAAAAAATCCAGGATCTTCACTGCAACAGCAGCTGAGAGCTGAAGATCTGTCTTCGGCAATTACCTGTGCTTGGAAAGCGGTGGGTAGGTGGCAGCAGGCAGGCTCCTGGTCTCTCCGCTGTAGTCAGCGGGCAGCTCAAGCTTAAAAGCAGCTGCAAGGATGAGGTGCTCGCCCAAAGTGGGCAGCAAGCCTGTGCTTGGAGAATGATGGGCGGGTGGCAGTAGGCAGGCTCCTGGTCTCGCAGCTGTTGTCGGCGGGCAGCTCAAGCTTAAAAGCAGCTGCGAGGATGAGGTGCTTGCCTGAAGTGGGCAGCAAGTCTGTGCTTGGAGAGCGGTGGGCAGGTGGCAGCAGGCAGGCTCCCGGTCTCACCGCTGTAGTCGGTGGGCAGCTCAAGCCTAAAAGCAGCTGCGAGGATGAGGTGCTTGCCCAGATATGATTACTCCCAGGTCCCTGTCCTGTTTGGTGGCCGTCAGTACCTCCCCACATCATGTACTCCTACCCCGCATTTCTGTTCCCCAAGTGCATGAACTTGCACTTCTTTGCATTGAATCTTAGCTGCCAAACCCCTGACCACTCCTCAAACTTGCTTAGGTTCCTTCACATTTTCCATACTTCTCCTGGAGAGTCAACCCTGTTGCAGTGTGTCGTCTCCAAACAGACACACCTTCCTTTCCAGCCCCTTAGCAATGTCACTTATGAAGACATTAAAGAGGACTGGTCCAAGCACTGATCCCTGCAGGACCCCGCTGGTCATCTCACTCTCTTCAGATTGAACTATGTTCACAACTGCCCTCTGTGTCCCATCACTCAGCCAGTTTTTGATCCAGTTTACCACCCTGGGAGCCACTCCCAGGCTAACCAGCTCGTTTACTAGCCTCCTAAATGGACAGTGTTGAAGGCCTTTCTAAAATCCAGGTAGGCCACATCCACCACCCCTCCCTGTTCCAGCTCCCTAGTCACCCAGTCAAAGAAATCTATCAGATTTGTTTGACAAGATCTTCCCGCTGTGAATCCATCCTGTCTGTGCTCTGTTGGATTTGAGCTATATAACAAAGAGAGGAATACAGGATGGGAGGGGGCAGGTTCTAGCCACTACAAGTCAGGAGAGAGACCTGGGGGTTATCATATGTGAAGACCTGATGTCATCCAAACAATGCAAAAAAGCAGTGGGGAAAGCAAATAGAATGCTGGGTGCATAGGAAGGGGCATAACCAGTAGGAGGAGGGGCGAAGTGGTGATGCCACTGTGCAGATCACTGGTGAGGCCTCATCTGGAATACTGTGTCCAGTTCTGGAGACTGCATCTCAGGAAGGACATAGATAGAATGGAAGCAGTCCAGAGAAGAGTAATAAAAATGATACATGCACTGCACCACAAGCCTTATGAGGAAAGACTCAAGGAACTTAACATCTATTCACTGGAAGAGAGAAGGGAGAGAAGGGATATGATAAAGACTTTCAAATACCTTAGAGGAATAAACAGAGTTCAGGAGGGGAGCATATTTCAGAGAAGAAAGTGCACAAGGACAAGGGGAAATGACATGAGGCTGGAGGGAATGCTAGGAAGTATTTTTTCACAGAGAGGGTGGTAGATCCATGGAACAGCCTACCAGCGGAGGTGGTGGAAGCAAAAACAGTACAGCGATTCAAAAGTGCATGGGATAAGCATAAAGGCACCCTGCTGTACAGCAGAGCTGGGGAAAGGCAGTCCAGATAAGAATAGGGATTGCCAAACCAAGTAGGGAAATGGGCAGACTAAGTGGGCTGTATGGTCCTTATCTGCCGACAGATTCTGTGTTTCTATGTTTTAGTAGTGATTCCATTAGTTTCCCCACCACCAAGGTCAGCCTGTAATTGCCAGCTTCCTCCCTGATCCCACTTTTGTGTAGAGGTACTACATTCACCATACTCCAGTCCTTTGGTACCACACCTGTTTTAGTGAACTGTTGAAAAGGGCTGACAGTGGTGCTGCCAGCACCTCCCTGAGTTCTCGTAATATTCTCAGATGTGCCCCCTCTGGCCCCATTGCTTTGTCTACTATCAGGTTAATGAGTTCATTTAAGATTTTCTCCTCCTTAAATGGTTTCTTTCAGATGAAGAAGAACACCAGAACCAGAGGGCATGCAATGAAGCTGGAGGGGTGTAAGCTTAGGTGGGATGTGAGGAAATACTACTTTACTGAAAGAGTGACAGATGTCTATAATAGACTGTGAGAGGAAATGGTGGAGGTAAAACCAGTAGGGGGATTCAAGCATGCTTGGGACAGGCATAGGAAAATATTAGAAAATGGGGAGGGAGGTCTGCCGGGGACCAGTTGGGATCTACAAAGACAGACTAGGTAGGGACCATCTGGGCAGACTTGGTGGGGCGAGTGGTTCTTTTCTGCCAACAAAATCTATGTTTCTATTTTGGCATAGTGGGTAGAACTGAAACATGGCGGGGGACTGTAATGACTAGTCTAACCAAATCAATGGATACAAACTGCTAAATCTTGACTGTGGACAAGGAAAACTGGAGGTATTGCACTGTACTGATGTAAAGTCTAATACTGAGTGCTCAGAACTAATGAATACTATACAAAAGAATGGAGAAGCTCAAAGCATCTGTGCAAACATCATTAACATAGAAGGAAAAAAAGTAATACTACAAATCTGTTATAGACTGCTTAATAGTGAAGATGTAACAAATGGATACTTTCTAGATTAAGCAGCGATAGTTACCAATATGGGGTAAGTGATTATAATGTTGGGGGATTTCAACTGCCCAGGCATAAATTGGGAGAAATTACAGACACTATATGCAAATGAAAATGATCTCCTTGACTCAATTACAAACCAGGATTGGATTCCGATTTGAGAAAGAACAGACTAGAAAAATATTTTAGACGTAGTGCTAACCAACATACAGCAGGAAATTTAACAAAATCAGAGTAAAAGAATCCCTGGGGAGCAGTGATCATAGAATCATAGTGGTATCATTTGATATGTTGAGGTATCAAAATAAAATAAAAAAATAACCAGAATAAAAAATCATTGTATGGCTAACTTTCATTCCATTAAAAAAAGGAACTTAAGGAGTGGGATTGGGTTAAGGACTTGGGAAATATTAATACCGAACAATGCTGGTAAAAAACTAAGTGCATACTCCCCAACTTAGAAAACAAATATGTACCAGCAATGAGTCTAATGCATGTAACAACAGAGGTAAAAAGAAAACAAAGTTAAGGAAAGTATAGTAAAGAAAAATATTTAAAAAATCATGAAATCATTCACAACAGAAAATGATACAAATTAAAGGACAGTATTACAGGGTACTAAGAGGATAATATGAAGGCAACAGAAAATTGTGGAAGTTTGGGTTACCCACACCAAGGATAACTTAAAATCTTTTTATTTTTATTTTAGTCTTTGGTAACTGGGTAAAGCCCAGTAAGCACATGTGCCTGTTTTCAGGGGCGACCTGGGAGGACTTGGGGAGGTTAAATGACTTGTTGAGTCACACAGTATGTAAATGGTGGTTGTGGGAATCAAACGCCATCCGCTGGATGTACTAAGCTCATTCACAGCTCTTTTTATACTTGTACTTATGTAAACAAACAATCAAGGGGTTAACAGAACACTAGGACCAACCGCAATATATGAAAGGGAGCTAAATCAAGGGAGATGACCACTGCCCTAAACAATTCCTTTTATTCTGTATTTAACTGGCCACCTAATGGGAAATAGTACATTACACTAGCCTGATGATAAACATGTTTAAAGAAATAGTCTTTATTGGAATTCAAACAAGGGAGAAATTAAACAAGCTAGACATAAAATAAATCAACAGAACCAGACAAAATCCACTCATGATTTCTTGAATGCAAATACTAGCATCATCATGCAACGTTGATGTGACAAATTTAATCGGCATACATTTACATGCAGCTAGTTGCTGGAAAAGAAGTTACTGGATAACTTTAACCTGGTAAGTTTCAAGCTTCCAATCAAGTGATGCTGGCAAGATGTTGAGTTTAAGCCGGCCTGGTGGTGCAGAGGATTGAGGCACTGGATGCCACACCTCGTGCCACACTGGTGACCTGGGTTCAGGAACGAGCCTGGATCATCGGAGGTCGGCGGGTGGGGAGAGGGAGAGGATGTGAGTGGCTGCCGGCTGGCAGCTCTCTGCCTCAGGAGGGAGTATCTCACTTCCTTGGAGCATGATCACCCCCTGGTAGAGGCTGGAGTGGAGGCATCGCTCCGAGGAGTGCCGGTACTAGGCCAAGGGAGGGGCGGAAGAGGCTGGTACTGGAGCTGCGGTGCGCATGTGTGCCTCCATGTGCATTCGTCACCACTTCTGGGTCTTGGGATTAGGGCACTTAGGGGAGAAAACAGAAGAAAAACAGGGGCCACCCAAGGATGGTGGCTCCGGGCTGGGCTCTGGGGTTCCACCGGGGCGCGCAAGGCACTACAAGCCCCCCGAGTTCTGATAGGTTGGCTGATGACCTGGGGACCTGCTGCAGGGGGATAAATACAATTGGAACAAAACAAAAAAATGTTGAGTTTATATTTATACTTGTTTGCCGTAAAATGGGACAGTTGCACTGGATAATGTACGTTCTCTGGTACACAAGTGTGCATATACATGCACTGATTGATGTGGCACACTGGGAGCCCATTCCAGTGTGCCAAAATAATTATTTTCACTTGTGTTTTTTATGTTTCCAACGCTGGGAAGCCCACTCCCGGTGTCGAAGGTGCCCCCCAACCCGTCTATATTCTTTGCTGACATTGGGGTGCCCAATCCCCCTGTAGGCATGTTCCCACCCCACCCACTGTTGTGGCACACTGGGAGCCCACCCTAGTGTGCCTAAATGTATTTAGTTTTTTAACCTGTAAAATAAAGAAAACTGTCCCCCGATGTCTTTTTGTGTTTCCTTGAGCTTGCACAAGAAACACCTTGGGACAGTACCACATTTGAGAGGTGTGTCAGGGATGAGTCCAATGCAGGGCACCCTACAGTGGGCTTGACCCTGACACACCAGTGACCACTGAAGCTGACTGTGATGACCATCAGCATTTCACAACGAGGATCCAGCCCGCACTTGAGAGAAATGAACTGTACCAATGATAGAGTGCGCTTCATTTCTCTCATTTGCATAGCCAGCAGTACAACTCTGCAGACCTTCCTGCTCCCTCCCACTGCTGCAGTCTGCCCTGCACGCACACTCCATTCCCCCACTGGCCCAGCATCTTTCAATAAACCCTCCCACTGCCTCTTACTGCTGCTGTCCTCCCTGCTCCCGTCCCAGCCCATGGCATCTAACCAAACCCCCTGCTCCCTCCCACTGTGTGCTGTCCACCCCGCACCCTCCGTTCCCCATTTCTGTGCCAACATCGGGGTGCCTAATCCCCGTGTCGACATCATGTACCCCCCCAACTCATGTGACACACTGGGAGCCCACCCTAGTGTGCCCAAATTATTTTTTGTACCTGTAAACAAAGAAAACCATCCCCAACCTCTTTTTTTTTAACCTGTAAAAAAGAAAACAGCCCCTCATTGTCTTGTCAGTCCCTCCCCTCCTCCATCTCCACCTTCCCACTGAGCACCTACCTCCCTGCACCCCCTCCTTACTCCATACGTACCTCCAGAGGTTGGCGTTGTCATCTTCTGAGGACTGGGATGTGTCTGCACTCTTCAAAGTCGATCGGCAAACTGAAGAATCAAACTTAAGCACTGTATAATGGCAGTCAATGGGGTTTTCAACTTAGGTTGATATCTCAACCACTTTTAGTAATTTTGGCCCCAAATTTTCAACATGGGGTTCTTGTGAGCCCACGTCATGATCACTGTCACTGTCATTTCATTACTTGGTCCTAAAAGGTGATTGGTATCTGTAATGTCATCAATTCCTGAGATGGGAAACACTGCCTTAGTTGTGGATGGTCACCCATCCACTATTTTATATAGTATATGGTTCCTGTAATTTTTTAAAGCAATCATTTCACAAGGTTTCATACTTTGTGTTTTCTTGGTTCTGGTCTTCACTACAGAAGCATTCCTTTCCCAACCCTGAAAATCCCAGTCCTCGCTGACATTCTCTCTGTTTCCAACCATGAAGGTAAACTGCAGATTTAAAAAAAAAAAAAAGCCTGACAAATTGAAAGTTTGAAAACATGGAGCCGACTATGGCAGTCCGTGTACAAACTTTCTTTGAAACGCTTGCCTGACCGCTCGCTAAACGGCACCACCATTGTTGTTTGAATTTGTTTGTGAGGAGCAAAATTTCTACCAATCAGGTGGCAGCACAAAGAAAAAAGTGGTTGTACTATCGATGTGATGTCAGAACGATAGTACAACAACTTTTTTTGACCTTGGAACTGTCCCAACAACAGGATTTTGAAAGCCACCGTTTTCCATTAACAATAACCCCTAACCATATACTATATCTCTATTTAACCAAAGTGGACACCTCTTTTTCCTTTTTCCTACCCTCCTTATGCATAGTTAAGTTGCTTTTAGTAACACCCCTTTAATATATCTCCACAGTTCCTCTACATCCACTATCCAGTCCTTGCATTTCATTTCCTCCCTGAAAATCTCACTCATTCTTTCAAAGTCCACCCGCCTGAAGTCCAGAACTTTCACAATGGTCGTATTTGTTGTCCTCCCTGTTTTTATCCTGAAACTCACTGTGTTGTGATCACTATTACCTAGGCAGCCATCTACCTTCACCTCTTCAACATTATACCTGTTTGCAAGTACCACATCCAGTATATTTTCCCCCTTTGGGCTCCTTAACCAGCTGTTGTAAAAAAGATCCCTGCATAGAAACATAGAAGCTGTCAGCAGATGGGGACCATATGATCCATCAAGTCTGCCCTTGGTTTACTACCCCCCTACTTAGCTGCCTGCTTGTGTATCCCACAGTGTCTATCCCATGCTTGCTTGAATTCCCCCACTGCAGAGCTTCAAGTATCTCCCTGCTCCTAGCAGATGTTGCCTTTCAGATTCTCCATTCTACACCTGGCAAATTAAGGTCCCCAAATAGTATGAAATCCCCTTTTATTGACATCCTTTAAATCACCTGTATCATTTGCCTGTCTACCTCCTCCCCTGATTAGACGGCCTATATACCACACCTAGTCTTAATGTCACACCAGGCCTTTTCTCTAATGCGACACTCAGGAATTCTGACTCACCTTTTTCATCTTGTCCTTCAGCTGCTTTAATGGACTCCTTGACATACAATGCCGCATCTCCCCCCTTCCTACCTGCCCTATCCCTTCTGAAAAGCCTGTATCCTGGAACACCTACTTCCCAGGAATGATGCTCCGACCACCAGGTCTCCGTTATAGCCACAATATCTAGACAATCATCCACCATCATGGTCTCCATGTCCACCATTTTATTCCCCAGACTCCTGGCATTTACAGACAGCCCTCTCCACCTGAAATCCCCTATTTCCCTATTATACCATAATAACTTACCTGCTCCATTGCAAGGGGGGTTTCTAGCTAGGCTATTCCCAGCAGCTCCCCCACAGATCAGTTTAAATTGATCTTTTCCCCTGCATAGCTATATAATTTATCACTCAGCACTGTTGTGCCCACCTAGCTTAAGTGCAATACATCTGGAACATATAGTTCTGCTTTATCCCATGCCCTCCCCCCCACCAGTCCAGTCCCCTGTTCACAACATCACCACCACCTTAATCACAATTTGAACTCCTCAGTCTTCCCCTTTCTATCCATGCCGGCCTTATGTACTGGCAGTACTTCTGAAAAAGAGATTGATTTCTTCTCCAGCTCCAGACTCTTGCTAGATCTCTGAATCTAGCTTGCACTTCCTTTATACTGCTATCTGCCAGGTCATTTGTGCCCAGATGCACCACAATGGGGGTGATCCCACTATGTTTCTTAAACCGGGAGTATACTAGACGAGAGGCTTTCAGCCCCGTCATATCTGGCATGCACTCAATCTTAGTGTTTCTGTTCCCCTCATCCAACTTCCCAACTGAATTCCCCTAATTATTGAATCCCCCAGTATAAGGACTCCACCTTCTACAGACTCCTTGCTGCCCACTAAAACCCCAGTAGGTTGTACGCTGCCCAATTCTGCCCCAATTGATCCCTCAATATTATCCCTTTCCATCAAACGTCCCCTTTTCACCTTTGTATCCTTACTACTATCACTTTTATCTAATGAACCTATTTCCCCAGTCTTTCTATACCCATCCCTTATACCATCCTCCTTAGATATAATCCCTTCCTGCACACTGCTCTGCTCAAATTCCAAGTTTTCTGGCCTTTTCTCTACCCTCTTACCCAACTCAGCAGCTACTACTAGTTATATTGCCCTGATTCCAAGCTTTCAAATACAGTTATGTTACTAACCCTAGTTCTTCCAAAGTTAGCCCTTTTCTAAATGTAGTTTCTTTGAAAAAGAATAACTTTGGAGGTATTAGGGCTAGAAATAGATACTGATAAAACATTTTAAAATGATCAATAATTTAACTTATTTATAATTAAAAACTGTGTCAGAGCTGTTGCTAGAATTCTCAAGTTTTAACTGGGGGGAAAAAATTTCTGTCTTCAATGGTTCCAACAAAAGCCTCTTCTAGACTACCTTTGGAAGCATTAGGGATAGATAGAAATAATATATCCATACTGTAAACTTACAAAATTATATCAATAATTAAAATAACTCTTCTATGCAGTTGCCCTGACTCCAGCTTTCATTTAAAAAATTAAGATTCTAGCCTTAATATTTCCAACATTAGAACTTCCTAAAAAACATTTTTTTTGAAAAAGGCTAACTTTAACTTTATAATTATCAGTATTTTAAAATATTATTATCAATACTTTTAACATGCATAAAATCAAAATTGTATTAGTATTACTTATATGTCTTGTCCAAATGCTAAGTTTTTATTTAAAGGAAAATTATGTTTCTACTCTAAAGCAAACAGTTTCAAAGTTAAAGCACCTAAGAACAATGGGCCAGATTTACAAAAAGCCCCAGAAATGGGTGCAGGTGCAGGGAAAACTGGCACAAGTGGGTCTTCACTTGTGGAGCTCTGGTTTGTCCCACATGTGCCGGATTTTGAAGGAGTCAGTTTATGACTGGCGCAATGATTTATGGCAGCTTGCAGCTGTTTTTTGGTACAGCCGCGCCAAACTGTTATGCCTAGTTGGACCAGGCATAACATCTCACACAGCTGCACCTGCAACCCGTGCAGGGCATGGGCAGAAAATATGGCTGTCCTCTGGTGTGGAGATTTGTTCTGCACTGGTGGACTGCAACATGGGATGTAGTCTCTTGGCCCTTTAAAAATTGGGCCCAATTTCTTTGAAAAGGGTTAATGTTTGAACCATTAGAGCCAGAAATGCAATTTAAAAAAAAATAAAAGCTTGGATCCATGCTGACATGATTTTGTCCTGTTGATAGCGTCAACTGTTTCACAAAAGTGTGAGGCGCAGAAAAGGCGATACGCCATTATTAACGCCTGGATTTTATGTGTACTAATCCAGACTACCTCCATCTCCAGACTACCTCCATAAATTTATCTAAATTGTGATTAAATCGGTCCTTTCATTTACAGATGATTACATGTTCTGGAGATTATTTTAGGTGTTAATTGCTTGCTCAGTAAAGAAAATGCTCACTTTCTTTGACCAATTTGTAATGGGTGACCTCTGATATTTGAATGTCTTTGAATGCCAGATTAAATTTGTTTAAAGATGGGTCCTGCACTGTATCATACATAAGTAAAATGTCATCCCCTTTCCCTCCTATCTTCTAAGGAAAAAAAGGTTCATGTTATGTAGCCTTTCTTGTATGATAGATCTTTAAGCCTCAAATTGTTTTACGTTGAACATTTTCAAGTCTGTTTATACCCGCTTTCCTGTACCATCACCATATCTGACTGCTGTATTCCAACAGAGGTCTCACATAGGACCGGTATAGGGGCATTGCAATGTCAGCTCTTCTGCTAGTTATATTTCTTTTTATCATTCCTAGTACTCAGTCTGCTTTGGAGACAGCTGTTGTACAATGATCCTTTTGCTCGAAAGAACTGTTTATTACAACATCTAGCTCTTTTTCCATCCCACCACTTTTAGTACAATATTACATAATGTATACTGGTGATGCGTTAGATTTTTTCCTAGGTGAATGACACATTTATCAAGGAAACACAAGGCAAGTTATGTATGGGCACCCATATTTTATTAGTTACCAAAACATTCAGGCACTAAAACCAGCCATATAGAAATGACTTCACCAGTTCTCAGTATTCTTTCAATCCATTATAGTATATCAATGCTGAGAACTGGTTGAGTCATTTCCATATGGTTGGTGTTAATGCCCGAATGTTTTGGTAACTATTATTGACTTTTTCATGAGTACCACCACTCCTGTGTGCACTCTGGTTTCTAGTACTGCCCATCTTTTATTTCTTACAGTGTATGATTTTTGAACTAAAGAGTCAGACAGTGTAATTTTGTTGGCTAAGCTGTAACACTGTTTGGATTCACAGTCCTCCCCCTCAATCTCCAGTCTCCATTCTGCACCCCTTCTACTAGCTAGTGAACAGCAAAGCGTGGCAAGATAGAGCAGTTACAGTAGTTTTTGAAAATTGGGAAGGATGAAACTGCGAACTGTGGTAGCCGCTGAGGGACATGCTCACTTTCAGTTACCACAGCCATCGTTTTAAATGAAAACAAGCTCACCCAACCAGACCAGACTGAAAAGATACTCTGAAAGAAACAGAGTAAATAAATACATTAAAAAACTGCCAACAGTTTGTTTGTGTGTACGTGTCATGGGGGGGGGCTGAAGTGCCATGAAGAAAACAGTGAGAGAAATTGACGGGAGTCAGTGCGACCTACTGGGGGGCCAATTTTAATTATGGAACGTACATAATAAGGGGTGATTTTATTATGGAAGGTGCATAATAAGGGGATGATTTAAATATGGAACATGCACAGTAAGGTTAGAATGTGCACAATAAGTCCTTGGGAAGGAGTACAATAGGGTTTTTGACTTGTGTGGTTTCTGTGCACAATAAGCCCAAACCATATACTATGAAAGATTTGTTACACAGAAGCAGCCAAAATGTAAGCCCATGCTGCTCCCTGTCTGTGTTGTTTGTTTTTTATGTGTTCCACCAATTGATTAGTGATTCAAGAATCTTGTCCAGAACCAATGTTAAACTAATTGGTCTGTAGTTTCCTACCTCCTGTCTACTTTTTTTGTAAATGGGTTCCACCTTAGCATGTCTCCAGTCGTTTGGCATGGTGGCAACACTGAGTGATTTTTTTTTTCATATAGTATTTTTAACAGGGAGATGATACTATTTTTCATGATTTTTAACATTTGTGGTGTAATGGCATCAGGGCGTGGTGCACCATATTGCTTTAAACCATTTATTTTTGTCTAAAATACATGATTCTTTAATGCTGATGTATTAAAATTTATTTGTATTTAATTGGTGGATTGATTGTGTATTAACTGTAAATATTGACCAGAAGTAC
The DNA here is from genome assembly GCA_016271365.2 of Neoceratodus forsteri. Taxonomy (NCBI): domain Eukaryota; kingdom Metazoa; phylum Chordata; order Ceratodontiformes; family Ceratodontidae; genus Neoceratodus; species Neoceratodus forsteri. The sequence continues at coordinate 1,056,703,459 of CM028130.1, read as the reverse complement.
TTACTGAATGTATTTGCTATGTCCTGTGGCTCAGTAATGATTTTGTTATTTTCTGTGATGTTAAATAATTTTGTATGTTTTCTTTAAGTAATTTATGTATCCGTAGAACATTTTATTGTTATCTTTGTTAGCATGTTTTGCTAGTTTATGTTCCATTTTTTTCCTTTTTAATGCAATTTTTACACTCTCTTTGTACCTTGTTGAAATGTTCCCATGAATCTGCTGAGTTAATTTTCTGATGTTTCTAGTAAGCTTTATTTTTCTTTTCAATTAGTTTTATTATTTTTCTATTTAACCACTTTGGATTTATGCCACTACTGTTGTACTTTTAGCATTTTTTATTTACTGCATGTGGACGTAATGACTTCCTTTATGAAATGCCAACTTTCCTCAGTTGTTTTGCTCTTAAGTGTGCAGTGCCAATCTATATTTTCAGTAGTGGAATTAGTGACATCACTGTCAGCAGTTTTCACATATACATATTTCAGTGCACCCTTTAGTTTTGTTGTTATTTTACTGGATGTTAAATAGTATACAGGAGTGGTTACTATTTCCAAGTAGTTCAATTACTTGACAGTTTGCTATATTAGTGTAGTCCAGACTTATTAGGTCAAGAATATTATTTCCATGAGTTGGTATTGTTACATGTTGATTCAAATTCAGTTTACTACAAGTACTTATAATTGTGATACTTTCTCCATGGGTTGTTTTCTTTGTATTTCAATCATGGTCACCATAGTTGAGGTCCCTAACAACTACAATTTCTCCAATATCACCAGCCATTTTGATTTATGATACCAGTGTCAGTGGCTCAGCAGGCTGTACAATCATCTCTGAGGCTGGAAGATTGAAAGGTTGTGGGTTCTAGCCCCACACCAGACACTTGGGGTAAATCCTAATACTGACACGGTAGTGCATCATGAGGGCAATGCTGCACTCCTGAAGTACTGTCTTTCAGATGAGACATCAAACCAAGATCCCAAGTGCATGTTCTGGTGATTGTTCAGGTGGGCATTAAAGATCCTATGGCACTTCTCAAAAAGAGTAGGGGAATTTTAATTAAAACTATAAAACAAAATATACAAACTAACATTACATCCTATAAAAGGAGAAAAAAAAAACATGAATGGTATTACACCATACAAATCCATGATAAGCAATAGTTGAAAACAAAATTAAGTAGTGCTACATACCAAAACACTCCCCCATACAAAATCCATATAATACTCAATCCTTCTTTCCCCATCCTACTGAGTAAGTAGGTGAATTCCTATAAAGAACTGTTTAGGACAAAAAGAACACAAATCCATATATTACGTCCTAAAGCACAGGAAAGAAAAAAAAAAACTCAAAACGTTCTAGTCTATTTACAAAAAAAAAATAGCAATAATAACATTCCATGTATTAATAAACATAATATTTCTTTCTATGTAGAATCTCTACAGTAAATTTAGATAACCTCAAATATTTATCAGACTATCAAAAGTCACTCAATGTATTTCCAGTATCTTTCCCATATTCCTCTTTTCAATGTTCTGAATTTATGCTCTCTCAAACTTATTATCCCATCCTTTATTATAAAAAATAATTGCAATGGGGTATCTTGCTTTTGTTGAAAAATAAACCCTCACCTGATTTGCCACACCCAGTATAGAATATAAATTGAGATCATATTTAATGTACTAGAACTATATTTGTCCCGTGCTTTTGGAAAAAAACAAACTATAATTGTCTAGCTGACCAAATATTCCAAGGATGGTCTTTCCAGTGATCTTCCCAGATATCCCAAAATTCTTTGATAAATGGACATTCGAAATACAAATGACCCATCGTTTCAATTTGGTTCAAACAATTTTTGCGAAGGCAGTATCTGTCTGTCATTTGTTTATGTTTATGGTTTCCTCTTGTGTTAATGCGCCCATGCACTCCCAACCATGTTATGTCCCATGTAGAAACTGGAATTCTTTTGTTCAATAACCTATTCTTAATACATGATTTTTCTATTGTGGTAATATTTTTAAAAGGTTTTTCAGAATAATTCCTACCTAAAATATATTGATATAATACTTTTATTGACATTCGTTTGAAGTCAAAAAAGGAAATAGTCCTGCTATGAACTGAATCAAAAATTACATCCCATTCTGTTGTTAATTTATACCATCTTTTGTTCTTATGAATAAACATTCCCTGTTCCCATTCTAACCATATTTCTTTTATCCCATCAAATACCCATGTAACTCATGGTCTCTTTTCCTTTCCTACAATTGGTTTGAGATGTGTTTTTATAAAGATTGTGAAAAAAAAAACGAATGGGTTAATCATTTGCACTCGCCTTCTGATAATGGCAGATATAAAACATTCAATTTTATTGGGATTAACCTGCTTCCCCAAAAACAGGAGAAAAAAAACTCCAAAAACTGTTGTCACTATTGTTTTTGGCAAGGGAAAAATATGGCTTACATACAAAAACATGGGCAGTAAAAAAGACTTAATTAAATATACTTTATTTTTCCCCCCATTCTCCAGGCTGCCCACCTGCTAACTATTTTTCTCCTTTTATTAATACATAATTCCCAATTATATTCATTAGGAGACTCTGAACCAAAAAAATCCCTAAAATTTTCTTCAGAGAATCAGAAACGGCAATTTCCCCTGTTTCCTTCTCTTTTAGTACACTCCCGGCTAGGCTGAAACAAATGCTTTTACCTATATTAATCTGAGAAACTATACATCTTAATAAGGGGGACAATATGGTGCAAAGTAAATCCCCCCAATTTTAGCATTGGGAACCATAACATAGAGATCATCTGCATATACTATAGTTTTTAACAAACCCCAGTCTGGACATATTGCTCCTTTTATAAGTGGTGATCAGTGAAGAATTCTTATTATCGGGTCCATTGCCAATGCAAACAATACTGGGCTCAGTGGGCAGCCCTGTCGGACCCCTCACTGAGTATGACATCTTCTGCCCACCAACCCACTGACATAAGGTTTCACAGAAGACAAAGAATAACAGATTTGGAGCCAGTTTACAAATTCATTTAGAAAATCAAATTCCCTAAGTGTGAGCCAAATAAATTCTGCACTAGATGATCAAGTGCTTTGGCTAAGTCAAAACTGAACAAATACCCAGACAAAATCTTGTTGTGCCCTTGATTAAATAATTCTCATAGTAACAGTAAAGCATCTTGTATAGTGCGACCAGCTACTGAGCAAAATTGTGTTGGCTGTATTAAAGTATCTAACTCCCTGTTTATTCTTTTGCATAGCAATTTTGAGAAAATTTTTAAGTCTGTATTGAGCAAAGTTATAGGTCTCCAGTTTCCCAAATTAGTTCTATCAGCTTTTTTGAACAAAAATATCATCATTCCTTCATACATCGACTCTGTGATCCTATCTTCTTTTAAAAAGGCATTAAACACCTGAAGTAAACTATTTGGCATTAAATCCCAAAGTACTTTGTAGATTTCTGATGGCAAACCATCTGGACATGGTGCTGTTAAGTCTTTTAAAGCTTTTATCACCAACTCTGTTTCTGCAAGAGTAAAATCCACACAGAGTCTATGTTTGTCTTCTATTGCTAGTTTGGGAAGATCCGCTCCTTTAAGGATAGTTACCTTTTATTCCTGCTCCCTGAAAGCTGTGCCAGACTTGCGTTGCGTAAATTCTTCTAACACATAAGGATTTCCAGAGACCCTGTCACTATCCTACCTGAAGTATCCCTAATTTCCTCCATCTGTTTTGCCTTTAGCCATTGCTTACAATCTTCATATGAATTAACCAGAGTTTTCCTCCCTTGCGTTCTAAATTTTTGTTCTAATTCTAATGATTTTTGCCAGTCATATTGTATTCCCATCAAAGTGTGTTTTATGTGAGCCAGTTCCTCCACCTTATTACTAGATTGTCCTAAGGACACCAGATCATGCATTTTTTCTTTTAATGATAAGTATTCCTGGTGCTTAGTATCAGCCATTATTCGTGACTGACTCTTACAAAAATCTATAAGACACATTTTTGTGTCGGTCCACCAATCTGTGGGAGAATCATAAAGAAAAAATATTAACTCCCTGGCCTCTACTACCTCTTTAAGATTCTGGCTAAAAATTTCATTTTTTAATAGTCCGGCATTAAATTTCCATATACCTTTCCCATTATGAATCATTGGTGATGTAGAGATATGAATGGCAATTACAGCATGGTCTGGCGTTTCTACTGGGAATGATTTTACCTCTATTGTATGTAAACTTTGTGAAATTAACCAATGGTCAATTCTGGTATGGCATTCTCCTCAGGAGAATGTGAAAACAGACCCAAATACATTTTTCAACCCTGATTTGGTTATTATGTTTCTCAATTCGTTTGTGTCACAATATGTTTTTCCCTTTGATTTGCTATCCAAATTTGTATTAAAGTCTCCCCCCATAGCACTACTCAGCTTGTAAATAAATAAGGCATGATTTTCCTAAATAGGTCCACACGGGCTGCTTTCTGTTGAGGGGCATACATGTTAATAATTCTATAATATATATTATGTAGGATGATGTCTAAAAACATTGCTGTACACATCTCTATTTCCACTAATTTTTGGATATTATATTCATCAGTGGCAAAACAATATCCCAACCCAGAACATGTATCTAGTCCCTTAGACCAAATATACTCCCCTCAGTACCAATCAGCTGATGCTTGGGTAACTTCTTGATTTGAATAAAGTCTAGTGTCCTGTAAAAGAAAAATAGAATAGGGAAGTATAGCTAGAGGTTAGAGGAATGAGGTGTGAACAAGCTTGATATATCCAGCAGACTAGACCTGAGTTTGATTCTCACAACCTCCATTTGCATACTTGTGACTCTGAGCAAGTCACTTCACCACCCAGTGCTCCCAGGTCACCCCTGAAAACAGGCACTTGTGCCTAGTGGGCCTTACCCGGTTACCAAAGACTAAAATAAATAAAATTAAATAAATAAAAATAAGTAATTGCAAAATGGCATAAGTAGCTTTCCTTTTGAAGTCTGATCGTATACTATTCACTTTGAGACTGGCTATGCTTGGAGTGGAAAAACGCATGAAAGGAAAAAAAAGAAAGTGTTTATGAAAGTTTTTTCTTGCTAGACCTTGTCATGTATCTTTTTACCACTTTTTCCATTGCTGTCTTAGGCTGTGGTAATCCTTCCATAGAATCATTTGGGGTAGATTGTATGGACACATCTGAATCTGTTTGCTCCATTAAGTCTCCCCAACTTTGCAATGGGTCATATTGGTTAGATACTTTAACTGTTACTGGAGGTACAGGGTTAAGATTAATTTTTGTGGCAGCTTTTCTCCTCTGGACTAACTGGAAATCTTCTTTTCCTGTAACTGAGGCTGGAGTAAAGTTCAAGTCAGTATGTTTCAGATCGGGGGGGTGGACCCATAGATGCTTTGGGCCTAGTTACAGTTTCCGGAGCTGCAGGCTGACCAGTCTGCTTCTCTGCACTGTTTTTCTTTTGTTCTCTTTGTATAGATGGTCTTGTTTTATTAGAGCTGTTCTCTGTATGGGGAGTTCCGTCCGTTCACATCGGGCCCTTGTTTTTCTCTCTCTTGTGGATTTATTTAAATAAAAGTCATGTTCTACAAAGTCTGCTGAGTTGTGTGCAGCCCATGGGCAAGAAGAGAAAACATGATCTTCTGCCCCACATAAATTACAGGAGGGGGGAACTGTGCATGTAGTAGCAGAGTGACGAAGCACCCCACATACCGAGCATTTCAGCTGGTCACAGTCGGAGTTGAGATGTGATTTGAAACCACATCGATAGCATATACGTGGCTGGCCCTGGTAAAACAGGATACCACGATCACGGCCAATATAAAAGCAATTGGGTAAATGCTGGATTCCATCGGCTGTTAATTTTAATCGTACAGTAAACTTCCATCTGCCAGTCCAGAAGCTGTTATCGTCTATGATGGCTCTTGGTATACCATTTACTGTGCACCTTTTCTCCAGCCAATATATAATGTCTAACACATTTATCCCCTCGTTCCTGAAAAGGATCGTTAGCATTTTAGCTGTTGGACTTGTTATTGGAATTGCTATGAAGGGTTTCCATTCTGGAGTGTTTTTAACCTCATAGTATGCTGCCCAAACATGTCAAGCAACTTCGCCATTCTAAAGCTGACATCAAAATTATGATTGCCAGCTGTATGTAGCAATGCATAAACTTCTGTAGGAGTAAATTGCAAGGATTCAATCAACAATACTTTTCCTACATAATATCTATCGGGGGTTAATCCAATCTACCTTTATAATAAATACGGGCTACAAAACGCCATCTGGCAGCCTCTTCTGGTTTACGGAATAAATTGGCATAACTAGCCTGCTTAGGCTGAGACTCTGCCTCTCCCCTTTCCCCATTGTCCTGAGAATGTGCAAAAGACATACCTTCTGTAGTTCCATGATTATTCAGCTATTCCTATGTAGAATGTGCCTTCGAACACACAGGCTGTGTGATAGTCTGACAGTATCTTAGCACCCAGTTGTTGTGAGGCCTTTAGCTCGGCGTCTGACATTGTTTTACTACTACTAGGAGCTGTACCCTTAGGTCTCGCTGACATGGCATTCAGCTCTCATTGCAGTCTCTCCAGTGTTCCATTATCATTCCTTTGAGGAGATAAGGACCTGCTCGTGACTGAATGTGATCCAGGCAAGGGAATATCTGGGTCTAGAATCCATATTCGTTGTGAAAAATCCATCCTGCATTTTCAAGTGCATTTTCTGGTCTCCAAGTAGTATTTTTAGCAGAAAGGGAACGGGGATTGAATCTGTCTCTTGTGATACTTGCAGAGATTCTTCACCCATCTCAACATTTTCAAGTACCCTGGCCATTTCCCCCATTCACTAGAAACATACCATCAACAATGTACATACAGCCGCCGGACTCAAGTCTTGTCATTTCCTTTTTTTCTCTTCTTCTGTAGTACACGTAGCCTGGTCAATCTGGTCTACATTTAGCTCTATAGGCTCACTTTGCTGGTTTTCAACCTCTGTTGTTATTTCCTCTAAAGTTTGAATTTCTTCTTCTTCCTCCATAACTTCCTCCACCTCTGCACTGAAATCTTTGGGTTCTTCTGAGTTATTCTTTGTTCTCATTCTCCATTCTGTTCTCTGAGCATCTCCACCTCCTGCTCCTTGTATCTCCTGCGACCAACTGACAGAATCCATGCTCTGGCAGTCAAGGGTTCCCCCTAATGGGGAATTTCCCCAGTACCCTGGCCATTTCCCCCATTCACTAGAAACATACCATCAACAGCTTAATCTGGTTCAATTTCAGTTGGTTATCATCTGTATTCCCTTCCCCAGTCACCCTGAAAAAGGGACTTCTAGTCTCAGTGGGTCTACCCAGCCAACAAAATTTAATAAATAAATAAATAGTGGTTGGTTTTGTTTCTACACAAATGTTTGGTGGTCTATAGCACAGACCCATTATTTCATTTTCGTTGCCTGGGGTGGTGTTTGTGGACCTGACCAAGGCATTCGATCTTATTGAGCACAATTTATTAGTAGAGAAATTGTTGCTTCTTGGTTTCTCAGAACCTGTTGTTAATTGGTGTATTGATTACCTTGCTAGACGTTCTCAATTTGTGTCCATTGTATCAACAGCTTCCACTATCTCAGCAGTGAACTTATTGAACTTTCAGCTATTGCAATGGTTAGCAACTGGTTTGTTGATAACGGACTAATTTTGAATATAAAATACACCAAGTCCATGTTGTTTGGAACTCCTAACATGCTTCAGACTAATCCTTCTTTTTTGATTCGTGATAATACAGTTGTTTTATTAGGACAAGTTTAAGAGTTCAAATATTTGGGTGTTCTGCTTGACCCCTGCTTGACTTTTTCCTCGCAGGTTTTGGCCACTAGTCGTACTATTAATCGGAAGTTGGGGCTACTTTACAAGATCAAGTATTTTTTTCCACCTGACATTCGAAGATCAACTGCCCAAGGTTCCCTTATACACCAGTTTGATTATTGTACAAGCCTGTATCACAGTATTGGCGTTAGGGAAACCAAAATTTTGACAGTTACATATAATAGCATCTGTCGGTTTGTATTAGACTCTCCATTTCAAACTCATCATTGCTTACTCTGTTCACAGTTATTCTGGTTACCCCCCCCCAAGCCTAAAATTGTGTACTGTTTTGGATGCTAAATATTTAAATCAATTTTTCTATCCCCGAAGTTTCCCTTAGCTGACCTGGTATCCATTTGCAACTCCCCTGTTTTTTTGCGATCTTCTCAAAGTATTGCTTTACAATCTGATTTATATAAGACCAAGGCAGGGTCATGATCTTTTTCCATATCAGCCCCAGTATTTTGGAATAATTTACCAGATAATCTTCATACCTGTTCTTCATTTTACATTTTTAAAGTAACATTTAAGCAATATTTAATGTCTGTTGACAGTTGTGATTGTTTTTTGTAATCTTATTCATATTCTGCTTTGTTCTGTACTGTTTGTGGTGTTTGTATTTTTGCTCAGGCCGAGCCTGAAAATGGATTGTTCCAGTGCCCTATCCTGGTTAACAAAATAAAAATGAAAATGAAAACATTTAAATGGTTCCTTCCTTCCACTTTTAGCCATATTGTTTCTATTATATTATCTTTTCCTTTTAATAGTTCTGATATTTCTGTAGTGGTGATATTTTGTATGTACATAGCTATTCCACCACCTATTTTACCTTTTCTATCTCATCTATATGGATAGTAACCTGCTATGCTTTGCCCCAAGTGTCCAATTCTTGCCACTAAGTCTCCATAACACAAATTAGATCTATATTGCCACAGGTTGCTAGTATGGCTTGCAATTCATCAATTTTGTTATTTAGACTTCTGGCACTACATAATAGGAATCTGATAGGATTATCACTTTTAGTGGTTTCAGCAGTTTTATCTTCTATTGGCTTATGTTTTAATAATGGGTTCTTGATATCTTTACCCCAGTCCCACTTTGGTATCAGTTTAAAGCCTTCTTTTCAATCTGTTTTAAATAGATTTCCCAACATTTCTGCCCAGATTTATTTAGATGTAATCCATCTTTGCTGTACAGAATTTTTTTGTCATTAAAAAGTTCCCATGACTCAATAAATGCTATGCCTTCCCTCTTACACCAGTTGCTGAGCCTGGAGTTGATACACAATGTTGCTTTGTTTTTTTCTTTACAGGCTCATGGAATGGGTAACAGACTGGATATATATATATACACAACCTCCCCCTTCTTTATGTCTTTTCCCATTTCTATTAATTCAAAATGAATGTTTTTTTCATGGCCTGCACCAACATTATTAGTACCTACATGTAAGGCTACAATTGGGTCACTACCACTGTTCCACAAAATATCTGGGATTCTTACTTTGATGTCATTTATTTTTGCTCCTGGAATGCATGTTACTATTCTATTATGTTCTGTTTGTCCTGGCTGCATATTATTGAGTCACAGTGCTTTATTTATTTATTATAGAATCTTCAACCACCACAGACTGTCTCTTTCTGTTACTGACACTAGTTTGCCTGTCTTTATTTGAATTTGTAGGTTGTTCATCCACTTTACATAGGCATTTGCATTTGTTACTTAATTCTAGTTGATTACCATGGTTCTCATTCCTTTTATCTGATGCTAGCTGATTACCACTGCCAGTTTCAGCCTTTCTTCCCCTCCGAGCAGTTTTCTGGTGCCTGACAGTGTACCATTCACTTTCATTTGTGCAATCGGAGGCTTCCCTGCTTCTTTTAGTTCTACTCTCCTTGAAATTAGGTGGACCGCTGTCCTCCTCCTCATCTCTTGTTTTCTTTTTATAGTCTGTTTGCTGTATCTCTGTAATCAATCAATCTTTATTTTACCAGGCAAAACACCATTGAGAAGAACTCATTTACAAGGTGGACCTGGGCAAGGTACACATAGGTCAGCAATGAAACAACAGTTTGGAGCCAATAAACATTACAGAGCAAAATATACAACACATGAAGTAGCAGAGAATAACAAGCAATGTGGAGTCATCATATAATGCAGCACACTATATACATTATATATATATATATATATATATATATATAATAGGACCCATGGAAGGTGAGGGGTTAGAGTTAAATGAGACAAGATATGTGGTGGAAGGGAAAAGAGAGAGAGAAGGGGTGAGGCAGTAGAGGGAGCAAAATGGCTGGGAGATGGGGTACAGGCTATACGGAAGTTGTTGCAATGAGTCAGGTATGTAGTAGTAGTAAAAGAGTAAGAAGGGAATCTGGAGGGATCCTCATAGGGAGACTAAATACAAACAGAACACCAAAAACAGCAAGCCAAGGTGGCAAGTAAGTGCAAGGTAATGACCACGGGAAGGGTATCCTTATTGAGGCAGGTGAAGTTATGAACAGCAGTTGCACTCATCCTTCAGAGCGAGTCTAATCAGAGACTTAAAGGTATACATCCCTGCAGTATATGTGAGCTTAAGTATATTTTTTAGGATATTCCATAGGATGGGTAAGGCATGGCTTATCGACGAGGAACCATAGTAGATTCTAATCCTAGGGATATCAAATATAATGTATGAGAATTTTCTGAGAACATATGCACAGGGGGTGCATTTGAATAAGTTACAGATATAGGGAGGGAGTTTCTTAGTAATGGCTTTGTACATCCAGAGGGAGGCATTACGCCATCTCCTAGCACTGAGGGAGGGCCAGCCAATCTGTGAATAAAGGGAACAGTGGTGTGTATTAGATAGGGCATTTGTGATAAATTGTAATGCTCTGTGGTGTGATGGCCCGCAGTGTCAAATACCTTACTCAAGTCTACAGAAAGCACAGACATGATTTTTGGCATCAAGGGAAATTTGCTAGTCATTAGTGACTTTGGCCAGAGCAGATACTGTGCTATGTTTGGGCCTGAACCCAGACTGGAGGGAGTTCAGTAAGTTTGCAGCTTCAAGGTGCTCTCTAAGTTGTGTATTAGCTAGTTTTTGAGAAGTTTGGATAAGATTGGTAGCAAGGAGATTGGCTGGTAGTTATTAAGATCACTAGGGTCACCAGATTTGAATAGTGGAATAACGTGCTATTTTCTAGTCAGAGGGTAATGCATCTTGAGCGAGGGACATGTTAAAGAAGTGTGTGATAGGTGGGGACAGGAAATAATAGCCTAATTTTAAGAAAAAGGGTTCAAACTTATCAGCTCCAGCACTTTTGTTGACATCTGGAGCAAATGGGAGGTCCTCACCCTGTTTGAGAGTAACTGTCCTAAAGCTGAATTGAGTGGGGAGATGGTGGGCCTTAGTCAGTAAGCACAGTGAGTCACCAGTGGGGGGCTGAGGGAGTAGCTTACTAGCGGGAGAGGAGTTTAAAGCTAGCCCAGTGGTGGCAAAATGATTATTTAGTTGCTCTAATATATCATGGTTACTTATAAAGGTAGTAGCCCCTGAGACTATTTTAGCTGGGAGAGACGATGGTAGCTTGTGTCCTTTGACTTTCCAAAATTTGGCAGTGTTGTTTTTAGATGAATCCAGTGCTGAATGGAAATATCTGGCCTTTTTGACCCAAATTAGTCTAGTACAGTGGTTCCTCATGGCTCTAAAAGCAGCCCAGTTGCAGTCCGATTTAGTCTTATGGGCATTCTTTCATAACCTGTCTCTATGCTGTAAAGAGGTGAACCGAGGGCAAGTTTTTTTTCCATGTTCTAACTTCTACTATAGGAGCATGTCTACTGATCACTTGCAAGACAAGGTTCTTGAACTGGGTACAGACCTCAGAGACTGTAGGGGCCAGGTAGAAGTCCTGCCATCTAATCATACTTATATCAGCCAGAAAATCAGGGATGTTGAATTTAAAGTAACTCCTTGTAAGTATGAAGATTGGTGAGTCGGTTTTGGGTAGAAGCCTCACACAAGCTATGACCCTGTGGTCGCTAATATCATTGTAAAACACCCTGGTGTATGCTATTTTGTGGGGTTTATTAGCAAGGATCAGGTCGAGGAGGGTACTGTGATCTGTGTTTTTGGTGCTGGGGTGGGTGACATCACCAATTAACTGAGTAAGACCATGCCCATCGCACAGGTTTTTAAAGGCTCAGAATGGTGGGCGTTCCAGTCCAAGTTAAAATCTCCTGTGAATAAGCAACCAGAGTTGGTGGCTTCTAATATTCTACGAAGGTGAGGGATTATCACAAGACCTCCTGAAGGGGATCTGTAACAACCAGAGATTAAGATGGTCTCGTTAGAGGGTAAGGAGATTTTTAGAGTGAGGCTTTCAAACTCCTTAGGTGTGGATGTGGAAAAGTATGAAGGACCCAGGACTGTATTAATCCAACTTTTTGAGTAAGCTGCATGCATTGATGTGCAGGAAGTTGATGCCTTTAAGCAGAGCCAGGTCGGAAGGTGCCACAATAGGCAAGGGGGGGGGGGCAGGATTTAGTTTGGTGTTACCAGAACACAGTAGCAGTAATAAGAAATGTTCCTTTAGTCCATTAAATAGGAATCTGAGGAGCAGAAGACGACCCCATTTAGGGGAGGTGTTCCTGGGAGAGGAGGAAAGGGGGCTGTGTATTGTCAAAAGAGGACTAACGCATACAGAGCCATGCGAACAGGGATACTTGGTGGCTCATAGATATAGGGGAAGGACAAGGCAGTTTGAAAATACTCTGTGTGTCCAAGACACACAGTGCCAAAGGAACAGAACTTGTGTGATGACATATCTAACTTAGTTAGGAGTAGTGGAGGGCAGCAAGATTTGGGTGGGAGAGCCCTGTTTGAGCTGAAATCTGGATGCACCCTCGGCACTGGGTGTTCCTTAATGAGATCAACGGAGTTTTAAAATATAAGAGAGGGAAGGAGGAAGCCTAAGGGGAAGTGATGCATGGTTTAGAAGTGTTAGGGGAGAGCAGTGGGAAAAGGATTGAATTGTTGAAAAAAAAATAAATGTGGTACACACAGCGGCTCCCGCGGCTTGCAGGAGGAGGCGGTCACTGGTTCAGGGCAGGATGCCTGTGGAGGAGAGAAGGGTCTGTTAATTTAACGCTAACAGGGACAGTGGGCACTAGAAGCCTAGGCACCAAGCAGATGAAGAGGCAATAGCAGTGGGAGGTTTTCAGGGCAGGGCAGACAGATTAGCAATGCAGCTGAACAACACCTTCACAAAAGAACTGTCATGCAGTTAGATTTGATTTGTAAATCTTTTACAAAGCTCCCAGTGTTATTCGTTTCAGGAGTGTTTTTATGCTCTTGCTGTGTTTTACATAGAAACAGAAACTTAGATATTGATGGCAGATGAGAACCGCTTGGCCCACCTAGTCTGACAATTTTCCCTACCTACTGTAACACCACAGACCCTACTTGATCTCCAGCATTACCTTTCTTTCCCTACCTCTAAGGTCGTACCTGGAAACAAGCCCTGGCTCAGTGTGCCTTTCCCAGTTACCAAATGTTTAAATAAAATTAAAAAAAAAAAGATTCCCTTATGTCTATCCCATGCATTTTTGAAACCTGTTACTGTGTTTGCCCCCACCACTTCTGCTAGGAGTCTGTTCCAGGCATCCATCACTCTTTCTGTGAAGAAGTACTTCCTTACATCTCCCCTGAGTCCCCCTCTCCCTTCAGCTTCATAGTATGTCCCCTTGTTCTTGAGCATCTTTTTTTCTGAAAAATGCTTCTCTCTTGAACCATATTTATACCCATAAGGTATTTAAATGTTTCTATCATATCCCCCTCTCCTTCCTTTCCTCCAGGGTGTACATATTGAGGTCCTTCAGTCTCTCCTCATAGGGCTTGTTATGCAGATGCTACACCATTGTAGTTGCCCTCCTCTGGATTGCCTCCTCCTTGTCTGTGTCCTTCCAGAGATGTGGTCTTCAGAGCTGGAGACAGTACTCTAAGTGAGATCTCACCAGTGATCTATACAATGGTAACACCACCTCTCTCTTTCTACTGTGCTACCCCTACTTATGCACCCTAGCATCCCACTAGCTCTCCCCCATGCCTTGTCACACTGTCTGGCTACCTTTAGGTCATCAGATATGATTAGCCCCAGGTCCCTTTCCTGTTTTGGTGGTGGTTAATACCCCCCCCCATTTTGTACTATGCCACTGGGTTTCTGTGCCTCAAGTACGTGATTTTGATTCCACCAAGATATAACAACAACAATGTTGTTGACATACCATACAACGACGGGAACAATGCTGACTGTCGGCATTGTTCCTGTCAGGAACAAAGTGTTTTTTGCGGGGGGCTTTGCTCCCCACATCCCCTATGCAGGGGACTATGCCCCTGCACCCCTCCTCTAAATAACCAACTCTGAGTTGGAGTTGTTTCAGGGTGGGGGCGAAACACCAGGAGACACAGTGCCAGTGTACAGCAGGACCATCACAGTGACCTGGCGATATTTGTCGCTTTGATGGTCTTCACTGTAAAATTGTCATTGTGCTGATGGTATATGCATGATTTTGCGCTTCTTCACATTGAAACTTAGCTGTCACACCCTTGACCACTCCACTAGCTTTCTTACAGTAGATCTTTGTTCATTTTTCCACCCCTATGGAGTGTGTACCCTATTGCAGATTTTTGTGTCATCTGTAAAGAGGCATACCTTCCCTTCTAGCCGCTCTGTCATGTCTCTAATATATAGAATGAAGTATGGGTCGGGGTGTGTAATGAGATTTTACACACCGGTTGTGGGATGCTACATAAGCCCGAGGCGAAGCCCTCGGGTTTGTGTAACATCCCACAACAAGGGTCTGTGTAAATCAAGTTTGATACTCCGATTCTATTTTTATTTTATATAATTGTTGGTTTGCTTTTTGCCTCAGCAATTATATAAAATAAACAGCTCTGTGTATCCTGCCAGTGTATGCTAAGGTCGGTCCTTTACTCCGGTGCCGATTTTTGTATTTTAAATTTTTTTTTCCATTTCTTCAGGTCTTTCTGTGCAGGGTATAAGGGGGGAAAAAAGAAGAGGACTTACCGCCAAGTTGTTCTGGCTGTTCTGTTTCGGTAACACGGAAGCGATGAGTGCTCTTGGCTGGTTGCGCTGCTGCGTGAGCATGCGCAGAGGAAGGGAAATCGTGCACGTGTTTGCCATTATAAATGCTTCTTTATAACGCCAAATTATGCCATGGTTTCTCTATGGGAAAAAGTCAGAGCTGGTAATTATAAAAACATTAAAGAGGACTGGTCCTGGTACTGATCCCTATGGCAACCCACTGGTCACCCTCCCTTCCTCTGAGTGAACTCTGTTCACCACCATCCTCTGTCTCCTGTCCCCCAACCAATTTTTCACCCAGTTTACCACCTTTGGACCCACCCCTAGGCTTCTTAGCTTATCGGTCTCCTATGTGGAATGGTGTTGAAGGCCTTACTGAAATATAGGTAGACCACATCTACTACTCTAATCTGATCTAATTCCCTGGTCACCCAGTCAAAAAAATCTATCAGATTTGTTTAACATGATCTGCCCCAGTGAATCCATGCCTTGAAGGCCACTAGGCAGTATAGCACAGTGGTTTAAGGCTCTGAGCTACAAATCTGGTGACATCCAGCAGACCAGACCTGGGTTTGAATCTCACAGCTTCCACTTGCATGCTGTGTGACCCTGAGCAAGTCACTTAACCTCCCTGTGTTCCCAGGTCGCACCTGTAAAAAAAGCTTTCAGCTTAGTGTGCTACTCCTGGTTAAACAACTTTGGGGGGGGGGAAGATTCAAGATATTCCACAATCATCTCCTTAAGTAGTGATTCCATTAATTTCCCCGCCACCTAAGTCAGGCTGACTGGCTTGCAATTGCCAGCCTCTTCTTTGCTCCCATTTTTGTGAAGTGGGACTACATCTGCCCTCCTCCAGTCCTCTGGAACCACTCCGGTCTCCAGTGAGTGATTTAACAGGGCTGTCAGGGGTGCAGCCAGCTCTTCCCTGAGCTCCCTCAATATCCTAGGATGCATCCTATCTGGTCTCGTTGCCTTGTCCACTTTCAGATTTGCAAGTTCTTTCATGGCCCTCTCCTCTGTAAATGGACTAGTGTCTATCTCCCTTTCTTCGATGCTGTCCTGGCCCGTATCTGTGGTCCCTTGCCTTCCCCTTACTCAGTGAACACTGAACAAAAGTATTTGTCCAAGATGTCTGCTTTTTCCTGGTCCCCCTCCATGCACTCCCCTCCTTCCCTGCTAAGTCTTACTATCTCACCTGTTTTTTTTTCCAAATGTGTGCTTACAGACCAATTTGTCACAGGTGACCAGAAATTACAGTGCAGAGCTGACAGTGTCCCTTTAAAGAAGTTGTTTTAGCTACAACTAAGGAAGCAGTAAACCATTTAAAAGACTTAAAGTATTGGCTGGGAATCAAACCCAGGTCAACCGCATGGGAGACAAGAATCCTACCACAGAACCACTGGTACTTCTACAAATATTTTGATTAGTTCCACTCTTATATATGTTAATACGTGCCCCCGAGCTACTTGTTGCTGTATCAGAGTGGTTTCACGTGTCTTCGGCTTGAGCGAGAACAGCGAAGCAGAGCTGAGCTGTTCTGGCTCAAGCTGAATGCAAGTGAAACCACTCTGGTACAGAAATGAGTGGTGACGGGGGACGTATTAATATGTTATTGATCGAGAGTGATCAATAATATATTTAAAAAAAACTTCCCGGAACATGCCCATTTCTAGGGCATCTGCACGTGAGACGCTCTTCACAGAATAAGAGTGTCTTGCACACAGGAAAGGAGCTCTCTAATTGGTTGGGAGCGCTCCCACGCTCTATAATTTCAATGAATGCCTGGCATTTATTACATCTGAGATAAGCAAGTTTTTTTCAGTATACTCTCTACATTTGGTACACTGCACTCCTGAGCCTCCCGTGCATAACAGATTTAACAGGTCTCCAGTAGGATCCATATTTGCATGTCTCTCACACACACCTTGCCAGACTGACATAATTCTCTTACTTGTTATATTTTAATGAAAGAGTCCTGACTTCCTTCCCTCCTTCCTTGACTACTGTCGGCAGATACAGTAACCTCTGCCATGCGTTGACTCAGCTCACACTTGCTGAGACTGTCGGATTTATAGGGCTGAAACCAGAAGTAGCTGACTTCTCACTTCCAGTTCAGTGCTACTGCCCTGGACTAAACTAAAATTTGTTAAAAGCCTTAATAAGGCTTAAAATATGCAGCTTTGTATTAGAAGTTTCCTTGTTACATAGGCAGCCAGTAAAAATGCTGGCAATAGCTGCCTAGCAACACACCTCATACACTCCCCAGCCCTTCCTGGTGCCACAGTCCCCCGTAGTATCCTAGCCTCCCTCACTCTATGCCAGAGAGACAACTGAAGGATAAAGAGTTTTTTGTAGTTTTTTTTTCATATTTTTTGTTGATTAGAGTAGTTCTACTGCTGTGGAGGGTGGTTTCTAGTCTAGGAGACAGATTTTTATGCTAGGGACAAGTTCACCAGCAAGTGCTTTCCACTGCCGATGCTCGCTGAGGCTGTCTGATTTATAGGGCAGAAACTGGAAGTGGCTGACTTCCCACTTCTGACTCAGTGCTACTGTCCAGGACTAAAATAAAATTTGTTAAACGCCTTTATAAGGCTTAAAATACACAGCTTTGTTTGCCAGCAAGTGCTTTCCACCCAACTGTTGTTGATAGCTTCATTGAGAAATCTGTTTAATTGTTCCCTGGAGATGGGTTGTGACAGCAGACTGCAGAGTGGCTATCGTGGTTCCACTTCACAACAGCAGTGATAGGGATAACCTGGGAAAGTACAGACTGGTTAGTCTAACCTCAATTGTAGGCAAGCTGCTAAAAAACATCATTAAGGTACTGATAGTGGAATTCATGGACGCAAATGGGTTGCAGGAGGGGAGGTGGCATGGGTTTGTAGCAGGGAGATCTTGCCAAACTAACCTGATTGACTTCTTTTATTTGGTCACAAAAGCAGTGGACATGGGGCCAAGCAGTTGATGTTTTGTGCCTCGACTTTAGCAAGGCCTTTTATTCTGTTCCACACAGAAGGCTAATTAAAAAGCTGGGTGACCTGCGGGTATGGGACAAATTGCTGTATGGATTTTCACTGAGGTAGTCCTGTCTGATGGCCACCTGGCTCTGGGAACCTCACATCAGCCAGCTCCTTACTCTCACCGGACAGTGTGCTGGGCACTGCCAGAGCAGCAGACATCTCAGCCTGCCCTCAGGCAGCAGCTGGCACTTGCTCCAAACCTCCTTCAGTCCTGCTCACCATGTCTCTCACCATCTGTAGCACAGCTGGCAGCTTCTCTCGAGAACAAGACTTTTCTCATCCCCAAAAAGGTGAATGCCCAGATGAGGTGTAACATCTCATTTCTGGTGGGGTCCTGCTTCTACCCATTTCCGCAGCTAGGGGTACTGGAGTACTGTTAGCTTAATTGACTTGCCCAAGGTCATACGGTGAAAATTTTATAACAGTAATATATTGTATAATTGCATATTTTATATATTACATGTAAGTTGTCACACTATTTTTGCTGTCATCTTGTTGAAGGAGTTGCCGTCAATGGTAACTCTGTTATGCAGAATGTATATCTCTGTAACGACAATGAGCTTGATTTTCAGAACCTCGAGAACTCCGCACGCCCCTGGTGCATTGATTGTTTGGTGAAGGAGGCTTGCGGCATTCTTCTGGCTGCCAATCATGATTTTTAATCCCGAGGGTCAAATGCCGCAAGTTAGACCAGATTTTCCCTGGTTTAAACTTGTGCCATTTGGGGAACCCTTTTTACGGGGCTTGCGCTAAATATTTGGTGCAAGCTGTTAATATAAAGTGTGAAATCTGTTGCAACTGCACCAAACGTACTAAAATCAGGTGCAGTTGCGTCAAAGGAGTTTGGCGCAACCGTGCTAAAGAATGGGGTTGATGCAGGGATTGACGCAAGCTCTGCGCCAACTTTGAAACTCGAGCCCAATACATTTTTCTGTATCTCTGTACTGTGATTGATTGTATATACTGTACTGTTCTTATGTTGTATTACCCTTGCTTTCTTGTACTCCCCCAAGTCATAACTTGAAACAAGCTAACTTTGATCTGTTCTGGTACACAAGGCAATCGGGCTAGATGGTTTGCATCCAGGGTTCTCAGGGAATTGAGGGATGAGCTGGCGGCACCTCAGGCAAAGTTATTTTATTTATTTATTTATTTATTTATTCAAATGTTTCACCAGGAAGGCACACTGAGCAACAAGTCGCTCGTCTCCTGGTGCAACCTGGGGGGAAGGGGTGCAATGGGAAAGAGACATTATACATTCAAGCTACATAAATCAACATTTACATACATTTACATAAGGCAGGTGTTACATACAGTATATCGTAATACATAAATTGAGAGAACAAAAAATAAGTGCAAGAGTAAAAGGGGTAAACAAGTGCAGACATGAAAGGTAAGGGAAAATGAGTGAGGAGGGGTGGAATGGGTGAGAAAAGGGGAAAAGCCTAGTCCCAGAAGGACCCCTTCATGATACAGGGAACCCTGCCAGGGGTCTGGGAGAGCTAGAGAAAGGGGGGAGAAGGTAGTAGGAGTTTGGAGAGGGAAGAGGGAGAGGGAGGGAGGGAGGAAATGTGAATGACACCCAGAGGGGGATAGGATCTAACCCAAAAGAGAACCCTTCAGGATGCGGGGAACCCTGCAAGGGGGCAGGGAATGCCAGTAGATAGGAATTTAGAAGTGGTAGGTAGAAAGGGAGGAAGTGAGAATTAACATCTAGGAGGGGATAGGGCTTAGCCCAAAAGGACCCTTCAGGATGCTGGGGACCCTGCAAGGGGACAGGGAAGGCAAAATAGATGGGGGAAAGGGGGGAAGAGACAGGCCTAGCTCCAGAAGGGCCTCTTTCAGGATGCTGAGAACCCTGCAAGGGGACTGAGAAGGCTAGGGAAAGAGTGGAAGAGGGTAAGGGGGTAGAGTGAGGAAGTATGAAAATGAGCAACTAGAAGAGGCTACCGTGAGTCTCAAGGAGAGCTTCAGGGGCTGAGAGTCCCTGCGAGGGAGCATGGAAGGCCAGTAGGCATAGGAGAAGGGAGGAGAGAGAAAGTTGGTGGGATTAAGGAGGTGGGAGAAGGAGTTGCTTCTGAGAGGGTAAGGTGTAAGTACTGAAAGGGGAGAAGATATATAAGGAGCTTAAAAGAAGGACTTTAAGGAGGGTCATGGCAGGAACTGCTAGGTGCAAGATAGTTGGAGAGGGCAGTGCTGATGGAGTAGAAGGAGGAGGAGTGGTGAATTTGGGGAGGTAGGGAGTTCCAAATGTTAGGGAATTGATGAGAATAACCAGATTGACCGATGAGGGTAAATCAGCAGGGGACAGTCAGTGTGCATGAGTCGGCAGATCTAAGGGAGTAGGGGGGAGGATGTTATAAATGAGGAGGAGAGGAAATAGGGGAGTTCACCCAGCCAGTGTTTGGAGGTGAATTTAGCACAGTGAGAGAGGCACCTGTTTGCAAGAGAGAGGAAGAAAAAGGCATGATAAAGATCGCAGTAGTGGATGCGAGAGGGAGCATCAAGGGAAAAACTGCAGAAGGAGTTGAAGAGAGTGTCCAGTCTGGTCAGGGATGACTTCGGATCAGCACCGTAGACTACATCGCAGTAGTCAAAAATGGGGAGGATCATCTTCTGGACAAGTTCACGCCTAGCCACAGGAGGGATGCAACTACAGTTCTTGAACAAGGCACCAAGCTTGGGGCGTAATTTTTTCTGGATGGTGTCAATGCGTCCAGAGAAGGTGAGGTGTTGGTTTAGCCAAACCCCAAAGTATCTGAAAGAGGATGTATCCTCTAGTAAACTGCCTTGTGCCAAAGGTCATGGAGACAGTCTTCTTGGCGTTTAGGAATAATTGATGGTTAGCAAACCAGAGCTGCACCTTGTTGAAGTCTTGCTGAAAGTTGGATGTAACCTCAGCTGGACATGAGTCAGATGCATACAGGACCGTACCATCTGCGTACATGTGTATGGAGGAGCAAGGGGAGCAGACAGATAGCAGGTTATTTAGGAAGATGGAGAATAGAAGGAATCCTAGCACAGAGCCCTGGGGGACTCCAGTGCTGATCGGGAGGGGAGGAGAGATGGCATCAGAGATCTTAACTGATTGGATTCTACCAGTAAGGTAGACCTTGAACCAGTTAGTGGCTGAAGGAGACAGTCCAGCAGATGAGAGGGAATCAAGGAGAAGGTAGGGGAAACAGTGTCAAAAACCTTGGCAAGGTTGACAAATATGGCTGCGGTGATTTGGCCATTGTCCATCCCGGTAAGGATGGAGTCAGTGAGCCAAAGTAGGGAGGTGGTGGTAGAGTGCTTTTTCCTGAAACCAGATTGGAGCATGGTGAAGTAGGAGGTATCAGATAGATAGGAGGTGAGTTGGGAGAGGACAAGGCATTCTTGTGGTTTGGCTAGAGTACGGAGTAGCAAGATGGGATGATAATTGCCAGGGGATAAGGGGTTACCACATTTAGATAAGGGGAGGACCACTGCGTGTTTCCAAGAGGTAGGGATAATGGAGGTAGAGAAAGAGAGATTTAAAATTAGAGAGAGGGACTTGCCAGCCTGCCGGCACAGTGGTAGTGCTACTGCTTGCAATGCCGGTGACCCAAGTTCAGTAGTGAGCCAGGGCATCGGAAGGCCAACCGGGGGGAGAAGGACTGAGCACCTGACGACCCGCTCTCCTTCTCTGGGAGGGGTGGGCAGCTCTCCTTGCTGAAATACCGCCACCACCTGGGTGACCACGGGTGGTGTTGATGCAGCAGAGGAGGCAGAACACTAGGGAGGGGCAGGCATTGGCCGAGGACCAGAGCGGAGGTGCGTCTCTGCTTGCCTCTGACTCATTGGTCCTCCCCAAGCACTGATGCCTGCAGGGGGCGGGGACCAGAAAAATGAAAAAGTGCTGCGCCAGCTCCTGGAGATGGGCCTCGGTAATGCCGATGACCAGCAGATTGGAGGAGCTCCAGTACTGTGTACGCTTCATCTGAGGTAAGGAGGAGAGGTTAGGGGAACTTTCCTCCCCCAACCGGGGGGGAATCCGATGAGTTGAAGGGTTCGTGGGGCAGATGC
The DNA here is from genome assembly GCA_016271365.2 of Neoceratodus forsteri. NCBI lineage: Eukaryota > Metazoa > Chordata > Ceratodontiformes > Ceratodontidae > Neoceratodus > Neoceratodus forsteri. Next base: position 1,056,681,400 of record CM028130.1, on the reverse strand, counting down.
AGAAAAGGGGAACAATATCCTCCACATCCCGGTCAGTAGGGTGCATCGAGGACCCTGATGATAGAAGTTGACATGGTATTGGAAAGGAGGCATAAACAGATAGCAAAAAAATAAATAATTAGAGGGGCTAGGCAATGGCAGGGGCTGACAGAGAGGAGTTTAGGGTAAAGGTCATCAGGGGAGGAGCCTTTTGAGGGGTTGATAGCCCCTGGATATGGGGGGGTGTTCTGAGTGACTGGAAGACGGCGGATGTGGTGCCACTTCACAAAGGTGGCAGCAGAAAGGAGGCGGGGAATTACCACCCGATCAGCCTCACATCGGTGGTGGGAAAGGTGATGGAGGTGTTAATAAAGGAAAGAGTGATAAAATAATTAATGGACAATATACTGTTAGATGATGATTTACATGTCTTCACTAATGGGAGATCTTGCCAGACGAATCTGATCAAATTTTTTGATTGGGTGACGAAGGTGGTTCATCAAGGGTGGGTAGTGGATGTATCCTACCTGGACGTCGGTAAGGCCTTTGACTCTGTACCTCACCGTAGACTGGTAAGTGAAAAACTGGCTGAAGGATAGAAGTCAAAGGGTAGTGGTAAATGGGATACATTCTAGGGTAATGGGGGTAATGAGTGGTGTTCCTCAAGGGTCAGTACTGGGACCAATTCTTTTTAACATATATAGCAGTGATATAGCAGAGGGATTTGAAGGGAAGGTGTGTTTGTTTGCAGATGATGCAAAGTTATGTAATAGGGTAGACATTGCAGGAGGGGTTGAGGCCATGAGGAGGGATCTGAATATTCTGGAAAAGTGGTAGGACACATGGCAGCTGAAGTTCAATGCAAAGAAGTGTGCAGTGATGCATGTGGGGCATAAAAATCCACAAGCTGAGTACTCACTAGGGAGGAACAGATAAAGCAAACAGAGCAGGAAAGGGATCTGGAGATTATAATCTTGAACGACCTTAGGGTAGGAGATCAATGCAGCAAGGTGGTGGGCAAGGCTAATAGAATGATGGCGTGCATAGGAAGGGGCATGACAAGGGGTCCCATAAATTATCCCCTTAGTTTTTCCCTCCCATGCAGCCCCCTTATTTGGTATCTCAGCCCCCTATCATGCCTTTTTTCACAGTTTTGCTTCCCTTGACTAAGATCTCCACATCAACTCCTGGCACTTACCTCAACCCAATTACTCCTCCATACCTCCTACTACTAGTAGCCATAGCCCCTATCTGAATCTCCCACCAGCCCCTCCATGACATCCGTCAGAGGCTGTTTATCACCACTTTTTGCAGTCATTCAATCATTATTTCTGTTTGTCTGCTTTAGTTTGCCCTGGAGCCTGTAATACCGGTACCCTATGTTGCATGCTTGCTTTGGCTCCTCTATTGGGACTTGTACATACTGGATTCTTCTAGGGTATTTTTATTGTATCCTACCTTGTCCTGTTAGGTGTTATCAACCTCTATCCTTGGATTGTATATATGTTTATATTACTTTATCTGTTTAAATACAAGTGTTTTATATATCTGCTACTGTACCATCAATTTGATCCTTGACCTTATCAGGTCCATCTTGTAAATGAGCTTTGCTCAATGATGTCCGCCTGAATAAATAAAGATTTTGATTGATTGATTGACAAGTAGGAAGAGGGAGTTGTTGATGCCTTTATATAAAACCATGGTCAGACTACACCTAGAGCACGGGGTACAGTTCTGGAAGCCTCACTTACAAAAGGACATAGATGGGATAACAAAGGTTCAGAGAAGGGCAATCAAGATGGTGCAGGGTATGAAAGATAAGCCATATGAAACAAGATGGAGAGAACCGGATCTATACCCACTGGAGATCTGAAGGAAGAGAGGTGACATGATAGAGAGTTTTAAGTACGTGAAGGGTATAAATAGAGTGAGAAAAGGCAGCTTATTTAAAAGGAAAGTCAGAGCTAAAACAAGGGGTCATAGTCTAAGATTGGAGGGAGGAAGATTTAAAAGCATTGTGTTGGAGGTTTTATTTCACTGAGAGGGCAGTTGAATCCTGCAATTGATTACCTGAGGTGGTGGTAGGTACCGAAACAGTGGTGGGATTTAAGATGGCATGGGACAGACAATAAGCGGTTGATTAGTGGGCAGAATAAAACATCATTGGGCAGTGGTGTGAATTGGGGGTGGGTTGGAAAGGAGCAGACTAGATGGGCCAGGATGGTCCTTTTCTTCTGACACATTACTATGATACTATGATAACAAAAGCATAATATGGATACTGTCTTCCATCATCCATAATTCAAATGATCAATACTTTTACTATCAATAAATAATTTTTACATGATGTGTTTTTAAGTAAGGCGTAAGACACAAGGGGGTGTGCATTAGGCATTTCTAATGCACAGTCTGGGGCATAGTGAGGCACAAGGCTGCAGGCCAAGTGCCTTCAGCCCCTGGTCATGCGTTAGAAATGTCTAATGCAACCCTTCCCCCGGAGTGTCTTATTGTGCTTATAAAAATGGGACTCTGTATTTTATATGTTTGCTAAAATTAAAACTATTAAGTTTAAAAAAATAGAAAAGTAAAATATATGTCTAAATGTGTCATAAAATACTTCCTATGCCTGAATATATTTTTTCTTTTATAGGCAGGACATTTGCCCTGTTAAAGACTCCATAGTAGTTGTAGTTTCTCTTGAGACCATCTCAGTAACTCAGGGAGTGTATCATCTCTTGACTTTTCTCTCCCCCTGGTCCTTGCCCCTTGTCCCATTTCCCCTTGTGTTCTTTTTCTTTGGGTCTGCAGTTACCTCCCTTCTCCCACCCACCACAGGCTTGGCAGCTGTCTGAAGTGTTATTTAAATTAAAAAGACATTCTTGTTTAACTTGCAGTCAGCACTTGCCCTGATGGTGCTACCACAATACTAAATGGTATTGTAGGGAAAATTGAGGTCACTGCTGTGTGTGGTCCCACTGGGCTTGCTGCTGTTCTGATTCTCTTCTACTGTGTCACACCCATTTACTTTATGTACCGCCAGCAAGAGACTTTGAAAAAAGGCAACTGCTCGTGCTCTTCAGACACCAACTGTGATGCTACTCATCTTCCGGCTGCGCCACTTTGTCTGCCTGCATGTCTCGCTGACAAGATAATCTAAAGAAACATAAAGATGATCACGCACTACTTAATGAAACTATGTAGTTTTCATCCAGATTGGAGGAAAAAGAAGATGAATAATAGTTTATGGGCGACAATTGCAGCAGCCGAGGGAATGAGAGGGAGGGAGGTACAGATTGTAGTGTTCAAGAAAAAAAATAATTTTCAGCAAGCAGCATGAAAGGCATGACATATTTGTGAACTATAAAATGGGAAAAGTAAATCAAGTGTCCTGTTTGCCAGCCACACTCTCCGGGATAGAATTTAGTGAACCTGAACATTTAATAAAAATATCACTATGCCGCTACAGAAGCAGAGCACCCAAGTGAGTGAGGGAAGGGGAAGGGGAGTGTGTGGAGTCCACAGATTTTCTTGGGGTAAAATGTTTTTAAATGCTAACAGAAAAATAACCCAAGCACAGTTAAACTTACATAAAAATCAGTAGGTGTATTGTAGGACTGTGCAGGTTAGTGTCTTTATGATTTTTGTTGAACTGTACAGGTTACTGTTTGTATGATTTCCACGCTAACACTTAAAAAGAGTGGCAGCATTTTAAAACATCAACATTCTAATTGCACATTCATTTCTGCTGCACTGCATCCATTTTCCATATACTTGTTTTTACCTGTGCATTAGACAGATCTTTTTCTTTTATTATATATTTTCTTACGAGCCTTACCTCCTCGGCAGGGGTGTTCCTATAGATACCTTTCGAGTCAGCCCCAGTGGCACTGCACCAGGCACCATGTCCAAGCTTACCCCCTCACCCTCTTTACCTTACTGGTCACATCACAGTGCTCCACTTCATTGCAGAAGACCATCAGTGAATCAGGTTCAGAGGGAGCACCCATGGTGTGGGTGTGCAATGACATCAATGACGCTGCCATGCACGCTTCCATGCATTGCACTTCCGACGTTGGCCTGTGCCCACCCCGCATCTTAAACTGCAGCATGTACTGACCACCAGCCACTGCCAGGAGCCAGCGCAGCCATGGTTGTCCCTCCCCACCTCCCCAGTGGAGGACAGCAGTCCCTGGATGCTCAATCCTCCTCCCCCGTCCAACCCCTGGCGCCCCGTGTCCGCTCCCGAACATGGGTCGCCGGCATTGCACAAGCTGTGGCATCCAGTGCCTCAACCCTCAGCACCACCGGGCTGGCCATTAGACAGCTCTAATGCACAGGTAACAACCAATTAGGACTCACGATTTCCTTTTCCAATTTTATAAAAAAAAAATTTAATTATCTTTTTCACATATTTCAGATTTGTGATTCACATACATTCAGACCAAATAAATAACGTCCAACTAATTTTTATAAAAGAAATCCATTAATAAAGTACTGTGCCACAGTTGCATCCTGAAAATTACAAACATCTTCCTGTCTAGTTCATGATTACATATCTTCCTTACAGAAGGTAATAAATGAATAAAGAGCCCATTCACCCAGAGAAGATAAAAAATGCAAAAAAGGGCACAGAAAGAACAAAAAAAAAAAACCAGAGAAATGAAAGAGGCAGCTACAGGGGAAAAAAAGGAGACAGAAGTGAAAGATGAGCCCAGAGAGAGGTAAGAAAGAGAGAGTATGGACATAAATTGGTTTACTGTATGGCATTAAAAAGTTATTTGCAATGCCGGCCCAATGGCGTGGAGTGCTAAGGTGCTGGGTGCCTCACTTTCTGCTACACTAGTGAACCGTGTGTAGAAACAGAAACAGGTCACTTGGGGGGCGGCATCCGGGAGAGGTAGGAGTGAGCATCACACGGACAGCTGTCCTTCCTCGGGGAGGGTGGTTCGTACATATTGCTAGGCAGCTGCCACCTGGAGGATCTAGGTGGCAATGCAGCAGGACATCAGGGAAGGTATCCCACCCACCCACTCACTTGATACAAGGGGGGTGCATCTCTGCGGAGATGGAGCTCACACAATGCATCATTGCACAAGCCATGGGCCTGGGGAAAAAAATGGAAGAGAAAGCCCCAATTGGCAGGATGAAGGCCTAGTCCCCCACAGGCCCCACACCAGTCACTGGGCCCTCTGGTCCTCTGGCAGACGAGGGCTGGACAATTGGTAAGTCCCTGAGAAGCCATGTGATGAGTCTGGGGGCTGAGGGACCCAGTTTGGAATGGAGCCAGTTAGGCAGAAAGGAGATAAACTGCTAACTGAAAAAAAAAGTCATTTGCAGCTCTAGTTATGGATTAAAATGCACTGTATTGTCACATGTCCATTTTTAAAAATATTTACTTATTTAATGAAATTTGGTAACTGGTAAAGGCACACTGAACTGCAGCTTATTTACAGATGTGACATAGTTTGTGCATTCTGGGAAGAATATTTTTCCTGGAGTGAGAGGTGCCTGATTAACAGATGTGTGTTTTATTATCAATATAAACCAGAGTTTATATGGGCTGCCTATGTTCCCAAACTCTAGCCTTTCATTAAAATATTGGGTTAATATCCCAGTACTGACTGACAGTATTTTGGGTGCAAACAAAATCCCACTTTCTGTAGCACTCGGGTCCCCCCCCACCCCCAACACACAAACACAAATTCTTCCCTTCCTCCCTGAGCAACAGGCTCCACCTCCTCGGTGGACTAGAAAAGTCCTGTCCAAATGACTTCAACAACAAGGCTGCACTTCAGAAGAAGGAAACAGGTGCCCACACTGGGTGGCCAGCCCTGGTAACATTCCAAAAAACAGCAAGTGAATGCACTTCAGAAGAAACAGATATATTAAGGCAGTACCTAAAAGCAAAAGTCAAATAGTCTAATTAATGCAGAGTGCAAAACATGCTGGGTGCCCTGTATTTACAGAGCTAAGGGTAACAGTTGAGTTTCCTTAGTAGTAGGGCAAGTGGGCTGTTACCATTAGCTCTGTAAATGCACTTTGCTAGCACTTTCTACACTTTAATGCACTTTACATTAATAGAAATATCTGATATATTTTTTTGGGGGGTTGCCTTAAAAGCATGTCTCTACTGCATTAGTAGTAAATGTTTTATTGTTTCTAAAACAAATATAGCAAATAAACATACAAATCTTTATTTATCCAGATCGCGTTGAGATTAAATTCTCTTTTACAAGGGTGACCTGACCAAGAAGCGACCTTAGATACTTCAAATATTGCAGGTACTGTTGAAGACCAAATTTGATTCAGTTCTAGTCCGTTCTGTTCACTGAGTTTCCCCAGGTTTCAGTGTTTGCATTCCCATACTCTAACCCCCCCCCCAAGATTTTGCTGATACTGTACCTAATACCGTGTGACTTAATCATAGCCATGAAAATTAATGTTTTTCTACCTACCATTCACAGGTATGGAAACTGTTCTGACACTGCCTGCATGCATTTCCCCTCCTTTGAAGGAGAACTGTACTGAACTGAACCTGAAAGTAATTTTTCCAAGCAGATGTTTTTTAAATACTGGTTCCAGTTCTACTATTGTTCCATCTACATTGGTCTATAAGTAACCTCAGTGAGTGTTTCTGATTTTTATGTTATATTAAGTACCGTTATAGAACTGTATGATGCAGTTTAAGTCCTCCCTAACCACAGAATTCTACAATAGAATGTGGACACATTGCACCAACAATGGATGAACTGAGCAAGGACAGGAACTACATTATACAGTTCTAAAATTGCACTAAGTGTGTAAAACAGAAACACACACCAGTATAACGAAAAGGCCTGCAGAGATAGAACAGTAACAGAACTGGAACTAGTACTTAAAAGTCAGCTTCTACACGAGAAAATGAATTACAGATTCAGCATAGTTCACCTTTAAATCTGTGCTACACAATGATCTGAGAAACATCCCTCCCCCACCAAAGCAAGTCTGAATTCTGGTTGTTCGTTTCCCTAAAATTGACCACTGTGTTACGTTAAAGAAAGAAAAAAAAAAAAAAAAAGAACTAGGCTTGTTCAAGTAATCAGTAACTGACTACCTGATTTACTTTTATAAGTACAGTACCTTCAACAACCCTGCAGACAATTGTGCACTTACTGGAACAAAAGTAGCCATGCTCTCTTTCCAAAGTCAGTTATTCCAAATCAAGATTGAAGCTCCTTCAGTAGTCCTCAAGGTGTCTGCTTATTGATTTTTAGGGACTCTGTATCTTTCTGAAATCCTCATGGCCCCCCTCCCTCCTTATATACCTGGTGCTGTCTCTGGTAAGTACAGTTCTCCCATTGGCTTATAGCACCTGGATTGTCTCAAATCAGGCCTGTACTAGATTTCATAATGACCTCATCTGCTCTCAGGTTCCTCACAGATCAGGTAGCAACACTGACAGCAGATCAGCTTGCTAACAAATAGGAAGCCACATTAATGCAGCCATTAAATATTGATCTCTGTGATTATGCTGATGGTAAATTTAGATACTTGGCACCAGGGTTGATCAACGGGGAGGCATACAAGGGGAATGAATAAATCACATCACTTTGAATACCCTGACGTCCACCTAGGAACTGGCTGAGCATTAGACACCTGCCGCTTCTAAAAGGCAGGCTTTCAATCTTTACCTGTGTGCACTGCCACTACGGCAATGAATTGTTATGGGCGTCTTTCTGCCAATTATTCAACAGACTATTTCTGTTCTTGCTTGTATTACGTTCTTCTCGTGATGCCGTGCATAAAAGGGCTGGCATTCTGTTAGGCACTCATTCTGTTGCATGTATTATCTTTCCCTGAAAGGGTCCCTGACGTCAGGAGAGACAGTGAAAAAACCTTGGACCCAATTCTTAGTCACTAAGGACTGACACAATATCTTTGTGAACCGACTTTGTGACTGTCTCTTGGCAGCGACCCCCTTAACCTATGATCAGAGGGGGGTCTTGGGGGCCTTCCACATCAGGCACATCACATGTGCTGATGCATGAAAGGAGGTGGAGTTGGATACAAATGACTTCCTACAGCCAAATTGCCCATGTGCATCTGTAGGGCTGCTACCTGGAGGAAAGCACCCACCATTATCTCCCATTACAGCACTGACATTATGTCTCGATGGGATGCTGCTTTTGGGGCCTCAGTTCTCCAACCTCTGTTTGCCAAATAGGAGTGTGCACCTTGCGCCCTCATCCCAGAGAACTGCTAGGAGTCTGGCATAGTGTGGATAGTGAACTGTAATCATGCCCTTAGAAATAAAGGTTATTCACCTATAGCCATAGTTCTAGGAGTGGTATACAGTTCACATCCACACAACCCACCCAGCCTCCTCTGGAAAGTTGCACACAGGTCCCTGCTTCCAGCATGCAAAGATCTGATGTCATGGGGCTGAGTCGGGGGTATACCACCCAGGTGGTGAGAGGACATGACCCCTGATCAGAGGAGCAAATTCCATGAGAGTCAGCTGCACTGCACAGAGCTCCAGCAGGTTGATGTGGTGACAGGACTCCTAGGGTAACCAGAATCTATGAGTTCTGTGGTCTCTCAAATGTGTTCCCCACCCCACCAGAGAAGTCTCCTTTGTGAGCATGACATTTGGTTCTGGGTGGACAAATGGGATTTCTTCCTCTCGATGTTGAGGGACCAGCCATCACTGGATAGCATCCCACTTAGGCTGGGTCACAAGGACCAACTTTTCCTGATGACCTAGGCGCTGAGACCACTGGTGGCCCATCTCCCACTGCAGGTGGCACATGCATCAGTATGCCCAATGGACCACACTGGTTGTGGATGCCATGTACTCCAGCAGCCTCAGGAAATCCTAGGCAGGATGCAAGCACCCAACCTGAAATTATCAGAGTAATGGAAGTAAGATCCTGAGCCTGGTTCACAGGGAGACATGTCTTGGCCCTCAGGGAGTCGAGTTCTGCCCCATGAATCTGATCTCCTGCAAGGGGATCAGTTTGAACTTGTCTGGGATGACCAAGAGGCTCAGGTCTCTGCAGCTCTGGAGGGCCAAATCTCTGGACTGCTCTGTGGCCTGCTTGGATGGCCTGACTATCCACCAGTCACCCAGGTAGGGATACACCCTGACACCCCTGCAGTACAGGAAGGCTGGCACCACTGCCACGCACATGTTGAAGACCCTGGGCACAGATGAGGGGCCAAACAGCATGACCTAGAAATGATAGAGAACCCCCTATGTGTGGAACCATAGGTACCATCAGTGGGATGGATGAACTGGAATGTGGATGAACGCACCCTGAAGATCCAGGGAGCAGAACCACATGCCCTCCTCCAGAGATGGTATAATCTGACTCAGAGTGACCATCTGGAAAGTACAGTTGCGTAAGAACATACCATAACAGTAGATCTTTGAGAGTATCTTTTGCAGCAGGTCATAACACATGGGAATTCAGCTGCAGGCGACATTTCCTCCAGATGACTTCTCAGCAATCAACCCTGGGACCTCCCCTTAACACTACCACATGGTGTCTGCCTGGCAGGTATAAAAATGGGAGGTCCCAGCTACTCCTCAGTTCTTTTCCATCCTGGTGATTGAATGTAAAAACATTTCCAAGTCCTCTGATGGGAACCGAGGAGGGAAATTAAAGCAGCCACTCATGGAGCCATAAAAGATAGGATCAAGGAACCCTTCTGAAGTAACAGCAAGGGGGAAGGAGGAAGGGGTTGCATGACCTGCTGCAAGAGATACTCTCGAAGATCTAATGTTACGGTAAGTTTTTATGCAACCATACTATCTTCTTCGAGGCAATCTCTTGCAGCAGGTCACAACACATGGGAAGATTCCCAAGCAGTTATATTGCCAAGTGGGAGGAGGAAGCGAACCATCAGGATATAGGACAGGAGGCCGTGTAGGATGGCCCGTCCAAAATTGGTCCGCTTCCTAGAAGCGAAGTCTAGACTGTAATTTATTTATTTATTTATTTTTTGTTGACCGGGTAAGTGCACTAGACAAATCCTGCCTATTTTCAGGCACGACCCGGGGGAGGGGGATACAGATGAATGCCAACCGACCTTGAACCAGATTAAGCTGTTGGTGGTATTTTTAGTGAATGAGGGAAATTTGGCCAGGACACCGGGGAAATTCCCCTACTCTTTTCGATAAGTGCCATGGGATCTTTAACATCCACTTGAACTACCACCAATCCAGGCAGATGGGACTCGTTTAACGTCTCATCTGAAAGACGGCACCTCAGAAGTGCAGCACCCCTCTCATGCAGCACTACAGTGTCAGTACTGGGATATTAACCCAAGTGCCAGATGTGGGAACTGAACCCACAGCCCTCTGATCTCCCGGACTCAGAGGCGAGTGTGCTACCTACTGAGCCACTGACACTGGTAATGCTTGGTGAAGGCATGTACAGTAGACAGGATAGAGGTAGTCCAGAGGAGGGCAACTAAAATGGTGCAGGGTCTGCAAGAGAAGCCGTATGAGGAGAGACTAAAGGAGCTTAATATGTATACCCTTGAGGAAAGAAGGGAGAGGGGGGACATGATAGAAACTTTCAAGTATCTCAAAGGAATCAACAAAATCCAAGAGGGTAGCATCTTTCAGAAAAAGAGACTTGCAAGAACAAGGGACACAATTTAAAGATAGAAGGAGGGCGTGTTCAGGGCAATGTGAGGAAGTATTATTTACAGAGAGGGTAGTGGATGCATGGAACAGCCTTCCTGAGGAAGTTGGGGTCTAAAACTGTGGGAGAATTCAAGAATGCATGGGACAGACATAAGGCAATTCTTGTGGGGGGCAGGAAGATAAAGGCTGTTGGTTAACTAGGATCTGTGGCCTATCCTGTAGGTAGGGAAATGGGCAGACTAGATGGGCCTAGCGGTCCTTATCTGCCGTCAAAGTCTATGTTTCTATGTTTCTATGACCACGTGGCGGCTTTGCAAATATCCAAGGCAGCAACACCGTGGAAACATGCCGTAGAGGCAGCCATGCCTCTGTTAGAATGGGTTTTTACAATTCTTGTGAGAGTTTTTTTTCATATTTTGCATAGATAAAGGTAAAACAGCTGGCCAACCAGGTGGACAAGCACTCCTTTGAAACTCTAATGCCCTAATTTCCAGGGGCGAAAGAAACAAAAAGTTGCTCAGTTTTACGCAACTGTGAAGTGCGGAGAAGGTAAATGCTCAATGTTCTATGCACATCGAGAGCAGGAAGTAGGGCTTCCCCTGGATTCTGAGGCCCCGCAAAGTACACTGGTTTTTGAATGGTCTGATTTAAAGTAAATTCAGAAACAGCATTGGGTAATAACACCGAGTTTGTGCGTAAAGACACCCAGTCATTGGAGGTTTGCACATTAGCGTGTGTAACTCTGAGACATGTCTGTCAGACATAATGGCAACTAAAACAGTTTTCCAAGAAAGATAATGGAGGTTGCTGGATTCAGCAGGCTCAAATGGACTTGTAGTCAATTTTTCAAGCACAAAATTCAAATCCCACACAGGGACTGGATCCCAGATAGGGGGATGCAGAATACCTTTTTAAAAAGGTTCAAATCAAAGGTAACTGGGACAAAGGTATGTTGTCCACAGGTAAATGAAATGCGGCAATAGCCGAAAGGTGGATTTTCACAGAGGAATATTTCGGTTCACCCTCCAACAAGGAGAGCAAATAATCTAAGATGCAATGAGGGGAACACTCATAAGGATTTAAATCCAGTGTAGATTCCCAGGTGGCAGACAACCTTACGGATGAAAATTGGGTGGAAGATAAAGGGAGGATTGGAGGGAGATTTATTAGAGGAGTGGATAACTAGGAGAAATTGCTTTGGAAGACCAAGGAAAATAAGAACCAAGAGTAGAAAAACTTTGGGCCATCTAAGGGTTACCCTGGGAGGAGAGTATACAGTACCAAGCCCCTGTGAGAGTGAGGGGATAAGTGAAAGCAGTCACAGCTGGAATTTGCAACAAGATGGTTCTTTAGCTTTTATTTGAAGGGGCCTAACGTGGCTATGGAAGAAATGTCTGGGGGTAAGGAGTTAACCCAGTATGGAGCTTGATGGGAGAAATCCCTCTGTCCTTGGGAGGTACGACAGCGTGGGATTTTGAAAACCATACTATTGGTACTTCTGGTGCAGCTCTTATTATCGTGCATGGTGAGGAGCTTCTGTACCTCAGGGAGCATCAGGCCAAGACTTATTTTTTTAGCCATCAGACAGGTTTGGAATTTGAGCCTTCCTTCAAACTGGAGTCAGTCTGTCTTAACATACAAGTCACATGTATGAGTGAATCTTGCTGAACCAGTTGCAAGGCAGCAGGCTTTGTTTAGTGCCACTATAATCCTGCAGAGTGCCATGTCAGTTGTAGAGCCATAGATTATTAGACCGTAGTCTATTAGTGATACCACCGAACTAAGGATAGCTAGAGTAAGAGCCTCCATGGTCAGACTATTTTTATGCCTGTATAGAAGACCTATGTGCCTATTTACTGCCTTAGCTGTATTGTCTATGTGGTAGCTATAAGTCAAAGCACTGTCAACTGTTACCCCTATGTATTTAAAGTGCAACTAGTTCTAAAGGTGTCCCAACCTTATTTGTGATGTGAAGAGGGTAACTATGATGTCTATTGTGGGAGCTAGAGAACAACATTGTTTTTGTTTTCTTAGTGTTCAAGATTAGTTTTTGCTCACCAAACCAACTTTCTACCTTTGAAAAACTCATCTGGAAATTTATTTCCAGTTGCTTTGGGTCAGGATCACTCATGAACAGGACTACATCTTCTGCATAAAGCAGAATTTGGCACTGACAGGAGTACGAGAGCTGGTTTAGGAATAGACTGAATAATAGCGGACCCAATATAGATCCTTGGGGGACACCAGATTGGACAGGTCTGCTAGTAGATAGGACATCAGCGATCTTCACTCACTGTGAGAGGTTTGAAAGGTAGCTCTCAAACCAAGCAACAGTGTCACATGCAGCCCAATGGACCCCAATTGTTCAAGCAGAAGGACATGATTAACTGTATTAAATGCTTTCGTTAGATCGATAAAAACCGTACCAACAAGGGCACCCTGATCTAGGAAGTTGTGGATATGACCCGTAAACTCAAGTAAAGCAGTAGTGAAATTGCGTCCCTTGCTAAAGCCATGTTGTTGCGGACATTGAATTTGATATTTTTCTAGGTAGTCAGCCAGTTGATCTGCTACAATTCTTTCAAGTGCTTTTGATAATGGTGGAAGGATTGAAATGGGTCTATAGTTACCATGAGACATGCAGTCCCCACTGTTATATACAGGCATCACTAAGGCAGATTTCCATATCTGAGGGAAGTGAGAGTATCTCAGTGAGATGTTGATTATATGTGTCAAAGGAGCAAGTATTTCATCCAGAGTTAGTGCCACAAATTTAAGGTCCAGGGAGACACCACTAAATCTAGCCTTCCCTAGGACCCTAAGTAGGTATTTCTAAAACTTCTCCCAGGGAGATGGCTTTAAAGTGGAAAGGAGGGGTAGGTAGGTGGTCTTCAGAACTAGCATTATGCCTCAAGTTGGAGTGATGGAAGAAATCAGGGGGAAGAACACCTTTCAGATCAGAAAAAGACTCATTAAACGTGATAGTAATGATTCAAGGATCCAGAGTGGGTACCCCATCGATGTTATCTTTCTCAGTTACTTCCTTAAGGTTTGACCAGAATTTTCAGCCATCGCTCCAAGAATGTGTAAGGGTGTCCTTAAAGTACTGGTTCTTTGCAGTCTGTATGGTCCTTGTGCAGTCATTTTGGGCTTTTTCGTAGTTCTGGATGTCAGTCAGTTTACCAGTGGCTTGGGATCTATGCCACAAGTGGTCTCTCACCTTCAAACGCTTGAGGAGTTCTAGTGAAAACCACGGATTGTTGTATCCATTGATTTTATGATTTTTTTAGTGGGGTATGCCTGTCATACGCAACATTAAATTGGCGTATAAATTGTTCAAGTGCAGAGTCAACTGAGCAGGAAGAATAGGCTAATGACCAGTCCTGATGATGGAGGCTGGCTTTTAGCAATTCAAGGTGCCTCCTCTTGAGGACTCTGTTTATGACTATTCTGGCTGGGGGTTTGAGGTAGTTATTAGACCAGCGGAAAAGGACAGAGGAGTGGTTACTGCAAACATCCGGGAGTACTGTTGTGTGAGAGATATTTTCAGGCCAGTTTGATAGTACCCAGTCCAGTAGGATGGATGTTCCGGTCTTATAGTTCACCCTGGTTGGGGCATCTACTAGCTGGGAGAGGTTAATTGCTGAGACTGCATCCTTGTAAGGCTAGCTGCAGGGGAGAACCAATTAACATTGAAATCCCCAAGCAGGGTGACTCCAGAGTTAAGATTGAGAGTGCCTAGACACCCCATGAGAGAATCCAATCCTGGGGTCTTCTGACCTGGGGGGACGTAAATCATCAGGACAGTGAGAGATTTATTGTGTGCACCTAGGAGTATCTTTAATGCAAGAGCTTGTATACTGGCCCCAGTACTGGGCATTGGAAGAACTAGACCCTGTATATTTTCATGGAGATAGATTGCACATCTGCCTCCATGCTTAGTCAGACGATCTTGTTTGAACACGGAATATCCAGGAATAGAAACAGCACTGTTAGCTGTATTGGGGAGAGCCAGGTTTTGACTATCGATAGGATGTCCGGGTTGTGTTGCAGAACCCAACCATTCAGACTGTCCATTTTGGGGAGGAGGCTGCAGATGTTCAGTGAAGCAATTGTAAGTTGTCCAGTATTTCATTGTGGAACAGTGGGTGACTGAGGAGGGCCAGGGTTGGGGTGGATATTTCCCGAAAGCAGCAACAGTGCAATCCTATACAGATATTCTTTCAGCTGCTTGTTGTTATATTTGGATTGCCTACACTGTGTGTGGAGTGTGGAAGCTTTTACATGAGAGGTAAAAAACCCAGGAAGAAGTGCCATTGGCGGCAACCGTCCAGGCTGTTTGGATAATAACCCTGTGTGGACAGAAGACACCCATTCCCTGGGAGGATCATAGAAGTTATTACTATGAGATCACGTGACAGTACTGTATACATAATAGGCAGTTCCCTGAATTACTGTCAGTGCAGATGCTGGAGAACTTGAGACTAGAGGGCCAGCAAACTTTAAGAGAGTGAGCAATAGTGCTGCCCTCTGTAGAAGGGTACCCTTAGGTTACTTCCTTTCCAGGAAAGAGATAATGTGTCCCATCACACAGTTCCAGGATCTCGCACAAGAGAGCAATAAAGCAGCAGTTTTGCATTTTGCGGAGAGGCAAATAAGGCCAGTTCCGGTCAGTCCCAGAAGTGGAAGAAGTGTTTAGAACATCAGATAAGATTTCCCACTCATGGGCCTGGGCAGAAGATCTGCTCAGAGTATCTGCCAGGGTGTTGGGCACCCCTGGGATGTGATGTATACTGCCAGAAGATGAATATGTCTCTGAATCTCCTAAAACCACACCCCCATTGATTCTCTGCAGAGAGGGTATGAATGGGTACCTCCTTGTTTGTTTAGGTAGTGAACCACCATAGAATTCTCTGATTGTACATACAAACAACCTGGGGGGAGGTGAGTCTTGAACACCTGTAAGGCATAGAGAACTGCCCTTAGCACCAAGACACTGATGTGGAGGCAGGCCTCCACTGATGTCCAAGATCCTTGTGACCTGATGTACAGGAGATGAGCACCCCACCCTGTCAAGGAGGCATCTGTAGTCAGAATGAGACTCAGGACAGGAGATCGGAATGGCATGCCTCACGTTAGATTGTCTCTGGTCTTCCACCATTGTAGAGCTCAAAGAGTGAGGGAAGACATCAGGACCAGGGCATCAAAATCATCCTGTTGCTGGTCCCATTGGACTCTGAGGGACCACTGAAGGACCCTCATATTTAACCTGGCATTGGGAACCATCCAGGAGGTGGAGGTAGTCTTGTGCAGAGGCTAATCTGCTGGATTCTAAATTGCTTGCCAAAACAATCAGGACATCCGCCCAAGCTATGGGCAGATATGCCTTCCCCATTGAGGTGTCTAGCATGGCTCTGATATTTTGGAGGCATTGTGTAGGGTCCATCTTGGACTTCAGATAGTTTACCACAGTCTCCACTTGGGCGAACAACTGTAGGGTAGTAGAAAGCATGAGAGACAGTTGCTGGCTGTAGGATGCTTTCAGGAGCAAGTCATCCAGGTAGGGAAAAGACATAGAGGCCTTCCCTGCATAGGGCCACTGCAACTGCCACTAGGCATTTTGTAAATGCCCTCGGGGCTGAGGAAAGTTTGGAAGAGAGGGCCCTGAATTGGTAATGATGACCCTGGAACATGAAATGGAGAAACCGTCTGCGAGCCAGGTGCATCATGATATGGAGGTATGCATCATTCATAGCTAGTCACCGGAAGAATTTGACACTAGGAATAGTGTGGGGCAAGACATGAGACCAGAGTTCAGTGATTTAATTACTACACTTTCAGAATTGGAGGATTCAGTAACTACAATGAATATGATTGTACATAATACAGATAGTCGATGTGAATCAAATAATGATATGTTGGATCTTATTGTTTTTGATGCACCGGGTAATGCATATATAAATGAAAGTGAAGTAACTAATGAAAATCTTTCTTCTGATGGGCCAGATTTTGA
This sequence comes from Neoceratodus forsteri, assembly GCA_016271365.2. NCBI lineage: Eukaryota > Metazoa > Chordata > Ceratodontiformes > Ceratodontidae > Neoceratodus > Neoceratodus forsteri. The sequence continues at coordinate 1,056,664,775 of CM028130.1, read as the reverse complement.
GAGAAAATGTAAGTTTAGATCCAAATCTATTTTTTGCCCATGAGTATACAATCCAGCAATACACACATATCAGAATGTGGTAGTAAAAGAGATTGATTCACTTTTTTTCCAGAAGATGGTACACATGTAGGAACAATCTCTCAAAATGTGTGCATGAAGCATTGGATTGTCTTAAAAGTCTAAAAGGGGTTGTTTTTAAACAGTCTGACAAGGGGGAATGTACTCATTCTTAATAAATGTGACTATAATATAGAAGCAGTGAGATGGCATTCTGGTAGAGAAACATATGTGGTCCTAAACAAAGATCCTACTTTGGAATTCCAAACACAGCTCTTTATCCTGATAAACAAGGTTGCAAGGAGTGGCTTTATCACTGAACAAGAACAAAGATTTTTGAAGGTGGAGTATCCGGTAAACCCCACATTCTACTACCTTTCTAAGCTACATAAAAACCAGGAACAGCCCCCTGGATGACCTATTATTTCAAGAATAGGGTCCTTATCTGAAAATCTATCCAAATGTTGTGATTATTTTTTTTGCAACCAATAGTCCTAGAGGTACCATCTTATACAACGGACTCTATGCACACTTTGGAGAAAGTAAAATATATTAGATGGCAACAAGATTTTTTTTGTCTTTTGGTAGATGTTTGCTCACTGTACACCTGCATTCATCACCATCTAGGAATAGAAGCCTTAGATTATTTTCTTAAAAAGAACCTCAGTTTCAGTAATCTACCCACAAAGTTTTTTTCTGGATTCTCTGGATTTTATTTTGAAATACAATTATTTTTTGTTTAACAACAAAATATATTTGCAAAACAGGAGAACAGCCATGGGGGCCACGGTAGCCCCAACATATGTTGGGATTTATTTAGGTTGGTGGGAAACTAAATATATTTTTAATGAAACAAATACATTTTTGGGAAACATTGTATTCTGGGCAAGATACATAGATGATTTACTTATTGTTTGGCAGGGAACAGAAATGGAAGCCAGGAGCTTCTTAGAAGGTTTAAATAATAATAACATGAACCTGACATTCACATACAGAATTGAGGAAAAACAGAATGCATTTTTAGACCTTGCTGTATCTGTGACAGAAAATGGGAAAATTGAAAGTTCTTCTTACAGGAAAGAGACAGCAGGAAATGCAATCCTACATGCTAAAAGTGCCCACCCTCCATCCTTACTAAATTCTATTCCATATGGACAGTTTTTCAGGCTGAGAAGAAACTGCTTTTCTGAGCAGACATTTGAAGCTCAAACAAAAGAAATGTGGCAGAGATTTCATGAAAGGAGTTATGGTGAGGATATTTTAAACCAAGCGGTTGTTAAGACAAGATGAGAGGATAGAACAAAACTACTAAAACCAAAAACTAAAATAAGAGAAAATGAGGAAAGGATGACTTTTGTTTTGGAATTTAATAGTATTTCTACTAAAGTAAAGGAGATTTTGTTAAAAAAAAATTGGAGTCTGCTGGAGCTCTATGCAGTGTCTGGACTTTTCTCTAAAATACCACAAGTCACACACAGTAAAGCAAAACATTCAGGGGAAATAATATCTTGCAGCCATTATGTGGCAGATAAACCTATTAGAAACACATGGATACCAGAAAAAACACTTGGTTGTTTCTGATGTGGCCACTGTATGGCATGTAAACATTTGGTACAGGAGAAAAAGTTTGCTCATCCCACTAAAGATCTAACAGTGGAGATCTACGATTTTGTGAACTGTCCAACTAATTACATGGTCTATGTAGCGCAGTGCCCCTGCAGACTCTTTGATGTAGGAAAGACTATAAGATGCACTAAGGAATGTTTTTTGGAACACATCAGGGACATTAGAAATAAAGACTGGTATTCCTCACTTGGAGTACATTATTTACAACAACATGACACTGATCCTACAGTATGTCCCTAAGATTTATTATAATTGAGCATGTAAAACCTTTACCAAGGAAGGGTAATAGAAAACAAATTCTCTTACAAAAAGAATCCAAGTGGATATACACATTAGAGTCATTATTTCCGAAGGGGTTGAACAAGGATTTGGATCTCAGTGTATATTTATAATATTAATCCTGTCCATTTGTTTATTGGCTGTAGTAGTTTGCTATCTAATGAACTCTCTCTCTCTCTCTTATGGCTAAACAATTTTAATCAATATCTCATACAGGATGTAAAAGGTTTTGGTGATTTGCAATCTTTACTCCCCCCTCCCCTTTTTTTCCCTTCTTTCCTTCCCTCCCATTCCTTTCCTTTGTTTCCCCTCATTTTATAGGCATACCACGAAATCAGTGTGAGTACAATTGGGGCATTACATTTTGCCGTAAATTAATTTGATGGCCATAACAAGGTCATCAAAACATGTATAAATTTATATACTTTTTGGTATTCAAATTTATTTGACATGAGGGGTTAACACAAAAGGAATGCAATAATAGAAAATAATTACTTACAGTATTAATAATTGCATTTTAGTAAAAATGTTTCTATAAACTGTATTAATATCATCTAAACTGAAATCATTATGAGAAATGTGGCTGATCTTTTTTGATACTGTTGTATTAACTTTAGGTGTTTCTACTGTATTTGAAACACTATGGCAATAACACTTGGAGATTTTGAATATGTGCTTTAATACAGGATAATATGGTAGAGCACTGAATCATTAGCACTAGCACTAGCACTTTACCAGCACTTTATTGGTTAGTTTGAATTTAGTCACTAATTGATGTGGTTATAAATATATATGTAACTTTATTGACTCCACCCCCCGATGAAGAAGGTGTATGCCCTCGAAGTGCCAGAGAGCTGTTGTTATGTGCGTCTGTGAATAAAATGTGTTTTTTTCTAAATCTGTGTGCTCCGCTTATTCAAATGTTTTTGGAGATAGCTTGCCACCCTTGCAGGTGCAGGGAAAATCTGTCCCTGATGGCCGTGGGTAGGGTCTCCAGTCCCATGACTGGAGGAAGACCTTCCGGCAGAAGGCTGGTGCTGCTGGAGGGTAGCAGGGATGTAACGGGGTTTTTGAGCATTTCTAGGACCTGGCAATTGCAATTGAGGTTTTCTCTTATTATCAGGCTGCCTCTGAGCCACGTGACAGCCCCTCAGGGGTGGCCTCTCGAGGAGCCACTGAAGGCCATTTTGGCTTTATGACAGTAAAGGGTCCGCACCAATTGAAGGGTATGACTGGAGTCCTGTAAATCTTTCAAGATTTCTTGGGTCTGTGCACCAAACAGCCGAACTCCTTTAAAGTGAGCATTCTGGATAGATTGCTGTACATCCTGTGAAAATCCAGACACCCTGAGCCAGGTGTGTCATCTGAGACACTCCTGCAAGGGATGTACAAGCCTTAGTGTCAATGGCATCATAAGTGGCCCTCAGCAGGGGGTGGTATACCGTCACTGCAGTAGACATTTTCACCTTCATCTCCTCCTGGACAGAACCCACTGGGATGGACTGGAATGTCAATTGGGAGGCTTTTAGGAGTTCCTACATGTATTTCAGGAGGTGTCTCACGTAATTAAGTATAAGTAGAGACATGGTGGCTAAGGAAAAAAACCCGTTTCTCTATGACATCCAATTTCATGGATTCCATATTCAGGGGTGAGAACTCATGTGTTGAGGCCTAGAGGACCTATCATGTGCAGCACTGATCACCACTGAGTCCGCCTGAGGCTGAGACATGAAACAGGGGTGATCTACTAGAGCCTGATAACTCTTATCAGCCTTACACAGAGTGGAGGGAATCTTAAAAGGTTGCTTCCATGCAGCCATGATAGTCTCTTGGGCTTCTAAATGGAGTCCATCCCTAGGAGAGGTTGCAGAGCTATTTCCCGGCACATAAGCCAAGGCTAAGCAACAACCCAAGGGATTTTGTACAATTCAGTTGAGTGTGTAAACGTACTGCTGTATAGGAAACAGGAAGTGGGGAACAGTTCTGTAGTCCACAAGTGTAGCAGTGGACTACAGACATCTAAATAATTTGTGCTGGGCTGTTGGAATTGGGAGAATATACTCACTAGGGTAGCATTGCCCTGTAGAAACCTAATTTTAAAACAACAGAGGGATTTGTTTTGAACACTTACTCATGGGACTGGAGTGACACACTTCCGGTCCGTGGGTCATAAAAGGTGACCGTATCAGCGAGCGGATGCAAGCTCGAGCAGGCGAGCGTGCAGAGACACATGTGTCTGTGCGCATCCTGCAGGGATGAAGGAACAGGGACAACCCAAAGCATAAGAGACAAAGGCAAGTGTGGTAAGTCAGACCACAGATAACTTAGATAAAACATGGAAAACAGACAAGAGGTAAGGGCTCTGCTGGAAGCAATGAAAGCAAAGGGAACTCTTTATCAGTATGGCATATGCCAAATGTTTGCACTAGACCCAGAAACCTTCTCACAGGAGTAACATGTGCACTAATTGTATACTTATTCAACAGCTTAGAGGGGATTTAAATAATATACAATTAATACTATCCAGCAGAAGTAATATAGAAGCAGTGGTTACAACAAGTACAGCTTCTGGGGAATCAACCTTGCAAAAGGGAGTAGCACAGGAAGAGACATTAGGTGAACAGGACATAAGCCGGACACAAGTCACTAGAATGCCAAGAAATAAAAGGAGAAGGGTCATGGGCAGTAGGGTGATAGCCCTACGTAACAATTACTCTGCCTTAACTGAAGAAAATGATCGGGGGACTGCTTTAACAAACACTATCTACAGAACACACAACCCTCACCCTCTACCACAGGGGATAACAAACATATCCTAGTCATAGGTGACTCTATATTAAGAAGAACAGATACGATAATATGTCAAGAAAAGAAAACTAATGCAGTAGTAAAGTGCTTACCAGGAGCCAGAGTACAGGATATAAAGACAAGGCTACCAAAATTAATGGACACTAGACCAAGCAGCCAAATTGTAGCTATTCACGTGCAGACAAACAATATTGGGAAAGACCATGAAAAGAATTTAGTGGAGGATATAATGGAATACGCAGAGTTGGTAACCAAGGTTGAAAAAATACCAATAATATCAGGGATATTACCTAGATTACATTGTGATGCCGAAACAAACATACAATACAAAGAATAAATATTAGTAATGGAACAATTGCACTAGCCACTCGGCTAAAAACTGAAGTTGGTAAACTTTTAAACTAGTTGTGGGAGGTGGGAGTAGAAACTGGGGAGGAACCAGTAAGCTTAAAATAAACCCCATAACAGATAAATGTAAAACAACAAATAGAAAAAAGGCTAAAACCCAAACTAAGGCCAACTGAGGTGTCTGCTGGCAAATGCTAGAAGCATTCAAAGTAAAAAAGAAGAGCTGGAAGCACTACTAGCTAAACAAGATGCAGTGGACATCATCGGCTTAACTGAGATCTGGTGGACAGACAAGGATGTTTGGTTAAGGGATATACCTGGATATACACTTCATTACTTGGACAGGAGGGAAAAGAGAGGAGGAGAAGTAGCAGTATATGTAGCAAAACAATTGAAAACTACAAATATTTCACAAAAAATTAAAGCAGGAGAAGCAGAGACAGAGACTTTGTGGATAAGATTGGAAGTAAAAAATAATACATTTATAGTACTGAGTATTATGTATAGATCACCAGGAATAAATAAAGAGGTTACTCAAACAATAGATAAATAAATAGAAAAAGCCTGTGAAATGGGGAAAGTAGTAATAATGGGAGACCTCAATTGTGGAGACGTACACTGGGGAAGGCTTGAGGCTAATACAAACATCAGTAAAAGCTTCCTGACCATCATGGACCAATTAGGGCTCAATCAATGTGTGAAAGAACCAACCAGGGATGGGAATATTCTGGATATCGTACTATTAACTAAAGAATTACAGATTAGCAACTGCACGGTAGACCTTTCCTTGGGAAGTAGTGATCATAACAGTGTGTTTTTTTAACCATTAATGACTTTATTCCCATAATGAAAGGATGTAGGGAAGTCTATAATTTGAAAACTGCAAACACAGAGAATATAAAGACTGACCTAGGTGAGCTAAATTGGGAGGAAATATTCGCAGTAAAAACAGTAAATGAGATGTGGGAAAGTTTTAAGTACCAATTTGGAAAATACGTGATAGAAATATAAAGAAATGCAAAAAGTATAATACTAGGGGCATAAAACCAAAATGGTTTAATAAAGCTATAAATAAATTGATAAAGGAAAAACAGAAACTATATATGACAGATATAAAGCGCTAGGAATGCAGGGAGTCTGGGAGAAGTTTAAGAAGGTACAGAAACAATGTAAAAAGCTAATTAAGAAAAGTAAAAAAATGGAACAAAAAATAGCTGGGTCTGCAAAAAAGGATAACATGAGGGAATTTTATGACTATGTTAATTCTTTGCGTAAAACTAACACTAGCCTATGTTCAGTCATAACTGGGATCAAAATGATAAGTGATCCATTGGAAATGGCGAATATATTTAACAAATATTTTGGGTCTGTCTTCTCACAGAAACTTAACAAGGAACAAAAAAACAAAGAAACCTCAGAACCTTGTATAGACATTTCAGAAGAAATAATTGTGTAAAAAAAGAAATGGACTCAAAAATACATAGTCTGCAGGGCCAGACAATATAGTTAATATTATACTTAAACTGCTCTCCCCAATAGTGGCAAAACCGTTGAAAATAATATTTGTAAAATTGTTAACAGAATGCAGATTGGTTGATGGCACATGTGGTGCCAATACATAAAAAGGGAGACAAGGCAGGCTACAAAAACTATAGACCCATAAGCCTGACTTCTGTCCCAGATAAACTGGTGGAAGCTATAATTAAATATTCTATAAACACACACCTGGATGCCACTGTCCACGTGGACAGGAATTAACATGGGTTTTGTGCGGGTAGATCCTGTGTTACGAATCTACTATGTTTCTATGAATATATCATTGGCAACCAGTGGACTGCATTTACCTGAACTTTGCCAAGGCCTTTGACAAAGTACCTCACGATGAAATCAGTAAGTGTTTAGGAAATAAGGGTATAAATGAACAAATAATAGGATGGGTGGAGGCATGGCTGGGACAAAGAACCCAGAGGGTTAGCATCGATGGGTATTTGTCAGAAGCAATGCCGGTGACAAGTGGAGTGCGACAGAGGTTGATGCTGGGCCCCGTGCTGTTTAGGATATTTATGGATAGTATGGGGGACGACTCAATGAACTGGCTGAGTAAATATGCCAATGACACAAAACTAGTGGGCCTTGCTATAAATGGAGAAAGTGTTGACTCTATTCAAAAGGATCTAAATAAAATCCAGGACTGGGTAGAGAAAAGGGGAGTGAGTTTTAACTCAGAAAACTAACCCCCCACCCCACCCCACACCGTCCACAACTGTACAAATACTGGTCTGCACACTTAGAACCTATCCGCATCTTTGTATTGTATTTGTATTGCAATATCTAAAAATATGTACTGTGCTACCATCCTGTAAACCACTATGTATGCCTAAAAACATGTACTATGCCATCACCTTGTAAACTACTATGTATGTCTTACCTCTGTAATTTAACCCGGGTCACCCCTGAAAATGGGACTTCCGGGGTTCAGTGGGCCTACCCAGTCACCAAAATTGAATAAATAAAATAAATAAATAAATGTTGTGTTATACACCTGGGTAAAGTGAATAAAAATGATAATTATATTTTAAATGGTCAAAATCTTAGAAAATATGAAGAGGAAAAATATCTTAGTATCATCATAAATGATAATTAACCTTTGAGGCGCACTACAAAAAACAGATAACTAAAGCAAACAATGCACTATGGGCCATAAAAAGAAACTTTAGGAGCAGACATGAGGATGTGGTTCTGCCACTGTACAGGGCGTATGTGAGAGCATTGTTGGATTATGGAGGTCAGATACGGAGTCCTATATTAAAGGGAGAGGTGGACTGCCTGGAAAGAGTGCTGAGGCGGGCTACAAAAATGGTGCATAAATTAAGAATGGTTCCATATGAGGGGAGATTATAGGGCTTAAAACTAATGTCTCTTGAGACCAGAAGAGTTAGAGGAAATTTACTCTTGTGTTATGATATAGTGCAAAATCACAACTTACTAAACAAATTAAACTTAACCATTAAAAACCCCAAAATCAGTTCCAGAGGACATCCATCTCAACTTAGGGGAAGAAAATTTAATACAAATAAAAGAAAGGCATTCTTTACACAGAGGATAGTGAACCCATGGAATGAGCTGCCGTTGGAGGTAGTAAGTAGTGATAGTAAAGCGCAGTTTAAATGTAGGCTAGATAATCATATTTTAAAAGGAAATAGGATGGTTTATTATGTATAAATGGATAGGAGCAGGTAATGGGCCGACCAGGCCTTCTTAGCTCCTCTTACCTTGGTATGAACCTTAGTATGAACCTCTTCAAAGGCGTCCACCAAGGGGGGGATGACCAGAGTGGGGCATTCCAGCACATCCAGGTACTGAGCCAATTTCTGCCTCAAAGCATCTTGCTCAGTGTGTCCTGGAATCCAGACGTTTTCTGGAGGTGGATCATAATGTCCAAAAACGCTGGGTCATCTGGCGGAGAACAAGGGAGTTCAGAAGTAGGTCCCCCTTGAACAGAGGAGGAGAGAGGGGATTCCTCATAGTCCATGCCATCCATGTCCTCCAGGTCAGCCAGATTCCAGACCTGCAGGAAAGGGTTCTCCATGTCCACATCCTGGGCATACAGGCCCAGGGAGACAGGGGAAGAGCTGGCTCTCCACTGGGCCAAAGGAGGCTGAGAGGGAGCAGAGACCAGAACTGACCCCACCCTAGGGGGGGCATGGGGGTCCGAGTCACATCCAGGATGGTATTTATCAGAGCCTGGACATCGATCATGGCCAGCTGTCCAGTGGAAGTAGCTGTGGCTGACTCGACAGAGTGCACTGGAACCACTGACAGAATAGAAGTAGGCAGTGGAGCCAAACATGTAGCCTTCAATGAGGGGTGTTATATAGGACCCCAGGATCATCGATGAGGGCACCAGCAGTAAGCTCTGTGAGGCAAGGCCAGTCGCTGATGATGGGATCATCGATGGGCCTGAAGCCCCTGCCGTCAACAACAAAATCATTGACAGAGTGCCAGGAATCATCAATGACAGGATCATTGATAAGGCAAGGTTGATGACGATAGAATCATCGATGGGCCTGAAGCCATCATCAACAGACAATAGCTAGACAGCACTGAAGGGGGAGGCAGCTCTTGGAAACTGTAATTTCTTCCCCGAACTCACCATTGATGGAGGAGCCATCAATGGAGGTAAGAGAGGAGCCAGCAGTCATCAATGGTGGAGAAGAAGACAGAACAATGGCTACCATCTCGGTTGCCCATGAACGCACTGCTGACAGAGGCACTGTCAACGGAGGTAAGAGAGAAGCCAGCAGTCATCGATGGTGTAGAAGATGACATAACAGCTACCACCGTCTCAGGTACTCCAAAACCCACCATCAACGGGGGAGCTGTCAACATTGGAAAGAGAGGAGCCAGCAATCATCGATGGTGCAGAAGACGATATAACAGTGGCTACCTCACAGGTACTTACATTTTTTGATAGTTTTATCACAGTGGTGAGACCCCGATGGAGGATCTATGTTGAACCATTTACAGAGGCACAATCCCAGGTGCTGTGTGCAGGGCCAAGGCCCCAAACAGATTTTTCTGGTCGATGACTGGTAAGCAGAGCTCTGAAGGAGGGCTTGTTGCATGCAGGTCATGGTTGAAAAGTACTGAGGAGTAGCTGGGACCTCCCCCTTTGATATCTGCCAGGCAGACACCATGTGGCAGTGTTAAGGGGAGGTCCCAGGGTCGACTGCTGAGAAGTCATCCAGTGGAAATGACACCTGCGGCTGAATTCCCATGTGTTATGACCTGCTGCAAGACACTGCCTTGAAGAAGAATTTGTTTTTTCATATACATTTTTCATTATTTCACTGTTTTCTCCCTACCCCCCCCCCCGGGGCCATGGCATACACGTCAGGATCCAGTGGTCCTTTCCATCCCTCCCCTGACTTCTGTCACTGCCCATACTGCTTATGCACCCACCAGACCTCCACCCGGTGGGAGCGGGACTATGGATGGTTGGGCATCCACCCCTTTGGAGGGGAGAGCCATGGCTCAAACCCACTCCAGCCCTCCCCCCCCGAGCTGGCCCCTGGTGACCCAAGGTCATTCCTGAACCTGGGTCGCCATTGTAAGCATGAGGTAAGGTGCCAGCACCTCAGCCCTCTGTGCAGCCGAGCCAGCTATTGAAGAAGATTTTACCATAACAGTAGATCTTCGAGAGTGTCTCTTCCAGCAGGTCATAACATATGGCATTACAGCCTCAGGCATCATTTCCCCTGGATGACTTCTCAGCAGTCAACCCTGGGACCTCCCCCCAGCACTACCATGTGGTGTCTACTTGGCAGGTATAAAAGGGGGAGGTCCCAGTTACTCCTGAGTTCTTTTCCATCCTGGTGATTGAATGTGAAAACATATCCAAGGCCTCTGATCAGAACCAAGGAGGGAAATCAAGGCAGCAGCTCATGGAGTCATAAAAGACAGGAACAAGGAAGGAACCCTTCTGAAGTAACAGCAAGGCGGAAGGAGGTCGGAACTGCATGACCTGCTGCAAGAGATACTCTCGAAGATCTACTGTTACAATAAGTTCTTACGCAATCATACTAGCTTCAAGGCAATCTCTTGCAGCAGGTCATAACACATCGGAAGATTCCCAAGCAGTTATTATACCCAGTGAGAGGAGGAAGCGAATCATTAGGACTTAGGACAGGAGGCCTTGTAGGATGGCCCATCCAAAAACAGTCCGCTTCTTAGAAGCGATGTCTAGACAGTAATGCTTAGTGAAGGTATGTACAGTAGACCATGTGGCGGATTCACAAATATCCAAGGCAGAAACACCCCGGAAACATGCCGTAGAGGCAGCCATGCCTCTGTTAGAATGGAGTTTTACAACCCCTGTGAGGGGTTTATCGTATTTTGCATAGATAAACGTCATGTAGTTGGCCAACCATGTGGACAAGCACTGCTTTGAAACACTAACACCCTGGTTTCTAGGAGTGAAACAAATATTGCTCAGTTTTTCGCAACTGTGAAGTGCGGAGAAGGTAAATGATCAGCGTTCTATGCACATTGGGAGTATGAAGCAGGGCTTCCCCTGGATTTGTAGGCTCTGCAAAGGACACTGGTAATTGAATGGTCTGATTTAAAGTTAATTCAGAAATAACCTTTGGCAAAAACGACGGGTTAGTGTGTAAAGATACCCGTTAATTATGAAATTGCAGGTATGGAGGTCTGCACATTAGTGTGTGTAACTCTGAGACAAGTCTGCCTGATGTAATGGCAACTAAAAACATAGTTTTCCAAAAAAGATAACAGATATTTCTGGATTCAGCGGGCTCAAATGGACTCATGGTCAATTTTTCAAGTACAAAATTCAAATCCCACACAAGGACTGGATCCTAGATAGGGGGATGCAGGTGCAGAAGACTTTTTAAAAAGGTGTTAATCAAAGGCAACTTCGACAAAGGGATGTTGTCCACAGGTAAATGAAATGCGGCAATGGCCAAAAAGTGGACTTTCACAGAGGAATATTTCAGTCCACCCTCCAACAAGGAGAGCAAATAATCCAAGATGCATTGAGAGGAACCCTCAAATGGATCTAAGTCCTATGTGGACGCCCAAATAGAGAAGCATTTCCACTTCATAGAATAGGAAGACCGAGTAGACTGCTTCCTAGCAGCCCCGAGAACTTCCGCCACCGTTGAGGATATCCGGAAGCACGAGAGGACTACATCCTCAGGAGCCTGGTGTGCAGATGGAGGGAGCAAAGGGCCCAGTGTAACAGGGAGCCTTATGCCTGGGACAGTAAAGCCTGGCAAATTGGCAGAGGTACGGGATCTGGTTCCGAGAGCTGTAGAAGTAGAGGGAACCAGATTTGTCTTGGCCAGAATGGCGCTATGAGAATCATAGATGCCCCATCTTTGACCAGTTTGAGCAGTACTCACTGAACGAGCAGAAAGGATGGGAAGGTGAAAAGAAATCTTCCTGTCTAGGAAAGAGATAATGCATCCCACCACACAGTTCCAGGACCTCGCATGACAGAGCAGCAATGCGGCAGTTTTGCATTTTGTGGTGAGGCAAATAGGTCCAACTCCAGTTGGCCCCACAGATGGAAGACATTGTTTAGAATGTCAAATAAGATTTCCTACTCATGGGCCTGGGCAGTGGATCTGCTCAGGGCATCCACCAGGGTGCTGGACACCCCAGGGATGTGTACTGCCAAAAGATGGATATTTCTCTGGATCACCCAATACCACACCCTCTTCAGTTCTCTGCAGAGAGGGTAGGAATGGGTGCCTCCTTGCTCGTTTAGGTAGTGAACCACTGTAGAACTGTGTGATTTGCACTTGAGGGCAACCAGGGGGAGGTGAGTCTTGAATGCCTGTAAGGCATAGAGAACTGCCCTCAGCTCCAAGACATTGATGTGAAGGTGGGCTTCTACTGGCGTCCAAGATCCTTAGGACCTGATGTGCAGGAGATGAGTACCCCACCCCATCAAGGAGGTGCCTGTAGTCAGAATGAGACTCAGAACAGGAGAAAAGAGCAGCATGCCTCACATTAAGTTGTCTCTGGGCTTCCACCATTGTAGAGCTTGAAGAGCCAGGGAATACATCAGGACTGGGCCATCAAAAATGTCCTCCTTCTGGTCCCATTGAACTCTGAGGGACCACTGAAGGACCTTCATATTTAACCTGGCATTGGGGACCATTGGTATAGTGGCCACCAAATGTCCCATGAGGTGGAGGTAGTCTCTTGTTGAGACTAATCTGCTGGACACTAATCTGCATGCCAAACCAATCAAGGTGTCCGTGCATGCTATGGGCAGATACGCCATCCCCACAGAGGTGTCTAAATATGGCTGCAATATATTAGAGGCAGTGTGTAGGGTCCATTTTGGACTTTGGATAGTTTACCACTGTCTCAACCTGTGCAAACTACTGCAGGGTTCGAGAAAGCATGAGTAACAGCTGTTGGCTGGAGGACGCTTTCAGGAACCAGTCATGCAAGTAGGGAAAGACATAGAGGCTGTCCCTGCAACCATCACTAGGCATTTTGTAAATACTCTTGGGGCTGAGGAAAGGCTGAAAGGAAGGGCTCTGAACTGGTAATGATGACCCTGAAACATGAAATGGAGAAACCTTCTGTGGGCTGGGTGCATCATGATATGGAGGTATGCATCCTTCTTATCCAGAGTCCGTAAGACCAATGTTTGGTCTGGGGGGTAGTGAGAGACCCTGGGTGGCAAAGGAAGAGGCATCTCCGTGAACACCACTGTGTGCCCTGTTGTGATCAATTGCAGGAGCCACTGGTCAGAGAAGATAGTTTGCCACCCTTACAGGTGCAGGGAAAATCCACCCCTGATGACCGTGGGTAGGATCTCTAGTCCCACGAGTGGAGGAAGACCTTCAGGTTGAAGTCTGGCCCTGCTGGGGGGCAGCAGGGATGTAACTGGGTTTCTGAGCATTTCTAGGACCTGGCAATTGTAACTGAGGTTCTTTCTTATTGGCAGGTTGCCTTTGAGCTGTGGGATGGCCCCAGTAAGGGCAGCCCCTCGAGGAGCCCCTGAAGGCCATTTTGGCTTTTGAGTAGTACAGGGTCTGTACCGATTGAAGGGTATGACCGGAATCTTGTAAGTCTTTCAATATGTCGTGTGTCTGTGGACCGAACAGCCGAACCCCTTTAAAAGGGGCATTCTGAATAGATTGCTGTACGTTCTGTGAAAATTCTGACATCCTGAGCCAGGCATGTCATCTGAGACACACTCCTGCCAAGGACGTGTGAATTGTAGTGTCAATGCCATCATAAGTGGCCCTTAGCAGGTGGCAGCATACTGCTGCTGCAGTAGACATTTTTACCGTCAGCTCTTCCTGGACAGAACCCACCGGGAGGGACTGGACTGTCACCTGGGAGGCCTTTAGGATTTCCTCCTAATATTTCAGGAGGTGTGCCATGTAATTCAGTATAAGTAGAAACAAGGTGGCCGAGGGAAAAAACCTTTTCCCCATAACATCCAATTTCTTGGATTCATATCCAGGGGCTGAGCACTCATGTGCTGAGGCCTAGAGGACCTATCATGTGCGGCATTGATCACCACTGAGTCCGCCTGAGGTGGAGACGTGAAATTGGGGTGATCCACTGGAGCTTGATAAATCCTATCAGCCTTACGAGGATTGGAGGGACTCTTGAAAGATTGCTTCCATGCAGCCAAGATAACCTCTTCAAAGGCATCCACTAAAGGGGGATGACCAGAGTGGGGCATTCTGGCACAGCCAAGTACTGAGCCAATTTCTGTCTAGAAGCATCCTGCTCAGTGCCCTGGAATCCAAACCTTTTTGAGGAGGTGGATAATAATGTTTGAAAATGTTGGGTCATCTGGCGGGGAACAAGGGAGCTCACGGGTAGTGTCCTCCTGAATGGCGGAGGCAGCAGAAGAGGACTGAGGCAAATCCTCATGGTCCATGCCATCCTCATCCTCCAGGTTAGCCAGATACCAGTCCTGCAGGAAAGGGTGCTCCATGTCATTGTCCTGAGTGTACACACCCAGGAAGACAGGGGGAAGAGCTAGCCTTCCACTGGGCTTAAGGAGGCCAAGAGTGAGCAGAGACTGGAGCCAACCACTCTTTGGAGGGGCGTGGGGTCTGAGTCAGGTCCAGGATAGTATTCACTAGAGCCTGGATGTCAGTCTTGGCCATCTGCCCAGTGGAAGTAGCTGGGGCAGACTGGACAGAGTGAATTGGGACCACTGACAGAATAGGACTAGGCAGTGGAACCAAACATAGAGCCGTCAACAAGGGGTGTGTGTGTATATGACCTCAGGATCATTGACAAGGGCACCAGCATTAAGCCCTGTGAGACAAGGCCAGTCATCAAAGAAACCCCTGCTGTCAACAATAGAAATGTTGACGGACTGCAGAGAATCGTTGACAATGACAGGATCATCGACGGGCTGTAAGACAATGTCGACGATGATAGTATCATCAATGAGCCTGAAACAATCGTCGATGGATGGTGGCCAGACAGCACTGAAGGAAGAGGCAGCTTTGGATGCTGCAGTATGACCCCAGGACCCATTGTCAATGGAGGAGAGCCATTGACGAGGGAAGAGAGAAGCTTACAATCGTTGATGGTGTAGAGGACGATGTAATAGGGGCAGCTTTCTCCATACTCATTTTTTGTGAAGCCTTCATCGACGACAAGGGAGTGATAGAAACATGCTTTGTTTTTAATGTATGTTTCTTACCAGGACCCTGTTGACGTGGAGGGGTCCCCCATAGAGCAGTCAGACCCTGTGGAGGACGTCAAGGATTCTCTGGTTGTGGAGCATTGCTGCTGCTCCAGGAGGGTAACCTTTTGCTCCATGAGGAACTCATGGAGCTGCTGGAGCCTTCAACATTTTGTGGCCTTGTTGAACCTGTTGCAGAAGACACACTCCCCTGGAATTGTGATCGGGTCCACAGCAACAAACACAGACTTTGTGGAGGTCACCCTTAGCAATTCTGTGGCCACAGGAACACCTTTGGAATAAGGGATCTGAAAACATTAGTGTATGAACTTGTAGTAAATTTTGGTCGGTAGAACTCTTCGTTGATGACAGGAAAGCAGAGCTCAGAAGGAGGACTTGTTGCATGCAGATCACGGTTGAAAAGAACTGAGGAGTAGCTGGGACCTCCTCCTTTTATACCTGTCAGGTAGACAGCATGTGGTAGTGCTCGGGGGAGGTCCCAGGGTGGACTGCTGAGAAGTCATCTGGAGGAAATGATGCCTGCAGCTGTAATCCCATGTGTTATGACCTGCTGCAAGAGATTGCCTCAAAGAAGATCTTGCTCTTCTGCATGAACTGGTTCAGGTTGTGCAGATCCAGTATGGGGCACTAGTTCCCCCATCTGTTTCAGAAGAAGAAGTACCTGGACACGTACCGCTGACTTGCCAGGGCATCTGGGAGATGGGCTATTGCTCCTTTCACAAGGAGCTAAGCAGCATCCTTCCTGAGGGCAGATATCATTTCCTTTGACACCATGGACTCTCAGAAGAGTGGAGTGGAGTCAGTAAAGGCAGAACAGCCTTAGCGTTGAGAGGCAATCCTCTGCCTACCACCTCTAGTACCACTTGTCTCTAAGTAATGACAGATCAGTGTGGCCAGAAGTGGCATAGCCAACCCCCTACTGAGAATTGGATCAGTGACTGGACAGGTCGGAGGATGTCACACCCAACCCCTTACTGGGCAGCTTTGGAGGGTGCACCAGCTACTGGGGCTGGAGGGGCACCACTTTCCCTACCCCAGCCTCTTTCGGCCTCTGGCCACTAAACTTGGGCTTCAGGTACCAGGCTTCCTATTGCCCCTGATGGTGCTGTTTCTGAGGCTGCTGTGACTGAAAGGACTAATACTGGAAGTCTTCTTCTAAGGCCTCTGGGCCTTGGGGTCCTTCTGGGATAATGCCACACAATCTAAGGTGTCGTTGGACTTCTCTGTTCCAGTGAGATATCTCTCCATCCTAGGGGCAAAGAGGTCAGTGCCCAGGAAAGATACATTGGCTAGCTTGTGCTAGGTATCCTCCATGAAGGTGGAAAGCCACAGGTAGGCTCTGTAAAACATAGTGATGGCTGATGCCATGGCATGGGCACAAGAGCCCCCCATGTCTGAAGACATCTGGAGTTGGTATTTAGCCAGTGCATGACCATGGTCTCTGACCAACTTCATCTCCAGCTGCTGGTCAGCAGGAAGGTAAGGGAGGATGTCATCAAGTACTCCCAGCAGAGAGTGACCAATGTTGGATATCATGACAGCATAGCTCACCTGGCGGAGACCAAGAGAAGAGGTAGCACAGACCTTTTTTGCTGCTTGGTCAAGTTTCTTAGATTCTTTGTCTGGGGGCTAGTCCACATCCCCTTGGTCATGGACTTCCAGAAGGCCAAGTCCGAGACCAGCCCTTCTGCCAAAGAGTGGTCCAAGAACCCAGAAAGGGACCCAGTTGAAACCACGTACTTGTGGACCATACAAGTGGAGGGTGCCAGGCAGTATGCTGAATGCTGCCAAAGCTACAAGGCTGGTTCCAAGATGGACTCAGTCACAGGAAAGGCAACTCCCTGGATTTGGCTCTGTTCAGAATGTCAGTGAAGGGGTATTTAGATCTCTTCTGCAATGGCTCCAAGAGTGCACTCATGGACTCTGACATAAAGCATAGTAAAATCCCAAATGACACCAACCCATGGTCGGTGGACACATCATCTGCCCAGCCCCGATTGACAGTGTGGGTCCTCAGCTAAAGCATGGATGGCCCTGCAGAGTCATCCAAGGACTCTTCATATGGTTCTTGACCATTTGCCACCATGAACCACCCAGGTGTCTTCAAACTGGGTGATTTCCTCTAATAGCCAGCCTAGCAAGCCGGCAGCAGCACAGGTGTCCTTCTTCAGAGCTCCTATCAAGTGCTGCAGTGGTGACAGCTCCACCTTTGGGGCAGAGAGGCAGATTCTGGGGGCATCTGCCATTGATGAATCAGCATGGGCTTAAAGGAAAACTACACCCTCATATCTTCTAAATGTTATTTGTTTCCATGTCAGTAGACAACTCTTTTCATGTAGCTGTTAAGGATGTATGCAAATGCTTTAGTCTGTTTTCACAGTTCATAATAGGCCATTTTACTGTCCTGGGAGGTTCCATTTCGTAGTTGTTGAAACCTCACTGTCCCTGAGAGCTGCATTAGCATATGAGAACATGATGCATAATCACCCTTTAAACTCCCCAGTATGCCTGTCTGCTTAATTAGTCTTACAAGAAACAAGCTGCAAGAAGGTGTGAAATATCACATTTACCTCCAGTGAGCTTTGAAAACTATCCCACATTACAATGCAGTTTTTTCCCCTTTAAACTTTATTCAGTTTATGAGTTTTTGCAGGGTATTTGTTCTTTCAGCATATAGATGCATGGTATAAATGGGTGATCTGACATCATGTTCTCATACGCTAATGCAGTTCTCATGGACAATGAGATTTCAACAACCATGAAATGAAAACTCCCAGGGCAGTCACAGGTGGCTACCATGAGCAGTGGAAACAAATGAAACCTATCATATATAGCCATAACAGCTACATGAAAGGAGTTGTCTGTTGACATGGAAACAAATAAAATTTAAATGATATGAGGGTGTAGTTTTCCTTTAACTAGTGGTTGCCAGGTGGCTGAAGACCCAGAGGGTAGAGTCCTACCCAACCCTGCAATGGTCTACCACTGCCAGAGGAGCTCCTCATAGTGCTGTCGCATCTTGTGGCTGTGCCTCTACTCACCCGAGGACAAGGATGCTGAAGAGCATTGATGGCAGCACCTCCCTGTTGAGTGGGATTGAGAGCATGAGTGGTGTCTTGATCTTGACCTCAGCCTCGACCATCAATCTGGGCCAGACACTGAGTAGAGACCTCTGGATGGTCCTGGTAGACCACATGCTGAGCACCATTAAGGAGCATCAGCATCAGCATCAGAGGTACCATCACTGGCTGAGGCTGGTCCCGGAGTTGCCAAGTCAGGGACACCACCTGAGCCGCATCCTCCTGCATGAGGACTGGGGGCACTGGGGTCTGAGAGAACTGGGAGAACCAGGGTCTGGGAGATCGACTATTTGTCGATCTCCTCTGGCAGATGGTCAACAAGCTCAAGAAAGATCTTTACCACCTGCTCAACTGGCATTGAGGTCCCCAAGCTTGACGGGGGTAACCAAGGAGCTCTCGACCATGCCCTTGACTAAAGGCAGCTTGACCATAGTTGAATGCCTGACTGTCAAGTGATCTAGGGAGTCTAGGGAATGGGATACTTGTGATCTCTCCTGGTCCTACGACCTGTGCTGGAAGTGCTTATGTTCATTCCCTGATGAGAAAGGCTCTCCCCAAAGGTATGGAAGCCCTGACACATTTCACGGAAGTCGTTTGTGAAAGACCCTTTAAAATTGACCACAGCCGAGAGCAGAGCCGAGACCAATGAGGAACTCATCGCAGCTGAAGCCACCTTCTCCTCAAGAGCAGCAAGCTGGGAAGGTGACTCAGCAGCTGATGAGGTCTTTTTGTGGCTCCTAGATACTTGAGGTCGACTGTGGATGAGTTTGACCCGCTGATCTCCCAGTGACACTGGAAGCATCAGCTGGCAAAGGCCACAACCCTCCATGTCATGCTGTGCTCCCAGAGAGTAAAGGCAGGACATGTAGAGGTCAGTGTTCAACATTTTTGTTGACACTGAACACAGAACTTGAAGTTGCATTGTGGCTTCCTCTCTTCCTTTGCTGAAATTGAGGTCAAAGACAGAGCCAAAATGAGCAGAAGAATTTTGAAATTGTAATCAAAGAATGTTTTAATCGCCAAAAGTGCTAAACTTACAAAGAAATCCTTGAATGCTGCAGAGATGTGAAGGAGAAGACCTGTTCCTTTCAGCGGAAAGAAAGATCTGATGTCATGGGTGGGTGCCAGAGGATATACCACTTGGGTGGTGGGAGGAGCTTAGCTTAAAGACATCCAACAAATCAGCCTGTTCCAGTGGAACTGCCATGATGTAGATAGTGAACTATATTTGTGTCCTTAGAACTGGCTCTTTCCAATTCCCCACCCCCTGATAGAAGCGGCAGTGTGGTTTAATCATTAGAGCACTGTTGGGAACTGGGAGATGACAAATTCAAACCCCATTACAGTCACATACGCATGATGTGACCTTAAGCTATCCAGTTAACCTCCCAGTGCTCCAGTGAACTGACCAACCTACTGAAATGGGTAGAAGCAGTGCCCCACATTGGAAATGAGATGTTGCATCTCAGCTGGGCTAAACTGGAGAAATACACTGTACAAAAGCAAATATGAACAATCATTGTCAGCAACTGCTTGCCTTTCCTGGTCCCCCTTTCACCCCTTTCACCCCACAAAGCAGTACTATTAGTTAGAGCACTGTTAGGAACTGAGAAATTGCACATATAATCCCTACCAGTGAGAAATGTTTACTGTGTAACCCAAAGCAAATCATTTAACCTTCCAGTGCTCCAGTCCACCCAGCTGCAAAAATGGGTAGAAACAGGACCCAACTGGTAATGGGATGATGTAGGGTCATCATGCCCATGGAGTGTAAGGGCACATGGTCCTCAGAATCCACACTAGAACAGAGCCTTCTGAGGTGAAGAAACCTGTAAAAGTGCCATTTAATGTTCCCCTGAGATTAACGTTAAAATGTGTACCCCCTCCCGGAAATTCTCATGGCATGATGTCCCTGGTATGTTGCATTTCAGCTAGTAAATACACTAAAAATGAGTAAAAGCAGAACTCCACTGGAATCAAGATGTTACATCTCAGCTGAGCTTTCCTTAGTAAATAACTGTAAACAGAAAAACAAAATGTTGCAGAGAGTTACCCTCCTCATTAAGTTTCTCTTACACAACATAAATTGTAGTGAGAAAAAAACACAATAATGTGACCTACTGTGAATTCAACCCAGGGCCCATAATGCTGTTCTACAACTCTACCACTGAGCTATGCACTGACATGGCTGGACATAGTGGGCCAGACTTTCAAAGGCTAATGCAGGGCTTGCAGCAAACCCTGTGTCAGACCCTGGCATTGACACAGCTGTGCCAGTCCTGGTTGCCACAACTGCTGCCTGACTTTCCAAGCTCAGGCTCAGCTATAACAGTTTCCCTGCTTTATGACAGTTTGCACCACATCTCAGGCACAGGCTGTGTGTCTAGGGTCCCGAACAATGGCGCACGCTAGACCATGAAGAGATGGTGTGGCGGGCATCGGAGGCAAGCAAGAGATGTAAACTCTGGGTAGTTCTCACAAGCCCAGTGTGTCATATCTTTAGTGCACCTGGAACTTGCGACAGTTCGGGCTGGCCACAAATCCGGCCCCAGGTTTTCAGACATACTTCCTTTCTATGGCATTGCATGTACAGTAACTAGGAACAATCAAGAAGACAAGTCGATGTTTGGTGCAGTTGTACTTAGCAGTTGAGTCACAAATTATGGTGAGAAAGAACAAAGAAACAATGTACAACCTGCAAGCAAACATTAAAACATTTACCAGTTCCTTTGTTTGTTGTGCATCAGTTTTTATATAAATTCTAGCTTTGTGCACATACCCCCCACAGACAACAGCTGTAGTTCCATTGAATCCCTGCTACAGCCAAATACTGTGTGACCAAGTGACTTAAAATGAAATGTTGCATCTAAGCTGTACTAGCTTGGGTTGATATGCTGTGAAAATGAGTAAACACTGGACTCCACAGGAATCAAGATGTTGCTTCGTAGTTTGGCTTTCCTTAGTAAATCAACTGCACAAAACGAAAAAAAAGCAATATTGTTGAGAGATACCCTCCTCATTACTACATTACTAACAATTTCTCTTATACACATAAATTGTAGTGAGAAAGAAATAATGTGACCTACAGGGAATTCAACCCAGGCCCCATAATGCTGTTCTACAGCTCTACCAGTGAGCTATAGGCTGACATGGCTGGAGTTAAGGTTTCCAGACATACTTCCTTTGTATGGCATTGCATATACTGTGACTAGGAACAATCAAAATGGCAATTGGATATTTGGTGCAGTTGTGCTCAGCAGTTAAATCACAAATTATAGTGAGAAAGGGCACAGACATAGGGCCGGATTTTCAAAGCCTGAGAATGCCACAAGCCCCTGGTTCACCAATCATTGGTGCACAGAGCTTTTGGCATGGTCCCAACTGGTGATTAGGATTTTCCATGCTGTGCACCGATTGCCACAAGTTATACCAGCTTTTCGCTGCTCTAGTCTACGTCAATCCCAGGTGCCCTTTTCATGGAGCTTGCACCAAATTATTTAGTGCAAGCTGCCATAAACTTTCGAAAGCTGTCGTAATTGTGCCCATTGCACTAAAATCGGGTGCAGTCACGGCAAAGGTGGTGGTTGGTACTTGTTAGAATTAAGTACCCTCTATTCAGCAAAGTTCATCCCAGATAAAAACAAGTGCTCTTGCAAGTTGAATTTGTTGGAGGAATGTTGAAGCCGTGACTCACTTTCCTTCAAGTAATTCAACATGCGTTTTTTTATCCAGGACTAACTTTGCCAAATAGAGGAAACTTAATTCTGACAAGCACACTATTTATTTCATATGACTAATATATGTCCAACTCTCCTGAACATGCTTACCCATGCCTCAGTGCCATTTTAAGCACAGAGACGCACAGGAGCGTCAACCAGATGGTATTTAGGTCTGGTCAATTAAAATGTGATTTTTATCAATGAAATCATAAAATGTTACTTTTCTTGCAATGTATTGGAATTTATGCAATTAGGAGACATAGAACAAGCCACAGGGTAGCTACCTGCATATTCTTTTTTTAAATTGACAAAAAACTGACAGTGCCCCCTTTAATTGTGCAGTCTTCCCAGAATCCTTCACTGTTGCTTCCTATGCAGACTGACGTACCCTCTCCAGTGCGGCTTGCATTGGCACGGAGAGGTGCCATCTAGTGAAAAATATGATAATTCCTGGTGGTTGCAGCAAGTTGGAAGCGCTGTAGAAGTCACAGCGCATTGGCTGTGTAAACACGGCTTTTGTGTGTCTGTTGTGTTGTCATTCTGAGTTAAGTCTTCAGTTTGAAATAAGTGTACAGTAATGTGTTTAACAGAGAGGGCAGCCGCACACTATCAGAGGTAGGACTAGCCTTCTGTTGTAGACAGGAGAGAGAATGGAGTTTAATAGGAGCAGCAGGTTAACTGATTGCAGAGACTGTGGAGTGATTTTACCCTATGTTGTGTAATGAAGGTTAGGTCACTGCCCAATTTCTAGGAGATTAGATGAGCTTCAACTTCAGTTCCTGACAGCATGTCAGGAAATACTAGAGCTGTGCAGGCAGCTTAGTTAGGATTCTGAAAAAGTACCCTGTACTCCCCTTCCGCAGAGGCCCATTATATATCGTACCCTTTATAGTATTCCACAGCCAAAACCTGTGGGATTCTCCATCCATCCTATGGGTTGATGCACGATCCAATGAAATTGGAGCTGGGAGTAGCCAGCCTCCGTGTCCCATCCCATATTCTTCAGTTTCAATTGTGGATCTGGAGAGGTTGGTCATGATCCAAGTCACTACCAACATCTACTATCGCAAGGTAATTAATTAATTAACGTTTTCTCTTACTAGTAGCCTAGCACAACTGCTTAAATATTAGCCTAGCAGTGTCATTTTGTGTCGAGCTCAGCAGCCTATAGTATTTTAATTATAGGGAAATGCTTATAAATGTATTACAAGGAAGCCCTCTAGCAGCGCTATCCTCTCTATGCTGCCTGCATACCCTCGCACTACCAGCTCTCCTCCTAGCAGAGCTCAGCAGTATCTCCACATGGTTAGCCTTCCAGTAGCACTAGCCAGGAGACAGATAACTACAAGAGAAATCCTCTCTAGGTATTCCAGAGAAGCCCTCCAGCAGCGCTACCCTCCCAATGCTGACTGCATACCCCAGAGCCCAGCTGCATCTCCACCTGGTTAGCCTTCCAGTAGCACTAACCAGGGGATCCCGACTAACTCAGGCGTCCTTCTGCACTGACTCCTTAAAGGTTCAGTCCTCCACAATCTCTACCATTAGGGGACCATTACCCAGGATCAGCGCAATCGGCACCCATCCCGACGTAATCAGACTCCTAAGAGCGGTGTAACTCTCCAGCCCCAAAGTAAGACAGTTATGTGCCCCATGGCAACTAAACATGGTTCTGGATGCCCTAAGGGGCCCTCCTTTTGTTCAGAAATCCCTGTGCTGCTGTACCCTAAAAACAGTGTTTCTAGTGGCCATTTGCTCAGCCAGAAGGATAGGGGAATTACAGGCACTATCCTGCCAGGAACCCTTTTTCATCTTCCATAATGACAGAATCACCATGAGAACAGTTCCGTCCTTCATTCCTAAGGTAACTTCTCACTACCATATGGAGCAAGATGTAGAACTCCCAGTCATCCCCACACCATCGGGAGACTCCCTGATCATCCCTCCTACCCTAGACGTCAGCCAGCAGCTGAGGACATACCTCGCCATGACCAACGCAACAAGAAAGTCCAACAGACTTTTGTACTTACCTCAGGCAAGAAGATAGGCCAACCAGCATCCAAGAACAACATAGCCAGATGATTGAAACACACCATCACCGAATCCTATAAGGCGGCAGGTCAAGAACCACCCATCGGAATAAAAGCTCACTCAACCCGGGCAGTGGCAACTTCCTGGGCAGAGAGAGGGCAAGTATCCATCACTGACATCTGCTCAGTGGCTACATGGTCTTCGGTTCACACATTTAAGAAGTTCTACCACTTAGATGCCCTTTCAGCAGAGAGAGAGACGCATTCAGCTCAGCGGTGTCGAGGGAGGGCATCCAACACAAGCTACCATCTCTGCCACCCTAATCCCTCCCATACTTCTGTTCACACTGCTTTACAGGTCCCACAGGTTTTGGCTGTGGAGTACTATAAAGGGTATGATATATAATGGGATTTACTCACCTGGTAAAGGTGATTATCTGAGTACCCTTTATAGTACTTCACAAACCCACCTGGGACAGCAGAAGGACTAACCCCTCAGGATATACCCTCCTCCACAGACAACAGGCTATCCATCTGATGCTGATGTGTACCAAAAATGTTCCTATGACATGTTTTTTGCATTTGCTATCTCTGTATATAAACGTATAATTAAACATAATGTTTTTTGATCTACCCAACGGGCATCTTCTTCGTCTTTGCCTTTTCTCATGCAATGTTCTCATATCATGATTTCCTTTCATAGGCTACAGGTGTGGGGAACCAACGAGGGGCACCTAGCGGTGGGTTGCTCCCCTCAGGGTCCCACCAGTAGGTGCATATCTGTTTTTTCCTATGTCTATCCCACATTCAGCTAGGGAAGTATCCAACTGGAGAATATGGGATGGGACACAGAGGCTGGCTACTCTCAACTCCAATTTCATTGGATTGTGCATCAACCTATAGGATGGATGGAGAATCCCACAGGTTTTGGCTGCGGAGTACTATAAAGGGTATTCAGATAATCACCTTTACCAGGTGAGTAAATCCTGTTTGTCAGGAGGACTGAAGGGTTGTAGGAAGGGGAGGTGTAGGAGAGGAGTAGAAAAGGGAATAGAAGGTACAAGTCAGAGTTTGACAATAGTAACAGCTAACTGTTTTGCATACCTAGATGTGTTGCTTGTAGTGGGGTCCTTTTAAATAAATGACAGACAGGCAGATGTGCAGGTAAAAATGCCTTGGCTTGGCATATGTTTATTGTAAAACAACAGAGTCACTTTCAAGATGACTGAAATAGTTCTTGTCAAACAGGATGAAAAAGACAAAATGGCAGTTAACATGAGACTTTCTTTGCTCAGGCAGAAATAAGGAGTTGCAAAATATGTAGAAGGACTTCAGTGGACATCTTTAGCTATCCCTCTCCAGGCACAGAGAAAGGAAATATGCAAGTCTCAAGGCTTCTTCTAATGTTTCTTTTTTAGTTAGGTCCTTCTCTCACACAGGTCAGGTACAACTGCAACACGGGCAAACCAGACCCCTTAAATACCTCTACAAAGGATCACCTGACAACCAAGTCTCATGCTTCTGACATCACAACAACAGTCTACTCTTGACACACTTCCTAGCACTTCAGGATAAGCACTGAAAACTAGTAACTCGGCGGGTAAAAAATAGATGCACCCGCTGGCTAAAATCTGACCTCCTTGCTAAACTAAAACAAAGAGATAAAAGCTGGCTTCATTTCAAGAGCTCAGGGCTATCCTCTGACCTTAATACCTACAGGACTCTTCGGAACTCATGCAAAAAGGACATCAACAAGGCTAAAAGTTCTTTTTGCAAAGATATGTTAACCAACTCCTATGGTGACTCAAAAAAAGTTTGGTCCCATATTAAATTCTTTCTTGGATTGAATCCCTCATCCACCCCTAATGACATGTACCTAAATGGTGTTCACTGCAACAATCCCCATACCATTGCAAATTTCTTCAATGATAAATTCTCTGACCTATCTCAGTACACCTCCTCCTTCCCTGTCCAGTCGAATACATCTTCCTCATCAACTGTCACAGGTCCCCAGTTCTTTTTTAAGGCAGTCTCCTGGAGTGAGGTGCTTGGCCTATTAAACAAAATCTCTGACTACACTGCAGCTGGCTCGGACAACCTTAAGCCCAAGCTCCTAAAGCTATCTGCCCCCTACATAGCTGCTCCCCTAGCAAACATTTTCACGCTATCCCTGTCACAATGCTATGTCCCAGAGATATGGAAGGTTGCTAGGATTATGCCTGTTTTTAAGAAAGGAGATCGTAAAGATCCCTCTAACTACAGGCCCATAGCGATCCTATCAGTTCTAAATAAAATAGTGGAGAAACTTGTATCTGCTCAAACTATTGATTTTCTACTGAAATATGACCATCTTACCTATGCCCAGCATGGTGTTTGCAAGGGCCATAGCACTACTACTGCCCTTCTTAAATTCATGTCAGATGCCCTAATGGCTATGGACTCTGGCCAGCTCACTGGGACAATTTTCATTGATATGACCAAGGCATTTGACTTTGTCGATCACTCCATCCTCCTTGCCTCCCTTACGTCACTAGGATTCTCTCAGAATGTTGTAAGGTGGTTTGGCAGCTACCTATCCGACAGGACTCAAACCGTGAAATACAACTGCACCCTCTCTGACAAGGCTACCATTAACATTGGGGTGCCGCAAGGGTCCATCCTTGGGCAACTGCTTTTCTCAATTTTCATCAATAACATCATCTCTAACCTCCATAGGACCACTTCCCTTCTATATGCAGATGACATTGTTCTCTACACTAGTGATAACAGCATTGATGTCATCAATCATAATCTCGCTCTTGACTTTCAGCAAATCCATCTGTGGCTGTCTAGTCATAAACTTGTCTTAAATGAGTCCAAAACCCAATCTATGCTATTTGGTTCTAATGCCAAACTCAAACGCTTCCAAACCAAATTTAAAGTCTCCTCCCCCAATGGTTCAACTCTTGGGGTGGTGAAGCATTTAAATATTTGGGCGTCACACTAGATCCATCTCTAAACTTCGATCTGCACATCCAACAGACCTGTAAGCTTGTTAATGCTAAAACTGGGATAGCCTACCGTACCAGTTATATGCTCATCCTCTCTGCTCAGCTTTGCCATTGCCCGTGGCATACTCCTACCCTTGCTCACTTATGGCATTGACACCTACACCTCCGTGTCCAAATCTAGCCTCCGAAAATGGGATGTCACATACAACAACATCTGTTGTTACGCGTCCTCCTCTCATCGACTGAAATACCACTGTCTCCTATATTCTGATCTGGGATGGCTTCTTCCTTCTGATCTAAGGCTTTATGCCTATGGCTGCGTCATTGATAATATTGTCCGACTACAAATACCCAGACCTCTGGGGGGTCTTTTCCTGAATCTGGCACCTCGCTATGGATTGCGGTCTGCTGATAATGCACCTGTCTTCATCCCCAGTCACAATTCCTCCAAAGGTGCTATGGCTTTTGCCTGTCATGCCCCCAATTTCTGGAACTTCCTCCCACTAGCCCTATGCCAATCCTCAACCCACTCCTCCTTTAAAAAAGGATTACGGAACCATTTGCCACTACCCACAGATGTGTTTGCTTCAAACCCCCCTAGCCCCTTCCTCCTTCCTAGCTTCTTCCCTCCTGGCACTTTCTATTTTAGCTCCTCAAGTAGTATAGCACTTTCCCATTTTTTCTCCATCCCTCTCACCAAGCTATCCAAACTATGTCAATTTTCTCCACTCAGGCCTTGCACTTCTATCTCCCTTTCTATCTCTCACCACCCTACATAATTTCCTCATAGTTACTTTAGTTAGACAATATGTTATTAGCCCTGGTTATTAATATGCCTCTGTATACTCTGTTCTAGGATATCACTTACACTGTTACTTGTAATTACCTTGTCTATAACGTTTTGATCTGTATTCTATTGTATACTATGCCTATTACTTTGCTCTATAATGTACATTTTGTTAATTATGTAAAAGTTGTCTTGCGTTGTGTGTTTGCTCTGTTTGTACTGTACCCTCCCAGGTCGTGCCTGCAAATAGTCATTGTTATGGCTAGTGCACTTACCCGGTAAACAAAATTAAATAAATAAATAATTTGCTTTTTATTTCTCTTTCCAAGGAGTATTATTCGCATAAGACAGGTAATCTTTTTCATACTTCTGTAAACATTCAAAAGAACCTAGTAATTATAAACATAAACTTTTTTGAAATAGCAGAAATACAAGCATACAAACATAATTACTTTATACCTTTCCTTATTAAGGCTCTTCCCATGGACTCTCATTCATCCTGTTTCTGGATAGCCAGTCACAGGTGAACCCAATTAGCCTCTCAGACACACCTCTGCTTCACATAGGAAAAAATGTTTTATAAAATTGGCTAAGGATTTTGAACAACTTGATTGGTTGTTAGCTGTGTGTTAAAAATGTCTTAACACACAGCTAAAACTAGTTCTGGGCAAGTGGACGCAGATAAAAAAAAAAGAAATCAATGGACCACTAGAACGTAAAACTATCGGATGCCATTTTTTTCCCCTCACTTGGCCAACGAAAAATACGGACACACACATATCTTCCCAACCTCGAACCCAACTCAACAACTGAAATCCTAAAGCAAAACAGAGCAGTGGCATTCTCTGTCAACCCCGTTTCTTTTTTTCCCCCACAGAAGGACCTTTCAGCCAAGGCTCAAGACGCTCAGTGCCTTCCCCCGCCAAGACCCATCTTCAGCTCACCTCTCCTCACCCAAACATGACACACCTTGAAGACAGAAAACCTTTGCAGAAAACAAGAAGCTTCAGCTTCTTTTTTGTATTAAATTCACTCCTCAAATTGCAGTTCGCTCCTTGCTGCAGCACTGTGCGTCCGTGCTCTCCTTCACCAAGCTGCACATGTTCCCCCGCCAACACCTGACGTCTGCTCACTCCTCCTTGTTTGAAACAGAGTTTAAAAAAAAAAAAAACTCATGTTGCCCAAATAGTTTTCTCTTTTTATTTACCTTCTATGGTCAAAGAATTTGTCATTGTTTGATGCAATGCTGCACCCTCTCCTTCAGAAGATCACATATGTGAGACTACTCGCTCCATACCGGCTCCTCAACAACAACAAAACTAACAAACTAAAAAAGGCAAGAAAACTCATTACACACATCCTGTGTGTTTCTTTAGCCAAAACTCAACACTGTGTGTGTGTGTGGGGTTGGCTCTTGGTAATGACGGTAACTATATTCAGCTATGTAAGCCAAACTGTAACAAAAGTCCTAACTGCAAAAAAAAAAAAAAAAAGAGCACAGCAGGTGGAGGAACTATTTTACATCCAATCACAATAAACATTGTAGTCTTTTTTATTTAAACATAAACTTATAACATGTACATACATACAATATAAAATGTCCATTTTATAAGAGCAATGAGACACTCCATGGTGTGTGTTAGACAGTTCTAACACATGGCTAGGAGACTGGATGCACTCGGCCTGTGGCCCCGTGCCTCACTACACCCCCTAGCCGGGCATTAGAACTGTCTAATGCACACTCTGTCATGTCTTATTGCTTACTTGTTTGTGGCTTCTTGCAAAACCAAAGCAGTTTACACAGAATAAAGCATAGGCTGCAAGGCTCTGTGTTTCAATTATTTTTAATTACTTATGTTTCCTCTGTGTTTGCCTGTAGTACAGCACAGGAGAAGGCAAGTAACTTACTGGCTCCTATCTTATTTGTATATTCCTCATACTTGGGGAGGAGGACTACAGGACTGAAAGGGCACAAGGTCATGTGGCCAAAAACAAAAACAGCGCAGCAATGTACCATGCTGTAAATGCAGCAGATACATTGCCAGCGCTGAAAAAGACTGCTGAAAGCAAAATCATTAAAGAATGCAAAGGACTTCTTTATTTTCTGCGGGGGTGCTCTGCCCCTGCACACCCCATTACGGCCCCAACCCTCCTCATTAAAGGAGCTCTACTGGGAAGGGAACTTGAGCCACTGTTGCATAGACTGTGGCTTGAGCTCCCCCTCTCCCCCAAGTCCCAATATTTATTAACCGACAAAAATACCTGAATGCTCGTAAAAGTACATTTCCAAGGGGGATGCAGCGCATATTGTTAACAGGGCGCAGATCTCTGGAGATTGCTATAAATCTGCAAGATGATGATGGTTTTGCTCTTTCTCTTCATTGCCTATATGTATGGAGATAGTTAAAGCCCGCATTTTATATTCTCTGTGTTATTTTTACAAAAGATGCCTATGTATGCCATGTGGGCATATATGCATCTTTAGTAAAAATAACACCGGGTATATAAAATACAGAGATTTTAATATCTCCATACATATGGGCAATGGAGAGGAAGAGGCAAAACTGCGTCATCATCTTGCAGGTTTTGCCAGCGCGATCTCCCAGGGATCTTCGCTCCTGTTAACAATATGCCAGCTGCATCCCCCTGGGAAATGTACTTTTTTGAGCGTTCAGATATTTTTATTAGTTAATAAATATTGGGACTCGGGGGGGGGGGGAGCTTGAGCCACAATCTATGCAACAGTGGCTCAAGCTCCCTTCCCAGCAGATCTCCTTTAATATAATCAATTCCATGGGGGTCAACACTGGGATGAGGCGAAACACCAGTGGTGGGGAATGCACAATACAGTTTGTAAAAGTCTGGGACTGGGATTTGAGCCCCAGTCCGCAGACACATAGCTGCCCTGAACTGCTGTGGCTCATCCCTCTGAGCCACGGCAGCTGCTTAGCAGACCACCTCCCCAGCAGAGGTCTTGACCTCGCATCACTCCTCCCACCAACTGTGTGTGACAGGGTACAAAACCGTGCTTGCTACATTTGTGCCTTGTGGGGTTTTGTACCCTGTCACTGTAGTTCCATATACTGTATGTGGTGAGTAGTTTTGACTTTGCCGTTATACATACAGCAGATTGACCTGGTACCAACTGAAAGTGGCCAGATTTCAGCCTGTAGATAGAAGAATAAACTTACAAGAACAGGACAGTGTAAAGGAAAATGCAACACAGACAGGGGCTCTGACGCTGTTACAGTGCTGTCACCAGATTGTAAGGTGGGGGGGACAAAAATCAGAAAAAAAATCCTAATTAACACAGAGTAATCGAGAAAACTGACTGAAGCATTTTTTTTTATAATAAATACAAAACAACAAAACTGACTGGAGAATGAGCTGTTACCAGAGTTCACTACAGGGTGACTGCTCTCTTTAGACAGAAAAACAGATCTGAACTGTGACTAGAGTGGAGCATGGATGCAGAGTTTAAATGTACAGTCCAAATTCTAAAATTTGCATAGGTTCTATCTCCAGGGTATCACTCTTGGCTGAGAAGACTGCATAAAGTGTAAACATTAAGTGAGGGACTCCTGGGGTTAGAATCTATAGTAAAGGGTGTAGAGAATGTGGTGAGCAGGGATGGGTCATCAGTAAGGGAAGTCAGGTGTTTACCTGCTGCATTGACCCCAAGGGACGAGACCAGGATAAAGAAACTGCTGGTCAGTGTTAGGGAAGTGCCACATGTCATGGTTCATTTAGAAACTAATGAACTGGCTAATCAGTCTGGATGATACCAAGTCCAATTTCAGAAGTTTGAGCAAAGTACGAATGGGGGAATGGCCTTCATCCCACTAGAGAGGGCATTAGTGCACTGGGGCAGAAACTAGACATCTACATGGACAGTCCTTTAAACTGACGTGGGGGAGTAGCTGAAGCTGGAGGCATCCTTGTAGGTGGTAGATACAAGGTGACAACAGTAGTCACTACCCTGGTTACAGAAAAGGAGTCAAAGGAAGTTATTAATAGCAGGAGTGTGGGATTGGATACAAGAGAGAATTTAAAGGGAGGATACTAGGTTAGCTGGGAAGGCAGTAAAAAGCAAAACGAATAGAGAAGATAGGAAGTGAGGAAATATGAGGGAGGTTTGGAAGTTGATTTCCCAAAATGCCAGGGTTAAATAACAAGATTAGTGAGTTGCAAGCACTAATGGTGGCGTCAAAGTTAGATTTAGTAGTTATCACGAAGATGTGGGCTGGTGGCAACATTGGCTGGGATTTAGTCATCCCAGGGTATTATTTACTTAGGAGAGGTAGGGGAATTAAGAGAGAGGGAGCATAGCCCTATTCATTAGTTATGGAATAGAAATGATGGAAGATACCTCTATAAAAAAAAAAAAGGGAGGTGGGATAGTGGAATCTATAGGGGTGCAGCTGATGACATCTTCTGGGAAGAGAGTTAGATTATGTCGGTTCTACATACCTCTGGGGCAAGATGAGGAAGGGGACAGAGAACTGATAAAAAAAAATTAGAAAGGGAGCAGCAAAGGGGGATATGGTTTTCATTTAGGACCTAAATCTACCAGATATAGATTGGGATAATCCGGCAGCTAAGAGCAACAGGAGTCAGAAACAGCTGAATACTGTACAGGACAGTCTAGTGGTGCAGAAGGTCAGATATGGTACAAGGCGCAATGCCGTACTGGATTTAATTCTCATCAGTTTGGAAATAGTTGGACGAATAACTGCCAGGAAGTCGCTTAGATCCAGTGATCATAATACTTTATGGATGGAACTAACAGGTAGAAATACTGACCCTCCCTCAAAAACATTGGTCATTGACTTCAAGAGAGCAGATTCTGGGAAAATAAGGGTATTAGTAAAAAGCTGACAGAATGAACCAGATTGGGGGGGGTGATGGAGTAGGGTCCAAAGGTACAATATTTGAAGCAATAAGAGGCATGTGCAAGAAAGGCACAAAAAGGAACAAACACAAAAAAAAAGATATGTCTTTTAAAGACTATAGAGTAAGAGTATGGATGTATTCCATGTCCTGTGTACTCATTGTATATATCTGTATGCTGTTTGCCAATGAAGCTCTGTGAATGTATAATGTTGTCTTTTGTGAACCGCTTCTAGGTACATCTTGAAAATGAGTTTATCCCAATGGTGTTCCATCTGGTAAAATAAAGATTTGATTGATTGATTGATTGATGATTGAAGAGTGTGAGAGAAGTAGTGAGGGCAAAGAGAATGGCCTTCATTGAATACAAATGGGCAAAAGGGGAGGAGACTTGGCAGGAGTATCAGGCTAAGGCCAAAGAGGCAGGGGGTCATGGTTAGGAAGGTAAAGTCAGATACTGAACTGAGGATTGCTAAGCGAGTAAAACGTGGGTGGAATTTTTTTTTAGATATATTACTGATGAAAAGAAAACAAGGGGGAACAGTCAGGCTAGTTGAGGAAATGTTGTGAAGGATGATGAGAAGAAGGTGTGTGTTCTTAGTAATTACTTCTGCTCGGTATTTACCATGGAAATTACTGGTCCTCTGCCTGAGAGTGGCATAAAAGCCATCATGGGGGGGAGGGGGTCAAAATATGGGTGGAGTGTATATTTCAGTAGCCAGGGTTAAAAAAGGACTAGAGACTCTCAAAGTAGACAAGGCACTGGTCTAAGCTGGGCTGCATCCTCAAGTGCTTAGGGAATTGGCCACAGTATTGGTAGTACCCTTAACCAGTATATTTAATAACTCATTACAATGGCACATGGGGGGGGGGTGCAGGGAGGAACTGGGCAACTATAGGCCTCTCAGCCTTTCCTCCATAGTAAGTAAGCTGATGGAGACCATACGGAAGGAATGTTTGGAGGCCTATTTGGAGGAACATAGACTCTAGGCTAAAAAAAGCAGCATGTTCGTGTGTGAGGAAGATCATGTCCGACTAACCTGATAACGTTCTTCAGCTGAGTCACCAGAGCAATGGACAAGGGACAGGCAGTAGGTCTGCTTTACATTGACATTAGTAAAACCTTTGATTCAGTACCTCACAGGAGGCTGCTGAAGAAGATGGAGGATTTGGGAGTTGATCAGGGTTTATTAGCTGAGATGGAAACTAGTTGAAAGAATGGAAACAGCAGTTGTAAATGGGGCTAAATCTGGGAATAACATTTCAATAAATAAATAAAATAAAATAAAGAGGTGACAACTGGAGTACCACATGGATCATTCCTGTGATCATTCCTGTTTAATATGTACATTAGTGATATTGGAGCGGGTATACAGGGAAAATTGTGCCTATTGGCACACAATGTGATACTGTGTGGAAGGGTAGATCATTGGGGGCTGCTGGAGCTCCAGAAAGATCATAATACACTGGAGAAATGGACTAAGGTATGGCAAGTGCAAAGTTATACACATTTGCCTCAGCCAGAGCTAATTAAGTTGACTCTTACTAACAATTTTTCTTATACAGCATACGTTGTAGTGAAAACCAAAAAAAATGTGCCCTCCTGGGAATTGAACCCATGCCACCAAAATTCTGTTCTGCAGCCCTACCACTGAGCTATAGGTTAACATGTTTGGACACTATTACCGGCTGCTAAGCAACTGAATAAAAAATTATAGTAAGAACAAAAAGTAATGTACAACATACAAGCAAACATTAAGTAGTTCACCAATGTTTGTCTTTGTTGTGTATCCATCTGTACATTAATTCTGAATGACTGCACACACATACAATCATACTGCTGCAGTGGAGTTAAGTAACAAAGTCTCTGTAACTGGAAGGAATGCTTCCTACCAAGTTGTAGTCAAACCTACACAAGCCTCAGCCAGAACCAATTAAGCTGTCTGCAGCATATAATGGTTCACCCATAAGTCAGCTAATGTAGACACCGCACAGCCGATAACTGTGCATGCAAAATGTTGAAATCCAAAACCGTGGCAGGTTACCACGTTGCAAACACACCAAGCATGAACCCACCCCACAGTACACAGGGAGACACAATGGGGGAGAGAAAGTTGGGAAGGAGGGAGGATATTTACTATTTTAACTCGGGGAGGATGCAACTTGGGGGGCACATTTACTATTGTAACTCCGGGGTGCAACCGGGAGGGGGTAATTTACTATTCTAACTCTCAAGAGGATGGTTCGGGGGAGAATTTACTATTGTAACTCTGGGAGGTGTAACTGACAGGGAGGTGCAACCCAGGAAGGAGATGAACTATTCTAACTCCAGGGGATGCAGCTCAGGGCAACTCCGGGAGCAGGGAGGATTAAGTATTCTAACCGGGAGGACACAACTTGGGGGCAGGGGAGATTAATTATTCTAACTCCAGGGGGATGCAACTCAGGGGTTGGGGGAGATTAACTATTGTAACTCCAATGGGGGATGCAACTCACGGATCAGGGGGAGGGCAGCGGGTGCAACACACCAAAAAAAACAAAAAACAAAGAAACTCCCAGAATCAAACCCAGTTCTGCTGGATGTACCAAGCCAATTCAAAGCCTGTGACTCTAACCTCTACTCTATGCTGCCAGCATGGATAGACAGCACACACTAGTGAACTTCAAGTAGGCAGCATAACTGAAAACAGCTACGGGAACAGTGCTACAACATCCATGCTGTTAACTCTATGTAGCTGTTTTCGCTCATGCTATTTATGCACGCATTTCACTTCATTAACATTACAGCATGATCTTGACAGTATATCAAATAGAGCTAACAATTCCATGGTCTGCAAGCCTACTCCAAGCCCTTTGAGCCCTACCACTGACATCAGCAATGACATCATGCAGCCAAATCACTCAGAGTGAATGTAACCTTAATCTATACTAAATGGAGAAAAGTAGTTTTATGACTACAAGAGGAGTTACAAGCTACGCTTGTGGCACCTAAAAATTAATAAGTAGAGTGAGCATATTATGATACTGAGGAGGGAATACAAGATTTTTCTGAGTATATGGTCCTCTTTTGTTAGGGAGATAAATAGGTAATAAACTGTTAAAAGACATATTATTATAAGTAATCTAAAAGACAAACAACCTCAACAAAAAAGCACTGAGGTAAGGGTTGCCTGGAAAGGGCATTAGCAACAAAGCCACATTTCAAAGAAATGTAAAATCACATGTTCCCCAAAATGCAAACCATCATTGGATGTATATGCAAATCATCAGATTATTATAAGGCCCTCTGAAAATAAAAAAATAAAAAAGATAAGGCCCTCTTGCAGAGACTTGCATGTTGTTGAGGAACAGGTCAGGAAACATAGGAAGACCAGGAGCAGTTGTAAAATTCACAGGTAACTTTTTATTATTACCAATAACAGTAAAATACAAAATAAAAATGGTTTAGTATAACTATTTACAAAGGCAGTACAAACAGAGAAAACAAAGTCCTTCATCTGAAAGTATCTGTAATTCCAAGTTTCAATCTCTCCCTAGCACAAGTATTGCTGCTCTTTTTATAAGTCTTTGCATGGGAACGTGTTAAGAAAACAGAACTTTGTAAGTATCTTTCCTTGCAGGTACAGCAAAATAGAACATGGTGACCCAGATCAGGCCTCTTGTTGACAACTCTGCAAAAGAGTTTGTGCTGCATGTCAAGGTCAACCTCCTAAATTCCAAATAGCTTTTTGCAATCATTTCAACAGTATAACTATATACATTTCAAACCAAAGGATCCCAGTTTCACACAAAGATTCACATATATTTTATAACCGCAGATATGCAAGGAGAAGAAAAGAGAGAACAGCAAGTGAAGACAGAGAGATAGCAAGAGGCCGAGAAACGTGAGACTGTCAGAGTGATCAGTTCCTAGATCTCATGAGAACATTTGGTTGCACAACCAGAAAGACAAGAGACAGAAAAGAAGAGGATAGAACAGATCCTTGCGTTTAACTCTTTCTGCATAATAAATGGGACAGGGCGTTATTCCACCATGTCACAATGCATTGGTAGGAACCTAGCTGTGATGATGATATACTATATTTCTCAGTGACATTCTAATAGAAATGAAGCCATAAAAGCTTATACAACTGAACAAAACAAAAAAAAAATTGAAAAAAATAGAGTAGCTGCAGAGAGGCAGGGAACACAATGTGAATTTTAGGGCATAGAAACATAGAAACATAGAATTTGACGGCAGATAAGGACCGCTTGGCCCACCCAGTCTGCCCATTTCCTTACCTAGTGGATAAGCTGCAGATCCTAGTTAACCAGCAGCCTACTTCTTCCTACCCCAACCCCCTAGAATTGCCTTATGACTGTCCCATGCATGCTTGAATTCCACCACTGTTTTTGACTCCACAAACTCCTCCGGAAGGCTGTTCCATGCATCCACAACCCTCTCTGTGAAAAAATACTTCCTTAAATTACCTCTGAGCCCCCTCTATCTTCAAATTGTGCCCCTTGTTCTTGCACACCTCTTTTTTTGAAAGATGCTACCCTCTTGGACTTTGTTGATTCCCTTGAGGTACTTGAAAGTTTCTATCATGTCCCCCTCTCCCTCCTTTCCTCGAGGCTATACATATTAAGCTTCTTAAGTCTCTCTTCATATGTCTTCAGTGCAGACCCTGCACCATTTTAGTGCCCTCCTCTGGACAGCTTCCATCCTGTCTATGTCTTTATGGAGATTGGGTCTCCAGAACTGCATGCAGTACTCCAGATGGGGTCTCACCAGCTGTCTGTACAGAGGATAATAACTTCCTGTTTTCTACTGGTGATGCCTCTCCCTATGCATCCCATTATCCCCCCAGCCCTCCTTGCTGTCTTCTCACATTGCTTGCCCACCTTTAGGTCATCTGATATGACTACCCCTAGGTCCCTTTCCATTTTTGTTGTTGTTAGTATCTCACCTCCATTGTGTACTCTTTCCCTGGGTTTTTGTTTCCCAGGTGCATTACCTTGCACTTCTTAGCATTGAATCTAAGCTGCCATACATTTGACCATTCCTCTAACCTTGCCAAGTCCCTTCTCATCCTTTCCACCCCACCTTGTGCATCAACTCTGTTGCAGATCTTTGTGTCATCTGCAAAGAGACATACTTTCCTTCCAGTCCCTCTGCAATGTCGCTTATAAAGACATTGAAGAGGACCGTTCCTAATACTGAACCCTGCGGTACCCCACTAGTAACCCCTCTATCTTCAGAGTGGACTCCATTTACTATTACTCTCTGTGTCCTATTCTCCAGCCAATTCTTTACCCAGGCTGTCATCTTGGGACCCACTCCCAGGCTGGCTAACTTGTATATTAATCTTTTATGTGGGACTGTGTCAAATGCCTTGCTAAAGTCTAGGTAGGCCATGTCCATAGCCCCTCCCTGATCTACTACTTTGGTCACCCGTCAAAGAAATCTATCAGATTTGTCTGGCATGACCTTCCGCTGTGAATCCATGCTGCCTTGGGTCCTGTGCCCCTCTGGCCTCTAGATACTCGACAATTCTTTCCTTCAGAAGTGATTCCATCATTTTCCCTACCACTGAGGTTAAACTAACAGGTCTGTAGTTTCCTGCTTCTGCCTTGCTCCCACTTTTGTGAAGGGGAATCACATCTGCCCTCCTCCAGTCCTTGGGTACCACCCCATCCTCCCATGATTTGTTAAAGAGGGTAGTCAGAGGTGTCACTAGTTCTACCCTTAGTTCTTTTAGAATTCTGGGATGAATCCCATCAGGCCCCATTGCTTTGTCCACCTTCAGTTTTAAGAGTTCTTTCAGAACCCTTTCTTCTGTAAATGGGCTGGTATCAACTTCTGTATCCAGAGTGTTTCTACTGTTTGTTTTAGGTACCTCCCCCTCTTCCTTTGTAAATACTGTGCAAAAATATTTGTTTAGTATCTCTGCCTTTTCACAGTCACCCTCTGCCCACCCTCCTCCCCTTTATTAAGCCTCACTATCCCTCCCTTGGACTTCCTTCGCTCCCTGATTGACCTATAAAAGGTTTTATCCCCCTTCTTAACTGAGTTGGCTATCTTTTCCTCGGTTTGGGCCTTTGCTGTTCTGACTGCCTTCCCAGCTTCCTTTTGCTTTAACTGATACAGTTCTCTGTCCTGCTCCTTCTGTGATTCCTTGTACTTCCTGAATGTTTTCTTTTTCTCTTGAACCTTCACTGCCACTTCCTTTGAGAACCATAGTAGTTTTTTACATCATTTTGTTTGTTTATTTGCTTCACACATCACAAAGTTAGATCATTAATTTATTAAAAAAATGGGTCAAAGCAAATCTGAATACATGACTAACATAGAACAAAAACAGGTGAACTTCTAATTACGTAAAGAATTATTTCCAAGGAGTGGCCCAGTAGTGCAGCAGTAATGCTACTGCCAAAAGAAACATTGCGAACAGCTGCACTCAGCCCGTGCTGCACTCCGAAGGGTGGCACGTCCCCCTGCAAACCAAGTCCACAAAGGTACGCGACTGGGAGTTGAGGCACTAGGGTTTGTTTGACTGACTCTGTATGATTGCAGCATGAATAGAATTTAGTAAACATTTTTGGTTACAAAGCTTATTTGCTTCCGTAATTTTTATTTGTTCATGTTTGCGAAGTTATTCCTAATGCACACAACCTTTGTGAACTTGGTAATACTACTGCCCATTGCACCGGTGACCTGCATCCAGAAATGGACTCGTATTATTTGGGGGTCAGTCAGGGGAGAGAGGATAGAGCATCCTAGGGCAGCTTTCCTCTCTTGGGGAGGGGGGTTACGGCATCGCACTACTGGTGGGCAACATTGTGAAGGGCAGGTAGTAGCACAGCTAGGATCTCCTTAGCAGGGAGTGGACTGCCTTTGGCTGCTGATATGCACGTGCACATGGAGGCACACACACACACACACACACACAGACACATCTACCCACACCCACACCCACACACACACACACATACATACACACACATACACACACACACACATGCACACCGACACACACACACACACACACACACAGACATACACACACACAGACACACACACACATACACACACACACACACAACACACACATACATACACACCCACACACACAGACACATACACACACACACACACCCCCACACACCCACACACAGTGCATTATTGCATGCTAGGCAGTCACAGGGAGAACATACTGGAGGAAAATTCCTGACCAGCTAGACAATTTCCCAAACCTCCACAAGCCCCACACCACTGACTAAGTAGGGCTCGGGAATCTGGACTCTGCTTTGGGGGGCAACACTCACTCCTCCAGCACTAAAATGGGGAGGGGGAAATACATAGAGGGATCTGTCTGGAGCCAGGGAACTCCAAGGGAAGATGGATGATGGTGCTGGGACAGCCAGGATGGTGGGGACTGGCCAGCTGCAGAGTAGGATAAGCAGCTGATTAAAAAATGTATTTCCTATCACCGTTCAGACGCAACCAAATTTTGGATTACCATCAGTTATAAAAAGGGCTTGGGTAAAACAAGCAATCTGATTAGTTAGAGCTAGTCACATAACCATGCAATAATGTTGCATTTGCTATCTGGCTCCATATCACATCGTGGTGGGTTACTGCTCTGGCACAATGGTGACCTGGGTTAGCTTTCCAAGCCCAGGACATCAGGAGTGGAGATCAGCAGGAAGGGTTATAATCATCCATCTGAATGTTCTCCTCCTGGGGATGGTGGGACTGCAATCTATTGCACATGGATCGACATCTATAAATGGCATGGTGATGTGCTCTTGGTAACCTGGGTGGCCATATATTGCTGGACATCTCTCCTCTCAGGTCTGTCATGCACATGCATGCATAAAGACAGAGTGGTAGGTGAGACTCTAACTGGGAGAAAAATCTTCCTGGTTGGTGGCAGCAAGACTGGGCCAGCCCAGTTATGGCCCATGTCCATTAAGCATACAGACTGGTTGTCCCCACCCCCTGGCCAATGGTCGACCCAATGTAATCTGATCCATCCCCCAGTATGTTGAGCTCCACAAAAGAAACAGGGAATCCTACTCAAAGGGGAAAGATGAGGACTGACCAGTTTGTGACAACAGCGGTGCCTGGGTTGGAAGTTAGCTTCGGTCAACTACGGAAGATTCTGGGTGGGAGTCCGTGTGGAGGATTCCAGCTCCTGAGGTAGCACAACAGAGGGGTGATAAAAGAGATCACGTGAAAAAATCATATTGCCGTGCAATTCTGATTTTCTTTCTTTTCTTGTAACTTTTAAAAGCCCTTTATAAGGGCGATGACACACTCCAAGGTGTGCGGTAATGCTTTAAATTACTTTACTTCCTAGGTGGTTGAAGGCACTGGACTGTGCTTTGTGATTTTAACTTCCTGGGTTGTGCAGTAATTTAGAATTACTGCATACCATGTTGTGTGTTATTTTTTTAACTTAATATAACCCCAGGGGCATCATGAGACGTGAGGCAAAGATGAGTATTTTGCTATTTTAAAACTTAAATATTTTTAATTTTTTAAATTTTTTTTATAGTTTTAAATTCTTTTTCCAATGCACAATTTTTCTACTTGCTCACCTCAGACACTGACAATGATCCCTAGAAGGCTGCTCCTGTCCCTGCGTTGTTCTGTCCTCACCACTAACCCACCTCACCAACTTTAAGACTAGATTTTGAGCCACCCATCTGAAACCCGAAAATATTATCTCCTCCTTGTTGGGTTCAGAACAGCTTGACACTGACCCTCTAGTCATGCTGTAGTTGTCCCAGGAGATAGGGAGAGATGTGGGTGGAGCCAGTGTGATGGACATGGGGCAGGGTGCCAGCCATCATGGAGGTGTCCCGAAGTAGTATTTTTCCTAATGTGTACTCTCTCCCTCCTCCTCTACACATTAGCATAATGTCCCACAGTGGGCCATCCTGAGGCAGAGGGGCTGCCATTGTGTGGTCACCCATGATGTCAAGGTCTCCCTTTTCCTGCAGGAGGAGTTCAGGTGGTGTGATGTGTCTTCCCTCCCTACCCAGATCTGTAGAGTGCTTCCTCTGCAACACTCCACAAATCCACCAGCCCAAGACTAGTAAGTGAAAACCCAGCTTGCCCACTTGGGGGGGGCAATGCACTCCGCCAGTGCCATTAAAATGGGCTTACAGTAAATACATTTTTTCCTATTGTTTTTGTTCTCCTGATGCCTTACCAGCCCCTATCTGAACAGCTCCCCCACCATCTCTGAGGCATACCCCACTCCCGTTTCCCCATGACTTACCCCTCAAGACCAGGTCATAGGTGCTTACCCTTGCCCCTTGAAAGCAGGATCCAATCAGGTACCCAGTCAGTGGTCCCAGAACTGCAGGGGGGGGCGCATCCTTAATCCCTCACAGTGAGGGATATTTCCTTTATGTTTTCATCCCTGGAACAGTGACATGCAGTGACTCAGAGCATCTGTCAGCATCCCACACCCTGTTGGGTCTTCCCGGCAGCCTTGACATGCAGCCTTCACTAGGTGCCAGGTGCACTGCAAGGCACGCACGACCCACCCTGTCACAGAAGACCTGTCCCTCGGACACTTTATCCTCTTACCCCTAGCAGACCCCCGGCAACTGAAGCCCACTCCTGAATGCAGGTCAGTGGCATAGCAGTTGGTAGCACTACTGCCCTGCTTCCAGGTCAGACCAGCTTATCTTTAAATTCTAATTGTTGCACTGTACATGAGGTTTCCTGCAGTCCATCTACCCCTTTAGAATGATGTCA
This sequence comes from Neoceratodus forsteri, assembly GCA_016271365.2. Taxonomy (NCBI): domain Eukaryota; kingdom Metazoa; phylum Chordata; order Ceratodontiformes; family Ceratodontidae; genus Neoceratodus; species Neoceratodus forsteri. Next base: position 1,056,622,185 of record CM028130.1, on the reverse strand, counting down.
GCCAATTAGAATGCTCCATTTCCTGTCTTTGTTTTAAAATACTGTTTTTACCATAAAAGATGATCAGGTCCTTCTTTTGACACCCCAAATGTAAAAACTTGCTTTCAAGATGATGTGAGTCATTTTTGCTGAATGTGTGTCTTTCTTATCCATTTCTAACAATCCTTTTTTTGTGTGTGCACTAAACAATTTCTGTACAATGTACTCAACAGTGGTGAAGCTACTTGAAACTGTTATCTAAGATCAGTTGGCAGATTTCTAGAGAAATAGAATCTGTAGTACAGCAGGCAGTAGGATTCATGAAGGGAAGATCCTGCTAGATGAACCTTATAGAATTCTTCAACAAGCTCTTTCACGCAGTGGATGGGGGATAGGCGGAGTCCTGTATCTGGACATCCACAAGGCCTTTGATTCAGTGGCACATAGTGATGAAGATGGGTGGGGGGAGCATAGCAATGAAACTTCAGACTATATCACCAGATGACCTCCCCCAAGTGGCAACATACACACTGCAATCAACATGGGCGACAAGATTGAACCTTGAGGCACCCCACAGACTATGGTAGCAGGGCACAAGGAAAAATTTACCCATGCAACCTGCTGCACCCTACCAGTAAGAAAGGATGCAAAGCATTTAAAAATGTGGCTGTGAGTCCTCAAAAGTCCCTCAGTCGGGGTGTTAAAATCTAATGGTCTATGATGTGAAAGGCTGACGAGAGACTGAGGAAAACAAGAATTGAATATCTACATTTATCTCTAGCCAGACGGAGGTCATTTTGCACACCGATGAGTGCCGTCTCCATGCCGTAATGCTTCTTGATTCCAGGCTGGAAAGGCTCATATATGGAAAACTTAGATGGATGTAATGAAGCTGGGGGGGGGAGTTTAGGAGGGATGTGAGGAAAAGTACTACTTCACTGAAAAAGTGGTGGACACCTGGAATAGACTGCCAGCAGAAGTGGTGGTGGGGAAAACAATAGAGGGCTTCAAGCATGTATGGGACAGACATAGGGGAATAATTGGAAATGATCAAGGAAGAGTGAGGGTCACCACAGACTAGTTAGGGTCTGCAGAAACAGACTAGCCAGGGGTCATCTGGGCAGACTGGGTGGGTCAAGTGGCCCTTTCTTGCTGACAAATTCTGTTTCTCCAAATGAGTCTCCAGTTGAGTCACCATGACCTTCTCGATAACCTTACCTAAAAAGGGAAGGTTCAATACAGGCCTGTAGTTGGACAAGATGTCAGGGTCCATAGATGTTTTTTTTAAGGAGGGGCTTCAACATCGTCCTCTTCTGTGCTGAAAGGAAACTACCCTCCCTCAGGGAACACCTGACTATCTCCACAACAAGTGGTCCCAGGGACTTCCGGAAGTTTGCCAGCAGCCTGGTTGGTCCCATATCCAACAAGCATAAAGTGGGACACAGCTCTAAGATTAACAGGAGAACAAGGAGAACATCTTCAATTGGCCTTTAATGAAACTTACACCAGATTAACGGAAGGCAGTGGTTAGACAACAATTGGATACATATGAACATACGAAGAAGCCAGCAAAAGAAGGCAATTTGGTCTATCTAGTCTGCTCGTAATGCAGGGTCCAGAGCTTGAACTACTGACCTTGCCCCCCTTCCCCACCCCTCCCATCCTTTCCACCCTCCCTACCCATGATTCTTACCTTCACCCTATGCCTATCCCAGCCTCTCTTGAAGCTGCCCACCATCTTCAACAAGACCAGCTCTTCTGTCAGTGTGTTCCAAGTGTCCACCACCCTCTCCATGAAGAAGTGCTTCCTGACCTCTCTCCTAAACCTCCCCCAACTTCAGACTGTGCCCCCTCATGTTATGGTTGTCACTTAACTTAAAGAGACCCTCCTTATCCACCTTATTTATCCCTTTCAAGTACTTAAATATCTCAGTCATGTCCCCCCTCACTCTCCTGTCCTCCAGGGAGTACATGTTCAGTACCCTCAACCTCTCCTTGTATGCCCTACCCTGCTGACCCACTATCATCTTTGTAGCCCTCTTCTGGACCTTGTCCAACAGGTTACTGTTCTTTTTAAGGTGTGGACACCAGTACTGAACTCCATATTCTAGATGTGGCCTCACCAGTGACCTATACAAGGGCAGTATAACCTCCTATTTCCTACTACTGATCCCCTAGCTATGCATCCCAGCATCTTGCTTGCCCTTGCTGCTGCTTTCTTGCACTGCATGGAGTGCTTCAGGTCACTAGTGATCATCACTCCCAGGTCCTTCTCCTACTCTGATGCAGATACCTGGACTCCACCCAGGTAGTACTCTGTCCTGGGATTCTTGGCTCCAGTGTGCATAACTTTGCATTTTTTGGCATTCAAGCCAAGTTGCCAGATCCCAGATCACCTCCCCGACTTTACCAGATCATCCTGTAGGTCCTGTATCCCTGTGCCCACTCTCCTACAGAGCTTGGTGTGGTCTATAAATAGGCACATTTTGCCCCTTAATGCCATGTCACTGATGAAGACATTGAACAACACCGGCCCCATCACAGAGCTCTGCGGTGCCCCACTTGGTGATCTCTTTGGTGCCAGATAACTCTCTCCCCACAACCACCCTTTGGGTTCTGTCCCTCAACCAGTTTTCATTTGGTCATTTTCTCCCCAACCCCAAGATCCTCCAGTTTTCTGATCAATCTTTTATGGGGCACAGAGTCACAGGCCTTGCTGAAATCCAGATGTTGTTGGGCCATGACAGCCCACTTGGGAGGACCAACAATTGGACAAAGGATACCCTGACAAGGAAGAACTGACCAAACTCCTCACATCTTTCTAGTGACAAAAATCCCATGGACTGTTGACAGACTGGATGTAACTGTCTATCCATGGCATGAAAGAGCTGAGCAGGTGTGTTCATCCCCAGAGTGATCACACATGACAGGAACTCTGACTTTCTCAGGGTGATTGCCCCCTGATATTTCTTGTAATGAGCCCTCAGGATTAGTGTATCCTCCAGTGATCTCAGTCTCTTCCAAGAACACTCCAACCTCAACCCGTTGGCCTTCAAACACCACAGTTTCTCACTAAACAAGGGGCAGTGCAGTCAGGAGATACTTGGGCATGCATGAAAAGGTGCAAGGGAGTTGGGTGCCACAGTGGTGGCCATGTTGTAAGTCCCCTCAGCCTCCATAACTCCCTCAGCACACACCTGCAATAGGCTAAAGGAGTCCAGTACTGCCAGGAGCCCAGACGGCTCCAGATTACATAACGGTCAGTATTGGACTAACTCCACAGAAAGGGAAGTTTTTACGGAGGGAGCCTTGATGTCAAAACTCCCAGCATGATGGTCTGACCATGCAATTGGACCAACCCTAACAACCCTGATATCAAGCACCAATGAGAAAACTAGGTCCAAGGTGTGGCACAGCTGATGAATGGGCTCCCTTCTGACTCAGACTTAATCACATTCCATCTCCTCTAAATTACATCTCTGCATCACCAGAAGACTTGCTGTGGATTACAAATGATGGGTCATTCAAAAGGCAGGGTTTCTGGATCTGAAGCCATGCATTTGAACTTCGAGAGAAATGCTTACAGTCCAGATTTATTACCTTCCCACACTTCAGGCTCCCCTGTGGCCTAACTTGGGTACTAGGAGACTGACAATCATGAAATCAGTAATTCCCAAATCTGACATAAACTGCACCACTGAAGAACTTTGGATCAGGTAGACTCTACTGTTTCAGACATTACAAGGGACTCGTTCACTGGAGTGGAAAATGGCCCAGATGGAAAATGCTGTTTCACATGCCTCTGATTGAGTGGCTTGATAGGGCCTTAGTTTATCTTTAACGCCAGGAACAGGAGTGTATAGTTAAACTTAAATAAGATTATTCCCCAGCTTTCCAACTTGCATATGTGAGGCACTGGAGGAGGTGGAACCAGCACATGTAATTATATATATCAAGGCCTTCCTTTTGGAGACCCTGCCCCTGCCAGACTATATGCATTTTGGAGAGAGAGAGAATGGGCACATTATGTGCCCTTCCCCCATTATGGTGACCAAGTTCGGCCCCTGGCCTCCGTTGTTAGTTTTTTGCATTACCAAGTCCAGCTATGGATCTTACATGTGTTATGGCAGCAAAAAGATTAGCATTATCATAGAGGCATGGAAGGAGAGGGGGATATGATTGAGATGGGCAAATACCTACATGAGATAAACAGGGTGAAATAGAAAGAACTGTTCAGCCAGAACACAAACAGATGCACAAAGGATATTCGCTAAAGCTGGCTGGAGGTAAATTCAAGAAGGATGTCCATACCTCTCAACTGCTATGAATTCTGCATAGCGCTATGATTTTCACACTCAAATTTACCTTTGCTCCTCACAGGTTTACTGATGTTCCTCATAATGTTAGAGCTATTTCTGAACACACAAACTATTAAATCATTGAACTAAGTTGATGGAAACATTCTTTATCACTAACTATATGGGGCCTACTATCTGCAGGCATAATATTGTTTAAAATAAGAAAGTGCTACACGTTCTGGCCCTTTGCTAAGATTTTTTAAGGCTAGTGCTATGATTTTTAGTGTGACAGGTTGAGAGGCATGAGGATGTCTGCAAACACTTTTTCACAGAAAGGGTGATGTACACATGAAAAGGACTGCCAGAGGAAATGGTATCTGCCAAAACAGTGAGGCAATCCAAACCAGGATGGGGCAAGCACAAAGCCCAAGTAAGGGCAGGAGGGATGAAAAAGGGTGAGGGGTAAGGGAGAAGGATGAGCATTAGGGCCAGCTCAGGAGAATTAGTCAGGGTGGATAGACTGGATGGGACACTGGGCTTTTTCTGCAGTTAAATGCTGTGTTTCTATGATGGGCATAGAATATTCTTTGAACAGGACTTTAACCCAGCCACTCAAGAGCCCCACACCCAAGTGTGGGACTGGTTCCAGTTTGCACTTTGTGTGCCAACATATTTTTTCACTTATTGTTTACTGCAGTATGGTAGATTGTATGATTCTGCTGACTTCTAAGCTGACATTTGCTTTTCTGTAATCAGAAATCCTGGAAGTCCCTGCAGCTGACATCAGAGTGGACCTACAGCAGTGGGAGATTCAATGGCCTGCAGGACATATCAGAGAGTTTATAAGCGCAGCTCAGATGTTTGTCTGTCCCACTGTTTCCCCAGTGCTAAGTACAGTCCTTAGTGGCATTACTTAGTTCAGGGAGTACAGTGGGACCAGCCATCAAAAGATCAGAGCTTATAAAAACTGTAAAACACCCTGCAGACTATTGAATCTCTGACTACTGCAGCCCCGTGAAATCCATGGTGCAGAGGTGGCTAGTGGCAAAAGGTGGGGCCCACGCACTTTGTGGGTTATCCTGCAGGCACCAGACTTTTTCCTCCTTAATTTCTTCCCCTGTCCCTCAGGATGCCAGCATGCACAGGGCTCCAGGCATGTGCATGCAAGCATGCCATGGGGAGGCAGGCTGGCTTCCTGCCACCCACTATGCTTCCCCACAGCACTGCCACCTGTTGTCACCCAGGTGGCAGCATAGCAACAGCAGATCACATCCCCCTCCCCAAAGGAGAGCATCCCCTAGGGTGTGCAGTTTTTCCTGTGGCCGGTCCTCAATGCCATCAGCACATTCCTGAACTTGGGTTGCCGATGCTGTGAGCGGTGGTGCTACCACTGTGCCGACTGGCTGACTGACCACCTTTCTTTTAGGACACTTGATTGGAAGTTCAGACCTTTCTACTGAGACATTTGGACTATAATATGTAGGTCTACCATTCAGTGTATATGCCATTCTCCAGGTTTATGTTTATCCTGGAGCACAGCACCTTGAATTACAATTAAAATATTTGTCACTGTTTGTGCCTGAACACCATACCACTTTTACGTTCATGGTTTGGCGTATGGGCTGGATTATTTATCTCTAAATACTAGCTAGGATCTCTACCACCTGATCTATCCTCCTCCCTCTCTACCCCTCCTACTCATTCTTGAAGGTCTTCAGATTCTAGGTTCCTTGCTGTCCCTTGCTGCTGCACATTGGCAGGTCAGTCGGCCTTCAAGTCACCGCTTTCCCAAACTCTGGAATGCCCTCCTTCCACAAATCCAGCACTCATCATCCATTCACTCCCTCTCAACTGCCCTTCAACACTTCCTCTCCTCTAACTGCACCTGCGGCCCGCAGTCCTAATGCTACCCCACACCTCTGTGTGTTTGTTAGGGTGTTACCTAGAATGCTACCAACTATTCTCTTGTTCTGGATTCCATACTGTTCCTTTAAGTTGCCTTTTGACGTATTTGTGTGTGTTGGATGTAGGGTACTAGGTTGTATTTGAGAATGATATTTTTATTCTGTTTCACCTCCCCTTCCTCCCCCCCCCTTTCCTTTCCCCTTTTTTCCTTTCCATTATAATGGCTCTAGAATGGAAATTCTGGAAATGAAAAACCCTTTGTACTTAATTATGCATTTAATCCATCTGTCCATCTTGAAATGCTTATATTTATCCTTTGCCATGAAAATCATTTGGTTTCTCTGATAATTTGTGTATATATGTCTTTTGTATGTATGTTGTGAAATTATGTCTGTGATATTTGTAAGATTGTTCCTGTAATATACTTATTACATGATGTTCTGTACCTTTTGAAACTGTATTTTAAAACAGGACAACTTTGATAAATAGGGCCTCTTTTGGTCCTAAAAGTTATTTTCCTGTCAAAAAATAAAAGTTTTTATGTATGTATCTATCTATCTAAGTGTTAAAAGCAAGGATCTTTTCTGTCCTCTCCTTTTCCGTCTTGTCTGTTTGATTGTGCAATCAAATTTTCACGAGATCTAGGATTTGATCAACCCTAGCTCTCATGCCCCTCCCCTCACTATCTCCCTGCCTTTGTTTCTTGCTGTAGTCTCTACCTTGCTTATATATGGTTATAAATATATATGCGTGAATCTCTATGAAACTGAGTTATCTGATTTGTAAAGTACATATAGTTATAGGCCAGGATATTCAAAAGTCAGGGGATGTGCAGCACAACTAGATGCGTTGCCCAAATAAGTGGGCCATCACAAAAAAGGGATATATTCATACATGATGGGTGATCCCAACAGATCGCACATCATGACTGAATATAGCACCCAGTGCGGATGGCACAAATGGTGGCTGATGACGATGTGCCAGCACATCCCATGGGCTGAATACTGGGAATGGGGATGCACTGGCCCCAAATTCATGATATTCAGCCAGAATATGCAAATGGGGCCACCAGGCAAAGGTGCAAACAGGCCATTTGCATGCCCATTATGGCCCCACTAGCATACATTACTATGTCTGCACCGGGCAAGTTGTACTGGTCCCATCCCCCTGCCTGATCCCCATCCTGTGAAATACATTGACATTCCCTCAGTTTCTATGGTTTGGGGACCCCCACTCCCTGTCCAATCCCTATCCCTGTAAAAGAAAGTGAACCCCCCCCTTTTTCCATAGTGTAGGGTCCCCCCACCCCATACCCGATCCAGGATCCCCGTTCGCATAAAAAACCCTGCTGTATACCATCCCTGTTAATATGATAATCCCCTGCCACATACCATCCCCGCTCATATAATAAACCCCTTCCGCATACTTTTCCATAGCATAGCGGCCCCCCACCCCAGTAGGCATGACCTTCTCCCCACATCCTCTGCCCGCACCACCCAAGCCGGAGACTGGCTCAGCTCTCCACTCACCACCATGACCAGCCGCTGAGTGAACAGTCCAGGACTGGAACTGTACAGACGAGGCGCTCATGGGTTCCACTGGTAAAATTCATATTGTAACCTACAATGTGAAAGACCTCAGTTCTTTTGCCAAAAATGTAAAGATTAGGTGGAACTAGCTGTTTGAAAAGTGAAGTGTGCTTTCTGCACAAAACGCACCATTCTCAGGTCGAACAGTAAATATCATGGGAATGGGTGGGTCAGGTTTTCTCCTCTGCTCAGCAGAATCAGAAAAAGGCTGGTGTCATAATTTTATTAGCTAAAAATCTCTACTTTTAATGTACATTTTTATTCTGAAGATAGGGACAGGCATTTTGTAAAAGTACTGGGCTCTCTATATGGTATGCACGTTTGTCTTCTCAACATATATGCTCTGAACTCTGATGCCCCTGGGTTTATCTGATGCATATTTCATAAACTTCTGGAAAATCCCTATGTAGTAACCATACTGAGGTGGGGTACTTCAGCTGGATTTTGAATGCCTCTCATGATCGCTTCTCAACCCAACACCAGACAAATCTTTGCATATCCAGGGCACTGACTCACCTCATTACAGAAAATTATCTCACTGATGTTTGATGCTTTTATAAGGAAAAGGGAATGAGATTTCATATTCTGTTCCAATCCATACAAAGTTTACTCCCAGTTGATTTGCTGTTTACCCACCTGCAACATACATATTTATATACATACTAATTCTCGGATCCTGTGATCCTTCCTATAGTCCTTTCAGCTGATGCTCCTACATCTGTCTGGCTACACACGTCTGCATATTGGAAGCACTTGGTATGGCAGTTTAGTACTTAGAAACATAAAATTTAAAGGCAGATAAGGACCGCCTGGCCCACCTAGTCTGCCCATTTCCCTACCTACTGTAAAAACTCCAGATTGTACTTGATCTGTAGCCTACCTCCTCCTTCCCACACCTAGTGTTGCCTTCTACCTGTCCCACGCATTCTTGAATTCACCTACCATTGTTTCCCCCACACCCTCCTCAGGGAGGCTATTCCATACATCCACCACCTTTTCTTTGAAAAAATACTTCCTCAAGTTGACACCGAGTTTTCCCCCCTCCAGCCTCATGTTGTGACCCCTTGTTCCTGTACATCTTCTTTTCTGAAAGATGCTGCCCTCTTGAAACTTCCCTTGTCACGTATAATATCTTTATGTAACAGCTTAGGTCAAAAAACGAAATACTACTTAAAGATTCATGGTAACATAGATGCTTCCCAAAATTTTATTAGGAAAGGTTTCAAGGCAGTCCTTCATGGTTTAATTATTGTCTATGCTTCTCGAACAAAAAAATAAGGAAAGGAGATCAGAGTAAGGTTGTGAAGCAGCTGATACATTTGGAAGCCTGGTATAAAATTTCTCCATATGAGAATGGTTTTGAACAGTTTTAGCCTGATAAAAGCTATTAGAGCTATGCCATGGACAGACCAAGAAAATGTAGAGGTTCTGAATGAACGTTATTACAAACATGATAACTGGGCCAGTAGGCTGTTAGCTATCTGATTGCAGAAACACTCTGCAAATCAACAAATAATAAAGCTTTGCCAAGCTTCAACATCTAAGGGATATTTTACAGATCCATTTCACATTTTTTGTATTTTCAAACCCTTCTTTATCAACTTATACTGTTGTGAACCCGTCTGACACTCTCCAGATCAACTGTATTCCTTTCTTTTCAAATCTGGATTTACTCAAGTTGACTGACTAGGACAGTGAGATGGTTGATGTCCCATGTCTCTTATAGAATCAGATGAAGCTGTAAGGGCTTTATAAAATGGAAATGTGCCAGGTCTGTGCAAGCTTGTGGGGGAATTTTGCATATAATTTAAATTTGATTAGAAAATGGGAGAAAGGAAAAGTAAATCCTGATTGGCTGAACGCAGCAATCTGTCGGTCGGGTATGAGACAACAGAGACCGGGAAATAACTAGTCCCGGTCTCTGCTGCCTCATTAAGTTCTGATAGTAAAGGGCTGGAATGTTCAAAAAGGCAACTGTTGCCATGTTGATAGCCTCGCTGAGCAAGCCTTAAACTGTCAGCCGATCTCCTCTCTCCCCGCCCGCAACAGACTCAAGAATTCACAGTAAAATGTAAAAGCACAGCTGTGTAGAAAAGGAAGTTCGACCGCCAAATCAAACTGACTTTTGTGTGAGACGGAGCACTACCTTCGGAGGCCCTACTTCATCATAGAGCACGCAGGAAACAAGCTTGGACTTGTAGCAATAGAGAGCAAACTATTGTGAAATCTTACCTGAGATATGCTAAACAGTCTTGTCTATACAACTTAATTGATTTTTGCATATTTTTTGAAGTTGAACATATTGTTTTAAGTCAAAATAAAATAAAAATCTATATTTAAAAAAAAAAAAGAACTGCTAGTCTGCATGAGAGCGTCAGTACTTTCTTGATTTTCTGTACCTCAGACGGACGTCCATCTACGGTACGGAAAATTAAGAAAATACCGTTCCTGTCATGCACACTAGTTAGTGGTACTACAGGTGCTGCTATGTCTCACTCAATAAACTGTTTACAGAGCTCTGTTTCAAATGCCATTCCTTTTGAGATCGCTGCTCCATTTCGGTCACATGAATCCGTAATGCAGTGCGACCAAGACACGGAGCACTAAAACAGACTGCCTCCTATCAGAGATAACCATTGCCCCAAGTGTAAAACTGTACGAGCGTTGCTTGTTAAACTGAAAAAAAAAACTGCTACCCAAAAGTTTTCTTACGAAAAGTGCAACACGATGATTCATGTTTAAGTCCAATAACCACAAGATTCAAACAGTTAAGTAATGGTAGCACGTCACCTGTACGGAGACACCCTTTTCATCTTGAGGGCAGTCCTGCTTTAGCGCAAGCAAAACAAAAAATCCTATTCTTTTTTTAAAAGGGGAAAAAAAACTACCTTACTACAGGGAACAGGAATCCTATGGCTAACTGCCCTCTCAGTGTCCCAAACAATGCTGCAGCCCTGGTCACAACTACAACAAACTGCTGACAGCATTGGGCAAACACTGCTCGGGCCACAGCTTCAAGAATATTCAGCTCCTGCTTCAAGGGTAAGCTCCCATTGCACTTCACATGGCAGAATGCTGCAGTCCTGAGTCAATTACAACTGATGTATTTGTTGTACTATTCTGCAAGACAACTATGTGTTTATGTGTGTGTGGGGGGGGTGTGTGAAACCATGGCAACCATTATATCATTCTAGTGGGCAGAGGAACTATTTTATTACAAAACTAATTTTAAATGAATTTTTTATTAATTTCTTATTGGATTTATTTTTTTTTTACAGTGTCCATTTTCTAAGCGCAATAATACCCTCCAGGGTGGGTGGTACTGGGCAATACCAGACCTTCCAGGGGCTATAAGGCCCTCCACCTGCGGCGTCGGGCCTCATTACGCCCCTGGGCGGTCTGGTATAGTACAATACCACCCACCCTGTTGGGTATTATTGCTTACATTTCTTACTCATTTTTGTTCTTTACTAAACAGATGTCTTTCTGAAGGTTCTCTCTCAGATGTTTGTTTGTTTTTATTTTGTTGACCAGGTGAGATACAGTACACTGGCACCATAGGCACCTTTTACAGGTACAATTCGGTGTACAATTGTACAATGTATATAATAGGATACAATATGAACAAAGACTACAATGCATAAGTAGAACATAATTATAGAATGAAACTGTATTCAGGCAGAAACATTCATAAAACAATGTGACTATAAAATTTTATCAGATAGATAAAAGACATAATTATAATATACAACAGAATTCAGTGAGAACACACACAGTTATTTAATGTTAAGAGATGATTCTTCAGTTCTTTAGAAAATGAAGTGAAACTTGTTAGTGATCTGATTGGTACAGAATAGTGTTCCACATCGAAGGAGCCCGATAATGAAATGGTTTTTGGCCCATGCTTATTGACGTGAGGAACCGATAGGCAAAGATTTTGGATTGATCTTGAATTGAAGATCTACAGTACATATAGAGTGTCTTTAAGGTGACAGCTGAGAACAAACCCAGTCTGGTCAGGATGTATGATCTTTCAGATAATCTAGGATTCATATTAGGATTCATACTAGGAACATAAGACAACAGAAGGCTTTTAGCCTATAGAAGTTATCTCCACCTCTCAGTGGAGGCCACCGTGGTTGCCAACCAAAAGATGCTGGTCTAGTCTAGTCTTAAAGATACCAAAACTGGGTGCCAGAACCACCTCCTCTGGCAGTTTATTCCATAATCTGACAGCTCTAGGCTTAAAGCTGTGTTTCCATGATTCAGTTCTACAGCGCACCTCGGCTAATTGAAGAGTATTACCCCTTAAGAAGTAGGTAGATTCTCTTTAAGGCCCAATTCAGTCCTCAGATCTTCCTGCATAAGAAATCATGTATAACAGTAATAAGTCCCCTCTTACTCTCTGAAAATCTAATGACCATAAACCCAGTTTATTTAATCTAGCTTCATGTGGTAAATCCCTTAGTCCTGATACTAATTTAGTTAATGATCTCTGTGGCTTCTCAGCCCTTTTTATATCTTTGTTCAAACAGAGACTCCAAACAGCTGAACAGTAGTCAAAAAGTGGCCTTATGTATGTTTTGTATACTGGTAAAAGTATACATTCATTTCGGGAAAAAAAGGTTCTGCGGATACAGTTTACTAAGTACATTGCCTTGTTAGATACAACACTGCTGTGTGCCCTAGTTTTCAGGTCATTACCAATGTACACTCCCAGATCCCTTTCTCAAACTGAATCCCTTAACTTTACTCCTTGTATGTAATATTCCTGATGTATGTTGCTTTTCCCCATATGTAATACTATACATTTTGGTAAACTGAATTTCATTTTGTTGAGTACTGCCCATTCACTAATAGTTATTAAATCTTGCCCTAGTGTTAGTCTATCTTCAAAAGTGTCTACCACCCCACCAAGCTTCACGTCATCAGCAAATTTGGTTTATTTGTTCCTACTACTTATTACCAAATCACTAATGAAAACATTGAACAACAGGGGTCCCCAGCACAGACCCCTTCGGTACCCCACTCATCACCCTCACCTCCCCGATACATACCTCAAGACTCTCACTCTCTGTGTTCTTCCAATCAACCAATGTTTAATCCAAGTAATTAAAGTACTGTCTATCCCTAATTTTTCCAGTTTTGGAATCTGTATCCCATGTGGCACAGTGTCGAATGCTCTACTAAAATCCAACATCACCACATCCACTGCTACCCCTCTATCCTAACAAGTACCCACATAGTTGTAGAAGCAGGTCAAATTGGTATCACAAGGTCTATGCTTAGTAAATCCATGCTGTAGTTTATCAACTAAGTTATTTTCTATCAGTTATTTCTTGATCTTATCCAAGATTACCCCTTCATTCAATTTTCCCACAATCGATGTCAAACTTATTGGTCTATAATTTGACACCTCTTCTCTTTTTTACCCTTCTTAAATATCAGGACCACAGTGGCTGTCCTCCAGTGCTGTGGCATATAACCTTCCTTTAATGATCTGATAGCTGTGTCTGTCATAAGTGGTGCCAGTTCCCCTACCCAGTTCTTTTACAAATCTCAGGTGAAGGCCGTCAGGACCTGTTGACTTATCCACCTTCAGTGATTGTATTTCACTATACATTTTATCAACTGTAATATATCCCATCTGGTTCAAACTTCTATTCTCCAGTATAGTACTAGTAACAACAGGGTCTTCATTATTGAATACCTTACTAAGGAATGTATTAAATACATTTGCCATTTCCTCTGGCTTAGTAACTATTACCCTTTCAATATTAACTGGGCAGATATTTCTACTATTCCCCCTTTTGCTATTTACGTAAGAAAAAAAAACCTTAATGTCAAATTTAGAAGTAGCTAGTCTGAACTCCAGTTGTTTTTTTGCTTTCCTAATTTCACTTTTGAGGAGAGACAGGGGCTTCCTATATTTATTTTTATTTTCATTGGACTGGGTGTTTTTTTTCATCTTTTTATAATAAACTCTCTTTTTGTTAATCAGTTTGCTAATCCTATTTCTGAACCATTGTGTTTTTTCCCCTATTGTTATGAACTGTTTTAAATGGATTGTATTTTGTCTCCAGCTGATTAATAATCTTCACAAACTGCTCCCAACATAGCTCTGTGGACAGTCCTTGAGTTAATGATTTCCAATTAATTTCTGTTTATTCTTCTCTTATTGCTGAGTAGTTGGCCTTATTATACATTCTATGTAGCGTTTTCCCTCTTATAACTCTTTTTGACCCTGTTATATTGAAAGGTGATAATATCATAGTCGCTAGGACCCGGGGGGGGGCACCTTAATATTTAAAATATTATCTGGCACATTTGTTATGATAACATCCAGGGTATGTTCCCCTCTAGTAGGTTCTTCTAGTGTAGAAGTAAGACATATGCAGAAGGTTGAAATAATATTGAGAAATCTACAGTACATACAGGGCCAGATATTCAAACTGCGCTATTTTGTGGAGCAAGCCCTTGTGCTGCACAAAATAGTTGCACAGGGGTGTGTCCACAGCGATATTCAAAGGAGTTGCGCCCTTGAGCAACTCCTTTGAATATCACCCCCCCGGCCACAGCCACTGTGCATGGCGCAGTGGAACTTGCGCCACCGCAAGTGGTCAGAGTGGAGCATTCAACTTGCGGTGGCGCAAGTACCATTGCGCCATGCACAAAATCCCAATATTCAAAAGGTGACATGCAAATGGGGCCATAATTCATGCAAGGTGCAGAGGGGGCCATTTGCATCTGATTATGGCCCCATTTGCATGCCATTAGCATGCAGGTGCGCCGATCCCTGAGGACCTGCATCTGGCGCCATGCCAGGCAGCAGCTGTCGGGGACTGACACCCCCTGCAGCCCGATCGTGGGTAAAACAGTGTAAAATCCCCACCACCACCCCCCACTGGCCCGATCGTGGGCATAGTTTAATTCCCCCCCACCAGCCCGATCGTGGGCAGCAATGTGTCTCCCCAAACACATCCCTGGTGGTCCAGTGGACCATAAATCCTGATCGCGGGATGGAGTAAAGAAAACACACCCCGAACACATCCCTGGTGGTCCAGTGGACCGTAAATCCCGATCACGGGATGGAATAAAGAACACCCCTGAACACATCCCTGGTGCCTAGTGTCCCACCACCCACCATGAAGCCTCTGCCCCGCCTCCTCAGCCGGGGCGGGTGGCAGCATTCCACCCACCTGCCACCCAGCCACCCGCCGACTGACTGCCCGGTAGGGCTGCATGCCCATAGGTGCAGAGTAAGAGCCAATGGGCGTGCAGCCCATACCGTACAAGACAGTCCAGTTTTGTGAATGAATACAGTAGCTCAAAGAGATTGTACCATTGTCATCAAATAATCCTACTGTTCAGGTTTTCGAAAGAGCATGCCTGAAATATTTGGATATTCTCCATACTGAAAGTGATGATTTTTTTTTTATAAATATGTCCACGGATGAGAGTACAGCATTAGATGAGCTGGTAAATAATAATTTAATTACTATTAATCCAGCAGATAAAGGAGGGTCAGTTGTCATAATGGATACTGCAAAATATGAGCAGGAAGTCCACTGTCAACTTTCAGATGACAATTTTTATATCAAACTGAATAGAGACCCTACATCTACTATCCAAAAAGAAATTATTGAAATTATTGATATCGCTAAAATTAAGACTGTCATAGATTCTAGTACTGCCGAATTTTTACAAGTGAAATGCCCTATACGTAGCACCATCTATATGCTACCAAAAATACATAAGTCTATGGTGAACCCACTAGGGAGACCAATAGTCTCCATTATAGGGTCAGTGATAGAACCACTATCACAATGTGTGGATGCATTTATTAAGGAACCTGTGAAGTGCATACCATCTTTTACAAAATATACTACTGATGTATTGAACATCTTAAAAAACATAAAAATGGCTAACAATTGGATTATGTGCACTATGGATATTGAATCCTTATATACAAATATTCCACATAATGAGGGACTTGATGCACTGAGGGAATGTTTGGGCAATAACATCGATTTGAATCTTGAAACAAGAGAATTCATATTACTTGTGCAAAAAAAGGTACTAGAATGTAATGTTTTTTCATTCCAACAGATATTTTACCAACAGATCAAAGGTACAGCAATGGGGGTGACTTTCACCCCCAATTATGCTAATATTTATCTGGGAGCTTGGGAACGAGATGTAGTATCATCTCTGAGTATTAACCCCTACTTTGATAAAGTTATTCTATGGAAGCGTTTTATTGATGATATTTTGCTGCTTTGGTCTGGGACTGTACAGGAACTTAATGAGTTGTTATTTTTTTAGAGAGTACAAACCCAAATCTAAAATTTAAAGTGGATATTAGTTGTGAAAATGTACATTTTTTGGATTTCAGTGTCAGTGTGATGTCATATGGCACTCTCCAAACAGATTTATTCTGGAAAGATAGCGATAGGAATACAATACTATTACCATCAAGTTGTCGCCCTAGACATGTAAGCAATAAGGCATGATGGGGTGTGCATGGAACACATTTTACTGCACGGCCAGGGGCGTAATAAGGCACAAGGCTGAAGGCCGAGTGACTTTAGCCACTAACTGTCATGATAAAATGTTTCCACGCCATCCCAGAGTGCTTATTAAGCTTTATAAATTGGCTCCTTTTTAAAATGTTTTACAGTTGGGAAAAGCATGTTTATATGTAGAAACAATAGATTTACTTGTGTACATTTATGATAAAATAGTCCTTCCACCACTACAAATGATGTCATTGATGATGATGTCATTGTATTATTACCTACTTTCTTCTTCCCATTTTTTTCCACATTCAAGATATGGAATGTTTATCATAGAATGTTTACCATGGAATACATGGATTCAAAATTCTGCTCAGTTCCATTGGCAGAATGTTTTTCCTAACACTCTGTCGCATAGACAACAAAGGCCTTTGTTACAGCCAGAACCTCACTTATCTCTCTGTCAGGACAAGAAGAAGAGAGTTCCTGATGAGCAGGTAAAGATAGAAGGGGATTTTTCACTGTAAGCAAAGAAACAGTTGTAGTGAAAACTATAAACAATACTTATTGTTTCTAATTTGTTCATGTTTGTAAGGAGAGTGTGATAATCATAAAAACAACATTTAATTAGTTTGTTTTATTTTTTATTTAAGGTAGTTTTATTTTTAGGGCCCAGATGAAGTTTTTTTTTTACAGTGTAAAGGTAGCAGCCATGTTTGTGGTGGAAGATCAGTTCTGGCTGTAGGGGGCTAACTGAAATGCCTGTGTTCCAAATGCCCATTGATCTGGTTTCCAGACTCTTCACAGTCCTTTTTTTAGCCATGGGTAAACCATATTTTACTCATAAATAACAGCCAATTAGATTCCATGATTTTACCCTGCCATTTTATAAATTGCTGATAATATACCGAGTGCACAGTTTTTGAGGATTAGAAGAAATTGTTCAACAATAGATGACTACAACATCAGGGCACATGACATGGATATACAGTTCCAAGAAAGAGGATACAGAGCTGAAAATATTCAGCAGGCTAGTAAAATGGCTTTGAACAAGGATAGAGAAGAACTTATGTGATATAAAGAAAAAACATAGAGAAACCAACACTGATGTTATTAATTTTGTAAGTACTTACACCAAGAAGTCAGGGCAGGTAAAGAACATTATTGAAAAAAATTGGAATATACTACAGACTGAACCATTTTTGACAACATGGATACAGACACCACCTCGAATGGTGTATAAATGAGCTAGTAACCTAGGGGACAGGTTAGTTAACAGCTTACAACCAACACCGATGATAGAAATTGGCTTTCCCCCACCTCCACCAAAAGGGACATTCAAATGTGGACACTGTAAATTCTGTGGTGTGGTTAAAAAAACTGATACATTCCAATCAACTAATACCTTGAAAAATTACAAAATTGATCAATTTATTAATTGCTCCACTACTGGCATTATATATCTGGCTACTTGTAGTCGTAAAGCATTCTGTGTTGTAAAATCTAGTAGAGCTTTTAAAGTTCGGATAGGGGAACATCTGGGAGCAATAAGAAATTCTGATTTAAAAATTGCACTAGCCAAACATGTAAAAATAAATATCGACAGAGGAGATCATACATTTCAGTTTTCAGGCATAGAAAAAGTTACAGTGGGTGAGAGAGGGGGAGATCTGGGTAACCTATTATTGGAACGTGAGGCTTTCTGGATTTTTACTCTCAAAGGCCTTGAGAAACCTGGACTGAATGATGGAATTTCCATCTTACTTTTTTTAAAGAAGAGATAAATTGCTACAGCATGGTAATCCATTTTTTATAACGATGAAAAATGGTACAATCTCTTTGAGCTACTGTTTTTTTGTAAGCCAAATCCTTTGAAACACATCCCCATATTCTAAAATCATTATATACTAGAAGGAATTATTTAATCATTTAAACAAAATACTTTGAAAAAAAGTTTTTTTATTTTAGTGAGCATATCATTAATTGACCTCAGTGACCTTCTGGTTTTACCACCATTTTTGTATCTTAAAATTGCTTTATACCTAAAGTAACTACCTATATTATTTAAACTATATACCTTAGATAATTTTGTCTGGTCTATTGAGCACATTATTAGATCGATCTTAGTGACCTCCTGCTTGAGTTATAGTTTTTGTATGCAAAATGATAAAGCTGCCTTATAACATAGGTAGTTGCTTAATCTATTTTAACTTAAACATTTTAAGATGTTTTTTATGGCATTGAGCATATCATAAAATTGACCTCAGTGACCTTCCATAGTATGTCTGAAAATAAAAAGCATACTAGTATACAAGAAGTATAAACATAGATTATTATGTCCCCTGTGAATAGACTCTTATGGGGACTTTGTTTTTACATTCTATAAAATGGTGGTAATATGTGGAAATGTAAAAATATAAAAAAATAAAAATATTAATAAATGGATGTCTATATGTATAAAACCAAGTAAGCTATAAAATTGATTGGAACCTTGTCATTCATTGAGATTTATGATCCAGTTCTTTTTACATTTTTTGTACATATAATTCGTTTTTTTACATTGGTGTGTTTAAATGATGCATAGTATTTGCTGGTTCAAACAAATGTGATTGTGATCACATGGTATGTGGGTGTCTATAAGTAATGTGTAGCACTTGAATCAACCTCCCTGAGGAAGCGCAAATGTGCGAAACCGGTCAGGGCTTGTGAGTTTTGTAAATTTCACTTCCTGGTTGTTACAGGCAGCTATGTAATAAATAAGCTCTTTTTTCTACTATTTACAGATGCTGGTGCTGTTCACTCTGAATATTCCCTAGAAGGCAGACTGGATTGCAAATGTAGCACTACAGAAGATGGAGTTAGTTACTTCTTGGTTGTGTCTTTTGATTGAACAGTTCAAAGCTGTTTGGCTGTCTTTTATTGAACAAACGGAGTGACTTTCTCTCCTGGATTAACTGGCAAAAGTAGATAAACAAAAGTTTGTTCTTTTCTTTAGAAGCTTACACATATTACTTCTGAAGCTTGTGCCACCCTTACTGACTGTAGATTTTCTTATAGCTATGCAATACAACTGATGAACTTTGAAGAGCACCAACAGTTTCAATAGAATTTCTAAAAACACAATATTTAGACACAATTCACCTTATATATCCCTTTAACTCTATATTTCTTCTCCCTATTATTCATTACTGACCCCATACCATGACTGGGACGTGGCCAAACCAGGCAATACTCTGTTCAGGAAGGACCAGGTGGTAAGAATGGGAGGGTGTGTTGTGCTTTATGTGACAGAAAGCATACATGTGATAGAGATATAGGGAATACAGGGGGAGGGTCCCTCATAATCTTATCTCCCTCCTAGCACTTCTACTCCTACTCCTACCCCATCTCTCCCTCATCCTACAGCCTACCTTCCCCTTCTGTTTTGCCCCCTACCCCCCAAGCACTTTTTTGAGGCCTGACAAATGCCCATGGCTGCACCACTCTTTCTGTGTCCATTCCAAGCCTCAGCTACATCTGGCTACCCTGCCCCCTGGTACCCACTTTCCCTAAATGTAATGTATTTCAGCTGCTTAAAAATGTCTGTACACCACTTCTACATTGTTACTCAACTCTATGTAATGTTTGTATTGTATCTCAGTTGACATGGAACCTTTGTAAAAGAGCCTTGGCTCAAAGGTACTTGTAATTCTAGACTCTAAATAAATAAAATAAATAAATAAATAAGGCAGAGGTACTGTGGGTCACCCTGGAGATAGGGAATGGAGCCACTATTCTCACTGGAGTGATCTACAGAGCTCCAGCACAGGGGGATGAATTCCATAAGGTACTGGTGGAAGCCATTGGCAAGATGGCAAAAAGGTGGAGGTGCTTCTGGTGGGGGACTTTAACCTCCCAGATGTGAATTGGACCCTTCCAGCAGCAGCTTCAGCTAGAAGCAGGGACATCCTGGACTCTTTGCAGGGGGCATTCCTCAGTCAACTACTCAGTGAACCCACTCATGATGGGGCAATAGTGGACCTGGTACTCACTAACAGGGACAATATTGTAGATGCCAAGGTAGGAGGCCACCTACCTAGAGACCAGTGATCACTGTACAGTGTGGTTCAATATACTGTAAGGATGACTGCAGAATCAAACCACACAAGGGTGAGGGTTCTGGACTTCAGGAGGGCAGATTTTATAAAGATGGGTGAATGCTACAGGGATGACCTGGTAGGGGGTGGAGGAACAGTGGGTGAAGCTAAAAGGGAGCATAGTAAAGGCAACCAACTTCTACATCAAACAAGTGAGCAAAAGCAAGAGGAAAAAGAGACCTCTATGTTTCTCAAAAGAGATGACTGAAAAGGTAAAGGTCAAAAGGGTAGCATTCAGAATGTATAAGGAGATGCACAGGGAGGAGGATAGGGAGGTGTATCAGGAGAAACAGAGGGAAGCAGGGAAAGCAGTAAGGAGCACAAAGGTGCAGACTGGAGAGAGAATAGCCCAGGAGGGCAAAAAAGGGGATGAAACATTTTTAGATATGTAAGAGAAAAGAGGAAGACTAGTGGTGGGATTGTAAAGTTAAAAAGGGAAGGGGCAGTGGGGGACTGTGCAGAGGGAGAGCAAGAAAAAGCAGACATCCTGAACAAAAACGTTTGTTCAATGCTTGTTCAATGCTCACAAAGGAAGGAGAAGGGGGAGGGACCACAAAAAAGTAACAGAAGCTTTGGAGGTAGGGAGGAGGGCACAAGTCCTTTTTTGGAGGAGAGAGTCCTGAAGGGACTTGCTGATCTGAAGGTGGACAAAGAAATGGAACCAGATGGGGTGTACTCAAGGGTATTGAGGGAGCTCAGAGAAATACTGGCTGCACTTCTGAAAGTTCTATTTACCAGCTGACTGGAAACAGGAGTGGTTACAGAAAACTGGAGGAGGGTGGATGTAATCCCACTATACACAAGTGGTAGGAAGGAGGAGGCTAGCAATTATAGGCCAGTAACCCTGATGTCGGTGGTGGGAAAGTTAGTGGAATCACTGCTGAAGGAAAGGATTGCAGAATATCTTGAATCCAGTGGGTTACAAGACCTAAAGCAGCATGGATTCACAGTGTGGAGGTCTTGTCAAACAATTCTGATTCCTTTGACTGGGTGACAAGGATTTAGATCAGGGTGGAGTGGTGGACATAACCTACCTAGATTTCAGTAAGGCTTTTGACACCATTCCACATAGGAGACTAGTAAGCAAGCTGGGTAACTTAGGGATGGGTCCAAAGGTGGTAAACTGGATAAGAAATTGGTTAGGGGATAGGTGAGAGAGGCTGGTGGTAAACGGAGTTCACTCTGAGAAAGGGAGGGTGACCAGTGGAGTGCATCAGGGATCAGTGCTGGAATTAGTCTTCTTTAATGTCTTTATAAGTGACATTGCAGAGGCGTTAGAAGGGACGGTCTACCTATTTGTGGATAACACCAAAATCTGTAATAGGGTGGACACTCTGGGGGGGTGGAAAGGTTGAGCAGACACCTGAGAAAACTAAAGGAGTGGTGGTCAAGGGTATGGTGGTTGGGTTTCAATGTGAAAAAGTGCAAAATAATGTACTTAGGGAACAAAACCCAAGGGGTTGAGTACAAAAATGGGTGCAGTGGTATTGACAACCACCAAGCAGGAAAGAGACCTGTGGGTAACTGAAATGGTATAGAGTCTGCATCCTAAACACTACGAGGAGAGACTAGAAGTCCTCAATATGTATACCCTGGAACAGAAGAGGAAGAGAAGGGAATGTGATAGACACCATTAAATACCTCACTAAAAGTGAGGAGTGACCCAACCATTGTTGGCATCCCGGGGGGGGGAGGCAGCATACCATCACTTTGTATGCGGATGACATATTGCTTTTTGTCACCAGGCCAGAGTCGATACCTGCTTTATTCCATGTGATAGAACACTTTGCCTCTTTTTCGGGGTATAAACTTAATTTGCAAAAATCAGAGATAATGTACTTGGACTGAGGGGGGGAGGACAAGAGAGAGGTACATGGAGCCTTAGGCTTATTGACAAATACTTGATATACCTGGGCATTAAAGTGAGACCTGAGCTTAATAGACTATACCTATGCTTTGAATTATACACCACTATTTGCCTTAGTAATAAGAGACCTTTCCAGATGGTGTGTGTGCTCCCCATTTCCTAGCTTGGAAGGATTAATTTAATTAAAATGAAAATTTTGCCCAGGATCCTTTGCAGTCTGCAAATGGTACCCTACTGCCCTTCAAATAAAGATCTTAAAAGGCTAGAGAAAAGCTTTTCAGACTTTATTTGGAATGTGAAAAAACCTAGGATTAGTCTGCAGAAGCTTAAGGCATCGAAAGAGAATGGAGGCGTGGGGTTCCCTGACATCAAAGGGTATCACTTAGCAATCCAGCACCGCTACATTCACAACTGGGTGAATGGGGGCAGCACAGCTAACTGGCTAGACTTAGAAAAGGAGGGATGCCCAGGAAGAGTTGCATCTTATCTAACTACGGGAGGTCTCCAGGCTTATAGACAGTTGGGTAACCCCAACCCACTGGCTGTCTCAGTGTTGGAGGTATGGGCATCCATACAGAAAAGAAGGGGAGTTGATCAGGCAAATACTCTTCTGGTACCCATTGCAGGTAACCTGGGCTTCCTGCCAGGCTGGAGGATGCTGGATTTTCTTTGTGGCAAGATCAGGGGGTCCAATGTCTGGTAGATTTGGTGACTGGTATGGGAATGCTCACATCTGAGGAAATCCAAATGGGGCTGGAAACTCCTCAATTGCATATGTTCAGATATTTCCAGCTCCAGAATTATTACCAGACACTAGATAGAACTCCAATGATGGAGTCTCCCCTCACTAATGTTGAAAGGGAAATATTGGGTGCCAGGAGAAATGAAAGGGGGCTAATTATAAGGACAACCAAACTGGATAGGGATTTTTTCCCTAATACTACCCTCAAGGTCAGGCAGTGGTGGGAAAAGGACCTTAGCATCCAAATAACTGATGACAACCGGGAATCAGTGTTGGGATCACACATAGGGCTTCTTTTATGTAATAAATTTAAAGAAATGCAGTACAAATCTATACACCAGTTATATTACCCTCCAAGTGCTGTACATTAATTCTACCCAGGAGTATCCCCGAATTGTGGGAAATGTGGGGTGGTGAAGGGGGACCTTTTTTCACTATTACTGGGAATGCCCTCAATTGGCCCCATTTTGGAAGGGGGTTGATTGCTCAGGAGTTGGCGTGGATGAGTGGTCAGCCTATAGCAATGTCCCCTCTGTCACTGCTGTTCAGAATGGAGGAGGATGGAGAGAGTGCATGGATTCCATACCTTAGGGTGGATAAGGGTCCTCCTGACTATTGCACAACAAGGGATTCAGGATCTGTGGGTTACGGGTGCTGTTCCAACATTAGACCAATGGAAGGGATTAGCAATCCAAGTCCTAGTGATGGACAGGTTGATTTACATACTAAGGGATAGAGAGAAGAGGTTTCTTGATGACTGGGGTAAATTCTTGGACACTGTCATGGCTGGGGACACAAGGATATTGAGGGATGGAGGGGGGGTAAGGATCATAAGCTCCACTGCAAAGGGAAGAAAAAATTACTCACCTTAGTAATGCTGTTTCTTCTAATGGAGTCTTGCTATATTATGACAATTGCAGTTTGTCCCACCATTAGAACTGCTCCGGAGGTGAAAAAGTTAACTCCCATTCTAAGAATGGAACTTGGAGCTCGAGCTCGGTTAGAGAAGCTCTGTCTGGGTTATTTCAAACCTAAACTGTCAGATCTTTACGAGCAAAACTCACTAAGGTCTGTGTGGAAGCTGTAACCTACACTAGCCAACTGGCTACCTGACTATTAACACATATTCCTGGTCCCAACACAAAGACTCAAGTCAGGGGACCAGAAGTAATAATATAATATAAGCAATAATATGAGACAAAATAAAAACATCACACCCCAAAACCCCAAGAAGGGGTGGAAAACATATAATGGGCAAACTAGCGACCACACTAGGCTGCCCACCCCATACCCAAGTAGAAGTTCTGAGAGGGGCAGGCTGGGGGGGAGGTCATAATATAGCAAGACTCCATTAGAAGAAACAACATTACTAAGGTGAGTAATTTTTCTTCAAACAACATGAAGTCTTGCTATATTATGACAATTACAGACTACACAGCAGTACTCTCCTTGGAGGGACAGAACCTACTTAGGAATAGGCTCCTGAAGCACAGCTGTGCCAAACCGAGCATCTCTCCTGGCCTGGACATCCAGGGAGTAATGCTTGGTGAAAGTGTGTACCGTTTTCCAGGTAGCTGCTTGACATGTCTCTAAGATAGGGATGTCTCTTGCAGCAGCTAGAGACGCGGCTGTACCTCTGGTATAATGAACCCTCAGGCCAGAAGGGGGAACTTTCCCCAGTTTCTGATAACAAAATTGGATACAAGAGACAATCCACCTGGCAATTGATCTCTTAGTGGCAGGTCTCCCTTTTCCGACCTCACCATAAGTGAGAAAAAGTTGGAGGGATTCGAACCTGTGACCCTTGGTACGTTCTATATAGTAACTTAGGGCCCTCTTAACATCTAAACTGTGCAATCTCCTCTCGCCAGAGGAGGAATGTTCAGTGAAAAACACTGGAAGGGAGATTGATTAAGATGGAAATCTGAAACCACCTTAGGCAAAACCTTCCTGTTAGTCCTGAGGACTACCTTATCCCTGTGGAAAGAAATAAAGTCAGTTTCTACTGACAGGGCTTGCAACTTACTTATGCGCCTGGCAGAAGTGATAGCCACTAGGAAAACAGTTTTCCAAGTTAAGTACTTAAGCTCTGCAGAAGACAGAGGTTCAAAAGGAGGTTGCATTAACTGGGCAATGCAAACATTAAGGTCCCAGGCAGGGGCCGGATCCCTAAAAGGTGGATTAGAATGAAGTAATCCTTTAAAAAACTTGGAAAATACAGGGTGAGCGGAAAGAGAGGAGGGCTTTCCTGCTGAAACAAAAGCAGAGACAGCTGCCAAATGTACTTTCAGGGTAGCTGGTCTCAGTCCCAAGGAATTAAGATGGACCATACAGTCCAAAACAATGGGCAAATCAGCAGATTCCGGGGAAATATGTTTCCCAGAACACCAAATGGAAAACCTTTTCCACTTAGAATTGTAAGTAGCCCTAGTGGAAGGCTTCCTAGAAGCCTTTAGGATTTCAAGAACACCCTGAGAAAGGTGTAGGTCAGCAAATTCTAAGTCCTCAAGAGCCAGGCCTTGAGGTTGAGGGATTTGAGGTTCGGATACCAAACTCTCCCTGTGCACAGGTTAACAGGTTGTGATTCCTGGGAGACACAGGGGAAGATGGACTGCTAGTGACAGAAGGAGTGGGTACCAGGGCTGCCTGGCCCAATCTGGGGCAATCAGAATCACCCTGCAAGGCTGGGATCTGATTTTGACTAGCACCTTGAATAGGAGAGGAAGGGGAAAGGCATAAAGAAACTTCCCTTCCCAATCTAGGAGAAAGGCATCCAGGGGGACTGAGCCCAAAACTGGGGCCTGCAACAGAACAGTGGAAGTTGGTGATTGTCTGGGGCTGAAAAAGATCTATCTGAGGGTGCCCCATCTGGCAAAACTATCCCCAGTACTTGAGGATCCAGAGACCATTCGTGATGGCCCTGGAAATCCTGCTGAGAGCATCTGCTAGGACATTGTCCTTTCCTGGAAGGTGAACTGCTATGAGGGAAGTGTTCAGGGAATAGGCCAGAGACCACAACTTCATTGCCTCGGTGCACAAGGCCGAAGACCGAGTGCCCCCCTGCTTATTGATGTACCACATTGTTGTGGTGTTGTCCGTTCTGACTTGTACCACTTTGTTCTGAACAGACGCAGAAAACACTTGAAGTGCTAAAAAGACAGCTCTGAGTTCCAGCAAATTGATGTGGAGCAGAGATTCCTGAGGGACCACACTCCCTGGGTGGAGAGGTCGCCCATGTGGGCTCCCACCCCAGGAGGGAAGCATCCGTAGTGAGGGTCAAGGAGTGAAACAGAGGAATGAAGGGGACCCCCAGTCTTAAATTGCTCTGATCCTGCCACCACTGGAGGGTCTGGATCAGGGTCCAGGTCACTGGGACCAACTTGGAAAGGGGGTCTCTTCTCTGAGACCAAAAGGCTCTCAAGTGAAACTGAATGTCCCTCATCTGAAATCTTGCTCCTTGCACTACAGCTGTGGACGCAGCCATGTGCCCCAGGAGCTGCAAAAAGTGTCTTGCTGGTCGAGAGGCCTGCAGAGTGAAGGAGGAGGCCAGAGCCACCAAGTTCCTTACCCTCTCTAAGGGTAGGAAGGCTCTGGCCTGCTTTGTGTCCAATTCTGCACCTATGAAGGTGAGCACCTGAACTGGTTCCAGAACTGATTTTGGAAGATTGAGCAAGAAGCCCAGGGAGGTGAGCAGCTGCTGGGTAACTTGCAGGTGAGATCTTACTTGTTCTGGGGACTGGCCTACAATGAGCCAGTCATCCAGATAGGGAAAGACAGCAATCCTTTGCCTTCTTAAATGAGCCACTGCTACTGCCAGACATTTTGTGAATACCCTTGGGGCAGAGGTGAGGCCGAAGGGCATTGCTCTGAACTGGTAGTGACCTGAGGGCAGTTCGAATCTGAGGTACTTTCGGTGGGAGCTTCTGATTAGGACGTGAAAATAGGCATCCTTGAGGTCCAGGGAGGCTAGCCAGTCCCCTGGCCTTAGAGAGGGTAAAATCATTGCCAGAGTTACCATTCTGAACTTTGGTTTCAAAAGGTGTTTGTTCAGATATCTCAGGTCTAAAATGGGACGCCATTCTCCTGTCTTTTTTGGGGTAAGGAAATATCTGGAGTACAGACCCTTGCCCTGGTGTAGGGGAGAAACCCTTTCTACAGCTCTGAGAGCCAGGAGGGTTGAGACTTCTGTTTCTAAAGTAAAGGTCTCTAAAGAGTTTGCAGGTGGGAAAGATCTGATTCTCATCTTTGGGAACTTTTTGAAGCTGAGAACCAGACCCTGGCTTACTACTTCCAGGACCCACTTGTCTGAAGTTAGAGACACCCAGTTCTGACTGAAGTAAGCCAACCTGCCCCCTACAGGTAAAGGAGAATCGGCCCTGGGCACCCCATCAGGTGTCTGTTTGGCAGGTGCTTAGGCTGAGGGTGTGAGCAGGCCTGCCCACACCCCGTCTGCCTCTCCCTCTGAAGAACCCCCTCTGAGCATAAGCAGAGGAGGCCTGGGTTTGGTAAAAAGGCCTGTGAAAAGGCCTACCTCTACCCCTGGGGGCCTGCCTCTGAGGAGTGGCTTGCCGCTCCTTAGCATGAGCACTCTTATAGGTAGTCCTATATTCATCCATTTTCTTCATATAATTCTCTGTCTGCTCCCCAAACAGAGAATTTCCAACCACAGGAAAATCCATAGCCTTAGTCTGGGTATCCTGTGACAAGCTAGTACACCTGAGCCACGCCAACCTGCAAAAAGCTACAGACGTAGCCATGACTCTAGAGGATACATCATTAAAATCCACAGCAGCATGAAACTGCACCTTAGATGCCTCAATGCCATCAGCAGCCACCTGTTCCAGCTCACTAGCAAGCTGGCCAGAGGCCTGTTTGGCCAAGGCCATGACAGTGTCCCATCTAGATTTCTGATACCTTGCTACATAAGCCATGTAATTTGCTTGCCTGAGTCCCAAGGATGCTGCCATGTATTGTTTTTTAGCCATTGCATCAATCTTCCTGGAATCCTTGTCAGGAGGATGTGAAGCCAAAGAAATATTAGCTTTATCACAGGCTGCAGCCTGAACCACACCACGTGACTGCATTGCTGTGAAAGGAATTCTGTATCAGGACCTGACAGAGTGTACCTCCTGTCCATCTTTTTGTCCACAGGAGGCACAGAATTAGGAGTTTTTAAAATTTTTATTGTCTGTTTCCTAAATGATTTATGCAAGGAAATAGACAATCTCCTAGACTCTGGAATATCCATCATTTCTACAAAATCAGGTTCCTCTTGTTCATCCACAGCTTCCTCCAATGGAAGCTGGAGGGTTTCAGCAACTTTTTTGTAAAACATAAAGTGAGAGGGGGACTCAGAAAGCAAAGGGGGAGATTCTAAAGGTCTGTCTGGGGAGATGTCCGGTTCAATGGGCACACCCAGACTCTCAAAGTCACATTCATACTGTTCATAATCATCCTCCCCCTCCTCTGGTTCATAAAACTCTTCAACAACATATTCCTGAACCGGTGGAACCGACCGAACCGACCTTTTACCAGACAGTGGCGGTTTAGACGGAACCGGAGAAAGTGACTGGACAATCTGAATAGCTCTTGCTATCTCTGCAGCAGTTGGAGAAAGAATTTTGGGCTCCACACCTGCTGATTTTCTTGTTTTCTTCACTGGAACTGGCTCCTCTGAGCCAGCTTTACGTTTGCCCGAGGAAGTCTCGCCCTGGTCAGAGGGCACTCCCTCCGGTTCGGTTGGCACCGAACTGGGCTGGCCATCCGGGTCAGCGGACTTTTTGGCCTCTCGTTCCCTGAGCCTGCCAACTCTCTTATCCAGGGTGGCTGCAGGGAAATTTTTACAAATCTGGCAGTCTGAATTGAGGTGGTCAAACCCCAGACAATATACACATGTGGTGTGTGGGTCAGCCTTGGCAAAGACTTCCCCACAGGCATCACAGTGTTGAAACCCAGTGGGCCCGGTTTTTCTTTTGGGTTTTTCAGACATAATGCCAGCCCTAACCAAAAACTTGCCCTTTTAAGCGAGTGAGTGCCAGGCAAGACACCCTTATCGGTTCCTAACGTGTCACGGGTCTTGGGAAAAAGCGTAATGAAATCCGTTTTTTAGAACCGATAAGAACCGGGAACCGCACTCTAAAACCTTCAATTCAAGTTTTAAAACAAGCTGATCGGTTCAAAACCGAACCGATAACATTTACAAGTTCCACACAGAAAATAAACTGAAATTACTTACGATACCACAGACAGAGCTTGAACCGAACGGTTTTGCGGTTAAAATAATAATATTCTCGGTTGATTTGAACCGAGAAAACACTGTTTAAACCGAGAAATGAACTGAGCAGTAGGAGAAATCTCCGGAGCGACTGTTCAGTGAGGTGGAGTAAAGAATCTGACAGTTTAGGTTTGAAATAACCCAGACAGAGCTTCTCTAACCGAGCTCGCGCTCCAAGTTCCATTCTTAGAATGGGAGTTAACTCTTTCACCTCCGGAGCAGTTCTAATGGTGGGACAAACTGCAATTGTCATAATATAGCAAGACTTCATGTTATTTGAAGGGCCTTTGATGTGGGACTCACTTATGAAACCCAGTCTGGGATTGTGGAGTTATGTGGTTGGAGGGGTGGGAGATTCAATACGGGAACACAAATACTGAATTATTTAGTATTATAAAATGGGGACACAAAATCCTGCTTTCTGTTTGGTTGTTACCTGTGCATCAAATCCATTTGATGCACAGGTAAAAACAAGATCAGAAAGGCAGGACCACAGTAAAATGAAAGAGATCAATGAGACATTAGAACGTTGTTTTATTTTAAAAAGTTGCCATGTTTTTCCATCATTAACATGGTTCATCAGTGTTACGGAGTGAACTGTACAAGCACCAAAACCCTAAATTCATACAAAGGAGCAGCCATAGACAAATAGGGTTCAGACCCACATCCATCAAACATTTAAATGTAAATAAAACCTTGTATTTACTTTTTTTCTGTACTGCCAATCACGCTACCACTTCCACAGCATGTCCCATCCCTTCACCGTCTCAGCTTGTATAAACCAATGTCCATGGACTTCACTGTGAATTTTCAATTAGTAACACCGCTCCCACCAACACTGATTGGAACAAACAGGCTGAGACACTGTGACCCGGAAGATGCCTTTTGGGAACCTGACACAGTTTGACCCACAGTGCGCATATTTTTTTTTTCTTCTTTTTTTGTTCAACCAGACTGGGGCAGGGAACCACAGTAAACTAAAATACACATAAAACATTTCCCCCTGCTTTTGCACTGCTGTTTCTACTACTCCCTGCCTGATCCTGCTGGAGTTTCAGTCCAATTCTGCTGTCTCGGGCCATAGTTCAATTAAAACAAAAAGAAATCACAGATACACATGTGACAGTCTCTCCCTCTCTTCAGTAAAACCACACACCAATATACATGGGGGGTGTAGGGAGGGTGCTGCTGCAGCAGCAGCAATACTGATGGTAGTAAAGAACAAACTTGCTACATCACATGTATGACGTCATTGCAAATAGGCAGATGGATTATTTTATCATAAGTTCTCAAAAACAAATCACATGTTTTAAAATTTAAATTTTTTTTAACTGTAACAAGTAAAAAAAGTAGTTGCCTATTTTATAAGCGCAATAAGACACTCCGGGGTGTGTGCTGAACAGATATTACCGAACTTCCAGGTGCTGAAGGCACTTGGCCTGCGGCCTTGTGCCTTACTACGCCCCTGGGCATGCGGTAATATCTGTTCAACGCACACCACAGAGTGTCTTATTGCTTCACTAGTGGCTTATTGAAATGTGAATACAGTAACCTATTTATATAGTCTGTGAATCAAGTGGCATGAATGGCACAAGTGTATCTTCTTCTATTTTCTTATATGCAATGTTTATCTACTAACTACATGTTGTGGGGGTTATTATTAGGGGGTTTGTAATTATTAATTATCCTTGTAGTTTCTCTTTTTTGTTTCTGCACAAGAAAAGAGCTAATTTAAATGGGGATTTAATTGAATAACGGGTTTTGTTGTATAAGGGAAGTCTAGGCAAGGGAAATCTATTTAAGTCACAATTGTGGGTAGGATAATTTTAGGACTTAAATTGAATCCTAATTAATGTCTTGATGGATGCTAGTTAACATATTGAGAATTTGTTAAATCCCCTGCAGGCTAGTATTATCTGTTTACCTCGATTATGTGTTTTAAACTGTGTATGATGAGTTGTGCTAATGTTTTAACTTTATGTGTTTGTATATCGTATATACAATTCAATAAATATATGATACAAAAAAAATAAATACTTCACTAGGGTAAATAAGATACAGGAGAGGAGTATTTTTCAGAAGAAATGGTGCTCAAGAACAAGGGGACATGCTATGAAGCTGGGGGGTAGATTCAGGAGTGATGTGAGGAAATACTTCTCAGAAAGAGTGGTGGATTCCTGAAACAGCCTTCCAGCGGAGGTGTTGGGGATGAAAACAGTGGTGGGAATCAAGAATGCATGGGATAAGCACAAGGAAATAACAGTGGAAAGTAAGGGTGGAAGGAGAAAGAGCCGTAGATTGGGTACGATTTGCAGTAATAGTGTAGGTAGGGAGGAATGGGCAAACCAGATGGGGCCAAGCAATCCTTATCTGCCATCAAATTCTATGTGCTTCTATGTTTACTTATTCCCAACCTGATATCATAAAACTGTGCTTGTAACATCATAGTTATTACCACAGCAACAAACTGTGATAGCAAAACACTTTATGATTTAAAGTAGGGAGTGCAGTGTCAGTGGCTCAGCAGGTTGCACACTTACCTCTGAGGCCAGAAGATCAAAAGGTTGTGGGTTTTAACCCCACACCAGGCACTTGGGGGAAAAATCCCAGTACTGACACTAATGCATCATGAGGGGGATGCTGCACTCCTAAGGTGCTGTCTTTCGGATGAGACATTAATTGAGGTCCCACCTGCCTATTCTGGTGGTTATTCAGGTGGACATCAAAGGTCCCATGGCACTTCTCAAAAAGAGTAAGGGAATTTCCCCGGTGTCCTGGCCAAATTTCCCCCATTCACTAAAAATACTACCAACAGCTTAATCTGGTTCAATTTCAGTTGGTTACCATCTGCATCCCCCCCCTCCGGCTCACCCCTGAAAAGGGGACTTGTAGTCTCAGTGGGCCTACCCGGTCAACAAAATTCAATCGATCAATAAGTTGTAAGGGCAGATGAACTCAAAGGGATAAAAATCCTTATTTTGTGGGAACATCCTCAGTAATAAATAAGGAGCAGGAAAGATGTATAGACAGTAAATGAAACACAAGCTGAACTGTGCCTATTATGTTTTCCAATGTTTTCTTAGAGGTGCCAGTATATCCTTTACAATAATTGTCCTATGCACCCAGTGTCCATTGGGCTAAGCACCCTCAAACCACCTGTTCAAGGGTTGGGTTCCCTTTTTTCCTTTCTCATGTTATAAAAATGTTATATTTTCTGGAACATGTGGGTTGAACTAGTGCATTTTGTATGGTCCCAGGTTGGTCCCTTGAGTCAGGACTTGTATGGATATGTCCCCTTTTGTTCCTGTTCAGAACCAATTGTTCACTCTCTGTGTCCTGGTATGGAACTAGTGTACTGCTGACTGTATTTACCCTTTGCATCTGGTGTCCCCAGTTGGTGCTTAAATAAAAATAAAGTTTAAAAAAGATTTAGTAAACCAGTACTAAACAAAGGCAAACATGAATTGATTCATCCTTCTTTTTAAAGTTAAAACATTTATTAAAGTATCCATTTCATCAAACTATATTCAAGAGGAGACATACAGTACATATAATACAGATAGAAAACATGCAATCAGACTCTTAGTCCAAGTTCATAACTGAATAATTTAACATGAGTATCAGTTCAACAAATACAGCAACAAATGAAAGTCTAAGATATCAGTTCTATAAAGAGTCGCACAAAGTCCAGCATGTTAACTGATCTTGTTTAAGATAAATCTGTAGAAACACTCAAAGCAGGTCTCATAAAGATAAATACAGTAGCATTCCATGAATTGTATTCATATTGTAATAACCAAAGCAGTAAAAACACAACGATATCCTTCCCCTCAAATTACTGCCACTCTAGTTCTCATCACTACTGCCAGAGAGAACAAATTTATATCCAAGAAAAAGATGAAGCTCATGATCCACAAATACTATTTTATAAAGCATGTAAGATATCAGTCATCCTGCTGAGTGTTTATGTTGCATAGAATTATATTGATTAACTATTAACTGCCACAGAAGGTGGAAGGGTATCTTGGGGGTAAATCCTTAACTGCAGGGGTACATAGGTGTTACAAAGTTGAGAATGTCAAATGACCTTTCCATTTAATCTGACAGGTCCAGAGCTGATTTAAAGTAAGTGACTACGCTGTTCAAATTATGCAAGACTGACAGATTTTCTTCCCAGTCACAATAATATGAAAAGTGGAGATGTGGGGATATTCACTGAGAGGGCCTGAAAACTTACCTTCAAAATCTGGGCCCCAAAGTCCCAAGTATTAGCACAAGCCCATAAAATATATATGAGAGTGGCTTGAGATTGCCCACATCTCCAACATGTCGACTGGGGAATAACTCATTTATTATATAAAACCTGTGATGTATGGTACCAAAATGTAAATTTCCTTTTGGATGTGGTAGTCCTGTAAATTATTTTGAAATTATTTCATGTGAAATGGCCCCAAGAGATGCAGCATCTTGTTTTCATGGAGGTCCCAAGGAAGATAGCAGCAGTCAACAGGTTAATACTGACCAGAAGGAATAGGTACATACAGGCTAAACTATAAACAAAACAGAAAACTGTAACGGTAATTACATCCAAAAAGTAATCAAAGCAAGCTAACAAAGTGAGGTCACATCAAACAAAGAGCATGAGCATTGTTATGCAGTGGGATCATGCTAGGGGAGAGAGGGATTCTGAACCAAAATTATACAGGGAGCTCTAAGAGGGCTGGAAAATCTGGACTTGAACACTTGCAAGCAAACAGCATTTCTCAGCTAGAGTGGGAGTTTGTTCCAGGTGTCTGGTGCTGCAGATGCAAATGTCTTTCTACCAAATTCACACCTCATCCTGGTAATTGAAAATGTAGGTAAGGCAAATGTATTTGTTTGGTACCCATCCCAAACAGCTCTGGGTGTGATACAGAGGTAATACATGTAGGCTTACAAAAAAACAAGAATCATAACAAGTAAAAACTTAAGAAAACAAGGTAAGTGCTGCTGTCAGACTGAGTAGCCACTGTTTGTCAGTATGAGGTGGGCTAAAAGATAACCGGGGGTTTTCCTTGTGCTCAGTTATACAACAAGGAAAGTCAGAGGTAGTCACCTCTGCTTTAGGAGTTTGCCCAGTTAAGCTGGTCATACATCAGACAATGATGGGTAGATCATCCATAGGAGAGGATGAACCTGCACAACCTGTACAAACTACCCAGGAGCAACAGAAAGGTTTTGTTTTCACAGTGGTGTATCATGTTTCCATAATCAGTAGAAGGGAGTAAGAAGTGGAAGACCACCTGCTTTCTCACATTAGCACTGAGGCAGCATTCAGACCTATAGAAAAACTTGAGCTTGGGCCCTACAGTTATTAAGATGTGATAAACGTGCCTGCTCTATGTAAGTGATGCATTAAGTCTGATTCCTAGATATTTGAATACATTGGCTTGCTCAATAGTGCTGCCATCAGATACAATAACTTAATTGACAACCTGGGCATTTAGGGGACACCTTGGGAAATATGCATACAGAAGTTTATGTTTATACAACAAGAAATTCCAACTTCTGTCTGATGTTTGTGAAGCTAATACAGGGGCTCACAGGAGACATTTGAGCTGCACTCTGCTTAACAAACACCACACAGATGCACCCCTTGAAATACTACTTTAACCTTTTGTTAACAACCTGGGCATTATAAGAACCACCCGCCATTTCCCCAGCATCCAACAGAAAAACCTCAACCGCAGAGGGTAGTTAGTCCAGGAGGTTGGCAGGTGGCTTGGAGGGGCAAATCGGGTGCCCCATCACTCTCTGCTCTCCAACATATTACCTCCAAAATCATATAAACACTACAAACAGGTATCTGCCTCTATCTCTGAAATCAAACAAAGAGGCAGAAGACACTGCAGAGCAGGACACTGCAGCACAGGAGCTAGCACAACAAAACTCACCCAAATCAGGAACCAAAACAAAAAAAGCAAAAAGGAAATCCAAAAAACTTCTGATCATAGGAGACTCCATGATTCGGGCAGTTGATACCCATCTCCAGCCAGGGGTAATGGTCAGATGTCTCCCAGGTACATCAGCATGGAGAGACACTGACCACATTGCTAAAATTATTCACAAAGCAGGAGAAAACATTGATGTCCTAGTACACATAGGGACTAATGATCTCGCCAGCCAGTCAGTTGTGGAGACCAAGGAACACCTGACCAGGCTGGGTGACAAACTATCATCTATTTCATCCGGCATCTCCTTCTCTGAGATCCTGCCAGTCTGAGAGAGGGGAGCAGATGGATGGAAGGTCAGAGAAGGGGAGATAAGGTAGCTGAACATGTGGCTCAAGGGCTGGTGCCAGGAAAAAGGACACAGATTTGTAGGGAACTGGCAACAGTTCTGGGAGTGAAAGTTCTTTAAATTTGATGGACTGCATCTGACTAAGGAGGGAGTCAGTGCATTGGGGCAGAAGTTTGATGTCTTTGCAGAATATTTAAACTAGCAAATGGGGAGAGGGGTGCAGCACCCCATACGTCGAATGGGAAGAACACCCTCCCCTCAGCTAGTGGTCAAACAGGGATTCAGCATGTTTGCAGTTCATTTGCATCACCAGGTAAGAACAAAGGTTTGTCTCCCCATACGATGCACAGGGGTAATGCCAAACCTCACCCAACAACTAACACACCAAAATCTGGCCAATGGAAAATCATGTACATAAATGCTCACAGCCTGGGAAATAAGATCCCAGACCTGCAGGCAATAATGTCAGAGGCTAAACTGGACATAGTAGCAATTGGTGAGATGTGGTTTACCAGTAACCACACTTGGGAGACTTCAGTACCTGGCTATGTATTGTTCAGAAGAGATCGAGGTGCAAAAAGGGGAGGAGGAGTGGCCCTGTATGTCAATGAAAATATCAAAGCTACAGAAATTCAAAATACACATAAGGAGCCAGAAGAACTGTGGGTCACCCTGAAACAGGAAATGGGACAGCCATAAGAACTGGGGTTGTCTACAGGCCCCAGACCGGGGAGGACATAGACATTACTGTTAGAAGATATACAAAACATGACAGCTAAAGGGAGGTTCTGATAATGGG
The DNA here is from genome assembly GCA_016271365.2 of Neoceratodus forsteri. Taxonomy (NCBI): domain Eukaryota; kingdom Metazoa; phylum Chordata; order Ceratodontiformes; family Ceratodontidae; genus Neoceratodus; species Neoceratodus forsteri. The sequence goes on along the minus strand of CM028130.1, from coordinate 1,056,585,801 downwards.
AGACTTCAACATGCCAGATACAGATTAGTCAATACCAGCAGGAACATCTGCCAGAACTAGACACATAGTGGATTCCCTGCAGGGGGAGGGCCTCAAACAACTGGTACAGCAACCCACAAGAGACAGGGCTATCTTAGATCTAGTACTGACTAACAGGAAGGGATCACAGATCTCCAGGTAAAAGGTCACCTGGGGGCCAGTGACCATCACATGGTATGGTTCAATTTGGCTACTACATCTAAATCATCCCATTCCAAGGCAAAAATATGGGACTTCAGAGGAGCTGACTTTGATAAGATGGCCAACAGAGTTAAGCTAGCCCTGGCAAAAAGAAACACAGGTGAGGGGGTACAGGCAAAGTGGGCAAGCATTAAGGATGCAATACTTGTAGCAACATCCCATTGTGTTAGACAGAAAAGGAAGTGCAAAAGAAGAAGGAAACCACTTTGGTTCTCAAATACAGTAGCAGAAAAGGTCAGAGCCAAAAGGCTGGCCTTCAGCAAATATAAGGGAACACAGCGGGATGAAGATAGGGAGGCATACCAAACTGCCCTAAGGGAAGCAGGAAGGCAGTAAGGCAGGCAAAGTCCCAAACTGAGGAAACACTAGCACGAACAGTAAAGAAGGTGACAAGACTTTCTATAGATACATTAGTGAAAGCAGAAAGTCCAGAGGGGTATTGCTAAGCTTAATGGAGAAAAGGGAGCATGTGAGGAGGAGGACCCTGTAAAGGCATCTATCCTAAATAGATACTTTTGCTCAGTATTTACTGAAGAGAAAGTAGGGCAGGGCCCACAGCTCAGCATCATGGACACGGGGGAAGGGAGGTGAGCACTACTCCCTTCACAAAAGAAAAGGTCCTACAAGAGCTTGCTAAGGTCAGGGTGGATAAGGCAATGGTACCTGATGGCATACATCCCAGGGTACTTAAGGAGCTAAAGGTGGAACTAGCAGAGCCATTAGCAGAACTGTTTAGTGAGTCTCTGAGCACAGGAGAGGTCCCAGAAGACTGGAGAAGGGCTCATGTGATCCCGCTCCACAAGAGTGGTAGCAGGGAGGAGGCGGGGAACTACAGACCACTCAGTCTTACCTCAGTAGTGGGCAAGATTATGGAGGCACTCCTTAAGGAAAGGATAGTGCAACACCTGGAATCCATAGGGGCACAGGATCCAAGACAGCATGGGTTTACAAAAGGAAGGTCCTGTCAAACTAATCTCATAGATTTCTTTGATTGGGTAACCAGAGTGGTGGACCAAGGGGGAGCAGTTGATGTCGCCTACCTTGACTTCAGCAAAGCTTTTGACACTGTCCCACATAGAAGATTGATAAATAAGCTGGGTAGGCTTGGGGTGGGTCAGAAGTTGGTCAACTGGGTGGCAAACTGGTTGACGGGCAGAAAACAGAGAGTGGTGGTAAATGGTATACAGTCAGAAGAGATGCATGTCACAAGTGGGGTACCTCAGGGATCAGTCATGGGGCCAGTCCTCTTCAACATCTTCATTAGTGACCTTGCAGATGGACTAGAGGGTAAGGCTTGTCTGTTTGCAGATGACACCAAGATCTGCAACAGAGTAGATGATCCAGATGGGGTGGGTAGAATGAGAAGAGATCTGGATAAACTAGCAAAATGGTCAGAAGAGTGGCAACTGGGATTTAATGCAAAGACGTGCAAAATCATGCACATAGGGAAGAGAAACTCTGAAGCCACCTATAGGCTGGGAGGGGAGTTGCTAGCAGTACAAAGGAAGAAAGAGACTTGGGCATCATCATCACTGATGACCTGAAATCATCCCAGCAAACCTCTAAAGCAGTAGGTAAGGCTAGGGGGGTGTTAGGGTGTATTAGTAGGAGTATCACAAGTCGTAAGAGGGAGGTAATAATCCCTCTTTACAGGACACTGGTTAGGCCCCATCTGGAGTACTGCGTGCAGTATTGGAGGCCACACCTTCACAAGGACATTAACCAAATTGAGGCAGTCCAGAGAAGGGCAACCAAAATGGTGCAGGGACTGCATCAGAAGACATATGAGGACAGATTAACAGAGCTCAATATGTATACTCTTGAGCAAAGGAGGAGAGAGGTGATATGATCGAGGCATTCAAACACCTTAAGGGCATTAACAAGGTGAAAGAGTCTAACATGTTTAAATATAAGAAAATAGCAGGACAAGAGGACACAGCATGAGATTAGGGGGCCGATTAGGGGAATGTGAGGAAATTTTTTTCACAGAAAGGGTGGTGGATGCATGGAATGGCTTACCACAAGAAGTGATGGCTATGAATACAGTGCAGGGCTTCAAACAGGCATGGGATAGGCATAAGGGAGCAATACAAATGACTATGAATAGATAGGCCACTGACAGAGCAAAGGCCGATGGCACATTTATAAGGTAGAAAAAGAAATGGGCAGACTGGATGGGCCTTGCGATCCTTATCTGCTGTCAACTTCTATGTTTCTATGATTTAGGGGACCGTAGTGGACACCTGGGGAACATATATACCAAATTATGTTTCTGCCACAGGAAATTCCAAAGTAATAACTTTTTCTGTCTAATGTGTGTGAAGCAAATCCAGGTACTGGCAGGATACATTCCAGGTGCACCCTGCTTCACAAACATCACACATATGCAGCCCTTGAAAACCATTTTCACCTCTTTTTTTTTTTTTTTTTTTACAACCTGGGCATTTAGGTGGCTTCCTGGGACATCTCAGGAAACATGTATACTGAATTTCATGTTTATACCACAAGAAATGTCAGTTATAACTTCTTCTTCTGCCTGATGTTTGTAAAGCTAATTCAGGGCCTCACAGCTGACATTCGAGCTGCACTCTGCTTTACAAACAGCACACAGATGTACCCTTTGAAAACCACTTAAGGGACTTCAGTGGACACCTTGGGGAACATGTACACTGGGTTTCAGCTTAATGTAAACAGAAAATGCCAATGTTGCCAGCCATTTTGTGTGATGTATGCCAAGCAAAGACAGGCTGTCAGAGCAGAAATCTGTCCCAGGATCTTGACAGCCATCACACAACCCCCAAAACAAAACACTTCCCCCTTTTCTGTAGCAGCATGGTCTTCATGGGTATTTAGGGGACACCTTGGGGAACATGTATTTGAAATTTCTTATTTATACCACAAGAAATGTCAGTTTATACTGCTTCTGTTTGATGCTTGTGCTGCAAATACAGGTCCTGACAGGAGACATTTGAGCTGCACTTTGTCTAACAAAAATCACACAGATGTACTCCTCAAAAAAACACTTTAACATTACTTTTGTAACCTGGGTACTTAGCAGCTGTCAGAGGAAACCTTGGGGAACATGCACAGTATCTGGAATTGCTTGTTTATACCACAATAATTGTTAAAGTTATTACTGCTGTTTGGGGGACCCATGACTCCTCTTCATTATTGTCATTTTGAAACACAGAAGTTGAAAATGTGATTTTATTACTCGGCATAGACAGTACCATTTCATCATATGCATAATGTACTACTATTGCTGGTACCCACTTGGTGCCCTACAACCTGCCACTCACTGTCATGGGGTCCTCATAATGGTCCCCTTCACAGGTCAGGGATCAGTGCTCGTGGCAATGGTGTGCCATATGGCATCAATGGCAGTACTGTACTCTTCTGAGTGGCCTCCCTCCTCTTGGGACCTCTGTGAGAGTAATAGTCAACCATTCTGCATCCAGTAATGATACAAGATTGAACATTGCTTTTTTTTATTCTGTGCATTGCACTGCTAATTCACATGCACATTACGTGTATTACAAATATTAAGTATTAAAATGTGCACGTACTGTACTCATTCTGTTGAAATTCAGTACCCAGTAACACACTGCAAGGGTACAGTGAACACCCACCCCTGTGTGCCAATGAATCTCACTATGAAGTGGCTTGGAGGTGTTGGCTGTCCTGATTCAGCCATTTTTATAACACCTGTACTGTACAATGTGTTTTATGGTTCTCATTCTTGGGGGGATCTCAGGGTGTCCACTACAGTAATGTTTGTATTAATAGTTTGTCTTTATCCAATGTTGGTTGTGGGTTATTGTGTGCATGTACTGTAATTAGTTATTTTCTTAGTTGCATCACTCTTGTGCATAAGTATGTACTGTAAGTGTACAGGTATTTCATCTAGGCATAACGTGACTCTCCCCAGCATCAGTGATGGTCCACTTTGTACTGCACTGTACTTTGGGTATGACCTCAAAGTTTCACGTAAGGGGTTTTATACCAAAAACCATTATGTCACAAAATAGTATTGCATCTGGCACTCAGCATTTTCTCTCTGCCCCTATCGAAGTCACACCTTAAACATTTGCTACAGTATCTAACCATTGCATCCTGCCTGTGTACTCCCATTCTCCATTTACTCATTTCAGAGGTCTACAGCTCAGTTCCATGTGATAATAGCGAAGGAAAAACAGCAAAGGATAAACAGCTACTAGCAAAACAGCGAATGCATTTTTTCGGGGGGCTTTGCCACACACACACACACACACACACACACATCCACACACACTTTCTATAGATAACCAACTCCAGGGGGGTTGCAACTCGAGGAGGGGGAAAATCCGTAACTTGCCAAAATGGCATGCGCTATTTTCTTTTCTCTGTTTATCCTTCACTATTATCACTGGACACCTATAGACCAGTCATCAAAATCTGAATAAGGTGACAACTGCTTTACCTCACACTAAGCACACTGTGATATTATCATGGTGACACAATGTCGATTTGTTTGTTGGTGGTTGGAAACTCCAAATTGTCCTATTGCAATTATCCCAATAGGGATAGAAATTTCTAGTTTGAGCTCCTTACAGTGGAGTAAAGTACTGTACAGGTATGTGTGTGCTTGTTTTAGACAATGCAGTACATTTTGGCCAGGCAGTGTAATTTCACAACATCTCTTCCTCCAGGGAACATTTTTGCACTCAGTGTGGCCAAACTGCTATAGTTCATGGTGGTGCTTTTTGAAGTACTGTACAGTTGCAGACAAAGACATGGGCAGATATTTTCCTTGCCTGCCTGCAGTACCACTGTGGTTTACAACAGAGAATCTCTTTTGACATATCGCGAAATATCTGGAAATACCTAACCTATCGATGATTGCTACTCAACACAAGTGCTTGCTTGTTTTATCACATTCAGTTTGGGCAGACAGTGATATTTCACAACATTCAGGCACTCCGGAGAGACAATAATGTCAGTGGTTGATTTCACTGGGAGACCAGGGTCTTGGATGTGTCCCCCTTTCTCCCATGAGCACTTAATGAAATGTGGCCACCATCCAGTTCGAACATCTGTTAAGTGTACAGGGTATATGTGATGTACTGTAGTTGGCTGTTTATGCTTAGAAATGTAAGGGCCCAAAGTAACCATCTGCCCTGGATCACTTCTGAATTCATTACCTGTCAATGAGCACGAGATCAAGCATGGACCGCATACAAGACCTCACACACCCAGTAAGATCTTCAACAGTATCGCGCACTCTGGAATGCCTGTATCTGCGTCACTTGCCTCACTAAAGCAGACTACTTCAACACCTCCTTCCATAACAACATAAATAGCCCTTCCAAATTCTGGAAGATCATCCATGCCTTGTTTTCCCCACCCTGCCAACCCCCCTCTCCAGACCTAAAAATTGGCTCCCACTTAATTGTTGACCCACCTGCCCTGGCTGTGGAATTCAATAACTTCTTCACTACCTGTGCCTCCTTCCAACTTGCAGCTCTCCTACCCATTGCTCTCCCACCCTCTAATGCTCCCCCTACTCACAATCCCCCACCACCTCATGCTTCACCTTTAAATCTGTCCACAATAGTGACACCCTGCGAGTATTACTTACCCTGAATCCCAACAAAGGAAAGAGCCTTATTGGCCTTGACCCTAAGCTTCTTCACCTTTCTGCGCACACTGTTGCTCACCCCTGACATATCTCCTGAATCTCTCCTTCTCGCACGCAACTGTACCCAAGATTTGGAAATCTGCTACTGTGGTCCCTCTTCCCAAAGGGGGTGACCCCTCAAATCCCAGCAATTTCCACCCCATATCCCTACTGCCTATCCTGGTTAAGGTCCAAGAGCACCTGACGCTGGATCAGCTCTCTAACTTCCTTAACTCCTCCTCCTTCTTTGCCCCTTCCCAGTCTGGCTTCCATAAAGACCACTTCATGACCACCTCCCTCCTCTAGCACACTGACTCCATTCTCACAGGGATGGACCAGGGTGCATCATCTCTGCCATCTTTGTCGATCTGGCTAAAGCCTTCGACGCTATCACCCACTCCCTCCTCCTCTTCAAGCTGACAGTGGCCAGCCACCGACTGGTTCCGGTCATACCTCACTGGCCGGTCCCAATCTGTCAGAGTTGGCAATTCAACTTCCCCCACTTACAATAAACACAGGTGTCCCCCAAGGCTTAGTACTTGAACCTATTCTCTTTTCCAGCTTCCTGAATGACTTCCCTGAAGCCTGCTCATCTGCTAGCATACGTATGTATGCAGACAACATCGTGATATTCTCCTCTGGGAGTTGCCCTGCTGAAGTGACTACCAGTCTTCAACTGGACTTCAACAATGTCCAGCATTGGTATAATGCTAACCAACTCTCTCTGAATGTCAAAAAAACAGTCTCTATGACCTTTGGCACCAGACAAAAGCTGTCCAGATTGGACTCCACCCGCAGCTTTCATACCTTGTCTGGGTCCAAACTGGATGATGTCCCCTCTTTTAAGTACTTTGGGCTATGGGCAGACAAAAATCTAGACTTTGGTGCACACGTTGATGCCATTCACAAAAAAACTCCTCCCCAAGACAGACACCGCAACTGCCTGCCCATGCAAGCCAGGTATGAAATTTTCCAAAAGGTGATTCTCCCACTCTTCGACTTTGGGGACATTGTCTACAGTTCTGCCCCTAAGACCACCCTACCTAGGCTGGACACTCTCTTCAATTCCTTCTGCCGCTTTGTCCTTGGCTGCCCCCTCTCACCCACCACTGCAATCTTTATACCTCACTCTCCTTCCCTTCCCTTTCCTCACCACCAGGCATCTGTCCCACATCACTAAACTATTTAGGTAAATACTGGCTTGGCTCTCTGCCATCTTATCTGTCCTCCCTTTTGTCAATCCCCACCCCCACCTCCTGCTACTCACTTCAATCCTCAACACACAGAACGCTCTCCCTCCCACCACAGCGTACATCATCTGGTCACAATGCCTTCTCATACACATTCCCTAGCTCCTGGAACTCCCTCCCCCTCGAAATGCCCTCTGCCCAAACTCGGCAATCCCTTGCACACCTTCTTCGGAAGCACACAGTTCACTGCTGCAATTGCAACTAACCCTAACCTACCTATCCCCTTTTCTTTATCTATATCTATTTTCACACCCCTCTAGACTTCAGACACTAACTTTCCTACATCCCTTCTTCTACTTTGCCCACCCCTCCACCTCTTACATCCTCCACCCTTCTCCTCTCCCTCTCCTCTTACTCACCATCTCTATTTTCCTCAGCCTACTCCCTGTCCCCCTTGCAGGGTTCTCTGACATCCTCCATCGATCCTTCTCCCCCCATCCCCATCTCTGTTTTTCTTCAGCTAGCTCCCCATCCCCCTTGCAGGGTTCTCAACATCCTGAAGGGGAGAATACCCTGGCTATCCATTCCGCCTCCTCCTTCTCCTCCTTAAACTTCTACCTCCATATATTCTGAAGTAAGGATAACATCTGATGCCTAGAAACCCTCTCTACCTTATTATAAGCACTTACATCCCTTGCCTGCCCCAACTCTTTAAATACTAGCACTGTTCTCGGCTACCTGTTCACTCTCTCATTCTAAAACTGGGTTCATCACTAGGATTAAATCTAATCTTGGGTCCATAAAAATTGTTGTCTTGGCATTATGAATTAGTGATGACTGTGTTATCAGAATATTTGCATATTATGTCCTGCTAGTTCTAATTATGTACTTGTTTTTATCATCTGGATTATATGAGAAATATATATGATTCTGTACACTGTTCTCTTGACTGCTGGTTTTCTCCTGCTCCTTATGTAACCCCCTCTCCCCCCCCCCAGGACACTTCTGGAAATGAGCTGTTCTCATAGTTCATGTTGCCTTCCTGGTGAATTTCTTCTAAATAAAATAAATAAATAATGATTACTTGCACAGTGTGTGACATGTGTATGGAAATGTCTTTGTGAATTCAGCTTTGTTTATAAAGTACAGTACATGTGTGTGGGTCTTATAAATGTGCTGCACATTTTTCCAGTGTCATTTCACAACATCCAGGCACTCAGTAAAGAAAAAAGACATTGGTGGAAATCTCAAGGAAGCCATGGCCTTGGATGTGTCTCCCTTCCCTCTGGAAGCACGTAATGAAATGTGTCCACCACCCAGTTGGAACATCTGTTTTGTGTATGTGTAGTGTAGTTTGCTGCTTATGCTTATTTGCACAGTGCATTACATGTGCTTGGAAATGTCTTTGTGAATTGGACTTTGTTTATAAAGTACAGCACATGTGTGAGGGTCTTATAAACATGCTGCACATTTTTGTTCTAGACAGTGTCATTTCACAACATCCAGGCACTAAGGAGAGAAAAAATGCCATTGGCAGAAATCTCTGGGAAACCATGGCCTTTGATAAGTTCCCCTTCCTCCTGGGAGCATTTAATGAAATGTTGTCTCACATCTCTGCTTTATACAAATTACTATTTATGTTATTGGTAGGGGTACATTTACTGAAATATTTTACAGTGTAATACATTTTTACACACGGTGCAGTACAGCATGCAATACATTTTTACATTTCACTGTGGCAGAAAACTTGAAAAGCATAACAGTGTATTAACAGATCCATCCACACCAATAGGAGTCATTAAAGCACACACAGCGTAGTATAAAAAAAAAAATATTTTCAAACAACAGATACAGTTTACAACTGTACCACACAACACATGCAGTATGTGATTTACATTCCAGTTGTGCACCCTGCTTGGCAACCACAACTTGCTACACTTTCTGCAAGTGTGCAGTGTATCTTCTGTGGTGTCTTCTTTTTATGGTCATCCAAGATTGTTTAATGGCATCAACAAGTCCTTGCTTTGTCAGTGGTTTTGTCTTTTTCTGGATAAATGTTTTCATGGCATGCCATCTCAATCAGATTTATATCTGAAGACCTGGTAGCACAAAAAAAATTAAACCCACTGTGATGGTCACTTTTTTTGTTAGCATTGCTGATGTGCATTACTCTGGTGGCATCCTGACCAAGTTAATTCCAACAGCAGCAATAACTGCTGCTAATGCAGTATGTTAGGGTAATTGTCTTGAAGGAAGCAATGTCCATCCTGATATTTCTACCTTATGTGTTTCTTCACTGCTCTAACAATGATATTTTCCTGAACGTATATTCACCAGCCTTGGTTCCTGTGGACATAAAGCAAGTACAGGTAAAGTGGCACAGTTCATGATATGAGACAGTACCTGTCATAAAAGTCTGGATCCTGCAATGTAGCATTAACCCTCAACAATGTGCTGTAGGCCACACCACTGGTTGGCTATGGAGCTTCAGACATGAAGCTTTAGAGGGTGTTTTGGTTTCACCTTCATGGAGTCCCTGCCTTTCTTACAAAATGCCTTAGAATTAAACTGCTCCAAAGATACTGTCATTTCACCTAAACAAATGACATCATGGAATAGCTCATTCTTGATCCATGTCCTGTCCAGCTCAAGTTGTTTCATTTTGTTTATGTCCTTGCTCATGGGGCAAAAGCTTTAGAAAAGAAAAGATACATAATGACATAAAACTGTATGTGATAAATGAGATCATTTTATAAGGCAAAGGCCCCTGATCAGGCCCCGAATTGCCTCTGCTGCTCCAGGGAACCATTTCTTCCATGGCTTCTCTCAGCACAGCAGCAGAACCATCTCCCCAGGAAGGCAAAAGCCCCTGACCCAGCATGGCCTCACCTCCACCGCTCCAGGAAACCACTTCCCCATGGCTCCTCTCAGCACAGCAGCTCAGCCATAGAACCATCTTCCAGGAAGGTACGGGCTCCACCAGCTGAAGCTGAACTCCTCGAATTTTGGTGCTTCCCCATCTCTGCTCTCCTATTGGCTGTCACTCCATAGCTACTCTCCTTCGCTTTGTTCTGCAATAGCAGTTTATTTTCCTAAGCTTTCTATATTGTAACTGTGTTTTTTACTATTTCAGGGCTCCCATATCTACAGGGATTCCTGTATTTTACAGGGATTTGGAGGCATCTACAGGAAAACTCTTCCCATAGACTTGCATTGGTTATACAGGAAAACAGGGCAATTCAGCTTCCATAGGAAATAATGTAATCTACAGGAAAACACAGGAATATCACCCTGGAGTTACAGGGAAAATGCCAAAACAATATGGGAGCACTGCTATTTAGAGTTGATTAAGGTGAAATTCATGCCTTTTACTATTTTGATTACTTTGCCACTCGCTGTATAAATGATTTAGTCCATAGAACTAGTGCTTTTCATGTCTTAATCACTTCTGCTCTGTACTCTCTTGCTCCCTTTTGAGTTTTTTTATGCTGTCCTGCTACCACTCCCTCTGAGCCCCATCCACACTAAATTTAACCTATTGTTTTGTTGCCCATTCACTGCTAATGCTCCTTCCAATGAGGACCCCACCCCCCAGTAATTACAGTTTTTTTATGTTTCTCTCGCTCTCCTGCAATTGCTTCCTCTGAGCCCCACCCCAGTGATTTCAGCTCTCTTCTGTCCCTTTTGTTAAGGTAATTGCTTCCTTCAAGAGTAATCTGTCTTTCTTTCTCCCTAGGCAAAATCCCCTGATCAGGCGCTGCCTCATCTCCTTTGCCCCAGGGAACTGCTTCTCCTGTGGCTCCTTTTAGCAAAGCAACCCAGCTGCAGAACCATCTTCCCAGGAAGGCAAAAGGCCTTGACCGAGTGCCGCTTCAGCTCCATTGATCCAGGGAACCACTTCTCCCATGGCTTCTCTCAGCACAGCAGCACAGCTGCAGAACCATCTCCCCAGGAAGGCAAAAGCCCCTGACTGGGCACTGCCTAGCCTCAGCCACTTCAGGGAACCACTTTCTCCATGGCTCCTCTCAGCACAGCAGCCCAGCTGGAGAACCATCTCCTCAGGAAGGCAAAAGGCCCTGACCGGGCACCGCCTCACCTCTGCCACTCCAGGGAACTGCTTCTCCCACAGCTCCTTCCAGCATGGCAGCACAGCCACAGAACCATCTTCCAGAAAGGTACGGGCTCCACCAGCTGACGCTGAATTCTTCAAATTTTGGTGCTCCCTCTTCTCTGCTCTCCTATTGACTGCTGCTCTGTAGTTACTCTCCTTTACTTCGTTCTGCAATAATAGTTTATTTTCCTAAGCTTTCTGTATTGAAACTGTTTTTTTTATTTAGAGTTGATTAAGGTGAAATTCATGCCTTTTACTATTTTGATTACTTTGCCTTTCACTGTATAGTTGATTTAGTGAATAGAACTAGTGCTTTTCATGCCTTAATCCCTTCTGCTTAGTATGCTCCTGCTCCCTTTTGAGCTTTTTCATGCTCTCCTGCTACCGCTCCCTCTGAGCCCCATTCCCACTAAATTTTAACTTATTGTTTTGTTGCCCGTTCACTGCTAACACTCACTACCCCCCCAGTGATTATAGCTTTTTATTTATGTTTCTCTTGCTCTCCTGCAGTCGTTCCATCTGAGCCCCACTCCAGCAGTTACAGCTCTCTTCTGTCCCTTTTGTTAAGGTAATTGCTGCCTTCAAGAGTAACCTGTCTTTCCTTCTCCCCAGACAAAATCCCCTAACCGGGTGCCGCCTCATATCATTTGCACCAGGGAACTGCTTCTCCCATGGCTCCTCTCAGCACAGCAGCACAGCCGCAAACCCATCTCACCTGGAAGGTATGGGCTCCACCAGCTGAAGGTGAACTCCTCAAATTTTGGCACTTCCCTTTCTCTGCTCCCCTATTGGCTGCTGCTCCATAGCTACCCTCCTTCACTTCACTCTGCAATAATTGTTTATTTTCCTAGGCTCCCTATATTGAAAACTGTGCTTTTTATTAGAGTTGATAAAGGCAAATCCGTGCCTTTTACTATTTTAATTACTTTGCCTCTCACTGTATAGTTGATTTAGTAAACAGAACTAGTGCTTTTCATGCCTTAATCCCTTCTGCTTCATATTCTCCAGCTCCCTTTTGAGTTTTTTTCCCACTCTCCTGCTACCGCTCCTTCTGAGTCCTATCCCCACTAAATTTAACTTATTCTTTTGTTGCCCTTTCACTTCTAATGCTCCCTTTGAGGAGCACCCCCCCCCTACTAATTACAGCTTTTTTCTTTATGTTTCTCTCGCTCAAACCAATCTTTTTCAAACAGGTAGAAGATCTACCGATTTCCCTGGACACAAAAAAAGGTGCTGATACTGATCTACTTGAACCACTCTTCCTGAAACTAAGCTTCCACTACCTAACACCTCCCATCACACACCTCTTCAACATGTCCCTGACTTTAGGAGTTCTCCCTGACATCTGGAAAATAACGCACATTATCCCACTTTTCAAATCTGGTGAACCATGTGACCTTAACAATTACAAGCCTATTTCACTGTTACCCATCCCATCAAAATTACTAGAAAAACTTGTCAGTTCACAACTGAGAGATTACTTAGATACCCACAATATGCTCAACCCACTACAATCTGGCTTTCGGCCAAAACATAGCACGGTGTCTGCCCTCTCTAAGGTAACAAATGATTGGCTAACTGCACTAGATGCTAAGAAACATGTCAGTGCACTTTTCTTGGACCTAAGCAAGGCATCTGACACCATGAATCATCATCTGCTCATGTGTATGTTGCAAAACCTCAGCCTAGATGACACTACCTTGAAATGGTTCTCCTGTCATCTCACGGGCAGACAACAGCAGATCAAAGTCCAAGGTGACTTCTCCCCCCTTAAAACACTGCTGAGGGGGTGCCACAGGGGTCAGTCCTGGGGCCCCTATTATTTGCAATCTACAGCAATGATATTGACTACAAAATTAGTACTGCAAGCGTTCCCCTCTTTGCGGATGACACAGTTCACGACATTACTAGGCCCACACTAGAGCTAGCCTGTGAAGAGCTACAGCATGAATTCAGTCATCTACAACATAACTTACTGCAGCTGAAACTGCTACTTAATGCAAAAAAAACAAATGTTATGTTCCTCTCCCCCCCATATACTTGCAAAGCCTACCAATTCTATGAGTGCCAAACTGCAAATGCAGACTCCTGTCGGGGAGCCACTTGATATAGTGGACAAATTCAAGTACTTGGGTTTCTGGCTAGACAGTAAGCTCTTTTTCACAAACCACATAGATGAATTATCTATACTCCATTATACTCTGTATGATTGCTCACCCACATTTATTCTATGTATGTACTATATGAATGTCTATGTTTTATTCTGACGTGGAGCCTTTGGAAACAAGTCTATGACTCAAAAGGTTGTAATTCTGATTTACTAAATAAATAAAAATAAAATAAAGAAAAAGCTTTGATGGAGACCAGGCCTCTTCTACTGCATCAAACACCTTCTCAACTGTGAAGCTAAAATAAGACTAGTCCAAACTACATTTCTCCCGCTTATTGATTATGCTGACTTACTTTATAGTCACTGCATAAAAACAGCTTTAACAAAACTAGATACCTTGTATCATAAGAGCATTGAGATTCATAACCAATGCCCCATTTCACACCCATCACTGCTCCCTCTACGTGCAGCTAGTCTGGCCCTCACTCAGCACCAGGAGGTGGAGAAATGCCTCCCTTTGGACCTATAGAGCTATAAATAGTAAACCTCCCCCCTACATTTCAGCCTTTTTCAAATGCACTACTGGGGTCTACTCCCTCAGAAGACACTCCTTCATCCTAGACGATATTCCCAAGACAAGAATGCACTACAGTGCTTCAGCTCTAAGTCATGCTCTCTCTACACTATGGAACACATTTCAAAAAACTTTAAAGCTTACTCATAGAGTTGGGATGTCCACCTTTAAATATCGGCTAAGACATTCACTGAAGGAATCATGTAACTGCCTTTCCTAAGTTAATGCATAACTATGTGGAATCCATTCTATGATCATTCTCAGTACTTACTTTTCCAACCTAGTGGAATGCTGTTTCCCTATAGTAGCATCTACCTTCTGAATCCCCATCCCTTTTTCTTCCCCATCCTCCCTCCGTCCACCCTCCCCCCCCCAACTTCACTGGTATTGCAGTTCTAGCACCCTCCCCCTACTGATTTCTCTCTTACCCCTTTCTTACCTCTCAGACCACTTTTATCTCTTTTGGGATGCTCCCTATCTACTATGCCTACTTCAACACTGGTGCTAATTCTTTTTTATCTATCCCTACTCTCCCTAATTTAGAATGTTTTTTAGTTACCCTTAATGCGTTTCATGTTGTGACCTTATACCTTATATTTATGTCATTTAGCTACTTCCAGCGTAACCCATGTATTATACCTGCACTTAGATTTTTTTTTAGCATGTTGTATGTTATGTACTGTCCTTTTTTATGCAATGGTCTTGTCACTGAATTGTAATTATGTTTTTGCTGTATGTTTCCTTATCATGCCCCCCCAGACCATCTTGTAAATGTGTTTGCTCAATGGTGTATTTCCTGGTAAAATAAAAGCTTGAATTTTATTCATTTATTTATTTTAGCTGTGGTAACAGGTAGACCCTCTGAGTCACAAAGGTTCCTTTTTCAGGAGTGACCCGTAAGAAAAAATTACTCACCTGTAGTAATCTTGTTTCTTCCAAAGGGATCCACTAACATTATTACTCTTGCAGTGCTCCCTTAAGCCAGCACTGCCCCAGAGAGAATAGAATGCTATGCTAATCATGGAATGTTTAGCATGTACATATATTTTCAAACTGCCCAGTGTCAACTGCCTACATTCTACCTCAGATTTCTTAGAAGCCTGCAAAAAAGCCATCACAACATGTGAATCACTATTTAAATAATTATAGAAAAATAATGCCCAACTGGGCAAATAACAACATTAAGCAAAGGACTAGTATAAACAAATGTCCTCCCTTTTTTTTCTGAAGTCAGATATGCCCTTAGAAAAGAACCTAAAAGTTAAGACATTACTAGGTGGTGCCAGCAGGTGGCATGCCATTCCAACTATACATCTTATCAGCTGAGGAGAGGATTTTTCTTGTTATTGATTCTGAAAGGGGAGCCAAGGGTGATGAGTAATAATATTAGTGGATCCCTTTGGAAGAAACAAGATTACTACAGGTGAGTAATTTTTTCTTCTAACCCCAGGAATCCACTAATATTATTACTCTTGCAGACTATGCAGCAGTACCTCAAGGAGGTGGGCCAGAATATATTTAGGAAAAAGACTCACCAAATCTGGCATCACTCCTGGACTGGGTGTTCAGGCTATAATGTTTAGTGAAGGTGTGGACTGACCTCCAGGTAGCTGCTTTACATATTTCCATTAGAGGTACCTCTCGGGCAGTTGCAATAGTGGCAGCTGTGCCCCTTGTAGAGTAGGCCCTTAGACCAGAGGAAGGAACCTTGCCTGCCTTTGAGTAGCAAAACTGAATATGCTGGACTATCCATTGAGAGATAGTCCTTTTTGAAGCAGGAGTACCTTTACCTACTTCCCCATAGGTGAAGAACAGTTGTTGTCTGTCCTGCTTGTGATCTTTGGTATGAGTCATGTAATAACTCAGTGCTCTTTTTATATCCAAGCTGTGCAATCTATGCTCACCTGAGCTAGAGTGTTCAGTAAAGAAAACTGGCAAATGGAAGTCAGAAACCACCTTGGAGAGGAACTTCCTATTAGTTTTCAACATTACCTTGTCCCTGTGGAAAGAAACAGTCCTTTTACACGCAGAGGGGCTGTAGCTCACTTATCCTTCTGGCAGAAGTGATTGCTACCAGAAAAACTAACTTCCAGGTAAGAAATTTAAGCTCTGCAGATGCCATAGGCTCAAAGGGCAGAAGCATAAGCTGGGCAATGCAAATATTAAGGTCCCATGCTTGCACTAGTTCCCTGTGAGGGGGAAACAAATGAGAGAGCCCTTTAAAGAATCTTTTGAATATAGGGATTGATGCCAGGGAGGTATCCTTTCTCGCTGAAAGGTATGCTGAAACTGAAGCCAGGTGCACCTTCAGAGTTGAGTGCTGCAACCCCAGGGAGTGCAGGTGAGACAAATAATTAAGAAGGGTTGGGATTCCAGCCTGGGCTGGGACTATACCGTTGTCACTGCACCAGATGGAAAATCTTTTCCATTTTGAGGCATGGGTTTTCTTGGTGGAAGACTTCCTGTAACCCTTAAGGACTTCTAAAACTGCTTCAGAAAATTGACAATCTGCATATTCTAAGTCCTCAAGAGCCAGGCATTGAGCTTGAGAGACCTGAGACTGGGGTGTACTACCCTCTCCTGAAAGGAAGTCAGTAGATTGTACCTCTGAGGGAGGTGAATTAGTTTGCTCACAGACATTGAGAGCAGCAGGGAGTACCAAGGCTGTCTTGCCCAATCCGAGGCTTCCAGAATCATCAAAGCTGGTTGTGACCTGAGCTTGATGAGCACCCTGAGTATCAGAAGAAAAGAAAGAAAGGCATAGAGGTAGCTGCCTGTCCAGTCCAGGATCAGGGCATCCATTGGAACTGTCCCCTTCACTGGGGCCATGCAGGAATAAAGAGGTAAGTGGTGATTTTGGTGGGAAGCAAAAAGGTCTATTTCTGGGGTCCCCCACCTCCTGAATAGAGCATTCAGCACTTGCTTGGTTAATGCACATTCATGATGGGCCTGGTTTATCCTGCTCAAGGCATCTGCCAAAGTGTTGTCCTTGCCTGGTAGATGAATTGACTATAGAGAGGCATTTAGAGAGTAAGCGAGGCTCCATATCTTCATTGCCTCTGTATACAGAGGAGTGGACCTTGTCCCTCTTGTTTGTTGATACAATACATTGTTGTGGTATTGTCTGTTCCAACTTGTACCACCTTTCCCTGTATGTGTGTTTGCAGGCGTGGTCACAGTTCTCCAATCAACGCTGCAGCTGTCTATGACAGCAGTTGAAAATGCAGTGCTGTACAGTTGAAAGGGAGAGCTCCACTTCAGTGAATAGAGCTCCCCCCTACACACTCACACATAATGCATGCTCATGCACTTCCCCCCCATGCACACACTGTATGGCCGATAGGGGTGCCCAATCCCCCGTTGGCTCTAGGCCCCCCGAAACAGCCTTACAGCTGCCACGCTGGGAGCCCATTCCAGCATGGCACAAGCCCATATGGCTGATGGGGTGCCCAATCCACCGTCGGCTCCAGGCCCCCCCAAACAGCCTTCCAGCTGCCATGCTGGGAGCCCACCCCAGTGTGGCAAATGTCCCACGTCATCTTCCTTAAAAAAAAAAAACTGAAAGAAAAAAACCTTCCCTCACTGCTGTCTTGACCCCCCTCTCCCACCTGCACCCACCCACTGTGCACCCTGCCTCCCCAAACCCCCCTCATCCCATACTTACCTCCGGAGCTTGGCACGATGATCTTCAGTGGACCGGGAACACGTCTGCACTCTTCAAAGCCGACCGTGAACTGAGGAAATGCTGGTAAGCTGTATAATGCAATAAATAGGGTTTTTTCAACTTTAATGCATATCTCAGGCATTTTTTGGAATTTATGCACCAAATTTTCAACATGGGGTTTTTGGGACCCCTCCTCATGAATTCTCTCACTGTCATGGCGTTAATCAGGCCCAAAGGGTGATTTCGCAGTCACTGTGCGAAATCACCTTTCAGGACTGATTAACAAAATGACAGTGCCAGTGTTCATAAGGTGGGCTCTCAAAAAGCCTATGTTGCAAATATGGTGAAAAAATTCCTAAAAATGACTGTTACAGGCATGCATTGCACAGTTTCTACGCACGCTCGTAAGTTCGTCAAGTTTTAATATTTGCACTCCAGATTTTCAACATTGCCATTTTACCACACCTCCTTATGAGCAGTACAGCTGTCATTTTTCACATCTCGCCCAAAATTTGTTTCCCTGCATGTAGCGCATGATGGCACAGTCAGTGTGCGCAATCAATGTTTGGGACAAAATGGCTATGTTGAAAATTTGGTGAAAAAATTCCCCAAAATGACTGTTTTAGGAGCGCACATTGTGCAGTTCCTATGCCTGATCTCAAGTTTGCGAATTTTTAATATTGCACACCAGATTTTCAACATTGCCATTTTATTACACTTCCTTATGAGCAGTACAGCTGCCATTTTTCATATCTCACCCAAAATGTGTTTCGGCACATGTAGCGCACAATGGTGCAGTCGGTGTGCAAAAGCAATGTTTGGGACAGATTAAGAAATTCACAGTGACACTGTTCATGAGCAGAGGTCTTAAAATGGCTATGTTGAAAATTTGGTGACAAAAGTCCATAAAATGACTGTGTTACGAGTGAGCATTGCAGCTTCCACGCACCCCCGTAAGTGCATTAATTTGTGATATTTTCAGTCCAGATTTTCACCAGTGGCATTTTTCCACACTTCCTTATGAAAAGTACAGCTGTCATTTTTCATAACATGGCTGAAATGTGTTTTCACACTTTCAGCGCAGAAATGCATGGTCGCTGTGGGAAATCATTGTTCGGGACAGATAAAGAAAATCACAGTGACACTGTTCATGATCAGAGGTCCCAAAATGCCTGTGTTGATAATCTGCTGTAAAAGTCCCCAAGCTAATTATATTACGGTGTGCGTTGCACAATTTCTACATCGCGCGTGACATCACCATTTTTTTTCAGTATTTTCACTGCAGATTTTCAACACTGCCATTTTTTACACCTCCCCATGAACAGTACAGCTGTCATTTTTCACATCCTGTTCGGAATGTGTTTTTGCACCTGTGGTGCTAAATGCTGTAGTCACTGTGCAAAAGCAGCTTTCAACTAACAAACTGATATTGCCACTGTTCATGAGGTGAGGGTCACAAAAAAAAATGTTGAAAATTTGGAGTGAAAATACCAATGAATGCCTGAGGCATTAGGGTTTCTGACCGTAACACCCCACCCTGTAGAGAATGCCGGGCATCAGGAGTGTGACTTGGGATGCTTGCCTGTAATGCTCATACCATTCCATACCCTGCAGCCAGTGAGAGGCATTGAGGTGTGCCTTGGACTCTTCAGCCCCAAAGTTCACCCCATTCTCCTATACCGCACCCATCTCACCGTATTTCCTGATGGAATGGGGTGCGCATAAGGGCCAAAGACCCCAAGGCACACCGTGACACTTGTCGGTGTCTGCAGGGTAGGGCATGGTGAAATGGCATGGTCATTATGCTTGATGACCCAAAGGCACACCCCAATGCCTGTCAGTCTCTGCAGGGTGGTGATGGGGTTGGCTTCAGTTCAATACTTCACTGCCATTCCTATTATGCAGCTCTGTAACTCCTACACTACCAATGCCAATGCCAGCAAGCAAACATTCGGCATTGACAAATGTTTGTTTCATATATGCCTCAGTATGGGCACCAAAAAGAAGAGAGTGGCCTTCAACAAGAAAGTCCATTGCCTTAGTTTGGGTGTCCCGGGTGAGGTTGGAAGCTCTCAGCCAGGCAAATCTTCTTAGAGCAATGGTACCAGCCATCCACCTTGCAGCTGTATCATTGGTGTCAGCTGCCATCTGAAATTGGTATTTGGAAGCCTCCCAAACCCAATTTTGCTGTGTCTAGCAGCTCTGACACTGTTAAATAGAGGTTAGCCTCAGCATTGTCCATTACCGACTGCCACAGAGCTTTTTGATAAAGGGCTGCATAGGCCTGGTAGCTGTCATGATGAATTGCCAGGGATGCTGAAAGGTACCCCTTTTTTGCCATGCCGTCCACCTTTTTCGAATCCTTCTCAGGGAGTGAGAGGATAAGGGAGTTTTGGCTTTCTCACAGGCAGCCTGCTGTACAATACCCTGGTGGTCTGGGTGACTAAAAAGAAACTTAGAGCCAGATCTATCTAACTGATACTTCTTGCCACACTTTGTCTGTGGATGTGACTATATTGGGAGCCTTTAGGATTTCTAAAACATCCTTCTTAAAGAATTTGTAGATAGGCAGAAAGAGCCTTTTTGAAGGTGTCAGCCTCATAAGCTCCATGTATTGTGCCTCCTCCTCATCCTGGATCTCTGCAGCTACCATTTTCTTAAAAAAGGAAAAATGGGAAGAGAAATCCTCGGAGGGTCTGGGAGAGGAGTCAAAATCCTGTTCTGGTGACATCTCAGGTTCAATTTCCTCTTTATCTTGGTCATCCTCCTCATATGCCACTGTAGCAGTAGGCAAAAGATGGGTAACAACAGTTGCTTTTTTAGCAGTAGTAATCATAGGCTGCTGAGGGGTTAATAAACCCTGCAGCACCTGGAGTAAGGCGAAAGCCTGTGTCAACTCTGCCGGAGAAGGAGCATTAATAGGTACCCGAGGGATCCCTTGAGGCGTTTCCGCTGGGGGTTTCAGTGTGTTTGGTTTTCTTTAATTTTTTGGCAGGCACCAGGGAATCAGCCAGTTGATTGCCTCTCTTGCCAGTGCCCTCACCCATATCAGGGGTGGATTTAGAGGCACTGGAAGGAACTGCCACATTCTTAGAGGGGGTGGACTGGTTAGAGCCCATGGATCCCTCCTCTAGTTTTCCTTTAAGCCTCTCCCTGTATTTTTCCACTGTCTTAACAGGGAAAGACTTACAAATATCACAGTCTTCACTGAAGTGCTGTTGCCCAAGGCAGATCAAGCAAAGATAATGCTTGTCTGCCTTGGCAAACACCTCTGCACACTTCCAACAATTCTTGAACCCAGGGGGTCCTGTTTTCATTTTAGGTAGAAAACAGGAAGCAGTAACCGATCAAAAAATAGACTAAATTTAAATATTTGCAGTTAGTTTCAATAGAATAACGGTCAGTTCAGGAACTGATATAGTGAAAAAACTATCGGTTACAATCAGAACTGGAACCGAGAAACCACTGAGGAAAACCGATAAACCTTGGTTCAAAAGTAGCTAAAATTAAAGAATAAAGTAACCGTAACCCTCTGAAAAGGTTTCAATTAAATAAAAAAAAGAAGGTTGGTTGCCCCTCAGTTCAAAGGAACCGTGAGGAACCAATAAACAAGTTTAAATTTCAAACTAATGAGGTATAAAACGTTAAAGAACAGTGACACTAGGCAGTAATTAAAAATAAAACAACAATTACTTTTTTTGCTCTATGCACTACAGGAATCTGTCTTGATCGAGAGAGATCTCCAGGGCATCTGAACTTTGCAGCAGAGAAGAAATCTGAGGTAGAATGTAGGCAGTTGACACTGGACAGTTTGAAAATAGATGCATGAGCTAAACATTCCATGATTAGCATAACATTCTATTCTCTCTCTGGGCCAGTGCTGGCTTAAGGGAGAACTGCAAGAGTAATAATATTAGTGGATTCCTGGGTTAGAATTAGTTACATAGAACAACATTTAAAAGAAACAGTGGGTTGCAGTTACATACTAACACTTCCATACAAGTACAAATTCACTTCCAGGATTTATGCACACAGGTAGACAATGCTTATTACAGACACAGTAGACATTCGCATTATGACTAGTCCCCATTTATGAAAGGAGTTAGTGTACAACAGTGGCAGACAGTGAATTTTGAATGTTGATAATTGCCTCTTCTGTGTGGGTTTATTGTGCCCACGTGTATGTCCATCCCATCTGGTGGCACATTCTCTTTACACAGGAAACAGATGCTACTACCCCATGTTCAGCAGCCAGACATTCCACAGTTTCCTTCACAGTGGTCTCATCATCCTCAGTTAGCATACTGTGCAAAAGTAGCATTGTTTCCCTGTGTGCAGAATGAGCATTAATGTTAGGCAAATAAAATACAGCAGGTGGATATTAAACTACAATTATGTAATTTTATAATACTACTGTATAGTGTATGTAACCCCTAGGTGGCGCTACCTCAAAGGTTACTACCCCTGCCTGTATTTTTGACCACAGGTTGAGGGGCCTCCACCCAGAGTAACAGTAAAGGGGGTGTCTGTCCAACCTGCTCTAGCCCTATGGGAAGCTATAACCACCCACCAACCCTCCTAGTGGCTTGGAACCTTTGACAACAGTTAGCACACAGTCAGTAGATAGCAGTAATAATACGCACACACCCTTCACATTTACCACCATGGTCTGGCCTTCAGCAATGTCCCTGGACACTCCTGTAAAGGCAAAGATAGCAAACAAATGTACTCTTCTGGTACTGTGACCCACTAATAATATGCACATAAGCCAAATTAAATGTGAAACAACAATCAGATTTATTCAGGGGGCGTGAACAAGGAAGGGGTGTGAATTTAGTTAAGTGATTGGTATTCTGACTAAATTCAGGTTCTTGGCATGTACTTTGTAGTCCCAAATTAGACAGTTTCACAACACTGGGTACCCAGGATGGCATGCTGGCTAGCCAGAGGCATTGCCTGGGGTGGACAGCATTGCAGCTGTTGTTGGGGTCCTTAATGGAATGAAAAGGCAGTTAGCATGCACAATACTGATGATTATTTGTAATCCTGACCGGTTGGCTCAGTCTCTTGAAACCCAGAAATTTAAAGAAGAAATTAGATGGTACCACAGATAATTGAATGACTTGTTGCAGGGTGCTACCATTGTTGTACTCACACTACCAGTTGGCTGTGATGTGGTTGGCAATATGAAGACCTTGTGTTGATCATCGATGAGCATGGGGAAACAGGGCCATAATGACACACCTCCTCTTCATGGCCTTTCCTTCCAGGTGGCTGCAACCTGTGAGTTGTTTCTGCACAGGGGCTGGATCCCCAAAGCCAGTCTCTCGCTGCAGACAGTCTCTGGTGCAGGCAGTAGGTCTGGGCTGGGATGGCAAAGGCCCAGGCACAATGAGCACATTTGCAAAGTTCAGTTATGGTTTGCTGGTGAAGCCTCCAGCTGGCATAATGAATTGGGCTGCGAGCAGGCAAGTCTCGACCCACGAGGAACATTCAGCACATTTAAATCAAACTGTATTAACTTTTCACTAAATGGATGCAGTCCAGTTGCTATTACAGTAGATTCACTGAGCAAACTCTCGAGTCAATAACAGTCTCGCACACTAGCTGGGCCAAACGCTTCACAGGAGCAAATTTTCAGTCCATATCCCAAGCAGTGCTTTTAAGCTCTCCTATACTTTCTGCCGTGGTTTCAGTCATAAATCAGAGGATTCCAACTTCTGCAATCAGGTAGTTTAATGCAGGAAAAACTGTGGCAGGAAGGCAAGTTAGGCCTCTTCCTGATGATTCCCTTAAGCTCCATTCAGGGAGCCATTGCTCGAAAGCTCGAGCTGCTCATTCTTCAAGCCCCAACTCTAACTAACCCACTGTCTCTCACAGTTCAGGGTTTCTCCCTTGGTTTCTTGAATTCAGGTTGGCTGGGGAAGCTGTCCATCACAGGTTGGACTCCCCCTCCAGTTCAATTTAGGTGCCAAACTACAAAAACTACAGAATTTCTTCCCATGTGACACTTGAACCAGGACCCATTTAGGTCCCCAGTGTCTTATTGGTCCACTCACTGGAAGTCCCAGATCAAAATGGTGGCTCCCATTCCAAAAGGCAAGCTGCAAGGAAAGCAGGTTAAACAAACTTCTCTAATTAAAATACAATGAAATATTAAAGGTAGATAAGTACAATTTCCAGTCAGGCTCCCTCTGCACTATTATTAACTGCAGAGTGGAGCAAATCAAAGCAGCGTTTGGCCGGTCACAAGCCCTAAATCACTCAGACCCAGTCTAGAGCATTTACTATACACATATTGACTGAACTCTTAAAGGGACAGGCATGGAGGCACAGCATGGCACTCTTACATAAACAAACAGAAGCAAAACAGATACACTTTGGTTTGGTTGCTCACTGAGCTAGAGTAGTGCGAACCTCTGGAGAGAGGTGGTGGACTGTGTACTGTGCTAATAGATATTTCTGCATATAATGGAATTTTAATGTTTAGCCCCTAATACTACTGTAGTCTGAACTAGACTATCATATCTCTATAAAGAGCTATGGGACACTGACTGTCTCTGATTGCTGCAAAGAACTGAGTTCCGTTAGAGCAAGTCTAGAGACTGCAGGGGAGGACACATTGCCTAGAAGACCTCAAAATCGATTGGAGGCTTTGGAACAGTGTTTTTAAACACTACATTTTAAATTGTACATGCCAAAACAGGCAGCAGTACTACCGTGAGGTTTCAGGCTCTGACAGCATATAACGCTCATGCTGCGAGCTGAAACTGTTTGGTCACTCACTGAGCTGGAGTAGTGCAAACCTCTGAAGCGAGGTGGTGGACTGTGTACTGTGCTATAGATATTACTGCATATAATGGAATTTTAATGTTTAGCCCTTAATACTACTGTAGTCTGAACTAGACTGTCATATCTCTATAAAGAGCTACGGGACACTGACTGTCTCTTTGATTGCTGCAAAGAACTGAGTTCAGTTAGAGCAAGTCTAGAGACTGCAGGGAGGGACACATTGCCCAGAAGACCTCAAAATCGATCGGAGGCTTTGGAACAGAGTTTTTAAACACTACATTTTAAATTGTACATGCTGAAACAGGCAGCGGTTCTACCACGAGGTTTCAGGCTCTGACAGCATAAAACGCTCGCACTAACAAGCAGGGCGAGCGTGCGTGGGGCCAAGAGACATGCGTGTTGGCTCTTATCAGCAGTGTCTGCTGGGGCTGCTGGGGTGCTGATTAAAACAAGTTTGGAGCCACTATAGATAATTCATTTCAAAATACTTATTCAGGTTAGTCAAAATGAATATTTTGGATGGATTTGTCACACTGCAATCAGGTGAGATTGCAATGTTGTGTATATTGTGTAATAAATGTTGTTTTTAAAAATCAAACTGGGTTTGTAGGCCTTAGGTGTAACCAATGTTTGGAAATCATCTCACTAAAGGATAAGATTAAAGAACTAGAAAACACTATTAGAAATGTAAAGAGTGATGGTAAAAAACAAAAAAAATCACTAGTAATAAATCAGCATCCATCTCTGTAACACTGCAACAAACAAATAAATCACAACAGGATAGTCACAAAAGAACTAGAGATGAAAACAGTAGTAGCAAAGATAGTGGTTGGAGCCCAGTTAGTAATAAAAAAACACTATAAAAAAGGAAGGTGTATAGAATTTCCTGTCATTACATAAAATAAGTTTACAATTTTAGATGTAGAAAATGAAAGTACAACAATGATTGCTAACAACCAAAATG
Organism: Neoceratodus forsteri; assembly: GCA_016271365.2. Classification (NCBI taxonomy): domain Eukaryota; kingdom Metazoa; phylum Chordata; order Ceratodontiformes; family Ceratodontidae; genus Neoceratodus; species Neoceratodus forsteri. The sequence continues at coordinate 1,056,560,500 of CM028130.1, read as the reverse complement.
AGTATAACCCCTGTGAAACTACTATAACTGATGTTCAAATAACACCAAATAAAAAAGAAAATCCTTCCATAAATAATACTAAACCCAAATTGGTTTCAGGTAATGTCCTCATAGATGTTGGTCATATTAGTAATGAAGTTGAATGCTTAATCAAAACAGGGACCAACAACGATTAGGAAAAAAGCAGTGATTTAATGTCAGAGCAATGTATAAATATTTCCACTGATATATCGATCACAAGTAATACAGGCCACATCCAATCAAATCAAACAGATGATAGTATCAATGACCATTCAGAGATTAAGAGTCAAATTATAGTATTAGGAGATTCAATTATTAAATATACTTATAGCTATATCTGCCAAAAAAAATAAAGGCAATGCAACCTGTTCTAGCTTCAGAGGGGTTTGGATTTGGGATATTGAATGCTTGGTCCCAGATACTATAAAAAAATGCAGGAGAAAATCTACTAATAATAATAATATACATTGGTACAAATGACATTTCAAAATTCACATTAGAAAATATAAAAGAGGACTTTGTAAAACTGGCAACAATACTGAAACAATATGGAAGTGAATACTGTTTTTCTGAAATATTACTCGTTCCAAAAGCTAACTTTGAAAACCAGAAAAAAATAAAACAAGTCAATAGTGGTGCCTTCAGGAAAGTGTCAAATGTATTACACACTGGGAAAGATTCTCAGGGGATAAAAGTTTGTTCTGTTGGGATGGTCTCCATCTCAACAAAAGAGGAACTGCAGTACTGGGAAAATCTATCACAAAATCCATAGAGGAAAGTTTAAACTAAATAAGAAGGGGCAAACAGGGAAAACCACTACATATGCTATACAGGAATTTGATAATTATAAGGTCCTCGTAGCTAATGTAATAAGCTTAAATGTGGTTAAAATTACAGAATTAACTGCTATACCAGTAAATGAAAAAATAGATATTGCTACACTGTGGGAAACATGGTGGGACGAAACAGCAAACTGGTATTACGGTATTCCAGGATATACTCTTTTTTATAAAAACAGGAACAACAAAAAAGGAGGAGGGGTCTGTATTTATGTATTAAATAAAATAGATGCAAAAGAACATGTATTATCCAATAAAGACACTGATATTGAAGGTGTTGCTATAAAAATTACACATCAGAATGGACAGCATTTTATATTAGCAAATTATTATAGACCGCCATCCTCCAAACTTGAACAAGATCTGTTATTAATTTCAGATATTGAATTATTATCAGCCTCATCTGATGTAGTCATTGTAGGTGATTTCAATTTACCTGGGATAGAGTGGGGACAGCTTGTGACTAAGACATCTTTGTAAAGTCATTTTTTGTACTCTTTCATAATGGCTGGGCTGGAACAAATGGTACAAGATCCAACTAAGGAACCTAACACACTGGACCTAGTTTTAACTAATATTTCATCTGAAATAATAAACCTAACTATTAGTAACCCTATTGGGAATAGCGATCATAATATCATCATGTATGAAATTGATTGATTGAATTTTGATGACCCGGTAAGCCCATTGGGCCTAGAAGTCCCTTTTTCAGGGGCGACCGGAGGGATACATTAATAAATATAAAAATATAATGGGGGGATAAATTATAATTATGACTACAAAAAGGCTAATTACCCAAAAATTAATAAAGCACTATCAAATTACAATTGGGAACTATTATTTAAAGATCTAAACACTGACTAATGTTGGAAATTATTTAATTCTATTATAACAGAATTAGAAAACGTATATGTACCAATTAAGAAAACCCATAATAAAAAAGGGAAAAATCCTACACTGGTTAACAAGAAAAACAATACTACAAACACAGAAGGTAATTGTAAATGGAGTCCATTCTGAAGAAAGGGGGTTACTAGTGGGCTACCGCAGGGTTCAGTATTGGGTCCAGTCCTTTTTAATGTCTTCATCAGTGACATTGCAGAGGGACTGGAAGGAAAAGTATGCCTTTTTGCAGATGACACAAAGATCTGCAACAGGGTTGATACACAAGGAGGCGTGGAAAGGATGAAAAGGGACTTGGCAAGGTTGGAGGAATGGTCAGAAGTATGGCAGCTAGGATTCAATGCAAAGAAGTGCAAAATAATACACCTGGGAAACAAGAACCCAGGGGAAGAATACACAATGGGTGGGGAGGTAGTAACAACAACAAAAAGGAAAGGGGACCGGGGGTAATCATATCAGATGACCTTAAGGTTAGCAAGCAATGTGAGAAGGCAGTAGGGAGGGCTGGGGGTACACTGGGATGTATAGGGAGAGGCATCATCAGCAGAAAACAGGAAGTTGTTATCCCTCTGTACAGACAGTTGGTGAGACCCCATCTGGAGTACTGTGTCCAGTTCTGGAGACCCCATCTCCGCAAGGACATAGACAGGATAGAGGCAGTCCAGAGGAGGGCAACTAAAATGGTGCAGGGTCTGCAAGAGAAGCCGTATGAGGAGAGACTAAAGGAGCTTAATATGTATACCCTTGAGGAAAGAAGGGAGAGTGGGGACATGATAGAAACTTTTAAGTACCTCAGTGGAATCAACAAAGTCCAAGAGGGTAGCATCTTTCAGAAAAAAGAGACTTGCAAGAACAAGGGGACACAATTTAAAGATAGAAGGAGGGCAGTTCAGGGGCAATGTGAGGAAGTATTATTTCACAGAGAGGGTAGTGGATGCATGGAACAGCCTTCCTGAGGATGTTGTGGGGTCTAGAACTGTGGGAGAATTCAAGAATGCATGGGACAGACATAAGGCAATTCTTGTGGGGGGTAGGAAGAATAGGCTGTTGGTTAACTAGGATCTGCGGCCTATCCTGCAAAAAAATAAAAAATAAAAACCTTAAGAAATAGACAGTTGTAACTTTTTACTTATGAAGTATTTTTCTGTTTCCTTTTGCTCAATAGCAAGTTTTTAATGTGATAATGTGTTGGATGTATGGAATAGCTCCCAGCCTGGCAGCTGACATATCTATCTCTAGGCCTCCCACTTACATCATCAGCATTGTGATTTCATTGACAGTTACATCACAGGTGACTGACCTGGCAGCTACTGATTGGCTGTTCCTAAGCAACAGCGATGTCACAGTCAGTGAGGTCATAATGTTGATCCTTTATATCTAAATTTTGGTTTGATTCCCTTTCCTCCTACCTCTCTTCACTCCTCTCCATTACTGTTCCCTCTGCTCCAGAGACCATCAAATCTTTGCTTTTTCATTTCCCCCTGTACCTCGACTGGCCAATCAGCATTCACCTTCCACCTCCCCTCACTTTGGAACCAGCTCCCATCTTCCTTCTGCTTCACTTCCTCTTCTGCCTCTCTCAGATTTCAGCTGAGACTCCTTTCTTCTCCCATTTGCTCCTGTTCCCCCAACAGTCCTTTATATACTTGCTGTACTGTTCACCTGACTACTTATGATGTGTTTGCTTACTGTGCACTTTCTATGGCCTTTGTGTGTTCTGGTCTTGCACTTTTGTAATATTGAAACTGTATATGCTTGGTATTGTGTTTTTCCTTTGCTTCCCTTCCCCAGGTCACACCTGGAAACGAGCCTCAGCTCAGTGTGCCATTCCTGATCACCGGTTTTCAAATAAATACATACATAAAGATGCTGATGATGTAATGGGTGGAAGAGAGCTAGATATATCAGCTACCAGGCATAGTGCTGTTCTGCACAGCATACATACTAACATCAGGTAAACAATCTTCTAATTAACCAAAGGGAAAAGAACAAGGTTTGGCAGAGCCACTACGGCTGCAAATGCATTAACTAGATAAGGGTGTTTCATGGGCTTAAACATAAACATGAATTGCATTTAGTAAGGCCTACGAAACCGTTCCACATATGACTTGTGAACAAGCTAGGCAGCCTGAGAGTGGGTCACAAGGTGGTAAACTGGGTTATGAACTGGTTGAATGACAGAAGATAGAGAGTCATGGTAAATGGTGCTCAATGTAAAGAAAGGAGTGTGACCAGCAGGGTGCCACAGGGATTAGTCCAGAGCCCAGTCCTGTTTAATGTCTTCATAAGTGAAATTGCAGAGGGGCTGGAGGGGAAAGTGTGCCTCTTTGCAAATGACACTAAGATCTACAACAGGATGGACACTCTGGGAAGGGTGGAAAAAATGAGGAGAGACCTAGGTATACTGGAGGAATGGTGCGAAGTGTGGCAGCTGAGATTTAATGCAAAAAAGTGCAAAATCGTGCATTTGGATTGCAGGAACCCAGGGGAGGATTATGGGGGAGGGGGGGACTGATGGTCACCAACCAAGAAAGGTATTTGGGGGTAATCATACTAGTTGACCTAAAGGTGGCTAAGCAATGCACCAAGGCTGTGGGTTGAAAAAAAGATCACGCTGAAATTTTGGAATGAAGATTTCAAAAAACAACAAAGTTAGGAATCAACTTTGAAAAGTATTTCATTGTTTTTTTGGATGTTTTTTTACCTTTTGTGCATAACTACAGCAGGTTTTTGAGATTTTGACCACATATTAAAGTAGCCTTTTTTACACCACCTCATGAATTTAACGGCTACCGTTTTTTAAATCCCACCTGAAACATCATTTTGCAGTATGACCTCGAAACAATGCTTTTGCAAGGATTTAAAAAATGACAACTATCCAGTTCTTGATGTGGGGTAGAAAAAAGTCTACATTGAAAATTTGGGAGCATAATTAAAAAAAAAAAAACAAAGTTATGAATAAAAGTCGAAAACAACATGAAAACAACCTAAGCGCTACAAAACTATTCAGTTCAGTCAGGTCTTAGACACGTTAAAGAACACATCACCAGTCGCTTAAAGGATTACAATGGTGGATCCCTATACGTGTAAGTGGATGACTGAAGGGTGAGGGGTGTTAGGGTGTCAGAAGGGTGGTCAGAGCGGAGGTGGGAATGGGTTGGGGGGAGATGCAACGATGGACTTTTTTCTTCTTTTTTTTTTGTTACAGGTAAATTGGGAGTGAGGGAGAAAATGATAAATCATTTTCTTATGTAATCACCCAGTCCCCTGGGGTTATTAGAATCCTATCAGTGTTAGACTAGGAAGGTAGTGGACAGCTGGTAGAGAGTTTATTAGAAACTCTCTACAAACCACTCATTGTTTACCTAGCTAGGCTGAGTGAGAAATGAGTGAGGTCATTTAGAACTCTCGCAGCAGCCTGAGCCACAGTGGAATCAGCTGCAGGGGAACAGTTTAGAATCTTAGGTTCAGTCTGAGTTGGGAGCAGTCAGCAGTAGAGTGAAGTAGTGTTCAGAGGGAGAGGTGTCTGCTAGCCTGTCCTAGGCTGGGTGAAGGACCTCTGGTCATTTCCTTGCCCTAGTGTGCAAGGCAACAGCTTTACCACAGGAAATGATGGAGATCTGCAGTTATGGGACTCCAGTGGGTCACTTTTGTGAGAACTGAATGGGACTGAGAAATTCAGTAATTCCACGTGGCACTTCCCCTGAGGGACCAGAAGATTGTCCAACTACACAAAATGTTTGAAGCTATGAAGTTAGAGGGAAGAAGTGTTTCTTCAAAGGTCTGATGCCTGTAACACAGGGACAAACAAACCGTGAGTACAGAAACATAGACAGGTTTTAAGGGGGTTGGCTGGTGGTGTATGTGCCTAGAGATAAGGCCAGATTACACCATTCAGAATCCCAGTTCTCACCACAAACATGTGCTGAATGTAAAATTTAAATGTGTGGATGCCTTTAGCAATTTGTAAAGACTGAAGAATCCATTTTGTGTAACCTGGAAAGAATGGCAGAGCCTGGCTGGGGCCAGGATGGGCAAAACTCCAGTCAGGGCTAACTGGTTACTGGAAGGGCACAAGGTTACCCTGCAGATGTTAACTAAGCCCATTGTGTCAGGAGGAATGTATTTCAAGTGTATGGAACCCCCCACGTAATAGCCACTTGTGGAAAAGTTAATGTCCATTAGATCCCTAGAAAACAGTGATTGACTGTTCATAGTTCTGTGGAAGGGAAAATGTGAGAAGGGCCAAACTGTTTGTTCTGGAGAAGGAAAAGTTCTTGTGCCAAGTGTATTCTGTAAAGTACAGTACTAACCTGGGGGACCACCCCTTCTGCTTTCCATCTGTGTCAGAATAAAGCCATACTATACAACCCCATGTCTAGTAGTGGACATTCCATCTGTGCTTCCCAGTGTGAAATTGTTTATGGGCCCCCTCAGATAGAAGACACAGCATAGTCCTAGCACCTCTCTCCCAGAACTCAGTGTAAATATAAATGTTATTTTGTACTCTAACCCCTGACCCCTTAGATACTGAGCCAGATATTTACCCTAAAGCAAGAGGTGGTACCTTTGTTTATGCCAACTTGTGGTATGTTGCCTTGCCTGTGGTACAACTTGGGGGGTGGGTCCTGTTTGCAAGATGCCACTCTTGGCCGGGGTAAGGGTTGCACTTATTTACAGTTTTTGTATTATATCAAGACTACACAGGACAGTTTTCTTCTTTACAGGTAATTTATCATGGGGAGGTGGGGAGTGGATAGCATGGGTGCTAAGACAGTGGGTGTTACATCAAATAAATGACCCTGGGCTTGGGCACCCCAGTGATCATATACTGTATGTCAATAGTAGCCACTGGGCTTGAGCACCCCAGTGGCTGATAATAAAAAGCAAGATCCACCAGGCTTGGGCACCCTAGTGGCCAAATAAACAATGGGGGAGACACAATAGCCTGTGGGGGTGTTAAACTGCCACCAGACTTGGGCACCCTGTGGCCAAACAAGAGATGGCATGAAAAAAATTACTTACCATAGTAATCTTGTTTCTTCCAAGGGAATCTTTACTGTATTCTGACATATGCAGTTAGCCTTCACCATTCAACTGCCCCGGAGAAGATAGAGTTAAAGAACTTATGCAAATAGTAGAATGTTGATAGGCTCGAGCTCGGTTTTCAAACTACTTTCCCTGGTACATTCTACGTAACTGTCAGATTCTTATGAAGCATGTACAAAAGAAACTATCCATGCTATCCTAAGGAACTAATTCTTTCTAAGAACTATAATCCTCCCTTTGAATAGGGCATCTGAAAAGACTCAAATCACAGATGCCCAAGGACAACCAACCTAAACAAGTTTCAACAACTAAACATGAACAGCTGGAGTGCAGCGCCCACCAGGTTCTAGATGAGGAGGTAGGGTGGGAGCTCAGAATACAGTAAAGATTCCATTGGAAGAAACAATATTACTATGGTAAGTAATTTTTTCTTCAAACCCCAGGAAATCTTTACTGTATTATGACATATGCAGACTACCAAGCAGTACTTTTGGAGGTGGGCATAGAAACTATTTAGGAAACAGGCTCTGCAGTACTGCTCTGCCAAACCTGGCATCACGTATAGCCTGGGTGTCCAAGCAATAGTGTTTAGTAAAGGTGTAAACAGTTTTCCAGGTGGCTGCTCAGCAAATTTCCTACAAAGGAATGTCTCTGGCAGCTGCTATAGAAGCAGCCGTACCCCTGGTAGAATGAGCCCTGAGGCCCACTGGGGGTTCCTTGCCCAGTTTGCTGTAACAGAACTGAATACAGACAACAATCCAGCATGCAATAGGCCTTTTTGAAGCTGGATTGCCTTTCCCCACTTCTCCATAGGTCAGGAAGAGCTGAGTATTACCCTGTCTATGGCCTTTTGTATGGTCCAAATAATAGCTGATAGCCCTCTTAACATCTAGGCTATGCAGTCTATGTTCCCTTGAACTGGAATAATCAGTGAAAAAGACAGGCAGGGTAACAGACTGGTTGAGGTGAAAGTCAGATACCACTTTGGGGAGGAACTTCCAATTGATGCAGAGTATTACCTTGTCCCTATGGACTGAAATGTAGTTTGGCTCTGTGGACAAAGCCTGGAGCTCACTAATCCTTCTGGCTGAAGTAATTGCCACTAAAAATACTGTTTTCCAAGTCATGTACTGGAGATCTGCTGTGGAAATGGGCTCAAATGTGGGTTGCATTAATTGTGTAATGCATACATTCAGGTCCCAAGAAGGTACTGGTTCCCTGTGTGGGGGTGCAAGTAAAGCAATCCTTTGAAGAACTTTCTGAAAATTGGATAAGAGGTGAAAGAGAATCCCTTACCTGATGAGAGGTAGATAGAGACAGCTGCCAAGTGTACCTTGAGAGTAGGTGGCTTAATGCCTAGGGAATGAAGATGGGCTAAGTAGTTCAACAAGACTGTGAGTCCAGCCTGATAAGGATCTAAGATCTTCTGTTGGCACCAAATGGAGAACCTCTTCATTTAGAGGTGTAAGTTTTCCTGGTAGAGGGTTTCCAAGGGACCCTAAGAACCTCAAGGACCTTTTCAGAAAGGTGCAGGTTAGCATACTCTAGGTCCTCAAGAGCCAGGCCATGAGCCTGAGGGACTGGAGGTTGGGGTAGAGGATCCTCCCCTGGGAGGATATCAGCAGGTTGTGCCTCCTGGGGACACAAATTGGTCTGGAGTACCAAGACTGCCTGGCCCAATCTGGAGCTATGAGGATCATTGTTGCTGGCTGGGACCTAAGCTTGTTCAGCAGCCTGAGCAACAGAGGGAATGGAGGGAAGGTGAATAGGAACCTCCCTGTCCAATCCAGAATCAATGCATCCAGTGGCACTGTGCCAACTGCCGGAGGCCTACAACAAAACTGTGGCAACTGGTGATTGTCTGGGGCTGCAAAGAGATCTATCTCTGGAGTGCCCCACCTTCTGAAGACAGTTTGCAGGATATGACTGTTCAGAGACCACTTATGGTAGTTCTGATTGATCCTGCTTAGTGCATCTGCTAGGATGTTGTTCTCTGAGAGAGAGAGACCCTGAGGGAATATGCCAGACCCCAAATTTTCATAGTTTCTGTGCACAGCAATTTGGACCTTGTTCCCCCTTGCTTGTTTATGTAATACATGGTTATTGTGTTGTCTGTTCTGACTTGCACCACCTTGTCCTGAACCAATGAGGCGAATGACTGGAGGGCCAGAAATACTGCCCTGAGCTCCAATAGGTTTATGTGCAGTAGCGACTCCTGCTGTGACCATGTACCGTGTACAGTATGCTCTCCCAGATGGGCACCCCATCCTAGGAGGGAGGCAGCTGTCATCAACACTACTACTGGGAACTCCTGCCGGAATGGTACCCCTTCCCTGAGGTTGTCTCTTTCCTGCCACCACTACAGTGCTTGAATGAGAGTCCCTGTGACTGGTACTAGCTTTGACAGGGAATCCTTTTTCTGGGACCAATGGGACCCGAGGTGGAAATAGATGTCTCTCATCTGGCACCTGGCTCCTGGCACTGTTGCTCTTGAGGCTGCCATGTGGCCCAACAGTTGCAGGTAATGTCTTGCTGGCCTAGGGGTGTGAAGTTGGAAGGAGCATGCCAACTGTACCAGGCTGCCCACCATTTCCTGAGGAAGGAATTCCTTCCCTCTTTGAGTGTCCAACTCCGCTCCTATGAAATCTAAGAACTGGACCGGCTGCAGGATTGACTTTTTCAGGTTCACCAGGAACCCTAGAGACTGCAGGGTAGCCTGTGTGAAGACCAGAGCATTCCTTACCTGTTGAGGGGACTGCCCCATGACTAGCCAGTTATCTAGGTAAGGGAGTACTGTCACCCCCTGCCTTCTCAAATGGGCCACTACCACAGCCAGGCACTTTGTGAACACCCCTGGGGAAGAGGTGAGACTAAAAGGCAGAGCTCTGAACTGGTAATGGCCTGATGGCAATTTGAACCTGAGGTACTTTCTGTGAGATTGTCTGATGGGAATATGGAAATAGGCATCCTTGAGGTCTAAGGATGCCAGCCAGTCTCCCTGCCTGAGAGTGGGGAGAATCATTGCCAAGGTGACCATCTTGAACTTTGGCTTTGTCAGGTATCTGTTTAGGGTTCTGAGATCCAATATGGGTCGCCACTCCCCATTCTTCTTTAGGGTTAGGAAATACCTTGAGTAAAATCTTTTTCCCTCTGTGAAGTTTTATTTATTTTATTTATTTGATGCTCCGGAATACAACCTTTGAGTCAAGGACTCTTTTGCAAAGGCTGCACATCAAAGATACAATAGAACAACATTTTCAACAGAGTACGTGACAGTTGGGGTTAAACAGGGAGGTATAACAGATAAGACAACAATTTTACATCAAGTTAAGCGAGAAAGCAAGTTAAATAAAGCAGGCCTTAGTTAAACAGTTGACTGCAACTATACAGGACGATACAAGTTTATACAGCATGGTACAGCAGGCCACAGGGCCCTAGTTATACAAGCAATTCATTTGACATACTATTTCAGGGTTAAGGTGACCCAAGTTCAACCACAGTGTAGGAGATCTCAAAATCCAAATTGTGCCAAGGGCAGGAGGTAAGTGGCATTTGCAGTTCGACAGTTCAAGAAGATAGCTCCTTAGGGCCGATATGAAAGGGCCGAGGGTGGGAGGGTGGGTAGGTAGGTGATGGATGTTGGGAGCTCATTGAGCCATAAGGGGGCCCAGTATAAAAAGTCCCTTTGACACAAAGATGTTCTGTAGCATGGGACAGAGAAGGATGACCTGGTGGCACTTCTGGAGGTGCGGACTGTGGGTGCTATGGAGACCAGGGAGTCAAGGCCAGGAGGGGAGGATTTGAGGGATATTTTTTAACCGAGGATATAGGTATAATATTCAAGTCTGGCATCCAGGTTTAACCATCCTGCAGACTTATACAAGTTACAGGTGTGAGCCAGTCTGCCATGACCAGCCTGCAGGCCCTATTCAGGGAATTCTTAACCTGAGAGAGGAAGGTTGGATCAGCTGAGCCATATATCACCAGGCCATAGTCAACCAGAGAGAGAACAAATGATGATACGGCCAGGTGGAGAGCTTCAGCAGTCAGGAAGTGTTTATGCCAATATAGTAGGCTAGTCCTGGAGTTGAGTGCCATCAGGAGGCCTTGGATATGGTCATGATAGGAAAGGTGGGAATCAAGGGTTATCCTCAGATACCTGAAAGAGTATACCTGCTCACTGGGGACATTCGAGGAGTTACGGATGGTAAGGGGTAGGTTGCGATGTTGATTCTGACGATGGGTAAAGACCATGGCTTTGGTTTTGTTACAACTGAGAATTAGTTTGTGGGAAACAAACCAGGATTCAATGGTACTGAAATGCTCTTGGAGCAAATTTTGAAGTGTGTTGGGATTGGGATGACATTCGAAGATAACGGCATCATCCGCATATAGGAGCATTTTACCAGGACATGACAGGGGAAGGGGGTTTTGGAACAGGCTGAAAAGGAGGGGGCCAAGTATAAAACTTTTGGGGACACCAGAGAGAATGTGGTTATGGTAAGAGAGGGTGGAGCCAATCCTGACTTGTTGAGTTCGGTCGGTGAGATAGCTGGCTAACTAGGACACTACCTCAGTGGAGAGGCCCATTGATGGGAGGGCATGGAGAAGTAGGGCATGATCAACACTGTCAAATGCTTTGGTAAGATCTATACAGACAGAGCCTACCAATAGTCCACTATCGAGGGCACAGTGTATGAAGGATGTGTACTCAAGTAGCACCTTAGTGGTGCTGTGTCCACTGTGGAACCCATGATGGACCGCAGAGAAAAAAGGTATGGTCGGAGAGATGGTCAGTAATGTGGTCAGAGACAACCTTCTCTAGTGCCTTGGGGGGGCAAAATGGTGATGGGACGACAATTACTGGGGGCCAGTGTGGTCACCGCCCTTATGCAATGGTGTGATGACAGCACATTTCCAAGCAGATGGGAATTGGCCAAGACAGAGGGATAGTTTAAAGAGTTTTGTAAGGGGGAGGAGAACCTCATCCAGAGTGAGTCTTAGGAGTTTTAGGTCCAGGGAATCCCCACCATGCCTGGCCTTGTTGATGAAGCTAGAGATATACCTTCAAGCTGAGTTAGGGGAGATAGTTCCGAGGTGGAAAGGCAGGGAGCATTTGGTGAAGCTGGAGGAGGGTTTGTGGTTGGGGGGGTGTCAAAGAAATTTGAGGGCAAAACTTTGTTAAGCTCAGAGAAAGCCTTATTTAGGGTGTTAGCGATGGCAAGAAGGTCCTGGATAAGTCCACCATCAATGGTAAGCTGGGGGGGGGTGGACCACTTTCCCAGTGATTTCCTTGATGTTGCACCAGAAATCATGACTGGAGCTCCAGGAAGTTGAGAGGGCTTGGTGATAGTAGGAGGCTTTAGCTTGACGGATCACCCAAGTACATTTGCTTCTGGCTTCTCAGTAGAGTTGCCTGTTCCTGGGGTGCCTGGAGTCGAGTGCTCTAAGCCAAAGGTTGTCATGGTGGCGCATCATTTGAAGTAGGTCGGGAGAGACCCAGGGATTTCTTTTGTTTTTTATGTATTGTTTTCTAAGGGGCGCAAAAACATCACAGGCATGGTTGAAAGTACAGATAAAATGAGAAAGGGCGGTGTCCATGTCTATAAAAAGGCCTGGAATAGGGTCTCCCCCTACCTCGGTGCTTCTAGGGAATGAATGACTTTTCTTTGGCAGAAGCACTCTTGTAAGCAGTCTTGTACTCATCCATTTTTTTCATGTAAGCTTCTGTTTGCTCACCAAACAGAGAAGTCTGCTCACATGGGAAATCCAATGCTTTAGTTTGGGTGTCCTGAGAAAGGTTAGTGGCCCTGTGCCAAGCAAACCTTCTCAGAGTCACTGTGGTTGCCATAAGCCTGGCAGAAGTGTCATTGATATCCACTGCCATGTGGAACTGGTATTTGGAAGCCTCAATGCCACATCTGGCAGTTTCTTTCAGATCAGCTGCAAGTGCAGAAGGAGCTTTGCTGGCCAGCTCCAACACCGAGTTCCAGAGACTTTTTTGGTATCTGGATACATAAGCCATATATGTGGCCTGTCTGATGGGCAAAGAAGCCCCCAAGTAGCCTTTTTTGTCCATATATCCAATTTTTCAAGAGTCCTTGTAAGGGGGGGGTGAGAGGACAATGGCACATTTGCTCTGTCACAGGCAGCTACCTGTACCACCCCCTCATGGCTGGGGTGACTGAAGAGGACTTCAGCCCCACTCCTAGCCAAGTGATATTTTCTTTCCATTTTCTTGTCTACTAAAGGGACAGCAGTGGGGTTTTGTAAGATTTTTAGGACTTGCCTCTTTAATGACTTGTGGATGGGAAGCAACAAACGTTTAGTGGCTGCCAAGTCCATCATCTCTATATAATCCGGTTCCTCCTCCTCTTCAGTGGTCTCCTGAGTGGGAAGGTCCAGAGTCTCTGACACTTGTTTCATAAAAGAAAAGTGAGAAGAGAAATCTTCAGGATGTTGAGTGGGGGACTCGAACTCCTGCTGCTCTGGTGAGACCTCGGTTTCAGTTGGTTCCCCAAGGTCATCGTCTTCTTCCTCTTCATCCTCTTCTTAGTAGGGATCTGATTCAGCTGAACCAGTAACCGAGGAAGCAACCACTGGGAGAAACTATGTTTGAACCGGAGTTTGAACCAGTGGTTGCTGGGGAACTGGTGAACTCTGCAGCAACTGTATAATCCTAATAGCATTTGCTAATTCACCAGCGGTTGGAACTGCCGCGACCTTCGGTTGTGGTTCCTTCCCTATATGTTTCTCCTTTTTACTCTTTTTGGCAGGGGCTGGTTCAGTGGGTGTTTCTGCATTTCTTTTAGGCTTTGAGGAGGTTTCCCCCCTTATCAGAGGGTTTTCCCTCCAGTTCCTTTGTTTTTTTCTTTGCTAGAGGAAGGAACCGGTTGTTCAGGAGCTGGGTCAGCAGCATTTTTGGACATTTTGTCTTTCAGTCTGTTAAGGCACCTCTCCAGTGCAGACTGAGGAAAAGCTCTACAAATTTCACAGTCTGCTTTCAGGTGGTCAAACCCTAAGCAGGCAACACAAGTTGTGTGGGGATCAGCCTTAGCAAACAGTTCACCACACATGGAGCAGTGTTGAAACTCAGTAGGTCTGGTTTTCTTTTTTGGCTTCTATGACATAACCTTTTACAGAAAATTGCTGTCTCTGTGCCAGCTAGTAAATGATAATAGCACTAGTAAGAAAAACATTTTTTCTTTGTTTGTTTTGGTCAGTTCAGCAACCGTAGAAGAACCAAGAAACCCAGTCCAAAACTGAGATAAATTAGGCAAGAACCTGACTCTGTTTTGCTAATAATTATTATGAAAATAAAAAGCTTTTGCCTCAAAAAGTAGGAAAAAAAATGTTAGTTCCTTACTAGTTCAGAGAACCGATGAAGAACCGCAAACTTACTGAACTGAAACTAAATCTAGACTAGTCTACCTGTATAAACCAAGGACAGTACTTGAAGTAATAGAGAAATAAAATAAATGAATCGGTAACTTGAAAAACCGAAGAAATAAAGTAAAATCTTCAAGAAGCTGAAGGAGCAATCTCCGAGGCATCTAACTTTGGCAGGCGAAATAAAGAATCTGACAGTTACATAGAATGTACATGGGACAGTAGTTTGAAAACCGAGCTCGAGCCTATCAACGTTCTACTATTTGCATAGGCTCTTTAACTCTATCCTCTCCAGGGCAGTTGAATGGTGAAGGTTAACTACATATGTCAGAAGACAGTAATGATTTCCTGGAGTTTGAAGGGGGAGGTGTTATGTTTTCATTTTTGTTCTATGAGGCATGAAAATTAACTTTTTTTTTTTTTTTTTTACTTTTAGCCATAACTTAGCAATTTGTACTCCAAATGACCCCAAATTTTCAGAGTGGGCACATCATTACCCCATCTCATGGACACACACACACACACACACACACACACACACACACACTCCATTTTGTTAATGTGCCACATCAAGAATCAAATAACATTTAAGGGAATGGCCAACAAATCCATATACTATTAGTGGGCAAATTGGTAACGTACAGAAGAAGGTGAAAAAGGATAGAATTTACTGCTTAGTCAACTTAGTGTAATGTTACACTGCACAGCTGTTCAAGCTAGGGCAAGCCTATGCCACATTCTCATGAGACTTGTTGCATCTTTGGAATTAGGATCAGAGAGCAGCAACAGAAGCTTTAGAAAATGGAGAGCCCTACACTGAAAATGCAGGCATGCATTCTTTAAAAAAAAAAACAGTAAACAAAACACTACTAGCGGCACAGAGGGCATAGCTAGACTCAACTGGGTATACTGGAAAACATATCTTTTTGAATTTTTTGACTTTAGGGCTCCTTTAAAAGACAGCAGCCCTGAAGTATGTGGCTCTGGCAAATAAGCAACAGGAAGTGTCTAGAACTGGGACCTCTAACAACTGAGATGGCACAGTGTACCAGAATAGGAATGAATCACACAGACTCCTGGGAAAGCCAAACCTCATGTTACCTGATGGAGGATTGACTGAATACCTAGTCAAAATGTGTCCCCTTTTACCCATAAGGGAAAAAAGGAAGGAATCTCAGGTGTATGTGGAACTGTAAGGTCAAGCAGCCCAAAAGAGCTGAGATATGTTTGTCTCCCTAGGCGCTCCTTGGGGTACTGGGCTAACCACCAAGCTGACATAAGACAAAAAGGGCATACCAACCAAAAGTATAATCTGGCTTAGCCAGAAGAAAAAATATCAGAAAAAGGGACCTGTTTCTCCTGCAACAACAGGGATGTACCCTGTGTAAGATAGTGTACTTGATCCAATCCAGTGCACAGCACTGTTCCAAAGACAGTGCAGCTGCCAAGTGGAGTTGGACTGCACAGTCAGAAGCACAGAGTGCATTTTGGAACTAATAGGCATGTACACCAGGAAAGGGATACACCCTGGACAGGAAGGAGGAGGACACAAATGAAAAAAGATGAAAGGAGCTGCCTTCTCTCACTTACAACAGATACCCTCAGTCCTCTGCATGGGGGAGAATATCTGGGGGCATGAGCACCATACAGGTCTGGCGAAACCTGAAACTGATCAGGGTCAGATGGGGACTCCTGTGGCACAGGAGCAGAAGGGTTCCTTGACAGTTCCTGCCTGACCTTAGAGGAGAAGAAATGTGCCCCCTGGAAGTGGGAGCTAAGTACCTTGTGCAAGGCCACAGGTGCCAGCTGGGAAAGGCAATGTCAAATCATCTGCATAATGCAGACTGCAGCTCCTACCAGTCTGGTGGCCACCTCATTGGCATTATAAGATGCCCTCTACTGGTGATGTGCTACCTCCAGACCCTGGGTACAAAGGTCAGTGGTCTTCCTGTCTCCTTTGTAGGCAGTGTAGTTAACAAGGCTGTGTAGCTGCAACTGTAGGTGATTGTTATAGGTCGCCATATTTGCCTGATGTACAAAGATGCACATTAGGATGAGTGCTGCCATGTGTGCCTGATGTGCAGAGCACACTGGGGTGAGTGCTGCCACGTGTGCCTGATGTGCAGAGATGCACATTGGGGTGAGTGCTGCCACGTGTGCCTGATGTGCAGAGATGCACATTGGGGTGAGTGCTGCCACGTGTGCCTGATGTGCAGAGATGCACATTGGGGTGAGTGCTGCCACGTGTGCCTGATGTGCAGAGACGCACATTGGGGTGAGTGCTGCCACGTGTGCCTGATGTGCAGAGACGCACATTGGGGTGAGTGCTGCCACGTGTGCCCGATGTGCAGAGACGCACATTAGGGTGAGTGCTGCCACGCAGTTCGATGTGCAGAGACGCACATTAGGGTGAGTGCTGCCACGTGTGCCTGATGTGCAGAGAGGCACATTAGGGTGAGTGCTGCTATGTGTACCTGATGTGCAAATATACACATTAGGATGAGTACTGCCATGTGTGCCTGATGTGCAGAGAAGCACATTATTTTATTTTGTCTTTGTTTACCAGGTAGGTGCGCTAGTCAACAATATGACTATTTTCAGGCACGACCTGGGAGAGTACAAAACATGGAGAACAAATACAGAACATTTCAAACAGATACATAGCAGGCCTAATACATATCAAAGGTGGAGGACATTTATACCATAGGCGCCGGGTTGTATGGGCCCGTGGGGCATTGGCCCCATCAATATTGATTGAGCTGGGCTGAGCCCAAGCAATATTTTTAAGTTCTGCTGCCTGTCTTGACTTTTTTCCCCTTTAATTGTGGAATTGTGTGCACGCGGTGCATGCCCTGTGACCCACGCTGGCTGCTGGCATGAGTTGTCCCCGGCCCCCCCATAACCGTTTAATTTGCTGGCGACGGGCATGGTGCTGCTGGCATTATTTAAAATGCAAGCTTTAGTTTTGCTTGCCACCCCCCCCCCCAATCATTGTGGTGACTGTGTCTGCTTCTGGTTGGTTGGCAGGTGTCATTTTTGAATTGTCCAGCATTGCCGCACTGTGATTGACCAGGGGGAGGGTTTAGGCACCATATGCATGCGTTTTAGTGTGTGAGGCGGCGTGTGGCAAGGGAGCAAGACGCATGGACACCGAGAAGTGAGGAATGATGGCCAGTCAGCAAAGCAACAGCAACCCTTTGGTTTCTAACGGCCACTGGCTAGTTTTGGAGTTGGGTCATGGTGTGCCAGTGATGGTCGGGAGTCCAGGTCCAGGAAGAGAGAAGAGCGGCAGGCTGCAGCATTCCAGCAGACAGGATGGGAGGTGAGTTGATGGTGGTGGTGTGAGGTGCCAGATCAGTAGGTCGTCATCGGGATGGTGTGTGGCGGTCCATGGGGCAGCCGGTGATGACTGAGTCCAGTCTGGTCCTAGACGGAGAGGGCCCAGCCCACCTGAGACATCAGGCGACTGGTGAGCAAGCAGGTGCTAGCTCAGGCTCAGCTAGCAGCTGCCAGTGCAGGCAGCATCAAGAGCCACAGGTACTGCTGGGTGGTGTGGCAGCCTGGCCTGTATGCAGTCAGTGGGCGTGAGAGTGACTGCCTGGTGGAGAGTCGGGGGCCCAGGGCCCGTGGGGGGGTACAGACTCAGTCGTTCGGTGATGTGAACTTGGGGCCTTCATCATGGCTGGTGAACCAGCATGGTTGTTGGAGGGCATGGGGAAGGCATGACAAGAGATGGATCACAGAATAAAATCGATGAAAAAACTATAATTAACTAGGGGGAAGTTCAAGTGACAGTAGTTCCTCACATCTGAATTGATCATAAACTTCTGAATTCAGTTAACAAGCCAGTCTTTGCTAATTAGGCTGCTGTGGTTAAATGGTTAGGCTTCAGAGTCTATTTTTGTTATAGAGGTCAGGTTAGAGCTAGTCTTGACTTGAAAACACATTTCTCTGATGTCGGGTGTTACAACAGAAAGGCATGAAAAGGAAAGTTAGCAGTGTGGGGAGAGTTTCTTTTTAGAAAAAAACTAAATAAATATTGCAGTTACAGGGGGATTTCAAGTGTTCAGTTTTTCAGAATTTAAATACATATAGTGTAAATGACAAAGACCAGTTGGCCTGGTCACTTCCTGATCCACATCCCAATGGCATATGTGTATACTACCTCCTTGGATTAATTGAAGGTTTTATATATTTGTACCTGCAGTTTTTGCACAGCAATAAATTTCCTGCTTTTGAAATCTTTGGGGGAGGCAGTATAGTGCAGTGGTTTAAGGCTCCTAGTTCCAAACTTGGAGACCTGGTTTTGAATCCCACAACCCCACTCTCATACTGTGTGACCCTGAGCAAGTTACATAACTTCCTTGTGCTCCCAGATCACACCTGGAAACAAGCTTTGGCGTAGTGTGCATCTCCTGGTTAAGCAATTTCCCCTTTCCATTTTGTTTTTGTGTGTTGCCATAACATCTTGTGACCATACTGTATTGTGAGTCTCCTTCAGCTGCTAACTTACAAGTCTTTACATGTCAGTTTTTGGTGGCGACTGTCTCCAGCATTTTACCTGGTGAGTGCACACGTCCATCTTTTGTTTTTATTTTTAAGTTAGCAGCTGAAGGAGAGTCACAATACAAATATAGTCATAAGATGTTAGCGGCTGTGAAATGGGGTATTGCTCACTAACTTGCTTGTGTGGAACATCCACGTACACACAATCACGTGGCTGTAGTGTAGATGCATTAATAAGGTAAGACTAAATTACCTGTATTTGGGGGGTGTAACGTCTCATGTCCAGTGCCGTACACTATAAATGACAGTGTCTGATGTACATGTGATAACCAAGGTGTAATCACCTCTCGTAGTTGCTAGGGCAATGGTAAACCTCTCGAGCTGTGCTTTTGAGGTTTAGTGATGCCCTAGCAACCACTTGAGGTGCGTACACCATGGTTATCACCTGTACATCAGGCATTATCCTCTATATAATTGTAGGATCCCTGTATGTAGTGATTGAAATTAATTTAAAGGTACATGCCCTCAGGGTTTGTGCACGACCGTCAGTGTTGTGGTAGAATCAAATGAGTGGCCCCAGTTGTGTTTCATTTCTAGATTTCTGAATGAACCCAGAACAGAAAGGGTGTCAACAGCGAATGGGATGCTAGTGATTAGTGTCATATTGCACAGTGGGTGCAGTCAAGTGGGTGGATGAGGGATAGGAGGGGTGGGTGTGGGTGTGTGTCTGTGTGTGTGTGTTTTCGGGTGCTGACTGTGGTTGTGTGTAGCTCACCACTGGTCATGTCATGTAAAATGAGCTTGCAATGTGTGTGCATGGCATGGGGGGAGGATACCTGGTGGGGTAGCTGGCCATTTATGTGATTGCTCAGCTGCTGGCAAAAAGCTAAGGGATGGGGCGGGGACTAGCTGAACAAGGAGCTGGGCATGTCTGTTAGTGGAGGTGGACATGTGGAAGAGTACCATTTACTTGGTGTTGCTGATCTGGGTGTGGGTGGGTGTGGGGGCAGAGGGTCTTACTTTCAAACTTGGCTTCCCACACCCAATCTCTTCTATTATAACTCACTGGCACTGATGCCATGAGCTCATGTCAGCACTATAGACACTGAGTCTGCTCAGCTGGGCACCTGCCACCGTAACACTATGAAAAGATGTGCCTAAATCCTCTGTCTAATTTAAAGGGGTTTTGGGAAGAAATTGTAATACAGTAGTACCAATATGCCAAATGAATGCTGATGTGACTGTGCTGTGCTCTCCGGGGACTCCACTGCCTTTCCAGGTAGGCTTCTAGGATCATTTGGTCCCTGGCACCCACGCCCGTCATCTCACTTGGACCCTGTGAAATTCCGAGCATACCTCTCAACTGTCCCCGATTACAAGTGGCATTCCAACTTTTACCTCTCAAAACTGCTTGACCCTCATCCACCTGTCATACAAAAAGTGTTGCCATATCACAGAGAATGTGCTGTAAATTGAGACATTAAAGGAGACCTCCACTGGACCTGCAAGTAATTTTCCTAGTAGAACCTGTTTTAATAACTAATTCCAATGATATTATTATTTTATCTTTACAAGCTTGTCAGTAACCATAGTGGTCATTTCTGATTGACACTCTGGTGGCAAGTGGCCGTTTGGAATGGTATGATGTAGTTGATTTATGTTCCTTCTAGCCACAGAGTGCTGTAGTAGAACTGAAATACACTGTTTAAACAATGGAAGAGTAGAACAAGGGACATAATGTATCATACACATCATACACTTCTAAAATGGTCCTGTCCAGCTGTGTGTAAATCAGAGAGACACACACTGGCTGGGATAACTAAACATCTGGTAGAGGTGAAACAAAGTAACAGACTTTGAACCAGTATTTTTAAAAATCTGCTTATATTCTGAAAAAATGACTTGTAGATTCATTGCATTTCTCCTTTACATCATGCATTCATTTTTCTTAAGATGCTAATTCAAAGATAAACATGCTACATGTAAAAACGGTGGTTTCTAAAGTGTTCTGAGTTTCTGTCTCTATTTTGAGGATGTGTCCCTCATTCTGGTGGTCAGTATTCCTCATTGCTAGTTTCCATCTTCCTTATTCCAGTGACAAAAGGTTGAGCTGTATGTTTCCAGGTGGGCCTCAGTACCAACTAGCCCCCGTCTCTTGTATGTCCATCTGAACCAGTGCTATTAACTGTATGACTTGGGGATGTTGAATTGCAAGCTTTCACACACTGGAGGAGTCACAGTGAACTACATTTCTTCTTGGACAGTCCTGTTGCCAATCACTATAGTGACCAGCGAGTTAGGCAGTTTGACTTTGTCAATCGCCATCAATCACAAGAATCCTGCTAGTTTTCATTTTATATACTGGTGAATTGCCAAATGAATGAAACTACTCTGTGGTACCGCCTGGATTTCTGGCCATTGGCTCCATATTTTAAAGGCCACTGCACATTTTAATCCTGAGGTGTTAAGAGGCACGATGAAGGAAGCTTTTCTGCATATTGCAAGTTGTTGGGGGGGATTGCATAGGTTATCACATCACCACTATTAGTGTAACACAAAGCTACAGAGAACACAGTGTACTTCTCGTTGCAAGCTTGCTGTGCTGTACCACCAGGCTACTTTCTTTGCATGCTGGCTGTTGATGTAGGTTTAGTCTGTTTATGTGAGATTGAGGGCTCTGCTCCCACCCCTCCACCCCGTTCCTTTATTTTTTGTTTATTTTATTATTTTTTTTAACATGGGAGCTTGGGGGGGAAGCCCCTACTTAAATGAATAAAAAAATAACTGATAGTCTGACATAGTGTACAGTGTATCGTAACTGAGGTTTTGTCAGTTTATTTGTGCTTTGGGCCAAAGTAGCGTAACTTCAGTACTATGCTAATAGCAGAGTTCCAGGGACGGTCCGATAATCCGCACATTTGCCAGTTATAGGTAGTCCTGCACATTTCTGAATGCAAAAAGTATTTATTTGGGGTTGGGGCCCACTGCAGTAGAGTTCACTGATTTGCAGGCCAGCACAGCAGATGTGCATAGTTCAACCAGACCCTTTAAAACTGGGATTTTAAAATTACTGCTGACTACTTAAAAATATGGATTTGCCTGTCTGCCTGTTTTGTCTCCACTGGCTCTTACAGTTTATGGGAGAGGATGTTTTAGCCCTGTATTTTGTGTTTTCATTTGACTGCTATAGTACCGATAACTGTTATGATATATTTGTTGTCTGTTGCACCTGACATCCATTGTTGATTGGGCTTTTAATGAGTGGATTCAATTTTTTATTTAATACCTAAGGCCAGGGACTTAACCCCCAGAAGACCATGTTACAGCACAGGGGGCTGTGCTCCCATCGACTCCTGTGGGTGAGGGGCTTTGACCTCTGACCCCTGGGCCAGGGGGTAGGGCTTTGACCCCTGACCCCTGGGCCCCACCAAAAATTTTACAAACCCGGCTCCTATGATTTATACAATGATGGAAAAACAATGATGGAAAAGCGGACCATAACAGAAGGTACAGGGCAGCATTGCACATTCCTTGGTTATAGAATAGTTGACAGTGGTTCAACATAATGGAGATGTAAAACATAACAGTAACAAGCTTTCACAAGAAAGCAACAAGTGACTATATGTTAATTAGATAACAGCATAAATTAGCCCATGAGATACAGTAAGAAAAGATACAGATGGCATATATATCATTGAGGGAATTTAGAATATAAGAATCATTGGAAGATAGGCAGGAAGAAGACAGTAAAGGTAGAGCAGAGGAGGAGGAGGAGGAGGTTCGGCAGGGCAGATAGTAGCCCAGTTTTAAGCTGGGATATGCAGGGGTGGGTACAGACAGGAGACAAGGGCAAGACAATAAGACAGGGGGAGAGAGAAGTTAGGGAGTAGGAGTAAAATGAAATAGGAAGGTTATGAGGAGAAGATTTAAGTCTTTTGGGGCAGGCAAGCCTATAAGTCTATAACGTAGGGTCAGGACAAGTGCTATGGTCAGTAACGGCATGGGTCTTCAGGTAAGCTGCCTACAGGTCAAAATTAAAGAGGGTCAAAACAAGTGCAAGGGTCAGTATGCGATAGATAATGCCGAAGCTCTTTCTTAAAGTGTTTGTGGGACCCCGTCTGCCTAAATTCAAGGGGAAGTGTATTCCAAAACTGAGAAGCCACATACCTGAACCTACCAGTACCTTTTGAGGTATATAACATCTGGGTACTTTTTTTTTTGTGTGTGTGTTATCTCTTTATTCTCCTACCATCCCCGGTGTCCCCCTCCTTCCGACTGCACATACCCCGAAGCCCCCCTTCCAGGATCTGCCCCTAGAGTGCCCTTACCTCTCCTTCCTCCTTGCACAGCGGGGTCTGTCCTTAGGTGGGCTCGAGATGGGGCAGTCTTCATCTAGGGACACCGAGGGCTGCCATTTTTCCACTGTTCTCCCACTTCCCCCGCCCCCTGGGATGCCGGCACACAATGACGTACGTCCTAGAGGGGCGACGTGCTGACGCACGCCTCCCTCAAGCGCCTAACAGCGTCCTCCCCCGGACTCCAGTAACGGAGTCCTCAATCGCCGAGCGCCGTGTTCCCACCGCATACTGGGTTGAGAATCCCTCTGAGGGAGGAGAGCATCCATTGGGACGCTGATCCTCCCTCCCCCGGCCGACTCTCGACAACCCGAGTGCTGCTCTCAACCCGGGTTGCCGCATGGTATGAGGTGGCATCTAGTGCCTCAACCCTCAGCGCCACCGGGCCGACTCATCTGGGTACTTTTAAGAGGGATTTATCAACTGATCTCAACCCATGAGAGGAAAAGAGAGGAATTAGCAGTTCCACCAGCGATGTTGGGGTTTTTAGCTTGATAGTGGAATCCAAGAGGGAGCCAAAATAGTACTGCCTGGATGGAGAAGGGGAGAGCCAACCTAGGTCATCGTAAATGCTATACCTGGTTAAACAACTAAATAAAATTAAAAAAAGTTGACAGCGGTGCTTTAGCCGAGAAGACGAGGACGCATAGTGACATATGTTATTGTATTCGACATCCCACTTCAGGAGGGACATTTTCTGGGCATCCACAAGGATAACAGCACAATAGGTGAGGGTAGGAAGTAGCATACCCCTAGCAATGGCAAGTTTAGCAGATGGCATTAGAATGTAACTAGTCTTGTATGCAGCACCCAGTTTACTATTTATTGCTTTGCAGGTGGCTTGAATGTGAAGGTTTAGATCCAGGGATTGATCAAGCAAAACCCCTAGATAATTAAAAGACGTGACAGATTCAAGTTTAGTTCCTACCACATCATGCACTAACAGGGACGTAGGACAGGTTCTAAGTTTACGGGCCGAGCCAAGAAGCATGACCTTTGTTTTCTTACTGTTGAGAACCAGTTTATGTTCATAGAGCCAGTTTTGGATGTTCTTGAAATCAGGTGAGAGGGCAGAATTTAGGTTCTCAACTTTATTATAACTGGTATATAGATGACAAGATCATCTGCTTATAAAAGAGATGATCAGTTTTGCAGGGCTGTTTATAAAGAGAGAGAAAAGTAGTGGCCCCAGAATAGAGCCTTGGGACACTGCGATGTTTGTCATCGCAGAGTCAGACATAGCTGAGTTGAATTTCACCATTTGGGGGGGCAGCAAACTAGCAAGATGCACTTAAGAGCAGCTTTGCATATTACTAAGCTTTATTTGCTAAAAATCATAATTTGCTGTGGGTTAATACTGAATCCAATTGCAACAGTGGACAGCTCAAGTTAACCGGAGTCATGGGATACCAAACACGATCATGGGTCCTAACCAGAAAGCTACAGAAGGTGGATCTAAAAATGCAGCAGCAGTAGTTGAACAAGCCGCAAACTCCCTAATGACTATCGCCGGTAGAGAGACCCCCTGGAGAGCGTTACAGGCCTCTATGCAAGCTATCGACTCTAAGACAAAGTCAATCATCCAGCGCTTTGCAGAGCAAGATGCAAAACTAGAGTCGGTCAATAAAACAGCTGAGACTGCAGAAAAAATGGCTGCTCAAGCCCTAGCAACAACTTCCAAACTTGTACAAGAAAACACCCCACTTCGCTATAGGTTAGAGGCGTTGGAGAACTCAAACAGGGCATTGCATGTTCGAATAATTGGGTTTCCAGAGGGCAGCGAAGAGGAGGATCTCATTTCTTTTCTACAAGCCTGGTTACCTGCAGTGCTTCGCATTCCACAGGATACCCTAGAGGGGCAGTTCTTTAAAGCCTTCTGGATTACAAACCGTGCTGTAGGGCCACATGGCGAGGCACCAAGAGTGGTTCTGTTGGTTACAGCTAGTTTTCTTGTCAGGGATCGTGTTTTGCAAGTGGCGAGATCCTCGGGTTTACTGGATTATAATGGGTCTACGGTCCATGTCTTCCCAGACCTCTCTTTTGCAATGCGCACCCAGAGGAAGAAATTCGACGCAGTGCAAGCTCGACTCCAAGGCCTAGGAGTTTCACATTCCCTCCTAACGCCGGCTCGACTACGCATCTATTATGGTGGTAAGACCTATCAATACACTGATCCGCTGGAAGCAGGTAAAAAAGTAGAATTAATGGTTTGGGAGTTTAAATCATCTGAAGATCAAACTATCAGTGACTTAGACTCAGATGCTGGGACTTGACTGGTTATTACAAAATTTTGGAACTTGATTCCCACTATATCAGAACTCGAGTTTCTATTATTGTTTTTTATGAGTTGTAAAGCATGATTCGTATGTTTTTCCTGTAGCTCAAAACGTTTATTGAAATATTGCTGGAGCTTTGTACTAACAGTGCTATTCATTTTAGGAGCACCTTATTTAAGGAATGGGGGACACATCAGCACGGGATGTTGAGTTAACATTTATGGACTTTGAACATTATGCACTTGCCCCCAAAGGCCTTAGTTTGCTGTAACTTATTTTAGTTACCATATTTGTATAAATACCTTATTTAGTTCTACCCCTTCATCCTGAATCCAAACTGTCTAGGCTCCAAATATCCTAATTTTACATTGGATGTACTTGGTAACTCAATATTGATATCTGACAGATGATTGTACAATATGATACTGTCTATTGTGAAAACAATAAAAAGAAAGTAAAAAAAAAAAAAGAATTTCACCATTTGGGACCTGTTCGATAGATAGCTGTTAAACCAGTCTACAACTGGAGAGGAGAAAGAGAAACCCAGGCTATGCAGACCAGACAGGAGCAAGGGATGGTCAACCAAGTCGAAGGCCTTAGTAAGATCGATGAACACAGCTCCAGTAAGATGCCCAGAGTTCATTTTTGAGAGGATGTCAGAGGTAAGTTTTAGCAGGGCAGTGGTCGTGCTATGGTCCTTTCTGAAACCATGCTGTGCAACAGAGAGAATGCCAAATTTAGTAAGGGAATTCAAGCGTTTGGGTGGCGACAATCTTCTCGAGTAATTTGGACAAGACCGAGAGAATAGCTATGGGTCTGTGGTTATTTATGTCCTTTTTGTCACCTTTTTTGAAGACTGGGGTTATGCGAGCTATTTTCCATAGGTCAGGAACAGTGCGACAGGACAGGGACAACGTATATATTTTTGCCAGAGGAGAGGCAATATAGGAAGCCGCAAGCTTTAGAAGGTGAGGCTCAAGGTGGTCCGACCCTACATTAGTAGTGTCAGATACAGATTTAAGAAGTTTGAGGACCTCCTCTGTACTTATGGCCTTAAAATAGAAAGGCGGGGTATGAGGAGAAACTGGGGGGGGGGGTATAGAGGGGGCCAGGTGCCTTGTTTGAGCCCCAAAGCTGATGTTGATTGGCTTGGAGTTGGAATGAGGAGGTGTATAAGAACAGATCTGAGAACATCATGTTCAACACATTCACTATAGTGTTAGGGTCATTACAGTGGGCACCATTTAGTATCATATCCATTTGTGTGTCGGACTGTGAGTTTCCAAGGAAAGTTTTGATAGGTGCCCAGAATTTCCTGGAGTCATACGCAGAGCTGGCTAGTAGGTCTTTGCAGTACTTGCTTTTTGCTATTCTTATTTCCTTTTTGCTGCCATGTGTGCCTGATGTGCAGAGATGCACATTAGGGTGGGTGCTGCCGCGTGTGCCTGATGTGCAGAGATGCACATTAGGGTGAGTGCTGCCGCGTGTGCCTGATGTGCAGAGATGCACATTAGGGTGAGTGCTGCCGCGTGTGCCTGCTGTGCAGTGATGCACATTAGGGTGAGTGCTGCCGCGTGTGCCTGCTGTGCAGTGATGCACATTAGGGTGAGTGCTGCCACGTGTGCCTGCTGTGCAGAGATGCACATTAGGGTGAGTGCTGCCGCGTGTGCCTGCTGTGCAGAGATGCACATTAGGGTGAGTGCTGCCGTGTGTGCCTGCTGTGCAGAGATGCACATTAGGATGAGTGCTGCCGTGTGTGCCTGCTGTGCAGAGATACACATTAGGGTGAGTGCTGCCGTGTGTGCCTGATGTGCAGAGATGCACATTAGGGTGAGTACTGCCATGTGTGTCTGCTGTGCAGAGATGCACATTAGGGTGAGTGCTGTCGTGTGTGCCTGATGTACAGAGATGCACATTTGGTTGAGTGCTGCCATGTGTGCCTGATGTGCAGAGATACACATTAGGGTGAGTGCTGCCATGTGTGCCTGATGTGTAGAGATGCACATTAGGATGAGTACCAAGGAAAAAGCATTCCTCCCAGGAGTATCTGTCTGAGCAGAATCTGCTTCTGGAGGTTGGTCATGCACAAGACGCCATAATCCTGAAGGGATCTGCAGTACTTTAAGCCCTGAGGAGGGGTAAGGCATTTCACCTGCAAACCCTGTGAGTGTGTGATATCACATAAGGATGTTCCTGGGATGGCTGGATTGGAGATAAAATGCCTCCACATTGTCCTAGATGCTTCCTCCATGACCATAGGCTGAGGAGGAACAACTACAGTGTTGATGTTGGGAATTCCAAGAAGTCCCAAAGGCAGGGCTACCAGATCACTTCTTGTATGAACTTCCAAGTCAAATGCTGGGATCATTTTTACCAGGAACTACTGGTACAGGTCATACTCAGCAGCAAAGGGGGGGTGGACAGATGATTCCTGGCCCTTACCAGAGGATGCTGATAGAAATGAGGCAGTATAGTGCAGTGGTTTAAGGCTGTGAGCTACAAATCTGGAGACCTGGATTTGAATCCCACAGCCCCCACTTGCATACTGTGTGACCCTGAGCAAGTCACTTAACTTCCCTGTGCTCCCAGGTTGCACCTGTAAACAAGCTTTCAGCTTAGTGTGTCTCATCTGGTTAAACAATTGAAAAGAAAAAAAAAAAAAATGAAACGCCACCGCAGTGCAGGATTGGTACCAGAGAGAAGGGCCTTGACTGGTCCCTGTCTTATTACCTATACCAATCATCTAAGGCACCAACCCAAGGCCAGTGTTCTTCTCATATTAGATGCCCTTCTGAGTCTATAAATGATGGCATCCTTTCAGAGAATCAACAAGGGCCCTTCTAAAAGGAATGTAGGTCTCCGGTACCTTGTCCTGAGCTGCAGAACTATGTAGGGGCCTTGCCTAATGGGAGGGCCTAATAGAGTCACCCAAAGGGTGTCCTCCTATGTCCCATCAGTATCCCAATTGGTGCCCTTGGACAAAACCCCCCAGGTGAAGAGAGCAGAGCTATACAGGTCCTACTGGGTGACCCCAGTCCTCACCAGTGATGGTGACGACCAGCAGCTCCAGAGAAAACTCCACCTTTCAGCTGCGTCTGACTCTGAGTTGGTGTCATCTCCAGCACTGGGCTCAGAATCAGTGACATCCTTGGAGACATCCTGTCACCATGGTCAGCACCACCCTCAACACGGTGCTCGGTGCTGACTTCAACATTATGCTTGGAGCCATCACCCTCCTCAATGTCACAGGCAACATCAGAGCCAGGGATGACCTCTGGGATGACATCATCATCAGCATCTCACCCACCCAGAGGTGGAGCCAGGGCCGATATCATGGTCATTGCCACCTGCGTCACAGTTTCTGGAGTCGTTACCTTCCCCAATGTTGCTAACGACACCATGGATGGTGACAACATCTGAACTGGCAAAGGCCTGCCTGCCATTCCCTTTCCTGATACCATGAACAGTGTCAAGAGGGGGCCTGTCATCATCTTTGGTGCCACCCACCATGTTGTCACCACAAACAGTGACAACAGTACGGGCAATGCCAAAGAATGATGGTGAGATGTCCTCAAGTGTAGACTGAGAATATAGCTCCAGCCTTGCCACTGGGGATATCTGCTATTCATGGCAGGCAGAGTCGGGGAGGATTCACAGTCAACCACCCAGAAGGAGTCAGCTGTCCACCAGGCTCATCCACCGGGGTCTCTGACACCTCAGTATGGGTGAGGTTGAGGAGAATTCTGTACTTCCACGGAACCAGAGGTCTCAAGAAGAGGCCCAGGGGAAGGTGTAGAGACCTGTGCTTGGACACACATGTACAAGACCTGCCTCCAAAGGTGGGCATCAAGTGACCCCACCTCAACATTTGGTTCTCAAGGGTAAGACAGTCCATGGAAAAGCAAGCACTGCATGCATGTACATCATGCTCTGGTCCAGGACAGGCCACGCAGGTCTGATGCCAGTCCAGAACAGCTATTGGATTCCCACAGGGACAACAATAGATAATGGGTGGCTGTCAGTCTTTCCTCGATGACTTAGCCCCTTTTTTAATTGGACATCAGCATTGCGGTAAACAAAGACGAGTGACCCCACAAATTTGTTTTATTTATTTCTGACTTTGTTAACCGGGTATGTGCACTGATCCCAGGGACCATTTTCAGGCACGACCCGGGCCACGTAAGGCGGCACAGAGTAGAAACAACAAGAACATAACAAGAGCAGATAATATATACTGAAAGGTTACAGTTGTTACATTTGGCAATACATGGTGGTGGAAGTTGAGGGACAAAAAATAACAAAGCAAAGTAAGGCTCATGAATGTACAGTTTCAGCAAATAAGAGAACCTTTTTGGCCCTACCCTTGGAACCTATGGGACAGGGCTAGTCCTTAAAGCAGTGGCAGGTGGATGCCAACAGGAGCCAGTCTTTGAGGTGAGTCTTGAACTGGTGGTGAGTGTTTATGGTGTGCAGTTCAGAAGGCAGCTTGTTCCATAGCATGGGGGCTGCTACAGACAGGGCTCTAGCACTCATGTGCATGGCTACCCTGGGGATTTTCAGGGAGGGTGATACTGGAGGGGCGTAGGCAGTGGAGTGAGGTTTGGATGGTGAGAAGGGTAGCAAGAAGGGATTTCTGGCCAATACAGATGGCAGAATCAATAAAACTGTACCGTGCAAGGTCAAAGCGGGCTTGTAGTGGGAGTCACCCCGGTGTACTGTATACTGTACAATGGTGAGTTGAGAAAGGGACCAGCAAGGAGAAGTGGCAGGCACTGTTGTATGCTACTGATAGATTTGCCATGGTGGATGCTGAGGTCCTGGAGTAAATGGGAGAGCAGTAGTCCAAGATAGGTAGCAGGTTTCCCTGGATGATGGCATGGTGGGCCTCAGGGGTGAGGTACTGCTGGTATCTGTAGGCAGACCCTAGTTTTTGGTGAAATCTTTGAACCAGGGAGTTTATGTGCTCTGTAAAGGAAAGGGAAGGGTCAAGCACAACTCCTAGATATTTGAAATGTTTGACATCCTCTAGGGCATGGCCTTCAGGGATGTGATGATTAAGGGTGGGTTAGATTTGCATTTCGTTAGGAAGGGCTTAGATCCGAACAACATTGTTTTTGTTTTTTTGGCATTGACCAGAAGGAGGCTGTCAGAGAACCAATTGTAGGCTGCGGTGTAGTTTTGTGAGTGGGCTGCAGAGATGAGGGTAGGAGACTTTCCACTGGAGAAGAGCACGAGGTCGTCGGCGCAAAGGATTGAGTGACAGTTGAGACTATCCACTGGAAGGGAGTTAATGAGTAAGGAGAAAAGGAAGGGTCCCAGGATAGAGACTTGGGGGACCCCAGTAGAGACAGGCAGGGTGGGCAAGGACCAATGCACACAAACTGGGAGCACCCTGTAAGGTAGTTTCCGAACCAGGCAGTGATCTCTGGAGAGCAGCCAAGGTGATGCAATTTGGAGAGAAGGAGCAAGTGATTGACCAGGTCAAAGGCTTTGGAGAGGTCAACGAAGACTGTGCCAGTTGCATTTTCACGGTCCATGTTTGTCAGGATGTGGTCAGTTAGGAGTGAGAGGGCAGTGGTGGTGGTGGAGTGATTCTTGCGGAAGCCATGTTGCCTTGTCGTTGGCTACACAGTAGGTCATATTTACCTATGTAGTCCGCAAGTTGGTGGTGGATGGCTTTTTCAAGTAGCTTGCTTAGGTGAGGAAGGATGCAGATCAGGTGATAGTTGTCTGTGGATTGTTGGTCCCCGGCTTTATGAAAGGGAATGACCTTCATAGTTTTCCTTGCATCGGGCATGGAGGAAGTTGTCAGGGCGAGGTTGAAAATGAATGTTAGGGGGGCGATGATGGCAGGGGAGCTAAGTCTAAGGAAGATGGGATAATCTGTTTGCTCCAGTGGCACTGTGGTTTGGGAGGCTGTTTAGGAGTTTAGCTAAGTCAGCGTGTGAGAGTATTTAGAAGAAAAAGGGGTGAGATGGAGGTTGAGAGGTAGGCCCGGTGGGTGATGTCATGGAGGTGGGCAGGGGGACAGGGTTTTTTTGCAGGTCATTTGGGAGTTTGCTCAGGTACATAGTGAGGTTGGAGAATTTGTTGTTGAGGGCCTTGGCCACTTCTTGGGGATCGGTAATGAGGCCAGCAGTAGTGTGTAGCTGTGGGACAGGCTTACTGAGGGGGGTTAGTAGCAAGCCAATGAATGCCCAGAATTGTTTAGGGTCCCCAAGGTTAGTTTTCTGGAGGGTTGCAAAAATGTGTCTGTTTGAGAGCTTTGGCCAGGTGTTTGCAAAGGTTCCTCTGATGCCTGTAATCATCCTGTAGGGTAGGGGATGAGAATGCTTTATAGGTTGACCAGGCACAGTCCCGGTCTTTCATAAGGGTAAGGAGGTCTTTTGTGACCCATCACGAGTAGCCACCCTTCTGGTGGTGACTGGAAAATGCTTGTCCTGTAGAGTCAGAAGAGCTTGAGTGAACATGGATGCTGCCTGGGTCACATTTGATTCTGAGAAAATGGCAGACCAGTCTAGTGCCCATGCCTCAAAGAGAAGGAAAAAGAATTAGCATGGCGCAGGAAAAAATTACTCTCCTTAGTAATGTTGTTTCTTCTAATGGAGTCTTGCTGTATTCTGACAATAGCAGTGAGCCTCACCCTTCGAACTGCTCTCGAACAGCCCAGGAGATGAAAGAGTTAACTTTCCATGCCAGGCACGGAACGCTGAGCTCGAGCTCGGTTGAGACTCTGTCTGTTGCTGTTTGAACTCAAACCGTCAGATCTTTACAAGCTAAACTCACTGAGGGTCCTGTGTGGAAGCTATAAACCTACACTAGCCAACTGGCTACTAAATAAAATGAAAGATTTTTTGGTCCCAAAACAAAGACTCAAGTCAGGAAACCCAAAAAATGAAATAACACAACACCCACTCACCCAAAGAAAAAAGGGGTGATAATAACAAGGTGGGGCACCTCCTGAGTGCCAACACTGCTACTGCTCACCCACATCCCAAAAACAAAGGTTCTGAGAGGGGAAGGCGGGGGGGGAGGTCAGAATACAGCAAGACTCCATTAGAAGAAACAACATTACTAAGGTGAGTAATTTTTTCTTCAAACAACATGAAGTCTTGCTGTATTCTGACAATAGCAGACTACCAAGCAGTACCTCCATGGAGGAGGGACAGAACCTACTTAGGAAATAGGCTCTGAAGCACTGCTGTGCCAAACTGAGCATCACTCCTAGCCTGGATATCCATAGAGTAATGCTCGGTAAAAGTGTGAACTGTTGTCCAGGTAGCTGCTTGACATATCTCTAAGATAGGAATATCCCTGGCAGCAGCCAGAGACGCAGCTGTACCTCTGGTAGAGTGAGCCCTCAGGCCTGAGGGTGGAACCCTACCCAGTTTCTGATAGCAAAATTGAATGCAAGAGACAATCCACTTGGCAATGGATCATTTAGTGGCAGGTTTTCCTTTACCAACCTCACCATAAGTGAGGAACAGTTGGAGGGAGTCAAACATGTGACCCTTGGCATGTTCTATGTAGTAGCTAAGGGCTCTTTTCACATCCAGACTGTGCAATCTCCTCTCACCAGAGGAGGAATGGTCAGTGAAGAACACAGGAAGAGACATAGATTGATTAAGGTGGAAGTTTGAAACTACCTTAGGTAAAAACTTCCTGTTAGTCCTGAGGACCACCTTATCTCTATGGAAAGAGATAAAATCAGGCTCCACTGACAGGGCTTGTAACTCGCTTATGCGCCTGGCAGAAGTGATGGCCACTAAGAAAACAGTTTTCCAAGTCAAGTACTTAAGCTCTGCTGAGGACAAAGGCTCAAAAGGGGGTTGCATAAGCTCAGCAATGCAAACATTAAGGTCCCAAGCAGGGGCAGGGTCCCTGAATGGCAGATTGGTATGAAGCAATCCCTTGAAAAACTTGGAGAATACAGGGTGAGCTGAAAGAGAAGAAGGCTTACCTGCTGAAAGAAAAGCAGAGACAGCTGCCAGGTGCACCCTTAGTGTAGCTGGTCTGAGTCCCAAGCTATTCAGACGAACCATATAGTCAAGGACTGTGGGCAGGTCAGCAGACTCTGGGGAAATATGCTTCCCAGAGCACCATATGGAGAATCTTTTCCATTTGGAATTATAGGTAGTTCTGGTGGAAGGCGTCCTAGAAGCCTTCAGAATATCCATGACACCTTGAGAGAGGTGTATATCAGCAAACTCTAACTCTTCAAGAGCCAGGCCTTGAGATTGAGAGATTTGAGATTCGGGTACCAAACCCTCCCCTGAGCACAGGTTAACAGTTTGTAATTCCTGGGAAGACACAAGTGAAGGTGGACTGCTAAAGACAACAGGAGATGGTACCAGGGCTGTCTGGCCCAGTCTGGAGCAATCAGAATCACCTTGCAGGATTGAGACCTGATTTTTACTAGCACCTTGAACAGGAGAGGGAAGGGGGGAAAGCATACAGGAACTTCCCTTCCCAATTGAGAACCAAGGCATCCAGGGGGACTGAGTCCAACACTGGGGGCCTGCAGCAAAAAAGGGGAAGTTGGTGATTGTCTGGGGCTGCAAAAAGATCTATCTGTGGGGTGCCCCATCTGGAGAAGATCACCTCCAAAACCAGGGGATCCAGTGACCATTCGTGATGGCACTGGGATATCCTGCTGAGAGCATCTGCCAGGACATTGTCCTTGCCTAGGAGGTGTACTGCTGTAAGGGAGGTGTTCAGGAAAAAAGCCAGAGACCACAACTTCATTGCTTCTGTGCACAAGGTCGTAGACCGAGTGTGCCCTTGCTTGTTGATATACCACATTGTGGTGGTATTGTCTGTCCTGATCTGAACAACCTTGTTCTGAACAGACTTGAAAAAAGCTTGAAGTGCTAGAAACACTGCTCTGA
Organism: Neoceratodus forsteri; assembly: GCA_016271365.2. NCBI lineage: Eukaryota > Metazoa > Chordata > Ceratodontiformes > Ceratodontidae > Neoceratodus > Neoceratodus forsteri. The sequence goes on along the minus strand of CM028130.1, from coordinate 1,056,526,274 downwards.
GTTCCAACAGATTGATGTGAAGCAGAGATTCCTGAGGAGACCACAACCCTTGGGTGGTCAGGTCCCCCAAGTGGGCCCCCCACCCCAAGAGGGAGGCATCTGTAGTAAGGATTACAGAGTGAGACTGAGTGACAAAAGGAACTCCCTGTCTTAGATTGTCCTGATCCTACCACCACTGCAAAGTCTAGATCAGGGTTCGAGTCACTGGTAACAGTTTGGTCAAAGGGTCCTTTTTTCTGAGACCAAAAGGCTCTCAAGTGGAACTGAATGTCCCTCATCTGAAATCTTGATCCCTGCACCACTGCTGTGGAAGCAGCCATGTGACCCAGGAGCTGCAGGAAATGCCTTGCTGGTCGAGACACCTGTAGGGTGAATGAAGAGGCCAGTGTGATAAGGGTCCTTGCCTTGTCCAGGGGGAAGGAAGGCTCTTGCCTTTTCTGTATCTAGCTCTGCGCCTATGAAGGTGAGGAGCTGAACAGGCTCTAGAACTGACTTTGAAAGATTCAGAAGGAAACCTAGAGAGGTGAGCAGTTGCTAAGTTATCTGTAGGTGTAACTTGACTTGGTCTGGGGACTGGCCTACTATGAGCCAGTCGTCCAGGCATGGGAAGATGGCAATCCTTTGCCTTCTTAGGGAAGCAACTACTACTGCCAGGCATTTTGTGAACACCCTTGGAGCAGAGGTTAGGCCGAAGGGCAATGCTCTTAACTGGTAATGGCCTGAGGGCAGCTCGAACCTGAGGTACTTTCCATGGGAGCTTCTGATGAGAATATGGAAATAGGCATCCTTGAGGTCCAGGGAGACTAGCCAGTCCCCTGGCCTTAGAGAGGGTAGAATTAATCCCAGAGTCACCATTTTAAACTTTGGCGTTAAAAGGTGCTTGTTTAAATATCTGAGATCCAGAATGGGCCACCATTCTCCTGTCTTTTTGGGGGTGAGGAAGTACCTGGAGTACAATCCTTTCCCTTTGTGTAGGGGTGGAACCCTTTCTACAGCTCTGAGAGCCAAGAGTGAAGAGACCTCTGCCTCTAGGGCAAGTGCCTCTGAAGGATTTGCAGGTGGAAAGGTTCAGGTTCTCATCTTGGGAAATTTTTTGAAGCTGAGAACCAGTCCCTGGCTTACTACTTCCAGGACCCATTTGTCTGATGTTAAAGACTTCCAGTCCTGGACAAAGTAAGCCAGCCTGCCCCCTACAGGTGGTGGAGAATCGGCCCTGGCAAACCCATCAGGGTGCCTGTTTGGCAGGGGGTTTAGGCTGAGGGGTGGAAGCAGGCCTGCTTGTACCCCTTCTGCCTCTCCCTCTAAAGAACCCCCTCTGAGCATAGGCAGAAGAGGAGGCCTGGGCTTGGTAGAAAGGCCTATGAAAAGGCCTGCCCCTGCCCCTGGGATGCTGCCTCTGAGGAGTGGCTTGCCTTTCCTTGGCCTGGGCACTCCCATAGGTGGTCCTGTATTCATCCATTTTCTTCATGTAGTTCTCTGTTTGCTCCCCAAACAGAGAATTACCCACAACAGGAAAATCCATGGCCTTAGTCTGGGTATCCTGAGAAAGGCTAGTACATCTGAGCCAAGCCATCCTATGAAGGGCCACAGATGTAGCCATGACTCTAGATGAAACATCACTGGAGTCCACTGCAGCATGGAATTGCACCTTGGATGCCTCAATACCATCAGCAGCCACCTGCTCCAGCTCCTTGGCAAGTTGGCCAGGGACCTGTTTAGCTAAAGCCAAGACTGTCCCATCTAGATTTCTGATATCTAGCTGTATAGGCCATATAATTCGCCTGCCTGAGTCCCAAGGATGCTGCCATGTACTGTTTCTTTGCCATGGCATTAATCCTCCTGGAGTCCTTATCGGGGGGGTGAAGCCAAGGGAATATTTGCCTTATCACAGGCTGCAGCCTGCACTACCCCTACATGGCTGCATTGCTGGGTAAGGAACTCCGTATCTGAGCCTGACAGAGTATACCTCTTGTCCATTCTTTTATCCACAGGAGGTATAGAATTAGGAGTCTTTAAAATCTTAAATGTCTGTTTCCCAAAAGACTTGTGTAGGGGAATAGACAGCCTCCTGGACTCTGGGATATCCATCATTTCCACATAGTCAGGCTCTTCCTGGTCATCCACAGCTTCTTCCAAAGGAAGCTGAAGGGTTTTGGCCACTTTCTTGTAAAACGTGAAATGGGAGGGGGACTCAGAAAGCCTAGGAGGAGACACTCCTGAAGGTCTGTCTGGGGAGATGTCCGGGTCAATAGGCACATCCAGACTTTCATAATCACCATCATCATCATTATCTTCATACTCTCCCTCCTCCTCCTCCGGTTCATAAATTCTTCTAAAGTATAATCTGGAACCAGGAGAACCGACCAAGACGAGCCCCTGACTGATGGTGCGGTTAGACAGATATCGAGGATGCTTGATTGAACTATCATATCGCTTTGGCTATCTCATCAGCGGTCAGAGAAAGAACTTGTGGATCTGAACCGGATGATTTATCCCTTCTTTTTCTTTTAACTGGAACTGACTCCTCAGAATTGGTTCTCCTTTTGCCCGAAGAAGTTTCGCCCTGGTCAGATGGCACTCCTTCTGGTTCAGTCGGAACCGAACCATTCTGGCCATCCGGGTCAGCTGACTTCTTGCCCTCCCTTTCCCTCAGTCTACCTACTCTCTTATCCAGGGTAGCTTTGGGAAAACTTTTACAAATTTGTCAGTCTGAATTGAGGTGGTCAAACCCCAGACAATAAACACAGGTGGTGTGAGGGTCAGCCTTAGCAAAGGCTTCCTCACACACACTACAGTGTTGAAATCCAGTGGGCCGGTTTTTTTTCTTGGGTTTCTCAGACATGGCCAATCCTAATCCAAAACGTACCCTTTTTTCGGCAATCCACCAAGCAAGACACCCCTATCGGTTCCTGACCATGTTACGGGTCTTGGAAAAAAACGTAATGAAATCTGTTTTCTTTAGAACCGATACGGACCGGTTACCACACTCTAATAAAGACAGAAGTTTTTTTTTTTTGCACAAACCTGATTGGTTCAAACTGAACCGATCCAATGTTTACAAGTTCCACACAGAAAACTAATAAAGAAAACCTATCTAGTACTCATGGTACCACAGACAGAGACTTAAACCAACAGGTTAGAAGCAGAAATTCGGTTGAAACCAAGGGAAAAAACAACACTTTAACCGACTTTTTTGAACCGAGCAAAGGCGAAATCTCCAGAGCGACTGTTCAGTGAGGCGGAGTAAAGAATCTGACGGTTGGGGTTCAAACAATAGCAGACAGAGGCTTCAACCGAGCTCGAGCTCAGCGTTCCATGCCTTGCATGGAAAGTTAACTCTTTGTTCTCCGGAGCAGTTCAAAGGTTGGAGATCACTGCAATAGTCAGAATACATCAAGACTTCATGTTGTTTGAATGGAGATTTACCTAATAGTGCAAAACGACTAAGTGTTTCCTGCTTGCGCAGTGATTATTTAGAGGAAGTGAATCAGAAAAGCAGAAAGTAAAGCCCCACAAAGATTAATTAAGAAAGCAGACCAGCAGGAGGCTCTACTTGTGGTAAAGATTACAATGAGGAAATCAAGACCTTTTCAAAATATGTTAGAAGGTACCCATAGTGGAGAAATTTTATAAGGAACCAATGGGAGACCAGACAGATAGTCAAATGATCTTTGCCGTATTGGTCCTTGTAAGTACAGATCCAGAAGCAAATGGTTTGATAACATTTGAAAGGAGTTTACATTTGAAAGGAGTTTGCCCTTCTAAGCTCTGAGACTTCTCAGCATGGAGATGATGCAGTTTTTATGAACATACAAACATACAAAAAATGCCAGCAGATACAGGCCATATGGTCTATTGAGCCTGCTCAAGTCTGCAGCTAGATGACCATTATACTGCAGCTGCCCCTCCCTACGTCCCTCCCGTCCCCTCTCCCTTGAAGTCCTGCCCCTGCTTGCTCACCCACATCCACCGTTGCCCTCTCTGTGAACTTCCCCTTGACTTTGTCCCACCCCCTCTTAAAACTGCCCACCGATGTTATGGACACTACCTCCCCTGGCAGAGCATTCCACCCTGTCACCACTCTTTCCATAAATTAATGTCTTCTCATCTCCCTCCTGAATCTACCTCCTGCCAGCTTCTGATTGTGCCCCCTAGTAGCCTTCCCCTCCTTCCGTTTAAGAATGCCCTCTGTGCCAACCTTATTTATGCATTTCATATATTTGAAGGTTTCTATCATGTCCCCCCAATCCCTCTGATCCTCCAGGGGGTACATGTTGAGCACACTCAGTCTCTCCTCGTAGGGTTTGTCCTCCAGCCCGAGGATCATCCTGGTTGCCCTGCACTGAACCCCTTCTAGCAATTTGACATCTTTCTTCAAGTAGGGGCACCAGTACTGCATGCAGTACTCCAGGTGCAGCCTCATCAATGATCTGTACAGTGTCAGGATGACCTCTCCTTGCCTGGAGGTGATACCTCTCACAATACACCCCAGCATCTTATTTGCTTTGGCTGCTGCGTTCCGACACTGTGCTGAGTGGTTCATTTTCCCTGTTATAAGCACCCCCAGATCTTTTTCCTCCTTTGTAGTGGACAACTGTATCTTTCCCAACCAATAACCATTTCTTAAGTTTCTTGTGCCCAAGTGCATGACCTTTCACTTCTTCGTATGGCATCACTACTGGACTCATGTTGTCAGAAGAGCTGGAAACTGTCGAGCATATGGCACAAGGTATGGTATAAGGAGGCCATTTTGGCAGTGGGGGACAACGAGTACATAAATACAGTGATGAGAGGGAACCAACTTAATTTTTGCAGGGCAAGATTCAAATGGGACTTCCATAAGCACTTTTCATAAAAAGAGTGGTGGACAAGTTTAACAAGCTGTCAGAAGAAGTGGTACAGGCCAAATTAGTTAACAGCTTCAAGCAGGGATAGGACAGACATATGGGGTTAATTAGAAGGGGGAGGGATGCAAAAACAAAAGGGAGGGATGGCTACTTAGATAGGGTGGGAAGACTGGATGGGTTGATAGTTTTCTGCAATCACTGTCTATGTATCTATGAGTTAGGGCAAAAGAGGGGCAAAACAGTCATCCTCTGGGTATGCTATAGGCTCCCAAAAAGTTCAGTGAAGCATGATACTTAGTGGGTGGAGAAATTTAAGAGAGCAGTCTAACTAGATGTGATGATGATCCTGAGGACTTTAACCTCCAGGGCATAGACTGGCATCTTCAGAAGGCTAACAGTATGGCTGAGACCAAGTGCCTGTCCACTTTCCAGAACTGCTTCCTAGAACAGCATGTCCAACAGGAGGACTGGTTCATCTCAAGTGTGAACACTGCATTGTGTTCCTTAGTTTCTTTGATACTAACACTGGCAGATCCCTTTCACTATTTGTTGGTTTGAATGTTTGTCCCGACTTGTACTCTTTCCAGCATATGATAGCCAAAGTTCCAAACCTGACATTTGCAAATGCAGAACTTCATTTTCCACCTATCGGTCCACCTGTGTCCCTTTGCAGCCTCATTTTCTCAAAGATGAACATGTTAGGGGCCACCATGCCCTAGGTCTTGATGCCCTGTTGGTTACACAGGGAACTAAAGGTCAAAACTGTTGAGAATACAGGGGGCTCAGACTGGACAGGCAATGCCTTCTTCTGTCCTAACAAATTGAACATAATGCCATTTCAGTCCCATTACTATTATATTTCTAGTATGGGTGGCAGTGTAAGAGGTAAAGCCCTGGGCACTGCACCTGGAGATCCAGATTTGAATTCCACTACTGCCACTTATTCACTGTGTGATCTTCACTGACTCTCTCAAAGAGGGTCTCCTCTCACTAGTAAATAGATCACCAATGGCATCAGCAGAGCTCAGTTACACAGCATCCTCTCACACCAAAAATCTGAACTTTATTTCATTTCATTTGTTTACAAGGACAGTCTTATGGAGCATGTGCTCCTTGATGGCGAAGCCTGGTGCAATAAAAATACAATATCAACTTCAAATCATTCTGTTTTTTTGTATTTTTAACCACAGTTTGTGGCCCTTTTAGCTGGCCCCCACTCCTGTTTTGAGCCTTTACCAATCCTCAGCCCCATCTCTAACTCCCCCTATCATCAAGCTGGTGGGGATCTACATGTTGTGAAGCATAAGGAGCAGGCAACTGTCATGTAGACTGCTCACAGTACATACCTTTTTTTTCCAACTTTATTCGCTTGAGGCCATGGGTGGGACCTCCTTCCACCAACTGCCAAGTTGCTCAGTTCCCATCTGTCGAGACCTTGCCCCCGTCTCCTCAGTACCACTTACCTTTGCCATATTCCACTGCTGTGCTGCCCCTCTGGCTTACTCCCCAGGGCCAGGTATGCCTTTTTACTTCAGCATTACTTCTCTGCATCAATCTGGCCACCCACAGCAAACATAGAGGCTGGCAATATCTCCAAGGGAGAAAGACTCAGGACCGGCATTTGATGTGGTGGGCAGGTGGAGGCTTCATCCTCCCTTCATGTGCCCATACCATTTTCTAGTTTTCTCCCTACCCCCCCTCTTACCAGAAGCATGCATCTGGGCTGGTTGCAGGAGATGATTCTGGGGTGAATCTGAATTGCATGCCTCCAAGGTCTCTCCCCTACATCGTGGTATTCCCTGCACCACCACCAGTGGTCACCCAGGTGGCAGTAATGCAGCAGAGAGCGACACCCTCCCTCCCTGTGTGTCCATTGGGATGTTCGATCCTTCTCCCTCTGATGGCCCTGGCTTGTTCCCGAACCTGGGTCACGGGTGTCACAGGCGATAACTCTACCACTGCACCGTTGGGCACACACACTGGTTTTTGGCCTTTCACCAGTCTCTCCCACCTCTTCTGATGTTGAGTGGTGCTTCAGCCAGCCTCGACTGCAGCAGAGCACACTAAGCTGATGCCATGCTCCATGAGGGAGAAGGCTCTGCAGCTCACCATGAGGGGTTGCTGCTGTGCCAGAGCCCAGATGTCTCCCACCCCAGGCTGGCTCATGCTACACTTGGGTGCACTCCCCATCCCTAGCTACACCAGTTCTGGCTCTCAGGCTTGCTTTTGAACCTGGGTCACCTACAGGGAAGTGCTATGTGCTTCTACAAAGCCATTGGGTGTCCCCACACCATTCTGTTCTTAATAATGAGAGACATCTATATGAATGATTCTCTTCCACTATTCAAATCCCAGCTAAAAACATCTCTTTTCTCCCTTGTCTTTGAACCCTAACCAGTTTACTTTCCTGTCCCAGTTTTGTTTCTACTCAAATTTCTACCTGCCTATTACCTAACTTTATATTCAGCCATCAACCTATTTTGTATTTTCAGACTTTCCCGTTACACAATTGTGAAGTGTTTTATGCTGATTTTGTTTGAAATACTCATATAAAAACAAATTGTATTTTATTTATTCCTCATTGCTCTACCTCCATAGGACAGGAAGCTTTCTCCTACCACTTCCCAAAGCTTTGGAACTCACTGCCACCGCCTTTCCTCCTCCTCAGCTTCAATTTCCTTAGCCCTTCACAATTTCTATTCCCCTAACTGCACTTGTTCTTAGCCCCCCTTCACAACCCTTCCAATCCCTTGCACACTATCCCCTACTCCTCTATCCCTGACTTACCTCCAGTCTCCCAACGGAACCCTTCCTCTGATTACTTCCTCACATGCTACCTCCTGCTATACTCCCTCCTCCCACTACCTACCACGACCTATTGTGCCATTTTGACACTCTACTACCATCCACAAGCTACTGGGCTATTTCGACACTCGATGGCTGTCCTTCTCCCCCACAACCCATCTCTTCCCCCCTACTGATGCCCCCCCTTTTTCCATTCCTAGTTTACCCTATTTTCTCCGGCCTCCCTATTGTTTATGCCTCTTCTCCCCTCCGGTCACCCGCCACACTCCACTTCTCCTCCCTGCCCCCCCTCCTCCCCTCCTTTTCTGCCTGGTCCTGTCCCTCTTGCAGTATTCTCTGTAATCCTGAAGGGGTACAGATCTTGGCTCCCTCTCTTCTACCCATCTTCCTTTCCCCCACTTTCTAATCCTGACCCCTGGCAGGATTCTCTGCATCCTGAAGGAGTATAGATTGGCTCTCTCTTTTCCCCCTCTCCTTTTCCCCCACTTTCATATCCATTGCCTGCCCACCTCCCTTCTTCCTTATCCCCTTCCTTCCTGTTCCCCTGCCCTTCTTTCTCTACCACCTGGCTCCATTTATCTCCCCTCCCTTTCTGCCTAGTCCTAACACCCTTACAAGGTTTTCAGCAACCTGGATGGGTATAAATCTTGGCTGTCCCTCTCTCTCTCTCTCTCCCTCCCTCTACCATCCCCAACCCTCTACCTCTCATCCATCAACTTCCCCACTTGTCTTATAACTGCTCTCCCTTGGGTATACAATAGCACTTCGAAACTTGTGCTCAGCCTACTACTTCTAGCACTTCAAATGTGTTATCCATCCTCTAACCTTTACCCTACTGGATCACCTGCTCTTGGGTTGTTGCACTGTATGCTATAATATCCGAATATGGTTTTGTTTACCCTGGCCGGCTGGTCTGGGTTATTGTGTAATTGTACTACACTGTTTTGTTTTCAAAATTGTACTTGTATTGCTGTGTGTTTGCTTGTTCTCCCAACTCGTGTCCTCCCCCCAGGACACTTCTAGAAACAGGCTGTTTACAGCTCATGTTGTCTTTCCCGGTGTAACATTTTCCAAATAAATAACTGTATTATTCTTGGCAAAAAACTTCATTAATTCACCAGTTAGGTTAACTTAAAGGAAAACATCCCTGTAGTTACATCCCACACCTCTGTGTGGGACACCCCCCTGATTAACAGTTTCACACAGTGTATGCAATATTTACTTACTGTGCTGCTGTTTTATTTAAATCTGATCTGGTTTATCCTGCTGTCCCTTCCACCAGCATTTTGAGTATCATGCTTCTAGAGGCACATCTCACCATCTCCTGCTGCTGATATCAGAGCCGGGGAGCAGCCATGGGAGCGTGCATAGTGTTGCCCTATGGACGGAGCTATTAATAGCTCCAGTTTATGAGTCAGAGGTCTCGGTGCCATACCAAGACCAGGTATAGACTGGCAGTGGACAAGTACCTTGCATCATTCCCAACGCTTTGAAAATCAGGCCCTCTGGGTCAGGAAGATACCGGACAACTGTATAGTCACTATTACTATTTTCAGAGCACCAGTATGCTCCCCAATCTCAGTTTCAGTTTTCTTTTTGTCCTGCCCCCATACAAGGGCCTGCATCAACATGTGAGCTGGTACACAACCCCCACAGTATCACAACTAATAAAGTCACACAGTGCCACACCCCTGCCGTTATGGGGAATCTGTGAAAGATTTCACATCCCTTATATATGGACAGTAAATGCACCTACCACAATGGAAGATGCCTGGAGGGGGTTTAGAAAGTCAAGATACCACCAGCTCACTTAGTTGGAGTTGAAGACTTCTGGCCACAAGATCATGCACATTTCTGTCCCACCTAAATACCAAATTGGCCTTGCAATTATATCGTCCCTCAAAATTCCAACTCCATTATGAAATAAAAATCTTGGTATATTGTGGTGTACGCTCCCATTTGGATCTTTGAAATATAAAATAATGTTCAGGAAGGACTGCTTAATGCACTTAGTAGCAGGTCTAAAAAGTAGAAACCTGTGTACACTACTGTTTACTCTGCAGAAGGCAGTGGAATCTCTGGTTACAGGTGGGGTATGCAATTACTCACATCATGCTGAGAATGCACAAAATCCCAGTGTTAGGTATCATGTACTTGATGTACGACCGGTGGGGGGGGGGCATAGAAGTGGTGATGGAGAACTGAACAGCTTGTTCAAAGCAGCTCAGCAAAGCCCTAACATTGCGCAATTACGGAACTGTCAGCAGGGCTGTCGCACCTATATGGTCTGAGGAGACAGCTGCCCCCCCCACCACCACCACCACCCATGTACCCAAAGTGTTTTTTTGTTCTCATTTTCAGGTTTTCCCAAGTATGTGCCAAGAGTGCCAGGCAGTCTCTATGCTATTACTAGGGAATTTCTGCATATGGGCAGAAGCATGGGAATACGAACACATATGCCAAGTAAACCATGGCTTACAAGTTGATTAAAGAGGTGGCAGTGTTCTGGGCCTGATCATTTATTTTGGTTATTCCTGATGTCTAGTATCCACCCCTACTGGTGTTAGAACATGAATGTTGTGCTATGTTTGAATAAAAAATAATGATAAATGCATTACTCTAAGTGTTGCTGTAATTTCTGCTCTTATTATGCAGTTTCTGAAATACAATATGGGTGTACAAGGGATACGAGTAACAAATAAGGGTATGTCTACAATGGAATCATAGACTGTGTTAGCAGAAAAGGACTGGTAGACCCATCTAGTCTGCGCTATTCTCCCTGCCTAACACTACACCCCTGACTCTATTTGGTCACAGGTGTCCCACCCCCTCCCTTGCCTCTGTTTATTAAACCCATGTGCCTATTCCACATGTGCTTGAAGCTTCTTCCCACTGTCTTCACCTCCTCCTTCTCTTCTGCCAGGCTGTTCCAGGTGTCCACCACCCTTTCTGTGAAGAAGTATTTTCTCACATCCCCCCTATACATGCCCCACTCAAGCTTCATGGCATGCCCCCGTGTTCTGGTGCTTCACCTCCTATTTAAAAGACTCCCCTCCTGCACCTTTTTTACGCTGGTGATGTACTTATAGGTCTTAATCATGTTCCCTCTCACTCTCCTCTCCTCTAGGGAGTACATGTTGCGCTCCTGCAGCCGTTCCTCATATGGTTTCTTGTGCAACCCCCGCATCATTTTAGAAGCCCTGCTTTGGACCGCTTCCAGCCTGTTGATGTCCTTGTGGAGATGCAGCCTCCAGAACTGGACACAGTACTGCAGGTGGGGTAATTAACAAAGGCAAGGCCACTAAAGTAATCCATGCCTGGAGCCCACTAACAGGTAACAGAACCAAAGAAGCAACAATTGGGGCTAACAGGCACTAGTACGGAAATAGGAAAACCCATAGCTTGGTTTGTAGTTGGAAAAAGTAGTTTTATTATTAAAAAGCAGCAACTCACTCACCCCACTGGCATCCACCAACATTTTACTCACCACCATGTCAGCATCCTCAAGGTATCTTGAGAAAGCTCAATCCAGGTGCAGTCTCACAAGTGAGAGATACAGAGCAACACTACCTCTCTTCTCCTGCTAGAGATTCCCACCATGCAACCCAGCTTCCTAATCACCCTGCCTGCTGCCCTGTCGCACTGCTTTGCCACCTTGAGATCATCAGATATGATAATTTCAAGGTCCCTTTCTTGCTTGGTAACTGTAAGTACCCCCCCCCCCATCTTATATTTAGCCCTGGTATTCCCTACTCTATGTGCATGACTTTGCACTTTTTAACACTAAAACCCAGTTGCCACTCCCAAGAACACTGTTCTAATTTCCTCAGATCTCTTTGCATTCTCTCAACCCCCTCCTGGATGTCCGCCCTATTGCACATTTTTGTGTCATCTACAAAGAGACACACCTTCCTCTCCAGTTCTTCTGCATTATCAATTGTGAAGAAGTTGAAGAGGACAGGGCCCAGTGCTGATCCCTGTGGTACTCCACTGGTCACTGTCCCATCTTTGAGTGACTGCCTTTTACCACTTCTGCCTGCCTCCTGTCTTTCAACCAGTTTGATACACAGTACACCATCTTCTCCCCTCACCCTCACCTACTAAGTTTCTTTATTAGCCTTCTGTGTGAAACAGTGTCAAAGGCCTTACTGATGTCGAGATCGGCCACATCCACTGCCCTCTGCTGATCAACATCTCTCATTACCCAGATAAAGTAATCTATGAGATATGTATGACAAGACCTCCCCCCCGTGAAGCCGTGCTGCTGGTGGCCCAGTAGCCCACGTGTCTCCAGGTACTCCATCAGTCTCTACATCAGCAGGAGCTCCACTGACTTACCCACCACTAATGTGAGATGAGGGGCAGCAAAGGGTTATGGTTTACAAGGAAAGGATACTCACCATAGTATCTGCCTTTCTTCAAAATAAATAGAACAGCTAGTACAACTCTTGCATCATCTCCACCTGTGGAATGGTGCCCTAGAACTTAGAATTTATCTTTTTAGTATCACTCAGCATCCCCTGGTACCAGGGGCATGCCCCAGCATTTATGTATGAAAACTCTATCTCTGTGCTGGTCTTGTGCTAGCAGTCTTTGACTTTCCCTAGCAGATCTTTTGCCAAAGAGTCTAGCTGTAGCTGAAAACCAATTTAAAAAACAGTGATAATAGAAAAAAACAATTCCAATTAGAATGATATAAAATAGCAAAGTAAAACAAATATACTTAAGGAGTACAGGCTAAGGCTCATTGAAGAGACCAAGTCATAGTGGTCCTATTCAAATACCCAAACCTATTGTATCTAATCATAACAGGCATTTGTCAATGACGAATGCTTGCTTGCAGAGTAACAGGGTTTTGAAGAGCCCCTGATTTTATTGGTGCAACTCTGAAAAACATAATTTCTAGACAAAATTTAGGCTGTATTTCATCCGTTTTATGTTGGCTTGCGTGTGCACAAGCAACATCTTGTGGTAGTACAGTGAAGCCCACATAAGTGCACATCGGATAAGTGCACATCCTGCTTAAGTGCACAGTTTTTCAATATCCCAATTTTTTCCCTGTTTAATCAATGTTAAATAGCCCGGCTAAGTGCACCACAGATAAGTGCACATATCGGTTAAGTGCACATAATATTACAAAACATCCTATGTAAAATTGTGATTTCAACAATGACTAAGTGCACAGGTTCCACCTTAACTGCTGCTGTCACGTAGCCACCTTAACATCATGGAATGTAAACATAATTTAACTAAGTTACATAATTTACTTAATTGAAGTGACCTTTACCTGAGTGTTTTAACTACAGTTAGATCACCGACCCCCTCAGTAGCACATCTTAGGACAGACATGGATAAGGTTAGGAAAAATACGCTTACGCTAGAGCAGAAGGTAGCTGTAATACAGAGACTGTCTGAGCCAAATACAAAGCGTTCTGACATAGCAAAAGATTACGGCATTGATGTTTCCACCATTTCCAGGATATTTTCACAAAGGGATCATTTGCTTTCTGAATGGGAAAGTGGGGACAAATTAGAGCGAGAGAGAAAGCGCACTGGAAAAAGTGAGACTGTAGAAACTGCACTTTTACGCTGGTTCACTGCAAGCCATGCAATTGATGCTCCAATAAGTGGCCCAATTCTACTGCAGAAAGCCCAGCAGCTGGCAGATATGCTTGACATCCTTTTCACACCTATAAATGGATGGTTATGTAGGTGGAAGGAGCGCAATGGCATAATTTACAAATGATGCCACGGTGAAAAAAAAGACGTGGATACTGAGTCTGCAGAAAACTGGCTGAAGAATATTCTGCCCCAGATTCTCATTGAATACAGCCCACTAAACATTTTCAACTGTGATGAAACAGGTCTTTATTTTAGGGCTACTCCCGAGGGCACTTTAGCGTTCAAACAGGATGCTGCATGCAGGGGGGAAAAAAGCCAGAGTGTGCATCTTTGTTCTTCTATGAGCAAATACGAGTGGGACATAGAAATTAAAGCCCCTTGTGATTGGGAAGTCTAAAAAGCCGATATGCTTCAATGGGGTTGAAATGGATGCTTTGCCAGTCATTTATGAAGCCAACTCTAACTCCTGGATAACGGCAGAGATTTTCACTCACTGGCTACAAACTGTCAATTCCCAAATGCGATGTAAAAGGAGAAGAATTGCTATGTTGCTTGATAACTGCAGCGCACACCCCAATGTACACCTCTCCCACATTAAACTTATCTTTTAACCCCCAAACACTACCTCTTTGATCCAGCCCATAGATATGGGCATCATTAGTAATGCTAAACATTTCTACAGGGTTAAGGTAAGGCTGCGGTTCAGTAATGTGCTGGCTCTTTTCAAGCAATACACTGCTGTGCTAACCTTTTTTTTTAGATCATCCAGAAAATTATTGTCAGCATCGATGCAGGATCGGACGTTGCTGTTTCTGATCTCAGCAAGAAGATCACAGTTTTGCATGCCATCCAGATGCTTGATGCAGCTTGGGGCAGGATACATCAAGAGACAATTGCCAATTGCTTTCAGAAGGCTGGATTTACAACTACATCAGACGCAACAGTTCCAACAGATGAGGATATTGCCGATGAGCCAACTCCCGAGCTTCCCACGGGTATGACTTTCCAGGATTTTATGGAATACGCAGAAATAGATTCTGGCCTTCAAACAGAAGGAGCACTTGCTGATGCCGACATATGTGAGGACATTCGTGGTCTACCGATACCTGACGAGGAGGAGGAGAAACATGCTGACGAGGAGCCAGTTACCACTGCAGCAGCGACTGCCAGCCTGGAGACAGTAAGGAAGTTTGTGCTAACGAAAGAAAAGCAGGACTTAAGTATTTTATTTAACTTTGAAAGCTATGTCCAGTCCCTAGCTATACAATCCAGTAAGCAGAAGAAAAATAACTGATTGTTTTAAGCAGTAGAGTACAAATTCTGTGTACAGTACTGTATTGTCTGTGTTTTTACTCTTATCACGCTTTAAAGTTATAGCGCCAATGCACAATAAAGCATGGCTGCAAATCTGCCATCTCGGTTGCATTTTTATTTGATTGCTTGGTTAAATGCACAGCCTGGTTAAGTGCACAAAAACCCAATATCCTGAGTATGTGCACTTAAGCGGGCTTCACTGTAGTAAGGATGAAAGGTTAGTTTAGATGGAATTCTGAGACAACCTTAGGGAGAAACTTAGGATGAGTCCTAAGAAGAAGAAGCCAGAAGGGGAAGGAAGGAAACATATTCAATTCAGTGCTTTAGAGTAACTGGTAATTGCTATTTTTCTTTTAAACTTAGATTGTGGGCTTTTAGTGACACTATACTTTCTTTGTTGTCTTTACTTATAATTGTTTTTGGGCTGTTGAAAATTTAAAACATAGTGGTGGTGTAATTCTGTGCTGTCCCTCCCCTTCTCCCAACTCTTAATTATATGCCCTGTTAAATCTGATTGACAGGAGCTAAACACAGGGTATAGTAAGAGGTGTGAAGTAGGAGGGGCATAAGAGGGAAGAAGCCCACCCTCAGCACGACAAGTGTTTTGACTCATTTATTTATTTATTGGTTTCTTTTTCTTTAAAAAAAAAAAAATTTATCTGAGGATCAGTGGCAGGATTTTTAGTACAGTAAATTAATAAAAAGGGAACTAGGAGAGCTTCAGTAGCAGACAAGTAGTGGAATTGCAGTATAATGTGGGGAGTGGTGCAATGCAGTGGCTGTGGGGCAGCCATATTCAGGCAGACCTTCTGGACACTGAGGTGCTGCCCTATCTGCATGCATCTCTCTGGACTGTGGGATGAGGTAGCCAGACTCAGAGCGGAAGTAAACTGGGTCAGGAGTACCATCACCCCTATCCAGGGACCACCCAGTCCAATGCAACTGCCTCAAAGGATGCCGAGAATGAGGAGCATTTGGATGACAGTGGGCTCAGGGAGGGTTAGAGCAGCCAGGCAGAGGCACATCCCAGGTCCTATTCCACTCAAGAACTCATATGCCACACTGGCAAATGAGGACAACCAAATAGAGGTACCAAGAGAAGTGGAAGAAAAGGATGTGGAGGTTAGCCAAGGAGGTGACCTCAGCGGGGAAAGCAGTAGACCCCAGAGGAGGAGGAAGCGAATCCTGGTGGGGGACTCCATCATAAGAGGAATCCAGCTAGGAACACAGGAGGGGGAGGACAGGGAGGTGAGGTGCCTACCAGGTGCCACGGCATGGAGGGATGGAAGGTAGATCCTGGGGATCACTGGGAAGGCAAGACAGGAGGGTGAGCTGGATGTCATTATCCACCTAGGTACTAATGACCTGGCAAATGGGGAGCCAAAGGAAGTTCAGGATGAGTTTAGGAAGCTGGGAAGGGGTCTCAACAAGTAGCTACTTCTGTCACTTTCTCAAGTACTACCTGTGAGAGGCAGGGAGAGCATAGGAGTGCATGCACCAGGAACTTTAACTCATGGTTGAAGAACTGGTGCTGTGAGGAAGGGTTTGGATTCATTGGTGACTGGGGACCCACCTGGAGGGATGGAGGTTTGTTCAAGCCTGACGGCCTGCATCCATCCTGGAGAGAATCAAGCACTCAATGATAAGTTTAAATGCTACATTGACAAGCATTTAAACTAGCAAAGGGGTGGCAGGCCAGCAAGGAAGGTACCTACTTGCTCACCCCCACAGCTAGCAGTGGAACCAGTGAACCAGAGAGTGGCTATCTCTGCAAAGCAGTGTGCAAAAGATGGAGATTAGTGCCCAAGAGGTGGATAAGCAGAAAAGGTGCAAAATTCAGCAGAAGGGCAGACAGCAAGGAGAACCAGAGATAAATGACAACCAAGGAAGGGGCTGGAGTAGAACAGTGAAACAGTCTAGGGAGGTCAAATCATGGAAAGCCATGTGTGCAAATGCCAGGAGTCTTAGCAACAAGATGGAAGATCTGGAGGCTGTCATGGTACAGTCAGACCTGGACATTGTGGCCATCACTGAAACCTGATGTAATGATAACCATGACTGGGAGATGGCCATACCTGGCTACAACATATTCAGAAGAGACAGAGCAGGCAGGAAGGAGGTGGAGTGGCACTGTATGTGAAAATGACATAAGGGCCACAGAGATCCAGGAGGAACAAAATGGGGAGAGATACTGGTAAAGCTGGAAAGGAAAATGGGGACAGCCATCCGCACAGGTGTGGTTCTATAGACCACCAGCCCAGGAGGAAGAAACAGATAGGAGTTGATGCTAGCCATCCAAAGGATGGCAGACAAGGGTGAGGTAGTACTGGTTGGAGACTTCAATATTCCAGACGTGGACTGGAGCATCCCAGCAGCAGCATCAACTAGGAGCAGATTTATCCTGGACTCTTCAGGGTGCCTTCCTCAAGCAACTGGTCATGGAACCAACTCGGCAGAAGGCAATACTGGACCTTGTGCTCACAAACAGGGACAGTGTGATGGGGGTAACAGTGGGGGAGCACCTGGGAAACAGTGACCACCAGTCATTGTGGTTTGAAATCACAGAAAGAGCAGAATCAAACCACACAAAAACACGTATCCTGGATTTAGGGGCAGACTTTGGGAAAATGGGGAGATACTTGAAAAAGGCATTAAGGAATGGGGCAGGAATCAGGGGTTGAGGAACAGTGGGCAGTATTTAAATGGGGATTACAAGAACAACAGAATTATGCATTAAGCAGGTTAGCAAGAGGAAAAGGAAGAGACCATTATGGTTTTCCAAGAGATAGTAAAGAAAGTGAAAGCCAAAAGATTGCATTCAGGCAATACAAAAGACACAGGCAGAAGGGGATAGGAGAAGTACCAGGGAAGCAAAGGGAGGCAGGGAGGTCAGTAAGGGAAGCCAAAGCTCAGACAGAAGAACACATTGCAAAATCAGTTGGTAGAAGTGGACAAAACCTTTTACAGGTACATAAGTGAAAAAGAAAGACAAAGGGAGGATAGTGAGACTGAAGAGGGGAGGATGGGGGCAGCGTGGAGGATGACAACAGTAAAGCTGACATATTGAACAGGTATTTCTGCTCAGTCTTTACTGAGGAAGAGGAGGAGGGTAATGGGTCTGAAGGGTACAAGGGGTGAGAATGGTGCAGAAATGGACACAAGTCCCTTTACACGAGAAAGGGTCCTGAAGGAACTGGAAGTAATAAGAGTTGATAAAGCAATGGGGCAAGATGGGGTGCACCCCAGGGTCCTTAAAGAACTAAGAGAGGTGGTGGCTGAACCTCTGGCTATCCTGTTTAGCCGATCACTGGAAACAGGAGGTACCCAAAGACTGGAGAACAGCAGATGTAGTCCCCTTATACAAAGTGGGAACAAAGAAGAAGCAGGGAACTACAGACCAGTCAGCCTCACCCTCGGTAGTGGGAAGATCATGGAAGCACTACTGAAGGAGAGATTGGTGGAACATCTGGTTGTCAATGGACTACAGGACCCAAGGCAGCATGGTTTCACCAGGGGAGGTCATGTCAGACCAACCTCATTGAATTTTTGACTGGGTGATTAGGGAGGTGGATCAGGGGAGGGCAGTGGACATGGCCTATCTGGACTTCAGCAAGGTCTTTGACACTGTGCCATAGAAGACTATTACACAAACTGGGGAATATGGGTGTGGGCAGGACAGTAGTGTGGTGGGTAGGTAACTGGCTGGGTGGCAGGACACAGAGGGTGGTGGTAAATGGCTATCACTCCACAGAGGGAAGAGTGACCAGTGGGGTACCACAGGGATCAGTGCTGGGACCGGTCCTATTCAACATCTTCATCAGTGACATTGAGCAGGACCTAGAAGGCAGAATTTCACTGTTCGCTGATGACACAAAGCTCTGTAACAGAGTAGACACACAAGAGGGTGTAGACAGAATGAGAAGCGACCTGCAGAAACTTAAAGAATGGTCAGAGGTTTGGCAGTTGAAATTCAATGCAAAGAAGTGCAAGATAATGCATATGGGGCACAAAAACCCTGGCACAATATATCAGTTGGGGGGGTGAGGATATAGCATGCACCAAGCAGGAAAGGGATCTTGGGGTTGTCATCTCTGATGACCTCAAGGTAGGAAACTGTGTGACAAGGCAGCAGGTAAAGCAAATAGGATGCTGGGATGTATAGGCAGGGCATCTCCAGCAGGAAAAGGGAGGTCATAATTCCGCTATACAAGACTCTAGTGAGGCCCCACCTGGAGTACAGTGTACAGTTCTGGAGACCACCTCACGTAGGACATAGACAGGGTAGAAAGGTTCAGAGGAGGGCAACAAAGATGGTGCATGGATTGCATCACAAGTCCTATGAAGACAGGTTGAAGGAACTGAACATGTACTCCCTGGAGGAGAGGCGGAGAGAGGATATGATAGAGACATACAAGTATCTTACAGGGAGGAACAGGGTGCAGGAAAACACTATTTTAAGCGAGAAAATATGTTCCAGGACTAGAGGCATGGGATGAAGTTGGAGGAGGACGAGTCAGAGGAAACATGAGAGAGAATTTCTTCACAGAGACGGGTGGTGGACAAATGGAACACCCTGCCAGAGGAAGTGGTGGGGGCTGAAACAATCATGGGATTTAAGAATGCATGGGATAGACATAAAGGAATTCTGGAGGTCAGGGGTAAGGGGCAACAGACTTCTAGGAAAACAAACTGAACTTACAAGCTCAAATGGGCAGACTGGGTGGGCCATAGGCCCTTATCTGCTGACACTGTCTATGTATCTATGTAAGAACTACTTTGTCCTTGTGAAATATAGTGTATTTCTGTGACCAGTGCATGTATTTCAGAAACTCTATGGGCTGAAGTAATGGCCACCAGGAAGGCTGTTTTCCAAGTGAGGAACTTCAACTCGCAAGTAGCTAGAGGCTCGAAAGGTTTATGAGTGAGCATGTCTAGCACAAAGTTAATGTCCCAGGCTGTGACTGGACATCTAATAGGAGGTCTAGTATGCAGAATACTCCTAAGAAACCTCTTAACTACAGGCAACTGAGCCACGACATGGAAAGTACCGGCTCATGATATGCCAAAATTGCAACAAAAATGGACTTTGACTGTGGAGTACTGCAGACCTGTATCTGAGAGGTCTAAAAGATGCTCCAAAACTTTATTCAGTGGGCAGAAAAAGGGTTCCAAGAGGATTTTGCACACCAGATAGAGAAACGCTTCCATTTAGCTGTGTATGTTTTTCTAGTAGCCGACTTATGCACAGCTAAAAGAATATGTGAAACTCTACGAGAAACGTTGAACCTCTACCTCTTTCTCTTCAGGAGCCAAGCATGAAGGTGAAGCGACCTCAGGTTGGGATGGACCACGGGACCCTGGGTCAGAAGGTTCGTCTGAAGGGGAAGCATCTTCAGGGGGTTTCCGATAGTCTGTTGAGTAGTGGGAACCATGTCTGCCGAGGCCAGAAGGGGGCAATGAGAATCATTCTGCCCCTTCCAACTCCAATTTGAGTAGTACCCTCCAAATTAGGGGAAGAGAAGAAAAAGCGTATAGAAAGCGTTTTGTCCACCGCAGCCTGAATGCATCCTGACAAAAAATGCCAGGTCCTGGATTTCTGGAGCAGAAGAGAGGCAGTTTTGCATTGAGTGGGGATGCAAAAAGGTCCAGGTCTGGAGTTCCCCACTCTTTGAAGAGTGACTGAAACGACGGTTAAGTTGAGAGACCACTCTTGAGGATCCGCCTCTGTTCTGCTAAGACAGTCTGCCAGCTCATTTTGTACTCCTGGCAGGTAAACCGCCTGAATCAGAACCTTGTGCTCCAGGCACCATTCCCACACTCTCATTGTTTCCCTGCATAATGGGTAAGAGTGTGCACCGCCCTGTTTGTTGATATAGTACATCATTGCCTTGTTGTCTGTTTGAAGGAGAATGTTCTTGTGACAGAGTATGTCCTCCAAGGCTCAGACTGCATAGAGGATGGCTCTCATTTCCAGGACATTTATGTGAAGTTGAGACTCGTCCTGAGTCCACGTAATCTGGTGAGGAGATCCTGGCAGTGGGCTCCTCAACCCATCAGGGCCACGTCCGTGGTAATGGAGATCTTATGATCCAGAGGGGCAAAGGGATATCCTTCCAGAAGATTGTCCTCCTGCAATCACCAGGTGAGCGACCTCTTCAGAGGTTCCATCACCTTGATGAGAAAGGACTGAGGTTGAGTGGTTGGGGACCACTAAGCATCCACTGACAGGTTCTCATGTGAAGACGAGCCAAGGATACAGTGAACATCGAGGATGCCATGAGGCCCAACATCCGCTGCATTGAGATAGCTCGAACCAAGCTGTGTTCTCTGATGTATCAGGCCATCTGTAAGATATCACTCCATCTGTCCTCTGGAAGAAAAGCCTTCACACAGGAGGTGTCCAGAAGAGTTTCTATGAAGAGGAGCTTCTGGGAGGGCTGCAACTGCGATTGTTAAGGTTCAGCAGGATTCCCATGGATGTGAGGAAGTCTGAGGCCGTGGCTATGGCCTCCAGAGTCTCTTGCCTGAAGGGACTTGCTAGGAGCCAGTCATCCAGATATGGGAAAACTTGTATTCCAATTTTTCTGAGGTGTGCTGCGAGAATTGCACAACACTTTGTAAAAACTCGAGGCACCGAAGATAGCCCAAAGGGCAGGACTCTGAACTGATAGTTTGACCCAATGCCACAAATCTTAGGTATTTGTGGTGCTTCGAGTGTATGAGGATGTGTTGGTAGGCATCCTGCATGTCCACGGAGGCTAGCCAATCATGTAGATGAATCAAAGGTAGTAGGGTACCGAGTGATATCATCTTGAACTTTTTCTTGTGTAGGAACTTGTTTAACTTTCTGAGATCCAGAATGGGGCACATGCCGCTGGTTTTCTTTGGGACCAGAAAGTAATGGGAGTAGAATAAAAAATTACTCACCTTAGTAATGTTGTTTCTTCTAATGGAGTCTTGCTATAGTATGACATATGCAGTATAACCCCAGGTTAGAACTGCTCCGGAGGTGAAAGAGTTAACGTCCATGCAGGGCATGGAATCTTGAGCGCAAGCTCGGTTAAACACTCTGTCTGTTGAAGCTCAAACTTAAACTGTCAGATCTTTATGAGCAAAAACTCACTAAGGTTCTGTGTGGAAGCCGTAAACCTACACTAGCCACTGGCTACTAACTACAAAAACACCTTTTTGATCTTGATCCCAAAACAAAGACTCAAGTCAGGGGATTCAAGAAGAACTTAAGCATAACACCTAAGCACCCTAGAAGGATGCAATAAAGATGGCATCAAAGAAGTGCCAACATTGCACTGCGACCCACATCCCAAAAACAGAGGTTCTGAGAGGGCAGGCTGGGGGAGGTCATAATACAGCAAGACTCCATTAGAAGAAACAACATTACTAAGGTGAGTAATTTTCTTTTAAACAACATGACGTCTTGCTATATTATGCATATGCAGACTACAGCAGTACCTCCATGGAGAAGGACAGAACCTACTTGGGAAATAGGCTCTGAAGCACGGCTGTGCCAAATCGAGCATCACTCCTAGCCTGGATATCCAAGGAGTAATGCTTAGTAAAAGTGTGAACTATTTTCCAGGTAGCTGCTTGACATATCTCTAGGATAGGAATGTCCCTGGCAGCAGCCAGAGATGCAGCTGTACCTCTGGTAGAGTGAGCCCTCAGGCCTGAGGGAGGAACCTTACCCAGTTTTTCATAACAGAATTGGATACAAGAGACAATCCACCTGGCAATGGATCTTTTAGTGGCAGGTTTCCCTTTACCAACCTCACCATAGGTGAGAAACAATTGGAGGGATTCAAACCTGTGACCCTTGATACGATCTATATAGTAACTAAGGGCTCTTTTGACATCTAAACTGTGCAATCTCCTCTCACCAGAGGAGGAATGGTCAGTGAAGTACACAGGGAGGGACATGGATTGATTAAGGTGAAAGTCTGAAACCACCTTAGGCAAAAACTTCCTGTTAGTCCTGAGGACTACCTTATCTCTATGAAAGGAGATGAAATCAGGCTCCACTGACAAGGCTTGTAGCTCACTTATGCGCCTGGCAGAGGTGATGGCTACCAGAAACACAGTTTTCCAAGTCAAGTACTTCAGCTCTGCTGAAGACAATGGCTCAAAAGGGGGTTGCATAAGCTGAGCGATGCAAATATTAAGATCCCAAGCAGGGGCAGGATCCCTGAACGGGGGATTGGTGTGAAGCAACCCTTTAAAAAACTTGGAGAACACAGGATGAGCTGATAAAGAAGAGAGCTTACCTACTGACAAGAAGACAGACACAGCTGCCAAGTGCACTTTTAGGGTAGCTGGTCTCAGCCCCAAGGAATTCAAATGCACTAAATAATCCAGGATCGTGGGCACACCAGCAGATTCTGGGGGAATATGTTTACCAGCACACCATATGGAAAATCTTTTCCATTTTGAATTATAGGTAGCCCTGGTGGAAGGCTTCCTAGAGGCCTTCAAGATATCCAATACACCTTGAGAAAGGTGTAGGTCAGAAAACTCTAACTCTTCAAGAGCCAAGCCTTGAGATTGAGAGATTTGAGGTTCAGATACCAAACTCTCCCCTGGGCACAGGTTAACAGGTTGTGATTCCTGGGAAGGCATAGGGGAGGGTGGACTGCTAAGGACAGGAGGAGTGGGTACCAGGGCTGCCTGGCTCAATCTGGAGCAATCAGAATCATCTTGCAGGATTGAGATCTGATTCTGACTAGCACTTTGAAAAGAAGAGGGAAGGGGGGGGGAAAGCATAGAGAAACTTCCCTTCCCAACTGAGAAGGAAGGCATCCAGAGAGACTGAGCCCAACACTGGGGGCCTGCAGCAAAAAAAGGGAAGTCGGTGATTGTCTGGGGCTGCAAAGAGATCTATTTGCGGAGTGCCCCATCTGGCAAATATTACCTCCAGTACCAGGGGATCCAGTGCCCTTTCGTGATGGCCCTGGGAAATCCTGCTGAGAGCTTCCGCTAGGACATTGTCCTTGCCTGGGAGGTGAACCGCCGTGAAGAGAGGCGTTCAGAGAGTAAGCCAGAGACCATAACTCATTGCTCGTGCACAAGGTCAGACCGAGTGCCCCTTGCTTGTTGATGTACCACATTGTAGTGGTATTGTCTGTCCTGACCTGAACTACTTTGTTCTGGACAGATGAGGAGAAAACCTGAAGTGCTAGAAAAACTGCTCTGAGCTCCAGCAAATTGATGTGGAGCAGGGATTCCTGAGGGGACCACAGCCCTTGGGTGGAAAGGTCGCCCATGTGAGCTCCCAACCCCAGGAGGGGTGCATCTGTAGTAAGGGTCAAGGAGTGAGACAGGGGGGGTGAATGGAACCACCTGTCTCAGATTGTTCTGATCCTGCCACCACTGGAGGGCCTGGATCAGGGTTCGAGTCACTGGAATCAATTTGGTTAGGGGATCCGTCCTTTGAGACCAAAAGGCTCTCAAATGGAACTGAATGTCCCTCATCTGAAATCTCGCTCCCTGCACTACTGCTGTAGAAGCAGCCATGTGCTGAAGGAGCTGTAGGAAATGCCTTGCTGGTCGAGAGACCTGCAGGGTGAAAGAGGAGGCCATAGACACCAGGGTCCTTGCTCTCTCCAGAGGAAGGAAGGCTCTGGCCTCTTTTGTGTTCAGTTCTACGCCTATGAAGGTGAGAAGCTGGACAGGCTCCAGAACTGACTTTGGAAGATTGAGAAGGAAACCTAGAGATGTAAGCAGCTGCTGGGTTACTTGCAAATGAAGTTTGACCTGTTCTGGAGACTGGCCTACGATGAGCCACTCGTCCAGATAAGGGAAGATGGCAATCTTTTGCCTTCTTAAATGAGCAACTGCTACTGCCAGGCATTTTGTGAACACCCTTGGAGCCGAGGAGAGGCCAAAGGGCATTGCTCTGAACTGGTAATGGCCTGAGGGCAGTTCGAATCTGAGGTACTTTCGATGGGAGCTTCTGATGAGAACATAGAAATAGGCATCCTTGAGGTCCAGGGAGGCTAGCCAGTCCCCTGGCCTGAGAGAGGGTAAAATAATTCCCAGGGTCACCATTTTGAACTTTGGTTTTAAAAGGTGCTTGTTTAGATACCTGAGATCCAGAATGGGCCGCCATTCTCCTGTCTTTTTTGGGGTAAGGAAGTACCTGGAGTACAACCCTTTGCCCTGGTGTAAGGGTAGAACCCTTTCCATGGCTCTGAGAGCCAGGAGGGTAGAAACTTCTGCTTCCAGAGCAAGTGCCTCTGATGGGTTTGCAGGTAGAAAAGATCTGGCTCTCATCTTCGGAAATTTTTTGAAGCTGAGAACCAGTCCCTGGCTTACTACCTCCAGGACCCACTTGTCTGATGTTAAAGACTCCCAGTCCTGGACAAAGTAAGCCAGCCTGCCCCCTACTGGTAGTGGATAATTGGCCCTGGCTACCCCATCAGGGAGCCTGTTTTGCAGGGGCTTTGGGTTGAGGGTAGAAGCAGGCTTACTAGAACCCCTTCTGCCCTTCCTCTAAAGAACCCCTCTGGGCAAAAGCAGAAGAGGAGGCCTGGCTTGGTAAATGGCCTATGAAAAGGCCTGCCCCTGCCCCTGACAAGCTGCCTTTGAGGAGTGACTTGCCTTTCTTGGCCTGTGCACTCCTATAGGTAGTCCTATACTCATCCATTTTCTTCATATAATTCTCTGTCTGCTCCCCAAACAGAGAATTTCCCACAACAGGAAAATCCATAGCCTTAGACTGGGTATCCTGTGACAGGGCAGTGCATCTGAGCCAGGCCATTCTGCGAAGAG
Organism: Neoceratodus forsteri; assembly: GCA_016271365.2. NCBI lineage: Eukaryota > Metazoa > Chordata > Ceratodontiformes > Ceratodontidae > Neoceratodus > Neoceratodus forsteri. Next base: position 1,056,500,904 of record CM028130.1, on the reverse strand, counting down.
ACACAGATGTAGCCATAACTCTAGATGAAACATCATTAGAGTCTACAGCAGCATGAAATTGCACCTTGGATGCCTCAATATCATCCACAGCCACCTGCTCCAGCTCCCTGGCAAGCTGTTCAGGGGCCTGTTTTGCTAGGGCCAGGACAGTATCCCACCTGGATTTCTGGTACCTAGCTGCGTAAGCCATATAATTTGTCTGTCTGAGTCCCAAAGATGCTGCCATGTATTGCTTTTTTGCCATGGCATCCATCCTCCTGGAATCCTTTTCAGGAGGGTGAGAGGCTAGAGGGATATTAGCCTTGTCACAGGCTGTAGCCTGCACTACCCCCACATGGCTGCACTGCTGAGATAGAAACTCCATATCAGAGCCTGATAAAGCATACCTCTTGTCCATCCTTTTATCCACAGGGAGGATAGAATGAGGAGTTTTCAGAATTTTAACTGTCTGTCTCCTAAAAGATTTATGCAAGCGAATAGACAGTCTCCTAGACTCTGGAATATCCATCATTTCCACAAAATCAGGCTCTTATTGATCATCCACAGCTTTCTCAACAGGGAGCTGCAGAGTGTCAGCAACTTTCTTGTAAAACAAAAAGTGAGAAGGGGACTCAGATAGCCTGGGAGGGGATACACCTGAAGGTCTGTCTGGAGATGTCCGTTCAATGGGCACATCCAGACTGTCAAAATCACACTCACTCTCCTCGATCTCCTCCCCTTCCCCTGGTCCATAAAAATCTTCAAATCATAATCTTGAATCGGAACTGGACCGAACCGGCGCTACTCAAAGGTGCCGGTTCGGACGGAACAGGGAAAGAGACTGGACAATCTGAACAGCTTGGCTATTTCCTCAGCGGTTGGAGAAAGAACTTTAGGCCCCAAACTAGCTGACCTTCTAGCCCTTTTAGTTGGAACCGCTCCTCAGAGCTGGCTCTCTGCTTGCCCGAGGAAGCATCGCCTGGTCAGAGGTACTCCTCAGGTTCGGTTGAACCGAACCGGCTGGCCATCCGGGTCAGCGGACTTTTGGCCTCCCTTTCCCTGAGCCTACCAACTCTTTTTCCACAGTGGCAGCAGGAACATTTTACAAATCTGGCAGTCTGCATTGAGGTGGTCAAACCCCAGACAATATAACATATGTGTGTGGGTCAGCCTTGGCAAAGGCTTCCCACAGAGGCCACAGTGCTGAAACCCAGTGGGTCCGGTTTTTCTTTTGGGTTTCTCAGACATAGTGCCAGCCTAACCAAAACTTGCCCGTTAATGGCAATCCACCAAGCAAGACTCTCTTATCGGTTCCCAACCGTGTCACGGGTCGTGGAAAAAAACGTAATAAAATCCGGGTTTTAGAACCGATAAGAACCGGGAACCGCACTCTAAAGGGCTAGAAAGTAATTTTTAAACCCCTCTGATCGGTTCAAACTGAACCGAAAAAGACGTTTACAGGTTCCACACAGAAGAAAAATAAAAAAGTAAGCCTATCTATTACTTACAATACCACAGACAGAGCTTGAACCGACGATTGTGGTTAAATTTCGGTAAAATAAACAGAATTACACTTTAAAACCGACAAACAAACAGAGCAGCAGGAGGAATCTCCGGAGCGACTGTTCAGTGAGGCGGAGTAAAGAATCTGACAGTTTAAGTTTGAGCTTCAACAGACAGAGTGTTTAACCGAGCTCGCGCTCAAGAATCCATGCCCTGCATGGAAGTTAACTCTTTCACCTCCGGAGCAGTTCTAACCTGGGGTTATACTGCATATGTCATAATATAGCAAGACTTCATGTTGTTTGAAGCCTGTGTTTTGCTGATCCAATGGGACTACTTCTACTGCCCTATTGTTCAGAAGGCCTTATACCTCGGAAGCAAGAAGGTCTGACTGTATCGTTGACAACCTGGGCTGTCGTTTGGGAGGATGATCCGGGGGGGTATCCGAAAGATTGAGAGAGTACCTCTCGCGGAGTATTCTGAGGACCCATTTGTCTGATGTTATAGATTTTCACTGGTTGTAGAAGTGAGTCAGACGTCCTCCCACTGTTGAGGAGGAATCCCCCCTCAGGTAGCTGAGGTGGGACCTGGGCCGGAAACTCTGAAGGTGGCACTGGGCGCTTTGGGGCCTTGTGCCTTCTGCTGCGCTTTCTTTTGTAGCTGAGGGTACTGGTTTCTGTTAAAACCTGCTCTGCCTTTGCCCCGAAAGGACTGCCGGTTGTAAAACTGGTGCTTATTCCCACCCGTCCGGGAGGGGACGGGTGTAGGTCTGGCTGTCTTAATGGCAGACCTAGTCTTCCGTTTGGCCTCTAGTGCTTGCTCCACCTGAGGTCCGGACAGATACATACCTTCAAAAGGCAAGGCCATGACTTGCTGCTGGGTGTCATTTGTGAAGCCCGAAGTATGCAGCCAAGAGTTTTGAGGGGGTGCAAATGCCAACCACCGCCCGAGAAGCAGTATCGAAGGCGTCCATTGCAGCTTTATCCTGTTGGTTATTGGATTCGATACTCCTAGTTATGGTTTGAAGTAGTTCTGAGTTAACTTCCGATTCGAGCAGAGCTTCTGCCATTGCTTTATGCAAATGCCAAAGAACATACTCATATTGAGAAAAATAGCCCTGGTAGCTGGCAACGAGCACGCCCAGGGTTGAGGCAGCGAAGACTCTCTTACCTAAGGTGTCTATCTTGCAAGATTCTTTGTTTATAGGCCGGGCTGTAGATTCCTGAGGTAGGACAGCCTTATCATTCTCTGCCAGGACCACTATGGCATCAGCAAAGGCTTGTGAGGCCAAAATGGGGTGATCCTTGGGAGAGGCATATTTCCTATCTATGGACTTGGCCACGGAAGGAATAAGAACCGGATTCTTTCACACTATCTATGAAAGGGTCTCAAAAGAGGGCTGTACCAGAGGGGTTAAATCCATAGAGATCTCCAGGACATGAAGATATTGGAGATGCAAAAGTTTCCCAGGATCAATTTCTGTGGCCTGGAGAGAAAGAGTATAATTAAAATTCTTGAGCAGAGACTTAAAGGAAAGGTCCTCAACAACAGGCTCTACAGGAGGATTGATCCCTGCCCCCAGGACAGTGTCAGCATCAATGTCATCACCCAGGCAAAAATCTTGATTAGGCTCAAAATCTTCTCTTGACAGTCTGGGGGTGGGGGGACTGTGTAGACAGAAAATCAGGAGGAAGTAAAGAAGAAGAAAAAATCAGAGTTGAAAACCCCTGAAGACCAGATGGTGCCGTACTCATCCCCAGCATCGTCAAGGAAAATGGCACCAAGAACAAAGGAGGAGCTGCAATCAAAAACAGCGATGCACATGGCACTGACAAAGAGCATGGCACTGACAGAGCTGCCGGTGCCGCAGATGGTGCAGACAGAGCCCACAGCATCTCAGACGGCACTGATAGAGCCCGTGGCACCACAGATGATGTCGATCGAGCCCCCGGCACCAAAGACAGCACTGACAGAGCCCCCAGCACCAAAGACAGTGCTGACAGAGCCCCTGGCATGAACAAAGTCAGCACCACAGACAAAAGCATTACAGGAGTCTGAAAACTGTGATTGGAAGTAAAAGAAGGAAAAAATGGCAGGAGATAGAGGCATCAGTGTAATCCCCTGCACAGCAGCCATGTGAGGGGATGAACACCTGAGCATGGAGTCGACAGCACCGAAGAAGGTGCCATGCAACTAGGAAGGCCCAACTGCCTCACCTGCCCATTTGAAACCAAATGGCCTGAAGGCCCTGGTGTCAGACTGACTGGTTTGGGCAACTGGACCAACCTCCAAGCCCAATGCTCCATAACAGCAGCCCACTGGTGAAACTGCTCATCAGAAGCTCCTCCAATAGGCAGGGAGGAGCTCGTTGTTGAGGTTGGCCACCAGAGACAGAAACCGGCAATTCCAACTGAGGTGGAGACTAATGCCTGGCCCTAATAACTGACCGTCTATGCGCAGACGTACCAGTGGGCGACTTTGAGTGATGACATTTCTTCTTCGACCTATGTGTCAAAGAAGATCTCAAGGCCAAATTGTGCTGAAAATGGGACTGTTTCCTTTTATGCTTTTGGGGGACTGCCCATCCCCCTGAGCACTGGACCTTCCGTTGTCAGACCCCCCACCGGGGAGGGTGACGGATCGGACCCAGCCCGGCTGACTGAACAGCTTTCATATGAAGTCTCCCTACTGTCACCTGACCCATTCATGGTCGACTCCGTCAATGGAGGGCTGAAGTCTTCTCTTGTACAAGTTAGAATTATTAATTATAATCAGTACTGATTCGAGATAATCTACAAAACAATAAACTGAACTAAGCTGCTAGTGAAATTTACTCCCGGCAGGTAGACGATGTCATCACCGAAGCGCACTCAACGGCGTGAAAAAAGGAACTGAGGTAGTTGGAGGGTTGATGCTGAGACAGTTATTACCACACGCTTCCTCGCAGCTCCATCTCAGGCACCAACCCGCCTGAAAAAGTCTGATCCCACTGGGTCCTAGTGCCTCCGGCGTACACCCATTATTGTGAATGAGTGGCGGAGACTTTATGTCCAGGAAGATCTTTATTCGGTGGGCAGGAAAAAGGGTTCCAAGAGGATTTTGCACACCAGATAGAGAAACGCTTCCATTTAGCTGCGTAGGTTTTTCTGGTGGCCGGCTTGCACGCAGTCAAAAGAATATCTGAAACTCTATGAGAAACATTAAACCTATTCACCTCTATCTCCCCAGGAGCCAAGCATGAAGGTGAAGCGACCTCAGGTTGGGATGGACTACAGGGCCCTGGGTCATAAAGTTCATTTGAAGGGGAAGAGGTCTTGGGGAGGTTTCTGATAGTCTGTTGATTAGTGGAAACCATATCTGACGAGGCCAGAACGGGGCAATTAGAATTATTCTGCCCCCCTGAGTCTCCAGTTTGAGCAGTACCCTCTGAATTAGGGGAAGAGGAGGAAATGAGTACAGAAAACATTTTGTCCAATGCAGCCTGAATGCATCCTGACAAAAAATGCCAGGTCCTGGATTTCTGAAGCAGAAGAGAGGCAGTTTTGCGTTGAGTGGGGACGCAAAAAGGTCCAGGTCTGGAGTTTCCCTCTTTCCAAAGAGTGACTGAATGATGGTTAAGTTGAGAGACCACTCGTGAGGATCTGTCTCTGGTCTGCTGAGATGGTCTGCCAGCTCATTTTGTACTCCTGGCAGGTAAACCACCTGAATCAGTGCCTTGGGCTCCAGGCACCATTCACACACTGTCATTGCTTCCCTGCATAATGGGTAAGAGGTGAGCACTGCCCTCTTTGTTGATGTAATACATCACTGCCTTGTTGTCTGTTTGAAAGAGAATGTTCTTGTGACAGAGTATGTCCTTCAAAACTTGGACCACATAGAGGACAGCTCTCATTTCCAGGACATTTATGTGAAGTTGAGACTCATCCTGAGTTCATGTACCCTGGGTGTGAAGATCTTGGCAGTGAGCTCCCCAACCCATCAGGGACGCATCTGTGGTAATGGAGATCTGATGATCCAGAGGAGCGAAGGGATATCTTTCCAGAAGGTTGGCCTCTTAAGACCACCACATAGGTGACCTCTTCAGAGGTTCCGTCACTTTGATGAGAAAGGACTTAGGGTGAGTGGTTGGGGACCACTGAGTACTGAGCATCCACTGAGAGGTTCTCATGTGGAGATGGGCCAAAGGTACAGTGAACACCGATGATGCCATGAAACCTAGCTTCAGTTGCATTGAGAGAGCTTGTACCGAGCTGTGCTCTCTGATGAATCAGGACATCTGCAGGATATCATTCCTTCTGTCCTCCAGAAGAAAGCCTTTTGCACAGAAAGTGTCCAGAAGGGTTCCTATAAAAAGGAGTTTCTGGGAGGGATGCAACTGTGACTTTTTGAGATTCAGCAGGATTCCCATGCATGTGAGGAAGTCTGAGGCTGTGGCTATGGCCTCCAGAGTCTCTTGCTTGGAGGGACTTGCTTAGAAGCCAGTCATCCAGATATAGGAATACTTGGATTCCAAGTTTCCTTAGGTGTACCGCGAGAATTGCACAGCACTTTGTAAAGACTCGAGGCACCGAGGACAGCCCAAAGGGCAGGACTCTGAATTGATAGTATTGACCCAATGCCATGAACCTTAGGTGTTTGTGGTGATTTGGGTGTATGAGAATGTGCTGGTAGGTGTCCTGCATGTCCAGGAAAGCTAACCAATCGTGCTGATGAATCAAAGATAACAGGGTACTGAGCGATATCATCTTGGACTTTTCCTTGTGAAGGAATTTGTTTAACTTTCTGAGATCCAGAATAGAGCGCTTGCCGCCAGTTTTCTTTGGAACCAGAAAGTAATGGGAGTAGAAACCAGTGTTTCGTTGATCCAACGGAACTACTTCTTCTGCCCTGTTGTTCAGAAAGCCTTGCACCTCGGAAGCAAGAAGGTCCGACTGTGCAGCAGACAGCCTGGGCTGTCACTTGTGGGGATGATCCAGAGGGGTTTCTGACAGATTGAGAGAGTACCTCTCACAGATTATCATGAGGACCTATTTGTCTGATGTTATAGATTTCCACTGGTCGTAGAACTGAGTCAGACATCCTCCCACTGTCGAGGAAGAGTCCCCCTTGGGCAGTTAAGGTGGGATCTTGTCCAGAAACTCAGAAGCTGGCACTGGAAGCATTTGGGGGTTGTGCCTTTTGCTGTGCTTTCTTTTGTTGCAGAGGGGTTTGATTTCTGTTAAAGCCTCCTCTGCCTTTGCCACGAAAGGACTGATGGTTGTGAAACTGATGCTTATTCACACCTCCTTGAGAGGGAGCAGGCAGAGGTCTAGCTGTCTTGATGACAGACCTAGTTTTCTGTGTGGCCTCTAGTGCTTGTTCCACCTAAGGACCGAACAGCTACATACAGTCAAAAGGTAAAGACATGACTTTTTGCTAGGCGTCATTAGTAAAGCCCGAAGTACATAGCCAGGAATGGTGTCGGGTGCAAATGCCAGCCGCCGCCGCCACCCAGGAAGCAGTATCGAAGGCGTCCATTGCAGCTTTAATTTGTTGATTATTGGACTCAATACCTCTAGTTATGGTCTGTAATAGCTCTGAGTTGACCTCCAATTTGGGCAGAGCTTTTACCATTGCTCTGAGTATATGCCAAAGAACATACTCATATTGAGAAAAATATATCTGGTAGCTGGCAATACGCATACCCAGGGTTGAGGCAGCAAAGACTTGCGTACCCAATGTGTCTATAGTGTGAGATTCTTTGTTTATAGAATGGGCTGTAGACTGCTGAGGGAGTACAGCCTTATCATTCATTGCCAGGACCACTATGGCATCCGCAAAGGATTGTGAGGCCAAGATGGTGCGATCCTTGGGAGGGGCATATTTCCTATCTATGGACTTGGCCACAGAAGGAATAAGAGCCGGGTTCTTCCACAGCATCTGGAAAAGAGTCTCAAAAGAGGGCTGTACGGGAGGGGTTTAATCCATAGGGATCTCTCGAACATGAAGATATTGGAGACTCAGAAGTTTCCCAGGATCGATTTCCATGGTCTGGAGAGAAAGAGTAGAGTTTAAATTCTTAAGCAGAGACTCTGCAGGGAGATTGATCCTTGCCCCTAGGGCAGAATCAGCATTAAAATCATCACCCAACCAAAGATCTGGATTGGGCTCAAAATCATCTCCTGACAGTCCAGAGGGGACTGTATGGACAGGAAAGGAGAGAAAACCAGGAGGAATAAGAGGAGGAGAAAGAATCGGAGTCGAAAATGGTGCAGAGAACAACAATGGTGCTGACACAGAAAATGGCACAATGCAAGGTGCCGACAGGGATTGAGGTGCTGCACTAGGCGCTGACGCCAACCCCAGCACAGAGGATGGCACCGAGGAGTAACACAGCACCGCACACAGTGACGAAACTCCCCGTGGTGCTGAGAATGGCACTGACAGGATGGACGGTGCTGACACCACCCACGGCACCCCGAAAAGGATCTCGGTGCCAAGAAGCCAGCACCAGTGGCGACGGCACCATGGCAGAAATCTGAAAACTGTGATTGAAAAGCAAAGGAAGAAAATTGGCAGGAGATAAAGGCATCAGTGGGGACCCCTGTGCCACAGGCATGTGAGGGGGATAGACACCGGAGCATATAGTCGACGGCACAGAAGAAGGCGCCACGTGACTAGGAAGTCCTAACTACCACACCTGCCAATCCGAAACCGACAGACCTGAAGGCCTCGGCAATGGACTGGTTGGCTCGGGCAATCGAAACAACCTCCGAGCCCACTGCCCCATAAGAGTGGCCCAATGGTGAAACTGCTCATCGGGAGCCCCTCTAATAGGCAGAGAGGGGCTCCGGTGTCAAAGAGGCTGACTACTAGAGACAGAAACTGGTGATTCCACAAGAGGTGGAGACCGGCTCCTGACTCTAATAATCAACCATCTACAGGCAGACGTACCAGAGGGCGACCTCAAGTGATGCTGTTTCTTCTTCAACCGGTAGGCCGAAGAAGGACTCGAAGCCGAACTGTGATGCGAACGGGAACGTTTCTTTTTATGCTTTCAGGGGGACCGCTCCCATCCCCCCCGAGCTCTGGACCGTCCGTTATCAGACCCCCCCTCTGGAGAGGGTGCTGGACCAGACCTGGCCTATCTGACTGAACAGCTTTCATCCGAAGTCTCCCTACCGTCACCTGCCCCACTCATGGTCAACTCCATCAATGGAGAGCTGAAGACTTCTTGAACAAGTAAGTTGTATATTAAAATGTAATCAGTACTATTCAACATAAGATACAAAATAATAAAACTGAAAACTAAGCTGCTAGTTTGAAGTTTGACTCCCGGCAGGCGAGCAACATCATCACTAAGTGCACTAGACGGTGGGAAAGAAAAAATTACTCACCTTAGTAATGTTGTTTCTTCCAATGGAGTCTTGCTGTATTCTGACATATGCAATTAGGTCCTGCCTTTCAACTGCCCTGGAGAACAGAGAGTTACATTTTCCATGGCCAGCATGGAATGTTCACCACTAGCACGGTTGTAGCCCCTGTCTGCTGTTGTTTAAACTCCAACCATCAGATCTTTACGAGCAATACTCACTAGAAGTTCTGTGTGGAAACTGTAAAAACTCAAAACTAGCCAACTGGCAACTACATCTATATAAAAGGGTTTTTGTTTTCAAAAGGAAGACTCAAGTCAGGAAACCCCAAAACAAAACACATCCAAAACAAAATAATTCACCCAAACTAAAGAGGGTGAAAAAAGGACACCCCTAGGGTGCCAACACTTCTCCTGCCCACCCACATCCCAAAAACTAGGTTCTGAGAGGGGAGGCGGGGGGGGTCAGAATACAGCAAGACTCCATTAGAAGAAACAACATTACTAAGGTGAGTATTTTTTCTTCAAACAACATGAAGTCTTGCTGTATTCTGACATATGCAGACTACTAAGCAGTACCTCCATGGAGGAGGGACAGAACCCACTTTGGAAACAGGCTCTGAAGTACCGCTGTGCCAAACAGAGCATCACTCCTAGCCTGGATATCCAGAGAGTAATGCTTGGTGAATGTATGGACTCTTTTCCAGGTGGCTGCTTGACAAATTTCTAAGAGAGGAATATCCCTGGCAGCAGCCAGGGAAGCAACTGTACCTCTAGTGGAATGAGCCCTCGGGCCTGAGGGTGGAGTTCTACCCAGTTTTTCATAGCAGAATTGTATACAAGAAACAATCCACCTGGCAATAGATCTCTTAGTGGCAGGTTTGCCCTTACCAACCTCTCCATACATGAGGAACAACTGGAGGGATTCAAACCTGTGACTCCTGGTACGCTCTATGTAGTAGCTCAGGGCCCTTTTAACATCTAAGCTGTGTAGCCTCCTCTCTCCAGAGGAGGAATGGTCAGTGAAGAAAACAGGGAGAGAGATAGACTGGTTGAGGTGGAAATCTGAAACCACTTTAGGCAAAAACTTTCTGTTAGTTCTTAGAACCACTTTAACTCTATGGAAAGAGATGAAATCAGGTTCCACTGACAGGGCCTGCAATTCACTGATATGCCTGGTAGAAGTAATGGCCACCAAAACACAGTTTTCCAAGTCAAGTATTTAAGCTCTGCAGAAGACAAAGGCTCAAAGAGGGGTTGCATAAGCTGAGCAATGCAAACATTAAGGTCCCGAGCAGGATTCCTAAAGGGGGGACTGGGGTGAAGCAATCCCTTGAAAAACTTACAAAACACAGGATGGGATGATTGAGAGGAAGGCTTGCCTACTGACAAGAAAGCAGAAACAGCTGCCAAATGTACTTTAAGGGAAGCTGGTCTGAGGTCTAGGCCATTAAGATGGACCATATAGTCCAGAACTGTAGGCAACTCAGCAGAGTCTGCAGAAATATTCTTCTTAGAACACCAAATGCTGAATCTTTTCCATTTGGAGTTGTAAGTCTTCCTGGTGGAAGGCTTTCGAGAAGACTTAAGGATATCCAGAACCCCCTGGGAAAGATGCAGATCTGCAAACTAACTCTTCAAGAACCGTGCTTTGAGATTGAGACACCGAAGATTCGGGTACCAAATCCTCCCCTGAGAAGATGTCAACAGGTTGTAATTCCTGGGAAGTGACAGGGGAAGGTGGACTGCTAGGGACAGCAACAGGGGATACCAGGGCTGTCTGGCCCAGTCTGGAGCAATCAGAATCACTTTGCATGGCTGTGACCTTATCTTGACTAACACTTTGAACAGGAGAGGGAAGGGGGGAAAAGCATACAGAAATTTCCTTCCAATTCAGAATCAGAGCATCAGGACTGAGCCCAAGACTGGGGGTCTGCAACAAAGAGAAGAAGTTGGTGATTGTCTGGGGCTGCAAAAAGATCTATCTCTGGAGTGCCCCATCTCGAGAAAATCACTTTCAAAACTAGAGGATCTAGGGTCCATTGGTGATGGCCCTGGGATATTCTGCTCACAGCATCTGCTAGGACATTGTCCTTCCCTGGGAGGTGAACTGCTATCAGAGAGGTTTGCAGGGAATAGGCCAGGGACCACAACTTCATTGCTTCTGTGCACAAGGCCGTAGACAGAGTGCCTCCCTGCTTGTTGATGTACCACATGGTGGTGGTGTTGTCTGTTCTGACCTGGACCACCTGCTCTGTACAGATTTGGAAAAAGCTTGCAGTGCCAGAAACACTGCTCTGAGTTCCAAGAGATTGATGTGAAGCAGAGATTCCTGAGGTGACCACAGTTCTTGGGTGGTATGATCCCCCAAATGGGCTCCCCAGCCCAGCAGGGAAGCATCTGTGGTCAGTATCACTGAATGAGACTGAGTGTCAAAAGGAACCCCTTGTCTCAAATTGTCCTGATCCTGCCACCATTGCAAGGCCTGGATCAGGGTTCGAATCACTGGGACTAGTTTGGTAAGGGAATCCTTTCTTTGGGACCAGAAGGCTCTTAAGTGGAACTGAATGTCCCTCATCTGGAATCTTGCTCCTTGGACCACTGCTGTTGTAGCTGCCTTGTGGCCCAGAAGCTGAAGGAAATGCCTTGCTGGTCGAGACATCTGAAGGGTGAATGAAGAGGCCAGTTCCATGAGGGTCCTTGCCCTTTCCAGGGGAAGGAAGGATCTTGCCTTTACTGTATCCAGCGCTGCCCCATGAAGGTGAGGAGCTGTACTGGTTCGAGAACTGACTTTGGAAGGTTGAGAAGGAATCCTAAGGAAGTGAGCACTTGCTGGGTCACTTGCAAATGTGACTTGACTTGATCTGAAGACTGACCTACTATGAGCCAGTCGTCCAAGTATGGGAAGATGGAGATCTTTTTTCTCCTTAGGAAAGCGACCACTACTGCCAGGCACTTTGTGAAAACCCTTGGGGCTGATGTTAGGCCAAAGGGCATTGCTCTGAATTGATAGTGGCCTGAGGGCAACACGAACCTGAGGTACTTTCTGTGGGAGCACCTGATGGAAATGTGAAAATAGGCATCTTTGAGGCCCAGGAGGCTAGCCAGTCCCTGGCCTGAGAGAGGAAGGATAATTCCCAGAGTCACCATTTTGAACTTTGGCTTAAAAGATGTTTGTTCAGATATCTTAGGTCCAGGATGGGCCCATTCTCCTGTCTTTTGGGGGTTAGGAAGTACCTGAGTACAATCCTTTGCCCTTGTGTAGGGTGGGAACCCTCTCTATAGCTCTGAGAGCTAGGAGAGAAGAAACCTCTGCCTCTAAGGCAAGGGTCTCTGATAGATTCGCAGGTGGAAAGGATCTGGTTCTCATCTTGGGAAATTTTTTGAAGCTGAGAACCAGCCCCTGGCTTACTACTTCCAGGACCCACTTGTCTGATGTCAGAGACTTCCAGTCCTGGACAAAGTAAGCCAGCCTGCCCCCTACTGGTATGGGAGAATTGGCCCGGGCAGACCCATCAGGGTGACTGCTTGGCAGAGGCTTTAGGCTGAGGGTGGATGCAGACCTGCTCATCCCCCATCTGCCTCTCCCTCTAAAGAACCCCCTCTGAGAGAAAGAAGAGGAGGCCTGAGCTTGGTAAAAAGGCCTTTGGAAAGGCCTGCCCCTGCCCCTGGACTGTTGCCTTTGAGGAGTTGCTTGCCTTTCTTTGGCCTGAGCACTCCTGTAAGTGATCCTGTACTCATCCATCTTTTTCATGTAGTTCTTTGTCTGCTCCCCAAACAGAGAATTACCAATAACAGGGAAATCCATGGCCTTAGTCTGGGTATCCTGTGAGAGGCTAGTACATCTTAGCCAAGCCATCCTCTGAAGAGCCACAGATGTAGCCATGACTCTTGATGAAACATTACTGGAGTCCACAGTAGCATGAAATTGTACTTTAGATGCCTCAATCCCATCTGCAGCCACCTGCTCCAGCTCCTTGGCAAGCTGGTCAGGGGCCTGTTTAGCCAGAACCAGCACAGTGTCCCACCTGGACTTCTGGTATCTAGCTGTGTAGGCCATATAGTTAGCCTGCCTGAGTCCCAAAGATGCTGCCATGTATTGTTTCTTTGCCATTGCATCAATCTTCCTGGAGTCCTTGTCTGGGGGTGTGATGCCAAGGGGATATTTGCCTTATCACAGGCAGCAGCCTGCACTACCCCAACATGGCTGCACTGCTGGAAAAGGAACTCCGTGTCTGAGCCTGAGAAAGTGTACCTCTTGTCCATCCGTTTGTCCACAGGAGGTATGGAATTAGGAGACTTAAGAATTTTATGTGTCTGTTTCCCAAAGGATTTGTGGAGGGGAATAGACAGTCTCCTGGACTCTGGGATGTCCATCATCTCAACAAAATCAGGCTCCTCCTGATCCTCCACTGCTTCCTCCACAGGGAGCTGGAGGGTCTCAGCCACTTTTTTGTAAAACATATAGTGAGCAGGAGACTCAGAAAGCCTAGGAAGGTCTGTCTGGGGAGATGTCCGGGTCAATAGGCACATCCAGACTTTCATAATCACCATAATCATCCTCATACTCTCCTTCTTCCTCCTCCAGTTCATAAAGTTCTTCCAAAGTGTAATCCGGAACCGGGGGAACCGACCGAACTGAACCCCTGCCAGATGGTGCCAGTTCGGTCGGAACCGAAGAAAGCGATTGCATTGTCCTTATCGCCTTGGCTATCTCATCGGCAGTCGGAGTATGAATTTCTGGGTCCGAACCGGACAATTTATCTTTTCTTTTCCTTTTCACCGGAACCGACTCCTCTGAATTGGCTCTCCTTTTGCCTGAAGAAGTATCGCCCTGGTCAGAGGGCACTCCTTCTGGTTCGGTCGGAACTGAACCGGGCTGGCCATCCAGGTCAGCGGACTTCTCAGCCTCCCTTTCCCTCAGTCTATCTAATCTCTTTTCCAGGGTAGATTTGGGAAAATTCTTACAAATTTGGCAGTCTGAATCGAGGTGGCCAAACCCAAGACAGTAAACACAGGTGGTGTGGGGATCAGCCTTGGCAAAGACATCCCCACACACACTGCAGTGTTGAAACCCAGTGGGCCCGGATTTTTCTTGGGTTTCTCAGACATGGGCAGTCCTATCCAAAACTTGCCCTTTTTTCAGCAGTCCACCAGGCAAGACTCCCCTATTGGTTCCTGACCATATCACGGGTCTTGGAAAAAAACATAATAAAATCTGTTTTTTTAGAACCGACACGGACCGGTTACCACAGTCTAAATAAATCACAAACTTTTTTTTACCTCAAACTGATCGGTTCAGCCGAACCGATCCACAATTTTCAAGTTCCACACAGAAACTACTCAGATAACCTATCTAGTACTCACGGTACCACAGACAGAGACTTGAACCGACTGAGCGGTAACAGCAATTCGGTAGAAACCGACCAAAAAAAACGACACTTCAACCGACTTTTTTGAACTGAGCAAAGGAGAAATCTCCGGAGCGACTGTTCAGTGAGGTGGAGTAAATAATCTGACGGTTGGAGTTTAAACAGCAGCAGACAGGGGCTTCAACCGAACTTGTGGTGAACATTCCATGCTGGCCGTGGAAAGTTTAACTCTTTGTTCTCTGGGGCAGTTGAAAGGCAAGACCTAACTGCATATGTCAGAATACAGCAAGACTTCATGTTGTTTGAAAGGGGCAGACAGGATGTACCATTTTTTTTTCTGTAATTGTCTGTTTCTGTGTTTCTATTTTTCCATGATCCCTGACATCTAGTAGCCCCACCTGCCAGTCGCAAATCTGAGCCCCCTCCCAAAGCCATTCAGCCAGGTCCCTCCACGCCTTCCCCATTGGCCCCCCCCCATTTACCCAAGAGTGCAGCCACTTCCCTGTGACTGTGATCGGTACAGCATCTTAGCTCATTACCTTGGCTGATCACTGTCTGAGTGAAAGAGAGTAAGTGCGCACTTACTGTAGAACATCTGTTTCTATAGTAGGTGTCTGCTCACTTTGTGACACTCAGAAAGTGGCCAACCGAGGTGGTGAGCAGATTGGCTGGACCTGTCACTGTCGCAGTGGGAGGGACTGGCTGCTGGGGTAATTTATGAGCCACCATGGGAGAGAGGTGGAAGAACCTTAATGGGTGGAATTGAGAGGGGGCTCACACTTGCAATCAGGGTGATCCTAGATGCCAGGGATCCTCTTAATATACTAATCAGGTGCATCTGAATGGTGATTGGGGGTCGGGAAATTCTAGATGCCAGGGATCATTTTATTATAATATCAGGGGCATCTGAATTGTGATGAGCAGATGGAGGCTGGCACTGCCCTGTATAATTCCTCCATGCAGTCATGCACAGAGGCATTGTGTGGAAATGTTAGTTAGCCCATGTGGGCCAGCAAATGTCCCTCTAGCACCTTTCCTGCCCTATGGATTTAGCATGCTGAGAGTTGAAAATGACTCATGGGGTAAAGGTGCTATCCTATTTGAGACATGCTTTTTCTCTTTGTTCCTCTGCATCCCTGTCCTACTGGAGGCTGTGATAGTGCCTAGTCATGCCACAGTGGGCTATCCAATGGGAACCAGTGATGACTGTACAGTGTGGTTCAATATTATAATGGGTGCAGAGGCAAGCCACAAAAAAACAATGGTCCTGGACTTTAGTAGGTTGAATTTTAAAGAGATCGGAGACTTCTTCCGAAGCAGCCTAGCAGGGGAGGATTGTCAGAGAGGGGCAGAGGAACAGTGGAGAAAATTAAGTAAAGGCATAAGGAAGGCAACCAGCATCTGCATGAAGGAAGTGAGCAAAAGCAGGAGGAAACAAGCATTTGTCAATGCTGAATGTTGTACTGCTGGCATTGGCATTTGTAGTGAAGCAGTTAGAAAGATGCATAATAGGAATGGCAGTGAGGTTTGGAAGTGACGCCAACCCCATACCACCCTGCAGAGACTGACAGGCATTGAGGTGTGCCTTTGGATCGTTGA
Organism: Neoceratodus forsteri; assembly: GCA_016271365.2. Taxonomy (NCBI): domain Eukaryota; kingdom Metazoa; phylum Chordata; order Ceratodontiformes; family Ceratodontidae; genus Neoceratodus; species Neoceratodus forsteri. Next base: position 1,056,485,100 of record CM028130.1, on the reverse strand, counting down.
CAATAACGCTTATGCCATTTTACCTCATCGTATCCTGCAGACTCTGACAAGTGTGGCATTGTGCCTTGGGGCCATCAGGCCTTATGCTCACCCCATTCCATAAGGAAATACATTGAGATGGGTGCAGTATAGGAGAATGGGGTGAACTTTGGGGCTGAAAAGTCCAAGGCACACCTTGATGCCTGTCGCTGGCTGCAGGGTGGGGGTGGGGTGGAATGGTGTGACCACTACAGCCGACAATCCAAAGTCACCCCCTTGATATCGGTCAGTCTGTACAGGGTGGGATATTATTGTTAGAAACCTTAATGCCCCGGGCGTTTGTTGGTATTTGCACTTTAGATTTTCAACATGGGCTTTTTGTGACCCCACCTCATAAAGGCATTTGGGGCCTCTGCTCATGAACAGTTGCACTGGGATTTTGTTAATATGTCCTGAATGTTGATTTCCCATAGCAACTGTGGCATTCTGCACCAGATGAGCAGAAACACATTTTGGGTAGGATGTGAAAAATGACAGCTCTACTGTTCTTAAGGATGCGTGAAGAAATGGCAATATTGGAAAAATCTGGAATGAAAATATTAAAAGTTCTCAAAGTTATGAGTGTGCATTGAAACTGCACAATGCACACTTGTAACACAGTCATTTTGTAGAATTTGTTCTCCAAATTTTCAACATAGGCATTTTGGGAACCCATCTTATGAACAGTGACACTGTCATTTCATTAATCAGTCCCTAAAGGTGATTCTGCGCAGTGACCGTGAAATCACCTTTCGGGATCGAATAATGAAATGACAGTGACATAAATGGTAGTCCCAAGAACCCTATGCTGAAAATTTGGGCCAAAATCACAAGAATGAGTGCGATATACACATAAGTTGACCCCCATCCATTGATGCCATTATACAGCTTACCAGCATTTCTTCAGTTTGTGGTTAGCTTTGAAGAGCGCAGACATGTTCCCGCTCCACCGAAGATCACAGCGCTGGACTCTGGAGGTAAGTATGGGGTGGGGGTGGGGTGTGCAGAAGGTGGGTGCAGGTTGGGAGAGGGGACCCGAAGACAAAGGACCGTTTTCTTTGTTTCAGGTTATAATAAAAATAAAAGAAAGAACACAGACGACCATTTTCTTTTTTTTTTTTTACAGGTGTAAGGAAAATGTTGGGCAACTGGGGTGGGTTCCCAGTGTGTCCCATGAGTGTGTGGTGTGATGTTAGCCACACTGTGTGGTGGGCAGGGGCAGGAAAATGCTGACGCAATCAGCTTTTGAACACATAGGTACACTGGGGTGGTCTCTCAGTGTGCCACACAATCTTGGAGGGTTAACTATGCCAACAGGAAGTCTGAGCACCCCCGAAGTCAGCTTGCTGGGGATTATGAGAGGCGGACGGCAACAGTCGCAACCATGTTCATTGAAATGTTACACCAGGTAAGGCACGCCCTGCAATGACAGGGAGCACCCTCATTGCAGTGGCGAAATGGTTTCAAGTTGGTGGCATGCTTTTGCAGTGCTGTCATAGACAACATGCTGTTTCATTTGTGCCACAGAGCCCAGCCCGAAAAAGCAGTGGCGCCACTGGCCACAACACAACCACACCTCCAAAACCTGCCACCACTATACGTTGTCTGCACTGTGTGCACAAAACAACATAAAAAGGACCATTATGGTACTGTAGGGAAGTTGCCATGAAGGTGTCTGGTTAAGCAATTCCTACACTGTTTTAGAGGAGTGGGATAGCCCTACAATGGCACCCACAGCTGTGACCAAGGTGGATGGGCAGATCCTCAGGGCTGCAGCACCAGGAAAGGGGGAAAGAAAACCCCAGAGGAGGAGGAAGCTTCTCTTGGTGGGGGACTCAGTTGCCCAAGGAGTGAAGTTAAGGGAACCCAGCAGGAAGTACAGAGAGGTAAAGTGCATTCCAGAAGGCACTGAATGGTGGGTTGAAAAGTGAATCAATAGGATCACAAGGGTAATAGCAAGGAGGGAGGAACTGGATGTTATCGTCCACCTGGGGATGAATGACTTGGCAGGAGACAAAGTGGAAGTAGCCAGAATCCAAAAGGATTTCAGGAAGTTGGGGGGGAGTCTAAAGGAAGTAGAACACTTCAAGGAGGCAGTGTAGTGCAGTGGTTTAAGACTCTGAGCTGCAAACCTGGAGACCTGGGTTTGAATTCCACAGCCCCCACTTGCATACTATGTGACCCTGAGCAAGTCACTTAACTTCCTTGTGCTCCCAGGTCACACCTGTAAACAAGCTTTAGCTTAGTGTGTCTCTCCTGGTAAAAAACACAAAAAAAACACTCCCTCGCCTTCTTGGAGGTGCCACCTGTCCATGGCAGGGGAAAGGCTAGGGCACTCCACATCCAGTAATTCAACTCCTGGTTGAAGGAATGGCATGGAAGGGAAGGTTACGGCTTCATGGGAGACTGGGGCCCCACCTGGATGAATGTAAGCCTGTATAAAGATAATGGCCTGCATCTGTCACGGAAGGTGACCCGAGAAAGAAGTGTGAATGCTTCAGTGACAAGCATTTAAAATGGCCGGGTTGGGGGGGGAGTCAGGAAGGTCAGGCAACTTAGTATCACCCCACCCCCCGGGCACATGCAGGAAAATTAGTTGAAGTCTGGGAAGCAGTGAATTCTAGGCCACACAAGAAAGACAACTGGAGAGGGGGGGATGAAGCAGAGATGAGGAGGGGGAAGGAAGCAGGAGAGCAGCAGCAGCAAGAGGAGGGGGATAGGATGCAAAACATGGAAGGCATGGTAACAAATGCCAGCAGCCTGGGAAATAAAATCCCATACCTGGAGGCATTGATAGTAGAGGCAGACCTGGACATAGTAGCAATAACTGAAACATGGTACACTGTTAATCATGGGACACTGATGTGGCAGGTTATGCTCTGTTCAGGAGGGATGGAGGTTAAAAAAGGAGGGAGCATGGCCCTGTACGTCAGAGAGGCTATAAAGGCGGCGACAGAGGTGCAGGGTAGACAGGGGGAGGCTGAGGTACTGTGGGTCATCCTTGAACCTGGCAAAGGCTCAGCAATATGAACAGGGGTGATCTACAGGCCTTCGGCACAGGGGGAAGAAGTGGACAGGGAGCTTGCAGATGCAATACACAATATGGCAACAAAAGGTGAAGTCCTGCTGCTGGGGGATTTCAGTATGCCAGATGTGGATTGGTCCACCCAGGCAGCTGCTTCAGCCAGAAGCAGAAGCATCCTGGATTCCCTACAGAGGGCAGGTCTAAGGCAGCTTGTGCTTGATCCAGATTAAAGGCCGTTCTTGACCTGATTCTGACCAATGGGGACAAAAGGCAGATATCTGTGTGGAGGGGCAACTGGGATCTGGCAACCACCACATAGTGTAGTTTAGCATGGAACCCAGGACCCAGTCCAGTCACAAGAGGGCAAACATTTTGGATTTCAAGAAGGCAGACTTCACTGACATGGGGAGATACATAGAGAATAATGCATATGTAGGGAGTTGATGTGGGGTTTTTTTACACACCCAAGTTGTGTGATACTATGTAAACCTCGAGGCGAAGCTTGAAGAGGTTTATTATCACACAACAGGTAAACTCAACTCCTACATTTTATTTTATAATAACTGGCACTAAAAAATTCAATAGAAGAAGTAACACTTCGAGGAGAAGCGGTAGCGCGTGCTTCCTTACTAGTAGGCTGCGCCCCGCTATTCAAGGACTGACTTGTCACCTGGCATGGCGTGGGCGTGCCTACTAGTAAGGAAGACAAGCGTTCCCACCGCGGGTCTCCCTGTTGGTTTTATGATATAAATAAATTAAATAAATACATGCTGCACACATACAGATCTCTAAACTGTAGGGTAAGCTAAAGAATTCATTTAAAATTATTACGCTTTCTCATTTGGATCTGTAAGTTACGATATGATTTTGAATCTGTTTACTCTGGAATGCGAGTGCTGCAGGATTCTTGGCGCGAGACTGTAAAAGCGGGTTGATATGACTTTTTACAGTACTCGAAAACGAGTTGATAACAAGGATCACCAGTTATTATATCTGAATAGCCTTCTTTAGAAGCTTGTAAAAGGGTGGCATTCAGGAGGTATGAAGAAACAGAAGAATTTAGATAACGAGGTATATCGGGTAAAACAGAGGGAAGCAGGTAACGTAATGAAGGGATCAACGGCTCAGACAGAAGAAAGCATAGCCAAAGGGTATCAAAAGAAGACCAGACTTTCTTCAGGTACATAAGCAAGGAGAAGGCGTCAAGGGAAGGGATTCTGAGGATGACAAAGGGAGACTACACAGAGGGGATTAGAAAAAAGTATACATCCTGAACAGGTACTTCTACTGTTTTCACAGTGGAGAGAAATAGGGACAGTTCACCAAGCAGCAGCATGAACACTGTAGGGGGAAGTGGACACAAGTCCATTTTTCAAGGAAAGAGTAATATTGAAGGGACTTCAAATTTTAGGGTGGACAAGGCCATAGGACCCGATGGATACACCCAAGGGTATTTGGGGAATTAGACAGGGAGGTGATTGCTGTACTACTCATGGCCTTATTCAGCGACTCACTGGAAACAGAAGTGGATCCAGAGGACTAGAGGAAAACAGACACAGTTACATTTTGTAAGAGCATCAGTAGGGAGCAGGCTAGCAAATATAGCCTGGTCTGTCTTACTTGAGTCATGGGGAAATTAATGGAATCCATACTAAAAGAGAGACTGTTAGAGTATCTCTAATCCAGTGGGCTGAAAGACCACAAATTCACAGGGGAAAGGTCATGCCAAATGAATCTGGTAGATATATTTGACTGGATGATTAGGGAATAGATAAGGGGAGAGCAGTGGACATGATTGATCCGGAGTTTAGCTAGGCCTTCAACACTTTGCCAAACAGGAGGCTGATAAAGAAACTGAATGGCCCAGGGTGGGATCCAAAATGGTTAACTTGGTTCAGTGTGCCTGTGCAACTGGTTTTGTGATTGTGTAACATAGATAATCTTTGGCTGTTTGCCTCTCTATCCATGGGACATGCCACCCTGTATGGGTATGAAGGGAAGAAACCCTAGAGGAGGGTTCCACCCCTTGAGGTGCCACAGGAGTGATTTCCTTGGCTAACGGTACCTTAAGAAGAAGTCCATGGGAAAAAAGGCATGCTGCTGGAGAAGGAGGGGTGGATAGAGGGGCAAGGAAAAAAATACTTGTGTGTGGAGTGAAGAGAGCAACCCTTAAATGGGCTGAATGGGAATGTGTCCTGTTGCACCACCCCCTTGAACTACAGACTGTAGCCTTCCAGTTAGTACAGTAGCTAGTTAATGGATAAGAAACAGAGGGTGGTGGTTAATGGCACTCACTCTAATGATGGGACAGTAACCAATGGGGTACCACAGGGCTCAGTACTGGGACCAATCCATTTGAATGTAGGAGACACTGCAGAAGAACTGAAGGGAAGGTATGCCTTTTTGCAGATGATAAAAACATTTGCAATGGGGTGGACACCCAGGAGTGGTGAAGAGAATGATCAGGGATCTTGTGAATTTTGAGGTGTGGTAAAAAGCATGGCAGTTGGATTAAATGCCAAAAAGTGCAAAATCATGCACCTAGTGCATAGGAACCCAAGAGCGGAGTATAGGATTGGGGGGGGGGGTGTTATTGACAGTCAATAAACAGGAATGGGATCTTTGGGTTTTTATGTCTGAGGACCTCAAGGTGGCACTGTTGCAAAGCAGTAAGTAGGGCTAGTGGGATGCTGGAGTGTGCAGGGAGGGTATCTCCATCAGCAGGATGGAGGTGGTGTTGCCAGACCCCACCTGGAGTGCAATGTAATTTTGGAGAACAAACCTCAGAAAGAACATAGACAGGGTGGAGGAAGTTCACAGGAGGGCAACTAAAATGGTGCAGGGTTTACATGAGAAGTCCTAAGAGGAGAGACAAAGGGATCTCAGCATGTACACCCTAGAAGAGAGGAAAGGGAAAAGTGACATGATACAGGCCTACAAGTATCTTACAGGAGTGAACAAGGTCAGGGGAGTCACTTTTAAATGTGAAAGAGCACCAGAAACAGGGGGAATGCAATGAAGCTGGGGGGTCAAGAGAGAGATGTGAGAAAATATTGGTAGATGCCTGGAACAGATTACCAGCTGATGTGGAGGAGGCTAAAACAGTAGGGAGCTTCAAGCATGTGTGGTGTAGACATAGCGGTATATTACAGAAGAGGAGGGAGGGTCAATGGAGATCAGACAGCATGTGAGGAGGAAGATGAGGCAGGAAACATCTAGGCAGACTAGGTAGGCCAAGTGGTCCTTTTCTGATGACAAGTTCAGTGTTTCTATGTTTATGATTGCACACCTACTATAGAAACAGCTTTTACTACAGTAGGCATCTGATTGTGAACTGCCATTCAGTTGGTGGCTGCTTTGGATGTGAGTGGATGGTTTGTGATGGTCGCCGTACACCATAGGTTGGGGGCAAGTGGGGGCAGTTGTAATAGTACTGGGTGGGCTGGTCAGGGGAGTAGATATTATACTTATGGGGCAGGGGAATCACTCAACACCAAGTATCTGGTATGGAAGAATTACAGCTCTTGCCAGACTAATTGGGACACGTGGAGAACCCTGGTCTGGGTATCAGGCAAATGGTACCGAGGAATAACTGATCTTATCAAGTGTCTGACTGGGGCCATTTGATCAGTGGTGGGGGTCTGCTGTCTACTGGACACACATGAGACAGATGTTTTATTACACAGGCATGCAATTTGGGGGAGGCACTGGACACCAGGACAGTTATGCCATGTACCAGTGGAGGGACCAGGGCTAGTGGTAGCCTGACATGGCCAGGTGTTGGGAGTATAGGAATGTACAGTCCATAACACCTGGTTTGGGGAACCATTAACTAGTGTTGCACTAATGGATAGCTACATCTCCCCAACCCTCCCAGCATGCCTACGTGCAAGGTGCTGTCAGCTGCTTTATACAGGTGCACAAGGATGGATTAGAGCCACTTGCAAATGGGCTAGTGACTTGGTAACCAAGCAATCATATGACCCTGTGCAGTACTACCCTGCTTTAGAGGTGCAAATTGGGTTTAGCAAGTTGATAACCGGTCTAACACTCACAAAAAAGCTTGAATATTCTGCCTTAGGGCTTTTTGAAACCATGGTAACTCTGTTAAATGAATAAGGAAACACTCCGGAGTTGTGTCTGGTGATGGTGCACCTTGGCCTCATGCCCACTGCTGGACCCCACCCACCTGGGTTCCAGTCCTCTGCGTGCCTCCTCTGCCTGGATGATACTGGATGTCTTGGGTGCCAGAAGGAATGGCAGTCCCACCCTATGGATAAGCCAGGGAGGTCTCTCACCAGGCGGAGGTAGGCATTAGCGGAGCCTTGGGAGGGGACCCAGAGTGTGGGCATGGGGGCAGGTTGGGTGTGACAGAATTGGGGATGACACCTGAGAGAGGACACATCTCTGGTGATCAGAGGAAAAAGAGTTGGTAAAAAAAGAAAAAACATTTCCCAAACAGCATTCCCCCTTTTGATTTGAACCCAAATCATCTTTTTTTTTTTTTACTCCCCTCCTCCTCCTCCTAGCCCCCATCTCTTCAGGAGTCACCTACATTCTTTTTCAGCTCTCGCTCACCTACCTGGTGACCAGTGCAGTCCATTCCCCATGGAGCCGTGGTTATACCCCCCAGGCAGGGTACGGGGTGGGGGCCCATGCACCCCAAGATGTCTATCTTTCGTCGGGATGCTGCCTCTGGGCAGGTAGGGGCACTGAGGGTTGGGGCCTGGTGCTTCGTCTACTAGGAGGCCGCGAGGTGTTTTTCTGGTGTTCTCGTGATGTACCGTGTCCCCTGACGTCAAGGCGCTTAAGCGCCGACGTCTGGCGCATTGCCCCCCTGTTAGGCATCGGACTTGTTGTACCTCGGGTCTCCACCCGGGGTCAGGCCAGAGCCGAGCTCTGGTTCCCCCTCCCCAGAGAGGGCAGGCAGTCCCTGGGGCGCTCAAGCCCTCCCCGGCCGGCCCTCCAGCTTCCCAGGCTGGTTTCCAAACCCGGCCGCTAAGGCCGTAAGTGGAACCAATCATTGCGCCGCGGCCGGACCCAAATCACCTTTTTGATAATGCAGCACCAAACTACCTAACTATCTAACTGCTGCAGGTATATCAAACCCAAACCCACTGGTATCAGTTCAAAAAAGACACCCTGAATTTTGTCCCCAAATACCAAGCAACAGGCCTGAGGTGCAGATGGTTAGCTGGCGCTGGTACACCCACCTGAACCAAACAACCCCCACAACATGTTTCCCTTGATGTCTTTAAATCTTGAACTGGCTTTCAGCGCCAGTGGACTTGAACACAGATATATATACTGTATATATATATATATATATATAATATTCCCCAGGTGCAGGGCAATTCCTGTCCTCACTCACAGCTCTGCTGTATTAGTCCTAGGATGGCACACATGTCTGAAGTCCTGGGGAGGATGGATCAGTAGATGCAGAATCAGGCCTGATGCTTAACACTTGAAGGTGTGGAAGCTGCAGCTTGGATCTTCAGTGTGACCCAAAGTCTTGCAGCTCTATCCTTCCCCTGGCCCACAGAGGCCCACTGTAGGGCATCACACAAGACTCACCAGCCACAAGGGACTCAGACATGAGAGCATGCCCACGGTCTGGCTCCCCCACAGGTCAGAGCACGCCAGCACCCGAGCACAAACCCACAATCCCTTGCCACCAGCAGCCCCACTTGATGGGGGTCAGCGAGCTCCCCACCTGGCACATTTAGGATTGATTCTTCAGATTGTAACCCCCCTGCAAATAGGGGTTCCCAAAAGTCTTCCAGGAGCTTGCCTGAATGCTCCAAGTCTGGGTGGTGTTCAGCGTCTGAGCTGCTTAAATGTGGTTGCAAGTGAGTGCTATTTGAGCCTCCGTGTACTGTCTCTTTAAGAGCTGTCCTTTGCAGACTTAATTAGTTTATGGGGGACTGTATTTAACGCTCAAATCCCATCGCAGCTGCGTGGAGTACTTGCTCCATTTTGGCGGTCGCTGGAAGTGCAAAGGAGCCCATCTGAAAGCTGTAACTGTTTGCCTGTAATCATTTAAAGCATTAGCAAAATTGTAATTTGTCTAACTTGCCTTTATTGCAGCTGGGACTCTGTGTGCGTTACCCCTCCATTTTGGACCTAAACTGCTGTGCTGGGCCAACTGGGTTAAGGGAGCCCTAAAATGGAGTCTGTGGATGAATCAGAACTTGGACTCTTAATTTTGAGCCAACCACAAGGGGATTGTATAGGCAATGACTCTGGGGAAATGTAGTTTTGACCTTGGTGCCTTTTTCCACCAACAGAGGGAGTCTTATTGTGAGTGACAGTCGAACCAGCCAACAGAATGGTATGGAGCTAAAGGAAATGCCCTGCTCTGTGACTGGAAAGATCAGATCAGTTGTGACAGTGAAGAGTGAAGGAGCTCTGAGCTTCTGCTGTGTATAGTTTTGCGTGGGAAGCGCGTGTGAGGCCCAGAGGTTCAGCCTGCAACCATTGTAAGTGCCAGTTTGGACTGAATCCGATTTGTGAGGCGAAAGAAGGAATTCTGAAGAGTAGAAACCAGGCTCACCCTGTAGAAGACTGGAGGAATTGCTGAATCGCGCTCGGTCTGTCAGGAACTGAAGCTGCTGTGTGTGCTTCTGGGTATTTTGCAGTAATTGTGATTGGGATCGAGGAGCAGCCTGCCTGGTACAGTACTTTCCTTTTACATATGTATGTGCCTAGTGCTTGTGGGGAATTGCTATTTCCAATCCCTGTGCTGTGTGTTGAAGCTGGAAGCATGCCCCAGCTTGTCTCAGACTAAATCCATTTGCTATCAACAGCAGTGGGGTTCAGTAACAAGGACTTTGTCTCCATGCCTTGTTGTTCTGGCAATCCAGAACATCCACCATCCGGTCCTCAGCTTGGGTTTTGTGAGTACAAATCAGGGTATTCCCCTGCAGCCTGTTTTCAATCACAAGTGTGTCATCTAATTCTTGTTGTTTCTTTGCTTCATGGACTGAGCCATCTGGCTCCGGATTACAATTGCATGTTGTGCATATATTTTCTTCTGAAGGGCCCTATCCATCTGCACCTGCCAGTCAACCCCAGGCAGTGGACCTGGCTAGCCCCCCCCCCCCCCCCCCAACCTGGGTACCCAGAGTGTGACTTTTCAGACCCTGTATGTGTGCACGGTAATGTGAATTAATGCCACTAATTAACCTGATTTCCCCCTCCCGTGTTACTGTCCCCTAAATAAATCAGATATGCTGTTGTTATACTATATACTGTCTGTGGTGTTAGCACTTATGGAAACAATATTGTATTTCGCTGTGTATGTTATTTAACCTTATTTTACAGGGGGTCCTCAGAGACGTGTTGCAGAATCAGTCTCGAGGGTACTAAATGGTGCTTTATGAGTGAACAGTGTGAATACATGGGGTATTGGGGCTGTAAGTCCTGAGTACTGTGTGAGCCACTAGAGGGAACCAAAGGGGGTCACGGTGTCCCACAGGGCTGTGATCAAGCTAGTGTAACCACTACAAACCCTGACCTCTGGGTGGAAGCACCCGCCATAGAACCTAGGCCCCTCAACCTGTCAGTAGTCAAGCAGGCAGGGGTAGTAGCCCTTGAGATAGTGCCACCTGGGGGTTACAAGATCATTCCATTCTTTCCTCAGTTACCTGCTACTCTGTGTAGTCAAGCAGTCTCAGCTACCTTCTTGAATATCAGGCTCTGGGGGCACTGTGCAGAGTCTGAAATCCCAGGGATTTAACACAACAGTCTCCCATCTTGCTGCATCTCAGGAACAGACAGCAGGCACCCACCTTACAGCACCCGCTCATCCCCCTGCCCCCACAGTCTTTCAACTCCAACACAGTGGCCACTCTTGTGCTCTGGCTCACACACAAATTCAGCAACTCTTTTTCAAAAATACATCAAGAAAGTCCCATTTCTCACCATGCAGGTGCTAGTCAACTCCAGACAGAAGAGGCTGTCTTGTCAGCTTCTTAAAACTTGGGTTCAAATCCAGTTTTCATGTACATTTTCTATAATCCATTTTTCTGCCAAAAAACAGTCCTTTAACCTTGTCTTTCCCTTTTCCTGTTGACGTTTTGTTATTGCTAGGGTCAGACAGAACCTTTTACACTTTTTCTTAATTCTCTCATCAAAAATCTTTGATCATCCGTGTCTCACCAATGTGGCACAGATAAAACTGAAGAGGCTTTCTCCCCATCCTCTTGACATAAATCCATTTAATCATTTTTCTCAATCCATTTAACCTGTACTCTGAACAGTTTCATCACTGTGATGCAACTTCTCTGGCAGCAACAAAACACTGCAGATCTCCCTCTCTGCAGAGCTGCCAGTAAAATCCTTTCTTTTCTCTCTAGATGGGGAAAGCACAACCAGCTCTGGGGGACAAACAGCTGGCTGGCAGCCTCCCTCACAGCCCCACAACCCCACCTTCTCCCTAGGGGCTGGAGACATCCTCCTGTGGAGGGGCTCCCACCAAACTGAACTTTGAAACCAAAGTTCTTCCCCCTTGGGAGCTTTCTGGCAGCTCCCCATTGACAGGAGCAACTGTCAACCAAAATTAACATGTACAAGGTTCCCGCGACACCTCACTGGTTGCTGAGAAAGGCACACAGACTGTCTCCAGTATTTTTCCCCCAAGAGTCTTCACTGAAGTTCTACTCTTTACCAGCCTCTTTCCTCTGAAGGCCCAACAAAAAAATTAGCATTTTTATTTATTTTCCAGCCAGTTGCTAACAATGAAACTTGTTTTCCCCAGCACCAGACAGGCTGAGAAATATGTGTAGTATAACAGCAGCAGAAATGGAGGCAGTATAGCACAGTGGTTTAAGGCTCTGAGCTACAAATCTGGAGACCTGGATTTGAATCCCATAGCCCCCACTTGCATACTGTGTGACCCTGAGCAAGTCACTTAACTTCACTGTGCTCCCAGGTTGCACCTGTAAACAAGCTTTCAGCTTAGTGTGCCACTCCTGGTTAAACAATTGGAAAAAAAATGTTCTAGCGCTACTTGGATTAGGTGAGTGGGGGACTACCAGACTACCAAAGAATTATTTATTTATGGTGTCCAGAACTGACAGTGTGTGTATGTGTGTGTGTTTGGGAAGGGGGGGGGTTACTGTCAGGCTGTGTGTGTGCAGTTAAAACACGATTCCCAGAATCATTAACTATCACTAACCACGCAGTGTGTTAGCACTTCAAGAAAGCATTTAATATAACTGTACGCCTTATATGCATTACAGTAACCCCCCAGTTGTATGAACAACTGGTTGCAATTAGTAATCCTGCGCAAAAAAAAAAATAGTGCCACATTAACAGGTTAGCACTGCAAAAAAAAAAAGCTTTTTAAAATAGTATCAGCTATACTTATCACAATGCAGTGCTAATTCTGTTACAGTGGTATGTGGGCCCCCATTTTCAGATTAGTGTTGTGCACTCCTAAGTGCTGCACCTGAGACAGCGTACAGCCACAGAAGGTGGTGATAAATGGTACTCACTCCAGTGAGGAGAGAGTGACCAGTAGGGTGCCGGAGGGCTCAGTAATGACACATGTCCTCTTCAGTGTCTTTATAAGTGGTATAACAGAAGAACTGGAAGGGAAGATGTGCCTTTTTGCAGATGACACCACAATCTGTAATGCGTTGATAGGTGCAGATGTAGAGAATGAGTGGAGACCTTAGAAAACTTAAAGAGTGCTATGGAACATGGCAGCTCGTGTTCAAAGCCAAAACATGCAAAATCAAGCATCTAGGGACTAGAAGCCTAGAGGTTGAGTATAAAATGTAGGGGGAGGTACTTATGGTCACTAAGGAAACCTTTTATACAGCACTGTGCTCTGTATGTAGGTGAGGATTACTAATTTGCATGGCCCGTAGTAGTATATATGCACATGCACATGATCAGGGTAGCATCAGGTGATGCTGAATATGACACCAATCCAACCATGCTGTTCCCACATAGTGTAATGTTTAGCTCTGCACGCTAACCTTCTGAAAATGGGGCCCTAATTGACAAACTCCTGGCTGATGCCTCTGAAAATGCAGAAGGTAAACATAAAAGGGTTATCTCATCTATCTGTTTATGTATTGTTTTATCGTATTTTGCTTGCAAAACCTTCATCCGATTTCAAGACATTGTGATGTGACTTAAAATGTTTATAACAGACTAGTTAAAATACAGTTTGTTTTCTTCTTTTACCTATATGCTGTCTTTATTTGCTGATAAAAACACAGTCTGGTGGGATGGCCTAGCAGCTTGGTGGTGATTGCACTGCCTCCCATGCCAGTGGCCCAGTTTTGGGGGTGGACCTGGGTTGCACAGGGGTTAGCTGGGGGGGAGATATGATTGAGCATCTTAGAGAATGCTATCCTCTCAATGAGGTAGTCTGACCACCCCACTCTTCAACATCCACCTAGCTGAGGAGGGCTGGCAGGGCAGTGGAGTTGCATAAGTGGGAGGGCTCAGGCAAGCACAAAGCAAGCATTCGTCTTTATATACAATTGCATCATTGCATGCTTGGCTGCCAAGGGGATGAAACCAAAGCTAGAAAACCCCCAATGGCAGAATGATCCAACAACCTAATGCAGATTCTGCACTGCTAACCAGGCTCTGCTCCTGTCTTAATATGTGTATCCTTGTCAGTAGCCCTGGCCCTCCCCCTCCTGGCCTCAACACAGGGGATGTGTGTGTGGGGAGGGGGGATCTCAGAGCAAGTATGTCCTGTGGATGATAAGTGATTGGGCTGGAGATGTCAGTGGGCAAAAGGGTAGCAGGGTGACTAAGGAGATAAAAATCTCTATGGGACAAAAAAGAAATAAAACACAGTTTGAGAAGCTCAAACCCCAAAACAGACTGTGCATGACTCCAGTGAGGCATCACAGTAAAGTTATTTAGTAAAACAAAGCAAATTATATGCATATGCCAGCTAAACTCCTGATGAGAACTGAATAATGAGGGTTTGCAGCAAAAATTGTTTCTTAACCAAGAAACATTTATTAAACAAAACATTAAAATAAAAACTTAATCAAATTATAGTCCAAAGAGTACAAACTATCAACGTTTTTGGCTTACACTTCCACAGCTCCTGAAGTGCTTCCCAAACATTCAGCTCAGATACGTTGCTGGACTAACACAGTAATTAATTACACATAAAACCAATCAACAATTTAACTTGGAAAAATGCATGCAGTGCAGTCCCCTAGGTATACAGGTATGTTAGGAATATCCTGTATTAGCTTCATATACAAATGTGTTGTCTAACAGTAAATGAAGGCAACACTTATTTAAAAGAATAAACTAGAGCATTTTAAATTAGTTCTAAAAATTTCTTGTCACATCACAATGTTCTGAAATTTGATTCAAGGTGTGTAAGCAAAGCAAAACAAGATGTAAAACCCCATAAAGTAGAATAAGAGATGGCCTGTTTTGTTACCTGCTCTGCAGTTTTAAACATCTCTCATCAAGCCAGCAGCTAACTGAATGCGGCAGGCAAGGAGTTCAGCTGCAGGCCATTCAAGGGGGAGGGACAGGGGGATGTGTAGTTTCAGAACATAGTCCATTTCAGTACATAGTTTATTTGTTTCAGTATATAGTGTATGTGGATTTTTCAGTCTACAGTGTATGTGTTTCAATACATAGTGTATGTGTTTCACCATGTAGTGTATTTGTTCCGGTATATAGTGTATGCAGATTTTTCAGTGCATAATGTATTTATTTCAATAGATAGTTTAACTATTTCAATATAAAGTGTAGATGTTTCAATATATAGTGTATTTGTTTCAATATATAGTGTATGTGCTTTTTTTCAGTGTGTAGCACATGCATTTCAATAGACAAGTGTATGTATTTCAATATATAGTGTATTATTTTCAGCATATAGTGTATGCAGATTTTTTCAATATATAGTGTATGTGTTATAATCTATAGAGTATTTGTTTCAGTAGATAGTTTATATGGATGTTTCAGTCTGTAGTGTATGTATCTCAATAGGTAGTGTATATGTTTCAGTACATAGTACATTTGTTTCAGTATATAGTATATGTGGATTTTCAGTACTCAGTATGTGGATTACAGTAGATAGTGTATGTATTTCACTATATAGTGTAAGCATTTCACTATATAGCGTATGTGTTTCACTAAATATATGTATTTCAGTATACAATATATGTATTTCACTATATGATGTATATATTTCAGTAGATACTGTATGTGGTTCACTACACTGTATATGTTTTTCACTACATAATGTATATATTTTACTATATGATGTATGTATTTCACCATATAGTGTATGTATTTTACTATACAGCCAGAAATTATGAATTATGTCCCTAATGGCTTCCCATAAAAAGCTGCTTTACTAGTTTTACCAGAAACCGATAAGAAAGATATTGATGTAGCTTATGATAGAATGGAACAAACTGTAAATGCTGATGCTGTAAAGGTGAATGTTTCCTTAACCTTAGAACAAACTGCAGACATTCGTAATGTGCTAAAGACATTTAACAGTACATTTACCACAGTGCCAGACAGAGCAAAGGGGGCTGAGCATGTAATAGTGCCAAGGAATGCTCATCCTATTTGGCAAAAGACATACAGGTTACCCGAGCGGTTAAGAGCTGATGTGGTTAAGGAAATACAAAAAATGAAAGAACTGGGTATCACAGAGGAGTCAATGAGTGCTTGGTCATCTCCAATGGTAACTGTCAACAAAAAAGAAAGGGGTGTTAGAATCTGCCTTGATTTTAGGAAACTTAATCAAGTGTCAGAATTTAATAGCTATCCTATGCTGAGAATAGATGATTTGGTGGACAGACTGGGGAGTACAAAGCATATCAGTACCCTCGATCTCACCAAGGGTTACTGGCAAATACCTTTAACTAAATAATCCAGAGACAAAACTGCATTTGTCATTCCTGTTGGATTCTATCAGTTCAGCACCATGCCATTTGGTTTACATGGTGTGCCAACTACATTCCAGCGGTACATGGATGTGATTTTATCACCTCACACTGGTTATTGTGCTGCATACCTGGATGATGTTGTGGTGTGCAGTCCAGACTGGAAAAGCCACCTGAACACCTATGATCAATTATCCAAGCTATCAAAAATGCAGGTCTGACTATTAATCCTAACAAATGTGCATTGGGCATGCAGGAAAAATTAAAATTACGTACCTGCCATAATTCTTGATCTTTCTGTGTGTCTTCACCATTCATCACTAGTGGGTACAGCTCCAGAGCTAGGACCTTGTGGGAGACTTTTTTTTTTCTCATCATGGGCAGAGTCGATGCAGGGCCGATGCCACCCTTGAGGCCGATGTGCCATGTGGCACTCGAGGGTTGGCCCGTTAGCTGCTGTCGACTCTGCTCCAGCCCCAGTTCTGACACTCTGGAGAGTGTAAGGAAGGGAAGGTGGATTGAGGCAAGAGAGCCTAAGGGATAGAAGAAAGGAAAGGAATAATAAACTAAAAGGAGAAATAAGCGACTGAGAGGACAGAAGGAGAGGTTAAAACAGGAAATTAGGGAGAAGGGGCCCCAATCTCTGGAAGGAAGAGGAACGGGAGGAGAGGTAAGGGAGGAAGAGTAGCACACCCCCAGGAGCAAAATGCATGCTGACATATTTAGAAGACCATAGCCCAGCCTTGGACTATAGAGCTTAGCTGCAGGAGGCAAGCAGGGATTGCAAGCAGCCTAGGCCTAGAAGACCAGATAATAGAAGGTGCAGGCTGCAGGTGTGTCTCAAGCTCTCCCCCCTCCCTCCCTCCCAAAATGAAAAACTTAAAACAGCCAAAGGCCTAAGGAAAGAGCTCAAAATATGAGACTCTAAATAATAGACAGTTGAGTGGGGGAAGGAGGACCTCTCACTTCTAAACTCCCAGAAGGGAGAGAGAAAGGACCTCCCACCCAAAATCTCCATAAACCCTCCAAGGGATTCACCCCTTTGTGTCTCCACAGTCTCCTTCCGCCTAATCACAAAGGAGAGGAGAGTGAAAAAAGAGAAGACACACAAGGGGCAGGGAGGAGGAAGTCCAGAGACTGAGGCCCACAGGGAGAAGGAGGGTGGGATTTAGTGATGAATGGTGAAGATACACAGAAAGATCAAGAATTATAGTAGGTACGTAATTTTCATATCTTATGTGTGTCAATCTTCACTATTCATCACTAGTTGGTGAGTACCGAGCTGTCGCTACCACTCTGGGTGCCACCTCATTGGCATCATAAGATGCCCTTGCTTGATGCCTTGCTAGCTCTAAGCCCTGTGCAGTGAGGGCAATGGCTTGCCTGGTTTCCTCCAAGTCAGGCATTGAGGCTAGGAGCTGACCTAGCCTAGACCACAAGAACCTGTTGTAGGCTGCAAAGTGGGCCTGATGTGCTGCGATAGACAGGAATCCATGCCGAGTAGAACACTCATCTCCCCCAGATATCGAAATCCACAGAGTCTGAGTCTGGGGAGGGGTGCGGTAAGGGGCACAAGGCCCAGAGGGGGTGTCCAGGGAAGTCAAGCCTGAAGGAGGATGAGGCAGAGAATCTGGAGACCCAGGGCGAGCGCAATACTGCTGGCGTAGGTCACTTGGGACTGGAATGGTGGAGAAGAGACAAAGCCAGAGCCAATGTCGTGCTTCCAGAAAAGGAATAGGCCAGGTGGGAGCCACCAGGTGGGCCGCACTGTACTCACCTAAGAAGGCGCGCGTCACATGCTTGGGATTGCTGACTGGGATGGGGGTAAGGTGAAGCTCGTCTAACATCCTCGCAAGGAAGCACTGATAGAAGGACAGATCAGATCAGATGCTGGGGAGATGTGGACCAAAGGTTCCTCTCCCTCCATAGAGGGAGAAGAGGATGAAGACGAGCTCCCAGATTCAGGGTCCGACTGCACAGGAGTGTGGTGAAACACCTGCTGGTCCAGGGCATGGAGATAGGTGGGAAAATGTGCAACAGAACCTCTGAACTGTTCCCAGGTAAGAGGTCTGCGAGGACCAGGAATACCTGGGACCACTGGGGATGGAGACAGAGGCTCAGGGGACAGCATCCTAGCAACAGGAGAATGGTCTCTGTCAGGGCAGGGGGGCCAACAGGAAGAAAAAATTACTCACCTTAGTAATTATGTTTCTTCTAGTGGAGTCTTGCTGTATTCTGACTATTGCAGTTAGGTCCTGCCTTTCAACTGCCCCGGAGAACAAAGGGTAAACTTTTCTGTGCCTTGCATAGAATGTTCATCTCGAGCACAGTTGAAGCCTCTGCCTGTTGTTATTCGAACTGCAACCATCAGATCTTTACAAGCAAAAACTCACTAGGTGTTTTGTGTGGAAACTGTAACATTTTTACTAGCCAACTGGCAAATATATAATGTTTTTGGTTCTCAAAGGAAGACTCAAGTCAGGAAACCCAAAAACAAAAACACATCCAAAAAAACAGCATTCCATCCAAAGAAAAAAGAGATGGTGTAAAACTGACACCCCTAGGGTGCCAACACTGCTCCTGCCCACCCACATCCCAAAAACTAGGTTCTGAGAGGGGAGGCGGGGGTCAGAATACAGCAAGACTCCACTAGAAGAAACATAATTACTAAGGAGAGTAATTTTTTCTTCAAACAACATGAAGTCTTGCTGTATTCTGACTATTGCAGACTACGAAGCAGTACCTCCATGGAGGAGGGACAGAACCTACTTTAGAAATAGGCTCTGAAGTACTGCTGTGCCAAACCGAGCATCACTCCTAGCCTGGATATCCAGAGAAGTAATGCTTTGTGAAAGCATGGACTGTTTTCCAGGTGGCTGCTTGACAAATTTCTAAGAGAGGAATATCCCTGGTAGCAGCCAGGGAAGCAGCTGTACATCTTGTGGAATGAGCCCTCAGGTCTGAGGGTGGAGTTCTACCCAGTTTTTCATAGCAGAATTGTATACAAGAAACAATCCACCTGGCAATAGATCTCTCAGTGGCAGGTTTTCCCTTATCCACTTCTCCATAAGTGAGGAACAACTGGAGGGATTCAAACCTATGACCCTTGGTACGCTCTATGTAGTAGCTAAGGGCTCTTTTAACATCCAAACTGTGTAGCCTCCTCTCTCCCGAGGAAGAATGATCAGTGAAGAAAACAGGGGAGAGATATAGACTGGTTGAGATGGAAATCTGAAACCACTTTAGGCAAGAACTTTCTGTTAGTTCTAAGGACCACTTTATCTCTGTGAAAAGAGATGAAATCAGATTCCACTGACAGGGCTTGCAATTCACTGATATGTCTGGCAGAAGTAATGGCTACCAAAAACACAGTTTTCCAAGTCAAGTACTCAAGCTCTGCTGAGGACAAAGGCTCAAAAGGGGGTTGCATAAGCTGAGCAATGCAAACATTAAGGTCCCAAGCAGGAGCAGGATTCCTAAAGGGGGGGGGGGGAATTGGTGTGAAGCAATCCCTTGAAAAACTTACAGAATACAGGACGGGATGACAGAGAGTAAGACTTGCCTACAGACAGGAAAGCAGAAACAGCTGCCAAGTGTACCTTGAGGGTAGTTGGTCTAAGACCTAGGCCATTAAGATGGACCATGTAATGCAGAACCGTAGGCAATTCAGCAGAGTCTGGAGAAATATTCTTCTTAGAACACCAAATGCTGAATCTTTTCCATTTGGAGTTGAAAGTCTTTCTGGTGGAAAGCTTTTGAGAAGCCTTAAGAATATCTAGAACCCCTTGGGAAAGATGCAGATATGCAAACTCTAACTCTTCAAGAGCCATGCCTTGAGATTGACAGACTGAAGATTCGGGTACCAAATCCTCTCCTGAGAGGATGTTAACAGGTTGTAATTCCTGGGAAGAGACGGAGAAGATGGACTGTTAGGGACAGCAACAAGGGAAACCATGGCTGTCTGGCCCAGTCTAGAGCAATCAGAATCACTTTGCATGGTTGTGACCTTATCTTGACTAACACTCTGACCAGGAGAGGGAAGGGGGGAAAAGCATACAGAAATTTCCCTTCCCAGTTCAGAATCAGAGCATCCAGGGGGACTGAGCCCAAGAATGGGGGTCTGCAACAAAAGAGAGGAAGTTGGTGATTGTCTGGGGCTGCAAAAAGATCTATCTCTGGAGTGCCCCATCTTAAGAAAATCACTTTCAACACCAGAGGATCTAGGGCCCATTCGTGATGGCCCTGGGATATTCTGCTCAGTGCATCTGCTAGGACATTGTCCTTCCCTGGGAGGTGAACTGCTATCAGAGAGGTCTGCAGGGAATAGGCCAGGGACCACAACTTCATTGCTTCTGTGCACAAGGCCGTAGACCGAGTGCCTCCTTGCTTGTTGATGTACCACATGGTGGTGGTGGTGTCTGTTCTGACCTGAACCACCTTGTTCCATACAGATTTGAAAAAAGCTTGTAGTGCCAGAAACACTGCTCTGAGTTCCAAGAGATTGATATGAAGCAGAGATTCCTGAGGTGACCACAGTCCCTGTGTGGTAAGATCCCCCAGAAGGAATCCTAAAGAAGTGAGCACTTGCTGGGTCACTTGCAGATGTGACTTGACTTGGTCTGGAGACTGACCTACTATGAGCCAGTTGTCCAAGTATGGGAAGATGGAAATCTTTTGTCTTCTTAGGAAGGCAACAACTACTGCCAGGCACTTTGTAAAGACCCTTGGGGCTGATGTTAGGCCAAAGGGCATTGCTCTGAACTGATAGTGGCCTGAGGGCAACTCGAACATGAGGTACTTTCTGTGGGAGCACCTGATGGGAATGTGAAAGTAGGCATCTTTGAGGTCCAGGGAGGCTAGCCAGTCCCCTGGCCTTAGAGAGGGAAGGATAATTCCCAGAGTTACCATTTTGAACTTCTGCTTTAAAAGATGTTTGTTCAGACATCTTAGGTCCAGGATGGGTCGCCACTCTCCTGTCTTTTTGGGGATTAGGAAGTATCTGGAGTATAATCCTTTGCCCCAGTGTAGGGTAGGTACTCTCTCTATGGCTCTGAGAGCTAGGAGAGAAGAAACCTCTGCCTCTAGGGCAAGGGTCTCCGAGATTTGCAGATGGAAAAGATCTGGCTCTCATCTTGGGAAATTTTTTGAAGCTGAGAACCAGTCCCTGGCTTACTACTACCAGGACCCACTTGTCTGATGTAAGAGACATCCAGTCCTGGAAAAAGTAAGCCAGTCTTCCCCCTACTGGTATAGGAGAATCGATGCAGGCAGACCCACCAGGGTGTCTGCTTGGCAGGGGCTTTAGGCTGAGGGGTGGATGCAGGCCTGCTCATCCTCCTTCTGCTTCTCCCTCTAAAGAACCCCCTCTGTGAATACAAAGAAGAAGAGGCCTGAGCTTGGTAAAAAGGCCTTTGGAAAGGCCTTCCCTTCCCCCTGGACTGCTGCCTTTGAGGAGTTGCTTGCCTTTCTTTGGCCTGAGCACTCCTGTAAGTGGTCCTGTATTCGTCCATTTTCCTTCATGTAAGTCTCTGTTTGCTCCCCAAACAGAGAATTACCAACTACAGGAAAATCCATGGCCTTAGCCTGGGTATCCTGTGACAGGCTAGTACATCTGAGCCAAGCCATTCTCCGAAGAGCCACAGATGTAGCCACGACTCTTGATGATACATTAAAGTCTACAGCAGCATGAAAATGTACATTCGATGCCTCAGTCCCATCTGCAGCCACCTGCTCCAGCTCCTTGGCAAGCTGGTCAGGGGCCTGTTTAACCAGTGCCAGTACAGTGTCCCACCTGGACTTCTGGTACTTGGCTGCAGAGGCCATATAATTAGCCTGCCTGGGTCCCAAAGATGCTGCCATGTACTGCTTCTTTGCCATGGCATCAATCTTCCTGGAGTCCTTGTCTGGAGGGGTGTGATGCCAAGGGAATGTTTGTCTTATCACAGGCAGCAGCCTGTACAACTCCAACATGGCTGCATTGCTGAAAAAGAAACTCCATGTCTGAGCCTGAGAGTGTACCTCTTGTCCATTCTTCTGTCCACAGGAGGTACAGAATTGGGAGACTTAAGAATTTTTTGTGTCTGTGTCCCAAAAGATTTGTGGAGGGGAATAAACAGTCTCCTGGACTCTGGGATGTCCATCATCTCAACATTATCAGGCTCCTCCTGATCCCCTACCGCCTCCTCCACAGGAAGCTGGAGGGTATCAGCCACCTTTCTCTAGAACATGTAGTGTGAAGGGGACTCAGAAAGCCTAGGAGGAGAAACACCTGAAGGTCTGTCTGGGGAGATGTCCAGGTCAATAGGCACATCCAGACTTTCACCATCACCATAATCATCCTCATACTCTCCCTCTTCCTCAAACTCCAGTTCATAAAATTCTTCCAAGGTATAATCCGGAACAGGGGGAACCGACTGAACCGAGCCCCTGCCAGATGGTGCCGGTTCGGTCGGAACCAATCGAAGCGATTCCATAATCCTAATCGCTTTGGCTATCTCATCGGCGGTCAGAGTATGAGATTCTGGGTCTAGGCCGGTCTATTTGTCTTTTCTTTTTCTTTTTGTCAGCTCTCCTTTTGCCTGAAGAAGTATCACCCTGGTCAGAGGGCACTCTTTCTGGTTCTGTCAGAACTGAACCGGGCTGGCCATCCAGGTCAGCGGACTTCTCAGCCTCCCTTTCCTTCAGTCTACCTAATCTCTTTTCCAGGGTAGATTTGGGAAAAGTCTTGCAAATTTGGCAGACTGAATCAAGGTGGTCAAAACCCAGACAATAAACACAGGTGGTGTGGGGATCAGCCTTAGCAAAGACCTCCCCACACACACACACACTGCAGTGTTGAAACCCAGTGGGCCCGTTTTTTGTTGGGTTTCTCAGACTAGCCAACCTAACCAAAACTTATCCTTTTTAGAATCCACCAGCAAGACTCCCTTTGGTTCCTGGCCGTGCTACAGGTCTTGAAAAAAAGTACTTAAAATCCGTTTTTTAGAACCGATACGGACCGGTAACCACACACTAAAGTAAAGTACAAGTTTTACCTCAAAATGATGGATTCAGCTGAACCGATCCACAGTTTACAAGTTCCACACAGAAAACAGAACAAAAACCTATCTAGTACTCACGGTACCACAGACAGAGACTCGAACCGACTATGCAGAAACAGCAATTCGGTAGAAACTGACCGAAAACCGACACTTTAACCGACTTTTGAACCAAGCAGCAGGAGAAATCTCTGGAGCGACTGTTCAGTGAGGCAGAGTAAAGAATCTGACGGTTGCAGTTCGAATAACAACAGGCATAGGCTTCAACCAAGCTCGTGATGAACATTCTATGCAAGGCATAGAAAAGTTAACCCTTTGTTCTCCAGGGCAGTTGAAAGGCAGGACCTAACTGCAATAGTCAGAATACAGCAAGACTTCATGTTGTTTGAATCCCTTCGAAGGAAGGGGGACCCGAAGGCCGCCGCAGCTAAAATCCGTTCAACCGGGTCAGAACGGTCAGAGCTGTGCCCAAAAGAAGAAATCCCCCGTAAGGTAACCGGGATCATGTGAGTCCAGAAGGATGGCCCCTGACCTCAGAAGTTAAAGTCCCTCTCGGGGACTCCTCCAGGGAAAGGCGAGGGTCTGTGCTTGGGCTCCTCCCAGAACCTGGCTTGGCTCTGGGGAGGGCGCGCCGTGCCACACCTTTATCTCTCAACCCTTCAGAATCAGAGAGGGATGTTGTCCTTGTAGCCACCAGCCTAGGTAGCTGGCAACTCCAGGCAGCCTCCGAGGAGTCCATCCAGGGAACCGTACCCTCCCCCTCCTAGTGTGCCCTGGGCTGCCCCAAACTTGGGCTGTCCAAACACACCAAGGAGGGGAGTGCCTCAACTGG
Source organism: Neoceratodus forsteri (assembly GCA_016271365.2). Classification (NCBI taxonomy): domain Eukaryota; kingdom Metazoa; phylum Chordata; order Ceratodontiformes; family Ceratodontidae; genus Neoceratodus; species Neoceratodus forsteri. The sequence goes on along the minus strand of CM028130.1, from coordinate 1,056,461,289 downwards.
AGGAACAGCAGTGCCAGCGACCCCAGGTTGCACAGTAGTAGTAGTCACAGGGACCACCGCTGGCTGGTCAGATCTCCTGACTCTAAGGTCCACTTGCGACAACTGACCCCCAGATGGAGGCTGAGTGGCGGCTGAGGTGCTGGAAATAGAGGGGTCCTAAGGTTCCAAAGAACCTGGGAGTCAGTCTGGATCAGACGCAGAGTCTGCCTCCAAAGAGGAAGGCTCTGAGGTCCGAAGCCAGACAACCCCCAGAGCCCCTCCAGTTCCTGGACCCTGAAGCGGGGCACCCTGAGATTCAGTGCCACCAACACCGCCAGAGGGAAGCACAGCCCCACACCTGGTGCTGACACCCACCCTGGCACCGCGAACAGCATCAGAGTTGGGTGTGATGCCAAGCGCAGCCGCGCACTCCCCCCAGCACTATCAACCGCCAAACCAAATGCAGCACTGTGCTCGACTCCAACACCCACCCCAGCACCGTGAATGGCACTGAAGTCAGGTGGGGCCCTCGAATGCAGTGCTGCATAACACTTCAGTGCCACGGGTGGTGCTGAAGGCAGGGCCGGCACCAGCCCCATCCCCAGCACCGCGAGCGGCGCAGAGGACAAGGACAGCATTGGCTCATGCCCTGGCACTGTGCACAGCACCAGGACCAGAACCAGGCCCAGAAACCTCCAAACCACCATCTCTGGTGCCGCTGAGAACTCCAACACCGCAAGCAGCATCAGAATCGACAGCGGCGCTGAGAGAAGGCCTGACGCCGACTGCGGCACTGCACTCAAAGCTGGGGCCAAGAGCAGCGCCACGAGACGGCACCAAAGATGGTGCTGGCCCGGCCCCGAAGGGCCTGGAACATGACACCGAGGGAGTTTTCACCATCGAAGAGGAGACTGCCGATGTGATGCCTCACGACTGACCCCCAAGGGGGCCAGCCTGGGCCTCCTGCACTGCGGAAGAAATCCCCATCGCAGCAAGGCCAAAAGAGGTGGGGGTTCCCTCCTCCACATGCCATATAGGACCGGGAGGGGACCCGGAGGAAGGGCCCAGAATTCTCGCCTTGGCCCGGCGACTGCACATTTGACCTCCCAAAGCTGGCGGCGAACGTCAGACCTTCAACGTGTGGTCCTTAACACGGGGGTCCATCGAGAAGCAATGTTGCAGTTATCCATATCGTGGTCAAGGCCAAGGAAGGAAAGGCAGCGGTCATGCTGGTCCATCATGGAGTAGTGGCGGCCACAGGGGCACCGACGCATAGGGGGCCACCCCGCTGTAGACGTCTTCTTGCCCCCCCAGATGAGACATGACCGAACAGAAAATAAAATAGAAACAGTACTCGACGCTGCTTAATAAAAGGACAGATCTTATCGGTACTTGAAGCGATGTTGAGCAGGTGAGCAGAACCGAGCCAACTGCAACTGGAACGAAGAATCGACGGACTAGGCTGCATCAAACACGTAGTCCCCCACACGAGATACCACACTCGACGGAAGGAGAGAAAGAACTGAGGCTGGGGCGGAGTCGATAGCAGCTAACGGCCAACCCTTGATGCCACATGAAACGTCAGCCTCGATGGCGGCGCCGGCTCTGTGTCAACTCTGCCCATGATAAAAAAAAAAAAAGTCTCCCGCGGGGTCCTAGCTCTGGCGCTGTACCCACTAGTGGTGAATGGTGAAGACTGACCCAGATAAGATCAGATATTTGGCTATGTGTTGGGAAATGGAGAAGTTAAGCCAGAAATTTCTGAAACAGAAGCTGTAGCTAACAGCCCTGTCCCTAAAACAAAGAAACACATCAGGTCATTTTTAGGGCTGGCTGGTTATCGGAGATTTGTTCCCAACTTTGCTGATTTACTCACCTCACTGAACTCATGAAAAAACAGTACCCAAATAATGTGAAATGGACCCGAGAGTGTGATGAAGCTTTTCAAGCCATTAAGGCTGCACTATGTTCAGCCTGTTTTAAGAAGCCCAGACTTTGAGAAACCTTTCTTGTTACAAACAGATACATCAGTGGTATGCTTAGGTGTAGTCCAGAGTCAAAATATAGATGGGAAAGAAGGAAAAATTACTCACCTTAGTAATTGTGTTTCTTCTAATGGAGTCTTGCTGTATTCTGACATATGCAGTTAGCCCCAGAACTTGAACTGCCCCAGAGAGGAAAGAGTTAATTTCTATGCAACAACCACCACCCCACCCTGAAGAGGAGGGGTGCAAGGTACACCCCTGAGGTGCAACATTGTACCTGCCAGTCCACATCCCAAAACTAGGTGTTTTTTTTATTTATGACTTTGATAACTGGGTGAGTGCACTGATCCCAGGGACCGTTTTCAGGCACGACCTAGGCCATAACACATGGCGCAGGGTGACAGTGGAGTACAAGGTAAAAGTAATACACATGAAACAGATTTGATACAAGCAACAATAGTAGACACAATATACAGGTTTGATGCATAGGTCCATTTGAGAACAGTGAATACAAGGTTTCAATAACAGACATGAGAAGACTTGGTACAAACAAACAAATAATAGGCACAGTGTACAATGTGAGACTGCATCGTCCAGTGAGCAAGTAATACACAGAATACTCAGTAAAAAATGTATATACAGTATGTACAGGCAAGGAAGTCAAATATTACTGTGAAAAATGCAATATAACAGTTGTAGGCAAGAGAGTTGACTTGTGTGGGTAGGTGGGTAACCCCTGGGTTGGGGAGTTGACTAGTGCGGGTTGGAGTGAGACCCCTGGGAGCATCGGCAGGATGAGTTTTCCAGGAACCAGACTTTAAGGTGAGACTTGAAACTGGAGTGTGTGTCAATGGAACGGAGTTCAGCCGGTAGTTTGTTCCACTGCAAGGGGGTAGCTGCAGACCAAGCTCTGCTACCCATGTTGGTGGATACCCTAGAAACAGCTAGAGGAGGAGTACCATTTGAGTGGAGATTGCGGAGGAGCGTTCAGGTTTTCAGAAGGGCAGTTAGGGGGGATTCTGGAGCCATGCTGATGACATTGTCACCATGCAGCAGAGGGCTAGGTCAAAGCGACCTTGCAGCAGTAGCCATCCAAGGGTATTATAGAGGGTACAGTGGTGGGCGGAGAACAGGGCCAATAAAGCAAAGCGGCAGGCACTGTTGTAGGCAGCGGAGAGTTTAGCCATAGCAGTAGCTGAGATCCTGGCATAAATAGGGGAGCAGTAGTCAAGAATAGGGAGAAGATTACCCTGGACAATGGCTAGTCTAGCTTCAGGGGTAAGGTATTACCTGAATCTATAGGCAGCACCTAACTTTTGATGGAACCTTCTGACAAGGGAATTTGCATGCTCAGTGAAGGTGAGGGAGCGGTCGAGCAGTACTCCTAAGTATTTGTAGATGTTGACGTCCTCCAGGGCTGTACCATCCGGGGTGAGAATGTGTAAGGGGGCGTGGCTTTTAGTTTTGGCCAGGAAAGGCTTAGATCCAAACAGCATGGATTTAGTTTTTTTGGCATTTACTAAGAGGAGGTTTTTTGAGAACCAGCTGTTTGCTGCAGCATAGTTGTGTGAGAGAACTGAGGAAATTGCGGCCGTGGATTTGTCACTGTGGAAGAGGACAAGGTCATCGGCATACAGGAGAGAGTTATAGTTGAGGCAGTCAAAGGGAAGTGCATTAATGAATAAGGAGAAAAGGAGGGGACCCAGGATTGAGCCTTGAGGGAGCCTCTCAGAGACAGGCAGGGTAGGGGAGCAAGTTTGACCAATACACACGAATTGCGAGCGATCAGTAAGGTAGCTAGTGAACCAGCTTGTGACTTTCTGAGAACAACCAAAGAGGCTAAGCTTGGAGGTAAGGAGAGCATGGTTAACCATGTCAAAAGCCTTTGAGAGGTTGATGAAGACAGCCCCGGTGGCTTTACCATTATCCATGTTAGAGAGGATGTGGTCAGTCAGTAGAGGGAGGGCAGTGGCAGTGGAATGATTCTTGTGAAAGCCATGCTGTTGGTTGCATAAGAGGGTGTATCTGCTTATGTACTCAGTGAGCTGATTGTAGACTGCTCTCTCGAGTAGTTTACTAAGATGAGGGAGGATGGATATTGGATGGTAATTGTCGGAGGATTTGGGGTCACCGGATTTAAGAATGGGGATAACCTTAGCTATCTTCCATGGGTCAGGCATGGAGGAGGTGGAAAGGGCAAGGTTAAAGATGAAGGTGAGTGGCTTGGCAATGGCCAAAGAAATCAGCTTAAGAAAGACTGGAGATAGACCATCAGATCCAGAAGAGCCGCGGTTAGGTAGATGTTTGAGTAGCGTCACTGTATCATGTATGGAGAGGGCTTTAAAATAGAAGGGGGGTATTTGCAGGTGAGTGGCAGAGCTGGAGGAGGATGGCAGTGTGTCAGATATAAGGGCCAGACTTTGAGGTAGGGCAGTTGGCAGCTTATTTAGGTACATGGATAAGTTGGTGAACTTACAGTTGAAGACACTGGCCACATCATGGGGGTCGGTCAGCAGCTCATCCTGGGAGTTGAGATGTGGTGCAGTGTAACTGGAGTGGGGGTTTAGGAGGGAGCTGATTGAGTCCCAGAATTTTCTAGGGTCTCCAAGGTTGGCCTTTTGCAGGTTGCGGAAGTGGGTCTGTTTCAAAAATGTGGCCTGTTGTTTCCATTTGTTCCTCATGCGCCTGTAAGCATCCCAGAGGGCAGGAGAGGGGGTTGCTTTGAAAGTGGACCAGGCATGGTCTCTGGCCTTCATAAGGGTTAGGAGGTCTTTGGAGACCCAGCGTGAGCACCCGCCTCTGACCCGTTTGGCAGTGACAGGGAAAAAGCAGTCCTGGAGTGTTAGTAGAGTCCGGGTAAATGTGGAAACTGCCATGGCTACATTGGAAAGGGAAAAAAGCGTGGATCAGTCCAAGGACTGGGCCTCCTCGAGGAGATTTGTGGAGACTGGGCAGCTGAAATTTCTAAGAGATAGGTATTTGGGTGGGGGGGCACTTTAGTTTGGAAGACCAGAGGAGATAGGTCAGTGAATGATCACTTACAGAGTCAGCCATGGTGCCAGCGTGTAATGCTCGGTCCTCCCTGTTTATGAGGATCCAGTCTAGTAGAGTCTAGGTGGCTGAGCGTGGATTAAGTCTGGTGGGAAGAGTGATCACCTGCACCAGGTTGTGCTGCTTTAACAGGGATACATAGTCAGGCTGGTGGCAGCTCAGCCAGTTTCTGAGAGGGGAGGCAGTGGAGGAGATCAGAATACAGCAAGACTCTATTAGAAGAACACAATTACTAAAGTGAGTAATTTTTTCTTCAAACAACATGAAGTCTTGCTGTATTCTGACATATGCAGACTACCAAGCAGTACCTCCATGGAGGAGGGTACTGAACCTATTTTGGGCATAGGCTGTGCAGTACTGCTGTACCAAACCTAGCATCACTCCTAGCCTGGCTATCCAGAGAGTAATGCTTGGTGAAAGTATGGACCATTTTCCAGGTGGCTGCTTTGCAAATCTCTAACAAGGGTATATCTCTGGCAGCAGTCAGAGAAGCAGCTGTACCCCTAGTTGAGTGAGCCCTCAGGCCTCAAGGAGGTGTTTTACCTAGCTTGGCATAGCAGAATTGTATACAAGAGACAATTCACCTGGCAATAGTTCTCTTAGTAGCAGGTCTACTTTTCCCCATTTCACTATAAGTGAGAAACAATTGAAGACAGTCATTCCTGTGTGCCTTAGTACGCTCAATGTAGTAGCTAAGTGCCCTTTTAACATCCAAACTGTGTAATCTTCCTTCTCCTGAAGAAGAATGGTCAGTGAAAAACACAGGAAGAGACATGGACTGGTTCAGATGAAAATCTGAGACCACTTTGAGTAAGAACCTCCTATTGGTTCTGAGGACCACCTTATATCTATGGAATAAGATAAAAATCAGGTTCAACTGACAGGGCTGTAATTCACTAATTCGCCTCGCAGAAATGATAGCTACCAAGAAAAAAATTACTCACCTTAGTAATTATATTTCTTCTAATGGAGTCTTGCTGTATTCTGACAATTGCAGTGATTCCCAACCTCTGAACTTCCCCGGAGAACTAAGAGTCAACTTTCCGTGCAGGGCATGGAATGCTGAGCTCGAGCTCGGCTGAAGTCTCTGTCTGGAGTGTTTTGAACTCAAACCATCAGATTCTTATGAGCCCAACTAAACTAAAAATTCTATGTGGAAATTGTTAAAATTCTACTAGCCAACTGACTGAAAAAGTTTTGGATTCCCAAGGAAGACTCAAGTCAGGAAACCCCAAAACAAAACCCAATGTACTAAAAATAACAATAATAAATAAGCACCCAAACAAAAAGGGAGGAGGGTGCAAGCAAAAAAACACCACTGGGGTACAACACTGCACCTGCCCACCCACTTCCCAAAACCAGGTTCTGAGAGGGAAGGCAGGAAGGGAGGTCAGAATACAGCAAGACTCCATTAGAAGAAATATAATTACTAAGGTGAGTAATTTTTTCTTCAAACAACATGAAGTCTTGCTGTATTCTGACAATTGCAGACTACTAAGTAGTACCTCCAAGGAGGAGGGACAGAACCTACTTTGGGAATAGGCTCTGAAGTACTGCTGTGCCAAACTAAGCATCACTCCTAGCCTGGATATCCAGAGGGTAATGCTTGGTAAAGGTATGGACTGTTTTCCAGGTGGCTGCTTGACAAATTTCTAAGAGAGGGAGAGCCCTGGTCACAGCCAGAGAAGCAGCTGTACCTCTTGTGGAATGAGCCCACAGGCCTGAGGGTGGAGTTTTTCCCAGTTTCTCATAGCAGAATTGTATACAAGACACAATCCACCTGGCAATAGATCTTTTGGTGGCAGGTTTGCCCTTTCCCACTTCTCTGTAAGTGAGGAACAACTGGAGGGAGTTAAACCTGCGACCCTTGGAACGCTCTATGTAGTAACTAAGGGCTCTTTTGACATCTACACTGTGTAGCCTCCTCTCTCCTGAGGAAGAATGATCAATGAAGAAAACAGGGAGAGATATAGACTGGTTTAAATGGAAGTTGGAAACCACTTTGGGCAAGAACCTTCTATTGGTTCTAAGGACCACTTTATCCCTGTGAAAAGAGAGAGAAAATCAGGTTCCAATGACAGGACTTGCAATTCATTGATATGCCTGGCAGAGGTAATGGCTACTAGGAACACAGTTTTCCAAGTCAGGTACTTAAGCTCTGCTGAAGACACAGGGTCAAAGGGGGGTTGCATAAGTTAAGCAATGCAAACATTCAAATCCCAGGCAGGGGCAGGGTCTCTAAAAGGAGGATTGGTGTGAAGCAATCATTTAAAAAATTTACAGAACACAGGATGGGAAGATAGTGAGGAAGGCTTCCCCACAGACAAAAATGCAGAAACAGCTGACAAGTGTACCTTGAGAGTAGCTGGTCTGAGGCCTAGGCCATTAAGATGGACCACATAATCCAGAACCATAGGCAATTCAGCAGTGTCTGGAGAAATATACTTCTTAGAACACCAAATGCTGAAACTTTTCCATTTGGAGTTGTAAGTCTTTCTGGTGGAGGGATTCCAAGAAGCCTTGAGGATATCCAGAACCCCTTGGGAAAGATGCAGATCTGTAAGCTCTAACTCAAGAGCCATGCTTTGAGATTGACACACTGAAGATTGGAGTACCAAATCCTTCCCTGAGAGGATATTAACAGGTTGTAATTCCTGGGTAGAGACAGGGGAAGATGGACTGCTAGGGACAGCAACAGGGGGTACCAGGGCTGTCTGGCCCAATCTGGAGCAATCAGAATCACCTTGCATGGCTGAGACCTTACTTTTACCAAAACTTTTAATAGGAGTGGGAAGGGGGGAAAGGAATACAGAAACTTTCCTTCCCAATTCAGGATCAGGGCGTCCAGAGGGACTGAACCCAGGACTGGAGGTCTGCAACAAAAGAGAGAGAGTTGGTGATTGTCTGGGGCTGCAAAGAGATCTATTTCTGGAGTGCCCCACCTTGAAAAAAAATCACCTTCAAAACCTGGGGGTCCAGGGACCATTCGTGATGGCCCTGAGAAATCCTGCTCAGTGCATCTGCTAGCACATTGTCCTTGCCTGGAAGGTGAACTGCTACAAGAGAGGTTTGCAGGGGATAAGCCAGTGACCACAACTTCACGACTTCTGTGCACAAGGCCATGGACGGACTGCCTCCCTGCTTGTTGATGTACCACATGGTGGTGGTGTTGTTTGCTCTGACTTGAACCACCTTGTTCTGAACTGACTGTGAGAATGCTTTCAGAGCCAGAAAAACTGCCCTGAGCTCTAGAAGACTGATGTGGAGTAAGGATTCTTGGGGGGACCACAGGCCCTGGGCAGTGAGGGACCCCAGGTGGGGTCCCCAGCCCAGGAGAGAAGCATCTGTGGTAAGGACCACTGAACAAGGCTGAGCAACAAAAAGCACACCTTGCCTTAAATTGTCCTGATCCAGCCACCACTGGGGAGCTTGGATCAAGGTCAGAGTCACTGGAATCAGTTTGGTAAGGGAGTCCTTTCTTTGAGACCAGAAAGCTCTCAGGTGGAACTGAATATCTCTCATATGGAATCTTGCCCCTTGGACCACTGCTGTTGAAGCTGCCATATGGCCCAAGAGCTGGAGGAAATGCTTTGTTGGTCAAGATACCTGAAGGCTCAAGGAATAAGTTAGTTCCATAAGAGCCCTTGCCCTTTCTAGAGGAAGAAAAGCTCTTGCCCTGAGTGTGTCCAGTTCTGCCCCTATGAAGGTAAGAAGCTGGACTGGTTCGAGAACTGACTTGGGAAGGTTGAGAAGAAATCCTAGAGCAGTGAGCACCTGCTGGGTCACTTGCAGGTGAGACTTGACTTGGTCTGGAGACTGATCTACTATTAGCCAATCGTCCAGATATGGAAAAATCGAAATCTTTTGCCTTCTTAGAAAGGCAACTACTACTGCCAGGCACTTTGTGAAAACCCTTGAGGCTGAGGCTAGGCCAAAGGGCATTGCTCTGAACTGATAATGGCCTGTGTGCAACTCGAACCTGAGGTACTTTCTGTGGGAGCACCTGATGGGAATGTGAAAGTAGGCATCTTTGAGGTCCAGGGAGGCTAGCCAGTCCCTTGGCCTTAGAGAGGGAAGGATTATTCCCAGAGTTATCATCTTGAACTTTGGTTTTAAAAGATGTTTGTTTAGATATCTTAGGTCTAGGATGGGTCGCCACTCCCCTGTCTTTTTGGGGCTCAGGAAGTACCTGGAGTACAGTCTTTTGCCCCAGTGTAGGGTAGGTACTCTCTCTCTATGGCTCTTAAAGCTAGGAGAGAAGAAACCTCTGCCTCTAAGGCAAGGGTTTCCAGAAGATTTGCAGGTGGAAAAGATCTGGCTCTCATCCTTGGAAATTTTTTGAAGCTGAGAACCAGTCCCTGGCTTACTACTTCCAGGACCCACTTGTCTGATGTAATAGACATCCAGTCCTGGAGAAAGTAAGCCAGCCTGCCCCCTACTGTAATAGGAGAGTCGACCCAAGCAGGACCATCAGGGTGTCTGCTTGGCAGGGGCTTCAGGCTGAGGAGTGGATGCAGCCCTGCTCATCCCCCTTCTGCCTCTCCCTCTGAAGACCCCCCTCTGAGAAAAAGAAGAAGAGGTCTGTGCTCGGTAAAAAGGCCTTTGAAAAGGCCTGCTCCTGCCCCTAGACTGCTGCCTTTGAGGAGTTGCCTGCCTTTCCTTGGCCTGAGTACTCCTGTAAGTGGTCCTCTACTCATCCATTTTCTTCATGTAATTCTCTGTCTGCTCCCCAAACAGAATTACCCACCACAGGGAAATCCATGGCCTTAGCCTGGGTATCCTGTGAGAGGCTAGTACATCTGAGCCAAGCCATCCTCTGAAGAGTCACAGATGTAGCCATGACTGTTGATGACACATCACTGGAGTCCACAGCAGCATGAAACTGAACCTTAGATGCCTCAATCCCATCTGCAGCCACTGCCTCCAGTTCCTTGGCTAGCTGGGGAGGCCTGTTGCACAGTGCCAGTACAGTGTCCCACCTGTACTTCTGGTACCTGGCTGTATAGGCCATGTAATTCGCCTGCCTGAGTCCCAAAGAAGATGTCATGTACTGCTTCTTTGCCATGGCATCAATCTTCCTGGAGTCCTTGTCGGGGGGGGGTGAAGCCAAGGGAATATTTGCACTGTCACAGGCAGCAGCCTGCACTACCCCAACATGGCTGCATTGTTGATATAAGAACTCCGTGTCTGAGACTGAAAGTGTATACCTTTTGTCCATTCTTCTATCCACAGGAGGTATAGTGTTAGGAGACTAAGATTTTTAGTGTCTGTTTCCCAAAAGATTTATGGAGGGGAATAGACAGTCTCCTGGACTCTGGGATAGCCATCATCTCTACATAGTCAGGCTCCTCTTGGTCTTCCACAGCCTCTCCATAGGAAGCTGGAGGGTTTCAGCCACCTTTCTGTAAAACAAAGTGAGAAGAAAAAATTACATTCATTACAATTATGACAATTGCAGTTTGTCCCACCATTAGAACTGCTCCGGAGGTGAAAGAGTTAACTACCATTCTAAGAATGGAGTTTAGAGTGCGAGCTCGGTTACAGAAGCTCTGTCTGGATAATTTCAAACCTAAACTGTCAGATCTTTACGAGCAAAAACTCACTAAGGTTCTGTGTGGAAGCTGTAACCTACACTAGCCAACTGACTACCTAAATATAAACACATATTCCTGGTCCCAACACAAAGACTCAAGTCAAGGAACCAAAAATAATAAGTAAGGTCAAATAAACACCACACCCCAAAACCCCAAGAAGGGTGAAAAACATAAAATGGGCATAACGGTGCCCACACTGGACTACCCACCCCATACCCAAGTAGAAGTTCTGAGAGGGCAGGCTGGGGGAGGTCATAATATAGCAAGACTCCATTAGAAGAAACAACATTACTAAGGTGAGTAATTTTTTCTTCAAACAACATAAGTCTTGCTATATTATGACAATTACAGAATACACAACAGTACCTCCATGGAGGAGGGAGCAGAACCTACTTAGAATAGGCTCTGAAACGGTGTGCCAAATCAGCATCCCTCCTGGCCTGGATATCAAGGAGTAATGCTTGGTGAAAGTGTGTACCGTTTTCGGGTAGCTGCTTGACATATCTCTAAAATAGGGATGTCTCTGGCAGCAGCTATAAGCGAGTGTACCTCTGGTAGAGTGAGCCCTCAGGCCTGAAGGGAATCTTTCCCAGTTTTTGATAACAAAATTGGATACAAGAGACAATCCACCTGGCAATGGATCTCTTAGTGGCAGGTTTACCTTTCCAACCTCACCATAAGTGACAAAAAGTTGGAGGGATTCGAACCTATGACCCTTGGTATGCTCTATATAGTAACTAAGGGCCCTCTTAACATCTAAGCTGTGCAGCCTCCTCTCACCAGAGGAGGAATGGTCAGTGAAGAACACTGGAAGGGAGATAGATTGGTTAAGATGGAAGTCTGAAACCACCTTAGGCAAAACTTCCTGTTAGTCCTAAGGACTACTTTATCCTTGAAAGGAAATAAAGTCAGTCTCCACTGAAAAGCTTGTAACTCATATGCACCTGGCAGAGTGATGGCTACTAGAAAACAGTTTTCCAGTCAAATACTTGAGCTCTGCAGAAGACAGAGGTTCAAGGGGGTTGCATCAACTGAGCAATGCAAACATTAAGATCCAGGCAGGGGCCGGTCCCTGGAAGGTGGATTAGTATGAAGTAATCCCTTGAAAAACTTGGAAAATACAGGGTGAGTGGAAAGGGAAGAGGGCTTTCCTGCTGAAATAAAAGCAGAGACAGCTGCCAAATGTACTTTCAGGGTAGCTGGTCTCAGGCCCAAAGAATTAAGATGGACCATATAGTCCAAAACAATGGGCAAATCAGCAGATACCGGGGAAATATGTTTCCACGAGCACCAGATGGAAAACCTTTTCCATTTAGAATTATAAGTAGCCCTAGTGGAAGGCTTTCTAGAAGCCTTCAGGATGTCGAGAACACCTTGAGAAAGGTGTAGGTCAGCAAACTCTAACTCCTCAAGAGCCAGGCCTTGAGGTTGAGGGATTTGAGATTCGGATACCAAACTCTCCCCTGGGCACAAGATAACAGATTGTGCCTCCTGGGGAGGCACAGGGGAAGATGGACTGCTAAGGACAGAAGGAGTGGGTACCAGGGCTGCCTGGCCCAATCTGGAGCAATCAGAATCATCCTGCAAGGCTGGGATCTGATTTTGACCAGCACCTTGAATAGGAGAGGGAAGGGAGGAAAAGCATATAGAAACTTCCATTCCCAATCTAGGAGAAAGGCATCCAGAGGGACTGAGCCCATCACTGGGGGTCTGCAACAAAACAGTGGAAGTTGGTGATTGTCTGGGGCTGCGAAAAGGTCTATCTGAGGGGTGCCCCATCTGGCAAAAACTATCTCCAGTACTTGGGGATCCAGTGACCATTCGTGATGGCCCTGGGAAATCCTGCTGAGAGCATCTGCCAGGACATTGTCCTTTCCTGGGAGGTGAACTGCTATGAGGGAAGTGTTCAGGGAATAAGCCAGAGACCACAACTTCATTGCTTCGGTGCACAAGGCCGAAGACCGAGTGCCCCCTTGTTTGTTGATGTACCACATTGTGGTGGTGTTGTCTGTTCTGACTTGTACCACTTTGTTCTGAACAGATGCAGGAAACACTTGAAGTGCTAGAAAGACAGCTCTGAGTTCCAGCAAATTGATGTGGAGCAGAGATTCCTGGGGACCACACTCCCTGGGTGGAGAGGTGCCCATGTGAGCTCCCCATCCCAGAAGGGATGCATCTGTAGTGAGGGTCAAGGAATGAGATAGAGGGATGAAGGGGACCCCTAATCTTAAATTGCTCTGATCCTGCCACCACTGAAGGGCCTGGATCAGGGTTCGAGTCACTGGGATCAACTTGGAAAGCGGATCTTTTCTCTGAGACCAAAAGGCTCTCAAGTGAAACTGAATGTCCCTCATCTGAAATCTTGCTCCTTGCACTACAGCTGTGGAGGCAGCCATGTGTCCTAGAAGCTGTAAGTGCCTTGCTGGTTGAGAGACCTGCAGAGTGAAGGAGGAGGCCAGGGCCTGCAGGTTCCTTACCCTCTCTAAGGGTAGGAAGGCTCTGGCCTGCTTGTAGTCAATTCTGCACCTATGAAGGTGAGTACCTGAACAGGTTCCAGAACTGACTTTGGAAGATTGAGCAGGAAGCCCAGAGAGGTGAGCAGCTGCTGGGTAACTTGCATGTGTGATTTGACCTGTTCCGGAGACTGGCCTACAATGAGCCAGTCATCTAGATAGGGAAAGACAACAATCCTTTGCCTTCTTAAATGAGCAACTGCTACTGCCAGACATTTTGTGAATACCCTTGGGGCAGAGGTGAGGCCGAAGGGCATTGCTCTGAACTGGTAATGACCTGAGGGCAGTTTGAATCTGAGGTACTTTCGGTGGGAGCTTCTGATTAGAACATGGAAATAGGCATCCTTGAGGTCCAGGAAGCTAGCCAGTCCCCTGGCCTTAGGGAAGGTAAAATCATTGCCAGAGTCACCATTTTGAACTTTGGTTTCAAAGGTGCTTGTTCAGATATCTTAGGTCTAAAATGGGCCGCCATTCTCCTGTCTTTTTTGGGGTAAGGAAGTACCTGGAGTACAGACCCTTGCCCTGGTGTAGGGGGAAACCCTTTCTACAGCTCTGAGGGCTAGGAGGGTTGAGACTTCTGATTCTAAGGCAAAGGTCTCTAGAGGGTTTGCAGGTGGAAAAAATCTGGCTCTCATCTTTGGAAATGTTATGAAGCTGAGAACCAGACCCCAGCTTACTACTTCCAGGACCCACTTGTCTGATGTTAGAGACTCCCAGTCCTGAACGAAGTAAGCCAGCCTGCCCCCTACAGGTAGTGGAGAACTGGCCCTGGGCACCCCATCAGGGTGCCTGTTTGGCAGGGACTTTGGGCTGAGGGGTGGAAGCAGACCTACTTGCACCCCGTCTACCTCTGCCTCTGAAGAACCCCCTCTGAGCATAAGCAGAAGAAGCCTGGGTTTGGTAAAAAGGCCTGTGAAGGGGCCTACCTCTACCTCTGGGGGTCTGCTTCTGAGGAGTGGCTTGCCGCTCCTTGGCTTGTGCACTCCTATAAGTTGTTCTGTATTCATCCATCTTCTTCATGTAATTCTCTGTCTGCTCCCCAAACAAAGAATTCCCCACCACAGGAAAATCCATAGCCTTAGTCTGGGTATCCTGTGACAAATTAGTACACCTGAGCCAGGCTAACCTACGAAAAGCCACAGATGTAGCCATGATTCTAGAGGATACATCATTAGAATCCACAGCAGCATGAAATTGCACTTTGGATGCCTCAATACCATCAGCAGCCACCTGCTCCAGCTCCTTGGCAAGCTGGCCAGGGGTCTGTTTGGCCAAAGCCATGACAGTGTCCCATCTAGATTTTTGGTATCTTGCCACATAAGCCATGTAATTTGCTTGTCTGAGTCCCAAGGACGCTGCCATGTATTGTTTTTTAGCCATGGCATCAATCTTCCTGGAGTCCTTGTCAGGAGGATGTGAAGCCAGGGGAATGTTAGCTTTGTCACAGGCTGCAGCCTGAACTACCCCAACATGACTGCATTGCTGTGAAAGAAAGTCTGTATCAGGACCTGACAAAGTGTACCTTCTGTCCATCTTTTTGTCAACAGGAGGAACAGAATTAGGGGCTTTTAGAATCTTTATTGTTTGCTTCCTAAAAGATTTATGTAAGGGGATAGATAATCTTCTAGACTCTGGGATATCCATCATTTCCACAAAATCAGGTTCCTCTTGCTCATCCACAGCTTCCTCTAATGGGAGCTGGAGGGTTTCAGCAACCTTTTTATAAAGCAAAAAATGAGAAGGGGACTCAGAAAGCATAGGGGAGATTCTAAAGGTCTGTCTGGGGAGATGTCTGGTTCAATGGGCACATCCAGACTCTCAAAGTCACATTCACACTGTTCATAATCCTCCTCCCCCTCCTCTGGTTCATAAAAATCTCCAATATCATATTCCTGAACCAATGGAACCGGCCGAACCGACCTTTTACCAGACAGAGGCGGTTCGGACGGAACCGGAGAAAGTGACTGTACAATTTGTATAGCTTTTGCTATTTCTGTAGCAGTTGGAGAAGGAATTTTGGACTCCATACCTGCTGATTTTCTAGTTTTCTTTGCTGGAACTGGCTCCTCAGAGCCAGCTTTACGTTGGCCCGAGGAAGTCTCGCCCTGGTCAGAGGGCACTCCCTCCGGTTCGGTTGGCACCGAACCGGGCTGGCCATCCGGGTCAGCGGACTTTTTGGCCTCTCGTTCCCTAAGCCTGCCCACTCTCTTATCCAGGGTGGCTGCAGGAAATTTTACAAATCTGGCAGTCTGAATTGAGGTGGTCAAACCCCAGACAATAAACACATGTAGTGTGTGGGTCAGCCTTGGCAAAGGCTTCCCCACAGACACTACAGTGTTGAAACCCAGTGGGCCCGGTTTTTCTTTTGGGTTTCTCAGACATGATGCCAGCCTAACCAAGAAACTTGCCCTTTTAATGGCAGTGCCAGGCAAGACACCCTTATCGGTTCCCAACCGTGTCACGGGTCGTGGAAAAAAACGTAATGAAATCCGTTTTTTTTAGAACCGATAAGAACCGGGAACCGCACTCTAAAAGCTTTAAATGCTTATTTCTTTAAAGTTTTAAACAACCTGATCGGTTCGAACCGAACCGATAAACATTTACAAGTTCCACACAGAAATAAAACCTGTCTATTACTTACAATACCACAGACAGAGCTTGAACCGATTGGTTTTCGGTTAAAATAATAATACTTGAGTTGAATTTAACGAGAAAATACTGTTTAAACCGAGAATGAACCGAGCAGAAGGAGAAATCTCCAGAGCGACTGTGCAGTGAGGCGGAGTAAAGAATCTGACAGTTTAGGTTTGAAATTATCCAGACAGAGCTTCTCTAACCGAGCTCGCGCTCTAAACTCCAGTCTTAGAATGGTAGTTAACTCTTTCACCTCCGGAGCAGTTCTAATGGTGGGACAAACTGCAATTGTCATAATATAGCAAGACTTCATGTTGTTTGAAGGGGACTCAGAAAGCCTAAGAGGGGAAACACCTGAAGGTCTGTCTGGGGAGATGTCCGGTTCCACAGGCACAACCAGACCTTCACTTACATCATTTTTCTCAAATTCCCCTTCCTCTTCAAATTCCAGTTCATAAAAATCTTCAAGGCTATACTCTTGAACTGGGGGAACCAACCGAACCTAACCCCTGCCAGAAGGAGCCAGATCAGTCGGAAACGGACAGAGCGATTCCACAATTTGAATCGCCCTGGCTATCTCTTCGGCGGTCGGAACATGAACCTCTGGATCTGAATTGGTCGATTTATCTTTGCGCTTTCTTTTTGTTGGAACTGATCCCTTGGAATGGCTCTCCTTTTGCCAGAAGAAGTATCACCCTAGTCAGAGTGCACTCCTGGTTTGGTCGAAACCGAACCGAGCTGGCCATCCGGGTCAGCGGACTTCTCGCTGCCTCCTTTTCCCTCAGTCTACCTAATCTCTTCTCAAGGGTAGATTTGGGAACGTTTTTACATATTTGGCAGTCTGAATCGAGGTGGTCAAACCCCAGACAATAAACACAGGTGGTGTGGGGATGGGCCTTGGCAAAGACCTCCCCACACTCACTGCAGTGTTGAAACCCAGTGAGCCCGTTTTTTTTCTTGGGTTTCTCAGACATGGCCAACCTAACCAAACTTACCCTTTTATCAGCAACTGCCAGGCAAGACTCCCTTATTGGTTCCTAACCGTGTCATGGGTATGGGAAAAAAACGGTTAAAAACATTTTTTTTTTTTAGAACCGATAAGAACTGGTAACCACACACTAAGCATACCAACAAAATTCACAATCTAATGGCCAGTTCAGCTGAACCGACCGCACTTTTACAAGTTCCACGAAGAAAACAGAACAATTCCTATCTAGTACTCACAGCACCACAGACAGAGACTGAACCGACTGTGCGGATACTTTTTTACGGTTTAAAACCGACAAAAACTGAAAACTTTAACCGACTTTCAAACCGAGCTGAAGGAGAAATCTCCGGAGTGACCGTTCAGTGAGGTGGAGTAAAGAATCTGACAGTTTAAGTTCAAAACACTCCAGACAGAGACTTCAACCGAGCTCGAGCTCAGCGTTCCATGCCCTGCATGGAAAGTTAACTCTTAGTTCTCCGGGGCAGTTCAAAGGTTGGGAGTCACTGCAATTGTCAGAATACAACAAGACCTCATGTTGTTTGAAAAACACAGTTTTCCAGGTCAGGTACTTAAGCTCAGCTGAAGCCAGAGGTTCAAAGGGTAGCTATATAAGCTTACGGGTTCCAGATTTTGGGATACCAAAAAGAGGACACTTAGTCCCTCTCTCGATGAGCCCTTGTGCCGGACCCCGAGTAAATAGGTTTAGAGTCTCCATCTCCCTCACAGCTCATTTACAAGGAGGTCCTGGGTATGAGAGAGTAAAAAAATTATGAAAATAATAATACAACAGCATAGAGAAGGTACATGAAGAATATTTGACAGCTTTCATTTTCTTTTTGTAGGAACCAATCCCTCAAGATCGTCTCTACTCTTGCCCGAAGAAGTATCGCTCTGGTCAGAAGGCACTCTTTCTGGTTTGTTAGGAACCAAACCAGGCTGGCCTTCCGGGTCAGCGGATTTCTCGGCCTCCTTATCTCTAAGTCTACCTAACCTTTTCTCCAGGGTAGACTTAGGGAAATTCTTACAAATTTGGCAGTCTGAATCAAGGTGGTCAAACCCAGACAGTAAACACAGGTGGTGTGGGGATTGGCCTTAGCAAAGACCTCCCCCCACACACACTGCAGTGTTGAAACCCAGTGGGCCCATTTTTTTCTTGGGTTTCTCAGACATGGCCAACCTAACCAACTTACCCTTTATATGGCAACTGCCAGACAAGACTCCCCTATCGGTTTTACACCGTGTCATGAGTGATGGAAAAAACTGCTAAAATTACGTTTTATTTTAAAACCGTTATGGACCAGTAACCACACACTAACTTTTTCCTTTTCAAGATCTTACTAGAAGATCGGTTCAGCTGAACCGATCGGAAAAATTTTCACAATTTCCACACAACAGCTACTAATCTAAGTACTTACGGTACCACAGACAGAATCTCGAACTGAAAAACCGGAACGAAAATCGGACTAAAACCGAAACCTTAACCGCGAAGAACCGAGCAGAAGGAGAAATCTCCAGAGCGACTGTTCAGTGACGCAGAGTAAAGCATCTGACGGTTTGGGTTTGAAAGGACACAGAGTTTTCAACCGAGCTGAAGCCCAATGTTCTATGCCTGGCATAGAATTGAACCCTTCACTCTCCGGGGCAGTTAAAGAGCTGGAGCGAACTGCAAATTGTCAGAATACAGCAAGACTCCATGTTGTTTGAAGAGCCCTTCCCTGCTGAGAGGAATGCGGACACAGCTGCTAAATGAACATTTAAAGTGGATGGCCTAAGACCTAAGCCATTAAGGTGAACCAGGTAATCCAAAAGTGTAGCAATGCCACCAGCATCTGGTAGAATATCCTAATGGGAACACCAAATGCTGAATCTTTTCCATTTGGAATTATAAATGTTCCTGGTAGAGGGTTTCCGAGAAACCTTAAGGATGTCCAAAACTCCCTGAGAAAGATGCAGGCCTGCATATTCTAACTCTTCAAGAGCCAGGCCTTGAGATTGAGAGACTGGAGATTGGGGTACCAGATCTTCCCCTGAGAGGAGGTTAGGAGATTGTGTCTTTTGGGAAGAGACAGGGGAAGTGAGACTGCTAGGGACAACAACAGAGGATACTAAGGCTGTCTGGCCCAGTCTGGAGCCAGTAGAATCACTGTGCAGGGTTGTGACCTGATCTTGACTAGAACCCTGAACAGGGGAAAGGGAGGAAAGGCATAAAGGAACTTGCCTTCCCAGTTCAATATCAGGGCATCCAGGAAACAGTCGCTGGGACTGGGGGTCTGCAGCAGAAGAGGGGAAGTTGGTGATTGTCTGGGGCTGTGAAGAGATCTATCTCTGGAGTGCCCCACCTGGTGAAAAATGGAAATTACGTACCTACCGTAATTCTTGATCTTCTTGGACAAAGTCTCCACCACTCATTCACACTAATGGGATCTACGCCAGAGGCGCTAGGACCCAGCGGAGCAAATTTTTCAGGAGAGTCAGCGCTAGAGATGGAGCCACGAGGAAGCGCACTGCAAGCCGTGGCTCAGGCAGTAAATACCACTGCGTCGACTAACGGGCTCATAGCACCTCCCCCAGGAGGCAGCAGCGAACTAACCTAGAGGTTTAACCTAACAAAATTGGACATAAATAGTCCTAATGACCCGTGTAAGAAGGGTCATTATACAATGGCAAGAAAAAATTCTGTCTCAAGACAATACTTGAGACTGGACCCATGATGTTATCCCAATACATCACGGGTCTAGTCCCAGCACACAAATGACCACACGAACTGTTGCCAGAATCATTCTACGCATCCTACGGTGATCTCTGCTCATTAACCCCGCTTCACAGACAGCTCCGTTTTCCCCGCCATGTCATTCCAGTTTCCACTTCCTTCACGTTTAGAAATTAAGTACCTCCATGGGAATCCACTTCCTGCCTAGACAATGAAACTGCCGAAAACTGAAACCGCAAAGTTTCTTTTTTTTTTCTCTTGGCTTTTCACCATGCAGAACCACTGTCCCGTTCTTCAGCATAGCACACATTCATAGAGCTTAACTCAGTAAAAGTATCCTGCCACACATTCATAGCTTCACTCAGTGAAACACCCCGAAACTCCCCGTCTGTTTCTCCCTTCTATTTAAAAAATGAAGCCGACAGAAAACCACACAGTTTTCACAATTCAGCATGTCTCCTTTTCAAACACAGACCACGCACCGCTTACCAGTGTTGAGTTTCCGCAATCGGCTTCATGCTTCCTTCCCATCTCGGTTTCTGCTCAATTAAACCGGAGGTACGGTGGTGCCGTTTGGGTGGGTGAGAGCACAACACACAGAAAAATTGTTTCTCTGTGAGAAATGAGCAGGCAGACCAAGCACACACAACAGAAAAGCAGCTAAGAAGCACCACCTGCTGCCCATAATAGAAACTGTGGATTTTTGTAAAGAAGTATACCTCCACAACAAGAAAATCTATTAAAAACTTAAACATACATGTATTTTATATTTCTTTTTATTTTCACAAACGAGCTATTGAATATTAATAATATCGTATTTCCAGGGTGGTTGGGGAGCAGTTGGGATATTCCAGAATGCCTGGGGTGATTAGTTGCACTTGGCCTATGGCTCATGCCTAATCACCCCAGGTGTGACATTATCCCAGTACAACACACACCCTGTTGTGCATTATTGCTTAAACAATAAAGTCTTTACAGCCCAGCCATTGAGGGAATGAAGACCAAAAACAGAGACATGAGCTCAGCGGATGGTGGATGGGTATGTGAATGAGTGGTGGAAACTTTGTCCAAGAAGATCAAGAATTACAGTAGGTACATAATTTCTATATGTTCCTGGACATAAAGTCTCCACCACTCATTCATATTAATGGGAGAGTACCAAGCTAATAAACCCTCGAGATGGGTGGCAGGAGAAACTAAGAGCTCACACACTTAGGACAGAAGTCCGTTAAGAATAGTCCTACCAAACAACTGATGTCATCTGGCATGGACATCTAAAGCATAGTGCTTAATGAAAGTATGCACTGAGCTCCATGGAACCGCATTGCAAATATCTGCAATGGGCACATTACAGATTTCCGCTAGAGATGCCGTGACTGCTCTAGTACAGTGAGTGTACACTCTGCCTTCTAGCTTAACCTGTGCCATAGAATAGCAGTGGCAGAGCCATGCTACCAGCCACACTGAAATGCACCTAATGGCGACAGGTTGACCCAGTCAGGTCTCGCTGAAGGAAACAAAGTTGTTGAGCCTTGCAAATTCCTTTTGTTCTATCCAGATAGAATCACAGTGCTCTCTTAAGATCCAAAGAATGAAGGGTACGTTCCCCTTCATTCTGAAAGTTAGCAAAGTAGGTAGGTAGGACTAAAGGTTGGTTTAGATGAAATTCTGAGAGAACCTTAGGAAGAAACTTAGGGTGAGACCTAAGAACTACTTTGTCCTTGTGAAATACAGTGTATGGAGGGTCTGTGACCAGAGCATGTATTTCAGAAACTCTAATGGCCGAAGTGATGGCCACCAGGAAGGCTGTTTTCCATGTCAGAAACTTCTACTCGCAGGTAGCTAGAGGCTCGAAAGGTTTCCGAGTGAGCATACCTAGCACAAGGTTAATGTCCCAGGCTGCGACTGGACGTCTGATAGGAGATCTGGTATGCAGAATACCCTTAAGAAACCTCTTAACTACAGGTAACTGAGCCAGAGACAAGGAATGTACCGGCTCATGATAAGCTGAAATGGCACAGAGATGAACTTCGGCAGTAGAGTACTGCAGACCTGAATTTGAGAGGTCTAAAAGGTACTCCAAGACTTTATTTGGTGGAAGGAAAAAGGGTTTGAAGAGGATTTTGCACACCAGAGAGACAAACGCTTCCATTTGGCTGGGTAGGTCTTTCTAGTGGCTGGTTTACGCGCAGCCAAGAGAATATTCGAAACCCTACAGGAAACATTGAACCTATTCAACTATATCTCTTCAGGAGCCAAGCGTGAAGATGAAGCACCTTCAGATTGGGATGGACCACAGGCCCCTGGGTCAAAAGGTTCATCTGAAGGGGGAAGTGCCTTCGGGAGGGTTGCCGACAGACTGTTGAGCAGCGGGAACCATATCTGTTGAGGCCAGAAGGAAGCAATAAGAATCATTCTGTCTCCCTGAGACTTGAATTTGAGAGGTACCCTCTGAATTAGAGGAAGAGGAGGAAAGGCATATAGAAAGCGTTTTGTCCACAGCAGCCTGAACACATCCTGACAGAAAATGCCAGGTCCTGAATTTCTGGAGCAGAAGACAGGCAGTTTTGCATTGAATGGGGATGCAAAAAGGTCCAGGTCTGGAGTTCCCCACTCTTTGAAGAGTGACTGAGCAACGGTTGAGTCGAGAGACCACTCATGAGGATCTGTCTCCGTTCTGCTGAGACGGTCTGCCAGTTCGTTCTGCACGCCTGGTAGGTAAACTGCGTGGATTAGAGCCTTGTGCTCTAGGCACCATTCCCACACTCTCATAGCTTCCCTGCATAATGGGTAAGAGTGTGCACTGCCCTGCTTGTTGATGTAATACATCACTGCTTTGTTGTCCATTTGAAGAAGAATGTTCTTGTGACAGAGTGCGTCCTTCAAGGCCCAGACTGCATAGGGGATGGCTCTCATTTCCAGGACGTTTATGTGAAGCCGGGACTCATCTTAAGTCCATGTACCTTGCATGTGGAGATTCTGGCAGTGAGCTCCCCACCCCATCATGGATGCATCTGTGGTAATGGAGATCTGGTGATCCAGAGGAGCAAAGGGATACCATTCGAGAAGATTGTTCTCCTGCGACCACCAGGTGAGTGACCTCTTTAGAGGTTCTGTCACCTTGATGGGAAAGGACTGAGAGTGAGTGGTTGGGGACCACTGAGTACTGAGCATTCATTGAGAAGTTCTCATGTGGAGACGTGCTAGGGGTACAGTGAACACAGAGGATGCCATGAGACCCAGCATCTGTTGCATCGAGATAGCTTGAACCAAGCTGTTGTCTCTGATGTATCAGGCACAGGAGGTATCCAGAAGAGTTCCTATGAAAAGGAGTTTCTGGGAGGGCTGCAACTGTGATTTGTTGCAATTTAGCAGGACTCCCATGGACGTGAGGAAGTCTGAAGCCTTGGCTATGGCGTCCAGAGTTCCCTGCCTAGAAGGGATTGCTTGAAGCCAGTCATCCAGATATGGAAACACTTAAATTCTGATTTTCCTGAGATGCGCTGTGAGAATTGCACAACACTTTGTAAAAACTTGTGGCACTGAAGATAGCCCAAAGGGCAGGACTCTGAACTGAAATGTTGACCCAACGCCACAAACCTCAGGTATTTGTGGTGCTTTGGGTGTATAAGAATGTGTTGGTAGGCATCCTGCTTGTCCAGGGAGGCTAGCCAATCGTGTTGATGAATCAAAGGTAGAAGGGTACCTAGAGATATCATCTTGAACTTTTCCTAGTGAAGGAATTTAACTTTCTGAGGTCCAGAATGGGGCGCATGCCTCCAGTTTTCTTCGAAACTAGAAAGTATTGGGAGTAGAAAGCTGTGTTTCATTGGTCCAGCAGAACTACTTCTACTGCCCTGTTGTTCAGAAGGCCTTGCACCTTGGAAGCAAGGTCTGACTGCACTGCCAACAGCCTGGGCTGTCGTTTGGGGGGATGATCGGTGGGGGGGTTCTGAAAGATTGAGCGAATACCCCTCATGGATTATCCAGAGGATCCATTTCTCTGATGTTATAGACTTCCACTGGTCGTAGAAATGAGTCAGACATCCTCCCACCTCTGAGGAAGAGTCTTCCTCGGGCAGTTGAGGTGGGAACTAGGCCAAGAACTCAGAAGGTGGCACTGGGCGCTTTGGGGCCTTGTGCCTTCTGCTGCATTTTCTTTTGTGGCTGCTGGGTGTGGTTTTTGTTAAAGCCCCCCCGCCTTTGCCCGGAAAGGACTGACAGTTGTGAAACTGACGCTTATTGGTACCTCCCCCAAGAGGGGGTGGGTGCAAGTCGAGCTGTCTTAATGGCTGACCTAGTCTTCTGTGTGGCCTCCAGAGCTTGTTCCACCTGGGGTCCGAACAGATACATACCATCGAAGGGTAAGACCATAGTGTGCTTCTGGGCATCATTCGTGAAGCCTGAAGTACGTAGCCAAGAGTGGTGATGGGTACAAATGCCCGTCGCCACCGCTCGAGAAGCAGTATCGAAAGTGTCCATTGCAACTTTAACCTGTAGGTTATTGGACTCGATGCCCCTGGTTATGGTGTGAAGTAGCTCTGAATTAGTTTCTGACTCAGGCAGAGCTTCTACCATTTGCTTGAGGGAATGCCAAAGGACATACTAATACTGAGAAAAATAGCCCTGGTAGCTGGCACTACGCATACCCAGGATGGAGGCAGCAAAGACTCTGTTACCTAAGGTGTCCATCTTATGAGATTCTTTACTGATAGTTCGGGCTGTAGATGCCTGAGGGAGGATGGCCTTGTCATTCTCTGCTAAGACTACAATGGGATCAGCAAATTCGTGTGACTCCAATATGGGTCGATCCTTATGAGCAGCATACTTCCTATCTATGGACTTAGCCACGGAAGGGATGACAACAGAATTGTTCCATATCATCTGAGAAAGGGTCTCAAAAGAAGGTTGTACCGGAGGAGTTAAATCCATAGGGATCTCCGGGACATGAAGGTATTAGGGTCTTAAAAGCTTCCCAGGATCGATTTCTGTAGTCTGGAGAGAAAGAGGGGAATTTAAATTTTTCAGCAGAGACTTAAAGGAAAGATCTTCGACCACAGGCTCTGCACTAGGATTAATCTCTGCTCCTTCAACATCATACACCCAGATGAAGATCTGGGTCAGGGTCAAAATCATCTCCTGACAGTTCAGAGGAGACCGTATGGACAGGAAAGGAGTGAAAATCAGAATGGAAATTAGAGGAAAGAATTGGAGTTGAAAAGCCCTGGAGGCTGGATGGCACCACACCAAGCATCGGCGACGATGAAGAACACAGTGCGGAACCCAAGAAAGTTGGCGCCATTGGAAACAGCCCAGCACAAGGTGCCGACAAATGCCATGGTGCCGACAGAGCCCCCGACACCATGGATGAAACCGACAGAGCCCTTGGCACCGTGGATGGTGCAGACAGAGCCCTCGGCACCGAGGATGGCTCCAAGAGAGTCCCAAGGTTCTGAAAACTGCGATTTGAAGGAAAAGAAGGAAAATTAATAGGAGATAGCGGCATCGATGTGGACCCCTGCACCGCAGCCATGTGAGGGGGGAAAACACCTGAGCAAGGAGTCGACGGCACCGAAGAAGGCGCCACATGACTAGGAAGGTCCAACCGCCCTACCTGGTGCCACGAGTGGCATGAAGGCCCCAGAGTGACCAGGCCAGGCAGCTGGACCAACCTCCAAGCCCACTGCTCCATAAGAGCAGCCCACTGGTGAAACTGGTCATCAAAGGCCCATCCAGTAGGCGGGGACGGGCTCTGATGTTGAAGAGGTTGGGCACCGGAGCCAGAAACCGGCGACTCCAAAAGAGGAGGAGACCAGTGTCTAGCCCCAATGACTGACCATTGACATGCAAACATACCAGAAGGTGACCTCGAGTGATGCCTTCTCTTTCTCGACTTCTGCGCCAAAGAAGAACTCAAGGCCGAATGGTGCCGCAAATGGGACCTTTTCCTTTTATGCTTTCGGGGGGACCGCCCATCTCCCTGAGCATTGAACCATCCATTGTCAGACCCACCCTCTGGGGTGGGTGGTGGACCAGACCCTGCCCAACTGATTGAACAGCTTTCATTCGAAGTCTCCCTACCATCACCTGACCCGCTCATGGTCGACTCCGTCAATGGAGGGCTGAAGACTTCTTTTATTAATCAACAAATTTTTATTTAAATCTACTCAGTACTTTCGAAGATAAATTACAAAACAATAAACTGAAAACTATGCTGCTAGTTTGAAGTTTAACTCCTGGTGGGTGAGCTTCGTCGTCACTGAAGCGCACACGACGGCAGGGGAAAAAAGGAACTGAGGCAGTTGAAGGGTCGATGCCAAGGTAGTCTTTACTGCATGAGCCACGGCTTGCGGTGCCACTTCCTCATGGCTCCATCTCTGGCGCCGACCCTCCTGAAAAGTTTGCTCACGCTGGGTCCTAGTGCCTCCAGCGTAGATCCCATTAGTGTGAGTGAGTGGTGGAGACCATGTCCAGGTAGATCTACTTTCAGTATGAGAGGATCCAAGGTCCATTCATGATGGCCCTGGGAGAGTCTGCTCAGAGCATCTGCTAGCACATTGTCTTTCCCTGGGAGGTGGACTGCTATTAGAGAAGTTTGCAGGGAGTAGGCCAGAGACCATACTTTCATGGCCTCCATGCACAAGGCCGTAGACTGAGTGCCCCCTTGCTTGTTGATGTACTACATGATGGTGGTGGTGGTGTCTGTCCTGACCTGAACCACCTTGTCCCTTACTGAGTCAAAGAAAGCTTGAAGGGCTAGGAATACTGCCCTGAGTTCCAGAAGATTGACATGAAGGAGAGACTCTTGTGGAGACAAACATCCTGTGCTGTGAGGGCTCCTAGGTGGGCTCCCCAGCCCAGGAGAGACGCATTTGTGGTTAGTACCACTGAATGAGGTTGACTGAGGAATGGGACACCTTGTCTGAGATTGTCCTGATCCAACCACCATTGGAGAGCTTGGACCAGAGTCTGAGTCACTGGAACCAGTATGGTGAGAGAAACTTTTTTCTGAGACCAAAAAGACCTTAGGTGAAACTGAATGTCCCTCATTTGAAAACTGGCTCCTTGTACCACTGCAGTGGAAGCTGCCATATGGCCTAGGAGTTGAAGAAAATGTCTTGCTGGGCGAGAAACCAGAGGATGAAATGAGGAAGCAAGATCTGTAAGGGTCTTTACCCTTGCTAGTGGGAGGAAGGCCTTTGCTTGAACAGTATCTAACTCTATCCCTATGAAAGTGAGGAGTTGTACTGGTTCGAGAACTGACTTTGGCAGATTGAGAAGGAATCCCAGAGAACTGAGCAAATCTTGAGTGACTCGAAGAGCTGATTTGACCTGGTCGGGAGACTGTCCTACAATGAGCCAGTCATCCAGGTTTGGGAATAGACAGATCCCCTGCCTTCTGAGGAAGGCCACTATTACTGCAAGGCACTTTGTAAACACTCTTGGAGCTGATGTTAGGCAGAAAGGCATGGCTCTGAACTGATAATGGCCTGAAGGCAGCTCGAACCTGAGGTACGTTCTGTGGGAGTACCTGATAGGAATGTGGAAATAGGCATCCTTGAGGTTCAGGGATGCTAACCAATCTCCTGGCCTCAATGAGGGAAGAATTACTCCCAGAGTCACCATTTTGAACTTTGGTTTTAAGATGTGTTTGTTCAAATACCCTAAGTCTAGGATGGGTCGCCACTCCCCTGTCTTTTTTGGGGTAAGGAAATATCTGGAGTATAGCCCTTGCCCCTGTGTAGAGTAGGAACTCTCTCTCCACGGATCTGAGAGCCAGCAGAGAGGAAACCTCTGCTTCTAGAGCAATGGATTTGGAGACGTTTGCAGGTAGAAAAGACCTGACCCTCATTTTTGGAAACTTCTTGAAACTAAGGGCCAGTCCCTTGCTTACTACCTCCAGGACCCACTTGTCTTTTTTTTTTTTTTTTTAATTTTTTATTTATAGCGTTTAGTACATATTCATACCAAATACATAATTTCTGAACAGGTATATCTTCAGATGAGAGTAGGATTATATTACTAAGGATTATGACTATCCATTTAATTGGTACAGCATTGAAGGGTTTCTTCAACATATGTAATTAGAAATTTATACTCTCAATTCAGGAACTAATAAGCAGCCACTGCCCTAAATATATTCTTTAGGCATCATTTAAGAAAACAACATTTCTAAACCGACCTATTAAGGTCTATTATATTCAGTAACAACATTTAGTATTTTAAGAAAGATCTACATTCCATTCCAGAGCTCCCCTTTAAACATTAATGGGGGGTAGATGGTATTATCAGCAGTATTCAAAAGAAATATGCCCTCTAGACAGATATCAAGGTTACACCAAGTACAGCAGGTAATTTAACAGAAATTGTCTTATCCGTGTGTTAATAGTAATTATGTAAAGGTTACTGAAATGAAAGGAGTCCAGTCTGTCAGGGGACTCTTCCATAGTTAGACTAGTTGTTAAGCAACATATACCTCCTCCCCTGCCTTATTCTCTACTTAAACACCAGAATAACAGTTAAATCTGATAACTTTATCAACAAATTTTATGTGTTGATATCCATATTAGTACTTGATGATATAAGAACTTAACAAAAAATAAGCATTTCTTCTGTATGATACAGTCTCTGTAAGTTATCCTTCTTCTGTATAGTTAGAACAGTCTCTCCACTGAAGCTAATAAAATTAACATGCATCAGATTATTAATCAGAGGTAACTTGTTAGTCTGTGAAGCTGGAACCAAGTATTCTGCCATGAAGCTGATAAACCTCATCTGAGGAGGAACCAAGCATTTTTACCCAGAAAAAGTCAGCCCTGGGCACAGTCAGTCTCCATCAGACTCTCCTTCTGAAGATCGCTCCTCTCGTTGTCGCTTTGCTGCTATACGCTCAATACAGGCCCCTGCTTCCTTCGGATCAGAAAAACGATACTGTCATCGGCGAACAGTAAAGCACAGACGTGCTGGGAACGCCAGAGTGAAGGAACTGTCCAGTTCCCGTAGGCGTTTTTTTATTCCATCGAACGCCTTCCTTCTCATATGAGTAGCATAGGAGGTATCCGGGAAAAACAAGATTCTAGCCTCCTCCAGGTACACTGGGCCCTTCTTTCTCAGCATTTCAAGTATCATATCCCTCTCCCCAGACGATCGCAGAGTGAATAGAACTGTTCTGGGATTAGAAAGTCCCCCCTAACGCTCGTCTCGGAGTAATCCAGTGGGCTTTCACAATTTTAAAGTCTAGGTTTTCAGTTAGTTCTTCCAGCCAGGTCTGTAAATAAGTTACTAGAGACTCTCTTTCGATTTCTTCGGGAAGCCCCAGAACCTGCACATTAGCAGCTCGAACAATGTTTTCTAGCTGTTCCACGTGGCTTCTCAGAGCGGCCTGTTCTTTCAACGATGTTGCTGTAGCCGCCATGGCTTTCCCTGCCGTGGCCTCAGTAGACTTTGTGATTTCCCCCATTGCATCTAGCCTATTTTCCATTACGAGAAATTTCTCGGAAACCCCATCAAGCTTTTGATCCATTTGCTGTACTGTTTTCGTCAGGGCATTTACTGCGGCCTGGAGAGAGGAAAGGGTTGCTTCCGATGTGACCATACTCGAGGAGGTAGCTTGGCCCGTTGTATCCTCAGGTGATTTAGCCGTGGAGTAGCATGGGAGGAAAAAGTCTTGCTTTGCTGACTTCGTGCGACCCATTTTTAAGTTTAAAGCTGGTTTTCCCGGTACACAATCTCTTCTCTTATCAGGATCTGGTATTTAGGTTCAGTTTCAGTTCCTAGATGTTGTTTTTTGTACAAAATTAAAACTCAGTATAAGGAGCTCCAGGGAATTGCTGCTGCTGGCTCGGCTGCTAGCTCCGCCCCCCCCAGGACCCACTTGTCTGAGGTAACAGACTTCCAGGCTTGGAAGTAGTAAGCCAGCCTGCCTCCTACTGGAATTGGGGAGTCGACCCGGGCTGACACATCAGGGTGTCTGCTTGGCAGGAGCTTTGGACTGGGAAGAGGATGCAGCCCTGCTCATCCCCTTCCCGCCTCTCCCCCGAAATAAGCCCTTCTGTGGGAAGGGAGAGGAGGCCTGGGCTTGGTAGAAAGGCCTGTGAAAGGGCCTGTCCCTGCCCCTAGACTGCTGCTTTTGAGGAGTGGCTTGCTGTTCTTTGGCCTATGCAGTCCTGTACGTGGTCCTGTACTCATCCATTTTCTTCATGTAAGCCTCTGTGTGCTCCCCAAACAGAGTTACCCACCACAGGGAAATCCATGACCTTAACCTGGGTGTCCTGAGAAAGGCTAATGCATCTGAGCCAAGCAAATCTCCTGAGAGAGACAGATGTAGCCGTGACTCTCGATACCACATTGTTAGAGTCTACAGCAGCATGGAATTGCACTTTGAATGCCTCAATCCCATCAGCAGCCACCTACTCCAGCTCTCTGGCTAGCTGGGGGGAAGCCTGTTTAGCCAGTTCCACAACTGTATCCCACCTGGACTTCTGGTATATGGCTGTGTAGGCCATATAATTGGCCTGCCTGAGTCCCAAGGAGTAAGCCAAGTATTGTTTCTTAGCCGTGGCATCCGCCTTCCTGGAGTCTTTATATGGGGGGTGTGAAGCCAAAGGTATATTAGCCCTGTCACAGGCTGCAGCCTACACTATCCCAACATGGTTGCAATAATTGAACAAAACTTCTGTACCTGAGCCTGATAGCATATACCTCCTGTCCATTCTCTTATCTGCAGGGGGTAAAGAATTTGGTGTCTGCAAAATCTTTTGTTTCTGTTTCCCCAGGGATTTATGGAG
Organism: Neoceratodus forsteri; assembly: GCA_016271365.2. Taxonomy (NCBI): domain Eukaryota; kingdom Metazoa; phylum Chordata; order Ceratodontiformes; family Ceratodontidae; genus Neoceratodus; species Neoceratodus forsteri. The sequence continues at coordinate 1,056,431,048 of CM028130.1, read as the reverse complement.
GGGAATAGATAACCTCTTGGACTCTGGGATGTCCATCATCTCCACGAAATCAGGCTCTTCTTCCTCTTCAACAGCTTCAACCATAGGGAGCTGGAGGGTTTCAGCTATCTTTTTGTAAAACAAAAAGTGAGGTGGGGACTCAAAGCCTTGGAAGGGGAGACATTGGAGGGTCTGTCTGGGGAGATGTCCAGTTCAGTGGGCACATCCAGACCTTCATAATCATTGTCGTCATCATCATCATCATCATCATCATCTGGTAACTCTTCGTTCCCCTCCCACTCCAATTCATAATAAGCATCCGGATCATAATCCAATGGAGTTGGATCCAACTGAACTGAGTGCCTAACTGATGGTGCCGGTTCGGACGGAACCAGATGAAGCGATTGCACGATAGTGATCGCTTTGGCCATTTCTTCAGTGATTGGAGTAAGGGATGCTGGATCCAAACTGGCTGACTTTTTTGGTTTTTTTGAAGGAACCGACCCCTCAGGGTCGGCTCTCCTTTTGCCTGATGACATCTCGCCCAGGTCAGTGGGCATCTCCTCAGGTTTGGTCGGAACAGAACCGGGCTGGACATCCGGGTCAGCGGACTTCTCGGCCTCCTTTTTCTTTAGCCTACCCAATCTTTTCTCCAGAGTGGCCTTAGGAAAATTTTTGCAGATTTGGCAGTCTGTTTTGAGGTGGTCAAACTACAGACAATAAACACAAATGAGGTGGGGGTTGGCCTTAGCAAAGGCCTCCCCATACTCTGTACAGTGTTGAAACCCAGTGGAACTGTTTTCTTTCTTGGGTTTCTTAGACATTGCCAGACTAGAAAAATTACCCTTTACAGCTTTTAGCCAGGTAATACACCCCTATCGGTTACCAACTGTGTCACGGGTTGTGTAAAGAAACCAAAAAAAGTTTTTTGGGTTTTTTTTGAAACCGATAGGAACCAGCACACCAGTACTAAAATCCCAGAAAATAAGTTTAAACACAGAAGGTCGGTTCCCAACAGGACCGACTGAGAAGGAACCAAAATTTACAATTTCCACAGAAGAAAACACAAAATCACAGTTCACTACCTATCTACACTACTTACTGTACCATAGACAGAGGCTCGAAACCGATAAGCAAATCGGTTGAAAAAAAACTACGTGTTTTGAAACTTTATCGAACCGAAGCGAAGGAGCAATCTCCTGAGCAACTTCACAGTTAGGCGGAGTAAAGAATCTGATGGTTACACTCTGAGGCACCACAGACAGATGTCTAAAAACCGAGCTGGAGCTCAACATTCTATGCCTGGCATAGAAATTAACTCTTTCCTCTCCGGGGCAGTTCAAGTGTTGGGGCTAACTGCATATGTCAGAAAACAGCAAGACTTCATGTTGTTTGAACATCCTATTCTGTACATAAGTAGGAAGTTGCAAGACAGAGAGAAAAGGTACTCTACCATTGAAAAGGAATGTTTAGCAGCAAAGTGGGCCATGGAGTCCCTTAAGTTTTATTCGCTAGGAACGGACTTTGTACTTAGATCACAATCCTCTCTGTTGGCTTAACCAAATGAAAGATAAAAATTCCAGAATCACAAGGTGGTACCTGGCACTACAGCCATTTAAATTCACGGTGATACACAAATCTGGTAAAGAGAATAGCAATGCTGATTTTCTGTCAAGACATGGATCAGGAATTGAAGGTTCTGAAGGCTGAAAAACAAATGTATGGGTTTGAACTTTTACTGTTTGCTTTAATGTTACAGAAAAAAGGATAATGCACATGTGCTTAATTTCTGAAAGTTAGAAGCTGATATTAGTAGAGAATTAATAGAAAGTTTTGGAAACCTGTTTGATAAAACAGGTTCCCTCTTAAGGGTGGGGGGTGTATGTGACAGGGTGGAATAGGACCCTGTCCCAGTTGTTATGGAAAGTGTTTAAATGCAAGGATCTGTTCTGTTCTTTCCTGTCTCTTCTCTGTCTGATTGCGCAACCACATTTTCCTGTGAAACCTAGGATTTGATCACATCTACAGTCTCATAATTATTTGCCTCTTGCTATCTCTCTCTTCCCTTGCTGTTTGTCTTTTCCTCCCTTGCATATCTGCTGATAAAAAAAAATGCAAATCATTATGTGAAAATGTAAATGATATAGGGATCCCTTTGTTTAGAAATAATATAGTGTTACTTTTTGAAATGTGTATAATTATAGTTTGAGATGATTGCAAAAAGCTACTGGAAAATCAAGAGGTTACCTTAGTGCAATTGTTAAGCCTTTTGCAGAAGAGCTGTGGAAAAGGAGCCTCAGCTCGGTCACACTGTGTTCCTGCCAGCACCTGCCTGAAACATACAAGAACACTTTGGAAGATGCTTGTTAAGAATGGGGGGTTGGAAGGACGTATAAGACAGAGCTGCAATTGCTTGTTAGTTGGATACACAGAGATTTATGGAAAACTCTGATGGATCTTCACTATTTTATTTTGCCTTTGTAAATAGTTGTACAGAAAAAGTTTATTTTTTGTTACTGCTAGTACAAATGAAATACTTTTTGTGAATTCTACAACTGCTCCTGATTTTTCCTATGCTTCCTGACCTGTGCCTCAATGACACACTTATATGCTCAACACCCACCCAAATCTATAGCCGCGAATAGTATGGAAATTGACTAAATGATCATTCTGGAGTGATACCATGAAAGCACACCACGGCCTTCTTACTAGATCACAGCTGCCATTCAGAAGTACTGAATGACGGCTGCAATCAGTAGCGCTCTTCATTTTCTGATTCCATTTCTAATAGTTTTATTTATTTTTTTATCTAATAATAGTTAAGGCAACTGACATTTTGCAGTGGAACCAGTGTCTAACAGTGTTACAGTGCTAGACCACAGTCAGCCTGCCATTAACCAGGAGACTACACTTAAGTTCTTTCTTGCAATAAATCATCGTTCACATGTTCTACTGCTGTACATACAATGTTAAGGCCATCCTATTTGTTTCTATACACTATGTGATTCTGACACTGAATGCAATGAAAGAATTCTGGAGTGATGCCATCACATACTTCTTGCTAGATTACCTGATCTTAACTGTCATTTCAGAAGTACTGAACAGCTGCAGCAATCCATTGCGCTGTTCTTCTTCTGATCCCTTTTGTTTATTATTTTCTTCTTCTCCTAATAATTATTATGACAAATTACATACTGTAAATGGACCCCTGTTTGACAGCACAGGCTGATTATGTAATAGTGGTGACAATGGTCCCATTGTAAAAAAACAAAACAAAAAAAAAATGCAATTGTCACAATTTGTAGGAAAAAAAACAGGCTCAGAAAATGAAAAGCGCTACCAATTTCAGCATCCATTCATTACGTCTGGAATGACAATTATTCACTTATCTCCTGAATGCTTTCATTGTATTCACTGGTAAAATCACACAGTATATTTATTTAAGTCTCGGATTACACATACCTTTGAGCTAAGAAATCTTTTACAAAGGTTCCACGTCCATCAGAGTGGCAGAACTTGTGAATGAGCATTTATTTATTGCCACTCATCATAATAAATATTAGAATAAAAACAATAATAAAAAAAAAAATCAGAAGATGAACAGCCTACTGAGTGCTGACAAGTTGGAGAAATTGCTTAGGAATCTAGTAAAGCTCGAACCTTGGTCAAAATTACAACAGTCTGGATTCAATGGCAGTAGAAGTGCATGTGCATGCGCACACACCACAATAGGATCTTGTAATGGCGCTGTTACGTTAATATTGGAAATATGTGATCAGATGTGAATGAACATTACATGTAAAATGTCTCAGCTTATTGGAGTGCCAGTAGTCTGACTTTTAGGTTGTTTAATGCCAAACTCTAAATTGTCTAATCAGGTTTGCTGGTCCGATTCCCACCTCTCTAATATCCCTCACCCAACTGACACTCCTATACTCCATACCCACCTGATCAATTAGCTACTCATACTACAGGACCCGAGTAAATCAGCTTTCTGGAGTGATGCCATGTAAGCACAACACATATTTCTTGCCAGATCAGCTGACTGTAGCTGCCATTTCAGAAGTACTAAACGGCTGCAATTGGTACCACTGTTCATTTTCTGATCCAGTTTTTTTTTTCCTCTTTTTTTCAGCTAATAAAAATTATAGCAACCCGTGTCTGACAGTGCTACACTGCTAACCAATATGCAGCCTGCCACTGACTGGGAAAATACACTGAAGCTCATTCTTGCAATAAATACATGCTCATTCACAAGTTCTGCCACTCTGTATTGCAATGTTAAGACCATCCTATTTGTTTCTATATGCTATACATGATTTTGACAGTGACTGCAATGAAAGAATTCTGGAGTGATACCATTATGTACTTCGCGCTAGATCAGCAGATCTCAACTGCCATTCCAGAAGTACTGAACAGCTGCAGCAATAGGTTGTGCTGTTCATCTACTGATCCCTTTCTGTATTTATTAATTTATTTATTTAGCTTTTGTTAACCAGGTAAGTACACTAGGCAAGTTGTACGCCTATTTTCAGGAACAACCCGGGAGAGTACAACAGGTATTAAAGGGTACATCAATACAGCATAATAGGTAAACAAGTACATATACATATTGTGGCTTGGTACATTGAGTCAACAAAAACAGCCAGGCATTATAGTGAACATAATGTAAGACAGGAGATGATAGAACACATAATGAGCAAGCATTAAACAACATTAAACATCTGAAGCATAGAGAAGTGCATAAGGGAGAGCCGGACCGGAAATCAGCAACTGATTCAATTCAATTTATATTGAAGTTCAGGGAACAGAGAACCATAGGGTTCTGGTGCCTAGGGCATTGTGCTAGGGAGGCTTTTGGCATTCAAAGCATGAGGCCAGCTTCAGATGCCCCCACAGGGGGTTCCGAAGGCATTTGTGGGAAGGGGCTGTATGGACCTGCTCGGGAAAGGAGTTCCAGAGCCTAGGAGCATATGTATTTCTTCTAATAATTATTAGGACAAGTGACAGTTTCAATGGCGCTGTACTTCTGTTACAAACAGGGATCACAAATGGAGTACAAAAACAATCTGCAGTTCATCAATGGAGTATTTCTAAAAAATATCATATGGCTGAGGAAGCAAAAGCCATTATTAAAAGTGATAGCTGGCTCATCAGCGCAGTGGTTGGATTTCCACTTGTGTCACCAGCGACCCGGGTTTGGGAATGGACCTGGGTCACTGGAGGGCTGACCAGGGGGGAGATGGCTTGAGCATCCGACGACTGCTTGCCTTCTCTGGGGAGGGAGGGTTGGGATACGGTCCGGCACCTGCTGACTCCTGGTGGAGATCGGGGGTACAGCAAGCACACCAATGAATAATTAGGGTGGCATAGCAGATGTCAGCATGCACCTAGACGTCATGGCACACCACGACCTCAGAGAAAATGAAGAAGCAACTCTTCTTACTGGGTGACAGTCATCCGGTACCCTAGCCGCCATGAAATGCCCTGGTCGAGCCCCAAAGACCACCCTAGCAGCACCTGAGGGGCCAAGTAGTTGCGCTGGCCAGCCCCCACTGGTGGAGGACCCATCCAGTGAAGGATTACACCACATTAACCCAAGGGTTGCTGCCATCTGAGGTGGTGGACGGTGGTAATGGGTGGGGGCATGAGTGAGTGGCGAGGAAGACACCATAGATGGCCCGAAGGAGAGGCTGATGGGGAGAGCCGGGAGGCAGTAGAAAAAAATGGGTTACTCACCTGTAACAGTAGTTCTAGGAGTGGTATATGTTGTTCATCCACACTTTTTGGCATGTCCCTTTCCCTTTAAGGATCGCCGGAAGGTCTTCAAGCTGGCTCCTCCCACTCACCTTGGTGGTATAGCCCTCGGCTCCGCTCCACGATGCCAGGTCTTAGCCCGCTGGAAGCCAGGTTTGTGCGTCGCAGCTGGGGAGGTCGGGTGGGTCCCTGTAGATGAACAACATATACCACTCCTAGAAAGTACAGTTACGTAAGAACTTACCTTAACAGTAGATCTTCGAGAGGCGCTCTTGCAGTAGGTAATTACATATAGGACTGACGCCGGCAGAACCCCACGGAAAAATTTCTAGCTAACAGTCCCTGGCGAGGGACCGCCCCCACGTCAGGTGACTGGTGTCAGGAGACGTCGGTATAAAGGGGCGGTCCCAGATGCCCGCCTTCCAGTTCTTTCCCGCCACAGGCCAAAAGAGGCCGGACGAGAGAGAAGCGGATGTTTCCCTCAATGGAAAAGGAGCTGATAAAGCCTAGGCGGATGGAGGGCGGGAAGGTATTACCTACCGCAAGAGCCTCTCTCGAAGATCTACTGTTATGGTAAGTTCTTACGTAACTGTACTAACTTACTTCAAGAGGGCTCTTGCAGTAGGTAATTACATATAGGACTGAATCCCAAGCAGTCTGGAACAAAGAGAGGCACCGGGAGGAGGAAAACTACTCCAAAAGGTAATTCTGGTTGTGCAAGTCTCAGGATAGAAGGCCTTGCAAAACAGCCAGCCCGAAGCCTGCTCTGCAGCTAGAGGCAACATCCAAACTGTAGTGTTTGGTAAAGGTATGGACGGAAGTCCAGGTGGCAGCAGCGCAGATGTCTGCCGCAGACACATTCTTGAAACAAGCCACTGAGGCAGCTACTCCTCTTGTGGAGTGACCTCTGACTTGACCCGGGAGGGTCTTGTTGTATTTGTCATAACAGAAAGTGATGCAATGAGCCAACCACTTAGACAGGCATTGCTTGGAAACGGCATTGCCGTCCCTTTTGTGAGCAAAGGAGATGAACAATTGATCAGTCTTTCTGAGATCCTTCGTCCTGTTGCTGTAGTATCTCAGAATCCGTTGAACATCCATAGTATGGAGTAAATATTCCCCTTGATTAGAGTACTGCGTAAAAAAGGCAGGTAACTCTATGGACTTATTTAGAGTAGACTCAGCTACTACTTTAGGGAGAAACTTAGGATTCGTGTGAAGAGCAACACGTTCCTTGTGAAAAATCAAGTACGGGATTTTACACATCAGGGCCTGGAGCTCAGAGATTCTCCGAGCAGAAGTAATGGCCACCAAGAAGAGAGTCTTCCATGAAAGAAACTTCAAATCTGCAGAAGCTGCAGGTTTGAAGGGAGGGAGAGTAAGTTTCTCGAGAACAAAATTCAAGTCCCAAGGGGAGCAGGAGTACGGATGGGGGGTCTCAGGTGGAGGACCCCTCTGAGAAAGGTCTTGGAAACCTCCAGTTGAGCGAAAACCTTGTCTGCGAAGGGAACATGATAGGCCGAAAGGGCCACCATGTGTACCTTCAGAGAGGAATGACTGAGACCCAGGTCAAACAGATGACGTAGATACTCCAGCAGAAGCCCTGCTGAACAGGAGAAAGGTTCCACGTTCTTGGAAGCGGCCCAGATAGTGAATCTTTTCCACTTCATGGCATAAGTGGATCTGGTGGAGGGTTTTCTGGCCTCCACTAAAATCTCCGCCACTTTGGGAGACACTCCAAAACAGGATTGGGCTAAGTCTGCAGGAGCCATGCATGCAGTTGAAGGGATTTAAAGCCTGGATGGACCAGGGTCCCCTGATCCTGGGTCAACAAACCTCAAGACAGAGGAAGAGGAAGAGGAGGATCCTCTGAATATTGTTGTAGAAGATGGAACCAGACTTGCCTGGGCCAGAAAGGAGCGATCAGAATCATTCGCACTCTCTTCTGAAGCTAGTTTCTGCAAGACTCGTGGGATAAGTGGAACTGGGGGAAAGGCACAGATGAATCTGTCCTTCCAGTCTAGAGACAGAGCGTCGTTCCAAAAAGCGCCTCGCTCTGGAACGAGCGAGCAGAAGACGGGAAGTTTTGTGTTTATGGGGGATGCGAACAGGTCGACCTGTGGTGTTCCCCAAAGTTGGAAGATATTGTCTAGGACCCCTTGGTCCAGTTCCCACTCGTGAGTCAGAGCAGAAGAGCGATTTAGCTTGTTTGCCAGGGTGTTGTTCACTCCCAGAATGTGAATTGCTGTGAGGTGAAGGTCGTGTTGTGTTGCCCAATCCCAAACCCTCATTGCCTCCCTGCATAGAGGGTAGGACCGAGTCCCTCCCTGTTTGTTGATGTACCACACCACGCACATGTTGTTCGTCTGGATGGCTAGGTGGCCAGGAAGGATGTATTGGTGAAGGGCTTGAAGAGCGTGCAACACTGCCTGAAGCTCGAGCACACACTGATGTGGGCGCTTGTTCTAGCTTGGACCAGGAGCCCTGGGTCCGATGGGAGCCTAGATGGGCTCCCCAACCCTTTGCCTGAGGTGTCTGTGGTTAGAGTCTGGGAGGGGGAGGATGAAAGAAAGGAACTCCCTGAAAATGAAAATTGCATTACCTACGTAATTCTTGATCTTCTCTTGTATCTTCACCATTCATTACTGCTTGGGTTAAGCGGGCGGCGCGCCATCTGGGAGGTTTTTTTTTTGAGTCAGCTCAGGCGCCAGCTGGTGACGTATTGCGTCATCGTGGTGGCCGTTGGGTGCCTGTAGACTCCCTCCTCTATCTTAGTTCTGTTAGCCAGAGAGGCTGAAATAAAGAGTAAGAAAAAAGGAAAGCGAGGCAAGAGAGCCGAGGGATAGAAAAAGGAAAGGATATAAACTGAAAAAGGGATAAGCCGGTAGAAAATAGACAGAGGAGAGAGAATTCCTACCCTAAGGGAGGAACAGAGAGAAGGTAAGAGAAAGTAGAAGAAGAAGGAGAAGAAGAAAAGGGGGCATGTTGAGAAGGAGAACAGTGCCCATCGAGCATTGGTTGAGATGCTTATAGGCTCAAGACTAACAAGGGAGCAAGAATCCCAGTTGTTAGGACTGAGGGGAGGTTCAACCGAACCACCTGAACAGATCTGAATGAGGGCAGACTCTCTGGACTCTCAACATGCCAGTCCCTTCATCCTAGTTGAGGGCTCCCTGAACTGTCTGAAGGCCAGGAGCCACGTTCTGGGTAAGCGCCCAGCGGGAGAGGACTAAGTCCCTTCGCACCTTGTTAGGTGCTAACACAGCAGTGTATGGAAAGACTATGCCTTCTTGAAGGCAGTTTTGTATGAAAAATAGAGTGGAACTCAATCAGACTCCCTAGGGCAGGCAGACAGGCGACTCCCAGAGCTGACAAGTTCAGCCAGAAGCTAGAAGCGCTAGAAATAATACTGCCAGGAGGATTCTTGACTTTGCCAGGCCTGGACAGGCATGGCCACTTTGGCGTGAAACTGCATGACCTGAAGAAGGCAAGGAATCGCACCGACGGAGTGGTCAGAAAGAGTTCCCTCAAGTAGAAAAATTATAACGTGCTCGTTCTTCTTTTGCTTGAGGAAGGAAGATCCATTCACTAAGAATGGAAAAATAGAAAGTTTTTTTTTTTTGGCATAAAGGCCAAGAAAAGTAAGAGGAACGAGACGGGAGGGAGACGCCACAGAAGGAGGCCACTGAGGGAAGGTGGGAGGGTATCAGTAATGAATGGTGAAGATACAAGAAGATCAAGAATTACAGTAGGTGCGTAATTTTCATATCTTCCTTGTCAATCTTCTACCATTCATTACTGCTTAAGAGTATTAAGTCTCTCCTTAAAAGGGGGGTAGAACCCTGAGGAACAAGACCCCAGCCTCCTGTTGGTGAAAAACAGAAGGGAAGACCCAGGCTAATGCAGACAGAAGCCTATGTGGGAGAAGAGCTAGGAGGTGCCCCCGAGACAGGAGCGGAGGAAGCCACAGAAGTCTCCTAACTCTGGAGGAAAGAGCGGGTCCCTGGAAGTCGGTGAATCACCCTGCAGCCAGGCCGAGGGTGACAATCTTGATAGACAAGCCATGCCATCCGCCTAATGCAGATCGCTGTCCCATGAAGCCTGGAAGCCACCTCGATTAGCGTCCATAAGATGCCTTGCTTGGTGTCTTGCCAGCTCAGGCCTATAGCGAGAGGGCAATAGCCTGTCTGGTGTGCTCCATATCAGGCATTGATGCTAGAGCTGGGAGAGCATTCGACCACAGATGTTGATTGTAGAGGCAGCGTGGTAAGCTGGTATGTAGTGCAATGCAGGCCACATGCATTGAGGAAGAGAACACTCTTGTCCCCACGGTCGAATTGTAGGGAATCTGAATCCGGTGGACAGTGCGTGCATCAGGCGACGCACCGGAAGAGTCTCTAGGTATACCAAACCCGAGGACGGGTTGGGAAGGGGTACCAGGGGATTCCGAGGGGGTACACACCTTCGTCGACAGTCTACGGGGCTGGAGAAGGGGCAGTAGCGACTGCCAGGAGCGGATAGATGCCTCCTGGAAGGATAGGCCAGGAAGGTACCACCAGGTGCTGGGCACTGAATTCTCCAAGGAATTCGATGCATCTCCCGTTCAGTATTGTCTCACCTAGCGTGAGATTCAAGATCCCCACCATCCTCCGAAGGAATCGCTGATATTCAGTGAAATCGCAGCGTCGGAGGAAAGATGAGCTAGGGTTCCCTCTCCCTCAGAGGAGGGTGATTATGGATGATGGGGAGCTCCGAATGTCCAGAAGATTCCTCGGCAAGTGTGGGGAGAGTCGAAAGACCCGCTTCATGCATGTATCTAATGTATGAGGGAAGGCCGCCTCAGAACCTCTGAACTGCTCCCAGGATAGCGGACCCGTGGGACCGACATGGCCTGGAAGAGCAGGGGTGGTTGCAGAGGTACTGGAGAAGGGCACCTGCGAAGAGGCAACTGACCTCTGCTAGGGCTCTGAAACTGGGGAATGGAGCCCAGGCTGGGCGGGATCCCGGACAACAAACCAGGTGCATAAGCGGAACCCTGGGATCGCGATGACCTGGAAAGAGCCCAGAAGGGGATCCTCCTGTGATGAACCTGGGACTGCATGGATCCAGAAGGCAGTCCGTAGCACGCCACCGGAGGAGTCCCGGGCCCAAGAGGGAAAGGCGGGTTCGGCGCCACGGCTCCTAGACACCCCACGAGGGGTGGCCGCCGAGACCGCTGGCGACGCCCCCGCCCTGACCCCTCGGACTCCGAGAGACCCTCCTCCTCAGCTCCAGCATTCCCCAACCCCAAGAGGTGGCAACAGCACCCGGAAGGGTAGCTGTTACAGACCCCCTAGGAGGGAGAGCCCCCCCTCAGTCCCCACCACATCACCCCTCCGGGACCCGGGGCCACCCTTAACCCGAGGGTCCTCAGGGGAGGACGGGAGCGGAGACAGCCTAGCACCACGTGTTACTGGGGACCTTGACCCCGAAGAGTCAGGGTGCTAGGAAGGGTCCACGTCCGAGTCATCGACCTCCGAAGAGGACGAGACCAGCAGAACCTCCACGCTGGCAACCCCGGGGGTCCCCAGAGGAACGGTGCCGCGAATGGCGCTGGTGCTAGGGACGGCGCCGGACGACCCTAGCCCGCCAAGCGACTTGCTGAGCCTGGCCAGGCTCACCTGCTGCGCCAGTTAGGCCCACGGTGCCGCAAGCCTGAACCCAGCACCGCCCGAGAGAGTGTAAACTGGCCCTACGGCGCTGTCTTGATCACCGGCACCGCAAGCGGCGCCGGGATCCGAAATGGCGCCGGAGGGCGGCATCGAGGGTCCACCGGTGCCAGGCCCAACAGGCGCAGGCCTCGACACTGGGGGAGCCTGCACCTCCGAGGAGGTGACTGCTGAGGCGGTGTCCCCGTCGCGGCCCTGGGAGGGACCACGACGTTCCCCCGACACCGCGAGAGAAGCTTCCTCTTCGGCAAGAGAAGACGAGGAAGCCTCCTCCTCCTCAGACCGTATAGGCCCGGGAGGGGACCCGGGAAGGCCTAGAGACCTTTCCTGAGGAATCCCTGAGCGACGCCTGTCCCCTCAGGTCGGCGGGCCTTGCCGAGCTTGCAGCGCCGGACTTGTGGAGGACACGATGGTCCATAGAGAAACAGGTGTCTCGATGCGTCCATGTTGTGAAGTTGGGTCCCAGGCAACGGAGACAGACATCATACCCGGTCCAGATGGAAAAATGCCGACCACAGGAGCACTGGCGCATAGGCGCGCCGCTCGACTTTCGCCTTGCTCCCGAACCTGACATGATGTAACTAAACAAGAAAAACAGTAATAAAGCACTCAGCTCAGACAAAGAAAAGAGAACGGTCTTACCAGTATCTAGCGGAGAGTCGCCTGAGAAATGAGGAGTCTTGAAGAACTACGAAAACCGTTAAACTATTTTGCTACCACACAGCAGGTGCAGCCTGATGGCGGAGAAACAGAACTGAGATAGAGGAGGAGTCTGCGGCACCCTTGCCGCCCTCGCATGATGCAATATGTCATGCGCTCGAGGTGGGCCGCTGGAGCTGACTCAAAAAAACTCCCATAGCGGGTGCGTGGCTCCGCTTAACCAAGCAGTAATGAATGGTGAAGATTGGCCAAGGAAGATCAGGTCCTCTTGAACCATCCACCATTGCAAGTCTCGAATCATCGTCGAGGAGATCCGAACTGGGTGATCTAGGTCGTCCACTAGCTGATCCCATTGAGAGCATAGAGTCCACTGAGAGATCAACATGTGGAGTCGAGCGCGAGGCACCGTCGGGATAGCAGCCGCCATGAGCCTGAGAAGGTGAAGGACCGACCTCGCAGAGACCATCCTGCGGTCGGACAACAGACTTATTTGGGTCTGAAGGGTGTACGCCCTGTCCGGAGGCAGGAAGGCCTTGCCCATAGTCGTATCAAGAATCGCCCTAATAAACTGTAACCTCTGGGTTGGGTCCAGATGAGACTTGGAATGGTTGATGGCAATACCCAGACAGGCAAAAACCCACTGGGTAAGGGAGAGGAAACACAGGAGTTCCTCCCTGGGCCAGAAGGCCGCCAGGAGCCAGTCGGCCAGTGGGGAAAACCTGCACTCCCTGTAATGCATTGGTGGGCCACCACCACTGCCAGGCATTTGTAAATACCTGCGGGCAGAGGATAGACCAAACGGGAGCCCTTTGAACTGGTAGTGGTCCCCTGGAACGCAAAGTGAAGGTATTTATGATGAGATGTGGTGAATGGGAATGTGCAGATAAGCATCCTGCATATCAGAGCACAAAGCCATTGACCCGGCGGAGGAGGGGCAGAAGGCTCTGCAAAGAGAGCATCCTGAACCTTTGTATCTCGTAAAGATTCAGGGAACTGAGATCAAAATTGGTCTGAGATCTCCTGTCTTCTTTGGGACCAGGAAGAAATGGAATAGTAACCCATCCCTCGCAGATGAGAGGGGACAGGCTCTATTGCTTGCTTCAGCAGAAGAGCCAAAATTTCCTCCTGGACCAGAGAAAGCGTCGTCTCGTGAATCGGCGATTTCAGAGGGGGTGGCTGGGTGGTTTCTGAAGAAACTCTATGGAGTGTCCTTCTGCTATGAGCTGGAGCACCCAAGAATCTGTGGTTATCCTCTCCCATCCTGGAAGGTAGAGGGAAAATCTCCCTCCTACCGGTTCCTCCGGGGAGTCCGGAGGCAGTGGGAGAGGAAAGGAGTCAGGTGGTGTGGGGCAGTGCCGCAGCTGAAGCACCCACTGCTTTTTTGGGCAAGGGGGGGCTTGGCAGCTGTTGAGGCCCGGTGTTTTGTGGCCTGCCTTCCCTGGGGTTTCGCCTTTGGCCGATTCCGTCTGTGAAAGGGATGGCACTGCTGCTGATGGGGACGGTACATGGAATCAATTGACTTCAGTGCCGTCCCCTTCTCTTGCAAATCGGTGATGATGTCCTTCACATCACCCCCAAAAAGCACTGACCCCGGAAGGTGCTTAGCCTGGATAGATTGCATCTCGGATAACCCTGACACACAGAGCCAAGCATGACACTGTAGGCCTACAGCAAAAGCTGAGCTCTGCCCGGCAGTGTCCACTGTGTTGTATGTCGCACGTAGCATGTGTCGACTGGCCGAATGAGCACAGTGGATGAGATCAGCCAACTCCTGCTTGACTTGGGAGTCAGGCAAGGAGTCCAGTTTGGCTTCCGCCTGAGTCAGGATGGCCTTCTCGTAGTCCCCCATATGGCCGACATAGTTCAGGGCCCTGATCCGCAGCGTGGAGGAAGCGTAAATCTTTCTCCCATACTGGTCCAGAAGGCATGATTCCTTATCAGGTGGTAACGAGCTAAGATGTTTGGGGTTCGCCAACCAGCCGTGAGCGGCGCTAATCACAACCAAGTCGGCACGAGGGTGAGAATCCAGAACATCAACACCCTCTGGAGCCTGATATAGCTGGTTCGACTTCCTAGGAAGCGGGGCTAAGGCTGTTTCCATATTGTGGTAACGAGGTCGGCATGAGGCTCTGTCCAGGGTGGCACCAAGGTAGAAGCTGTCACGGGCAGATCCAGATGTTCAGCGAGTTTCAGACGCTGAGGATCTGGTTCCGGGGAGTGCCACTGATGAACCTCCTGGATTTTCCTAAGCAACTCCATAAGAGAAGGATCCTCCGGAGGAGACTTTGGAGGAGTCCTTGGCTTTGGCTTCGACGGAGAGCGTGGCTCATCGTCTCTCTCTGAGCAACCGTCGGAAGAGTCTGAGGAGTCCAAGGGTGAAGAGGAGGATGAAGAGGAGAAAGACTCCTTTTCCCGACTCGGGGGAGGAACGGACCCCTTAGGAAGTCCCTGGGGAAGCGTGTCCTGCCCTTCTCTGGATCCAGACGGAAGAACCCTGGAGTCCGGAGGTGGTGAGGGAGTGTGCCGCCTCGGACGTATGGGAACCTGGGACGGCACCGTCGCCGGCTCTCGACCTCTTTGGTGAGCTGAGCCTTGGCCTCAGCCCACCAGGAGGCCAGAGTCTCCTGCAGGTCCACCGGTGGCCGCGAGGGAGGTGGAGGAGGAGGAGAAGGTGGAGGATAAGGATATGGATTGTAACCGTATGGAGCATATCCAAAACCTGGCTGCGGGTAGCCCGGCATCTGGTATTGTGGCGTCGAGTACTGCGGCGCTGGATACTGCGGTCCCGGGTACACTGGCATCGAATAGGATGGAGGGTACCCGGGAGCTGGGGGGCCTGAGGAGACGGCCCACGTGGCCTCAATGGTGGGTCCATAGTGGAGAGCCCAGAGGACGGAGGGCCTGATGGGAGCAGAATGTCTCCTCGAGTCGGGTAAGGTTGACGGGAGGCCCTGGCATCGGAGGTACCATGTCGAGGGCCGGCGCCTGGGAGCCACATATCAGGTCCGGGCACCAGGTGGAGGAAGGACTGATGGAGGCAAAGATCCCCAGTCGCCGGGGATGAAGGGAAAAGTTCCTGGGTCGAGTTGGGGGACCTCTGGTTCCCCAGACGGCAGCGGGGGCTGCAGGGAACTGGGTACGATACAGACGGGGGTCAGACGCCGGTTCCTTCGCCAGCCGGATGTCGGACGAGCCAACATGGGGTTCTGGGCGAGCTTTCGCGGGCGCTGGAGGAGCCATCCCGACTGCATGAGGAGCCATCACCGGAGGTGGGCCGAGTAGAGAGATTGGCCTGGTCCGGTGGAGTGGAGGCCGTGTGTCGCCCCGGAGGGTCGGACATCTTACCGGCCCTCTCCGGGTGGATGTCAGAGGAGCCGACGCCCGGCTTACCAGAGTCGCCACAGTGGTAGGCCATGAGCCTGTGGCTGAACCAGGGGCGGAGGCCTCCAACTGCCCGGAGGCGCCCACAAAGCCCGAACGCGAGCCAGACGGGTGGGCTGACGCCCCCTCGGAAACCTCTGAGGTGGCCGTTGAGGAGCGATCCCCCAGAGGGGATGTTACCTGCGTCCCAGCGACTCCTGAGGGAGACGCGGTGGAGTAGCCCTTGTCCCGGTGCCTCTCTTTCTCCTTCCGATGGCCTTCAGGGGAAGTGGATGCCTGCCTCAGTTTTTTGAGCTCCTTCTCCATAGAACTCATTTTATTCTTCAGAATATGGGCTTCCAGGGATTGCTGCCGTCTTTTCCGGGTAGCCGCGTTGAAACTGAGGCAGTGCTGTCACTTCTCGACCGGGTGATCGGGGCCTTGGCAGAACAGGCACAGGGAGTGTCCGTCCTTGTGCGGTAGTTGGGCGCCGCACGAATTGCACTTATTCTTGTGCTTGGAGGGTGTAGGGAACGACATACACCGACGATAGTACTGACGTTAGTCGAAAAAACAATTATTTTCGGTAAAAAAATGACGGTAGGGCTGACGAAGCACAAACTTTTCCGCGAGGCGCTGCACGAGCTAACGGTGGGAAAGAACTGGAAGGCAGGCATCGGGACCTGCCTTTATACTGATCGCCTCCTGACGCCAGTCACCTGACGTGGGCGGTCCTCGCCAGGGACTGCTAGCTAGAAATTTTTCCGTGGGGTCCTGCCGCCTGCCGACGTCAGTCCTATATGTAATTACCTACTGCAAGAGCCCTCTCGAAGTAAGATCTACTGTTACAGGTGAGTAACCTGTTTTTCTAGGATCATGGATATGTTGTTCATCCATACTTATTGGCAGACTCCTAGCAGTTCTCCGGGAGGAGGGAGAAAAGGTGCACATTCCCTACTTTGGGAACAGAGACTGGAGAACTGAGGCCCCAAAACCAGCATTTTGGCATGACTCAAGGTCGATTCGGTAATGGGTGATGAAGGTGTTTGCTGTCTTCCAGGTGGCAGCCCTACAGATTTCCTGAATAGGGATGTCCCTGGAAGCAGCCACCGACGCATTGGTATGGAGAGTAGAATGAGCTCTTATCCCTCTGGGAGGCTCCTTGCCTGCCAACCTATAGCAGAGATCAATGCAAGCTGTAATCCATCTTGTGATCGTCTGCTTTGCTGCAGGTCTGCCAGAGTCTGCCAGTGTAGGTGACAAACAGTTGACGAACCTTGCCCCGAATTTCTGCCGTCCTCTCCTTATAATAGGAGAGAGCTCATCTCAGATCCAGAGTTTGGAGCCTGTACTCTGCATCCAAGGTGTAGTTCGGGTAGAACACAGTCAGCTTCAACACCTGGTTAAGGTGAAACTCTGTCACCACCTTAGGGAGGAATTTCGGGTGGGGCGCAGGACAACCTTGTCCCTGTGGAAGACCAGATAAAGGGAGTCCACCAAGAGTGCCTGGAGCTCCCCTGTCCTTCTGGCAGACGTGATAGCCACCAGGAAGGCCATCTTCCATGACAAGTTTTACATCTCACACTTGTGCATCGGTTCGAATGGCTTGCCCATGAGCTCTGCCAAGACCAGCAGTAAATCCCATGGAGGTGGAGGTTCAGCACCGGAGGGGATAAGTGATCAAGGCCTTTGAAAAAGTGCCAGACCACCTTCTCCTGTGCCACTGTCTGCTGACCGGCCCGCGCCCTGTAAGCAGAGATGGCTGCCAGGTGCACCTTAAGGGTCGAAGACCGAAGACTTCCTTTGGACAGAGACCAAAGGTAGTCTAAAATGCTAGCCATGGTACAGGACAGAGGGTCCAGGCCTTTGCCCTGACACCAAATGGAAAATCTTTTCCATTTGAAGGCATAGCACTTTCTGGATGCTTCCACTACTGTGAGTACATCCTCGGAGAGACCAAAAGCCTGGAACTCTAGCTGCTCAGGTACCAGGCTGTCAGGTGCAGGGATTGAATGTCCAGATGGAGGACCTTCCACTGACTGACAGAGATCAGGTCCGGGTGTGCTAGAAGACTCCTTGGGAGCCTGTTGCTGAGGCTGAGGAGATCTGGATACCAGAACTGGCATGGCCAGTCTGGGGCTACCAGGATCACCTGCACCTTGTCCCTCCTCACCTTGAGGAGCACCCTATGAATCATGGGGAAATGGAGGGAAGGCATAGAAGAAGCCTGGGGTCCATGGCCTCAAGAAGGCATGCCTCTGCAGCGATCCCCGCTGAGGGGGGGGTGGGCATGAAACAGCCTCAGCCTGGTGTTTTCCCTGGAGGCAAACAGGTCCACCATTGGTTTGCCCCAGTGGGACAACAGGCTGTAAGCTACCTCTGGATGGAGAGACCACGCGTGGGGTGTCTCACCTATGCGGCTGAGGGCATCCACCAGTTGATTTGAGGCTCCTGCCACATGGATGGCTAAGAGATCTGCCTTCAGTTAGCTCATGAGTGTCCAGATGCAGAGCGCATTCCTGCACAGCAGCCAAGAGTGCATGCTGCCCTGCTTGATGAGGCAGTACATTGTCGTGTTATTGTCCATCTGGACTTGAACCACTTGACCCAGCAGCTGCTGAGTGAATGCTGTCAGTGCCAATCTGACCGCTCTGAGCTCCAACAGGTTGATGTGGTAATGGGACTCTTCGGGGGTCCAGAACCCATGGGCCCTGTTGTCCCCCATGTGGGCTCCCCAGCCCATGAGAGACAGAAGCATCTGTCGTGAGGAGGACCGTCAGCTCGGGTTGGACAAACAGGATCCCTTCCTGCAACTGGTCTAGGATGGTCCACCACTGGAAAGCGTCACATCTTCTGGGTCACAGTGATCAGCTGGTCGAAATGACCTAGGTGCTGAGTCCACTGGGTGGCCAGCTCCCATTGAAGGGGGCTCATATGCCACCTGGCCCAACGGACCACAGTGGTGCAGGCTGCCATGTAACCCAAAAGGTGCAGAAAGTCCTGGGCAGGGCACAATTGCCCAATCAGAAATGACTGGGCAAAGGAGGAAAGAACCTCCGCCCTGTCCGCTGGGAGCTGAGCTCTGGCTTGGTGAGAGTCGAGCTCTGCCCCGATGAAGCACATCTCCTGAGAAGGCACAAGCTCTGACTTTGTCTCACTGTTCAGGAGGCCAGGTTGAGAGCAGGTCTGGAGGGCCAGGACCCGGACCTCCCACCTCTTGCTGGGTGGAACCTGCCAAGAGCCAATCATCAAGGTAAGGGTATACCTTGACCCCTCGATGCTTGGGATGGGCTGCCATCACTGCCATGCATTTGGTGAAGACCAGTGGGGCCGATGACAGACTGAAGGGCATGGCTCGGAACTCATAAAGGTTCCTTCTGCTCTGAAGTGGAGGAACCACTAGTGAGATGGATGGATTAGGACATGAAAGAACGCATCCTGAAGATCCAGCGAGCAGAACCACATGTTTTTCTCCAGGGATGGCATGATCTGGGACAGAGTTACCATCTGAAAGGTGCGCGGCCTGAGATACTGATTCAGGTCATGCAGATCTAGAATGGGGCACCAGCCCCCCATCTGCTTTGGGACCAGTAAGCACCTTGAAACAAACCCTGATTGACTGGAGGATCTGCCACTCGAACCACTGCCTCTTTGAAGAGGAGCTGGGCTATGTCGTCTCTCAGAGCTGACTGAGTGTTGACTGATACTCTCTCTTCCTGTGGGGGAGCGGGCATGGCTGGGAGGGTACTGCTCAAATTCTAGAGGCAGACCCTGGCCGACCATTGCTAAGACCCACCTGTCCGTGGTAACAGCGGACCAGGTGGAAAGGAAGTGGCGGAGCCGATCCCCCACGGGAGGACCCAGAGCTGGCATGAAGGGAATAGAGGTGGCCACCCTTATCTTGTCACTGGGCAGGCTTAGAGGAAGAGGGTCCAGGGCTTGAACCCTGACCTCCTCAGTGGGCCTGGGGAGGGCCGGGTTTGGGCCAGGGGCGCCAAGCCTGTGCCTGCTGATGTTGTGCTCCTTGAAAGGAGAACTGGTGGGCCGCAGAAGCAGAGTGCCAAAAATACTTATTTTTCTTCTGCTGCTGCTTCTAAGGGCCAGAAGTACTTTGAGCAGAAGTAGCAGAGTCCAAGGTGGCACTGGACTGTACGATTCGCTGAAGGTGACCATCCACACCTGGACCGAAGAGATCGGTGCCCAGGAAAGGAACATCAGCAAGTTTGTGCTGGGTATCTGCCATGAAGGTGGAAAGCCTCAGCCAAGCCCTATGGTGGGAGGCAACCATGGCTGCCACTGAACGGGCGCATGAGTCCCCAATGTAGAGAGCAGTCTGAAGCTGCTGCTGCTTGGCAAAGGCACGGCCTTGGTCCTGGACCTGCTTGACCATAGTCTGAAGGTCCGCGGAGAGATGTGGGAGAACTTCGTCCAAGGACCCTAGAAAGGCATGGGAGAAGTGCGCCATGATGACGACTAAGCTTGCCTGATGGAGGCCTAAAGAGGAGGCCACATAGACCTTCCTGGCAGAGTGGTCCAGTTTCTTGGACTCCTTGTCCGAGGGTCTATCGCTGTCGGCAGAACTGCCTGTACGTCTGAACACAGAGGTGGTCACAATGCTCTCGGCCGAGGGATGTTCTGGGAACCCCGAGAGGGACCCCATGGGCACCGCATACTTGCAGGCCATCTGGGTAGATGGCACTGGGCAGGAGGCAGGATGCTGCCAAAGGTCCAAGGCTGGGCCAACAATGGCTTTTGCCACAAGAAAGGCTTCCATTGGGGTATCCCCTCTCTTGAGAATGTCAGTGAGAGGGTACTCCGCCGGTTTCTGGATTGGTTCCAGGGATATCCCCGTGGATTTGGAGATAAGGCAGAGAATCCCTTGAAAGGATGAAGGGCCTTCCTCCATCGACAGATCACTGGCTGACTCGCTATCCCGCGGATGAGAGTGAAGGTCGGTGTCGTCTGAATCCGAGGTTTCCGGATATAACGGTGGGCCGCTAAGGTCGCCCTCAACATGCCTGGGGCGATCAGGCGTCAGGGCTTAGATCCTGTGAGGAAGACCTGAGGTTGACCGAGCTTCCTTCATAGGAGCTGCCCCCAAAGGCTGTTTAAGCGGGTCCACCACAATCAGTGGAGAGACCGATATCAGCCGAACCAGAGTGGGTTTAACTGGCTCAGCCGGTGGGGGAACCGATTTCACCAGTTCCAAAGGAGTCGGCTTCGACCTAGGAGGTGAAAGCCAAGTACTGGCCGGAGTAGAGACCGTGGTCAGCTTCTGCCTGGGTAGGATCAGCTGCTACCACATCAGATCCTTGTAGCATCGGCAGAGCTTCCGCCAGAGCCTCTCCTCATCCAAGGAGGATGAGGATGACCGATGGCATCGCCACTTTTTGGAGCGCTTGTGCACCTTCCTCAGCCTGTTGGTTGAGGGGGTCTGAGATCTCGACCTGGATCGGACTGGCCGAGTCAGTCTCTCGGGAGACACCGGTGGGACCGGTGACTTCCCGGGATCAGGGACTGATTCCTCAACGGGATCCCCAGCTGACTGGGTCTCCTCATCAGGAAAAGACAGGACCGGGGTCCTATTGGGACAGTCATCAACCAGAACGGGCGACAATGGATCGATGGGATCGAGAACGATCTCAACCTCATCAATCGAGACCTCGGTCGACAGTCCAGACGGCAAAGCCGAGAAGCCTGCGGCCAAGGAGGCAATTTTGACCGAAGTCAATACTGCCGGCTCCTGGGACCGAGATCGCTCACGATCCCAAGACCGTCTTTGCTGAGACGAAGACTGATTCGGATCCTTATTCCTCTTATGGGACTGAGAAGAGTGAGAGCCCGCAGGTCCCTCGCCCTTAGTCATGACAGATTGGCATAACTCTCGGAAGGAACCCGAAAAGATAGAGCCCAAGTTGAGAGGAGGGAAAAATGACTGAAAGGAAGACTCTGTGGCCCACGCCACTTCTTCGAAGGTCTGCATTCGCCCAGCTGTTTGGCGGATCCCCGCAGCCACGAGACCGTCACCAATCAAGCCTTTTAGATTTCACCAGAGGATTCTGTTTTTCGGGCCTGCACAATCTGAGGCTTGCAAGACGATCAACAAGGACGTTCGGGTGAAAAGCGAGACATTTCGCAAGTCTTGGTGTCATGGCCAACAGACAGTAAATGCATGCGGTATGCGGATCAATGTGCAACATTTTTTGGCCGCACAGGCACCGGCAAAATCCGGGGGAAGATTTATCTTCCATGATGGAACAATGAGAACCACCGTCGCTAACTCGAATGAGTCGAAGTTTCAGAATAACCAAAGGTTTTGAAGGCATGGCTTACTAAAAGTGAAAGCAGAGAGGAGGCAACCTGAATCTTCCAGTGGAAAGGAAGATCTGGCATCATGGGGAGGAGCCGAGGGCTATACCACCTGGGAGGTTGGGAAGAGCCAGCTTGAAGACATTCTGGCAATCCTTAAAGGGAAAGGGACATGCCAATAAGTGTGGATAAACAACATATCCACGATCCTAGAGAAAAAATTTAAAATAGACTTAAAAATCCTCAAACAGAAGGACTCCAAAAATGGACAGGGTGTTTTAAAATCTGTTTCCTCTGCACCCATTACAGATCTCAATACAAGTTTATTTAAACCTCCGCTGAATTCAGCCACAATCTCCAGCGGCTATAACTCACCTAATTCAGAAGACACAGCAACAGCTTCTCTGATAGCTGAATTGCAGGGGGTCGACTTTATGGAGGACTTCTTAGGCCCCTGAGATGCAGAGATAACTGACCATAGAACACAAGAAAAACCAGTAAAAATAGAGAGCTCGGTACCATAACAGGACAGAAAGAAAAGTGGCAATGGAAAACAGCTGAAAGAAGGGTTATGACATCGAGCAAGTAGCGATGAACAGAACTACTCAGTTGAAAATGGCAAATGCTCCCACAGAGTGTTACTTCAATGGCAGGAAGAAAAGAACTGAGGACAGCATGGGGCCAGCGTTGGTTACTGGCCAGCTCGTGAGCACCACATCATGCATCCACCTCATAGGCGGTGCCGTCCCCAATGTTGGTCCTCTAGCTCTAACATTTTAAAGCTGTACGCTCCTGCAGGGTCCTAGTGCCTCCGTCGCAGACCCACTAGTAATGAATGGTGAAGACTGATTCTTGGAAGAACTCAGCACGTGGGTCAACCAAAATCGAGGATGACTAGCTCACTAGTAGGGCTGATGAACCTTTGACCTGCCCAACCTTCTCCCTGGCTGAGGGCTGCTCCTCGACAGTTGCCAAGCAGTCACGGAAATCGAGGGACTGGGAAGACCAAGACCTCTCCCCGTCATATGACTGGCAACAGTGGTGAGAAGATTTCTCGGATTTGGTCTTATACTAAGAGCCATGGTGGGCAGGGTTCACCTCTATGGTTTGGAGGGACCAGCACAAATCATGGAATTGATTCGTTAAGGCTCCTCCGACGCTGGCCCCAGGTGGGAATAGTGCCGAGGCCGTAGAACTGCCCACTGCGGCTGCCCACTGCTTCTGCCTCAAGAGCTGCAAGCTGTGCTGCACACCCAGCAGTCGCCAAGGCCTTTTTGCCACCCTTAGGGCGATCCTTTGGTTCCTGTTCTGAAGGCCAACCCAGCGCAACCCAGAGCTTCCTATTCTCAAGGGATCTAGGAAGCACAGAAAGGCAAAGGCCATACCCACTCACATTGTGTTGCTTACCCAGGCAGTACATGCATGTGTGGTGTGGATCGATGACTGACACCTCTAGTGGCATCGAACACAAAATTTGAATCCAGGTTTTTTGCAATCCATCATAGATCCAGAGACAGAGTCGAAGGAACCAAGAAAAAAAGAGCTAACTAGCTTTGAAAGTAATCACCTATGGCACAGAGAAAATTGTAACAAAAGTGTGAACAAAGTGATCTGTTCTTCCAGCGGAAAGAAAAATGTTAAGGCACAGGGAGGAATCGGGGGATAAATCCACCAGGGTGGTTAAAGATGCTCTGCCAATCATCGCATTCCAGTGGAAATGCCACTGTGGGTAAGTGAACCATATCCATGCCTCTAGAAAAATCTCTTTATTGACACGTGAATACACCTATTTATTGAGAATTCGGATATACCTTTGAGTCAGAGACTCCTTTACAAAGGTTCCATGTCACAGAAATTAAAAAACAGAATGAACATTTGAAAGTAATTCAACAAGGCTCACAATATGAAAATTACGTACCTACCGTAATTCTTGATCTTCTTGGACGAGTCTCCACCACTCATTCACACTAGTGAGATTAGTGCCGGAGGCACTAGGACCCATTGGGAGCAAACTTTTTGCTGGAGGGTTGGCGCGAGAGATGGCGCCGCGAGGAACGGCGCCAAGAGCAGCGGCTCGAGCGGCAATCACTATCTCGGCGATGACCCTCCAACCGCCTCAGTACCTTTTTTACCAAGGAGATGTAGCGCAACTAACGTAAAGAGTAAATCTAACCTTAAAAAACGGACATAAGATAGTCCGTATGACCCGTGTAAGAAGGGTCAGCAAAGAAGTCTTCACGGCCTAAAGATTTGAGGGAGTGAAGACCAACACAGCGGTGAGCTCGGGGGATGGAGGGTGGGCGTGTGAATGAGTGGTGGAGACTGCGTCCAAGAAGATCAAGAATTACGGTAGGTGCAATTTTCTCATATCTTCCTGACATAAGTCTCCACCACTCATTCACACTAGTGGGAGAGTACCAAGCTTGATAATCCCCAAAGGGCGGCAGGAGAGCCAGAGCTCACGCGACTAAGATAGAAGTCCATTAAGGATAGTTCTGTCGAATGCGGAATGTCACTACGGCATGAACATCCAGTGCATAATGCTTAACGAAGGTATGCACTGAGCTCCAGGTGGCGTGCAAGCAGATATCTGCAATTGGAACATTGCATTTCCGCTAGGGATGCCGCGACCGCTCTAGTAGAGTGAGCGCATACTACACCTTCTAATTTAACTTGAGCCATGGAATAGCAATGTCGAAGGCATGCCACTAACCATGATGAGATGCATCTGATAGCGACAGGTTGACCCAGCCGGGTGTCATGAAAGAAAAACAGTTGCTGAGTCTTTATGAAAATTCTTGGTTCTATCTAAATAGAACTCAAGGCTCTGTTAACATCCAAGGAATGAAGAGATCGCCCTTTCATTTTGGAAATTAGCTGCGAAGAGGGAAGTACCAGAGGTTGGTTTAGATGGAATTCTGACACAACCTTGGGAAGAAATTTAGGATGAGTACGGAGAACTACCTTGTCTTTATGGAATACAGTATACGGAGGGTCTGTAACCAGGGCATGTATCTCAGAGACCCTCGAGGCTGAGGGTAATAGCCACCAGGAAGGCAGTCTTCCAGGTAAGAAATTTTAGCTCACAGGTAGCTAGGGTTCGAAGGCTTCAAGTGAGCATGTCCAGCACCAGGTTAATGTCCCAGGCTGCAACTGATGCTTAATGGGGTCTGGTAGAAGAACTTTTGAAATCTCTTCACCATAGGTAACTGAGCCAGAGTCAGGAAGAAACCGGCTCATGGAACGCTGAGATGGCACTAAGGTGAACTTTAACTGTGGGTACTGGAGACCTGGGTTTGATAGGTCCAAAAGATACTCCAGAACCTTGTCAGGAGGACAGGAAAAGGGATTCAAGAAGGACTTTGCACACCAGAGAGAAAATGTTTCCATTTTGAGCGTGTGTTTCGGTGGCTGGCTTCGAGCAGCCAGAAGGATGTCTGAGACTCTGAGAGCGTTGAACCGATTCACTTCTACCTCTTCAGGGCCAAGCATGAAGGTGAAGTGATTTCAGGTTGGGATGGACCGAACCCTGAGTCAAAGATTGATTTGCAAGGGAAGTGGTCTGGAGGCTGTCAACATACTGTCGAGTAGAGGAAACCATAGTTGCCGAGGCCAGGAGGGAGCAATGAGAATCATTTTGGTCCCCTGAGACTCGAACTTGAGGAGTCTCTGGATTAGAGGAAGCGTGGAAGAGTAAAAGCGTTTTGTCCACCGCAGCCTGAGCATCCTGACAGAAAATGCCTGGCCCTGGTTCTGGAGCAGAGAGAGGCAGTTTTGCGTTGAGTGGGATGCAAAAGGTCCAGGTCTGGAGTCCCACTCTTCGAACAGTGACCGAGCTATGGCTGGATCGAGACCACTCGTGAGGGTCTGCCTCCGTTCTGCTGAGGTGATCTGCTAGGTTGTTTGTATACCTGGCAGATAAACTGCTCGAATCAGAGACTTGTGTGCTCCAAGCACCATTCCACACCCTCATTGCTTCCCTGAGAGGAAAGAATGAGCACCGCCTTGCTTGTTGATGTAATACAT
Source organism: Neoceratodus forsteri (assembly GCA_016271365.2). Taxonomy (NCBI): domain Eukaryota; kingdom Metazoa; phylum Chordata; order Ceratodontiformes; family Ceratodontidae; genus Neoceratodus; species Neoceratodus forsteri. Next base: position 1,056,405,249 of record CM028130.1, on the reverse strand, counting down.
CACAGCTTTGTTGTCCGTTTGAAGGAGAATGTTCTTGTGACAAAGGATATCCTTCAGAGCTCGGATCGCATAGAGGACCGCCTCATCTCCAGGACATTTATGTGGAGATGAGTTTTGAACTGAGTCCACACACCTCGGAGTGTGGAGGGAGGACAGTGAGCTCCCATCCCATTAGGATGCGTCTGTGGTGATGGAGATCTGATGATCCGGGGGCAAAGGGGAACCCTTCCAGGAGATTGCTCTCTTGAGACCACCAGGTGAGAGACCTTCGAAGGGGCTCCGTCACCTTGATGGGATAAGACTGGGGGTGAGAGGTAGGAGACCACTGAGTGGAGAGCATCCATTGGGTGGTTCTTAAGTGCAATCAGCCAGGGTACAGTGAACACCGAGGACGCCATGAGACCAACATGCGCTTGCATCGAGAGAGCTGTAACCGATTGGTTCTCCCCGATGTAACGGGCCATCCGAAGGATATCGAGTCTTCTGTCCTCTGGAAGGAAAGCCTTCTCGGAAGAGGTGTCTAGAAGCGTCCCTATGAAAAGGAGCCTCTGGGAGGGCTGCAGTTGTGATTTTTTCAAATTCAGCAGAACTCCCATGGACGTAAGAAGACGAGAAGTCGTTTGCACGGCTTCCAAAGTCCCTTGGCTGGAAGGGCTTGCTAGAAGCCAATCGTCCAGGTAGGGAAACATTTGGAGTCCGATCTTCCTGAGATGCAGCGAACTGCACAACACTTTGTAAAACTTGCGCGGTGCCGAGGATAGCCCAAAGGGCAGGACTCTGAACTGATAATGCTGACCCAAAGCTACAAACCTGAGGAACTTGCGGTGGGTCGGGTGGATGGGGATATGCTGGTAAGCGTCCTGCATATCCAGGGAGGCCAGCCAGTCGTGCTGATGCAGCAAGGGTAACAGGGTACCTAGGGAAATCATTTTGAATTTCTCCCTGGGGAGAAATTTGTTTAACTTTCTGAGGTCTAGAATGGGGCGCATTCCCCCAGATTTCTTTGGAACCAGAAAGTAATGGGAGTAGAACCCTGTGTTTCGCAGATGCGGGGGCACCAGTTCTATTGCCCTGTTGTTTAGAAGGCCCTGGATCTTGGCGGTGAGGAGGTCTGACTGAGAGACCGACAACCTGGGTTGTCGTCTGGGAGGACAATTCGGGGGGGTTTCCATGAAATTGAGAGAATAACCCTCGCGAATTATCCGAAGGACCCATTTGTCCGAAGTTATGGACTTCCACTGGTTGTAGAAGTACATCAGACGACCTCCCACCGGAGGAGAAAGTTCCACCTCGGGCAATGTGGATGGAACTTGGGCCAGCAATTCATAAGGTGGCGCTGGGGGCTTTAGGCCCCTGCGCTTTCTGCAGCGTCTTCTTTTGAGGTTGGGCAGGTTGGCTTTTATGGAAGCTTCCTCTGCCTCTGCCTCGAAAGGACTGACGACTATGAAACTGACGTCTGTTCACATGCCCCCGAGAGGGGGTAGGCGGAGGTCTGGCCAACTTAATGGCTGATCTAGTCTTCTGAGTGGCCTCTAAGGCTTGTTCCACCTGAGGGCCAAAAAGATAGGAGCCATCAAAAGGCAGCGCCATTACCTGCTGCTGAGCATCATTCGTGTGAAGCCAGAAGTACGTGAGCCAGGAATGGCGCCGAGTACAAACACCGCGGGGTTGCTGAGTTTGAAGCAGTGTCGAAAGCGCCCATGGCGGCTTTGACCTGTTGGTTATTGACTCAATACCTCTAATAACGGTCAGAAGAAGCTCTGACTTGGAGTCTGAATCTGGAAGAGCTTCAACCATTCTTTTCATAGAGTGCCACAGGATATACTCATACTGAGAAAATAGCCTGATAACTGGCAATACGCATATTTAGAGTGGAGGCAGCAAAGACTTCTTACCTAATGTATCAATCTTACTTAGACTCTTTGTTAATAGGTCGAGCTGTAGTAGTTTGAGGAAGAACGACTTTGTCATTCTCTGCCAGGACTACAATAGGATCCGCAAAGGCTTGGGATGCCAAAAGGGACGATCCTTGGGAGCTGAATACTCTTATCAATGGATTAGCCACTGAGGAATAAGAGCAGGATTATTCCAAACCATTTGAGACAGCGTGCTCAAGGAAGGCTGATCGGAGGAGTCAAATCCATAGGGATCTCTAAGCATGAAGATAATGGAGTCTTAATATCTTCCCAGGATCGATGTCTGTAGTCTGGAGAGAAAGAGTGGATCTCAGGTTCTTCAACAGAGACTTAAAGGACAGGTCCTCACCACAGGCTCTGTAGCAAAGAAAGATCCTGTTTCTCCACTTCATCACCCAACCAAGGTCTGGGTCAGGCTCAACATCATCTCCTGATGGTCCAGGAAGGACTGTTTGGACAGGAAAGGAGGAAAATTAGGAGAGGAGGAAATAGCAGAGAAACAAGGAGAGTCCCGAGGGCCCCAGCCGAGAAGGCAAACGGGTTGAAAAACGGCATCGAAGAGGGGCACGGCTCAAGAGGCACGCTGGCACCGCAGTGCTCGGCGGCGCCATGAGAGCACACGCCGCTGGCCCTGCCGCGCCGCTTAAACCAAGCGCGCCGCACTAGATCGGCGATGCCGTACCTAACGGGCGCTAAGCAGATCTAATGGCTACGCAGGGTAGCGCCATGAGACCACCCGCGCCGCTGGACGGCACCGGGCAGGTCCAGCGGCACCGAAAACGGCGCCGATAAGCCAACAGACCCCGCCGGGCACCGGAACGCCCCAGGAACCTGGAAAGCTAGGAGAGAAGGAAAACCCAGGAGATAAGGGCATCGTGTGTGCCCTCGCGCCGCAGCCATGTGAGGGGGAACACCTGCGCGGAGTCGCTGGCACCGAAGAAGGCGCCGTGCGACTAGGAAGGTCCAACCACCCTACCTGATCGCCGGAGGAGCCCGAGGGCTCCGTGGCAACCGAGCCAGGCAGAAGAACCAACCTCCGAGCCCATCGCTCCATAAGAGCGGCCCACTGATGAAACTGCTCATCTGGAGCCCTACCTATAGGCGGGGAGGGGCTCCGATGTCGAGGACGACTGTCACCGGAAGTTGGCGACTCCGAAGAAGGAGACCGGCAACTAGCTACGATAACCGATCGTCGACGCACAGAGACATACAGAGGGCGACTCCAGTGATGCCTTCTTTTGACCTGTGGGCCGAAGAAGAGCTCGAGGCCGAACGGTGCCGAGAATGCGACCGTTAATTTTTATGCCGACGGGGGGACCGCCCATCCCCCCGGGCATCGGACTGACCGTTGTCGGAACCCCGCTGAGGAGAAGGAGGCTGACCGGACCCAGCCCGCTGACTGAACAGCTTTTCATGAAGTCTCCCTACCGTCTACCTGACCTGCTCATGGTCACTCTCATCAGTAGGCCGAGACTTCTTCAAGTAAGTTAAATTTAAAATATTAGAAAAATTTAACGAAAATAGAATAAAATTAAGTGATACTACTATCGTGATAATGTTACAAAACAATAAACTGAAAACTATGCGCTAGTTTGAAGTTTGACTTACGAGGCAGCGACGTTGTCACTGAAGCGCACTCGACGAGGAAAAAGGAACTGAGGCAGTTGGAGGGTCATCGCCAAGATAGTGATTGTCAGCCGAAGGCGCTGTCATGGGCGCCATCTTCTCGCGCCCAACCTCCAGCAAAAAGTTTGCTCCCGATGGGTCCTAGTGCCTCCGGCGCTAATCCCACTAGTGTGAATGAGTGGTGGAGACTTATGTCCAGGAAGATACAGCATGTTACAAAGAACAGTGCAGGCTAACAGGCAGTTACTAGGATAACTTGTACATGTCTTTAGCAAAATATTTATAATCACTTATATAAACAGAGTCTGACAACTCAAGGAGGAGTGCATAGTGAGAATGCAACTTAAAGAGGCAGTCAGGGAGGAAAGGGGAGTGGGCAGGATCAATGGCAGTCGCAGGTGTTAGAGGACTTGAGGTGGGCCCTAAGATAGGTTTTGAAAGGGCCAATTCTGTTTTCGTTAACAAGTGAAGTGGGTACATTGTTCATCCAAGAAGAGGCCCCGTAGCTGAAGGACTTTTGGAACTGGGAGGTTCGGCAGTAGGGAACCGAGAGGAGTCATTTGTCAGAGCTACATGTGAGCTTAAGCATTGGAGCCGGGTGAACTAAGGGGGCGAGCCCATGGGGGGAGAGGCTGAGAGCAATCTTTTTGGCCATGAGGCAAGTGTGGAACCTGATTCTATTGTCGAGATTTAGTCAGTTGGTAGCATTATAGAGTGAGCAAGTATGGGTGAGATGGTCACATCCCAGTATGAGGCAGCAAGCTTTATTTAGGGAGAGACAGAGTCTATAAAGGGCTGAGGTGTTTGCCGCACTATAGATCAGTATACCATAATCAAGCAGGGAGAGGACTGAGGAGGAGGAGACTGCAAGACTAAGGGCAACAGCATTGTCTGCGTATAGTAGTAGGTTGCCAGGGCAGGACATGGGGAGGGAGTTTAGGAAGAGGCTGAAAAGTAGTGGTCCTAGAATGGACCCCTGTGACACACCAGAGAGGACAGGCAGCCTGTTAGATAGGGTGTTACCAATTTTGACCTGCTGGTATCGGTTCGAGAGGTAATCCCTGAACCAGCCAAGGGCGTCATGAGAGAAACCAATGCTGGATAGTGTGGTCAGTAAGAGGGTATGGTTGATGGTGTCAAATGCCTTTGTGAGATCAATGAAAACAGCACCAGTGATATGGCCTCTGTCCACAGCAGAGTGGACATGTGAGGTAAGCTCCAGAAGGGCAGTAGTAGTACTGTGCCCTTTCTGAAAGCTGTGCTGCTGTTTGCAGAGGAGGTTGTATTTGTTGAGGTGGTCCGTGAGCTGATCAGAGACTATCCACTCCAGAGCTTTGGACAGGGGAGGGAGAATGGAGATGGGGTGGTAGTACGGTCCCCACTTTTGAAAATAGGGGTGATGGAGGCAGATTTCCACCTAGAGGGGAATTTTCCTAGACATAAGGATTGGTTTAGAATATGGGTGAGGGGGTTGAGTACCTCAAGGAGGGTGAGCCAGAGAAATTTCAAGCCTAAGGTGTCACTGCTGTAGCGGGAGTGGCTCAGTACTTTTTTAAGATATGGTTCAGTGGCCTTGGGTGAAATGCAGCATTGGTGAAGTGGGGGGCTACGGGGGGACAGGGAGAGCTGGCAGGGGGTGGGTCAAAGAAGTTAGGAGGGAGAACATGACTGAGGTTTGTGAAGGTGTCATTGAAGGCAGTGGCTATACTGGAAGGATCAGAGGCCAGACACCCGTCTACCATTATCTGATTCTGGACAGGGTTGGGGACATTGCCACAGATATCCGTAATATTACTCCAGAATTTGCACCCTAAGCCCCAGGTAGATGTTAGGGAGGATTTATAATACTCAGCTTTGGCCTTGCGCAGGGCCCATGTACATTTGTTCCTGACCTTTCTGTACTTTTGTCTATTGGACGGGAGTCCAGACTCAGACAGGTGCCATAATGAATCTCTGGACCGTATGAGTGCGAGGAGGTGGTCAGAAAGCAAAGGCACCAGATTACTTTTGACCATCCTTTTAGTAATCAGGGCAAATTTGTCACATAAGGTGTTGAAGGTGAGGATGAAGAGGTCGAAGGGCCCTGTCAGGGTCGGGGGGTATTTGTTATGAAGGACCACTCCATAGTGTTGAGATATGCTTTAAGCTGGACAAGTTTTCCAGGGCCAAGATTGCATTGTAAGATTATTTTGGGAGGAGATTTGGGAGCTTTGCCTGTCCAGGAGCAGAAAACCGGGGAGTGGTCACTGAGGGTGTTTGAGAGAACTGAGGCACGTGTGATTTTTGTGGGGGCGATTGGTGAACACGAGGTCTAGCAGGGAGGAAGACCCTGTATGCTGGTTCAGTCAGGTGGGGGATGTGACTACTTGTGTTGGGTCTTGGGCAGTGGCTGCATTGATGAATGGGGCGGCGGCCTTGCCTAACCAATTGATATTGAAATCCCTGAGTATGATTTTTTCAGTTTGAGATGGGAGGGTGGCCAGGTAGGATAGTACTGAATGGAAGGCCACCTTCTGGTCCCTGGGTGGAATGTATACTGCAGTGATGAGGAGGGGGGGTTTGGGATCGTCCTAAGGTAAGTTTTAGAGTAAGGGCCTGGGGTCCAGGTACCAGCTGGTGGGTGAGGAGTGCCTACCCATGTAGTGTGCCCTTGATGTAAACAGCGCAGCCACCTCCACACTTACTTTGCCTGTCTGTTCAGTATAAGTTATAATTGGAGAGTGTTACTGACGAGTCTGGAATCCGGGGGAGAGCCGGATTTCACCCACAGCAATGACATCAGGCCAGTATTGTAGAACCCAACACTGGAAGGAGTCCTACTTTTTTAATAAACTGCAAACATTAAGGGTAGCAATGTGCAGCCCGCGGGCAGGGAAGTGAGTCGGCTCAGGGGTGTGAGATGACCAGGGTTAGGGTGGATATTCCCAGACATGAGAAGGAGGAGAAGGAGAAGGGGGAACCTGAGGACAGGGTTCCAGCACAACTTTTTGGGAAGGTGAGATTTATGGGCTAAGGGCCCTTTCCAGGCAGAGAAAGTAGCGATGGGGAGATGTAGTATGTGGGGGCGGCCAGGAGGAGGAGCCGAAGTGAGGGGGGTGGTGATTGTAGCCAAGGCTCCAGGTGGAGAATGTGAATCTGCCCATCTGCTCCTCTTCACTAGTTCACACTCACTCTGCTCTTACCTCCCACTCCTCCTTCGGTGAACTCACAGTCCTTGGGGACTTCAATATCAATTGGCTCTCCCAGGCCTCCAGGCCAACCTTCCACAAGACTGAGTCCCTTAATCTTATGTAACTTATCACTGAACCCACCCGGCTTAATCCTCACTCCGCTAATTAAGCCCTCCTGGATTGGGTTCTTTCCTCCCACCCAATCGTTGCAGCATGTTTTTTGCCACACACCTTCAGCAACCACTGCAAGACTTTTTGTATCAGAAAAGTCTGGCTCCCTCACCCTTCCTCCAAATACATCTGTTCTACGTCCCTCCAGTTGCTTAACATTAATGCCCTCCTAAATGATCATGCTGCAGCTGACTAGTTACACCATCCTCTCCGCCCCCGACACTGAAGTGACCATCTCCTTATTCCATACATAATTTACTAACGTCTGGGACAAGTATGCCCCCCCTCAAAAAAATATAGGGTTAAATCTTCCCATCAACCCTGGATTATACCCAAGCTCACTGATCAGTGCAAGTCCTGTGATCAAGCATGGCTCCCCTACAAATCACCCCGCTGTTTGCCTGACCTTCTTTTTTACAGGGTGCTTATAAACTCATGCAAGCAGGCTGTCCATGCCGTTAAATCCCACTAATTTACAGCCAACCTCCAGAGTAACCTTAAAGTATAGTTACATAAGAACTTACCATAACAGTAGATCTTCAAGAGGAGCTCTTACAGCAGGCTATAACAATTAGGACTATGCCGCAGGCACTAAGACCCTCCGGAAAACTTTTCAGCCAGCAGTATACAGCAGGGACTTCCCCCGACGTTGGCCCTGCCCAGACGTCAGCCCTGGTACAAAAGGCGGAGGACTCAGCTCCACCTCAGTTCCCCTGCCAAGGCCCACGAACAAGCCCTGACAAGAGGAGACAAAGAACTTGATGAAGATGTAAATGAAGACCTGCACACCTCGAGGGGGAAGGCAGGAGGGAAAGTAACGCCTGCTGCAAGAGCTCCTCTCAAAGATCTACTGTTATGGTAAGTTCTTACGTAGCTGTACTATCTTACTTCGAGTGGGAGCTCTTGCAGCAGGCTATAACAATTAGGACTGAATACCAAGCAGTCCCACGCCAAAGAGGTAGTCGACCCCGGAAGGTGGAATATACTGACTCCAGAGGCCTAGGACAAAAGTCCCTGCAAAACAGCCAGACCAAAACCGGCACGGCGTTGAGACGATATCCAAGCTGTAATGCTTGACCAAGATATGCACCGAATTCCAGGTAGCGGCCGCACATATGTCCCTTATAGAGACATTTCTCAGGGGGGAAAAAGAAGCAGACACTCCCCTGGTGGAGTGACCCCTGACCGGACCCGGTAGGGGTTTATTGTGCTTTTCATAGCAGAAGGATACGCAGTGGACAATCCACTTCGAAATCGTCTGCTTGGTCACCGGTTTGCCCAAGCATTGTGCTGCAAAGGCCACAAAGAGTTGCTCCGACTGACTGTGCGTAGCCATCCTTTTGAGGTAATACCTCAAAGTCCTGTGGACATCCAATGTGTGAAGGACAGTTTCCCCTCTATTAGATGGGGAAGGAAAATAGACTGGAAGGTCAACCGACTGGTTGAGGGTCAACTCTGAAATTACTTTTGGAAGAAACTTAGGATTTGTTCTAAGGTAAATCCTTTCACTGTGGAAAACCAAATACGGCTCTTTACACATCAGAGCCTGAAGCTCAGAAACTCTTCGAGCTGAGGTAATAGCAACCAAAAAACACACCTTCCAGGAAAGATAACGCAGCTCACAATCTGCTGCCGGCTCAAAGGGAGGGAGGGTGAACTTCTCCAACACAAAAAGGAGATCCCAGGGTGGGATAGGATCCCTAATGGGAGGTCTCATATGCAAAATTCCTCTCAAAAAGGTGTGGGCTACATCCAACTGTGCTAACGTCTTGTCTCCAATCAGAGCATAATAGGTGGAGACAGCCCACATGTGCACCTTAATAAAGGAGTAACTCAGGCCATGTTGGTACAAGGAGAGGAGGTACTGTAACGCTGAGTTCACTGGACAGGTGAAGGGGTCCAAATGCTGTGACGAGGCCCACAAACAAAACCGCTTCCATTTCATAGCATAGGTGGAGCAGGTGGAGGGCTTCCTCGCCGACACTAGGACTGCTGCCACCTCCAGGGAAAACCCATATCTCTGTTGAGCTACGTCTGAAGGAGCCAAGCATGCAGATGTAAGGAATGACGATCCGGATGGACCAGCAACCCCTGTTCCTGGGATAGCAACTGCGAGCATATGGGCAGCGGAGTTGGTGGTTCCGTGGATAACCGCTACAGGAGTGGGAACCAAATCTGCCGAGGCCATCTGGGGTCTACTAGAATCATTCGAGCCCCTTCTGCCTGTAACTTCAGCAGGACTCTCTGAATGAGAGGGAAGGGTGGGAAGGCATAAAGAAACCTCCCTGCCCAGCAAAGGGATAACGCGTCTGGCCAGAAAACTCCAGGCACGTGCTCTCGCGAGCAAAAAATTGGCAGTTTGACGTTGCGTGGTGACGCAAAGAGGTCCAGCTCTGGATGACCCCACTTGTCGAAGAGCTGATCTGCTACGGACTGTAACAGCTCCCACTCGTGCACTCTGGAACGAGACCTGCTTAAGTTGTCGGCCAGATTGCTCAGGACACCTGGAACGTGCACTGCTGACAGCAGAATGTGCTGCTCCAGCGCCCAGTGCCAGACTCTCATCGCCTCCCTGCAAAGGGGATACGAATGAGTACTCCCTTGCTTGTTGATGTACAAGACGACCACCATATTGTCTGTTTGAATTAGAAGAGAGCCCAGCACCAGGTCCTCTTGAAAGGCCTGTAAGGCACAGAGAACTGCTCGCATCTCCAATACATTGATATGGAGAGATCGGTCCTCGGGTGTCCAAACCCCTTGCGTTTGTTGAGCACCCAGGTGCGCTCCCCATCCCAGATCCGATGCATCTGTCATAAGATTCTGACCTGGTGGCTCCAGACGAAACCTGACCCCTTTCTCCAAATTCCGGGGGTCCATCCACCAAAGCAAAGTTCTCCTGACTGGCTCAGTGATCCCGACCAGAGTCTAGATCGTTGTAGCCCTGGTCCCACTGTACCCTGAGCATCCACTGTGGGACCCGCATGTGGAGGCGGGCCAGAGGAGTGACTGGAATGGTCGCCACCATGTTCCCCAGTAGCCTGAGGAAGTTCTGTGCTGGAACTTGAGGAGTTACTGAGATCCATTCGGCAATCTCCTGCAGGTGATCGCCCCTGTCCAGGGGTAGGAAAGCCATGCCCTGGATAGAATCCAGGACTGCTCAAATGAAGACGAGTCTTTGACTGGGCTTGGAGGATGATTTCTGAAGGTTCAGGGTGATCCCCAGCTCTTAGAACAGAGTATAGGTGTCTCCGAGGGTATGAAGCAGACTTGACCTGGATGGGCTGTAAGCAGCCAATGGTCGAGGTAAGGGAAAACGTAGTGCCCCATTTGCCTTAGAGCCGAGCCACCACTGCCAAGCATTTTGTAAAGACTCGCGGAGTGGAGGAGAGGCCGAATGGAAGAACTCAGAATTGGCAGTGCTCCCCTTGGAAGTGGAACCTCAGAAACTTCCGGTGGGGAGGGAAGACCCTGATATGCATATATGTATCTTGCATGTCTAGGGAGCAGAGCCAGTCTCCTTGGTGCAGCAGGGGGAGTAGCCCTGGAAGGGTCACCATCCTGAACCTTTTGTGCTCTATAAAATAGAGATTGAGAGAGCTGAGGTCCAGAATGGGACAAAGATCCTGCGGCTTTTTTGGGACCAGGGAGAAGTGGGAATAAAACCCCTTTCCCCGCTGATGCAAGGGGACTCACTCTATTGCCCTTTTTGCAAGAGGGAACCGATTTTCCTTCTATCAGTGGGATGTGAGAAGGAGGATATCGAGTACTTTGTGGAGTATTTGAGGATCTCTGTGAACTCTAGCGTGCCTCTCCTGATAAAGTCAAGGACCCATTGGTCCGCAGTTAGCTGACCCCCACCTTCGAGATGAAGGGAGAAGCGTGCCCTGACCGTCTCCCCGGAGTCTTCCTTTGGAAGGGGGGTGGAAGGGAGTCATTGGGCTGAGCCGGGCATAGGCAGAGAGGCCTGGGAGGACTTGGACCCATGGTTGGGAGCGCCTCAAGGTTGCTGGTTACTGGCTCTCCTACAAAAGCCACCTGTCTGACCCTGCTGATTACCACAGGCTTGTCCACCATGACCACTTGAGGGCTTACGAAATGGCCGTTTCCATTGCCGTCGCCACAGTACATTTGGCGGACCGACCAGATGGACTTGCCCGACTCATGGAGATGAGAAATCAAAGCTTCCATCTCTTGCCTAAACAACATGGTACCCAGGAATGGCAAATCCCCGATACCGGACTGCAGATCCTGGCGAAAACCCGAAACTCTTAACCAGGTGTGACGCCGAAGGCACACCCCGGAAGCGGCTGCCCTGGTTGCCGATTCAGTGGTCGATGAGGTCTCAGGACATGAGAACTTGGGTCAGGCCGGAGCTCCGATTGAATAATGTCCAGAAGTTCCGCCTTCTGTTCTCGGAATCTGGCATGGCTCTCAGTAGCTCTTATCCTCTCCCCAGCGCATTCTGGTACTGGACCACATGTGTCAGGAAGATAAGGGACTGGATGGAGCAGATGGAGGCAGAGTAAACTTTCTTGCCCACCTGGTCCAAATACTGAGACTCCGGATCGGGAGGCTGTGAGCTAAGGTACTCCGGCTGCCTGGACTTGTCATGGGCAGCCGTGATGACCGAAGAGTCCGCCTGAGGGTTCTCTGCTAAAAAGGCTTCTGCCCTCGGGGCCTTATACAGCCTGTCCGATTTTTTGGGAACAGCTGGGATGGAGGCCGGACGCTACCAGGTAGTCCGAGTCAGGTCCTGGAAAGTGTCCACTAAAGGAGGGACCACCAATGGTTTCGGCTCCTTTTGCCTCAGGTATCTTGCCAACCTTCGGCGTTCCGGATCCAGGTCCTCCGTTTTCCACTCACTGGAGGCCTGGATATGCCTCATGATGTCCATAAAGGTCAGATCGTCTGGAGGCGAGCGAGGTTGGTCCTTCTCCTGGGGACCACTCCAAGTCAAGAGAGGAAGAAGATGTCAATGAAGAAGAGGAGATCACTACTAGGTCTGGAAGAAATGTAGATCTCCTTATGACTCAGATCCTCTGTCGCCGGTAGTGGGGACACAGAAATTACGCACTCACCAGTAATTATGATCTTTCTGTGTATCTTCACCATTCATCACAGATGGGTACTGGCCAGAGATCAGGATCTCGCGAGCTTTTTTTTTTTTTTTTAAAAGGATAGGCGGAGTCGATTCGCAGCATCGGCGCTACTCGAGGCCGACGATCATGTGGCGCCTGAGAATAGCCGTTGCTGTGCTGACTCGCCTGCCTACCAGTTCTGAGTCACCTGAGAGGTAAGAGGAAGGGATAGAGGGTGGGACAAGAGAGTCCAAGGGACAGAAAAAGGAAGAGAAAAACTGAACTAAAAGGAGAAATAACGACTGAGAGGACAGCATAGAAGAATTAAGACTAAGGGGATTGGCTAGGGGCCCCAATCTCTGGAAAAGGAAGAAGGGAGGGGGGGTAGAGAGAATTTAGGAGAAAGAGGAGAGGTAACAAGGATCCAGGACCCTTGTTCCACCAGACTGTATAGGAACTGCATGGAGTAGAAAGCTCATTTGCTAGAATTCAAGGCACAGAATAACTGGCATACCCCAAAAGCAGAGTCGGGCTATTCTGGAGAAGGACAGGGTACAGGACTCAGTACTCTCTGTAAAGATATTTGGTGAAAAAGGGAGTTCCTTTTTTTTTTTTTTTAAAATCAGATGGATAACAGAAGGAGGGCAACCACCAGCCTCACCCCGTAGGGGTGAAGATATGTAGTAGAGAAGAAGTGCCACTCGAACTGTACCCCTTAGGAAGAAACTACCCCGCTGTGTGTCCCAACTACTCCTGCTCAAAAAGAGGGGTAGGGCACAGAGGAGGAGGATCCAGAGACTGGAGCCCCAGGGGATGGTAGATTAGATGAATGGTGAAGATACACAGAAAGATCATACTACGGTAGGTCACGTAATTTCTATATCTTATCTGTGTCAATCTTCACCATTCATCACAGATGGTGAGTACCAAGCCCCAAGGGGGTGATTAATTGCACCCAAGGGACAGTGTCCCTAGCCCCAGTGGGTGACACACTAATGGGGACCTTCTGGCCTGAGGAGGCCTGAGAGTGGGGAGAGCGAGACGGGGTGCCCCCGGAGGGGGAAGGAATTTGCCCCGACAAACGTCGTCTCGCCCTACAGGAAAAGAGATAGGTTCCCTGGTGAGCGGAGCAAATCACCCTACGCCGGGCCAAGGGTGACAACCGGGAAAGGCGAAGCCACGCCGATCTCCTGGTGCAGATCGCTGTCCCTACTACCCTGGTAGCTACCTCATTTGCGTCATAAGATGCCCTTGCTTGGTGCCTTGCTAGCTCCAGGCCACGTGCAGAGTGTGCGATGGCTTGCCTGGTTTGCTCGAGTCAGGCAAAGCAGCTAGGATCTGACCCAGCTGACCACAAGAACCTGCTGTAGGCTGCATAGTGGGCCTGATGAGCGGAGATGGAGAGAAGCAACATGCCGAGTAGAAAGTCCTCCTCCCAGAAATCAAAATCTGAAGAGTCCTGATCTGGGGGCTGAAGTCTGCCAGGAGTATCCAGGTAAGGCCAATCTGGACTGTGGATGAGGCATAGAACCTGGAGACTCTGGGGAGCGCAATACTCTGGCTGAGGTCCCATGGGCAGGAACTCCGGAGAAGGGCTCTGCTAGAAACACATGGACGCCTCCCAAAGGGAGCAGGCCTAGGGTGGCACTACAAGGGTGGCCGCATCAAATCGCTTAGAAAGGCGTAAGGCCACATGATCAGGATTGCTGACTGACAGGGAGAAAGGTGAAGGTCCTCCAACATCCTCACGAGGAGCGCTGATACTGAGAGATCAGCGGCAGAAGAGATATGGATAGATGGTTCCTCTCCCCAGAAGAGGGGATGAGGAGCTGGAGGTCACCATACGCCCGAGGGTGGTTGCTCAGGGGTAGGTTGAAAACCTGGCTGTCCATGGCCCTCAACGAGGGCAGGGAACCGAGCAGCCACCGCCTGAACTGCTCCCAGGTGAGGGCCGCTAGGACCAAGAATGCCTGGGAGCGCTGGAGAATGCGGAGGGATAGGGGCAGAGCCGAGAGAAGAAGTCGGCTGACCTCTGCCAGGGCTAGGGAGGGACCATGGACACCCCGAGGAGGGTGTCCCGAAGACCTGGAGCCGACAGCTGTACAACCACGTTGGTACTGCCTAGGCTGCGCCCAGAAGAATCCCTCAGTGAGGCGACTCGGTCAGATAGATCCAGAAGGACGCGGTCCCCTGCCTCCAAAGAATGGGACCCTCAAGGAACCGGAAGGGGAAGGGTGGAATTGACTCATGGCTTCGCCCAGGCCAGGGTGGACCCCAGAGAAAGGCCAAAGGCTGACCTCACACCCCTCACCCTCAGGAGTCCGAGAGGGTCCTGGTCCTTGAGAAGGCCAACCCAGGTAGTTGGCAGTCTTGGGCTGCCCCTCAAGGGGAGACCCAGGGAGCAGCACCTCCCTCCCATAGACTTCCCAATGGGCCCCAAAGTTGGGCGATCGAGACACTCACGGGAGGGGGTACCACCGTAGGGGTCAAGAAACCTCCAAGGCCAGGTTGCATGTCAATGGTGGCTCGCACCATAGCCTGCTGGTCAGTACCACTGGACCCCAACCTCGAGGAGAACCTGACGCCCTCAGAAGGGGCTGGCTGTGACTCGTCCTGAGACCACCGGTCGCTCTCCTCTGCAGACAACCCCAGGTGTGACTGTCACTGACCCGAGCCGCACTCTGACCAAGAGGTAGAGTCTGGAGGCCCTAAGCCAAACGGTAGGAGGGCGAGGACAGGCGACCTTACCGAGAAGCCCGGAAGCCAAAGCAGTGGCCGAGGCGGCCCCAGCTCTCCACAGCTCCGCAAGCGGGACTGACAGAAGGCGGCAGGGCAGCTCGGGCCAAAGGTCCTGAGGTAGGGCCAGCCGCGGTGCCGTCAAGTCCACTGGCACCGGGGCGGTACCAGGAACAGAGACGGCGCCGACGGCAGCCCCAGCAACGGCCTCGTGTCGACGCCGTTGTTCCCCTCGCGCCGCAAATGGCACCAAGGACCTAAGTGGCGCCGACGACCCCGAAGCCGGACTTCGCATCAACATGGCACCGCCAGGCGCTGGCGCTCGAACGGCACCGAGAGCATCAACGGCGCCGAGACGGGCGCTGACAGACGGCCCGGCGGTTCTATGGCCGCTGCTCAACCTCGGCACCAAGGATGGCGCCAGGCAAGACATAAGCGAAGCGATTATCAATCCAGGGTCACGGGCGCCATGAGCAGCGCCATCGGGCGCCGACAGAGCCCATAGCACCGCAAACGCGTCAAGGCGCCGACGGCGCGGACGACGGCGCCGACCCGGCCTTCCGGACCGCTGGCGACACCGGGAGCTTTCACTCAAGGGGCACTGCTATAACGGCGCCCCGCGCCTCCGGAGGAAGCGGGACGGGCCTCCTGCGCTATGGAGGAGCCTCAGCTGCTAGGCTGCAAGAAGCCGAGGCTCCTCCTCCTCGGTCCGTACAGAACTGGGAGGGACCCAGAGGAAAGGCCGAGAGCGGGTTTGCCCAACGAGTGCGAACCCTACCTCTGAAGTCGGCGGAGCTCGCCCTACTTTGAACGCTGTTCTAGGACGCGGGCGGTCCATGGAGAAGCAGGCTTCGCGATTTAATCCATGTCGTGAAGCAGGCCAAGACATGCGAGACACCGGTCATGCTGGTCGGTAACGGAGTACTGCGCCGCATCGGCACTGACGATAGGGGGCCGCCCGCCTTGGAAAGTTTCTGCCCTCCGAGACATGACCTGTGGAAAAACACCAAAATAGACTCGACGTCGCTTATACTGTAAAATAAAAGGAAAGATCTTACCGGCGTACGCCGAGGAGGCAGAACCCAGAACTAGCAGACCGACGGACTAAAACGCACAAATTCAGGCCAAGGCTCTAACACTGTCAAAAACTTCTTCAGTGGCTTCCTACCAGGTGACCTCGACGGCGGAGACTCAAGAACTGGTAGGCAGGCGGAGTCACACAGCTTATCAGCTAACCTCGAGCGCCACGTAGTATGTCGGCCTCTAGGGCGGTGCCGATACAAGGCCGACCCGCCTATCCTTAAATAAAAAAAAAAAAAAAGGCTCCCGCGGGTCCTGATCTCCGCCAGTACCCATCTGTGATGAATGGTGAAGACTGACACAGATAAGATCGACGTCATTCCGAAGACCGGCTCTGGTGCAGAGACTGGCGACTGAGCAAAGACAGACATCCTTCAGGGGAGTGCTCTCGTCTAGGAGATTGAGAAGGGCTTCGAGTGTGAGACCTGGACTGGCGACGGCTCCAGAGTCTTTGTAGTGTCGGCATGGTGGTCTTGGACGACCGGTGCGGAATGAGCCCTGATGGAGGTGGTGGCCACCTGGGACTTCCTCAGAGAAGGCTCACCTACAGGCTATGGTTTGCCCACCGGGTCCTGGCACCGTGTCTGGGCCGGGCGACGGTGGGGGAGGGGTCCGCTTGGACCTGTCCCACCAAAAGGAGAACAACCCTGCAGCGCGATCATCCAAAGAAACCTCAGCAGCGTGGCCCAGAAAGGACTATCCGGGATGTCGGCTGCCGAAAGAGCCCTCTTGGGAGCCGGGAGGAGGACTTGGGAGACAGGGACGCCGGCTCTTCCGTGGCACTCCACACCTTCGCCTTCAACCGCGCCGGTGGTGGGACAGACAACGGGGTGCTGCTGGGGGGCGCTGGAGAGTCCTTTGGTCTGGAGGCGCACCTTTAGCAGGCGGCGCCGGTGCCTTGGGAGGTGGAGCCGAAGCTTTTACCTTCAAGGGCTTGGTGGTAACCCTTAGCGGGGTTACCTTAGGTTTGGCCGACTTCTCCCCCAATGGGCCGGCCTTGGCCTTAGAAGATTTCGGATGCTCGCCTGAGCCCGGGGAAACACGGGCCTTCTCAGGAGAAGGCCGCGAGTGAGAACAGGACCGGGACCTACTACGGTCTTTCCATGGCGCTTGGTCTTCTCCTTGTGCTTCCCCTCCGAGAAGTGCAGATACATCTTTTCTAAAAGGAACGCCTTCAGTGCCTTGAGACATCGGATCCAGGTCCGGCTGGTGAACGCCTGGCAGGCTGAGCAGGCCACGGTGTTGTGGTCCGGCCCGAGGCCAAAGACGCAGCGCTTGTGCCCGTTTAGCAGGGATCTGCCTCCCGCAGTCGCACTTGTTCTGGTGTGGCTCTGGAGAGACCGACGACGGTGAAGACATCCATCGAGAACTTTAGAAAAACCGTCAAAAATGGTACAAAACCGGGTTGAAAAATAGTTATTTAGCTATTTCTAGCAAGCTAGAAATGAAGGCTTCTTCTCAGGTGCGCGGGACGCGCCGGGAAAAGAACTGAGGTGGGAGCTGAACGTCCTTTGTACCAGGGGTGATGGGGCGGGCCGACGCCAGGGGCGGTCCCTGCTGTATACTGCTGGCTGAAAAGTTTTCTGGAGGGTCCTAGTGCCTGCGGCATAGTCCTAATTGTTATAGTCTGCTTCAAGAG
Source organism: Neoceratodus forsteri (assembly GCA_016271365.2). Classification (NCBI taxonomy): domain Eukaryota; kingdom Metazoa; phylum Chordata; order Ceratodontiformes; family Ceratodontidae; genus Neoceratodus; species Neoceratodus forsteri. The sequence goes on along the minus strand of CM028130.1, from coordinate 1,056,387,833 downwards.
CTCCCACCCGAAGCAAGATCTCCCTATCCAAATTCTGGAAGGTAATTTGCTCTGTTTTATTTTTTTTACCTCCCTGCCCAGACCACTACCCCAGTCCTCATGGTTAATGGTTCACCTATCTCTGACCCTCCTTCTGTTGTTGCTCACTTCAACCTATTTTTTCGCTACCTGTGCCTTCCCCTCTCCCCATCCTCTCCCTTTTCCTTCCTTCTCTCCATCCTTCCCTTCCCTGGGGTTTCCCTTCCCCATTATGCCTCAGGAAACCATGCTTGCCCTATCCTTGTGTAACTTGTCTAAATTTAGTCCTGATGGGCTGGATCCTAAACTTCTCCATCTTGCAGCTCCCATCTCTTCATCACAAAACTTCTCATCCTTGCCTTCTTCCCCTGCTCTGTTCCCCAGTCTTGGAATACTGTCAAAATTCTCTCCCTTCATACACGGGCGACCCCTGCTACACTGGTAACTTCTGTCCTAGCTCCCTCTTCCCCTCTCTTGCAAAGCTGCAAAAGAAACTAGTCTGCTCTAAGCTAGCTGACATATTTTACTCATCCAGCTCTCTCTCCCTTCTAGTCTGGTTTTCAAAGACACTACTCCATCTCCTCCCTGCTGCATGTAACTGATTTCATCCTCATTGAGATGGATCAGGGGCACATTACAGTAGCTATTTTCAGCAATTTGGCCACAGCCTTTGACTCAGTGTCCCACTCACTCCTCCTGGACCAACTGAGCTCTGCCAGCTTCTCAGTTTCTACTGTCTACTGGTTCCATTCTTACTTCATGGGCTGTCAACAGTCAGTACTGGTCGCTGGCACCCTGTCACCTCCTTTTCCTGTTCAGGCTGTGTCCTCCACAGGGCTCCATCCTTTTCTCCATCTTTTTGAACGACCTCCGTTCTGCCTGTGCCAACTCACATATCCATATGTATGCAGATGAGACAGTTATCTACACTTTCGGACCTTCGACTGTAGCAGTGGAAGAAGATTCCACAAGATCCTGCACTGGTTCAAATCCAACCAACTCCAGGTCAACTTTGGCACTGGCCACAAACTGGCCAGGCTCTCCCTCTACTCATCTTTACCACCCTGGATGGCACCTCTCTTGAAGTGGTCTCTTCCTTCAAGTACCTTGGTGTGCGACTAGACAGTAGGCTCTATTTCTCTGCCCACATTGGTGCCATCCACCTCAAGCTCTGCCCAAAACTTGGTGCCCTGTGCTGTAACAAAGACTGCCTGTCTTACCAGGTCCACCGGGAGATGGTTACCAAAATGGTTCTCCCGATTTTCGACACATGGGGGAGCATCCTTCTTCTTACACCCTTTGGAAATGGGCATGACTGGAAATGGAAATTAAGAAAAACTTACTCACCTTAGTAATGTTGTTTCTTCTAATGGAGTCTTGCTGTATTCTGACATATGCAGTTAGGTCCTGCCTTTCAACTGCCCCGGAGAACAAAGAGTTAAACTTTCCATGGCCAGCATGGAATGTTCACTGTGAGCTTGGTTGAAGCCCCTGTCTGTTGTTGTTTAAACTCCAACCATCAGATCTTTACGAGCAATACTCACTAGAAGTTCTGTGTGGAAACTGTAAAACTCAAAACTAGCCAACTGGCAACTATATCTATATAAAAGGGTTTTTTGTTTTCAAAAAGACGACTCAGGTCAGGAAACACAAAAAACAAAACACATCCAAAAACACAATCACTCACCCAAAATAAAAGAGGGTGAAACAGGGACACCCCTAGGGTGCCAACACTGCTTCTGCCCACCCACATCCCAAAAATGAAAATTATGTACCTACCGTAATTCTTGATCTTCACCATTCATTACTGTTGGTTGACAGCCGGAGGCGCGCATCCGCCATGGGAGCTTGTTTTTTTTTTTTTTTTGAGGAGTCAACGCAGACGGCGCCGCCCCCTGTAGAGTGCGAGGGGCGGCCGTTAGGCACCGCAGACTCCTCCTCCATCCCAGTTCTGTTGCCCGGAGAGGCGAAAAAAAGGGTTAGAAGAAAGTGTGAGGCAAGAGAGCCGAGGGATAGAAAAAGGAAAGGATATAAACTGAAAAAGGAATAAGCCAATAGAGAATAGAAGGGAAAAGAGGAAAAAATTACTCACCTTAGTAATGTTGTTTCTTCTAATGGAGTCTTGCTGTATTCTGACATATGCAGTGATGTCCAACCTTTGAACTGTCCCGGAGATGAAAGAGTTAACTTTCCATGCCAGGCATGGAACGCTGAGCTCGAGCTCGGTTGAGACTCTGTCTGCTGGTGTTTGAACTCAAACTGTCAGATCTTTACGAGCTAACTCACTGGGTGTCCTGTGTGGAAACTGCAAACTTACACTAGCCAACTGGCTACTAAATATAATAAAAAGATTTTTTGGTCCCAAAGCAAAGACTCAAGTCAGGAAACCCAAAAAAGGAAAAAACACAACACCCACACAACCAAACTAAAGGGAGTGAGAAAAGAAGGGGTGGGGGCACCTCCCGAGTGCCAACACTGCTGCTGCCCACCCACATCCCAAAAACCAGGTTCTGAGAGGGGAGGCAGGGGGGGAGGTCAGGATACAGCAAGACTCCATTAGAAGAAACAACATTACTAAGGTGAGTAACTTTTTCTTCAAACAACATGAAGTCTTGCTGTATTCTGACATATGCAGACTACCAAGCAGTACCTCCATGGAGGAGGGACAGAACCTACTTTGGAAATAGGCTCTGAAGCACTGCTGTGCCAAACCGAGCATCACTCCTAGTCTGGATATCCAGAGAGTAATGCTTGAAAAGTATGTACTGTTTTCCAGGTGGCTGCTTGAAAAATTTCTAAGATAGGAATATCCCTGGCAGCAGCCAGGGAAGCAGCTGTACCTCTGGTAGAGTGAACCCTCAGGCCTGAGGGTGGGATCCTACCCAGTTTTTCATAGCAAAATTGAATGCAAGAGACAATCCACCTGGCAATAGATTTCTTAGTGGCAGGTTTTCCCTTACCAACCTCACTATAAGTGAGGAACAGTTGAAGGGAGTCAAACCTGTGACCCTTGGTGCACGCAATGTAGTAGCTAAGGGCCCTTTTCACATCCAAACTGTGCAGCCTCCTCTCCCCTGAGGAGGAATGGTCAGTGAAGAATACAAGAAGAGACATCGACTGGTTAAGGTGGAAATTTGAAACCACCTTAGGCAAAAACTTCCTATTAGTCTTGAGGACCACCTTATCTCTATGGAAAGAGATAAAATCAGGCTCCACTGACAGGGCCTGTAACTCACTTATGCGTCTGGCAGAAGTGATGGCCACCAAGAAAACAGTTTTCCAAGTCAAGTACTTAAGCTCTGCTGAGGACAAAGGCTCAAAGGGGTTGCATAAGCTGAGCAATGCAAACATTAAGGTCCCAAGCAGGGGCAGGGTCCCTGAAGGGAGGATTGGTATGCAGCAATTCCTTAAAAAATTTAGAAAATACAGGATGACCTGAAAGGGAAGAGTGCTTGCCTACTGAGAGAAAGGCAGAGACAGCTGCCAGATGCACTCTTAATGTAGCTGGTCTGAGTCCCAAGCTATTGAGATGAACCATATAGTCAAGGACTGTGGGCAGGCCAGCAGACTCTGAAGAAATATGCTTCCCAGAGCACCATATAGTAAATCTTTTCCACTTGGAATTGTAAGTGTTTCTGGTAGAAGGCTTTCGAGAAGCCTTTAAGATATCCAGAACACCTTGAGAGAGATGTAAATCAGCAGACTCTAACTCTTCAAGAGCCAGGCCTTGAGATTGAGAGATTTGAGATTCAGATACCAAACCCTCCCCTGAGCACATGTTAACAGGTTGTAATTTCTGGGAAGAGACAGGGGAAGATGGACTGCTAAGGACAACAAGAGAGGGTACCAGGGCTGTCTGGCCCAGTCTGAAGCAATCAGAATCACCTTGCAGGGTTGAGACCTGATTTTGACTAGCACCTTGAACAGGAGAGGGAAGGGGGGGAAAGGCATAAAGGAACTTGCCTTCCCAATTGAGAACTAGGGCGCCCAGGGGGACTGAGCCCAACACTGGGGGCCTGCAGCAACAAAGAGGAAGTTGGTGATTGTCTGGGGCTGCAAAAAGATCTATCTGTGGGGTGCCCCATCTGGAGAAGGTCACCATCAAAATCAGGGGATCCAGGGGCCATTCGTGATGGCCCTGAGATATCCTGTTGAGAGCATCTGCCAGGACATTGTCCTTCCCTGGGAGGTGCACTGCTGTAAGAGGCGTTCAGGGAATAGGCCAGAGACCACAACTTCATTGCCTATGTGCACAAGGCCGTAGACCGAGTGCTCCCTTGCTTGTTGATATACCACATTGTGGTGGTATTGTCTGTCCTGATCTGAACTACTTTGTTCTGAACGGACTTGGAAAAAGTTTGAAGTGCTAGAAACACTGCTCTGAGCTCTAATAGATTGATGTGAAGCAGAGATTCCTGAGGAGACCACAACCCTTGGGTGGCCAGGTCCCCCAAGTGGGCTCCCCACCCCAAGAGGGAGGCATCTGTAGTAAGGATTAGAGAATGAGACTGAGTGACAAAAGAAACTCCCTGTCTTAAATTGTCCTGATCCTGCCACCACTGCAACACCTGGATTAGGGCTCGAGTCACTGGGATTAGTTTGGTCAGAGGATCCTTTTTCTGAGACCAGAAGGCTCTCAAGTGGAACTGAATGTCCCTCATCTGAAATCTTGCTCCCTGAACCACTGCTGTAGAGGCAGCCATGTGTCCCAGGAGCTGCAGAAAATGCCTTGCTGGTCGAGACACCTGGAGGGTGAATGAAGAAGCCAGTGAGATAAGGGTCCTTGCTCTGTCCAGGGGAAGGAAGGCTCTTGCCTTTACTGTATCCAGCTCTGTCTCTATGAAGGTGAGGAGCTGCACAGGCTCTAGAACTGACTTTGAGAGATTCAGAAGGAAACCTAGAGAAGTGAGCAGATGCTGAGTTATCTGTAGGTGTGACTTGACTTGGTCTGGAGACTGGCCTACTATGAGCCAGTCGTCCACGTATGGAAAGATGGAGATCTTTTTTCTCCTTAGGAATTCAACCACTACTGCCAGGCATTTTGTGAACACCCTTGGAGCAGAAGTTAGGGCGAAGGGCATTGCTCTGAATTGATAATGGCCTGAGGGCAGCTCGAACCTGAGGTACTTTTGGTGGGAGCTTCTGATGAGAATATGGAAATAGGCATCCTTGAGGTCCAGGGAAACTAGCCAGTCCCCTGGCCTTAGAGAGGGTAGAATTATTCCCAGAGTCACCATTTTGAACTATGGCTTTAAAAGGTGCTTGTTTAAAAATCAGAGATCCAGGATGGGCCGCCATTCTCCTGTCTTTTTGGGGGTTAGGAAGTACCTGGAGTACAATCCTTTTCCCTTGTGTAGGGGTGGAACCCTCTCTATGGCTCTCAGAGCCAAGAGGGAAGAGACCTCTGCCTCTAGGGCAAGTGTCTCTGAAGGACTTGCAGGTGGAAAGGATCTGGTTCTCATCTTTGGAAATTTTTTGAAGCTGAGAACCAGTCCCTGGCTTACTACTTCCAGGACCCATTCGTCTGATGTTAAAGACATCCAGTCCTGGACAAAGTAAGCCAGCCTGCCCCCTACAGGTGGTGGAGAATCGGCCCTGGCAAACCCATCAGGGTGCCTGTTTTTCAGGGGCTTTAGGCTGAGGGGTGGAAGCAGGTCTGTTTGTACCCCATCTGCCTCTCCCTCTGAAGAACCTCCTATGAGCATAAGCAGAAGAGGAGGCCTGGGCTTGTTAGAAAGGCCTATGAAAAGGCCTGCCCCTGCAATGCTGCCTCTGGGGAGTGGCTTGCCTTTCCTTGGCTTGAGCACTCCTATAGGTGGTCCTGTATTCATCCATTTTCTTCATGTAGTTCTCTGTCTGCTCCCCAAACAGAGAATTACCCACAACAGAAAAATCCATGGCCTTAGTCTGGGTATCCTGAGACAGGCTAGTACATCTGAGCCAAGCCATCCTACAAAGGGCCACAGATGTAGCCATGACTCTAGATGAAACATCATTGGAGTCCATTACAGCATGGAACTGCACCTTGGATGCCTCAATACCATCCGCAGCCACCTGCTCCAGCTCCTTGGCAAGCTAGCCAGGGACCTGTTTAGCCAAAAACATTACAGTGTCCCATCTAGACTTCTGATATCTAGCTGTATAGGCCATATAATTAGCCTGCCTGAGTCCCAAGGATGCTGCCATGTACTGTTTCTTTGCCATGGCATCAATCCTCCTGGAGTCCTTATCTGGGGGGTGTGATGCCAAGGGTATCTTTGCCTTATCACAGGCAGCAGCCTGCACTACCCCAACATGGTTGCATTGCTGGGTAAGGAACTCCGTATCTGAGCTCGAGAGAGTATACCTTTGTCCATTCTCTTGTCACAGGAGGTATAGAATTAGGAGTCTTTAAAATTTTATTGTCCGTTTCCAAAGGACTTATGAAGGAATAGACAGCCTCCTGGACTCTGGGATATCCATTATCTCAACATAGTCAGGCTCCTCCTGATCGTCTACAGCTTCTTCCATAGGAAGCTGAAGAGTTTCAGCCACTTTTTTGTAGAACATAAAATGGGAAGGGGACTCAGAAAGCCTAGGAGGAGAAACCACTGAAGGTCTGTCTGGGGAGACGTCTGGGTCAATGGGCACATCCAGACTTTCATAATCACCATCACTATCCTCATACTCTCCTTCCTCCTCCGGTTCATAAAAATCTTCTAAATTATTATCTGGAACCGGGGGAACCGACCGAACCAAGCCCCTTCCCGATGGTGCCGGTTCGGTCGGAACCGGGGTTAGCGATTGAACAATCCTTATCGCTTTGGCTATTTCATCAGTGGTCGGAGAAAGAAGTTGTGGATCCGCACGCTTATTTATACCTTCTTTTCTTTAACCGAACCGACTCCTCAGAGTTGGTTCTCTCTTTGTCCAAGGAGTTTTGCCCTGGTCAGAGGGCACTCCTTCTGGTTCGGTTGGAACCGAACGGGCTGGCCATCCGGGTCAGCAGACTTCTTGGCCTCCCTTTCCTCAGCCTACCAACTCTTTTCCAGGGTAGCTGCAGGAAAATTCTGCAAATCTGGCAGTCTGAATCGAGGTGGTCAAACCCCAGACACAACACAGGGTGGGGGTCAGCCTTAGAAAAGGCTTCCCCACACACACTACAGTGTTGAAACCCAGTGGGTCCGGTTTTTCTTTTAGGTTTCTCAGACATGGCCAGTCCTAACAAAACTTACCCTTTTTTCGGCAATCCGCCAGGCAAGACACCCTTATCGGTTCCTGACCGTGTTACGGGTCGTGGAAAAAATCATAATGAAATCCGTTTTTTTTTTAGAACCGATAAGGACCGGTTATCACACTCTAAAAGTAGAATAAACTTTTTTGAACAAACCTGATCGGTTCAAACCGAACCGATCCCACGTTTACAAGTACCACACAGAAGAACAAGAAAATAAACCTATCTAGTACTCACGATACCACAGGTAAACGGATTAAATTCGGTCGAAAACCGAGGAAAATGGCACTTTAAGCGACAAACTTGAACCGAGCAAAGGAGAAATCTCCGGAGCGACTGTTCAGTGAGGCGGAGTAAAGAATCTGATGGTTTGAGTTCAAACACCAGCAGACAGAGTCTCAACTGAGCTCGAGCTCAGCGTTCCATGCCTGGCATGGAAAGTTAACTCTTTCATCTCCGGGGCAGTTCAAAGGTTGGACATCACTGCATATGTCAGAATACAGCAAGACTTCATGTTGTTTGAAGAACTGCCTACCATAAGGGACCGAAGGGCCTCACTTCTGGGGCGGCTCTAAGGGAGGAACAGATAGGGAGGAGAAAGAAGAAGGTTAAAAAGAGAAGAATAGAAGGGGAGGCTAGGAGGGGGGAAGACTGCTGTTGGCAATTAGTTAAGGGTTATAAGCTCAGAACCACAAACAAGGGAGCAAGGATACCATTTTGGAATTGAAAGAGAAGGTCAACTGAACTTCTCGCTCAGAATGGACACCAAATGCAGGTTCCCTAACCTCCCGCCTACCCAGTTTTTCCTAGACTCCAGCCGGGAGCTCTTTAATCATTAAGAAGGAAAAACTCTGTTCCAAACGAGAGCTGCCAGCTAGGAGGGAGGAAGCCCACCAGCATTTTGTTAAGTGATAACACAGTATCATGTGAAAGTGTGGGGGGCCGCAGGGGGCACCCCTATACCAAACAGAGAGAGAGCGGGAACTCAATCGGACTCCCTAGAGGCAAGGCAGGGAACACTCTTTAAGGAAATTGGAGTGCTGGATAGCACTACACCTGTAGAGGCTGACATAATAGGATTAAGACTTGCCAGAAGTGGTCTGGAAAAGAGAAGTCGAGCCTCGTAAGGGATTGTCTCTTTAAACTGTGAATTGAGAAGAAATGGCTGGGGAGAACCAAGAGAAGCCCATTAAGGGCAGTCAGAAAGAGTTCCCTCAGGACAGATAAATGAAGCTCGTTCCTCCTATTCTCAGAGGGAAAGATCTGTTCAGAGGATTGGAAAGAGAGCATGTAAAAAAATTTTTTTTTTTTTTTGGCTTAACGGCCCAGGGAGAAAAGGGAGGGATGAGCAGGGATGGGGAGAAGCTGAAGAAGGAGGCCCTTGAGGGGATGGTGGGAGGGATTCAGTAATGAATGGTGAAGATACAAGAGAAGATCAAGAATAACGGTAGGTACGTAATTTTCATATCTTCCCTTGTCAATTTCACCATTCATTACTTGGTGAGTACTAGCCCCTCCCCCTAGAAAAAGGGGGGGGAGAGAGAAAACCCCTGAGGGAACAGACCACTCAGCCTCCTACTGGTGACAAGTAGAGAGGGGGAGACCCTGACCAATAGACAAGAGTCTAAGGTGGGTGAGGAGGAGAAGACACCCCCAAGGGGCTGTGGGAAGGGGGTTGCCCCTGAAGACATCTCCTCGTCCTACGGGAAAATAGGCGGGTCCCCCGGAAGGCAGAGCCAGTCACCCTACGCCGGGCCATGGGTGACAGTCGGGAGAGACTAAGCCATGCCATCCGCCTGATGCAGATCGCTGTCCCAACTAGCCTGGATGCCACCTTGTTGGCGTCATAGGATGCCCTCGCTTGGTGCTCTGCAAGCTCCAGACCCTGTGCAGAGAGGGCAATAGCTTGTCTAGACTGCTCTGAGTCAGGTAGCAAAGCTAAGACCTGAGCCAGCATCGACCACAGATGCCTGTTGTAAGCAGCGTGGTGAGCCTGATGGGAAGAAATGCACAGTAATGCACGACCAGAAGAGAAAACTCTTCGTCCCCACCGGTCGAACTCAGCAGAATCCGAGTCCGGAGGCCTGTCATGCACTGGGCGGTGAAGCCCAGAAGGAGTATCTAGGGATGTCAAACCCGAAGGTGGGTGAGGTAGAGAACCTAGAGACTCTTGGGGGGCACAATACAGTCTCCTGGGGCTGGAGAAGGAGTGGCTGGAGACTGCCAGGTGCGGATAGACGCTTCCTGGAAGGGAATCAGCCAGGAAGGCACCACCAAATGGCGGGCACTGAATTCACTGAGGAAAGCACGCATCTGCCACTCGGTATTGTCTCTACGAACGTAGGAAATATGAAGCTCCGAGACCATCCTCGAAAGGAAACGCTGATAGTCAGTGAAGTCAGCGTCAGAGGAAAGGTGGACAGGAAGTTCCTCTTCCTCAGTTAAGGAGGACGAGGAGGAAGTGGAGCTCGAATGCCCAGAAGACTCCTGCGATGGGGGGGAGACAGGCGAAAAACCTGTTCGTCCATGGCCCTAACATAGGACGGGAAGGCCGCCGCAGTAGCTCTGAACATCTCCCAAGTTAATGGCCCAGTGGGCCCCATGGGCCTGGGAGAGAGGGGGGTGGTTGCAGAGGGATGGGTGAAGGGCACCTAAAAGCACATGCCTAGCCTCTGCCAGAGCTCTGGGATCCAGGTAGCGATGCCGCCAAAACTGGGGACCCTGTGATCATGCCGGGTTGCGTAGAAGAGAGGAAAGGAGGCAACTCCGGAAAGCGCCCTGAAGGGGCATCTCCCCTGTGGCACACCTGGGATTGCATGAGTCCAGAAGGGCAACCCTCAGAACCGCCACTAGAAGGCACTTTAGAGACCTTCAGAGAGAGGTGAGGATCAGCGCTACGACTCCTCCCCGCACCCCGCAGGGTGGTGGGGGCTTGTCGCTGCTCTCGACCACTACCCCTCAACCCTCCGGACCCCGAAGCAGCCCTCTTCCTCGAAACCAGCGGTGGAGGTCCCTGCTCAGCAAGGCCCCGAAGGGCACCTACTGAAGCAGGGTCCTCCTCCCTCTGCTAAAGGACCCGAGCAGCACCGGAAACGGCGGCTGCCTGGGACCTACCAGAAGAGGGAATCCCTTCTAGAAATCCCGAAGGGTCCACCACAGATGACTCCAGGTCACCCCTAGCCGTGGAGCCATCCAGGCTGACCAGCTCTGGGGAGTCCGGGAGATGGATACTGGACCATCTAGCCCTGCGGCCTACAGGAGGTTCAGAGCCAGAGGACTCTAGCTGCTGGTCTGTGTCCTCACCTGAGTCGTGCCCCTCTGAGGAGGGGTCAACAAGGGAAGACTGCAAACCAACCACAGCAGGAACCTGCCCCGAGGTGGCACCAGGCCTGGTACCGCTGTAGGCCGCGATGAGCAACACGTCCGCCGAGTCATCCATCCCCTTGGCGGTGCCCGGTTCCCGGGCCGCACCGCGAATGGTGCTGCTCGAGTACCTGACACCCACCATGGCGCCAAGATCTGGCGTGGCACCGCGCGTGTCCCCGGCACCGCGAACGGCGCCGAGGCCCAGAGCAGCACCACTGATGGCACCACCCGAGTCCCCGGCACTGCGAACGGCACCGAGGCCCAGTGCGGCACCGCTGACAGTGTCGTCCGAGTCCCCGGCACCGCGTACGGCGATGACACGAAAGGCAGCACTGCCGCCGAAGCCACCCGAACCCACGGCGACGCGACCCACAGCGACACCGCTGACAGCACCGCCAGAGTCCCCGGCGCTGCGAATGACACCCAGGCCCAGTACGGCACCGCCTATGGCCTCGACCGAGTCGCCGGCACCATGAGAAGCGGAAGACTCCACGGCGAGGAAAGACGGTAACGAGGGCCCACCAGCGCAGGGCCGCGACACCGGGGGAGCCTGTACCTCCGAGGAGGTGACTGCTGGGACAGCGCCAACAGTGCGACCCCGGTTGGGATCACACCGTTCCTCTGGCGCTAAAGAAGAAACCTCCTCCTTGGCAAGGCTGGAAGTGGAGGAGGTTTCCTCGCCGGGCTGTATAGACCCAGGAGGGACCCGGAGGAAAGGTCGAGATCTGGCCTGGGAAGCCCTAGGCTTACGTCCTCCGAAAGTCGGCGGAGTCGCCTACTCGCAACGCCAGCGGACTTCTAAAACACGGCGGTCCATGGAGAAGCAGGCGTGGCAATGGTCCATATCATGGTAGGGTCCCAGGCACCGGAGACAAACATCATGACGGTCCGTGATGGAAAACTGCCGGCCACAAGGGCACCGACGCATAGGGGCATGGCCCGTCTTAGACTTACTCTTTGCCCCCGAACCAGACATGATGCTAAATAAGCAAGCAAAAACACAGAAAAGGCTCAGCATCGTCAAAAGAAAAAATAATAATGGAAAGGTCTTACCAGTCGACGCCGCCGAGAAAATACCGGGATGAAGGAGCGTCGAAATAAATTCACAGGCAGCCCTATGACGCAGTAAACTAACGAAACGCGCAGAAGCAGGTGCAGCCTGACGCAGGAGAAACAGAACTGGATGGAGGAGAGTCTGGGCGCTTAACGGCCGCACTCGCACGTAGAGAGTCACCCGGGGGCGCTACGCACCGACTCCTCAAAAAAAAAAGCCCGTGGCTGGTGTGCACCTCCGCCACCCAACAGTAATGAATGGTGAAGACTGACAAGGAAGATACTAGGTTCTGAGAGGGAGGGGAAGGTCAGAATACAACAAGACTCCATTAGAAGAAACATTACTAAGGTAATTTTTTCTTCAAAAAACATGAAGTCTTGCTGTATTCTGACATATGCAGACTACTAAGCAGTACCTCCATGGAGGAGGGACAGAACCTACTTTGGAAATAGGCTCTGAAGTACTGCTGTGTCAAACTGAGCATCACTCCTAGCATGGATATCCAGAGAGTAATGCTTGGTGAATGTATGTATGTATGTACTGTTTTCCAGGTGGCTGCTTGACAAATTTCTAAGAGAGGACTATCCCTGGCAGCAGCCAGGGAAGCAGCTGTACCTCTAGTGGAATGAGCCCTCAGGCCTGAGGGTGGAGTTCTACCCAGTTTCTCATAGCAGAATTGTATACCAGAAACAATCCACCTGGCAATAGATCTCTTAGTGGCAGGTTTGCCCTTACCAACCTCTCCATACGTTAGGAACAACTGGAGGGATTCAAACCTGTGACCCTTGGTGCGCTCTATGTAGTAGCTCAGGGCCCTTTTAACATCTAAGCTGTGTGGCCTCCTCTCTCCAGAGGAGGAATGGTCAGTGAAAAAAACAGGGAGAGACAGACTAGCTGAGGTGGAAATCTGAAACCACTTTAGGCAAAAACTTTCTGTTAGTTCTTAGGACCACTTTATCTCTATGGAAAGAGATGAAATCAGGTTCCACTGACAGGGCTTGCAATTCACTGATACGCCTGGCAGAGGTAATGGCCACCAAAAACACAGTTTTCCAAGTCAAGTACTTAAGCTCTGCAGAGGACAAAGGCTCAAAGGGGGGTGGTTGCATAAGCTGAGCAATGCAAACATTAACTCATTATCTCCTAGCTGACGCCTGTAGTCAGTAAAAAAACACTGGTGTGTCCTGAGTACGTCTGCAGAAGTCGGCTACTGACTCCCAGTGTGCCCAAGCAACGTCTGGAGAAGTCACTAATATATTTTAATATATAGTGTAACAGAATATAATATATTTGACTGCATAGCACCGTTGGAAAGGTAATGTTATGCTGAACAACTTTGTCACTGATATTTTGTGCACATCATGCATACTTTAGGAGTTATTTGCATTTGTTTATGGTATGGTGTGTATGGCTTATGTTGCCTGTTTTAGTGAAAAATATTTTTTTGCTGTTTCAACCAGTTTAAAATAACAACAAAATTACATATTATTATTTGCACACCACCATTGGGAAGGTAATGTTCTGCTGAACAACTTTGCCACTGATATTTTGTGTATATCATGTATACTTTTGGAGTTATTCACATTTGTTTATGGTATGGTGTGTGGGTTGACATGTTTTCCATCAAGATTCACCTAAGCAGCTTGAATAAAATTCACTTTTTGGCACTTCAGTAGGTATAAAATAAAACCGTATTGATTACAACTGGTTGCATAGCACCATTGGAAAGGCATTTTGTGCTAATCAACTTTCATGCTGATACTTTGTGTGTATCATGTATACTTTTGAGTTATACGCATTTGTTTATGATATGGTGTGTGGTTGAGATTCAGCCCTCAAATCTCACCAAAGCACCTTGACTAAAATGGGGAAAATTACGCTTTATAGTAAAAGATATCTTTTAACTAACATAATATTAAAACACCATCTAATGTCTGTATGCTTAATTTGGTGTTGATATTTTACATATTTTCCAACAAAAATGGCTTATGTTGCACTTTTTAGTGAAAAAATATTTAGTTTGCTCTTTCACCAGCATAGAAAAAAACTAAATTACTTATTATTACATGCATGCCACCATTGAAAGGCAATTTTGTGCTGAATAACTCTGCCACTCATACTTTGTGTCTAGCATATACAGTTATTGAGCTATTAGCATTTGTTTGCAACATGCTGACTATGGCTTGATTTTGCTTAGAAAGGCCCAGGATTCACTGTTAAAAGTATACAGGAGATTCAGGAGACAAGTGGTGTAATCTCAGAGTGAGCCTGTGGAGGCAATGAGTTAAGGTCCCAAGCAGGAGCACGATCCCTAAAGGGGGGATTGGTGTGAAGCAATCCCTTGAAGAACTTACAAAACACAGGATGGGCTGACAGAGGGGATGGCTTGCCTACTGACAGGAAAGCAGAAACAGCTGTCAAATGCACTTTAAGGGTAGCTGGCCTAAGGCCTAGGCCATTAAGATGGACCATATAGTCCAGAACCGTAGGCAACTCAGCAGAATCTGGAGAAATATTTTTCTTAGAACACCAAATGCTGAATCTTTTCCATTTGGAGTTGGAAGTCTTTCTGGTGGAAGGCTTTCGAGAAGCCTTAAGGAAATCCAGAACCCCCTTGGGAAAGATGCAGATCAGCAAACTCTTAACTCTTCAAGAGCCATGCCTTGAGATTGAGAGACCGAACATTCGGGTACCAAATCCTCCCCCGAGAGGATGTGAACAGGTTGTAATTCCTGGGATGAGACAGGGGAAGGTGGATGGCTAGGGACAGCAACAGGGAATACCAGGGCTGTCTGGCCCAGTCTGGAGCAATCAGAATCACGTTGCATGGTTGTGACCTTATCTTGACTAACACTTTGAACAGGAGAGGGAAAGGGGGGAAAAGCATACAGAAATTTCCCTTCCCAATTCAGGATCAGAGCATCCAGGGGGACCCAGCCCAAGACTGGGGGTCTGCAACAAAAGAGAGGAAGTTGGTGATTGTCTGGGGCTGCAAAAAGATCTATCTCTGGAGTGCCCCATCTCGAGAAAATCGCTTTCAAAACTAGAGGATCTAGGGTCAGGGATATTCTGCTCAGAGCATCTGCTAGGACATTGTCCTTCCCTGGGAGGTGAACTGCTATCAGAGAGGTTTGCAGGGGAATAGGCCAGGGACCACAACTTCATTGCTTCTGTGCACAAGGCCATAGACCAAGTGCCTCCCTGCTTGTTGATGTACCACATGGTGGTGGTGGTGTCTGTTCTGACCTGGACCACCTTGTTCTGCACAGATTTGGAAAAAGCTTGCAGTGCCAAAAACACTGCTCTGAGTTCCAAGAGATTGATGTGAAGCAGAGATTCCTGAGGTGACCACAGTCCTTGGATGGTAAGATCCCCCAGATGGGCTCCCCAGCCCAGCAGGGAAGCATCTGTGGCGAGTATCACTGAATGAGACTGAGTGACAAAAGGAACCCCTTCTCTCAAGTTGCCCTGATCCTGCCACCATTGCAAGGCCTAGATCAGGGTTCGAGTCACTGGGACTAGTTTGGTAAGGGAATCCTTTCTTTGGGACCAGAAGGCTCTTAGGTGGAACTGAATGTCCCTCATCTGGAATCTTGCTCCTTGGACCACTGCTGTGGAAGCTGCCATGTGGCCCAGAAGCTGAAGGAAATGCCTTGCTGGTCGAGACACCTGCAGGGTGAATGAAGAGGCCAGTTCCATAAGGGTCCTTGCCCTTTCCAGGGGAAGGAAGGCTCTTGCCTTTATTGTATCCAGCTCTGCCCCTACGAAAGTGAGGAGCTGTACTGGTTCGAGAACTGACTTTGGGAGGTTGAGAAGGAATCCTAAGGAAGTGAGCACTTGCTGAGTCATTTGCAAATGTGACTTGACTTGGTCTGGAGACTGACCTACTATGAGCCAGTCGTCCAAGTATGGGAAGATGGAGATCTTTTATCCTTAGGAAAGCAACCACTACTGCCAGGCACTTTGTGAAAACCCTGGGGCTGATGTTAGGCCAAAGAGCATTGTTCTGAATTGATAGTGGCCTGAGGGCAACTCAACCTGAGGTACTTTCTGTGGAGCACCTGATGGGAATGTGAAAATAGGCATCTTTGAGGTCCAGAGAGGCTAGCCAGTCCCCTGGCCTTAGAGAGGGAAGGATTATTCCCAGAGTCACCATTTTGAACTTTGGTTTTAAAAGGTGTTTGTTCAGATATCTTAGGTCCAGGATGGGCCGCCATTCTCCTGTCTTTTTGGGGGATAGGAAGTACCTGGAGTACAAATCCTTTGCCCTTGTGTAGGGTGGGAACGCTCTCTATGGCTCTGAGAGCTAGGAGGGAAGAAACCTCTGCCACTAAGGCAAGGGTCTCTGATGGATTTGCAGGTGGAAAGGATCTGGTTCTCATCTTGGGAAATTTTGAAGCTGAGAACAGTCCCGGTTTATACTACTTCCAGGACCCACTTGTCTGAAATCAGAGACTTCCAGTCCTGGACAAAGTAAGCCAGCCTGCCCCCTACTGGTATTGGAGAATCGGCCCGGACAGACCCATCAGGGTGTCTGCTTGGCAGGGGCTTTAGGCTGAGGGGTGGATGCAGGCCTGCTCATCCCCCTTCTGCCTCTCCCTCTAAAGAACCCCCTCTGAGAGTAAGAGGAGGAGGCCTGAGCTTGGTAAAAAATCCTTTGGAAAGGCCTGCCCCTGGACTGCTGCTTTTGAGGAGTAGCTTGCCTTTCTTTGGCCTGAGCCCTCCTGTAAGTGGTCCTGTACTCGTCCATCTTTTTCATGTAGTTCTCTGTCTGCTCCCCAGAGAATTACCAATAACAGGGAAATCCATGGCCTTAGCCTGGGTATCCTGTGATAGACTAGTACATCTGAGCCAACCCATTCTCCGAAGAGCCACAGATGTAGCCACGACTCTTGATGAAACATCACTGGAGTCCACAGCAGCATGAAATTGTACTTTGGATGCCTCAATCCCATCTGCAGCCACCTGCTTCAGCTCCTTGGCAAGCTGGTCAGGGGCCTATTTAGCCAGAGCCAGCACAGTGTCCCACCTGGACTTCTGGTATCTAGCTGTGTAGGCCATATAGTTAACCTGCCTGAGTCCCAAAGATGCTGCCATGTACTGTTTTTGCCATGGCATCAATCTTCCTGGAGTCCTTGTCTGGGGGTGGATGCCAAGGGATATTTGCCTTATCACAGGCAGCAGCCTGCACTACCCCAAATGGCTGCATTGCTGGGAAAGGAACTCCGTGTCTGAGCCTGAAAGAGTATACCTTTGTCCATTCGCCTGTCCACAGGAGGTATGGAATTAGAGTCTTAAGAATTTTATGTGTCTGTTTCCCAAAGGATTTGTGGAGGGGAACAGACAGTCTCCTGGACTCTGGGATGTCCATCTCAACAAAATCAGGCTCCTCCTGATCCTCTACTACTTCCTCCACAGGAAGCTGGAGGGTCTCAGCCACTTTTTTGTAAAACATAAAGTGAGACGGGGACTCAGAAAGCCTAGGAGGAGAAACACCTGAAGGTCTGTCTAGGGAGATGTCCGGGTCAATAGGCACATCCAGACTTTCATAATCACCATCATCATCCTCATACTCTCCTTCCTCCTCCTCTGGTTCATAAAATTATTCCAAAGTGTAATCCGGAACCAGGGGAACCGACCGAACCGAACCCCTGCCAGATGGTGCCGGTTCAGTCGGAACCGAAGTAAGCAATTGCACTATCCTTATCGCCTTGGCTATCTCATCGGCGGTTGGAGTATGAATTTCTGGGTCCGAACCAGACAATTTATCTTTCTTTTCTTTACCGAACCGACTCTCAGAATCGGCTCTCCTTTGCCCTAAGAAGTATCGCCTGGTCAGAGGGCACTCTTCTGGTTCGGTCGGAACCGAACCGGCTGGCCATCCGTGTCAGCGGACTTCTCGGCCTCCCTTTCCTCAGTCTACCATCAATCTCTTTCCAGGGTAGATTTGGGAAATTCTTACAAATTTGGCAGTCTGAATCGAGGTTGTCAAACCCCAGACACTAAACACAGGTGGTGTGGGGATCAGCCTTGGCAAAGACTTCCCCACACACACTGCAGTGTTGAAACCCAGTGGGCCTGTTTTTTTCTTGGGTTTCTCAGACATGGCCAATCCTAACCAAAACTTACCATTTTTCCGGCAATCCGCCAGGCAAGACTGCCCTATTGGTTCCTGACCGTGTCACGGGTCTTGGAAAAAAACGTAATAAAATCCGGTTTTTTTTTTTAGAACCGATATGGACCGGTTACCACACTCTAAGTAAATCACAAACTTTTTTACCTGAAAACTGATCGGTTCAGCCGAACCGATCCACAATTTACAAGTTCCACACAGAAACTATACAGAAAAGCTATCTAGTACTCACGGTACCACAGACAGAGACTTAAACCGACTGATCAGTAACAGCAATACGGTAGAAACAGAGCGAAAAAACGACACTTTAACCGACTTTTTTGAACCGAGCAAAGGAGAAATCTCCGGAGCGACTGTTCAGTGAGGCGGAGTAAAGAATCTGACGGTTGGAGTTTAAACAGCAGCAGACAGGGGCTTCAACCGAGTTTGCGGTGAACATTCCATGCTGGCCATGGAAAGTTTAACTCTTTGTTCTCTGGGGCAGTTGAAAGGCAAGACTTAACTGCATATGTCAGAATACAGCAAGATTTCATGTTGTTTGAATGAAATTCAGCAAAAGAAGACACTCAGTGCCGTAGGACAGAAAAGAGACAGGAAGCAGTACCAAAGAAAGAAAAAAATTACTCACCTGTAGTAATCTTGTTTCTTCCAAAGGGATTCACTAATATTATTACTCTTGCAGTGCCCCTTTAAATCAGCACTGCCCCGGAGCCAAATAGAATGCTATGTTAATCATGGAATATTTAGCTCGTGCATCTCTTTTCAAACTGCCCAATATCAACTGCCTACATTCTACCTCAGATTTCTTAGAAGCTGGCAAAGAGGCCATAATAACATATAGATAGATAAATATAGGAAAAAAGGGTGCCCCAACTGGGGCAACTAGTAAATATTAACCATAGGACCAATAGAATTTAATGTTCCCTTTTTTCTTATAGTCAGATATACCCAAGAAAAAGAACTTATAAGTTACAAGACATTACTAGGAAGTGCCAGTAGATGGCATATCACTCCAAGTATAGATATGTATATAATCAGCTGTGGAGAGGATTTGTCTATTCACTGATTCTGAAGGGGAGGAAAGGGCGGTGAGTAATATTAGTGGATCCCGTTGGAAGAAACAAGATTACTACAGGTGAGTATTTTCTTCTAACCCCAGGAATCCACTAATATAATTACTCTTGCAGACTATGCAGCAGTACCTCAAGGAGGTGGGCAAGAATCTATTTTGGAAAAAGACTCTCCAAAACTGCTGTGCCAAATCTGGCATCACTCCTGGACTGGGTGTCCAGGCTATAGTGCTTAGTGAAGGTGTGGACTGACCTCCAGGTAGCTGCTTTACATATTTCCATTAAAGGTACCTCTCAGGCAGCAGCTGTGCCCCTTGTAGAGTGGGCCCTAAGACCAGAGGGTGGTACCTTACCTGCCTTTGAGTAACAAAACTGAACACACTGAACTATCCATCAAGAGATAGTTCTCTTTGAAGCAGGAGTCCCTTTACCTACTTCCCCATAGGTGAGGAACAGTTGTTGTCTGTCCTGCCTATGGTCTTTGGTATGAGTCATGTAATGACTCAGTGCTCTTTTTACATCCAAGCTGTGCAATCTACACTCATCTGAGCTAGAGTGTTCAGTAAAGAAAACTGGTAATGTTATAGACTGGTTCAAATGGAAGTCAGAAACTACCTTGAAGAGGAACTTCTTAGTTCTCAACACTACCTTGTCCCTGTGAAAAGAAACAGTCTTTTTTTCACACAAAGGGCCTGGAGCTCACTTATCCTCCTGGCAGAAGTGATTGTCACCAGAAAGACTACCTTCCAGGTAATAAATTTAAACTCTGCAGATGCCATAGACTCAAAGGGCAGAAGCATAAGCTGGGCAATGCAAATGTTAAGGTCCCATGCTGGCACTGGTTCCCAGTGAGGGGGAAACGAATGAGAGAGCCCTTTAAAGAACCTTTTGAATATAGAATTTGATGCCAGGGAGGTATCCTTTCCAGCTGAAAGGTAAGCTGAAACTGAAGTCAGGTGCACCTTCAGAGTTGAGTGCTGCAACCCCAGGGAGTGCAGATGAGACAAGTAATTCAGGAGGGTTGGGATGCCAGCATGGGCTGGGACTATACCCTTATTACTGCACCAAGTGGAAAATCTTTTCCATTTAGAGGCATAGATTTTCTTAGTGGAACGTTTCCTGTAGCCCCTAAGGACTTCTAAAACTCCTTCGGAGAAATGCCAGTCTGCATATTCTAAGTCCTCAAGAGCCAAGCCTTGAGGTTGAGAGACCTGAGATTGGGGTACACTACCTTCCCCTGAAAGGAAGTCAGCAGATTGTACCTCTGAGGGAGGTGAATCGGCTTGTTCACCGACATTGAAAGCAGTAGGGAGTACTAAGGCTGTCTTGCCCAGTCTGGGGCGACCAGAATCATCAGAGCTGGTTGAGATCTGAGCTTGATGAGTACCCTGAATATCAATGGGAAAGGAGGAAAGTCGTAAAGATGCCTGCCCATCCAATCCAGGCTCAGGGCATCCATGGGAACTGTCCCTTTCACTGGGGCCCTGCAATAATAGAGGTGCAAGTGGTGATTTTAGTGGGATGCAAAGAGATCTATTTCTGGGTTCCCCCGCTTCCTGAATAGGGCATTCACCACTTGTTTATTCAATGCCCATTCATGATATGCCTGGTTTATTCTGCCCAAGGCATCTGCCAATGTGTTGTCCTTGCCGGGCAGGTGAACTGACTGCAGAGAGGCATTTAGAGAGGAAGCAAGGCTCCATATCTTCATTGCCTCTGTACACAGCGGAGTGGACCTTGTCCCTCCTTGTTTGTTGATGTAATACATTGTTGTGGTATTGTCTGTTCTGACTTGTACCACCTTTCCCTGTCTGAGATGAGAGAAAGCCTGAAGAGCCAGATACACAGTTCTTAGCTCCAGCAGATTTATGTGCAGTAGTGAGTCTGCACTCTCCCAAGTACCATGGATGGTGTGATCCCCTAAATGAGCACCCCATATTAGCAGGGAAGCATCTGTTGTGAGTACGAGAGAGCAAGGCTCCTGCAGAAATGGAACCCCTTCCCTTAAATTTTCCAACTCCCTCCACCATTGAAGGGCCTGTAGCACTGTTTTTATGACTGGTACTGACCTTGAGAGGGAGTTCCACCTTTGGCACCAGTGTGCTCTGAGGTGGAACTGAATATCTCATATCTGAAACCTGGCACCTATGACTGTGCTTGTTGCTGAAGCCATGTGTCCTAACAGTTGAAGGAAGTGTCTTGCTGGCTTTGGCCTGCCTAGGGCAAATGAGCTTGCCAAAATCCGATTGCTTTCTGCCCTCTCCTGAGGGAGAAAGGTTCTTCCCACTACTGTACCCAGTTCTGCAACTATGAACTGCAGAACCTGTACAGAGTCAGGACTGACTTTTTGGTGTTGAGGAAGAATCCCAGGGAGAGAAGCAGATCCTGGGCTACCTGAATGTGGTCTGACACCTGCTGGTGGGATCTTCCTATGATTAGCCAATCGTCCCGGTAAGGAAAAACTGTGACACCCAACCTTCTTAGGTGTGCCACTGCTACTGCTATGCACTTGGTAAAGACCCTTGGTGCAGAGGTGAGGCCAAAGGGAAGTGCTGAGAACTGATAATGACCTGAAGGGAGTCTGAATTCGAGACACTTTCTGTGTGACTCCCTTATGGGAATATGTGTCCTTTAGATCCAAGGAGGTTAGCCAGTCCCCTTTTTGCAGAGTTGGCAAAATCATTGCCATTGTGACCATCTTGAGCCTGGGTTTTACCAGGTACTTGTTTAGCAGTCTGAGGTCTAGTATAGGCCGTCACACTCCATTCTTTTTTGTTGTTAGAAGTATCTTGAATAAAACCCTTGCCCGCTTTGGTTGAGAGGAACAAGCTTGACTGCTTTTGCCAGCAGTAAAGCCTGTACCTCCTGCTCCAGCAGTTTTCTTTCCGAGAAAGGAGCTGGTGTAAACTATTTTAACCTTGGAGGAAGGGACTTGAAACAGAGGGAGAGACCCTGACTCACTATTTCCAGGACCCACTTGTCTGTGGTTATTTTCAACCACTCCTGAAAATAATGGGTGAGTCTGCCCCCTACAGGAAATGGAGAGGCAGCCTGAGTGGAAAAGTCAAGGGTTCTGCTTTGCTTGCTGCTGAGGCTGGGCAGATTGGGATCCTCTCCTGGAACCCCTTCTGCATCTAGCTCTGTAAAAACCAATCTGTTGTGCTTGGTACTGCTGCTGGGAAACAGCCTGTACGTGAAAGAAAGGCCTCCTAAAAGAGGACCTACCCCTGCCTCCCCTAGCATAGGATGAAGTGGAAGGAGAGGCTCTATCTCTGGTGGAATTGCTCCTAAAACTAGCTTTGTATTCATCTACGTTTTTCATATATGCCTCAGTCTGGGCACCAAAAAGAGAGTGGCCTTCGTCTGGGAAGTCCATAGCCTTACTATGGGTGTCCTGGATGAGATTAGTAGCCCTCAGCCAGGCAAATCTCCTTAATACTATGGTACCAGCCATTCATCTAGCAGCTATATCATTTGTGTCAACTGCCATTTGAAACTGGTACTTGGAAGCCTCCAAGCCCAGTTTTGCTATGTCCAGCAGTTCTGACAGTGTTAAAGAGGGATTAGCCTCAGCATTATCTACCACCGACTGTCAGAGAGCCTTCTGATAGAGGGCTGCATAAGCCTGGTAGCTGGCTTGGCGTACTGCCAGGGATGCTGAAAGTTATCCCTTTTCTGCCATGCTGTCCACCTTCCTCAAATCCTTCTCAGGTGGGTGAGAGGATAAGGAAGTTTTAGCCTTTTCACAGGCAGCCTGCTGAACAATACCTTGGTGGCCCGGGTGATTGAACAGAAACTCAGCCCCAGAGCTTTTAAGCTGCTATTTCTTGTCACACTTTTTATCAGTGGGTGTGACAGTATTGGGAGACTTAAGGATTTCCAGAACATCCTTTTTAAAGAATTTGTACATAGGCAGGAGGAGACTTTTAGTGGGTGTCAGCCCCATGAGCTCCATATATTGTGTCTCTTCTTCATCCTGGATCTCTTCAGCTGTTTGCAGATCCAGGGTTTCTAACATTTTTTAACAAAAGAAAAATGGGATGAGAAATCCTCTGTGGGTCAGGGTGGAGAACCAAACTCTTGCTCTGGTGAGACCTCAGGTTCAATACCCTCCTCATCCTGATCATCCTCCTATGTCACTGTAGTAGGCAAAAGAGGGGCAACAGCAGTTGCTTTTTCAGCAGTAGTAAGCACAGACTGCTGAGGGGGTATTAAGCCCCGCAGCATCTGGAGTAAGGCTAAAGCCTGAGTAAAATCAGCAAGAGAAGGAGCAGGAATGGGTACATGAGGGACCCCTTGAGGCGTTTCAGCCAGGGTTTCAGTGTGCTTTGTTTTCTTCAATTTGTTGGCAGGCACCAGGTAGTCAACCAGTTCTTTGCCTCTCTTGTCAGAGCCCTCACCCTTATCTGAGGTGGATTCGGAGGCTCTGGAAGGAACAGCCACAGCCTTAGAGGGGGTGGACTGGTTAGAGCCCATGGACCCGGCCTCTAGTCTCCTTTTAAGCCTCTCCCTGCATTTTTCCACTGTCTTGTCAGGGAAAGACTTACAAATATCAAAATTTTCAGTGACGTGCTACTGCCCAAGGTAGATCAAGCAAAGATCATGCTTATCTGTCTTGGCAAACACCTCTGCACACTTCAAGCAATTCTTAAAACCAGGAGGTCCTGTTTTCTTTTTTGGCTTATCTGACATTTTAGGAAACAGGAACTGGGAACTGACAAAATAAGGCTAAATTTAAATACATGCGGTCGGTTCTGATAGAAATAGTGATTGGTTCAGGAACCGATAAAGTGAAAAAAAAACCTAGTGGTTCTGATCGGATCAGGAACCGAGAAACCACTGGGGGAACCGGTAAACTTCGGTTCAAAAGTGGTTAAGACTTAATAAAATTAAAGAATAAAGTAACTGGAACCCTCTAGAAAGGTTCTGATTAAATACAGAAAAGGATCGGTTGCCCCTCGGTTCAGAGGAACTGCGAGGAACCGATAAATGAACCTAAATTTAAAACTGTGAGGTAAAAAACACTAAAGAACAATGACACTATGTAGTAATGAAAATATAAAACAAAAATACTTAAGGTTTTTTGTTCTATGCACTACAGGAATCTGTCAATTGAGAGAGACTTCCAGGGCGTCTGAACTTTGCAGTGGAGAGAAGAAATCCGACGTAGAATGCAGGCAGTTGACACTGGGCAGTTTGAAAATAGATGCACAAACTAAACATTCCATGATTAGCATAGCATTCTATTTGGCTCTGCAGCAGTGCTGATTTAAAGGAGCACTGCAAGAGTAATATTATTAGTGGATTACTGGGGTTAGAACCAGCAGAGAGATGACGCAGAATGGGAAAAAAGGCAGCGGCAAGGTGGGACCCACGGGAAGAAAAAACAGCTCACAGCTGTAGCTCCCAAAGCCACCTCAATGGCAGGAAAAACAGAACAGAGGTGTGCAGGGGGCTGACGTTGGTTACTGGCCAGTCCACGAACGCCACGTCATACATCTGCCTCCTGGGCAGCCCATCAAAAATACTGGCCCCTTAGCTCTAAGCTCCAAAAGCTTTGGCTCATATGGGGTCATAGTGCCTCCAGCATAGACCCAAATGTGGTACTAAATGGTGAAGATTGATTATTTGAAGATCGCCTTTTTCAGCTTTGCTACTAACTCTCCAGCTCAAACTCACCACTGCTCCCTATATTCCTCCCTGTCCATTCCCCCAACCCTCTTGTCACCAGTTCCATTGTGTCTCCATTTCCAATACGGGTTTGGGTCCCTTCTTTCATATGTCACCTCACTCCTCTCTCCCAAACCCCTCTGCCTCATACTCCCTCAACTCCTGGGACCCTCGCACCTTCTCCCTGCCCCACCCACATTCCTCTGCTGGGCTGTCCCACTTTCTCCTGTTGCCTTCCCTCCCTCTGGAAACTGCTCCCCTCCTCTCTCCATCCCCCCCCAGCACCACCTTAAACTTCTCCCTGTCATCTCCTGCTCCTTCCAGCCCTCTACTTGATCTCCCCTGTGAAGTCATATCATCAATGTGCTTGGGTTCCACCTGAGTCTGTCTCTGCTTACATAAGTCTCTTCCCAGCAACTACTTCTTTTTTTAATACTTTATTTTTAAAAAATGTTTGTGATACAATATACACCATACAGCGTATTTCACATCAGAAACCACATGTTATACATCACAATCAGAAAGTATTTTAAAGCGTAAATTACGACTATACAGTATTATGGTCCAATCCTTTCTGGTGAATAACAACTTACATCTATTCAAGGATTTAATTCTACGGTAGGATAATAATGTAGAAAATGCCGCTCTCACCCAACTTTTACATGTAAGGCTATCTGCCATTATTTCCACCCCTAGTAGGATTCAGTAAGGATGGAAAGCCGAGTTATCCTAAATAGTAATACTAAACCAGGATCTAACGAGGTTGCCTGGACTCAATTAAGTTGCATTGCACCCCTACCACAAATGCTAGACCTGCTAACAAACAGGAAGACAGGTTATGGAAATAGAGAATCAAAATAAGTTCACGAACTGAGTGGGGTATTATATCCCCTTCATTTGTAGTATCTCAGAATAGGCAGGAAATTCAGATTTAGACAGTAGCACCAACGTGGCAAACTTAATAACAATAGTAAATCTCAGCAAGATTCAGACAATCAAGAAATAGATGGATATAAATTTCTCCATTTAAGCAATCTAGTAGAACTTAAATCATGTAGGACTGACCAAAGTTCAATCACTAGTGTCCGAATCAGAGTTTATGTCCAGATCTTTCTCCTGAGTGTGGCCTTCCAGCAATTTAGAGGCCAGGGCTGCAGCCGAATCAGGATCCGTCAGGATATGGGTTTTACCAGAGTGTTTGATCTGCAGTCTAGCAGGAAACAGGAGCTGGGCGTCGATGCCGTTTTCAAGCAGGTGTTTCTTCATTAGTTGTAGAGCCTTCTTCTTGGTCTGGGATTGAGAGGAAATGTCCAGAAAAAAGACGATTTTGCTGCCCTCCCATATCAGGCCCCCCTGTTGCCTAGTGGCGCGTAGTAGTGGAATTCGGCTCTCTGAGCTCGATATCGTGGCGATTGCAGTCAAAGGGCGTGAGGTCCCAGAGCCTTTCCGAGAGCGCATGGGGATGGCAAATGCTTTTATCACCGAAATCCCTGAGTCAGCAGGCAGTAAGGCAAGGTCAGCAAATATTAATCTGTTTATCGCTGCTTGTATTTCAGAGTTGAAGGGAAATCGTGGTGGCAAACCCACTATGCACACATTCGCTTGTCTCTGAATGTTTTCAAGAGATTCTAGCTTATCCCGGAGAAAGGCAAGGTCTTGAGCAAACGTGGTGTTTTTAACTTGCTGTTGGCCTGACTCCGCTTTAAGGGCCTATATTTCATCATCATTCCCCCTTACTTTTTCATTTAGGTCCTTAAACCGAGACTCCATGGCAGCCAGTCTGCGATTCGTTTCTTCTCTATTTTCCTGAATTTTGTGTAGAAGAGCCATTATCTGTGGGTTGGGGGATTTAGTCGCTTGTGTCTCTGCGGGTACGGAGGTTCCCAGGCCTGTTCCTCGCTGTGTTGGCGGTGTAGAGAGAAAGGCATCTATGTGATGCGCTGCATGCTTTTGATCCTTCTTCGGACGACCTTCAGACAGGATTTTTTTATTTTTAAATTATCATCTTCACTGGAGATAGATTTAGTTAGGCTTTCGAGTCTTGCTTGAGCAGGAGCCATGCATTAAGCGTCCGCCATGTTGGGTGCTCAGCAGCACCCCCCCAACTACTAACACTGATTTTATTAATACTGCACTGGCACTTTTTTGTACATCAGTGCTGCTAGTTGACCACAGTTTTGGCTCCTCTAAATGTTACTGTACTTTCACACTTGTTACTTTTGTATACTTTTTGCATCTTTCTTTGTACCATTTCATTGATGCTGTGTACGCTGTATTATTTAACTCCCCTTTCCCCTGGGTCGTACCTGCCAATGAGCCTTGGCTCAGTGTGCCCTTCCTGGTTACCAACTGTCAAATAAACAAATGTATAAATACAGTACTGAATGTATGTAATTAGAGCATTTGTTGTTTGACAAAAAAACAAACAAAAAAAAAAACACACACAAATCCAAGAGAGCTATGAAACAACTTTAGTTAATTTTATTGAAAATCCTAAAAATCAGTATGTACAACATAGAAAATAGATTCAATTTTATTCCTTCAGTTGTTTGGAAAATATATCTACACACTGAAATGGACAGCGACATCACAAAGTGTACAACAGCACATACATTCGTAAGCAAGCTGGGGTAAGCAACCCCACCTCTATAAATAAAAGCTGGGTTTCAAACTTCATTCGTAACCTTTACTGGAGCCGCCACCTGACAATAGCCCCAGCTGCATCCCACTCCCCCAAAATTCTTTAAAGTTCAAGTCTCTGTGCTTTTAATTGTGGCTTCTGTTTGCACTTCTTATAGTATGCAATGTAGATTATAAAACAGAAAAAACCCTGAAAGCCGATTATTCTAGAGGCAGTTCCTGCCATGATATTATCTCAGTACATCACGGTCTAAAAAACCTATAAAAAGCCTTTTATTAAAATAAGATCCATTTTATAATCACAATAATGTACTCCAGGGTGTGTGTTAATGCTGGTTAACAGTACCTCTCAGATAGTCAAAGGCGCTTGGCGCACAACACACCAGAGGCGTGACGCTGCCATATCATAACACATGCTCTGTTGTGCTTATTGCCTAAGTGCACATCACCACTGCTCTGACATTCGTTGCTCCTGTGCAGTTACTCTTTCCAAAGGAGTCTGGGAATTCTGGTGAATGCTGTTTTCAGCAGCACTGCTTCTTTGTCATCTTTCTCCACAGACGTTTATACAAAACATACAGTTATCATCAGTAGCCATAACTGCGCCTCCACACATTGAAAACAAGAAATTATTTAAGTCCCTGAGTATTTAACCATTCTGTGTCCAGTTTAACAAAACTCCATACAGGCCACCTCGCAAATTCTGGGACTAGCAATGCAGGGTTACGTTTTATGCATACCTGCATTTTATATGCAGGCAGCTAGCTCCCTCAAAGGTCTCTCATAAAGGGCTTGCCCAAGAAGCACAAGGTCCACCTTAAATAAGCTATCTTCCCCTATAAACTACTCAGACATCTGTCAAAATTCAGATATGGTGGCTCTTGCTACGTGGGTAAACACAGTTTCTGCACAGCTACTATATGAGACACTTTATAATGTGTAACTCCTTCCTCGCTAACTCAAACAGAATACTACTACACCAGGAAAAGGAAAATTTTAATTTTAATTTACAAATCTGCGTTTTTTTTCACAAGGGATCCATATGAAGACTGCAGGAGTTTCTGTGTGTTCCATTGTCCATTTGCAGTACCAAACAGAAGCACAATGCTGCAGTACAGAAAACTCAAATAGGATGCACAAATAAAGGCCACCAGCTTCTTGGTTTGCACGAACCAGATGCACTGCCTAGTTCTTTAAATTGGCACACGGTCCAAGCCCACCATAAGGAGCTGGAGCTCCCTGAAGACACTGCCGTGTCTCCCCGCTGTTCCTGCCTTGTTCTTCACAATGTTGCTTATGTTCTTCAGCTGTTTGTGGCAGACTTTGCACTTCTGGAGCCTGTAAGGAATCAACCACAAAAAAGAAAGTCAAAGGCAAAAATGAAACCAAGAATATCAAGTAACCCCACCCACCCCATCTTGTCCCTCTTGCCTCCAATTCCTACTCCAATGATTGTGGTTGCCACAGTTTTACCCTTTCTCTGACTGGACAGGTTTGCAAGCAATGCAAATGGTGCTCCTTGGATGGCCTGCAATGGGTGCTTCAATGTTTTGCAGCTGGTACCCTCCCTTGTCAAGAGCCCTGTGCTCAGACCACAGCCAGCAGCAATGTAAGAGAGCAACGTACTGCTGCCACACCACTAGGTCAGCCCATAATTTGGGTAGCAGACATCTGAACGGCACAGGCACACAAGCTTGTGGAAACCTTAGGGGGGCGCCCCATTCCTGTTTTTTTTTTAGCTTGTATTTTCAGTCTCTCCTCGGCTGGGGGGTGTTGCCTTTGGTTCCCCCTTTCCGACTGGTCCCACGGCCCCGCACCACTCCCAGTGTTTGTGCTAGACCCCCTCCTCCATTCCACTCACAGGCTGCTTCACAGCGGGTACTTACCCCACCACCGTGGAAGCCTGGAGTCAGGATCCGGGAGGAGCAGTCCTGCATGAGAGCGGTGCGGCACCATCTGGACCAGACTTCATCGTATGCGCAAAAGTATTTTTTGTTGTATTGGCCCCCCCACGGCGCGGGCATGCAATAGTGTCAATGACGCTGTCATACGCGCTTCTGCGTACTGCACGTCTGATGTCGGCCCATGTCACCCTCACAGCTCACCGCTGCATGCACTGACCCCCAGCCACCACCAGTAGCCAGCACAACTGCAGTTGTCCCTCCCCAGACAGCAGTCCCTGTGATGCTCAATCCTCCTCTCCCCTGGCCAACCCTCCAACGCCCGAGGTCGCTCCTGACCCTGGGTCATTGGCATGGTGCGAGGTGTGGCATCCAGCGCCTCAACCCTCAATGCCACCGGGCCATCCACCTGCTGGGTTGTTACTGTGTACTGTGCATAGACATGCACCCTTACTGGTAACAGTGCATAGAGACATGCTCCATTACAGTAACTGCTACACAGGCACACATTACTGTCATTGCTGTACTGACATGTATGGTTACCATCACCAGATATATGTGCACTCTGTTACTCTTATACAGATACACAGCCTTAATGGTGCAAAGATACGTACTCATACTGTCACTGATGCAAAGATACACTGACTGTCATTCAAGAACAGACAAGCAGATCTGTCACTGGCACATCAACTCACACTATCGCAGTAATCAATGCACAGAAAAAATTCAGTAACTTACCAGTAACAGCAGATCTTTGATAGAATCTGTAAGCCATCAGCGTCAGAACCATATGGGAACTTTTACTTAGCTAGGGCTGCCAACAATGATATACATCTTTGGCAACTATGTAACAAAGTTGACCCCATACTTTCTCAGTTTCCTGCTGGAGACAACCTTGGAGTTGTACAATTTCAGCACAAATTGGAGACCAAAACCCTGACCAGATCCACAGGAGGGAGGGGGAGAAATAAAGACCCCATTAAGGGGAATGAAAAGAAGATCAAACGGAGAGCAACAGGCAGGTCTTCAGTGGTATTCCACATAAAATACAGAAGGGGTAGGTGGGATGGAGAGCTGTGGCTCTATGGAAGTGATCCTCTTGAATATATGAAAAATACATACTCACCATAATTCTTGATCTTCCAGAATATCTTCACCATTCATCACTGTTGGGTCTTAGGTCAGAGGCACTAGGATCCTGCAGGAGTGTATGCCTTTAACGTTTTGGAGAAAGGGGCCCTGATGCTGGAGAAGGAGCCACCCACGAGGCAGACTTATGACGTTGCGCTTGTGGACTGACCAGTAATCAACGTCGGCCCCCCAGTGTACTCAGTTCTGTTCACCTAGGAGAGGAAAAAAGGGTAGGGATAAAAGAAGGATTGGGGCAAGGAAGCCCAAGGGACAAAGAAAAAGATACAGGATATAAAAGAAACAAAAGAATAAAAAACTACTAGAAAAGAAGATTCTGGGTGGAGGGACTTAGAATTGGCCAAGGTAGACGAGGACAACTGGGCAGCAGAAAGAGAGAGAGAGACACAAAGAGGGGGGAGAGAGACAGAACCACATATTCTCGGCTTAAAACAAAAGTGTCAGAAGAGCTGGCTTGCTCTCTGCCTTAACAAAGGGGCATCTGACATCCTCTGAGGGTAGCTAACTCCCAACAGTGAGTCTGATCCATGAATATCAAGGACCAATGAAGAAGTGGGTTGCAAGGAAAGGAGTACTTCTCTGAACTGAGAAACAGTAAAACAGCCTATGAGTCCCGGGAAAGATATTGCCAACCCTAGGTGTCGATCTGGGAAAACAAGGGCTGCAAAGGGTAAGAGTTACGAGTACCATATGACCAAAAATGAAAATTACGTACCTACCGTAATTCTTGATCTTCTTGGACGAGTCTCCACCACTCATTCACACTAGTGGGATCTGCGCCGGAGGCACCAGGACCCATCGGGAGCAAACTTTTTGCTGGAGGGTCAGCGCGAGAGATGGCGCCGCGAGGCATGGTGCCGCGAGCGCTGGCTCACGCGTAATGACTATCTCGGCGACGACCCTCCAACCGCCTCAGTACCTTTTTTACCAAGGAGGTGCAGCGCAACTAACGTAAAGAGTAAACCTAACCTTAAAAAACGGACATAAGATAGTCCGGACGACCCGTGTAAGAAGGGTCAACAAAGAAGTCTTCACGGCCTAAAGATTTGAGGGAGTGAAGACCAACACAGCGGTGAGCTCGGGGGATGGAGGGTGGGTGTGTGAATGAGTGGTGGAGACTCGTCCAAGAAGATCAAGAATTACGGTAGGTACGTAATTTTCATATCTTCCTGGACATAAGTCTCCACCACTCATTCACACTAGTGGGAGAGTACCAAGCTGATAATCCCCCAAAAGGGCGGCAGGAGAGCCAGAGCTCACGCGTCTAGGACAGAAGTCCATTAAGGATAGTTCTGCCGAAGGCGGAATGTCACCTGGCATGAACATCCAGTGCATAATGCTTAACGAAGGTATGCACTGAGCTCCAGGTGGCGGCATTGCAGATATCTGCAATCGGAACATTAATTTCCACTAGGGATGCCGCGACCACTAGTAGAGCGGCGTAAACTCTACCTTCTAACTTAACCTGCGCTATGGAATAGCAATGTCAAGACATGCCACCAACCACGATGAGATGCATCTGATAGCGACAGGCTGACCCAGCCGGGTCTCGCTGAAGGAAACAAACAATTGCTGAGTCTTGCAAAAAGCTTGGTTCTATCTAAGTAGAAGCATAGAGCTCTTTAACATCCAAGGAATGAAGAGACCATTCTCCTTCATTTTGGAAGTTCTTGAAGTAAGAGGAAGGACCAGAGGTTGGTTTAGATGGAATTCTGACACAACCTTGGGAAGAAATTTAGGATGAGTACGAAGAACTACTTTGTCCTTATGGAACACAGTATACGGAGGGTCCGTAACTAGGGCATGTATCTCAGAGACCCTGCGGGCTGAGGTAATGGCCACTAGGAAGGCTGTCTTCCAGGTAAGAAATTTTAGCTCACAGGTAGCTAGGGGTTCGAAAGGCTTCCGAGTGAGCATGTCTAGCACAAGGTTAATGTCCCAGGCTGCAACCGGACGTCTTACAGGGGGTCTGGTATGCAGAATTCCTTTAAGAAATCTCTTTACCATAGGTAACTGAGCCAGAGTCAAGGAAGAAACCGGCTCATGGTATGCTGAAATGGCACTAAGGTGAACTTTAACTGTAGAGTACTGGAGACCTGAGTTTGATAGGTCCAAAAGGTACTCCAGAACCTTGTCTGGAGGACATGAAAAGGGATTCCAAGAGGACTTTGCACACCAGAGAGAAAAACGCTTCCACTTAGAAGTGTAAGTTTTTCGAGTAGCTGGCTTCCGGGCAGCCAGAAGGATGTCTGAGACTCTTCGAGAGACGTTGAACCGGTTCACTTCTACCTCTTCAGGAGCCAAGCGTGAAGGTGAAGTGACCTCAGGTTGGGATGGACCAACGAACCCTGAGTCAAAAGGTTGATTTGCAAGGGAAGTGGTCTCGGAGAGGTTGC
This sequence comes from Neoceratodus forsteri, assembly GCA_016271365.2. Classification (NCBI taxonomy): domain Eukaryota; kingdom Metazoa; phylum Chordata; order Ceratodontiformes; family Ceratodontidae; genus Neoceratodus; species Neoceratodus forsteri. The sequence continues at coordinate 1,056,355,223 of CM028130.1, read as the reverse complement.
CGACATACTGTTGAGTAGAGGAAACCATAGTTGCCGAGGCCAGGAGGGAGCAATGAGAATCATCTTGGTCCCCTGAGACTCGAATTTGAGAAGTACTCTCTGAATTAGAGGAAGTGGTGGAAAGGCGTAAAGAAAGCGTTTTGTCCACCGCAGCCTGAACGCATCCTGACAGAAAATGCCAGGCCCTGGATTTCTGGAGCAGAAGAGAGGCAGTTTTGCGTTGAGTGGGGATGCAAAAAGGTCCAGGTCTGGAGTCCCCCACTCTTCGAACAGTGACCGAGCTACGGCTGGATCGAGAGACCACTCGTGAGGGTCTGCCTCTGTTCTGCTGAGGTGATCTGCCAAGTCGTTCTGTATACCTGGTAGATATACTGCTTGAATTAGAGACTTGTGCTCCAAGCACCACTCCCACACTCTCATTGCTTCCCTGCAAAGGGGGTAAGAATGAGCACCGCCTTGCTTGTTGATGTAATACATCACAGCTTTGTTGTCCGTTTGAAGGAGAATGTTCTTGTGACAAAGAATATCCTTCAACGCTCGGATCGCATAGAGGACTGCTCTCATCTCCAGGACATTTATGTGAAGCTCAGTCCATACACCCTGAGTGTGGAGAGAGCGACAGTGGGCTCCCCATCCCATCAGCGATGCGCATGTGGTGATGGAGATCTGATGATCCAGAGGAGCAAAGGGGAATCCTTCCAGGAGATTGCACTCTTGAGACCACCAGGTGAGAGACCTTGGCAAGGGCTCTGTCACCTTGATGGGATAAGACTGGGGGTGAGAGGTCGGTGACCACTGAGCGGAGAGCATCCATTGGGTGGTCCTCATGTGTAACCGAGCTAGGGGTACAGTGAACACTGAGGACGCCATGAGACCCAACATACGTTGCATCGAGAGAGCTGTGACCGATCTGTTCTCCCCGATGTAACGGGCCATCTGAAGGATGTCGAGTCTTCTGTCCTCTGGAAGGAAAGCCTTCGCGGAAGAGGTGTCCAGAAGAGTCCCTATGAAAAGGAGCCTCTGGGAGGGCTGCGGCGGTGACTTTTTCAGATTCAGCGGAACTCCCATGGACGTAAGAAGGCGGAAGGCCGTCTGAATGGCTTCCAGGGTCCCTTGGCTGGAAGGGCTTGCTAGGAGCCAATCGTCCAGGTAGGGAAACACTCGGAGTCCGAGCTTCCTGAGATGCGCTGCGAGAACTGCACAACACTTTGTAAAGACTCGCGGCGCCGAGGATAGCCCAAAGGGCAGGACTCTGAACTGATAGTGTTGACCCAGAGCCACAAACCTCAGGAATTTGCGATGGCTTGGGTGGATGGGGATATGCTGGTAAGCGTCCTGCATGTCCAGGGAGGCTAGCCAGTCGTGTTGATGTAGCAAAGGTAACAGGGTACCCAGAGAAATCATTTTGAATTTCTCCCTGGGGAGGAATTTGTTTAACTTTCTGAGGTCTAGAATGGGGCGCATCCCCCCAGATTTCTTTGGAACCAGAAAGTAGTGGGAGTAGAACCCTGTGTTTCGCTGATGCGGGGACACCAGTTCTACTGCCCTGTTGTTCAGAAGGCCCTGGATCTCGGCGGCGAGGAGGTCTGACTGAGAGGTCGACAACCTGGGTTGCCGTTTGGGAGGACAATTCGGGGGGGTTTCCAGAAAATTGAGAGAATAACCTCGAATTATCCAAGGACCCATTTGTCCGAGGTTATGGACTTCCACTGGTTGTAGAAGTACATCAGGCGACCTCCACAGGAGAAAGTTCCACCTCGGGCAGTGGGGATGGAACTTGGGCGGCAATTCATAGAGTAGCCTGGGGCTTTAGGCCCTGCGCTTTCTGCTGCGTCTTCTTTTGAGGTTGGGCAGGTTGGCTTTTATGGAAGCTTCCTCTGCCTCTGCCTCGAAAGGACTGACGACTATGAAACTGACGTTTACCTACATGCCCCCGAGAGGGGGTAGGCGGAGGTCTAGCCAGCTTAATGGCCGACCTAGTCTTCTGAGTGGCCTCTAGGGCTTGCTCTACCTGAGGACCGAAAAGATATGAGCCATCAAAGGGTAACGCCATTACCTGCTGCTGTGCATCATTCGTAAAGCAGGAAGTACGCAGCCAGGAGTGACGTCGAGTACAAATACCTGCGGCTGCTGAATGAGAAGCAGTGTCGAAAGCGTCCATGGCGGCTTTGACCTGTTGGTTATTAGACTCAATACCTCTGGTAACGGTTAGAAGCAGCTCTGACTTGGAGTCGGAATCTGGAAGGGCTTCAACCATTCGTTTGATAGAGTGCCACAGGATATACTCATACTGAGAAAAATAGCCTTGATAGCTGGCAATACGCATACTTAGAGTGGAGGCAGCAAAGACTCTCTTACCTAATGTATCAATTTTACGAGACTCTTTGTTCATAGGTCGAGCTGTAGTAGCTTGAGGAAGAACGACCTTATCATTCTCTGCCAGGACTACAATAGGATCCGCAAAGGCCTGAGATGCCAAAATGGGACGATCCTTGGGGGCTGAATATTTTCTATCAATGGATTTAGCCACCGAGGGAGTAAGAGCAGGATTATTCCATACCATTTGAGACAACGTCTCGAAGGAAGGTTGAATCGGAGGGTCAAATCCATAGGATCTCGAGCATGAAGATACTGGAGTCTTAATCTTTCCCAGGATCGATGTCTGTAGTCTGGAGAGAAAGAGTGGAACTCAGGTTCCTCAACAGGAACTTAAAGGACAGGTCCTCGACCACAGGCTCTGTAGCAGTGAAAGATCCTGCTTCCTCCACTTCATCACCCAACAAGGTCTGGGTCAGGCTCAACATCATCTCCTGATAGTCCAGAAAGGACTGTTTGGACAGGAAAGGAGTGAAAATAGGAGAGGAGGAAAGAACTGATAGAAGGGAGAGTCCCAGAGGGCCCCAGGCGCCGAAGAGGCGAGGCAGTCGGCGAGGCGCAGGAATCTCTGGCACGCCGAAGAGTACGCGGCACCGCTGGTGACCTAACAAGCGCCGCATGGATGGCGCCATGAGACCCAGCGGCACCGCAGATGGCACCGCAGCACCGAAAACGGCGCCGAGGACACCCCTGGAACCTGGAAAACATGAGAAGAGAAAAAAACAGGAGACAAGGGCATCGGTGCGGCCCACTGCGCCGCAGCCATGTGGGGGGGGGACACCTAAGCACGGAGTCGCTGGCACCGAAGGAGGCGCCGCGCGACTAGGAAGGTCCAACCGTCCTACCTGATCGCCCGAAGGCTCCGGGGCAACCGAGCCAGGCAGAAGAACCAACCTCCGAGTCCATCGCTCCATAAGAGCGGCCCACTGATGAAACTGCTCATCTGGAGACCTACCTATAGGCGGGGTAGGACTCCGATGTCGAAGACGACGGAAACCGGAAGTTGGCGACTCCGAAGGAGGAGACCGGCAACTAGCCACGATAACCGACCGTCGACGCGCAGACGTATCAGAGGGCGACCTCGAGTGATGCCTTCTCTTTTTTGACCTGTGGGCTGAAGAAAAGCTCGAGGCCGAACGGTGCCGAGAATGCGACCGTTTGTTTTTATGCCGCCGGGGACCGCCCATCCCCCCGGGCATCGGACTGACCGTTGTCGGAACCCCGCTGAGGAGAAGGGGGCTGACCGGACCCAGCCCGACTGACTGAACAGCTTTCATACGAAGTCTCCCTACCGTCACCTGACCTGCTCATGGTCGACTCCGTCAAGTAGGCGAGACTGCTTTTATATATTAAATTTAAAATATAATAGAAATATGATGAAATAGAATAAATCTAAGCGATACTACTATCGAGATAATATTACAAAAAATAAACTGAAAACTATGCGCTAGTTTGAAGTTTGACTCCGACAGAAGCGGCAGCGTCGTTACTGAAGGCGCACTCGGCGGCGGGGGAAAAAAGGAACTGAGGCGGTTGGAGGGTGCGTTGCGAGATAGTCATTACGCTGAGCCAGCATCTGCGGCACCATGCCTCGCGCGCCATCTCTCGCGACCGACCCTCCAGCAAAAAGTTTGCTCCGGACGGGTCCTGGTGCCTCCGGCGCAGATCCCACTAGTGTGAATGAGTGGTGGAGACTTATGTCCAGGAAGATCATAATATGGGAGAAGCACGCCTGCAAATTTGAAAGTCTGAAAGTCTGACCCATGGCTCAATAGTGCTATAAAAAGTACTGTTTCTAAGTCCAAAAGATCTACGATACTTAAAAAGAAGAAAAAATTACTTACCATAGTAATATTGTTTCTTCCAGGGGACCCCTCATTATGCTTAACTAATGCAGTTTGCCATGAAGATAAAGCTGCACCGGAGCATGTGGAATAATATGTAAATTATGGAATTCAGACTGATATTCAAACCACTGCCTCAAGGTGGTGCTGTGTTCAACAGCCAAAGTCAGATCCTTTCAGAGCCAAATAAAACTACCCCCCCCCCCCAAATTATGCTAGCCTATCCTAAACTATACCTGAATAAAATGTTCAAAAGGCAATAAAGGACTGGCCTTGTAGGCCAGGCTATGGCAGACTAAAACAAAACCACATAAAAATAGTGATACTATGGTAATTTTTTCTTCAAACCCCAAGAATAGTACAGTTACCTAAGAACTTACTGTAACAGTAGATCTTCGAGAACAGCTCTTGCAGCAGGTTACACCATTAGGACTGAAGCCGTCAGGCGCCAGGACCCCACGGAAATTTTCTAGCTAGCAGTCTTCAGCGGGGACCGCCTCCGATGTCGGGTCCCGCCCGACGCCAAGTGTACATAAGGAGGCGTCCCCACAATCCCTCAGTTCTCCGCCGGAGACTCCCGGCCGCTGGATGACATCAGAAGAGGAGACCGAGGATCCGCCACCAGATGGCCAAGACTAAAAACAGAACGTCCCATCTCGTAAGATGGATGTTTAGCTATGACCTACCTCCACAAGAAGGGTGATGGTGGGCGGGAAGGTACCTGCTGCAAGAGCTGTTCTCGAAGATCTACTGTTATGGTAAGTTCTTACGTAACTGTACTATCTTACTTCGAGATACAGCTCTTGTAGCAGGTTACACCATTAGGACTGATTTCCAAGCAATAGTGGCAACCTTACGCCACAGGGAGGAGGAAGGGTAGAGATCACAACCCTACTCAAGCCTAGGACAGAAGTCCCTGAAGGACGGCTAGGCCGAACCCTGCTCTTCACCTCGATGCAATGTCCAGGCTGTAATGCCTGATAAAGGTATGCACAGAGCTCCAAGTGGCTGCAGCGCAAATAGCTGAGGTGGAGATGTTCTTGAACGCCGCAAAGGAAGTGGCCACCCCTCTCGTGGAATGACCCTTAACCGCACCCGGTAAGGGTTTATTGCGCTTATCATAACAGAAAGTGATGCACTGGATGAGCCACCTCGAGAGAGACCGTTTAGAAACAGGAGCTCCTTTCATTCTAACAGCAAAGGAGACAAACAGTTGATCTGCCTTTCGAAACTGTTTGGTTCTGGTCAGATAATATCTGAGGCACCGATGCACGTCGAGGGTGTGCAGAAGGGCTTCTCCTCGGTTGGTGTACCTTGGGAAATACACTGGTAAGTCAATACCCTGATTAAGGGTGAGTGCTGAAACCACCTTAGGCAGAAACTTTGGGTTTGTCCTCAGGGAAACCCTGTCCTGCTGGAAAACTAAATAAGGCTCTTTGCACATTAGTGCATGCAATTCGGAGATCCTTCTTGCCGAAGTAACCGCAACTAAAAATAACGTTTTCCATGACAGAAAGCGTAGCTCGCAATCATGACTGGTTCAAAAGGTGGCAATAAGCTGCTCAGGACGAAGGGCAAGTCCCAGAGAGATCGGATCCTTGATGGGCGGCCTATGGTGGAAGACTCCCTTAAAAAGGCACGAGTGGTCCAATTGGGCCACCATCCGATGGCCTATAGGGCATGGTGAGTCAAATTGCACAAAGGTGCACCTTAATCGAGGAGTAAGCCAATCCGAATGAAAAAGGGAAAGCAGGTAATCCAGAACCAGCTTTTGGGACATTCTAACGGCGAGAAACACGTGCTTGAGCCTACAAAGCAAAATAGGAAAATTACGTACCTACCGTAATTCTTGATCTTCTCTTGTATCTTCACCATTCATTACTTCCTGGGTGTAAGCGGGAGGCGCAACCGTCATCTGGGAGCTTTTTTTGAAAGTTACCTAACTGGCTCAAGGCCGAGAGCTAATCGCCATGCAGTCATGGGGCGGCCGTTAGTAGCCATCACCTCCTCCAACTCAGTTCTGTGAGCCGGAGAGGCAAAATGAAAGCAGAAAATATAGATAGCGAGGCAAGATAGCCGAGGATAGCAAAGCAAGGAAGAATGAACTGAAAAAGGAATAAGCCGAATGAGGAAGGACAGAGAGATAAGAACATCCCTAGCCTAGGGAGTGCAGGGCCTCCTTACCTGGGCGACTCTAGGAGGAGAGATGAGTAGGAAATGAGAAAATAGAAGAAGAAGAAGAAAGAAGAGAGATGGGATGTTGAAGGGACCAGAATGCCCAAGCGAGCATAGTTGGCTTGTAGCTGAAGGCTCGACTAAGGGAAGCAAGAATCCCCGGAGATAGAGCTGAAGAGAAGGTTCACCCGACCCGCGTAGACAGACTCAGAAAGGGCATAGTCCTCATCTTCAACATGCCATTGTTCTTGACACCCACCTCGGGCTCCTGGCGTGGAAGGCCTTAACTGGAGGACAGCCGAGGAGGAAGAATAAAACCCCCGCAGCATGAGAGCGCTGCTCAGGGGTTTAGAAATGGAAAATGTAAGCCTTTCAGGCGTTCCAAGAAAGAAACGGGACCCAGACTGACTGGCTAAGGCCGGCCAAGGCTTAGGCTGGCTAAGATTGGATATGGTCAGTAGAGCTCTACTGTAAAAATTGTCCAGGAGGACACTTAAAGGGAGAAACCACTTAGCAAAACAGCGAGATAAAAATTTTTTTTTTTTTTTACTAGATGCATGACCCAGATACCAAGATGCCTATAGCAGTCGGAGAGAGTTCCCTCAGCATTTTTTTTTTTTTTTTTGAAGAGAAAGGAACAGGCGTACTCGTTCCTCTGCTCTGCAAGGCAAGAATAGAGGGGGGGGATTAGATTTCAGGGCAACTATCTGAACACGGGATTGCAGGATCAAAACTGAATAGCCTGAGCCAGGCCAAACAACCCCAGAGGTATCTTGCCATAAGAATAGCAAAGAGATAGTTGTGCAGTCTGATACGCCAATGCAATCCACGAGATGGCCCATGAATCTTAGAGTAAATAATTTTCTAGATTTAACCCCAAGAAGATTTTTTTTTTTACTTTTGTTTTTTGGAAAATGAAGCAATTTTCCTATATTTTATATAAATGCAGAGAGGAAGGAGGCGGGAGGTGGAGAAGCCACAGGAAGAGGCCACTGAGGGATGGTGGGCGGGTGTAAGTAATGAATGGTGAAGATACAAGAAGATCAAGAATTACGGTAGGTACGTAATCTTCCTATCTTCCTTGTCAATCTTCACCATTCTGACTCCTGGGTGATATCAAGCTCCTCTTCCCCTGGAGGGGAAGAGGCCATACCTGAGGAACAAGACCCCCAGCCTTCTGTTGGTGAGAAACAGAGGAGAAGACCCTGGCTTATTCAGAAAGCCTAAGTGGGAGAAGAGCTAGGAGGTGCCTCCCGAGGGCCGAGGAGACGGAGGAGCCCTGTAAAAGTCTCCTAGCTCTGGAAGAGAAAAGACGGGTCCCCAGAAGGCGGAGCGAATCACCCCACGCCGGGCCAGGGGTGACAACCTGGAAAGGCGAAGCCATGCCGTCCGCCTGATGCAGATCGCTGTCCCACATAAACCTGGAAGCCACCTCGGTAAGCGTCATAAGATGCTGCCTTGGTGTCTTGCCCCAGCTCCAGGCCTACAGCGGAGAGGGAGCAACGGCTTGTCTGGTTTGCTCCAGTATCAGGCATAGATGCCAGCAGCTGGGACATCATCGACCAAAGATGCGGTTGTGAGCAGCGTGGTGAGCCTGATGTGATGCAATACATGCACTGCATACGAGAAGAGAGAACACTCTTCACCCCAGCGGTCGAACTGGAGAGTCCGAATCGATTGGTGATCGTCGCCGAGGCAGCGGCGCCCAGAAGGAGTATCCAGGTATATCAAACCTGAGGACGGGTTGGGAAGGGAACCTAGAGACTCAGAGGGGCACAATACCTACGCTAGCAGTCCGCCGGGGCTGGGAAGAAGCGGCAGGGGACTGCCCATGACTAGATAAGCGCCTCCTGGAAGGATAGGCCAGGAAGGTACCACCAGATGCTGGGCACAGAATTCACCAAGGAATTCACGCGTCTCCATTCGGTATTGTCTCTTGAGCGTAGGAAATCCGGAGATCCCTCACCATCCTCGAGGAAGCGCTGATATTCTGTGAAATCAGCACCGGAGGACAGATGAGCAGGGGTTCCTCTCCCTCGGAGGGAGACGAGGATGATGGGGAACTGGAATGCCCAGAGGATTCCTGCGGCGGTGGGGAGAGTCGAAAGACCCGCTCATGCATGTTTCTAACATATGAGGGGAAGGCCGCCTCAGAACCCTGAACTGCCCCCAGGATAACGGACCCGTAGGACCGACATGGCCTGGGAGCGGGGGTGGTGAAGGCAGAGAGATGGAGAGGGGCACCTCCGGGAGGTAACTGCTCTCTGTGAGGGCTCTGGAATCCGGAAGGGGCCCTGGAAAGAGGATCCCGGATATCAGACCAGGCCGTGAAGCGGAACTCTGGGGAAGCGGAGCCTGGAAGAGCCCTGGGGAGAACCTCCCCTATGGCCGCGGGACTGCATGGATCCAGAAGGGCAGTCCGCACAAGCGCCGGGAGGACACCCTAGAACCCTGGAGGGAGGCGACGAGGCTCTGCGCCTCGGCTCCTGGCCACCCCTGGAGTGGCCAAAGACCGAGCAGCAGACCCCTGCCCTCAACCCCTCGGACTCGAGGGCCTCCTCCTCGACCACAGCGTCCCCTGTCCCTAGAGGGCAACAGCACCCGTGAGGTAGCTGTCACTGGGCCTCCAGAGAGGGAGCCTCCCTCGCGTCACCCCCGCCTGCCCCGGGGCTCGGCCACCCCAGCCGGGGAACCCTCAGGAGGCGACGGAAGGGGGATAGAGGGAGGGCCCGCGCGCCGCCTGGCACCTCTAGCCACCGGGGACCCAGACTCAGTGTGGGGTGCCAGGATGGGTCCACGTCTCTGAATCATCGCCCTCGAGGAGGGCAGATCAGCAGGACCTCAATGCGCCACCCAGGGGTCCCTGAGCCGAGCAGAGAGCATGGCCCCGTACCAAAGGGCGCCTGCTCGCCCTCCTTCACGCCCGGTAGCAGCCAGGCCTGGCTCCACACACCCAGCAGGCGCCCGGCAGGCCCGGCACCGCCTGGAGGACAAGGCCAGGCGGGCCGGCGTCGAGGAAGCGGCCCGGCACCGCCCGGCGGCCGCCTGTCCGCCAGCGCCCACGAGCGGCACCAGGCCCAAAGCGGCACCGCCAGCGGTGCCACCCTGATCAGTCTGGCGCTCGTGGCGCACACGGGACTCAAGCAGCGCCGGAAGCGGCGCCACGCCGATCACCGGCACCGCGAGCGGCGCCAGGATCAGCAGCGCCCGAAGCGTCAGGTCCACCGAGCCAGGCCCAAAGAAAGTCGGGGCCTACACGCGGGGAGCCTGCACCTCCAAGAGGTGACTGCCGGCGGTGTCGGCGCCCGCGCCCGGGAGAGGACTACGCGCTCCCCGACACGCGGAAGGGCCTCCCTCGGCAAGAAAGGCGAGAGCCCCTCCTCCTCAGACCGTATGAGGCCGGGGAGGGACCCGGGGAAGGGCCTAGAGACCTACCTGAGAATCCCTTGACGTGCGTCCCCGAGTCGGCGGGGCTTTACCGAGCTTGACAGCGCGGACTCGAGAGACACCCCGGTCCATGGAGAAACAGGCGTCGCATCGAATCCATGTCATGGTTGAGTCCCAGGCAACGAAGACAAACGCATGCGGTCGGGAGACGGAGAAATGCCGGCCACAGTAACACCCGGCCATAGGGGAGCCCGTCTTGGCTGCGTTTAGCTCGGAACCCGGACGCATAACGAGAAATCAACAAGTAAAAACAGTAGGAAGCACCCGCGCCGCTTTTAGAAATAAAAAGAACGGTCCCGTTGGCGTCAGTGTGAGGGGAAAGAGGAGTCATGAGCGCAGATCAAAATATGAATCGCACCGAACAGGTGCTACTCGGCGGTAGGAGAAACAGAACTGAGTTGGAGGAGGTCGGTGCTTCTGCCCACCGCCCCTGCGCATGACGATAAGCTCTCGAGCGGGGGCCGTTAGGGCAACTTTAAAAAAAAAAAGCTCCCGTGGACGGGTCGCGCCTCCGGCTTACACCAGGAAGTAATGAATGGTGAAGATTGACAAGGGAAGATCTGCGCCATTTCATGGCGTATGTTGCGTGGGTTGCCGGTTTTCTGGCGGCAGAGAGTACATCTGCCACTTCTTGCGAGACGTCATATCGTAACATGGCTATGTCTCTAGGAGCCAAGCGTGCAGGTTCAAGGAACATAAGTCTGGATGGACTAATGAACCGTCCTCCTGAGACAGCAGATGGGAGCTGATTGGCAAAGGAAGTGGAGGTTCCCGGGATAGCTGATGCAGAAGAGGGAACCAAATTTGTCTGGGCCAGAAAGGCGCTATCAAAATGAGTGTCGCCTGCTCCCTGCGAAGTTTTAAGAGAACTCTCTGGATCAACGGGAAAGGAGGGAAGGCATAGAGGAATCTGCCCGCCCAAGAGAGGGACAATGCGTCTCGCCAGAAAACACTAGGCCCTGGATCTAGCGAGCAAAAATTGGGCAGTTTTGCGTTAGATGGGGACGCGAAAAGATCTAACTCTGGAGTGCCCCATCTGTGAAACAGGTCCTCTGCCACCTCCTGTAGAAGTTCCCACTCGTGGACTCTGACCTGAGAGCGACTCAGACTGTCTGCGACGGTATTGTCCACTCCTGGGACGTGTACTGCAATTAGGTTTGCGCCGTGTTGCACTATCCACTCCCACACTCTCATGGCCTCCTTGCAAAGTGGGTAGGAGTGAGTGCCTCCTTGTTTGTTGAGGTAATATATCACCACGGTATTGCCTGTTTGTAACAGGAGAGTACCCAGTGGAATCTCCGACTGGAAGGCTTGCAGAGCGTAAAGTACCGCCCTCATCTCCAAAATGTTGATGTGAAGATGAGATTCCTGGGCTGTCCATATGCCCAGAGACCGCACCCTATCTAGGTGTGCTCCCCACCCAAGACCTGAGGCGTCTGTGGAGAGAGTCACAGTCGGAGACGGCGCTGTGAAGGGAACCCCCACGGAGAGATTCTCTGGATCTAGCCACCACTGCCAATCCCGAATCGCGGCATTCGTGATTCGAATTGGCTGCTGCAGATGGTCTTGCCTTTGGTCCCATTGCACCCTTAGCATCCACTGGGTTACCCGCATGTGGAGACGTGCCATCGGGACTGTCGCAATGGCCGCAGCCATATGTCCAAGCAGGGGAAGGACCAGTCTTGCCGGGACGGTCTTCCTCACCGACAGGTCCCTGATGAGGGATCTGATGTGTTCCGCTCTGTCTGAGGGAAGAAAGGCTTTCCCTCTGATGGTGTCCAGAACCGCTCTGATGAACTGCAGTTTCTGGGACGGTACCAGGAGAGACTTCTCGTAATTGATGAGGATACCCAGTGATTGGAAAAGGGACTGGGCGCGGTGAATGGCCGTCATCAGTGCCTCCTTGGAGGGAGCCATGAGAAGCCAGTCGTCCAGGTAAGGGAACACGTAGTGGCCTTGTCTCCTCAGAGACGCCGCTACGACCGCCATGTGCTTCGTAAAAACGCGAGGTGCCGATGACAGTCTGAAGGGAAGAGCTCGAACTGATAATGGCGGCTCTGAAATCAAGCTAAGAATCTCCGTGTGCTTGAGCAATCGGAATATGCAGGTAGGCGTCCTGCATGTCCAAAGATGCCAGAAAGGGCCTGCTTCAGCATGGGAATTAGGCCCGGAAGGGTCACCATGCAGAAGCGTTTGTAAACGACCAACAGATTGAGGTCACTGAGGTCCCCTGTTTTCTTTGGAACTAGAAAGAAGTGAGAATAATACCCTAGTCCTTTCTGGTTCTCTGGAACGTGCTCTAAGGCTTCCTTGTCCAGAAGCGTGAGCACCTCCTGCTGTATGAGCAGGGCGTGCTGACCCGAGTAGCGGGAAAGCAGGGGAGGTCTTGTAGGTGGGCTGCCTACAAATTCTATATAGTGGCCTTTTTCGACAAGTTGCAGCACCCACCTGTCGGTGGTGATCGACCGCCACCCTGGCAGGTGACATGTGATGCGACCCCCAACCTTCATTTCCCGTTGATCCTGAGGAGGGGCAGGGGCCGGGAAGGAGTCATGCTGTGGCAGCGTTAGATCCCGCAGGTTGGGCCGACTTTGCTGCTCATTGGCCTCTGCCTGGGGATGACTTGGCCTGGGCTTTTTGGGTAAAAGAGCCCCTTTGCTGTTGGCCGGAACAGGGTTGTTGCCTTTGTGTCCGGCTATGAAAATGACTCTGGTTCCTACGAAAGGAACTGGGTCGAGATCTGTACATGGCCTGGACAGACCTAACTGCCTTCCCTGCGTCCTGAAGTTTGGTGATCACCCTCTCAGAGGCTTCACCAAAAAGAACTTCACCGTTGTAAGGGATGTCTAGGATGTTCTTCTGATGTCCGGGGTAAAACTGGAAACACGGAGCCAAGAGTGTCACTGGAGACACACGCCTGAGGCTGCAGCTCTGGCTGAAGAGTCCGCAGAATCGTATGCGGCTAGTGCATTCTGGAATTGAACCATGTGGGTGAGGTAATTCAAAGACCTGATGGCGCAAGTCGCAGCCGTGTACGAGCGCCTACCCAGGACATCCAAATGCTTGGATTCCGGGTCCGGTGGCTGTGTGCTCAAGTGCTGAGGTCTCTGAGACCGGTCATGTAAGGCAGTGATGACCAGGGAATCGGCCAGAGGATGGTTCGCCAGATACTGGTTCTCCCTTGGGGCCTTGTATAGGCGGTCAGCCTTCTTCGGCACTGCCGGAGTCGAATGCGGACTCTTCCATGCAGCCTTGGTGACGTCAGCAAAGGTGTCCACCAAGGGTGGCACTACCACAGGCTTTGGATCTTTCTGCCTAAGGTAGCGGGCAAGGTGCTGTCTCTCGGGGTCGAGCTCTTCAGTATCCCACCCCATATTCTCCTGAATGTGCCTCATGATCTCCGCAAAGGAGGGATCATCCGGAGGAGACCTGGGAAGGTCGTGTGGGTCTGGGAAGGGAATGCTGATGGGAGAAGGAGATCTGGAGCACCCTGAGGCATCAGATCTAGAATCCACCGCAGATGTGGTGTACCGGCGTTGTCTGGGTCTCTTAGGGCAGTGACCCTGAAGTGGATCTTGAGGGAGGTCTTCTATCTGATGATCTGCCCCTAGGAGGAGGTGTTGGCTCCTTGGGGGCTGGTGACCATCCTACGGGCCCCTTGGGCAGAGGAGGGGGCGAAGGCGGTGAATGGGTGGGTGGAGGCGGAGCCAGAGTAGGAGGAGGGTGCGTGGCGACCACATCCTTCCTGACGGTGTCCCACCAAAAGGTAAAGAGTTCCTTTACCTCTGCCAAATTCAAGCTCGACGACAGGCCGGGCGCCGGTGGCCTGTCGCCGGGGTCGGGCGTCGGGTCCCCGGGGGTCTCCCGCACCGGGGAAGGTTCCCGTGGGAGTCCAACGACTCTGGTGTCACCCGCCTGGTCCTCGGGCTGAGTGGTATCCTCCTCCGATGATTCCTTCCGACTGACGTCAGCCGGCGACGGTGTGCAGTCCTCCTCTCTGGAGTAGCCGACGTCGGTCCCCTGGCCAACGCCCTGGGAGGCGAACGCCTGGCCGGTGACGGATGTCTTGCTGTCGCCGGCTCCTGGGAGTGCCGGTGATGCTTGGCCGACATCGGGTGAGCTGACGTCGGGTCTGGTGTCCGTTTTAGGGACGTCAGGTCCGACCCACTCGAAGGCTGGGACACCGACCTGGCGTCGGAGTCCCGACAGCGGGAGGAAGATCTGTGGGGCTCCCTAGACTTAGACGAGGCCTTAGAAGGAGTGGATGAAGCCGACAGACTGGAAGTCTTGAGATGCTGCAGAGAGGAGGAGCCGCTGGAGGATCTGACCTGAACCGGGGGAGGCTGAGATTGGGCCCTGGAAGGAGAGCGGTCTGACTGCGAGCCGGAGCTTTGGGAGTCCGAGGCCCTCGCCGGGGATCTGGGTCTTTCCTTCTCCCGGTGTTTGTGGGTCTTCCCTGACGACTCCCCCCTGGAGGAAGGTTCTCTATCCATGGTCTTTAGTTTCTCCTCCAAGAGAAACGCTTGAAGGGCCTTCTGGCGGCGGATCCTGGTGTGACTGTTGAAGCCCTGGCAGAAGGAGCAGGCCTTGGTGTCGTGTTCCGGGCCTAGACAACACACACAGGCTGAGTGAAGAAGGGGATCTATTTGCTGCAGGCACACTTCGATGGGTGACCTTCCAGAGAGGTGTTTGGAGAGGACATCAGATGAATCCAACTCCGTATAAAAAAGAGAGAACGTCATAGTTCTGAGTCGTCGTACGCTAGAAAGTGACAGAGAGGCCGATGGTTTGCGATGTCGTCGGACGGGGAAAAGAACTGGGGATTGTGGGGGACCGCCTCCTTATGTACTATGCCTGACATCGGGGCCGGGACCGACGTCGGAGGCGGTCCCCGCTGAAGACTGCTAGCTAGAAAATTTCTGTGGGGTCCTGGCGCCTGACGGCTTCAGTCCTAATGGTGTAACCTGCTGCAAGAGCTGTATCTCGAAGTAAGATCCCTCATTATGCTTAAGTAATGCAGACTACAAAGCAGTACCTTGGGAGGCTGGGTACAGAACCAGGCAGTACTGCCTAGAGGTTAGAGCACCAAGCTGTGAATGAGCTTGGTACATCCAGCAGACCTGGGTTTGATTCCCACACCCTCCTCTTACACACTGTGCGACTCTGAGCAAGCTACTTAACCACCCCAGCACTCCTGGGTCACCCCTGAAAACAGGTTCTTGTGCCTAGCGGGCCTCACCCAGTAACAAAAGAATTAAAAAAAAAAAAAACTACTGGAAGGGGGTTCCATGAGGCGGCAGTGCCAAACCTGGCATTTCTCCTGGATTATATATCAGGCAATAGTGCTTTATAGGTGTGTACAGTTTTCCAGGTAGCTGCTTTACAAATCTCTGGCAAGGGGACATCCCTTGCAACCGCCACAGAGGCAGCAGTGCCACGAGTAGACTGCACCCTGAGGTCGCTGTTTGCCAGCTTCACAGTAACAGAACTGAATGCAGGAAATAATCCAGCCGGAAATGGTTCTCTTAGAAGCTGGCCAGCCTTTTCCCACTTCACCATACGTGAGGAAATGAAAATCACGTACCTACCGTAATTCCTGATCTTTCTGTGTATCTTCACCATTCATCACTTTTGGGTTCTGGCCGGAGGTCACGACCCCACAGGACCTTTTTTTTGGGGGGGGATGGGCGGAGTCGACACACCTACGGCACCGCCCTCGATGCTGACGCACTGCATGGCGCCATGGATTGGCTGCTAGGTGTCGCCGACCTGCCTCCGCCAATTCTGAGTCACTGTAGAGTAGAAAGGGTTGGGAGGGAGGGACAAGGAAGTCCAAGGTACAGATGCAAAAATTACTCACCTTAGTAATGTTGTTTCTTCTAATGGAGTCTTGCTATATTATGACATATGCAGTATAACCCCAGGTTAGAACTGCTCCGGAGGTGAAAGAGTTAACTTTCCATGCCAGGCATGGAACCTTGAGCGCGAGCTCGGTTGAAAACTGTCTGTTGTTGCTCAAACTTAAACTGTCAGATCTTTACGAGCAAAACTCACTAAGGTTCTGTGTGGAAGCCGTAAACCTACACTAGCCCATCGGCTACTAACTACAAAAAACACATTTGTGTTCTTGATCCCAAAACAAAGACTCAAGTCAGGGGAATCAAGAAAGAAAATTAAAACATAACACCCAGGCACCCTAAGAAAGGGTGAAACAAAGTGGGCATCTATGAAGTGCCAACATTGCGCTGCCCACCCACATCCCAAAAATAGAGGTTCTGAGAGGGGCAGGCTGGGGGAGGTCATAATATAGCAAGACTCCATTAGAAGAAACAACATTACTAAGGTGAGTAATTTTTTCTTCAAACAACATGAAGTCTTGCTATATTATGACATATGCAGACTACACAGCAGTACCTCCATGGAGGAGGGACAGAACCTACTTATGAAATAGGCTCTAAGCACGGTTGTGTTAAATCGAGCATCACTCCTAGCCGGATGTCCAGGAGTAATGCTTAGTGAAAGTGTGAACTGTTTTCCAGGTAGCTGCTTGACATATCTCTAGGATAGGGATGCCCTGGCAGCCAGAGAGCAGCGGCTGTACCCCTGGTAGAGTGAGCCCTCAGGCTGAGGGAGGAATCTTACCCAGTTTTTCATAGCAAAATTGGATACAAGAGACAATCCACCTGGCAATGGATCTGTTAGTGGCAGGTTTTCCTTTTCCAACCTCAGCATAAGTGAGGAACAATTGGAGGGAGTCAAACCTGTGACCCTTGGTACGTTCTATGTAGTAACTAAGGGCTCTTTTGACATCTAAACTGTGCAATCTCCTCTCGCCCGAGGAGGAATGGTCAGTGAAATACACAGGAAGGGACATGGATTGATTAAGGTGGAAGTCTGAAACCACCTTAGGCAAAAACTTTCTGTTAGTCCTGAGGACCACCTTATCCCTGTGAAAGGAGATAAAGTCAGGTTCCACTGACAATGCTTGCAACTCACTTATGCGCCTGGCAGAAGTGATGGCTACAAAAATATAGGTTACTCACCTGTAACAGGAGTTCTAGGAATGGTATATGTTGTTCATCCACACTGTCTGGCAGGTATCCTGCCGCTTTAAATCTTGCCAGAAGGTCTTCAAGCTGGCTCCTCCACCCACCAGGGTGGTAAAACTCTTGGCTCCGCCCATGACGCCAGATCTGGCCCGCTGGAAGCTCAGGTTTGTGCGCCGAAGCTGAGGTCGGAATGTAGGGATGAACAACATATACCATTCTAGAATTCCTGTTACAGGTGAGTAACCTGCATTTTAGGGACATGGATATGTTGTTCATCCACACTGTCTGGCAGACTCCTAGCAGTTCTCCGGGAGGAGGAGGCAAGGCGCACACCCCTACTTAGGAATAGAGACTGAGAACTGAGGCCCCAAAACCAGCATCCCGGGCGTGACTCAAGGTCGATGTGGTAATGGGTGATGAAGGTGTGTGCTGACTTCAGGTAGCAGCCTACAGATATCCTGGATAGGGGCGTCCCTGGAAGCAGCCACCGATGCAGCAGTATGGCGGGTAGAATGAGCTCTTATCCCTCTGGGAGGCTCCATGCCCGCCAACTTATAGCAGAGATCTATGCAGGAGGTGACCCACCTGCTTATCGTCCGCTTGGCTGCAGGTCTACCAGGTGTTGCTTCAGCGTAGGTGACAAACAGCTGGCGAACCTCTCCCCGAATTTCAGCCGTGCGCTCCTTATAATAAGCAAGCGCCCTTCTAGGGTCCAAAGTATGGAGCCTGTATTCGGCCTCCGAGGTGTGACTGGGGTAAAACACCGGCAGAGTCAACACCTGGTTAAGGTGAAACTCTGACACCACCTTCAGAAGGAATTTCAGGTGGGCGCAGGACAGCCTTGTCCCTGTGGAAGACCAGGTAAGGAGACTCGTGCAGAGCGCCTGGAGTTCTCCCATCCTTCTGGCTGGCGTGATAGCCACCAAGAAGGCGGTCTTCCACGACAGGTGAGAGAGTTCACACCTGTGCATTGGTTCGAATGGCTTGCCCATGAGCTTTGCCAGTACCAGCAGTAAATCCCACGGAGGTGGAGTTCTCGCACCAGAGGGAAATGTGATCAAGGCCTTTGAAAAGCGCCAGACCACCTTCTCCTCGCCACCGACTGCCCTGCCCGCGTCGGTAAGCAGAGATGGCTGCCAGGTGCACCCTTAGGGTCGTCGACCTAAGCCTCTTGACGAGAGGGATCATAAATAGTCCAAGATGCTTGCCAAAGAACAAGAGGAAGGGTCCAAGCCCTTGCCCTGACACCAAATGGAAAATCTCTTCCATTTGAAGGCATAACATTTCTAGTGGAAACTCCTTACGGGACGCCTCAACTACATTGAGGACCTGGATTGGAAAAGACCCAAGGCCTGGAACTCTAGCCACTCAGGAACCAGGCGTCAGGTGCAGAGATTGAAGGTCCGATGGAACACCTTCCCTGATTGACTGAGAGCAGGTCCAGGCGAGCTGGAAGCTGCCTTGGGAGCCTGGAGCTGAGGCTGGAGATCTGGGTACCAGAACTGGCGGGCCAGTCTGGGGCTATCAGAATCACCTGCTTTGTCCCTCTTTGCTTTCAGAAGCACCTTGTGTATTAAGGGAAATGGGGAAGGCGTGAAGAGGCCGGGGTCCACGGCCTCGAAGACATCCCGCAGCGAGCCCCTGCTGAGGGTGGGCATGGAACAGCCTCAGCCTGCGATTCTCCTGGAGGCAAACAGGTCCACCTGAGGTGTGCCCCAATGGGAGAACAGATCTTGTACTACCTCCGGCAGGAGAGACCACTCGTGGAATGCAGCCCCTATCCAGCTCAGGGCATCGGCCAGGGTGTTAGAGGCTCCTGCCACATGAATGGCTAGGAGATCCGCCTCCAAGCTGTGCACGAGTGACCAAATGCGGAGAGCTTCCTTGCATAGAAGCATGGAGTGTCCCGCCCTGGCGGTTTAGGTAGTACATGGTCGTGGTATTGTCCGTCCGGACTCGGACCACTTGACCCCGGAGAAACGGAGCAAAGGCGGTGAGAGCTAGGCGGACCGCTCGGAGCTCCAGCAGGTTGATGTGGCATCAGGACTCTCGCAGGGACCAGAGGCCGTGGCGCCGTGTTCCCCCAGATGGGCACCCCAACCCATCAGAGAGGCAGTCGATAGAGAGACCGTCGGCTCGGGGCGGACAAACGGGATGCCCTCCTGCAGATGAACTGGAGCGGTCCACCACCGGAGAGCATTCCACATCCCCTGGGTCACCGTCACTAGCTGGTCCAATGGATCGCAGCGTTGTGACCACTGGCTGGCCAGTCCCCACTGAAGGGGGCGCATGTGCCAGCGTGCCCAACGGACCACGCTGGTACAGGCCGCCATGAGACCCAGGAGGCGCAGGAAGTCCCGGGCAGGGCGCGATTGCCCAACCAGAAATGATTGGGCAAAGGAGGTAAGAACCTCGGCCCTGTCCACCGGGAGCCGTGCTCTGGCTCGAAGAGAGTCGAGCTCTGCCCCGATGAACAGAATCACCTGCTTCGGCTCGAGTTCCGACTTGGCCTCGTTGATGAGAAGGCCGATTTGAGAGCAAACCTGGAGGGCCAGATCTCTGGACCGCTCCACCTCCTGTCTGGAGGGGGCTGCTATCAGCCAATCGTCCAGGTAAGGGTACACCCGGACCCCTCGGCGCCACAGGAAAGCTGTCACCACTGCTATGCATTTGGTGAAGACCCTGGGAGCTGGAGACAGGCCGAAGGGCATGGCCTGGAACTCGAAAAGGGATCCCTCCGCTCGAAAGCGAAGGAATCTCCGATGTGACGGACAGATAGGGACGTGAAAGAATGCGTCCTGCAGGTCCAGAGAGCAGAACCACACGCCGTGTTCCAGGGATGGTATTATCTGAGCCAGAGTGACCATCCTGAAGGTTCGAGACCTTAGGAACTTGTTTAGGTCGTGGAGGTCGAGAATGGGGCGCCAGCCCCCCGTCCGTTTCAGAATCAGGAAGTACCTGGACACAAACCCAGGGAGGGTCCATCTGAGGGAGGGTCCTCCACCTCCCTGATCACCTCCTTTTGGAGGAGGAGAGCGATGTCGGCCCGGCGAGCCGACAGTGAGGCTGCGGACCCCGAGGCCCCCCGAGGTGCGACGGCTCTGAAGGGTGGGGCCTGCTCAATTCCTAGAGGCAGGCCTTTTCCCACCACCTCCAGCACCCACCTGTCCGTGGTAATAATGGACCAGGCGGAAAGGAAGTGCCGGAGCCGTCCCCCCACGGGGGGAACCTGGGGTGAGGTGACGGGGTTGGGGGCGACACCCCTCAGCCCGTCACTGGGCAGGCTTGGAGGAGGGACCGGCCGAGGGACCTCCTGGGCCTTTACCTCCCTGCTTCCTGTTGGAGGAAGCTCCGGGCTTGGGTTTGGGATGCCAAGCCCGAGCCTGCTGGCCCTGACGTTGCTGGGCCGGGACGGCGCTGGGCGCAGAAGGACGAAAGGGCTTAGGCTGTGGTTTGCAGCCTTTGCCTTCTGAGCGGAAGAGACCGAGTCCAAGGTAGCATTGGACTTCTCGATCCTCTGCAGGTGACCTTCCACCCCAGGGCCGAAGAGGTCAGTCCCAAAAGGAACATCTGCCAACTTGTGCTGGGTATCCGAAGTGAAGGTGGATATCCTCAGCCAAGCCCGACGACGCATAGCCACTGCGGCCGCCACAGGCCTGGCACATGAGTCCCCAATGTCTCAAGCAGTCTGGAGCTGCTGTTTGGCCACTGCCCTGCCCTGGTCCCGCACCTGCCTGACCATGGTCTGCAGATCTGTGGGAAGATGAGGGACGACCTCATCCAGGGAGCCCAACAGGGCATGAGAGAAATGTGCCATGAGGACGGCCGAGCTGGCCTGACGAAGGCCGAGGGAGGACGCAGCGTAGACTTTTCGCCCGGCATAGTCCAATTTCTTGGACTCCTTGTCGGGAGGTTTGTCCACATCCCTAGCGTTCCCAGCATGCCGGAAAACGCTGTCGGTACCTAACCCCTCGGCCGAGGGGTGTTCCGATAAACCAGACAAGGAACCGGTAGGGACCGCATACTTCCTGGCCATTCTGGCCGAAGGCACAGGGCAGGAAGCAGGGCGCTGCCAGAGCTCCAAGGCCGGGCCCACTATGGCCTCGGCCACCGAAAGGCCTCAGAGAATCCCTCGGTCCAGAATCTCGTGAGGGATGCCTGGCCCGCTTAGAATGGGTTCGAGCTTCATCCCGTGGACTCCGAGATGAGCCGAAGCAATCCCAGGAAGGACGAAGGGCTATCGTCCACCGACTGACCTCCTGAGGACTCCAAGTCCATTCGCTTGGAGAAAAGGGAGGAATCGTCTTCGGACTCGGAAGGAGTCCTCAAAAGACTACCTCGGGCCTGAGCCACCCTCCACCTGCCGAGGTCGATCGGGAGTGAGGGTGACAGACAGCCTATGGGGCAGTCCCTGAGCCGACCGAGAATTTTTGGTCGGAGCCCCAACTAACGGCTGTGGAGGCGGAGGTTCCACCGGAATCGGTGGGGCAGCTGGTTTTGGCCGAACAACCGGCCTGGGAACAGGCTCCTCGGATAAAATGAGGGGTTGTTTCGGCCGCTCCGGTGACAGCCACTTAATGGCCGGGGAAGGCGACGGCGTCGGCTTATTCCCGGTCAGAAGGAGCTGTTGCCACATGAGTTCCTCATATCTTCGACGCAACTTGCGTCGAAGCCTCCCCTCGTCCGAGGAGGAGGAAGAGGACGAGCGGCGGCGCCGCTTGCCGTGGTGCCGAGACCGCCTATGACAGCGGGATCGGCTGGACCGCGAAGAAGTCCGAGACCGAGAACCTCGGATTTCCCGAGGACGGTGCAGGGAGGTGTCGCGGGGAACCGGCACTCCCCTCGGTTCGGAGGGTTCAACCGAAGGCTCCGGAGGCACAGACGAGCCAACGGGGTCCTCAACTCCCACCTGGGGAATCAGGGAGAGGGGATTCTCGGCTTCTCCTGCCGACAACCCGTCCAACGGGTCGAGAAAAATCTCGACCGCGTCGACGGGAGTCTCGGTCAACTGGCCTGACGGGACACCGTGAGACCAGTGGTCGAAAGTCGGCAGCTCAACGGGTCGACGGCCGACAACTCGGGAGAGGGATCTTCCGCCTCCCAAGAGCATTGACAGTGAGATTACCCTTGTCTCTTTGGACCGAGAAACGGTCCAGAAGAAGTTGGTCCTCACCTTTAGTAGAGAGGGTCCGACAAAGCTCCTTAAAAGAAGCTGAATAAGAGGCACCGAGAGAGGCGGGACAAATGCCACAGCCGAGGTAGAAGCGGCCCGCGCCCGCCCTCTTTGAGGCGATCATCTGCTCCAGCTGATCCGCCGAGCCACCGCTCATCGGACACCGCCGACCGGCCTCTTTTGACTTCACCGAGGAAATCGCTTTCGGGACGCCCCAGTTGTAAACGGGCACGTGGGTCTCGAGGACGAGGCCGAAAAGGAAGAGCACAGGTCGCAGGTTCTGCGGGTCGTGCTCCAGGCCTAGACAGTAGACGCACGTGGAGTGCGGATCCGTCCGAGACATCTTCTGCCCGCAAGGGCATCTCCGGAAACCGGGAGTCGATTTGTCCATCGCAGCCGCGAGGGAGAGAAGACCGAAGTCTTTTTAGCAAAAAACTTTTAATTTCGAAAATTCGAAGAATTAGGAACCAGTCTTATACGCAGAGCGTTAAGGAGGGAACCTGAGCTTCCAAGCGGTAAGGAAGATCTGGCGTCATGGGGCGGAGCCGAGAGTTTTACCACCCGGGTGGGTGGGAGGAGCCAGCTTGAAGACCTTCCGGCAAGATTTAAAGCGGCAAGGATACCTGCCGGACAGTGTGGATGAACAACATATCCATGTCCCTAGAAACACAGTTTTCCAAGTCAAGTGCTTGAGCTCTGCTGAAGACAACGGCTCAAAAGGGGGTTGCATAAGCTGGGCAATGCAAATATTAAGATCCCAAGCAGGGGCAGGGTCCCCGAATGGAGGGTTGGTGTGAAGCAACCCTTTGAAAAACTTGAGAATACAGGGTGAGCTGAAAAGAAGAAAGTTTACCTGCTGATAAGAAAGCAGACACGGCTGCCAGGTGCACTTTTAGGGTAGCTGATCACAGCCCCAAAGAATTCAAATGCACCAAATAATCCAGGATTGTGGGCAAGTCAGCAGATTCTGGTGGAATATGCTTGCCAGAGCACCATATGGAAAATCTCTTCCATTTGGAATTATAAGTAGCCCTGGTGGAAGGCTTCCTAGAGGCCTTCAAGATATCCAAGACACCTTGGGAGAGGTGTAGGTCAGCAAACTCTAACTCTTCAAGAGCCATGCCTTGAGATTGAGAGATTTGAGGTTCGGATACCAAACCCTCCCCTGGGCACAGGTTAACAGATTGTGATTCCTGGGGAGGTGCGGGGGAGTGGACTGCTAAGGACATGAGGAGTGGGTACCAGGGCTGTCTGGCCCAATCTGGAGCAATCAGGATCATCTTGCAGGGTTGAGATCTGATTTTGACTAGCACCTTGAACAGAAGAGGGAAGGGGGGGAAGGCATAGAGAAACTTCCCTTCCCAACTGAGAAGGAAGGCATCCAGAGGGACTGAGCCCAACACTGGGGGCCTGCAGCAAAAAAGGGGAAGTTGGTGATTGTCTGGGGCTGCAAAAAAATCCATCTGCGGGGTGCCCCATCTAGCAAATACTACCTCCAGTACTAGGGGATCCAGTGCCCATTCGTGATGGCCCTGGGCAATCCTGCTGAGAGCATCCGCTAGGACATTGTCCTTGCCTGGAAGGTGAACTGCCGTAAGGGAGGCGTTCAGGGAATAAGCCAGAGACCACAACTTCATTGCTTCGGTGCACAAGGCCGTAGACCGAGTGCCTCCTTGCTTGTTGATGTACCACATTGTAGTAGTATTGTCTGTTCTGACCTGTAAGCCTTGTTCTGAACAGATGTGGAAAAAACCTGGAGTGCTAGAAAAACTGCTCTGAGTTCCAACAAATTGATGTGGAGCAGAGATTCCTGTGGGGACCACAACCCCTGGGTAGTGAGGTCGCCTATGTGAGCTCCCCACCCCAAGAGGGATGCATCTGTAGTAAGGGTCAAGGAGTGAGACTGGGGTTGAAGGAACCCCTGTCTCAGATTGCTCTGGTCCTGCCACCACGAAGGGCCTGGATCAGGGTTCTGTCACTGGGATCAATTTGGTTAGAGGGTCTGTCCTTTGATGCTAAAAGGCTCTCAAATGGAACTGACGTCCCTCATCTGAAATCTTGCTCCCTGCACTACTGCTATAGAAGCAGCCATGTGCCCCAGGAGCTGTAGAAAATGCCTTGCCGGTCGAGAGACCTGCATGGTGAAAGAGGAGGCCAGAGAGACCAAGGTCCTTGCTCTTTCCAGAGGGAGGAAGGCTCTGACCTCTTTTGTGTTCAGTTCTGAGCCTATGAAGGTGAGAAGCTGGACAGGCTCTAGAACAGACTTTGGAAGATTGAGAAGGAAACCTAGAGATGTGAGCAGTTGCTGTGTTACCTGAAGGTGTAGTTTGACCTGGTCTGGGGACAGGCCTACTATGAGCCAGTCGTCCAAATAAGGAAAGATGGCAATCTTTTGCATTCTTAAGTGGGCAATTGCTACTGCCAGGCATTTTGTGAATACCCTCGGGGCCGAGGTGAGGCCGAAGGGCATTGCTCTGAACTGGTAATGGCCTGAGGGCAGTTCGAATCTGAGGTACTTTCGATGGGAGCTTCTGATAAGAACATGGAAGTAGGCATCCTTGAGGTCCAGGGAGGCTAGCCAGTCCCCTGGCCTTAGAGAGGGTAAAATAATTCCCAGAGTCGCCATGTTGAACTTTGGTTTTAAAAGGTGCTTGTTTAGATACCTGAGATCCAGGATGAGCCGCCATTCTCCTGTCTTTTGGGGTAAGGAAGTACCTGAGTACAACCCTTTGCCTCTGGTGTAGGTGGAACCCTTTCACAGCTCTGAGAGCCAGGAGGGCAGAAACTCTGTTTCTAGGGCAAGTGCTCTGATGGATTTGCAGGGGAGGACCTGGCTCTCATCTTCGGAAATTTTGAAGCTGAGAACCAGTCCCTGGCTTACTACTTCCAGGATCCACTTGTCTGATGTTAAAGACTTCAGTCCTGGACAAAGTGCTAGCCTTCCCTCACCGGTAGTGGAGAATCGGCCCTGGCCACCCCATCAGGAGCCTGTTTTGCAGGGGCTTTGGGTTGAGAGGTAGAAGCAGGCTTACTTGAACCCCTTCTGCCTCTTCCTCTAAAGAACCCCCTCTGGGCATAAGCAGAAGAGGAGGCCTGGGCTTGGTAAAAAGGCCTATGAAAAGGCCTGCCCCTGGCATGCTGCCTTTGAGGAGTGGCTTGCCTTTCTTTGGCCTGTGCACTCCTATAGGTGGTCCTATACTCATCCATTTTCTTCATATAATTCTCTGTCTGCTCCCAAACAGAGAATTGCCCACAACAGGAAAATCCATAGCCTTAGACTGAGTATCCAGACAGGGCAGTACATCTGAGCCAGGCCATTCTATGAAGAGACACAGATGTAGCCATGACTCTGATGAAACATCATTAGAGTCTACTGCAGCATGAAATTGCACCTTGGATGCCCTCAATACCATCAGCAGCCACCTGCTCCAGCTCCCCTGGCAAGCTGGTCAGGGGCCTGTTTTGCTAGGGCCAGCACAGTATCCCATCTGGATTTCGGTACCCAGCAGCATGCTTGGCAATTTGCCTGTCTGAGTCCCAAAGATGCTGCCATGTACTGTTACTTTGCCATGGCATCCATCCTCCTGGAATCCTTTTCAGGAGGGTGAGAGGCTAGAGGAATATTAGCCTTGTCATAGGCTGCAGCCTGCACTACCCCCACAAGGCTGCATTGCTGAGAGAGGAACTCCGTATCAGAGCCCGATAATGTATACCTCTTTTCCATCCTTTTATCAACAGGAAGGATAGAGTGAGGAGTTTTAGAATTTTACTGTCTGTTTCTAAAGGATTTGTGCAAGGAATAGACAGTCTCCTAGACTCTGAATATCCATCATTTCTACATAATCAGGCTCTTCTTGGTCATCAAGCTTCCTCAACAGGGGTTGGAGAGTTTCAGCAACTTTCTTATAGAACATAAAATGAGAAGGGACTCAGATAGCCTGGGAACCCCTGATAGTCTGTCTGGAGATGTCCGTTCAATGGGCACATCCAGACCTTCAAAATCACATTCACTCCTCATGCCCCTCCTCCCTTCCTCCGGTTCATAAAAATCTTCAAAATCATAATCTTGAACCGTGGAACCGTCTGAACCAAGCGCTCCCTGATGGTGTCGGTTCGGACGGAACCGGGAAAGAGACTGGACAATTTGAATAGCTTTAGCTATTTCCTCAGCGTTGGAGAAAGAACTTTTGGCTCCACATAGCTGACTTTCTAGCCTTTTAGTTGGAACGGCGCCTCAGAGCTGGTTCTTCGCTTGCCGAGGAAGTATCGCCTGGTCAGAGGGCACTCCCTCAGGTTCTGTTGAACCGAACCGGCTGGCCATCCGGCAGCGGACTTTTGGCCTCCTTTCCTGAGCCTACCAACTCTTTTCCACGGTGGCAGCAGGAAAATTTTATAAATCTGGCAGTCTGCACTGAGGTGGTCAAACCCCAGACAATATACAGGTGGTGTGTGGGTCAGCCTTAGCAAAGGCTTCCCCACAGAGGCCATAGTGCTGAAACCCAGTGGGTCCGTTTTCTTTGGGCTTCTCAGACATAGTGCCAGCTAACCAAAACTTGCCCGTAGTGGCAATCCGCCAACAAGACTCTTTTATCGGTTCCCAACCGTGTCACGGTCGTGGAAAACCGTAATGAAACCTATGTAGAACCGATAAGAACCGAACCGCACTCTAAAGGACTAGAAGTTATTTTAAACTAATTGATCGGTTCAAACCGAACCGAAAAGACGTTACAAGTTCCACACAGAAGAAATAAACGTAGCTTATCTATTACTTACAATACCACAGACAGAGCTTGAACCGACCGATTATGTTTAATTTCGGTCAATAAACCGAAAATTACAACTTTTAACCACAAACGAACCGAGCAGCAGGAGAAATCTCCGGAGCGACTGTTCAGTGAGGCGGAGTAAAGAATCTGACAGTTTAAATTTGAGCAACAACAGACAGAGTTTTCAACCGAACTCGCGCTCAAGGTTCCATGCCTGGCATGGAAAGTTAACTCTTTCACCTCCGGAGCAGTTCTAACCTGGGGTTATACTGCATGTGTCATAATATAGCAAGACTTCATGTTGTTTGAAAAAGGAAAATATCTACAAACTAAAAGGAGAAATAAATGACAGAAGGAGAGTTAGAAATCTAAGGGGATTGGGAAGGGTCCCCAACCTCTGGAAGCAGAAAGAAGAGGGAGAAATTAGAAATAGGAAGGGGGAGGACATACCCTGAACCTTTGACCTGTCTCCAGATTGTATAGGAATTTGTGAAGGAGTAGCCAGAAGGCTGAACTGTGAGAATTCAAGGCACAGAAGAAAAAATTACTCACCTTAGTAATGTTGTTTCTTCTATTGGAGTCTTGCTATATTATGACATATGCAGTGAGTCCCAACCTTCGAACTGCTCCGGAGGTGAAAGAGTTAACTTTCCATGCCAGGCATGGAACGCTGAGCTCGAGCTCGGTTGAAACTCTGTCTGTTGTTCTTCAAACTCAAACCGTCAGATCTTTACGAGCTAAACTCACTGAGGTCCTGTGTGGAAGCTGTAAACCTACACTAGCCAACTGGCTACTAAACATAAGAACACATTTTTTGGTCCCAAAACAAAGACTCAAGTCAGGAGACCCAAAAAATGAAAAACACAACACCAAGTCACCCCAAAAAGGAGGGGTGAAACAACAAGGTGGGCACCTACTATGCCATTGACTGACTGCCCACCCCATCCCAAAACAGAGGTTCTGAGAGGGGCAGGCAGGGGAGGTCATAATATAGCAGACTCCAAATAGAAAACAACATTACTAAGGTGAGTAATTTTTCTTCAAACAACATGAAGTCTGCTATATTATGACATATGCAGACTACAAAGCAGTACCTCCATGGAGGAGGGACAGAACCTACTTAGAAATAGGCTCTGAAGCACAGCTGTGTTAAACCGAGATCACCCTAGCCTGAGATCCAGGGAGTAATGCTTGGTAAAAGTAGGAACTGTTTCCAGGTAGCTGCTTGACATATCTCAGAATAGGATGTCCCCGCAGCCAGGGAAGCAGCTGTACCTCCAGGAGTGAGCCTCAGGCCTGAGGGAGGAACCTCACCCAGTTTTCATAGCAAAATTGATACAAGAGACGCATCCACCTGGCAATGGATCTTTAGTGGCAGGTTTCCTCACCAACCTCACCATAAGTGAGAAACAGTTGGAGGGAGTCAAACCTGGACCCTTGGTACGCCTTATGTAGTAACTATGACCTCTCTCATCTGTTGCAGCCTCCTCTCGCCAGAGGAGGAATGGTCAGTGAAGTACACTGGAAGAGATATAGATTGATTAAGGTGGAAATCTGAAACCACCTTAGGCAAGAACTTCCTGTTAGTCCTGAGGACCACCTTATCTCTATGAAAGGAGATAAAATCAGGCTCCACTGACAAAGCCTGTAATTCACTTATGCGTCTGGCAGAAGTGATTGCTACCAGAAACACAGTCTTCCAAGTCAAGTACTTAAGCTCTGCTGAAGACAAAGGCTCAAAGGGAGGTTGCATAAACTGAGCAATGCAAACATTAAGGTCCCATGCAGGGGCAGGGGCCCTGAATGGAGGGTTGGTGTGAAGCAACCTTGAAAACTTGGGAATACAGGGTGAGCTGAAAGAGAAGAGGCTTACCTGTTGAAACAAAAGCAGACACAGCTGCCAGATGCACCTTTAGGTAGCTGGTCTCAGCCCCAAGGTATTTAAGTGGACCATAATCCAGGACTGTGGGTAAATCAGCAGATTCTGGGAAATATGCTTTCAGAGCACCATATGGAAAACCTCTTCCATTTGGAATTATAAGTAGCTCTGGTGGAAGGTTTTCTAGAAGCCTTCAGGATATCCATTACACCTTGGGAGAGGTGTAAACCAGCAACCCTAACTCTTCAAGAGCCAGGCCTTGAGATTGAGAGATCTGAGGTTCGGGTACCAAACCCTCCCCTGAGCACAGGTTAACAGGTTGTGATTCCTGGGAAGACACAGGGGAGGATGGACTGCTAAGGACAGTAGAAGTGGATACCAGGGTTGTCTGGGCCAATCTGGAGCAATCAGGATCATCTTGCAAGGTTGAGATCTGATTTTGACTAGCACTTTGAACAGAAGATGGAAGGGGGGGAAAAGCATAGAGAAACGTCCCTTCCCAATTGAGAACTAAGGCATCCAGAGGGACTGAGCCCGACACTGGGGGCCTGCAGCAAAAAAGGGGAAGTTGGTGATTGTCTGGGGCTGCAAAAAGATCTATCTGCGGGGTGCCCCATCTGGCAAATACCACCTCCAGGACCAGGGGTCCAGTGACCATTCGTGATGGCCCTGAGAAATCCTGCTGAGAGCATCTGCCAGGACATTGTCCTTGCCTGGGAGGTGAACTGCCGTAAGGGAGGAGTTCAGGGAATAAGCCAGAGACCACAACTTCATTGCTTCGGTGCACAAGGCCGTAGACCGAGTGCCCCCTTGCTTGTTGATGTACCACATTGTGGTGGTGTTGTCTGTTCTGACCTTTCCAACTTTGTTCTGAACAGATCTGGAAAAAGCTTGAAGTGCTAGAAAAACTGCTCTGAGTTCCAACAGATTGATGTGGAGCAGAGATTCCTGAGGGGACCACAACCCCTGGGTAGTGAGGTCGCCTATGTGAGCTCTCCACCCCAAGAGGGATGCATCTGTAGTAAGGATTAAGGAGTGAGACTGAGTGACAAAAGGAACCCCTTGTCTCAGGATTGCCTGATCCTGCCACCACTGTAGGGCCTGGATCAGGTTCAGTCACTGGGATCAATTTGGTTAGAGGGTCTGTCCTTTGAGACCAAAAGGCTCTCAAATGGAACTGAATGTCCCTCATCTGAAATCTTGCTCCTGCACTACTGCTGCAGAAGCAGCCATGTGCCCCAGGAGCTGTAGAAAATGCCATGCTGGTCGAGACACCTGCAGGGTGAATGAGGAGGCCAGAGAGACCAGGGTCCTTGCCCTGTCCAAAGGAAGGAAGGCTCTGGCTTTCTCTGTGTTCAGCTCTGCGCCTATGAAGGTGAGGAGCTGGACAGGCTCTAGAACTGACTTTGAAAGATTCAGAAGGAAACCTAGAGAAGTGAGCAGTTGCTGAGTCATCTGTAGGTGTAACTTGACTTGGTCTGGGGACTGGCCCACTATGAGCCAGTCGTCCAGGTAAGGGAAGATGGCAATTCTTTGCCTTCTTAGAGAAGCAACTGCTACTGCCAGGCATTTTGTGAATACCGTGGAGCAAAGGTGAGGCCAAAGGCATTGCTCTGAACTGGTAATGGCCTGAGGGCAGCTCGAACCTGAGGTACTTTCGATGAGAGCTTCTGATGAGAATATGGAAGTAGGCATCCTTGAGGTCCAGGGACGCTACCCAGTCCCCTGGCCTTAGAGAGAGTAGAATAATTCCCAGAGTCACCATTTTGAATTTTGGTTTTAAAACGTGCTTGTTTAAGTATCTGAGATCTGGGATGGGCCGCCATTCTCCTGTTTTTTTTGAGGTAAGGAAGTAACTGGAGTACAACCCTTTGCCCTGGTGTAGGGGTGGAACCCTTTCCACAGCTCTGAGAGCCAGGAGGGAAGATACCTCTGCCTCTAGGGCAAGTGCCTCTGGTGGATTTGCAGGTGGAAAGGATCTGGTTCTCATCTTCGGAAACTTTTTGAAGCTGAGAACCAGTCCCTGGCTTACTACTTCCAGGACCCACTTGTCTGAGATTAAGATATTTTAAACAACCTGATCGGTTCAAACCGAACCGATAAACAGTTTACAAGTTCCACGCAGAAGAGAATTAATGTAAACCTATCTAGTACTCACAAATACCACAGACAGCGCTTGAACTGACCGGTTGCAGTTTAAATTCGGTCGAAAACCGAGAAAAACAATACTTTAACCGACAAAATGAACCAAGCACAAGGAGAAATCTCCGGAGCGACTGTTCAGTGAGGCGGAGTAAAGAATCTGACGGTTTGAGTTTGAAGAACAACAGACAGAGTTTCAACTGAGCTCGAGCTCAGCGTTCCATGCCTGGCATGGAAAGTTAACTCTTTCACCTCCGGAGCAGTTCGAAGGTTGGGACTCACTGCATATGTCATAATATAGCAAGACTTCATGTTGTTTGAATCACTGGCAATAAACTCCGACATGAAAAGTGGCTATTCTGGAAGAAAAGACAGGATACAGGGCTGTACTCCCCCAGAAACCACATATCTGGAGGTGAGAAAAGTACAGTTACGTAAGAACTTACCATAACAGTAGATCTTCGAGAGAGGTTCTTGCAGTAGGTAATTACATATAGGACTAAAGCCGGCAGGCGTCAGGACCCAACAGAAAAATTTTTAGCTAGCAGTTGCTGGCGAAGGTCCGCCCCCACATCAGGTGACCAGTGTCAGGTGACGTCAGTATAAAGGGGCGGTCCCTCACCAGCCTTCCAGTTCCTTCCCGCCAAAGGCCAAAAAAGGCGAGACGAGAGAGAAGCGGATATTTCCCTCACCGGAAAAGGAGCTTGAAAAAAGGGGATGGAGGGCAGGACAGATGTTATTGCAGAGCCTCTCTCAAGATATGGTAAGTTCTTACATAACTGTATTATCTTACTTCAAGAGGGCTCTTGCAGTAGGTAGTTACATATAGGACTGAGTCCCAAGCAGTCTGGAACAAAGAGAAGCACACGGGAGGATGAAACTACTCGTAGGGGATCCTCTGGCTGAGAGGGACTTAAGAAAGAAGCCCTTGCAGGATAGCCAACCCGAAGCCGGCTCTCCGGCGAGAGGCAATGTCCAAACAGTAGTGTTTCGTAAAGGTATGGACTGAAGTCCAAGTTGCGGCGGCGCAAATATCAGCCGCTGACACATTCTTGAAACTGGCAGCAGAGGTCGCGACACCCCTGGTGGAGTGACCCCTGACCTGACCTGGCAAGGTTTTGTGATACTTGTCATAGCAGAAAGTGATACAGTGAGCCAACCATTTGGACAAACATTGTTTGGAAACAGCGTTGCCTTCTCTTTTGCTGGCAAAAGAAACAAATAGTTGGTCAGTCTTTCTGAGATCCTTCGTCCGGTTGGTGTAATATCTCAGAATCTGGTGAACGTCCAGGGTATGTAACAGATACTCCCCGAGATTGGAGTGCTGCGTGAAAAAGGCAGGTAGTTCAATGGACTGGTTCAACGTAGTTTCCACTACCACCTTAGAAAGAAACATAGGATTGGTGCGCAGAGCCACACGTTCCTTATGGAAAATCAGATATGGAATTTTGCACATCAAGGCTTGAAGCTCGTAAATTCTTCAAGCGGAAGTAATGGCCACTAGGAAGAGAGCCTTCCATGAAAGGAACTTAAGTTCTGCTGAGGCTGCAGGCTCAAAGGGAGGCAGCGTAAACTTCTCAAGAATGAAATTCAAATCCCAAGGAGGGGCAGGAACCCGAATGGGGGGTCTCAGATGAAGAATCCCTCGTAGAAAGGTCTTCGCGACCTCCAGCTGAGCGAAAGTTCTGTACTCAAAGGGAACATGATAAGCAGCCAGAGCCACCATGTGAACCTTCAAAGAGGAATGACTGAGACCCAGGTCGAAGAGATACCACATGTAGTCCAGTAGCCGCCCAATGGGGCAGGAGAAAGGCTCCAAGTCTTTGGACGAAGCCCAAATGGAAAACCGTTTCCATTTCATGGCATAGGTGGAGTGAGTGGACTGCTTCCTGGCTTCCACCAAGATCTCTGCCACTTGAGGGGAAACCCCAAAACGGGCGTGTGCTACATCCTTAGGAGCCAAGCATGCAGCTGAAGGGGCCTGAAGCCCGGATGGACCACGGATCCCCGATCCTGGGTCAACAGAAGCCGCGAAAAAGGAAGAGGAATCGGAGGTTCCTCTGAGTACTGTTGCAGAATAGAGAACCAAACTTACCTGGGCCAGAAGGGAGTGATGAGAATCACACGGACCGCTTCTGAGCTGAGCTTGTGCAGGATCCTCGGATTCAACAGAATTGGGGGGGAAAGCATAAACGAATCTGCCCTTCCAGTCGAGAGACAGAGCGTCTCTCAGAACCGCCGCCCCTTGGAGCGAAAGCAAGCAAAGGTAGGCAGTTCTGGCGTTAATGGGGACGCTGAACAGGCCTGACTCTGAGGGGTTCCCAATGTGGGAAGATGCAGTCTGCTATTTCCTGGTCCAATTCTCACTCATGAGGTTGTGCCGAGGGTCGGCTCAAGTGATCTGCCAAAGAATTCTCTATCCCCGGGACGTGGACCGCCGTGAGAAGAAGGTTGTGAAGGGTCACCCATTCCCAGACCCACATCGCTTCCCGAAAATGAGGGTAGGAATGAGTCCCCCCCCCCTCGATGTGTTGTGGAACCAGACTACACTCATATTGTTGGTCTGGACAGCCAGGTGACCGGGAAGCAGAAAGGGGTGTAACGCTTGAAGAGTGTAGCCCACCACTCTGAGCTCAAGCATGTTGATGTTAATCATCCGCTCGAGTATGGACCACGAGCCCTGGGTGCGCTGGGATCCCAGATGAGCTCCCCAACCTTCGCCCGAAGCGTCCGTTGTCAGCATTTGGGAGGGGGGAGGGAGGAAGGCAGAAGGGAACTCCCCGACAAAGATTCTCCTGAACCAACCACCAGTGCAAATCCAGAATCATCGGGGTTGAGACTAGCACCTCTTGGTCCAAGTCGTCGACCAATTTTTCCCACCGAGACCGAAGAGTCCACTGAGAGATTCCCATGTGGAGCCGAGCGTGCGGAACTGTCAGAATTGCAGATGCCATGAGCCCCAGGAGGCGAAGGACCAACCTGGCGGGAATCCACCCTATGAGAGGACAAGAAACTTGCCTGAGCCTGGAGTGTGGCCACCCTGTCTGGGGGTAGAAAGGCCATACCGGTGGTCGTGTCCATAATCACCTCGATGAACTGGAGGGGTTGAGATGGGATCAAATGGGATTTGGCCTGTTTGATGGTAATACCCAGGCTGGTAAGGACCTGCCTGGTACGGCAAAGGGAACGCAGGAGCTCCTCCCTGGACGGCGCCACCAGGAGCCAATCGTCCAGGTACGGAAAAACCTGCACTCCCTGGGTACGCAGGTGGGCCGCCACCACCGACAGACATTTGGTGAATACTCGGGGGGCCGAGGAAAGACCAAATGGGAGGGCCTTGAACTGGTAGTGGTGCCCCTGGAAAGCAAATTGGAGGTATTTGCGGTGGGAAGGACGGATAAGGATCTGCAGGTATGCATCCTGCATGTTCAGAGAGCACAGCCACAGTCCCGGCCAAAGGAGGGGCAGGAGACTCTGTAGGGAGAACATCCTGAACCTTTTGTACTCCACGAACAGATTTAGAGAGCTGAAGTCCAGAATGGGCCTCACGTCTCCAGTCTTCTTGGGGGACCAGGAAGAAATGGGAGTAGAAATCCATCCCCCAAAGAGGAGGAGGGACGGGTTCTATTGCCTACTTCAACAGAAGGGAGGAGGTTTCTTCCTGAACCTTGAGAAGACGTTCAGGGGAGTAAGATGACCTGGGCAGGGGGGGTTTCTGAAGAAACTCTATGGTGTGGCCCTCTGCTATGAGCTGGAGGACCCTTGTCGGTAGTGATCCTCTTCCAATGCAGCAGATGAAGTGAGAATCTCTCGCCTACTGGTTCCTCTGGGTCGACCAGAGGCTGTGGGAGAGGGAGGGAGTCAGGAGGTGTGGGGCAGCACCGCAGCTGGAGCTCCCTCAGCCTGTTTGGGTGGGTGGGGTCTCGCAGTCAGAGGGGCCCAGCGTTTGTTGGCCCGCTTTCCTTGTGGTTTCGCCTTAGGCTGTGCGCGATGGCGAAAGAAATGACGCTGTGCTTGAGGGGCTCTGTACATGGTGTCGATCTCCTTGAGAGCAGTGCCCTTCTCTCTCAGTCCAGTAATGATGTCCTTGACATCACCACCAAACAATGACGAACCTCGGAAGGGGGCGTCCAGAATGGTGGATTGTACTTCCGAGGCCAAACCTGACACCCGAAGCCAGGCATGTCACCGCAGACTCACTGTGAACGTCGACCTTCATCCAGAAGCGTCCACAGCATCGTAAGTAGCGTGCAGCAAGTGCCTACCTGCCGAACGTGCACAGCAGACTAGGTCTGCCACTTCCTGTTTAGTCTGGGACTGAGGAAGGGTGTCCAACTTGGCTTACACCTCGCTAAGGATAGCCTTCTGGTAATCCCCCATGTGAGCCACATAGTTCAAGGCTGTGATACCCAGAGTGGAAGAAGAAAAGACCTTCTTGCCGTACTGGTCCAGAAGGCGGGACTCCTTATCGGGTGGGGACGAGCTCAGGTGTTTTGGGTTAGCCGAACGGCCGTGTGCGGTGCTGATCACGACCGAATCAGCTTTGGGGTGTGACGAAAGAGAGTCAATCCCCTAGGGAGCCTGATACAGCCTATTCGCCTTCCGAGAAAGGGGGCTAAAGCCAACGGTTGTTTCCAGATAGTGGAAACGAAGTCGGCGTGAGGCTCGATCCAGGGTGGAACTAACGTGGGAGTGACCTCGGGCAAATCCAAATGGGCAGCTAGTTTCTGCGTCTGTGGATCCGGCTCCAGAGATTTCCACTGATGAAGAGCCTGGATTTTTCTCAGCAACTCCGTAAATGAGGGATCCTCCGGAGGGGGCTATGGAGGAGTCCTGGGCCTGGGCTTGTCAGGAGTGCGAGGCTTGTCCAGATCAGAGCCATCGGAGTCATCCAATGAGTCCGACAAAGAAGGAGACGAAGACCCCTCCCCACTCGGGGGAGGAACACGGCCCTAGGGGGCAAGGTGCCACCCCTGGCCTTAGACCCCGTAGCAATGTCTCTGGGGCTGGGGGTGAGGACCTCGCCCCAGCGACGGGGATCCAGAACCGGGTCTGTCATCAGGAGGCAGCTCTCCAACTCCCTGGTGAGCTGAGAATTGGCCTCAGCCCACCAAGAAGCCAGAGTCTCCCTCAGATCCACCGGCGGCTGAGGGGGCAGAGGAGGAGGGGGATACGGATACTGGGGGTATCCGCAGGGTGAGTATCTGTAGCCCAATGGCGGGAATCCCGGCGTCGGGTACTGAGGCACTGGGTACTGTGGCGTTGGATACTGCGGCGTTGGGTACTGTGGTGCCGGATAAGATGGCATAAGATCCGGCACCAGGGGCTCTACTGGAGTAGAAGGTCCTGGAGAAGGCCCAGCAGGTGGGCCCGGAACAGGGGGCCCCATGGGCATCGGGGTGACGTCTGGCAAGGGGACGTCAGCCAGCGACAGGGACGGCGTCAGATGGTCTGACGTCAGGCCATCCGGACCTACGGGAGGAAGGCCTGACTGAGGCGCCAAAGAGTCCCCAGGGCATCCGGGGGAGGGCCGGAGGGATCCTCCGGGTCCAGCTGGGAAGACGCAGGGCCTCGGACAGCAGCGGCGAAGGCTGCGGGGAGCCGGCAGTGTCGGATGAGATCAGAGGATCTGGTGTAGGCTCCTTCACCGAGCGACTGCCGGATGGGCCGGTGGGTATCTGACCGGCGGGATCCGGGCGGACACCGGAGGAGCCGACATCCGACTGATAGGACCCAGCGCCTGAAGAAGGCTGCGCAGGGGAGGCGACCTTGATGGGCGGCTTGATGACCGTGCGTTGCCCCGAAGGGTCAAGCGACTTAGCGGTCGGCTCCGGGCGGATGGAGAAGCCGACACCCGACTTACCGGAGAGGCTTGAACCAGAAGGCTGCGCAGGGGCCACCTCACTGGGAGCGGAGGCCTCCTTTGCCCCAAAGGCTCCCGACTGGCCCGAGCGCGAACCAGCCAGGGGGAGCGACGCAGTCTCAGACACCACCAAGACGGCTGTTGAGGAACGGTCCCCAGGAGGGGACGTCACCTGAAGGGTGGCGACCCCAGCCAAAGTCACCACAGCCGTAGATGAGGAGTCCTGGTCCCGGTGTTTCTCTTTCTTCTTTTTCTTAAGGCCCTCTGGAGAGGTGGAAGCCTGTCGGAGCTTTTTCAGCTCCTTTTCCATGGAGGACATCATCTTCTTTATTATGTGAGCCTCTAGGGACTGCTGCCTTCTTTTTCGGATGACCGTGTTGAACTTCAGGCAGTGCTGACAGGAATCCACGGGGTGTCAGGGCCTAGGCAGATGAGGCACCAAGAATAGCTGTCCTCGTGCGGGAGTTGGGTGCCACACGAACTGCACTTGTTCTTGTGCTTGGACGTGGTAGGGGATGACAAACACAGCAGGTAAGAAAATTCTCACAAAAATAATCGAAATCGAAGAAAAAAAACGATGGTATAACTACTGGCGATGATTGACTGACGAGCAGTGGAACTTAACTGCGAGGTGCTGTCAAAAGCAAACGGCGGGAAAGAACTGGAAGGCGGGCATGAGGGACCGCCCCTTTATACCGACATCGCCGGTTACCTGACGTGGGGGCGGTCCCTCGCCAGAGACTGCTAGCTAGAAATTTTTCCGTGGGGTCCTGATGCCTGCCGTCTTCAGTCCTATATGTAATTACCTACTGCAAGAGCCCTCTTGAAGTAAGATCAAAAGTTTCTTAAATTGATTTGAGGGATGAATCCCTAAGGACAAGAACGGAGAAGAATATAGGAGGAGAGAGAGAAAAGAAGAGAGGACAACCACCAACTCCCACCCCAAAGAGGTGGAGCCGAAGCATTGAAGAGAAAAGTACCTCTCCTCCACTGATCCCTCTACCATCCTGTCAGGAGGTAAAAATCCCCCGTGTGCCCAAGGTCACCCCGCTCCTGATCAGCGGAAAGGAAGGGGGGGAAAAGAGGGACACATAGAGAGAGGGGGACCCAGAGACTGAGGCCTCAGTGGGATGGAGGGTGGGATTGTGATGAATGGTGAAGATACACAGAAAGATCAGGAATTACGGTAGGCACGTAATTTTCATCTTATCTGTGTCAGTCTTCACCATTCATCACCTTTGGGTGAGTACCGAGCCCCCACAAGGGGGCCCTAGACCCTAAAGGACTAAGTCCCTTAGCTCTCAGTGGGTGAGACACTGGGAGGGGGAACCTTAACAGGTCTGATGAGGCCCGACACTGGGAAGAGTGAGATGGGGACCCCCCGGAGGGAGCAGGAGGTTGCCCTGACCGACGCCGCCTCACCTTATGGGAGAAAAGATGGGTTCTCCGGTGACGCGGAGGAAATCACCCTACGCCAGGCCAAGGGTGACAACTGGGAAAGACGTAGCCATGTCGTCCATGTAGTGCAGATCACTGTCCCTACGACCCTGGAAGCTACCTCATTGGCGTCGTAAGATGCCCCGCTTGGTGCCTTGCTAGCTCCAGGCCACGTGCAGAGAGTGCAATGGCTTGTCTGGTTACCTCCGAATCAGGCATAGGGCTAGGAGTTGACCTAACCTGGACCACAGAAACCTATCATAGGTAGCACAGTGGGCCTGATGTGCAGAAGTTGAAAGAAGCAAGTGTGGCGAGTAGAAGGACCTCCTACCCCAGAAGTCAAAATCCATGGAATCTTGATTCGGGGGCCAGTCATGGTGGAGTGTGCGAAGCCCATCGGGAGTGTCCAGCTGTCTCAGTCCTGACTGAGGGTGAGGCATACGACCTGGAGACTCCGTGGAGGGGGGCACAATACCTCTGGCTCAGATCCCTAGGGGCTTGGACTCCAGAAAAGGACCTTTGCCAGAATCGTACTACGCCTCCTGGAAAGGAGCAGGCCAGGCGGGCACCACAAGGGTGTCTGCACTGATATCGCCTAGGAAGGCATGCGTCGAATGCTCCAGATTATGCTGAGTGGGTGGGGTGACATGCAGGCCCTCCATCATCCTCACGAGGAACTGCTGATACTCTGCGAGATCAGCAGCAGGATAGATGTGGACAGAGGGCTCCTCTCCTCCTGAAGAGGGGGATGAGGAAGTGGAGGACCTCAGAGATCCAGGGGTTGGCTGCTCAGGGGCATGGTGGAACACCTGTCTGTCCATGGTCCTGGCATATGAAGGGAAGTGAGCAGCCACACCCCTGAATTGTTCCCCAGGAGAGGTCCCTAGGACCAAGAATGCCTGGGGCGCAGGAGATGGTGACAGGAAGGAGGGGGGGCAAGGGCAGAAGGCGCACTCCTCTGGCCGGGCACCAGGAGCCTCAAGAGAAGAAGGGCTCTGAAAACCCAACAGCGACAGCCGATCAACCATGCTGGAACTGCCTAGGCTGTGCCTGAAGATTCCCCCCTGAGGTGGCCGGGACTGGAATTCAAGGGTAGTTCCTACCACTCAAAGACAAGACCCCTCTCGAAGACCCGAGAGAAGGCGGGGTCAGACACGACTCCTTCCTGAACCCGGTGGGTCCCAGGAAAGGGTCGCGCATTGAACCCTCGGAACAACAAAGAGCCCTCCTCCTCGCCGCAAACACCAGCCTAGGCAGCTGACAGCCCTGGTCAGTCCCCGTAGCACCCTCCCCTCCCATGGGTACTCCGATCGGCCCTAAAGGGGCGATCCAGGCACACCACCTGAGGGGGTACCATTACTGAGGGGGCAGAAAACCCTCCGAGCCCAGGCTGCAGAGCAAAAGTGGCCTGCACCACTGCCTGCTGGTCAGCATCCCTGACCCTAGACCCGGGGCAGCCGCCCACCCCTCAGAGGGAGGCTGGTCCCGGTCAGCCGAGGAAACTACCAAGGTGTCCACATGGGCCGCCAACTCCAAAGAGTCGGACAGCTGGTCCGAACCAGACTCTGACTCTGTCTCCGAGGAGGTAGAGAGCGAAGTCTGGTGCCAGACTGTATGTGGACGCCCGCTGCCGTCCCGAATGAAGGAGGCACCAGTACGGGTGTCTACATCAGAGCTGGCACCGAACTCTCCAATGGCACTGCGAACAGTGCTCGAAGACACGGTGCTGAGAGCAGAAGCAGAAATGGAGTCGCTGTCTGCCACGGTGCTGCAAGCGGCACCGAAGTCAGGGACGGCGCTGATGACAGCACCGATAGCTCCCTCGGTGCCGCGAGCAGCGCAGAGGACGACACCCCTGACGGCACCGTGTCCTTGCTCAGCGCCACAAACAGCACCAGAGCTAGACACGGCGCCATCCCCAGCCTCGGCGCTGAGGGGAGAACTGGTCGAAAACAGCTCCATAGAACCTCCCACGGCACCATCGGCGCCACGAATGGCATCAACAGCAGAGACGGCGCTGAGCGGTGGACCGGCGCCGACCATGGCACCATCATGGCCCAAGGCACCACGAACAGCACTGAGGCCCAAGACTGCACCGACGGATGGTGTCGAGGATGGTGCCGACCCAGGCTTCCCAGCCCGAGGAAATGACACCGGGGAGCCTTGGCCCCTGAAGGGCCAATTGCTAGAGCAGTGCCTCATGCCCGTCCCCCATGGGGAATGGACTGGGCCTCCTGCACTGCAGAAGAGGCTTCTGCCACGGTGAGGCTACTAGAAGCAGAAGCCCCCTCCTCCATGGTCCATACAGAACTGGGAGGGGACCCGGAGGAAAGGCCGAGAGACCATGGCTTGGCCCGTCGAGTGCGCGCCCGTCCCCCGAAAGTCAGTGGAGCGCATCCAAATTTCCACGTGCATTGCTTGATATCACGACGGTCCATGGAGAAGAAAAAATTACTCACCTTATTAATTATATTTCTTCTAATGGAGTCTTGCTGTATTCTGACAATTGCAGAGATTCCCAACCTTTGAAATGCCCCGGAGAACAAAGAGATAACTTTCTATGCAGGGCATAGAATGCTGAGCTCAAGCTCGGTTGAAGTCTCTATCTGGAGTGTTTTGAACTTAAACCGTCAGGTTCTTACGAGCCTAACTAAACTAAAATTCTATGTGGAAATTGTAAAAATTCTTACTAGCCAACTAGCTGAAAAAAGTTTTGGATTCCCAAGGAAGACTCAAGTCAGGAAACCCAAAAACAAAACCCAATGTACTAAAAATAACAATAAATAAGCACCCAAACAAAAAGGAGGAGGGTGCAAGTAAAAAACACCCCTGGGGTGCAACACTGCACCTGCCCACCCACTTCCCAAAAACAGGTTCTGAGAGGGAAGACAGGAAGGGAGGTCAGAATACAGCAAGACTCCATTAGAAGAAATATAATTACTAAGGTGAGTAATTTTTTCTTCAAACAACACGAAGTCTTGCTGTATTCTGACAATTGCAGATACTAAGCAGTACCTCCCAGGAGGAGGACAGAACCTACTTTGAGAATAGGCTCTGAAGTACTGTTGTGTTAAAACCGAGCATCACTCCTAGCCTGGATATCCAGAGAGTAATGCTTGGTAAAGGTATGGACTGTTTTCCAGGTGGCTGCTTGACAAATTTCTAAGAGAGGGATATCCCTGGCAGCAGCCAGGAAGCAGCTACCCCTTATGGAATGAGCCTCAGGCCTGAGGGTGAAGTTTTTCCCAGTTTTCATAGCAGAATTGTATACAAGACAAATCCACCTGGCAATAGATCTTTGGTGGCAGGTTTGCCCTTCCCACTTCTCCATAAGTGAGAACAACTGGAGGAAGTCAAACCTGTGACCCTTGGTACGCCTATGTAGTAACTAAGGGCTTTTGACATCTAAACTGTGTAGCCCTCTCTCCTGAGGAAGAATGATCAGTGAAGAAAACAGGAGAGACAGACTGGTTTAAATGGAAGTCTGAAACCACTTTGGGCAAGAACCTTCTATTGGTTCTAAGGACCACTTTATCCCTGTGAAAAGAGATAAAATCAGGTTCCACTGACAGGGCTTGCAATTCACTGATACGCCTGGCAGAGGTAATGGCTACCAGGAACACAGTTTTCCAAGTCAAGTACTTAAGCTCTGCTGAAGACACAGGCTCAAAGGGGGGTTGCATAAGTCGAGCAATGCAAACATTCACATCCCAGACAGGGGCAGGGTCTCTAAAAGGAGGATTGGTGTGAAGCAATCCTTTAAAAAATTTACAGAAGACAGGATGGGAAGATAGTGAGGAAGGCTTCCCCACAGACAAAAACACAGAAACAGCTGACAAGTGGTACCTTGAGAGTAGCTGGTCTGAGGCCTAGGCCATTAAGATGGACCACATAATCCAGAACCGTAGGCAATTCAGCAGTGTCTGGAGAAATATGCTTCTAGAACACCAAATGCTGAATTTTTTCCATTTGGAGTTGTAAGTCTTTATGGTGGAGGGCTTCCTAGAAGCCTTGAGGATATCCAGAATCCCTTGGGAAAGATGCAGATCTGCAAACTCTAACTCTTCAAGAGCCATGCTTTGAGATTGAGAGACTGAAGATTGGGGTACCAAATCCTTCCCTGAGAGGATGTTAATGGGTTGTAATTCCTGGGAAGTGACAGGGGAAGATGGACTGCTAGGGACAGCAACAGGGGGTACCAGGGCTGCTTGGCCCAATCTGGAGCAATCAGGATCACCTTGCATGGTTGAGACCTTATTTTTACCAAAACTTTGAACAGGAGTGGGAAGGGGGGAAAGGCATACAGAAACTTCCCCTCCCAATTCAGGATCAGGGCATCCAGAGGGACTGAGCCCAGGACAGGAGGCTGCAACAAAGAGAGGAGTTGGTGATTGTCTGGGGCTGCAAAGAGATCTATCTCTGGAGTGCCCCACCTTGAAAAAAACACTTTCAACACCTGAGGGTCCAGGGACCATTCGTGATGGCCGTGAGAAATCCGGCTCAGTGCATC
This sequence comes from Neoceratodus forsteri, assembly GCA_016271365.2. Taxonomy (NCBI): domain Eukaryota; kingdom Metazoa; phylum Chordata; order Ceratodontiformes; family Ceratodontidae; genus Neoceratodus; species Neoceratodus forsteri. Next base: position 1,056,312,562 of record CM028130.1, on the reverse strand, counting down.
TGCTAGCACATTGTGCTTGCCTGGAAGGTGAACTGCTACAAGAGAGGTTTGCAGGGAATAAGCCAGGGACCACAACTTCATGGTTTCTGTGCACAAGGCCGTGGACAGAGTGCTTCCCTGCCTGTTGATGTACCACATGGTGGTGGTGTTGTCTGTTCTGACTTGAACCACCTTGTTCTGTACTGACTGAGAATGCTTTTAGAGCCAGAAAAACTGCCTGAGCTCTAGAAGATCGATGTGGAGAAGGGATTCTTGGGGGGACCACAGCCCTTGGGCAGTAAGGGACCCCAGGTGGGCTCCCCAGCCCAGGAGAGAAGCATCCATGGTAAGGACCACTGAACAGGCTGAGCAACAAAAGGAACACCTTGCCTTAAATTGTCCTGATCCTGACACCACTGGAGGGCTTGGATCAAGGTCAGAGACACTGGGATCAGTTTGGTAAGGGAGTCCTTTCTCTGAGACCAGAAAGCTCTCAGGTGGAACTGAATATCCCTCATCTGGAATCTTGCCCCTTGGACCACTGCAGTTGAAGCTGCCATATGGCCCAAGAGCTGGAGGAAATGCCTTGTTGGTCAAGTGATCACCCAAGGCTGGAAGGAAGAAGCTAGTTCCATAAGAACCCTTGCCCTTTCTAGAGGAAGAAAGGCTCTTGTTTGAGTGTGTCCAGTTCTGCCCCTTAAAGGTAAGAAGCTGGACTGGTTCGAGAACTGACTTGGGAAGGTTGAGAAGAAATCCTAGAGAAGTGAGCACTTGCTGGGTCACTTGCAGGTGAGACTTTACTTGGTCTGGAGACTGACCCACTATTAGCCAATCGTCCAGATATGGAAAAATCGAAATCTTTTGCCTTCTTAGAAAGGCAACTACTACTGCCAGGCACTTTGTGAAAACCCTTGAGGCTGAGGTTAGGCCAAAGGGCATTGCTCTGAACTGATAATGGCCTGTGTGCAACTCGAACCTGAGGTACTTTCTGTGGGAGCACCTGATGGGAATGTGAAAGTAGGCATCTTTGAGGTCCAGGGAGGCTAGCCAGTCCCCTGGCCTTAGAGAGGGAAGGATTATTCCCAGAGTTATCATCTTGAACTTTGGGTTTAAAAGATGTTTGTTTAGATATCTTAGGTCTAGGATGGGTCGCTACTCCCCTGTTTTTTTGGCGGTCAGGAAGTACCTGGAGTACAGTCCTTTGCCCCGGTGTAGGGTAGGTACTCTTTCTATAGCTCTTAAAGCTAGGAGAGAAGAAACCTCTGCCTCTAGGGCAAGGGTTTCCGAGAGATTTGCAGGTGGAAAAGATCTGGCTCTCATCTTTGGAAATTTTTTGAAGCTGAGAACCAGTCCCTGGCTTACTACTTCCAGGAACCACTTGTCTGATGTAACAGACATCCAGTCCTGGACAAAGTAAGCCAGCCTGCCCCCTACTGGAATAGGAAGTCGACCCGGGGAGGCCCATCAGGGTGTCTGCTTGGCAGGGGCTTTAGGCTGAGGAGTGGATGCAGCCCTGCTCATCCCCCTTCTGCCTCTCCCTCTGAAGAACCCCCTCTGAGAAAAGGAAGAAGAGGCCTGTGCTTGGTAGAAAGGCCTTTGAAAAGGCCTGCCCCAAGACTGCTGCCTTTGAGGAGTTGCCTGCCTTTCCTTGGCCTGAGGACTCCTGTAAGTGGTCCTGCACTCATCCATTTTTCTTCATGTAATTCTCTGTCTGCTCCCCAAACAGAGAATTACCCACTACAGGAAAATCCATGGCCTTAGCCTGGGTGTCCTGCTAGAGGCTAGTACATCTGAGCCAAGCCATCCTCCAAGAGCCACAGATGTAGCCATGACTCTTTATGACACATCATTAGAGTCCACAGCAGCATGAAACTGAACCTTAGATGCCTCAATCCCATCTGCAGCCACCGCCTCCAGCTCCTTGGCTAGCTGAGGGGAGGCCTGTTTAGCCAGTGCCAGTACAGTGTCCCACCTGGACTTCTGGTACCTGGCTGTATAGGCTATGTAATTCGCCTGCCTGAGTCCCAATGAAGATGTCACGTACTGCTGCTTTGCCATGGTCTGGAGTCCTTGTCAGGGGGGTGTGAAGCCAAGGAAATATTTGCCTTGTCACAGGCAGCAGCCTGCACTACCCCAACATGGCTGCACTGTTGATATAAGAACTCCGTGTCTGAACCTGAAAGTGTATACCTCTTGTCCATTCTTCTATCCACAGGAGGTATAGTGTTAGGAGACTAAGATTTTTTGTGTTTGTTTCCCAAAAGATTTATGGAGGGGAACAGACAGTCTCCTGGACTCTGGGATATCCATCATCTCTACATAATCAGGCTCCTCTTGATCTTCCACAGCCTCCTCCATAGGAAGCTGGAGGGTTTCAGCCACCTTTCTGTAAAACAAAGTGAGAAGGGGACTCAGAAAGCCTAGGAGGGGAAACACCTGAAGGTCTGTCTGGGGAGATGTCCAGTTAAACAGGCACATCCAGTCCTTCACTTACATCATCATCCTCAAATTCCCCTTCCTCTTCAAATTCCGGTTCATAAAAATCTTCAAGGGTATACTCTTGAAGCGGAGGAACCAACCGAACTGAACCCCTGCCAGAAGGAGCCGGATCGGTCGGAACCGGAAGGAGCGATTCCACAATCTAAATCACCCTGGCTATCTCTTCGGCAGTCGGAACATGAACCTCTGGATCCGAACCGGTCGATTTATCTTTGCGCTTTTGTCGGAACCAACCTCGAATTGGCTCTTTGGCGCAGAGGCTTCGCCTGGTCAGGCATTCTTCTGGTTCGCCAAACCGGAACCGGCTGGCCATCCGGGGTCAGTGGACTTCTCGGCCTCCTTTCCTCAGTCTACCTAATCTCATCTCAAGGGTAGATTTGGGAAAGTTTTTACATATTTGGCAGTCCTAATCGAGGTGGTCAAACCCCAGACAAAACACAGGTGGTGCGGGGATCAGCCTTAGCAAAGACCTCCCCACACTCACTGCAGTGTTGAAACCCAGTGGGCCCGATTTTTTGCTTGGGTTTCTCAGACATGGCCAACCTAACCAACTCACCTTTTTTCAGCAACCGCTAGGCAAGACTCTTTATCGGTTCCTAACTGTGTCACGGGTATTGGAAAACGGTTAAAAACATTTTTTTTTTTTAGAACCGATAAGAACCGGTAACCACACACTAAGTAAACACAAATTTCACAATCAAATGGCCGGTTCAGCCGAACTGACCGCACTTTTACAAGTTCCACACAGAAAAACAGAACAATTCCTATCTAGTACTCACAGCACCACAGACAGAGACTGAACTGACTATGCGGATACTTTTTTTGTTTTAGAAACCGACGAAAACTAAAACTTTAACTGACTTTCGAACCGAGCTGAAGGAGAAATCTCCAGACCGACTGTTCAGTGAGGCGGAGTAAAGAATCTGACGGTTTAAGTTCGAAACACTCTGGACAGAGACTTCAACCGAGCTCGAGCTCAGCATTCTATGCCCTGCATAGAAAGTTAACTCTGTTCTCCGGGGCAGTTCAAAGGTTGGGAATCACTGCAATTGTCACAATACAGCAAGACTTCATGTTGTTTGAAGCAGGTGTCTCACAAATCCATGTCGTGAAGCGGACCAAGACACGCGAGGCAACGATCATGCTGGTCTGTAATGGAATACCTGCGGCCGCACGAGCACCGACGCATAGGGGGCCGCCCCGTTTTCAGCGATTTCTTGCCTCCCACCTGAGACATGATCGATGGAAAATCAATTTAAACAAAGACTCGACATCGATGAAAAATAAAGAAAGGAACAGTCTTACCACAGCGGCATCAAGTAGAGGTGAAACCGGAACTGGCAGGAAACTATACTCGGCGTTGAAGACATGGAGTAGATACAGGAGTACGCCTGTTGAAAGCAGCTCATCACGAGGTGCGATCTCTATGGCGGGAGATGAAGAACTGGCGAGAGGGTGGGGTCAACGACACCTAACAGCCAACCTGCGAGCGCCATGCACTGGCCTCGAGGGCAGCATCGGTGCGTCGACTCTACCCATCCAAAAAAAAAAAAAAGAAAGCTCTCATGGTGTCATGACCTCCGGCCAGAACCCAAAGGTGATGAATGCTGAAGACTGACACAGATAAGATCAGCTGTAAGTGAGAGCATCTGTGGTCTTTGGCACAGTCCAGATAGTACTCAAGTGACCTCCTAACATCCAGACTGTGCAGCATCAGCTCACCAGGACTGTATCCTTCTGTGAAGAACACTGGGAGAGTAATGGACTGGTTTAAGTGAAACTTAAATATACTGTCAATAAGAACACAGTATTGTATGTTGCCCTACTGGATCTAAAGTCAGCCTTCGACAATGTTACCAGGAACATCCTATGGGAAATTCTGGAAACACAGGGACTTAATTATGGTATTTTGGAAATGGTAACAGTATTACACACAGATAACAGAGCATCTGTAAGAGTTTCAAGGCAAGGCATAATTACAGATGGAATAAGAATTAAAAAGGGGGTAAAGCAAGGTTGACCCAGTCGGGTCTCGCTGAAGGAAACAAACAGTTGTTGAGCTTTGCGAATCTCCTTTGCTCTATCCAAATAGAAACGCAGAGCTCTTTTGACGTCCAAAGAATGAAGGGTATGCTTTCCTTCATTTTGGAAGTTAGCAAAGTAAGTAGGTAGGACCAAAGGTTGGTTTAGATGGAATTCTGAAACAAGCTTAGGGAGAAACTTGGGATGGGTCCTTCGAAATGGAAATTATGTACCTACTGAAATTCTTGATCTTCTTGGACAAAGTCTCCACCACTCATTCACACTAATGGGATATACGCTGGAGGCGCTAGGACCCAGCAAGAGCAAACTTTTTGCAGGAGGGCCGGCGCCAGAGATGAAGCCGCGAGGAGCGGCGCCACGAGCCTCTGCTCATGCGGCAATGACTATCTCGGCGTCGACCCTCCAACCGCCTCAGTACCTTTTTATTCCGAGGAGGTGCAGCATACCTAACCTAGAAGGATAGCCTAACCAAAAACTGGACATAAGATAGTCCGGAAGACCCGGATAAGAAGGATCAAGAAAGAAGTCTTCACAGCCTAAAGATTGAGGGAGTGAAGACCAACAACAGAGGTGAGCTCGGGGGATGGTGGGTGGGCGTGTGACTGAGTGGTGGAGACTTTGTCCAAGAAGATCAAGAATTATGGCAGGTACGTAATTTCCATATCTTCCTGGACATAAAGTCTCAACCACTCATTCACAATAATGGGAGAGTACCGAGCTAATAATCCCCCGAGAGGGCGGCAGGAGAGACAACAGCTCACAAATTTAGGACAGAAGTCCATTAATGATGGTTCTGCTAAACGAAACATGTCATCTGGCATGGACATCCAGGGCATAGTGCTTGACGAAAGTGTGCACTGAGCTCCAGGTAGCCGCATTGCAAATATCTGCAATGGGCACATTGCGGATTTCCACCAGGGATGCCGCAACCGCTCTAGTAGAGTGAGTGTACACTCGACCTTCCAGCTTAACCTGCGCCATGGAATAACAGTGGTGAAGGCATGTCACCAGCCATGCTGAAATACATCTGATAGTGACCGGCAGACCCAGCCGGGTCTCACTGAAGGAAACAAACAGTTGTTGAGCTTTGGGAAAATCTTTTGTTCTATCTAAACAGAAATGCAAAGCTCTTTTGACATCCAAGGAATGAAAAGAACACTCCCCTTCATTTTGGAAGTTCGCAAAATAAGTAGGAAGGACCAAAGGTTGGTTTAGATGGAATTCTGAAACAACCTTAGGGAGAAACTTAGGATGGGTCCTAAGAACTAATTTGTCTTTATGAAACACAGTATACAGAGGGTCTGTGACCAAGGCATGTATCTCAGAGACCCTGCAGGCCGAGGTAATGGCCACCAGGAAGGCAGTTTTCCAAGTGAGAAATTTCAACTCACAGGTAGCTAGAGGCTCGAAAGGTTTTCGAGTGAGCACGTCTAGCACAAGATTAATGTCCCAGGCTTCTACTGGACGTCCGACAGGAGGTCGGGTATGCAGAATACCCTTAAGAAACCTCTTAACCACAGGTAACTGAGCCGGTGACAACGAAAGTACTGGCTCATGATAAGCTGAAATGGCACAAAGGTGAACCTTGGCTGTACAGTATTGCAGACCTGAAATTGAGAGGTCCAAAAGGTACTCTAGAACTTTATTTGGTGGGCAGGAAAAAGGATTCAGAGGGGATTTTGCACACCAGAGCAAAAAAAGGCTTCCATTTGGCTGTGTAAGTCTTCCTAGTGGCTGGCTTGTGCGCCGGCAGGAGAATATCTGAAACTCTGAGAGAAACATTGAACCTGTTCACTTCTATCTCTTCAGGAGCCAAGCGTAAAGGTGAAAAGATCTCAGATTGTGATGGACCACAGGCCCCTGCGTCAGGAGGTTCATTTGAAGGGGAAGCGCTTTCGGAGGGGTTACCGACATATGTTGAGTAACGTAAACCATATTTGTTGAGGCCAGAAGGGAGCAATGAGGATCATTTTGTCCCCCTGGGACTCGAACTTGAGAAGTACCCTCTGAATTAGAGGAAGAGGCGGAAAGGCGTATAGAAAGCATTTTGTCCACTGCATCCTGACAGAAAATGCCAGGCCCTGGATTTCTGGAGCAGAAGAGAGGCAGTTTTGTGTTGAGTGGGGATGCAAAAAGGTCTGGGTCTGGAGTTCCCCACTCTGTGAATAGTGACTGAACTACGTTTGAGTCGAGAGACCATTTGTGAGGATCTGTTTCTGTTCTGCCGCAACGGTCTGCCAATTCGTTCTGCACTACCGGCAGGTAGACCGCATGAATTAGAGCCCTGTGCTCTAGGCATCATTCCCACACTCTCATTGCTTCCCTGAATAAAGGGTAAGAGTGTGCACCGCCCTGCTTGTTGATGTAATACATCACTGCTTTGTTGTCCGTTTGAAGGAGGATGTTCTTGTGACAGAGAATGTCCTTCAAAGCTCGGACTGCATAAAGGACGGCCCTCATTTCCAGGACATTTATGTGAAGCTGGGACTCGTCCTGAGTCCACATACCTTGGGTGTGGAGATTATGACAGTGAGCTCCCCACTCCATCATGGACGCATCCGTCGTAATGGAAATCTAGTGATCAAGGGGAGCAAAGGGATATCTTTCCAGAAGATTGTCCTCTTGTGACCACCAGATGAGTGACCTCTTCAGAGGTTCTGTCACCTTGATGAGAAAGGACTGAGGGTAAGTGGTTGTGGACCACTGAATACTGAGCATCCATTGAGAGGTTCTCATGTGAAGGCGTACTAGAGGTACAGTGATCGCCGAGGATGCCATGAGACCTAGCATCCGTTGCATCGAGATAGCTCGAACCGAACTGTTCTCCCTGATGTATCGGGCCATCTGTAGGATATCGCTTCTTCTGTCCTCTGGTAGAAAAGCTTTCGCACAGGAGGTGTACAGAAGACTTCCTATGAACAGGAGCCTCTGGGAGGGCTGCAGCTGCAATTTCTTGAGATTTAGCAGGACTCCCATGGACGTGAGAAAGTCTGAGGCCATGGTAATGGCGTCAAGAGTTCCTTGCCTGGAAGGGCTTGCTAGAAGCCAGTCATCCAGATATGGGAAAGTACAGTTACGTAAGAACTTACCGTAACAGTAGATCTTTGATAACTGCTCTTGCAGCAGGTTACACCATTAGGGGTGAAGCCGGCAGGCGCCAGGACCCCACAGAAATTTTCTAGCCAGCAGTCTTCAGCGGGGACTGCCTCCAACGTCGGTCCCGCCCCCGACGTCGGGCGTAGTACATAAGGAGGCGGTCCCCCCATAATCCTCAGTTCTCCCGCCGGAGACTCCGGGCCGCTGGATGACATCAGAAGAGGAGACCGAGGATCCGCCACCAGATGGCAAAGACTAGTGAATAGGAATGTCCCATCCTATAAGATGGGTACTTGACTAAGACCTACCTCCAAAAAGGGGGATGGTGGGTGGAAAGGTACCTGCTGCAAGAGCTGTTCTCGAAGATCTACTGTTACGATAAGTTCTTACGTAACTGTACTATCTTACTCCGAGATACAGCTCTTGCAGCAGGTTACACCATTAGGACTGATTTCCAAGCAGTAGTGGCAATCATGCACCACCGGAGGTGGAAAGGTAGAGACCGGGATATAACCCAGCCCAGGACAGAAGTCCCTGGGTACCCACTAGACTGAACCCCACTCTTCGCCCGATGCAATGTCCAGACTGTAATGCCTGATAAAGGTATGCACAGAGCTCCAAGTAGCTGCAGTGCAAATAGCTGAGGTGGAGACGTTCTTTAATGCCGCAAAGGAAGTAGCCACCCCTCTTGCGGAAAGACCCTTGACTGCGCCCGGTAAGGGTTTATTGCGCCCGTCATAACAGAAAGTGATGCACTGGATAGCCACCTAGAGAGTGACTGTTTGGAGACAGGAGCTCCTATCATTCTGTGAGCGAAGGAGACGAAAAGTTGGTCAGACTTCCGGAGCTGTTTGGTTCTGGTCAGACAGTGTCTGAGGCACCGATGCACATCAAGGGTGTGCAGAAGGGCTTCTCTTCGATTAGAGTACCTTGGGAAATACACTGGTAGATCGATATCATGATTAAGGGTGAGAGCTGAAACCACCTTAGGCAAAAACTTTGGGTTTGTTCTTAGGGATACCCTGTCCTGGTGGAAAACCAAATATGACTCTTTGCACATAAGAGCATGCAACTCAGAGATCCTTCTAGCAGAAGTAACAGCAACTAAAAATAACGTTTTCCAAGAGAGAAAACGTAGCTCGCAATCCGCGGCTGGTTCAAAGGGTGGCAGCGTAAGCTGCTACAGGACAAAACCTAAGTCCCAAGGAGGGATTGGATCTTTGATGGGGGGCCTAAGGTGGAGGACACCCCTTAAGAAGGCGAGAGTAGTGTCCAGCTGGGCCACCGTCCGATGGCCTACGGGGGCATGGTAAGCAGAAATTGCACAAAGGTGCAGTTTAATTGAGGAGTGAGCCATCCGGAGTTGAAGAGGGAAAGCAGGTAGTCCAGAACCAGCTTTTCTGGACAGTCTAACGGTGGGAAGCCACACGCTTGAGCCCACAAACAAAATCTACGCCATTTCATGGCGTAAGTTGCATGGGTAGCCAGTTTTCTGATGGCAGAGAGAACGTCTGCCATTTCTTGCGAAACCCCGTATCGCATCATGGCTATGTCTCTAGGAGCCAAGCGTGCAGGTTCAATGAGCGTAAGTCTGGATGGACCAATGAACCCGCCTCCTGAGACAATAGATGGGAGCTGATTGGCAAGGGAACTGGAGGTTCCCGGGATAGCTGGTGTAGAAGAGGGAACCAAATCTGTCTGGGCCAGAAGGGTGCGATCAAAATGAGTGTTGCTTGCTCCCTGCGAAGTTTCAAGAAAACTCTCTGGATGAACGGGAAAGGAGGGAAGGCATAGAGGAATCTGCCTGCCCAGGAGAGGGACAATGTGTCTCGCCAGAAAACACCAAGCCCTGGATCTAGAGAGCAAAAATTGGGCAGTTTTGTGTTGGATGGGGACGCGAAAAGGTCCAACTCTGGAGTGCCCCATCTGTGAAACAGATCCTCTGCCACCTCCTGCAGAAGTTCCCACTCGTGGACTCTGGCCTGAGAGTGTCTCAGACTGTCTGCGATGGTGTTGTCCACTCCCAGGACATCTACTGCAATTAGGTTTGCGCCGTGTTGCAATACCCACTCCCACACTCTCACGGCCTCCCTGCAAAGCGGGTAGCAGTGAGTGCCTCCTTGTTTGTTGAGGTAATACATCACCGCGGTATTGTCTGTTTGTAACAGAAGTGTACCCGGTGGAATCTCCAACTGGAAGGCTTGCAGAAAGTAAAGGACTGCCCTCATTTCCAAAATGTTGATGTGGAGATGAGACTCCTGGGCTGTCCACAGGCCTTGAGACCGAACACCGTCCAGGTGTGCTCCCCACCCGAGCCCTGAGGCGTCTGTGGAGAGGGTCATAGTCGGAGACGGCGCTGTGAAGGGAACCCCCGCAGAGAGGTTCCCTGGATTTAGCCACCATTGTCAATCCCGAATTACGGCTTTCGTGATCTGGACTGGATGCTGCAGATGGTCTTGCCTTTGGTCCCATTGCACCCGTAGCATCCACTGGGTTACCCGCATGTGGAGACATGCCAGCGGGACTGTCGCAATGGCCGCAGCCATGTGTCCGAGCAGGCGAAGGACCAGTCTGGCTGGGACGGTCTTCTTCACCGACAAGTTCCTGTTGATGGATCTGATGTGTTCCGCTCTGTCCGAGGGAAGAAAGGCTTTCCCTCTGATGGTGTCCAGAACTGCTCCTATAAACTGCAGTTTCTGGGATGGTACCAGGAGTGACTTCTCGTAGTTGATGAGAATACCCAGAGATTGAAAAAGGGATTGGGTGCAGTGAATAGCCATCATGAGTAGCCAGTCATCCAGGTATGGGAACACGTAGTGGCCTTGTCTCCTCAGAGACGCCGCTACGACCGCCATGCACTTCGTGAATACCCGAGGTGCCGATGACAGCCCAAAGGGAAGAGCTCGGAACTGATAATGGCGGCTCTGAAACTAGAAGCGCAGGAACCTCCGGTGCGCTTGAGCAATCTGAATATGCAGGTAGGCGTCCTGCATGTCCAAAGATGCCAGAAAGGCGTCCTGCTTCAGCATGGGAATTAGGCCCGGAAGGGTCACCATGCGGAAGCGTTTGTAAATGACCAAAAGGTTGAGGTCGCTGAGGTCCCGTATTGGACGGAGGTCCCCTGTTTTCCTTGGAACCAGGAAAAAGTGAGAATAGTACCCTAGTCCTCTCTGGTTCTCTGGGACGTGCAGTAAGGCTTCCTTTTCCAGAAGCGCGAGTACTTCCTGCTGTATGAGCAGGGCATGCTGACCCGAATATCGGGAGAGCAGAAGAGGTCTTGTAGGTGGACTGCCTACAAATTCTATATAATGGATTTTTTTGACCAGCTGCAGAACCCACCTGTCGGTGGTGATCGACTGCCACCCTGGCAAGTGGCGTGCGATGCGACCCCCGACTTTCTTTTCCCGTTGATCCTGAGGAGGGGTGGGGGCCGGGAAGGAGTCATGCTGTGGCAGCGTTTGATCCAGCAGGCTGGGCCGACTTTGTAAATCGTTGGCCTCTGCCTGGGGATAACTTGGCCTGGGCCTTGCAGGTGAAAGTGCCCCTCTGCTATTTGTCGGAACGTTGCTGTTGCCTTTGTAGATGGCCACGGAAACGGCTCTGGTTCCTACGAAAGGAACTAGGCCGAGACCTGTACATAGCTTGTACAGATCGGACTGCCTTCCCTGCGTCCTGAAGTTTGGTGATTACTCTCTCGGAGGCTTCACCAAATAGGACCTCGCCGTTATAAGGGACGTCTAAGATGTTCTTCTGGACGTCCGGGGTAAAGCCGGAGACACGGAGCCAAGAGTGTCTCCGGAGACACACGCCTGAGGCTACAGCTCTGGTTGAAGAGTCCGAGAATCGTGTGCGCTCTGAGCACTTGGGTCCCACATCGAACCCTGCGGCGAGGAGGTTCAAGAGCTCCTCCTTGTGGTCGCCATCGGGCATCTTCTCAACCAGGTCCTGTCCCTGCTCCCACAGTGCGTTCTGGAATTGAACCATGTGGGTGAGGTAATTCAGTGACCTGATGGCGCAAGTCACGGCCGCGTACGTGCACCTGCCCAGGACATCCAATTGCTTGGATTCCTTGTCCGGTGGCTGTGTGCTCAAATGCTGAGGTCTCTGAGACCGGTCATGTGAAACAGTGATGACCAGGGAGTCAGCCAGAGGATAGTTCACCAGATACTGATCCTCCCTAGGGGCCTTGTATAGGCGGTCAGCCTTCTTCGGCACAGCGGGAGTGGAGTGCGGACACTTCGAGGCGGCCTTGGTGACATCCACAAAGGTATCCACCGCGGCGGGCGCCACACAGGCTTCAATCTTTCTGCCGCAGTAACGAGCAAGGCTTTGTCTCTCGGGGTCGAGCTCTTCAGCATCCCACCCCATGTTCTCCTGGATGTGCCTCATGATCTCCACGAAAGAGGGAACATCCGGATGAGATCTGGGTAGGTCGTGTGAGTCCAGAGAGGGAATGCTGATAGGAGAAGGTGATCTGGAGCACTCTGAAGTGTCAGATCTGGAATCCTCCCCAAACGGAGTGTACCAGCATCGTCTGGGTCTCTTGGGGCTGGGTGACCCTGAAGGGGATCTAGAGGGAGGTCTTCTCCTTTCTGAAGATCTGCCCCGAGGAGGTGGTGTCTGCTCCTTGGGGGTTGACGATCATCCTGCGGGCCCCTTAGGTGGAGGAGGGGGCGTAGGCGGTGACGGAGTAGGTGGAGGCGGAGTCGGAATAGGACGTGTGGTGACCACATCTTTTTTGATGGTGTCCCACCAGAAGGTAAAAAGTTCTTTTACCTCTGCCAGATTCATACCAGACGATGGGACAGGCGCTGGTGGCCTGTCGCCGGGGTCGGGCGTTGGGTCCCCGGGGGTCTCCCGCTCCGGGGAAAGTTCCCGTGGAGCCCGGCGTCTCCGGTGTTGCCCGACTGGTCCTCGGGCTATGTGGCGTCCTCCTCAGATGAATCCTTCTGACCGGCGTCCGCTGGCGACGGTGGTGCGATCCTCTTCTCAGGAGTAGCCGACATCGGTCCCCTGGTTGATGTCCTCGGGGGCGAACACCTGGCCGGCAACAGGTGTTTAGGTGTCGCTGGCTCCTGGGAGCGCCGGTGGTGTTTGGCCGTCGGGTGGGCCGTCGAGTCCGACGTCCGTTTGAGGGATGTCAGGTCCTTGGTCTTACGAGAAACCGGATCCGATCCATGCGGAGGCTGGGAAACTGACCTGGCGTTGGTGTCCCGCCGGTGGGAAGAAGATTGATGGCGCTCCCCAGACTTTGACAAGGCCTTAGATGGAGTGGAAGAGGCCGACGGCTTGGAAGTCTTCAGGGGCTGTAGAGAAGAGGAGCCGCTGGAAGATCTGACCTGAACCGGGGGAGGTTGTGACCGAGCCCTGGAGGGAGAGCAGTCCGATTTTGAGCCGGAGCTTCGGGAGTCCGAGGCCCTCGCAGGAGACCTGGATCTTTCCTTGTCCCGGTGCTTGTGGGTTTGACCCGACGACTCCCCTGGGAGGAAGGTTCCTTATCCATAGTTTTCAGTTTCTCCTCCAAGAGAAACGCTTGAAGGGCCTTCTGGTGGCGGATCCTGGTGCGACTGTTGAAGCCCTGGCAGAAGGAGCAGGATTTGATATCGTGTTCCGGGCCTAGGCAGCGCACGCAGGCCGAATGTTTATTTATTTTTATTTATTTAGCTTTTGTTAACCAGGTAAGTACACTAGACAAGACAATTTGCCTATTTTCAGGTACGACCTGGGAGAGTACAGGAAATTACATACTTACACACTTGAGACAACATGGTACATAATTAGGAAAAGATTACACGTCATGAGACAACAAGGTACAAGTTAGAAAAAAACAAACTTGCATGTCACGTGCGAACATCATAATGTAGAATACACAAAGTACAAGGCATATGAGGCACATTTAGTTAGAATAGGTACAGCAGAGTAAGCAGTGTGTGCCAGTTTTGGAGCAGTACAAGGTAAGGATTGGTAGCAGCAAGTACAAAACTATCATCTTAAGGGCCAGCTGTTATGCATGAATGTTAAGTGCTAACATATGTCACGGGGGTTTTTGGCACCCGCAGGCCAATCCGAGTTTGAGATGGTTCCATAGGGAGGAACGCAGGCTGCCCTGAGAGGGAGCAACATGGACCTGGGCTGGGAAGGTGTTCCAAAGTTTGGGGGGCACATGCTGCAAAATTTCTTTCACCCATTTGAGTCCGAGTCACAGGTACCTTGAGTGTGGCAGATCCCTGAGACCTAAGGTGATAGGACGAGGGAACAGTTTGGGCCAGCAAACTTGCCACCCCTGGAGGGGTGCCTGTGTTGAGGACCTTTCCTGTGAAGCAACCAAGGACAAAGTCAATGTGCTTTGAGGGCGAGAGCCAGTTTAACTTACTGTAGAGATCACAGTGGTGAGTGAGCCAGGGGGCTGCTAGGGCGGAGCGGCAGACATTGTTGTAGGCCGACCACTTAGAGAGATGGGCCTTAGTGGTGCTGGCAAACAACAGGAGCCGATAACATAGTGAGGGGAGAAGCATACCTTTAGCAAGAGCAATACGCGCAGCCGGCGTGAGGTTATTTTTTGCTCTGTAAGCCAGACCCAGTTTACAATTGACAGTTTTGCATGTCTTCTGGATATGGTGGCCAAGGTCAAGCTGTGGGTCCAATGTTACACCAAGGTATTTGAAATTGTCCGTGATTGGGATCGGGACGTCTCCCTAACCGGAAACACAGAACAGCACAGGGAGGCCTTAATCTTAGCCGGGACCCAAAGAGCATGGCCTGGGATTTTTTAGATTAAGGACTAGCTTATGGTTCAGGATCCATGTCTGAATGTTTCTTAGGTCATCACCAGGTGGTTGTTAATGACCCCCACCTCTGGGGAGTGAGACAGGATGACCAGATCATCTGCATAGAGATTGGTTTACAGTGAGCAGCGGTTGTGGGAGATTATTAACGAAAATGGAGAAGAGCATTGGTCCAAGGATTGGAGCCTTGGGGACCCCATTGTTAGTGGGATGGGACCCGAGAGCTCTTTGCCATATTTAACCTGGCCTGCTTCTACCATGTAGGTAGTTGGAGAACCAACTGAGAGCGGCAGTGGATAGTCCAATTGATCTAAGCTCTGTTGATAGCATGGCATGGTTGACCAGGTCAAACGCCTTCGAGAGGTCTATAAAGATAGCCCCCGAGAGTTTGCCTTGGTCCATGGCTTCCCTAATCCACGATGAAACAGTAACTAGGGCTGAGGAGGTACCATGCCCCTTCCTGAATCCATGCTGTACAGGAGACATTATGTCATATGCCTGAAAGTACTCAGAGTTGCCCTGCCACAACTTTCTCCAGAAGTTTGCTAACCGCGGATAGGATGGATATGGGGCGATAGTTCTCTATCAGTTTAGGGTTCCCCTGTTTAAGGATTGGGACTACCCTGGCAACCTTCCATATATCTGGGATAACTCCAGTTGACAGGGACTGATTGAAGATGTGTGCCACCAGAGGGGCAAGCCAGGGGGCATCGAGACTGAGGAGCTTTGGTTCCAAGCCATCTTGGCCAGCACTTGAGAAGGGTGAGAGTCCAGCTAGCAGTTTCTGCACCTCTTGAGCCACCACTGCCCTGAACAGAAAGGGCGGGCGGGGTGATGATGGTGCTATGGGCTGGTTACCGCTGACACCACCACCATTGGAGAATGTCGAGGTATACTCTGACAGATCAGAAAAATAATGATTGAAGGAGTTGGCAATGGTTTCCGAGTTGTTGCAGCTGGAACCTTCAATTATCATTATCAGTGGACTCAGCGCTCTGTGTACCACTCACAATGTGTTTAATATTCCTCCAGAACCTCCTTGGATCCCTAGCCGAGTTCAGTAACGCAGATTTGCTGAACTCACTCTCGGCTATCCTTATGTTCTTTTTGCACTCATTTATGAGTTTCCTGTATCTGTGAAAGATAGCCTGGTCAGCCGTGGCCTTAAACTTGGCCCAGCACTTATCTCTGGTGTTGAGAAGGGCCAGGAGACTACCATAAAGCCATTTAGTAGCCATTCCCCTCACCCTCCGTCTGATGAGAGGGGCATATTTCTTCTGCAGGGCCCTTAACGAGATGAGGAAGTGACTGACAGCGGATGTGGAGTCCTGAACATTCCATACTGCCGACCAGTCAGTGTACTTGATATCATTTTGAAAGGAGGACAGATCAAACCTAGAGTAGTCTCTGATCTGGATAATTTTATGGGGTATTTTCAGATGTGGGATCTGCCAGACAGTACACCGGGGAGTGATTAGAGATAGAATCAGGTAGGATACCAGACGAGCTGATCCTATCAGGTCTATTTATCAAGATCCAGTCCAGGAGGGAGCTCTTACCACCATTTGTAGAGCATCTGATAGGATCCTTGACAAGCTGTGTCAGTCAGAGACCGGCAAGTGACGGTTCAAAGGCTTTGGTGTTGCCACCCAGCCAATTGAGGTTGAGGTCACCCAGAATGATTAGCTCATTCTGCCATGTTACTGCACCAACTGTGTCAAGGAGGCCAGTCAGTCCCTCTATGCCTCCCTTTGGAGGATTGTAGGTGTATACAATGTGTATCTTTTTTGTCATCCCTAGTAACAGCACCGTGTGCAGTGTCTCACAGGGGGACTGCACTGTCTGTTGATGAGGTAGGGCAGATAAGTTAAGATGGCACCTGTAGTAGACCAGGATACCACCACCTCTCTTTCTTCCTGGACGATCACGACGGATGAGGTCATAAACAAGGAATGTGGATCTTTGAAGGGGATCTGTTTGCCGCAGGCACACTTCGTATGGTGACCCTCTACAGAAGTTGTTGGAGAGGACATCAGTTGATCCAAAGTTGAAAGGCAGACGAAAATCGTCGTAGTTCTAATGGTCGTCGCACGCTAGAAAAAGAGACTGAGAGGCCGATACTGGCGATGTCGATGGCGGGAAAAGAACCGAGGATTATGGGGGACCGCCTCCTTATGTACTACGCCCGACATTGGGGGCGGGACCGATGTCGGAGGTGGTCCCCACTGAAGACTGCTAGCTAGAACATTTCCGTGGGGTCCTGGCGCCTGCCGGGCTTCAGTTCTAATGGTGTAACCTGCTGCAAGAGCTGTATCTCAAAGTAAGATCACTTGTATTTCGATTTTTCTGAGACACGCTGCGAGGATTGCACAACACTTTGTAAAAACTTGCGGCGCCAAGGATAGCTCAAAGGGCAGGACTCTGAACTGATAATGCTGGCCCAAAGCCACAAACCTTAGGTATTTGTGATGCTTTGTGTGAATAGGAATATGTTGGTAAGCATCCTGCATGTCCAGGGAGGCTAACCAGTCGTGTTGATGAAGTAAAGGTAACAGGGTTCCTAGCGATATCATTTTGAATTTCTCTTTGGGAAGAAATTTGTTTAATTTTCTGAGGTCCAAAATGGGGCACATGCCCCCGGTTTTCTTTGGAACTAGAAAGTAATGGGAGTAGAATCCTGTGTTCCGTTGATCCAGCGGAACTACTTCTACTGCCCTATTGTTCAGATGGCCTTGCATCTTGGAGGCGAGAAGTTCTGACTTAAGTATTGACAGTTTTGGCTGCCGTTTGGGGGGACAATCCGGAGGGGTCTCTGAAAAATTGAGGGAATATCCCTCGCGGATTATCCAGAGGACCCATTTGTCCGAAGTTATGGACGTCCACTGGTTGTAGAATTGAGTCAGACGACCTCCCACCACTAAGAAGTCCCCTAGGACTTCTGGGCCAGAAACTCAGAAGGCGGCACTGGGTGCTTTGGGTCCTTGCACCTTCTGTTACGTCTTCTTTTGAGGCTGAGGGGTTTGATTTTTAGTAAAACCTCCCCTGCCTTTGCCTCGAAATAACTGATGGTTATGAAACTGGCATTTGTTAACACCCCCCGAGAGGGGGCGGGAGGAGGTCGAGCCAGTTTAATGGCTGACCTAGTCTTTTGTGTGGCCTCTAGAGCCTGTTCTACCTGAGGGCTGAAGAGATACACACCATCAAAGGGCAACACCATGACCTGTTGCTGGACATCATTCTCGAAACCTGAAGTGCGCAGCCAGGAACAGCAGTGGGTACAAATGCTCGCCGCCGCTCGGGAGGCAGTATCGAAGGCATCCATAGCTGCTTTAACCTGCTGGTTGTTGGACTCGATACCCCTGGTTATGGCTTGAAGAAGCTCTGAATTAGTGTCCAAATCCGGTAGAGCTTCAACCATTTGTTTGAGCGAATGTCAAAGAATATACTCATATTGAGAGAAATAGCCCTGGTAGCTGGCGATACGCATACTCAGGGTGGATGCAGCAAAGACTCTCTTACCTAAAGTATCTGTCTTACGAGATTCTTTGTTTATAGGTCAAGCTGTAGTACTCTGAGGAAAGACGACCTTATCATTCTCTGTCAAAACTACAATAGGATCCGCAAAGGCTTGGGAGGCCAAAATAGGTTGATCCCTGGAAGCAGCATACTTCCTATCTATGGATTTAGCCACAGAAGGAATGAGAGCAGGATTATTCCATACCATTTGAGAAAGCGTCTCAAAGGAGGGTTGTACCGGGGGAGTTAAATCCATAGGGATGTCCGGAACATGAAGGTACTGGAGTCTTAAAATCTTCCCAGGATCGATGTCCATAGTCTGGAGAGAAAGAGTGGAATTCAAATTTTTCAGCAGAGACTTAAATGACAGGTCCTCGACCACAGGCTCTGCAACAGGATTAGGTCCTCCTCCTTCCACATCATCACCTAGTCTAAGATCTAGGTCAGGCTCAATATCATCTCCTGACAGTCCAGGAGGGACTGCATGGACAGGAAAGGAATGAAAATCAGCAGGAAAAGAGGAAGGAAAAGAATTCGGAGAGGAGAAACCCTGAAGATTGGCAGAAGAAAAGCCAGGCCTCGGTGCCGAAGAGCTGCACGGCGTCGACAAAGCAGATGGCACCGAAGAAGAACCTGGTGCTGAAAAGCCGCATGACGCCGAAGATGGCGCCGACAGGCCACATGGCGCCAAGAAACCCAACGGCACCGAAAAGCCGCACGGTGCAGAGGACAGCGCTGACAGGTGCATCGGTGCCGAAAACTGCGCCGAGCAACCCACTGACACCAACGGCGTCGAAACCAACCCAGGGCCCCGAAAATTAGGATTTGAGGGAAAAGAAGCAAGAATACCAGGAGATAGAGGCATCAGTGTGGCCCCCTGCGCCGCAGCCATGTGAGGGGAAAAACACTCAAGCGCATAGTCGACGGCACCGAGGAAGGCTCCGCACGACTAGGGAGGCCCAACCGCCCTGCCTGATACCCTGAAGAGCCCAAGGGCCCCGGCGTGGCCGGGCCAGGCAGCTGGACCAGCCTCCGAGCTCATTGCTCCATCAGAGCGGCCCACTGATGAAACTGCTCATCGGAAACCCTACCAGAAGGTGGGGAAGGGCTCCAATGTCGAAGAGGTCGGTGATCAGAACCAGAAACCAGAGACTCCGAACGAGGAGACCGGCAACTGGCCTCAATGACCGACCGTCGACGCGCAGACATATCAGAGGTCGACCTCGAGTGATGCCTTCTCTTTTTTGACCTACGGGCGAAGAAGGAGAGGGCCGAGCGGTGCCGAGAATGTGACCGGTTACTTCTATGCTTTGGGGGCGCCCATCCCTCAGGCATTGGCGTCGTCTGTCAGACCCCCAGAGATGGCAGTGGACCAGACCCAGCCCAGCTGACTGAACAGCTTTCATACGAAGTCTCCCTACCTTCACCTGACCCGCTCATGGTTGACTCCATCAATGTAGGCTGAGACTTCTTTCTTTGAAAAGAATAAATTATCGTAAGTGGAACTTTTATTTGAAAAATAATACAAAATAATAAACTGAAAACTATGCTGCTAGGGTGAAGTTTGACTCTGGGCGAGCGACATCGTCACTGAAGCGCACTCGGCGGGAAAAAAAGGAACTGAGGGGGGTTGACGCCGAGATAGTCACTGTCGCATGAGTTGAGGCTCGTGGCACCGCTCCTCGTGGCTCCATCTCTGGCGCTGACCCTCCTGCAAAAAAGTTTGCTCCCGCAGGGTCCTAGCGCCTCCAGCATAGTACCAATTAGTGTGAATGAGTGGTGGAGACTTTATGTCCAGGAAGATCAGCTTTTGGTGTTTTTTCAACCCATTTCTTGAGGAGATTAGCATGGTATATCTTAGTAGGATTTTTCCTATCAGGGGTCTCAATCTCATCGTTAATTGTGCCAGTACATCTAAGCACCTTATAAAGCCCTTGCCACTTCATTAACAGTTTATTTTCTGTAGTGGGTAACAGTAGCAAGACCTTTTCACCTGGCTCAAAAACTTCTTTTACCCCATGGTCATATAATACCTTCTGCTGGTTTGGGGCATCTTCTTGATTACTATGGGTGATTTCAACATATTTTGCCAGTCTCTTTCTCAAGGCACACATTTACGATGTAATAGATCGTTTCTGATGGGGTCATCTTCCAATGTTTCTTTTATTACATCTAGTGGCCCTCGAGGTTGTCTACCATACAGCATTATAAATGGTGAAAAACCTGTTGATGCCTGTGGCACTTCTCTAAACAAAAAGCAGGTAAGGTAAGTATTGGTCCCAATCTTTCCCTTCCCCTTTTACAAACCTTTTTAACATGTGTTTTAGAGTTTGGTTAAAATGCTCAACAGGACCGTCTGTCTGATGGTGATAAGACAGTGACGGCAGTGATACCTAGCAGTCAGTACAGCTCCTTCAGCAATGAAGCACCAAAATTACTACCCTGATCAGTAAATACAGGTTACTCACCTGTAACAGGAGTTCTAGGAATGGTATATGTTGTTCATCCACACTCATTGGCAGGTATCCTTGCCGCTTTAAATCTTGCCGGAAGGTCTTCAAGCTTGCTCCTCCCACCCACCCGGGTGGTATAACTCTCGGCTCCGCCCCATGACGCCAGATCTGGCCCGGCTGGAAGCTCAGGGTTAGCGTCGAGAAGCCGGGAGGTCGGGTGGGTAGGTAGGGGATGAACAACATATACCATTCCTAGAACTCCTGTTACAGGTGAGTAACCTGTATTTCTAGGGACATGGATATGTTGTTCATCCACACTTATTGGCAGACTCCTAGCAGTTCTCCGGGAGGAGGGAGGCAAGACGCACACCTCAATACTTACTTGGGAAAGAGAGACTGAGAACCGAGGCCCCAAAACTAGCATCCCGGCGTGACTCAAGGTCGATGTGGTAGTGGGTAATGAAGGTGTTTGCTGACTTCCAGGTAGCAGCCTGCAGATTTCCTGGATAGGGACGTCCCCTGGAAGCAGCCACCGTTGCAGCAGTATGGCGGGTAGAATGAGCTCTTATCCTCTGGGAGGCTCCATGCCCGCCAACTTATAGCAGAGATCTATGCAGGAGGTTACCCACCTGCTTATCGTCCTGGCTTTGCAGGTCTGCCAGATGCGGCTTCAGCGTAGGTGACAAACAGCTGGCGAACCTCTCCCGACTTCAGCCGTGCGCTCCTTATAATAAGCGAGCGCCCTTCTAGGGTCCAGAGTATGGAGCCTATATTCGGCCTCCGAGGTGTGATTGGGGTAGAACACCGGCAGAGTCAACACCTGGTTAAGGTGAAACTCCGACACCACCTTCGGAAGGAATTTCGGGTGGGGGCGCAGGACAACCTTGTCCCTGTGGAAGACCAGGTAAGGAGACTCGATGGAGAGCGCCTGGAGCTCTCCCATCCTTCTGGCTGACGTGATAGCCACCAAGAAGGCGGTCTTCCACGACAGGTGAGAGAGAGCACACCTGTGCATAGGTTCGAATGGCTTGCCCATGAGCTTTGCCAGTACCAGCAGTAGATCCCACGGAGGTGGGGGTTCCCGCACTGGAGGGGAAATGTGATCAAGGCCTTTGAAAAAGCGCCAGACCACCTTCTCCTGCGCCACCGACTGCTTCCCGGCCCGCGCCCGGTAAGCAGAGATGGCTGCCAGGTGCACCCTTAGGGTCGTCGACCTAAGCCCTTGACTAGAAAGGGACCATAAATAGTCCAAGATGCTTGCCAAGGAACAGGAGGAAGGGTCCAAGCCCTTGCTCTGACACCAAATGGAAAACCTTTTCCATTTGAAGGCATAGCATTTTCTGGTCGACTCCTTACGGGACGCCTCAACTACATTGAGGACCTCGTCGGAAAGACCCAAGGCCTGGAACTCTAGCCGCTCAGGAACCAGGCCGTCAGGTGCAGGGATTGAAGGTCCGGATGGAACACCTTCCCTGATTGACTGAGAGCAGGTCCGGCGAGCTGGAAGCTGCCATGAGTCCTGGAGCTGAGACTGAGGAGATCTGGTACCAGAACTGGCGAGGCCAGTCTGGGGCTATCAGAATCACCTGCGCCTTGTCCTCCTCGCCTTGAGAAGCACCTTGTGGATCAAGGGAAATGGGGAAAGGCGAAAAGAGGCCCGGGGTCCATTGCCTCGAGAAGGCATCCCCCTGCAGCGAGCCCTGCTGAGGGGGGCGGCATGGAACAGACTCAGCTCTGCTGCCTCCATGGAGGCAAACAGGTCCACCTGAGGTGTGCCCCAAAGGGAGAACAGATGCTGTACTACCTCCGGAGGAGAGACCACTCGTGGGATGCAGCCCCATCCGGCTCAGGGCATCGGCCAGGGTGTTGGAGGCTCCTGCCACGTGAATGGCTAGGAGATCCGCCCAGGCTGCTGACGAGTGACCAAATGCGGAGAGCTTCCTTGCATAGGAGCATGGAGCGCCCCGCCTTGGCGGTTTAGATAGTACATGGTCGTGGTATTGTCCGCCTGACTCGGGACCACTTGACCCCGGAGGAACGGAGCAAAGGCGGTGAGAGCTAGGCGGACCGCCGAGCTCCAGCAGGTTGATGTGGCATCGACTCCGCGGGGACCAGAGGCCATGAGCCCGGTGTTCTCCCAGATGGGCACCCCAACCCATCAGAGAGGCATCGGTCGATAGAGAGACCGTCGGCTCGGGGCGGACGAACGGGATGCCCTCCTGCAAATGATCTGGAACGGTCCACCACTGGAGAGCGTTCCACATCCCCTGTGTCGCCGACACAAGCTGGTCCAAGGGATCGCAGCGTTGTGACCACTGGCTGGCCAGTCCCCACTGAAGGGGACGCATGTTCCAGCGGGCCCAACGGACCACGCTGGTGCAGGCCGCCATGAGACCCAGGAGGCGCAGGAAGTCCCGGCAGGCGCATTGCCCAACCAGAAATGATCGGGCAAAGGAGGAAAGAACTCGGCCCTGTCCGCGGAGCCGCTCTGGCTCGGAGAGTCGAGCTGCGCCCGATGAATAGAATCACCTGCTTTGCTCGAGTTCCGACTTGGCCTCGTTGATAAGGAGGCCCAGTTGAGAGCAGACCTGGAGGGCCAGATCTCTGGACCACTCCGCCTCCTTCCTGGAGGAGCTGCTATCAGCCAGTCGTCCAGGTAAGGGCACCCGGACCCCAGGCGCCGCAGGAATGCTGTCACCACTGCCATGCATTTGGTGAAGACCCTGGGAGCTGGAGACAAGCCGAAGGGCATGGCTTGAACTCAGAGGATCCTTCCGCCGGAAGCGAAGGAATCTCTGGTGAGACGGACGGATAGGGACGTGAAAAACGCTGGCCCTGCAAGTCCAGAGAGCAGAACCACACGCCGCTGCTCCAAGGATGGTATTATCTGAGCCAGAGTGACCATCCTGAAGGTTCGAGACCTTAGGAACTTGTTTAGGTCGGTAGGATTGAGAATGGGCGCCAGCCCCGTCTGCTTCGGAACCAGGAAGTACCTGGACACAAACCCGGGTCTGAAGGGAGGGTCCACCACCTCTTACCACCTCCTTCTGGAGGAGGAGAGCGATGTCGGCTCGACGAGCCGCCAGTGAGGCTGGGGATCCCGGGCCTCCGAGGGGCGACTGCCTAAGGGTGGTGCCTGCTCAATTCCAGAGGCAGGCCTCTTCCACCACCTCCAAGACCCACCTGTCCGTGGTAACAGCGGACCAGGCGGAACTGAAGTGCTGAGCCGCCTCCACGGGGGACCCAGGGGTAAGGTGACGGGATGGGCGACACCCCTCAGCCCGTCACTGGGCAGGCTTGGAGGAGGGACCGCCGAGGACCTCCTGGGCCCTTCCTCCTGCCTCCTGTTAGAGGAAGCCGCGGCTTGGGTTTGGGATGCCAAGGCCGAGCCTGCTGGCCTGACGTGCTGGGCACGGGCGCACCGGGGCACAGAAGGACGAAAGGGCTTAGGCTGTGGTTTGGCGGCCTTTGTCCTTCTGAGCGGAAGAGACCGAGTCTCAAGGTGGCATTGACTCTCGATCCTCTGCAGGTGACCTTCCACCCCAGGGCCAAGAGGTCAGTCCCCAAAGGGAACATCCGCCAACTTGTGCTGGGTATCCGAAGTAAAGGTGGATATCCTCAGCCAAGCCCGCTTCACGACAGCCACTCGGCGGCCACCGATCTGGCACATGAGTCCCCTATATCCAAAGCAGTCTGGAGCTGCTGTTTGGCCACTGCCCTGCCCTGGTCCCGCACCTGCTTAACCATAGTCTGCAGATCGGCGGGAAGATGAGGGATGACCTCATCCAGGGAGCCCAACAGGGCATGAGAAAAATGTGCCATGAGGACGGGCGAACTGGCCTGGCGAGCCGAGAGAGGCGCAGCGTAGACTTTCGCCCGACATGAGTCCAATTTCTTGGACTCCTTGTCAGAGGTTTGTCCACATCCCTGGCGTTGCCCGTAGCGCGAGAAAATGCTGTCGGTAACCAACCCTCAGCAGAGGGGTGTTCAAAACCGGACAAGGAACCGTAGGGACCGGATACTTCCTGGCCATCCTGGCCGGGCGAGGGCAGGAAGCAGGGCGCTGCCAAAGCTCCAGTGCCGGACCCACTATGGCCTCGGCCACGGAAAGGCCTCCGTCGAGAATCCCTCGGTCCAGAATCTCCGTGAGGGATACCTGGCCCGTTTGGAACGGGTTCGAGCTCCATCCCGGTAGACTCGGAGATGAGCCAAGCAGTCCTAGGAAGGACGATGGCTATCGTCCATTGACTGACCTCCTGAAGACTCCAAGTCCAGTCGCTTGGAGAAAAAGGAGGAATCATCTTCGACTCGAAGAGTCCTCGAAGAGCTGCCTCTGGCCTGAGCCACCTTCACCTGCCGAGGTCGGTCGGGAGTGAGGGTAACTGACAGCCGATGGGTAGACCCTTAGCCGACCGAGAATCCTTGGTGGAGCCCCAATTGGTGGCTGTGGAGGCGGAGGTTCCACCGAATCGGTGGAGAGCTGGTTTTGGCCGAACAACCGCCTGGTATAGGCCCTCGGATAAGTCGGGGTTGTGTCGGCCGCTCCGTGACAGCTACTTAATGGCGGGGACGGCGAGGGTCGGCTTATTCCCGGCCAGGAGAAGTGTTGCAACATGAGTCCTCGTACCGTCGGCGTAATTCACGCCGGGCCTCCTCATCCGAGGAGGAGGGCGAGGGCAGCGGCGACGCTTACCCTGTGCCGAGACCCGGGACCGCCTATGACGGTGGGATCGGCTGGACCTGAAAGAGGTCCGAGACCGAGAGTCCCGGAATTTCCGAGGTCGGGTGGGAGGTGTCGGGCGAACCGCACTCCTTCGCTCGGATGGTCCATCCGAGGGCTCCGGACCGGAGGCACAGGCGAGCCCACGGATCCTCAACTCCTCCCGGGGGAACCGGGGAGAGGGGAATCTCGGCTGCTAAAGGCGACAGCCCGTCCAATGGGTCGAGAAAAATCTCGACTTCATCGGTGGGAGTCTCGGTCAACTGACCTGACGGGGACACCGTGAGGCCAGTGGCCGAAGCCGAGCGGTCGACCGAAGCCGACGGTCGACAGCCCGGGGAGAGGGACCTTTCCCGCTCCCAAGAGCGTCGACGGAGGGACTTACCCCTGTCCCTCTTTTTGGACCGAGAATAAGGTCCAGCAGACGCAGGCCCTTCTCCTTTAGTGGAGAGGGACAGACAAAGCTCCTTAAAAGAAGCCGTGTAGGAAGAACCCAGAGAGAGCGGGATAAATGCCGCCGAGGAAGACACGCCCGCGCCGCCCTTCTTCGAGGGACCATCCGCCGAGCTGATCCGCCGCCACCGCCGCTGACACCGCCAACCGGGCCTCCTTGGACTTCACTGGAGGGAAACGCTTCTCGGGACGGCCCAGTTGCAATCGGGCAGCACGGTCTTCGAGGACGTAGGCCGAGAAAGATGAGCACAGGTCGCAAGCCTGCGGGTCGTGCTCAAGGCCTAGCAGTAGACACACGTGGAGTGTGGATCCGTCTGAGACATCTTCGCACCGCATGGGCATCTCCAAACTGGAGTCGATTGTCCATCGCAGTCATGAGGGATAGAAGACTGAAGTCTTTTGCAAAATTTATTTTAAACCGCAAACGGAGAAATAGGAACTAGTCACAAACGCAGAGCGTTAAGGAGGGAACCTGAGCTTCCAAGCGGTAAGGAAGATCTGGCGTCATGGGGCGGAGCCGAGAGTTATACCACCCAGGTGGGTGGGAGGAGCAAGCTTGAAGACCTTCCGGCAAGATTTAAAGCGGCAAGGATACCTGCCAATGAGTGTGGATGAACAACATATCCATGTCCCTAGAATAATCTCTTTAGGTATGCCCACCCTGCTGAAAATTTTGGCAAGCTCTGCTGCCACCTTTGGGGCTCTCACAGTACGCATTGGAACTGCCTTTGGGTATCGAGTAGCATAGTCACATACTACCAAAATGAATAGAGTACCCTTTTTACTTTTGTTTAAGGGGCCAATCACATCCACTGCAATTCTCGCAAACGGCACATCTATCAAGGGTAGGGGTACCAGGGGTACCTTGTCTTTTTTAGTTACTGGGGCTACCTTCTGACACTCAGTACAAGAACTGCAATAGTTAGCAACATCTTCATGAATTCCAAGCCAGTAAAATCTGTACAGCAATTTGGCAAGGGTGAGATCCCTCCCTGAGTGACCAGCCATAGGACTGTCATGTGCTATCTGTAACAACTCAGATCTATACTTTTGTGGTATGTGCACTTGTTTTATCTGGTCCTGTGTCTGTGGTTTAACCCAAACTCTGTACAGCAGCCCTTTATATTTTTTAAACATAGATTCACCCTGTTTTGGTTTCACCCCCAGCTGCTTAAAATAACCCTGGAGAGAAATACAGGTTACTCACCTGTAACAGGAGTTCTAGGAATGGTATATGTTGTTCATCCACACTTACTTGTAGGTTCCTCGCCGCTTTAAGTCTTGCCAGAAGGTCTTCAAGCTGGCTCCTCCCACCCACCAGGGTGGTAAAACTCTCGGCTCCGCCACATGACGCCAGATCTAGCCCGCTGGAAGCCAGGTTATGCGTCGAAGCCGGGGAGGTCGGGTGGGTTGTGTGGATGAACAACATATACCATTCCTAGAACTCCTGTTACAGGTGAGTAACCTGTATTTCTAGGAACATGTATATGTTGTTCTATCCACACTTACTGGCAGACTCCTAGCAGTTCTCCGGGAGGAGGGAGGCAAGATGCACACCCCCCATTTAGGAAACAAGGACTGGAGAACCGAGGTCCCAAAACCAGCATCCCGGAATGACTCGAGGTCGATGTGGTAATGGGTAATGAAGGTGTGTGCTGACTTCCAGGTAGCAGCCCTGCAGATTTCCTGGATAGGGACATCCCTGGAAGCAGCCACCGAAGCAGCGGTATGGCGGGCAGAATGAGCTCTTATCCCTCTGGGAGGCTCCATGCCCGCCAACCTATAACAGAGATCTATGCAGGAGGTGACCCACCTGCCTATCGTCCACTTGGCTGCAGGTCTGCCAGGTGCGGCTTCAGCGTGAGGTGACAAACAGCTGGCGTAACCTCTCCCCGAACTTCAGCCGTCCACTCCTTATAATAAGAGAGCGCTTTCTAGGGTCCAAAGTATGGAGCCTATATTCGGCCTCCAAGGTGTGGTTGGGGTAGAACACCGGCAGAGTCAACACCTGGTTAAGGTGAAACTCTGACACCACCTTCAGAAGGAATTTCGGTGGGGGCGCAGGACAACCTTGTCCCTGTGGAAGACCAGATAAGGAGACTCGATGGAAAGCGCCTGGAGTTCTCCCATCCTTCTGGCTGACGTGATAGCCACCAAGAAGGTGGTCTTCCATGACAGCTGAGAGATGTCACACCTGTGCATCAGTTCGAATGGCTTGCCATGAGCTTAGCCAATACCAGCAGTAGATCCCACGGAGGTGGAGGTTCTTGCACCGGAGGGGATATGTGATCAAAGCCTTTGAAAAAGCGCCCGACCACCTTCTCCTGCACCACGACTGCTTTCTGGCCCACGCCCGGTAGGCGGAGATGGCTGCCAGGTGCACCTTAAGGGTCGTCGACCGAAGCCCTTGCTGAGAAAGGGACCATAAGTAGTCCAGAATGCTGGCCAAGGAGCAGGAGGAAGGGTCCAACCCCTTATCTTGACACCAAATGGAGAATCTCTTCCATTTGAAGGCATAGCATTTTCTGGTCGACTCCCTTACGGGATGCCTCAACAACGTTGAGAACCTCGTCAGAAAGACCCAAGGCCTGGAACTCTAGCCGATCAGGAACCAGGCTGTCAGGTGCAGGGACTGAAGGCCCGGGTGGAGTACCTTCACCTGGTTGACTGAGATCAGGTCCGGGCGGGCTGGAAGCCGCCTTGGGAGCCTGGAGCTGAGGCTGAGGAGATCTGGATACCAGAACTGGCGGGGCCAGTCTGGGGCTACCAGAATCACCTGCGCCTTGTCCCTCCTCGCCTTGAGAAGCACCTTGTGGATCAAGGAAAATGGGGGAAAGGCGTAGAAGAGGCCCGGGGTCCACGGCCTCGAGAAGGCATCCCCCTGCAGCGAGCCCTGCTGAGGGGGGTGGGCATGAAACATCCTCAGCTTTGCATTCTCCCTGGAGGCAAACAGGTCCACCTGAGGAGTGCTCCAGTGGGAGAATAGATCGTGTACTACCTCCGGCAGGACAGACCACTCGTGAGATGCAGCACCTATCCGGCTTAGGGCATGGGCCAGAGTGTTGGAGGCTCCCGCCACATGGATGGCTAGGAGAACCGCCTTCAGTCTGCTCACGAGGGACCAAGTGCAGAGAGCTTCCTTGCAAAGGGGCAAGGAGTGCGTTCTGCCCTGGCGGTTTAGGTTGTACATGGTCGTATTGTCCATCTGGACCTGGACCACTTGACTCCGTACAAACAGAGCGAAGGCAGTGAGGGCTAGTCAGACCGCTCGAAGCTCCAGCAGGTTGATGTGGCATCAAGACTCCTGAGGGGACCAGAGGCCATGCGCTCTGTGCTCCCCCAGATGGGCACCCCATTCCATCAGAGAGGCACTGGTCGTTAGAATGACAGTTGGCTCGGGGCGGACAAATGGGGATGCCCTCCTGCAGATGAGCTGGAATGATCCACCATTGGAGAGTGTTGCACATCTCCTGGGTCACTGCCACTGGCTGGTCCAAAGGACCGGAGCGCTGTGACCATTGGCGGGCCAGCCCCCATTGAAGGGGACGCATGTGCCAGCGGGCCCAATGGACCACACTGGTGCAGGCCGCCATGAGGCCCAGGAGGTGCAGGAAGTCCTGGGCAGGGCGCCAATTGCCCAACCAGAAATGACTGGGCAAAGGAGGAGAGAACCTCGGCCCTGTCCGCCGGGAGCCGTGCTCTGGCTCGAAGAGAGTCGAGCTCTGCCCTGATGAATTGAATCATCTGCATTGGCATGAGTTCCGATTTGGCCTCGCTGATGAGGAGGCCAATCTGAGAGCAGACCTGGAGGGCCAGATCCCTGGACCGCTCCACCTCCAGCCTGGAGGGGGCTGCAATCAACCAGTGGTAAAGGTAAGGGTACACCCGGACCCTTCGGCGCCGCAGAAATGCTGTCACCACTGCCATGCATTTGGTGAAGACCCTGGGGGCTGGAGAAAGGCCGAAGGGCATGGCCCGGAACTCGTAGAGGGACCCCTCCACTCTGAAGCGAAGGAATCGCTGGTGGGACGGACGGATTGGGACGTGAAAGAACGTGTCCTGGAGGTCCAGAGAACAGAACCACATGCCTCGTTCCAAGGATGGAATGATCTGTGCCAGAGTGACCATCCTGAAGGTTCGAGACCTTAGGAACTTGTTTAGGTCGTGTAGGTCTAGAATGGGGTGCCAACCCCCCGTCCGTTTTGGGACCAGGAAATACCTGGACACAAACCCTGGGTCTGGTGGAGGATCCGCTACCTCCCTGATCACCTAATTCTGAAGGAGCAGAGTAATATCGGCTCGATGAGCCGACAGAGAGGCTGCGGACCTCATAGCCCTCCATCGGGCGACGACCCGATAGGGTGGGGCCTGCTCAAATTCCAGAGGCAGACCTTTCCCTACCACTTCCAACACCCAGCAGTCCGCAGTGATAGCGGACCAGGCGGAAAGGAAGTGGCGGAGCCGTCCCCCCATGGGGGGAACCCGGGGGGAGTGACGAGGCTGGGGGCACCACCCCTCATCCAGTCACTGGGCAGGCTTGGAGGAAGGACCGGCCGAGGGACCTCCTGGGCCTTTTCCTCCCGGCTTCCTGCTGGAGGAAGCTGCAGGCTTGGCTTTGGGGTGCCAAGTGCGTGCCTGCTGGCCCTGATGCTGGTGCTCATAATGACGCTGCAGGGGCAGAAGGCCCAAAGGGCTTACGCTGCTGCTGGCGGCCTTTGTCCTTCTGGGCAGATGTGACAGAGTCCAAGGTGGCATTGGACTTCTCGATCCTCTGGAGTTGGCCTTCCACCCCGGGCCCGAACAAGTCTGTACCCAGGAAGGGAACATCTGCCAGCTTGTGCTGTGTATCCGCCGTGAAGGTGGAGATCCACAGCCAAGCTCTGTGGCACACGGTCACTGCGGCTGCTACTGACTGGGCACAAGAGTCTCCAATGTTGAGAGCAGTTTGGAGCTGCTGCTTTGCCACCGCCCTTCCCTGATCCCGCACCTGCTTGACCGTAGTCTGGAGGTCAGCCGGGAGATGAGGAATCAACTCATCCAGGGAGCCCAAAAGGGCGTGGGAAAAGTGTGCCATCAGTATGGCTGAACTGGCCTGACGAAGGCCTAAGGAGGACGCAGCGTAAACTTTACGCCCGGAGTAGTCCAGTTTCTTGGACTCTCTATCCGGTGGCTTGTCCACGTCCCGAGCGTTTCCGGAGCGCCGGAAAACGCTGTCGGTCACCAACCCCTCCGCAGAGGGGTGTTCCGAGAATCCGGAGAGTAAGCCGTTGGGAATGGCATACTTCCTGGCCAGCATGGCCGAGGGAGCTGGACAAGAAGCCGGCTGCTGCCATAACTCCAAGGCCGGGCCAAAAATGGCTTCGGCCACAGGAAAGGTCTCTGTAGGAGAATCCCCTCGGTCCAGTATCTCCGTGAGGGGACACTTGGCTCACTCTGACACGGGTTCGAGCCTCATCCCAGTAGATTCTGAGATGAGCCAAAGTAATCCCATGAACGAGGATGGGCTCTCGTCCACCGACTGTCCCCCAGAGGACTCCAGGTCGAGAGGCCTGGAAAACAGGGAAGAGTCATCGTCAGACTCCGAGGAGTCTGCAAACAGCTGCCGAGGGCCTGAGCCACGCTCCACCTGCCGAGCGCGATCGGGAGTGAGGGTGACTGACAACCGATGCGGCAACCCATGACCCGACCAAGAATCCTTGGTCGGAGCCCCAGTTTTTGGTTGTGGAGGCGGGGGTTCCACCACGATGGGTGGCACAGCTGGTTTCCGCCGAACAACCGGCGCCGACTTCGGCTCCTCGATGACCACGAGGGATTATTTCGGCCGCTCAGGTGACAGCCACTGAATGGCCGGGGAAGGCGACGGGGTTGGCTTGTTCCTGGTCAGAAGGAGCTGCTGCCACATCAAGTCCTTGTAGCGTCGATGCAATTTGAGCCGAAGCCTTTCTTCGAGGAGGAAGAGACAGACGAAGCGGTGCCGCTGCTTTCCTCGGTGCCGTGTCGGGGATCGGGTTGGACCGAAGAGGCCGAGACCAAGACTGTCAGTGTTTCTGAGGGTGGGTCTGGGAGGGAGCGGGGAACCTGTCCTCCCTCGGCTCGAACCTTAACCGGGACGCCGCACAGGAGGCGAGGCAAGTCCTCGGTTTCCACTGGGGAACCGTGAAGAAGGTTGTTGGCTTCTCCAGTTGACAGCTGCGCCAACGGGTCGAGAAATCTCGGATCGCTGATGGGGTGTCTTGGCCGCTGACCTGACGGACACCGTGGAAGCCAGCAGCCTTAGCCACAACCTCGACCGGTTGAGTGTCGACTGTCCAGGGAAGGGGACCTCTCCCGCTCCCATGAACGCCAACGGTGGGACTTACCCTTCGAATCCTTCTTCTTGGACCGAGAGGAATGTCCCGATGGACCCTCACCTTTTGTAGAGAGGGACTGACAAAACTCCTTAAAAGACGCTGTGTAGGAGGAGGAGCCCAAGGAGAGCGGGATAAATGCTTCGGCCGAGGAAGATGAAGATGAGGCCCTGGCCGCCTCCTCCTCGAGGGTGATCATCTGCTCAAGTTGCTCAGCCGAGCCCGCTGCCGGACACCGCCCAATGGGCCTCCTTTGACTTCACCGGAGGAACACGTCTCACGGGGCGCCCAAGTTGGAGTTTGGCATCACGGTCTTCGAGGACGTTGACCGAGAAGGACTTGCACAATTCGCAGGCCTGCGGATCGTGATCGAGTCCAAGGCAATAGACGCACGTGGAGTGCGGATCGGTCCGAGATATTTTCTGCCCGCATGGGCACTGCTGAAATTCGGGAGTCGACTTATCCATCGTAGCCACGAAGGAAGAAACAGACTGAAGTCTAGAAAATTTAAGAATAAGTTTCGGTTTAACCAACGAGTTTGGATCCAGGCCTAAAATGCAATGCGCTAAGGGGGAACCTAAGCTTCCAAGCGGTAAGGAAGATCTGGCATCATGGCGCGGAGTTGAGAGTTTTACCACCCGGGTGGGTGGGAGGAGCCAGCTTGAAGACCTTCCGGCAAGATTTAAAGCGGCAAGGAACCTGCCAGTAAGTGTGGACAGAACATATCCATGTCCCTAGTAACATTGTTACCTTGTTCTGAAACAAAATCACAATCAGTGATTAGTTTAGTTTCAGCATTTTTATATGTTCACCCCTTAAGTCCATCAGTCTTTTGTTGCCACCGTTTCGTCAGGTGTCATCTTTCTTTCCTGGACTTCCAGATCTTGGAGCTGCGCTCAAACAAGTCCGAATCAAAATCACTGAAAGGAAAAGTATCCGCCACTATCCGAGATTTTCTTTGCCCGAGCGCGTCACCACAGCTGCTGAAACTTTGTGATCTACTCCCTCCTTGATTAACTCAATAAATCCTGGAAAATAATTTCCAGTAATCACAGGTACAGGTAACTTAGGTTCTACCCCCACTTTCATTTGGTGCGACACACCCTTAATATTCAGAGTCACTTCGTTGGTGGGAGAGTATCGAGTGTCCCCTTGGATGCAGACAACACCAGTGCCTGGTCCTTTTGGACACTGTTTTCCCAGCACTTCAATAGACACTAGGGTCTGTCTGGTTCCCGAATCTGTAAGTCCCTTCACAGTCTTATCTCCCACCTTCACATCTGTTAAGTACTTGCCCCAGTTTGCCAAGAACAAATCTGCTCCAGTGTCACTCTTCTTACTACGGCAATTTCTTTCAGTATGACCTGGCTTATTACAGTTACACTAACTTCGTTTTTTTTCTCTTTTAGACATTTTCTGAAGAAGACCTAAGGTCGAAACATAGATTTTTAACTATTTTCTATTTTCAGCGTGCATGTAATATAACCATTTTGTTTTGCTTATTACAGTTATAGCAAATAAAGTCTTTGGGTGCAGATTTGTTACGCCCACCAGAGTTATCAGACTTGGCGTTTGAATGGGAAAAAGTGCGTCTTACCAGTGCTTGGCTGATACCTCACTGCTGTGGTATCTGTCTGGCCATTTGGTAGTGTTCAGCCAAAGAAACAGCCTTTTTCCCCACTTTCTGGCTGGTGTTCTTTTACACCTAAAGCTGTATGTCTGTAGGCAGGATGTTGATGAATTACTCCACTGCAAATGTGTCAATGATCTATGGGACTATTTTGCCCTCTGATTGGAGCCATTTCATCAGGAGTCCTCTGAGTTGGGTGAAGACTTTGAGGATTGTCAACTGAGTTGTACTTCAGAGACCAAAATCTCTGCCTGTAGGTCTCTCCTGAGATGTCATATCTTTTAAGGACCTCTCTTTTCACCAGGTCATAGTTTTCTGACTGTGCAGTGTCCATGTAGGCAAGTTGGGCTGTCCCTGTCAGGTAAGGTACCAGTCTGATTGCTGCTTTGGCCACTGGCAGGCTGTGGCAACCCTTTCAAAAGTTGTCAGGTATGCTTCAATATCATCTGAAGTACACAACTTTGTAAGTTTAAGGTCTTTTAAGCAGTTGGTGTTTTACTGCTCTGCTGGACCTGTGCCAAATCCTCCAGCTTTGATAGCTTGCAAGGCATCCAGCCATCACTGCTCCAGTCACTGCATCTCTTCTTTTCTCTGCTGCTCCTGTTGCTGCATCTCTTCTTTTCTATTTTTCAGTCTCTTGTTGTATAGCCCACCATTTGAAAAAGGCAGTCAGTCTTTCAGGTTCTGTCACTGCCTGCTCCCCCAATCGCCGGTTCTGACTTAACAGTCTCAGTTTGGACGTTTGTTTCTGCTTCTAGTTTGGCTGCCATTCTTCTGGTAATCACTCCTGGACTTGCTGCTGCAGAATCCATACCTTTCTTCTATGCTTCCCTGGTATACCGCATCCATGGCGTGAATCCCGCTTAGGCTGACACCATCTGTTGTCCAGGCACAAGTCAGGAACCATGGGAAAACCAGGAGCAGTTTCAAAATTCACACATAGCGTTTTATTTTTCTCAATAACAGCAAAATAAAAAATATTCAGTATGACTATCTGCAAAGGCAGTACAAACAGAGAAAACTAAGTCATTCTGAGGGTATCTCTTAATTCCAAGTTTCAGTCTCAGTCTTTCACTTTCCTTGTCTCTCTAGCAGAAGCATTGCTGCTCTTTTTGTAAGTCTTTGTTTGGGAACTTGTTAAGACAGCCTGCTTCTCACACAATGTTCTTGTAAGTTTCATTCCTTGCAGGTGCAACAAAACAGTACATAGTGACCTAGAACTAACCTCTTGTTGCCAGCATCTCAGAGAGTTTGCAAACCAGCTTCTCAGGTTAACCCCCTGAGTTCCAAATAGCTTTCTGTAATCATTTCAACAGTATAACTATATACAGTTTTAAACAAAGTGATCCCAGTTTCACACACAGTTTTACACAGAGATTCACATAAATTTTTTTGATAACTGCAGCTATGCAAGGGGGAAAAAAGACAAAACAGCAAGTGAAGGCAGAGAGATAGCGAGAGGTGGAGAACTGTGAAACCGTCATAGTGATCAATTCCTTGGTCTCATAAGAAAATCTGGTTGCACAACCAGACAGACAAGAGACAGAAAAGGAGCGATACAACAGATCCTTGCATTTAAACTCTTCCTGTATAACAAAAGTGGCACAGCCTTATTCAGCTCTGTCACAAGAAGGATGCAGAGGAAACAAAGAAGGCCATGTTCTAAGAGGGAGGTTGCTGTGGTGGAGAACTAGGGAACGGAAGTCCACGATGCCCAGATGGCATCAA
The DNA here is from genome assembly GCA_016271365.2 of Neoceratodus forsteri. NCBI lineage: Eukaryota > Metazoa > Chordata > Ceratodontiformes > Ceratodontidae > Neoceratodus > Neoceratodus forsteri. The sequence continues at coordinate 1,056,277,313 of CM028130.1, read as the reverse complement.
TGGCAGTGACAAAAAAGGCATGGTTGTTGTCAATATTGTCAACAGCAAGGCAAGCAATAGTCTCTGGATCTGTTAGGAGAATGTAACCAAAACAGTGTCATCGACACCAGTCCAGGCTGATGCCGACATCGTTGATTGGGCCATGCCTGATGACATACCAGCCGTATGCTGCAGGGTTACTGAAGTACTTCAGCCTGCATCTGAGTTGGCTGTTTCAGTGATGGTCATGCCAGTGATAGATGCCTATGATACGGCCTCAGATATTCCCTCATGCATCTTCACAGGAGACCAGGACCTGGAGGGAGGGGTATGGAATTGATGGCTCTGTCAAAGCCTTTTTTACTTGTTTGCCATTACTGCTCTTAGGGAGGTGAGAGTATCACAGAATGGTGAGGAGAGCGACAGGGTTGTAACTAAGCCTCTCCTTAGAGTGGCACAGGGACACCATTGTAGACTCAGAAGATGCATTTTGGCATTTTTCTTTTTTCTAAAGAAAGTTCTCTAGGGACTGTTGATGGTGTCTCCTTGTGGCCTGGTTGAAGCCTTGACAGAAAGGGCAGGACTTAACGTCATGTGAAAGACCCAGGCAGCGAACACATAATTCATGTCAGCTTGGAATATCTTTGTATTATGTTCTTTTTCCCTCCCTCACCAACCTAGCCACCCACTCCTTCAGGCGACCAAGCCTTCTTACCGTCTATCACCACTCCCTCCTGGTCGCTATCCGCTGCCCCTCATCATGCCCCCCACGACTGACCCGACATATCCCTTCCATCAGGGAGGGGGGCCCCCCTCCCGTGGTCATGACCGGGAGGGGAGACTGTTGTGCACCCGAAGGCATACAATTTTCCGTCCTCGCCAGGGGTGGTGAGGGTGCAGCATGGGGCTATTCTGGGCTTTGCGGTGACGGAGAGGTGAGACGCTGTCATCTGGGCAGCACAGGTGGCCATCGTTTCTTGTTTACTTGACCCTCCCCATCTGAACCTCTGAAGGACACCCTCACCAGCACATCATCTAGTACGTCCCCAATCCACAACCAGGTGTCACAGGTCTGCCCACCCCCCGGGAGGGAAGCGTTCAATGAATGCCTCTCACTCCCTCCCTGCCGGTCTCTGCTCCTGATACCCGGCTCGGGGCGCGAGTCCAGGTCACCAGCATTTTGAACAAACCCTTTTGCTCGGCACCATGGAGTTGGCAGCTTGGAATATCTTAATACTGTATGGTGCAAAGCGACTTTGGATGGAAACCCAACCCTAGAATAGCCTTATTGTGCTGCAGTAGCTACATCATTTTGTTGTTTTGCTGCACTAGATATGTAGCTACTGCAGCACGATAACTCAAATGTTGCGCATGCACATTACTGAAACCTCTACACTTCAGGAAGTGGCTGTGGTAATGACAGCTGGCCCAGGTAGTGATTGCTGATGGAAAAAAAACGTTACAGTAAAGACACAGCCTTGTCGTAATGGGTGCCAATGCACTATAAAAGACTATGTATGAGCTATCATACACTTACAAGGCTCTGTTTCAATCTAGAGGTTTCTGTGGTAACGAGACCTCTCAAGCTGTGCTTTTGAGGTCTCTTGCTGTTGCTAGCCTTGCTTGTAGAGCAGAAAGCAGCTAACTAAAAAAGCTACATTTTCTTATTAATTTAAAACTTATATCTCAGCAGGAGTCAGTGTCTGTTGAGATTAAGTAGACAGATACTTTATTAGAAGTAGAAGGGGTCTTATTTAGGGTTAAAAAAAAAAGAAAGAAAGGAAAGAAAGTCAGTGTGTGTTCTGTGCTGGGAAGGGTATTGTATCAGCTGACTTTGCTAAACCAGTAGGAGGAGAGAGAGCTTAACTGGGGGTGTGGCTTAGACACTATAAAAGCAGGTGACTCAAATTACAACTTCCTGTTGCTAGCCTTTTTTCTTACTAATTGTCCTCCATCCTACCCTAAGCCAGTTCTACTTTTATAGCCACTGGATCTGACTGTCAACAGGAACTTCCAGTTTGGCAGTAGGAAGGGAAGGATCATAGAGAAACATTGGTTTTGTCAACCCTAAAGGAAAAAAAAGTAGCTCACTCTCCCCCCCCCCAGCTGCCGGTGGTCTGACATTGAGCAAGGAAGAAGGAGGCTACTAAAGAAGATAGGAAGTTGCTGTCCCAGAACAGGAAAGGTGAGAGTTGTAAGGAGAGGAGAGAATAAGCATAAAGAGAAACAGGAGAGGGGACACAAAATAAGACATGATAGGAGTGGTGCAGTGCAATGGCTGTGGGGCGGCAGTGTTCTGGGAGACATTCTGGAGGCTGCGATGCTGCCCTATTTGCAAGCACCTCTCTGGTCTGAGAGAGGAGGTTGCCCATCTCCAGGCTGACCTGGCTAGGATTCGTGAAACCTCCTCCCCCACCCAGGGACCACCAGGGCCAATGCCACTACCTCAGAGGTTGCCAAGAAAGAGGAGAGGCTGGACCAGGGTGGGCTCAGGGAGGGAGAGGGTGGTGGAACACAGTTGCATCCCTCCAGCTGTACCTCTCCACAATTCATTCGCTCTTCTGGTGGATAGTGGTTCCTCTATGGAGGCACCTGCAGTGGAGACCAAGGAGGATGCTGGGAACCTTCACAAGAAGACCCACAGGAGGGTGGCATGGGACCTCACAGGGAAGGAACAACTCCTGGTGGGGGACTCAATCATTAGGGGGTAGAAATGGGGGAGGAAGGGGAGAGAGAGGTGAGGTGCCTTCCTGGTGCCACGGCTTGGAGGGACAGGAAGCGAATCCTCAGGATCGTGGGAGGAGCTGCATGAGGGAGGGAGCTGGATGTCATTGTCCACCTAGGGACAAATGACCTGGCTAGGAATGGGATCAGAGCAGTGCAAGAGGAGTTTGTAGAGCTGGGGAGGGGCCATAGACAAGTACCGCATACAGTAACCTTCTCGGAGGTGCTGCCTGTCTATGGCAAGGGTGATGCTAGGGCACTCCTCACCAGGGAATTCAATGAGTGGTTGAAAAACTGGTGTGGAGCTCAGGGTTTTGGCTTCACTGGGGACTGGGGAGCCACCTGGAGGGATGCAGACCTATACTGGTGCGATGGTCTGCATCTGTCCAGGGGGGGAACCAGGATCCTAGGTGAGAGGTTTAAATGCTTCATTGGCAAGCATTTAAACTAGCCAAGGGGAGAGGCACTGAAAAGAAGCAGGGAAATCCCAGCCTCCCCCCACAAAACATGGTAATTAGTGAGGTAAACACCAATGTAGAGAAGTTATTACAGAGCAGGACAGAGGTAAATGTAAAAAAAGGCAAAGGTAATAAGGACAGGAATGGGGCTAAAAGGGGTAAAGCCATCAAAAAGTGAAGGGTGATGAGTACCAATGCCCGTAGTCTGTGTAACAAGCTCCCTGAACTAGTGGCCTTGATGGAAGAGGGTTGCCTGGATATTGTGGCAGTCACAGAAACATGGTACACAGAGAACCATGACTGGGATGTCAACATACCAGGATACACAATCTACAGGAGGGACAGGGAAGGTAAGAGAGAAGGAGGAGTAGCTCTCTATGTAAAGGAAGGGATCAAAGCAACAGAACTAAAGAGTAAACAGGGAGCAGATGAGGCACTCTGGGTCACCCTAGAGACAGGAAATGGCACCACAATCCGCACGGGGGTTGTATACAGACCCCCATCTCAGGGGAAGGGAATGGACAAGGAAATGATAGAAGGCTTCCTTAGAATGGCAGAAAAGAAAAAATTACTCACCTTAGTAATTGCTTTTGTTCTCATGGAGTCTTGCTATATTATGACTAATGCAGTTAGCCACTGCACTTGAACTGCCCCGGAGAGGAAAGAGTTAACTCCAGGGAGTCTGGAGTTCTACAGCGCGAGAGCGCTTATGCCAAAGCTCTATCTGGGCAGTTTCAAATGAAACTGTCAGATCTTTGACGGCTAATACTAAGCAACAAGTCTGTGTGGAAAGCTCTACACTAGCCAAATGGCTACCTACTAGTAGAAATAACAACAATATAAACAACAATAACAATAATAACAATTAATAATAGTATTATTAGTTACCCCCCTGACAAGCACCATTAGGACCCCCCTTTCCCCCAAAGACTCAAGTCCAGGAAGGGGGCCAATATATTACCTAAATAAAATAACCTAGTTCCCTAACCCTAAATAAAAGAAGGTAAGGGAAAAAAACTACAATGGCATGACACAGTGCTTGCACTAATTTGCCACCCCTACCCAAGTAGAAGTTCTGAGAGGGGCAGGAGGGAGGGTGGTCATAATATAGCAAGACTCCATGAGAAGAAAAGCAATTACTAAGGTGAGTAATTTTTTCTTCAAACACCATGAAGTCTTGCTATATTATGACTAATGCAGATTACACAGCAGTACCTCCATGGAGGAGGGTCAGAACCTACTTAGGAAATAGGCTCTGAAGCACAGCTGTGCCAAAACGAGCATCTCTCCTGGACTGAATATCCAGGGAATAATGCTTGGTAAAAGTGTGAACTGTTTTCCAAGTAGCAGCTTGACCGATTTCAGAATGGGAATATCTCTAGCAGCCGCTAGAGATGCAGCTGTACCCTGGTGGAGTGAGCCTCAGTCCTGAGGGGTTCTCTACCTGAAGTTTTGATAACAAAATTGGATACAAGAGACAATCCACCTTGCAATTGTCCTCTTAGTGGCAGGTTTCCCTTTGCCAACCTCGCCATAGGTAAGGAAGAGTTGGAGGGATTCGAACCTGTGACCCTTGGTGCGTTCCAAATAGTAGCTTAAGGCTCTTTTGACGTCCAAGCTGTGCAGTCTCCTCTCACCTGAGGAAGAATGCTCAGTGAAAAATACTGGAAGAGATATGGATTGGTTCAGGTGGAAATCTGAAACCACTTTAGGCAAAAACTTTCTGTTAGTCCTGAGGACTACCTTATCTCTGTGGAAAGAGATAAAATCTTCTTCCACTGACAGGGCCTGTAGTTCACTTATGCGTCTGGCAGAAGTGATAGCCACTAGGAAAACAGTTTTCCAAGTTAGAAACTTGAGCTCTGCTGAGGACAGAGGCTCAAAGGGAGGTTGCATTAACTGAGCAATGCAAACATTCAGGTCCCAGGCGGGGGCTGGTTCTCGAAAAGGAGGGTTAGTGTGAAGTAACCCCTTAAAGAACTTGGAAAACACAGGGTGAGAAGAAAGGGAAGCAGGCTTCCCTGCTGACACAAAGGCAGAGACAGCTGCCAGATGAACCTTTAAGGTAGCTGGCCTAAGGCCTAAGGAATTTAAATGGACCAAATAGTCCAGTAAATGGGCAGATCAGCAGATTCTGGGATAATCTGCTTCTCAGAGCACCAGATGGAAAACCTTTTCCACTTAGAATTGTAAGTGGTCTCTAGTGGAAGGCTTCCTTGAAGCCTTTAAAATATCCAGAACACCTTGAGAAAGGTGTAAGTCAGCAAATTCTAACTCCTCAAGAGCCATGCCTTGAGATGGAGGGATTGAGGTCCGGATACCACACTCTCCCTGTGCACAGGCCAGCAAGTCATGGACTCTGGGCAAGCTCAGGACAGGTGGACTGTCAAGGACAGAAGCAGTGGGTACCAGGGCTGTCTGGCCCAATCTGGGGCAATCACAATCACTTTGCAGGGCTGAGATCTGATTTTACTAGTACCCTGAAGAAGAGGAAGGGGGAAAGGCATGCAGGAACTTCCTTTCAATCCAACTGAAAGGCGTCCAGGGGACTGAGCCCAGCACTGGAGGCCTGCAACAAAACAGAGGAAGTTGGTGGTTGTCTGGGGCTGCGAAAGATCTATCTGAGGGGTGCCCCATCTGGCAAAAGACCGACCCCAGCACCTGAGGTTCAGAGCCCATTCTGCTGGCCCTGAGAAATCCTGCTGAGGGCATCCGCCAGGACATTGTCCTTCCTGGAAGGTGAACTGCTATCAGGAAGGTGTTCAGGAGTAAGCCAGAGACCACAACTTCATTGCTTGGTGCACAAGGCTGATGACCGAGTGCCCTTGCTTGTTGATGTACCACATTGTTGTGGTGTTGTCTGTCCTGACTTGAACTACTTTGTTCTGGACAGAAGCTGAAAACGCCTGAAGAGCTAGAAAGACAGCTCTGAGTTCCAAAAGGTTGATGTGGAGCAGAGATTCCTGAGGAGACCACACTCCCTGAGTGGACAGGTCGCCCAAGTGAGCTCCCCACCCTAACAGGGAGGCATCCGTGGTGAGGGTGAGGGAGTGGGAGACAGGATGAAAGGAACCCTTGTTTAGATTGCTTTGATCCTGCCACCAGTGTAGAGCCAGGATCAGAGTTTGGTCACTGGAACCAATTTGGAAGGGTCCCTCCTTTGAGACCAATAGGCCCTCAAATGGAACTGAATGTCCCTCATCTGAATCTTGTCCTTGCACTACCGCTGTGGAAGCAGCCATGTGCCCTAGGAGTTGCAGAAAATGCCTTGCTGGTCGAGAAACCCATGAGGTAAAGGAGGATGCCAGGGCAATGAGCCTGTCTACCCTTTCGGGGAAGAAATGCCTGGCTAACTTTGTGTTCAATTCTGCACTCTGAAAGTTAGTACCTGAACTGGTTCCAGAACTGCTTTGGTAATTCAGCAGGAATCCCAGGAAAGTGAGAAGCTGCTGGGTGACTTGCAAGTGGGATTTTACCTCGATCTGGGGACTGACCCACTATGAGCCAGTCGTCCAGGTGGAAACACAGCAATCCCTTGCCTTCTTAAATGAGCCACTACCACAGCTAGACATTTCGTGAATACCCTTGGCGCAGAGGTAAGGCGAAGGGCATTGCCCTGAACTGGTAGTGGCCTGAGGGCAGTTCGAACCTGAGGTACTTTGTGAGAAGGCCTGATCAGAACATGAAAATAGGCATCCTTGAGGTCCAGGAAGCCAGCCAGTCCCTGGCCTCAGGGAAGGCAAAATCATTGCCAGAGTTAACATTTTGAACTTTGGTTTCAAAAGATGCTTGTTCAGGTACCTTAAATCTAGGATGGGCCATTCTCCTGTCTTTTGGTGTAGAAAGTATCTTGAGTACAGCCCTTGTCCTGATGGCAAGGAGGGACCCTTTCTACTGCTTTGCAGTCCAGAAGAGAAGAAACATCTGCTTCCAAGCAAGGGCTTCTGTAGGATTTGCAGGTGGAAAATGTCTGGCTCTCATCTTTGGGAACTGTTTGAAGCTGAGAACCAGACCCTGGCTTATTACCTCCAGAACCCATCTGTCCGAAGTTAGGACACCCAGTTCTGGCTGAAATAAACCAACCTGCCCCCACTGGTACAGGAGACTCGCCCTGGGCACCCCATCAGGGTGCCTGCTTGGCAGTAGCCTTAGCTGAGGGGAGGGGACGGTTTACTTGTGCCCGCCTACCTCTGCCTCTGAAGAAACCCTCTGTGCAAACGCAGAGGAGGCCTGAGATTGGTAAAGGCCTTGGAAAGGCCTGCCCTACCTCTGGGAGCATGCCTCTGTGAGTGGCATGCCTCTCAGCCTGGGCACTTTGTAGGTAGTTCTGTATTCATCCATCTTTTCATATAGTTTTCTGTTTGTTCCCAAACAGAGAATTACCCACTACAGGAAAATCCATAGCCTTTGACTGAGTATCTTGGGACAGATTAGTGCATCTGAGCCATGCCAACCCACGGAAAGCTACAGAGTGGCCATTACCCTAGAGGAAACATCATTAACATCAACAGCAGTATGAAATTGAACTTTAGAGGCTTCAATGCCATCAGCAGCCACCTGTTCCAACTCACTAGCCAGCTGGCCATGTGCCTGCTTGGTAACTGCAATACTGTGTCCCATCTAGATTTCTGATATCTAGCTGCTACATGCCATATAATTTGCCTGCCTGAGTCCCAAAGAAGCTGCCATATACTGTTTTTTTCGCCATGGCATCAATCTTCCTGGAATCCTTATCAGGAGGATGTGAGGCCAGGAATAGCTCTGTCACAGGCTGCAGCTTGAACCACACCTACATGACTACACTGCTCAGTGAGGAAGTCTGTATCAGAGCCTGACAAAGTACACCTTCTGTCCATTTTTTATCTACAGGAGGGACAGAATGAGGATTTTAAAATCTTTGTTGTTTGCTTCCTAAATGACTTATGCAAAGGAATAGACAACCTCCTAGACTCTGGTATATCCATCATTTCTACATAATCAGGCTCCTCTTGCTCATCCACAGCCTCCTCTAAAGGAAGCTGGAGGGTTTCTGCAACCTTTGTAAAACATAAAATGAGAAGGGACTCAGACAGAATAGGAGGAGATTCTAAAGGTCTGTCTGGAGAAATGTCCGTTCAATGAGCACGTCCAGACCCTCCAGCCACATATATATTGATCAAATTCCTCCTCCCCTCCTGTGGTTCATAAATTCCTCAACATTATACTCCTGAACCACTGGAACTGAGCGAACCAACCCTTTACCAACCGTTGGTGGTTCGACAGGACCCTGAGACAGTGACTGGACAATCTGTATGGCTTAGCTATTTCTGCAGCAGTTGGAGAGACAATTTTGGACCCAAACCTACTGATTTCTTTGTCTTTTTCACTGGGACTGGTTCCTCTGAACCAGCCTTCTTTGCCCGAGAAGTCTCGCCTGGTCAGAGGGCACTCCCTCTGGTCCAGTGGGTGCTGGACCGGGCTGGCCATCCGGTCAGTGGACTTTTTGGCCTCTCTCGCCCTGAGCCGCCCAATCTCTTTCCAGGGTGGCTGCAGGGAATTTTTACACCTGGCAGTCTGACAGGAGGTGGTCAGCCTCAGACAATAAACACAGTGGTGTGTGGGTCAGCCTTGGCAAAGGCTTCCCCACAGACATCATGAAGATGAAACCCAGTGAGCCCAGTTTTCTTTGGGTTTCTCAGACATAAGCCAGCTAACCAAAAACTTGCCCTTTTGATGGCAGTGCCAGGCAAGACACCCTTATCGGTTCCCAACCTGTCATCGGTATTTGAAAACCTAATTTTAAAGCAAGGTTTTTAGAACCGATAAGAACTGGGAACCGCACTCAAAAGCCCAACCAACACTTTAAAACGTTAATTTCAGTAAACCGATCGGTTCAAAACCAACGAGCAATTGAATTTCACAGACTTTAATTTTGTACTTAGGTTTACCAGATAGAGTTTTAACCGAATGCGGTAAAATAAATATTTTTGCCGGTTCAAATGAACTGAAAATACTCGCTTGAACCGAGAAATGAACCGAGCTGAAGGAGCTGATCTCCGAGCGACTGTTCAGTGAAGCGGAGTAAAGAATCTGATGGTTTCCATTTGAAACTGCCCAGATAGAGTTTTACATAAGTGCCATTTCAAGGCCAGAACCCAGACCCCTGGAGTTAACTCTTTCCTCCTGGGCAGTTCAAGTGCAGTGTACAACTCATTAGTCATAATATAGCAAGACTTCATGGTGTTTGAAATACAGGTTACTCACCTGTAACAGGAGTTCTAGGAATGGTATATGTTGTTCATCCATACTTATTGGGCAGGTTCCTTGCCGCTTTAAATCTTGCCGGGAGGTCTTCAAGCTGGCTCCTCCCACCCACCCGGGTGGTAAAACTCGGCTCTGCCCCATGGCGCCAGATCTAGCCCGCTGGAAGCCAGGAGGCTGGGTGAGTCGTGGTGATGAAATGGTACCATTCCTAGAACTCTGTTACAGGTGAGTAACCTGTACCGGGACATGGATATGTTGTTCATCCACACTTACTGGCAGTGACTCCTAAAGGAAGCCCGAGGAGGGTGCGCGTGACACCCCTACTTAGGTATAAAGACTGGAGAACCGAGGCCCCACCAACATCCCGGCGTGACCCAAGGTCAATGTGGAAGGGGAATGGTATAGCCTGCTTCCAGGTAGGAGCCTCATGGATATCCTAGACAGGAGTATCCTCGGAAGCAGCCACCAATGCAGCGGAAGGGTGGGTAAAATGAGCACTTATCCTCTGAGAGGCTCCATGCCCGCCACCTACAGCGAAGACTTATGCAGGAGGTGACCCGCCTGCTCGTCGTCGCTCGGCTGCAGGTCTGCAGGTGCGGCTTCAGCGTGAGATGACAAACAGCTGGTGAACCTCTCGAATCTCAGCCTCACGGCTCCCTGGGTAGGCGAAGCGCCAGATAGGGGTCCCAATGCGATCCTATAATGGCCTCTCCGAGGCGTGAATGGGGATGAATCCAGACAGAGACAATGCCTGGATAGGAAGACTCCGCCACCGCCCACGGAAGGAACTTTGGGTATGGCAGGACAACCTTGTCCCTGTGGAAGGCCAGATAGGAGATTTGAAGGTGCCTGGAACTCTCCCCTCCTTCTGGATGGCAGAGAAGCCCAAGAAGGTGTGCTTCCACAACAGGTGGGGAAGGCTTCACCTGTGCAAAGGTTCAAGCGCTTGCCCGTGAGCTAAGCCCATACCAGCTAAGATCCCACAGAATGGGGGATACTCTCCCTTAAGGAGGTGTGATCGAGGGCCCAGAAAAGCCGCCAGACCATTTTTCATGCCATCGACTGCCTTCTGGCCTGCCTACTAGAAGATAGGGGTGACCAATAGAAGCATTTAGAGGTCATGGTCAAGCCCTAGCTTCAAAGGCATGGACCGGCAGATGGTCCGAACATCACGAGGGATGGGAGAGAGGCCCCAGGCCCTATCCCAACACCAGATGGAGAACTCATCCATTGGCGAGCATGTTTGCCGACTTCCTGGCAGGACGCCTCAAACTTCGGACCTTGCCGGAGGACCTCAGGCTTGGCCCCTCAGCCACAGGGACCAGGCCTTCAGGTGCAGGGACTGAAGGTCCAAATGGAAACCTTCCCTGAAAAACAGAGATCAGGGCCGGCAGGCTGGAAGCCGCCTGGGAGCCTGAGGCAGAGACTGAGGAGAGCTGGATACCAGAGCTGGCAAACCAGTCTGGGGCTACCAGCATCGCCTGCAGTAGACCCTCCCCGCTTGCCCGTGGGCTGGCGGAAATGGGGAGAGTGAAGAGGCCTGGGGTCCACGGCTCAACAGCACCCCACAGCGAACTCCTGCTGAGGGGCTGGCATGAGACAGTCTCGCCTCGATTCTCCTGGAGGGAAGGAGGAAGAAGATCCTGTGCTACCTCCGCAGGAGACCCCTCGAGGCGCAGCCCATGACCAGCTTAGGCATCAGCCAGGGTGCTGGGAAGCTCCTGCCATCGAATGGCTAGGAAAACACCTCCCCGCTGCGCGGAAAAGACCTTAATGCGGGAGGAACCTCTACTGAGAGGCAAGGGTCCTGACCTGGCGGATCATACGATGGTCGTGGTGGTCCGCCTGATGAGTCCACTAGACCCCTCACAAACGGAGCTGCGGCAAACAAGCGGACCACTAGATCCAGCGGTAGGAAAGACACGGGACTCGACAGGACCAGAGGCGGAGCACTTAGTATTCTCAGATGGCACCCCCACCATCCGAGGAAGCATCACCTGAGAAGACTGTCACCCAGGGCAGATGAACAGGATGTTCTCCTGCAAGAGCTGGAACGTAACCGGTGGGAGAGCGCTCTCAACCTGGGCTGTAGTCATGAACTGGTCCGGCGAATGCAGCTGTGACCACTGGCTGGCCAGTCCCCTGGCTGGGAGACGATGAACCGTGGATCCGACAGACCACGAGGGAGCCGCCACCACGTGTGAGCCCAGGAGGGGTAGGATGTCCAGGCGCGATTGCCCAGTCAGACCCGACTCAGGTAAGGGAGGAAGAACTCAGCCCTGTCCGCCAGGAGCCAAGCTCGACTCAAGAGTCGAGCCTCGTCCCGGACGAAGGATCACCCGCTAAGACACTAGTTCCAACGTGGTCTGGCTAAAGGAGATCTGTCTAGAGCTAGAACTTGATCGCCCCTTCCATCCAGAAGGGTTGCAGTCAGGCCGCCATCCGGGTGGGGCGGCGCCTGACCCCTCGATGCCGCAGAAGTTGCTGGGCAGAGACCAAAGGGCCTGGCCTGGAACCTGGAAGAGATCCCCGCCAAAGAAAGGAGGAGGACTGAAACTGGATCGGAATGAAAGGCACGCACGTCCTGGAGGTCCTGTGGAAGAAGCCTCACCTGGGAGGATGGGATCTGAGGTAGAGACACCATCCGACTGTGGAAAATGGGCACAAGCCCCCGTCTGCTTGGGACCAGGAATACCTGGACACGAACCCAGGGTCTGAAGGAGGGTCCACAACTTCCCGGATCACCTCTAATTAGAGAACAAAAGCCGCTCCAAAGGGGCCGACAACTAGGCTATGGATTCAAGTCCCCGTGGGAAACAGCTCAGTGGGTGTGCCTGCTCTAACTCGAGGCAGGGCTATCCCCCAGCACCTCCGACACCCAAAGGTCTGGGAAGTGACCAGGTGGAGGAGGCGGAGGGCCTCACTGGGGAACCCGGTAGGAGCGACGGGGCCGGGACAGTGCCCAGCCCATCACTGGGCAGGCTTGGAGGAGGAATTGACAAAGGAGCTCCTGGGTTTGCCTCCTGATTCTTTTAGAGGAAGACGCTGGTTTGAGTCAGGATGCCCAGCGAAGCCTGCTGCCTGTGCTGGTCCGTCATGCAGGCGGTGAAAGGGCCACGTAAAGGCTGCTGGCTGCCCTGTCCCTCTGGGCTGGAGTGACCGAGTCCAGAGTGGCATCGATCTCGGTCCCCTGAGGTGTCCTCCACCCAGGGCCGGAAAGGTCAGTTCCCAAGAAGGGGATGTCCGCCAACTTGTGCTGGGTTTCCAGTGAGAAAGAGGATAACCTCAGCCACGTCTGCGCATGGCCACTGTGGCCGCCACCGACCTGGCACAGGAATCACCTAAGTCCAGAGCAGTTCAGCTGCTGTCACTCGCCTCTACCCTGGTCTCGCCTCTGGCCATGGACCGTGGTCCGCAGTCGCACTGTGAGATGAGGGAGCACCACCAGGAGCCTAAAAGGGCGGAGAAAATATCAGTGCAGCTATTGTCGGAGGCCTAGAGGACACAGCGAAACTTATACTTTACGAGTCCATCCTTTGGACCCTTTCAGTCCTATCCACATCCCGATGTTCCCAGAACACTGGAAAGTATTGTCAGTAACTAACCCTCAGCCGAGGGTGCTCCGGAAACCGGGCAAAGAACCGATAGGACAGAGTACTTCCTGGCCATCCTGGCCGAGGGTCGAGGGCAGGAAGTAGGTCCCGCCAGAGCTCCAAGGTCGGGCCCATGACAATATCGAAGGCCTCCGAGGTGAACCTCGTCTAGAATCTCTATAAGGGGACAGGCCCATTCGGACGGGCTCGAGCTGCATCCCGTGACCCGGGAGATGAGCTGGAAGCAGACCCATGAAGCGATGATGGGCTGTCCACAGATCGTCTCTGGAGGACCGTCCTCCCGACTGGGGAACATACAGGAGTCGATTGACCGGAAAGGTCCGCAAAAGCTGCTTTAGGCCTGAGTTACTTTCGTCGCCGAGGGCTGGCGGGGATGACAACCTGCGCGGACAGGTGGTGACCCGACTGAGGTTCCACCGAGGGCGGGAGCAGCAAGGATTCACGACAACCCGGCCCTGTGGCACCTCGACTCGCAGCGAGCGGTTGAGTCGATCGATCGGGCGCGCAGCTGCCTGCTGACGCGGGAAATGAATCAGAGTCGATTGATTCCCGGACAACAACAACTGCTGCCATGAACTCCGTAACGCCGACGCTATCGGGCATCGAGGCTACCTCATCCGGAGGAGGGAGACGAGGAAAACGGTAACGCCACTTAACCTCGGTGCCCCGACCGAGAATGTAGTAGGCAGAGCGGTTGACCGGGAGGATGACTAGACCAAGACCTGAACTGGAGGAACTGGCGGTAGGCCTGGGAAGGAGCGGACGCGCCCGCCTCCTCCCTCGCTCGGAAGATAGGGGCACGAGGTGTGTCGACCAAGGAACAGGCAGAACCTCAGCCTCCCGGGGAACCGCTAAGGGATGGCTGGCTCCAGCAGAAGACAGCCCAGATGACGGGTCGAGACTACAATGTCGACGGAGTCCTGGCTGGCTGACCTGACAGGGACACTGTGGGAGCCAGAGGCATGAGCCGCACCTCGATCAAGTCGAACGCCGGCCGGCAGGGGAGGGGAACCTCCGCCTCCTCCAGCGCCTAACGATGGGACTTGGCTCAGCACTCCTGACTTGGGGCCAAGAGGCAGGTCCCAAGGTCTCTCCTTCTAGGAAAGGGATCACAAACTCCTTGAAAGAAGCTTGAATGAGGAGAACTCAAGAGAGCAGGATAAGCGCCATGACTGAGGAGGAGGGGGGAGCAGCCGCCCCCTCCCTGGAGGAAAGACGATCGAGCTGCTCAGCCGAGACAGCCGACGCGGACACTGCCCGACGATTCTCCGAGGAATTTTCTGGAGTGGAAAAGGTTTCAGGTCGCCCGAGCCCTAACAGGCCGCACAATCCTCCAGAGACTGGCCTGAAGGGCACAGCAAAATCACAAACTTATGGATCATGATCCAAGTCGAGGCAGTAGACGACGTGGAGGCGTGGACTTTCCTGGAGGAATTAACTGGCGCCCGGGAGCCGGAAATGAATGACTCATCGCCGTAGCTAGAGGAGAAGATCGAAGTTTAGAAACACTTCCAATTAAATTCGGAGAGACCGAAAATTTCAGGAACCAGTCGAAAACACAGAGCGCTAAAGAGGGAACCTGAGCTCCGAAGCGGTAAGGAAGATCTGGCGTCATGGGGCGGAGCTGAGAGTTTACCACCTGGGTGGTGGGAGGAGCCAGCTTGAAGACCTTCTGGCAAGATTTAAAGCGCAAGGAACCTGCCAATAAGTGTGGATGAACAACATATCCATGTCCCTAGAAAGGGAGATATTGTTGATGGGGGACCTGAATATGCCAGATGTTAACTGGAGCACCTCTGCTGCAGGCACATCCAAAAGCAGGGTCATTCTTGATGCCCTACAGGGGACATGCCTCAGACAGCTAGTATTGGAACCCACTCGGGAGGGAGCAATCTTAGACCTGGTACTCTCAAATGGGGACGGAGAAAGAATCTCAGATTTAGAGGTGGGTAGCCATCTGGGAACAAGCGACCACCAAACAGTGTGGTTCACGATAAACACAGCCATACAAAAGCAAGAGTATTGGACTTTAGGAGGGCTGACTTTGGGAAAATGAGAGAGTTCCTTAGAAAAGCACTAGCAAACAGGCAAGAAGGAGGGGTAGAGGAACAATGGGGAGTAATCAAAACAGCCATCACAGAGGCAACAAGCCTTTGTGTAAAGCAAATCAATAAAACACAACGAAGGAAAAAACCGCTATGGTTCTCAAAAGAGGTGGCAGGGAAGGTTAAGGAGAAAAGGATAGCATTCAGGAAATATAAGGAAACACAGAAGGAGCAGGACAGAGAACTTTATCAGTTAAAGCAGAAAGAGGCTGGGAAGGCAGTCAGAATAGCAAAGGCCCAAACCGAGGAAAGGATAGCTAATTCTGTTAAGAAGGGGGATAAGACCTTTTATAGGTACATTAGGGAGCGAAGAAAGACCAAAGGAGGGATACTGAGGATTAATAAAAGGGAGGGAATGTGGGTAGAGGGGGACAGTGAAAAAGCAGGGATACTGAACGAATATTTCTGCTCAGTATTCACAAAGGAAGAGGAGGGGGAGGTACCTAAACCAAACAAGAGAAACACTCTGAAGACAGGGGTCGATACCAGTCCATTTACAGAAGAAAGGGTTCTGAAAGAACTAATAAAATTGAAGGTGGACAAAGCAATGGGGCTTGATGGGATTCACCCAAGAATTCTAAAAGAACTAGAGGTAGAACTAGTGACACCGCTGAGTACTCTCTTTAACAAGTCATGGGAGGATGGGGTGGTACCTGAGGACTGGAGGAGGGCAGATGTGATTCCTCTTCACAAAAGTGGGAGCAGGACAGAGGCAGGAAACTACACACCAGTTAGTTTGACCTCAGTGGTAGGGAAAATGATGGAATCACTTCTGAAGGAAAGAACTGTTGAATACCTAGAGGCTAGTGGGGCACAGGACCCAAGGCAGCATGGATTCACGATGGGAAGGTCGTGTCAGACGAATCTAATAGATTTCTTTGACTGGGTGACCAAAGTAGTAGACCAGGGAGGGGCTGTGGACATGGCCTACCTAGATTTGAGCAAGGTATTTGATATAGTCCCACACAAAAGATTAATACACAAGTTAGCCAGCCTTGGAGTGGGCCCCAAGGTGGTAGCCTGGATAAAAAATTGGCAAGACAACAGGACGCAAAGGGTAGTAGTAAATGGAGTACACAGTAAAGAAAGGAGGGTTACTAGCGGGCTACCGCAGGGTTCAGTACTGGGACGGGTCCTTTTTAATGTCTTTATAAGTGACATTGCAGAGGAGCTGGAAGGAAAAGTATGTCTCTTTGCAGACGACACAAAGATCTGCAACAGGGTTGATACACAAAATGGAGTGGAAAGGATGAGGAGGGACTTGGCAAGGTTGGAGGAATGGTCAAATGTATGGCAGCTCAGATTCAATGCAAAGAAGTGCAAGGTAATGCACATGGGAAACAAAAACCCAGGGGAAGAGTACACAATGGGGGGTGAGATACTGGCAACAGTAAAAATGGAAAGGGACCTGGGGGTAATTATATCAGATGACCTAAAGGTGGGCAAGCAATGTGAGAAGGCAGTAAGGAAGGCTGGGGGGATACTGGGATGCACAGAAAGAGGCATCAATAGTAGAAAACAGGAAGTTGTTATCCCTCTGTACAGACAGTTGGTGAGACCCCATCTGGAGTACTGTGTGCAGTTCTGGAGACCCCATCTCCGCAAAGACATAGACAGAGTGGAGGCTGTCCAGAGGAGGGCAACCAAAATGGTGCAGGGTCTGCACCAGAAGACACACGAAGAAAGACTAAAGGAGCTTAATATGTATACCCTTGAGGAAAGAAGGGAGAGGGACATGATAGAAACTTTCAAGTACCTCAAGGAATTAACAAAGTCCAAGAGGGTAGCATCTTTCAGAAAAAGAGATGTGCAAGAACAAGGGGGCACAATTTGAAGATAGACGGAGGACGGCTCAGAGGTAATGTGAGGAAGTATTTTTTCACGGAGAGGGTTGTGGATGCATGGAACAGCCTCCCTGAGGAGGTTGTGGAGTCAAGAACAGTGGGGGAATTCAAGAATGCATGGGACAGACATAAGGCAGTCCTAGTGGGAGGTAGGAGCAAGTAAGCTGTTGGTTAACTAGGATCTGCAGCTTATCTGTTAGGTAGGAAAATGGGCAGACTAGGTAGGCCAAGCAGTCCTTATCTGCCGTCAGATTCTATGTTTCTATGTTTCTTGTTACCACGGAAACCTCTCGGTTGAAACATAGCCTTCTGGTGTATGACAACTCATACACAATCCTCTATATGCTGCACCAACAAAAACACTGTCAATGCCAACAACAGCATAAAACATTACCATATGTAGTGAAAAAAATAAAGCATAAAAACTTCAATGATCCAAACTGATGGAGGCATTTCTCCATTCTGAGAAGGGGTATCGACAGCAGAAGAAGAGAAATTGAGAAGGTGTGGGGTTACCAATGTTACAGGTACTGATGATGCACATCATCATGAGCAGCACCAGCTAGGTGAAAGTTTCCGAGTGGTCCTGACAGCAACGGCTCACAGTTCAATATGTGTGGTTTTATGGAGGGAGATGTCCCTGAAGTTGCTACAATGTTACTTCATAGGTGCAGAGACACACATACTCACCATCACAGGCACATGGATGCACACTCTTAATGTCACTGCTGCATGGATTTGCAAACTCTTGTTGTCACAGGTGGCGGGACATGCACACGCTTGGTAGTAATGGTGGTGGACACCCACACTCCTGCTGTCACTGGTGCATGGAGATGCACACACACGCTTGCTATCATGAGTAAATGGTCTGCTGATGCACTCTTGCCATCACCGCTGCACAGACATGCACTCCCTTGCTTGTGCTGTTGCACTGACACACTAACTCTTGCCGACAATGGTGCACAGACAAGGATACATGCCGTACTGATGCACACACATGTACTGAGGCTAACACTGGTTCATAGACACGCACCTTAATGCCTTCACTTATGCACAAACATTTTTGCTATTACTGTTGAATGGACATGTACTTTAGCCATCTAGTACACAGACACGCACAACTGTCACTGGTGTACTGACAAACATTCTTGCAGTCAGTGGTGCACGGACATGCATTCTTGCTGTCATTAGTCCACTGGAATGCACTCTCTTGCTGTCACTGGTGCACACTCATGCACTCTTGCTGTCACTAATACACAGACATACAGTCTTGTGGTCACTGGTGCACAGCCATGCAGACTTGCTATAACTGGTGCATGGACCTGTAGTCTTGATGTCACTAGTTAACATACATGAACACTCACTATCACTGGCACACAAAAAAGCATTCCTGCTGTGACTGGTGCAAAATCACACAGCCTTGCTGTCATTGGTGAACAGACATGCAAACTTGCCGTCATGGTGAATAGACACACAGTCTTGCTATCACTGGTACACAGGCATGCACTTTCACTGCAACTGGTGCAAAGACGCACACTCACTGTAACTGGTGAACAGACATGCAGAATCACTGTTACTGGTGCATGGACACCACTCTTTCTGTCCCTGGTGCATGAACAAACTTAGTAGTGTACAGGCACACACTGTGGCAGTCACTGCTCACATAAATGCACCCTCAAGTATGTCAGTGTTGCACAGACCCAGTGTTACTCTCACTGGTGCAACAATATTCCCTAGCTATCATAGCTGCATGGCTCCACACTCTTGCTGTCACTGGTGTATGGATACACACATTCTTGCAGCCACTGGTGGATAGGAAAGGCAAGGTAATTTTATTTGCATGGCACCTCACAGAAGCAAACAAATTAATAAAAAGTGATACAGTTAAAAAAAATAAATAAACACACACGACAGAATATTAAATAACAGCATCATGACCTAAAAGATATGGCAAATAAGTGGGTTTTCAACTTGGATTTAAAAATGGTCAGGGAAGGGGTACCTCTTACCTCTGGGGGCAGGGCATTCCAGAGGAGTGGGGGCACCACTCCAAATGCTCTATCCTCCAAGCACTTTAAGTGAGATCCTGCAACGGACAGAAGTTCTGCATCCACTGACCAAAGGGAATGGCCAGGAGCGTATGGGGCCAGGAGGTCTTTCAGGCAGCCCAGACCCAAACTGTGCAGGACCTTGTAAGTTAACAAGCACACCCTGAAATCGATTCGCCAGTGCAGAGCATGGAGAACTGGTGTGATACACTTGAACTGGGAGGTACTAGCAACCAGCTTGGCTGCCTCATTCTGGACCAGTTCCAAGCAACGCATCAACTTGACAGGCAGCCCCAGGTATAGAGCCTTACAGTAATCCAGTCTTGACGAGACAACTGCGTGCATCAGTGTTGCTAAGTCAGATGGCTCCAGAAATGGCTTGCTCTGAGCGATATTCTGAAGATGACAAAAGCCACTCTGGACAACAGCTGACACCTGAAGTTCCAATGTCAACTTGGAGTCGATAATTAACCCCAGATTCCTCACTCTATATCTACAGCCTCGAGAGCAACACCATCCAAAGATGGTAAAACAGTACTACAACTCGAAGCTGATGAACCAAACTGACCTGCCTCCACTAGTAGCACCTCCGTCCTTGAAGGATTCAGCTTAAGCCAGCTGGCCACCATCTATTCCTGAATTTCCCTACGACACTTGGTCAGTTCCAGGACAGTTGCCCTATCATCAGGAGCACAAGAGACATACAGCTGGATATCAACGGACTAACAAAGAAAAACCTAGCCATATCATCTAATGATCTTCCAAAATGGGAACGTGAACAGCATGGGAGCCAAGATTGACCTCTGAGGAACACCACAGCACAGTGCGGCACTGCCTGAGATGAAAAAGCCAAGTGCCATCTGCTGCACTCTGCCAGGTAAGTAGAACACCCACAGCACCATCTCTCCAAGTCATACAAAGTGCCCCAGATGGGTCAACTGCTGGTAGTTCTAGAAACTACTAGATTTCTCTTAGTAATGTCTTGCTCCTGGGCATCAAACCCCATGGCAGTTTGGAGCCGCTTCATCACAGAGATGAAGGAAGGGTCTTCAGGAGGGGACCTAGGGGTATATAACGTAGAGTCCTTATTCCCGGTGGAAACTGTGGAGCCAGATCTGTCAGATGGGCTCCCATCCATATCTTCCTCCTCCTTCTCCTCCTCTTGTGGCATGAGGTTAGGGATGCAGTCCTGATCATCAAGAGGCTCTAAAGGCTGCAAGGAGGGAAGCAAGGACGTTGATGCCCTGGCGTGAGCAGGGTGCACTGACGTGGCAGGCATCGACGCAGGGGCTGGTCTGACATGCCCAGTCACTGGTGTGCCTGGAGGGGGCACAATGCACTGTATTATCTCCATAAAGGAGGAGAGCACCGTCTGCACACTGACAGTGGCTTGCATTGCAGGAGCGCCTTGGAATGTTGACGGGGAGGTTGGGGCCCTGAAGTTGACAGAGTGCCTTGTGACATCAGCCCCGACATCAACAGGCCATCACCGGCTGTAGGACATCTAGCAGAACCCACTGCCAACCAACCCTGAGGAAGCTGAGGTCTGAGTAGCAGGGCTTGCAACGTTAATGGGGACATAAGCTGCCCTTACATCAATAGGCCTTCGCCAGCTATTGGAGGTCTGTCGGAGCTCACTGCCAGAGCCAACCCTGTGGGAGCGAGGGTTTGGGCGGCAGGAGGCATCACCGCTGAAGCGGATGATGACCAAGAGCATACCGGGGGGGGGTGGGATTTATCCTTACTCCGCTCCCTCTTCTGGTATTAGTTCTTTCTTGAAGACTTGGTACTGGCCTTGAAGGAATGGGAGCCCCAGGACTAGGCCAGCAGTATGGAGGAGCTCCTTGCCTGGAGCTCACTTTCTCTTCTGGCTACCTTCTGCTCTAGGAGGAACAACTGCAGGGCTTTCTGGCGGCAGTGCCGGGTAGCTTGGTTAATCTTCAGGCAGATCTCGCAGACCTTAGTGTCGTGGGCCTCTCTGAGACAGCAGAAACAGATGTCGTGATCATCGAAGGTATAGATTTTTCCACTGCACTCTCTGTAATGAAAAAGTCTAGCAACATGTTTCATCAACCTACATGATGTCAGCAATCACTATAGAAATAAAATGATAATGTACTAGGGTGAGAAAAATAATAAAACTTAGAAAATTGAAGATTAGCAGTTGACTGTAGCAGTGGCGCCTCCATGGAGTCTGGCGAGTATGGTCGACAACAGGAAAAGAACTGAGGAGGATGCGGGGCTGCCCATATTTATATAATGAAAGAAATCAAATCAAATCAAATCTTTATTTATCCAGGCGATCATCATTGAGCAAGCTCATTTACAAGATGGACCTGCTGTTGACCAAGACAGTTATACATTCCTAGAGTGAGAATACAAAGTACAACATGTGCAAAGAGTTACAAACAAATTTACAGAAAAGTGGTAGGTGCCCGATATACATTCCAAGTGTTCTTGTAGGAACATACATGCATCACTCAACTTTGCTGTGCTATAAACAGACTCCATGTATGCAGAAGTTGAGGTGGTATGTTTAGTCACTCTTAGTCAAGCCTCCATCAGAGGGTACAATTCTTTGCATTTCAGCCCTCAGTGACCATTTACCATACTTGGGTGAGGGTCCTGGGCTGCATAGGGGCCCCTAATGAGGTCTGTATGTTCCGCTTAAACGGTGAGAGGAGAGTAATATGGGAGAAGTGGTACCTTGGATGCTGAGGGCCACCATGGCAGCTGACTAGTGGACTTGATTAAAATAGGGAGGGGAGGAACTAGGTTCGTGGCTGGATGTGGTAAGGGTATGGAGTGAACCGTCAGCAGGACAGCTAGGAACTATGGAAACACTTACAGATTTCGGCGAACGTTTTGTCATAAATGATCCTAAACAGGGCAAAACTGACAGGAGAGCAGAGTCTCAAGGATCTTTGTACCCTGTTCCAGAGCGTAGGCAAAGCGTGGCTTATGGCAGCCCTGCCAAAGTGGGTACTGATCCTGGGGATTTTCAGAGAAATTAGCAAGTGGCTTCTTAGTGCGTAGCTACTGACTGGGCTCAGGGGGAGGCAGGCAACAATGTAATCTGGGAGTTTGTTGGTAAGGGCTCGGAATGTCCAGAGTGCTGCATTTCTACACCCGCCTATATTGAAGGGAAGGCCACCCTACGGCTGCATATAAAGAGCAGTGATGTGTGGAGAATGGGAGACCAGTTATAAGTCTTGGCGCTCTGTGGTACAGGACATCCAGTTTTGCAAGGTGTGAGACGGAGCACTGGCCATAAATAATGTCGGTGTAGTCGATTAATGAGAGGAAAGTTGACTGAACAAGCTGTCTTCTTGCGTCTGCGGTCAGGAGGTGTTTAATTCTGAAGAAGAGGCCAAGCCTCTGCCTAAGCTTTTTCATCAATTCTTCTGTGTGCTCCGCAAAGGAGAGTTTGTTGTCCAGCCATATACCCAGATATTTGAATTTAGGCACGAACTCAAGATCTTCGCCTAGAAGGGTAGTTATGGGAGGAAGGGTACCAGCAGCAGCAGAGTAGGCCCTAGTGCTAGATGGGGTAAAGAGCATGGCCTTAGTTTTTTTTGCATTTAGCATTAACTTTTTGCTGAGAAGCTGATGCTGCAGCGTATTGAATTCAGTTTGTAGATCTGTGCATGCGGTTCCAGAGGAGTCACGGCTTAAATAGAGCACCGTATCATCGGCAAACAAGTGGATACTGGCTTCTGTAATGCCTAGGTCCAAGCTGTTACTGTAGATGGCGATGGCGAACAGTAGAGGGCCCAGTATGGAACCCTGTGGGACTCCTCTTTTTATTGGTTTGAGAGGAGAGAGCTCATCTTCAGCCTTAATTTGTTGCTGCCTATCAGAGAGATAATCCTGGAACCAGTCCAGTGAGGTTGAGTCCATACCTATGGTTTTTAAGGTGGAGAGAAGTAGGCAGTGGTCTACGGTATCGAAGGCCTTGCTGAGCTCTAAAAACACAGCGCAAACAAATTTTTGTTGTCAAGGTCCGTTGTCAGTCAATTAGTGACTTGGCCAGCTCCGTAACAGTGCTATGCTTTGCTCTAAAGTCAGACTGCATGGGGTTAAGCAATGTAGAGTTGTCTAGAAACTATCTCAGCTGTAAATCCATGACTTTTTCCAGCATTTTTGAGAGTATTGGTAGAAGAGAAATTGACCTATAATTGTTCAGGTCGCATGGGTCCCCTGCTTTAAATAGGGGGATAACATGAGCGGTTTTCCATTCAGCGGGGATAGAGCCCTGGGCTAGGGACAGGTTGAATAAGTGTGATATAGGTGGGGCAAGTATGTGGTATGCTATTTTCAGAAAGTATGGGTCGAAGGAGTAGGCTTCTGCACTTTTTCTGGTATCTAGCCATAGCATAAGGTCTTCAACTTCTTTTATGGTAGTTGGGGAAAAGGAGAAGATCGTATCTTTGTTACTTTGGTCTGGAGGCTGGGCGGTGAGCTGTGGACGGAGACTACTTACTGGTGCATTATCGAATGCCATGCCTGCAGTGGCGAAGTGGTTGTTGAAGGCTTGAAGAATTTCAGATTTATCACTGATAGTGACATTGTCGATGGTGATTTTGGAAGGTAGTGCACTACCTGGGGAGTGTCCAGACAGTTCCTTTATGGTGGACTAGAATTTGGTATGGCTGTTGGATGCGGATAGTAATTCGTTTTGATAAGTGGCCTTGGTCTCTCTGACCATTTTCGTGCAGGCATTTCTAGCTGTTCTAAAGAGACACCAGTCTGCATCGGCCTGTGACTTCTGGGCCTTTTTCCATAGCTGGTCTCTTTTGAGTAAAGCATTCTTCAGATCCGGTGAAAACCAACGGCAGGTTCTGGTTTTTATTCGTGCTTTAACTAGAGCAGCATGGTTGTTTAGGGCACTGGCTATGATTTCATGGAGAACATTATAGGCATCACCCACTGATTTAGCCAGGTAGTAAGTCTGCCAGAGCAAGGAGTTTTTTAGTTCTTGTATGTAGGCCAGAGGGTCAAAGTTCCGTCTGGATCTTTTAGTAGAAAACTTTGAAGTAGATAGTGGGTTTGAGATGGTTCTTATGCCAGCTGTGAGACAGTGGTCACTAACATCTGCTGAAAGGATACCGGCATGGGAAAAGTAGTGTGGTTTGTTGACAAGAAGGACGTCCAGAAGTGTGCTTTTCATTGGATTTTTCTTGTTGATGCGCGTTGGTTCTGTAATCATTTGGGTGAACCCGTGGGAGTTGCAGAATTGTTTTGGGGTAGCGATCCGTTCGATATCCAGTCATAGTTAAGGTCACCTAATATAATTGTTTCCAGAGGTGTCATGTCCATTTGTGAAGACAGATGAGCCAGGAGCTGTGGTCCTGCTGCTGGGGGTCTATAGCAACCTATTATGCGGAGTGCCACAGATTTGGACGGATCGACTCTGAGAGACAGGCATTCAAAGCCCCCTGCAACGGAAGTAGCATCTAATATAGACACTGTAAATTTGTTTTTAACATAAATGGCTACTCCTCCCCCCCAGTCTTTCTATCTGCTCACTCACTCTTTTCCTCTCTGAATAGTGTTGTGAAGTGCGCCTCTCTACTTAGCTTGAACCCGGACATTGCCCGCCCACCTCACGGTAGCTGCCTGCAGACTCATAGCTTAGATCCGGAAAAAAGAAAATGGAGCGATCGTCCTGCGTGAGCGGGCTATCCTGTCTTGCCAGTCAGAGTGTGACAGGGTAGAATAGGACCCTGTCCCATTAGTTACGGAGATTATGGAGAAAGTGTTTAAAATGCAAGGATCTGTCCTTTCCTGTCTATTTGTCTGTCTGGTTGTGCAATCAAATTTTCCGGTGAGACCTCGGACAAGATCAACCCGAACAGTCTAGCAATTCTTTGCCTCTTACCGTCTCTCAGCCCTCCCTTGCTGTCTTTTTCTTCCCTTGCATATCAGCTGATACAAAAATATATGCAAATCAATATGTGGAAATGTAACTGATATTGGAATCCCTTTTGTTTAGAAAATATATAGTATTACTGTTGAGATGTATATACCCCTCATCTCCACCACCTTACCCCTCCTCAGCCCCTTCCCACACCGCCACCTCTTGACAATACCTCTCTGGTTGCTAACCCCCCCTCCCCTACTCATCCCTCTGCCCAAACATCACTTTGCTGCTGGTATGTTATTTCCTCCCTGGTTAGCCTATTCTGCAATCACTTGATGTAATGCACTTTATTGTATTATTATGATGTACATGTAACAAGTCTTTAATCTCATGTGATACCATACGGTCCTCATGATGCTTTCTCTGTGATCTCTGTTATCTTCCTGATACTGTATTGTATTGTACTGTCTTGTCCTTGACTTGGAACCTTTGAAAATGAGTCTCTGACTCAAAGGTAATAATCCTAATCGAAATAAATACAAAAAATAAAAAATAAATCTGTATTTTGACATAACTGGAAAAAGCTATTGGGAACTTCAGAGGTTACCAGAGTTCAGATTTTAGGCCTTTTTGCAAAAGCTGTGGAAATGGGGCCTCTCAGCTCATGCACACTGTGTTCTAGCAGCCCTGCCTGATATTTACAAAAACAGGATGCTTGCTAAGAGTGGGGGATGGAAGGACATATAAAAGAGCTAAGCTGCAACTGCAAGAAAGATTAGAAGAGAAAAAAGGGACACAGAGATTAAAGGAAAACTTTATTTTATTTTGCCATTGTAAATAGTGATATTAAACAAGCTTATTTTATGATACTACTAGAGTAAATAAATAATTTTTGGTGAATTCTTCAACTGCTCCTGGTTTTCCTATGCTTCCTGACCTGTACCTCGATGACACCGAGAATTTTGTCCTGTGTGCCCATGCTATCTGCAACTACCAGCAAGGTACATGGAGTATCAGTCTCTTCCTGATAGCCCCATGGAGTGATTCTATATAGCTTTTGCAGGCCAAAATGTAATTTTTGCTCTTCTGGCACCAACTTTTCCCCCAAACAGTCCTGCAGAAACAAGAGGGGATGATCCCCCTCTATTCCTTCAGGTAGACCAAGGATCCACACCTTAGATGATCAGGCCTGGTTTTCTAGTCTCTCTAATCTGGCCCGGAGGTGGGTATTCTCTCTTATGATTAAAGTAGTGACTGCATCAGAGTTCCTTTTTACATCATTCAACTCTGTTTGTAGTATTGCCACTGTTTTTTCCACTGCAATAACTCTGGTGCCAAATGAGTCTATCTTCGCATTTAGATCTGCAGCTGAGGTGATGGTCCTTTGTAGCTTTATCCCAATAGACACCATGGTTTCTTCAGAATCAGGCTGAGAGGTGGCCTGTGTCTCCAGGCCTGTCCGCGTGTGCTTAGTTGATCCTGTAGTTTCTCCACCTGTTGCACCTGATCGATCCTTACAAGGATTCCCCATTATAGGTTTCAGACCCTCCTCTTTATGATGATTGAGGAAGTTTTTGCAGATTTATGCTCCACATTAGTAAATTTACGAATATTGTAGCG
Source organism: Neoceratodus forsteri (assembly GCA_016271365.2). NCBI lineage: Eukaryota > Metazoa > Chordata > Ceratodontiformes > Ceratodontidae > Neoceratodus > Neoceratodus forsteri. Next base: position 1,056,250,815 of record CM028130.1, on the reverse strand, counting down.
ATCAGTAGAGGAGCTATCAAAATCTGCTGCCAGCAAGCTCGGGCTCCACAGCGCCCCCCCGGCCTCTCCTCAGTTCAATCCCCCCCACAGAGATGAAGGGAGCAGGGCTGACACCCTGGGGAACCAAGGAGAGACAGAGGAAACCAGCTCTAGATAAAAGGATGGAAACAACAGATAGCCAGGTCTTGAACAGGAGCCCATAAAAGGGAGATGGTAAGAGAGAAGGCATACCTGATGACTGAGATCCCCTCGAAGATCTACTGTTACAGTAAGTTCTTATGTAACTGTTTTATCTTCTTCGGGGGTATCTCAGGCATCAGGTACCACTGTAGTAACAAGTACCAGGCAGTGACAGGAGGAACAGGTAGTCTGGGAGGTTGGATCTCCATAAACTTAAGACGGGGGAATCAAAAAACTACCCAGCCAAGGATCTTCATAAACTTAAAACAGAAGACCTTGCAAACTGAACCTGTCAAGGGACTCCATAAACTTAAGACAGGAGCCCTTGCAGCACAGCCCTGCCCAAACCAGCACGGGCTCTTGAGGCAATGTCCAGACTGTAATGCTTGGTGAAAGTGTGGACTGTACTCCAGGTGGAAGCTGCATAAATGTCAGTGGCTGAGACCCCTTTGAAGCAAGCCACCAAGGTAGCAATACCTCTGATGGAATGGGCTTTGACAGCTCCAGGCAACTCCTTGCCGTACTTGTTATAGCAGGACACAATGCAATTTACCAACCATTTGGATAAACATTGCTTAGACGCGGGCAATGTCGATGGAGCTGGCGATGGCGATGAAGGCCTGTTAAAGGCAGCAAGAAAAAATTACTCACCTTAGTAATTATGTTTCTTCTAGTGCAGTCTTGCTGTATTCTGACTATTGCAGTTAGGTCCTGCCTTTCAACTGCCCCGGAGAACAAAGGGTTAACTTTTCTATGCCTTGCATAGAACGTTCATCATGAGCTTGGTTGAAGCCCCTGTCTGTTGCTGTTTAAACTGCAACCGACAGATCTTTATGAGCAAAAACTCACTAGGTGTTCTGTGTGGAAACTGAAACTTTTACTAGCCAACTGGCAAATATATATATAATGTTTTTGGTTTCAAAGGAAGACTCAAGTCAGGAAACCCAAAAACAAAAACACATCCAAAACACAACATTCCACCCAAACAAAAAAGAGGGTGTAAAAAGGACACCCCTAGGGTGCCAACACTGCTCCTGCCCACCCACATCCCAAAAACTAGGTTCTGAGAGGGGAGGCGGGGGAAGGGGGGAGGTCAGAATACAGCAAGACTCCACTAGAAGAAACATAATTACTAAGGTGAGTAATTTTTTCTTTAAATAACATGAAGTCTTGCTGTATTCTGACTATTGCAGATTACCAAGCAGTACCTCCATGGAGGAGGGACAGAACCTGCTTTGGGAATAGGCTCTGAAGTACTACTGTGCCAAACCGAGCATCACTCCTAGCCTGGATATCCAGAGAGTAATGCTTGGTGAAAGTATGGACTGTTTTCCAGGTGGCTGCTTGACAAATTTCTAAGAGAGGAATATCCCTGGCAGCAGCCGGGGAAGCAGCTGTACCTCTTGTGGAATGAGGCCCTCAGGCCTGAGGGTGGAGTTCTACCCAGCTTTTCATAGCAGAATTGTATACAAGAAACAATCCACCTGGCAATAGATCTCTTAGTGGCAGGTTTGCCTTTACCAACTTCTCCATAAGTGAGGAACAACTGGAGGGATTCAAACCTGTGACCCTTGGTACGCTCTACGTAGTAGCTAAGGGCTCTTTTAACATCCAAACTGTGTAGCCTCCTCTCTCCAGAGGAGGAATGGTCAGTGAAGAAAACAGGGAGAGATATAGACTGGTTGAGGTGGAAATATGAAACTACCTTAGGTAAGAACTTTCTGTTAGTTCTAAGGACCACTTTATCTCTGTGAAAAGAGATGAAATCAGATTCCACTGACAGGGCTTGCAATTCACTGATACGCCTGGCAGAAGTAATGGCTACCAAAAACACAGTTTTCCAAGTCAAGTACTTAAGCTCTGCTGAGGACAAAGGCTCAAAGGGGTTGCATAAGCTGAGCAATGCAAACATTAAGGTCCCAAGCAGGAGCAGGATCCCTAAAGGGGGGACTGGTGTGAAGCAATCCCTTGAAAAACTTACAGAATACAGGATGGGATGACAGAGAGGAAGACTTGCCTACTGACAGGAAAGCAGAAACAGCTGCCAAGTGTACCTTGAGGGTAGCTGGTCTGAGGCCTAGGCCATTAAGATGGACCATATAATCCAGAACCGCAGGCAATTCAGCAGAGTCTGGGGAAATATTCTTCTTAGAACACCAAATGCTGAATCTTTTCCATTTGGAGTTGTAAGTCTTTCTGGTGGAAGGCTTTCGAGAAGCCTTAAGGATATCCAAAACCCCTTGGGAAAGATGCAGATCTGCAAACTCTAACTCTTCAAGAGCCAAGCCTTGAGATTGAGAGACCGAAGATTCAGGTACCAAATTCTCCCGAGAGGATGTTAACAGGTTGTAATTCCTGGGAAGAGACAGGGGAAGGTGGACTGTTAGAGACAGCAACTAGGATACCATGGCTGTCTGGCCCAATCTGGAGCAATCAGAATCACTTTGCATGGTTGTGACCTTATCTTGACTAACACCCTGAACAAGAGAGTGAAGGGGGGAAAAGCATACAGAAATTTCCCTTCCCAGTTCAGAATCAGAGCATCCAGGGGAACAGAGCCCAAGACTGGGGGTCTGCAACAGAAGAGAGGAAGTTGGTGATTGTCTGGGGCTGCAAAAAGATCTACCTCTGGAGTGTCCCATCTTGAGAAAATCACTTTCAAAACCAGAGGATCCAGGGCCCATTCGTGATGGCCCTGGGATATTCTGCTCAGTGCATCTGCTAGGACATTGTCCTTCCCTGGGAGGTGAACTGCTATTAGAGAGGTTTACAGGGAATAGGCCAGGGACCACAACTTCATTGCTTCTGTGCACAAGGCCGTAGACTGAGTGCCTCCTTGCTTTGTTGATGTACCACATGGTGGTGGTGTTGTCTGTTCTGACCTGAACCACCTTGTTCTGTACAGATTTGGAAAAAGCTTGCAGTGCCAGAAACACTGCTCTGAGTTCCAAGAGACTGATGTGAAGCAGAGATTCCTGAGGTGACCACAGTCCTTGGGTGGCAAGATCCCCCAAATGGGCTCCCCAGCCCAGCAGGAAAGCATCTGTGGTGAGTATCACTGAATTAGACTGAGTGACAAATGGAACACTTTGTCTCAAATTGTCCTGATCCTGCCACCATTGCAAGGCTTGGATCAGGGTTTGAGTCACTGGGATTAGTTTGGTAAGGGAATCCTTTCTTTGGGACCAAAAGGCTCTTAAGTGGAACACTGAATGTCCCTCATTTGGAATCTTGCTCCCTGGATCACTGCTGTGGAAGCTGCCATGTGGCCCAGTAGCTGAAGTAAATGCCTTGCTGGTCGAGACACCTGAAGGGTGAATGAAGAGGCCAGTTCCATAAGGGTCCTTGCCCTTTTCAGGGGAAGGAAGGCTCTTGCCTTTACCGTATCCAGTTCTGCACCTATGAAGGTGAGGAGCTGCACTGGTTCGAGAACTGACTTTGGTAGGTTGAGAAGGAATCCTAAGGAAGTGAGCACTTGTTGGGTCACTTGCAGATGTGACTTGACTTGGTCTGGAGACTGACCTACTATGAGCCAGTCGTCCAAGTATGGGAAAATGGAGATCTTTTGTCTTCTTAGGAAGGCAACAACTACTGCCAGGCACTTTGTGAAGACCCTTGGGGCTGATGTTAGGCCAAAGGGCATTTCTCTGAATTGGTAGTGGCCTGAGGGCAACTTGAACCTGTGGTACTTTCTGTGGGAGCACCTGATGGGAATGTGAAAGTAGGCATCTTTGAGGTCCAGGGAGGCTAGCCAGTCCCCTGGCCTTAGAGAGGGGAAGGATAATTCCCAGAGTTACCATTTTGAACTTTGGCTTTAAAAGATGTTTGTTCAGATATCTTAGGTCCAGGATCACCACTTAGGTCACCACTCTCCTGTCTTTTTGGGGGTTAGGAAGTATCTGGGAGTACAATCCTTTGCCCCTGTGTAGGGTGGGAACTGTCTCTATAGGTCTGAGAGCTAAGACAGAAGAAACCTCTGCCTCTAGGGCAAGGTTCTCTGAGAGATTTGCAGGTGGAAAAGATCTGGCTCTCATCTTGGGAAATTTTTTGAAGCGGAGAACCAGTCCCTGGCTTACTACTTCCAGGACCCACTTGTCTGATGTAAGAGACATCCAGTCCTGGACAAAGTAAGCCAGCCTGCCCCCTACTTGTAGAGGAGAATCGACCTGGGCAGACCCATCAGGGTGTCTGCTTGGCAGGGGCTTTAGGCTGAGGGGTGGATGCAGGCCTGCTCATCCCCTTCTGCCTCTCCCTCTAAAGAACCCCCTCTGCGAAAAAGGAAAAGGAGGAGGAGGCCTGAGCTTGGTAAAAAGGCCTTTGGAAAGGCCTGCCCCTGGACTGCTGCCTTTGAGGAGGAGTTGCTTGCCTTTCTTTGGCCTGAGCACTCCTGTAAGTGGTCCTGTATTCGTCCATTTTCTTCATGTAATTCTCTGTCTGCTCCCCAAACAGAGAATTACCAATTACAGGAAAATCCATGGCCTTAGCCTGGGTATCCGGTGAGAGGCTAGTACATCTCAGCCAAGCCATTCTCCGAAGAGCCACAGATGTAGCCATGACTCTTGATGATACATCATTGGAGTACACAGCAGCATGAAACTGTACTTTCGATGCCTCAATCCCATCTGCAGCCACCTGCTCCAGCTCCTTGGCAAGCTGGGCTGGGGCCTGTTTAGCCAGTGCCAGTACAGTGTCCCACCTGGACTTCTGGTACCTGGCTATATAGGCCATATAATTAGCCTGCCTGAGTCCCAAAGATGCCACGTATTCTTTCTTTGCCATGGCATCAATCTTCCTGGAGTCCTTGTCTGGGGGGGTGTGATGCCAAGGGAATGTTTGCCTTATCACAGGCAGCAGCCTGTACAACTCCAACATGGCTGCATCGCTGAAAAAGGAACTCTGTGTCTGAGCCTGAGAGAGTGTACCTCTTGTCCATGCGTCTGTCCACAGGAGGTATAGAATTAGGAGACTTAAGAATTTTTTGTGTCCGTTTCCCAAAGGATTTGTGGAGGGGAACAGTCTCCTGTACTCTGAGATGTCCATCATCTCAATGTAATCAGGCTCTTCCTGATCCTCTACTGCTTCCTCCACAGGAAGCTGGAGGGTATCAGCCACCTTTCTGTAGAACATGTAGTGTGAAGGGGACTCAGAAAGCCTAGGAGGAGAAACACCTGAAGGTCTGTCTGGGGAGATGTCCGGGTCAATAGGCACATCCAGACTTTCACCATCACCATAATCATCCTCATACTCTCCCTCCTCCTCAAACTCCGGTTCATAAAATTCTTACAAAGTATAATCCGGAACCGAGAACCGACGAACCGGCCCCTGCCAGGCAGTGCCGGATGGTCGGTCGGCTGGCGATTGCACAATCCTAATCGCCCATTGGCTATCTCATCGGTGGTCGGAGTATGAGATTCTGGGTCCGAACCGGTCGATTTGTCTTTTCTTTCTCTTTTTGTCGGAACCAACTCCTCGGAATCGGCTCTCCTTTTGCCCGAAGAAGTATTGCCCTGGTCTGAGGGCACTCCTTCTAGTTCGGTCGGAACAAGAACCGGGCTGGCCATCAGGGTCAGCGGACTTCTCGGCCTCCCTTTCCCTCAGTCTACCTAATCTCTTTTCCTGGGTAGATTTGGGAAAATTCTTACAAATTTGGCAGTCTGAATCGAGGTGGTCAAACCCCAGACAATAAACACAGGTGGTGTGGGGATCAGCCTTAGCAAAGACCTCCCCACACACACTACAGTGTTGAAACCCAGTGGGCCCGTTTTTTTTCTTGGGTTTCTCTGACATGGCCAACCTAACCAAAAACGTACCCTTTTTTCGGCAATCTGCCAGGCAAGACTCCCCTATCGGTTCCTGACCGTGTCACAGGTCTTGGAAAAAAATGTAATTAAAATCTGTTTTTTTTAGAACCGATACGGACTGGTAACCACACTCCAAAGTAAAGCACAAGTTTTTACCTCAAATTGATCATTTCAGCCGAACCGATCCACAGTTTACAAGTTCCACACAGAAAACAGTACAAAAACCTATCTAGTACTCACGGTACCACAGACAGAGACTTGAACCGACTATGCGAAAACAACAATTCGGTAGAAACCAACACTTCAACAGACTTTTGAACCAAGCAGCAGCAGAAATCTCCGGAGCGACTGTTCAGTGAGGCGGAGTAAAGAATCTGACAGTTGCAGTTTAAACAACAACAGACAGGGGCTTCAGCCGAGCTCGTGATGAACGTTCTATGCAAGGCATAGAAAAGTTAACCCTTTGTTCTCTGGGGCAGTTGAAAGGCAGGACCTAACTGCAATAGTCAGAATACAGCAAGACTTCATGTTGTTTGAAACTGCTGGGCTATAACATTACTGAAGCGGACGAGAACTTCTTTCAAGTCCATAGTCACCGGTGGGGTTGACAGCACCATGGCTGATGAACCCAACTGCAGTCCCGACGAGCCTGTAGCCCTTCGGAGAGGAAGAGGCGGGTCCCAAAGGGGTGGTTGTTGTTGATAAACTCATCGATGGAGGAGTTGACAACGACCTGGAGGTTGACGACCTCATGCCCTGAGAATTGGGCGGAACAGCTGTTGGTATGGGTCTGGAGCGAACAAGGACCTGGACAGCAGGTCTCTTCATCGAGGCAACCGCCAACAATGAAGAGCCCCCCAAAGGAGAGGCTGACGGGGAATGGGATGGCTGTCAGGGGGAGCAGTCACAATCCTGGTCTTTTTCATGACTTTTCCCCAAGGACTTCTGTTTGGACAGGGAGGCCTTCGAGCTCTTAGACCAAGAGGGTGACTGTGTGGCTGGTGCTCCGGAGGACCCTGGCTAGGAGCTGGCTGCCTGCTGTTCCATGAAGGTTTTTAGAGCTTTTCTTCACCATCTAAGGGTTGTTTGGTTAAATTGTTGGCAGAGCTCACAATTCGAGGAGTTGTAATCAGGCCCAAGACAGCAGACACATACGGAGTGTTCATCGTTGGAGGCAATCTTCTTTTTGCAGCGGCAGTGACGGAAGACAAAAGAAGATGGATTCACTCTCGACATAAAAGAAAAGGAGGCAAAAATCTCTGAAAGATTTGTGAGGGTTATAGAAAAAAAGGCTGTACACCAATAAAGGCACGAACACTGCAATGGCTCTTCCACAGAGATTGTGCTTTCAAGTTGACAATGGGAAAGAACTGAGGGGGGAGTGGGGCCACCCATGCCTATATAGGGTTGGTGACATCGGTGGATGTCGACAGTGTGGGCGGCCCCAGTTGTACTGCTGAAAATCTTCTGTGTGGATTCCCCAATGGTGAAGTTCCTAGAGTGGTACCTGATGACAGATACCCCTGAAGAAGATCTTTTGAACAGACTTGCACTCCTTTCACTGTGCCTTAATACAGTTTTGCTTTCAGTCATGCACAGACATGCAGACTCACTGTCACGGATGCACACTTGCTGTCACTGGTGCACAGACACAGTGTCACTGGTGCACAAAAATTCACTTTTTTACTGTCAGTGGCACACAGAAATATGCATTTAAGGTATCACCGGTGCATGAACCAGCACTCCTGCAGTCACTAGTGTACAGACACATATTTTTGCCATCACTGTTGTACAGAGAAGCACTCTCACTGCTGTAAAGACATGTGTTCATGCCATCATTGTGCTGATGACACAAAGCTCTGTAACAGAGTAGACACACCAGAGGGTGTAGACAGAATGAGAAGCGACCTGCAGAAACTTGAAGAATGGTCAGGGGTTTAGCAGTTGAAATTCAATGCAAAGAAGTGCAAGATAGTGCATATGGGGCACAAAAACCCTGGCACAATATATCAGTTGGGGGGTGAGGATATAGCATGCACCAAGCAGGAAAGGGATCTTTGGGGTTGTCATCTCTGATGACCTCAAAGTAGGAAAACAGTGTGACAAGGCAGCAGGTAAAGCAAATAGGATGCTGGGATGTATAGGCAGGGGCATCACCAGCAGGAAAAGGGAGGTCATAATTCCGCTATACAAGACACTAGTGAGGACCCACCTGGAATACAGTGTACAGTTCTGGAGACCATACCTACGTAAGGACATAGACAGGGTAGAGAAGGTTCAGAGGAGGGCAACAAAGATGGTGCATGGATTGCATCACAAGTCCTATGAAGACAGGCTGAAGGAACTGAACATGTACTCCCTGGAGGAGAGAGGAGAGGGGATATGATAGAGACATACAAGTATCTTACAGGGAGGAACAGGGTGCAGGAAAACACTATTTTTAGCGAAAAAGATGTTCCAGGACTAGAGGGCATGGGATGAAGTTGGAGGGAGGACGATTCAGAGGAAACATGAGAAAGAATTTCTTCACAGAACGGGTGGTGGACAAGTGGAACACCCTGCCAGAGGAAGTGGTGGGGGCTGAAACAATCACGGGATTTAAGAATGCATGGGATAGACATAAAGGAATTCTGGAGGTCAGGGGTAAGGTGCAACAGACTTCTAGGAAAACAAACTGAACTTACAAGCTCAAATGGGCAGACTGGGTGGGCCATAGGCCCTTATCTGCCGACACTGTCTATGTATCTATGTATCACTGCTGCACATACACACACTATCAAGGTAACTGTTAGACACACATTCTTGCTGTCCCTGCTACACAGACGCTCCCTTGCAGTCATAAATCTGAGGATGCAAACAGCCACCATCACTGCTGCACAGTGGATAAATAGTCATTCTTGCCCTAGGAAATCTGAGGGATATCGGTCACTGGTGCATAGACACACTTACCCTGAAATGTATTCCTATAAGAATTATACCGGTCACTGATGTAAACGTTTGTTCTGCAATTTTCTGTGCCCAGGAAGCCCAATGAAAATAAGCTACTGTATTTCTTGAGGTTATCTCACTGGAGGCAAACTTTACATATGCAATAATGGATGGGGAAGTGTGCTTAATGAGAAATTAATGGTTGCCCGAGGTGTGGGATGCTACATTATTAAGGCATCCCAAACCGAGGGCAACCATTAATTTCGAATTTAGGACACTTCCCCATCTCTTATTTATAATTGCTGGTCAGCAATTTTCTCCTATTTTTCTGTACTGTGCCTGTCTAACCGACGCTGAGAAAAGCACACAAATACTCCCTTTTTCTGTCCTCCAGGTTTTTCCTTTTTTGTAGAGGTGTTTCTATTTAATTCAGCTTGCGTTTTCTTGCTAAACAGTTGAAAGTTTAGATTGCGATTGCGATCAGTGCTTACCCTAGTCAGCCAAGTCGGTCTCGGAGCCCTTCCCCAGTGTCTGTGGCAGTTCTTGTTTCCTGCAGCTGCCGAACAGCAGAATCAAGCAGATACCTTTTTGGTTTTAAAATGTTTAAGTTCTGGACCGTGGAACTCATAAGAAGAAAAAGAAAAGCTACATAGAGGGGGCACTGTGGAGCCCGAGCTAGACAGACGTAGGAGGCACAGCTCTGCATCATAAAAACTATAAAATAAGATTTATTTCACTCTACAACTTATTCTAAACGGTAAAAAGTTATATATCGACTGCCTAATTATCCAGGGACAGAATGGGCAACCCAAAGAAAAAAGATCATGCCCACACAGCGTCTGGAGCATCGACTAACACGACAGGAGTCGGTACCTACTACCAGCAATGACGGAGAGGAAACCATACAGACACTAGGCCGTAAGTTACAATCCCTGATATCTTCGTTACGGCTATGAATACAAAACTGGATGGTCTTGCAAGGAAAATCACTTAGGTGGAGACAAACGTAGAACAGCTTTCAAATACAGTGGAGGACTTACAGCAGCAGGCGACAAAATGTAATGCTCTAAACGCGGGTCACCAGAAGGAAGTACAACACCTAAATAATCGACTTGAGCAATTGGAAAATCAAGTTAGGAGTGCAAACATCAGAATGCTTGGCTTACCGGAAGGCTTAGAAGGGGATCACCCTCTGCTCTTTTTCAAGGAATGGATCCAGGAGCAATTTAAGGGATATGGTGACTTCTCAGACTGGCACTTCTCTAAGGCCTATAGAGTCCAGCCTTGTGGTAGGCAAACTACAGAGACACCGCGTGTACTAATGGTGGTTGCAGATAGCATGAGCACCAGGGACTCTGTTCTGGGACTGGCAAGGAGATTGGGGCCGCTGAGTGTACAGGACCATACAGTACATTTCCGGATCTCTCTTATTCCACCCGGCAACGCCGCAAAAAATTTGATGGAGTTAGGCGAAAGCTTCAGGACCTTGCCATTTCTCACGCCGTGTTCTTTCAAGCGAAACTCCGCATTGTATATCAGGACAAAGTGTATGTATTTACCGACCAGATTGATGCTGGAAAATGGGCTGACAGGGTGGAAACTCAACAATCTAGAGTTCGAGAACATCCATCAGATGATGAATCCACTGAAGAAACCTGAAAGGGATCAAACTGGTAACTTTTTTTTTTTTACACCTTCTACTGTGGGACTAAGAGCTTCTACCTCTGGGTTAAGGCTAAATGTTAATGCCTGTTATTAAAATTCGTTACTTGCCCAGAAATATCAGTTTTTAAAAAAAGTATGAAGTTCTATGTAGAGTAAGAACATAATGAGACTGTGGCTATAGAGCCCCATCATTATCTTAAGTAAGATTGTATGTTAAATAATCAGGAGAATTAAGCTGTTCTCTCCCGAGGTTTTGCATTTAAACCTTTAGGTATTTGATGCAAGAGGTGCCTATTACTAACATCTGACAGTTCTTTTAAGGGGGTTATATTTTTCTTCAGATATAAAGGTGGACCCTAAGCTCTTTTGAGCAAGGTAATTTAGATTAAACTTGAGGATTAACATCAGTTAATGTATCCACCAGCTCTTGGGCTACAGCTACACAGATTTTGTAACTTTCAAATTGTACTTGTTTTATTTTAGATTTCTCCCCTCAATTACAGGACTAACTTGGAGAGACTCTAATCCTATATAACACAGGAATGATCGGATTCCTTGCTGTATGTATTAATTATGTGATTTCCAAGATGTATGATGTAATTGCATCTGTTTACAAGTAAACTGATAAATATAAAGTATACAAAAAAAGAAAAACTATGTAAACTCTCCGTCTGGCAGCTCCTCACTACTCGGGTTAAGGAGCGCCATGTTTGAAAAAGTGATTAGCCCGCCCAGGAGGAGATGAACAGCCAATGAGGGAACGGCTGTTTCTGACTGACTGGGCACGTGCTCGCCATTATAACCCATGAGTTATAACGGCAAATTATAACTGGTTCCGACCATTGAGAAAATTGCTGACCAGTTATTATAATATATTAATGCATCAAGTATGGTAATAGTGATACACAGCGTTGGTCAAGGTGGCGGTGTCCAAGAACACTTCCTAAAGCAAGACTCCTATATTTCATAACGGAGAAGGTAGAAAGTTGATTATCAAATGTTTTTGATCTTCCAAGTTCAGTTCCTAGCTACAAGTATGCTGTTACAGGTACTGTACTGCTGCTGTGTGCACATGGTAAAAGTTGGACACGTCCAGACTCTTGAACTTGTCCACCTGAACCTAGTATGCAGAAACCCTCTTTACTAAACATAATAAAACAAACTCCTAGGGTCTTACCTCTCCTCTCGTGTGATATCTACCCCAACAGAAGGGGGTGCTGACAGCGTGTCTGATATTAGGGGCAGAAACCTCTGTAGTATCAACTTCAGGGAGGTGCAGCCTGTCTGCACATAGCTAAGAACAAATAAAAAAATTCAATAAGTTTCAGGGTTGTCACTGGGATTACCCACAGCATCTGGGTAATCGTGTCACCTAATTAGGGAGGATGACATACAAACAAAACTGTGATAGTATCACAGAACCCTGCTTCGGTCAGTGTTCCGTTGACAGGTGCAAGCAGGTTCATTATCCTGCCACACAGTAGAGGTAGCATTATTTCTTAACATGCTTCATCTCAGAAAGGTTCAACACCTGCTGTACCTTAGGACGATTCGCATCCTGACAAGCATCTTTTGGCTCCTAACATTTTCATGTGATCTCTAATACAATTTTTCATAATAAACACGTTATGACCTTATTCTCAATAGCAGGAGAAAAAGCATCACAATGAAACAATAATGGGACAAAAAGTACAGTTACGTAAAAACTTACCGTAACAGCAGATCTTCGAGAACAGCTCTTGCAGCAGGTTACACTATTAGGACTGAAGCCGGCAGGCGCCAGGACCCTACGGAAATTTTCTAGCTAGCAGTATTTAACGGGGACCGCCTCAGACGTTGGTCCTGCTCCCGACGTCAGGCATAGTACATATGGAGGCGGTCCCCCATAATCCTCAGTTCTCCCGCTAGACTCCCGGCTGCTGGATGACATCAGAAGAGGAGACCTAGGATCCGCCAACAAATGGCAAACAAAGAGGCTGTAAATGCCTTATTCTAGGAGAAGGATGTTGTGACTATAACCCACCTCCAGCGGGGATGGTGGGAGGGAAAGTACCTGATGCAAGAGCTGTTCTCGAAGATCTACTATTACGGTAAGTTCTTACGTAACTGTACTATCTTACTTCAAGAATCAGCTCTTGCAGCAGGTTACACCATTAGGACTGATTCCAAAGCAATACTGGTAATCACACACCATCGGGAGGAGGAAAGGTAAAAATCCTCAAATTACATCGAGCCTAGGACAGAAGTCCCTGAAGGACTGCTAGACCAAACCCTGCTCTTCGCCTCGATGCAATATCCAGGCTGTAATGCCTGATAAAAGTCTGTACGGAGCTCCAAGTAGCTGCAGCACAAACAGCTGAGGTGGATACGTTCTTTAAAGCCGCAAAAGAGGTAGCCACCCCTCTGGTGGAATGACCCTTAACCGCGCCCGGTAAGGGTTTGTTGCACTTCTGGTAACAGAACGTAATGCACTGAATGAGCCACCTGGACAGCGACTGTTTTGAAACAGGAGCTCCCATCATCCTGTGGGCAAAGGAGACGAAAAGTTGGTCCAATTTTAGGTGGTGTTTGGTTCTGGACAGGTAGTATCTGAGACACCTATGCACATCTAGCGTGTGCAGGAGGGCTTCTCCTCGATTACAGTATTTTGGGACGTACACTGGAAGATCAATATCCTGATTAAGGGTGAGAGCTGAGACCACCTTAGGCAGAAATTTAGGATTAGTCCTTGGGGATACCCTGTCTTGGTGGAAAACCAAATAAGGTTCTTTGCACATAAGTGCGTGTAGTTCAGAAATTCTTCTGGCCGATGTAACGGCAACTAAAAATAACGTTTTCCAAGACAGAAAACGTAGCTCGCAATCCGCAGCTGGTTCAAAAGGTGGCAGCGTGAGCTGCTCCAAGACGAAAGGTAGATCCCATGGTGGTATCGGATCCTTAATCGGGGGCCTAAGGTGGAGGACACCCCTCAGGAAGGCACGTGTTGTGTCCAGTTGAGCTATAGTGCGTTGGCCTATAGGGACATGATAGGCTGAAATGGTACAGAGGTGTACCTTAATCGAGGAGTAAGCCAAACCAGAGTGGAAAAGGAACAGCAGGTAATCCAATACCAGCTTCTCTGGGCAGTCAAAGCGATAAACAGCCTTGAACCACAAGCAAAACCTGCGCCACTTCATGGCGTAGGTCGCATGGGTAGCCAGTTTCCTGGTGGCAGTGAGAATGTCTGCCACCTCTTGCGAAACCCCGTGTTGCATCATGGCTATGTCTCTAGGAGCCAAGCATGCAGGTTCAGAGAACGTAGGTCCGGATGGACCAAAGAACCCGCCTCCTGAGACAGCAAATGGGAGCTGACTGGTACAGGCACTGGAGGTTTCCGGGATAGCTGATGCAAGAGAGGGAACCAGATCTGTCTGGGCCAAAAGGGCGCGATCAGTATAAGCGTCGCTTGCTCCCCTCAAAGTTTTAGAACTACTCTCTGGATCAATGGGAAAGGCGTAGAGGAATCTGCCCGCCCAGGAGAGGGACAATGCGTCTCGCTAGAAAACACAAGGCCCTGGATCTAGCGAGCAAAAATCGGGCAGTTTTGCGTTGGATGGGGACGCGAAAAGGTCTAGCTCTGGAGTACCCCATCTGCGAAACAGATCCTCTGCCACCTCCTGCAGTAGTTCCCATTCGTGGACTCTGGCCTGAGAGTGGCTCAGGCTGTCTGCGATGGCGTTGTCCTCCCGGAACATGAACAACAATAAGGTTTGCGCCATGTTGTAGACCCAATCCACACTCTCATGGCCTCCCTGCAAAGCAGGTAGGAATGGAGTGCCTCCTTGTTTGTTGAGGTAATACATCACCAGCGGAATTGTCTGTTTGTAACAGAAGTGTTCCCGTGGAATCTCGACTGGAAGGCCTGCAGGGCGTAAAGAATTGCCCTCATTTCCAGGATATTTATGTGGAGATGAGACTCTTGGTCCGTCCACAGGCCCTGAGACTGGACACCGTCGAGGTGTGCTCCCCAACCGAGCCCTGAGGCGCCTGTGGAGAGTTTCACAGTCGGGGACGGTGCTATGAAGGGGACTCCCGCTGAGAGATTCCTCGGATCTAGCCACCATTGCCAATCTCGAATTACGGCCTTCGTGATGCGGATTGGATGCTGCAGATGGTCTTGCCTTTGGTCCCATTGTACCCGTAACATCCACTGGGTTACCCGCATGTGGAGACAGGCTAATGGGACTGTCGCAATGGCCGCAGCCATGTGTCTGAGCAGTCGAAGCACCAGTCTGGCAGGAACGGTCTTCTTCGCTGAAAAGTCCGATTAGAGGATCTTGTGTTTTCCGCTCTGTCCGGGGGAGGAAGCTTTCCCTTGGACAGTGTCCAGAACTGCACCTATGAATTGCAGAGTCTGGGACGGAACCAGGCTTGACTTCTCGTAATTGATGATAATGCCCAATGTCTCGAACAGAGACTGAGTGCAGTGAATGGCAGACATCAGGGCCTCCCGGGAGGGCGCCATGAGAAGTCAATCGTCCAGGTAGGGGAAACATAGTGGCCCTGTCTCCTCGGTGCGATACTGCCATGCACTTCGTGAACACCCGAGGTGCCGATGACAGCCCGAAGGGGAGAACTCGGAACTGATAATGGCGATCCAGAAACTCGAAGCGCAGGAACCTTCTGTGCGCCTGAGCAATAGGAATATGCAGGTAAGCATCCTGCATGTCTAGGGACAATAGAAAAGCGCCCTGCTTTAGCATGGGAATCAGACCGGGGAGGGTCACCATGCGGAAGTGTTTGTACAGGACCGAGACGTTGAGGTCGCTGAGGTCCAGTATCGGACGGAGGTACCCTGTCTTCTCTGGAACCAGAAAGAAGTGAGAATAATATCCTAGTCCCCTCTGGTTCCTTGGTACGTGCTCTATGGCTTCTTTTTCCAGAAGTGCGAGCACCTCCTGCTGTATGAGCACGGCATGCTGACCCGAGTAATGGGAGAGCAGGGGAGGTCTTGTAGGTGGGTCATCTAGAAATTCTATGCAATAGCCTTTCTTGACCAACTGGAGAACCCACCTGTCGGTGGTGATCGATTGCCACTCTAAAAAGTGGCGAGCGATGCTACCCCCGACTTTCCTGGCCCGTTGATCCAGAGGAGGGGCGGGGGCCAGGAAGGAGTCATGCTGTGGCAGCATTAGTCCCTGCGGGCTGGGCCGGCTTCGTGTAACAATGGCCTCTGCCTGGGGACGACTTGGCCTGGGCCTTACGCAAAAAAGTGCCCCTTTGCTGCTGGCCGGAACGTGGCTGCTGCCTTTGTTGCCGGCCGCGGAAACGGCTCTGGTTCCTACGAAAGGAACTAGGCCTGGATCTGTACATGGCCTGTACAGATCGGACTGCCTTCCCTGCATCCTGGAGCTTGGTGATAACCTTCTCAGAGGATTCACCAAAGAGTACCTTGCTGTTGTACGGGACGTCTAGAATATTCTTTTGTACGTCCGGGGTGAAGTCGGAGACACGGAGCCAGGAGTGTCGCCGGAGACAAACGCCTGAAGCTGCAGCTCTGGCAGAAGAGTCTGTGGAATCGTATGCGGCTCTAAGTACTTGGGTCCCCACATCTGACCCGGTGCGGAGTAGATTGAGGAGCTCCGTTTTCTGGTCACCATCGGGAAGCTTTTCGACCCGGTCCTGGCCCTGTTCCCACAGGGCGTTCTAGAACTGTACCATATGGGTAAGGTAGTTCAGAGACCTGATGGCGCATGTAGCAGCCGCGTACGTGCGCCTCCCCAGGGCATCCAATTGCTTGGATTCCTGGTCCGGTGGCTGAGTGCTCATATGCTGGAGCCTTTGAGACCCGGTCATGAGGGCCCGTGATGACCAGGGAGTCTGCCAGAGGTTGCTTCGCCAAGTACTGGTCTTCTCTCGGAGCCTTGTACAGGCGGTCAGCCTTCTTCAGCACCGCGGGAGTGGAGTGCGGATGCTTCCACGCAGCCTTGGTGACGTTCGCAAAGGTGTCCACCAAGGGTGGCACTACCACAGGCTTTGGGTCTTTTTGCCGAAGGTAGTGGGCAAGGCATTGTCATTCGGGCTCAAGGTCTTCAGCATCCCACCCCATGTTGTCCTGGATGTGCTTTATGATCTCAGCGAAAGAGGGATCATCCGGTGGAGACCTGGGGAGATCATGTGGGTCAGGAGAGGAGATGCTGAGTGGAGAAGGAGATCTGGAGAAGTCCGAGGTGTCCGATCTTGAAACCTCCGACGGAGTATACCAGTGTCGTTGGGGTCGTTTGGGGCTGGGCGACCCTGATGGAGATCTGGAGGGAGGCCTTCTCCTGTCTGTAGATCTGCCCCTAGGAGGTGGAGTCTGTTCCTTGGGGGTTCGTGGTCGTCCTACTGGCCCCTTAGGTGGAGAAGGGGACATAGGAGGTGAAGAGGTAGGAGGAGGAGGAGTACGAGTAGGAGTAGGAGTAGGAATAGGAGGAGGAGGTGTGACGGGGACCACATCCTTTCTGACAGTGTCCCACCAAAAAGTAAAGAGTTCCTTTACTTCTGCGATATTCACGCCCGACGACGGACCTGGCGCCGGTGGTCTGTCGTCGGGGTCGGGCGTCGGGTCCCTGGGTGTCTCCCGGTCTGGGGAGGGTTCCCGTGGGAGCCCGGCATCCTCGATGTCGCCGCCTGGTCTTGAGCTGTGGGGTGTCCTCCTCCGTTGTTCCCTATGACGGCGTCTCCGCCCGGTGATAGAGGCGGTCTCGCTCGGAGGAGATGCTGATGTCGGTCTCCTGGCTGACGCCTTCGGATCTAGCGAACGCCTGGCCAGCGACTGGTGTCTGGCAGGTGTCGTTGGCTCCTGTGAGCGCCTGGCTGATTTGGAATGTTTAGCCGACGTCGGGTCCGATGCCCTTTTCAGGGACGTTAGGTCCTTGGTCTTTCTGGGTGCAGGATCAGGGCCTCTGGGCAGTTGGGAGACCGACCTGGCGTTGATGTCCCGACGTCAGGTGGAAGAAGAGGACTTGTGGCACTCAGAAGACTTCGAAGAGGCCTTGGATGGGGTGGAGGAAGCAGAGGGCCTCAATGTCTTGATCGGCTGGAGCGAGGAAGAGCCGCCTGAAGTCCGGACCTTAACCAGGGAGGGGGGGCTGCGACCGAGCCCTGGAGGGAGAGTGGTCCAATCTGGAGCTGGAGCTGTGGGAGTCCGAGGCCCGAGTTGGGAACCTAGACCTCACTTTCTCCCGGTGCTTGTTCCGGTGCTTGTGGGATTTAGAAGAAGATTCTCCCCTGGAGGAAGGTTCTTAGTCCATCCTTTTTAATTTCTCTTCGAGGAGATATGCCTGTAGTGCCTTCTGACGGCAGATCTTGGTGCAGCTATTGAATCCCTGGCAAAAGGTACAGGCCTTGGTGTCATGGTCCGGGCCTAGGCAACATACACAGGAAGAGTGAGGATCCTTGAAAGAGATCTGTTTTCCGCAGGCACACTTAGAAAAGGTGACCCTCAAGTGATGGAGTTGGAGAGGACATCAGTTGTGCAAAGAAAGAATTCACCGAAAGTTCTGTAGTCGTCGTACGCTAGATAGAGACCGAGAGGCCGATGCTGGCGAGTCGACAGCGGGAAAAGAACTGAGGATTATGGGGGACCACCTCCATATGTACTATGCCTGACGTCGGGGGCAGGACCGATGTCGGAGGCGGTCCCCGTTGAATACTGCTAGCTAGAAAATTTCCGTGGGGTCCTGGCGCCTGCTGGCTTCAGTCCTAATGGTGTAACCTGCTGCAAGAGCTGTTTCTCTAAGTAAGATCTTGTATTTCAGCACCAGAATAACAGTAAATCATTCACTATCTATAACCTGCCCAATCTGAATTTCATACTGCTGGGCAAGAATACTTTCCTGGAGGGGGAAGCAAAACACAGGTCTCTTGGGTATGCCCAAAAGACAATGCTGGAACCAGCAGAGAAGAAATTACAGTAAATCTGATTGAATCTCTTCTTTCTGTGTCTTTTCATGTCATCATTAAGATTAGCTGTGACTGCTGGGGTGCAAGGAAAAGGATACTCACTGCGGTATCACAACAACAATGTGGAGCTCACTTGTCACAGTTCACAGAAGCAAGTCTGCAAGCAGTTTTTTGTTTAAGGTGCAGGTGCTGGTTTATTTCTGAAATGAGCAGTTATCGTAACAGCAGTAGCAGTTTCTCAGCAGCAGACAGCATACTGAAGTATACAACAGTTCTCAATCAGCAAGCAGCTTCCAATTATATTAGTGCAGAGCGGTGTTTTCCAACTACAACATTTAAATGCTAAGTGCAACATGCATCCTAATCACTGCCAGGCCTTTCACCATCTTTGGAAAGTTACATAAAAAAAACCTTTATCAGTTTCAGTGTTGAAACATCATTTAGTATCTTTTCAAAAGAGTTGTGCTTGTTTTGATTGTGTTTTTTTAATTATGTAAATTGATATGTTGTTGTATGTTTTGTATGGTTATATGTATTTGTATTTATAAAGATCACCATTGTGAATACGCTTACGCTCAATGGCTATAACCTTAAATAAAACAAACAAAACCATCTGCCCTAATGCTACGATTCTGAACTAATCTTTGTCGGGGCGGGGTCATAGAAGATAAGGCTTCTATCAAACAGCCAGGATATTTAAATACAAAGGGCTTGATTTTCAATGTGTCGGGAATGACGCAAGATGCTTGCGTCAAAGAGATATGATGCAAGGGGCACACTGCACCGCACCTTGTGTCATTCCTAATTTTCAGCTGGTGCTTGCAGCACCAGCAGTACCCACTGGGCCAGATGGCCTTTCACCAGGCTTATGGCACTCTGTCGGCTGCTTTCTGGTGCTGAGGGGTCTTGCACCACCAGTTGTCTGCAGCATCCCCAACTGCAGGGTTTTCTAAAGCCTGCACTGGCCTCAAGTGGCGGCCACTGTTAGACCAACCACAGCTTGGTTTAACGGCCTCGTGCGCCACCTACGGGACTCACAAGTAAAATGGCCAGCAAGGGGGCAGCAGCAGTGGCCAGCCACCTGTCACAGCCTGGGACAACCCCCAGGACAGTTAGTGCTGGGATAGTCATAGTCAGTGTCGTGTGCAACCCTGGTACCTGTATCATGGCTCCCGTTCGGTGTCTGCCAGATGGACACCTGCCCCCACACCCCAGGGGGGAACAGTACCCCAATCTTTCCACATGTGCTACGGAGAAGGTAATGCCACAATTATTTTTCTTGCTGTTTCAGGGCAAGTGACTAATGATTATACAATGATCTTCATCAACTTTATGTTTGACTTTACGGAGTAAAGGTTATAAACAGAAAATTCATATTTATGATTAGGCCATCTCAACAGACTATGCAATAATATAAATGAGTGCAGTGTCAGTAAAATGTAGCTGACAAAACAGGTAGGTCTTACAAAAATACTAAGAGAACTGTAACGTAAAATATGTTACCATGCATTAGTTTGTGACACGCTTTTCCCCCCATTGACTGCAGACAGAGGGTGTTTTTAAGCACATGCAAACCTACAGTAAACTGTAAGTCAGCTCTCCAAGCTGCCGGCGGCTTCCATTGAACCTCTCACTTGCGTCCTGTGTTTGCCTCAAGGCAATGGTTGCGGCAAACTGGGGGAGTTCGGCGCCGAAACCCCACCTGTACTAAAATCAGGTGCAGGGTCCCTGGGGCACCAGGCTCCATTGCAAGCTGCTGTTTGCCTCAGCTAGGATCGATGTAAGGGCCAATTTGAAAATCGAGCCCAAAGTGCCACTTTAGTCCTATCTAGCTAATACAAACAGTGCAGCTAGTCTAGCTAGTGTTCCCCACTGCCGTTTGCAGAATTTCTGCATCCAAAAGCTGCATCACCAGAACTCTGTAGTCAAGTCACATTTTATTGACAGCAGCACAGAAACAAGCCAGTAGATCAAGGCTTTAAGGTCCGTCTAGTCTGCAAAATGTGCTGATACCTGTCCTTTACAGGTTCAAGACTCTCTCCCCTCAAGTAACCCCTCTCTACATCTGTTCACCCTTTTCAAAGCTCCCCATGGATTTTGCATTTACCACCTCTTCTGGCAGCCTGTTCATCCATCCCCCCACCTTCTAAATGAAGTAATATTTTCTTGTGTCCCTCCTGAATATACCCTGTAAGTTTGTTACTGTTCACTGGGGTACTCGTAATCTCACAGAGTTTGAACAGTTGCCTTTCATATATTTGAAAGTTTCTATCATATCCATTTTTCCCTCCTGGCCTCCAGCAAGTGCATGTCCAGGGCTCTCCAGCCTCTGTTTATACCCTTTTCCCTCCTGACCCTGTATCATTCTTGTGGGCCTCCTCTGGACTGTCTCCATCCAATTAATGTTTCTCTTCGGACAGAGGTTCCAAAACTGAATGCAATACTCCAGGTGTGGGGCTGTGGGTGTATCAGGGATCTACACAGAAGTGGTATGAACTCAATGTGCCTGTTGATGATTCCCCTGCCTATACATTTCAGCATCCTGTTTGTTTTCCCAACTGCCCTACTGTACTATGCCACTGGCTTGAGGGGAGCTTGAGATAGCTATTCCCAAGTCCTTCTCCTCCTCTGACACTGTGACAGTGACCCTCTAACTGGGTTCACCCCTCAGGTTCTTACTCCCTATATGTACAAACCTTGCCCTTCTTCACAATGAAGCCTAGCTACCACATTCCTGACCACCTTTCCTGCTTTTTATCTTCCCGCAGATCTCTAATCCCCTCCTCAAAATCAACCCTAATATAGAGCTTGGTGTCATCGTGCAAAATTTAATGTTTTATCTTTGATGCCCTCTCCTATATCTGTAATGAATAAATTAAATAGTACCAGTTCAAGCACTGAACTCTGTGGAATTCCACTTGTGAAAATTGAAAATTATGTACCTACTGTAATTCTTGATCTTCTCTTGTATCTTCACCATTCATTACTGTTGGATATAAGCCGGGGTGGAAGAACAATGGAGAAAAATCAAAACTGCCATCATGGAGGCAACAGCCTTTGTGTGAAACAAATAAAGAAAACAAAGCGGAATAAAAAAACACTATTTTTCTCAAAAGAGGTGTCAGGGAAGGTTAAGGAGAAAAAGGCTGCATTCAAAAAGTATAAGGAATCACAGACGGAGCACGGCAGGGAACTGTATCAATTAAAGCAGAAAGAAGTGGGGAAGGCAGTCAGAAAAGCAAAGGCCCAAACCGAGGAAAAGATAGCCAACTCAGTTAAAAAGGGGGATAAAACCTTTTATAGGTACATTAGGGAGCATAGAAAGGTTAAGGGAGAGATAGTGAAGATTAATAAAGGAGAGGGGAGGTGGGCAGAGGGAGACAGTGAAAAGGAAGAGATACTGAATAAATACTTTTGCTCAGTATTCACAAAAGAAGAAGAGGAGGAGTTACCTAAACCAAACAGTAGAAGCACTCTGGATAGTGAGGTTGACGCCAGTCCATTTACAGAAGAAAGAGTACTGAAAGAACTCCTAAAACTCAAGGTGGACAAAGCAATGGGGCCTGACGAGATTCACCCTAGAATCCTAAAAGAGCTAAGGGAGGACCTAGTGACACCACTAACCACACTTTTTAACAAATCATGGGAAGATGGGGTGGTACCTGAGGACTGGAGGAGGGCAGATGTGATTCCCCTTCACAAAAGTGGGAGCAAGGCAGAAGCAGGAAACTACAGACCTGTTAGTTTGACCTCAGTGGTGGGGAAAATGATGGAATCACTTCTGAAAAAAAGAATTGTTGAATACCTAGAGGCCAGCAGGGCACAGGACCCAAAGCAGCATGGATTCACAGCAGGAAGGTCATGTCAGGCAGATCTAATCGATTTCTTTGACTGGGTGACCAAAGTAATTGACCAGGAAGGGGCTGTGGATATGGCCTACCTAGACTTTAGCAAGGCATTTGACACAGTCCCGAACAAAAGATTAATAATCAAGTTAGCCAGCCTGGGAGTGGGTCCCAGGATGGTAGCCTGGGTAGCAAACTGGCTGCACAACAGGACACAGAAGATAATAGTGAATGGAACCCATTCTGAAGAAAGCGGGGTTACTAGTGGAGTACCTCAGGGCTCAGTACTGGGTCCAGTCCTCTTTAACGTCTTTATAGGTGACATTGCAGAGAGTCTGGAAGGAAAGGTATGCCTCTTTGCAGATGACACAGATCTGTAACAGAGTTGATACACAGGGGGTGGGGTAGAAAGGATGAAAAGGGACTTGGCAAGGTTGGAGGAATGGTGAGACATATGGCAACTTAGATTCAATGCAAAGAAGTGTAAAGTAATGCACCTGGGAAATAAAAATCCAGGAGAAGAGTACACAATAGCAGGGGAGGTACTAACGACAACAATAGTGGAAAGGGATCTGGGTGTAGTCATATCAGATGACCTAAAGGTGGGTAAGCAATGTGAGAAATCAGTAAGGAGAGCCAGGGGGATACTGGGATGCATAGTGAGGGGCATCACAAGTAGAAAAAGGGAAGTGGTTATCCCTCTACACAGACAGTTAGTGAGACCCCATCTGGAGTACTGCGTGCAGTTTTGGAGATCTCATCTACGCAAGGACATAGACAGGATGGAAGCAGTCCAGAGGACTCTCAGTCTCTTCATATGGTTTCTGATGTAGACCTGGTGCAGGGTCTACATCAGAAACCATATGAAGAGACTGAGAGAGCTTAATATGTATACCCTTGATGAAAGGAGGGACGGGGGGACATGATAGAAACTTTTAAGTACCTCAAGGGAATCAACAAAGTCCAGGAGGGTAGCATCTTTCAGAAAAAGAGATGTGTAAGAACAAGGGGGCACAATTTAAAGTTAGAGGGGGACTCAGGGGTAATGTGAGAAAAATCTTTTTCAAGGAGAGAGTGGTGGACGTATGGAATCACCTTCCTGGAGAGGTTGTGGGGTCTAAAACAGTGGGGGAATTCAAACATGAATGGGACAGACATAAGGCAATTACTGTATAGTGGGGGGTTGCAGGAAGTAGGCTGTTGGTTAACTAGAATTTGCAGCTTATCCAATAGGTAGGGAAATGGGCAGACTGGGTGGGCCAAGTGGTCCTTATCTGCCATCAAAGACTATGTTTCTATGTTTCTAGGTGTGCACCTGCATGGGAGCTTTTTTGGGGGGCTGGCACTGATGGCACCGCCCATGAGGCCGACGCATTGCATGACGCACGCGGGTTGGCCATTAGGCGCTGCAGACTCCTCCTCCACCCCAGTTCTGTTTTGCTGGAGAGGATGAAATAAAGAGGGAGAAAACCAAGGTGAGGCAAGAGAGCGGAGGGATAGGAAAAGGAAAGGACATAAACTGAAAAAGGAATAAACCGACCAGAGGACAGAGGATTGGACTTTTTTTCCTAAGTGGCCATAGGGCTCCAATCCTTGGGTGGCCACACAGGAAAGAAAAGAGAGAGAGAGAAAGAGAAAAGAGAAAGATGCAATATGTATAAGGGAAGAAGGGGGAAGGAGGGCCCTCCGCCATGTTGATTGAAAGACCATTGGCTTATTATACCTTAAAAAACCTGAAAGGTATGAAGACACAGGAACAAGGATCCTACCAGCTTCAGGGACCACTGGACGGAAGGTCCAGAAGACAGACTTTGACATAGTCTCAGAAAGTAAAAACCATGGTGGAGACAGCCCTCTCTTCCCACCTGCAATCCACATATGGGATGAAAGTCCTGGAGCATGGCCCTCCACTGGTTAGCCCTTGATGGCTAGTCAAGGGGAAAAACTTGTTAAACAAGTGAGGATTCTGTCCTGAATGACCTCCAAGGAGAGAGGACTCCAAAGGAGGAGAAAAGGGTGAGGAAAACCCACGAGTTTTCGCATGAAATGCACTGACGCAGTCCCCACTTCAGGAGAAGGGAACCACGGGACATCTGTGCCAGGCTAAAGAGGACACAACAGCGTACCATGCTGAGAATCTCAGCTCTAAAGGTAAAGAGTAAGTAAGAAAAGTGAAAGAGGGAGGAAAATCCCAATGGGCTTCCCCATGAAATGCACTGATGCAGTCCCCACTGCAAGAAGATGGAAAAAAACAAGTGGAAACATCCGGGCCAAATAAGGAGGTCACCACAGTGCACCCTAGTGAGAGTCCCAGGAAGTTCCCTCTGAAGCCAGGGCAAAGACCCTACTCGCCACCCCCCTAGTTTGGGCACTCTGTGACTTTTCAGAGAAGGAAACAGAGGGCCCTGAGGTTCCAGGGGGACTCTGACTCAAATTGGCCTTGAAGAGGTGGAGGGCGAGCAGGGTGGAGGTGGCGCCCCAGAGTTGAGGCCCAAGAAAGGAAGGTGGGTGGGAATCAGTAATGAATAATGGAGATACAAGAGAAGATCAAGAATTATGGTAGGTACGTAATTTTCATATCTTCCCTTGTCAATCTTCACCATTCATTAATGCTGGGTGAGTACCAAGCTCCCCAGAGGGGATCTGGCACTGCCCTGAGGTAACAGATTCCCTCAGCCTCCTACAGAAGAGGTGCAAGAGGGGGAGACCCCTTAGCCCTACTAGACCGTACATGGTCTAAGGGTGGTCAGGCCGAGGAAGTGTCCCCCGTGGCTGGGGGGATGGAAGATGCCCCTGTAAGTTCCTCCTCGCCCTGCGGGAGAAAAGACGGATCCCCCGGAAAGCGGAGGAAATCACCCTACACCGGGCAATGGGTGACAACCTAGACAGGCGAAGCCATGCAAATCGCTGTCCCTACCAGTCTGGAGGCCACCTCATTGGCATCATAAGATGCCCTTGCTTGGTGCCATGCAAGCTCCAGACCCTGTGCAGAAAGGGCAATGGCTTGCCTAAATTCCTCTGAATCAGGCAGAGATGCTAACACCTGCGCCAACATTGACCACAGGTGCCTGTTGTAGGCAACGTGGTGAGCCCAATGTGAGCTGATACAAAGCAGCGCACAAGCTGAAGAGAAAACTCTTTTTCCCCATTGGTCGACCTTGGTGGAATCTGGATCCGGTGGTCAGTCGTTCGCCGGATGTTGAAGCCCAGAAGGAGTATCTAAGGCTGTCAGCCCCAAAGGCGAGTGAGGCAGAGAACCGAGAGACTCCTGGGGAGCGCAATACCTCTCCTGCAGTCCGCTGGGGCTGAGGCGGCTGGTGACTGCCAGGTGTGGATTAATACTTCCTGGAAGGGAATAGGCCAGGATGGTACCACTAGGTGGTGCACACTAAACTCACTCAGGAAGGAGCGGGTCTCCCTCTCGGTACTGCGTCTTACCATGTGGGATATATGGCGTTCCTGTACCAACCTCAAGAGGAACCGCTGACATTCAGTGAAATCAGCATCGCATGAAAGGTGGACTGAACGGTCCTCTTCCTCGAAAGAGGAAGCCGAGGAACTCGGGTGCTCAGAGTCCTCCTGCAGCGGAGGAGAAAGGCGAAAGACCTGCTAGTCCATGGCTCTAACATACCTAGGGAAGGCCACCACAGTGGCCCTGAACATCTCCCAGGCTAAAGGCCCCATAGGACCAACATGGCCCGGGAGAGGAGGAGGTAACTGCAGAGGAATTGGGGAAGAGCCCTAACTGAAAGTGCCCAGCCTCTGCCAGGGTTCTGAGACCTCCCTGAAGATCCTCTAGCTCGAGAGGATCCAGGGGTCGACCCAGTCAGCGTATGCTGCAGATGTGAAAACATAATCTGGTTGAGCCCTGAGGGGGAATCTCCCCTGTGGTGAGACTGGGGTTGCATGGATCCAGAAGGGTAACCCTCAGCGCCACCCAGTATGGCACCTCCGGGGACTCTGAGGAGGAGGCGGGGCTCTGCTCGACTCCTCCCACCCCCACAGGGAAGTGGAGGAGGGCCCACATGCTTCACCCTTGCCTCTCGACCCCTTGTGCTCCGAGGCCGCCCCTTTCCTCTACCCCACTGCTAGGGGGACGACCAATCCCACAGACCCCCCCCCCCCCAAGGGAGGCCGCAGAAGAAAAAGTCCTCATCCCAACCAAAGAGGTCAAAGCAGCACCAGACATGGCAGCTGCCCCGGCCCCCAAAGTCGAGACCACTACACCATGTCCCCTGGGACTGCTATCCGCTGCGGGGCCCCCCGATGCTGGGGTTAGAAAGGGGGTCTACAGAGACAACAGACTTCAGGGAGCATGTGAGGCAAACACTGGGTTGCCTGGTGCTGCGTCCAGGAGGGCTCCTCAACTCCAGGGAGTCGGGAAACCAGTCTGGATCGGCCAGCGAGTCGTCCTCCTCCTCCTAAGAGGAGACTACACATACTGCCAGACTAGCAACCCTGGGAGCCCCAGAACTGACGGCGCCATGAATGGCGTCGCCACAGGACACGGCACTGCCAGGTGGTGCTGAAGGTTTGCCAGTGCCAGGCCCAGTGACCATGGGCGCAACATTGGGGGAGCCTGCACCTCCAAGGAGGTGACTGCAGTGGCGGTGCTCCTGCTTCGGCCCAGCAAGGAACCAAGGCATTCCGCAGGCACCGTGGAAGAAACCTCCTCAACAGCAAAGCTGGAATCAGAGGAGGTTTCCTCCTCACCGGGCTTTATAGACCCGGGAGGGGACCCAGAGGCAGGGTCAAGAGATCTTGCCATGACATCCCTAGAATGACACTGTCCTCCAAAAGACGGTGGGGCTCGGACAACTTTAAAAGTGCGGATTTTCAGAACGTGGTGGTCCATGGAGAAACAAGCATTGCAGTTGTCCATATCGTGGTTGGGACCCAGGTAGCACAGACAAATGTCATATCAGTCTGTCACAGAAAAATGCCGGCCACAGGGGCACCGATGCAAGGGGGCATGGCCCGCTTTGGATTTTCTCTTCGTCCCCCAAACCAGACATGATGTGAAAAGAATCAAACAATTCACCAAAAAAGACCTGACACCGTTGGCAATAATAACAAAAAGAACGGTCTTACCGGTACCCAATGATGTTGGGTGAATCAGAATCGGGATGGAGAAGCAGGAAACGGCATCAACGAACAGGTAGGCCTGATGACGCAGCAGATAACTGAGACTCGTGCAGCAGGTGCAACCTTGATGGTGGGAGAAACAGAACTGGGGTGGAGGAGGAATCTGTGGTGCCTAACGGCCAACCCGTGTTCACCATGCAATGCGTCGGCCTAGTGGGCAGTGCCGTTGGTGCTGACCCCAAAAAAGCTCCTGTACAGGTGCGCCTCTAACTACACCCAGCAGTAATGAATGGTGAAAATCGACAAGGGAAGATCCCTTATTACAGAGTACACCCTTTTCACCACTACCCTCTGCTTCCTTCCCCCCAAGCCAGCAGAATCCGCTATCATAGCTTTTACTTACTACAAAAAGAAAAATAGTATTAAATTTCAGAAAAAGTACATGAATGGTTAATGACTGTTACAGAAAACAGGAGGTGATATTTTGTATACACTGGCTTTCTAGAATGCCCAATGCTCCAAGGTGGATATAGATGCACTGTAATAAGCTATAGAAGCCAGATTTACTGCTCTTTCAAGTCAGTCCTTTTCTGGCGATGTTTGACCATGAGTTTAGATAAGCTGAAAATCTTTGAAACAATTTCTTATCATCCAGGTTAAATAAATAAGCTAATGTTTCCTAGGGAATTTGTAAATATTTTTGTCTATTGGATCTAACCAGCAATTTCTCCCAAATTCCCTAGGAAACAGTGGTTTATCTCTGTTTTGGGCACCAGGAAATGGAATTACGTACCTGCCATAATTCTTGATCTTCTTGGACGAAGTCTCCACCACTCATTCACACTGATGGAATACGCCGGAGGTGCTAGGACCCAGCGGGAGCAAACTTTTTCTGGAGGGCCAGCACAGAGATGGAGCCGCGAGGAAATGGCACGGCAAGCCAGGCACATGCAGTATAGACTATCTCGGCGACTAACCTAAAAACCGGACACAAGATAGTCCGAATGAGCCATGTAAGAAGGGGCAACAACAAAATCTTCACAGTCCAGCCATTGAGGGAATGAAGACCAGAAACAGAGATGTGAGCTCGGGGGATGGAGGGTGGGTGTGTGAATGAGTGGTGGAAACTTCGTCCAAGAAGATCAAGAATTATGGTAGGTACGTAATTTCCATGTTTTCGTGGACATAAAGTCTCCACCACTCATTCACACTGATGGGAAGAGTACCGAGCTAATAATCCCCCAAGAGGGCGGCAGAAGAGAAAGGACAGAAGTCTGTTAAGAATTGTCCTGCCAAATGACTGATGTCATCTGGCATGGACATCTAAGGCATAGTGCTTAACAAATGTATGCACGGAACTCCAGGTAGCCGCATTGCAAATGTCTGCAATGGGAACATCATGGATTTCTGCCAGAGATGTCGTGACTGCTCTGGTTGAGTGAGCGTACACTCTGCCTTCCAGCTTGACCTGTGCCACAGAATAGCAGTGGCAAAGGCATGCCACCAGCCATGCTGAAATGCACCTGATAGCAACAGGCTGACCCAGCCAGGTTGCACTGAAGGAAACGAACATTTGTTGAGCCTTGCGGATTTGCTTTGTTCTATTGAGATAGAACTGCAATGCTCTTTTTTACATCCAGGGAACGAAAAGTACATTCCCCTTCATTCTGGAAGTTTGCAAAGTAGGTGGGAAGGACTAAAGGTTGATTCAGATGGAATTCTGAGACGACCTTAGGCAGGAACTTATGATGAGTCCTAAGAACTATTTTGTCCTTGTGAAATACCGTATATGGGGGGTCTGTGACCAAGGCGTGTATTTCAGAAACCCTACAAGCAGAAGTAATGGCCACCAGGAAGGCCATTTTCCAAGTGAGAAATTTCAACTCGCAAGTAGCTAGAGGCTCGAAAGGTTTACAAGTGAGCATGTCTAGCACAAGGTTAATGTCCCAGGCTGCAATTGGAAGTTTAATAGGAGGGCTAGTATGCAGAATCCCTTTAAGAAACCTCTTAACTACAGGCAACTGAGCCAGTGACATGGAGAGTACCGGCTCATGATATGCCGAGATGGCACAAAGATGAACTTTGACTATGGAGTACTGCAGACCTGTGTTTGAGAGGGCTAAGAGATATTCCAAGACTTCATTCAATGGACAGGGAAAATGGGTTCCAAGAGGATTTTGCACACCACAGAAATGCTTCCATTTAGCTGTGTAGGTTCTTCTGGTGGCCGGCATGTGCGCAGCCAAAAGACTATCTGAAACTCTACGAGAAACATTAAACCTATTCACCTCTATCTCCTCAGAAGCCAACCATGAAGGTAACGTGACCTCAGATTGGGATGGACTACAGGGCCCTGGGTCAGACGGTTCGTCTGAAGGGGAAGCGGTCTCGGGGAGGTTTCCGATAGTCTGTTGATTAGAGGAAACCAGATCTGATGAGGCCAGAAGGGGGCAATAAGAATCATTCTGCCCCCGAGTCTCCAGTTTGAGCAGTACCCTCTGAATTAGGGGAAGAGGAGGAAATGCATACAGAAAATGTTTTGTCCACTGCAGCCTGAATGCATCCTGACAAAAAACGCCATGTCCTGGATTTCTGGAGCAGAAGAGAGGCAGTTTTGTGTTGAGTGGGGACGCAAAAAGGTCCAGGTCTGGAGTTCCCCACTCTTCGAATAGTGACTGAATGACGGTTAAGTCGAGAGACCACTGGTGAGGATCCGTCTCCGTTCTGCTGAGACGGTCTGCCAGCTCGTTTTCTACTTCTGGCAGGTAAACCGTCTGAATCAGAGCCTTGCACTCTAAGCACCATTCCCACACTCTCATTGCTTCCCTGCATAATGGGTAAGAGTGAGCACCGCCCTGTTTGTTGATGTAATACATCACTACCTTGTTGTCCGTTTGAAGGAGAATGTTCTTGCGACAGAGTATGTCCTTCAGAGTTCGGACTGCATAGAGGACGGCTCTCATTTCCAGGATGTTTATGTGAAGTTGAGACTCATCCTGAGTCCACGTACCCTGGGTCTGGAGATCTTGGTAATGAGCTCCCCAACACATCAGGGACGCATCTGTGGTAATGGAGATTTGATGATCCAGAGGGGCGAAGGAATATCCTTCCAGAAGGTTGTCCTCCTGAGACCACCAGGCGAGTGACCTCTTCATAGGTTAAGTCACTTTGATGAGAAAGGACTAAGGGCGAGTGGTTGGGGACCACTGAGTACTGAGCATCCACTGAGAGGTTCTCATGTGGAGACGGGCCAAAAGTACAGTGAACACCGAGGATGCCACGAGACCCAGCATCCGTTGCATTGAGAGACCACATACCGAGCTGTGCTCTCTGATGAATCGGGCCATCTGCAGGATATCGTTCCTTCTGTCCTCTGGAAGAAAGGCTTTCGCACAGGAAGTGTCCAGAAGGGTTCCTATAAAAAGGAGTTTCTGGGAGGGTTGCAACTGTGACTTTTTGAAATTCAGCAGGACTCCCATGGACGTGAGGAAGTCTGAGGCTGTGGCTATGGCCTCCAGAGTCTCTTGCTTGGAGGGGCTTGCTAGAAGCCAGTCATCCAGATATGGGAATACTTGGATTCCGATTTTCCTTAGGTGCACCATGACAACTGCACAGCACTCTGTAAAGACTCGAGGCACAGAGGATAGACCAAAGCGCAGGACTCTGAATTGATAGTGCTGACCCAACGGCACAAACCGTAAGTATTTGTGGTGATTTGGGTGTATGAGAATGTGCTGGTAGGTGTCCTGTGTGTCCAGGGAGGCTAGCCAATCATGCTGATGAATCAAAGGTAACGATACCGAGCGATATCATCTAGAACTTTTCCTTGTGAAGGAATTTGTTTAACTTTCTGAGATCCAGAATAGGGAGCATGCCACTAGTTTTCTTTGGAACCAGAAAGTAATGGGAATAGAAACCTGTGTTTCGTTGATCCAGTGGAACTACTTCTACTGCCTTGTTGTTCAGAAGGCCTTTGCACCTCAGAAGCAAGAAGGTCTGACTGTGCTGCAGACAGCCCGGTCTGTCACTTGGGAGGATGATCCAGAGGGGCTTCTGACAGATTGAGAGAGTACCTCTCGCGGATTATCCTGAGGACCCATTTGTCTGATGTTATAGATTTCCACTGGTCGTAGAACTGAGTCAGATGTCCTCTCACTGTCGAGGAAGAGTCCCCCTCGGGCAGTTGAGGTGGGACCTTGGCCGGACTCTCAGAAGGTGGCACTGGGCACTTCTGGGCCTTGTGCCTTCTGCCACGCTTTCTTTTGTGGCTGCGGGGTTTGGTTTCTGTTGAAGCCTTCTCTGCCTTTGCCATGAAAGGACTGACGGTTGTGAAACTGATGCATATTCCCACCTCCTCGAGAGGGAGCGGGCGGAGATCTAGCTGTCTTGGTGGCAGACCTAGTCTTCTGTGTGGCCTCTAGTACTTGTTCCACCTGAGGCCCAAACAGATACATACCATCGAAAGGTAAGGCTATGACTTTTTGCTGGGCATTATTAGTAAAGCCCTAAGTACATAGCCAGGAATGGCGACGGGTGCAAATGCCAGCTGCCGCCTCCCGGGAAGCAGTTTTGAAGGCATCCATTGCAGCTTTAATTTGTTGATTATTGGACTCGATACCTCTAGTTATGGTCTGTAGTAGCTGAGTTGACCTCCGATTTGGGCAGAGCTTCTACCGTTGCTTTGAGGGAATGCCAAAGTGCATACTCGTATTGAAAAAAATATCCCTGGTAGCTGGCAATACGTATACCCAGGGTTGAGGCAGCAAAGACTCGCTTACCCAAGGTGTCTATCTTGCGAGATTCTTTGTTTATAGGATGGGCTGTAGACTCCTGAGGGAGGACAGCCTTATCATTCTCTGCCAGGACCACTATGGCATCCGCAAAGGCTTGTGAGGCCAAGATGGGGCGATCCTTGGGAGGGGCATATTTCCTATCTATGGATTTGGCCACAGAGGGAATAAGAGCCTAGTTCTTCCACACCATCTGGGAAAGAGGCTTGCAAAAGGACTGTACCAGAAGAGTTAAATCCATAGGGATCTCCAGAACATGAAGATATTGGAGACGCAAAAGCTTCCCAGGATCGATTTCTGTGGTCTGGAGAGAAAGAGTAGTTTAAATTCTTAAGCAGAGACTTAAAGGAAAGGTCTTCAACAACAGACTCTGCAGGGGGATTGATCCCTGCCCCTAGGGAAGAATCAGCATCAAAATCATCAGCCAGCCGAAGATCCGGATCGGGCTCAAAATCATCTCCTGACAGTCCAGAGGGGACTGTATGGACAGGAAAGGAGAGAAAATCAGGAGGAAGAAGAGGAGGAGAAAGAATCGGTCTCGAAAACCTCTGGGAACCATGCGGCGCCGTACACGTCCCCAGCGCCGCAGAGGAAAACAACGCAGAGAATGACGATGGCACCGACACAGAAAATGATGCTGCCAGGGATTACAGAGCCGCACTAGGTGCTGAGGAGTAGCACAGTGCCGCATATGGCTCCGAAACCCCCCGCGGTGCCGAAAAGGATCTCAGTGCGGTGGAAGCCGGCACCAGCGGTGATGTCACCATAGCAGAAATCTGAAAACTGCGATTGGGAAGCAAAGGAAGAAAACTGGCAGGAGATAATGGCATCAGTGTGGATCCCTGTGCTGCAGCCATGTGAGGGGGGACAGACACCAGAGCGCAGAGTCGACAGCACCGAAGAAGGCGCCATGCGACTAGGAAGTCCTAACTGCCATGCCTGCCAATCCGAAACCGACAGACCTGAAGGCCCCGTCGACGGACTGGTCGGCTCCGGCAATCAAGACAACCTCCCAGCCCACTGTTCCATAAAAGTGGCTCAATGGTGAAATTGCTCATTGGAAGCCCCTCTAATAGGCGGAGAGGGGCTCTGGTGTCGAAGAGGCTGGCTACCAAAGAGAGAAACCGGCGATTCTACAAGAGGCAGAGACTGGCTCCTGACCCTAATAATCGACCGTCTACACGCAGACGTACCATAGTGCGACCTAGAGTGATGCAGTTTCTTCTTTGACTGGTGGGCCGAAGAAGGACTCGAGGCCGAACGGTGCCGCAAATGGAACAGTTTCTTTTTATGCTTCCGGGGGACTGC
Organism: Neoceratodus forsteri; assembly: GCA_016271365.2. NCBI lineage: Eukaryota > Metazoa > Chordata > Ceratodontiformes > Ceratodontidae > Neoceratodus > Neoceratodus forsteri. The sequence continues at coordinate 1,056,217,287 of CM028130.1, read as the reverse complement.
CCATGTCTCCCTGAGCACTGGACCGTCTGGTGTCAGACCCCCGGAGAGGGCGGCAGACCAAACCCGGCCCAGCTGACTGAACAGTTTTCATCCGAAGTCTCCCTACCGTCACCTGCCCCACTCATGATCGACTCAGTCGATGGAGGGCTGAAGACTTCTTCTTGAACAAGTAAGTAGTTTATTAAAATGTAATCAGTACTTTTCAAGATAAAATACAAAATAATAAAACTGAACACTGCTGCTAGTTTGAAGTTGGAGTCCTGGCAGGCGATCGACGTTGTCACTGAAGCCCACTTGATGGCGGGGAAAAAAGGAACTGAGGCGGTTGGAGGGTCGACGCCGAGATAGTCCATACCGCACACGCCTGGCTCGTGGTGCTGCTTCCTCGTGGCTCCATCTCAGTGCTGGACCTCCAGAAAAAGTTTGCTCCCACTGGGTCCTAGCGCCTCCAGGGTATTCCGTCAGTGTGAATGAGTGGTGGAGACTTTATGGCCAGGAAGATCATGTACTGCTGATAGTTCTAGACCGTGTTCTACAGCCCAATATCAGACTCGCACTGCCTTCCTGCACAGCGGGTAGGAATGAGTTCCCCCTTGCTTGTTGATGTAATGCATCACACTCACACTGTCTGTCTGTCTTAACAGTAGGCCCCGGGACAGGTAGGTCTGGAAGACCTTTAGGCCATACAAAACTGCTCTCATTTCTAGGACTTTTATGTGAAGGGTGCTCTTAATGTTTGTCCACATACCATGTTGTCTGATGGGGCCCCAGAGGTTCCCCCCAGCCCATCCCCGAGGCATCTGTAGTTAAAATCTGGTGAAGGTAGGGAATGAGGAAGGGAACCCCTTTCAATAAACTTCTGGGTTCCATCCACCACTGAAGCACCTTGCAGACAGGAGAGGTTACTAGAACCTTCTGGTCTAGATCGTCTGTGCACTGATCCCACTGGACTCTTAGTGCCCGCTGAGGGGATTCTCAGATGCAGTCTGGCCAGTGGTACTGTTACAATGGCCACTGCCATCGGGCCTAGGAGTCTCAGGAATGTCCTGGCTGTGACACACCTGCCGGTGTGGACTATCTGGGCCTGTGCAATCAGACGTTCTGCTCTGTCCAATGGCAGGAAGGCTATGCCTTTGGCTGTGTCCAAAACTGCCCATATGTAATGTAGACGCTGGCAAGGGGTCAAGACAGATTTTGGTACTCTCACAGTAACCTCTAGTGCATCGAACAGGTGTCTGGTGCAGGTTAAGCTGTGTGAAAGTTGCTCCTTGGAGTGGGCTTTTAGTAGCCAATCATCCAGGTAAGGAAAAACATAAAGGTCTTCCTTGTGAAGGGCTGCTGCTACCACTGCTACGCATTAGTAAAGACCTGTAGTGCAGATGACAAGCCAAAGGGTAATACCCTAAACTGGTAGTGTTCCCTTTGAAACATGAACCTCAAATATTTCTTGTAAGGTTTCCAAATTTTGATATGAAGGTAGGTATCCTTCGTGTTCAGGGAACAGATCCAATCCCCTACTTGCAGGGAGACCATCCTGAACTTTTGGTCCCTGAGATCTAAAACAGGCCTCAGACTGCCTGTCCATTTTGGGACTAGGAAGTACTGACACTAGAACCCTGAGTAACTTTGTTCATGGGGAACGGGTTCTATGGCCCTTTTCTGAAGCAAGGATTGTATTTCCTCCAGCAGCAGAGGAATGTGATCTGGAGGATAATGTGAATGCACTGGGGGATGGTCTGGAGGTAGTTCTAGAAATTCCAGAGCATGGCCCTGTGCTATTATTTCCAGGACTCAGGCATGTGATGTCACCTCCCTCCACCACTGGTCCAGGTGAAGGGAGAGAGGACCCCCAACAACCACCCCAGAGGCAATGGTGGTTGGGGGTGACACAAGGAGCCAAGCAGAGTCTGATGGGGCAGCTACTGCTCCTCCATCACCTCTATGGGCTTTTGAGTGGGCACCTGGGGTGGCTCCTGCTCCTTTACCCTTACCCTGTTGTTTGGCAGTGGTACTGTGTCTAGCACTGGCCTGATTAAAAGGAACCCTCTATCTACTACTCCTTGGCTGGGTATGATAGAGGGAATGTACTGATTTTAGGCTGCTGCCTGAGGTCTTTAGATTAGAGAGGATATCTTGAACATCTGCGCCAAATAATTTGTAACCTCTAAAAGGGGCATTGGGAATGGATTGCTATACGTCATTCGAAAAGCCAGCCAGCCAGAGCCAGGAGTACCTCCTAAGTCATATTCCTGAGGCAGCTGCTCTGGCTGAGGCATCAGAGATGTCATCGGCCATACGCAGCAAGTGATTCCCTATATCAGCCCCAGCTGTTGGAGAGAAAAACAGGTTACTCATCTGTAACAGTAGTTCTAGGAGTGGTATATGATGTTCACCCACACTTGTAGGCAGTTGCCTTTCCCTTTAAGACTCCACTGGAACGTCTTCAAGCTGGCTCCTCCCACCCACCTGGGTGGTAACTCCCTTGGCTCTGCCCTGTGATGCCAGATCTTGCCCGCTGGAAGCTCAAGGGTGCACCCCAGCCAGGGGAGGTTGGATGAGTTTGTGTAGATGAGCATCATATAGCACTCCTAGAAAGTATAGTTACGTAAAAACTTACCGTAACAGTAGATCTTTGAGGGATGTCTCTTGCAGCAGGTAATACAGTTGGGTCATTGCCAGAGGCCACTGTGGTGCACTGCAGCTCTTCTAGCAGTCTTTCACCAGGGGCTGCCCGCCGATGACATCATCATCCTGCTTCCTATATAAGAGTGGTCGGTCCCTGGTATCATCAGCTCCCCGCCGGATTCAGCTCACTAAGCGAGGACTGAAGGGATCCGAGGTACCATAGGTGTCCCTTCCCATGTGCTAAGTGGAACAAAGTCATTCTTCTTAGAGAAGGAGGGGGACGGAGGGAGGGAACATACCTGCTGCAAGAGACATCCCTCAAAGATCTACTGTGACGGTAAGTTTTTATGTAACTGTACTATCTTCCACGGGATGGTCTCCTGCAGCAGGTAATACACTTGGGATGATTCCCAAGCAGTGTACCCAAAAGAGGGTGGCATTAGGATAGGAGACCCTGTAGGACTGCATGGCCAAAGGCAGTCCTATGGCGAGAAGCAATATCCAAATTGTAATGCTTCATGAACGTGTGAATGGTGGACCACATGGCTGCATTGCAGATAGTGATCGAGGCCCCCTTGAAGCAGGCCCCGGTAGAGGCCTGGGCTCTAGTGAAATGGCCTTGCACTGTTCCCGATAGGGGCTTGCTGTACTGTATTTCGTGTAATAAAATGTGATGCAATTCGTCAAGCAACTGGAAATGGTTTTCCTGGCAACTGGGGATTCTTCCCTCGTGGAGGTGAAGGTGGTGAACAATTGAGAGGTTTCTCTCAAGGATTTGGTACGGTTTATATAGTACCTCAGAATACAATGAACATCTAAGGTGTGTAAGACATGTTCTCCTGCATTAGAATGCTCGGGGTAGTAGACAGGCAATTCCGTAGTCTGGTTTAAGGTATGTACTGAAACCACTTTCGGTAGAGAAGAGGGGTTGGTGCGGAGAACCATTCTATCCTTGTGGAAGATTAGGTAAGGCTCTCGACACAGCAGAGCCTAAAGCTCAGAGATTCGGCGAGCTGAAGCGATGGCTGCTAGAAACACCGTCTTCCAAGAGAGGAAGCGGATGAAAAAATTACCATAGTAAACTTGTTTTGTCAAAGGGATCACTCATTATGATTAAACTGATGCAGTCAGCCTCCTGTGTTGAACTGCCTGGAGAAATGGAATGTTATGCAAATGATGGAACTCTCAATTGGCCTGTGCCAATATAAAAACTGCTGCCCTAGCAACTGCTGCACTCTAAGTGGTTCAGATTCTTACACAGCCTAACTGGGTATAAGACCACTAGCTAAACCTAGTAAACTATAAAATAATTTTTGTCCCCTCGAGTCAGAAATATCCCTAAGAGACCAGCCTAAACATGAGACCACACTGCGACCAACTGATTAAAACAAGATGAGTCTCTAACCTGGCTTATAAACAAAAAAAACCAAAGCAGGGATGCAGAACAGATTTCTCCCCTCTATAATAACCCCCCTTTTTTTTTTAAAGGTTCTGGTAGGGGAGGCAGGGTGGGTGCTTTAATCATAATGAGTGACCCCTTTGAAGAAACAAGATTACTATGGTGAGTATTTTTTTCTTCTAACCACAGGAATCACTCATTATTATTAAACTAATGCAGACTACCAAGCAGTATCTTTGGTGGTTGGGCAGAGAACTTATTTAGGAAACAAAGTCTGCAGAACTGCTGTACCAAACCTGGCATCACTTCTGGACTGAAGGTCCAGGCTGTAATGTTTTGTGAAAGTGTGCACAGTTTTCCATGTAGCTGCTTTGCAGATTTCTAGTAGTGGGATCTCTCTTGAAGCTGCCACTGAAGCAGCTGTACCCCTGGTGAAGTGTGCCCTCAGGCCCAGGGGTGCCTGTTTACCCACTTTACTGTAACAAAACTGTATACATGCCACTATCCACCGAGCAACTGTACATTTTGTGGCAGCTCTGCCCTTTCCTACTTCATCACAGGTGAGGAAGAGCTGTGTTTGACTTGATCTGTAAGACTTAGTTCTGTCAATATAGCGGCTAAGTGCCCTTTTGACATCAAGGGAGTGAAGTCTCTTTTCTGGAGAACTGGAATTCTCTGTAAGAAAACAGGTAAAGTGATTGATTTAAATGGAAATCAGATACCACTTTGGGAAGGAATTTTCTATTGGTCCTGAGGACCACTTTGTCCCTGTGAAATGAGATGTAGTCCACATCTGTGCACAGGGCTTGTAACTCACTGATCCTTCTGGCTGAAGTAATAGCAACCAGGCCAGGACCGGTTCCCTCAGGGGAGGGTACAGGAGGTTGAGGCCTTTAAAGTATTTCCTAAAGACTGAATGAGAGGCCATGGACCACTCTTTACCAGCTGAGACTGACGTCAAGTGGACCTTGAGGGTCAAGGGTTTCAGGCCTAATGAATGTAGGTATGTCAGGTAATTCAGGAGAATAGCCAAGTCAGCCCTGGAAGTGTCATTACCCTTACTTGAACACTATATGGTTAACCTCTTCCACTTAGAAGAATGTGTTTTCTTAGTGGAAGGTTTCTTGGAACCCCCTAAGTACTGTCAACACCTGTTCTGACAGTTTAAGATTAGCAAATTCTAAGTCCTCAAGAGCCGGGCTTGAGTCTCAGTGATTTGAAGTTGGGATACAGGATCCTGCCCTGAGAGGAAGTCAGCAGGTTGTGCCTCCTGGGCAAATGAATTGGGGGGGGGGCGAGATACTGATAGAGTCGGCAAAAGCGAGTACCAGTGTTGCCTCACACAATCTGGTGCCACCAGTATCACTGTTGCTGGTTGGGACCTCAATTTCAGCAGGGTCCTGAATATCACTGGAAAAGGAGGGAAGGCATACAGAAACCTCCCTGACCAGTCCCGGGCCATTGCATCTAGGGGAAGTGTACCCCTGAGAAGAGGCCTGCAACAGTACATTGGTATTTGGTGATTTTCTACAGAGGCAAAAAGATCCACCTCTGAAGTGCCCCACCTCCTGAAAATTGTACTGAGAATCTGGGGATTCAGAGATAACTCGTGGTGGTCCTGGCTCAGTCTGCTGAGGGAATCTGCCAGCACATTGTCCTTCCCTGGAAGGTGTATGGCCGACAGGGAAACTTTCATGGAGTAAGCTAGGGACCAAAGCCTCATTGCTTCTGTGCAGAATGGGGCTGACCTGGTTCCTCCCTGCTTGTTTGTGTAATACATGGTTGTGGTGCTGTCTGATCTGACCTGCACTACTTTGTTCTGGAGGTGTTGGGCGAATGCCAGTAGAGCCAGGTACACTGCCCTGAGCTCTACAAGATTTATGTGTGGCAGGGACTCCCGAGGAGACCATGTGCCACTTGCTGTGAATTCCATCATGTGTGCCCCCGCAACCGAGAAGGGAGGCATTGGTTGTGATAACCAGGGAAGGCTGCTCCTTTAGAAAGGGTACACCTACCCACAGGTTGTGTCCTTCCAGCCACCACTGAAGTGCCTGCAACAGGCTGTGTGTGACTGGAACCAGTTTGGACAGTGGGTCTGTCCTTTGCGACCAGAACTGTCTGAGATGAACCTGAATGTCTCTCATTTGAAATCTGGAGCCTGGGACCACTGAGGTGGCAGCTGCCATGTGGCCCAGTAGCCTGAAGAATTCTCTGGCTGGCCTGGGTTTCCCTAATACGAAGGACTTTGCAGTCTGCAGAATGCAGTCTACCCTGTCTTGAGGCAAGAAAGCTCTGCCTCGGATGGTGTCCAGTTCTGCTCCAATAAATTCCAGCACTTGTACCAGTGTTTATTGAGACTTCTGTATGTTTATGAGGAAACCTAACGACTCCAGTGTAGATTTTGTTAGTGCTAGGGATTGCCCTGCATGCTGCAGAGACTGTCCCATGACTAGCCAGTTGTCCAGGTAGGGGAAGACTGTCACCCCCTGTTTTCTCAGGAATTCCACCACTACAGTCAAGCACTTTGTGAAGGCCCTTGGTGCAGAGGTCAGGCCAAATGGGAATGCTGTGAACTGACAATGATCTGAGGCCAGCTTGAATTCCAGATATTTTCTGTGAGATGGTCTGATGGGGATGTGAAAGTAAGCATCCCTTAGGTCTAGGGAAGCTAGCCAGTCTCCCTTCTGCAATGTGGGAATGATTGAGTGACCATTTTGAATTTTGGCTTCAGAATGTGTTTGTTCAGAAGTCTTAGATCCAGGATAAGTCGCCAGTCCCCATTTTTTCTTCCTGGTGAGGAAGAATCTGGAAGAAAAAATTACTCACCATAGTAATGTTGTTTCTTCTGATGAAGTCTTGCTGTATTCTGACAAATGCAGTATGACCGACTGGTTCAGCTGCCCCGGAGAACAAAGTGTAAAACTCTATGCAAATGCATAGAACGTTGAGCTCGAGCTCAGTTTTCAAACCACTACCCTCGGTACATTCTAGTAACTAATCAGATTCTTATGGAGCTTACTAATAGAGATAAAGGAAAATCTGATAACTAGACCTAAGCACCCCCAAGGGGCAAACACAACCATCACATAGGGCATGAATAAGACTCTAGTCACTGATGCCCAAGAAAAATAAACCTACCCACTGGTGGGTGAAAGAAATATCACTGAAGTGCAGAGAACCACCCTTTTCCCCAGGTTCTGGAGGGGTGGTAGGGTGGGAGGTCAGAATACAGCAAGACTCCATTAGAAGAAACAACATTACTATGGTGAGTAATTTTTGCTTCAAACAACATGAAGTCTTGCTGTATTCTAACAAATGCAGACTACAAAGCAGTGCCCCCTGGAGGTGGGCACAGAACCTACTTGGGAAAATAGCTCTGCAACACTGCTGTGCCAAACCTGGCATCACTTCAGGCCTGGGTGTCCAGGCAGTAGTGCTTAGTGGATGTGTGAACAGTCTTCCAGGTGGCTGCTTTACAGATGTCCAGTAAAGGGATATTACTGACAGCTGCTATTGAGGCAGCAGTCCCCTAGTAGAATGGACCCTCAGGCCTGCTGATGGGTCCTTCCCCAGTTTGCTATAGCAAAACAGGATGCAAACCGCAATCCATCTGGCTATGGTCCTTTTTGTGGCTGGCCTGCCCTTACCCACCTCACCATAGGTAAAGAACAACTGGGAACAGTCCTTCCTCTGTTCCCTTGTCCTGTCCATGAAGTAACTGATGACCCTCTTTACATCCAGACTGTGGAGCGTGCATTCACCTGAGCTGGAATGGTCTGTAAAGAACACAGGTAGTGTGATAGACTGATTAAGATGGAAGTCAGAGACCACTTTGGGGAGGAAAGTACAGTTACGTAAGAACTTACCGTAACAGTAGAACTTCGAGAGGAGCTCTTGCAGCAGGTAATACCATTAGGACTGAAGCTGGCAGGCGTCAGGACCCCACGGAAAACTTGTAGCTAGCAGTCTGAGACCCTGGCGCCACCTCAGTTCTCCCGCCAGAGACCCGGCTAGAAACAATACTGGAGAACCTAGCAGGAAGTCCTCACCATGGTATGGTGACCTAAAAAACAAATAATCCTGGGGGATGGAGGGTGGGAAAGCCACCTGCTGCAAGAGCTCCTCTAGAAGAACTACTGTTACAGTAAGTTCTTATGTAACTGTACTATCTGACTTCGAGGGTGGAGCTCCTGCAGCAGGTAATACCATTAGGACTGAGTCCCAAGCAGTACCCAAGGATAGACCCAGGTCTGAGAGGGTGGTAGGGAAAGATGCTGAAAACAGCTGAAGCTGGAAAAGGCACTTAAGAAAGTAGTCCCTGCAGGACTGCTAGTCCGAAACCTGCTCTCCTTCTGGATGCAATGTCCAGGCTATAATGCCTGATGAAAGTGTGGACTGAACTCCATGTAGCTGCAGCACAAATATCTGCCGAAGAGACATTTTTGAGTGCTGCGAAGGAAGAAGCCACTGCTCTGGTGGAGTGGCCCTTAACTGTTCCCGGAAGTGGTTTATTATGATGCTGGTAGCAAAAAGTAATACACTGCACCAGCCAACGGGCTCGTGACTGTTTGGAAACAGGAGCCCCTAGCATACATTTGGCGAATGAGACAAACAACTGGTCTAACTGTCCAAAGGAGTGGGTCCTGTGGAGGTAATACCTCAAAATCCTATGAACGTCCAAGGTGTGCAACAGCGCTTCACCTTGAGTGACAAAAAACAGATAATAAACTGGAAGGTCAATGTCCTGATTAAGAGTCAGCATGGACACCACCTTCGGCAAGAACTTAGGGTTCATGTGCAGGGTCACCCTATCCCTGTGGAAAACTATGTTAGGTTTCTTACACATCAGGGTCTGGAGCTCTGAAACCATTCAAGCGGAGGTAACAGCTACCAAAAGAAGGGTCTTCCATGAGAGGAAGCGTAGCTCACATGAAGCTGCTGGCTTAAGGGGGGGGGGGTAGAGTGAGTTTCTCCAGGACAAAAAGCTAGTCCCAAGGAGGAACAATGTCTCTCCTGGGAGGTCCAATATGTAAGACCCCTCTAAGAAATGTCTTACAGACGTTGAGCTGTGCCAGCATTCTGTCTCCGAAGGGATCATGATATGCGGAAACTGCACACATGTGCACCTTAATGGATGAGTAGCTCAGTCCTAAGTCCAGAAGTTGACAGAGATATTCTAGCACATGCTCTGCTGGACAACTCAGGGGATCTAGGGCACAGGTCATAGCCCAAAGAAAGAAGCATTTCCATTTCAGAGCATATGTGGCCCTGGTGGAAGGCTTCCTCGCTGCCACCAAGACCTCTGCCACCCTGCTCGACACTCCTAGTCTCTCTTCCACCAAGATTGCAGGAGCCACGCGTGCAGGTGAAGAGAGTGAAGAGCAGGATGGATGAGAGTCCCCTGTTCTTGTGAGAGCAAGTGGGTGGAGAGTGGCAACTGTATTGGAGGTTACAGAGACAGTTGCTGGAGCAACGGATACCAAATCTGACAGGGCCATAGAGGGACCAACAGAATCATTCTGGCCCCCTCTAACTGCAACTTGAGCAGTACTCTCTGAATGAGGGGAAAAGGCATACAGGAACTTCCCTGTCCAAGAGAGGGAGAGACAATGCGTATCACCAGAAAACACCAGGCCGGCCCTGGAGCGAGCGAGCAAAAACTTTGCAGTTTGGCATTGTACGGGGACGCAAAGAGGTCCAACTCTGGACGGCCCCAATGATCGAACAGGGCATCTGCGACTTCTTGGAGCAGTTCCCACTCGTGATTCAGAGAGGTAGAGCGGCTTAGACTGTCAGCGAGAACATTCTGTACCCCTGGCAGATGAACTGCAATGAGATCCAATCGGTGTTCCACTGCCCAATCCCATACTCTAATGGCCTCTCTGCAAAGGGGGTACGAATAAGTCCCCCTTGCTTGTTGATGTAGAAGACCATTGGAGTGCTGACTGTCTGCACCAGGAGAGGACCCATTGAGAATTGGTCTGTGAAAGAGATAAGTGCATTCAACACGGCTCTCATTTCCAGAACATTTATATGTAGAGAGCTCTCTATGGCAGACCTAGACCCTTGAGTCCTGTGATCCCCTAAATGAGCCCCCCCAACCGGACAGAGAGGCATCTGTGATTAAAGTCTGAAGAGGAGTGGGGCTCCGGAATGGGACCCCTCCCGCTAGACTGTCGTGACGGAGCCACCATTTGAGGGAGCGGTGTACCGCACGGGAGATCCGGATTCAAAGATCCAGATCGTCCACCGATTGGTCCCACTGGACCCTGAGATGCCATTAGCGGGTCCGCACGTGTAGTCTGGCTTAGGGGTACTGTGGCTATGGCAGCTGCCATATGGCCTAGAAGTTGGAGAACAACCCAGACGGGGGAAGAGGAGGCCTTCTGGGGCCTGCTGGCCAGACCCTGAAGGCAGTCTGCTCTGTCTGGGGGCAGTAAAGCTCTCCCCTGCTCGGTGTCCAGAATAGCCCCTATGAATTGCAGCCTTTGTGTGGGCCAAGGATGTGATTTTGGCCAGTTTACTGTGATCCCCAGGGAGGAAAATAGACCCTGTGTCTCTCGTAAGGTGATTAGACGTTCCTCCTCCAACTGAGTGGAGAGGAGCCAATCATCCAGGTAAGGGTAGACAAAGAGGCCCCTCCTTCGGAGGGTGTCGCTACCACCACTAGACACTTGGTGAAGATCCTGGGAGCGGATGAAAGACCGAAGGGGAGTACCCTGAATTGGTAGTGCTCGCCCAGGAAGCTGAAGCGCAGAAACCTTCTGTGAGACTTCAGGACTCTGATATGCATGTAGGCGTCTTGCTTATCTAGGGAGGACAGCCAGTCCCCTTGACAGAGCAAGGGGAAGAGCTCTGCCAGAGTGACCATCCGGAATCTCTAGTACTCTACCGAGATTGAGCTGGCTTAAATCCAGGATGGGACAAAGGTCTCCCGTTTTCTTGGGGACAAAGAAGAAGCGGGAGTAACCTTTCCTTCTGGGCCTGTGGGACCCTTTGGATGGCCCTTTTTCTAGGAGCGATGGATCTCTGCTTCTAGAAGGGGACTGTGTGCCGATGGACAACAGGCTGGAGTGGGGGGGGGGGGGATGTCCGGCAGGATAGAGATGAACTCTACAGCGTACCCTTTTCGAATGGTGTTCAGCACCAACTGGTCTGTTGTGATATTTTTTTTTTTTTAGTTGTTTAACCAGGAGTAGCAAACTAAGCTGAAAGATTTTTTTTACAGGAGCGACCTGGGAGCACAGGGAAGTTAAGTGACTTGCTCAGGGTCACACAGTACGCAAGTGGAAGCTGTGGGATTCAAACCCACCTCTGGTCTGCTGGATGTCATCAGATTTGCAGCTCAGAGCCTTAAACCACTGCGCTATACTGCCTCTTTGCCATACTGGACCATTTGAGTGGGTAAAGCGCAAATCGGCCTCCTACCTGCTTGTTCTGTCTGAAGGGAGGAGGGGGCAGAGGTAGTCAGGCTGGTGGGTGGTGGGGGCCTGGGCCCTGGGAGCTTTGGTTTGCTTGGGGCCCTGGGAACCTTGAGGGGCAGGGTGACCCTGCCTCTTGAACCCCTTACCTTGGGACTGTTTACTCTCCTGTCCTTTATGAAAAGGGCATCGGCGGGGTTCCTGAGACTGGGATTTATACATCTGGTGCACGTCGGCCACCAATTTCCCAGACTCCTGAAGTTGCTTGACCATCCCTTCAACTTCTGGGCCGAACAAAACAGGACCCTGAAAGGGGGAATCCAGGATGCTCTTGTAAGTCCTGCTGGAAGCCCGTGAGCCTAAGCCATGACTTCCGCCTCATGCAGACCCCCAAGGTGGCTGCTCTGGAGGCCATATCTACAGCATTGTAAGAACACCTCAGGGCATGTCTGTCAACGTCCAATCCTGAATGGGCACATGCCAATACTTCTTGCTTCAAGTCGGAGTCTGGCATAGAGCTGCCGAGGTCCACTGTCTTCTGCCACAGCGACTGCTGGTAGGTAATCATGTGGGCCATGAAGTTCAAGGACCTGATGGCCCCAGTGGCTGAAGAGAAGACTTTTCAGCCCCAACCGTCTAACTTTCTAGAGAAGGGGTCCGGAGGTTGAGAGCTCCAATGCTTTGGCAGGGAACCTCTGCCATGAGCAGCCATGAGGACCAAAGAGTTGGCCTTTGGTTGTTCAACTAGAAAGGGATCGGACTTCAGAGGCTTATAAAGTCTGTCCACCTTTGTAGGGACTGCAGAAACGGAGGAAAGGGTACACCAGTCAGGCGGGTCATGTCCTGGAACGGTTCCACGAACGGGGGATAACCAAAGGTTTGGGTTCCTTCGCTCCGAGGAACTTGGCCAGGCACTTGTGCTCTGGATCCAAGTCCTCCGTGTCTCACTCGTATATAGCCTGGATGTGCCTCATGATGTCCAGAAAGGATGGGTCATCTGGGGGAACCGAAGGGAATCTTTAGGTCTCAGGGAGGGAGGACAAAATTCCCTATCTAAGTCAAGCTCTGATTCAGCGTCGCCCAGGTCTGAAGAGGACATAGCAGGAGGGGAAGAGGGAGACGAAGGGCATTTCCTTCTTTTCCCCTTAGGGTCAGGACATGGATGCTCACCCTCACCCCCTTGAGGTCCTGGGGTGGGAGGGAGGCCCATGGGTGGCACAGTAGGGACAGTGTCTGTGGGTCTAAATAGGAGATCCCCTTTAACTGTATTCCGCCAGGTAGTGAAGAGATTCCTGATGTCTGCTACTGGGACAACTGCTGGGCCCGGCACCAGGTTCACGGGACCGGGCTTCGGGTCTATAGGCGTGGGTGTCTGGGGCTCAGGCTCCTTAGGGGCAGGCGTCGGGTCTGGGATCATGGCGTCACTGGGCCAAAGACCGGTAGCGCCTTCGTCTTGTGGTCCGTCATGGCCCTTTCAGGCGTCCAGTCCCTCGGAGGAGGGGCAGACGGCTGGTCTTCATTCGGCGACCGCCCCGTGTCAGGCGTCAGGGAGTGGGACAACAGAGTAGGTGACGGGCTAGGTTTGCGCTGATCTGGGGAAGGGCGCATCTTAGCCGGGGGAGGGGGAGGCGTCCGAGCCTGGGCGGCCTCCTGCCTACTTGAGGGTTCTTCTGAGCGCTTGCGTTTGTCCAAAGAACCAGGCCTGTCCTGAGCCTTAGACAGGCTTTCCTGGGTCGACACTGACGGTTTTGGGGGTTGATGGGCCAGGGAAGTGTGATGTCCCGACGAGGCTGACTCCCAATGTTTGCCCTGGGAAAAGGCAGGAGCGGACTTAGACATATGAGAAGGTTCAGACGTCTGGGCCAGAACCGAACTAGACCTCCGGCCAGAGGTCGAGGAAGAGGAGGCCTGCTTAGCTGGCGACTTCAGGCGGGACTCAGACCCGGCATGATCTTTATCCCTGTGGTGATGCTTCCCCTGAGGACTTATCCTTTGGTGGGGAATCCCTGGCGGGAGAGGATGAGCTGGCTCCTGATCCCCGTTGCATGGCCGCAAGCTTCTTCTCAAGCAGAAAGGTCTTGAGTGCGTTGGCCCTCCTGGTGCGTGTCTTCTGATTGAATGTCGGGCAATGTGTGCAGATGTCAGGCTGGTGTTCTGGGCCTAAGCAGATGAGGCAGGCCGCATGGCTGTCTTTGACCGGAATCTGCTTCCCGCATGCACACTTTGCTTTTTGCTGCAGTGGAGAGGGCGACAACATATACAAGGCGATATGAAAATGTTGAATAGAATGAAAAAATAAAGATTCTTTCTTTGGCTGCCGAGTGCTAATGAAGGCGTCCGATGAGCCAAACTACGCGGGTCGACGGTGGGAAAAGAACTGAGGTGGTGCCAGGCAATACCATTAGGACTGAAATCAGCAGGCATCAGGACTCCACGGAAAACTTGTAGCTAGCAGGCTGAGGCAGGGGACCGCCCCGGCGTTAGCTGTGCCTGGCGTCAGGCGTGGTATATGAGGGCAGTCCCTGCCTCAGACTACTAACTAATTTCGTGAAATCTGGCACTGCTGCTTCAGTCTAAGTAACCTTGCAAAACTCCACCCTCAAGTCAGATCTTCCTATTCGTTAGGAGGACAATCTTGTCCCTGTGGAGGGCAATGTGGTTGGGCTCCACTGACAAGGCCTGGAGCCCACGGATCCTTCTGGCAGAAATGATGACTACTAGAAATACAGTCTTCCAAGTCAGAAACTTGAGTTCTGCTGAGGACATGGGTTCAAAGGGAGGCTGCATAAGCTGACCTATGCATATGTTGAGATCCCATGCTGGGGTAGGCTCCCTGTGAGGAGGATGGAGGTGGAGCAACCCCTTGAAGAATTTCTTGAAGATTGGATGTGCACGTAGAGAAGGGCCCTTCCCTGCTGACAGGTAGGCAGAGACAGCTGCCAAATGCACCTTCAAGGTAGATGGCTATAGATGCAGTGACCGAAGGTGTACCAGATAATCCAAGAGCACTGGGAGACCAGCCTGCTGTGGATCCAGGTCCTGTTGGGAGCACCAAATGAAAAACCTTTTCTACTTAGAGGAGCAGGTTTTCCTAGTGGAAGGCTTCCTGGACACTCTCAGGATGTCCAGAACACTTTCAGAGAGATGCAGGCCTGCATATTCCAAGTCTTCAAGAGCCAGGCCCTAAGTCAAAGGGACTGGAGGTTGGGGTAGAGGATCCTCCCTTGAGAGGATGTCAGCAGGTTGTGCCTCCTGGGGAGGCAAATTGGACTGGCCACTGACAGAGACAGTAGCATCGGATACCATGGTTGCCTGGCCCAGTCTGGGGCTGTGAGAATCATGGTAGCAAGTTGAGACCTCAGCTTGACTAAGACCCTGAAAATCATGGGAAAGGGAGGAAAGGCGTATAGGAACCTGTTCGACTAGCCCTACAGCAGGGCCTTCAGTGTTACAGAGCCCCAAGCAGAAGGCCTGCAACAATACAGGGGCAACTGGTGGTTGTCTGGGGCTGCAAAGAGATCCATCTCTGGCACCCTGATCTCCTGAATACTAACAGGAGGACTTGCCTGTTCAAGGCCCATTCATGGTGGCCCTGGCTGATTCTGCTGAGAGCATCTGCTAGGACATTGTCCTTCCCTGGCAAGTGGACTGCTGACAGGAAGATGTTCAGGGAGTATACCAGATTCCAAATCCTCATGGACTCTGTGCAAAGCAGTGAGGATGTTGTTCCCCCGTTTGTTGATGTAGTACATGGTAGTGGTGTTGTTCATCGTGACTTGCACCATCTTGCCCTGTAACAGACTGGCAAATGCCTGAATTGCCAGAAACACCGCCCTGAGTTCCAAAAGGTTGATGTGTAACAAAGACTCCTGATGAAGCTAAGTTCTATGGGCTGTGTTCTCTCCCAGGTGAGCACCCCAGCCTAGCAGGGAAGCATCTGTTGTCAGCACCAGAGAGGGGGCCTGTGGGAGAAAGGGGACTCCCACTCTGAGGTTGTCCATGTCCTGCCACCACTGGAGAGATTGCAGTAAGGTGGGAGACACTGGAACCAGCTTGGACAGGGAATCCTTCCTTTGGGACCAGAAGGATCTCAGCTGGAACTGAATATCCCTCATTTGGAACCTGGCCCCTGGAACCACAGCTGTGGTGTAAGCCATGTGTCCCAGAAGCTGCAAGAAGTACCTTGCTGGTCGAGGGACTTGAAGATGAAAAGACTCTGCAAGGTGAATGAGGGCCTGTGCCCTTCCTGGAGGCAGAAAGCTTTTTGCCTGGATGGTGTCCAGTTCTGCCCCTATGAAGTCCAGAACCTGAACAGGTGTCAAGACTGATTTTTTGAAATTCATCAGGAAAATGTCAAAGGCCTGGGACTGCCACCGGTCCTTATGCCCAGTCTCGGAACCACCAGCCCGGCTGCACCTACCTGCCTTCTACCGCCAAAGTCGTATCTCAAGCCGCCTCTTTCACCCGTCCACCCCTCCCCTTTTCTCTACCCCCGACTGTGGGGCCATGAACCTGGCGTCCCTCTAGCCTGCCGCTGGGATGTTCTCTGGCATCTCCCTTACTTCCCCTGGGTACTCTGCTGCTGTAGGCTGGCTGTTGATGGCCGCGAGGTCATGGTTCCCTCTACCCCTCCTCCTGTCTTTTCCTGATGCTGGGTGCTCCTTATGTTCTCCCATATCGGCCCCGAGATGCACTGGCCAACTATCTCTCCCGCTATTCCTGTTGCCCGCACCCTTCCCTGCCACTCCACAACATCCTGCCCACTTGGGAAACCACAAACCCGGCAGTCTCCCTATGCATTCCCTGGTAAAGCAGCTAGCATTCCTTCGGGTCCTATACTCCTTCCTTACCTGTTACCTGTACCAATACTCCCCAGAAACACCTCCTTGCTCTTGGCCTGCTGGTCATGCTTAGTATAGACTAAATCATGTTAGGCTAGCTGGAACCGTCTCTATATGTCTGGAATGTACTCTGCATGGTTGTTGCCTAAGTTGTATTGTTTGCTTCCATGTGTTAGGCTGTACTGTACTCTCCCGGGTCGTGCCTGAAAATAGTCACCTGTTGGTTAGCGCACTTACCCGGTTAACAAAAACTAAATAAATAAAAACCTAGCGACTGAAGTGGATCCTGGGTGAGATCTAAAGCTTCCTTTACCAGTTGGGGGGACTGACCCACAAGCAGCCAGTCATCTAGGTAAAGGTAAACAGAGACCCCTTGCCTTCTTAGGTATGCCACTACTACTGCTAGGCACTTTGTAAACACCCTTGGTGCAGAGGTCAGCCGAAAGGCATGGCCCTGAACTAGTAGTGGCCTTAAGGTAGTTGAAATCTGAGGAATTTTCTGTGGGACTGCCTGATGGGGATGTGGAAGTAGGCATCCTTTAAATCCAGGGATGTCGGCCAGTCCCCTTGCCTGTGGGTAGGCAGGATTGTAGCCAGAGTGGTCATTCTGAACTTTGGCTTTGTGAGATGTTTTTTCAGGTATCTGAGATCTAGGATGGGCCACCACTCCCCGTTTTTCTTTAAGGCGAGGAAGTACCTGGAGTACAACCCCTTTCCCCTGTGCTGAGGTGGCACAGGCTCCACTGGCTTTGAGAGAAGTACAGTGGAAACCTCTACCTCCAACAAGGCTGTTTCTGAAGTATTGGCAGGTGTCTTGAAAACAGCTTAAAGCTGAGAGCAAGGCCCTGGCCTACTATCTCCAAGACCCATCTGTCTGAAGTGATGGATTGCCATGTCTAGAGGTAGTAGGCCAGTCTGTCTCCTACAGGGATAGGGGAAGTGGCCCGAGCAGACTCCTCAGGGGGTCTGCTTAGTAGGGGTAGAGGACTGGGAGGTGGAAGCAGCATGGCCAGTGCCTCTCCTGCCCCTTCCTCTGAAGAAACCCCTGGGTTGCTGGAAAGAGGATAAAGCCTGGGCCTGATGGAAGGACCTGGAGTAAGGTCTGCCCCTGCTGTCTCTGAGGAGTGGCAGACTTTTCTTTGGCCAAAGCACTTTTGTATGCCACCCTGTATTCATTCATCTTTTTCATGTACGTTTCGGTCTGTTCCCCAAACAAAGAGTTCTGAGTATCCTAGGATAAATTAGTACGTCTTGGCCAGGAAAACCATCTGAGAGAAATGGCAGATGCCATAACCCAAGAAGCTGCATCACTGGAGTCCACAGCCATGTGGAACTGGGACTTAGATGCTTGTACACACTTGATGACCAGTTCCTGAAGGTCTGATGCTAATTCAGGAGAAGCCTTCTGAGCCAACTGTTTAACAGATTCCCAAAGGGATTTCTGGTACCTGGAAGCATAGACCATATAAGAGGCCTGCCTAATGCCCAAGGAGGATGCCAGATAAGTATTCTCGGCAAGGGAATCCATTTTTCTGGATCCTTGTCAGGGGGGTGGGAAGCCAGGGAAATGCCAGCCTTCTCACAGGCTGCAGTCTGAACCACCCCCACATGGCTGCAGTGGCTGGCCAACAAATCTGTGCCATTGCCAGCCAGGACATATTTTCTGTCCATCTTTTTGTTGGGGGAGGGACAGAACTAGGAGCCTGGAGGATCCTTAGAGTCAGCCTTTTAAGGGACTTGTGAATAGGGATCGACAGTCCCTGGGAAACAGGGAGATCCATCATCTTCCTGTAATCTTCTTCATTCTCCTCCGGTCTAGCCTCCTGGACAGAGAGCTGCAGGGTCTCTGCCATCTGCCTCATGAAAGAAAAATGGGAGGTGGCCTCTGAAGCAGGGCGAGGAGAAGATTCGTTCTGTGGATGGTCAGGGGAAACCTCGGGATCGATGGGTTCACTTTCATCCTCTTCTTCCTCATTATATTCACATTCTGAGTCATAGTATTCCTCAGGGTCCAAGGGACCTGAAGGACTCAACTTGGCAGGCACCCGAACCGGTGACTGCCCAAACGGTCGCTGAGCCGATTCACCCAAACTGGTCTGCAGAGACTGTACTATGTGAATGGCCTTTGCGATCTCCTCGGCAGTTGGAACCGCAACCGCTTGTTTACGCGATTCCTAACCTGTTTTCTTAGATTTTTTAGATGGCGCGGAATCCGGAATGGACTCCGACCGTCTCTGAACCGACAAAGGTTCACCTTGGCTGGTGGGTTCATTAGGAGAGTCAGATGGTTCGGCTGAACCGGATCCAACCTCCTGAGAAGATTTTTCCATTCTCTCCCTCAATTTACTCAGCCTTCTATCGAGGGTAGATTGGGGAAGTTGTTACACATATCACAGTCTGATTGCAAGTGGTCGAAACCCAAGCAATACAGACAGATCAAGTGTGGATCAGCTTTGGCAAATTGCTCCCCGCACTCGGTACAATGCTGAAACCCAATGGGACCATTTTTTCTCTTGGGTTTCTGTGACATAGCCCTTCAAAATTTAACGCTTAACCTGATGGCTTAGTTAGGCCGGTTAAGCAAAGCCCAATTTGAATTTATCCGCAAACGGCTTAGTCAGGCCCAGATAAATATATGAATATTTTAAATTTTATCCCTGGTGGCTTAGTTAGGCCAGGTAAGAAGAGAGACAAAGTTCTGACAGACCAACGGTTTAGCGCTGGAAGAAAAAAACAGAGAAGAAAACTCTGTTTTGGTCAGAACTTTGAACCAGGTCCCTAAAAAGAAGTAAACACTGTTTTTACCTAAATGTAAAGGGAAAATAAAAGTTTGGACTCCTCACGGTCGACGGAACCGATCAGGAACCGAACACTTACCCAACTGAGAAACCTACACTATACCAAAGACAGAGGTTTGAAATATAACAACTAAAAATAATAAACGGCGGTCGAAAAACCGACAAAAACACACTTCGACCGAAGCAGAAGAGGAGCAATCTCCGAGGCGTCTTCACCGGAAGCGGAGTAAAGAATCTGATCAGTTACTAGAACGTACCGAGGGCAGTGGTTTAAAAACCGAGCTCGAGCTCAATGTTCTATGCATTTGCACAGAGTTTAACTCTTTGTTCTCCAGGGCAGTTGAACCAGTCAGACATACTGTATTTGTCAGAATACAGCAAGACTTCATGTAGTTTGAACAGAAGCCTTTGCCTCTCTGGCTTAGGGGCACTGGCTCTACTACTTAGCTTGCCAGAAGATGTTTTACCTCTGCTTCCAGTAAAATTCTGTCTGCAGATGTGACTGGTGCAAAAGTTCTTATTCTCAACTTCGGGAATGATCTGAAGCTGAGTGACAGCCCCTGGCTCACTACCTCCAGAACCCACTTGTCTGTGGTGATGGTATACCAAGTCTGAAGGTAGTGAGCCAATCTGCCACCTACTGGTGGAGATAAGATGGGGGAAGCGACCTGAAATGAAAATTACATACCTACCGTAATTCCTGATCTTTCCGTGTATCTTCACCATTCATCACCTGTGGGTTCTGGCCGGAAGTCACGACCCCACGGGAGCCTTTTTTTTGGATGGGCAGAGTTGACGCACTGTCAGCGCCACCCTCGAGGCCAACGCACTGCATGGCACTCACGGGTTGGCCACTAGGTGCTGCGACTCCACCCTCCCGCCAGTTCTGAGTGCCGTACAGTAAGAAGGGGTTGGGAGGAGGGAGGGACAAGGAAGTCAAGGGACACAGAAAGGAAAAGATATACCAACTAAAAGGAGAAATAAATGACTGAGAGGGCAGAAAGAGAGTTAGAAATCTAGGAGGATTGGGAGGGGCCCCAATCTCTGGAAGCAGAAAGAGGGAAAAATTAGAGATAGGGAGGGGGAGGACAGACCCCGATCCTTTGTCCTGTCACCAGATTGTACAGGAACTGCGAAGGAGTAGCCAGAAGGCTGAACTGCCAGAATTCAAGGCACAGAATCAATGGCAATAAACTCCAACATGAGCAGAAGCGGCTATTCTGGAGAAGACAGGATACAGGGGCTCCCCCCAAAAAACCACATATCTGGAGGTGAGAAACAAAGTTTCTTAAATTAGTGGAGGGAAGGTGCCTAAGGACAAAAACAGAGTAGGATATGAGGAGAGAAGAAAGAAGAGAGGGCAACCACCAACTCCCACCCAAAGGGATGGGCCGAATCATTGAGGAGAAAATACCCCTCCCGATTCCTCCCCTCCTGACAGGAGTAAAAATCCCATGTACCCAAGGTCACCCGCTCCTGACCGGTGGAAAGGAAGGGGAGAACACACAGAGGAGGGACCAGAGACTGAGGCTCCAGGGGATGGAGGGCAGGATTGTGATGAAATGGTGAGGATACAGAAAAGATCCGAATTACGGTATGTACACAATTTTCATATCTTATCTGTCAATCTTCACCATTCATCACCTGTGGGTGAGTGCAGGCCCCGAGGGGCCCTAAACCCTAAAGAACAAAGTCCTTAGCCCTCAGTGGGTGAATGTTGAAGCGAAGAGAACAGCTACAGGCCTGGCGAGGCCAGAGAGTGGGGAGAGGAGCGGGGTCTCAGAGGGGGTAGGAAGTTGCCCCGACAGACGCCGCCTCACCCTACGGGAGAAAAGATGGGTTCTCTGGTAAGAGGAGGAAATCACCCTACGCCGAGCAGAAGGTGACAACCGGGAAAGATGCAGCCATGCCGATCGCCTAGTGCAGATCGCTGTCCCTACGACCCTGGTAGCTACCTTGTTGGCGTCATAAGATGCCCTCACTTGGTGCCTTGCTAGTTCCAGGCCATGTGCAGAGAGAGCAATGGCTTGTCTGGTTACTTCCGTATCAGGCAGAGAGGCTAGGAGTTGACCTAGCCTGAACCACAGAAACCTATCATAGGTAGAGTAGTGGGCATGATGTGCAGCAATTGAAAGAAGCAACCGTGCAGAGTAGAAGGTCCTCCTCACCCAGAAGTCAAAATCCACAGAATCTTGATCTGGTGGCCGGTCATGGGGGAGGTGCGAGGCCCATCGGGAGTGTCCAGCAGCATCAGTCCTGACTGAGGATGAGGCATCGACCTGGAGACTCGGGCGAGGGCACAGTACCTCTGGCTCAGATCCCTAGAGGCTGGGACTCCGGAAGGGTCTTTGCCAGAATCTGAGCGCCTCCTGAAAGGGAGCAGGCCAGGTGGGCACCACAAGGGTGTTCGCACTGAAATCGCCTAGGAAGGCACGCGTCGAGTGCTCCGGATTGTGCTGAGTGGGTGGGGTGACATGCAGGTCCTCCATCATCCTCGTGAGGAAACGCTGATACTCTGCGAGATCAGCAGCAGGAGAGATGTGGACAGAGGGCTGCTCTCCCCCGAAGAGGGGGATGAAGAAGCGGTGGACCTCGGAGATCCAGGGGTTGGCTACTCAGGGTGATGGTGAAACACCTGTCTGTCCATGGCCCTAACATATGAAGGAAAGTGAGCAGCCACGCCCCTGAATTGCTCCCAGGAGAGAAGTCCCCTAGGACCAAGAATGCCTGGGAGCACAGGCAAAGGTGACAGAGGAGTGGGGACGAGGGCAACAGCAGAATGCAACAGTCCTCTGTCTGGGCAAGAGAGCGCACTAGGGGCCCCAAGGGTAGAAGGGGCTCCGGAAAACCCTACAGCCGACAGCTGATGAACCATACCAGAACTGCCTAGGCTGTGCCCTGAAGATTCCCCCATGAGGTGACCAGGACTGTGGAATTCCAAAAGGACGGTCCCTACCCTCCAAAGACCAGGGCCCTCTCGAGGAGACCTAGAGAGAAGGACGAGGGTCCACGCTACGACTCCTTCCTGAACCCGGGTGGGTCCCGGATAAGGGTCACTGCATCGAACCCCAACCCCTCCGAGTCCAAAAGAGCCCTCCTCCTTGCACAGACCAGCCTAGGCAGCTGACAACCCTGGTCAGTCCCCGAAGGGACCACCCAGGGAGTAGCACCCTCCCCTCCTGTGGGTGCTCCAATCGGCCCTAAAGTTGGGCGATCCAGGCACATCACCTGAGGGGGTAACACAACTGAGGGGGCAGAAAACCCTATGAGCCCAGGCTGCAGAGCAATAGTGGCCTGCACCACTGCCAGTTGGTCAGCACCCCTGACCCTGGACACGGGGACAACTGCTCGCCCCTCAGAGGAGGGCTGGCTCCGGTCAGTTGAGAAAACTACCAGGGTGCCCACATGGGCCACCAACTCCAAAGAGTCGGACAGCTTGTCCGAATCAGACTCCGACACCATCTTTGAGGAGGTACAGACCGAAGTCCAATGCTAGACAGTATGTGGGCGCCCACTGCCATTCCAACCGAACGGGGTACCAGTCTGAGTGTCTGCACCTGAGCCGGCGCCGACATGTCCAACTGCACCACGAATGGTGCCCGAAGACACAGTGCCGAGGGCGGTAGCAGAAGCGGAGTCGATGCCGAAGTCAGGGACGACACCGACGACAGCACCAACAGCTCCCTTGGTGCCGGACAACACCCCCCACGGCGCCATGTTGTCATGCAGCGCCACAAGTGGCACCAGAGCTAGACACGGCACAGTCCTCAGCCTTGGTGCGAGGCAGTTGAAAATGGCGCCATAGAACCTCCCACGGCGCTGTCAGCACCATCGGAGCCACGAATGGCATCAAAAGCAGAAATGGCATCAAGCAACGGACTGGCGCCGACCACAACGCCATAAGGGCCCATGGCACCGAGGCCCAAGACGGCGCCGATAGATGGCATCAAGGACGGTGCCAACCCAGGCTTTCCAGTCCAAGGAAACAACACCAGGGGAGCCATCACCCCCGAAGGGGTGATTGCCAGTGCAGTGCCTCCCGTCCGCTCCTTGGGGGGGGGGGACAGACTGGGCCTCCTGGGTCCCCCAAAAGTCGTCGGAGCTCATCCAACTTTCAACACGCATTGCTCGATGACACGACGGTCCATGCAGGCATTGCATGAATCCATGTCGTGAAGTTGGCCAAGACACGCAAGGCAACGGTCATGCTGGTTGGTGACGGAGTATTTACGGCCACACGGGCACCGTCACATAGGGGGCCGCCCCGTCTTCAACAATTTCTTGCCCCCGACCGAGACATGACCTACGGTAAAACAAGCTAAACTAAGACTCGATGTCACTGACAAAATAAAGAAAGGAACAGTCTTACCACAGCGGCGTCGAGTGGAGGCGAAACGGAACCGGCAGGATAAATAAACGACGTCGAGAGACTTTTCAGCGTCGACGCGCAGGAAAAACTAGGCCTCTTGTAGAGTAGCTCTTCACGAGGTGCGACTTCTATGGCGGAGAAGAACTGGCGGGAGAGCAGAGTCGACAACACCTAACGGCCAACCCACGAGCGCCATGCAGTGCGTCGGCCTCGAGGGCGGTGTCGACAATGCGTCGACTTCGCCAATCCAAAAAAAAAAAAAAATGCTCCCGTGGGGTCGTGACCTTCGTCCAGAACCCACACGTGATGAATGGTGAAGATTGACAGATAAGATCCAAGGATTCTGCGTGGGCTGTGCCTGAGTCTGTGGGGAGGAAGAGGTTCTCCTCATGGTTCTCTTGCCCCTTCCTCTAAAATTGCCCCTGGCCTGCTGTTGAGATTGAGAGGCCTGTGCCTGGAAAAAAGGCCTGGGATAGGATCCCCTACCCCTGCCTCCCATAGTCTGGGTCCTGTAGGAGGTAGATCTATCCTTAGAATTACTTCTATAGGTAGTCTTATACTCCTCTACCTTTTTCACATAGGCCTCAGTTTTATCACCAAATAAAGCATATTTCTCGAAGGGAAAATCCATTGTCTTGGCTTGAGTATCCAAGGTTAGGTTCGTGGCTCTGAGTCATGTGAATCTCCTGAGAGAGACAGCTGATGCCAGTAACCTGGCAGCAGTGTCATTCACATCCACTGCCATATGGAACTGGTACTTTTTGGCATCTAATGCGGCTCTTGCTGTATCCTGCAAGTCGACCGCCACCTCACCTGGTACTGTATTCCAGAGTGCCTTCTGGTATTGTACTGCATATGCCATGTAATTAGCTTGCCTGCCTAGCAATGAGGCAGCCATGTACCCCTTCTTTCCCATGGCATCCATTTTCTGGGAATCTTTATCCGGAGGATGGCTAGCCAAAGGTATTCTAGCCTTGTCGCAGGCATCAGCCTGAACTACCCCTTCAGGGTCAGGATGGCTGAAGAGGAAATCAGCTGTGGTTCTATCAAGTTGATATTTTTTATCAACTTTTTTATCCACTCCTGGTATGGAGGTTGGTGTCTGAAAAATCTGCAATGCTGCCTTTTTCAAGGACTTATGCATGGGAAGCAGAAGGCGTTTTGTGGGAGCTAGACCAATCATGACCAGAAACTGTTTCCTTCATATCCTCCTCCTC
The DNA here is from genome assembly GCA_016271365.2 of Neoceratodus forsteri. Taxonomy (NCBI): domain Eukaryota; kingdom Metazoa; phylum Chordata; order Ceratodontiformes; family Ceratodontidae; genus Neoceratodus; species Neoceratodus forsteri. The sequence goes on along the minus strand of CM028130.1, from coordinate 1,056,192,617 downwards.
TGTCTCCTGCAGAGGAAGGGTAAGGGTCTCTATCATGCTTTTAACAAAAGCATAGTGGGAGGTGTAATCCTCTGGTCCCCTAGGAGGGGAACCAAATTCTTGCTCCGAGGAAACCTCTGGATCCATAGGTTCCCCTTCCAAATCCTCCTCGTCCTCTTCAACATAAACCTCCTGTGGTTCCTGAGGGACAGGAACTGCAGCCTGTAGAGCCTGTAAGACCGGAAAGGCCTTAGCAATGTCCTCAGCTGAGGGCATATTCTGTTTGTCTGCTGGGAACTCCTTAGCCTTCTCAGCCGGAGGCGCAGCAACAGGATTTTCTTTATACTTGTTCTTAAGTGGGACAGATTCAGGCACTGTGTCTACTGCCCTTTTTGATTTACCTTGTTCAGATTTATCTGAACTCTTATCAGGGTCCTTAGCTTGACCTCCATCCTTTTTAAGGGCTGGAGTAGAAGAACTACTTTCAGCAGTAGTAGCAGAAGCAGATGCCATCTCCTCTAACTTCTTGGCCCTTTTTCTTAAAGTTTTAGAACAAAAAGTCTTTCAAATATCACAGTTGGCAGCCGGCCCAGTAGTGCTGAGGGTTGAGGCGCTGGACGCCTTACCTCAGGCCACGCCAGCGACCCGGGTTCAGGAGCGAGCTTGGGCTGCTGGGGGTCGGCAGGGAGGGAGGGCGTGGACTGAGTGTCCTTTGGACTGCTCTCTTCTCCTCTCCCTGGGTGGGTCTGGGTACAGTGTCCGGCATAAGTCTGACACCTAGCGGAGGCTGAGAGTCAGCAAGTCTGGCCTGGTAGAATGGAGTGGAAGGCGGGGCAGCCGGCGGGCGCACTGCATGCAGATGCGTTCCAGGGAGCCCTTGTTGGCATTGCATGCCCTGCCTCCAACCGAACATGGAAAAAGTGGAGTGCCCAGCTGTTGCAGCTTGATGGCCGTCCGCAAAGTCCTGCGCCACTCCGAAGGACCATCATGAGCGGATCCATTGTGTGGTGGGCGAGTTTCTCGACCCCCGCCGTGGGGGGTAAGCCATGTGGTAATCGGTGGTTGCCCTCAATGAGAGACGGCGCAGGTCGGACGGCGGACGGATCACAGGGGATGCAAGGACGATGAGGCCGGCTGGGACCCCCATGGGAGAAAAAAGTAATACAAAAAAAAAATTATCACAGTTGGCAAAAATATGGCTAGCTAGTACCCAGACAAAAAATGCAAAGGGAATGTCTGTCTGCTTTTGCTATAATCGGCTCACAAGACTCACAATATTTTAAACCAGTGGGTCCTGTGCATTTTTTAGGTTTGTCAACAGGGACCTCTGACATTAGTAGGGAGCGGTAAAAATCAGATTAAATTACTTCTACTGGTTCCTTGGAACTGGTGAATTTAAATAGAAACAACTGCAAATGCTTCCTGGAACCGGGCGCTACTCGATTCCCGAAAAGGAAAGGAACTGAGAAACACTAAAAATTTATATAAAATATAAAGCAGTCAAAGGAACTAACAACAAAAACCAATTAAATAATAATACTGAGGCAAAAACCTCACAGAAAAACACGGGGAACTCTCGGTTCCGAGGAACTGTGAGGGAATCGCGAATACAGTAAAAAAAACTACAACAATCTAAAATAACTAAACTCTAAAGGCAGCAATTTAAAATGAAACTTAAAACACTACTTATTGACCAGATAACCTTTTTTTGAAGAAAGTTGAAGGAGAACTCTCCGGGACATCTTCACTAGGCAGGCAGAGTAAAGAATCTGAAGCACTTAAGAGTGCAGCAGTTGCTAGGACAGCAGTTTGAAATTGGCACGGGACAATTTAGAGCTCCATCATTTGCATAGCACTCCATCTCTCCGGGCAGTTCAACATAGGAGGCTGACTGCATCAGTTTAATCATAATGAGTGATTCCTGGGGTTAGAAATCAGCAGTGGCTGCTAGCTCAAAGGGCGCTAGGGTGAGTTTCTCTAATATGAAATTCAGATCCCCAAGGGGGGGCGCTAATGGGAGGTTTGATATGAAGCATGACTGTTAAGAACATCTTGGCAAGATGATGTTGATACAGTAAATTACCTTAACAGGGTTCATGAAAGGCCGAAATGGAGGTCAGATGAACTTTGATGGAGGAATAGCTAAGGTGCTTCTTGGCAAGTGAAGCCAAGTAGTCCAAGACTTTGGGTAAAGGACCTGAAAATGGATTTAGAGAAAGGGAAGAAACCCATACAGAAAAACGTTTCCATTTAGCGTTAAATGTTTCCCTGGTTGATGGCTTTTGTGAGGCAAAGAGAATGTCAGCCACAGGTGAGGAGACTTGAAGACGTGCTATAAAAGTGTCATCAGGAGCCAAGCGTGAAGGTGTAGACTTCAGGTTGGGGTGAAGGAGGGTGCCCCACTCCTGAGTCAGAAGATCTGGTTTGACTGACAATGGAATGGGATCTGCCACGGACAGTTGTTGAAGTAGGGGAAACCACACCTGCCTGGGCCACAAGGAGGCAGGTTCGAGTTGTAGTTTCAGTAGAGTCGGTTGCAGGAGCGGGACCGGGAGGTAAGCATATAAGAAGAGTCCTGACCACGGTTGGGACAGGGCATTGGTAGACAGTCCCCTTCTGTTCGGGATAATGGAAAAGTATTTGGGGAGTCGGTGATTGCTGGGGGATGCAAACAGGTCCAGTTGCGGAGTCCCCCACAATTGGAAAATCATCTGAAGAACTTCGTGATGAAGAGTCCACTTGTGCATGGAGGACTGGTGACTGAGAATGTCTGCCAGGGTATTGTGGCATCCTGGTAGATGGACGGCAATTAGCGTGAGTTGTTGGAGTGCGGCTTCTTGACAGACCTTCAGTGCCTCCCTGCAGAAAGCGCAAGATCTGGTGCCCCCTTGTTCAGACAGAACACCACGGAGGTGTTGTCTGATTGGATCAGTAAGGGTCCGAGACGAAGGTGGGGGAAAAAAACCCGAAGGGCAGGTGAACTTCCCTTATTTCCAACAGATTTATGTGTGGAAAAATGGCGAACTGGGGCCATTTGTCCTGTGCCCTATAACGGCCTAGGTCAGCTCACCAGCCGTCGGGGGAAGCATCTGCGGTCAATGTTTGCTGGGAAGGGGAAGCTTGGAAGGGCATGCCCGGAGATAATGCCAGTGTGTCCACCAGTCCAGGGCGGAGCATAGGAAGGGGGTGACTGAGAATGTTGCTGAAGTCGCCCGACCGCTGGTGCCATTGATTCTGAAGTACCCATTGTACTGGTCTCATATGGAGAAGGGCGTATGCCACTGTGGGAATGGCAGCTGCCATATGCCCCAGAAGCAGTAAGAAACTTCTGGCTGTTGTGTACTGTTGGGTTCAGGTGTGCGAAGCCAGAGAGATGAGTTTTGTCTTGTCTGTCGACAGGGAGGCAAGCCCTGGCGGAGACCATGTCCAGAAGTGCTCCTATATACTGGAGTGACTGGAAAGGCTTCGGGTTGGACTTGGGCCAGCTGATAATGCCCAGGTTTTGGGATAGGGTAAGGATAGCCTGGAGAGAAAGAAGCAAAGCCTCTTTGGAATTTGCTTTTATCAGTCAATCGTCTAGGTATGGGAAGTTGAAACGTCTGTCTCTTCTCAGGGCCGCCGCCACTACGGCAAGGCACTTGGTGAAGACTCTCGGGGCAGACAAGAGTCCGATAGGAAGTGCTCGAAATTGGTAGTGGTGTCCTAGCAAGTGAAAGTGCAGGAACCAGTGGTGGGCAGGGTGGATAGGGCTATGCAGGTATGCATCTTTCATGTCCAGGGCACATAACCACCCTTTTTTAACATCGGTAATATGGATGCTAGTGTGACCATCTGGAATCTTTTGTACTGAATGTGTAAATTCAGCTGTCTTAGATCTAATATTGGTCTAAGGTCTCCCGTACGTTTAGGGACCAGAAAGAAATGGGAACAGAATCCCTGATGCAACTCTGAAGGAAGAACAGGATAAACAGCCTTTTTATGCACAAGTGCCTGAAGTTCCTCTTGGATGACGGGAATATGGTCGGGTGGGTAATGGACTGAGTGGGGTGGGTGCGGGGGAGATGGAGATGTAAGTTATAGCATGTGCCCCGTAAGTATGATTTGGAGTACCCACTCGTCTGAAGTAATGGCTTTCCAGGACTATAGATGAAGGGCAAAACGGCTCCCCACAGCTTCCAAGGCCTAAATAAGGAAGCGGGGGTGAACTCTAATGGGTCACTGGGCTGGGGGCTGGCACGTACCACCTTGAGGGTGGGAGCGGGGGCCCTTCGAGGTTGGGTGGTGGGTCCTAAAAGAGGTGTGGAACGTCCATGGGAGCCACCTCGATAAGTTCCTCTATTCTTGCCTCTCTGTTTAGTTTGAAAAGTTTGGGAACAGAACTGATATGAGGGCTGTGGTGTGTGGTACATACCATGCAACATATGGAGAGTGCGGCCTGATGCTTGGAGATCATCCAAGAGCATTTGAGTGCCTGGGCCAAAAAGCGTGGAGCCATTGAATGGGGCATTGACCAGTTTATGTTGTATATCTGGTTGTAGACCCGACACACACAGCCAGGCACGACGGCAGAGGGTGACTCCCATAGCCACTGCCCGAGCTGAGGTATCCACTGCTTCATATCCAGAGCGATGGGGAAGCCAGGAAATGGAATTTCCTGTAGCGATTGTAGCCAGTAATTGGTCTTTCTCCTGTGATGGAGGGAGTTTATTGACTACACTAGCCAAGGACCAGAGGGTACGTTGGTATTTCACCATATGTCCCACACAGTTCAAGATTCTCAGATTCAGTGTGCCTGCCTGGAAGACCTTCTTCCCTAAGTAGTTTAGGTGGCAGGATTCCTTATCTGGAGGTAAGAAGCTCATGTGTCGGGGATGTTTAGTACGGCCATGAGCGGCTGCAGTGACCACTGAATCTGCCTCGGGGTTAGATGAAAAGAAGGGGTGATTGGGGGAGCCTGGTAAAGGCAATCCGCCTTCCGAGGAAGGCTGATCCTAGGTGGCCAGTATTGCATTTTGGTAGGTTTGGATGAGTGGGGGTACCACAACCACTGGGTCCTTTGGCAGTTCAAGGTGGTCTGCCATGTCTTTTCTGGGTCTATGTCATTTTAAACCCGCAGTCTAAGCTCCCATTCGCTCGGCGTCTCGCTCGTGACAGTGGCTCCCTTCTTCACTCCTGTCACTTTCACTCCTGATACAGCAAATTCATCGCCTCCTTCATTAAAGTATAGCAACATAGGTACAGCCAGCCACCGCATGCGGCAGACTTCGAAAGGATGCCGTGGCAACTATATTTTTTTATAGTAAGGCTGCCTCACTTCTGTCCAGCACAGTTGTTGAAAGAGCAATGCTGAGGTAATCTGATATTTAGCCTACTAATATTTCAAGGTCCCAGTGTCACGTGGAGAATTTTAAAGAATCATTATTCTAAGACATTTCTGCTGATATGTTTCCTGTGTTCATAACTATGCACTTTACCATGCTTTTGTCATCTTTTGAAAGGATACAACACAAGCAGACACAAGCCGCACACCAGAAGGCACTGCAGCAGTGATGCACGTAGACTACGCAAATGTGATCTAGTGGGGGTCAGTTCAACTCAGGGATGCAAAGATGGAAATCTTTGCCATGTGCCTTGTCCATTATTTGACCTGTGACTTGCTCCATCTTAGTTACAGACATTCGGTACCATTCCTTATTTGTGACAACGTTTTCCCCAAAGTAACTAGTTCATCTTGGGTGGGTTTGGGGTTGGAGGTGGTGCATCCACGAGGAAGGGGGGAAAGAGTATGCTACTGAAATTTTTAGTGTGCAGGGACAGTTATCATGAAAGAAATGGTAATGACTGTTGGTGTGCATATGCATACTAATATGTTAAATTATGTGTAACATCAACAGTTTGGTTGTGATGTTCCCTTGTTATGAGCTTATGTTCGCATCAAGTATTGTTCATTAACAATACAGAGCGAATTGATGGGGGAGTGAGTTTACAAGCGAGTGAAATTAACAGACGCGAACTGTCAGGAGCATAATTAAGCGGAGTAAAATGATGGGAGCGAAAAGTTGTGCTCCCACCTTTTCTCTGCTTATCATGTTCAGTGGTAGAGAAACCCATAATTCTTTGAATCTGGACCATCATGTCGTGAAATGACGGGTCATCAGGGGGACAGGCTGCTGCATGGCGGGAAGGTTCCTCGTGCAGAGATGACATAGTGGAGAGGGAGGATGGGAGTCCCATTCTTCGAGCTCAATATTCTCCAGGTCCTCTGGGATGTCCTTCCAGGAATTCTAGATCCTTGGAATAGCATTCTTCCTCATAGTCAGATGGGAAACCAGGTGGAGAACTTGGTCCCTTACCAAAAAAACATTCTGGCGGTGGTGTGGGCGACTGGGATGGATCACGCCCATCACCAGGAGCCGGAGGCTGTGAATGCCTCATTATGTTCAGAACCTGCTGTACTACTGTAGCCACGTCCATCGAAGTAGTAGTGGGAGAGCCTTCTGTGAAACCAAGGGAATAATAGAAGAGAGTGGACGTGAAGTATAAGCTGGTCTGGAACCCAAATGATACAGTTTGGGGTCACGGTCCCACTCAGGCTGGCCCTGATGCACAAAAGACCCTGAAGGAGAAGGGGCAGCCGAAAAAGTGAAATCCATGGTGTTCCCCAATGTATCCTGGCCCATCGTTGACGAGGCGGGAAGAGAGGAAGAATTTATATGTTTAATAGCCATTGTAATCGACGAGGCAGTCATCATTGATGGGCAACAAGCGGCAGTAGTATAGAATTCTGCTGAAATTGCCGACAAAAGGAAAGTACCATCGACAATAGAGAGTAAACTCCTCGCCGACAAGAAGGCACTGAGGGCGCCGCCAACGAGGAAAGACCTGAAGTGGTCACGTCGACAACGCTTGGAGGATGCTGAAGCAGAAGCATCCTTGTCACGCCTGTGCCTTGGTGAAGACACTGGCTGAGGGGTCCTTGGGAAGGACCCCCTGTTTCACTAAGACAGCGGCTTTTTGTTCCATGAGGTAAGCCTGAATATCAAGCAATCATCGTCGATGAGTTGCCTGATTAAACTCCTGACAAAGTTCGCAGGAGGATGAGTCGTGTGTAGGTCCCAAACACCGGGCACAGACTGTATGACTGTTGAAATGGTAGATCGACAGGAATGAAATAAAAGTAATTTGTCTGAAGATCCTCATGACATCAGTCGATGAAGGAGTGAGAAACAGGGAAAAAAACTTCCCTTTGCTTAGTTTCTCATCGATGACTGCTTACACTTTGCACAAGCTGCTGCGTGCGAGCTAAAGATGGCGGGAAAATGAACTGAGGATACCAGGGACCGCCCACTCATAAAGGAAGCAGGATGATGATGTCATTGATGGGTGGCCCCTGGTAAAAGGCTGCTAGAAGAGCTTCCATGCACCACAATGACCTCTGGCGATGACCCAAGTGTATTACCCTGCTGCAAGAGACCATCCCATGGAAGATCTACTGTCACAGGTGAGTAAAGTACAGTTACTTAATAACTTACTGTAACAGTAGATCTTCGAAAGAAGCTCTTGCAGAAGGTAACACAATTAGGGCTGTAGCCGGCAGGTGACAGGACCCCACAGCAAACTTCTAGCCAGTACTCTATGGCAGGGACTGCCCCCGACGTCACGTATGGTATAAAGGGTGGGCAGTCCCCGATGTGTCCCAGTTCCTCCGCCGGAGACTCCGGCATCAGGACAAAATGTGATCGGAACCAGGGAACCAAGGTCAATATCTCACAGAGCAAACATGAGATAGCCAACATTAGTTGGATGCAGTAGAAAACCTCTAAGGGGAAGGAAGGCAGGAAATACACCTGCTGCAAGAGCCTCTCTAGAAGATCTACTGCTACGGTAAGTTCTTACATAACTGTACTATCTTACTTTGAGAGTCAGTTCTTGCAGTAGGTAACACAATTAGGACAGATTCCCAGGCAGTACAGAAAACCATACTAGTCTCGGGGGGGGTAGGTAAGAGAAGAGTGAAATGGGGATTTCCCTTAAGGGAGGAGATCCTGCAAAACTGTGAGGCCGAAGCTTGCTCTGCGTTGAAAGGTGATGTCCAGACTGTAGTGACTTATGAAGGTGTGGACTGTGTGCCATGCAGTGGCTGCACAAATGTCAGACTTGAAAAAAATTACTTGCCATAGTAATCTTGTTTCTTCCAAGGGAATCTTACTATATTCTGACTAATACAAACATACGAATGTGCCAGAAGAAACAGACCACCCGGTCTAAGTCTGCTCGAGTGTGCAGCCAACACCCCTAGTTTTCAGCTGCCCCAACTCCCCTCCCTTTTGTCATCCCACTGCCACCCCCCACTCTCACTCTCCCCTGTTCCCTGTCCCATGCCTTTTGAAGCTGTTCACAGATTTACATGATACCATCCATTCTGGTAGGGCATTCCATTTGCTACCACCTCTCTGTGAAATTGTGTCTCTCATTTCCTTCCTAAATCTTCCACCTCCATTCTTAGCCCATGCCCCTGGTGACCCTCCCCTCCTTAACTTAAAGACCCCATCTGCCCCATCCTTACTGATTCCCCTCAGATACTTGAATGTCTCTATCATGTCCCCCCTGTCCCTTCTATCCTCCAGGGTGTACATATTGAGGTCTCCCAGCCTGCTGTCATAGTCTCTCCCCTCCATTCCACATATCATCTTTGTTGCCCTCCTCTTCATCCCCTCCAGTAGCCTGATATCATGCTTTAGGCATGGCCTCCAAAACTGCACACAATAAGTGTGGCCTTATCAGTGATCTCTAGAGGGCCAAGATCACCTCACTTTGCCTGGATGAAAACCCCTTTGCTATGCACCCCAGCATTTTGTTCCCTTTTGCAGCCGCTCTCCTGCACTGGGCAGTGTTGTTCATGGTCCCCGTTATTACCCCAAGGTCTTTCTCCTCCTCAGTGATCCCCAGCTTACCTCCCCCAGCCAGTATTCTCTCCTTGGGTTCTTCACCCCAAAGTGCATAACCTTACCCTTTTTTGCATTGAACCCCAGCTGCCACCTCTCTGACCACTCGTCCAGCTTGCTTAGGTCCCCCTGCAGCTGCTTCCACCCCTCCTCTCCATCCACCACTGCTCCGATTTTAGTGTCGTCAGCAAACAGACTTACCTTGCTCACCACCCCATTTCCAATGTCTGATATGAAGAGCCCAAACAATACTGGCCCCAACACAAAGCCCTGTGGTACCCCACTTGTCACCGGCCTTGGAGTTGAGAGCTCCCCTCTCACCACCACCCGTTGCAGCCTCCCACTCAGCCAGCTTGTAATCCAGTTCATCATTTTTGCCCCTACTCCTACACCAGTTAGCTCCCCCCCCAAGCTGCCCATGAGGCACTGAATCAAAGGCCTTACTGACGTCCAAGTAAAGAACATCCACGCATGACCCTTATGCAGTTCACATGTCACCCAGTCATAATATTGTATCAGGTTAATTTGACAAGACTTCCCTGAAACAAACCCATGCTGCCTCATATCCTGGAGGCCATTGTCCTCCAGGTATGACACCAGTCTTTCCTTTAGTATCGTTGCCATGAGTTTGCACACTATGGATGTGAGACTTACCGGACGATAATTACCCGGTTCATCCCTTGACCCGTTCTTGTGTAATGGCACTACATGTGCCATCCTCCAGTCCAGTGGCACACATCCAACTCCAGTGAGGTGTTGTACAGATCCGGCAGTGGCTCCGCCAACACCTCCGCCATCTCCCTCAGCACCCTGAGGTGGATACCATCCGGACCTGGTGCCTTGTCTACCTTCAGTGCTCTCAGTCCCTCTAGGACTCTACTTGCCTCAATTCTTCCATCTGTTGCCTCCTCTCCTCCTGTCCCCACCTCCCAGCCCATGCTGGGTAGCGGTCTCTCCTTTTCTTCCGTGAACACGGAACAAAAGTATTCATTCAGTGATTCTGCCTGCTCCGCCCCCTTTTCCATCCACTCCCCATCCCTTTTTATCCTCACTATTTTCTCCTTGCACTTTCTTTTCTCCCTGATGTATCTGAAGAAGTCTCCCCCCCCCCCCAATTAATTCCCTGTGCTAATCTCAGCTCCCTCTGGGCCGTGGCTTCTCTCACTTTTCTGGTCACCTCCCTGGACTATCTTGCATATTCCTCCCTGTCCACTTCCTTCCCTGTCTTCCTAAACCTCTGGTGAGCCTCTCGTTTTGCTCTCACCACCTCCACAACCTCGCTGTTCAACCAGCATGGTTTTCTTCCTCTGCTTCTCTTATTCTGTGTCTTGGTGCAGGCTTCTGTTGCCGCTGTAACCCCCCCCATTTAATAATACCCCATTTCAGCTCCACATCCATCTCATGCCTTATGCCCTCCAGTTTCTCATTCAGTACTTCCTGCATCCTCCCAAAGTCCACCCCCCTGAAGTTTACCACCCGAGTAACTGATTTCTCTGGCTCCCTACACATCATGATATTAAACCACACCGTTTGGTGATCGCTGTCGGATAGTGGGTCCTCTACCTTTATTTCCCTCACTGCCTCCCCATTCGACAATACCAGATCTAAAGTGTTCTTTAGCCTAGTAGGTACAGTAACCAACTGTGTCAGGAGACCCTCCTGGATCGCATCCAGGAGCACTTGCTCCCTAGCACTGGAGGGAACCGGAATGCTCCAGTCAACCCCCGGCAAGTTGAAATCCCCCACGATGACCACCTTCCCTCTTCTACATACCTTTCTGATTTGTCCCGCTAGCTCCCTGTCAAGCTCCTCAGACTGGGACGGCAGCATGTATACTGCCCCAAACCTTAGTTTTCTACCCCTTGAGTCTAGAAGCTGCAGCCAGATTGCCTCTGTTCTCCTTTCTTTGCCCTCGTCCCTTGTGCATTTGATCCCGTTCCTCACACAGACTGCCACCCCACCCCACCCCCTTCCTTACGGTCCTTCCTGTATAATTTGTATTCTGGGATTGCCAGATCCCAGTCCTGGTGCTCAGTTGCTCACGTTTCTGTGACAGCTGCAATATCCACCTGCCACACTGCTAAGAGTGACTGTAGCTCAGCGGATTTGTTTCCTAGGCTTCTTGCATTCAATGAGACCACCCTCCATAATGCCACCTTCCCTTCACTAGCCTCCATCTCGTCCCATCTACTCCCTCGTTTTTAGGCCTCCCTGAGTCTTTCCCTGCTAGCCCGGGGGGTAGGCTGTGACTCTATCGGATCCCTGCCTACCTGCTGTCCACTTGCCACCCCCCCATCTAGTTTAAATCCACCCTTGTCACAATATACCTCTCCAGTCTTTGCTTTAATGCAGTTAGCCCTTCCAGTTGAACTGCCCCAAAGATGAAATAGTTAAAGCCTACATAAACTAAGCTATACTAATTAAAAGATATATTAAACCAATAGTAAGTGTCTAACTTACGTAGTCAAATGACTACAAATCCAATAAGTGCATAAAAAGACAAGTCACAGATGCCCATGAAAAAAAAAAACACCCCAGTGGTCCAACATTTCTAAGAGTGACAGCTGGAGTACAGTGCCCCCAGGTTCTAGTAGGGGAGGCAGGGTGGGAGGTCAGAATACAGTAAGACTCCCTAGGAAGAAAGAAAAAATTACTCACCTTAGTAATGTTGTTTTTTCTAATGGAGTCTTGCTATATTATGACTATTGCAGTTTGTCCCACCATTAGAACTGCTCCGGAGGTGAAAGAGTTAACTTCCATGCAGGGCATGGAACTCAGAGCGCGAGCTCGGTTAGAAAAGCTCTGTCTGGGATATTTCAAACTGAAACTGTCAGATCTTTTCGAGCAAAACTCACTAAGGTTCTGTGTGGAAGCTGTAACCTACACTAGCCAACTGGCTACTAAAATATTAACACATTTTCCTGGTCCCAACACCAAGACTCAAGTCAGGGGACCAGAAAAAGATAAGATAAAATAAAACACAACACCCAAACACCCCAAAAAGAAGGGGTGGAAAACATAAAAAGGGGCATCAATAAGTGCCAACAGTGGACTGCCCACCCCATACCCAAAGTAGAAGTTCTGAGAGGGGCAGGCTGGGGGGGAGGTCATAATATAGCAAGACTCCATTAGAAGAAACAACATTACTAAGGTGAGTAATTTTTTCTTCAAACAACATGAAGTCTTGCTATATTATGACTAATGCAGACTACACAGCAGTACCTCCATGGAGGAGGGACAGAACCTACTTAGGAATAGGCTCTGAAGACGGCTGTGCCAAACTGAGCATCCCTCCTGGCCTGGATATCCAGGGGTAATGCTTGGTGAAAGTGTGTACTGTTTTCCAAGTAGCTGCTTGACATATCTCTAAGATAGGGGATGTCTCTGGCAGCAGCTAGAGGCATAGCTTACCTCTGGTAGAGTGAGCCCTCAGGCCTGAAGGGGAACCTTACCCAGTTTTTGATAGCAAAATGGATACAAGAGACAATCCACCTGGCAATGGATCTCTTAGTGGCAGGTTTCCTTTCCCAACCTCACCATAAGTGAGAAATAGTTGGAGGAGTCAAACCTGTGACCCTTAGTACAGCTATGTAGTAACTTAGGGCCCTCTTTACATCTAAGCTGTGCAACCTCCTCTCACCAGAGGAGGAATGGTCAGTGAAGAACACTGGAAGTGAAATAGATTGATTAAGGTGGAAATCTGAAACCACCTTAGGCAAAAACTTCCTGTTAGTCCTGAGGACTACCTTATCCTGTGAAGGAAATAAAGTCAGTCTCCACTGACAAAGCTTGTAACTCACTTGTCGCCTGGCAGAAGTGATGGCTACTAAATACAGTTTTCCAAGTCAAGTACTTAAGCTCTGCCAAAGACAGAGGTTCAAAGGGGGTTGCATCAGCTGAGCAATGCAAACATTAAGATCCCAGGCAGGGGCAGGGTCCCTGAATGGTGGATTGGTATGAAGCAATCCCCTAAAAAACTTGGAAAATACAGGGTGAGCAGAAAGAGAAGATGGCTTCCCTGCTGAAATAAAAGCAGAGACAGCTGCCAAATGCACTTTCAGGGTAGCTGGTCTCAGTCCCAAAGAATTAAGATGGACCATATAGTCCAAAACAGTGGGCAGATCAGCAGATTCCAGGGAAATATGCTTCCCAGAACATCATATGGAAAACCTTTTCCACTTGGAGTTATAGGTAGCCCTAGTGGAAGGCTTCCTAGAAGCTTTCAAGATTTCGAGAACACCTTGAGAAAGTTGTAGATCAGCAAACTCTAACTCCTCAAGAGCCAGGCCTTGAGGTTGAGGGATTTGAGATTCGGATACCAGACTCTCCCCTGGGCACAGGTTAACAGATTGTGGTTCCTGAGGAGACACAGGGGAAGGTGGACTGCTAAGGACAGAAGGAGTGGGTACCAGGGCTGCCTGGCCCAGTCTGGAGCAATCAGGATCATCTTGCAGGGCTGAGATCTAATTTTGACTAGCACCTTGAACGGGAGAGGGAAGGGGGGGAAGGCATAGAGAAACTTCCCTTCCCAATCGAGGAGAAAGGCATCCAGGGGGACTGAGCCCAACACTGGGGGCCTGCAACAAAAAAGTGGAAGTTGATGATTGTCTGGGGCTGCAAAAAGATCTATCTGAGGGGTGCCCCATCTGGCAAAAACTATCCCCAGTACTCGGGGATCCAGTGACCATTCGTGATGGCCCTGGGAAATCCTGCTGAGAGCATCTGCCAGGACATTGTCCTTGCCTGGGAGGTGAACTGCTATGAGGAAGTGTTCAGGGAATAAGCCAGAGACCACAACTTCATCGCCTCGGTGCACAAGGCCGAAGACCGAGTGCCCCTTGTTGTTGATGTACCACATTGTAGTGGTGTTGTCTGTTTGATCTGTACCACTTTGTTCTGAACAGATGCAGAAAAACCTGAAGTGCTAGAAAAACAGCTCTGAGTTCCAACAGATTGATGTGGAGCAGAGATTCCTGAGGGACCACAATCCTGGGTGGAGAGGTGCCCATGTGAGCTCCCATCCCAAGAGGACGCATCTGTAGTAAGGGTCAAGGAGTGAGATGAGAGGATGAAGGGACTCCTTGTCTCAGATTGCTCTGATCCTGCCACCACTGAAGGGCCTGGATCGGGTTCAGTCACTAGGATCAACTTGGATAGGGAATCTCTTCTTTGAGACCAAAAGGCTCTCAAATGGAACTGAATGTCCCTCATCTGAAATCTTGCTCCTTGCACTACAGCTGTGGAAGCAGCCATGCGTCCTAGGAGCTGTAGGAAATGCCTTGCTGGTCGAGACCTGCAGAGTGAAGGACGAGGCCAGGGCCACCAGGGTCCTTACCCTTTCTAGGGGAAGGAAGGCTCTGGCCTGCTTTGTGTCCAGTTCTGCACCTATAAAGGTGAGTACCTGGACAGGTTCCAGAACTGACTTTGGAAGACTGAGAAGAAAGCCCAGAGAGGTAAGCAGCTGCTGGGTAACTTGCAGGTGCGATCTGACCTGGTCTGGAGACTGACCCACAATGAGCCAGTCGTCCAGGTAGGGAAAGATGGCAATCTTTTGCCTTCTTAAATGAGCAACTGCTACTGCCAGACATTTTGTGAATACCCTTGGGGCAGAGAGTAAGGCCGAAGGGGCATTGCTCTGAACTGATAATGGCCTGAGGGCAGTTCGAATCTGAGGTACTTTCAGTGGGAGCTTCTGATAAGAACATGGAAGTAGGCATCCTTGAGGTCCAGGGAAGCTAGCCAGTCCCTGGCCTTAGGGAGGGAAAATCATTCCCAGAGTCACCATTTTGAATTTTGGTTTTAAAAGGTGCTTGTTCAGATATCTTAGGTCCAGGATGGACCGCACTCTCCTGTCTTTTTGGGTAAGGAAGTACCTGGAGTACAGACCCTTGCCCTGGTGTAGGGGAGAAACCCTTTCTACAGCTCTGAGAGCCAGGAGGGTTGAGACTTCTGTTTCCAAAGCAAGAGTCTCTAGAGGGTTTGCAGGTGGAAAAGATCCGATTCTCATCTTTGGAAATTTTTTGAAGCTGAGAACCAGACCCTGGCTTACTACTTCCAGGACCCACTTGTCTGATGTTAAAGACTCCCAGTCCTGGATGAAGTAAACCAGCCTGCCCCCTACAGGTAATGGAGATCTGGCCCTGGGCATCCCATCAGGGTGCCTGTTTGGCAGGGGCTTTAGGCTGAGGGGTGGGAGCAGGCCTGCTTGTACCCCGTCTGCCTCTCCCTCTGAAGAACCCCCCTCTGAACATAAGCTGAAGAGGAGGCCTGGGTTTGGTGAAAAGGCCTGCCTCTACCCTGAGGCTGCCTCTGAGGAGTGGCTTGCCGTTCCTTGGCTTGTGCACTCCTATAAGTGGTTCTATATTCATCCATTTTCTTCATATAATTCTCTGTCTGCTCCCCAAACAGAGAATTTCCCTACATAAAATCCATAGCCTTAGCCTGGGTATCCTGTGACAAACTAGTACACCTGAGCCAAGCCAATCTCACGAAAAGCCACAGATGTAGCCATGACTCTAGAGGATACATCATTAGAATCCACTGCAGCATGGAATTGCACCTTAGATGCCTCAATACCATCAGCAGCCACCTGCTCCAGCTCCTTGGCAAGCTGGCCAGGGGCCTGTTTGGCTAAAGCCATGACAGTATCCCATCTAGATTTTGTATCTTGCAACATAAGCCATATAACTTGCTTGTCTCTGAGTCCCAGGGACGCTGCCATGTATTGTTTTTTAGCTATGGCATCAATCTTCCTGGAGTCCTTGTCAGGAGGATGTGAAGCCAGGGGAATATTAGCCTTATCACAGGCTGCAGCCTGAAGTACCCCAACATGGCTGCATTGCTGTGAAATAAATTTTGTATCAGGACCTGACAAAGTGTACCTCCTGTCCATCTTTTTATCCACAGGAGGCACAGAATTAGGAGCTTTTAAAATTTTTATTGTTTCCTAAAGGATTTATGTAAAGGAATAGACAATCTCCTGGACTCTGGGATATCCATCATCTCTACAAAGTCAGGCTCCTCTTGCTCATCCACAGCTTCCTCCAAAGGAAGCTGGAGGGTTTCAGCAACTTTTTTATAAAACAGAAAATGAGAAGGGGACTCAGCAAGCCTAGGGAGAGATTCTCCTAAAGGTCTGTCTGGGGAGATGTCCGGTTCAATGGGCACATCCAGACTTTCAAAGTCACATTCACACTGTTCATAATCATCCTCCCCCTCCTCTGGTTCATAAAACTTCTCTATATCATATTCTTGAACCGGTGGAACCAGCCGAACCGACCTTTTGCCAGATAGTGGCGGTTCGGACGGAACCGGGGAAAGTGACTGGACAATTTGGATTGCCCTGGCTATCTGTGCAGCAGTTGGAGAAGGAATTTTTGACTCCACACCTGCTGATTTTCTAGTTCTCTTTGCTGGAACTGGCTCCTCAGGTCAGCTTTACGTTTGCTCAAGGAAGTCTGGCCTGGTCAGAGGCGCTCCCTCCGGTTCGGTAGGCACCGAAGCGGGCTGACCATCGGTTCAGCGGACTTTTGGCCTCGTTCCCTGAGCCTACCAACTCTCTTATCTAGGGTAGCTGCAGGAAATTCTTGCAAATCTGGCAGTCTGCATTGAGGTGGTCAAACCCCAGACAATAAACACATGTGGTGTGTGGGTCAGCCTTGGCAAAGGCTTCCCCACAGACACTACAGTGTTGAAACCCAGTGGGCCCGGTTTTTCTTTTGGGTTTCTCAGACATAATGCCAGCCTAACCAAAAACTTGCCCTTTTTTTCGGCAGTGCCAGGCAAGACACCCTTATCGGTTCCCAACCGTGTCACGGGTCGTGGAAAAAAACGTAATGAAATCCAGTTTTTTTAGAACCGATAAGAACCGGGAACCGCACTCTAAAAAGCCTTTAAATGCTTCAGAATAAAGTTTCAACACAACCTGATCGGTTCAAACCGAACAGATACACATTGCAAGTTCCACACAGAAATAAACCTATCTATTACTTACAATACCATAGACAGAGCTTGAACTGATCGGTTTGCGGTTAAAATAATGATAATCACAGTTGAATTTAACGAGAAAAACTCTTTAAACAGAGAAAATGAACCGAGCAGTAGGAGGAATCTCCGGAGCAACTGTTCAGTGAGGAGGAGTAAAGAATCTGACAGTTTCAGTTTGAAATATCCCAGACAGAGCTTTTCTAACCGAGCTCGCGCTCTAAGTTCCATGCCCTGCATGGAAGTTAACTCTTTCACCTCCGGAGCAGTTCTAATGGTGGGACAAACTGTAATAGTCATAATATAGCAAGACTTCATGTTGTTTGAACAAGATTACTATGGTATTTTTTTCTTCAAACCCCAGGAAGTCTTACTGTATTCTGACTAATGCAGACTACCAAGCAGTGCCCTTTGGAGCTGGGCATAGAACCTACTTTGGGAATAGGCTCTGCAGTACTGCTGTGCCAAACCTGGCATCACTCCTAGCCTGGGTATCCAGGCAGTAGTGCTTGGGTGAATGTATGAACAGTTTTCCAGGTAGCTGCTTTGCAGATTTCAAGCTGGGGAACATCCTTTGCAGCTGCTATGGAGGCAGCTGTCCCACTGGTAGAGTGAGCCCCAGGGCCCACTGGTGGCTCCTTACCCAGTTTGCCATAGTAGAACTGAATACAGGCCACAATCCATCATGCAATGGTCCTTTTTGTGGTTGGCTTAGCCTTTCCCACTTCCCTATAGGTGAGGAACAACTGAGTACACTCATTCCTATGGCCCTTTGTCTGATCCAGATATTAGCTGATAGCCCTTTTTTACATTCAGGCTATGCAGCCTGCACTCACGTGAGCTGTAATGGTCCATAAAGAAGACAGGCAATGTAATGGACTGGTTCAAGTGAAACTCCGAGACCACTTTGGGAAGAAACCTCCTATTTGCTCTGAGCACAACCTTGTCCCTGTGGAGGGCAATGTAATTTGATTCCACAGACAAGGCCTGTAGCTTACTGATTCTTGCTGAAGTGATAGCCACTAAAAACACAGTTTTCCATGTCAGATATTTAACATCTGCTGAGGACATGGATTCAAAAGGGGGCTGCATGAGCTGTGTTATGCAGATGTTCAGGTCCCAAGAAGGGGTGGGCTCTCTATGAGGAGGATGCAAATGGAGCAACCCCTTAAAGAATTTCTTGAAAATGGCATTTGAAGCCAGGGAAGGGCCCTTCCCTGCTGAGAGACAGGCAGAAACAGCTGCCAGATGCACCTAGAGGGTGGAAGGCCGGAGCCCTAGAGAATGAAGGTCAGCCAAACAGTCCAGCAGGACTGCGAAGCCAGCTTACTGTGGATCTATATCCATTTGGGAACACCAGATAGAGAACCTTTTCCACTTTGATGTGCAAGCCCTCCTGGTGGAAGGCTTTCTGGAGACCCTTAGGATGTACATAACCCCTTCTGAGAGATGCAAGTCTACATACTCTAAGTCCTCAAGAGCCAGGCCTTGAGGCTGAGGGACCTGAGGCTGGGGTATAGGATCCTGCCTTGGGAGGAGGTCAGAAGGTTCTGCCTCCTGGGGAGGCAGACTGGACTGATGACTGACAGAGTCGGCAACACTGAGTACCATGGCTGTCTGGCCCGGTGTGTGGCAATCAGAATCATTGTCCAAGGCTGTTCCCTGAGCTTGGTCAGCACCCTGAATATCAGGGGAAATGGAGGGAAGGCATATAAGAAATGAAAATTACGTACTTACTGTAATTATTGATCTTCTTGGACAGTCTCCATCACTCATTCACACTAGTGGGACAGCGCCAGAGGCGCTAGGACCAAGCGGTAGCCTAATATTTTCTGAAGGGTCGGCGCTGAGACAGGACCACGCATGCGCGGCACTGCGAGACCAGTTCGCGCCTGTGTAGGCCATCTCGGCGTCGACCCTCCAACCGCCCCAGTACCCCTTCGACCGAGGAGGTGCAGCATAACTAATGAGAATAACTCATCCTGAGTTTCTGGGCCTGAGAGGGCCCAGATGGCCTTTGCAAGAAAGATCAAAGAATAATGTCCTCACAATCTAAACCATAGGACCATGAAGACCAGAAAAGAAAACGAGTGAACCCAGGCGATGATGGGTGGATGTGTGAATGAGTGATGGAGACTTTCCAAGAAGATCAATAATTACAGTAAGTACGTAATTTCCATATCTTTCTGGACTGTCTCCATCACTCATTCACACTAGTGAGAGAGTACCGAGCTAAAACCAACAACCCTGAGTAGGGTGGTAGGAAATAGGGTTCACTCAGAAAGGACAGCCAAGGACTGTCCTGCTAACAAAAAGAGCTGTCTTGTAGAGAGCATCTAGACTATAGTGCCTACAAGATAAGCGCTTGAGTTGTAACTCACCACTTTGCAGACGACTGCAATGGGCACAAAATGAAAGTCTTCCAGGAAGACGCAACCACTCTAGAAGATCGGCAAGAACCTGGCCTCACGATTTGGTCTAGAACCAAAATTAATAGTGTCAAAGACATGTAGTAATATAACGTAAAGGGACCTCAGGAACTGAAAGAGTCGGAGGTAAAGTCTACTGGTTCAGAGTAGACCGGAAAGTGCAAATGGAAACCCCCACTATCAAGTATGGCTGACCTGTAAACAACAGGTCTAGGAGCACTTGAACCCCTTACTTGGTGAGCAAGGGGGTGCAGGTGGGGTTTGCCCATCAAGGAGAATGGTCTCCACTTAGTCACAGGAACCTTCCTGATGGAAGGCCAAGCACGACTTAGAAGCCTCTCGTGGTGGTCTAGTAGAACCAGCTCCTACCCACTGCATATTCCAAAAGGAATCATCCTGCCCCTGTGTGTACAACTGTAGTAGCCGTCTCTGAACTCAGGGAAGAAAGGAAAAAGTGTACAGGAGGATGTGTCCATTGTGGAAAAAAACAGGGGCTGGATTTCTAAGGCAAATAGAGGCAGATGAGCGTCGAGAAGGGAAACAGCAGGACCAAGTTAGGGCTAACCCATTTGTTGAAGTGACTGAAAGAGGCAGTGACTCAATGCGGTAAGGTAATACCCACTCTGGCCTCTCTGAAGGGAGTAGGAAAGGATTCTAGTTAGTTTGCTGAAAAACAAACATCACAATTCCATCACCCACTTGAAGAGGGTAGCTTCGTGAGCGACTGGCATGGACCAGTGCGCAGGAACCGAAGGTGTGAATACTTGTGAAGCTACCTCAGAAAAAAGACCTACTTGACCTTCCGTCAAGAAGGAGAAAATCACCTGTTAAGTTAAGCAAGCAAGGAAGTAGGAACCTGAGTTCAGACTCGGTGGAGAGTCACTTCTGCTGCTGCAAGGCTCTGCTCAAGAGAAGAAAGCCTGATAAAAAGAAAGGGGAATTAACAGACTAGGCAGTCATCTAGGTCTAGGAAATGTCTCTGAATGAGAGAAATCTCTCAGAGAAAGAGATGACCCATACCTCCGCCGGATCGGACTCCCCCTAGGGAACAAAGAAGTCAAATACTCTTTACCGTAGTCTGGAGCCGAGCGCCTCAGGGGCTGAGGCGGAACCTGACCAGATCCCAAAAGGGGGGTATCGGGTAATTTCGACAAGACCCTGTGCTGTGATAACAAAAATTTTTATGTATTTATTTTTTTTTAATCCAAGCCCAACAAGGCTTTCAGGCTGCTATTTCGCAAGGATTGTCTTGATACAAAATCACGAAGATGTCCTCCATCTGAGTGCAGAAGGAGCCTGAGCGTCCATACTGAAATTATGACCGAACTAATAATCACAGCTGGAGAGATGTTAACCACCTGTGCCGAAGAAGCCACCGAAGGGGCAATATCACAAAGGGGCTATATACCCCTATCAAAGGAGTGGAAGAGCCAGGGCGGCTCCCGACCATTAAATTAGAATGTTCCACAGAGTGTAACTGTTTTGACAATTGAAAAAGTCTAGACGCAGAAGTGTATGGTCCATGGACGCAGTGTGAAATACTATAGTGGACCCCATTACTGAGGAACTACTGAAAAGATTTTCCATCGCGGACCCTGATGATAGAGAGGACGTGCCCTTCAGTATATAAAATGAGTCGTACGCTGTATTACTGACCAGAAGGACAGGGAAAGACCCATCTAGATGCACTTCTACCCCAGAAGGACCTCCAAGAGAGGTCTAGCTCGGAGCCACTAGAGACTCCACCATCAGGAAGGGTGTCGAGGAGCTTGGTACCATGTAGGGAGCCGAGAAAGTGCTGAGCAGAATGAGATTCCGCTGGCAGAGCAGTACAGCAGAGTTCCATCAGCAGAAAACCGCTGGATGACACAAGATCCCACATAGACCACCACTCACTAAGATGTGTAGAACAAATAATCCGTAGAACAGGAGTTCATTTTGCGATAAACATCCTGCCACAAGTTCTGTGGAAAGGAAGTCTGAAAAGGAAAAATGTGTCACTAATTCTGCCATACAGCATCCAGTAGCACCCGTGCAGCACCAGCATCACTTGTGGCACAGGAGGGCACCAAGCAGTGCCTATGCCAACCTGGGCGATATCCGAGGGCAGCCGCGGCAGTACCCGCAGGCCCCCTGGCACCCATGTAGCAATGGCACCCCCGACACCCATGGTACCATGGTACCCATGACACCCATGGCAAGAATGGCACCAAAGGACACCAGTGACACTCATGGCACCCGAGGCCACCAGTGGCACCCATGGCACCCGAGGGCACCAGTGGTGCCACCCACATGTGTCACCCATGGCAGCTGTGGCAACCATGGGTGCTCACGGCGCCACCTACAGCTGCTCCCGGCACCACCCATGGAACCCTGGCACCCGCAGGTGCACAGCGCTGCCCGCAGGTGCTTCACACCACCCAGACACCCGCTGTACCACTGATGGCGCCGACAGCCAACGACAGCAAAAAAAGCTCCCACGGCACCGCACAGAGCGATGGCACCGACCAAGGCACCGAGCCACGGTGCTGAAGGAAAATGCCAATGGAAATCCTGAGAAGGGGAAAAGGAAAAAGGTGGTGCCCGTGCCGGCCCCTGCATGGAAAAGTGAGAGGGGGGTAGGCACGAGGGCTCGACACGATGGCAAAGGCACCAAGAGGGCACCTTGCCCATCGTGATCCAATCGACCCGGCTCCGGTCCAACGACTCCGAGGCCCAGAGGTCCCAAAATCAGGAACAGTGCCAGGAAAAACTGGAAAGTCAAATCCCCTGCTCCACAGGAGCGGCCCAGAGGTGAAACTGCCCACCGGAGTTCCAACATTGACACAGATGGAGCTCAGAGTCGAGAATGCAGCCGTTAGGAGCGGGACCAAGAGGAACCCACCAAAGTCGGTTCAGGCCCACAGCCCCTCCCGACGAACAATCCTTGTGCAGACGTACCAATGGGCAACCTCGAATGGCACCAATTCTTCTCCCCCCCCCCCCAACGAGGAAGAAGAGCTTGAGGTTAAGCAGAGCCGGATCCCGGAATCGCTAGATTTATACTTCGGAGGACTGTCCTCCCTGCCCCCGAGCACAGGACTGTCCATAGTCAGACCAGTTAATTAAAGGCGGCGGACGGGATACAGTCCCTCTGTCATAAAAACTTTCAAGCGAAGTCCTTCTACCGTCACGCTACCGTCTAGGGGCGACTCAGTTGATGGCAGGAAAGAATTTCTTTCTTCTTCATGTTAGTAAAATAAGAAATTACTACTTAAAAATTAAATTAAGCGTTAAAGCTGCTGTCATTATGAGATGAAAACTTAGACTTGACGAGGAGCAGACGTCGACATCAAAGCGCACTTGCGGCGGAGAAAAGGAACTGGGGCGGTTGGAGGGTCGACGCCGAGATGGCCTACACAGGCGCGAGCTGGTCTCATGGTGCCACGCATGCATGGTCCTGTCTCGGCACCGACCCTTCAGAAAATTTTAGGCTCCCGCTTGGTCCTAGTACCTCCGGCGCTGTCCCACTAGTGTGAATGAGTGATAGAGACTTAGTCCAGGAAGATCTTGCCCGTCCAATCCAAGATCAAGGCATCCAGGGGTATTGAGCCCCGAACTGGTGTTCTGCAGCAGTACTGGTGCAACTGATGATTGTCTGGGGGTGTAAAGAGGTCCACCTCTAGGGTGACCTATCTTCTGAACACTGTCAGTAGGACTTGCTTGTTCAGAGTCCATTTGAGATGGCTCCCACTGATCTTGCCGAGTGCATCTGCCAAACCATTGTCTTTGCCTGGCAGGTGGACAGCTGACAGGGAGACCTTGAGGGAGTAGGCCAGACTCCAGACCTTGATGGCCTCTGTGCACAGGACAGAGGACCTGGACCCTCCCTGTATGTTTATGTAATACATGGTGGTTGTGTTGTCTGTTCTGACCTGAACCACCTTCCCCTACACCAATGTGACAAATGATTGTAGTACTAGTAGCACTGCTCTGAGCTCCAGCAGGTTTATGTGCAACAGAGATTCCTGCTTGGTCCATGCGGTCCCCTAGGTGGGCTCCTCCACATCCGTGGTCAGCACCACAGTCGGAGACTGTTGCAGGAAATGGACCCTCATCCTGAGGCTGTCCTTGTCCTGCCACTATTGCAGGACTTGTATCAGTGTGAAGGTCACTGGTACTACCCTGGCCAGAGAATCCCTCCTCTGGGACCAAAAGGACCTGAGGTGGAACTGGATATCTCTCATCTGAAACCTAGGACTGCAGCAGTGGCTGCAGCCACATGGACCAGGAGCTGGAGAAAATGCCTTGCTGGTCGAGGGACATGCAGCCAGACGGAGGCTGCTAACTGGATAATGCTGTCCACCTTTGACTGTGGTAGGACAGCCTTTCCCCAAACTTTGTCCAGCTCTGCCCCTATAAACTCCAGGAGCTGAACTGGCTTTGGAAGAGACTTCTTGAGATTTACCAGGAGCCTTAGAGACTGCAAGGTGTCCTGTGTTGTGACCAGAGATTCATCTACCTGCTGAGGAGAATGCCCCATGACTAGCCAGTCGTCCAGGTAAGGGAAGACTGACTCCTAACCTCAGATGTGCCATGACCACTGCCAAGCACTTTATGAAGGTTCTTGCTGCAGAGGACAGGCCGAAAGGCAAGGCCCTGAACTGATAATGACCTGAGGGCAGTCTGAACCTGAGGTATTTTGTTTGAGACTGCCTGATGGGGATATGAAAGTAGGCATCCTTGAGGTTCAGGGATGCCAGCCAATCCCCTTGTCTTAGAGTGGGAAGGATCAGAGCCAGGGTGACGATTTTGAATTTTGGTTTTGTAAGATGTTTGTTCAGGTATCTTAGATCCAGAATGGGTCGCCACTCCACATTGTTCTTTAAGATTAGAAAGCACCTTGAATACAACCCTTTTCCACTGTAAAGGGTATGAACAGGTGCCACTGCTCTATTTTGCAGCAAAGTAGACACCTCTGCCTCCAAGAGGGATGTTTCTGATTTAGTGGCAGGTTTGAATAGTCTTGCTCTTATTTTTGGAAATGACTTGAAGCTTAGAGCAAGACCCTGGCCTATTACTTCCAGGACCCACTTGTCTGTGGTAATGGTTTTCCATGCCTGGAAGTAATAAGCCAGCCTGCCTCCTACTGGGGAAGGGGAGGCAACCTGAACAATCACCTCAGGGAGTCTGCTTGGCAGGAGTCTTGGGCCGAGGGCTAGGTCCACCACAGCCAGTACCCCTTCTGCCTCTACCCAGGAAGTAGCCTCTTTGCTGCTGGCAGGCAGGGAAGGCCTGGGCCTGATAAAAAGGCCCCTGATAAGGTCTGCCACTGCCTCCCCTACTTTGCTGTCGTTGAGGAGTGGCAGCCCTCTCTTTGGCTGCAGCACTCTTGTAAGCCACTCTGTATTCATCCATCTTTTTCATGTATGTCTCAGTTTGTTCCCCAAAAAGAGAATTTGGCACTAGGGGAAAATCCAAGGCCTTAGTTTGGGTTTTTTGAGAGGTTAGTGCATCTTAACCATGTAAATCTCCTTTGAGATACAGCAGTGACCATGATTCTGGAAGCACTATCGTTAGTATCCACAGCCATGTGGAAATGGTATTTAGCTGCTTCAACTCCATTCTTAGCCAACTCCTCTAGGGCAGATGGAGGAGCTTTGCTGGCCAATTCTTGGACAGATTCCTACAAGGACATTTGGTACCTGGAAACATAGGCCATGTAAGAAGCTTGCCGTATGCAGGATGAAGCTCCCAGGTATCCTTTTTTAGCCAGGGAATCAATTTTCATAGAGTCCTTCTTGAGGGGGATGTGAAGCCAAGGGAATGCCTGCTATCTCACAAGCAGCAGCCTGGACCACCCCTTCATGATTACAGTTGTCAAACAGGAATTCAGTGCAATTGCCAGCCAAGGAATACCTCCTGTCCAATTTCTTATCCACAGGTGGTACAGACGTTAGGGTGTGTAGGATTTTCATGGTCTGCCTCTCTAGAGACTTGTGGATGGGGATCAAAAGTTTCTTGGAATCAGGCACGTCCATCATCTCTACATAGTCAGGCTCTTCCTCAGAAGCTTCCTGGGCAGGGAGCTCCAAAGCTTCTGCTACCTTTTTTTATAAAGGCATAATGGGAGGCTGGGTCCCTGAGGGACGAGGAGGGGACTCAGGATCCAGGTGTTCTGGTGAAACCTCAGGCTCAATGGGCTCACCAAAATCCTCCTCCTCTTCATCCTCTTCCTCTCACTCCTGTTCATAAAAAGGTTCAGACCCAAATGAACTGGAGGAAATACAGTACCCGGTGTTTGAACCGGAGTTTGGGTTGTTGAGCGCTGACCCAGTTCGCCTGAATCGGTCTGCAGAGACTGGATAATTTTAATGGCTTTTGCTATTTCTTCCATGGCTGGAGCCACAACCGTATGTTTTTGGGGTTCCGAACTGGCGTTTTTCTCCTCTTTTTTGTCGCAGGCATTTCAAGGCCTGAGTCAGCAGCTCTTTTACTTGCGGAGGCTTCGCCCTGGTCAGAGGGCACCCCCTCCGGTTCCACCGATTTATCTTTACTGGAGGAACTGGACTGACCTTCCGTGTCAGTTGCTTTATCAGCCATTCTCTCCTGCAGTCTATTCAAATGCCTATCAAGTGCAGACTGAGGGAAATTTTTTGCAGATTTCGCAATCTGCCTGAAGGTGGCCAAACCCAAGGCAGAAAACACAGACGAGATGTGGATCAGCTTTAGCAAATGGTTCACCACACTCGGTACAATGCTGAAACCCAGTGGGACCAGTTCTTTTCTTGGGTTTCTGTGACAGAACAACAACCAAGAAAAATGTTCTTTCACACTTATCCACAGTGCATGGTTTAGACCCGGATAAGAGAAGATATTTGGTAAACAGCCGGTTTAGCAGCTGTGGAGAATTTTCTTACTAAAGGTCTACCGGTCCCTCAACCAGAAAATTTTACAACAGACACTAGAATTTATTACCTTAAAAGTAAAGAAGAAAATCTTCGGTTTCCTCCTGGTTGTGAAAACTGATCAGAAACCGGAAAACTTACCGGAAGGTAGAAACCCTAGTCTAGTCTAACCTGTAACCAAAGGACAGAGGTGTGAAAATTAAACTAAAACAAATGGTGGATATAAAAAACAACAAAACTTGTACTTCAACCGAAGGAGCTGAGGAGAGATCTCTGAGGCAACTTCACAGGCAGGCGGAGTAAAGAATGAACAGGTTACTCATCTGTAACAGTAGTTCTAGGAGTGGTATATGTTGTTCATCTACACTCTTTGGCATGTCCCTTTCCACTTTAAATCCAACCAGAAGTCTTCAAGCTGGCTTCTCCCACCCAACCGAGTGGTATGTACCTCAGTTCCACCCCATGACGCCAGATCTTAGCCCGCTGGAAGCCAGGTTGTGTGTGTCCGCAGCCGGGGAGGTCGGGTTGGTCTGTGTGGATGAACAACATGTACCACTCCTAGAACTACTGTTGCAGGTGAGTAACCTGTTCTTATAGGAGCGTGGATATGTTGTTCATCCACAATGTTTGGCAGACTCCTAGCAGTTCTCCTAGAGGAGGGAGGCAAGGTGCACACCTCCTACTTAGGGAACAGAGATTGGAGAACTGAGGCCCCAAAACCAGCATCCCGGCGTGACTCAAGCTCGATGTGGTAGTGGGTGATGAAGGTGTTTGCTGACTTCCAGGTAGCAGCCCGACAAATTTCCTGGATGGAGACATCCCTGGAAGCAGCCACCGATGCAGCAGTATGACGGGCAGAATGAGCTCTTATCCCTCTGGGAGGCTCCTTGCCTGCCAACTCATAATACAGACCTATGCATGATGTAATCCATCTTGCAATAGTCCACTTCGTGTTGCAGATCTGCCAGAAGCAGCTTCAGCGTAGGTGACAAACAGCTGGCAAACCTCTTCCCCAAATTTCCGCTGTCCTCTCCTTATAGTAGAAGAGAGAGCACACCTCAGGTCCAAAGTATGGAGCCTGTACTCGGCCTCCGAGGTGTAATTAGGGTAGTATACTGGCAGAGTCAACACCTGGTTAAGGTGAAACTCTGACATCACCTTCAGAAGGAATTTCGGGTGGGGGCGTAGGACAACATTGTCCCTGTGGAAGATCCAATATGTGGAGTCCACCGAAAGCACCTGGAGCTCCCCCGTCCTTCTGGCAGACGTGATAGCCACCAGGAAGGCCGTCTTCCACAACAAGTGTGACAACTCACACTTGTGCATTGGTTCGAACGGCTTGCCCATGAGCTTTGCCAGTACCAGCAGTAGATCCCATGGAGGTGGAGGTTCACGCACCGGAGGGGATATGTGATCCAGGCCTTTGAAAAAGCGCCCGACCTCTGTCTCCTTTGCCAACGTCGGCTGACGCACCGTATAGGCCATCTTGGAGGTGCAGCATAAACTAATGAAAAAAAACCTAACCCTAACTTCAGGGCATTTGAAGGCCCAGATGACCCATATAAGAAGGGTCAATTAGACAATGTCTTCACAGCTCAAACAAGGTAGTGAAGATCAAAACAGGATGAGTGAGCTCAGGGGAAGGTGGGTGGGCGTGTGAATGAGTGGTGGAGACTCTGTCCAAGAAGATCAAGAATTATGGTAAGTACATAATTTCCATATCTTCCTGGACTAAAAGTCTCCATCACTCATTCACGATAATAAGGAAGGTAGTAAGCTAAAAAAATCAACCCCGGCAGGAGGCAGGGAGACAAGAGCTCACTCAGGACAGAAGTCCATAAGGACTGTCCTGCCAAAGAAAGAGCTGTCTGGCGTGGATATCCAGAACATAGTGCTTTACAAAGGTATGCATGGAATTCCAACTCACCGCCTTGCAGATGTCTGCAACGGGTACATTACAAAACTTGGCCAGGAGGCTGCAATCGCTCTGCCAGAGTGGTGTGAACTTGGCCTTCCAACTTGGTCTGTCATCGATTAGTAGTGTCTAAGACATGCTACTAACCAAGCAGAAAACATCTCACGGCAACAGGCTGACCCAGCCGAGGCATGCTGCAAGATACAATAGTTGCTTGGATGCATATCTCTTCGTTCTCTTGATGTAGAATCGCAGAACTGTCTTAACATCCAGAGAATGAAAGGAGCACTCTCCTTCCTTCTGGAGTTAATGAAGCAAAACTTGACTAATGGTAACTGAGCCAGTGACATGTCTACTGGTTCAAGATAGACCGAAAACACGCAGAGGTGTACCTTCACTGCCGAGTATAGCAGACCTACGTTCAACAGGTCCAAGAGGCACTCCATACTTGGTGGGCAACTGATCCAGATGGGACTTGCACACCAGATGGAGAAGGGTTCTCACTTAGCCGCATAAGCCCTCCTGGTGGAAGGCCTATGCATGGCTTACAAGATGTCTGCGATGCTCTTGAAAACCTAGAGCTTCCTCACTTCCATCTCCTCCGGGCCCGACATGGAGATAACGGGAGCGCAGGCTAGGATGGACTAAAGTCCCTATGTCAGAGGGTTCACTCGTAGAGGTAGTCACCTCGGGGGAACTTCTGACAGACTGTGGAGCAATGCAAATCGTATCTGCTGAGGCCTGTCTGGGCCAATGAGAATCATCCTGCCCCCTTGTGCATACAACTTCATCAGCACCCTCTGAATTAAGGGAAGAGGAGGAAAATATACAGGGAGCGTCTTGTCTATTGCAGTGAACACATCCTGACAGAAAACACTAGAGTCTGGATTTCTGAAGCAGGATAGAGGCAGTTTTGCTTCGAGAGGGGACGCAAAAAGGACCAGGTCTGAACTGCCCCACTCGTCAAAAGCGACTGCACGAAATCTGAACTGACACATGGAGCTCGAGGTACCACTCTCACAAACTCACGGCCCTACTGCAGATAGGGTAGGGGGACACCCCACAATGCTTACTGATGTATACATCACAGCTTTGACGTCCATCCGAAGTAGGATCACTTTGTGGCAGGGTGCATCCTCCAGGACTCTGCTTATAAGATAACACTCATCTCTAAGAAATTTATGACAAGATGAGGTTCCTCCGGGCTCCACACCTGAGTGTGGAGGTCTTGACAGTGAGCCCCCCATGAGAGATTTTGTCTGAAGCTCTGTTATTTTGTACGGAGGACTGCAGATGTGTGGTCGGAGACCACTACTTGCTGCGGAGGATGCCCTAAGTCCCAGCATAGAACAGAGTCGTTTTCTGTGATGTAACAAGCCATCCGATAATGTCATTTCTCCCATCCTCTGGAACGAAACTGATGCCCTGGAGGTACCCAGGAGGGCTCCTAAGAAGAGGAGCTCTTGGGAAGATGAAACTGGCACCTTCCCTGAATCAGAGAACCTCCTGGAGAGAACAATAGAGAAGATGTGGCGACTGCTTTTTGTGTCTCTTGCCCGGATGGGCTAGCTAGGAGCCAAATGTCCAGGAAGTGAAGACTCGAATGCCAAGATTTTGGTGAACTCTTCCCTGAACAGGTACTTGTTTAACCTTCCAAGGTCAACTAATGGGCGCAAGCCGCCAGTTAACTTGGAATCAGAAGCAATGGAAATAGGAACCTGTGCTCCATTCCGCTGTGGAATAACTTTTACTATCCAGTTCCCGCAGAGGCCCCGTATCTTAGAAGCGGAGAGAGTGTGACTGAGAGGCGGACAGACTGGGCTGCCATCTGGGTGGAAGGTCTGGGGAAATCTGCGAAATTGGGAGAGTATCCCTCTCAGACAATCCTGATGACCTATAGGTCCACTGTAATGGATTTCCACTGGTTGTAAAACATAATTAGACGCCCCTCCTACTGCCGAGAGGCACCCCCCCAGACAACTGGGGTGGGACCTGGGCTGGATCCACAGAGATTGGCATAGGGTGCTTTTGGGCCTTGTTCCCACTGCTGCATTCTCTTCTTGGCTGAGGGGTTGGTTCCTGAAAAAAAAGCACCTAGGCCTCTACCTTGAAAGGACTGCCTGTTACGAGGATGTCGTGTTGTTTAAATGGCAGCCCTATTATTCTGAGTGGCCTCTAGAGATCAACCGGAGTGCCGAACAGACAAGCACCATCAAGGAGACATTAACCATCCACTGCCAGCAGCAGCTGCATTAAAGGCAGAGATGTAGGTGTCCATAAAAGCTTTCAGCTGATTACTGGGCTAGATGCCCCTAGCAATGGAGTGTTGCATTTTGAGAGGCTCTTGACCATTACATTGAGTGTGTTCCACAGGGTGTACTCATACTGAGGAATGTAGGAACTCAAGACGTAGAAGTCTACTTTGGTCCACAAATGAAGACTGAAATGTTATGGTGGACCCCATATCCTTGAAGAAAAAAATGAAATTTACATACCTACCATAATTCTTCATCTTCCTGGAAGAAGTCTCCACCACTCATTCACACTAATGGGACTACGCCAGAGGCGCCAGGACCCAGTAGGAGACAAAAACCTTCAGGAGGGCCGGCATCTAGGTAGGGCCATGAGGAAGCAGCACTGCGAGCAGGGCTCGCGCCGTATAGGCTCTACCTCGGTGTCGACCCTCCTACTGCTTCAGTACCTTTTTTACCGAGGAGGTGCAGCGTAAAGAAACCTAATGTCGGACATAAGATAGTCCGAATGACCCGTGTAAGAAGAAAAAATTACTCACCATAGTAATGTTGCTTCTTCTAATGGAGTCTTGCTGTATTCTGACAATCTGCAATTAGCCTCAGCACTTGAACTGCCCCAGAGAGGAAGGGGTTAACTCTATGCCAAAGCATAGAACGTTGAGCTCGAGCTCGGTTTTCAAACCTCTGCCCCTGGTACATTCCAGTGTAACAGTCAGATTCTTATGAGCACTAATACTGACTAACTAAATTAAGAAATTGTTTTTATTTTTGTTTTGAAAACCATATGCAACAAAAAGACTCAGGTCAAGAACCCCAAAAAGAAAACCTTATGTAGACAGTGGTATCAAACTGAACAATATAATAAAACAAGACAGCCCCAAACTTAACTAGAATGGGTTCAAAAGGTACACCTCTGGGGTGCAACACTGCACCTGCCAACCCACATCCAAAACCACAGAGGTTCTGAGAGGGGAAGAAGGGTAGGAGGTCAGAATACAGCAAGACTCCATTAGAAGAAACAACACTACTATGGTGAGTAATTTTTTCTTCAAACAACATGAAGTCTTGCTGTATTCTGACAATCAGCAGACTACCAAGCAGTACATCCATGGAGGAGGGGACTACAGAACCTACTTAGGGAATAGGCTCTGCAGCACTGCAGTGCCAAATCTAGCATCACTCTTGGCTTGAGTATCCAGACAGTAAGCTTGGTGAATGTGTGAGCATTTTTCCAGGTGGGTGCTTTACAGAGTTCCAGTAGTGGATGTCTAGCTGCTGCCAAAGTGGCAGCAGTACCCCTGGTCAAGTGTACCCTCAGGCCTGATGGAGGCTCTTTGCCCAATTTAGAGTAACAGAACTGGATACAAGAAACAATCCATCTAGCTATAGTTCTTTTAGTGGCAGGTTTGCCATTGCCTACCTCACCATAAGTGAGAAACAACTGAGAACAGCCACCCCGGTGGGCCTTAGTATGGTCCATATAATAGCTTAATGCCCTTTGTACATCCAGATTGTTGCAGCCTTCACTCACCTGACGAAGAATGATCAGTAAAAAACACAGGCAGAGACATGGACTGATTGAGGTGAAAATTTGAAACCACTTTGGGAAGAAATTTCCTATTGGTCCCGAGGACCACCTTGTCCTTGTGGAAGGCAATAAAGTCAGGCTCTACAGACAGAGCCCGTAACTCACTGATTCTCCTGGCAGAAATAACTGCCACCAGGAACACAGTTTTCCAAGTCAAATACTTTAGCTCAGCTGAAGACAAAGGCTCAAAAAGGGGTCTGCATAAGCTGTGCAATACAGATATTCAGATTCCAGGCAGGAGTTGGCTCCCTAAAGGGATGATTGAGATGGATCAGACCTTTAAAGAACTTACTGAACACAGGCTGAGAAGCAAGGGAAGGTACCTTCCCTGCAGAAGGAAAAGCAGAGACAGCTGCTAAGTAAACCTTAAGAGTGGCAGGCCTGAGGCCTAGGCCATTCAAATGGACCAAACAGTCCAAATCAGTGGGAATACCAGCAGAATCTGGTTGTAAGTCTTTCGGAG
Organism: Neoceratodus forsteri; assembly: GCA_016271365.2. Classification (NCBI taxonomy): domain Eukaryota; kingdom Metazoa; phylum Chordata; order Ceratodontiformes; family Ceratodontidae; genus Neoceratodus; species Neoceratodus forsteri. The sequence goes on along the minus strand of CM028130.1, from coordinate 1,056,160,176 downwards.
AGCACCAGATGCTGAAGCTTTTTCATTTGGAGTCATAAGTTTTTCTGGTAGGTTTACAAGAAACCTTTAAAATATCCAAACCCCCTTGAGAGAGATGCAATCCTGCATATTCTAGCTCTTCAAGAGCCATGCTTTGAGTCTGAGAGACTGGAAATTTGGGTACCAAATTCTGCCCTGGGAGGATGACAGGAGGTCGTGCCTCCTGGGAAGACAGAGAGGGATTGTCACTGCCAAGGACAGCAGCAGAGGGTACCAGGGTTGCCTAGCCCAATCCGGAGCCACTAGTTTAACTGTGCAGGGCTGAGACCTGATCTTTATCAGTACCCTGAAAATCAGAGGAAAAGGAGGAAAGGCATACAGAAGCCTGTCTGTCCAATCCAACAGGAGAGCATCCTGAGGAACAGACAACAGAAGAGAGGGAGCTGATGATTGTCTGGGGCTGCAAAGAACTCTATCTCTGGCGTGCCCCATCTCTTGAAGATGATCTGAAGAACCTGATAATTCAGGGTCCACTCGTGGTAACCCTGAGAGATCCTGCTAAGGGGGGGCCGGCCAGTACATTGTCCTTCCCTGGCAGATGCACTGCTACCAGAGAGGCCTGAAGGGAGTATGCCAACGACCATACCTGCATGGCCGTGGACAGAGTGCCCCCTGCTTGTTTATGTACCACATGGTAGTGGTGTTGTCTGTCCTGACCTGCACCACTTTCCCTTGAACTGATTCTGAGAATGCCTGAAGGGCTAAGAACACAGCCCTGAGTTCCAGAAGGTTGATGTAGACAAGAGACTCCTGCTGAGACCAAGTGCCCTGAGCAGTGAGGTTCCCCAAATGAGTTCCCCACCCCAGAAAAGATGCATCTGTTGTGAGAACAGCTGAAGGTGTCTGGTGGAGAAAGGGAACTCCCTGCCTGAGGTTGCCCTTGTCCAGCCACCACTGGAGAGCCTGGACAAGAGACTGAGTCACTGTATCAGTTTGGTCAGTGGGTCCCTTTTTTGAGACCAGAAGGCCCCGAGGTGAAACTGGATGTTCCTCATTTGGAACCTGGCTCCCTGCACTACTGCAGTGGAGGCTGCCATGTGGCCTAGAAGTTGAAGAAAGTGCCTGGCTTGCCGAGACACACAAGGTTTGAAAGAGGCTGCCAGATATTTGAGGGCCTGCACCCCTGAGAGGGGAAGAAAGGCCTTTGCCTGAATGGTATCCAGCTTGGCCCCTATGAAGGTGAGAAGCTGAACCAGTTCTAGTACTGACTTGGAAAGACTGATGAGAAATCCTAGAGAACCCAGAAGCCTCCGGGTAACAGCCAGAGCTGACTTGACTTGGTCTGAGGATTGGCCTACAATGAGCCAGTCATCCAGATAGGGAAATATGGAAATGCCTTGCCTTCTGAGAAGGGCCACAACCACTGCTAGGCATTTTGTAAATACCCTGGGAGCAGATGTCAGGAAAAAGGGCATTGCTCTGAATTGGTAGTGACCTGAGGGCAACTCGAACCTGAGGTACTTTCTGTGAGAATCCCTGATAGGGATGTGGAAATAGGCATCCTTGAGATCCAGAGAGGCTAGCCAGTCTCCTGGTCTCAGAGAGGGAAGAATGCTTCCCAAAGTCACCATCTTGAACTTTGGCTTTAAGAGATGTTTGTTCAGATATCTTAGGTCTAGGATGGGTCGCCACTCCCCAGTCTTTTTTGGTGTAAGGAAGTACCTTGAGTACAATTCTTTCCCTCTGTGCAATAGAGGCACCTGCTCCGCTGCTTTTAGGAGCAACACGGAAGAAACCTCTACCTCAAGAGCAGCTGTTTCCAGAGGTATGGAATGCTTGAAGGACTTTGCTGTTACTTTGGGAAATCTTCTGAAGCTGAGAGCAAGTCCTTGGCTTACCACTTCCAGGACCCATTTATCTGAAGTGACAGATCTCCACTCCTGGAAAAAGTAAGCCAGCCTTCCCCCCACTGGAACAGAGGAGGCGACCCGGTCTGACAAATCAGGTGTCTGGTTGGCAGGAGTCTTAGCTTGAGAGGTGGATTCAGCCCTGCTCATCCCCCTTCTACCTCTCCCTCTGAAGAACCCCCTCTGCTGAAAAGCAGAAGAAGCCTAAGCCTGGTAAAAAGGCCTGTGAAAAGACCTGCTCCTGCCAGCCCTAGTCTGCGGCTTTTGAGGAGTGGCCTGCCTTTCCTTGGCCACTGCACTCTGGTATGTGGTCCTATATTCATCCATTTTCTTCATAAACTCCTGTGTTTGTTGTCCAAACAGAGAGTTCTGTGTGACAGGACAATCCATGGGCTTAGCCTGGGTGTCCTATGATAAGGCTAGTACATCTGAGCCAGGTGAATCTCCTAAGGGAGACAGATGTAGCCATGACCCTTGAAGACACATCATTCGAGTCCACAGCAGCATGGAACTGAACTTTGGATGCCTTGATGCCATCTGCAGCTACCTGCTCCAGCTCCTTGGCTAGCTGGGGAGGGGCATTCTTAGCTGGCTCCAGAAGTGTATCCCACCTTGACTTCTGGTACCTAGCCACATAGGCCATATAAGAGGCCTGCATGAGTCCCAAAGAGGATGCCAAATACTTTTTTTTAGCCATGGCATCCACCTCCCTGGAATCCTTATCTGGGGTGTGAGAAGCCAAGGGTATGTTAACCTTGTCACTAGCAGCAGCATGCACTACCCCAACATGGCTGCAATGGTTATATAGGAATTCCATCCCAGTGCCTGACAGCACATATTTTCTGTCCATCTTTTTATCCACAGGAGGTACAGAAGTGGGGATCTGTAAAATTTTTTGTCTATTTCCCCAAAGATTTATGGAAGGGAATAGACAGTCTCTTTGACTCTGGGATATCCATCATCTCCACAAAGTCAGGCTCGTCTTCCTCTTCAGAAGCTTCCACAGCTGGGAGCTGAAGAGTTTCTGCCACCTTTTTGTAAAACAAAAAGTGTGAGGGGGACTCAAAGTCTGGGAGGAGAAACACTGGTAGGCCTGTCTGGGGAGATGTCAGGCTCTACTGGCTCATCTAGGCCTCCAAAATCATCATCTGATTCACAGTCTGGATTTCCTTCCCATTCAACATCATAATAAGCCTCTGGATCATAATCCGACCTGGCTGGACCCAGCCGTCTTCCAGAGGGTGCTGGTTCGGTTGGAATAGGGCAAAGCGATTGAACTATACTGATCGCCTTTGCAATCTCCTCAGCGGTTGCGATCTGTAGGTTCGGATCCGAACCAACAGACTTTCTTTTACGCTTTGCAGAAACCGATCCCTCCGAATCGGATTTTCATTTGCCTGAGGAGGTATCGCCTGTTTCAGCAGGCACCTCTTCAGGTTCGGTAGGAACTGAACCGGGCTGGCCATCCAGGTCGGCGGATTTTTCGGTCGCTTTTTCCTTACGCCTAGGTAATCTTTTTTTTTTTTTGTACTTTCTGTTTTTCCCACTTCTCTCCTCAGCTCCAGTCTCCTCGGGAGTACCTAGGAGTCATCCAACTATGGTTTGCTCCTACCTGGTCAATCCTCCGTCGCCCATGTAGCCTCAGTTTGCCCCCAGGGTGGGGACGGGGTGGGCTCCAACACACCAGAATTCTCTGGCGGCATCAGTCGGGAGGATGCCAGGAGGGCGGCAATCGTGGGCAAGGTCTAGTTCTCCATCTCCGCCGGAGCTGAAGGTTTTTTTTTCCTTTTTTCCTGGGAGTGGCCAGCGCCCCGACGTCAAGGCCTCACCGATGTCTGCCACTCCCCGCCCCTTCGCTACGCTTCTCTGGTGCTTGCTATATATCCAGCTTCCGCCAGAGGTCAGCCGAGCGCCGAACAGGGACCCCTGTCCCTCCCAAGAGAGGAGAGCTGTCCTCTGGACGCTCAATCCTCTCCCTCCCCTGCCAATCCTCAGCAACCCGGGCTCATTCCCGAACCCGGGTTGCCGGCGTGGTGCAAGGTGTGGCGTCCAGTGCCTCAACCCTCAGTGCCACCGGGCTGGCTCCTAGCTAATCTTTTATCCAACGTAGCTTTAGAGAAATTTTCACAAATTTGGCAGTCTATTTTAAGGTGGTCAAACCCCAGACAGTAAACACAGACGAGGTGAGGGTCAGCCTTAGCAAAGGCCTCCCCACACTCTGTGCAGTGTTGAAACCCAGTGGGACCGGTTTTCTTTTTGGGTTTCTCAGACATTGCCACAGAATAATGTTACCCTAAAAAGTGTTCAAGCCAGGTAACTACAAAATCTTTTGGTCACCAACTGGTTCAATGGTTGTGGAAAAAACGGAATAAGACCTCGTTTTTTTTTTTAGACCAAAAGATACCAGACACAAGCAAGAAACACAGAAATTAAATAATTTAGAAATTAAGTTGGTTCCCAACTGGACAGGAACTGAGAAAGAGAAAAACAATTTATTTCACAAGCCACAAATCACTATCTACCGCTGAACACTACCTGTACGGTGGACAGAGATCCGATGACCGAAAAATAAATAAATCGGTTAAGTTTTACCGACCGAATTACTATATCGAACCGAAGCAGCAAGGAGAAACTCTCCGGAAGCGTCTGCACAGTAGGGCGGAGTAAAGAATCTGATGATTACACTGGAATGTACCAGGGACAGAGGTTTGAAACGGAGCTCGAGCTCAACGTTCCATGCTTTGGCATAGTTAACTCTTTCCTCTCCGGGGCAGTTCAAGTGCTGAAGCTAACTGTAGATTGTCGGAATACAGGAAGACTTCATGTTGTTTGAAGGGTCAACAAAACAGAGTCTTCACAGCCCAGCCATCAAGGGAGTGAAGATCACAAACAGATAAGTGAGCTCGGGGGCGGGCGTGTGAATGAGTGGTGGAGACTTTGTCCAAGATCATCAAGAATTACGGTAGATATGTAATTTACATATCTTCCTGGACATAAAGTCTCCACCACTCATTCACACTAATGTGAGAGTACCGAGCTAAATAATCCCCCGAGACGGGTGGCAGGAGAGAGGAGCTCACTTAGAACAGAAGTCCATTAAGGATTGTCCTGCCAAAGGACTGATACTGCCTGGCATGGACGTTCAATGCATAGTGCTTTACAAATGTGTGCTCGGAGCTCCAAGTGGCCGTATTGCAGATGTCCGCAATGGCCACATTATGAATTTCTGCCAGAGAGGCCAAGACTGCTCTGGCAGAATGAGCGTATACTCTACCTTCTAGCTTAACCTGTGCCATGGAGTAGCACTGATGGAGGAATGCCACTAGCCATGATGAAATACACCTGATAGCAACAGGCTGTCCCAGCCGGGCCGTGCTAAAGGAGACAAACAGTTGTTTAGAAGTATGCATTTCCTTAGTCCTGTCTAAGTAGAACTGCAAGGCTCTCTTCACATCCAGGGAATAAAATTCATAATAAATATGGCAATGGTTCCATTTCATGTCAGGCAGCTAAAGTATGGAATATTCTACCCCCTCCAATAAGATCTCTCGAAGACCACATGATTTTTAAAAATGAAATTTTGAAACTTCATAAAATAGAATGTAGTTGTATATGATTATGTATGGGAAATCCTTATTGTGAAACCTTGTATTTTTTGTTTTGTATTTGTGTCTTAATGTATTGTTGGATATTGAAATGCCGTGTATTGCGTACATTTTGTATTTATTTGATTAATGTTATATGTTTAGATGTAATTAAGTCAAATATAAACAGGACTATCTTGAGAACAGGATTGTATAATCCTAATGATTAGAATTTCCTGTATAAAAAGGAAAATTACGTACCTACCGTAATTCTTGATCTTCTTGGACGAGTCTCCACCACTCATTCACACTAGTGGGATTGGCCGGAGGCACTAAGACCCATCGAGAACAAACTTTTGCTGGAGGGTAGTATGAGAGGCTGAGCGCCCTTGAGACCTGGCCTTATGAACATGGCAGCTCGGTAATAATAACCATCTCGGCGACCCTCCAACCGCCTCAGTACCTTTTTACCAAGGAGGTGCAGCGCAACTAACGAAAAGGGTAAACCAATATTAAAAACGGACATAAGATAGTCCGATGATGACCCGTGTAAGAAGGGTCAGCAAAGAAGTCCTCACGGCCCAAAGATTTGAGGGAGAAGACCAACACAGCGGTGAGCTCGGGGATGGAGGGAGGGAGGCAGAATGAGTGGTGGAGACTGCCCAAGAAGATCAAGAATTACGGTAGGTAATGTAATTTTCCTATCTTCCTGGACATAAGTCTCCACCACTCATTCACACTAGTGGAGAGTACCAAGCTGATAATCCCCAAAAGGGCGTGCAGGAAAGCCAGAGCTCACGCGCCTAAGATAGAAGCCCATTAAGGATAGTTCTGCCGAATGCGGAATGCCGCCTGGCATGAACATCCAGTGCATAGTGTACAGTATGCACTGAGGCTCCAGGTAGCGGGCGTTGCATATATCTGCAATTGGGAATTGTGCAATTTCAAGCTAGGGATGCCACGACCGCCCTAGTAGAGTGAGCTACCTCTACCTTCTAATTTAACTTGAGCCATGGAATAGCAATGACGAAGGCATGCCACTAACCATGAAGAGATACATCTAATAGCGACAGGTTGACCCAGCGGGTGTCGCTGAAAGAAACGAACAGTTGCTGAGTCTTACGAACATCCTTGGTTCTATCTAAATAGAACCCAAGCTCTCTTAACATCCAAGGAATGAAGAGCTCGTTCCCTTCATTTTGGAAATTAGCAATGTAAGCAAGAGTACCAGAGGTTGGTTCAGATGGAATTCTGACACAACCTTGGGAAGAAATTTAGGATAGCTACGGAGAACTACCTTGTCCTTATGGAATACAGTAATGGAGGGTCCGTAACCAGTGCATGTATCTCAGAGACCTAAGTGCTGAGGTAATGGCCACCAGGAAGGCAGTCTTCCAGGTAAGAAATTTTAACTCACAGGTAGCTAAGGGTTCGAAAGGCTTCCGAGTGAGCATGTCCAGCACCAGGTTAATGTCCCAGGCTGCAACTGGACGCTTAACAGGGGTCTGGTATGGAGAATCCCTTAAGAAATCTCTTCACCATAGGTAACTGAGCCAGAGTTAAGGAAGAAACCGCTCATGGAACGCTGAGATGGCACTAAGGTGAACTTTAACTGTGGAGTATTGAAGACCTAAGTTTGATAGGTCCAAGATACTCAGAACCTTGCCAGGAGGACAGGAAAGGTTCCAAGAGATTTTGCACACCAGAGAGAAAACGCTTCCATTTGGAGCGTCGTTCAATGGTGGCTGGCTTCCGAGCAGCCAGAAGGATGTCTGAGACTCTACGAGAGCGTTGAACCGATTCACTTCTATCTCTTCAGGAGCCAAGCATGAAGGTGAAGTGATTTCAGGTTGGGATGGACCAACGAACCCTGAGTCAGAAGACTGATTTGCAAAGGAAGTGGTCTCAGAGGCTGCCAACATACTTTGAGTAGAGAAACCATAGTTGCGAGGCCAGGAAGGAGCAATGAGAATCATCTTGGTCCCCTGAGACTCCGAACTTGAGGGAGTACTCTCTGGATTAGAGGAAGTGGTGGAAAGGCGTAAAGCGTTTTGTCCACACGAGCCTGACGCATCCTGACAGAAAATGCCAGGCCCTGGATTTCTGGAGCAGAAGAGAGGCAGTTTTGCGTTGGTGGGGATGCAAAAGGTCCAGGTCTGGAGTCCCCACTCTTTGAACAGGGACCGAGCTACGGCTGGATGAGAGACCACTCGTGAGGGTCTGCCTCCGTTCTGCTGAGGTGATCTGCTAGGTCGTTTTGTATACCTGGCAGATAAACCGCTTGAATCAGAGACTTGTGCTCAAGCACCACTCCCACCCCTCATTGCTTCCCTGCAAAGGGATAAGAATGAGCACCGCCTTGCTTGTTGATGTAATACATCACTGCTTTGTTGTCCGTTTGAAGGAGAATGTTCTTGTGACAAAGGACATCCTTCAGAGCTCGGATTGCATGAGGACCGCTCTCATCTCCAGGACATTTATGTGAGATGAGTTTGAACTGAGTCCATACACCTTGAGTGTGGAGGGAGAGACAGTGAGCTCCCCATCCCATTAGCGATGCATCTGTGGTGATGGAGATCTGATGATCCGGGGAGCAAAGGGAATCCTTCCAGGAGATTGCTCTCTTGAGACCACCAGGTGAGAAGACCTTGAAGGGCTCCGTCACCTTGATGGGATAAGACTGGGGTGAGAGGTGGGGACCACTGGTGGAGAGCATCCACTGGGTGGTTCTCATGTGCAGTCGGGCCAGAGGGACAGTGAGACCGAGGCAGCTGAGACCCAACATGCGTTGCATCGAGAGAGCTGTAACGATTGGTTCTCCCTGATGTAACGGGCCATCTGAGAAGGATGTCGAGTCTTCTGTCCTCTGGAAGGAAAGCCTTCGCTGAAGAGGTGTCTAGAAGCGTCCCTATGAAAAGAGCCTCTGGGAGGGTTGCAGTTGAGATTTTTCAAATTCAGCAGAACCCCATGGGCGTGAGAAGGCGAAGTCGTTTGCACGGCTTCCAAAGTCCCTTGGCCGGAAGGGCTTGCTAGAAGCCAATCGTCCAGGTAGGGAAACACTCGAGTCCGACTTTCCTGAGATGCGCCATGGAGAACTGCACAACACTTTGTAAAACTCATGGCGCCGAGGATAGCCCAAAGGGCAGGACTCTGAACTGATAATGCTGACCCAAAGCTACAAACCTGAGGAATTTGCGGTGGGTGGGTGGACGAGGATATGCTGGTAAGCATCCTGCATATCAGAGAGGCCAGCCAGTCGTGCTGATGCAGCAAGGGTAACAGGGTACCTAGGAAATCATCTTGAATTTCTCCCTGGGAGGAATTTGTTTAACTTTCTGAGGTCTGAGATGGGCGCATCCCCGAGATTTCTTTGGAACCAGAAAGTAATGGGAATAGAACCCTGTGTTTCGCAGATGCGGGGCACCAGTTCTATTGCCCTGTTGTTCAGAAGGCCCTGGATCTCCGTGGTGAGGAGATCTGACTGAAAGCCGACAACCTGGGTTATAGTGTGGGAGGACAATTCGGGGGGTTCCAAGAAATTGAGAGAGTAACCCTCGATTATCCGAAGAAACCCATTGTCTGAGGTTATGGACTTCCACTGGTTGTAAAGTACATCAGGCGACCTCCACCAGAGAGAAAGTTCCACCCGGGCAGAGAGATGGAACTTGGGGCCAGCGACTCATAAGGTAGCGCTGGAGCTTTAGGTCCTGCGCTCTGCTCACGTCTTCTTTTGAGGTTGGGCAGGTTGGCTTTTATGGAAGCTTCCCTGCCTCTGCCTCAGAAGGACTGGCGACTATGAAACTGACGTCTGTTCACATGCCCCAAGAGGGGCAGGCGGAGGTCTGGCCAACTAATGGCCGATCTAGTCTTCTGAGTGGCCTCTAAGGCTTGCTCCACCTGAGGGCCAAAAAGAAAGGAGCCATCAAGGCAGCGCCATCACCTGCTGCTGAGCATCATTCGTGAAGCCAGAAGTACGCAGCCAGGAATGGCGCGAGTACAAATCGCGGCTGCTGAGCGAGAAGCAGTGTCGAAAGCATCCATGGCGGCTTTGACCTGTTGGTTATTGGACTCAATACCTCTAATAGCGGTCAGAAGACACCGACTTGGAATCCGAATCTGGAAGAGCTTCAACCATTCTTTTCATAGAGTGCCACAGGATATACTCATACTGAGAAAAATAGCCTTGATAACTGGCATACGCATACTTAGAGTGGAGGCAGCAAGACTCTCTTACCTAATGTATCAATCTAAGAGACTCTTTGTTAATAGATTAGAAGCTGTAGTAGTTTGAGGAAGAACACTGTCATTCTCTGCCAGGACTACAATAGGATCCATAAAGGCTTGGGATGCCAAAATGGGGCGATCCTTGGGAGCTGAATACTTCTTATCAATGGATTTAGCCACTGAGGGAATAAGAGCAGGGTTATTCCATACCATTTGAGACAGCGTCTCGAAGGAAGGCTGAATCGGAGAGTCAAATCGTAAGGGATCTCCGAGCATGAAGATACTAGAGTCTTAATATCTTCCCAGGATCGATGTCTGTAAGTCTGGAGAGAAAGAGTGGATCCCAGGTTCTTCAACAGAGACTTAAAGGACAGGTCCTCGACCACAGGCTCTGTAGCAAGAAAGATCCTGTTTCCTCCACTTCATCACCCAACCCGAAGGTCTGGGTCAGAGCTCAACATCATCTCCTGATGGTCCAGAAAGGACTGTTTGGACAGGAAAGGTGAAATGGGAGAGGAGGAAATGGCAGAAAAACAGGAGAGTCCCCAAGGCTGCAGCGCCGAGGCAGCAAAAGCAGACTGAAGAGCGGCACCGAGGCGCCACAGCGCGCCGAAGAAGGCCACTGTAAGCATCGCGCCCAGACGGCCGCGCACAAGCCAGGCAGCCTCACCCAGACGGCCTTGTGACAACATCGCAGGCAGCACGCGAGCAGGCACGCCGATCAAGACACCACCCGGCGCCCGGAGATAGCGGGCGCCACCAAGCCCCGAGACCACCACGGCGCCCATGTGGCGCCGCAGCATCAGCAACCCAGAAAGGCCGACACGGCCTGAACCCTGCAGAAGGCGCCCGGAAAGCCGGAACCTGGAAAACAAGAAGAAGGAAAAATACCAGGAGATAAGACGCCGGTGAGGCCCCTGCGCGCAACCATGTGAAACCTAACGCGAACGGTCATGCACTGAAGAGGCGCCGGGCGACTAGGAAGGATCAACCACCCTACCTGATCGGCGGAGGCCGAGGGCTCGGGGTAACCAGAGCCAGGCAGAAGAACCAACCTCCGAGCCCTCGGCTCCATAGGCGGCCCACTGATGAAACTGCTCATCTGGAGCCCTACCTATAGGCGGGTGAGGGCTCCGATGTGAGGCGGCGTTACCGGAAGCTGGAGACTCCGAAGAGAGACCGGCAACATACACGAACCGCTCGGCGCAGACAGTACCAGAGGCGACCTCGGTGATACCTTCTCTTTTTGACCTGTGGGCGAAGGAAGAGCTCGAGGCCGAGCGGCGCCGAGAATCACCGTTATATTTTATGCGGTAGGACAGCCCATCCCCAGACATCGGACTGACCGTAGTCGGAACCCCGCTGAGGAGAAGGGACCCGGACCCAGCCGGCTGACTGAACAGCTTTCATCTGATCTCCCTACCGTCTGCGACACTGCTCATGGTGACTCTGGGTCAATGGGCCGAGACTTCTTCAAATGATTAAATTTAAATATTAAGAAAATTTTCTGAAAAATAGGAATAAAACTAAGCGATACTACTATAAATAATGTTACAAAAAAACAAACTGAAAACTATCGCTAGTTTGAAGTTTGACTCGGCTCAAGCGACGGCGTCGTCACTGAAGCGCACTCGGCAATGGGGAAAAAAGGAACTGAAAGCGGTTGGAGGGTGCATTGCCGAGATGGTCATTACAGCTCGAGCCGCTCTTTCCATGGCGCCGTGTCTCATGCGCCGTCTCTCAACATACGACCCTCAGCAAAAGTTTACTCCCGATGGGTCTTAGTGCCTCGGCGCCAATCCACTAGTGTGAATGAGTGGTGGAGACTTATGTCAGGAAGATATAAGTTTTCATCATCATCATCAGAGATATTGGGTCACCTCCCTCATTCTGGAAGTTCAAAGTAGGTAGGAAGGACCAGAGGCTGTTTCAGATGGAATTCTGAGACAACGGGAAGAAAACTTAAATTGAGTCCTGAGAACACCTTTGTCTTATACAGTATGCACTGGGGGGTGGGGGGCGGGGTCTGTGACCAAAGCATGTATTTCCGACACTCTGCAGGCGGAAGTGATGGCTGCAAGGAAGGCTGTCTTCCAAGTCAGAAATTTTAAGTTACAAGTAGCTAGGGGCTTGAAAGGTTTACAGGTGAGCATGTCTAGCACAAGGTTAATGTCAAAGGGTGCTACTGGTCATCTGACTGGTGGCCTAGTGTGTAGTATGCCCTTAAGGAACCTTTCGACCAAAGGTAATTGAGCCAGAGACACAAAGTGTATGGGCTCATGGTATGCTGAGATTGCATAGAGGTGACCTTTAAAAGTAGAGTATTGCAGGCCTGTGTTTGAGAGGTCTAGAAGATACTCCAGGATTCTGTCTAGTGTGCAGGAAAAATTGTCCCAAGAGGACTTTGCGCACCAGATGGAGAACCGCTTCCGCTTAGCCATGTAGATTTTTCTAGTAGCTGGCTTGCGTGCCACTAATAGAATTTCTGAGACCGTACATGAAACATCAAATCTACTCACCTCTATCTCCTTGGGAGCCAGGCATGGAGGTGAAGGGTGCTCAGGTTGGGATGGATCACTGGGCCTTGGGTCAGCAGGTTCGTTTGAAGTGGAAGCTGTCTCGGAGAAATTTCCAATAATTTGTTGATTAATGGAAACCACTGATGAGGCCAGAATGGGGTGATGAGGATCATTCTGCCCCCCTGCGCCTCCAGTTTGAGCAGCACCCTCTGAACTAAGGGAAGAGGAGGAGGAAATACATACAGAAAGCGTCTTGTCCACCGCAGTCTGAATGCATCCTGACAGAAAATGCAAGGTTCTGGATTTATGGGGCAGAATAGAGGCAGTTTTGTGCTGAGTGGGGATGCAAAACGGTCCAGTTCTGGAGTTCCCCACTCTTGGAAGAGCGAATGCATGACCTTTGTGTCAAGAGACCACTCATGAGGACGCGTTTCCATTCTCCTGAGACGAGCTGCCAGATTGTTCTGCATTCCTGGTAGGGAGACCACTTGGATCAGAGCCTTGTGCTCTAGGCACCACTCCCACATGCTCACTGCTTCCCTGCATAAGGGGTAAGAGTATGCTCCACCCTGCTTTTTGATGTAGTACATCACTGCTTTGTTGTCTGTCTGAAGGAGAATGATCTTGTGACAGAGAATGTCCTTCAGAGCTTGAGCTGCATACAGGATGGCTCTCATTTCTAGAGCATTGATGTGGAGTTGAGACTCGTCCCGATTCCATCGACCTTGGGAGTGGAGATCTTGACAGTGAGTTCCCCATCTGAGTAGGGATGCAGCCATGGTGATGGAGATCTGGGATTCCAGAAGGGCAAAGGGAAACCCTTCCAGAGTTGTCCTCTTGAGACCACCAGGTGAGTGACCATTTTAGAAGTTCCGTCACTTTGATGTGAAAGGACTGGGGATGTGTGGTTGGGACCACTGAGTGCTGAGCATCCACTGAGTAGTCCTCATGTGAAGATGAGCCAGAGGCACAGTGAACACTGAGGATGCCATGAGACCCAGCATCCACTGCATCGAGAGAGCCCGAACCGAGTTGTTCTCTCTGATTAAGTGGGTCATCTGAAGGATGCTGTTCTTTTTGTCCTCCGGAAGGAAAAATTACTCACCTTAGTAATGTTGTTTCTTCTAATGGAGTCTTGCTATATTATGACAGTAGCAGTTTGTCCCACCACTAGAACTGCTCCGGAGGTGAAATGGTTAATACCATTCCAAAATAGAACTTTGAGCACGAGCTCTAAGAAGCAGCTCTATCTGTGTAATTTCAAACCTGAACTGTCAGATCTTTACTGAGCAAAACTCACTAAGGTCTGTGGAAGCTGTAACCTACACTCAGCCAAATGGCTACCTAAATAACAACCATTGCTGGTCCCAACACCCAAGACTCAAGTCAGGGGACCAGAACTACTAACACAATTCTAACAACATGAGAATAAAACAACAGTATAATAAAACACACACACCCAAACTCCCAAAGGGAGAAGCGCTAAAGGGCATAAATAGTGCCCACACTAAGTTACCCGCACCCACCCAAGTAGAAGTTCTGAAAGGGGCAGGCTGGGGGAGGTCATAATAGCAAGACTCCATTAGAAGAAACAACATTACTAAGGTGAGTAATTTTTCTTCAAACAACATAAATCTTGCTATATTATGACAGTAACGAACTACACAGCAGTACCTCCATGGAGGAGGGCAGAACCACTTAGGGAATAGGCTCTGAGGAACAGCTGAGCCAAACCGAGCATCTCTCCTGGCCTGGACATCAGGGAGTAATGCTTAGTAAAAGTGTGTGCCAGATTTTCCAAGTAGCAGCCTGGCATATCTCTAATATAGGGATGTCTCTGGCAGCAGCTAGAGGCGAGCTGTACCCCTGGTAGAATGAGCCCTCAAGCAGAGAGGATCTCACCCAGTTTCTGATAACAAAATTGGATACAAGAGACAATCCACACTGGCAACTGATCTCTTAGTGGCAGGTTTGCCTTCCCAACTTCACCACAGGTAAAGAAAAGCTGGAGGGATTCGAGACCTGTGACCTTTAGTCGCTCTATATAGTAACTAAGAGCTCTCTTAACATCCAGGCTAGCAACCTCCTCTCACCAGAAGAGGGTGATCAGTGAAAAATACTGGAAGGAGACAGATTGGTTAAGATGGAAATCTGAAACCACCTTAGGTAAAACTTCCTATTGGTCTAAGGACTACCTTATCCTAATGGAAGAAATAAAGTCAGTTTCACTGACAAGGCTTGCAACTCACTTGTCGTCTAGCAAGTGATAGCCACCAGAAAACAGTTTTCCAAGTTAGATACTTAAGCTCTGCGAAAACAGAGGTTCAAAGGTGGGTTGCATTAACTGGGCAATACAAACATTAAGGTCCCAGGCAGGGGCGGTTCCGAAAGGGTGGATTAGTATGGAGTAATCCCTTAAAAACTTGGAAAACACAGGGTGAGTGGAAAGAGGGATGACTTTCCTGCTGACACAAAAGCAGATACAGCTGCCAAATGGACTCTCAGGGTAGCTGGTCTGAGACCCAAGGAATTAAGATGGACCATGTAATCTAATACAATGGGCAAATCAGCAGATTCTGGAAATATTCTTCCCAGCACCAAATGGAAAACCTTTTCCATTTAGAACTATAAGTAGCCCTAGTGGAAGGCTTTCTGGAAGCCTTTAGATTTCAAGAACACCTTGAGAGAGGTGTAAATCAGCAAACTCTAACTCCTCAAGAGCCAGGCCTTGAGGTTGAGGATTGAGGTCCGGATACCAAACCCTTCCCTGGGCACAAGTTAACAGGTTGTGAATCCTGGGGAGGCAAAGGGGAAGATGGATTGTCAGTGACAGAAGGAGTGGGTACCAGGGCTGCCTGGCCCAATCCGGGGCAATCAGAATCACCCTGCAAGGCTGAGATCTGATTTTGACTAATACTTTGAATAGGAGAGGGAAGGAGGAAAGCATAAAGAACTTCCCTCCCAATCCAGAAGAAGGGCATCCAGGGGACTGAGCCCAACACTGGAGGCCTGCAACAGAACAGAGGAAGTTTGTGATTGTCTGGGGCTGCAAAAAGATCTATCTGAGGGGTGCCCCATCTGGCAAAGACTATCCCCAGCACTTGAGGATCCAGGGACCATTCGTGATGGCCCTGGGAAATCCTGCTGAGAGCATCCGCTAGGACATTGTCCTTCCCTGGAAGATGAACTGCTATGAGGGAAGTGTTCAGGGAATAGGCCAGAGACCACAACTTCATTGCCTCGGTGCACAAGGCCGAAGACCGAGTGCCCCCCTGTTTGTTGATGTACCACATTGTTGTGGTGTTGTCTGTTCTGACTTGTATCACCTTGTTGTGGACAGATGCAGAAAATGCTTGAAGAGCTAAAAAGACAGCTCTGAGTTCCAGCAAATTGATGTGGAGCAGAGATTCCCGGGGGGACCACACTCCCTGAGTGGAAAGGTTGCCCATGGGCTCCCCAACCCAGAAGGAAGCATCTGTAGTGAGAGTCAAATTGTGAGCAGGGGGAATGAAGGGACCCCAATCTTAAATTGCTCTGATCCTGCACCACCACTGGAGGCCTGGATCAAGGTTCGAGTCACTGGGACCAACTTAGAAAGGGGTCTCTTCTCTGAGGACCAATAGGTTCTCAAGTGAAACTGAATGTCTCTCATCTGAAATCTTGCTCCCTGCACAACAGCTGTGGATGCAGCCATGTGTCCCAGGAGCTGCAGAATGTCTTGCTGGTCGAGAGACCTGCAGGCTGAAGGAGGAGGCCAGAGTCACTAAATTCGTCACCCTTTCTAAGGGAAGAAAAGCTCTGGCTAGCTTTGTGTCCAACTCTGCCCCTATAAAGGCGAGTACCTGGACTGGTTCCAGAACGACTTTGGTAGATTTGCAGAAAGCCCAGGGAGGAGAAGCTGCTGGGTAACTTGCAGGTGAGATTTTACCTGTTCTGGGGACTGGCCTACAATGAGCCAATCGTCTAGATAGGGAAAACAGCAATCCTTTGCCTCCTTAAGTGAGCCACTGCCACTGCTAGACACTTTGTGAATACCCTTGGGGCAGAGGTGAGGCCGAAGGCCATTGCTCTGAACTGGTAATGACCTGAGGGTAGTTCGAATCTGAGGTACTTTCGATGGGAGCTTCTGATTAGGACGTGGAAATAGGCATCCTTGAGGTCCAGGGAGACTAACCAGTCCCCTGGCCTTAGGGAGGGTAAAATCATTGCCAGAGTTACCATTTTGAACTTTGGTTTCAAAAGATGCTTGTTCAGATATCTGAGGTCTAATATGGGCCGCCATTCTCCTGTCTTTTTTGGGGTAAGGAAGTATCTGGAATACAGACCCCTGCCCTGGTGCAGGGGAGGAACCCTTTCCACTGCTCCGAGAGCCAACAGGGTTGAGACCTCTGCTTCCAGAGCAAGGGTCTCTGAAGCACTGCAGGTAGAAAAGTCTGGTTCTCAACTTGGGAAACTTTTGAAGCTGAGAACCAGACCCTAGCTTACTATCCAGAACCCACTTGTCTGAGGTTAAAGAAGCCCAGTTCTGACTGAAGTAAGCCAGCCTGCCCCCTACCAAAGGAGAATCGGCCCTGGGCACCCCATCAGGGTGCCTGCTTAGCAGGAGCTTTAGGCTGAGGGGTGGGAGCAGGCCTGCCCACCCCTCGCCTGCCTCTGCCTCTGAAGAAGCCCCTCTGAGCATAGGCAGAGGAGGCCTGAGTCTGAAAAGCCTACCCCACTCCCCTGGGGGTATGCCTCTGAGGGTGGCTTGCCTCTCCTTAGCTTGGGCACTTTGTAAGTAGTCCTATATTCATCCATCTTTCATGTAATTCTCTGTCTGCTCCCCAAACAGAGAATTTCCCACCACAGGAAAATCCATAGCCTTAGTCTGGGTATCCTGTGACAGACTAGTACACCTGAGCCAGGCCAACCTACGAGCTACAGATGTGGCCATGACCCTAGAGGAAACATCATTAACATCCACAGCAGCATGAAACTGTACCTTAGAAGCCTCAATGCCATCAGCAGCCACCTGTTCTAGTTAAGCTAGCCAGCTGGCCATGGGCTTGCTTAGCTAATTCCATAACAGTATCCCATCTAGATTTCTGATACCTAGCACATAAGCCATATAATTTGCTTGCCTGAGTCCCAGAGAGCTGCCATATACTGTTTTTCACCATGGCATCAATCTTCCTGGAATCCTTGTCAGGAGGATGTGAAGCCAGGGATATTAACTTTATCACAGGCTGCAGCCTGAACTACTCCAACATGACTGCATTGCTGAGAAAGGAATTCTGTATCAGGACCTGACAATGTGTACCTTCTGTCCATCTTTTTATCTACAGGAGGCACAGAATTAGGAGCTTTTAAAATTTTTATTGTTTGCTTCCTAAAAGACTTATGCAAAGGAATAGACAATCTCCTAGACTCTGGAATATCCATCATTTCTACAAAATCAGGCTCCTCTTGCTCATCCACAGCTTCTTCCAAGGGAAGCTGGAGGGTTTCAGCAACTTTTTTGTAAAACATAAAATGAGATGGGGACTCAGATAGCATAGGGGGAGATTCTAGAGGTCTGTCTGGGGAAATGTCCAGTTCAATGGGTACACCCAGACCTTCCCAGCCACATTCATACTGTTCATAATCATCCTCCCCCTCCTCTGGTTCATAAAATTCCTCAACATCATATTCCTGAACCACTGGAACCGGAAGAACCGACCTTTTGCCAGATAGTGGCGGTTCGGACGGAACCTGAGACAGTGACTGGACAATTTGTATGGCTTTTGCTATCTCTGCAGCAGTTGGAGAAGGGGTTTTGGACTCCAAACCTGCTGACTTTCTTGTTTTCTTTACTGGAATTGGTTCCTCAGAACCAGCTTTTCTTTTGCCCGAGGAAGTCTCGCCCTGGCTGGCCATCCGGGTCAGCGGACTTTTTGGCCTCTCGTTCCCTGAGCCTGCCCAATCTCTTTTCCACGGTGGCTGCAGGGAAATTCTTACATATCTGGCAGTCTGACTGGAGGTGGTCAAACCCCAGACAATAGACACATGTGGTGTGTGGGTCAGCCTTGGCAAAGACTTCCCCACAGACATCACAGTGTTGAAACCCAGTGGCCGGTTTTCTTTTGGTTTCTCAGACATAATGCCAGCCTAACCAGAAAACTTTGCCTTAAAGCGGCAAAGCAGGCAAGACACCCTTATCGTTCCTAACCAAGTCACGGGTATTGGAAAAACCTAATAAAATCCGTTTTTTTAGAACCGATAAGAACCGGGAACCGCACTCTAAAATGTTAAACTTTAAAGTTAATAAGTTTTAAACCCAGCTGATCGGTTCAAAACCGAACCGATAAACTTACAAGTTCCACACAGACAAAACCTTTAATTTACTTACGATTACCACAGACAGAGCTTGAACCGAACGGTTTTGCAGTTAAAATAAAACTATTCTTGGTTGAATCGAACCGAGAAAACACTGTTTAAACCGAGAAATGAACCAAGCAGTAGGAGAAATCTCCGGATCGACTGTTCACTGAGGCGGAGTAAAGAATCTCACAGTTCAGGTTTGAAATTACACAGATAGAGCTGCTTCTTACAGCTCGTGCTCAAAGTTCTATTTTGGAATGGTATTAACCATTTCACCTCCGGAGCAGTTCTAGTGGTGGGACAAACTGCTACTGTCATAATATAGCAAGACTTCATGTTGTTTGAAGAAAGGCTTTTGCATTGGTGGTATCCAGAAGGGTTCCTATGAAGAGGAGCCGTTGGGAGGGCTGTAGCTGCGATTTTCCCAAATTTAACAGAACTCCCATGGAGTGAGGAATTTGGAAGCCGTAGCCAGTGCTTCTGGAGTCTCTTGACTGGAAGGGCTTGCTAGAAGCCAGTCATCCACATACGGGAACACTTGAATTCTCAGCTTCCTGAGGTGCGCTGAGATAACTGCAAAGCACTCTGTAAAGACTCAAGGTGCTGAGGATAGCCCAAAGGGCAGGACTCTGAATTGGTAGTGTTGACCCAATGCAATAAATCTGAGGTATTTGTGGTGGTGTGTATGAGAACATGCTGGTAGGTGTCCTGCATGTCTAGGGAGGCCAGCCAGTCGTTCTGATGAATCAGAGGTAACAGGGAGATGAGAGAAATCATCTTGAACTTTTCCTTATAAAAGAATTTGTTTAACTTCCTTAGATAGAGAATAGGGCACATGCCGCCTGTTTTCTTTGGAACTAGGAAGTAATGGGAGTAGAAACCTGTGTTTCGCTGATCCAGCGGAACTACTTCTACTGCTCTGTTGTTCAGAAGGCCTTGAATCTTGGAAGCAAGACGGTCCGACTGAGAGACAGACAGCTTGGGCTGTCGTTTGGGTGGGTGATCCGGAGGGGTTTCTGAAAGACTTAGAGAGTATCCCTCGTGGATTATCCAGAGTACTCACTTGTCTGATGTGACTGACTTCCACTGGTTGTAAAATAGAGTCAGATGCCCTTCTACTGCTGAGGAAGAGTCCCCCTCGGACAGTTGAGGTGGGACTTGGGCTGGAATCTCAGAGGGTGGCACTAGGCGTTTTGGGGCTCTGTGCCTTCTGTTGCATTTTCTTTTGTGACTGAGGGGGCTTGATTTCTATTGAAGCCCCTTTTGCCTTTACCACGAAAGGACTGACTGTTATGAAACTGCTGCCGGTTCTCACCTCATTGAGGGACAGCAGATGGTAGCCTGGCCGTTTTGATAGCCATTCTAGTTTTCTGTGTGTGACCTGTACTGCCTGCTCAACCTGAGGATCAAACAGATATGTACTATCAAAAGGTAAACTTATAACTCTGCTGGGCATCATTTGTGAATCCCGACATGCTTAACCAAGAGTGGCATAGGGTGCATATACCAGCTACTGAGGCTCTGGAAGCAGTGTCAAAGGCATCCATAGTGGCTTTAAGCTGTTGATTATCGGATTCAATGCCCTTGTAATGGTCTGAAGAAGCTCTGTGCTAATGTTCGAATCTGGAAGAGCTTCTACAGTGTGGCCTTGAGCAAATGCCAGAGGGTATACCCATACTGAGAGAAATAACCCTGGTAGCTTGTAATGCGCATGCCCAGGGTGGAGGCAGTGAAGACTCACTTCCCAAAGTGTCAATTTTGTGCGATTCCTTATTTACTGGGTGTGCCGCAGATTCTTGAGGAAGAACGGCATTATCATTCTCTGCCAGGACAACTATGGCATCAGCAAAGGCTTGTGAGGCCAGAATAGGACGATCCTTGGGAGGGGCGTATTTCCAATCTATGGACTTGGCCACAGAGGGAATAAGTGCCGGATTATCCCACACCATTTGAGAGAGTGTCTCAAAGGAGGTTTGCACGGGAGGAGTCAATTCAACAGGAATATCCGGAACGTGCAGACACAGTAGCTTCCCAGAATCAATTAAAATCTGGAGAGAGAGAGTGGTATTCATGTTCTTAAGCAGAGACTTAAAGGAAAGGTCTTCGACAAAACGCTCTGCTGGAAGAGAAGTCTTATTCGCCACCCCCAGAGAGGAATCGTCATCAAAGTCATCCCCCAATCGAACATCAGAATCAGGCTCAATATCATCTCCTAAGTGGCACCACAGGCACTGGCACAGAGTGCGGCTCTGAGAACAAAGGCGGCGCGGGCACCAGAGAAGCTGGAGTTGCACCCGGCGCCACATGACCAGACCCCAACAACCCACTTGGGGAGGAAGAATGGAGAAATTCAGCAGCAGAAAGTGGTACCTGTGCTGGCCGCTGCGCCACAGCCAAATGAGGGGGAAAAGCACCAGAGTGCAGCATCGAGCAACCAAGGTGGCGCCGCTCAACTAGGAAGCTTCAACCGCCATGCCCGAAGGTCATAGACTCGCCAGCTCGGGCAGACGGGACAACTGCCGAACCCACTGCTCCATAAGAGTGGCCCAATAATGAAACTGCCCACTGGAAGACGCCTCAAGAGGTGGTGAGGGAATCCAGAGTCCAGGATGTCGGTCACCAGGAACAGAGGCCGTAGGAGCCCCCGGAGGGGTCGGAGTTGAACCCCTGTTTCCAGCCACCAACAATCAATGCGCAGACGTAACAGAGGGCGACCTTGAGCGGTACTATTTCTTTTTAGACCGAGAGGCTGAAGAAGAACTCTAGGCCCAGCGGTGCCGAGTCCTCGATAAAGATCGCGAACAGGACCGATTCTTTTTGTGCTTTCGGGAGGATCACCCATCTCCCCGAGCACCGGACTGCCAGTAGTCAGACCCCCCCCCCCCCAAGCAGAGGGCGGCGGACCAGACCCAGCCCTGCTGAAAACACAGCTTTCATGAGAAGTGTCCCTACTGTCACCAGCCCCGCTCATGGTCGACTCTGTTGAAGGAGGGCTGAAGACTTCTTTTTTGAAAATTTGTTTATTTATTTAAGAACTTCTAAAATAAATAAAACCTAACAAATACTAAAAATAACTAAAGCTGCTGTCTTATAGACTGAAGACTTGACTCCCGGTGGGCGAGCGACAGTCACTGAAGCACACTCGACAGCGGGGAAAAAAGGAACTGAGGCGGTTGGAGGGTTGACGCCGAGGTAGCCTATACGGCTGCCGCTTTCTCGAGGCCTACATAGGCGCCAGCCCTCCTGAACATTTTTGGCTCCTGCTGGGTCCTAGCATCTCTGGTGTAGTCCTATTAGTGTGAATGAGTGGTGACTATGTCCAGGAAGATCTGGAAAGAAGATCTTCCATCACACTGATACAGAGGGCTTTCATTCCAGCCCATGAGTCATCCGCTGCGTCTTCAACAAAGCAGAATAAGGAAAGACTCATCCAGATCCACTTCTACCCCAGAATAACCTCCAAAAGGCAGGTCTAGACTAGGAACACAGGAGATGCCACCACCTGGTTTGGTGAAGAGTTCAGCACCACCTGCAGCGCCGGCACCACACACAGCACCGGCACCACATCCGGCACTGCCCATGGTGCCAATATCACATGGCGCCGGCACCAAATGGCACCAGACATGGTACCACGTGACGCCAGAACCGCTGCTGGACCCAGACCTGAAGAAAAGGGGGAGAAGGAAAGTGGTACCTGTGCCAGCCCCTGCAGAGAAAAAGGAGAGGGGGGTAGGCACAAAGAGTCGGCATCAATGGTGTTGGAACCGGAGAGGGCACCGCGCACATTCTGGCATGACCGACCCGCCCCCATGGCCCACTGGCCCCAAGGCCTGAGGGCCATGGAACCAGGTCCACTGGTCAGGACAACTGGGCAGACGCCGTACCCCCTGCTCTAAAAGAACAATGCAGAGGTGAAACTGCTCAATGGAACCCCATCGAGGACAGAGACAGGATCTGGTGTTGAAGATTGTGTCCGTTAAGAGAGGAGCCACAGAGGAACCCACTTGAGTTGGTTCAGGCATACTGCTCTGCACCAGCAACAATCCCCATGCAGATGTACAAGAGGGCGACCTCGAGCGGTACCGATTCTTCTTCCACTGGTGGAAGGAAGAAGAACACAAGGTCAAGCGGAGCCAGGTCCCAGAACGGCTACATTTGTGCTTCATGCAGACTGTCCCCCCCAAGCACTGGACTGCCCATGGTCGGACCCCCCTCCACAAAGGGTGGCGGACCGGACACAGCCCCACTGCCATCACAGCTTTCACATGAAGTCTCCCTACTGTCAAAGCTACCGTCAAAGGCCGACTCTGCTGATAGCAGGCTGAGAATTTCTTTTTTTCATCATGTTCTTTTTTTTTTTAACTAAGAAAAGAAGACTAAAAATGGTAAGTTAAACGAATACTCAATGGCTACAGCTGGTGTCGTATAGACAAAGACTTGACTCCAGGCAGACAAGTGCACTCGACAGCAGGAGAAAAGGAACTGAGGCGGCTGTGGGGGTTGACACTGAGATAGCCTATATAGCACGAGCTACCCTCGTGGTGCCGCGCATGTACGGTCCTATCCCAGCGCTGGCATAGTCCCATGAGTGTGAATGAGTGGTGGAGACTTTTAGTCCAGGAAGATCTACTGTACACATATGAAAATGATGTACTCACCATAATTCTTGATCTTCCCAAGTATTTTCACCATCACAGCTGGGTCTCAGTCGGAGGCGAAGGCCCACCACTGAAGCTTTAGCTGTAAGAATTTTTGAGTGGGGGAGCCGATGTTGGAGATGGCACTGCTCACGAGGCAGACATACTATGTGGCACTCATGGACTAGCCAGTAACTGACACCGCCACCCCCCCCCCCAGTTCTGGCCAGAGAAGAGGAAGAAGAAGGGTTAGGGATAGACAGAGTGGGACAAGGGAGCCCAAAGGAATGGAAAAGGAGGAAAATTAACTGAAATGGCATAAGGCCGACTGAGAAGAGATAAAGAATTTAAGATGATATGAGGGATTTGGGGTTGACCAAGGATGGCCAGAACCACTGGGCAGGCCCAAGGAAAAAGGAGAGCCAATTCCCTAAGAGTCACCAAAAGTGACCTGGTATAGGCCAAACCTCACCAAAAGATAGCACACACCTGAACATACCGAGCAGACGCAACAGACCAGGTGGTCTTTTTTCTGCTGGCACTTTTCATATGTTCGAAGATGGGAGTTCTTCTGTCATACCTAGAAAGGGGGTGGCTGCTGTAAGCATTTCATTCCATAGAGAATGTGAGTCCTCTGGATTCAGAGGCCTAAACGAAAAAATTTTCAGACAAAGGAGGTGAAACCCAGAGGTGGAGAGTCATTCTGAAATCAGGGAAGTGGGGGAGGGTCTGGGACTGTGGAGACAGTCAGATAGCCCCTTCCTAGAAATGCCCCCCCCCTTTTTGTTTACATTCAGAGGAGCTATGAATAGAAGAGCCTTCTTTGAGGAGAAAGGTGAGGTAAGAGGTGAGAAAAGGAGTCCATCGAGTCTCAGCTGGACGATGAATGACCCCTTCTAGGAGTATACTCTCCCCCCCCACAAGAGATCAGGGAGCCCTTCTGCAGAAAGTAAGCCCGTCAGAAGGGGATAAGAGGGGAAAATCCCTCCCAGCAGGGAGGGCCCTTAACTAGGCAGCAAGCCAAGCTTACCCTGTACCCTCTCCCTATGTACTCCAGAAGGGCAGAGTTAGATGACAGGGTTTGTAACTGGGCACGCCCCACCACGTCTCAAGGTTCTTTTCTGAAACTGAAGAAAAAAAAGAAGAGTGTTCGGGAACTCAGAGGGTGGAGGCACTGCCCAGGGCCTGGCCATGAGGGGATGGTGGGCAGGAGTTGTGATGAATGGTGAAGATACTTGGGAAGATCAAGAATTATGCTGAGTACATAATTTTCATATCTTACACAAGTCAGTCTTCACCATTCATCACAACTGGGTCAGACTGCCAAGCCGCCACCATCGGTGGTGATGGCAAATCCTTAAGGAACAAGTTCCCTCAGTCTCTTGTGGGGGAGGCACAAGAGGTGGAGGCCTCTTATGGGTCTTGTGAGGCCCGTGAATGGTCAGGGGCAAGCGGAGGCTCTGAGACCTGGGAGATGGAAGGCACCCCTGCAACTCACGCCTGGCCCTGCGAGAGAAGAAAAGGGGCCCCTGGTATGGTAAGGCTATCACCCTACGCCAAGCCAAGGGTGACAACCGGGAGAGGCGAAGCCATGCTGTCTGCCTGATGCAAACCAAAGTTCCTACAAGCCTGGAAGCTACATCATTTGTGTCGTAAGACACCTTGGTTAAGTGTCTCGCTAGCTCCAGGCAATGTGTAGAAGGGCTAATGGTTTGCTCACCGTCAGGCATCGATGCTAGGAGTTGTCCTAGCATCATCCATAGGTGTCTGGTGTAGGCTACCTGGTGTGCCTGGTGCTGCTATGCACAGTAAAAGGTGTGCCACCGAGAACACCATCCTACCCCAGCAGTCGAACTCGGCTGAGTTGGACTCTCGGGGCCGGTCGCACCGCAGGTGACAATGCCCTAAAGGGGTGTCCATGAGCTCCACTCCTAAAGTGGGTTGAGGCATGGCACCTGGAGACACCACGGGAAAGCAGTACTGTGCAAGCAGTCCCTAGGGGCTGGGATGGGGCAGCGGGACTTCACCAGATGCTGTGTGAAGCATCCGCAAATGACAGAGGCCAAGGAGGTATGACTGTGATGTCAGTGCTGTATTCCTCTAGGAATGACAGCGTCACAAGTGAAGGGTTGCATCCAGCAAAGTGGGAGATGTGCAGCTCCTCCAACATCTCTGACAGGAAATGCTGATAAGCTGTGAGATCAGCATCCAATGAAAAGTGAATGGAGGAGTCCTCATCCTCGGTGAAGGAAGTCAAAGATTCAGAGGAGCTGGATTCAGGTGGCGGTGTAGGGGTTTGAGGTCTGAAAATGACCTTGTCTAGTGCCTTCAGGTATCTGAGGAATGCAGCCAGTGAAGCCCTGATTTGTTCACAGGTTAGGGGCTCCACAGGACTGCAGAGACCTGGGAGAAGGGGGATGGGGAGGCAGAGGAGCAGAGGGGGTCAAAGGGTCCTGATGAACCGAAGGTCCTCTGCAAGGGCTGTAGGAATGTGCAGGGGACCCCTCCGGAAGAGGGAGTTGCCTAACTCACCCACCACAGAATGCCCAACCACCGGGGGGGGCAAACAGGATGGTGCACTTGGGTAGAAACCCCCAGGTGAGGTGAACGTAGCGGTACAGAGCCAGTCGGGCAGCCCCTGTCCCCACCAACTGCAGAACTCACTCTGTGGGGATGAGAAAATAGGCCAGCGTCTGCAGGACGACTCCTCCCCAAGCCACGGGCACTAGGGATCTGCCGCAACACCGACCCCAATCTGCCAACCCCGGCCCCTCAAGAAAGGGATCTGCCCCTCAAAAGAGATCTAGAAGTCGCATTGGGACTAATGGGGGAGGACGTGGCCTTTCCAGCAACACAGCTGACTGAAGACTCCCCCCCCTTACCGGCACCGGAATCCGCCACTGTGCCAGCAGAAGCAGTGGAGGCGACCCTGGGGCCAAAGTTAGTGCTGCCCCCAACTCAGCACCGAGCCCGGCACTGCCATCCTCGCTGGTGTCAAGGCCTACATCAGAAGAATCCCCAGCATGAGAAAAGGCACCAAGGTACTCAGGTGAGGCAACGACATGGCCAGCGCTGAGAAGGGGGTCTGCAGGCTTCAACAGAGCAGACGGCCTCAGGCTGGCCCAGGAAGAGTCCAGGGGCTCCTCAGAGCCGGGGAGGCAGTCAGGATTGTCCCACTGCTCGGCCTCTGAGCTAGAGGGTGAGATAAGGGAGCTCTTCAGGCTAGAAACCCCTTAACTCTTCCACGTTCGGTACTGCAAGCGGCATCAGACGGGGACCTGAACATGTGGACAGTGCCACTCTGCTCTCTGGCACCAGAGGCAGTTCTGGGAGCCAAAGCACCACTGAATCGGCGGTGCCAAGGGAGCCACTGGTGCGGGTCAAGCATATAGCTGCAACACCGTGCCTAGGGCCATCTGGACCCCCAAGGGGGCACCGGATTGCGAGGTGTGCTCAGCTGGCCCCCTGGAGGAGGCCAACTGTCCCGCAGACCCCCATCTCAGCAAGACACAGTACAGAGGGGGTCTGCTCTCCCTCGATCTGTATAGAATCAGGGAGGGGCCTCAGGGGAAGCGCCCAAGGACCTGACTTTGGCATCCAAGGTGCGATGCTACCCTCCAAAAGTTAGGGGTCCCACTCCAACTTGGCCGTGCAGATTTTGGAGAGTGTGGTAGTCCATTGAGAAGCCAGCATCACACGCATCCATATCATGGCAGGGAGCCAAACAGGTGAAACAACAGTCGTGCTGGTCCATAACAGTCACTAAATTGCCACAGGGGCACTAACGCATGGGGGCAATTCCCACTTTTTTGCTAGTCTTCTTAGGCCCGAACTGTACAGAAAATAAGAAAATTAAGAACAGCCGGCCCGATGGCTCGGAGGGTTGAGGGACTGGATGCCACACCTCGCGCTATGTCAGTATCCTGGGTTCGGGAATGACCTTGGGTTGCTGGCATGGGGGGGGTGGGAGCAAGATCGAGCGATGGCTCTCCTCTCCTGAGTAAGGGATGCGGTTCCCCGCCCGTAGTTCTGCCATCACCGAATGGAGGTTGAGGTGCCGGTGCAGGCAGTCAACGGCACGACTGGAAGGGAGGGGCATCCCAAATAGCGCACGTGCCCCCACATGCATGCGCTACGTAGGGGACGCGTGGGTGTAGGGGTTGGGAGAAAACCCACAAAAACCAAGAAATTACACATGGAAAAAATTAAAGAACTTGATGCCGCACACTCAAACTTACAAAAATAATAAAGATTTGTGCTGCAGAAATGGTATTGAAAACTTATAGCATCGAAAAACTGTACGGCATTGAGCGAGAAAACATGGCAAATGAATTACGCAGATGAAATGCTGTGCTGCTCCAATGATGAGATGTTGCCTCGACGGTGGGAAAAATGAAAATTACGTACCTACCATAATTCTTGATCTTTCCGGGTATCTTCACCATTCATCAGTAGTTGGGTACTCGGCTGGAGGCTAGGACCTCACAGGAGAAATTTTTTTCCCTGGAGGAGGAGCCGATGCAGCGGCGGCACCCTCGAGGACGACATATTTCGTGGTGCTCGCGGGTTAGCCGTTATCTGCCGTTGACTACTCCCCAGGTCCAGTTCTGCATGCCAGCGAGAAGAAGGATAGGAAGGGTTGGAGGATTGGGGAAAGGAAAGGATATAAAACTAAAAGGAGGAATAAGCAATGGACAGGACAGGAAGGAAGGAAAGAAGCCTAAGGGATTGGGGTCCCAATCTCTGGGCGAAAGGAATGGAAAGGAGAAGGGAGGGTAGAGGAAGAAAGGAAAAGGAAGGAGGAAGATACACGCCCCCGCCCTGTCGGACTGGACTGCTTGAGAGACAAGCAATGAAGTTTTAAGCACAGGAGCTAGTGCCAAGGCTAAAGGATGAACCCCCTTCTTAAGGCCGAGGCAGGCCACTGATCCAGGGCGGGCCTTGTCTTCCTCTCCAGCCAACTTAAAAGGACAGTAGGACTGTTAATGTACCCTGGATAATACCTGAGGGACAGGGGAGATGAAGGATTGGAGAGAGAGGTATCCCCACAGGGGAAGGAAAAATAAATTTCAGGGAAACAGCTGAGGGGGTCTCAAGAGGTCCCTTCCCCCTCCCACCGGCTTCCTAGACAGGGAGCCTGAGCACCAAAACCTGAGAAGAGGGAGAGGGGGAGAGACCCCCTATGACCCCGAGAAGCATAAACCTTCCTGTTTGCCTACCCAGAGGATTCTTCCCCCGATCCCAGATGGGACAGATGGGGAAGGGGAGGTGCTTAAGATCACACAAAATGGGACACAAACAGGGAGGAGGAATCGCCCGGAGATTAAGGACACAGGGTGAAGGAGGGTGGGATTTAGTGATGAATGGTGAAGATACACAGAAAGATCAAGAAATGGAAATTACGTACCTACCGTAATTTTTGATCTTCTTGGACGAAGTCTCCACCACTCATTCACACTAATGGGGAGTTTGCCGGAGGCACTAGGACCCAGCGGGAGCAAACTTTTTTTCGAGAGGGCAGGCGCCAGAGATGGAGCCGTGAGGAGGCGGCACCGCAAGCCCCGGCTCATGCGGTAAGGACTATCTAGGCGTCGACCCTCCAACTGCCTCAGTACCTTTTTTCCGAGGAGGTGCAGCATAATTAACCTAGAAGGGCTAACAAAAAAAAAAAAAAAAAAATCTGACATAAGGTAGTCCGAATGACCTGTGTAAGAAGGGTCAACAATAAATTCATCACAGCTCATCCATTGAGGGAGTGAAGACCAGAAACAGAGAAGTGAGCTCGGGGAATGGTAGGTGGGCATGTGAATGACTGGTGGAGACTTCGTCCAAGAAGATCAAAAATTATGGTAGGTACGTAATTTCCTTATCTTCCTGGACATATAGTCTCCACCACTCGTTCACACTAATGGGAGAGTACTGAGCTAATAATCCCCCGAGATGGGCGGCAGGAGATAAAGAGCTCACATTCTTAGGACAGGAGTTCGTTAAGAATGGTCCTGCCAAACGACAGATGTCATCTGGCATGGACATCTAAGGCGTAGTGCCTAACGAAAGTATGCACTGAGCAACAAGTAGCCGCATTGCAAATATCTGTGATGGGAACATTGCGGATTTCTGCCAGAGATGCCGTTACTGCTCTGGTAGAGTGAGCCTGACCTGTGCCATAGAATAGCAGTGGCGAAGGCATGCCACCAACCACGCTGAAATGCATCCAACAGCGACAGACTGACCCAGCCGGGTCTTGCTGAAGGAAACAAACAGTTGTTGAGCTGTGCAAATTTCTTTTGTTCTACCTAGATAGAATCACAGCGCTCTCTTAACATCCAGTGAATGAAGGGTACGCTCCCGTTCATTCTGGAAGTTCGCAAAGTAGGTGGGAAGGACTACAGGTTGATTCAGATGGAATTCTGAGACAAGCTTAGGGAGGAACTTAGGATGAGTCCTAAGAACTACTTTGTCCTTGTGAAATACAGTGTACGGGGGGTCTGTGACCAGTGCATGTATTTCAGAAACTCTACGGGCCGAAGTGATGGCCACCAGGAAGGCCGTTTTCCAAGTGAGGATCTTCAACTCGCAAGTAGCTAGAGGCTCGAATGGTTTACGAGTGAGCATGTCTGGCACAAGGTTAATGTCCCAGGCTGCGACTGGACGTCTGATAGGAGGTCTAGTATGCAGAATACCCCTAAGAAACCTTTTGACTACAGGTAACTGAGCCAGTGACATGGAAAGTACCGGCTCATGATATGCCGAAATGGCACAAAGATGAACTCTGACTGTGGAGTACTGCAGACCTGTATTTGAGAGGTCTAAAAGGTACTCCAAGACTTTATTCAATGGGCAGAAAAAGGGTTCCAAGAGGATTTTGCACACCAGATAGAGAAACGCTTCCATTTGGCTGTGTACATTTTTCTAGTGGCTGGCTTATGCGCAGCCAAAAGAATATCTGAAACTCTACGAGAAACATTGAACCTATTCACCTCTATCTCTTCAGAAGCCAAGCGTGAAGGTGAAGCGACCTCAGATTGGGATGGAACACGGGACCCTGGGTCAAAAGGTTCATCTGAAGGGGACGTGTCTTTGGGGGGGGGTTCCGACAGACTGTTGAGCAGCAGGAACCATATCTGCCGAGGACAGAAGGGGGCAATGAGAATCATTCTGCCCCCTTGAGACTCCAATTTGAGAAGTACCCTCTGAATTAGGGGAAGAGGAAGAAAGGCATATAGAAAGCGTCTTGTCCACCACAGCCTGAACGCATCCGGACAAAAATGCCAGGTCCTGGATTTCTGGAGCAGAAGAGAGGCAGTTTTGCGTTGAGTGGGGACGCAAAAAAGTCCAGGTCTGGAGTACTCCATTCTTTGAAGAGTGACTGAACGACAGTTAAGTTGAGAGACCACTTATGAGGATCTGTCTCCGTTCTGCTGAGATGGTCTGCCAGCTCGTTTTGTACTCCTGGCAGGTAAACCGCCTGGATCAGAGCCTTGTGCTCCAGGCACCATTCCCACACTCTCATTGCTTCCCTGCATAATGGGTAAGAGTGTGCACCGCCCTGCTTGTTGATGTAATACATCACTGCCTTGTTGTCCATTTGAAGGAGAACATTCTTGTAACAGAGTATGTCCTTCAAGGCTCGGACTGCATAGAGGACGGCTCTCATTTCCAGGACGTTTATGTGAAGCTGGGACTCGTCTGGAGTCCACGCACCTTGGGTGTGGAGATTCTGGCTGTGAGCTCCCCAACCCATCAGGGACGCGTCCGTAGTAATGGAGATCTGATGATCCAGAGGGGCAAAGGGATATCCTTCCTGAAGATTGTCCTCCTGCGACCACCAGGCGAGTGACCTCTTCAGAGGTTCTGTCTGCTTGATGGGAAAGGACTGAGGGTGAGTGATGAGGGACCACGGAGTACTGAGCATCCACTGAGAGGTTCTCATGTGGAGACAAGCTAAGGGTACAGTGAACACCGAGGATGCCATGAGGCCCAGCATCCATTGTATCGAGATAGCTTGAACCAAGCTGTTTTCTCTGATGTATCAGGCCATCTGCAAGATATCGCTCCTTCTGTCCTCTGGGAGAAAAGTGTTTGCACAGGAGGTGTCCAGAAGAGTTCCTATGAAGAGGAGCTCCTGGGAGGGTTGCAACTGTGACTTGTTGAGATTTAACAGGACTCCCATGCACGTGAGGAAGTCTAAGGCCATGGCCACGATGTCCAAAGTCTCTTGCCTGGAGGGACTTGCTAGGAGCCAGTCGTCCAGATATGGGAACACTTGTATTTTGATTTTCCTGAGATGTGCCACGAGAATTGCACAACACTTTGTAAAAACTCGAGGCACCAAGGATAGCCCAAAGGGCAGGACTCTGAACTGATAGTGTTGACCCAATGCCACGAACCTTAGGTATTTGTGGTGCTTTAGGTGTATGGAGATGTGCTGGTAGACATACTGCATGTCCAAGGAGGCTAGCCAATCGTGTTGATAAAGCAAAGGTAGCAGGGTACCTAGTGATATCATCTTGAACTTCTTCTTGTGGAGGAACTTGCTTAACTTTCTGGGATCCAGAATGGGGCGTATGCCACCGGTTTTCTTCTGACCAGGAAGTAATGGGACTAGAAACCTGTGTTTCATTGATTCTGCAGAACAACTTCTACTGCCCTGTTGTTCAGAAGGCATTGTACCTCGGAAGCAAGAAGGTCTGACTGTACTGCCGACAGCCTGTGCTGTCGTTTGGGGTGATGATCCGGAGGGGTTTCCAAAAGATTGAGCAAGTACCCCTCGCAGATTATCCGGAGGACCCATTTGTCTGATGTTATAGACTTCCACTGGTTGTAGAACTGAGTCAGATGTCCCTCCACTGCTGAGGAGGAGTCCCCCTCGGAGAGTTGAGGTGGGACCTGGGCCAGAAACTCAGAAGGTGGCACTGGGCGCTTTGGGCCCTTGTGCCTTCTGCTGCGCTTTCTTTTGTGGCTGAGGGTTTTTGTTAAAACCTCCTCTGCCTCTGCCCCAAAAGGACTGATGGTTGTGAAATTGACGCTTGTTTGCACCCCCCCAGGAGAGGATGAGTGTAGGTCTAGCCGTCTTAATGGCAGACCTAGTCTTCTGTGTGGCCTCAAGAGCTTGCTCCACCTGGGGCCCGAACAGATACATACCGTTAAAAGGTAAGACCATGACCTGCTGCTGGGCGTCATTCATGAAGCCCGAAGTACGCAGCCAAGAGTGGTGGTGAGTGCAGATGCCAGCCGCTGCCACCCGGGAAACGGTATCGAAAGCATCCATTGCAGCTTTAACCTGTTGGTTATTGGACTCGATACCCCTAGTTATGGTTTGAAGTAGCTCTGAATTAACTTCCGATTTGGGCAGAGCTTCTACCATTTGCATGAGCGAATGCCAAAGGACATACTCATATTGAGGAAAATAGCCCTGGTAGCTGGCAATGCGCATACCCAGGGTCGAGGCAGCAAAGACTCTCTTACCCAAGGTGTCTATCTTGCGAGATTCTTTGTTTATAGGCTGGGCTGTAGATCCCTGAGGAAGGACAGGCTTATCATTCTCTGCCAAGACTACAATGGCATCAGCAAAGGCTTGTGAGGCCAATATGGGGCGATCCTTGAGTGGGGCATACTTCCCATCTATGGACTTGGCCATGGAAGGAATAAGAGCCGGATTCTTCCACACCATCTGTGAGAGGGTCTCGAAAGAGGGCTGTACTGGAGGTGTTAAATCCATAGAGATCTCTGGGACATGAAGATATTGGAGTCGTAAAAGCTTCTCAGGATTGATTTCTGTAGTCTGGAGAGAAAGAGTAGAATTAAGATTTTTGAGCACAGACTTAAAGGAAAGGTCTTCAACCACAGGCTCTGCAAAAGGATTGATCCCTGCTCCCAGGGCAGTGTCATTAACATCATCACCCAGGCGAAGATCTGGGTCAGGCTCAAAATCATCTCCTGATAGTCCAGGAGGGACTGTATGGACAGGAAAGGAGTGAAAATCAGGAGGAAGAACAGAAGAGGAAAGAATTGGAGTCTAGAATCCCTGAAGACCAGACGATGCTGCACCAAGCCTTGGCACCGTCGAGGAAAATGGCGCCGAGAACAAGGAAGGCGGCACCATCGAAAACGGCTCAGCAAACGGCACCGACAAAGCCCGCAGCGCCGACAGAGCGCACGGCACCAACAGAGCCCGCAGCACCACGCATGGCACCGACAGAGCTCGTGGAGCCGTGCAGACAGAGCCCCTGGCACTGCAGACGGTGCTGAAAGAGCCCCCGGCACCGCGGATGGCGCAGAGAGTGTCCTGGGGTCTGAAAACTGTGATCTGAAGAAAAAGTGGGAAAAATGGCAGGAGATAGAGGTATCAGTGTGGACCCCTGAGCCACAGCCATGTGAGGGGGATAAACACCCGAGCGCAGAGTCGACGGCAGCAAAGATGGCGGTGGGGAGGAGCTCCGGTGTCGAGGAGGTCGGTTAACAGAGACAGAAACCAGCGCCTGGCCCCAATGACCAACCATCTACGCACAGACATACCAGAGGGCGACCTTGAGTGATGCCGTTTCTTCTTCAACCTATGTGTCGAAGAAGAACTCGAGGTCGACTGGTGCTGAGAACGGGACCATTTCCTTTTATGCTTTCGGGGGGACCGCCCATCTCCCTGAGCACTGGACCGTCCATTGTCAGATCCCCCCCCTCCGGAGAGGGCGGTGGACCAGACCTGGCTGACTAAACAGCTTTGACACGCTCATGGTCGATTTCGTCAATGGAGGGTTGAAGACTTCCTTCTTGTATAAGCAGAATTAAATATAATTGGTACTTATCGAAGATAAAATAAAAACCAAAAAACTGAAAAATAAGCTGCTAGTTTGAAGTTTGACTCCCGGAGGGCGAGCAACGTCGTCACTGAAGCGCACTTGATGGCGGGAAAAATGGAACTGAGGCGGTTGGAGGGTTAACGCCAAGATAGTCATTACCGCATGAGCCGGGGCTTGCGGTGCCTCTTCCTTGCGGCTCCATCTCAGGCACCGGCCCTCTCGAAAAAAATTTGCTCCCACTGGGTCCTAGCACCTCCGGTGAACTCCCCATTAGTGTGAATGAGTGGTGGAAACTTTACGTCCAGGAAGATTTATGGTAGGTACGTAATTTTCATATCTCATCTGTGTCAATCTTCACCATTCATCACTAGTTGGGTGAGTACCAAGCCCCCCCCCGAAGGGGGCCCAGCACCTCCTTAAAGGACAGTGTCCCTTAGCCCCCAGTGGGGGAAACACCAGAAGGGAAAACCCCTGCAGGCCTGGCTAGGCTTGGGACTGGTCCGGGTGAGGCAGGGATCTCTTCGCTGGAGAAGGAAGGCGCCCCTGAAGCTCTCACCTCACCCTACGGGAGAAAAGATGGGTTCTCCAGAAGGCAGAGGAAGTCACCCTACGCCAGGCCAGGGGTGACAACTGGAAGAGACGAAGCCATGCCAACCACCTAATGCAGATCACTGTCCCCCACTATCCTGGAGGCCATCTTGTTGGCATCTTATGATGGCCTTGCTTGGTGCCTTGCAAGCTCCAGGCCTCACGCAGAGAGAGCAATGGCTTGTCTGGTTTCCTCCGAATCAGGCACAGAGGCTAGAACCTGTCCTAGCCGAGACCACAAGTACCTGTTGTAGGTAGCATGGTGGACCTGATGCGCTGCCACACAGAGTGAGATGCGTGCCGAGGAGAAAACTCTCCTGCCCCAAAAATCGAACTCAGCTGAGCTTAAATCTGGGGGTCGGTCACGGCTCGGGCTTCTATGCCCAGAGGGGGTGTCCAGAAGTGTGATGCCCAAAGGAGGGTGAGGCAGAGTTCCTGGAGACCCCGGGGGGGGTGCAATACCGTTGGCGAAGGTCCCTTGGGACTGGAGCTGGGGCAAAGGGATGTCGTCAGAGCTGGTGCGATGCCTCCCAGAAGGGAGCAAGCCAAGCAGTGACCAACAGGTCGACCGCACTGTACTCACCCAAGAAGGCTCGCGACAACAGGTCCGGATTGCATTCTCCTAAGGTGGAAATGTGGAGCTCGTTGAGCAACCCCGACAGGAAACGCCGATAGCGCAAAAGATCAGCTGCAAAGAACAGGTGGATGGATAACTCTTCTCCCTCAGAGGAGAAAGACGAGGGAGCCGACGAGCTCGGAGAGACAGGGTCAAGTTGCACTGGGGATTGGTGGAACATCAGTTCATCCATGGCTTGGTAGCAGGCAGGGTACAGTGCAGCCGTGACCCTGAACTGTTCCCAGGTAAGGGGCCCCCATAGGACCAGAGATACCTGGGAGAGGGGGAGGGGTTGGCAGAGGCACACAGGGGCCAGGCACCTCTGTGGAGGGGCACTGCCTCTGCCCGGGCAGGGGGACTGTGTGGGAGACCTCAAAGGAGGAGGGGTCCCGGTGGTCCCAGCAGACAAAGACCACTCAACCGAGCTGGAATGGCCAGAACTGAGCCACAGAGAAGAATCCCCCCCCCCCGCAAGGCGACTGGGGCTGCATGAGCCCAAAAGGGCGGCCCCTGACCTCTAAAGATGACGTTCCTCCTGGGTGGCCCTCAGGGAGAGGATTGGTCCAATGCTACGGCTCCTCCCCAAGCCCCTATGGGCTCCCGGGGGAGGGTGCTGTGCAGAACTGAGTCCACTCAACCCTTCGGACTCCAAGAAGGCCTTCTTCCTCACTGCCAGCTGAGACAGCTGGCACTCCGTAGCCAACTCCGAGGAGACAGCCGAGGGTGGAGTGCCCTCCCCTGCCTGGGACGCCCCAGCTCGCCCAGAAGTCGGGTTGACCAGGACAACCACAGGAGAGGGTACATCCCCCATGGGGATAGACGGTTCACTGGCCCTGGGTTGTCCTATGGTGCCCCCCTGGGCATCCGAGGGCTGGTCGGTACCACCGACACCGGAACCAGCAGAATCCGCCAGCTCCCGAGGAGGGGGCTGAGTGGGGGCCGAAGCGCCGGACACTGAGGAATCAGAGGATTCTGAGGAATCCGGGAATCAATCTGGGTCAGCCTCCAAATCATATTCCCCAGAGGAGGAGGTCCGAATCCAGACAGCTCCTTGATCCCTCCCGGTACTGGTACCACGAGAGATGTCGCTCCAATCCCCAGCGTCATGAACAGCACCAGGGTCAGAGGCCCGTGCTGCCCACAGCGCTACCTCCGTCCCCAGCATCGCGAATGGTGCCAGAGTCAGAAGAGGTGCCAGAAGCTGGCCCAGCACTGGAAGCGGCACCAGAGTCAGGAGCGGCACCAACAGACGGTGCCGAGGACAGCACCAGTTTGTGCCTGCAGGCCCCAGAGTGCAACACTGGGGGAGCCTTCACTTCTTCATGAGCAACTGCCAAAACGGTGCCTCCTGCCCGGCCCCCGAGGGGGCCAGGCTGGGCCTCCTGCACTTTGGAAGAAGCCTCCGCTGCAGCAAGGCTAGAGGTTGTGAAGTCCCCCTCCTCCGTGGGCTGTATAGGACCAGGAGGGGACCCAGAGAAATGGGCGAGAACCATGACTTTGGCCCTCCAAGTGTGAGCCTGTCCTCTGAAAGTTGGTGGCGCACATTTGACCTTCAACGTGCACAATTACAAAACTTGTCGATCCATTGAAAAACGGGTCGCAACGATTCATGTCGTGGTTGGGGCCTAAGCAGGTTAAACACTGGTCATGCTGGTCCGTGGTGGAGAAAAATCGGCCGCAGGGACACTGACGCATCGGAGGCCGACCCGCCCGAGAAGATTTCTTTTTGTTCCCTGAACAAGACATGACCGGAGACAGAAACACAAAAAAACAAACAAAAGCACGGAGGCAAACAGAACTTTTAATTGGAGCAGATGGACTAGGCCACACTGCTGATGCACTTTTCATGCCTGGAGCTTCCACGAGGTCCTCACTCGATGGCGGGAGAAGCAGAACTGGAGCTCTGGAGCTGGGGAGGAGTCGACAGCAGGTAACAGCCAAACTGCGAGTTCCATGTATTACGTTGGACTCGAGGGCGGCGCCGCCCCAGCGTTGGCTCCTCCTCCAGAAAAACAAATAAATGCTCCCACGGGGTCATAGCCTCTGGCCGAGTACCAAACTAGTGATGAATGGTGAAGATTGACACAGATAAGATATGGAAATTACGTTCCTACCGTACTTATTGATCTTCTTGGACGAAGTCTCCACCAGTCATTCACACTAATGGGACTACGGTGGAGGTGCTAGGACCCAGTGGGAGCCAAAAATCTTCAGAAGGGCAGAGGCCTAAGTAGGGCTACGAGGAAGCAGCACTGCAAGCATGGCTCGCGCCATATAGGCAACCTCAGCGTCGATCGTCCAACCGCTTCGGTACCTTTTTTACCGAGGAGGTGCAGCGTAAACTAATCTAGTGAAACTAAGCTATATTGGACATAAGATAGTCCAAATGACCTGTGTAAGAAGGGTCAACTCAACAGAGTCTTCGCAGCCCAACGAGGGGGTAAAGACCAAAAACAGGATGAGTGAGCTCGGGGGATGGAGGGTGGGTGTGAATGAGTGGTGGAGACTTCGTCCAAGAAGATCAAGAATTATGGTAGGTACGTAATTTCCAAATTTTCCTGGACACAAAGTTTCTACCACTCATTCACACAATGGGAGAGTACCGAGCTAAAATAATCCCACACGAGACGGGCGGCAAGAGAGAGGAGCTCACTTAAGACAGAAGTCCATTAAGGATTGTCCTGCCAAAGGACTGATGCTGCCTAGCATGGACATCCAAAGCATAGTGCTTTACGAAAGTGTGCATGGAGCTCCAAGTGGCCGCATTACAGATGTCCACGATAGGCACGTTCCGGATTTCTGCCAGAGATGCCGCAACTGCTCTGGTAG
The DNA here is from genome assembly GCA_016271365.2 of Neoceratodus forsteri. Taxonomy (NCBI): domain Eukaryota; kingdom Metazoa; phylum Chordata; order Ceratodontiformes; family Ceratodontidae; genus Neoceratodus; species Neoceratodus forsteri. The sequence goes on along the minus strand of CM028130.1, from coordinate 1,056,122,155 downwards.
AATGCATGTACACTCTGCCTTTCAACTTAACCTGTGCAATGGAGTAGCATTGGCAAAGGCATGCCACTAGCCATGCTGAAATGCATCTGATAGCAACAGGTTGATCCAGCCGGGCTATGCTGAGGGAGACAAACAGTTGTTTTGATGTGCAGATTTCTTTAGTTCTGTCTAAATAGAACCACAAAGCTCTCTTCACATCCAGAGAATGCAGGGTACGCTCCCCCTCATTCTGCAGGTTCACGAAGCAGGTTGGGAGGACCAAGGGCTGATTCAGATGAAATTCTCAGACAACCTCAGAGAGAAACTTGGGGTGGGTCCTGAGAACCAGTTTGTCTTTGTGAAATGCACTATACGGAGGGTCTGTGACCAAAGCATGTATTTCAGACACTGCGAGCACAGCTAATGGCTACAAGGAAGGCGGTCTTCCAAGTCAGAAACTTCAGCTCACAAGTAGCTAGGGGCTCAAAAGGTTTATCGGTGAGCATGTCTAGCACAAGATTAATGTCCCAAGTGGCTACCGGTCATCTGACTGGTGGCATAGTATGCAGTATGCCCTTAAGAAATCTCTTGATCACAGGTAGCTGAGCCAGAGACACGGAGTGTACGGGCTCATGGTACGCTGAGATCACGCAAAGGTGAACCTTCACAGTTGAGTACTGCAGGCCTCATTCGAGAGATCTAGAAGATACTCTAGGACTTTGGTAGGCAGGAAAAAGGATTCTAGGAAGATTTTGCGCACTAGATGGAGAATCGCTTCCACTTAGCCGTGTAAGTTTTCCGAGTAGCTGGCTTGCGTGCAGCTAACAAAATATCTGAGACCCTACATGAAATGTTAAACCCGTTCACCACTCTCTCTTCAGGAGCCAGGCATGGAGGTGAAGGGACTTCAGGTTGGGATGGATCACAGGGCCCTGGGTCAGCAGGTTCATATGAAGTGGAAGCTGTCTCGGAGAGGTTTCCAACAATCTGTTGATTAATGGAAACCAGATCTGACTAGGCCAGAATGGGACGATGAGGATCATTCCGCCCCCCCCCTTGTACCTCCAGTTTGAGCAGCATCCTCTGAACTAGGGAAAGAGGAGGAAATGCGAACAGAAAGCATCTTGTCCACCGCAGTTTGAATGCATCCTGACAAAAAACACCAGGTTCTGGATTTCTGGAGCAGAAGAGAGGCAGTTTTGCATTGAGTGGGGATGCAAAAAGGTCCAGGTCTGGACTTCCCCACTCTTTGAAGAGTGACTGCATGATGTGTGTGTTGAGAGACCACTCGCGAGGGTCTGTCTCCGTTCTGCTGAGATGATCTGCTAGATTGTTCTGCACTCCTGGCAGGTAGACCGCCTGGATCAGCACTTTGTGTTCCAGCCACCACTCCCACACTCTCATTGCTTCCCTGCATAAGGGGTAAGAGTGTGCGCCCTGCTTGTTGATGTAGTATATCACTGCTTTGTTGTCCATTTGAAGGAGAATGATCTTGTGACAGAGTATGTCCTTCAAGGCTCGGACTGCATACAGGACGGCTCTCATTTCTAGAACATTCATGTGAAGCTGAGACTCGTCCTGACTCCATAGACCCTGGCTGTGAAGATCCTGGCAGTGAGCTCCCCATCCCAGTAGGGATGCATCCATGGTGCTGGAGATCTGGGATTCTAGAGGGGCGAAGGGATAGCCTTCCAGAAAGTTGTCTTCCTGAGTCCACCAGGTGAGTGACCATTTCAGAAGTTCCGTCACCTTGATGTGATAGGACTGTGGGTGCGTGGTCAGTGACCACTGAGTGCTGAGCAACCAGTGAGTAATTCTCATGTGAAGATGAGCCAGGGGCACAGTGAGGATGCCATGAGACCCAGCATTCACTGCATCGAGAGAGCACGAACAAAATTGTTCTCTCTGATGAAGTGGGCCATCTGAAGGATGTTGTTCCTGCTGTCCTCCAGAAGAAAGGCTTTTGTGCTGGAGGTATCCAGAAGGGCTCCTATGAAGAGAAGCCATTGCTAGGGCTGTAGCTGTGACTTCCCCAAATTTAGCAGGACTCCAATGGACGTGAGGAATTTTGAAGCCATAGCCATGGCTTCCCGAGTCTCTTGTCTGGAAGGATTTGCTAGGAACCAATCATCCAGATACGGGAACATCTGAATTCCGAGCTTCCTGAGATGTGCTGCGAGAAATGGAAATTACGTACGTACCTACCATAATTCTAATCTTTCTGTGTATCTTCACCATTCATCACCTTTGGGTACTTGGCCGGAGGTCATGACCAAGAGAGCTTTTTTTTTTTTTTTTGGATGGTGGAGTTGATGCATCATCACGCCGCTCTGAGGCCAACGACGCGCGGCGCTGCTGCTGGTCGTTAAGTGTTGTCAACTTCGCCCTCCCGCCAGTTCTGAGTCACCGCAAATGTGAGAAAAGGGGTTGGGAGAGTGGGACAAGGCAGTCCAAGGGACAGACAAAGGAAAAGATATATAAATTAAAAGGAGAAATAAATGACTGAGAGGACATAATAAGTTTGAAGACTAAGGGGATTGGGTAGGGGCCCCAATCTCTGAAAGTAGAAAAGGAGGAGGGAGGGTGGGTTAAGGACTTTTAGAACTAAGGATGAGAGTGAGAGGGGGGAAAACAGGAGAAACATACCCTGTAACCTTGACCTGTCTCCAGTTTGTATAGGAACTGCGAGGGAGTAGCCAAGAGGCTAACTGCCAGAATTCAAGGCACAGAATCACTGGCAATAACTCCCACAAGCAGAATCGACTATTCTGGAAGAAAAGACAGGATACAGGGATATCTCCCCCCCCTCTCAAAAGGAGATTTTGGTGTAAGAAACCTAGTTTCTTAAATTAATTGAGGTTGTGCCCAAAAGAAAAGGAAATCAAAGGATTGACGGGGAGAAGGAAAGAAAGGAGGGCAATTGCCAACCCCCACACCACAGGGGCGGAGCCAAAGCACTGAAGAAGGAGTGCCCCTCATCCTGACACATCTGCCCCTAAAGAAAATTATCCCTCTATGTGCCCCAGTTTACCCTACTCCTGACTAACAGAAAGGAGGGGGCGAGGATGGGCACAGAGAGGGAGGGGGACCCAGAGACTGAGGCTCTAGGAGGATGACGGGGTGGGATTCTGATGAATGGTGAAGATGCACAGAAAGATCAGAATTACAGTAGGTACATAATTTCCATATCTTATCTGTGTCAATCTTCACCATTCATCATCATTGGGTGAGTGCCGAGCTACCCCCGAAGGGGGGTTTAACCCTAAGGGACTGAGTCCCTTAGCTCTCAGTGGGTGACACACTAAGAGGGAGAACCTTCACGGGCCTGGAGAGGCCCAAGAGTGGGGAGAGTGAGACGAGGACCCCCCGGAGTGGGTAGGAAGTTGCCCCAACAGATGCCGTCTCACCCTACGGGAGAAAAGATAGGTTCTCTGGTGAGTGGAGTTAATCACCCTATGCCGGGCCAAGGGTGACAACCAGCAGAGACGCAGCCATGCCGTCAGCCTAGTGCAGATCGGTGTCCCTACAGCCCTGGTAGCTACCTCACTGTCATCATCCGATGCCCTTGCTTGGTGCCTTGCTAGCTCCAGGCCACATGCAGAGAGTGCAGTGGCTTGTCTGGTTTCCTCTGTGTCAGGCATCGGAAGCTAGGAGTTGACCTAGCCTGGACCACAAGAGCCTGGCATAGGATGCACAGTGGGCCTGATGTGCTGCAATAGAAAGCAGCAATTGTGCAGAGTAGAATGTCCTCCTCCCCCAGAAGTCAAAATCCAAGGAATCTTGATCTGGGGGCTGGTCACGGTGCAGGGCACGAAGCCCATCGGGAGTATCCAAATGCGTCAATCCTGAGCTAGGATGAGGCATGGAACCTGGAGACTCTGGGGGGGGGGGGCACAATACTGCCGGCAGAGATCCCTAGGGGCTGGGACTCTGGAAAAGGGTCTCTGCCAGGAGCGCAACGACACCTCCCGAAAGGGAGCAGGCCAGGGGGCACCACAAGGGCGTCTGCACTGAAATCGCCCAGAAAGGCATGCATCGGTGCTCCGGATTGTGTTGAGTGGGATGATGCACAGGTCCTCCAACATCCTCACAAGGAATCACTGATACTCGGCGAGATCAGCAGCTGGAGAGATGTGGACAGACTGCTCCTCTCCCCAAGAAGAGGGGGATGAGGAGTTAGAGGACCTCTGAAGTTCAGTAGCTGACTGCTTGGGGGAGGCTGAAAAACCTGTCTGTCCATAGCTCTGACATAAGCGGGAAACTGAGCAGCCACTGCCCTGAACTGTTCCCAGGAGAGAGGACTGCTAGGACCAAAAAATACCCGGGAGCGCAAGAGAATGTGGCAGAGGAGTGAGGGAAGAGCCAACAACAGAAATCGGCTGACCTCTGCCTGGCCTAGGGAGTGCACCAGGAGCCCTAGGGAAAGAAGGAGCTCTGGAAAACTCCACAGCTGACAGCTGATAAACCAAACTGGAACTGCCTAGGCTGCACCCTGAAGAATCCTCTCTGTGAGGTGACCGGGGCCGTGTAGATCCAGAAGGACAGTCCCCTACCTCCAAAGAATGGGGCCCTCTCGAAGAAACTGAAAGGGAAAGGCAGAGATCCGCGCTACGGCTTCTCCCAGATCCCGGGTGGACTCCGGAAAAAGGCCGCCGCACGTTCCCCATACCTTTCGACCCCTCTGAATCCGAGAGTGCCCTCCTCCTCCTCGAGAGAGAGAGAGCCAGCCTAGGTAGCTGGCAGCCCTGGTTGGCCCCAAGGCTATCCAGGAGCAGCACCTCCTCTGGTGGGGTGCTCTGATCGGCCCCAAAGTTGGGCGATCCAGGCACACCACCCGAGGGGGTACCACCACTGAGGGTTCAAAGAACCCTCCGAGACCAGGCTGCAGAGCAATGGAGGCCTGCACCATTGCCTGCTGGTCAGCACCCCTGACCCTGGTCCCGGGAGTCACTGCCCACTCCTCAGAGGGGGGGCTGGCCCCGGTTTGTCGAGGACACTACCAAGGTGTCCACGTGAGCAGCCAACTCCACGGAGTCAGACTGCCTGTCTGACTCAGAGTCCGACTCCTCCTCTGAAGAGGTGGAGACCAAAGTTCTGTGCCAAACAGTGCGTGGATTTCCGCTACCATCCCAACTGAAAAGGGCACCAGAAACCGAGACTGCACCGGAGTCAGTGCCGACATCCCCAACAGCACTGCGAACGATGCCAGAAGAGGACACGGCTCCAATAATGGCAGCAGCGTAGGAGTCAAAGCCTGTCATGGCGCCGTCTTGGCCCACAGCACCACAAGTGGCACCGAGACCAGAGATGGCACCGGCGACGGCCATGACTGCGCTCTCAGCGCAGAGGTCGGAGACCCCCACGGCGCCGCCCCACCCCACAGCGCCGCGAGCAGCGTCGAGGACAGAGACGGTGCCGACGGCCCCGACCACGCTCTTGGCACCACGGATGGCACCGAGTTCCGAAACCCTCACGGCTTTATGTCCATGCTCGGAGCCGCGAGCAACTCCAGAACTGGACACGGCGCCATGCTCAACCATGGCGCCGTGGACAGCGTCAGGGTGAGAGACAGTCAGGGACAGTGCAGTAGAGCCTCCCACAGCACTGCCAGCACCATCGGCGATGCGAACACCGCCGACAGCAGCAACGGCGCCAAGCGACGAATCAGCGCCGACGATGGTGCCATCAGGGCCCCCGGCACCGCAAACGGCGCTGAGGCCCAAGATGGCGTCAAGGACGGCGCTGACCCAGGCCTTCCGAGCCGCGGGTATGACACCGGGGGAGCCTTCGCCCCCAAAGGGCGATTGCCAAGGCAGTGCCTCCCACCTGTCCCCCAGGTGGAACAGACTGGGCCTCCTGCACCTCGGAAGGGGCCTCTGCCATGGCTAGGCTACAAGAGGCAGAGGCCCCCTCCTCCGCGGCCCGTATAGAACCGGAAGGGGGCCCGGAGGAAAGACAGAGAGAACGAGGCTTGGCCCGACGAGTGCGTGCCCCTCCCCCGAAAGTCGGCAGAGCTCGTCCCACTTTCCACGTGCGTTGCTCGATGACACGGCAGTCCATGGAGAAGCAGGCATTGCATGAATCCATGTCGTGTAGCGGGCCAAGACACGCGAGGCAACGGTCATGCTGGTCGATGATGGAGTACTTACGGCCACATGGGCACAGACGCATGGGGGGCCATCCCATCGTCACAGTTTTCTTGCCCCCCGACCGAGACATGACCTACGGAAAAAGAACACCAAATAAGAGCCGACGTCTCAAAATAAAATAAAGAACAGTCTTACCAGGCGACGTCGAGTAGGGCTAACAGAACCGGCAGGATACCCGGAGCTGACTGACTTCGACACGGAGTTGATAAACGGAGTCGAAACTATGACATGTAGGCTTCAAAGGTAGGCCTCTAGAGAGATTTTTCTTCAGCAGCTTCCCACAAGGTGACCTCGACGGTGGGAGACGAAGAACTGGTCGGAAGGCGGAGTCAACAACACCTAACGGCCAACATGCGAGTGCCACGAGTGCGCCGGCCTCAGGGCGGCGCCACTGGTGCATCGACTGCTCTATCCCAAAAAAGAAAAAAAGCTCCTGCAGGGTCATGACCTCCCGCCAAGTACCCAAAGGTGATGAATGGTGAAGACTGCACAGATAAGATTGGGACCGCTTCTTTTTGTGCTTTCGGAAGACCGCCCCGAGCACTGGACTGCCTGTAGTCAGACCCCCCCCTTCATAGAGGGCGGTGGACCAGACCCAGCCCTGCTGACAACACAGCTTTCATGCGAAGTCTCCCTACCATCACCTGCCCTGCTCATGGTCGACTCTGTCAAAGGAGGGCTGAAAACCTCTGTGACGAAAATTTACTTATTAAACTTATTTACTTATTTTTCTTTAAAGTGATAAAAATAGTAAAACCAATCAATACTGAAACTCTATAGCTGCTGTCGTACAGACGTGACGTTTTGACTCCCAGCAGGCGAGCGACGTGGTCACTGAAGTGCATTCGACAACGGGAAAAAAGGAACTGAGGCAGATAGAGGGTTGACGCCGAGGTAGCCTATATGGCGCAAGCTGAGCTCGCAGTGCTGGTTCCTCGCGGCCCTACCTAGGCACCAGCCCTCCTGAAGATTTTTGGCTCCCGCTGGGTACTACCACCTCCGGCGTAGTCCCATTAGTGTGAATCAGTGGTGGAGACTATTTCCAGGAAGATCAGAACTGAGGAGAAGGGGATGGCATTGGTTACTGGCCAGTCCATGAGCGCCACGTAGTATGTCTGCTTTGCGGGCAGCGCATCCAATTTCAGCTCTCACACCCCAAAATTCTTAAAGCTAAAGCTCCCGTGGTGGGCCTGCACCTCCAGCTAAGACCCAATTGTGATGAATGGTAAAGATTCACGTGGGTATGATCATGCCTTGCACTGTCTGGTAGAACACCTAAGATTAACGGAAAATAAAAAAGTACTTTTGCTAAAAATTAACATCTGGCTTCCTTTAAAAATTAATGTGAATTTCAAGCAGTGTACTACCTCTAAAGAGCTAGTAATGCAAAAAACAGCAGGTAAAAAGCTTTAGCAACTTTTAAAAGTAATCCCTTATTATTTTTTATTTCTTGAGTGTTTTTCTACACAACAGTGTTGAGTGCGATGTGAAAAGCCATGCTTTACCTGAAAGCAGACATATCCTAGTTCTTTTCCTCCTACTACATCATCAGCATGTGATCACACTCACTGTTACATCACATGCCCTGCTGCCTGAATGGGAACATGTGTACCAAGTCATCAAGCAGCATGAAACTGGCTCTTCCTGGGTACTAGTGATGTCACAGTCAGCAAGGTTACAATGCTGATGATGTAGAGGGTGGACTAGAAAGGACTGTCAGCCTCTAAGCAGAGTGCTGTTCTTAACATCACACCTAGCATGTCAGGCAGAAAATATTCTAGTTAGCAATTTCTGATCAGCAAAACAGAAAAGAAAAAAGACTTCAGATATAAGAAGTGACACCTAACTACTTCTGAAAGTTACTATTAATTGCAGGCAGTACACTAGCTTGTTAAGTAGAAAAACAAGTTGAAACAGCAATGATCTCCACTTTGGATCATCTCCTTCAGTCTGTGAATCCTTGCACACAGCATAAACCCCTCTACAATATCAGTGCAGAGGGAGCTTCTTGCCAGCCTTACCTTTCGTACTTGCTCTGAAGCAGTTTCTCAACCTGAGGAAGAATCACGGTGCACAGGTCCAGTTTCCAAAGGGACCTACATATACAGATAGAAAAATATCAGCAACAGATTTGGAAGTTATGGATTCTTTTACCCCTCAGTTTAACAATTTATTTTCACAGGATGGCTCGGCTGGGACTCGACATCTCATTTTCACTGGGGTCCTACCTGCTTCTGCCAAAATTCACAGCTGAAAGGGTTTAACCATAGCGAGGCTGAGTGACTTGCTCAAGTTTACACAGTGATTCAGTGGCTGTGGTGGGATTCAAATCTTGGATAGCAAACTGCAGGACTCAGTATTGCTAGAGAATACTGTCGTTACCAATCAAAGCTGCAGAATTTGTTATTCATCATGTCATTTTTTTAGTATAGTCCAAGCCACTTAAACGGGATGCGTTTAAGCAGGATGACTGCTTAAGCAAGATGTTCCCTTAGAAACACTTTTATGCTGGTGTTAAATATAGGTGTGATATTTCTTTTAATAAGGATGCAGCTAACCACCAATTTCGATTTGTTGGGACGTCTGACAGTGGAATTCTCAGCTTTAAGTGGCTTAAACTAGATGCAAATTACAGTAATTACATTAATCAGCTGAATCAGCTGAAAACGATGGGCAGTAGCACATTTTATTTTTTTTATTTTTTTTTTATTTATTGGAGGTTCGGAAAATACCTTTGAGTCAGAGACTCCTTTACAAAGGTTCCACGTCACAGAATTTACATACAAAGACATATAGTTACATTGCAGTATATCAGTACACAGTCAGGATGTTACAGGAGCGATTGTGAAGCTAACAGTGAAAAACCAGGGAAAATTAGTGCAAACACACAATACATATAGCACCCAGATGTAGAGCTAGGCTAGAGGGACTCGGATTGGGGCAGGTAGGGTAGAAGAAGCCGGCCAACGGCCTTAGTTGGGCAGGTAGTGTGAGGGGTTTCAGTAGCAGTCGAAGTGGTTTGGGGACTATAGGAGGTCTCTAAGAGAGGTTTTAAAGGGTCCAAGTCTGATCTCATTGGCAAGTGGGGTGGGTAGGCTGTTCATCCAGGAAGGGGCTCTGTAGCTAAAGGACCTTTGGAATTGGAAGGTACGGCACTGAGGGACAGAGAGGAGTTGCTTTCCAGAGCTACGAGTTTGCTTAAGTGTTAGGGCCGGGCGGATTAGTGGTGTGAGTCCTATGGGGCAGAGGCCTAGGGCAATTTTTTTGCCATGAGGCAGGTGTGAAACCTAATCCTGTTGTCAAGGTTCAGCCAGTTGGTATCATTGAATAGAAATCCAGTGTGAGTTAGGCGATCACAGCCCAGGGTGAGGTGACAGGCTTTATTTAGGGAGATACAAAGTCTTTGGAGGGCCAAGGTATTCACCGCCCCATAGACGAGTAAGCCATAGTCTAGCAGGGAGAGGACAGAGGAGGAGACAGCAAGCCTCATTGCGTTTAGGGTAAAACAGTGTTTGAAGCGATACAGAAGCCCGAGCCGCACACTGAGGGCGGTAGATAGGAAGTGGATATGTTGGTGGAAAGCAAGTGCAGGGTCTAGGGTAATGCCCAGGTATCTGAAGGAGTCCACTTGCTCCAGAGGGGCCACGTTGGCAGTTTGTACTTGAGGGCAAAGTTCCTTTCTAGCGTTAAGCGGGTGGGAAAAGAACATAACCTTGGTCTTGTTATAGTTCAGGATAAGGCGTTGTGAGGTGAACCATTTTTCAGCGCCACTAAAGGAGGATTGAAGGGAGAGGTGGAGTTGCAAAGGGTCAGAGTTGGAGGTACATAGGACAGCATCATCCGCATAGAGAAGCAGGTTCCCTGGGCAAGACCTGGGGAGGGGATTAAGGAAGAGGCTGAACAGTAGTGGTCCGACGACGGACCCCTGCGGGACACCAGAGAGGACAGATAGCCTATTAGATAGGGTGTTACCAATTTTGACCTGCTGGGAACGATTAGAAAGGTAATCAGAGAACCAGCCAAGGGCATCCTGAGAGAATCCAATGTTGGTCCGTGTGGATAGCAGGAGCAGGTGGTTAATGGTGTCGAACGCCTTTGTGAGATCAATGAAGACAGCCCCAGTGATTTGACCTCTAGCTAATGTGGAGTGGATGTGTGTAGTGAGTTCCAGGAGGGCAGTAGTAGTACTATGTCCCTTCCGGAATCCGTGTTGCTGCTTGCTGAGCAGGTTGTACTTGTTGAGGTGGTCAGAGAGCTGATCACAGATGATCCTCTCAAGAGCTTTGGATAGGAAGGGAGAATGGAGATAGGAATGTAGTTGTTAGTAAGGGCACGGTCCCCACTTTTAAATATTGGCGTAATGTAAGCAGATTTCCAATGGGAAGGGAATTTCCCCAGGCATAAGGAGCGGTTTAGTATATGGTGAGGGGGTTAAGCACCTCTGGGAGAGAGAGGTGGAGGAGTTTCGGGTCTAATGAGTCACTACTATAGCTGGAGTGACTTAGAGGCCTTTCACTGTGCAGCTTGCTTACTCTATCTGTGCCACTGCCTTTGCCTTTTCTCCATGATGTCTGTGCCACGCAATGAATTCACTCTCGCTGATCGTGTTCGGGTTGTTGAAGCACTGAATGACTCAACCTGATCGTCCTCCATAGCGGTAGAGTTTAAAATTTTAAAAAGTCAGGCTGGGAGTATCAGCAAGAAATGAAAATTACGTACCTACCGTAATTATGATCTTTCTGTGTATCTTCACCATTCATCACTGTTGGGTATCTGCCGGAGGTCGGGACCCCACGGGAGCCTTTTTAGTTTTTTTTTTTAGGCAGAGCCGACACACCATCGGGCGCCACTCGAGGCCGACGCACTGCATGGCGCTCGCGGGTTGGCCATTAGGCTGTGTCGACTCCGCCTGTCTGCCAGTTCTGAGTCACCAGAGAGGTAAGAGGAAGGGAGTGGAGGGTGGTACAAGGAAGTCCAAGGGACAGAAAAAGGAAAAGATGTATGAACCAAAAGGAGAAATAACGACTGAGAGGACAAAAAAAGAGAAGAGTTGGAAACTAAAGGGGATTGGGAGGGGCCCCAATCTCTGGAAAAGGAAGAGGGAGGTAGGGTGGGTAAAGAATTTAGGAAGAGAAGGGAGAAGGTTAACACATCCCAGACCCTGGTCCGTCTCCAGATTGTATAGGAACTGCAAGGAGTAGCAAAGGCTTTCTGCCAGAATTCAAAGCACCGAATAGCTGGTAAACACTCCAGATAAGCAGAGTCAGCTATTCTGGAAGAAGGACAGGGTACAGAGATTCAACACCCTCTCACGGAAAGATTTTTGGTGAAAAAGGGAATTATTTTTTTTTGCAAGGAGAATAGGTTGGACAGAAACAGGGAGGAGGAGAGAAAGCAGGGCAACTGCCAACTGCCACCCCACAGGGGTGGGGCCAAGGCACTGGAGAAGGACTGCCCCTTGTGCTGTCCACTCTCCCTGGAACATTATCCTCCTGTGTGCCCCTGTTTTACCCCACTCCTAAGGAGGAGGGGGGAGGGGTGGGCACAGAGAAGGAAGGGGGACCCAGAGACTGAGGCGCCAGGGGGATGGAGGGTGGGATCGTGATGAATGGTGAAGATACACAGAAAGATCATACTTACGGTAGGTATGTAATTTTCACATCTTATTATCTGCTAGTAGACCAGGGAGGGGCTGTGGACATGGCCTACCTACATTTTAGCACGGCATTTGATACAGTCCCACACAAAAGATTAATTCACGAGATAGCCAGCCTTGGAGTGGGTCCCAAGGTGGTAGCCTGGATAAAAAATTGGCTAGACAACAGGACACAAAGGGTAGTAGTAAATGGAATACACAGTGAAAAAAGGAGGGTTACTAGTGGGGTACCGCAGGGTTCAGTACTGGGACCGGTCCTTTTTAATGTCTTTATAAGTGACATTGCAGAGGAACTGGAAGGAAAAGTATGTCTCTTTGCAGACGACACAAAGTTCTGCAACAGGGTTGATACACAAGATGGAGTGGAAAGGATGAGCAGGGACTTGGCAAGGTCGGAGGAATGGTCAAATGTATGGCAGCTCAGATTCAATGGAAAGAAGTGCAAGGTAATGCACATGGGAAACAAAAACCCAGGGGAAGTGTACACAATGGGGGGTGAGATACTGACAACAGTAAAAATAGAAAGGGACCTGGGGGTTATTATATCCGATGACCTAAAGGTGGGCAAGCAATGTGAGAAGGCAGTAAGGAAGGCAGGGGGGATACTGGGATGCATAGGAAGAGGCATCAATAGTAGAAAACAGGAAGTTGTTATCCCTCTGTACAGACAGTTGATGAGACCCCATCTGGAGTACTGTGCACAGTTCTGGAGACCCCATCTCCATAAAGACATAGAGTGAAGCTGTCCAGAGGAGGGCAGCCAAAATGGTGCAGGGTCTGCACCAGAAGACATCTGAAGAAAGACTAAAGGAGCTTAATATGTATACCCTAGAGGAAAGGAGGAGAGAGGGACATGATAGAAACTTTCAAGTACCTCAAGGAATTAAAGTCCAAGAGGGTAGCATCTTCCAGAAAAAGAGATGTGCAAGAACAAGGGGGCACAATTTGAAGATAGAGGGGGGACGGCTCAGAGGTAATGTGAGGAAGTATTTTTTCACTGAGAGGGTTGTGGATGCACGGAACAGCCTCCCTGAGAAGGTTGTGGAGTCAAGAACAGTGGGGGACTTCAAGAATGCATGGGACAGGCATAAGGCAGTCCTAGTGGGGGGTAGGAGGAAGTAAGCTGTTGGTTAACTAGGATTTGCAGCTTATCTGTTAGGTAGGAAAATGGGCAGACTAAGTGGACCAAGCGGTCCTTATCTGCCGTCAAATTCTATGTTTCTTATCTGTCTCAATCTTCACCTTTCATCACTGCTGGGTGAGTACCGAGACCCCCCCGAAGGGGGTTTTCTTTTACACCCTAAGGGATAAAATCCCTTAGCCCTCAGTGGGTGATACACTAAGGGGAGGAACCTTCAGGGCCTGGAGAGACCCGAGAGTGGGGAGAGTGAGATGAGGCCCCCCCGGAGGGGGAGGGAAGTTGCCCCGACAAGCACCGTCTCGCTCTGCGGGAGAAGAGAAAGGTTCCCTGGTGGGCAGAGTTAATCACCCTATGCTGGGCCAAGGGTGACAACCGGGAAAGACGCAGCCATGCCGTCCGCCTAGTGCAGATCATTGTCCCTACGACCCTGGTAGCTACCTTGTTGGCATCATAGGATGCCCTCGCTTGGTGCCTTGTTAGCTCCAGGCCATGCGCAGAGAGTGCAATGGCTTGTCTGGTTTGCTCCGTATCAGCAACGAGACTAGGAGTTGACCCAGCCTGGACCACAAGAACCTGTCATAGGCTGCACAGTGGGCCTGATGTGCAGAAATAGAAAGAAGTAACTGTGCCGATTAGAAAGTCCTCCTGCCCCAGAAGTCAAAATCTGAGGAGTCTTGATCTGGGGGCCGGTCACGGTGAAGGGCGCGAAGCCCATTAGGAGTGTCCAACTGCATCAATCCAGACTGTGGATGAGGCATGGAACCTGGAGACTCTGGGAGTGCACAATACCTCTGGCTGAGATCCCTTGGGGCAGGAACTCCGGAAAAGGGCCTCTGTCAGGGACGCAATGACACCTCCCGAAAGGGAGCAAGCCAGGACGGCACCACAAGGGTGGCCTTGCCAAAATCGCCTAGAAAGGCATGCGCCGAATGCTCAGGATTGCTGGTAGTGGAAGGAGTAGGGTGCAAGTCCTTCAGCATCCTCACAAGGAATTGCTGATACTCCATGAGATCAGCAGCTGGAGAGATGTGGACAGAAGTTTCCTCTCCCCCAGAAGAGGGGGATGAGGAGCTGGAGGGCACTGGCTGTTCAGTGGGTGGCTGCACTGGGGGAGGTTGAAAAACCTGGCTGTCCATCGCCCTAAAGTAAGCAGGGAACTGAGCAGCCACCGCTCTGAACTGCTACAAGGAGAGAGGCCCGCTAGGACCAAGGATGCCTGGGAATGCAGGAGAGTGTGGCAGAGAGATGGGGACAGAACCAAGAAGAGATGTCGGCTGACCTCCGCCTGGGCTAAGAAGTGGACCATGGGCACCCACGGAAGAAGGTGCCCTGGAAGATCCCACAGCCGACAGCTGGACAACCATTTCGGTACTGCCTTGGCTGCGCCCAGAAGAATCCCCAGTGAGGCGACCGGGGCCGTACAGGTCCAGAAGGACAGTCCCCTACCTCAAAAGAATGGGACCCTCTCAAAGAGACCGAGGGGGAAGAATGGAGAACCACACTACGGCTTTTCCCAGAGCCCGGGTGGGCCCCGGAAAAAGGCCGCCGTGCCAACCCCATGCCCCTCGACCCCTCGAGTCTGAAAGAGCCCTCCTCCTCGACAGGGCCAGCCTAGGTAGCTGGCATCTCTGGGCAGCTCCCAAAGGGGCTACCCAGGGCACAGTACCCTCCTCTCCTGTAGGTGCTCTGATCGGCCCCAAAGTTGGGTGATCTAGGCACACCACCAGTGGGGGTACCACTACTGAGGGATCAGTGAAACCACCAAGACCAGGTTGCAGAGCTATGGAGGCCTGCACCACTGCCTGCTGGTCAGCATCCCTGACCCTAGTCTTGGTAGCCACCGAACCCACCTCAGAAGGGGACTGACTCTGGCTTGTCGGGGAGACTACTGGGCTACCCTCCTCAACAGCCAACCCCAAAGGGTCAGACTGTGCATCTGACTCAGAGGAGGAAGAGTCGGAGACCCTGTGCCAAACCGTAGGACGACGGCCACTGCCATCCTTGCCAACAGACCCAGAAACCGAAGCTGTGCCCGAGTCGGTGCCAGCACCCTCGGCAGCTCTGCGAGCAAAATCCGGAGGGGGCACGGCTCCAACCCGAACAAGAGCTCCAGAGTCAGGAGCAGTTGTGGCGCCATCTGGCCCCATGGCGCCGCGGGCGGCGCCAAGGGCAGGGACGGCACCGCCGACGGGCCCATCAGCACCAACAATGGCACAGCCCAGCTCCCCGGCACTGCGAGCAGCCCCGGCACAGAGGACGGCGCCGCCCTGCCCCACGGCGCCGCAAACGGTGCCAAGAGCAGAGGAGGCGCTGACGACGGTGCCAACAGAGGAGTCTGGAGGCCCCATGGCGCCGAGCACCAAGAACATGGCACCGTGCTCAACCTCGGCACACGAGACATCGAAAAGGACAGCCCCAAAGCATCTCCCACTGCGCTGCTGACACCGCCAGCACCGCAAACGGCTCTGACAGAGGCCACGGCACCGCACGACAAGTCGGCACCGACGACTCTGTGAGGGCCCACGGTGCAGCGAATGAAGCTGAGGCCCACAACAGCGTCAAATGACGGCGTCGAGGACAGCACCGCCCGGCCTTTGCGAACCGCGGGTCCAACACTGGCGGAGCCTTCACCCCTGAAGGGGTGATTGCCATGGCGGCGCCTCCCACCCGCCCCTGAAGCAGCAGGGCGGGCCTCCTGCGCCACGGAAGAAGCCTCGGCAATGGCTAGGCTACTAGTAGCCAAGGCTCCCTCCTCCTCGGTCTGTACAGAACCAGGAGGGAACCCGGAGGAAAGGCCAAGAGAGCATGGCTTGGTCCGATGAGTGCGCACCCGACCCCTGAAAGTCGGCGGAGCTCACTCCACTTTCCACGCGCGTTGCTCAATGACCCGGCGGTCCATGGAGAAAGAGGCGTCGCACTAATCCATGTTGTGAAGCGGGCCAAGACACGAGAGACACCAGTTGTGCTGGTTGGTAATGAAATATTTTCGGCAACAAGGGCACCGCCGCATGGGGGGCCGAACCATCTTAGATTTCTTGTCCTCCGACTGAGACATGACCTATGGAGAAAAAAACACCATAAATAGACTCGACATCGCGAAATATGAAAATAAGGAAAGATCTTACCGGGCGACATTGAGTGGTGGCAGAAACATAACCATCAGGAGAACCGTCGAACTTCGACTGAAGGAAAATTTTTAAAACGTTAAATTGAGAACTGCATAGCAGGCCTAGGCTCTTCACGGCTTCAACAAGGTAACCTCTATGGCGGGAGACGAAGAACTGGCAGGCAGGCAGAGTCGCCACAGCCTAACGGCCAACCCACGAGCGCCATGCAGTGCGTCGGCCTCGAGGGTGGTGCTGATGGTGTGTCGGCTCCGCCTACCTTAATAAAAAAAAAAAGCCTCCTGCGGGGTCCTGACCTCCGACGGATATCCAACAGTGATGAATGGTGAAGACTGACACAAATAAGATCCGGGACTCTATTCTCGCCGATTGGCATGCAAATTCAAACCCAGGCCGTAAGAGAAAAAGGTAGGGCAAATGATGCGGACGATGCCCTCTTACTGTGGTTTTCACAAGCTCTTGAGAAAGGAGCTCGGATATCTGGCCCTATGCTAAAATCAAAAGCCGATGATTTAGCTAGACAAATGGGTCATGTTGGGTTTGAGGCAACTGATGGCTGGCTGTCTAGATGGAAGCAACGCCATCAAATCGTCTTCAAAAGGGAGCATGGTGAGAAACAGGATGCTGACGCAACAGCCGCAAGCTCCTGGGTGGCTGACGTCCTGCCTGTCTACGTGCCGGTTTTTCACCGGCAGATGTATTTAATGCAGATGAGACAGGCTTGTTTTTTCGTGGTTATCTTGACCATGGGCACGCTCTTAAAAGTCAAGCATTAGTGGGTGGCAAGAAAGCAAAAGACAGAATTTCTGTCATGTGCTGTGCAAATCAAACAGGGACCAAAAAGCTGAAACTTTTAGTTATCGGTAAGAGCAAATGCCCCAGATGTTTACCAAAAGATCTAAAAACACTTCCTGCGACATACACAAACTCGGCTAATGCTTGGATGACGGGCTCAATTTTTCAGGAGTGGCTCTTAACATGGGATTCTGAGCACCGTAAGAAGCATAAAAATTCTCCTTCTTGTCGATAACTGTTCTGCCCACCCCCATGAACTTGCTCGCCAACTGAAATGTATTAAACTCATGTTTTTTCCACCAAACACCACAAGCATTATTCAGCCTATGGACATGGGGGGCATTAAGAATCTGAAGGGCCACTATAGATCATACGTTGCTGGCAAAATCATAACCACAATTGACGAGAGGGAGTCTGCTCATGCTGCTGAAATTGCCTGTAAAGTTAACCTTTTAGATGCCATTTACATGATCCATCGGGCATGGCAAGCTGTAAAACCGCCAACCATCGAGCACTATTTTAGAAAAGCTGGCTTCTACGGCTTCCATGAGCAACAAGCTGAAATTTGTGTGACTGGGCTGGAGGATGTCACAATTCCGTCCTTCATGAACTCTCAGATGTTCACAGAGTTCGTGGAGATGGACTTGGATGAGCCGACCATGGGGGAGCTCAGCGATTCTGATGTGACTGCTGTGGTGGGTGAAACTGGAGGATCGTTTCAGGACGACAGCGAAGACATCTCCGATACCGAAGCTGTAGTCCTTGCCAGTGAAGCTCTCACCGGACTGCATTCAGCAATGCTGTGGTGTGAGCAGCATGGTAAAGTACAAACATGGGAGTCTCTGTTGAAGCCGAGCGAAAAATCCAAGCACATGCCGCCCAGGAAAAAAAACGAAAAGAATTACAGATTTTTTTGGATCCACCAGTGCATCAGTCTCTGCACCAGAACTAGAGGATGAAGTACCATTCACTTCAGGAACAACTGCCCCTGCCCCAACTTTGCACCCAATGTTCACAGAGTATGCTCAGTTTGCCCAGTCTGACAATGGAGATGAAGGAGGGAGTAACAAAAAGACATTTACAGTGCTCTAAAATAAAAACAACACACTATCAGTCACAAGCATTAAAAAAAAAAAAAACACTATCACTGTCACAAGCATTAGCACTAAAAAACAAACAAACAAAAAAAAAAACGGACTGTGTGTCATAAATGAAACAGTAGGAGCGATTTCACCAGCCCAATACACGGACTACAGCTCCATGTACATCCAAATCAGGGCTCCACGAGGTCGGTCCTCAAATTCTCTTTGCTGAGACGGTCGCTTAAGCGGGACGATGTGCAATCCACCATGACGTCCTGCTTAAGTGGCTTCTACTGTAATAATATTTACATATAGCTGACAGTTTCCTTTAATCCTGAATGGAGAAATGTGATTCTGAAGTTCTCAAAGGTCCATGCTCTCTTGCAGTACCCACTATGAAAAAAATTAATATCTCTATGTGGTGTGGTGCAGTGCTGTTTACCACCAGAATCATGGGCTAGCAACATCATAATACTTTATATCCCCAGTATAAATCCAGTATTTACAGTCAAAAGGTACCCTCAGCAGAAGAGATTTTTATATACTGTGAGTGGCAGCCATCTTGAATGACTTAAGCTATTAACTACAAAAATAGCTATAAAACCATTTTTTTAAATTCCTGAGGAATTTAAAAATATACTGATTATGAATGTTTCAGAAATACATTTTCGCTAAAAAAGTATATGATAATTTTTGCCGTCTAACAGTTGCTGATAAATGATCATTACGGATTATGAACTTCTGCTTTGAAGTCTCGGTGGTCAATATGGAATACCGCCTTCTCCATGTGTGATAAAGGGTTTCTGAGAGGCCAAATGCGAAACAGTTGAGAGGTATGACTGTGAGTCCCTTATGGGTCAACACTGAAAAACAAAGCAGGAAGAGTCGTCTTCAAACAAGACAGAGAAAGCAGTGAGATCACAGCTCATGCAGGCATGTTAAAATTAAAAGAGAAGGTACCCGTGTACCTGAGGGGGTATGATTCAGATCTAAATTACCTCATGTGGGTGAATAAGGAGCAGGAGGGGAGCCTCTTTCATAGGAGGAGGAAAAGCACCAGAACACAGGGGCATGCAATGAAGCTTTGGTGGGGGGAGTTTAAGAGGGATCTGAGGAAATACTTCTTCACAGAAAGGGTGGTGGATGCCTGGAACAGCCTGCCAGAGCAGGGGATGGAGACAAAGACATTTGCAAGTATCAAGCACGTGCAACATAGACACGTTGGTATAATAAGTAGAGGAAAGGGAAGAGAGAGAGACTCCTGAGACTGCACAGAGACCGGGCAGCAGAAACAGGCAGGAAAACAGA
Organism: Neoceratodus forsteri; assembly: GCA_016271365.2. Taxonomy (NCBI): domain Eukaryota; kingdom Metazoa; phylum Chordata; order Ceratodontiformes; family Ceratodontidae; genus Neoceratodus; species Neoceratodus forsteri. Next base: position 1,056,102,920 of record CM028130.1, on the reverse strand, counting down.
GAAGACTAGATGGGTCTACTGGCCTTTTCTACTGAAAGAAAGAAGTACTCATCTGTAGTAATGTTTTTTCTGAAGGGATTCCTCTCTATGTTTAACAACTGCATTAGTCCCCTGAATTGAGCTTGCCCTGGAGCGTTAAGAATTTTAGGCAAATTAAGGCATCTTAGAATGAAATTCAGATCTGCTGTGTTGTCATGCTCACCTTTAACCTGTAACAGCAGATTTATTTCTCAAACTGAGGTCAGCAGTGACCACTAAAGGCTAGCTAAATGACTAAACACGAAGTACCCATAAGGGGTAACTGTTTTGGAAAACAACTTACCCTATGGCAGAAAATATATTTAAACTGTAACCACTTAATATTAGTGCAAAACAATGCGACAAGTAATGCTCAAGTGATTAAAATGAAATCCTTTCTTGTGAGAACCTTTTTCCAGGTTCTGGAAGGGGAGGTAGTGATGGGATTGTTAAACCTAGTGTGGGGTCCCTTCGGAAGAAAGAAGAGTCACGTACGAAGCATAACTAAGGTCTTGGGGCAGAACGGTCATATTCTTAATAACTCAACACAGTGCATAAAGGGTGAGTACCCACCACCAAAAAATAAATAAATAATTTATACATATTACATACTATATATATTATAAGGAAGAGGGACATGTGGGGAGTGGTGCAATTCTGGGAGACATTCTGTAAACTGCGTTGCTGTCCTATTTGCAGGCAACTGTCAGCTCTGAGGGAGGAGACTGCCCACCTCCAGGCTGAACTGGCAAGGACTAAGGAGGCCTCCCCCACCCAAAGAGCACCACTGCCACAACCACTGCCTCAGAGGTTGCCAAGTATGAAGAGCAGTTGGACCACAGTGGGTTCTGGGAGGGTGCGGGTGGTGGAACAGAGGCGAAGACCCCTAGTTGCACCTCTACACAAATCATACGCCAGTCTGGCAGAGTAAGGTTCCTCTATGATGACACCCTCAGTCGAGACCAAGAAGAATGCTGAGGACATCCACAAGGGAGACCCACAAAAGGGTGGCAAGAGACACCACAGGGGAAGGAAACAGCTTCTGACAGGAGACTCAATTGTTAGGGGGTAGAACTGGGGAAGGGAGAGGAGAGGAGAGGAGAGGGAAGTAAGGTGCCTGCCTGGTGCCATGGCTTGGAGGGACAAGAAGCGAATCCTCACGATTGCAGAAGCAGCATCACAGGAGAGGGAACTACATATTATTGTCCACCTTGGGACAAATGACCTAGCTAGGCATGTAATCAGTGCAGTGCAGGATGAATTTGTGGAGTTGGGGAGGGGCCTCAGACACGTAGCAAGCAGGGTTACCTTCTCAGAGGTGCTGCCAGTCCATGGCAGGGGTGAGGCTAGGGTACTGCACACTATGCAGTTTAATGAAAAGTTGCAAAACTGGTGCAGAGCACAGGGCTTTAGCTTCATTGGGGACTGGGGATACACCTGGAGGGATGAAGGTCTGTACTGGCACGATGGTCTGCATCTGTCCACGAAGGGAACCAAGCTTCTAAGTGACAAGTTTAAATGCCTCCTTGGCAAACTTTTAAACAAGCCAAGGGGGAGATGCTGATAAGAGGCAGGAAATGTCAAGCCTACCCCCACAAAACATGGCAGGTAGTAAGGTAAACACTGAGGTACAGAGCTCAACAGAGGGCAGGACAGGGGTAAATGGAAAAATAGACAAGGGCAATAAGAGCAGGGATGGGGGAAAAAAGGATAAAGCCAACATTAAATGGAGGGCAAAGAGTACCAATGCCCGTAGTCTGGGAAACCAGCTTCCTGAGCTAGTAGCCCTGATGGAAGATGAAAAATTGGATATTGTGGCAGTCACGGAAACATGGTACATGGAGAACCATGACTGGGATGTCAACATATCAGGGTACACAGTCTCCAGAAGGGACAGGGAGGGTAAAAGAGGAGGTGGAGTAGCTCTATACATAAGGAAGGGATTAAAGCTACAGAACTAAAAAGCAAAGGGGGAGGACAAGAGGCACTCTTGGTCACCTTGGAGACAGGGAGTGGCATCACAATCCACACAGGGGTTGTATACAGACCCCCATCTCAAGGGAAGGAAACTGACAAGAAAATGATAGAGGACATTCTCAAAATGGCTGAAAAAGGGGAGATACTGTTGATGGGGGACCTGAATATGCCAGATGTTAACTGGATGACATGTACATCAGCCACATCCAAGAAATGAAAATGATGTACCTACCGTAATTCTTGATCTTCTTGGACGAGTCTCCACCACTCATTCACACTAATGGGATCTGCTCCAGAGGCACTAGGACCCAGCGGGAGCAAAATTTTTGCTGGAGGGCCAATGCCAGAGATGGAGCCGCTAGGAGCAGCACTACAGCCTCAGCTCGCAAGGGTAATGACTATCTCAAGGCCACTCTCCAACCGCTTCTAGTACCTTTTTTTTCCCGAGGAGGTGCAGCGTGAGAACCTAGAAGGATAGTCTAACCAAAAACCGGACATAAGATAGTCCGGACGACCCGTATAAGAAGGGTCAACAAAGAGGTCTTTCACAGCCTAAAGATTTGAGGGAGTGAAGACCAACAACAGAGGTGAGCTCGGGGGATGGAGGGTGGGTGTGTGAATGAGTGGTGGAGACTCATCCAAGAAGATCAAGAATTACGGTACGTACGTAATTTTCATATCTTCCTGGACGCAAGTCACCACCACTCATTCACACTAATGGGAAAGTATCGAGCTAATAATCCCCCGAGAGGGTGGCAGGAGAGACCAAGAGCTCACAGTTTTAGGACAGAAGTCCATTAAAGATGGTTCTGCCAAAGGAAAGATGTTGTCTGGCATGGACATCCAGGGCATAGTGTTTAACGAAAGTATGCACTGAGCTCCAGGTAGCCACGTTGCAAATATCTGCAATGGGTACATTGCGGATTTCCGGTAGAGATGCCGCGACTGCCCTAGTAGAGTGAGCGTAAACTCTGCCCTCCAGCTTAACCTGCACCATGGAATAACAGTGGCGAAGGCATGCCACTAGCCATGCTGAGATACATCTGATAGCGGCAGGTTGACCCAGCCGGGTCTCGCTGAAGGAAACAAACAGCTGTTGAGCTTTACAAAAGTCTTTTGTTCTATCTAGATAGAAATGCAAAGCTCTCTTAACGTCTAAGGAATGAAGAGAACGTTCTCCTTCATTTTGGAAGTCCTCAAAGTAAGAGGGAAAGACCAAAGGCTGGTTTAGATGGAATTCCGAAACAACCTTAGGAAGAAATTTAGGATGGGTTCTAAGGACAACTTTGTCTTTATGGAACACAGTATACGGAGGGTCTATGACCAAGGCATGTATCTCAGAGACCCTGCGGGCTGAGGTAACGGCCACCAGGAAGGCCGTTTTCCAGGTGAGAAATTTTAGCTCACAGGTAGTCAGAGGTTCGAAAGGTTTCTGAGAGAGCATGTCTAGCACAAGATTAATGTCCCAGGCTGCAACTGGACGTCTTGTAGGAGGTCTGATATGCAGAATTCCCTCAAGAAACCTCTTAACCACAGATAACTGAACCAGTGACAAGGAAAGTACCGGCTCATGATAAGCTGAAATGGCACAAAGGTGAACTTTGACTGTAGAGTACTGCAGACCTGAATTTGACAGGTCTAAGAGGTACTCCACAATTTTATCTGGTGGGCAGGAAAAGGGATTTAAAGAGGATTTTGCACACCAGAGCGAAAAACGCTTCCATTTGGTTGTGTAAGTTTTCCTAGTGGCTGGCTTCCACGTAGCCAGAAGAATATCTGAAACCCTGCGAGAGACATTGAACCTGTTCACTTCTACCTCTTCAGGAGCCAAGCGTGAAGGTGAAGCGACCTCAGGTTGGGATGAACAACAGGCCCCTGAGTCAAGAGGTTCGTCTGAAAGGGGAGTGGTTTCGTCGGAGCTGCCGACATATTGTTGAGTAGTGGAAACCACATCTGTCGAGGCCAGAAGGGAGCAATGAGGATCATTTTGTCTCTCTGGGATTCGAACTTGAGAAGTACCCTCTGAATTAGAAGAAGAGGCGGAAAGGCGTATAGAAAGCGTTATGTGCACTGCAGCCTGAACGCATCCTGACAGAAATGCCAGGCCCTGGATTTCTGGAGCAGAAGAGAGGCAGTTTTGTGTTGAGTGGGGATGCAAAAAGGTCCAGGTCTGGCGTTCCCCACTCCGCGAATATTGACTGAACTACGGCTGAGTCGAGAGACCATTTGTGAGGATCTGTCTCTGTTCTGCTGAGGTGATCTGCCAGTTCGTTTTGCACTCCTGGCAGGTAGACAGCTTGAATTAGAGACTTGTGCTGCAAGCACCATTCCCACACTCTCATCGCTTTTCTGCATAAGGGGTAAGAGTGAGCACCGCCCTGTTTGCTGATGTAATACATCACTGCTTTGTTGTCCGTTTGAAGGAGAATGTTCTTGTGACAGAGAATGTCCTCCAACGCCTGGACCGCATAAAGGACGGCTCTCATTTCTAAGACATTTATGTGAAGCTGGGACTCGACCTGAGTCCACGTACCTTGAGTGTGGAGAGCCTGAAAGTGAGCTTTCCCACCCCATCAGGGATGCGTCTGTGGTAATGGAAATCTGATGATCCAGAGGAGCAAAGAGATACCCTTCTAGGAGATTGTTCTCTTGCGACCACCAGGTGAGCGACCTCTTTAGAGGTTCTGTCACCTTGATGAGAAAGGACTGCAGGTGAGTGGTTGGGGACCACTGAGTACTGAGCATCCACTGAGAAGTTCTCATGTGAAGGCGTGCTAGGGGTACAGTGAACACCGAGGATGCCATGAGACCTAGCATCCGTTGCATCGAGAGAGCTGGAACAGAATTGCTCTCCCCCGATGTGACGGGCCATCTGAAAGATATCGCTCCTCCTGTCCTCTGGAAGAAAAGCCTTCACACAGGAGGTGTCCAGAAGAGTTCCTAAAAAAAAAAGGAGCCTCTGGGAGGGCTGCAACTGCGATTTTTTGAGGTTTAACAGGACTCCCATGGACGTGAGAAAGTGTGAAGCCATGTCTACGGCTTCCAGAGTTCCCTGCCTAGAAGGACTTGCCAGAAGCCAATCGTCCAGATAAGGGAACACCTGTATTCCGATTTTTCTGAGATGCGCTGCAAGAACTGCATAACACTTTGTAAAAACTTGTGGCGCCCGAGGATAGCCCAAAGGGCAGGACTCTGAACTGATAATGCTGTCCCAGAGCCACAAACCTTAGGAATTTGTGATGCTTTGGGTGAACAGAAATGTGCTGGTAAGCATCCTGCATGTCTAGGAAGGCTAGCCAGTCGTGTTGATGAAGCAAAGGTAACAAGGTTCCTAGTGAAATCATTTTGAATTTCTCCTTGGGCAGAAATTTGTTTAGTTTTCTGAGGTCCAAAATGGAGCGCATGCCCCCGGTTTTCTTTGGAACCAGAAAGTAATGGGAGTAGAACCCTGTGTTCCATTGATGCAGCGGCACTACTTCTACTGCCCTGTTGTTCAGAAGGCCCTGAATCTTGGCGGCGAGAAGGTCTGACTGAAGGGTTGACAGCTAGGGCTGTCGTTTGGGAGGACGATCCGGAGGGGCCTCCACAAGACTGAGTGAATACCCCTCGTGGATTATCCGGAGGACCCATCTGTCTGAGGTTATGGACTTCCATTGATTGTAGAAGTGCGTCAGACTTACCTCCCACCACTGAGAAAGAGTCCACCTCAGCTGAGGTGGGACTTGGGCCAACAACTCAAAAGGCGACGCTGGGCGCTTTGGGTTCTTGCGCCTTCTGCTGCGTTTTCTTTTGAGGCTGGGGAGCTTGATTTTATGAAAACTTCTTCTGCTTTTGCCTTGAAAGGACTGACGGTTATGGAACTAGCGTTTATTAACACCTCCTCGAGAGGGGACAGGAGGAGGTCGAGCCAACTTAATGGCTGACCTAGTCTTTTGTGTAGCTTCTACAGCCTGTTCCATTTGAGGGCTGAAGAGATACACACCATCAAAAGGCAACGCCATTACCTGCTGCTGTGCGTCATTCGTGAAACCTGAAGTGCGCAGCCAGGAATGATGGCGGGTACAAATACCAGCCGCCGCCGCCCGGGAAGCAGTATTGAAAGCATCCATAGCCACTTTAACCTGCTGGTTGTTAGATTCAATACCCCCTAGTAATGGTTTGAAGTAGCTCGGACTTTATGTCCGATTCCGGTAGAGTTTCAATCATCTGTTTGAGTGAGTGCCAAAGGATATACTCATACTGAAAGAAATAGCCTTGGTAGCTGGCAATACGCATACCCAGGGTGGAAGCAGCAAAGACTCTCTTACCTAAAGTGTCTATCTTACGAGATTCTTTGTTAGTAGGTTGAGCTGTAGTAGTCTGGGGGAGGACGACATTATCATTCTCTGCCAAAACTACAATAGGATCCGCAAAGGCTTGGGACGCCAAAATGGGTTGATCCTTGGGGGCTGAGTATTTCCTATCTATGGATTTAGCCACCGAAGGAATGAGAGCAGGATTATTCCATACCATTTGAGACAACATCTCAAAGGAGGGCTGTACCAGGAGTCGTCAAATCCGTAGGGGTCTCCGGAACATAGAGGTATTGGAGTCTTAGCAATTTCCCAGGATCGATGTCTGTAGTTTGGAGATAAAGAGTGGAAATCAAGTTTTTCAGCAGAGACTTAAAAGACAGGTCCTCGACCATAGGCTCTGCAGCAGGAATAGATCCTGTTTCTTCCACTTCATCACCCAGCCTAAGGTCTGGGTCAGGCTCAATGTCATCTCCTGGCATTCCAGGAGGGACTGCATGGACAGGAAAGGAGTGAAAATCAGAGGGAAATGAGGAAGGAAAAGGGTTAAAGGAGGAGTCCTGAAAGGTGGATGACACCCTAAGAACCCCCGGCGCCGCAGAAACACACAGCGCCGAAAGGCCAGACGGCGCCGCAATGCCACACGGCGCTGAAGATGTGCAGACGCATCAGCGCCGAGCATGCCATCGACGCCGAGGGTGCCGAAAACACTCCAAGACTCCGAAAGTCAGGATTTGAGGAGAAGGGAGGAAGAAGAGCAGGAGACAGAGGCATTGGTGTGGGGCCTCGGCGCCCGCAGCCACAAGGAGGGGGAACCACATCGGAGGTCGACGGCAATCAAGACGGTGCCGTGATCAGGAGGCTCAACCGCCCTACCTGGTCTCCCAAGAAGCCCGAAGTCCCCTGAATGACCGGGCCAGGCAGCTGGACCAACTTCCGAGCCCACTGCTCCATAAGAGCGGCCCACTGATGAAACTGCTCATCTGAAGACCTACCAGAGGGCAGGGTAGGGCTCCAATGTCGAAGACGTTGGTTACCAGGAACAGGAGCAGGTGACTCCGAAGGAGGAGACCGGCAACTAGCCCCAATAACTGACCGTCTATGCGCAGACATATCAGAGGATGACCTCGAGTGATGGCTTCTCTTTTTTGACCTGTGGGCCGAAGAAGAGTTCGAGGCCGAATGGTGCCGGGAATGCGACCGTTTATTTTTATGCTTTCGAAGAGACCGCCGGCCCCCTCGGGCATTGGACTGACCATTGTCAGACCCCCCCTCCGGAGAAGGCGGCGGACCGGACCCAGCCCGACTGACTGAACAGCTTTCATACGAAGTGTCCCTACCGTCACCTGACCCTCTCATGGTCGACTCCGTCAAAGTAGGCTGAGACTTCTTTGTAAATAAGAATAAACTTATGCAATACTTATTCGAGATATTACTACAAAATAACAAAACTGAAAACTATGCTGCTAGTTTGAAGTTTGACTCCCGGAGGGCGAGCGACGTTGTCACTGAAGCACACTCGATGGTGGGAAAAAAGGAACTGAGGCGGTTGGAGGGTCGACGCCAAGATAATCATTACCAAGACGAAAGCTGAGGTTTCGCGGTACACGCCTCCTCGCGGCTCCATCTCTGGCACCGCCTCCAGCAAAAGTTTGTTCCTCGCTGGGTCCTAGTGCCTCCGGCACAGATCCCATTAGTGTGAAAGAGTGGTGGAGACTTATGTCCAGGAAGATCAGGGTCATTCTCAATGCCCTGCAGGGGGCAGGCCTTAGACAGCTAGTGTTGGAACCCACTTGGGAGGGAGCAATACTAGACCTGGTACTCTCAAATGGAGAGAGGATCACAAATTTAGAAGTCGGTAGACATCTGGGAACAAGTGACCACTACACAGTGTGCTTCACAATAAGCACAACCATGGAGACAAGCCATACAAAAACAAGGATACTGGACTTTAGAAGGGCCGACTTTGGCAAAATGGGTGAATACCTGAGGAATGCACTACCAAATGGCCAAAAAGGAGGGGTGGAAGAACAATGGAGAAAAATCAAAACTGCTATCATAGAGGCAACAAGCCTTTGTGTGGGACAAATAAAGAAAACAAAGTGGAGTTAAAAACCACTATGGTTCTCAAAAGAGGCGGCAGGGAAGGTTAAGGAGAAAAAGGCTGTATTCAGAAAGTATAAGGAATCACAGAAGGAGCATGACAGGGAACTGTATCAATTAAAGCAGAAAGAAGTGGGGAAGGCAGTCAGAATAGCAAAGGCCCAAACCGAGGAAAAAACAGCCAACTCAGGTAAGAAGGGGGATAAAAGCTTTTATAGGTACATTAGGGAGCATAGAAAGGTTAAGGGAGGAATAGTGAAGAATAATAAAGGAGAGGGAAGGTGGGCAGAGGGAGACAGTGAAAAGGTAGAGATACTGAATGAATACTTTTGCTCAATATTCACAAAAGAAGATGAGGAGGAGTTACCTAAACCAGACAACAGAAGCTCTCTGGGTAGGGGGGTTGACACCAGTCCATTTACAGAAGAAAGAGTCCTGAAAGAACTCCTAAAACTCAAGGTGGACAAAGCAATGGGGCCTGACAGGATTCACCTCAGAATCCTAAAAGAACGAAGGGAGGACCTAGTGACACCACTGACCACACTTTTTAACAAATCATGGGAGGATGGGGTGGTACCTGAGGACTGGAGGAGGGCAGATGTGATTCCCCTTCACAAAAGTGGGAGCAAGGCAGAAGCAGGAAATTACAGACCTGTGAGTTTGACCTCAGTGGTAGGAAAAATGATGGAATCACTTCTGAAAGAAAGAACTGTTGAGTACCTACAGGTCAAAGGGGCACAGAACCCAAAGCAGCATGGATTTACAGCAGGAAGGTCATGTCAGACAAATCTAATTGATTTCTTTGACTGGGTGACCAAAGTAATAGACCAGGGAGGGGCTGTGGATATGGCAAACCTAGATTTTAGCAAGGCATTTGACATAGTCCCGCACAAAAGACTAATAATCAAGTTAGCCAGCCTGGGAGTTGGTTCCAGGGTGGTAGCCTGGGTAAAGAATTGGCTGGAGAACAGGACACAGAGAGTAATAGTAAATAGAGTCCACTCTGAAGATAGGGGGGTTACTAGTGGGGTACCGTAGGGTTCAGAATTAGGACCAGTCCTCTTCAATGTTTTATAAACGACATTGCAGAGGGACTGGAAGGAAAAGTATGCCTCTTTGCAGATGACACAGAGATCTGCAACAGAGTTGATACTGCAAGGGGGGTGGAAAGGATGAGAGGGACTTGGCAAGGTTAGAGGAATGGTCAAATGTATGGCAGCTTAGATTCAATGCTAAGAAGTGCAAGGTAATGCACCTGGGAAACAAAAACCCAGGGGAAGAGTACACAATGGGGGGTGAGATACTAACAACAACAAAAATGGAAAGGGACCTGGGGGTAGTCATATCAGATGACCTAAAGGTGGGCAAGCAATGTGAGAGGGCAGTAAGGAGGGCTGGGGGGATACTGGGATGCATAGGGAGAGGCACCACCAGTAGAAAACAGGAAGTTGTTGGCCCTCTGTAAAGACAGCTGGTGAGACCCCATCTGGAGTACCATGTGCAGTTCCGGAGACCCAATCTCCGCAAAGACATAGACAGGATGGAAGCTGTCCAGAGGAGGGCAACTAAAATGATGCAGGGTCTGCACCGGAAGACATATGAAGAGAGACTTAAGGAGCTTAATATGTATAGCCTCGAGGAAAGGAGAAAAGGGGGACATGATAGAAACTTTCAAGTACCTCAAGGGAATCAACAAAGTCCAAGAGGGTAGCATCTTTCAAAAAAAGAGGTGTGCAAGAACAAGGGGGCACAATTTGAAGATGGGGGGTGTGGCTCAGAGGTAATGTAAGGAAGTATTTTTTCCACAGAGAGGGTTGTGGATGCATGGAACGGCCTTCCGGAGGAGGTTGTGGAGTCAAAAACAGTGGGTGGAATTCAAGCATGCATGGGACAGTCATAAGGCAATTCTACGGGGTGGGGGGTAGGAAAAAGTAGGCTGCTGGTTAACTAGGATCTGCAGCTTATCCATTAGGTAGGGAAATGGGCAGAATGGTTGGGCCAAGTGGTCCTTATCTGCCGTCAAATTCTATGTATATGTGGAATGTCTATAATAAGATCATGTTATTTCTATGTAAAATGACTGAAACTAATAAAAATAAAGTACAAAAAAAAAGAAGTAGAATCGGCTGTTCTGGAGGAAAAGACAGGATACAGTGATTATCTCTCCCCCCCCCCCCCAAAAAAGAAATTTTTGGTGTAAGAAGCCTAGTTTCTTAAATTAAATTGAGGTTGTGTCCAAAGGACAAGGAAATTAAAGCATGGTGATGGAGAGAAGGGGAGAGGGAACAGAAAAGAAGGCAACTACCACCCCTACCCCACAGGGGTGGAGAGCCCAGGCACTGAAGAAGGAGTGCCCCCTATCCTGATCACTCTACCTGCAGAGAAAATGATCCCCCTATGTGCCCCCAAGTCACCCCACTCCTGACTAACAGAGGAGGGGGCGAGAAGAGAGCACGGAGAGGAAGGACCCAGAGACTGAGGCCCCAGGGGGATGACGGGTGGGATTGTGATGAATGGTGAAGATAAACAGAAAGATCAGAACAGGGTTTTATTTAACTCCAAAAATTGATTAGTGTTTTGCTCATAAAAGTGCTAAAACACTGTGAAAATGCATAGCACTTGCCTCACTGTGTTTAACAAACATAACACTTCTAGAAAACCTATATAAACACTTGCTGTAGAGTTAGCATTGTCGCAAGAAAAAAAAACTGCTAATCAATTATTTAAAACCCTGCAGAATTACAGTAGGTATGTAATTTTCATATCTTATCTACATCAGTCTTCACCATTCATCACCTTTGGGTGAGTGCCGATCCCTCCCGAAGCGGGCTTCAACCCTAAGGAACCGAGTCCCTTAGCTCTCAGTGGGCGACACACTAAGAGGGAGAATCTTCACGGGTCTGAAGAGGCCCGAGAGTGAGACAGGGGCCCCCCGGGAGGGGGTAAGGAAGTTGCCCCAACAGACACCGTCTCACCCTACGGGAGAAAAGAAAAAATTACTCACCTTAGTAATGTTGTTTCTTCTAATGGAGTCTTGCTATATTATAGACATTAGCAGTTTGATCCAGCTCTAGAACTGCCCCCGGAGTGAAATGGTTAAAACCATTCCAAAATAGAATTTTGGCACGAGAGCAGCTCTATCTGTGTCATTTCAAACTTGAACTGTCAGATCTTTACGAGCCAAACTCACTAAGGTCTGTGTGGAAGCTGTAACCTACACTAGCCAAATGGCTACCTAAATAATAACCACTGATGGTCCCAACACCCAAGACTCAAGTCAGGGGACCAGAAATACTAACACCATTCTAATAATATGAAAATGGAACACAAGTATAATAAAACACACACACGCGTACACATACACACCCCCAAAGTCCCAAAGGGGACAAAATGCTAACAGAACCTAAGTAGTGCCCACACTAAGTTGCCCGCACCCCACCAAGTAGAGGTTCTGAGAGGGGCAGGTTGGGAGGTCTATAATATAGCAAGACTCCATTAGAAGAAACAACATTACTGAGGTGAGTAATTTTTCTTCAAACAACATGAAGTCTTGCTATATTATAGACATTAGCAGAATACACACAGTACCTCCATGGAGGAGGGGCAGAACCTACTTAGGAATAGGCTCTGAAGAACAGCTGTGCCAAACCGAGCATCTCTCTGGCCTGGACATCCAGGGAGTAATGCTTGGTAAAAGTGTACCGTTTTCCAAGTAGCAGCCTGGCGAATCTCTAATAAAGGGATATCTCTGGCAGCAGCTATAGGCTGCAGCTGTACCCCTGGTAGAATGAGCCCTCAAACCGGGGGGGGGGGGGCTCTGCCCACTTTCTGATAAAATTGGATACAAGAGACAATCCACCTGGCTATTGATCTCTTAGTGGCAGGTTTGCCTTTCCCAACTTCACCATAGGTAAGGAAAAGTTGGAGGGATTCAACCCTGACCTTGGTACGCTCTATATAATAACTAAGAGCTCTCTAACATCCAGGCTGTGCAACCTCCTCTCACCCAGAGGAGTGATCAGTGAAAAATACTGGAAGGAGATAGATTGATTAAGATGGAAATCTGAAACCACCTTAGGCAAAAACTTCCTATTAGTCCTAGGACTACCTTATCCCTGTGGAAAGAAATAAAGTCAGTCTCCACTGACAAGGCTTGCAATTCACTTATCGTCTGGCAGAAGTGATGGCCACTAGAAAAACAGTTTTCCAAGTTAGTACTTAAGCTCTGCAGAAGACAGAGGTTCAAAGGGGTTGCATTAACTGGGCAATGCAAACATTAAGGTCCCAAGCAGGGGCCGGTTCGAAAAGGAGGATTAGTATGGAGTAATCCCTTAAAAACTTGGAAAACACAGGATGAGAGGAAAGAGGATTGACTTTCCTGCTGACACAAAAAGCAGACACAGCTGCCAAATGAACTCTCAGGGTAGCTGGTCTGAGGCCCAATGAATTAAGATGTACCATGTAATCTAACAAAATGGGCAATTCAGCAGATTCTGGGAAATATTTTCCCAGCACAGCAAATGGAATTTCCATTTAGAACTATAAGTAGCCTAGTGGAAGGCTTTCTGGAAGCCTTTAGGATCTCAAGAACACCCTGAGAGGTGTAAATCAGCAAACTCTAACTCCTCAAGAGCCAGGCCTTGAGGTTGAGGGATTTGAGGTCCGGATACCAAACCCTTCCCTGGGCACAAGTCAACAGATTGTGATTCCTGGGGAGGCACAGGGGAAGATGGACTGTCAGAGACAGAAGGAGTGGGTACCAGGGCTGACTGGCCCAATCCGGGGCAATCAGAATCACCCTGCAAGGCTGAGATCTGATTTTGACTAGTACTTTGAATAGGAGAGGAAAGAGGGGGGAAGCATAGAGGAACTTCCCTCCCAATCCAGAAGAAGGGCATCCAGGGGAACTGAGCCCAGCACTGGAGGCCTGCAACAGAACAGAGGAAGTTTGTGATTGTCTGGGGCTGCAAAAAGATCTATCTGAGGGATGCCCCACCTGGCAAAACTATCCCCAGCACTTGAGGATCCAGGGACCATTCGTGATGGCCCTGGGAAATCCTGCTGAGGGTATCTGCTAGGACATTGTCCTTCCCTGGAAGATGAACTGCTATGAGGGAAGTGTTCAGGAATAGGCCAGAGACCACAACTTCATTGCCTCGGTGCACAAGGCCGAAGACCAGTGCCCCCTGTTTGTTGATGTACCACATTGTTGTGGTGTTGTCTGTTCTGACTTGTATCACCTTGTGGTGGACAGATGCAGAAAAAGCTTGAAGAGCTAAAAAGACAGCTCTGAGTTCCAGCAAATTGATGTGGAGCAGAGATTCCTGGGGGGACCAAACTCCCTGAGTGGAAAGGTCGCCCATGTGGGCTCCCCAACCCAGAAGGGAAGCACCTGTAGTGAGAGTCAAGTCGTGAGAAGGAGAAATGAAGGGGACCCCCGCTCTTAAATTGCTCTGATCCTGCCACCACTGGAGAGCTAGGATCAAGGTTCGAGTCACTGGGACCAACTTGGAAAGGGGGTCTCTTCTCGGAGACCAAAAGGTTCTCAAGTGAAACTGAATGTCTCTCATCTGAAATCTGGCTCCCTGCACAACAGCTGTGGATGTAGCCATGTGCCCCAGGAGCTGCAGAAAGTGTCTTGCTGGTCGAGAGACCTGCAGAGTGAAGGAAGAGGCCAGAGCCACTAAATTCCTTACCCTTTCTGGGGAAGAAAGGCTCTGGCTAACTGTGTCCAATTCTGCCTATAAAGGTGAGTACCTGGACTGGTTCCAGAACCGACTTTGGTAGGTTTAGCAGAAAACCCAGGAGGTGAGAAGCTGCTGGGTGACCTGCAGGTGAGATTTTACCTGTTCTGGGGACTGGCCTACAATGAGCCAGTCATCTAGATAGGAAAAACAGCAATCCTCTGCCTCCTTAAGTGGGCCACTGCCACTGCTAGACACTTTGTGAATACCCTTGGAGCAGAGCTAAGGCCAAAGGGCATTGCTCTGAACTGGTAATGACCTGAGGGCAGTTCGAGATCTGAGGTACTTTCGATGGGATCTTCTGATTAGGACATGGAAATAGGCATCCTTGAGGTCCAGGAGGCTAGCCAGTCCCCTGGCCTTAGGGAAGGTAAAATCATTGCCAGAGTTACCATTTTTAACTTTGGTTTCAAAAGATGCTTGTTCAGATATCTGAGATCTAAAATCGGCCGCCATTCTCCTGTCTTTTTTGGGGGTAAGGAAGTATCTGGAATACAGACCCCTGCCCTGATGCAGGGGAGGAACCCTTTCTACTGCTCTGAGAGCTAACAGGGATGAGATCTCCGTTTCCAGAGCGAGGGTCTCTGAAGCACTTGCAGGTAGAAAAAGTCTGCTTCTCAACTTGGGAAACTTTTTGAAGCTGAGAACCAGACCCTGGCTTACTACTTCCAGAACCCACTTGTCTGAGGTTAAAGAAGCCCAATTCTGACTGAAGTAAGCCAGCCTGCCCCTCCACTGGTACAGGAGAATTGGCCCTGGGCACCCCATCAGGGTGCATGTTTCGCAGGAGCTTTAGGCTGGGGGGTGGGAGCAGGTCTGCCCACCCCTCGTCTGCCCCTGCCTCTGAAGAAGCCCCTCTGAGCATAGGCAGAGGAGGCCTGAGTCTGGTAGAAAGGCCTGTGAAAAGGCCTACCCCTACCCCTGGGGGCATGCCTTTGAGGAGTGGCTTGCCGCTCCTTAGCCTAGGCACTCTTGTAAGTAGTCCTATATTCATCCATCTTCTTCATGTAATTCTCTGTCTGCTCTCCAAACAGAAAATTTCCCACAGGAAAATCCATAGCCTTAGTCTGGGTATCCTCGACAAACTAGTACACCTGAGCCAGGCCAACCTACGAAAAGCTACAGATGTGGCTATGACCCTAGAGGAAACATCATTAACATCCACAGCAGCATGAAACTGAACCTTAGAGGCTTCAATGCCATCAGCAGCCACCTGTTCTAGTTCACTAGCCAGCTGGCCATGGGCCTGCTTGGCCAATTGCATAACAGTATCCCATCTAGATTTCTGATACCTAGCTACATAAGCCATATAATTTGCTTGCCTGAGTCCCAGAGAGGCTGCCATATACTGTTTTTGCCATGGCATCAATCTTCCTGGAATCCTTGTCAGGAGGATGTGAAGCCAAGGAATATTAGCTTTATCACAGGCAGCAGCCTGAACTACCTAACATGACTGCATTGCTGAGAAAGGAATTCTGTATCAGGGCCTGACAATGTATACCTTCTGTCCATTTTTTATCTACAGGAGGCACAGAATTAGAGCTTTTAAAATTTTAATTGCTTGTTTCCTAAAAGACTTATGTAAAGGAATAGACAATCTCCTAGACTCTGGAATATCCATCATTTCTACAAAATCAGGCTCCTCTTGCTCATCCACAGCCTCTTCTAAAGGAAGCTGGAGGTTTCAGCAACTTTTTATAAAACATAAAATGAGATGGGGACTCAGACAGCATGAGGGGAGATTCTAAGAGTTTGTCTGGGGAGATGTCGGTTCAATGGGCACACCCAGACCTTCCCAGCCACATTCATACTGTTCATAATCCTCCTCCCCTCCTCTGGTTCATAAATTCCTCAATATCATAATCCTGAACCACTGGGACCGGACGAACCGACCTTTTACCAGATAGTGGTGGTTGGACGGACCCTGAGACAGTGACTGGACAATTTGTATGGCTTTTGCTATCTCTGCAGCAGTTGGAGAAGGAATTTTGGACTCCAGACCTGCTGATTTTCTTGTTTTCTTTACTGGAATTGGTTCCTCAGAACCAGCTTTTCTTTTGCCCGAGGAAGTCTGGCCCTGGTCAAAGGGCACTCCCTCTGGTTCGGTTGGCACCGAACCGGGCTGGCCATCCGGGTCAGCGGACTTTTTGGCCTCTCGTTCCCTGAGCCTGCCCAATCTTTTTCCAGGGTGGCTTCAGGAAATTCTTACATACCTGGCAGTCTGACTGGAGGTGGTCAAACCTCAGACAATAAACACATGGTGTGTGGGTCAGCCTTGGCAAAGACTTCCCCACAAACATCACAGTGTTGAAACCCAGTGGGCCGGTTTTCTTTTGGGTTTCTCAGACATAATGCCAGCCTAACCAAAAACTTGCCCTTTAACGGCAGTGCCAGGCAAAGACACCCTTATCGGTTCCTAACCGTGTCACGGGTATTGAAAAACGAATAAACCGGGTTTTTTAGAACCGATAAGAACCGAGACCGCACTCTAAAATAGTAACTTTTAGTTTTAAATGAGTTTTAAACCCACTGATCGGTTCAAACCGAACCGATAACTACAAGTTCCACAGACAAACCTTCATTTACTTATGGTTACCACAGATGGAAGCAGAACCGAGCGGTTTTGCGGTTAAATAAAACTATTCTCGGTTAAATCCAACCGAGAAAACACTTTTTAAACCGAGAAATGAACTGAGCAGAAGGAGAAATCTCCGGAGCGACTGTTCACTGAGTCGGAGTAAAGAATCTGACAGTTCAAGTTTGAAATGACACAGATAGAGCTGCTCTCGTGCCAAAATTCTATTTTGGAATGGTTTTAACCATTTCACTCCGGGGCAGTTCTAGAGCTGGAACAAACTGCTAATGTCTATAATATAGCAAGACTTCATGTTGTTTGAATGGGGCGCATGCCCCCGGTTTTCTTGGTAACCAGAAAGTAATGGGAGTAGAACTCTGTGTTTTGTTGATCCAACGGAACTACTTCCACTGCCCTGTTGTTCAGAATGCCCTGTATTTCGGAGGCGAGAAGATCTGACTGAACAGCTGACAGCCTGGGCTGTCGTCTGGGGGGATGATCTGGAGGGGTGTCCAAAAGATTGAGGGAATACCTCTCGCGGATTATCCGAAGGACCCATTTGTCCGAGGTTATGGACTTCCATTGATTGTAGAAGTGAGTCAGATGACCTCCCACCGATGAAGAAGAGTCCACCTCGGGCAGCTGAGGTGGGACTTGAGCCATCAAAGCAGAAGGCGGCACTGGGCGCTTGGTCCTTGCGCCTTCTGCTGTGTTTTCTTTTGAGGCTGGGGGGCTTGGTTTTTATTAAAACTTCCCCTGCCTTTGCCTCGAAAGGACTGACGGTTATGAAACTGGCGTTTATTAACACCCCCTCGAGAGGGGACAGGAGGAGGTCGAGCCAGTTTAATGGCTGACCTAGTCTTTCATGTAGCCTCTAGAGCTTGTTCTACTTGAGGGCCGAAGAGATACACACCATCGAAGGGCAACGCCATTACCTGTTGCTGAGCATCATTCGTGAAACCTGAAGTGCGCAGCAAGGAATGATGGCGGGTACAAATGCCCGCCGCCGATCGGGAAGCAGTGTCGAAAGCGTCCATAACCGCTTTAACCTGCTGGTTGTTGGACTCAATACCCCTGGTTATGGTTTGAAGAAGCTCTGAATTATTGTCCAACTCCGGTAGAGCTTCAACCATTTGTTTGAGTGAATGCCAAAGGATATACTCATATTGAGAGAAATAGTCTTGGTAACTGGCAATATGCATACCTAGGGTGGAAGCAGCAAAGACTCTCTTACCTGAAGTGTCTGTCTTACGAGATTCTTTGTTAATAGGTCGAGCTGTAGTAGTTTGGAGAGAAAGAGTGGAAATCAAGTTTTTCAGCAGAGACTTAAAAGACAGGTCCATGACCACAGGCTCTGCCGTAGGAATAGATCCTGTTTCTTCCACATCATCACCCAGCCTAAGGTCTGGGTCAGGCTCAATGTCATCTCCTGACAGTCAAGGAGTGAAAAAATAGAAGGAAACGAGGAAGGAAAAGGGTTAAAGGAGGAGTACCGAAGGCTGGATGACGTCCTCACAGGCTTTGGCGCTGAAGAAATGCACAGTGCCGAAAATACACATGGCTCCAAGAGGCCGGATGGTGCAGAGAAACCACACGGCGTTGAAAAGCCAGACGGCGCTGAAGACTGCGCCGAGAGGCCGGACAGCGCAGAGAAGCCACATGGTGCCGAGGACGGCGCAGAAGAAGCACATGGCGCCGAGGATGGCACCAACAAAGTCAACGGCGCCGACAGACACATTGGCGCCGAGCGTGCCATCGACGCCGAGGGCATCGAAAACATCCCAACACTCCGAAAAACAGGATTTGAGGAAAGAGAAAGATGTACACCAGGAGATAAAGGCATCAGTGTGGCCCCCTGTGCCGCAGCCGTGTGGGGGGGAGGACACCTAAGCGCAGAGTCGACGGCACCAAAGACGGTGCCGCACGACTAGGGAGGCTCAACCACCCTACCTGATCTCTGAATAAGCCCGAAGGCCCCTCAGTGACTGGGCCAGGCAGCTGAACCAACCTCCGAGCCCACTGCTCCATAAGAGCAGCCCAGTGATGAAACTGCTCATCTGAAGACCTACCAGAAGGTGGGGTGGGGCTCTGATGTCAAAGACGTCGGCTACTAGAAAGGAGGAGACCAGCAACTAGCCCCAATAACTGACCGTCTACGCGCAGACATATCAGAGGGTGACCTTGAGTGATGCCTTCTCTTTCTCGACCTGTGGGTTGAAGAAGAGCTCGAGGCCGAATGGTGCCGAGAGTGCGACCGCTTACTTTTTATGCTTTAGGACCGCCACCCCTTTGGGCATTGGACTGTCTGCTGTTAGACCCTCCCGAGTAGGCGGCGGACCGGACCCAGCCCAGCTGACTGAACAGCTTTCATACGAAGTCTTCCTACCGTCACCTGACCCGCAACTGCTGCACTCTGAGTGCTTCAGATTCTTACGGAGCCTAACTGGGCAGAAGACCCACTAGCTAACAATTAACAAACCTTAAAAATAATATTTTTTTGCCCTTTCAGGTCAAAACATCCTTAACCAACAAACCTAAGAAAACTGAGACCACATGGACACCAACTGGCTAAACAAAGTGAGTCTCTATCTTAACCTATATAGGAGAAAGAAAAAAACCCTAATGCAGGGATGCAGAGCAACTTCTATAGGTTCTAGTAGGGGAGGTAGGGAGGGTCTTTAATCGTAATGAGTGATCCCTTTGAAAAAACAAGATTACTATGGTGAGTAATTTTTTCTTCTAACCCCAGGAATCACTCATTATGATTAAACTTAATGCAGACTACCAAGCAGTACCTTTGGAGGTTGGGCAGAGAACCTATTTTGGAAACAGGCTCTGCAGTACTGCTGTACCAAACCTAGCATCACCTCTGGATTGCAAGTCCAGGCTGTAATGCTTTGTGAAGGTGTGTACTGTTTTCCATGTACAGTAGCTGCTTTACAGATTTCCAACAGTGGAATTTCTCTTGAAGCTGCCACTGAAGCAGCTGTGCCCCTGGTGGAGTGTGCTCTCAGGCCCAGAGGTACCTGTTTACCCACCTTACTATAACAAAACTGTATATATGCCACTATCCAGTGAGCAACTGTACGTTTTGTTGCAGCTCTGCCCTTACCAACTTCACCATATGTGAGAAAGAGCTGTGATTGACTTGTCCTGTAAGATTTGGTTCTGTCAATGTAATGGCTGAAGGCCCTTCTGACATCAAAGGAGTGAAGTCTCCTTTCTGGAGAACTGGAGTTGTCTGTAAAGAAGACAGGTAGAGTGATAGACTGATTTTAGTGAAAATCAGATACCACCTTGGGAAGGAATTTTCTATTAGTCCTAAGGACCACCTTGTCCTTGTGGAATGAGATGTAGTCCACATCTGTGCACAGGGCTTGTAATTCACTGATCCTTCTGGCTGAAGTAATGGCAACCAGGAAAACAGTTTTCCAAGTGACATACTTCGAATCTGCAGCTGCCATAGGTTCAAATGGTGCATCCATGAGTTTAGCAATGCAAATATTTGGATTCCAGGCCGGAACCGGTTCCCTTAGGGGAGGGTGCAAAAGATTAAGGCCTTTAAAATATTTTCTAAATACCGGATGAGAAGCCATAGAACTCTCCTTACCAACTGACAGGTAAGCAGAGATTGAAGCTAAGTGAACCTTGAGGGTGGAAGGCCTCAGGCCTAAGGAATGTAAATGTGTAAGGTAATCTAGAGGAATAGCCAAATCAGCCCGGAAAGGGTTCAGGCCTTTACCTGTACACCATATTGTAAATCTTTTCCACTTAGAGGCATATGTCTTCTTAGTAGAAGGCTTCCTGAAACCCCTAAACACTGTCAGCACCTGTTCTGATAGATTAAGGTTAGCAAACTCTAAATCCTCAAGAGCCACGCCTTGAGCCTCAGTGATTTGAGATTGGGGTACAGGATCCTGCCCTGAAAGGAGGTTAACAGGTTGTGCCTCCTGGGCAGATGGCTTGGGGAAACCACTGACAGAGACAGCAGAAGAGAGTACCAGTGCTGTCTTGCCCAATCCGGAGCCACCAGTATCATTTTTGCTGGTTGGGACCTCAATTTCAGTAGGGTCCTGAATATCATAGGGAAGGAGGGAATGCATACAGAAATTTCCCTGTCTAATCCAGGGCCAAGGCATCCAGGGGGATTGTGCCCCTTAGAGGAGGCCTGCAACAGTACACTGGAAGCTGGTGGTTTTCTGGGGAGGCGAAGAGATCCACCTCTGGAATGCCCCATTTTGTGAAAATTGTACTGAGTACTTGAGCATTCAGGCACCACTCATGGTGGTCCTGACTTATCCTGCTTAAAGAGTCTGCCAGCACATTGTCCTTCCCTGGAAGATGTATGACTGACAGGGATACTCCCATGGAGTATACTAGGGACCACAGTCTCACTGCTTCTGTGCACAGTAGATGTGACCTGGTACCTCCTTGCTTGTTGATGTAATACATGGTTGTGGTATTGTCTGTTCTGACTTGCACCACCCTGTTTTGCAGGTAAGGAGCAAATGTTTTCAAAGCCAGGTAAACAGCCCTGAGCTCCAAGAGATTTATGTGCAACAGAGACTCCTGGGGGGACCATGTGCCACTTGCTGTGTGCTCTAACATGTGTGCCCCCCAGCCTAGAAGAGAGGCATCTGTTGTGAGGATTACTGAAGGTTGTTCCCTTATAAAAGGCACACCCACCCTGAGGTTGTGCTCATCCAGCCATCATTGTAACGCCTGGACTATACTTTCTGTGACTGGAACCAGTTTGGACATAGGATCTGTCCTTTTGAGACCAATACTGTCTGAGATGGAACTGAATATCTCTCATTTGAAATCTGGAGCCCATTACCGCTGCCGTGGCAGATGCCATGTGGCCTAGTAACCTGAGGAATTCTCTGGCTGTTCTGGGTCTCCCAGGGACAAAGGATTTTACAGTCTGCAGAATGCTCGTTGCCCTGTCCTGTGGCAGGAGGGCTCTGCCCTGTCTGGTATTTAGTTCTGTTCCAATAAACTCCAGCACCTGGAGTGGTACCTGTTGAGATTTTTCTTCGTCTATCAGAAATCCCAGGGACTCTAGTGTGGATTTTGTGAGTGTCAGTGATTGTACTGCATGTTGCAGAGACTGTCGTACTATTAACCAGTCGTCCAGGTAGGGGAAGACTGTTATACTTTGTTTTCTCAAAAACTCTACCACCACTTTGTAAAAACCCTTGGTGCTGAGGTTAGCCCAAAGGGGAGAGTTGCAAACTGATAATGGCCTGAAGCCAGTCTGAATCTCAAGAATTTTCTGTGAGAAGGTCTGATGGGAATATAGAAATAAGCATCCCTTAGATCTAGGGAGGCTAGCCAGTCTCCCTTTTGCAAGGAAGGAATGATTATGGCAAGAGTGACCATTTTGAACTTTGGTATCAAAATGTGCTTGTTCAGAAGTCTTAGATCCAAAATAGGCCACCAATCCCGGTTTTTCTTCCTTATGAGGAAGTATCTGGAATAAAAACCGTTCCCCCTGCTTATTAGAGGCACTACCTCTACTGCTTTGATTGCTAGCAGATGTTTTACCTCTGCTTCCAACAAAATCCTGTGTGCAGCTGTTGCCGGAGCAAAGGTTCGTGTTCTCAGATTTGGGAAAGATTTGAAACTGAGTGCCAAGCCCTGGCTTACTACCTCCAGCACCCACTTGTCTGTGGTGATGGACTGCCAAGTGTGAAGGTAATGAGCCAGTCTGGATGCGACCTGCACTAGCCCGTCAGGGATTCTGTGCAGGCTGTGCCCGAACCTGTGGTGCAGGAGCCGCTTTTCTCACGGCTCTCCTGCCACTTCCTCTAAAATAAC
Organism: Neoceratodus forsteri; assembly: GCA_016271365.2. Classification (NCBI taxonomy): domain Eukaryota; kingdom Metazoa; phylum Chordata; order Ceratodontiformes; family Ceratodontidae; genus Neoceratodus; species Neoceratodus forsteri. The sequence goes on along the minus strand of CM028130.1, from coordinate 1,056,080,391 downwards.
CTCTAGCCTGCTGCTGAGGCTGAGAGGCTTGCGCCTGAAATAAAGGTCTGGGATAAAAACCCCTGCTCCTACCTCCCCTACTCTGGGATCTATAAGAGGTCAAGGGCGTATCCTTGGAATTGCTCCGATAGGTGGATTTACATTCCTCCACCTTTTTCATGTATGCCTCAGTTTTATCCCCAAACAAGGAGTTGTTCTCCAGGGGGAAATCCATTGCTTTGGCCTGAGTGTCTAAGGTTAGGTTGGTGGCTCTAAGCCATGCAAACCTTCTGAGTGAAACTGACAAAGCCATTAACCTGGATGCAGTATCATTGGCATCCACTGCCATATGAAATTGGTACCAGGTAGTATCAAGCGCAGCCCTTGCTGTATTTTGTAAGTCTATAGCCACTTCATCTGGGACCCTATCAGCCAAAGCTAGAACAGTGTTCCATAGAGCTTTTTGGTACTGCACTGAATATGCCATGTAACTGGCCTGCCAAACTAATAAAGAGGCAGCCATGTACCCTTTCTTTCCCATAACATCCATTTTTCTTGAATCTTTGTCTGGTGGATGGGTAGCCAATGAGATCCTGGCCTTGTCACAGGCAGCAGTTTGGACTACTCCCTCAGGATCAGGATGTGTAAATAGAAAATCAGCTGTAGTTCTGTCCAGCTGGTATTTCTTATCAGCTTTCTTATCCACACCAGGAATAGAGGTTGGAGTTTTAAAAATCTGCACTGCAGCCTTTTTTAAAGATTTATGCGTGGGCAGAAGTAAACGTTTCATGGGGGTTAACTCCATCATTTCCAGAAAGTCTGCCTCCTCCATATCCTCCTCTGTTTCCTGAAGAGGAAGGTTCAGGGTTTCCACTATGTTCTTAACAAAAGCATAGTGGGAGGAGTATTCATTCCTCAGGACCCCTGGGAGGAGATCCAAACTCTTGATCAGGAGAAACCTCTGGATCTATAGGTTCCCCTTCAAAATCATCCTCCTCCCCAAACACTTCCAGCACTTCTTACCTTGCTGGGGCTGTAGGAGAAACCGGGATTGCACCATGTAGGGCTTGTAATGCCTTAGCAATGTTATCAGCCGAGGGCATAATATGCTTGTCTGCTGGGAACTCCTTAGCATTCTTGGCCGGAGGTGCAGCGACATGTTTTTCTTTACTGGAACAGGTTCAGTGCCTGTTTCCACAGCCCTTTTTGTTTTACCTTGTTCAGATTTATCTGAACTCCTGTCAGGATCCTTGGCTTTACCTCCATCCTTTTTGTGGGAGGAGGAAGAAGCAGAATTACCCCAGAAGCAGAAGCCATCTCTTCCAAAATTTTAGACCTTTTCTTTAATGTTTTTGGGCAAAAGGTCTTACAAATATCTCAATTGGCAAATATGTAACTTAAACCCAAACAAGAGATACAGAGAGAATGTCTGTCTGCTTTTGCTATAAGTTGCCCACAAGAGTCACAACATTTAAAACCTGTGGGTCCTGTGCGTTTTTTAGGTTTATCCAAATGGACCTCTGACATTTAAGCTACGCAAAAAAGATTACTTCAAAACACCGTTATTTAAAGTAACTCGGAACCAGAGATTACTTTAAAATAACTACCGCTAGCGGTTCCTGGAACCGAACGCTATTCGGTTCCTGAAGAAAAAGGAACCGAGAAAATTACTAAATTTGGACAAAACTAAAGCGGTTCAGGGAACCGATCGCTAAATTACTCTAAATAATAATAAATTGAGATAAGAAACCTTTAAAATAGATGCGGAACCCTTGGTTCCAAGGAACCGTGAGAGAACCGCGAATATAAATAAAAAACTACTAAAACACTAATTTACTATACTAAACAATGTTTCTAAGGCAGCAATTTAAAATTAAACTGAAAATGAGTACTTATCTACAGATAAACTTTAGTCAGAGACAGTTCAAGGAGACCTCTCTGGGACGTCCTTATTAGGCAGGCGGAGTAAAGAATCTGAAGCACTCAGAGTGCAGCAGTTGCTAGGGAAGCAGTTTGAAAGTGGCATGAGCCAACTGAGAGTTCCATAATTTACATAAAATTCCATCTCTCCGGGCAGTTAAACACAGAAGGCTGACTGCATTAAGTTTAATCATAATGAGTGATTCCTGGGGTTAGAAAACATCTGAATGCGGAGTCGACGGCACCGAAATAGGCGCCACGTGACTAGGGAGGCCCGACCGCCCTACCCAATCCCCTGAAAGGCCTGAAGTGACCAGGCCAGGCAGCTGGACCTACCTCCGAGCCCACTGCTCCATAAGAGCAGCCCACTGATGAAACTGCTCATCTGAAGCCCTTCCAGAAGGCAGAGAAGGTTCTGATGTCGAAGAGGTCAGTGACCGGAAACAGAAACCGGCGACTCCAAAGGAGGAGACCAGCAACTGACCCCAATGACCGACTGTTGATGCACAGATATACCAGAGGGCGACCACGAATGATGCCTTCTCTTTCTTGACCTGTGGGACGAAAAAGAGCTCGAGGCCTAACGGTGCCCAGAATGCGACCGTTTTCCTTTAAGCTTCCGGGGGGACTGCCCATCCCCTCGGGCATTGGACCCAGGGTGGGACAAATCAGACTGTGAGCTGGTGGTCAGTTTGACCACTAGCTTTCAAAATCTGATAGGCAAACCTATATTTGTAGTGGCCATTCTTTTTAAGGGCTCAAAAATCACTTTGTAGGCAAGTTGCCAAGATGGCCAATAACTTTCAAAATCTGGTAGCTAAACCTGTTTTTTAAGCTACCCTATTTGTCCCACCCTGATTGGACCGTCCGTTGTCAGACCCTCCCCAGCCCGACTGACTGAACAGCTTTCATACGAAGTCTCCCTACCGTCACCTGACCCACTCATGGTCGACTCCTTCAATGTAGGCTAAGACTTCTTCTTGAATAAGAAAAATTTTAATCGGTACTTATTCAAGATATACTACAAAACAATAAACTGAAAAGTATTGCTGCTAGTTTGAAGTTTAACTCCCAGCGGGCGAGCGACATTGTCACTGAAGCGCACTCGACGGCAGGGAAAAAAGGAACTGAGGTGGTTGGAGGGTCGATGCTGAGACAGTCATTGCCGTATGAGCCGAGGCTCGCGGTGCTGCTCCTCATGGCTCCATCTCTGGCGCCAACCCTCTTGCAAAAAAGTTTGCTCCCGCTGGGTCCTAGCACCTCCGGTGCAGATCCCATCAGTGTGAATGAGTGGTGGAGACTTTATGTCCAGAAAGATCCATCCTTCTATCCAATTCGGGAGCTTACTTTGATGGGGACCAAGCAGGGGAGTACTTAGCCTGGCAATTGAAATGAAAGGAGACAGCTAAAACAATCAGTCAGGTTCAAGATGCACAGGGTAACCTGGTGCAGGGTTCCAGACCGATAGGTAATGCATTTGGCGCATTTTATAAATCCCTATATACCTCTGAGTGTGACCCCTCCCAAAAGGACTATGATAATTTCTTTGACGGGATACCCCTCAATAAGATCAGTGGGAAAGAGACTGCGAGACTGGACGAGCCCCTGACTAAACAGGAAATTTAGACGGCAATGAGATCTTTAAAAAGTGGGAAGGCCCCGGGGCCTGACGGCCTCCCTACTGACTTTTATAAAGCTTTTGAGAGACACCTGTTGGATCCTCTCATCGAGGCTGTTGAGGCAGATTTGTTAAAGGGTGAGTTACCCCCATCCATACGGTCTGCAACAATCACAGTATTGCCAAAACCGGGTAAAGATGCTAATCTGTGCGCCTCCTACAGGCCAATTTCACGTCTCACTGCAGACTATAAAACTGTGGCAAAAGCCCTTGCATCTTGCCTAGAGGTGGTACTCCCAAGCGTCATTCACCTGGACCAATCTGGCTTAGTCAAAGGTCGTATGGGTAAGCACAATTTCCGGCGCATGCTCAATATTATATTTCAATGGGCCTGCACTAAAAGATCTCATGGCGCTGCTGTCGTGGCTTTAGATGCTGAGAAAACATTCGACGGTGTGGAGTGGGGGTACCTGTTTTATACCCTGAGTAAATTGGGGATAGGTCCATCCTTTTGTTCTTGGGTTCAAGCGCTATACCAAGGCCCTCTGGCACAAGTTTTGGTTAACTGAGAACTCTCCAATCCCTTTAATTTGAGCAGGTGCACTCGCCAAGGATGCCCACTGTCCCCATTATTGTATGTGCTGTCACTGGAACCCCTGGGGGCTGCCTTGAGGGCGCATAAGGGGATCACAGTTTTTTTTGGGGGGGGGGCAGGGAACACAAAATCTCTATGTATGTGGATGATCAGTTACTTTATCTGCAGCATCCTGCTGAGGATTAACCTGAGGTCCATAAGTTAATGCAGGTGTTTGGCGCCATTTCGGGACATAAGGTTAACTGGTCCAAGATTGAGCTAATGCAAGTGGGCTCGTTAAAACACGCCCAACTTATAGCCCACCTAGGGGGTCTCCAATTGGTACACTGCTTACGATATTTGGGAGTACTGATTTCTGCTTTCGCGGCGGCCCTATACAAGCTGAATTTGAAACCCTTACTGGCAGGGACTGCCAATGACTGTGAGAGATGGGGTGCCTTGCCCATGTCCCTACTGGGGAGGGTGGGGATTATTAAAATTATCATCTTGCCAAAGCATCTCTACTTATATCAGGCCCTCCCTATTAGAATACAACAAACTCATTTTAAGCAATTAGATGCCCTTACACACAAATTTCTGTGGCAGGGGGGCTGAGCCAAAAACCCAAGAGCTGTATTGCAAAAACTGCCGGAGGAGGGTGGTGCAGAGTTACCAAACTTTAAAACTTACTATTGGGCGGCCCAGTTGGTTTTTCTCCCCTCTGGAAATTTGGGATTAGACTGCCCATGGATAGGCCTAGAGGAGGATATGTTACAGGGCAATCTCAGTATTGATACACTAGTTGGGTGTCTACAGGACCTGGGGGAAGTGCGTTTGAACAACCCTTTTATTGCGAATACTCTGCGAGCCTGGATATGGGCACATAAACGTTTGGGGCACCTGGGGGGTAACTCCCCTAATCTTAGTATACTCCGCTTCATGCAATCTGGTGGGAACTGTACTACAATGATGATTCAGTGTTTATGGGTGTGGAGGAAGAAAGGTCTCTCCACTGTCCAGCAATTATATGAAGGGGGACCGTTGAAATGTTTTGCACAAATTTGTAGCGACCAGAAAATACCGGTGGGGGATTTCTTTCTATACTTGACAATTCGTCAACGATGTGAAACCACCCTCACTGCTGCAAATAGGTAGGTTGTCCCTTCCCCTACTGAGGAAAGTACAGTTACGTAAGAACTTACCGTAACAGTAGATCTTCGAGAACAGCTCTTGCAGCAGGTTACACCATTAGGACTGAAGCCGGCAGGCGTCAGGACCCCACGGAAAAATTCTAGCTAGCTATCTTCAGCGGGGACCGCCCCCGACGTTGGTCCCACCTCCGACGTCAGACGTAGTACATAAGGGGGCGGTCCCACCCGATTCCCCAGTTCTCCCACCGCAGACTTCCGGCCGCAGGCTGACATCGAAATAGGAGACCGAGGATCCACCGTCAGAAGTCAAAAGGGAAAAAATCCCTAATAGTAAAGGCCTAAGCCATGCCTCCTCCAAGGGGGAAGGTGGGTGGGAAGGTACCTGCTGCAAGAGCTGTTCTCGAAGATCTACTGTTAAGGTAAGTTCTTACGTAACTGTACTATCTTACTTCGAGACACAGCTCTTGCAGCAGGTTACACCATTAGGACTGATTCCCAAGCAGTAACGCTGCCAACATTCTGGGAGGAGGAAACTAGGAATTACATTCCAGGTCCTGAATCTAGGACAGGAGACCCTGTAGCACTGCCAGGCCGAAGCTGGCTCTTCGCCGAGAGGCGATGTCCAGGCTATAATGCCTGATAAATGTATACACAGAGCTCCAAGTGGCTGCAGCACATATGGCAGAGGTGGAGACGTTTCGGAGTGCTGCAAAGAAGGTGGCCACACCCCTAGTGGAATGACCCCGGACTGTACCCGGGAGGGGCTTTTGTTTGATATCATAACAGTATGAAATACACTGGACAAGCCAGCGAGACAGGGACTGTTTGGATACTGGTTGGCCCATCATCCTTTCCGAAAAGGAAACGAAAAGTTGCTCTGAACTACGAAATTGTTTAGTTCTGTTGAGGTAATACCTCAAGCTGCGGTGAACATCCAGGTTGTGGAGCAGTGCCTCTCCTCTATTACAGTAATTCGGGAAGTAGACCGGCAGGTCAATATCCTGATTGAGTGAGTGTAAGAAACCACCTTAGGCAAAAATTTAGGATTAGGTCCTCAGGGATACTCTGTCCCGGTGGAAAACTAAATAAGGCTCTTTGCACATGAGAGCGTGAAGCTCAGAAACTCTTCTCGCTGAAGTAACAGCAACCAAAAACAGCGTTTTCCACGACAGAAAACGTAGCTCACAAGCCGTGGCAGGTTCGAAGGGGGGAAGCGTGAGTTGTTCCAGGACAAAGAGCAAATCCCATGGAGGCACTGGGTCCTTAATGGGAGGCCTAAGATGTAACAGCCCTCTCAGGAATTCCCGAGAGGCGTCTAATTGTGCCACTGTGCGATGTCCCACCGGAAGGTGGTAGGCAGAGATGGCACAGAGGTGCACCTTGATAGAGGGGTAGGCTAGGCCCGAACGGAAAAGGGAGAGCAGATAGTCCAACACCACTCTCACCGGGCAACCTAAAGGGGAAAAATCGCGTGCTCGCGACCATAAACAAAAACGGCACCATTTCATGGTGTACGTCGCATGCGTTGCCGGCTTTCTGGCTGCAGAAAGAACTTCCGCAACCTCTTGCGAGACCCCATGACGCAAGATGGCTATGTCTCTAGGAGCCATGCATGCAGGTTCAGTGAGCTTAAGTCCGGGTGGACCAGTGAACCTTCCTCCTGAGACAAGAGGTGGGAGCTGAATGGCAATGGGAGCGGAGGTTCCCGGGATAGTTGAATCAGTAAAGGGAACCATATCTGTCTGGGCCAAAAGGGGGCCACAAGGATCATGGTTGCTTGCTCCCTGCGCAGTTTGAGAAGAACTCTCTGATCAACGGGAAGGGAGGGAAAGCGTAGAGGAATCTGTCCGCCCAGGAGAGGGACAACGCGTCTCGCCAGAAAACACCAGGCCCTGGATCTAGCGAGCAAAAATTGGGCAGTTTTGCTTTGGATGGGGATGCGAACAAGTCCAACTCTGGAGTTCCCCATCGAAGAAACAGATCCTCTGCTACCTCTTGAAGAAGTTCCCACTCGTGGACTCTGGCCTGGGAGCGACTCAGGCCGTCTGCAATCGTGTTGTCCACCCCGGGAACATGTACTGTGATCAGATTCACGCCGTGTCGGATTACCCAATCCCACACCCTCATGGCCTCCCTGCAAAGGGGGTAAGAGTGTGCGCCTCCTTGTTTGTTGAGGTAATACATCACCGCCGTGTTGTGTGTCTGAAGCAGGAGGGTACTCGGCGGGATTTCTGACTGAAAGGCCTGCAGGGCATAAAAGACCGCCCTCATCTCTAGGACGTTGATATGGAGGTGGGCCTCCAGAGGGGTCCATGTACCCTGGGACTTCACCCCGTCCAGGTGTGCTCCCCACCCTAGACCTGAGGCATCTGTGGTGAGGATTACCTCCGGGGACAGCGCTATAAATGGGATGCCCGTGGAGAGTGTCCCTGGGTCTAGCCACCACTGCCAGTCTCGAATCACGGTGTTTGTGATTCTGACCGGATGCTGCATGTGGTCTTGCCTTTGATCCCATTGCACCTTGAGCATCCACTGAGTTACCCGCATGTGGAGCCTTGCGAAAGGGATGGTAGGAATGGCCGCAGCCATGTGTCCGATCAAGCGAAGGACCGACCTGGCTGGGACGGTCTTGTTTGACGAAAGCTCCCTGATGAGGGATCTGATGTGCTCCGCTCTGTCGTCTGGAAGAAATGCTCTTCCCTGAACGGTGTCCAGTACTACGCCTATAAATTGCAGCTTCTGCGACGGTACCAGGAGAGACTTCTCGTGGTTGATTAGGATGCCGAGAGATCGGAACAGGTCCTGGGTGCTCTGGATCGCTCGTAACAACGCCTCTTTGGAGGCGGCCATGAGAAGCCAATCGTCCAGGTACGGGAACACATAATGGCCCTGTCTCCTTAGAGAAGCTGCCCACGACTGCCATGCATTTGGTAAAGACCTGGAGTGCGGATGACAGTCCGAATGGAAGACTCGGAACGAAGGTGGTGGTCGAGCTTCGAGCGCAGGAACCTCTTGTGCGCCCTGAGCTATGGGGATGTGCAGGTATCAGTCCTGCATGTCTAGAGACGTTAAGAAGGCGTCTTGCTTCAGCATGGGAATGAGACCCGGAAGAGTCACCATGCGGAATCTCTTGTAGATGACCGACACGTTGAGGTCGCTGAGGTCCAGAATTGGACGAAGTTTCCCGGTTTTCTTTGGAACCAGGAAGAAGTGGGAATAGTATCCCTGTCCTCTCTGGTTCTCCGGGACGTACTCTATCGCTCCCTTTTGCAAGAGCGCGAGTATTTCTTGCCAGATCAGTGACTTGTGCTGACCCGGGTACCGGGAGAGCAAAGGAGGCCTTGAGGGTGGTTTTTCTGCGAATTCTATAAAGTGGCCTTTTCCGACCAACTGAAGAACCCACCTGTCGGTGGTTATAGCCTGTCATCCCGGCAGGAAGTTCGCAATGCGACCCCCGACCATGATTTCCCGTTGATCCTGAGGGGCGGGGGCTGGAAAGGAGTCAGGCTGTGGCGGCTGAGGGTCCCGCTGGCTGGACCGGCTTGGAAGTACGCTGGCTACGGACTGCGGGTTGTTTCCCCTGGGCTCTGCGAAGGCCGGAGCCCCTCTGTTGTGGAGTGGGGCGGGACTGTTGCCTCTGCGTTCATCCATGAAATTGGCTTTGGTTCCTACGAAAGGAACTAAGCTTGGGTCAGTACATGGCCTGAACCGACCTCACCGCCTTCCCGGCCTCTTGGAGTTTGGTAATAATCTTCTCTGAGGGCTTACCAAACAAGACTTCTCCCTCGAATGGGACATCCATGATATTCTTCTGGACGTCCGGGGTAAACCCGGAGATGCGTAACCAAGAGTGTCTCCAGATGCATACGCCTGAAGCTGCTGCTCGGGCTGAGGAGTCCCCGGAGTCATACGCGGCTCGTAGCACTTGGGTTCCCACGTCCGAACCCATACGAAGGAGCTGAAGCATCTCCTCCTTCTGCTCACCTTCCGGCAGTTTCTCAGCCGCATCCAGACCCTGTTCCCACAAGGCATTTTGGAACTGCACCATGTGGGTCAAGTAATTCAGGGATCTGATGGCGCAGGTAGCGGAAGCATACGTGCGCCTACCCATAGCGTCCAGCTGTTTGGACTCTGGGTCCGGTGGCAGGGTGCTCAGATGTTGCGGTCTCTGGGACCGGTCATGTGAGGCTGTTATGACCAGAGAGTCAGCCTGAGGATGCTGAATCAAGTACTGGTCTTCCCTGGGAGCCTTGTACAAGCGATCAGCTTTCTTCGGCATCGTCGGGAGCAAATGTGGACGCTTCCACGCTGCCTTGGTGACGTCCACGAAAGTGTCTACCAAGGGTGGCACCACCACAGGCTTGGGGTCCTTCTGCCGAAGATACTTTGCAAGGCGTAGCCTTTCGGGGTCTAGCTCTTCCGCATCCCATCCCATGTTCTCTTGGATGTGTCTCATAATATCCGAGAATGAAGGGTCATCCGGAGGAGACTTTGGCATCTTGTGTGGATCCAGAGAAGGGATGGAGAGGGGAGATGGGGATCTGGATGTTGAGAACTCTGATCCCGTGTCCTCCGTCGAAGGCGATCGTCGGCGTCTTCTGGGTCTCTTAGGGCTTAGTGACCTGGAAGAGGATTTGGACAGAGGTCTCCGTTTGTCTGGTCTCCCCCTTGAAGGTGTTCTGTGCTCCCGGGGAGGAGGTAGTCGGCCTGGTGACCCCGATGGAGAGGGGGGCGCAGGAACCGGAGGAGTAATCGGTGTAGGAGGAAGAGGAGGAGGTGGAGTGGGAACCATGTCCTTCTTTATGGTGTCCCACCAGTAAGTGAACAGCTCCTTCACTTCTACCATGGAAAGGCCCGACGACGGTCCGGGTGCCAGTGGACGGCCGTCGGGTCCCGGCGTCGGCTCCACAGGGGGCTCGGGTAATGGTGAGGGTTCCCTGGGCGTCTCGACAGGACCGGGGTCGCCCGTCTGGTCCTCGGGCTGAGTCAATTCCTCCTCGGTGATGGTCTCCTGACCGACGTCGGTCGGAGGCGTCGGGGTCCTCTTCTCAATAGGAGCGGGCGCCGGTCCCCCTACCGGCGTCCGATGATGCGCTGGCCTGGCCGGCGACGGTCGTCTGGCCGACGGCGGCTCCGGGGATCTGTGGCGAGAGGACGACGACGGGTGCACCAGCGTCGGGTCCTGCGGCTTCTTCAGAGAGGTAAGCTCCATAGTCTTGCGAGGAGGCAAGGAAGCCGACCTGACGTCGGGTTCAGAAAGGTGGGAACCCGACTTATGGTGATGGTGGCGATCCCCAGGCTTGACCAGAGCCCTGGAGGACGAGGAAGGTCTGGCAGTCTTGGCCTGAGAAGAGGATGAAGACTTCTTGATCGCAGCAGGGGGAGGCTGAGAGCTGGCCCAGGAAGGGGAGCGGTCGGACCTGGAACCAGAGCTGCGCGAGACTGAGGCCCTAGACGGGGACCTGGAAGGGGCCTTCTCCCTGCGTTTCTCAGCGTGCTTGTGGGCCTTCTTTGAAGAGTCCCCCTTGGAAGACATGGTCTTGAGTTTTTCTTCCAGCAAAAACGCCTGAAGGGCCTTCTGGCGACGGATCCGGGTTCTGCTATTAAACCCCTGGCAAAAGGAGCAGGCCCAGGTGTCATGGTCTTGGCCTAGGCACCGGACGCAGGCCGAGTGAGGGTCCTTGAAGGGGATCTGCTTCCCACAAGCACACTTCGAGGAGTGACCGGAGGTCCGAGAGGACATCAGAGAAAAACTTAATTGTAGAGAATCGAATTTCCAGTAGGAAAAAACTTAACCACGCGTCGCGCGATAGAGACTGAACCGAAGGGTCGAGACATGCAAGTCGACGGCGGGAAAGAACTGGGGAATCGGGCGGGACCGCCCCCTTATGTACTACGTCTGACGTCGGAGGCGGGACCGACGTCGGGGGTGGTCCCCGCTGAAGATAGCTAGCTAGAATTTTTCCGTGGGGTCCTGACGCCTGCCGGCATCAGTCCTAATGGTGTAACCTGCTGCAAGAGCTGTGTCTCGAAGTAAGATCAGATGTTCTGCCCCCGACCTGGGGGTAAGCCTATGTCTGTCTATTTATTACAGTATGCTCCACACTTCTACCCCACCTGAGCGAATCTCTAGCCGGAAAAGATGGAATGAAGACCTTTTATGGCCCCTAAGCCAGAAAACATGGTCTCTGGCCTGCAAACACTACTTGCAGTGCTCACGCAGTAAAAAACTGTGGCAAATACAATTGTACTTTCTGCACAGGGCTTACATAACCCCCTTGCGCCTGCATGAACTGGATGCTTCCAAATCACATCAATGTCCTAAATGTGCAGCTGACAAGGTGGATTTTATTCACCTGGCACTTGTGTGCCCTAAAGTGGCTCCCTTTTGGCATCTAATACATCATATAATGGCCAACGTCCTAGGGTATAGTCCATCTAAATCCCCTATGGAACTGTTACTCTGGGCAGATCCGTCCCACCCAGGTCATAAAGTGTCACACCCTCTTTGGTCTATTGCACTTATTAATGCTAGGAGAACAACTGCGCAGCTATGGATGTCACCAACTCCTCCCTCAGTTACTAAATGGGTGCAAAATATGAAATCTTGCATGGTACTTGAATGGGGACAATTAAGCGCCATGGGTAAAACTGCTCAATTCTGGGATGTCTGGAGTCCCTGTTTGGTAGCAGTGGAAGCTGATCTTATCCCAGAATGATGTTCAGGTGGCCTGTTGGGCTGGGGACTTACTCAGCTCACAGGGAGAGGGTACTGATTCTATTGCCCTGTTTGTATACTCTGGTGCATCTCCATATAGTTGATTGTCCCCTGTATAGGATTATTCTCTACATGATTATTCTCTACTTTGCAAATTGTAAGCTAAACATAACATCTGCAGTATCTCTTTGAATGTGTAACAAATTCCTGGACCTGCCAATACTGTAGGTCTCATGATTCTGTTGCTATCTGGCTGTACTGTAAACTTATCCACATTCTCAATAAAAATATTTTACAAAAAAAAAAGAGAGAGGGAGGAAACTCCCACAGACTCTTTTAGGACTGCATTGGAGCAGTGACAGCTATAGGGTGACATAAGCCAGAGGATTATTCAAGCCCCAAGCGGGGGACACTAGAACTTGTAAAGAGAATCAGAGGGAGTTTCCTCAGAGGGTGCAGGGCAAGGACCCTACTCGCCATACTCCAGGGTGAACGCTCTGTGACTTTAGAGAAGTAACAGACAGGTCTGAGGTACCAGGCGGACTCAGCCCCCAGCTGGCCTCAAGGAGAGGGAGGGCGAGCAGGGCGGAGGTGACGCCCAAGAACTTAGGCCCATGAGGGAATGGTGAGTGGGAATCAGTAATGAATGGTGAAGATACAAGAGAAGATCAAGAATTATAGTAGGTACATAATTTTCATATCTTCCCCATGTCAGTCTTCACCATTCATTACTGCTGGGTGAGTACCAAGCCCCCCAGAGGGGACCTGGCACAGCCCTGAGAGAACAGATCCCTCAGCCTACTGCGGGAGAGACGCAGGAGGGGGTGACCCTAGCCTTACCAGACTGGGTAGGGTCTAAGACTGCTGAGGATGATGTGGTGTTCCCCATGGCTGGGGGGATGGAGGGTGCCCCTGAAGAGTCCTCCTTGCCCTGCGGAAGAAAACACGGGTCTCCTGGAAAGCGGAGGAGCTCACCCTACGACAGGCAATGGGTGACAGTCTGGACAGACGAAGCCATGCTGTCCACCTAATGCAGATCGCTGTCCCTGCTAGTCTGGAAGCCACCTCGCTGGTGTCAAAAGATGCCCTTTCCTGGTGCCTTGCAAGCTCCAGACCCTGCACAGAAAGGGCAATGTCTTGTCTAGACTGCTCCATGTCAGGCAAGGATGCCAGCACCTGAGCCAGCATCGACCACATATGCCTGTTATAGGCAGCATGGGGCGCCTGATGAGAACTTATGCACATCAACACATGAGCTGAAGAGAATACTCTTCGTCCCCATCGGTTGAACTCTGCGGAATCTGGATTTGGGGGCTGGTCGTGTGCCAGGTGCTGAAGCCAGAAGGGAGTGTCCAGGGATGTCAAGCCCGAAGGAGGGTGCGGCAGAAAACCTAGAGACTCCTGAGGGGCTCAATACCATCTCCTGCAGTCTGCCAGGCATGGTAGAGGGGCGGCTGGAGACTGCCAGGTGTGGATAGACACCTCCAGGAAAGGGATCAGCCAGGAAGGCAACATCAAGTAGTGAGCACTAAATTAGCTAAGGAATGTAAGCATTTCCCGCTTGGTATTGGTCCTTAAAACAGGAGAGATGTGAAGCTCCTGTACCAGCCTTGAAAGGAACCATTGATATTTCATGAAATCAGCATCAGAGGACAGGTGGATGGAGAGTTGAGGAGGAGGAGCTCAATTGTCCAGAGGATTCCTGCGGGGGGGGAGACAGGCAGAAGATCCGTTCGTCCATGGCCCTAACATAAGTAGGAAAGGCCGCCGCAGTGGCTCTGAACATCTCCCAGGTTAAAGGCCCTGTAGGACCCACATGGCCCGGGAGAATAGGGGGAGTCTGCAGAGGGATGGGTGATAGGCACCATACTGAAAGTGCCAGACCTCTGGCAGGGCTCTGAGACCTAAGGACTGATTCCACCACAGAAGGGGACCCAGAGGCCAAACCGGGTTGTGAGGGCTGAATTTGGGAAGGCAAACTCCAGAAGAGCCCTGAAGGAGAGTCTCCCCTGTGACGCGCCTGGGGTTGCATGTGTCCAGAAGGGCAACCCTCTGAGCTGCCACCTAAGGGTGTTTCTGAGACCTTAAGGGAAAGGCGGGGTTCAGCACTGCGACTCCTTCCCACCCCCCACAGAGTGGTGGAAGGGGACAGCCACACCTCACCCCAGCCCCTCAACCCCTCAGAATCAAAAGCAGCCCTCTTCCCTCGGCTAGCGAGATGGGGTTCCCCAATCCTGGGCCCCAGAGGAAACTGCAAGCCGAGGACCTCCACCACCCCAAAAAGGCCTCATCAGCACCAGATGTGGCAGCTGCCCGGGCCTCCTCAGAGAGGAGTACCCTGCCCCGAATTCCCAAGCCATCACCTCAAGTGGACCCAAGGCCACCACTAGTGGAAGGATCTGCCAGGGCAACCGGCTCCGGGGACTCAGGGATAGGGACACTGGGCCACCTGGTGCCGCGTCCCATAGGGCTCTCCGACTCCGAAGAGCCAGGCCTCCAGTCTGGGTCCACCTCCGAGTCATCCTCTTCTGAAGAGAAGGCGCCCAGGCAGACCTCAATACTGGTGACCCCGGTACAGCTCTGAGCAGTGGAGCCATGATCCAGCACCACTGCAGGACACAAAAGCAGTCTGCAGTGCCGCCTGATCATCGGCACCGTGAATAGCGCCAGATCTGGGGCGACGACAGGGTCCATCATTGCTGACCCAGCAGCCGTGGGCCACGACACTGGGGAAGCCTGAACCTCTGAAGAAGTGACTGCCAGGGCAGGGCCAACAATGCAACCTGGGGGGGAAAATCGCACTGCTCCTCCAGGGCCGTGGAAGAGGCCTCCTCCTTGGCAAGGCTGGAACTGGAGGAGGCCCCCTCCTCGCCAGGTTGTATAGATCCGGGAGGGGCCCTGGAGGAAGGGTCTTAAGTCCTGGTCTTGGAAACCCTTGAGTGACTTCGTCCTCTGAAAGTCAGCGGGGCCCTGCCGACTTTAAACGTGTGGATTTCCAAGACACAGCGGTCCATGGAAAAGCAGGCGTCACAGCTTTCCATATCATGGTTGGGTCCAAGGCATCGAAGGCAAACATCATGCTGGTCCAAGACGGAGAAATGCCGGCCACAGGGGCACCGACGCATAGGGGCATGGCCCGCTTTGGATTTATGTTTCGCCCCCGAACCTGACATGATGCGAAATAAAACACAACCTAGTAAAGATCCCGATCCACTGACGAAAAACAAGGAACGGTCTTACCAACTTCAACTGAGTCAGGATGAGAACCGAGATGAAGGAACGAATCGAAGGCGTCAACGGAGTTGAAGGCGTCACGGGGTTGAAGGCCTAATGGCATACTTTACACTGCAACTTGCGCAGCAGGTGCATCCTAGCAGAGGAGAAACAGAATTGGGATGGAGGGAGGCGCCTAATGGCCAACTGGCGTGCTTCACATTAAGCTGAAAGCTGCGTGGGTGGCGCCACAGGCGCCGACTCCTCCCTCCAAAAAAAAAAAAGAAAAGCGATGTGCGCCTCCAGCTTACATCCAGCAGTAATGAATGGTGAAGACTGACAAAGGGAAGATCTACTTGTTGTTCCATCAGGAAGTTTTTGAGAGCCTTTTTGCATTGCCTAAGGGTAGTTTGATTGAATTTCTGGCAGAGCTCACAGTCCAAGATGTCGTGGTCAGGCATAAGACAGCAGACACAGAGTATATGGTTGTCTGAAGAGGCAATCTTCTTTCTGCAGCAGCAGCGACAGAAGAGAGAAGTGGAAGGATTAACTCTTGACATAAACAAGGTAAAAGAATCTCATATAAAAAAAAAAAAGATTCTAAAAACGAAGTAAAAAAAAGTCGTAATCAAAAATGGCACAAAACTACATAGGAGCTTCCACGGAGATACATGCGAACAGAGTCGATGGCAGAAAAGAGCTGAGGAGGGAGCGGGGCCACTCACGCCTTTAGTGTTGGTGACATCAGCATGGGCGACCCCAGTGGTACTACTGGAAAATCTCCCATGTGCATCTTGCTTCACTGACGGTGAAGTTCCTATGGTGTGACCTGATGACTGAGATACTCTGAAAAAAAATCTCAGCAATCACTGCTAGCTCCCTATCTGGGCAGCTTCATTACTGAACTTGCCAAGTACTGCACTCCAAATACTCCCTAGCTGCGTAACCCTTGTAACACACTGTCAAAGCTGTATCCTTGATACTCCTTATTTTGGGGGTAACCCTCTCTGCTAGTACAGAGAGTCCTATGACTCTTTTGTAATTTAAGTGCCCAATAACATTTCTGTACTAAAGGTTAACTGCCTCCTGATATATGGGGGCTGCTCCTTTTTTTGCCCACCAAGCTGCCCTGAGCTGAGTCCAACAATCCTGTTACTTACATTATACGTCCTCATCCCCTACAACCTTCAATAGACATGTGCCAAGTTCAATATAGGTTCATATCATGTAGACATCCACCCATGCTTCCCCTCTCATTACCAGTTCTGCTCTGAGGCCTTGATAAAAATGGGGGCCATACTTCCTCCCAAGCCCCTCTCCTCAGGGTTGCCAGATGCTAATACTATTGCTGCTCCTCCTGGGAGGTGACAAGTAGATTAATCCTGACCCTCCTCCACTCCGGCTGGCAGCCCCATCCCCCTACCTAAGGGACTCGAAATATTCCACTCCAATATTAGAAGCCTCTATCCCAAATTCGATCAAGTCAAAATATGGGTAAATCAAAACTGCTCTGACTTCATCTTGTCTGAAACATGGCTCTCTCCCCATACTACTTCCTTCCCCCTGCCATTAACATCGCAGGCCACCTCTCCCATAGGTAAGACTGCTCCAAATGTGGAGAAAGGATCATAATCTATTCTGCCTCCCACTACAGCTTCTCCATCACCCACGAAGAAGCCATCCCCAAATCCCACGAGCTCTTCTCAGGGGTCCTAGCCTTCCCTTACTCCATACTGATATTAATCACAGGAATCTACTGCTTACCTGGGAATACCCCCAATGTGGTATCGGGCATCCTGCAAAAGGTTTTAGAACCCCTCCTCACTAGGAAAGTATATTATCTTAGGGGACGTCAACATAAACTGGTCAGCTGGTACTGGTTCCTCCCCCCTTCCAATCTCGATTAAAAAGAAATCAAACCCGAACCTGGGCCAGTTGATGATCTCATACTCTCACTTTAAAGGGGAACAGTCAGCACTAAGAGTCTCACACCCAAGTATGGGGTTGGTCCCAATTAGCATTTTGTGTGCATAAACATTCGTTACTACTGTTTACTGCAGTATAGAAGATTGTATCGAGCTAATTTTGCTTACTTCTAAGCTGAATTTCCTATAACTAGAAATCCCAGAATTCCCAGCAGCTGACATCAGAGGAGGGCTGCATCACTGAGAGATTCAAAAGTCTGCAGCACATATTCAGGGTGACTGCTCTCAATGGGCGAAGAAACAAATCTGAAGTTTAGCTAGTAGCAGGAGCATGACTATTGTGGAGAGTTTGAACTCTGCTAAATTCTAAAATTAGCATTAAGTTCCATTTCTCTGGAGCACCATCAGCATGGAGATGATGCTGACTTGTATAAGCATTATTGTTGGATTTTAGTTGTTAGAGACAATTCAAAAAGCAATTTTAAGTAGGCTACATCTTTGCTGGCCCCTTTTGACTTTAACAAAACTATGGGATAAATGGCAGCTTCAGCCTGTTATATGCACTCTTCTAATAGACAGAACCAGTAACTCAGTAGCCATCAGCATATAGTGTTCAATGCCTTTAGGCATGGTAAGCGGGTGGCCATTGCATAATACACTCATGTAGCCTCATGCCATTTCTAAGCTGGACAACTGGCCTCCTGTCCACTGTATTGCTGAGCACCATGAATTCACATTTTTTTTTTAACCCAGATTCTAATGACCAGGAGAGAGCAGTATTAAGACTCAGCACAGGATAGATGGCAGGTCCCTGAAGAGTCGGACATAGAAGAAGGTGTCGGGTTTGGGCTCTCTGTATGCATCCCAAGCCCTGGGTACTTACGGTTTAAGATTTATGATGTTTAAGATGTCCACTACTACAGAGAGGTCATTCATGGCAACAGCAGAGTCCACTGATGTCTGCAGAAAAACAGAAGATTAGAGGCCTATTCAATCTACAATCTCAGCCATACTTCACAGCGTAATAGAATTCAACTCTCATCCCACCCTACACAGCATCCTTGATTCCTACAAACAGTAAGCAGGGCAGGGCAATCACCACTCTCAACGAAACATGCATGATTCCTACAGACAGTGTGCAGGACAGAGCAGACAACCTTCCCTAACAACACATACATGACTCCCACAGACAGTGAGCAGAGCTGTGCAGTCACCCCTCCCAACAATACATGCATGTTTCCTACAGGCAGTGAGCAGGGCAGTCACCCCTCCCAACAATACATGTATGATGGGCAGAGCAGACAACCCTCCCTAACAATACATGCATGACTCCCACAGACAGTGAGCAGACCTGTGCAGTCACCTCTCCCAACAATACATGCATACAGGCAGTGAGCAGGACAGTCACCCCTCCCAGCAATACATGCATGATTCCTACAGGCAGTGAGCAGGGCGGTCACCCCTCCCAACAATACATGCATGATTCCTACAGGCAATGATCAGGGCAGTCACCCCTCCCAACAAGACATGCATGATTCCCTCCCCAACAAGACATACATGATTCCCTCCCCAACAAGACATGCATGATTCCTACAGGCAGTGAGCAGGGCAGTCACCCCTCCCCAACAAGACATGCATGATGCCTACAGGCAGTGAGCAGGGCAGTCATCCCTCACTAACAATACATGCATGGTTCCTACAGACAGTGAGCAGGGCAGGGCAGTCACCCCTCCCCAACAAGACATGCATGATTCCTATAGACAGTTAGCAGAGCAGGGCAGGGCAGACACCCCTCCAAACAATGCATGCATGATTCCTACAGGCAGTGAGCAGGGCAGTCATCCCTCCCAACAATACATGCATGATTCCTACAGGTAGTGAGCAGGGCAGTCATCCCTCCCAACAATAAATGCATGATTCCTACAAGTAGTGAGCAGGGCAGTCACCCCTCCCAACAATACATGCATAATTCCTACAGGTAGTGAGCAGGGCAGTCATCCCTCCCAACAATACATGCATGATTCCTACAGACAGTGAGCAGGGCAGCCTCACCAACAATACATGCATGAATAGTACAGACAGTGAGTAGAGCAGGGCAGTCACCCCTCCAAACAATACATGCACGATTCCTACAGACAGTGAACATGACAGGGCAGTCACCCCTCCAGACAATACAGGCATGATTCCTAAAGGCAATGATCGGGGCAGGACAATCACCCCTCCCCAACAAGACATACATGATTCCTACAGACAGTTAGCAGAGCAGAGCAGTTACCTCTCCCCAATATGACATGCATTTTTCCTACAGTCAGTGAGTAGGGCAAGCAGTCACCTCTTCCCAGTAAGACGTCCATGATTCCTACAGACAGGTGGGAGGGCACAGCAGTTGGTGCTCCACAGCAGTATATCTATACTCTCTAAAGAAAGTGGGCAAAGGAGTACCCCCCCACCTCAATATTGTTTATTATTCTTAAAGCACTCATATACAGTGGAGCCCTGCTAAAACACATACAGTAGCTTAAATGATAGTCAAATGTATTCCTTTATCAGGATTATCCTTTTATCACACATTCAAGAGGATTTCTGAAAACTATTGCACTGACCAAAAAGGAAAATTACGTACCTACTGTAATTCTTGATCTTCTTGGACGAGTCTCCACCACTCATTCACACTAGTGGGATTAGCGCGAGCACTAAGACCCATCGGGGAACAACTTTGCTGGAGGGTCGCGCGAGAGACGGCACATGAGACACGGCGCCATGTAGCAGCGGCTCTGAACTGTAATGACCATCTCGGCCACCACCCTCCAACCGCCCCAGTACCTTTTACCAAGGAGGTGCAGCGCAACTAACGAAAGAGTAAACCCAACATTAAAAAGCGGACATAAGATAGTCCGTATGACCCGTGTAAGAAGGGTCAGTAAAGAAGTCCTCACGGCCCTAAAGATTTGAGGAGTGAAGACCAATACAGCCCGGTGAGCTCGGGGATGGAGGGTGGGCGTGTGAATGAGTGGTGGAGACTCGTCCCAAGAAGATCAAGAATTACGTAGCCGTAATTTTCCATCTTCCTGGACATAAGTCTCCACCACTCATTCACACTAGTGGAGAGTACCAAGCTGATAATCCCCAAAAGGCGGCAGGAAGCCCAGAGCTCAGCGTCTAAGATAGAAGCCCACGTAAGGATAGTTCTGCCGAATCGGAATGTCGCCTAGCATGAACATCCAGTGCATAGTGCTTAACGAGGTATGCACTGAGCTCCAGGTGGCGGCGTTGCATATATCTGCAATTGGAACATTGCGAATTTCCGCTAGGGATGCCGCGACCGCCCTAGTAGAGTGAGCGTACACTCTACCTTCTAATTTAACTTGAGCCATGGAATAGCAATGATGAAGGCATGCCACTAACCATGAAGAGATGCATCTAATAGCGACAGGGTTGACCCACCGGGTGTCGCTGAAAAACGAACAGTTGCTGAGTCTTGCGAACATCCTTGGTTCTATCTAAATAGAACCGCCAAGGCTCTCTTAACATCCAAGGAATGAAGAGCTCGTTCCCTTCATTTTGGAAATTAGCGTAATGCGGAAGTACCAGAGGTTGGTTTAGATGGAATTCTGACACAACCTTGGGAGAAATTTAGGATAGTACGGAGAACTACCTTGTCTTTATGGAATACAGTATACGGAGGTCCGTAACCAGGGCATGTATCTCAGAGACCCTGCGGGCTGATGCGTAATGGCCACCAGGAAGGCAGTCTTCCAGGTAAGAAATTTTTAGCTCACAGGTAGCTAAGGGTTCGAAGGCTTCCAGTGAGCATGTCCAGCACCAGGTTAATGTCCCAGGCTGCAACTGGACGCTTAACAGGGGTCTGGTATGGAGAATCCCTTAAGAAATCTCTTCACCATAGGTAACTGAGCCAGAGTTAAGGAAGAAACACGGCTCATGGAGCTGAGATGGCACTAAGGTGAACTTTAACTGTGGAGTACTGAAGACCTAAGTTTGACAGGTCCAAAGATACTCCAGAACCTTGCCAGGAGGACAGGAAAGGGATTCCAAGAGGATTTTGCACCAGAGAGAAAAGCGTTTCCATTTGGGCGTCGTTTTCAGGTGGCTGGCTTCGAGCAGCCAGAAGGATGTCTGAGACTCTCGAGAGAGCGTTGAACCGATTCACTTCTATCTCTTCAGGAGCCAAGCATGAAGGTGAAGTGATTTCAGGTTAGGATGGACCAACGAACCCTGAGTCAAAGACTGATTTGCAAAGGAAGTGGTCTCAGAGAGGCTGCCAACATACTGTTGAGTAGAGAAACCATAGTTGCCGAGGCCAGGAAGGAGCAATGAGAATCATCTTGGTCCCCTGAGACTCGAACTTGAGGACTCTCTGGATTAGAGGAAGCGGTGGAAAGGCGTAAAGAAAGCGTTTTGTCCACCGCAGCCTGAACGCATCCTGACAGAAAATGCCAGGCCCTGGATTTCTGGAGCAGAAGAGAGGCAGTTTTGCGTTGAGTGGGGATGCAAAAAGGTCCAGGTCTGGAGTCCCCACTCTTTGAACAGGGACGAGCTACGGCTGGATCGAGACCACTCGTGAGGTCTGCCTCCGTTCTGCTGAGGTGATCTGCTAGGTCGTTTTGTATACCGGCAGATAAACCGCTTGAATCAGAGACTTGTGCTCCAAGCACCACTCCCACACCCTCATTGCTTCCCTGCAAAGGGATAGAATGAGCACTGCCTTGCTTGTTGATGTAATACATCACTGCTTTGTTGTCCGTTTGAAGGAGAATGTTCTTGTGACAAAGGACATCCTTCAGAGCTCGGATTGCATAGAGGACGCTCTCATCTCCAGGACATTTATGTGGAGATGAGTTTGAACTGAGTCTATACACCTTGAGTGTGGAGGGAGAGACAGTGAGCTCCCCATCCCATTAGCGATCGTCTGTGGTGATGGAGATCTGATGATCCGGGGAGCAAGGGAATCCTTCCAGGAGATTGCTCTCTTGAGACCACCAGGTGAGAGACCTTCAGAGGGCTCCGTCACCTTGATGGGATAAGACTGGGGGTGAGGAGGTGGGACCACTGAGTGGAGAGCATCCATTGGGTGGTTCTCATGTGCAGTCGGGCCAGAGGGACAGTGAAGACCGAGGACGCCATGAGACCCAACATGCGTTGCATCGAGAGAGCTGTAACCGATTGGTTCTCCCTGATGTAACGGGCCATTCGAAGGATGTCGAGTCTTCTGTCCTCTGGAAGGAAAGCCTTCGCTGAAGAGGTGTCTAGAAGCGTCCCTATGAAAAGGAGCCTCTGGGAGGGTTGCAGTTGAGATTTTTCAAATTCAGCAGAACTCCCATGGACGAGAAGAGCGAGAAGTGGTTGCACGGCTTCAAAGTCCCTTAGACGGAAGGGCTTGCTAGAAGCCAATCGTCCAGGTAAGGAAACACTGAGTCCGACTTTCCTGAGATGCGCCACGAGAACTGCACAACACTTTGTAAAACTTCAAGGCGAAGGATAACCCAAAGGGCAGGACTCTGAACTGATAATGCTGACCCAAAGCTACAAACCTGAGGAACTGCGGTGGGTCGGGTGGACGAGGATATGCTGGTAAGCATCCTGCATATCAGAGAGGCCAGCCAGTCGTGCTGATGCAGCAAGGGTAACAGGTACCTAGGAAATCATCTTGAATTTCTCCCTGGGAGGAATTTGTTTAACTTTCTGAGGTCTAGAATGGGGCGCATCCCCCCAGATTTCTTTGGAACCAGAAAGTAATGGGAGTAGAACCCTGTGTTTCGCAGATGCGGGGGCACCAGTTCTATTGCCCTGTTGTTCAGAAGGCCCTGGATCTCCGCGGTGAGGAGGTCTGACTGAGAGGCCGACAACCTGGGTTGTCGTCTGGGAGGACAATTGGGGGTTTCAAGAAATTGAGAGAATAACCTCGCGAATTATCCGAAGGACCCATTGTCCGAATTATGGACTTCCACTGGTTGTGAAGTACATCAGGCGACCTCCACGGAGGAAAGTTCCACCTCGGGCAGAGTGGATGGAACTTGGGCCAACGACTCATAAGGTGCGCTGGGAGCTTTAGGCCCCTGCGCTTTCTGCTCGTCTTCTTTTGAGGTTGGGCAGGTTGGCTTTTATGGAAGCTTCCTGCCTCTGCCTCGAAAGGACTGGCGCACTATAGAAACTGACGTCTGTTCACATGCCCGAGAGGGGGCAGGCGGAGGTCTGGCCAACTAATGGCGATCTAGTCTTCTGAGTGGCCTCTGAGCTTGCTCCACCTGAGGCCAAAAGAAAGGAGCCATCAAAGGCAGCGCATCACCTGCTGCTGAGCATCATTCGTGAAGCCAGAAGTACGCAGCCAGGAATGGCGCGGATACAAATCCCGCGGCTGCTGAGCGAGAAGCAGTGTCGAGCGTCCATGGCGGCTTTGACCTGTTGGTTATTGGACTCAATACCTCTAATAACGGTCAGAAGAAGCTCTGACTTGGAATCCGAATCTGGAAGAGCTTCAACCATTCTTTCATAGAGTGCACAGGATATACTCATACTGAGAAAAATAGCCTTGATAACTGCAATCACAGCATACTTAGAGTGGAGGCAGCAAAGACTCTCTTACCTAATGTCAATCTTACGAGACTCTTTGTTAATAGGTCGAGCTGTAGTAGTTGAGGAAGAAGCGACCTTGTCATTCTCTGCCAGGACTACAATAGGATCATAAAGGCTTGGGATGCCAAAATGGGGCGATCCTTGGGAGCTGAATACTTCTTATCAATGGATTTAGCCACTGAGGGAATAAGAGCAGGATTATTCCATACCATTTGAGACAGCGTCTCGAAGGAAGGCTGGATCGGAGGAGTCAAATCCGTAGGGATCTCCGAGCATGAAGATACTGGAGTCTTAATATCTTCCCAGGATCGATGTCTGTAGTCTGGAGAAGAGTGGATCCCAGGTTCTTCAACAGAGACTTAAAGGACAGGTCCTCGACCACAGGCTCTGTAGCAAAGAAAGATCCTGTTTCCTCCACTTCATCACCCAACCGAAGGTCTGGGTCAGGCTCAACATCATCTCCTGATGGTCCAGAAAGGACTGTTTGGACAGGAAAGGAGTGAAAATTAGGAGAGGAGGAAATAGCAGAAAAACAAGGAGAGTCCCCAAGGGCTGCCGAGGCGCCGAGGCAAAACGGGCTGAAGCGGCACCGAGGAGCCCGGCGCCGAAGAACGCGTGGCCCATAGCGCCCAGCGGCGCCCGAGGCAGGGCTGCACCGGCGCGCCCGGCGATGCAGCGCGCGGCACCACGGACGGCCGCGATCGGCAAGCGAGCGGCACCGCGGACGACACCGCTGAACGGCGCCGCCTATCCAACGGCACCACCGGCGCGCGGTAGCGGGCGCCGCAAGACCCAGCGGCACGAAAATGGCGCCGACAAGCCAACAGACCCTGCCGGGCGCGGAGAAAGCCGGAACCTGGAAAGCTAGAGAAGGAAAAAACCAGGAGATAAGGGCATCGGTGAGGCCCCTGCGCCCGCAGCCATGTGAGGGAAACACCTAGCATCGGAGTCGCTGGCACCGAAGAAGGCGCCACGCGACTAGGAAGGTCCAACTGCCTACCTGATCGCCGGAGGGGCCCGAGGGCTCCGAGGCAACCGAGCCAGGCAGAAGAACCAACCTCCGAGCCCATTGCTCCCATAGAGCGCCCACTGATGAAACTGCTCATCTGGAGTCCTACCTATGGCGGGAGGGACTCCGATGTGAGGGCGACGATTACGGAAGTTGGCGACTCCGAAGAAGGAGACCGCAACTAGCAACGATAACCGGTGCCGCCGACGCAGACATACCAGAGGGCTACCTCGAGTGATGCCTTCTTTGACCTGTGGGTCAAGAAGAGTCGAGGCCGAACGGTGCCGAGAATGCGACCGTTTATTTTATGCCGGCGGGGACCGCCCATTCCCAGAGCATCGGACTGACCGTTAGCGGAACCCGCTGAGAGAGGAGCTGACGGACCCAGCCGACTGACTGAACAGCTTTCATCACAAGTCTCCTACCGTCACCTGACCTGCTCATGGTCGACTCCGTCCAGTAGGCCGAGACTTCTTCAAGTAAAATTTAAATATTAGAAAAATTTAACGAAAATAGAATAAAATTAAGCGATACTACTTATCGTGATAAAGTTACAAAAAAACAAACTGAAAACTATGCGCTAGTTTGAAGTTTGACTCCCGACAGGCGAGCGACGTCGTCACTGAAGCGCACTCGACGGCGGGAAAAAAGGAACTGAGGCGGTTGGAGGGTCGTCGCCGAGATGGTCATTACCGCTCGAGCCGCTGCTCGTGGCGCTGTGTCTCGTGGCGCCGTCTCTCGCGCCAACCCTCCAGCAAAAAGTTTGCTCCTGATGGGTCTTAGTGCCTCCGGCGCTAATCCCACTAGTGTGAATGAGTGGTGGAGACTTATGTCCAGGAAGATCTGGTACACAGCAAAATGATTTTTTTAACAGGTGTATTTTTTTTTTTTTTTTTAATTCTTGATCACCCTCCGGGACTCCACGGGACTATGACCCCCTGGAGGTACATCCTCAACCCGGACCCCCAGCTCGTCTGCCCCCAGAGGTTCCCCCACAGATTCCCCCTCCACAGCAGGGCTAGGTGGAGGGGCGCCGGCAGTCCTCCGCCACCCAGTACGGCAAATCTGGTGGCGGGGGCAGACTTCGCCAGAGCAGTCGGGCCATCACGGGTCCGTGGAGCCCCGGCCTTTTTCCGTTTTCTCCCTCCCTCCCCTTCGACGTAAGCACGTCGGCCTCTAAGCCTCCTGACCCGTACTGCCCTCCAGCCACCACTAGAGGGCAGTCAGCAGGCGGGACGACTGGTCCCCTTCCCTGGAGAGAGGAGAGCAGTCCTCTGGATGTTCAATCCTTTCTCTCTCCCCCCTGCTGACCCCCAGCGGCCCAGGCTCGTTCCCGAACCAGGGTCACTGGCGTGGCACGAGGTGTGGTGTCCAGCGCCTCAACCCTCAGAGCCACCAGCCAGCTCAGGTCTATTCTTTCAACAGATTTGAAATTCATTAACTTCTACATTTTTGGACACAGCTCTTTTATTCTTTTAACAGGTTTACTCTACCAGCTGTGTGGCGCTGAGTGAAGGGTGTTCGTTCAGCACGCTGGCAATCCAGGTTTGCGCCCTGAGCCCAGTCATCGGCAGCGAAGACAGGCAGGGAGGGAGTTCAGAGTGTCCAATGGATGCTTTCTCCCAGAGGCAGTACCGGATCGGTTAGGCAGCTCCTGGTGGTGGTTTGCCAGAGTTCTTGGCAGTGTGCAGCCTCGACACGCCACTGAATGTCCTCACACCCAGGACGCTGCTGTGGCCAGATCAATACATAGGAGGTGGGTTGGGAATGAACATGGAAGACGCCTACTTGGCCGACTGGATGATGGCGACTGGTCCCCCCACTCGCCACGCAGCCTGGAAGTATCTTAGACAATCCTTTGCTGTGTGAGCTGGGTGTCGAAGGAATACCTCCAGGAAAAATCTCCCCTCCCAGTACACTGCCGCTGGGGGGGGGGAGACTACCGTGAAGGGATATGTTGGGTCAACTGGGGCCACAGTACTGAGGGATGGAGACAATGGTGATGGGGTCGTTTGGTGGGCTGGGGAAGTCCTAGGTGGCCCACAGGAGTGACCAGCTGAGGGGATGGGGAAGCATGAATAAAGCAGAAAAAAACCCCACACAACAGGTTTATTCTTTTATCAGGTATTCTTGTAAGAAGGCTCCCTATACTTAAAAAGACGTAAACGTATTTGTTCACAGTAAAAGCATTCATCATGTATTTGTTTAAGTGGGCTCTACTGTACTAAAGCTATTATGTTTGTTAAAATGGGTTGAATTTTAAATCCATATTTCAAAATTTCAGGAGTAGCACTAATTAAAGAGCCAATTAGCATTTATTTATTTCATACTCTACAAGATACTGGTACAACTAATCAGTGAAGAAAGAAAAGTTACTTACCATAATTCTAGATCTTGAAGAATATCTTTTCCTTAGGCCACACTCTGATCCTGGGGCCAGAGACAATAAGCCACTGAATGAGCAGGGCACCAACAGTAGTGTTGGCACCAGGGCATGCACAACACCTATGTGCACTACTGCACACTGCATCCTATAACCCCTGATAACCTAACTGCCTCAATTCTGTTATAAAGGAGACTGGAAAGAATAAGCACCGCACTTGCCGTTAGATAAAAAAATAGATACAGAGAAAGGAAAAAAATTGAATATCAATGATTCTTAACCTCCCTCTCGAGGGCAGGCAGGCAGGTTGTGCATAAACGTATAGGAAGTCCCAAGCTAGGACTATCACCCACAAAAACTAAGGGGGGGGGAAGAAAAAATAAGGTAATGACTCCACATACAGTGGTTGTTATAGTAAAGCTTCCAGCTACTGTGGTATTACTGCATGTGCAGTAAAAAAATACCGCTGCAGCGGAAAAATTCTCAGTGACTAACATTGTTTTTTTACTGCGGTAGTGGCATTTTTTTTAACGCATGTGCGGTAATACAGCGGCAGCAGGAAACTTTACTATAACAACCACTGTAGCTGTCCACTAAATGCTGTCAGACAGGGTATCCTGCACAAGGCTGTAGTCTAAGGATACTCAGGGCAATCTGCACATGTCAAGCACCAAGGCAGTGATGTGTGTTTGTGTGTGTGTATTGGTGCCTCCCCTTATATATGCTAGATATCTAGCTCCGGGAAACAAAAATATGCAATTCAGTCAGTCCAGGCTTGTAGCACTCATTTAGATGTCAAGCCAGGCTTTGAGACAGACGTGCGTGCATGCAGGAGTGGTTATGTACCGACCAATCTAATCTGCTTTTCCCCCACTCTGGAAAGTGCTCCCACCTGCACCCCCAACTGTGGTCACCTAGGTGGTGGTCGCGTAGCAGGAGCACAATCCCTCCCCAAGGAGAAGCATGTCCTCTGGGGCACTCGAGTCTCCTTCCCAGGTCAGCCCTCTGGTGACTCAGAATTGTTCCCAAACCTGGGTCGCTATGTCACGAGCGGTAGCAAGTACTTTTTTTTATGACAATTTCATAGGATCATAGGATGTTTACGAGTTCAGTGGGCAAGACTGTCCTTTATGGACTCTCCACCAATTTTATTGGTGGAAATCAAATTTTATATCTCCCATGCATAAATACAAATTTGTCTTGAAAGAATCAATAGAGGTACTAGTTACAATACTCTTTGGCAGTGCATTCCAGGAATGAATCACTCTCTGTGTGTCCCACTGATTTATCTTTTGTGTACCTTTCAATTTCAAGAAGTGTGATCTAGTATTCACTTTTGACAGATTTCTAGTTAAACCTATTGTTTCCAGGGTTGAGTCATTGCTGAAGACTTTGTATGTTAAACATAAGTCACTTTGCAGTCTTCTATACTCCACAGAATAGAGACCCACAGTTTTTAATCTCGATTTGTAATCAAATTCCTTTACTGCATGAACATTTTTGGTAGCTTTAACGCTGGACTTTTTCTATGAGTTTTTTTTATTTCTAATCAAATGAGGTGCAACTACTGAGGAGCATTATTCCAGATGTGATCTAACAAGGCCAGCGTACAGAGGGATGATCACATTTCTGTCTCTGCTTTTAATATTTCTTAAAATGCAGCTTAATATTTTGTTCCCTTTTTGACAGCATTTTTTGTGTGTACCTTAAAAGTAAAGTCTTTTGAAATAGTTATCCCTAGGTCTTTTTCATGATCTGTTGTCTGTAGACTGATATTGTTCATGTTACATACGTAGCATGGGCTATTCTTCCCTAAATGCATCACCTTGCATTCTGATTCGTTAAATAATAAATCATTTGTATTTGACCATTTTTTTTTAACTTTATCTTTTTATTGCATTTGAATATATAAGCTGATATACAAGCACATACAGTGACGAATATCCTCCATATAGAAATACACTGAAAAATCACTTAGCATGCATGTCATATAAAGTAGATATAAGAAGTTGCCTTGTATACACATGGTGATAATAATTAGCCTTAGCAGTGTTATAAGCATTGAATGGAAGGGTTACAAGCATTAAGGTATTGTGAGTTCAAAGAAGGTAACCAAGTACAAAATAAATGCTATGGCAATACACTTAATAAATTACATAAAGAAGTGATACCTATGGGAGTACAAACAGTGTACGCTAATGGAGGAATGACCATTTTTCAAGGTAAGTTAAATTATTCTATAAATCAAGAGCAGAATTTGCATCTGTTATTATACTGCCTAGTTTGCAGTCATCAGCAAATTTAGCAAGCCAGCATGTATTAGTCAATAGGCACATTGAAGATATTAATATATTAAAAAGAACTGGTCCCAGAACAGAGCCCTGAGGAAAACCGCTGGTAACCTGCCCTTATGGTGAAAGATAACCTTTTATTGAAACCTGCTGGGTGTGATCTGATAACCAAGCATTTATCCAATTTATGATTAATGGATGTATTTTTAGAGACTCTAGATGTTTGATAAGTATTTGGTGGGACACAATCGAAAGCTTTGGAAAAGTCCAAGAAGATTACATCTACAGACAAACCCTTGTCCAGTGTTTCGCTGACAGGTTCCAGAAAATTCAAAAGGTTAGTCTGGCATGATCTGCCTCTAACAAACCCATGCTAGTAGATATCCATAAATCCTATTTCTGCTAAGTGTTTAGTTATTCTGTCCTTCAGAATTCTTCCAATCAACTTGCAGAATACCGCAGTTAGGCTTATGGGTCTGTAGTTTTGTGGTAGATTTTTGCTTCCACCTTTATGTAAGGGAATAACTGTTGCCTTGTTCCAGATTGGGACAGTAGAGCTAGTGTTTAATGAGGCATTAAATAATATGGTTAATGGACCAATCAAAAATTTAGCTAAATTGTTTAAAAATATTGGTGGTATACCATCTGGCCCTGCTGACCCATTCAATTTTATTAAATTAATTCCTTCCCTAACTTCTTGTTCTGTTATTGGTTCAAATGGGATATCAGTATTTCATTTGGTGAAAAATCAGTAGATTTTGGTTTAAATACACTTGTGAAATAGTTGTTTAAATTAGATGCCATTTCAGTTTCATCAGTGAGGATAACTTCTGGTGTATGTAAGGGACCTATGGTTAGATTATTTTTTTCAATGAACCAATACAATCATAAAAGGACTTTTTATTGTCTAACAGATATGGCCAAATTCTCTTCTAGTTTTGTTTTTGTTTTCTTATAATCTTTTGTTCACTATTGTATTGTACATTTGCCAATTTAATGCAGTGGGATTCTTTTTAAATTTTCTGTACATTTTTTGCTTCTTAGGATTTTTTTATGCTGTTATTCCACCATATTGGAGATATTTTGTTCTTGTTATATTTCTTTCTAATGGGAACCCACAAATTAATACAATATTGGAGTTTATCCTGAATCTTGATCCAAGTTTTATCAAAATCGCAATTTACAAGATCTTTAGCCCAGTTCCATTTTTTAAGGTATTCTTTAATGCAAGGACAGTTAGCTTTGTTAAAAAATGTTACCACTGTACAGCTGTTTATTTCAGCTGAATGTGTAAGATTCACTGATATAAGGATCATATTGTGGTCACTGACAGGGGATGTGTAACTATAACTTAAGTGGCAGCATCCTCAATATTGGTAAAAACAAGGTCTAATATATTTTTATCTCTGGTTGGTTGTTTAACTAGTTGTTCCATATTGTTTATAATCGTTAGGTCTAGAAATGCTGAATCAAGAGGAGAATTGCCCTTACTAACGTCCCAATTAATGTTTGGGAGGTTGAAATCACCCATAAAAACACAGTCTTTATCATCCAAGTTAGCTTCAATATTATTCATAAACATGTTATTCTCTTCTTTGTTCAAGTTTGGTGCCCTACATCCTAGACTTATTGTTACATGTATTTTGTAAGCATAATTTTAGTCCAGATTAGTTTGGTATTGTCATCTTGCAGGCAGCCATTGTCTACTGGATAGCATTTGAATGACTCTCTTACATACGAAAAAATTACTCACCTTAATAATGTTGTTTCTTCTAATGGAGTCTTGCAGTATTCTGACATATGCAGTGAGTTCCAACCTTCGAACTGCCCCGGAGGTGAAAGAGTTAACTTTCCATGCCAGGCATGGAATGCTGAGCTCGAGTTCGGTTGAGACTCTGTCTGTTGTACTTCAAGCTCAAACCGTCAGATCTTTATGAGCTAAACTCACTAAGGTCCTGTGTGGAAGCTGTAAACCTACACTAGCCAACTGACTACTAAACATAAAAACACATTTTTTGGTCCCAACACAAAGACTCAAGTCAGGAGACCCAAAAATGAAAAACACAACACCCACTCACCCCAAAAAAGAAGGGGTGAACAAAAAGGGTGGGCACCTACTACGTGTCAACACTGCACTGCCCACCCACATCCCAAAAACAGAGGTTCTGAGAGGGGACGGGCGGGGGGAGGTCAGAATATAGCAAGACTCCATTAGAAGAAACAACATTACTAAGGTGAGTAATTTTTTCTTCAAACAACATGAAGTCTTGCTATATTCTGACATATGCAGACTACAAAGCAGTACCTCCATGGAGGAGGGACAGAACCTACTTAGGAAATAGGCTCTGAAGCACAGCTGTGCCAAACCGAGCATCACTCCTAGCCTGGATGTCCAGGGAGTAATGCTTGGTAAAAATGTGAACTGTTTTCTAGGTAGCTGCTTGACATATCTCTAGAATAGGGATGTCCCTGGCAGCCGCCAGGGAAGCAGTTGTACCTCTGGTAGAGTGAGCCCTCAGGCCTGAGGGAGGAACCTTAGCCAGCTTTTCATAACAGAATTGGATACAAGAGACAATCCACCTGGCAATGGATCTTTTAGTGGCAGGTTTCCCTTTACCAACCTCACCATAAGTGAGGAACAGTTGGAGGGAGTCAAACCTGTGACCCTTGGTACGCTCTATGTAGTAACTAAGGGCTCTTTTGACATCTAAACTGTGCAATCTCCTCTCTCCAGAGGAGGAATGGTCAGTGAAGTACACAGGAAGAGACATAGATTAAGGCGGAAATCTGAAACCACCTTAGGCAAGAACTTCCTGTTAGTCCTGAGGACCACCTTATCTCTATGAAAAGAGATAAAATCAGGCTCCACTGACAAAGCTTGTAATTCACTTATGCATCTGGCAGAAGTGATGGCTACCAGAAACACAGTTTTCCAAGCCAAGTACTTAAGCTCTGCTGAAGATAAAGGCTCAGAAGGGGGGGTTACATAAGCTGAGCAATGCAAACATTGAGGTCCCAGGCAGGGGCAGGGGCCCTGAATGGAGGGTTGGTGTGAAGCAATTCCTTGAAAAACTTGGAGAAAACAGGGTGAGCTGAGAGAGAACAGGGCGTACCTGCTGAAATAAAAGCAGACAGAGCTGCCAGATGCACTTTCAGTGTAGCTGGTCTCAGCCCCAAAGTGTTCAAATGGACCATATAATCCAGGACTGTGGGTAAATCAGCAGATTCTGGGGAACTATGCTTCCCAGAGCACCACATGGAAAACCTCTTCCATTTGGAATTGTAAGTAGCCTGGTGGAAGGCTTCCTAGAAGCCTTCAATATAACCAATACACCTTGGGAGAGGTGTAGATCAGCAAATTCTAACTCTTCAAGAGCCAGGCCTTGAGATTGAGAGATTTGAGGTCCGGGTACCAAATCCTTCCCTGAGCACAGGTTAACAGATTGTGATTCCTGGGAAGACACAGGGGAAAATGGACTGCTAAGGACAGTAGGAGTGGATACCAGGGTTGTCTGGCCCAATCTGGAGCAATCAGAATCACTCTGCAGGATTGAGATCTGATTTTGACTAACACTTTGAACAGGACAGGGAAGGGGAAAGCATAGAGAAACTTCCCTTCCCAATTGAGAACTAAGACATCCAGAGGGACTGAGCCCAACACTGGGGGCCTGCAGCAAAAAAGGGGAAGTTGGTGATTGTCTGGGGCTGCAAAAAGATCTATCTGCGGGGTGCCCCATCTGGCAAATATTACCTCCAGGACCAGGGGATCCAGTGACCATCGTGATGGCCCTGGGAAATCCTGCTGAGAGCATCTGCCAGGACATTGTCCTTGCCTGGGAGGTGAACTGCCGTAAGGGAGGTGTTCAGGAATAAGCCAGAGAACACAACTTCATTGCTTGATGCACAAGGCCGTGGAGCAGTGCCTCCTTGCTTGTTGATGTACCACATTGTAGTGGTGGTGTCTGTTCTGACCTGTACAACTTTGTTCTGAACAGATTTGGAAAAAGCTTGAAGTGCTAGAAAAACTGCTCTGAGCTCCAACAGGTTGATGTGGAGCAGGGATTCCTGAGGGGACCACAGTCCCTGGGTAGTGAGTCGCCCATGTGAGCTCCCACCCCAGAGGGATGCATCTGTAGTAAGGATTAAAGAGTGAGACTGAGTAACAAAGAGACCCCCTGTCTCAGATTGCTCTGATCCTGCCACCATTGTAGGGCTTGGATCAGGGTTCGAGTCACTGGGATCAATTTGGTTAGAGGGTCCTTTCTTTGAGACCAAAAGGCTCTCAAATGGAACTGGATGTCCCTCATCTGAAATCTGGCTTCTTGCACTACTGCTGTAGAAGCAGCCATGTGCCTTAGGAGCTGTAGAAAATGCCTTGCTGGTCGAGAGACCTGCAGGGTGAATGAGAAGGCCAGAGAGACCAGGGTCCTTGCCCTTTCCAAAGGAAGGAAGGCTCTGGCTTCCTCTGTGTTCAGTTCTGCACCTATGAAGATGAGGAACTGGACAGGCTCTAGAACTGACTTTGGAAGATTCAGAAGGAAACCTAGAGAGGTAAGCAGTTGCTGAGTTATCTGAAGATGCAATATGACTTGGTCTGGAGACTGACCTACTATGAGCCAGTCGTCCAGGGAAGATGGCAATTTTTTGCCTTCTTAGGTGGGCAACTGCGACTGCCAGGTATTTTGTGAATACCCTTGGAGCAGATGTGAGGCCAAAGGGCATTGCTCTGAACTGGTAATGGCCTGAGGGCAGCTCGAACCTGAGGTACTTTCGATGGGAGCTTCTGATGAGAATATGGAAGTAGGCATCCTTGAGGTCCAGGGCTAGCCAGTCCCTGGCCTTAGAGAGGTAGAATAATTCCAGAGTCACCATTTGAATTTTGGTTTTAAAGGTGCTTGTTTAGTATCTGAGATCCAGGATGGGCCGCCATTCTCCTGTCTTTTTGGGTAAGAAGTACCTGGAGTACAACCCTTTGCCCTGGTGTAGGGGTGGAACCCTTTCCACAGCTCTGAGAACCAGGAGGGAAGAGACATCTGCCTCTAGGGCAAGTGCCTCTGGTGGATTTGCAGGTGGAAAGGATCTGGTTCTCATCTTTGGAAACTTTTTGAAGCGGAGAACCAGTCCCTGGCTTACTACTTCCAGGATCCACTTGTCTGATGTCAGAGACTTCCAGTCCTGGACAAAGTAAGCCAGCCTGCCCCCCTACAGGTAGTTGAGAATCAGCCCTGGCTACCCCATCAGGGTGCCTGCTTGGCAGGGGCTTTAGGCTGAGGGGTGGAAGCAGGCCTGCTTGTACCCCGTCTGCCTCTCCCTCTAAAGAACCCCCTCTGGGCGTAAGCTGAAGAGGAGGCCTGGGCTTGGTAAAAAGGCCTATGAAAAGGCCTGCCCCTGCCCCTGGAAAGCTGCCTTTGAGGAGAGTGGCCTGCCTTTCCTGGGCTTGTGCACTCCTACAGGTGGTCCTAAACTCATCCATTTTCTTCATGTAATTCTCTGTCTGCTCCCCAAACAGAGAATTACCCACAACAGGAAAATCCATGGCCTTAGTCTGGGTATCCTGTGACAGGCTAGTACATCTGAGCCAAGCCATTCTGCGAAGTGCCACAGATGTAGCCATGACTCTTGATGACACATCATTAGAGTCCACTGCAACATGGAATTGCACCTTAGATGCCTCAATACCATCAGCAGCCACCTGCTCCAGCTCCTTGGCAAGCTGGCCAAGGACCTGTTTTGCTAGAGCCATAACAGTATCCCATCTGGATTTCTGGTATCTAGCAACATAAGCCATATAATTTGTCTGTCTGAGTCCCGAGGATGCTGCCATGTACTGTTTCTTTGCCATGGCATCAATCCTCCTGGAGTCCTGTCAGGAGGTGTGAGGCCAAGGAATATTTGCCTTGTCACAGGCTGCAGCCTGTACTACTAACATGGCTGCATTGTTGTTAAGGAACTCCATAACAGAGCCTGACAATGTGTACCTCTTGTCCATTCTCTTATCAACAGGAGGTATAGTGTGAGGAGTTTTTAGAATTTTTACTGTCTGTTTCCCAAAAGATTTATGCAAAGGAACAGACAGTCTCCTGGACTCTGGGATATCCATCATTTCCACAGTCAGGTTCCTCTTGATCATCCACAGCTTCCTCCATAGGGAGCTGGAGGGTTTCAGCCACTTTTTTATAAAACATAAAATGAGAAGGGGACTCAGAAAGCCTAGGAGGAGACACCCTGAAGGTCTGTCTGGGTAGATGTCGGTTCAATGGGCATCCAGACTTTCAAATCCATTCACTCTCCTCTGCTCCTCTTCCCCTCCTCCGGTTCATAAAATTCCTCTAAATCATACTCTTGAACAGAGTGGAACCCGGCAGACCGTCGCTTACCTGATGGTCCGGTTCGGTCGGGTGTGAGAAAGTGACTGGACAATTTTAATCGCTTTGGCTATTTCTTCAGCGGTTGGAGAGAAGTTTTGGCTCCACACCAGCTGATTTCCTTGTCCTTTTGCTGGAACCGACTCCTCAGAGTCGGCTCTCCCTTGCCGAGAAGTATCGCCTGGTCAGGGCACTCCCTTGATTCGGTTGGAACCCGAACGGGCTGGCCATCCGGGTCAGCTGGACTTCTTGGCCTCCTTTCCTGAGCCTACCAACTCTCTTCTCCAGGGTAGCTGCAGGAACATTTTTGCAAATCTGGCAGTCTGCATTGAGGTGGTTAAACCCCAGACAATAAACACAGGTGGTGTGGGGGTCAGCCTTGGCAAAGGCTTCCCCACAGACACTGCAGTGTTGAAACCCAGTGGGCCGGGTTTTTCTTTTGGGTTTCTCAGACATAGTGCCAGTCCTAACCAAACTTGCCCGTTTATGGCAATCCGCCAAGCAAGACCCTCTTATCGGTTCCCAACCGTGTCACGGGTCGTGGAAAAAAACGTAATAAAATCTGTTTTTTTTAGAACCGATAAGAACCGGTAACCACATTCTAAAAGACAGATTAATATATTTCAAAACAACCTGATCGGTTCAAACCGAACCTATAACTGTTTACAAGTTCCACACAGAAGAAATAAATGTAAAAGCTATCTAGTACTTACAATACCACAGACAGAGCTTGAACCGACCAGTTGCGGTTTAAATTGGTCAAAACCGAGAAAATAATACTTTAACTGACAAAATGAACCGAGCAGAAGGAGAAAATCTCCGGGCGACTGTTCAGTGGTGAGATAAAGAATCTGACAGTTTGAGTTTGAAGAACAACAGACAGAGTTTTCAACCGAGCTCGAGCTCAGCGTTTCATG
Organism: Neoceratodus forsteri; assembly: GCA_016271365.2. Lineage (NCBI taxonomy): Eukaryota > Metazoa > Chordata > Ceratodontiformes > Ceratodontidae > Neoceratodus > Neoceratodus forsteri. The sequence continues at coordinate 1,056,043,737 of CM028130.1, read as the reverse complement.
CCTGGCATGGAAAGTTAACTCTTTCACCTCTGGAGCAGTTCGAAGGTTGGGACTCACTGCATATGTCATAATATAGCAAGACTTCATGTTGTTTGAATAATTCCCAGAGTCACCATTTTGAATTTTGGTTTTAAAAGGTGCTTGTTTAAGTATCTGAGATCCAGGATGGGCCGCCACTCTCCTGTCTTTTTTGGGTTAAGGAAGTACCTAGAGTACAATCCTTTGCCCTGGTGTAGGGGTGGAACCCTTTCCACAGCTCTGAGAGCCAGGAGGGAAGAGACGTCTGCCTCTAGGGCAAGTGCCTCTGAGGGATTTGCAGGTAGAAAGGATCTGGTTCTCAGCTTTGGAAATTTTTTGAAGCTGAGAACCAGTCCCTGGCTTACTACTTCCAGGACCCACTTGTCTGATGTTAGAGACTCCCAGTCCTGGACAAAGTAAGCCAGCCTGCCCCTACAGGTAGCTGAGAATCGGCCTGGCAACCCCATCAGGTGCCTGCTTGGTAGGGGCTTTGGCTGAGGGGTGGAAGCAGGCCTGCTTGTACCCGTCTGCCTCTCCTCTAAAAGAACCCCTCTGGGCATAAGCAGAAGGAGGCCTGGGCTTGGTAAAGGCCTATGAAAGGCCTGCCCTGCACTTGAGGCTGCCTTTGAGGGTGGCCTTTTTCCTTAGCCTGTGCACTCCTATAGGTGGTCCTATACTCATCCATTTTCTTCATGTAATTCTCTGTCTGCTCCCCAAACAGGGAATTTACCCATAACAGGAAAATCCATGGCCTTAGTCTGGGTATCCTGTGACAGGCTAGTACATCTGAGCCAAGCCATTCTTCGAAGCACCACAGATGTAGCCATGACTCTTGATGACACATCATTTGAGTCCACTGCAGCATGGAACTGCACCTTGGATGCCTCAATACCATCAGCAGCCACCTGCTCCAGCTCCTTGGCAAGCTGGCCAGGGACCTGTTTTGCTAGAGCCATGACAGTGTCCCATCTGGATTTCTGATATCTAGCAACATAAGCCATATAATTTGCCTGTCTGAGTCCCAGATGCTGCCATGTACTGTTTCTTTGCCATGGCATCAATTCTCCTGGAGTCCTTGTCTGGGGGGTGTGAAGCCAAGGGAATATTTGCCTTGTCACAGGCCGCAGCCTGCACTACCCCAACATGGCTGCATTGTTGTGTAAGAAACTCCGTGTCAGAGCCTGACAATGTGTACCTCTTGTCCATTCTCTTATCCACAGAAGGTATAGTGTGAGGAGTTTTTAGAATTTTAAATGTCTGTTTCCCAAAAGATTTATGCAAGGGAATAGACAGTCTCCTAACTCTGGGATAGCCATCATTTCCACATAGTCAGGTTCCTCTTGATCATCCACAGCTTCCTCCATAGGGAGCTGGAGGTTTCAGCCACTTTCTTATAAAACATAAAATGAAGGGGACTCAGAAAGCCTAGGAGGAGACTCCTGAAGGTCTGTCTGGGGAGATGTCCGGGTCAATGGGCACATCCAGACTTTCAAATCCACATTCACTCTCCTCATCCTCCTCTTCCCCTCCTCCGGTTCATAAAATTCCTCTAAATCATACTCTTGAACCGGTGGAACGCCAGAACAGCGCCTACCTGGCCGTGCGGTTCGGTCGGGAGCTGAGAAAGCGACTGGACAATTTTGATCGCTTTGGCTATTTCTTCAGTGGTTGGAGAGGAAAGTTTTGGCTCCACACAGCTGATTTTCTAGTCCTTTTTGCTGGAACCGACTCCTCAGAGTCGGATCTCCTTTTGACCGAAGAAGTCTCACCCTGGTCAGAGGGCACTCCTTCTGGTTCGGTTGGAACCGAACCGGGCTGGCCATCCGGTTCAGCAGACTTTTTGGCCTCCCTTTCCCTGAGCCTACCAACTCTCTTCTCCAGGGTAGCTGCAGGAAAATTTTTACAAATCTGGCAGTCTGCATTGAGGTGGTCAAACCCCAGACAGTAAATAGGTGGTGTGGGGATCAGCCTTGGCAAAGACTTCCCCACACACACTACAGTGTTGAAACCCAGTGGGCCCGGTATTTCTTTTGGGTTTCTCAGACATAGTGCCAGTCCTATCCAAACTTACCCGTTTATGGCAATCCGCCAGGTAAGACCCTCTTATCAGTTCCCAACCATGTCACGGGTCATGGAAAAAAACGTAATAAAATCCGTTTTTTTTAGAACTGGTAAGAACCAGTAACCACACTCTAAATCATAGATTAAGAGTTTCTAAACAACCTGATCGGTTCAAACCGAACCGATAAACCGTTTACAAGTTCCACACAGAATAGAATTAATGTAAAACCTATCTAGTACTCACAAATACCACAGACAGAGACTGATCCAACAGGTTGCAGTTTAAATTCAGTCGAAAACCGAGAAAAGCGGTACTTTAACCGACAAAATGAACCGAGCAGAAGGAGAAATCTCCAGAGCGACTGTTCAGTGAGGCGGAGTAAAGAATCTGACGGTTTGAGTTTGAAGAACAACAGACAAAGTCTCAACCGAGCTCGAGCTCAGCGTTCCATGCCTGGCATGGAAAGTTAACTCTTTCACCTCCGGGGCAGTTCGAAGGTTGGGACTCACTGCATATGTCAGAATATATTAAGACTTCATGTTGTTTGAAAGCACAATTCCACCTCCCCTTGCTTGTTTACGTCCCCCCCCCCCCAAATTTAGTATACCCAGGTATTTGGGTAACCCAATCATCATTTTTAAACCAAGATTCAGTTACCCCACATAAATCTATTTTGTTTGTTTCCATGAAGTACTTTAGTTCATCGATCTGGTTTAAGAGACTTCGTGCATTTACAAGTAGTATATTTAAGTTATTTTGTGTATATGATTTAATGTTTGAATTTATTTGTTTAGTGTTTCTATATAGCTTAATATCAGTATGTTTACCAGATGTTACATTGCTGAATTTTTCATTGTTTATACTTGTAGTTTGATCAAGGCTATTGTTCAGAGTCTCCTCTAAAGTAGGCATCTCCCCCTTCTGTTTCAGTTTAAATTGTTTTGGATGTATGTCAGTATATGTTTCCCCAGTAGAGCACTTCCCCGTCTACTCAGATGGAGTCCATCCCAAGAAAAAAGCTCTTCTCTATCACAAAAGTCCTCCTAATGTGTTAGGCATCCAATCTGTTGCTTTATGCCCATTTCCTTAACCAATTATTCAATGCTTTGATTTCTGTTGAGTTAAGGTTGGAGGCTTTTGGAACTGGCACAATCTCAAGAAGGCAAATTTGCAGTTTAAATCAGTAAGTTTGTTGCCCATTGCAACAATATCTTGCTTAATTTTTGCTAGTGGTTCTCTCAGGATATCATTTGCCCCTGTATGTATAATAATTGAGGGCTGGACTGAATTACCCAAAATGTTGTTCAATATTAAAGTGATGTCACTTATTTTGGCTCTGCCAAAAGAGGATAACGTTCTAGATGTCTTATCAGGGTTGCAAATCATTTTAAGTGTTTAACTATGGAATCGCCTAATACAAATAGTGATTTAGTAGATATGTCAGTCTCAAAATCCATCAGATTAATCTTGCAAGATAGATGAGTAGCTAAAGCATCTGTGGGTCCTGTGGGTGGTACATTTGCTATTATACTTATGTTTGAATTAAGCAATGTCATAGGATGGTCTACAATGGTTTGATTGGTGTTACTAGCCTCTGATACTTCAGGGATACTTAGCATCATGTATGGATTTGTTAAGGGCAAGTCAAAAGTATCTGCTCTATGGCCTTTTTTTGAAGCCTTTGAACTCTGTACAAGGAACCATTCATCTTCTGAGTTAGTGTTTAGATCGCTTTCTGTAGGTCTTTTTTTATTGTTATTTTGGGTCACTTCCTGTGGTTGTAAGTCTATAATTGACTCTTGTGTATTGTATTTTTCTAATGTAGGGATATAGGTTAGGTTATGAATTAGTTCTGGTTCAGTATTACATGCCGCTGTAGTATTTATATTCAACACTGATTGCCACTCAGTGTCTGAGTTCATTTGTAACCTATTTGTCAGATCTTTTTGGCTGGCTTCTAACATCTGTAATCTTTCTCCAAAAGTACTTATTTTGTGTTGCAATTCATCATTAGAAATACATTTTATGCATTTGTAGAATGTTTTATTACTTGGTGCTTTAGAAACAAGTGAGTACATATTACAAGAAAGTCATCCAACACCTGTTTCTCCATCTATAGTAATAATGTAATCTACCATTCCAAAATCAGGGATTGTTGGCCAGAAACAAATGCTAGTGACAAATCTGTGACAGTCAATAGTACCATAAAACACAAGAAATCAAGGAAAGTTCACAATTACAGAGCGAGCTAGTGTACACAGGAAGTGCCCAACTATAACTTACTTAACCAAGGACCTGTTAACAGTCAGGGCTATGATTCTCCCTACCTTGGACAAGTACTGTTTTAGCCTACCATATGCCATGCTGCCAAGCAAAACACGCATAACACATGCTAGACGTGCGTGTCTTTGTGCGTGCAAGCGCGCGTACTCGTCCTGCTCGTCGCAGGGCTTGTTTTAACAAGTAGACTGACCCAGAAGTGCAGAACAGGTCAGCCTGCTCACTCGTTCCAGAACTCAAACAACTGTTTTAAAATTATCCTAAATACAGGCACGCCAGTAGTTTTAGTGTTTTTAGCAGAGCACCGTCTGGAAATAGTACCCAGAAAATAGTAATGTATTTCTAGAATTGAGTTGTAGTCCTGCTGAGCTCAGTGGACTACCAACTCACTCTTTCTGCAATTGCTACCTGATCACAGGGCTCCTGAGCACTCAAATCGGGTGCAAGTATTACAAAATACAGGTTACTCACCTGTAACAGGAGTTCTAGGAATGGTATATGTTGTTCATCCACACTGTCTGGCAGGTATCCTTGCCGCTTTAAATCTTGCCGGAAGGTCTTCAAGCTGGCTCCTCCCACCCACCCGGGTGGTAAAACTCTCGGCTCGGCCCCATGATGCCAGATCTGGCCCGCTGGAAGCTCAGATTGTGCATCGAAGCCGGGGAGGTCAGGTGGAGTCGTGGATGAACATATGACCTTCCTAGAACTCCTGTTACAGTGAGTAACCTGTATTTCTAGGACATGGATATGTTGTTCATCCACACTTTCTGGCAGACTCCTAGCAGTTCTCCGGGAGGAGGGAGGCAAGGCATCACCCCTACTTAGGGAATAGAGACTGGAGAACCGAGGCCCCAAAACCAGCATTCGCGTGACTCAAGGTCGATGTGGTAATGTGTGATGAAGGTGTGTGCTGACTTCCAGGTAGCAGCCCTGCAGATTTCCTGGATAGGGACGTCCCTGGAAGCAGCCACCGATGCAGCAGTATGGCGGGTAGAATGAGCTCTTATCCCTCTGGGAGGCTCCATGCCCGCCAACTTATAGCAGAGATCTATGCAGGAGGTGACCCACCTGCCTATCGTCCACTTGGCTGCAGGTCTGCCAGGTGCGGCTTCAGCAGAGGTGACAAACAGCTGGCGAACCTCTCCCCGAATTTTAGCCGTGCGCTCCTTATAGTAAGCAAGCGCCCTTCTAGGGTCCAGAGTATGGAGCCTATATTTGGCCTCCGAGGTGTGACTGGGGTATAACACCGGCAGAGTCAACACCTGGTTAAGGTGAAACTCCGACACCACCTTCAGAAGGAATTTCGGGTGGGGGCACAGGACAACATTGTCCCTGTGGAAGACCAGGTAAGGAGACTCGATGCAGAGCACCTGGAGCTCTCCCATCCTTCTGGCTTACGTGATAGCCACCAAGAAGGCGGTCTTCCACGACAGGTGAGAGAGTTCACACCTGTGCACTGGTGCGAATGGCTTGCCCATGAGCTTTGCCAGTACCAGCAGTAGATCCCACGGAGGTGGAGGTTCTCGCACTGGAGGGGAAATGTGATCAAGGCCTTTGAAGGCCAGACCACCTTCTCCTGTACCATGACTGCTTCCCGCCCGCGCCTGTAAGCAGAGATGGCTGCCAGGTGCACCTTAAGGGTCAGCCGACCCAAGCCCTGCTGAGAAAGGGACCAAAGGTAGTCCAATATGCTTGCCAAGGAACAGGAGGAAGGTCCAGGCCCTTGCCCTGACACCAAATGGAAAATCTTTTCCATTTGAAGGCGTAACATTTTCTGGTCGACTCTACAGGACGCCTCAACTATGTTGAGGACCTCGTCGGAAAGACCCAAGGCCTGGAACTCTAGCGCTCAGGAACCAGGCCGTCAGGTGCAGGGATTGAAGGTCGGATGGAATACCTTCCCCTGATTGACTGAGAGCAGGTCCAGGCAAGCTGGAAGCTGCCTCGGGAGCCTGGAGCTGAGGCTGAGGAGATCTGGGTACCAGTACTGGCGGGGGCCAGTCTGGGGCTATCAGAATCACCTGTGCCTTGTCCTCCTTGCTGAGAAGCACCTTGTGCATCAAGGGAGCAGGGGAAAGTAGAAGAGGCCGGGGTCCACAGCCTCGAGAAGGCATCCCCCTGCAGCGATCCCTGCTGAGGGAGGGGGGCGGGCATGGAACAGCCTCAGCTTTGCATTATCCCTGGAGGCAAACAGATCCACCTGAGGTGTGCCCCAATGGGAGAATAGATCTTGTACTACCTCCGGCAGGAGAGACCACTCGTGGGACGCAGCCCCTATCCGGCTTAGGGCATCGGCCAGGGTGTTGGAGGCTCCTGCCACATGAATGGCTAGGAGATCCGCCTCCAGGCTGTGCATGAGTGACCAGATGTGGAGAGCTTCCTTGCACAGAAGCATGGAGCGCGTCCCGCCCTGGCGGTTTAGATAGTACATGGTCGTGGTGTTGTCCGTCTGGACCCTGACCACTTGACCCCGAAGAAACGGAGCAAAGGCGGTGAGAGCTAGGCAGACCGCTTGGAGCTCCAGCAGGTTGATGTGGCATCGGGACTCCCTCGGGGACCAGAGGCCGTGCGCTCGGTGTTCCCCCAGATGGGCACCCCAACCCATCAGAGAGGCATCGGTCGATAGAGAGACCATCGGCTCGGGGAGGACAAACGGGATGCCCTCCTGCAGATGAACTGGAGCGGTCCACCACTGGAGGCGTTCCCATCCCCTGGGTCACCGTCACTAGCTGGTCCAAGGATCTGGCGCTGGGACCACTGGCTGGCCAGCCCCCATTGAAGGGGGCGCATGTTCCAACGGGCCCAACAGACCACGCTGGTACAGGCCGCCATGAGACCCAGGAGGCGCAGGAAGTCCCGGGCAGGGTGCAATTGCCCAACCAGAAATGACTGGGCAAAGGAGGAAAGAACCTCGACCCTGTCCGCCGGGAGCCGTGCCCTGGCTCGAAGAGAGTCCAGCTCTGCCCCGATGAAAAGAATCACCTGCTTCGGCTCAAGTTCCGACTTGGCCTCGTTGATGAAGAGGCTGACCTGAGAGCAAACCTGGAGGGCCAGATCTCTGGACCGCTCCACCTCCTGTCTGGAGGGGGCTGCAATCAGCCAATCATCCAGGTAAGGGTAAACCCGGACCCCTCGGTGCCGCAGGAATGCTGTCACCACTGCCATGCATTTGGTGAAGACCCTGGGAGCTGGAGATAAGCCGAAGGGCATGGCTTGGAACTCGAAAAGGGATCCCTCCGCTCGAAAGTGAAGGAACCTTTGATGGGACGGACGGATAGGGACGTGAAAGAATGCGTCCTGTAGGTCCAGAGAGCAGAACCACACGCCGTGTTCCAAGGATGGTATTATCTGAGCCAGAGTGACCATCCTGAAGGTTCGAGACCTTAGGAACTTGTTTAGGTCGTGTAGGTCGAGAATGGGGCGCCAGCCCCGTCCGTTCCGGAATCAGGAAGTACCTGGACACGAACCCCAGGTTTGAGGGAGGGTCCGCCACCTCTCTTATCACCTCCTTCTCGAGGAGGAGAGCGACGTCGGCTCGGCGAGCTGACAGCGAGGCTTCGGACCCCAGGTGCGACGGCTCTGAAGGGTGGGGCCTGCTCGAACTCCAGAGGCAGGCCCTTTCCTACCACTTCCAACACCCACCAATCTGTGGTAGTAGCAGACCAGGCGGAAAGGAAGAACCGGAGCCGTCCCCCTACGGGGGGGAACCTGGGGTGAGGTGACGAGGTTGGGGCGACACCTCAACCCGTCACTGTGCAGGCTTGGAGGGACGGCCGAGGGACCACCTGGCCTTACCTCCCTGCTTCCTGGAGGAGGAAGCTGCGGGCCTTGGGTTTGGGACGCCAAGAGCGAGCCTGCTGGCCCTGGTGTTGCTGGGCCGGACGTGCCGGGGGCGCAGACGGACGAAAGGGCTTGGGTTGTGGTCTGTGGCCCTTGTCCCTCTGAGCAGATGAGACCGAGTCCAAGGTGGCATTGGACTTTTCGATCCTCTGGAGGTGGCCTTCCACTCCAGGGCTGAAGAGGTCGGTCCCCAGGAAGGGGACATCCACCAATTTGTGATGGGTATCCGCTGTGAAGGTGCATATCCTCAGCCATGCCCGACGGCGCATAGCCACTGCGGCCGCGACTGACCTGACGCATGAATCTCCAATGTCCAGAGCAGTCTGAAGTTGCTGCTTGGCCACTGCCCTGCCCTGGTCCCGCACCTGCCTAACCGTAGTCTGCAGGTCAGCCGGGAGATGAGGGACTACCTCGTCCAGGAGCCCAACAAGGCATGGGAGAAATGTGCCATCCATCATGCAGCCGAGCTTGCCTGGCGAAGGCCAAGGGAGGACGCAGCGTAGACTTTTCACCCGGCATAGTCCAATTTCTTGGACTCCTTGTCGGGAGGTTTGTCCACGTCCATAGCGTTTCCGGCACGCTGGAAAACGCTGTTGGTAAGTAACCCCTCGGCTGAGGGATGTTCCGAGGAACCGGCAGAGACCGCATACTTCCTGGCCATCCTGGCCGAAGGCACAGGGCAGGAAGTGGGGCGCTGCCAGAGCTCCAAGGCCGGGCCCACGATGGCCTCAGCCACAGGAAAGGCCTCCGTAGGGAAATCCCCTCGGTCCAATATCTCCGTGAGGGGATATTTGGCCCGTTTGGATACGGGCTCGAGCTGCATCCCGGTGGACTTCGAGATGAGCCTGAGTAAACCCAGGAAGGACGAAGGGCTATCATCCAGCGACTGACCTCCAGAGGACTCCAAGTCCATTCGCTTGGAGAAAAGGGAGGAACCGTCGTCGGACTCAGAAGAGTCCGCAAAGAGCTGCCTCGGGCCTGAGCCACCCTCCACCTGCCGAGGGCGATCGGGAGTGAGGGTGACCGACAGCCTATGGGGCAGACCCTGAACCGACCGAGAGTTCTTGGTCGGAGCCCCAAACAGCGGCTGTGGAGGCGGAGGTTCCACCGGAATCGATGGGGCAGCTGGTTTGGCGAACAACCGGCCTGGGAACAGGCTCCTCGGGTAAAACAAGGGGTTGTTTTGGCCACTCCGGTGACAGCCACTTAATGGCCGGGGAAGGTGACGGCGTCGGCTTGTTCCCAGTCAGAAGGAGCTGTTGCCACATGAGGTCCTCATATGCGTCGGCGTAACGTTGTGAAGCCTCCCTCATCTGAGGAGGAGGAGAGGACGAGCAGCGCGCCCGCTTACCACGTGCGAGACTGAGACCGCCTATGACGGCGGGATCAGCTGGACCGCGAAGAAGTCCGAGACCGAGAACCTCGGCCTTTCCGAGGACGGTGCGGGGAGGGGACGGGTGGAACTGGCTCCTCCCTCGGCTCGAAGGGAACACCGAGGCTCCGGAACCGGAGGCACTAGCAAGCCAGCAGGATCCTCAACTCACCGGGGAACCAGGGAGAGGGATTTTCGGCCGCGGTCGACAACCGTCCAACGGGTGAGAAAGATCTCGACTCGTCAGCGGGAGTCTCGGTCAACTGACCTGACGGGGACACCGTGAGACCAGTGGCCGAAGCCGAACGATCGACCGAAGTCGATGGCCGACAACTCGGGGAGAGGGACCTTTCCCGCTCCCAAGAGCATCGACGAAGGGACTTACCCTTGTCTTTCTTCTTGGACCGAGAAGAAGGTCCAGCAGATGTTGGTCCCTCTCCTCTAGTGGAGAGGGACAGACAAAGCTCCTTAAAGGAAGCTGTGTAAGAGGAACCCAGGGAGAGCGGGATAAAAGCCGCGGTCGAGGAAGATGCGGCCCTCGCCGCCTCCTCTTCGAGGGCGATCATCTGCTCTAGCTGATCCGCCAAGCCCGCTGCCACGGAAACCGCCGACCGGGCCTCTTTAGACTTTACCGGATGAAAATGTTTCTCGGGGTGCCCCAGTTGTAAATGGGCAGCATGGTCTTCGAGGACGGAGGCTGAGAAGGAAGAGCACAGGTCACAAGCCTGCGGGTCATGTTCAAGGCCTAAACAGTAGACACACGTGGAGTGCGGATCCGTCCGAGACATCTTCTGCCCGCAAGGACACCGCCGAAAACCGGAGTCGACGGTCCATCGTACGCTGGTGGGATAAGACCAAGTCTATAATGAAAAACTTTAAATTCGGAAACCCAAGAATTAGGAACCAGTCTTATACGCAGAGCGTTAAGGAGGGAACCTGAGCTTCCAAGTGGTAAGGAAGATCTGGCGTCATGGGGTGGAGCCGAGAGTTTTACCACCCGGGTGGGTGGGAGGAGCCAGCTTGAAGACTTTCCGGCAAGATTTAAAGCGGCAAGGATACCTGCCAGACAGTGTGGATGAACAACATATCCATGTCCCTAGAACAGCATGTTACACTGGTGTATTTAATATATAAAAATGTTCATTTACACTGAAACATGCATGCAATGTAAAAAGCTGTGCTTTCTCAATCTAGCTGAAAACACAGCTAAGCAGTCACCAGTATGTCACTGGGACACCAAAGGGAAAAAATTCAGGTCTAGCCCCAAATGGAGGAAAAAAGAAAAAAAAAGCTTCCTTATGAAATAGGGTCTCTGACACTGTTTGCAAGAGAAAGACATTTGAGAACATAGCACTTAGCAGCCACACTGACATTTTTGTCACATGGTCAGAGCAACATGTTAGGATTATCTGGCACTTTGGGAGCCCAATCTGGCTTAGAGATTGGATACCAAAAAAGGAGGAAAGTTGTGAAGAAAATGGGGATGTACCCCACTGGGAAAGAAAGATAAAGGGATATACCCATTCATAAATAAGTTTAAAAAAAAAAAAAAAAGAACAGTAGTAGTAGTCTTTATTGTCAGCTGGCACCCTTCCGTAGAGGCTCTGAGTGCCACTACAAACATAGTATAGTACGAGCAATAAGAAATTAAAACAGAAGAAATATATCATAAATAATATAATCAAATAGCATAAAACCCTTCGTAAATCACTAAATAACAGCAGACTGGGTGATGGCAAAACACGGGAAATCAATCCTCAAATGCCAGTACAAACAGATGGGTTTTCAGACCCCTTTTAAAGGCTTCAAAACTGAGGGGACTTCCCTCAGGGCCAGGCTCACCACTTCAAAGGCCCTGTCCCCCCCTAAGTATTTAACCTTGCCCTGGGAACTACAAGGAAGCCCTCCTCAGTGGAGTGGAGGTGGTGCATGGGTGAGTAAGAAGTCAAGAGATCAGCCAGGTAACCTGGGCCCAGCCCATGCAAGGCCTTGTAAGTGAGCAAGCCCACTTTAAACAAGATACTCCACTTAACCAGCAGCCAGAGCAGATCATGCAGCACCAGGGAGATATGACAAGTCATCAGAAGGCCGATCAGCAACCTAGTGGCTGCATTCTGCACCAGCTGCAAGTGCTGCAATGCACCTCCACGGACCTCGAAGTAAAGAGTGTTGGAGTAATCAAGCCTTAAAGTCACCAATGCGTGCACCAGTGTGGCAAGGTTGTTTTGGGGGGGGGTTAGTATTTAATCCAGCAGATGTTCTGTAGCTGGTGAAAGCCATTCTGGATTACTGCCGACACTGAGCCTCAAATGTCAGCCCGTCATCTAGGATGACTTCCAGATTTCTCAAATTTGAGTCAGCCAAAAGCCCAGAGGGGCCTAGCTGATGCCCCGTCTCCCTCTTGGTAGCCACTACTCCCCACCTATATCCCGGCTCCACCACCAGTACTTCAATTTTTTGCAGGTTAAATCTCAACCAGCTCAATGACATCCAGTCTTGGATCTCAGCCAGGCAGCTATTCAGTACAGTAACGCAGGTGTCCTGAGTGCAAAAGACACAGAGCTGAGTATCATCTGCATAGCAATGAAATACAAGCCCATATTGTCTAATGATCTTGATCAGGGCTAGCATGTACACCACAAACGGAAATTACATACTTACCGTAATTGTTGATCTTCTTGGACAGTCTCCATCACTCATTCACACTAGTGGGATGGTGCTGGAGGCACTAGGACCAAGCGGGAGTCAAACATTTTCAGAAGGGTCGGTGCCGAGATAGGACCACGCATGCGTGGCACCGCTAGACTAGCTTGCACCTGTATAGGCTATCTCGGCCTCGACCCTCCAACCGCCTCAGTACCTTTTCGACCAAGGAGGTGCAGCATAACTAATGAAAATAACTTATCCTGACTTTCTGGGCCTGAGAGGGCCCAGATGGCCCTTGCAAGAAGGGTCAAAGAACAATGTCTCCACAACCTGAACCACAGGACTATGAAGACTCGGAAGGAAAATGAGTGAACCCAGGGGATGGTGGGTGGGTGTGTGAATGAGTGATGGAGACCGTCCAAGAAGATCAACAATTATGGTACGTACGTACGTAATTTCCATATCTTCCTGGACTAAGTTTCCATCACCCATTCACACTAGTGGGAGAGTACCGAGCTAAAACCAACAACCCTGAGTAGGGTGGTAGGAGATAGGGATTACTTGGAAAGGACAGCCAGGGACTGTCCTACTTAATACAAAAGGGCTATCTTGGAGGAGCATCTAGAACATAGTGCTTACAAGACAAATGCTTGAGTTGTAACTCACCACTTTGCAGACGACTGCAATGGACACAAAATTAAACTTTGCCAGAAAACCGCAACCACTCAAGGAGAGTAGCGAGAACCCGGCCACACAATTTAGTCTAGGACCAAAAGATACAGTGTCAAAGACATGTATTAATCTAACGTAAAAAGGCCTCAGGAACTGAAAAAGCCAGGGGTAAAGTCTACTGGTTCATGGTAGACTGGAAAGTGCAGATGGGAACCCCCCACTACCAAGTAAGGCTGAGCTGTGAACAACAGGTCCAGGAGCACTTGAACCCATTACTTGGTGAACAAAAGAAGGTCCTGGTTGGGTTAGCCCATTGAGGAGAAAGGTTTTCACTTAGTCACTGAAAACTCCCTGATGGAAGCCCAAGCAAGACTTAGAAGCCTCTTATGGTGGTCTAATAGAACCAGATCTTACCCACTTTATGTTCCAAAAGGCATCATCCTGCCCCTGAGTGTACAACTGTAGTAGCAGTCCCTGAACTCAGGGAAGAGAGGAAAAATATATAGGGGAAGGTGTCCACTGTGGAAAAACATTCCGACAGAACAAAACAGGGGCTGGATTTGTAAGGTAAAAAAGAGGCAGATGTGCGTCGAGGAGGGATGCAGCAGGACCAAGTTAGGGCTAACCATTCATTGAAAGTGGCTGAATAGCTGCAGAAGTGACTCAATGAAGTGAGGCACTACTCACTCTGGCCTCCCAGAAGGGAATAGAAAAGGCTTCTAGTTGGTTTGCTGAAAAACAAACATCACAGTTCCGTCACGCATGTAGCCATGACTCTTGATGAGACATCATTAGAGTCCACTGCAGCATGGAATTGCACCTTGGATGCCTCAATACCATCAGCAGCCACCTGCTCCAGCTCCTTGGCAAGCTGGCCAGGGACCTGTTTTGCTAGAGCCATAACAGTATCCCATCTGGATTTCTGGTATCTAGCAACATAAGCCATATAATTTGCCTGTCTGAGTCCCAAGGATGCTGCCATGTACTGTTTCTTTGCCATGGCATCAATCCTCCTGGAGTCCTTGTCAGGGGGGTGTGAAGCCAAGGGAATATTTGCCTTGTCACAGGCTGCAGCCTGCACTACTCCAACATGGCTGCATTGTTGAGTAAGGAACTCCGTATCAGTGCCTGACAATGTGTACCTCTTGTCCATTCTCTTATCCACAGGAGGTATAGTGAGAGGAATTTTTAGAATTTTTACTGTCTGTTTCCCAAAAGACTTATGCAAAGCAATAGACAGTCTCCTAGACTCTGGGATATCCATCATTTCCACATAGTCAGGTTCCTCTTGATCATCCACAGCTTCCTCCATAGGGAGCTGGAGGGTTTCAGCCACTTTTTTATAAAACATAAAATGAGAAGGGGACTCAGAAAGCCTAGGAGGAGACACTCCTGCAGGTCTGTCTGGGGAGATGTCCGGTTCAATGGGCACATCCAGACTTTCAAATCCACATTCACTCTCCTCATACTCCTTTTCCCCCTCCTCTGGTTTATAATATTCCTCTAAATCATACTCTTGAACCGGTGGAACCCGACAGACATCGCAACACCTGATGGTGCTGGTTCGGTCGGAACGAGAAGCGACTGGACAATTTAATCGCTTTGGCTATTTCTTCAGCGGTTGGAGAGGAAAGTTTTGGCTCCACACCAGCTGATTTCCTACTCCTTTTTGCTCGAACCGACTCCTCAGAGTCGGCTCTCCTTCTGCCCGAGGAAGTCTCGCCCTGGTCAGAGGGCATTCCCTCCGATTCGGTTGGAACCGAACAGGGCAGGCCATCCGGTTCAGCGGACTTTTTGGCCTCCCTTTCCCTGAGCCTACCAACTCTCTTTTCCAGGGTAGCTGCAGGAAAATTTTTACAAATCTGGCAGTCTGCATTGAGGTGGTCAAACCCCAGACAATAAACACAGGTGGTGTGGGAATCAGCCTTGGCAAAGACTTCCCCACAGACACTGCAGTGAAACCCAGTGGGCCCGGTTTTTCTTTTGGGTTTCTCAGACATAATGCCAGCCTAACCAAACTTACCCGTTTATGGCATATCCGTCAGGTAAGACCCTCTTATCGGTTCCCAACTGTGTCACGGGTTGTGGAAAAAAACGTAATAAAATCCGTTTTTTTTAGAACCGATAAGAACCGGTAACCACACTCTAAAAGACAGATTAATATATTTTAAACAACCTGATCGGTTCAAACCGAACCGATAAACCGTTTACAAGTTCCACACAGAACAGAAACAAATGTAAAACCTATCTAGTACTCACAATACCACAGACAGAGTCTGAACCGACCGGTTGCGGTTTAATTTCGGTTGAAAACCGAGAAAAACAATACTTTAACCGACAAATGAACCGAGCAGAAGGAGAAATCTCCGGAACGACTGTTCAGTGAAGCGGAGTAAAGAATCTGACGGTTTGAGTTTGAAGAACAACAGACGACCTCAAGCTCAACGTTCCATGCCTGGCATGGAAAGTTAACTCTTTCACCTCCGGAGCAGTTCGAAGGTTGGGACTCACTGCATATGTCATAATATAGCAAGACTTCATGATGTTTGAATACAGCAAGATTTCATGTTGTTTGAGTTTCTTTTTCTTCATAATCTTCTTTTCTTGTTCGTAAAATAAGAAATTACTACTAAAATTTTAAATTAAACGGTAAAAGCTGCTGTCGTAGAGATGAAAACTTTGACTCCGGTAGACGAGCGACGTCGACATCCTAGCGCATTCGATGGCGGGAGAAAAGGAACAGAGGCAGTTGGAGGGTTGACGCCGAGATAGCCTACACAGACGCAAACTAGTCTCGCGGTGCCACACATGCGTGGTCCTGTCTCGGAGCTGGCCCTTCTGAAAATTATAGGCTCCCGCTTGGTTCTAGCACCTCCGGCGCTATCCCACTAGTGTGAATGAGTGATGGAGACTTGGTCCAGGAAGATCAGCAGAACCCTCGGTTCCACTGAACCGTGAGGGAACTGCTAAATATTTAACATTTTCACACAAATTACAAAATTAAATAACACTAAGGCAGCAATTTGAAAAATTAAACTTAAAACGTTACTTTTTTATTTTATTTATTTCATCTCGGATTACAAATGCCTTTGAGCTAAACATAGTTCATGTACAAAGGCTCCACGTCGGTGAGATTAGTGTAACAAACAGATGAAGGGAAGCTAAAAAAAAAGCGATATACAAGCAACACAAATTGGCAATAACAAAACATCATTCAACAGTAAAAGTAGAAATAATTTGATTCCAACAAGCACTGGTAATACAGCATACAACATGGGTAAGGCAGCATAGTGAGTGGAACTGATAACTGAATATGTTGAACACCTAGGGCTGACTGTTAGCAGCTGGTGGGTAAAAGTAGCTGAGAGGGAGAGAGTAGGGTAATGAGGAGGGAGGGAGGGCGAGGGAGAAGGGATTTGATGAGAGGCGAGACTGGGCAGAGGGGGGCAGGAAGCAGGTAGGACCTTTATATCATGGGATGCAGTCACAGTGGCTTTCAGTTGCAAGGTGCTGCTGAAGTAATTGCCTGTAATGCCCCATCTCCTTAAGGTTAGTTAATTCAGAGCATAGACCATTGTACCAGTGTGGTCCCCAGTACAGGAAGGACCGCTGACATTGGGAAGTCTGGCATCTGGTAACTAGAAGGAGATCAGTAGTAGATGAGCGGGTGTATTGGGTCTTGGTGGATTTGTTCAGGAGGTTTACTACCCCTGGTGGGAGGAGCCCAAGGAGAGCTTTTTTTGTAAGCAGGCACATCCGGTATTTAATCCTGCCAGCAAGTTGGAGCCACCCAGATTGTGAGTAGAGCTCAACACATGTGGGTGAGGCAATGGGCACCTGTGTAGAGTCTGCATACCTTGTTCATGGTGACCATTAACCTTCTGAATGATGTGGTGGAGGCAGCGCTATAAATGACAGGCCATAACCAATGATTGATAGGTCTGAGCTGTGGATTGCAAGTTTAAGGGCTTCTGGCGTTAAACACCATCTGTGTCTGTAGAGGAGACCTATCCTAACATTAGCCGTCCTGACAACATTCTCAATGTGGGGTATGTAGGTTAGATTACTATCCAGGGTACCTAGGTACTTGAAATGCTGGATCTGTTCAAGGGGTGTTCCTAGGCTATTTCTGACAGTAAGAGTGTGAGATTTGTGCTTGCCTCGGGTGGATGAGAACAGCAACACTTTAGTTTTTTTATGGTTCAGTACTAGTTTGTGCATACTAAACCATTGCTCAGCTTGTTTGAATCCAAGCTGTAGCTCTCTTTCAAGAAGGCTGGGGTCGGTGTGGGATGTATAGATGACCGCGTCATCAGCATAAAGAAGGGATCTTAGGCGGCATGCTGCGGGAAAGTTGTTCAGGAAAATACTGAAGAGGAGCAGACTCAGTATTGAGCCTTGTGGTACCCCGGATCTGACGACCAGTTGGTCAGACGCGACACTGGCTATTTTCACCTGTTGTGTCCTGCCATCCAGATAGCTTCTGAACCATTCAGTGAATCGCAAGAGAGTCCAGTCTTAGTTAATTGACCAAGGAGGAGCGGGTGGTTAACTGTGTCAAAAGCCTTCGTTAATTAAGTCTATGAAGGCTGCTCCTACTAGTTTACTTTGGTCAAAAGATTAATGAATAAGGCTGGTGAATTCTAGGAGCACTGTAGAGGTGCTGTGTCCTTTTCGGAAGCCATGTTGTTGTGAGCATTGGATGGAATATTTTTCGAGATATTTATCGACCAGATAAATTAATTTTGAAGAAATTAAAGGAGAGCTCTCTGGGACGTCTTCACTAGGCAGGCGGAGTAAAGAATCTGAAGCACTCAGAGTGCAGCAGTTGCTAGGGCAGCAGTTTGAAATTGGCATGAACCAATTGAGAGTTCCATCATTTGCATATAATTCCAGGCAGTCCAACGCAGGAGGCTGACTGCATCAGTTTAATCATAATGAGCGATTCCTGGAGTTAGAAGATACATGATTCTCTGACACTTGCTCAATAGCAAGACAGCCTATTTACAAGAAACTCATTTGAAAAGGGAGCTAGTAAATTACTTTTGGAGGGAATGGGTGGGCCAGGTGTATGGGGCGGGTAACAGCAATAAGAAGGGGGAGTTGGGATCTTAATAACCCGTAATGTTGCCTTTCAGCTGATTAAGGAATATTGGGATCAAGTGGGCAGGTATTTATTCTTAAATGGAAGGTTGGGCCTCCATCATGTTTTACTGGGCACTGTTTATGGTCCAAATATAGACTCCCCTAAATTTTTTTTTTTTTCCCCACAGACCTCGCCATGCTGCTCGCCTCATTCACCCAATAACCCATCCTGCTAGGTGGTGATTGGAACTTGATGCTCCCATCGGATCTGGATAAATCCGGACTTCATAGACATGGTCTCACCCCCAGGCAGTGAGGGCTTAGAGAATTTAAGGATAGGATAGGACTAGTGGACCCATGGAGAATTCTACACCCCCTGGACAGACAGAATACTTTCCACTCTATCCCTCTCATTACATTTTCCAGAATAGACTATTTCTTAATCAGGAGAGCATTCCTGACTTGTTTTCTTGTGAAATACAGTCTTTAGTGATATCAGACCAAGCCTTGGTACATATGAAGCATAATGTGTGCAGGGGAAGAGCAGAGAGATAAAGTCTGGAGACTTAACTCTCAGATGTTGAAGGACACGGACCTTCTAACAAAACTTTAAGTGTACTGTACATCCTGAACTTTTTTGCCCATAATGAAGACTCGATTGAACACCTAGATGTTTTATGGGAAGCCGTGAAAAGCACCAAAGGGGGGTGGGGCACCACAAGACATACACTACAAATGAGGTGCTGCATGTAATAAATTCCCTAATCTCACATTTCAATTCTACCAGCTGTCTAGATGGTGACTAGTAGTATTGTCAGGGGGTAATCTGTTCCTCACAGACTCGTCATATACACAGCTGGTGATACAACTGAAAACAACAAGGGGGTACCTGTGATGTTTGTCACAGAATATAACTGGTCAGGCCAGATTGGAAACATTGTGTATCGGAACTGGCCTATACTACTGGGGGACCAGCAGGTGGCAGATGCTATTGGCACAAAACCACGTCACGTTTAGCAGGGCATCCAATCGTAGGGACCAGCTAATACACATCAGATTACCCCCCCCCGACAATATTACTAGTCATCTTCTGGACTGGCTACTCAAAAAAATCAGTGGGTACTTTCAAATGCCACAACCGCAGCACTTGCTGTTACTGTCATATAGGGAAGAATTTTGTACATACTGGGAATGAAGAAACAAAATTTGAGATTGGGGAATTCATTACGTGCAACACCTCATTTGTAGTGTATGTCTTGTGGTGCGCCCCTGCAATTTGTACTATATTGGGCGCACTACAAGGATCCTAAAAAGGAGGATCCAGGAGCATGCGAGAAATATTACCAACATGGGAACAGACACTCCTGTGGGGTTACATTTTGCACAATATCATTCCTCTAATCCAGGTGGCCTTTGATTAATGGGTACTGAGTGGGTCCTAGCACAAAAATTTGGAGAGGCGATACGATAAACCTTCTACTCAGAAAAGAGAATGAATGCATCTTCAGGTTAAAGTGTGTAAAACCTGGTAGGATGAATAACCAATGGAATCTAAAGCCATTCCTTAGAAAGAAATACATAAAAAATTGAATGCGATATGATTTGCCCTATTTATGATGTTACCTACTTATGCTGTATGGCCCAGATATTCAAAAGAGTTGAGCCATGCGCAATAGGGTTGCGCCTGCGCAAGTCCGAAAATGCGCCATTCTGCGATATTCAGCAGGAGGCAGTTGGGCCCCCCAAATCACGCTGAGCAACAGCGCAATGATAATGAAGGCATGCGCAACTGAAGGGGGAGGATACCCACTCCGTCCCTGGCTGCTCACACCCTACCGGCAGCCCGTGACCCCATCGCAGCAACGTTACAATGAGGCACATGCCACCACATGTAATGTCATCAAGCGGGTGTTCGGGATGCTGAAGGCACATTTCCATTGCCTGAACACCTCCGGCGGTGCCCTACAGTACAGCCCCTCAAAGGCCTGTGGGCTATTCCTGACCTGTTGCATCCTGCACAACATCCAGCAATCCTCTCCTCCTGTGGGGTCAGGTGTATTGCCTCCGGCTGTCCCCCACCTGTCGCAGCTCGTGCTGCCCTGATGGCAGCCACCTTCTCCTTTATCCTCCTCCTGTCTGTGCGCATCTTCTTCTTGCACTCCTGCACGGAGCACTGGTGGCTGCCATGCAAGTTCACAGCACGTGCCACCTCCTCCCATGCAGCAGCACGGGCTTGAGGTGTTCCCTGCCATCCGCTGAGAAGCGGCTCCTGATCCAGGTAGGCCTCAAACAGGGCTTAGGTCTCGGCCTTGGTAAAATTAGGCCTCCTCCTCCTCCCACCACTGTGTTCCTCCTCTCCCACAACTTGCTCGGTCATTTTTTAGCCTGTAAGAATGGCAGTTGTTACCTGTGACTGTGCAGTCCCATGCATGTCCCTAAATCCACAGTCCACACTCCCAAACAGCATGCAACTCACCAACAGACTGCAGTAACCGACTATGGCCACTGCAGCCCAATGTCACACTTTTATAGCGCAACCCATGCAAATGAGGTGAGGTGCAACTTTAAGTGGATGCAAATTGCAGTGCTGCGCCATTGCATGGCTGATTAGCTGTTTTGCATATGATAACTGAATATTGCGCTGTTGCGCTTTGCGAAGTTATGTTGAACGTGCTGAGCCAAGGGCGCAGTTCTGTGACATGCGTAGTACACACCTCACTGCGCATGCCCGGGTTGCTGATGCAGGCATCTGCCGCACTGCTGACATGCTGTGCGCGGAAGCAATGCAGGGCATAGCCACCATTGTGCCAGTGGCGCTATAGCGATGTTCTACCATGGCGCTGTGGCACTGGGCCTTCATAGGCGCCGCCGGGAAACAGCGCGGTGAGCCGCTACTGGAGGAAGCTTACACAGGCAGCCAATCGCTACGCGATTGGGTTCCAATGGTGTGCTGTGTCCATGCGCCAGAGACCATGACCCTGTGCCGACCTTTTGCCCCCTAGGCACCATCGTCAGGCATGGGTGCACCACTATCGGCGCTGTTCGGTGACAGCCGCGATAGGGAATGTGAGTGCTGTACCGTGCAGCATCTGCATGTCAGGGAGCTGAGCTGCAGATGCCATATTTGCAGACCGAGCTGAGAGAATGGCCGCAGGAGGGCTGCTGCTTCAACACACAGGTGGAACTGGCCAACCTAGTGGCCATAGTGGAGCCGCCACCATGGACCACTGTTTGGGAGGCACCCTGGACAGGTCCAGGAGCCAGGTGTGGGAGGAGGTGGCCACTGCACTGGAGGAGGCCACTGGATGGGGGAGAAGTGCTCAGCAGTGCCGCCATAGGTATGGGGACCTGCGGCGGAGGGAGCCGGAGCTGCTAGCCCGCCTGCGGGGACGTGCCAGGAGGGGCACGGTGCCACGGCCAGGTAGATGTTACGTCAACACACTTTTATCTTCCATATGAGTATCACGGTTTTATGTGTCCAGCACATGGGGGAGGGACCGTCCGGTGCTAGCTGTGGTGGTGTTATCAGGGTGTGGAGTGGGTGGGTCTGGCTGGGTGGGTAGGCACACACCTGGGGGCAGGAGGGCTTTGCTACGGGATTGTCTCCATGTTTGCACCACAGGCCTGGAGGAGCGGAGACTGGCCCATGAGATGCGGTATAGCAGAGGAGAGCAAAGGGCGGGCGGGGTCTGGCGCCGGGACCCGACCCGGTGATGGTGAGTGCCATACCTCCATGATTACTATTGCATGCTGTGTAACAGGGTGGGCAGCAGGGCATGGCTACCATCCACTGACACCACTGCCATGCACGCAACTTGTTACAGTCAGCACTGTCCAGTGGCAATGCATGTCTTGGAGTGCGTCGATGGTGGTCCATGCGTGCCCCAGGTACATGGCTGTGCCACTGCCTTTGTACCACATAGCCATGTCACTAAACGGCCACGGTGGTGCTGTGCGTGACTTGGCCAGTGGGTGTGCGCAGCGCTCCGCATGGCTGTATGCGCCACCTGGGTGGGCAGGTCATGTGGACGTGATCAATGTGGGTGGTTACACACCATCACAGAGGTATGTCCCACAGCTGTATGCCATGCACAGTGGGTGGGCTGTATGGGGCTGTGCATTCACACCTATTGACTGTGCTCCCTTGTCCTAGGTATCCGCCAGCTCAATGACATCCGGGAGGCACTGCGGGAGACCCTGCAGGTGGCGAGGGCATCCCTGGATATCCTTCACCGGATAGACGAGACCGGGGTCTTCAGGAGGCACAGGCAGCGGAGAAGCCAGGCGGGGCTCCGTTAAAGTCCCTCTGCCCCTGATATCCCCTACCCCCTGGACCCACCCTCACACCCCTCCTTTCCTGTCCCATTTGTCCACCTGCCCTTACCCACCCCACCTTGTTTGTAGCCCTCCCCCCCACCTTGTATATATTGTTGTACATAGTTATCTTTTATATGCTGTTTTAATACAGTTATTTTGATATGAATACTGTGGTGGTCTCTGAGTTGCAGTGGGCTATAGGTGCTCAGCTGCAGTGGTGTGCATGGTGTCAGGGGTGGTGCAGTCATGGGTATGTGTGTGTGTGTATCCGTGTGGAGGTGACTATGGTGTGGGGGTAGCTATCAGTCAGTGTCTGTGGTGTGTGTGTTGTGCCTTGTGCACCGGATGACTGTGTGCAGTGGTCCATGGTGCATGCTCTGTGTCCATGGCGCCCCTGTCAGCCCGTACATGGCCTGTGCAGCTGACACCCATGCATGTCTGTGACCTGCACGGTCTGCTGGCATGTCAGAGGTGGCTGTCCATGCAGGGCAGCCACTGTACCCGTCACAATGCTGGGTTGCCTCCTGTCACTGGTGTGGTGCATGTCTGCCTCGGGTGACACTGTGGCCTCTACAGCTGTTGACCCACCTCCATGCTGTGGCTTGTGTGTGTTGCAAGGGATGTGCACCACTGTCTGTGACTTGTGCTCCGGGAAAATGCTGGTGGCGTACAGGTCCACAGTGCCTGCGCAGGGTGGCTGGCACTCCAGTGCCATGGAGGACTGCGGGTTGTGTGTACACAGTTTACATGGGCCCATGCTGGGGGCTTGGTTGCCCCGACATTGCGTCCCTGTGTTGTTGTGTCCTTGGGTATGGGTGGGTGTCTGTCCATGCACTGTGTGGCATCCGGTGTGGTGCATGCTTCCATGCACCACTGTGGGTGTCTGCGCTGGCTGTTGTGGCCAGTGCTGGGTCAGGGTGTGTCACTGGGAGAGTGTGCAGGGTGCTGTACCACTGGTGGTGGGGTCCAGGGCATGCCCTGGCCCGTGTGGGGTACCTCGTGTGCCAGCGCATGGTTGGTCTCTCAGCAGTACCTCAGGGGGGCTGTTCGTGGTGGCACTGTGTATGCCATTGTTGCATCACAGTGTGCTGCCACCCGCTGATGGGTGCTCGTGATGGTTCTGCGGTTCACAGGATTGCAATGTCACAGTCGGGGTGGTGGCATGCATGGGGTTTCCTGCAGTGGTGGACGCTGCTCCTGGGCAGGGTGTCTAGGGGTCACGGTGCAGGGTGTGCTCTGCATTGAGGGGATGGTGTGGCACAGGGTGGTCAGCCCTCCTTGTGTGCCAGTCACAGCTTGCCGGAGGGTGTGATGGGGCACCATGCCCCAGCTGTGGGTTGGTTGCTGGTGTCCATGGGCCGGTGGTTATTCCAGCCCTCCCCCAGTTGTGCAGTGCATGGGGTGTGGGGGGACGATGTCTGTTCTGCTGTGTGTTCCTCTGCCCATCTGTGGCATGGGTGGTGGGCCCCTACCTCCCTGGTTGTGCAGTTGCATTGCCGCCCTGCTGTGTGGGGGCGTCCCTGGTTGTGCTGTGGCGCCTCTGGACTGCTCAGCTGCACATCCCTTGTTGCGCTATGGCGCATCTGATCTGCTCAGCTTCCCCTCCCTAGTTGCGCTATGGTGCAGGTGGTGCGATATTCAGTCGTCGGCTGTAGGCGCAGTTTGGCCGGCTCAGTTTTTGAATATCGTGCCTCTTTCGCATGGGCGCAACGGACTTGCGCTTGCTCCTGCTATTGCGCACTTTTTGGGTGCAGTTTGAATATCTGGGCCTATGTGTTCTTTGCTTTTTCCACAGGAGTATCCCTCTGCCTGTCGTTTCCTTGCCTTTAACCATATGTTATGTAAATCCCCAGTGAATCAGAAATACAAGGATTTCCACTTGGATGGGTGATCTCATAATCCTTCTGCCTTTTGCCTTCCTTGGCTTTGTCTGAGCTCCATGTGCAGCATGACCTTTCCCTAAATTAGTCATGTGAATTCGGTAATTTACTTTACAATATGATTTGGATACTATGTGGATTTGTATACGCTGGCATTGAGAATGTTTTTTTTTTTGTAATTCTGACTGTATTTTTTTACCACTGATTGTTAAATGTGTCCTACCAGATGTCTTACATCATGTGTTTCTTTTGGGGCTATTTAAGTGCATGTATGACTCTCACTGCCATGCCCACTGACGATGGCTGTGAAGCTGAAGCGCTGGGGCAAGGGCTGGCAGCTTGAGCTAGACACTGAATAAACTGCATTTGCACTTGATTTAACTTTGTGACTTTTTGCCTTTGTTGCTAGAAGTGCTGTATTCGCTGGATTCTGAACATGGCCTCCGACCTCTAATCACAGCCTTTGTTATCCATATCCCCGATTATTTTAGCAGTCCTGCACTGCCCCCTCTCGACTGCCCCCAATGTCCTTTTTCTATTAAGGAGCCCTGAACTGCATATAGTACTTCAGGAGAAGCCTGACCAGGACCTTGTAAAGTGAAATAATTGCCTTCCTGCTCTGTTGATAGCACTCCAGCACTCTGCTGGCCCTCTTGACCATGGCCACTTGTAAAATAATTGCCTTCCTGCTCTGCTGATCACCCCTCTTGTTGCACTCTGCTGGCCCTCTTGACCATGGCTACTTGTAAAATAATTGCCTTCCTGATCTGCTGATCACACCTCTTTTGTTGCAATCTGCTGGCCCTCTTGACCATGGACACTTGTAAAATAATTGCCTTCCTGCTCTGCTGATCACCCCTCTTTTGTTGCACTCTGTTGGCCCTCTTGACCATGGACACTTGTAAAATAATTGCCTTCCTGCGCTGCTGATCACTCCTCTTTTGTTGCACTCTGCTGCCCCTCTTGACCATGGCTACTTGTAAAATAATTGCCTTCCTGCTCTGCTGATCACCCCCCTTTTAATGCACTCCTGCACTCTGCTGGCCCTCTTGACCATGGCTACTTATAAAATAATTGCCTTCCTGCTCTGCTGATCACCCCCCTTTTAATGCACTCCTGCACTCTGCTGGCCCTCTTGACCATGGCTACTTATAAAATAATTGCCTTCCTGCTCTGCTGATCACCCCCCTTTTAATGCACTCCTGCACTCTGCTGCCCCTCTTGACCATGGCTACTTATAAAATAATTGCCTTCCTGCTCTGCTAATCACCCCCCTTTTAATGCACTCCTGCACTCTGCTGGCCCTCTTGACCATGGCCACTTGTACCGAACTGTCTCTGTTAGCTGCTCCTGTTTTAATCCTCCCTAACTAGTTCCACTATGAGCCTGCTCTGCTGCACGCTCACCACTCTCCTGCTAAATCCTCTCTCTCCCCCTTTGAGCCTGCTACCCAGCACACTCACTATTCTACTTTCCTCCTCCCCGTAGTTACGCCTCTGCCTTTCATCTACACCCATTACATACTCGCCTGCGCTCAGTCTTGCCCCCTGGCAGGGTTCTCGGCATACTGGAGGGGTCTAGTATTGAGCAAGCCTCTTCCTTCCCTCCTTCATCCCCGCTATACGCTTTATTCAATTCTCGCCCTCCTCTAATTTCTGTCCTCTGGCAGGGTTCTCAGCATCCTGGAGAGGCCAGTCATAGGCTAGCTTTTTTCTTCCTTCCTCCTCTACCACTACCACCCACCTACTCTTCTGCATCCCCCTCCAAATCTATATTCCCCGCATCCTTCCGCTTCCTTTTTCCCTATCTCCCACCCCCCCACACACACACTTTTATATTTCCACGTCTCCGACGATTTTGGTTCTCTGCATCCTGGAGGGGCTAGCTCTAGGTTCGTCTTGTCCTCCCTGCCAAATTTCCCTTATCCCCCCCCCGCTCGCCTCCTCCTTTACCCCTCTGCACTTAATAGGTATTAGTACACTCGAACCTGAATAATTGCACTTCTTGCCCTGTCTGGGTACAGCATATTTCTGCATGTATAAATTCTCTGTCATGTTAAATTCTAATCTGTAAGCCTCTACATATGTAATTGTATGTGCCATTTTAAATGCAAATGAATGTGTATTCCACAGTTATGTTAACTGTATCTGTCACATCCTACTGAACAACCCCCCCCCGGTCGCACAGAGACAAGGAACTTGTTGTTCAGTGTGCCTTCCAGGTGAAACATTTCAATAAATAAAGTAAAATACTGTAATTGCCTTCCTGCTGTGCTACTAGCACTCCAGCACACTGCTGGCCCTCATGATCATGGCCACTTGTAAAATAATTGTTTTCCTGCTCTGCACTCCAGCACTCTGCTGGCCCTCTTGATCATAGGCACACACTGCTGGTCGACTTATATTTCAGGCTCTTCTATTAGGACTCCCAGGTCCTTTTCCTCTTCTGCAGTGAGAGGAGTCCCACATGGTACACAAATCCTATGTCTGTTCTACTTCCCAAAGTGTAGCACCTTACATTTGGCTACATGGAATCAGAGATTCCTGGAGTCCAACCAGTAATATACCTAGTTTAGACTCTCCTTACATTTGTTCATGTTCTCAAGGAAGTCCACCACACTGGACAGCCTAGTGCCATCAGCAAACTTAAAAAGAGGACAGGAAATTATTTCTAATAGGCAGCTATTTATAATGTTCACATTTACAGAAATTATATCCATAAGCCTACCTGATCTGTATGTAACTGTACCTGAATAAAATGTGAAAAACGGTGTTTTGCGCTGATTATTTTTTATGGACAGCATTCTGTTACAGCTCTCATCATAGAACCAGTGATTTGGAGCTATAACACTTTCACGGTTTGTCTACAGAACTCTGAGCATGGTTCTGATAGGACAATAGCTTGTGCCTAGCGTTTTGTACACAAATCATGACATAGTCATAACTCCAAATTACTGATTCCATGAAGAGAACTACAGTAGGCAGAATGTTGTCCACAAAAAGAAAACAGTTTTTTTACATCAGTGTTTATTCAGGTACTGTTAAATATGGCTCATTTTGGAGGGAAGTTTTCATTTCTGTTACTAGGAACATTTCTAACTGCTGCAATTTAGCGCACATGTCCTGTCCCCTTTAAGCAGCTTGCTGAAGATCTGCTTCCAGATTGTTAATTAAATACAGCAGTGGCCCCAGGATTGATCCCGAGGGACACTGCTGAATATCCCTCTATACTTGTGGTACACAAAGTCCATCATAGCCCTCTGTTTTCTGCCCCAAGCCACGATCTGTATGTACAGATGCTTCCACTTTGTGCTGAAAAACATTACCCAGAACCAGCCTGCCCATCAGTGCAGCGGTTGGATTTCCGCTTGCATTGCTGGCGACCTGGGTTCGGGAACGGACCTGGGTCGCTGGAGGGCCGGCGGGGAAAAGGATGGAGTGTTCCTTCTCCGGGGGGAGGGTGGGGAGTGTGCCCGGCACTTGACGGACCCGTGGCGGAGGCAGGGGGGTGTGCAGCTACCAGTGACTAGCAAGTCCAGGGGCCGGGGCAGATGCAGGACGTCATTGCACGTCCCCGTCCCCAAGAGAAAAACTAGGAAAAAGGGAACAGCTGCCGGCCGCCCTCGATGATGTCCACCACGACTTCAATTAGCCCCCCAGGCCGGCCCTCCAACCTATCCCGTCATTGTGCCCAGGGCGCCGCAGCCCCACCATGGGGGGGGGGGCAATCCATGGGGTATTGGAGGGTCGTGACCGTTGTGGGGGGTGGAAGTCCGTGGTCCGTTACCGGGCAGCTGGCGGCTTGACGAGATAAAAAAACCTGAAAATTAAAAAAAAACCATTACCCAGAACCATTTCTTCTTGTCTGTGATACAGGCAGACTGAACTGCATCAACTTTCGCAGTAAAAGAATAATCTGGGATTTATTGAAGACTGTGATGCCTTTTATTGGAACAAGATAAAATACTTTACACAGATGTTATATTACACAAGTTTTGGGACCACGCAGGTCCCTTTATCAGGTCCTTGAACTTTTTCAATGATCAATTATTCGTCATAAAATAAAAGCAATTATTGGAACAGGTTTATGAATTGATTGATGCCACTGGAAAGTACACTTACGTAAGAACTTACCGTAACAGTAGAACTTTGAGAAAAGCTCTTGCAGTAGGTAATTACATATAGGACTGAAGCCAGTAGGCGTCAGGACCTCACGGAAAAATTTCTAGCTAGTAGTCTCTGGCGGGGACTGCCCCCGATCAGGTGACGGTAGCCAGGCAGCGTCGGTATAGTGACAGTTCCCCGCCCCCTTCCAGTTCTCTCCGCCAAAGGTGAGGCGAGAGAAGCGGATATTTCCCATCCAGGAAAAGGAGCTGAAAAAGCTAAGGGGGATGGAGGGCAGGAAGGTATTACCTATGCAAGAGCCTCTTTCAAAGATCTACTGTTATGGTAAGTTCTTATGTAACTGTGCTCTCTTACTACGAGAGGGCTCTTGCAGTAGGTAATTACATATAGGACTGAGTCCCAAGCAGTCTGGAAAAAAGAGAAGCTCACAGGAGGAAGAAACTACTCATACATAGATCCTCTGGCTGTGACGGTCTTAGGAAAGCAGACCTTGCAGAACAGCCAACCCAAAGCCAGCTCTACGAAGAGAGGCAATGTCCAAATTGTAGTGTTTCGTAAAGGTATGGACAGAAGTCCAAGTTGTGGCTGCACAGATGTCACCCGCCGACACATTCTTGAAACAAGCAGCAGAGGCAGCTACACCCCTAGTGGAGTGACCTCTGACTTGGCCTGGTAAGGTCTTGTGATACTTGTCATTACAGAAAGTGATACAATGAGCCAACCATTTGGAAAGGCATTGCTTGGAAACAACATTGCCCTCTCTTTTTCGAGCAAAAGAGACAAACAGTTGATCAGACTTTCTGAGATCCTTTGTCCTGTTGGTGTAGTATCTCAGAATCCGGTGAACATCCAGAGTATGTAAGAGGTACTCCCCTTGACTGGAATGTTGCATAAAAAACGCAGGCAGTTCCATAGACTGATTCAGCATAGATTCCGCTACCACCTTAGGGAGAAACTTAGGGTTGGTACACAGAGCCACACGTTCCTTGTGGAAAATCAAGTACGGGATTTTGCACATTAAAGCCTGAAGCTCGGAAATTCGTCAAGCTGAAATAATGACCACCAGGAAGAGAGCCTTCCAGGAAAGGAACTTAAGGTCTGCTGATGCTGCCGGCTCAAAAGGAGGCAGGGTAAGCTTCTCGAGAATGAAATTCAAGTCCCAGGGAGGGGCAGGTGCGCGAATGGGGGGTCTCAAGTGGAGAACCCTTCTAAGGAAGGTCTTAGCAACTTCCAGCTGTGCAAAAGATCTGTCCCAAAAAGGAACATGGTAAGCGAAAATGGCCGCCATGTGAACCTTCAAGGAGGAGTGACTGAGACCACGGTCGAAGAGGTGACGCATGTAATCCAGGAGCCTCCCGACAGAGCAGGAGAATGGCTCAAAAGCTCTGGAAGAGGCCCAAATAGAGAACTTTTTCCATTTCATGGCGTAAGTGGAACGAGTGGAAGGCTTTCTGGCCTCCACTAGAATCTCTGCCACCTGCGACAAAACCCCGAACTGGGTTTGAATTACATCTGCAGGAACCATGCATGCAGTTGAAGGGATTTGAGTCCTGGATGAACCAAGGTCCCATGATCCTGGGTCAACAAAAGTTGCAACAGAGGAAGAGGAAGTTCCTCTGAGTACTGTTGCAGAAGAGAAAAGAAAAAATTACTCACCTTAGTAATGTTGTTTCTTCTAATGGAGTCTTGCTATATTATGACAGTAGCAGTTTGATCCAGCTCTAGAACTGCTCCGGAGGTGAAATGGTTAATACCATTCCAAAATAGAACTTTGAGCACGAGCTCTAAGAAGCAGCTCTATCTGTGTAATTTCAAACCTGAACTGTCAGATCTTTACGAGCAAAAACTCACTAAGGTCTGTGTGGAAGCTGTAACCTACACTAGCCAAATGGCTACCTAAATACCAACAACCATTGCTGGTCCCAACACCCAAGACTCAAGTCAGGGGACCAGAACTACTAATACAATTCTAACAACATGAGAATAAAACAACAGTATAATAACACACACCAAAACCCCAAAAGGGGAGAAGCTAAAGGGCACAAAATAGTGCCCACACTAGGTGCCCGCACCCCACCCAAGTAGAAGTTCTGAGAGGGGCAGGCTGGGGGAGGTCATAATAAGCAAGACTCCATTAGAAGAAACAACATTACTAAGGTGAGTAATTTTTTCTTCAAACAACATGAAGTCTTGCTATATTATGACAGTAACGACTACACAGCAGTACCTCCATGGAGGAGGGCAGAACCTACTTAGAGAATAGGCTCTGAAGAACAGCTGTGCTAAACCGAGCATCTCTCCTGGCCTGGACATCCAGGGAGTAATGCTTGGTGAAGTGTGTACCGTTTTCCAAGTAGCAGCCTGGCATATCTCTAATATAGGGATGTCTCTGGCAGCAGCTAGAGGCGTAGCTGTACCCTGGTAGAGTGAGCCCTCAAGCCAGAGGGGGATTCTGCCCAGTTTCTGATAACAAATTGGATACAAGAGACAATCCACCTGGCAACTGATCTCTTAGTGGCAGGTTTGCCTTTCCCAACTTCACCATAGGTAAGGGAAAGTTGGAGGATTCGAACCTGTGACCTTTAGTGCACGCTCTATAGAGTAACTAAGAGCTCTCTTAACATCCAGGCTGTGCAACCTCCTCTCACCAGAAGAGGAGTGATCAGTGAAAAATACTGGAAGGGAGATAGATTGGTTAAGATGGAAATCTGAAACCACCTTAGGTAAAAACTTCCTATTAGTCCTAAGGACTACCTTATCCCTGTGGAAAGAAATAAAGTCAGTTTCTACTGACAAGGCTTGCAACTCACTTATGCATCTAGCAGAAGTGATAGCCACCAGAAAAACAGTTTTCCAAGTTAGATACTTAAGCTCTGCAGAAAACAGAGGTTCATAAGGGGGTTGCATTAACTGGGCAATACAAACATTAAGGTCCCAGGCAGGGGCCGGTTCCCAAAGGGTGGATTAGTATGGAGTAATCCTTAAAAAATTTGGAAAATACAGGGTGAGTGGAAAGAGGGGATGACTTTCCTGCTGAAACAAAAGCAGATACAGCTGCCAAATGGACTCTCAGGGTAGCTGGTCTGAGACCCAAGGAATTAAGATGGACCATGTAATCTAATACAATGGGCAAATCAGCAGATTCTGGGGAAACATTTTTCCCAGCACACCAAATGGAAAACCTTTTCCATTTAGAACTATAAGTAGCCCTAGTGGAAGGCTTTCTGGAAGCCTTTAGGAATTCAAGAACACCCTGAGAGAGGTGTAAATCAGCAAACTCTAACTCCACAAGAGCCAGGCCTTGAGGTTGAGGGATTTGAGGTCCGGATACCAAACCCTTCCCTGGGCACAAGTTAATAGGTTGTGATTCCTGGGGAGGCAAAGGGGAAGATGGATTGTCAGTGACAGAAGGAGTGGGTACCAGGGCTGCCTGGCCCAATCCGGGGCAATCAGAATCACCCTGCAAGGCTGAGATCTGATTTTGACTAATACTTTGAATAGGAGAGGGAAGGGGGGGGGAAGCATAAAGAAACTTCCCAGCCCAATCCAGGAGAAGGGCATCCAGGGGGACTGAGCCTAGCACTGGAGGCCTGCAACAGAACAGAGGAAGTTGGTGATTGTCTGGGGCTGCAAAAAGATCTATCTGAGGGGTGCCCCATCTGGCAAAGACTATCCCCAGCACTTGAGGATCCAGGGACCATTCGTGATGGCCCTGGGAAATCCTGCTGAGAGCATCTGCTAGGACGTTGTCCTTCCCTGGAAGATGAACTGCTATGAGGGAAGTGTTCGGGGAATAGGCCAGAGACCACAACTTCATTGCCTCGGTGCACAAGGCCGAAGACCGAGTGCCCCCCTGTTTGTTGATGTACCACATTGTTGTGGTGTTGTCTGTTCTGACTTGTATCACCTTGTTGTGGACAGATGCAGAAAATGCTTGAAGAGCTAAAAAGACAGCTCTGAGTTCCAGCAAATTGATGTGGACAGAGATTCCTGGGGGACCACAGTCCCTGAGTGGAAAGGTCGCCATGTGGGCTCCCCAACCCAGAAGGAAGCATCTGTAGTGAGAGTCAAATTGTGAGCAGGGAAATGAAGGGGACCCCAATCTTAAATTGCTCTGATCCTGCCACCACTGGAGGGCCTGGATCAAGGTTCGAGTCACTGGGACCAACTTGGAAAGGGGGTCTCCTCTGAGACCAATAGGTTCTCAAGTGAAACTGAATGTCTCTCATCTGAAATCTTGCTCCCTGCACAACAGCTGTGGATGCAGCCATGTGCCCCAGGAGCTGCAGAAATGTCTTGCTGGTCGAGAGACCTGCAGAGTGAAGGAAGAGGCCAGAGCCACTAAATTAGTCACCCTTTCTAAGGTAAGAAAAGCTCTGACTAGCTTTGTGTCCAACTCTGCCCTATAAAGGTGAGTACCTGGACTGGTTCCAGAACCGACTTTGGCAGATTTAGCAGAAAGCCCAGGGAGGTGAGAAGCTGCTGGGTGACTTGCAGGTGAGATTTTACCTGTTCTGGGGACTGGCCTACAATGAGCCAATAGTCTAGATAGGGAAAAACAGCAATCCTTTGCCTCCTTAAGTGGGCCACTGCCACTGCCAGACACTTTGTGAATACCCTTGGGGCAGAGGTGAGGCCGAAGGGCATTGCTCTGAACTGGTAATGACCTGAGGGTAGTTCGAATCTGAGATACTTTCGATGGGAGCTTCTGATTAGGACGTGGAAATAGGCATCCTTGAGGTCCAGGGAGGCTAACCAGTCCCCTGGCCTTAGGGAGGGTAAAATCATTGCCAGAGTTACCATTTTGAACTTTGGTTTCAAAAGATGCTTGTTCAGATATCTGAGGTCTAATATGGGCCGCCATTCTCCTGTCTTTTTTGGGGTAAGGAAGTATCTGGAATACAGACCCCTACCCTGGTGCAGGGGAGGAACCCTTTCCACTGCTCTGAGAACCAACAGGGTTGAGACTTCTGCTTCTAGAGCAAGGGTCTCTGAAGCACTTGCAGGTAGAAAAAATCTGGTTCTCAACTTGGGAAACTTTTTGAAGCTGAGAACCAGACCCTGGCTTACTACTTCCAGAACCCACTTGTCTGAGGTTAAAGAAGCCCAGTTCTGACTGAAGTAAGCCAGCCTGCCCCCTACCAGTAAAGGAGAATCGGCCCTGGGCACCCCATCAGGGTGCCTGCTTAGCAGGTGCTTTAGGCTGAGGGGTGGGAGCAGGCCTGCCCACCCCTCGTCTGCCTCTGCCTCTGAAGAAGCCCCTCTGAGCATAGGCAGAGGAGGCCTGAGTCTGATAAAAAGGCCTGTGAAAAGGCCTACCCCTACCCCTGGGGGTATGCCTCTGGGGAGTGGCTTGCCGCTCCTTAGCTTGGGCACTTTTGTAAGTAGTCCTATATTCATCCATCTTTTTCATGTAATTCTCTGTCTGCTCCCCAAACAGAGAATTTCCCACCACAGGAAAATCCATAGCCTTAGTCTGGGTATCCTGTGACAGGCTAGTACACCTGAGCCAGGCCAATCCTACGAAAAGCTACAGATGTGGCCATGACCCTAGAGGAAACATCATTAACATCCACAGCAGCATGAAACTGTACCTTAGAAGCCTCAATGCCATCAGCAGCCACCTGTTCTAGTTCGCCAGCCAGCTGGCCATGGGCTTGCTTGGCTAATTCCATAACAGTATCCCATCTAGATTTCTGATACCTAGCTACATAAGCCATATAATTTGCTTGCCTGAGTCCCAGAGAGGCTGCCATATACTGTTTTTCGCCATGGCATCAATCTTCCTGGAATCCTTGTCAGGAGGATGTGAAGCCAGGGGAATATTAGCTTTATCACAGGCTGCAGCCTGAACTACCCCAACATGACTGCATTGCTGAGAAAGGAATTCTGTATCAGGACCTGACAATGTGTACCTTCTGTCCATCTTTTTATCTACAGGAGGCACAGAATTAGGAGCTTTTAAAATTTTTATTGTTTGCTTCCTAAAAGACTTATGCAAAGGAATAGACAATCTCCTAGACTCTGGAATATCCATCATTTCTACAAAATCAGGCTCCTCTTGCTCATCCACAGCTTCTTCAAGGGAAGCTGGAGGGTTTCAGCAACTTTTTTGTAAAACATAAAATGAGATGGGGACTCAGACAGCATAGGGGGAGATTCTAAAGGTCTGTCTGGGGAAATGTCCGGTTCAATGGGCACACCCAGACCTTCCCAGCCACATTCATACTGTTCATAATCATCCTCCCCCTCCTCTGGTTCATAAAACTCCTCAACATCATATTCCTGAACCACTGGAACCGGACGAACCGACCTTTTGCCAGATAGTGGCGGTTCGGACGGAAACTGAGACAGTGACTGGACAATTTGTATGGCTTTTGCTATCTCTGCAGCAGTTGGAGAAGGGATTTTGGACTCCAAACCTGCTGACTTTCTTGTTTTCTTTACTGGAACTGGTTCCTTAGAACCAGCTTTTCTTTTGCCTGAGGAAGTCTCGCCCTGGTCAGAGGGCACTCCTTCCGGTTCGATGGCACCGAACCGGGCTGGCCATCCGGGTCAGCGGACTTTTTGGCCTCTCATTCCCTGAGCCTGCCCAATCTCTTTTCCAGGGTGGCTGCAGGGAAATTCTTACATATCTGGCAGTCTGACTGGAGGTGGTCAAACCCTAGACAATAGACACATGTGGTGTGTGGGTCAGCCTTGGCAAAGGCTTCCCCACAGACATCACAGTGTTGAAACCCAGTGGGCCCGGTTTTTCTTTTGGGTTTCTCAGACATAATGCCAGCCTAACCAGAAAACTTGCCCTTTAAACGGCAGTGCCAGGCAAGACACCCTTATCGGTTCCCAACCGTGTCACGGGTATTGGAAAAAACGTAATAAAATCCGGTTTTTTTAGAACCGATAAGAACCGGGAACCGCACTCTAAAATGTTAAACTTTAAAATTAATGAGTTTTAAACCCAGCTGATCGGTTCAAAACCGAACCGATAAACTTACAAGTTCCACACAGACAAAACCTTTAATTACTTACGATTACCACAGACAGAGCTTGAACCGAACGGTTTTGCGTTAAAATAAAACTATTCTCGGTTGAATCGACCGAGAAAACACTGTTTAAACCGAGAAATGAACCGAGCAGTAGGAGAAATCTCCGGAGCGACTGTTCACTGAGGTGGAGTAAAGAATCTGACAGTTCAGGTTTGAAATTACACAGATAGAGCTGCTTCTTAGAGCTCGTGCTCAAAGTTCTATTTTGGAATGGTATTAACCATTTCACCTCCGGAGCAGTTCTAGAGCTGGATCAAACTGCTACTGCCATAATATAGCAAGACTTCATGTTGTTTGAACTAAACTTGCCTGGGCCAGAACGGAGCGATGAGGATCATGCAAGCTCCTTCTGAACAAAGTTTATGTAGGACCCTCGGAATCAACGGGATTGGGGGGGGAGGCATAGACGAATCTGCCCTTCCAGTTTAGAGACACAGCATCTCTCCAAAAAACTCTGCAGCCTGGAGCGAGAAAGCGAGCAAAAGGCGGGAAGTTTTGCACTGAGAGGAGAGGCAAACAGATCTACCTGAGGGGTTCCCCAGCATAGGAAGACGTCTTCTACTACCTCCTGATCCAGTTCCCATTCATGCGCTTGGGCTGACAACCAGCTGAGGTGGTCTGCCAAAGTGTTCTCGACCCCCAGAACGTGAACCACTGTGAGGTGAAGGTTGTGAAGGGTCGCCCAATCCCAAACCCGCATCGCTGCCCTGCAAAGAGGGTAGGAACGGGTTCCTCCCTGTTTGTTGATGTGCCACACTACTCACATGTTGTCAGTCTGAATAGCCAGATGACCGGGAAGCAGATACAGATGCAAGGCTTGTAAGGCGTACAGGACAGCCCTCAGCTCAAGCACATTGATGTGAACAGTATGCTAGAGTCTGGACCAAGAGCCCTGGGTCCTCTGAGATCCCAAGTGAGCTCTCCAACCCTCGCCCGAGGCATCTGTTGTTAGAATTTGGGATGTGGGAGAAAGGCAGAAGGGAACTCCCCAGCAAAGGTTATCCTGAACCATCCACCATTGCAAGTCCCGCACCATCAGAGAGGAGACCAGGATCTCGTGATCCAAGTCGTCCACTAACTGATCCCATTGAGACGGAAGCGTCCACTGAGAGATTCTCATGTGGAGCCGAGCGCAAGGCACCATGGAGATGGCAGCCGCCATGAGCCCCATGAGGCAAAGGACCGACCTGGCACTGACCCGCCTGTAGTCTGAAAAAAGGCTGGCCGCCCTGTACAGAGGCAGGAAGGCCAGACCAGAAGTCGTATCCAGGATCGCCCCCAATAAACTGAAGCCTTTGAGATGGGATCAAATGGGACTTTGCCTGGTTGATGGTAATACCCAAGCTGGTGAAAACCTGCAGGGTGAGGGAGAGGGAGCGCAGGAGATCCTCCCTGGATGGGGCCGACAGGAGCCAATCATCCAGGTACGGGAAAACCTGAACTCCCTGGGTACGCAGGTGGGCCACTACCACAGAAAGGCATTTGGTAAACACTTGGGGGGCCGCGGGGAGACACCAAATGAGAGGGCCTGGAACTGGCAGTGGTCACCCTGAAAAGAAAACCGGAGTTATCTTCGGTGGGACGGGCAGCTAGGGATAAGCAGGTAGGCATCCTGCATGTCCAGAGCACACAGCCACTGTCCCAGCTGAAGGAGGGGCAGAAGGTTCTGCAGGGAGAGCATTCGGAACCTCTTGTACGCCACGAACAGGTTCAGGGAACTGAGGTCCAGGATGGGCCTCACTTCACCTGATTTCTTCGAAGAAGAGCGGAGATCTCTTCCCGAACCAGAGGAATCAGTTCTGGGGAGTAGGACGACCTGGGGGGTGGCTTTCTTGGAGGTTTCTGAAGAAACTCTATTGACAGCCCCACTGCGATCAGCTGGAGTACCCAATTGTCTGTAGTGATCCTCTCCCAACCCGGCAGATGAAGGGAGAACCTCCCTCCTACCGGTTCCTCTGGAACCTCCAGAGGCTGTGGGAGAGGGAAGGAGTCAGAAAGTGTGAGGCAGTGCCGTGGCTGAAGCTCCTGCTGCTTTTCTGGGTGGGGGGGGCTTCGTGGCCGGAGGGACCAGACGTTTGTTGGCCCACTTCCCTTGGGGTTTCGCTTTGGCCCGTCCACATTTGCGAAAGGGATGGCGCTGCGTCTGAGGGGCGCTGTACATGGAGTCAACCTTCTTGAGAGCAGTGCCCTTCTCCTGCAGACCGATGATGACGTCTTTGACATCACCACTGAACAGCACTGAACCCCTGAAGGGCGCCTCCTGAATGGTGGACTGCACTTCAGCGGCCAATCCTGACACACGAAGCCAGGCATGACGCCGCAAACCTACGGCGAAAGCCGAGCTCCTACCAGCAGCATGCATTGCACCGTAAGTAGCACGAAGCACGTGTCTACTGGCCGAACGAGCAGAATGGACTAGGTCTGCCGCTTCCTGTTTAGTCTGCGACTCAGGAAGGGAGTCCAATGTGGCTTCCACCAGACTAAGTATGGTCTTCTGGTAATCCCCCATGTGAGCGACATAATTCACGGCCCAAATACCCAGGGTGGAAGAATCAAAAATCTTCCTGCCATACTGGTCCAAAAGGAAGGACTCCTTATCAAGTGGAGACAAGCTCAGGTGCTTCAGGTTGGTGGTACGGCCGTGGGCGGTGCTAATGACGACCGAATCCGCCTTTGGGTGTGAGTTAAGGAACTCAACACCCTCAGGAGCCTGGTATAGCCTATCTGCCTTCCTAGGAAGGGGGGCTACAGCTGACGATTGTCTCCAAATGGTGGAGACAAGGTCGGCATGAGGCGCGACCCAGCGTGGAACCAGGGTAGGAGCGACCCCCGGCAGATCCAGATGTGCAGCTAACTTTTGTCACTGTGGATCTGGCTCCAAAGACTTCCACTATTGTAAAGACTGGATCTTACGCAGCAACTCCAGGAAGGACGGATCCTCCAGAGGAGACTTCGGAGGAGTCAGAGGCCGGGCTTTGTCTGGAGTGCATGGCTCGTCATCAATGTCAGAATGCCCATCGGAGTCATCCAAGGAAGATGAAGAAGAAGGTGAAGACCCTTCCCCACTCGGGGGAGGAATGGACCCCTCGAGAAGTCCCCGGGGTATCATGCCACCCCCTGCAGCGGAACCGGAGGGAAGACCTTGGGTATCCGGAGTAGGGAAGGGGGGTCTCATGCCCGCGACGACAGGGTTCCGGGACCAGCGTCAGAAGGTGGTTCTCAACCTCCTTGGTGATCTGAGCCTTGGCCTCAGCCCACCAGGAGGCTAGAGTCTCCCTCAGGTCCACCGGTGGCTGGGGGTGGTGGTGGAGGAGGGGGATATGGATATTGTGGGTATCCGTAGGCTGTGTATCCATATCCCGATGGTGGGAAACCCGGCGTCGGGTACTGAGGCGCCGGGTATTGCGGCATCGGGTAGTGCGGCGTCGGATACTGCGGGCCTGGGTAGGACGGTGTCTGATACGACGGCATGTAGCCAGGCGCAAGGGGCTCTGACGACGCGGAAGGCCCTGGGGAATGCCCCGCAGGCAGGCCCCTGATTAGAGGGCCCGGTGGGCATAGGGTCCGGCGTAGGGACGGCATTCGGGAGGGGGATGTCACCCGGCGTCTGAGCCAGCATCAGGTCATCCAGTCTAGCGGGAGGGAGGCCTCATGAAAGCGTGCCTGCATCCTCGTTTTTGCCTGGGGAAGGAGTGTGAAAGTCCCTTGGGTCCAACTGAGGAGATGCTGGCACCTCGGAAGGCAGCGGCGAATGCTGCAGGGAACTGGGTATGACGGACTGGTCGACAGGGTCTGACGTCGGTTCCAGAGCCGTGCGGATGTCGGATGAGCCGACGGGCGTCTTACCAGCAGGGTCCGTGCGGACGTCAGAGGAGCCGTCGTCCAACTTACCAGAACCGTCGCCAGAGGAAGGCAGAGAAGAAGGAGGAGGAGTAGCATTGTCGGGTGACAAAGGGACTGTGGCTGCCCCGAAGGGTCGAACAACTTAGCAGTCCTCTCCAGGCGGGCGTCGGAGGAGCTGACATCCGGCTTACCGGACCCACTCGAACCAGAACGCCAAACGGTGGCGACCTTACCAGGAGTGGGCCTCCTTTGACCCGAGGTTCCAAGCGGGCCCGAGCAGAGTCGGACAGGAAGGTCCAGCCGTCGTCAACGGTCCCCCAGAAGGAACGAACTTTAGGACGCACTCCAGCCGAAGTCGCGGTCGAGGAAAATGAGTCCGGTCCCGTGCTTCTCCTTGTCTTTTTTCTTGCGGTGACCCTCAGGGGAAGTAGAGGCCTGCCGAAGCTTCTTCAGCTCCTTTTCCATGGAGGTCATTTTCTTTTTTAGTAAATGGGCCTCCAGGGACTGCTGCCTCCATCGATGAGTGGCGGCGCTGAACTTCAGGCAATGCTGGCACTTCTCCATGAGGTGATCCGGGCCTAGACAGAAGAGGCACCGAGAATGTCCGTCCTTATGCGGGAGTTGGGTGCCACATGAATCACACTTATTCTTGTGCTCGAAGGGAGTCGGGGACAACATACACAACGCGATGCTGTGGTAAAAAAACTTGAGAAACAAGGAAAAAAAGGCGGTAATACTGTACTACCGACGTCAGGACTGCAGAGCAGGTGAACTTAACCGTGAGGCGCTTTTAGCAAGCTGACGCGGAAAGAATGGCAGCGTGGGGGAGCCATTTTATACCGACGTTGTTCAACGCCGTCACCTGACGTGGGGGCGGTCCTAGAGACTGCTAGCTAGAAATTTTTCTGTGAGGTCCTGACACCTGCCGGCTTCAGTCCTATATGTAATTACCTACTGCAAAAGCCCTCTCGAAGTAAGATCTACTGATTGTGTAAGACTGCCGTTCCCTACTCATGTTGGTAATCATAACCACACAACTTTCCTTCACCATTTTCACACACAAAGAGCCCAAAGCCAACAGTTGCACAGTACAAGAGGTATGTCCACAGCACTTAGTAACGGGTATATATATGGCAGTAAGCCAAGACATCTACAACAAAAACCAAGAAAAGATTTCATAGAAAGTAACATCTGCTGTCTTGCCTTAATCTCGCCGCTGGTCCAGATGGCCCTAACGGTGTCCAGGTTCTTGTGTCGGCTCGTTAATATGGCACACATGGTGTCGTGGCCTTTTCTGATCTGTGACATGGCGTCTTCATTAACATCAGTTTGGTAACTGTTTCTGGCGGGCTGCACCTAGGAGACAGACATAACAAAGAGAGAGCCTCAATTCAGTTACACGACTCTTACTGTTGTAACATGATACAATTCATACATCACTTTGACTGCCAAATTACTCATCATACATAGGAGTAATGTTTCTTCTAGAACATTTATCAATGATTCTTGCAAATTGCATCATCTCAGCCTTGAGTTGTTACCCCAGAGACAGAAATGAAAGTTATGTACTTTGATCTTCCAGAATATCTTCACCACCGATTACTGCTTAGGGGTCTGCATTGGAGGCACTAGGACCCAGCAGGAGCAAAGCTTTTGCCAGGGGGCCGGGTATGGTGCCTGCACATCCCCCACATGGTGCTGCGCACCGGCCAATAATCATTGCCGGCTCCCTCACTAAATGGAAATTACGTACTTACCACAATTCTTGATCTTTTTGGACGAAGTCTCCACCACTCATTCACATGAATGGGACCATGCCGGAGGTGCTAGGACCCCGCAGAAGCCAAAAATCTTCAGGAGGGCTGGTGCCAGGATAGGACTGCACATGTGCGGCACCACGAAACTAGCTCACACCCATATAGGCTATCTCAGTATTGATCCTCTAACCGCCTCAGTACCTTTTCAACCAAGGAGGTGCAGCATAAACTAACGAAAAGAAAACCTAACCCTAACTTCCGGGCATATGAAGGCCCGGATAACCCATGTAAGAAGGGTCAATTCAACAATGTCTTCACAGCCCGAAAAAACAGGAAGTGAAGACCAAAACAGAATGAATGAGTTTGGGGGATGGTGGGTGGGTGTGTGAATGAGTGGTGGAGACTTCGTCCAAGAAGATCAAGAATTACGGTAAGTATGTAATTTCCACATCTTCCTGGACTAAAAGTCTCCACCACTCGTTCACACTAATGGGAGAGTACCAAGCTGAAAATCAAACCCCCAAGAAGGGCGGAAGGAGACAATTCACTCAGGACAGAAGTTCATAAGGACAATCCTGACGAAGAAAGTTAACTGTCTGGCATGGACATCCAGAACATAGTGCTGTTACAAAGGCATGCACTGAGTTCCAACTCGCCATCTTGCAGAAGTCTGCAACGGGTACATTATGATTCTCCACTAGGAAAGCTGCAACCACTCTGGTAGAGTGGTGTGAATCTGACGTTCCAACTTGACCTGTGCCATGATTAGTAGTGTTGAAGACATGCAACTAATCAAGCCGAAATACATGTCGTGGAAACAGGCTGACCCAGCTGAGGCATGCTGAAAGATACAATAGATGCTCGGATACGTGTCTCTTCGTTCTATCGATGTAGAATCACAGAACCCTCTTAATATCCAGAGAATGAAGGGAGCACGCTCCTTCATTCTGGAGTTAATGAAGTAAGTAGGGAGAAATAAAACTTGACCAATGGTAACTGAGCTAGTGACCAGTCGTCTACTGGCTCAAGATAAATGGAAAATGCGCAGAGGTGTACCTTCACTGCTGAGTAATGCAGACCTGTGATCAACAGGTCCAAGAGGCATCCTAGCATCTTACTTGGTGGGCAATCGGAGGGTCCAGACAGGACTTGCACCCCAGAAGGAGAAGGGGTTTCCACTTAGCCATGCAAGCCCTCCTGGTGGAAGGCCTATGCATGGATTAAAAGAGGTATGTGATGGTTTGGGAAACCTAAAACTTGCCCACTTCCATTTCCTGAGGAGCCCAGCATGGAGATGAAGGGAATGCAGCTTACGACAGACTAAAGTCCCTGTGTCAGAGGTCCGCTAGTAGGAGTCGCCTCGGGGATACTTCTGGCAGACTGCTGATCAATGCAATCTTATCTGCCGAGGCCAGTCTAGGAGGATGAGAATCATCCTGCCCCTCCCCCCCATGCCTACAACTTGTGTAGCACCCTCTGACTTAAGGGAAGAGGCGGAAAAACGTACAGGGAGTGTCTTGTCTACAGTAGTGAATACATCCTGACAGTAAACACCAGGGTCTGGATTTCCAAAGCAGGATAGGGGCAGTTTTGCGTTGAGAGGGGACACAAAAAGAGGCAGGTCCGAACTGTCTCACTCGCCAAAGCGACTGCACGAAATCTGGACTGACGCATCATACTCGAGGTACCACTGGCATAACCTCACGGCCTTCCTGCAGAGAGGGTAGAAGGGTGCCCCACCCTGCTTGCTGATACAATACATTACAGCTCTGTCATCCGTCCAGAGCAGGATCACTTTGTGGCAGAGTGCATCCTTCAGGGCTTTGTTTATAAAATAGCACTCATCTCTAAGAAATTCATGAAAAGATGAGGTTCCTCCTGGCTCTACACTTGAGTGTGGAGGTTTTGACAGTGAGCTCCCCATGAAAGATTTTGTCCGAGGCACCGTCATTTTGAATGGAGGATTGCATATGCACGGTCAGAGACCACTGCTTGCTCCGGGGGGACACCCTGGAGTCCCAGCATCCGCTCGACCGAAAGGGACCTGAAAGAGTCGTTTTCCATGATGTAACTAGCCATCTGAAGATGTCATTTCTCCCGTCCTCTGGAATGAAAAAACGATGCCCTGGAGGAATCCAGGAGGGCTTCTAAGAAGAGGAGCTGCTGGGAAGATGAAACTGGCATCTTCCCCGAATCAGAAAACCCCCGAAGAGAACAACTGACAAACCGTGGCAACTGTCTCCTGTGTCTCTTGCCTGGATGGGCTAACTAGGAGCCAAATGTCCAGGAAGTGAAAACTTGAACGCAGAGGTTTTAGTGAACTCCTCCCTGAACAGGTACTTGATTAACCTTCCAAGGTCGACATATGGTGCATGCTGCCTGTTATCTTGGAACCAGAAGCAATTGAAACAGGAAGCTGTGCTCCATTCCACTGTAGAATAACTTATATTGCCCAGTTTCTGCAGAGGCTCCATATCTCAGAAGCAAAAGAGTGTGACTGGGAGGTGGACAAACTGGGCTGCCATCTGGGTGGAAGGTCCGGGGAAATCTGCGAAATTGGGAAAGTATCCCTCTTGGACAATCCTGATGACCCATATGTCCACTGTAATGGACTTCCACTGGCTGTAAAATCAAATTAGATGCCCCTCCTACCGCTGAGAGGTGTCCCCCTCAGACATATGAGGTGGGACCTGGGCTGGATCCACAGAGGTAGGTACAGGGAGCTTTGGGGCTGTGTGCCCTCTACTGGGTTGGTTCCTGATAAAGACACCTAGGCCTTTACCTTGAAAGGACTGCCTGTACGAGAATATCGAAGGTCCCGTCCCTCTGAG
Organism: Neoceratodus forsteri; assembly: GCA_016271365.2. Classification (NCBI taxonomy): domain Eukaryota; kingdom Metazoa; phylum Chordata; order Ceratodontiformes; family Ceratodontidae; genus Neoceratodus; species Neoceratodus forsteri. The sequence continues at coordinate 1,055,999,964 of CM028130.1, read as the reverse complement.
AGGCAGCAGGCACCACCTGTTTAAATGGCAGCCATATTGTTCTGAGCGGCCCCCAGAACTCAACCTTAGGGCCGAACAGATAAGAACTGTCTGGGAGACGTTAAACACCTGCTGCCAGCAGAAGCTGCCCTAGAGGCAGAGTTATAGGAGTCCATAAAAAACTTTCAGCTGATTATTGGGCTTTAAGCCCCTAGCAATGGAGGGTTAGAGTCTGGGAGGCTCTCGACCACTGCATTGAGTGTGTTCCACAGGGTGTACTCGTACTGAGGAATGTAGGAACTCAACATGCAGAAGTCTTCTTTGGTCCACAGATGAAGACTGAGATGTTATGGTGGACCCCATATCCCTGAGGAAAAAGAACTAGAAAGAAGATCTTCCATCACACTGATACAGAAGGCTTGCATTCCAACCCACAAAATGAGTCATCTGCTACGTCTTCGACAAAGCAGAATAGGGAGAGATTCATCCAGATCCACTTCTACCCCAGAATAAACTCCAAAAGGCAGGTCTAGACTAGGAACATGGGAGATGCCACCATCTGGATTGGTGAAGAGTTCAGCACCATACACAGTGCCAGAACTGCTGCTAGACCTGAAGAAAGAAGGAGAAGGAAAGCAGTACCCATGCTGGCCCCTGCAGGGAAAAAGCAGAGGGGGCAGGCATAAGAAGTCAATGTTGATTGCGTTAGCACTGGAGAGGGCACTGTGCACATCCTGGCCTGGCCGCGGCCCAGCGGCTCCGATGCCCGAAGGCCCTGGAACCGGGTCCACTGGCCAGGACAACTTGGCAGACGCCATACCCCCTGCTCTAAAAGAGTGGCCCAGAGGTGAAACTGCTCACCGGAACACCACAGAGGACAGAGACGGGATCCGGTGTTTAAGACTGCGGCCGTTAAGAAGGGAGCTTGAACCACTTGACCCCGGAGCTCAGGAGCGAAAGCTGACAGTGTCAGTCTGACTACTCTGAGGTCTAACAGGTTGATGTGGTATTGGGACTCCTCGGGCTTCCAGAGCCCGAGGGCCCTTTTGTCCCCCATGTGGGCTCCCCAGCCCATGAGAGATGCATCGGTCGTGAGAATGGCCATCGGCTCAGGGCAGACAAATGGGATCCCTTCCTGCAACCGATCTGGGGCGGTCCACCATTAAAGAGCGTCCCACATCTTCTGGGTCACAGTAATCAGCTGGTCGAAATGACTGTGGCGCTGAGTCCACTGGGTGGCCAGCTCCCACTGAAAGGGGCGCATATGCCACCGGACGCAAAGGACCACGGAGGTGCACGCTGCCATGCAACCCAGAAGGTGCAGAAAGTCCCAGGCAGGGCGCAATTACCCAACCAGAAATGACTGGGCAAAGGAGGAGAGAACCTCCGCCCTGTCTGCCAGGAGCCGAGCTCTGGCTTGACGAGAGTCGAGCTCTGCCCCGATGAAGCACATCACCTGGGAAAGTACGAGTTCCGACTTGGCCTCGTTGATCAGGAGGCTGAGGCTGAGTTGATAGCAGGTCTGGAGGGCCAGGTCCCTGGACCTCTCCACCTCCTGCTCGGTGGGACCTGCTAAGAGCCAATCGTCGAGATAGGGGAAAATTCTCACCCCCCCAATGTCTGAGATGGGCTGCCACCACTGCAATGCATTTGGTGAAGACCCGTGGGACCGATGACAGGCCGAACGGCATGGCTCGGAACTTGTATAGGGTCCCTTCAGCTCTGAAGCTGAGGAACTGCCAATGAGACGGACAAATTGAGATGTGAAAGAACGCGTCCTACACATCCTGTGAACAGAACTACATGTTTCTCACCAAGGATGGTATGATCTGGGACAGAGTGACCATCCGAAAGGTGAGTGACCTGAGATACTGATTCAGGTCGTGAAGATCTAGAATGGGGCGCCAGCCCCCCGTCCGCTTGGGCACCAGGAAGTACCTGGAGACAAAGCCTGGGTCTGCTGGAGGATCCACCACTGGAGCTACTGCCTCCTTGAGGAGGAGATGAGCAATGTCATCTTGAAGAGCCGACTGAGTTTGGACAGATACTCTTTCCGTCCAAGGGGTGCAGGTTCGGCTTGGAGGGTACTGCTCGAATTACAGAGGCAGTCCCTGACCGACCACTTCCAAAACCCACCTGTCCATGGTGATAACGGACCAGGCGGAAAGAAAGTGACGGAGCTGGACCCCAACGGGAGGACCCAGAACTGGCATGACGGGAGAAGGGGTGGCTGCCCCCACCCTGTCACTGAGCAGGCTTGGAGGAGAAGGATCCAGGACAGGAACCTCGGTCTCCTTTACGGGCCTGGGAGGGCCCGGTCTTGGGCCGGGGGCACCAAGCTTGAGGCTGCTGCTGTTCCTGCTGCCCTCCTTGAAAGGAGGGTTGCTGGGCCACAGGGGAAGATTGATGAAAAGAATTCTTCTTCTTCTGCTGTTTCTTGCTTGAAGGACCTTTAGCAGAAGTAGCATCCAAGGTGGCACTGGACTGCTCAGTACGCCGAAGGTGACCAGCCATACCTGAGCCGAAAAGGTCGGTGCCCAGGAAAGGCACATCAGCTAGTTTGTGCTGAGTATCTGCCGGGAAAGAGGAGAGTCTCAGCCAAGCCCTGCGACGAGAGGCAAATGCGGCTGCCATCAAGCAGGTGCATGAATCCCCATTGTCCAGGGCTGTCTGGAGTTGCTGTTTGGCAACAGCCCGGCCCTGATCCTGGACCTGCTTGACCGTGGTCTGCATGTCCGCAGAGAGGTGTGGGAGGACTTCATCCACGGACCCCAAGAGGGCATGGGAGAAGTGTGCCATGGTGACGGCCGAACTTGCCTGACGAAGGCCTAAAGACGAGGCCGCATAGACCTTTCGAGCTGAATGATCCAAATGTTCAGATTCTTTTTCGGGAGGCCAGTCAGTGTTGGCAGAACTGCCAGTATGCCTGAACACAGAGGCGGTCACCAGGCTCTCAGCCGAAGGATGCTCTGTGAACCCCGCAAGGGACCCCATGGGCAACGCATACTTGCGGGCCATGAGAGCAGACGGAGCTAGGCAGAAGGCAGGACACTGCCAAAGTACTAGAGCTGGGCCAGCTATGGCCTCGGCCACAGGAAAGGCCCCCGTTGGGGTATCCCCTCTCTGGAGAATGTCTGTGAGAGGGTACTCCGCCTTTTTCTGGCTAGGTTCCAGGGGCATCCCTGTAGACTCAAAGATGAGGTGAAGAATGCCCTGAAAAGATGAAGGACCACCCTCTATTTCTATCGCACCAGCAGATTCGTCATCCCCAGGATGAGAATATAGACCGATCTGATCCGAATCCAAAGAGTCCAGATACAATGGTCGACCGCCGAGGTCACCTTTGACCCGTCGCGGTCGGTCCGGAGTGACAGTGACAGAGACGCCGGGGAAGCCCGATGTCTGGTCGATCTCCCTTGGAAGGAGCTCTTCCCACAGGCTGCTTGGGCGGCAGTTCCACCATGATCATTGGAGAGACTGGTAAAGGCCAAACTGGGGGTTTCGCCAGCTCCATGGGCGGGGGAACTGATTTAATTGGCTCTGAAGGAGTTGGCTTCGGCCTGGGAGGCGAAAGCCAGGTAATGGCTTGGGTCAGCTTGTTCCCGGACAAAATTAGCTGTTGCCACATGAGGTGCTTGTAGCGCCAACGGAGTTCCCGCCGGAGCCTCTCCTCATCCGAGGAGGACAAGGACGACTGATGGCGTCACCTCTTCTTAGAACGCTTATGGCTGTTCCTCGGCCTGCTGGTCGAGGGGGTCCTGGACCTCGATTGAGATTGGGCAGGCCGACTCGGTCAATCAGGAGACACCGGTGGGACCGGTGTATTCCCAGGGTCGGGGACCACTTCCTTGGCTGGATTCCCAGTGGGCTCGGTCTCCTCGTCGAGGAAGGAAAGGACCGGAGTCCGATCCAGAGAGTCGTCGACCATGGGTCGATGACAATTTCAATCTCGATCGACTGTTCGGTCGACCGGCCAGACGGCAAGGCCGAGAAGCCAGCAGCTGAAGTGGCGATCTCGACCGAAGTCGAGACTGCCAGTTCCTGGGACAAGGATCTCTCCCAATCCCAAGAACATCTTTGCCGAGACAAAGACAATCCCGGGTCCTTATCCCGCTTACGGGACTGAAAGGAGTGCATGCCTGCAGGACTCTCACCCTTAGTCGGGAGAGACTGGCATGACTCTTGGAAAGAACCTGAGAAGGAGGAGCCCAGGTTGAGCGGAACGTAGAAGCCCCGAGAGGAAGATTCTGTGGCCCCGAGTCGCTTCCTCCTTGAAGGATTGCATATGTTCCAATTGCTCGGCAGGTCCAGCAGCCATGAAAACCGCCCACCTAGCCTCTTTTGATTTCACCGGAGGGTTCCATTTTTCCGGCCTCCCCAACTTTACGTGTGCGAGACAGTCGTCAAGGACGTTAGGGTGAAATGCAAGGCAAAAGTCGCACTTAGAAGTGTCATGGCCGACGCCCAAGCAGTAGACACACGTGGTGTGGGGATCGATGTGTGACATTTTCTGGCCACATGAACACCAGCGAAATCCAGGGGAAGACTTGTCTTCCATAATGGAAGTAGGAGAGTCACGGTCGCTAATGCAAACTAGACAAAATTTTGGAAGAACCGAAGGTTTAGAAGCCAGGGCCTACAAAATGCAGGAGCACGAAGGAGACAACCTGAATCTTCCAGCAGAAAGGAAGATCTTGCGTCAAGGGGTGGAGCCGAGGGCTATACCACCCGAGTGTGTGAGAGGAGCCAGCTTGAAGACTTCCGGCAATCCTTAAAGGGGAAAGGGACATGCCAAGAAGTGTGGATAAACAACATATCCACGATCCTAGAAAAGAGAAATTTCCCTTTTTCTTAATGTCAGATTTACCTAAGAAAAAGGACCTACAAGCTATAATACATTACTAAGAGGTGCCAGTAAATGGTATACCACTCCAAGTATACATATAATCAGCTGTGGAGAGAATTTTTCTGTTTATTGATTCTGCAGGGGAGGCAGGGTGGGGAGTAATAATATTAGTGGATCCCGTTGGAAGAAACAAGATTACTACAGGTGAGTAATTTTTTCTTCCAACCCCAGGAACCCACTAATATTATTACTCTTGCAGACTATGCACCAGTACCTCAAGGAGGTGGGCAAGAATCTATTTAGGAAAAAAGACTCTGCAGAACTGCTGTGCCAAATCTGGCATCACTCCTGGACTGGGTGTCCAGGCTATAATGCTTAGTAAAGGTGTGGACTGACCTCCAGGTAGCTGCTTTACAGATTTCCACCAAGGGTACCTCTCGGGCAGCTGCAATACTGGCAGCTGTGCCCCTCGTAGAATGGGCTCTAAGCCCAGAAGGGGATACCTTACCTGCTTCTGAATAACAAAACTGAATACACTGAACTATCCACCGAGACGTAGTTCTGTTTGAGGCAGGTGTCCCTTTACCTACCTCCCCATAGGTGAGGAACAGCTGCTGCCTGTCCTGCATATGGTCCTTGGTATGAGTCATATAGTAACTTAAAGCCCTTATACATCCAGGCTGTGCAATCTACACTCCCCTGAGCTAGAGAGATCAGTAAAGAAAACTGGCAAGGTAATAGACTGGTTCAAATGGAAGTCAGAGACCACCTTGTGTAGGAACTTCCTATTAGTTCTCAATACTACCTTGCCCCTATGGAAGGAAACATAGTCATTTTATACACAGAGGGTCTGGAGCTCACTTATCCTCCTGGTAGAAGTGATTGCTACCAAAAAGACTACCTTCCAAACTAACAAATTTAAGCTCTGCAGAGGCCATAGGCTCAAAGGGCAGAAGCATAAGCTGGGCAATGCAAATGTTAAGGTCCCAGGCTGGCAATGGTTCCCTGTGAGAGGGAAACAAATGAGAGAGTCCTTTAAAGAACCTCCTGAAGATAGGATTTGATGCTAGGGAGGTGTCCTTTCCAGATGAAATGTATGCTGACACTGAAGCCAGGTGCACCTTTAGGGATGAATGCTGCAACCCCTGGGAATGCAGGTGAGTCAAATAGTCCAGCAGGGTTGGGATGCCAGCTTGAGCTGGGACTATACCCTTATCTCTACACCATATAGAGAATCTTTTCCATTTTGAGGCATAGGTTTTCTTAGTAGAAGGTTTCCTATACCCTCTGAGGACCTCCAATACCCCTTCAGAGAATTGCCAGTCTGCATATTCTAAGTCCTCAAGAGCCAAGCCTTGAGCTTCAGAGACCCGAGACTGGGGTATATGACCCTACCCTGAAAGGAGGTCAGCAGGATGTACCTTTGTGGAAGGTGAATCGGTTTGGTCACCGACATAGAGAGCAGGAGGGAGTACCAAGACTGTCTTACCCAGTCTGGGGCTACCAGAATCATTCAAGCTGGCTATGACCTGAGCTTGATGAGCACCCTGAGTACCAGGGGAAAGAGGGGGAAAAGGCATAAAGATGCCTCCCTGTCCAATCCAGAATCAAGGCATCCAGGGGAACTGTCCCCTGTACAGGGGCCCTGCAACAATACTGAGGTAAGTAGTGATTTTGGTGGGAGGCAAAAAGATCTATTTCTGGGATTCCCCAACCTCCATTCACCACTTGCCTGTTCCGTGCCCATTCGTGATGGGTCTGGTTTATCCTGCTCAAGGTATCTGCCAGGGTGTTGTCCTTGCCAGGCAGATGAATCGACTGTAGGGAGGAGTTTAGGGGAGTAAACAAGGCTCCATATCTTCATTGCCTCTGTACATAGTGGAGTGGACCTTGTCCCTCCTTGCTTGTTGATGTAGTACATTGTTGTGGTATTGTCTGTTCTGACTTTTACCACCTCTCCGTGTATTAGATGTGAGAAAGCCTGAAGGGCCAGGTAAACAGCCCTTAACTCCAGCAGGTTTATGTGCAGGAGGGAGTCTGTACTCTTTCAGGTACCGTGAATGGTGTGCTCCCCCAAATGAGCACCTCACCCTAACAGGGAAGCATCTGTTGTGAGAACCAGTGAAGGGGGCTCCTGCAGGAATAGAACCCCTTCTCTTAAGTTTTCCAGCTCCATCCACCATTGGAATGCCTTCAGTAACACCTTTGTGACTGGTACTGGGTTTGATAGGGAGTCCCGCCTTTGGCACCAGTGTGCTCTGAGGTAGAACTGAACACCCTCATCTGAAACCTGGCACCTATGACTGTACATGTTGCTGAAGCCATGTGCCCCAACAGTTGTAGAAACTGTCTTGCTGGCTTTGGCCTGACCAGGACAAATGAGCCTACCAAAAGCTGAACACTTTCTGCCCTCTCCTGAGGGAGGAAAGACCTTCCCAATATAGTGTTTAGTTCTGCACCTATGAACTGCAGAATCCGCTCAGGGGTCAGGACTGACTTTTTGATGCTGAGAAGGTATCCCAGGGAGTACAACATATCCTGGGTTACCTGGAGGTGCTCTGTCACCTGCTGGTGAGAATTTCCCACGATAAGCCAATCGTCCAGATAGGGAAAAACTGACACCTAGCCTTCTTAGGTGTGCCACTACTGCTGCCATGCACTTTGTAAAAATCCTTGGTGCAGAGGTCAGCCCAAAGGGAAGTGTTGAGAACTGATAGTGGCCTGATGGGAGTCTGAATCAGATATTTTCTGTGTGACTCCCTTATGGGAATAAGCTAGCCAGACTCCTTTTTTCAGAGTTGGCAAAATCATGGCCAATGTGACCATCTTGAACCTGGGTTTTACCAGTTACTTGTTTAGCAGTCTGAGGTCTAGTATAGGTTGCCACTCTCCATTCATTTTTGTTGTTAGGAAGTATCTTGAATAGAACCCTTGTCCTCTTTGGTTTGGGGGAACAGGCTCCACTGCTCTTGCCAGCAGTAAACCCTGCACCTCCTGCTCCAGTAGTTGTCTTTCTGTGAAAGGAGCTGGTGTGAATAGCTTGATCCTGGAAGAGGAAGGGACTTGAAACAAAGGGACAGACCCTGACTCACTATTTCCAGAACCCATTTGTCTGTGGTTATTTTCAGCCATTCCTGAAAATAATGAGTCAGTCTGCCCCCTACAGGAGATGAAGAGGCAGCCTGAGGGGAAAAGTCAGGGATTTTGCTTTGCTTGCTGCTGTGGCTCTGCAGATTGGGATCCTCTCCTGGAACCCCTTCTGCCTCTGGCTCTATAAAAACCACCCTGCTGTGGCTGGTACTGCTGTTGGGGAACAGCCTGTACTTGGAAGAAAGGCCTCCTAAAAGAGGACCTACCCCTGCCTCCCCTAGCATGGGACGAAGTGCAAGGAGAGGCTCTCTCTCTAGTGGAATTGCTCCTGAAAGTAGCCTTGTACTTGTCTACTTTCTTCATGTATGCCTCAGCCTGGGCACCAAAAAGAATGACCCTCGACTGGGCAATCCATAGCCTTACTTTGGGTGTCCTGGGTGAGATTAGTGGCTCTCAGCCAGGCAAACCTCCTTAGTGCTATGGTGCCTGCCATTCATCTAGCAGCTGTGTCATTTGTGTCAGCTGCCATTTGAAATTGGTACTTGGAAGCTTCCAAGCCCAGTCTTGCAGTATCCAGCAGCTCTGAAACTGTTACAGATGGGTTAGCCTCAGCATTATCTACAACTGACTGCCAAAGAGCCTTCTGATAGAGAGCTGCATGAGCTTGATAGCTGGCTTGGCGAACTGCCAGGGATGCCGAAAGGTACCCTTTTTTTGCCATGCTATCCATTTTCCTCGAATCCTTCTCAGGGGGTTGAGAGGACAAGGGAGTCTTAGCCTTTCCACAGGCAGCCTGCTGAACAATACCCTGGTGGTCAGGATGAGTAAACAGGAACTCAGCTCCTAAACTTTCAAGCTGGTACTTCTTGTCACACTTTTTGTCAGTGGGTGTGACAGTGTTGGGAGACTTGAGAATCTTCAGGACATCCTTTTTAAAGAACTTGTACATAGGTAGAAGGAGCCTTTTGGTGGGTGTCAGCCCCATGAGCTCCATATATTGTGCCTCTTCTTCATCACGGATCTCTTCTGCTGTTTGCAGATCCAGGGTCTCCACCATTTTTTTTTTTTTTAACGAATTCTCAGCAGGAGTGATCACAGGCTGCTTAGGGGGTAGTAAGCCCTGCAACAGCTGAAGTAAGGCTAGAGCCTGGGTCAGATCAGCAGACAAAGGAGCAGGTACAGGCACCTGAGGGATCCCTTGAGATGTTTCAGCCAGGGTTTCAGTATGCTTTGTTTTCTTTAATTTTTTGGGAGTCAGCCAGTTCACTGCCTCTCTTGCCAGAGCCCTCATCCATATCAGGGGTGGATTTGGAGGCTCTGGAAGGAATAGCCACAGTTTTAGAGGGGGTGGACTGGTTAGAGCCCATGGACCCCTCTTACAACTTTTTTTTAAGCCTCTCCCTACGTTTTTACACTGTTTTATCAGGGAAAGACTTACAAATATCACAATTTTCAGAAAAATGCTGTTGACCAAGGAGCAAACATAAGTCATGTATGTCTGCCTTGGTAGACACTTCTGCACACTTCAGGCAATTTTTAAAACCAGGAGGTCCTGTTTTCTTTTTGGGTTTATCCGACATTTTAAGAAAACAGGAACAGGGAATTGACAAAAACAGAGAGAATTTAAATAGTTGCGGTCGGTTCTTAAAAGATTAGTGGTTGGTTCAACAACCAATAAAGTCCAAAAACTAGTGGTTCCGATCGGATCCGGAACTGAGAAGCCGCTGAGGGAACCGATAAACTTCAGTTGAAAATGTGGTAAAATTTAATAAAAATTAAGAAAAAGTGATCGAAACCCTTAGAAAAAGGTTCCGATTCAAGAGAATAAAGGATCGGTTACCCCTCGGTTCACAGGAACCGCAAGGAACTGATAAACAAATCTAAAATTTCAAACTATGAGGTAAAAAACACTAAAAACAATTACACTAGGCAGTACTGAAAGAATTACACAAAATACTCAAGGTTTTTTGTTTTGCACTTCAGGAATCACTCTTGATTGAGAGAAAATCTCCAGGGAGTCTGAACTTTGCAGCGGAGTGAAGAAATCTGAGGTTAGAATATAGGCAGCTACACTGGGCAGTTTTGAAATTGGATGCATGAGCTAAAGATTTCATCATTAGCATAGCATTCCATTTGGCTCCCGGGCAGTGCTGACTTAAAGGAGCACTGCAAGAGTAATAATATTAGTGGATTCCTGGGGTGAGAAAAGAAAATTACGTACCTACCACAATTCCTGATGTTTCTGTGCATCTTCACCATTTATCATTGGTGGGTAGTGAGGTAGGATCAGGACCCCGTGGGAGCTTTTTTTTTTTTGCAAGAGGAGTTGACGTCAAGATGGTGCCGCCCTTGAGGTCGACGTAATATGTGCTGCTCGCAGTTGGACAGTAACCGTCGTTGACGCCTCTTCAGCCCCAGTTCTGCACTCCGGAGAGATACAGAGAAATAAGGAGGGTGGGCAAGGAAGCCCGAGGGACAGCAAAAGGAAAGGATGTAAGACCAAAGGAGGAATATGCTGAAGACAGGACAGGAAAGGAGGAAGCCTAAGGGATTGGGAGAGTAGGGCCCCAATCTCTGGGCAAGAAGGAATGGGTGGAACAGGGAGGGATGGGAAAATGGAGGAAGAAGGAAGGAGGAAGAGGAGACACCACCCCGAGACATTGCTCTGGAGAAATTATGCCACAGGTCGAACAGACAGGCCAGAGGATGAAGGCAAGGCCTGAAGAGGATGGCACTTATTTAGGGGATCAGAGGCAGGACAAAGGCTAAGGACAGGTTGGTGCCCCCACTCTCCTGCAAAAGAACTGAGCCAGAATAACCAGCTTAAAAGGCTCTGGAGAGCAACCCCAGGTGATTGTAGCTTAAGTTATTTGATATGGGGGGGGGTACCTCCAGGGGAGGAACCGGAAGGGTAGATAACATACACTCCTAAAAGAGGTTAAAAACCAACCACAAGGAGGCACAAGAGGTTGGAGGATAACTGAGGGAATCACCAGATTCCCCTCCATCACCAGAGTCCCTCAAGAGGCGCATGAAGGAGCCGGAGAAAAAAAAAACAGGAGCTACCTGGGCTGAGAGGGCGCTCTGGCGATTCCCAACAGCAGGAACCCTTCCTGTCTGCACACTCAGAGGAAAAAAAAAAACCTGACCCCTAAGGGGAGTGAGTAGGAAGTGCTGGAAATGGACCAAGGTCCAAAGGGGAGACAAACAGGGAGGAGGAGAATCGCCCGAAGACTGAAGCCTGAGACAGGAAGGTGGGCGGGATTCAGTGATGAATGGTGAAGATACACAGAAAGATCAGGAAAGTACAGTTACATAAGAACTTACTGTGACAGTAGATCTTCGAGAGGAGCTCTTGCAGCAGGTTATTACAATCAGGTCTATGCCGTAGGCACTAGGACCCTCCAGTGAAACTTCTGCCAGCAATACACAGCAGGGACCGCCCCGACATCGGTCAGGGTACAAGAGGGGGCGGACCTAGCTCCACCTCAGTTCTCCCGCCAAGACCCAGCAGAAGGCCTGACAAGAGAAGGAGACGAAGCCTACCATGAAGAGAGTTGGAGAAGAAAAAACGAAAATGGATCTGCACACCTCGGGGAGGCGGGTGGGAAATGGCGCCTGCTGCAAGAGGCTCCTCTAGAAGATCTGCTGATACGGTGAGTTCTTACGTAACTGTACTATCTTACTTTGAGTGGGAGCTCTTGCAGCAGGCTATTACAATCAGGACTGAGTCCCAAGCAGTCCCACAACAAGGAGGTAGATGACCCTGGGAGGTGGAATATGCTGACTCCAGAGGCCTTAGGACAAAAGTCCTTGTAAAACGGCTAGGCCAAAGCCAGCTCGGTGTCTGGAGACGATATCCAAGAAGGACCAGGTTCCAGGTTGTGACCGAGTTCCAGGTTGTGGCCGCACAGATGTCCTGTATGGCGACATTCCACAGGGTGGCGAAAGAAGCTGACACTCCTCTGGTGGAGTGACCCCTAACCGGGCCCGGCAGGGGTTTATTGTGATGCTCGTAGCAAAACGAGACACAGCGAACTATCCATTTAGAGATAGTTTGCTTGGACACCGGTTGACCCAAGCAATGTGGTGCAAAAGCCACAAAGAGCTGCTCCGATTTACGGTGCTGAACCGTCCTTTTGAGGTAATACCTCAGAGTCCTGTGGACATCCAAAGTGTGGAGGAGAGTCACCCCTCTATTGGAAGGGGAAGGAAAATAAACAGGAAGATCAACCGACTGGTTGAGGGTCAATTCTGAGACCACTTTCAGAAGAAACTTAGGATTTGTTCTGAGGGAAACCCTTTCCCTGTGGAAAACCAAATAGGGCTCTTTACACATCAGAGCCTGAAGCTCAGAAACCCCTCGAGCTGAAGTAACAGCAACCAAAAAGCAAACCTTCCAAGAAAGGTAACACAGCTCACAATCCACTGCTGGCTCAAAAGGAGGGAGGGTGAGTTTCTCCAACACAAAAAGGAGGTCCCAGGGTGGGACAGGGTCCCGAATGGGAGGTCTCATATGTAGAATTCCCCTAAGAAAGGTGCAGGCCACATCCAATTGTGCTAATGCTCTCTCCCCCACGAGAGCATGATAGACAGAGACTGCCCACATGTGCACCTTGATAGAGGAGTAACTCAGACCCTTATCATACAAGGAGAGGAGATACTGTAAAGCTGAGTTCACAGGGCAGGTGACGGGATCCAAATGCTGCGGCAATGCCCAAAGACAGAAACGCTTCCACTTCACAGCATAGGTGGAGCGAGTAGAGGGCTTTCTTGCTGACACTAAGACCACCGCCACTTCCGGGGAAACCCCGTATCTATGTTGAGCTACGTCTGAAGGACCCAAGCATGTAGGTGTAAGGATCCGAGATCCAGATGGACCAGCGACCCTTGGTCCTGGGACAGTAACTGCGAGCATATGGGCAGCAGAATTGGAGGTTCCGTGGATAACCACTGTAGTAGTGGGAACCAAATCTGCCGAGGCCATTTGGGGGCCACTAGGATCATCCGGGCCCCTTCTGCCTGTAACTTGAGCAGTACTCTCTGAATGAGAGGGAATGGCGGAAAGGCATAGAGAAACCTCCCTGCCCAGCAAAGGGATAATGCGTCTGGACAAAAAACTCCAGGCGCATGCTCTCGTGAGCAGAACGGCATTGCGTGGTGATGCAAAGAGGTCCAGCTCTGGAAGACCCCACCTGTCGAAGAGCTGGTCCGCTACGGATTGTAGCAGCTCCCACTCATGCGCTCTGGAACGCGACCTGCTGAGGCTGTCGGCCAGATCGTTTAGGACGCCTGGAACGTGCATTACGGATAGCAGGATGCCCCGCTCCAGTGCCCAGTACCAGACTCTCATCGCCTCCCTGCGAGAGGATACGAATGAGTGCCCCCTTGTTTGTTGATGTAAAGGACGACCGCCATGTTGTCTGTCTGAACTAGAAGAGAGCCTGGCACCAGATCCTCTCGAAAAGCCTGGAGGGCGTAGAGGACCGCTCGCATTTCCAGTACACTGATGTGGAGGGACTGCTCCTCGGGTGACCAAACCCCCTGCGTTCGATGTGCACCCAGGTGCGCCCTCCACCCCAGGTCCGATGCATCTGTTGTCAGAGTTTGACCTGGTGGCTCCGGACGAAAGCTGACCCCTTTCTCCAGATTGTTGGGGTCCATCCACCAAAGCAGAGTTCTCCTGACTGGCTCTGAGATCTTGACCGGGGAGTCTAGATTGTCGTAGCTTTGGTCCCACTGCACCCTGAGCATCCACTGCGGGACTATCATGTGGAGGCGGGCCAAAGGAGTGACAGGAATGGCCGCCGCCATGTGCCCCAGTAAACTGAGGAGGTTCCAAGCCGGAACTCTAGGAATTATGGAGATCCGTTCTGCCATCTCTCGCAAGCGAACTCCCCTGTCCTGTGGGAGGAAGGCCATGCCCTGGACGGAATCCAGGATCACTCCTATGAAGGCGAGCTTTTGGCTGGGCTCCGGGGATAATTTTCGTAAGTTCAGGGTGATCCCCAGCTCTCGGAATAGAGTATAAGTGTCTTCGAGAGCTTGTAAGAGGCCTACTCTTGACGGGGCCATAAGCAGCCAATCGTCTAGGTAGGGGAACACATAGTGTCCCATACGCCTTAGAGCCGCAGCCACCACTGCTAGGCATTTGCTGAAGACTCGCGGAGCGGAAGAGAGGCCGAACGTAAGCACTCGAAACTGAAAGTGCTCCCCTTGGAAGTGGAACCTCAGAAACTTCCTGTGGGAAGGATAGACCCCGATATGCATACATGCATCCTGCACGTCGAGAGAACATTGCCAGTACCCTTGGTGCAGCAAGTGGAGTCCTTGAAGAGTCACCATCCTGAACCTTTTGTACTCGATAAAGAGGTTTAGAGGACTGAGATTCAGAATGGGACGAAGGTCCCGAGTCTTTTTTGGGACCAGAAAGAAGTAGGAATAGAACCCCTGCCCTTGCTGACACAAGGGGACCCTCTCTATTGCTCTCTTCTGCAGGAGAGTCTGTATCTCTCCTTCTATTAGTGGGATGTGAGAAGGAGGATAACGGGAGAGCTTTGGCGGAGTATGCGGAGGAAACTCTGTGAACTCTAGCGTGTGTCCTCTCCGTATAATATCCAAGATCCACTGGTCTGCATTAATAGACTTCCACCCTTCGAAATGAAGGGAGAAGCGGCCCCCAACTGGCTCCCCTGGGTCTTCCCGTGGAAGGGGGGGCAGAAGAGAGTCATTGGGCAGAGCTGGGAGTGGGGAGAGAGGCCTGGGAGGACTTGGGCCCACGGGCAGGAGGTCCACCAGAATGCTGGTTCCCGGATCTCCTGTGGAAGCCTCCTCTGTGCCCCTGTTTGTTGCCACGGGCTGGACCTTGACTGCCTGAGGACTTACGAAAGGGCCGTCTACGGTGCTGTCGTCGCTGGTCACCACGGTACATCTGGCGGACCGACCAGATCGACTTGCCCGACTCTTGGAGGCGGGAGATGAAAGCTTCCACCTCCTGCCCAAACAGCACGGTACCCTGGAAGGGCAGATCCTTGATACCGGCCTGCAGATCCTGGTGAAAGCCCGAGACTCTCAACCAGGCATGGTGCCGGAGGCACACCCTGGAAGCGGCTACCCTGGCTGCCGTGTCTGCAGTGTCATACGAGGCCCTCAGTACATGGGAGCCTACGTCTGAGCCCGACTGGAGGAGGGCCAGGAGCTCTGCCTTTTGGTCAGCGTCTGGCATGGTCTTTGCCATCTCCAGTCCCCTTTCCCACAATGCATTCTGGTACACATGCGTTAGGAAACTGAGGGAGCAGATGGAACAGGTGGAGGCAGCATATACTTTCTTGTCCACCTGGTCCAGGTAGCGGGACTCCGGGTCGGGAGGCTGGGAGCTGAGGTGCTTGCCGAGACTTGTCATGGGCAGCCGTGATCACCAACGAATCGGCCTGAGGGTGCTCCGCTTGAAAGGGTTCTGCCCTCGGGGCCTTATACAGCCTGTCCGACTTTTTTGGAACTGCCAGGATTGAGGCTGGATGCATCCAGGTGGTTCTAGTAAGGTCCTGGAATGTATCGACTAAAGGAGGGATAACCAGAGGCTTTGGCTCCTTTTGCCTCAGGTACTTAACCAATCTCCGGCGTTCTGGATCCAGGTCCTCCGTGTCCCACTCGTTGGAGGCCTGGATGTGCCTCATGACATCCATAAAGGTAGGATCGTCCGGAGGCGAGCGAGGCTGGTCCTTCTCTCCCGGAGAGCACTTCAGGCTGAGAGAGGAAAAAGAGGTCGACGTTGGGGAGGAGGATCGACTATCCGACTTGGAGTAGTCTGATCCCATCCTATGACCATGCCTTCGTTGACGTCGGTAGCTAGGGGACCGCCCGCCGGTCCGGAAGATCGACCCGTCCCTGGACCGCAACGAGACGACCGGACGCCAGTCAGCGGACCGACGCCGGGAGCTCTCACCTGGAGCGACAAAAGGCTCCTGGAGTGTAACCTAGACCGACGTCGGTCACCCAAATCCCGGGAGCGACGTCGGTGGTCCTGAGACCTTGTGCGGGAACGAGCCCTGGAGGGAGGTGAAGTCTGGCGCTCCGGTGACTTCCCCGGGGAAGACTCACCTCCCGGCTGTGGTTTTCCTGCAGGGTTCTGGGACCGGTGTCTGGGCTGGTGACAGGGAGGACCGTTTGTGGACCTGCCCCCACCAAAAGGAGAAAAGATCCTTGGGCTCATCCTTGGTGAATATTTCAACCACTGGTTTGGGAAGAAGTCTCCGGAACATCGCAGTATAGAGGCTCTCCTGAGGCCCAGGGGAGGAGGACTTGGGCGACAGGGACATCGGTTCCTCCGCGATCGTCCCTCGCCCTCGCCCAGCGCCGGTGTAGGGACCGATAATGGAGTGACGCTGGGGGGGCGCTGGAGAATCCTTAGTCTCCGGAAGCGCGCCTTTAGCAGGCGGCGTCAGTGCCTTAGCAGGTGGGGCTGAAGCAGGCACCTCTAAGGGCTTAGCGATAACCCTTAGCGGGGTCACCTTTGGCTTGGCCGGCTTCTCCCCCGAAGGGCCAGCCTTAGCCTGAGGAGTCTTCGGAGGATCTCCAGAACCCGAGGGACGGGCCTTTTTGGGAGATGGCCGCGAGGCGCGAGCGCGACCGTGACTGGGACCTGTGACAGGACCGACTATGGTCCTTGCTGTGGCGCTTCTTCTCCTTCCGCTTCCCCTCCGAGGAGTGCAGATCCATCTTCTGCTCCAGCAGGTAGGCCTTAAGGGCCTTCAGGTGGCGGATGCGAGTCCGGCTGGTAAAGGCCTGGCAATCTGCGCAATTGGCGGTGTTGTGGTCCGGGCCAAGACAAAAAACGCACCGCCGGTGGCCGTCCTTCGCGGGGATCTGCCTCCTGCAGTCACACTTGTTTAAGTGTTCAGGAGATGCCGACGCCTGAGAAAACATCGAACTCGGCCGGGAAAAACGGCTGACGCCGGTACTCGAAAAACAGAGCTGAGAGCAAGGAAAACAATGCTCTAAAGCGGGTAAAACAACCGACGGGCAGCGGACTGACGTTGGGTACCAGAACACGAGACAATCCGTAGAAAACTGAAGAAAACTGATGAATAAGTGTTGACTGGAGATCAAACCTTTAGCTGCAACTGCAAGCAGAAGCTGTTCCTTCGACTTCACGTGCAGGATGCGGCGGGAAAGAACTGAAGTGGAGCTTGGTCCGCCCCCTCTTGTACCCTGACCGACGTTGGGCCGGGGCCGGCGTTGGGGGCAGTCCCTGTTGTGTATTGCTGGCAGAAGTTTCACCGGAGGGTCCTAGTGCCTGCGGCATAGTCTTGATTGTAACAGCCTGCTGCAAGAGCTCCCACTCGAAGTAAGATATGGAAATTACATACCTACCGTAATTCTGATCTTTCTGTGTATCTTCACCATTCATCACCTTTGGGTACTTGACTGGAGGTCAAGACCCCGTGGGAGTTGGTTTTTTTTTTGGATGGGGGGAGTTGACGCACCATCGGCGCCGCTCTCAAGGCTGACACACTGCATGGCGCTCATGGGTTGGCCGTTAGGTGTTGTCGACTCCGCCCTCCCACCAGTTCTGAGTCGCCGTAGATGTTAGAAAAGGGTTGGAGGGTGTGGCAAGGAAGTCCAAGAGACAGACAAAGGAAAAGATATATAAACTAAAAGGAGAAATAAACGACTGAGAGGCCAGAACAAGTTTGAAGACTAAGGGGATTGGGAAGGGGCCCCAATCTCTGGAAGCAGAATAGGAGGAGGGAGGGAGGGAGGGTTAAGGATTTTTAGAAGTAAGAATAAGAGTGAGCGGGAAGAAAGACAGGAGAAAACGGAAATTACGTACCTACCGTAATTCTTGATCTTCTTGGACGAAGTCTCCACCACTCATTCACACTGATGGGAACTACGGCGCTAGGACCCAGTGGGAGAAAACTTTTTGCAGGAGGGCCAGTGCCAGAGATGGAGCCGCAAGCCTCGGCTCATGCAGCAATGACTATCTCGGCGTCGACCCTCCAACCGCCTCAGTACCTCCCCCCCCTACCCCCGAGGAGCTGCAGCGTAACTAACCTAGAAGGGTAGCCTAACAAAAACCGGACATAAGATAGTCCAGATGACCCTTATAAGAAGGGTCAACAAAGAAGTCTTCACAGCCTAAAGATGGAGAGAGTGAAGACCAACAACAGAGGTGAGCTTGGGGGATGGTGGGTGGGCGTGTGAATGAGTGGTGGAGACTTCGTCCAAGAAGATCAAGGATTAAGGTAGGTACGTAATTTCCATATCTTCCTGGACATAAAGTCTCCACCACTCATTCACACTGATGGGAGAGTACCGAGCTAATAATCCCCTGAGAGGGCGGCAGGAGAGACCAAGAGCTCACAAATTTAGGACAGAAGTCCATTAAGGATGGTTCTGCCAAATGAAAGATGTCGCCTGGCATGGATATCCAGGGCACAGTGCTTGACGAAAATAAGCACTGAGCTCCAGGTAGCCACGTTGCAAATATCTGCAATGGGCACATTGCGAATTTCCGCCAGAGATGCCGCGACTGCTCTAGTAGAGTTAGCGTACACTCTGCCCTCCAGCTTAACCTGCGCCATGGAATAACAGTGGCGAAGGCATGCCACCAGCAATGCTGAAATGCATCGGATAGCGACAGGTTGACCCAGCCGGGTCTCACTGAAGGAAACAAACAGTTGTTGAGCTTTACGAATTTGTTTTGTTCCATCTAAATAGAAATGCAGAGCTCTTTTGAATTCCAAAGAAAGAAGGGTACGCTCCCCTTCATTTTGGAAGTTCCCAAAGTAAGTAGGTAGGGCTAAAGGTTGGTTTAGATGGAATTCTGAAACAACCTTGGGGAGAAACTTAGGATGGGTCCTAAGAACTACTTTGTCCTTATGAAACACAGTACACGGTGGATCTGTGACCAAGGCATGTATTTCAGAGACCCTGCGGGCCGAGGTAATGGCCACCAGGAAGGCCGTTTTCCAAGTGAGAAATTTCAGCTCACGGGTAGCTAGAGGCTCGAAAGGCTTTTAAGTGAGCATGTCTAGTACAAGATTAATGTTCCAGGCTGCGACTGGATGTCTGATAGGAGGTCTGGTATGCAGAATACCCTTAAGAAACATCTTAACTACTGGTAACTGAGCCAGTGACAAGGAAAGTACTGGTTCATGATAAGCTAAAATGTCACAAAGGTGAACTCTGACTGTAGAGTATTGTAGACCTGAATTTGAGAGGTCTAAAAGGTACTCTAGAACTTTATTTGGTGGGCAGGAAAAAGGATTCAAAGAGGATTTTGCACACCAGAGAGAAAAACGCTTCCATTTGGCTATGTAAGTTTTTCTAGTAGCTGGATTGTGCGCAGCCAAGAGAATATCTGAAACTCTCCGAGAGGCATTGAACCTGTTCACTTCTATCTCTTCAGGAGCCAAGCGTGAAGGTGAAGCGACGTCAGACTGGGGTGGACTACAGGCCCCTGGGTCAGAAGATTCGTCTGAAGGGGAAGCGCTTTCGGAGGGGTTTCTGACATACTGTTGAGTAACGGAAACCATATCTGTCGAGGCCAGAAGGGAGCAATGAGGATCATTTTGTCCCCCTGGGACTCGAATTTGAGAAGAACCCTCCGAATTAGTGGAAGAGGAGGAAAGGCGTATAGGAAGCATCTTGTCCACTGCAGCCTGAACGCATCTTGACAGAAAATGCCAGGCCCTGGATTTCTGGAGCAGTAGAGAGGCAGTTTTGTGTTGAGTGGGGATGCAAAAAGGTCTAGGTCTGGAGTTCCCCACTCTGCGAATAGTGACTGAACTTCGATTGAGTTTAGAGACCACTTGTGAGGATCTGTCTCTGTTCTGCTGAGACGGTCTGCCAGTTCGTTCTGCACTCCCGGCAGGTAGACCACTTGAATTAGAGCCTTGTGTTCTAGGCACCATTCCCACACTCTCATTGCTTCCCTGCATAAAGGGTGAGAGTGTGCACTGCCCTGCTTGTTGATGTAATACATCACTGCTTTGCTGTCCGTTTGAAGGAGAATGTTCTTGTGACAGAGAATGTCCTTCAAAGCCCGGACTGTGTAAAGGACGGCTCTCATTTCTAGGACATTTATGTGAAGCTGGGACTCATCCTGAGTCCACATACCTTGGGTGTGGAGATTTTGACAGTGAGCTCCCCACCCCATCAGGGATGCGTCCGTGGTAATGGAAAGCTGATGATCCAGGGGAGCAAAGGGATACCCTTCCAGAAGATTGTCCTCTTGCGACCACCAGGTGAGCGACCTCTTCAGGGGTTCTGTCACCTTGATGAGAAAGGACTGGGGGTGAGTGGTTGGGGACCACTGAGTACTGAGCATCCATTGAGAGGTTCTCATGTGGAGGTGAGCTAGGGGTATAGTGAAAACCGAGGATGCCATGAGACTGAGCATCCGTTGCATTGAGATAGCTCGAACCGAGCTGTTCTCTCTGATGTATCGGGCCATCTGCAGGATATCGCTCCTTCTGTCCTCTGGTAGAAAAGCTTTCACACAGGAGGTGTCGAGAAGAGTTCCTATGAAAAGGAGCTTCTAGGAGGGCTGCAACCGCGATTTCTTGAGATTTAGCAGGACTCCCATGGACATGAAAAAGTTCGAGGCCGTGGCTACAGCGTCGAGAGTTCCTTGCCTGGAACAGCTTGCTAGAAGCCAGTCGTCTAGATATGGAAACACTAGAATTCCGATCTTTCTAAGGTGCACTGCGAGAATTGCACAACACTTTGTAAAAACTCGCGGCGCTGAGGATAGCCCAAAGGGCAGGACTCTGAACTGATAATGCCGGCCCAAAGCCACAAATCTTAGGTATTTGTGATGCTTTGGGTGAATAGGAATATGCTGGTAAGCATCCTGCAGGTCAAGGGAAACTAACCAGTTGTGTTGATGAAGCAAAGGTAGCAGGGTTCCTAGCGAAATCATTTTGAACTTTTCCTTGGGAAGAAATTTGTTCAATTTTCTGAGGTCCAAAATGGGGCGCATGCCCCCGGTTTTCTTTGGGACTAGAAAATGATGGGAGTAGAACCCTGTGTTCCGTTGTACTATTTCTACTGCCCTGTTGTTCAGAAGGCCTTTTATCTCAGAAGCGAGAAGCTCTGACTGAAGTATTGACAGCCTGGGCTGACGTTTGGGGGGGGGGGACGATCCAGAGGGGTCTCTGAAAGATTGAGGGAACACCCCTCACGGATTATCCGGAGGACCCATTTGTCTGAAGTTATGGACTTCCACCGGTCGTAGAACTGAGTCAGATGACCTCGCACTGCAGAGAAAGAGTCCCCCTTGGGCAGCTGAGGTGGGACTTGGGCCAGAAACTCAGAAGGCGGCACTTGGCGCTTTGGGTCCTTGTGCTTTCTGTTGCATTTTCTTTTGAGGCTGGGGACTTGTTTTTTTATTAAAACCTCCCCTGCCCTTGCCTCAAAAGGACTGACGGTTGTGAAACTGACACTTATTAACACCCCCCCCCTCCCGAGAAGGGGCGGGAGCAGGTCGAGCCAATTTAATGGCAGATCTAGTCTTTTGTGTGGCCTCTAGAGCTTGCGCTATACGAGGACTGAAGAGATACATACCATCGAAGGGTAACGCCATGACCTGTCGCTGGGCATCATTCGTGAAGCCTGAAGTGCGCAGCCAGAAGTGACTGCAGGCTGCCGCTCGGGAGGCAGTACTGAAAGCATCCATAGCTGCTTTAACTGGCTGGTTGTTGGACTTGATACCCCTGGTTATGGTTTGAAGAAGCTCTGAATTAGTGTCTGACGCCGGTAGAGCTTCTACCAATTGTTTGAGCAAATGCCAAAGAACATACTTATATTGAAAGAAATAACCCTGGTAGCTGTCAATACGCATACCCAGGGTGGACGCAGCAAAGACTCTCTTACCTAAAGTATCTGTCTTATGAGATTCTTTGTTTATAGGTTGGGCTGCAGTAGCCTGAGGAAGGACGACCTTATCATTCTCTGCAAAGACTACAATAGGGTCCTCAAAGGCTTGGGAGGCCAAAATGGGTCGATCCTTGGGAGCCACGTACTTTCTATCTATGGATTTAGCCACAGAAGGAAAGAGAGTGGGATTATTCCATACCATTTGAGAAAGCATCTCAAAGGAGGGCTGTACCAAGGGAGTTAAATCCATAGGGATCTCCGGGACATGAAGGTATTGGAGTCTTAAAAGCTTCCCAGGATCGATATCTGTAGTCTGGAGAGAAAGAGTGGAATTGACATTTTTCAGCAGAGACTTAAATGGGAGGTCCTCGACCACAGGCTCTGCAATAGG
The DNA here is from genome assembly GCA_016271365.2 of Neoceratodus forsteri. Lineage (NCBI taxonomy): Eukaryota > Metazoa > Chordata > Ceratodontiformes > Ceratodontidae > Neoceratodus > Neoceratodus forsteri. The sequence continues at coordinate 1,055,977,774 of CM028130.1, read as the reverse complement.
ATTAGATCCTGTTCCTTCCACGTCATCACCCAGCCTATGGTCTGGGTCAGGCTCAATATCATCTCCTGACAGCCCAGGAGGGACTGTATGGACAGGAAAGGAGTGAAAATCAGAAGGAAAAGAAGAATGAAAAGGGTTGGAAGTCGAGAAGCCCTTAAGACTGGTAGATGTCACATCAAGCCTCGGCGCTGAAGAACAGCACGGCGCCGACAGAGTCCCCGGCACAGAGGATGGCGCTGAAAAGCCACACGGCGCCGACAAACCCAACGGCACCAAGGACGGCGCCGACAGACACATCGGCACCGGGGACGGCGCAGAGCTACCGGACGCCAACGGCACCGAAACCACCACAGGGCTCCGAAAACTAGGATTTGAGGAGAAAGAAGGAAGACAACCAGGAGATAGAGGAATCAGTGTGGCCCCCTGCGCTGTAGCCATGTGAGGGGCAAAACACCTGAGCGCAGAGTCGACGGCACTGAGGAAGGCAATGCACGACTAGGGAGGCCCAACCACCCTACCCGATCCCCCGAAGAGCCCGAGGGCCCCGGAGTGACCGGGCCAGGCAGATGGACCAACCTCTGAGCCCACTGCTCCATCAGAGCGGCCCACTGATGAAACTGCTCATCTGAAGCCCTACCAGAAGGCGGGGAAGGGCTCCGATGTCGAAGAGGTCGGTGACCAGAACCAGAAACCAGCGACTCCAAAGGAGGAGACTGGCAACTGACCCCAATGACTGACTGTCGACGTGCAGACATACCAGAGGGTGACCTCGAGTGATGCCTTCTCTATTTTGACCTGTGGGCCGAAGAAGAGCTCAAGGCCAAATGGTGCCGAGAATTAGACCTTTTTTTTTATGCTTCCGGGGGGACTGCCCCTCCCCTCGGGCATTGGACCGTCCGTTGTCAGACCCCACCCCCCCCCGGAGAGGGCGGCGGACCAGACCCAGCCCGGCTGACTAAACATCTTTCATACAAAGTCTCCCTACCATCACCTGACCCGCTCATGGTCGACTCAGTCAATGTAGGCTGAGACTTCTTTCTTTAATAAGAATAAATTATAGTAAGCGGTACTTACTTGAGATATACTACAAAATAATGAACTGAAAACTATACTGCTACTTTGAAGTTTGACTCCGAGGCTCGTGGTGCCACTCCTCACGGCTCCATCTCTGGCACCGGCCCTCCTGCAAAAAGTTTGCTCCCGCTGGGTCCTAGCGCCTTCGGCATAGTTCCCATCAGTGTGAATGAGTGGTGGAGACTTTATGTCCAGGAAGATCATACCCTGTAACCTTGACCTGTCTCCAGTTTGTACAGGAACTGCGAAGGAGTAGCCAAGAGGCTAACTGCCAGAATTCAAGGCACAGAATCACTGGCAATAACTCCCACAAAGCAGAATCTGCTATTCTGCAAGAAAAGACAGGATACAGGGATATCTCAATTTAAAAAAAAATATCTGGATGAATATATATGGGTGATAAGAAATATGAATACCACCTCTGAACAGGTGGCAAGTTCAAAAAAGGGCCTTGGCTCACTGAATTTGAATCCCCTTCTGTGAACCTATGAGCCCTCAAAAGGAGATTTTGGTGTAAGAAACCTAGTTTTTTAAATTAATTGAGGTTATGTCCAAAGGACAAGGAAATCAAAGGATTGACCGGGAGAAGGGGAGAAGGAAAGAAAGGAGGGCAACTGCCAACCCCCACCATACAGGGGTGGAGCCGAAGCACTGAAGGAGTGCCCCGTATCCTGCCCACTCTGCCACTAAAGAAAATTATCCCCCTATATGCCCCAGTTTACCCTACACCTGACTAACAGAAAGGAAGGGGGCAAGGATGGGCACGGGGGGAGACCCAGAGACTGAGGCCCCACGGAGATGGAGGGTGGGATTGTGATGAATGGTGAAGATACACAGAAAGATCAGAATTACGGTATGCGTAATGTATCGATATCTTACCTGTCAAAACTTCACCATTCATCACCTTGAGTGAGTCGAGCCCCGAAGGGCTTTTAAACCTAAGGGCTGGTCCCTTAGCTCTCAGTCGATGACACACTAAGAGGAGAACCTTCATGGGTCTGGAGAGGCTGGAGAGGCCGGACAGTGAGACGGGGACCCCCCGGAGGGGGTAGAAAGTTGCCCCGACAGACCCTGTCTCACCCTACGGGAGAAAAGATAGGTTCTCTGGTGAGTGGAGTTAATCACCCTACGCTGGGCCAAGGGTGACAACCGGGAGAGACGTAGCCATGCTGTCTGCCTAGTGCAGATCGCTGTCCCTACGACCCTGGTAGCTACCTCATTGGCGTCATATGATTCCCTTGCTTGGTGCCTTGCTAGCTCCAGGCCACATGCAGAGAGTGCAATGGCTTGTCTGGTTTGCTCCGTGTCAGGCATCAAAGCTAGGAGTTGACCTAGCCTGGACCACAAGAACCTGTCATAGGATGCATAGTGGGCCTGATGTGCTGCAATAGAAAGCAGCAACCATGCCGAGTAGAATGTCCTCCTCCCCCAGAAGCCAAAATCTAAGGAATCTTGATCTGGGGGCCGGTCATGGTGCAAGGCGCGAAGCCCATCTTAATGTGTCAATCCTGACTGGGGATGAGGAATGGGACCTGGAGACCCGGGGCACAATACTGCTGGCAGAGATCCCTAGGGGCTGGGACTCTGGAAAAGGGTCTCTGCCAGGAGCACAATGACACCTCCCAAAAGAGAGCAGGCCAGGGGGGCACCACAAGGGTGTCCACACTGAAATCACCCAGAAAGGCATGCGTCGAGTGCTCCAGATTGTGTTGAGTGGGTGGGGTGATGCACAGGTCCTCCAACATCCTCACAAGGAATCGCTGGTACTCGGCAAGATCAGCAGCTGGAGAGATGTGGACAGATGGCTCCTCTCCTCCAGAAGAGGGGGATGACGAGTTAGAGGACCTCTGAAGTTCAGTAGCAGACTGCTCAGGGGAAGGTTGAAAAACCTGTCTCTCCATAGCCCTGACGTAAGTGGGAAATTGAGCAGCCACCGCTCTGAACTGCTCCCAGGAGAGAGGACCGCTAGGACCAAGAATACCCAGGAGCACAGGAGAATGTGGCAGAGAAGTGGGGGCAGAGCAGACAACAGAAATCGGCTGACCTCCGCCTGGGCTAGGGAGCACACCAGAAGCCCCAGGGAAAGAAGGAGCTCTGGAAAACTCCACAGCCGACAGCTGATCAACCAAACTGGAACTCCCTAGGCTGCGCCCTGACGAATCCCCCCCGTGAGGTGACTGGGGCCATGTAGATCCAGAAGGACGGTCCCCTACCTCCAAAGAACGGGGCCTTCTTGAGGAAACCAAAAGGGAAAGGCGGAGATCTGCGCTACGGCTTCCCCAGAGCCTGGGTGGGTTCCAGAAAAAGGCCGCCGCACAGACCCCATACCTCTCGACCCCTCAGAATCAGAGTACCTTCCTCCTCGAGAGAGACAGCCAAGGTAGCTGGCAGCCCTGGTCGACCCCCGAAGGAGCTATCCAGGGAACAGCACCCTCCCCTCCTGTGGGTGCTCCGATCGGCCCCAAAGTTGGGCGATCCAGGAACATCACGCGAGGGGGTACCACCACTGAGGGATCAGAGAACCCTCCGAGACCAGGCTGCAGAGAAATGAAAATTACGTACCTACCGTAATTCTTGATCTTCTCTTGTATCTTCACCATTCATTACTTCCTGGGTGTAAGCCGGAGGCGCACACTCGCCACGGGCTTTTTTTTTTTTTTTTTTTTTAAAGCTCACCAGCGGCGCCCGCTCGAGTGGCGCCATAGCGCGAGGGCCTGCTAGTAGCGACCTCACTCCTCCAACTCAGTTCTGTGAGCCGGAGAGGCAAAAAGCGAAAGCATAGAAAGAGAGATAGCGAGGCAAGATAGCCAAGGGATAGCAAAGTAAGGAAGAATGAACTGAAAAAGGAATAAGCCGATGGAGAAAGGACAGAGGAGATAAGAGCATTCCTAACCTAGGGATCGCAGGGCCTCCTTACCTGGGCGACTCTAGGAGGAGAGAGAAGGAAGGTAATGAGGAAGAAAGAAGAAGAAGAAGAAGAGAAGAGAAAGATGGGATGTTGAAGGGACCAGAATGCCCAATGAGCATAGTTAGCTGAAAGCTTAAGGCTCGATTAGCAGGGAAGCAAGAATCCCCGGTGATAGAGCTGAAGAGAAGGTTCACCGAACCCGCTAGACAGACTCAGGAGGGCATAGTCCTCGTCCTCAACATGCCATGGTCCTGATTCCCACTTCGGCTCCTGGCCGAGAAAAGGCCCTTAACTGGAGGACACCCGGTAGAAAGGATAAATCCCAGGCAGCATGTAAGAGCTGCTCAAAGGTTTAGAAATGGAAAATCTAGGCCTTTCAGGCGGTTTATAGGTATTGAAATGGAACTCAGTCGGACTTGCCAAGGCAGGGCCAGAGGTTTGGCTGGCGAAGATTGGTCATGGTCAGCACTGCTTCTCTGCAAACTGTCCAGGAAGGACACTTGAAGGGAAAAACAATCATCAATATTATTATAAGAAATAATTTTCTTTGCCTTTGTTTTTTTTTTTTTTTTTTTGATAGAGCATAACTTGTAGGCTTAGGAGCATGACTCTAAAAGCCAGAGATTGCCTTACAGCAGTGGGAGAGAGTTCCCTCAGTTTTTTCCCCCCCTTTTTTTTTAAGGAAAAATAATCGTACCCGTTCCTCTGCTCTGCAAGGCAAGAATAAAGGGGGGGGTTTGTGATTCTAGGCTTAACAGCTGGTAGCAGGAATTCGGGATTAAAACTGTATAGACAGAGTCAGGCAAAAACCCCCAGAAGTATCTCGCCAGAAGGTATGGCAAGAGATAGTTGTGCAGCCTGATCACCACACCTCAATTCTAGGAAAAACGTCCCAAGAATCTTAGAGTAAATAATTTTTCTGGATAGAAATAAGGGCCCCCTCCCTAAAAAATATATATATATTCTTTTTTTTTTTTTTTTGGAAAAATTGGAGTAATTTTTCCTCTTTTTTTTTGCAGAGAGAGGAAGGAGACGGGAGGGGGAGAAGCCACAGGAGGAGGCCACTGAGGGGATGGTGGGGGTAAGTAATGAATGGTGAAGATACAAGAGAAGATCGAGAATTACGGTAGGTATGTAATTTTCATATCTTCCCTTGTCAATCTTCACCATTCATTACCTCCTGGGTGAGTACCAAGCTCCTCTCCCCCCCGGGGGGGGCGGGGAGAGGTAAAATACCCTGAGGAAACAAGACCCCCAGCCTCCTGTTGGTGAGAAACAGAAGGAGAAGACCCTGGCTTATTCAGAAAAGCCTAAGTGGGAGAAGAGCTAGGAGGTGCCTCCCGAGGACGAGGAGACGGAGAGAGCCCCTGCAAAAGTCTCCTAGCTCTAGAGGAGAAGAGACGGGTCCCCTGGAAGGCGGAGCGAATCACCCTACGCCGGGCCAGGGGTGACAACCTAGAGAGACGGAGCCATGCCATCCGCCTGATGCAGATCGCTGTCCCCGCAAGCCTGGAAGCCACCTCATTGGCGTCGTAAGATGCCCTTGCTTGGTGTCTTGCCAGCTCTAGGCCTACCGCAGAGAGGGCAACGGCTTGTCTGGTTTGCTCCGTATCAGGCATTGATGCCAACAGCTGGGACATCATCGACCACAAATGCCGGTTGTAAGCAGCGTGGTGAGCCTGATGAGATGCAATACAGGCAACCGCACGAGAAGAAGAGAACACTCTTAGCCCCAGCGGTCGAACTGGAGAAGTCCGGATCCGGTGGCAGTCGTGCCATGGCAGCGGCCCGCGAAGGAGTGTCCAGGTAGACCAAACTAGAGGGGGTTGGGAAGGGTACCTAGAGACTCTGAGGGTGCACAATACCACGCTGACAGTCAGCCGGGCTGGAGAAGAAGCGGCTGGGGACTGCTAGGACCGGACAGACGCCTCCTGGAAGGGGATAGGCCAGGATGGTACCACTAAATGCTGGGCACTGAATTCACCGAGGAATTCGCTGCCTGCTCGGGTATTGTCTCTCCAACATAGGAAATCCAAAGATCCCTCACCATCCTCGAAAGGAAACACTGATATTCCGTGAAATCAGCATCGGAGGAGAGATGAGCAGGGGGTTCCTCTCCCTCAGAGGAGGGAGAGGAGGATGATGGGGAGCTGGAATGTCCAGAGGACTCTTTGCGGTGGGGAGAGTCAAAAGACCGCTCATGCATGCATCTAACATATGAGGGAAGGCCGCCAGAGAACCTCTGAACTGCTCCCAGGATAACGGACCCGTAGGGACCGACATGGCCTGGGAGCGGGGTGGTGGAGGCAGAGATGGAGAGAGGCACCCGAGGAGGCAACAGCCTCTGCCAGGGCTCTGGAATCCGGGAACGGAGCCCCTAGCTGGAGGGGTCCCGACAACAGACCAGGCCGCAGAACGGAACTCTGGGGAAGCGGAGCCTGGAAGAGCCCAGGGAGAACCTCCCTGTGACGCACGCCGACTGCATGGATCCAGAAGGCAGCCCGCAGAATGCCGCCGAGGGCACCCTAGAGCCCCGGGCGGGAGGGGCGGGTTCGCACTACGGCTCCTGGCCACCCCGAGGTGGCCAAAGAAGACCGAGCGCCAGACCCTCTGCCCTCAACCCCTCGGACTCTGAGAGGCCCTCCTCCTCGACAGCAGCGCCCCTGTCTCCAAAGGGGCAACAGCACCGGGGGTAGCTGTCACCGGCCTCCGGAGAGGGGAGCCTCCCCCTCCGTCACCCCCACGCCTGCCCCCTGGGACCCCCGGCCACCCCCAGCCGGGGAGCCCTCAGGAGACGACGGAAGGGGGGGACAGAGGGAGGGGCCCGCTGCGCCGCCTGGTACCTCTAGCCACAGGGGACCCAGACCCCGAAGAGTGGGGGTGCCAGGATGGGTCCACGTCTGAGTCATCGTCCTCCAAGGACGAGACCAGCTGGACCTCAATGCTGGCCACCCCAGGGGTCCCAGAGGCCACGGTGCCGCGAATGGCACCGGTACCAACGCGCGCCCGCCGCTCCCCCAATGCCGGCAGCAGCCAGGCCCGACTCCCAACCCCCCACGGCGCCGGCAGGACAAACGGCACCGCTCCCGGTGCCGGAAACCGACCTGGCGCAGTGAGGAGGCAAGACCAGGCCCATGGCGCCGCCAACGGCGCCGAGAGGCGAGGCAGCACCGCTGACGGCGCCACCATGACCATCGGCGCTGCGAACGGCACCGAGGCCCAAAGCGGCACCGCCAACAGCGCCGCCATGATCACCGGCACCGCGAACAGCGTCGGGATCCAAAGCGGCGCCACCAATGGCGCCGCCTCGATCACCGGCGCCGCGAATGGCACCGGGATCCAAAACGGCGCCGCTTCGATCACCGGCACCGCGAACGGCGCCGGGATCCAAAACGGCGCCGAAAGGCGGCGTCGAGGGTCCACCGGTGCCAGGCCCAAAAGTCGAGGGCCTCGACACAGGGGGAGCCTGCACCTCCGAGGAGGTGACTCCTGAGGCGGTGTCGGCGTCGCGGCCCCGGGAGGGACTACGACGCTCCCCCAACACCGCAGAAGGGGCCTCCTCCTCGGCAAGAAAAGACGAAGAGACCCCCTCCTCCTCGGACCGTATAGGCCCGGAGGGGACCCGGGAAGGGCCTGAGACCTACCTGAGAATCCCTTGAGTGACGCCGCCCCGAAGGTCGGCGGGTCTTGCCGAGCTTGAACGCTGGATTTCAAGACACGGGCGTCCATAGAGAAACAGGCGTCGCATTAATCCATGTCATGGTTGGGTCCCAGGCAACGAAGACAAATGTCATGCCGGTCCGAGACGGAGAAATGCCGGCCACAGGAGCACTGACGCATAGGGGCGCGGCCCGTCTTAGAAAAACGCTTAGCTCCGGAACCGGACATAACGTGAAACTAATGAGAAAAAACAATAGGAAAACACACCCGGCACCGCTTTAGAAAGAAAAGGAACAGTCTTACCGGTTGGCGTCGAGTGTGTGGAAAAGAGGAGTCGCTGACGCAGTCGAAAATACAAACGCTCCGTGAGCAGGTGCTGCCTCGACGGCAGGAGAAACAGAACTGAGTTGGAGGAGGAGTCGGTCGCTACTAACGGCCGCCCCTCGCGCATGACGTCACTCTCGGCGCGGTGCATTGCAAGCTTTTTTTAAAAAAAAGCTCCTCGTGACGAAGTGCGGCCCTCCGGCTTACACCCAGGAAGTAATGAATGGTGAAGATTGACAAGGGAAGATATGGAGGCCTGCACCACTGCCTGCTGGTCAGCACCCTGACCCTGGTTCCAGGAGTCACTGCCCGCTCCCCAGAGGGGGGCTGGCCCTGGTCTATCGAGGACACTACCAAGGTGTCCACATAAGGAGTCAACTCCAAGAAGTCTGACTCAGAGTCCAACTCCTCCTCCGAAGAGGTGGAGACCGAAGTTCTGTGCCAAACAGTGCGTGGACCCCCGCTACCATCCCGACTGAAAAGGGCACCAGAAACCGAGACTGCACCAGAGTCAGTGCCGACATCCACAACAGCACCACGAATGCTGCCAGAAGAGGACATGGCTTCAACAATGGCAGCAGCCTCAGAGCCGGAGCCTGTCACGGCGCTGTCTTGGCCCATGGTGCCGCAAGCGGCGCCTAGATCAGAGACTGCGCTGATGACAGCCCTGAGAACGGCGCCAAGGTCGGAGGCCCCCACGGCACCAACCTGCCCCACAGTGCCAAGAGCGACGCTGAGGACAGAGACGGCGCCGACGATGGCCCCGACCGCCGCCTCGGGCGCCACAGACGGTGCCCGAGCTCAAACCCCATGGCGCTGCGTGTCCATGCTCGAGCCCACGAGCAGCTCCAGAACAGGTCACAGCACAGTGCTCAACCACGGTGCTGTGGACAATGCCAGGGATGGCACCTTAGAGCCTCCCATGGCGCTGCTAGCACTATCAGCACCGTGAACAGCACCGACAGCAGCAACTGCGCCAATGACAGCGCCATCAGGGCCCACGGCGCCACGAATGGTGCTGAGGCCCAAGACAGCACCGACAGACGGCGTCGAGGATGGCGCCGACCCAGGCCTTCCGAGCCGCAGGTACGACACCAGGAGAGCCTTCACCCCCGAAGGGGTGATTGCCAAGGCGGTGCCTCCCGCCTGTCCCCCGGGGGGGACAGACTGGGCCTCCTGCACCGTGGAAGAGGCCTCTGCCATGGCTAGGCTAAAAGAGGCAGAGGCCCCCTCCCCCTCGGTCCGTACAGAACCAGGAGGGGAACCGGAGGAAAGGCCGAGGGAATGCAGCTTGGCCCGATGTGTGTGTGCCCGTCCCCCAAAAGTCGGTGGAGCTCGTCCCACTTTCCACGCGCATTGCTTGATGACACGGCAGTCCATGGAGAAGCAGGCGTCGCATGAATCCATGTCATGTAGCGGGCCAAGACACGCGAGACAACGGTCATGCTGGTCGGTGACGGAGTACTTATGGCTGCATGGGCACCGACGCATAGGGGGCCATCCCGTCTTCAAAGTTTTCTTGTCTCCCCCCCCGACCAAGACATGACCTACTGAAAAAGAACACCAAACAAGACCCGACGTCGCAAAATAAAATAAGGAACAGTCTTACCAGGCGACATCGAGTAGGACGAACAGAACCGGCAGGATACTTGGAGCCGACTGACTTTGACACGGAGTCAATAAACGGAGTCGAAACTGCGACACGAAGGCTTCAAAAGGTAGGCCTCTCAGAGAGATTTTCTTCACCAGCTTCCCACGAGGTGACCTCGATGGCGGAGTCGACAACACCGAACAACCAACCCACGGGTGCCACGCAGTCTCCTCAGCCTCGAGGCAGGCGCGATAGTGCATCAACTCCGCCCATCCCCAAAAGGCAGCTCCCTGCGTCATGACCTCAGGCCATCATCAAGGATTTACGTGGTGAAGATTGCCACAGATCAGATCTACGGTAGGTACGTAATTTTCATATCTTGTCTGTGTCAATCTTCCCCATTCATCACAGGTGGGTGATTACTGAGTCCTGCTGAAGGGGGCCCAGAACCTCCCTAAGGGACAAAGTGCCTCAGCCTCCAGTGGGGAGAACACTAGAGGAGAGTAACCCTAGCAGGCCTGGCTAGGCCTGAGGCTGGTCTGGGTGAGGCAAGGTTCTCCTAGCAGAAGAAGGAAGGTGCCCCTGAAGCTCTTGCCTCACCCTACGGGAAACAAGATGGGTTCTCCATAGAGAGAAGGTAGTCACCCTACGCTGGGCAAGGGGTGACAACCGGGAGAGACAAAGCCACGCCGTTCGCCTAATGCAAATTGTTGTCCCCACCAACCTGGAAGCCACCTCTTTGGCATCGCACGATGCCCTTGCTTGGTGCCTTGCCAGCTCCAGGTCCCATGCGGTGAGGGCAATAGCCCGTCTGGTTGCCTCTGAATCAGGCAAAGATGCAAGGATTTGACCTGGCAGAGACCACACATGCCTGTTGTAGGCAGCATAGTGGGCCTGATGAGAAGAGATACACAAAAGGAGGCGTGTCGACGAGAAAGCTCTCCTTCCCCAAAAATCCAACTCAGCTAAGTTGGAGTCCAGGGGTCGATCACACCATGGGCTTCTATGCCCTGTGGGTGTGTCCAGGAGAATTACACCCAACAGGGGGTGAGGGAAGGCTCCTGGAGACCAAAGGGGGGCACAATACCTCAGGCGGAGGTCCCTCGGGGCTGGCAGTTGGTTTGAGGGACATCGCCAGTCCCGGTACGATGCCCCCCGAAAGGGATTAGGCCAGATGGGAACCATCAGGTTGGCCGCACTGAACTCGCCTAAGAAGGCGCGCACCGACTGGTCAGTATTGCATTCACCAAGGGTGAAAATATGGAGTTCGTCGAGCAACCCCAATAGGAAGCGCTGACAGCTGGAAAGATCAGCCGCTGGAGATAAGTGGACAGAAGAGCCCTCTCCCTCAGAGAAGGAAGATGAGGGAGCAGACAAGTCCAGAGAGCCAGGTTCTGGCTGCACAGAGGAGTGGTGAAACACCTCCTGGTCCATGGACCGATAATAGGCAGGGAACAGTGTAGCCGTGGACCTGAACTGTTCCCAGGTGAGGGGCCCCATAGGACCGGCGTGACCTGGGAAAGGGGAAAGAGCTGGCAGAGGCAAAGGGACCAGGCACCTCCGAGGAGGGGCACAACCTCTGCCCGGGCTAGGGGACACACCGGGAGACCTCAAAGGAGGAAGAGATCCGGTGATTCCGGCAGATGAAGGCCGCTCAACCGAGCTGGAGCGGCCAGAGCTGAGCCCCAAAGAAGAACTTCCCCTACGAGGCAACTGGGGCTGCATGAGCCCAAAAGGGCAGCCTCCAACCTCCGGAGTTGAGGTCCCTCTCAAGGAGACCTCAGGGGAGAAGATCGGACCAATGCTGCGACTCCTCCCTGACCCCCCACGGGTTCCCAGGAAAGGGTGCCGTCCTGAATCCAACCCCCTCAACTCTTCGGACTCCGAGAGAGCCCGCTTCCTCATAATCAGCTGAGGCAACTGACACCCCACAGCTCCCCCCTGAGAGACAGCCACAGGGGTAGTGCCCTCCCCTACCTGAGGTGCTCCAGCCAATCAGAAGTAGGGTCAGTAAGAAGAAAAAAATTACTCACTGAGTATTTGAGGATTCAGACACCACCGTGGTGATCCTGACTTATCCTGCTGAGAGAGTCTGCCAGTACATTGTCCTTCCCTGGAAAATGTATGGCTGATAGGGATACTTTCATGGAGTATGCCAGGGACCACAGCCTCATTGCTTCTGTGCACAGTGGGGCTGACCTGATTCCTCCCTGTTTGCTGAGTAGTGCATAGTTGTGGTGTTGTCTGTTTTGACCTGCACCACTTTGTTTTGAAGATGGGGGGCAAATGCCTGTAGAGCCAGGTAAACTGCCCTGAGCTCCAGCAAATTTATGTGCAACAGGGATTCTTGAGGAGACTATGTGCCACTTTCTGTATAGTCCAACACCTGTGCTCCCCAACCCAGAAGGGAGTCATCTGTTATAAGGATTAAGGAAAGCTGTTCCTTTAGAAAAGGCACACCTTCCCGAAGGTTGTGCTCGTCCAGCCACCACTGCAGTGACTGTAAACAGGCTGGGGGTGACTGGGACCAGTTTGGACAGTGGGTCTGTCCTTTGTGACCAGTACTGTCTCAAGTGAAACTGAATGTCTCTCATTTGGAATCTGGAACCTAGCACCACTGTGGTGGCAGATGCCGTATGATCCAGAAGCCTGAGGAATTCTTTGGCTGGTTTGGTTTTTCCTAACACAAATGAGTTTGCAATCTGTAGAATGCTGTTCACCCTGTCCTGTGGCAGAAAAGCTCTGCCTAGACTGGTGTCCAGTTCTGCGCCAATGAACTCCAGTACCTGAACTGGTACTTGCTGAGACTTCAGCTCATTTATGAGAAAACCCAGAGACTGCAGAGCAAATTTTGTTAGTGCCAAGGCTTGCCTTGTATACTGCAGAGATCGCCCCACTACTAGCCAGTTGTCCAGGTATGAAAAGACTGACACCCAGTTTTCTCAGAAACTCTACTACCACAGCCAGACACTTTGTGAAAGCCCTTGGTGCAGAAGTTAGGCCAAATGGAAGTGCTGCAAACTGATAATGGCCTGAAGCCAGTCTGAATCGCAAGGACTTTCTGTGAGATGGCCTGAGAGGGATGTGAAAGTAAGCATCTCTTAAGTCTAGAGAGGCTAGCCAATCTCCTTTTTGTAAAGTGGGGATGATTATTGCAAGAGTGACCATTGTGAATTTTGGCTTCAGAATGTGTCTGTTTGGTAGTCTTAGATCCAGTATAGGTCGCCAATCCTCATTTTTCTTCCTTGTGAGGAAGTATCTGGAGTAAAAGCCTTTGCCCCTTTGGTTTAGGGGCACTGGCTCCACTGCTTTGATTGCCAGCAATTGTTTTACCTCTGCTTCCAGTAAAATTCTTTTTGCAGATGTAACTGGTGCAAATGTTCTTGTTCTCAGCTTGGGGAATGATTTGAAGCTGAGTGCCCGACCCTGACTCACTACCTCCAGGACCCACTTGTCTGTGGTGATGGTATGTCAATCCTGGAGGTAGTTAGTCAATCTGCCACCCACTGGTGGTGCTATGACAGGGGATGCAACCTGTACCAGCCTGTCAGGGGTTCTGTGTGGGCTGTGCCCGAGTCTGTGGGGAGGGAGAAGCTCTTTTCATAGCTCTCCTGCCCCTTCCTCTAAAATAGCCCCTAGGCTGCTGTTGTGGCTGTGAAGCCTGAGCTTAGAAAAATGGCATGGGAAAGGATCTCCTACCCCTGCCTAGCCTAATTTGGGACCTACAGGATGCCTCTGAAGAAAAACCATTGTAGGTTCGAAACATGTTAAGCGTTTGTCTGCATTATTTGCCTTTTAAAGTGCAATAAATTGAATTTTGCATGCAAATGCTGTGGTGTCCCTTCTTGGACTGGTGTGTGCAGGAAACCTTGAGTAGATGATTCTGGTGAGTTTCCTAGCACCACATCCTGGTGCATACTCTATGGAGATAGGATGTGGAAGGCCTATCTTTAGAATTACTTCTAAAGGTAGCCTTGTATTCCTCTACCTTTTTCATGTAGGCCTCTGTTTTGTCACCAAATAACGAGTTCTCAAATGGGAAATCCATTGCCTTGGCCTGAGTATCCAAGGTCAGGTTGGTGGCTCTGAGCCATGCAAATCTCCTAAGGGAGACACCTAAAGCCATTAGTCTGGCTGCTGAATCATTAGCGTGTCCACAGCCATGTGGAACTGATATTTTGTGGCATCTAGTGCAGCTCTTGCTGTGTCTAGTAAATCAACTGCCACTTCCCCTGGCACCATGTCAGCCAGGGCTAGAACTGTATTCCAGAGTGCTTTCTGGTACTGCACTGCATAAGTCATGTAATTGGCTTGTCCGGCTATCAAGGAAACAGCCATTTACCCTTTCTTACCCATGACATTCATTTTCCTACAGTCTTTGTCAGGTGGATGGATAGCCAGAGGTATTCTGGCTTTGTCGCAGGCAGCAGCCTGGACTACCCCCTCAGGGTCAGGGTGACTGAAAAGAAAATCAGCTGTGGTCCTATCTAGCTGATATCTCTTATCAACTTTTTTTTATCCACTCCTGGAATCAAAGTAGGAGTTAGGAAAATTTGCAATGCTGCCTTTTTTAACGATTTATGCCTAGGCAAGAACAGGCGTTCTGTGGGGGCTAACCCCTTCATGTCAAGGAATTCTGCTTCCTCCAAATCCTCCTCTGTCTCCTGCACAGGGAGGTTGAGGGTCTCTACCATGCTTTTTATGAAAGCATAATGGGAGGTATAATCCCCTGGTCCCCTGGGAGGAGATCCAAATACCTTGTTCTGCAGAAACCTCTGGATCTATCTGTTTCTCATCAAAATAGGTTTACCACCGTTTAAGAAGCCCAACGTGGGGACATTTCTTACTAAAAATGGAAATTACGTACCTACCGTAATTCTTGACCTTCTTGAATGAAGTCTGCACCATTCATTCACACTAATGGGACTTCACCGGAGGTGCTAGGACCCAGCGGGAGCAAACATTTTTCAGGAGGGCCGGTTCCAGAGATGGAGCTGCGAGGAGCGGCGCCATGAGCCTCTGCTCGTGCGGCAATGACTTTCTTGGCGTCGACCCTCCAACCGCCTCAGTACCTTTTTTTCTGAGGAGGTGCAGCGTAACTAACCTAGAAGGATAGCCTAACCATAAACCGGACATAAGATAGTCTGAAAGACCCGTATGAGAAGGGTCAAGAAAAAAGTCTTCACAGCCTAAGATTAAGGGAGTGAAGACCAACAACAGAGGTGAGCTCGGGGGATGGCGGGTGGGCGTGTGAATGAGTGGTGGAGACTTCATCCAAGAAGATCAAGAATTATGGTAGGTAAGTAATTTCCATATCTTCCTGGACATAAAGTCTCCACCACTCATTCACACTAATGGGAGAGTACCGAGCTACTAATCCCCCGAGAGGGTGGCAGGAGAGAACAAGACCTCACAAATTTAGGACAGAAGTCCATTAAGGATGGTTCTGCCAAACAAAATATGTCGTCTGGCACGGACATCCAGGGGACAGTGTTTGACGAAAGTATGCACTGAGCTCCAGGTAGCCACATTGCAAATATCTGCAATGGGCACATTGCGGATTTCCACCAGGGATGCCGCGACCGCTCTGGTAGAGTGAGCGTACACTCTGCCTTCCAACTTAACCTGTGCCATGGAATAACAGTGGTGAAGGCATGCCACCAGCCATGCAGAAATGCATCTGATAGCGACAGGTTGACCCAGCCAGGTCTCGCTGAAGGAAACAAACAGTTGTTGAGCTTTGTGAAATGTTTTTGTTCCATCTAAATAGAAACGCAAAGCCCTTTTCACGTCCAAAGAATGAAGAGAATGCTCCCCTTCATTTTGGAAGTTCGCAAAGTAAGTAGGAAGGACCAAAGGTTGGTTTAGATGGAATTCTGAAACAACCTTAGGGAGAAACTCAGGATGGGTCCTAAGAACTACTTTGTCTTTATGAAACACAGTATACAGAGGGTCTGTGACCAATGCATGTATCTTAGAGACCCTGCGGGCCGAGGTAATTGCCACCAGGAAGGCCGTTTTCCAAGTGAGAAATTTTAACTCACAGGTAGCTAGAGGCTCGAAAGGTTTTCAAGTGAGCATGTCTAGCACAAGATTAATGTCCCAGGCTGCGACTGGACGTCTGATAGGAGGTCTGGTATGCAGAATTCCCTTAAGAAACCTCTTAACCACTGGTAACTGAGCCAGTGACAAGGAAAGCACTGGCTCATGATAAGCTAAAATGGCACAAAGGTGAACCTTGACTGTAGAGTATTGGAGACCGGAATTTGAGAGGTCTAAAAGATACTCTAGAACTTTATTTGGTGGGCAGGAAAAAGGATTCAAAGAGGATTTTACGCACCAGAGAGAAAAATGCTTCCAAATGGCTGTGTAAGTTTTCCTAGTGGCTGGCTTGTGTGCAGCCAGAAGAATATCTGAAACTCTGCGAGAGACACTGAACCTGTTTACTTCTATCTCTTTAGGAGCCAAGGGTGAAGGTGAAGCGATCTCAGATTGGGATGGACCACAGGTCCCTGAGTCAGAAGGTTCGTCTGAAGGGGAAGCGCTTATGGAGGGGTTTTCGACATATTGTTGAGTAATGGAAACCATATTTGTCGAGGCCAGAAGGGAGCAATGAGGATCATTTTGTCCCCCTGGGACTTGAACTTGAGAAGTACCCTCTAAATTAGAGGAAGAGGCAGAAAGGCGTATAGAAAGCGTTTTGTCCACTGCAGCCTTAACGCATCTTGACAGAAAATGCCAGGCCCTGGATTTCTGGAGCAGAAGAGAGGCAGTTTTGTGTTGAGTGGGGATGCAAAAAGGTCCAAGTCTGGAGTTCTCCACTCTGCGAATAGTGACTGAACTACGGTTGAGTCGAGAGACCATTTCGGGAGGATCTGTCTCTGTTCTGCTGAGATGGTCTGCCAGTTCGTTCTGCACTCCCGGCAGGTAGACCACTTGAATTAGAGCCTTGTGTTCCAAACACCATTCCCACACTCTCATCACTTCCCTGCAAAAGGGGTAAGAGTGAGCACCGCCCTGCTTGTTGATGTAATGCATCACTGCTTTGTTGTCCGTTTGAAGGAGAATGTTCTTGTGACAGAGAATGTCCTTCAAAGCCCAAACTGCGTAAAGGACGGCTCTCATGTCTAAGACATTTATGTAAAGCTGGGACTCGTCCTGAGTCCATGTACCTTGAGTGTGGTGAGTCTGACAGTGAGCTCCCCACCCCATCAGGGACGCATCTGTGGTAATGGAAATGTGATGATCCAGAGGAGTAAAGGGATACCCTTCCAGAAGATTGTCCTCTTGCATCCACCAGGTGAGTGATCTCTTCAGAGGCTCGGTCACCTTGATGAGAAAGGACTGAGGCTGAGTGGTTGGGGACCACTGAGCATCCATTGAGAGGTTCTTATGTGGAGGCATGCTAGGGGTACAGTGAACACCGAGGATGTCGTGAGGCCTAGAATCTGTTGCATCGAGAGTGAGGAAACCGAGCTGCTCTCCCCGATGTATCAGGCCATCTGAAGGATATCGCTCCTCCTGTCCTCTGGAAGAAATGCTTTCACACAGGAGGTGTCCAGAAGAGTTCCTATGAAAAGGAGCCTCTGGGAGGGTTGCAGCTGTGATTTTTTGAGGTTTAGCAGGACTCCCATGGACGAGAGAAAGTGTGAAGCCGTGGCTACAGCGTCTAGAGTTCCCTGTCTGGAAGGGCTTGCTAGAAGCCAATCGTCCAGATATGGGAACACCTGTATTCCGATTTTCCTGAGATGCGCTGCGAGAATTGCACAACACTTTGTAAAAACTGACGGCACCGAGGATAGCCCAAAGGACAGGACTCTGAACTGATAGTGCTGTCCCAAAGCCACGAACCTTAGGTATTTGTGATGCTTCGGGTGAATAGGAATGTGCTGGTAAGCATCCTGCATGTCCAGGGAGGCTAACCAGTTGTGTTGATGAAGCAAAGGTAACAGGGTTCCTAGTGATATCATTTTGAATTTCTCTTTGGGAAGGAATTTGTTTAGTTTTCTGAGGTCCAAAATGGGGCGCATGCCCCTGGCTTTCTTTGGAACCAGAAAGTAATGGGAGTAGAGGCCTGTGTTCTGTTGATCCAGAGGAACTACTTCCACTGCCCTGTTGTTCAGAAGGCCTTGTATCTCGGAGGCGAGAAGATCTGACTGAAGAGCCGACAGCCTGGGCTGTCATCTGGGGGGACGATCCGGAGGGGTCTCCAAAAGATTGAGTGAATACCCTTCACGGATTATCCGGAGGACCCATTTGTCTGAGGTTATGGACTTCCATTGATTGCAGAAGTGAGTCAGACGACCTCCCACCGCTGAGGAAGGGTCCACCTCAGGCAGCTGAGGTGGGACTTGGGCCACAACTCAGAAGGCGGCACTGGGCGCTTTGGGTCCTTGCACCTTCTGCTGTGTTTTCTTTTAGAGGCTTGGGGGCTTGTTTTTGTTAAAACTTCCCTGCTTTTGCCTTGAAAGGACTGACGTTATGAAAGTGGCTGCTTATTAACACCCCCTCGAGAGGGGACAGGAGGAGGTCGAGCCAATTTAATGGCTGACCTACTCTTTTATGTAGCCTCTAGAGCTTGTTCCACTTGAGGGCCAAAGAAATACACACCATCGAAAGGCAATGCCATTACCTGTTGCTGTGCATCATTCATGAACCCTGAAGTGTGCAGCCAGGAGAAATGCCTGCCGCCGCCGCTTGGGAAGCAGTATCGAAAGCGTCCATAGCTGCTTTAACCTGCCGGTTGTTGGACTCGATACCCCTGGTTATGGTTTGAAGAAGCTCTGAATTTGCATCCGACTCCGGTAGAGCTTCAACCATTTGTTTGAGTGAATGCCAAAGGATATACTCACATTGAGAGAAATAGCCTTGGTAGCTGGCAATACACATACCTAGGGTGGAAGCAGCAAAGACTCTCTTACCTAAAATATCTATCTTACGAGATTCTTTGTTAATAGGTCGGGCTGTAGTAGTCTGGGGAAGGACGACCTTATTCTCTGCCAAGACTACAATAGGATCCGCAAAGGCTTAGGACGCCAAAACGGGTCGATCCTTGGGAGCAGCATATTTCCTATCTGTGGACTTAGCCACCGAAGTAATGAGAGCAGGATTATTCCATACCATTTGAGACAGCATCTCAAAGGAGGGCTGTAACAGAGGAGTCAAATACATAGGGATCTCCGGAACATGAATGTATTGGAGTCTTAACAGTTTCCCAGGATCGATATCTATAGTTTGGAGAGAAAGAGTGGAAATCAAGTTTCTCAGCAGAGACTTAAAAGACAGGTCCTTGACCACAGGCTCTGCCGCAGGAACAGATCCTGTTCCTTCCACATTATCACCCAGCCTAAGGTCTGGGTCAGGCTCAATGTCATCTCCTGACAGTCCAGGAGGGACTGTATAGACAGGAAAGGAGTGAAAATCAGAAGGAAATGAGGAAGGAAAAGAGTTGAAGGCGGCGTCTTGAAGGCTGGATGACGTCCTAACAGGCCTTGACGCCGAAGAAACGCACAGCGCCAAAAATATGCACGGCGCTGAGAAGCCACACGGCGCTGAAGACGGCGCCAACAAAGCACATGGCTCCGAGCAAGCTATCGATGCCGAGGGCGTCAAAAACATCCCAAGATTCTGAAAAACAGGATTTGAGGAGAAAGAAGGATGACTACCAGGAGATAAAGGCATCGGTGTGGCCCCCTGCGCCACAGCCGTGTTGGGGGGGGGACACCTAAGTGCAGAGTCAACAGCACCACGTGACTAGGGAGGCTCAACCACCCTACCTGATCTCCCAGGAAGCCCAAAGGCCTCTGAGTGACTGGGCCAGGCAACTGGACCAACCTCCGAGCCCTTTGCTCCATAAGAGCGGCCCACTGATGAAACTGCTCATCTGAAGACCTACCAGAAGGCGGGGTAGGGCTCCGATGTCGAAGACGTCGGCTACCAGAAATAGAAACCGGCGACTCCGAAGGAGGAGACCGGAACTAGCCTCAATAACTGACGCCACGCGCAGAAATATCAGAGGGTGACCTCGAGTGATGCCTTCTCTTCTTGACCCAAGCGGGTCAAGAATAGCTCGAGGCCCAACGGTGCCGAGAGTGCGACCGCTACTTTATATGCTTGAGGGACTGCCCACCCCTCGGGCATTGGACTGCCCTGCCTCAGACCCCCTTCCAGAGAAGGCAGCGGACCAGACCCAGCCCAGCTGACTGAACAGTTTTACACGGTCTCCCCACCACCCGACCCGCTTTCATGGTTGATTCGTCAATGTAGGCTGAGACTTCTTCTTAAATTGAGAATAAATAAACTAAGCGATACTTATTCGAGATATTACTACAAAAAAAATAAACTGAAAACTAAGCTGCTAGTTTGAAGTTTGACTCGGCGAACAGCGACCTCGTCACTAAGCGTGCTCGTGCTTGGAAAAAAAAGGAAGTGAGGCGGGTTGGAGGGTCGGCCGGGATAGTCATTACCGCACGAGGGAGGCTCATGTGACGCCTCGCGCACCATCTCCCACGCCCGCCCTAGCAAAAAGCTTGTCTCGCTAGTCCTAGTGCCTCCGGCGCAGATGCCATTAGTGTGAATGAGTGGTGGAGACTTTATGTCCAGGAAGATTTCATGCTGTTTGAAGATATGCAAAGTGATGCACATTGGGGCCGAATATTACCTGGGGGGTTCTGGGTAGCAGCTTCAGAAGAAGAAAAAGATCTGGGGGTGGTGATCACCAGTAACCTGAAACACTCCTCACAATGCAGGGGGGTAGCAGCGAAGGTGACCAGGACGTTGGGGTGTATAGCCAGGGGATTCTGCAGTAAGCGGAGTGAGGTCATAATGCCCCTTTACAGGTCACTGGTGAGACCACATTTAGAATATGGGGTAAGGTACTGGAATCCATATCATAAGAAGGACATCAGCTTTCTAGAGAGGGTCCAAAGGAGGGCAACCAATATGAATGAGGGACAGCAGGGGATGTCTTACGAAGAGAGGTTGGAAGCCCCGAGGAAGTACTCCCTGGAGGAGAGAGCTATGATAGAGACCTTTAACTACCAGAAGGGACTACATAGAGTGGATAGGGAAGATCTCTTCAAGTTAAATAACAACAGATCCATGAGGGGGCATAGTTTTGAAGTTGCTGGGGGGGGGTGAGGAGGGCTGTTAGGAAACATCTTTTCACAGAGAGGGTGGTGGTTACATGGAATGTGCTGCCAGAAGAAGTGGTCTCAGTGAAGAAAGTGGGTGGCTTTAGGAGGGCCTGGGATAGGCATATATGGAACCCATGGGAACGTTGGGGTGGGGGAGTTCTGCAGGAAGGGGTGACAGGGAGGGGGCAGGGTCAATGGTGTCAGCCAGGAGATTGCATTACTAATGAGCAGACTGAGAGACTGATTTGGCCTCTTTCTGCTAGCTGTTTCGTATGTAAGCTAACAGGTGGATTTGGTATGTACATTTCAGTTTGTTGCCACGTCCCACACAATTCTGTTACACTGGCTTGATATTTCAAATAAGCACTGGCCCATTCATACTGAAATATGCTAGAGGTCTCCAACGCCCTTGAATTCTCCGTTCCATTAGCCCTGCTACTTCCAGGAGAAAAAAAGGTCCGCCATCGGGTCTGTCAGGTGATGCCAATTGGGAGCCTCTAACAGCTCTATATCCCTGAGGTGGACATAGGGCTAGTGTCCCATCAGAGGGTTGCATCAGCTGTCTTTGCTGTTCCTGGAAAACCTTGGGCTTAGACTGCTGGTGGCTGGTGAAGGCCTCATTAAGCAGGTTTGCCTAGAAATGGCTGTTGCCACTATAAGATGCCATGTCTGCTACCTCAGAGGTACAGCGTGGATGTTCTTCATAATTTTAAGGGTTGTTTTCTTTCCAATGGACTCCTTAAGTGCCTCCTCTACATGGGAACCAGAGAAATAGGTTCTGCTAAACACATTTATAAATCTTCTGTTGGACATCGGAGGCAAATCCTGCTGTTCACAGCTAGGAATACCTCTGTATACAAATCCCCTCAGTGGCTGCACATGCCGTTGCATCACAGACATCCAAAGCAGCCCTCAGCTGGTGGTTAACAGACTTAAACCTTTGAGTAATAACTGTTCAAGAGAGCCTGCTTTGAGGATGACACCAGCAGGCTATCTGTGAGCTCTCTGAGCGTATTCCACAGGGAGTGTTCATACCTGGAAATTTGGGACTGGTAGCTTGCAATCCCAAGACCTAGAGTAGCTGAAGCTAATACCCATTTTCCCATAATGTCAATATTATGGGACTTATTAACAGAAGGCTGTGCAGCAAACCCGTTAAGGGTAACTGATTTATCATTATTATCTGCAACAACAATAGCATCTGCATCAGGCTGACTACTATGAACCACTTTTGTAAGGGGTTCCAGATAGAAACATAGACAATGATGGCAGAAAAAGCCCAAAGGTCCATCTAGTCTGCCCAGAATTCCCTATCTGCCCCAGGACCTACTGTCCATGTGGAATTTTATTCCTCCTTTTCCACCCCCCTGCTCCCCTTTCTGCTGCTACTGACATGAGCAATCACCAAATCCACTTTGTCCCAGTCATGGTTGAAACCATTTATGGTCTTGGTGCCCACCACCTCCATTAGCAGACTGTTCCAGGGCTCCACGACCCAACTGGTTTCCACTCGTTACTTCAGGTTCTTGACTCTGTACTCCTGCTAAATAGTTTCCTGCAGTTCTCCATGAGTATTCCCTTCAGGAACTTGAAGGTTCTGTCATATCCCCCCTCTCTTGCCTGGTCTCCAGTGAGCACATCCTCAATGCCTTGCAGCAATGTTCTTACGATATGCTATAGTGGGCTTAAATCATCTTGGTCACCCTGCATTGCACCATCTGCAGCCTGTCCCTGTCCTTTCTTAGGTGAGGACTCCAGAACGGAGCACAGTATTCCAGGTGTAGCCTCACCAGTGACCTATATAGAAATAGTAGTACCACTGTTTTCCTGCTGTCAATACTCATTCAGATACACCCCAGCATCCTATTAGCCTTATTATAAGCCTTGTTACAGTGGCTTGATTGTGTGAAGGAGTCACTAATGACTCTGGGGTCTCTTTCCTCTGCCATAGTGCTCAATTTAACCCCTCCCATTCAGTGCTCTGTGTGACAGGGTTGCATAAGACCCTGTCCCATCTGTTATGCAGCAAGAGATGGAAATTACGTACTTACTGTAATTATTGATCTTCTTGGACAGTCTCCATCACTCATTCACACTAGTGGGATAGCGCCGGAGGCACTAGGACCAAGCGGGAGCCTAAAATTTTCTGACGGGTCGGTGCCGAGACAAGACCACGCATGCACGGCACCACGAGACTAGCTCGTGCCTGTGTAGGCTATCTTGGTGTCGACCCTCCAACCGTCTCAGTACCTTTTCGACCGAGGAGGTGCAGCGTAACTAATGAGAATAACTCATCCTGAGTTTCTGGGCCTGAGAGGGCCCAGATGGCCTTTGCAAGAAAGGTCAAAGAATAATATCCTCACAGTCCGAACCATAGGACCATGAAGACCAGGAAAGAAAATGAGTGAACCCAGGGGATGGTGGGTGGGCGTGTGAATGAGTGATGGAGACTGTCCAAGAAGATCAATAATTACGGTAAGTACGTAATTTCCATATTTTCCTGGACTAAGTCTCCATCACTAATTCACACTAGTGGGAGAGTACCGAGCTAAACCAACAACCCTGAGTAGGGTGGTAGGAGATACGGTTCACTCAGAAAGGACAGCCAAGGACTGTCCTGCTAATAAAAAAAGCTGTCTTGTAAACAGCATCTAGAACATAGTGCCTACAAGATAAGCACTCGAGTTGTAACTCACCACTTTGCAGACGACTGCAATGGGCACAAAATGAAAGTCTGCCAGGAAGCCGGAACCACTCTAGGAGAGCGCCAAAAAGCTGGCCTCACAATTTGGTCTAGGACCAAAATTAATAGTGTCAAAGACCTGTATTAATGTAACATAAAGGGACCTCAGGAAATGAAAGAGTCGGAGGTAAAGCAGGGTTTTAAATAATTGATTAGCAGTTTTTTTCTTGGGACAATACTAACTGTGCAGAAAGTATTTATATAGGTTTTCTAGAAGTGTTATGTTTGTTAAACAGTGAGGCAGGTGCTATGCATTTTCACAATGTTTTAGCACTTTTATGAGCAAAACGCTAATCAATTTTTAGAGTTAAATAAAACCCTGTATAGTTTAATGGTTCAGGGTAGACTGGAAAGTGCAGATGGAAACCCCCACTATCAAGTATGGCAGACCTGTAAACAACAGGTCCAGGAGCACTTGAACCCCTTACTTGGTGAGCAAGGGGGTCCAGGTGGGGTTAGCCCATCAAGGGGATGGTCTCCACTTAGTCACAGGAAATGGAAATTACGTACTTACAGTAATTATTGATCTTCTTGGACAGTCTCCATCACTCATTCACACTAGTGGGAAAGCACCGGAGGTGCTAGGACCAAGCGGAAACCTAAAGTTTTCAGAAGGGTCGGCGCTGAGAGAGGACCACGCATGCGCGGCACTGAGAGACTAGCTCGTGCCTGTGTAGGCTATCTCGTCGTCGACCCTCCAACCACCTCAGTACCTTTTCGACTGAGGAGGTGCAGCGTAACTAATGAGAATAACTCATCCTGAGTTTCTGGGCCTGAGAGGGCCCAGAAGGCCTTTGCAAGAAAGGCCAAAGAGTAATGTCCTCATAGTCTGAATCATAGGACCGTGAAGACCAGGAAAGAAAATGAGTGAACCCAGGGGATGGTGGGTGGGCGTGTGAATGAGTGATGGAGACTGTCCAAGAAGATCAATAATTATGGTAAGTACATAATTTCCATATCTTCCTGGACAAAGTCTCCATCACTCATTCACACTAGTGGGAGAGTAACAAGCTAAAACCAACAACCGTGAGTAGGGTGGTAGGAGGTAGGGTTCACTCAGAAAGGACAGCCAAGGACTGTCCTGTTAATAAAAAGAGCTGTCTTGTAAGAGCATCTAGAACATAGTGCCTACAAGATAAGCGTTCGAGTTGTAACTCGTCACCTTGCGGACGACTGCAGTGGGCACAAATGAAAGTTTGCCAGGCAGCTGCAACCACTCTAGGAGAGTGGCAAGAACCTGGCCTCACAATTTGATCTAGGACCAAAATTAATAGTGTCAAAGACATGTACTAATGTAACGTAAAGGGACCTCAAGAACTGAAAGAGTCGGAGGTAAAGTCTACTGGTTCAGGGTAGACTGGAAAGTGCAGATGGAAACCCCTACTATCCAGAATGATTGACCTGTACACAACAGGTCCAGAAGCACTTGAACCCCTTACTTGCTAAGCAAGGGTGCCCAGGTGGGGTTAGCCCATCAAGGAGAATGGTCTCCACTTAGTCACAGGATCTTCCTGATGGAAGGCCAAGCACGACTTAGAAGCCTCTCGTGGTGGTCTAGTAAAACCAGATCCTACCCACTGCATATTCCAAGAGGAATAATTCTGCCCCATGTGTACAACTGTAGCAGCAGTCTCTGAACTCAGGGAAAAAAGGAAAAAGGTGTACAGGAGGATGTGTCCACTGCAGAAAAAAACATTCCGACAGAAAAAAACAGGGGCTGGATTTCTAAGATCAATAGATGCAGATGTGCGTCAAGAAGGGACACAGCAGTACCAAGTTAGGGCTAACCCATTTGTTGAAGTGACTGAAAGAGGCAGTGACTCAATGCGGTGATGCACTACCCACTATGGCTTTCCTGAAAGGAGTAGGAAAGGATTCTAGTTTGTTTGCTGAAAAAGAAACATCACCACTCCCTCTTGCACTTGAAGAGGATAGCTTAGAGAGCGGCTGGCATGGACCAGAGCGCAGGAACCGAAGGTGTGAATATTTGAGAAGCTTCCTCAGAAAAAGAGACCTACTTGACCATCCGTCAAGAAGGAGAAAATCGCCTGTTAAATTAAGCAAGCAAGGAAGCAGAAACCTGAGTTCCGACTTGGTGGAGAGTCGCTTCTGCTGCTGTAAAGCTCTGTTCAAGAGAAGAAAGCCTGATAAAAAGAAAAGGAATTAACAGACTGGGCAGTCGCCTAGGTCTAGGAAATGTCTCCGAATGACAGAAATCTCTCAGAGAAAGAGCTGACCCATATCGTCACCGGATCGGACTCCCCGTAGGGGAAGAAGAAATCAGGTACTCTTTACCGTATCCCGGAAGCGAATGCCTTCAGGGCTGAGTAGAATCTGACCAGATCCAAAAAAAGGGGGTACTGGTAATTTCAGCTACGCCCTGTGCTGTGATAAAACTATATTGATATATTATTTATTTTTTTTTGTCCGAGCCTAACAAGGCCTTCAGGCTGCCATTTTGAGGATTGTCTTGATACAAAAAGATGAAGATGTTTTCCATCTGAGTGTGGAAAGAGCCTGAGTGTCCATACTGAAATCATGACCGGACTAACAATCACAGCTGGAGAGAAGTTAACCACCTGTGCCAAAGAAACCACCGAAGAGGCAATATCACAAGGGGGCTATATACCCCAATCAAAGGAGACGAAAGAGTCAGAGCGCTCCTGACCATTAAATTAAAATGTTCCAAGAGTGTAACTGTTCTTGACAATTGAAAAGTCTCAGACATAGAAGAGTATGGTCCACAGGACGAGTGTGAAATACTATAGTGGACCCCATTACTGAGGAACTACTGAAAGGATTTTCCATCACGGACTCTGATGATAGAGAGGGCGTGCCCTCCAGATATATAAAATGAGCCGTCCGCTGTGTTACTTACAGAAGGTCAGGAAAGACCCATCTAGATGCACTTCTACCCCAGAAGGACCTCCAAGAGAGGTCTAGGTCAGAGCCACTAGAGACTCCGCCATCAGGAAAGATGTTGAGGAGCTTGGTACCACATAGGGAGCAGAGAAAGTGCTGAGCAGAATGAGATCCTGCTGGCAGAACGGTACAGCAGAGTTCCATAGCAGAAAACCGCTGGATGACACAAGATCCCACATAGACCACCACTCACTAAAATGTGTGGAAAAAATAATCCGCAGAACAGGAGTTCATTCTGCAGTCAACATCCCGCCACAAGTTCTGTGGAAAGGAATCCGAAAGGAAAAATGTGTCACTAATTCTGCCATACAGCACCCACTAGCACCCATGTGGCATCAGCACCACCACTCGTGGCACAGGAGGGCACCAAGCAGTGCCTATGCCAACCTGGGCGATACCCGGGGGCAGCCACGGCAGTATCTGCAGGTACCCCCGGCACCCATGTAGCAATGGCACACGAGGGCACCTCCAACGCCCATGGCACCGATGGCACAATGGCACCTATGACACCCATGGCAAGAATGGCACCCGAGGGCACCAGTGGCATCCATGGACACCTGCAGTGCCACCCGCGGCACCCACGGGTGTCAACCCTGGTACCCATAGCACCTGAAGCATCCACGGAACCCATGGGCACCCACAGCGTCACCCACGGCACCCACAGGTGCTCCGGTGCCACCCGGTCATCCTCGTACTCCACGGCACCCATGCGCTCATGTGCCTGGCACCGCCCGCTGGTGCACGGCACCACTGACGTGCACTGACCACCAGTGGTAGCAAGAGAGCACTCTTGGGGCCGCGATGAGTGACGGAGCCGACCCTGGCGTCGACTAAGGCGTGGCGCCGACAAGGCCCTGAGGCTGGGCGCGACCCAGGCCCGAGGCTCGGTGCCCCCACTATGGTCTCTGAGGCACAGGCGCTGAGCCCCGCT
This sequence comes from Neoceratodus forsteri, assembly GCA_016271365.2. NCBI lineage: Eukaryota > Metazoa > Chordata > Ceratodontiformes > Ceratodontidae > Neoceratodus > Neoceratodus forsteri. The sequence goes on along the minus strand of CM028130.1, from coordinate 1,055,950,486 downwards.
TAAGGAAATGCCACTGGAAATCCTGAGAAGGGGAGAAGGAAAGGTGGTGCCCCTGCATGGAAAAGGGAGGGGGTAGGCACGAGGGTCGCCACGATGGCAAAGGCATCCATAGAGCACCTCACCATACGTGATCCAATCGACCCGGCTCTGGTCCAACAGCTCCGAGGTCCAGAAATCAGGAACAGAGCCAGGAAAACTGGAAAGTCAAACCCCCTGCTCCATAGGAGCGACCCAGAGGTGAAACTGCCAACCGGAGCTCCAGCGAGGACAGCGATGGAGCTCGGAGTCAAGAAAGCAGCCGTTAAGGAGCGGGGCCAAGAGGAACCCACCAAAGTGAGTTCGGGCCCATCGCCCCTCCCGAACATTCCTCGTTCAGACATACCAACGGGCAACCTCGAGCGGCACCGATTCTTCTTCCCTGAACGAGGAAGAGGAGCTCGAGGTCAAGCGGGGCCGGATCACCGGAACCGTTAGATTTGTGCTTCGGAGGACTGTCCTCCCCCACCGAGCACAGGACTGTCCGTAGTCAGACCCCCCCCCATTAATTAAGGGTGGCAGACCGGACACAGCCCCTCTGCCATAAAAACTTTCAACCGAAGTCCTCCTTCCTCCTACCATCACCGCTACCGTCTAAGGACGACTACGTTGATGGCAGGAAAGAATTTCTTTTTCTTCTTCTTCATAATCTTCTTCTTGTTCGTAAAATAAATAAATTGCTACTTAAAAATATTAAAACATTAAGAGCTGTTGTCGTATAGACGAAAACTTCGACTCTGGCAGACGAGCGATGTCGACATCCAAGCGCACTCGATGGCGGGAGAAAAGGAACTGAGGCGGTTGGAGGGTCAACGCCGAGATAGCCTACACAGGTGCGAGCTAGTCTTGCGGTGCCGCGCATGCATGGTCCTCTCTCGGCGCCGACCCTTCTGAAAACTTTAGGCTCCCGCTTGGTCCTAGCGCCCCCGGTGACTTCCCACTAGTGTGAATGAGTGATGAAGACTTAGTCCAGGAAGATCCTTCCTGATGGAAGGCCAAGCACAACTTAGAAGCCTCTCATGGTGGTCAAGTAGAACCAGATCCTACCCACTGCATATTCCAAAAGGAATCATCCTCCCCTTGTGTGTACAACTGTAGCAGCAGTCTCTGAACTCAGGGAAGAAAGGAAAAAGTGTACAGGAGGATGTGCCCACTGCGGAAAAAACATTCCGACAGAAAAAAACAGGGGCTGGATTTCTAAGGCAAATAGAGGCAGATGTGCATTGAGGAGGGACACAGCAGGACCAAGTTAGGGCTAACCCATTTGCTGAAGTGACTGAAAGAGGCAGCGACTCAAAGCGGTGAGGCACTGCCCACTCTGGCCTCCCTGAAGGGAGTACAAAAGGATTCTAGTTTGTTTGCTGAAAAACAAACATCACAACTCCATCAAGCACTTGAAGAGGATAGCTTCGTGAGCAACTGGCATGGGCCACAGAAGTGTATGGTCAACGGACACAGTGTGAAATACTATAGTGGACCCCATTACTGAGGAACTACTGAAAAGATTTTCCATCACGGACTCTGATGATAGAGAGGACGTGCCCTTCAGTATATAAAATGAATCGTCCGCTGTATTACTGACCAGAAGGATAGGGAAAGACATCTAGATGCACTTCTACCCCAGAAGGACCTCCAAGAGAGGTCTAGGTAAGAGCCACTAGAGACTCTGTCATCAGTAAAGATGTCGAGGAGCTTGGTACCACGTAGGGAGCCGAGAAAGTGCTGAGCAGAATGAGATTCCACTGGCAGAGCAGTACAGCAGAGTTCCATCAGCAGAAAACCGCTCGATGACACAAGATCCCACATAGACCGCCACTCACTGAGATGTGTGGAAAAAATTATCTGCAGAACAGGAGTTCATTCTGCGATAAACATCCCGCCACAAGTTCTGTGGAAAGGAAGTCCGAAAAGGAAAAATGTGTCACTAATTCTGACATACAGCACCCACTAGCACCCGTGCAGCACCAGCATCACTCGTGGCACAGGAGGGAACAAAGCAGTGCCCATGCCAACCTGGGCGATACCCGAGGGCAGCTGAGGCAGCACCCGCAGGTACCTCCGGCACCCATGTAGCAATGGCATCCGAGGGCACCCCTGACACCCATGGTACCATGGCTCCCATGGCACCATGGTACCCATAACACCCATGGCAAGAATGGCACCCAAGGGCCACAGTGGCACCCATGGCACACGAGGGCACCAGTAGCACCCATAGGCGCCTGCGGAGCCACCCGCACCACCCACAGGTGTCCCCGGCACCATCCATAGTACCCATGGCACCAGTGGCACCCATGGCACCTGTGGCTCCCATGGGCACTCACAGCGCCACCCACGGGTGCACCAGCGCCATTCATGGCACCCCTGGGTGCCGCCTGCGGCGCCACCCATGAGTGCATGGCACCACTGACAGTGCTTACAACTAATGGCAGCAACAAAAGCACCCATGGCACCGAACAAGGCACCGAGCACGGCTCTGAGGGACGGCGCCGACCAAGGCACTGAGCCACGGCACCGAAGGAAAATGGCAATGGAAATCCTGAGCAGGAAAAAAGTGGTGCCCGTGCCGGACCCTGCATGGAAAAGGGAGAGGGGGGTAGGCACGCGAGGTCGACATGATGGCAAGGCACCAAGAGGGCACCTCACCCATCATGATCCAATCGACCCGGCTCCGGTCCAATGGCTCTGAGGCCTGGAGGTCCCGAAATCAGGAACAGAGCCATGAAAAACTGGAAGTCAAACCCCCTGCTCCATAGGAGTGGCCCAGCGGTGAAACTACCCACTAGAGCTCCAACGAGGACAGAGATGGAGCTCGGAGTCGAGAATGCAGCCGTTAGGAATGGGGCCAAGAGGAACCCACCAAAGTTGGTTCAGACCCATCGCTCCTCCTGACGAACAATCCCTGTGCAGACGTACCAATGGGCAACCTTGAGCGGCACCAATTCTTCTTCCCCAACAAGGAAGAAGAGCTCGAGGTTAAGCGGAGCCGGATTCCTGGAACCGCTAGATTTGTGCTTCGGAGGACTGTCCCCACCCCACCCGAGCACAGGACTGTCCACAGTCAGACCCCCGTTAATTAAGGGGCGGCGGACTGGACACAGCCCCTCTGCCATAAAACTTTCAAGCAAGTCCTCCTACGTCACTGCCACCGCCTAAGGACGACTCCATTGATGGCAGGAAAGAATTTATTTTTCTTCTTCTTCATAATCTTCTTCTTGTTTGTAAAATAAGAAATTACTACTTAAAATATTAAATTAAATGTTAGAAGCTGCTGTCATATAGACGAAACTTAGACTCCGGCAGACGAGCGATGTCGACATCCAAGCGCACTCGTCGGCAGGAGAAAAGGAACTGAGGCAGTTGGAGGGTCGACGCAGAGATAGCCTACACAGGCACGAGCTAGTCTCATGGTGCCGTGCATGCGTGGTCCTGTCTCGGTGCCGACCCTTCAGAAAATTTTAGGCTCCCGCTAGGTCCTAGCGCGTCCGGCGCTATCCCACTAGTGTAAATGAGTGATGGAGACTTAGTCCAGGAAGATCTAAAAGCAATGATCTGGTCTAGCTTCTCTTTTTCTGTCTCTTGTCTGTCCGATTGCACAATCAAATAGTCTTATGAGGGCCGGCCCGGTGGCACTGAGGGCTGAGGCACCTTACCTCGCCCTACGCCAGCAACCCGTGTCCGCCGGGGGTTGGCAGGGATGGAGATGGATTGAGCGTCCGATGGACTGCTCTCCATCTCTGGGAAGGGGGGAGTTCAGTGGCTGGTGCACACCTGACCCCTGGTGGAGGCTGGGGCTTGGCGCCACCGAGCCACTACAGTGATGGTGCGGTGCGTGGCAGATGCCTGACGTGGGTGTGCACGGGAGCATGCGCGACCCCATGGCAGGCATCACTGCACACCGCACGGCACAAGAAAACACCGGAAAAATCTCCCAGCAGATGACAGGGAACTCACAGGCCCCACACCTGGCCAGCCACAGCGCAAAAAAATACAGGTTACTCACCTGTAACATGAGTTCTAGGAATGGTATATGTTGTTCCTCCACACTGTCTGGCAGGCTCCTTGCCGCTTTAAATCTTGCCGGAAGGTCTTCAAGCTGGCTCCTCCCACCCACCCGGGTGGTAAAACTCTCGGCTCCGCCCCATGACACCAGATCTTGCCCGCTGGAAGCCAGGTTGTGCGTCGAAGCTGGGGAGGCTGGGTGGGTCGTGTGGATGAACAACATATACCATTCCTAGAACTCCTGTTACAGGGGAGTAACCTGTATTTCTAGGGACATGGATATGTTGTTCAATCCACACCGTCTGGCAGACTCCTAGCAGTTCTCTGGAAGGAGGGGAGGCAAGGCGCACACCCCCTATACTTACTTGGGAAATAAGGACTGGAGAACCGAGGTCCCAAAACCAGCATCCCGACGTGACTCAAGGTCGATGTGGTAATGGGTAATAAAGGTGTATGCTGACTTCCAGGTAGCAGCCCTGCAGATTTCCTGGATAGGGATGTCCCTGGAAGCAGCCACCGAAGCTGCGGTATGGTGGGTAGAATGAACACTCATCCCTTTGGGAGGCTCCATGCCCGCCAACCTATAGCAGAGGTCTATGCAGGAGGTGACCCACCTGCCTATCGTCCGTTTGGCTGCAGGTCTGCCAGGTGCGGCTTCAGCGTAGGTGACAAACAGCTGCCGAACCTCTCCCCGAACTTCAGCCGTCTGCTCCTTATAATAAGAGAGCGCTCTTATAGGGTCCAGAGTATGGAGCCTATATTCGGCCTCCGAGGTGCGAATGGGGTAGAACACCGGCAAAGTCAACACCTGGTTAAGGTGAAACTCCAACACCACCTTCGGAAGGAATTTCGGGTGGGGGCGCAGGACAACCTTGTCCCTGTGGAAGACCAGATAAGGAGACTCTATAGAAAGCGCCTGGAGCTCTCCCATCCTCCTGGCTGACATGATAGCCACCAAGAAGGCGGTCTTCCACGACAGGTGAGAGATGTCACACCTGTGCATTGGTTCGAATGGCTTGCCCATGAGCTTAGCCAGTACCAGCAGTAGATCCCACGGAGGTGGAGGTTCTCGCACCGGAGGGGATATGTGATCAAGGCCTTTGAAAAAGCGCCAGACCACCTGCTCCTGCACCACCGACTGCTTCCCGGCCCGCGCCCGGTAAGCAGAGATGGCTGCCAGGTGCACCTTAAGGGTCATCGACCGAAGCCCTAGCTGAGAAAGGGACCACAGGTAGTCCAGAATGCTTGCCAAGGAACAGGAGGAAGGGTCCAACCCCTTGCCCTGACACCAAATGGAGAATCTCTTCCATTTAAAGGCATAGCATTTCCTGGTTGACTCCTTACGGGATGCCTCAACAACGTTGAGGACCTCGTCGGAAAGACCCAAGGCCTGGAACTCTAGCCGCTCAGGAACCAGGCCATCAGGTGCAGGGGTTGAAGGTCCGGATGGAATACCTTCCCCTGGTTGACTGAAATCAGGTCCGGGCGGGCTGGAAGCCACCTCGGGAGCCTGGAGCTGAGGCTGAGGAGATCTGGATACCAGAACTGGCAGGGCCAGTCTGGGGCTACCAGAATCACCTGTGCCTTGTCCTTCCTCACCTTGAGAAGCACCTTGTGGATCAAGGGAAACGGGGGAAAGGCGTAGAAGAGGCCTGGGGTCCACGGCCTTGACAAGGCATCCCCCTGCAGTGAGCCCTGCTGAGGGGGGTGGGCATGGAACAGCCTCAGCTTCGCATTCTCCCTGGAGGCAAACAGGTCCACCTGAGGCGTGCCCCAGTGGGAAAACAGATCTTGTACTACCTCCGGCAGGAGAGACCACTTGTGGGATGCAGCTCCTAACCAGCTTAGGGCATCAGCCAAAATGTTGGAGGCTCCTGCCACATGGATGGCTAGGAGATCCGCCTCCAGGCTGCGCATGAGGGACTAAGTGCGGAGAGCTTCCCTGCACAGAGTCATGGAGCGCGTCCCGCCCTGGCGGTTTAGGTAGTACATGGTCGTGGTATTGTCCGTCTGGACCTGGACCACTTGACCCCGTACAAACGGAGCGAAGGCAGTGAGGGCTAGACGAACCGCTGGAAGCTCCAGCAGGTTGATGTGGCATCGGGACTCCCAAGGGAACCAGAGGCCGTGCACTCTGTGCTCCCCCAGATGGGCACCCCAACCCATCAGAGAGGTATCGGTCGATAGAGAGACCGTCGGCTCGGGGCGGGCAAACGGGATGCCCTCCTGCAGATGAGCTGGAACAATTCACCACTGGAAAGCGTTCCACATCTTCTGGGTCACTGCCACTGGCTGGTCCAAAGGACCGGAGCACTGTGACCACTGGCTGGCCAGTCCCCACTGTAGGGGACGCATGTGCCAGCAGGCCCAATGGACCACGCTGGTGCAGGCTGCCATGAGGCCCAGGAGGCGCAGGAAGTCCCCGGGCAGGGCACAATTGCCCAACCTGAAATGATTGGGCAAAGGAGGAAAGAACCTCGGCCCTGTCCGCTGGGAGCCATGCTCTGGCTCGCAGAGAGTCGAGCTCTGCCTCGATGAATTTTATCACCTGCTTTGGCACGAGTTCCGACTGGGCCTCGTTGATGAGGAGGCCAACTTGAGAGCAAACCTGGAGAGCCAGATCCCTGGACCGCTCCACCTCCAGTCTGGAGGAGACTGCAATCAGTCAGTCGTCCAGGTAAGGGTACACCCGGACCCTTCGGCACCGCAGGAATGCTGTCACCACTGCCATGCATTTGGTGAAGACCCTGGGAGCTAGAGAAAGGCCGAAGGGCATGGCCCGGAACTCATAAAGGGACCCCTCTTCTCTAAAGCGGAGGAATCGCTGGTGGGACGGACGGATTGGGACGTGAAAGAACACGCCCCTGGAGGTCCAGAGAGCAGAACCACATGCCTCATTCCAAGGATGGAATGATCTGAGCCAGAGTGACCATCCTTAGGAACCTGTTCAGGTTGTGCAGGTCTAGAATGGGGCGCCAGCCCTCCGTCCGTTTCGGGACCAGGAAATACCTGGACACAAACCCTGGGTCTGGTGGAGGATCCGCCACCTTCCTGATCAACTCCTTCTGGAGGAGCAGGGCAATGTCGGCTCGATGGGCCAACAGAGAGGCTGCGGACCCCATAGCCCCCTGTGGGGCGATGGCTCGGAAGGGTAGGGCTTGCTCGAACTCCAGAGGCAGACCCTTTCCTACCACTTCCAACACCCAGTGGTCCATGGTGATAGCAGACCAGGCGGAAAGGAAGTGGCTGAGACGTCCCCCCATGGGGGGAACCCGGGGGAAGCGACGTGGCTGGGGGCGACACCCCTCAACCCATCACTGGGCCGGCTTAGATGAAGGACCGGCCAAGGGACCTCCTGGTCCTTTCCTCCCGGCTTCCTGCTGGAGGAAGCTGGAAAACAGCTTTGGGGTGCAGTCACGAGCCTGCTGGCCCTAGCTGGTGTTGCTGGGGCGGACGTGCGCGAGGGCAGAAGGCGAAAAGGGCTTATGCTGCTGCCGGCGGCCTTTGTCCTTCTGGGCAGACGTGACCGAGTCCAAGGTGGCATTGGACTTCTCAATTCTCTGGAGGTGGCCTTCCACCCCAGGCCCGAACAAGTCGGTACCCAGGAAGGGGGACGTCTGCCAGCTTGTGCTGGGTATCCGCCGTGAAGGTGGAGATCCACAGCCAAGCTCTGCGGCACATGGCCACTGCAGCCACTACTGACCGGGCACAGGAGTCTCCAATATCGAGAGCCGTTTGGAGCTTTTGTTTTGCCACTGCCCTTCCCTGATCCCGCACCTGCTTGACCGTAGTCTGGAGGTCAGCTGGGAGATGTGGGATCACCTCATCCAGGGAGCCCATAAGGGCGTAGGAGAAGTGCGCCATCAGTACGGCCGAACTGGCCTGACGGAGGCCGAGGGAGGACACAGCGTACACTTTACACCTGGCATAGTCCAGCTTTTTGGACTCTTTGTCGGGGGGCTTGTCCATGTCCCTGGTGTTCCCGGGAATGCCGGAAAACACTATCGGTAACCAACCCCTCCGCAGAGGGGTGCTCCGAGAAACCAGACAGTGACCTGGTGGGGACCACGTACTTCCTGGCCAAAGGAGCAGGACAAGAAGCCGGCCGCTGCCATAACTCCAAGGCTGGGCCAACAATGGCTTCAGCCACCGGAAAAGCCTCCGTGGGAGAATCTCCTCGGTCCCATATCTCTGTGAGGGGATACTTGGCCCGCTTGGACACGGGCTCGAGCTGCATCCCAGTAGACTCCGAGATGAGCCGAAGCAAACCCATGAACGAGGATGGGCTCTCATCCATCGACTGTACCCCGGAGGACTCCAGTCAAGGGGCCTGGAGAACAGGGATAAGTCATCATCAGACTCTGAGGAGTCTGCGAATAGCTGCCTAGGGCCTGAGCCACCCTCCACCTGCCGAGGACAGTCAGGAGTGAGGGTACCCGACAACCGGTGGGGCAGTCCCTGGCACGACCGAGAATCCTTGGTCGGAGCCCCAGATTTAGGTTGTGGAGGTGGGGGTTCCACCACAATCGGTGGGGCAGCTGGTTTCAGCCGAACAACCGGCACCGGTTTGGGCTCCTCGACCACCGCGAGGGGTTGTTTCGGCCTTTCAGGTGACAGCCACTTAATGGCCGGGGAAGGCGTCGGCTTGTTCCTGGTTAGAAGGAACTGCTGCTACATTAAGTCCTCGTAGTGTCGACGCAATCTGCGCCGAAGCCTTTCCTCCGAGGAGGAAGAAGATGAGGACGAGCGGCATCGCCGCTTCCCTCGGTGCCGAGACTGAGACCGCCTGTGTCGGCGGGATCGGCTGGACCGAGAAGAGGTCCGAGATCGTCGGTGTTTCCGAGGGTGGGCCTGGGAGGGAACGGGGGAATCCCGTTCCTCCCTCGGCTCGGGAGCCTTAACCAGGGACTCCAGTACAGGAGACACAGGCAAGTCCTCGGTTTCCACTGGGGGAACCGGTGAAGAAGGGTTGTCTGCTTCTCCAGTCGACAGCCCATCCGATGGGTCGAGAAAAATCTCGACCACATCGATGGGTGTCTCGGCCAGCTGACCTGACTGGGACACCGTGAAGCCAGAGGCCTTAGCCGCAACCTCGACCGAAGTCGAGTGTCGACTGTCCGGGGAAGGGGACCTCTCCCGCTCCAATGAATGCCGACGGTGGGACTTACCCTGCGAGTCCTTCTTCTTGGACCGAGAGGAGTGTCCCGATGGACCCTCACCTTTCGTGGAGAGGGACTGACAAAGCTCCTTAAAGGAAGCCGTATAGGAGGAGTCCAAGGAGAGCGGGATAAATGCCGCGACCGAGGAAGACGAAGATGCGGCCTGGGCAGCCTCCTCCTCGAGGGCGATCATCTGTTCAAGTTGCTCAGCCGAGCCTGCCGCCACGGAACTTGCCCAGCAGGCGCCTTGACTTCACCCAGCGTATCGTCCTCGGGCCCAAGTTGGAGTCTGGCAGCACGGTCTTCGAGGACATTTGCCGAGAAGGACTTGCACAAATCGCAGGCCTGCGGATCGTGGTCAAGTCCAAGGCAGTAGACGCACGTGGAGTGCGGATTGGTCCGAGACATCTTCTGCCCGCATAGGCACGCCGAAAACCGGAAGTCTATTTGTCCATTGCAGCCGTGAAGGAAGAAACAGACCGAAGTCTTGTAAACTTTAAAATTAGTTTCGGGTTAACCGAAGAGTTTGGATCCAGTCTAAACGCAGAGTACTAAGGAGGGAACCTGAGCTTCCAAGCGGTAAGGAAGATCTGGTATCATGGGGCGGAGCCGAGGGTTTTACCACCCGGGTGGGTGGGAGGAGCCAGCCTGAAGACCTTCCGGCAAGATTTAAAGCGGCAAGGAACCTGCTAGACAGTGTGGATTGAACAACATATCCATGTTCCTTGAAATGGAAATTACGTACCTACCGTAATTCTGATCTTTCTGTGTATCTTCACCATTCATCACCTTTGGGGTTCTGGCCGGAGGTCACAACCCTGTAGGAGCTTTTTTTTCTTTGGATGGGCGGAATCGAAGCACCATCAGCATCACCCTAGAGGCTGACGCACTGCATGGCGCACGTGGGTTGGCCATTAGGTGTTGTCTACTCCACCCTCCCATCTCTGAGTCGCCATAGAGTGAGAAAAGGGTCGGGAGGGTGGGACAAAAAGTCCAAGGGACAGACAAAGGAAAAGATATATAAACTAAAAGGAGAAATAAACTGAGAGGACAGAACAAGTTTGAAAAACTAAGGAGAATGGGTAGGGTCCCCAATCTCTGGAAGTAGAAAAGGAGGAGGGAGGGAGGGGGGTTAAGATTTTACAAATAAGGATGGAGTGGGGGGACACACCCTGGAACCTTGACCTATCTCCAAATTGTATAGGAACTGCCAAAGAGTAGCCAAAAGGCTAACTGCCAGAATTCAAGGCACAGAATCACTGGCAATAACTCCAACAAGCAGAATCGGCTATTCTGTAAGAAAACACAGGATACAGGGATATCCCCCCACCTCAAAGAAATTTTTGGTGTAAGAAACCTAGTTTCTTTAATTAAATTGAGGATGTGTCCAAAGGACAAGGAAATCAAAGAAGTTGACGGGGAGAAGGAAAAAAAGGAGGGCAACTACCAACCCCCACCCCACAGGGGTGGAGCCGAGGCACTGAAGGAGGAGTGCCCCCCATCCTGACCACTCTGCCCCTAGAGAGAATTATCCCCTTATGTGCCCCAAGTCACCCCACTCCTGACTAAACAGAAAGGAGGGGGGCGAGGAGGGGGACCCAGAGACTGAGGCCCCAGAGGGATGGAGGGCGGGATTGTGATGAATGGTGAAGATACACAGAAAGATCAGAATCATGGTAAGTACGTAATTTCCATATCTTATCTGTGTCAATCTTCACCATTCATCCTACTCTGGTCAAGTGCCAAGCCCCCCCGAGATGCTAGGGACCAAGTCCCTAGCGCCAGTGGGTGACACACTAAGAGAGAGAACCTTCACGGGTCTGGAGAGGCCCGGGAGTGGAGAGAGTGAGGCGGGAACTCCTCGGAGGAGTAGGAAGTTGCCCCGACAGACGCCATCTCGCTCTACAGGAGAAAAGATAGGTTCTCAGGTGAGCAGAGTTAATCACCCTACGCCGGGCCAAGGGTGACAACCGGGAAAGACGCAGCCATGCCATCCGCCTAGTGCAGATCGCTGTCCCTACGACCCTGGAATCTACCTCGTTGGCAATGTAAGATGTCCTCGCTTGGTGCCTTGCTAGCTCCAGGCCACGTGCAAAGAGTGCAATGGCTTATCTGTTTACCTCCGTGTCAGGCAGAGCGGCTAGGAGTTGACCTAGCCTGGACCACAGGAACCTATCATAGGTAGCATAGTGGGCCTGATGTGCTGCAATAGAGAGCAGCAACTGTGCAGAGAAGAACGCCCTCCTCCCCCAGAAGTCAAAATCCATAGAATCTTGATCTGGGGCCGGTCTCACAGGAGGCTAAGCCCATCAGGAGTGTCCAGCTGTGTCAATCCTGACTGAGGATGAGGCATGGAACCTGGAGACTCGGGGCCACATTACCGCTGGCAGAGATCCCTAGAGGCTGGGACTCCGGAAAAGGGTCTTTGCCAGGAACGCAACTATGCCTCCAGAAAGGGAGCAGACCAGGGGGGGCACCACAAGGGTGTCCGCACTGAAATCACCTAGAAAGGCATGCGCTGAGTGCACTGGATTGTGTTGAGTGGGTGGGGTGATGTGCAGGTCCTCCAACATCCTCATGAGGAATCGCTGATACTCTTGCAAGATCAGCAGCTGGGGAGAGGTGGACAGATGGCTCCTCTCCCCCAGAAGAGGGGAATGAGGAGTCAGAGGACCTCAAGAGTTCAGAAGCTGGCTGCTCAGAGGGAGGTTGCAAAACCTGTCTGTCTATAGCCCTAACATAAGAGGGAAATTAAGCTGCCACCGTTCTGAACTGCTCCCAGGAGAAAGGACCGCTAGGACCAAGAATACCTGGGAGCACTGGAGAATGTGGCAGAGGAGAAAGGGAAAAGCCAACAACAGGAATCGACTGTCCTTCGCCTGGGCTAGGGAGCGCACCAGGAGCCCTAAGGAAAGGAGGAGCTCCAGAAAACTCCACAGCCGACAGCTGGTCAACCAAACTGGAACTGCCTAGGCTGTGCCCTGAAGAAATCCCCCTGTGAGATGACCGGGGCCGTGAAAGTCCAGAAGGATGGTCCCCTACCTCCACAGAACAGGGCCCACTTGAGGAAACCAAAAGGGAAGGGTGGAGATCCACGCTACGCCTTCTCCCAGAGCCCAGGTGGGTTCCAGAAAAAGGCCACCGCACGGACCCCATACCCCTCAACTCCTCAGAATCCAAAAGTGCCCTCCTCCTCGAGAGAGCCAGCCTAGGCAGCTGGCAGCCCTGGTCGGCCCCTGAGGGGGCTATCCAGGGAGCAGCACCCTCCCCTTCTGTAGGTGCTCCGATCAGCTCCAAGGCTGGGTGATCCAGGCACACCACCTGAGGGGGTACCTCTACTGAGGGGTCAGAAAACCCACTAAGACCAGGCTGCAGAGCAATGGTGGCCTGCACCACTGCCTGCTGGTCAGCATCCCTGACCCTGGTCCCAGGAGCAACTGTCCTCTCCTCAGAAGGGGGCTAGTTCCGGCCTATCGAGGACACTACCAAGGTGTCCACATGAGCAGCCAACTCCAAAGAGTTAGACTGCCTGTCTGACTCAGAATCCGATTCCCCCTCCGAGGAGGTGGAGACCAAAGTTCTGTGCCAAATGGTGCGTGGACTCAAGCCGCCATCCCAACTGAAAGGGGCACCAGACCGAGTAACTGCTCCAGAGTCGGCCCGAGGCCCTCAGCCGCACCGCAGACGGTGCGGGAAGAAGACACGGCACCGATGACGGCAGCAGCATTGGAGTCGGGGCCTGTCATGGCACCGTCCCGGCACATTGGGACCACAAGCACCGTTAAGGCCAGAGACGGCACCAGCGACAGCTCTGACCACGCACTCAGCGCCGACGTAAGAAACCCCCACAGTGCCATCCCGACCCATGGCGCCACGAGTGGCATTGAGGCCAAAGACGGTGCCGATGACAGCTCCAACCACACTCGAATCCCCCACAGCACCGTGTCCTCGCTCGGTGCCACAAATGGCTCCAGAGCTGGACAAGGTGCTGTGGCGAGAAACAGCAAAGGACGATGCCAAACAGCCTCCCACGGTGCTGCCAGCACCATAGGCGCCGTGAATGGAGCAGACAGCAGCGATGGACTCATACGACGATGGGTTTACCAAGGCCCAGCCAGCACTGCCATCACGCCAAGGTCCAAGACAGTGCCGATAGATGGCGTCGAGAACGGCGCCGACCCAAGCCCTCCAAGCCGAGGGTACAACACCGGGGGAGCCTTCACCCCTGAAGGGGTGATTGCCAAAGCAATGCCTCCCACCTGTCCCCCAAGGGGAACGGACTGAGCCTCCTGCACCGCGGAAGGGGCTTCTGCAATGGCGAGGCTACAAGAAGCAGAAGCCCCCTCCTCCTCCTCCTCCTTGGTCCATATAGAACTGGGAAGGGACCCAGAGGAAAGGCAGAGAGAACGTGGTCTGGCCCGATGAGTGCGCGCCCATCCCCCGAAAGTCGGCGGAGATCGGCCAACTTTCCACGCGCATTGTTCGATGACACAATGGTCCAAGGAGAAGTAGGTGTCAGCATAAATCCATGTCGTAGCAGGTCAAGATACGCGAGGCAATGGTCATGTTGAATGGTGACAGAATACTTACAGCCGCATGGGCACCGCCGCATGGGGGGCCGTCCCATCTTCAAAGTTTTCTTGCCCCCCGACCGAGACATGACTTACAGAAAAAGAACACCAAACAAGACCCAATGTCGCAAAATGAAAGGAACAGTCTTACCAGGCGACGTTGAGTGAAGCGAAACTGAACCAGCAGGAAAAACGGAATCGACGAACTGCGACATGGAGTTGAAGGCTTCTTGAAAAGCAGCAGGCCTCTCAGAAGTTTCTCAGCTACCCACGAGATGCAACCTCGACGGCGGGAGATGAAGAACTGGCGGGAGGCAGATGATTAATACCCAATGGCTAACTCCGCGAGCGCCACGCAGTGCGGGCGGCCTTGAGAGCGGGCGCCGATGGTGGGTCGACTCTGCCCATCCAAAAATAAATAATGAAATGAGCTCCCGCAGGGTCGTGACCTCTGGCCAGAACCCCAAAAGGTGATGAATGGCGAAGACTGACACAGATAAGATTGAAAATTACGTACCTACCATAATTCTTGATCTTCTCTTGTAACTTCACCATTTATTACTGTTGGGTGTAAGCCGGAGACAGTCACCTGCCACGGGAGGTTTTTTTTTTTTTTTTTTTTTGAGGGAGGAGTCAGCACCAATGGCGCCACCCATGTGACTGACACACTGCGTGGCACATGCGGGTTGGCATAGGTGCCGTAGGCTCCTCCTCCATCCCAGTTCTGGTGAGTTGGAGAGGAGAAACAGTTTTTAGAGAAAGAGAGTGAGGCAAGAGAGCCAAGGGATAGACAAAGGAAAGGATATAAACTGAAAAAGGTATAAGTCGATTAGAGGACAGAAAGGAGAGAACCCTACCCTAAGTGGCTATGATGCCTCAGTCCTTGGGCAGTCTCAGGAGAAGGAGAAGGCAAAGAATAGAAAGAAGAAAGATAGAAGAGGTGGAAGTAAAGGATAAAGGGGGGAGGGAGGAGGGCTCTCTGCCGCACTAAAATGGAAGACCACTGGCTTAAGAGTTTCAAAACCCATGCAGGAATGAAGACAAGGGAGCAAGGATCCTGCTAGTCAGAGAGGTTATAGAACCAAGGTCTGAAGGGAATTAATGGTCTTGTCAGTTTTGGCGGAGGCAGATCTCTCCTCCCACCCTTTATCTGTAATTGTTATAAAAATCCTAGAGCCTAGGTCTCGCAGACTGTCCCTTGGAGGGCGATCAGTCCTGCTCAGACAAGGAGCGAGTCCTGACTTAGACGTAGGGAAAGAAATCTGCTAGAAGGTTTTCCCACGGGAGTACTGGCATAATCCCTACTTCAGGAGAGGAGAAATGGAAATTACGTACCTACCGTAATTCTTGATCTTCTTGGACGAGTCTCCACCACTCATTCACACTAATGGGATCTGCGCCGAGGCACTAGGACCCAGCAGGAGCAAACTCTTTTGCCACAGGGTCGTGCCGAGATGGCGCAGGGGGAGGCGGCACTGCAAGCCTCGCATAGTGTAATGACTATCCCGCGCCGACCCTCCAAACCGCCTCAGTACTCTTTTTTTTCCGAGGAGGTGCAGCGTAACTAACCTAGGATAGCCTAACAAAAACTCGACATAAGATAGTCCGGACGACCCGCATAAGAAGGGTCAACAAAGAAGTCTTCACAGCCTAAAGATTGAGGGAATGAAGACCAAAAACAGACATGAGCTCGGGGGATGGTGGGTGGGCATGTGAATGAGTGTCGGATACTCGTCCAAGAAGATCAAGAATTATGGTAGGTATTTGTTTACATCTAGTAAGGTATTACATATATCCAATATCCAGATATTAAATGGGTAGTCTCTGTGACTTCATTACGTGGAACGTCAATGGGGCCAGAAATAACACAAAAAGATACAAGCTGTTGAAACATTTACAAATGCAAAAAGGGAAAATTATTTGTTTACAGGAAACACATTTGCTCGAATCAGAAACCACACTGTTTAGGTGACAGAGTATAGGGCAAGTGCATTTGTCTGGAGATAGTACATCCAGCAAGGGAGTAGCTATTCTGATCACAAGACAAACCCTTTTTTCCTGTGAAAAAACATTAAAGATTCCTTGGGCCGGTACCTGTTCATATTGGGTACGTTATATAGATCAAAGGTGATAATTGGCAGTGTCTACGGCCCAAATACAGATACACCCAGTTTTTTTGTAGACCTTTTAAAGACCTTGTCTCCTTTTGTCCATATTCCGATGTATTTAGGTGGAGATTGGAACCTACCATTTGACTCGGAATTGGACAAAGACGACAGAAGAAGAAGTGGCCTAACTCCTGCTCAAAGAGCTTTAAGGGAATTGGTGGATAGTGTGGGTTTATGTGATCCATGTTTATGTTCTTTATCCCTCACACAGGGAATACACATTCATTTCGACTGTGCATGGATCCAGATCTAGGATCGATTATTTTTTGGTTAGTCAATCAGCCCTCCCGGGACTGTCACAGTGTACAATACTACCTGGGATAATCTCAGACCATTCGATGGTCCGCTGCTCAATAAATCTATCCCCTAATCTTCCTAGACAAACGAGCTGGAAACTGAATAATCAGTTATTATGCTCCCCGTTAATTAAAAAGAGCATTATTCATATTATAGAGAAATACGAAGGGGTAAATTGAAACTCAACAGGTAAAGGGGATATGGAATGGAGTGCGCCGAAATGTGTCTTAAGGGGTGAATTAATCAGAATGGCAGCAGAAAGAAAGAAAGAGAAAGAGGGAGAATAAAGCCATAAATCTACTCAGGCAAATCAGAGAACTAGAGTGTACCCTCTCTGGGAACACCCCCGCAGTTATTAGAGAGAGGCTAATTGGTTAAGAAACCAATACTGTGACCTCTTGAGGGAAAAAGCTGACAAAACCTTGGTACTTAGACCAGGGGGAAGGCGGGACACCTGCTGGCAATGAGATTAAAAGGGGAAGAGTCTGCTAGGACAATACAGAGTATTACATCCCTGTCGGATGGGGAGATTAAAATCCACCCAAAGGACATTATCCAGGAGTTTGAAAACTATTACAGGGAGCTGTATAGCCCGATGAGTTCCAGACCAACAAAGGAGGAGGTGGAAAGATACCTTTCCTCCTGTTCACTTCCTTCGTTGCCGCCCGAGTTGGGAGGGGAGCTGTCCCATCCCATATCAGAGGAAGAGACTGTCACAACAATAAATTCACTTACCATAGATAAAGCCCCAGGCCCTGATGGGTTTTCCCCTAATTTTTACAAATGTTTAGCCACCCAGTTAGCCCCTGGGTTAAAAAGGTTATTTCAGTGTATATTGAACTCTGAGAAGGTGGACAAGCATTTATTTGCAGCCCTTATTATTGTTATCCTTAAAAAAGGTAAGGAGCCAGATAAAGTGTCCAGTTACAGGCCTATCTCATTAATAAACTACGATGTTAAGATTTTAACAAAGATTTTGGCGAATCGTTTAGCTAAAGTAATGCCCTTACTCATTCATAGTGATCAGGTAGGCTTCATGGCAGGCAGAATGGCCTCTGACCACGTACGTAAACTGGCACGTCTTCTCTGCGTCCAGGGATCACAGTTTTCCTTGCGGTTTGATCTCGGTGGACGCAGAGAAGGCGTTTGAAAGGGTGGACTGGCAGTTTTATTTCAGACCATGGTGAAATTCGGTCTCCCCCTCCCCTTCATTAAGAATGTTTTCTCCCTGTATAGCCAACCGAGCGCACAGATCTATTGTAATTGTGTTTTTTCTTCAATATTTCCCCTGTGCTCGGGAACTAGACAGGGATGTCCCTTATCACCCCTTCTTTTCAATCTTTAACTGGAACCTCTTCTGACAAAAATCAGGCAGGACCATACGGTTCAAGGTATCGAAGTAGGTTCCTATGAGTTCAAACTTTCTGCCTATGCAGATGACATTCTTTTCCATTTAACTCACCCCACTACCACTATACCCGTAGTCATGGGGCTTATAGGAGTATAGCAGGTTCTCCAACTACAAAATAAATAGAGGGAAAACCCTGGTGTTCCCAGTGAACTCTAAATTATTCAAGTCTGAAATTACGGCATTGGGCTTACAATGGAGCTCGCACAAGCTCAAATATCTAGGAGTAATACTGGCAAGGAGTGATTCCAAAATGGTGAAGCTGAACTTGGATTCGATTAAGAATTCCATTCAACAAGACCTTACAAAGTGGGCCAAACTCCCGATATCCCTGTGGGGGAGGGTGAGTTTAACGAAAATGAATGTATTACCTAGGGTACTTTATCCTCTAACCATGCTGAACTCCTGGCTGCCATTAAGTTGGTTTAAAAACTTACATTCACTAATATCAGCCTTCATCTGGCAAGGGAAAACCCCACGCAGAGCCTATTATAGACTGGCTGCCCCCAGAGAAAAGGCTGGTTTACGTTTACCACATATGGGATTATATTACTGGGCAAGTAATGCCACTAAGTACTTAAAGTGGCAGATAACTCCCACAGAGCATTGCTCACTCTCTTATGTCTCCTCATGGGTCAAATTTGAAGTGGACTTAATTAAGGCATCTGGTATTGATCCGATCGGCCTTCTTTACACCTCATAGAAGTCCCTTCCCACTGATTAATTTCCACCCCATTAAAAACCTCTTTAAGAATACATGCACAGTTATGCTCATTTTTAAAATATTCCCCCAGTAAAGACAGGCACCAACCCTTGTGCCAGAACCCGAATCTAACAATTGGGGGGGAAATGATTCAGGAATCTTGGCTTCCTGAGCTAAAGAGCTTAAGAATAACAGACCTCTTTCAGGATGAGAAGTGCCTCTCAGCCGCAGACTTAATCAAGAAATATCATATGGCCCCTAGTCAAATATTTAAAATTCTTCAGCTCAGACATTTACTTGCACAATCCCTTCGGAAGTTTGACGCATTTCAGCCATGCAATGGTTTATTTGAAGCCCTCGCTCGGAATGTATGGGAACCACATGTAGTTTCCAGATTCTATAATAGACTATTCAGTCAAGCATATCAGCATCTTGAGGGTATGCCCCGCTACTGGAATACTATTTTACGGGGGCCGGGGAGGGACTGGGATAAAATCTGGCAGCATACCTATAGGTATATATAACTCAAGATAGACTGAGAATTATGCAATTTCTAAATAATATGTTTTGGACCCCGTCCAAATTGCATAAGATCGGCCATATTACCGATCCGAACTGTAATAAGTGTCACCAACAGGAAGGGACATTATTCCACATTTTTTGGGAATGTCCCATGGTTAAATCCCTGTGAGATATAATCAAGGAAACAGCAGACTCCCTGTTGGGGCTCGAGCATCTCTTTAGCCCTGAGGTTTGTCTAATGGGAGACTACTCCGGAGTCGAAGTAAACATCAGAAGGTATTATATGGCTATCATATTGTCACTCGAAAAGGTAATACTGAAACATTGGGTAGATGGTGCCTCAATCTCCTACACAGAGTGGTTACAGGAATTGCTTTTTAATTTGAACATAGAGAAATTTAGTGCGAATAGAAGGAACTGTTTGCTGAGGTATTGTAAGGCATGGGAAAAACTACATGAGTTGTACTTACTCCAGACAGGTGTTTATACTTCAGGAGACCAAGACTAAGTTGGATGTTGTTTCAACAGTATTCTTCTCACTATAATATTCTGTCTGCTTGGGGAGGGTGATAGGATGGGGGTTGGGGGGAACAAGAAGCATTTGGATAGTGTTTCTGGTCACACTCATTGTGTTAAGAGAATGCATTTTATATTGGAAGAATGTATGTACTTGCATCTTGCCCTGTAATGGGGAAAAATTTGAATAAACTTGAATTTCAAAAAAAAAAAAAAAAGGTAGGTACGTAATTTCCATATCTTCCTGGACATGAAGTCTCCACCACTCATTCACACTAATGGGAGAGTACCGAGCTAATAATCCCCCGAGAGGGCGGCAGGAGAGACTAAGAGCTCACAATTCTAGGACAGAAGTCCATTAAGGATGGTCCTGCCAAATGAAAGATGTCGTCTGGCACGGACATCCAGGGCATAGTGTTTGACAAAAGTATGCACTGAGCTCCAGGTGGCCGCACTGCAAATATCTGCGATGGGCACGTTGTGGATTTCCGCTAGGGATGCCGCGGCCGCTCTAGTAGAGTGAGCGTACACTCTGCCCTCCAGCTGAACCTGCACCATGGAATAACAGTGGCGAAGGCATGCCACCAGCTATGCTGAAATACATCTGATAACGACAGGTTGACCCAGCCGGGTCTCGCTGAAGGAAACAAACAGTTGTTGAACTTTGCAAAAATCTTTTGTTCTATCTAGATAGAAACGAAAGGCTCTTTTGACGTCCAAGGAATAAAGAGCACACTCTCCTTCATTTTGGAAGTTTGCAAAGTAAGTAGAAAGGACCAACAGTTGGTTTAGATGGAAGTCTGAAACAACCTTAGGGAGAAACTTAGGATGGGTCCTAAGAACTACTTTGTCTTTATGAAACACAGTATACGGAGGGTCTGTGACCAAGGCATGTGTTTCAGAGACCCTGCAGGCTAAGTTAATGGCCACCAGGAAGGCCATTTTCCAAGTGAGAAATTTTAACTCACAGGTAGCTAGAGGCTCGAAAGGTTTTCGAGTGAGCATGTCTAGCACGAGATTAATGTCCCAGGCTGTGACTGGACGTCTGATAGGAGGTCTGGTATGTAGAATTCCCTTAAGAAACCTCTTAACTACAGGTAACTGAGCCAGTGACAAGGAAAAGTACTGGCTCATGATAAGCTGAAATGGCACAAAGGTGAACTTTTACAGTAGAGTATTGCAGACCTGAATTTGAAAGGTCCAAAAGGTACTCTAGAACTATATCTGGTGGGCAGAAAAAAGGGTTCAAAGAGGATTTTGCACACCAGAAATAAAAACGCTTCCATTTGGCTGTGTAAGTTTTCCTAATGGCTGGCTTGTGAGCAGCTAGAAGAATATGTGAAACTCTGCAAGAGACGTTGAACCTGTTCACTTCTATCTCTTCAGGAGCCAAGCGTGAAGGTGAAGTGATCTCAGATTGGGATGGACCACAGGCCCCTGAGTCAGAAGGTTCGTCTGAAGGGGAAGCGGTTTCGAAGGGGTTTCTGACATACTGTTGAGTAATGGAAACCATATTTGTCGAGGCCAGAAGGGAGCAATGAGGATCATTTTGTCCCTCTGGGACTCGAACTTGAGAAGTACTCTCTGAATTAGAGGAAGAGGCGGAAAGGCGTACAGAAAGCGTCTTGTCAACTCCAGCCTGAACGCATCCTGACAGAAAATGCCAGGCCATGGATTTCTGGAGCAGAAGAGAGGCAGTTTTGTGTTGAGTGGGGATGCAAAAAGGTCCAGGTCTGGAGTTCCCCACTCTGCGAATAGTGACTGAACTATTGCTGAGTCAAGAGACCATTTGTGAGGATCTGTCTCTGTTCTGCTGAGACGGTCTGCCAGTTCATTCTGCACTCCCGGCAGGTAGATCGCATGAATTAGAGCCTTGTGCTCCAAGCACCATTCCCACATCCTCATCGCTTCCCTGCATAAGGCGTAAGAGTGAGCACCACCTTGCTTGTTGATGTAATACATCACTGCTTTATTGACCGTTTGAAGGAGAATGTTCTTGTGACAGAGAATGTCCTTCAAAGCCCGGACTGCATAAAGGATGGCTCTCATTTCTAAGACATTTATGTGAAGCTGGAACTCGTGCTGAGTCCATGTACCTTGAGTGTGGAGAGTCTGACAGTGAGCTCCCCACTCCATCAGGGACGCGTCCGTGGTAATGGAAATCTGATGATCCAGATGCGCAAAGGGATACCCCTCCAGAAGAATGTCCTTTTGCGACCACCAGTTGAGTGATCTCTTCAGAAGTTCTGTCACCTTGATGAGAAAGAACTGAGGGTGAGTGGTCGGGGACCACTGAGTACTGAGCGTCCACTGAGAGGTTCCATGTGAAGGCGTGCTAGGGGTACAGTGAACACTGAGGATGCCATGAGGCCTAGCATCCGTTGCATCGAGATAGCTGAAACCGAGCTGTTCTCTCCGATGTATCGGGCCATCTGAAGGATATCACTCCTCCTGTCCTCTGGAAGAAATGCTTTTGCACAGGAGGTGTCCAGAAGAGTGCCTATAAAAAGGAGCCTCTGGGAGGGCTGCAGCTGCGATTTTTTGAGGTTTAGCAGGACTCCCATGGATGTGAGAAAGTGTGAGGCCGTGGCTACAGCGTCTAGAGTTCCCTGCCTGGAAGGACTTGCTAGAAGCCAGTCATCCAGATATGGGACCACTTGTATTCCGATTTTTCTGAAATGTGCTGCGAGAATTGCACAACACTTAGTAAAAACTCACGGCGTCGCTGATAGCCCAAAGGGCAGGACTCTGAACTGATAATGCTGTCCCAAAGCCACGAACCTTAGGTATTTGTGATGTTTCGGGTGAATAGGAATATGCTGGTAAGCATCCTGCATGTCCAAGGAGGCTAACCAGTCGTGTTGATGAAGCAAAGGCAACAGGGTTCCTAATATCATCATTTTGAATTGCTCTTTGGGAAGAAATTTGTTTAATTTTCTGAGGTCCAAAATGGGGTGCATGCCCCCGGTTTTCTTTGGAACCA
Organism: Neoceratodus forsteri; assembly: GCA_016271365.2. NCBI lineage: Eukaryota > Metazoa > Chordata > Ceratodontiformes > Ceratodontidae > Neoceratodus > Neoceratodus forsteri. Next base: position 1,055,928,124 of record CM028130.1, on the reverse strand, counting down.
GAAAGTAATGGGAATAGAACCCTGTGTTCCGTTGATCCAGTGGAACTACTTCCACTGCCCTGTTGTTCAGAAGGCCTTGTATCTCGGAGGCGAGAAGTTCTGACTGAAGTAATGACAGCCTGGGCTGTCGTTTGGGGAGATGATCCGGAGAGGTCTCTAAAAAATTGAGGGAATAGCCCTTGCAGATTATCCGGAGGACCCATTTGTCCGATGTTATGGACTTCCACCGACTGTAGAATTGAGTCAGATGACCTCCCACCGCTGAAGAAGAATCCACCTCGGGCAGCTGAGGTGGGACCTGGGCCAATAACTCAGAAGGCGGCACTGGGTGCTTTGGGTCCTTGCGCCTTCTGCTGCATTTTTTGGGGGGGGCTGAGGGGCTTGGTTTTTATTAAAACCTCCCCTGCCTTTGCCCCGAAAGGACTGATGGTTATGAAACTGGCGTTTGTTGACACCCCCTCGAGAGGGAGCGGGAGGAGGTCGAGACAATTTAATGGCTGACCTAGTCTTTTGTGTAGCCTCTAGAGCCTGTTCTACTTGAGGGCCGAAGAGATACACACCATGGAAGGGCAACGCCATGACCTGTTGCTGGGCATCATTCGTGAAACCTGAAGTGCACAGCCAGGAATGACGGCGGGTACAAATACCCACCGCTGCTGCTCGGGAGGCAGTATCGAAGGCGTCCATAACTGCTTTAACCTGCTGGTTATTGGACTCGATACCCCTGGTTATGGTTTGAAGAAGTTCTGAATTAGTGTCCGACTTCGGAAGAGCTTCAACCATTTGTTTGAGCGAATGCCAAAGAATATACTCATATTGAGAGAAATAGCCCTGGTAGCTGGCAATACACATACCTAGGGTGGAAGCAGCAAAGACTCTCTTATCTAAAGTATCTATCTTACGAGATTCTTTGTTTATAGGTCGAGCTATAGTAGTCTGAGGAAGGACGACTATCATTCTCTGCCAGGACTACAATAGGATCCACAAAGGCTTGGGATGCCAAAATGGGTCGATCCTTGGGAGCAGCTTATTTCCTGTCTATGGACTTAGCCACAGAAGGAACGAGAGCAGGATTACTCCATACCATTTGAGAAAGCGTCTCAAAGGAGGGTTGTACCAGGGAAGTTAAATCCATAGGGATGTCCGGAACATGAAGGTACTGGAGTCTCAAAAGCTTCCCAGGATCAATGTCCATAGTCTGGAGAGAAAGAGTGGAATTCAAATTTTTCATCAGAGACTTAAATGACAGGTCTTCAACCACAGGCTCTGCAGCAGGATCAGAACCTGCTCCTTCCACATCATCACCCAGTCCAAGATCTGGGTCAGGTTCAACATCATCTCCTGACAGTCCAGGAGGGACTGTATGGACAGGAAAGGAATGAAAATCAGTAGGAAAAGAGGAAGGAAAAGAATTCGGAGAGGAGAGGCCCTGAGGATTGGCAGGTAAAGGAACCAGGCCCTGGCGCCGAGGAACACGGCACCGAAAAGCCACACGGAGCCAAAGACGGCGCCGAAAGGCTACACAGCACCGAGAAAGCCAACGGCACTGAAACCCCACACAGCGCCATGGATGGCGCCAATAGACCACATGGCGCCGAGCGACCCACCAGCACTGGCGGCACCGAAACCAACCCAGGACCCCGAAAACCAAGATTTGAGGGAAAAAGAGGAAGAATAAAAGAAGATCGAGGCATCATTGTGGCCCCCTGCGCCGCAGCCATGTGCTGGGGGGAAACACCTAAGTGCGGAGTCGAGGGCACCGAAGAAGGGGCTGCGTGACTAGGGAGGCCCAATCACCCTGCTCGATCGCCCGATGAGCCAGAGAGCCCCGGGGCGACCGGGCCAGGCAACTGGACCAACCTCCGAGCCCATTGCTCTATCAGAGCGGCCCACTGATGAAACTGCTCATCGGAAGCCCTACCAGAAGGCGGGGAAGGACTCTGATGTCGAAGAGGTCGACGACCAGAACCAGAAACCGGCGACTCTGAAAGAGGAGACCGGCAACTGGCCCCAATGGCTGACCGTTGACGTGCAGACATATCAGAGGGCAGCCTCGAGTGATGCCTTCTCTTTCTTGACCTACGGGCCGAAGAGGAGCTCGAGGCTGAACGGTGCCGAGAATGCGACCGTTTTCGTTTATGCTTCCAAAGGGACCGCCCTTCCCCTCGGGCATTGGACCGTCTGTTGTCAGACCCCCCTTCCGGAGAAGGGGACTGGACTCAGCCCGCTGACTTAATAGTTTACACGAAGTCTCCTCACCGCACCTGACCCGGCCCATGGTCAACTCATAATGTAGGCTGAGACTTCTTCTTAAGAATAATTACTGTAGCGGTACTTTTATTCGAGAAAATGTTATAAAATAATAAACTGAAAACTATGCTGCTAGTTTGAAGTTTGACTCCTGGCAGGTGAGCGACGTCGTCACTGAAGCGCACTCGACGGCAGGGAAAAAAAGAAATTGAGGCGGTTGGAAGGTCGACGCCAGGATAGTCATTATCGCACGAGCGGAGGCTCACGGTGCCGCTCCTCAAGACGCCATCTCCGGCGCAGACACTCTGGCAAAAAAGTTTGCTCCCACTGGGTCCTAGTGCTTCCGGCGCAGATCCCATTAGTGTGAATGAGTGGTGGAGACTTCATGTCTAGGAAGATCCATGGGATATCCGTGCCATAAGAAAAAGAGAGGGAGGAAAATCCCATGGACTCTCCTAGGACTGCACTGATGTAATGACAACCGGAGGGTGACACAAACCAGAGTATTATCCAAGCCCCAAGAAGGGTACACCCTAGTGCATCGTGAGGAGAATCTGAGGGAGTTCCCTCAGAGGTTAGGGCGAAGACTCTACTCACCGTCCTCCAGGTTCAACGCTCTGTGGTTTTTTAGAGAAGGAAACAGAGAGCTCTGATGTACCAGAGGGACTCAGCCCCCAACTGGCCTCAAGGAAGGGGAGGGCGAGAAGGGGGGAGGCAACGCCCAAGAACTCAGGCCCATGAGGGGATGGAGGGTGAGATTCAGTAATGAATGGTGAAGATACATGAGAAGATCAAGAAAAGAAAATTACGTACCTACCGTAATTCTTGATCTTCTCTTGTATCTTCACCATTCATTACTTACAGGGTGTAAGCCGGAGGCGCGCACCCGTCACGGGAGCTTTTTTTTTTTTTTAAAGTTAGCCTAACGGCCCCGCCCTCGAGAGCGACGTCATGCGTCATGCGCGAGGGGCGGCCGTTAGTAGCGACCGACTCCTCCTCCAACTCAGTTCTGTGAGCCGGAGAGGCAAAAGTGAAAGCAGAAAATATAGATAGCGAGGCAAGATAGCCGAGGGATAGCAAAGCAAGGAAGAATGAACTGAAAAAGGAATAAGCCGATGGAGGAAGGACAGAGGAGATAAGAACATCCCTAGCCTAGGGACTGCAGGGCCTCCTTACCTGGGCGACTCTAGGAGGAGAGATGAGTAAGGAAATGAGAAAATAGAAGAAGAAGGAGAAAGAGAAGAGAGAGATGGATGTTGAAGGGACCAGAATGCCCAACAGCATAGTTAGCTTGTAGCTGAAGGCTCGACTAAAGGGGAAGCAAATCCCGGAGATAGAGCTGAAGAGAAGGTTCACCGAACCCGCTAGACAGACTCAGGAGGGCATAGTCCTCATCTTCAACATGCCATTAGTTCTGATACCCACCTCGGCCCTGGCCAGGAAGGCCTTTAACTGGAGGACAGCCGAGGAGGGAAGAATAAAACCCAGGCATGAGAGCGTGCTCAGGGTTTAGAAATGGAAATGTAAGCCTTTCAGGCTTTCAAGATAGAAATGGGACTCAGACTGACTGGCTAAGGCAGGTCAAGGCTTAGGCTGGCTAGGATTGGATATGGTCAGCAATGTTCTACTGTAAAATTGTCCAAGAGGACACTTAAAGGGAGAAACCAATAGCAAAACAGCGAGAAGGACAGCCTACCTTCTCATTTGCCTTCTTGTTTGTTCCCCCTTTTTTTTTTTTTTTTTACAGATAAAAAATTTTTTTTTTTTAACTAGATGCATGACCCAGATACCAAGATGCCTATAGCAGTCGAAGAGAGTTCCCTCAGCATTTTTTTTTTTTTTTGGCAAAAGAAGAAAGGAATAGACGTACTGCTCCTCTGCTCTGTAAGGCAAGAATAGGGGGATTAGATTCCAGGGCAACTATCTGGACACGGGATTGCAGGATCAAAACTGAATAGCCTGAGCCAGGCCAAAAACCCAGAGGTATCTTGCCAGAAGAATAGCAAGAGATAGTTGTGCAGTCTGATCGCCAATGCAATCCACAGATGGCCCATAAATCTTAGAGTAAGTAATTTCTCTGAAATTTAGAACCCCCCAAAGAAAGATCTTTTTTTTTGGGAAAATTAGGCAATTTTTCCTATATTTTATATAAATGCAGAGAGAGGAAGGAGACGGGAGGTGGAGAAGCCACAGGAGGAGGCCACTGAGGGATGGTAGGGTGGTAGGTAATGAATGGTGAAGATACAAGAGAAGATCAAGAATTACGTAGGTACGTAATTTTCCTATCTTCCTTGTCAATCTTCACCATTCATTACTTCCTGGGTGAGTATTAGCTCCCTTCCCCTGAGGGGAAGAGGCCATACCCTGAGGGAACAAGACCCCAGCCTTCTGCTGGTGAGAAACAGAAGGAGAAGACCCTGGCTTATTCAGAAAGCCTAAGAGGGAGAAGAGCTAGGAGGTGCCTCCCGAGGACGAGGAGACGGAGGGAGCCCCTGTAAAAGTCTCCTAGCTCTGGAAGAGAAAAGACGGTTCCCCCGGAAGGCAGAGCGAATCACCCTACGCCGGGCCAGGGGTGACAACCTGGAAAGACGAAGCCATGCCGTCCGCCTGATGCAGATCGCTGTCCCCGCAAGCCTGGAAGCCACCTCATTGGCGTCATAAGATGCCCTTGCTTGGTGTCTTGCCAGCTCCAGGCCTCACTGCAGAGAGGCAACGGCTTGTCTGGTTTGTTCGTATCAGGCATAGATGCTAGCAGCTGGGACATCATCGACCACAGATGCCGTTGTAGGCAGCGGTGAGCCTGATGTGATGCAACACATGCACTCGCATGAGAAGAAGAGAACACTCTTCGCCCCAATGGTCGAACTGGAGAGTCCGAACCGGTGGGCGGTTGTGCGCCAGGCAACGGCGCCCAGAAGGAGTATCCAGGTATACCAAACCTGAGGACGGGTTGGGAAGGGAACCTAGAGACTCAGAGGGGCACAATACACCTCGCTGGCAGTCCGTGGCTGGGGAAGAAGCGCAGGGACTGCCATGACCGGATAGACGCCTCCTGGAAGGGATAGGCCAGGAAGGTATCACCAGATGCTGGGCACTGAATTCACCAAGGAATTCACGCTGCCTCCGCTCAGTATTGTCTCTTCGAACGAGGAACCGGAGATCCTCACCATCCTCGGAGGAAACGCTGATATTCTGTGAAATCAGCATCGGAGGACAGATGAGCAGGGGTCCTCTCCCTCGGAGGAGGAGACGAGGATGATGGGGAACTGGAATGCCCAGAGGATTCCTGCAGGCGTGGGAGAGTCGAAGACCTGCTCATGCATGTATCTAAACATATGAGGAAGGTCACTGAGAACTCTGAACTGCCCCCAGGATAACGGACCAGAGGACCCGACATGGCCTGGGAGCGGGGTGGTGAAGGCAGAGAGATGGGAGAGGGGCCTCCGGAGGGGCAACTGTCATTATGAGGGCTCTGGAATCCGGGGAAAGGAGCCCTGGAAAGAGGGATCCCGGATATCAGACCAGGCCGCAGAACGGAACTCTGGGGAAGCGGAGCCTGGAAGAGCCCTGGGGGAGAACCTCCCCTGTGACGACGCCAGGACTGCATGGATCCAGAAGGGCAGTCCGCACAAACGCCGCCGGAGGACACCCTAGAACCCTGGAGGGAGGGGCGAGGCTCTGCACTTCGGCTCCTGGCCACCCCTGGGGTGGCCAAAGAAGACCGAGCAGCAGACCCCCTGCCCCTCAACCCCTCGGACTCCGAGAGGGCCTCCTCCTCGACCACAGCCCCTGTCCCTAGAGGGCAACAGCACCAGTAAGGTAGCTGTCACCGGCCTCCAGAGAGGGAGCCTCCCCGCGCCACTCCCACGCCTGCCCCCGGGCTCCGGCCACCCCCAGCCGGGAACCCTCAGGAGACGACGGAAGGGGGACAGAGGAGGGCCCGCCGCGCCGCCTGGCACCTCTAGCCACCGGGACCTAGACTCCAAGAGTGGGGTGCCAGGATGGGTCCACGCCTGAATCATCGCCGTCCGAGGAGGACGAGACCAGCAGGACCTCAATGCTGGCCACCCCAGGGTCCCCGAGGCTACAGGGCCTCAAACGCCCCGTGCTGCAAGGGAGGCGCCGCCGCCCTCACGCCGGTAGCGCCAGGCTTAGCTCCACACCCCAACGGCGCCGCAAGCCGGGCACCGCCTGGGAGGAAGGACAAGGCCCACGGCGCCGGGCGCGCCGGAAGCGAGGGCGGCACCGCTGACGGGCGCCACCTTGTCCATCGTGCGCCGAGGCCCAAAGCGGCACCGCCTCGATCACCGGGCGCCTGCCTCACGCGCCGGGATTCCAAACGGCGCCAAGATCGATCACCGCACCGCGAACGCGCCAGGATCTGAAACGCGCCCGAAAGGCGGCGCGAGGGTACACCGAGCCAGGCCCAAAAGTCGAGGGCCTCGCCACTGGGGAGCCTGCACCTCCGAAGAGGTGACTGCCGAGGCGGTGTCGGCGCCTGCCCCGGAAGGACTACGACGCCCCGACACCGCAGAAGGGGCCTCCTCGGCAAGAAAAGATGAGGAGACCCCTCCTCAGATCAGAGCAGGCCCGGAGGGGACCGGGAGGGCCTAGAGACCTTACCTGAGAATCCTTGAGCGACGCCGCCCCGAGGTCGGCGGGGCTTTGCCGAGCTTGAACGCGCGGACTTCGAGGACACAGCGGTCCATGGAGAAACAGGCGTCGCACGAATCCATGTCATGGTTGGGTCCCAGGCAACGAAGACAAACGTCATGCCGGTCCGAGACGGAGAAATGCCGGCCACAGTAACACCGACGCATAGGGGCGCGCCCATCTTCAAACACGCTTAGCTCGGACCCGGACATAACGCTAAATCAACAAGAAAAACAGTAGGAAAGCACACCCGCGCCGCTTTAGAAAGAAAAAGAACGGTCTTACCGATTGGACGCCGAAAAGTGCGGGAAGAGGAGTCGCTGACGCAGTCAAATATGGACGCCCGAACAGGTGCTGCCTCGACGGCGGGAGAAACAGAACTGAGTTGGAGGAGGAGTCGGTCGCTACTAACGGCCGCCCCTCGCGCATGACGTCGCTCTCGAGGGCGGGGCCGTTAGGCTAACTTTTAAAAAAAAAGCTCCCGTGACGGGTGCGTGCCTCCGGCTTACACTCAGGAAGTAATGAATGGTGAAGATTGACAAGGGAAGATTTATAGTAGGTACGTAATTCTTATATCTTCCCTTGTCAATTTTCACCATTCATTACTGTTGGGTGAGTACCAAGCCCCTTGGAGGGGACCTGGCACAGCCCTGAGGGAGTAGATCCCTCAGCCCCCCTGCTGGTGAGGTGCAGAAGGGGAGACCCTAAAGCCCTATTAGACCAACAAGATTCTAAGGCTGTTCAGGACGAGGAGGTGTCCCCCGTGGCCTGGGGATGGGAGGCACCCCTGTAAGGTCCTCCTTGCCCAGTAGGGAAAAAAGTCGGGTCCCCTGGAAAGCGGAGGAGAACACCCTACACCAGGCAATGGGTGACAACCTTGCTAGATGAAGCCATGCCACCTGCCTAATGCAGATCTCTGTCCCCGCAAGTCTGGACGCCACCTCATTGGTGTCATAAGACGCCCTTGCTTGGTTCCTTGCAAACTCCAGACCCTGAGCAGAGAGGGCAATGGCCTGTCTAGATTGCTCTGTATCAGGCAGAGATGCCAGGACTTGTGCCAGCATCAACCACAGATGTCTGTTATAGGCAGTGTGGTGAGCCTGATGAGAACCTATACACAGTAACGCATGAGCCGAAGAGAAACCTCTTCGCCTCCACTGGTCGAATTCTGCAGAATCTGGATCCACGGATTGGTCCATGCGCCAGGCGCTGAAGCCCGGAATGAGTGTCTATGGACGTCAGCTCTGAAGACGGGTGAGGTAGGGAACCTAGAGACTCAAGGGGGGGGCACAATACTGTCTCCTGCAGTCCACTGGGGCTGGGGAAGGGGCAGCTGGAGACTGCCAGGTGTGGACAGACACTTCCTGGAAAGGGATGGACCAGGAGGGCACCACCAGGTGGTGGGCGCTCAATTCACTCAGGAACGATCATGTCTCTAGCTCGGTATTGCTTCTCAGCACGTGAGAGATGCGAAGCTCCTGGACCAGCCTCGAAAGGAATCGCTGATACGCAGTGAAATCAGCGTCGGAGGACAGGTGGAGGGAAGGTTCCTCTACTTCAGAAGAGGGAGACGAGGAGGAAGAGAAGCTTGAATGTTTAGAGTCCTCCTGTGGTGGGGGAGACAGGCGAAAAACCTGATCATCCATGGCCCTGACATAAGTGGGAAAGACCACCGCGGTGGCTCTGAACATCTCCCAGGTTAAGGGCCCCATCGGACCTACATGGCCTGGGAGAGGAGGAGGTGTCTGCAGACAGATGGGAGATGGGCACTGAACTGATAGTGCCCAGCCTGTGAGACCCAGAGACTGGTCCCGCCGGACGGGGGGGGGGAGGGGACCTGGGGCCAAACTGGGCTGCGAAGGCTGTGTCTGAGATGGCAAATTCCGGAAGAGCCCTGAGGGAGAATCTCCCCTGTGACGCAACTGGGGTTGCATGGGTCCAGAAGGGCAACCCTCTGCGCTGCCAACTAAGTATGCCTCTGAGACCTTAAGGGAAAGGCGGGGTTCAGGGCTTCGACTCCTCCCCACTCCCCGCAGGGTAGTGGGGGTGGGGTACCTGGGTTTTGCCATGGCCCCTCAACCCTTGGGACTCAGAGGCTGCCCTCTTTCTTGACCCCAGCGAAGTTGGGCCCCCCAATCCCACAGCCCCCCCCGAGGGAGACCACAGAGAAGGGGGTCCCAGTCCCCACCTGGGGAGCCAGAGCAGCACCAGGAGTGGCAGCTGCCACGGCCTCCACAGGAGAGGACACCCCACCCTGAGCCCCCAGGCCACTTTCCCCAACGGATCCACACCGGCTGGCCTCAGCCATAGGATCTGCTGGAATTGGGGACTCTGGGATAGGGTCGCTGGGCCACCTGGTACCACATCCCAAGGGGCTCTCCGACCCTGAGGAGTCGGGGTGCCTGTCTGGATCGGCCTGCGAGTCATCTTCCTCCAAAGAAGAAGTGACTAGGCAAAACCCCAGGCTAGCGACTCTGGGAGGGCCCCTGGCGTCGGCGACGCCCTGATCACTAGCGCCGTGTAACGGCACCCCGGATCTGGGACGGTGTTGGAAGGCAGCACCAAGGGTCCACCAGTGCCAGGCCCAGCAGCCATGGGCTGCGACACTGGGGGAGCCTGCACCTCTGCGGAGATAACTGCTGGGGCGGTGCAGGCAATGTGACTCCGCAGGGAATCACGCTGCTCCTCTAACACCGCAAAAGAGGCCTCCTCCTCAGCAAGACTAGAACTGGAGGCGACCTCCTCCTCACAGGGCCATACAGACCCGGGAGGGGACCCGGAGGAAGGGTCAAGTGTCCTGGCCTTGGCGACCCACGAGCTACGCTGTCCTCCAAAAGTCGGAGGAGCCCTGCCAACTTTAAACACGCAAACTTTGAGAACACTTCGGTCCATGGAGAAGCAGGCATCGCAATAATCCATACTGTGATTGGGTCCCAAGCATCGCAAGCAAACATCATGCTGATCCAAAACGGAAAAATGCTTGCCACAGGGGCATCGACACATGAGGGCACGGCCCGCTTTGGATTCTTTCTCTGCCCCCAAACCAGACATGATGTGAAAACAATACAATCAAACTTTAGCAAAAGAGCCCGGCACCATTGGAAGAAATAAAAGGAACAGGCTTACCAGATTATCAATGGTGTCGGGCAGTTCAGAACCGGGATGAAGAACTGGAGAGGTGGCGTCGAACAGCGAAGGCCTATGACGCAGACTAAATTCAGCTTACTGGTGCAGCAAGTGCAACCTTTTGATGACGGAGAAACAGAACTGGGATGGAGGAGGAGTCTATGGTGCCCAACGGCCAACTCGCTGCACCATGCGTCAGCCACATGGGTGGTGTGCTGCCAACACCTCCCTCCAAAAAAATAAACCTACGGCAGGTGCGCTGTCTGGCTTACACCAACAGTAATGAATGGTGAAGATTGACAAAGGAAGATCACTTGATCCAGTCTCAGTGGGGTGGGCCCTCCGCTGACTCCCACCGGGGTAAGCCCTGGAGCACTAGCACCGGATGGTAGACACCAGGGTGATGGGGCTGGGGCCCCCCCCCCGACTGAGAGGGCCACTGGAGCACGAGGAGCATAAATAATTTGTCTGGTGAGCCCTAGGAACTGATCACTCTGACAGTCTCACATCCTCCCCTTCCTGCTACCTCCCTGCCTTCACTTGCTGTTTCTATCTTTTCTTCCCATTCTTCCCACTTGCTTATCTGTGATTATAAAAATAAATGTGGATATTTATGTGAAACTGGGTTCTCTGGTTTGAAAATGTATATAGTTATATTATTGAAATGACTGCAAAAAGCTATCTGGAGCTCAGGGGGTTAACCTCGAGATGCAGTTTGACCTCCACAAACTCATTTGCAGAGTTGTCAACAGGAGATCAGTTATTGGACACAAAGTTCTATTTTTAGAGAAAATACTTCTGTGGGAGCCAGGAAACTGCTGTAATGGAAGCAGGTTTACTTCAGGCCTCCTCAGTGAGGGTCTCTAGAACAGGTGGGATAGGTAGCACCACGGGTACAGGTAGAGAAGATATATTGAGATAAGCTATCTATCGTCTTGACTGTCCACAACCACCATCTCAAAGCTCAAAGGCTTTTGCATATTCTTCAGCAGTGACTAAACAGAGAGGTCCACCTTAGGAGAGCAGACTGTGAGCAGGCCAGGTCTCCTCTGGGTACTCTTCAAAATACTTTTAACTAATCATCAGTGAGATTGAACTCTTACTTATCCTCTAACAAGGAGGAGGAGGGACCTAGAGGATCTCTGGGATATTCACTGTCTTGCGCTGGTAGTGGCACCAAATGGGGAGGCTGCACCAGCTTTGAGGAAGGCCCTGTGCCAAAGGAGGAGTTGGCACCAACAGTGACCCTGGCACTGACGACGGTGCCAGCATCAATGAAGGCACCCACACTGCTAACAGCACCATCGTGGATAAAGGCACAGGCATAAAAGATGGTACCGACCCTGAGGAAGTCTCTGGCACAGCAGACTGAACTGTAAGCAGAGTCAAAAAGGGGACAAGAATCTACTACTCCACGAGAGATGTCCATTGACCAAACTGCTCATCCGATATATTCCCAGAAGGCAAAAGGTGTACAGGAGATGGAGGAGTCAGTCCCGAAGGTGTGAGGAACTCTGGTGAAATATCCTCCATAACTGAAGATGATGAAAGAGGTGGATACTGAAATTCCCACACCCAATGTAGAAGACTGCCATGGGACCAAATGATGAGAAGTCAACATAGATCTTTCTCGTCACTTTTTATTGTTCTTTTTATGCGAGGATGAGGTACAGACTGAACGGTCTCTGGAACCTGACCCCAACTGTGAGAGGCCAAGATAATTTGCGATTGTGAGAGTATTGCAAATCTTCTCAGCAGCAAGACTGTCCAGTACCAGAGCACTTGCCCACAGAGAAGCGGTGGTCAGACACAATCTCGTTATAGTGTATGGTGGAATACGATTGTGTATGGAATCCATACACCATAGAAAGTCATTCTGTTGCAGTAGTGACATCCTCACTGATGCAGAACATTTCCTTCTGTGTTAGTAAGGATGTCATAATGCATGCGATCCCATAAGTGCCAGCTGGTCAGTGGCTGCTGGAAAATTGCGTGTGTGTGCTGGCTGGCAGGTGGTTGTGGTTCAGAACCGAAAGGAGCAGACCCGAAACAAACACAAAAAAGTGAGTGATTATGAGCTTTCTTGTAGTTTTTTTTTTATTTTATTTTATTGAAATTTTGTAATTATAAACCTTCGAGTCAGAGACCCATTTACAAAGGCTTCACGTCAAGAAGTGCAGAAAAAATACAAGAGTGCAATAACAGAATACATTTACAAGAACAACTTATATACAATTACACAGAAGTAATATGTTGACTGTCCAATACAGGTTATAATCATCATCAAAAGAACATGCTTAAATCATGACTGCAGCAATCACGGTCCACCATACACTATATACAGCAGTGTATGGGAAACCATACACAACAAGGCTAATTTGGAACAAACCATGTGAACCGAGTAAAAACTTGAAGAAAAATGGATACAGCAGAAAAATTCAATATTCTTTCATTTCAGTGCATCGAAATGCAACTAGTTCGCTGGTGCATAGTGAGGTACAAGGTAGACATGCACTGAGGCGGTGAAGAAAAGCAGTAACCCGGTGCTTTGCCTCCTAGTAGTGAGGCTTCGTAAAGGCTGCTATATACCCTGTGGGTGGCTGGACACCATGCACTGGTGTTACGCGCTGATGCCACCGGCTCAAACATTGTGGTTTCCGCAGGGTCTTGTCATCTCCAGGACTAAGACCAAAGAGTGGGACTCTACGGAGAAGACTGATTCTTGGAAGATCTCACATTGTTTTTTTCACTAGGAACCAACCAAACCAATCCCCATGACAGGACATGACCAAATCAAAGCAAGGGAATGCTGGCATAGTAGCTGTGCCGGTTTGCAATGTGCTGCTCTGTAACCAGCCATTACCATTAATATGCAAAAAGCAGGAGAGGGGCAAAGAAGAAAAAATTATTCACCTTGGTAATGTTGTTTCTTCTAATGTAGTCTTGCTGTATTCTGACATATGCAGTTAGGTCCTGCCTTTCAACTGCCTCAGAGAACAAAGAGTTAAACTTTCCATGGCCAGCATGGAATGTTCACCGTGAGCTTGGTTGAAGCCCCTTGTCTGCTGCTGTTTAAACTCCAACTGTCAGATCTTTACAAGCAATACTCACTAGAAGTTCTGTGTGGAAACTGTAAAACTCACACTAGCCAACTGGCAACTAAATTTATATAAAAGGGTTTTTTGGTTTCAAAGCAAAGACTCAAGTCAGGAAACACAAAACACATCTCAAAACACAACACTCACCCAAAATAAAGGAGGGTGAAAAAGGGACACCCCTAGGCTGCCAACACTGCTCCTGCCCATCCACATCCCAAAAATTAGGTTCTGAGAGGGGAGGCAGGGGGGAGGTCAGAATACAGCAAGACTCCATTAAAAGAAACAACATTACGCTGGCCCGGTGGCGCGGAGGGTTGAGGCGCTGGACGCCACACCTCGCATCACGCCGGCGACCCGGGTTCGGGAATGGATTCGGGTCGTCGGGGGTCGGCAGGGGGGAAGGAGGATCGAGTGTCCCAACGGATGCTCTCCTCCTTCGGGGAGGGACCAGGGGTGTTCAATACACCTGACGTCCGAGAGCCGGTGGAAGCACCGACTCGGCAACGGCGGCTTCCCTGTGGCAGGGAGCCGAGGGGAGGACGCCGTCGTCTTGGCAGGCGGCGAAGCACGCCCGCCCCGAGCCGCGCGCCCTCCGGGGGGGAGAGGGGAGGACAGAAACCGGAAAAACAACCCTCTGCACTCCGGATGACGGCAGCTCCGGCCACCCAGACGACACAACACGGGCAGACCCCACTGTGTAAGGTGCTTAGGAGGCAGGTAAGAGCACCTGAGAAAAAAAAAAGACACTCTAGGGGCAGACTCAGTGGGGGAGTCTGGAGGGCATTGAGACAGCCCGAAGGAGGGGAGTGCAGGGGGCGTCCAGGAGGGAATAAAAAGAATAAAAAAAAAAGAAACAACATTACTAAGGTGAATAACTTTTCCTTCAAACAACATGAAGTCTCGCTGTATTCTGACATATGCAGACTACCAAGCAGTACCTCCATGGAGGACAGAACCTACTTTGGAAACAAGCTCCGAAGTACTGCTGTGTCAAACCGAGCATCACTCCTAGCCTGGATATCCAGAGAGTAATGCTTGGTGAATGTATGGACTGTTTTCCAGGTGGCTGCTTGACAGATTTCTAAGATAGGAATATCCCTGGCAGCAGCCAGGGAAGCAGCTGTACCCTAGCAGAGTGAGCCCTTAGGCCTGAGGGTGGAGTTCTACCCAGTTTTTCATAGCAGAATTGTATACAAGAGACAATCCACCTGGCAACAGATCTCTTAGTGGCAGGTTTGCCCTTACCAACCTCTCCATATGTGAGGAACAATTGGAGGGACTCAAACCTGTGACCCTTGGTGCGCTCTATGTAGTAGCTGAGGGCCCTCTTAACATCCAAGCTGTGCAGCCTCCTCTCTCCAGAGGAGGAATGGTCAGTGAAGAAAACAGGGAGAGACAGACTGGTTAAGGTGGAAATCTGAAACCACCTTAGGCAAAAACTTCCTGTTAGTTCTTAGGACCACTTTATCTCTATGGAAAGAGATGAAATCAGGTTCCACTGACAGGGCTTGCAATTCACTGATACGCCTGGCAGAGCTAATGGCTACCAAAAACACAGTTTTCCAAGTCAAGTACTTAAGCTCTGCAGAGGACAAAGGCTCAAAGGGTGGTTGCATAAGCTGAGCAATGCAGACATTAAGGTCCCAAGCAGGAGCAGGGTCCCTAAAAGGGGGATTGGTGTGCAGCAATCCCTTGAAGAACTTACAAAACACAGGATGGGCTGACAGAGGAGAGGCTTGCCTACTGACAGGAAAGCAGAAACAGCTGCCAAATGCACTTTAAGTGAGCTGGCTCAAGGCCTAGGCCATTGAGATGGACCATACAGTCCAGAACCGTAGGCAACCCAGCAGACTGGAGAAATATTCTTATTAGAACACCAAATAGTGAACCTTTTCCATTTGTAATTGTAAGTCTTTCTGGTGGAAGGCTTTCGAGAATCCTTAAGGATATCCAGAACCCCTTGGGAAAGAAGCAGATCAGCAAACTAACTCTTCAAGAGCCATGCCTTGAGAATGAGAGAACTGAGGTTCGGGTACCAAATCTGCCCCTGAGAGGATGTTAACAGGTTGTAATTCCTGGGAAGAGACAGGGGAAGGTGGACTGCTAAGGACAGCAACAGGGGGTACCAGGGCTGTCTGGCCCAGTCTGGAGCAATCAGAATCACTTTGCATGGTTGTGACCTTATCTTGACTAACACCTTGAACAGGAGAGGAAGGGGAAAAGCATACAGAAATTTCCCTTCCCAATTCAGGATCAGAGCATCCAGGGGGACTGAGCCCAAGACTGGGGGTCTGCAACAAAAGAGAGGAAGTTGGTGATTGTCTGGGGCTGCAAAAAGATCTATCTGTGGAGTGCCCCATCTTGAGAAAATCACTTTCAAAACTAGGGGATCTAGGGTTCATTCGTGATGGCCCTGGGATATTCTGCTGAGAGCATCTGCTAGGACACTGTCCTTCCCTGGGAGGTGAACTGCTATCAGAGAGATTTGCAGGGAATAGGCCAGGGACCACAACTTCATTGCTTCTGTGCACAAGGCCGTAGACAGAGTGCCTCCTTGCTTGTTGATGTACCACATGGTGGTGGTGGTGTCTGTTCTGACCTGGACCACCTTGTTCTGTACAGATTTGGAAAAGGCTTGCAGTGCCAGAAACACTGCTCTGAGTTCCAAGAGATTGATGTGAAGCAGAGATTCCTGAGGTGGCCACAGCCCTTGGGTGGTAAGATCCCCCAGATGGGCTCCCCAGCCCAGCAGGGAAGCATCTGTGGTGAGTATCACTGAATGAGACTGAGTGACAAAAGGAACTCCTTGTCTCAAATTGTCCTGATCCTGCCACCATTGCAAGGCCTGGATACGGGTTTGAGTCACTGGGACTAGTTTGGTAAGGGAATCCTTTCTTTGGGACCAGAAGGCTTTTAAGTGGAACTGAATGTCCCTCATCTGGAATCTTGCTCCCTGAACCACCGCTGTGGAAGCTGCCATGTGCCCAGAAGTTGAAGAAAATGTCTGTTGATTTAGATACCTGTAGGTGAATGAAGAGGCCGTCTTATGGTCCTTGTTCTGTCCAGGGAAGGAAGGCTCTTTTCTTATTGTATCCAGCTCCCTATGAAGGTGGGGAGGACAATGCTCAAGCACTGACTTTAAGTTGAGAAGGAACTTAAGAAGTGAGTACTGCTGAGTTATTTGCAAATGTGACTGTCTGTCTGAGATTGACCACTAGAGCCAGTCGTCCAAGTATGGTAAGATGAAATCTTTTCTCCTAGGAAAGCAACCACTACGCCATGCACCTTGTGAAACCCTTTGGGCTGATGTTAGACCAAAGGGATTGTTTGAATTGATAGGCCTGAGGGCAACTCAACCTGAGGCATTATGGAGCACCTGATGGAATGGAAAATAGGTATCTTTGAGGTCCAGGGAGTTAGCCAGTCCCCTGGTCTTAGAGAGGGAAGATTATCTCAGAGTCACCATTTTGAACTTTGGTTTTAAAAGGTGCTTGTTCGCTTTTTGGGGTTAGAAGCACCTGAGGCAACTGTTTCTGTGTAGGTGGAACCTCTATGGCTCTGAGAGTTGAGAGGGGAAGAACTCGCCTCTAAGGCAAGTGGGTCTGATGATTTGGAGGTAGGATCTGGTTCTCATCTGGGAAAAGTTTTAGTTTGAACCAGTCCCTGGTTTACTACTTTCAGGACCCATTATTGATGTCGGAGACTTCAGTCCTGGACAAAATAGTCTAGCCTGCCCCTACTGGCTTGGAGCACGTGCCGGCAGACCCACAGGGTGTCTGCTTGCAGGCTTAGGCTGAGTGGTGGCTGCGTCTGCCTTCCCCTGTCTGCTCTCCTCTGAAGAACCCTCTGAGAATAAGAAGAGGAGTGCCTGAGTTGGTAAAGGCCTTTTAGCGCGCCTGCCCTGACTGGTGCCTGAGGAGTGGCTTGTCTTCTTGGCCTGAGCACTCCTAAGTGGTTGTCTTGGGCTCATCTTTTTTTCGTGGTTCCTCGTCTGCCCCAAACAGAGAATTACCACAACAGGAACCATGTCTCTAGCCTGGTATCGCAGATAGGCTACATCTGAGCTGTTATCTCCCACAAAGAGCCACAGATGTATTATACTTTGAAGAAACATCACTGGAGTCCACATCAGCATGAAATTGCACTTTGATGCCTAATCCCATCTGCAGCCACCTGCCCAGCTCCTTGGCAGGCTGGTTAGGTCTGTTTAGGCAGAGCCAGCACAGTGTCCCACCTGACTCTGGTATCTAGCTGTAGGCTATACAGTCAGCCTGCCTGAGTCCCAAAGATGCTATGTACTGTTTCTGCTACATGAATCCTCCTGGAGTCCTTGTTCTGGGGGTGTGATAAGGTGGATATTTCCTTATCACAGGCAGCAGCCTGCACTACCCCAACATGCTGCATTGCTGAGAAAGGAACCCTGTCTGAGCCGAAAGAGTAGGTCTCTTGTCCATTGCCTGTCCACAGGAGGATGGAATTAGAGTTTCATATTTTGTTTGTCTGTTTCAAAAGATTTCTGGAGGGAACAGGCAGTCTCTCTGGACCTGGATGTCATTTCAACAAAATCAGGTTCCTCCCGATCCTCTCATTGCTTCTTCCATAGGAAGCTGAGGGTTTCAGCCACTTTTGTAAAACAAAGTGGGAGGGACTGAGAGTTTTGCGGGAGGAAAACACCAGGGTCTGTCTGGGAGATGTCCAGTCAAGGCATCCAGACTTTATAATCACCATCATCATCTCTTTATACTCCTCCTCTCATCCGTTCATGAAATTTTTCTATGTAATCCGAACCGGGAACTGATCAACCGAACCCTGCCAGATGGTGTTGGTTCGCCAGAATCGGCAAGGGATTGCACTATTCTATGTTTTGGTTATCTCATCAGCGGCGGAGTGAATTTCTGGATCCAAACTGACGATGTCTTTTTTTTTAACCGGAACCGACCTCAGAATCGTTCTTTGCATCGAAGTACGCCTACACTTTCTGGTTCGGTCGAACTGAACCGGCTGGCCATCCGGTGGGCGTATTTCTGGCCTCCTTCCCTCAGTCTACCTAATCTCCTTTCCAGGGTAGTTTTGGGAAATTTGCATTGGCAGTCTGAATCGAGGTGGTCAAACCTCAGACACAACAGTGGTGTGGGACTGCTTAGTAAAGACTTCCCCACACACTCTTGCAACCAGTGGGCGGTTTTTTTGGGTTTCAGACATATATCTATCCAAACTACCTTTTCAGTCATGGCCAGGGACTTCTATGGTTCTTGACCGTTACAGGTCTTGGAAAAACCGAATAAAATCTGTTTTTTTTTTTAGAACCTATACGGACCGTTACCACACACCATAAATTCCAAACTTTTACTGAATTGTCTGGTTTCAGCTTAACTGATCCACACTTACAAGTTCCAAGAACTGAAGAAACCATCTAGTACCACGTCATCGCAGACAGAGATTAATCGACAGATCGTAGTGGCAATTGTAGAAACAGAGTTTAAATGACACTTTAACCAACTTTTTAACCCATCAAAGTATGAACTAGCTACTGTTCATGAGTAGAGTAAAGAATTTGACGTTGAGTTCAACAATAGCAGACAGGGGCTTCAACGAGGCTTTGTGAATATTCCATGCTGGCGGGGAAAGTTTAACTTTGTTCTCCGGCACTGAAAGGGGACCCACTGCATGTGTCAGAACACAGCAACGTTGTTTTGAAAATTAGCAAATATTCACTGTACCATGATGCCTTCAGGAGTTTCAGTGTTAATATGTTGGGGAGTGTTACCACAGCAGTTTGAACTTGAGATTCAAAGTTCCATCTCCATGGCAAGAACTGGCAGCTGAGGACGATGTGTATGACATCACTAATGCCCATGCTGAATCTACCTCCTGTCGTCCCAACATTTCCTGGTCATCGGTCTGGTCCAACGTCCCAGTTGTTACAGCGTGGTTTTAAATGACATAAATGCACATTCCACAGAGTTTATACTTTCACTAAAACCCAGACTACAGGAAGACTGGCTTTACCGTAAGAAGTCCGCTACCCTCAGCCCAATTGGCTGATTCTTGGTGACAGGTATCACAGTGGGTTCCACCCTGTTTATGGGCGTGGAAGAAGACACAGGAGGCATCTGCAAGTGTTCCGGCTGGAAAAGAGAACCAAAGATTAGATTATATGGTTCACTGTTAAGCAGACACAAGTATAGACACTTAACGCATGCATGCACACAGTAGGGAAAACCCCTCATATTTTGATTTGCATGCCACTTATATGAAGTCTGGGCAGTGTACTGGAATATCCTAGCTAGAGTGCTAAATGTTTATTATAATAACCAGACCTTATAGATGCATGTATGCATTACTAGAGCCAAGCCATTAAGGGTTAAGATAGAATATTCTGGTTTTAAAACTAAAAATGGAAATTACGTACCTACTGTAATTCTCCATCTTCTCTTGTATCTTCATCATTCATTACTGTTTGGGTGTAAGCCAGAGGCATGCACCCACTACAGAAGTTTTTTTTTTTTTTTTGGGAGAGAGTGGCTCATTAACACCCCAAGCGGCGCGCCGTGAGTGCGCGAGGGAGGCAGTTAGGCACCACAGACTCTCCTCCTCCTCCTCCATCTCAGTTCTGTAAGTTGCAGAGGCGAAATAATGATAAGAAAAAAAAAAGAGCGAGGCAAGAGAGCTGAGGATAGGTAAAGAAAAAGATATAAACTGAAAAAGGAATAAGCCGACAGAGGACAGGAAAGAGGAAACCTACCCTATGGGACCGCAGGGCCTCACTCCTGAGGCGGCTCCGAGGGAGGAACAGGTAAAGGAGAGAGAGAGAGAGAGAGAGAGAAGAAGGAAGAAGAGGGAAAGAAAGGGGGATGCTGGGAGGAGGGAGGAATTCTGCCAAACTGTGAGAACTGGCTTGAAGGCTCGTAAGCTCGGAACCAAGATGAGACAGCAAGGATCCCATTTAAGAAAACTGGTAAAGAAGGTTCAACTGAAGCTTTTGCACAGCTTGTTACACAAAAGGCAGACTCTCTGCACCTCCCGGCATCCCCAACTCCTTACACCGTAGCTGAGAGCTCACAGACTGCCAAGGCAGAATAAGTTCGGAAAGGAGAGCACCCAACTAGGAAGGGGACGGAAGGCCACTAGCACCTTGTTACGTGCTAACACAGATGTGTGTTGGGGGAGAAGGGGATATTTGAAGCCTTACAGAGAGCACCCCTTTGTGGAAGGAAGAGTGGGAACTCAGTCTGACTCCCCGAAGGCAAGGCAAAACAGATCACCAGTTCAAGAATTGGAAAGCCAGGGCAGTGTTAACTAGCAGAGGCTGGCACAAACAGGAGAGTCAGACATGCCAGAGACCACCTAGAAAAAGGAACTGAACCATTTAAGGAATGGTTTCCTTAACTGTGAATTGAACAGCATGGCTTAAGAAGGAGCCAAGAGGTCACCACCAGGGGCAATCAAAAAGAGTTTCCTCAGGATAGAAATAAATTCTACTCGTTCCCCTCTCCTCCTCAATTAAATGAATCCATTCTGAGAGGAGAATGCATTAAGGCCATGAAGGGAGGGAGGAGGAACGAGCAGGGAGGGGGAGCTGCCGAGGAAGGAGGCCCATGAGGGGAAGGTGGGTGGGTATCAGTAATGAATGGTGAAGATACAAGAGAAGATCAAGAATTACGGTAGGTATGTAATTTCCATATCTTCCCTTGTCGATCTTCACCATTCATTACTGCTTGGGTGAGTACCAAGCCCCCCCCCCCCCGAAAGGGGACCAGGAAAACCCCTGAGGGAACAAGACACTCAGCCTCCTGCTGATGAGAAACAGAAGGAAGAGACCCTGGCCTTACAAGACAGGAAGCCCAAGGGCGAGGAGAGCTAGGAAGTGTCCCCCAGAGATGAGGAGACGGAGGAAGCCCCTGCAGAAGCCTCCTAGCCCTGGTGGAAAAATGGCGGGTCCCTCGAAATGCAGAGTGAATCACCCTACGCCGGGCCAGGGGTGACAATCTTGATAGATGAAGCCATGCCATCCGCCTAATGCAGATCGCTGTCCCCACAAGCCTGGAGGCCACCTCACTAGCATCATAGGATGCCCTTGCTTGGTGCCTTGCCAACTCCAGGCCTACAGCGGAGAGGGCAATGGCTTGTCTGGATTGCTCCGTATCAGGCATAGATGCTAGAACCTGAGAAAGCATTGACCATAAATGCCTGTTGTAGGCAGCATGGTGAGCCTGATGTGATGCAATGCACAACATCGCATAAGAGGAAGAGAACACTCTTAGCCCCCACCGGTCAAAGTGTAGGGAATCTGAGTCCAGTGGATGGTCGTGCACCAGGCGGCAGTGCCCGGAAGGCATCTCTAGGAACTCCAATCCCAAGGGTGAGTTGGGGAGTGTACCTAGAGATTCCAATGGGAAACAATACCTCCTCCTGCAGTCTACCAGGGCTGGAAAAGGTGCGGCTGGAGACTGACAGGTGCGGACAGACGCCTCCTGGAAAGGGATAGGTCAGGATGGCACCACCAGATGTTGGACACTGAATTCCCCAAGGAATTCACGCCTCTGCCGCTCGGTATTGTCTCGTCTGAGAAAGGAAATACTGAGATCCCAAACCATCCTCGATAGGAAGCGCTGATATTCCATGAAATCAGCGTCGGATGAAAGGTGAGCAGAGGGTTCCTCTCCCTCAGAGGAGGGAGTCGAGGAAGGTGAAGAACTCGAATGTTCAGAGGACTCCTGCGGCAGTGGGGAGGTGTGAAAAAAATCGCTCATGCATGTACCTAACATATGACGGGAAGGCCTCCACAGATCATCTGAACGTCTCCCAGGATAACGGATCCGTAGGACCGACATGGCCTGGAAGAGAGGGGGTGGCTGCAGAGGAATGGGAGAGGGGCACCTACAAGAAGTTAACTGTCCTCTGCTAGGGCTCTGAAATCCAGGAAACGGAGCCCGAGCTGGCGGGATCCTGGATATCAAACCAGGTCGTAAAACGGAACCCTGGGGATGCAAACTCTGGAAGAGCCTGGCGGGGGAATCTCCCCTGTGACACATCTGGGGTTGCAAGGGTCCAGAAGGGCAACCCACAGCAACGCCACCGGAGGGGTCCCTTGAGCATAAGAGGGAAAGGCGGGGCTCGGCACTGCTCTTCCCACACCCCGAGGGGTGGGGTGGAAATTGGCCCTTCACCGGCCTCTCAACCCTCAGACTCTGAGGATCGCCTCCCCGACCCCAGCGACAGGTTCCATCGATCCTGAGGCCCCTGAGGGGGCCCTGGAGATAGAACCCTGCGTCCACCCCGAGAAGGTGTGGCAGCACCGGAAATGGCAGCTGCCACAGCCCACTCTGGGGAGACAGACCGGTCCCTGATCTCCAAATCGCCTTCCCCGATGGGTTCCAGACCACCCCCAGCCTGGGAATCCTCGGAGGAAGATAGTTGGGGAGACTCAGGAATCAGGACTATGGGCCGCCTGACACCGCGTTCCAGAAAAGACTCTTATTCCAAAGAATCGGGGAGCCAGGTCGGGTCAACTTCCGAATCATCAGCCTCTGAGGAGGAGTTGACCAGAAGGACCTCTATGCTGGCCACCCCAAGAGTCCCTTGAGAAACGGCGCTAACGGTGCCAGTACCATGCACGATGCCGTACGGTCCTGGTGCATCACCCGCAGCTCCAGAACCCACCCTCGATCTGCCCACAGGTCCGGCTAAGTTCCCGTGCCACCACAGCACCAGAACACAACACGGTACTGCTCACGGAGTCAACCGGACCCACGGTGTCACGAGCGGTGCCGAAAGCCAACACGGCACCGCACACAGTGCCACCCCGATCACAAGCTCAGCAGTCAATGCCAGGATCCAAGACGGCGCCGGAGGGCGGCGTCGAGAGTCCACCAATGCCGGACCCAACAACCATGGGCCACGACACTGTGAGAGGCTGCACCTCCGAAGAGGTGACTGCCGAGACGGTGTCCCCACCAAGGGCCCCAGGAGGGACCACAGCTGCCTCCGACATCACGAAGAAGCCTCCTCCTCGGCAAGACTGGAAGATGAGGAGACCGCTTCCTCACCAGACCGTAGAGGCCTGGGAGGGAACCCGGAGGAAGAGCCTAGAGACTGGGCTTGGGAAGCCTGAGAGTGACGCCATCCTCCAAAAGTCGGCGGGGCCTTGCCGATTTTGAACACGTGGAGTTCGAGAACACAGCGGTCCATCGAGAAACAGGCATCGCATCTGTCCATGTCATGGTTAGGTCCCAGGCACCGAAGGCAAATATCATGTCGGTCTGTAATGGAAAAATGACGGCCACAGGAGCACCGACGCATGGGGACATGGCCAGCTTTTGACTTAACGCTTATCTCCCGAACCAGACATGATGCGGAATTAACTATAACACAGAAAAGCTCCCGGCGTCATTAAACTATTAAAGAAAAGAACGATCTTACTGGCAGCGGCGTCGGGAAAACGAACTGAGACGGAGTCGTTGACGAAGTCGTAGAGAGAAGGCCTAATGGCGTAGCACTGTCGAACTCATGCAGCAGGTGTTGCCTCAACGGCAGGAGAAACAGGACTGAGATGGAGGAGTCGTCTGCGGCACCTAACGGCCGCCCCTCGCGCACCACGTAGTGCGTCGCTCTTGGGGTTGGCGCCATCAGCGCTGACTCTCCAAAACAAACAAACAAAAACAAACTCCGTAGCGGGTGCACGCCTCCAGCTTACACACAAGCAGTAATGAATAGTAAAGATTGACAAGGGAAGATCAGTGAAGAACTCAGAGCTCTCTCAAAGCTAGTGAAGGCCTAGAGGAAAAAAATCCCTGAATATTTATGAAACCCTTGTGAACTACACAACACTGAGTGAATGAATGGTAGAAGTGACTTTTTAATTTTTTAACCAGGAGATATACACTAAGCTGAAGCTTGTTTACAGGTGTGACCTGGGAGCACACAGAAGTTAAGTGACTTGCTCAGGTCCACATAGTATGCAAGTGGGGCTGTGGGATTCAAACCCAGGTCTCCAGGTTTACAGCTCAGAGCCTTAAACCACTGCACTATATTGCCTGGCTAGGGGCTGTCTGATCAGTGCCAGATTCATAGATACGCATGTGCATGGTAACCTTTCTAAACAACAATTGTCTACTGTTTATAAATTACTAATTAGAAACAGTCCCAACTTCATGATCTCCCTGTATACTGACTGCTCTCAGAAGGGGGAAGGGGGGGTCCAATAGCCTCGGTTCTGCCAGCCACTGATGGAAGCCAGCCAGCTGGGAGGACTTAAATTAATCATCAGGTTTGCCTTTTTTTTTTTTTTTAGCAAAAGTGCATTTCTAACATACTTAGATTCATTCTCAGTGTATTTTAAATTTTCTCAGATATTTTTAAAACAGCATTTACAGCTAGTTTTGTAATTAATGACTTGTGCCGTTAAAAGATGGCCAAAACTCCTATTTTCATTTTTTAAATCTCTTCAATTGAGGTTACCTGACGAATATATATACTAGACTCATACTGGGGGTGTATTAGAATGGTGCTCAGAAAAAGTTCCCCGGACTAGCGTGGCTGGAGTGGAAGGCTCACTCAGGAAAGCAATCCTTCCAGAACTGCCCTGCCAAAGGTGGCATGCTGCCTGGCACAGATAGCCAGAGGATAGTGCTTAGTAAAAGTGTGCACACTATGATCCAAGCTGCAGCTTGGCAAATTTCTCTAGCAGGCACAGAGTATGTTTCTGCCAGGGATGTGGCAACCACTCTGGTGGAGTGGGCATGTGCGCTACCTTCCAATTTAACCTGAACCATAGCACAACAGTGGCAAAGGCAATTCAGAATTCAAGCAGATATGCACTTGATTATAAAAGCTGTGCTTTTTAATTTAGGATCGAAGGAGATAAAAGAGCTGTTTGGATTGTCTGAAGACCTTATTTCTCCCTCATTATGGAAGATGGCAGGCAGGACTAAGGCCTAATTCAGATGGAACTACGATATCACTTTTGGTAGAAACCTGGGGTGTGTACGGAAAATAATAAATTACTCACCTGTAGTAATCTTGTTTCTTCCAACAGGATCCACTAATATTGTTACTCCTTTAAGTCAGCACTGCCCCGGAGCCAAATGGAATGCTATACTAATGATGGAATCTTTAGCTTGTGCCTCCCCTGCAGAATCAATAAACAGAAAAATCCTCTCCACAGCTGATTGTATGTATACTTGGAGTGGTATGCCATCTACTGGCACTTCTTAGTAATGTTTTATAGCTTGTAGGTCCTTTTTCTTAGGTAAATCTGACATTAAGAGGGGACATTTCTCTTTTCTTTTCTACGTGTGGATGTTTACTAGTTGCTCCAGTTGGTGCCCACTTTTTTCTACTGTTGTTTTATTTATAGATTATTATGGCCTCTTTGCAGGCTCCTAAGAAATCTGAGGTTAGAATGTAGGCAGTTACACTGGGCAGTTTTGAAACTGGATGCATGAGCTAAAGATTCCATCATTAGCATAGCATTCCATTTGGCTCCGGGGCAGTGCTGACTTAAAGGAGCATTGCAAGAGTAATAATATTAGTGGATTCCTGGGGTTAGAACGAACAGTTACGAAGAACTTACAGTAGCAGTAGATCTTTGAGAGAATCTTTCTCATCAGGTCACACCTTTGGAACTTATACCATGTCAGCATTAGGACCATATGGAAACTTTGCAAGCTGGGGCCACCCACGAGGATGTTTTGTGTCCAGCGTCCATACAAGGCATGGGTGGCCCCCTCTCTCCTCAGTTCCCTGCCGGAGATTATGCTCAGATGACTTATCTGGGAAATCGGGAGATCATGCCAGCACCCAGCATTCCAGACAACCAGGGGCACTGGAAAAGATAACAATGGAATGAAGCAGCGCAGAGAAAACTGTCAGGGCCCTTATGGGAGAAGGCGGTGGGATGGTATGACCTAATGAAAGAGAGTCTTTCGAAGATCTACTGTTACAGTAAGTTCTTTTGTAACTGTTCTATCTCATTCAGGGATAACACTTTCATCAGCTTGCACCTTTGGAACGAGGCCCAAGCAGTATCAAACACCAAAAGTCTGGGTGGAGGATAAGTGAAGGTGGAAGAGTAGAGGTCCCGCACAGATGCCAGGCCCACAAACTGCTCTGCTACTTGAAACACTCTCCAGACTGTAATGCTTCTAGAAAGTATGGACTGTATGCCATGTAGCATCTATCCCCATAAGGTCCCCAGATACTTTTCTGAAGTACTGAAGACAAGTATTCAGCCCCCTCCTGGAAGGGGCACAGTCTACATTAGGAAGTTCCTCACTGTACTTCCTATAACAAGGCAAATAAAGTCTTCCAGCATTACGAGCATGCAGTAACCAAACAGTGGAATACCCTTTTCCCATTGGGAACAAAAACACAGTCAAGAGGATCTCCCAGAGTCCCCTGTGTGGTAAAGGTAGAACTTGTGAAAAAGTTATATACATAATTAATATATATATATATATATATATATATATATATATACACACACACACACATATAGTATGAAGTAATGCTTTCTTTGGATTGCTTGACTCCACAAAGGACCTTCTACAGTGCATGGCCTGAGTGATTGTAAAGTCCGACTCCCATTAGGTCAAAACCCTGTCTGTATGAGAAAACAAACATGGAAGCTCTGGTTATAGAGCCTGCTGTTCTGACATCCTTCCAGCAAAAAAAAAGAATGGAACGAACACAAATGGTTTCCCCTTATAGAAACTGGGAGCTACAGTACAGTTCACAGCTAGCTCAAACTGAGCCAACGTGTGCCTATATAAAAGGAAGGTTAGTCCTCAAATCAGTGCCAGATATCCTCGTGGGAGAATTAAATGATAAGTAATCTCAAACAAGTAGTGGCCTTGTCTGACTGGGTAACTGTATGGCCAAACATGAGGGCATGAAATGCTTGGCAAGGTGACCTAGTACACCTTCAGCAATGAGTACCATAAAGAATAGTCCACAAGGGACAGCAGGCTGCGAAGTGGCCCACAAAGCACACCACTGCCAAGGTCGCAAATAGGTGAATCCGGTGGGCAACCGTGAGCTCTGCTGCATCAATCTCAGGCTGATGGGCATAATAGGTTTTTATTTATTTATTGAATTTTGTTGACCCAGTAGGCCCACTGAGACTAGAAGTCCCTTTTTCATGGGCAACCAGAGGGAGGGGGATACAGACGGTAACCAACTGAAACTGAACTAGATTAAGCTGTTGGTGGCATTTTTAGTGAATGGGTGGAAATTTGGCCAGGACACCGGGGAAATTCCCTTACTCTCCAGTAGGGGGAACCTCTGTCCCACATCCAGTGCTGGTCATTATGCAGGAGACAGGAGAGAGGAAGGACGTTTCTGAGGCAGGACAGCAGGCCTCCTCCCCTGACCAGCCTAGAGGCTGTTGAAAATACGATGATTCTACAGGAGTTTGAAGAAGTGAAAATGGATCTAGAAATTCCTGTTGCTGAAGAAGAATTAAGTAATGCACCAAGCTCAGCTTTTGCTGTAACTAGCTGTTTAATGGAAGTATCTGGGAGTCCTGTAGGAGAAACGCCAGTTCAGTCTGCTGCTCAGTTTCCAACTGCAAGGGAAAGAATGGACTGCGAGGTTGCTGACGAACACCGTGTTGAGCGGAGTTCAAAGGGATCACTGACAGACACCCAGTCAAGACCTGACAATCAGTTGGAGGAGCGCAAGGTAAAACCAGCTGAAAGCTCTATGACTCATATGGCAAAAATGGTAAACATGAGCAAAGGCGGGGAAAGTCCACTTCCACAGAGTGCGGCTGGCAGTTCAATCGAATGCCTTCTGAGTGCCTAGAGCCATGGGACTTCCAGAGACAGTTTTCAGTTGCCACTTAACATAGGAGATTGGGCCAGGCTTACAGCAGTGTACAAAACTTGTGGATAATGATTCAGCATCTGAGGTAAAACCTGTTATTCCTTCTCCTGTTTTACCATCTACTGAGAACCCTGAGTCGGTGTTTTCTTTTTCTGAGCGTGCTAAGCATAAGACGCCTAAGCAAACATGACTGTACTGTTTTTCCTTCTGAAAATTGGTCCCCAGAATGAGCACTGGCGGGGCAGGTTGGGTACCTACTACGGATGGACACTGGGTCCCTGACCCATCAGATCCCACCTTGGAGCGATATGTCAAAGCTAGTATGCCAGTTAAATCTATCGTTTCTGCAGAGAACCCACGTCCCGATGTATCAGCCTCCTGCTGTAGAAATGCACAATGGGCCTCAGAACAATGTCCAGGACATTTTTCCTCAGGGTGCACCCTTGCTAGACAAAACCTTAACTTTGGGCCCTAAAAACTCACATTTGGAAAACCCAGAACAGAAAGCCTGGCTTACTCCTATGTTTAAATTGGCGGATTTGTTCCACAACTCAGGGGAGCTGGCCCCCAGAAAGAATGCAGTTCGTCTCCTTTACAAAGGGGCTTGGAGGAACCACGGACAGACTTTATATTGCCAAAACTCTTTGAAAGGGTCCTGAGATTCTTTTCTTCCAAATCTTTGCATTAATCCATGTGGGCAAAGCCAATTTTGATGTCAGTTTTAAGAGTGTTATCAATTTAGATAGATTTTGGTCACAATACCACAAATTGAAAAATACTCCATTATGGTTATCCTTTTAGCAATTCCTTTCACAAAACCTGCTGTTAAAGTCATTACAATAATGTTTAAAAACGAAGGTGTTAATATCGAAGATATTTTATTCTGACTTAGACAGAGATGCAAAATGCTGGAGAAGCATACCCCATTCCAGATAGTGAACAAATTTGAAATGGGGTTGGAAAATTAAGATTGAGTTGTTTTCAGCAATTAATGGTCCCATCCATTTGTCTAATTTCTTTTTTTAGGGAGGGCTAGAGGCTCTTTATTCTATGTTGCACAATCAAAGGCCTGTTTCAAGTGTGGCCTACACTCACGCGAGTTCGGCATGTGATTCCATGAAATGTAGCACTGTTTTGAATATGGCCATGTACCCACTAACTGTCTCAATTTATTCAAGTGCAACTTACGTAAAAGATACGGCATGCGTATGGAGGTGCCCATGGGCCTCCCACAATCACGGTCGTACTGAAAATAGGCATGTGTTTGTCTAGTGTACTTACCTGGTTAACAAAAGCTAAATAATAGGGAGGACTCTCCATCCCATGAGGGATAGCAAACCAAGCACAGCAGACACCGGCCAAAAAGCTGCACAACAAGATGAGATTGGGAAATAGCCCCTGTAGGTAGCACTCCCTGTACCAGAGACAGGCTCCACTACAGTCACAGTTGTTCCTCACAAACCCTGCCATTGATTGTTCCAGAAATGGAGGTCTCTACAGAGTGCAGGGACTCAGAGAAGACCCTAAGATTGCTCACACACCTCAAGCAGAAGTATCAGAAGAAATCCCCCGGCACCTTCTATGAAATTATCTTAAAAAAAGATCTCTGGCTGGTGTTACTTCTTGTGTAGGTTCTATTGAAAGGAAGTGGGGCAGAAAACCAAATGGAAGCCACCTCTTATGGATGAAGGAGAATAGGTTTGCCTCCTTACCTATAGAGAAACACTGGGAAGATTCAGAGGAGGAGAAGGACTCGGATACCCCATCAGTCGCCTCTACCACTACTGATGATACTGAGGACGAGGAAGGGGAGGACGCTATCACTAAAAGTACAAGACAAAGAAGAGGTACAGAAAGTTCCTGACCTTTGATATTAGTACCCTTATATCAGGTACAACACTTTTCCCACCTTTTCATGACTTTTTTATCAATCTCTACTATTAATGTTAATAGTATTAAAAATGTGAAGAAAAGGAAAGTTTTTTTTTGCCTTTACAGCAGTTGCCCAGTGATATATGGTGCCTACAGGACACCAGGCTCAAGCCCCACCAGGAGCTGAGACAGGCCTCAACTAGTTGGACTCCTGGTTCCTCTTTTTGGTCTGTAGAGGAAGCTAGTTATGATGGGGTGGGTATTCTTTTTTCTAAATCATGGTTTTCCATCTCTAGATTACTAGATATCAGTCCCGGTAGGGTTCTCATGCTAGATTTCTCATATGCTCAGGAAAGATTCCGCCTTATTAAAACCAATTTGCTAAACCCGGCTCAGTCTGGCTTCAGAGCCAAACATAACACCATATCGGCCCTTGCAAAAGTAACCACTGATTGGCAAATTGCCCCATATTCTAAGAAGCATGTAGTTGCCCTCTTCCTGGATCTTATTAAGGCCCTCGATACTGTGGATCATAACATCATGCTTACTGCACTGGGTAATATTGGTCTCGATAGCTCTGCCATCAAATGGTTCACCAGCTACCTAATCAAAAGGTTACAGCAAGTCAAAGCTATAGGTGATCTGTCCCCACAAAAATCTCTTTTACGAGGTGTCCCACAAGGCTCCATCCTGGGCCCGATCCTCTTTGCAATCTATATCAATAACCTGGACTCGCATCTGTGCACAGCCAATGTGCACTTATTTGCAGATAATACTGTACTCTACACTACAAACTCATCCCTGGACTTGGCCCACGAGAACCTACAGCAAGACTTCACCACTCTCCAGTATAACCTCATCAAACACAAACTCCTCCTCAACACCAAAAAGACTAAAGCCATGATTCTCTCACCAAAGTCTGCCTCCGGATCTACACATATCCCCCAGATCCTAATGCTTTTAGATGAACCCCTTGAAATAGTTGATACTTTTAAATACCTAGGGTTCTGGTTGGATAATAAGCTTAACTATGTGTGCCACCTGCATGAAATCTTAAAGAAACTAAGGCAGCGGTTAGGCTTATTCTATCATATTAAACATCTGCTTACCTTAGAAGTCAGAAAGAGCCTAGTACAATCCACACTCCTACCCATACTGGACTATGCTGACTTTCTACAGTCATTGCCCTGCAACGATGCTTAACAAACTTGACACTCTTTACCACCGGCCCTAAGATTTATCCTTAACCTCACCCCTGTAGTAGTCATCGCTGTCTATTATACCAGGATTAGGATGGCACTCACTCTCAACCAGGAGGGAAAAGAAATGCTCTCCTCTGGCTCTTTAGAGCACTACCTGATAATCTCCCTGCACACATTTCGTGCTTCTTTGAATGTGCCAAGGGATCTTATGGCTTGAGACGCTTCTCCATATTTTGTTTCCAGATTCCTAGAGTGAAAATAACCTATGGCCCGGCAGCACAATTTTTCACTCCCAACACGTTGAAATGCTATACGAAGTTCATTAAAGCTTTCCTCACTCCCTACTATTTTCACATTCAAAGCTCTGATAACAGATTTTTTGAAGGAAACATGTAGCTGTTTTAGACAGCTATGAACCCTTAGCCACTGGTCCCTCCTGCAAATATTATGCTCTGAATCTCACCTGCCTCACACTCCTAGCAAGGGATATCCAGCACTTACTAGCTTATCTCCCCTAATCCCGGTCTTCTTCAGTTTATTCCCCTTTTCTAGCACACTCTCGCTCCCTCCCTCCACCCTTATTATTCTATTTCCTCTCCCTTACTTATTATTAAAAAGGTACTAGCTTCTACTCAGGGAGACAGCCTAGGATTGTTGTCTCCTCTCACCCTGTAAACCTTTATGGAATGTAGTTGCATGTAACTATGTTAGACCTGTATGTATAGGCCTATTTTGGCCTACACCTGTTCAATGTTGCTACACTGCTGGCTACCATATCTGTAACTATGTATTGTACTGTACTGTATTAATGTCCAGGACCACTTTGAAAATGACCTTGCTCAATTGTGTTTATGCCTGGTTAAATAAAGTTGATTGATTATTGCAGTTTATGCACCTCAAACCAGAACCCAGAGAGTTACCCTTTTTCAACAAGTTCATCCCTTTTTATGTACTTCCAGACTCGCTGTGTGGGCAGGTGATTTTAACTGTGGGTTGGAACTAGCAGATAGGGGACTTAGCAAAAAGAAATTATTTTGTGATATCCTGGCCTTAAAGAATATTATTTCTTTAATGGGATTAACTGATGCTTGTAGATCCCAATTTTGCATACTTTTTTAAGGGTACATTATCCACAAAAATTGATTTCCTTTTTCTGTCACATTCTTTGATAATAGATAAGGTGTACACTACTGCCTGGGATTTTTCAGAGCACAAATCAGTAACAGTGCACCTTAACTGAGGCACCTCTCCCGGGTGTAAAAAGAATGCATGGCGCCTTAATGAATCCCTTTTGGATCGTGATAATATCAAACAAGCCTGGATAAAGGAACGGGGAGCAAGGCTTTCGGTTTTGGCCTGTTATGATACGTTGACCGACTGGTTGGAGGATACTAAGAGGTCTTGGAAAATGTTTTTTTTTTTTCAAAATAGATCCCAGGAAATCACTAATTCAGAATATTTGAATTATTTGACATTGCGGGGGCAACTGAACTACAGACCCTGATTTCCCTCTCTGAGATACAGAAAAGGGACTTTAGTCCCCCAATTTCTGTCCTTAAAAACCAAATGAAGGCATACCAATATGACAGAGCTAGATCTTTAGAGCAAGAACTACGTTTTAGCACTCAGATTAAGAAGGGGTCTCTAGATCCTTTTAAAGAGTAAAGCAATAGGGTGGATAATAGAATTACTGCAGGATTAAAAACCTCTACAGGACATTTAGTTACTGCACCCACAGATATGTTATGATTAGTAGAAAAGCACCTTGAAGGCTCATTTGGTCAGTCCCACATTGATAGTTTACCTTCAGATTTTTTTTCCTTCTTGAATCTCCCCCAGATTTCGGATTCAGTTAAAGAGATTTTGTCTAAAGACATTACCTTAGGAGAGTTAAAGAGGTGCTATTTCTATTCTACGCAAAGATACGGCTCCTGGATCAAATGGGTTGGGGGAAGGTTTATACAAAACCTTCACTGATATTTTAGCCCCGGTATTAGTTATTATATATAAATTACATGTTGGCTACCACTCGATTAGCCCCTTCTATGGATGAAGCCATTTTAATTTTATTGTTCAAAAAAGGGGACAGAAAATTGTTAAAGAACTGGAGACCTCAGAGTCTCCTGAACACAGATTTAAAGATCCTGAATAAAATTCTCTTAGCCAGACTGAGTATGGTTGCAGAGAATTTAGTACACCCAGCACAAACTTGCACAGTTCCAAATAGGCACTAACACAATAATTTGATTGTTTTAAGAGAATTGTTCTATAGAGGGACCAATGAGAAAATTCAGGGTTTTATTCTTAGTCTAAATCAGGAGAAGGCCTTTGACAGGATGGCACATTCGTCCTTATTTTCCACCCTTCAGGCCTATGGGATTCCTGTCACATTTGTTACGTGGTTGAAGGCACTATATGCTAATGCTGCACTGAGGCTTAATGTAAGTGGGTGGAGGGGCAAGCACATTAGAGTAAGAAGAGGGGTTCACCAAGGTATGCCCTTAACCCTTTATTATATGCATTCAGTATTGACCTTTTATATTTATGGTTATGACACATCAGGACATTAGGGGTATACAATCTATTACAGCCCCAGAAGAATTTAAAATACTAGGTTATGATGACGATTTAGTTTTATTACTGCATCCTGATACTTGAATTAGCTCTTCTAGAGTTTTAGAACACTATACTCAGATTTCTGGGCTCGAATTAACTATAAGAAGAGTATAGGCACTGTCTAGGCAATACTTCTATTCCTGGCAATGGAACTTTGTTGGCTTCATCACTACAAAGTCCCCAATTAAAATTCTAGGGGTAGAATTTGGAAACATGGACATAGCTAAACACAACTGGGACATACGTCTCACTAGTGCTAACAGATTAGTGTCTGGTTGGAAGGGGCAACAGATATGGAAAAAGAAGAGGGTGACCTTGATTCACTCTCTCCTGATCCCAAACTTTTTGTATATTTGTTATATTTTCCCTCCTCCCCAAACAGTAGTGACCTCCTTGTTTAGTGTTTTTTTCCAGGCCTTATGGGGCAGCAGGCTGAACCCTATTAAATGAGAATTTACATACAGGCTCTTCATAGAATGGGGCATTAACATGGTGCATCCAGTAGCACTTTTTACAGTATATTTTTGGTATATAATGTGGGTTATGCATTAAAGCCAGGGGTGAAGGTCTGGAAATCACTAGATGGCCCTAAGTCTCCTGCTCTGGTCTCAAAGAAAAGTGAGATCTCTTCGTAACATTGCTTCAATGCCTATGTGTTTGTAGACCTTGTTAAAAACCTAGTTAAATGGCAACTTTGCCAGAACCTGTACACACTCAGGACTGGAAACAGATTTATATAGTATGATTTTAGCTGAACAAAAGATTGTAATCTTCCATGATTGTCCAGCTTATAAGTTTCCTAGCACTTTGAAATTTTAGAATCCAAACGGATCCCACACTATACATGGGATCTGATTTGGCTTAGTAAATATGGAGATTGGGTCAAAATATAATAAGCACAAACTTTGAAGAGAGATATGTCTTAGGAGTTCCTGTATCCAGCTTCTTGAAACCCAAAAACATTTATTTAGAGAATATACTTATGTAACTAATTTTTGGGACTCTCTGGCTGTCACATGACAGAAACCACTATTTAAGTCAGTACACTATGAAAATATTATGTTTGGTACTAAAGACAGAGGTTGGGATAATATCATTATGATACCTTATATACTGTTTTTGCTATTATTATGTACTTTCTATGGCAATCCCCGTATGTATGGGTTACGCAGCAATGTGTGATGCCATATATTGAAATAATTACTAATATTGGTATATCAATACAGAAGCTCAGAGCAATAGATGCTCGTTTATTTTCCTTGAGAAGAACAATTTGTTATGGGCAAACTGTGGTAATTGGGATCCTGATGAATTTGTGATGAATGCTTTTGCTCTATATTGTTTTTGGTAATTTTTGTTTTGATTTCTGTAATGTTATTATGCTTTTGACAGTATCTTATTGTAAATATCATTGTGATGTAGTCCAGTTCTTCAAATAAAAATTCCCTACTCTTTTGAGAAGTGCCATGGGATCTTTAATGTCCACCTGAACAATCACCAGAACAGGCAGATGGGATCTCGTTTAACATCTCATCTGAAAGACGGCACCTCAGGAGTGCAGCACTTCATGCTGCACTACAGTGTCAGTACTGGAATTTAACCTAAGTGCTTGGTGTAGGGATAGAACCCACAGCCTTCTGATCTTCCGCCTCAGAGGTGAGTGTGCAACCTGCTGATCCATTAACACTGACAACCCAACCATTAATGTATTTGAGAAATGTTTACTGAATGAAACAGTGAAACACTTTTCTGATAATCAGGTTAGATATTGCAGAAATCTTACTCAAGAAGAGTTTTCAGCCCGGAATGAAACTGAGAATTTAAAGGGGGTTCTTTTCAAAAAGTCTAATAAAGGGAGAAATATAGTCATGATGGATGAGCAGATGTATTTGGTTAAATGCATGGATTTATTAAATGACAGGAATAACTACAAAAAACTTTGAAGTGACCCCACTGTTAGATTTCAGACAGAGCTCTGTGAATTCATAGACTAGGGCTGTAAATGTACAGTACGTGGTTGTCTAGGAATGAAGCAGAATATATAAAGACGGATTTCCCTGTGATACCCACTTTTTATTTCTGCCAAAAATCCACAAGAATGACAGAGACCCCCCAGGAAGACCCACTGTATCAGGGATTGGGGCCCTCATGGTATGCCACCCTAACAGCGACATTTCTATGGCGACGTGTCAATATTGACTACAGCGCCATGCCACCACAGAAGTGCCGCTGGAAGGGGGCAACCACTTCCCCGACTTGTACCCCCTCCCCGAACTAACTCTGACCTGGAGTTAGAATCCTCTAGTTTGGGGGCTGCAGGGGCTTCGGCGGGCAAAGCCCCTGATGTAAAAAATAGACCCTAACAGTGCGGCTCCATGCCGACTGCAACTTGCGGTTGCCAAGGAGCCCGTCGCTGTAATGCCGGTAGCGATCTTTTTTGTTGCGCCGGCATATACAACCCGGTCCCTCACACACAACGTATGCAGTTTTACGGACAGCTTTCTCCAGCCCAAAGTGTCCCTGCTAGATTCATGCTTAAGAGACAGCACAGACTTACTGAACAAACCTGAAGGGAAAATATGTATTATTGGCTTACAATTGATGTAAATAGCCTACATACATCAATTAGACATGATTTAGGCATTGCAGCTGTGGACTTTTTTTGCAAAGATCAGAAACTGATTTCAACACACTTTCTCCAATTGGCAATAGACTTTGCATTAGCTCATAACTATTTCATTTTCAACAAGGAATACTACGTCCAAATATGTGGAACTGCGATGGGGGCAACATTTGCCCCATCATATGCAAATCTTTTTATGGGACATTTTGAGGAGAGATTCATTAAAGATGGCACCCACAGTAATTTTTTAGATCACACAGAAATGTGGTACAAATTTATTAATGATACTATTGTGGCGTGGAAGGGAAATGAAGAAAAAAATTACTCACCTGTAGTAATCGTGTTTCTTCCAAAGGGATCCACTAATATTATTACTCTTGCA
The DNA here is from genome assembly GCA_016271365.2 of Neoceratodus forsteri. Classification (NCBI taxonomy): domain Eukaryota; kingdom Metazoa; phylum Chordata; order Ceratodontiformes; family Ceratodontidae; genus Neoceratodus; species Neoceratodus forsteri. The sequence goes on along the minus strand of CM028130.1, from coordinate 1,055,891,476 downwards.
GTGCTTCCTTAAGCCAGCACTGCCCCAGAGAGAAAAGAATGGTATGCTAATCATGGAATGTTTAGCTTTACCTCAGATTTCTTAGAAGCTTGCAAAGAGACATGTGAATAACAACATGTGAATCACTATGTAAATAATTACAGAAAAAGAATGCCCAGCTGGACAAGCAACAACATTAACCTAAGGACTAGTATAAACAAATGTCCCTTTTTTTTCTGAAGTCAGATATGCATTTAGAAAAGAACCTACCAGTTAAGACATTACTAGAAGGTACCAGCAGGTGGCATGCCACTCCAACTATACATCTCATCAGCTGTGGAGAGGATTTTTCTTGTTACTGATTCTGAAAGGGGAGGCAATGGCGGGGAGTAATATATTAGTGGATCCCTTTGGAAGACACAAGATTACTACAGGTGAGTAATTTTTTCTTCTAACCCCAGGAATCCACTAGTATTATTACTCCTGCTGACTATGTAGCAATGCCTCAAGGAGGTGGGCCAGAATCTATTTAGGAAAAAAACTCCGCAAGACTGCTGTGCCAAATCTGGCATCACTCCTGGACTGGGTATCCAGGCTATAATGCTTATTGAAGGTGTGGACTGACCTCCAGGTAGCTGCTTTACATATTTCCATTAGAGGTACCACTCCGGCAGCTGCAAGAGTGGCAGCTGTGCCCCTTGTAGAGTGGGCCCTAAGACCAGAGGGAGGAACCTTGCTTGCCTTTGAGTAGCAAAACTGAATACACTGGACTATCCATTGAGAGATAGTCCTCTTTAAAGCAGGAGTACCTTTACCTACTTCCCCATAGGTGAGGAACAGTTGTTGTCTGTCCTGCCTATGATCTTTTGTATGAGTCATGTAATAATTCAGTGCTCTTTTTACATCCAAGTCGTGCAATCTACGCTCACCTGAGCTACAGTGTTCAGTAAAGAAAACTGGCAATGTTATAGACTGGTTCAAATGGAAGTCAGAAACCACATTGGGGAGGAACTTCCTATTAGTTCTCAACACTACCTTGTCCCTGTGGAAAGAAACAGTCCTTTTCCACACAAAGGGCCTATAGCTCGCTTATCCTTCTGGCAGAAATGATTGCTACCAGAAGAAAAAAATTACTCACCTGTAGTAATCTTGTTTCTTCCAAAGGCAACCCCTAATATTATTACTCTTGCAGATTATGCAGCAGTACCTCTAGGAGGTGGGCAGGATCTATTTAGGAGAAAGACTCTGCAGAACAGCTTTGCCAAAACTGGCATCACTCCTAGACTTGGTATCCAGGCTATAGTGTTTAGTGAAGATGTGTACTGACCTCCAGGTAGCTGCTTTACATATTTCCAAAAGAGGTACCTCTCGGGCAGCTGCAATAGTGGCAGCTGTGCCCCTTATAAAGTGGGCTCCAAGACCAGAAGGAGGAACCCTGCCAGCTTTTGAGTAACAAAACTGAATACACTGGACTATCTATCAAGATAAGGTCCTTTTTGAAGCAGGAGTACCTTTACCTACTTCCCAATAGGTGAGGAACAGACTGCTTATGGTCTTTGGTATGAGTCATGTAGTAACACAGTGCTCATTTTACATCCAGGCTGTGCAATCTATGCACACCCGAGCTGGAGTGTTCAGTAAAGAAACTGGCAATGTTATTGACTGGTTCAAGAGGAAGTCAGAGACCACCTTGGGAAGGAATGCCCTATTAGTTCTCAACACTGCCTTATCCCTGTGGAAAGAAACAGTCCTTTTCCACACAAAGGGCCTGTAGCTCACAAATCCTCCTGGAAGAAGTGATTGCTACCGAAAAATTAACTTCAGGTAACAAATTTAAGCTGTGCAGATGCCATAGGCTCAAAGGGGGAAGCATAAGCTGGGCAATGCAAACATTAAGATCCCATGCTGGCATTGGTTTCCTGTGAGGGGGAAACAAGTGAGAGAGACCCTTAAAGAACCTCTTGAATGTGGGATTCAATGCCATTGAGGTATCCTTTTTGGCTGAAAGGTATGCTGAAACTGAAGCCAGGTGCACATTCAGAGCTGAGTGATGTAACCCCAGGGAGTGCAGATGAGACAAATAATCCAGAAGGGTTGGGATCCCCAGCCTGGGCAGGCAATACACCCTTATCACTGCATCAGACGGAAAATCATTTCCATTTTGAGGCATAGGTTTTCTTGGTGGAAGGCTTCTTGTAACCCTTAAGGACTTCTAAAACTGCTTCAAAGAATTGGCAATCTGCATATTCTAAGTCCTCAAGATCCAGGCCTTGAGCTTGAGAGACCCGAGATTGGGGTACACTACCCTCCCCTGAAAGGAAGTCAACAGATTGTACCTCTGAGGGAGGTGAATCGGTTTGTTCACAGACATTTGAGAGCAGCATGGATTATCAAGGCCATCTTGCCCAATCCGGGGCTACCAGAGTCATTGAAGCTGGTTGTGACCTGAGCTTGATGAGCACCCCGAGTATCAGAGAAAAAGGAGGAAAGGCATAGAGGTACCTACCTGTCCAATCCAGAATCGGGGCATCCATTGGAACTGTCCCTTCATTGGGGCCCTGCAGCAATAAAGAGGTACTGTAAGAGGTGATTTTGGTGGGAAGCAAAAAGGTCTATTTCTGGGGTCCCCCACCTCCTGAATAGAGCATTCACCACTTGCTTGTTCAATGCCCATTCATGATGGGCATGGTTTATCCTACTCAAAGCATCTGCCAAGGTGTTGTCCTTGCCTGGCAGATGAACCGACTGTACAGAGGCATTTAGAGAGTAAGTATGGCTCCATATCTTCATTGCCTCTGTACACAGAGGAGTGGACCTTGTCCCTCCTTGTTTGTTGATGTAATACATTGTTGTGGTATTGTCTGTTCTGATTTGTACCACCTTTCCTTGTAGGAGATGAGAGAAACCCCGAAGGGCCAGAAAAAGAGTTCTTAACTCCAGCAGGTTTATGTGCATGAGTGAGTCTGCACTCTCCCAAGTACCATGGATGGTGTGATCCCCTAAGTGAGCACCCCAACCAAGCAGGGAAGCATCAGTTGTGAGAACGAGGGAGGCTCCTGCAGAAATGGAACCCCTTCCCTTCAATTTTCCGGTTCCCTCCACCATTGGAGAGCCTATAAAAACGTTTGTGTGACTGGTACTGGCTTTGAGAGGGGGTCCCACCTTTGGCACCAGTGTGCTCTGAGGTGGAACTGAATATCTCTCATCTGAAACCTGGCACCTATGATGTGCTTGTTGCTGCAGCCATGTGTCCTAACAGCTGAATAAACTGTTTGGCTGGCTTTGGCCTGCCCAGGGCAAATGAGCCTGCCAGAAGCTTAATGCTTTCTGCCCTCTCCTGTGGGAGAAAAGCTCTTCCCACTACTGTATTCAGTTCTGCACCTATGAACTGCACAACCTGCACAGGGGTCAGGAATGACTTTTTATTTAATTTTGTTGACCCGGTAAGCCCACTGGGTCTAGAAGTCCCTTTTTCAGGGGCGACCGGGGGGAGGGGGGGATACAGATGGTAAACAACTGAAATTGAACCAGATTAAGCTGTTGGTGGTATTTTTAGTGAATGGGAGAAATTTGTCCAGGACACCGGAAATCTCTCACTCCTGCAGGGGGCGCTACGCAGCAGGAGGAATGGAGGTCCCAGTCTGGTTGTGGAGAGTGAGGGAGGAGGATGTGCTGTTGGAGCTCTGGAGCTTTTAGGCTTCACCTGTGCTGCCTGAGGAGACTAAGATGAGTGAGGCTCAAGATACTGTTCTAGATGCTGAGGAATTCACAGCAATAATATTCCAGGATATGGAAGAATTTACTGAGGCTAATGTTTTACAGCGTGAATTAGAACAAAGGAAATCCCAGTTGTTGGCTATGATTTAAGTAGCTGAGCGCGATTTTGCGCTATGTCAAATGAAGTTGGACGATGAGAAAAAGAAGGGAAAAGATCCGGGGCAAGCCCTTTATCTACAGGACATAAGCAGACTCAGGCGGGGAAGTTGTTCGAAGAACCCCCCCACCCCGAGCCGTGGTTTGTTAATGACCCTACGATAAGAAAAAATTACTCACCTTAGTAATGTTGTTTCTTCTAATGGAGTCTTGCTATATTATGACAGATGCAGTTTGTCCCACCATTAGAACTGCTCCGGAGGTGAAAGAGTTAACTTCCATGCAGTGCATGGAACTTAGAGCGCAAGCTCGGTTAGAGAAGCTCTGTTAGGGTGGTTTCAAACCGAAACCGTCAGATCTTTACGAGCAAAACTCACTAAGGCTCTGTGTGGAAGCTGTAACCTACACTAGCCAACTGGCTACTAAAATATTCACATACTGTCCTGGTCCCAACACCAAGACTCAAGTCAGGGGACCAGAAAAATAAGATAAAATAACTAAATAAAACACAACACCCAAACATAAAGGGCATCAATAAGTGCCAACAGTGGACTGCCCACCCATACCAGTAGAAGTTCTGAGAGGGCAGGCTGGGGGAGGTCATAATATACCAAGACTCCATTAGAAGAAACAACATTACAAGGTGAGTAATTTTTCTTCAAACAACATGAAGTCTTGCTATATTATGACAGATGCAGACTACACAGCAGTACCTCCATGGAGGAGGGACAGAACCTACTTAGGGAATAGGCTCTGAAGCATGGCTTGTGTTAAACCGAGCATCCTCCTGGCCTGGATATCCAGGGAGTAATGCTTGGTGAAAGTGTGTACTGTTTTCCAAGTAGCTGCTTGACATATCTCCAAGATAGGGATGTCTCTAGCAGCAGCTAGAGATGCAGCTGTACCTCTGGTAGAGTGAGCCCTCAGGCCTGAGGGGAACTTACCCAGTTTTTGATAGCAAACTGGATACAAGAGATGATCCACCGGCAATGGATCTCTTAGTGGCAGGTCTCCTTTCCCAACCTCACCATAAGTGAGAAATAGTTGGAGGAGTCAAACCTGTGACCCTTAGTACGCTCTATGTAGTAACTTAGGCCTCTTAACATCTGTTGTGCAGCCTCCTCTCACCAGAGGAAGAATGGTCAGTGAAGAACACTGAAGTGAATAGATTGGTTAAGGTGGAACCGAAACCACCTTAGGCAAAACTTCCTGTTAGTCCTGAGGACTACCTTATCCAAAGGAAATAAAGTCAGTCTCCACTGATAAAGCCTGTAACTCACTTATGCGCCTGGCAGAAGTGATGGCTACTAGAAATACAGTTTTCCAAGTCAATACTTAAGCTCTGCCAAGACAGAGGCTCAAAGGGGGTTGCATCAGCTGAGCAATGCAAACATTAAGATCCCAACAGGGCAGGATCCCTGAATGGAGGATTGGTATGAAGCAATCCCTTAAAAACTTGGAAAATACAGGGTGAGCAGAAAGAGAAGAGGGCTTCCTTCTGAAATGAAAGCAGAGACAGCTGCCAAATGCACTTTCAGGGTAGCTGGTCTCAGTCCCAAAGAATTAAGATGGACCATATAATCCAATACAGCGGGTAAATCAGCAGATTCCGGGGAAATATGCCTCCCAGAACACCATATGGAAAACCTTTTCCACTTGGAGTTATAGGTAGCCCTGGTGGAAGGCTTCCTAGCAGCTTTCAAGATTTCGAGAACACTTTGAGAAAGGTGAAGATCAGCAAACTCTAACTGCTCAAGAGCCAGGCCTTGAGGTTGAGGGATTTGAGATTTGATACCAAACTCTCCCTGAGCACAGGTTAAAGATTGGGGTTCCTGGGGAGACACAGGGGAAGATGGACTGCTAAGGACAGAAGGAGTGGGTACCAGGGCTGCCTGGCCCAGTCTGGAGCAATCAGGATCATCTTGCAGGGCTGAGACCTGATTTTGACTAGCACCTTGAACAGGAAAGGGAAGGTGGGGGAAAGGCATAGAGAAACTTCCTTCCCAATCGAGGAGAAAGGCATCCAGGGACTGAGCCCAACACTGGGGCCTGCAACAAAAAGTGGAAGCTGATGATTGTCTGGGGCTGCAAAAGGTCTATCTGAGGAGTGCCCCATCTGGCAAAAAACTATCCCAGTACTAGGGATCCAGTGACCATTCGTGATGGCCCTGGAAATCCTGCTGAGAGCATCTGCCAGGACATTGTCCTTGCCTGGGAGGTGAACTGCTATGAGGGAAGTGTTCAGGGAATAAGCCAGAGACCACAACTTCATTGCCTCGTGCACAAGGTCAAGACCGAGTGCCCCTTGTTTGTTGATGTACCACATTGTAGTGGTGTTGTCTGTTCTGACCTGTACCACCCTGTTCTGAACAGATGCAGAAAAATCTGAAGTGCTAGAAAAACAGCTCTGAGTTCCAACAGGTTGATGTGGAGCAGAGATTCCTGAGGGACCATAACCCCTGGGTGGAGAGGTCACCCATGTGAGCTCCCCATCCCAAGAGGGACGATCTGTAGTAAGGGTCATGAGGGACAGAGGGATGAAAGGCACCCTTGTCTCAAATTGCTCTGATCCTGCCACCACTGAAGGGCCTGGATCAGGGTTCGAGTCACTGGGATTAACTTGGATAGGGATCTCTTCTTTGAGACCAGAAAGCTCTCAAATGGAACTGAATGTCCCTCATCTGAAATCTTGCCTCCTTGCACTACAGCTGTGGAAGCAGCCATGTGTCCTAGAGCTGCAGGAAATGCCTTGCTGGTCGAGAGACCTGCAGAGTGAAGGACGAGGCCAGGGCCACTAAGGTCCTTACCCTTTCTAGGGGAAGGAAGGCTCTGGCCTGCTTTGTGTCCAGTTCTGCGCCTATAAAGGTGAGTACCTGGACAGGTTCCAAAACTGACTTTGGAAGATTGAGAAGAAAGCCCAGAGAGGTAAGCAGCTGCTGGGTAACTAGCAGGTGTGATTTGACCTGGTCTGGAGACTGACCCACAATGAGCCAGTCGGTCAGGTAGGGAAAAATGGCAATCTTTGCCTTCTTAGATGAGCAACTGCTACTGCCAGACATTTTGTGAAACCCTTGGGGCAGAGGTAGGCCAAGGGCATTGCTCTGAACTGATAATGGCCTGAGGGCAGTTCAATCTGAGTACTTTCGATGGGGAGCTTGCTAAGAACATGGAAGTAGGCATCCTTGAGGTCCAGGGAAGCTAGCCAGTCCCTGGCCTTGGGGAGGGTAAAATCATTCCCAGAGTCACCATTTTGAATTTTGGTTTTAAAAGAGGCTTGTTCAGATATCTTAGATCCAGGATAGGCCGCCACTCTCCTGTCTTTTTTGGGGTAAGGAAGTACCTGGAGTACAGACCCTTGCCCTGGTGTAGGGGAGAAACCCTTTCTACAGCCCTGAGAGCCAGGAGGGTTGAGACTTCTGTTTCCAAACCAAGAGTCTCTAAAGGGTTTGCAGGTGGAAAAAATCTGGCTCTCATCTTTGGAAATTTTTTGAAGCTGAGAACCAAATCCTGGCTCACTACTTCCAGGACTCACTTGTCTGATGTTAGAGACTCCCAGTCCTGGACGAAGTAAGCCAGCCTGCCCCCTACAGGTAATGGAGAGCCGACCCTGGGCATCCCATCAGGGTGCCTGTTTGGCAGGGGCTTTAGGCTGAGGGGTGAGAGCAGGCCTGCCCGTACACTGCCTGCCTCTCCCTCTGAAGAACCCCCTCTGAGCATAGGCTGAAGAGAAGGCCTGGGTCTGGTAGAAAGGCCTGTGAAAAGGCCTGCCCCTACCCCTGGAGGGCTGCCTCTGAGGAGTGGCTTGCCGTTCCTTGGCTTGTGCACTCCTATAAGTGGTTCTATATTCATCCATTTTCTTCATATAATTCTCTGTCAGCTCCCCAAACAGAGAATTTCCCACCATAGGAAAATCCATAGCCTTAGACTGGGTATCCTGTGACAAAGTAGTACACCTGAGCCAGGCCAATCTCTGAAAAGCCACAGATGCAGCCATGACTCTAGAGGATACATCATTAGAATCCACTGCAGCATGGAATTGCACCTTAGATGCCTCAATACCATCAACAGCCACCTGCTCCAACTCCTTTGCAAGCTGGCCAGGGACCTGTTTGGCTAAGGCCATGACAGTATCCCATCTAGATTTCTGGTATCTCGCAACATAAGCCATATGGTTTGCTTGTCTGAGTCCCAAAGATGCTGCCATGTATTGTTTTTTGGCCATGGCATCAATCTTCCTGGAGTCCTTGTCAGGAGGATGTGAAGCCAGGGGAATATTAGCTTTATCACAGGCTGGAGCCTGAACTACCCCAACATGACTGCATTGCTGTGAAAGAAAATCTGTAACAGGACCTGACAAAGTGTACCTCCTGTCCATCTTTTTATCTACAGGAGGCACAGAATTAGGAGCTTTAAAATTTTTATTGTTTGTTTCCTAAAAGATTTATGTAAAGGATGGACAATCTCCTGACTCTGGGATATCCATCATCTCTCCATAGTCAGGCTCCTCTTGCTCATCCAAAGCCTCCTCTAAAGGAAGCTGGAGGGTCTCAGCAACTTTTTATAAAACAAAAAATGAGAAGGGGACTCAGCAAGCCTGGGGGAGAGTCACCTAAAGGTCTGTCTGGGGAGATGTCCAGTTCAATGGGCACATCCAGACTTTCAAAGTCACATTCACACTGATCATAATCATCCTCCCCCTCCTCTGGTTCATAAAACTCTTCTATATCATATTCTTGAACCAGTGGAACCGACCGAACCGACCTTTTGCCCGATAGTGGCGGTTTGGAGAGAACCGGGGACAGTGACTGGACAATCTGTATTGCCCTGGCTATCTCTGCAGCAGTTGGAGAAGGGATTTTGGACTCCACACCTGCTGACTTTCTAGTTCTCTTTGCTGGAACTGGCTCCTCTGAGTCAGCTTTATGTTTGCCCAAGGAAGTCTGGCCCTGGTCAGAGGGCACTCCCTCTGGTTCGGCTGGCACCGAACTGGGCTGGTCATCCGGGTCAGCGGACTTTTTGGCCTCTGGTTCCCTCAGCCTACCAACTCTCTTATCTAGGGTGGCTGCAGGGAAATTCTTGCAAATCTGGCAGTCTGCATTGAGGTGGTCAAACCCCAGACAATAAACACATGTGGTGTGTGGGTCAACCTTGGCAAAGGCTTCCCCACAGACACTACAGTGTTGAAACCCAGTGGGCCCGGTTTTTCTTTTGGGTTTCTCAGACATAATGCCAGCCTAACCAAAAACTTGCCCATTTTGATGGCAGTGCCAGGCAAGACACCCTGTCGGTTCCCAACCGTGTCACGGGTCCTGGAAAACCGTAATGAAACCGCTTTTTTAGAACCAATAAGAACTGGAATCATGATTTAACAAGCCTTAAAAGGCTTCAAAACAAAGTTTAAATAATTCGATCGGTTCAAACCGAACCGATAAACATTTACAAGTTCACACAGAAACCTATCTATTACTTACAATACCATTGACAGAGCTTGAACCGATCGGTTTGTGTTAAAATAAATAATATCATGGTTGAATTTAACCGAGAAAAGACGCTTTAAACCGAGGAAATGAACCGAGCAGCAGGAGGAATCTCCGGGCGACTGTTCAGTGAGGCGGAGTAAAGAATCTGACGGTTTCGGTTGAAACCACCCTAACAGAGCTTCTAACCAAGTCAGATTTAAGTTCCATGCACTGCATGGAAGTTAACTTTTCACCTCCGGAGCAGTTCTAATGGTGGGACAAACTGCATCTGTCATAATATAGCAAGACTTCATGTTGTTTGAAATGTGGATTCAGAACTTACTTCAGGAGATTCGGGCTCTTCTAAATTAACTCCCGACTGGACCCCAGTGATGCGTTGCTGAAGGCCGGTTGGCTTTATGACGACAGAATTTGAATTCCTGATCCGGCCTTTCCCTTGTCTGGGTCCTTGGAACAAAACCCTTCGACTACTTGTGTATCTATCCCTAAAGAGGGAAATCCATTACAGGTTTTAGATGAGGTGAAATCTAAGACCTTAAGAAATCCATTGGCGGCTGCGTAACAGCCTGAAATAGAGTCTGGACTTGCTCCCTTGGCTTTTCAGGATATGGATACATGTTCGGATAATACTTTATTTGGGGATCCTTCTGAAACTATTCTCCCCAGCGATGGCTCTCAGTACCTGTTCCACCTTCGGTACTCCCAAATTTGACCACCCCTCTCTCTTCAGTATTGGAGAAAGATAAGCAGAGTTCACAATCAGGGCCTACTGGTACAAGAACTTATGCTGGGCTATTTCGAAAGCCTGCTGAGTGTGCTAAATGCTGATTTTTAGTTATCCGTTACCGGGCAAGGCCCCGATAGTCCCAGACAGGCTCTGGGTCGGTAAGAATTTATTAATGGACCGTATGAAGTTCACACCGGTGGAGGTATATGCTTTTATACACTCCCCGGGTGATTATAACTATGATATCAGCTTCTGTTCAATGCAATTACTTGACAAATTTTGGAAACTTTATTACGAATTAAAAGATTTGGAAAATTGGAGAGAATTCCTAGCCATACCTATTATTAAACCCACTATAAAAGACCATTACGGTTTTGTTTCGCAATGAGGGAGTGAATGTTTCTAATATAACATTTTGGTTGGAGAAACGATGTACATTGTTTGACCGTCCTAAACCAATAATAGATGACAATGGTTTCTGGACAGGGGGGTGGACATTTCGGTGCAACTTCCCCACACAGATATGGGCATACAACACCTTCCCAATTCATTTTATTTGGGTCGAGATAGGGGCCTTATTTTCTGCGGAACAGCAGAAAAGCTGTTACAAATGTGGCTCATTAGATCATTTAAATAACGATTGTGACCAACTGAAATGTTTGGTTGTGGGTTACTAGGACATACTGTAACACATTGTAGAAGCACCCCATCTTGTAATTTATGTGGGAGTTTGGATCACTCCTTTTCCACGTGCCCTTGGGCTACACATGATAAGGATGCAGCTTCACACCAAGAGTTTTTTCTAAATCAAGAAAAAAAATGTTATGATAGACCTCCAGTATCTGGAGATACAGGAATTCATGGGAGACGAAGAGGGAGGGGTTTCAAAAGTAATATGGGAGGCAGAACTCATGCTACTACATTTGACCCAGTAATGGTGCAGGATGATTCGGTGTCAGCATGTACTCAAGTGGTTAGTGAGACTTGTAACATGGGATAGATATGAATGAGGAAATCAGCAGTATGGATTGGATGAAATGCATCATGTGGCATAGTTTGGAGACGGCATTAATCCACCAGTAATGCCGTCCTCATACTGAACTACCGATGTGTGCCACAGACTTGAGAATGAGCAGTAGTGAATTAGTGGAGGCCAGGCATTAGAACGGAAGTGCCTGTCTATGCAAGCCACCTACCCGAGTTGCTGTGAGTGTCCCGCAGACGATGGCAGTCTGACTATTAGGAAAAGGATTCAGGTTGATAGAGGACGCAGGTAATGGGCTAGACAGTTAAGTTGAGAATAGTTGACTGGAAAATGAATCAGCATGCAAATTAGAGGGATAGTACAGCATAGGGCAGAGATGCGAGCAATCTGGAGGGAAATAAGTAACCGAGAAATGATATAGTACTGGTCGGAACTTCTTGCACGACATCGGACGCACTCAGCACAGCAGATGAGGAAGTGAGGAAATATGCAAAGTAGTTGCTACCTTTCGGCAGTTGACATCGCAGCAGCCACAGAAGTAAGAAACGAAACCTCCCCAATGAGTGTAGGTAAACAACTACCGCACAAAATCGAAAGACTAAAAAACGCCATCTGATATCAGTGTAGCAGATGAGTGCCTTGATGATGTTGTCAGCATCAGTGGCTCAATAGATATGTACACGGAGATCCATGTGAAAGAAAAGTGCAGGCAACATATTTGTTATATATCTCATTGTTTTCCTGATGTAGTTAGGTATTCCTAACTACATCAGGAAAACATTGACATTCACACAACATACTTCAAACACCAAACAAAATATGACTATACAGTGCATTAGTTAATTGGAAGGTATATCTAATGGTGGATTAATGCATGGTTGGGCTGCTGTAGACCCTCCCAACCATGCATTAATCCACCATTAGATGCCACCTTCATCGTGGCTTAATGCTTACTTGTTATGCAGTTTCAAATTTGACATCCTTAGAAACCCAGGTAACTCCTTATGCTACACCTTTGGGCTCCCACAAAGGGGTGGAGGATTGTTTTCTCCTAAAACCTCTAATAAACAGCCTTTAGAAAAGTTGATATGGATTGTCACAAAGACTGTTTAGACTATACTCCTTTAATTGCGGAAGATTATGATAAGATTGTGATGGAGACTATGGAGAGGAACATCTGGAAGTCCCGCTCTCCTTTACCTTTGTCTAATAGATTTGCTACTTTTGAATCCTAGGGAGACAAGTTGAACTACAAAGCCCCATGGATGATGTTGTTTGTTCTATACCTTTGGTTGATGGGTTAAAGGCAGTGGAGAATGTCTGTATGTCCCAGCACCCCCAATTTTGTCTGTCTCTAAAAAGAATTACCAGGTCTAGTGGTAAGGTGATTAATCCTCCTTCCTGAATCCTTTAACACATGTTGCTATTCTTAATGTGAATAGCATTAAATCATTAAAAGGCGTTTTTGACCTTTGGAGTATTACAATCATTACGTTTTGATGTTTGTTTTTTTTTGCAAGATATCCGATTTCATACGGTTGGGGAATGCACTCAAGCTTCTAGAGATTGGGGGACACATATTGGTCTATGGAATGGATACATGTAGTAGGGGTAGGTTTTGTTTCACTACACCAGAGTTGACAGTATATCGCCAAGTAGATATAGTACCAGGGAAGGCATTGTTACTTGATGTAGTGATTAAAGGATTATCTTGTCGCTTGTTAAATATTTATAATCCACTGTTAAAGTGTTCTCGGATTGATCTATTTATAAGATCCAACCTTTTTTGCATACTAATCGACAAATATTTTTTCGGGGTGACTTTAATATTAATTTACTCCCCAAAACAGATCGGGGCAAGCAATATTGTGATAAAAATCTGCTGAAACTAATTCTAAAACATGCAAGCGTGCATGATGTACAAGATTGGTTACAATCTGGACCTAAACCTACTTTCTTTAAAGGTTCTTTATTTTCTCGAATTGATTTTATATTTGTTAAGGATACATTCAGTGTGATGAATGTCTGAGCAATGCCATTTGAAATTTCAGACCATGTATTATTAGGTATGACTATCGATTCTGTTCCGGTTAGAGTGTCAGGTAATGGTTATTGCGACTTAATACCTCCTTATTGTTAGATGAACAAGTACGGTCAGATTTATATATTATTATTCAAGATAAGTTAACTCTTTTCTTATATGAGAATATTAGTTCATGGTGGGAAGATTTTAAAGGTAGTCTCATGGGTTTTTTTTTTTTTTTACAGGTAGGTCAGACACAAGCAAATGAGAAACAGAAGAAATATGATGCTCTCCGTAGGGAATTAGGTAGGCAAATGACAAGACAAGTTGGAGAAAAGATAGATCTTAGTGTTGATATTAAGGCTGTTAAGGAGGAAATGGGAGCTTTTCAATATAACAGAATTCAGTCATTACAAAAAGAACAGCGTTTTGGTACCCAAGGGAAAATTGAGCATAATAATCCTTTTTTGGCTAGTTATATTAGACAGCGTAAGAGATTCTTTACGAGTCTCTGATCCTGTACAGGAGCGATCCGACGGGACAATAAGGGTATTATGGAGATCTCAGATAACTATGTAGACAATACTTTTTGTGGTTCCACGGAGGATTCTCAGTTTGTAGAAATGGAAATTACATACCTACCGTAATTCTTGATCTTCTTGGATGAGTCTCCACCACTCATTCACACTAATGGGATCTGTGCCGGAGGCACTAGGATCAAGCGGGAGCAAACTTTTTTGCTAGAGGGTCGGCGCCAGAGATGGAGCCTCAGCTTGTGCGGTAATGACTATCTCAACATCGACCCTCCAACCACCTCAGTACCTTTTTTTCTGAGGAGGTGCAGCGTAACTAACCTAGAAGGATAGCCTAACCAAAAAATGGACATAAGATAGTCCAGACGACCCGTACAAGAAGGGTCAACAAAGAAGTCTTCACAGCCTAAAGATTGAGGGAGTGAAGACCAACAACAGAGGTGAGCTCGGAGGATGGAGGGTGGGCATGTGAATGCGTGGTGGAGACTCGTCCAAGAAGATCAAGAATTACGGTAGGTACGTAATTTCCATATCTTCCTGGACATAAAGTCTCCACCACTCATTCACACTAATGGGAGAGTACTAAGCTAATAATCCCCAAGAGGGCGGCAGGAGAGACTAAGAGCTCACAGTTTTAGGACAGGAGTCCATTAAGGATGGTTCTGCCAAAAGAAAGATGTCTTCTGGCATGGACATCCAGGGCATAGTGTTTGACGAAAGTATGCACTGAGCTCCAGGTAGCCACATTGCAAATATCTGCAATGGGCATGTTGCAGATTTCCGCTAGGGATGCCACGACCGCTCTAGTAGAGTGAGCGTACACTCTACCCTCCAGCTTAACCTCGCGCCATGGAATAACAGTGGCGAAGGCATGCCACTAGCCATGCTGAAATACATCTGATAACAACAGGTTGACCCAGCCGGGTCTCGCTGAAGGAAACAAACAGTTGTTGAGCTTTGCGGAAGTTTTCTGTTCTATCTAGATAGAAACGCAACGCTCTTTTGACATCCAAGGAATGAAGAGAACGCTCTCCTTCATTTTGGAAGTTCGCAAAGTAAGTAGGAAGGACCAAAGGTTGGTTTAGATGGAATTCTGAAACAACCCTTAGGGAGAAACTTAGGATGGGTCCTAAGAACTACTTTGTCTTTATGAAACACAGTATACGGAGGGTCTGTGACTAGAGCATGTATCTCAGAGATCCTGCGGGCTGAGGTAATGGCCACTAGAAAGGCCTTTTTCCAAGTGAGAAATTTTAACTCACAGGTAGCTAGAGGCTCAAAAGGTTTTTGAGTGAGCATGTCTAGCACAAGATTAATGTCCCAGGCTGCGACTGGACGTCTTATAGGAGGTCTGGTATGCAGAATTCCCTTAAGAAACCTCTTAACCACAGGTAACTGAGCCAGCGACAAGGAAAGTACTGGCTCACGATAAGCTGAAATGGCACAAAGGTGAACCTTAACTGTAGAGTATTGCAGACCTGAATTTGAGAGGTCTAAGAGGTACTCAAACTTTATCTGGTGGGCAGGAAAAGGATTTAAAGAGGATTTTGCACACCAGACTGAAAACGCTCCATTTGGCTGTGCAAGTTTTCCTAGTGGCTGGCTTGTGTGCAGCCAGAAGAATATCTGAAACTCTGCGAGAGACATTGAACCTGTTCACTTCTATCTCTTCAGGAGCCAAGCGTGAAGGTGAAGCAATCTCAGTTGGGATGGACCACCGACCCCTGAGTCAAAGTTTGTCTAAAGGGGAAGCGGTTTCGGAGGAGCTTCCGAAATACTGTTGAGTAGTGGAAACCATATCTGTCGAGGCCAGAAGGGAACAATGAGGATCATTTTGTCCCCCTGGGACTCGAATTTGAGAAGTACTCTTTGAATTAGAGGAAGAGGTGGAAAGGCGTATAGAAAGAGTTTTGTCCACCGCAGCCTGAATGCATCCTAACAGAAAATGCCAGGCCCTGGAGTTCTGGAGCAGAAGAGAGCAATTTTGTGTTGAGTGGGGATGCAAAAAGGTCCGGGTCTGGGGTTCCCCACTCTGCGAATAGTAACTGAGCTAAGGCTGAGTTGAGAAACCATTCGTGAGGATCTGTCTCTGTTCTGCTGAGACGGTCAGCCAGTTCGTTCTGTACCCCCGGCAGATAGACTGCATGAATTAGAGCCTTGTGCTCCAAGCACCATTCCCACACCCTCATCGCCTCCCTGCAAAAGGGGTAAGAGTGAGCACCGCCCTGCTTGTTGATGTAATACATCACTGCTTTGTTGTCCGTTTGAAGGAGAATGTTCTTGTGACAGAGAATGTCCTTCAAAGCCCGGACTGCATAAAGGACAGCTCTCATTTCCAAGACATTTATGTGAAGCTGGATTCATCCTGAGTCCGCGTACCTTAGCGTGGAGGTCTGACAGTGAGCTCCCCACCCCATCAGGGCCGCGTCTGTGGTAATAAATCCGATGATCCAGAGGAGCAAAGGGATACCCTTCCAGAAAATTGTCCTCTTGCGACCACCAGGTAAGTGATCTCTTCAGTGGTTCTGTCACCTTGATGAGAAAGGACTGAGGGTGAGTGGTCGGGGACCACTGAGTACTGAGCATCCACTGAGAGGTTCTCATGTGGAGGCGTGCTAGGGGGCACAGTGAACACCGGGGATGCCACGAGACCTAGCATCCGTTGCATCGAGAGAGCTGAAACTGAGCTGTTGTCTCTGATGTATCACAGGCCATCTGAAGGATATCGCTCCTCCTGTCCTCTGGAAGAAATGCTTTCGCACAGGAGGTATCCAGAAGAGTTCCTATGAAAAGGTGCCTCTGGGAGGGCTGCAGCTGTGATTTTTAGGTTTAGCAGGACTCCCATGGAAGTGAGAAAGTGTGAAGCCGTGGCCATGGCATCTAGAGTTCCCTGTCTGGAAGGACTTGTTAGAAGCCAATCGTTCAGATATGGGAACACCTGTATTCGATTTTTCTGAGATGCGTCTTGAGAATTGCACAACACTTTGTAAAAACTCGCGGCGCCGAGGATAAGCCAAAGGGCAGGACTCTGAACTGATAATGCTGTCCCAAAGCCACGAACCTTAGGTATTTGTAATGCTTTGGGTGAATAGGGATGTGCTGGTAAACATCCTGCATGTCCAGGGAGGCTAACCAGTCATGTTGATGAAGCAAAGGTAACAGGGTTCCTAGTGATATCATTTTGAATTTCTCTTTGGGAAGGAATTTGTTTAGTTTTCTGAGGTCCAAAATGGGGCGCATGTCCCCGGTTTTCTTTGGAACCAGAAAGTAATGGGAGTAGAACCCTGTATTCCATTGATCCAGCGAAACTACCTCCACTGCCCTGTTGTTCAGAAGGCCCTGTATCTCGGAGGCGAGAAGATCTAACTGAAGAGCTGACAGCCTGGGCTGTCGTCTGGGGGGATGATCCGGAGGGGTCTCCAAAAGATTGAGTGAATACCCTTTGCGGATTATCCGGAGGACCCATTTGTCTGAGGTTATGGACTTCCATTGATTGTAGAAGTGAGTCAGACGACCTCCCACTGCTGAGGAAGAGTCCACCTCGGGCAGCTGAGGTGGGACTTGGGCCAACAACTCAGAAGGCGGCACTGGGCGCTTTGGTTCCTTGCGCCTTCTGCTGCATTTTCTTTTGAGGCTGGGGGGCTTGGTTTTTATTAAAACTTACACTGCCTTTGCCTCGAAAGGATGGACGGTTATGAAACTGGAATTTATTAACACCCCCTCGAGAGGGGACAGGGGGAGGTCGAGCCAATTTAATGGCTGACCTAGTCTTCTGTGTAGCCTCTAGAGCCTGTTCTACTTGAGGGCCGAAGAGATACACACCATTGAAAGGCAACGCCATTACCTGTTGCTGTGCACCATTCGTGAAACCTGAAGTGCGCAGCCAGGAATGACGGTGGGTACAAATGCCCACCGCCGCCACTCGGGAAGCAGTATCGAAAGCATCCATAGCTGCTTTAACCTGCTGGTTGTTGGACTCGATACCTCTGGTTATGGTTTGCAGAAGCTCTGAATTTGTGTCAGACTCCGGTAGAGCTTCAACCATTTGTTTGAGTGAATGCCAAAGGATATACTCATATTGAGAGACATAACCTTGGTAGCTGGCAATACGCATACCTAGGGTGGAAGCAGCAAAGATTCTCTTACCTAAAGTGTCTATCTTATGAGATTCTTTGTTAATAGGTTGAGCTGTAGTAGTTTGTAGAAGGACGACCTTATCATTCTCTGTCAAGACTACAGTAGGATCCGCAAAGGCTTGGGATGCCAAAATGGACTGATCCTTGGGAGCAGCATATTTCCTATCTAAGGACTTAGCCACCGAAGGAATGAGAGCAGGATTATTCCATACCATTTGAGACAAAGGAGGGCTGTGCGGAGGGGTCAAATCCATAGGGATCTCCGGAACATGAAGGTATTGGAGTCTTAGCAGTTTCCCAGGATCGATATCTGTAGTTTGGAGAGAAAGTGGAAATCAAATTTTCAGCAGAGACTTAAAGACAGGTCCTCGACCACAGGCTCTGCAGCAGGAATAGATCCTGTTCCTTCCACATCATCGCCCAGCCTAAGGTCTGGGTCAGGCTCAATGTCATCTCCTGACAGTCCAGGAGGGACTGTATGGACAGGAAAGGAGTGAAAATCAGAAGAATGAGGAAGGAAAAGGGTTGAAGGAGGAGTCTTGAAGAGGTCGGATGGCGTCCCAAGCACTCGCGCCCGAAAAAAATCATGGCGCCGCGCACGGTGCCGAGGAGCTACACAGCGCCGAAGATGGCGCTAAAACCGGACAACGCTGAGAAGCCACACGGTGCTGAGAAGCCACATGGCACTGGAGGAGGCGCCAAGAAAGTCAACGGCACTGAGGATCTAGACGATGCACTGGCGGCGAGGACGGCTTCGCAGAGCCATCGAGGCCGAGGGCATCGAAAACATCCCAAGATTCCAAAAACAAGATTTGAGGAGAAGAAGGATGAATACCAGGAGATAAAGGCATCGGTGTGGCCCCTGCGCCGCAGCCGTGCGAGGGGGAAACACCTAAGCATGGGTGTGCACCGGAAGAGAGCGCCGCGACTAGGGAGGCTCACCGCCCCTACCTGATCCCCAGAAGCCCGAAGGCCCCTGAGTGACCGGGCCAGGCAGCTGGACCAACCTCCGGGCCCATTGCTCCATAAGAGCAGCCCACTGATGAAACTGCTCATCTGAAGACCTACCAGAAGGTGGGGTAGGGCTCCGATGTCGAAGACATCGGCTACCAGAAATAGAAACCAGCGACTACGAAGGAGGAGACCGGCAACTAGCCCCAATAACTGACCGTCTACGCGCAAACATATCAGAGGGCGACCTCAGGTGATGCCTTCTCTTTCTTGACCTGCGGGTCGAAGAAGAGCTCGAGGCGGAACGGTGCCAAGAGTGCGACCGTTTACTTTTATGCTTTCAAGGGGACTGCCCACCCCCTCGGGCATTGGACTGTCCGTTGTCAGATCCCCTTTCCGGAGAAGGCGGCGGACCGGACCCACCCCGGCTGACTGAACAGCTTTCATACGAAGTCTCCCTACCGTCACCTGACCAGCTCATGGTCGACTCCGTCAATGTAGGCTGAGACTTCTTCTTAAATTAAGAATAAATAAACTAAGCGATACTTATTCGAGATATTACTGCAAAACAATAAAACTGAAAAACTAAGCTGCTAGTTTGAAGTTTGACTCCTGACGGGCAAGCGACGTTGTCACTGCAGTGCACTTGACGGCTGGAAAAAAGGAACTGAGGCGGTTGGAGGGTCGACGCCGAGATAGTCATTACCGCACGAGCTGAGGCTCGCGGTGCCACTCCTCATGACTCCATCTCTGGTGCCGACCCTCTAGCAAAATTTGCTCCGCTGGGTTCTAGTGCTCCAGCGCAGATCCCATTAGTATGAATGAGTGGTGGAGACTTTATGTCCAGGAAGATCCAGCATCCCGGCATGACTCAAGGTCGATGTGATAGTGGGTAATGAAGGTGTTTGTTGACTTCCAGGTAGCAGCCCGACAGATTTCCTGGATAGGGATGTCCCTGGAAGCAGCCACCGATGCAGCAGTATGGAGGGCAGAATGAGCTCTTACCCCTCTGGGAGGCTCCTTGCCCACCAACTCATAGCACAGACCTATACATGATGTAATCCATCTTGCAATGGTCCGTTTGGCTGCAGGTCTGCCAGAAGCAACTTTAGCGTAGGTGGCAAACAGCTGGCGAACCTCTCCACGTACTAGGAGAGAGCACGTCTCAGGTCCAAGGTATGAAGCCTGTACTCGGTGTCCGAGATGTACTTAGGGTAGTAAACCGGAAGAGTCAACACCTGGTTAAGGTGAAACTCGGACACCACCTTCAGAAGGAATTTTGGGTGGGGGAGCAGGACAACTTTGTCCCTGTAAAAAGATCAGATAAGGGGAGTCAACCGAAAGCGCCCGGAGCTCTCCTGTTCTTCTGGCAGATGCGATAGCCACCAGGAAGGCAGTCTTCCATGACAAGTGTGAAAGCTCACATTTGTGCATGGTTTGGAATGGCTTGCCCATGAGCTTTGCCAAAAATGAAAATTACATACCTACCGTAATTATGATCTTTCTGTGTATCTTCACCATTCATCACAGATGGGTTATCTGGCCGGAGGTCAGGACCCCGCGGGAGCTTTTTTTTAAAGGGTAGGCGGAGCCGACACACCATCGGCGCCGCCCTCGAGGCCGATGTACTGCGTGGCGCTCGAGGGTTGGCCGTTAGGCTGTGTCGACTCCGCCTGCCTGCCAGTTCTGAGTCGCCGGAGAGGTAAGAGGAAGGGATGGAGGGTGGGACAAGAGAGTCCAAGGAACAGAAAAAGGAAAGGATGACTGATCTAAAAGGAGAAATAACGACTGAGAGGACAGCAAAGAAGAGGTTAGACTAAGGGGATTGGGTAGGGGCCCCAATCTCTGGAAGCGGAAGAAGGGAAGAGTAGGGAGGGGAAAGTATTTAGGAGAGAGGGAGAGGTATTAAGGTATCTGAGACCCTTGTCCGTCACCAGATTGTATAGGAACTGCAAGGAGTAGCCAAGCTGTCTGCCAGAATTCAAGGCACAGAAAAACTGGCAAATACCCCAGAAGCAGAGTCGGCTATTCTGGAGGAAGGACAGGGTACAGGGATTTAGTAATCTCTCAGGAAAAGATGTTTGGTGAAAAAAAAGGTTTTTTTTTTTATTTATTTTTTTTTTTTTTTAGGAGAAATAGTTGGACGGAAACCAGGAGGAGAACAGAAGGAGGGCACCTACCAACTCCCACCCCACCGGGGTGGAGACAAATTAGTAGAGAAGGAGTGCCGCTCAATCTGTCTACTCTCATTGGAAAATACCCCCCTGTGTGTCCCTACTTTATCCCGCTCCTAAGGGGGGGGTCACAGAGAGGGAGGAGGACCCAGAGACTGAGGCCCCAGGGGGATGGTGGGTGGGGTTGTGATGAATGAAGATACACAGAAAGATCATAATTACGGTAGGTACGTAATTTTCATATCTTATCTGTGTCAATCTTCACCATTCATCACAGATGGGTGAGTACCAAGCCCCTCCGAAGGGGGTTGTTTCTTTACACCCTAAGGGACAAAGTCCCTTAGCCCTCAGTGGGTGACACACTAAGGGGCCTTCAGGGCCTGGAGAGGCCGAGTGTGGGAGAGAGCGGGTTCCCGGAGGGGAAGGAAGTTGCCCGACAATCACCGTCTCACTCTATGGGAGAAAAGGTAGGTTTCCTGGTGGTAGCTAATCACCCTCGCCAGGCCAAGGTGACAACCGGGAAAGACGTAGCCATGCCGATCGCCTAGTGCAGATTGCTGTCCCTACGACTCTGGTAGCTACCTCGTTGGCGTCATAAGATGCCCTCGCTTGGTGCCTTGCTAGCTCCAGGCCACGTGCAGAGAGTGCGATGGCTTGTCTGGTTTGCTCAGAGTCAGACAATGAGGCTAGGAGCTGACCTAGCCTGGACCACAAGAACCTGTTGTAGGCTGCACAGTGGGCCTGATGAGCAGAAATAGAGAGGAGTAACTGTGCCGAGTAGAAGGTCCTCCTCCCCCAAAAATCAAAATCCGAGGAGTCTTGATCTGGGGGCCGGTCACGGTGAAGGGCACGAAGCACATCAGGAGTATCCAAGTCCATCAAACCAGACTGTGGATGAGGCATGGAACCTGGAGACTCCGGGGGTGCGCAATACCTCTGGCTGAGATCCCTTGGGGCAGGAACTCCGGAGAAGGGCCTCTGCCAGAAACGCAACGACGCCTCCCGAAAGGGAGCCGGCCAGGGCGGCACCACAAGGGTGGCCTCGCCAAAATCGCCTAGAAAGGCGTGCGCCACGTGCTCAGAATTGCTGATTGAGGAGGGTGAAAGGTGCAAATCCTCCAACATCCTCACGAGGAAACGCTGATACTCCGAGAGATCAGCAGCCGGAGAGATGTGGACAGAAGGTTCCTCTCCCCCTGAAGAGGGGGATGAGGAGCTGGAGGTCACCATGTGCTCAGAGGGTGGCTGCACGGGGGGAGGTTGAAAAACCTGGCTGTCCATTGCCCTAACGTAAGCAGGGAACTGGGCAGCCACTGCTCTGAACTGCTCCCAGGTGAGAAGGCCGCTAGGACCGAGGATGCCTGGGAGCACAGGAGAATGTGGCAGAGGAATGGGGGCAGAGCTGAGTAGAGAAGTCAGCTGACGTCCGCCAGCGCTAGGGAGCGGACCGTGAGCACCCGAAGGTGCCCTGGAAGACCCCACAGCCGACAGCTGCACAACCACATTGGTACTGCCTAGGCTGTGCCCAGAAGAATCCCCCCAGTGAAGCGACCGGGGCCGTAAAGGTCCAGAAGGACGGTCCCCTGCCTCAAAAGAATGGGACTCCCTCAAAGAAACCGAGGGGGAAGAGTGGAAATCTGCACTATGGCTCCTTCCAGGGCCCAGGTGGACCCCAGAAAAGGGCCAACGCGGTGACCCTACACCCCTCGACCCCTCAGAGTCTGAAAGAGTCCTCCTCCTTGAGAGAGCCAGCCTAGGTAGCTGGCATCTCTGGGCAGCCCCCGAAGGGGAGACCCAGGGAGCAGTACCCTCCCCCCCTGCAGGCGTCTCGATGGGACCCAAAGTCGGGCGATCAAGACACACCACTGGAGGGGGTACCACAACCGAGGGATCAATGAAACCCCCAAGACCAGGCTGCAGAGCTATGGTGGCACGCACCACTGCCTGCTGGTCAGCACCACTGACCCTAGTCTTGGGGGCCACTGACCTCTCCTCAGGAGGGGGCTGGCTCCGACTCGTCGACGAGACCACGTGCCGCCCACGTCCGCAGCCACCCCGAGGGGTCCGAATGCCCGTCCGACTCGGAGCTCGACCCCGACTCCGAAGAGGTAGAGTCCGAAGCTCTGAGCCAAACCATAGGAGGGCGGCAGAACTATCCTTGCCACCGGGCCCGGACGCCACCGTTGTGCCAGAGTCGGTGCCAGTGCCCTCTGCAACCCCGTGAGCGGGATCCGCAGGAGGCACGGCCCCAGCCCGAGCCGGAGGTCCAATGCTAGGACCAGTCGCGGCACCATCCGACCCACTGGCACCGGGAGCGGTACCAAGGACAGGGACCGCTCCGACAACAGCCCCGGTGGCACCCTTGGTGTCGACGCCGCCCGGCTCCACGGCACTGTGAGTGGCACCGAGACGACGTAGCGCCTGGCGACGGCCCCGGAAGGCAGACCCAGCACCGAACATGGCGCCGCCCAGCCACTCGCCGAGAGCGTGGGACGGCACCGCGGACGGCACTGACAGAAGGAGTCGAAGGCCCCACGGCACCGAGCCCCGAGGACTCTGCGCCGAGGCGAGACATGGCGGAGGACAACGTTGGAGCGGGTCTCACGGCGCCGCAAACAGTGTCGGCACCGCCAATGGTGTCAACCAAGCCCACGGCGCCAAGCGACAAGTCGGCACCGACAACGGCCCCACCAGGTCCCACGGCGCTGACTGACGGCGTCGAGGATGGCGCTGACCCGGGCCTTCCAAGCCGCGGGAACGACACCATGGGAGCCTTCACCCCCGGAGGGGCGATTGCCATGGTGGCACCTCCCACCCGCTCCCAGGAGGGAGGGAGCGGGGCGGGCCTCCTGCGCCGTGGAAGGAGCCTCGGCAATGGCAAGGCTACAAGTAGCAGAGGCTCCCTCCTCCTCGGTCCGTATAGAACCGGAGGGGACCCGGAGGAAAGGCCGAGAGAGCGTGGCTTGGCCCGACAAGTGCGAACCCTACCCCCGAAAGTCGGCGGAGCTCACCCCACTTTCCATGCGCGCTGTTCGAGGACCGGGCGGTCCATGGAGAAGCAGGCGTTGCACGAGTCCATGTCATGAAGCGGGCCAAGACATGCAAGACACCGTCGTGCTGGTCGGTGACGGAGAATTTTAGCCGCATGGGCACCGGCCACATTGGGAGCCGACGCATCTTCAAGACTTCATGACCTACAGAAAAAACACCAAAACAGACTCGACGTCGCAAAATTCAAAAAATAAGAAAGATCTTACCGGGCGACGCCGAGTGGAGGCAGAAAACAGAACCGGAAGGTAACCGACGGATCTAAGTAAGGCGAGGGATGCAAACAGGCCTACAATCTTCTTGAAGCTTCCCACGAGGGCGGGAGATGAAGAACTGGCAGGCATGGAGTCGACACAGCCTATGCCAACCTCGAGTGCCTCGCAGCACGCCTGGCCCCGAGGGTGGCGCTGATGGTGTGTCAGTCTACTTACCCTTTTAAAAAAAAGCCTCAAGGGGTCCTGACCGGCCAGATAACCCATCTGTGATGAATGGTGAAGACTGACACAGGTAAGATCCAGCAACAGATCCCAAGGAGATGGAGATTCACACACTGGAGGGGATATGTGATCCAGGCCTTTGAAATAGCACCCGACCACCGTCTCCTGCGCCAATGTCGGCTGACCGGCCCGCACCCAGTAACAGAAATGGCTGCCAGGTGCACCCTAAGGGTCGATGACTGTAGACACCCTTTGGAGAGAGAACAAAGGTAGTCAAGAATGTTAGCCACAGAACAGGATAAGGGGTCCAGACCATTACCCTGACACCAAATGGAAAATCATTTCCATTTGAAGGCATAACATTTCCTGGTCGATTCCTTTCTAGGTACCTCCACCACGGTGTAGACATCTTTGGAAAGACCCAGAGCCTGGAACTCTAGCCGCTCAGGTACCAGGCTGTGAGGTGCAGGGATTGAAGGTCCGGATGGAATACTTTGCCCTGGTTCAGAGATATCAGGTCCGCACATGTACAAAGCCGCTCCAGGGGCCTGCAGCTGAGGAGATCTGGGTACCAGAACTGGCTCGGCCAGTCTGGAGCTACAAGAATCACCTCGCCTTGTCCTCCTCACCTTGAGTAACACCTTGTGGATAAAGGGAAATGGAGGGAAGGCATACAGGAGGCCTGGAGTCCAAGGCTTCAAGAAGGCAGCCCCTGAAGCAAGCCCTGCTGAGGGGGGGCGGGCATGAAACAGCCTCAGCTTGGTGTTTTCCCTGGAGGCAAACAGGTCCACCAGCGGTTTGCCCCAATGGGAGAACAGGCTGTAAGCTACCTCTGGATGGAGAGACCACTCGTGGGATGTCTGGTCTATGTGGCTGAGAGCATCCACCAGCTGGTTCGAGGCTCCTGCCACATGGATAGCTAGGAGATCCTCCTCCAAGCGGCTTATGAGGGTCTAGATGCAGAGCACCTCCTTGCAAAGCAGACAGGAGTGTGTGCCGCCCTGTTTGTTGAGGTACTACATAGTCGTGGTATTGTCCGTCTGGACTTGAACCACTTGACCCCAGAGCAGAGGAGTGAAAGCTGACAATGCCAGTCTGACTGCTCTGAGCTCCAACAGGTTAATGTGGCATCGGACTCCTTGGGGTCCAGAACCCATGGGCCCTTTTTCCCCATGTGGGCCCCAGCCCCTGAGAGAGGCATCGGTCGTAAGATGACCACCGGCTCGGCAGACAAATGGAATCCCTTCCTGCAATCGGTCTGGGGTAGTCCACCATTGGAGAGTGTCCTACATCTTCTGGGTTACAGTAATCAGCTGGTCGAAGTGACCATACCGCTGAGTCCACTGGGTGGCCAGCTCCCACTGGAGGGGGTGCATGTGCCAACAGGCCCAATGGACCACTGAGCAGCATGCCGCCATGTAACCCAGAAGGTGCAGAAAGTCCTGGGCAGGGCGCAGGTGCCCAACCAGAAATGATTGGGCAAAGGAGGAGAGAACCTCCGCCCTGTCCGCTGGGATTTGAGCTCTGGCTTGACAAGAGTCGAGGTCTGCCCCAATGAAGCCCATCACCTGGGAGGACACGAGTTCCAACTTGGCCTCGTTGATCAGGAGGCCGAGTTGGGAGCAGGTTTGGAGGGCCAGATCCCTGGACCTCTCCATCTCCTGAAGGGAGGAACCTGCCAAGAGCCAGTCGTCGAGATAAGGGTAGATTCTGACTCCTCAATGCCAAAGGTGGGCTGCCACCACTGCAATGCATTTGGTGAAAGACCTGAGGTGCCGATGACAGACCAAATTTCATGGCTCGGAACTCGTACAGGGTCCCTTCGACCCTGAAGCAGAGGAACCACTGATGGGACGAACGGATTGGGACGTGAAAGAACGTGTCCTGTAGATCCAGTGAACAGAAATTAAAATTATGTACTTACCATAATTATGATCTTTCTGTGTATCTTCACCATTCATCACCTTTGGGTATATGACCGGAGGTCATGACCCCAGAAGAGCCTTTTTTTTTTTTTTTTTGTAGGCAGAGCAGATGCACCATTGACGCTTACCCTCGAGGCTGGCGCATTGTGTGGTGCTCTGCGGGTTGGCTGTTAGGCACTGTCAACTCCACCTGCCTTCTAGTTCTGAGTCGCCGGAGAGGTAAGAGGAAGGGAGTGGGGGATGGGCAAGGAAGTCCAAGGACAGAAAAGGAAAAGATATATAAACTAAAAGGAGAAATAATGACTGAGAGGACAGAAGAAGAAGGAGAGTCAGAAACTAAGGGAATTGGGAAAAGCCCCTATCTCTGGAAATAGAAGAGGGAGGTAGGGTGGGATAAAGATGTTAGGAAGTCGGATGAGAGGGGAGAAGGTTAAACCACATCTCGGACCTAAGTCCGTCTCCAGATTGTATAGGAACTGCAAGGAGTAGCCAAAGGCTTCTTGCCAGAATTCAAGGCACAGAATGACTGGCAAAAACTCCATTTGAGCAGAATCGGCTATTCTGGAAGAAGGACAGGGCACAGAGAATCATCACCCTCTCAAGGAAAGATTTTGCTGAAAAAGGAAAAAGAGTTTTTTTCCTTTTTTGATAATAAAGGACAGTCCAAAGGGCAAGGACAATAAGATGGACGGGAACAAGGAGAAGGAGAGAATGGAGGGCAACTGCCAACTGGAGCTAACGCATTGGAGAAGGAGTGCCCCCCCCATGCTGACCACTCTTCCCAGAACATTATCCCCTTATGTGCCCCTGTTTACCCCACTCCTGACAGAGAAAGGAGGGGGGGCGAGGTTGGGCACAGAAAGGGAGGGGGACCCAGAGACTGAGGCCTCAGGGGGAAGGAGAGCGGGGTTGTGATGAATGGTGAAGATACACAGAAAGATCATAATCATGGTAGGTATGTAATTTTCATATCTTATCTGTGTCAATCTTCACCATTCATCACCTTTCAATGAGTGCGAGCCCCCAAAGGGGTTTTCTTTTAACCCTAGAGACAGAGTCCCTAGCTCTCAATGGGTGACAGACTGGAGGGAGAACCTTCAGGGCCTGGAGAGGCCCGAGAGTGGGGAGAGTGAGACGGGGACCCCCTGGAGGGGGAAGGAAGTTGCCCCAACAAACGTCATCTCGCTCTACAGGAGAAAAGATAGGTTCTCTGGTGAGCGGAGTTAATCACCCTATGCCGGGCCAAGGGTGACAACCGTGAAAGACGCAGCCATGCCATCCGCCTAGTGCAGATCGCTGTCCCTACGACCCTGGTAGCTACCTCACCGGCATCATAAGATGCCCTCGCTTGGTGCCTTGCTAGCTCCAGGCCATGCGCAGAGAGTGCAATGGCTTGTCTGGTTTGCTGCGTGTCAGGCAATGAGGCTAGGAGTTGACCCAGCCTAGACCACAAGAACCTGTCATAGGCTGCATAGTGGGCCTGATGTGCAGAAATAGAAAGCAACAACCATGCCGAGTAGAAAGCTCTCCTACCCCAGAAGTCAAAATCTGAGGAGTCTTGATCTGGGGTACAGTCACGGTGAAGAGCACGAAGCCCACTGGGAGTGTCCAGCTGTGTCAATCCGGACCGAGGATGAGGCATAGAACCTGGAGACTCTGAGGGGCGCAATACCCCTGGCAGAGGTCACTAGTGGCAGGAACTCTGGAGAAGGGCCTCTGCCAGGAACGCAATGACGCCTCCCGAAAGGGAGCAGGCCAGGGGGGCACCACAAGGTTGTCCTCGCTGAAATCGCCTAGAAAGGCATGCGCCGAGTGCTCTGGATTGCTCAAAGTGGCAGGGGTGAGATGCAAGTCCTCCAACATTCTCACGAGGAAACGCTGATACTCAGCGAGATCAGTGGCTGGAGAGATGTGGACAGAAGGCTCCTCTCCCCCAGAAGAGGGGGATGAAGAGTTGAAGGACACAGACTGCTCAGAGGGCGGCGGCTCGAAGGGAGATTGAAAAACCTGTCAGTCCATTGCCCTGACGTAAGCTAGGAACCAAGCAGCCACAGCCCTGAACTGCTCCCAGGAGAGAGGCCTGCTAGGACCAAGGATGCCTGGGAGCGCAGGAGAACGTGGCAGAGGGATAGGGACAGAGCCGAGAAGAGAAGTCGGCTGACCTCCGCCTGGGCTAGGGAGCGGACTAAGAGCACCCGAAGAAGAAGGTGCTCCGGAAGACTCCACAGCCGACAGCTGAACAACCATTTCAGTACTGCCTTGGCTGCACCCGGAAGAATCCCTCCTGTGAGGCGACCGGGGCCGTATAGGTCCAGAAGGATGGTCCCCTACCTCACAAGAATGGGGCTCTCTCAAAGAGATCGAGGAGGAAGAGCGGAGATCCGCACTACGGCTGCTCCCAGAGCCCGGGTGGGCCCCAGAAAAAGGTCGCCATGCAGACCCCGTGCCCCTCGACCCCTTGGAATCCGAGAGAGCCCTTCTCTTCGAGAGGGCCAGCCTAGGTAGCCGACAGCCCTGGCCAGCACCCGAAGGAGCTACCCAGGGCACAGTACCCTCCCATCTCATAGGTGCTCTGATCGGCCCCAAAGCTGGGCGATCAGAGCACACCACAGGCAGGGGTACCACTGCTGAGGGGTCAATGAATTCACCAAGACCAGGCAACAGAGCAGTGGTGGCCTGCACCACTGTCCGTTGGTCAGCACCCCTGACCCCAGCCTAGGCAGCCACTGACCGCACCTCAGAAGAGGGCTGACTCCGGCATGTCAAAGACACTACAGGGCTGCCCACCCCAACAGTCAACCCCAAGGAGTCAGACTGCTCGTCCGACTCAGAGTCCGACTCCACCAAGAGGTAGAGACCGAGGCCCTGTGCCAGACCGTAGGAGGGCGCCCGCTGCCATCCTTGCCAAATGGGGTGCCAGAAACCGAGACCACGCTTGAGCCATCTCCCCCCCACAGCACCACAAGCAGTATCCACAGAGGACACGGCCCCGGCCCGAACAGCAGTCCTGGAGTCAGGACCAGTCACTGCGCCGCAAGCAGCACAGAGGGCAGGGACAGCACAGACAGCTCCGACGGTGCCATCGGCACCGCGGATGCCGCCACCCAGCTCCACAATGCCGCGAATAGTGCCAAGGGCAGGGGCGGCGCCGACGACGCACGGGACAGCTAATTTCGAAAGTTCT
Source organism: Neoceratodus forsteri (assembly GCA_016271365.2). Classification (NCBI taxonomy): domain Eukaryota; kingdom Metazoa; phylum Chordata; order Ceratodontiformes; family Ceratodontidae; genus Neoceratodus; species Neoceratodus forsteri. Next base: position 1,055,862,021 of record CM028130.1, on the reverse strand, counting down.
TGACGGCACCGTGGTCCCAATCCGACACGGGCGCCGCAGCTCAACCTTTGAAAGGCGAACAGCACAGAGGTGAATAGAGGACAAAGACGGTGCTGTAGAGACTCCCATGGCGCCACTAGCACCATCGGCATCGCGAAATGCACAGACAGCAGCCACAGTGCCGAGCGACAAACCGGCACCGCTGACGGCTCCATCAGGGCCCACGGTGCAACGACCAGTGCCGAGGCCCAAAACGGCACCAACCAATGGCGTCGAGGACGGTGCCGACCCACGCATTGCGAACTGCAGGTCCGACACCGGGGAGCCTTCTCCTCAAAGGGGCATTGCCTTTGGCGCCTCCCACCCGCCCTCCGTAAGGAGCAGGGCGGGCCTCCTGCACTGCGGAAGGAGCCTCAGCGATGGCCAGGCTACTAGAAGCTGAGGCTCCCTCCTCCTCGGTCCATATAGATCCGGGAGGGGACCCGGAGGATAGGGGCGGTCCATGGAGAAACAGGCGTCGTACGAATCCATGTTGTGAAGCGGGCCAAGACATGCAAGACAACGGTCGTGCTGGTCGGTGACGGAAAATTTACGGCCGCAAGGGCACCGATGCAATGGGCCCCACCCTCAAGTTCACTTGCCCTCCGACCCAGGCATGACCTACGAGGAAAACACCAAAACAGACTTGACGTCACAGAAATACAAATAATTGGAAAGGTCTTAGCCAGCAACGCCGAGTATGGCAACTAGAACCGGCAGGAAGAAACAGACAGACTCGGCACAAAGAATAGTCAAAAATTGCAACTGCAACTGCATAGGCGGTAGGCAGAAGTTCTCTAGGCTTCCCACACAGGCAACTTCGGCGGCAGGAGATGAAGAACTGGCAGGCAGGTGGAGTCGACAGCGCCTATTAGTTAACCCACGGAAAGTGCTACGCAGTGCTGGCCTCAGAGCGGCGCTGGCTCTGCCTACCAAAAAAAGAAGCTCCCGCGGGGTCATGACCTCCAGTCATATACCCAAAGGTGATGAATGGTGAAGATTGACACAGATAAGATCCATATGTTTCGCTCCAGGGATGGTATGATCTAGTTCAATGTGACCATCCAAAAGGTGTAGGACCCGAGATATTGATTCAGGTAGTGGAGATCTAGGATGGGGCACCAACCCCCCATCCGCTTGGGCACCAGGAAGTACCTGGAAACAAAGCCTGGGTCTGTCAGAGGATCCGGCACTGGGGCTACTGCCTCCTTGCGGAGGAGCTGAGCCACGCTGTCTTGAAGAGATGACTGGGAGCATGCAGAATCCCTTCCTCCCGAGGGGCACAGGCTCGGCTGGGAGGGTACTGCTCGAATTCCAGAGGCAGTCCCTGACCAACCACTTCCAGAACCCACCTGTCCAAAGTGATAGCAGGCCAGGCGGGAAGGAAGTGGCGGAGCCGACCCCCCATGGGAAGACCCAGAGCTGGCGCGATGGGTATGGGGTGGTGACCCCCAACCAGTCACTGAGCAGGCTTAGAGGAGGAGGAGGAGGAGGAGGCTCCAGGACCTGCACCTTGTACTCCTTTATGGGGCTGTTGAGGACCCTGCTTGGGCCGTGGGCGCCAAGCTTGAGCCTGCTGCTGCTGCTGCTATTGCTGCTGACCTCCTTGATAGGAGGGCTGCCTGACCACAGGGGAAGAGTGCCAAAATGGCTTCTTCTTTCTCTTCTGCTGGTTCTTGCCCGAAGAACCCTTAGCAGAAGTAGCATCCAAGGTGGCACTGGACTGCTCTATACGTTGAAGGTGACCGGCCACTCCTGGACCGAACAAGTCGGTCCCCAGGAAGGGCACGTCAGCAAGCTTATGCTGAGTATCCGCTGGGAAGGAGGAAAGCCACAGCCAAGCCCTGCGTCGAGAGGCCACTATGGCTGCCAACGAGCAGTCACAAGAATCTCCTATATCCAAGGCTGTCTGGAGCTGCAGTTTTACGACAGCACGATCTTGGTCACGGACCTGCTTGACTGTAGTCTGCATGTCCGATTGGGAGATGAGGAGGACTCGTCTAATGACCCCAGAAGGGCATGAGAGAGGTGTGCCGTAATCACAGCCCGAGCTGGCCTGATGAAGGCCCAGAGAAGAGGCAGCGTAGACCTCGTCGGCAGAGTGGTCCATATTTTTTGACTCCTCGTCCGAGGGTCGGTCAGTATCGGCCGAACTACCCATACATCTGAACACCGAGGCGGTCACCAGACTCTCAGCCGAAGGGTGCTCAGTGAACCCCGCAAGGGACCCCATGGGCACCACGTATTTGCGGGCCATGTGGGCAGAAGGTGCTGGGCAGGAGGCAGGGTGCTGCCAAAGTTCAAGGGCTAGGCCAACAATGGCCTTGGCCACTGGAAAGGCCTCAGTCGGGGTATCCCCTCTCTTGAGGATGTCAGTCAGCGGGTACTCTGCCTTTTTGTGGATGGGCTCCAGGGGCATTCTGGTGGAGTCGGAGATGAGGCGGAGAATGCCCTGGAAGGAGGAAGGACCTTCCTCTAACCCTGCGCCGGACGATGACTTATCCCCGGGATGTGAGTGCAAGCTGGTGACGTCAGAGTCTAAGGAGTCATGGTAAAGCAGTCTATCGCCTAAGTCACCCTCGATGTGCGGAGGGCGATCCGGGGTGACATCGACAGATGTTGGGGAAGCCCGGTGTCTTGTCCATCCTCTTTCGAGGGCGGCCCTCCCTCAGGCTGTTTAGGCAGTGGTTCCACCAGAATTGGTGGAGAGACCAGAACAGGCCGAACCGGGAGACGGGCCGGCCCCACAGGCGGAGGAACCGGTGGCTTCAGTTCCGAAGGGGTCGGCCTAGGAGGCGGTAGCCAAGTTATGGCTGGGGTGGGTGGCGGAGCCAGCTTCTGCCCGGTCAGTATCAGCTGCTGCCACAACAAAAAGTCTTCATCGTGCAGACGGAGCTTCCGTTGGAGCCTCTCCTCGCCCGATGAGGATGAGGACCTGTGGTGACGCCTCTTTTTAGTGCGCTTATGGCTCTTTTCGTTCTCAGCCGAGGGGTTCTGGACCTCGACCGAGATCGGGAGGCCACTTGGCCGATCAGAGACACTGGGGTCGGGAAAACCGAGGGTCGGCAACCGGGTCCTTCATAGGGACACTAGAAGGCTGGGTCTCCTCATCAGGGAATACAAGGACCGGAGTTCTTTCCAATGAGTCGTCAGCCACGGCCGGTGACAAAGGGTCTATCGGGTCGAGAATAATTTCGACCTCGTTGGCCACTTCCTCGGTCCTCTGGCCAGATGGAAGATCCGTGAAGCCATGGCAAGATATGCGATCTCGGACCAAGCGAGACCGCATGCTCCTGGGACTGGACCTCTCGGTCTCCAGAACGCCTTCACCAAGATGAAGACACGGGGTCCTTCTCTCTCTTCTGAGAGCGGGAGGAGTGCAAGCCGAGGGCGCCCACCTCGAGTGGGGAGAGACTGGCACAACTCATTGAAGGAGCCCGTAGGTGCAGCCAAGGTTCAGAGGAACAAAAGATTCGACTGGCCGAGCGCAGTTGCTTCCTCCTCGAACACCTTCATCTGTTCCAGCTGTTCGGCGGACCCCGCGAGCCGTGGAAACCGCCCACCTCACCTCCTTCATTTCACCGTGGGTTCCTTTCTCCAGGTTCCCCAGCTTCAAGCGTGCCTTGCGGTCGTCCAGGATGTTGGGATGGAAAGCCAGGCAAAAACTGCACAACAAGGTGTCATGGGCGACACCTAGGCAGTAGACGCACGTGAGGTGAGGATCGGTGCGCAACATCTTCTGGCAGCAGGGGCACCGGCAAAATCCGGGGGAAGATTTTTCCTCCATGTTAGATGCAACGAAAGCACAATCGCTAACTCGAACGAGTTTAATTTTTGTTAAAAACCGACAGAATCCAGGGCCTACGATATACTGAGAGCACAAGGGGACCTGTATCTTCCAGCAGAAAGGAAGATCTGGCGTCATGGGGCGGAGCCAGGTATATACCACCGGTGGGTGGGGAGCCAGCTTGAAGACTTTCGCAAGATTTAATGTGGAAGGGGACAAGCCAAGAAGTGGATGAACAACATATCCACGCCCTAGAACAGTTGCTTTTTCAGCAGCAGTAATCACAGGCTGCTGAGGGGTAATAAACCCTGGAGTAAGGCGAAAGCCTGTGTCAAATCAGCAGAAGAAGGAGCATTAATAGGCAGCTGAGGGACCCCTTGAGGCGTTACAGCCGGGGTGTCAGTGTGTTTGGTTTTCTTTAATTTTTTGGCAGGCATCGGGGAGCCAGACCCCTCACACAGATTAGGGGTGGATTTAGAGGCTCTGGAAGGATCTGCCACAGTCTTAGAGGGGGTGGACTGGTTAGAGCCCATGGACCCTTCCTCTAGTTTTCTTTTAAGCCTCTCCCTGTGTTTTTCCACTGTCTTAACAGGGAAAGACTTACAAATATCCCAGTCTTCATTGAAGTGTTGTTACCCAAAAATAGACTAGATTTAAATATTTGTGGTCGGTTTCGATAGAAATAGCGGTCGGTTCAGAACTGATAGTGAAAAATAAATATCGGTTCCGATTGGATCCGGAACCGAGAAACTGCTATGGAAACTGATAAACTTCGTCAAAAGTGGTTAAAATGAACTAAAATTAAAGAATAAAGTAACCGGAACCTCTAAAAAGGTTCTGATTAAATAAAAGAAGGTCGGTTGCCCCTCGGTTCAAAGGAACTGCAAGGAACCGATAAACAAGTTTAAATTTAAAACTATGAGGTATAAAGGACTAAAGAACAATGACACTAGGCAGTAATGAAAAATAAAACAAAAATACTTATGTTTTTTTGCTCTATGCACCACAGGAATCTGTCTCGATTCAGAGAGATCTCCAGGGCATCTGAACATTGCAGCAGAGAGAAGAAATCTGAAGTAGAATGTAGGCAGTTGACACTGCGCAGTTTGAAAATAGATGCACGAGCTAAATCCATGATTAGCATAGCATTCTATTCTTTCCAGGGCAGTGCTGATTTAAAGGAGCACTGCAAGAGTAATAATAATGTTAGTGGACTCCTGGGGTTAGAATAAAAGTGTTCACAGTGCCCGTACTAGGGTACTAGGGATTGTAGATGGTAGTGGGTGAAGGCCCAGCAACGGCAGTGTACCATCCTTGATAGACCTGGTGGTGCCTAAGCCAGGCTCCAACCTTGGTGACTGGTCAATGAGGCTGAAGTGAGGGTGTGACCATAATGGTTCACGGCAGGCCAAGACCCAATGACAGCGACCTACTGGCTGTGACAGGCCCAGTGGTGACTGCACCATGCTCTAACCTTTGTGTCCAGATGACAGTCGGTAGGGAGGTTGGAGTCACCAGCTCTAAGGTGGATGATGATGAGGAAGAAAAGTGCTTGAAGGCCACACGCAACTGGGCTCTCACCCGGAGACCTTTTTCTGCCCCAGTGGTGATGCTTGTGACTCCTGGGACTACTCCTTGACTTCAAATAGGATTCGGCCGGCTGAGCTAGCAACACAGTTTTCTCTTACAACTGCTTCTTCATGGCAGCTAGGGTCTTCTTTAGGAGAAACTTCTCAAGGGCTCTCTGACTGCTTTGCCTGGTAGTGGAGTTAAACCCTCAGCAGACCTTGCAGGCCTTCATGTTGTGTGAGAGGCCTAGGCAACAGATGCCAGGGGCTTTGTGGCAGTGGTTTGGTCTCTAGGCACACAACCTATTTGATATTAAAGCATTTAAATCGACTTTCATCCTGAGTGTGGCATTTTCTGTCAATCCTTTGGAGTGCAGGTATCTTGGAAGAACAGGTTACTCACCTGTAACAGTAGTTCTAGGAGTGGTATATGTTGTTCATCCACACTCTCTGGCATGTCCCTTTCCCCTTTAAATCTCGCCGGAAAGTCTTCAAGCTGACTCCTCCCACCCACCTGGGTGGTAAATACCTTGGCTCCGCCCCATGACGCCAGAACTTAGCCTGCTGGAAGCAAGGTGGTGCGCCTAAAGCCGGGGAGGCTGGGTGGGTGCATATGGATGAACAACACATACCACTCCTAGAACTACTGTTACAGGTGAGTAATCTGTTCTTCTAAGAGCGTGGATATGTTGTTCATCCACACTCTCTGGCAGACTCCAAGCAGTTCTCTGGGAGGAGGGAGGCAAGGCGCACACCCCCTATTTAGGAAACAGAGACTGAAGAACCAAGGTCCCAAAACCAGCATCCCGGCATGACTCAAGGTCGATGTGGTAGTGGGTGATGAAGGTGTTTGCTGACTTCCAGGTAGCAGCCCGACAGATCTCCTGGATAGGGACGTCCCTGGAAGCAGCCACCGATGCAGCCGTATGGCAGATAGAATGAGTTCTTATGCCTCTGGGAGGCTCCTTGCCCGCCAACTCATAGCATAGACCTATGCATGATGTAATCCATCTTGCAATGGTCCGTTTAGCTGCAGGTCTGTCAGAAGCGGCTTCGGCGTAGGTGACAAACAGCTGGCGAACCTCTCCCCGAATTTCCGCCGTCCTCTCCTTATAATAGGAGAGAGCACATCTCAGGTCCAGAGTATGGAGCCTGTACTCGGCGTCCGAGGTGTAGTTAGGGTAGTATACCGGCAGAGTCAACACCTGGTTAAGGTGAAACTCTGAAACCACCTTTGGAAGGAATTTCGGGTGGGGGCACAGGACAACCTTGTCCCTGTTCAAGACCAAATAAGGGAGTCCACCGAAAGTGCCTGGAGCTCGCCGTCCTTCTGGCTGACGTGATAGCCACCAGGAAGGCCGCTTCCACTACAGGTGTGAGAGCTCACTTGTACATGGGTTCGAATGGCTTGCCCATGAGCTTTGCCAAACCAGCAAGAGATCCCATGGAGGTGGAGGTTCATGCACTGGAGGGATATGTGATCCAAGCCTTTGAAAAGTGCCCGACCACTGTCTCCTGTGCCACTGTCGGCTGACCAGCCCTGCCCGTAAGCAGAAATGGCTGCCAGGTGCACCGAAGGGTTGATGACCGTAGACCCCCTTTGGAGAGAGACCAAAGGTAGTCTAGAATGTTAGCCATGGAGCAGGATAAGGGTCCAGACTTTACTCTGACACCAAATGGAAAACCTTTTCCATTTGAAGGCATAACACTTCCTGGTCGATTCTCACAAGGTGCCTCCACCACGGTGTAGACAGCCTTGAAAGACCCAGAGCCTGGAATCCTAGCCGCCAGGTACCAGGCAGGAGGTGCAGGGATTGAAGGTCCAGATGGAATACCTTCCTGGTTCAATATCGCCAGGTCTGGGCATGTACAAAGCCACCCGAGCCCTGCAGCTGAGGCTGAGGCGATCTGGATACCAGAACTGGCGGGCCAATCTGGGGTTACCAGGATCACTTCGCCTTTGTCCCTCCTCACCTTGAGTAACACCTTGTGATCAAGGGAAATGGAGGGAAGGCATAGAGGAGGCCTGGGGTCCACAGCCTCAAGAAGGCATCCCCGCAGCGAGTCCTGCTGAGGGGGCGGCACGTACAGACTCAGCTTGGTGTTTTCCCAGAAGGCAGACAGGTCCACCAACGGCTTGCCCCAATGGGAGAACAGATTGTAAGCTACCTCTGGATGGAGAGACCACTCGTGGGATGTCTAGCCTAAGCGGCTGAGAGCATCCGCCAGCTGGTTCGAGACTCCTGCCACATGGATGGCTAGGAGATCCGCCGCCAACCGGCTGACGAGGGTCCAGATTCAGAGCACCTCCTTGCAAAGCAGACGGGCGTGCATGCTGCCCTGTTTGTTGAGGTAGTACATGGTCGTGGTATTGTCCGTCTGGACTTGAACCACTTGACCCCGGAGCTGAGGAGCGAAAGCTGACACTGCCAGTCTGACTGCTCTGAGCTCCAACAGGTTGATGTGGCATCGGGACTCCTTGGGAGTCCAGAACCCATGGGCCCTGTTGTCTCCCATGTGGCTCCCCAGCCCATGAGGGAGGCATCGGTTGTCAGGACGACTGTCGGCTCTGGGCGGACAAACAGAATCCCTTCCTGCAAAAATTCTGGGGCGGTCCACCATTGGAGGGTGTCCCACATCTTCTGGGTTACAGTGATCATCTGGTCGAAATGACCCTGGCGCTGAGTCCACTGGGCATCCAGCTCCCACTGAAGGGGGCGCATGTGCCACCTGGCCCAATGGACCACTGAGGTGCACGCCGCCATGTAACCCAGAAGGCGCAGAAAGTCCCGGGCAGGGCGTAAGTGCCCAACTAGAAATGATCGGGCAAAGGAGGAAAGAACCTCCGCTCTGCCCAGCAGGAGCTAAGCTCTGGCTTGACGAGAGTCGAGCTCTGCCCCAATGAAGCCCATCACCTGAGAGGGCAGGAGTTCCCACTTGGCCTCACTGATAAGGAGGCAGAGTTGGGAGCAGGTTCGAAGGGACAGATCCCTGGACCTCTCCACCTCCTGGAGAGAGGAACCTGCCAAGAGCCAGTCATCGAGATAAGGGTAAATTCGAACTCCTCGACGCAGAAGATGGGCCGCCACCACTGCAATGCACTTGGTGAAGACCCGTGGTGCCGATGACAGGCCGAACGGCATGGCTCGGAACTCGTATAGGATCCCTTCGACCCTGAAGTGGAGGAACCGCTGGTGAGACAGACAGATTAGGACGTGAAAGAATGTGTCCTGTAGATCCAGTGAACAGAACCACATGTTTCGCTCCAGGATGGTATGATCTGGTTCAGTTACCATCCGGAAGGTGCGAGCCCTGAGATATAGATTCAGGTCATGGAGATCTAGGATGGGGCACCAACCCCGTCCGCTTGGGCACCAGGAAGTACCTGGACATGAAGCCTGGGTCTGTAGGAGGATCTGGAACTGAGCTACCGCCTCCTGGCGGAAGAGCTGAAAATATCGAAGCTGAGAAATGTCGCCCAAGGGCCAAATGAGTGCAAGCTGAGATCCTTCCTCCTGAGGGGCGGGCTCGGCTGGGAGGGTACTGCTCAAATTCCAGAGGCAGTCTCTGACTGACCACTGCCAGAAACCACCTGTCCAAGTGATACCGACCAGGCAGAAAGGAAGTGGCAGAGCCGCCCCCACAGGAGGACCCAGAGCTGGCGTGACGGTGTAGGGGTGGCAACCCCAACCCGCCACTGAGCAGGCTTAGAGAAGGAGGTTCTGACCAGCACCTCGGCCTCCTTTACGGGCTGTTGGTGACCCTGCATGAGTCTGAGGCCCAGTTTGAGCCTGTTGTTGCTGCTGGCCTCCTTGAAAGGAGGTCTGCCTAACCGCAGGGGAAGAGTGCCGAATACAGGTTACTCACCTGTAACAGAAGTTCTAGGAATGGTATATTGTTCATCCACACTGTCTGGCAAGTTCCTTGCCGCTTTAAATCTTGCCGGAAGGTCTTCAAGCTGACTCCTCCCACCCACCCGGGTGGTAAAACTCTCAGCTCCGCCCCATGACACCAGATCTAGCCTGCTGGAAGCCAGGTTGTGCGTCGAAGCCAGGGAGGTCGGGTGGGTCGTGTGGATGAACAACATATACCATTCCTAGAACTCCTGTTACAGGTGAGTAACCTGTATTTCTAGGGACATGGATATGTTGTTCATCCACACTGTCTGGCAGACTCCTAGCAGTTCTCCGGGAGGAGGGAGGCAAGGCGCACACCACCTACTTAGGGAATAATGACTGGAGAACCGAAGCCCCAAAACCAACATCCCGGCGTGACTCAAGGTCGATGTGGTAGTGGGTGATGAAGGTGTGTGCTGACTTCCAGGTAGCAGCTCTGCAGATTTCCTGGATAGGGACATCCCTGGAAGCAGCCACCGATACAGCGGTATGGCGGGTAGAATGCGCCCTTATCCCTCTGGGAGGCTCCATGCCCACCAACCTATAGCAGAGATCTATGCAGGAGGTGACCCACCTGCCTATTGTCAGCTTGGCTGCAGGTCTGCAAGGTGCGGCTTCAGCGTAGGTGACAAACAGCTGGCGAACCTCTCCCCGAACTTCAGCCGTCCGCTCCTTATAATAAGCGAGCGCTCTTCTAGGGTCCAAAGTATGGAGCCTATATTCAGCCTCCGAGGTGCGACGGGTAGAACACCGTCAGAGTCAACACCTGGTTAAGGTGAAACTCTGACACCACCTTTGGAAGGAATTTCAGGTCGGGGCGTAGAACAACCTTGTCCCTGTGGAAGACCAGATAAGGAGACTCGATGGAAGTGCCTGGAGCTCTCCCATCCTTCTGGCTGACGTGATAGCCACCAAGAAGGCGGTCTTCCATGACAGGTGAGAGATGTCACACCTGTGCATCGGTTCGAATGGCTTGGCCATGAGCTTAGCCAATACCAGCAGTAGATCCCACGGAGGTGGAGGTTCTTGCACCGGAGGGGATATGTGATCAAGGCCTTTGAAAAGCGACAGACCACCTCTCCTCCTGCGCATCGACTGCTTCCTGCCCACGCCCGGTAAGCAGAGATGGCTGCCAGGTGCACCTTAAGGGTTGTCGACCGAAGCCCTTGCTGAGAAAGGGACCACAGGTAGTCCAGAATGCTTGCCAAGGAACAGGAGGAAGGGTCCAGGCCCTTGTCCTGACACGAAATGGAGAATCTCTTCCATTTGAAGGCGTAGCATTTTCTGGCCGACTCCTTACGGGACACCTCAACGACATTGAGGACCTCGTCAGAAAGACCCAAGGCCTGGAACTCTAGCCACTCAGGAACCAGGCCGTCAGGTGCAGGGATTGAAGACCCAGATGGAATACCTTCCCCTGATTGACTGAGATCAGGTCCGGGCGGGCTGGAAGCCGCCTTGGGAGCCTGGAGCCGAGACGGAGGAGATCTGGATACCAGAACCGGCAGGGCCAGTCTGGGGCTACCAGAATCACCTGCGCCTTGTCCTCCTCCTTGAGAAGCACCTTGTGGATCAAGGGAAATGGGGAAAGAGAAGAGGCCCGGGGTCCATGGCTCGAGAAGGCATCTCTGCAGCGGGCCCTGGTGAGGGGATGGGCATGAAACAGTCTCAGCTTTGCATTCTCCCTGGAGGCAAACAGGTCCGCCTGAGGCATGCCCCAGTGGGAGAAGAGATCTTGTACTACCTCCGCAGGAGAGACCACTCATGAGACGCAGACCCTATCTGGCTTAGGGCATCGGCCAGGGTGTTGGAGGCTCCTGCCACATGAATGGCGAGGAGATCCGCCTCCAGGCTGCGCACAAGTGACCAAATGCGGAGAGCTTCCCTGCACAGAGGCATGGAGCGCATCCCGCCCTGGCGGTTTAGGCAGTACATGGTCGTGGTATTGTCCGTCTGGACCTGAACCACTTGACCCCATAGAAATGGAGCAAAGGCGGTGAGGGCTAGACGAACCGCTCGAAGCTCCAGCAGGTTGATATGGCATTGGGACTCCCGAGGGGACCAGAGGCCGTGCGCTCTGTGCTCCCCCAGATGGGCACCCCAACCCATCAGAGAGGCATCGGTCGGTAGAGAGACCGTCGGCTCGGGGCGGACAAATGGGATGCCCTCCTGCACATGTGCTGGAATGGTCCACCACTGGAGAGCGTTCCACATCCCCTGGGTCACTGTCACTAGCTGATCCAGTGGATCAAGGGCATGACCATTGGCTGGCCAGTCCCCACTGAAGAGGACGATGTACCAGCGGGCCCAACGGAACATGCTGGTGCAGGCCACCATGAGGTGCAGGAAGTCCCGGCAGGGTGCAATGCCCAACCTGAAATGACTGGGCAATGGAGGAAAGAACCTCGCCCTGTCCGGCCGAGCTGTGCTCTGGCTCAGAGAGTCGAGCCTGCCCTGATGAATTGTATCACCTGCTTTGGCACGAGTTCCAACTTGGCCTCGTTGATGAGGAGGCCAACCTGGGAGCAAACCTGGAGGGCCAGATCTCTGGACCGCTCCACCTCTGCTCTGGAGGGGGCTGCAATCAGCTAGTCATCCAGGCAGGGGTACACCCGGACCCTTCGGCACCGCAGGAATGCTGTCACCACTGCCATGCATTTTGTGAAGACCCTGGGAGCAAGGGAAAGGCCGAAGGGCATGGCCCGAACTGTAAGGATCCCTCCGCTCTGAAGCGGAGGAATCTCTGTGAGACGGACGGATTGGGACATGAGAGAATCACCCTGAAGGTCCAGAGAACAGAACCACACGCCTCATTCCAAGGATGGGATTATCTGAGCCAGAGTTATCATCCTGAAGGTCCGAGACCTTAGAAACCTGTTCAGGTCGTGCAGGTCGAGAATGGGGTGACAGCCCCCCCCCGTCCGTTTTGGGACCAGGAAGCACCTGGACACAAACCTGGGTCTGGAGGAGGATCTGCCATCTTCCTGATCACCTCTTTTTCGAGGAGCGGGGCAATATTGGCTCGGCAAGCCGGCAAAGAGGCTTCGGACCCCATAGCCCCCCGAGGGGCGACGGCTCGGAAGGGCGGGGCCTGCTCGAACTCCAGGGGCAGGCTCTTTCCTACCACCTCCAAAACCCAACAGTCCATGGTGATAACGGACCAAGTAGAAAGGAAGTGGCAGAGCCATCCCCCCACGGGGGGAACCCAAGGGGGAGTGACGAGGCTGGGGGCGACACCCTTCAACCCGTCACTGGGCAGACTTAGAGGAGGGACTGGCCGAGGGACCTCCTGGGCTTTTACCTCCCTGCTTCCTGTTGGAGGAAGCCGCACGCTTGGGTTCCGGATGCCAAGTGCGAGCCTGCTGGCCCTGGTGCTGGTGGGCCGGACATGCTGCAGGCGCAGAAGGACGAAAGGACTTGTGCTGCTGCTGTCGGTGGCCTTTGTCCTTCTGGGCGGAGGTGACCGAGTCCAGAGTGGCACTGGACTTTTCGATCCACTGGAGATGACTTTCCACTCCAGGGCCGAAGAGGTCGGTCCCCAAGAAGGGAACATCCGCCAGTTTGTGCTGGGTATCCGCCGTGAAGGTGGATATCCTCAGCCATGCTCTGCGGCGCATGGCCACTGCGGCCGCAACCGATCTGGCACAGAAGTCTCCGATGTCCAGAGCTGTTTGGTGCTGCTGCTAGCCACTGCCCTACCCTGGTCCCGCACCTGCCGGACCGTGGTCTGCAGGTCAGCTGGGAGATGAGGATCACCTCATCCAGGGAGCCCATGAGGCGTGGGAGAAGTGTGCCATCAGCACGGCCGAGCTGGCCTGGCGGAGGCCAAGGGAGGATGCAGCTGCACACCTTGCGCACGGCATAGTCCAGCTTTTTGGACTCCTTGTCGGGGGCTTGTCCACATCCCTAGCGCTCCTGGAACGCCGGAAAATGCTGTTGAGGACCAACCCCGGCCGAGGGGTGTTCCAAAACCCGGCAAAGAGCCGGTAGGGACTGCATACTTTCTGGCAGAAGGCGCAGGACAGGAAGCAGGCCACTGCCAGAGCTCCAAGGCTGGGCCAACAATGGCTTCAGCCACCGGAAAGGCCTCCGTGGGTGAATCCCCTCAGTCCAGTATCTCCGTCAGGGGATACTTGGCCCGCTTGGATACGGGCTCGAGCTGCATCCCGGTGGACTCCGAGATGAGCCGAAGCAAACCCATGAAGGACGATGGGCTTTCGTCCATCGACTGGCCCTGGAGGACTCCAGGTCGATGGGCCTGGAGAACAGGGAGGAGTCGTCATCGGACTCGGAGGAGTCCGCGAAGAGCTGCCTGGGGCCTGAGCCACCCTCCACCTGCCGAGGACGGTCGGGAGTGAGGGTGACCGACAACCTGTGGGGCAGGCCCTGACCTGACCGAGAGTCCTTGGTCGGCGCCCCCGACTTCGGTTGTGGAGGCGGAGGTGCCACCACAATCGGTGGGGCAGCTGGTTTCGGCCGAACAACCGGCCCAGGCTTGGGCACCTCGGCTACAGCGAGGTTGTTTCGCCACTGGTGACAGCCACTTGATGGTCGAGGAAGGCGGCGTCGGCTTGCTCCTCGGACAGAAGTAACTGCTGCCACATCAGGTCTCATAGCGCCGACGCAACTTGGCGCCAAGCCTCTCCTCTTCCGAGGAGGAAGACGAGGACAAGCGGGTGGCGCCGCTACCTCAGTGCCGACCGAGAGTGTTGGTGGATCGGCTGGACCGAGAAGATGTCCGAGACCGAGACCTCAGCGCTTCGAGGACGGGTCTGGGAAGGGGCGGGGACACCCGCTCTTCCCTCAGCTCGAAGCCTTAACCGGGACTCGTGGCACCGCAGGCACAGGCAAGTCTCAGTCTCCACCGGGGAACCGTGAAGAAGGATTGTCGGCTTCACCAGTCGACAGCCTGCCTGACGGATTGAGAAAATTTCACCGCGCGACGGGTGTCTTGGCTGGCTGGCCTGACGGGGACGCCGTGAAGCCAGTGGCCTTAGCCGCAACCTCGATCAAGTCAAGTGTTGACTGTCTGGGGAAGGGACTCTCCCGCCCCATAACGCAGACGATGGGACTTACCCTTAAAGTCCTTCTTTCTGGACCGAGAGGAATGTCCCAATGGACCTCTCCCTTTGTGGAAAGGATTGGCAAAGCCCTTGAAAGAAGCTGAATACGAGGTACCCAGAGAGAGCAGGATAAATGCCACGATCGAGGAAGAGGATGATGCGGCTGTGCCGCCTCCTCCTGAGGGCGATCATCTGCTCGAGTTGCCAGCCGAGCCAGCCGCCATGTAACCGCCAATGGGCCTCCTTCGACTTAACCAGCTGGTAGCGCCTCGCGCCCAAGCTGTAACCTAAGCATGCCGGTCTTCCAGGACGTTGGCCAAAAAGAACAACATAACCCGAGGCCTGCGGGTCGTGGTTCTAGGTCGAGGCAGTAGACGACATGGAGTGCGGTCCATCCTGGACATCTTCTACCCACAAGGGCACCACGAATCTGGGAGTCGATCGTCCATCGCAGCCATGAGGGAGAAACTTGATCAAGTCTTGAGAATTTTAAAATAAGTTTCGGCGAACCAAGAATTAGGATCCAGTCTATATGCAGAGCGGTAAGGAGGGAACCTGAGCTTCCAAACGGTAAGGAAGATCTGGCACCAGGGGTGGAGCCGAGAGTTTTACCACCCGGTGGGTGGGAGGAACCAGCCTTGAAGACCTTCCGCAAGATTTAAAGCAGCAAGGAACCTGCCAGACAGTGTGGATGAACAACATATCCATGTCCCTAGAAAGGGCTTCTTCTTGCGCTTCTGCTGGTCCTTGCCCGAGGAACCATGCAAGGTGGCACTGGACTGTTCTATGTACTGGAGGTGACCTGCCACTCCTGGACCAAGAGGTCGCTGTTTAGGAAGGGCACGCCAGCTAACTTGTGCCGAGTATCTGCCGGAAAGGAGGATAACCTCAGCCAGGCCCTGTGGTAGTGGGCCACTGCAGCTGGTAGGAACGGGCACAATAATCTCCAATGTCCAGGGCCGTCTGGAGCTACTGTTTAGCAATAGCACGGCCCTGGTCATGGACTTGCTTCACCGTGGTCTGCATGTCCACTGGGAGATGAGGGAGGACTTCATCTAATGACCCTAAGAGGGCATGAGAGAAGTTTGCCATGATCACAGCCGAGCTGGCCTGAAAAAGGCCTAAGGATGAGGCCGCATAGACCTTCAGGGCAGAATGGTCCATATTCTTGGACTCGTTGTCCGGAGGGCGGTCAGTGTCGGCTGAGCTACCAGTGCATCTGAACACAGGAGCAGTTACAAAGCTTTCTGCCGAGGGATGCTCTGTGAACCCTGCCAGGGACCCCATGGGTACCGTGTACTTGCGGGCCATGCGGGCAGATGGAGCTGGACAAGAAGCAGGGCACTACCATAGCTCAAGAGCTGGGCCAACAATGGCTTTGGCTACTGGAAAGGTCACCGTCGGGGTATCCCCCCTTTTTAGGATATCTGTAGGGTGGTATTCCGCCTTCTTTTGGATAGGCTCCAAGGGCATTCCGTGGATTCGGAAATCAGGCAGAGGATGCCCTGAAAGGAGGAAGGACCTTCCTCCAAACCTGTTACTGATGACTCGTCATCCCCAGGATGCGTGCAACCCAGTGGCATCCGAGTCCAAGAATCGGAATATAATGGTCTCCCACCTATGTCTCCTCGATACACCAAGGGTGATCGGGACAACAGTGATGGACAGACAACAGGGCAGTCCGTGTCTGTCCGGTCCTCTTTGAGGGAGCCCTCCTGAGGCTGTTTAGGTGGTGGTTCCACCAAAATAGGTGGGGAGACCTAAACAGGCCGAGCTGGAATACGTGCTGGCCCCACAGGTGGTGGAACTGAGGGCTTCGGTTCTGGAGGGATCGGCGTCGGCCTGAGAGGTGGGGACCAAGTAATGGCCAGAGCTGCCAGCGGAGACGGCTTTTGACCGGTCAGAATCAGCTGTTGCCACGTGAGATCCTCATAACATCGACGACGTTTCCATCGAAGTCTCTCCTCATCCGAGGAGGATGAGGATCAATGGCGATGCCTCTTCCTAGAGTGCTTGTGACCTTTTTTCAGTTTTTCAACCAAAGGGGTCCTGGTCCTCGAACGGGACCGATCGGGAGATGCTGGAGTCAGAGAGAACAGAGGTTCAGCACCTTTCCCTCTATCGGGACACCTGAGGGCTGGGTCTCCTCATCAGAGAAGGAAAGGACAGGTGTCCTTTCTATGAAGTCATCAACCGGAGTCAGTGACAACGGCTCGATTGGGTCGAGAGTAATCTCGGCCGGTTCAGCAGTTTCCTCGGTCTCAGTGCCTTGGCCGGATGGAAGGTCCGAAAAGCCGGTGACCGAGAAAGGGATCTCGACCGAAGTCGAGACCGCATGTTCCTGTGACTCAGACCTCTCTATTCCCAGGAACGCCTTCTTCTAGATGAAGACTTGGATCCTTGTCCTCTTCCGAGGGTGGGAGGAGTGTGAGCCTGAGGCACCTCACCCCTGGTGGGAGAGACTGGCACAACTCCCGAAAGGGGCTGGTAAAGGTGAGACCAAGGTTGAGAGGTACAAAGAAACTTCGTTGGCAGAAGCTTGAGCAGCTTCCTCTTGAAAGCCGCCATCTGTTCAAGCTGTTTGTCAGATCCCGTGGCCGCAGAAAACGCCCACCTTGCCTCCTTCGATTTCACTGGTGGATTACAAAGCTCCAGTCTCCCCAATTTTAGGCGTGCCTTGCGGTCATCCAGGACGTTGGGATGGAAGACCAAACAGATAGTGCAAGAGGTGGTGTCATGAACAACACCTAAGCAGTAGACACACGAGAGATGGGGATCGGTGCGTGACATTTTCTCGCCGCAGAAACACCAGTGAAATCCGGGGGACGATTTGTCCTCCATGTCCGATGCGCTAGGATCGGAATCGTAAACTCTAATGAGTTTTAAGGAAATTAGCAGTAAAAACCGACGTTGAGAATCCAGGGCCTATGAACTGCTGAGATAGCACGAGGGAACCTGAATCTTCCAGCGGAAAGGAAGATCTGGCATCATGGGGTGGAGCCAAGGTATTTACCACCCGGGTGGGTAGGAGGAGCCAGCTTGAAGACTTGCCGACGAGATTTAAAGGGGAAAGGGACATGCCAGAGAGTGTGGATGAACAACATATCCACGCTCCTAGAACGTTCATTTTCACTGTGGGCTGGCTGCCCTTACCTGCACCCCTTCCAACCTTGGCTACTCGTAGTTTGAGCGTGGATTCTATAAGGCTGATATCCCAGGAGCTAATGGCTTCCTAATAACAGACCTTGTGTATAAAATGCCAGTGAGGAACCCTTAAACAGTGGAAGCTGTGTCAGGTAGAGGGAACCAATGGGCTTGTTATACATGAAATGGCATACAGGTGGA
Organism: Neoceratodus forsteri; assembly: GCA_016271365.2. Classification (NCBI taxonomy): domain Eukaryota; kingdom Metazoa; phylum Chordata; order Ceratodontiformes; family Ceratodontidae; genus Neoceratodus; species Neoceratodus forsteri. The sequence goes on along the minus strand of CM028130.1, from coordinate 1,055,844,344 downwards.
CCTTTACTTTGGAATAATGCAGGTCAGCATCAGAAAGGTCCAGAACATACTCCATAACCCTGCCAGGTGGACATCAAAAGGGGTTTATTTGGGCTTTGGAGCACCAGCCTGAAAATCTGTTATATTTGGCTGTGTATATTCTTCCTAGTGGAAGGCTAACGAGTTGTCAAAAGTATTTCAAAGACACTCACTCACACTAGAAATACCTTGTATCTGTTCACTTCTATCTCTTCAGGAGCCAGCCGTGAAGGTGAAGGAAGCACAGGTTGGGATGGGTCAGATGATCCTTCGTCAGCAAGTCCACCCAGAGTCGTTGGTTTGCTTACTGAAAGTCTGTTCAACAGAGGAAACCATATCTGTTGAGGCCAGCAGAAGGCCACTAGAATCATCCTGCCCTCTTGTGCCTCCAACTTCAGCAACACACTTTGAATGAGAAGAACTGGAGGAAATGCATATAGAAAAATCTTTTTGCCATAGCAGGCTGAATGCATCCTGAAAGAAAATTCCATGTCCTGGATTTCTGGAGCAGAATCAAGGCAGTTTGGCCTTTAGTGGGGACGCAAAAAAGGTCCACTACTGGGGTGCCCCACTCGTTAAATAAAGATCTCACAATGTCTGAAGCTAGTGACCACTCGTGAAGATTGGCCTCTGTTTGACTGAGCTCATCTGCCAGAGTGTTTTGAACTGCTGGGTAGATTGCTCCTCCATGTCTGTTGCTATAGCACATGACAGACTTGTCCGTCTGGAGGAGGACATTGTGTAGCTAAGTCCACTAAAGCCTTCAGACCATATAAGACCTCCAACACCTCTAACACTGATGTGGAGATGAGCCTCTAAAGGGGCCCAAGAAATGAAAATTACGTACCTACTGTAATTCTTGATCTTCTTGTATGTTCACCATTCATTACTGATGGGTGTAAGTCGGAGGCACGCACTGAACAGGAGTTTTTTTTTTTTTTTGAGAGGAGTTGGTGTCAATGGTGCCACATGAGGGCCAACATAACCTGCGTGATGACAAGGGTTGGCCGTTAGGCACTCCAGACTCCTCCTCCATCCATTCTATTCTGCTGGAGAGGATGAAACAAAGAGGGATAGAGAAAAATTGAAGTGAGGAAGAGAGCCAAGGATAGGAAAAGGAAAGGATATAAACTGAAAAGGAAGAAGCCAAACAGAGGACAGAGGAACTGACCTTTTAACTCTAAGAGGCCATAGGGCCCCAACCCTTGGGCAGCAGCACAGAAAAGGGAGGAAAAGGAAAGAAGAGAGAGAAAGATACAGCATATGTAGGGGAAGAAGTGGGGGGTCCTCAGTCATGCCGAGTTGGAAGACCATTGGCTTATTTGAGGGAGACCCGTTAAACAGGGGAGGACCCTGTCCAGAACAACCTCTGAGTTGGAGGAGAAGAGAGAAAGACAGTGGGGTAGGAAAATCCCTATGGGTTCTCTGAATTGCACTAATGCAGTCCCCACTTCAAGAAGGGGAAGAAACAAATGGAAATCTGTGACAGGTAAGAAGCAACCACAGTGCACTTCACTGAGAATCCCCGGAGTCCCTCCGAGGCCAGGGCGAGGACCCTACTTTCATCTTCCTATGATGGGTGCTCTGCAACTTTTTTAGAGAAGGAAACAAGAGGGCCCTGAGGTACCAGGGGGACTCTGCCCCCAACTGGCCTTGAAGAGGGAGAGGGCGAGCAGGGTGGAGGCGGCGCCCAAGAAAGGAAAATTACGTACCTACCGTAATTCTTGATCTTCTTGGACGAGTCTCCACCACTCATTCACACTAGTGGGGATTGGCGCCGGAGGCACTAAGACCCATCGGGAGCAAACTTTTTGCTGGAGGGTCGGCGCCGCGAGACACGGCGCCGCAAGCAGCAGCTCGAGCGGTAATGACCATCTCGGCGATGCACCTCCAACCGCCCCCAGTACCTTTTTACCAAGGAGGTGCAGCACAACTAACGAAAAGGGTAAACCTAATATTAAAAAACGGACATAAGATAGTCCGTATGGACCCGTGTAAGAAGGGTCAGGCAAAGAAGTCCTCACGCCTAAAGATTTGAGGGAGTGAAGACCAATACAGCGTGAGCCTGGGATGGAGGGAGGTAGGATCGAGTGGTGGAGACTCGCCCAAGAAGATCAAGAATTACGTAGGTACGTAATTTTCCTATCTTCCTGACATAAGTCTCCACCACTCATTCACACTAGTGGAGAGTACCAGCTGATAATCCCCAAAAGGGCGGCAGGAAAGCCAGAGCTCACGCTGGCCTAAGATAGAAGCCCATTGCGATAGTTCTGCCGACGGAATGTCGCTTGGCATGAACATCCAGTGCATAGTGCTTAACGAAGTATGCACTGAGCTCCAGGTAGCGGCGCGTTGGTATATATCTGCAATTGAACATTGCAATTTCCGCTAGGGATGCTGCATGACCGCTCTAGTAGAGTGAGCGTACACTCTACCTTCTAATTTAACTTGAGCCATGGAATAGCAATGACGTAAGGCATGCCACTAACCATGAAGAGATACATCTAATAGCGACAGGTTGACCCAGCCGGTGTCGCTGAAAGAAACGAACAGTTGCTGAGTCTTATAACATCCTTGGTTCTATCTAAATAGAACCGCAAGGCCTCTTAACATCCAAGGAATGAAGAGCTCGCTCCCTCATTTTGGAAATTAGCAAAGTAAGCTGGAGTACCAGAGGTTGGTTCAGATGGAATTCTGACACAACCTTGGGAAGAAATTTAGGATGAGTAAGGAGAACTACCTTGTCCTTATGGAATACAGTATACGGAGGGTCCGTGAACCAGTGCATGTATCTCTAGAGACCCTATGGCTGAGGTAATGGCCACCAGGAAGGCAGTCTTCCAGGTAAGAAATTTAGCTCACAGGTAGCTAAGGGTTCGAAGGCTTCCGGAGTGAGCATGTCCAGCACCAGGTTAATGTCCCAGGCTGCAACTGGACGCTTAACAGGGGTCTGGTATGGAGAATCCCCTAAGAAATCTCTTCACTATAGGTAACTGAGCCAGAGTTAAGGAAGAAACCGCTCATGGAACGCTGAGATGGCACTAAGGTGAACTTTAACTGTGGAGTATTGAAGACCTAAGTTTGATAGGTCCAAAAGATACTCCAGAACCTTGCCAGGAGGACAGGAAAAGGGATTCCAAGAGGATTTTAGACACCAGAGAGAAAACGCTTCCATTTGGAAGCGTGACGTTGCGGGTGGCTTCCCGAAAGCAGCCAGAAGGATGTCTGAGACTCTACGAGAGACGTTGAACCGATTCACTTTATCTCTTCAGGAGCCAAGCATGAAGGTGAAGTGATTTCAGGTTGGGATGGACCAACCAACCCTGAGTCAGAAGACTGATTTGCAAAGGAAGTGGTCTCGAGAGGCTGCCAACATACTGTTGAGTAGAGGAAACCATAGTTGCCGAGGCCAGGAAGGAGCAATGAGAATCATCTTGGTCCCCTTGAGACTCGAACTTGAGGAGTACTCTGGATTAGAGGAAGTGGTGGAAAGGCGTGAAAGAAAGCTGCTTTGTCCACCGCAGCCTGAACGCATCCTGACAGAAAATGCCAGGCCCTGGATTTCTGGAGCAGAAGAGAGGCAGTTTTATGCTGAGTGGGGATGCAAAAAGGTCCAGGTCTGGAGTCCCCCACTCTTTGAACAGGGACCGAGCTACGGCTGGATCGAGAGACCACTCGTGAGGGTCTGCCTCCGTTCTGCTGAGGTGATCTGCTAGGTCGTTTTGTATACCTGGCAGATAAAACCGCTGAATCAGAGACTTGTGCTCCAAGCACCACTCCCACACCCTCATTGCTTCCCTGCAAAGGGATAAGAATGAGCACCGCTCTGCTTGTTGATGTAATACATCACTGCTTTGTTGTCCGCTTGAAGGAGAATGTTCTTGTGACAAAGGACATCCTTCAGAGCTCGGATTGCATAGAGGATCGCCTCATCTCCAGGACATTTATGTGGAGATGAGTTTCAACTGAGTCCATACACCTTGAGTGTGGAGGGAGAGGCAGTGAGCCCCCATCCCATTAGCGATGCATCTGTGGTGATGGAGATCTGATGATCCGGGGAGCAAAGGGAATCTTTCCAGGAGATTGCTTTCTGAGACCACCAGGTGAGAGACCTTCAAGGCTCGCCACCTTGATGGGATAAGACTGGGGGGAGAGGTCGGGACCACTGAGTGGAGAGCATCCACTGGTGGTTCTCATGTGCAGTCGGGCCAGAGGGACAGTGAAGACCGAGGACGCATGAGACCCAACATGCTGCATCGAGAGACTGTAACCGATTGGTTCTCCCTGATGTAACGGCCATACGAGGATGTCGAGTCTTCTGTCCTCTGGAAGGAAAGCCTTCGCTGAAGAGGTGTCTAGAAGCTGCCCCTATGAAAAGGAGCCTCTGGGAGGTTGCAGTTGAGATTTTTTTCAAATTCAGCAGAACTCCCATGGACGTGAGAAGACGAGAGTCGCTTGCACGGCTTCCAAAGTCCCTTGGCCGGAAGGGCTTGCAGAAGCCAATCGTCCAGGTAGGGAAACACTGAGTCCGACTTTCTGAGATGCGCCGCGGAACTGCACAACACTTGTAAAACTCGCGCGCCGAGGATAGCCCAAAGGGCAGGACTCTGAACTGATAATGCTGACCCAAAGCTACAAACCTGAGGAATTTGCGTGGGTCGGTGGATGGGATATGCTGGTAAGCATCCTGCATATCCAGAGAGGCCAGCCAGTCGTGTTGATGCAGCAAGGGTAACAGGGTACCTAGGGAAATCATCTTGAATTTCTCCCTGGGGAGGAATTTGTTTAACTTCTGAGGTCTAGAATGGGCGCATCCCCCAGATTTCTTTTGGAACCAGAAAGCAATGGGAGTAGAACCTGTGTTTCGTAGATGCGGGGCACCAGTTCTATTGCCCTGTTGTTCAGAAGGCTCCTGGATCTCCGCGGTGAGGAGATCTGACCGAGAGGCCGACAACCTGGGTTGTGATGGGAGGATGAATTGGGGTTCCAAGAAATTGAGAGAGTAACCCTCGCGAATTATCCGAAGAACCCATTTGTCTGAGGTTATGGACTTCCACTGGTTGTAGAAGTACATCAGACGACCTCCCACCGGAGGAGAAAGTTCCACCTCGGGCAGAGTGGATGGAACTTGGGCCAACGACTCATAAGGTAGCGCTGGGAGCTTTAGGTCCCTGTGCTTTCTGCTGCGTCTTCTTTTGAGGTTGGGCAGGTTGGCTTTTATGGAAGCTTCCCCTGCCTCTGCCTCGAAAGGACTGACGACTATGAAACTGACGTCTGTTCACATGCCCCCGAGAGGGGGCAGGCGGAGGTCTGGCCAACTTAATGGCCGATCTAGTCTTCTGAGTGGCCTCTAAGGCTTGCTCCACCTGAGGGCCAAAAAGAAAGGAGCCATCAAAAGGCAGTGCCATCACCTGCTGCTGAGCATCATTCGTGAAGCCAGAAGCACGCAGCCAGAATGGCGCCCGAGTACAAACTCGCTGCCGTTGAGCGAGAAGCAGTGTCGAAAGGCCCATGGCGTCTTTGACCTGTTGGTTATTGACTCAACACTTAATAACGGTCCGAAGAAGCTCTGACTTGAATCCGAATCTGGAAGAGCTTCAACCATTCTTTCATAGAGTGCCACAGGATATACTCATACTGAGAAAAATAGCCTTGATAACTGGCAACACGCATACTTAGAGTGGAGGCAGCAAAGACTTCTTACCTAATGTATCAATCTTACGAGACTCTTTGTTAATAGGTCGAGCTGTAGTAGTTTGAGGAAGAACGACCTTTGTCATTCTCTGCCAGGACTACAATAGGATCCGACAGCTTGGGATGCCAAATGGGACGCATCCTTGGGAGCTGAATACTTTATCAATGGATTTAGCCACTGAGGGAATAAGAGCAGGGTTATTCCATACCATTTGAGACAGCGTCAAGGAAGGCTGAATCGGAGGAGTCAAATCCAGAGGGATCTCCAAGCATGAAGATACTGAGTCTTAATATCTTCCCAGGATCGATGTCTGTAGTCTGGAGAGAAAGAGTGATCCCAGGTTCTTCAACAGAGACTTAAAGGACAGGTCCTCTCACTACAGGCTCTGTAGCAAAGAAAGATCCTGTTTCTCCACTTCATCACCCAACCGAAGGTCTGGGCAGGCTCAACATCATCTCCTGATGGTCCAGAAAGGACTGTTTGGACAGGAAAGGAGTGAAATTAGAGAGGAGGAAATGGCAGAAAACAAGGAGTGTCCTTGGCTGCCGGGCGCGAGACGGCACCACGGGCTGAAGACGGTACCAGGAGGCTACGCGCCGAAGAGGCACGCTGCCCCGCAGAACGCCTTCTGGCGGGCGCGACGACGACGCACGCACGGGCGCGCTAACGGCGCGACGGACGACGCCGCAACGGCGCTGCGACGACGCCGCTAACGGGTATCAGAGACGACGCTGCTGAACGCGCCGCCGATCCAACGGCACCACTGGGCGGCGCTACGTAGATAACGCTGGAAGCTACCAACGGGCGCCAGAGACCACGCGGGCGCTGCTAATGGCGCCGAAGCTCCGGGCGGTCGAAACGGGCGCCGACACGGCCACAGACCCTGCAGAAGGCGCCGAAAAGCCCGGAACCTGGAAAACAAGAGAAGGAAAATACCAGGAGATAAGGGCATCGGTGAGGCCCCGCGCCGCAGCCATGTGAGGGGGGAAACACCTAAGCACGGAGTCGCTTAGCACCGGAAGAAGGCGCCGCATCTACTAGGAAGGTCCAACCGCCCCTACCTGATCGCCGGAGGAGCCCGAGGGCTCCAGTAAAACGAGCCAGGCAGAAGAACCAACCTCCGAGCCCATCGCCCATAAGAGCGCCCACTGATGAAACTGCTCATCTGGAGCCCTACCTATAGGGGAGGGGTCCGATGTCGAGGACGACGATTATCGGAAGTTGGCGACTCCGAAGAAGGAGACCGGCAACTAGCAACGATAACCGACCGTCGACACGCAGACATACCAGAGGGCGACCTCGAGTGATGCCTTCTCTTTTTTGACCTGTGGGCCGAAGAAGAGCTCGAGGCCGAACGGCGCCGAGAATGCGACCGTTTATTTTTATGCCGCCGGGGGGACCGCCCATCCCCCGGGCATCGGACTGACCGTAGTCGGAACCCCGCTGAGGAGAAGGAGGCTGACCGGACCCAGCCCGGCTGACTGAACAGCTTTCATACGAAGTCTCCCTACCGTCACCTGACCTGCTCATGGTCGACTCCGGCCCAGTAGGCCGAGACTTCTTCAAGTAAGTTAAATTTAAATATTAGAAAAAATTTTAATAAAATAGAATAAAACCAGCGCATTACTACTATCGTGATAATATACTAAAACAAACTGAAACTATGCGCTTAGTTTGAAGTTTGACTCGACAGGCGAGCCGACGCACTGAAGCGCACTCGACGGGCGGGAAAAAGGAACTGAGGCGGTTGGAGGGTCGTCGCCGAGATGGTCATTACCGCCGAAGCCGCTGTCGCGGCGCCGTGTCTCATGGGCGCCTGGCTCTCAAGGCTGACCCTCCAGCAAAAGTTTGTTCCCCGATGGGTCTTAGTGCCTCCGCGCCAATCCCCACTAGTGTGAATGAGTGGTGGAGACTTATGTCCAGGAAGATCTGAGGCCCAAGAGGGGAAGGTGGGTGGGAATTAGTAATGAATGGTGAAGATAAAAGAGAAGATCAAGAATTACAGTAGGTAAGTAATTTTCATATCTTCCCTTGTCAGTCTTCAACATTCATTACTGCTGGGTGAGTACCAAGTCCCCCGGAGGGGACCTGGCACTGCCCTGAGGGAACAGATTCCCTCAGCCTTCTGCGAGTGAGGAGCAGGAGAGGGAGACCCCACAGCCCTACTAGACTGCATGGCCTACGGCTGGTCAGACTGAGGGAGGTGTCCCCCGTCACTGGGGGACAGAAGATGCCCCTGTAAGTTCCTCCTCCCTACGCCAGGCAACTGGTGACAACCTGGATAGATGAAGCCATGCCATCCACCTGATGCATATCGTTGTTCCTGCCCATCTGGAGACCACTCACTGGTGTCATAAGATGCCCTTGCTTGTGCCTTGCAAGCTCCAGACCCTGTGCAGAGGGCAATGGCTTGCCAAGATTCTCTCTGAATCAGGCAGAGATGCTAGCACCTGCGCTAACATCAGCCACAGGTGTCTGTTATAGGCAGCGTGGTGAGCCTGATGTGAGCTGATACAATGCAACACATGAGCCAAAGAGAAAACTCTTCTTCCCCATCGGTCAAATTTGGCGGAATCCAGATCCGTGGTCGGTCATACCGGATGCTGAAGCCCAGGAGTATCTAAGGCCATCAGCCCCAAGACAGGTGAGGCAGTGAACCAAAAGACTCTGGGGAGTGCAATACCTCCTCCCGTAGTCCGCTGGGGCTGTAGATGAGGTGACTGGTGACTGCCAGGTGCGAACTGACGCTTTCTGGAAGGGAATAGGCCAGGATGGTACCACTAGGTGGTGCGCGCTAAATTCGCTCAGGAAGAAGTGCATCTCCCGCTCGGTATTGTGTCTTATCACGTGCGATATATGGAGTTCTTGTTACAACCTCGAGAGGAACCGCAGATATTCAGTGAAATCAGCATCGGATGAAGGGGAGACTGAACGGTCCTCTTCCTCAGAAGGGAAAGCAGAGGAATTTGAGGAACTCGGATGTTCAGAGTCCTCCAGTTGGGGAGGAGAGATGGGTGAAAGACCTGCTCATCCATGGCTCTAGCATACCTATGGGAGGCTGCCGAGTGGCCCTGAACGCTCTCCCAGGTTAAGGGCCCCTAGGACCCACGTGACCTGGAAGAGTAGGAGGTGACTGCAGAGGAATTGGGGAAGAGCACCTAACTGAAAGTGACCGGCCTCTGCCAGGGCTCTGAGACCTCGCTAGCTTGAGGGATCTGGGGGTCGACCCTGTCAGCATATGCTGCAGATGTGAAAACATATCCTGATTGAGCCCTGAGGGGGAATCTCCCCTGTGGTGCACCTGGGGTTGCATGGGCAGCCCTCAGCACCACCCAAGACACCTCCGAAGATTCCGAGGAGGAGAAGAAGCGGGGCTCTGCATTGCGACTCCTCCCAACCCCCTGCAGGGAAGTGGAAGAGGGTCCCCGTGCTTTACCCCGGCCTCTCAACCCCTCGGACTCTAAGGCCTTTTCCTCGATCCCAGTGGTAGGGGGACCACCAATCCTGCAGGCCCCCTGAGGGAGGCTGCAGAAGTCGTTCCCATCCCAACCAAAGGGGCCACAGCAGCACCAGACATGACAGCTGTCCTGGCCCCTGAAGTCGAGACTGCCACACCATGTTTCTCAGGACTGCTATCTACCACGAGGCCCCCAATGCCGGAATTGGAAAGGGGGCCCACAGAGACCACAGACTCCGGGAAGGATGGGAGGAGAACACTGGGCTGCATCCAGGAGGGATCCCCGATGCCACAGAGTTGGGACACCAGTCCGGATTGGCCAGTGAGTCATCCGAAGAGGAGACCATGCACACCACCAGACTAGTGACCCTGGGAGCCCCAGAACTGATGGCGCCAAAGCTGGACACGACACTGCCTGCAGCGCCGCCCTGACCCCCTGCACTGGGAATGGCGCTGGAGTCTTGAATGGCATCGGCAGGAGGCACTGAGGGTCAACCGGTGCTGGGCCCGGCGACCATGGGCCGCAATACCAGGGGAACCTGCACCTCTGAGAAGGTGACTGCCATGGCGGTGCTCCTGCCCTGGTTCCAGAAGGAACCTGAGGTGCTCCTTTGGCACCGTGGAAGAAACCTCCTTGAGGCAAGGCTGAACCGAGGAGGTTTCATCCTCACGGCTGTATAGACTCCAGGAGGGACCCAGAGACCGGTCGAAAGATCTTGCCATGGCATCCCTAGAACGCCATCCTCTGAAAGTTGGTGGGGCTCTGCCAACCTTAAACGTGCATATTTCCAGAACACAGTGGTCCACGGAGAAACAGGTGTCGCAGTTGTCCATATCATGGTTGGGACCCAGGCAATGCAGACAAAAAACATGTCGGTCCGTCACAGACAAATGCCGCCACAGTGGCACCAACATATGGGGCATGGCCTGCTTTGGATTTTTCTTTGCCCCAAACCTGACATGAGATGAAAACAATCAAAAATTCACCAAAAAGACCCAGCGCCATTGGAAATAATAATAAAAGGAATGGTCTTACTGGAATCCAACGATGTCGGGTGAATCAGAACCGGGATGGAGAAGCAGGAAACAGCATCGAACTGTAGGCCCGATGACGCAGCAAATTACTGAGACTCATGCAGCAGGTGTGACCTCGACGGTGGGAGAAACACAACTGGGGTGGAGGAGTCTCTGCAGCGCCTAACAGCCAACCCTCGTGAGCACGCAATGAGTCTGTCTTGTGGGTGGTGCCATCAGTGCCGACTCTCTCAAAAAAAAAAAAAAAAAAAGAAGCTCCTGCTCAGGTGCGCATCTCCAGCTTACATCCAGCAATAATGAATGGTGAAGATTGACAAGGAAAGATCTTATGTCTGGGGGCCCCAGCAGTGGATCCCCACTCCAACAGGGAGGCATCCATGGTGAGAATCATCTCTGGCTCCACTTGGGAAGAGGGGAAACCTGGGAGGAGGTGTTCCACCACTAAACACCATGTGAGGGACATTACCAAAAGTTGGGTTTTCTGAATGAAGTAACTCTAAGGGTGTGATGCTTGTTACCACTGTGAACTGAGCACCACTGGGTTGTCCCTGTGTATTGGCATGCCAGAGGTACTGTGAACGCTGAGGAGGCTACTAGATCCAGCATACGGTGCATGAAGTGGGCTTGCACAGTTTCGCATGCCATCTACTTGTAGTCAGCTTTCTGAAGAAAAGCCCAGCCCGAGTCGTGTCCAGAACAGCTCCTATGAGCAATAATTCTGAACTGCTCAAGCTGAGACTTTCTGAACTTCAGCAAGACTACCATGGAGGCTAAGAACTGGGAGGCAGTGGCTACTGTGTTTCATTTCCTGTTTGGACAGGCTTAAGATTAGTCAGTTGTCCAAATACAGTAAGACATGAAGTCCCAACTTTCAGAAGCAAGTAATGCAAGGCACTTTGTAAAGACTCTCGCTGCCAAGGAAAGTCCAAAAGGATGGTACTCTGAACTGGTAATGCTGTCCCAGCACAACAAAACAGAGGTTATCTGCGGTGGCTGTGGTGCACCAGTATGTGCCAGTATCGTCCTGTATATCCAGGGATGTTAACCAGTCCTAAGTCTTCAGGTAGGGTAGCAGGGAGCCCAGAGAAATAATTTTGAATTTTCTCGATCTACAAATTTGTTTAGATTTCTAAGGTCAAGAAATGAAAATTACGTACTCACCGTAATTTTGATCTTCTCTTATACCTTCACCATTCATTACTGTTGGATGTAAGCCAGAAGTGTGCCCGCTAAGGAGACTTTTTTTTTTTTTTTTGTGGAGGAGTCTGGGCCAATGAGCATGACACATCGCGTGGTGTGCGAGGGGTGGCCGTTAGGCACTGCAGACTCCTCCTCCATCCCAGTTCTGTATAGCCGGAGAGGCAAAAAAAAACGGTTAGAAAAGATAAGAGCGAGGCAAGAGAGCTGAGGGATAGAAAAAGGAATGGAAACAAACTGAAAAAGGAATAAGACAAAGAGAGGACAGGAAAGAAGGATAACCCTACCCTAAGGGACTGCAGGGCCTCACTCCTCGGGTGGCTCTGAGGGAGGATCAGGTAAAGGGAGAGGAGGAGGAGGAAGAAGAAGAAAAAGGATAGCAGGAGGAGGGGAAAAATCTGCTATGAATATTGGGTGAAATTGGCTTGAAGTTTACCGGCCCAGGGCTTGAAGCAAGGGAGCAAGGATCCCTTCGGATAAAACTGTTCTAGATGGTTCAACTGAACCCTCTTCACAGCCTGGTACAAGAGGCAGATTTCCCTACTCACCCTGCTATCCAATTACCCACAACTCAAGCTGAGAGTTCACAGGTTGCCCCAAGGGAAAAATCATCTGTTCCGAAGAGGAAAGATCCCCAGCTGGGGGTAGGGAAAAAGACCCCACTAGTACATAGCCTATGATCGAGTACTAAAAAAAAAGGGGGGCCCTAAGAAGAACGCAACTCATTTACGGAAAATAGACAGAGACAGGGAAGGAAACTCCCTCTGATTCCCCGGACTGATAAGGCAGGGGTTGAAATGGGTACCAGTCCACCAGCCAATGCTACAAGATTTCAAATCGGGCTAGTACATTTTTCTCTAACTAGCCCTTGGCTTGTACTTGCAGAAGGCAATGTTTCAAGAACACCAGCTAAGCCAGCTGAGACTGAGGGGCTAGAGGGCTTTCCCAGACATTAGCCCATGCTGACTGGTGGCTTCAAAACCAAATTCGACCTCTGAAGAGAGTCCCAAAATAGGTGACAACACAGAAAAAGAGAATCAGAAGGAGTTCCCTCAGAAGGTAAGGGTGAAGCGCTACTCACCTTCCTCTCAGACAGAACTCTCAGTGGCTTCAGAGTAGGAACAGAAGGTCCTGAGGTACCAAGGGGAGTCAGTCCCCAGTTGGCTTCGAGGGGGGAGGGTGAGCAGGGTGGGGGAGATGCCCAAGAAAGGAGGCCCATGAGGGGAAGGTGGGCAGGATTCAGTAATGAATGGTGAAGATACAAGAGAAGATCAAGAATTATGACAGGTACGCAATTTTCATATCTTCCCTTCTCAGTCTTCACCATTCGTTACTGTTGGGTGACTACCAAGCCCCCGCGAAGGGGGCCTAGCACAGCCCTGAGGGAACATGACCCTCAGCTTCCTGTTGGTGGAAAACAGGAGGAGGAGACCCTAGCCATATTAGACAGACAAGTCTAAGGCCGAGGAGAGCTAGGAGGTGTCCCCTGAAGATGAGGGGATGGAGGAAGCCCCTGAAGAAACCTCCTAGCCCTGCTGAAAAACAAATTAGTCCTCCGGAAGGCGGAGCGGATCACCCTACGCCAGGCCAGGGGTGAGAATCTTGAATGACGAAGCCATGCCATCCGTCCAATACAGATCGCTGTCCCCGCAAGCCTGGAAGGCACTTCACTGGTATCATAAGATATCCTTGCCTGGTGCCTTGCCAGTTCCAGACCTATGGAGGAGAGGGCAATGGCCTGTCGAGATTGCTCCGAATCAGGCAGTAATGCTAGCACTTGAGCTAGCATCGACCACAAGTGCCTGCTGTAGGCAGCATGGTGTGCCTGATGTGATGTGATGCACATCAACGTGCGAGTAGAAGAGAAAACCTTTCACCCCAACCAGTCGAATTGTAGGAAATCCGGATCCAGTGGATGGTCGCGTGCCAGGTGCTGAAGCCCGGAGGGAGTGTCCAGGGAGCCCAGATCCAAAGGAGGGTGAGGGAAAGAACCTAGAGACTCCTGGGGAGCACAATACCTTCTCCTGCAGTCTGCCGGGGCTGGAAAAGGGTCAGCTGGAGACTGCCAGGTGCGGATAGATGCTTCCTGGAAAGGAATAGGCCAGGATGGCACTACCAGGTGGTAGGCACTGAACTCACTGAGGAATTCACGTGTCTGCTGCTCAGCACTGTCCATCCGAACACAGAAGATACGGAGATCTTGAACCATCCTAGAAAGGAAACATTGATATTCAGTGAAATCAGCATCGGAAGATAGATGAATGTTGGGTTCTTTTCCCTCAGAAGAGGGAGTCAGAGAGGACGAGGAACTCGACTGGTTAGAAGACTCCTGCGGCAGAGGGGACAGGAGAAAGACCCGCTCATCCATGGCCCTGACATATGATGGGAAGGCCATCGCAGTGGATCTGAATGTCTCCCATGTTAAAGGCCCCATAGGACCCACATGGCCTGGGAGAGGGGGTGGTGGCTGCAGAGGGATGGGAGATGGGCACCTGCAGGGAAGTGCCTGACCTCTGCCAGGGCTCTGGAATCCAAGGAACGGAGCCCGAACTGGAGGGATCCCTGAGATAAAACTGGGTTGCAGAGAGGAAATCTGAAGATGCAAACTTCGGAAGAGCCCAGATGGGGAATCTCCCCTGTGACGCACCTGGGGTTGCATGTGTCTAGGAGGGCAACCCTCAACGCTGCCACTAGAGGGCACCCTGGAACCCGAGGAGGAAAGATGAGGCTTAGCGCTGTGGTTCCTCCCTCGCCTGGTAGGGTTGCAGTAGAGACACCGCTGCCACTCGCCCCGACCCCTAACCCCTCAGACTCCGAGGACACCTCCTCCCGACAAGGCAGTCCCCGATCCACAGGCCCCCCAAGGAGGCCACAGAAGCAAGAGTCTCCAGTCCCCTGGGTAGCGCGCAGCACCAACACTAGCAGCTGCCGCAACCCCTCCAGAGGTGAAAACCACCTCCACAATCTCCAAGCCATCACCCCAAGAGATCCCTGGCCACCCCGGTCAAGGGATCCTCGGAAGTAGACTGCCCGGAGACTCAGGAATGGAGGCGCTGGGCTGCCTGACACCACGCCACAGAGAGACTTCCGATCCCGAAGAATCGGGCAGCCCGTCCAAATCCAAATCTGAGTTGCCCCCCTCCGAAGAGAAGTCGACCAGAAGGACCTCAATACTGGCCACCCCCAGAGTTTCTCTAAAGATGGCACCGCGAACAGCACCGTCCCAGGACGCAGCATTGCAGGTGGGGCCGGACAGGCCCACTGCACTGTCCACAGCCCTGGAACCCAGCACCAACCCACCCATGGCCCCGGTCAAGTCCTCAGCATCATGCACGGCGCCTGAACACAAACGGCACTGACAGTGGAGTCGCGTAAGGCACCATCCCACAAATGGCAATAAGCATTTAGCCATACTACAATCAGCACCAGGATCCAAAATGGTGCTGCAAGGCGGCGTCGAAGATCTGCCAGTGCCGGACTCAGATAATCATGGGCATAACACTGGAGGGCCTGCACCTCGGATGAGGTGACTGCCAAGGCGGTGTCGAAGCTGCAACCCCAAGAGCAGTAGCGCCGCTCCTCCGACACAGCGAAAGACGCCTCCTCCTCGGCAAGGCTACAAGATGAGGAGGCCTCCTCCTCACCGAACTGTATAGACCCGGGAGGGGACCTGGAGGAAGGGTCTAAAGATCTGACCTGGGAGGCCCGAGAGTGACATCATCCTTCAAAAGTGGGCGGGTTCCTGCCAAATTTGAACACGCGGATTTCCAGAATGCGATGGTCCATGGAGAAACAGGCGTTGCATCTACCCATGCCATGGTTAGGTCCCAGGCACCGCAGACAAACATCATGCCGGTCCGAAACAGAAAAAAGCCGGCCACAGGAGCACCAACGCATGGGGGTCCGGCCCGCTTTCGATTTGCGTTTAGCTCCCAAACCAGACATCATGCGAAAATAACTGAAAACACAATAAAAGATCCCGGCGCCGTTAGAAAAGACAAGGAACGAACTTACCGGCTTTCAACGGCGTCAGGATGGAGAACCGGGATGAAGGAGAAAATGGCGGCATCAAAAACTCGAATGTTGAACGGTGGTGCAGATAAAATGAAGAGCAGCTCGTAGCAGGTGCAGCCTCGATGGCGGGAGAAACAGAACTGGGATGGAGAAGGAGTCTGCAGTGCCCAACCGCTGCCCCTCACGCACCACACGGTGCATCACGATCGTGGGCAGAGCCGACTCCTCCCAAAAAAAGCTCCCGTAGCAGGTGCGCACATCCGGCTTACACCCAACAGTAATGAATGGTGAAGATTGACAAGAGAAGATCAGGGCACTTGCCCCTTCCCCGCAATTTCTTTGGAACCAGTAAGCACTGAGAGTAAAACCCTGTGTTCAGTTTTGACTCTGGCACGTTTTCTACTGCCCTGTTTTCAGAAGGCCCACAATCTCTTGCACCAGAAGCTCTGATATGTGAGCTGAAAAGGGGTTGCCTTCGGTGTATAATCGGGGGGCAAGAAATCCAAGACATACTCCTTTCAGATAATCCTGAGGACCTACTAGACCACCGTGATAGATTCCCATTGGTGGTAAAATTGGGTTGGGGGGCCCCCCACTGCAGACAGTGGCACTAAGTGCTTTCAGTACTTCTGCCTTCAGTTGCACTTTCGAGGCGGGGGTGTTGCTTTTTGTTATTTTGGGCTCCTCTACCACAAAATAACTGCTTGTTTTGTAAAGACCCATGCCCCTTGCCTCTCTGGGAGTTAAAGGGAACTGGTCTAGAAGTCTTAAGAGTAGTTGTGGTTTCATTAGGTGCCTTAAGAGACTGCTCCACCTGCTGTCCGAACAGGTAAGTGCCATCAGATGGGACTCTCATTACCTGTTCTTGGACATCTTGGGTGAAGCCAGCAGTCTGCAGCCAGGAATACTGCCTGATGCAGATGCCTGCAACCGCAGAGCGAGATGCTACATCAAAGGCATCCATAGAAGCTTTGAGCTAATGACTGCTGGATTCAATACCTTGCTTAGCAGTCAGCAGTATATCTTGTTTAGCCTCCAAATCTGGTAAAGCCTCTGCCAGGGACTTCAGCTTCCACTAGAGGGTATATTCATATTTGGAAACATGAACCTGGTAGCTAACTATCCCCATGCCAAGGGCAGATGAGGCATAAGCCCGATGCCATGGTGTCAACTTTGTCCTGCTCTTTGTTAGTGGGGTATGCTGTGACATCCTTAGGAAAGTACAGTTACGTAGGAACTTACCATAACAGTAGATCTTCGAGAGAGGTTTCTTTAATAGGTCATCACATAGGACTGGTGCCACCTGGCGTCAGGCCGCCGCGGCGAACTTTTCTAGCAATCCTGACAGGGGACTGCCCACCCTACATCACGTGACTGACGTCAGCGTGGCTGTATATAGTGGGCAGTCCCCACAACTGCCCTCCAGTTCTTTCCTGCCATCGCCTCCTGTCAGTCGCATTGCAGACTTTCATATAGCGATTGTCATGAAAGTGTCTTGCGTTGGAATTTCCTTTGCTAAAATTCTCTACTTTTATTCCATTTTCATTGATGCCTTCACCCAAGAAGTGCTCGTCCTGTGGCATGCAGATTCCACACAAGGATGTTCATCTCAAGTGCATCCTCTGTTTAGGCCCAGACCACCCTGTCTCCTCCTGTCCGGAGTGCCAGACCTTCAACCAGGACCAGGCCACTAAGAAAAGGAGACAGCAGGCTTTGGAGGCCCATCTCTTGAAAGCCCGCTTGGCTTCTCTAGAGAAGAAGATGGACTGTTTGAGAGAGTCCTCTGCAGATAAATGTTCTCCTTGAAGAAGCATAAGGAGAAGCCTAGGGGCAGGAGCACTCAGCGGACGACCGCAGCGACCCCTCGACGAGCAAGGCCCAACCGCCACCAGAAATCGGATGGTAAGTCTGGTAAAACCATAGCGCGTCAGTTGATTGTCGGTTCCTCCGGCCGACCGCACTGCACCAGCTGATAAGTCGACCCCCGGCTCCTCCGGGGACCATGCAGCAGCTGGTAAGCCAGCTCCCCAGCCTGTGGAGACCCGCCCAGCACCCATCGATAAGTCAGCCAGGGACTCCTCCCCTGCCCGCCCGACGCCACCTGCTAAGAAGCCCGTCTCCAACGGCCACTCAGGTGTGGTTCCCCTGTTGGGGCCTAACGGCGCCTCACCCGGTCTGGTGGAACCAGGGAGAGAAGGCCCTTCTCCCCCTCTTCCTTCGCCCGTGCCCTCCACTTCACTGGCGGTATTTCCAGCGAAGAAAGCGGAGAACCCCTCGACACTGTCGATTCTGCGGGGTCTACTCCACGCTCTCCCCTTGGGGTCAGAGGGGAGGAGGCTCCTCCCTGGCTGGCTGGCCTGTGGAGGCCCATCCCCTCCTTTGGGTGGGATCCCTGTGAGCCAACCCGGCCAGAATCCCGCCAGAGGGCCAGCGAACCCTGATCCTACACCGGATGTCCCAACTACTGTTCCTCAACCGGGACCCAGCGATCAGCCTCAGCCGTTGACTCCGACGCTGGATGTCCCGATGACGGTTCCTCAGCCAGGATCTATCGATCGGCCTCAGCCATTGGCCCAGACGCCAGATCTGGTCCTGCCGTCAGGGCCCCTTCGTACAGTTCCAACACTGGACCCGATTCCGGCGCCGGATTGGGTCGTGCCCGTTCCAATGTCAGTTCCCCTGACGTGGGCTGTCCCAACGCCGGACCCCCAGCCTATATATACACAACGGCGGGCCTGACATGAGTACCCCCGCTGCCAGACCTGATGACGGGGATCTACTCCAGATC
The DNA here is from genome assembly GCA_016271365.2 of Neoceratodus forsteri. Classification (NCBI taxonomy): domain Eukaryota; kingdom Metazoa; phylum Chordata; order Ceratodontiformes; family Ceratodontidae; genus Neoceratodus; species Neoceratodus forsteri. The sequence continues at coordinate 1,055,826,140 of CM028130.1, read as the reverse complement.
CTGAACTGTTTCCCACTACCCATTGGGTTTCCCTGGGGACCACTACCTGGCTGGCCCCCCTCTGGACTGGAGCCACTATGGACAGTTCTACCCTGGGTTCAATCCCTACTCTCATTACCAGGGATTCCAGGGCTATCATTACCCACCCCAACCGGTAATGCCGCCTCCTCCACCCGCTCTGGTTGCACTGGACTTCAAGACTCTGATTCAGTCTTGGTGGCGGGGGCTCGGTCAGAGTTGGTGTCGGACCTGGAGATGAGACTCCCTCTCCCATGGTCTCCTTCCCTGAGCAGTTCTTCTGTAGCTATGGTGCACGTCTCGGGGAAGACTCATCAGGATGTCACACCTCCTGATATCCGTCACCGTCCTCACGAAGGGGCAGACAACGATGATGAGGGGGCCGACGATTCTATGGAGGATATCGTGGAGGAGCCTGAGGGCCCATCAGGCAAGGTTTCCCCGAAATCCCCACCAAAGGACCCTGCCTTTTCGGACCTTGTGGTCTATGAAGGATTTCTTTGACTGGGAGTCAGAGGATCAGGACCCTATGAGACACAGACTCGCAGAGCATCTGGACTTAAGAGTCCCTGTCTCCAATCCCCATTCCTCCATGGATTGGACCTCATCAGGACCTCACCTCTACCATCTGGCAGATGCCTCATTCCCTCCCGGCTGTCCTCAAGAGGGCGGACAGGCTTTACTGGGTGCCAAAGGATGCCCCGTGCTTGAAGACGCACCCTAAGGTGGACTATGTTGTCATTTCTGCTGCTCATGACAGCTCCACCGCACCTAAGCACATGAGCACCTCTCCTCCAGACAAAGAGTCGAGGCAGATGGACCAGTTCGGGAGAAAGATCTATGCTTCAGCCACATGCGCTCTATGGTCACTTAACTATGTGGCCCACATGATGTCTCGCCAGAAAGCTACCTTGGCCAGGTTAGAAGCTCGGGTCCAGGCCATGAATCCCTCGACTTTAAAGGAGGAGCTTGTCAAGGATCTTTGCTTCTCCAAGTTCTGTTGCAGACATGCTTTGCGAGCCAAATACAACTCAGTCAATTCTGTGGCTCGCACCTCGGCAACTGCCATTGCCCTTAGATGGTACTCCTGGCTTCTCCTTTCTGGACTTGCTAATGAGGTTCCGTCGGTGAATCAAGATGCCCCTTTCAGGGGCTTGGTACTCTTTGGTGGGGACACCAAGGACATTATCAGTGACCTGCAGGACAGAGGGCTTGCCCTCAGGTCGGTGAGGTCCATGTACCGATTGGGCAGCCAAAACAGCAGCCCTTTCGGAAAGGGACCTAGAGGCAGTGAAAGCAAGCACTGGCATGTTGCCAAGGAAAGCGTAAGGCCACGGGTTCAGCCACCCCTCCTGCCTCCTAGAACCAGAGACGTGCAGGGTGCCCTCCCCCTGAACGTCCGGCCACTTCCTGACTTCCCAGCCCCACTGCCTCCTCCGTCTCCTGACAGGGAGAAGGTGGGGGGGAGGTTCACCCACCATGCGCAGTAGTGGAGGACGATTACCTCCGATGAATGGGTCCTGCAGCTAGTGTCCATTGGACACACAACAGAGTTTCTCTACTTTCCTTCAGAAACTCCACCAAAAAGATCCTCCTATTCAAGGGATCAGGCTCTTCTCGTCCGAGAAGTGGTGAACAGTCTCTTGCTCAAGGAAGCAACAGAGCACGTTCCTCTCCGGCAAAGACGAAAGAGGTTTTACTCCCATTTTTTCCTGGTTCCAAAAAAGACGGGGAATTTCAGACTCATACTCGACTTAAACAACTTAAACCAGTTTGTCCAGTACAAATAATTTCGCATGCTGACTCTCCAGAGCCTCCTTCCACTCCTTCTGGAGAACCACTGGTTGTGCGCTCTGGACATGCAGGATGTTTACCTGCATATCCCCATTTTCTACAGCCGCTGCCGGTTCCTGTGGTTTCAGTTCCAGGGGGGGAACACTTCCAATTCTGGGCGCTCCCCTTTGGTCTGTCTTCGGCACCCCGGGTGTTTACCAAGTGCCTGGTAGTGGTTGCGGCCTTCTTACGCCGCAGGGGCATTACGGTTTTCCCTTACCTAGACGACTGGCTCATTTCAGCCCCATCCAGGGACTCTTTACTAGAGGCTCTTTCTTTCACTTTGGACCTTTTCAACAGGCTAGGGATTACTGTCAATATTCCCAAGTCCTCTATGATCCTTGCCCAGAAAAGTACAGTTACGTAAGAACTTACAGTAAGAGTAGATCTTCGAGAGAGGCTCTTGCAGTAGGTAATTACAAATAGGACTGAAGCCGGCAGGCGTCAGGACCCAACGGAAAATTACTAGCTAGCAGTCTCTGGTGGGGGACCGCCCCATGTCAGGTGACCAATGTCATGCAACGTCAGTATAAGAGGGCAGTCCCCCACGCCCACCTTCCAGTACTTTCCCACCAAAGGCCAAAAAGGCAAGACGAGAGAGAAGCAGATGTTTCCTTCCCTGGAAAAGGAGCTGAAAAAGCTTAGGGGGATGGAGGGCAGGAAGGTATTACCTACTGCAAGAGCCTCTCTCGAAGATCTACTGTTACGGTAAGTTCCTACATAACTGTACTATCTTACTTCGAGAGGACTCTTGCAGTAGGTAATTACTAATAGGACTGAGTTCCAAGCAGTCTGAAAAAAGAAGAAGCAAACGGGAGGAGGAAACTACCCAAATGTAAACCCTCTGGCTGTGAAGGTCTTAGGAAAGAAGACCTTGTAGCACAGCCAACCTGAAGCCAGCTCTACAGCGAGAGGCAATGTCCAAACTGTAATGTTTATAAAGGTATGGACAGAAGCCAAGTTGCAGCTGCACAGATGTCTGCCGCTGACACATTCTTGAAACAAGCGCAAGGCAGCAACCCCCTGGTGGGTGGCCTCTGACTTGACCCGCAGGGGTCTTGTGGTACTGTAACAGAAAGTGATACAATGAGCTCAACCATTTAGATATGCATTGTTTGAGACAGCAATGCCTTCTCTTTCTTAGAGCAAAGAGACAAACAGTTGATCAGTCTTTCTGAGATCCTTCATCCTGGTGGTGTAGTATCTCAGAATTCGATGAACATCAAAGTATGCAAGACGACTCTCCTTGATTTGAGTGCTGCACAAAGAAAACAGGCAGCTCAATGGATTGATTCAGTGTAGATTCCGCTACCTCCTTAGGGATAAACTTAAGAGTTGGTACGCAGAGCCACATGTTCCTTGTGAAAAATCAAATACGGGATTTTGCACATCAGGGCCTGGAGCTCGGAAATTCTTCAAGGAGAAGTAATGGCCACTAGGAAGAGAGTCTTCCAGGAAAGAAATTTTAGTACTGCTGAGACTGCCGGGATGAAAGGAGGCAGGGTAAGCTTCTCAAGAATAAAATTAAAATCCCAAGGAGGGGCAGGAACGCAAATAAAGGGTCTCAAATGGAGAACCCCCTAAGAAAAGTCTTAGAGACTTTCAACTCCGCAAAAGTTCTGTCCCCAAAAGGAACATGGTAAGCAGAGATGGCCGCCATGTGAACCTTCAGAGGAATGACAGAGACCCAGATCAAAGAGATGATGCATGTAGTCCAAAAGCCTCCCAACAGAGCAAGAGAAAAGCTTGAAATCTTTGGAAGAGGCCCAAATAGAGAACAGTTTCAATTTCATTGCATAGGTAGATCTAGTGGAGGGCTTTCTGGCCTCCACCAGAATCTCAGCCACCAGCGGAGAAACCCCAAATCGGGCTTGAGCTACGTCTGCAGGAGCCACACATGCAACTGAAGGGACTTGAGACCTGGATGGACCAGGGTCCCCTGATCCTGGGTCAGCAAAAGTTACGAGAGCGGAAGAGGAGGTTTCTCTGAATACTGTTGCAGAAGAGAGAAACAAACTTGCCTGGGCCAGAAAGGCGGGATTAGGATCATGCGAGCTCCTTCTGAGCTGAGTTTCTGTAAGACCCTCGGAATCAAGGGAATGGGGGGGGGGGAGGCATAGACGAATCTGCCCTTCCAGTCTAGAGACAGAGCGCCTCTCCAAAAAATGCCGCACCCTGGAGCGAGCGAGCAGAAGGCAGGAAGTTTTGTGTTGAGATGAGACAAACAGGTCTACCTGGGGTGTTCCCCAATGCAGAAAGACATCGTCTGCTACCCCGATCCAGTTCCCACTCATGAGCGTGGGCAGACCGACTGAGGTGGTCTGCCAACATGTTCTCGACCCCCGGGACATGAATTGCCGTGAGGTGAAGTTTGCTGCACTGTCCAATCCCAATCGCACATCGCCTCCCTGCAGAAAGGGTAGGGAACGAGTTCCTCCTGTTTGTTGATGCACCAGACTACACACATGCTGTCCGTCTGACAGCCAGATGCCCAGGAGCAGATACAGATGCAGAGCTTGTAGAGCATACAGCACGGCAAGGCGCTCGAGCACATTTATGTGAAGTGTCTATTGAGCCTGGATCAGGAGCCCTGGATCCTGTGAGACCCAGGTGGGCTCCCAACCCCTTGCCCAAGGAGTCTGTTGTCAGCATCTGGGAGGGAGAGAGGCAGAAGGAACTGCCTGCAAAGATTCTCCTGAACCATCCACCATTGCAAGTCAGAACCATAGTATTGGACACAGAACCTGTAGATCTAGGTCATCCACCAGCTGATCCCACTGAGACCAAGCGTCCACTGAGAGATTCTCATGTGGAGCCAAGTGTGAGGACTGTCGGAATAGCAGCTGCCATAAGCCCGAGGAGGTGAAGGACTGACCTGGCGCTGACCCACCTGCGACTGGACAACAGGCTGACTTGAGCCTGGAGGGTGGCCACCCTGTCCAGTGGCAGAAATGCCATGCTGGAGGTCATGTCCAGGATCACCCCGATAAACTGGAGCCTCTGGGACAGGATCAGACGGGACTTGGCCTATTTGATGGTAATTTCCAGGCTGGTGAAAACCTGCAGGGTAAGGGAAAGGAAGCACAGGAGTTCCTCCCTGAACGGGGCCACCAGGAGCAAGTCGTCAAGGTACAGGAAATCCTGAACCCCCTGGGTATGCAGGTAGGCCACTACCACCGAGAGGCATTTGGTGAACACTCGGGGCGCCGAGGAAAGACCAAATGGGAGGGCCTTGAACTGGTAGTGGTCCCCCTGGATCGAAAAACGAAGGTATTTATGGTGGGAAGGGAGAATAGGGATATGCAGGTAGGCATCCTGCATGTCCAGAGCGCACAGCCACTGTCCCAGCAGAAGGAGGGGCAGAAGAGACTGCAAAGAGAGCATTCTGAACCTTTTGTACTCCATGAACAAGTTCAGGGAGCTGAGGTGTAGAATCAGCCTCACGTCTCCTGACTTCTTCGGAACCAGGAAGAAATGGGAGTAATAATCCGTCCCCCGAAGGTGGGACAGGACGGGCTCTATCACCTCCTTCAGAAGAAGGGAGGATATTTCTTCCTGGACCAGAAGGAGGTGTTCTGAGGAGTAAGACGACCTTTTGGGGGAAGGGGGGGGTTTGTGGTGGTTTCTGAAGAAACTCTATTGAGTGTCCTTCTGCTATCAGCTGGAGCACCCAAGTGTCTGAAGTGATCCTCTCCCAACCCGATAGATGGAAGCAGAATCTCCCTCCTACCGGTTCCTCTGGGAGGCCCAAAGGCTGTGGGAGAGGAGAAGAGTCAGAAGGTGTGGGGCAGCACCGCGGCTGAAGCTCCCGCCGCTTTTTTGGGTGGGGGGTGGCTTGGCAGCCGGAGGGGCCTGACATTTGTTGGCCCGCTTTCCCTAAGGTTTCACTTTGGGCCAAGACTGTCTGCAAAAGGGAAGACGCTGAGCCTGAAGGGGCCTGAACATAGAGTCAAAAGACTTAAGTGCAGTACCCTTCTCCTGCAGATCGGTGATGATGTCCCTGACATCGCCATCGAACAGCACTGAACCTCTGAAGGGCGCGTCCTGGATAGCAGAATGCACCTCTAGGACCAAACCTGACACCCAGAGCCAGGCATGACGCCGCAAACCCACAGCAAAAGCCGAGCTCCGACCAGCAGTGTCCACTGCATCATACATGGCACGAAGCATGTGCCGACTGGCCGAACGCGCAGACTGGACTAGGTCAGCCACTTCCTGCTTCGTCTGAGACTCAGGAAAGGAATACCAATTTAATTTCCACCTCACTAAGGATCGTCTTCTGGTAATCCCGCATGTGAGCAACATAGCTCAGGGCCCTGATTCCCAGAGTGGAAAAAGCATAGACCTTCTTCCTGTACTGGTCCAGAAGGCGGGATTCCTTGACGGGTGGAGACGAGCTCAAGTGCTTGGGGTTAGCCGAACGGTTGTGAGCGGCGCTAATCATGACCGAATCAGCTCTGGGGTGTGAATTCAAGGAATCAACACCCTCCAGAGCCTGATATAGCCTGTCCAACTTCCTCGTAAGGGGGGCTAATGCCGAGGGTTGTTTCCAAATAGTGGACACAAGGTCGGCATGAGGCTCGATCCAGGGTGGAACCAGAGTAGGAGCAGTCTCTGGCAGATCCAGGGGCGCAGCGAGTTTTCTACGCTGTGGATCTGGCTCCAAGGATTGCCACTGATGAACAGCCTGGATTTTACACAGCAACTCCAGGAAAGAAGGATCCTTCAGAAGGGACTTCGGAGGAGTCCTTGGCCTGGGCTTGTCTGGAGTGTGTGGCTCGTCGTCCGGATCGGAGCAACCGTCTGAGTCATCCGAGGTCTCTGAGGAGGATGAAGAAGAGAAGGACTCCTACCGGCTCAGGGGAGGAACAGACCCCTTGGGAAACCCTCGGGGAAGTGTATACTCCCCTGCCCTGGAACCGGAGGGCTCGCCTCTGGTGTCAGGAGGGGAGAGAGAGTCTCTTGCCTCCAACGTAGGGGGTCGGAACCTGGTCCAGCGTCAGAAGACGGCTCTTTACTTCCTGGTGAGCTGAGCCTTGGCCTCAGCCCACCAGGAAGCCAGAGTCTCCTTCAGATCCACCGATGGCTGAGGGGGTGTTGGTGGTGGGGGGGTACAGATACTGGGGACATCCGTACGGCGCATATCCATAACCTGACGTTGAGAAGCCCGGCGTCGGGTACTGGGGCACTGTGTACTGCGGCGTTGGGTAGGCCAGTGTCGGGTACTGGGGTGCCGGATACTGCGGACCTGGGTATGATGGTGTCAGATACGACAGAGTCAGATACCCAGGCACCAGGAGCTCTGAAGGAGCAGAAGGCCCTGGGAACAGCCCAGCGGGCGGGCCCGGAATGGGAGGCCCGGCGTAGAGGCGGCGTCCGGCAAGGGGATGTCACCGGGTGTCAGGTAGGCCAGGCGTCGGCATCTGAGGATCCGACATCGGGTCATCGCCCAGCGGGAGGGAGACCCGGCGGCAGCGTACAACATCCTCAGTGCCACCCGGGGAAGAGGGGCTAACATCCCTGGGGTCCAGCAAGGGAGACGCTGGAGCCTCGGAATGCAACGAACATTGCAGCAAGCTTGGGATGACTGATAGTCCCGAAGGGTCTGGCGTCGGCTCTAACGCCAAGTGGCTGTAGGAGGGGGCCAACGTCCGGCTTACCGGCGGGATCCCGGCAGACATTGGAGGAGCCAGCATATGACTTAATTGGACCCTACGCTCGACGAAGGCCACGATGGAGTCGCGGCCTTGGCGGGTGCTTTAGAGGCCGTGCGCTGCCCCGAAGGGTCAGGCGTCTTATCAGCCTTACTCGGGCGGGTGTTGGAGGAGCCAACGTCCAGCTTACCGGGGCCGCTCAAACCAGAAGGCCACACGGTGGCGGGCTTACTGGAAGCAATTGCCTACTTTGACCCGAAGGCTCCCGAGGGGCCCAAGCGCAAGCCCGACAGGAGGGTCGATGCCGCTTGAAGCTCTAAGACGGCCATCGAGAACGGTCCCTCAGAGGAGATGTTACTTGGCATCATGACCCTAGTCGAGGCCGCGGCAAGTATAGTAGAGTCCCGTACCGGTGTTTCTTGCAATGGCCTCCAGAGAAGTAGAGGCCCCTGAGTTTTTCAGCTCCTTTTCCATGCAGGTCATTTTAAGTTTGAGAATGTGCCTCCAGAGACTGCTGCCTCCGCTTTCGGATGGCCGCGTTAAACTGCTGGCAGAGCTGGCACTACTCCACGGGGTGGTCGGGACCTAGGCAAAAAAGGCACTGGGACTGTCCGTCCTTGTGTGGGAGCTGGGCACTGCAGGAATCGCACTTGTTTTTGTGCTCTGAGGGAGTCGGGGACGACATACACGGCAGCTGAGGTAAATGCTGATGAAAACTGGGAGAAATAGTGAAACGAGATGGTAAAACTACTGACGATAGGCTGGAGAAGCAGTGAACTTAACCGCAAGGCACTACACGAGCTAATGGCGGGAAAGAACTGGAATGCGGGTGTGGGGGACCACTCCTTTATACTGACATCGCATGACGCCGGGTCACCTGATGAGGCGGTTCTCGCCAGAGACTGCTAGCTAGAAATTTTCTGGGGTCCTGACGCCTGCCGGCTTCAGTCTTATTTGTAATTACCTACTGCAAGAGCCCTCTCGAAGTAAGATCTTCAGTTCATTGGGGCAGTTTTGGATATGGTACATTGCAGAGCCTTCCTCCCTCCAGACAGAGTGGAGACACTGATCTGTCGGGCTTCCCAAGTGGCTTCTTCCAGGACCATCCCAGCCCGGGAGATCCTTCACCTTCTCAGCCTGATGGCGGCCTCCATCACCACTGTTCCCCTCGCGAGGCTCCACGAGCCACTCAGTGGTCCTTACCGCGTGCAGTGGGATCAACTCTTGGACGACCTGGACCATCCGGTATTGGTCTCCTCAGTGGTTCAGAAGGAATTGCTTTGGTGGAGGATCCTGCAATCTTTCTTTGGGTCTTTCCTTCAGGAACCCAGCTCCCATAGCATCCCTAACCATGGATGCCTCAAACATGGGATGGGAGCATATCTAGGGAGCACCAAGCCCAAGGACTGTGGTTCAGCTTGAAGACTTCATTACATATCAATGTTCGGAGATGAGGGCTGTCCTGTACACCTTACAAGCTTTCCAGACCCTCCTTCCCAAGGGATCACTGCTGGTCCAAATGGACAACATGTCGATAGTTTGGTATCTCAGCAAACAAGGAGGAACCCGCTCGTACCCCTTGTGCAGGGAGGTGATGCGGGTGTGCAACTGGGCGGTCCATTACAATCTTGCCCTTGTGGCTGTTCATGTGCCAGACATTCTAAATGTCCTGGCGGACAGTCTCAGCAGATCTCGGACCCTAGCTCACGAGTGGGAATTATATCAGGAAGTGGTGGAATCCATCTTCCTACGTTGGGTGCATCTGGAAATCGACCTTTTCGCCTCCAAATTCAATGCAAATCTTCCAGTTTTTGCTCATTGCTCCAGGGCATGGTGCTTTCTGGCACAATGCACTGTCTCTTCTTGGACAGGGAAATTTTGCACGCCTTCCTCCATTTCCCATTTTCCAGAGGGTCCTCCTCAAACTTCAAGCAGAGAGGGCAAGATGATTCTCATCGCTCCTCTCTGGCTGAGACAGATCTGGTTCCTGCTGCTGCAAATAGCTTTCAAGGAACCACTGGTTCTACTTCCAGCGACTCACGACCTCCTGACTCGGATCATGGTCGATCACACATCCAAGGCTCAGGACTCTGCATCTTCATGCATGGCTCCTGCAGACACAGCGATATCTCACTTTGGGGTCTCCTCCCGGGTTGCTCAAGTCCTCATCGAGGCCAGAAAACCCTCTACTCATTCCACTTATGCCATGAAGTGGAAACGGTTTTCCATCTGGGCCACCACCAAGGGTTGGAACCCCTTCTCATGTTCTGCCCCTCAAGTCATGGAATACCTCCTTCACCTGTCAGACTCCTGTCTTTCATATCCGTCATTGAAGGTCCACCTTTCGGCTATTTCGGTACCACGAAGCTGAGTGGATGGCAAACCCGGGCTCAGTTGGAAGTCTCTAAAATCTTTCTGAAAGGGATTCTCCATCTGAAACCCCCCCATCTGCAGCCCAACTCCTCCATGGGACTTGAACTTCGTTTTGGAAAAGCTCACCTTTCCTCCTTTTGAGCCAGCTATGAGCTGTGATTTGCACTTCCTTTCCTGGAAGGCGTTGTTCCTGGTTGCCATCATGTCAACTCGGAGGATTTCGGAGCTTCACGCTCTGGTTTGTAAGGAGCCCTATCTGATTTTCCACAGGGACCGGGCGGTCCTCAGAACGAATCCGAAGTTTCTTCACAAGGTGGTGTCAGAAGCCACGCTGAACCAATCCGTAGAGCTTCGTGTATTCTATCAGACCCCCTCCATACCATGGACGTACACTGAATTCTTCGGAGTTACACCCACCGGACTAAAGAATTCTGTAGCTGTGATCAGCATTTTGTCTCTTTTGCCCCTAGATCGAAGGGCAAACCGGTTTCTAAGCAGGGTCTTTCCAAATGGTTAGGTAACTGTATTAGGTATTGTTACCAGAAGTATGAAAAACCTCTGCCAGGTACCATCAGAGGTCATTCTACTAGGGGCATGGCTGCTTCTGCTGCCTTTTTGCGAAATGTCTCTGCGGCCGATATCTGTGCCGCAACCACTTGGAGTTCTGTCCTTACCTTTACCAAACACTACAGTCTGGACATTGCTTCTAGGCGGAGGGCTGGTTTCGGCCTAGCTGTGTTACAGGGCCTTCTGTCCTAGGCTGGGTCCATTCCAGATTCCAGTTTTTCTGTTGGAGTTATTTTTTTTCTCCTCCCTAGTTTCTCTCGGTCTCTCTTTGGAGGGAATGCTTGGGACTCTGTCCTATATGTGATGACCTACTGAAGGAGCCCTCTCGAAGTAAAATAGTACAGTTATGTAGGAACTTACCATAACAGTAGATCTTCGAGAGAGGTTCCTTCAGTAGGTCATATTTTTCCCCTCTCTCCTCCCCCTCATTTTGTTTTTTAAAGGGACTCCAAATCCTGATCGCTTCTGCTGTTAGGCCTCTTCCTGGCGCCAGCGGGAGAACTGGAGGGTGGGCATGGGGACTGCCCACTATATACAGCCACGCTGATGTCAGTCATGTGACATTGGGGAGGGTCCTCATTAGATTGCTAGAAAAGTCTGCCGTGGGTAGCCTGGACGCCAGTCCTATATGTGATGACCTACTGAAGGAAGCCTCTCAAGTAAGATCATGGTTTTGTCCTTCTCAGTGAGACTAACACTAGCATCAGTTATGGACTGAGTGAAATACACTGACTTATTCTTAAAAGCAGCTTTATTTCCTGTCTGCCTTCTTAGGAACAGCTGCCATAATAGCAGGCCTTTGACAAACCACCTCAGACAAGGTCTCCAGGGCAGGCTGGATAAGAGGAATTAAACTGAATAGAATATTAGGCATGTTTAGAAACTCCAGTTGGAGTTGTCTATACTGATCAATGGCTGTTGGCTGAAAATCCAATGCTGAATGCATATTTCTGAGCAGAGCCTCAAAGGAAAGGTCCTCCTGAGGAACAGACAAAAGGAATTGGGTCTGAGTCCTCTGTACCATAAATAGAGCAATCATCCCCATCATGAGAGCTAATGAGGTCATGATCGACTCTCTCTCTCTCTCTCTCTCACCCTCCTCACAAAGGGACAGTAAAGAGGAGGAGGTCATAGAGCTGACAATGCAGTCGCAGACACAGCAACACTGGGCCCGAACCCAGGACTTGAAGGACCAGTGTCAGGAGTGGCATAGCAACCGATACCACAAGCTCATGCAGCGCCACACACGGCACCAGATCAGGCACAGAGGGGCCCATATTAGACATCACACACAATGCCAGACACAGCATCGACAACAAAGACAGCACTGGAGTGACTGGCAGCACCATGGCTGTCCCTGTCAACTGACAGGACAGAGGTGACACCACAAGTGGGACAGACATCGATAGTGCCACTTGCAAGGACCAGGAGACCACTGCCACAGGAACACAGTACAAGGCCCAGCAGCACTCCCTGCAATGCCAGCTCAGCCGACCCTGAGGGAGTCAGGGACCTCCACCAAATGCTACACCACATGAATCAGATGCTGCACCTACTGCTCCATAAGAGCTGCCCAATGAGGACACTGCCCACCAGAGTCCTTCCTAGAAGACAGGGGAAGGCCCTGGGCTGGAGTCCATGACCTCATAGACCTGTATGTCCCTGGTGTCATTGGTGACGAGGGTGGTGGGGACATCTGACACAACGGAAGTTGAATGTCTCATGACAGACCTCACAGCGGGCGCCCTTGACTGGTACCCCTTTTTCCCCTTCTTATCAGAAGAGGAAGAGGCTGAGGTCGAGCAATGCCTGGACCCCAACTCCAAACATGTGTGAGATCAGTACTGCTTCTTTTCATTTACGAAGGACTGTCCCCCTCAAAAAAAAACGCACTGGTCTGTCCATAGTCAGAACCCCTCTCCCAAGAATGGGGTTGATCAGACACAGCCCTACTGTCGGAGCAGCCTGCCTCTTAGGCTCCCTACTTGTCCATGGCCATCAGCTGTTTATATGCGGTAGAGCCAAGAGAGAAACTGAACATATTTTTATGAAAATAAGCTAAACTGACACAAAACTAACAAACTCTAAAATTAAATACTAAAACTGAAGAACTGCATGGTGTCATACAGATGGTGAAGTTCTGACTTCCATCAGGGGAGCAACATCGTAACTTGTGCACACTTGACAGCAGGTGAAACAAAGGAACTCAGGTGGTTGGGGGTTGGTGCCTCTGTATACTAGCGGGCATGTGCGTCATCACGTTACGGCATACATGTGGTGCCTACTGCATTATCAGCCCTCTGAACAGTTCTGGCTCCTGCTGGGTCCTAGCACCTCCATCTCAGGCTCACTAGTGGGAATCAATGGTGACGACTGATTCTTGGAAGATCTGCCACAGTCTCCTGATGTCCTCCACAGTAGGTATTGTCATTTCTTGTCTAGGTTTTCCTGCATGTGTTTGAAGGGAAACTGTGGCTGCTGCACTGGTTGCCCTGACCAGCCAAGAGCAAATGAACTGAACAATGTCTCTTTCTGTTCTTATTACGGATGTTGAAGGCAAAGGCGGTTAGAAGTCCTTTATATCTTTTGCCATCACTTGCATCAAGGTTCTCCAGACAGGACGCCCTGTGCTTTGACCTGGGAATTGAAGATGGCTTGGTAGTTTTGTCAGTCTTCTTGGGTTGAGATGACTGCTGGCAGCATTTTTCAGCCTCTTCTGAATTCAGAGGCCACTGAATGGCAAGTCAATTGTCCAATGCATGCTTTCCACCAGCACTAGAACAACCCTCGGACTGAGACAATTTTTACAGGGGAACACTGCTGTGACACTATTGTAAAAACTGGGACAGACTCAAGTTTAGCTGTCCTCCTTATTTTGCACTTTTTTCCTTGGGGACAGAAAAACTATGCAGAAGTAACAGTTTTCAGAATCATGATCTAGGCCCAAACAGTCAAAACACAGATTGTGGAGACCAGCCTGCCAGCGCAGCAGTAGAGATACCACTTGTGGCCTTGGCAATCCAGGTTCGGTGAGCGAGCCTAGGTTGCTGGAGGACGCCACGGAGAAGGACTGACGCCTGACGGGCTGCCTCCTCTCGGGCAGGGAGGGCCGCGATGTTCCAACTACCATACCACCACCTGGGTGACTCACCAGTGGTGGTCTCAGCCAGGAACAGCAGAAGGAGAGGGTTAGATGTCGACCGAGGGTCTGAGGGAAGGCATGTCTCAGCATGCCTTTGTCTCCCTTTACCCTCCCTGTGTGCCAACATCTATGGGGATGGGACCAGAAAACCAGGAAAAGCCCTACGCCCGGCTCCTGGAGATGGGCCTCGCGCTGCTGACTAGGAGGACTGCAGGAACTCCGAACTGCGCTGCGTTCATCTCAGGTGGGGTAGGGGACCTCCTCTCACCCGGGAGGGGCAATCCAGGTGCTTAAAGGCTTACAGGGGCGGAGGGAGTGGTAGGGAACAATATCCTCCACTTCCAGGTTGGAGAAGCAATGAGGACCCTGAGGAAAGGAGCCACATGGTGTCGGTAAGGGTCATAAATAAATAGTAAAAACACAAATAAAAAACCTACAGATTGTGGTGGTCTGTCCTTGCCAAGAACAATCCACAGGAAAACACTTTTAAAAGCTGTAGGGCCTGTCTTTTTTTGAGCAATTCAGTCATGCCCAACTGATTGAAAACCGTGTCAAAAACATTTTGGGTTTTGCACTTGAATAAAAAGCATAGCGGTTTTGAAAACAAAGCCAAATAGAATTTACAAAATGTATTTCAAACAAAAAACATCATCATAAAAGCATAGAAACACAGAAACAGATGACTGCTTGGCCCACCCAGTCTGCCCATTTTTTGCTACCTATAGTATCAGCACAGACTCAGCTTGATATACAGCTCTTTCTCCTCCCCCCTTCTTTTTACTAAGATTTCCTTGTGCCTATCCCATGCATTCTTGAACCCCACTACTGTTTTCACCCCCACCATCTCAACTGAAAGGCTCTTCCAGGAATCCACCACTCTTCTGTGAAGAACTTCCTCATCTCTCCTGAATCTACCCCCTACCCAGCTTCCATAGCAAGCCCTTGTTCCTGAGCATCTTTTTCTGAAAATACTTCCTCCTGTATGTTATTTACCCTTGTGAGGTAGATGAAGATTTCTATCAGATCCCCTTTCCCTCTCTTATCCAGGGTGTACATATTATGGTCCTTTAGTCTCTCCTTGTAGGGCTCCTGTTCTAGACCTGCACCATTTTAGTTGCTCGCCTCTGGACCACCTCTGCTCTATGTCCTTCCAGAGATGTGGTCTCCAGAACTGGACACAGTTCTCTAGGTGGGGTCTTACCAGCGATCTATACAGTGGCAACACCACTTCCTCTTTCTGCTGATGGTACCTCCCATGTACCCTAGCATCCTACTAGCCCTCCTGAATACTGCCTGGTCACCTTTAGGTAATCAGATATGATCACCCCCAGGTCTCTTTCCTGCTTGCTAGTTGTCAGTATCACACCCATTTGTACTCTCCCCAGTTTTCTGTGCCCTAAGTACATGATTTTGCCCTTTTCACATTGAAACCCAGCTGCCATATCCATGACCACTTCTTGAGTTTTCTCGGTCTCTGCTCATCCTTTCCACCCCCCGGTGTCCACCCTATTGCAGATTTTGGTGTCATCCGCAAAAAGGCAGACCTTCCTTCCAGCTCCTCTACAGTGTCACTTATAAAAGCAGTAAAGAGGGGGCATGGCCAGCAGCCGAGCTTACAGAAGCATTACAACAGAGCTCCACTAAAACACCCTATTTTACTCAAATTTACCGATAAAAACCACTGATAGAGTAATAAAAAATTAAGAGTTTATTAGCAGGCAGTCTACTGAACAAAAAGATACCTTTCTGTGATCGCAACATAATTGTACCTTAGAGCGATAGGCAGAACAAACTGAATGCAACTACGGGTGAAGGAGCCCGGCAAAAAGAACCAAAGTCAACTACTAGCATGGACTCAAGACCGGGGCAGGAGATGAGGTCTCGCTCAACCCCTCTAATGCAGTGCTTATTGAAAGCGATCCAAAGGCTGGATCAAAAGATGGAAGAATACTCTCACAATTTAAAGTGTTGACACTAAGGTGGGCATGTTGGAGGAAGCCACCAATTGCCTCCTCAGCAGCGGTTTCAGCAATAAGAAAAAATAACTCACCTTAGTAATTATATTTCTTCTAATGGAGCCTTGCTGTATTCTGACAATTGCAGTGATTCCCAACCTTTGAACTGCCCCAGAGAACTAAGGGTTAACTTTCCATGCAGGGCATGGAATGCTGAGCTCGAGCTCGGTTGAAGTCTCTGTCTGGGGTGATCTGAACTCAAACCGTCAGATTCTTACGAGCCCAACTAAACTAAAAATTCTATGTGGAAATTGTAAAAGAATTCTACTAGCCAACTGGCTGAAAAGTTTTGGATTCCCAAGGAAGACTCAAGTCAGGAAACCCAAAAACTAAACTCAAAAATAACAATAATAAATAAGCACCCAAACAAAAAGGGAGGAGGGTGCCAGTAACTACACCCTTGGGGTGCAACACTGCACCTGCCCACCCACTTCCCAAAAACAGGTTCTGAGAGGGGAGGGAGGTCAGAATACAGCAAGACTCCATTAGAAGAAATAGGATTACTGAGGTGAGTAAT
The DNA here is from genome assembly GCA_016271365.2 of Neoceratodus forsteri. Classification (NCBI taxonomy): domain Eukaryota; kingdom Metazoa; phylum Chordata; order Ceratodontiformes; family Ceratodontidae; genus Neoceratodus; species Neoceratodus forsteri. The sequence continues at coordinate 1,055,810,021 of CM028130.1, read as the reverse complement.
TTTTTCTTCAAACAACATGAAGTCTTGCTGTATTCTGACAATTGCAGACTACTACAGTACCTCCAAGGAGGAGGGACAGAACCTACTTTGGGAATAGGCTCTGAAGTACTGTTGGCGCCAAACCGAGCATCACTCCTCAGCCTGGATATCCAGAGAGTAATGCTTGGTAAAGCTATGGACTGTTTTCCAGGTGGCTGCTTGACAAATTTCTAGGAGAGGGATATCCCTGGCCGCAGCCAGGGAAGCAGCTGTATCTCTTGTGGAATGAGCCCTCAGGCGTGAGGGTGGAGTTTTTCCCAGTTTTTCATAGCAGAATTGTATACAAGACACAATCCACCTGGCAATAGATCGTTTGGTGGCAGGTTTGCCCTTTCCCACTTCTCCATAAGTGAGGAACAACTGGAGGGAGTCAAACCTGTGACAATTGGTACGCTCTATGTAGTAACTAAGGGCTCTTTTGACATCTAAACTGTATAGCCTCCTCTCTCCTGAGGAAGAATGATCAGTGAAGAAAACAGGGAGAGACATAGACTGGTTTAAATGGAAGTCTGAAACCAATTTGGGCAAAACCTTCTATTGGTTCTAAGGACCACTTTATCCCTATGAAAGGAGATAAAATCAGGTTCCACTGACAGGGCTTGCACCACTGATAAGCCTGGCAGAGGTAATGGCTACCAAGAACACAGTTTTCCTAGTCAAGTACTTAAGCTCTGATGAAGACATAGGCTCAAAGGGGTTGCATAAGCTGAGCAATGCAAAACATTCAAATCCCAGGCAGGGGCAGGGTCTCTAAAAGGGGATTGGTGGAAACAATCCTTTAAAAATTTACAGAACACAGGATGGGAAGATAGTGAGGAAGGTTTCCCACAGACAAAATGCAGAAACAGCTGACAAGGTACCTTGAGAGTAGTTGGTCTGAGGCCTAGACTATTAACATGGACCATATCATCCAGAACCGTAGGCAATTCAGCAGTGTCTGGAGAAATATTCTTCTTAGAACACCAAATGCTGAATCTTTCCATTTGGAGTTGTAAGTCTTCTGGTGGCGTGCTTTGTAGAAGAAGCCTTGAGGACGCCCAGAACCCCTTGGGAAAGATGCAGATCTGCAAACTCTAACTCTTCAAGAGCCATGCCTTGAGATTGAGAGACTGAAGGTTGGGGTACCAAATCCTCCCTGAGAGGATGTTAACAGGTTGTAATTTTGGGAAGAGACAAGGGAAGATGGACTGCTAGGGACAGCAACAGGGGGTGCCAGGGCTGTCTGGCCCAATCTGGAGCAACCAGAATCACCTTGCAAGGTTGAGACCTTATTTTGACTAAAACTTTGAACAGGAGTGGGAAGGGGAAGGCATATAGAAACTTCCCTTCCCAATTCAGAATCAGGGCGTCCAGGGAGACTGAGCCCAAGACTGGAGGCCTGCAACAAAAGAGAGGGAGTTGGTGATTGTCTGGGGCTGCAAAGAGATCTATCTCTGGAGTGCCCCACCTTGAAAAAAATCACTTTCAACACCTGAGGGTCCAGGGACCATTCGTGATGGCCCTGAGAAATCCTGTTCAGTGCATCTGCTAGCACATTGTCCTTGCCTGGAAGGTGAACTGCTACAAGAGAGGCTTGCAGGGAATAAGCCAGGGACCACAACTTCATGGCTTCTGTGCACAAGGCCGTGGACCGAGTGCCTCCCTGCTTGTTGATGTACCACATGGTGGTAGTGGTGTCTGTTCTGACTTGAACCACCTTGTTCTGAACTGACTGTGAGAACGCTTTTAGAGCTAGAAAAACTGCCCTGAGCTCTAGAAGACTGATGTGGAGAAGGGATTCTTGGGGGACCACAGGCCCTGGGCAGTAGGACCCAGGTGGGCTCCCAGCCCAGAAGAGAAGCATCCGTGGTAAGGACCACTGAACAAGGCTGAGCAACAAAGGAATACCTTGCCTTAAATTGTGCTGATCCTGCCACCACTGGAGGCCTGGATGAAGGTTGGAGTCACTGGAATGAGTTTGGTAAGGGAGTCCTTTCTCTGAGACCAGAAAGCTCTCAGGTGGAACTGAATATCCCTCATCTGTAATCTTGCCCCTTGGACCACTGCTGTTGAAGCTGACATGTGGCCCAAGAGCTGGAGGAAATGCCTTGCTGGTCGAGATACCTGAAGGAAGAAGCTAGTTCCATAACAGCCCTTGCCCTTTCTAGAGGAAGAAAGGCTCTTGCTCTGTCAGTTCTTGTCAGTTCTGCCCCTATAAAGGTAAGGAGCTGGACTGGTTCGAGAACTGACTTGGGAAGGCTGAGAAGAAATCCTAGGGAAATGAGCACTTGCTGGGTCACTTGCAGGTGAGACTTGACTTGGTCTAGAGACTGACCCACTAATAGCCAATCGTCCAGATAAGGAAATATGGAAATCTTTTGCCTTCTTAGAAAGGCAACTACTACTGCCAGGCACTTTGTGAAAACCCTTGGAGCTGAGGTTAGGCCAAAGGGCATTGCTCTGAACTGGTAGTGGCCTGAGGGCAACTCGAACCTGAGGTACTTTCTGTGGGAGCATCTGATGGGAATGTGAAAGTAGGCATCTTTGAGGTCCAGGGAGGCTAGCTAGTCCCCTGGCCTTAGAGAGGGAAGGATTATTCCCAGAGTTACCATTCTGAACTTTGGTTTTAAAAGATGTTTGTTCAGATATCTTAGGCCCAGGATGGGTCGCCACTCCCCAGTCTTTTTGGGGGTCAGGAAGTACCTGGAGTACAGTCCTTTGCCCCAGTGTAGGGCAGGTACTCTTCTCTATAGCTCTTAAAGCTAGGAGAGAAGAAACCTCTGCCTCTAGGGCAAGGGTTTCTGAAAGATTTGCAGGTGGAAAAGATCTGGCTCTCATCTTTGGAAATCTTTTGACGCTGAGATCCAGTCCCTGGCTTACCACTTCCAGGACCCACTTGTCTGATGTAACAGACATCCAGTCCTGGACAAAGTAAGCCAGCCTGCCCCCTACTGGAGTAGGAGAGTCGACACGGGCAGACCCATCAGGGTGTCTGCTTGGCAGGGGCTTTAGGCTGAGGAGTGGATGCAGGCCTGCTCATCCCCCTTCTGCCTCTCCCTCTGAAGAACCCCTCTGGAAAAGGAAGAAGAAGAGGCCTGTGCTTGGTAAAAAAGCCTTTGAAAAGGCCTGCCCCTGCCCTGCTGCCTTTGAGGAGTTGCCTGCCTTCCTTGGCCTGCGACCTCTGTAAGTGGTCCTGTACTCATCCATTTTTTCATGTAATTCTCGGTCTGCTCCCAAACAGAGAATTACCCACTACAGGAAAATCCATAGCCTTAGCCTGTGTCCTGCGAAAGGCTAGTACATCTGAGCCAAGCCATCCTCCGAAGAGCCACAGATGAAGCCATGACTCTTGATGAGACATCATTAGAGTCCACAGCAGCATGAAACTGAACCTTAGATGCCTCAATCCCATCTGCAGCCACCGCCTCCAGCTCCTTGGCTAGCTGGGGGGGGGGGTCCTGTTTAGCCAGTGCCAGTGCCAGTACAGTGTCCCACCTGGACTTCTGGTACCTGGCTGTACAGGCCATGTAATTCGCCTGCCTGGGTTCCAAAGAAGATGCCATGTACTGCTTCTTTGCCATGGCATCAATCTTCCTGGAGTCCTTGTCAGGGGTTGTGGCCAAGGAATATTTGCCTTTTCACAGGCAGCAGCCTGCACTACCTCAACATGGCTGCATTGTTGATATAAGAACTCCGTGTCTGAGCCTGAGAGTGTATACCTCTTGTCCATTCTTTTATCCAAAGGAGGTATAGTGTTAGGAGACTAAGATTTGTTGTGTCTGTTTCCCAAAAGATTTATGGAGGGGAATAGACAGTCTCCTGGACTCTGGGATATCCATCATCTCTACATAATCAGGCTCTTCTTGATCTTCCACAGCCTCCTCCATAGGAAGCTGGAGGGTTTCAGCCACTTTTCTGTAAAACATAAAGTGGGAAGGGACTCAGAAAGCCTAGGAGGGAAACACCCAATGGTCTGTCTGGGGAAATGTCCGGTTCCACAGGCACATCCAGACCTTCATTTACTTCATAATCCTCAAATTTCCTTCCTCTTCAAACTCTGGTTCATAAAATCTTTAAGGGTATACTCTGAACTGGGGAACCAAATCAACCGAACCCTGCCAGAAGAAGCCGGATCGGTTGGAACCGGACAGAGTGATTCCACAATCTGAATCGCCTGGTTATCTCTTCGGCAGTCAGAACATGAACCTCTGGATCCGAACCGCCGATTTATCTTTTGCGCTTTTTTGTCGAACCGATCCTCAGAATCGGCTCTCTTTGCCCGAAAAGTATGGCCCTGGTCAGAGGGCATTCTTCTGGTTCGGTCGAAACCGAACCAGGCTGGCCATCCGGGTCAGCGGACTCCTCTGCCTCCTTTTCCCTCAGTCTACCTAATCTCTTCTCAAGGGTAGATTTGGAACATTTTACATTTGGCAGTCTGAATCAAGGTGGTCAAACCCCAGACAATAAACAGGTGGTGTGGGGATCGGCCTTGGCAAAGTCCTCCCCACACTCACTGCAGTGTTGAAGCCCAGTGGGCCCGTTTTTTTTCTTGGGTTCCTCAGACATGGCCAACCTAACTAAACTTACCCTTTTTTGGCACCCGCCAGGCAAGACCCCCTTATCGGTTCCTAACCATGTCACGGGTATTGGAAAAAAACGGTTAAAACACGTTTTTTTTTTTTTATTAGAACCGATAAGAACCGGTAACCACACACTAAATATATCAAAATTCACAATCAAATGGTCGGTTCAGTCGAACCGACCGCACTTTTACAAATTCTACACAGAAATAAAGAACAATTCCTATCTAGTACTCACGGCATCACAGACAGAGACTGAACCGACTATGCAGAAACTTTTTCGGTTTAAACCGACGAAAAACTGAAAACTTTAACCGACTTCGAACTGAGCTGAAGGAGAAATCTCCGGAGTGACCGTTCAGTGAGGCGGAGTAAAGAATCTGACGGTTTGAGTTCAAATCACTCCAGACAGAGACTTCAACCGAGATCAAGCTTCAGCTCCCATGCCCTGCATGGAAAGCTAACCCTTAGTTCTCCAGGGCAGTTCAAAGGTTGGAAATCACTGCAATTGTCAGAATACAGCAAGACTTCATGTTGTTTGAACTGTTTCAACAGGTCTGACCAAGGAGAATGTGGTCCTGCAACGATGGCTAGAGAATGCTGCCAGTGCTGCTCATGTAAGGATCCTGGGAATACAGGAGGGGCTGAGGAGAAGAACCCTTACCTTTTCTACACACTTTTTCAGAGAGGTACTGCAACTTCAGGAAATGGTCACCATTCAAAAGGCTTACAGAATCAGCCCACGTGGCGGCGTGAAACCACGCAGCACCTAGAACTCTTCTTGTTGTGCTGGTGTCTGTGAAAGACAGGTGACTTAATAATAAATGTGCCAAACAACGAGCTCCACTGAGCTGGGAGGATGCATCTGTCCACATTTTTCCGACCTGAATTTTGCTACAAGGCAGCGTTGGAAAAGTTTTGATGGTACTTAGGCCCGCCTGTGTCAGTTAGGAGTCCATCATGTACTCTAATGCCGGCCAGTCTAAGGGTAACCTACGGGGAGAAATCCTACCAATTTAATGAACCAGAAGCAGCATCTAAACTCCTGGAACATATAGAAAGGGAATTCTCGTTAAAAAGGAGAACATTCCAATAACGATTCTGGGGACAGTGAGTAAAGACTGTTGGAGCTTAAACTTTAACTGCAAAATCTATTAGCCATGGAAACTCTGGATTTGCTTCAGTGCTGTTTGCCCTAAAATAATATTGTGGGGTAAAGCTGAAGTTTTTTTCTCTTTTGAAGGCTGAAGCTGGGGCACAGTGGACTAAGTTATGTGACTGTCTCCCAAGGCATTCTTCATTAGATTTGATGGGTGCTTATGGAATCAACAGATGGTTGACTCATGAAGTGCAGTTTAACAATTTAGGTTACAAATATGTTAATGGTATCTGCCTATGATGTTTATTAAATGAAAGCGGTTTTACTAATGTTATTGGTGTGTTAACTCTCTATTAGAGTTGTTATTAAGGGTGGATGGATGGGCTATTGCTTGGAGGAGACTCTGTTTAATTATATAAAAGTATACCGAATATGGATAAGGGATATTCTACCCACATGTAGTGTGTTCGATAATATCAATTAAGATGTGATGGTTTTCCCTGCTCATGGCAGTTATGGCCTGTGTAAATTGTTGATATTGGGAATTATTAATAACACTGTATATAAATGTTTACCTTTTCGTGCTGTAACATAATTTAGGGGCCTTTGATATCCTTTCTGTAATAATGTTGACATGCATTACTAGTAATGAAACTGCATTTCTGGAACCTATCTAAGAAGGTAGAGTACTGTGCATCTCATACAGCTAAACCAATAAAAATACAGTAAAAAAAAAAAAAAAAGAATTAAAGAGGACCAGTCCCAGCTTTGATCTCTGAGGCACCCCGCTGATCACCCTCCCTCCCTTCCCACCACCCTCTGTCACCTAACCCCAAACCAATTTCTTACCCAGTTTACCACCTTTGGAGCCACATCTAAGCTACCCAGCTTGCTTACCAGTTTCCAATGAGGAATGGTGTCAAAAGCCTTACTGAAATCTAGGTAGGCCATGTCCACCACTCACAGAAACATAGAAATTGACGGCAGATAAGCATTGCTAAGCCCATCCAGTCTACCCATTTTCCTGCCTACTGTAAAAGCCACAGACCCTACCTGATCTCTGACTTTACCTCCTCGCTCCTGTTGCAAGGATCCCTATGCCTGTCCCATGCATGTTTGAATTCCCCACTGTGTTTGCCCTCACCACCTCCGCTGGGAGTCTATTCTGTGCATCCACCACCATTTCCATGAAGTAATACTTCCTCATGCTACCCCTTAGTCTGTCCCCTTCCAACCTCATGTCATGCTCCCTTGTTCCTAGACATCTCCTTTCTGAAAGCTGCTTGCCTCTGGTACCCTATTTATGCCATTTAGATATTTGTAGGTTTCTATCATATCTCCCGTCTCTCCTCCAGGGTATACATATTGAGGTCTCCCAGTCTCCCCTCATATGACTTTTGGTGCAGGCCCTGCATCATCTTTGTTGCCCTTCTTTGAACTGCCTCCACCTTGTCCATGTCCTTATGGAGAGAAGACCTCCAGAATTGGACACAGTATTCCAAATGAGGCCTCACCAATGATCGGCACAGTGGCATCACAACCTCCTTTCTTCTGCTGGTGACACCTCTCCTTATGCACCCTAGCACCCCACTGGCTCTACCCACAGCCTTGTCACATTGTTTGGCCACCTTTAGGTCATCAGATATGATTACCCCCAAATCCCTTTCCTGTTTGGGGTTAGCAGTATCCCCCCCATCATGTAATCCTTCCCCGGGTTCTTGCGCTCAAATGCATGATTTAGCACTTTTTTGCACTGGATCTCAGCTGCCACACTCTAGACCATTCCTCCAGTTTACCTAGGTCCCTTAGTGTCATCTGCAAAGAGGCACACCTTTCCTTCTAGCCCCTCCGCAATGTCACCTACGAAGACATTAAACAGAACTGGCCCCAGGACTGATTCCTGTGGCACCCCGCTGGTCACCCTCCTTTCCTCAGATTCAGCTCCATTTACCATGACTCTCTGTCTTCTATCAACCAGTTCCAACCCAGCTTACCACCTTGTGACACCCTCCAAAGCTGCCCAGCTTGTTCACCAGTCTTCTAAGTGGAATGGAATCTAAGGCCTTACTGAAATCCAGGTAGGCCATTCCCACCCCCACCCTAGTCTAATTCCTTTGTTACCAGTCAAATCAGGAAGTATAGTTTACAATAAATAGCAATTTAGATTAGTTCCAGGAACTGCTTGGAACCAAGAAAGTACTGTAAGAACTATAATACTATAACAATTACATAAGACTAACTGAACTAATGTACAGTACTGAACTACTTAATAAAATTATCATTTAATTATTATGTTGATAAATAACTGTTTATTAATTTAATAAAACTTTGCCACAATGACTAGGATAAGACTTTGGGGCATCTGAACTCTTCAGTGGAGAAATAAATCTGACATTAGAATCTCAGAAGAAGTGTGACCACAGTGCAGAGCAGAGTCTGAATATTCCAAATTTCATCACCCAGCCAACAACTCAGGACTGAGATTGCTGCAGACTGTATCACATCAGTAATACATTCTTGTTGCTAGAAAGAACTGATGAGGATAAGACCCACCCACATTATACAGGCAGTGCTGATGTACGATGTCGGCCACATAGCAACGTGGGCAGCTTCAGCTGTAAAGGCCTCCCCGGGGTCCTGACATCAATGGCTTACAGTCAAATAAGTGTGACTCTATGGAGGAGATATCCTCAAGGATGATTAAGATCTCAGCTGTCCCTGCCTGAGAGAGAAGCATTCCTGAATGCAAAGGTAGTGCGTTGGTACCTACATTTATCTTGTTTGGCTTTGGAGTTTGGATATCTGCTGCAAAGCTTGGTTTCACGGCCTCTTTAACCACAAATGTATCTGGAAGGAAAAAGAAAACCAGTTGAGAAGAAAAACATATTTAGTGAAGTAATGCTGCTTCTCAGGGATCCATCAATGAGCCTTACAAAAGTGCGTCTGTCCACAGGCCTGTGCTACCAGGACATGGCTTTTATGCTAATTTTGGAACTTTGACACAAGTTCAAACTCAGCACTGTGGTCACGCTCCCCCTACTGACTTAACACCAGATTTGTTTCTAGAGCCTGGGGCAGTGACCACCTCGACTATCCAAATGACTAAATTTGTTTTCAAAAAATGTTTCAAACCCAAATAAATTACCAGTTAAAATTTGTCACGAAATGAACACAACAATAACATTTTGTGAAACTTCAACACAGAACTGCTCAAGCAACCACAGGATAAGAACCAATTATTGTGTGACCCTATTTTAAGTTTTTTAATGGGGGGGGGGCAAAGTAAGTGTTTGTAAGACTCACTGATGAATCCCTAAGAAGAAACAACATTACTATAATGAGCATTTTTTTTCTTCTAACAACAGGAATCCATCCATGATTTGGGAGGATAGTTCTAGAACATTGGTGGGCAACCTGTGGCCCGAGAGCCACATGCGGCCCCCAGGGGTTAACCTGCAGCCCCCGCATCCATCCCATAACATAACTTTTAATGCCGTTTATAACTTTTAATGCTGTTTCCAGTCTTTTAAATAAATGTTATTGCATTCTAATGTAAAATTTCTGCTTGATACTGAGGCAAAGGGGGTCTTGTGGAGTCTTGTGGCCCTTGGGGGTTTTTGAGGGCTGCATCTGCAGCCCTCTGGTTATCTTAGGTTGCCCAACACTGTTCTAGAACCTAGTTAGGAAAAGGTTCTACAAGACTGCAGTGCCAAACTGACATCCTTCTTAGAGTGTATGTCCAGACAACGATGCTTTGTGAACATGTACACTGTTTTCCATGTAGCCGATTCAACATTTCTTAAAGGGGAATGCCCTTTGTGGCTGCCACAGAGGCAGTGGTGCATCTTGTGGAATGTGCCCATAAGCCTCTCAGAAGTTCTTTGGTAACCTTCTCATAACAGAACTGTATGCAGGAGACTATCCAACAAGAGACAGTCTTCCTGGCAACTGGGTTACCTTTGTCAAGCTTGCCATAGGTAGCAAAGATCTGTGTACTAGCAGACCGGACATCCCGGTCCATATGGTAGCCTAAAGCTTGTTTTACATACTGGTGCAGCTTTTGCTGACCTGTACTGGAGAATTCAGGAAAAAAAGTAACATGAAGGTTCACTGACTGATTTAGGTGGTATTCAGGGACATTACTTTAGGTAGGAATTTTCTATTGGTTCTAAGACTACCCTTATCAATGTGGAACATAATGCAGTCTGGATCTGTGCAAAGGATTTGTAGTTTGCTAACCCTCCTAGCAGGTGTCTACAAGGAAAACTGTTTTCCAAGTTAAATATTTTAACTCTTCTGTACACAAGGGCTCAAAGAGGGCTTCCATCAGCTAGGCAAGACAAATGTTCAGGCGATGAAGGAAATGGTTCCTCTACAGGAGGGTGCAGGTGACAGAGGCCTTGAAAACCTTTAGACACAGGTTGGGAGGAGAAAGATTTGTTTCTGCCTGTTGATGTGTTGGCTGATACAGCTGCCAGGTATACTTTCAAGGTTGGAAGTCTCAGACCTAAGGACTTAGATGAACTAGGAAGTCCAGAACTGTGAACAGTCCTGCCTGCACTGAAATTGTCTTTCTAGGGAACACCAGTATGAGAATCTCTTCCACTCACAGGAAAGGAAAATTACATATCTACCGTAATTTTGATCTTTCTGTGTATCTTCACCATTCATCAATACTGGGTAATGGCTCCAGAGCTAGGACCCCACAGGAGACTTTTTTTCTAGGGGCAGAGTTGACGAAGGGGCGCCACCACCCTCAAGGCCAACGTTCTATGTGGCGCTCGTGGGTTGGCCATTAACTGCTGTCGACTCTGCCCTCGCCCCAGTTCTGAGATGCCAGAGAGAGAGGAAGAAAGGGATGGAGGGGTGGGGCAAGGGAGCCCAAGGGAGACACAAAAGGAAAGGATATAATAACTAAAAGGAGAAATAAACAACAGAGGACAGGAAATAGACAGAGATAGCCTAAGGGATTGGGAAAAAAGGGCCCCAATCTCTGGAAGACAAGAGGTAGGGATGGGAAAGGGAGGATAGAAGAGGGAAAAGAAATGATGGGAGGGAAGGACCCCGCTCCTGACTGATGCGGATCTGGACCTTGAAGAGAGAAGATTTTAACCACTTCAGACTGCAACAGTAGGCAAAAGCCTGGACTGCTTCACAAGCTGTAGACAGCCCCACAGGAGCAACATTTTTAGTGGACATAGAGGTCGATAGAGAGACAAGGTAGCGGGTCCCTCTCTCCCACCAAACTAAGGAAAACTCCAAAAGGGAAAAAAACTAAACTGAAGAAGGGAAGGGGTAGCCTCAAAGGGACACTTAAAATAAACAGAATTAAGGGCTGGAGAGGGGGGTACTCAGGAATCTCTCGCTCCCTCGCCCCCACCCCGGACTTCAAGGGGGTGGAGGACCGAGCCAAAGACAAGGAAGGGAGGGAGGGAGAGAAGAGGAGATCTCCCCAGACCCCCACAGGAAAGAACTCCTCCCCGCATATCTCCAAGAGTCCCCTTCCTCCTGACCACAAGGGAAAGGAGGGCGAGGAGGGAGTTGATAAAACAAAGACACACAGGGTAGGGGATTGTCCATGGACTGAGGCCCAAGGGGAAGGTGGGTAGGATTTAGTGATGAATGGTGAAGATACACAGAAAGAGCAAGAATTACAGTAAGTACATAATTTTCATATTTTATCTGCGCAATCTTCACCTTCATCACTACTGGCGAGTACCAAGCCCCCATGCAGGTGGCCCACACGTCACCAAGGGACTGAGTCCCTTGCCTCCAGTGGGGTGTACACCAGTGGGAGAACCCTACAGGCTTGGAGAGGCCTGAGACAGGTCTGGGTGAGACAGGAACTCCCAGTGGGAGAGGGAAGGTGCCCTGAAAGCTGCCATCTCACTCTACGGGGGAAGAGATGGGTTTTCTGGAAGGCGGAGGACATTACTCTATGCCGGGCCATGGATGACAACCGGGACAGTCGAAGCCATGCCGTCCGCTAGTGCAGATCACTGTCCCTACTATCCTGGAGGCTACCTCACTGGCATCGTAAGACGCCCTTGCCTGATGCCTTGCAAGCTCCAGGCCTTGAGCAGAGAGGGCGATGGCTTGCCCGGTTTCCTCCAAATCAGGCAAGAAGTTGTCCTAGCCTGGACCACAAGAACCTGTCATAGGTAGCATAGTGGGCCTGATGAGAAGCTATGCAGAGGAGAATCCATGCCGAGTAGAACGTTGTCCTCTCCCAGAAATCAAAATCCGCAGAGTCTGAGTCTGGGGATGGTCATGGTGTGGGGTTTGAAGCCCAGAGGGGGTGACCAGGCATGTCAGGCCTGAAGAGGGGTGAGGCATAGTTCCTGGAGGCCCCAGGGGAGCGCAATACTTCTATCAGAGGTTCCTTGGGGCTGGGACAGTGGAAAAGGGATGCTGTCAGAGCTGGAGTGATGCATCCCAGAAGGGGACAGGCCAGGCAGGAACCACGAGGTTGGCCGCACTGTATTCACCTAGAAAGGCACGCGTCACTCAGTCAGAATTGCTTTCAGAGGATGGGGTGAGGTGGAGCTCAAACATCCTTGAGAGGAAGCGCTAAGAGGTGAGAACAGCTGCTGGGGAAAGATGGACAGAAAGTTCCTTTCCCTCAGAAGAGAGAGAGAAATGAGGAAGCGGACGAATCCGGAGATGCACAGTCAGGCTGCACGGGAGCGCAGTGGAACACCTGCTCGCCCATGGCACTAAGGTAGGAAGGGAAATGTGCAGCTGAAGCCCTGAACTGCTCCCAGGTCAGGGGCCCCCTAGGACCGGAAATACCTGGGAGAGGAGGAGGAGTAGGCAGAGACATGGGGGGGGCCAAGCACCTAACAGAAGGAGCATGGACTCTGCCTGGGCAAGGGGATCAAGCGGATGCTCCCAACAGGGAGGGAGGGAGACACTGTGGTCCCAGCAGACAAAAGCCGTTCAACCGGGTCGGAGCAGCTAGAACTGTGCCCGTGGGAAGAATCCCCCCTGTGAGGTGACCAGGACCGTGTGAGCCCAGAAGGATTGCCCTTAACCTCCAAAGTGGAGGCCCCTCTTGAGGAGTGTTCAGGGGAAGGGCGAGGGTCCGCACTATGGCTCCTCCCAGAACCCGGGCGGGTCCCACGGAGGGGCGGCTGCACCAGACCCTGTTCCCTCGACTTCTACGACTCCAAAAGGGCCCTCTTCCTCACTACCACCAGGCTAGGTAACTGGCAACCCTTAGCTGACCCCAGAGAGTGTACCCAGGGTGCAGCACCCTTCCCCTCCTGGGGTGCCCCAGTGTCCCAAACTTGGACTGTCCAGGCACACCAAAGAAGGGGGTACCCCAAATGAAGGGACAGACATACCTGTGGCTCCGGGCTGCACAGCAGTGACTACCTGGACAACTGCCGGCTGGTCAGTCTCACTGACCCCAGAACCAACAGGATCCGTCCGATCCAGAGAGAGAAGCTGAGTGGGCGCCAAGGTGCTGGACACCTAACAACCAGGGGATTCAGAATAATCTAGAAGCCAGTCCGGATCAGACCCAGAATCCCCCAAGGAGGAGGCAGATGAAGAGGTCCAATGACAGACAACTCCTCGATCCCTGCCAGTTCCGGGACCGTGAGCCACGCTGCCCTCAGTCCCAGCACAGCGAGCGGCACTGCACCCGGTGCCGCACCCTGGCACCGTGATCGCACCGGAGTCAAAGTGGCACCAACTGCGGTGCCACCCTGTCCCCAGCGCCTGAATGGAACAGAGGACAGAAACGCACCGACCCCAGTCTCGTGTCACAAGCAGCCAAAACCAGAAACCGTCCCGAAAACCTGTTCCGCACCTCCCATTGTGCCACCCTCCTCCCCACTGGCACTGCAAACGGTGTCAGAGGAAGAACGGCGCCAAGGGATGGCCCAGTGTTGTCCACGGCACCACCTGGGGCCCCAGTGCTGCGACACCGGAGCCAAGGGCGGCACTGACACACAGTGCAGAGGACGATCTCGGCCCAGGACAGCGGGCCCCAGAGGAGCCTTCACTTCCAAAAAAACAATTGCTGATGTAAATGGCTGTCACTCCACAGACGGAAGAGTGACCAGCGGGGTACCACAGGGATCAGTGCTGGGACCGATCCTATTCAACATCTTCATCAGTGACATTGCGCAGGACCTAGAAGGCAGAATTTCACTGTTCGCTGATGACACAAAGCTCTGTAACAGAGTAGACACACCAGAGGGTGTAGACAGAATGAGAAGGGACCTGCAGAAACTTAAAGAATGGTCAGGGGTTTGGCAGTTGAAATTCAATGCTAAGAAGTGCAAGATAATGCACATGGGGCACAAAAACCCTGGCACAATATATCAGTTAGGGGTGAGGATATAGCATGCACCAAGCAGGAAAGGATCTTGGGGTTATCATCTCTGATGACCTCAAGGTAGGGAAACAGTGTGACAAGGCAGCAGGTAAAGCAAATAGGATGCTGGGATGCATAGGCAGGGGCATCACCAGCAGGAAAAGGGAGGTCATAATTTCACTATACAAGACACTAGTGAGGCCCGACCTGGAGTACAGTGTACAGTTCTGGAGACCTTACCTACATAAGGATATAGACAGGGTAGAGAAGGTTCAGAGGAGGGCAACAAAGATGGTGCATGGATTGCATCACAAGTCCTATGAGGACAGGTTGAAGGAACTGAACATGTACTCCCTGGAGGAGAGGAGGGAGAGAGGGGATATGATAGAGACATACAAGTATCTTACAGGGAGGAACAGGGTGCAGAAATACACTATTTTTAAGCAAAAAGATGTTCCAGGACTAGAGGGCATGGGATGAAGTTGGAGGAGGACGATTCAGAGGAAATGTGAGGAAGAATTTCTTCATAGAACGGTAGTGGACAAGTGGAACACCCTGCTAGAGGAAGTGGTGGGGGCTGAAACAATCACGGGATTTAAAATGCATGGATAGACATAAAGGAATTCTGGAGGTCAGGTAAGGGCAACAGACTTCTAGGAAAACGAAACTGAACTTACAAGCTCAAATGGGCAGACTGGTGGGCCATAGGCCCTTATCTGCCGACACCATCTATGCATCTATGTATCTATGATGTGATGCCTCCCTGCCCGCCCCCAAGAGTGTCAAACTGGGCCTCCTGCACTGTGGAAGGAGCCCCTGCCAAGGCGAGGCTGAAACTGGCGGAGGCCCTTCTTCACGGGTTGAGAAGAGCACGGCCAACTTAAATGCGTAACTTGAGAACTCAGGCGTCCACTTAGAAGCAGGCATTGCAGCTGCCCATGTCATGGGCCAGGCCAAGGCAGGAAAGACAGCAGTCATGCTGGTCTGAGATGGAGTAAAGGCGGCCACAGGGACACTGACACATAAGTGGCCGCCCAACGATTTTGTCCCCAGGACAAGGCATGACTGAATGACAAATCAACACAAAACAGTACTCAATGTCACTTAAGAAAGGAACGGTCTTACCGGAGCCGTAGAAGTGGCATCGATTAGTTGGCGAAACAGAACCGAGACAATTATCACAACAAACTAGGCCGCAGGAACTAGGCTGCAGAAATGTAACTTGCTAGTAGCCTCCTCACGCAGGTCCTTGCTCGACAGCGGAGAAGAACAACCGCGTGCGCGGAGTCGACAGCAGTTAACGCCAACCTAAGTAGTGCCATGCAGAATGTCAGCCTTGAGGCTGCGCCTGGGGGTCTCCCACGGATCGTAGCTCTGGGGCTACACCAATAGTGATGAATGAAGACTGGACAGATAAGATTATGCTTTCCTTGGCTGGTTTCCTGAAACCTTCAGACCACTTCCTCTGACAGATTCAAGCCAGAAAATTCTAGCTGTTCAAGAACTATGCTCTCCGTGCAGTGTTTTGAGATCTGGGAAGGTTATCTTGCTCTGGGACAGATTCAAACAGTTGTATTTTAATGACTGGTTGAATGGAGTCTTGCAGGGCAGGTCAGCAGCATTGAGCACTGTGCTTGCCTGGTCCAGTCTGGAACTATCAGAATCATTGCTGCTGGCTCCTACTGAGCTTCACGAATACCCTCTGTAGAGGACAAATGGAGGGAGGCATACAGAACTCTCCCTGTCCAAGTCAGGTCAAGGGTGTCCTCTGAGACTGTACCTAAAAACTCTGGGAACCAACAGTTCCTTCAAAAGGAAGACGATCTATTTCTGAAGTACCCCATCTTCTGAAAACTGAAGCCAGCACTTGACAGTTCAGGACCAATTTGTGGTTTCCTAGCAGATTCTGCTTAAGAAGTCTGCCAGCACAGTATCTTTGCCTAGCACAACAACTGGTACAACAACCCACAAGAGAGAGGGCTATCCTAGATATAGTACTGACTAACAGGAAGGGATCACAGATCTCCAGGTAGAAGGACACCTGGGGCCAGTGACCATCACATGGTATGGTTCAATTTGGCTACTACATCTAAATCATCCCATTCCAAGGCAAAATATGGGACTTCAGAGGAGCTGACTTTGATAAGATTGCCAACAGAGTTAAGCTAGCCCTGGCAAAAAGAAACACAGGTGAAGGATACAGGCAAAGTGGGCAAGCATTAAGGATGCAATACTTGAAGCAACATCCCACTGTGTTAGACAGAAAAGGAAGTGCAAAGAAGAAGGAAACCACTTTGGTTCTCAAATACAGTAGCAGAAAGGTCAGAGACCTTCAGGAAATATAAGGGAACACAGCGGGATAAAGATAGGGAGGCATACCAAACTGCCCTAAGGGAAGCAGGGAAGGCAGTAAGGCAGGCAAAGTCCCAAACTGAGGAAACACTAGCACGAACAGTAAAAGAAGGTGACAAGACTTTCTATAGATACATTAGTGAAAGGAGAAAGTCCAGAGGGGGTATTGCTAAGCTCAATGGAGAAAAGTGGGCACGTGAGGAGGAGGACCCTGTAAAAGCACCTATCCTAAATAGATACTTTTGCTCAGTATTTACTGAAGAGAAGGTAGGGCAGGGCCCACAGCTCAGCACCATGGACACAGGGAGGGGAGGGAGGTGAGCACTACTCCCTTCACAAAAGAAAGGGTCCTACAAGAGCTTGCTAAGCTCAGGGTGGATAAGGCAATGGGACCTGATGGCATACATCCCAGGGTACCTAAGGAGCTAAGGGTGGAACTAGCAGAGCCATTAGCAGAACTGTTTAGTGAGTCTCTGAGCACAGGAGAGGTCCCAGAAGACTGGAGAAGGGTCATGTGATCCCGCCTCCACAAAGGTGGTAGCAGGGAGGAGGCAGGGAACTACAGACCAGTCAGTCTTACCTCAGTAGTGGGCAAGATTATGGAGGCACTCCTTAAGGAAAGCATAGTGCAACACCTGGATCCATAGGGGCACAGGATCCAAGACAGCATGGGTTTACAAAAGGAAGGTCCTGTCAAACTAATCTCATAGATTTCTTTGACTGGGTAACCAGAGTGGTGGACCAAGGGAGCAGTTGATGTCACTACCTTGACTTCAGTAAAGCTTTTGACACTGTTCCACATAGAAGATTGATAAATAAGCTGGGTAGGCTCGGGTGGGTGAGAAATTAGTCAACTGGGTGGCAAACTGGTTGACGGGCAGAAAACAGAGAGTGGTGGAAATGGTATACAATCAGAAGAGATGCAAGTCACAAGTGGGTACCTAGGATCAGTCCTGGGGCAGTCCTCTTCAATATCTTCATTCGTGACCTTGCAGATGGACTAGAGGGTAAGGCTTGTCTGTTTGCAGATGACACCAAGATCTGCAACAGAGTAGATGATCCAGATGGGGTAGGCAGAATGAGAAGAGATCTGGATAAACTAGCAAAATTGTCAGAAGAGTGGCAACTGGGATTTAATGCAAAGAAGTGCAAGATCATGCACATAGGGAAGAGAAACCCTGAAGCCACCTATAGGCTGGGAGGGGAGTTGCTGGCAGTCACAAAGGAAGAAAGAGACTTGGGCATCATCATCACTGATGACCTGAAATCATCCAAGCAGACCTCTAAAGCAGTAGGTAAGGCTAGGGGGATGTTTAGAGTGTGTAAGTAGGGGTATCACAAGTCGTAAGAGAGAGGTAATAATCCTCTTTACAAGACACTGGTTAGCTCCCATCTGGAGTACTGTGCAGTACTGGAGGCCACACCTTCACAAGGACATTAACCAAATTGAGGCAGTCCAGAGAAGGGCAACCAAAATGGTGCAGGGACTGCATCAGAAGACATATGAGGACAGATTAACCGAGCTCAATATGTATACCCTTGAACAAAGTAGGGAGAGAGGTGATATGATCGAGACATTCAAACACCTTAAGGGCATTAACAAGGTGAAAGAGTCTAACATGTTTAAATATAATTAAAATAGCAGGACAAGAGGACACAGCATGAGATTAGAGGGAGGCTGATTAAGGGGGAATGTGAGGAAATACTTTTTCACAGAAAGGGTGGTGGATGCATGGAACGGCCCACCTCAGGAAATGGTAGCTATGAATACAGTGCAGGGCTTCAAACAGGCATGAGATAGGCATAAGGGAGCAATACAGGTGAGTATGAATAGATAGACCACTGACAGAGCAAAGGCCGATGGCACATTTATAAGGTAGAAAAAGAAATGGGCAGACTGGATGGGCCTTGCGGTCCTTATCTGCCCAACTTCTATGTTTCTATGTATCGAGAAGGGTTTGTGCCCAGGAGTAAGCTAGGTACCAGATCCTACAGCTTCTGTGCACAGTCATGTGCGCCTTGTCCCTCCCTGTTTATGTGGTACACTGTTGTCGCACTGTCTGTCCGTATGACAAACTGTAACTGGGAGGAGAAGGACTGCATTGCCAGCAGTACTGCCCAGAACTCAAGGAGGTTAATAAGCTCCTGTGTCTCCTGAGGACTCCAGATGCCACTTATGAGATCTTTGAGGTGGGCATCCCAACCTAGGAGTGAAGCATCTGTTGTGTAGACATTGATGGGAGACTGCTGGAGTAAGGGAATTCCCTCTCTGAGGTTGATTTCCTCCTACCACCACCTCACTGGCTGTACAAAGCTCTTTTAAGTGGAACTGCTTGAAAAGGAGTATGACTTTTGGGACCAGTAGCATTAGATAGTACTATATGTCCCTCATCTGGAAACAGACCCATAGCACTACAGCTGTGGGTGATGCCATATAAACTAGCAGCTGCAGAAAATCCCTTGCTGGCCTTGGTGAGCCTAGGGTCAATGATTATGTGCTGGTAATTAGATTGGTTACCCTGTCCTGTGTAAAAACGGTCCTTCCCTCCATGGTATTCAGTTCTGCTCTGATGAAGTTCAGGACCTGTACTGCTTCTATCTGAGCCTTCTGCAGGTTTATTAGGAACCCCAGGTTTTCCAAGGTGCTTCTTACCAGCTGTATGGGGCACACTGCCTCCTGTTTTGTTTTACCTGAGACTAGTCAGTCATCCAGATAAGGGAAAACCACCACACTTTGCCTTCTTAGGAAGGCTGCCACCACATCTAAGCACTTTGTGAATACCCTTGGTACTGAGGTGATGCCAAATGGGAGGGCTGTGAACCGATACTGATGGTTTCCCAACTTGAATCAGAGGTATTTTCTGAGACTGGGTCTCAGTGGAATGTGGAAATAGGCATCCTTCAGATCCAGTGACCCTAATCAACCTTCTAACTGCAGAGAGAACCTTGAATTTCTTTCTTTTTAGGTACCCTACATCTAGAAAGAGGCCCCTGTCCCCACTGTGATGCAGGAACCTTTTCTAACTGCTTTACTTCCAGTTCTAACATAATTATTTCTGTTGGTGAAAAAGCTGAAAAGCTTTTTGGTCTCTGTCGTTTGGGGAACTTATGGAATTGCAGGAACAACCCCTGACCCACTGCTTCCACGACCCACTTTGTCTGTGGTGACTTTTTTCCCCCCATTCCTGAAAGTAGTGGGTTAGCTTTCTTTCCACTGGCAATGGCTGTCTCACAACCTGGGCAAAACTGTCAGGGCTTTTGCTTTGACTGTGACTAAGGGGCTGGATTTGCAGCATGCCTTGCACCCCTTCTTCACCTTCCCCTGTTGTACCCTGTGTGGCTAATACTCATAGCCAGTGTAGGTTCTGAGGCAGTAGCCTCTGCCCCTGCCTCCCCTTCCATAAGGCCTGTAGGAAGTGGAAGCCTTTTCCTTCTCAGTAGAGTTTTTGTAAGTGGCTCTGTACTCATCCACTTTTTCATATATGCCTCTGTTCTGTCACTAAATAAGGAGCTTTCTCAAAAGGAAATCAATGACTTGCTCCTGGCTGTCCTGGTAAGGATTGTGCCTTAGCCAGGCAAACCTCCTCTGTACTACTGTTTGAGTCAAGATCCTCAACGCAGTCACTGGTATCTAGAGCCATGTGAAACCGGTATTTTGTGGCATCCAGGACTGACTTGCTGTTGCTGCCAGATACAGAAAAACAGGATTTGACTACAGAAAAGGACTGCTTAGCCCACCTAGTCAGCCCAGATATTCCCTACCTATTCTGTCTCCACAGACTATCTTGTCTCTGTTGACCTTCCCACCTCCCTACATCGTATCTAATATAAGCCCATATCCATCCCATGCATGCTTAAAGCCCCCCACTGTTCTAGCCTCCACCACTTCTGCTGGCAATCTATTTCAGGCATCCACTATCCTTTAAGTGAAGAAATATTTACATCTATCTTGACCCCCCGCTTCCCTGATGCTTGTTCTCATTTGAAAGAGACTCCCACCTGTGCACTGTTCACTCCTTTGAGGTACCTGTAGGTCTCTATCGTATCCTCTTTCTCTCTCCCCTTTTTTTCAGGGTGTACACATCGAGATCCCACAATTTCTCTTTGTAGGGATTCTTCTTCAAATTATGCACCATTTTAGTTGCCCTCCTCTGGACTGCCTCTACTCTATGAGCCACTTCACCATCTACTTTGTCACTCAGTGCCAGCATAGCATTCTGCAACTGCCTGTCCTAAAAGCGGGGAAGCTATTGTGTACACTTTTTTGGCCATGGTATCCATTTTCCTGGAATTCTTTTCAGGGGGCTGCAGAAAGAGGCCCCTTTGCATTCTTACAGGCATCCTGTACCATCCAGGAAGCCTGTACCACTTTTTCATGACCAGGGTGGACATGCAGGTATTCTACCCCCTGGTGCACATGAGAGGGATTTAGGTTTTTAAACCACAGGGATGCCATTATGGCTATGAGATTTGTTGGGGTTGAAGGACTATACCTAAACAGGTAAGGGAGTAGGAAATTAGCATATAGCATCAATGCCGCTATCACACAGGATTTAAACTGACCACTGGGGGAAAGGAGGGAAGGAATATAAACAAAGAAACTGCAGAGAGTGAGTATTTCCTGAAGAGTCCTGCAGAAATGGAAAAACAAAGCGGAAATGCTTACTGGTAAATGCTAGAAGCCTAGTAAAAGAGGAGGAGGAACTGGAGTATATTATGAGCATTGAATCTATAAAAATATGTGCAATTATAGAAACGCAGGGAAAAAGGAGACACTTGGAATGCAATATCAGCAGGAACATCTGCCAGAACTAGACACACAGTGGATTCACTGCAGGGGGAGGGCCTCAAACAACTGGTACAACAACCCACAAGAGACAGGGCTATCCTAGATCTAGGACTGACTAACAGCGAAAGGATCACAGATCTCCAGGTAGAAGGTCACCTGGGGGTTCAATTTGGCCACTAGAACTAAATCATCCCATTCCAAGGCAAAAATATGGGACTGCAGAGGAGCTGACTTTGATAACATGGCCAACAGAGTTAAGCTAGCCCTGGCAAGAAGAAATACAGGTGAGTGGGTACAGGCAAAGTGGGCAAGCATTAAGGATACAATACTTGAAGCAACATCCCATTGTGTTATAGAGAAAATGAAGTGCAAAAGAAGGAGACCACCACTTTGGTTCTCAAAAACAGTAGCAGAAAAGGTCAGAGCTAAAAGGCTGGCCTTCAGGAAATATAAGGGAATGCAGTGGGATGAAGATAGGGAGGCATACCATACTTCCCGCGGGGAAGGTAGTAAGTCAGGCAAAGGCCCAAACCGAGGTAACACTAGTACGAACAGTAAAAGAAGGTGGCAAGACTCTGTATAGATGCATTAGTGAAAGAAGAAAGTCCGGGGGTATTGCTAAGACCAAAGGGATAAGGCAGTGAGGAGAAGGAGGACCATGTAAAAGCATCTATCCTAAATAGATACTTCTGTCTGTATTTACTGAGGAGAAGGTAGGGCAGGGACAACAGCTCTAGTTTCTGACTGGACTAGTGTGACCAGTGGGGTCCCAAAGCGATCCGTGTTGGGTCAGAGCTTATTTCCCGGTCAACAAAATATGGAAATTACGTACTTACTGTAATTCTTGATCTTCTTGGATGAATTCTCCACCACTCATTCACACTAATGGGACTATGTTGGAGGCGCCGCAAACGGCGCCGGGATCTGAAACGGAGCCAGAAGGCAGCGTCGAGGGTCCACCGATGCCGGGCCCAGCAGACCTGGGCCTCAACACTGGGAGAGCCTGCACCCGAGGGAGGTGGCTGCCGAGGCGGTGTCCCCGCCGCGGCCCCGGGAGGGACCTCGGGCGCCTCTGACACTGCGAAAGAGGCCTCCTCTTCGGCAAGAGAAGATGAGGAGGCCTCCTCCTCTACAAACCGTATAGGCCTGAGAGGGGACCTGGAGGAAGGGTCTAGAGATCTTACCTGGGAATCCCTGAAGCGGCGCCATCCCCCGAAAGTCGTCAGAGCCTTGCCGATCTTGAACGCGCGGACTTCCAGGATGCGACGGTCCATCGAGAAACAGGTGTCGCACGCATCCATATTATGGTTGGGTCCCAGGCAACAGAGAAAATCATCATGCCGGTCCGTGATGGAAAAATGCTGGCCACAGGAGCACTGATGCATAGGGGCACGGCCTGCCTTCGACTCTATGCTTTTGCCCCTAACCTGACATGATGTGAAAAATTAAGACAAAACAAGCACAGCTCTCAGCGTTGTCGAATAAAGAGAAGAAAAGAATGGTCTTACCAGTGGCGACGCCGAGAAAAGCAGGAAGGAGGAGTCTGGAGTCAATAACACAACTAGGCTTAGTACTGAATCCTAACCGTAGCAGGTGCAGCCTCAACGGCAGGAGAAACAGAACTGAGATGGAGGAGTCGCCTATGGCATTTAACAGCCGCCTCTGCATGACGCAGAGCCGCCTCCCGCGATGGCGCCATGGAGCAGACCAAAAAAATTCCTGTAGCTGGTGCGCTACTTCGACACTACCCAAGCAGTAATGAATGGTGAAGATTGACAAGGGAAGATCTACTACTAGCAACTTTGTTGTTGCTGCTGATGCTCCTCCTCCTCCATTGAAGCGCATCTTAACGGCGGGAGGAAAGGAACAGGAGGCTGTTGGAGGGTCGATGCTGAAATAGCCTATATAGCGATACTTAGTCTCTAGACTGCCGCATGCATGGTCCCATACCGCGCCAGGCCTCCTGAAGATTTTTGGTCTCCACGGGTCCTAGGCCCGGCGTAGTCCCATTCAGGTGAATGAGTGGTGGAGACTTTTAGTCCAGAAAGATCTAAATAAATAAATAAATTTAAGTTCTATATCACTTCCATGAAATGTGAAGATGGTATATGGATGCAGACAATACTAGGAATGATTCAGTTATTGAGAACCAAAAGGACAGTGACAAACTGCAAAAAAACCTAACTGAACTAGAAAAATGGGCCCATAGGACTAGGCAGGAGTTTAATATAGATGAGTGTGTGGTAATGCTCTTTGGTAGGAGAACGAGCAAGAGAGAGTACAAATTAATGGGAAGAGGCCTGAGGGTGCTAACAGAGGAGAGAGATCTGGGGATAAGGGTTACAGATGATTTGACCTTTAGAAACAATTGTCAGGACGTGTCGAAAAGAGCAAATGGCATACTAACCAGCATAATCAGGAATATATCATCCAGAGAGGAAAGAGTGGTGCTGCCGATGTATAGAGCGCTCGAGAGGGCCCATTTGGAGTATTGTGCTCAATTTTGGGCACCAAATACAAGAGGTAAGACTAAGATGCTAGATGGAGCCCAGCGAAAGGCCACCAGGATGATAAGAAAAACAAGGGGCCTTGGCCAGCTTCATGGCGCCAGGCGAAAGGGGATCGCCTGGCACACTGGCGACCCAGGTTCATGCCCCAGCCCAGAACAACAGCAACGGAGACCAGCGGGAAGGGTTCAGAGCGTCCAGTGGATGCTCTCCCCCCGGGGGGCAGAGGGTGGGTGGACATGTGCTGGCATCGCTATAGAGCGGCTCCTGGTGGCCCGTTAGGGTGATGCACGTTGCAGCGTGGATGACCACGCACCGCTGTGTGTCCAGCTAGGACACTGCGTGTGTGCCGCCACATTGTGGGCGGTGGTTGAGCGGGATGGGAGAAAAGGAAAAAAACAACCCTCAGCCAACCGAATGATGACTGCCAGTCCCCCTACACACCACAATAGCCCGGACAGTGTCCCTGCAGACCCCTGTCAAAATCAGCAACAAAGTGTGGGTCTGATTCGAGAAGAAGGACAAGAGCAACCAATAAATGGGGCTTATAAAAGCATTGAAAACAAATAAGCGCTGGAAATAAGAATTGAACAGGATTTGTTGTGGAAACAGTTAATCTAAAAGAAGGAAATAATTATCTGGAGTATCAATTAAGATGTTTTGTAAAGGCACCTCCTGAGGAAGCCAATATTTATTGGTGAAACGTAGAGGATTTGGGCTGGAAAATAAAATAAAGAATAAGAATTTTGAACAGTGAAGATCTGTCTACTTGTGTGATATTCTTTATTGCACTCCCTCCCATTTTGGGGAAGGAAATAATTTGTCTTTTGGAACACATAAGGAGAGGCAGCACAACTAAGATTAAACATAATGTAACTACATTTCCTGTGGACTACCAGGACTTTGTCCAGGAACATTTATAGTGTTTGAAGACCCCTGTCATGCCCAGGAAATGTAAAAGCCCTACAAGATTAATCTCCTCCTCTGGTTGCCCCCATGGGGGTAGGGGCCTTCCTGAAGGATTACGTCAGGTTAGCCAAGGCACATGGCATTAGTGAGGGGTTGTGGATGGTGTACGAGAATTGGCAGCGTTGGTGGGGGCCTTAGAGGCCCAAAGGAGTGGCCGACCAAGGGGTAGGAGGAGAAGTATAGATTAAAAAAAAAAAAAAAATGAAAAAGGAAAAACAAAGGGTCTTGACTACAAGGAGAAGTTAGAAAGGCCAGGAATGTTTAAGCTCGAGTATAGGAGATTAAGGGGCGATATGTGCCTGTTATTTCAAGCCCTGACACATGACTAATGGGACACAATGCGTTTAGAGATGAAAACCGTAGTATACAGTACTAGATTGCACATTTTACAATTAACAGGGGAAGTGTGTCATTCATGGAAAAGGGGTTTTTGGTACAAACAGAGGCTGGTTGCAATATGGAACTCACTGCTGGAGGAGGTGGTTTGATGTGTGAACATGAATGAGTTTAACAACCCTTTATTACTGGTAACGCCATATGGCATTGGAACCATACGTTGCTTAACCCAACCCAAAATGGCCGCACAAGATATAATGAGTTTTAAAAGGAAATTTGATAGTTACTGTGTTACTAAAAATATAAAAGGGTATTTCTAAAAAACATTTTGGGCAAGCATTATGGACAAATTGTCTACTCTGCTATGAATTTAACTTAACCTATGCTTGTCCATCTGGTACATTTTCTCTGTTTTCTTATCAGTGCCAGATGCTGAATTTGGTTCCGACATGCTTTTTGAGGTGCTTTTTTTTTTTTTTTTTTTTTTTTAAGAGACATGTGAATGGGGACCACTAGCCTCCTTGTAAGAGATAACCCCATCATGTCCATGAACTCACCTTCCTCCTCTGTTTCATGAAAGGGGAAGTTCAGAGTATCAACTATTTGTTTGAAGAAAGAGGAGAACGAAGTATAGTACTCAGTAACTATAGGAGAGGAACCAAACTCTTTACCAGGAAAATCATCAGATTCTATAGGCTCACTCTCCTCTTCCTTCATAATAAATTTCCCCTTTGGTACAGGCTACTGATCTGGAAACGCAGTCTGGGGAGGGATGGCAGGCACATTAAATAAGTTTCCCATGGCCTGGAAAATTTGCCACATCTTTGTCATGCCCTCTATTGAGGGCATTTGATTTTGTTTCACTTAGGACAAGGTGCCTTAGCTCACAAAAAAACAATTAAAAAGCTCTTACAGTGATTGGTAAGATGTTGTGTTTTATTGTCAATTTCATTATATATAAGCAGCAACAGAATACATAACTTGATGTTTTACACAAACGTGCTTTTAGCACATGTTTGTGCAAAATGTCTTCATGTATTCTGTTGCTGCTGCAATGAAATTGACCAGCAAGGTACAGCATCTTTACTAATTACTGTAAGAGCTTTTTATTTGCACTTTATATGCACTAATGTTCTTTGTCCTACATGAGTTATATTTTTCCCTGTGTACTCCAAAAACCCTGTTGAGCTGCCGGTTTTTTCTTTGATTTTGTTTCATCAACTTATTTTCCTTTGCAGGAGTGGCAGGGATACATTTTTTTTTGCTTTTCATGGCAAGCACGGGTTCCAGAATATGCTCTGAGGCCCTTTTATTTGTATTTCTGTCGTCACTGGAGTCAAGGTTCCCCCTTTAGGACACCCTGATATCTTTAGCATCTTTTCCATGCCTTTCAGATGGCTGAGCCATCTTTAACAACTGTCTTACCGACATTCAGGACTGGATGACTGTGAGCTGGCTGCGGTTAAACCCTGAAAAAACTGAGGTGTTGGTTGTGGACCCAGGTCGTCGAGGGTTGGGTTTACTGAAGGGGTCACCCTGGGGTCTTTGGCTTGGGGGACCCAGTTAGCTACCTCAGACCGGGTGCGAATCTCAAGAGTATTTGATGATCACCTGACCATATGCCAGAATCAGGTTCACTGGGAAAGTGAAGGGATCCAGCTGACGAGAAGCAGCCCACAAAGAAAACCACTTCCATTTCATAGGGTAGGTGGCCCTAATGAAAGTTTTTTTAGCGGCCAGCAGGACGTCAGCCACCCACCCTGGAAGACACTCCAGATCTCGCAACAGCTACGTCTTCAGGAGACAGGCATGGAAATGGAGTGACTTGCGGTCCAGATGGACCTTGGTTCCCTGATCCGTCGAAGGCGGGCTGTGCCCCTATGCGGTTCCCTGATCCTGGGAATGCAAACCTTTGCACAGAGGCAGGGGCACAGGGGGTTCCACTGCCAGCTGCTGCACCAGGGGAAACCAGATATGACGAGGTCAGAAGGGGGCCATCAGAATTATAATCTCTGATGACCTCAAGGTAGGGAAACAGTGTGACAAGGCAGCAGGTAAAGCAAATAGGATGCTGAGATGCATTGGCAGGGGCATCACCAGCAGGAAAAGGGAGGTCATAATTTCACTATACAAGACACTAGTGAGGCCCCACCTGGAGTACAGTGTACAGTTCTGGAGACCTTACTTACGTAAGGACATAGACAGGGTAGAGAAGGTCAGAGGAGGGCAACAAAGATGGTACATGGATTGCATCACAAGTCCTATGAGGACAGGTTGAAGGAATTGAATATGTACTCCCTGGAGGAGAGGAGGGAGAGAGGGGATATGATAGAGACATACAAGTATCTTACAGGGAGGAACAGGGTGTGGGAATACACTATTTTTAAGCGAAAAAGATGTTCCAGGACTAGAGGGCATGGGATGAAGTTGGAGGGAGGACGATTCAGATGAAAGGCGAGGAAGAATTTCTTCATAGAACGGGTGGTGGACAAGCGGAACACCCTGCCAGAGGAAGTGGTGGGAGCTGAAAGAAAAAATTACTCAGCTTAGTAATTGTGTTTCTTCTAATGGAGTCTTGCTGTATTCTGATTATCTGTAGTTAGCTCCAGCCTTTAAACTGCCCCGGAGAACAAAGGGTTAACTTTGTATGCAGTGCATAGAATGCTGAGCTCGAGCTCGGTTCAGGTCTCTGCCTACAGCCCTTTGAAACCCAACCATCAGATTCTTACGAGCAAAAACTCACTAACTATACTGTGTGGAAATTGTAAAATGTTTAACAAGCCAACTGGCAACAAAGAGTTTTGGAGTCCCCAGGAAGAAAGTCTGGAAACCCAAAACTAAAAACCAATCCAAAGAGGATAACAATACAATAAAACACCCAAATAAAAGGGAGGGTGTACCAGAAGCACCTCTGGGGTGTAACACTGCACCTGCCCACCCACTTCCCAAAAAACAGGTTCTGAGAGAGGAGGCAGGGAGGAAGGTCAGAATACAGCAAGACTCCATTAGAAGAAACACAATTACTAAGGTGAGTAATTTTTTCTTCAAACAACATGAAGTCTTGCTGTATTCTGACTATCTGCAGACTACCAAGCAGTACCTCAATGTAGGAGGAGAGAACCTACTTTGGGAATAGGCTCTGAAGTACTGCTGTGCAAACCGAGCATCATTCCTAGCCTGGATATCCAGAGAGTAATGCTTGGTAAAGGTATGGACTGTTTTCCAGGTAGCTGCTTGACAAATTTCTAAGACGGGGATATCCCTAGCAGCAGCCAGGGAAGCAGCTGTACCTCTTGTAGAGTGAGCCCTCAGGCCTGAGGGTGGAATCTTTCTCAGTTTCTCATAGCAGAAATGTATACAAGACACAATCCACCTGGCAATAGTTCTTTTGGTGGCAGGTTTGCCCTTTCCCACTTCTCCATAAGTGAGGAATAACTGGAGGGAATCAAACCTGTGATCCTTGGTACACTCTATGTAGTAGCTAAGGGCTCTTTTAACATCCAGACTGTCTAGACTCCTCTCTCCTGAGGAAGAATGATCAGTGAAGAAGACAGGGAGAGACATGGACTGATTCAAGTGGAAGTCTGAAACCACTTTGGGCAAGCACCTCCTATTGGTTCTAAGGACCACCTTATCTCTATGGAAAGAGATAAAATCAGGTTCCACTGACAGGGCTTGCAGTTCACTGATACGTCTGGCAGAGGTAATGGCTACCAAAAACACAGTTTTCCAAGTCAAGTACTTAAGCTCTGCTGAGGACACAGGCTCAAAGGGAGGTTGCATCAGTTGAGCAATGCAAACATTCAAGTCCCAGGCAGGATCCCTGAAGGGAGGATTGGTATGAAGCAATCCCTTGAAAAATTTACAGAACACAGGATGAGATGATAGTGAGAAAGACTTCCCACTGATAGAAAACAAAACAGCTGACAAATGTACCTTGAGAGTAGCTGGTCTGAGGCCCTAGGCCATTAAGATGGACCATATAATCCAGAACTGAAGGCAATTCAGTAGTGTCTGGGAAATATAGTTTCTTGAACACCAAATGCTGAATCTTTTCCATTTGGAGTTATAAGTCTTTCTGGTGGAGAGTTTTGAGAAGCTTTGAGAATATCCAGAACCTCCTGAGACAGATGCAAATCTGCATACTCTAACTGTTCAAGAGCCATGCCTTGAGATTGAGAGATCGAAGATTGGGGTACCAAATCCTCCCCTGAGAGGAGGTTAACAGGTTGTAATTCCTGGGAAGAGACAGGGGAAGATGGACTCCTAGAGACAGCAACAGGGGTACCAAGGCTGTCTGGCCCAGTCTGGAGCAATCAAAATCACCTTGCAAGGTTGTGACCTTATTTTGACTAGAACTCTGAACAGAAGAGGAAAGGGAAGGAAGGCATACAGAAATTTCCCTTCCCAGTTCAGAATCAGAGCATCCAGAGGGACTGAACCCAAAACTGGGGGTCTGCAACAAAACAGAGGAAGTTGGTGATTATCTGGGGCTGCAAAGAGATCTATCTCTGGAGTGCCCCACTTTGAAAAAATCATTTTAAACACCAGGGGGTCCTTCGTGATGGCCCTGGGAGATCCTGCTCAGTACACCTGCCAGCACATTGTCCTTTCCTGTAAGGTGGACTGCTATCAGAAGCGGTCTGCAAGGAATAAGCCAAGACCACAGTTTGATGGCTTCTGTGCACAAGGCCGTGGACAGAGTGCCTCCCTGCTTGTTGATGTACCACATGGTTGTGGTATTGTCTGTTCTGACCTGAACCACCTTGTTCTGCACAGTCTGAGAAAAGGCTTGCAGGGCCAGAAAAACTGCCCTGCGTTCCAGAAGACTGATATGAAGAAAGGACTCCTGAGGGGACCACAGTCCCTGGGCTGTGAGAGCTCCCAGATGAGCTCTCCGCCCCAATAGGGAAGCAGCCGTGGTAAGGACCACTGAATGAGACTGGGTGACAAATGGGACCCCTTGCCTTAAATTGTCCTAATCCTGCCACCATTGGAGGGCTTGGATCAGCGTCCGAGTCACTGGAATCAGTTTGGTAAGAGGGTCCTTCTTTTGGGGCCAAAAAGCCCTCAGATGGAACTGAATGTCCCTCATCTGAAATCTTGCCCCTTGGACCACTGCTGTAGAAGCTGCCATGTGGCCCAAGAGCTGAAGGAAGTGCCTTGCTGGTCGAGACACCTGAAGGCTGAAGGAATAAGCCAGTTCCACAAGAACTCTTGCCCTTTCCAGGGGAAGAAAGGCTCTTGCTTTGACAGTATCTAGCTCTGCCCCTATAAAGGTAAGGAGCTGCACTGGTTCGAGGACTGACTTGGGAAGGTTGAGAAGATACCCCAGGGAAGATAGCACTTGCTAGGTCACTTGCAGGTCTGACTTGACTTGGTCTGGAGACTGACCCACTATGAGCCAGTCGTCCAGATATGGAAAGATGGAAATCTTCTGCCTTCTTAAAAAGGCCACTACTACTGCCATGCACTTTGTAAAAACCATTGGAGCTGATGTTAGGCCAAAGGGCATTGCTTTGAACCGATAATGGCCTGAGGGCAACTTGAACCTGAGGTACTTTCTGTGGGAGCACCTGATGGGAATGTGAAAGTAGGCATCTTTGAGGTCCAGGGAGGCTAGCCAATCCCCTGGCCTTAGAGAGAGAAGAATTATTCCCAGAGTCACCATCTTGAATCTTGGTTTTAAAAGATGTTTGTTCAGGTATCTTAGATATAGGATGGGTTGCCACTGCCCTGTCTTTTTTGGGGTAAGTAAGTACCTGGAGTACAGATCTTTGCCCCAGTGTAGGGTAGGAACTCTCTCTACGGCGCCTAGGGCCAGAAGAGATGAAACTGCCTCTAGGGTAAGGGTTTCGGAAAGACTTGCAGGTGGAAAGATATGGCTCTCATCTTCGAAATTTTTGAAGCCGAGAACCAGTCCCTGGCTTACCACCTCAGGACCCACTTGTCTGAAGTAAGAGACACCCAGTCCTGGACGAAGTAAGCCAGCCTGCCCCCTACAGGGATAGGAGAGTCGACCCGGGCAGACCCATCAGGGTGTCTGCTTGGCAGGGGCCTCAGGCAGAGGAGTGGATGCAGCCCTGCTCATCCTCCTTCTGCCTCTCCCTCTGAAGAACCCCCTCTGTGAAAAGGAAGAAGAGGCCTGTGCTTGGTAGAAAGGCCTATGAAAAGGCCTGCCCCTGCCCCTAGAATGCTGCCTTTGAGGAGTTGCCTGCCTCTCCTTGGCCTGTGCACTCCTATAAGTGGTCCTATATTCCTCCATTTTCTTCATGTAAATCTCTGTCTGCTCCCCAAACAGAGAATTACCTTCCACAGGGAAATCCATGGCCTTAGCCTGGGTGTCCTGTGAGAGGCTAGATACATCTGAGCCAAGCCATTCTCTAAAGAGCAACAGATGTAGCCATGACTCTTGATGACACATCATTGAGTACAGCAGCACAGAACTGTACCTTAGATGCCTCAATCCCATCCGCAGCCACCTCCTCCAGCTCCTTGGCCAGCTGGAGGGAGGCCTGTTTAGCCAGTGCCAGTACAGTGTCCCATCTGGACTTCTGGTACCTGGTTGTATAGGCCATATAATTAGCCTGCCTGAGTCCCAAAGAGGATGCCATGTACTGCTTCTTTGCCAAAGCATCCATCCTCCTGGAGTCTTTATCTGGAGGGTGTGAAGCCAAGGGGACATTAGCCCTGTCACAGGCTACAGCCTGCATGACCCCAACATGGCTGCATTGTTGGTAGAACAACTCTGTGTCTGAGCCTGATAAGGTGTACCTCTTATCCATCCTTCTATCAACAGGAGGTACAGAATTAGGAGGCTTTTAAATTTTTTGAGTCTGTTTCCCAAAAGATTTGTGCAAGGGAATAGACACTCTCCTGGACTCTGGGATGTCCATCATCTCTACAAAATCAGGCTCCTCTTGATCCTCTGTAGCTTCCTCCATAGGAAGCTGAAGAGTTTCAGCCACTTTCCTGTAAAACAAATAGTGGGAAGGGGACTCAGAGAGCCTAGGAGTGGAAACACCAGACGGTCTGTCTGGGGAGATGTCCGGTTCAATGGGCACATCCAGACTTTCTGCTCCATCATAATCGTCTTGCTCGAAATCTCCCTCCTCCTCAAATTCTGGTTCATAAAAATCTTCAGGGGCATACTCCTGAACCGGTGGAACCGACCGAACTGAGCCCCTAGCTACCGGAGCCAGATCGGATGGAACCGGGCGAAGCGATTCAACAATCCGAATTGCTCGGGCAATCTCATCAGCGGTTGGAACATGAACCTCTGGATCCGAACCAGATGACTTGTCTTTTCATTTTCCTTTTTGTAGGAACCGATCCCTCAGGATCGGCTCTCCTCTTGCCCGAAGAAGTATTGCCCTGGTCAGAGGGCACTCCTGTCTGGTTCGGTCGGAACCGAACCAGGCTGGCCATCCAGGTCAGCGGACTTCTCGGCTTCCTTTTCCCTAAGTCTACCTAATCTCTTTTCTAAGGTAGTTTTAGGAAATTTTTTACAAATTTGACAGTCTGTATCGAGGTGTTCAAACCCCAGACAATAAACACAGGTAGTGTGGGGGTCGGCCTTGGCAAAGACTTCCCCACACACACTGCAGTGCTGAAACCCAGTGGGCCCGTTTTTCTCTTGGGTTTCTCAGACATGGCCAACCTACTCAAACTTACCATTTTTTTGGCAACTGCCAGGCAAGACTCCCTTATTGATTCCTAACCATGTCACAGGTGTTGGAAAGAAATGTCTAAAATATGTTTTTTTAAGAACAGATAAGGACCGGTAACCACACACTTAGTAAAATACAGAAAAATCGATATAAGGGATCGGTTCAGCCGAACCGATAAAACAAACTTACAATTTCCACACAATAATCAGAAACTACTACCTAGTACTCACGGTACCGCAGACAGAGCCTGAACCAACTATGCGGATTAAATTCAGACTAATTTCGGCTTAAAACTGACAATTTAACCGACTTTTGAACCCAGCTGAAGGAGAAATCTCCGGAGCGACTGTTCAGTGAGGTGGAGTAAAGAATCTGATGGCTGGGTTTCAAAGGGCTGCAGACAGAGACCTCAACCGAGCTCAAGCTCAGCGTTCTATGCACTGCATAGAAAATTAACCCTTTGTTCTTCAGGGCAGTTTAAAGGCCGGAGCTAACTGCAGAAAGAATACAGCAAGACTTCATGTTGTTTGAACAATCACAGGATTTAAGAATGCATGGGATAGACATAAAAGAATTCTGGAGGTCAGGGTTAAGGGGCAACAGACTTCTAGGAAAACAAAGTGAACTCACACGCTCAAATGGGCAGAGTGGGTGGGCTGTAGGCCCTTATCTGCCAACACTGTCCATGTATCTATGTATATGGAGCTTGATTAGGACCCTCTGAAGCAGAGGAAAGGGAGGGAAGGCATAAAGTAATCTCCCTTTCCAAGAGAGGGACAATGTGTCACGCCAGAAAACTCCAGGCCCTGGAGCAAGCAAGCAGAAAAGCGGCAGTTTTGTGTTGAGTGGGAATGTGAAAAGGTCCAACTCTGGACAACTCCACCTGTTGAACAGGTCTTCTACAACTGAGGTCAGCAGCTCCCACTCATGCATTCGAGACTGCAACCAGATTAGCCTGTCCACCGGGACGTTTTGCGTGCCTGGAACATGGACGGTCGACAGTTCTAGACTGTTTTTTAGCGCTCAGTACCAGACCCTCATTGCTTCCTGGCACAGAGGCTATGAGTGGGTCCCCCCTTGCTTATGTAGTGAACAACACTGATGTTGTCCATCTGCACCAGCAGACGACCCGGAGACAGATAAGGCTGGAAGGCCTGCAAAGCATACAAAATGGCCCTCATCTCTAGAATGTTGATGTGAAGGGAATCCTCCACTTTGGACCACATTCCTCAAGTCTGATGAAGCCCCAGATGTGCCCCCGAGCCCATCCCAAAAGAGTCTGGGGTTAGAAATCTGCTGAGAGGAGGGAATGAGGAAAGGAACCCCTTTGAGCAGGTTGCTGGGTTCCATCCACCACGGAAGCACCTTCTTGACAGGGGAAGTGACTAGAGCCTGCTGTTCTAGGTCGTCGGTGTGCTGATCCTACTAGACCATCAATGTCCACTGAGGAATCCTCACATACAGCCTGGCTAGGGGTACCGTGACAATGGCTGCAGACATCAAACCCAACAGCAGTAGGATCATTCTGGCTGTGGCATGTCTGCTTTTGTAAAGCAGCTGGGCCTGAGCCATCAGGCAGTCCGCCCAGTCCTGGGGCAAGAAGGCAAAGCCCTGAGCCATGTCCAGTACTGTCCCTATGTAATGCAGACGTCAGCAAGGGAGTCAGGACTGACGTGGGCAGATTGATCGTGATCCCTAAGCATGAAACAGTTGTCTGGTATGCGCTGGGGTGTCTGAAAGCTGCTCCCTGGACTGGGCTTTTAGCAAACAGTCGTCCAGGTCAGAGAAGACGTACAGTCCCTCTCTCCAGAGAGCTGCTGCCACAACTACCAAGCATTTATTTGGTAAATACCTGTGGTGCAGATGACAAGTCGAAGGGCAATACCCTGAACTGGCAATGTTCCCCCTAGAACACAGGAACCTGAAGTACTTTCTGGTGGAACACAAATCTCGATAGGCAGGTAAACATCCTGCATGTCCAGGGAGCATATTCAGTCTCCTTTTTGCAGAAGAGGCAATAGACCCTGCAGAGTGACCATTCGGAACTTCTTGTACTGGATAAGGAAGTTCAGTTCCCACAGGTCCAGAATGGGCCTTAAGTCCCTGTGGACTTTGGGACAAGGAATGGGAGTAAAACCCTGTGTTCCATTGATCCTCTGGAACTGGTGCTATGGACCTCTTGTGGAGCAGGATACGCACTTCCTCTAGGAAGCACAAGTATGTGGTCTGGAGGGTAAGAGGATGAAATGGGAGGAAATTCTGGAGGTAACTATAGACGTTCTAGAGTGTGTCTGTGCTCTAAACATTGCAGGACCCAAGCATCTGTAGTAACCACTCCACTGGTCCAAATGGAGGGAGAGGCAACCCCCTAGCACCCCCTCCAGACTGTCTACCAGAGAGAGGGGGTCTAGTAAGGAGTCATGCCAATGCGGGTCCAGCAGCCTCAGTTGCGCCTCCACCAGAGGCCTCAGAATGGGCACCTGTGGAGGAGATGGGGCAGGCTAACTTGATCTACTTTTGCTCGGCTGTCTGACCCCACATCTTGGCCTACTGGTAGCCCAGCGAAAGGGTACCTTTTGCCTACTCTTTGGTTCAGTATGGTAAAGGGAATGGACAGACCGGTTTTCTTCAGGCTTGCAGGTCAGCAAGAATGTCCTGCAATTCTGCCTCGAAGAGCTTGTATCCTCTGCAAGGGGTATTCAGGATGGACTGCTGAACATCCATGGCAAATCCTGACACCCTCGGCCAGGAGCGCCTCCTCATGCAGATGCCAACTGCAGCTGCTCTGTCTGAAGCATCTGAGCTATCCTAGGTAGACCTCAAGAGGTGTTTACCCATGTCAGCCACAGTCTGGAGAACCTTTAACATCTCCTGCTTCTGGGGACCATCTGGGAAGGCCTGGACTGCTGCTTTAGCCTTCCTCCAGAGAGTATTCTGGTATTTGATCATATGGGCCTGATAGTTGGCTATTCTGAGGCCTAATGGGGCACAGGCAAAGGTTCTCTTCCCCATGAGGTCCAGTCTTCTTGACTCCTATTTGGAGGAAGAGAACTGAGGTGCTTAGGCCTCTTAGACCCATCATCGGCTGAATCAATCAAATCAATCAATCAAACTTTATTTAACCAGGCAGTTACATCATTGAACAAGCTCATTTTCAAGATGGTCCTGAACACAGAGGACACTTTTGCTTACAGTAGACAGCAGTTACTACAAAAGTAGACATCGGTACAGGCAGTTACAATATACAAACTCAGTACTTGGACGAATCATACATGCAAAGCAAGTGCAAATATAGTCATTTAAGTGCAGCGTATACAGGTTGTAGCTTACAGAGTACAAGTGAGGAGAGGGAGGAGGGACATAGAGAAGGGCAGTGGGAAGAAAGTGTATCAGACACACAGTAGAGAGGGAAAATAGGGCAGCCTAATGGAATGAGGCCCCCTGCGAAGCTAATTGATGAGAGGGGGGAGGTAGGAGGTGGGAGAGATGGTTGCCCTAAAGGGATGGTGGCCGACACGGGAAATAGGCGGCCCAGGATTACAGAGGTTAAGGGACTCAGTTGAGTGGGGTAAGGCTTTACCTGAAACAATCACACATCGCTTTCAGGCCTCTAGAGCAGCCTCCTAAATATAAAATGGCTGGGCAGCAGGGAAATTTTAGGCAATTTTGCATGTTATTCCAAAGCGCTGGTAAAAAGGAGCTAATGGCAGTTGAGCCAAGGCATGTCCTTGTTCGTAGTAGCTTAAGGAGTTCCTTAGCCCGTAGGCATCCTTTGAATGTTCAAACAGGTCACAGATATAGGGTGGTAGTTTGCTGGACAAAGCCCAGAATAGCCACATGAGGGCGTTTATTTGCCTTCTCGTGGAGAGGGAAGGCCAATCTAATGCTTGGTACAATGAGCGTGATGAGTCTGCAAGGGCAAGTCAAGAACATATCTCAGTGCACGATGATAGAGTGTATCCAGCTTTTGGAGTGCATACTGGGGGCAATGGCTGTATAGGAAGTCGGTGTAGTCAATCAGGGGAAGAAAGGTAGCTTGAACCAGCCGCTTTCTAGCTTCTAGGGTGAGTAGGCATATTTTGCGGCACAAAATACCGAGCCGCTGCCTTAGTTTTTTTGTTAACTCGCTTAGATGGACATTGAAGGTGAGTTTGTTATTCAACTAGACTCCCAGATATTTAAATTTAACAACTAGCTCTAGTGGTCATTAAGGAGGGTAATAATCTGTGGGGTCCCAGGCATCCCCGTATTGTGGGATGCAGAGATAATCATAGCTTTTTTTTTTTTGCATTTAACAAGAGCTTTAGATTCAGCAGGTTGTGCTGGAGGATGATAAAATCCTGCTGTAGCTCCTTGTATGCAATGTCCAAGGAAGGGTTGGTCGTGTAGAGGACTGTGTCATCTGCGAAGAGGTGAATGTTTCCAGCAACCAAGCCAGAGTCGATGCGGTTGATATAAAGGGCGAAGAGGATAGGTCTCAAAATGGAACCTTGTGGAACGCCTCGGGGCAGTAGTTTTAGTGGGGAGAATTCCCCTTGGGCTTTAATTTGCTCTTTACGATTTGTAAGGTAGCAGTGGAACCACTTTACTGCAGCAGAGGTTAGACCGATGCAACTCAGGGAATCAAGAAGTATGGAATGATCAACCGTATCAAATGCCTTGCTGAGGTCAAGGAAGAGTGTATAGATGTGCTGTTTACTGTCAAGGGCTTTTATCCAGTCATTTGACACTTTGGCAAGAGCAGACACAGTACTGTGCTTGGGTCTGAAACCTGCTTGGACTGGATTGAGGATTTTCTCACGATCCAAGTACTCCCTTAATTGAGAGTTTACAATTTTTTCAAGTAGCTTGGATAAAACAGGAAGCAACGAAACAGGCCTATAGTTGTTCAAGTCAGTGGGGTTTCCTGACTTGAACAGGGGGATAATGTACTCGGTTTTCCAACTAGGCGGCAATTCCCCTTGGGATAATGAGCTGCAAAGAGATGGAACAATTGGAGCTGCCAGATAATAAGAACCTGCTTTTAAGAAGAAAGGTTCAAGCGAATCGGCACCAGCACTCTTTCTGGTGTCCAGCGAGAGGAGCAGGTCCCCCACCTGTTTGTAAGAGACTGGCTGGAACTTGAAGAGGGGTGGTCGGTGGGGGGGCTATAGTTGGTCTAGTTGCTATGCTGGTGGTGCTTATGGTGCTCAGTTTACTAACAGGTGACGTGTCGAATGCGAGGCCTGCAGTGGCGAAGTGGTTATTGAGCGGATAGAGGATCTCTGAGCTATCTGTGTAGGAGGTGTTATTTGCCACAATTTTAGCTGGTAGCGGGGTGGCAGGGGAATGTCCCTCAACCTCTTTCAGTATCTGCCAAAAATTGGTGGAACAGTTTTTGTTTGCCTCCAGTGCTGACTGGAAGAACCGTTGTTTTTCCAACCTTACCAGTTTGGTACAGGCATTTCTGGCTACCCAGAAGGAGAGCCAGTCTGAGAGTCAGACTGCGACTTCCTAGCTCTTTTCCAAAGAGTGTCTCTTTGCCATAAGGCCCTCTTAGGTAGTGGGCTAAACCACTCAGGTGCACGTTTCCTGGATTTGATTTTCCTTACGGGTGCGTGTTGGTTGATAATGTTTACTAGCAGATCCTGGAAGATACAGGATGCTTCAGACACAGAAGGTGTAAGGTAGAAATCCTGCCACTTTACATTCAAGAGCTGTCAGAAAGGCCGGGAGACTGAAGTATCACAACCGAGTAAGCTTGAGGTTGGTTAGTAAAAAAAGGTTTCCCAGAGTGCGCCAGATATACTGTAGCTTGTCTGTCTTTCTGGGCATGGCAGATATCAAGCTTGGTCTGTGCCAGGCAGCCATGGTGGCATCCTCTGAAGTAGCCAAGGGAGGAGAAATTATCAGAGAGGGAGAATCTGGTAGTCCCAGAAATTCTACCAGGTTTCTCCTGGTAATGTCTTGCTCATCAGTATCAAACCCCACTGCTGTTTAGAGCTGCTTCATCATGGAGATGAAAGAAGAATCCTCAGGAGGCGACCTTGGAGTATACAGGATAAGAGTCCTCACCCTTGGTGGAAACTGTGGAGTCAGAGATTCCCCCCCATATCTTCCTCATCCTCCTCTTCTTCCTCATGGGGGGGATGAGGTCAGGGTGATACTCATCCTCCTTGTTGATGGGCTCCAAAGAGGTCAAGGAGGGGAGAGAGGACGTTGCCACCTGGGGCAAATAGGACGTGTTGACGGGACAGGTGTTGACATGGGGGCTGGTCTGGTAGGTCCCATTGTTGTCTTGCTTGGAGGAGGCACAAGGCGCTGTAGGACCTCCATGAAGGAGGAGGACCATCTTCCATGTCAACAGTAGGCTGCATTATAGTAGCAACAAGATGGATCGATGGGGTAGGCTAAAACCCTGAGGACGGAGCGACCTGCAACATCAACGAGGGCAGCTGGAGCTCGGACGTCATTGGGCCGGTGCCGGTTGTAAGTGGACAGGTGGGAGAGACTGCCAGCTGACCCTGTGGAAGACGAGAAGTAAAACAGAACCGCACTCATGGAAATAACACCCAAATGCTGGACATGGTATCAAAATTCAGCTTTGTTCCAAGTATACAAAAGGTGGGTGTAGGGTATGGGAAGCGATTGCAGCAGAGGGGTCCCAAAGGTAATCACTTCTGTCAGTAGTATTCTGTGGTGCGCACAATGGCCCCTGAGTACTCCGTGAAGCAGAAAAAGGAGGTGTTGTCGCCTGATTAGCAAATGAATCATTTTCAACACCAGAGTTTCTTTAAACAGAAAAGCCTTTATTTTCTTGTTTTTCAACAACACTATGGCCAGCCCCAATGTTTCGCCAAGTAGGCTTCTTCGGGGGCTATAAGCAAAGACAAACATAATTTTTACAATTTATGAATTCATATTTATTTATATAAACTATAAATAAATTGTTTATAGACATATTGGTTTTATCAATCTCATCAAATTTCTACTTCTATATACAGCAATTTTTATGATTAAATCTATAGTACTGTTTTTACAGAACCAAATACTCCTTTTAATGCATCCTTGTAAATGTATTTAATTACTTTCAACATACTTTCATCAGCTTCCTGTTTTCACATTCATATATCAAATACTGCCTGTCACTTTAACTAGTCCATGGGCTTCCTCTGGCCTGCTTTATCTGTGTATTATTTTCTTTTCTTTTATATAGACAACCCTGTTAAATAGAGATATGCAGGTGTTTATTCATCATAAACAAGTTATATAAGCAGAATTTGAACCAATGTTTGTTAATAATTTGACCCTGTGAGGCTTGCTGGGGTTTGAGGGACGGGAGGTGTAAGCCACCAAAGCTGGACAATGGCGCAAACGAGTTGAGTGCCCAGCAATAACCAACAGCAGACTGGAGGGTGGGGATTTATCCTTGCTCTTTCTCTCGCCTGGTGTTTGTGCTTCCCCAAGATTTCTCCGGGCTTGGAGCAACGGCAGCCCAAGGCGTGCAGGATCTTCTTCCCTGGAGCTCCCTTTCCATCCTGGCTACCTTCTGCTCTAGAACAAAGGACTCAAGGGCTTTTTTACGACATCGCCGGGTAGCTTAATTGAGGCTCAGGCAGATCTCACAGGCCTTAACATCGTGGGCCTTTCTGAGATAGCAAACACAGGCGTCGTGCCTGTCAGCTGAGGATTTTCTTACCGCACTCGCAGTCTGGCAGCGTCGGCCATTCTCAACATACACAATGGCAAAAATCACTTTAAAGATAAAGTGATCACTACTACAATGAGAAAAGAAATAAATGTAAGAAAAAAATTGAAGAAGCAAAGATTCTGATGGTCGACGGTAGCGATGACATCACCATAGAGTCTGACGAGTACAGTCAATGGTGGGGAACAAAAACTGAGGAGGGCGTGGGGCCACCCACGTTTATATGTTCTATAGGACACTGACGTCTGGCCTTGTCATGGGCGGCCCCTAGCAGACTGCTAGCAAAAAGTTTTACATGTGGTCCAGGCGCGTGATGGCTATAGTTCCATAGGTGTGGCCTGATGCAAAAGACATCCTCGAAGATGATCTAAAATCTATATATTTGGTTCCCAGTCACAGAAGTGGTAGAAAAAAAGGCAATTATTTAATTAAAATATTTAAACTGCTTTAAAATTAAGTAAGAACTTAAGTAATTAGGTTTTTTGTTTTTGCTTACACAGAATGCAGTTGATTCCCTTAGGCAGGAACCATTTTACAAACCAGCCTTCTCTAGTTCCTGGGAACCCATTAGGAACTGCTAAAGATTTTATTTTTGGCCGTCTCCCCGCCCATACAGGGTGGAGGCTTGACTCCCCACCCTGCTCACTGTCCCCATGCCCAGGCTTACCTCCCTGGGTGGGGCCACCCTGGCTTACCCCTGGGTGGGCCACAGAAGCAGGACCCCCAGTGGATATAGGTACGAGCAGGCGTGGCGGCAGAGGCGGGGCATCATGAATGGGGTCGGATTTGTGTATGCTGAGATATCCCTGGGGGGTGGGGACATGCAATTATGGCCAGCGTCCACCCCACCCCCGACGTGAGGTGCTGGCAGCAGCAGTACCCCCAGCCTCCGCCAGAGGTCCACAGAGCACTGGACATTCTTCTCCCTCTCCCTGAGGAGAAGAGCAGTCCATGGGATGCTCAGTCCTTCTGCCCCCGGCTGGTCCTCCAACTCCAGAGTCTGTTTCCGAACCCGGCATGTCAGCGCCGCGAACGGACACCTTGCCGCTGCGCCAGCTAGAACTGCTAAACATTTTAAATTATAAAATAAAAACACCCTAACGCTAAGTATTCAAAGAACTTTTTAAACAAAACAACAAACGCTTGTAATAAAAGAGTAAAACAGATAACCAGAAGGCTGGAGATGACTGCTCTCTTGAAGCAGAGAAACAAATCTGGCATTAGGCCAGTAAGGGAAGTGTGACCACAGTACAGAGTCTGAACTTAGCTTAAAGTTCCAGAATTAGCAGAAGTGCCATCTCAAAGGCAGCACACTCCTGTGGACTGAAGCTTTTTTGTAAGGCATCATTTGATAGTTTTCTGCTGTTAGAACTGGATTTTCCCTAAAACATTCTATAACTGCACAGCCAGAGAGGAGACACCTGGCTGCAGCATGAAGGCCTGGGCTTTCATTTGGATTTTGAATTTTGATCTGCTTACCAAATAAGTGATTTAAGTTGAACAGCAAGATTCAATGAAAGCAGTGAGTTACAAAGACATTTTAGATTAAGTCTGCTTATCTGTCTGTCTGTAGCTAGTCTATGACTCCAACTCAGAGAAACATGAAAATTATGTACTCACTGTAATGTTGATCTCCCTGAATATCTCCACCATGGTTTCTAAAGGGATGGAAGCACTAGGAGCCCACAGGAGTTGTTTTCCTCTAAGAAGGGAGCTGATGCCGGGTATCAGCGCTATCTGCGTGAAGCACATTGTACGTGGTGCCACACACCAGTCAATAAGCATCGCTGACTCCTTCGCACACCTCAGTTCTGTTCAGCAAGAGAGAAACAAAGTGGAGAGAGGACTAGACACTTTCTAGGCTAAAAGGACAGTACAAGGATACAGGATATAAAATAAACTGAACCCAGCTACCAACTTAGAGACTAACGGTTATGCCTACAAGATGGCACAAGGGTAATGGGTCTAAAGAAAGCCAGAACATCTTATCACTAGCCAGAGAGAGGGGGGGGGGGATAGTGATAGGTAAGAGAGGGCAGCAATCCTGAGCAAATGGCTCTGGCCAAAACAGTAGAGGGGGTAGCCCAATTGGGAACCCCATGAAAATGAGATGGCAAGAAGTGCCAAGCAACAGAAAATGATACTTGGACATCCAAAAACGTAACAACTCTGTGTTACAAGATAAGTTGAGTAGACTCGAGAGTAAACGCACAACCCCGTATTCTTTAGGACAGAGAAGTGGACGTAGCATAGGGGTTACAGGACAAGCACTCTTGGGAAGACAGGATGTGGATATCTTCTCTAGCATGCTCTAGGCCAAGTGGGCAAGACCAAGGCACAGAGCAAGAGACAAGGAATATAAACCAAAAAAAATCAAACATGAGAAGAACATGCCCTGCTTCTCCCCAAAACAATGGGGATGTACCTTGTGTGTGGCTAGTATACTGACACAAGCAGGTGCATTGCACCCCTCCACAGCTAGGGCATCTACTCAATGGAGTTAGACTAGATAGTGTCGATGGCACACGTTGCATATAGCAACTAGCAGGGATATACTCTCTAAGGGATATACTAAGGGCAGGGAGAAAGATGGAGGTAAGATGGTCATCTACCCACTCCATGAAGGAAAAAAAGAAAAGGCTCTATTTTACTTTTTTTTATTTTTTAAGAACTGGTCACAACCCATAAGGGCCATGGCAGACGAGAAATAAAGTACGGTGGAGACTGCAAGCACGCACATGGTGAGCTGCCAGAGGCCCTCGCTCACATCCGAGTCAGGGATGGAGGATGAGCATCTAGCTCAATGATGAAGATAGTCAGGAAGATAGCACAGTTATGTAACAACTTACCGTAACAGCAGATCTTCAAGAAGAGCTCTTGCAGCAGGTAACACCATTAGGACTATGCCGCCAGGCAGTAGGACCCCACAGAAAAATTTCTAGCTAGTAGTCTAAGGCGGGGGACCGCCCCCTGATGTCAGCCCTTCCCCCGTCACCCATGGTATAAAGGGGGCAGTCCTCCGGCACCACCTCAGTTCGCCCACTGGAGACACGGCTAGTATAAAGGATGGGGAACCCAGGAGTTCTCACATCCCAGAGGAAAAAATACAGTTACATAACCCCGGGGGTAGGAGGGAGGGAAAGCATATCTGCTGCAAGAGCTCTTCTCGAAGATCTATTGTTATAGTAAGTTCTTACATAACTGTACTATCTCACTTCGAGATAGAGCTCTTGCAGCAGGTAACACCACTAGGACTGAGTCCCAAGCAGTACAAGGATAGAATCCAGGTCAGAAGGGTGGTGGTTATGAAACTGGTAAACCACTAGTACTCCCTGGAGGATGGTGAGGCCAAAGCCTGCTCTCCTCCATGAAGCAATGTCCAGACTGTAGTGTTTAATGAAGGTGTGGACTGAACTCCAAATAGCAGCAGCACAAAGATCTGCTGCTGAGACATTCCTTAGGGATGCAAAGGAAGTGGCAACACCCTTAGTGGAGTGACCTTTAACCAGTCTGGGTAAAGGTTTGTCATACTTCTAGTAACAGAACACTATACAATTGACCAACCATTTGGCCAATGTCTGTTTAGTCACAGGTCCCCCTAACATCTGTTGGACAAATGAGACAAACAACGGGTCTGTCCTTCTAGAAGATCTAGTGTGATCTATGTAGAAATAAAGAATTCTGTGAACATCCAGAGTATGCCACAGGGCCTCCCAGTATTCTGGGTAGTAAACTGGAAGTTGAATGTCCTGGTTAAGAGTGAACTCGGACACTACCTTCGGGAGAAACTTAGGATTGGTGTGCAGGGATACCCTACCCCGTGAAAAATCAAATAAAGCTCCTTACAC
Source organism: Neoceratodus forsteri (assembly GCA_016271365.2). Taxonomy (NCBI): domain Eukaryota; kingdom Metazoa; phylum Chordata; order Ceratodontiformes; family Ceratodontidae; genus Neoceratodus; species Neoceratodus forsteri. The sequence continues at coordinate 1,055,765,840 of CM028130.1, read as the reverse complement.
GTCAGAGTCTGAAGTTGGAAATCCTCCGAGCAGAAGTAACTGCAACCAAAAACAACGCTTTCCAAGAGAGGAAGCGTAGCTCGCAACTTGCGGCTGGCTCAAAGGGAGGCAACATAAGCTTTTCTAACATGAACAAAAGGTCCCAAGGGGGGAATGGGATCCCACCTGGGAGGTTTGATATGCATAATGCCACGCAAAAAGGTCTTGGACAAGTCTAATTGCACCAGGTTCCTGCCTTTCATAGGTACATGGTAAGCTGACAGTGCAGAAAGGTGTACCTTTATGGATGAATAGCTGAGACCCTTGTCAGATAGAGAAAGTACTCTAGTACTGAATTCACTAGGCAGGTAAAAAGATCCAGGGAATGGGGTGACGCCCACAGGCAGAAACGTTTCCATTTCATGGCATATGTGGCCCTAGTCGAGGGTTTCCTCGTGGCCACTAGGACCTCCGCTACTCTTGAAGACATCCCATATCTGTCTCTGACTAGGTCTGCAGCAGCCATGCATGCAGATGCAGTGACTGAAGATTTGGGTGTACTAGAGTTCCCTGTTCCTCTGAGAGCGAGCGAGGAGACAGGGGCAAGGGAATTGAAGGTTCCGATGCCAATTGCTGAAGCAGCGGGAACCAGATCTGTCAAGGCCAGAATGGCTCAATAAGAATCATGGCTGCTTGTAGTTTGAGTAATACTCTCTGAATCAGCGGGAAGGGAGGGAAGACATACAGAAACCTCCCTGCCCAAGAGAGGGACAATGTGTCTTGCCAGAAAACACCAGGCCCTGCATCTAGCGAGCAGAAATTGGGCAGTCTGGCATTGAGTGGGGACACAAAGAGGTCCAGTTCTGGAAGGCCCAATCTTTTGAAAAGGTCGCCTACTACATCCTGTAGAAGCTCCCATTCGTGAGGCTGAGAGCGGCTGAGGCTGTCGGCTAGGGTGTTTTGAACCCCTGGAACGTGAACCACTGTGAGTTCCTGTGTGTGCTCCACTGCCCAGTACCAGACTCTCATGGCCTTCCTGCAGAGGGGGTAAGTGTGTGTGCCCCCTTGCTTGTTGATGTAGAAGACCACTGGCATGTTGTCAGACTGGATCAGTAGAGGCCCTGGTAAGAGAATCGTCTGGAATGCATTTAAGGCAAACAGAATGGCTCTCATCTCTAACACGTTTATGTGGAAGTCGCATTCCAGAGAGGTCCAAGTCCCTCTTGTCTGGTGGGCTCCGAAATATGCACACCATCCTAGCCCCAAGGCATCCATTGTCAGGATCTGCTGAGGACTGGGGCTTTGGAAGGGAGACCCCAGATTCTAACCAGGAAGGGGTGAGCCACCACTCCAGAGTCTGATGAACTGCCTTGGAGACTCGGACTGGCTGTTCAAGGTCTTCCAAGCGCTGGTCCCACTGAACTCTGAGGCTCCACTGGAGAACCCTCGTGCAAATGAGCTAAGGGAACAGTTACGATGGTGGCAGCCATGTCACCTAGCAGCTGTAGCACCATTCTGGCTGGAACTTGATTTGTGGAGGCAACTCTCCGAGCCAGTGCCTTTAGTCGATCTGCCCTGTCTGAGGGAAGGAAGGCCCTCGCTTGGACAGTGTCCAAGACAGCACCTATGTATTGTAACCTCTGGGTAGGCCATAGGGAAGACTTGGGAGAGGTTTAAGGTGAACCCCAGATCCTGGAACAGGCAAAAAGTGTCTTTCAGAGAGTGACACAGCTGAACTCTTGTGAGAGCCGTTAACAGCCAGTCGTCGAAGTAGGGGTAGACATAATATCCCTGCCTCCTGAGAGCTGCTTCCACCACTGCCAGGCACTTGGTGGACACCCTGGGTGCCAAAGAAAGGCCGAATGGCAGCACTCTGAACTGGTAGTGCTCTCCCTGGAAGGTAAAGCGAAGGTACTTTCTGTGGGATGGCAGGGTCTTTATATACATGTAGGCGTCCTGCATGTCCAGGGAGCAGCGCTAATCCCCTTGATGAAGCATGGGTACCAATCCCAGTAGTGTCACCATGCTGAACCTTTTTTATTCAATGAAAGTGTTCAGCTGACTGAGGTCCAGGATGGGACGAAGGTCCTCTGTCTTCTTTTTCAGGATGAGGAAGAAGCGGAAGTAATATCCCTTTCCTCTTTGAGACAGTGGCACTGCTTGGATTGCTCGCTTGCCTTAGAGGGCTTGGATTTCTGCCCTGATAAGGCCTGCATGGAATGAGGAGCAATGGGAGGCCCCAGGTGAGTTGTCTGGAGGGATATGGGTGAATTCCAGGGCATAACCCCTCTCTACTATCTGGAGCACCCAATGATCCGCGGTAATACTGGACCAGCCATTGAGGTAGAGGTAGAATCTTCTGCCTACAGCCTCCCCCTGCAACTCTGCCAGAGAGGCCGGTAGGACATCATGCCGAGGTTGTTGGAGTGGGCAAGAGAGCTCTTGCGCTCTTGGGTCCCTGAGCTCCTGCTGATTGGGGGTAACCTTTCTCTTGTAACCCCCTCTGTTTTGCGGTCTCCTTCCTTGTTGGCCCTGCTGCTTTGAAAGGAGCCGGGCTGTGTACCTCCAAGACTGCTCCACCCCCAGAGTCCTGCAGGCTGGTAATTAACTTTTTGGTTTGTTGCACGAAGAGGACCGGGCCCTGAAAAGGAGCATCTAGTATGGTGTCTTTGAAGGTCCTGGTGGAAGCCTGAGACTCTGAGCCAGAAGTGACACCTTAGACATATGCCAGTGGCCACAGCCCTGGCAGCAGTGTTTGCTGAGTTGTACAAGCACCTTAAGATGTGCTTGCTGACGTCAGCAGTGGATTGGAGAACTGCCAGCAAATCTGACTTGTTGGCAGAGTCTGACCGATTCTTGGCCAGGTCCATGGCCTTGTTCCACAGTGATACTTGATACATCACCATATGTGGCAAAAAATACATCTTGCCGCCCAAATGATTCAATTTATTGGACTCCTTATCCGGTGGCTGTGAGCTCATATGCTTCAGTTGTTGGGCCCTCCCACGGGCAGCCGTGAGGATCATAGAGTCCGCCTTAGGCTGCTTGCTCAAATATGGTTCTCCCCTTGGTGTCCTATAGAGTCGGTCAGCCTTTTTAGGGACTGCCAAGGTCATGAAGAGGTGCTTCCAGGCAATTTGTGTGACATCCTGGAAGGGTTCCACTAAGGGTGGTATGACCAGAGGTTTGGGGTCAGTGGCCCCTAGGAACTTTGCCAAACAGCACCTCTCAGGGTCTAACTCCTCCATCTTCCATTGGTTTAGGAACTGGATATGCTTCATTATATCAAGGAATAAGGGGTCATCCGGAGGGGATCTCAGGGAGTCCCTCCTATGGTCTGGTGATGGCAGGGACAGGTCATCTTCTGAGGAGTCGTAGGAGAAGAAGCCTCCCGACGAACCATCTGAAAATGTGTAGGGCTGTCCCCTGGAGGAGGATCTGGATGGGTGGTGATTGTGCTACCGACTTACAGGTGACCCATGATCCACATCCCCTGCCGTCGGATGGTCTGGTGTCAGGGGAGGACGCTGGGGAAGGCTACCTAGGTGGCGCCAGGGTCCTCACAGGGTTGGGGCCGGCCCGTGGTCTAAGCAACAGATCCCCTTTTATGGTGTTCCACCAGCTAGAAAACAAGGCCCCAACCTCTGCCAAAGGGACGACTGGGCTGCTGGTGCCAAGTTAGGGGTACTAGGGGCCCCTGGAGTCATCCCTTGTGGCACGCTGTCCCCTGGCATCGGGTTTGATGGAAATTTCTAATCTGGCGTCGGCCCTTGTGAGACCGTGTCCACTGGCTTTGGGTGCTCGGATGTCAGATCATCAGGCTCCCGAGGAGGAGGTGGTGCCTGGCTTCTGTTGTTCCCTGAGCCAAGTGTCAGGTCACCTGATGTCTGGTCTGGAGTCAGGTTCTCAGCCAGGCCCTGTGGACAGGAAGGCGGCTTAGATGGTGGCGTCTGGTCCAGCTCCACAGTGGAGTCAGAGGGCGATGAGGCCTGACGTCAGTCCGAAGCCTTGGCCGACGACCGCAGGGAAGGTGAGAGATGCTTTATCTTGTGCTCGCTATCCTGGCATCTCCTGGTGCCGCCCTATCGGATGACCCTGGAACTGTGCTCTTGCAGACGTCAGGGTGCGACCTGCCACCTGATGCAGAGTGCGCCTGTCCTGCTGACTGATACCATAACATTTGCTTGTGGGGTCGGATAGCCAGGGACATGGGGGCTTGAGAAAGCCTGAGCCTGGAAGACTCCCCGCCATGCGCCAGAGAAGAGGCAGGAGGCTTCCTCAATAGTGACCCAGGGAGAGCCAGAGAGACCGGCAGGGGTGTGGCGGAGGCAGAGTCTGACCTCGCATCAGAGGTCAAAGACTTGGAAGTCTTGTGAGGGGGACCTAGGATGGGACTCTGACCTGGACCTTTGCTTGTCCCGAAGATGGTGTTTTCTGCTTGATTTCTTCTCTTTGGAGGAGGAATCCTTTGCCGGGGAATAAGAGGAGCTGTGCCTGGACTAGGTCCTCTGCATGGCAGTCACTTGCTGTTCAAGGAGGTACGCTTTCAGTGTGTTAAGGCAGCGGATACTGGTCCTCCGGTTGAAGAGGCAGTGCAGGCAGTCGGGCCTGTGGTCAGGGACTAGGCAGAGTAGGCAGGCTGAATAGATGTCTTTTGCCGGGATCTGTTTGCCGCATGCTCACTCTGATTTCCACCACTATGAAGATGAAGATGACTGGGAAGACATACACGACAAACTGATAATTCGGAAGAAAAAAAGACGGTAAATGCACGAAGCGCAAAAATGGTGGTCGACTGGAAGCAAGAGGTTTCCGTGGAGCCGATATGTGTGGGTCGATGGCGGGAAAAGAACTGAGGTGGTGCCGTGGGACCGCCCCCTTTATACCATGGGTGACGAGGCAGGACCGACGTCAGGGGGCAGTCCCCCACCATAGACTGCTATCTAGAAATTTTTCCGTGGGGTCCTAGTGCTTAGTGGCATAGTTCTAATGGTGTTACCTGCTGCAAGAGCTCTATCTTGAAGTGAGCTCAACAGTTATGGTGAGTACATAATTTTCATATCTTTCTTGAATCAAGCTTTACCACACTTCATACATATGGGTCTGAATACTAAGCTTCCCAGTTAGGGAGAAGCTGGCTCATCCTGCGAGTAAAAGTCACCCTCAGCCCACTTCATGGGGGAGAACACCTGAGAGTGAGGACTCCTCACAGTCGGGAAGTAGAAACGTCCCCCAAGTTCCAGTCTGGCTCTTTGTAAGAAAAAAATGAGTCTCCTAGACCTGGGAGTTCAGCATCTTACACCGGGTCAGAGGTGCCAGTTGAGAAAGGCAAAGCTACGCTGTCCACCAAATGCAGACTCTGGTTCCTACAAGCCGGGAGGCCACCTCGCTAGCGTCATAAGGTGCTCTTGTCTGATGCCTTGCCAACTCCATGCTCTTGGCAGAAAGGCAGATGGCTCACCCGACTAACTTAGTTTGAGGCATGGCAGCTAGGAGCTGACCTAGCTGTGCCCACAGGCACGTGTTAGAAGCTGCCAAGTGTGTCTGGTGCATAGAGATGCACATCATAGTGCGAGCTGAAGTGAAAACCTTTCTCCATAATGCATCTGCCTGGGCTGAATCTGCGTCAGGAGATCAGTCATGCACGAGGAGACAAAACCCGTCCAGAGTCTGCAAGACCTGAATGCCTGATGTGGGGTGAGGTACTGAGCCAGCAGAGCCCGTGGGTGTGCAATACTGTTGGGCAGTGGAGGCAAAGCGAAGGGATGTCTCCGAACTGCTGTGGAGCATTCCCTGAAGGCCCTTGGCCAGGAAGGGATGACATTTCGATCACTGCTGAAAGCTCCAAGAGTCAGAGCTGTGTAGAGATGGTATTGCACCAGGCAACAGTACCAATGTCCAATGCCTGCAGCATGTCCATCAGGAATTTCTGGTACAGGGCATACTTGAAGGTCAAGGACTGGTGCATGGATGATGCCGTGCCCTCCGAGGAGCACATGGATGTAGAGGAGGCGCTGGACATGTAAGGATGGCAGCTGGGGGCTGTGCAGGAACTGGGCATGGCCGGCACAGGTATGGTACTGAGATGGCATGCCAGCCGCACTTTCATATTAAGCCCCGGTGATGAGACAGGAGAACCCCCAACACCTATGAGTTCAGGTCAGGGTGGCATAGCCCTAGAAGGGCAAGAAGAGCCAGAAGCTCTAGGGTCTAAGTCCAGGCTGTGGGACCATTCAACAGACCTCACCCTAGGAGAGGGCATGATGAACCTGCCTGAGAAGAGTCGACCTACAGATGAGGAACAACTTCAATAATGCCTGTAGTGGAAAACCCCTGAGCAAGGACAGCAGAGCGGTTCAGTGACTTTGGGGCAACTCTGGTCCTCACCAGAGATGGGGTCAAACAAAATACCAGGACAAAATTCCCCAACCCAGCTGATACTCAACCCCTGGTTGGTGCAGCCTGCAGAAAAACCTAGTCACAGGACTCCCTCCAGCCCCATGGCCGGCACCATCCTCAGTGTCTAGCTCAGCATCAGGACCAGCACCACATACAGATCTGTCCCTGCCACTGACACCGTGAGCAGTTTTGGAATCCAGCCTGGTTCCACAAACAGCACCGGAACTGGGGGGGGGAGCAGACCTGGTGGTGGCACTGGAGCTGGCACCGTGACCATCACAGGGCCCGGTGTCACCTACACCTCAGAGCCATGAGGGTTACCCAAGTCAGAGTGTGTCACCTCAACCTCTGTAACATTGTGTTGCCCAGTGTCAGTCCCTCTCCTGGTACCACATACAACACCAGGAAGGGGCCCCGCATCATAGTCGGCAATGCCCAGCTCAGTGGGGTGACACCAGGCCACAACACTGAGGTGTCCTCCAGTGTAGACCAATCGTACAGCTTCGGCCTCACCACCAAGGATATCCACTGCACAGGGTGAACAGATGGGGGGTACTTAGCCAGCTGCTCAGGAGCGGGCTCTCTCCATCAGACCCACCCCACATGAGCCATCAATGCATCGGTAAGAAAGGAAAAATTACTCACTATAGTAATGTTGTTTCTTCTAATGGAGTCTTGCTGTATTCTGACTATATGCAGTTAGCCCCAGCACTTGAACTGCTCCAGAGAGGAAAGGGTTAACTCCATGTCAGGGCACAGAATGTTGAGCTCAAGCTCGATTTTCAAACCTCTGTCCCAGGTACTCCTCAGTGTAACTGTCAGATTCTTATGAGCACTATGCTAACTATCAAATACAAATTGCTTTAGAAATTTGTGCCAAGAGCCCAAAAACAAATTTTTTGGGTCCAAAAGACAAGTCGAGAACCCCAAAAAGAATCCAAGCAGGTAGTAAACTTAACAATATATAGTTGAAATCAGAACAACAAAAAATGGAAATTACGTACCTACCGTAATTCTTGATCTTCTTGGATGAAGTCTCCACCACTCATTCACACTAATGGGATCTAAGCCGGAGGCTCTAGGACCCAGCGGGAGCAAACTTTTTTGCAGGAGGGCCGGCGCCAGAGATGGAGCAGCGAGGAGTGGCGCCGCGAGCCTCTGCTTGTGCGGCAATGACTATCTCGGCGTCAACCCTTCAACCGCCTCAGTACCTCTTTTTCTGAGGAGGTGCAGCGTAACTAACCTAGAAGGATAGCCTAACCAAAAACCGGACATGAGATAGTCCGGAAGACCCGTATAAGAAGAGTTAAGAAAGAAGTCTTCACAGCCTAAAGATTGAGGGAGTGAAGACCAACAACAGAGGTGAGCTCGGGGGATGATGGGTGAGCGTATGAATGAGTGGTGGAGACTTAGTCCAAGATCTTCAAGAATTATGGTAGGTACGTAATTTCCATATCTTCCTGGGCATAAAGTTTCCACCACTCATTCACACTAATGGGAGAGTACCGAGCTAATAATCCCCCGAGAGGGTGACAGGAGAGACCAAGAGCTCACAAATTTAGGATAGAAGTCCATTAAGGATGGTTCTGCCAAACGAAATATGTTGTCTGGCATGTACATCCAGGGCATAATGCTTGACGAAAGTATGCACTGAACTCCAGGTAGCCGCATTGCAAATATCTGCAATGGGCACATTGCAGATTCCGCCAGAGATGCCGCGACCACTCTAGTAGAGTGAGCGTACACTCTGCCTTCCAGCTTAACCTGGGCCACTGAATAACAGTGGCGAAGGCATGCCACCAGCCATGCTGAAATGCATCTGATAGCGACAGGTTGACCTACCCGGGTCTCGCTGAAGGAAACAAACAGTTGTTGAGCTTTGCGAAATTCTTTTGTTCTATCTAAATAGAAACGCAAAGCTCTTTTGACATTCCAAGAATGAAGAGAACACTCCCCTTCATTTTGGAAGTTCTCAAAGTAAGTAGGAAGGACCAAAGGTTGGTTTAGCTGGAATTCTGAAACAACCTTAGGGAGAAACTTAGGATGGGTCCTAAGAACTACTTTGTCTTTATGAAACACAGTATACGGAGGGTCTGTGACCAAGGCATGTATCTCAGAGACCCTGCGGACCAAGGTAATAGCCACCAGGAAGGCCATTTTCCAAGCGAGAAATTTTAATTCACAGGTAGCTAGAGGCTCGAAAGGTTTTTGAGTGAGCATGTCTAGCACAAGATTAATGTCCCAGGCTGCGACTGGACATCTGACAGGAGGTCTGGTATGCAGAATACCCTTAAGAAACCTCTTAACTAATAGGTAACTGAGCCAGTGACAAGGAAAGTACTGGCTCATGATAAGCTGAAATGGCACAAAGGTGAACCTGACTGTAGAGTATTGCAGACCTGAATTTGAGAGGTCTAAAGGTACTCTAGAACTTTATTTGGTGGGCAAGAAAAGGGATTCAAACAGGATTTTGCACACCAGAGCGAAAAACGCTTCCATTTGGCTGTGTAAGTTTTCCTAGTGGCTGGCTTGCATGCAGCCAGAAGGATATCTGAAACTCTGCAAGAGACATTGAACCTGTTTGCTTCCATCTCTTCAGGAGCCAAGCATGAAGGTGAAGCGATCTCAGATTGGGATGGACCACAGGCCCCTGAGTCAGAAGGTTTGTCTGAAGGGGAAGCGCTTTCAGAGGGGTTTCTGACATACTGTTGAGTAACGGAAACTATATTTGTCGAGGCCAGAAGGGAGCAATGAGGATCATTTTGTACCCCTGGGACTCGAACTTGAGAAGTACCCTCTGAATTAGAGGAAGAGGCAGAAAGGCGTATAGAAAGCGTTTTGTCCACTGCAGCCTGAACGCATCCTGACAGAAAATGCCAGGCCCTGGATTTCTGGAGCAGAAGAGAGGCAGTTCTGTGTTGAGTGGGAATGCAAAAAGGTCCGGGTCTGGAGTTCTCCACTCTGCGAATAGTGATTGAACTATGGTTGAGTCCAGAGACCATTCGTGAGGATCTGTCTCTGTTCTGCTGAGACGGTCTGCCAGTTCGTTCTGCACTCCTGGTAGGTAGACCACCTGAATTACAGCCTTGTGCTCCAAGCACCATTCTCACACTCTCATCGCTTCCCTGCATAAGGGGTAAGAGTGGGCACCGCCCTGCTTGTTGAGGTAATACATCACTGCTTTTTTGTCCGTTTGAAGGAGAATGTTCTTGTGACAGAGAATGTCCTTCAAAGCCCGGACTGCATAAAGGACAGCCTTCATTTCTAGGACATTTATGTGAAGCTGGGACTCTTCCTGAGTCCATGTACCTTGAGTGTGGAGAGTCTGACAGTGAGCTCCCCACCCCATCAGGGACACGTCTGTGGTAATGGAAATCTGATGTTCAAGAGGAGCAAAGGGATACCCTTTCAGAAGATTGTCCTCTTCCGACCACCAGGTGAGTGACTTCTTCAGAGGTTCTGTCACCTTGATGAGAAAGGACTGAGGGTGAGTGGTAGGGGACCACTGAGTACTGAGCATCCATTGAGAGGTTCTCAGGCGCGTTAGGGTACAGTGAACACTGAGGATGCCATGAGACCTAGCATCTGCTGCATCGAGATAGCTCGAACCGAGCTGTGTTCTCTGATGTATCGGGCCATCTGCAGGATATCGCTCCTTCTGTCCTCTGGTAGAAAAGCTCTCACACAGGAGGTGTCCAGAAGAGTTCCCATGAAAAGGCACCTCTGGGAGGGCTGCAGCTGTGATTTCTTGAGATTTAGCAGGACTCCCAAGGACGTGAGAAAGTCTGAGGCCATGGCAACGGCGTCGAGGGTTCATTGCCTGCAAGGGCCCTCTAGAAGCCAGTCGTCCAGGTATGGGAAAACTTGTATTCTGATTTTTCTGAGATGCGCTGCGAGTATTGCACAACCTTTATAAAAACTTGCAGCACCGAGGACAGCCCAAAGGGCAGGACTCTGAACTGATAATGCTGGCCCAAAGCCACAAACCTTAGGTATTTGTGATGCCTTGGGAGAATAGGGATATGTTGGTAAGCATCCTGCATGTCCAGGGAGGCTAACCAGTCATGTTGACGAAGCAAAGGTAACAGGGTTCCTAGCAATATCATTTTGAATTTCTTTTTGGGAAGAAATTTGTTTAATTTTCTGAGGTCCAAAATGGGGCGCATGCCCTCGGTTTTCTTTGGAACCAGAAAGTAATGGGAGTAGAACCCTGTGTTCCGTGATCCAGTGGAACTACTTCCACTGCCCTGTTGTTCAGAAGGCCTTGTATCTCGGAGGCGACAAGTTCTGACTGAAGTATTGACAGCCTGGGCTGTCGTTTGGGAGGACGATCCAGAAGGGTCTCTAAAAGATTGAGGGAATACCCCTCACAGATTATCCGGAGGACCCATTTGTCCGATGATATGGACTTCCACCGATTGTAGAATTGAGTCAGACGACCTCCCACTGTTGAGGAAGAGTCCCCCTTAGGCAGCTGAGGTGGGACCTGGGCCAACAATTCAGAAGGCGGCACTGGGCGCTTTGGGTCCTTGCGCCTTCTGTTGCGTTTTCTTTTGAGGCTGAGAGGCTTGGTTTTTATTAAACCCTCCCCTGCCTTTGCTTCGAAAGGACTGACTGTTATGAAACTGGTGTTTGTTAACTCCCCCTCGAGAGGGGGCGGGAGGAGGTCGAGACAATTTAATGGCTGACCTAGTCTTTTGTGTGGCCTCTAGAGCCTGTTCTACTTGAGGGCTGAAGAGATACACACCATCGAAGGGTAATGCCATGACCTGTTGCTGGGCATCATTCGTGAAACCTGAAGTGCGCAGCCAGGACTGGCGGCGGGTACAAATACCCGCCGCCGCCGCTCGTGAGGCAGTATTGAAGGCGTCCATAGCTGCTTTAACCTACTGGTTGTTGGACTCGATACCCCTGGTTATGGCTTGAAGAAGCTCTGAATTAGCATCAGAGTCCGGTAGAGCTTCAACCATTTGAGCGAATGCCAAAGAATAAACTCATATTGAGAGAAATAGCCCTGGTAGCTGGCGATACACATACCCAGGGTGGATGCAGCAAAGACTATCTTACCTAAAGTATCTATCTTACGAGATTCTTTGTTTATAGGTCGAGCTGTAGTAGTCTGAGGAAGGACAACCTTATCATTCTCTGCCAAGACTACGATAGGATCCACAAAGGCTTGGGAGGACAAAATAGGTCGACCCTTGGGAGCAGCATACTTTCTATCTATGGACTTAGCCACAGAAGGAATGGGAGCAGGATTATTCCATACCACTTCAGACAATGTCTCAAAGGAGGATTGTACCGGGGGAGTTAAATCCATAGAGATGTCCGGAACATGAAGGTACTGGAGTCTTAACAGCTTCCCAAGATCGATGTCCATAGTCTGGAGAGAAAGAGTGGAATTCAAATTTCTCAACAGAGACTTAAAAGACAGGTCCTCGACCACGAGCTGTGTAACAGGATTAGGTCCTGCTCCTTCCACATCATCACCCAGTCAAAGATCTGGGTCAGGCTCAATATCATCTCCTGACAGTCCAGGAGGGACTGTATGGACAGGAAAGGAATGAAAATCAGTAGGAAAAGAGGAAGGAAAATAATTCGGAGAGAAGCCCGAAGATTGGCAGATGAAAAAGCCCGCCTCGCGCGATGAAGAAGAAGATGGCGCTAGAAGGCCGTGACGACGCAGACAAAGCAGATGGCGGCGAAGAAGAATACGGTGCGAAAGGCAAGGGCACACGGTGCCGAGAAACTCCAACGACGCCACGTAAAACACACGCGCCGACTCGCACCGAAGCCACCCACCGGCCACCGACGGGCGCTGACACCAACCCAGGGCCCCGAAAATACGGATTTCAGGAGAAAGAAGAAAGAATACCAGGAGAGAGAGGCATCGGTGTGGCCTCCGCTGCAGCCATGTGAGGGGGGGAAAACACCTAAGCGCGGAGTCGACGGCACCGAAGAGGGCACCACACGACCAGGAAGGCCCAATTAGCCCTGCCCGATCTCCTGAAGAACCCGAAGGCCCCGGAGTAACCGGGCCAGGCAGCTGGACCAACCTCCAAGCCCACTGCTCCATAAGAGCGGTCCACTGATGAAACTGCTCATCGGAAGCCCTACCAGAAGGCGGGGAGGGGCTCTGATGTCGAAGAGGTCGGTGACCAGAAACAGAAATCAGCGACTCCGAATGAGGAGACCAGCAACTGACCCCAATGACCGACCATCGACGCTGCAGACATATCAGAAGGCGACTCTAGTGATGCTCTCTTCTTGACCCACGGGTCAAGAAGAGTCTCGGTTTAACCCGAGAATGCAACCGCTTTGATATGTTTCCAGGGGACCGCCTCTTCCCCATAGGCATTGGACCGCCTGCTGTGAGACCTCCTCCGAGAAGGCGGCGGACTGACCCAGCCTGGCTGACTGAGCAGTTTCTCACGAAGTCTCCCTACCATCACCTGATCCGCTCATGGCTCCACTCCGTCAACGTAGGCTGAGACTTCTTTCTTTAATAAGAATAAATTATCGTAAGTGGTACTTTATTCAAAAAATACTACAAAATAAAAAACTGAAAACTATGCTGCTAGTTTGAAGTTTGACTCCCAGCAGGCGAGCGACGTTGTCACTGAAGTGTACTCGACGGCGGGAAAAAAGGAACTGAGGCGGTTGCAGGGTCGACGCCGAGATAGTTATTGCCACACAAGCAGAAGCTCATGGCACCACTCCTCGCAGCTCCATCTCTAGCCCCGGCCCTCCTGCAAAAACGCTTGCTCCCACTGGGTCCTAGCACCTCTGGTGTAGATCCCATTAGTGTGAATGAGTGGTGGAGACTTTATGTCAGGAAGAAACCCCATTCTAAACAAGAGGGACCCAGGTACACCCCTGGGTGCAGCACTGCACCTGCCAACCCACATCCCAAAAAGTACAGTTACGTATGAACTTACCTTAACAGTAGATCTTCGAGCGGAGCTCTTGCAGCAGGTAATACCATTAGGACTGAAGCCGGCAGGCAACAGGACCCCATGGAAAACTTGTAGCTAGCAGTCTGAGGCAGAGGACTGGCCCCGACATCAGCTATGCCCGTCAGACGTGGATATAGGGGCGGTCCATGGCGCCACCTCAGTTCTCCCGCCGTGAGACCTGGCTAGAAACAAAACTGGAGAACCGAACAGGAAGTCCCCACCATGGTCTGGTGACCTAAAAACCAAATAATCCTGGGGGATGGAGGGTGGGGAATCCACCTCCTGCAAGAGTGCTTCTCGAAGATCTACTGTTATGGTAAGTTCTTACATAACTGTACTATCTGACTTCGAGGGTGGCTCTCTTGCAGCAGGTAATACCATTAGGACAGAGTCCCAAGCAGTACCCAAGGATAGACCCAGGTCTAAGAGGGTGGTAGGGAGAGATGCTGAAAACAGTTGAAGCTGAAAAAGGCACTCAAGAGAGTAGGCCCAGCAGGACTGCTAGTCCGAAACCTGCTCTCCTTCTGGATGCAATGTCCAGGCTGTAATGCCTGATGAAAGTGTGGACTGAACTCCATGTAGCTGCAGTACAAATATCTGCCGAAGAGACATTTTTGAGTGCTGCGAAGGAAGAGGCCACTGCTCTGGTGGAGTGGCCCTAAACTATTCCTGGAAGTGATTTATTATGATGCTGGTAGCAAAAAGTAATACACTGCACCAGCCAAAGGGCTAGTGACTGTTTGGAAACAGGAGCCCCTAGCATTCGTTTGGTGAATGAGACAAACAACTGGTTCGACTGTCGGGATGAGCGGGTCCTGTGGAGGTAATACCTCAAAATCCTATGAACGTCCAAGGTGTGCAACAACACTTCACCTTGATTGACAAAAACTGGATAATAAACCGGAAGGTTAATGACCTGATTAAGAGTCCGCATGGACACCACCTTTGGCAAGAACTTACGGTTCGTGCGCAGGGTCACCCTGTCCCTGTAGAAAACTATGTAAGGTTCCTTACTCATTAGGGCCTGGAGCTCTGAAACCCTTCAAGCGGAGGTAATAGCTACCAAAAGAAGGGTCTTCCATGAGAGGAAGCGTAGCTCGCATGAAGCTGCTGGCTCGAAGGGTGGTAGAGTGAGTTTCTCCAGGACAAAAATCAAGTCCCAAGGAGGAACGATGTCTCTCCTGGGAGGTCTGATATGTAAGACCCCTCTAAGAAATGTCTTACAGACGTCGAACTGTGCCACCGTTCTGCCTCCGAAGGGATGATGATATGTGGAAACCACACACATGTGCACCTTAATGGACCAATAGCTCAGTCCAAGTCCAGAAGGTGACGGAGATATTCTAGCACGTGCTCTGCCGGACAACCCAGGGGATCTACAGCACGGGTCATAGCTCAAAGACAGAAGCATTTCCATTTCATATGTGGCCCTGGTGGAAGGCTTTCTCGCTGCCACCAAGATGTCAGCCACCCTGCTTGACATTCCTAGCCTCTCTTCCGCTAGGATTGCAGGAGCCATGCACGCAGGTGAAGAGAGTGAAGAGCAGGATGGATGCGAGTCCCCTGCTCTTGTGAGAGCAAGTTGGTGGAGAGTGACAACTGTATTGGAGGTTCCAGAGACAGTTGCTGGAGTAACGGATACCAAGGGGCCACCAGAATCATTCTGGTCCCCTCCGACTGCAACTTGAGCAGTACTCTCTGAATGAGGGGAAAAGGGGGGAAGGCGTACAGGAACTTCCCTGTCCAAGAGAGGGACAATGCGTCTCACCAGAAAACACCAGGCCATGGAGTGAGTGAGCAAAAACTTTGCAGTTTGGCATTGTACTGGGACGCAAAGAGGTCCGACTCTGGACAGCCCGAGCGATCGAACAGGTCGTCTGCGACTTCTTGGAGCAGTTTCCACTCATGATTCAGAGAGGTAGAGTGGCTGAAACTGTCGAAGAGAACGTTCTGGACCCTGGCAGATGAAATTGCAATGAGATCCAGTCGGTGGTCTACTGCTCAATCCCATTCTCTCATGGCCTCTCTGCAAAGGGCTACGAATGATTCCCCCTTTGCTTGCTGATGTAGAAGACCACTGGAGTGTTGTCTGTCTGCACCAGGAGAGGACCCATTGAGAATTGGTCTGTGAAAGAGATAAGCGCATTCAGCACGGCTCTCATTTCCAGAACATTTATATGTAGAGAGCTCTCTATGGCAGACAAAGACCCTTGGGTCCTGTGATCCCCTAAATGAGCCCCCCAACTGGACAGAGAGGCATCTGTGGTTAAAGTCTGAAGAGGAGTGGGGCTCCGGAATGGGACCCCTCCCACTAGACTGTCGAGACGGAGCCACCATTCGAGGGAGCAGTGTACCGCATGAGAGATCCGGATTCGAAGATCCAGATCGTCCACCGATTGGTCCCACTGGACCCTGAGATGCCATTGGAGGGTCCATATGTGTAGTCTGGCTAAGGGTACTGTGGCTATGGCAGCTGCCATATGGCCTAGCAGTTGGAGAACAACCCGGGTGGGTGAAGAGGAGGCCTTCTGGAGCCTGATGGTCAGATCTTGAAGGCGGTCTGCTCTGTCTGGGGCAGGAAAGCGCTCTCCTGCTCGGTGTCCAGAACAGCCCCTATGAATTGCAGCCTTTGTGTGGGCCAAGGATGTGATTTTGGCCAGTTTACTGTGATCCCCAGGGAGGAAAATAGATCCCGTGTCTCTTGTAAGGCGATTAGAAGCTCCTCCTCTGACTGAGCGAAGAGGAGCCAATCGTCCAGGTAAGGGAAGATGAAGAGGCCCCTCCTTTGGAGGGCCACCACTACCACCGCTAAATACTTGGTGAAGACCCTGGGAGCGGATAAAAGGCTAAAGGGAAGTACCCTGAATTGGTAGTGCTCGCCCTGGAAGCTGAAGCGCAGAAACCTTCTGTGAGACTTCAGGACTTTGACATGCATGTAGGCGTCTTGCATATCTAGGGAGCACAGCCAGTCTTCCTTGATGAAGGAAGGGGAAGAGCTCTGCCAGAGTGACCATCCGGGAATCTCTGGTACTTTACCGAGAGATTCAACTGACTTAAATCCAGGATGGGACGAAGGTCTCCAGTTTTCTTCGGGACAAGGAAGAAGTGAGAGTGATAACCTTTTCCATTCTGGGCCTGTGGGACCCTTTGGATGGCCCTTTTTTCTAGGAGGTGATGGATCTCTGCTTCTAGAAGGGGACTGTGTGCCGATGGACAACAGGCCCGAGTGGGGAGGGGGTTGTTCGGCAAGATAGAGATGAACTCTATTGCGTACCCTTTTTGAATGGTGTCCAGCACCCATTGGTTTATCGTGATACTGGACCATTCGAGTGGGTAAAGCGCAAATCGCCTCCTACCTGCTTGTTCTGCCTGAAGGGGGGACAGAGGTAGTCAGGCTGAAGGGGTGGGGCCGGGCCCTGGGAACCTTGAGAGGCAGGGTGACCCTGTCTCTTGAACCCCTTACCTTGGGACTGTTTACTCCCCTGTCCCTGCCCTTGTCCTTTATGAAAAGGGCATCGACGGGGTTCCTGAGGCTGAGATTTATACATCCGGTGCACGTCGGCCACCGCTTTCCCTGACTCCTGAAGTTGCTTGCCCAGCCCTTTAACTTACAGGCTGAACAAAATGGGACCCTGAAAGGAGGAATCCAGGATGGACTCTTGTAAGGCCTGCTGGAAGCCCGTGAGCCTAAGCCATGACTGCCGCCTCATGCAGACTCCCGAGGCGGCTGCTCTGGAGGCCATATCTATAGCGTCATAAAAACAACTCAGGGCTTGTTTGTCGACGTCCAACCCCGACTGGGCATATGTCAATACTTCTTGCTTCGTGTCGGATTCTAGCATAGAGTTGACGAGGTCCACTGTCTTCTGCCACAGCGACTGTTGGTAGACAGTCATGTAGGCAATGAAGTTCAAGGACCTAATGGCCCCAGTGGTTGAGGAGACGACTTTTTGGCCCCAGCCATCTAACTTTTTAGAGATGGGGTCTGGAGGTTGGGAGCTTAAATGCTTTGGCTGGGTACCTCTGCCGTGAGCAGCCATGAGAACCAAAGAGTTGGCTTGTGGTTGTTCGCCTAGAAGGGGATCAGACTTCAGAGGTTTATAAAGTCTCTCCGACTTTCTAGGGACTGGAGGAACGGAGGACGGGCTACGCCAGGTCAGGCGGGTCATGTCCTGGAACGGTTCCACAAATGGGGGGATAACCAAAGGCTTGGGTTCCTTCTCTCAGAGGAAGTTGGCCAGGCTCTTGTGCTCTGGATCCAAGTCCTCAGTGTCCCACTCGTATATAGCCTGGATATGCCTCATGATGTCCAGAAAGGATGGGTCATCCGGGGGGGACCATGGGGAATCTTTAGGTCCCTGGGAGGGAGGACAAAATTCCCCATCTGAGTCAGGCTCTGATTCAGCATCACCCTCATCTGAGAAGGAAGTAGCAGGAGGGGAAGAGGGAGACAGAGGGTGTTTCCTTCTCTTCCTCTTAGGGTCAGGACATGGGTGCTCACCCTCAACCCCTTGAGGTCCTGGGGTGGGAGAGGGACCCATGGGTGGTGGAGTAGGGACAGTGTCTGGGGGTCTATACAGGAGATCCCCTTTAACTGCATCCCACCAGGTAGTGAAGAGATTCCCGATGTCTGCTTCTTGGACGACTGCCGGGCCCGGCGCCGGGTTTGAGGGACCGAGCGCGGGTCTATAGGTGTGGGTGTCTGGGGCTCAGGCTACTTGGGGCAGGCGTCGGATCTGGGATCCCGGCATCAGTGGGCCAATGACCAGTAGTGCCTTCGTCTTGTGGTCCAGCGTCTGTTGTGTGGCTCTGTCAGGCGTCTGGTCCCTCGGAGGAGGGGCGGACAGCTGGTCTTCATCTGGCGACCGCCTCGTGTCAGGTGTTGGGGAGTAGGCGACCAGCTAGGTTTGCGCTGATCTGGGGGAGGGCGCACCTTAGCCGGGGGAGGGGAGGTGTCCAAGCCCGGGTGGCCTCCTGCCTACCTGAGGGTTCTTCTGTGCGCTTGCATTTATCTGAAGAACCAGGCCTGTCCTGAGCCTTAGACAGGCTTTCATGGGTCGACCCTGACGGGTTTGGGGGGCGATGGGCCAGGGAAATGTGATGTCCCGATGTTTGCCCTGGGAAGAGGCGGGAGCGGACTTAGATGTATGGGAAGGTTAGGACTACTGGGCCGGAACCGAACCAGACCCCCCGGCTGGAGGTCGAGGAAGATGAGGCCTGCTTAGCTGGCGACTTTGGGCGGGACTCAGACCTGGCCCAATCCTTATCCCTGTGGTGATGCTCCCCCCCCTCCCCCCCGAGGACTTATCTTTCAGTAGGGAATCCCTGGCGGGAGAGGATGAGCTGGATCCTGATCCCCGCTGCATGGCCGCAAGCTTCTTCTCTAGCAGAAAGGTCTTGAGTGTGTTTGCCCTCTTGGCGCGTGTCTTCTGACTGAACTTCTGGCAATGTGTGCAGGTGTTCTGGGCCTAAGCAGATGAGGCAGGCCATATTGCTGTCTTTGCCTGGAATCTGCTTCCCGCACGTACACTTCGCTTTCGCCGCGGCGGAGAGGACTACGACACACACACAAGGGGATATGAAAATGCTGAATAGAATGAAAAAATAAATAATTCTTTCTTTGGCTGTAGACTGCTAATGAAGCCAAGGAGCTGAACTGCACGGGTCGACAGCGGGAAAAGAACTGGGGTGGCACCAGGGGACCGCCCCCTATATACCACGTCTGACGTCAGACGCAGTCCCCTGCCTCAGACTGCTAGCTACAAGTTTTCCATGGGGTCCTGACGCTTGCCGGCTTCAGTCCCTGTGGTATTACCTGCTGCAAGAGCTCCACCCTCGAAGTCAGATCAGCTAGGTTCTAGGACAGGAGTCAGGGAGGGAGGTCAGAATACAGCAAGACTCCATTAGAAGAAACAACATTACTATGGTGAGTAAGTTTTTCTTCAAACAACATGAAGACTTTCTGTATTCTGACTATATGCAGACTACCAAGCAGTACTCCCTTGGAGGAGGGAGTTACAGAACCTATTTTGGGAACAGGCTCTGCAGCACTGCTGTGCCAAACCTAGCATCACTTCTTGACTGAATGTCAAGAGAATAATGCTTGGTAATTGTGTGAACAGTTTTCCAGGTGGCTGCTTTACAGATTTCCACTAAGGGTATGTCTCTAGCTGCTGAGACTGAAGCAGCTGTACCTCTGGTGTAGTGAGCCCTCAGGCCTGAGGGTGGCTCTTTCTCCAATTTTGAGTAGCAGAACTGGATACAGGAGACAATCCACCAGGCAATAGTTCTCTTAGTGGCAGGTTTACCTTTTCCCACTCCCTCATAAGTGAGAAATAGCTGTGAAGTCATTTCTATGTGCCTTAGTGTGTTCTATGTAATAACTAAGGGCCCTTTTTACATCAAGACTGTGCAGTCTTCTCTCCCCAGAGGAAGAATGGTCAGTGGAAAATACAGGCAATGACACAGATTGGTTCAAATAAAAGTCTGATACCACCTTGCGCAGGAACTTTCTGTTTGTTCGAAGGACCACCTCATCCCTGTGAAATGAAATGAAATCAGGTTCCACTGATAAGGCCTGTAAATTCACAGATTCTCCTAGCTGAGGTAATAGCTACCAGGAACACAGTCTTCCAAGTCAAGTATTTCAGCTCAGCTGAAGATAATGGTTCAAAGGGGGGCGGCATAAGCTGTGCAATACAGATATTCATATCCCAGACAGGAGTAGGATCCCTAAAGGGGGGACTGATATGAACCAGACCTTTGAGAAATTTCTTGAAAACTGGATGGGAGGCTAGGAAAGAGCCCCTCCCAGCTGAAAGGAAGGCAGAGATAGCTGCCAAATGCACTTTGAGAGTGGTAGGCCTAATGCCCAAACTGTTAAAATGATCTGAAGAATTAGAGGCCCATTCGTGGTGACCTTGAGAAATCCTGCTGAGAGCATCTGCCAGTACATTGTCCTTCCCTGGGAGATGCACAGCTATCAGGAAAACCTGTAGGGAATAAGCTAGTGACCATATTTTCATGGCTTCGGTGCACAAGGCCGAGGACCGAGTGCCCCCTTGCTTGTTGATGTACCACATGGTTGTGGTGCTGTCTGTCCTGATCTGCACCACTTTCCCCTGAATTGTGCTTGAGAATGCCTGAAGTGCTAGAAAGACAGGCCTGAGTTCGAGAAGATTTATGTGCAGGAGAGACTCCTGATGAGACCATGTTACTTGAGCAGTAAGCTGATCCAGATGGGCTCCCCATCCTAGTAGGGAAGCACCTGTGGTGGGAATCACTGTTGGAGCCTGACTGAGGAAGGGGATACCTTGCCTTACATTGTCCTCCTCCAGCCACCACTGGAGAGCCTGAACCAGAGTTTGAGACACTGGAACTAACTTGGAGAGGGGGTCTTTCTTCTGAGACCAAAAGGATTTTAGATGAAAATGAATCTCTCTCATTTGAAACCTTGTCCCTTGTACTAATGCAGTGCAAGCAGCCATGTGGTCTGCCAACTGTAAAAAGTTTCTGGCTGGCCAAGACACTAGTGGACAAAAAGAGGAAGCCAGGGTGATAAGGGACTGAGCCCTTGAAAGAGGAAGAAAGGCCTTGGCCTGGACAGTGTCCAGTTCCACCCCTATAAATGTGAGAAGCTGGGCTGGTTCCAGAATAGATTTTTCTAGATTTAGGATGAATCCTAAGGAGTCCAGAAGCTTTTGAGTGACCTCTAGAGCTGACTTGACTTGGTCTGAGGGCTGACCCACTATGAGGCAGTCGTCCAGGTAAGGGAACAGAAAGATGCCTTGTCCCCTGAGAAAGGCCCCCATTACTGCCAGACACTTGGGGAACACCCCTGGAGCAGATGTTAGGCCGAAAGGCATTGCTCTGAACTGGTAGTGGCCTTGGGGCAACTCGAACCTGAGGTATTTTCTGTGGGAATGTCTGATAGGGATGTGGAAATAGGCATCCTTGAGATCCAGGGAGGCTAGCCAGTCTCCTGGTCTCAGAGAGGGAAGAATTATTCCTAGAGTCACCATTTTGAACTTTGGCTTTAGTATATGTTTGTTTAGGTACCGTAGATCTAGGATGGGTCACTACTCCCCTGTCTTTTTTGGGGTAAGGAAGTATCTGGAATATAGTCCCTTCCCCTGTGATACAGAAATACTTTGCTCTCAGTTTTGGGAACCTTTTGAAGCTGAGAGTAAGTCCCTGGCTCACTACTTCCAGGACCCATTTGTCTGAGATAACAGACTTCCAGGCCTGGAAATAGTGAGCCAGCCTGCCCCCCTACTGGAACTGGGGAGGCAACCCTGACTGACATATCAGTGTGTCTGTTTGGCAGGGGGCTTAGACTGAGAGGAGGATGGAGTCCTGGTCATCCCCGTTCTGCCTCTTCCCCTAAAGAACCCCCTCTGCCGGAAAGAGGAGGAGGCCTGGGCTTGGTAAAAAGGCCTTTGAAAAGGCCTGCCCCTGCCAGCCCTAGATTGCTGCCTCTAAGGAGTGACCTGCTTTTCCTTGGCAGCAGCACTCCTGTAGGTGGTGCTGTATTCATCCATCCTTTTCATGTAAGCCTCTGTTTGCTCTCCAAACAGTGTTTTACCCATGACAGGAAAATCCATGGCCTTGGTCAGGGTATCCTGTGATAAACTGGTACACCGGAGCCAAGCAAATCTCCTCATGGAGACAGATATAGCCATAACCCTAGAATGTACATCATTCGAGTCAACAGCAGCATGAAACTGGACCGTTGATGCCTCAATACCATCTACAGCCACCTGCTCCAGCTCCTTGGCCAGCTGGGGAGGGGCATTCTTAGCCAGCTCCAGAACCGTATCACACATAGGATTTCTGGTATCTGGCTGTATATGCCATGTAATTAGATTGCCTGAGCCTCAAAGAGGATGCCAAGTACTGTTTCTTTGTCATGGCATCCACTTTCCTGGAATCTTTATCTGGGGGTGAGATGCCAGGGGGATGTTAGCCTTGTCACAGGCTGCTGCTTGCACTACCTCAACATGACTGCAATGAGTTGTAAGGAATTCCGTCCCAGGACCTGACAAGGTATACCTCCTGTCCATCACTTTATCCACAGGGGGTATGGATGTTGGAAACTGAAGAATTTTTTGTGTCCGTTTCCCCAGGGATTTATTTAGAGGGATAGACACCCTTTTGGACTCTGGGACATCCATCTTCTCAACATAGTCAGGTTCCTCCTGATCCTGTTCAGCCTCTTCCACAGGAAGCTGGAGGGTACCAGCCACTTTCTTGTAGAACAAGAAATGGGAGGGGGACTCAGAAAGTCTGGGAGGAGACACATGAGAAGGCCTATCTGGGGAGATGTCAGGCTCTACTGGCTCATCTAGGCCTTCAAAATCTTCTTCATGATCTTCTTCTCCTTCCCAATTGCCCTCATAAAATGCTTCAGGGTTATATTCAGAAGCAGGAACTTCTGACCGACCCGATCGTTTTTGAGTAGGTTTCGGTTCAGTCGGAACCGGGCAAAGAGATTGTATAATAGTGATCGCTTTAGCTATTTCATCAGCAGTCGGAACATGGGAACCGGGATCCGAACCGGCTGACTTGCGCATTCTCTTAGACAGAACGGATCCCACAGAATCTGCTCCCCTTTTGCCTGAGGAGGTATCGCCCAGGTCAGTGGGCACACCCTTAGGTTCGGTCGGAACCAAATCGGGCTGACCATCCAGGTCAGCGGATTTCTCGGCCTCCCTTTCCTTCAGCCTACTTAAATGTTTATCTAAAGTGGCTTTGGGAAAGTGTTTGCAAGTTTGGCAGTCTTCTTTGAGGTGGTCAAACCCCAGACAGCAAACACAGATGAGGTGGGGATCAGCCTTAGCAAAGGCCTCCCCACACTCGGTGCAGTGCTGAAACCCTGTGGGACCGGTTTTCTTTCTGGGTTTCTCAGATATGCCTAAAAAGATAAGTTACCCATACCAGCGTTTAAGCCAGGCAACTACAAACCTATCAGTTCCAACTGTGTCACGGGTCACTTAAAAAAAAAAAAAAATGAAGAAAATATTGGGTTTTTTTCAGGATCCGATGGGTACCGGGAACTACAATACAAAAAACAGAAAAATTTACCAGAAAAAACAATACAGAATTGCTTCTGTTCCCAACCGGACTGACCAGAAAGAAACAAAATAAAAAACAATTTCTACCAACAAAACTCTACACTACCTACTAAGTACACTTACTGTACCATGGAGAGAGATCAGAATACCGAAAAATAAGTAAACAGTTGATAAAACCGACCGATTTTTACTTTAGCTGAACCGAAGCGAAGGAGAGAATCTCTGGAGTGACTTCTCAGTTAGGCGCAGTAAAGAATTTGACAGTTACACAGAGGAGTACCTGGGACAGAGGTTTGAAAACCGAGCTTGAGCTGAACGTTCTATGCCCTGGCACAGAGTTAACCCTTTCCTCTCCAGAACAGTTCAAGTGCTGAAACTGCACAGAGGTGGACCTTTACAGAAGAGTATTGCAGTCAAGCATCTGAAAGGTCTAAAAGGTATTCCAAAACCTTATCCAGTGGACACCAGAATAGGTCCATAAAGATCTTTGCATACTATTCTGAGAAGCGTTTCCATTTGGCTGTGTATGTTTTCCTATTGGAAGGTTTATGTGCAGCCAGGAGGATTTCCGGGAAACTTTAAATCTGCTTACCTCCGTCTCCTCAGTAGCCAGGCATGGACATGAAGGGAGCGCAGGTTGGGATAGTGCAAGGATCCCTATGTCAGAAGGTCCATCTGTAGATGCAGTTGCATCAGAAGGGCCAAGTATAACCTGTTAGTCAAGGGAAAACAAATCTGTCGAGGCCAGTATGGTGCAATGAAAATCATTTTGCACCCATGTGCCTCCAGTCTAAGCAGCACCTTCTGTACTAGTGGAAGAGGAGGAAATACATACAGAAAGCAATTTGTCCACCACAGCCTGAATGCACCTGACAGAAAACACCAGGTTCTGGATTTCTGGAGCAGAACTGAGGCAGTTTTGCATTGAGTGGGGATGCAAAACGGTCCAGGTCTGGAGTACCCCACTCATCAAAGAGACTGAAGGATGTCTGGTGCTAACAACCACTCATGAGGATACGCTTCTATCCTGCTGAGTCAGTCTGCCAGATTGTTCTGAGCCCCTGGTAGATAAAACTGCTAGGATCAGAGCATTCTGCTTGAGGCACCACTCCCACACCCTCATAGCTTCTCTGCGGAGTGTGCTCTCCCCTCTTGTTGATGTAATACATCACCACTTTGTTGTCCGTCTGCAGAAGGATAACTTTGTGATGGACAAAGTCCACCAAGGCCCGAAGGGCATAAAGGGACTGCCCTCTTCTCTTGAACATTGATACGAGGTGAGACTCCGTTTTAGTCCAGACTCCTTGGGTGTGATGGTCCTGACAGTGAGCTCCCCACCAGAGGAGAGATGCATCTGTGGTGAGGGTTACCCGAGATTCCAGTGGACCACTTTGAAGGTTGTCCTCCTGTTTCCACCATGCAAGTGACCAATGCAGGGGTTCCATCACTTTGACGAGGTAGGACTGAGGATGCAGTTGGAGACTACTGTGTACTGAGCATCCACTGAGTTGTCCTCATGTGCAGTCATACTAGAGGCACTGTGAAGACTGAAGAGGCCATGAGGCCTAACATCCGATGCATGGAGTGAGGCCACATGGAGTTGTTCTCCATGATGAAATGTGCCCATTTGAAGGATGTCATTTCTGTCCTCTGGGAGAAAGGCCCTCAACCAAGGTAGTGTCCAAGAGGGCCCCATGAAGCGGAGCTACTGCGAAGGTTGAAGCTGTGAATTTTCCAGGTTCAGCATTAATCCCAGTACTTCCATAGGAACAGAGCTGCTGTAGTCACAGCCTCCTCTGTACCCTGCCTTGACAGACTTGCTAGGAGCCAATCGTCCAGGTAGGGAAAGATCTGAAGCCCAAGCTTTTGAAAATGTGCTATGAGAGCAGCAAAGCACTTTGTAAAGACTCGAGGTGCTGAGGAAAGCCCAAAGGGCAGGACTCTGAACTGATAGTGCTGATACAAGGCCACAAAGCGCAGGAACTTGTGGTTTGGGTGTACTGGAATGTGCTGATAGGCCTCTTGCATGTCCAGGGATGCTAACCAATCCTGTGGCTTGAGAAGTGGTAGGAGGGTTCCTAGGAAAACCATCTTGAACTTCTCGTGATACCAAAGCGTGTTAACTTTTCTGAGATTGAGAATGGGGCACATGCCCCCTGTCTTTTTCGGAACCAGAAAATAATGGGAGTAGAAGCCCGTGCTGCAATCTGCCAAGGGAACTACTTCCATCGCCCTGTTTCTCAGAAGCCCTGCTATCTCTGAAGTCAAGCGGTCTGACTGAGCAGCTGACAGAGTATGCTGCCGCTTGGGTGGATAGTCTGGGGGAATCTCTGAAAAACTGAGAGTACACCCCTCACAAATCATCCTTAGAACCCACTTGTCTGTGGTGATAGACTTTCATTGACTGTAAAACAGAGTCAGACACCCCTCTACTGCTGAGGAGAGGTCCACCTCAGGCAGCTGAGGTGAAACCAGGGCCAGAGGCTCAGAGGGTGGCACTGGGCGCTTTCGAGGCCCGTGCCTTCTGCTGCATTTTCTTTTGCAGCTGAGGAGACTGGTGCTTGTTTGGGGGTCCTCTGCCTCTTCCACGAAAGGACTGTCCGTTACAAAAAGAACTCATGGTTTCTGCCCCTCTGCGGATGTGAAGGAGCTGGTCTGGTTGATTTGATGGCTGTTCTGCTTTTTTGAGAAGTCTCCAGGGATTGCTCAACCTGTTGGCCGAACAGGTAGGTACCATCAAAAGGAACATTCATGCCCTGCTGCTGGGCATCTGAGGAAATTCTCGAGGTACAGATAAGGTCTCCCAAAATGAGAATGAACTGGGGGTGCAACAAATGACTGTGGACAGCACAAATTTTCTTCTGTTAATATGTTTTATTCATTTTTCATGAGGCCCATATTCGACGTTTCACCCACAAACAAGTAGGCTTCATTGGGAAGTGCCCTTTGAATCTTGTAATGGTGCCTTTATAACACCCTACTATATTTGTTTGAATGTATTAAACATGATATGCCTGCTCAGGGGAAGACCTCCTCTTAATATTCAGTTCTTTGAAGTGTTTTCTCTATTAAAGCAGTAAGCTGCTAAGCATCAAAAAACTCCAGTAGTCTTTTATTTAAAAGCATATTTCTTTTCAGGCTGAAAGTGCCCTTTTCCTATAATGAGTTTCTGAATGCCAAGCTGCCTGTCTGCTTCCTCTCTCAAGGTCCACAGCTAGGAATGTCTTCTGATACAAATTACAGCAGCAGCAACTTAAGAATCAGTATCTTAAGCGTCCACAGCCGCATTCAACTGATGGCTGCTGGATTCAATTTCACGCATAACAATCTGAAGAATTTTGAGCTTGGAATCAGACTCTGGTAAAGACTCAGCAAGACTTAGGCCCTGTCCTCACTTGAGTTCTTGTAACATTACAAGAACAGCAAACATGGTTTGCGTCCACACTGTAGCACGGTAAAACCGTGCTACAAACCATGTTTAAAAACCGTGCTAGAAACCTGATTGGAGCAGGTTTCTAGCATGGTTTCAGACCTAAATGGTTGCCTTAAACCATGTTAACAGTAGTGTGGATGCAGACCGTGGTGTGACATGGTTTAAGGCAACATCCATAACTCTTCTGTGGCTCTGCTATGCTGCCAGGACAAAAGGGGGAGGACTTACACATATCGACGAGCTTGCAGTGATCCCCTGAACAGTACGGCACCATTTTCATCTGGACCCATTACTGAGTCCCATTACAAGTATTCTGACATGCATTGTGGCACTGCACAGATTGCAGTTCTGCCGCAATCATGCCTGGGAACTCAAATAGGCAACCACGGCGGTCAGAGCAGTGTGGACACTCTGGCAATAGTGCTCAAACATGGAAATTAAAACATTTCAGAAAACGTTTTAAACACTGCATGACAGTGTGGACAGGGCCTCAAAGGAGAACTACTCACAGATAAGAAGCCCGGACCACTGTACAGATCGGGGCTTCACCTCACAGATCCCCCCCTGCAGGCACCAGATTAAATTAGAAGTTTTTTTTTTACCCGAATGCAGCCGGCATGTTTAAGTATGGTGCTTCTCACCCCCCGCAATTGCGCTGCTAATTACATGAGATAACGCTCCACTGCCCCTTTCTTATTGGTAACCTTATGTATGGAGATTTAGGTAAATTCTGTAAAAATAGCGCTGGGCAACCGAGATAAGGAGATTAATCTCCATACATAAGGGCACCAATAAGGAAGGGGCAGTGGAGCGTCATCATTTGCATTATTGGCCAGCGATAGGCAGGTGGTGAGGCCAATATTTAAACATGCTGACCTTACCAAGGTTTAGATACCTTTACGAGCATTCAGATTAAAAAAAAAAAATTTTAATTTAATATGGTGCTTCGGAGGGATCTGTGGTGAAGTCCCAATCTATGCAGTGGCGGGCTTCACCTCTGTCTGTCAATATCTTTTAAGGGAAATCTAAAGGACATACTCATACTGAGAGAAGTGTCCTTGATAGCTGGCTGTGTGCATGCCTAGAGTAGTGGCTGTGAAAGCTCTCTTTCCCATGGTGTCAGTCCTATGAGATTCTTTATTGATAGATGTGCTGTGACCTCCTGAATTAGGACAGCTTTGTCATTCTTTGCAAGAATAACTAGAGCATCCGCAATAGGCTGGGAAGCTAGACCAGGCCTCTGTTTAGGAAGAACATATTTCTAGTCTATGGACTTGCATACCAAGGAAATAGATGCAGGCCTATCCCACACAGCCTCAGATAGGGTTTCAAAGGCTGGGGGAACAGGAGGCATGAGGTTAATCGGAATGTTAGGAACATGGAGCCACTCAAGACACATCCGCTTACTAGGGTCAGGGGCAGGTGTCTCGAGAGCCAGAGTTGCCTGCATGTTTCTCAGTAATAACTGAAAGGAGAGGTCCTCCTGAGGGACAGAAGCAGGAACTGCAGGTTGATTCTATACGCTATAAAAAAGGTCATCATCGCCATCCTCAGCAATGATGTCAAGGTCAGACTTGTCTCCTTCCAGGGTCCCACTTGGAAGAGGGATCCAGAAAGGGTGTGGACCCAGAAGAAAAAATTACTCACCTTAGTAATGTTGTTTCTTCTAATGGAGTCTTGCTATATTATGACATATGCAGTTTGTCCCAGCCTTAGAACTGCTCCGGAGGTGAAAGAGTTAACTTCCATGCCAGGCATGGAATCTTGAGCGTGTGCTCGGTTGAAAAAACTCTGTCTGTTGTTCTTCAAACTGAAACTGTCAGATCTTCTGACAAAACTCACTAAGGTTCTGTGTGAAGCTGTAAACCTACACTAGCCAACTGGCTACTAAAATATTAACACATTTTTCTGGTCCCAAAACCAAGACTCAAGTCAGGGGATCCAAAAAATAAAATAAAATACAACACCCAAACACCCCAAATAGGAGGGGTGAAAAACACAAGGTGGGCATCATTAAGTTCCAACACTGCACTGCCCACCCACATCCCAAGAGCAGAGGTTCTGAGAGGGGCAGGCAGGGGAAGGTCATAATATAGCAAGACTCCATTAGAAGAAACAACATTACTAAGGTGAGTAATTTTTTCTTCAAACAACATGAAGTCTTGCTATATTATGACATATGCAGACTACACAGCAGTACCTCCATGGAGGAGGGACAGAACCTACTTAGGAAATAGGCTCTGAAGCACAGCTGTGCCAAACCGAGCATCCCTCCTAGCCTGGATGTCCAGGGAGTAATGCTTGGTGAAAGTGTGTACTGTTTTCCAGGTAGCTGCTTGACATATCTCTAAGATAGGGATGTCCCTGCAGCTAGGGACGCAGCTGTACCTCTGGTAGAGTGAGCCCTCAGGCCTGAAGGGGGAACCTTACCCAGGGTTTGATAGCAAAATTAGATATAAGAGACAATCCACCTGGCAATGGATCTTTTAGTGGCAGGTTTCACTTTACCAACCTCACCATAAGTGAGGAACAGTTGGAGGGAGTCAAACCTGTGACCCTTGGTACGCTCTATGTAGTAATTAAGGGTTCTCTTTACATCTAAACCGTGCAGCCTCCTCTCGCCAGAGGAGGAATGGTCAGTGAAGAACACTGGAAGAGATATAGATTGATTAAGGTGGAAATCTGAAACCACCTTAGGCAAGAACTTCCTGTTAGTCCTGAGGACTACCTTATCTCTGTGAAAGGAGATAAAATCAGGCTCCACTGACAAGCTTGTGAATTCACTTATCGCCTGGCAGAAGTGATGGCTACAAAACACAGGTTTCCAAGTCAAGTACTTAAGCTCTGCTGAAGACAAAGGCTCAAAGGGGGTTGCATTAGCTGAGCAATGCAAACATTAAGATCCCAGGCAGGAGCAGGGTCCCTGAATGGAGGGTTGGTGTGAAGCAATCCTTGAAAAACTTGGAGAATACAGGGTGAGCAGAAGAGAAGAGGGCTTTCCTGCTGAAATAAAAGCAGAGACAGCTGCCAAATGCACTTTCAGGGTAGCTGGCCCCAGCCCCAAAGTATTTAGATGGACCATATAGTCCAGGACTGTGGGCAAATCAGCAGATTCTGGGGAAATATGCTTCCCAGAGACCAAATGGAAAACCTTTTCCATTTAGAATTATAAGTAGCCCTGGTGGAAGACTTCCTAGAAGCTTTCAAGAGTTGAGAAAGGTGTAGGTCAGCAAACTCTAACTCCTCAAGAGCCAGGCCTTGAGGTTGAGGGATTTGAGATTCGGATACCAAACTCTCCCCTGGGCACAGGTTAACAGATTGTGATTCCTGGGGAGACACAGGGGAAGGTGGACTGCTAAGGACAGAAGGAGTGGATACCAGGGCTGTCTGGCCCAATCTGGAGCAATCAGAATCATCTTGCGAGGTTGAGATCTGATTTTGACTAGCACCTTGAACAAGAGAGGGAAGGGGGAAAGGCATAGAGGAACTTCCCTTCCCAATCGAGAAGGAAGGCATCCAGAGGGACTGAGCCCAACACTGGGGGCCTGCAACAAAAAAGCGGAAGATGGTGATTGTCTGGGGCTGCAAAAAGATCTATCTGAGGGGTGCCCCACCTGGCAAATACTAACCCCAGAACTAGGGGATCCAGTGACCATTCGTGATGGCCCTGGGAAATCCTGCTGAGAGCATCTGCCAGGACATTGTCCTTGCCTGGTAGGTGAACTGCCAGGAGGGAGGTGTTCAGGGAATAAGCCAGAGACCACAACTTCATTGCCTGGGTGCACAAGGCCGAGGACCGAGTGCCCCCTTGCTTGTTGATGTACCACATTGTAGTGGTGTTGTCCGTTCTGACCTGTACCACTTTGTTCTGAACAGATGCAGAAAAAACCTGAAGTGCTAGAAAAACAGCTCTGAGTTCTAACAGATTGATGTGGAGCAGAGATTCCTGAGGGACCACAATCCCTGGGTGGTGAGGTCGCCCATGTGAGCTCCCCATCCCAAGAGGACGCATCTGTAGTAAGGGTCAAGGAGTGAGATTGAGGGATGAAAGGAACCCCTGTCTCAGATTGCTCTGATCCTGCCACCACTGCAGGGCCTGGATCAGGGTTGAGTTACTGGGATCAATTTGGTTAGAGGATCTCTCCTTTGAGACCAGAAGGCTCTCAAATGGAACCGAATGTCCCTCATCTGAAATCTTGCTCCTTGCACTACAGCTATGGAAGCAGCCATGTGCCCTAGGAGCTGTAGAAAGTGCCTTGCTGGTCGAGAGACCTGCAGAGTGAAGGAGGAGGCCAGAGCCACCAGGGTCTTTACTCTTTCTAGAGGAAGGAAAGCTCTGGCCTGCCTTGTATCCAGTTCTGCGCCTATGAAGGTGAGTAGCTGAACAGGCTCTAGAACTGACTTTGGAAGATTGAGAAGAAAACCTAGGGATGTAAGCAGCTGCTGGGTAACCTGAAGGTGTGATCTGACTTGGTCTGGAGACTGACCCACTATGAGCCAGTCGTCCAGGTAAGGAAAGATGGCAATCTTTTGCCTTCTTAAGTGAGCAACTGCTACTGCCAGGCATTTGTGAATACCCTTGGGGCAGAGGTAAGGCCGAAGGGCATTGCTCTGAACTGGTAATGGCCTGAGGGCAGTTCGAATCTGAGGTACTTTCGGTGGGAGCTTCTGATGAGAACATGGAAGTAGGCATCCTTGAGGTCCAGGGACGCTAGCCAGTCCCCTGGCCTTAGGGAGGGTAAAATAATTCCCAGAGTCACCATTTTGAATTTTGGTTTTAAAAGGTGCTTGTTTAGTTATCTTAGATCCAGGATGGGCCGCCATTCTCCTGTCTTTTTTGGTGTAAGGAAGTACCTGGAGTACAGTCCTTTGCCCTGGTGTAGGGGAGGAACCCTTTCTACAGCTCTGAGAGCCAGGAGGGTTGAGACTTCTGTTTCCAAAGCAAGAGCCTCTAATGGATTTGCAGGTGGAAAGGATCTGGTTCTCATCTTTGGAAATTTTTTGAAGCTGAGAACCAGTCCCTGACTACTACTTCCAGGACCCACTTATCTGATGTTAAAGACTCCCAGTCCTGGACGAGTAAGCCAGCCTACCCACAGGTAATGGAGAATCGGCCCTGGGCATCCCATCAGGGTGCCTGTTTGGCAGGGCTTTAGGCTGAGGGTGGGAGCAGGCCTGCTCGTGCCCGTCTGCCTCTCCTCTGAAGAACCCCTCTGGGCATAAGCTGAAGGAGGCCTGGGCTTGGTAAAAAGGCCTGTGAAAAGGCCTGCCCCTGCCCCTGGAAAGCTGCCTCTGAGGAGTGGCTTGCCTCTCCTTGGCCTGTGCACTCCTATAAGTGGTCCTATACTCATCCATTTTCTTCATGTAATTCTTGGTCTGCTCCCCAAACAGAGAATTACCCACAACAGGAAAATCCATGGCCTTAGCCTGGGTATCCTGTGACAGGCTAGTACACCTGAGCCAAGCCATTCTACGAAAAGCCACAGATGTAGCCATGACTCTTGAAGATACATCATTAGAGTCCACTGTAGCATGGAATTGCACCTTGGATGCCTCAATACCATCAGCAGCCACCTGTTCCAGCTCCTTGGCAAGCTGGCCAGGGACCTGTTTCGCTAAAGCCATAACAGTATCCCATCTGGATTTCTGGTATTTTGCAACATAGGCCATATAATTTGCCTGTCTGAGTCCCAAGGATGCTGCCATGTATTGTTTCTTTGCCATGGCATCAATCCTCCTGGAGTCCTTGTCAGGGGGGGGTGTGACGCCAAGGGAATATTTGCCTTATCACAGGCTGCAGCCTGCACTACCCCAACATGGCTGCATTGTTGTGAAAGAAACTCCGTATCAGAGCCTGACAATGTGTACCTCCTGTCCATCGTTTTATCCACAGGAGGTAAAGAATTAGGAGCTTTTCAAATTTTTATTGTCTGTTTCCTAAAAAGATTTATGTAAAGGAATAGACAATCTCCTGGACTCTGGGATATCCATCATTTCCACATAGTCAGGCTCCTCCTGTTCATCCACAGCTTCTTCTAAAGGGAGCTGGAGGGTTTCAGCAACGTTTTTATAAAACAGAAAATGAGAAGGGGACTCAGAAAGCCTAGGGGGAGACACTCCTGAAGGTCTGTCTGGGGAGATGTCCAGTTCAATGGGCACATCCAGACTTTCAAAATCACATTCACTCTCTTCATAATCCTCCTCCCCTTCCTCCGGTTCATAAAATTCCTCTATATCATATTCTTGAACCGGTGGAACCAGCCGAACCGACCGTTTACCTGATGGTGGCAGTTCGGACGGAACCGGGGAAAGCGACTGGACAATTTGGATCGCTTTGGCTATCTCTGCGGCGATTGGAGAAGGAAATTTTGGCTCCACACCTGCTGATTTTTTAGTCCTCTTTGCTGGAACTGGCTCCTCCGAGTCAGCTCTTCGTTTGCCCGAGGAAGTATCACCCTGGTCAGAGGGCACTCTCTCCGGTTCGGTTGGCACGAACCGGGCTGGCTCCATCGGGTCAGCGGACTTTTGCCTCTCTTCCCTGGAGCCTACCAACTCTCTTATCCAGGGTAGCTGCAGGGAAATTCTTGCAAATCTGGCAGTCTGCATTGAGGTGGTCAAACCCCAGACAATAAACACATGTGGTGTGTGGGTCAGCTTTGGAAAAGGCTTCTCCACAGACACTACAGTGCTGAAACCCAGTGGGCCGGTTTTCTTTTGGGTTTCTCAGAC
The DNA here is from genome assembly GCA_016271365.2 of Neoceratodus forsteri. Classification (NCBI taxonomy): domain Eukaryota; kingdom Metazoa; phylum Chordata; order Ceratodontiformes; family Ceratodontidae; genus Neoceratodus; species Neoceratodus forsteri. The sequence continues at coordinate 1,055,732,271 of CM028130.1, read as the reverse complement.
ATAATGCCACCTAACCAAAAACCTGCCCTTTTCGGCAAATGCGCCAAGAAGATACCCTTATCGGTTCCCAACCGTGTCGGGTCGTGGAAAACGAATGAAATCCGCTTTTAGAACCGATAAGAACCGGAACCGCACTCTAAATGTAATTTAATAAGTTTTAATCAACAACCTGATCGGTTCAAACCGAACCGATAACAACGTTACAAGTTCCACACAGAGAAAAGTAAAACCTATCTATTACTTACGATACCACAGACAGAGCTTGAACCGACGGTTCGTGTTAAAATATATAAATGCGGTTTAAAAACTGAGAAATAACACTTTTTTTTAACGACAAATGAACTGAGCAGTAGGAGGAATCTCCGGAGCGACTGTTCAGTGGGGCGGAGTAAAGAATCTGACAGTTTCAGTTTGAAGAACAACAGACAGAGTTTTTTCAACCGAGCTCGCGCTCAAGATTCCATGCCTGGCATGGAAGTTAACTCTTTCACCTCCGGAGCAGTTCTAAGGCTGGGACAAACTGCATATGTCATAATATAGCAAGACTTCATGTTGTTTGAAAGCCTGAGTCCAGGCCTAGGATTTGGGTAGACAGGCAACACCGGGACTGGAGCGGGAACAGGTACCAAAGACCCAAGAACCCAGACCAGGCCTAGAAGGTACAACTGGCACTAAAGTGATCAGAGAAGGTACCTGTGCCTGTCCCTGCAGATAAACAGAGAGAGGGAGGTAGGCATGTGGAACCAGCATTGGTGGCGCAGTCACCGTCAAGGGATCAGGATCCGCTGGTGAAGCCAAATGCTCTACCCGTTCTAAATGCCTCAACCGCGGCCCTGAGACACCTAGGCCCGAAGGTGCCAGTACCAGATCTGCAGGGAGAAGCAATTGGGCCAGATGCTGTACCCACTGCTCCATAAGAGCTGCCCAGTGGTGAAATTGCCCACTGGAAGCTCCTCAAGCGGACAGAGAAGGACTCCTCAAGATCTTGAACAAGTGCGAGCAGAAGCCATGGGGGAACCAATGGTGCCAGGGAAAGCCTCCTGCTCACAGTCATAGAAAACCTCTTAGCAATCATACCAGACAGTGACTTCAAGCAGTACCGTTTCTTCCCTTCCGATGGGAAGGGGAAGAACCCGAGGTCAAGCAGTGACAAGTCCCCGACCTGGATCAGGAGTGGGACTGCTTCTTTCTGTGATTATGGGAGGACCGTGTTCCCTCCCAAACACCAGACTGCCCGTGGTCGGACCCCCCAAAAGGGTGGTGGATCAGACTCAGCCCAGCTGCCAGAGCAGCCCTCTAAAGGAGACTCCGTACCGTCACCATCACCGTCCATGGTCGACTCCGTTGTTCGATAGGGCTGAAGATCTGACAAAACTGAAGTTCAACAATATAGCTTTTTTTTTTTTTACTGAGAAAATTAAAAACACTAGCTGAACTAAACAAAATGAAATCCTGTTGTCGTATAGACGTGAAGATCTGACTGCTGGTGGACGAGCAACGTCGTCACTGAAGTGCACTTGACGGTGGGGAAAAAAGGAACCGAGGTGGTTGAAGGGTCAACGTCAAGATAGCCTATACGGTGCGAGCCAGCCTCACAGTGCCACGCATGCACGATCCTACCTCGGCAATGGCCCTCCTTAAGATTTTTGGCTCCTGCGGGGTCCTAGCACCTCTGGCTTGAACCCAGCAGTATGAATAAATGGTGAAGACTTACGTTCAGGAAGATACCTGTACTTCTGCAGTACCAGCGGCACCAGGAAGAGGCCCAGGGGAAAGGCCTAAGGACCCAGGCTAGGCATCACAGGTGCACGGACCTCAACAGTGTGGAGATCCATCGGAAAACAGGCATTGCTGGAATCCATATGATGATCTCGGCCAAGTCAGGTTCAGCAAACCTGATGTTGGTCCTTCGCGACAACTGCTTTCCCACAGGAACACCAACACATAATAATCAGTTACTCACATGTAACCATAGTTTTAGGAGTAGTATATGGTTCACATTCACACTCCGACAGTTCCACTTGCATGGTCCGATTGGCCAAATGTCTTTAAGCTAAGCTTCTCCTATCACCCAGGCAGTATATCCCTCAACTCTGCCCCGTGACATCAGAGCTTTGCATGCTGGAAGCAGCAATCCATGCGCCACATGCCAAGGATGGCTGAGTGGGTTGTGTGGATATGAACCATATATCACTCCTAGAACTACAGTTACAGGTGAGTAGCCTATTTTTCTAGGGCTGTGGATATGGTTCGCTATCCACACACTGGCAGACTCCTAACAGTTCTCTGGGAGAAGAGGGCAAGACGTGCACCATTACTTAGCAAACAGAGAATGGAGAACCAAGGTCCCAAAAAAAAAAAACAGGTTACTCACCTGTAACAGTAGTTCTAGGAGTGGTATATGTTGCTCAGCTAGGCTGTTTGGCATGTCCCTTTCCCCTTTAACTCTTGCCGGAAGTCTTCAAGCGGACTTCTCCCACCCACCCGGGTGGTATATACCTCGGCTCCGCCCGATGACGCCAGATCTTAGCCCGCTGGAAACCAGGTTGTGTGTGTCCGCAGCTGGGGAGGTCGGATGGGTCCGTGTGGATGAACAACATATACCACTCCTAGAACTACTGTTACAGGTGAGTAACCTGTTTTTCTAGGATCGTGGATATGTTGTTCATCCACACTGTTTGGCAGACTCCTAGCAGTTCTCCGGGAGGAGGGAGGCAAGGCGCACATCCCCTACTTAGGGAACAGAGGTTGGAGAACTGAGGTCCCAAAACCAGCATCCCGGCGTGACTCAAGGTCGATGTGGCAGTGGGTAATGAAGGCATTTGCTAACTTCCAGGTAGCAGCCCGACAGATTTCCTGGATAGAGATGTCCCTGGAAGCAGCCACTGATGCAGCAGCATGGCGGGAAGAATGAGCTCTTATCCCCTCTGGGAGGCTCCTTGCCCACAAACTCATAGTACAGACCTATGCATGATGTAATCCATCTCACCATGGTCCGTTTGGCTGCAGGTCTGCCAGAAGCGGCTTCGGAGTAGGTGACAAACAGCTGGCGAACTTCTCCACGAATTTCTGCCGTCCTCTCCTTATAACAGGAGAGAAAGCACGTCTCAGGTCCAAAGTATGGAGCCTGTACTCGGCCTCCGAGGTGTAATTAAGGTAGTATACCAGCAGAGTCAATACCTGGTTAAGGCGAAACTCTGACACCACCTTTGGAAAGAATTTCGGGTTGGGGCACAGCACAACTTTGTCCCTGTGGAAGACCAGATAAGGGGAGTCCACCGAAAGCGCCTGGAGCTCCCCCTGTACTTCTGGCAGACGTGATAGCCACCAGGAAGGCTGTCTTCCATGACAAGTGTGACAGCTCACACATTTGGTGAAGACCCATGGGGCCGATGACAGGCCAAATGGCATGGCTCAGAACTCGTACAGGGTCCCTTTGACCCTGAAGTGGAGGAACCGCTGATGGGATGGACGGATTGGGACATGAAAGAACACATCCTGCAGATCCAGTGAACAAAACCACACATTTCGCTCCAAGGATGGTATGATCTGGGTATGATCTGGGACAGAGTGACCATCTGAAAGGTGTGTGACCTGAGAAACTGATTCAGGTCGTGGAGATCTATTTATTTTATTTATTTAAGGAATCAGTTTACAACCTTTGAGCCAGAGGCTCGTTTCCAAAGGTACTTCGTCACATAAAGACATACACTGTGTTTCAGTTACAAAAACAATAGGCATTCACCAGAGGTGCCACGTCACATTGTGGTCAGACAAATACAATTGGGTACAGGGTACATGTAATTGATAACAGATATTACACAAGTCGGTATCAAGTGAGCATTCTGGTTGGTAAACATTGAAACTAATGGCACTGGCCCGGTTAAACCTAGGCATGGTGTACAGGGAAGTGGTGGGGTGATGGTTGGGTCGAGAGCTGCCCGGGGCATTGTCAAGAGAAAAAAGAGGTGGAGGCTATGTTCAGAGACAGGAGCAGTTACGAGTGCTGAAGATGTGGTTCAGTGTGGTTTTGAATGTGGAGATGGTGATGGCATTGGTGGCGGTGGCAGGAGGAGTTAAACCAGGTTGGGGCTCTATAGCGAAGGACCTCTGGGCCATGGCTGGTTCTTGTTCTGGGGACTTTTATAGTGGTCTTGTATGAAGACCGTGTAGCAAAGGTGGGAGGGCTGGTGGAGGGATGCCGTTACGGGGGAGCCAGTAGAGTTTTGGTGAGAGACAGGTCTGGTATCGGAGCCGTTCATCCAGGGTAAGCAGGTTTGCATCGACATATAGCTGACAGGTGTGTGTGAGCCTGGGGGCACCCGTAATCAATCTGCACGCTTTATTCAGGGTGAGGTGAATTTTGTTGAGTGCAGTGGTGTCGGCAGCACAGTATGCTGTGAACCATAGTCTACAAGGGACAGAAACGAACGATGTAACAGCTAGCCGGAGAGCATTTGGGGAAGGCAGATTTTATGGCGGAATAGGATGCCAAGCCGTGTGTTGGTGGCGGATGTTAGGCGCGATGTGGTTGTGAAATGTGAGGGCTGAATCAAGGTAACCCCAAGGTATTTGTAGGAGCAGACTTGTTCCAGTGGTTGGTTGGTGCTTGGAAGGATATAGAGTGGGTGGTTGCTAGCTTTGTTTTGGGGGTGTGAAAAGAGCATAGTTTTGGTTTCTTAAGATTGATGACGAGTCTGCGCTCATAAACCAAGCCTCGGCACTGTTGAAAGACTGCTGTAGGGAGTCCTGTGAGGAGATGGGTTTACGGTGGGTGGCAAAGGACAGCGTTGTCTGCATACAGCAGAATTTTGCCAGAGCATGCACTGGGCAGGGTGTTCAGATACAGCCGAAGAAGGGCCCGGATAGAGCCTTGGGGACCCCAGAGAGAATGGATGGGTATCGGAGAGTGTGCTATTAATCTTGACACACTGGGATCGAAGTGTCAAGATAGCTAGCATACCATGCCAGGGGCCAGCCAGAGACCAGTGAGGCAGAGTGCATTCAGCAGCAGTGGATGGGAGACAGTGTTGAAAGCCTTTGAGAGGTCAATGAACACTGCACCAGCTAGGGAGCTGGTATCCAAGGAGGAGTGTAGAAGTTGGAGAATTCAATAAGGGCAGTGCTGGTACTGTGACCCTACGGAAGCCATGTTGCTCTGGGCATAAGGTGTTATGCTTAGCCAGATAATCAGTGATTTGCATGGCCACCACTTTCTCCAGGGCTTTAGAGAGGGAGGAGGATGGAGATTGGCGGTAGTTGTTGGCCGATGACCTGTCACCTCCTTTATGAACAGGTGTGATAATGGCTGTTTTCCAAGCTGTGGGGAATGTCCCAGGCAGAGTGACTGGTTAATAGCTTGTGAGAGGTGCAAGGACTTCATCTAGCACCAGCCTGAGGATGCTGGGGTCCAGTGAGTCACTGCCTGGATTGTTGCCATTGAGAGCTTTGGTTAGGATGGGTCTGGCTCGGGTGGAAATCTTTCGCGGGAGGAAGCTGGGGTGCTGGAGGACAGGGGAGTTTGGCTGGGGAGGGTCAAAGAAATTACTAGGGAGCACTGAGCTAAGGTCAGTGAAATGGTGTTGAACCAGTTAGCTATGGTGGCAGGCTCGGTGGAGGTTGTGCCATTTCTAGTGAGCTGGGATGGGGCAGGGGAGCAAGCTTTACCATTGAGTTGCTTAATATTATCCCAGAAGGTCCGGGCTGAGCCCCAAGAGGATAGAGGAGGCCTGGTAATGGTCTGCCTTGGCTTTCCTGATGGCCCATGAGCATTTATTTCGGGCTGCATTGTATGCTTGCCTATCAGACAGACGACCTGTTTCAGTGGCAAGGTGCCAGAGGTTATCGGTTTCTAAGTAATTGTAGGAGGCGGGCTAACCCAGGGTGCGTTCTGTTTTTGGACCGGATTTTCGTTAAGGGTGCAAAGAGATCACAGGCCATGTTGAAGGTGTGAGTGAAAAGGTGAGGGCAGTATCAATGTTGGTTGCCTGCTGAATGGGGACCAGTCTATCTGGGTGAGGAGTGCCTGATTTCTTCAGCCCACCAGGGCGGAGGCGTCTGCGGAGGGTGGTCTGGGCTTTGGGTTTGGGATTGGGGGCTACCCAGTGGAATAGGATAGGGGAGTGGTCACTCAGGGAATCTGGGAGGATCTAGACTAGGGCGCCAGCCCCACGTCCACTTGGGCTCCAGGAAGTACCTCGAGACAAAGCCTGGGTCTGCAGACGGATCCGCCACAAGAGTTACTACCTCCTTGAGGAGGAGCTGAGCAATGTTGTCTCGAAGAGCAGACTGGGTGCATGCGGAAATCCGTTCTTCCCGAAGGGCGCGGGCTCGGCTGGGAAGGTATTGCTCGAATTCCAGAGGCAGTCCCTGACTGACCACTTCAAGAACCCACCTGTCCATAGTGATAGTGGACCAGGCGGAAAAGAAGTGGCGGAGCCGACCCCCCACGGGAAGACCCAGAGCTGGCGTGATGAAGATAGGGATGGCAACCCTCACCCCGACCTGCTGCTGATGCTGATGCTACTGTCCTCCCTGGTAGGAGGACTGCTGAACCGCAGGGGAAGAGTGACAAAAGGGCTTCTTTTTCTTCTGCTGGTTCCTGCCCCAAGAACTCTTGGCAGAAGTGGCATCCAAGATGGCACTGGACTGCTCAATGTACTGTAGGTGACCGGCCACTCCTGGGCTGAACAAGTCGGTCCCAAGAAAAGGCAGATCAGCCAATTCATGCTGAGTATCCGACGGGAAGGAGGAGAGCCTCAGCCAAGCCCTGCAGCGAGAGGCAACTGCGGCAGCCATTGAGCGGGCACAAGAATACCCAATGTCCAGGGCCGTCTGGAGCTGCTGTTTGGCAACAGCACAGCCCTTATCCCGGACCTGCTTAACCATGGTCTGCATGTCCGCAGGGAGATGTGGGAGGACTTCATCTAATGACCAGAGAAGTGTGCCATGATGACGGCCGAACTGACCCAACGAAGGCCCAAGGAGGAAGCCGCATAAACTTTCTGTGCCGAATGGTCCAAAAGCTTGGACTCCTTATCGGGGGGTCGGTCAGCGTCGGCAGAAAGTACAGTTATGCAAGAACTTACCATAACAGTAGATCTTCGAGAGAGGCTCTTGCAGTAGGTAATAACAAATAGGACTGAAGCCAGGACCCCACAGAAAAGTTTCTAGCTAGCAGTCTCTGGCGGGGGACCGCCCCCACATCACGTGACTGGTGTTAGGCGACGTCAGTATAAAGGGGTGGTCCCCCACACCCGCCTTCCAGTTCTTTCCCGCCAAGGGCCAAAAAGGCAAGACAAGAGAAAAGCGGATATTTCCCATCCTGGAAAAGGAGCTGAAAAAGCTAAGGGGGATGGAGGGCGGGAAGGCATTACCTACTGCAAGAGCCTCTCTCGAAGATCTACTGTTACAGTAAGTTCTTACGTAACTGTACTATCTTACTTAGAGACGGCTCTTGCAGTAGGTAATAACAAATAGGACTAAGTCCCAAGCAGTCTGGAACAAGGAGAAGCACACTGGAGGAGGAAAAACTACACATCCATAGAACCTACGGGTGTAAGGGTCTCAAGATAGGAGACCCTGCAGAACAGCCAACCTGAAGCCTGCTCTACGACGAGAGGCAATGTCTAAACTGTAGTGTTTCATAAAGGGATAGACAGAAGTCCAAGTGGCGGCTGCACAAATGTCAGCCGCTGACACATCCTTGAAACGAGCCACTGAGGCAGTGACTCCTCTGGTGGAGTGACCTCTGACTTGACCTGGCAGGGTCTTGTGGTACTTGTCGTAACAGAAAGTGATAAAGTGAGCCAACCATTTAGATAGGCATTGCTTGGTAACAGCATTGCCTTCTCTTTTGTGAGCAAGAGAGACAAAAAGCTGATCAGATTTCCTGAGATCCTTAGTCCTAGTGGTGTAGTATCTCAGTATTCTATGAACATCCAAAGTATGCAAGAGGTATTCCCCTTGACTGGAGTGTTGCATAAATAAAGCAGGTACTGCAGCTCAATGGATTGATTCAGTGTAGATTCTGCCACCACCTTGATGAGAACCTTAGGGTTTGTGCACAGAGCCACATGTTCCTTATGAAAAATCAAATACGGGATTTTACACATCAAGGCCCGAAGCTCGGAAATACGTTGAGCTGAAGTAATGGCCTCTAGGAAGAGAGTCTTCCAGGATAGGAACTTCAAGTCTTCTGAGGCTGCCGGTTCAAAAGAAGGCAGGTTAAGCTGTTCAAGAATAAAGTTCAGATCCCAAGGAGGGGCAGGAACACGAACAGGGGGTCTCAAATGGAGAACCCCTCTAAAGAAGGTTTTAGAGACTTTTCCAGCTGTACAAAAGTTCTGTCCCGAAAAGGAACATGGTAAGCGGAAACAGCCGCCATGTGAACTTTCAAAGAGGAATGGCTGAGACCCAGGTCAAAGAGATGACGCATATAATCCACAATTCTCCCGACAGGGCACGAGAATGGCTTGAAGTCCTTGGAAGAGGCCCAAATCAAGAACCGTTTCCATTTCATGGCGTAGGTTGATCTAGTGGAAGGCTTTCTGGCCTCCACCAGAATCTCAGCCACAAGTGGCGAGACCCCGAATCGGGCTTGAGCTACGTCTGCAGGAGCCACACATGCAACTGAAGGGACTTGAGACCTGGATGAATCAGGGTCCCCTGATCCTGGGTCAGCAAAAGCTGCGACAGAGAAAGAGGAGGTTCCTCTGAAAACTGTTGCAGAAGAGAGAACCAAACTTGCCTGGGCCAGAAAGGAGTGATGAGGATCATGCAAGCTCCTTCTGTTGTGAGTTTGTGTAAGACCTTCGAAATCAAGGGAATCGGGGGAAGGCATAGAAGAATCTGTCCTTCCAGTCTAGAGACAGAACGTCCCTCCAAAAAATGCCTCACCCAGGAGCGAGCAAGCAGAAGGCAGGAAGTTTTGTGTTGTGAGGAGATGCAAAAAGGTCTACCTGAGGTGTTCCCCAGCACAGGAAGATATCGTCTACTACCCCCGATCCAGTTCCCATTCATGAGCCTTTGCTGATGACCGACTGAGGTGGTCTGCCAGTGTGTTTTCGACTCCCAGAACATAAACCACTGTCAGATGAAGGTTGGGTTGTATAGTCCAACTCCAAACTCTCATTGCCTCCCTGCATAGAGGGTAGGAATGTGTTCCTCTCTGCTTGTTGACATACCAGACCATGTTGTCCATCTAGACAGTCAGATGTCCAGGAAGCACATATGAGTTCAGAGCTTGAAGAACATATAGAACGGCCCTGAGCTCGAGCATGTTTATATGAAGAGTCTGCTCAAATCTGGACTAGGAGCCCTGAGTCCTGCGAGACCCTAGATGGGCTCCCCAACCCTCTCCCGAGGCGTCTGTTGTCAATGTTTGGGAGGGGGGTTTGAGGCAGAAGGGAAATCCCCAGCAAAGGTTCTCTTGTACCATCCACCATTGCAAGCCCCGAACCATGGGGTTGGAAACCAGGACTTCTTGGTCTAGGTCGTCCAACGTCTGGTCCCACTGAGACCAAAGCGTCCACCGAGATATCCTCATATGGAGCCAAGCACGAGGGACTGTCTGAATAGCAGCTGCCATGAGCCCGAGGAGGTGAAGGACTGACTTGGCACTGACCCACCTGCGACTGGACAGCAGGCTTGCGTGAGCCTGAAAGGTATCCACCCTGTCCAGCGGCAGAAAGACCATGCCGGTGGTCGTGTCTAGGATCGCCCCCATGAATTGGAGCCTCTGAGAGGTGACCAGATGAGACCTGGCCTGCTTGATGGTGATACCCAGGCTGGTAAATACCTGCAGGGTAAGGGAAAGAGAGCGCAGGAGATCCTCCCTGGACAGGGCCGCCAGGAGCCAGTCGTCCAGGTGCGGGAAAACCTGCACTCCCTGGGTACGCAGGTGAGCCGCTACCACGGAAAGGCATTTGGTGAACACTCGGGGTGCCGAAGAAAGACCAAATGGGAGGGCCTTGAACTGGTATTGGTCCCCCTGGAACAAAACCCGAAGGAATTTGCGGTGGGAAGGGCGGATAGGGATATGCAGCTAAGCATCCTGCATGTCCAGAGCGCACAGCCACTGTCCCTGCCGAAGTAAGGGCAGAAGGCTCTGCAGAGAGAGCATTCTGAACCTTTTGTACTCCACGAACATTTTCAGGGAGTTGAGGTCTAAAATAGGCCTCACGTCTCCCAATTTCTTTGGAATCAGGAAGAAATGGGAGTAGTAGCCTGTCCCTCAGAGTTGGGTTGGGACAGGCTCTATCGCCTCCTTCAAGAGAAGGGAGGATATTTCTTCCCGAACCAGAGGAAGATGTTCCTGGGAGTAAGACGACTTGGGGGGTAGTTTTCTGGGTGGTTTTTGGAGAAACTCTATTGAGTGTCCTGCTGCTATTAGTTGGAGCACCCAAGCATCTGATGTGATCCTCTCCCAACCCGGTAGATGGAAGGAGAACCTCCCTCCTACTGGTTAGTCTGGAAGGTCCAGAGGTTGTGGGAGAGGAGAGGAGTCAGAAGGTGTGGGGCTAAGTCACAGCTGAAGCTCCCACCGCTTTTTTGGGTGGGGGGCGGGCTTGGAAGCCGGAGAGGCCTGACATTTGTTGGCCCGCTTGCTCTGAGGTTTCACTTTGGGCCGAGAACATCTGCGAAAGGGGAGACACTGTCCCCGAGGGGGCCTGTACATGGAGTAAACAGACTTAAGCACAGTGCCCCTCTCTTGCAGGTCGGTGATGATGTCCTTGACATCCCCACCGAACAGCACCGAACCCCTGAAGGGCGCATCCTGAATAGCGGACTGCACTTCAGGGACCAAACCTGACACCCGGAGCTAGGCATGACGCCGAAGACCTACGGCGAAAGCCGAGCTCCGACCTGCAGCGTCCACTGCATATTAAATAGCACGGAGCATCTGCCAACTGGCCAAACGAGCAGAACGGACTAGGTCAGCCACTTCCTGTTTTGTCTGAAATTCAGGAAGGGAGTCCAACTTTGCTTCCACCTCACTCAGGATTGCCTTCTGGTAGTCCCCCATATGTGTGACATAATTCAGGGCCCTGATCCCCAGAGTGGAAGAAGTGTACACCTTCTTCCCGTACTGGTCCAGAAGACGGGATTCCTTGTCAGGTAGAGACGAGCTGAGATGTTTAGGATTTGCCGACTGGTCGTGAGCAACGCTAATCAAAACAGTCAGCCTTAGGGTGTGTATTCAAAGAATCCACACCCTCTGGAGCCTGGTATAACCTATCTGCCTTCCTCGAAAGGGGGGCTAATGCTGATGGCTGTTTCCAGATGGTGGAAACAAGGTCAGCGTGAGGCTCGATCCAGGATGGAATCAATGTCGGAGTGGTTTCGGGCAGATCCAAATGGGCAGCGAGTTTTTTCCGCCGTGGATCCGGCTCCAGAGATTGCCACTGGTGACCGCCTGGATCTTTCTCAGCAACTCCAAAAAAGAAGGATCTTCCGGCGGCAACTTCGGAGAAGTCCTTGGCCTGGGACGGTCTGAGTGCGTGGCTCGTCGTCTGGATCAGAGCACCCATCAGAATCCAACGTCTCCAAAGAGGAAGATGAAGACCCCTCCTGGCGCGGGGGAGGAACGGACCCCTAGGGCAACCCTCTGGGAAGTACATCCTCCCCGGCCCTGGCACCAGAGGGCTCACCTCTGGTGTTGGGTAAGGGGGAGGAAGTCTCATCTCCGACTATGGGCATCCAGAACCGGGTCCAGCATCAGCAGATGGCTCTCCACCTCCCTGGTAAGCTGAGCCTTGGCCTCAGCCCACCAGGAAGCCAGAGTCTCCTTCAGATCCACTGGCAGCTGGGGAGGGTGGTGGAGGAGGAGGAGGAGGGGGATATGGATACTGAGGGTATCCGTAGTGCGAGTATCCGCAGCCCGACGGCGGGAAGCCAGGCATTGGGTACTGAGGCACCGGGCACTATGGCATCGGGTAGGCCGGTGTCGGGTACTGCGACGCAGGATACTGCAGACCCGGGTAGGACGGCGTCAGATAGGACGGGGTCGGATAACCGGGAACCAGGGGCTCAGACAGAGCAGAAGGGCCTGGGAGAGGCCCAGCAGGCGGGACAGGTACAGGTGGCCTGGCGGGCATCAGGTCCGGTGTTGAGATGGCGTCCAGCAAAGGGATGTCGCCCGGTGTCGGATAGGCCAGCGTCGGAGCCAGCGTCCAAGGGTCCTGCGTCAGGTTATCCGGCCCAATGGGAGGAAGACCTGACGGGAGCATACCGGCATCCTCCGTGTCACCCGGAGAAGGAGAACTGAAATCCCGGGTTCCAACAAGAGAGATGCTGGAGCCTCGATAAATCCTTAGTGGCCGTTATGGAAACGAGGGCAGCAGACTGGTCGGTTGAGTCCAGCGTCGGCTCCAACACCGGGTGCGTCCATCAGAGAAGCAGACGTCCGCCTCACACGACGAAGGCCGCGATGGAGAAGCGGTCTTGGTGGGCGTTTTTGAGGCCGTGCGCTGCCCCGGATGGTCAGGTGTCTCAGCGGCCTTGTCTGGGCGGATGTCTGTAGCACCGGCGTCCGACTTATCGGACCCGCTCAACCCAGAAGGCCGCACGGTGGCGGCCTTCCTGGGAGCGGTCGCCTCCTTTGTCCTAGAGGCTCCTGATGGGCCCAAGTGCAAGCCCAAAGGGAGGGATGACGTCGCCTTGGAAACCTCGAAGACGGCCGTCAAGGAGCGTTACCTCAGGGGGACATTACCTTGAGCACGGTGACTCCGGCTGGAGTCGCAGTGGCTGTGAAAGTGGAGTCCCAGTCCCAGTGCTTCTCCTTCTTTTTGCGGTGTCCCTCAGGGGAAGTTGAGGCCTGCCGAAGCTTCTTCAGCTCCTTCTCCATGGAGGACATCTTTTTCTTTAAGATATGGGCCTCCAAGGGCTGCTGCCTCCATTTGCGGTTGGCAGCGTTGAATTGTTGGCAGTGTGGGCACTTCTCCATGGGGTGTTCGGGCCCAGACAGAAGAGGCACAGGTAGTGACCGCCATTATGGGAGCTGGGTGCACGCAGTCGACTTGTTTTTATGCAAATTGATGAGTAGGGGACGATATAATGTAGCAGAAATCGAATTATTTTTGAGAAAAACGAAAAACGCTGTAATAAAACCCGATGACAGACTGACGAAGTAGAGTGAACTTAACCTCGAGGCACTTTCTCAAGCTAATGGCGGGAAAGAACTGGAAGGCGGGCATGGGGGACCACCATTTTATACTGACATCGCCTGACGCCAGTCACCTGATGTGGGGGCGGTCCCCCGCCAGAGACTGCTAGTTAGAAATATTTCCGTGGGGTCCTGATGCCTGCCAGCTTCAGTCCTATTTGTTATTACCTACTGCAAGAGCCCTCTCAAAGTAAGATCTGCCAGTACGCCTGAACACAGAGGCAGTCACCAGGCTCTCGGCCGAAGGGTGCTCTGTGAACCCCGCAAGGGACCCCATGGGCACCGTGTACTTGCGGGCAGACGGTGCTGGACGTGAGGCAGGGCGCTACCACAGTTCGAGTGCCGGACCAACAATGGCCTCGGCCACAGGAAAGGCCTCCGTCAGGGTATCCCCTCTCTTCTGGATGTTCGTGACAGGGTACTCCGTCTTTTTCTGGATGGGTTCTAGGGGCATCCCTGTAGAATCAGAGATGAGACGGAGGATCCCTTGGAAGAAGCAAGGACCTTTCTCCATCCCTATGCCAACGGACGACTCATCATCCCCAGGATGAGTGTGGAGCCCAGTGACATCAGAGTCTGAAGACTCGGGGTACAGTGGCCTGACGCCCAAATTACCCTCGACCCACTGAGGGCAGTCTGGGATGACCGTGACCAACAGACGCCGGGGAATCCTGGTATCTGGTCGGTCCTCTTTGGAGGGAGCCCCTCCCACAGGCTGCTTAGGTAATGGCTCCACCACTATCGGTGGAGAGACCGGAACAGGCCAAACTGGAGGACAGGCTGGCCCCGCAAGTGGAAGAACCAAGGATTTCGGTTCCAAGGGGGTCAGCTTCGGCCTAGGAGGTGAGAGCCAAATAATAGCCGGAGTAGGTGGCAGAGCTGGCTTCTGCCCAGACAAAATCAGCTGTTGCCACATAAGATCCTCATAGCACCAGAATTTCCATCGGAGCCTCTCCTTATCCCAGGAGGATGAGGACGACCTGTGGAGTCGCCTCTTTTTGGAGCGCTTGCGGCTCTTCCTTGGCCATTTGGCCGAGGGGGTTCTAGTCTGTAACCAAGATTGGGCAGGCCAACTCGGTCGCTCGGGAGATACCGGAGGGATTGGTGAAACCTGAGGGTCCGGAATCGGTTCCTCGATGGGAACACCAGCGGGCTGGCTCTCCTCATCGGGGAACACTAGCACTGGAGTCCTCTCCAAAGAGTAGTTGGCCACGGCCAGCGACAGAGGGTCGATTGGATCGAGAACAACCTAGACCTCATCGGTCGTCTGGCCAGACGGAAGGTCCATGAAGCCTGCAGTCGAGACCGCATGCTCCTGGGACTGAGACCTCTCTTGGTCCCAAGAGCGCCTTCACCGAGATGAAGACAAGCTATGTTCCTTGTCTCACTTGCAAGAGCGGGAGGAGTGTGAGCCCTCGGGTGCCTCACCCTGGGTGGGGAGAGACTGGCACAACTCCTTAAAGGAATCAGTGAAGGTGGAGCCCAGGTTGAGTGGAACGAAAAAGCTTTGATTCGCCAAAGCGTGAGCGGCTTCTTCTTCGAACACCTTCATGCGTTCCAGCTGCTCGGCGGAACCCGCGGCCATGGAAACCGCCCACCTAGTGTCCTTGGACTTCACCGGAGGATTCCTTTTCTCTAGTCTCCCCAACTTCAAACGTGCCAGGCAGTCGTCCAGGACATTGGGATGGAAGGCCAAGTGATAACTGCAGGACGAGGTGTCATGGCTGACACCTAGGCAGTAGAAGCACATGAGATGGGGATCGGTGCGGGACATCTTCTGGCCGCAAGGACACCAGTGAAATCCTGGAGAAGATTTCTCTTCCATGATCAAGGATGCAAAAGCGCGATCGCTAACTCGAACGAGTTTCAATTTCAGTAAAATTGAAGTTTTGAAAACCAGGGCCTACAAACTGCATGAGCACGAGGGAGGCAACCTGTATCTTCCAGCGGAAAGGAAGATCTAGCGTCATGGGGTGGAGCCAAGGTATATACCACCCGGGTGGGTGTGAGGAGCCAGCTTGAAGACTTCCGGCAAGATATGAAGGGGAAAGGGACATGCCAAACAGTGTGGATGAACAATATATCCACGATCCTAGAACCAGCATTCCTGTGTGACTCGAGGTCAGTAGTGGGAAACAAAGGGGTGTGCTGACATTCAGGCAGCAGCCCTGAAGATTTCCTGGATTGGGACATCCCTGGAAGCAGTCACCAAGGCAGTGGTATGTCTAGTGGAATGAGCCCTAAGCCCCACGGAAGGCTCCCTACCAGCCATCCTACAGCAGAGGTCAATACAGGATGTGAAGCACCTGGCACTCATCTGCTTTGCTGTGATCTGCCAGGTGCAGCTTCAGTGTAAGTGACAAACAGCTGACAAGCCTGTCTCCGAACTCCAGCCATGCACTCCACATAATGAAAGAGAACTCTCTGCAAGTCCAGGGTATGAAGCTTGCAGCCTGCCTCCAAAGAAGGGTTGGTAAAGTATACCAGTAAGTTAATCACCTGGTTAAGGTGAAACTCCAGTACCACCTAGGGCAAGAACTTCAGGTTGGGGACAAAGGATGATTCTGTCCCTGTGGAAAACCAAGTAAGGAGACTCCACTGATAGTGCCTGGAGCTCCCCAATCCTTCAGGCTGATGTGATGGCCACCTGGAAGGCTGTCATCCACGACAGGTGTGACATCCCACACCCGTGCACTGGTTTGAAAGGCTTGTCATGAGCAGTGTAGGTCCAACGATGGAGGTGGTTCATGCACTGAAGGGGACAGAAAAAGTGCCTGGCCACCTTCTCCTGGGGCCACCATCAACGTATCAACCCATGCCTGGTAAGCAGAGATGGCTGCCAGGTGCACCTTAAGGGTCGCTGCCTGCAGTCCCATCTAAAAAAGGGACCACAGGTAGTCCAGGATACTAGCCATTGAGCTAGCAAGGGGATCAAGCTCCTTGCCCTAACACCAAATGGAAAATCTTTTCTACTTAAAGGTATTGCATGTGCGAGCAGACTCCTTTCCGAAGGCCTCCACAGGGTGGAGCACCTCATCCGAGAGACCCAAGGCCTGGAACTCTAGCCACTCAGGAACAAGGCCATGAGGTGGAGGGACTGCAGGTCATGGTGCAGGACCGTTCCCTGAAGTCTGGTCAGCAGATCTGGGTGGAGAGGCAGTCTCCATGGAGGTTTGCTGCTGAAGCTGAGGAGATCCAGGTACCAGAAATGAAAATTATGTACCTACCATAATTATGATCCTTCTGTGTATCTTCACCATTCATCACTGTTGGGTATCTGCCGGAGGTCAGGATCCCGTGGAAGCTTTTTTTCTTAAGGTAGGCGGGCAGGCACCATCAGCGCCACCCTCGAGGGCCGGCGCACTGCATGGCTTTTCAGCGGCTGGCGTTAGAGGCAAACTGAACTCCGCCTGCCTGCCAGTTCTGAGTCACCAGAGAGGTAAGAGGAAGGAGTGGAGGGTAGGACAAGGAAGTCCAAGGGACAGAAAAAGGAAAAGATATATAAACCAAAAGGAGAAATAACGACTGAGAGGACAGAAAGGGAGAAAGTCGGAAACTAGAGAGATTGGGAGGGGCCCCAATCTCTGGAAAAGGAAGAGGGAAGCAGGGTGGGTAAAGAATTTAGAAAGAGAGGGGGGAATTAAACATCCCAGACTCTGGTCCATCTCCAGATTATATAGGAACTGCAAGGAGCAGCCAAAGGCTTTCTGCCAGAATTCAAGGCACAGAATTACTGGCAAACACTCCTGAAGCAGAGTCGGTTACTCTGGAAGAAGGACAGGGTACAAGGAATTAACACCCTCTCAAGGAAAGATTATTGGTGAAAAAGGGGAATTTTCACTTTTTTTTTTTTGAAACAAGGAGAAATAGGTTGGACGGGAACAGGGAGGAGAAGAGAAAAGAGGGCAACTGACAACTCCCACCTCACAGGGGTGGAGCCAGAGCACTGGAGAAGGAGTGCCCCCTTGCTGTCCACTCTCCCCCAAACATTATCCCCCTGTGTGCCCCTGCTTTTACTCCACTCCTAAGAAAGGAGAGGGGGGAGGATGGGCACAGAGAGGGAGAGGGAGAGTGACCCAGAGACTGAGGCCCCAGGGGGATGGAGGGTGGGGTCATGATGAATGGTGAAGATACACAGAAAGATCAGAATTACGGTAGGTACGTAATTTTCATATCTTATCTGTGTCAATCTTCACCATTCATCACTGTTGGGTGAGTACCGAGTCCCCCGAAGGGGGGTTTGTGTTACACCCTAAGGGATAAAGTCCCTTAGCTCTCAGTGGGTGACACACTAAGAGGGAGAACCTTCAGGGCCTGGAGAGGCCCAAGAGTGGGGAGAGTGAGATAGGGTCACCCCGGAGGGGGAAGGAAGTTGCTCCAACAAGCGCAGTCTCGCTCTATGGGAGAAGAGATAGGTTCTTTGGTGAGCGGAGTTAATCACCCTACGCCGGGCCAAGGGTGACAACCGGGAAAGACGTAGCCATGCTGTCTGCCTAGTGCAGATCGCCGTCCCACGACCCCGGTAGCACTGCTGGCATCATAGATGCCCTCGCCAGGTGCCTTGCTAGCTCCAGGCCACGCGCAGAGAGTGCAATGGCTTGCCTGGTTTGCTCCGTATAGGCAATGAGGCTAGGAGCTGACCCAGCCTGGACCACAAGAACCTGTCATAGGCTGCATAGTGGGCCTGATGTGCAGAAACGGAAAGCATTAACCGTGCCGGGTAGAAAGTCCTCCTACCCCAGAAGTCAAAATCTGAGGAGTCTTGATCTGGGGGCCGGTTACGGTGAAGGGCGCGAAGCCCATCAGGAGTATCCAACTGCGTCAATCCAGACTGTGGATGAGGCATGGAACCTGGAGACTTCGGGGGTGCGCAATACCTCTGGCTGGGATCCCTTGGGGAGGAACTCCGGAGAAGGGCCTCTGCCAGGAACGCAATGACGCCTCCGGAAAGGGAGCCAGCCAAGGTGGCACCACAAGGGAGGCCTCGCCAAAATCACCTAGAAGGGCATGCGCCGAGTGCTCAGGATTGCTGATAGTGGTAGGAGTGAGGTGCAAGTCCTCCAACATCCTCACAAGGAAGCACTGATACTCAGCGAGATCAGCAGCTGGAGAGATGTGGACAGAAGGTTCCCCTCCCCCAGAAGAGGGGGATGAGGAGCTGGAGGGCACCGGCTGTTCAGTGGGTGGCTGCATGGGGGGAGGTTGAAAAACCTGGCTGTCCATTGCCCTAACGTAAGCAGGGAACTGAGCAGCCACCGCTCTGAACTGCTCCCAGGAGAGAGGCCCGCCAGGACCAAGGATGCCTGGGAGCACAGGAGAATGTGGCAGAGGGATGGGGACAGAGCCGAGAAGAGATGTCGGCTGACCTCCATCTGGGCTAAGGAGCGATCCGGGAGCACCCACGGAAGAAAGTGCCCCGGAAGACCCCACGGCCGACAGCTGAATAACCATTTCGGTACTGCCTTGGCTGCACCGGAAGAATCCCTCCTGTGAGGTGACCGGGGCCGTATAGGTACAGAAGGACGGTACCCTACCTCAAAAGAATGGGGCTCTCTCAAAAAGACTGAGGAGGAAGAGCGGAGATCCACACTTCGGCTTCTCCCAGAGCCCGGGTGGACCCCCGAAAAAGGCTGCCGTGCCGACCCCATGCCCCTTGACCCCTCGGAGTCCAAAAGAGCCCTCCTCCTCGAGAGGGCCAGCCTAGGTAGCTGGCATCTCTGGGCAGCACCCAAAGGAGCTATCCAGGGCACAGTACCTTCCCCTCTTGTAGGTGCTCTGATCGGCCCCAAAGTTGGGCGAGCTAGGCACACCACAAGTGGGGGTACCACTACTGAGGGATCAGTGAACCCACCAAGACCAGGCTGCAGAGCTATGGTGGCCTGCACCACTGCCTGCTGGTCAGCACCTCTGACCCAAGTCTCAGTAGCCACCGACCCCACCTCAAAAGGGGGCCGACTCCGGCTTGTCGAGGAGACTGCTGGGCTGCCCACCTCAACAGCCAACCCCAAAGGGTCAGACTGTCTGTCTGACTCAGAGCTCGACTCCGCCTCCGAAGAGGTAGAGGCCGAGGCCCTGTGGCAAACCGTAGGCGGGCGCCCACTGCCATCTTTGCTATAGGGCTCAGAAACCAAAGCCGTGCCCAAGCCGGTACCAGTGCCCCCACAGCACCGTGAGGCGGAATCCACAGGGGCACGGCTCCAGCAGAACGAGGAGCTCCAGAGTCGGGACCAGTCACGGGCGCCATGAGGCGGCCTGAGGGGCAATGACGGTGCTCCACGGCGGCACCGGCACCATCAGCGCGAGGAGTGCCCGGCCCGGCTCCATGGTGCCACGAAAGGCGCAGAGGGCAGAAGCGGCAGTATCGGCATCAAGGACGGTGCCGCAAACAGTGCCGAGGGCAGAGGCGGCACCGATGACAGCGCTGACAGAGGAATCCAACGGCCCTGAGCCCCGAGGACAAGGCGCCATGCTCAACCTCGGCGCCAAGGTGAGACATGGAGAAAGACAGCGCCGTAGCAGCTCCCATGGCGCCACTAACAGTGTCGGTAGCGCGAATGGCTCCGAAAGAGCCATGGCGCTCGCAGACAAGCTGATGGCGCATCGGCTCCGCCTACCTTTAAAAAAAAAAAAAAAAGGCTCCCGCGGGGTCCTGACCTCCGGCAGATACCCAGCAGTGATCAATGGCGAAGATTGACACAGATAAGATCTTCCTTGTCCAGTCTGGCGCTATCAGGATCATCTGTGCCTTGTCCTTCCATGACTTCACCATGACCTTGTGGATCAATGGGAAGGGAGGGAAGGTGTACACAAGGCCTGGGATCCAGGGTCTCACGAAATTACGAAAACAGCCTGTTTGGTGTTCTCCCAGGAGACAAACAGATCCACTAGACGAGTGCCCCATCAGGAGAACAGGTGGTTCACAACCTCTTGATGCAGGGACAACTTGTGCAACATCTCTCCAACCCAGTTGAAAGTGTTTGCCAACTGACTGTTCTCTCCTAAAACATGAATTTCCAGAAGATCTGTACCCGGGCCTCGCGACACAACGGAAGGGAGTTATGTTCCACCCTGCCTGTTCAGGTAGAACATGGTCATGGTGTTTGCCACCTGGACCTGCACATCCTGACCGTGGACTAGAGGAGTGAATGCTGTGAGTGACAACTGCACCGCATGGAGCTCCAGCAGGTTTATATGGTGATGTGACTCAATGGGTAACCAGAACCCATGGGCTCTATGGTCCCCCAGCTGCACTCCGCATCCCACCACAGACATATCCATCATGAGCTTGATGGTTGGTGCTAGGTGGACAAACAGGTTTCCTTCTTCTAGGTGTCATGGGATCAGCCACCGCTGGATGGTATCCCACACTGGCTGGGTTACTGTGATGAACTGGTCCAAGTGTCCCCGGTGCTGGGACCACTGACCGCCCAACTCCCAATGGACCGCACTGGTGCAGGATGCTATTTACCCCAGCAGCCTCACGGAATCCTGGGCAGTGCACGAAAGCCCAATCTGAAATTAATGGGCAAAGGAGGTAAGATCTAGTACCCAGTCCACAGGGAGGCACCCCTTGGTCCACAGGGAGTCGAATTCTGCCCCAAAGAACTTGATCACCTGCTTCAGTACCAGTATGGACTTGTCTGGGTTGACCAACAGACCCAAGTCTCAACAAGTCTGGAGAGCCAGCTCTCTGGGCCTCTGTATTGCCTCCTGGGATGGCGCAACTAACAGCCAGTCGTCCAGGCAGGGGTACACCCTGACCTTTAGGTGACGCAGATGGGCTGCCACCACTGCCATGCAGTAGGCAAAGATGTTGGCTGCCAAGGAGAGGCTGAAGAACATGACCTGGAACTAGTAGAGAATCCCTTTCTGCTCATAACCCAAGGTTCTGGCAGTGGAACTGACAGATGGGGACGTGGCAAAATGACTAGTGGTCCTTATCTGCTGTCAAACTCTATGTTTCTAGGGAGCAAAACCACAGGTTGTACCACAGCGATGGAATGATCTGATTCTGCTCTGATTCTGAGTGACCAACCGAAAAAACACATTATTCACCTGTAACAGTAGTTCTAGGAGTGGTATATGTAGTTTATCCACACTTCTTGGCATGTCCCTTTCCCCTTTAATTATTGCGGAAAGGTCTTAAAGCTGGCTCCTCCCACCCACCCGGGTGGTACAATCCTAGGCTCCACCCCATGACACCAGATCTTAGGCATCTTAGCCCGCTGGAAGCTAGGTTGTGCATCGCAGCTGGGGAGGTCAGGTGGGTCAGTGTGGATGAACAACATATACCACTCCTAGAACTACTGTTACAGGCGAGTAACCTGTTTTTCTAGGGACATGGATATGTTGTTCATCCACACTTCTTGGCAGACTCCAAGCAGTTCTTCGGGAGGAGGGAGGCAAGGTGCACACCCCCTACTTAGGGAACAGAGACTGGAGAACTCAGGCCCCAAAACCAGCATCCCTGCGTGACTCAAAGTCAATGTGGTAGTGGGTGATAAAGGTGTTTGCTGTCTTCGAGGTAGCAGCCCAACAGATTTCCTGGATAAGGATGTCCCTGGATGCAGCCACCGATGCAGTGGTATGGTGGGTGGAACGAGCCCTTAACACTACGGGAGGCTCCCTACCCGCCAACGTATAGCAGAGATCAATGCACAATGTAATCCATCTGACAATAATCTGCTTTGCTGCAGGTCTGCCAGGTGTGGCTTCAGAGTAGATGACAAACAGCTGGCGAACCTCTCCCCGAATCTCCGCCGTCCTCTCCTTGTAGTAGGAGAGAGCACATCTCAGGTCCAGAGTATCGAGCCTGTATTCGGCATATAAGGTGTAGTTCAGGTAGAACACAGGCAGACTCAATACCTGATTAAGGTGGAACTCTGACACCGCCTACGGGAGGAATTTCGGATGGGGGCGCAGGACAACCTTGTCCCTGTGGAAGACCAAGTAAGGAGACTCCACCAACAGTGCCTGGAGCTCCCCAGTCCTTCTGGCTGACGTGATAGCCACAAGGAAGGTGGTTTTCCATGACAAGTGTGATAACTCACACTTGTGCATTGGTTCGAATGGCTTGACCATGAGTTTAGCCAAAACCAGCAGCCAATCGAACAGAGGTGGAGGTTCACACACCGGAGGGAATATGTGATCAAGGCCTTTGATAAAGTGCCAGACCACCTTCTCCTGTGCCACTGTCTGCTGACCAGCCCACGCCCGGTAAGCAGAGATGGCTGACAGGTGCACCTTCAGGGTCGAAGACTAAAGACCCCCTTTGGACAGAGACCAAAGGTAGTCTAAGATGCTAGCCACAAGACAGGACAAAGGGTCCAGGCCCTTGCCCTGACATTAAATTTGAAGGTATAGCACTTCCTGGTCGACTCCTTCCTGGATGCTTCCACAACTGTGAGTGCATCCTCGGAGAGACCCGAAGCCTGGAAAAGGTACCAAGCTGCTCAGGTACCAGGCTGTCCGGTGCAGGGATTGAAGGTCCGGATGGAATACCTTCCCCTGTTGGACTGATATAAGGTCCGGGCGTGCTGGGAGATGCCTCGGAAGCCTGTTGCTGAGGCAGTGGAGATCTGGATACCAGAACTGGCGGGGCCAGTCTGGGGCTACCAGAATCACCTGTGCCTTGTCCCTTGACCCTCATCACCTTGAGAAGCAACCTGTAGATCAAGGGAAATGGAGGGAAGGCGTAGAAGAGGACTGGAGTCCACCGCCTCAAGAAGGCATCCCCCTGCAGCGAGCCATGCTGAGGGGGGGGAGCGGGCATGAAACAGCCTCAGCTTGGTGTTTTCCCTGGGGGTAAAAAGGTCCACCATCGGTTTGCCCCAGTGGGAGAACAGGCTGTAAGCTACCTCTGAATGGAGAGACCACTCGTGGGATGTCTCGCCTAAGCGGCTGAGTGCATCCGCCAGTTGGTTTGAGGCTTCTGCCACGTGGATGGCTAGGAGATCTGCCTCCAGTAAGTTCACAAGTGTCCAGATGCGGAGAGCTTCCCTGCACAGCAGCCAGAAGTGCGTGCCGTCCTGTTTGTTGAGGCAGTATATGGTTGTGGTATTGTTCGTCTGGACTTGAACCACTTGACCCCAGAGCTGCTGAGTGAAAGCTGACAACGCCAGTCTAGCCACTCTGAGCTCCAACGGACCGATATGATATCAGGATTCCTTGGAGGTCCAGAACCCATGGGCCCTGTTGCTCCCCAGCCCATGAGAGAGGCATCGGTCGTGAGGATGACTGTCAGCTCGGGGTGGACAAACGAGATCCATACCACTAGATAATTCGGGATGGTCCACCACTAGAGAGCGTCCCACATCTTTGGAGTCACAGTGATCAGCTGGTCGAAGTGACCTTGGCACTGAGTCCACTTAGTGGCCAGCTCCCACTGAAGGTGGTGCATATGCCAGCAGGCCCATCGGACCACGGTGGTGCAGGCCCCCATGTACGCCAGAAGGCACAGAAAGTCCCAGGCAGGGCGCAAGTGCCCAACCAGAAATGACTGGGCAAAGGAGGAGAGAACCTCCACCCTGTCCGCCGGGAGACGCGCTCTGGCTCAGTAGGAGTCGAGCTCTGCCCTCATGAAGCATATCACCTGCGAAGGCATGAGCTCCAACTTGGCCTTGTTGATCAGAAGGCCAAGCTGCGAGCACGTTTGGAGGGCCAGATCCCTGGACCTCTCCACCTCTTGCTGGGTGGAACCCGCTAAGAGCCAATCATCGAGGTAGGGACAGACTCTGACCCCTGGATGCCTGAGGTGGGCTGCCACCACTGCAATGCATTTGGTGGAGACCCATGGGGCCGATAACAGGCCGAATGGCATGGCTCAGAACTCATAGAGGGTTACTTCTGCTCTGAAGCGGAGGAACCTCTGGTGAGATGGACAGATTGGAACATGAAAAAGTGCATCCTGGAGATCCAGTGAGCAGAATCACATGTTCTGCTCCAGGAATGGTATGATCTGGGACAGAGTTATCATCCTGTAGGTGCGTGGCCTGAGAAACTGGTTCAGGTTATGCAAATCTAGAATGGGCACCAGCCCCCCGTCCACTTCAGGACCAGGAAGTATCTGGAAACGAACCCTGGCTTGACTGGGGATCTGTCACTCGGGCCACTGTCTCCTTGAGGAGGAATTGGGCTATGTCATCTCTCAGAGCTGACTGAATGTGGACTGCTACCCTTTCCTCCTGTGGGGCATGGGCTCGGCTGGGAGGGTACTGTTCAAATTCCAGAGGCAGACCCTGGCCGACAACTTCTAGAACCCACCTGTACGTGGTAACAGTGGACCAGGTGAAAAGAAAGTGTTGGAGCCGGCCCCCCACGGGAGGACCCAGAGTTGGCGTGACAGGAATAGGGGTGGCAGCCCCTATCCCATCATTGGGCAGGCTTGGAGGAAGAGGGTCCAGACTGGAAATTGCCTGAACCCTGACCTCCCTGTCTGCGGGCCACTGGAGGCCCGGACTTGGGCCGAGGGCGTCAAGCTTGTGCCTGCTGTTGCTGCCCACCCTGGAAGGAGGGCTGCTTGGCCGCAGGAGTAGGGTGCCAAATGGCTTCTTCTGCTGTTTCTTGATGCCAGGGGCATCTTTCTGAGCAAACGTAGCGTAGTCCAATGTGGCACTGGACTGCTTGATTCGCTGAAGGTGATCATCCACACCTGGGCCAAAGAGATTGGTGCCCAGGAAAGGAACATCAGTGAGTTTGTGCTGGGTATCCGCCATGTAGGTGGACAATCTCAGCCAGGCCCTGCAGCACATGGCAACTGCGGCTGCCACTGAAAGGACGCATGAGTCCCAGAGGTCCAGGGCCATCTGGAGTTGCTTCTTGGCAATGGCTCGACCCTGGTCCCGGACCTGCTTGTCCAGGTCTGAAGATCCGTGGGGAGGTGTGGGAGAACCTCATCCAAGGAGCCCAGCAGGGCATGAGAAAAATGTGCCATGATGACAACTGAGCTTGCCTGACAGAGGCCTAGGGAAGAGGCGGCACAGACCTTCCTGGCAGAGTGATCCAATTTTTTGGACTCCTTGTCTGGAGGCCTTTCCATGTCTGCAGAGCTTCCTGTGCACCTGAACACAGATGCGGTCACCAACCCCTCCGCAGAGGGGTGTTCTGTGAACCCCAAAAGGGATCCAATGGGCACCACATACTTGCAGGCCATCCAGGACGACGGCGCTGGACAGGAGGCAGCGTGCTGCCAAAGCACTAAAGCCAGACCAACAATGGCCTCGGCCACTGGGAAGGCTTCTGTCAGGGTATCACCCCTTTTTAGGATATCTGTAAGGGGATACTCCACCCGTTTCTGGACAGGTTCCAAGGGCATCCTCGTGGATTCAGAGATAAGGTGGAGAATCCCTAGGAAGGTCGAAGTACCCTCCTCCGTCGACAGACTACCCACCGACTCATCGTTTAACGGACGAGAGTGTAGGTCAGAGTCGTCAGAATCTGAAGTATGTGGATAAATCGTCCGGCCACCAGGGTCCCCCGAACATGCCTGGGGCGGTCAGGCGTGAGGATGACTGATAACCTGCGAGGAAGGCCAAAACAGTCTGAGCTTCCTTCAAAGGAGCCCCTCCCATGGGCTGTTTAGGCGGCGGCTCCACCACAATCAGTGGAGAGGTCGATTTTGGCCAAACTGGGGCATGTTTTACTGACTCCGCGGGCGGAGGAAGAGAGATAAATGGTGCCGATGGAGCCAGCTTCAGCCTAGAAGGAGAAAGCCAAGTAATGGCCGGTGTGGAAACTGAAGCCGATTTCTGGCCGGACAAGATCAGCTGTTGCCACATGACAGCTTCATAGCGTCAACAGAGTTTCCGTCGAAGTCTCTCCTCATCTGAGAAGGATGAAGATGAATGTCAGCGTCACCTTTTCTTTGAGTGCTTGTGTGCATTCCTCGGCCTATCGGTTGAGGGAGTCCTCGACCTCGATCGGACTGGCTGACTGAGCCACTTTGGAGACAGTGGGGAAACCGGTGATTTTCCCAGATCAGGGACCGTTTCCTCAATGGGATTACCAACTGGCTGGGTCTCCTCATCAGGAAGAGGCAGGACCAGAGTCCTAGTAAGACAGTTGTCGGCCTCGTCGGGCGACAACAGATCAACCTGGCCAAGGGAAATCTCCACCGCATCATTGATCAACACTTCAACCAGCTGACCAGTCGGCTAAGCCGAGAAGCCGGCAGACGAAGAAGCAGTCTCGACCGAAGTCAAGACCGGAGATCCCTGGAACAGAGATCACTCTCGATCACAATAATGTCTTCCCTGAGACAAAGAATCTCTCGGTTTCTTGTCCTTTTTATGGGACCGGGAGACATGTGTGCCCGAAGGTCCCTCGCCCTTAGTGGGGAGAGACTGGCACATCTCCCGAAAGAAGCCCGAGAAGGTGGGAGCCCAGATTGAGTGGAACAAAAAATTGGCCGAGAGGAGAGCTCTGCAGCCCACGCTGCCTCTTCCTCGAAAGTCTGCATTTGCTCTAACTGCTCGGCAGACCCCGCAGCCGCAGAGACTGCCCCCCGGGTCTCCTTCGATTTCACCAGAGGATTCCATTTTTCGGGCCTGCCCAGCTTGATGTGTGAGATGATCGTCGAGATCGTTAGGGTGAAACGCAAGACAAATCTCGCAGGCCTGAGTGTCATGGCCGACACCCAAACAGTAAATCCACGCGGTATGCGGGTCTGTGCGTGACATTTTCTGGCCGCACGGGTACCGACGGAAACTGGGGGAAGATTCATCTTCCATGATCAAATAGCAAAAATCGCAATCGCTAGCTTGAACAAGCTTAATCTTCAGAAAGTCCGAAGGAAACAATGCCAGGGCCTACAGAATTTATTTATTTCTTTATTGAAATTTCAGAATTACAATCCTTTGAGTCAAAGACTCCTTTGCAAAGGCTCCATGTCAGTACAGAAACATTACATTTAGACATATTGTACATAGTTCTCAAAAGCAGAACATTACATTTCAACATATTTTACATAGTTTCACAGTACAGGGTATTTTCATTGCTAGGTTACCATCTCAAGGGTTGTTAGAGGACCCTGGGTCATCGAGGTGTGGTGGGACAGGGTACCGATTCGGAGGGACTTTACCAAGCCCTGAGTTGAGGTTTAAGTACCGCAAGGTTGTAGGCCTAGGTATGCAGTCATGGAATAAGTGAGTTTTCCATCACATTCAGACTAGGGAGGACTGTTGATAACAGCCACAGGTCTCAGAGTCAAGAAGAAGTCTCCTGATACCAGTTTTAAATTGGCCAAGACTAGGGGCCAGTGAGATGAAGGATGGTAGGTTGTTAAGCCAGAGGGGAGCACGATAACGGAAAGACCTTTGCCCTAGTGAGGTCCTACATTGGGGGACTATGAGGGAGGTGCTTGCCAGGTGCCTAGGGGTACTCCTATAGGGGGCTGGTTGGATGAGGGGGTGTAGGCCCTTAGGTGCAAGATTCATAAGTATCTTTTTGGCTTGGAGGCAAGTGTGGTACTTTAGTCTCCCTTCAAAGGTCAGCCAGTCTGCTAGCTTATAGAGCACACATGTGTGGGTTTGTCTTTCACAGCTTGTGACCAGTCGGCAGGCTTTGTTGAGGGCTAGATTGATGCAGTTAATGGCTGTTTGGTCAGTGGTGCCATAAATTATTATCCCATAATCGACCAAAGAAAGGACTGAGCAGGTTACAGCCAGCTGTAGAGCCTGGGGGGTAGGCAGTGTTTATGTCTGTATAGAATCCCTAATCGGGTGTTAGAGGAGGAGAGGTGTTTAATGTGTATGTGGTAGGTGAGAGATGTGTTCAGCGTGATACCTAGATATTTGAAATTTGGGACCTGTTCAATGCGGATGTCCTGTGAGTTTGAGATAGATAGCAGGGCATTACTGAAGGGGTTTTGGCGGTGAGCAAAGATCATAGATTTCGTCTTGTTGTAGTTTAGTATTAATCGATGGTTGTTGAACCAGGATTCTAGTTCTCTAAAACAGCCTTGTAGGGCATTTTGGAGACAGTTAGGATTGGTGTGTTTCCAGTATACTACAGCATTGGTTGCATAGAACAATAGCTTTCCACTGCAGGCCTGTGAGAGGGAGTTTATAAATAGAGTGAAAAGTAGAGGGCCTAGAATCGACCCTTGAGGGACACTTGCTTGCTTGGAGGAGTAGGTGGTGCTAATTTTGACTTCTTGAGTCCGGTCTGTGAGATAGTTTTTGAACCAGGATATAGCTTCAGAGGCAAAATGGAGGAAGGGGAGAGAGAGTGGAAAAGTAGCGCGTGATTGACTGTGTCGAACGCTTTGGTCAGATCAACAAAGACTGCTCCTGCTAGTGACCCCTGTTCCAGTGCCTCATGTATGTAAGAGGTAAATTCGAGTAGGGCTGTGGTAGTGCTGTGTCCCGTTCTGAAACCGTGTTGTTCATGGCAAAGCAGATTGTGTTTGGCCAGGTATTCGTGAGCTGGTCTACAATTTGTTCGAGAGCTTTTTGGGGAGACAGTAATGGGTCTATAGTTACCAGGGACAGTTGTGTCCCCATTCTTTAGGATTGGAGTGATAATTCCTCTTTCCCAGAGAGCTGGGAATTGAGCTAGGCGCAGTGAGCAGTTCAGTAGTTTGGTGAGGTAAGGCAGGGTCTCATCCAGGGTTAGTCGGAGAATTTTAAGGTCTAGGGAGTCGCTGCTGTAGCGTGAGTTGCGCAAGGCTTTGGATAGGTAGCGTTTAGTCTCTTTGCAGGAGATGATTCGCAGCCGAAAGGGAGGTGGTGTAGTAGTGAGAGGGGTAACAGAGGGGCAGTTGGTGATAGGGTCAAAGAAGTTTTGTGGGAGCATGTGTCTAAGGTCAGAGAAGGGGTGTTTAGGGCATTGGATATGGTGGTAGGGTCCTGGGAGAGGGCTACCATGACTTGTAGTTGTGTCGGGGCAGGGGAGATGGTTTTCCAGCAGAATTCCTTGACATTGTTCCAGAAGTTTTTCCCAGAGCCCCATGTGGAGGTGAGTGCTTGCTTATAGTAAGTTGCCTTAGCTAGCCGAATAGCCCAAGTGCATTTGTTTCTTACCTCTCTGTAAAATTGCCTGTCTTGAGGAATCTGGGAGTTCAGTGCCCTATGCCAGAGGTTCTCTCTGTGGTGCATCTGTTCAAGAAGGGTCTGCGAGATCCACGGAGTATCCCTGTTTTTATTACCTGCTTTGTGAAGGGGCAAATATGTCACAGGCAGTGTTGAAGGTGGTAATAAAAGAGGTGAGGGCAGCGTGGACAGGTGACCAGTCACAGGAGGAGAGGATACATTTTGAGGTGAGAGAGGGCACCTTTTTTGAGGCACCTATGGATGGAAATTTTAGGATGGCTGGGAGTGATTTTATTCGACCTCCAGAAGGAGACGGGAGAGTGGTCGCTAAGCACGTCGGGAAGCACTTTAACTTTGGAGAGGTGGTTGGGGAGGTTTGTAAATGAGGTCAATAAGAGTGGAGGACCCTGATCTGGGGTCATGCCTGGTGGGTGACTGGACAACCTGGGCAAGGTCGTAGGCTTGGACAGCATCTTTGTTGGTAGCTGATGCAGGGGATTGCCAATTCACATTAAAGTCACCCATAATCAATTCGCTCTTGGGGGGGAGAGAGGTGATGCTGGACAGAACAGAATCAAAGGCATGTTTTTGGTGCAAGGGGGGGGGATGTAGGCTGCCATAATGTATAGTGGTTTACCAGGAGTGCCAAGGGTGACTTTGATAGTTATGGCTTGGGCGCCGTGAGCAGGCATGGGCAGGGGGACCAAGTGGGGTTGCAGATATGTTCTGGCATAAATGGCACAACCACCTCCCCTCTTGCCTATCCTATCTGCTCTGAAGATGGAGTAGTCACTGAGGGAGACAGAGGCATCCAGGATATTTTTTAGAGAGCCAGGTTTCAGATAATGCCAAGATGTCAGGGGTGTGTTGGGCGATCCATCCCTGGAGCGGCATGAGCTTCCTAGGTAGGCTACAGATGTTAAGGGAAGCCAGTAGTAGGCCACCAAGCCTACGCTCCTTGGGAACACTAGTTGAGGGAAGTCCTGGATTGGGATGTACATTCCCTGAGATAAGGAGGAGGAGCATGCCGGAGAGCAGCTTTTCGGATCAATTTGGATACAGAGCGATGGAAGCGTGGATTAGTGGGTATTTTGGTGAGCCCAACTGATATGGGGATGAGTGCTGGACTAGTTGGGCTAACAGGGCTGGAGATAAGGGAATGATAGGGGCTACTTTGTGGGTGTTTGTATGTTGGGGGTCATGCCAACAAGGTCCCACTTGCAGTGCAGCTTAGGCTAGGGGTATAATTGGTGCTGAGTAGAACTGGGGAGAAAGAATTTAGGTGATATGACAGAGGTGTATTTCTGAGGTGGTGATCAGTGAAGCAGATGTGGGGGTCCCAGGAGAGGGGCTTTTCCACAGGGAGAGTAGGGTGGGAAGGAGAAAAAAATGTCAGCATTATGATAGCTTGGGTTAGGATCCAAATGATGCTAGTCATGCTGTAAATGTAAGGCATTTCTAAATGCAATAGAAATGAGAGGATGCCCTCTAGTGGTGTACAAGTATAGGCTGCAGATGGCAAAGTGGGCAGACGAACATGTGATCGTCACTATAAAACCCGATGTCGACCAAGGGTGGCGGTGAGGGCGGCGGGGAGAAAGTTCTCAGCTATGCAGCAACTGCAGCACTAAATCTGGCAGGCTCCTCAAGCGTTTGAGATCCCAGGCGTACCTGAATTCGACTTCGGTGTGGGGAAGGGCTGCTACTGAGACCCTCGTGACCTCCAAGTAAGTGGCCCAGCTTATGGGAGCGGTGAGGAGGCAACCTGAATCTTCCAGCAAAAAGGAAAATCTGGAGTCATGGGGCGGAGCCAAGGATTATACCACCTGTGTGGGTGGGAGGAGCCAGCTTTAAGACCTTCTGGCAAGAATTAAAGGGGAAAGGGACACACCAAGAAGTGTGGATGAACAACACATCCACGTCCCTAGAAAAGAAAATTACGTACTTACCGTAATTCTAGATCTTTCTGTGTATCTTCACCATTCATCACTGGTGGGTTCTGACTGGA
Organism: Neoceratodus forsteri; assembly: GCA_016271365.2. NCBI lineage: Eukaryota > Metazoa > Chordata > Ceratodontiformes > Ceratodontidae > Neoceratodus > Neoceratodus forsteri. Next base: position 1,055,701,070 of record CM028130.1, on the reverse strand, counting down.
GAATCAGGACCCCATGGGAGGTTGTTTTTTTTTTGGTAAAGGGGAGGAGCCGACGTCAAGATGGCGCCACCCTTGAGGCTGACTCACCGTGTGGCGCTCACGGGTTGGCCAGTAACTGACGTAGACGCCTCCTCAGTCCCAGTTCTGCATGCCAGAGAGTAGCTAGGAAAAAAAGAAAGAGGGCAGGGGAAGGGAGCTTGAGGGATAAGAAAAGGAAAGGACATAAAAACCAAGGAAGGAATAATGCCAGCTAAGAGGACAGAGAGAAGAAGAAGAAGCGGCCTAGGGGTCTGAGACAGGGGGGCTCCCCAACCTCTGGGCAAGCAAGGGAGTGATAAAATAAAGGAGGGAGAAAGAAAGTAGAACAGAGAGAAGAGAGGGGAGACACTGCACCTCACTCGAAGGGGTCCAGAGGACTGCCCAAGGGCTGAAAAAAGAGCCACATTTCTTTTCTCCAGGAAGGGAGCAGAGAAGAAACCCTCTAACCAAAGATTATCCAGAGGGAATGGCTGGCTTGAAGCCCAGGAGAGGTAAGGCAGGGCACCAGTTCCGAGGAGTCCTCACTGGAGTTCAAAAAGAGTAGCAGGGTAATGTCTCCCCATATTGTCTGAAGGATAACCTGGAGTGGGGACAGGACCCACCCTGAAACAGAGTCCTACTGACAAAATAAGCCTCCCAAGTGGTTTTAGAGGAGCATCACCTCCGAAGGAGGAGAGACGATGGTAGGGGAGGATTATTTTAAAGGGTGAGAATGTGATCCCCAGAGGGGAACCCTGCAAGGGGAGACCGCCAAAAGCGGCAGTTAGAAAAGGAGGAAGGGATCATCAGGACCCTACTGACACTGCCTTATAGAGAACCCCTAGAGTTTTGGGTTAAAAGCAGAGAGTGTATCCAAGAACAGTTCCGACCAAGGAGGAGGATCCAGTCAGGATGTCAAGGAGACCCCGGTGACCTCTAAAAGAGGGTTGCCTCTCTGCTTGTCTCCCTCAAGACACCCCCAACACTCTCAGAAGAGAAGCGGAGCCAAAAGGTACCAGAAGAAGGACCACAAGGGTCACAATTTGGAGAAAAACAAACAGGGAGGAGGCATCGACCAGAGACTGAGGCCCAAGAGGGGAAGGAGGGCGGGAAGCAGTGATGAATGATGAAGATACACAGAAAGATCAAGAATTACGGTAAGTACATCATTTTCATATCTTGTCTGGTCAATCTTCACCATTCATCACTGGTGGGTGATTACCAAGACCCCTGAAGGGGACCTGGAACCTCCCCCTGAGGGATGGAGGTCCCTCAGCCTCCTGTGGGGGAGACACTGGGGGGGAGCCCTCCCAGGCCTAATTAGGCCTGAGATTGGTCTGGATGAGGCAGGGTTCTCCCTTGGCTGGGAGAAGGAAGTCGCTCCTGAAGTTCCAGCCTCACCCTGCTGGGGAAAAAAGGTGGGTTCCCCGGAAACAGGAGGCAGTCATCTCTTTGCCAGGTCATGGGTGATAACCAAGACAGTCAAAGCTACGCCATCCACCTTGTGCAGATCGCTGTCCCCGCCAACTTTAATGCCACCTCACTGGTGTCATATGAAGCCCTGGCTTGGTGCCTCGAAAGCTCCAGGCCCCATGCGGAGAGGGCAATGGCTTGTCTGGTCGCCTCAGAGTCCGGCAAAGATACTAGGATTTGTCCTAGTAAGGACCATAAATGCCTGTTATAGGCAGCATGATGGGCCTGATGTGCTGAAATAGATAAGAGATGTGCCGAAGAAAACACTCTCCTCCCCCAAAAGTCAAACTCAGCAGAGTCTGTCTCCAGGGGTTGGTCACGTCTTGGGCATCTATGCCCAAGAGGAGTATTTAGGAGCATCACGCCTGAAAGAGGGTGAACTAAGGCTCCTGGAAACCCTAGGGGTGCACAATACCTGTGCTGGCAGTCCCTCGGGGCTGGAGAGGGAGTTGAAGGACTTCTCCAGGCATGGTAAGACGTCTCTCCAAAGGGGGAGGGCCAGGCGGGAACCACCAGGTTGGCCGCACTGAACTCACCTAAAAAGGTACGTGCCATCCGCTCAGGATTGCGACTTCCTAGTTTAGAAATGTAGAGCTCGTTGACCAACCCCGAAAGGAAGCACTGATAACTGGACAAGTCAGCAGCTGGGGATAGGTGGATGGAGGGATCCTCTCCCTCAGGTGAGGAAGACGAGGAAGCCAACGAGTCTGGAGAGTCAGGCACTGGCTGCACAGGAGAATGATAGAACACCTCTTCATCCATGGACCTATAATAGGCAGGGAATAGTGCAGCCATGGATCTGAACTGTTCCCAGGTCAGGGGTCCCGCAGGAACAGAGTGGCCTGAAAGAGAGGGAGGGGTTGGCAGAGGTAAGGAGGCTAAACACCTCCAAGGAGGGGGGGGGTGACCTCTGCCAGGGCTGGGGACTGAAGAGGAGACCTTAAAGCATGAGAGGATCTGTCGGTTGAAGCAGTCGAAGGCTGTTCAACCAGACTGCAATGGTCAGGACTGAGCCCTAAAAGAGAATCCCCTCCTGTGAGGCGACCAGGGTCGCATGAGCCCAGAAGGGTGGCCACTAGCCTCTAAAGATGAGATTCCTCCTGGGGAGACTTCAGGGGAAAAGACAGGACCAGCGCTGCGACTCCAACCTGAACCCCTGTGGGCTATAAGGTAGGGACGCTGCCCAAGATTCTGTCCCCTCGACCCCTCAGACTCAGAGGGGGACCTCTTCCTCAGAGTCAACCTAGGCAGCTCAATTACAGTAGCTGACTCCTGAGAGACGGCCATCATGACAGTACCCTCCCTTGCTCCAGGCACCCTAGCCAACTCAGAAATGGGCCCAGCCTGAGTACTCATAGCAGGGGGTACACCCCTTACAAGAGAAGGAGAATCACCGGCCCCAGAAGGTCCTCTAGTGCCACCCCCAGCACTGGAAGACTGCTCGGGACCACCGACACCGGTGCCGGTAGCAACTGCCAAGTCCAAAGAGGGGGGGTTGAACTGGAGTTGTTGTGCTGGGCAAAGAGGAGTTGGAGGACTCCGAACAATCTGGGAGCCACAAACTCCTCCACTTCCGGCATCCCGAGGTGGCCTTGCACTGCTCACGGCGCCGCCATGATCCCCGGCACCAGGATCAGAGATGGCGCAGAGGACCAGCTCCGTACCGCCCATGGCACCGTCCCGATCTCTGGCGCCGCAAACGGTGCCGGGATCCGAGGCAGCACCGAGGAAGATGCTGGGCCAGGCCCGGAGACTCTACGCCACAATGCCAGGGGAGCCTTCCCTCCAAGGAGGCAACTGTCAGGATGGTGCCTCCCGCCCGACTCCCGGAGGAATCAGACCAGGCCTCCTGCACCGTAACAGGGGTTTCTGCCAAGGTGAGGCTTAAAGAGGTGGAAACTCCCTCATCCACGGGCCATACAGAACTGAGAGTGGACCCAGAGGAAGGGTCAAGAGACCTGCACTTGGCGTCCCTGGTGTGCACTTGTCCACCAAAAGTCGGCCGCGCATGTCCGACTTTAAATGCATGCACTTCCAAAACTGGATAGTCCATGGAAAAACAGGCATCGCAATGATCCAAATCATGGTTTGGGCCCAAGCAGGTCAAGCATGGTCATGCTGATCCGAGACGGAGAAAAAAGCTGGCCGCAAGGACACGCTGCATAAACCCGGCCCGCCTTGGAAACTTTCGCCGTCCCCAGGCAGAGACATGGCGGATGGAAAATAAACAAAAAAATAGTACTCGGCGTCATCGAAGAAATTAAAGGAAAGGTGTTACCAGTCGTGACATCAGAAACGTAGTTGTACAGAACTAGGACGATCTGACGGACTAGGCCACTGATGCAGTAAATTCGCTCCACGTGAGGTCGTGTTCACTCGATGGCAGGAGAAGCAGAACTGGAAATGAGGAGGAGTCAACTTCAATTACTGGCCAACCCGCGAGCGCCATGCAATGCGTCAGATTCAAGGACAGCGCAGTCTCAACATTGGCTCCTCCCCTTTACAAAAAAGGAAAAAAAAAAGGCTCCTGTGGGGTCCTGATCTTCCAGCCAGAACCCACCAGTGATGAATGGTGAAGACTGACACCGACAAGATCTTGTATTCAGACTGTACAGATTCAATATGGGGTGCCAGCACCTGTCAGTTTCGAGACCAGGGGGTTCATGGACACATAACCCTGACTAGCCAGGGCATACAGGACACAGGCTATTGCCTCTTTTGTAAGAAGCTGAGAAATGTCCTCTCAAAGGGCGGACAGCATGTCCTGTGACACCCTAGACTCCAGAGATGCATGGAAGTGGTAAGGCAGGAAAGCCTCAAAGTCCAGAGGCTACCCTCTGCCCACTTTGTCTAACAAAAACTTGTCCATTGTGATAGCGGACTAACCTGGCAAGAAGTGACATAGCCAACTTCTGACAGGGAGTACAGAAAGGGACAGGATGGGTGGAGGGATGATGGCCCCCTGACCAGTCACTGGACAGCGTTTGCAGGGGAACCGGCAGCTGTGGCTGGAGAGGCACCAATACCTCTGCCCCCTCCTTTCTCAGAAGCCTAGCCCACGGACTTCTGCTTGGGGTGCATGGCCTGGCACTGCCCCTGTTGGCGCTGCTGCCAAGGAGGCTGTGGCTGAAAGGGCTGAAATGCTTGCTTCTTGGGCTTCTTTTTCAAGTCCTTCTGGGACGACGCCACAGATTCTAGGGTGGCACTGAACTTCTCAATCCTGCTGAGATGTCCCTCTACCCCAGAGTCAAGGAGGTCAATGCTCAAGAAGGGGAAATTAGCTACTGTGGAGGTGGACAGATGCATCCAGGCCCTGCACTGCATGGAGATGCCCACTGCCAAGGCATGGGTGCACAAGTCGCCCATGTCCTAGGCTGTCTGGAGCTGGTCTTTAGCCAACTGACCCAGGTCTCTACTGACCATCGCTGCCATTTGCTGATCAGCAGGGAGTGAGGAAGGATTACATCGAAGACCCCATCAGGGAGTGACTGAAAATGGCCATCAGGAAGGCATAACTAGCTTGACAGAGACCCAGGTATGCCACAGCGTATAGCAGCGTGATCAATCCTGCGGGACTCCTTGACCGGTAACTTGTCTATGTCCCCCTGGTGTCTGGACTTGCAGAACACTGAATCTGTGACCAACCCCGGTACAGAGGGCTGGTCCAAGGGCTCAGAGAGGGATCCCAGAGAGACTGCGTACTAGCGGACCATATGGGTGGAGGGTGCCGGGCAGGATGGTGGATGTCAGCTCAAAGTGGGACAGACATGAACTCAGAGATGAGTTGGAGAAGCACACTGAAGGACATCCGGCCATGCTCGGTGGTCAGCTCCAGCTCCTTGACCAATCCTCTGTCAGGGAGGGGAGACCCATAGGAGGTCATGGACTCGTGATTAGAGTCATCAGATGACTCCTCAAAAACAGACCGAGACAGTTTTGCAACGGACCTCCCCCAGCATCCTCTCCTGAGGTGATCCACACCAACAACCAGCCTGGCAAGCCGGCGGCCAAATGGGCCTCCTTGATTGCAGTGCTCATCAGCTGCAGTAGTGGCAGCTCCAGCCAATGAGGAGGAAAAGCAAATGTGGGGAGCACCTGCATGGTGTGGACCGGTGGGGATGCCATTGGCATTGGTCAGGTGACCAAAGATCCAGTGGGTAGAGCACCACCCTGCCCCGAAATGGCCCAATGCAGCGAGAGGAGCTCCTCACAGCATCATCACAGTTTGCGACGGTGCCTCTCACCTGAGGATGAGGAGGTTGAGGAGCGTCAATGATTACACCTCCTGGTCAAGTGGGATCAAGAGTGAGAATGCCACAACTGAGATCACAACCTCGACCATCGACCAACTGGTCGATGGCAAGGGGAGCCTCCTGGCTGACTGTGGTAAATAACATGCCGGCCCATGTTAAACAGCAGGGCATGGAAGGCTCGACTGCTGGTGGCGGCAGCTCCCACCTAGGGCCGGACAGGGACACTGACTGGACCACATCCTCCTGGGTAAGGACCAGGAGCACTGGGGTCTGCGAGATAGACTCCTTGACCTCATCCAACAACAGGTCGACAGGCTTGAGAAAAATCTTGGTGGCCTGCCCGACCAGAGTTGAAGCTGAATGGCTTGACAGGGGGACTGAACAGTCCCTGACCTGCCCCACCTGCCTCGACAGTTGCCGAGCAATTAGAGGAGTCGAGGGATCAGGAGGACCATGATCTCCCCCAGTCCCACGACCAACGCGGACGGTGCTTGTGCTTCTTACAACTGTGGAGGGCAGAGCTCTCCCTCAGGGTCTGGAGGGTCAAACATGTGTCCCATAATCCTTCAGTGAAAGACCCTCCAATGCTGGCCCCGGCCAGGAACAGCACCATAAACGAAGAGGAGCTTGCCGCAACCACCGTCTCTTCTGCCTCAAGGGCCACAAGTTGCTGAGCCGATCTGGCCACAACCGAGGCTTCTTGCAGTCTTTTGGATCCTGTTCTGAAAGCCGACCCAGCAAGAGTCGGAGTTTCCTGTCCTTTAAGTTCTCTGGAAGCATGCTTAAGCAAAGTCTGCACCCAGCCATGTCGTGTTGCCCATCAAGGTAGTACATGCATGTGGCACGTGGGTCAGTGACCGACATATGCTTACACCTAGTGCAGAATTTCAACCTTGGCTTCCGTTGCTCCATCATAGATCGATGCGGGGAGTCAAAGGAACGGAGGAAATAAGGTTAATAAATTGAAAACACTTTGAAGACAAAGTTCACCAATGGCGCACCAAACCTAAGTGGAAGCCACAAAGGAGGTAACGTTCTTCTAGCAGAAAAAGAGATCTTACGTCATGAGTCACAGTTAGGGCGTATATACCGCCTGGGTGGTGAGAGGAGCTTAGCTTAAAGATGTCCAGCCAATCAGACCATTCCAGTGGAACTGCCAGAGTATGGGTAGTGATCATATCCATACCTCTAGAACTATTTTTATTTTGTCCCCCCCCCTTACTCTTTAGACACTCTGTACTGAAAATTGGAAAAACCCTGTAAATAGAACTTGTCCCAATGGTGCCATTTTTATGTCATCTAAATCCTGTCTAAAAATAAAGCTTTTTACAACTTCTACTCTTCTTCTTGAACTTGGATATCATGAGGAAAATAATAAAATGAAGGCAACACTGCAAATGAAATTTCGGCACTGTCGCGGTAGAAATCTGAAGTTCGGTGACGTCAAACTGAGGAGCAGCTCCCACGGTGTGCACTTGATGGTGGGAAGAACAGAACTGAGGTGCTTGAGGGAGTCAGTGATGGGTATTGGCTGGTGCACAGCACCACGCTGAACATGCTGCACAGAGGTGAAGCCGATATCAGACGTCAACACCCTCCCTAGAGGAAAAAGCTCCCACAGGGTCCTAGAGCCACTGGTCCTATGACCCATATTATGAATCAATGGTGAAGATTAATTTAAGGAAGGTCCCGAAGACCAGTTGCACTCTAAGCCTAGAAATAAAAAAAAAACTCTTTACAAAATAGAAGACATGCTTCTCCTGACTAAGCATTGTGTTTCTGACGCAAAGCACTGTGATTTTTGTGCTGCACCTTCAGATACAGGTCTGAATGAAAGTTCCTTTGACAGCACATCCACTGTTATACAAGTATTTTTTTTTTTTTTACTTCCAAGCTCACAGTGCGACTGGTCTTTGTGTTTTCTATTCTAGTGGGCTTTGGTCGGCACCCATTCTGCATTGTGAGCATGTGTTTTTGTGCACTCTACAAACCCAACTCTCCCCACCAGCCATGTTCTGGACACCAGTTTTACTCTGGCTGCTTGTCAGCACGGTGACCAGAGAAAATGGGTCGCTGTGTCCCCCAATGGACTTTCTCCTCCTCCAGTGAGGTTAGCAGGCTCCACTGCAGTATAGCCACCACAGGTGACAGTAGAGCTACTCATGGGAGGGGATGCTGGCTCAGAGCAGCAGAAATCTAAACTGTTAGGCAAGGCAATTTTATTTGTAGACTGCCCGCTCCCAAGGGCTCTGGGCTCTTAACATACACAAACAAAATGCAAATCATCAGTTCATTAATCATTACAAACAAGCAGAGGTTAGGACTTGGACAACCATGGCTAAAGCTACATTAGCACTTGTTCATCATCCTTTATAGTGAAATCAGGTCTGTTTCTGGACTTTCCCTTCAAGGAAATTTACCTGTCTTTGGGCTGGGAGCAATAGAACTTGCACAGCCCTGCATATGTTGGGTTCATGCAGGGGCCAACATCTGTGTGAGTATGAGCACAAGGGGCTCTCACTGCCACTATCCCATGGGACTACTGACTTCCTCACCTCTGGAATCAACTGCTCTGGGACTCTTGCCACTCCCCCACTCTCTCAGCCGTAAAATACTTGCTCCAAGCTGTTCCTAACACTATTTGCTCTTGCCTTTCCACGTCCTTATCCTCCACCCCTCACCCTCCCCTAGCCAGCCCATACTCCTTCCCATAAGATACCATCTTTCTCTTTCCAAACGAAGGCCTTTAACCCTTGATCTGTTCCCAGGTCGCAACATTAATGTTTCACTTAGCTGCAGGCAGCCCTTCTGACCATCTATGCTTTGTCTTGTGCTTTTATTTACTACCTTCTTGTACTGTGCTGCACACTTTTTTTGTAATACTTTGCTGCTACCGCATAAATGTGTTATTCATTCGTTTGCACTGTAATTGTACACAGTTGTTCCTTTATTTGAAATAGTGTCCATATGTTTTTACCCTGTATCTTTATTTCTCTGTATAATCTGTTTATTATTAAGGTAAGGAGTTGGAGAGGGTGAAAGAAGGGGGAGCTAGGGCAGGTTGGCCTTCGGCACGAGGTAGCATGATGCCAAAGCATAGGAGGAGCATCAGAACTGAAAAGGGAGAGGCAAGGAGGAGGGGTAGAGGGGTCAAGATGACTGGGTGGTCTAGAAACAGAGGAAAGCCTCACAGGGAGGAAGGAAGGAACCTACTCAGCAACATTGAGAAGGCAGGTAACAGGTCTGCAGTGTTGGCAGAAATGGTGGAGGGGAAAGCGCTGGATCTCCAAGATTAGGCAGGAGGGAATAGGAGCAGGGACAGCTCAGATGACAGCAGTTGGACAGAGGAAGGAAGGAAGTGGGAGAGGGACACAGTTGGACTGGTGGACGGAGGGGACAGTGGTAATGGGGGGGGGAGGGCAATGCTGGTGAGATAGATGCCAGAGACACAGCAGGAGAGGGATGGGACCCAGGGTAGAGAGTAGAAAGGGAAGATAGTCAGGGAGCATTGGGGAGAAGGTGCAGGCCAGGGGAGGAGGTTGGGGGAGGTACAGGGGGTTTGGATGGAGTTACTAAAGGCAGAGTTAGGGGTCTACTAGCGAGTACATAGAGAAGAGGTTGGGGAGGTATGAGGGCATGAAGTGGGGGATTCTAGTGCTGGGGGATTCCATACTGAAGGGGATCAGATGGGGCAGTAAGGGGGAAGGGCATAGCCGAATCTGGGTCGAATCCATACCTGGGCTGACTGCGGACAGGGTGGGGCTGTCTCTTCTTAAATGTGCATGGAAGGGAAGGAGACCACCTCATGTCATAGTGCATGTGGGTACAATCGACCTGGCAGGGGGGATGGTGGAAGTGGTACGTGAGAGATTTGAGAAACTGGTAAGGCTGTGTGAGGAGATGGGGGGGGGGGGGAAGAAATCGGTGGCCTTCTTGGAGGTACTCCCAGTACTCTGCGCGAGTGCTGCAAGGAAAGGAAGGATAAGTGAGTTTAATACTTGGCTGGGGAATGGTGTCACTCAAGGGGGTATGGCTTGGTGGATTGCTGGGGTAGAACCTGGGACAGGAAAAACAGGTTACTCACCTATAACAGTAGTTCTAGGAGTGGTATATGTTGTTCATCCACACTGTTTGGCATGTCCCTTTCCCCTTTAAATCTTGCCTGAAGCCTTCAAGCTGGCTCCTCCCACCCACCAGGGTGGTATATACCTCGGCTCCGCCCCTTGATGTCAGCTCTTAGCCCACTGGAAGCCAGGTTGTGTGCATCCGCAGCCAGGGAGGTCGGGTGGGTCCATGTGGATGAACAACATATACCACTCCTAGAACTACTGTTACAGCTAGGTAACCTGTTTTTCTAGGATCGTGGATATGTTGTTCATCCACACTGTTTGGCAGACTCCTAGCAGTTCTCCGGGAGGAGGGAAGCAAGGTGCACAACCCCTACTTAGGGAACAGAGATTGGAGAACCAAGGCCCCAAAACCAGCCTCCCGGCATGACTCAAGGTTTGATGTGGTAGTGGGAAATGAAGGTGTTTGCCGACTTCCAGATAGCAGCCAAACAGATTTTCTGGATAGGGATGTCCCTGGAAGCCTCCACCGATGCAGCAGTGTGGCAGGTAGAATGAGCGCTTATCCCTCTGGGAGGCTGCTTGCAGGCCAACTCATAGCACAGACCTATGCATGATGTAATCCATCTTGCAATAGTCCGCTTCGCTGCAGGTCTGCCAGAGGCGGCTTCAGCGTAGGTGACAAACAACTGGCGAATCTCTCTACGAATTTCTGCCGTCCTCTCCTTATAATAGGACTGAGCACATCTCAGGTCCAAAGTATGGAGCCTGTACTCATGTCCGAGGTGTAGTTAGGGTAGTATACCGGCAGAGTCAACACCTGGTTAAGGTGAAACTCTGACACCACCTTCGGAAGGAATTTCGGTTGGGGCGCAGGACAACTCTGTCACTGTGGAAGACCAGATAAGGGGAGTCCACCGAAAGCGCCTGAAGCTCCCCTGTCCTTCTGGCAGACGTGATAGCCACCAGGAAGGCCGTCTTCCACAAAAAGTGCGACAGCTCACACTTGTGCATTGGTTCGAATGGCTTGCCCATGAGCTTTGTCAATACCAGCAGTAGTTCCCACGGAGGTGGAGGTTCACGCACCGGAGGGGATATGTGATCCAGGCCTTTAAAAAAAAGCACCCAACCACTGTCTCCTGTGCCAATGTCGGCTGACTGTCCCGCGCCTGGTAAGCAGAAATGGCTGCCAGGTGCACCCTAAGGGTCGATGCCCGGAGACTCCCTTTGGAGACAGACCAAAAGTAGTAGAGAATGTTAGCCACTGAACAGGATAAGGGGTCCAGACCCTTATCCTGACACCAAATGGAAAACCTTTTCCATTTGAAGGCGTAACATTTCCTGGTCGATTCCTTTTTAGATGCCTCCACCACGGTGTAGACATCTTCAGAAAGACCTAACGCCTGGAACTCTAGCTGCTCAGGTACCAGGCTGTGAGGTGCAGGGATTGAAGGTCCGGATGGAAGACCTTCCCCTGGGTCAGAGAGATCAGGTCCGGGCGTGTACAAAGCCGCTCTGGGGGCCTGCAGCTGAGGCTGAGGAGATCTGGATATTAGAACTGGCACGGTCAGTCTGGGGCTACCAGAATCACCTTCGCCTTGTCCCTCCTCACCTTGAGTAACACCTTGTGGATCAAGGGAAATGGAGGAAAGGCGTAGAGGAGGCCTGGGGTCCACGGCCTCAACAAGGCATCCCCCTGCAACGAGCCCTGCTGGGGGGGGGGCGGGCATGAAACAGCCTCAGCTTGGTGTTTTCCCTGGCAGCAAACAGGTCCATCATCAGTTTGCCCCAACGGGAGAACAGGCTGTAAGCTACCTCTGGATGAAGAGACCACTCGTGGGATGTCTGGCCTAAGCGGCTGAGAGCATCCACCAGCTGGTTCGAGGCTCCTGCTACATGGAAGGCTAGGAGATCCACCTCCAACCGGCTTATGAGGGTCCAAGATGCAGAGCGCCTCCTTGCATAGCAGACGGGAGTGTGTGCCGCCCTGTTTGTTGAGGTAGTACATGGTCGTGGTATTGTCCGTCTGGACTTAAATCACTTGACCCCGGAGCTGAGGAGCGAAAGCCAACAGTGCCAGTCTGACTGCTCTGAGCTCCAACAGGTTGATGTGGCATCGGGACTCCTCGGGGGTCCAGAGCCCATGGGCCCTTTTGTCCCCCATGTGGGCTCCCCAGCCCATGAGAGAGGTATCGGTCGTGAGAATGACCGTCTGCTCGGGGTGGACAAACGCGATCCCTTTCTGCAATGGTCTGAGGCGGTCCACCATTGGAGAGTGTCCCACACCTTCTGGGTTACAGTGATCAGCTGGTTGAAATGACCATGGCACCAAGTCCACTGGGCAGCCAGCTCCCATTGGAGGGGCGCATGTGCAACCGGGCCCAACGGACCACCGAGCTGCATGCCGCCATGTACCCAGAAGGGGCAGAAAGTCCCAGGCAGGGCGTAAGTGCCCAACCAGAAATGATTGGGCAAAGGAGGAGAGAACCTCCGCCCTGTCCGCCCGGGGCCGAGCTCTGGCTTGACAAGAGTCTAGCTCTGCCCCGATAAAGCCAATCGCCTGAGAGGGCACAAGTTCTGACTTGGCTACGTTGATCAGGAGGCTGACCTGGGAGTAGGTCTGGAGGGCAAGATCCCTGGACCTCTCCATCTCCTGTTGGGTGGAAACTGCAGGAGCCAGTCGTCGAGGTAGGGGTAAATTCTGACCCCCGACACTGGAGATAGGCTGCCACCACTGCAATGCATTTGGTGAAGACCCATGGGGCCGATGACAGGCCAAACGGCATGGCTTGGAACTCGTACAGAGTCCCTTCGACCATGAAGCACAGAAACCACTGATGGGACGGGCAGATTGGGACATGAAAGAACACATCCTGCAGATCCAGTTAACAGAACCACGTTTCTCTCTAAGGATGGTATGATCTGGGACACAGTGACCATCCGAAAGGTGCGTGACCTGGGATATTGATTCAGGTCGTGGAGATCCAGAATGGGGCACCAGCCCCCTGTCCGCTTGGGCACCAGAAGTACCTAAAGACTAAGCTTGGGTCTGCAGATGGATCCGCCACGAGAGCTACTGCCTCCTTGAGGAGGACCTGAGCAATGTCAACTCGAAGAGCCGACTGGGTGCATGCGGAAATCCGTTCTTCCCAAAGGGTGCGGGCTGGGCTGGGAGGGTACCGCTCGAATTCTAGAGGCAGACCCAGGGTTGGCGTGACGGGAATAGGGGTTGCAACCCCCACCCAGTCACTAGGCAGGCTTGGAGGAGGAGGAGGAGGAGGCTCCAGGACCTGAGCCTTTGCCTCCTTTGTGGGCCTGTTGGGGTCCAAGCTTGGGCCGAGGGTGCCAAGTTTGAGCCTGCTGCTGATGCTGATGTCCTCCCTGGTAGGAGGACTGCTGAACTGCAGGGGAAGAGTGCCAAAAAGGCTTCTTTTTCTTCTGCTGGTTCTTGCCATAAGAACTCTTGGCAGAAGTGGCGTCCAAGGTGGCACTGGACTGCTTAATGCGCTGTAGGTGACCGGCCACTCCTGGGCCAAACAAGTCAGTCCCAAGGAAAGGCACAAAAGCTAACTTGTGCTGAGTATCCACCGGAAAGGAGGAGAGCCTCAGTCAAGCCCTGCAGCGAGAGGCAACTGCGGCGGCCATCGAGCGGGCAAAAGAATCCCCAATGTCCAGGGCCATGTGGAGCTGCTCTTTGGCAACAGCATGGCCCTGGTCTCAGAAATGCTTAACCGTGGTCTGCAAGTCCGTGGGGAGATGTGGCAGGACTTCATCTAATGACCCGAGAAGGGCATGAGAGAAGTGTGCCATGATAATGGCCAAACTTGCCTGACAAAGACCCAAGGAGGAAGCCGCATAGACTTTCTGCGCCAAATGGTCCAAAAGCTTGGACTCTTTATCGGGGGGTTGGTCACTGTTGGCAGAACTGCCAGTACGCCTGAACACAGAGGCTGTCACCAGGCTCTCGGCCGAAGGGTGCTCTGTGAACCCCTCAAGGGACCCCATGGGTACCGCATATTTGCGGGCCACGTGGGCAGACGGTGCTGGACATGAGGCAAGACGCTGCCATAGTTCAAGTGCTGGACCAACAATGGCCTCGGCCACAGGAAAGGCCTCTGTCGGGGTATCCTCTCTCTTGAGGATGTCCGTGAGAGGGTACTCCACCTTTTTCTGGATGGGTTCCAGTGGCATCCCTGTGGAATCAGAGATGAGATGAAGAATCCCTTGGAAGGAGGAAGGACCTTTCTCCATCCATGTGCCAATGGACGACTCGTCATCCCCAGGATGAGAGTGGAGCCCCGTGATAGAGTCCGAAGAGTCGAGGTACAGCGGCCTGCCGCCCAAATCCCCCTCGACCGCCAAGGGGCGGTCAGGGGTGACCGTGAATCAGACAGACATCGGGAAGCCTGGAATCTGGTCGGTCCTCTTTGGAAGGAGCCCTTCCCGAGGCTGCTTAGATGGCGGCTCCACCATTATCGGTGGGAGGCGGTTCCGGATCTTCCATAGGCCGAGCGGATGGGCGAACCGGAGGACAGGCTGGCCCATGAGCAGAGTCGAAGGTTTGGTTCCAAAGGGGTCAGTTTAGGCCTAGGAGGCAGCAAGTAATGGCGGGGAAGGAGGTGGAGCCGCTTTTTAGGCCCGGACAAAATCAGCTGTTGCCACATAAGGTCCTCATAGCGCCGACGGAGTTTCTGTCTGAGCCTCTCGGAGGATGAGGAAGACCTGTGGCATCGCCTCTTTTTAGAGCGCTTGTGGCTCTTTCTCTGCCGGTCAGCCGAGGGGGTTCTTACCTTGACCGACACTGGGCAGGCCAACTCGGTCGCTCGGGAGACACCAGAGAGATCGGTGAAACCCTAGGGTCTGGAACCGGGACCTCGATGGGGACACCAGCAGGCTGGGTCTCCTCACAGGGGAACACAAGGACCGGCGTCCTCTCCAAAGAATTGTTGGCCATGGCCAGCAACAGCGGGTTGATTGGACCGGGAATGATCTCGACCTCATTGACCACCTCCTCGGTTGTCTGGCCAGATGGAAGATCTGTGAAGCCTGCGGTCGAGACCGCATGCTCCTGGGACTGAGACCCCTCTCAGTCCCAAGAGCGCCTTCGCCGAGACAAAGACAAACTCGGCTCCTTATCTTGCTTGCGAGATTGGAAGGAGTGCGAGCCCATGGGTGCCTCTCCCCGGGTGGGGAGAGACTGGCACAATTCCTTAAAGGAACCTGTAAAGGTGGAATTCAGGTTGAGTGGAACGAAAAAGCTTTGACTGTCCGAAGAGTGGGTGGCTTCTTCTTCGAACGCCTTCATACATTCCAGCTGTTCAGCGGAACCCGCGGCCGCGGAAACCGCCAACCTAGCCGCCTTGGACTTCACCGGAAGATTCCTTTTCTCCAGTCTATTCAACTTTAAACATGCCAGGTGGTCGTCCAGAACGTTGGTATGGAAGGCCAAGCAATAGCTGCAGGATGAGGTGTCATGACCGACACCTAGGCAGTAGATGCACGTGAGATGGGGATTGTTGCGTGACATCTTCTGGCTGGAAGGATGCCGGCGAAATCCTGGAGAAGATTTCTCTTCCATGATCGAGGACACAAAAGCGCGACGAGTTTTAATTTCGGTAAAACGGAAGTTTTGAAAGCCAAGGCCTACGAAATGCGAGAGCACGAGGAAGGCAACCTGTATCTTCCAGTGGAAAGTAAGATCTGGCATCATGGGGCGGAGCCGAGGTATATACACCACGTGGGTGGGTGGGAGGAGCCAGCTTGAAGACTTCCGGCAAGATTTAAAGGGGAGAGGGTCATGCCAAACAGTGTGGATGAACAACATATCTACAATCCTAGAATGACCTGTACGCCGGGGACAGACTACATCTGAGCAAGGAGAGGAAAGTGGTATTGAAGCAAAAGATAGAGGAGTACGCAGAAACAAAAATGAATTTAAACTAGAAGAAGGGGTGGCGAGTTGTCAGCTGGTAGACAGGGGTCCTGGAGAGGGGGAGCCTGACCCTGATAAGCTAACCCCCCTAGATAATGGGGAAGGCAAAGGGGAGGGGACATGGGGGAGGAGAAAGGAGGGAGAAGGGTTAGGGAGGGGAAAGTAGTGGGCTGGAGAGTGGTCTCACTGAAGCCGAGGAGCCTCGGAAACAAGTCAGCTGAGTTTCAGGCCCTATTGGCAGAGGGAAGGGTGGACACTACGGCCATCATGGAAACGTGGGCCACCCAGTACCAGGACTGGGAGTTTAAGGTCCCAGGGTATAGGATATTCAGAAAGGATAGGACCAAGTGGAGGGGGGAGGTGGCTATTTTTGTACAGGAGGGGATAAGGTGTGCAAGGGGATGAGGAGGAAAAGGGCAGAACAGAGGCCCTATGGATGCATTTTCAGGACTCGAAAGGCAGGATACTAAGGATGGGGTAGTTTTTAGACCACCAGCTCAACTGGAGGACCTGGATAGGGAGTTAGCTGAGCAAATCCGAAGGGTCTGCAGGAAGGGTAACACAGTGGTGGTGGGGGGGACTTCAACCTACCTGGGGTGGACTGGAGTACCCAAACCACCACAAGTGCAAGGGAAAAAGTTCTGTTAGAGGTATTTCAGGACAGCTTCTTGATGCAGCTGGTCCATGGGCCAACTCAGATAGGAAATACTCTGGACCTTGTACTGTCCAGTGGGGAGATGGTAAGGGATCAAGGGGTGGAGGACCCATTGGCAGGAAACGATCACTACTCAGTGTGGTTCACACTCAACATGAGGAGAGAAGCAGGGAGCACAGGTACCAAGGTGATTGACTTTAGGTGGGTGGACTTTAAAAACATGGGGGAAATTCTGGCGGGGCACCTGAAGGGGATTCAACCAGGCTGGGACACAAGTCAGAACTGGGACATCATAAAAAAGGGGCCAGTGGAGGCTACGGGGGCATCTACTAGAACACAGAGCAAGAAAGGGAGGGCAAAGAAACCCAGTTGGATGACTCGGGAGGTCAGGGAGGGGGTGAAGGCCAAGAGAGAGAGGCACTCTGGAGGTTCAAAATGTCAGAGAGGGGAGAAGACCAGGAGATGTACGCGAAGAAATCCAGACAGACCACCAAACTAGTCAGAGCAGCCAAGGCTTCCAGTGAGCTGCGGTTGGCACAGCGTATTAAAAACGGAGGAAAGGATTTCTTCAGATACACAAGGGAAAGAAGGGACAAGGACCAAATAATGAGGATAAAAAAGGACAGGGGTGGGTGAAGAGAGGGGAGGATCAGGCAGAGGCATTAAATGAATACTTCTGTTCTGTATTCATGCAAGAGAAACATAGAAACACAGAAATATAGACTTTGACGGCAGATAAGGACCGCTTGGCCCACCTAGTCTGCCCAGGGCAGGGTAGGTATTACAGGGGAGGGGTGGGGTAGGCGGGGGAAAGGGGTGACAGATTCAAGGATTACTGAGGACAGGGTACTGGAAGGACAGAGGGCACGAGGGTGGACAAGGCACCTGGGCCAGACGGCATTCACCCTAGGGTACTCAAGGTGCTAGCTGAGGTTCTGGCAGGGCCACTAGCTGACCTGTTCAATACCTCCCTGGACATGGGATGCATACTACAGGACTAGAGGATGGCCCATGTGATGCCCATCCACAAAGGTGGCCCAAAGGATGAACCAGGAAACTACAGGCCAGTGAGCCTCACATCAATCCTGAAAGACAGGCTGGTGACCTTTTTGGAGGTCAATGAACTCCAGGATGGGCATCAGCATAGGTTTGTCTCGGGCAGATCCTGCCAAACCAACTTCATCGAGTACTACAATTGGGTGACATGGGAACTAGACAAGGGCCATGCAGTGGATGTCCTGTATTTGGATTTCAGCAAGGCCTTTGACTCTGTGCTGCACCGGAGGCTGGGGGGAAAGCTGGAAGCCATGGGGGCAGGAGCGAAGATGGTGAAATGGATAACAAATTGGCTAAGGGGTAGGCAGCAGAGGGTGGTAGTGGGAGGGGAATTCTCAGCACTGAGGGCAGTAATGAGCAGGGTGCCACAGGGATCGGTGATGGGGCCGGTGTTGTTCGGGTTATTCATAGCTGATCTCTCACATGGGATCCGAAATAAGATCAGTCTGTTTGCAGACGACACCAAAATGGGGGCGGTGGTTGATGACACTGAAGGGATGGAAAGGGCGACAGGACAATCTAACTAAACTGCAGGAATGGTCAGAAACATGGCAGCTGGGGTCCAATGCCAAGAAGTGTAAGGTAATGCACTTCGGAGCAAAGAACCAGGGGAGGGACTATCAGCTGGGGGGGGTACAATTGGCTAGCACCATGGAGGAAAAGGACCTAGGGGTACTTATAACAGGGAGCATGAACAACTCTGCTCAGTGTAGCAAGGGGGCAGCGAAGGCCAACAAGATGCTGGGATGCGTAGCGAGGGAAATCTCCTCCAGAAGTAGGGAGGTAATCCTCCCCCTGTAGAGGTTACTGGTCAGGCCACACCTGGAGTACTGCATGCAGTTCTGGCGTCCGCACCTGAAGAAGGATGTCAGACTGTTGCAGGGGGTGCAACATAGAGTGACAAAGATGATCCAGGGACTGGAAGGCAAGCCCTATGAGGAAAGGCTGAGCAAGCTAGATATGTATTCCTTGGAGGACAGGAAAAAATTACTCACCTTAGTAATGTTGTTTCTTCTATTGGAGTCTTGCTATATTATGACATATGCAGTTTGTCCCAACCTTCGAACTGCTCCGGAGGTGAAAGAGTTAACTTTCCATGCCAGGCATGGAACGCTGAGCTCGAGCTCAGTTGAAAACTCTGTCTGTTGTTCTTCAAACTCAAACAGTCAGATCTTTACGAGCTAAACTCACGGAGGTCCTGTGTGGAAGCTGTAAACCTACACTTAGCCAACTGGCTACTAACATAACAACACATTTTTTGGTCCCAAAACAAAGACTCAAGTCAGGAGACCCAAAAAATGAAAAACACAACACCAAGTCACCCCAAAAAAGGAGGGGTGAAAAACAACAAGGTGGGCACCTACTAAGTGCCAACACTGCACTGCCCACCCACATCCCAAAAACAGAGGTTCTGAGAGGGGCAGGCGGGGGGGGTCATAATATAGCAAGACTCCAATAGAAGAAACAACATTACTAAGGTGAGTAATTTTTTCTTCTAACAACATGAAGTCTTGCTATATTATGACATATGCAGACTACAAAGCGGTACCTCCATGGAGGAGGGACAGAACCTACTTGGGAAATAGGCTCTGAAGCACAGCCGTGCCAAACTGGGCATCACTCCTAGCCTGGATATCCAGGGAGCAATGCTTGGTAAAAGTATGAACTGTTTTCCAGGTAGCTGCTTGACATATCTCTAGAATAGGGATGTCCCTGGCAGCAGCCAGGGAAGCAGCTGTACCTCTGGTAGAGTGAGCCCTCAGGCCTGAGGGAGGAACCTTACCCAGTTTTTCATAACAAAATTGGATACAAGAAACAATCCACCTGGCAATGGATCTCTTAGTGGCAGGTTTCCCCTTACCAACCTCACCATAAGTGAGGAACAGTTGGAGGGAGTCAAACCTGTGACCCTTGGTACGCTCTATGTAGTAGCTAAGGGCTCTTTTGACGTCTAAACTGTGCAGCCTCCTCTCGCCAAAGGAGGAATGGTCAGTGAAGTACACAGGAAGAGACACAGATTGATTAAGGTGGAACTGTGAAACCACCTTAGGCAAGAATTTCATGCTAGTCCTGAGGACCACCTTATCTCTATGAAAGGAGATAAAATCAGGCTCCACTGACAAAGCTTGTAATTCACTTATGCATCTGGCAGAAGTGATGGCTACCAGAAACACAGTTTTCCAAGTCAAGTACTTAAGCTCTGCTGAAGACAAAGGTTCAAAAGGGGGTTGCATAAGCTGAGCAATGCAAACATTAAGGTCCCAAGCAGGGGCAGGGTCGCTGAATGGAGGGTTGGTGTGAAGCAATCCCTTGAAAAACTTGTAGAATACAGGGTGAGCTGAAAGAGAAGAGGGCTTACCTGCTGAAATAAAGGCAGACACAGCTGCAAGATGCACTGGTCTAAGCCCCAAGGTATTTAGATGGACCATGTAATCCAGGACTGTGGGTAAATCAGCAGATTCTGTGGAAATATGTTTTCCAGAGCACCATATGGAAAATCTCTTCCATTTGGAATTATAAAGTAGCCCTGGTAGAAGGTTTTCTAGAAGCCTTCAGAATGTCCAGTACACCCTGGGAAAGGTGTAAATCAGCAAACTCCAACTCTTCAAGAGCCAGGCCTTGAGATTGAGAGATTTGAGGTTCGGGTACCAAACCCTCCCCTGAGCACAGGTTAACAGATTGTGATTCCTGGGAAGACAGAGGGGAAGATGGACTGTTAAGGACAGCAGGAGTGGATACGAGGGTTGTCTGGGCCAATCTGGGGCAATCAGGATCATCTTGCAGGGTTGAGACCTGATTTTGACTAGCACTTTGAACAGCATAGAGAAACTTCCCTTCCCAATTGAGGACTAAGGCATCCAGAGGGACTGAGCCCAACACTGGGGGCCTGCAGCAAAAAAGGGGAAGTTGGTGATTGTCTGGGGCTGCAAAAAGATCTATCTGTGGGGTGCCCCATCTGGCAAATACCACCTCCAGGACCAGGGGATCCAGTGACCATTCGTGATGGCCCTGGGAAATCCTGCTGAGAGCATCTGCCAGGACATTGTCCTTGCCTGGGAGGTGAACTGCCGTAAGGGAGGTGTTCAGGGAGTAAGCCAGAGACCACAACTTCATTGCTTCGGTGCACAAGGCCGTAAACAGAGTGCCCCCTTGCTTGCTGATGTACCACATTGTGATGGTGTTGTCTGTTCTAACCTGTACCACTTTGTTCTGAACAGACTTGAAAAAAAGCTTGAAGTGATAGAAAAACTGCTCTGAGTTCCAACAGATTGATGTGGAGTAGGGATTCCTGAGGGGACCACAACCCCTGGGTAGTGAGGTCGCCCATGTGAGCTCCCCATCCCAAGAGGGATGCATCCGTAGTAAGGATTAAGGAGTGAGACTGGGTGACAAAAGGAACCCCTTGTCTGAGATTGCTCTGAACCTGCCACCATTGTAGGGCCTGGATCAGGGATCGAGTCACTGGGATCAATTTGGTTAGAGGGTCTTTCCTTTGAGACCAAAAGGCTCTCAAATGGAACTGAACGTCCCTCATCTGAAATCTTGCTCCCTGCACCACTGCTGTAGAAGCAGCCATGTGCCCTAGGAGCTGTAGAAAATGCCTTGCTGGTCGAGACACCTGCAGGGTGAATGAGGAGGCCAGAGACACGAGGTCCTTGCCCTGTCCAAGGGAGAAGGCTCTGGCTTTCTCTGTGTTCAGCTCTGCGCCTATGAAGGTGAGGAGCTGAACAGGCTCTAGAACTGACTTTGAAAGATTCAGAAGGAAACCTAGAGAGGTGAGCAGTTGCTGAGTTATTTGTAGGTGTAACTTGACTTGGTCTGGGGACTGGCCTACTATGAGCCAGTCGTCCAGGTAAGGGAAGATGGCAATTTTTTGCCTTCTTAGAGAAGCAACTGACACTGCCAGGCATTTTGTGAACACCCTTGGAGCAGAGGTGAGGCCAAAGGGCATTGCTCTGAACTGGTAATGGCCTGAGGGCAGCTCGAACCTGAGGTACTTTCAATGGGAGCTTATGATGAGAATATGGAAGTAGGCATCCTTGAGGTCCAGGGATGCTAGCCAGTCCCCTGGCCTTAAAGAGGGTAGAATAATTCCCAGAGTCACCATTTTGAATTTGGTTTTAAAAGGTGCTTGTTTAAGTATCTGAGATCTAGGATGGGCCGTCATTCTCCTGTCTTTTTTGGGGTAAGGAAGTACCTGGAGTACAACCCGTTGCCTTGGTGTAGGGGTGGAACCCTTTCCACGGCTTTGCCTCTAGGGCAAGTGCCTCTGGAGGATTTGCAGGTGGAAAGGATATGGTTCTCATCTTTGGAAACTTTTTGAAGCTGAGAACCAGTCCCTGGCTTACTACTTCCAGGACCCACTTGTCTGATGTCAGAGACTCCCAGTCCTGGACAAAGTAAGCCAGCCTGCCCCCTACAGGTAGTTGAGAATCGGCCCTGGCAACCCCATCAAGGTGCCTGCTTGGCAGGGGCTTTGGGCTGAGGGGTGGAAGCAGGCCTACCTACACCCAGTCTGCCTCTCCCTCTAAAGAACCCCCTCTGGGCAAAAGCTGAAGAGAAGGCCTGCCCCTGGGAAGCTGCCTTTGAGGAGTGGCCTGCCTTTCCTTGGCCTGTGCACTCCTATAGGTGGTCCTATACTCATCAATTTTCTTCATGTAATTCTCTGTCTGCTCCCCAAACAGAGAATTACCCACAACAGGAAAATCCATGGCCTTAAGTCTGGGTATCCTGTGACAGGCTAGTACATCTGAGCCAAGCCATCCTCGAAGAGCCACAGATGTAGCCATGACTCTTGATGAAACATCATTTGAGTCCACTGCAGCATGGAATTGCACCTTGGATGCTTCAATACCATCGGCAGCCCCCTGCTCCAGCTCCTTGGCAAGCTGGCCAGGGACCTGTTTTGCAAGAGCCATAACAGTATCCCATTTGGATTTCTGGTATCTAGCAACGTAAGCCATATAATTTGCCTGTCTGAGTCCCGAGGATGCTGCCATGTACTGTTTCTTTGCCATGGCATCAACCTTCCTGGAGTCCTTGTCCGGGGTGGAGGCCAAGGAATATTTGCCTGTCACAGGCTGCAGCCTGCACTACTAACATGGCTGCATTGTTGTGTAGGAACTCCATATCAGAGCCTGACAATGTGTACCTCTTGTCCATTCTCTTATCCACAGGAGGTATAGTGTGAAGAGTTTTTAGAATTTTAAAAGTCTGTTTCCCAAAAGATTTATGCAAGGGAATAGACAATCTCCTGGACTCTGGGATATCCATCATTTCCACATAGTCAGGCTCCTCTTGATCATCCACAGTTTCCTCCATAGGGAGCTGGAGGGTTTCATCCACTTTTTTATAGAAAATAAAATGAGAAGGGGACTCAAAGCCTAGGAGGGGACACTACTGAAGGTCTGTCTGGGGAGATGTCCGGGTCAATGGGCACATCCAGACTTTCAAATCCACATTCACTCTCCTCATACTCCTCTTCCCCCTCCTCCGGTTCACAATATTCCTCTAAATCATAGTCTTGAACCGGTGGAACCGACCGAACTGGGCGCTCACCTGATGGCACTGGTTCGGTCGGAACCGGAGAAAGCGACTGGACAATCTGAATCGCTTTGGCTATCTCTTCAGCGGTTGGAGAGTAAAGTTTTGGCTCCACACCAGCTGATTTTCTAGTCCTTTTTGCTGGAACCGACCCCTCAGAGTCAGCTCTCCTTTTGCCCGAGGAAGTCTCGCCCTGGTCAGAGGGCACTCCCTCTGGTTCGGTTGGAACCGAACCGGGCTGGCCATCCGGGTCAGCGGACTTCTTGGCCTCCCTTTCCCTGAGCCTACCAACTCTCTTATCCAGGGTAGCTGCAGGAAAATTTTTACAAATCTGGCAGTCTGCATTGAGGTGGTCAAACCCCAGACAATAAACACAGGTGGTGTGGGGTCAGCCTGTAAGGCGTCCCCACACACACACTACAGTGAAACCCAGTGGGCGGTTTTCTTTGGGTTTCTCCAGACATAGTGCCAGTCCTAACCAAACTTGCAAGTTTATGGCAATCTGCCAAGCAAGACCCTCTTATCGGTTCCCAACCGTGTCACGGATCGTGGAAAAAAACGTAAGAAATTCCGGGTTTTTTAGAACCAATAAGAACCGGTAACCACACTCTAAATGATAGAATAAAATATTTTTAAACAACCTGATTGGTTCAAAAGTGAACCGATAACTGTTTACAAGTTCCACACAGAAGAGAAATAATGTAAACCTATCTAGTACTCACAAATACCACAGACAGAGCTTGAACCGACCGGTTGCGGTTTAAATTCGGTCAAAATAACAAGAAATTCATACTTTTAACCGATAAAATGAACCGAGCAGAAGGAGAAATCTCTGGAGCGACTGTTCAGTGAGGTGGAGTAAAGAATCTGACTGTTTGAGTTTGAAGAACAACAGACAGAGTTTTCAACCGAGCTCGAGCTCAGCGTTCCATGCCTGGCATGGAAAGTTAACTCTCTCACCTCCGGAGCAGTTCGAAGGTTGGGACTCACTGCATATGTCATAATATAGCAAGACTTCATGTTGTTAGAAGAGGGATGGGACAACATAATTGAGACCTTTAAGTACTTGAAAGGGATAAACAAGACTCGAACAGAGGGGATCTCCCAATTAAGAGGAGGAAAGGACATGAGAGGGCATAGTCTCAGACTGGAGGAGGGAAGATTCAGGAGGGAGTTAAGGAGACAGTTCTTCAAGGAAAGGGTGGTGGACAAGTGGAACACTCTACCATAGGAGGTGGTGGCCGGTAAGACGGTGGGCAGTTTCAAGAGGGAATGGGACAGGGTGAGGTAAATCTAAGGAGGGAAGGAGTCGGAGGTGCATCTGTGAGATGAGAGGCTAGCTGCACAATCGAGCAGACTCGATAAACCGTGAGGCCTATTTCTGCTGGTATTTTCATATGTTTGTATTTGCTAAGACCCCGGGTCGCACCTGGAAACAAGCCTTTCCCGGTTTCCAACTTTTAAATAAATAAATAAATAAAGGAATGTCCTAACATATGCAGTATGAAGCTGGCACTCTTCGGGACCCCACCAACCTAACTGCCCATTTCCTTCTTACACTTGACAAACCTGTTGCTACTCCTTCCATCCCCAACAAAATCCACCTTGGAATAGTGATGCACCTAGAAAACAGGAAAGTGATGGAGAAGGAAAGGACAGGATTGAGAGGTGGCCAAGCAGAGGTGGTCAGCACTGGAGTGGTAGGGTAAAGCAACATAAAAAAAAAAAAAGTTATATGGACTCCGCTAACAGCACAGTCTGAGGTTTTTGGTAAATGCAAGGAATTTTTCAACAGCACTGCAAACGTCTGAGGCATAAGATGAGCACAAGGGACTATGTGGTTGTCAAACTGCTAATGTTCCCACACTTCTGAACTGCACAGCAAAGTGAGGATTAGGGTACACAGAAGGGGTTTTATGTGAAACTGCTGTTTACACACTCGCCAAAAGCACTGCAGAATTTAAGGCAGAATGTGTGAAACATTGCCATTGATGCACTCGGTGCAATACTAAAAGGCCTGAGGCTTACAGTAAACACTAGAACAACAGATGAGAAGAAATCCAAAGTAAACAAGGCTGTATTCTCCAGCAAAGGATTCTAATTACATCTTATAAAATGGGCCATGAAACTCCTGTAACCTCATGGCTCAAAACATGGTCACATGACCACTGATTATTCTCTGACAACCACACACCTCACCTGAAGTACATATTTCTTAAATGAAAGCCAGTGGGATAACACACTCCAGGGTGTGCAGTCATAAGGGAATAATGTACTTCTCGGCTGGCTGCGGCACTCGGCTATGGCTTGTGCTTCACAGCCACCCAATCCATGTATTATTCCCTTAAAACTGCACATCTGGTCACGTGCCCCCTAACAAGGGAAGAATTGTAATTTGCCCCTGAGAGTCTGAATGTTCTATCCCTCCCCCTTCCATTTGAGCCGGCTCCGTCCCTGTGCTCAGATGATTTGTGACTTCGGCATAGGGAGAGCACAGGGGGCATACTCCATTCCACTCTATGAAGCGTCTTTTCAAATGTTTTCTTCTGAATTTAAATGGACTTTTTTTTTGTAAAAATAAAAGCCAGGGTTTAACTAACAAGGGCCCTGTCAGTTAACTAGCAAGAGTCTTGTTAGTCAACTAGCAAGAGCCTCATTAGTCAACAACAGCCTTGTCTGTTGAACCTTCGATTGTACCAAAAGTCCACTTGAATTACGAAAAAAGCATTTGAAAAATACACTTCACAAAGCTGAAAGGAGCCATGCCAGCAATCTCCCTATACCAACATCACAAAATATCTAAGTGTATGGGTGGAGCCGCCTAATAAAGAAGTGAAAAGGACTGAGAAGCCAATCCCTCCAGGACAATTTACAATCCCACCCCTTCATTAGGGAGCATTAATAAAAAGAACAGTTACGTACTTACTGCAACAGTAGATCTTCGAGAAAATCTCCTGCATTAGTCCACACCTTTGGAACTATGGCCACCAGGCACTAGGACCACACAGAAACATTCGCTAGTCGGAGGCCGTCCACAATGACGTCATGGGTCAGTATCTATATATACACATGTGGGCAGCCCCATCACTCCTCAGTTCCCTGCTGGAGACTGGCTTAGAGGACATCCAACTGTGGTGAACCAGGATACAAGACCATCCAAGGCATACAAGGAAAGGCATAGGGCTGGATATAGAATGCATATATTAGGTTCAGTTGCACAATATCTGAAGCAACCCTCCCTGAACCAGAAGGGGGACAGAGGGAGAGATGGCATGGACTAATGGAGGAAATTCTGTTGGAAGAACTACTGTTATGGTAAGTATGTAACTGTTGTAGCTTCTTCAAGGGTTATCTCCTCCATTAATCCACACCTTTGGAACGATTCCCAAGCAGCGTGGTTACAGTTTGAAATATATTCAGGACAGCAGGCCTTGCAGTTCCACAAGCCCAAAACCAGCACATCATCGAGAGACTATGTCCAGACTGTACTGTTTGGTGAAGGTGTGGAAACTGCTCCATGTGGCTACAGCACAAATGTCAGCCGCAAAAACATTTCTGAAACAAGCAACTGAAGTGGCCATTCCCTCTGGTGGAGTGACCACGAACTGCACGAGGAAGTTCATTACTGTACTTCCTGTAACAGAAGGTAATACAATGTGCTAGCCATTTGGACATGCACCGTTTAGACACAGGAGCACCTTCTTTCCCAGGGGTGAACAAAAGAGAAGATGAGAGGACTTTCTGCAGTCCTTGGTGCGATCCGCATAGTATCGGAGTATTCTATGTGCATCTATAGTATGGAGCAGTGCTTCACCCTGACTGGCATGCTCAAGGTAATAAACAGGGAGGTGTACAATTTGATTCAATATAAATTCAGATACCACCTTCAGGAGGAATTTAGGATTTGTAGGCAAAGAGTCTGTCTTTGTGAAACATCCAGTAATGAGGCTCACATATTAGAGCCTCACATGTTAGAGCCTGCAGCTATGAACTTTGAGCAGCAGTGATCCGCAACTCAAACCAGTGTTTTCCATAACAGGTAACGCAGGCGACAACTCTCAGCTGGCTCAAGAGAGCCAACGTCAGTTTCTTAAGCACATGATTCAAGACCCAAGGTGGGACTGGATTGCAGATAGGTTTCATACGAGGATTACATCTCAGAAACGAATGAGACACTTGTAATTGCTCTACCGTACAACCATCAATAGGAACATGAAAGCCTGATATAGCGACTCAATGTACCTGAACTGAGGAATACTGTAGACCAAAGTCTGACAGTGACAGCAGGTATTCCAGCATAGCATTTACAGGACATGTAATTGGGTCCAATTTCCTGGAAGAAGCCCACAGAGTGAACCGCAAATACAGCATCCTCTAATGCACAATATGTAATGGTCAGGATTATATTCTACCTTGTCGTCTATGTTCCTATCGACAATGGGAGCTGCAGTGTGCATCGGGAACATCAGAGGCTTCTGAGAAGGAGGATGCTATAATGTGCTATTAGCATGCGTCGACAGTGTTTGAGAGCTCTGAGGCCCTGTCGAAGGGATAGCTGCCTGCATATGTAAGTCAGGCAGAATGCATTGCATCATCTCTGAGAATGATGCCAGCACAAAGTACAGTTATGTAAGAACTTACTGTAGCAGTAGGTCTTCGAGAGAAGCTTTTACAGCAGTCAATAACCATAAGGACTGAGCTGCCAGGTGCTAGGACCATACGGAAAACTTCTAGCTAGCAGTATTCAGTGGGGAACCCCCCCCCCCCACGTCGGCACACTGACATCCGACCTATAGTATAAAAGGAGTGGTCCCCCACCCCATCACCAGTTCTCCTGCCAGAGACCCCAACATGTACAGAAATAGGAGAACCAAGGGGCTATTCATAAACGAGGAGAGCAGAAGAGCTGCGATGGAGAAATAGCAATCAGGGGGAAGGAGGGAATGCAGTGCCTGCTTCAAGAGCTCCTCTCGAGGACTCTGGCAGGTTCAGGGTGATGCCGTGTACCCCTTCCCCCCAGGTAGCACCAGGAGACGAGCAACTTGTTGCTTAGTGTGCCTTCCTGGTGAAACATTTCGATAAATAAATAAAATGTCCAGCATCTGAAACAAACTGAAGGTGATCTCCACTGTCCAGAGCAACTGGTCTCTGGAGGGGGCTGTGAGGGGCCAATCACCCAGGCAGAGGAAGACAAAGACCCTGCCTCCTGAGGGCCACAGCCACTACTGCCAGGCATTTGGTAAATACTCAAAGAGCCGAGGAAAGGCCAACGGGTAGAGCCCTGAATTGGTAGTGGTTCCCATGGAAGCAAAAGCATAGCAACCTCCTGTGGGGCCGGAAGACCTGGATGTGGAGGTAGGCATCCTGCATATCAAGGGAGCAGAGCCAATCCCCTTGATGAAGAAGGGCCAAAAGACCCTGAAGGGTAACCATCCTGAAGCATTTGTATTCTATAAATAGATTCAGGTAGCTGAGATCCAGAATCGGTCTCAGATCGCCAGTTTTCTTTGGGACCAGGAAGAAACGGGAATAGAAACCCTTTCCCCTTTGATGTATGGGAACAGAGTCTATGGCCTTCTTGCTTAGCAGTGCCTGGATCTCCTCCTGGATAATGGCAACGTGATTTGGAGGATAGTGGGAGTGCAAGGAAGGGATGTCTGGGGGTATGTCTTGAAATTCGAGAGTATGTCCCTTTTCTACTAGATGAAGCACCCACTGATCCAAGGTGATTCTGTGCCACCCATCCAGGTAAAGGGAGGAGCAACCCCCCCACTGCCTCCTCCAAGGCCTCTGCTGGGGTCGGGGTGTCAGGCAAGGAGTCATGCTGAAGAACCTGGGATGGGCAGAGCAGTAGGGGAGGCCCTAGGAGCTCTAGGGGCTGAGGCTCCTGTCACCTGGGAGGGGGTTTAACTTTAAAGGCTCCTCTGGGCTGGGAGGGGTTTTACCTTTAAAGGCTCCTCTGGGCTGCAGACCCTGGGAATGCTGATGCTGGTTCCTTCGAAAGGGCTGAAGCTGTTGGGGTTGGGCTGAGAGCGGTATAAGGAATGAACCGTCTTCAAGGCCTGGCTAGATTCTTGCAGGCGGGAGATAACGTTCTGGACATCCTCGTCAAAGAGGACTGACCCCCGAAAAGGAGCGTCAAGGATTTTGGTCTGCACATCAGGTGTAAAGCTGGAAACCCTGAGCCAGGAATGGTGATGAATACAAATGCCTGTGGCAGCCGCCAGTCCGGCCACGTCAGCAGTTTCATAGGACGTCCTTAGTGCATGATTTCTGACGTTTGACCCCGACTTTAGAAGTTGGGTCAAGGAAGGCTTAGCAGTATCCTCTGGGAGGGTTTGCACCAATTCCAGAGCCTTGTCCCACAGGGCATTCTGGTACTGGACCATGTGGGCTAGGAAGTTCGATGACCAAATGACCAAAGCGTCAAAGGCATAGACCTTCTTGCCCAAGAAGTCCACCTGATGAGACTCCTTGTCTGGAGGGTGCACGCTGAGGTGTCTGGGTCTCTTAGAGCGGTCGTGAGCAGCGTTCATGATCACTGAGTCAGCCATGGGATGCTCTTCATAAAAAGGCTCGTCTCTGGGGGCATGGTAAAGTTTGTCTGCCCTCTTAAGCAGGGCCGGGGTGGAAGATGGGTGATTCCAAGTGGCCCTGTTGACATCCTCGAAGGAGTCAATAAGGGGAGGTATAACCATAGTAAGAGTGTCCTTCTTACGGAGGAAGGTTGCCAGGCACTGTTGTTCTGGGTCCAGTTCCTCAGAGTCCCAGCCCATGAGGGACTGAATGTGCCCCATGACGTCTAGGAAAGTTGGGTCGTCAGGTAAATGAGAATCCTCAGTCCTCCGAGAAGGAGGAGGAGGAGGAATCCCCCCCCCCCGGATGGTTCAGAGTCGAGGACCAGCGTCAGTGGACGGTGATCCTTCTTACATCATACCTCCTTATCACCAGGAGACTGGGAGTGGAAGGAAGAATCCAGACCAGTGAGGAGGAAGGTTCCTTCAGAGGTGGGGTAGGAGCCCTTTGATGGGGTTCCTTCTGCACGAACTCACACCAAGCTGTGAACAGGGCCATGTGATCCAAAGGTGGTGGAAGGGGAGGCGGTGCCAGGAGGGAAGGTGGAGGATCCACAGGCATCGGGTCCCTGAGGCTTTAGAAACATAGAAACATAGAATTTGACGGCAGATGAGGACCGCTTGGCAACCCCAGTCTGCCCATTTCCCTACCTACTGGATAAGCTGCAGATCCTAGTTAACCAGCAGCCTACTTCCTCTTACCCCCACTCCCCAGAATTGCCTTATGACTGTCCCATGCATGCTTGAATTCCACCACTGATTTTGACTCCACAACCTCCTCCGGAAGGCCGTTCCATGCATCCACAACCCTCTCTGTGAAAAAATACTTCCTTAAATTACCTCTGAGCCCCCCTCTATCTTCAAATTGTGCCTCTTGTTCTTGCACACCCTTTTTGAAAGATGCGACCCTCTTGGACTTTGTTGATTCCTTGAGGTACTTCAACGTTTCTATCATGTCCCCCTCTCCTTCCTTTCCTCGAGGCTATACATATTAAGCCCTTAAGTCTCTCTTCATATGTCTTCCGTGCAGACCCTGCACCATTTTAGTTGCCCTCCTCTGGACAGCTTCCATCCTGTCTATGTCTTTATGGAGATTGGGTCTCCAGAACTGCACACAGTACTCCAGATGGGGTCTCACTAGCTGTCTGTACAGAGGGATAACAACTTCTTGTTTTCTACTGGTGATGCCTCTCCTATGCATCCCAGTAACCCCAGCCCTCCTTGCTGCCCTCCACATTGCTTGCCCACCTTTAGGTCATCTGATATGACTACCCCCAGGTCCCTTTCCATTTTTGTTGTTGTTAGTATCTCACCCCCATTGTGTACTCTTCCCTTGGGTTTTTGTTTACTAGGTGCATTACCTTGCACTTCTTAGCATTGAATCTAAGCTGCCATACATTTGACCATTCCTCTAACCTTGCCAAGTCCCTTCTCATCCTTTCCACCCCACCCTGTGCATCAACTCTGTTGCAGATCTTTGTGTCATCTGCAAGAGACATACCTTTCCTTCCAGTCCTTCTGCAATGTCGCTATAAAGACATTGAAGAGGACCGTCCTAATACTGAACCCCACGTGCACCTATGAACCCTCCTTTCTTCTGAGTGGACTCCATTTACTATTACTCTGTGTCCTATTCTCCAGCCAATTCTTACCCAGGCTGTCATCTTGGGACCCACTCCAGGCTGGCTAACTTGTATATTAATCTTTGTGTGGGACTGTGTCAAATGCCTTGCTAAAGTCTAGGTAGGCCATGTCCACAGCCCTCCCTGATCTACTGCTTTGGTCACCCAGTCAAAGAAATCTATCAGATTTGTCTGGCATGACCTTCCTGCTGTGAATCCATGCTGCCAAGGGTCCTGTGCCCCTCTGACCTCTAGATACTTGACAATTCTTTCCTTCAGAAGTGATTCCATCATTTTCCCTATCACTGAGGTTAAACTAGCAGGTCTGTAGTTTCCTGCTTCTGCCTTGCTCCCACTTTTGTGAAGGGGAGTCACATCTGCCCTCCTCCAGTCCTCGGGTACCACCCCATCCTCCCATGATTTGTTAAAAAGGGTAGTCAGTGGTGTCACTAGTTCTACCCTTAGCTCTTTTAGAATTCTGGGATGAATCCCATCAGGCCCCATTGCTTTGTCCACCTTCAGTTTTAAGAGTTCTTTCAGAACCCTTTTTTCTGTAAATGGGCTGGTAT
Source organism: Neoceratodus forsteri (assembly GCA_016271365.2). NCBI lineage: Eukaryota > Metazoa > Chordata > Ceratodontiformes > Ceratodontidae > Neoceratodus > Neoceratodus forsteri. The sequence continues at coordinate 1,055,669,306 of CM028130.1, read as the reverse complement.
CAACTTCTGCATCCAGAGTGTTGCTACTGTTTGTTTTATGTACCTCCATCTCTTCATTTGTAAATACTGAGCAAAAATATTTGTTTAGTGTCTCTGCCTTTTCACAGTCTCCCTCTGCCCACCCTCTCTCCCCTTTATTAAGCCTCACTATCCCTCCCTTGGTCTTCCTTTGCTCCCTGATGTACCTATAAAAGGTTTTATCCCTTCTTAACTGAGTTGGCTATCTTTTCCTCGGTTTGGGCCTTTGCTGTTCTGACTGCCTTCCCAGCCTCCTTTTGCTTTAACTGATACAGTTCTCTGTCCTGCTCCTTCTGTGATTCCTTGTACTTCCTGAATGCTTTTTTTCTCTTGAACCTTCACTGCCACTTCCTTTGAGAACCATAGTGGTTTCTTACATCGCCTTGTTTTATTTGTTTCACACAAAGGCTTGTTACCTCTGTGATGGCAGTTTGTATTATTCCCCATTGTTCTTCCACCCTTCCTTCCTGCCCATTTGCTAGAGCATTCTTAGGCACTCACCCATTTTGGCAAAGTCAGCCCTCCTAAAGTCCAGTACTTTGTCTTTGTATGGCTTGACTCTATTTCTGTGTTTATTGTGAACCTATATTGTTCTGATGGTCGCTAGTTCCAGATGGCTACCCACTTACATCTGTGATCCTCTCTCCATCTCCATTTGAGAGAATCAAGTCTAATATTGCTCCCTCTCGAGTGGGCTCCAGTACTAGTTGTCTAAGGCATGCCCCCTGTAGGGCATCTAGAATAACTGCACTCTTGTGGCAGCTGCAACTGCACTCCAGTTAACATCTGGCATATTCAGATCACCCATCAGCAATATCTCCCTTTTTCTGCCATTCTAAGTATACTTTATCATTTCCCTGTCCATTTCTCCCCTGAGAAGGGTCTGTACAACCCTAATGAAATGTATGGTGCCATTGCCAGTCTCCAAATTTACCCACAGTGCTTCTTCTCCTCCTGTTTACCCTTTTGTTCTGTTGCTTTTATTCCTTCCCTTATGTAAAGAACTACTCCTCCTCCTCTTTTACCTTCCCTGTCCCTCCTGTAAACAGTGTATCCTGGTATGTTTATGTCCCAGTCATGGTTTTGTGTGTACCATGTTTCTGTGACTGCCACGATATCCAGATGTTCCGCCTCCATCAAGGCCACTAATTCAGGAAGCTTGTTACCCAGACTACGGGCATTAGTACTCATTGCTCTCCATTTTTTGATGGCTTTATCTTCTGTTGCAGCATCCCCACTGACCGTCTCTACCTCAGTCTTTTTCTCATTTAGTACCCTGTTTTTGTAGGGAGAGGCTGGGATTTTCCTGCTGCTTGTCAGTGCTCTCCTTTGACTAGTTTAAAGCTTGCCAATGAAGCATTTAAACCGATTGCTCAAAAGACTTGTTCCTTCCTGGACAAATGCAGACCATCCTGCCAGTATAGGCTGGTGTCCTCCAGGTGGAACCCCAGTCCCCAATGAAGCCAAACCCCTGTGCTCTGCACCATTTTTTCAACCATTCATTAAACTGCATGGTGCCAATTACCCTCGCCTCCTCCCTTTGCAGGTTCCAGCGTCAGTCCCTTAGAAACCGAATGACCGGATGATGGCTCCTGTGGTTAAGGGCCAAGGGCCAGGCGGTTCATCAGGCGTCAGTTGCAGCTATCCTGAAGGAGTGGCCAGTGACAACTGAGGCTTAACTGACGACGGTGAAGGCGTAGCCGGGGTCAACGCTGGTGCGACCGGTGACAGCTGAGGAAAAGAGGGTTGACACCGGTCAGGCGAAGCAGCCCACACAGGTGTATCCTGCATGGGGGAGAGAGCCTCCATTGGAGACAGTGGCGTTGCCCTTGAGGGAGAGGCAATCGCATGCTCCGGGCATCACTTAGAGGCATTGGTCCCTGAACGCGGGACCGACGTAAGCAATGTCAGGAACAGAGGGGTGGAGGGTCAAGACCCACCATCCAAAAAGCCGGGCGAGTCATCTGGCTGAGATCCTGAAGGGAAAAGGGGCCTGAGCTTCCGGGGCTTTGGGGCTGGGTACGACGTCCAAAGCCCAGAGGAGCCTTCACCCAAAATTGTGATGAGGGTGGGAGGCGAAGACACGGGCAGCCCAGAAGTAGTGAGGGCTGCCAGTGAAGGTGAGACCTCCCTCCCACTGGAGGAGGATCCAGAAGCGGACGCCGACTTGTGCACTGACCTGGAGTGGGCAGCTGATCGGGGCCAGTCCTTATCCTTGTCCCGGTGCTTGTGCTTTTCACTCGACTTCTTCTCTTTGTGGGAGGAAGAAGTAGAAGCCCTGGAGCTCCTTCACCATCATCACTAACTTCTACTGTAGGAGAAAAGCTTGAAGGGTCTTTGAGCAGCATCTCCGTGTGGCCTGGTTAAAGTCCTGGTAGTGCTGGCAGGCCTCAGTGTTGTGGTTAGGGCCTAGGCAGAGCAGGCACAAGGAGTGGCCGTCCTTTTCGGGGATCTGCTTGCTGCAGACACACTTTGTTTGCCGGTCAGAAGACATTACTGGAGAAGACATACAGGAACTTGGAGAAAAAAAAGCAAGACGTTAAATTAAGAAAATAACAAATCATGGTCGAAATGCAATGAAAATGGCAGTCAACTAGAAGCAGGAGTTTGTGGAGGTCCAAACTGTGTGGGTCGATGGGGGGAAAAGAACTGGGGATGGGCTAGGGGACAGCCCATTTTATACCATAGGTCCAGTGCTGGCATGCCGATGTCGGGGGCAGTCCCCTGCAGAATACTGCTAGCTAGAAGTTTTCTGTGTGGTCCTAGCGCCTGGCGGCTCAGTCCTTATGGTTACTGCCTGCTGCAAGAGCCCCCTTGAAGTAAGATCTTGAGAGTCAATGATGCCTTGGACAGGCGCCAGGATTATTTGTGTCAATGATGGGTCTTGGCTTGACGATGATGGCACTGTACTGTCCATAGTAGGTATGACAGCACCTAAACTAGATCCCAGCCTTGGTGTCTCATTGATGGTTGTGGGGGCTGTAATCAATACTGCTGGTGCGGTCGATGATGCATAAGACTACTTGTATTGTCGACAGGTCCTGGATCAACAAGGATGGCATCTTACCGTCCATAGTAAGTACGGCAACGCCTAAGCCAGACCCCGACCTTGATGTCTCACCAATGGTCGGGGGGGCCTGTAGTCAATGCCGGAGCAGTCAATGACACAGTAGAATTACCTTGTCTCATTAATGACCGAGACCTTACTGGCGAAGTCGATTTCTATTCATCTCTATGCTCATGCATGTGACCAAACACGAGGAGGGCCACCATGTCAACCTTTCTGTCTCGGTCCTTCGAGTTCAGCAGCCATTTCTTGGCCTACGGTGAAACTGCATTTTATAGATTTTTGGGCCCTGTTCCTTCTCCGTGGCTGCTAAAATTTTAGGAGAAGGTAATTTTTCTAGAGCTTTTTTCGACATCACCTTATAGCTTGGTTGAAACTCCTGCACATTTCACAAGTCCTCCCACTGTGAGAAAGGCTCAAGCTGCACACAAAAACTGTGTGTGTTTTCTTTGTGAATTTTCTCTCCACACTTACAAAACCAAAGTAAAGGGGCTTTCGACATTGGCATATGGAGAGATGATGAACTACACTTATAAGAAAAGCAAAGAGAATAAATGGGAACAGCTAGTTGACAACGTTTATTTCTGCAGGTCAAATGTGGCTGAACAACGGTGGGAAAAGATCTGAGGAGTGATGGGGCCACCCATGTTTATATAGACATTGACACATGACGTTGTCATGGATGGCCTTTGGCTAGCAAAAGTTTCCATGTGGTCTTAGTGTCTACAGTTCCAAAGGTGTGGACTAATGGAGGAGACATCCTTGAAGAAGATAATTTAAAACTGCAACAGAGGAACTCCCACGCGGGTAAGGTAGCTTTCTGTTTCTTGTTTATGTTATCTACAAAGAGCAGGAAAGGTGCACTTCAAGAAGAAGAAAATTCCACAGACTTGTCATAAGATTGTGCCAATGTGTTTTTCAATTGTTGACCTTTCCCCAGTCTCTTGGGCTCACAATATTCTCAGGTCATTTTCATCAATGGTCTCCAATTCTGCCCCAGCTCTTTTTAAGAGGAGATAAATAAGGGTGTGATGAAAAAGACATCAGAGCATGTCACAGTGAATGTTATAGCTTTGAGAACTTGGGCCCAAGCAGCTGTTAAAAAAAAAAAAAAAAAAAAACTATTCGGTGATAGACTTAAAAATTATTACTTTGTCTTAATTAAGAATATTTGGTTGCACATACACTTAAGTAGTAAAAATGCCACAAAGTACATTTATATTGCAAATGCTATGTAAGTAAATATAACCGTGATCTTCCAGTGGTACTGGGTTAGGTCACCTTGTTGTAGCTCACGTAACAGAACACCTGGATAGATTTCAGAAACCTCGGGGAGCTCAAGCTTCAGTTAGTTCAGCAAGTCTAGTAGCTCACCTTCCAAATATCTGGGCAGATTTCTGAGGCATAAATGCACTCTTCAGGTGATGTGATTTGTCCTCTCTCTCTCAAACCATCACAGCTTTAGTACAGACTGCTGATCATGGGCTGCTGATTCATCAGAACAGTACTCATTGCAGCCGAGCTAGAAACAGCTTTCAGAGTGAACTCTGCACCCAGATTCCTATTTTTTTTTTTTTTGCATTATATTTTTATTGATTTTGTAAGTCATATCACTCACATTATAATGTAGAAGATAAAGGAGTAACATCCAAAATACATACAGTTCAAACCACGCTACACAAATGATCATAATACCCCTCCATACTTGTTACATCAAGGGGGGATATTTCGTCTTTAATATCCAAAATTCCAATCCACCAGCATACAGCCTAATAGGAAATCTGAAAAGGGCACCATCCTGTTAGACCTGGCTTAGGGTCCAACGGTGCCCATAATTCAATACCAACAAAGATATATATATATAGTAGAGCCCTTCCACCTTCCAAATACAGTGTAGCTCCTACACACAACTAAGAAAAATACAAGCATCAGTCCATTCCCAACAAACACAGCTCCCCAGAGAAAGCCTGAAGGGAAAATTAGGATACATAAGGAAGGATCCCCATTCTGCAGTACACAACTTAAAATATATGCATACAGCTTTATTTTATTTTATTTGCTTTTGTTTACCGGGTAAGCACACTAGACAACCAAGTGCCTATTTTCAGGTGTGACCCGGGAGGATTACAAGGTACATACAATTAGCAGCAACAGGAAGAGTCAAAGTAACATACAAGAACTTTAGGCATAACACAGATTGATGGGTAGCTAACAGGAAAGTGGACTTCAGAATTCATGTTTAGATATCAACATATGATTCATAATAGATTAGATAGAAAACAACATAATACAGAATAGTACAGATATTTTCAACAGGGCAGTCAATACAAGGTAAGCCATTACCCTGGGGGCTAGGTGGTTAACAGGAGAGGTACATAGTGCAGAAGAGAGACCTGGAGAAGGATAGGGATAGATTAGGCAGGGTACCACTCTGGGACAGGTGGGCAGGGAGTCCCAGAGCAAAAAATTACACTATTTTTATATCAAGCTGGTAGAAGTGCACTTTAAACGCTGGAGCCACGCTCCCTTCAGTAATACACTGGAGAAAAAATATGAGCCTCAGCAGGTGGACTAAGAGGCACAGAGACAGGCGGAGGCAGATTTCAGGAAGTCCCACAGAGAGGCTTTAAAGCAGGGATGGGAGGAGGAGGATCGGATTAAGACAGGAAGGGAGTTCCACACTCTCGGCACATATGCAGTGAAAGCCCGATCGCCGGCAAGGGTGCGGGTTTTTGGCACCAGGCGGTCCTGTGTCTCCCTTGATCTTAAGTGGTAGGTTGAGGTTCCATGTTTAGGGGGTAGGGTAAGGGCAGAGGGGGTAGCCGTTCTGACGATGTGGTCGATGAAGTTGCCGAGGACAAAGGTGCAGTGTTTTTCCGGGGGGAGCCACTCCTGGCACATATAGAGATCACAGCGGTGCTTGAGGTGAGGGGCAGAGAATGCAAAGCGGCAGATATTGTTATAAGCTGAGTCCCATTTTGTTAGACTAGATTTAGGGACAGGGGCAAAGGATACAAGCCCATAACAGAGCGTTGGTAGGAGGACCCCCTGGCTAAGGCCAGTCGTGCAGCCGGGGTGAGGCAGCTTTTTGCTCGATAAGCAAGTCCGAGCTTGCCATTTGTTGCCTTACAAATGTTCCGAATGTGCAGGGATAGATCCAGTAGTGGGTCAAGGGTGACGCCCAGGTACTTGACTGAATCCACTGTCTGCAGGAGGGAGCCATCTACCCCATGGATCTTTAGTGGAGCAGGACAGGATTTTATTTTGCCCAAGGAGCCAAAGAGCATGGCTTGGGTCTTTTTTAGATTGATGGTCAGCTTATGGACCTTTAACCAGGTCTGAATAAGCATGAAGTCTGAGTTAATCCAGGAGTTTATGGTAGCGATGCCAGGGGAGCGGGCCAGGATGACGAGGTCATCGGTGTAAAGTGTTGTATGCACGTGGGCAGTGACGGAGGGCAAATCATTAATGAAAAAGGAGAACAAAATGGGTCCAAGGACGGACCCGTGGGGGACCCCACAGTTAACTGAAGAGGGGTTAGAGAGGGTACGATTAAAGTTACTGTATTGCTGCCTGCTAGAGAGGTAGTTTGAGAACCAGGCAAGGGCAGGGGAGGAGAACCCAAGGGACTGAAGAGTGGAGATGAGGAGGCGGTGGTCAACCCGATCAAATGCCTTCGAGAGATCCACAACGATGGCTCCGGTAAGATTGCTTTGATCAGCAGCTGTCCTGATCTTGGAGGTTACCATGGCAAGAGATGTAGATGTGCTGTGCCCTTTACTGAAGCCGTGTTGTGCGGGGGAGAGAAGGTTTAAATCTGAAGGTGGTGTGAGAGCTGAGAGGCAACTACCTTTTCCAGAAGCTTGCATACTGCAGACAGAATAGCAATGGGTCGGTAGTTCTGGATATCTTTGAGGTTGCCTTGTTTGAAGACAGGGAGAACCTTGGCCACTTTCCATATGTCAGGGATGACCCCTGAAATAAGAGAGGTGTTGAAGATATGCGTGACAGGCCTTGCCAGGAGGGGTGCCCCCAGCATGAGCAGTTTTAGTTCAAGTCTGTCGTGCCCTGCCCCACTATGGGGGGAGAGACCAGCAAGGAGCTTCCAGGTCTCCTTTACCGAGACCCGTTTTAGGTAGAAGGGTAGTCGGGGGGTGTGTCCACTCAGGGAGGGACCAGGGGACTTAGGGGCAGGGGGCTGGGAAAGCGGAGCAGACAGGTCGGAGAACAGGGAGTTAAAGGAGTTAGCAATAGTGAGGGGGTTATTGCAACTGACCCCGCTGATGAGCATATCGGTGACCTGAACTCTAGCAGACCCTCCAACCATGTTTTTAATGTTTTGCCAGAAACTCCTCGGATTACTGGTAGAGCAGAGCAGGGCTGATTGGCAGAACTCGCTCTTGGCCGAGCGGATGGCTCTTTTACACGTTTCTGAGCTGGCGATATTCTAAGAGGTCATTATTGTTATGGGAGGCCTTGTATCTCTCCCAGCATTTGTCCCTGCGCTTCATGAGGGAGAATAGGCTGCCATGAAGCCATTTAGTGACAGCGCCCCTTACTCTCCTCCTAGTGAGGGGGGCATGTTTGTTTTGCAATGGGACAAACCCCGCTATGAAATGGTCCAGAGCTCGGGCAGGGTCATTTGTTGCTATGACCTGTGACCAGTCAGTTTCCTGTAGGTCTGCAAGGTAGTCGTTTAGGTTAAATTTTGAATAGTCCCTCAACTGAATCACTTTACCGGGGATTTTGGGTGAGGAGATGCCCCAAATGCAGTAGGTAGGAGCGTGATCCGAGATGGCATCAGGGAGAATACTTGAGGATACTATTCTGTCTGGTCTAATGCTCAGAACCCAATCGATAAGGGATCCTTTATCCCCCCCCAGAAGAATGCCTTGTGGGTTCCATTATGAGTTGGCTGAGGGTGAGGCCTGAGAGTAGGGGCTCGTATTGCTTGGAGTTGGGCCCCATCCAATTAAAATTAAAGTCACCCAGGACTAGTACCTCATTTGAGCCAGTGCCGTCCCTAATGCCGTCAAGAAGTGAGGAGAGTCCTAGCACACCACCCTTTGGAGTGTTGTAGGCACATACCAGATGCAGTTTTTTAGTGTGACCAAGCAGGAGAAGGGCATGCAGGAACTCACACGTTGGGGATGCAGGTGGTGCATGATCTATAATGGACACGTGCAGATGCACCTTGTAATAGAGGAGCACCCTTCCCCCATGCTTGTTCCCTGCCCTGTCATGTCTGAAGCCCAGAAGGGTACACAAGGAGTCAGGGATGTGAGGCTTCAGCCAAGTTTCAGAAATCCCCAAAATATCTGGGTTGTAATGTGCCACCCAGGCAGTGAGTTCTGTTATGTTGTGTAGGATACTCCGAACATTCAGGTGGACAATTTTTAAACCTTTGGCAGATAGCCAGGTGGGGTGGGACTTGAAAGTGGGCCAGCTGGCTTACGGTCCAATGAGTTTGGCTATGTCCCCAGCAGAAACAGGGAGGGCTATGGTGGTAGTCCTGAGTGCAGCAAATATCAGCGTGATACAGGGCGAGAGAAATTCCAAGGGAAGAGTGCAGCAGCCAGGGGAAGGCAGGAGATAATGCCAGGCAGGTTGAGAGAAGGCACAGTGCAGGCTCCAACGTACTAGCAATAGTGTATTTTTCAAACTCCCTGAGGCAGCAGAACAGTAGTGTTAATAAAGGACAGTAATCAGGGGAGCACCTAGGGGACTGCTATAACTGCGGCCTTGCGAAGGAGTAGTTGGTAGGCAGCTATAGAAATAGGGTGGGAGGGAGGCCACTAGTGGTGAGAGCAGATAAGCTGCTTATGGGAGAAAGGGCTGATAAGTTATATCACTTCACGTGACACAGCCTATATAACACTCCACTCACCTAGGGTGGTGGCAGGGTTGGTGGGGCAGCCGCCGCAGAGCGCCGGCGGGGCCCACAGCCATGCTCCGAGGTGGATTTCAGCAGGCCTGTGACTCACCTTCGGCTGCGCTCCCGGGACACAATACAAATGCGGGCAGCAGAAGATAACAGTGGCCCACCTTGGCTGTGGCGTACCTGTTGCACGGGAGGATTCGTGTGGGGTCTGGTTTGCAGTGCTGCGGAGGGGGGCTGAAGGCAGTCGAGCTGAGGCCCTCGCGACCGTCTGAGGAGAGAGGAGAAGAGTGCATCGGTTATATGCTGTTTAAGGTAGGCTACCAGTGAGGCACAAGGATCAGATTACATTAGCCTTTCCCATTGCTTAGGAGAGATGTACCTAAATAATTAATTTTCACTGGAGAACCTTAATTCTACATAGGCAGCGGACAAATTCTATCTAAACGAGCAATCATTTTTCACAGTTTTTTCTTTCACTACCATGTCTTGGTCTGTTCAGTTACTAATTAAGACTAAGTAAGGTAACAGGCATGTTATCTTAAGATGGTAGTAGCATTCATTCTACAACTTCTAAATAGGCTAGCAAGTCTGTTTTTTTTTTTTTCCTTAAGTAAGGTAACAGGCAAGTTATCGTAAGATGGTAGTAGCATTCACTCTACAACTTCTAAATAGGCTAGCAAGTCTGTTTGTTTGTTTTTTTTTCTTAAGTTTCTTTCGCTACCATGCCTCGGTTAGTGTACTTAATACTTAAAGGCAGTTAAGGTAGCAGGCAGTTTGGCTTAAAATGGTGGTAGCATTCAATCTATAACTTAGGCAGAAAAAGCTATCTCCACTAGTATGCCGATAGAAAGGCTGGTCCCATAATTCAGTTTCAAAAGGCGCCAAATTCAAATCACAGCTGTGCTCCGAGGTGGATTTCAGCATGCCTGTGACTCGCCTTCGGCTGCGCTCCCGGAACACAATACAAATGCGGGCGGCAGAAGATAACAGTGGCCGACCTTGGCTGTGGCGTACCTGTTGCACAGGAGGATCCGTGTGGGGTCCGGTTTGCAGTGCTGTGGGGGGGGGGTGAAGGCAGTCGAGCTGAGGCCCTCGCGACTGTCCGAGGAGAGAGAAGAAACAATTACTCACCATAGTAATGTTGTTTCTTCTAATGGAGTCTTGCTGTATTCAGACATAATGCAGTTAGCCCCAGCACTTGAACTGCCCCAGAGATGAAAGAGTTAACTCTATGCAGAAGCACAGAACATTGAGCTTGAGCTCAGTTTTCAAACCTCTGTCTGTGGTACTTCTCAGTGTAACCGTCAGATTCTTACGAGCACACTAACATACTATAGTATGGAAATTGTTCAACATATAGCCAAAGGGCAAAAAATTCTTTTTGGGCCCAAAAGACTCAAGTCGAGAACCCAAGAAGGAAAGGTAGTGACAATATCTAAGTATAAAACACCAGAAAAATAATAACATCATTGACTCCACCCAAGAGGGAGGGTACAAGGTACACCCCTGAGGTGCAGCACTGTACCTGCCAGCCCACTTCCCAAAAACCCAAGTTCTGAGAGGGGGCGGGGGGGGGGTGTGAATACAGAAAGTCTCCATTAGAAGAAACAACATTACTATGGTGAGTCATTTTTTCTTCAAACAACATGAAGTCTTGCTGTATTCAGACATAATCAGACTCCCAAGCAGTTCCCTATGGAGGAGGGAATGCAGAACCTACTTTGGGAAGAGGCTCTGCAGTATTGCTGTGCCAAACCTAGCATCACTCCTAGCCTGGATGTCCAGGGAGTAATGCTTGGTAAAAGTATACCGCTCTCCAGGTGGCTGCTTTACAGATCTCTCAACAGATATCTCTGCCACACAGCTAGAGAAGCAGCTGTACTTCTAGTCGAATGAGCCCTCAGGCCTGAAGGGGGCGTTTCACCCAACTTGTCATAACAGAATTGTATACAAGAAACAATTCACTTGGCAATAGTTCTTTTAGTGGCAGGCTTACCTTTCCCCACTTCACCATAAGTGAGAAACAATTGAAGACAGTCATTTCTATGTGCCTTAGTATGCTCAATGTAGTAGCTAAGGGCCCTCTTAACGTCCAGACTGTGTAACCTTCTTTCACCTGAAGAAGGATGATCAGTGAAAAAACACAGGGAGAGATGTAGACTGGTTCAGATGAAAATCCGATACCACTTTGGGCAAGAACCTCCTACTGGTTCTTAGGACCACTTTGTCCCTATCGAAGGAGATGAAGTCAGGTTCAACTGACAGAGCCTGTAACTCACTAATCCGCCTGGCAGAAGTAATAGCTACCAGGAACACAGTTTTCCAGGTCAAGTACTTCAATTCGGCCGAAGCAAGAGGTTCAAAAGGTGGCTGCACAAGCTGAGCTATGCAGTCATTAAGATCCCAAGGCAGAGTGGGCTCCCTAAAGGGAGGGTTAATGTGAACCAATCTTTTGAAAAACTTTCTGAAAACAGGATGAGATGCCAGGGAAGAGCCCTTCCCTGCTGAGAGGAATACAGAGACAGCTGCTAGATGAACCTTCACAGTGGCAGGCCTAAGGCCTAGACCATTCAGATGAACTAGATAGTCTAAGGTTGTGGAAATGTCTGCAGAATCAAGCAGGATGCCTTTCTGAGAGCACCAAATACTGAACCTTTTCCATTTAGAGTTGTAAGTTTTTCTAGTGGAACGTTTCCTGGAGACCTTTCGTATATCCAGAACTCCCTGAGAAAGATGTAGTGTTGCATATTCTAACTCTTCAAGAGCCAGGCCTTGAGATTGAGAGACTGGAGATTGGGGTACCAGATCCACCCCTGGGAGGAGGACAGGAGATTGTATGTCCTGGGCAGAGACAGGGGATGTGACACTGACAAGGACAGCAGTAGAGGATGCCACGGCTGTCTGGCCCAATCTGGAGCCACCAGTATCACTGTGCAGGGTTGAGTCCTCATCTTTATCAGAACTCTGAACAGCAGAGGGAAGGCATAGAGAAACCTGCCCTTCCAGTCCAAAATGAGTGCACCATGGAGAACTATCCCCAGGACTGGAGGTCTGCAACAAAACAAAGGAAGTTGATGATTGTCCACTGCTGGAAAGAGATCCATCTTTGGAGTGCCCCACCTGGAGAAGATGGCCTTCAGTATGTGAGGATCCAGGGACCATTCGTGGTGTCCCTGCGATATTCTGCTCAGAGCACCTGCTAGTATGTTGTCCTTCCCAGGAAGGTGAACTGCTACCAGAGAAGTCTGAAGAGAATAGGCCAGAGACCACAGCTTCATGGCCTCTGTGCACAAGGCCGAGGACCTAGTGACTCCCTGCTTGTTGATGTATCACATTGTGGTGGTGTTGTCCGTTCTGACTTGGACCACCTTGCCCTTGACTGAATCCGAGAAACTCTGCAGGGCTAGGAAAACTGCCCTGAGTTCCAGGAGATTGATATGAAGGAGAGACTCTTGTGGGGATCAGACTCCTTGAGCTGTCAGGGCTCCCAGGTGGGCTCCCCACCCTAGGAGAGAAGCATCCGTAGTTAGAACTACTGATGGGACTTGAGGCAGAAATGGAACCCCTTGTCTGAGGTTGTCCTGGTCCAGCCACCACTGGAGAGCTTGGACCAGAGTCTGAGTCACTGGGATCAGTTTGGTAACTGAATCCTTCTTTTGAGACCAAAAAGACCTTAGATGAAACTGAATGTCCCTCATCTGGAACCTTGCTCCCTGCACCACTGCTGTGGAAGCTGCCATGTGGCCCAGGAGCTGGAGGAACTGTCTTGCTGGGCGGGAGACCCGCGGTCGAAAGGAGGAAGAGAGATCCACTAGGGCCTTCGCCCTTGCCAGGGGAAGGAAGGCTTTTGCTTGTACAGTGTCCAACTCTATGCCTATAAAGGTGAGAAGTTGAACTGGTTCGAGGACAGACTTTGGAAGATTGAGAAGAAACCCCAAGGAGACGAGTAGGTCCTGGGTAGTTTGAAGAGCTGACTTGACCTGTAAAGGTGACTGACCCACTAAGAGCCAGTCGTCCAGATACGAGGAGATGGTGATACCCTGTCTTCTGAGGTAAGCCACCACTACTGCAAGGCACTTTGTGAACACCCTTGGAGCTGATGTTAGGCCGAATGGCATAGCTCTGAATTGTTAATGGCCTGAAGGCAACTCGAACCTGAGGTATTTTTTGTGGGAGCACCTGATAGGAATATGGAAGTAGGCATCCTTGAGGTCCAGAGATGCTAGCCAATCCCCTGGCCTTAAAGAGGGAAGGATTATTCCCAGAGTTACCATTTTGAATTTGGGCTTTGAAATGTGTTTGTTCAAATACCTTAGGTCTAGGATGGGTCGCCACTCCCCTGTTTTTTTGGGGTAAGGAAGTACCTGGAGTACAGTCCTTTTCCCCTGTGCTAAGTAGGAACCTTCTCTATAGCTCTGAGAGCTAGAAGAGAGAAAACCACTGCCTCTAGGGCAATGGTTTCGGAGAGTGATGCAGGTGGAAAAGACTTGGCCCTCTTTTGGAAATTTTTAAGCTGAGGGTTAGTCCTTGGCTTACTACTTCCAGGTCCCACTTGTCTGAGGTCACAGACTCAGGCCTGGAAGTAGTAAGCCAGCCTCCCTCCTACTGGAAATGGGGAGTCGACCTGGGCTGACACATCAGGGTGTCTGCTTGGCAGGAGCCTTAGACTGAGAGGAGGAGGGAGCAGCTCTGCTCATCCCCCTCCTGCCCCTCCCTCTGAAGAACCCCCTCTGTGGGAAGGGATAGGAGGCCTGGGCTTGGTAAAAAGGCCTTTGAAAGGTCCTGCCCCTAGACTGCTGCTTGTGTGGAGTGGCTTGCCTTTCTTTGGCCTGTGCACTCCTGTATGTGGTCCTGTATTCATCCATTTTCTTCATGTAAGCCTCTGTCTCCCAAACAGAGAGTTACCTACTACAGGAAAATCTATAGCCTTAGTCTGGGTATCCTGTGAAAGGCTAGTACATCTGAACCAAGCAGGTCTTCTGAGAGACACAGATGTAGCCATCACTCTAGATGCCACATCATTGGAGTCCACAGCAGCATGAAATTGCATTTTGGATGCCTCAATTCCATCAGCAGCCACCTCCTCCAGCTCCTTGGCTAGCTGGGGAGAGGCCTGTTTAGCCAGTCCCAGAACCGTATCCCATCTGGATTTCTGGTACCTGGCTGTGTAGGCCATAGAAGTAGCCTGCCTGAGTCCCAAAGAGGATGCCAAATACTGTTTTTTGGCCATGGCATCCACTTTCCTGGAGTCCTTATCCGGGGGGGTGTGAAGCCAAAGGAATGTTAGCCTATTCACAGGCTGCATCCTACACTACCTCAACATGGCTGCAATGACTATAAAGGAACTCCGCAGCTGAGCCTGATAACAAATATCTCCTGTCCATTCTCTTATCCACAGGAGGTATTAAATTAGGGGTTTGTAAAATTTTGTGTGTCTGTTTCCCCAAGGATTTTTGAAGCGGGACAGACAGTCTTTTGGACTCTGGGATATACATCATTTCCACAAAATCAGGTTCTTCATCCTCCTCCTCCACAGCTTCAACCAAGGGAAGCTGCATGGTTTCTGCCACCTTTTTGTAGAACAGAAAATGTGAAGGGGACTCAGAGAGCCTGAGAGGAGAGACACCTGAGGGCCTGTCTGGGGAGATGTCCGGTTCAATGGGCACATCCAGACCCCCCTGGTCATCGTCATCATCATCCTCGGGATAGCCTTCATCTCCCTCCCACTCCTCATAAAAAGTGTCTGGATCATAATCCGGAGGAGATGGATCCGACTGAACCGACCGTCTACCGGCGATACCGGTTCGGACGGAACCGGTCTAAGCGACTGAACAATGCTAATCGCTTTGGCTATTTCGTCCGCGGTTGGAGAGTGCGATACCAGATCCGAACCAGCAGACTTGCGCTTCTTTTTTGATGGAACCGACCCCTTGGGATCGGCTCTTTTGCCCAGGAGGTATCGCCAGGTCAGGTTAAATTTCCTCAGGTTCGGCTGCAACCGAACCGGCTGGCCATCCGATTCACGACTTCTCGGCCTCCTTTCCTTCAGCCTACTCAGTCTTTTATCTAGAGTGGATTTAGGAAAGTTTTTACAGATTTGGCAGTCTGACTTGAGGCGGTCAAACCCCAGACAAACACAGATGAGGTGGGGGGGGGGGTCAGCCTTAGCAAAGGCCTCCACACACTCAGTACAGTGTTGAAACCCAGTGGGACCGGTTTTCTTCTTGGGTTTCTCAGACATGGCCAACCTAACAAATTACCCTATTGCAGCTTTCAAGCCAGGTAATACAATAACCGATCGGTTACAAACCGTGTCACGGGCTTTTTAAAAGAACTGGCAAAAAACCTCGGTTCTTTTGAAATCAATCAGTACCAGAACACCACTCTAATCCCAGAAATAAATTTAAACAGAATGGGTCGGTTCCAAACCGGACCGACCAGAAAGAAACCGAAGAAAATAACAATTTCCAACTTTTTCACAGAATAAAACACATTCACTACCTATCTACACACTACCTGTACTGTAGACAGAGGCTGGAAATCCGAAAATAACAAAAAATTATACAGTTTAAGCCGAACGCTTTACTTTTACCGAACCGAGCAGAGGAAATCTCCGGAGCGACTTCACTGTTAGGCGGAGTAAAGAATCTGACGGTTACACTGAAGTACCACAGACAGATGTTTGAAAACCGAGCTCAAGCTCAATGTGCTATGCTTCTACATAGAGTTAACTCTTTCCTCTCCGGGGCAGTTCAAGTGCTAGGGCTAACTGCATTATGTCTGAATACAGCAAGACTTCATGTTGTTTGAAGTAAACATTTATACAGTTCAGGTATATAAACCCCGGAAAAAAGAAAAAGTTAGAGTTCACTTGCCATTTCAATCGAAAAAATGTCCATAATGTCCCCGTACAGTCGTTTTAATACAGGAGCAAACCCCGAACCCAAAATTAGCAAGTTCCATAAAGCTGATTTAACAGGCCTCAGAGGGCCTTTGAGCACTCACCACCACAAACCCCACAACAGAAAGATACCATGAATCTTCAGTCCTCCCCCGATTAGAGATCTCCATCTTCAGCAGACTCCTCCATGCTCTTTTCCATCAAGTGTAAGATTTTTTCCACGTCCTGTGGATTGTTGAACGGATACAACTGTCCCTTCCAGGATAAGCGCAGCCGCGCTGGGAAGATTAACTGGACATCCACATTCAAGAGTCTGTTTACCCCGAACCCCATCAAACGCTTTATGCCTCTGCCTTGTACTGTATGCCAGGTCTGGATAAATACTTATTTTAGCTTGGTCATATTGAAGCATTCTCCTTCTCAGATTCCTATTTAATGAAAAAGAAAACTGCTCCTGCAAATAAATAAGATACATATCCTACAAGATCTCACCGAGCTGAATACTCCAGTACCTTATTTGCTGTATTTGGACTTGAAATTCAGTAAAAATGGGTCGTTCGAACAAAGTGACTGCTGGAGGCGATTGTACGCATCCGAAAGACACTAGGACTGGGCAAGACAAAGATCAGACACCCGCAGCACTAGAAGAGGTGAAGCAACCGACCTGAGTTTTGTGACCTGACAGAGGAGAAAAGAGCCACATGGGCTCACTTACGACAGCTGGGGATCCAACACGTGCTCTTGCTCCCGGCTAGTCTTCTTGTTTTCTATGGAGGAAAAACTTTCCAGCTCTCGGATCCAGCTGAAGCCATTAAATTCACAGATCAGGTACAGAGGGAATTTGACGTGAAAAACACACAGATGGACAGCGACAATGAGGACAGTGAAGGATAGACTTCCCCGGGGTTAACATTTTACAAGTAAAACCTTGTTTGCCTTAGACTTTTGCTCATTGGGTTTATAGCCTTTTGATCCCTGGGTCTGCTTTCCTCTAAACTGTGGAACTGCTAGTTTAATTTTCTCTGCTGGAACAGTCAGTGGGGAGCTACCTATTCCTATACCAGGCTAAATTTATTGTTTCTAAATGTCTCCATGATCGTAGGGGGCTACAGTAAGCCTGAAGAGTGAGTTTTGAATGGACTGGAACTTTAAATGGGACTCTGCTCTGTAGAGAGATCTTAAACAATTGAATAATGGTTGCAAGAGTTTCTGTAACTGAAAGCTGATTTTGTTTGTTTTACAGTGATGTTGGGGGGAGCTGTATCTATCTAGTTGATAGGAAACCTTATAGCTATTTCTTTTAACAGATGGTTTGGTCAATCTCCTGCTCATGACTGCATTATCTAACACAGATTATTGGATAGTAAATAATACAGTTCTTGATAACCCTCCAGTGATGTAACCTGATATAAGGGCTTGGTAACTGTTGCTACTGTAAAAATCTCTAATGACATGTATTAATGTTATTACGGTATATCTTAAGTCTGCCTATTGGATTATATGCTGTACACTTGATGCAGTAAATCAATAAAAATAATGTTACAAAAAAAAAAAAAAAAAAAACAGTGCTCATTGTTCTATGCATAAGCCGTGACATAGCCTATACTCCAAATTACTGCTTCCTTGATGAGAACTGTACAGAATATTGCCCATCACAAGAAAACAATATAAAATACAACTTTTCACATCAACTTCTATTCAAGTACAGTTAAATAAACAGGTTACTCACCTGTAACAGTAGTTCTAGGAGTGGTATATGGTGTACATCCACATGTTCTGGCAGTGTCCTTTCCCCTTTAAATCCTGCTGGAAAGTCTTCAAGCTGGCTCCTCCCACCCACCCAGGTGGTAACTCCCCTAGTACCACCCCGTGACACCAGTTCTTGCCCGCTGGAAGCATACCTGTGCGCCACTGCCAGGGGAAGTCGGGTGGGTCCGTGTGGATGTACACCATATACCACTCCTAGAACTACTGTTACAGGTGAGTAACCTGTTTTTCTAGGGACATGGATATGGTGTACTTATCCACACATTTTGGCAGACTCCTAGCAGTTCTCCGGGAGGAGGGAAGCAAGGTGCACACCCCCCTACTTAGGGAACAGCCACCTGGAAGCAGCCACCGACGCAGGGGTATGGCAAGTGGAATGAGCCCTTAGCTCCCTGGGAGGTTCCCTACCTGCCAACCTATAGCAGAGATCAAAGCAAGATGTGATCCACCTGCCAATCGTCCACTTGGCAGCAGGTCTGCCAGGTGCGGCTTCAGCGTAGGTGACAAAGAACTGGTGAACCTCTCCCCGAACTCCAGTCGTGCACTCCTTATAGTAAGCAAGCGCTCGCCTCAGGTCCAAAGTATGGAACCTGTGCTTGGCCTCTGAGGTGTGATTGATGAAGTACACCGGGAGATTAATCACCTGGTTAAAGTGGAAATCCGACACAACCTTCAGGAGGAACTTCGGGCTGGGGCGCAGTACAACCCTGTCCTTGTGAAAGACCAAGTAAGGAGACTCCACCGAAAGCACCTGGAACCCACTGATCCTTCTGGCTGACGTGATAGCCACCAAGAAGGCAGTCTTCCATGACAGGTGTGACATCTCACACCTGTGCACTGGTCTGAATGGCTTGCCCATGAGCTTTGCCAAAACCAGCAGTAGATCCCTAGATGGTGGTGGTGGTTCATGCACCGGAGGGGAAATGTGGTCCAAGCCCTTAAAGAAGTGCCAGACCACCTTCTCCTGTGCCACCGACTGCTGACCGGTCCATGCCCAGTCAGCAGAGATGGCAGCCAGGTTCACCTTTAGGGTCATCGACCGAAGGCCCCCCTGGGAAAGGGATAAAAGGTAATCAAGAATGTTGGCCACAGGATAAGCCAAAGGGCCCAGCCCTTTGCCCTGACACCAAATGGAGAACCTCTTCCATTTGAAGGCATAACCTTTTCAAGTCGACTCCTTCCGAGATGCCTCAACAATGTTGAGTACATCTTCAGAGAGACCCAAAGCCAGGAACTCTTGCCGCTCAGGAACCAGGCTGTCAGGTGCAGGGACTGAACATCCAGGTGGAGTATTTTCCCCTGACTGATGGAGAGCAGGTCCAGGCATATTGGGAGATGCCCCGGGAGCCTGTTGCTGAGGCTGAGGCGATCAGGGTACCAGAACTGCGTGGCCAGTCCAGAGCCACCAGGATCACCTGTGCCTTGTCCCTCCTGACCTTGAACAATACTTTGTGGATCAGAGGAAACAGAGGGAAAGCACAGAAGAGGCCCGGGGTCCAGGGCCTCAAGAAGGCATCCCCCTGCAGCATCCCCTGCCAAGGGGGATGGGTGCAAAACAGACTCAACTATGCATTCTCCAAGAAGCAAACAGGCCCACCAGAGGTTCACCCTAAAGGGAGAACAGGGTCTGTACTACCTCAGGATAGAGAGACCATTCATGTGATGTCTCGCCCACCCAGCTGAGGGTATCCACAAGCTGGCCGGAAGCACCGGCCACATGACTGGCCAGGAGGTCGGCCCCCAGACTGCTCACGAGGGTCCAGATGTGGAGAGCTTCCCTGCACAACAGAAGGGAGTGCATACCACCCTGTTTGTTGATATAGTACATGGTTGTGGTGTTGTCTGTCTGGACTTGAACCACTTGACCCTGAGCTGTGGAGCAAAAGCGGTCAGTGCCAGCCGAACCGCCCTGAGCTCCAGCAGGTCGATGTGACATCAGGACTCCTTGAGGGTCCAGAGCCCGTGGACTCTGTGATCCCCCAGGTGGGCTCCCCAATCCATGAGAGAGGCGTTGGTCGTCAGGATGACCGTCGGCTCTGGACGGACAAACGGGATACCCTCCTGCAAATGTTCCAGGAGTAGCCACCACTGGAACGCGTCCCACATCCACCGCGTCACAGTGATCAACTGGTCGAAGTGATCCTTGCACTGGGATCACTGGCGGGCAAGCTCCCACTGCAGGGAATGCATTCGCCTGTGAGCCCGTTGGACAATGCTGGTGCAGGCCGCCATGTAGCCCAAAAGACACAGGAGGTCCCAAGCAGGGTGCAATTGCCCAACTCGAAATGAGCAGGCAAAGGAGGTAACAGCCTCCACCCTGTCCGTTGGGAGCTGAGCCCTGGCTCTGTGAGAGTCAAGCTCTGCCCCAATGAAGTGAATCACCTGCGAAGGCACAAGTTCCAATTTGGCCTCATTGACCAAGATGCCCAAAGAGATGCAGGTCTGGAGGGCCAGGTCCCTGGACTGCTCCACCTCCTGCCTGGAGGGACCCACAATGAGCCAGTCATCCAGGTAGGGGTACACCTAGATTCCCCAACACCTCAGATGGGCAGCCACCACTGCGATGTACTTGGTGAAGAACCTGGGCGCCGAGGACAGGCCGAATGGCATGGCCTCGAACTCGTAGAGGGTGCCCTCCGCTGGAAAGCAGAGTAACCACTGGTGGGACGGACAGATCGGGATGTGGAAGAATGCGTCCTGAAGATCCAGAGAGCAAAAACAACATGTCTTGCTCCAAGGATGGTATTATCTGGAACAGAGTGACCATTCAGAAGGTGTGGGACCTGATGAATTTGTTCAGGTCGTGCAGATCTAGAATGGGGTGCCAGCCCCCTGTCCATTTGAGTACCAGGAAGTACCTGGACACGAACCCTGGTTGCTGAGGAGGATCCGAGATGGGAGCACCACCTCCTTGAGCATGAGTTGGGCAATGTCGTCTAGAAAGGCCGACTGAACGTCGACTGACAGCATGTCTTCCCATGGGGCACAGGCTCGGCTGGGAGGGTACTGCTCGAATTCCAGAGGCAGACCCTGGCCGACCACTTCAATAATCTACCTGTCCATTGTGACAGTGGACCAGGCAGAAAGGAAGTGGCGGAGCTGGCCCCCCACAGGAGGACCCAGGGGGTTCAGGATGGGAGAGGAGAGGACACCCCCCATCCTGTCACTGGGCAGGCTTGGACGCAGAAGAGGATCTGGCCGAGGGACCGCTGGAGCCCCAACCTCCTGGCTTCCTGATGACCAAGGCCACAGACTTGAGTCATGGACACCAGGCTTGCTGTTGACCAGCCCCGGGCTGGCCAGGTTTGGCCATAGGGGCCGAGGTGGGCCGAAAGAGCTTTTTCTTGGTGTACTTTGAGCCTTTCAGGTCCTTCTCAGCAGACGTCACAGAGTTCAGGGTGGCACTGGACTTCTCAGCCCTGGTGAGATGCCTCTCCATGCTGGAGCCAAACAAGTCGGTCCCCAAGAAGGGCACATCTGTCAACTTGTGCTGCGTATCAGCAGTGAACATGGGAGATATGCAGCCAAGCCCTGAGGCACATGACTACTGCCGTGGCCATGGACCGAGCGCAAGAATCATCTGTGTCCATGGCCGTTTGGAACTGCTGCTTCACCACAGTGTGGCCTTGGTCTCGGACCTGTTTGACAGTAGTCTGCAGGTCCACTGGGAGGTGGGTAAGCACCTCATCCAAGGACCCAAGAAGGGCATGCCTGAAGTGGGCCATCAGCAGGGCCGAATTCGCTTGCTGGAAGCCAAGCAAAGAGGCAGCATACACCTTTTTGTCAGAGTGGTCCAACTTTTTGGACTCCTTGTCTGGGGACTTGTCCATGTCCCCCATATTGCCCGTGCGCCTAAATATGGAATCAGCCACTAGCCCCAGAGCCGAGGGGTGTTCCATGAAACCTGAGAGGAAGTCAGTAGGGACCGCATAGTTGCGGGCCATCCAGGCAGAGGGCGCCAAGCAAGAGGCCAGGTGTTGCCACAGCTCCAGAGTAGGACTGAGAATAGCCTCCTGGACCGGAAAGGCCTCCATCAGGGAGTCACCCCTGTCCAAAATCTTGGTTAAGAGGTACCTTTCCCTCTTCTGAACAAGCTCCAGCTGGAGGACTGTGGATTCGGAAAGGAGTTGGAGAAGGCTCATGTATGAAGTGGGTCTTTGATCCATGGAGAGCTCCTCGGCTGACTCCAAGTCCACCGGGTGGGAGTGGAGAGAGGAACCTTCCAATTCCAAAGATTCGTGAAATAGAGGCCTACCACCCTTGTCACTACTCACCTGCCGGGGCGGTCGAGGGTGAGCATGACTTTCAGCCAATGGGGCAGCCCTTTGGTGGGCCGAGCGTCCTTGGTTGGGGTGCTGTCCTTTTGCTGAGGGGGCGGCAGCTCCACCACAATCGGTGGAGAAGCCAAAGTGGACTGCGCTGGGATTGTCCGGGCCGGCTCCTGCCGGGGCAGTGTCTGCTATAGCTCCGGGAATAGCAGCGCAGTTATGGCCGTGTTGGGTGCCAAGGGCGGCTTCACCCACGGAAACAGAAGCTGCTGCCACATAAATTCCTTGTAGCATCGATGCAACATGCGCCGGTGCCTCTCCTTGCCCAAGAAGGAGTAACAGTGGCGCCACTTGCCCAAGCGCTTGACGCACAAGCGCTGAGATTGCTGCGGGCTGCCTGAGTCCGGGCTACCAAAGTGGGATGGCCACTGACCTCACCGGGGGAACCCGCAAGGAGTCACCCTTTGGTCAAGGGGCTCTAGTGTGAGAGGTGGCGGGACAGTGGCCTGCCTCATCCCTCATGAGGAAACCGGAGTCCAAGAGTGAGGTGTCAACCTCCTCAGAAGAAAGGATCAGCTCAACCGGGTCGCGAAAGATCTCGGCCAGAGTGTCGGCACAATCATCGGTCAACTGGCCCAATGGGATCACCGTGGAGCCAGCGGCCAAAGTCGAAGCCTCGGTCGAAGCCGGGAGCGCTGAAGAAGCATGGGAATCTGAGGCCCAAGAGCGCTCCCGATCCCACAAGCGTCAGCGAGACCATTTCTTCGTCTCATTCTTCTTGGTCTCTTTGGCCTTCTTCTTGCCCGATGGGCTCTTCCCAAAGGTAGGGAGAGACTGGCACAGTTCCTGGAACACACCAGTAAATGACGTGCCCAGCCGAAACAGCATGAAGATCGAAGCCAAGAAGGAATGTGTCACAGCCTGAGCCACTTCCTCCTCTAAAGCAGCCAACTGCTCAGTGGAACCCGCGGCCGCAGAAACAGCCAACCGTACCTCCTTCAAGCGAACGGGCAGATCCCATTCGCTCGGGCGACCAAGGAGCAAGCGGGTGAAGTGATCCTCTAAGGTCGACAGTAAAAACGCACAACAGTAGTCACAGGCCTGGACATCGTGCTCATGGTCCAGGCAGTAAACACACGAGGAGTGTGGGTCAGATCATGACATCTTTTGCCCACAACCGCAAAACTTCTGTGTTGTTCATGACAGCGAGAAGAAGGAAGAGAACATTTTGGAAGCAAAATGCTGGTTTGAAGGTTTTGGGCCTCAGTAACGCAGAACGATAAAGAGGGAACCTATTCTTCCAAGCAGAAAGGAAGAAATGGTGTCACGAGGTGGTGCTAGGGGAGTTACCACCCGGGTGGGTGGGAGGAGCCAGTTTGAAGACCTTCCAGCAGGATTTAAAGGGGAAAGGACCCTGCCAGAACGTGTACATCACATCCACGTCCCTAGAAATGGAGTACAGTAATAAAGTTTCATTATAATTTATGAAAACAGGAACACTACAAAGAGCTGTCAAATAGATCTAGTTTCTAGATCTCTAAGTATTTCCAAATCAGTATCATCATTAACAAAGTACTACTACTTCTGAAACTGGGCTGACCAGAAATGTAATACAAATTTGCCAACTCACCATCCTCTGAAGGGGCTGGAAATGGCTCATTTTTTCGTGGTGGAGTTCGAGCTGCAAAAAGCACACACAGTAATATGAAAGTCAATGAAGTAAGAAAGTTCTATTTTTTTTAAGAAACTAACAGAAATTAGAGTTATGTACTTACCATAACTGTTGATCTTCCTGAACAGCTTCTCCACTAATGGGTCTGTGGCAGAGGCACTAGGACTCTGCGGGAGCCAGAACTTTTCTGGAGAGCTGGCGGTGCAAGTAGGTCCCACATGCATAATCGTCTGTGCCTGCTGGTACACAGCAGTGCCAACCTCCAACTACTTCAGTACCTTTTCTGTTTGTTTTTCTTGCTTTTGTTAAATACGGAGGAGGTAAGCAGCATGAACCTAACTAGTAACCTATGTACTTAACCTAAGGGCATAAGACAGCCCTGGTGACCCATGCAAAAAAGGCTGTCAAACCCAGCAACCCAGTGTCGTCATAGCCTAAACCAAGTATAGAGGGATCAAGACCAACACAACGATATTGGAGTGTGTTCAAGGGATGGTAGGTGGGCATGGTAATCTATGGAGAAGACATTCAGGAAGATCAACAGTTGCACTAAGTACATAAATTTCATATATTCCAAAAAAATGAAAATTAAGTACTTACCGTCATTGTTGATCTTCCTGAATATCTTCACCACTGATTCATACACATAGGTCTAGGGCCAGAGGCACTAGGACCCCATGAGAGCTTCTTTCCTCTAGGGAGGGAGCAGACGTCGGCTACTGGTGCTGCTCACATGCAGCACGTATCCATGTGGTGCCATGTGCCAGCCAATAACAGTCGTTGACTCCCTCATGCACCTCAGTTCTGTTCACCAAGAGAGAGACAACGCAGAAAGAAATAGAGAAAGGATTAGAGACTTTCTAGCCTAAAGGGATAGCAAAAGCATACAGGATATAAAATAAACAAATAGAACCCAACTACCAACACAGAGATGGCACTTGGGTAGCGGGTCTAAAAAGGTGCCAGAGCCTCTTATCACTAGCCAGACAGAGTGGATAGTGATGGGTAAAGAGGAAGAGTATCAACCCTGAGCATGTGGCTCTAGCAGAAGTAGCAGAGTGGATAGCCCAGTTTGGGACCCCTGTGCAAACATGATGGCAAGAAGTGCCAAACAACAGAAAATGACACTGGGACTTCCAAATGGTAATAGCTCTAAGATAAGTTGAGTAAACTCAAGAGTAAACCCACAACCTGTATTCTCTAGACTAGAGAAAAGGGGAACTAGCATTGGGAAGTCAAGATGTGGCTGTTTCCTATGGCATGCTCCAGCTGGAGTGGGCAACCCAATGCACAGAGAAAAGACAAGGGATAAAAACCAAAAAACTCAAACATGTGGAAGATCATGCCCTGCTTCTCCCCGTAACCACAGGGATGTACTCTGTGTGAGGATAGTACATTGGTCCAAGCAAGTGCATCGCACTCCATCATCACCACCAGAGCATCTGCTCAATGCAGTTAGACTGCACAGTGTCCAAGGCACATGCTGCATACAGCAACTAACAGGGATATACCTTGAGCTGGGAGAAACAGGGAGCAAAATGAAGAGAAGCTGGCTACCTACCAAATTCCATGAAAGAAAAACCAAAAAGGCTCTCCTTTTATTGTTTTGTTTTTTGGTTGATAGAGGAAGCGAGAGGCCCCCCTCACTCCCTTTTTATTTATTTATTTTTTCTGTTGGGGGTTGGCACCAGGATGCCCAATCCTCTTTTTTTTTCTAACAAGTAGCCATCCGAAAGGGCCATGGCAGAGGAGATACATGTAGCATTACTACCAGCATCCACAGGTTAGTTGCCAGAGGCCCTGGTTACACTCCAAGTGTCCATTTCAATGTAACTAATCATTAATTACATGCAAGAAAAAATTACTCACCTTAGTAATTCTGTTTCTTCCCAGTGATACTCAGGTATTCATAACTTTGTGCAGTAAGCCTGGAGGGTTGGACTGCCCAGAGAGAATGGAACATACGCAAATGAAGGAATCATCTGCACGTGACAACTTTTCAAATGCTGCCCTATACTAACTGCAAATGTTCCAAACCTCCTCAGATTTCCTAGGAGCCTGAATAGACAAGCTACACAGTAAAATACTGCAAGTATTTAAGATGAGAGAAATAAAGTACAGTTACTTAAGAACTTACCGTAACAGTAGATCTTCGAGAGAGGCTCTTGCAGTAGGTAATTACATATAGGACTGACGCTGGCAGGCGGCAGGACCCCATGGAAAAATTTCTAGCTAGCATTCTCTGGTGAGGACCGCCTCCACGTCAGGTGACCGCGTCAGGAGACGCCGGTATAAAGGGGCAGTCCTCACGCCGCCTTCCAGTTCTTTCCCACCAAAGGCCAAAAGAGGCCGGATGAGACAGAAGCTAATATTTCACTGAAAAGGAGCTGAAAAAGCTTTAGGGGATGAAGGGCGGAAGATATATCACTGCAAGAGCTCTCTCAAGATCTACTGTTACAGTAGGTTCTTACGAACTGTACCTATCTTACTGAGAGGGCTCTTGCAGTAGGTAATTACATATAGGACTGAATCCAAGCAGTCTGGAACAAGAAGAAGCACACGGGAGGAGGAAAGCTACTCAAAGTAGATCCTCTAGCTGTAAAGGCCTTAAGAAATGAGGCCTTGCAGAACAGCAAGCCCGAAGCCTGCTCTACGGTGAGAGGCAATATCCAAACTGTAATGTTTTGTAAAGGTATGGACGGAAGTCCAAGTGGCGGCAGCACAGATGTCTGCCGCCGACACATTCTTGAAACAAGCCGCTGAGGCAGCAACTCCTCTGGTGGAGTGGTCTCTTACTTGACCCAGAAGGGTCTTGTTGTACGTGTCATAACAGAAAGTGATGCAATGAGCCAACCACTTGGATAGGCATTGCTTAGAAACAGCATTGCCTTCTCTTTTGGGTGCAAAAGAGACAAACGGTTGATCAGTCTTTCTGAGATCCTTTGTTCTGTTAGTGTAGTATCTCAGAATCTGGTGAACATCCATAGTATGTAGTAAATACTCCCCTTGATTGGAGTACTGCGTAAAGAAGGCGGGTAACTCTATGGACTGATTCAATGTAGATTCCACTACCACCTTGGGGAGAAACTTAGGATTGGTGCGCAGAGCCACACGTTCCTTGTGAAAAATCAAGTATGGAATTTTACACATCAGGGCCTGGAGCTTGGAAATTCTCCGAGCAGAGGTAATGGCCAAGAGGAAAAGCGTCTTCCAGGAGAGGAACTTCAAGTCTGCGGAAGCAGCCGGCTCAAAGGGAGGCAGAGTAAGTTTCTCAAGAACAAAGTTCATATCCCAAGGAGGGGCAGGAATTCGGATAGGAGGTCTCAGGTGAAGAACCCCTGTGAGGAAAGTCTTTGAGACTTCCAGTTGAGCGAATATTCTGTCTGCAAATGGAACATGGTAAGCTGAAATGGCCGCCATGTGGACTTTCAGAGATGAGTGACTAAGACCCAGGTCAAAAAGATGGCGTAGGTACTCCAGCAGTCACCCAACTGAGCAAGAGAAAGGCTCGATGCCTTTTGAAGCAGCCCAGATTGTGAACCTTTTCCACTTCATGGCATAGGTAGATCTAGTGGAGGATTTCCTAGCCTCCACCAGGATCTCCGCCACCTGAGGAGAAACTCCAAAGCGGGCTTGAGCTATGTCTGCAGGAGCCATGCATGTAGCTGAAGGGACCTGACACCTGGATGGACCAGGGTCCCCCAATCCTGGATCAACAAACATCATAAAAGAGGAAAAGGAAGAGGTGGTTCCTCCGAGTATTGTTGCAGAACAGAGAACCAAACTTGCCTGGGCCAGAAAGGAGTGATCAGAATCATTCGTGCTCCTTCTGAACCTAGTTTCTGCAATACCCGCAGGATCAAGGGAATGGGGGGGAAGGCATAGACGAATCTGTCCTTCCAATTTAGAGACAGAGCGTCTCTCCCAAAAATGCCTTGCTCTTGAACAAGCGAGCAGAAATCGGGAAGCTTTGCGTTTTGAGGGGAAGCAAACAGGTTGACCTGTGGTGTTCCCCAACGTAGGAAGATATCGTCTAGGACCCCTTGATCCAGTTCCCACTCGTGGGCCAGAGCAGATGAGTGACTCAGCTTGTCTGCCAAGGTGTTCTCAACTCACGGAACATGAATTGCCGTAAGGTGAAGGTCGTGTTGTGCTGCCCAATCCCAAACTCTCATTGCTTCTCTGCAAAGAGGGTAGGACCGAGTCCCTCCCTGTTTGCTGATGTACCATACCACACACATATTGTCCGTCTGGACGGCTAGGTGGCCTGGGAGGAGATAAAGATGAAGGGCTTGGAGAGCATAAAGTACTGCCCGAAGCTCGAGCACACTGATATGAAGTGTTTGTTCGAGCTTGGACCAAGAGCCCTGGGTCCAATGAGGACCGAGATGGGCTCCCCAACCTTTGCCCGAGGCGTCTGTGGTCAGAGTCTGAGATGGGGGGAGAGGAAGGAAGAATGGAACTCCCCGAAGAAGGTTCTCTCGAACCATCCACCACTGCAAGTCTCGATCCATGGGAGAGGAGACTAGGACCAACTGATCCAAGTCGTCCACCAACTGATCCCATTGGGAGCGAAGCGTCCACTGAGAAACCCTCATGTGGAGCCGAGCGCGAGGGACTGTCGGGATAGCAGCTGCCATAAGCCCAAGGAGGTGAAGAACCGACCTTGCACTGACCCACCTGTGGCCGGACAACAGGCTTACCCGAGTCTGGAGGGCGGCTGCCCTGTCCGGTGGCAGGAAGGCCCTGCCCAGGGTCGTGTCCAGTATCGCCCCAATAAACTGGAGTCTCTGGGATGGGATCAAGTGAGACTTGGAATGATTGATGGTAATACCCAGGCAGGCAAAAACCTGCTGGGTAAGGGAGAGGCAGTGCAGGAGTTCCTCCCTGGATGAGGCTGCCAGAAGCCAGTTGTCCAGGTATGGGAAAACTTGCACCCCCGGCTACGCAGGTAGGCCACCACCGCAAGGCATTTGGTAAATACCCGGGAAGCCGAGGCCAAAAGGAAGTGCCTTGAACTGGTAGTGGTCCCCCTCTGGAAAGCAAAACGGAGATATCTGCGGTGAGACGGGCGGGTGGAGATATGCAGGTAAGCATCCTGCATATCCAGAGCGCACAACCACTGGCCCGAGCGGAGGAGGGGCAGAGGGCTCTGCAGGGAGAGCATTCTGAACCTCTTGTACTCCACGAATAGGTTCAGGGAACTGAGATCTAGAATAGGTCTTACATCTCCTGTCTTCTTCGGGACCAGGAAGAAGTGGGAATAGTAACCCGTTCCCTGAAGAGAAAGTGGGACGGGTTCTATCGCCTCCTTCAGCAACAGTGTTGAAATCTCTTCCTGGACCAGAAGAAGATGTTCCTGAGAATACGACAACCTTGTGGGAGGGTGATGAGGTAGTTTCTGTAGAAACTCTATTGAGTGTCCTTCTGCAATTAGCTGGAGCACCCATGAATCTGATGTTATCCTCTCCCAGCCCGGAAGGTGGAGGGAAAACCTCCCTCCTACTGGTTCCTCCGGGAAGCCCGGAGGCTGTGGGAGAGGGAAGGAGTCAGGTGGTGTGGGGCAGCGCCATAGCTGAAGCACCTGCTGCTTTTTGGACAGAGGGTTCTTGGCAGCTGTGGGGGCCCAGCGTTTAGTGGCCCGCTTTCCCAGAGGTTTCGCCTTTGGCCGATTCCGTCTGCGAAAGGGACAGCACTGCGATTGATGGGGATAGTACATAGAGTCCACGGACTTTAGTGACGTCCCCTTCTCCTGCAAATCGGTTATGATGTCCTTGACATCGCCACCGAAGAGCACCGAACCCCGGAAGGGCACTTCCTGTATAGCAGACTGCACTTCCGGGACCAACCCTGACACATGGAGCCAAGCATGACGTCGTAAGCCTATGGCGAAAGCCGAGTTCCATCCAGCAGTGTCCACTGCATCGTAAGTCGCACGAAGCATGTGTCGTCTGGCCGAACGTGCAGAGCGGACGAGGTCAGCCACTTCCTGCTTGACTTGTAAGTCCGGCAGGGAGTCCAACTTAGATTCCACCTCAGTAAGAATAGCCTTCTGGTAATCCCCCATGTGACTGACATAGTTCAGGGCCCTGATCCCCAGTGTGGAAGAAGCGAAAATCTTCTTGCCATACTGATCCAGAAGGCGAGATTCTTTATCAGGCGGCAATGAGCTAAGATGTTTTGGGTTAGCTGCCCGGTAGTGAGCGGCGCTAATCACGACCGAGTCAGCTCGAGGTTGAGAATCTAAATAGTCAACACCCTCGGGAGCCTGGTATAGCTTGTTCGACTTCCAGGGAAGAGGGGCTAATGCCGATGGCTGTTTCCAAATGGTGGTAACGAGGTTGGCATAAGGCTCTATCCAATGGTGGCACCAAGGTGGGAGCTGTCACGGCAGATCCAGATGCTCAGCGAGTTTTACCCATTGTGGGTCTGGCTCCAAGGATTGCCACTTATGTACCACCTGGATTTTGCGTAGCAGCTCCGTGAAAGAAGTATCCTCTGGAGGAGACTTCGGAGGAGTCCTTGGCCTGGGTTTTGACGGAGAGCGTGGCTCATCGTCCCTCTCTGAGCAGCCGGAGGAGTCCGAGGTGTCCGAAGAGGAAGATGGTGAAGAGGAAGACTCCCTCTCCCATCTAGGGGGAGGAACGGACCCCTTAGGAAGCCCTCGGGGAAGCGTGTCCTGCCCCTCTCTGGACCCAGAGGGTTTAGCCCTGGTGTCCGGAGGTGGTGAGGGAGTTTATCGTCGTGGACGTACGGAAACTGGTACCGGCACCATCGTCAGAAGACGACTCTCCACCTCTCTCATGAGCTGAGCCTTGGCCTCAGCCCGCCAGGAAGCCAGAGTCTCCTGCAAATCTAATTGCGGCTGGGGGGGTGGAGGAGGGGGAATATGGTATGGGTTATACCCAAAAGGCGAGTATCCATAACCCGACGGGCGGAAGTCCGAGGGTATTGTGGCGCTGGGTACTGCGGCGTCGGATAGGCCGGCGCCGGGTACTGAGGCATCGGATACTGCGATCCCGGGTATGACGGCGTTGGATATGATGGGGTCAGGTACCCGGGAGAGCTGCCGGAGCAGACAGCCTGGCCGGAGGCCCCACAGGCAGATCTAGGGGAGGAGGCCCGGGGGACGGAGGGCCCAGTGTCAGGGCGGTGTCCGGGAGCAGGATGCACCTGGAGTAGGCAATACTGGCGTCAGAGCCGGCGTCCGGGGAGCGACATCAGATCGGTCGGACCAGCAGGTGGATGGTCTGACGGAGGCGGAACAGGGACCTCAGCGCCGCCTGGGGATGGAGGGGAAAAATCCCCAGGGTGGGGCTGAGGGGACTCGGGGTCCCCGGAGGGCAGCGAAGGCTGCAGGGAGCAAGGAACGACGGACGGGAGGGTCCGGGCCGGCTCTTCCGCTGTGCAGACGTCGGGCGAACCGACGTGCAGCTTAGCAGCGGGATCCGGGTAGGCGCCGGAGGGGCTGGCATCCGACTTAACGGACCCTTCGCCGGAGGCAGACCGCCAAGGAGGGGCAGCCTGGTCTAGTGGAACAGGGGCCGCGCGCCGCCCCGAAGAGTCGGGCAACTTACCAACCTTCTCCGAACAGACATCGGAGGAGCAGACGTCCGGCTTATCGGAGCTGCTCGCACCAGTAGGCCGCAAAACCACGGCTTTACCGGGAGCGGAGGCCTCCAAAAGCCCAGAGGCGCCCGAAGGGCCTGAGCGCGAGCCAGACAGGTGGGTCAACGCCACCAGAAGCCTCTAAGGTGGCCGGCCGAGCAGCAGTCCCCAGGGGGGCGCTACCTTAACACGGAAACTCCCGAGAAGTCGCGGGGAAAGAAGCCCTTCTCCGGTGCTTTTTCTGCATGGCCTTCGGGGAAGTTGACGCCTGCCAAAGTTTTTCAGTTCTTTCTCCATGGAGCTCATCTTCTTTGAGAATGGAGGCTTCTAGGGTCTGCTGCAGCCTTCTCCGGGTGGCCGCGTAAAAACTAAGGCAGTGCTGGCACTTCTCTACTGGATGGTCGGGGCCTAGGCAAAAAAGGCACAGGGAATGGCCATCCTTGTGCGGAAGTCGGGCACTGCACGAGTCGCACTTGTTTTTGTGCTCGGAGGGTGTAGGGGGTGACGTACACTGATGAATACCTGATGTTGTATAAGAAAAAAGCGAAAATACTCGGTAAAAAGACCGACGAAAGAGTCTGATTTAGCAGGAACTTTTCTCACGAGGCGCTGTACGGCTAACGCGGAAAGAACTGGAAGGCGGATGTGAGGGACCGCCTTTGCACCGACGCCTCCTGAAGCCGGGTCACCTGACGGGCGCCCCGCCAGAGACTGCTAGCTAGAAATTTTTCCGTGGGGTCCTGCCGGTGCCAGTCCTATATGTAATTACCTACTGCAAGAGCCCTCTCGAAGTAAGATCTGAAAATAACCCCTATTTTAGTCATAAGAAAAGCTCCAACTGGAGAAAACATAACAATTTCAAAGAATCAGCATGTCAGAAAAACATCTGAAGAAAAATAAAGACCATAAGCCTTGTTTACCAACTTGTACCACTATGTGGCAACATTTATAGTCATTGTGATGTACACTTTTGTGGTAGAACAGCATGCGGGAGTGCAGAGGCTTAAGTTCTGGAAGGGGAGGTTTGGTGGAAAGTTATGAATACCTGAGTATCACTGGGAAGAAACAGAATTACTAAGGTGAGTAATTTTTTTCTTCTAACCCCAGTAATGCTCAGATATTCATAACTTTATGCAGACTACAAAGCAGTTCCACTGGAGGTGGGTGCAGAACATTTACTTAGGAAACAGACTTTGTAGAACTGCTGTGCCAAACCTAGCATCACTTCTAGACTAGATATCCAGACTGTAATGCTTTGTAAAAGTGTGTACCGTCTTCCAGGTAGCTGCTTTACAGATATCAACCAGTGGAACATCCCTTGCAGCTGCCAGAGTAGCAGCTGTTCCCCTGGTGGGGGCTCCCTACTAGCTTTTGTATAGCAGAATTGAATACACTGGACTATCCAACGAGAAATAGATATTTTAGAAGCTGGATTACCTTTTCCCACATCCCCATTGGTCAGAAACAACTGTTTCCTGTCCTGCCTATGGTCCTTAGTGGCTGTAACATAATAACTAAGAGCTCTCTTCACATCCAAACTATGAAGTCTTCTTTCACCAGAAGTAGAATGCTGAGCGAAAAAGACAGGTAGGGTAATGGATTGGTTGATGTGAAAATCAGAGATTACCTTTGGTTGGAATTTTCTATTTGTTCTCAAAACTACCTTATCTCTGTGAAAAGAGATATAATCCTGCTCCACAGAGAGAGCCTGGAGTTCACTTATTCTTCTTGCAGAAGTCAATGCCACTAGAAAAACTGCTTTCTCAGTGACATATTTGAGATGAGCTGTAGCCATAGGCTCAAAGGGATACCCCATGAGCTTGGCTATACAAACATTAAGGTCCCATGCTGCACAGGTGCCCTGTGAGGAGGGTGCAAATGGGCCAAACTTTTGAAAAACCTTCTAAAAATGGGGTCTGAAGCTAGTGATACCCTGGCACCAGCAGAAATGTAAGCAGACAGTGCTCCAAGGTGTACCTTGAGTGAACTGGGTTGTAGACCCAGAGAATGTAAATGAGAGAGGTAATCCAAAACAGCTGGGACCACAGCCTGTAATGGAATCAAATCCCTAGTCAAACACCAGACTGAAAACCTTTTCCATTTAGAAGAATACGTTTTCTTAGTAGAGTGTTTCCTATAACCCCTCAGAATGTGAAGTACTGATTCAGACAGTTGCAAGTCAGCATATTCTATTTCCTCAAGAACCAAGCTTTGAGGTTGAAGGACTTGAGGTTCGGGAATAACAGGATCCCCTGGTTGGAGGTCAATAGGTTGTGCCGCAGAGGGAGTCGTATTGGTTTGGCCACAGACACTGAGAGCATTAGAGAGTACCATGGCTGCCTGGGCCAATCGGGGCTATCAGGATCGGAGATGCTGAGTGGGACCTGAGCTTGAGTAACACTCTGAAGACCAAGGGAAAAGGAGGGAAAGCGTACAGGTCGGAACCTCCTTGACCAATCCAGAGTCAGGGCATCCAGGGACAAAGTACCCTGATCTGGTGGCCTGAAGCAGTACTAAGGCAAGTGGTGGTTCTGGTGGGATGCGAACAAGTTCACCTCTGGAGTGCCCCACCTTCGGAAAATTATTTCTATCGCCTGTTTGTTCAAAGTCCATTCATGATGGGTTTGGTTGATTCAACTTAGGGCATCTGCCAAGGTATTGTCCTTTCCTGGCAAATGGATTGCCTGCAGGGAGACTCCCAAAGAATACGCCAGAGTCCAAATTTTCATGGCCTCTGTGCAAAGAGGCCCTGACCTGGTGCCTCCCTGTTTGTTGATGTAGTACATTGTGGTGGTATTGTCTGTTCTGACCTGTACCACCTTTGACTGTACCAGTCCTGAAAAGGTCCTTAGAGACAGGAAGACAGCCCCCGAGTTCCAACAGGTTTATGTGCTGGAGGGACACTGGTTGACCAGTTACCCTGGGTTGTATGGTCTCCCAAGTGGGCGCCCCAGCCCAATAGGGATGCATCTGTTGTGAGAACAACTGAGGGATAGTCTTTCTGAAAGGGAACACCTTCCCTTAGATTGGGTACTTCCTTCCATCACTGTAAAGTTTGCAGCAGAGTTCTTGTGACTGGGATGGGCTTTGAAAGAGAATCTTTTCTTTGACTCCAGTGAGCCTTGAGGTAGAACTGGGTGTCCCTCATTTGAAACCTTGAACCCAGGACTGTGGCTGTGGACACAGCCATATGACTCAGAAGTTGCAAGAACTGTCTTGCAGGCTTGCTCCTGTTCAAGGTGAAGGAATCTGTTACTAGCTGAAGATTTCTGACCCTGTCCAGAGGGAGGTAGGCCCTGCCCTGCAGAGTGTCTATCTCGGCCCCTATGAACTGCAACTTTTGTACAGGAGTGAGGACTGGCTTTTCGAGATTGATAATGAACCCCAAGGATTCCAAGCAGGCCTTGGGTAAGGCTTAGATACTGAGTGACCTGTTGTGGTGACTTGCCCACCAACAGCCAATCGTCCAGATATGGAAAAACTGTTACACTCTGTCTTCGAAGGTGTGCTACCACTGGTGCTAGGCACTTTGTAAACACCCTTGGGGCCGAAGAAAGGCCAAAAGGAAGGGTTGAATATTGGTAGTGACCTAAATGGAGTTTGAATCTGAGATATTTTCTGAGACACCCTTATGAGAATGTGGAAAAGGGCGTCTCAAGTCCAGTGATGCCAACCAATCCCCTTTCTGGACTGTTGGCAGAATCAATGCCAAAGTTACTATTCTTGAACTTTGCCTTTTTCAGATGCCTGTTCAGGGCTCTGAGATCCAATACAGGCTGCCACTCCTCACTTTTCTTTGTGGTGAGGAAATACCTGGAGTAAAATCCCCTTCATCTCAGTGGGCTTGGGACAGGTTCCACTGCTTTTAAAAGTAGCAGTTTCTGGACCTCTGCCTCCAGCAGTCTCTCTTCTGCCAGGGAAGGTGCACTGAAACCCCTGGCTGCTAGAGGAGGAAGGGATTTGAAAACCAGAGACAGACCCTGACCCACTACCTCCAGGACCCACTTGTCTGTGATGATAGTCAGCCAAGCCTGGAGGAAGTGGGAAAGTCTGCCACCGACAGGGAGTGAGGGGGCGGCCTGTACTTCAGGGGGTCTGCTTGGCTTGGGGTGGAGGTTGTGCTTGAGGTCCACGCCTAGATCCCCTTCGACCCCTGCCCCTAACGTACCCCTGCTGTGGGTACTGTTGGTACTGGGGTGTGGCCACTGGCTGGAAAAGGGGCCTGGTGTGGAAGGACCTGCCCCAGCCTCCCCTTCCATAAGACCTGGTGGAGGGAGAAACTCTCTCTCTACTAGAGTTGCTTCTGTAAGTGGCCTTATACTCATCCACCTTCTTCATGTATGCCACTGTGGATTCTCCGAAAAGAGCATTTCCTTCTAAAGGAAAATCCAGGGCCTTAGATTGTGTATCAGCAGTGAGATTTGTGGCCCTCAGCCATGCAAATCTCCTCTGGGCTACCATATTTGCCATCCATCTGGTTGCAGTGTCGTTGGTATCAGCAGCCATCTGGAATTGGTACTTAGCCGCCTCTAGCCCAAACCTAGCTGTTTCCGCTAGGTCATCAGATGGTGGTGAGGGAGCTTTCTCGGAAATGGCCAATACTGACTGCCACAGGGACTTTTGGTACTGGGCAGCATAGGCCTGCAAGTCAGCCTGTCATATGGCTAGGGAGGCGGACAGGTATCCTTTCCAAGCCATCCTACCTATTTTCCTAGAGTCCTTATCTGGTGGATGGGATGCCAGAGGGAATCTAGCCTTATCACTGGCTGCTTGTTGAATGACCCCTTGGTGATCTGGATAGGAAAAAAAGGAACACTGCCCCTTCCCTCTCCAACTGATATTTCTTATCCATCCTCTTATCCAGAGGGGGGACAGAATTTGGGGTTTGCAACAATTTCAGAGCATCTTTCTTAAAAAATGTATTGACTGGGAGGAGGAGGGCTTTGGTGGGAGTCAAACCCATCATCTCCAGATACTCCATTTCTTCCTTATACTCCACTTCTTCCCTTGTGGAGATGTCAAGGGCATCTGCCATTTTTCTCATGAAAGTAAAGTGAGAAGAAAAATCTTCAGATGTCCTAGGGGGTGAACCAAAATCTTGTTCCGGGGATACCTTGGGTAAGATGGATTCCCCTTCATCCTCCTCATATTCACTGTATTCCTCCTCTTCAATGAGGGGAATTCTGCCAGGCTGTCCTGCTGTAGCAAGTGGTTGCTGAGCAGGGGGCACTAAACCCTGTAAAGCCTGAATGACTTTAAAAGCCTGTGCGATTTCCTGAGGAGTAGGCATGATAGTAGTAAATACAGAAGTCCCCTGATCAATATTTGGGGATTCTGTATGCTTCAGCTTGCATTCTTTTTGAGAAGGAACCAGGGAGCTAGCTAGTTCAGAAATCCTCTTAGAAGCTTTATCACCCGTCTCAGGGGTGGAAGTAGCAACAGATGTGAGTTCAGCCACAATAACAGAGGGTATCAGCTGGTCAGAGCCAGACGGACCCTTGGGGAGCTTCTTTTTCAGCCGTTCCAGGCGTTTCTCAATAGTTTTTTCAGGGAAAGTCAGGCAGATTTGACAATCCTCTTTAATATGCTCATATCCCAGACAAGCCACACACATAGTGTGCTTATCTGCCTTTGCAAA
The DNA here is from genome assembly GCA_016271365.2 of Neoceratodus forsteri. NCBI lineage: Eukaryota > Metazoa > Chordata > Ceratodontiformes > Ceratodontidae > Neoceratodus > Neoceratodus forsteri. The sequence continues at coordinate 1,055,632,486 of CM028130.1, read as the reverse complement.
AACGTCCCCACATAGTGTACAGTTTTTAAAACCGGGCTCACTGGTCTTTTTCTTCGTTTTTTTTCTGCCATTTTAACCAGTAAAAAGAGAACCGCAAAATATAAAAGATTTGAAATAATAACAATTGCGGTTGGTTACGGAACCGAAAAGGAACCGGAGGAACCGAGCCGATAGAAAAATTGGAACCAGTACCAGTGGTTCAGTAACCAAAAAATGAAAATTACGTACCTACCGTAATTCTGATCTTTTTGTGCATCTTGACCATTCGTCACCTTTGGGTTCTGGCAGGAGGTCATGACCCCGCGGGAGCTTTTGATGGGCGGGTCGGCGCACCATCGGCACCACCCTCGAGGCTAGCGCATTGCGTGGCGCCGGGTGGCCAGATAGCGTTGTCAACACCCGCCTCCCCGCCAGTTCTGAGTCGAGAGTAAGAAAGGGTTGGAGGAGGGACAAGGAAATCCAAGGACAGACAAAGGAAAGATACATAAACTAAAAGAAGAAATAAACCACTGAGGGGACAGAATAAGTAACTAAGGGGTTTGGGTAGCAGCCCCAATCTCTGGAAATAGAAAAAGGAGGAGGGAGGGTTAAGAAATTTAGAGATAAGGATGGGGGGGGGGGGGAGAGACGCACCCCGGAACCTTGACCTGTCTCCAGATTGTACAGGAACCATGGGCGAGTACAGCCAAAGCTAACTGCCAGAATTCAAGGCACAGAATCACTGGCAATGACTCCAACAAAAGCAGAATCGGCTATTCTGGAAGAAAAGACAGGATACAGGGATTATCCCTCCCCCCCAAAAAGAAGACATTTTTGGCGTAAGAAAATGAAAATGACGTACCTACCGTAATTCTTGATCTTCTTGGACGAGACTCCACCACTCGTTCACACTATTGGGATCTGCGCCGGCGGCACTAGGACCCAGCGGGAGCAAACTTTTTGCTGGAGGGTCAGCGCCAGAGATGGAGCCGCAAGGAACGGCACTGCGAGCCTTAGCTCGTGCGGTAATTACTATCTTGGCGTCAACCCTCCAACCGCCTCAGTACCTTTTTTACCGAGGAGGTGCAGCATAACTAACCTAGAAGGATAACCTAACCAAAAACCGGACATAAGATAATCCGGACAACCCGTATAAGAAGGGTCAACAAGAAGTCTTCATAGCCTAAAGATTTGAGGGAGTGAAGACCAACAATAGAGGTGAGCTCAGGGAACGGAGGGTGGGCATGTGAATGAGTGGTGGAGACTCGTCCAAGAAGATCAAGAATTATGGTAGGTACGTAATTTTCATATCTTCCTGGACATAAGTCTCAACCCCTCATTCACACTACTGGGAGAGTACCGAGCTAATAATCCCGCGAGAAGGCGGCAGGAGAGACCAAGAGCTCACGTTTCTAGGACAGAAGTCCATTAAGGATGGCTCTGCCAAAGGAAGAATGTCGTCTGGCATGGACATCCAGTGCATAATGCTTTACGAAAGTATGCATTGAGCTCCAGGTGGCCGCGTTGCAAATATCTGCAATGGGCACGTTGCGAATTTCTGCCAGGGATGCCGAGACTGCTCTAGTAGAGTGGGCGAAAACCCTGCCCTCCAACTTAACCTGCGCCATGGAATAACAGTGGCGAAGGCATGCCACTAACCATGCTGAGATACATCTGATAGCGACAGGTTGACCCAGCCGGGTCTCGCTGAAGGAAACAAACAGTTGTTGAACTTTGCAAAAGTCCTTGGTTCTATCTAGATAGAAACGCAGAGCTCTTTTAACGTGCAAAGAATGAAGGGATCGTTCTCCTTCATTTTGGAAGTCCGCAAAGTAAGACGGAAGGACCAAAGGTTGGTTTAGATGAAACTATGACACAACCTTAGGAAGAAATTTCGGATGAGTCCTAAGGACTACTTTGTCCTTATGGGACACAGTATACGGAGGGTCTGTGACCAGGGCATGTATCTCAGAGACCCTGCGGGCTGAGGTAATGGCCACTAGGAAGGTCGTCTTCCAGGTGAGAAATTTTAGCTCACAGGTAGCCAGAGGTTCGAAAGGTTTCCGAGTGAGCATGTCTAGCACAAGGTTGATGTCCCAGGCTGCAACTGGACGTCTTGTAGGAGGTCTGGTATGCAGAATTCCTTTAAGAAACCTCTTAACCACAGGTAACTGGGCCAGAAATGAGGAAAAAACGACTCATGATACGCTGAAATGGCACTAAGGTGAACTTTGACTGAGAGTACTGAAGACCTGAATTTGAGAGGTCTAAGAGGTACTCCAGAACTTTATCTGGTGGGCAGGAAAAGTTCAAAGAGGACTTTGCACACCAGAGCGAGAACGCTCCATTTGGCTGTGTAAGTTTTCCTAGTGGCTGGTTTCCGTGCAGCCAGAAGAATATCTGAAACCCTTCGAGACACATTGAACCGGTTACTTCTACCTCTTCAGGAGCCAAGCGTGAAGGTGGAAGCGATCTCAGGTTGGGATGACCACAGGCCCCTGAGTCAAGAGGTTAGTCTGAAGGAGTGGTCTCGGGAACTGCCAACATATTGAGTAGTAGCGGAAACCACAGTTGTCGAGGCCAGAAGGGGCAATGAGGATCATTTGTCCCCTGGATTCAACTTGAGGAGTACCCTCTGAATTAGAGGAAGAGGTGGAAAGGCGTAAGAAAGCATTTTGTCCACTGCAGCCTGAACGCATCCTGACAGAAAATGCCAGGCCCTGGATTTCTGGAGCAGAAGAGAGCAGTTTGTGTTGAGTGGGGATGCAAAAAGGTCCAGGTCTGGAGTTCCCCACTCTCTGAATAGTGACTGAACTATGGTTGAGTCGAGGGACCATTCGTGAGGGTCTGTCTCTGTTCTGCTGAGACGGTCTGCCAGTTCATTCTATACTCGGTAGGTAGACCGCTTGAATTAGAGCCTTGTGCTCTAAGCACCATTCCACACTCCCAACTTCCCTGCATAAGGGGTGAGAGTGAGCACCGCCCTGCTTGTTGATGTAGTACATCACCGCTTTGTTGTCCGTTTGAAGGAGAATGTTCTTGTGACAGAGAATGTCCTTCAATGCTCGGACCGCATAAAGGACGGCTCTCATCTCTAGGACATTTATGTGAAGCTGGGACTCGACTTGAGTCCACGTACCTGAGTATGGAGAGACTGACAGTGAGCTCCCCACCCATTAGGGCACATCTGTGGTAATGGAATTTGATGATCCAGAGGAGCAAAGGGTACCCTTCAGAGATTGCTCTCTTGAGTCCACCAGGTGGCGACCTCTTTAGAGGTTCTGTCACTTTGATGGGCGAGGATTGCGGGTGAGTGGTTGGGGACCACTGAGTACTGAGCATCCACTGAGTAGTTCTCATGCGCAAGCGTGCTGGGGTACAGTGAACACCGAGATGCCATGAGTCCTAGCATCCGTTGCATCCCGAGAGAGCTGGGACTGAGTTGTTTTCCCCGTGTGAGCGGCCATCTGAAGGATATCATTCCTTCTGTCCTCTGGAAGAAAAGCCTCGGAGGTGTCCAGAAGAGTCCCTATAAAAGGAGCCTCTGGGAAGACTGCAACTCGATTTTTTGAGGTTTAGCAGAACTCCCATAGACGTGAGAAAGCGAGAGGTCATCTCTATGGCATCCAGAGTTCCCTGTCTGGAAGGGCTTGCCAGAAGCCAATCGTCCAGATAAGGGAACACCTGTGTTCCGACCTTTCTGAGGTACGCTGCAAGAACTGCACAACACTTTGTAAAAACCCACGGCACCGAGGATAGCCCAAAGGGCAGTACTCTGAACAGATAATGTTGTCCCAGAGCCACAAACCTCAGGAATTTGTGGTGCCTTGGGTGAGTAGAAATGTGCTGGTAAGCATCCTGCATGTCTAGGGAGGCTAGCCAGTCGTGTTGATGAAACAAAGGTAACAAGCTTCCTAGAGAAATCATTTTTAATTTCTCCTTGGGGAGAAATTTGTTTAGCTTTCTGAGATCCAAAATGGGGCGCATGCCCACGGACTTCTTTGGAACCAGAAAGTAATGGGAGTAGAACCCTGTGTTCCATTGATGCAGCGTCTCTACTTCTGCCCTGTTGTTCAGAAGGCCCTGAATCTCGCAGTAGAAGGTCTGACTGAAGGGTTGACATCCTGGGCTGTCATTTGGGAGGGCGATCCGGAGGGGTCTCCACAAGATTGAGTGAATACCCCTCACGAATTATCTGAAGGACCCATTGTCTGAAGGTTATGGACTTCATTGGTTGTAGAAGTGCATCAGACGACCTCCACGGTGAGAGAAAAGTCCACCTCGGGCAGTTGAGATGGGACTTGGGCCAACAACTCATGAGGGTGGCGCTGGGCGCTTTAGGGCCTTGTGCTTTCTGTTGTGCCTTCTTTTGAGGTTGGGCAGGTTGATTTTATGGAAACCTCCTCTGCCTCGAAAGGACTGAGATTATGAAACTGAAGTTTATTGACCTCCTCGAGAGGGACAGGAGGAGGTCGAGACAACTAATAGCTGACCTAGTCTTTGCACAAGCTCGAGAGCTTGTTCTACCTGAGGACCGAAAAGATATGCACCATCAAAGAGCAGCGCCATTACCTGCTGCTGCGCGGTCATTCAGTAAGCCTGAAGTGTGCAGCAAGGAATGACGGGGTACAAATACCAGCAGCCCCACGGAAGCAGTGTCGAGAAAGCATCCATGGCTGCTTTAACCTGCTGGTTATTAGATTAGATACCTGTGGTAATGGTTTGGAGCTCTGGCTTTGTATCAGATTCCGTAGAGCTTCAACCATCTGTTTGATAGAGTGCCACAGGATATACTCATATTGGGAGAAATAGCCTTGGTAGCTGGCGATACGCATACTTAGGGTGAAGCAGCAAAGACTCTCTTACCTAAGGTGTCTATCTTACAGATTCTTTGTTAATAGGTCAAGCTTAGTAGTTTGGGAAGAACCACCTATCATTCTCTGCCAGGACTACAATAGGATCCGCAAAGGCTTGAGACGCCAAATGGGTCCATCCTTGAGGGCTGAATATTTCTATCTATGGATTTAGCCACGAAGGGGAGAAGCAGGATTATTCCATACCATTTGAGACAGCATCTCGGAAGGAAGCTGGAACCGGAGGAGTCAAATCCGTGAACTCCGAGACATGAAGGTATTGGAGTCTTAACAATTTCCCAGGATCAATGTCTGTAGTCTGGAGAAAGATGGAAATCAAATTTTTCTAGCAGAGACTTAAAGGACAGGTCCTCAACCACAGGCTCTGCAGCAGTAATAGATCCTGCTTCCTCCACTTCATCACCCAGCCGAAGGTCTGGGTCAGGCTCAGTAGTCATCTCCTGACAGACCAGGAGGGACTCTGGACAGGAAAGGGTGAAAATCAGAGGAAAGGATGAAGGAAAAGAGTGAAAGGAGGAGTCCTGAAAGCGGAAGATGCTCTAGGCCCCAGGCGCTGCCAGAGGCGTCTGGCGCCAGAAGAATCGCCGCAGCACATGAATGGCGGCCGAGGACCCTACACAGTGCCGAGGCCCCTGGCCTCGAAAATGGCACAGAGGACCACACAGTGCAAAAACAAGCGCCCGTCCGGCGCAGCCCAGGCGCGGATGACATGACGGCAACCGAGGCAGCCAGGGGCCGAATCACCACCGAGGGCAACCAGGCGCTGAAGACCTCTTCGAGATCAGCACCGGCACTGAAGGCGGGCGCGAGCCGTGCCGTCGAAGCCTGAGGCGCCAAAACACTCCAAGGCTCCAAAAACAGGATTTGAAGGTAAGGAGGGAAAAGAGCAGGAGATAAAGGCATCGGTGTGGCCCCCTCGCGCGCAGCCTATGTGAGGGGGCACCTAAGCGCATCGAGCATCCGAGGAGGACGGTGCGCGCGACCAGGGAAGCTCAACCGCCTACATGGTCTCCCAAGAAGCCCGAAGGCCTCTGGAGTGACCTAAACAGGTAGCTGAACCAACCTCCGAGCCCATTGCTCCATAGAAGCGGCCCACTGATGAAACTGCTCATCTGAAGACCTACCTGCGGGCGGGGTAGGGCTCCGATGTCGAAGACGTCGGCTACCAGAAACAGAAGCTGGCGACTCCGAAGAAGGAGACCAGCAACCAGCCCCAATAACCGACCGCCTATGCGCAGACATATCAGAGAGCGACCTCGCGATGCCTTCTTTTTGACCTGTGGGTCAAGAAGAGCTTCGAGGTCGAATCTGCGCCGAGAATGCAAATCGCTATTTTTATGCTTCCATCGGGACCCCATCCTCGGGCATTGGACTGACCGTTGTCAGACCCACCTTCCGGAGAAGGCGGCGGACCGGACCCAGCCCGACTGACTGAACAGCTTTCATATCGAAGTCTCCCTACCGTCACCTGACCTGCTCATGGTCGACTTCGTCAAGGTAGGCTGAGACTTCTTTAATTTTTAAAATAAGAATAAACTTAGCGATACTTATCGAGATATTACTACAAAATAACAAAACTGAAAACTATGCTGCTAGTTTGAAGTTTGACTCCAACTGGTGATCGGCGATGCCACTGAAAGCGACTCGACGGGTGGAAAGGACTGAGGCGGTTGAGGGTCGATCACGAGACAGTCATTACCGCACGAGCTAAGGCTCGCGGTGCTGTTCCTCGCGGCTCCATCTCTGGTGCCGACCCTCCAGCAAAAAGTTTGCTCCCGCTGGGTCCTAGTGCCTCCGGCGCAGATCCCAATAGTGTGAATGAGTGGTGGAGACTTATGTCCAGGAAGATCCTAGTTTCTTAAATTAAATAGAGGTTCTGTCCAAAGAACAAGGAAATTAAAGCAAGGTGACGGGAAGAAGGGGAGAGGAAACAGAAAAGAGGGCAACTACTAACCGCCACCCCACGGGGTGGAGCCAAGGCACTGAAGGAGTGCCCCCCATCCTGACCATTCTACCCCAGAGAGAATAATCCCCCTATGTGCCGCAAGTCTCCCCACTCCTGGCTAACAGAAAGGAGGGGGGCAAGGGAGAGGGCACGGGACCCAGAGAATGAGGCCCCAGGGGGATGGAGGGTGGGATTGTGATGAATGGTGAAGATACACAGAAAGATCAGAATTACGGTAGGTACGTAATTTTCATATCTTATCTGTGTCAATCTTCACCATTCATCACCTTTGGGTGGGTGCCGAGAGCCCCTCGAAGGGGGCTTCAACCCTAAGGGACTGAGTCCCTTAGCTCTCAGTGAGTGACACACTAAGAGGGAGAACCTTCACAAGTCTGGAGATGCCTGAGCGTGGGGAAGAGTGAGACGGGAACCCCCTGGAGGGGGCAGGAAGTTTCCCCGACAGATGCCGTCTCACCCTATGGGAGAAAAGATAGGTTCTCTGGTGAGCGGAGTTAATCACCCTACACTGGACCAAGGGTGACAACTGGAAGAGACGCAGCCATGCCGTCTGCCTAGTGCAGATCGCTGTCCCTACGACCCTGGTAGCTATCTCACTGGCATCATACGATGCACTTGCTTGGTGCCTTGTTAGCTCCAGACCACGTGCAGAGAGTGCAATGGTTTGTCTGGTTTCCTCCGTGTCAGGCATCGAGGTTAGGAGTTGACCTAGCCTGGACCATAGGAACCTATCATAGGTAGCATAGTGGGCCTGATGAGCAGATAGAGAGAAGCAACTGTGCCGAGTAAAAGGTTCTCCTAACCTTCTCGGAGGTACTGCCTGTCTATGGCAAGGGTGATGCTAGGGTACTCCTCACCAGGGAATTCAACGAATGGTTGAACAACTGGTGTGCAGCTCAGGGTTTTGGCTTCATTGGGGACTGGGGAGCCACCTGGAGGAATGCAGACCTATACTGGTGTAATGGTCTGCATCTGTCCAGGGGGGAACCAGGATCCTAGGCGAGAGGTTTAAATGATTCATTCGCAAGCATTTAAACTAGCCAAGGGGGAAGGCACTGAAAAGGAGCAGGGAAATCCCAGCCTCCCCCCACAAAACACGGTAATTAGTGAGGTAAACACCAAGGTAGAAAAGTCATTAGTGAGCAGGACAGAGGAAAATGTAAAAAAAGGCAAAGGCAGTAAGGACAGGAATGGGGCTAAAAGGGGTAAGGCCATCAAAAAGTGGAGGGTGATGAGTACCAATGCCCGTAGTCTGTGTAACAAGCTCCCTGAACTAGTGGCCTTGATGGAAGAGGGTTGCCTGGATATAGTGGCAGTCACAGAAACATGGTACACAGAGAACCATGACTGGGATGTCAACTTACCAGGATACACAATCTACAGGAGGGACAGGGAGGGTAAAAGAGGAGGAGTAGCTCTCTATGTAAAGGAAGTGACCAATGCAACAGAACTAAAGAGTAAACAGGGAGCAGATGAGGCACTCTGGGTCACCCTGGAGACAGGAAATGGCACCACAATCTGCATGGGGGTTGTATACAGACCCCCATCTAAGGGGGAGGGAATGGATAAGGAAATGATAGAAAGCTTCTTTAGAATGGCAGAAAAAGGGGAGATGTTGATGGGGGACCTGAATATGCCAGATGTTAACTGGAGCACCTTTGCTGCAGGACATCCAAGAGCAGGGTCATTCTTGATGCCCTACAGGGGGCATGCCTCAGACAGCTAGTATTGGAACCCACTCGGAAGGGAGCAATCTTAGACCTGGTACTCTCAAAAGAGGATGGAGAAAGAATCTCAGATTTAAAAGTGGGTAGCCATCTGGGAACAAGCAACCACCAAACAGTGTGGTTCACGATAAACACAGCCATACACTCAAGCCATACAAAAGCAAGAGTATTGGACTTTAGGAGGGCTGACTTTGGGAAAATGAGAGAGTGCCTCAGAAAAGCACTAGTAAACAGACAAGAAGGAGGGTGGAGGAACAATGAAGAGTAATCAAACAGCCATCACAGAGACAACAAGCCTTTGTGTAAAGCAAATCAACAAAACACAACGAAGGAAAAAACGCTATGGTTCTCAAAAGAGGTGGCAGGAAGGTTAAGGAGAAAAGGACAGCATTCAGGAAATATAAGGAAACACAGAAGGAGCAGGACAGAGAACTTTATCAGTTAAAGCAGAAAGAGGCTGGGAAGGCAGTCAGAATAGCAAAGGCCCAAACCGAGGAAAGGATAGCCAACTCTGTTAAGAAGGGGGAGAAGACATTTTATAGGTACATTAGGGAGAGAAGAAAGACCAATGAGGGATACTGAGGCTTAATATAAGGGGAGAGAATGTGGGTAGAGGGCGACAGTGACAAAGCAGGGATACTGAACGAATATTTCTGCTCAGTATTCACAAAGGAAGAGGAGGGGGAGGTACCTAAACCAAACAAGAGAAACACTCTGAAGACGGGGGTCGATACCAGTCTATTTACAGAAGAGAGGGTTCTGAAAGAACTAATAAAATTGAAGGTGGACAAAGCAATGGGGCCTGATGGGATTCACCCAAGAATTCTAAAAGAACTAAGGGTAGAACTAGTGACACCGCTGACTACTCTCTTTAACAAATCATGGGAGGATGGGGTGGTACCTGAGGACTGGAGGAGGGTGGATGTGATTCTTCTTCACAAAAGTGGGAGCAGGACAGAGGCAGGAAACTACAGACCAGTTAGTTTGAACTCAATGGTAGGAAAAATGCTGGAATCACTTCTGAAGGAAAGAATTGTTGAGTACCTAGAGGCCAGTGGGGCACAGGACCCAAGGCAGCATGGATTCACGATGGGAAGGTCGTGTCAGACGATTCTAATAGATTTCTTTGACTGGGTGACCAAAGTAGTAGACCAGAGATGGGCTGTGGACATGGCCTACTTAGATTTTAGCAAGGCATTTGATACAGTCCCACACAAAAGATTAACACACAAGTTAGCCAGCCTTGGAGTGGGTCCCAAGGTGGTAGCCTGGATAAAAAATTGGCTAGACAACAGGACGCAAAGGGTAGTAGTAAATGGAGTCCACAGTGAAAAAAGGAGGGTTACTAGCAGGGTACCGCAGGGTTCAGTACTGGGACTGGTCCTTTTTAATGTCTTTATAAGTGACATTGCAGAGGAACTGAAGGAAAAGTATGTCTCTTTGCAGACGACGCAAAGATCTGCAACAGGGTTGATACACCAGATGGAGTGGAAAGGGTGAGAAGGGACATGGCAAGGTTGGAGGAATGGTCAAATGTATGGTAGCTCAGATTCAATGCAAAGAAGTGCAAGGTAATGCACCTGGGAAACAAAAACCCAGGGGAAGAGTACACAATGAGGGGTGAGATACTGACAACAGTAAAAATAGAAAGGGACCTAGGGGTGATTATATCAGATGACCTAAAGGTGGGCAAGCAATGTGAGAAGGCAGTAAGGAAGGCTGGGAGGATACTGGTATGCATAGGGAGAGGCATCAATAGTAGAAAACAGGAAGCTGTTATCCCTCTGTACAGACAGTTGGTGAGACCCCATCTGGAGTACTGTGTGAAGTTCTGGAGACCCCATCTCCGCAAAGACATAGACAGAGTGGAGGCTGTCCAGAGGAGGGCAACCAAAATGGTGCAGGGTCTGCACCAGAAGACATACGAAGAAAGACTAAATGAACTTAATATGTATACCTTTGAGGAAAGAAGGGAGAGAGGGGACATGATAGAAACTTTCAAGTACCTCAAAGGAATCAACAAAATCCAAGAGGGCAGCATCTTTCAGAAAAAGAGATGTGCAAGAACAAGGGGCATGATTTGGAAGATAGAGGGGACGGCTCAGAGGTAATGTGGAGAAGTATTGTTTCACAGAGAGGGTTGTGGATGCTGAAACAGCCTCCCTGAGGAGGTCGTGGAGTCAAGAACAGTGGGGGAATTCAAGAATGCATGGGACAGACATAAGGCAGTCCTAGTGGGGGGTAGGAGGAAGTAAGTTGTTGGTTAACTAGGATCTGCAGCTTATCTGTTAGGTAGGAAAATGGGCAGACTAGGTGGGCCAAGCGGTCCTTATCCGCAGTCAAATTCTATGTTTCCATGTTTCTACCCCAGAAGTCAAAATCCAAGTAATCTTGATCTGGGGGCCGGTCATGGTGCACGGCGCGAAGCCCGTTGGCAGTATCCAATTGCGTCAACCCTGAGTTAGGGAGGGACTTCCGGTGACGTCAGCAGGGCAATGGCAGCTTAACTTTCGAGCTCCGCCTAGCCCCCAATCTTAATCAAATCACGTCTGCCTCCAACAGCATGAACTCTCCAGTAAAAACGACTCTATCCAAAGTCACAACATCTAGGAACTCAAATACACCAGTACAAAAACTGAAGGACATGCAACAACAAGATAAACAACCGATACTGGAGGGTGCATCGGAGGGAGACCTCGGTATGGCGCTATGGGCCCCAGTACCTCATGAATGATCCGAACTTATAGTGACCATTAAACAGCGGCTACAGTCACCAATATAGATCACACTCTCACGGGTCTCAAAGCGGACATTGAGCACATCAAGCACCGGACGGATCAATTGGAGCTGGGACTTAATATGGTCACAGATAAATAGGACTGACATGATCGTCTACTACTCTACCTCATGGCCAGGGAGCGAGAATTGACTTACCAGACGGATGATTTAGAGGGCCACAGTCGGAGACAGAATCTTTGTCTGTATGGGGTCCCTGAAGGAGCAGAGAAGGGAGCCCCAAGCACTATCAGCTTTGTCCAGGAATTACTCCGATCGGCCCTGAAGCTGCCTGCGGACTAGGACGTCCCCATAGACAGAGCCCATAGATCCCTGGGCCCGCGGCCGAATGCTGGTGCCAGACAGAGGTCCTTCATCTTTAAAATGACCTCGTATGCTGTAAAGGAATAGTTGCTACAGCATGCCTGGAGGCAGCGAGAATTGAAATTCAAACAGCACCGACTGAGCTTAGACAATGATTATACCTCCGCGGTTCAGGAGAACCGCCGCGCCATGTGGCTTATATTGAAACAACTACATGCTAGACAAATGAAAGCGCAAGTGCTTTATCCAGCCAGACTACAAGTGAAGACTGAACAGGGAACTCGCACGTACCAGGATCTGCTTTCTGCGACTCCCTATCTGAAGGACCAGGGAATTGAAACTCCAGCTTTAGTCAAGGAGCAGTTGGAAAAGGAACTCCTACAGTCAGCCTGGTCGGTGGCTCGAAAGGGTGTCAGACGGAAGGAGGCCCCGCTGGAAACAACCCAGCTACTTTGTGATCAGACTTGGGAGCTTTACTCAAGACATATGGTCCACAGCTGCAGATCGAAGGCCTAATGAAGCAGGCTGATGGCACAGAAAAACACACTCTGGCAAAGAATGGGAGCAACAGAAGCAATGAAGCGGATACTTCAACACTACATTTCTAAAGGCTGCAATGATGATCCTCACCCCTGCAGGATGAAAAAGGGACACACGCTCCCAAGCCCCCACACAGACTTAGAACGGGTCCTCTTTCCTCCGGGCGGGATCTTCCGCTGAAACACCCACTCCTGTATTCCTGCTTTTGGGGACTGTCCTAAGATGGCGACCGGTGTGGGTCTGCTCTGCATTCATTCTCGCAGTATTTAGTTTTATTTAGTTTTTAAGCATGTTTTAAGTCTGTTAGAGTTTTGTTTTAAGTTTATTTATAGTTTATACACAATCACACATGCCCCCATAATGCAAAGCATCATGGGCTGCATATGCAAATCACCACAGAATGTTATGCTGGTTCAACTTTAAGCAGAATTGCATGGTGCCGAAAGGCCTCTTACACAGTTTGCAAAGGGTGCTAACAGAAGACATAGACACGTGTTTCGTCCTACCAGGACTCATCAGTATGCCTCGTCTGTTTGACACCCCAGTGGAATGGACCAGCTATGTCTTCTGTTAGCACCCTTTGCAAACTGTGTGAGAGGCCTTCCGGCACCATGCAATTCTGCTTCAAGTTGGACCAGCATAACATTCTGTGGTGATTTGCATATGCAGCCCATGATGCTTTGCATTATGGGGGCATGTGTGATTGTGTATTTTCTTGAAACTTGGCTTCCCAGCCAAATGCCCTTTGGGGTAACCCTTGCCTCAGTGTTTGCGCATAGAGGTTCTTTGTCTTTTAAATAGTTTTTTATTTTAATGGGTTCACCACAATATATCCAAGGCACACTGCCTTAAGGGTAGCTGGTCCATTCCACTGGGGTGTCAAACAGACGAGGCATACTGATGAGTCCTGGTAAGATGAAACACGTGTCTATGTCTTCTGTTAGCACCCTTTGCAAACTGTGTGAGAGGCCTTTCGGCACCATGCAATTCTGCTTAAAGTTGGACCAGCATAACATTCTGTGGTGATTTGCATATGTAGCCCATGATGCTTTGCATTATGGGGGCATGTGTGATTGTGTATTTTCTTGAAACTTGGCTTCCCAGCCAAATGCCCTTTGGGGTAACCCTTGCTTCAGTGTTTGCGCACAGAGGTTCTTTGTCTTTATAGTTTATTATTTAAAACTTGTTTATTTGTTGTTATTCATCGCTATTTCATTTAGTTTTGCTTTGGGACCTGGACCTTTGGGACTGGATTTGGGAGATACCCCCTTGCTGCTATTGTGGGCCGTTTTATTTAATTCCGCTCATTCCTTGGATCTTGTATGAAGTATAATGTAATACTTCCTCTTTTTCAGCTTTTGTGCGATTGCTGACTTGCTGGAAACCTTGTGGTTTTGATAACTTTCTGAGATTGCTCCGGGATCCTTTTCGGGGCTTTTGTTGGAGGAGGAGCCGCCGGGATTGACTGGGTGCCCGGAATCCGGCGTTTGGACGAGCTTCCCCTTTGATGGAACCCGCCTGGATAGAGGAGACTGGACTTAAGACTGGCGTTTGTTTTCCAAACTGCTGATTTTGGAGAAAATCCCTGGGAACTGTTGGGTTCTGAGGTACTGAGCCGGGTCAACACCTGAGGCTGCCGTGGGAAGGGGACGCCCCCGGTCTTCACTCCCAGTGGGTGAGGGGGCTGGTCAGAGGCTTGCCAGAGGGTTGGGTCTCTGTCCGCCCTAGGAGCCTGCAGCGTTGGGGTGGTCATTGCGCCGCTCTTGTTCTGGGGCCCTGACCCTGGGGAGTGGTGATTGCGGGGTGCCTCCAAGTTGGTGCGGTCCTCTTGGTTTATTTTGACCTCTGCTATTACAGTTTGGGGAAATTTAAATTTGTTGGTCTGTGAGTAATCGGGTTGAGAAGCAAGTTGCTGGTTGTGAGTGGGGACTGGTGTGTACACTGAACACTCGTTGGAGGATTCGGCTTGTCGTTAAGCCTATGCCCGTTGGTTTGGCTCGGTTGATGTTAATATTCGCCTAGATTGTGCGATATATAATCTTTGAATTCTGGATTTTCTGAATCACCTGGACCAGAAGAGAGGATAAGTACTGATGGCTTATTAGAGCTAACTTTGAGTAATTTTTCGGGAGATCGTGAAAGGGTCCCCGTTTTGAACATTTAATGATAGTCTCACCTGTTACTGTGAGAGAATAGTGTTCAGATTTTAAATAATAGTAGTGGGAGGGTGAAGAATGTATGGTTGTTTTTCTGACTGGAACCTACTTTCTGGACTTAACATTTTTTATTCTGTCCGTGCAGTGAGAGTGCTCAATTTCTGTGAGCCCTCGGGGAGTGAGAGTCCCTGATCGCTCACAAATTTGCATTATTTATTTTTATTTCTATGGGAAAGTTTATGTTGTCCCCTTTTCTCCGAGCAGTGAGAGTGCCTGGGGGCTGAGCAAGCTAGCAGTGTGAGTGCTTGTTTGCTTAGCCAATTTATATTGTTTTGATTATTTTATGGGGATGGTTTTGTGTATTTTATTTATTTCATTCTGATATTCTTTATACTAAGCTGTGTTTTTTATTTTTTATTCTTATTTTTATTTTATTTGATCATAGAGACAGGAATTCCTTGTGTGAGAAGGGATACCCGTTTCCATCTTTATTTTTATTTTTTCTTACGTGGTTATAGTTTTTGTTTCTTTTATTTTCCTGAAAGCAGGTTCTATTTGAGAAATGCGGATTAATTTGAGTTGATTGTATCTGAGTTTGTTTTTTTTTTACTTTTGGTTTGTGTCTGTTTAATTTTGTTTGGTTTATTTTTATTCCTATTTATTTGGATTTGATCTTTATTAGTTTTACTGTGAGAGTAGAAGTTTATTGTCTTGCTCCATGTTGGAGGACTGGGATATATATATCACTGTCCCACCCCCCTGTCACGAGCTATTCATCCTCCGCTCTTCATGCCTTCCGTACCTATTTTCCCCCTCCTACCAACGTTGTCGGGCTTTGGGAATTGCCCGCAGGAGGATGGGGAGGGGTGGGGGGTCTGAACAGTGGAGGATGGACGAGGGGAACGCTCGTATCGCGATTGTTAAGCCCAGAAGACGTCCTGGGGCGAAATGGAGTTTAGAACATGGGTCTCCTTGTCTGACCCCCATACCCAAGGGCACCACCACTAGCAATGGTGGGCAGGTGACTGGGGCATCTCAGGAGTTCTGTCCAACTCGGGCGGCGTTATGCAATGCCAGATCCGTTGCGAACAAGACTGCTATTGTGGCAGACTTGGTGGGTACAGCGGATCTGGCTTGCATCACAGAAACCTGGCTGGATGGAAATGCTAGCCCTGCACTTGAGGCGGCTGTTCCGGACGGGTATTCGGTGATACACCGTCCGAGATTGGATCGCAGGGGTTGGGGGGGGTTGCGGTCTGTTTTAAGACCGAATTGGATCTCACTAGTGTTCCAGTTGAGGAGTCCAGATCATTCGAATGTGTTGTAGCGGCAGGTGGGGTCTATAGACTGGCTCTCGTCTACCGTCCACCCGGAGACGAGAAGCTATTCCTTAAGGAGGTGGCAGACTTCGTCGTCGACCTGGTGTTGGAGTTCCCCAGGTTGATGGTGCAGGGTGACTTTAATGCTTGGATCGACGACGAACTCTTGCAATTTGGACAGCACTTCCTCCAATTGATGAATTCACTGGGCCTCTCACAGGTGGTTACCTCTGCCACTCATAAACATAGCCATTCCCTTGACCTGGTCTTCCTCCTGGGGATGGAAGTCTCCGATGTGGGGGTGGAACCTGTCGGATGGTCCGACCATCACACTGTGAGATTCAATTCTGGCACCCCCCCTGCGTAGGCCTACCCCTGTGGAGATGGTCAAGTACCGCCCTTTACGGGATGTGACTCCCAATGGTCTAACTGCAGTACTTGACCTATCAGAATTTCCTGTGACGAGCTTGGATCCAGAGGTTTTGGTTTTGCCCTATAACAAGGCCATTACCTCTGCTCTGGATTCCATTGCCCCAATCCGTGTGCGCCCTCTCTCTTCGCCCTCGGTCCCCATGGTTCGATGGAGACTTGAGGGAGATGCGGCGATTAGGACGCAGGTTAGAGAGGTGCTGGCGGAAATCCGGCTTAGATGCCGACCATCTTAGGCTGCTAGAGCACTATCAACTCTATCAGTCAGCAATTGCTCATAAGAAGGCAATATTCCTGTCTGGGGAAATTGCTGCTGCTCAGAACTGACCACCCCAGCTCTTTCGAACCGTGGACAGACTGTGCAACCCAGCCTGTCTACAGGTTCGTAGAGCTTTTTCGCAAGTACAGTGTGAGGAGCTTACTCAGTTCTTTGCAGATAAGGTGGATGACATCAGGGCGGAGACCCGTGCAACACTCTCTATGGAAATTGCCGTAGAGCAGCCCCTGGTCACATTCCCTCTTTTTTCCTGGAGTTCCTTCGAAAGGTCGGAAATCGAGGAAGTTATGAGGATTGTCCAGGGTATGTGCACTACATGCTGTAGTTTAGACCTGGGTCCTACAGCCCTGATTATGGGCTGTGGGGAGATTATCATCCCGGTTCTGGTGAGGATAGTCTGGTGCTCCTTAGACTCTGGTGAGTACCCCTGCTCCCTGAAGGAGGCAGTGGTGACACCAGTGTTGAAGAGGGCTTCTTTGGACCCCGACTCCCTCGCAAACTATAGGCCGATCTCAAACCTTCCCTTCGTGGGGAAGGTAATTGAGAAAGTAGTGGCTACTCAGTTGGACAACCATTTGACCATCCATAGCATCTAAGATCCTCTTCAATCGGGTTTTCGAAAGAGGCACAGCACAGAGACTGTGCTGGTTCGGGTGCTCAATGATCTCTTGATGGCTAGAGACCAGAAAAAATGGTCCATCTTGGTCCTGTTGGATCTGTCATCAGCATTTGACACCGTAGACCGTGGGGTGCTGCTTGAGCACCCGAGTCTCATCTGTGGGCTTTCAGGTTTGGTCCACAGATGGTTTACTTCTTTCCTCACCGGTAGAACTCAGAGGGTGGTGTCAGGGGTGTTTTCCTCCAATCCTACCTCTCTGTCATGTGGGGCGCCCCAGGGCTCAGTGCTGTCTCCCATGTTGTTTGTGGTATACATGCTTCCCCTTGGAGACATTGTAAGATGGTATGGGCTGGAGTTTCATTGTTATGCCGATGATACCCAGCTCTACCTGTCTTTTGCACCAGACAAGAATGGAGCACTCTCGGTGTTTAACTGCCTTGGTGAAATCCAAAGTTGAATGAGGTCCAGCTGGCTGAAGTTGAATTCTGGGAAGATGGAGGTGATGGTTATGGATCGTGGTCGCGGATAGGGGGTGGGGGCAAACCATCCTACAGGTTTATTCCTGGGGATGTTGAGCTCCCTATCTCTGAACAGGTGCACCACCTAGGGCGATTCTACCGATCGGCTGACACTACATGCTCAGGTGTCGGGCTGTCGTGAAGTTATCCTTTACCATCTGAGGAACATCGCTAGGATCAAGCACCTTGTTCCGTCTGGGGACCCGCCTACTGATCCACGCCTTTGTGACCTCACGTTTGACTACTGCAATTCCCTTTACTTTGGGCTTCAGGGTTGACATCCGCCACTTGCAGCTGAGTGCAGAACTCCGCAGCCCGGTTGTTAACGGGATGCCTCGTTTTCCCATATTACACCAGTGCGCGGAACTGAACTGGCTGCCGTTCAGTGGCGGATCACCTTTAAAGTCGGTTTACTGACTTACAAAGCCCTGCAGTCTGGGCCCTGACTACAAACAGCTTCTGGTTCCTTACCTCGGCGGCAACTCCGCTTGTGAAGGGGTTGCTGGAATTCGAGGTAGTTTTAAAACTTCCCGCGCCTGGCTTTTATGTCTGGTGGCGCCCAATTCTCTGAATTCACTACCTGCTGGATTAGAGTGCATGACTGTGGGGGTTTTAAACAAGCACTGAAATCCTTTTTGTGGATTAAGGCATTTGGGGACGACGCCAACTTGATTTGATGTCACTTATCTTATTGTTTTTATTATTATGTTTGATGTTATTTATCTTATTGTTTTTATTTGGATGTTTTACTGTGATTTGATTTTAACTATGTTCTGCGCCTTGGATTTTGAAAGGCGAATTATAAATAAAGATTATTATTATTATTATAACTGCAAGTATACTTTGCTGTGCTGTTTTCTGGGAGGGGTGGAGAGTTGGAGAGGGATTATAGAACCCGGGGGTGGGGATGACCATTGTTGCGGATACCTCCGCTCACTGAGAAACTGCTCTGAAGCTGTGGGGTTATATCAAACTTAGGGGATGAACCTCGGAATTATAACTTGATATGGACTTGCTCAGGAGGCAAAAAGAGTTTTAATAAGGGATGGGGAATGGAGAAACACATTGTGATCTGAATACCCCATTTACTACCATTGTTATAATAAATATAAGAATGCATAACTGTTATAGAGTGGAGTAAGAGGTGAGAACACTGCACAGACTGGAATTGACTCTGCTGGCCCTGGAGAGAGTTTATACAAGACAAGCTAAATATGAGGCAGTATTCTTGAAAATGAAAATAGTGTAAATGAAGGATCGGGGGGAGGGAAGGGGCAGAAGGGTAGAATAGATAGACAAACGCCTGCTAAACCCTTGCAGATGTAGGCTTATGAAATGGGCATCAAAAAATGAGGGCTGTAATTGGCTGCTAGGTATGTGATATTCATTCTCATGCACAGGAAAAAGGACCAGGAGTACCCAGTGGGCATTGATCCTGGCAAAGATGCCAATTAGAATGTTGGCGAATTCAAAAGCAGTCATCTTGCTTATCACCAACTGCAAGTGACTGCATTCTCAATTTGTCAACATGGCATTTTTACCACAAACAAACTTTAACATTAGCATAGTGGAAGAAGATCTTGAAAAATTAATGACAGAAGAAAATGAGCCAACAGATGAGATACCCACAGCCTCAGAAACAAGCAGCTGTATAAATGCAACAAGCGACCCCAGCTGCCAAAAAAAACATCAATGCCGCAGTGAGTAACCGTTTCTGCAGCTACACTGACAACCAGCTCGATATTCTTGAGCAAGAAAAAAACGAGCAAAACACTCAGCGATCGACTGCATGGGCATTAAGGGTACTCAATGAATGGGCAACTTGTACAGAAACACAAACTGACTGGCGCACTATTTTAAAAGAGCTGAACACCACGCTAAGGAGATGCTACGCTGAGGCTCGGACGATCGCAGGGCTTGAGTATGTTATCTCAAGCTTCTGCTGTCTCCTAGCTGCACTGAACCTCCACCTGGGGTCGCCGAGTATAGCACGGCCTATCAACCTCATGAAAGATCCCGAATTCTGGTCCAGCAATGCTGTGTTCACTGCTAAACTTAAAATATACCAAAGAGCACAGCAAGATAAATCAAGTCAGAAGCACTAAAATGCAGATTTACACAAACTTAGACATTCTCCAACTTGCTCCCCTCGAACTGCGTCTGGCTTAGTCAGAAAAGTCTGGCTTGACATCCAACTATATATGGCCAGGCACGGTGGGGAAGATCTGCGCCAATTGAAACCTGAGAATTTCTAAATTAAAAGGGATAAAAATGGTACTGAATTTGTCATCCTAAACTTTAACGAACATACAAAAAACCATAACAACCCCCTCAAAACAGGAAAATCAGGACACCGTGGCTTTATGTATTCTCAACCGGGCAATCCCCTATGCCCAGTTGTAAGTTTTGAACTGTACCTGAGTCAGCTGCCTCCAGAGCCAAAGGCCCTCTATTTGCACCCCCGCAGACTTCCACAAATCCAGCTGGACTCCCTCCCGGTGTAGTTTTCCTTAGAACCAATGGGGATTAACTACTTGTCAACCTTCATGTCCCAGTTAAGTGAAGAAGCCGGTCTCCCGCAGCAGTATACCAACCACTGTCTGCGAGCAACCTCGGTGAAAATGCTGTCAGACGCCGGCTTGCAAAGCTGCGAAATAATATCAATGACGGGGCACAGAAATGAAGTGACCCTACAAAGTTACTGGCATGCCAAGCCAGAAGACAGCAGGAAATGGTGCACTATCCTAATGCAACCTCTGAAGCAACTCTGCACCACAGTGTCACCCGATGGCAAGACAGCAGGGCAGTACACTGAAGAAATACAACAAAACCAGCCCCAAAGTCCACAATTTACAGGAGTCACGATGCAAAACTGCAACCTGACTTTTAATGGCACAGTCTATTTTGGCAAATAGAGTCATACTTCATACATTACATATGAAAGTCAGTTAAAAACAAAAACAATTGTTATATTTAAAAATTAATAGTAGTTTACTGGTTAAAATTAGTTTTTTGCAGTTCCAAAAAATGAAATCTTTACATTATAAAAGTAAAGTTAAAAAAGTTGCCAAATACCCATTCATAAGGGACTACTTTAACTGGCGTACTGTTATTACCTTTAATACACTGCCAAATCTTTATTGTAATGTCTTTATTAATTTCTCCAATTTTAATTTACCATTTCATAAGCACAATAAACCACTCCAGGGTATGCGTTAGGCAGTTTAACACACAGCTAGCAGGCTGGATGCACTCGGACGTTGGCCTCGTGCCTCACTACGCCTCCTAGCCATGTGTTAAACTCTCTAACGCACACCCTGTCATGGCTTATTGCTTACTTATACCGCACTGACTTTGGGGCATTCCCCGCTAGCTCTGGTTCTTCGGTTCCCTCCTGTTTACAAAGAAGGATCAAGGTGTCATCAAGGAGGCACTACCCGAGCAGGGGGCTCCCAGCTCGATCTAGGAAGCTACAAAGAACACCCAGGGTACCATTTAAAGTCCGTACTTCGTTGTGTGAACTAGGTTAAAGTTATTAGACAATAAAGGGGTTTGACACCCCAGTGTGTTCTATAAAAGTTGTACTTGGGTTCGGCAGTAGAGAGGTTAAATATATTTACACCCCATAGATGCTGCTGTTTGTAGTTTATGTTACACAACTTAACTGGTTGAAAACTATTTGTTCTAATTTAGGGTACACTCAGATAATTACAGCAAAGATTACAGCAAAGAGTCAAAACACTGTTATTGTAATTCCTCTGAATCAGGTTACTTTTCTGACATATCCCGATGGCTAGCTCTAGACTGACGACGGTCTCTTACAACATAAATAGGATTAATAACCCCATAAAAAGGAAACGGCTTCAAAAATTTCTCAGACAACAGAGATGTTCGATGTGCTTCCTACAAGAAACCCATCTGCCCAGAGGAGGTATTTAAACTAAAAACCAAGGTATACTCCACGATATATCACACATCCCTGGAAAAAGGGAAGAAAAGAGGGGTGGTTATCCTCTTAGTGGCTGACTTACCCTTTGAGGAAGATGAAACTATAATAGATCAGGGCGCACAGTATGTTGTGGTGAGGGGGAAGGTGCAGGATGTCTGGGTTACCTTTATTAATGTGTATGCTACCCCAGGCTCACCGATTCAGCTTTATTCTGACTTGATACATCTTATAGTGGAAAAAGCAAAGGGACTGGTCATGATTTGGGGGGGGGGAGACTGGAATTTGACCCTTAATAGAAACTTAGTTATGTCAAAGATCCCAGACTGACGGAATAAAACAGCTAAACAATTCGGGAGGTTGTTAAAAGAATTGGGTTTTGTAGATATGTGGAGAGAGAAATATCCAAGTGCCAAAGACTTTACATATTTCTCCCCCAGGTTTAAAATTTACTCCAGATTGGATATGTTTTTTACATACAATAAGGGTATAGCTATGCTCAGGTCGATGTGGGTGGGCTCAGCTACACACTCAGACCACCAACCAGTGTATGTCGAGACTGATCTGGTTCTGCCCGGGAAAAACACACAATGGAGGCTTAATGTGTCCCATCTGCGAGATAAAAAACGGTCTCGGAGATCCAGGATATTATTAAGCAGATGGTAGAATCAAACTCGGGACAAGACATTTCACCACAGATTATATGAGACACAGTGAAGGTCATGGTTAGAGGCAAACTGATCTCTATTTCGGAATGTAAATAAAGAGAACAGCAACGCCAATTGGATGCCCTCACTGATCAAATGAAAAACCTAGAGGCTCAACAAAAACAAAAATGGGATGCGTGCACAGGGGAAAAACTCAAGGAGGTAAAGGATAAAATTCAAACATTACTGAATGTCGAAATAGAGAAGGCATTATACTATCTTAAGCAGAAGTACTATGAGGGGGATCCGAGGTCGACAAAATTCTTGGCCTACCACATAAAACAGCAAGCTGCTAGATCATATATCACTAAAATAAAACACCTTAACACAGGACAGAAAACATATAGGGGGGAACAAATGACGGATGCTTTTGTTTCATACTACAGGTCACTCTATAAGCCCCAGCGAGAATCCACGACGGAAGAGAAAAAACACTTCCTCCAGAAGCTGGACCTCCCCACGTTGACCAAGGAACAGGGGGAGGCTTTGGTGGGAAATCTTTCTCGCCTAGAAGTTGCTAAAGCCATACAGAACACGAAATCAGGAAAGTGCCCAGGGCCGGATGGGTATGGGGGGAATTTTACAAGATTTTTTCCAAAGAGGTGCCGCCCTTACTGAGAGATGTGTACAATATGGTCCAGGAAGAAGGAGAAGTGGTCCCCCCCATCGTGGAACCATGCCACTATCACAGTAATTCATAAAGCAGGGAAGGACCCAAGATAACGTGGGTCCTACAGACCAATTTCCCTCCTTAACGCCGACTATAAACTGTTTACAGCTATAATAGCCAAAAGACTCAAAACGCTTATTCCACAATTAGTACACATGGACCAGACTGGCTTTGTGGCCGGACGTCAGGCCTCTGACAATGTCAGGAGGACTATAAATATCATTAATCAAGTTAACCGTACACTCACGCCTGCGTGCCTGATGAGTCTGGATGCGGAGAAAGCCTTTGACAAAGTATCTTGGAATTTTCTCTTCGAGGTGCTGGACCAGTTAGGTTTCCCACGACAGTTCATTACAGGTATTAGAGTCCTATATGCGGGCCCACAGGCATGCATCAGGGTTAACGGGGGGATATCAGATAAACTTAATTTGGGTAGGGGTATGAAGCAGGACTGTCCACTATCCCCTATATTATTTGCCCTCTATATAGAGGGCCCCTTGCTAAAGTTATCAGGAATGATAAACACGTACATGGGGTGGAGATGGGGAACACAGAACATAAAATATCGTTATATGTGGACAATGTTCTGTTGTACCTCACACAGCCAGACACTTCCATACCACAGGTGTGGAGGTGCTTGGAAGAATTTGAACATCACGCGGGATATAGCTTAAACAGAAATAAAACAGAGGTTCTTCGTCGCCACTACAGCCCATTGGATGGCACCAAGGTGGCAGTACACCTGAATTGGGCTGCTCCTAAAATTAGATATTTGGGGATTGCTATTTCCAAGAACCTGAGTAAATTATTTGATATGAACTTTGGACCTTTGGTTCAACAGATAAGGCAGGATATTGCTAGGTGGTCACTGTTGAAGCTTCCCATGTACTCCCGTATACAATGCATAACCATGAATATTTTGCCTCGATTCCTGTACTTATTTCAATGTTTACCCCTGTGGATCCCGCAAACTCTTTTTAAAAACTGGCAGGGAATCATCTCCAAATAAATATGGTCCCCGGAGAGAGCCCGAATAAAGGCCTCAATCATGTACTCAAACAAGATGATAGGGGGTAGGGCCCTTCCTAACCTGGAAGATTATTACCTGGCGGCACAACTACGGGCGGCGTCACTATGGTCAGCAGAGGGACATGATGCACACTGGAGGGAAATGGAGGTGGGTGCACTGAAGGGAGCCCCCTTGGGGGCAAGAGTTGTAGACATATCATTCAAGCCATACATAGGGGAACTCCCACTTATGTCAATAAGAAATACCCTGCAAGCAGTCTACAGAATCTGGGGAAAATATAACATTTCTAAAGCCATTTGGCCTTTACAAAGGTTTGCGTGGAGTGATACCTTCCTCCTCACCAAGCAGGACCATACCTTTAGACAATGGTCAAGGGAGGGCTTGGATACCCTCGGACAACTGACAGACCAGGGAGAGGTTTTACCATTTCATCTAATAAAAGAGAAATACCACATACAAAACAAAGGCTTTTTTAGATACCTGCAACTAACAGAACACGTTAATAAATTCCAAAGAAACAGCCAAACAGCTCTGCAGGTGACTGGGTTGAAGGAGGTTATCCAGGCGATATAGGAACAGGTGTTGCTAAAAGGGCATATCTCTAGTCTATACAAGGCCCTCAGAGATTTATACCATTTCTGCACCCAACCCCTTAAATGCAGATGGGAAGAAGAGGAGGCAGATTTTCAGTTAACAGAAAGAGAATGGGGCAGAATATTCAACTCCTCAAGCAAAACAACCTATTCACCACTATGGCAAGAATTTGCCTGGAAAATTAAAACAAGGTTCTTCTATACCCCGAAGCTTCAGGGTGGGTGGGTTAGAAATACATCTAAGGAGTGTTGGAGAGGATATGGAGAGCCTATTGCAGATCATACCCATATATTTTGGCAGTGCTCGATCCTGCAACCTTTTTGGGGCCAAGTCAAGGGGGCACTGAGGGAAATGTACTCCATCACTACTGAAATGTCCCTGCCACACCTGATCTTGGGACTATCACCACCAGAAATCGGGGGAAGGGATGCCCTATACCTCTGGAATACATTTTTGGCTGTGGCACATAAAACCATCACCAAGCATTGGTTGGCAACTGACACTCTGACCTATGCAAAATGGCAAGGGGTGGTCCAGGACATAATGGGGATGGAGGAGCTGATCCATAAGATCAACTTTCAAATGCCAACACTTGTACGCAGATGGGCTAGATGGGCATTGTGGAAAGACACTAGAGGGAGTGAGGAATAAATAAGTGGATTTTGGAGAGATGAGAGGACCTGGAGCCCCAACATTACTAAATGGGATGACTTAAATGACATAGATAAGGATATGAGAATGAATTGTAATACTGATGTTGTGGAAAATAACTAATAGATTTGAGGAATGCATTTTTTTTTTTTTTTAGGCATGATACTACTGTATATCTAAACATGTAATGTATTGAATAGTTAATGATATTCTGTGCCCTTGAATGTCAATAAATTTGAATTTTATAATCCTGAGCTAGGATGAGGCAGGTTACCCGGAGACTCCGGGGAATAATACCTCTGGCGGAGATCCCTAGGGCTGAGACTCGAAAGGGTCTCTGCCAGAAGCGCATTGACGCCTCCCAAAAGGGCAGAAAAGGGGCATTACAAGAGTGTCCGCACTGAAATCGCCCAAAAAGGCACGCGCCAAATGCTCCGGATCGTGCTGAGTGGGAGGGCTGACATGCAGGTCCTCCCTCATCCTCACAAGAAAACACTAATACTCAGCACGATCAGCAGCTGGGGAGATGTGGACAGATGGTTCCTCACCTCCTGAAGAAGAGGATGAGGAGTCAGAGGTTGAAAAACCTGTCTGTCCATTGCCCTAACATAAGAGAGAAATTGAGTAGCCACAGCTCTGAACTGCTCCAAGGAGAGAGAACCACTAGGACCAAGGATACCTGGGAGAGCAGGAGAATGTGGCAGAGGAGAGAGGGCAGAGCCAACAATAGGAATCGGCTGTCCTCTGCCTGGGCTAGAGAGCACACCTGGAGCCACAAGAGAAGAGGTAGCTCCGGAAAACTCCACAGACGACAGCTGGTCAACCATACTGGAACTGCCTAGGCTGTGCCCTGAAGAATCCCCCCTGTCAGGTGACCAGGGCCGTGAAAGTCCAGAAGGATGGTCCTCTACCTCAAAAGAACGGGGCCCTCTCGAGGAAACCGAAAGGGAAGGGCGAGGGTCCGTCCTACGACTTCTCCCAAAGCCCAGATGGACTCCAGAAAAAGGTCGCCACATGGAGCCCATACCCCTCAACCTCTCAGAATCCGAAAGTGCCCTCCTGCTCGAGAGAGCCAGCCTAGGCAGCAGGCAACTCTGGCCAGTCCCCAAAGGGGCTATCCAGGGAGCAGCACCCTCCCTTCCTGTGGGTGCTCCAATCGGCCCCAAAGTTGGGCGATCCAGGCACACCACTTGAGGGGGTACCACCACTGAGGGGTCAGAAAACCCTCTGAGTCCAGGCTGCAGAGCAATGATGGCCTGCACCACTGCCTGCTGGTCAGCACCCTTAACCCTGGTCCCGGGAGCCACTGTCCGCTCCTCAGAGGGGGGCTGATTCCGGCCTGTCGAGGACACTACCAAGGTGTTCACGTGAGCAGCCAACTCCAAAGTATTAGACTGCCTATCTGACTCAGAGTCCGATTCCTCCTCCGAAGAGGTGGAGATCGAAGTTCTGTGCCAAACAGTGCGTGGATGCCCACTGCCATCCCGACTGAAAAGGGCACCAGATCCAGAGACTGCACCAGAGTCAGCGCCAATGTCCCCAGCTGCACTGCGAACGGTGCGGGAAGAAGACATGGCTCCAATGATGGCAGCAGCCTCAGAGCTGGAACCTGTCACAGCACCGTCCCAACCCATGGCACTGACGATGGCCCCAACCGCGCTCTCGGCGTCGGAAACCCCCACGGTGCCGTGTGCTCTTGGACACAGCACCATGCTCAACCACGGTGCCACGGACGGTACCGGGGCAAGAGTCAGTCAAGAATGGAGCCATAGAGCCTCCCACGGTGCCGTGAGCACCATCGGCACCGCGAATGGAGCTTACGGCAGCAACTGCGCTGAGTGACGGACTGGCGCTGATGACGGCGCCATCAGGGCCCACGGTGCTGCGAATGACGCCAGCCCAGGCCTTCTGAACAGAGGGTACGACACCGGGGGAGCTTTCACCCTGATGGGGAGACTGCCAAAGCAGTGCTCTCCCATCCGCCCCGGGGAGGAGACTGGGCCTCCTGCACCACGGAAGAGGCTTCTGCCACTGCCTACAAGGAAGAAGCTTGAGCCCTCCTCGGGTCTGTACAGAACCAGGAGGGACCCGGAGGAAAGGCTGAGAGAACGTGGTTTGCCGATGAGTGCGCCTGTCCTCGAAGTCGGGCGGAGCTCATCCAACTTTCCACACGCCATGTTCAATGACACGATGGTCCATGGAGAAGCAGGTGTTGCAATTAATCCATGTCATGTAGCAGGCCAAGATACGCAGGCAACGGTCATGTTGGTCGGTGACGAATATTTACGCCGCGACGGTACCATGCATGGATGCCCCTGCATTCATTGATTTCTTGCCCCGGATCGAGACATGACCCACGGAAAACAACACACCAAACGAGACCCGACATTGCAAAATGAAGGGAACAGTCTTACTTTAACCTCAGGCGACGTCGAGTGGAGCGAAACTGAACTGGCAGGAAGAATTTGAGAACGGAGTCGACGGACTCATCATGGAGCTGAAGGCCTCACGAAATACAACAGGCCTCTCACACAGCAGAGCTTCCACGAGGTGACCTCGACGGCGGGAGATGAAGAACTGGCGGGAGGGCGGAGTCGACAACACCTAACAGCCAACCCGCAAGCGTCACGCAGTGCATCAGCCTCAAGGGGGGCGCCGATGGTGCGCCAAATCCACCCATCCAAAAATTAAAAAGAGCTCCCGCAGGGTCATGACCTCCAGCCAGAACCCACAGGTGATGAATGGTGAAGACTGACACAGATGAGATCTACGGTTACAAAAAAAAAACACTTCAAAACCAAATTTAAACAAAGATAAAATGGGTTTTGTGTTAGAAAAAAAAACAAATATATAAAACTAACCTGGATCCCTCCCGGTTATTCTGACCCGAGAGGAACAGGCAAAAACAACTAAATAACTACAAAACTAAGTTTAGCTAAGTAAAACAATTAATATGAGGCAGCAAATGAAAAAAGAAACGATACTTATATATTTTTGTAAGTTTCTTCACTTCGGACAGATGAAGAAGAGTAGCACTCCGAGCGACCAGACCGTTCAGTCGGAGAGTAAAATCTGGGGAGGTTTGGAACATTGGCAGTTAGTACAGGGCAGCATTTGAAAAGTTGTCACATGCAGATGATTCCATCATTTGCATATGTTCCATTCTCTGGGGCAGTCCAACCCTCCAGGCTTACTGCAGAAAGTTATGAATGCCTGAGTATTACTGGGGTTAGAACAGGTTAATTACACTGTAGTTACACATCTGTTGCATGCAACTACATAGCAACTGCAAAGCAGTTACAGTGTAGTTATTAACTGACAAAGTGTAACTGAAGCCCAAGTTCACAGCAGAGTGGGAGATGGAGGGTGGGTGTCTGAATCAACGGTGAAGATGTTCAGGACGATCAACAACTACAGTGACATAATTTTCATATCGTCTTTGAGTCAGTCTTCACCAGTGATTTCCACACATGGGTCACAGTACCAAGCTTCCTAATTAAGGAGGAGCTAGTTAACCCTGAGGTTAAAGACACCTTCAGCCCTCTGTGTGGGGGAGAACTCCTAAGGGAAGGAGTGCCTCACAGACCTGTGAGGCCCGAGAATGTTCACAGTCAGACGGGAGGTACCTCCCCCGTTCCTATCTGACTCTCCAGGAGAAAACGCGAGTCCCCTGGAACTGGGAGTTTAGCACTTTATGCTAGGCAAGCCATGCCATCCGCCAAATGCAGACTCCAGTTCCCACCAGCCTGGAGGCCACCTTAGTGGCGTCATATGATGCCTTTGTCTGGTGCTTTGCTAACTCCAGGCCCTTGGCAGAAAGGCACATGCCTTGCCTAACTCTGTGTGTGGGACGGAAGCTAGTACCTATCCTAGCTGTGCCGACAGTTGCTTGTTGTAAGCTGCCAGGAGTGCCTGATCTGCCGAGATGCACATCACTATGTAAGCCGAGATGAAAACCTTTCTCCCCAATGCATCTGTCTTTGCAGAGTCCACATCAGGTCAGTCGGTCATGCAGTGGATGATAAGGACATGAATCCCCGAAGTGGCATGAGGTACTATGTCAGCAGAGCCTGTGTTTGCACAATACCATAGGTAGACGTCCCTTGGGGGCTAAATGCAGAGCGAAGGAACATCTCCAAACTGTCATGCAACATTTCTCAAAGACACTTGGCTAGGGAGGGATGACCATATGATTATTGCGTGGAGTCCCAGCTGTGTCAACAGGGTACTGTGCAAGGCAATGGTGCCAATATCCAGTGTCAGCAGTATGTTCAACAGGAATCTCTAGCACAGAGAATACTCGGAGACCAAGGACAGGTGTAGAGAAGATTCTGCACCCACTGAGGAGGATGCAGATGGGGAGGAGGCACTGGACCTGGAAGCGGATGACAGCTGGGGAACTGGACACAGTCAGCATTGGTATGGTACTGGAACAGCATACCAGCTGCACTTCCATGCTGACCCAAGGTGAGGGATCCGAGAGGACCAATGATACCCTGGAGTTCAGGCAGAGGTGGCATAGCCCCAGGAGAGAGGAAAAAGCTGAAAGCTCTAGGATCTCTGCCTAGGCTGTGGCAGTATTCGGCAGACCTCGCTCTAGGAGAGGGCATGATGAATCCATCCAAGGAAAGTCAACCTACAGAAGATAAATGACCTCGATGATGCCCATAGGGAAAAATTCTCCAGGCGAGGATGATGGAGCTGTTCAGTTCCCTTGGGGCAGCTCCAGTCCTCACAGAAAACAGGCTCAGCCACAGAGCCATGAGAGAATTCTGCAGTTCAGCTGGTCCCTGACCCTAGGCCAGTACCATCTCTAGCAATGAACTTGGGGTCAGAAAATGACCTAGTCACAGGAATTCTCCCAGCCCCATGGCCAGCATCATCCTCCGTGCTGGACCCAGTGTCTGTTCTGGCACCAACCCAAGATCTGTCCTCGCCCCCAACACTGCAAGCGGTGTCAGATGCTGGCCCAGTGCTGTTCGCCACACTGGAACCAGGAACAGACCTGGGGGCAGCGGAAGCCCCATGCCCAATGTCGGGCCCAGAACCAACACCGGAGCCAACACCGCGTTCACCGCAAAGCTCGGTGTCACACTCCTCCACAGTGCAGCAAGGGCTACTCAAGTCAGAGAGTGACACCTCCATCTCCAACAGGATGCCGCTCAGCCCCAGCATCGGTCCTTTTCCCAGTACTGCAAATGGTACCAGGAGAGAGGCCTGATGTCTCAGTCAGTACCACCCTGCTCACCGACACCGTAAATGGTGTCAGGAGTGGAGGTGGTACCAGGCCACAACACCAAGGTATCCTGCGGTGTAGATCAAGCGTATACCTTCAGCCTCACTACCGGGGACATCTGATGCCCAGGGTGTATGGACTGAGGGGGAGCTCAGCTAGCTGGCCAGAAGGAGTCAGCTGTCCATCAGTACCATCACCAAGGGGCCTACAATGCCTCGGCAGGGCGAGGTCAGGAAGAACCCTGTTCTTCCACCATATCAGAGGCACTGGGAAGGGGCCCAGAGAAAAGGCCCAAGGACCTGAGCTTGGCAGCACGGGTTCAAAGCCTGCCCCCAAAGGTGGGAATTAGACGGCCCAGTTTCAGTGAATGAAACTCCACAGTAAGGAGATCCATTTAGTGTCATCTGCAAAAAGACACATCTTCCCTTCTCGTTCCTCTGCAATGTTGCTTATAAAGATATTAAAGAGGATTGGTCCCAGTACTGATCCTTGCGGCACCCTGCTAGTCACCCTCCCTTCCTCAGAGTGAACTCAGTTTACTACCACCCTCTGTCACCTTTCCTCCAACCAATTATTTACCCAGTTTACCACTTCTGGTCCCACTCTTAGGCTGCCAGCTTGTTTATGAGTCTTCTATGTGGAAGAGTGTTGAAGGCTGTACTGAAATATAGGTAGGTCACATTCACCGCTCTACCCTGATCTACTTAACTGGTCAACCAGTCAAAGAAATCTGTAAGATTACTTAGACATAAAAAAAGGAAGGCGGACTTTTGTATGCTTCAGGACGCGCACCTTTCACCACAAGAGCATGAGAAATTAAATAAATCTGGATTTACGAAGGTGGTAGCATCCTCCTATAGAGGGGGCCGCCGTAGGGGTGTGGTAGTCCTGGTGATGGGGAAGGTTGCTTTTGAAGTTAGGGATACCCTGGTAGATGCAAAAGGTTGTCTTGCAGCCTTGAAGGGTATCTATAACGGAGAATTTATCACAATCGCCTTGATTTATGCTCCCCCTGGTTCAGACTATAGTTTTCACAGGAGAATGTATATGAGACTTATAGAGTGGGCGGAGGAGTCATTGACCATGGGACGGGGTTTGAACCTTGCATTGAATGACCATCTTGACTCCACTTCTAGAGTTAAGAGGCCAGATAGGAGAGTAGCCCTAAAGGTCAGTAAGTTAATATCCGAGGTAGGCTACATAGATGCATGGAGAGTTCACCATGGCCAAAAAAGGGACTACACCTTTTTCTCCTCGGCGCACAAGGTACACTCTAGAATAGACTACTTCTTTGTCCCCAAGGAAACCGTTTTTCAAATGCAAAATATAGAAATAGGGGAAATTTATCTTTCTGACCATGCCCCTCTGTGGATGCGGTTGCATCTGGGGCAAAGTAAGAAAAAGACCTTGTGTCGTCTTAACTTAACCCTTATTCAGGGAAAGGAAGGCCAGGAACAAGTCCGAGAAATGATTAAAGAAGCACTTGACACAAATGACACCTCGGAGGTCTCCCCATCCATTCTTTGGGACACAATAAAAGCAGTGGTGCTGGGGAAATTGATAGCAAAAGCTGCCAGACATAAAAGGGACAGAGACTCAAAGGGCAAATCTACAAACGCGGATAAGGGAACTGGAGCAATCCTTAAAAGATAAATATGATGCAACTAAAGAGAGAGAAGTTCAGGTACAACGGCGTGCTCTAAACGCCCTACTGGATTACAGGATAGAGCAAAATATGTTATATATAAAGCAGAAATATTACGAGGGGGCCCCA
Source organism: Neoceratodus forsteri (assembly GCA_016271365.2). NCBI lineage: Eukaryota > Metazoa > Chordata > Ceratodontiformes > Ceratodontidae > Neoceratodus > Neoceratodus forsteri. Next base: position 1,055,600,378 of record CM028130.1, on the reverse strand, counting down.
GGGTCTCAAGGCTGCTAGCCAGTAGATTAAGGCAACAAAAGGCCAATGCCACTATCAGGATTAAGTACCCACTTACTGGGCAACAGCTGGTAAATACAGTAGATATGGCGAACGCCTTCACAGACTATTCTAGGGAGCTCTATAGAGCGGGACCTGCACCAGAGACAGATAAACTAGTACAATTTTTAGAGAAGCTCGATCTACATCAAATGAGGAAAGATGAGGCTAACTCTCTAATTGCACTGATAACAGATTCTGAAATCATAGCCAAGATAGCTAGAATTAAAGCAGGAAAGTGTCCCGGAATGGATGGGTACCAGGACGAATTTTATAAGCTCTTCAGGAATCAGGTCACCCCTGTCTTAAACACAGTTTATAATTCACTAATGACCGAGGGTGGCATAGTCCCCCCCGTCATGGAATTATGCGGTGATCGCAGTGTTGCCTAAGCCCGCCAGGGACCCACTGCTATGTGCCTCGTATAGGCCAATCTCCATCTTAAACACAGACTATAAAATCATGGCTGGGATCATGACCAGGCAACTTCAAAATATCATCCCCCGGCTTATCCATGCTGATCAAACGGGCTTCGTCCTGGATCGACAGGTGCAGGACGGCATCTGTCGAGCTGTAAACATCCTTGAGCATGTGAAGGAGACGGGGGAGGCAGAATTGGTCATGAGCTTAGATGCAGAAAAAGCTTTTGCTAAAGTGTTATGGCCTTTCCTACAGGACGTCCTTGGTGGGCTTTGGTTTCCCGCAAGGTTTCTGCAGCCTAATAGCTAGACTTTATGCTGCACCTTACGGATGTGTAAGGGTGAACAGTCATACAGGGGGGTCATTTAAGTTAGAGAGGGGAACAAGACAGGGCTGCCCCCTGTCTCCCCTCCTCTTCGTTATTTTCGTGGAACCGTTAGCACAGGCAATCCGCTTGAACCCAGCCATATGGGGAATGGAGATGGGGGGCATGAACATAAATTAGGCCTTTACGCCGATGATGTCTTGCTGTATCTGGGTGACCCCGACCTCTCCCTTCCAGAGGTTTTCAAACAGATTCAGCAATTTACTGAAATATCTGGATACTCCCTAAACACGGCTAAGACGGAGGTTTTGACTTGTTCTTATCAAGCACTTCCAGATATTCAGAGGAAATTCCCGATGAAGTAGGGGTTAGATAAAATAAAATATTTAGGTGTATTTTTGGGAACGAACCCATCAACCCTTTTTCAGGACAATTACCCCAGCTTAATACAGGAGATAACACAAGATTATAGGAGATGGGCTCTTTTACCCTTGCATATGCACTCGCGAGTCCAATCGACTAAAATGAACATACTCCCTCGCCTCCTGTAGTTGTTCCAGAGCGTTCCTTGCATTGTCCCACAAAAAACCCTCTTATGCTGGTAAAGGCACTGATGGCATTTGTGTGGGGTGCAGAAAGACCAAGGGTTGCTAGGACTGTACTATACTTGTCAAAAGGAACAGGTGGTTTAGCAGTTCCATACCTTCCAGGATATTGGACGGCTGCGCAGATGAAAATTGCGTTGATGTGGCAGCACCCCCAATATGCCTCACACTGGAAATCGATGGAACTACAACAAATACATGAGCTCCTCTGCAAGCAATACTTTTTAACCGTCGCCTGCAGCAGTTAACTAATGTGAAGCTCTCAACAGGGGTTTTGGCGACTCTGGAGGGATGGAAAAGGGGTACTAACAAAGGGAGAACAGCTCAACACATGTGGAAATACAGGTGGTGGGCCTGGGAAGAACAATTTATTCCAGCATCCCAGGATCAATGGTTTAGAAATCAAGCATATAAAGGATTCCACTCACCATGGCAGGCACTACAGGGAGGGGCTCCTGTTTCCTTTGAGGCAGCTGTGGCCCGGTTTGATTTGAAACTAAAGGATAGATTTAAATATTACCAGATTAGTAACTGGATTCATGCCAATCTAAATAACCCAAAGGTGGTGAGGAATCAGCATCTGCCACTCCCACCATTTGAAAAAATATGGTCCTCCTCTTCTGGTAGAGGAGCGATTACTGTGCTATATAACAATTTAATAGCAGATCAGAGCCACAGCACACTCAGCATTAAAACAAGGTGGGAGGAAGAGATTGGAGAAAAAATAGAGGAAGATCTATGGGAGAAAAGTTGGGGGCTATTATGGAATACTACCTCATCTCCAACATGGAGGGAATTCATATGGAAGGCTAGGAGTCGGTACTTCCTGGTCCCTAAAACCCAGGCTAAATTCAAGAAGGGTAGTAGTCCTATTTGTTGAAGGGGATGTGGGGGACTCCGGCAGGACATCTCCACATATTATGGCAATGCCGGGCGGGCGGTCGCCGTCGGGCGAAAGGTGGATTGCTTGCTTAATCCGGGCGACCCGGCTCGAATGACCCAGTCGCTGGAGGGCTGGTCAGGAGATGGATTGAGCGTCCGCGGACTGCTCTCCTCTCCGGGGAGGGTTCGCAGCATCCGGGCGATGGGGACTCTACGGAGGCTAGGAACACCCACGCCTGCCGCCGCCAGCATTGGAGGCGGGCAGGATGTCATCGCGCCATTCACGTCCCGCCTTCCCAAAGCGGAAAAAGGGCGGTTGCGGCCACCTCCATAAACCCGCGCTGGCTTGATTAGCCCAACGCCAAGTCCTCCGACCCGATGGTCTCTGCGGGATGTTCCTCCTCCATCCCGTGCCCCGCCAAGTGGGGGTGCAAGTCACGGGCATCGGGAGGACTAGAGGCCATTTGGGGGTAGCCGGGCGGTCCGTGACTGGTTGAGAGTACCGGTGGCGGCAACCAGGTTGGTGGAAAATGTAAATAAAAAAAAAAAAAATATTATGGCAATGCCCCGAAATACGAGTTTACTAGGAAAAAATTATCAGGCATTTAAAAGCTGTCTTTGAAGGGGTGGACGAACTGGGTCCAGTACATATGATATTGGGAATTGAACCGGAGCTTTTAAAAGGTAAAGAGGTTAAATACCCCTGGTGTACACTCCATGCAGCTGCATTAAAGGTGATTACAAAACATTGGTTACAGACAATTAGCCCAACAGTAAAAGAATGGGTTAAAATAGTTACAACAACTCAGGAGATGGACAGACTAACTTATGCAATCCAACATAGACAGGCTCAATTTATTAACAGGTGGACCAGATGGGAGTTATATGCTACAAACATAGAAGTAGAATAAAGTTAATAGGCTTTTCATTACGAGAGGAGGAACACAACACACGGAGTGGGACAAAGACGAACAACGGGATAGAAACCAGATTTAAGTCAGACTGAACCCACTACAATTAACAGAAGATGAAATGTAGGAGAGATAAAGTAAGGAATCAACTAATAATACACAAGGTTAGAATCAGAGATATCCTAGAAATTAAGAAGTCTGAGTGTGTTAACTAGCTAGGAATAGACTGAGTGGTAGAAAGGGGGATGTTTTCAACAAGTAAAAGTAATAAATAGTAAGGAGGCGTTGGCAAAGGATGGCAGCAATAGAGTTTAAAGGATAAAGTTTTAAGTGTTTATAAATTTTTAAGTCTTAATAGTTATTTTATTTTTAAGTCTAAGAAACTAATGCCTTGAAGCGATAAATTTGAAAATGTCATAATGTATAATAGACTAAAAGTTTTATTTTTATTTCTCTAATGCTGGATGTTCATACAATGAGATGTAAAATATGCTATATTCTAAGTATGCTGGAAAATAAAATAAAGTTTTAAAAAAAAAAGATTACTTTGACATGATCTCCCCCTAGTGAATCCATGCTGCCTCGGCTCTTGTAAGCCACTGTATTCAAGATATTCCATAATCCTTTCTTTCAGTATCGATTCCATTAATTTCCCCACCACCTACTGTAAGTCAAGCTGACTGGTCTGTAACTGCCAGCCTCCTCCCTGCTCCCACTTTTGTGAAGTGATATCACCAGCAGAAAGTGGGAGGTGGTCTAGCCTCTGTACAGATTGCTGGTAAGATCCCACCTAGAGTATTGTGTCCAGTTCTTGAGACCACATTTCTGGAAGGACATAGAGTGGCGGTGGTCCAGAGGAGGGCAACCAAAATGGTACAGTGTCTGCATCAAAAGCTCTATGAGGAGGGACTAAAGGTCCTCAATATGTACATCCTGGCACAGAGGACAGAGAGGGGAGATATTTAAATACCCCACTGGGTAAATAAGGTACAGGAAGGAAGTATTTTTCAGAAGAAAATGTGCTCAAGAACAAGGGGAAATGCTATGAAGCTAGAGTGTGGTAAATTCAGGACAGATGTGAGGAAGCACTTCTTCACAGAAAGAGTGGTGGATTCCTGAAACAGCCTTCCAGTGGAGACGGTGGGGCCAAAAACAGTGGCGAGGTTCAAGAATGCATGGGATAAGCACAAGGGAATCATAGTGGAAAAGAAGGGGGAGGCACAAAGTGCTCTAGATCGGGCACAGTCTGTGGTAATAGTGCAGGTAGGGAGAAATGGGCAGACTGGATGGGCCAAGCATTCCTTATCTGCTGTCAAATTCTTTGTTTCCATGTTTGTATCCTCTGAAGGCCTAGGAGGACAGCCAGTTTCTTGATCAGAGAACCATATGGTTCCAAAAGTTTCCCTTCCTCCTCAACTTCTTACTATAATTTTTCTTTTACCACAGGCATCTGGTATGGAATCGGAGCCTGGGGAGGGGGCGCAGGCATATTAATGAACTTTCCCATAGTCTGGAATGCTGCAAAAATGCCATGTCTTTCTCATGTCCTCTGTTGACAGCATTTGTTTCGAGTTAGCTGTCTTCTTCCCTTTTTCAGGAGGAGTGACAGGGATTTTTTTTTTTTTTCAGCAGGCACGGTTTACCTTGGCTGCTAAGAGGCTCTTTTATTTGTATTGGACTTATGCGTCCCCCTTTCAGACACCCTGGTCTCTGTACCATCATTTGCAGCTTTATCTTTCTTTTCCATCCCCTCTGACAGGGACTGCTGCTTACTTTGAGGGGCAGGACCTTTATCTGACCCTTTAGGTGACATAGAGGCGGACTGAGAAGCCATGAGATCTTCTCTTTTTTTAGCCATTTTCTTTTGTGTTTTAGGGCAAAACATTTTAGAGATCACACTTTACCATCTTGTGATATGGACCCAGGCACCTTAGACAAAGCTCATAGCAGTCTGCCTTTGCCAGGATCTGAAAAGAAAAAAATACTCACCATAGTAATGTTGTTTCTTCTAATGGAGTCTTGCTATATTCTGACAAATGCAGTATGACCGACCGGTTCAGCTGCCCCGGAGAACAAAGAGTTAAACTCTATGCAAATGCACAGAACGTTGAGCTCAAGCTGTTTTCAAACCACTGTCCTCGGTACATTCTAGTAACTCGTCAGATTCTTATGAAGCTTACTAATAACAGAGATATATGGAAATCTGTAACCAGACATAAGCACCCCCAGGGGCAAACACAACAACTAAATAGGGCATGGAGAAGACTCAAGTCACTGATGCCCAAGAAAAACTCACTACCCACTGGTGGGTGAATGAAACATCACTGAAGTGCAGAGAACCACTCTTTTCCCCAGGCTCTGGAGTGGAGGCAGGGTGGGAGGTCAGAATACAGCAAGACTCCATTAGAAGAAACATTACTATGGTGAGTAATTTTTTCTTCAAACATGAAGTCTTGCTGTATTCTGACAAATGCAGACTACAAAGCAGTGCCCCATGGAGGTGGGCACAGAACCCACTTGGGAAATAGGCTCTGCAACACTGCTGTGCCAAACTTGGCATCACTCCTGGCCTGGGTGTCCAGGCAGTAGTGCTTCGTGAATGTGTGGACAGTCTTTCAGGTGGCTGCTTTACAGATGTCCAGCAAGGGGACATCTCTGGCAGCTGCCACAGAGGCAGCAGTCCCCCTAGTGGAATGGGCCCTCAGACCCACAGGTAGATCCTTCCCCAGTTTGCCGTAGCAGAACTGGATGCAAGCCACAATCCATCGCTTACCCATCGCAGCTCATCACCAAACCCACACGGAGGAACCACAAAACAGGCAAAAACACCCATATCAACTGGATCCTCTCCAACTCCCCCTCTTGGATAGCGGTTATCACAGTACTGCCTGATACCCTTAGTGACCACTCCCCTATCACCCTCAGATGGTCCAATTAAAAAAAAAAAAAAAAAACGCCCATCACAATCAAGAGCAGGGTCCTCCGCAAAGGTCAACTAGGGTCTCTCAAATCTGCCCTCTTCCACTTGGACTGGTCACCCATAGATGTGCTGCCTAACTTAGACCTCACCTTAAAGTTCTTCACTGATGGGTTCAACCAAGTCTGTGATACATATGCCCCAGTGAAAAAGAGGAAAGCCCGTGGCTGCAATAATGGTTGGATCTCGCGCGAGCTCCTAGCCCTGATGCGAGAAAGGGACAACCTGTGGTCAAAAGCCAGGTTCTCTGGAAACAAGCACGATTACCAGTCCTACAGGGCCACCAGAAACAGATGTACTATGCTCATCAGGCAGGCCAAAGCAAGTTACCACAAGGAGCAGCTTAACAATAGTTGGGGCGATGGCAAGAGGTTCTGGGAGAGTATAAAAAACCTACTTGGGAAAGAGGAGAAAATTCACCCAAGCCAACTCCTCATCAATGGCACCCCCTCATCTGACCCACAATTAATTGCGGAATCTTTCAACTCAGCATTTACTGACCTCTGCGCAGTCCTTACCCCTTCCTACCTACACCCCACGACAGCCAAACCACCCGCCGACACCCCCACCTGCAACCTCCCAAAATTCTACTTCAGGAAGGTGACAACAAAGGAGGCCCTGGCATACGTCAAAAAAGTCCTCGGGAAAACCAGAATGGGAAGTGCTGGTGTGGACATGAAACTGGTCTCTCTCACATTAGACATACTTATTGTCCCAATCACCAAACAATTCAACAAATTGCTCTCCCTAACAAAATTCCCCGATGTCTGGAACAAACTCTGGTGACACCGGTCCACAAGAGTGGGGACAGGTCCTGCATAGTAAATTACAGACACATCTCCATCCTCTCCCCCCTCTCTAAGGCACTGGAAAAGATTGCAGCGGACCAACTCACCAATTACCTCAATAAATACCAACTACTGTGCCCCAACCAACACGGATTTAGGCAAAACCACAGCACTACAACTGCCCTGGTGAAATATGCTGAATAAGTTCAGAATGCTATGGATGAAGGCAAACTAGTCGGGTCTGTGTTCATAGACCTAACAAAGGCCTTCAACACTGTGAACCATGCCCTCCTCCAGGAGCAGCTACAAAGCCTGGGTGTGGCTGCCAATGTGACACAGTGGTTCCAGGACTATCTTACCAACCGTACACAGAGGGTTAGAATTGATCGCACAGTTGCCAGGCCCTAGTAACATCACATTGGGAGTCATCCCCCACCCCGGGTCAATCCTGGGACCACTGCTTTTCAGCACTTTCCTAAATGATCTACCGAAGGCCTGCAATGCCCAAATCATCCTTTACACAGATGACGCGGTCGTTCTCTGCAGCAACTGATGTATTGAGACCTTACAATCAGATCTGCAGACATCATTTCACCAACTTGAGGATTGGTTCAGCAAACACATACTGCTTCTCAACTTTAAGAAAACCAAGATAATGCTCCTCTCCAGCCCACAGCTCAAAAAATGATACCCCACCCTCTCCATCTCAAACAATGAACATGCACCGTTGGGGCAAGTGGACTGCTTCAAATATCTGGGGATCACCCTTGATGACACTCTCTCTTATGCAAATCACAAACCATGTGGTTAAGACAATCAACTCCAAGCTAGGAGTGCTCTACAGACACAGGAAGTACCTCACGCCTGACGCCCTACACCTTGCAGTCTCTAGCTCTATATAAACTACAATAGACTATGGACTCGTCTACGGAGGAGCCACAGATATGGCCTTAAAAAGGGTGCACATAGCCCTTAAGGCATGCAGACTCATCCTCTCCGCAGACCGCCTTACGCACACCTGCATACTCTATGAGCGGATGAACTGGCTACCACTGGGATGCAGAATAAAGTTTGAATCCTGCCTGCCTGGCAAAAAGGCTCTCCTGGGGAAGGCTCCACGATGCAGAACCGATATCCTCTCTAGGACCTGCTCGGAGTATAGTACTTGTGGCAGGAAGAAGGGGGCACACTCAGTCCCCTTCCAAAAACCAGCACTTGGGCAGCACACTTTCTCATACAGAGTGCCTCTCTAGCTCAATGAATTTCCAAAACTTGCCTCAGCCTCATCAGTGTACCACAATTCAAAATACAAACTCAAGCACTACCTTACCTCAAGCTCGACCTGTGATTGTTCCCTGAATGCCTAACACCACCCTCCCCACCCAGCAGCTCACCATAAGTGGCCCCCTGGGCCTCTCCCTCCCCCCTGACATACCCTCAGCTACCAGACAAAGCCTCTTACTCAAGGCTGCTCCTCATCCACCCCCCACAAGACCTTATCTGACACCTTCCACCCACTAGGGGGTACTCTCTTTCTTCCTCCATCCATCCACCTGCTCTTGCACTGGGGCCTGGAGAAATCCTCCGCATACCTGCCCAGTATCCTGCCCATTAGCCCCTCTAACTAGATATACAATGTGTACTTGGGTATGATTATGTCCCATCTCTTCTGCACAATGAAGCAATGTATTGTTTTATATGTCTGTACCAGGCATACAGACATTTCGTCACGTCTTTTTTCGCCGTGGTCAAGCTGTTGCGGGCATAATGCCGTATCTCAGAATTGCCACCAGCATAGTGGTCGCAGCCAAATGGTAGATGCAGCAACCGGCTTCTTGCGACGTTTTTAACAGCGACTTTCTTGTATGTGTGTACAATCTTAACATCTTACCTTTTCTTCCTCTACGACATTCATTCTGCATAGTGTCCACGTTACCACTACCCATGTTGATGACGACATCTGAAGCATTGATAGGGTAGTGATCTTAAAGGCGCCTACCACAAACAATTAAACCATGCAGCTTAAACAGGTTGTTTAAACTGCTACACGACAATACAAAAGGAGAATGGTACAGTACGTACCCATTCTAGTTTTGTATGCCAAGAATAATGGAGTATGTGCAATCTCAAAAGGGAAGCAGAAACTGTGCTTCCAAAACTACTTGTATATGAAAGAAAAGGACGGTAGTGATGGCAAAATCATATGGCGATGTGAGCAGAGAACATGCAGACAGAACGCACTCTGTTGGAGATAAAGTTTCGAAGGAGCCCACCGACCACAATCATGCACCACAGCATGGTCGTGTGGAAGTTATTAATGCCAGAAGCAACATGAAGCATAAGGCATGCGAGTCGGAGGAATCCACCCACAATGTGGTGTATTAGGCACTTCAAGATGTGGCTATAAGCCATGCGCACTTATTGCCAAACGTGGAAACACTAAGACGTGATGTCTGGAGACATAGGCAGAATGGGGGGGCCAATGACACAGAAATTAAACAGTACGCATTAACAGTTAGCAACGAACCCTTTTTAAGAATTAACGAGGATGACATAATTATCTTTGCAAGTGACAGTGACCTCAAAATTCTAAACGAGCAGCCGCATTGGTTCTGTGATGGAACATTTAGTGTGGCTCCCACTGAGGATGATCAGACGTATACTGTGCACGCCCTTGTACAGGGCGTTAACAGGCCGTGTGTTTATGCACTTCTGCCTGGCCATAGTGAGTGCTTGTACAAAACATTCTTTTGCCACCTGAAAGAACTGTTGGGAGGCAAGATGAGTCCCGTCTCAATAATGACGGACTTTGAAATATCTGCCATTAATGTATTGCGGCAGATGGTCCCTATAGCTGAGCTCGCAGGCTGTAATTTCCATCTTGGCAAGCTATCTGGAGACGGGTTCAACATGAAGGGCTTCAGCAAAGATATGTGCTAGATGAAAAGTTTGCACATAAAGTCAGATGTCTGCTGGGATTAGCATTCATGCCCGAAGATATGGTGGAGAACAATTTCAAGTCCTGCAGGACGACAAGGAGTATGATGACCTGCAATGTCTATTCGATTATTTCTAGGACACATACATTGCTAGGCTGTCAAGGAACAGAAAAAACAGGAGACAGTCTAGGTTTCCAATAGGATTTTGGAACCAACATTCTAGGGTTACTAATGAACTGCCGAGTAGCAACAATGCAACAGAAGCCTGGCATAGGGCTTTCTCACACACAGTGTGCGTAAGCCATCCAACACGAGCTAAGCTTGCTTGAAAGCTTCAGCAGGAACAGCACGCTGTGGCACTGCAAAGGCGGCAGCTGGATCTGGGGCAACAGCCACCTCGTAAGAACATCAAAATTTTGAAGGCACTATGTAAGGACACAGCAAACAGAGAACCTAAACAATATCTGCTAGACATTGCCACTGTTATTGAAATTAATGTTGCCGGATGCTGTTAACATTTGCACACTGCAGCCATTATAAACATAAATGTAATCACACATTTTGCACATTGCGACACTTGCACACTGATGTTATTATAATGCCAAACGTTTGCTAATTGTGACCTCCCATTTTGCACATTGCCACATTTGCACACTGCTTCCCCATACTATAATACTGCACTACTTAAAAGCACTGTGTTTTTAAATTATTTATTAGAGTCTTTTAAATATCATTTTAAAGTAGCGCTTACTCACATTGTTTTTAAAACCCCCCCCTTTTTTTTTTTTACATAGCTTAGTTTGACATTGTGCATGGTTTTAAATTTTTGTGAACAATAAAGTTTGTTTGAGAAGCTAATCCTGCGTTACGTCATCACTGTTGGCTGTGTTTTAATCCAAGCTTTACTAGTTGGCCCACTCGAAGGATATTGCAACCTTTTGTCTGGTAAGAAATCCTGTTTTCCACATATTGTCCTGCAACTATTTATACTGTACTTGCGACTAAAACTGTAACAAGCATTTGTCCATGCAACTAAAATACCTCAATCTGCTGTCTGCGACCAAATGTCCGGGAACGTAAAGCCCATACATGCTGTACCATGTATTGTAATTGTATAACTATTGTAACTTGCCCAGATGTCTTAGTAATCTAGTTCTGATGTACGTTTCTGACGAGGAACCTTTGTAAAAGAGCTCATGCTCAAAAGTTGTTTCCGAATGTCTTAAATAAATAAATAAAAATCTGGCTATTGTCCTCTTTGTGGCTGGCCTGCCTCTCCCCTCCTCACCATAGATAAGGAACAGTTGGGAACAGTCCTTTCTATGGTCCTTTGTCCTGTCTACGTAGTAGCTAATGGCTCTCTTTACTTCCAGACTGTGAAGCCTGCGTTCACCTGAGCTGGAATGGTCTGTGAAGAACACAGGCAGTGTGATGGACTGATTGAGATGGAAGTCAGAGACCACTTTGGGGAGGAACTTACTATTAGTTCAGAGGACAATCTTGTCTCTGTGGGGGGCAATGTAGCTGGGCTCCACTGACAATGCCTGGAGCTCACTGATCCTTCTGGCAGAAGTGATAGCCACTAGAAATAGTCTTCCAAGTTAGAAACTTGAGTCCTGCTGAAGACATGGGTTCAAAGGGAGGCTGCATAAGCTGACCTATGCATATATTACAATCCCATGCTGGGGTAGGTTCCCTGTGAGGAGGATGAAGGTGGAGCAACCACTTAAAGAATTTCTTGAAAATGGGATGTGCAGCCAGGGAAGGGCCCTTCCCTGCTGACAGGTAGGCAGAGACAGCTGCCAAATGCACCTTCAAGGTAGATGACTGTAAGCCTAGTGACCGGAGGTGTACCAGATAATCCAAGAGCACTGGAAGCCCAGCCTGCTGTGGATCCGGGTCCTGTTGGGAGCACCACATGGAAAACCTCTTCCACTTCGAGAAGTAGGTTTTCTAGTGGAAGGCTTCCTGAACCCCCTCAGGATGTCCAGAACACCCTCAGAGAGATGCAGGCCTGCACACTCTAAGTCTTCAAGAACCAAGCCTTGAGTCATAGGGACTCGAGGCTGGGGTAGAGGATCCTCCCTCGAGAGGATGTCAGCAGATTGTGCCTCTTGGGGAGGCAAATTGGGCTGGCCACTGACAGAGACAGTAGCACTGAATACCATGGTTGCCTGGCCCAATCTGGGGCTATCAGAATCATGGTAGCAGGCTGAGATTTCAGTTTGACTAGGACCCTGGAAATCAGGGGAAAGGGGGGGGAAGGCATACAGGAACCTGTTTGACCAATCCAACAGCAGGGCCTCCAGTAGCATGAGCCCCAAGCCGGAGGTCTGCAACAGTACAGGGGAAGCTGGTGGTTATCCGGTGCCTCGAAGAGATCCATCTCTGGCACTCCACACCTCCTGAATACTGACAGGAGGACTTGCCTGTTCAAGGCACATTTGTGATGGCCCTGGCTGATTCTGCTGAGAGCATCTGCTAGGACATTGTCCTTCCCTGGCAAGTGGACTGCTGACAGGGAGATGTTCAGGGAGTAGGCCAGACTCCAAATCCTCATGGACTCTGTGCACAGCAGTGAGGACCTTGTTCCCCCATTTGTTGATGTAATACATGGCAGTGGTGTTGCCTGTCCTGACTTGCATTACTTTGCCCTGTAATAATTTGGCAAATGCCTGAATTAATAGGAACCATGCCCTATGCTCCAGGAGGTTGATATGCAACAAAGACTCCTGGCGAAGCCAAGTTCCATGAGCTGTGTGCTCCCCAAGGTGAGCACCCCAGCCCAGTAGTGAAGCCATCTGTTGTCAGCACCAGAGAGGGGGCCTGTTGAAGAAAGGGAACCCCCGCTCTGAGGTTGCTCATGTCCTGCCACCACTGGAGAGTGTGCAGTAAGATGGGAGACACTGGAATCAATTTGGACAAGGAATCCTTCTTCTGGGACCAGAAGGATCTTAGATGGAACTGAATGTCCCTCATCTAGAACCTGGCCCCTGGGACCACTGCTGTGGTGGAGGCCATTTGTCTTAGGAGTTGCAAGAAGCATCTTGCTGGGTGAGGGACTCTAAGGTGGAAGTACTCTGCAAGCTCGACGAGGGCTTGTGCCCTCCCTGGAGGCAGAAAGGCCCTTGCCTTGATGGTGTCCAGTTCTGCCCCTATGAAGTCCAGAACCTGACCGGGTGTCAAGACTGATTTTCTGAGATTCACCAGGAAACCTAGAGCTCCAAGGCTTCCTTAATTAGCTGGGGGGACTGACCCACCAGCAGCCAATCGTCCAGGTAGGGGGTAAACAGAGACCCCTTTCTTTCTTAGGTATGCCACTACCACTGCTAGGCACTTTGTAAACACCCTTGGTGCAGAGGTCAGCCCGAAAGGCATGGCCCTGAACTGGTAGTGGCCTGAAGGTAGCCGAAATCTGAGGTATCTTCTGTGGGACTTCCTGATGGGAATGTGAAAATAGACATCCTTTAGATCCAAGCATGCCAGCCAGTCACCTTGCCTGAGGGTAAGTGGGATTGTAGCCAGAGTGGTTATTTTGAACCTTAGCTTTGTGAGATGTTTGTTCAAGTATCTGAGATCTAGAATGGGCCGCGACTCCCAATTTTTCTTTAAGGAGAGGAAGTACCGGGAGTACAACCCCTTCTGCCTGTGCTAAGAAGGCACGGGCTCCATTGCCTTTGAGAGAAGTAGAGTGGAAATCTCTGCCTCCAACAAGGCTGTTTCTGAAGGGTTGGCAGGTTTGCAAGCTCTTGCTCCCATTTTTGGAACAGTTTGAAACTGAGAGCAAGGCCCTGGCTCACTATCTCCAGGACCCATCTGTCTGAAGTGATGGATTGCCAGACCTGGAGGTAGTGGGCAAGCCTGCCCCCTACAGGGATTGGGAAGGTGGCCTGAGCAGACTTCTCAGGGTGTCTTCTTAGTACGGGTAGAGGACTGGGAGGTGGAACCAGCACGGCCAGTACCTATCCTGCCCCTTCCCCTGAAGAAACCCATGGGTTGCTGGAAAGAGGAGAAAGCTTGGGCCTGATGGAAGGGCCTGGAATATGGCCTACCCCTGCCCCCTCTGGCCTGCTGTCTCTGAGGAGTGGCAGACTTTTCTTTGGCAGAAGCACTTTTGTATGCCACCCTGTACTCATTCATTTTTTTCATGTAGGCTTCTGTCTGTTCCACAAGCAATGAGTTCTGAGTGAGGAGAAAGTCCAAGGCATCATTCTGTGTATCCTGGGAGAGATTAGTACATCTCAACCAGGAAAAACACCTGAGGGAGATGGCAGAAGCCATAGCCTGAGATGCTGCATCGCTGGAGTCCAAAGCCATGTGCAACTAGGACCTGGATGCCTGTACCCCCTTGCTGACCAGCTCTTGAAGGTCTGCTGCCAGCTCAGGGGAGCCTTCTGAGCCAGCCGCCCAACAGATAACCAGAGGGACTTCTGAAATCTGGAGGCACGGGCCATATAAGAAGCCTGTCTTATGCCCAAGGAGGATGCCAAATAAGTCTTTTTGGCAAGGGAATCAATCTTCCTTGAATCATTGTCAGGGGCGTGGGAAGCCAGGGGAATGCCAGCCTTTTCACAGACTGCAGCCTGAACCACCCCCACATGGCTGCAGTGACTGACCAAGAATACTGTGCCATTGCCAACCAGGACATATCTTCTGTCCATCTTTTTGTCAAGAGGAGGAATAGAACTAGGAGTCTGGAGAATCCTTAGAGTCTGTCTTTTATGGGACTTATGGATAGGGATCAAGAGTCCCTGGGAAACAGGGAGAGCCATCATCTCCCTGTAGTCCTCCTCTTCATCCTTCTCCTGCCTGGCTTCCTGGACAGACCGTTGCAGGGTCTCTGCTATCTACCTCGTGAAGGAAAAGTTACAGGTAGCCCTTTAGTGGAGTGAGGAGGAGATTTGTACTGTGGATGCTCAGGCTCGATGGATTCACTCTCATCCTCTTCTTCCTCATAATTATTACACTCTGACCCATAGTATTCCTCAGGGTCCAAGGGACCTGAGGGATTCAAACCAGCAGACACCTGAACCGGTGGCTGCCCAAACAGTCACTGAGCTGGTTCACCCCAACTGGACTGCAGTGACTGTACAATGCGAATGAATGGCCTTCGCAATCTCCTCGGCAGTTGGAACCACAACTGCTTGTTTGTGCGGTTCCTAACCACTTTTCTTAGATTTTTTTGACGGCGTGGAATCCAGAATGGACTCCACCTGTTTCTTACCCGATGAAGGTTCACCTTGACCGGAGGGGTCGGTAACTGGTTCAGACGGTTCGATTGAACCGGGCTGAACCTCCTAAGAAGATTTTTCCATTCTCTGCCTCAGTTTACACAGTCTTCTGTCGAGGTTAGATTGGGGGAAGTTTTTGCAAATCTTGCAGTCTGATTGCAAGTGGTTGAAACCCATGCAATACAGACAAATCAAATGCAGATCAGTTTTGGCAAACTGCTCCCCTCACTCGGTACAACACTGAAACCCTGTGGGACCGTTTTTTGTCTTGGGTTTCTGTGACATAACCCTTCAAAATTTAGCACTTAACCCAATGGCTTAGTTAGGCCGGTTAAGCAACGCCCAATTTGAATTCATCTGTAGTTGGCTTAGTCAGGCCCAGATAAGTTATTTTATTTATTTATTTATTTTTAATTACCCCTGGTGGCTTAGTTAGGCCAGGTAAAGAAGAGAGGCAAAGTTTTGACAGACCAATGGTTTAGCGCTGGAAGAAAAAACTGAGAAGAAAAACTCAGTTTTAGTCAAAACTTTGAACCGTATCCCAAATAATAGTAAAAACAATAACTTTACCTACCTCTTAAGGAGAAGTAAAAAATTTGGTTCCCTCACGGTCGACGGAACGATCAGAAACCGAAGACTTACCCAACCGAGAAAATCTACACTATACCGAAGAACAGAGGCTTGAACTAAACAACTTAATAAACGGTGGTTAAAAAAAATGAAGAAAACACACTTCAACCGAAGCAGAAGAGGAGCCATCTCCGAGGCGTCTTCACTGGTGAGCGGAGTAAAGAATCTGATCAGTTACTATAACATACCAAGGACAGTGGTTTGAAAACCGAGCTCAAGCTCAATATTTTATGCATTTGCATAGAGTTTGACTCTTTGTTCTCTGGGGCAGCTGAACCGGTCGGTCATACTGAATTTGTCAGAATACAGCAAGACTTCATATTGTTTGAACAAATGGTACAATGTTTAAAGTCTGTAGGTCCTGTTATCTTTTTAGGTCAGTCAGCCATGCCAAAGACTGAAGACCAAAGAGAACTTCACCAGTTGCCAATCAGTAAAAAAGGCAAAAGGCTAATTTGAAAGCAAGCTAAATATGTTTAAACAAGTTTTTTTTTTTTTTTTTTTTAAATACAGTTTGTGGTTTGGTTTCTTTAAAAAGGAACCACTCATGTTTCTCACCTCAGGAAGTAGTCAAGTAAATAATTTGAAGAAAAAACAGTCTTTGTTCCCTCTAACACAGAACCAAGTATTAACTAGTCAAAAACCGCTAAAGCGGTTATAAAAAAAAAAAAAAATTAGTAAAACAGACAAATCCAGTGGTTCACTAAAGGTGGGAACCTCGCTGAGTATGGGCCTTCTCTAGAACCTGGGAACCAATCTGTAACCGGAGAAACTGCTAGATTTAAGAAATATTGTAAAGGATACCCTAAGCTAACAGAGAGTAGTGAGAAATAACCAACTTAACTAAAGAGATACTTCAATAAAAATAAATTAACTGCAGACCAACCAGAAAGTTGAGCAGTACTTTGGAATGACTGCCCTCTTCAGCAGACAAATCCAACGTTAGGGGGAAGGGTGGAACGTGACCACAGAGCAGAGTCTGAACTTGATTTTAATTCAATGTTCCATAATTAGCCTAAGTTCCAGCCCCAGGGCAGTGCATTCCTGGCGAGTGACTGCACTTTGTGACTACACTGATGGATTCTTGGTTTTAGAAGAAAAAGTTATTCACCACAGTGATATTGTTTCTTCCAAAGGGTTCTCTCACCAATTCCACTGGAATTAGCAGCCCTGGAGCAATAAGAATGTTATGCAAATTATAGAATTTAGAATGAAATTCAAACTCGGTTGTGTAGTCATGCTCACCCCTGCACTCCAACGTCAGATTTCTTTCTAAAGCTACAGTGAGCAGTGATGACTAAAACAATATTACTACAGTGATTCATTTTTTTCTTCTAACTCCAGGAATCCCTCACTTAAGTTAAACAAGTGCAGACTCCACAGCAGTACCTTGGAAGGATGGGTAAAGAACCTACTTATGTAAAAGGTTCTGCAAGATAACAGTGTCAAAACTAACATCCCATCTGGACTGTATGTGTAGACAGTAATGCTTTACGAAAGTGTGCAATGTTTTCCAGGTAGCTGCTTTACAAATCTCTTGCAGGGGGATAACCCTTGATGCTGCCACAGAGGCAAAAGTGCCTCTTATAGAATGTGCCCTGAGCCCGCTTGGAGGCAGTTTGCCAGTTCTGTCATAAAAGAACAGTACAAAAGATACTATCCAGTGAGAAACTGTTCTCTTGGATGCTGGTTTGTGCTTCCCCTCTTCCTCAGTTCATTTCATTTTTATTTTGTTATGCTGGAAGGCATGTGAGCACGTCTGCCCATTTTTACAAGCGTCCAGTCATGAACAACAAAACATAGGAACAAAAATATGAAGAGATAGGCAACACAAGAGAGCAACAAACAGAATATACACGGTGGGGGAAGATGCAATCAAAGCATGCACATGGTTACTGCAGCAACTTTAAAACACATTGAAAGTAGGAAATCCTGTGAACCTATTTACAAAGTGATGGAGGAGATGCATCCAAAGTAGCTGTAAAAATAATTCAGAGTAAACGTGAAAGGGAAGAATGTGAATTGGTGAGGTAGGTATTGTTAAGAGCAAGTACAGACAGATTTAGCCAAGAGGTGAAGTTTCAGGTTAAGTTTGAAAATCCCTAGGGATGGACACTGAATGAGAGAGTCAGGGAGGCTGTTGAAGAGTCTAGAGCCCCTGGAGGCTAGGGATTGCAGTCCTTGGGTAGTGTGACAGAAAGGCGATGAGGAGTGGTGAGGGGTAGATCTAGTGGTATGAGCACTGATGGGCTTCTGAAAGCCTGAGACGATGCAGTTAGGGAGCAGTTCCTGGAGAACTTTAAAGGTCAGAATGTTATGGTTAAACAGGTCTTCAAATGATAGACACTTAGCAGCCTTGGATCTCAACTTACTGAGAGTCTTCTGGGATAGAGAGGAGGAGTCAATAACAGATCTGTAATCGAGGAGGGAAAGCAGGAAGCTATTTGTGACCAGAGTCCTGGTTTTGGGAATGAGGAATAGATTAACTCGATACCAAGCCTTTGGTATATTTTTTTTGATGAGTTGAGTAATGTGGAATTTGTAAGACAGGTAGCGGTCAAGGTGGATAGAAACACAGAATTTGATGGCAGATAAGGACCGCTTGGCCCACCCAGTCTGCCCATTTCCCTACCTACTGGATAAGCTGCAGATCCTAGTTAACCAGCAGCCTACTTCTTCCTACCCCCACCCCCTAGAATGGCCTTATGACTGTCCCATGCATGCTTGAATTCCACCACTGTTTTTTGACTCCACAACCTCCTCCAGAAGGCCGTTCCATGCATCCACAACCCTCTCTGTGAAAAAATACTTCCTTACATTACCTCTGAGCCGCCCTCTATCTTTAAATTGTGCCCCCTTGTTCTTGCACACCTCTTTTTTTGAAAGATGCTACCCTCTTGGACTTTGTTGATTCCCTTGAGGTACTTGAACGTTTATATCATGTCTCCCCCTCTCCCTCCTTTCCTCGAGGCTATACATATTAAGCTCCTTTAGTCTCTCTCTTCATATGTCTTCCGGTGCAGACCCTGCACCATTTTAGTTGCCCTCCTCTGGACAGCTTCCATCCTGTCTATGTCTTTGCGGAGATTGGGTCTCCAGAACTGCACGCAGCACTCCAGATGGGGTTTGACCAGCTGTCTGTACAGAGGGATAATAACTTCCTGTTTTCTACTGGTGATGCCTCTCCCTATGCATCCCAGTATCCCCCCAGCCCTCCTTGCTGCCCTCTCACATTGCTTGCCCACCTTTAGGTCATCTGATATGACTACCCCAGGTCCCTTTCCATTTTGTTGTTGTTAGTATCTCACCCCCCATTGTGTACTCTCCCTGGGTTTTTGTTTCCCATGTGCATTACCTTGCACTTCTTAGCATTGAATCTAAGCTGCCATACATTTGACCATTCCTCTAACCTTGCCAAGTCCCTTCTCATCCTTTCCACCCCACCTTGTGCATCAACTCTGTTGCAGATCTTTGTGTCATCTGCAAAGAGACATACTTTTCCTTCCAGTCCCTCTGCAATGTCACTTATAAAGACATTGAAGAGGACCGGTCCTAATACTGAACCCTGCGGTACCCCACTAGTAACCCCCCTTTCTTCTGAATGGACTCCATTTACTATTATTCTCTGTGTCCTATTCTCCAGCCAATTCTTTATCCAGGCTGTCATCTTGGGACCCACTCCCAGGCTGGCTAACTTGTATATTAATCTTTTATGTGGGACTGTGTCAAATGCCTTGCTAAAGTCTAGGTAGGCCATGTCCACAGCCCCTCCCTGATCTACTACTTTGGTCACCCAGTCAAAGAAATCTATCAGATTCGTCTGGCATGACCTTCCCGCTGTGAATCCATACTGCCTAGGGTCCTGTGCCCCTCTGGCCTCTAGAAACTCGACAATTCTTTCCTTCAGAAGTGATTCCATCATTTCCCTATCACTGAGAGGTTAAACTAACAGGTCTGTAGTTTCCTGCTTCTGCCTTGCTCCCACTTTTGTGAAGGGGAATCACATCTGCCCTCCCACAGTCCTCGGGTACCACCCATCCTCCCATGATTTGTTAAAGAGGGTAGTCAGTGGTGTCACTAGTTCTACCCTTAGTTCTTTTAGAATTCTGGGATGAATCCCATCAGGCCCCATTGTTTTGTCCACCTTCAGTTTTAAGAGTTCTTTCATAACCCTTTCTTCTGTAAATGGGCTGGTATCAACTTCTGTATCCAGAGTGTTTCTACTGTTTGTTTTAGGTACCTCCCCCTCTTCATTTGTAAATACTGAGCAAAAATATTTGTTTAGTATCTGTGCCTTTTCACAGTCTCCTCTGCCCACCCTCCCTCCCTTTATTAAGCCCTCACTATCCTCCCTTGGTCTTCCTTCGCTCCCTGATGAACCTATAAAAGGTTTTATCCCCTTCTTAACTGAGTTGGCTATCTTTTCCTTGGTTTGGGCTTTGCTGTTCTGACTGCCTTCCCAGCTTCCTTTGCTTTAACTGATACAGTTCTCTGTCCTGCTCCTTCTGCGATTCCTTGTACTTCCTGAATGTTTTCTTTCTCTTGAACCTTCCTGCCACTTCCTTTGAGAACCATAGTGGTTTCTTACATCGTTTGTTTTATTTGCTTCACACAAAGGCTCGTTACCTCTGTGATGGCAGTTTTATATTCTCCATTGTTCTTCCACCCTCCTTCCTGCCCATTTGCTAGTGCATTCCTTAGGCACTCACCCATTTTGGCAAAGTCAGCCCTCTCCTAAAGTCCAGTACTTTTGCCTTTGTATGGCTTGACTCTATTGTTGTGTTTATTATGAACCATATTGTTCGATGGTCGCTAGTTCCCAGATGGCTACCCACTTCTACATCTGTGATCCTCTCTCCATCTCCATTTGAGAGAACCAGGTCTAAGATTGCTCCCTCTTGAGTGGGCTCCAATACTAGTTGTCTAAGGCATGCCCCCTGCAGGGCATCTAGAATAACCCCACTCTTTGATGTGACTGTTGCAACTGCACTCCAGTTAACATCTGGCATATTCAGATCACCCATCAGCAATATCTCCCCTTTTTCTGCCATTCTAAGTATACTTTCTATCATTTCTTTGTCCATTTCCTTCCCCTGAGAAGGGGGTCTGTATACAACCCCTGTGCGGATTGTGGTGCCATTGCCTGTCTCCAAATTTACCCACAGTGCTTCTTCTCCTCCCTGTTTACCATTTTGTTCTGTTGCTTTTAATCCTTCACTTATGTAAAGAGCTGCTACTCCTCCTCTTTTACCCTCCCTGTCCCTCCTGTAGATAGTGTATCTAGGAAAAAAGTACAGTTACGTAAGAACTTACTGTAACAGTAGATCTTCGAGAGGAGCTCTTGCAGCAGGCTATCACAATTAGGACTATGCTGCAGGCACTAGGACCTTCCGGAAAACTTCTCAGCCAGCAATACCCAGCAGGGACCGCCTCCGACGTCGGCTCCACCCTGGCGTCAGATCTGGTGTAAAAGGGGGCGGACCCAGCTCCACCCCAGTTCCCCCGCCGAGAACGAGTCCTGACAGGAGAATGGAGCGAAGCACGAAGATGGAAATCTGCACACCTCCGAGTGGGAAGGAGGGTGGGAAAGTAACGGTTGCTGCAAGAGCTCCTCTCGAAGATCTACTGTTAGGTAAGTTCTTACGTAACTATACTATCTTACTTTGAGTGGGAGCTCTTGCAGCAGGCTATCACAATTAGGGCTGAATCCCAAGCAGTCCCTCGCCAAGGAAGTAATCGACCCCAGGAGGAGGAGATGGAGCTGAACATAGTGGCTCAAGACAGTAGTCCCTGAATGACTGCCAGGCCAAAGCCTGCACGGCGTCTGGAGGCAATGTCCAAGCTACAGTATAGTGCTTTACGAAAGTATGCACTGAATTCCAAATATTGCAAATATCCTCAATGGACACATTCCGCAGCACGGCAAAGGAAGCAGACACTCCCCTGGTGGTGTGACCCCTAACTGGACCTGGAAGGGGCTTGTTGTGCTTTTCATAGCGGAAAGAGACACAGTGGACAATTCATTTAGAAATGGTCTATTTGGACACCGGTCTACCCAAGTGTTGTGGCGCAAAGGCCACAAACAGTTGCTCCAATTTACGGTGATTATCCGATTTACGGTGATTAGCCGTACGCTTAAGGTAATACCTAAGCGACCAATGAACGTCCGAAGTGTGAAGGAGAGCTTTCCCTCTGTTAGAGGATGAAGGAAAATAAACTGGAAGATCAACCGACTGGTTGAGGGTCAGCTCCGAGACCACTTTTGGAAGAAACTTAGGGTTCGTCCTCAGGGAAACCCTTTCCCTGGGGAAAATTAAGTACGGCTCTTTACACATCAGAGCCTGAAGCTCGGAAACTCTTCGAGCTGAAGTAATGGCAACTAAAAAACAAACCTTCTAAGATAAATATTGCACCTCACAATTCGCTGCAGGTTCAAATGGAGGAAGGGTAAGCTTCTCCAACACAAAAAGGAGGTCCCAGGGTGGGACAGGATCCCGAATGGGAGGTCTCATATGAAGAATCCCCCGTAAAAATGTGCGTGCCACGTCCAATTGGGCTAAGGTTCTGTCACCCGAAAGAGCGTGATAAACTGAGATGGCCCACATGTGCACCTTTATGGAGGAGTAGCTCAAGCCTTGTTGGTATAAGGAGAGGAGATACTGAAGAGCTGAGTTCACTGGACAGGAAATGGGATCCAGATGGTGAGACGAGGCCCTCAAACAAAAACGCTTCCATTTCATAGCGTAACTGGAGCGCGTGGAGGGCTTCCTCGCCGACACAAGAACTTCCGCCACCTCTGGCGATACCCCATACCTGTACTTTGCTATGTCTGAAGGAGACAAGCAAGAAGGTGCAAGGATCGGAGATCAGGATGAACCAATGAGCCCTGACCCTGGGACAGCAACTGCAAGCATATTGGCAGTGGAATTGGAGGTTCCTTGGAAACCCGCTGAAGTAGTGGGAACCAAATCTGCCGAGGCCACAGCGGGGCGATCAGAATCATTCGCGCCCCCTCGACCTGCAACTTCAACAGGGCCCTCTGGACAAGAGGAAAGGGAGGGAAGACGTAAAGAAACCTCCCTGCCCAACACAGGGTCAACGCGTCTGGCCAGAAAACACCAGGCGCGGGCTCTCGCGAGCAGAAAAGCGGCAGTTTGGCATTGCGTGATGATGCAAACAGGTCCAGATCTGGACGACCCCATCTGTCGAACAGCTGGTCTGCTACTGACTGCAGTAGCTCCCACTCGTGCACCCTGGACCGAGATCTGCTGAGACTGTCGGCCAAGTCGTTGAGGACACCGCGGAGAGAGTGATGTGCCGCTCCAGCACCCAATACCAGACTCTCATCACTTCCCTGCAAAGGGGGTAAGAATGAGCTCCCCCTTGCTTGTTAATGTAGAAGACAACCGCCATGTTGTCCATCTGAATCAGAAAAGAGCCTGGCACAAAGTCCTCCTGGAAGGTGTGTAGTGCACTGAGGACCGCTTGCATCTCCAGGACACTGATGTGGAGTTCACGATTCTCAGGGGTCCAAACGCCTTGTGTTTGGTGGGCCCCTAGGTGCGCCCTCCACCCCAAATCTGAGGCATCCGTCATAAGGGTCTGATTTGGGGGCTCTGGACAGAAAGGGACCCCTCTTTCAAAATTGAGTGGATCCATCCACCAATGAAGCGTTCTCTTTACTGGCTCTGTGGCCTTGACCGTGTGGTCGAGATTGTCTGAGCACTGATCCCACTGCACCCTGAGCATCCACTGTGGGATTCGCATGTGGAGGTGGGTCAGAGGAGTAAATGGAATGGCCACCGCCATGTGCCCCAGAAGTCTGAGGAAGGTCCTTGCTGAGACCTGAGAAGTTACTAGAACCGATCGGGCTATCTCCTGCAGGCGATCACCCCTCTCCGGGGGGGGGGAGAGGAAAGCCATGCCCTGGACCGAATCCAGGACCACTCCAATAAAGACGAGTCTTTGGCTCGGTTCTGGAAAAGACTTTGGAAGGTTCAGGGTGATCCCCAAGTCTTGGAAGAGTGTATAAGTGTCTCCGAGAGCTTGAAGCAGGCGTGACCCTGACAGGGCCGCTAGCAGCCAATCGTCCAGGTAAGGGCAGACATAACGCCCCTGACGCCTTAGAGCCACAGCCACCACTGCCAAACATTTCGTGAAGACTCGAGGAGCAGAAGAGAGGCCGAATGGAAGAACTCGAAACTGATAATGCTCCCCCTGGAAGTGGAACCTCAGGAACTTCCCGTGAGGGTGAAAGACCCCGATATGCATATACGCATCTTGCATGTCCAGGGAGCACAGCCAGTCCCCTTGGTGCAGCAGAGGAAGAAGACCTGGAAGAGTCACCATCCGGAACCTTTTGTACTCTATATAAAGATTTAGTGAGCTTAGATCCAGAATGGGACGAAGGTCCTGGGTCTTTTTTGGAACCAGAAAGAAGTGGGAAACATAGAAACATAGACTTTGACGGCAGATAAGGACCACTTGACCCACCCAGTCTGCCCATTTCCCTACCTACTGGATAAGCTGCAGATTCTAGTTAACCAACAGCCTACTTCCTGCCACCCCCTACTACAACTGCATTATGTCTGTCCCATGCATGTTTGAATTCCCCCACTGTTTTAGACCCAACAACCTCCCCAGGAAGATGGTTCCATGCATCCACCACTCTCTCCGTGAAAAAAAAAATGTCCTCACATTGCCCCTGAGCCGTCCCCCCTCTATCTTTAAATTGTGCCCCCTTGTCCTTACACATCTCTTTTTCTGAAAGATGCTACCCTCCTGGACTTTGTTGATTCCCTTGAGGTACTTGAACATTTCTATCATGTCCCCCCGTCCCTCCTTTCATCAACGGTATACATATTAAGCTCTCTCAGTCTCTTTTCATATGGTTTCTGATGCAGACCCTGCACCATTTTAGTTTCCCTCCTCTGGACTGCTTCCATCCTGTCTATGTCCTTGCGTAGATGAGGTCTCCAAAACTGCACACAGTACTCCAGATGGGGTCTCACCAACTGTCTGTACAGAGGGATAACCACTTCCCTTTTTCTACTTGTGATGCCCCTTCCTATGCATCCCAGTATCCCCCTGGCTCTCCCTACTGACTCCTCACACTGCTTTAGATCATCTGATATGACTACCCCCAGGTCCTTTTTCATTTTTGTTGTTGTTAGTACCTCCCCTGCTATTGTGTACTCTTCTCCTGGGTTTTTGTTTCCCAGGTGCATTACTTTGCACTTCTTTGCATTGAATCTAAGTTGCCATATGTCTGACCATTCCTCCAACCTTGCCAAGTCCCTTCTCATCCTTTCTACCCCCCCCTTGTGTATCAACTCTGTTACAGATCTTTGTGTCATCAGCAAAGAGGCATACCTTCCCTCCAGACCCTCTGCAATGTCACCTATAAAGATGTTAAAGAGGACTGGACCCAGTACTGAGCCCTGAGGTACTCCACTAGTAACCCCCCTTTCTTCAGAATGTGTTCCACTCACTATTACCTTCTGTGTCCTGTTGTGCAGCCAGTTTGCTACCAGGCTACCACCCTGGGACCCACTCCCAGGCTGGCTAACTTGATTATTAATCTTTGTGCGGACTATGTCAAATGCCTTGCTAAAGTCTAGGTAGGCCATATCAACAGCCCCTCCCTGGTCTATTACTTTGGTCATCCAGTCAAAGAAATCAATTATATTCGCCTGACATGACCTTCCTGCTGTAAATCCATGCTGCTTTGGGTCCTATGCCCCACTGGCCTCTAGGTATTCAACAATTCTTTCTTTCAGAAGTGATTCCATCGTCTTCCCTACCACTGAGGTCAAACTTACAGGTCTGTAGTTTCCTGCTTCTGCCTTGCTCCCACTTTTGTGAAGGGAAATCACATCTGCCCTCCTCCAGTCCTCAGGTACCACCCCATCCTTCCATGATTTGTTAAAAAGTGTTGTCAAATTGTCACTAGGTCCTCCCTTAGTTCTTTTAGGATTCTGAGGTGAATCCCGTCAGGCCCCATTGCTTTGTCCACCTTGAGTTTTAGGAGTTCGTTCAGGACTCTTTCTTCTGTAAATGGACTGGTGTCAACCCCCTTACCCAGAGGGCTTCTATTGTCTGGTTTAGGTAACTCCTCCTCATCTTCTTTTGTGAATACTGAGCAAAAGTATTCATTCAGTATCTCTGCCTTTTCACTGTTTCCCTCTGTCCACCTCCCCTCTCCCCAATTAATCTTCACTATTCCTTCCTTAACCTTTCTATGCTCCCTAATGTACCTATAAAAGGTTTTATCCTCCTTCTTAACTGAACTGGCTATTTTTTCCTCGGTTGGGGCTTTTGCTATTCTGACTACCTTCCCCACTTCTTTCTGCTTTAATTGATACAGTTCCCTGTCGTGCTCCTTCTGTGATTCCTTATACTTTTTGAATGCAGCCTTTTTCTCCTTAACCTTCCCTGCCACCTCTTTTGAGAACCATAGTGTTTTTTTTTTTTACTCTGCTTTGTTTTCTTTATTTGTTTCACACAAAGGCTTGTTGGCTCTATGACGGCAGTTTTGATTTTTCTCCATTGTTCTTCCACCCCTCCTTTTTGGCCATTTGCTACAGTATTCCTCAGAGAGTAATACCCTTTTCCCCACTGTCTCAGAAGGACTGGTTCTATCGCCCTTTTTTGCAAGAGAGCCTGTATCTCTCCTTCTATGAGAGAAATATGAGAAGGAGGGTATCTGGAGAACCTTAGTGGAGTGTCTGGAGGAATCTCCATGAACTCTAAGGTGTGTCCTCTCCTTATGACATCTAGGACCCATTTGTCCATAGTTATTGAGCTCCATCCCTGAAAGTACAGGGAGAAGCAACCCCCCCCACCACCTCCCCTGGTACCTCCGCCGGAGGAGGGGGGGTCGAAAGGGAGTCATTGGGTGGAGCCAGGGGTGGGCAGAGAGGCCTGGGAGGACTTGGGGCCACAGGGAGGACCGCCTCCAGGCTGCTGGTTGCTGGCTCTCCTCCGAAAGCCTCCTCTCTGGCCCTGTTGGTTACCACGGGCCTGAGGGCTTCCGAAATGGCCGCTTTCGTTGTCTCCACTGGTCTCCATGATACATTTGGCGGACAGACCAGACGGATTTGCCTGACTCTTGGAGGCGAGAGATCAAGGACTCTGTCTCCGATCCAAACAACACGGAACCCTGGAACAGTAAGTCCCGGATTCCAGACAGCAGTTCCTGATGAAAGTCCGAGACCCTCAACCAGGAATGGCACCAGAGGCAGACACCTGATGCTGCTGCTCTGGCTGCAATATCCGCAGTGTCGTACGAGGCATGCAAAACATGTGTGCCTACGTCCGAGCCCAATTTGAGAAGGTCCAGAATCTCCATTTTCTTCTCGGAGTCTGGCAAGGCATTAACCAGCTCTTGTCCCTGCTCCCATAACGCATTCTGGTACTGGACCATGTGCTTAAGGAAATTCAGGGACCTAACTGAACAGGTGGAGGCAGAATAGACTTTCTTGCCCACCTGGTCCAAGTAGTGGGATTCCGGGTCGGCAGGCTGTGAGCTGAGATGTTTAGGCTGCTTAGATTTGTCGTGAGCAGCCGTAATAACTGAAGAGTCCACCTGAGGATGTTCAGCCAAGAATAGTTCATCCTTCGGGGCTCTATAAAGCCTGTCCAATTTTTTCAGAACTGCCATGACTGAAGCCGGACGCTTCCAGGTTACTCTGGTGAGGTCTTGGAAAGTGTCCACTAAAGGAGGAACAACCAAGGGTTTGGGCTCCTTTTGCCTCAAGTACTTAGCCAAACATCGGTGTTCCAGATCCAGGTCCTCCGTGTCCCACTCATTGGAGGTCTGGATGTGCCTCATGATGTCCATGAAAGTGGGATCGTCAGGAGGCGAGCGGGGCTGGGCCTTCTCTCCTGGGGAACCCCTGATTCCCGAAAAGGAAGAGGCAGAAGAGGAACAAGAAGAGGAGGAGTGGCTACTGGGTGATGAGTAGCCAGACCTGTCCTTATGGCCAGCCTAACTCGAGCGTCGGTGGCTCACCGGACATGTCGGTCCGAAGACCGGCGGCAGTTGGGATTCAACGCCGGTGCCGTGTCCATGTAGCAGAATGGGAACGGCTCTGTATAAGACCCAACCTGCATTGGCTACCCGACCTGCTAGAGCGCCGTGTTGGCTCACGGACCGTGATTGGGAACAAGCCTTTGGAGGAGGAGATGTAGGCGCGGCCTCTCGGGGGTCTTCCTCTGGGAAGAAGCACCTCCTGGCTGTGGTTCACCCGAAGGGTCCGGGACTGGTGACGGGGCCGGCTTCGGGGGGTTCGCTTCTGAACCTGCCCCCACCAGAAGGAAAACAGATCCTGGAGCTCATCCTTTGAAAAAACAGAGGCCGCCTTCCCTGGAAAGGGAATCTCCAGATCGACCTTAGAAGGAGAGTTCTGTTCTGAGCCCCAGGGGGAGGACGACGACTCCGGGGATGGCAACACAGCCCCTCACTGGCTGTGTCTGGATCCGTCGCCCCATCACCCAGCATCAGTAAGGGGACCCCGCGATGGGGTCTCGATCGGGCGGGGTGTCCTTGGACTCGGGGGCGGCGCTCTTGACTGGCGCGCCCAGAGCCTTGAAGGCGGGCCAAAGCTCAAGCCCTTGAGGACTTCACGGTGACCCTTACGGAGTCACCTTAGGCTTTGCTGGCCTCCCAAGATCCAGCTCTAGCCTTGTCTTTCGACTTAGGATGCTCACTTGAGCCCGTCGACCCATGAGCTGTCTTGGGAGAAGGTTGCAAATGGGAGCGGGACTGGGACCTGGACTGACTACGGTCCTTTTAGCGGGATCGCTTGGATTTGTCCTTCTTCAGCTTCTCCCCTGAGGTGTGCAAATCCATTTTCTGCTCCAGCAGGTATGATTTTAAGGCCTTCAAGCAGCAGATCCGAGTCCGGCTGGTGAATTTTTTACAGGCCGAACAGGCCGCGGTGTTGTGCTCAGGCCACCGGCAAAAAACGCACTGCCGATGGCCGTCATTAGATGGGATCTGGCGGCCGCAACTGCACTTATTAACGTGTGATCCCGACGAGGAGACCGATGACGGTGAAGACATACGTCGGTATGGTGAAAAACGTCGAATACTGTGGAGAAATTATAACTTTAAGCAAAAACACTGAGGTTCTTTAGCTGGGCTGGCAAGCCAAAAGGAGCAGAAACTCTTCACGTTCGTGGGACGTGGCGGGAAAAGAACTGGAGTGGAGCTGGGTCCGCCCCCTGTTACACCAGAGCGGACGCCGGGGTGGAGCCGACGTCGGGGGCGGTCCCTGCTGGGTACTGCTGGCTGAGAAGTTTTCCGGAGGGTCCTAGTGCCTGCGGCATAGTCCTAATTGTGATAGCCTGCTGCAAGAACTCCCACTCAAAGTAAGATCACAGATTTAGAGGTTTTTTTTGGCGTTGAGGACTATTCCATGTGAGGAGAACCAAGAGCATAGTTTATATTAATCATCTTGGAGATTGTGAAGGAGATTTGTGGGACAGTGGTCTTTACAAAAAAAAAAGTGCTGCGTCATCTGCATAGAGGACTGATGATGTGTGCTTGCAGACCTCGGGGAGGGAATGGCGAGGGGAAAAAGTAAGGGGCCCAAAATGGAGCCTTGGGGGACTCAATAATTAATGGGATGGATATCCGAGTAAAGTCATTTGATCAAAGTAGCATGTGATCTATTGGACAGGTAGTGCTGGAACCAGTTTAGAACTTCCTCTGAGAAATTAAAGTGGGATACAGCCTTGTGGAGTATGGGGTGGTTAACTAGACCAAAGGCATTGGTGAGGTCTACAAATATAGAGCGGGTATAGAAACCTTCGTCGTTGGCCTTGTTGATGAAATTGGTTAGTTTAACTAGTGCGGTCTCTGTATTGTGGCCAGACCTGAAGCCATGTTGTGAATCAGTGAGTAGACTATAGGTTTCTAGGCATTCCATGGTTTGGTCCAGGACAATCTTTTCCAAGATTTTGGAGAGGGGAGCAAGAAGAGAAATTGGCCTGAAGTTATCCACATAATTTTCAGAACCAGATTTGTGGAGGGGTTTGACGGTGTCAATTTTCCATTTAGTGGGAAAGACACCAGTGCAAAATGAGTGACTGAAGATGTTGGTAAGAGGGAGAGTGAAGTGTTCACAAAAAAGTTTAAAAATGTGTTAGTCGATGGTGTTGGCACCTAAGCTGGGATCATTATTTTTTAATTAACAGACAACCTGTGCAGCAGAGAGATATCAATAGTGAAAACTGGGGCTGGCTTGGGTTGCTGGAGGGTCAGAGGTCTTGACAGGGCTTGTGACATTGGTTTTATTGAACGAGGGCTTATATTTTTCGAGGTCCCCAAAGTGGGAGCTGAACAGGTTGGCAACAACCATTGGGTCGTGGAGGAGTTTTCAATCTTTGGCTAGGGAGAATTGTTCATCCTTTTTACTACTGTCAAGAAATTCATTCACTGCGTTCCTGGTAAGTTTGGAGCTACCCAAACCACTGAGTCATTTGTCTTTGAGAAAGTTTACCTTGGCTGCACGTACAGCCGATTTGCATCTGTTCCAGAGTGTCTTATATTGCTGCAGAAGGTTGGGGAGTTTATATTTTTCGTATGAAGACCAGGCGTTATCTGTCTTCCACATAAGATGTAACAGATTGGGAGTAACCCATTCAGATTTTTTGCTCTTGAATCTGAGTTTTGTTAACGGAAAAAGCGAGTTGCAGATAGAAAGGTTCTACTGAAGGAAACTAGGCCATCACCAATACTTACAATGTTGTAGGTGATGGACCAGTCAGTGGAGGAGATGGAATTAGCAAATTCTACCTTGTTTAATTTTTTTAGGTGTCTGAAAGGAGATAGGAAACAATTTATTCATATTTTGAACACTAAAATAAATCATAAATAATCTACAATGGCCTGTGTGTGTGTGTCTTTTTTTATTGTTGATGTTTATACTGCATTTTATATGTGGTCTTTTTGTTGTTGGCCCACCATCGGCTTCCTTCACAATTTTGTCGGGAGTCAATGCGTATCATGTTTGAAATGCTGACATCACAGACTACCGATGCAACATAAACATAACGTGCATGCTGTTGTCCTTACATCATTTCAGCCAGCAACTACTGTACAGCAAAGAAATACTGATTACTCTTGCTGATATCTGTAAAGGACAATGGACACCACCCCCCCACACACACACACCGAAACCTTACTTTTTTTTTTCCCCATGGTATCCCGTCAGTCTACCTGCAGCGTGAGAAACGCTGGAAAGACTATTCATTCATTGTTGCCTACCAGCCACTGGCGCTGCCCCCGACGGTCACGCACACATTCTTGAGAAGTCAGCATCATGACAGGTGTATTGTGCAGCCTTACTTTTTTCCCCCCGGTGTCCCAAAATCAGGGCCAGGAACTTATGGAAACGTCAGCGGCGCCAGGAGAAAGTTTGCCCTGTTGGTTCCTTGTGCTTCCTGACAAGCTGTGTGCAGCATCTCCGATGGAAAGCAGACGTCTTGAGTGGCTGCATGTTCATGGCTCCACTTTGCACTGGAAGACCTGGTGCTGCATGCTCTCCCCCTGCCTCCCAAATGTTTGAATGTTTTGGGGGGGGGTGGAGTGAGATACTGTACTGCATCTCTACTGCCGAGAAAAGACGACATGCTGTTGTGTTTCCGGACCCCAGCTGTCAGTTTCTGGAGGCCCGGGATGTACTCCTTGCATGGCTTGCACACCGCAGGTGACATGGGTTCACTGAAGCACCTGCGAAGTTTTTCTGTGCTCCCCATCCCTGATGCAGTGCAGGAAGGGCCAGGGGAGCAAAGACCAGCTGCCAGCAGGTAAACAAATGATGTTGGCAGAGACGGATGGTGCTGCTCGGCAACATGAGGGGCAGAGGTAAGCTGCACTGATGATGGGGCACTCTAAACATGATGGTAGGTGTAGGCACATGGGACATCACCAGAGGAAAAAAGAAGTAAGGCTTTACTTGCGGGGGGGGGGGGAGAGAGAGAGCTGGTCGCTGAATAGTGAATGAAAAGTTTTTCCAACATCTCACACACCGCAGGTAGACAGACAGAACACCATGGGAAAAAAGAAGTAAGGTTTTGGTACGGGGGTGGGGGGAGTGAGACAGTCACCAGTCACTGAAGGGGGTATTATTTTTTAGTCCATTGTCCTTTACAGATATCAGCAAGTGTAATCAGTATTTCCTTGCTGTACAGCAGTTGCAGGCTGAAACGGTGTAAGGACAACAGTGTGCACGTTATGTTTATGCTGCATCGGGAGTCTGTGATGTCAGCATTTCAAATATAACATGCGCTGACTCTTGATCCTGAAAAACAAAACTGTGAAGCCGATGGTGGGGCCAGCAACATAAAGACTACATATAAAATGCACTATAAACAACAACAAATAAAAAAAAAAACACACACACACACACACAGGCTATTGCTGGTTATTTCTGATTTATTTAACTGTTAGAAATATTAATAAACCATTTCCTAACTCCTTGAAGAAAATATATTTAGGTTCTGTTTTGACACTTTTTGCTGGCCAGTTGCAGAGAAAGGAAAATTACGTACCTACCGTAATTCTTGATCTTCTTGGACGAGTCTCCACCATTCATTCACACTAGTGGGATTAGCGCCGGAGGCACTAAGACCCATCGGGAGCAAACTTTTTGCTGGAGGTCAGCCTTAGAGAGCGGCGCCCTTGAACCGCAGACACGGCGCCGCTGAGCAGCGGCTCGAGCGGTAATGACCATCTCGGGCATCACCCTCCAACCGCCTAGTACCTTTTTTACCAAGGAGGTGCAGCTAACTAACGAAAGTAAACCCAAATTAAAAAACGGACATAAGATAGTCCGTATGACCCGTGTAAGAAGGGTCAGCAAAGAAGTCCTCACGGCCTAAAGATTTGAGGGAGTGAAGACCAATACAGCGGTGAGCTCAGGGGATGGAGGGTGGGCGTGTGAATGAGTGGTGGAGACTCGTCCAAGAAGATCAAGAATTACGGTAGGTACGTAATTTTCCTATCTTCCTGGACATAAGTCTCCACCACTCATTCACACTAGTGGGAGAGTACCAAGCTGATAATCCCCCAAAAGGGCGGCAGGAGAGCCAGAGCTCACGCGTCTAAGATAGAAGCCCATTGGCATAGTTCTGTCAATGCGGAATGTCGCCTAGCATGAACATCCAGTGCATAGTGCTTAACGGTATGCACTGAGCTCCAGGTGGCGGCATTGCATATATCTGCAATTGGAACATTGCGAATTTCCGCTAGGATGTCAAGGATCACTTAGTAGAGTGAGCGACACTCTACCCCTCTAATTTAACTTGAGCCATGGAATAGCAATGACTAAGGCATGCCACTAACCATGAAGAGATGCATCTAATAGCGACAGGTTGACCCAGCCGGTGTCGCTTGAAAGAAACGAACAGTTGCTCAGTCTTGAACATCCTTGATTCTATCTAAATAGAACCGCAAGGCTCTCTTAACATCCAAGGAATGAAGAGTTCGTTCCCTTCATTTTGGAAATTAGCTAAGTAAGCGGAAGTACCAGAGGTTGGTTTAGATGGAATTTGACACAACCTTGGGAAGAAATTTAGGATGAGTACGGAGAACTACCTTGTCTTTATGGAATACAGTATACGGAGGGTCCGTGAACCAGGGCATGTATCTCAGAGACCCTCGTGGCTGAGGTAATGGCCACCAGGAAGGCAGTCTTCCAGGTAAGAAATTTTAGCTCACAGGTAGCTAAGGGTTCGAAAGGCTTCAAGTGAGCATGTCCAACACCAGGTTAATGTCCCAGGCTGCAACTGGACGCTTAACAGGGGTCTGGTATGGAGAATCCCTTAAGAAATCTCTTTACCATAGGTAACTGAGCCAGAGTTAAGGAAGAAACCGCCTCATGGAACGCTGAGATGGCACTAAGGTGAACTTTAACTGTGGAGTACTGAAGACCTAAGTTTGACAGGTCCAAAAGATACTCCAGAACCTTGCCAGGAGGACAGGAAAAGGATTCCAAGAGGATTTTGCACACCAGAGAGAAAAACGCTTCATTTGGAAGCGACGCTGGGTGGCTGGCTTCCAGCAGCCACAGAAGGATGTCTGAGACTCTACGAGAGCGTTGAACCAATTCACTTCTATCTCTTCAGGAGCCAAGCATGAAGGTGAAGTGATTTCAGGTTGGGATGGACCAACACCTGAGTCAAAAGACTGATTTGCAAAGGAAGTGGTCTCGAGAGGCTGCCAACATACTGTTGAGTAGAGGAAACTATAGTTGCCGAGGCCAGGAAGGAGCAATGAGAATCATCTTGGTCCCCTGAGACTCAAACTTGAGGAGTACTCTCTGGATTAGAGGAAGCGTGAAAGGCGAAAGAAAGCGCTTTGTCCACCGCAGCCTGAACGCATCCTGACAGAAAATGCCAGGCCCTGGATTTCTGGAGCAGAAGAGAGGAGTTTTGCTTGAGTGGGGATGCAAAAGGTCCAGGTCTGGAGTCCCCACTCTTTGAACAGGGACCGAGCCACTGGTTGATCGAGAGACCACTCATGAGGGTCTGCCTCCGTTCTGCTGAGGTGATCTGCTAAGTCGTTTTGTATACCTGGCAGATAAACCACTTGAATCAGAGACTTGTGCTCCAAGCACCACTCCCACACCCTCATTGCTTCCTGCAAAGGGATAAGAATGAGCACCGCCTTGCTTGTTGATGTAATACATCACTGCTTTGTTGTCCGTTTGAAGGAGAATGTTCTTGTGACAAAGGACATCCTTCAGAGCTTGATTGCATAGAGACGCTCTCATCTCCAGGACATTTATGTGGAGATGAGTTTCGAACTGAGTCCATACACCTTGAGTGTGGAGGGAGAGACAGTGAGCTCCCCATCCCATTAGCGATGCGTCTGTGGTGATGGAGATCTGATGATCCGGGGGAGCAAAGGGGAATCCTTCCAGGAGATTGCTCTCTTGAGACCACCAGGTGAGAGACCTTCAAAGGGGCTCCGTCACCTTGATGGGATAAGACTGGGGTGAGAGGTCGGGGACCACTGAGTGGAGAGCATCCATTGGGTGGTTCTCATGTGCAGTCGGGCCAGAGGGACAGTGAAGACCGAGGACGCCATGAGACCCAACATGCGTTGCATCGAGAGAGCTGTAACCGATTGGTTCTCCCTGATGTAACGGGCCATTCGAAGGATGTCGAGTCTTCTGTCGTCTGGAAGGAAAGCCTTCGCTGAAGAGGTGTCTAGAAGCGTTCCTATGAAAAGGAGCCTCTGGGAGGGTTGCAGTTGAGATTTTTTCAAATTCAGCAGAACTCCCATGGACGTGAGAAGACGAGAAGTCGTTTGTACGGCTTCCAAAGTCCCTTGGCTGGAAGGGCTTGCTAGAAGCCAATCGTCCAGGTAGGGAAACACTGGAGTCCGATTCCTGAGATGCGCCATGAGAACTGCACAACACTTTGTAAAACTTATGGCGTCAAATAGATACCAAAGGGCAGGACCCTGAACTGATAATGCTGACCCAAAGCTACAAACCTGAGGAACTTATGGGGTCGGTGGACGGGGATATGCTGGTAAGCATCCTGCATATCCAGAGAGGCCAGCCAGTCGTGCTGATGCAGCAAGGGTAACAGGGTACCTAGGGAAATCATCTTGAATTTCTCCCTGGGGAGGAATTTGTTTAACTTTCTGAGGTCTAGAATGGGGCGCATCCCCCCAGATTTCTTTGGAACCAGAAAGTAATGGGAGTAGAACCCTGTGTTTCGCAGATGCGGGGGCACCAGTTCTATTGCCCTGTTGTTCAGAAGGCCCTGGATCTCCGCGGTGAGGAGGTCTGACTGAGAGGCCGACAACCTGGGTTGTCGTCTGGGAGGACAATTCGGGGGGGTTTCCAAGAAATTGAGAGAATAACCCTCGCGAATTATCCGAAGGACCCATTTGTCCGAAGTTATGGACTTCCACTGGTTGTAGAAGTACATCAGACTACCTCCCACCGGAGGAGAAAGTTCCACCTCGGGCAGAGTGGATGGAACTTGGGCCAACGACTTATAAGGTAGCGCTGGGAGCTTTAGGCCCCTGCGCTTTCTGCTGCATCTTCTTTTGAGGTTGGGCAGGTTGGCTTTTATGGAAGCTTCCTGCCTCTGCCTCGGAAGACTGACGACTATGAAACTGACGTCTGTTCACATGCCCCCGAGAGGGGCAGGGCGGAGGTCTGGCCAACTTAATGGCCGATCTAGTCTTCTGAGTGGCCTCTAAGGCTTGCTCCACCTGAGGGCCAAAAGAAAGGAGCTCATCAAAGGCAGCGCCATCACCTGCTGCTGAGCATCATTCGTGAAGCCGTAAGTACGCAGCCAGGAATGGTGCTAGTACAAACCTCGCCGGCTGCTGAGCGAGAAGCAGTGTCGAAGCCATCATGGCGGCTTTGACCTGTTGGTTATTGGACTCATACCTCTTAATAACGGTCAGAAGAAGCTCTGACTTGAATCCGAATCTGGAAGAGCTTCAACCATTCTTTCATAGAGTGCCACAGGATATACTCATACTGAGAAAATAGCCTTGATAACTGGCAACACGCATACTTAGAGTGGAGGCAGCAAAGACTCTCTTACCTAATGTATCAATCTTACGAGACTCTTTGTTAATAGGTCAGCTGTAGTAGTTTGAGGAAGAACGACCTTGTCATTCTCTGCCAGGACTACAATAGGATCCGTCAAAGGCTTGGGATGCCAAAATGGGACGATCCTTGGGAGCTGAATACTTCTTATCAATGGATTTAGCCACTGAGGAATAAGAGCAGGATTATTCCATACCATTTGGAGACAGCTGCCTCGAAGGAAGGCTGGATCGGAGGAGTCAAACTAGGGATCTCCAAGCATGAAGATACTGGAGTCTTAATATCTTCCCAGGATCGATGTCTGTAGTCTGGAGAGAAAGAGTGGATCCCAGGTTCTTCAACAGAGACTTAAAGGACAGGTCCTCGACCACAGGCTCTGTAGCAAAGAAAGATCCTGTTTCTCCACTTCATCACCCAAATCAAGGTCTAGGTCGGCTCAACACCATCTCCTGATGGTCCAGAAAGACTGTTTGGACAGGAAAGGAGTGAAATTAGGAGAGGAGGAAATAGCAGAAAACAAGGAGAGACCCTGATGGCTGCCGGCGCCGAGACGGCAAACGGGCTGAAGACGGCATTCTAGGAGGCGACGGGCGCCGAAGAGGCACGCTGTTTCGCAGCGCCGGCGCGCCGCTGCTGGACAACGGCGCGCGCCGACGCTGGGCGATCGGCGCCGCCTATCCAACGGCACCACCGGGCGGCATCGTGAGACCTCCGCTGGCACCGCGGATGGCGCCTTGAAGACCCAGCAGGCACCGAAAACGGTGCCGATAAGCCAACAGACTCCTGCGGAAGGCGCCGGAAAAGCCCCAGGAACCTGGAAAGCTAGAGAAGGAAAAACCAGGAGATAGGGCATCGGTGAGGCCCCCGCGCCCGCAGCCATGTGAGGGGGAAACACCAGCACGGAGTCGCTGGGCAATCGTAAGAAGGCGCCACGCTGACTCAGAAGGTCCAACCGCCCTACCTGACGCCGGAGGCCCGAGGCCCGAGGCAACCGAGCCAGGCAGAAGAACCAACCTCCGAGCCCATTGCTCCATAAGAGCGCCCACTGATGAAACTGCTCATCTGGAGTCCACCTATAGGCGGAGGGACCCGATGTCGAGACGACGACACGAAGTCGGCGACTCAAGAAGGGAGACCGCAACTAGCAACCATAACCGAAGGCGACGCGACAGATATGTACCAGAGGGCTACCGGAGTGATGCCTTCCTTTTGACCTGTGGTCAAGAAGAGTTTCGAGTCGAACGGTGCCGAGAATGCGATCGCTTATTTTTATGCCGCGGGGACCCCCATCCCCGGCATCGGACTGACCGTTGTTGGAACCCCGCTGAGGAGAAGGAGGCTTGACCGGACCCAGCCCGCTGACTGAATAGGTTTCATACACGAAGTCTCCCTACCGCTACCTGACCTGCTCATGGTCGCACCGTCCAGTAGGCCAGCTCTTCAAGTAAAATTTAAATATTAGAAAATTTAACGAAAATAGAATAAAATTAAGCAATACTACTTATCGTGGATAAAGTTACAAAAAACAAACCTGAAAACTATGCGCTTAGTTTGAAGTTTGACTCGACAGGCGCAGCAACGCCACTGAAGCGCACCGGACGGGCGAAAAAGGAACTGAGGCGGTTGGAGGGTCGTCGTCGAGATGGTCATTACCGCTCGAGCCGCTGCTCACGGCGCCGTCTCTCGCGCCGACCCTCCAGCAAAAAGTTTGCTCCCGATGGGTCTTAGTGCCTCCGGCGCTAATCCCACTAGTGTGAATGAGTGGTGGAGACTTATGTCCAGGAAGATCTGCATTATGGTCGCTAATTGAGTCAGGAAGCACACATGATTCAACAACCCAGTTGGGGTTGGAGGAAAAAAATTACTCACCTTAGTAATTGTGTTTCTTCTAATGGAGTCTTGCTGTATTCTGACTTATTGCAGTTAGCCCTAGCACTTGAACTGCTCCGGAGAGGAAAGAGTTAAATTCTATGCAGACCATAGAACGTTGAGCTCAAGCTCGGTTCAAACCTCTGACTGCTGCACTTCAAAGTGTAACCATCAGATTCTTACGAGCTAATACTAACTAACTAAACCCACTATGTGGAAATTGTAAAAAAGATTTACTAGCCAAATGGCAACCAAATATTTTGGATCCCCCCAAAAGACTCAAGTCGAGAAATCCAAAATGAAAAACCAGGTAGTGAACACTTATGACTATTAAAATAACCAAACATAACCAACTCCTCCTTTCTAAAAGGAAGGAGTGCCCACATGCACCCTTGGGGTGCAACACACTGCACCCGCCAGCCCACTTCCCAAAAAATCAGGTTCTGAGAGGGGAGGCAGGGAGGTCAGAATACAGCAAGACTCCATTAGAAGAAACACAATTACTAAGGTGAGTAATTTTTTCTTCAAACAACATGAAGTCTTGCTGTATTCTGACTTACTGCAGACTACCAAGCAGTACCTCCATGGACGAGGGAATCGAACCTACTTTGGGAATAGGCTCTGCAGTACTGCTGTACCAAACTGAGCATCACTCCTAGCCTGGATATCCAGAGAGTAATACTTGGTGAATGTATGGATTGTTTTCCAGGTGGTTGCTTTACAAATCTCTAGTAAAGGAATATCCCTGACAGCAGCCAGGGAAGCAGCTGTACCTCTAGTCGAATGAGCCCTCAGGCCTTAGGGTCATACTTTACCCAGCTTTCCATAGCAGAATTGTGTACAAGAGACAATCCACCTGGCAATTGTTCTCTTCGTGGCAGGTTTGCCCTTTCCCACGTCCCCATAAGTGAGGAACAACTGGAGGGAATCAAACCCGTGTGCCTTAGTACGCTCAAAGTAGTAGCTAAGGGCTCTTTTAACATCTAAACTGTGTAATCTTCTCTCTCCTGAAGAAGAATGGTCAGTGAAGAACACAGGAAGAGACATGGATTGGTTCAGATGAAAATCTGAAACCACTTTAGGCAACAACCTCCTATTGGTTCTAAGGACCACCTTATCTCTATGAAATGAAATCAGGCTCCACTGACAGGGCTTGTAATTCACTGATACATCTGGCAGAGGTAATGGCTACCAGAAACACAGTTTTCCAAGTCAAGTGCTTGGGCTCTGCTGAAGACAAAGGCTCAAAGGGGGTGGCATAAGCTGAGCAATGCAAACATTAAGGTCCCAAGCAGGCGTAGGGTCCCTAAAGGGGGGGCTGGTATGAAGCAACCCCTTGAAAAATGTACAGAAAACAGGATGGGATGCCCTTGAGGAGGGCTTTCCCACTGACAGAAAAGCAGAAACAGCTGACAAGTGTACCTTGAGGGTAGCTGGTCTAAGGCCTAAGTCATTAAGATGAACCATGTAATGCAGAACTGTAGACAATTCAGCAGTGTGCGGGGATATGTGCTTATTGGAACACCAAATACTAAATCTCTTCCATTTGGAGTTATAAGTTTTTCTGGTGGCAGGTTTTCGAGAGGCTTTGAGAATCTCCAGAACCCCTTGAGACAGGTGCAAATTTGCATACTCTAACTCTTCAAGAGCCATGCTTTGAGATTGAGAGACTGAAGGTTGGGATACCAAATCCTCCCCTGAGAGGAGGTTAGCAGATTGTGATTCCTGGGAAGAGACAGGGGAAGATGGACTGCTAGGAACAGCAACAGGGGGTTCCAAGGCTGCCTGGTCCAATCTGGAGCAATCAGGATCACCTTGCAGGATTGTGACCTTATCTTGACCAGGACTTTGAACAATAGAGGAAAAGGAGGGAAGGCAAATAGAAATGTCCCTTCCCAATCTAGAATCAGAGCATCCGGAGGGAATGAGCACAAGACTGGGGGTCTACAACAAAACAGAGGAAGTTGGTGATTGTCTGGGACTGCAAAGAGATCTATCTCTGGAGTGCCCCACCTTAAAAAAGTAACTTTCAGCACTAGGGGATCCAGGGACCATTTGTGATGGCCCTGGGAAATCCTGCTCAATGCATCTGCTAGCACATTGTCCTTTCCTGGAAGGTGGACTGCTACCAGAGAGGTCGGTAGAGAATAAGCCAGGGACCATAACTTCATGGCTTCCGTGCACAAGGCCATAGAATGAGTGCCTCCCTGCTTGTTGACATACCACATGGTGGTGGTGCTGTCTGTCCTGACCTGAACCACCTTGTTCTGTACTGAATGAGAGAAGGCTTGCAGGGCCAGAAAAACCACCCTGAGCTCCAGAAGGTTTATGTGGAGAAGAGACTCCTGAGTGGACCAAACTGCTTGGGCTGTGAGAGTCCCCAGGTGGGCTCCCCACCCCAGGAGAGAAGCATCTGTGGTTAGAACCACAGAATGAGACTGAGTGATGAATGGGACTCCTTGCCTGAGGTTGTCCTGATCCTGCCACCATTGAAGGGCCTGGATCAGGGTCTGAGTTACTGGAATGAGTTTGGTTAGAGAATCTTTTTTCTGAGACCAAAAAGACCTGAGATGAAACTGAATGTCTATCATCTGAAATCTGTGCCCACTGGACCACTGCAGTGGAAGCTGCCATGTGGCCCAGAAGCTGAAGGAAGTGCCTTGCTGGTCGAGAAACCAGTAGGTGGAAAGAGGAAGCCAGCTCTATGATGGCCCTTACTCTTTCCAGGGGAAGAAAGGCTCTTGCTTTGAAAGTATCCAGCTCTACCCCTTTGAAAGTCAGAAGCTGTACTGGCTCGAGAACTGACTTGGGAAGACTGGGAAGAAATCCGAGAGAAGTGAGCACTTGCTGGGTCACTTGCAGATCTGGCTTGACTTGGTCTGGAGACTGACCCACAATAAGCCAGTCATCCAGGTATGGGAATATGGAGATATGTTTTCTCCTTAGAAAGGCCACAATTACTGCTAGGCATTTTGTAAACACCCTTGGAGCTGATGTTAGGCCGAAGGGCATTGCTTTGAACTGATAATGGCCTGAAGGCAATTCGAACCTGAGGTACTTTCTGTGGGAGCACCTGATGGGAATGTGAAAGTAGGCATCTTTTAGGTCCAGGGATGCTAGCCAGTCCCCTGGCTTTAGAGCGGGAAGGATTATTCCCAGAGTCACCATTTTGAATTTTGGTTTTAACAGGTGTTTGTTCAGATATCTTAAGTCTAGGATGGGTCGCCACTCCCCTGTCTTTTTTGGGGTAAGGAAGTACCTGGAGTACAGATCTTTGCCCCTATGTATTGTAGGAACTCTCTCTATGACCTTTAAGGCCAGCAGAGAAGAAACCTCTGCCTCTAGGGCAATGGTTTCGGAGATGCTTGCAGGTGGAAATGATCTGGCTCTCAGCTTTGGGAACTTTTTGAAGCTGAGAACCAGTACCTGGCTTACTACCTCCAGGACCCACTTGTCTGAGGTAACAGACTTCCAGGCCTGGAGTAGTAAGCCAGCCTGCCTCCTACAGGAATTGGGGAGTCGACCCAGGCTGACACATCAGGGCGTCTGCTTGGCAGGAGCCTTAGGCTGAGGAGTGGATGCAGCTCTGCTCATCCCCCTTCTGCCTCTCCCTCTGAAGAACCCCCTCTAAGAAAAAGGAGAGGAGGCCTGTGCTTGGTAAAAAGGCCAGTGAAAAGGCCTGCCCCTGCCCCTAGCTTGCTGCCTTTGAGGAGTTGCCTGCCTTTCCTTGGCTTGTGCACTCCTGTAGGTAGCCCTATATTCATCCATCTTTTTCATGTAATTCTCTGTCTGCTCCCCAAACAAAGAATTACCCACCACAGGGAAATCCATGGCCTTAGCCTTGGTGTCCTGTGAAAGACTAGTACATCTGAGCTAAGCCATTCTCCGAAGAGCCACAGATGTAGCCATGACCCATGAAGACACATCACTGGAGTCCACGGCAGCATAAAATTGGATCTTTGATGCCTCAATCCCATCAGCAGCCACCTCCTCCAGCTCCCTGGCCAGCTGGGGGGAGGCCTGCTTGGCCAGTGCCAGTACAGTGTCCCACCTGGACTTCTGGTACCTGGCTGTATAAACCATGTAATTAGCCTGCCTGAGTCCCAAGGAGGATACCATGTACTGTTTCTTTGCCATGGCATCCAGCTTCCTGGAGTCCTTATCCAGGGGATGTGATGCCAAGGGTATGTTAGCCTTATCACAAGCTGCAGCCTGCACAACCCCAACATGGCTGCATTGCTGGTACAAATACTCCGTACCTGAGCCTGACAACATGTACCTCTTGTCCATCCTTCTGTCAACAGGAGGTAAAGAAGAAAAAATTACTCACCTTAGTAATTGCTTTTCCTCATGGAGTCTTCATATTATGGACAATTAGCAGTTAGCCACAGCACTTGAACCTGCCCGGAGAGAAGGAGTTAACTCCAGGCTGACTGGAGTTCCAAGCACGAGCGCTTTGCTGAAAGCTTCATCTGGCTAGTTTCAAACTGAAACTGTCAGATCTTTTACGAGCCAACACTAAGCAAAAGTCTGTGTGGAAAAAACCCTACACTAGCCAAATGGCTACCTACTAGTAGAATAACAATAACAGAAACAACAACAATATCACCCCTAACAAGCACTATTAAGCCCCCCCCTCCCCAAAAGACAGAAGTCCAGGAAGGGGGCCAAACATACAACCAAAAACAGAAATACCTAGTTTTTCTAATCCTGAAGAAAAGGGGAAAAGGGAAAAAGAGCTATAACGGCATGACACAGTGCTTACACTAATTTGCCAACCCTCACCCAAGTAGAAGTTCTGAGAGGGTGGTTAGTAATATAGCAAGATCTATGAGAAGAAAAGCAATTACTAAGGTGAGTAATTTTTCTTCAAACACCATGAAGTCTTGCTATATTATGACAATTAGCAGATTACACAGCAGTACTCCATGGAGGAGGGCAAGAACTCACTTAGAAATAGGCTCTGAAGCATC
Source organism: Neoceratodus forsteri (assembly GCA_016271365.2). Taxonomy (NCBI): domain Eukaryota; kingdom Metazoa; phylum Chordata; order Ceratodontiformes; family Ceratodontidae; genus Neoceratodus; species Neoceratodus forsteri. The sequence goes on along the minus strand of CM028130.1, from coordinate 1,055,557,183 downwards.
TGGTTGTGCTAAACTGAAGCATCTCCTGGATTGGACATCCAGGAGTAATGCTTGGTAAAGGTGTGAACTGTTTTCCAGGTAGCAGCTTGACAGATTTCCAGAATGGGAATATCTCAGCAGCCGCTAGAGATGCAGCTGTACCCCTGGTGGAATGGGTCCTCAGTCCTGAGGGGGGTTCTCTACCTAGTTTTTGGTAGCAAAATTGGATACAAGAGACAATCCACCTGGCAATTGTCCTCTTAGTGGCAGGTTTCCTTTGCCAACCTCGCCATAGGTAAGGAAGAGTTGGAGGGATTCGAACCTGTGACCCTTGAGTGCGTTCCAAATAGTAGCTTAAAGCTCTTGACGTCCAAACTGTGCAATCTCCTCTCACCCGAGGAAGAATGCTCAGTGAAAAATACTGGAAGGAGATGGATTGGTAAGATGGAAATCTGAAACCACTTTAGGTAAAACTTTCTGTTAGTCCTGAGGACTACCTTATCTCTGTGAAAGAAATAAAATCCTTTCCACTGACAGGGCTTGTAACTCACTTATGCCTGGTAGAAGTGATGCCACTAGGAAAACAGTTTTCAAGTTAGGAACTTAAGGTCTGCTGAAGACAGAGGTTCAAAGGGGGTTGCATTAACTGAGCAATGCAAACATTAAGGTCCCAGGCAGGGGCTGGGTCCCAAAAGGAGGGTTAGGTGAAGTAACCCTTAAAAAACTTGGAAAACACAGGGTGAGAAGAAAGGGAGGCAGGCTTTCCTGCTGATATAAAAGCAGAGACAGCTGCCAGATGAACCTTTAAGGTAGCTGGCCTGAGGCCTAAGGAATTAAGATGGACCAAGTAGTCCAGCAAAATGGGCAAATGAGCAGATTCTGGGACAATTTGCTTCCCAGAACACCAGATGGAGAACCTCTTCCATTTGGAATTATAAGTGGCCCTAATGGAAGGCTTCCTAGAGGCCTTTAAAATATCAAGGACACCTTGAGAAAGGTGTAAATCAGCAATTTCTAACCCTCAAGAGCCAAGCCTTGAGGTGGAGGGATTGAGGTCCGGATACCAAACCTCCCTGGGCACAAGTCAGCAGGTTGTGGACCCTGGAAGGTCCAGGGAGGGTGGACTGTCAGGGACAGAAGCAGTGGGTACCAGGGGTTGCCTGGCCCAGTCTGGTGCAATCAGAATCACTTTGCAGGGCTGGGATCTGATTTTTTACTAACACCCTGAAGAGAAGGGGGAAGGGGGGAAAGGCATACAGGAACTTCCCTTCCCAATCCAACAGAAAGGCGTCCAGGGGGACTGAGCCTATTACTGGAGGCCTGCAACAGAACAGAGGAAGTTGGTGGTTGTCTGGGGCTGTGAAAAGATCTATCTGAGGAGTGCCCCATCTGGCAAAGACTGACCCCAGCACTAGGGATTCAAAGACCATTCGTGATGACCCTGAGAAATCCTGCTCAGGGCATCCGCTAGGACATTGTCCTTCCCTGGAAGGTGAACTGCTACTAGGGAGGTGTTCAGGGAGTAAGCCAGAGACCACAACTTCATTGCTTTGGTGCACAAGGCTGATGACCGAGTGCCCCCCCTCTCGTTGATGTACCACATTGTTGTGGTATTGTCTGTCCTAACCTGAACTACTTTGTTCTGGACAGATGCTGAGAAAACCTGAAGAGCTAAAAAGACAGCTCTGAGTTCCAATGGTTGATGTGGAGCAGAGATTCCTGGGGGGACCACACTCCCTGAGTGGAAAGGTCGCCCAAGTGCGCGCCCCACCCCAGCAAGGAGGCATCCGTGGTGAGGGTGAGGGAATGAGAAATGGGAATGAAGGGGACCCCTTGTCTTAGATTGCTCTGATCCTGCCACCACTGAAGAGCTAGAATCAGAGTTGGGGTCACTGGGACCAATTTGGTAAGGGGGTCCCTCCTTTGGGACCAATAGGCCCTCAAATGAAACTGAATGTCTCTCATCTGGAATCTTGCTCCTTGCACTACAGCTGTGGAGGCAGCCATGTGCCCTAGAAGTTGCAGAAAGTGCCTTGCTGGTTGAGAGACCGCAGGGTGAAAGAGGATGCCAGGGCAATCAGCTTCTCTACCCTTTCCGAGGGAGAAATGCCCCGGCCAACTTTGTGTCCAATTCCGCACCTATGAAAGTTAGTATCTGAACTGGTTCTAGAACTGACTTTGGTAATTCAGCAGGAATCCAGGAAGTGAGAAGCTGCTGGGTGACTTGCAAGTGGGATTTACCTGATCTGGGGACTGACCCACAATGAGCCAGTCGTCCAGGTAGGAAACACAGCAACCCCTTGCCTTCTTAAATGAGCCACTACCACAGCTAGACATTTTGTGAATACCCTTGGAGCAGAGGTAAGACCGAAGGGCATTGCTCTGAACTGGTAGTGACCTGGGGCAGTTCGAACCGGAGGTATTTTCGGTGAGAAGGCCTGATCAGGACATGAAAATAGGCATCCTGAGGTCCAGGGAGGCTAGCCAGTCCCTGGCCTGAGGGGAGGGCAAAATCATTGCCAGAGTTAACATTTTGAACTTTGGTTTCAAAAGATGCTTGTTCAGGTACCTTAAGTCTAGAATGGGCCTCCATTCTCCTGTCTTTTGGGGTAAGAAAGTATCTGAGTACAGCCCTTGCCCTGGTGACAAGGAGGAACCCTTCCACTGCTTTGCAGTCTAGGAGGGAAGAGACCTCTGCTTCCAAAGCAGAGGCCTCTAAAGGGCTTGCAGGTGGAAAATGTCTGGTTCTCATCTTTGAAACTGTTTGAAGCTGAGAACCAGACCCTGGCTTACTACCTCCAGAACCCATTTGTCCGAGTTAGGGACACCCAGTTCTGGCTGAAATAAGCCAACCTGCCTCCAACTGGTACAGGAGAATGGGCCCTGGGCACCCCATCAGGTGCCTGCTTGGCAGTAGCCTTAGGCTGAGGGGTGGGGACGGTTTACCTGCGCCCGCCACCTCTGCCTCTGAAAAAAACCCTCTGTGCAAAAGCAGAGGAGGCTTGGGATTGATAAAAAGGCCTGTGGAAAGGCCTGCCCCTACCTCTGGGAGTGTGCCTCTGTGGAGTGGCATGCCTCTCCTTGGCCTGGGCACTTTTGTAGGAAGTTCTGTATTCATCCATCTTTTTCATATAATTTTCCGTTTGCTCTCCAAACAGAGAATTTCCCACCACAGGAAAATCCATAGCCTTTGGCTGAGTATCCTGTGACAGATTAGTGCACCTGAGCCATGCCAACCTACGGAAAGCTACAGAAGTGGCCATGACCCTGGAGGAAACATCATTAACGTCTACAGCAGTATGAAATTGAACTTTAGAGGCTTCAATGCCATCAGCAGCCACCTGTTCCAATTCACTAGCCAGCTGGCCATGGGCCTGCTTGGCTAACTGCAACACTGTATCCCATCTAGATTTCTGATATCTAGCCACATAAGCCATATAATTTGCCTGCCTGAGTCCCAAAGAAGCTGCCATATACTGTTTTTTCGCCATGGCATCAATCTTCCTGGAATCCTTATCAGGAGGATGTGAGGCCAGGGGGATATTAGCCTTGTCACAGGCTGCAGCTTGTACCACACCTACATGACTACACTGCTCAGTGAGGAAGTCTGTATCAGGGCCTGATAAAGTATACCTTCTGTCCATTTTTTTATCTACAGGAGGGACAGAATGAGGATTTTTTAAAATGTTTGTTGTTTGCTTCCTAAATGACTTATGCAAAGGAATAGACAACCTCCTAGACTCTGGATATCCATCATCTCAACATAATCAGGCTCCTCTTGCTCATCCACAGCCTCTTCCAAGGGAAGCTGGAGGGTTTCTGCAACCTTTTGTAAAACATAAAATGAGAAGGACTCAGACAGCATAGGGGAGATTCTAATGGTCTGTCTGGAGAAATGTCCGGTTCAATGGGCACGTCCAGGCCCTCCCAGCCACATACATAATGATCAAAATCTTCCTCCCTCCTGTGGTTCATAAAATTCCTCAACATCATACTCTTGAACCACTGAACCGAACGAACCAACCTTTTGCCAGCTGTTGGTGGTTCGGCCGGTCCCTGAGACAGTGACTGGACAATCTGTATGGCTTTAGCTATCTCTGCAGCAGTTGGAGAGACAATCTTGCACTCCAGACCTGCTGATTTCTTAGATTTTTTTACTGGGACTGGTTCCTCAGAACCAGCCTTCCTTTTGCCCGAGGAAGTCTCGCCCTGGTCAGAGGGCACTCCCTCTGGTCCAGTGGGTGCTGAACCGGGCTGGCCATCCGGGTCAGCGGACTTTTTGGCCTCTCGTTCCCTGAGCCGGCCCAATCTTTTCTCCAGGGTGGCTGCAGGAAATTCTTACACACCTGGCAGTCTGACAGGAGGTGGTCAGCCCCTCAGACAATAGACATAAACACATGTGGTGTGTGGGCCAGCCTTGGCAAAGGCTTCCCCACAAACATCACAGTGTTGAAACCCAGTGGGCCGGTTTTCTTTTGGGTTTCTCAGACATAATGCCAGCCTATCCAAAACTTGCCCTTTTATGGCAGTGCCAGGCAAGACACCTTTATCGGTGCTTCAACTGTACGTGGTATTTGAAAACCCAATTTAAAAGACAGGTTTTTAGAACCGATAAGAACTGGAACCGCACTCTAAAAGCCCAAGCTTATTATTTAAAATTGTTTTTTAGCAAACCGATCGGTTCAAAACCGAACCGATAATTAATTTCCACACAGACTTTAAAATCCTGTACTTACGGTTTACCAGATAGAGCTTTGAACCGAAATGCGGTAAAATAAATACTTATTGACAGTTAAAATGAACCGAAAACACTCATTTGAACCGAGAAATGAACCGAGCTGAAGGAGCAGATCTCCGGAGCGACTGTTCAGTGAAGCGGAGTAAAAAATCTAACAGTTTCAGTTTGAAACTAGCCAGATAGAGCTTTCAGCAAAGCACTCGCGCTTGGAACTCCAGTCAGCCTGGAGTTAACTCCTTCCTCTCCGGGGCAGTTCAAGTGCTGTGGCTAACTGCTAATTGTCATAATATAGCAAGACTTCATGGTGTTTGAATTAGGAGTTTTCAACAATTTTTGTGTCTGTTTCCCAAAGGACTTATGAAGGGGAACAGACAACCTCTTGGAGTCTAGGATGTCCATCATTTCAACATAATCAGGCTTCTCTTGTTCCTCCACAGCTTCTTCCAAGGGGAGCTGGAGGGTTTCTGCCACTTTTCTGTAAAACATAAAGTGGGAAGGGGACTCAGAAAGCCTGGGAGGAAAAACACCAGAAGGTCTGTCTGGGGAGATGTCCGGTTCAATGGGCTCATCCAGACCTTCCATTCCATCATCACCTTCATAATCATCGTCCCCCTCCAGATCTGGTTCATAAAAATCTCCTGGGGCATCATCCTGAACCAGAGGAACCGACCAAACTGAACGCCTGCCAGAAGGCACTGGTTTGGTTGGAACCGTACGAAGCGATTCAACAATCCTAATCGCTCGGGCAATCTCCTCGGCAGTTGGAACATGCAACTCTGGATCCGAACCGGACGATTTGTCTTTTATTTTTTGACGAAACTGATCCCTCGGAATCAGCTCTCCTTTTGCCCGAAGAAGTATCACCCTGGTCAGAGGGCACTCCTTCTGGTTCAGCTGAAACCGAACTGGGCTGGCCATCTGGGTCAGCGGACTTCTCGGCCTCCTTATCCCTAAGCCTGCCCAGTCTCTTGCCTAGAGTGGATTTAGGGAAATTTTTACATACCTGGCAGTCTGAATCAAAGTGGTCAAACCCCAGACAATAAACACAGGTGGTGTGGGGATCAGCCTTAGCAAAGACTTCCCCACACACTGCAGTGTTGAAATCCAGTGGGCCCGGTTTTTCTTTTGGGTTTCTCAGACATAGCCGTCCTATAACTCAAACTTACCCTTTACTCTGCAAAAGCCAGGTAAGACCCCCTTATCGGTTTCTAACCGTGTTACTGGTATTTGAAAAAAACGCAAGAAACACGTTTTTTTTTAAACCGATAAGAACCGGTAACCACACACTAAGCCTGAAGAAAAAAATACAAAGAATAACACACAAGATAACAGGTTCAGCTGAACCAGTTAAAAGTTCAAATTTACAATTTCCACAAGTATCCTACGGCTAGTCCACTAGCTAAGTACTTATTGTACCACAGACAGAGGATCTGAACTGAATTATAAACAAAAGGATCGGTAAAACCGATGACTTTAACTGACTGATGAACCGTGAGTAAAGGAGAAATCTCTGGAGCGACTGTTCAGTTAGGCGGAGTAAAGAATCTGATGGTTACACTTTGAAGCGCAGCAGACAGAGGTTTGAACCGAGCTTGAGCTCAACATTCTATGCTCTGCATAGAATTCAACTCTTTCCTCTCCGGAGCAGTTCAAGTGCTGGGGCTAACTGCAATAAGTCAGAATACAGCAAGACTTCAGGTTGTTTCAAACAATGACCCAATCAAGGATGGAGTCATAGCCAGTGTTATAATGTGTATGGGTGGTAGCTGAGATGATTTGTTGAAGGCAGAGTACTGCGATAGCTTCTTGGGCCATATCTGCCTTGCTAGTGAGCCAGTTTTGGGTGAAATCTCCTAGGGTAATTCATTCTCTTCCTCTTGGGAGGTGTGATACGGTTGAATAAGGCCCTGCCCCATTTGTTATGCAGAAAGAGTTTAAATGCAAGGGTCTGGTTCTGTCCTCTTTTCGGTCTCTTCTCTGTCTGGTTGCACAACCAGATTTTCTTGTGAGACCTAGGGACTGATCACTCTGACAGTTTCGCAATTCTCCACCTCTCACTTTCTCTCTGCCTTCACTTGCTACTTCTGTCTTTTCTTCCCCCTTGCATATCTGCAGGTATAAAACTATATGTGAATCTTTATGTGGAAATGTCACTGATACTGGGATCCTTTTGTTTAAAACTGTATATAGTTATACTGTTGAAATGATTACAAAAAGTTATTTGGAACTCAAGGGGATAACCTGAGATGCAGCTTTTAAGCCTTTTGGAGAGTTGTCAACAAGAGGTCAGTTCTGGGACACCATGTACTATTTTGCTGCACCTGCAGGAAATGAAACTGACAAGAACATTCTGTAACTTACAGGAATATTCTGTGAGAAGAAGGCTTTCTTAAAGAGCAACTTTACTGATATTTTCCCAATATACACTATAGAAGCCTTACCTGGCCCCTATTGCAGTGCGGCTGTTTTTTTTTTTTTTTTTAGTCTCCCTATTTTGGAAGGGACTATAATTTGCCTCATGGAGCCGCGCTGAGCCGATGCCTCCGCTTGGTGCCTGCAGAAAGTTCTGATCCTCCCTCGCTAGCAGCATTTGTTGATGTCTATACAGACAGCGCAAGCTCCAGATGAATGGGCTAGTTTAGCTATTTTGAGATCAATGGTTATCATGAATAACAGCACTGCTCAACCAACATCCCTTGTTAGCTGAGCAGTGCCCTTGATTTGTTCATGATGGCCATTTTAAATACTCAAAATGGACTTTGAAAACTGACCCCATTTATCTCTGTGGAGCACGCCCCCCGCTGTCCGTATTATGATGTCAGAAAATGTGCTAGTGCAGGGGCGGATCAGACTTTCTGCAGGCATCAGGAAGTGGAAGGGATCAGCGAGGCTCCACAGAGTCAAATTACAATCCCTTCCCTTCCAAAATAGGGAGACTAAAAAATGTTAAAAACTGCAGCCTTGCAATAGGGGCCAGGTAAGGCTTCCATAGTGTCCTTGGGGGGAAATTTTATAAAAACTAGGATAGTTGCTCTTTAATGAGTTCCCAGACAGAGACTTATAAAAAGAGCAGCAATGCTTTTGCTAGAGACAAGGAGAGAGAGCAAGACTGAAACTTGGAATTAGAGATATCCTCAGATGAAGAACTTTGTTTTCTGTGTTTGTACTGCCTTTGTAAATAGTTATACTGAAAAAATAATTTTTTTATTTCACTGTTATTGGAAAAAAACAAAATGCTACTTGCAAATTTTATACCTGCTCCTGGTCTTCCTATGCTTCCTGACCTATGCCCCGACGACAGGAGGGAGGTTTTTAGATGAAGGAGAGTTTCAAGCTCACTGTTAGGGGTGCCTGAGTGAAGGTAGGCAATGATTAGTGTAAGGGTTTTGCTGTTACAAAGAATGAGGTTTATGGAGAGTGCTTCAAGGGAGCAAGTATCAGTTTGTGTATCGAGCTTAAGGTATGTGAGTAGATTTGAGATGAAAAAGAGGCAATCTGCACCTCTCTTGCCAATTCTGTCTCTTCTAGTCATGGAGTAACCATCGAGATTAATTTCACTTGAGGGAATTTTGTTGAAGAGCCAAGTCCCAGTGAGGGCTATAATGTTGATACTGTTGGCAGAAACCCAAGATTTGAAAGAATTTTCTTTTGCCTTAAGGCTCTGAATATTTAAGCGGACAATTCTAATCACATTGTGATCTTTTAGGGGGTTGACAGTGCTGTCGAGTTGTGAGGGGGGCCAGGGTTTTGGTGTATGGAACCAGAGAGGAGTAGTAGAAGGAGAATTAAGCGTCTGTGTCTCGGAGTCTCTGAGTGAGGGGATAGAGTTTTTTTATGGGAAGTGCAGGAGATGATGGTAAGTAGGTGCTATTTTTTGTGGTAGCCTCCACTTAGGGTGTATTAACCTTTTAGGAAACAGATTTGATTGACGAAGTCATTCAAGAGGAGACCCAAGCCTAGTGCGGCTGAAAAGTGGTTAGGTGCCCCAAGGGTGGATGGAAGAGTACACCCAGGAAGTCACAGGATTAAGGGGTCCAGGTAGGAAGAGATTTTTGAGGTGGGGAGTGAAGATATAATTTAGAAGTGTGTCCGTGGTATCTGAGAGGTGTGCTTCGGTGACTGGTAGAAAACAGTGCTATACCCAGTGTGAATAAAACAGTGGACATATTAGGATAAACATCTCAGTGCTAAGAACCTGGCATCCTTTGTGTGGTCCAAATAGTAACTTAGTGCCCTTTTCACTTCCAGACTGTGGAGCTTTTGCTCACCTGAGCTGGGTTTTCCTGTAAAGAAAACTGGAAGGGCAACAGACTGATTCAGATGGAATTCAGACACCACTTTTTGGAGAATTCCTTGTTTGTCCTTAAGACTATCTTGTCCCTATAGAAAATTATGCAGTCAGGGTCTGTATTTTTTATTTTGTTTTGAAACTGTACTTTTATGCCCCCTTGATCACCGGCACTGTCACCCAGCAGATCCCTCCTGCACCAAGACCCCCCATGGAGCCGTGGATTACCCCCCAGGCGGGGATGTGATGGGGAGGGGCCCCCTGGTTCAACCCCATCCCCATACCGTGCTTCTGTGATTTTTCATCAGGGTCCTTTACTAGGGAACAAGCGCCGAAGGGCAAGAGCCATCCCTGGCTCTCTTGCCTGTGTAGCACTGAGGCCAGGCTTTTTCCACTGTACACCACCAGAGACATGATGTGCGCATGATGTCAGGGCATGCGTGCAGACATCCGCCATGTCTCCCCTCAAGTGTGGCTTGGGCATGCTGTGCTTCCAGCTTCCGCCAGAGGTCAGTCATGCACCAGGTCAAGTACCCCCCTCCCCCCCAAGAGGAGGTGAGCAGTCCCAGGGACGCTCGAACCACCTCAACCCAGCCGGCCCTCCGACGTCCTAGGCCCGTTCCTGAACTTGAGTCGCTGGCATCGCGAGCGGTAGTGCTATCACTGTGCCGATGGGCCGGCCCAGAATCTGTATGTATGTATTTATTTATTTACAGTAAATGTTTCACCAGGAACACATACTGAGCAAATTGCTCATTTCCAGATACGTCCTGGGGGAAGGGGAAATGGGACAATATAGCAATAGTAACAATTTAGCTACTTATAGGCAAAACAATGGCAAAGTGTTGCAATACGATACTATAACTATAATACGGTTGTGCATAGTTAGCATATGAAACTGTAAGTGCTTCATTGTAGGAGTTAGATACAGTTAACAGCAGCTGACTGGTACATTAGCACCAGGAAATATGTGCAATAGGGATCAATATGGGGAACATGAAGAGAGCAGGGGTGGATGCAGATGAACTTTAGGTGCAGTTGCATGTGGGGGTAGCGAATGAATACAAGAAACAGGAAAGGACATGGGACGATGCAGCATTTTGAATGCTGATGGGAAGGGAGTTCCAAAGCTTGGGTGGGTGGTAGGAGAAGGATGCTTGACCCGCCGAAGTCTGTAAAGAGGGCCCGTAGCTCACTCACCATTCCAGCAGCTGTCAGTGCCACTAGGAAAACTGTTTTCCAGATGACACTTTAGTGCAGTAGTGGTCATGGGCTCAAAAGGAGCACCCATCAGCTGAGCAATACTCAAGCTTAAGTCCCATAGAGGAACAGGCACCCTCACTGGAGGGTACAGGTGATTAAGGCCCTTGAAAACGCTTTTGCAAATAGGTTGTGAGACCATTGACCTGTCTTTGCAAGCTGATGTGTAAGCTGACACTGCTGCCAAATGCACCTTCAGAGTTGAAGGCCTTAGGCCCAAAGATCGGCGGTGGACTAAGTACCACTCATTCACACTAACGGGAACTGCGCCGGAGGCACTAGGACCCCACAGGAGCAAACTTTTTGCTAGAGGGTCTGCACTGGAGATGGCGCCACGAGGAGTGGCACCGCGAGCCTCCCCTTGTGTGGTAATGACCATCCCAGCGTCAACCCTTCAACCGCCTCAGTATCTTTTTTTCCCGCCGTCGAGTGCACTTCAGTGACGACATCGCTCACCCTCTGGGAGTCAAACTTAAAACTAGCAGCTTAGTTTTTCAGTTTTATTTTTTTGTAGTAATATCTCGAATAAGTATCGCTTAGTTTATTTATTCTCAATTTAAGAAGAAGTCTCAGCCTAGTTTGACGGAGTCGACCATGAGCAGGTCAGGTGACGGTAGGGAGACTTCATATAAAAGCTGTTCAGTCAGCCGGGCTGGGTCCGTTCCGCCGCCTTCTCCGGAAGGGGGGGGGGTCTGACAATGGACAGTCCAATGCCCGAGGGGTTGGGCGGTCCCCTTGAAAGCATAAAAGTAAATGGTCGCACTCTTGGCACCGTTCAGCCTCGGTGGAGGAGATGGAGGTCTGGAGATGCACTGCGAGAACCGGAAGGCTCTTTGTAGAGACCCGAGGCACCGAGGATAGCCCAAAGGGCAGGACTCTGAATTGACAGTGCTGACCCAATGCCACAAATCTGAGATATTTTTGGTGGTTTGGGTGTATGAGAACATGCTGGTAGGTGTCCTGCATGTCCATGGAGGCCAGCCAGTCATTTTGATTAATCAGTGGTAACAGAGTGCAGAGAGATATCATCTTGAATTTCTCCTTGTAAAGGAATTTGTTTAACTTCCTTAAATCGAGAATAGGGTGCATATTGCCTGTTTTCTTTGGAACTAGGAAGTAATGGGAGTAGAAACCTGTTCCATTGATCCAGCAGAACTACTTCTACTGCCCTGTTGTTCAGAAGGCCTTGAATCTCAGAAGCAAGAAGGTCTGACTGGAGACAGACAGCTTGGGGTGTCGTTTGGGTGGATGATGCGGAGGGGTTTCTGAAAGATTTAGAGAGTAACCCTCGTGGATTATCCTGAGCACTCATTTGTCTGAAGTGACTGACTTCCACTGGTTGTAAAACTGAGTCACACACCCTCCTACTGCCGAGGAAGAGTCCCCTCGGACTGCTGAGATGGGACTTCGGTCTGGAATCTCAGAGGGTGGCATGAGGTGCTTTTGGGCCCTGTGCCTTCTGCTGCATTTTCTTTTGTGGCTGGGGGGCTTGATTTCTGTTGAAGTCCCCTCTGCCTTTGCCACAAAAGGATGGACAGTTATGAAACTGCCGCTGGTTCCCACCCCGTTTAGGTGCTATAGATGGCGGCCTGGTCGTTTTGATAGCCGTTCTAGTTTTCTGTGTGGACTCTAGTGCCTGCTCGACCTGAGGGTCAAACATGTACGTTCCATCAAATGATAAACTCATAACTCTCTGTTGGGCATCATTTGGGAATCCCGATGTTTGTAACCACGAGTGGCGCCGGGTGCATATACCAGCTGCTGCTGCCCTGGAAGCAGTGTCAAAGGCATCCATAGCGGCTTTAAGCTGCTGATTGTTGGATTCTATGCCTCTAGTAATGGACTGGAAAAGCTCTGTGCCAACATCCGATTCTGGAAGAGCTTTTACAGTGGCTTTGAGCGAGTGCCAGAGTGTATACTCATACTGAGAGAAATCTTATGCAATTTCTTATTCACAGAACGTGCCATAGATTCTTGAGGAAAAACGGCCTTGTCATTCTCTGCCAGGACAACTATGGCATCAGCAAAGGCTTGCGAGGACAGAATAGGACGATCCTTGGGAGAAGCATATTTCCTATCTATGGATTTGGCCAAAGAGGGAATAAGCGCTGGATTATCCCACACCATTTGTGAGAGAGTCTCAAAAGAGGGTTGCACAGAGGAGTCAATTCCACAGGAATATCCAGAATGTACAGATGCAGCAATTTCCCAGGATCAATTTCTGAAGTGTGGAGGGAGAGAGAGAGAGAGAGAGAGAGAGAGAGGTATTCATGTTCTTCAGCAGAGACTTAAAGGAAAGGTCCTCAACCAGAGGCTCTGCTGGAAGAGGAGGTTTATTTGCCACCCCTAGAGAGGAATCATCATCAAAGTCATCTCCCAAATGAAGATCAGGATCAGGCTCAATATCATCTCCAACTAGTCGCGGAGGGGCAGAGTAAATAGGAAAGGGGGGCAAAGAGAGGAGGGGGAGCTCCACGAATTGGAGTCGAGAAGCCCAGTGCCCTACACAGAACCGAAGGCACTCCCAGCGCTGGCACAGAGTGTGGCACTGGCACAGGACGCAGCGCCGGCAGAGGAGCCACAGGACCAGAGGCCCCTAACCACCCACTCGGGGAGGAAGATCAGAGAAATTCGCAGGAGAGAATGGTACCTGTGCTGGCCCCTGCGCCACAGCCATATGAGGGGGAAAAGTGCCACAGCATGGCGTCAACGGCACCAAAAAAGGTGCCATGTGACTAGGAAGTCCCAACCACCCTGCCCGCATGTCCGAAACCGGTAGGCCATCCCCCCCCGGGCACCGGACTGCCTGTAGTCAGACCCCCGTAGAGGGTGGCAGACCAGACCCAGCCCTGCTGAAAACACAGCTTGTGCGTAGTTCCCACTGTCACCTGCCTAGTTCATGGTCGACTGGCCAAAGGAGAGCTGAAGATGACATCTTTGATTTAAAAATTACTTTATTTATTACTGAATTACTAAAATAAATAAAACCTAACAAATACTAAACGACTATAGCTGCTGTCGTACAGACATGAAGATTTGACTCCCAGCGGTCGAGTGACATCATCACTGAAGCACACTCAATGGAGGGAAAAAAGGAATTGAGGCGGTTGGAAGGTCGACGCCAAGGTAGCCTATATGGCGCAAGCCAGGCTTGCGGTGCCGCTTCCTCGTGGCCCTACCTAGGCGCCGGCCCTCCTAAAGATTTTTGGCTCCCGCTGAGTTCTAGTAGCTCCAGCGTAGTCCCATTAGTGTGAATGAGTGGTGGAGACTTTATGTCCAGGAAGATCCCTAAATGCAGTGTTATTAGTATCCACTGCCATATGAAGCCGGCACTTTGTGGCATCTATGGCTGATCTTGCTGCATCAGCCATATCCTGTGTCAAGTCACCAGTAGCCCTTTCGCTCAGCGCCAGTATGGAGTTCCATGAGGCTCTCCGATCCTGTGCTATGCAGGCCAAGTAAGCTGCCTGCCTTAGAAGCAGGGAAGCTGAAGTATAAACTTTTTTGCCCATGGTATCCAGTTTCCTGGAATCTTTCTCAGGAGGCTGGGAGGAAAGGGGCACTTTGACCTTGTCACAGGTGGCACTCTGGACCATATCCTCATGATCAGGGTGGGAATGCAGATACTTTGACCACTGTTTATCAACCTGACATTTCTTCTTAATTTTCTAATCTATGCCATCGGCTGAGGTGGGTGCTGACATGATTTTAAAAGTTACTTCTCTGAGGGATTTATGGATGGGCAGTATCAATCTTTTACTGGGAGCTAAGCCCATCATATGCATGAATTCAACCTCACCTCCATCCTTATCAGTTTCCTGTAAGGAAATGCTGAGAGTACTGTCATGTCTCAGAAAAGTACAGTAAGAGGTATAATCATCTGAGGGTCTGGGAGATGAGCCAAATTCTTGGTCAGGAGAACCATCTGGTTCTGTGGGTTATCCCTCCTCCTCTTCTTCATAATACATTTCTAACTCCTCCTCCTCCTCCTCCACAGCCACTGGGAACAGAACTGGAGCCTGGGGTGGTGAGTGGGCAGGCATATTAATGAAATTCCACATAGCCTGGAATGCCTGGAAGAATTGCTATGCCTTAGTCATGTCTTCCAGCTAGAGCATTTTATTTCTGTTCACTGGTGACTCCTTTCTTTTTTCAGAAGGAGGGACAACTACATGATTTTCTTGTCTTTTTTCTTGGCATCCATCATCTCCAGTGCCTGCTCTGAGGCACTTATTTTTATTGGTTTCAGGGTTCCCCCGGTCAGAGACCCAGAGTTCTGATCTATCTTTTGCAGCTTTACCTTTTAATTCTGTCCCTTTTGACAGGGTCTGCTGCATATTTTGAGGGAACTGACCCTCCTCTGAGCACTTCAGTTAACGTGCAGGCAGACTGAGAAGCCATAAGGTCTTCCAATTTTTTAGCCCTTTTCTTTTGTGTTGTAGGGCAACACTTAATACAAAGTTCGCAATAGGTAAAATCGTGGTCTTGATCCAGGCATTTAAACACACTTCATGGCAATCTGCCTTGCCAGGAGTCGAAAACATACTCTACAATTTTTAAAGCCTGTAGGTCTTCTCTTCTTTTTGGGTCTGCCAGTCATGGCAAACACTGCTGACCCTGGCAAGACATAGCCATTCAAATAGGAAAGATTTACATTAATAATAATAATAATAAAAAAACACCTTTGCAGGTTGGAAAGGGTTTAAAATAGTTGAAATGGGGCTCAGTTCCCTTTAAATTAAAACAGCAAGTAAAAATAGCCTAACATAGTATTTTGTTAGGATAAACTATCAAAAATCATCTCAGTTCCCAAATTATGAGGAAGTGAGATTAATAGTGAATAAAAGCCACAAAGCGGTTAAATTCTGAAGTATTTTTTTAGTGAAACAGGCAGTTTAAAGTGGTTCCCTAAAAGCGGGAACCATGCTGAAAACAACCTTCAATGGTTTCAGTTTAGCAGGGTTAAAACCCCTCATGCTCCCTTCAAAGGGGCAAGAAAAAAATCATAACTGGACAGAGTCCAGGGAGTACAAATACTATCTTCTTGCCACTCCCAAAGGAGTACGGAAAACAATTTGTAAGAAGAAAGTAAAAATCATGAAAAGGTGAACTCCAAAACGTTGTGGAGCATAAAACAGAAAATCCTACTCCAACAAGCTGATGAGTATAGAACAGAAGAAAACATTACTTACCGTAGTAATCTTGTTTCTTCCAAGGGAATCTTACTGTATTCGAACAAATGCAGTATGGTCTCTCCATAGGACTGCCCCGGAGCCGAAATGGTTAACAGAACCTATGCAAATGATGGAATGCTAGGCTCGAGCTCGGTTTTTAAACCATTGTCCCTGGTTGTACTTCCTGCAACCGTCAGATTCTTACGAAGCATGCAGAAGCTAAACAAAACTAGCTAACTAATCTAATATAACTAAAAACAAATCCCCCTTTTAGGGGTAAACAACTCAAACAACAGAGGGCATCTCCTAAGACTCAAGTCAACAGATGCCCAAGAAAGTTTTAGGTACCTACAGGTTTCCAACATCAGTTGTACATACATTATGCACTTGCAGTGCCTTGTAGGTCCTAGCAGGGGAGGAAGGGTGGGAGCTCAGAATACAGAAAGATTCCCTTGGAAGAAACAAGATTACTATGGTAAGTAATGTTTTCTTCAAATCCCAGGAAATCTTAATGTATTCTGACAAATGCAGACTACCCAAGCAGTGCCTTTGGAGGCGGGTAGAGGACCTATTTAGGAAACAGGCTCTGCAGGACTGCTGTGCCAAACCTGGCATCACTCCTAGCCTGGGTATCCAGGCAGTAATGTTTAGTAAATGTGTGAACTGTTTTCCAGCTAGCTGCTTTGCAGATTTCCAGCAAAGGGAGATCCCTTGAAGCTGCTATTGATGTAGCTGTTCCTCTGGTGGAGTGGTCCCTGTGCCCCTATGGGAGTTGCTTGCCCACTTTGCCGTAACAGAATTGGATACATGCCACGATCCACCTTGCTATGGACCTTTTCATGGCTGGTTTACCTTTTCCTACTCCCCCACACGTCAAAAAGAGTTGGGTCTTGTCCCTTCTGTTGCCTCTTGTATGATCCAGGTAGTAGCTGATGGCGCTTTTTACATCCAGGCTATGCTGTCTACATTCCTCTGAAGAGGAATGGTCAGTGAAAAAGACTGGTAATGTAATGGACTGATTGACATGGAAGTCAGACACTACCTTAGGGAGAAACTTATTGTTGTTCCTAAGTACCACCTTGTCCCTGAGAAATGCAATACAGTCAGTCTCCATGGACAATGCCTGGAGCTCACTAACCCTCCTGGCCGAAGAGACTCCAACTAAAAACATAGTTTTCAAAGTTACATACTCGGGACCAGCTGATGACATAGGCTCAAAAGGTGGCTGCATGAGCTGTGCAATACATATGTTCAGGTCCCACACTGGGGTGGGAGTTCTATGTGGTGGGTGCAAATGTACATACATACAAAGAATTTTCTGAACACTGAACTTGAGGCCAGCGATGATGCCTTGCCTGCTGATAGATAAGCTGAGACAGCTGCTAAATGCACTTTCAGTGTGAATTGTCTCAGACCAAGGGAATGAAGGTGGGTTAGGTAATCCAGGACCACTGGCAAACCCACCTGAGTGTGGTCCAGATTCTTGTTCTGACACCAAATGGAGAACCTTTTCCACTTAGATGTGTAAGTCTTCCTAGAAACTCTAAGGACCTGCATGACCCCTTCAGAGAGATGTAAGTCAGCATACCCTAAGACCTCAAGAGTCAAGCCTTGAGCTTGAGAGACTGGAGGTTGGGGTATAAGATCCTGCCCTGGGAAGAAGTCAGCAAGTTGTGTTTCCTGGGGAAGCCGATTGGTTTGGCAACTGATAGAGCCAGAACCAGGTAATATCATGGCTGCCTGGCTCAGTCTGGTGCAATGAGGATCATTGTAGCTGGCTGGGATCTGAGCTTGCTCAGGACCCTCAGAAGCAAAGGGAATGGGGGGGGGGGGAGGAAGGAAGGCATACAGAAACTTCCCTGTCCAGTCCAGGATCAGTGTGTCCAGTGGGACTGAGCTCCTCACTGGGGGCCTGCAGCAAAACAGGGGAAGATGGTAGTTGTCTGGGGCTGCGAAAAGGTATATCTCTGGAATGCCCCACCTTTTGAACACTACCTGCAACACCTGCCTGTTCAGCGACCATTCGTGGTAGTTCTGATTTATCCTGCTCAGTGCGTCTGCTAGCACATTGTCCTTTCCTGGTAGGTGAACTGCTGACAAGACAATTCCCAGAGAATAAGCCAGCCTCCATATTTTCATGGCTTCTGTGCACAGGGGTGTTGACCTTGTGCCTCCCTGCTTGTTGATGTAGTACATTGTGGTCATGTTGTCTGTCCTGACCTGCACCACCACCTTTCCCTGAAGCATGCTAGCAAATGCCTGAAGTGCTAGGAAGACTGCTCTGAACTCCAGCAGGTTGATGTGCAGCCATGATTCTTGTCTGAGCCACGCATCGTGAGCAGTGTGCTCCTCCAAGTGTCCCCCACCCCACCCAGCAGGGCAGCATTTGTGGTTAGCACCAGGAGGGCTGTTCCTGTAGGAATGGAACTCCCTGCCTGAGGTTGTCCATGTCCAACCACCACTGAAGTGCTTGCAGGAGCGTTTGTGTGACTGGAACCAGCTTTGATAGTGAATCTGTTTTCTGGTGCCAGTATAGCCTGAGATGATACTGGATATCTCATCTGAAACCTTGCTCCTGATATCGTAGCTGTTGAGGCTGACATGTGGCCTAACAACTGCAGGAAATGCCTAGCTGGCCTTAAGATTTGGAGCTTGCAGGTGCCTGCTAGCTGAATCAGGCTGTCTGCTCTTGCCTGGGGAAGAAAAGCCTTTCCTCTCACTGAGTCCAATTCAGCTCCTATAAATTCCAGAAGCTGCACTGGCTGCAACACTTACCTTTTTAGGTTGACCAGGAACGCCAGTGACTGTAGTAGTTCCTGTGTGAGTGCCGGAGACTGCCTTACCTGTTGAGGGGATTGCCCTATGACTAGCCAGTCGTCCAGGTAAGGGAAGACTGCCACTCTTTTTCTCCTGAGGTGTGCCACAACCACAGTCAAGCATTTTGTGAACACCCTTGTAACAGAAGTAAGTCCGAAAGGCATTGCCTTGAACTAGTAATGGCCTGATGGCAGTCTGAATTTGAGGAATTTTCTGTGGGACTGCCTTATGGGGATGTAGAAGTATGCATCCTTTAGATCTAGGGATGCCAACCAATCTCCTTATCTTAGGGTTGGAAAGATTGTCGTCAGGGTCACCATCTTGAACTGTGGCTTCAGCAGATGCCTGTTTAGGTGCCTGAGATCCAGTATGGGTCGCCACTCCTCTGTTTTCTTTATTGTGAGGAAGTACCATGAATAGAGTCCTTTCCCTCTCTGTCCCAGAGGAACTGGCTCTATTGCTTCTAGAGATAGGAGGTTTAATACTTCCCTTTCCAGTAACTCCATTTCTGATGGGGAGGATGGTCTGAAGACCCTTGTTCTCAGCTTCGGCCTGAGCTTGAAACTGAGAGCCAGGAGTTGTCGCACTACCTCCAGGACCCACCCATCTGTGGTGATGGTTTGCCATTCCTGGAGGTAGTGGGCCAGCCTGCCCCCTATCTGGGTTGGGGAGGCAACCCAATCAGACACCTCAGGGAGCCTGCTTAGTTTGGGATGCTGTCCGAGTGCTGGAACTAGTTTGGTTGCCACCTCTTTTGCCCCTGCCCCTAAAGTAATCTCTCTGCTGTTGGTATTGGGGATAGGCCTGAGGCTGGAAGAATGGCCTATACTGACCCTTGCCCCTGACTCCCCTGGCTTTTTGCTTATGGGGAGTAGAAGCCTTCTCCTTAGCTGCAGCACTTTTATATGCTGTGTTATAGTCATCCATCTTTTTCATGTAGGCCTCCATCTGTTTACCAAACAGAGATGTAGACTCACAAGGAAATTCCAAAGCCTTGGACTGTGTGTCGTGGGTCAGGTTAGTAGTCCTGAGCCAAGCAAACCTCCTGAGTGACACAGCAGAAGCCATTTGTCTGCCTACAGTGTCACTGTTGTCCACAGCCATCCTAAACTGGGCTTTTGAAGTCTCTATACCCCTCTTTGCAACCTCTTCCAGATCAACTGCCATAGGGGCTGGGACAGATTTTGTGATCTCCATCACAGTGTTCCACAATGTTTTCCGATATCTGGATACATAGGCCATGTATGAAGCCTGCCTGATGATCAGAGAGGATCCCAAATACACCTTCTTAGCAATGGAATCCATCCTCCTTGAATCTTTGTCTGGAGGGTGAGATGCCAAGGGGATGCCTGCCTTATCACAGGCAGCAGCCTGCACCACTCCCTCATGGCTAGGGTGCCCGAACAGGAACTCTGCTCCACCCTTAGCCACCCAATACTTCTTATCCACCTTTCTGTCAACCAGTAGCACAGAAGTAGGGGTCTGAAGGACCTTGTTAACCTGCTTCTTCAGAGATTTACGGATGAGTAATAGTCTTTTAGAGACTGGCACATTTATCATTACCATGTAGTCCTGCTCCTCTTCCTCGTCGGTTGACTCCTGGGTAGGAAGATCAAGGGACTAGGCTAATTGTTTAATAAAGGCAAAGTAAGAGGTACAGTACTCATTCCCCTTGTCAGGGGAGTCAGCACGATGAGGGTCTAGTGAAATATCTGGTTCAGTCGGTTCTCCACACTCCTCATCGTCATCATCATCATCAGCAGCATCTTCTTCTTCCTCCTTGCCAAAGGGCTCCTCTTCATGTTCCAAGGAACTGGGAAATGAAGTAGTACCAGAGGTAGGTAGTCGTAGCCGCTTCTCAACTGGAACTGGAGTACTCGGTTGGAGTGCCTGGATAATTTTGACAACGTTCTCTTCAACGGTCGGAACCGATATCTTCTTCAGTTGCGGTTCGACAGCTGTATGCTTTTCTTTCTTTCTTTTTTCTCTTTCCTGCAGTTGCCGGGTTAGTGGCTATATCAGCAGGACATTTTTAGACGAGGAACCGTTACCCTGGTCAGAGGGCTGTTCCTCCGGTTCATTTTGGCAGGTAGCTGGTTTGTCCTTAGCTTGGTCAGCAGCCCTATCGGATATCTTCTCCTGCAGTCGTTTAAGTCACCTCTTAAGCGTTGACTGAGGGAAGTTCTTACAAATTTCACAGTCCTCTTTGAGGTGGTTAAACCCCAAACAAAATACACAAACTAAATGAAGATCTGCTTTAGCGAACGGTTCCCCACACACTATACAATGCTGGAAATCTGTGGGGCCCGTTCGTTTCTTGGTCTGTGACATTTATTGGTCTATTAAACCGATGAACCAATAACTAGCCCAGTAACCTTGTCAAATTCTTTAAAAATAAATGTATACCTCCTTACCGGACGGTAGAATAAATAAGTACAAATCTCAGAAAAATGTTTAAATAAGGTAAACAATGTTGGTTCCATCTCGGTTAAAAGAACCACTAAGGAACCGAAAAACTAGCCACAATTCATTCTATCTACACTAAGTCTATCTGTGAATCAAGGACAGTGCTTCAAAAATCAAAATAAATGGACTTCAAAAAACCAAGACAAATAAATTTCTTCAGTCAAAGTGAAGGAGAGCTCTCCGGAGACGTCTTACTGAGGCAAGCGGAGTAAAGAACCTGACGGTTGCAGGAAGTGCAACCAGGGACAGTGGTTTGAAAACCGAGCTCAAGCCTAGCATTTCATCATTTGCATAGGTTCTATTAACCATTTCGGCTCCGGGACAGTCCTATATGAGACCATACTGCATTTGTCAGAATACAGTAAGATTTCCTGGGGTTTGAAAATCCTACTTCAACAAGCTGAGTATAGAACAGAAAATCCTACTGCACCTGCCTCTCCCTGCAATACAGAAAATAGCCAGCAGAGAGCTGCGCCTTAGCCCAAGTGTCAAGCACTATCCAGATGGCACAAAGTTCCAGTGGAGTATGGGCAAGATGAAGCCAATGTTGCATGCAACAACAACAGGAATATACTCTACCTGGATATACCCAGGTAAGGAGAGGGTGGAGCAGGACGGCGCTGGAGGCAGAACAAGTTCAATCCCAAAGGATTTCACCTGTATTTTTGGTTTTTTGTTTTATTTTGAGTAGGTAAGAGGATTATGAGGACCCTCATTCACACTTTTTCTTTTTTGTGAAGAACAGAAAAAAATACATTCCACCTTTGAGAAATAAGGGGGAAGAAAAATGCCTCCCAACTGGGAATGGCAAGAAAAAACACCTGTGTGCAGTAGCCCAAGAGGGCGAGCTGCCCAAAGGCCTTGGGTCTTATCTGAGCAGGGGATGGTGGGCGGGCATGTGAATGAATGAGAAGATAGTCTGGAAGATCAACAATTAAGGTGAGTACATAATTTTCATATCTTCTAAGAATCTTTACCATTCATTCCCACTTATGGGTCACAGTAGTAAGCTTTTCCAAAATATGGAGGAGTTGGCGCACTGTGAGGGAAGCTATCCCTCAGCCCTCTGCGTTGGGGAGATCCTCCTGAAGGCAGGGGCTCCTCTCACAGGTCCAGCAGGACTCGAGACTCATCAGGAGCAGCTGGAGGCTCTTGAGACTCAGGAGCAGCAGGGTACTCCAAAAGCTCATGCCTGACCCTGCATAAAAAGAAGTGAGCCCCCCTGGAAGCCATGCCATCTGCCGAATGCAGGCTGTTGCACTTATCAGCCTGGAGGCCACCTCACTGGCATCATATGATGTCCTTGACTGGTGCCTCACCACATCCAGGCCCTGGGCAGAATGGCTTGCTGGGTTAATTCATGGTCAGGCACTGCAGCAAGGAGTTGACCTAGCTACAACCAGAGGCACTCATTATAAGCTGTCTTATGTGCCTGGTATGCAGAAATGCACTTGCTGGCACATGCCTTAATAAAAAAAAAAACTCCTAGCCCCAGCATCTACCTGTGCAAAGTCAGCCTTCGGAAGCTGGTCATGCGAAGGGTGTTTAGGCCCAGTTGGGGTCTGCAGCACAATGAATCCCTGAAGTGGATGAGATATGGCTCATGTAGATTCCATGGGAGCACAATATCTGAGCTGAATGTCCCTCGGGTCTGCAGCAGCTGAAAAGAGACAGAGCCAGACTGTCCTAGGGGCCTCCTCGAAGGCCTGAAGCCAAGGAGAAATGACAAAGGTTTCATTAATGAAATCTCCAAGGAGTCTCAGTAGCAAGGACACAGGATTGTGACCTACAAAGGAGCCAATAATCAGCACCCTCAGCATGTCCATAAAGGAACCTTTGGCACACAGAGTATGTGGATAGATTTCCTCTCCCTCGAAGGAGGAAGTCTGAGAGAAGCTGAACTCAGGAGGAGGTGGTCCCGGGGCCATGGGCCTGAACTGCACCCGGTTGGACTGGTCATTGAAAAGGTGTAAGGCACCAATTTTCCTCCCACACTGAGACCAGGTGACAAGGCCAAGATGACCCATGATATTTGGCAACTCAGGGAGGGACAGCAGATGTCCAGGAGGGATGAAGAAGCCAGAGGTTCCAGGCTCTCTGCCAGGGCTACAGGAATGCTCAAAAGACCTCTCCCAAGTGGAAGAACTGACACATCCTGAAGTGGAGTAGACCAACATTCCTGAAGCCTTTGGGGGGGTGGAGATCCTCGGGTGAAGAGGGTGGAGCTATACAGATCCCATGGGACAGCTCAGGTCCTCACAAGTGATGATGTCAGCCACAGGTACTGGGGGAAAACCTGGCCTATGGGCCACTGCCAGAACGTAGGCTGGTGTCACCACCGGCACCAGTCTCAGAGTCAGCTGCAGTCCCAGTGTGGTTTCCAACCCTTCACCATGGCTGCTGCTATCCTCAGAACTGGGTACAATACCAGCACTGATACTGGCTCCGGGACCCATCCCCATCACTACAAGCTGCACAGATAACTGACCCAGCACTGTGAATGGCACAAGGCCCTGACCCGGCACTGCGGGCGGCACAGGGACCAGAACTGGTGCTGCAGCCAGCACCACAGCAAGTCCCAGCACTGGTCCTGGCCTCAGGCCTAGTAATGGCTCCAGGGGCCACACCATTACTGGCGTCATGTTCAGAACTGAGTCCAGGGTCACCATCATCATTACCACCCCAATGTCCATGACCAAAAAGGTGTCGTTGTCCTCCCCAAGGCCACAAGGGTGCTCAGGGGAGGAAATGACAACCATCTCAACCACTGGACCAGGGGCAGTTCCAGTGCCAACCACTCTTCTGGCATCACGAACAGTGCCAGAAGGGGATCATACCTCGCAACCAGCGTTTCCCTGCTCTCTGGTACTGCAGATGGCATCCAGAACGGGGGGTGACAGACAGGGAGGGTACTCAGCTGGTTGCCCAGAAGGAGCAGATCCACCCTCCAGGGCCTCTGACATTTCAGTGAGGTGAGCCCAAGGAGGACCCTGTACTTCCACAGTACCAGAGATACTGGGAAGTGACCTAGGGCAAAGACCTAAACTCTTGGCATCACAGATACAATGCTTCCCCTCCTAAGGCAGTGGACGAACGACCCCATTTTAGCACGCGGTGTTTAAGGGCATGTTTGTCCATAGAGAAGCACGCATCACACCAGTCCATATCGTGATCTGAGCCGAGGCATGAGTGACACCTTTTTTTGGGGGAAACTATATTCTTTATTGAAAAGGTTTTTTTTTGGTCAGTGCAGTACATTTACATGTTACAATCAATACAGCAGCTTTACAGTAGGCATCTGCTTAAACATTACTCAAGCTTAGGTTTCTATACAACATCTACTTCAAGACCTCTCTACCCCCTTTGGGACAGCTCGAGTGACACTCTTGATGCCGGTCCGACGATGCCATATGGCCCCACAGGGGCACTGACGCATAAAGGGGCTGCAGCCTTTTAGCTCAGCTCCTTTTAACAAACTTTCCATCATACTAATGGAAAAAAACAATAAACAGAGAAAAGTCAATTTGTTGCCGAAAACGTCTGAAAAGCAGTAACAAATCTAGTTCGGCATTGAAAAGTAAAGGTTCAACGTCTAGCAGCAGCGAACTGAGGATATAAATGATGACGCAGCAAACTCTGTCACTCCCTCAGTGCGCCTTCTATGGTGAGAAAACCAGAACTAAGGAAGGAGAGAGACTCGTGTCGGTTGCTGGCAAACTCACGTCAGTACGTCAGTCACGTGGGTGATGGCACCAGCCGATGTCCATTTCCTCCTAGCTGCAAAACATTTTGCTCCCATGGGGTCCTAGTGCTTCCAGCTTAAACCCATAAGTGGGAATGAATGGTGAAGACTGATTCTTAGTAGATCCTAGTTTGTGTTAACCCAAGCCTAGGTAGCCCAGGCATTCCTGAAGTTACAGCCTGGGAACTAATGATGTCGACTGCAAGCCAGAGCTCTTTGCTGATAAGCTAAGAGTGGCACCTCTACTAAACATTCAGACTCTCCCATGCTATAAGACACCCACAATGCCTACAATCAATTGCTTGCTGCAATAAAGGGTATAGCTGAGAAGCTATGGTATTAAAACCTATAAGAATCAAAGGAGGTGTTCGTATAAGGATTACCGAAGAGCTTTTTTTTTTTTTTCTGGGATAGGTCCATACAAATGCAACTGATATGGCACCAATTCCTAAATTTTCATTCAGAAGTGATGGAACTGGGCAGAAGGCTGTTAATTCTTTACACGACAAAATGCTGCTAACTTCCACAGAGGGCATTAATTACACAATTATTACTGGTAGTGATTGGTTACAATCCGAAATTCAGTACTAGAATTCACCATTACACACACCAGTGCATAATGAAGTTTGTATAACAAGGTTGTGCTCCATCAATCGACATAAACCCACTTTCACATTCCCCCTCACAGGAGACTATGCTGCTTTAAAAACACAAAAAAAATCAGCAAACAAACAACTAACTAAATAAATAAAGCAAGCAAGCAAACACAGGGATTGTTGTAACTTGAATTTTTTAACAACACATATCCTCAGTGTGTGACGCCCATAATAAACCACTTGAGTTTGAGCTTGTAAGTTATGAAACACCACACATCTTGGCTGTGCAAAAAAAAAAAAAAACTTGTTACACACCACCTCACATGAATTGTTCTATATGTAATACATGGGTTGTCACATTTTCCACAGAGAAAAAGTGGCACTAAAAACCCATAATACCACAGATTCTAAAATTCTTTTTCATAATACTATCACTCTGACGTCAGAGCAATAGTATTATGAAAAAGAATGTGCGTCAGTGAAGCACAAGTGCTGCTTCATCGGCCCGATCCGTTCTACTTCTCTTCATTAGAAGAAGGCTGGGCTCCAGTTGGAAGGAACATCACTTCTGCCACAGTCATGGAGCTAGGCCGGCGTCATGGTGAGCGTGAGAAAGTAATTGCTGAATGGAGTGCTGCAGCGGTGAGTGAAAGGACTTAAAACTGGGGAATATTAACAAACAAAACAAAAAAAAAGCAGTTGAGCAACAGTCCCATATATTACAAAAAACAACACATGGGACTCTTGCCTGTTACGGTGCCGATAACACCATACTGGGATCCTATGACATCATAAACTACTCAAGCTTTGCTCTCAAGGTTTTTTAATGTCACGGAATCCCTCAATGGTGTTACAGCACTGTAACAGATAGAATCCCATATGTTATTCTATTTATGATTTATTCTAGTATTTGGTATATCATCACTTAAGTGGTTAAATGCAGTCAGCTTTGTCCCATGCCTCATAATCAGGGCCCTGTGGATTCTGCAGTTGCAGCAACTGTGGCAGAAATATGATCCTGCCACAGAAACAAAGCTGCCACAGAAACAGCATTTTTTGGTGCAGTAAAAATCACTGTCACCACTGAAAACCCCAAATGGCTAAAATGATTGCGCGCAAGCTTAAAATGGCATTAGTGTGAGTTGTTAGCCGCTCCATTATACATCCATCCCCTCAGGGTTGCAGCAGTCAGTGGGGCCACCACTTTCCAATCCACTGGCACTCAGCCCTGAAGCTTGTGATCATTATGACCTTCTACAAACACTGAGGGAACTTCAGGGAGTCTACCTCATGAGAAAGAATGGTGGTTCTATTTGCCAATTGCAGAACTGTGGAATGGAAAAAGTATTAGTCATTACTGCAGACAAAAAATGGGTGGCTTTCTGGACCTTTGTCTAATGTAAAATGCTCCAGCTACTCTCTAGCCTCACAGTAAATCCTTACAGAGTGGGAGAGAAGAAGATGTGGAAGCCAAGTGGCACTGACACAAACGACACCACCGGTGTTGAACTGCGTGAGCAGGAGGAAGCAACTAGAGCAGCGTTACAGCACAAACCATCACCCCAGGCTTCAAGCAAGTGGGTGGTAGGGAGCCATTGGAGCAGCACTGGTTTGTAACCAGGCAATGCTGGTCTTCAAGTAACTGGGCAGCCAGGCGGAGAAATTCTCAGGAGCATAGCTGTGGTAAACCAGCACTGGGCAGGTGGGAGGGAGGGAGCCATGGGACAATAAAACAGACTGCAGTAAAAAAATAAATAAATAAATAACCCTTCAATTCCCCCATGCCTTATATCCAATCCAAATCATGATGTCAGAATTGCTTTGCATTGCCTTGCCTGTGCATCTGCCAAACTGCCCCAGGCTGCCTTTTCCTGAGCATTTTTTCTGGGTAACTAGATTTTATTTTGGGGCTCATTTGAGTTGCTAGATAATGTAAAGTCAATCACAGAACTGCCACAGAATCACTGCAGAATTATTCATAGTCTGACCGCGGCAAGCATGAGGTCCTGCGACAGAATGTAGGTCCAGCTTGCCGCAGTGAACACGAGGCCCTATTCATAATGCAAGACATGACCATGAACTTGCATATATCATACCCAGTCATGTTTTATTGTTTCATTAATGCCCTGGAAGGCAACTGTACTTTATTATACACATAGAAATTCTGTCTATTTCTCCAGCTGCCAAAACAAAAGTGTGCAAGGACTGCAGCTGTGGAACATTGTTATCAATGTAATGGCTATGTGTGCTGGGGCATCCCAGCCCTCAGCTTCCTGCTGACTTACAGATGGGGTTCTTAGGCTGAAAAATCTCCTTGTACTCCTCAGGGTTTCGGATCTCTGCCGTCGACTCCTTCTCATCCTTGTCGTCCTCACTGCTTGGGCTGCGCCTCTCACTCTCAGGACTGCGTCGCTCACTCTCAGACTCCTGTTTCACCCTGACAGATGTAAACAGCACACAGCTCACTATTTGGCACAGCATTTTAAAATCGAGTAGCAAGATACAACAGGGTGAGTGCATGGGAATCTCTGTTCCTACATGGAATCAGCGCGAAGTACTACTGGAAAAAGACTTCCCAGCAAAGCTAGGTCAGGACCAAACAGTGAGGAAAAATGAAAATTACCTACCTACCATAATTCTTGATCTTCCTGTACATCTTCACCATTCATCACTGGTGGGTTCAAGCTGAAGGCACCGAACCCTGTGGAAAGCTTTTCTGCTTTAAGAAAAAGCTTTACTGCTTTAGAAGGAGGGATGACATCAGAGATGATGCCACCCTCGAGGCAGACGCATTGCGTGGCGCTTGCGGGTTGGCCAGTAACCGACATCGCCCCCTCCATTACCTCAGTTCTGCTTGCCGGAGAGGAAAACAGATAAGAGAAAACAAGGGTGGAGGGTTGGTAAGGGAGCCCAAGAGACAGTAAAAGAAAAGGATATAAACTGAAAAAGAAATAAGCTGGCAAGGGAGGATAGAGTTGTTTCTTTTAGGAGGTTGGGGCCTAGCTAGGTCTGGAGGAGGGCCCCCAACCTCTGGGCAGGCAGGCAGGGAGGGAGAAGAGTAAGAGAGGGAGATGAGGAAGGAGAGAGAGAGAGAGAGACAGAGAAGAGGCAGAGGGAGAAGGAGACGAAGCGGAGGCAGCTGGACTATGTCTCCCACGCTAGAATCCCTATGGACCCGGGTAACTTTAAGCTGACCAGTTTCACTCCTTGCAAAACAACGTCTTTTTTTTTTTTTTTTTGAGAGCCTAGAGGCATTAGCCAATAACCTAGGGCATCCTAAAAAGAGAGGGATAAGTGCAACCATCACCCACAGGAGAGTTTGACAGGAGGCGAGGCTTACAGGCCAAGCTACCCTCGTTCGTCTACAAGGGAGAACACCAGTCTGTTTGTTTTTTTCCCCAACGTTCCTTCTTTCCCTACCCCTTTAAGCTGGAGGTATACAAGAGACTTTCTTCCAGCCAGAGATCATCTCGGCACCCAACTGGACCCAGAGTGAGAAGCGACAGAATCTGTTAATCACAGCACCAAGGTGATTCTCATGGAAAAAAAACTCCTGGATGTTCTTAACCTGAAGTCCAGGAGGACTGTAAGTACAACAAGGAAACCTGGAGGAGTCCCCTGTAATGGAATTATACAAAAGGATATAGGGGCCCAGGGGCCCTAGTCCCAGTAGAGGGGCCAGAATAGTTGGACCCCAAGATAGAGGGGACAAACAGGACTCAGAGACCTGAGGACTCGAACTACTGTAAATAAGGCCCAGGGGAGCCAAAGGAAAAAAAGTTCAGAACCCCTATTTGCCCTCCACCCCCCCAGGTGGGCCCCTGTTGCTTCAGAGAAGTGGCAGGAGGCCTGGAGGCACCAGTGGGACTGAGCCCACAACTGGCCTCGATTTGGGGGGGTGGGTGACCAGGAAGGAAGCACTGCCCAGAAGCCGAGGCTCATGAAGGGATAGAGAGCGGAAAGCAGTGATGAATGGTGAAGATATACAGGACGATCAAGAATTATGGTAGGTACATAATTTTCATATCTTCCCTGTATCAATCTTCACCATTCATCACTGGTAGGTGAGTACCAAGCTCACAAAGTGGACCAGTACCTCCCTAAAGGCTGAATCACCTTCAGCCCCTCATGGGGGAGTCACGAGGGGGCAGGGCCCGTCACAGGCCTGGCCAGACCCACTACTGCTGAGAACCAGGACAGGTCTCTTGACCAGCCGGAGAAGGAGGGCACCCCGACAGTTCCTGCCTGGCCCTCCGGGTGAAAAACCGGGCCCCCCGGAAAAGTGAGGCAGTCACCCTACGTCGAATCAAGGGTGACAACCGGGAGAGCCATCCGCCTAATGCAGATCACAGATCCCATCAGTCTGGAAGCTACCGTGCTGGCATCGTACAACACCCACGTCTGGTGTCTCGCTAGCTCCAGACCCCTTGTGGTAATGGCAATAGCTCGCCTGGTTGCTTCATCAGGCAAGGCCGATAGGAAGGATCCCATCGCGGTCCACAGGCGCCTCTCATAGGCCACCAAGTGTGCCTGATGTACTGCGATAAGGCAACAACAGATGCGCAGAGGCAAAAATCCGCCTGCCCCAGTGGTCAAACTTTGTAGAGTCCATGTCCGGAGGATGATCTCTTGTTAAGCGCAGATGCCCAGAAGGGGTGTCCAGCCACTCCAAACCTGAGGAAGGGTAGGGCAATGACCCTGGAGCCCCCCAAGGGACTGCAATACCGGCGCTGGCAGTTCGCAGAGGCTGGCGAAGCGGATGCGGGCAACTGCCGTGCGCTGTGTGATTCCTCCACAAAGGACCAAGGCCACAGAGGGATCACTAAGGATTCCAGGCTGTACTCTCCAAGGAACACCATAGCCGCATGCATGGTATGGCGTCGTCACACTGGGGTTAAACTGAGCTCCTCCAGCATCATCGCCAGGAAAGTACAGTTACGTAAGAACTTACCGTAACAGTAGATCTTCAAGAACAGCTCTTACAGCAGGTTACACCATAAGGACTAAAGCCGGCAGGCGCCAGGATCCCACGGAAACTTTCAAGCTAGCAGTATCCAGCTGGGACCGACCCCGTCGGCCCTGCTCCCGATGTCAGGCATCATACAAAAGGAGGCGGTCCCCCAGAATCCCCAGTTCTCCCGCCAGAGACTCCCGGCCGCTAGATGACATCGGAAGTGGAGACTGAGGATCCACCTTCAAAGAAGGTATGTAGCAGGGAGGTGTTAAGAACACCGGATCCTAGGTGGTAATCAATGGAACAACTCTACCTCCAGAGGGGATGGTGGGAGGGAAACTATCTTCTGCAAGAGCTGTTCTCAAAGATCTACTGTTTTGGTAAGTTCTTACGTAACTGTACTATCATACTTCAAGAAACAGCTCTTGCAGCAGGTTATACCATAAGGACCGATTCTCAAGCAATTCTGGAAATCCCTCTCAGATGGGAGGAGGCAAGGGAGAGATCACGAGTTGAACCAGAGCCTAGGACAGTAGTCTCTGAAGGACTGCTAGATCAAAACCAGCTCTTCGCCGTGAAGCAACGTCCAGGCTATAATGCCTGATAAAGGTGTGCACAGTGCTCCAAGTAGCTGCTGCACAGATGGCTGAGGTGGACACGTTCTTCAAAGTAGCAAAGGAGGTAGCCACCCCCCTTGAGGACTGTCCCCTTACCGAGCCCGTTAGGGGCTTGTTACGTTTTTGGTAACAGAACGTAATGAAATGCATTGTTTAGAGACTGGAGCACCCAGCATCCTATGGACGAAGGAGACAAAAAGCTGATCAGATTTACGGTGGTTCCTGGTTCTGGTCAGGTAGTATCTTAGACACCTATGCACATCGAGAGTGTGCAGCAAGGCCTCTCCTCTGCTGGAGGATTTAGGAAAGTACACCGGTAAGTCGATATCCTGATTAAGGGTAAGGGCTGAGACCACCTTTGGCAGAAATTTTGGATTTGTCCTTAGGGACACCCTGTCCTGGTGAAAAACCAAATAATGTTCTTTGCACATAAGTGCGTGTAGCTCAGAAATCTTTCTGGCGGAAGTAACAGCAACTAAAAATAACATCTTCCATGCAAGAAGACGTAGCTCGCAATCCACGGCTGGTTCAAAAGGTTGCAGCATAAGCTGCTCCAGGGCGAAGGGTAAGTCCCACGGAGGAATGGGGTCCTTAATTGGAGGCCTAAGGTGGAGAACGCCTCTCAAAAAGGCATGTGTGGTTTCCAACTGGGATATGGAACACAGGCCTATAGGAATGTGACAGGCCGAGATGGCACAGAGGTGTACTTTGATCAAGGAATAGGCCAAGCCTGCCTGAAATAGGGACAGGAGATAGCCTAATACCAAACCCTCAGAACAATCCAGTGGGGAAAGTCCCCATGCTTGAGTCCAGAGATGAAATCTGCGCCATTTCATGGCGTACGTGGCATGAGTGGCCGGTTTTCTAGCAGCTGCTAGAACATCTGCTACCTCTTGTGAGATCCCATAACGCATGACTGCTATGTCCCTAGGAGCCAGGCATGCAGGTTCAGAGAGCGAAGGTCCGGATGGACCAAGGAACCTGCCTCCTGGGACAATAAACGAGAGCTGATTGGCAGAGGCACCGGTGGTTCTTGAGAAAGTTGGTACAGCAGAGGGAACCAAATCTGCCTGGGCCAAAAGGGTGCGATTAATATCGGCACCGCCTGCTCTCTGCGGAGTTTCAGAAGAACCCTCTGGATCAACAGGAAGGGAGGAAATGCATAGAGGAATCTGCCGGCCCAGGAGAGGGACAACACGTCTCGCCAGAAAACACCAGGCCCTGGATCTAGCGAGCAGAAATTGGGCAGTTTTGCGTTGGATGGGGACGCGAAAAGGTCCAACTCTGGCATCTCCCATCTGTGAAACAGATCCTCTACGACCTCTTGGAGTAGTTCCCATTCATGGACTCTGGCCTGAGATCGGCTCAAACTGTCTGTGATAACAGTGTCCACTCCTGGGACATGCACAGCAATAAGGTTTGTGCCGTGTTGCAGTACCGAATCCCACACCCTCATGGCCTCCCTGCAAAGAGGGTAGGAATGAGTGCCTCCTTGCTTGTTGAGGTAATACATCACCTCGGTATTGTCTGTTAGTAGCAGCAGAGTACCCAGTGGAATCTCCGATTGGAAGGCCTGCAAGGCATAAAGGACCGCTCTCATCTCCAAAATGTTTATATGAAGATGAGCTTCCTGGGATGTCCATGAACCGAGACCTGACACCGTCGAGATGCGCTCCCCAACTGGATCTTGAAGCATCCACGGAGAGTGTCACAACCGGAGACAGCGCAACAAAGGGGACTCCCAACGACAGGTGCTCTGGGCCGAGCCACCATTGCCAATCCCGGATGACGGCACTCGTGATCCTGATTGGAAGCTGCAGATGGTCTTGCTTCTGATCTCACTGCACCCGTAACATCCACTGGGTCACCCACATGTGGAGACAGGCTAAAGGGACTGTTGCAATGGCCGCAGCCATGTGTCTGAGCAGGCAAAGGACCAATCTGGCTGGGACGGTCTTTGCCAAGATATCCCTTATGAGGGATCTGATGTGCACCGCTCTGTCCTGGGGCAAAAAGGCTTTCCCCTGGATGGTGTCCAGGACTGCGCCTATGAACTGCAGTCTCTGAGATGGAACCAGATGCAACTTCTCCCGATTGATAATGATGCCCAAGGACCCGAAGAGGGAATGAGTACAGTGGATCGCGGACATCAGGGCCTCCCGAGAGGGGGCCATGAGGAGCCAGTCGTCCACGTAGGGGAACACATAGTGGCCTTGTCTCCTGAGAGCCACCACCACGACTGCCATGCACTTCGTGAATACCCAAGGTGTCGAGGACAGCCCAAAAGGGAGGGCTCGGAACTGATAATGGCGACCCAGAAACTCGAAGCGCAAGAATTTTCTGTGCGTCTGAGCTATCGGTATGTGCAGGTAGGCATCCTGCATGTCCAGTGACGCTAAGAAGGCACCCTGCTTGAGCATGGAAATTAACCCTGGAAGAGTCACCATGCGGAAGCATTTGTAAAGCACTGAAGCGTTGAGGTTGCTGAGGTCTAGAATTGCATGGAGGTCTTCTGTCTTTTTGGGAACCAGAAAGAAGTGGGAATAGTATCCTGCGCCTCTCTGGTTCCACGGTACATGCTCTATGGCCTCTTCTCCCAGAAGCGTTAGCACCTCCTGCTGAATGAGCAGTGCGTGCTGTCCCGAATAACGGGAAAGCAGGGGAGGCCTTGACGGTGGGTGATTGAGGAATTCTATAAAGTGTCCTCTCTCGACCAACTGAAGGACCCACCAGTCGGTGGTTATTGTCTGCCATCCTGAAAGATGGCGAGAGATGCGACCCCTGACATTTTCTTCCCGTTGATCCAGAGGAAGGGCAGGGGCCGGGAAGGAGTCATGCTGTGGTGGCGTTGCCTCCCGCAGGCTTAGTCAGTTTTGCATATCTCTGACCTTGGCCTGGGGAAGACTTAGGCTGGGCCTTGTGGTTGAAGTTGCCCCTTTGCTGCTGGCTGGAACGTGGCTGCTGCCATTGCTGCCGGCCGTGAAAACAATTCTGGTTCCTATGAAAGCAACCAGCCTTGGACCTGTACATGGCCTGTACAGTCCTCAACAACTTCCCAGCATGCTGTAATTTGGTGATAACCTTCTCGGAATCCTCACCAAACAGGACTTCTCCACTGTAGGGGACATCCAGGATATTTTTCTTGATGTCCGGAGAAAATCTGGAGACATTTAGCCATGAGCGTCTCCGGAGACAGACGCCCGAGGCTGCTCCCTGCCGCCAAGTCCACCGAATCATAGGCGGCTCTCAAACTTGGTCCCCGTCCTGACCTTGTATGAAGAAGGTTCAGAAGTTCCTCCTTCTGTTCACCATCCAGAAGGACTTTAACCAGGTCCTGGCCCTGTTCCCATAGGGCGTTCTGAAACTGAACCATGTGTGTCAGACAGTTCAGTGACCTGATGAAGCATGTAGCAGCCACATACATGCACCTACCTAGTGAATCCAATTGCTTGGATTCCTGGTCTGGAGGCTGTGTGCTCAAATGTTGCGGTCATTGAGACCGGTCGTGAGAGGCCGTGATGACCAGTGAATCGACCAGGGGTTGTTGCGCCCGACACGGGTCCTCTGCAGTGGCCCTGTACAGGTGGTCAACCTTCTTCAGCACAGCAGGGGTGGAATGTGGACGTTTCCACGTGGCCATGGTGACGTCCACCAAGGGTTGCACCACCACAGGCTTTGGATCTTTCTGCTGAAGGTATCGAGTTAGACGCTGTCGTTCGGGGTCTAGATCTTCGGTTTCCCATCCCATATTCTCCTGAATGTGCCTCATGATTTCAGAAAAAGAGGGATCATCTGGAGGTGACCTGGGGAGGTCTCGTGGGTCTGGTGAAGGGATACTGGTTAGAGAAGGAGACCTGGAGGTGTCCAAAGAGTCCGGTCTAGAGTCGTCCCCCTGTGGAGTGGACTTTCTTCCTCTGGGTCGCTTGGGATTGGGAGACCCTGAGGGAGACTGTGAAGGGGGCCTTCTCCATTCTCTGGATCTGCCCTAGGAGGTGGCATAGGCTCCTTGGGGGTCAGGGGTCTTCCTGCTGGACCCTGGGGAGGAGGAGGAGGAGGAGGCTTTACTGGGATGACATCCTTTTTAATAGTGTCCCACCAAAAGGTGAAGAGATCCTTGACTTCTTGGATGTTCATACTGGTCCTGGCATCGGGGGTTGGTCTGTCGTCAGTATCGGGCGTCAGGTCTGAGGGCGTCGCCGGTTCGGGCAAAGGCTCCCGCGGAAGCCTGGCATCCTCAACATCACCTGCCTGGTCGTCAGGTAATGTCAGGTCCTCCTCGGATGAACCCCGTCAAGCGGTATCAACCAGTGAAGGGAGGGCAGTCATCTGCTCCATAGGTCGTTTGACCGATGTCGGGTGTTTAAGGGACGTCTGGTCCGAAGGACGTTTGGCCGGAGAAGGGTCGGCAGCCCACTTAGGGTCCGTCATCCGCTTGAGGGACGTCAGGTCCTTAGTCTTCCTGGAAGGGGGATCAGGTCCCCTGGGAGGCTAATCCGGCATCGGGTTCCCGGCGTCTGTCCAAAAAAGCAGAAATTCACTGAAAAGGGCATCCATGAGGCCGATGCTGACGAGTTGACAGCGGGAAAAGAACTGGGGATTCTGGGGGACCACCCCCTTTTGTATGATGCCTGACGATGGGGGCAGGGCAGACGTCGGGGGCGGTCCCCGCTGGATACTGCTAGCTAGAAAGTTTCCGTGGGGTCCTGGCGCCTGCCTGCTTCAGTCCTTATGGTGTAACCTGCTGCAAGAGCAGTTTCTCGAAGTAAGATCCGCTGATACCTGTGAAGTCAGCATCAGATGACCGGTATGATGGGGAGTCCTCTTCCTCAGAGGAGGAAGCAGATGAAGCGGAGGGGCTCTGCACAGGGAAAGATGGTGTAGTATGAGGAGCTACAAAGACCAGCTCATCCATGGCCCTGTAGAATATTGGGAAAGCACTCACCATGGTCCTATATTGCTCCCAAGTAAGGGGTCCCAAGGGCCCCCTAGAGACCTGGGAGAATGGGGGGAGGTTGCAGGGAGGGCAAAGGCCGGGCAGGATGGTTGTGAAAGGCCACGCCTTCCCTGTCAGGGCTGTGGGCACCAGCGGGGAGACCCCCTCCACCACAGGGAAGGGTTGCGCTGCCCAGACCCCACCTGCTGCTCAACCATCCCCAAGCCAGCAGATGGAAGCCCAAAGGGAGAAGACCCTGGTGGGGAACCAGAGCCCAGTGAGCTTGTCGTTGAGGCACAGGTCAGGAAGCACAGGATGACCTGGAGCAGTTGTAAAATTCGCAAATAGTGTTTTATTTTTTGCAATAACAGCAAAATAAAAATTATTCAGCATAACTATTTACAAAGGCAGTACAAACAGAGAAAACTAAGTCCTTCTTCTGAGATTATCTCTTTATTCCAAGTTTCAGTCTCTCACTCTCTGTCTCTCTCTAGCAAAAGCATTTCTGCTCTTTTAAAAGTCTGTCTAGGAACTTGTTAAGAGAGCTTGCTTCTCACAGAATGTTCTTGTAAGTTTTACATGGTGTCCCAGAACTGACTTGTTCACAGCTCTGCAAAGGGCTTAAAAACTGCTTCTCAGGTTAACCCCTTGAGTTCCAAATAGCTTTTGGCAATCATTTCAACAGTAAAGCTATATATAGTTTTAAACAAAGGGATCCTTGTATCAGTGACATTTCCACATAAAGATTCACATATATTTTTATACCCGTAGATATGCAAGGGGGAGGAAAATACAGAAATAGCAAGGAAACGCAGAGAGATAGCGATAGGCAGAGAACTGCGAAACCATCAGAGTGATCAGTTCCTAGGTCTCACAAAAAAAATCTGGTTGTGCAGACAGACAAGAGACAGAAAAGGAGCGGACAGAACAGACCCTTGCATTTAAACTCTTTCTGCATAATACATGGGGCAGGGCTTTATTCAAACCTGTCACAGAGCCCAAAAGGGTGGCCCCTGTCCCCACCCAATGTAGAGCTCCATCCCCTGAGGGAGGAAGGGGTGCTCAGACCAGCACTCCTACTCCACTCGACAGTGGCAGAGGCCACCCAGGTAGAGCGGGGCGTGGACCAGCACCCCCCAAACCCCCAGGAGATGACAGAGACCTGCCCCTCGAGCAAGGTCTCCCAATGGCGGCTGGTTTCAAGGACGAGGGGAGAGAAAAGCCGGCACCAGGGCGGCTCTGACTCCCCCAACTTCACGAGGACACCCAACAGAGACCCGGCACGGAAATTCATCTCCTCTTCAGAGACGTTCCATGCTGTGGCACTGTCACCAAGGGTGGCACCAAAAATGGCACCGGGGCCTGTAGCAGCACCGACCTTGGCATCGACATCAGAAGCGGCACCAACATCGGGGATCGTGTCAACTGTGGCACCAGCCTCCCGAAATGGCACAGACTGTGGCAACAATGCCCGCTGCAGCACCATCACCGAGAGTGGCACTGACTGCAGCACGGTCGTCATCACCAACACTGCCCACAGCACCATCATCGGGCACAATGCCGCAAGACGGCATCGAGGATGGCGCTGGAGTCCTCAGCAGCACCGAGGATGGTGCCAGCAGAGGAAAGGGCGGCACCGTGCATGGTGTCATCCAAGTTCTGATCCCACTTAAGACATCCTCGAGCGGAATGCAGGAGGGGCAACTGCTCCGGAGAGCTGGGTTGCCAGTCTGGGTTCTCCAGGTCATCCCCTAAATCTGAGGAGGAGACCACAGAGACCCCAAGAGAGGCAACCCCCCCTCATGCTACACCGGCGCCTCGCGCTATGCCGGCGACCCGGGTTTGGGAACCGACTCGGGTTTCCGTGGGTCGGCAGGGGAAGGGAGGATCGAGCGTCCCAGTGGATGCTCTCCTCCCTCAGGGGTGGGTTACCAGGGACGCAGTAGCGTCAGATACTCCTGTGGAGAGTGCCGGTGGAAGCACCGGCCCTTGAAGGGAACGGCAGCTCTGATATGTTGGAGTCAGGGAGGGGGGACATCGTACGGTGCATGAGAGGATGACGTGCATCTGCACATCGCCTCTCTGGACGTAAGTCCTAAAGGCACCAGCATCCTAAGGGGGGGCTGGGAACTAAGGGAGAAAATCAGGGAAAAATTTAAACACCCCAGCCCTACAAGGCAAGATGAGGCTAGGGGATGGGACACCTTGGGGACTGCCCTGGCGGACGGAGGAGGAGGAGGTACGAGGCCTCCTCTGAAAGCCATGGGAGCTGGCAAGTATTAAAAAAAAAAAAAAAGAGGCAACCCCGGTCACCTGGCCCTTCCCAGCACAGAGGGCGGTGTTGGGAAGGGATTCTGCAGCATCAGAGAGCAACCTCGCTCACCGACACCAGAATTGGAGTCAGGAGACAAAGTCGCACCCTCAGAAACCCCAGAAGGGACCCCCAGTGTAGGCCCCCCATGTAGTTGAGGCATCGACACCGGTGTCACCCGGTTCCCTAAAGTGGAACTGGGCCTGGAGCGTTCAGCAGCCGACCTCCCAGAGGAAGCTGACTGTTCCCCTAGGTGCCCGGACTCAGCGGGCGCAAGTCCACAGCAACCTGCTCTGCCCGGTGCATGATTAGCGGGGTAGAGAGGACAGGCCAAGGTCCTTACCTGACCCTTGTTAGACACTTGCCACGAAGTTTGGGGGAATCACGTCTCCAACCTCGCTCAGACGGCGCTCAAGGGTGTGGTAGTCCGCATGCTAGCAGCATTGCAATGGTCCACATTGTGGTTCGGCCCTAGGGAAATGAAGCATCGGTCATGTGGGTACATTATGGTGAACAGACTTCCACAGGGTCACTTTTACGCCTTGAACCAGACATAGCACTGACCGCACAACAGAAAATAAAACAAAGCAAAAGACTTGACGCCGACTAAACCTGAAGGAAAAAGAGTAAAACGGAGCCAAAAACAGCACTGAAGTACAGCATCGAGTAACTTTTGAGCAAACAGAAAAGGCAAAATGGGTTGATCCTCTCGGGTATCGCTGTCCCACGGAGCACCTGCACAGCCTCGATGATAGGAAGAGCAGAACTGAGGTAATAGAGGGGACGACGTCAGTTACCGGCCAACCCACGAGCGCCACACAATGCATTGGCCTCGAGGATGGCACCGTCTCAGTCGCCCCTCCTTCTAAAGCAGTAAAGCTTTTTCTTAAAGCAGAAAAGCTTCCCTTGGGGTCCTGCACCTTCGGCTTGAACCCACCAGTGATAAATGGTGAAGACTGATACAGGGAAGATCATGATTCATTGCACTTAGTTGAGCTGTAAATATTAACAGAAGATGGTTACTAGTCACATCTTTGGAGTTACTCCAACAGTCTGAGTGTGTGGGCACTGCTGCAGTTGAGTATGAGCTAGGTTTTATGATGTCTTATAATGCCCAGCAACATTAATGTTTTATAACTATTCTTCAATTTTAACATCTTAAAACTGTTTTTTAGAGATAGCAACCATCAGTCTCTGTGCAATATTTTCTTTGCAAAAACACTCTTCATTCCTTACTTTAAAACTCCATATTCCCCATCCCACCCTGCCAGCAGTGGGATTCATAAAATAGAGGCTGATTCACCAGCTCCAGTTTCCTCAGGATGAAGCACTGTAAAGGACTAGCATGTGGTCACCATAATGGGACTCCATTTGTCCACTTTCACTTTTGCAAACATTCTAAAATGATCTGAAAAGATCAACGTATTAAAGAGGCAGCGCTCCACTCTCCCAGCTGCATGATGTGAGCTGGGTTCTGGATCAGAAGACAACACAGCAGAAGCCGTATCAAAGCAGGTAGCTGGACCAATACTGGCCAGGTAATGCAGTCTCTACAGGGGAATAAAATGTTGACATTTTAAGCAATAAGGCGTGAACATGGCTTCTGATAATGGCATGTTGATCACCTTCTAGGGGCACAAGGCATAGCTGAGTGTCACATACCCCAAGGGGGTGATTAACCATTAACCCCTGGGAGTGCCTTATTGCTACTATATTATTATAACAGAAACATTTTTTTTAATAGTGTTTAACTTTGTTCAGCATATCATTAGGCTCTATATATAATATTAATCAAAGATTAACATAAAGCTGATAGAATTTTTATAGTCAGTTAGAAAACTATTTCTCAGACCCTTTTCATAACAAAAAAAAATTCTATGCAAATATTTATTTCATTTATTTCATTTTTGTTGACCAGGAAAGGAGGACTAGACAATTCTGACTATTTTCAGCCTTGTCCCTTGGGAGGGGGATACAGATGGATGGCAGCTGATACTGAACCAGATTAAGCTGTTTGTGGCATTTTTAGTGAATGGGGGAAGTTTGGCCAGGACACCGGGGAAATTCCCCTACTCATCTGTAGGGGGAGCTGCTGTCCCTAGAACGTTGAATCAGTGTGGAAGATGGAGACCTCGAGGAAGGATGTAGCGTTATTAGAGGCAGAGGGAGACAGAATGGAAGAACAAGCATCAGAGGAGGAAAATTACGAGTCTGCCCCCATGTCTGGGGCATCGGAGAATGAATCAATTGAAGAGATTGATATGCTGGCTTCAGGTGAGGAGGAGGGAAGCATAACTACGGATCATGATACAAAAGTGGCATCTGCTCACATGGAGCAGATCCTAGAAGAAAAAAGGATTTCCTTGCAGCAGATTTTGGAGAAAGACAATGAAAGAAGATTGGAGGAGAGATGCAAGGACCCAGGCAGAAAGATCAGCCCGGAACACGGTAGCGTGGCTGGTGGGAGTGTTACCCAAGGCCAGGAAGGAAGCAAGTCGAGCAGAGAAATTGTGGCGCCTGTGGCTTCTACAAGTCAGTCGATCATTCACACTTTCAGATTAGCGAGAGCAGGAATTCCCTTCGGAGAATGGAGATCAGGCACTGCGCTGCCAGGGGCGGGTTGGAAGCAAGGACCGGATAGAAAGTGGCAACTGGAGAAGAACTGGACTGACTTCATGCACAGCGGTAAGATTTCCACATTTGTCAAACCAAAACAGGTGAGGGAGAGGAAACAGGATGAAAATGTGAGACAGGTCACAGGAGTACAGGATAAAGGAAAAGAAGTGGATCAGAGCAACAAAATAAATACAAGGGTCAGGACAAAAACTGAGGACAGATTGGTAGAAGGAGATGGGTGAACAGACATCTGATATACTTACAGAGAAGATACAAGGTGTGCAGGAATTTGGGCTGCCGGATCAAATCAGTGATGGGAAGGCTGGAGAGGGTCTAGCTGGAAAACAAGCACAGAATACAGATACCTTACCAGAAAGAGGCTCTATGCTGAAACACCAGCAGGAATAACCGGGGGGTCCTGACTCAGCAGAATCAAGTGTACCCCCACTGAGGGGCAGAGGTAGGCCTAGTAACTCAAGTTATTACAGTGACCCATCATACAGAAGATTTGCAGTAAGGCTGAGATACAAAGGAGGATTGGAAGTATTTTAAGACAGGATATACGTGGGCAGAAGGTTATTTAGGATGTGTTTGATGCGAGTTTCAGGTCGATGAAGAGTATGGACAGGTTCTGGCAAAAATATAATTTGTTAAAGTTTTCTCCTGAATGGGCACCTTTCATAGCAATTCCTCTGACAAAACCAATGACTAAAACAATAACTGTAATGTTTAGGAATGAATGTGTGCATGTAGGGGATACTGAACAACGGCTAAACCAAAAATGCACAGTTCTGGGCTCCCAGAGGCTATAGTGGATACAGAGTTTTTGTGGACAGGAGGGTAGCATTTTAAAGTAAGACTGCATCTATCAGGAGAGGGTATTGCTCACATCTCAAACAGTATTTTTCTGGGTAGGAATAGGGGGGTGGTCTTCTATCCGGGGCAGCCCAAAGGCATGCTACAGGTGTGGGTCTCAGTCCCACCTATCTAGTGTGTGTGATGCAATAAGATGCGGGTTATGCGGAGAAATTGGGCACAGCAATTCACAGTGCAAAAATCACGTTCAGTGTAACCTATGTGAAGAATATGGACATATATACCAGGATTGCCCATGGACCGCGAGGAACAATGCGAGAAGTGTGAACCCGGATGATCTAATAAAAAAAAGCTCAGCAGTCTGGCCTAAGCAGAGAGCCAACAGCCCCCTGCGGAAGATGAGAATCCGGGATGTAGTTGTATGCCAGCCCAGGAGATGCCCAGACAGGAGACTGAGGATGACAGAGACCAGGAACAGAGTGAGGAAGTTCCAAGAAAGGAGCATGCGACAGGAAGAAGGACGGAGGAGAAACACAGGGAGAAAAGAAGGGGGAACGGAGGAGCCCAAGGTGGAAGAACAAGGTATGGATGAAACCATGCCCCCCCAATCCTCCTCAGGAGTGCCAGGAAGTAAATATGGGACATGAGAGAAGAATGGTTTTGAGGAGTACAAAAGTGATGACACCTAACTTTGTATTGGCTAATCCTTTTGAAGTTTTAGGATCCCAAAAGGAAGGAGAACTAAATACAGGTGATTAGGATTCGGATGCATCAAGCACAAATTTGTTGCAACATGGTAAGGAATCCAAGAGAGGGTTACTCGGCTGGAGGGGAGGAAGGAGGAAAGAAATATGATTGTTGCTTTGAAGTCATGTTTTTGTTTCTGAAATGATGGTTTATTTGGAGGAAAAAAAGTAATATATGGTGACGTTTTCATTAGCAACTGCAAATGTTTGCAGCATTCTAAATGGGAAAACAAGCATTTGTCAATGCCAAATGTTTGCTTGTTGGTATTGGCATTGGTAGTGTAGGAGTTAGAGAGATGCATAATAGGAATGGCAGTGAAGTATTGAACTGAAGCCATCCCCACCACCACCCTGCAGAGACTGGCAGGCATTGGGGTGTGCCTTTGTGTCGTCAGGCATAACGCCATGCCATTTCACCACACCTACCCTGCAGACACCGACAAGTGTCACGGGTGTGCCTTGGGGTCTTTG
Source organism: Neoceratodus forsteri (assembly GCA_016271365.2). Taxonomy (NCBI): domain Eukaryota; kingdom Metazoa; phylum Chordata; order Ceratodontiformes; family Ceratodontidae; genus Neoceratodus; species Neoceratodus forsteri. The sequence continues at coordinate 1,055,514,659 of CM028130.1, read as the reverse complement.
GGCCTCATATGGTCACCCATTCCATAAAAATGCGGTGAGATGGGTGCAGTATGGAGAATGGGGTGAACTTTGGGGCGAAGAGTCCAAAACACACCTCGCTCCGTGTCACTGGCTGCAGGGTGTGGGTGGGGGTGGAATGGCATGAGCATTACAGGCAACAATCCCAAGTCACACCCCTGATGCCTGTCAGTCTCTACAGGGTGGGGAGTTATGGTCGGAAACCGCAACTCCCCAGGCGTTCGTTGGTATTTTCACTACAAATTTTCAACATGGGTTTTTTGTGACCCCCACGTCATGAACAGTGGCAATATCAGTTTGTTTGCTGAAAGCTGATTTTGCACAGAGACTACGGCATTTTCTCACCACAGGTGCAAAAACACATTTCGAGTGGGATGTGAAAAATGACAGCTGTACTGTTCATGGGAAGGTGTAAAAAATGGCAATGTTGAAAATCTGGAGTGAAAATATAAAAAAAACTGATGGTCATGAGCGTGCGTAGAAACTGTGCAATGCTCACCCGTAATGTAATTAGTCTGTTTTTTTTTTTTGTTTTTTTTTTTTACAGCAGATTGTCAACACAGGCATTTTGGGACCTCTGCTCATGAACAGTGTCACTGTGCTTTTCTTAATCTGTCCCGAACACTGATTTCTCACAGCGACCACACATTTCTGTGCCGGAAGTGCGAGAACTCATTTCGGCCAGGGTGTGAAAAATGACAGAGGTACTGTTCACAAGGAGGTGTGGAAATCTGGAGGGAAAATAGTACAAATTCGTGAACTTACGAGGGTGGGTGGAAACCGCTCAATGCACGCTTGTAACACAGTCATTTTATGGACTTTTGTCACCAAATTTTTAACAGAGCCATTTTAAGACCTCTGCTCATGAAGAGTGTCACTGTGATTTTCTTAATCTGTCCCAAACATTGATTTCGCACACCGACTGCTCCTCTTTGCGCTACATGCTCGAAAACACATTTTGGGTGAGATGTGAAAAATGACAGCTGTACTGCTCATAAGGAGGTGTGGAAAAATGGCAATGTTGAAAATCTGGAGTGAAAATATTAAAAATCTGTGAAATTACGAGCTTGTGTAGGAACTTCATAGCGCACCTCATGCCGCTCGTTAAACAGTCATTTGAAATTTTTCACCAAATTTTCAACATAGGGTTTGGGGGCCCCTCATGAACTGTGACACTGTTGTTTCGTTACTCGGTCCCGAAAGGTGGTTCAGCACAGTGACCGCGAAATCACCTTTCAGGACCGAATAACAACATGACAGTGACTGAGTTCATGAGGTGGGGCCCCAAGAACTCCATGTTGAAAATGTGGTGAAAAAATTCTCCAAAATGGCCGAGATATACACCAAAGTTGAAACAAACCCATTTATGCCATTATACAGTTTACCGGCATTCTTCAGTTCGCGGTCGGCTTTGAAGAGTGCAGACGTGTTCCTGGTCCACCAAAGATCATCGCGCTGGGCTCCAGAGGTAAGTATGGGTGGGGGTGTGGGGAGGTGGGTGCGCAGAGAGGTGGGCGGGAAGGGGACAAGACAGGCAACGAGGGACCTTTTGTTTTCTTATTTAGGAAGGCAGTGAGACTTTTGCCACGCTGGTGGGCTCCCAGCATGGCAGCTATAAAGTATTTGAGGGTGGAGCAGGCGGAGGTTAGGCACCCCATCCAGCCATCGCACACCTTGCTGTGTGCTGGGCTCCCAGCGTGGGCACCTAGAAGTCTGTTGGGGGCAGTGGAGAGAGGGATTGGGCACCCGGTCATACAGTGTGAGGGGTTGGAGGGAGCGCATGAGCATGCGGGGTGGGCTCCCGCGTGCTTCTGGAAGTGTTCGAGGGGGGACAACGACAAACTGTCAATGACAGTTCAGATGCAGTGCTGATGTACGTGTAAGGCAACGGCAGTATGCAGATTGACTACACGTTACCACCGCTGATTGTGGCGGTGTTTCCCTCAGAACTGTACGCCACTGCATCTTAACAGCTGTTATAGACAGCTCGGACATTCATTGGCGCGGTGCAGCCGAGCCTGCAAAAGGGAGCAGGGCATTGGAAGTGGGGAGGCTGGCTTCTGACTAGGTAGGTGGCACTATGTTTCTTGCACACGCGTGCAAGCAAACATAAAGAGGGAGGCTGTACGGGTAGAACTAAGAAATCCGGCATGTGAGGTGGTATTTGTGCAGGAAACATGGTTTAAGACAGTGGAGGCCGTGGCTCAGGCACAAAGGGGATGGGTCTGAGGGCCGTCATATGGCTCAGATAGAGCAGATGGGGTGGGTATCCTGTTCTCAGGAATAGTGTTTAAACTGCATAAACTTGTGGACATTCAGCCAGGAAGGACTCTTATGGTTGATGGGCTGTGGTATGGACAACTGAGTAGATTCATAGTGGTGTATGGGTCACACGTCAAGGCTGAGAGGGTCCAATTGTTTGAGTCTATACAACCTTAAAAATATACAACAAGGAATGTTCATTTTGGGGGGGATTTAATTGCACTCTAGAAATACAGGAAAGAAAGAAAAAGAGAGAGAAAGAAAAGGAAAGAAAGAAAGAAAGAAAAGTATATTGTGACTCGTTCGCATTAAAGAGGTGTATTGAAAGTGCAGAATTAACTGATGTATCAACAAAAGCAGTTCCTTCTGTGAAATTTACATTTGTGAAGGGAAGGTTATTTTCAAAAATAAATTATATGTTTGTGACAAAAAGGCTGGAGATATATAAAATAACAGTGATCTCCTCAGCTTAACAGATATTTTTTTACTTAAAGTGACAGTTATGTACTGAAACTGGAATGGAACAACCCAAAACAAGATGGAAAATGAATACAAATAGTTTACGGGGATGATGGGAGTGAAAATAGGGCTGGCAACATTGTTTGTGGACACAGCCTCAGTATTAGGAGTATATGAGGAAATGTATGAACGGTGGTTAGATACAAAGAAAATAATTGCAAAATGGATGCAGGATTTTGGTAAAAGAAAGGCTAAAGGCAACTTTTTGAAATATTTATGACTGAGGAATCAGATGTTTAGGCTGTTAGAAGCTTCATATGGAGGTAAAGAAGGGTTGCTGGATCAAATTGAAAGGATGAGAGAAGGTATGAGGAGAGTACAGTATGACAGAGCAGCTTCATTAGTGACAGAATTGAGTACAGGAACACAGAAATCTCTATTTTCAGATCTGTGTGAAGCATGCAAGGAAAAGAAAAACAGGTCAAGGATCTCGTGCCTTAGAAATAAGAATGGAGAGATTATTTGTACCTCAGAAGGAATTCGGGGAATCATAGAGGCACAGATAAGGGGAGTTATGGAGGAGCAAGAATCTAGTGATATTTAAATAAAAGAGTTCTTGGAACATGTGGATATCCCTAAACTGGAGGAACAAAAATGTAAGGGTTTAAGGACCGAGATTACTCTACAGGAAGTGGAAGAGGTTATCAAGGGATTGAAAGATGGGATAGTTCCAGGGCTGGATGGTATACCAAATTAATTTTATAAAGCTCAGGTAAAGTTAGTTGCACCATGTTTGGTGATGGTATATAACTTAGTTTAAAATGCAAAGAATACATTTGGAACTCTCAAAAGGCCTTGTTATTTTTCTGCATAAATCAGGGGATAAACTGGAAATTGGGAACTGGCTGCCTATTAGTATACTTAACTCTAATTTTAAAATTTTGGCTCTGGTACTGCATGAGAGATTGAGAAGGGCAGCGGTGGAATTAATACACCCTGCTCAAACATGCACCATACCAGGCAGAAACATACAGGAAAATTTGGCTTTAATAAGAAATGTGATGGAGTACACCAAAAGAAAAAATAAGACAGGATGCATTATATCATTAGACCAAAATAAAGCATTCGATCGAGTTAATCATTCTTATTTGCTTAAAGTATTGGAAAGGGATGGTATCCCCCTTGAATTGTGTAGGTGGATTACGATTATACATGAAAATGCAGCCCCGCCTATGGAAATGGGGGGGAGGGGGGGATAGGAACCTAATTTATCTTAAAACAGGGGTACGACAAGGCTGTCCCCTGAGCCCGTTGTATGTGTTTGCAATAGATCCCTTAATTAGAAAATGTTGGCTCGAGGAAGGTATTAAGGTGGTTGCGGGAAATCAGGTGGAACATACAATCAAAGTATCTGCCAATGCAAATGACTTGTGTATTTTTCAGGGGTCAGAGGAGGAAACAGTATGTTTAATGAAGGTTAAGGATAAATATGTGAATGCATCTGGAGCTGTGCTAAATATAGATAAAAGTAGAGGTTTTAGGCTAGGGGAAGAAGAAGGGAGGGGGAAGAATAAAAAATTAATGTCAGATAAGGATATTAAAATATTGGGGGTTATTTTTGGGAAAGGGGAGATGGGTACAGTGAATTGGGAAAAAGCAATAGAGGAGGGACAAAAGAAGGTGGGGCAAGAAGATAATCTTGGAGAATGTGCAAACTGAAAATAATTTTTGTAATGAACAGTTTCTGTTGCCTTGTTTTCTTTATATAGCAGCAGTATTCCCTTTGCCGAATGGGATGGAAACAAGAATCTTAAACCTGTTCTTTCAAATGGTATGGGGAAGCAGGTTAAATCCCATTAAAAGAGAGGTGACTTACTTGGATAAAAAAATGGGGGTCTGTGGATGATCAATCCGGTGATTTTTTTTTCATATATTATTTTGGTACAAAAATGTTATTAATGCTTTGGGAAATCAGGGTGGAATTGTAGGGAAGTGGGGAAAAATGTCTTGGAGACTTTTTTGAGTAAATGGATAGATGAAATTCAAAGGGGGGTAGAATTTGGATGTCTCAGGGCATTATAGGGGGGACACTGAGTAAATTGACAAAATGGAAAATTACTAGGACCCAGGTAGAACAAGTTAATAGGAAAAAAAATGTACTATAGAATATTGGGAGAAACAGGAATAAGTGATCCAGATTTTAAGGGGGGGGGGCCTTGACAGAGAATAAATATGTATATAAAATGCTAAATAAGACAAGATTGCCAGCCAAAATGTGGGATGTGCAGTGGCTGATGGTGCATGGAAGGGTGGGGGTGAGAGGGAATCAGAAACACAAAGCTCTGGAAGAGAGAGATTGTCTATATCCAAGATGTGGAGTGAATGTGGAAACGCAGGAACATTTTCTGTTACAGTGTAAATATGCAGAAGGGCTATGGGAGTATCTGTCAAAAAAGTGGAAAATGCCTTGGTTGAAGAAAATAAGTTGTAGGAGCTTGGTATTAGGAATATTTCCAGAATTATTGGCTCATTTTCATAGTGCAACTTTATAGATCTTCTTTGGATGCCTCCAGTATTACATGTGGCAGAGTCGTTGCCAGTTATTAATACAACAACAAGAAATGTCATTTGAGGGTTTTAGTAAAATATGTGAACATGCATTATTAGAAGTGTACATAAAAGATTGTAAAGGTCATCCAAAAAATAAGGTAACCATGTGATGGAGGCAATTGGTTTTTTTCATGACATATGCATAAAGAAAATATGAAATAAAAAAAGAGATAAAAGGAAAGTCTGAATATATGGGATTTTGGTGTTTGTGGTTTTGATGAAAAATGTTACTGAAGTTTAATGGTGGAGGGCAGGGATACAATGGAGGATGGGGGAAATGAAGAAAATGTAGAAAAAAATGGGGATGAAGTTAAAGGGTGTGGAGTAATATGCGACTTTGCTGTATAGATGTGTTTCTTTATTTTGCATTTTTATAGTATGTTTTGGAATTTTTTTTTTATTTTTGTATATTATGATGAAGATTTGTTGTCAATTTTGAATACAAAATTCCCCTACTCTTTTTGAGAAATGCCATGGGATCTTTAACATCCACCTGAACTACCACCAGAACAGGCAGACAGGACCTCGATTTAACATCTCATCCGAAAGACGGATAATATAAATAGAAATATAAATGTAACATGGGAAAACCACTCGTGGGAGTGAATACTTCAACTTGTATTAGACTGAACTTTTCTACCATTCAATATACTAAGACTATTTCTCTCTTACCTTTGTGGCTTGCTACAGGTGGTCATTGGTCTCTCATAGTTCCGCCGGATGCTCGTTCCCTTTGGCGTTGGCTGACTGAGAGGGGTGTCATCTTGAATCAGACCCTGTATAAGTGATCCTGACTTTTTGATGCGATTCAGGTCCACAACAAATGTGGAGACGTTCATCTGACTGGAGGAAACTCCAATCTGGGGATGGACATGATAACAAAAGGTTAACATGAGAACAAGAACTCTCAGCATTGAAAAGCAACAGTTCACATAACAACAGAACTCAAGGTCATCACCTCAAATGGTTAACAGAAGAACTAGAACCTAAAAGGTTACCCCTAAATGGTTAACATAAGCACTAGAACGTAAGGAGGTCACCACAAATGGTCAACATCAGAATGTGTACTCTAGTAGCTGTTTTTTTAAAGGGACACTGTCAGCTTTCTGTTGAATTTCAGTGTCTAAGTGAGCATGGGGCCTGTTGCCATCTCTATGCCTATTAATGGCATATTTTTGGGTAAAAAATTCATTTTACCTGAACCAACTGTATGCTCTACTGCCTGCTGCTCCAACGTGGCCACAATAATAATATGGCACTGAGCCACAGGTAAACTCTTGCATAAAGGAGTATGTCATTTTCTGAGGCATATCAGATAAATACACAATGTGAAAATATGAAGTTAACTAAAAGGAGGCAATTACTTACCATAACAGAAGATCTTCGAGGGAATCTCTTCCATTGAGCCACAAACATTACATACTCGCCATAACTGTATCTTCCAGAACACATTCACCATTCATTCACACTTATGAGTCTAAGCTGGAGGTGCCAAGACCCAGCAAGAGCAAAGTCTTTTGCAGTCAAGGGGACCAATGTTGGTGCCAGCACCATCCACAGGGCAGGCTTAGTGACGCAACACTTGTGGGTTGGTCAGTAACATACGAACATATGAAGAAGCCAGCACAAGAAGGCTATTTGGTCTGTCTAGTCTGCGCATATTGCAGGGTCTACAGCTTGAGCTACTGTCCCTGCCCCTCCTCCTCATTCCTCCCATCCTCTCTACCCATGATCCTTACCTTTCCCAGCCTCTCTTGAAACTGCCCACTGTCTTCAACGAGACCACCTCTTCTGACAACACATTCCAAGAGTCCATCACCCTCTCTGTGAAGAAGTGCTTCCTGGCCTCCCTCTTAAACCCCCCCCCCCATCCAGCTTAAGACTGTGCCTCCTCATGTTATGGTTGCCACTCAGCCTCCTTATCCACCTTATTTATCCCTTTCAAGTACTTGAAGGTCCTAATCATGTCCATTATCTCTCCTTTCCTTCAGGGAGTACATGTTTAGTGCCCTCAACCTCTCCTTGTATGCCTTACCCTGCTGACCCACTATCATCTTTGTGGCCCTCCTCTGGACTTTCTCCAGCAGATTAATGTTCTTTTTGAGGTGTGGGTGCCAGTACTGAACTCCATACTTTAGATGCGACCTCACCAGTGATCTGTACAAGGGTAGTATAACCTCCTCTCTCCTACTACTGATCCCCTTAGCTATGCATCCCAGTATCTTGTTTGCCCTTGCTGTTGCTTTCATGCACTGCGTGAAGTGCTTCAGATCACTAGTGATCATCACTCCCAGGTTCTTCTTTTCCTCTGATGCAGATACCTGGACGCCACCCAGGTAGTACTCCATCCTGGGATTCTTGGCTGCAATGTGCATAACTTTGCATTTCTTGGCACTGAAGCCAAGCTGCCAGATCCCAGACCACCTCCACAGCTTTTCCAGATCATCCTGTAGCTCCTGTATTCCTTCAGCTGTGTCCACTCTCCTGCAGAACACAGTGTCAACCCCGAACAGGCACATTTTGCCCTTAATGCCATCCCCAATGTTACTCATGAAGACACTGAACACCGGCCCCAGCACCAAGCCCTATGGGACTGCACTGGTGACCTCTCTGGTGCCAGATAACTCTCTCCCTGCAACCACCCTCTGGGTTCTGTCCCTCAGCCAGTTTTCCACCCATCTGGACATCTTACCTCCAACCCAGAGATCCATCAACTTCCTGTTCAACCTTTTGTAGGGTACAGAGTCAAAGGTCTTACTGAAATCCAGATAGAGGATATCTATAGCTTGGCCCGTCTACTGTCTTAGTGACCCAGTCAAAGAAATGAATCAGATTCATCTGACATGACACTCCTCCCCCCCCCATGAACCCATGCTGCCTCGCATCCTGGAGACCATGCTCTTCTAGATATTCTACCAGCCTTTCCTTCAGTATGGTCTTCATGAACTTGCACACGACTGAAGTCAGACTGACTCATCTGTAATTCCCTGGGTCATCCTTGGGACCGCTTTTGTGAAGGGGCACCACATGTTCTGTTCTCCTGTCCTGTGGTACCACGCCTGACTCCAGTGAACTATTAAATAAGCCTGCCAGCTCCTCAGCCAGTTCCCTTAGTACATTTGGGTATACTCTGTCCGGGCCTAATGATCTGTCCACCTTCAATGCTAGCAGCTCCTCCCTCACTCTATCCTCCGACATCACTAAATCTGTGTTCCCCTCCCCCTTGTTCCTCTTCTCCCTCCTGAAGGCACTGGTCCATCCTTCTTCCTGGTGAAGACTGAACAGAAGTATTCATTTAGTATATAACAGCAACGTATGAACTTACCGTAACAGTAGCTCTTCGAGAGAGAGGTTCCTGCAGTAGGTCTTCACAGATAGGACTGCGCCCCCTGGCGTCAGAACAGCATGGCAGACTTATAGCTAGAAATTTATAGTGTGGGACTGCCCGCAGCATCACATGACGGGACATCAGCGTGATCATATATAGGGGTGGCCCCCACACCCGCCCTCCAGTTCTCCCGCTGGAACACCCCGAGAGGAGGACAAATGGGAGAAAGTAGTCCAACTCCTGGAGCCCAGAGCTACTGAAAAACAAAGCCCTGGAAAAGGAAAGGAGAGGAAAAAGCAGGAGCTGGGGGAAGGTGGGAGGGGAAAATTAGACCCTACTGCAGAAACCTCTCAAAAATCTACTGTTACGGTAAGTTCTTACGTAACTGTTATATCTTACTTTGAGAGGGTTCCTACAGTAGATTTTCACAGATAGGACTGAATACCAAGCAGTCAAGAAAAAGAAGTCCAAGACTAGGTTCCGGGAAGAGGAAAAGTCTGCCAACTAGAAAGCTGCCAAAGACAGAAGGCCTTGCAGGACAGTGACGCCAAAACCAGCCCCTATGCCTAGAGGCAATAGCCAGACTGTAGTGTTTGGAGAAAGTATGGATAGAAGACCAAGTGGCCACCGCACAAATATCGGCCTCGGACACATTCCGCAAGAACGCCATCAAAGCAGCCATACTGCAGGTCGAGTGGCCCTTCACTTCCCCTGGAAGGGGCTTCTCATACTTCTGGTAGATGTAGGTGATGCAATTAGCCAACCATCTAGACAAACCCTGTTTCAAAATGACTGTACCCTGGTATGTGGGTGCGAAAGCCAGAAACAACTGATTGGATTTACGCACCTCCTTGGTCCTACAGATATAGTATCCCAGAATGCTGTGCACATCCAACGTGTGCAAGAGGTATTCCCCCCTGTTGGAATACTCTGGGTAATAAACCGGCAATTGAACATCTTGATTCAAAGTAAATTCCGAGACTACTTTTGGAAGAAAGGGTTAGTCTATAAAGCCACCCAGTCATAGTGGAAGACCAAATACGGCTCCTTACAAACCAGGGCCTGAAGCTCTGAAATCCTTCAAGCTGAGGTGATAGTGACTAAAAAGAGCGCTTTCCAAGACAAATAGCACATGTCACAACTTGCTGCCAGCTCAAAAGGGGGCAAAGTAAGTTTCTCTAAAATAAAATTTGAATCCTGGAGGGAACCGGATTACGGACCGGAGGCTTCAGGTGGAGGATCCCCTTACGGAAGGTTCTGGAGACCTCCAACTGAGCGAGGGTTTTGCCCCCTACTGGAAGGTGGTAGGCAGAAACCGCAGAAAGGTGGACCTTCAGAGAGGAATAATCGAGGCCCGAATCACACAGGTGCAAAAGGTACTCAAGTACCTGGAAGGCCGAGCAAGAGAATGGATCCAGGCCCTTGGCCGTGGCCCAGATAGAGAATTTCTTCCACTTCATAGCATACATGGCTCTAGTAGAGGGTTTTCTTGCCTCCTCTAGAACCTGGATGACTCTGGAACAGATGCCAAAGCGAGAGACAGCTACGTCCAAAGGTGCCATGCATGCAGGTGAAGAGACTTGAGGCTTGGACGCACCAAGCTGCCTTGCTCCTGAGACAGAAGATCGTGAGAGAAAAGAAGTGGTACCGGGGGTTCCAATGTCAGCTGTTGCAGCAGAGGGAACCAAATCTGCCAAGGCCAAAGAGGGGCTATGAGAATCATGTGGACCCCCTCTGCCTGAAGCTTCAGCTGAACCTTCTGAAGACTAGGAAAGGGAGGGAAAGCATACAGAAATCTCCCTATCCAGGATAGAGGCGAAGAGGTCCATCTCTGGCAGCCCACTGATCAAACAGATGTTCCACTACATCCTGCCTTAGCTCCCACTTGTGAGCCCACGTGACAGTGTGGCTGAGACTGTCCGCCAGGTCATTTTGAACTCCTGGAACATGGACTGCTACCAGAGACAGGCCACACTGGACTGCCCAGCACCACACCCGCATCTCCTCCCTGCAGAGGGGGTACGATCGGGTGCCATAGAAACACAGAATTTGATGGCAGATAAGGACTGCTAGGCCCACCTAGTCTGCCTATTTCCCTACCTAACAGAAAAGCTGCAAATCCTAGTTAACCAACAGCCTACTTCCTCCTACTGCCACAAGAATTGCCTTATGTCTGTCCCATGCATTCTTGAATTCCCCCACTGTTTCTGACTCTACAACCTCCTCAGAAAGGCTGTTCCATGCATCTACAACCCTCTCTGTGGAGAAATACTTCCTCATATTACCTCTGAGCCGTCCCCCCCTCTATCTTCAAATTGTGCCCCCTTGTTCTTGCACATCTCTTTTTCTGAAAGATGCTACCCTCTTGGACTTTGTTGATTCCCTTGAGGTATTTGAAAGTTTCTATCATGTCCCCCCTCTCCCTCCTTTCCTTGAGGCTATACATCTTAAGCTCCTTTACTCTTTCTTCATATGTTTTCTGGTGCAGACCTAGCACCATTTTGACTGCTCTCCACTGGACAGCCTCCACCCTGTCCATGTCTTTGCGGAGATGAGGTCTCCAGAAATGTACACAGTACTCCAGATGTGGTCTTACCAACTGTCTGTACAGAGGGCCAACAACTTCCTGTTTTCTACTGGTGATGCCTCTCCCTATGTATCCCAGTATCCCCCCAGCCCTCCTTATTGCCTTCTCACATTGCTGACCCACCTTTAGGTCGTCTGATATGACTACCCCCAGGTCCTTTCCATTTTTGTTGTCAGTATCTCACCCCCCATTGTGTACTCTTCCCCTGGGTTTTTGTTTCCCAGGTGGATTACTTTGAAGTTCTTTGCGTTGAATCTAAGCTGCCATACGTTTGACCATTCATCCAACTTTGCCAAATCCCTTTTCATCCTTTCCACTCCACCTTGCATATCAACCCTGTTGCAGATCTTTGTGTCATCAGCAAAGAGATATACTTTTCCTTCCAGTCCCTCTGCAATGTCACTTATAAAGACATTAAAAAGGACCGGCCCCAGTACTGAACCTTGCGGTACCCCACTAGTAACCCCCCTTTCTTCACTGTGGACTCCATTTACAATTACCCTCTGTGTCCTGTTGCCCAGCCAGTGTTTTACCCAGGCTACCGCCCCGGGACCCACTCCCAGGCTGGCTAATTTGTTTAATTGTTTGTGCAGGACTGTGTCAAATGCCTTGCTAAAGTCTAGGTAGGGCATGTCCACAGCCCCTCCCTGGTCTACTACTTTGGTCACCCAATCAAAGAAATCAATTAGATTTGTCTGACATGACCTTCCTGCAGTGAATCCATGCTGCCTTGGGTCCTGTGCCCCATTGGTCTCTAGGTACTCAATTCTTTCCTTCAGAAGTGATTCCATCATTTTCCCTACCACTGAGGTCAAACTGACAGGTCTGTAATTTCCTGCCTCTGTCTTGCTCCCACTTTTGTGAAAGGGAATCACATCTGCCCTCCTCCAGTCCTCAGGTACCACACCATCCTCCCATGATTTATTAAAAAGGGTAGTCAGTGGTGTTACTAGTTCTTCCCTTAGTTCTTTTAGAATTCTGGGGTGAATCCCATCAGGCCCCATTGCTTTATCCACCTTCAGTTTTAAGAGTTCTTTCAGAACCCTTTCTTCTGTGAAAGGACTAATATAACCCCCTCTATCCAGAGTGCTTCTATTGACTGGATTAGGTATCTCCCCCTGCTTTTCCATTGTGAATACTGAGCAGAAGTATTCGTTCAGTATCCCTCTTTTCACTGCGCTCTCTGCCCAACCACCTTCCTCTTTATTCAGCCTCAGTATCCCTGCCTTAGTCTTTCTTTGCTCCCTAATGTACCTATAAAAGGTTTTATCCCCCTATTTAACCGAGTTGGCAATCTTTTCCTCGGTTTGGGCCTTTGCTATTCTGACTGCCTTCCCCGCTTTCTTCTGCTTTAACTGGTACAGTTCTCTGTCCTGCTCCTTATGTGTTTCCTTATACTTCCTGAATGCTGTCTTTTTCTCCCTAACCTTCCCCACCACTTCTTTTGAGAACCATAATGTTTTTTTCTTTCATTTTGATTTGTCTATTTGCTTCACACAAAGGCTTGTTGCCTCTGTGATGGTGGTTTTGATATTTCCCCATTGTTGCTCCACCCCACCTTCTTGCCTGTTTGCTAGTGCTTTTCTGAGGCACTCTCCCATTTTGACAAAATCAGCCCTCCTGAAGTCCAGTACCTTCACTTTTGTATGGCTTGATTCTACAGCTAAGTTTATCATGAACCACACTGTTTGGTGATCGCTTGTTCCCAGATGGCTATCCACTTCAAGATCAGAGATCCTCTCTCCGTCCCCATTTGAGAGTACCAGGTCTAAGATTGCTCCCTCCTGAGTGGGTTCCAAAACTAGCTGTCTGAGGCATGCCCCTGTAGGGCATCGAAAATGGCCCTGCTCTTGGATGTGGCGGCAGCAAAGGTGTTCCAGTTCACATCTGGCATATTCAGATCCCCCATCAGCAATATCTCCCCTCCCTGTTTGTTGATGTACTAGACCGTGGCAGTGTTGTCTGTCTGGACTAGGAGTGTTCCCAGAATTAAGAGGGACTAAAAGGCTTGAGAGAGTGTACAGCACAGCTCTCATCTCCAGAATATTGATATGCAGATGCTCCAGTTGTGCAGACCATCGCCCCTGAGTTCGATGGTCTCCCAGGTGGGCTCCACAACTGTGACCCAAGGCATCTGTTGTGAGGGTCATGGAAGGGGATGGGGAAAGAAAAGGGATCCCCAGACAGAGGTTGGACATATCTTGCCACCAGAGGTGGTCTCTCTTCAAATTGATGGAGATTAGGACCCTGTGGTCCATGTCATTCAAACGCTGATCCCACTGGACCCGTAGGGTCCACCAAGTCACCCTCATGTGCAGTCTGGCCAGAAATGAAAATTACGTACCTACCGTAATTCTTGATCTTCTTGGACGAGTCTCCACCACTCATTCACGCTATTGGGATCTGCGCAGGAGGCACTAGGACCCATCGGGAGCAAACTTTTTGCTGGAGGGTCGGCGCCGCAAGGCACAGCACCGCGAGCCTCAGCTCACGCTGTAATGACTATCTCGGTATCAACCCTCCAACCGCCTCAGTACCTTTTTTACCAAGGAGGTACAGCTTAACTAACCTAGCAGGGTAGCCTAACCTAAAAACCGGACATAAGATAGTCCGGACAACCCGTATAAGAAGGGTCAACAAAGAAGTCTTCACAGCCTAAAGATTTGAGGGAGTGAAGACCAACAACAGAGGTGAGCTCGGGGGACGGAGGGTGGGCGTATGAATGAGTGGTGGAGACTCATCCAAGAAGATCAAGAATTACGGTAGGTACGTAATTTTCATATCTTCCTGGACATAAGTCTCCACTCATTCACTAATGGGAGAGTACAGAGCTAATAATCCCCCGAGAGGGCGGCAGGAGAGACCAAGAGCTCACATTTCTAAGACAGAAGTCCATTAAGGATGGCTCTGCCAAAGGAAGAATGTCGTCTGGCATGGACTTCTAGTGCATAATGTTTAACAAAAGTATGCACTGAGCTCCAGGTGGCCGCGTTGCAAATATCTGCAATGGGCACGTTGTGAATTTCCGCTAGGGATGCCGCGACCGCTCTAGTAGACTGAGTGTAAACCCTACCCTCCAACTTAACCTGCGCCATGGAATAGCAGTGGCGAAGGCATGCCACTAGCCATGCTGAGATACATCTGATAGCGACAGGTTGACCCAGCCGGGTCTCACTGAAGAAGCGAACAGTTGCTGGGCTTTGCGAAAGTCCTTGGTTCTATCCAGATAGAAACACAAGGCCCTCTTAACGTCCAAATAATGAAGAGAACGCTCTCCTTCATTTTGGAAGTTTGCAAAGTAAGAGGGAAGGACCAAAGGTTGGTTTAGATGAAATTCTGACACAACCTTAGGAAGAAATTTAGGATGAGTACAAAGAACTACTTTGTCCCTATGGAACACAGTATACGGAGGGTCTGTGACTAGGGCATGCATCTCAGAAACCCTGAGGGCTGAGGTAATGGCTACTAGGAAGGCAGTCTTCCAGGTGAGAAATTTTAGCTCACAGGTAGCCAGAGGTTCGAAAGGTTTCCGAGTGAGCATATCCAGCACAAGACTGATGTCCCAGGCTGCAACTGTACGTCTTGTAGGAGGTCTGGTATGCAGAATTCCTTTAAGAAATCTCTTAACCACAGGTAACTGAGCCAGAGATAAGGAAAAATCGGCTCATGATATGCTGAAATGGCACTAAGGTGAACTTTGACTGTAGAGAACTGTAGGCCTGAATTTGAGAGGTCTAAGAGGTACTCCAGAACTTTATCTGGTGGGCAGGAAAAGGATTCAAAGAGGACTTTGCACACAGAGCGGCAACTTCCATTTGGCTGTGTAAGTTTTCTTAGTGGCTGGTTTCCGTGCAGCCAGAAGAATATCTGAAACTCTTGGAGACGCATTGAACCGGTTTACTTCTACCTCTTCAGGAGCCAAGCGTGAAGGTGAAGCGATCTCAGGTTGGGATGGACCACAGGCCCCTGAGTCAAAAGGTTCATCTGTAGGGGAAGTGGTCTCGGAGGAATTGCCAACATATTGTTGAGTAGTTGAAACCACAGCTGCCGAGGCCAAAAGGGAACAATGAGAATCATCTTGTCCCCCTGGGATTCGAACTTGAGAAGTACCCTCTGAATTAGAGGAAGAGGTGGAAAGGCATAAAGAAAGCATTTTGTCCACCTCAGCCTGAACGCATCCTGACAGAAAATGCCAGGCCCTGGATTTCTGGAGCAGAAGAGAGGCAGTTTTGCGTTGAGTGGGGATGCAAAAAGGTCCAGGTCTGGAGTTCCCCACTCTTCGAATAGTGACTGAATTATGGTTGAGTCGAGAGACCACTCGTGAGGGTCTGTCTCTGTTCTGCTGAGATGGTCTGCCAGTTCGTTCTCAATACCTGGCAGGTAGACCGCTTGAATTAGAGCCTTGTACTTCAAGCACCATTCCCATACCCTCATTGCTTCCCTGCATAATGGGTAAGAATGAGCACCGCCCTGCTTGTTGATGTAATACATCACTGCTTTGTTGTCCATTTGAAGGAGAATGTTCTTGTGACACAGAATGTCCTTCAACGCTCGGACCGCATAAAGGACGGCTCTCATTTCTAGGATGTTTATGTGAAGCTGGGACTCGACTCGAGTCCACGCACCTTGAGTGTGGAGAGCCTCACAGTGAGCTCCCCACCCCATCAGGGATGCGTCCGTGGTAATGGAGATCTGATGGTCCAGAGGAGCAAAGGGATATCCTTCCAGGAGATTGCTCTCTTGAGACCACCAGGTGAGTGACTTCTTTAAAGGTTCCGTCACCTTGATGGGATAGGACTGCGGGTGAGTGGTTGGGGACCACTGAGTACTGAACATCCACTGAGTGGTTCTCATGTGCAGACGTGCTAGGGGTACAGTGAACACTGAGGAAGCCATGAGGCCTCGCATCCGTTGCATCGAGAGAACTGTATCTGAGGAGTTCTCCCCGATGTAACGGGCCATTTGAAGGATATCGTTCCTTCTGTCTTATGGAAGAAAAGCCATCGCATAGGAGGTGTCCAGAAGAGTCCCTATAAAGAGGAGCCTCTGGGAGGCTGCAGTTGCGACTTCTTGAGGTTCAGCAGAACTCCATGGACGTGAGGCGGGCAGAAGTCTCCTCTGACTTCAGGGTCCCCACTGCCTGGAAGGGCTGCTAGAAGCCAATTGTCCAGATAAGGGAACACCTTTCTGAGGTGTGCTGCGAGAACTGCACAACACTTTGTAAAAACGCACAGCGTCGAGGATAGCCCAAAGGGCAGGACTCTGAACTGATAATGCTGTCCCAGAGCCACAAACCTCAGGAATTTGTGGTGCCTCGGATGAATAGGAATGTGCTGGTAAGCATCCTGCATGTCTAGGGAGGCTAGCCAGTCGTGTTGATGAAGCAAAGGTAACAGGGTTCCCAGAGAAATCATTTTGAATTTCTCCTTGGGGAGAAATTTGTTTAGCTTTCTGAGATCCAGAATGGGGCACATACCCCTGGACTTCTTCGGAACCAGAAAGTAATGGGAGTAGAAACCCGTGTTCCGTTGATGCAGCGGCACTACTTCTACTGCGCTGTTGTTGAGAAGGCCCTGAATCTCGGCGGCGAGAAGGTCTGACTGAAGGGTTGACAGCCTGGGCTGCCGTTTGGGAGGACGATCCGGAGGGGTCTCCAGAAGATTGAGTGAATACCCCTCACGAATTATCCAAAGGACCCATTTGTCTGAGGTTATGGACTTCCACTGGTTGTAGAAGTGCATCAGACGACCTCCCACCGGAGAGGAAAAGTCCACCTCGGGCAGCTGAGATGGGACTTGGGCCAGCCATTCATAAGGTAGCGCTGGGCGCTTTGGGCCCTTGTGCTTTCTGTTGCGTCTTCTTTTGAGGTTGGGCAGGTTGGTTTTTATGGAAACCTCCTCTGCCTCTGCCTCGAAAGGACTGACGATTATGAAACTGACGTTTATTGACATGCCCTCGAGAGGGGGCAGGAGGGGGTCGAGCCAACTTAATGGCTGAACTAGTCTTTTGAGTAGCTTCTAGAGCTTGCTCTACCTGAGGACCAAAAAGATACGCACCATCAAAGGGCAACGCCATTACCTGCTGCTCTGCGTCATTCGTGAAACCCGAAGTGCGCAGCCAGGAATGACGGCGGTGCAAATACCAGCAGCCGCTGAACGGGAAGCAGTGTCGAAAGCATCCATGGCTGCTTTAACCTGCTGGTTGTTAGATTCGATACCTCTGGTAATGGTTTGAAGAAGCTCTGGCTTTGCATCCGACTCCGGAAGAGCTTCAACCATCTGCTTGATAGAGTGCCACAGGATATACTCATACTGTGAGAAATAGCCCTGGTAGCTGGCAATATGCATACTAGGGTAGAAGCAGCAAAGACTCTCTTATCTAAGGTATCTATCTTACAGATTCTTTGTTAATAGGTCAGACTGTAGTAGTTTGAGGAAGAACGACCTTATCATTCTCTGCCAGGACTACAATAGGATCCATAAAGGCTTGAGATGCCAAAATGGGATGATCCTTGGGGGCTGAATATTTCCTATCTATGGATTTAGCCACCGAAAGGGTGAGAGCAGGATTATTCCATACAATTTGAGACAGCGTCTCGAAGGAAGGCTGAACCAGAGGAGTCAAATCCGTAGGGATCTCCGGAACATGAAGGTATTGGAGTCTTAACAATTTCCCAGGATCGATGTCTATAGTCTGGAGAAAGAGTGGAACTCAGATTTTCAGCAGAGACTTAAATGACAGGTCCTCGACCACAGGCTCTGTAGCAGTGATAGATCCTGCTTCGTCACTTCATCACCCAACCAAAGGTCTGGGTCAGGCTCAATGTCATCTCCTGACAGTCCAGGAGGGACTGTATGGACAGGAAAGGAATGAAAATCAGAAGAGAGGGAAGAAGGAAACGAGTGAAAAGAGGAGTCCTGAAAGGCAGAGGGGGCCCCGAGAGCCCCCGGCGCCAAGGAGGCGCATAGCACAGAGAACGATGCTGAGGGACCACGTGGCACCGAAAACGACGCCGAGGGACCACGTGGCACCGAAAACGACGCCCAGGGACCACGTGGCACCGAAAACTACGCCGAGGGACTACGCGGCGCCGCAAATGGCACGGAGAAGCCGCATGGTGCCGAGGACGGTGCCGAGAAGCCGCACAGCGTTGAAGACGCCGAAAACACCCCCAGACTCTGAAAAACAGGTTTTGAAGGAAGAAGAGCAGGAGATAAAGGCATCAATGTGGCCCCCTGCACCGCAGCCATGTGGGGGGGGGGGACACCTAATCGCGGAGTCGACTGCACCGAAGAAGGTGCCGCGCGACCAGGAAAATCCAACCGCCCTACCTGGTCTCTCAATGAGCCCGAAAGCCCACGAGTGACCGAGCCAGGTAGCTGAACTAACCTCCGAGCCCATTGCTCCATAAGAGCGGCCCACTGATGAAACTGCTCATCTGAAGACCTACCTGCGGGCGGGGTAGGACTTCGATGTCGAAGCCGTTGGCTACCAGAAGCAGAGGTTGGCGACTCCGAAGGAGGAGGCCGGCAACTAGCCCCGATAACCAAATGTCTACGCGCAGACATATCAGAGGGCGACCTTGAGTGATGCCTTCTCTTTTTAGACCTGTGGGCCGAAGAAGAGCTCGAGGCCGAACGGTGCCGAGAATGCGACCGTTTATTTTTATGCTTCCGCGGGGACCACTCATCCCCCCGGGCATTGGACTGACCGTTGTCAGACCCCCCTCCGGAGAAGGCGGCGGACCGGACCCAGCCTGACTGACTGAATAGCATACGAAGTCTCCCTACCGTCACCTGACCTGCTCATGGTCGACTCCGTCAAAGTAGGCTGAGACTTCTTTATTTTTGAAATAAGACTAAGCGATACTGTATCGAGATAATACTACAAAATAAAACTGAAAACTATGCTGCTAGTTTGAAGTTTGACTCCCGGCGGGCGAGCGACGTCGTCACTGAAGCGCACTCGATGGCGGGAAAAAAGGAACTGAGGCGGTTGGAGGGTCGACGCTGAGATAGTCATTACAGCGCAAGCTGAGGCTCGCGGTGCCATGCCTCGCGGCACCATCTCTGGCGCCGACCCTCCAGCAAAAAGTTTGCTCCCGATGGGTCCTAGTGCCTCCGGCGCAGATCCCAATAGTGTGAATGAGTGGTGGAGACTTATGTCCAGCAAGATGAACTGTGGGGATAGCAGCTGCCATTAGACACAACAGTCGTAGGATGGATCATGTTGGGGTCCAACAAGAGCTGGACACCAACACAGCTGTCCATAGGTAGAAAGGACCTGCCCTGGACCATATCCAGCACTGCTCCAATGAACTGGAGGCACTGACAGGGTAAAAGTTGAGACTTGGGATAATTCAAGTGATGCCAAGTTTGGAGAAGAGGTCCAGGGTGGTGGAAAGAGAGTCCATCAGACTGTCCTGAGATGGAGCTGGCAAGAGCCAGTCATCCACGCAAGGGAACATGTAAATCCCCCTGCGGCACAATGCTGCAGCTGCCACAAACAGGCACTTGGTAAAGACCCAAATTGCCGAGGAGAGGCCAACTGGTAATGGTTGTCCTGAAAGCAGAATCTCAGGAAACGGTGGTGGGCCTGGAGGATAAGGATATGCAGGTAAGCATCCCGCATATCCAGTGAGCACAGCCATTGGTTCTGCTGGAACAAGGGTAGGAGTCCCTGGAGGGTTAGCATGCGAAACCTCTTGTATTTAACAAAGAGGTTTAGCAGACTGAGATCTAGAATGGGTCTCAGATCTCCCATCTTTTTTGTCACTAGAGAGAAATGGGAGTAGTATCCCCTTCTTATTTGCTCTGGCGGAACCTGCTCTATGGCTGATTTTTCTAATCAAGCTTGGATTTCCTGTTGGATGAGGCCTTGTTGGCGTGATGGGAAATGAGATCTGCCCAGTGGATTGTCCGGGGTCTTTCCAGGGACTTTATAGAGTGCTCCCTTGTGACGAGCTGGAGTACCCAAGCATCTGCGGTTACTGCCTTCCGCCCCTCCAGGTGGAGGGCAAACCTTCCTCCCACGGGTTCCGCTAAAAGAGCAGGGGGGGTCCCCTCAAGTAAGGATGCAGAGGGGAGTGCCGCTTTGCCGCTGCCGGCCTTTTGGGCTTCTGCCTGTGGAGTCTGGGCACCGGAACCAGTGGCATGGCGCTTACCCTGTTGTCTGCCCTGGTTCTGCCTATTCCACCTCTTCTGGGGGAGACAAAAGGACTGCTTGGATTTTTGGCCCAAGTGGTACAAGGAGCGGACATCCTTGATCGACCTTCCACTCTCTTGGAGCTCCATAATGATGTCTTTAGCATCGCCTCCAAAAAGGATAGAACCCCTGAAGGGGGCATCCAGAAGAGTGCTTTGGATGTCTTGCGCCAGTCCTGCAAGTCAGAGCCAAGCCAGATGCCTCAAGCAAATGCAGTGCAATGGGACACCGAATCGACAGACTTGTAGGTGGCTCACAGAGCATGGCGGCAAGAAGACTTAAATCTTACTTTCTCCAGAAGCTTGTTCCTGAGGTCCTCACCTGGAATAGCCTGTAGGTCCTTTTCCAAGTTGGATAAGGCTGACTTTTGGAAGGACACCATGTGGGCCACATAGTTTAAAGACCTGATGGCGCAGGCAGAGGAAGCATATACCCTGCATCCATACTGGTCCATCTGTTTGGACTCTTTATCCGGCAGGGAAGCACTCAAGTGGGCTGCACTACTAATGATAGAGTTGGTCTTAGGTTGACTAGTCAAATGGCCCACCCCTTCCGAGGGGTGATAAGTCCTGTCGGCTTTCTTGGAAACTACAGGTATGAATGATGGCTGCTGCCAAATAGTTGACGTCAAGTCCTCACGTGGCCCCGTCCAAGGTGGGATAGGGAGAGGGTCCGCATTAGTGAGGTTGAGCTGTTCTGTGAGCCTTTTTCATTTGGGGTCCATCTCTTGCGACGGCCAAGCACAGGCTTGCTGGATGGACCGGAGGAGCTCTGCAAAGGATGGATCCTCTGGCGGGGATTAGGGAGACTCCTTTGGTTGTGGCTCGATGGGTGAATGAGGCTCCAAATGGTCGTCAGAGTCCAAGTTGGAAGACTCCAGTCTGCTGGGCAGGAAAGTGACATCAGGTACCACCTCAGCGGCCTTAGCTATGGTAATAACCCCCGTAGGGCATCTGCCCAATTTCCCTGTTGGACAACTGATGGTCGAAGAGGGATGGGCTCCTTGTCGTGTGGGCTGGGTTGGGAGCCACGACCAGACGGGGTAGACCCAGCTCCTGCAGGAGTTGGGAATTAGCATCCCTCCACCAGGCTGGCATAGTCCCTTGTGGTTCCATCTGAGGAGGTGGTGGAGGCTGGTAGCCTGGGTACCCCATGGGGTAATGGGGTAGCCAGAAGCCTAGTACCAGTAGGATACAGGCTGTATCCCTCGTATATGTGACCCGGTGTCGGGTACCCTGGTGTTGGCCCCTGTGACGGGTAACCCAGCGACGGCCCTCCAGGCATCGGGTAGTATGGAAACTGTGGTGGCAGGTAGTCGCGGTAGTTGCTAGAGGGGCCCGACGGCAGAGGAGCTGAAGGCCCCGAAGGTGGCAGAGCCGAGGGACCGCTGGGAGCCTGTGGGTCTGTCGGCTGGTCTGGGGTCTCTGTAAGGATCCCCGATGGACCAGGAGGGGTTCCCGGTGTCGGAACGTGAAATTTCAGGTCCATCCCCTAAATCAGTGGGGATCTGTACCGGAGACTGGCCCGGCATCAGGGGTTGAAAGATGCCAGACATCTGGTCTGAAAAAGGGGAAGGGGTAAGGGAATCAATACCCCCATCGTCAGGTCTGCTGGAGAAGCAGAGAACACAGTAGTGAAGCCCGACGCAGGAGAGGTCTCCTTGACAGTAGAACTTGAGTCCCGGAGGTCAGACTCCGAGACAACGAGAGGTCAGGCTGTGTCAGTGAGGCCCTGGAGGAAGAACCCCCATGGGATGTAGGGGAACCTGGAAGCTGGCCCTGTGTGATGTCTGGGGCCAAGGAGGCGTACAATGGGAGAGCTTCAGCTGGGCGGTTGTCGGGCAAGCCGGTGACAGACTGATCAGCTGGGACTGGGAAGGCGTCGGAGGAGCTGACATCCAACTTATCAGTCGGGGTCGAGCGGACAATGGCAGAAGAGCTGGAGCCCGGCTTGATGACCAAGGCCGTGCACCCAGCGGTGGAGCTGGAGGGAGGTTTATCGGCCGAGCTGTCCACAGGTTTCAACATTAAGTCCTCCTGAGAGGAATCCCCTTGCTTCCCACTGACCAAGGCAGGGGGGGGGCGTCCGATCCGCAGGGGCAGATGGAGGCCTAGGTGAGGAGTACTCACCGATGTGGAGGCCCCAGCAGAAGTGGCATCAGCTATCTGGTGAAGCTGCATAGAGGGAGACCAGTCCTGTCCCTGGCGCTTCTCCTTTTTCTCTGGGGTAGGTGAAGAAGAACGTTCCCATAGCTCCTGAAGCCCCTTTTCCATCGATGCAAGGCATTGTTTTAGGAGATGGGCATTGAGGACTTTCTGGCATTGGTAGTGTGTGGCCTGGTTGAAAGACTGGCAGATTTCATAATCAGCCACCTGGTGTTTGGGGGCCAGGCAAAGGACGCATCGGAGTGCTCATCCCCATGTGGGATTTGAGCACGGCACCATGAGCACTTTTTTTAATTTTGCACGAAGACGTGCAACAAAATTATCTAAGATAAAGATGGAAAAAATTGGAAAAAATACTTATGAAAATGGCGGTCGACTGAAGGCAAGTTAACCGCGAGGTCCGACTAATTCAGATCAACCATGGGAAAGAACTGGAGGGCAGGCATGGGGACCGCCCCCTAGATACAGTCAAGCTGATGTCACCAGCTATAGATTGCTAGCTAGAAGTTTGCCATGCTGTCCTGGCATCAGGGGGCACAGTCCTATCTGTGAAAACCTACTGCAGGAACCCTCTCGAAGTAAGATATAAAAATTACGTACCTACCGTAATTCTTGATTTTCTCTTGTATGTCGCCATTCATTACTGATGGGTAAGTGCTGGAGGCACGTACCCACCACGGGAGCTTTTTTCTGGGGGGGAGGGGAGTCGATACCAATGCCACCGCCCACATGGCCAATGCACTGTGTGACGCATGAGGGTTGGCCGTTAGGCGCTGTAGACTCCTCCTCTATCCCAGTTCTGTTTAGCCATAGAGGATGAAGCAGGAGATGGAGAAAAATAAGGTGAAGCAAGAGAGCCAAGGGATAGGATAAGGAAGGATATAAACTGAAAAAAGTATAAGCAGATTAGGGGACAGAGGGAAGAGATTCCTACCCTAAGTGGCCATAGGGCCCCAATCCTTGAGCAGTCTCACAGAAAGGAGAGGGAGAGAGAGAGAGAGAGAGAAAGAGAGAAAAGAGATACAAGAAGAAAGAAGAGATATGAGTAAGGGATAAAAGGGGGAGGAAGGAGGGCTCTCCGTCACGTTAAATTGGAAGACCACTGGCTTGTAACAGCTTTAAAATCCCGAGGAAATGAAGACAAGGGAGCAAGGATCCCACCAGTTCCAGAGGCTACTGTACCAAGGCCCGGAGGGAAATAGGAATGACCTTGGAAAAGCACAGGTGGAGAATGATCTCTCTTCCTACCCTTTATCCATATATGTTTTGAAATCTTGGAGCATGGACCTCCACAGACCGTCCCTTGGGTAAGGAGAGCAGTCCTGATTAGATGAGTGTGTCCAGATTGACTTTGAAAAGGAGGAGAAGGAGGTGGGGGAAAAAACAGCTATAGGTTTTCCCATGAGGGTACTGACGTAGTCTCCATTCCAGGAGAAGAGAGCCATGGGACATCCGTGCCATGAGGGAAAAAAAGAGGAAGGAGGGAGGAAAATCCCACGGACTCACCCAAGAATGCACTGAAGCAGCTAATTGCCAGAATATAACATAGTCAAGAGGATTAAACAAGTCAAAAAAGGGGGACACCCCAGTGAATCATGAAGAGAATCCCAGAGAGTTCCCTCAGAGATTACAGCAAAGACCCTACTTGCCATCCTCCTGGTTGAACACACTGTGACTTAGAGAAGGAACAGAGAGCTCTGAGGTACCAGGGGGACTCTGCCCCGAACTGGCCTCAAAGAGGGGGAAGGTGAGCAGGGTGGAGGCAACGCCCAAGAACTGAGGCTCATGAGTGGAAGGTGGGCGGGAATCAGTAATGAATGGTGAAGATACAAGAGAAGATCAAGAATTACGGTAGGTACATCATTTTCATATCTTCCCTTGTCAATCTTCACCATTCATTACTGCTGGGTGAGTACCAAGCCTCCTGGATGGGATCCGGCACAGCCCTGTGGGAAGAGATTCCTTCAGCCTCCTGTGGGTGAGATGCAGGAGGGGGAGACCCTATAGCCGTACTAGACCAGGCAAGGTCTAAGGCTGGTCAGGACGAGGAGGTGTCCCCCCCCCCCCCACCGTGGCCAGGGGGATGGAAGGCACTCCTGTAAAGTCCTCCTTGCCCTGTGGGGAAAAAAGACGGGTCCCTCGGAAAATGAAGGAACTCTCCCTACGCCGGGCAACGGGGGACAATCTGGACAGACGAAGCCACGCCGTTCGCCTAATGCAGATCACTGTCCCTGCTAGTCTGGACGCCACCTCATTGTCATCATAAGATGCCCTTGCCTGGTGCCTTGCAAGCTCCAGACCCTGTGCAGAGACGGTGATAGCCTGTCTAGATTCCTCCAAATCAGGCAGGGATGCTAACACCTGTGCTAGCATCGACCACAGATGCCTGCTGAGAATCCATGCAAAGCAATGCACAAGCTGAAGAGAACACCATTCTACCTCACTGGTTGAATTCTGCGGAATCCAGATCCAGGGGTCGGTAGAGCGCCAGGCGCCAAAGCCCTGAAGGAGCATCTAGGGACGTCAGCCCCAAAGGTGGGTGAGGAAGAGAACCTAGAGACTTCTGGGGAGTGCAATACCTCCTCTTGCAGTCTACTGGGGCTGAAGAAGAGGCAGCTGGAGACTGCCAGGTCTGCCAGGGCTCAGAGACCCAGCCACAGACTCCACCAGGCAGGAAGATCCAGGGGTCAAACCGAGCAGCAAAGACTGTAAATGTTGAAACAAACCCAGAATGAGCCCAGAGGGAGAATCTCCCCTGTGGCATGACCGGGGTTGCATGGATCCAGAAGGGCAACCCTCTGCACTGCCAACTAAGGGAGCGCCCGAGACCTCTGAGGAGAGGCGGTTCAGCGCTCCAGCTCCTCCCCACTCCCCAAAGGGTAGTGGCAGGGGGCCCACGCACCTCACCCTGGCCCCTCAACCCTTCAGACTCCAAAGCCGCTCTCTTCCTCCTACCCAGTGATACGGGGTCCCCCAATTCCACTGGCCCCCTGAGGGAGGCCGCAGAAGAGGGAGTCCCTGTCCCCACCAAGGGGGTCACGGCAGCACCAGAAATAGCAGCTGCCATGGCAGCACCAGAAATGGCAGCTGCCATGCCCCCCCCAAGGAGAACTTGACCGCACCCTGTCCCCCCCAGGCTGCTGTCCTGCGCAGGCCCCCCCAATGCCAGCCACAGCGTGAGGAGCCGTCAGAACTATGGGCTCCGGGGAGTCTGGGAGAGGAACGTTAGGCCACCTGGTGCCGTGTCTCAGAGAGTTCTCGGACTCTGAGGAGTCGAGTTGCCAGTCCAGATTGGCCTGCGGGTCATCCTCCTCCAAAGAGGAAGAGACCAGGCAGACCACCAAGCTAGCAACCCCGGGAGAGCCCTTGGTGACGACACCGACCAGATCACTGGCACCGCAAATGGCGCTGGGATCCGGGACGGCATCGGAAGGTGACACAGAGGGTCTGCCAGTGCCAGGCCTATCAGCCCTGGGCCGTGACACCGGGGGAGCCTGCACCTCCGTGGAGGTGACTGCCATGGCGGTGCCAACAACCAGGCTCTGCATGGAACCGAGTTGTTCCTCCATCACCGCAGAAGAAACCTCCTCGACAACAAGGCAGGAATCAGAGAAGGCTTCCTCCTCACTGGGCTGTAGAGACCCAGGAGGGAACCCGGAGGAGAGGTAGAGAGATCTGGCCTTGGTGACCCACGAGGACGCCGTCCTCCAAAAGTTGGCGGAGCCCTGCCAACTTTAAACACGAGGATTTCCAAGACACGGCGGTCCATGGAGAAGCAGGCGGCGCAGTTGTCCATGTCGTGATTGGGCTCCAGGCATCACAGCCAGACATTATGTCGGTCCGAAACGGAAAACGCCAGCCACAGGGGCACCAACACATGGGGGCATGGCCAGCTTTGGATTTCTTCTTAGCCCCCAAACTAGAAAGGACGTGAAAATAACAGCAAAATTACAGAAAAAGACTGCACCATTTAGTGAAAATAATGGAAAGGTCTTTACCAGAGATAACGGTGCTGAGTGGGCTAGAACCAGGATGAAGAAATGCGGTGTCGAAAACAGGCCGGATGACGCAGGTGAAAACTAGTCACTCGCACAGCAGGTGCTACCTCGACGGTGGGAGAAACAGAACTGGGACGGAGGAGGAGGAGGAGTCTAAGGTGCCCAATGACCAACTCTTGTACACCGCGCAGTGCATGGCCACATGAGCGGCGCTGTTGGGGCTGACTCCACCCACTCCTCCCCTTTCTTAAGCCTAACAATCCTGTCCTTCTTGTCCCTTTTCTCACTTATATAGCGAAAGAAGGCCTTCTCCCCCTTCTTAATTCCTTCTGCTATCTGCAGCTCATTCTGTGCCTTGGCTCGCTGAACTTCCTTACTTGCCTCACTAACCAACCTTAGGTAATTTTCTCTATCCACCTCTCTCTTGGTCTTCCTAAATTTTCTATAAGCTAACCTCTTTTCCCTCATTGCCTGGGTGACTCCAGAACTGAACCAGCAGGGCGTTTTGGCCCTTGTGTTCTTTCCCCTGAGCCTAACGCACTCCTCCGTAGCAACCAGTGTTCCTTCCTTAATGATGAACCACCTTTGGTCCACCGCTATATCTGCTCTGATGCCTGCCAGGTGACTCCATAGCAGTTCGCCCATCTTTCTGAAAATTGCCCTCCTAAAAGCCAAGATTTTGTTGGATCCCCTCTCTTCTTTAGTTCTCTCTGCCAGGAGAGAAAAAAAGTGGGAGAGAAGAAAGGAGAAAGGAGAAAGGGCTACAGACTCCTAGCCCAAAAGGATAGGAAAAAGATATAGGATATACAATCATAAAAATAAAACCCGAATCTCAACTTACACAACTAAGGGATTGGCCTAAGTGACACAGTGTTAGCAGGTGTAACAGTCACAGCCTACTTCAGCCACCTGGACAGGAAAGTGGAGGGAGGGCAGCAGTCCTGGCATATAACTCTGACTGGTCTAGGAGAGACTCAGGGGATTCTATGTATGGTTAGGATGACTGAAGCCAATTAAGGAGGGTCCAGTGCTCAAAGAGGACACATAGTAAGGATGATTAAACAAAAATCCAAGACCAGATAATAAAAGAGATAGGAGCAGTCCAAGAACATGGCTACTATCCCCTTGCCACTCCAAAAGAGTGAAGACAAGGAGAAAGGGAAGAAAAAGAGACCAAGCACCTAGGTGTGGGACAGCATACAGTTTGCCAGTGAGCATACAAAAGGTAAATAAAAAGCTTCCCTAAAGTGTTTCTTTTTCATGTTTATTTGTGGGGAAAAAGGGTAGAGACCCTCATTCCCTCCCCAAACACAGGATAAACAAGCATTTGCCAATACCAAATGTTTGCCACCTGCATTGCTGTTGTACCAGGTCTTGCTTATATGCATTTTTGCCATATATTTCTCCAAGACAGACCAGATTAGGAGCCAGATATTCAAAGCTTTGCCCCTGGGCTAAATTAGCACTGCCCGGCGGGCAAACTTAGCCCGGAGCACAAAGCAAGCTATATTCAGAAGGAATAGCCCAGGGCAAACAGCTTCTGAATATAGCATGGGAATGAGGCCGGGCAAACTGGGCTGGGAGTGCAGGGAAAACTTAGCCTTGGAATAAGACAGCTCTGAATATAGCGACCAGGAAGAGCAGACCACAACAGCAACACAGTGCACAGTGATGTGAAGGTAGCTAGAGGCAACTTATGTGGCCAATGTGTGTTCCAACAAATGTGTGGACCCAGTACAGCTGCAGGGAGCAGTCTATGGAAAGGTACAGTGTGCAAAACAGTATAATATTCCCCGAACCATTTGCGAGGAGCTAACGCGTTTGCGCGGGATTAGCGTGGAGCTAAGTTGTTTGCCCGGTGCTAAACACTGACATATTCAAAAGTGACATGTAAATGAGCCTACTCAGTAGTCTCTGGGCAAACATGCAGATTAGCATCTCATTATGCCCTGATTTGCATGCAGTTTGCCCAGCATTACTGCAGGGTCCCACAGAGCCACCTGTAGGTCAGTCTGGAAGTACAGGGGCTGACTAGGTCTGACCACAGCTCCACCTGTAGGTCTGTCTGGCAGTGCACGATGATAGCTGCAGGCTACATGTACACAGTACAGCATAGCATATTGTTCCCCAGGGGACAACACAGCATAGGCACAGGTGGTGGTGGTGGTGCTGCATGCAACCGTAACACTGTAGGGTATGCTACAGTGCACAGCAGACACTACAGTAGCAAGGGGGCCAATAGTGTGTGGGACACAGCACTGCCTATGGTGTGTAGGGCAGCGACGCTGACTGCACTGTACACAGTGATAGGCCCAACTTGCAAGCGTTTCCTGACAGTGGACATTACTGTTACGCTGTTGTGTGATCCACAGATGCTGCACCTGCGGCATGGGATGCACAGTGACATATACATGGTCGGCTGTGTGTGCTGTGGCATCTGTACAGTTGTGCTGTATGTGGCTGGGGGGGCATGTAGGATCCACCAGGCACACAGGCAGTGGGGTATTCCCACTACTGGCCCATGTGCACTGCGTGCTGTGTCCCAGTCCGGTGGCCACACCTGGGCGGTGGTGAGGTCTGGCCACCCGCACACCTCCTCAATGGCCACCACACCCACAGTGCTGCCTGTGTGTGCTGGCATGTGCTGGACACCACAGCTATATGGTCTGCAGGTGTGTGCTGTATGGCCACACTACCATGATGTCCCCTGTGGGCCCGATCACCCCTTACTGCCTGTGGATGACTGAGACCTGTGGCAGCTGTTGGCATCATGGTGGTGCCATCAGTAAGCAGCATGTATGCTCCGTGTATGGCAGTTTCTAAGTGTCATACTCACATGTTAGGGTTGCACAAGCCGCGTTAACGGCGTGCTAACACCATGCAAAGCAACAATGTCGCGCAAAGCTGTTTGCCCAGGGTTAAGACCAGCTTTTCCTGGGTGGTAATTTGTACTGTGCTATGGGTCACCCTAAACACCTTAGCGCGGCGCTACTCGCTGAATATCTCATCGCACCTGTATTGATGTTCACTTTGTCCCTTGTATATAATTATGGTTTGCCCAGCGCTAATGCGGTTTGCCCGCACTATTTGGTCTTTTGAATATAGCAAACCCACGCAAATGTTTTTTGCCCGGCGCAAAGCTTTGAATATCTGGCCCTAGATGTAATATGTAATTTGCAATGGGGTCCTGATTTTAGTTTTATACTGCATTTACAAAGGATGGTAGAGGTTAGATGCGATACCTCATTTTTAATGGGGTCCTGCTTTTATAAAGTATTTTTCTTGGACAGATCATTTTAAATGCAACATCTCCTTTTCCTTGGGGTTCTTCTATAGGGTCCTGTTTTTACACAGTTTTGCAATATATTTAGCCAGGATAACCCAGCTGAAATTCAATATCTCATTTTCAGTGGGGCCCTGCTTTGACACATTTTTATACTGTGTTTACACAGGATAGCACAGCTCAGATGCTATCTTATTTTCAGTGGGATCCTGCTTTTCCCAATTTTTACTCTGTAGTTAACCAGGATAGTACAGCCGAGATGCAAGATCTCATTTTCGATGGGGCACTGCTTTTACCCATGATAATAATGCATTTACCCGGGACAGCCTAGCTGAAAGGCAAGTTACATTTTTTCCCCCCTCAAGAATTTTGAGTTTTTCAATCAAACATAACCAATCACAATTACTACAAACAGAGACAAACACACATAAAATGTACAATAAATGTCAACAAGTATGAACAAAAAGGACTAGAAATAGCATTAAAACATGGCGTTGCAAACAGGAGTTACAATTGAAAAATATGTACTATTTTATAGTTAAATTTACAAAGGTTATGACTCATACCAGAACTATATCTTACCATCAAAAAGTATACTATAATCTCGGGAAAGGGCCACTACTAGGAAAGAAAATACATAGCATAATATGGTGAGGAAGTACCACACAGGGCCGAGTTGAAGGGGGGGGGGTAGGAGGAGGGAGGTCAAAGAGAAAGAATCGGGAATACCCAGGTTAGGAGTGCAAGAAAGGGATGTAGGAGTAGACAACACGCCAGTCTGAGGGACAAAGAAGAAAAAGGTAATTGACACTATTAGAGGTCACCCATTTGGGGGGGAAGCTGCAGAAGCGTAGGCCTGGGAAATTTCTCCAAAAATGAGCACCAAATCTTCTGAAACAGTAAACCCTTACCAAGTAAATGGTGGGGGGCTGTAAGCGATAACAAGTTAAACCACTCCTCATGGGAAGGGGGATCATGTTTTCTCCAGTGATGCAGCAAGATATGCTTGGCCGCAGTCAAAGCACAGTTCAACCAGAAAAGCTGGGAAGATGTTAGAGCTTCATTTAAATAAGGCAGACCAATAAGGGCAAGGCAGGGATCTTTCACCCCCAACTGAGGAACAACACTGGAACAAGTGTCCCAGACCCAATCCCAGAACCCGTCGATGACAGGGCAAGACCAAAGGATATGGGTCAATGAAGCCTGGGGAGAAGAGCACCACCAGCAGTCACTGGAGTTCAGCAGGCCCGCTTGGTACAACCCCGAGGGGTCCTGTAGGCTCTACGAAGAATTTTAAACTGTATGGAATGGGCTTGTAGCTCCCGGGTAGATTTACCAGCGGTGCCCTAAACTCTACTCCACTAAGATTCAGGTATCTGGATACCCAGTTCAAGTTACTACTTTGCATTTAGGGAATTCAAAAGGGGCAGGGTTTTTTTTCCTGGATCCAAAGTTTACTGATTTTCGAAGTTAGGTGGGCTGGGTTGGTTAGAGTGGACAACCATGAGTCCAAAGCATGGGAAGAAGGGAGTGAAAGGGATCTGGTATCTTTCGATTTAATTATTGCTCGGATCTGTAAGTAATGATAGAAGTGCAACTTAGGGAGAGCATACCGCTACTGGAGTTCCAAAAAGGAAAACATGAGACCAGTCTGTGGGTCAAACAGGTCATTAACAACCTGAATACTCTTCATCTCCCATTCCTGCCACTGAAAGGGTTGATTGTCAATGGTAAAAGAGGGATTAGACCACAATGGTCTAGTTGGAGAGAGGGCCGGGTCCCACCCCAGTTTGGTAAAGTAACAGTACCAAAGGTGGCGCATGTATCTGGCACATGGTGAGATTCCAGACCGAAGAGACCAATCTGGTAGAATTAAGGCTTGAGGAATGGGAAAGCAAGTTACATTTTCAGTGGTGTCCAGCTTTAACAATGTTTTTTTCCCAGGATACAGCAGCACAGATGCACAGTTCTGTGGAAGCTCTGCTATACTGGGGTCGTGATTTTATACATTTTTACTAAATATCTACCCAAGACAGACCAGATGAGATGCAATATCTCATTTTCAGTGGCATCCTGCTTTTGCACATTTTTAAATCGTATTTACCCAGGACAGGCCAGCCAAGAGGCAATATCTAATTTTTAATTGGCGCCCACATTTTGACCCCAAATTTCCAAGTGTTTTTATGACTTGACAATATGATCAAGACAAGTGGAATTTTAAAAATTATACCCAGCATGTTCAGGAGATGGGGTAACATAAGGGCTATGTTGAACATTAGGGGACAAAATCTCAAAAAATAAAGTTATGAGTAAACACTGGTACAATTCAACATTTCTTCATAACTCAGTTGTTTTTTTAATCACATCCTGACCCCAAATTTTCAACATAGTATTCTTTTATGAACCCTCCTTCTGAACATGACCAGTGTCATTTAGGATGTGTGTCATTTATAGGATACTGGCCAAAATGTCATCTCGCGCCACAAGCGCTCACACACATTTTGGCCAGGATCTGAAAAATGAAAGCTGTAATATTCATGAGGTGATGTAACAAAATGGCTATGCTGAAAATCTGGGGTCAAAATATTATAAATTACCAAAGTTACAAGCGTGTGTTGAAAAATTTCAATGTACACCCATAGCTTTGTTGTTTCTTATTTTTAACCCCCAAATTTTCAACACAGCCTTCTTATGACCCCACTTCACTAACAAGGGCAGAGAAAATTTTCAAATCCCACCCAAAAAGTGATTTTGCACAGCACCTGCAAAATCACCTTTCGAGACGGATTTGAATAATTTCACTGCCTTTGTTCATGAGGTGGGGTACCAAAAAAAGCCATGTTGAAAAATTCAGGAAAACATTAAAAAATGACCAACTTATGAGTACAAGTTCAAAATGTATTGAAATACACTGAACCGCATACCAGATTTCCTCAGTTCCCAGTCTGGCATTAGAGAGTGAAGACGTGTCTCCAGTCCAGAGAGGATTACGGCATTTAACCCCAAGTAGGTAGGTAAGGGTGTGAGGGTTGTGGGGTGGTGGGTGCTGAGTGGGGGTTTGGGTGAAGGGAACATAACTGCAGCAGCAGCAGCAGCAACAGACATTGATGGACCGTTTTCTATTTCACAGGGTGTATTTAAAAAAAAAAAAAAAAAAAAAGACCAAAAGGGACAGTTTTCCTTATTTCAAAAAAGACAGCCCTTAAAGATCAAATATTAATAATGTAATTTTTTTCTACTTTTACTGTTTCGTAGGTTCCTGTGCAATTAAAATAGTTTGTGTTTTTTTTGTTTTTTTTAACAAAAAGTTGTCTCGTGTTTGTTTTTTTTCAAACTATGTACTTACAGAAATGTTTTAAAACTATGCCCAAACAGAGATGAAGACTTTCAATTTTTTCCAGGAGTCAGTTTGTGACTTCAAACAAGGAGTGACATCTAGTGAAAGTGCTCTCATTCAGCTCATGAAATGCCAGTGTTTGCTTCAGGAGAGACCTTCACCGTTCACTTCCGGGTAGCCTGAGGAATAGCTAACAGGCACAGGACACTTTCTGGTGTCAAAAGAAACGCTCACAATGTTAAAATAAACAAGAAATAAAAACTGTTGTCAGGAAAGGATCAGTGACATTGACTGCTGTTCAGAATAACAGCAGTTGGCCTTTGCAATCAGCTGTTCGGAAGCATTTTTAAGTTTCTCATAACAGCTCATATATCAAATTGTAGGTCCTTGTCTTAAAGTCATGTCACGAATAATAAAATATTATGGGATGTCACTAAATGATACCTGTATACAGGCACATAACAACATGCTCTGCAACCATGTGCACAAACTAAGAATGCACACAGTTCAAAGTGGGTCCCCTCCTAAGCATCCTCAGTTCAAATGTAGATGGGGGCCAGTAGGTGAGTTTAAGTCCATGAAGAGAAAAAATAAGGCCACTCCTCAGAACATCAATTATCAATATATAGTGTATGGGAGAGCCTTATTGTATGTCATTTTCTATCTAAATACAGGCCTGCTGTACCATCAACATGACGTCAGGAAATGTTGTACCATCCTGATTGCGTCACCACGATGGTACAGAATCAGGAGGGCAGGGAGGGGCTAACTGCAGAGAAAGATCAAGAGAAAGTAGAAAGATTAAAGGATTTCTTCTCTGTCTTCACGGTAGATAGTTTGGGGGTCTTACCAGCATGCTGCAGTAAGCAACAGGGAGAGGGGGAATGGACACAATTCCAGTCTAGTGGAGAGGGTCCGGAAAGGGTTGGAAGCCTTAAAAGAGAATAAGGTAATGGGACCAAATGGGATTCATCCAAGGGTCCTAGAGGAACTGGGAATGGTGCTGGCAGCACTTTTTAGCACCTAAGTGGAGTTGAGGGAACTGCCAGAGGACTGGAGAAAGGCCAGTGTGGTCCCTCTGCACAACAGCGGCAATAGGGAGGATGCTAGCCAACTACAGGGTCAGTCATCTCACACCAATGGTGGGGAAGTTAAAAGGGACATTATTGAAAGAGGCTTGTGGAGCACCTGGAGGCAAAAGGGCTGTAGGGCTACCGGCAGCATGGTTTCACAGTGGGGAGGTCATGTCAAACTAATCTCAGAGATTTAATTGACTGGGTTTACCAGGGAGGTGGATCAAGGGAGAGCAATGGACGTGGCCCATCTGGACTTCAGTAAGGCTTTCAACATTGTGCTGCACAGGAGGCTAGTTAAAGAGCAACTCTGTTATAATAAAAAGCTTACAAACATAAAATTTACACTGAATAGGTTTTAACTCTGTTATAGTGTGTGGTGGAATGCGACTGTGTATGGAGACTTATACACTGTAAAAAGTCGTTCTGCTGCAGTAGTGACATCCACACTAATGCAGAATGACTCTTTGTTCAGCGTTAGTATGGATGTCATAATTCAAATGACCCCATCAGTGCTTTTCTTTGGTCAGTGGCGGGTGAAGAGTTGCATGCGTGCGCTGGCTGTCGGGCGGTTGTTGAAGTGTGGGCGGCGGAGCAGAGAGACTGGGTGCCGAGGCAAAAAGTAGCAAGCAATTCTGAGCTTCCGTACACCATGCACTATATAGAATAGCATATGGTAAACCTTATACACAACAGTGCTCTTCCGACACCTCAAGGTTACTGTGACGTCAAAGGTACCTCTCTAGCTTCGCTCTTGAGGTCCTTGGCGTTCTAGTAACCACTCGGTGTAAGAATAGCGTTGTGTGGGCTGCCATACACAATCCTATATGTTCTCTAGTTTAACTTTCCCTTGCTGTTGCTCTACTAAATATTGTAGATAATGCAGCAATTATTTCACTGAGCCTTTCAAAATGTATCTAACTCTCCCATACTAACCACGCAGTTGCTGTTTGTGACAGTCTGTCATGGTGATCACTGACGTCATAAACAAAAGCACTGTGAGGTTAAAGGGACACAGCCAACCTGTTTTTCATCATATTACTTCTAGTTAAAAACCTACATTTTATGATTGTTTACCTTCCCTAAAATTCATCGATGTTGCTGTTTGTTTTGTCTTCATCCTTTCATAGAAGAACTGAAATGCATGCTAATGTATATTTATAAACGACCTTGTTTTGTTTACAATCCTGGTTCTGTTCTTATTGCATACTTCCTGAGCATTACAAACACCCTCAAACAGTGCAGTCACTCATGAGAGGCACCACCTAAACTCCCACAGCATCATGAGGGGCTAGACTGTGTTGTGGGTGTTTCCATGCCCAGGGAAGAATGCAGTTGGAGTTGATCAAGGAATGTAAACAAACCTGTGTTTGTGTGGTAACACCAATATGGTGGGCAGTCTGTTTTTAACTTTTTCAAAGAATAAAATAGAATAGAACTACCAGCTACATCAGCAGTCATTACAGAATGTTGGCAATCATAAAATGTGTTTTTTTTAAACTAGGGACACTTTGAGAAGTAAAGGGGTTGACACAGTGTCACTTTAGCAGGAAAGCAAATGTTTTCAAATGTTTGCTGTAAAGATGATGTACTACTAAGATGTGCTGTAACTCTTGAAAAGGAACATTGAAGATGAAAAAGATGTATTTTCTAATAAATTGTAACAGCTGAGTTATCTTATTTATGAAAGCACATGCTGAAATGCAGAGCTGCTGTTTAAGAAACTTAGCAGCCTAGGGGTGG
Source organism: Neoceratodus forsteri (assembly GCA_016271365.2). NCBI lineage: Eukaryota > Metazoa > Chordata > Ceratodontiformes > Ceratodontidae > Neoceratodus > Neoceratodus forsteri. The sequence goes on along the minus strand of CM028130.1, from coordinate 1,055,478,592 downwards.
GGGAGAAAGTGACAAACTGGTTAAGGGTTAGAAGGCAAAGGGTGGTGGTGGTAAACAGTAGCCACTAGTGGGGTGCCACTGGGTTCAGTGTTGGGGCCGTTCCTCTTCAGTGTCTTCATAAGTGACACTGCAGAGGAGCTTGAGGGCAAGGAGTGTTATGTGGATGATGCAAAAACCTGCAACAGGGTTGACACTCAGGAAGTGGTGGAGAGAATGCAGAGGGATTGGAGGAAATTAGATCAATTGTCGGGGGCCCAAAAGTGCAGTGTTATGCAGTTAGGACTGCAGAACCCAGGGGCTATGGAGCTAACAGTCACCAAGCAAGAAAGAGACTTATGGATCATCGTATCTGATGACCTCAAAGTAGCTGGACAATGTGACAGAGCAGTGGGAAAGGCTAGCAGGATGCTGGGGTGTACTGGGAGAGAGGGATGTATAGCAGGAGGAGGGAAGTCGTACAGCCGTTGTATCGCTCACTGAAGCCCTGCCTGGAGTAGTGTGTTTAGTTCTGGAGGTCACACCTCTACGAGGACACTGAAAGGGAGGATGTGGTACAGAGGAGGGCAACCAAATTAGTCGGGGGGGGGGGGCTGCACGAGAAGCCACATGAGGAAAGGCTAAAGGAACTCTACATGTACTCCCTGGAAGAGAGGAGAGCCAGGAGGGGACATGACTGAAACCCACAAGTACCTCACAGGAGTGAACAAGCTGCAAGTGGATTGTCTATTTCAGACAAAGGAAGGCAGTAGAACAAGGGAGCATGCAATAAAGCTAAGAGAGGGAAAGTTTAGGGGCGATGTGTGGAAAATACTTCGTGGAAAGGGTGGTGGATGACTGGAACAGCCTGCCAGAGGAGGTAGTGGGGCCAAAAACTGTGGGGAGCTTCAAGTTTGTGTGTGATTAGCACAGGGGCATATTAGGAAGAATGGGGAAGGGGGGGAGTGACACCTATGACCAACTAGGGTCACTGGTAATGGAATCAGCAAGGGCAAGAGGCAGACTGGATGGGCCTAAAGGTCCTTTTCTGCCAACAAAATCTATGATGATGGAATGCCATTGCGTGCCACAGCTCTCCACAGCGTCAGCGATCATTCATCTGTCACAGACGGCATTTCATGTTGTAAAATCTAAAATTACTTTTGATTATTTTTTACGTTTGTTTCCCCACATTCTGGCAAGTACCTTCACATCTGAAGTAAGCCGCTCTGTCTTGCTCCTTACAATCAACTGATTAAACCTCAACCTTGACAGTTTGACTCTGCCTGACACCAGACCTATGTCAGATGACCCGACTGCATTAATGGCCCGTTTCTCGGGCGTAAATGTTGGACTTTTCTGAGTTTACTTCTAAGCATTTTGTGTTCGCTAATCTCATGTTCAGCCTGTGAGTTTATTAAGTTCTGCAAATAAAATATTGCCTGTTCACAGACTGATTCTTCTTGTTCTCACTTGTAAGGTAAGCAGTATGTTGTGAGATGCCAGTGGGCAGCAGGGGGTGGGGGAGAGAATGGCAGCTCAGGATTGTGTTTATTATTGTTTCTCAAATATGGTACTTTTAACTTTTACTGTTTTTTGTATACACTATGCAAGATAATGTATGGGCAGCAATTCTTCTACCACTGTGTAGGCTTCTACAAATTTGCCGTAGCAAACATAGAACCTGTCGAGCTGCACTCTCAAGGTCCATCAGTTGTCACAGCAACCTCTCGAAGTGTACACAGTGCGGTTGTTCATTGTTGCCCATACATTATCCTCTATGTTTTATTCATATGGCACAGATCCCTTCCTGCCTATTTCACCAAGATGGCTTCATCAGGGAGGGATCTAGAATCAAACAATATTTCACATTATAATAACTACATTTAAATACCAATATTCATAAATAAAAAGTTTTTCTTTTTTTCTTGTTTACAGAAATCCTCATTGTTAACTCAAACAGCGTAATCTGATCGAGGCACATCCCATTCATATCTGCTTCATTTCAATAAATATACTCCTCTGATGGTTACAAAACGATCATATTTTATGACTCACTCTAGTTATTCATGTTAGACTTGGATAATGTTACTGCGCTCCCTGGTGTCCATGGGAGTCTTCCATGCCCTGTGTCTATTATATGCATTTTATATTTGATTTATGCTTAAATTGAAAGATATGAATATGCTAGATACACAGTACAGGTCAGTTCATTACACAGTGCACTGATCAGATTCTACCAGAGTCTCCTAATATACGTTTATTCAGGCACTGCCCTCAAAAATTTCTTAATTCTTCTAATGTGGTCAATCCATTATATCACCATTTAACAATATTTATCAAACTAAGCATATCATATATTCATACATGTTGCTTCTATTTCGCAGTGTTCCCTCATCATATCTGCGATACTTCGACCAAACTGACGCTTACCTATCAGTGTCAGTATAGCCGTGTTTTTCAAAGCTTTAAAGTCATCGTAAAGTTTTCTCTTTCTGTGACATATATTTTTTAATTTAGTCAGCAATGTTCTAAAGTGTTTAACATTCAATTAATTGCGTCATATATACTCTGCTGCATACCACATTCACTAGCTTACTACACCCACTTTGTAACACTGTCTCTGTTAGCGAGTACCAGATCCAGGAACGCCCCCTGCAAGGAGTTCAGATGTCCCTGCTTCTAGATGAGCAGCTGGGAGGCTCCAATCTACATCCTGTAGATTGAAGTCCCCCACCAGCAGCACCTCCCCCTCTTCTGTCATCTTGCCAATGACTTCCACCAATACCTTATCTAACTCATCCTCCTGTGCTGGAGGTCTGTAGATCATAGCAGTGCGAACAGTGGCACCATTCCCATTCTCCATGGTGACCCACAGTACCACTGCCCCCCCCCCCACACCTTTGTATTCCCTGTATCTGTCACTTTTATGGCTTTCCTTCCCATAAACATCCCCCACTTTCTTCCCACCCACGCCAGTCCCAAATGGCAATATGACCCCCACAGGAGCACCAAAGCATTGGGGGGGGGCTGCCGTAGTTCTTCTTCTTAGCCTTCTTATGGCTTTTACTCTTCTCAGGACTGGACATGGTGACCAGAAAAAAAAAAACATTAGGAAGAAAAGAGTTTGGCACCGAACTAAATGTAAAAACAATAAATGTGGCACAGAAGAAGCCATCAAAAAATGGCATCACACTAGGGGGTGATGAACTGAGGAAGTATGACACATTTAGAAGAATGAAGCTCCCACAGTGAGCACACGATGATGGAAAAAAACAGGACAGAGGAAGGAAGGGGCAACACTGGTTACTGGACAGCACATGAGTGCGACGTCACTATGTCGGCCTCGTGGGCGGCACCAGCACTGACATCAGTCCCCCTAGGCTGCAAAAGACTATGCTCCTACTAGGCCCTGGCACCTCCAGCTTAGACCCATAAATGAGCAAAAAGAAAAAATTACTCACCTTAGTAATGTTGTTTCTTCTAATGGAGTCTTGCTATATTATGACAATTGCAGTACTACCCAATCTTGGAACTGCCCTGGAGATGAAATAGTTAACTTTTCCATGAAGCATGGAACTCTGAGCTCAAGCTCGGTTAGGAAGCTGTCTGTCGTGCTTCAAACATAAACTGTCAGATCTTTACGAGCTAAAACTCACCAAGGTTCTGTGTGGAAGCTGTAAACCTACACTAGCCAACTGGCTACTAACCTAAACACACCTTTCCTGGTCTCAAAGAAAGACTCAAGTCAGGAGACCCAGAAAAAGAAAAAAACAACACCAATTCACCCCAAAAAGAGGATGTAAAAACAACAACGTGGGCATAAATGAGTGCCAACCCTGTAAGGCCCAGCCACACCCCAAAACGGAGGTTCTGAGAGGGGCAGGCAGGGAGGGAGGTCATAATATAGCAAGACTCCATTAGAAGAAACAACATTACTAAGGTGAGTAATTTTTTCTTCAAACAACATGAAGTCTTGCTATATTATGACAATTACAGAACTACACAGCAGTACCCCATGGAGGAGGGACAGAACCTACTTAGGAATAGGCTCTGAAGAACAGCTGTTAAACCGAGCATCACTCCTAGCCTGGATGTCCAGGGAGTAATGCTTAGTAAAAGCGTGAACTATTTTCCAAGTAGCTGCTTGACATATTTCTAGAATAGGAATGTCTCTGGCAGCAACCAAGCCAACAGCTGTACCTCTGGTAGAGTGAGCCCTCAGGCCTGAGGGAACTTTACCAACTTTCGTGAGCAGATGGATACAGAGACAATCCACCTGGCAATGGATCTTTTAGTGGCTGGCTTCCCTTTACCAACCTCGCCGTAAGTGAGGAACAGTTGGAGGGAGTCAAACCTGTGACCCTTGGTACGCTCTATGTAGCAACTAAGGGCTCTCTTCACATCTAAGCTGTGCAGCCTCCTCTCACCAGAGGAGGAGTGGTCAGTGAAGTACACTGGAAGAGAAATAGACTGATTAAGGTGGAAATCTGAAACCACCTTAGGAAGGAACTTCCTGTAAGTCCAGAGGACCACCTTATCTCTGTGAAAGGAGATAAAATCCGACTCCACTGACAACACTTGTAATTCACTTATGCGTCTGGCAGAGGTGATGGCTACCAGAAACACAGTCTTCCAAGTCAAGTACTTAAGCTCAGCTGAAGACAAGGGATCGAAGGGGGGTTGCATAAGCTGAACAATGCAAACATTAAGATCCCAGGCAGGGGCAGGATCCCTGAATGGAGGGTTGGTGTGAAGCAACCCCTTAAAAAACTTGGAAAACACAGGATGAGCTGAAAGAGAAGAGGATTTACCTGCTGAAATAAAAGCAGACACAGCTGCCAAATGCACCTTCAGGGTAGCTGGTCTCAGCCCCAAAGAATTCAGATGGACCATATAATCCAGGACTGTGGGTAGATCAGCAGAGTCTGGGGAAATATGCTTTTCCGAGCACCATATGGAAAACCTTTCCATTTGGAATTATAAGTAGCCCTAGTGGAAGCTTCATGAGGCCTTCACTATATCCATTACACCTTGGAAAGGTGTAAATCAGCAAACTCTAACTCTTCAAGAACCAAGCCTTGAGATTGAGAGATTTGAGATTCGGATACCAAACCCGTCCCTGGGCACAGATTAACAGATTGTGATTCCTGGGAAGGCACAGGGAGGATGGACTGCTAAGGACAGTAGGAGAGGATACCAGGGTTGTCTGGCCCAATCCAGAGCTATCAGAATGACTTTGCAGGATTGGGATCTGATTTTGACTAGCACTTTGAACAGGAGAGGGAAGGGAGGGAAGGCATAGAGGAACTTCCCTTCCCAACTGATGGCTAAGGCATCCAAAGAGAGTGAGCCCAACACTGGGGGCCTGCAGCAAAAAAGGGGAAGTTGGTGATTGTCTGGGGCTGCAAAAAGATCTATCTGCGGGGTGCCCCATCTGGCAAATACTACTCCCAAGACCAGGGGATCCAGTGACCATTCGTGATGGCCCTGAGAAATCCTGCTGAGAGCATCTGCCAGGACATTGTCCTTGCCTGGAAGGTGGCCGGCCGTAAGGGAGGTGTTCAGGGAGTAAGCCAGAGACCACAACTTCATCGCTTCAGTGCACAAGGCCGTAGACCGAGTGCCCCCTTGCTTGTTGATGTACCACATTGTAGTGGTGTTGTCTGTTCTGACCTGTACAATCTTGTTCTGAACAGATTTGGAAAAAACTTGAAGTGCTAGAAAAACTGCTCTGAGCTCCAACAGGTTGATGTGGAGCAGAGATTCTCGGGAGACCACAGACCCTGGGTGGTGAGGTCGCCCATGTGAGCTCCCCAACCCAAGAGGGATGCATCTGTAGTAAGGATTAGGGAGTGAGATTGAGTGACAAAAGGAACTCCTTGTCTCAGGTTGCTCAGATCCTGCCACCACTGTAGGGCTTGGATCAGGGTTCGAGTTACTGGGATCAGCTTGGTAAGAGGATCTTTTTTTTGAGACCAAAAAGCTCTCAAATGGAACTGGATGTCCCTCATCTGAAATCTTGCTCCCTGCACAACCGCTGTGGAAGCAGCCATGTGCCCTAGGAGCTGCAGAAAATGCCTTGCTGATCGAGAAACCTGCAGGGTGAATGAGGAGGCCAGGGAGACTAGGGTCTTTGCCCTGTCCAGAGGAAGGAAGGCCCTGGCCTCCTGTGTGTTCAGTTCTGCCCCATGAAGGTAAGAAGCTGGACAGGCTCTAGAACTGACTTCGAGAGATTCAGAAGGAAACCTAGAGAGGTAAGCAGTCACTGCGTTATCTGAAGATGTAAACTGACCTGTTCTGGGGACTGGCCTACTAAGAGCCAATCATCCAGGTAAGGAAAGATGGCAATCTTTTGCCTTCTTAGGTAGGCAACTGGTACTGCCAGGCATTTGGTGAATACCCTTGGAGCAGAAGTGAGGCCGAAGGGCACTGCTCTGAACTGGTAATGGCCTGAGGGCAGCTCGAACCTGAGGTACTTTCGATGGGAGCTTCTGATGGGAATATGGAAGTAGGCATCCTTGAGGTCCAGGGAAGCTAGCCAGTCCCCTGGCCTTAGAGAGGGTAAGATAATTCCCAGAGTCACCATTTTGAACTTTGGTTTTAAAAGGTGCTTGTTTAAGTATCTGAGATCCAGGATGGGCTGCCATTCTCCTGTCTTTTTTGGGGTAAGGAAGTACCTGGAGTACAAACCTTTGCCCTGGTGTAGGGGAGGAACCCTTTCCACGGCTCTGAGAGCCAGGAGGGTAGAGACCTCTGCCTCTAGGGCGAGTGCATCTGATGGAGTTGCAGGTGGAAAAGATCTGGTTCTCAGCTTTGGAAATTTTTGAAGCTGAGAACCAGTCCCTGGCTTACTACTTCCAGGACCCACTTGTCTGATGTTAGAGACTTCCAGTCCTGGACAAAGTAAGCCAGCCTGCCCCATACAGGTAGAGAAGCGGCCTAGCAACCCATCAGGGTGCTTACCTTGGCAGGGGCTTTGGGCTGAGGGGTGGGAGCAGGCCTGCTTGTACCCATGCCTCGCCCTCTAAAGAATCCCCTCTGGGCATAGGGGAAAGGAAGCTTGGGTTTGGTAAAAGGCCTATGAAAAGGCCTGCCCCTGCCTTTAGGAAGCTGCTTTTGAGGTGGCTTGCCTTTCCTTGGTCTGTGCACTCCTATAGGTGGTCCTATATTCATCCATTTTCTTCATGTAATTCTCTGTTTGCTCCCCAAACAGAGAATTGCCCACAACAGGAAAATCCATGGCCTTAGACTGGGTATCCTGAGACAGGGTAGTACATCTGAGCCAGGCCATCCTGCGAAGAGCCACAGATGTAGCCATGACTCTTGATGACACATCATTAGAGTCCACTGCAGCATGAAATTGCACCTTGGATGCCTCAATACCATCCATAGCCACCTGTTCCAGTTCCCTGGCAAGCTGGTTAGGGGCTTGTTTCGCTAGAGCCAGCACAGTATCCCATCTGGATTTCTGGTACCTAGCAACATAAGCTATATAATTTGCCTGTCTGAGTCCCAAAGATGCTGCCATGTACTGCTTCTTTGCCATAGCATCAATCTTCCTGGAGTCCTTCTCGGAGGTGAAGCTAGGGAATATTAGCCTTGTCACAGGCTGCAGCCTGCACTACCCACATGGCTGCATTGCTGGTGGGAGAATCAGTGTCGGAACCTGATAAGGTATACCTCTTGTCCATCCTTTTATCCACTGGAGGTATAGTGTGAGGAGTTTTAAAACTTTACTGTTTCGAAAGGATTTGTGTAAAGGAATAGACAGTCTCCTAGACTCTGGAATATCCATCATTTCTACATAGTCAGGCTCCTCTTGGTCATCAACAGCTTCCTCAACAGGGAGCTGCAAAGTTTCAGCAACTTTCTTATAAAAAATGAAATGAGAAGGGGACTCAGAAAGCCTGGGAGGAGAAACCCTTAAGGGTCTATCTGGAGAGATGTCCGGTTCAATGGGCACATCCAGATCTTCAAAACCATATTCACTCTCCTCATATTCCCCTTCTCCTTCCTCCGGTTCATAAAAATCCTCACAATCATAAACCTGAACCGGTGGAACCGGCCGAACCGAATGCCTACCTGATGGTGTCGGTTCGGTCGGATGGGAAAGAGACTGGACAATTTGAATTGCTTTAGCTATTTCTTCAGCAGTTGGGGAGAGAACTTTTGGCTCTACGCTAGCAGACTTTCTAGTCCTTTTTGCTGGAACTGGAGCCTCAGAACCAGCTCTTCGTTTGCCCGAGAAAGCATCACCTTGGTCAGAGGGCACTCCCTCCGGTTCGGTTGGTACCGAACCGGGCTGGCCATCCGGGTGAGCAGACTTTTTGGCCTCCCTTTCCCTGAGCCTACCAACTCTCTTTTCTATGGTGGCAGCAGGGAAATTCTTACAAATCTGGCAATCTGAATTGAGGTGGTCAAACCCCAGACAATAGACACATGTGGTGTGTGGGTCAGCCTTAGCAAAAGCTTCCCCACAAACACTACAGTGCTGAAACCCAGTGGGTCCAGTTTTTCTTTTGGGTTTCTCAGACATAATGCCAGCCTAACCAAACTTGCCCGTTTATGGCAATCCGCCAAGCAAGACACCCTTATCGGTTCCCAACCGTGTCACGGGTCGTGGAAAAAAACGTAATGAAATCCGTTTTTTTTAGAACTGATAAGAACCGGGAACCGCACTCTAAAAAAGGACTAGCAATTTTACAAACAACCTGATCGGTTCAAACCGAACCGATAAATGTGTACAAGTTCCACACAGAGATTTCAATGTAAAACCTATCTATTATTTACGTTACCACAGACAGAGCTTGAACTGACAGGTTGCGGTTTAATTTCGGTTAATTTTTACTGAAAACCGATAAAATAACACTTTTTAAACTGACAAATGAACCGAGCAGAAGGAGAAATCTCCGGAGCGACTGTTCAGTGAGGCGGAGTAAAGAATCTGACAGTTTATGTTTGAAGCACAACAGACAGAGCTTCCTAACCGAGCTCGCGCTCAGAGTTCCATGCTTCATGGAAAATTTAACTATTTCATCTCCGGGGCAGTTCCAAGATTGGGTAGTACTGCAATTGTCATAATATAGCAAGACTTCATGTTGTTTGAAAAAGGTGAAAACGGATTCCTAGAAAATCATGGAATTGTAAGCCACTGGCGTCAAGACTACCCGGAAACATTTGCTAGAAGGGGTCAATCATGTCAATGTGCATCCTCACTGCTTACATAATATGGCTGGCCCCATCATGCCTCAGTTTGTTTCACCCATCAACCACTCATCTGTCCACCGCTGCTGAAGAAAAAATTACCGTAGTAACCTTGTTTCTTCCAAGGTGTCCTTTAGCATCAGTAACAACATGCAGTAAGCTGACTAGGTTGAGCTGCCTCGGAGGTGGAGTTTATGATAATGAATAAAATGAATTAGCCAATCAGAAGAGAGTTAGAGGGTGTGTTGAGTGAAGCTTGCCCAGAGGACACCAGAATTTTTTTTTGAAGCTAGAAATTGAACATGCCCATGTAAAGTGTGAACCAGCAGAACTGAAAAATCATGCAACAGCATGAACAATAGAAAACATGTAAACTTTGCTTTAAATGCAATTCAAAAGTTCAGGAACAAATTTAAGCATAATGAGGTAGAGGTCCTCTTCAGTTAGGTTACTTGGGGAGGAGGGGTGGGAGCTTACTGATACTAAAGGACACCCTTGGAAGAAACAAGATTACTATGGTGAGTCATTTTTTCTTCTCACCCCAGGGGTCCTTTAGCATCAGTAACAACACGCAGACTACAATGCAGTGTAGTTGGGAGGCGGGTACAGAACCCACTTAGGGAAGAGGCTCTGCAGGACTGCCCTGTCAAATATGGCATCAGATCTGGACTGTACATCCAGGCAGTAATGCTTTGTGAATATGTGTACAGTCCTCCATGTGGCTGCTTTGCAGACATCAAGTAAGGGAATATCCCTTGCAGCTGCCGCAGTGGCAGCAGTGCCCCTAGTAGAGTGGGCCCTGAAGCCCTCAGGGGGGCTGCTTACCAGCCTTGTCATAACAAAATCGAATGCAAGAGACTATCCAGTCGGAGACAGTCCTCTTTGTTCCTCTACCTACCTCCCCAAAGGTGAAGAAAAGCTGAGCAGTAGAGCCATTAAACGACTTGGTGTGTTCCAAGTAGCAAGATAGGGCACTTTTCACATCCAGACTATGGAGTCTTCGCTCTCCTGGAATGGATTTTTCAGTAAAGAATACAGGAAGAGTAATGGATTGGTTAAGGTGGAATTCAGAAACCACCTTGGGCAGAAATGCCCTGCTTGTTCTGAGCTCTACCTTATCCTTGTGAGGGATAATGTAGTTAGGTTCAGTACAGAGTGCTTGCAACTCTGAAATTCTTCTGGCAGAGGTGAGTGCAACTAAAAAGACGATCTTCCAGGTGACATATTTAAGATGGGTCATAACCAAGGGCTCAAAAGGTGGCTCCATGAGCCTGGCAATGCACATGTTGAGATCCCAAGGGGGAAAAGGTTCCTTAATTGTGGGCTGAAGGTGGAGGAGGCCTTTGAAGAATGTCTTAGAAACAGGCAGAGGAATGTCTGACTTATCCTTACCAATGGACAGTTAATGCAAAATTGCAGCCAGGTGACAGAAGTTTTAAGGATGTGAGGCCTTTAGACCAGAGGTCTCTAAATTAGCCAAATAGTCTAAAAGACTAGGGACTGAGGCTTTGAGGGGTTTATGTGTTTTCTCTTGCACCAGAAAGAAAATCTTGCCAGCGACCTGTGTTTGGGAACGGACGTGGGCCGCCTGGGGTCAGCAGGGGCAGGGAAGGATGGAGCGTCCAGAGGACTGCTCACCTTCCCTGGGGAGGGAGGTGATCACGGCACCGGTACCTGCGTGCCCCCTAGTGGAGGCTGGGGAGCAAAGTGCACGGGCGCGTACATGGGGGGAGTCAGGTGCAGATGTCTCACGGAGCACGCACGGGGCGCAGAGGTCGCGCCTGGTTCACGCCATTGCACGATCCGGGCTCCAGAGGGAGCAAAGTAGAAAATCCCCGCCGCAGTGCCTACATGAAGCCTCCTCACCGTCCCTCGCAGCTCTCAGGCTGATTCCCATTCCAGACCTCTGTCCATGAAACCTTGGCCGGTGGCACGGCCCTGCCCTGGGGGGGCAAGCCAGGGGGCAGAAAGGACAGCTAATATGGGAGTGGGAACGACGGGGGCCGTGACTGGGCTGAGAACTGGCGCTGGAGCAGACAAAAAAAAATAAAAATAAAAAAAAAAAAAAGAAAGAAAATCTTTTCCACTTAGCTGCATAAGTTTTCTTGGTACTTGGTTTTTTGGCCATCCTCAAAATTTTAAGGACCTGTTCTGAGTACTGGGCATCTGGATACTCTAGATCCTCAAGAGTCAAGCTTTGAGGTGAACAGACTGCAGATTTCAATAGAACACTCCTAGCTGAGGCAAAATCAGGAAAGAGTGGCTGAGGGAAAGCCGAATAGGCTTGCTATGCAACATGGCTAGCAGGAGAGGATACCAAGGTTGCCTTGGCCAATACCATGTCACAAAAATCACTGTTGTTGACTGGGTCCTCAGCTTCAGCAACAGTTTGTGAATCAGAGGGAATGGAGGAAAGGCATAAAGAAACCTGCCTGTCCAGTCCAGAGTCAGAGCGTCTGCTGGAAGAGTCCACAGAGCTGGGGGTCTGCAACAGTACAGAGGGAGTTGATGGTTGAGGTGAGAGGCAAACAGGTCTATTTCTGGTGTCTCCACCTTCTGAAAACTGTGGCAAGGACTTATTCGTTCAGAGTCCATTCGTTGTGTCCCTGGCTGATGTGACTTGAGGGCATCTGCCAGGGTATTGTCCTTGCCTGGGAGAAGTATGGCTGACAGAATCACATTTCTCCTTGTCTAATGAGCCCTCTGGTACCACTATTTCCTGACTCCCACCCAAACTCACTCTCCCCCCCCCCCCCTTTCTTCTGTCTCCTCACTTACTCTCCTGCTCACCACCTTTCCCTCCTCTCTTGCCTCCCTTTGGCTCCTAATGATCGCCCTCTCTCTGGAAGTTTCTTTTTCCTCCAAATTGTCTACTCCCTTGAAACTATTATAGCTTGTTTTACTATGAAACTTCTAAAAAAAAAAAAAAACGTTACTGCCTTAAACTGTTAATAACAAATTTATTATGTAACTTTTCCATCTGGTTTTACCTGTAATGTGTATTGTGCTTTGTTAAATGTTCTTTATGACGTGGAACCTTTGTAAAAGACCTCTGGATCAAAGGTATTAATTCCTAGACTAATAAACTAAACTAAACTAAAGAGAGCAAGCCAGAGACCACATTTTCATTGCCTCCGTGCAAAGCACAGTGGACATTGTGCCACCCTGTTTATGTAAAACATTGCAGTGGTGTTGTCTATTCTGATTTGCTCTGATTGGCCTTTTACCTGGGAGGCAAAGGCCTTTAGGGCAAGGTAGATGGCTCTGAGCTCCAGCAGGTTGATGTGGCTTACAGATTCCTTGGGAGTCCAGATGACATTTACTGAATGATTGTCCAGATGAGCTCCCCACCCCAAGAGGGAGGCATCTGTAGGAATGATTTTTGCTGGAGCACAATGCTGAAAGGTAATTGCTAGGTTCCCTCCACCAGTCCAGAGCTCGGAGTAAGGTTTCTGTGACTGGAACCAGCCTGGACACAGAATGCCTTCTTTGGGACCAGTGAGCCCGCAGGTGGTACTGTACGTCCTTCATCTGGAATCTTGACACCTGGGACCACAGCTGCCATAGACGCCATGTGTCCCAGGAGCCTTAGAAAATGTCTGGCCAGTCTGGGCTGGTTCAGAGCAAAAGAGTTTACCACTGACAGGAAGTTCTGGATCCTGTTTGCTGGAAGGAAAGCCTTGCTCTGCTGTGTATCCAGCTCTGCACCTATAAAAGTGAAAAGCAGAGTTGGACTTCAGTGGGATTTCTTTTCACTGATGAGAAAACCCAGAGACTGTATAGTTGGTCTTGTGCAGCTGAAAACCTTTGTGACTTGCAGAGGGGTCCTTCCCACCAAGAGCCAGTCGTCCAAGTATGGGTAGACTGCTTTGCCCGGTTTCCTTAGGTAAGCTGCCACAACAGCTAGGCACTTGGTGAACCAATGTTAGGCCAAAAGTTATGGCTGCAAACTGGTAGTGTCCTGATGGCAGTCTGAATCTCAAACTTTCTGTGGGACTGCCTTACTGGAATATGGAAATTAGCGTCTTTTAGATCTAGGGAGGCTAGCCAGTCTCTCTGTTGCAGAGAATGAAATCACCATTTTGAGACTGACCATTTTGAATTTTGGTTTCCGTAAGTGCCTGTTTAAGTACCTGAGGCTGAGAATAGGTCTCCACTCCCCATTCTTCTTTTCTGTGAGAAAGCAAGGCAACTTTTATTTCTTAGGCGCCCCATCCTAGAGGCTCTGGGTGCCTTACAAATATAGACAATTCAAAGAGACAGGACAGTGAGGAATACATAAATGGAGTCAAAAATGTTAAAATATAATAAAATCAGTAGACAAAGTGCAAAATGTGAGCATTACAGATATATCAAAAAAAATTATTCATAGCTCTATGTCTGGGAATGCCACAGCAAACAGATAGATCTTTAAGCGGTTCTTAAATACATCAACTGAAGGGGCCTCCCTGACAGCTGGTGGTAGTGAATTCCACAGGACGGGGCCGGCAATACTAAACGTCCTGTTGCCGGCAGTTTTTAACCTCCTCCTGGGAATCGCGAGAGGAACAGACCGAGCGGACAGGAGCGGCAGGTGTAAGGAGAATAGCCAGGTCCTAGTCCATGCAGAGCCTTAAAGGTGAGCAAGCCCACTTTGAAGCAAATCCTACACCCGACTGGCAGCCAGTGTAGTTTGCGCAACACCGGGGTAACATTTCTGAACTTAGAAAGTCCTGGCAGCAGTGTTTTGCACCAACTGCAGCCGGCAGAGTGTCCCTCCACAGACTCCGAAGTAGACTGCATTAGTGTAATTAAGCCTGGACATCACAAAGGCATGCACCAAGGTAGGAAGGTCCTCAGCCGGAACTAGAGGTTTGATCCTGGTGATATTCCTCAGATGGTAGAAACTACTTTGGACAACAGACGACACCTGAAATTCAAATGTCAGTCAGTCATCGAGGAACACGCCCAGATTGCACACCCTAGAGGAAGACATCAATGGTGTAGGCTCTAGGAAGAGGCCAGTTGCCATAACCAGAGGCAGTCCTATCACGCCTATGGTTCGACTCCACAACCAGTACCTCCGTCTTATCAGGGTTAAGTCTCAACAAGCTGGAGGCCATCCAGTCATTTATCTTGGCTAGGCAGCTATTAAGCACTTCTACAGCGTCGGATGTCCCAGGGGCAAAGGAAAGATACAACTGGGTATCATCTACATAGCAATGAAAACTCACGTTGTACTTCCTAATGAGCTCACCCAGGGGCAGCATGTACACAGCGAACAACATCGGTGACAAGACCAAACCCTGCGGTACTCCGCAAGACAGAAGGCTTGAGGAGGAAGTATCTGGAGTAAAGACTTTTTCCATCTGGGAAGAGGGTACCCTCTCCACTACTTTTGCTGACAGCAAGTTCTTTACCTCTAACTCGAACAGAAGTGTTTCTGTTGGAGTTAGGAGTTTTGATAGTAAGGGGCCCCTGAGAGTTGGAAACTTTCTGTACTAAAGGGACAGGCCCTTTTCCACCACCTCTAGGACCTACTTAGTAGTAATATTAGTAGTAGTAGTAGTAGTAGTAATATTTCTTCAGGAGAGTGCCATGAAAGGATAAAACACCAGTGAGCGAATTAAGTTTCAAGGTGATCCAGTTACATTCGTGGCCAAAAATATTGGCGCCCTTGCACTTTTTCAAATAACTCACAATTCCTCTAAACATAAGTTGAAATTAACAACAGTACAGTATTTGGTCTCCACAATTCTTTATTTCTCTGTTAATATTAGAGAACCTTTGTTTTTGATTCAGAATTTAATATATCCTTTTAAATCAGAAAATGAAAAGAAATGGCATTGACAAAATTATTGACACCCTAGACTTCATATTTGGTAGCACAGCCTTTGATCAAAATAACTGCAATCAACCGCTTCCTGTAGCCATGGATGAGCTTCCTGCACCTCTCTACTGGCAGTTTGGCCCACTACTCTTGTGCAAACTGCTCCAGTTCTCCCAGATTTGAAGGGTGCCTTCTCCCAACTGCTGTTTTCAGATCTCTCCACAGGTTTTCAATGGGATTTAGATCTGGACTCATTGCTGGCCACTTCAGAACAGTCCAGCGTCTTGTCTTGAACCATTCCTGGGTGATTTTTGAAGTGTGTTTGGGGTCATTGTCCTGCTGGAAGACCCATGACCTTCGACGGAGACCCAGCTTTCTGACACTGGGTTCAACATTGCGCTCCAAAATGGCCTGGTAATCTCCAGATTTCATGATGCCATGCACACGCTCAAGGCACCCAGTGCCAGAGGCAGCACAGCAACCCCAAAACATCACTGAACCTCCTCCATGTTTGACTGTAGGGAAGGTGTTCTTTTCTTTGAAGGCTTTATTTTGTTTTCTGTAAACAGAGATGAAGTGCTTTACCAAAAAGCTCTAATTTGGTCTCATCTGTCCACAGGACATTCTCCCAGAAGGATTTTGGCTTGTTCAGGTGTGTTTTGGCAAACCCCAGTCGGGCTTTCTTATGTCTCTCTCTCAGCAGTGGGGTCCTCCTGGGCCTCCTATAATATAACCCCCTTTCATTGAGTTGGCGACGGATGGTGTGAGTTGAAAATGTCGTACCTTGTGTCTGAAGGTCAGCTTGAATCTGTTTGGCAGTTGATCGAGGTGCTTTCTCCACCATTCAAACAATCCTGCGCTGCAATCTTCGATCAAGTTTTCTCTTGCGGCCACGTCCAGGGAGGTTGGCTACAGTGCCATGGGCCTTAAACATCCTGATAATATTACGTACGGTGGAAACAGGAACATCAAGGTCTCTGGAGATTGATCTGTAGCCTTGAGATTGTCAATGCTTGGCTACAATCTTCTGTCTGACCTCCTCAGACAATTATCTGGCTGTCTTCCTTTTCTCCATGCTCATTGCGGTACACACAGTGACACAAAACAGGAGAATGAGTCCTTTTCTCTATTCAAACTGGTTGAATGAGTGATTGTTATATTGCAGGCACCTGCAACTCACCACAGGTGAGTTCAATTCCAAAGTGAAGGAGAATCACCTGCTTGAAATCTAATTATTTCTAACTACTTCTACAAGGAGCCAATAATTTTGTCCGGGCCATTTAAGGATTTCTGTGTGGAATAAGCTAAGACTTAGTACACTTTTCTGCTTTTTGTGTTTTATTCCACTGCAAACCAAAGAAATACATATGTGGATACCAAATCATTTTTTAATTTCAACAATTTTTTGGAAGGAATGGTGCATTATTAGAAAAAACTGCAAGGGCGCCAATATTTTTGGCCACGACTGTATACATTCATACAGTTACTTTATACGTTTTACCTAAATATGACACACATTACATATATTACAAGAAAACAATTACATATGATCAATAAGTACAGTTTAACACTAAAACAACAAAACCAACATACCATATGACAACATTTAGAGAATTCAAGTTATTGCTGACATACAACATATTACGGGAAAGCACCTTGATTATTAAACCATAGCTTGATAGGTTTCTTTTTATTTTTTATGAAGGGGTCTCTTAGTTCAACAGGAAGAAAAAAATTACTCACCTTAGTAATCATGTTTCTTCTAATGGAGTCTTGCTGTATTCTGACCTCCCTCCCTGCCTCCCCTCTCAGAACCTGTTTTTGGGAAGTGGGTGGGCAGGTGCAGTGTTGCACCTCAGGGGTGCTTCTTTTACACCCTCCTCTTTTTGTTTGGGTGTTTGTTTTATTGTTATTCTTATTTGGATTGGTTTTTGGTTTTGAGTTTCCTGACTTGTCTTCCTTGGGAATTCAAAACTCTTGCCAGTTGGCTAGTAAAAATTTTACAATTTCCACATAGGATAGTTAGTGAGTTTTTGCTCATAAGAATCTGATGGTTGGATTTCAAAGGGCTGCAGACAGAGACTTCAACCGAGCTCGAGCTCAGCATTCTATGCTCTGCATAGAAAGTTAACCCTTTGTTCTCCGGGGCAGTTTAAAGGCTGGGGCTAACTGCAATAGTCCGAATACAGCAAGACTTCATGTTGTTTGAAGATGATTCCACACTATTACTCCCCTATATTTAATGGAATGTCTTCCTATGTCTAATCTAACCTTGGGAGTGTTAAATTCAAAACCAGTAGCAGATCTTAGATTTGATGGTATTGACCTAAGTGAAAAAAGTTCAGTAACATATTTAGGAACAATCCCGTTCAATATCTTTGTCATTAATAACGAATATGTAAGTCCCTCCTTTCACTTAATCTTAGCCAGTTTAGCTATTGGTACATCAAACAATGATGTGTTCTAGAGTAAGCATCCAAAATATAACGAGCCAACCTACTATAAACTGTGTCAATAGAGTTTCAGTGGCCCCAGCATACAGAAGGTCCCCATAATCTATGGCTGGACTAATAGTAGTATTCACCAATTTAAGTCTAGAATCAGCATCTAAAAATCTTGTTACCCTGTACATTACTCCAATTTTTTTATGAATGTTTTCCACTTTTGATTTTATATGTATATCCCATTTTAACAATCTAACCACAAACCCAAATACAGTATTTGTAACATGATGTAGATTTTAGTTCATCTCCAGCTATAGCTTTGATCTTTAACTCAATTCTTGTAGTCACTAGACCTGCTAAACAGAATTGTTTGTGTTTTTTTTTTTTTACATTTAATTTCATAGATCGCAATTCAAATAAATTTTGTAAATATGTAAAAGCTACCTGTAATCTTTCCTGAACCAGGTCAACAGAGCTCCCACTAGCATAAATCACTGTGTCGTCAGCGTAAAGATGGAAATCAACATTCATATCGCGAAATTTAAGTTCATTAACATAAATATTAAAAAGTAAAGGTCCCAAAATCGACCCCTGGGGCACCCCAGATCGAACACATTTAAGGGAAGAAACAGATGTGCCCAAGGATACGAACTGTTGCCTATCTAAAATGTAGGAACCCAACCATCCCATGACCTTATGAGACATATTCAGCTCCCCAAGTCTAGACAAAAGGGTAGCGTGGTTAAGTGTGTCGAAGGCCTTCGACAGGTCTATGAAAATAGCACCTGTCGAAAGCCCATGATCCAAACCATCATATATGTCACCAACAACCTTAAATAAGGCAGTCTGAGTGCTGTGGTGAGCTCTAAACCCAGACCGTCTATTATCCAGTTTGTTTCCAGACTCCAAAAAGTGAGTAAGCTGGTGAGATACCAAATGCTCAAACATTTTTGAAATCTGGGACAAAAGTGAAATTGGTCTATCATTTCCAATATCTGTTTTTACACCTGATTTATGTATGGGATTTAACTTGGCTATTTTCCAGTGTTCTGGGATCTCAGCAGTTTGAAGAGAAAGATATATATATATATATATATATATATAGTAATGGATATCAATAACTGGAGCTGCATAGTGAAGTAGCTTTGATGGTATTTCGTCAGGGCCAATGGATTTTTTTTTTTTCCAATTCAAAGTTCATTGATACATTTTCCACAATAACAGGCAGGTACAATGAGAATGAGATATAAGTACAGACTCAATGTAAAGGGGTAACTGCCCAACCCACCCATCCTCCCCTTACTGCAGTAACCAAACCTAATGTCCCTTAAGTGCCAAGCTCTTTACCTAAGAACCTACATGGCCGTGTAACCTGAGACATGTTAGACTGAGCCAGTGAAATTAGAGTGAAGGGATCCCAAATTTTGGTATATGCTGCCAATCTATTATGAAGACTGGCAATCGCTTTTTCTGTACATAGATTGGACGGGATTTCGTTTACCCATTCTTGGAAAGATGGGGAGGACTTATCTTTCCAATGACGTAAAATAAGCTTCTTAGCCGATAAGGCAATCATGGAAATATGAAACTTTCTTACTTTAACTCTAATAGAAGACAGGTCCCCTAAAAGGCAAATATCGGGAGTAAAATACTCATGAAGGCCCAGTAAAGGGTCCAGGGAAGTCTTAATTGAATCCCAGAAGAGGGAAACTTTAGGGAAAGACCAGAACATGTGAAGAAGTGTTCCTTCTTCCTGCACACACTTATTACATATATTGGAATTCAAAAAACCCCATTTCTGTAGTTTAACTGGAGTGTAATACAAATTATGTAATATATGATACTGCATGAGATGCAGTCTGTTTTGCGAAACATATTTATAACAGAATCTCCACAGCGATTGCCAATCCAGATGGTACTGAGGGAGGATAGAGTTCCAGAATCTTGTGGGTCCAAAAGAACCCCCATATCTCTTGTGAAACAAAACCTGATATAATTTAGATATTACGCCTGAAGATCCAATAAGTGAAGAAACCTCAGGTATCAGGGCTGTGACGGTTTGGGAAGAGGGGATATTACCGAAATTTATTGTAAGTAAGTGCCTTAATTGTATAACTTTGAAGTGAGAGGGAGCCGGAATATGAAATTTCCTGATAATATCTCCCACTGACAACTATTGCCCCTCTTCATCCATGAGAGAGAGAAGTTCCCCATCCCCCCAATTGGGACAACCACTGACGGGGAATCTGGTTCTTATTAATAACGAAGGATGGGGAATTCCAGATAGACTGGGCCAAGTCCCAGTTGGGAGTATATTGCAAAAATTAACACAGTTGTGCATAAACCTTTAAAGAGGTAAATACTGTAGGGCATTCCTCAGTCATACGTACCTGGGAGATTTTAAGATAGAATAAGGTAAGGGGGTCCAGATTCTTGGACTTAATTACATCCAATTCAATTCTAAGCCAAGCCGGTTGCTCTTTTTCTGGGTCTGGAGATACCCATCTCAGACATTCTGCTAGATGACTGGCCCAATAATATATAGCCAGATGGGGAATCCGTAAACCGCCCTCCAGTTTTGGAGCTGCCAATTTGTAATAAGCCAATCGAGGGTACCTATCGGTCCAAATAAATCTAGTGAATATGCCATGTAACTTTTTGAACCAGAGTAGTGGGATACAAGTATTGAGAAGAGATAAAGGGTAAAAAAATTCTAGGAAATATATTCATCTTAATTATGTTGATCCGGCCCCATAATGAAATGGGAAGTTTGGACCACCTCTCAAGATCATGAGTTATCAACTGAGAGAGGGATTCCAGATTTTTCCTAAACCATGTTAGGGGGTTACGAGGATAATTTAATGCCCAAGTATTTGAATGACCTGGGAGTCCAGCATAAGCCTAAGGGACTAATATCATTTTTGAATACCTTATGGTTTAATGGGAAAAATAAGGATTTGCTAGCATTCAGTTTGTAGTTGGACAGGTCACTAACTCTTGCTATTTCACTCAACAAGGCTGGTACAGAAGATACCGGATGAGAAAAATATATCAACAAGTCATCTGCATATGCAGTGACTTTAATTTCATGGCGCCCAACCCAAATGCCTTGTATGCAAACATTATTGAGAATATTTTGGATGAGAGGTTCCAGATATAAATTAAATAACAGAGGCGATAAGGGACATCCCTGTCTAGTCCCTGAATGGAGTGAAAAAGGTTTGGAGAAGGACCCATTCCCAGAGATTCTTGCTGTAGGAGTTTTATATAGTGTAGCAATCCAGGATATAAATACAGAAGGGAATTGAGAAGCTTCCAGAACTCGAAACAAAAAGTTCCAATTCACTCGATCGAATGCCTTCTCGGCATCCAGGGAGACCAGTCCTGCAGGGAACTCGGCGTCCATGGTAGCCGAGAAAACATGAGACAGGGTACGCAAGTGATCAGATGATGAACGCCCTTTCATAAATCCTACCTGGTTTATACCTATTAACTCAGGAAGAACTACCATTAACCTATTGGCTAGTATCTTCGAGAGAATTTTAATATCCTGATTTAGAAGGGAAATAGGTCTGTAGCTCTGAACAAGCTCAGGATCCTTATCTGGTTATTGGGGAGAAGAACAATCAAGGCCTCAAAAAGGTAAGGATCAGCCTCTGCCCCAGTTAGAATATATCGAAATAAATGACAAAGTACTGGTAATAAAAGATCCCGAAAAACTTTGTAAAATAGGGAGGAGAATCCATCGGGGCCTGGGACTTTGTCTGCAGGCAATCCACTAATAACCTTTGCAATTTCCTCTTGCGATATAGGAGTAACCAGAAAACCCTTGTGTCGCTCTGAGAGGGAGGGCAAATGGGAATCCCTCAGAAAACTCTCTGTACTCCCAGGACAAGGAGGATCCTCCATGTCACTGTATAAACTTGCATAATATAGGGCAAATTCTTGCACTGTTTCAGTAGGAGATACTTTCAGGAACCCATCTGCCATTGCCCTGATTGAAGGGGATAAATCTCACCAATTCTTGTTGCTTAATACGCAATGCCAGTAGGCGTCCCGCATTTTCTCCCTGGTCCGTGTAACTAGCTCTTGTACAAATAAAGTACAGTTAAGTAAGAACTTACCGTAACAGTAGATCTTCGAGAACAGCTCTTGCAGCAGGTTACACCATTAGGACTGAAGCCGGCAGGCGTCAGGACCCCACGGAAATCTTCTAGCTAGCAGTCTTCAGCGGGGACCGCCTCCGACGTCGGTCCCACCCCCAACGTCAGGCGTAGTACATAAGGAGGCGGTCCTGCCAGAATCCCCAGTTCTCCCGCCGGAGACTCCCGGCCGCTGGATGACATCAGAAGGGGAGACCGAGGATCCGCCATCAGAAGAAGAATAAAGAGCGTTAGCTCCTGCCAAGGCCTGAATAGGCCATACCTCCTCCAAGGGGGAATGGTGGGCGGGAAGGTACCTGCTGCTAGAGCTGTTCTCGAAGATCTACTGTTACAGTAAGTTCTTACGTAACTGTACTATCTTACTTCGAGATACAGCTCTTGCAGCAGGTTACACCATTAGGACTGATTCCCAAGCAGTAGCGCCTCTAAGCATTCTGGGAGGAAGCATAACGGAGAGATCTTGAATAAATCCTGACTCTAGGACAGGAGACCCTGTAGAACAGCAAGGCTGAAACCGGCTCTCCACCGTGAGGTAATATCCAGGCTATAGTGCCTAATGAACGTGTGCACTGAGCTCCAGGTAGCCGCGGCACAAATGGCCGAGGTGGAGACATTGCGCAGTGCTGCAAAGGAGGTAGCCACCCCCCTTGTCGAGTAGCCCTGGACTGTGCCCGGAAGGGGCTTCTGTTTGTTGTCGCAGCAAAAGGAAATGCACTGGACAAGCCAGCGAGAAAGGGTTTGCTTAGAGACTGGTTGGCCCAACATCCTCTCAGCGAAGGATACGAACAGCTGCTCAGACGTGCGAAGCTGTTTAGTCCTGTTCAGGTAGTACCTTAAGGAGCGGTGAACATCCAGGGTGTGAAGCAATGCCTCTCCTCTATTAGTGTACTTGGGAAAGTACACAGGCAGATCGATGTCCTGGTTAAGAGTAAGGAAGAGACCACCTTAGGCAGGAATTTAGGATTCGTCCTCAAAGAGGCTCTGTCCTGGTGGAAAACTAAATAAGGTTCCTTACACATGAGAGCATGTAGCTCGGAAATTCTCCTTGCTGACATGACAGCAACTAAAAATAACATTTTCCACGACAGAAGACGCAGCTCGCAATCTGCGGCAGGTTCAAAGGGGGGGAGCGTGAGCTGTTCCAGGACAAAGAGTAGGTCCCAAGGAGGGATGGGATCCTTGATGGGTGGCCTAAGGTGTAACACCCCCCTCAGGAAGTCCCGAGAGGCATCGAGTTGTGCCACTGTGCGCTGACCTATCGGGGAGTGGTAGGCCGAAATCGCACACAGGTAAACTTTAATAGAGGAGTAGGCAAGACCTGAGCGGAAGAGGGAAAGCAGGTATTCCAGAACTGATTTCTCTGGGCATTCTAAAGGGGAGAAGCCGCGCGCCTGAGACCACAAGCAAAAATGGCGCCATTTCATGGCGTACCTTGCATGCGTTGCTGGCTTTCTGGCAGCGGAGAGAACTTCCATCACCTCTTGCGAGACCCCTTGTCGCAAAATGGCTATGTCTCGAGGAGCCAGGCATGCAGGTTCAGTGAGCGTAAGTCCGGGTGGACTAGTGAACCCTCCTCTTGAGACAGTAGATGAGAGCTGAAAGGCAATGGGACTGGAGGTTCCCAGGACAATTGCGTCAGCATGGGGAACCAGATCTGCCTGGGCCAGAAAGGCGCTACCAGGATCATTGTTGCGTGCTCCCTGCGTAGTTTGAGAAGAACTCTCTGGATCAATGGGAAGGGAGGGAAAGCGTAGAAGAATCTGTCCGCCCAGGAGAGGGACAACGCGTCTCGCCAGAAAACACCAGGCCCTGGATCTAGCGAGCAAAAATTGGGCAGTTTTGCATTGGATGGGGAAGCGAATAGGTCCAACTCTGGAGTGCCCCATCGAAGAAACAGATCCTCTGCAACCTCCTGAAGGAGTTCCCATTCGTGGACTCTGGCCTGGGAATGACTCAGGCCGTCCTGATTGTGTTGTCCATGCCGGGAACATGAACTGTAATCAGGCTCGCGCCGTGTCGGATTACCCAATCCCACACTCTCATCGCTTCCCTGCAGAGGAGGTAAGAGTGTGTGTCTCCTTGTTTGTTGAGGTAATACATCACCACTGTATTGTCTGTCTGGAGCAGAAGAGTACTCGACGGGATTTCTGACTGAAAAGCCTGCAGGGCATAAAGGACCACCCTCATCTCCAGAATGTTGATGTGGAGGTGAGCTTCCTGAGGGGTCCATATTCCTGGGACCTCACCCCGTTCAGGTGTGCTCCGCACGCAGCCCTGAGGCATCTGTGGAGAGATTACCTCAGGGACGGCGCTGTAAACGGAACACCCGCAGAGAGTGTCCCTGGGTCTAGCCACCATTGCCAGTCTCGAATCACTGCATTCGTGATTCTGACCGGATGCTGCATGTGGTCTTGTCTTTGGTCCCACTGCACTTTGAGCATCCACTGAGTTACCCGCATGTGGAGCCTTGCCATAGGGATGGTTGGAATGGCCGCAGCCATGTGTCCAAGCAGGCGAAGGACCAGTCTGGCGGGGACAGTCTTCTTCGCTGAGAGGTCCCTGATGAGGGACCTGATGCGCTCCTCTCTGTCCTCGGGAAGAAAGGCTTTCCCTTGGACGGTGTCCAGAACTGCGCCTATGAACTGCAGCTTCTGGGACAGTACCAGAAGAGACTTCTCGTAGTTGATAAGAATGCACAGTGACTGAAAAAGAGCTTGGGTGTTCTGGATAGCCAACAACAGCGCCTCTCTGGAGGCGGCCATGAGAAGTCAGTCGTCCAGGTACGGGAACACATAGTGGCCCTGTCTCCTTAGAGACGCTGCCATGACTGCCATACACTTGGCAAAGACCCTGGGGGCCGATGACAGTCCGAAAGGAAGAGCCCGAACTGAAAGTGGTGGCGAGAAATCAAGCGCAGGAACCTCCTGTGCTTGAGCTACGGGGATGTGCAGGTAGGCGTCCTGCATGTCCAGAGATGCTAGAAAGGCATCCTTTCTCAGCATGGGAATGAGCCCTTGGAGGGTCACCATGCGAAAGCGTTTGTAGGCGACCGACATGTTGAGGTCGCTGAGGTCCAATATTGGACGGAGGTCCCCTGTTTTCTTTGGAACCAGAAAGAAGTGGGAATAGTAGCCGGTTCCTCTCTGGTTCTCCGGGATGTACTCCACTGCTCCTTTTTGTAGGAGCGGTACTTCTTGTCTGATGAAGCGATCTGTGCTGACCAGTAAGGAGAGCAGAGGAGGCCTTGTGGGTGGCTTGTCCACAAATTCTATAAAGTGGCCTTGTTCGACCAATTGAAGAACCCACCTGTCGGTGGTTATAGACTGCCACCCTGGCAGGTGGTCCATCGACCCCCAACCTTGGTGTCCCATTGATCCTGAGGCGGGGGCCAGGAAGGTCATGCTGTGGCGGCTGAGGGTCCTGCAGGCTGGGCCGACTTGGCAGGCATTGGCCTCGACCTGCGGACGCTTCCAGTCTGCAGGAAAGGAGCCCCTCTGTTGCGGGCGGTGCAGGACTGCTGTCTCTGCATCCAGTCTCGAAAACGGCTCTGGTTCCTGCGAAAGGAACTGAGCTTGGGTCTGTATATGGCTTGGACAGACCGCACCGCCTTCCCGGCCTCTTGAAGTTTGGTGAGAACCTTCTCCGAGGACTCACCAAAAAGAACTTCTCTGTGGAAAGAGGCGTCCAGAATGTTCTTCTGGACGTCCGGGGTAAATCCGGAGACACGGAGCCAGGAGTGTCTCCGGAGGCATACGCCTGAGGCTGCCGCTCTGGCCGAGGAGTCCGCGGAATCGTCGGGGAGCCCGCCTTTCCTGGGTTCCCAAATCTGAACCGTGCGGAGGAGTTGCAGCAACTCCTCCCTTCTGCTCACCCTCTGGCATCTTTTCCGCCCAGATCAGTCCCTGCTCCCACAAGGCGTTCTGAAACTGGACCATGTGGGTTAGATGGATGAGGGACCTAATGGGCGCAGGTAAGCGGGACGCTCGTGCGCCTGCCCATAGCGTCCAGTTGCTTGGACTCTGGGTCCGGTGGCAGGGTGCTCAAATGTTGCGGCCTCTGGGACCGGTCATGTGAGGCTGTAATGGCCAGAGAATCGGCCAGAGGATGTGATGCCAAGTACTGGTCCTCCCTAGGGGCCTTGTACAGGTGGTCAGCCTTCTTCGGCATCGCCGGCAGCGAATGTCGACGTTTCCACACTGCCTTGGTGACGTCCACAAAGGTGTCCACCAAGGGTGGCACCACCACAGGCTTTGGATCTTTCTGCCGAAGATACCTGGCAAGATGTAGTCTCTCAAGGTCAAGTTCCTCTGCGTCCCAGCCCATGTTCTCCTGGGTATGCCTCATAATCTCTGAGAACGATGGGTCATCCGGAGGAGATCTTGGGAGCTCACGTGGGTCTGGAGAGGGGACGCTGATGGGAGAAGGGGATCTGGATCCGTCCGGGAAGTCTGATCCCGTGTCCTCTGTCGAAGGCGAATGGTGGCGTCTTCTGGGACTCTTAGGGCTGGGTGACCCTGAAGAAGATCTGGACGGAGGTCTCCTCTTGTCTGGTCGGCCCCTAGAAGGTTCCACAGGCTCCTGGGGGGAAGGTACTCGTCCTGCTGCCCCGGGTGGGGTGGGGGGCACTGGGGCCGGTGGAGTCACAGGTGGAGGAGGAGGAGGTGTGGGAACCACATCCTTCTTTATGGTATCCCACCAATGGGTGAATAGCTCCTTGACCTCTGAAATACTGAGACCCAACGACGGACCGGGCACCGGTGCTCGGTCGTCGGGTTCCGGCGTCGGCTCCCCCGGGATCTCAGGTTCAGGAGAGGGTTCCCTGGGGGGTGCGACAGGACCGGGTTCGCCCATCTGGTCCTCGGGCTGGGTCAACTCCTCCTCCGTGAGCGCCTCCTGGCCGACATCAGTAGGAGGCATAGGTGTTCTCCTCTCTACAGGAACGGGCATCGGTGCCTCGGCCGGCGTCCGTGGTGGCGAAGGCCTGACCGGCGACGGGCGTCTAGTGGTCGTCGGGTCTCGGGACTGGTGGTGCTTGGCCGACGTCGGGTGAGCCGACGTCTGATCCGACGTCCTTTTGAGTGAAGTCAGCTCCTTGGTCTTCCACTGGGGTGGAGGGGGCAAGGAGACCGACCGGGCGTCGGGGTCCTGGTGACGGGAGCCGGATTTGTGGTGGTGGAGGTCCCCTGACCTCGGCAAGGCCTTGCAAGCAGAAGAGGGCCTGGAGGTCTTGGCCGGAAGTAGAGAAGAAGAACCCGAAGAAGTCTTCACCGCAGCCGGGGGAGGCTGAGAGCGGGCCCGGGAAGGGAGCGTTCGGGACCGGGAGCCGAGCTACGGGAGTCAGAACCCTGAGGGATTTTGATCTCACCTCTCCCTGTGCTTTTCGAGATGTCGCGGGCTTTCTCAGGCGATTCCCCTTGGAGGCAGAATCCATGGCCTTAACTTTTCTTTGAGAAGGACAGCTTGCAGGGCCTTCTGGCGATGGATCGGGTCGGCTATTGAACCCCTGACAGAAGGTACAGGCCGGGTGTGGTGATCTGGGCCTAGGCACCCGAGCATGGCGAATCACGAGTCTTTAAAGAGTTTGCTTCCCACAGGCGCACTCGATGGATGACCTTCCACGGAGGTTGGAAGGATATCAGATGGCAGACTTACGTAGAAAAACTGAGTTTTCAAGTTGGAAAGAACTTTACCAGGCGTCGCATGCTAGGGAAACAGACCGAAGAGTCAAGAGACATGCAAGTCTGACGGCGAGGAAACACAGAATTCTAGCCGGGACTAACCATATGTACTCACGCCCAGCGTCGGTGGGCGGACCGACGCCGGAAGGTCCTCGCCGCTGAAGACTGCAAGCTAGAAGATTGTGGGTCCCGACG
Organism: Neoceratodus forsteri; assembly: GCA_016271365.2. Classification (NCBI taxonomy): domain Eukaryota; kingdom Metazoa; phylum Chordata; order Ceratodontiformes; family Ceratodontidae; genus Neoceratodus; species Neoceratodus forsteri. The sequence goes on along the minus strand of CM028130.1, from coordinate 1,055,451,120 downwards.
CCTGCCGGCTTCAATCCTAATGGTGTAACCTGCTGCAAGAGCTGTATCTCAAAGTAAGATTAGCTAATTCCGCTTTTTCCCGAAGCAGCTCTAAATACTAGGAGTTTCCTCTTGTCTTCGTCAGGGGCATTAGCAGAAAAATTATTTTCAAGTGACCTAATTTGGGACAGTAATGATATTAGTTCCTTCTCCTGTGCCCTTTTCCTACCCACCGCCATACTAATAAGGATCTCTCTCATGAAAGTCTTAAAGGCCCCCACAAAATATCCGGCTTTGTACTATCTAAAGGGTTAGATTTAAAAAAAAGGATTAAATTTGCTCCCTTATGAGCTTGCAATATTTAACATCTTTAAGAAGTTGTTCATTAAGTTTCCATCTGGTTTCCCTGTTAGGCAAATTAAGGAATGCCAATTTGCACAACACCAGTGAATGGTCGGAGACAGGGCCAGGTTGAATCAAGGAAGTCTTAACCCCAGGTAGGAGAACCTGAGAAATAAATATGTAATCAATGCGGGACTGCGAGCCGTGCGCCACTGACCTGAAGGTAAACTCCCTAAAATCAGGGTGCAAAACACGCCAGACATCGCAGAGCCCGCACTGATCCATTAGGTCTTTGAAAGCCCTCTGCCCCGGAGTGACCACTCCCAGTCCACTACCTGACCTGTCAAGATTAGAATCTACAACTTGATTAAAGTCACCCCCCAAGATAATCCTGATGGGAAGCATTGGAAGAATAACAGATATGAGTCTTATAAAAAACCTTGGATCATCTATATTAGGAACATATATACTACCAAGTAAAAGTGGAACTGACCAGAGTGTGCCTTTAACTAGGATGAACCTTCCCTCAGGGTCTTTAATGACCTGTGTGGAAACAAAGGGAACACCTCTGTTGATCATAAGCATGACCCTACAACTGCTAGTAGATCCCTGGGCATTATAAACCAGGCCCACCTGTTGTCTCCTTAACTGTGAAGCTTCAGTTTCTAATAAATGAGATTCCTGTAGGAAAGTTATCTGAGAGCGTAATAAGCTTAAATGTTTAAGAACCTGGTATTGTTTGTGTTTTTTCCTGATCCCCTTAACATTCCAAGTCGCAAAAGTCACTTCTTTGGCCATCTAATAATGGTAGTTAGGCTTAATGTACTCAGCCCAGCACTCGTGATACATAATGCATACAACCCTACTCCCACGGTTACTGCATTTAAGCCCTCCCTCCTCCCCAACCCCCCCACAATTAACCTATTCCTTCCCCCAACTACCCCCATACCTCCCTAATAAAACCCCAAATCCCTCACCCCACCCAACCCCCTACACTGCCACAAGCAAGCTTCAGCACAGTACTGGGTCTTTCCTCCATCTCCCGCCTCCCGATAATGCACCTCTGCTAATGGCAGCAAAACATACATTCCAAGGTAATTATTTGAAAACCCGACCAATGTTAATTACCCCCCAAAAAATTAGGGAACGGCCTTGGGCTTCCAATGCCACACACACCTATGTGTTAGCATGATAGTGAACAGATAAACGAAGTGTACTATCAGAGCCCTGAATATACCAGATAACCTTGGAAACCAGAGTGAAACGGAGAATAAAAATTGAGATCAACCTTGCCTCATGGAACAGCTATGCAGAAACTAGAACCAGATCGGGAGCCTAATGAAGGGGAATAACAGTTTCCACAGACTGAGAGCAAAGATCGGGAAAAACCCTGCAACCGTGACTCAGGGAAAGAAAACTGAAAAAACGAATCTTCCCTGAGGTTACCAACCCCAGACTGCAAAAAATCTCCTTGGGGAAATTTGTTGCCCTGAACTCGGGACAATTGAGAAGATTAAGGAAGATCTCCCTCGAATTAAGAGCTGCACGGCTATGAATTACAAATACATAGTACACCCTCTAGTGGCCACATCCCGATCCTGACATAGTGAAAGTAAGATGCAGAGAAAGCCCAAGACCACTCTGATTTCCAATCCATGTAAAGTAAACGTTAATCCTAGACTCAGCAAGACAAATTCCCCCTTCTATTCTATTCTATATACAGAACTGAGTATACTGAAACATGAAGCTCTGTTCCAAAATAAGCAAACCCCAAGTGTCTTTGCCCTTAACCGGCGTTGACCTTCTGAGGTTAGGGCTTAAGAGACTGTTAGAAGGCATGTCTTGCACTGATCCCCCCAGTCCAAGTAAGATAACAAGAATTTCCAGTACAACTTGTTAAGAATATCTCTCAAGGAAGGAGAAAATAACAGTTCTGATCCACAACTCCAAGCAGCTCTTCATCTCACGAACAAGGCCGCTCAAGTCTCTCGAAACAAATCTGGCAGCATGGATTTAAGGCTCGACAGGGCAACTGCAGGATCATCATAGTTAAACCAGGATCCATTTATGAAAACTTGTAACCTGGCCGGCTAGTCCATCCTAAATTTCAGGCCTGCGGCAATAATCTTAGACCAGGGGTTCTCAAATGGTGAGGCTAGCCTCCTTGGGGAGGCCCCAACCTGTTCCAGGGGAGGCTCAAGCAAGTCTTGAAAAAGTACTGTATTTCACTATTGAACTTTATAGATTTTGTGTGAAGGGATAAGGCAAACTGAAGGAGGATAATAGTAGGTGGATTTATGTATTTATTCACAGGTCTGTGACCAGGGAAGGTACTGTATACTAAGCCATGGCTTATTTCAGGTGTACCCAGGGAAGGGTAGTGAGAGAATACAGTTCAGAATGTAACTGCAAGACACTCAAGCAATACAAAATGAATACAGGTGCAAACAAATTAAGAACAATAAACTAACAGTCGAGAATAATTGATCAATTAGACTGGCAGCAGAACTGTCCAAATACAAGGTTAACCATACAGGTACTAGGAATAAGAGCAGGAGGGAGCAAAATGATCCCTTAGAAGTTGCTTAAGAGCAGAGAGGGAGAGGCAGAGGTCAGCAGGAAGGTTATTCCAGTTAGAGGAGAAACAGAAAAAAGCAGTCTGACCCATGAAGGTATGGAATAAGGGGTAACAATGGTTCGAGAGTCAAAATATTGGAGCAAGTAGGTTGTCCTGTTGGGGAAGGGGGGTTACAATAAGCTTAACAACACAAGAGCCAGCTGTGCAAAGAGGTTTCAATTTATTCCTGATGAACTGTGAAGAAGGCTATTTTTCTATGGGGAGGCCCAAAAATATTTCTGTATTTTGGGGAGGCTCAAGATCTTTTCCATGGCTTAGGGGAGGCTCACTATGACAAAGTTTGAGAATTGTTGTCTTAGACACAATGGGATGAAACGCTTTCCACTTCAGACGAACCGAACCACGCAAATCTTGTGAGATTCTCAGTTTCGTATTCTCCCAATGAACCTCTTGTAAAGCTCTCACTTTCTGCAAAAAATGCTGTTTCTCTAGGAAATTCAAAAAGCGACAGATGATAGGACGGGGGGGGGGGAGCATCTGGAGAAAGCTTAGGTCGCAGAGACCTGTGAGCTCGCTCTATAATATATACTGGGCCGAAGGAAGAGGGGCCAGCGACCCACTCCACCAACTTCTGTGTAAATGCCACAGCATGCTGGCCCTCTTCTCCCTCTGGTAGCCCAAGTATCATCACATTGTTTCTGTGGCTACGGCCCTCTAAATCTTCGAGCTTGGCCTCAAGGAGAGATAGCTTCTGTCGCGTAGACACCAATTCAGGATCGAGATTCTCTAACTTTTTCTCCATCAAGACTATTCGAGCTGTGTTATCAGAAACAGTTAACGAGACTTCATCCAGTTTCCTACAGAGAGTTTTCAGGTCAATCGCCATTTCTTTCATTTCTTCACGAAACAGCTTAAACTCTTCTAAGAACCTATTGAGCGTTAAAGGTTCTTGTTCCCCGACTTGACTCAAAGGATCAGGCCTCTCTGGCCCACCTGAGGCCCGGGATTTCTTTGAGGCCTTTTCGGGAGTAGCGGGGGTGCTTCATGGGCTTTCTTCATGTAAGCCTCCATCCGCCGATCTAGCGCTCAAACCAGACTTCCAGAGTATTCAGATAATAGTAAATCTCAAAAACAGAGGAAATAGAGAGATTTAAACGTCTAAAAAAAAACAAAAACGATTTAATGATCAGGAGGCAGGAGCTTCACGGAGGAGCTTCTACTCAGCACTCTGCATCACGTGATCCCCGGATTTTTTCACCCATTAACTCCGACATTATACTCCAAAATGCACCCTTGTTAGCTTTAGCATTCATAGAGAATTTTTTTTTTTTAAGCATTCTTGTTTAGTTTCTCTAACCACCTTACTATATTTATTACGTAACTGTCTATAAGCCAACCAATTAGTTTCACTGGGGACCCTCTTTGCTTTGTGCCAACATTTATCTATTTGCCGCTTTCGTTTATGCAGGCTTGAACTATACCATTTTAAGTTAGCAGCTTTAACTTTTCTCTTTATAAAAGGTGCATGATAATTGCAGACCTGCATAAATTCCTGGAGAAAATAACTCCAGGCATCTGAGGCACTAGGGATAAGATGAAGTCTGTTCCAATCAATATTCTCTACGTGTAACATAAAATTAACAGTCACATTTTCTGAAATTTCTCAAAAATAAATAGTCAGAAGTTTGGCCAAGTACCTTCACCTTTTTTCGAATAGCAAAATTGATTTGATGATCCGAAAATGTATCTCGTGAAACCCTGCTAGTTAAATAAAGACTAGGGCCATTTGCAAAAATAAGATCTAAAGTGGAAGATTTTGAAAAGTCCCTATTATTCAATCTTGTAGGACCCTGAATTAATTGATTCAAACCCATAACAATTTGAAGATCTAATAAACTGTGTGATTCTTTAATTTCTGTCCAATTTACATTAAAATCCACTAAAAGGAGTATTTCATGTGAATTTTTATACTTTTGTAAAGACATCTGAAGGGAATCAAAAACATCTGGCTTAATTTTAGGAAAAGCTTGTCCATAGTAAGGTAGTTCCAGGATTGGAGGTAGTGGGAGACCCTGCCCCCTACTCGGCCTGAAGAGGCAACCTGGCTGCTGAAGTCAGGGCTTAGACTGGGAAGCAGATGTAGAAGTGGTAGCAGTTCTTCTCTGGCCCCTCCTGTCCCTTCCTCTATAGAAACCTCTGGTCTGGGAGTAATCCATGAGCATTTGCATAGGGAAATATGCCCTCGGATAGAATCCCCTGCCTCTGTTTCCTCTGTAATGTTTTTTTGGGAAGTAGAGGCTTTTTCTTTTGTAGTGTTGCTCCTATAGGTGGTTTTATACTCTTACACCTTTTTCATATACTATATTCTTCAGTCTTGTCTCCAAAAAGAAAAAATTACTCACCTTAGTAATGTTTCTTCTAATGGAGTCTTGCTATATTATGACATATGCAGTTTGTCCCAGCCTTAGAACTGCTCCGGAGGTGAAAGAGTTAACTTCCATGCCAGGCATGGAATCTTGAGCGCGAGCTCGGTTGAAAAAACTCTGTCTGTTGTTCTTCAAACTGAAACTGTCAGATTTTTACGAGCAAAAACTCACTAAGGTTCTGTGTGGAAGCTGTAAACCTACACTAGCCAACTGGCTACTAAAATATTAACACATTTTTCTGGTCCCAAAACCAAGACTCAAGTCAGGGGGCCCAAAAAATAAAATAAAATACAACACCCAAACACCCCAAGGGTGAAAAAACAAGGTGGGCATCATTAAGTGCCAACACTGCACTGCCAACCCACATCCCAAGAGCAGAGGTTCTGAGAGGGGCAGGCGGGGAGAGGTCATAATATAGCAAGACTCCATTAGAAGAAACAACATTACTAAGGTGAGTAATTTTTTCTTCAAACAACATGAAGTCTTGCTATATTATGACATATGCAGACTACACAGCAGTACCTCCATGGAGGAGGGACAGAACCTACTTAGGAAATAGGCTCTGAAGCACAGCTGTGCCAAACCGAGCATCCTCCTAGCCTGGATGTCAGGGAGGTAATGCTTGGTGAAAGTATGTACTATTTTCAGGTAGCTGCTTGACATATCTCTAAGATAGGGATGTCCCTGGCCGCAGCTAGGGCGCAGCTATTCCTCTGGTAGAGTGAGCCCTCAGGCCTGAAGAGGAACCTACCCAGTTTTGATAGCAAATTGGATCAAGAGACAATCCACCTGGCAATGGATCTTTTAGTGGCAGGTTTCCCTCTACCAACCTCACCATAAGTGAGGAACAGTTGGAGGGAGTCAAACCTGTGACCCTTGGTACGCTCTATGTAGTAACTAAGGGCTCTCTTCACATCTAAGCTGTGCAGCCTCCTCTGCCAGGAGGAATGGTCAGTGAAGTACACTGGAAGAGATATAGATTGATTAAGGTGGAAATCTGAAACCACCTTAGGCAGAACTTCCTGTTAGTCCTGAGGACTACCTTATCTCTGTGAAAGGAGATAAAATCAGGATCCACTGACAAAGCTTGTAATTCACTTATGCGCCTGGCAGATAGGCTACTAGAAACACAGTTTTCCAAGTCAAGTACTTAAGCTCTGCTGAAGACAAAGGCTCAAAGGGGTTGCTTTAGCTGAGCAATGCAAACATTAAGATCCCAGGCAGGAGCAGGGTCCCTGAATGGAGGTTGGTGTGAAGCAATCCCTTGAAAAACTTGGAGGATACAGGGTGAGCAGAAAGAAGAAGGCTTTCCTGCTGAAATAAAAGCAGAGACAGCTGCCAAATGCACTTTCAGGGTAGCTGGCCTCAGCTCCAAAGTATTTAGATGGACCATATAGTCCAAGACTGTGGGCAAATCAGCAGATTCTGGGAAATATGCTTCCCAGAGCACCAAATGAAAACTTTTCCATTTAAATTATAAGTAGCCCTGGTGGAAGGCTTCCTAGAAGCTTTCAAGATTTCAGTACACCTTGAGAAAGGTGTAGGTCAGCAAACTCTAACTCCTCAAGAGCCAGGCCTTGAGGTTGAGGATTGAGATTGGGATACAAACTCTCCTGGGCACAGGTTAACAGATTGTGATTCCTGGGGAGACACAGGGAAGGTGGACTGCTAAGGACAGAAGGAGTGGATACCAGGGCTGTCTGGCCCAATCTGGAGCAATCAGAATCATCTTGCAAGGTTGAGATCTGATTTTGACTAGCACCTTGAACAAGAGAGGGAAGGGGGGAAAGGCATAGAGAAACTTTCCCTTCCCAATCGAGAAGGAAGGCATCCAGAGGGACTGAGCCCAACACTGGGGGCCTGCAACAAAAAAGTGGAAGTTGGTGATTGTCTGGGGCTGCAAAAAGATCTATCTGAGGGGTGCCCCACCTGGCAAATACTAAGCCCAGTACTAGGGGATCCAGTGACCATTCGTGATGGCCCTGGGAAATCCTGCTGAAAGCATCTGCCAGGACATTGTCCTCGCCTGGGAGTGAACTGCCATGAGGGAGGTGTTCAGGAATAAGCCAGAGACCTCAACTTCATTGCCTCGGTGCACAAGGCCGAAGACCAGGTGCCTGCTTGTTGATGTACCACATTGTAGTGGTGTTGTCTGTTCTGACCTGTACCACTTTGTTCTGAACAGATGCAGAAAAACCTGAAGTGCTAGAAAACAGCTCTGAGTTCCAACAGATTGATGTGAGCAGAGATTCCTGAGGGGACCACAATCCCTGGTGGTGAGGTCACCATGGGAGCTCCCATCCCAAGAGGACTGCATCTGTAGTAAGGGTCAAGGAGTGAGATTAGGGATGAAAGGAACCCCCTGTCTCAGATTGCTCTGATCCTGCCACCACTGCAGGGCCTGGATCAGGGTTCGAGTTACTGGGATCAATTTGGTTAGAGGATCTCTCCTTTGAGACCAGAAGGCTCTCAAATGGAACTTAATGTCCCTCATCTGAAATCTTGCTCCTTGCACTACAGCTGTGGAAGCAGCCATGTGCCCTAGGAGCTGAAGAAAGTGCCTTGCTGGTCGAGAGACCTGCAGAGTGAAGGAGGAGGCCAGAGCCACCAGGGTCTTTACTCTTTCTAGAGGAAGGAAGCTCTGGCCTGCTTTGTGTCCAGTTCTGCGCCTATAAAGGTGAGTAGCTGAACAGGCTCTAGAACTGACTTTGGAAGACTGAAAGAAAACCTAGAGATGTAAGCAGCTGCTGGGTAACCTGAAGGTGTGATTTGACTTGGTCTGGAGACTGACCCACTATGAGCCAGTCGTCCAGGTAAGGAAAGATGGCAATCTTTTGCCTTCTTAAGTGAGCAACTGCTACTGCCAGGCATTTGGTGAATACCCTTGGGGCAGAGGTGAGGCCGAAGGGCATTGCTCTGAACAGGTAATGGCCTGAGGGCAGTTCGAATCTGAGGTACTTTCAGTGGGAGCTTCTGATGAGAACATGGAAGTAGGCATCCTTGAGGTCCAGGGGCCTAGCCAGTCCCTGGCCTTAGGAGGAGTAAAATAATTCCCAAGAGTCACCATTTTGAATTTTGGTTTTAAAAGGTGCTTGTTTAGGTATCTTAGATCCAGGATGGGCCGCCATTCTCCTGTCTTTTTGGTGTAAGGAAGTACCTGGAATACAGTCCTTTGCCCTGGTGTAGGGAGGAACCCTTTCTACAGCTCTGAGAGCCAGGAGGTTGAGACTTCTGTTTCCAAGCAAGAGCCTCTAATGGATTTGCAGGTGGAAAAGATCTGGTTCTCATCTTTGGAAATTTTTGAAGCTGAGAACCAGTCCTGGCTCTACTTCCAGGACCCACTTGTCTGATGTTAAAGACTCCCAGTCCTGAGCCAGAGTAAGCCAGCCTCCCCTACAGGTAATGAAGAATCGGCCCTGGGCATCCCATCAAGGTGCCTGTTTTGCAGGGGCTTTAGGCTGAGGGGGGGGCAGGCCTGCTCGTACCCCGTCTGCCTCTCCCTCTGAAGAACCCCCTCTGGGCATAAGCTGAAGAGGAGGCCTGGGCTTGGTAAAAAGGCCTGTGAAAAGGCCTACCCCTGCCCCTGGAAAGCTGCCTCTGAGGAGTGGCTTGCCTCTCCTTGGCCTGTGCACTCCTATAAGTGGTCCTATACTCATCCATTTTCTTCATGTAATTCTCTGTCTGCTCCCCAAAGAGAATTACCCACAACAGGAAAATCCATGGCCTTAGCCTGGGTATCCTGTGTCAGGCTAATACACCTGAGCAAGCCATTCTACTAAAAGCCACAGATGTAGCCATGACTCTTGAAGATACATCATTAGAGTCCACTGCAGCATGGAATTGCACCTTGGATGCCTCAATACCATCAGCAGCCACCTGTTCCAGCTCCTTGGCAAGCTGGCCAGGGACCCTGTTTTGCTAAAGCCATAACAGTATCCCATCTGGATTTCTGGTATCTTGCAACATAGGCCATATAATTTGCCTGACTGAGTCCCAAGGATGCTGCCATGTATTGTTTCTTGCATGCATCAATCCTCCTGGAGTCCTTGTCAGGGGGTGTGAAGCCAAGGAATATTAGCCTTATCACAGGCTGCAGCCTGCACTACTAACATGGCTGCATTGTTGTGAAAGAACTCCGTATCAGGGCCTGACAATGTGTACCTCCTGTCCATCTTTTTATCCACAGGAGGTAAGAATTAGGAGCTTTTCAAATTTTTTTGTCCGTTTCCTAAAGATTTATGTAAAGGAATAGACAATCTCCTGGACTCTGGGATATCCATCATTTCCACATAGTCAGGCTCCTCCTGTTCATCCACAGCTTCTTCCAAAGGGAGCTGGAGGGTTTCAACAACTTTTTATAAAACAGAAAATGAAGGGACTCAGAAAGCCTAGGGGGAGACACTCCTGAAGGTCTGTCTGGGGAGATGTCCGGTTCAATGGGCACATCCAGACTTTCAAAATCACATTCACTCTCTTCATAATCCTCCTCCCCCTCCTCCGGTTCATAAAAATTCCTCTATATCATATTCTTGAACCGGTGGAACCGACCGAACCGACCGTTTACCTGATGGTGGCGGTTCGGACGGAACCGGGGAAAGCGACTGGACAATTTGGATCGCTTTGGCTATCTCTGCAGCGGTTGGAGAAGGAAATTTTGGCTCCACACCTGCTGATTTTCTAGTCCTCTTTGCTGGAACTGGCTCCTCCGAGTCAGCTCTTCGTTTGCCGAGGAAGTATAAGCCTGGTCAGAGGCACTCCCTCGATTCCGGTTGGCACCGAACCGGGCTGTCATCCGGGTCAGCGGACTTTTGGCCTCTCGTTCCTGAGCCTACCAACTCTCTTATCAGGGTAGCTGCAGGAAATTCTTACAAATCTGGCAGTCTGCATTGAGGTGGTCAAACCCCAGACAATAAACACATGTGGTGTGTGTGGGTCAGCCTTGGCAAGGCTTCCCCACACACATACAGTGCTGAAAACAGTGGGCCCAGTTTTTCTTTTGGGTTTCTCAGACATAATGCCAGCCTAACCAAAAACTTGCCCTTTTCCGACCAAATCGCCAAGCAAGACACCCTTATCGGTTCCCAACCCGTGTCACGGAGTCGTGGAAAAAAGCGTAATGAAATCCGTTTTTAGAACCCGATAAGAACCGGGAACCGCACTCTAAATGTAATTTAATAAGTTTAACAACAACCTGATCGATTCAAGCAAGACCGATAACAACGTTTGCAAGTTCCACACAGAGAAATGTAAAACTTATCTATTACTTACGATACCACAGACAGAGCTTGAACCGACCGGTTGCGGTTAAAATAAATACAATTGCGGTTTAAAAAACGGAGAAATAATACTTTTTTAACCGAGAAATGAACCGAGCAGTAGGAGGAATCTCCAGGCGACTGTTCAGTGAGGCGAGTAAAGAATCTGACAGTTTCAGTTTGAAGAACAACAGACAGAGTTTTTTCAACCCAGCTCGCGCTCAAGATTCCATGCCTGGCATGGAAGTTAACTCTTTCACCTCCGGAGCAGTTCTAAGGCTGGGACAAACTGCATATGTCATAATATAGCAAGACTTCATGTTGTTTGAAGGGAATTATTTTCACAGGAGGAATCAATAGCTTTGGACTGGGTATTCTGCATCAGATTTGTAGTTCTTAACCAAGCCAGGTAACTTAGAGAAATAGCTTAAGCCACGACTCTGATAGCTGCATCATTATTATTCACAGCCATGTGGAACTGGTACTTAGTGGCTTCTAATCCAGTTTTCACAGTTTCCACAATGTCCTGTCCATCTTATCTGATCTCTGGTTCAAGATGGCCAGCACTGAATTCCACAAGGCCTTCTGGTACTTGACAGAGTACGCCAAGTAAGTAGACAGCTGCAAAAGTAAAGAAGCTGTGATATAAGATTTTTTTTTACCATAAAGTCCAGTCTTCTGGACGGTTTCTCAGGAGGCTGAGAGGATAGTAGGACTTTAGCTTTGTCACATGCCACAGCCTACACCACCCATTCGTGGTTAGGATGAACATACAGAAAGTCAGCATCATTTCTAGCCAGCTACTTTCTGTCAATCTTTTTATCTACTCCAGACAAGGAGGTAGGAGTCAGATAGTAGTTTCATAGTAGTTTTCTTTAAATAGATAATACTATCTTTTTTGGAGGTAGAAGATCCATTATCTCCCCATAGTCTTCATCCTCCTCATCATCCTCTGTGGTCTCCTGGCTAGGAAGATCCAGAGTATCCACCATGTGCTGTAAGAAAGTTACAAAGGAAGAAAGATCCTCCTGGCCATTTGGTGAGGCAGCAAACCCCTGATCTGGTGAGACATCTGGTTCTAGGGGTTGACCTTGAGACTCACTGTCATCATCTCCTCCATCTCCTATATCATAGTAATAATTTGGGCCAAAAGATGGAACAGAGTGCTATGGTGCATAGGAGTAGGAGGGGCAGATAAAATATTGCCCATACTCTGAATAGTTTGATATAGGTGCCAAGCCTTAGCCATTTCTTCCGTAGGGGGTAAATATTTTTCCAAGTCGGAGACTTTCTCTTTTTTTTTTTTTTAAGTGACTGAGTTTCTTTTTGTTTCTCTATTTCTTTATGTTTTGTGCCACTGGCATCTTCCCTTGCCTTGACGCGGGAGGGGAAGTGGTATTCTTTTCTTTGAATTTCTTTTTAGCAGGTACTTCTTCAGTGACCTGTTCCCCTTATCTCTTCTTTGGCTGGTCACCATTTTTGTTGTTACTGTGCTTGTCAGACTTATTTTCAGAGGAGTCCCTGGAGGACTTATCTTTAGACTTAGCATGGGAAAACAACCCCCTCTTCATTAGTTTTGGCAGAGGGGGAAGCAGACTGAGAAGCCATAATTTCCAGTCTCTTGGCTCTCTTTCTCAAAGTTTTTGAACAACATTTAGAGCAAAGTACACAGTAATGATCTGGACCTAAACACTGTAAACACAGCCGGCCCGGTGGTGCTGAGGGTTGAGGCGCTGGATGCCGCACCTCGCTCCATGCCGGCAACCCGGGTTCAGGAACGAGCCTGGGTCGTCGGGGGTTGGCAGGGGAGGACAAGGATTGGGCGTCTGATGACAGATCTCCTAGTCCTGGGGAGTAGGGAGGGATGCACACCGTGCTCTGCTGGTCCCTGGGGACACCCGGTGGTACTGCAGTAGTGCGGGTGCTAGTGGTGGGGGAAGCACAGCAGACGTCCGCATGTCAGTGCGGTGACGTTCTTGCACGTCCGTGCTTCAAGGGAAAAAATAAATGGAGGAGAAAGGCAGCACAGATCCGCAGCAGCTTGATAGCCGCAGTTTCACTGGCAGACGATGCCCGGAAGGCATGTGCCAGTAATGGTTCCTCACCGGGCGCAGGGGCTACGGGAAGGGCCTCCTTCGCAGGCAGAGATGCGTCTGCCAGCTGGGCATGAGAGCTTCGAGGTTGGAGGTGGAATGGAGGAGCGGTGGCTGGAGGTAGTACAGAACTGTGGCTGCGGGTGAGGATAAAATGTTAAATGATTAAAAAAACAAAAAACTCTGTAAACATTTTTATTTTATTTATTTATTTTAGCTTTTGTTGACCGGGTAAGTGCACTAGACAAATCCTGCCTATTTTCAGGCACGACCCAGGGGGAGGGGGATACAGATGAATGGCAACTGACCTTGAACCAGATTAAGCTGTTGGTGGTATTTTTTTTTAGTGAATGAGGGAAATTTGGCCAGAACACCGGGGAAATTCCCCTACTCTTTCGATAAGTGCCATGGAATCTTTAACATCCACCTGAACTACCACCAATCCAGGCAGATGGGACCTCGGTTTAACGTCTCATCGGAAAGACGGCACCTCAGAAATGCAGCACCCCTCTCATGCTGCATTACAGTGTCAGTACTGGGATATTAACCCAAGTGCCAGATGTGGGAACTGAACCCACAGCCCTCTGATCTCCCGGCCTCAGAGGCTAGTGTGCTACCTACTGAGCCACTGACATAAGTCGTGGCTATCTGCTTCAGCCATAATTTTGTACACTTCAAATAAGTTTTAAAACCTGTAGGTCCAGTCCTTTTCTCGGGTCTTTCTGACAAGCCAAATTGTCAGAAATGACAGGAAGAATAGTTCCCAAATGGGAAATGTAAAAGTTAGCAGTCAGTGCCCTCGCGGTAAAGAACCACGACTTTCTGAGGTAAAAAAAAAGTTACAAACATGAAATGCGACAGTTCCCGCTTAAAAGCCGGAACCGCTAATTAACTAAAACCAAATACCACTGAAAACACCAGATGCGATTAATTTTACTTCAGAATAACAGGCAGGAATTGCAGGAACTGCAGAAATAGAGGGAGAAAACGTGGTTCCCAAGAACCAACAGGAACCGCTAAAATTAAGCAAAAATATAGTGAATAAGAGTAAATTACTCACAAACTCAGCAGTGTCACAAGAAAAAAAGTGCCAACTTCAGTCAAATTTTGTCTATGGCCAAAAGTGAGAGAGTACCCCAGAGGCAGTGTTAGGCGGAGAAAAAATTCTGGTGCCTTCTGGGCAGACTCCACTCAGCACACTCTCTAACTGATTGGCTAATTCATTTAATTCATTATCATAAACTCCACCTCCAAGGCAGCTCAATCTAGTCAGCTTACTGCATGCTGTTACTGATGCTAAAGGACCCCTAGGGTGAGAACAATGTCCTTATAGCAGAAGGGGAAGCATGGACTGTAGAAAGACCATTCAGAACAGTCTGTATTCTATAAACAACTTCAGGTCCTGAAGATCCAGGACAGACCTGAAATCTCCCATTCATTTCCGAAGAAGGAAGTACCGGAAATAGTATCCCCTAATTCAAATCTGCAGTCAGGACTGGTTCTATGGCCCTCTTGTGGACGATAGCTTGGACCTCTTCCAGCAGGAGGGCAGGATGTCCCATAAGATAACGGTCTGGTAAGGGGATACTACAGGGCTGAGAGGAGTTCTACAGCATGTCCTCGGTGAACCACCTCCAGCACTCAAACATCTGTGGTGATTTCCCTCCACTCTGAAAGGTAGAGGGAGATGTGGCCTCCCACAAGGATCCCCTAGGGTGTAGGAACCAAGGGAGGCAGAAAGGAGTCAAAAGGCTCTGGGGGCAGCTGACACACATTCAACATCCCCTTACCTTTGATTTATTTAGAAATGTTTCACCAGGAAAGACAACATGAGCGGAGAACAGCTTGTTTCCAGAAGTGTCCTGGGGAGGGGTTATATGGGGAGAGCAAAACCAACCAATAAAGAACAGTGTACAAAACAAATACATCCATTACAAGCCAAGTCAATAAAACAAAGACATTATGAGATAAGCGCGAACAATGAATGGGTACACTTAATGGAAGAACAATACAATGAGAACACTACTTATGAGTTAATCCTACATATGAAAATACCAGCATAAATACAAGTTTAAGTATAAGTGCTATATATGAGGGGAGGTAAACAAGGGTGGTGGTGGGAGGGAGGAGAGGAAAGATAGCCAAAACCTACTCCCCCTCAGGATGCTGAGAACCCCACAAGGGGGGATGGGGACCAGGCAAGATGATGGAGAGGGAAGAAGAAAGGTAGCCAAAAACCTACTCCCCTTCAGGATGCAGGGAACCCTGCAAGGGGACTTGGAAGTGGCAAGATGATGGAGAGAGGGAAATAGAGGGGGTAGTGGTAGCAGTGGAGTGAGGGAAAATTGAGGGGAAGAGGTAGCAGGGGTGGGACAGGTGGTAAAAAAGAAGGTGGATGGAAGGGTAGAGTTGGGAGGTCAGTAGGGAGGGTGTGCTGATGGGGTGGGGGGCTGACATGGGCATCAGGAGGCAAAGGAGCTTGAGGAGTGGCAAAGGTCCACTGGGAGTCACAGCCAGATCCTCTGGAATAGCTTCTAGCAGGGCGGGCATAAGGCCTATGAAAGGAACTCTGGCCCCTGTCCTTAGGCTTCGGATTCAGTTTATAAAGGGAGTACGACATCATTTTAGACGTCTACAGGTCCCCCAAAGCAGATTCTACACTGGCCCCAAAAAGCTGCTTACTTCTAAAGAAGCATAAAGGACTGACTGCTGGACATCAGAGGCAAAGCCTGCCACAAGTGCCAGCAAAGGAAATGCC
The DNA here is from genome assembly GCA_016271365.2 of Neoceratodus forsteri. Taxonomy (NCBI): domain Eukaryota; kingdom Metazoa; phylum Chordata; order Ceratodontiformes; family Ceratodontidae; genus Neoceratodus; species Neoceratodus forsteri. Next base: position 1,055,435,689 of record CM028130.1, on the reverse strand, counting down.
AGCAGCAGCCACACAAGCTGCAGCATCATAAGCAGAGTATAAAGACAGGTAGATAGGTTACTCACCTTTAACCATTGTTCTTGGAGGGGTATACAGTTCACATGCACACTCTGACAGTTCCACTGGAGCAGGCTTTCTGTCGGACATCTTCAAGCTAAGCTCCTCCCACCACATGACTTGTATATCCCCGACTCCACCCTGTGACGTCAGATCTTTGTACAATGGAAGCAGGGATCCATGTGCCACTTGCCAGGGGAGGCCAGGAGCATTGTGTGGATGTGAACTGTATACCACTCCTAAAAGAAAAAATTACTTACCATAGTAATGTTGTTTCTTCTAATGGAGTCTTGCTGTATTCTGACAATATGCAGTTAGAACGACCGGTTCAACTGCTGCGGAGAACCAAGAGTTCAACTCTATGCAAATGCACAGAACGTTGAGCTCGAGCTCGGTTTTCAAACCACTGTCCTCGGTACGTTCTAGTAACTGATCAGATCCTATGAAGCGAACTAATTTAATATGTGTGTAATGGCCAAAACTAAGCCTAAACAGGACCCCAACAGGGGCAACATCAGGAAACAAAAACCAAAGGGCATATAAAAGACAAGTCACAGATGCCCAGAGAAAACCATTACCACTGATGGTTTCATAAAGTTGCTGCAGAAGAGCCATGTTTCCCCAGGTTCTGAAGGGGAGGAAGGGTGGGAGGTCAGAATACAGCAAGACTTCATTAGAAGAAAGAACATTATTATGGTAAGTAATTTTTTCTTCAAACATGAAGTCTTGCTGTATTCTGACAATATGCAGACTATAAAGCAGTGCCCCCAGGAGGTGGGCACAGAACCTATTTGGGGAATAAGCTCTACAGTACTGCTGTACCAAACCTGGCATCACTCCTTGCCTGAATATCCAGGCTGCAATGCTTAGTAAATGTATGGACAGACTTCCAGGTGGCAGCCTTACATATCTCAAGCAAGAGGACTTCCCTGGCAGCCACAAGGGAGGCCGCAGTGCCTCTGGTAGAGTGGGCCCTAAGACCTGCTGGTGGGTCTTTACCTAGCTTACTGTAGCAGAACTGGATACAGGCCACAATCCATCTAACTATAGTCCTTTTTGCAGCTGGCCTGCCTTGGCCAACATCCCCATAAGTAAGAAAAACCTGGGAACAATCTTACCTTAGCTCTTTTGTCCTGTCCATATAATAGCTAATAGCTCGTTTAACATCTAGGCTGTGCAGCCTCGTTCACCTGAACTAGAGTGATCTGAGAAAAATACAGGCAAAGTAATGGATTGGTTCAGATGAAAATCAGAAACCACCTTAGGGAGAAATTTCCTGTTGGTTGGAGCACAATCTTGTCCCTGTGGAGTAAATATAGTTGGGCTCCACAGATAAGGCTTGAAGCTCACTGATTCTTCTAGCAAAAGCGATTGCCACTAGAAAAATGTTTTCCAAGTGAGAAACGTAAGTTCTGAAGAAAACATAGGTTCGAAAGGAGGCTGCATAAGCTGACCTATACATATGTTCAGGTCCCATGCAGGGGTAGGTTCCCTATGTGGCGGATGAAGATGCAACAACCCCTTGAAAAACTTTTTGAAAACTGGGTCTGCAGCCAGCAAAGATGCTTTCCCTGCAGAAAGATAAGCAGAGACAGCAGAAAGGTGTACCTTCAGGGTAGATGGCTGTAAATGCAGAGACTGAAGGTGGACCCAGACAGTCCAGAACCTGCGGAACTGCAGCTTGCTGAGGATCCAAATCCTTCTGTGCACACCAGGTGGAAAATCTTTTCCATTTAGAGGAATAGGTTTTCTGGTATCAGGCTTTCTGGCACCTTTCAGGATATCCAGAACAGGTGTAAATCTACATATTCTAGGTCCTCAAGAACCAAGCCCTGAGGTGAAGTGACTGAAGATTGGGGTACATTATCCTGTCCTGAGAGGACGTCAGCAGATTGGACCTCTTGAGTAGAGAAATCGGCTTGGTCACTGACAGTGACAACAGCATCAGATACCATGGCTGTCTGGCCCAGTCTGGGGCTATGAGAATTATTGTGGCAGACTGGGACCTCAACTTGACCAGGACTCTGGCTATCAGAGGAAAGGGAGGAAGAGCATAAAGGAACCTGTTTGACCAGTCCAGAAGGAGAGCATCCAGTGGCACTGAGCCCTGGAGTGGAGGCCTGCAACAATACAGAGGTAACTGGTGACTGTCTGGGGCTGCAAAGAGATCTATCTCTGGAACCCACTGCCTCCTGAATACTGAAAGAAGAACCTGCTTGTTCAAGGTCCATTCGTGATGGCCCTGGCTGATTCTGCTGAGAGCATCAGCCAGTACATTGTCCTTGCCTGGCAAGTGAACTGCTAACAGTGACATGCTGAGAGAATATGCCAGCTTCCAGATCTTCATGGATTCTGTGCAAAGCACAAAGGATCTTGTTCCCCCCTGCTTGTTGATGTAGTACATGGTGGTGGTGTTGTCTGTCCTGGCCTGTACCACCTTGCCCTGTAGGAGACTGGCAAACTCCTGAATAGCTAGGAGCACTGCTCTGAGTTCCAGAAGATTGATGTGCAAGAGGGACTCCTGAGGGAGCCATGTACCATGTGCTGTGTGATCCCCCAGGTGGGCACCCCAGCCCAGGAGAGAAACATCCGTTGTCAGCACCAGAGAGGGTACCAGAGGGAGAAAAGGAATCCCCACTCTGAGGTTGTCCATCTCCTGCCACCACTGAAGAGCTAACAGAAGGGTGTGAGACACTGGAATCAGTTTGGACAGAGAATCCTTTTTTTGAGACCAGAAGGATCTGAGGTGGAACTGAATGTCCCTCATCTGAAACCTGGACCCCAGAACCACAGCTGTGGTGGAGGCCATGTATCCTAGAAGCTGTAAAAAGTACCTGGCCGGACGAGGAACTTGAACCCGAAAGGATTTGCCAACTCTATGAGGGCCTGCACCCTTGCAGAAGGCAAAAAGCCTCTTGCCTGAATGGTATCCAGCTCTGCCCCTATAAAGTCTAGTCTCTGTACTGGGTTTAAGACAGACTTCTGATGATTTACCAAAAACCCCAGGGAGCGAAGAGTATCCTGAGTGAGTTTTAGGGCTTCTGTGACCTGCTGTGGGGACTGACCCACCAACAGCCAGTCATCTAGATAGGGGTAAACTGAAACCCCTTGTCTTCTGAGGAATGCCACCACTACTGCCAGACATTTTGTAAACACCCTTGGTGCAGATGTCAGGCCGAAGAGCATAGCTCTGAATTGGTAGTGGCCTGAAGGCAGTCGAAACCTGAGATATTTTCTGTGAGACTGTCTGATGGGGATGTGGAAGTAAGCATTCTTTAGGTCTAGGGATGCCAGCCAATCCCCTTGCTTGACAGTAGGTAGAATGGTAGCCAGGGTTGTCATTCTGAATTTTGGCTTTGTAAGATGCCTGTTCAGGAATCTGAGATCCAGAATGGCGCCACTCCCATTTTCTTTGGTGCCAGGAAGTACCTTGAGTACAGTCCTTTTCCCCTGTACTGATGTGGCACAGGTTCCACTGCTCTTGACTGAAGAAGTGTGGAAACCTCAGCCTCCAGCTGGGCTGTTTCTGCAGTGCTGGAAGGTCTGAAAATTCTTGCTGACAGTTTTGGGGGCACCTTGAAAGTGAGAGCAAGTCCCTGACCCACTATCTCCAGGACCCATTTGTCTGATGTGATGGAATGCCAGGCCTGGAGATACTGGGTCAGCCTGCTCCCAACAGGATACGGGGGTGGGGGGGACGGTCCGAACAGAGCTTTCAGGGTGTCTGTTTGGCTGGGGTAGCATACTTGGGGGTGGAGGTGGCCCTGCCAGCACCCCTCCTGCCTCTCCCTCTAAATAACCCCCTGGGTTGCTGGTAAGAGGGAAAAGCTTTGGCCTGGTGAAAAGGCCTGGGGTAAGGTCTGCCCCTGCCCCTGGCCTGCTGCTTCTGAGGAGTGGCAGCCTTCTCTTTTGCTGAAGCACTCCTGTATGCCACTCTGTACTCTTTCATTTTCTTCATATATGCCTCAGTCTGTTCCCCAAACAGAGAGTTCTGGACAAGGGGGAAATACATGGCATTATTCTGTGTGTCCTGGGACAGGTTAGTACACCTGAGCCAGGAAAAACGCCTGAGGGATACCGCAGAAGCCATAGCCCTAGAAGCTGCATCATTGGAGTCCACAGCCATGTGGAACTGGGATTTAGATGCTTGTATCCCCTTATTGACCAACTCCTGAAGGTCGGCAGAAAATTCAGGAGGGGCCTTTTTAGCTAGTTGTTCAACAGCCTCCCAAAGGGACTTTTGATACCTGGAGGCATAAGCCATATAGGAGGCTTGCCTGATTTCCAAGGAAGATGCCAGGTACCCATTCTTGGCAAGAGAATCCACCTTCCTGGAATCCTTGTCAGGGGAGTGAGAGGCCAGGGGAATGCCATCCTTCTCGCAGGCTGCAATCTGAACTACCCCTACATGGCTACAATGGCTAGCTAAATACTCAGTGCCATTGCCAGCCAGAAGGTACTTCCTGTCCATCTTCTTATCTAAAGGAGGGACAGAACTAGGGGTTTGGAGGATCTTTAAAGTCTGCTTCTTTAGGGACTTGTGAATGGGAATCTAAAGTCCCTGGGATACAGGAAGATCCATCATCTCCTTGTAATCTTCTTCCTCATCATTCTCCTGCCTGGCTTCTTGTACAGAGAGCTGCAGGGTCTCAGCCACCTGCCTCATAAAAGCAAAATGGGAGGTAGCCTCAGACACAGGCCTAGGAGGGGATTCGTACTGAGGATGGTCAGGGAAGACCTCAGGGTCAATGAGCTCCCCTTCATCCTGCTCCTCATCCTCCTCCTCATATTCAGAAAAGTAATACTCCTCAGGATCAAGGTGTCCTGAAGGAGTTGAACTGGTATCCGGAACTGTTGGCTGCCCAGACAGTACCTGCGACAGTTCGCCAAATCCAGATTGCAAAGACTGCACTATTCGGATGGCCCTTGCAATTTCATCCGCGGTTGGAACAGAAACTGATTGCTTACACGGTTCCGAACCAGAGCGTTTGGCTTTCTTCGATGGTGTGGGTTCAAAAACCGACTCCGAGTGTCGTTTATCCGTCGACGGTTCACCCTGGTTTGAAAGGTCGGTTGTCGGATCAGAAGGTTCAGTAGAACCGGAACCGGCCTCAGCAGTCTTGTCCATTCTTTTCTTCAGTTTACCGAGGCGCCTGTCTAAAGTAGACTGAGGGAAATTCTTACAAATATCACAGTCTGTTTGTAAGTGATTAAAACCCAAACAATACAGACAAACCAAATATGGATCAGCTTTTGCAAATTGCTCCCCACACTCAGTACAACACTGAAATCCAGTGGGACTGGTTTTTCTCTTGGGTTTCTGTGACATAACCCTAAAATTTGGAGCTTAACCCAGTGGCTTAGTTAGGCCGGTTAAGCAAGAATCAAATACCTACTTTATCCGTAGTGACATAGTTAGGCCAGGATAAAGAAATGGAAGAAAGAGAGAAAAATTACCTCTGAAGGCTTAGTCAGGACAAGTAATAGAGAAGACAAAGTCCGAACCAGCCAACGGTTTAGTGCCAGCCAAAAAATGAACCAAAAGCCCCCGGTTCTGGTCAGGACTTTGCACCGGTATCCCAATACAGTGAACATTTAGATAAACAAAGAAATTTAGAAGTTCGGCCCCCTCACGGTCGCGGAACCAACCGGAAACCGAACACTTACCCAACCTAGGAAACGTGAGCTATACCAAAGACAGAGGTTTGAGAACGTTACTGAAATAAAACAACAAAGCAGTTTGAAATAAACCGTTGAAGCTATGCTAGACCAAAAGCAGCGAGGAAAAATCTCTGAGGCGTCTTCATTGGTAAGCGGAGTAAAGAATCTGATCAGTTACTAGAACATACCAAGGAAAGTGGTTTGAAAACCGGGCTCAAGCTCAACGTTCTGTGCATTTGCATAGAGTTTAACTCTTGGCTCTCCGGGGCAGTTGAACCGGTTGGTCTAACTGCATATTGTCAGAATACAGCAAGACTTCATGTTGTTTGAAAGTACAGTTACGTAGGAACTTACCGTACCAGTAGCTCTTCGAGAGAGGTTCCTTCAGTAGGTCATCACATATAGGACTGGAGCCACCTGGCGTCAGGCCGCATGGCAGACTTTTCTAGCAATACCGGACGAGGGATCGCCCACCCGGCATCACATGACTGACATCAGCGTGGCTGTATATAATGGGCGGTCCCCATGCCCGCCCTCCAGTTCTCCCGCCGGAGCCAGGAAGAGGCCATTAAGCAGGAGCGAACAGGAATTGGAGTCCCTGAAAAACAAAAAATGAGGGGAAGGAGGGGGAGAAAAATACAGGTTACTCACCTGTAACAGGAGTTCTAGGAATGGTATATGTTGTTCATCCACACTTATTGGCAGGTTCATTGCCGCTTTAAATCTTGCCGGAAGGTCTTCAAGCTGGCTCCTCCCACCCACCTGGGTGGTAAAACTCTCGGCTCCGCCCCATGACGCCAGATCTAGCCCGCTGGAAGCCAGGTTGTGCGTCGAAGCTGGGGAGGCCAGGTGGGTCATGTGGATGAATAACATATACCATTCTTAGAACTGTTACAGGTGAGTAACCTGTATTTCTAGGGACATGGATATGTTGTTCAGTCCACACTTATTGGCAGACTCCTAGCAGTTCTCCGGGAGGAGGGAGGCAAGGCGCACACCCCCGATACTTACTTGGGAAATAGAGACTGGAGAACCAAGGCCCCAAAACCAGCATCCCGGCGTGACTCAAGGTCGATGTGGTAGTGGGTAATAAAGGTATGTGCCGACTTCCAGGTAGCAGCCCTGCAGAAATCCTGGATAGGGACATCCCTGGAAGCAGCTACAGAAGCAGCGGAATGGCGGGTAGAATGAGCTCTTATCCCTCTGGGAGGCTCCATGCCAGCAAACCTATAGCAGAGCTCTATGCAGGAGGTGACCCACCTGCTTATCGTCTGCTTGGCTGCAGGTCTGCCAGGTGCAGCTTCAGCGTAGGTGACAAACAGCTGTCGAACCTCTCCCCGAACTTCAGCCATCCGCTCCTTATAATAAACGAGCGTTTGTCTAGGGTCCAAAGTATGGAGCCTATATTCGGCCTCCGAGGTGTGATTGGGGTTGAACACCGGCAGAGTCAACACCTGGTTAAGGTGAAACTCCGACACCACCTTCAGAAGGAATTTTGGGTGGGGGCGCAGGACAACCTTATCCCTATGGAAGACCAGGTAAGGAGACTCGATGGAAAGCGCCTGGAGCTCTCCATCCTTCTGGCTGGCGTGATAGCCACCAGAGGCGGTCTTCCACGACAGGTGAAAAATATCGCACCTGTGCATCAGTTCGAATGGCTTGCCCATGAGCTTGGCCAATACCAGCAGTAGATCCACGGAGGTGAGGTTCTCCCACGGAGAAAGTGTAGTCAAGGCCTTTGAAAGCGCCGACCACCTTCTCCTGCACCACCGACTGCTTCCCGGCCCGTGTCCGGTAAGCAGAGATGGCTGCCAGGTGCACCTTAAGGGTCGTCGACCTAAGCCCTTGCTGAGAAAGGGACCACAGGTAGTTCAGAATGCTTGCCAAAGGACAGGCGGAAGGGTCCAAGCCCTTCCCCTGACACCAAATAGAGAATCTCTTCCATTTGAAGGCATAGCATTTCCTGGTCGACTCCTTACAGGATGCGTCAACGACGTTGAGGACCTCGTCGGAAAGACCCAAGGCCTGGAACTCTAGCCGCTCAGGAACCAGGCCGTCAGGTGCAGGGATTGAAGGTCCGGATGGAATACCTTCCCCTAGTTGACTGAGATCAGGTCCGGGCGGGCTGGAAGCCGCCTCGGGAGCCTGGAGCTGAGACTGAGGAGATCTGGATACCAGAACTGGTGGGGCCAATCTGGGGCTACCAGAATCACCTGCGCCTTGTCCCTCGCCTTGAGAAGCACCTTGGGATCAAGGGAAATGGGGAAAAGCGTAGAAAGGCCGGGGTCACGGCCTCAGAAAGCATCCTGCAGCGGCGCTGCGGGCATGGAACAGTCTCGGCTTCGCATTCTCCCTGGAGGCAAACAGGTCCACCTGAGGCGTGCCCCAGTGGGAGAAGAGATCTTGCACTACCTCTGGCCGGAGAGACCACTCGTGAGACGGAGCCCCTATCCGGCTTAGGGCATCGGCCAGGGTGTTGGAGGCTCCTGCCACGTGAATGGCTAGGAGATCCGCCTCCAGGCTGTGCACGAGGGACCAAAAGCGGAGAGCTTCCTTGCATAACAGCATGGAGCGCGTCCCGCCCTGACGGTTCAGGTAGTACGTGGTTGTGGTATTGTCCGTCTGGACCTGAACCACTTGACCCCGTAGAAACGGAGCGAAGGCGGTGAGAGCTAGGCGGACCACTCGGAGCTCCAGCAGGTTGATGTGGCATCGGGACTCCCGAGGGGACCAGAGGCCATGGGCTCTGTGCTCCCCCAGATGGGCACCCCAACCCACCAGAGACGCATTGGTCGATAGAGAGACCGTCGGCTCGGTGCTGACAAACGGGATGCCCTCCTGCAGATGTGCCAGAATGGTCCACCACTGGAGAGCGTTCCACATCTCCTGGGTCACTGTCACAGGCTGGTCCAACGGATCGCAGCGTTGTAACCACTGGCTGGCCAGTCCCCATTGAAGGGGACGCATGCACCAACGGCCCAACGGACCACGCTGGTGCAGGCCGCCATGAGGCCCAGGAGGTGGAGGAAGTCCCGGGTAGGGCGCGATTGCCCAACCAGAAATGATAGGGCAAAGGAGGAAAGAACCTCGGCCCTGTCTGCCGGGAGCAGAGCTCTGGCTCGAAGAGAGTTGAACTCTGCCCCGATGAAGAGAATCACCTGCTTGGGCACGAGTTCCGACTTGACCTCGTTGAAGAGGAGGCCAATTTGAGAGCAAACCTGGAGAGCCATATCTCTGGACTGCTCCGCCTCCACTCTGGAGGGGGCTGCAATCAGCCAGTCGTCCAGGTAGAGGTACACCCGGACCCTTCGGCGCCACAGGAATGCTGTCACCACTGCCATGCATTTGGTGAAGACCCTGGGAGCTAGGGAGAGGCCGAAGGGCATGGCCCGGAACTCGTAAAGGGATCCTTCCCCGCTCTGAAGCAGAGGAATCTCTGATGAGACGGACAAATTGGGACGTGAAAGAACGCATCCTGGAGGTCCAGGGAACAGAACCACATGTCTCGTTCCAAGGATGGGATTATCTGAGCCAGAGTGACCATCCTGAAGGTCCGAGACCTTAGGAACTTGTTCAGGTCGTGCAGGTCGAGAATGGGGTGCCAGCCCCCCATCCGTTTTGGGACCAGGAAATATCTGGACACACACCCCGGGTCTGGAGGAGGATCCGCCACCTTCCTGATCACCTCTTTTTTGAGGAGCAGGGCGATCTCGGCTTGGCGGGCCGACAGCGAGGCTGCGGACCCTGTGGCCCCCCGAGGGGCGACAGCTCGAAAGGGTGGAGCCTGCTCGAACTCCAGAGGCAGGCCTTTTCCTACCACCTCCAACACCCAGCGGTCCGTGGTGATAGCGGACCAGGTGGAAAGGAAGTGGCGGAGCCGTCCCCACACGGGGGGGAACCCAGAGGAGAGTGACGAGGCTGGGGGCGGCACCCCTCAACCCGTCACTGGGCAGGCTTGGAGGAAGAATTGGCCGAGGGACCTCCTGGGCCTTTACCTCCTTGCTTCATGTTAGAGGAAGCCGCCGGCTTGGGTTTGAGATGCCAAGTGCGAGCCTGCTGGCCCTGTTGTTGGTGCTGTTGGGCCGGTCGAGATGCAAGGGCCGAAGGATGAAAGGACTTCTGCTATTGCTGACGGTGGCCTTTGTCCCTCTGGGTGGAGGTGACAGAGTCCAGGGTGGCATTGGACATTTCGATCCGCTGGAGGTGTCCTTCCACTCCAGGGCCGAAGAGGTCAGTCCCTAAGAAGGGGACGTCCGCCAACTTGTGCTGAGGATCCGCCCGCTGAAGGTGGATATCCTCAGCCAAACCCTCTTGGCCTAACACGTGGCCGCTACTGACTTGGCACAGGAATCACCTATGTCCAGAGCAGTCTGAAGCTGCTGCCCACACCGCCCTACCCTGGTCCCGCACCTGACGGACCGTGGTCTGCAGGTCGGTCAGGAGATGAGAGACAACCTCATCCAGGGAGCCCAAGAGGGCGTGGGAGAAGTGTGCCATCAGCAGGGCCGAGCTGGCCTGTCGGAGGCCGAGGGAAGATGCAGCATACACACCTTGCGCCCGGCAAAGTCCAGCTTTTTGGACTCTTTGTTGGGGGGCTTATCCACGTCCCGAGCGTTACCGGAACACCGGAAAATGCTGTTGGTGACTAACCCCTCGGCAGAGGGGTGCTCCGAGAAACTGGGCAAAGAGCCGGTAGGGACCGCATACTTCCTGGCCATCCTGGCTGAGGGCACAGGACAGGAAGCAGGCCGCTGCCAAAGCTCCAAGGCTGGGCCGACAATGGCCTCAGCCACCGGAAAGGCCTCCGTGGGAGTATCCCCTCGGTCCAGTATCTCAGTCAGGGGATACTTGGCCCGTTTGGACACGGGCTCGAGCTGCATCCCGGTGGACTCCGAGATGAGTCGAAGCAGACCCAAGAAGGACGATGGGCTATCGTCTAATGACTGGCCCTCGGAGGACTCCAGGTCGACCTGCCTGGAGAACAGGGAGGAGTTGTCGGATTCCGAAGAGTCTGCGAAGAGCTGCCTCGGCCCTGAGCCACCCTCTACCTGCCAAGGACAGTCAGGAGTGAGGGTGACCGACAACCTGTGGGGCAGGCCGTGACCCAACCGAGAATCCTTGGTCGGTGCCCCAGACTTCGGTTGTGTAGGCGGAGGTTCCACCACAATCGGTGGAGCAGCTGGTTTCGGCCGAGCAACCAGCCCTGGAACGGGCAACTCGACTAGGGCGAGTGGTTGCTTCGGTCGTTCGGGCGACAGCCACTTGATGGCCGGGGTCTGGACCAGGGTCGGCTTAGGCCTGGAGAACAGCAACTGCTGCCACATAAGCTCCTCGTAACGCCGATGTAATTTACGCCGAAGCCTCCCCTCATCCGAGGAAGAGGACGAGGAGGAACGGTGTCGCCGCTTACTTCAGCATTGAGACAGAGACCACCGATGTCGACGGGAACGGCTTGACCGAGATGAGGTCTGAGACCCTCGGGGGGACCGAGGGTGGTTCTGGGAAGGGGCGGGGGACACCCGCTCTTCCCTCGGCTTGGGCACTTTAACCAGGGACTGCGGCCCCGAAGGCATGGGCAGATCCTCGGTATCCACCGGGGGAACCGGTGAAGGAGGGTTGTCGGCTTCGCCAGTCGACAGCCCATCTAACGGATCGAGAAAAATCTCGACTGCGTCGACGGGAGTCTCGGCAGGCTGGCCTGACAGGGACACCGTGAAGCCAGCGGCCACAGCCGCAACTTCGACTGAAGTCAACGGTCGGCTGTCCAGGGAAGGGCACCTCTCCCTCTCCCACCTAATGGGCTGCGGGACTTACCCTTCTACTCCTTCTTCTTGGGCCGAGAAGAATTTCCCGATGGCCCCTCTCCCTTCGTGGAAAGGGACTGACAAAGCTCCTTGAACGAAGCCGTATACGAGGAACACAGAAAAAGCAAGATAAATGCCATGGCCAAGGAGGAGGAAGATGCGGCCTGGGCCGCCTCCTCCTGGAAAGCGATCATCTGCTCGAGCTGCTCAGCCGAGCCAGCTGCCGTGGAAACCGCCCAACGAGCCTCTTTAGATTTTACCAGTGGGAAACGCTTCTCGAGGCACCCGAGCTTCAATCGGGCGGCACGATCATCCAGGACATTGGCCGAGAAAGAGCGGCACAACTCGCAGGCCTGCGGGTCGTGATCTAGGCCAAGGCAGTAAACGCACGTGGCATGCGGATCCGTCCTGGACATTTTCTGCCCGCAAGGGCACCTCCGAAAGCCGGGAATAGATTTGTCCATCACAGCCGCAAGAGAAGATGACCGAAGTTTAGAAAACTTCAAAACCAATTTCGGACGAACTGAAGAGTTAGGATCCAGTCTAAAACACAGAGCGCTAAGGAGGGAACCTGAGCTTCCAAGCGGTAAGGAAGATCTGGCGTCATGAGGTGGAGCCGAGAGTTTTACCACCCGGGTGGGTGGGAGGAGCCAGCTTGAAGACTTTCCGGCAAGATTTAAAGCAGCAAGGAACCTGCCAATAAGTGTGGAGTGAACAACATATCCATGTCCCTAGAAATATGACCTACTGAAGGAATCTCTCTCAAAGATCTACTGTTACGTTAAGTTCCTACATAACTTCTGTTAGCACCCTTTGCAAACTGTGTGAGAGGCCTTTTGGCACCATGCAATTCTGCTTAAAGTTGGACCAGCATAACATTCTGTGGTGATTTGCATATGCAGCCCATGATGCTTTGCATTGTGGGGGCATGTGTGATTTTGTATTTACATAACTATACTATCTTACTTCGAGAGGGTTCCTTCAGTAGGTCATTACATATAGGACAGAGTCCCAAGCAGTCCCTCCAGAGAGAGACCCAGAAAAACTAGGGAGGCGGAAACCAGCTCCAGCAGAACAACTGAAGTCCAGTATAGACCCAGCTTAGAACAAAAAGGCCTTGCAGGATGGCTAATCCAAAGCTGTCCCTCTGCCTAGGAGTAGCAGCAGCACAAATGTCTGCTGCAGAAACGGTCCGAAGGAAGGCAGCGGAGGCAGCCATGCCTCTAGTAGAATGACCTCTTATGGAACCCGGAAGAGGCTTGTCATACTTTTGGTAACAGTACCGCATGCAGTTTCCTAACCATTTGGAAAGGCCCTGCTTAGAAACCGGTTTGCCCCTTGATCTGGGGGCAAAGGAAATGAATAACTGATCACAAGAGCGGAGCTCTTTAGTCCGGTGAGTATAGCACCGGAGGATCCGGTGGACATCCATCGTGTGAAGGAGTGCTTCACCCTTGTTGGAAGGGGACAGGTATCAAACCAGAAGCTCTACTGATTGGTTCAGTGTGGATTCTGACACCACCTTGGGAAGGAACCTTGGGTGTGCCCTAAGGACTGCCCGGTCCCTATGGAAAATCAAGTAGGGCTCCTTGCAGACTAGAGAGAGCGTGAAGCTCCGAAATCCTTTGGGCAGAGATGATAGTCACTAGAAAAAGCGTCTTCCAGAAAAGGAAGCACAGATCACAGCTCATAGCCGGTTCGAAAGGAGGAAGGGTGAGCTTTTCCAGGATGAAGTTCAAGTCCCAAGGTGGAGTTGGGCTGCAGATGGGGGGTTTCAGATGGAGGATGCCTTTCCGAAAGGTCTTTGATACCTCTAACTGAGCCACGGATTTACCATCCACTAGCTCGTGGTACACGGAAATGGCCGAGATATGGACCTTCAACAAAAAATAGGACAGACCAGAGTCTGATAAATGAAGGAGGTATTCCATGACTTTAGGGGCTGAACAGGAGAAAGGGTCCCAACCCTGAGCAGAAGCCCAGATCAAAAACCGCTTCCACTTCATAGCATAATTGGAATGGGTGGACGGTTTCCTGGCCTCGATGAGGATCTGAGCCACTCTAGAGGAGACCCCAAAGTGAGAAATCGCTATGTCTAAAGAAGCCACGCATGAAGATGCAGGGTCCTGAGCCCCGGATGAACCAGTCTGTCCTGATCTTGAGTCAGGAGGTCATGGGTCAGTGGAAGTGGAACCGGTGGTTCCCTGGAGAGCTGCTCTAACAGCAGGAACCAAATTTGTCTCAGCCAGAGAGGAGCAATGAGGATAATTTTTGCTCCTTTTACTTGAAGTTTGAGAAGAACTCTCTGTAGAATGGGAAATGGAGGGAAAGCGTACAAGAATTTCCCTGTCCAGGATAGAGACAACGCATCGTTCCAAAAAGCATGTGGCTCTGTAACGAGTGAGTAAAACTTGGGAAGTTTTGCATTGGATTGAGAGGAGAAGAGGTCGATTTCCAGACGCACCCAATTTTGGAAGATGGAGTCCGCCCCTTCCTGATGCAATTCCCACTCGTGGGCGAGGGTTCAAGTTCTGCCGAGACTGTTCGCCAGGACGTTTAGAACGCCTGGAACGTGCATGGCCACCAGGACCAAAAGGTGCTGGACTGCCCAGTTCCACACTCGAGTCGCTTCCCTGCAAAGGGGCTACGATCAGGTTCCTCCTTGTCTGTTGATGTACCAAACTACTGACATGTTGTCCATTTGGATTAGCAGAGTTCCCTTGGGTAGCAGGGTCTGAAAAGCCTGGAGGGCATATAGGACCACTCTGAGCTCCAGAACACTGATGTGGAGAGAAGTCTCCAGGCCTGTCCAAAGGCCTTGAGCTTGATGATCCCCCCACCCCATATTCGAGGCATCCGTGGTGAGGGTAGCTGCTGGTGCAGGATTTCGGAACGGTAGTACCAGGGAAAGATTGTGGACCACTGTAAATCCCTTTGGACCGCTGAAGAGACCAAGACCGGATGGTCCAGGTCATCTAGGAGCTGATCCCACTGCACCCTTAATGACCACTGAGTGATTATCATGTGCAGCCTTGCTAGGGGAACGGTTGACATGGAAGCTGCCATCAGTCCTAAAAGACGAAGGACCTCCCGGGCAGGAATGGTCCTGAGAGAGGCTACTTTGCGAGCCTGGCTGATTAGGGTCTCCACCCTCTCTGGGGAAGGAAGGCTCTGCACTGGACTATGTCCAGAACTGCCCCAATGAACTCTAGTCTCTGGGATGGTACTAGACATGACTTGGGGACATTGACCGTTATCCCCAGTCGGTTGAAGAGGTTCAGTGTGAAAGTCAGAGTTTCCAGCAAGAGATCCCTGGACAGAGCTGAAATCAGCCAGTCGTCCAGGTAAGGGAACACCTCAGTACTCCAGCAGCGTAGAAACGCTGCCACCACCGGCAGACACTTAGTAAAAACTCAAGTTGCCGAACACAGGCCAAAGGGGAGCGCACGGAACTGGAAATGTTCCCCTTGGAAACAGAAATGCAGGAAACGGCGGTGGCTGGGGAAGATAGGGATGTGCAGGTAGGCATCCTGCATGTCCAGGGTGCAGAGCCAATGATTCTCCAACAGGAGAGGGAGCAGGCTCTGGATCGTCAGCATGTGGAACTTCTTGTACTCTACATACTCATTGAGTTGACTCAAGTTGAGAATGGGTCTGAAGTCCCCGGTCTTCTTTGGAACCAGGAAGAAATGAGAGTAAAACCCTTTTCCCCTTTGCCCTAAGGGGACTGGCTCGATTGCTTCTTTGAGCAAGAGCGCACTGACTTCCTCGCAAACGAGGAGGACCTGGTCTCGGGAATAAGAGGACCTCCACGGAGGAGTGTCCAGAGGGATCTCCAGAAACTTGATGGCGTGTCCGACGGACACTAGTTGCAGGACCCACTCGTCCAAAGTGATCGCCCTCCACTCCTGCGCATGGCAGGTGAACCTTCCCCCCCCCCCCACCTGCTCCCTGTCCTGAGGCTGCAGTGGGGCCAGAGAGTCAAGAAGTGGCGGGGCACTCAGGAGGAGATCCCCCTGAACGTCACTGATTCTTGGGAGCAGGGGGGTAGCGGTACCCAGTGGCCTTACGCTTACCTTGGCGTCTCGCCTGAGCATTTTTCCGCTGCCTCCCAGTCCTCTTCCGAAAGGGCTGCTGTTGTTGCTGAGTGCCAGATTGGTACATGGACCTAACGGATTTAAGGGCCACACCTTTGTCCTGTAAATCTGTTATGATGTCCTTGGTATCTCCTCCAAAAAGGACGAGCCCCTGAAGGGGGCATCCTGAATTGCCCACTGGACTTCGTCGGCGAGCCCAGAGAGACGAAGCCAGGAATGCCATCTAAGGGCAATGGCAGTTGCCAAGGTATGGGCCACCGAATCGACAGAGTCGTAGGTGGCTCGAAGAGCATGCCTACAGGAGATCTTGGAGAGGCGGAGATCCTTGGCAAGTTCCTCCTTAAGGGGGTGTCGGGTCCATAAACTGGACATAGTCTGTTTCTGGTGAGATACCGGGTAGGACACGTAGCTAAGGGAGTGAAGGGCGCACATGGCCGACGAGTAAACCTTCTTCCCGAACTGGTCCATCAGCCTCGACTCTTTGTCCAGAGGTGTCGTGCTCACGTGCTTGGGAGCTGTGGAGTGGTGATGAGCAGCTGAGATGACCACAGAGTCTGCCTTAGGATGAGCCTTTAAAAAAGAGCCTTTGGCACCGGTTAGAGTGTGTCCGCCCTCTTGGGGACAGCCGGGATCGAATGAGGCATCTGCCAGACGGTGGTGGTGAGGTCTTGAGGACCCATCAATGGGGGAACCGGAATAGACGGCAGAGACTCTAAATCAAGATGTTCCGCGAGTCTTTGCCGCACAGGATCCTGATCCTCAGACTCCCAGTCGAAATGATCTCTTAAGATCCGAAAAGGAAGGATCCTCCGGAGGGGATTTAGGGGAGGTTCTTCCTTTCGTATCCTCAGGGTCCTCCGCAGGTTCCTCCTCCTCAGAGTCCTCCCTCCCGTCGGAACAGTCTTCCGCCTCCTCAGCAGGGCAACGATGGAAATCCTGTAAGGTAACATCCTGCTGAGTCTTCCCCGAGACGTGGATGGTGGAAACAGAACTGCTCAGGAAGGGGATCTAGGAAGCTGCGGCTGTGGGAGTCTGGCTTCTAGATCCGTAACCAGCTCTGACCTGGCGCCCTGCCACCAAGACTGAATTATGGTCTTGAAATCCGGGACCACCGGAGGAGGGGGGCCAGAGCCGGTTGAGGTGGGGGAAGGGGGGGCGACCGGAGGGGGATAATACCCCTGGAAACCCATATAAGGGGAATATGGGTTGTATCCATGGTGGAACTGCCAAAATGGCTCCATTCAGGAGTGGAACCCCCGGGTAGGGATCCCCAGGATACCCAAAGGAGTAATGGGGGACAGTTCAGGACCTAGAATAGATTCCCAACAACAGATCAAGCGTCAGGGGAACGCACGTCGGACCCACCGTAGTGTAAGTGGGAGGAGGGTCAGGCGTCGGAATAGCCCATGTCGAAGGGACCGACGTTGGCACCGGCGCAGCCCAATCCGGCACTGGAAGAGGGTCCGGTGTCAGAGGTGCTGACGTCGGAACAGGGTAAGTGGGGGGGTCCAGTATCGGGGCCAGAGGCAAAGGCCTGTCGGACTGTCCTGGCAGAGGGACTGTCGTCGGGATCACTGGTGTCGGGGGAGGCACCGGCGTCCTGCCGGAAGGTGGAGGGGCCTCCACAAGTAGGCCGGACGGCCGTGAAGGAGCCTCCTGGTCCGGGGCCCCGCGGGGGAATGCAGAGAAGTACCCACTATGTCGAGAGGCTCAATGGGGTCTCCGAGACTGTCGCTGGACACGTCTGAGGAAGACTGCGAGGATGTGGGCGCAGTAGTAGAAGGGAGCGGGGCTTTCTCCCTCTGGTTTCGCTGGACATCGGGTGAGGCGCCGTCAGGCCACGACGGGGGAACCAGGACCGTGCGGTCGTCGGACACAGCCATCTTAGCGGGCAAAGTTGGGCGGTCAGGGGAGGAGCCCTTGGACAGTTTATCGACCGTGGCCGGGGGAGTCGACTTAGTGGCAGGAGCGGTGCGGTCGCCGGAGGAGCTGGTGGCCGACTTAGCCGCCAGAGTCTTGTCCGACTTACCGTCTGTCTTCGGCAGTAATGGGGCCTTGCTTGTGGATGGCCTGGCATTGTCTGCAGAGTAAGCCCGCTCCCTAGTCTTCTCTTTATGCTTTTTTGAAGGGGAAGATTTTTCAGACGAATCCCTAAGGTGCTCCATCCTTTTCTCCAAGGAGGCCAGGCATGATTTAAGAAGGTGAGCCTCCAATGCCTGCTGTCTCCGTTTTTTAGTGGCCTGGTTGAATGATTGGCACTCAGGGCACGAGGAGATAGGATGGTTTGGGCCTAGACAGAGAACGCACTTCTGGTGACCGTCTTTGTGCGGGATCTGCGTGCCACAAGCGGAGCACTTTTTCTTCGGAGAAGACATCAAAGCTACTATTAATTATGAAGAGAATTGCGAGGGAAAAACCCAAAGCAAAAGAACTTTGATGATCACTACTGGAAGTCTGCGATGCGACTGACACAAACCGACGGTGGGAAAGAACTGGAGGGCGGGTGTGGAGACCACCCACTATATATAGTCACGCTGACATCAGTCACGTGACATCGGGTGGTCGGTCCCCCGTCAGGTATTGCTAGAAAAGTCTGCCGTGCGGCCCGTCACCAGGTGGCGCCAGTCCTATATGTAATGACCTACCGAAGGAACCCTCTCGAAGTAAGATCAACAGTTACAAGTGAGTAATCTACCTTTCTAGGCATGTAGCTACAGTTCACTATCCACACTCTGGCAGACTCCTAGCAGTTCTCTGGAAGGAGCAGGCAAGGTGCGCACCCCCTACTTGGCAAACAGAGACTGGAGAACCAAGAACCCAAAAGCAGCATCCTGATGGGGCTCTAGGGCGATACTGTAGTGAGATATGAAGCGCAGTGCTGTCCTGCAGGTAGCAGCACTGCATTCCTAAATAGTGATGTCCCTGGAGGCAGCCACCAAGGCAGCAGTATGTCTGGTGGAATGAGCCCTAAGCCCTACAGGAGGTTTCCTACCAGAAACCTACAGCAGAGGTTGATGCAGAATCTTATCAACCAGGCACTCGTCCGCTTAGCTGCCAGTCTGCTGGGCACAGCTTTAGCATATCTTACAAACAGATGGCGAGCCTCACACCAAGCTCCAGCCATGCACTCCTTATAGTAAGAGAGTGCCCTCCTAGGTCCAAAGTATGGAGACTACTGTCAGCCTCCAAAGATGGGCTGGTAAAGTATACTGGAAGGTTTATCATCTCGTTAAGGTGCAACTTTGACAATACCTGCAGAAGGAACTTTAGGTTGGTGCAAAGGACGACCCTGTCCTCGTGGAAGACCAGATATGGAGACTACACCAAGAGCACATGGAGCGCATTAATCCTTCTGCCTGACATTATGGCAACCAAGAAAGTTGTCTTCCATGACAGGTGTAACATAAGTACAGCCAGCATCAGCAGCAGGTCCCATGTTGGTGGCTGTTCACATACTGGAGGGGACAGGTGGTCTAGACCCCTGAAAAAGTATCCGACCATTTCATCCTGGGCACCATTAGCTTACCAGCCTGCACCCAGTCAGCAGAGATGGCTGCAAAGCACACCTTAATGGCCGTCGCTTAAAGGCCAGACAGACAGGGATCAGAGGTACTCCAAGATGCTTGCCACAGGGCAGGCAAGGGGATCATGCTCTTTGCCCTGGCACTAGATGGAGAACCTTTTCCACTTAAATTAATTTCACTTTATTTTTAAAAAGGCGGTTTTCCAGATGATCATAGTGCCTCTACAATAAAATTCAATAAATAAATATTCAGTCATAAAATCAACAGAACCTAGACTCATTCTAGTAATTACAATCAGGGAAGGCAAGTTCAAACAAGTAAGTTTTTAAAGCAGTTTTAAAGCCGTCCAGTCAGGCACTTTCATATCCGACGAGGTAGAGAGTTCCACAGGGTAGGGGCCACAAACTCAAAAGCACAAGCCCCAGATAACTTGGTAACTTGGTAGTTAGGACATAAGAAGGCCGGAGCCCATCGAGAATGTCCTCCACACATGTGGATCATTAGTAGATTTATCGTCCATTCAAAAGCCATCTATCTAATTTAAACTTGAATGTGTCAATATGCTTGCAGTCAACAATTTCCTGTGGCATGGAGTTCCAAACTCTTGGAGCTCTAACATTAAAAAAATTGCTGTCTTCTGTTTGTTCTTGTTTTCTCAATTATGATTTGTTATGTAGTCTAGCAACGATTTTCTGGATGCAAAAGACAAACCACAAGATTTCATTAATGTAGGAGATTATATGATTTTAAATAATTGAAGGATGTCTCCCCTTAGTCTTCTAGTTTCCAAAGAGTATAACCCTGTTTTATGAAGCCTAGTTTCATAATCAAGACGGGAAAGGTGGGGTATAATTTTTGTGGCCTTTCTTTGAACCCTCTCAATTTTTGTGATATCCTTTACTAAATACGGACTCCACAGGGGTGAGCCGTAATCCAAGTGGGGCCTAACATGAGTCTTATATAATGTCATGATACATTCTTCAGTTTTAAGAACAAAAGTATTATTTATCCTACGCAGAAGAGCGTTGGCTTTATTTGTAACTTTGTTGAAGTGATTTGAAAAAAGACAAGCCGTCGTCAATCATTATACCCAAGTCTTTTTCAATGACCGAATCTCGAACTTTAATACCATTAAGATAATATGATTGTTTTGGGTTTTTTTTTCCAAAATGCAGCACGGAACATTTTGACACATTAAAAGACATCTTATTGGTTACTGCCCAAGATTCGATTTTTTTTAGGTCATTTAGAATAGTATTCCTGTTTCCATTATCGACAGGTCCCCCCAGTTTAGTGTCATCCGCAAATTTGGATAACTTATTCTGTGATATGATATTAAGGTCACTTATAAAGATACCAAACAGGGTGGGACCCAACACGGAACCCTGGGGAACCCCACTCGTCACAGGTCTTTCCTCTGATATTACCCCATTAATTCTAACCGTTTGAGTTCTTTTATATAACCAGCTGTTCACCCAAGACACGATACATTCAGAGAATCCTAATATTACTAGCTTTTTGATTAATATTGAATGTGAAACCTTATCAAAGCTTTACTGTAGTCTAACAGGATAACGTCCACTGGGATATTTAAGTCAAGATGACTGCTTATAAAATTGTAAAAAGATAATAAGTTCGTAGTACATGAGTGCCCCGGTTTAAATCCATGTTGTGCAGAATCATTTATTTTTAATTCAAGCATTTCCTCATCTATAATGTGTTTGATATGTTTTTCCAATAATTTACAAGGAATGGAGGTAAGGCTGATAGGTCTGTAATTCTCAGTCTTATAATGCACCCCCTTTTTAAAGACTGGTGTTACAATAGCTGTTCTCCAATCAAAGGGCACAATAGATTCTACGAGTGATTTATTAAAAATGATTGTAAGTGGAATAACAATACTGTCATTTGTCTCCATGAGAAATTTAGAAGTAATACTGTCAGGGCCTGCGCTAGTAGTTGATTTCAAAGTTCTCAGAAGTTTATAAGTATCGGAAGTAGTGATAGTATAACTATGGGATATGGAAGTATAAGTAATCATTATAGGCTCCTTGTCTTGTTCGAAGACAGAGCAGAAATACTTATTAAACTCAGATGCAGTCACCATATCTGAAAGGATGGTTGTATTGTTGATAATTAATGGACCTGTTTTATTAATATTACCCTTTTTGTTATTTAAGTATGAGTAAAGACTTTTATGTGAGTCCTTAGTATGGGCAATTCTAAATTCTAAGTTCCGTTTAGCCAGGATAATAGATGTTTTTAGATTTTTTAGTGCTTCCTTATACTTAATATAATTGTCCTTCTTTTCATCCGGTTTGCACTTTTTTAATAAGATAAATAATTTTTGTTTATAAATGCTAAGTTTTCTGATATTATTATTATACCAGACAGGAACCTTGCCTTTATTGTTGTATTTCCTTCTTACAGGTACATATTTTTCTTCTATATTGTGCACGATTTTTTTAAAGGTGTTCCATGCATCATTTGCATTGAGAGGTACAAATACTGAGTCCCAGGGTAGAGCTGCAAGATGTTCGTTAATTTTTGAGAAATTTGCTTTCTCATATTGTTTTATCATGTAGTTATTAGTGGAGTTTGTATGAACCAGAGACATAGAGAATTGAATTGTCATGTGATCACTGTTGCCCAGGGGGTCCAGCACCCGTAAACTGGATAAGGCGGCATTCATATTAGTAAAAACTAAATCTAGAATATTGTTCCCCCTTGTAGGTTCTCTAACATGTTGTGTAAGGCCAAGATCTGTAATAGCGGAGAATCGCTGTAAATCATATGGGTTGTATCCAGAAAGTATATCCCAATTTATAGATGGGAGATTAAAGTCCCCTAGGATTATTACTGAGCCTTTATCTGCTATTGGAGCCATTTCTGAAGTTAGCTGATTTAGGTAGGTAAAATCCGAAGAAGGTGGACGATAGCAATTTCCAACCAAAATTTGTGGATGTCCTTTAGGTTGCAAGTACACCCAAACACTTTCAGTAGATACTGTTGTTGAGATCTCGAACGAGGGAATATTATTGGTGACATAGAGACTAACCCTGAAGATGACTTCAGCCTAACACTGGGAACCTCTAGCAATCCCTCATTAGCGGAGCGGTTGGAGGAGGCAGTAGGGATGAATGAGCTCTTGCAGGTAACTTGGACCTTGTCTGTGTAGGACTTTTTTAGGTCAGGAAACTAACCCTAAAGGTATCCACCACTGAACAAGCAGCCAGTGCAGTCCGTGCATCATAGGTGTAACAAGGCTGGGCTGAGACAACCCAGTCAGCAACCTGGCAGCTGCGTTCTGCACCAGCTGCAAGTGGCGGATATCAATCCCCAGCAGCCCTAGGTACAGGGAGTTACAGTAATCGAGGCAGGAGGTCACAAAAGCGTGGACCAAAGTTGGAAGGTCGTCGGGCGGAACAAGGTGCTTAATCCGGGTGATATTCCTCAGATCGTAAAGAGAGGTTTTGACGATGGCCGACACCTGAGAACGTGGCGTCAGCCTATCGGCAAAAATAATGCCCAGATCCCACGCCAGTTCGGAGGACGGCAGCTGTCGTCCCCCAAGCCAAAGCCCAGAGGCCTGACCAGCTACCAACCTGGGTCCACTATTAACACCTCAGTCTTGTCAGGATTCAACTTCAACCAGCTGGTAGACATCCAGTTCTGGATCTCAGCAAGGCAGTTGTTAAACACAGAGACCACACTATCCTTTTCAGGCACAAAAGACAGGTAGAAGCTGGGTATCATCTACAAAGCAGTAAAAACCCAGCCCACACCATCTTACAATGTCTCCCAATGAGAGCATATACACCGTAAACAACATGGGGGACAGCACCGAGCCCTGCGGCACCGCAAATGGCAGAGTGAATGAGTCCGAGGAATACACCCCAGACATCACCCTCTGAGATCTGCCAGTGAGAAAAGAATGGAATCATCTGAGGACCGTACCAGACAGGCCACAAATGAACCGCAGATGCTCAAGCAGCACCCCATGGTCCACGGTGTGGCATGCTGCATAGAGATCAAGAAGAACCAAGATGGAATGACTCTTCCTATCCCTCGCTATCAGAAGATCATTGAGGACCTGAACAAGGGTGGTCTCCATGCTATGCCTCTTCCGAAATCCTGACTGAAGAGGATCTTAGATATCATGGATGGTTAAATGATTCTCTAGCTGCTGTGCGACCACTTTCTCAATAACCTTCCCCACAAAGGGAAGGTTAGAGACTGGTCTGTAATTAGTAGGACAGTCCGGGTCGAAAGAAGCTTTTTTAAGAAGGCATGTCACCACCGCCTCCTTCAGGGAGTATGGAAACTTGCATGACTGCAACGAGCACCTGACTATCTCAGCTAGGACTGAGCAGATGACATCAACACACCCCACCAGGAGGCAAGTTGGACCCGGATCCAAACTACAGCAGGTGGGCTGCATATTCTGGACAATGTGCATGACATCCATGATCTCCAGACGGTCAAAGTCGCACCAACCAAACTGAAAGTAGCAACCTCCCACTGACCACTGCCATCCCCATTAGGGTGAGCTGCACGGATCTCTGATCTGATGTCAGCAACCTTATCAGCAAAGAATCGTGCAAACTCATCACACTTTTCCTGTGAAAATGCTCTCCGAACCTGCAGACAGGCTGGATTGCAGAGTCTGTCCACAGTTTGAAATAACTGAGACGGTCGATTCTGTGCTGCGACAATCTCGTTGGACAGGAACTCTGCCTTTTTACGTGAGATAGCCAATTGATAATCCCTATAATGATCCATCAATCTATGCCTGTCACATTTTTTCGTGAGGCCTCCACATCATGAAGCACTTCTTCTGACAGACCCAAGGCCTGGAACTCTAACTGCTCATGAACCAGGCCGAGAGGTACACAGATGTCAGGTGCTGGTGCAGGACCATCCCCTGCTGTCTGGTCAGCAGATCTAGGGGAAAAGGCAGACACCACGGAGGACTGCTGCTGAGGCTGAGGAGATCTAGGTACCAGAACTACCTGGGCCAGTCTGGAGCTATCAGGATTATTCACGTCTTGTTCTTCCAGGCTTTGACCACCATCTTGTGGATCAAGGGTAAGGGAGGGAAGGCATACACAAGGCCTAGGTTCCATGGCCTTGCAAAGGCATCCCCCAACAGTGTCCTGGACTGTGAGGGGGGTGGGCACAAAACATCGTCACTTCAGTGTTCTCCAAGGAGGCAAACAGATCTACCAGAGTGGCACCCCACAGAAAGAACAGGTGGTTTACCACCACCTGATTCAGGGACCACTAGTGCGACATCTCTCCTACCCGGTTGAAAGCGTTTGCCAGTTGACTGTGAACTCCTGCAACATTTATCACCAAGAGATCTGCACCTAAGCTGTGCAATAGGATCCAGATTCAGAGGACCTCCTGACACATGGGAAGGGAGTGAGTTCTGCCCAGTCCATGTAAAACATGGTCGTGGTGTTGTCCATCTGGACCCAGATGCACTGCACAAAGATCCAGCAGGTTGATGTGGCGATAGAACTCCCTGGGTGAGCAGAACCCGTGGGCTCTGTGATTCCCCAGATGCACTCCCCACAGACATGCCCATCATGAAATTAACAGCTGGCTCTAAGTGGAAAAATGGATTCCTTCTTCCCGATGTTGAGTGACCAGCCACCACTGGATGGCATCCCATATCGGCTGGGTACAGGTGACCTAAACACTAAGATCACTGGCAGCCCAGCTACCACTGCAGATGACTCATCCATCAGCATGTCCACTGCACCATGATGGTGGTAGATGCCATGTACCCCAGCAGCCACAAGAAACCCAGGGCAGTGTGTCAAACCTTAAATAATCAGGCAAAGGAGGGAAGATCCAATGCCTGGTCCACAGGGAGACTGGTCTTGGTCCACAGGGAGTCGAGTTCTGCCCTTATAAACTTAATAACATGCAAGGGTATCCATTCGGACTTGTCCAGGTTGACCAGCAGGCCAAAGTCTCTGCAGGTCTGGAGGGCCAGATCCCTGGACTGCTCTATGGCCTCTTTGGATGGCCCTGTTATCACCCAGTCATCCAGGAAGGGATACATCCTGATACCCTTGAGCTGCAAGAAGGCAGCCATCACTGCCATGTACTTGGTGAAGACCCCAGGCACAAATGAAAGGCCAAAGGACATGACCTGGGACTGATAGAGCACCCCTTCTGTGTGGAACCAGAGGAACCGCCTGTGGGACAGACAGACTGGGATATGGAAGAACACATCCCGGAGATCCAGGAAGCAGAACCATATGCTGTGTTCCAGGGATGGCATAATGTGGCTCAGAGTGACCATCCTGAACTTGGCGTTTCCACATAAAATGGTATAGATTCAGCAAATCCAGTATGGAGTGCTAGCCTCCTGTCCATTTCAGGACCAGGAAGTACCTGGACACTTACTCCGGACTTGCCAGGGTATTTGGGCATGAGCTATGGCTCCCTTTGCAAGCAGCTAAGTGATGTCCTCCCTCAGGGCGGACGGCGTGTCTGCGACAAACAGGACTCTTGAGGAGCATGGGGTCGGTAAGGTGGAAGAGCCTCAAAATCAAGAGGCAACCCTCTGTCTACCACCTCTAGTAAAGAACAGTTATGTAAGAACTTACCGTAACAGTAGATCTTCGAGAGAATCTCTTGCAGCAGGTCACAGATTAGGAACTATAGCTGTCAGGCACCAGTACAACTTGGAAACATTTTTGCTAGCAGTCTGATTGGGGCCGTCCACGGTGACATCATCATCAACGTTCTCCCTATATAGCCATGGATGGCCCACTGCCCTCCTCAGTTCCCCGCTGGAGACCATCCATCGAGGACATGCTCCCGATGGAACCAAGGGAGAGCCAAAAAGACCTGCCAAAAGGAGCATGGAAGGCAGAAGGCTCACCATCCTGGAACAGAGGACAGGAAAGGAGGAACTCTGAAGCAAAGGGGAAGGGTGGTGGGACGGCACGACCAGCTGCATGGGATGTTCTCAAAGATCTACTGCTGCGATAAGTGCTACATAACTGTTCTATCTTCTCCGAGGATATCTCTTGTAGCAGGTCACCCCTTAGGAACAAGTCCTAAGCAGTAGAGCACAGGAGAACAGTCTGGGTGGCTGAAAGGCAACGGTCTATAAAAGGAGGCCCTTTAACACTGCTAGGACCAAACTTACCCTCCTTCTCGAGGCGATGTTCAGACTGTGGTGCCTTATGAAAGTGTGGACAGTACTTCAAGTTGCAACAGCACAGATCTCAGCTGCTGAAACCCCTCTGAAACAGGTAATGGAAGCAGCCAGCCCCTGGAAGTTCTTTACCGTACTTCCCACAACCAAAAATAATACAGCTGTCCACCCATTTGGACAGACACTGTTTAGAAACTGGTACGCTCTCTTTCCCAGGGGCAAAAGAAACAAACAGGTGTGAGGACTTCCTGCAGTACTTTGTGCGATGAACACAATATCCGAGTAGTCTATGTACATCTAAAGTACGGAGCAATGCTTCCCCTGGACTGGCATGCTTCAGATAATAAACAGGTAGGTGGATTCAAAGTAAACTCAGACACCACCTTTGGCAAAAACTTAAGGAGTTAGTATGCAAAGACAGCCTGTCTTTGTGAAAAAACAAATAAGGCTGCTCACACGAGTGCCTGCAGCTTGTAAATCCTATGAACAGAGGTAAACAGCAACTAAAAATAACACTTTCCACAAAAGAAAGCATAGCTCGTAAGTCGCCACAGACTCGGAAGGAGCCAAAGTAAGTTTCTCCAAAGCAAATTCAAGTCCCAGGCCAAGACTGGGTTACAGATGGGGGGCTTCAAGAGCAGGATGCCTCTCAGAAAGGTACGGGCCACGTCTAACTGGGCTACTGTACAACCTTCACATGGAAGGCTCATATGATGGATAAGTGCACCTTTAGTGAAGAGTATTTCAGTCCAGCATCTGACAAGGACAGCAAGTACTTTAGAATCTGGTTTACTGGGCGAAGGCAGGCCACTCACAAAGCAAAGCACTTCTATTTCATAGAATAAGTCACCCTAGTGGAAGGCTTTCTGGTGGCCACCAGGACGTCAACCACTTTAGGGGAGACACCAAACCTGGCAATGGCTACGTCATCAGGAGCCAGGTATGCAGGTGAAGGGACTGGAGGTTCAGATGAACAAGGGTTCCCTATCCTGTGACAGCAAACCCAGGCACAAGGGAAAAGGTACCAGAGGCTCCACTGCTAACTGTTTTAACAGTGAAAACCAAATCTGCTGAGGGCAAAAGGGGGCCACCAGAATCAGGATGGTACCCTCCATTTGGAGCTTGATTAGCACTCTCTGAATCAGAGGAAAGTGGGGGAATATGTAAAGGAACCTCCCTTTCCAAGAGAGGGACAATGCGTCTTACCAGAAAACTCCAGGCCCTGGATCAAGCAAGCAGAAAAGTGGCAGTTTTGCATTGTGTGGTGATGCAAAAAAGGTCCAGCTCTGGGCGACCCCACCTATCGAACAGGTCTTGTACCATAGAGGTGAGCAGTACCCATTTGTGCATTCTGGACTACAACCTGCTTAGCTTGTCTCACAGGATGTTTTGGACGCCTGGAACATGGACGGCTGACAGTCTGAGGCCGTGGTCCAGAGCCCAGTACCAAACCCTCATCACCTCCCTGCAGAGGGGGTAAGAGTGGGTGCCCCCTTGCTTGCTGATGTGGTGCACTACACTGATATTGTCAGTGTGTACTAGCAGGTGGTCTGGGGACAGATGGCAATGGAATGCCTGCAGGCGGTATAGGACAGCTCTCATCTCAAGGACAGTGACATGGAGCGATGCCCCGAGTGGAGTCCATGTCCCCTGAGTCTGGCAAGGACCCTGGTATGCACCCCAGAGGCATCCATGGTGAGCATCTGATGAGGGAAGGGTATGAGGAAAGGAACCCCCCTTGAGCAAATTGCTGGGTTTCATCCACCACAGAACTTTCCTTACTAGCGAAGACACAAGAAGAAAAAATTACTCACCTTAGTAATGTTGTTTCTTCTAATGGAGTCTTGCTATATTATGACAGATGCAGTTTGTCCCACCATTAGAACTGCTCCGGAGGTGAAAGAGTTAACTTCCATGCAGTGCATGGAACTTAGAGCACGAGCTCGGTTAGAGAAGCTCTGTTAGGGTGGTTTCAAACGAAACTGTCAGATCTTTACCAGCAAAACTCACTAAGGCTCTGTGTGGAAGCTGTAACCTACACTAGCCAACTGGCTACTAAAATATTCACACATTTTCCTGGTCCCAACACCAAGACTCAAGTAAGGAGACCAGAAAAATAAGATAAAATAACTAAACAAAACACAACACCCAAACATAAAAGGGGGCATCAATAAGTGCCAACAGTGGACTGCCCACCCCATACCCGAAGTAGAAGTTCTGAGAGGGGCAGGCTGGGGGGAGGTCATAATATAGCAAGACTCCATTAGAAGAAACAACATTACTAAGGTGAGCAATTTTTCTTCAAACAACATGAAGTCTTGCTATATTATGACAGATGCAGACTACACAGCAGTACCTCCATGGAGGAGGACAGAACCTACTAGGAAATAGGCTCTGAAGCATGGCTGTGCCAAACCGAGCATCCTCCTGGCCTGGATATCCAGGGAGTAATACTTGAGTGAAAGTGTGTACTGTTTTCCAAGTAGCTGCTTGACATATCTCCAAGATAGGGATGTCTCTAGCAGCAGCTAGAGATGCAGCTGTACCTCTGGTAGAGTGAGCCCTCAGGCCTGAGGGGGGAACCTTACCCAGTTTTTGATAGCAAAACTGGATACAAGAGACAATCCACCTGGCAATGGATCTCTTAGTGGCAGGTCTCCCTTTCTGAACCTCACCATAAGTGAGAAATAGTTGGAGGGAGTCAAACCTGTGACCCTTGGTACGCTCTATGTAGTAACTTAGGGCCCTCTTAACATCTCAGCTGTGCAGCCTCCTCTCTCACCAGAGGAGGAATGGTCAGTGAAGAACACTGGAAGTGAAATAGATTGGTTAAGGTGGAAATCGAAACCACCTTAGGCAAAAGCTTCCTGTTAGTCACAGGACTACCTTATCCCTGTGAAAGGAAATAAAGTCAGTCTCCACTGATAAAGCCTGTAACTCACTTATGCGCCTGGCAGAAATGATGGCTACTAGAAATACAGTTTCCAAGTCAATACTTAAGCTCTGCGAAGACAGAGGCTCAAAGGGGGTTGCATCAGCTGAGCACTGCAAACATTAAGATCCCAAGCAGGGCAGGATCCCTGAATGGAGGATTGGTATGAAGCAATCCTTAAAAACTTGGAAAATACAGGTGAGCAGAAAGAGAAGAGGGCTTCCTGCTGAAAAAAGCAGAGACAGCTGCCAAATGCACTTTCAGGGTAGCTGGTCTCAGTCCCAAAGAATTAAGATGGACCATATAATCCAATACAGTGGGTAAATCAGCAGATTCCGGGAAATATGCCTCCCAGAACACCATATGGAAAACCTTTTCCACTTGGAGTTATAGGAAGCCCTGGTGGAAGGCTTCCTAGCAGCTTTCAAGATTTCGAGAACACTTTGAGAAAGTTGAAGATCAGCAAACTCTAACTGCTCAAGAGCCAGGCCTTGAGGTTGAGGGATTTGAGATTCGGATACCAAACTCTCCCCTGAGCACAGGTTAACAGATTGTGGTTCCTGGGGAGACACAGGGGAAGATGGACTGCTAAGGACAGAAGGAGTGGGTACCAGGGCTGCCTGGCCCAGTCTGGAGCAATCAGGATCATCTTGCAGGGCTGAGACCTGATTTTGACTAGCACCTTGAACAGGAGAGGGAAGGGGAAGGCATAGAGAAACTTCCCTTCCCAATCGAGGAGAAAGGCATCCAGGAGGACTGAGCCCAACACTGGGGGCCTGCAACAAAAAAGTGGAAGTTGATGATTGTCTGGGGCTGCAAAAAGATCTATCTGAGGAGTGCCCCATCTGGCAAAAACTATCCCCAGTACTAGGGGATCCAGTGACCATTCGTGATGGCCCTGGGAAATCCTGCTGAGAGCATCTGCCAGGACATTGCCCTTGCCTGGGAGGTGAACTGCCAGGAGGGAAGTGTTCAGGGAATAAGCCAGAGACCACAACTTCATCGCCTCGGTGCACAAGGCCGAAGACCGAGTGCCCCCTTGTTTGTTGATGTACCACATTGTAGTGGTGTTGTCTGTTCTGACCTGTACCACCTTGTTCTGAACAGATGCAGAAAAAATATGAAGTGCTAGAAAAACAGCTCTGAGTTCCAACAGGTTGATGTGGAGCAGAGATTCCTGGGGGACCATAACCCCTGGGTGGAGAGGTCGCCATGTGAGCTCCCCATCCCAAGAGGCGCATCTGTAGTAAGGGTCAAGGAGTGGGACAGAGGGATGAAAGGCACCCTTGTCTCAGATTGCTCTGATCCTGCCACCACTGAAGGGCCTGGATCAGGGTTCGAGTCACTGGGATTAACTTGGATAGAGGATCTCTTCTTTGAGACCAGAAAGCTCTCAAATGGAACTGAATGTCCCTCATCTGAAATCTTGCTCCTTGCACTACAGCTGTGGAAGCAGCCATGTGTCCTAGGAGCTGCAGGAAATTCCTTGCTGGTTGAGAGACCTGCAGAGTGAAGGACGAGGCCAGGGCCACCGAGGTCCTTACCCTTTCCAGGGGAAAGAAGACTCTGGCCTGCTTTGTGTCCAGTTCTGCACCTATAAAGGTGAGTACCTGGACAGGTTCCAAAACTGACTTTGGAAGATTGAGAAGAAAGCCCAGAGAGGTAAGCAGCTGCTGGGTAACTAGCAGTTGTGATTTGACCTGGTCTGAAGACTGACCCACAATGAGCCAGTCGTCCAGGTAGGGAAAAATGGCAATCTTTTGCCTTCTCAGATGAGCAACTGCTACTGCCAGACATTTTGTGAACACCCTTGGGGCAGAGGTAAGGCCGAAGGGCATTGCTCTGAACTGATAATGGCCTGAGGGCAGTTCGAATCTGAGGTAATTTCGATGGGAGCTTCTGATAAGAACATGGAAGTAGGCATCCTTGAGGTCCAGGGAAGCTAGCCAGTCCCCTGGCCTTAGGGAGAGTAAAATCATTCCCAGAGTCACCATTTTGAATTTTGGTTTTAAAAGGTGCTTGTTCAAATATCTTAGATCCAGGATAGGCCGCCACTCTCCTGTCTTTTTTGGGGTAAGGAAGTAACTGGAGTGCAGACCCTTGTCCTGGTGTAGGGGAGAAACCCTTTCTACAGCTCTGAGAGCCAGGAGGGTTGAGACTTCTGTTTCCAAAGCAAGAGTCTCTAAAGGGTTTGCAGGTGGAAAAGATCTGGCTCTCATCTTTGGAAATTTTTTGAAGCTGAGAACCAGACCCTGGCTCACTACTTCCAGGACCTGATGTCTGATGTTAAAGACTCCCAGTCCTGGACGAAGTAAGCCAGCCTGCCCCCTACAGGTAATGGAGAGCCAACCCTGGGCATCCCATCAGGGTGCCTGTTTGGCAGGGGCTTTAGGCTGAGGGGTGGGAGCAGGCCTGCTCGTACCCCGTCTGCCTCTCCCTCTGAAGAACCCCCTCTGAGCATAGGCTGAAGAGGAGGCCTGGGTCTGGTAAAAAGGCCTGTGAAAAGGCCTGCCCCTACCCCGGGGGCTGCCTCTGAGGAGTGGCTTGCCGTTCCTTGGCTTGTGCACTCCTATAAGTGGTTCTATATTCATCCATTTTCTTCATATAATTCTCTGTCTGCTCCCCAAACAGAGAATTTCCCACCACAGGAAAATCCATAGCCTTAGACTGGGTATCCTGTGACAAAGTAGTACACCTGAGCCAGGCCAATCTACGAAAAGCCACAGATGTAGCCAGGACTCTAGAGAATACATCATTAGAATCCACTGTAGCATGGAATTGCACCTTAGATGCCTCAATACCATCAACAGCCACCTGCTCCAGCTCCTTTGCAAGCTGGCCAGGGACCTGTTTGGCTAAGGCCATGACAGTATCCCATCTAGATTTCTGGTATCTCGCAACATAAGCCATATAGTTTGCTTGTCTGAGTCCCAAAGATGCTGCCATGGCCATGGCATCAATCTTCCTGAGTCCTTGTCAGGAGGATGTGAGCTAGGGGAATATTAGCTTTATCACAGGCTGCAGCCTGAACTACCCTAACATGACTACATTGCTGTAAAAGAAAATCTGTATCAGGACCTGATAAGTGTACCTCCTGTCCATCTTTTTATCTACAGGAGGCACAGAATTAGGAGCTTTTAAAATTTTTATTGTTTGTTTCCTAAAAGATTTATGTAAAGGGATGGACAATCTCCTGGACTCTGGGATATCCATCATCTCTATATAGTCAGGCTCCTCTTGCTCATCCAAAGCCTCCTCTAAAGGAAGCTGGAGGGTCTCAGCAACTTTTTTATAAAACAAAAAATGAGAAGGGGACTCAGCAAGCCTAGGGGGAGATTCACCTAAAGGTCTGTCTGGGGAGACGTCCAGTTCAATGGGCACATCCAGACTTTCAAAGTCACATTCACACTGATCATAATCATCCTCCCCCTCCTCTGGTTCATAAAACTCTTCTATATCATATTCTTGAACCGGTGGAACCGACCGAACAGACCTTTTGCCAGATAGTGGCGGTTCGGAGGGAAACTGGGACAGTGACTGGACAATCTGTATTGCCCTGGCTATCTCTGCAGCAGTTGGAGAAGGGATTTTGGACTCCACACCTGCTGACTTTCTAGTTCTCTTTGCTGGAACTGGCTCCTCAGAGTCAGCTTTACGTTTGCCCGAGGAAGTCTGGCCCTGGTCAGAGGGCACTCCCTCCGGTTCGGCTGGCACCGAACTGGGCTGGCCATCCGGGTCAGCGGACTTTTGGCCTCGCCCTGAGCCTACCAACTCTCTTATCTAGGGTGGCTGCAGGGAAATTCTTGCAAATCTGGCAGTCTGCATTGAGGTGGTCAAACCCCAGACAATAAACACATGTGGTGTGTGGGTCAGCCTTGGCAAAGGCTTCCCCACAGACACTACAGTGTTGAAACCCAGTGGGCCCGGTTTTTCTTTTGGGTTTCTCAGACATAATGCCAGCCTAACCGAAAACTTGCCCTTTTGATGGCAGTGCCAGGCAAGACACCCTTATCGGTTCCCAACGTGTATCAGGTCATGGAAAAACGTAGTCGAATCCAGGTTTTTTTAGAACCGATAAGAACTGAACCCGACTCTAACAAGCCTTAAAAGGCTTCAAAACAAAGTTTAAATACAATTCGATCGGTTCAAACCGAACCGATAAACATTTACAAGTTCCACACAGAAACCTATCTATTACTTACAATACCATAGACAGAGCTTGAACCGATCGGTTTGCGGTTAAAATAAATAATATCGCGGTTGAATTTAACCGAGAAAAGACGCTTTAAACCGAGGAAATGAACCGAGCAGCAGGAGGAATCTCCGGAGCGACTGTTCAGTGAGGCGGAGTAAAGAATCTGACGGTTTCGGTTTGAAACCACCCTAACAGAGCTTTTCTAACCAAGCTCGCGCTCTAAGTTCCATGCACTGCATGGAAGTTAACTCTTTCACCTCCGGAGCAGTTCTAATGGTGGGACAAACTGCATCTGTCATAATATAGCAAGACTTCATGTTGTTTGAACCATCTGCTCCAAATTGTTTGTTCACTGATCCCACTGTACCCTCAAAGTCCATTGAGGGATGAGCATATAAAGCCTCCCCAGGAGAACAGTGGCAATGGCCGCAGCCGCGAGGCCCAGCAGTCTGAGATATGTGCTGCCTGTGACATACCACCTGTGACAGAGTTCTTGGGCCTGCGCTATCATGTGATCCATCCTGTCCAGGAGCAAAAAGGTGGAGCCCTGGGCCATGTCCAGTATATAGCTCCTGTGTACTGGAGAGGCTGGTCGAGACTCAACACCGACTTGGACAGGTTGACTGTGATCCCCAAATGGCTAAACAGTTGCATGGTATGCCCCAGGGTAAAAGACAGTTGCTCTTTGGACTGAGCTTTGAGCAACCAGTCGTCCAGACAGGGGAAGATGTAAAGTCCCTCCCTCCCTCCTAAGGGCCGTTTCCACTACATCTAGGCATTTGGTGAAGACCCAAGGTGCTGAAGACAAGCCAAAAGGGAGGACTCTGAACTGGTAGTGCTCCTCTTAAAACAGGAAACTGAGGTATTTCCTGTGGGGAAGGCAGACTTTAATGTGCAGGTATACGTCCTGCATATCTAGGGAGCAGATCCAGCCTCCCTTCCGGAACAAGTGCAAAAGGCCTGGAAGGGTGATAATCCTGAACTTTTTGTACTGGATGTGGTAGTTCAAGTTTTGCAAGTCCAGGATGGGTCTTAAGGCCCCTGTGGGCTTGGGAATGAGGAAGATGTGGGAGTAGAACCCCATGTTGCGTTGATTCTTTGGGACAGGTTCGATGGCCCTTTTTCACAGCAGTGTATGGATCTCCTCCAGTAAAATGGTACGTGGCCTGAAGGGTAAGTGGAAGGTCTAGGATGGAAGCCTGGAGGCATCTCCACAAACTCTAGGGCGTGTCCTTGTTCTATGAGTTGCAGTACCCAGGTGTCAGTTGTGATCTCCCGTCACCCATCTAGATGGAGGGAGAAATGAACCCCCCACAACCACATCTTTGGAAACTGGATGGAGGGGGTCAGGGCAAGGAGTCAAGCTGAGGTTGAACCCGTGGCTAGAGCCACTCCTCCACTTCTTGAGGACTTTCCTGTGGTGGAGGAAGGGACAGGAAGGGCCATTCCACCTTTACGCTTGCCTGGTTGTCTGGTGCCAGACCTAGGTCGATGGATGGTACATGGAAAGGACACC
The DNA here is from genome assembly GCA_016271365.2 of Neoceratodus forsteri. NCBI lineage: Eukaryota > Metazoa > Chordata > Ceratodontiformes > Ceratodontidae > Neoceratodus > Neoceratodus forsteri. Next base: position 1,055,400,723 of record CM028130.1, on the reverse strand, counting down.
CTCTGCCCACTCTTCTTGTGGGTGTGATAGAGGGAGTGAACAGATCACAGAGTTCTCCCCGAGGCCTGCAGGTCATTAAGGATATCCTGCACGTCCACCCAGGGGATGGACTGTTGGACATCAGAAGCAAAACCAGACACCATGAGCCAGGAGTACCTCCTCAGGCAAACTAAACTCCCACCGTGGAGGCTCTGACAGAGGCATCTAGGGCATCACAGGCAGCCTGTAAGAAGTGCTCGCCCACATCTGCACTTGTCTGGAAGGTCTTGTGCATCTCCTGTTTTAAGGGGCCCTCCGGAAGGGACTGGACTGCTGACCTGGCCGCATTCCAGAGGTCATTCTGGAATTTGAGTATGTGGCCAATGTAATTAATGATCCTGATAGCCAAAGTGGAAAAGACAAATACCCTCTTGCCCATAAGGTCTGACTTTCTGGACTCCTTGTCCGGAGGGAGAGAGCTGAGGTGCTTGGACCTCTTGGATCTATCATGGGCCTTGATCACCATGGAATCCGCCTGTGGGGGCCCTGCAAAAAGAAAGGGGCTTCCCAGAGGGGACCTGGTATAGCTTGTACACCTTTCTGGGCATGGGGGAAATTAAGTTAGGTGTGTACCAAGTGGCCATAGTGGTATACTTGTATGCATTGATCACAGGAGAAATGACGGGAGGAGGGGAATCTGGCAGGTCCAGGTAATCAGCCAGGTTTCGCCGAGTAATGTCCTGCTCCGCAGCATCAAACCCCATAGCGGACTGCAGTTGCCACGTCACTGCTATGAAGGAGGGGTCATTCAGGGAGGACTGTGGGGTGTATTTTGAAGAGTCCTCCCCACTGAGGAAACAGTAGAGGTGCTAAAGGGAGTCTGGGCCCCAGCATCCTCATCCTCCTCATCATCATCAGGCAACAGAAAGTCAGTGTGATAATCACAGACATCCCTTGGCTCAGACACAGGCATCGAAGACATCAATGACCGAGAAGGGACTGATCGCAACACCACATGGTGTGATGGCGTAGATGTTGGCTGAGATAGCCCTGCCGGCATTGGGCCCTGAGGTGGGGCAATTCTCTGCATGACGCCCCAGAGAAAGGAAAGCAGCGCCTGGATGTCAATGGTTACTGGCATCGATAGGGAGCCCTGTGGCAGCAACAGGGAGCACTGAGGCCCCAGCGATGGCAGGGAAGGCTATAGCAGCGACGGGATGGGGGCAGATTGAGGTACCAATTGAAGGGCCAGCATCTCCAATATCACAGGAATGGTCAGGGGCATCAGCTGAAGAGGCCTGAAGCTGGACGACATATGACCACTGCCAGCTGCAACCAGGCCCACACTGTTCTCTGACTTAAGCCCAGAAGAGTTAGGGGGTGTTTAGCAGAGGCAGATGAGTTGGCTGTGGTAAAAAAAAAAAAAAAAAAAAAAAAAAAAGACAGCGGCGATGGGCCACTATTGGTAGAAGAGAAACCGAGGGGCCACACAGCCAGATCCCCACCAATATGCAAGAAAGGGTGAGGGAGGCAGTGGGAATCATCAGCGGGAGTTGGGGAAGGCCCGCTCACAACAAACCAACGCCAGGCAGAGAGCTCCTACAGGAAAGACTGCCAAGGCTGACTCTGTAGCAGAGAGGGTGTGGGTGGCAGCAGGGGTTGCCACTGGTCAGGTTGACGACACTGTAATGACTGGCACTGGAAGTGGTGAACGAAAGCGTTCATGGGAGGACCTCTCTGTCTTCCGGGGACGATGCTTCCCTGACTTGTCCCGGGCCTTGGTGGCATGAGAGCTCATGGACAGGGCCGGGGAAGCAGAGGCGCTCCTAGCCTGAAGCTCCTTTTCCAAGGTGGCAACCTTCTGCTCCATTAGGAAGGATTATAGCTCTTTCTGGTATGACAGCCAGGTAGCTTTATTGCCACAGCAGATCTCACAGGCCTTAACATCATGGTCTGTGCCAAGGCAGCGGACACAGGCCCCATGGTTGTCTTTATCATATAGATCCTCTGTCCACAGCTGCAGTGATGGAAAAGATTGTCAGATCCAGACATTAATGAAAAGAAGCAGGGGAATTACTTTAGGAAATAAAGTGATAGAAGAACTAGGGCGAAAAATTAAAAAAACAGAATATTCCTGAAAAATGGAAGTTGACTGAAGCGATGGTGCTCCATGGAGTCCGAAGCACGATGGTTGACAGCAGGAAAAGAACTGAGGAGGGCGGGGGGCCACCCATGGCTATACAGGGAGGACATCACTGTGATGACATCACCATGGACTGCACCAGTTAGACTGCTAGCAAAAATGTTTCCGTGTGGTCCTAGTGCCTAATGCCTATAGTTCCTACGGTGTGACTTGCTGCAAGTGATATCCTTGAAGAAGATCCACTTGTCCATAGTGATGATGGACCAATGTGGCCAGAAGTGGCATAGCCAACTCCCCATAGGGAACTTGGTCCTGGGACACCAGGATTGGTATTGCACCTGCTGGGGCTGCTGCTGTGGCTATAAGGCCAACATTAGGGTCCTTCTAGGACAAAGCCACAGAATCTAGAGGGCATTGGGCTTCTCAGTTCTGGTGAAATGTCCCTCTACCCCAGAGCCAAAGAGGTTGGTGCCCAGAAACAGACATCAGCCAGCTTGTACTGAGTATCTGCCATGAAGGTGGAGAGCCCTCGGCCAGGCCCTGCAATGCATTGCGGTGCCTGCTTACATGGCATGGACGCAGAAGTCACCCATGCCCAAGGCCATCTGTAGCTAACGTTTAGCCAGTGCCTGATCTTGATCCTTGACCAACTTCATGGGCAGCTGGTTGTTGTCAGGAAGGTGAGGATGGATTTTGTCCAGCACTCCCATCAGGGAGTGACCAAAGCTGGCCATCACGACAGTGTCGTTGGCTTGAGGCAGACCCAAGGAGGAGGCAGTGCACCTTCTTGGCTGCATGGTCAAGATTTTCTGACTCCTTCTTTGGGGGGGAGGGGCTTGTCCATATCCCCTTGACTGCTGGACTTCCAGAAGGCTGAGTCCAAGAAACCCTCAGCTGACGGGTGGTCCAAGAACCCTGAGAGGAACCCAGTAAGGACCACATACCTGCAAACCTTATAGATGGAGGGTGCCAGGCAGGATCCTAGATGTTGCCAGAGCTCCAAGGCCAGTGCCAAGTTGGCCTCAACCATGGGAGAGACAACAGGGGAGTCGAGCTTGTCCAGGATGTCTGTGAACAGGTATTTAGCCCTCTTCTGGACTGGCTCTAAGGGCACATTCATGGCTTCTGACATCAGTGAGGAGAGACCCAAATGACACTGACCCACGGTCAGCAGTCAGTACCTCAACCAAGGCCCAGTCGAAGGTGTAAGTACTAGATGACAGCATGGATGACTTGTTCGACTCGTCTGAGGACTCTTCAAAGATGGCTCATGACTGTTCACCACAATAGACCACCTGCGTGTCTTCTGACTGGGTGACTTCCAACTACACCTGACCTGGCAAGCCAGCTGCAGCATGGAAGTCCTTGGTTAGGACTCCCATCAAAGGCTGCGGTGGAGGTGGCTCCATCCGCGGGGTGGAGAGGCAACTGTGCGGGACATCTGTCAGGAGTGGACCAGCAAAGGCATCACTGGCGCTTGCCAGTTGACCACAAATCTGGGGGCAAAGCCCTACCTCACAACAGTCCACTGCAGCCAGAGGTGATCATTGCAGTGCCACTGCAGTGGCGCTCCTCACCCAAGGACAAGGGGATTGAGGACGGTCAACAGTGGCACCTCCCAGTCGAGTGGTATCGAGAGCACGAATGGCTTCTTGACCATTGACCCAAGGGCCGACATCAAGGAGAAACCATCGGAGGATTCATGTAAACCACATGCCAAGCCACATTCACCAGCATCAACTTCACTGGCAACCACCGGTGGAGTCTGGTCCCAAGTGGAACCAGTCGGGGACACCAACCAGCGCATGTGATCCTGGGAGATAACCAGGAGAACTGGAGTAGTGGAGACAGACTCCTCATCAATCTCCTCCAACAACTAGTCGACAGGGTCAAGAAAAGTCTTGACAGCCTGCTTGACTGCAGTCTACATCGACAAGTCTGATGGGGGCACCATGGAGCTGTCAATCAACCCCTCAAATGTGGGTAGCTCGACCCGAGTCAAGCACCGGTCGGGAGAGTATGGGGAGAGGGAAGACCACAATCTCTCCTGATCTCATGACTGGTGCCAACGGTGCTTGTGCTTCTTACCATGGCGGACCGGGCTCTCCCGGAAGGCCTGGTGGGCCTAACGCATACCTCAGAATCCCTTGAGAAGGACCCACCTACACTGGCCCCAGCTGTGAGCAGGATTTCCTCTGAGAGGTCCAATCCAGAGTACTCTTAAATCCACAAGAGCCATGCCCTCAGGTGTAATGTCCTGGGGTCTGGGAATGTTATCCTGCCCTGGGATAAAATCAGCAGATTGTGACTTAATGGTAGGCTGACTGGACTCTTGCTGGAGAGGGCCAGAAGTACCGAGTACCAGGTCTGTCTGGCCCAGTCTAGGGCTATTAGCGTCACTGTTGCAGGTTCCCTTCTGAACTTCAAGAGGACTTTCTGTATGAGAGGGAATGGTGGGAAGGCACACAGAAACTTCTTCAGTCCAATCCAAGACCAGGACATTGTCTGGGACTCATCCTCTGGCTAGTGGTCTGCAATAAAACTGTGGGAGTTGACTGTTTTTCCAAGAGGCAAACAGATCTATTTTGGGAGTGCTCTGCCTTCTGAAAACTGTGGCTAGAACCTGTTGGTTCACGGGCCATTTGTGATTTCCCGGTCTGATTCTGCTTAAGGAGTCTGCCAGGACATTGCCTTTAACTGGCAGTGCACTGAAGAAATGTTTGCTTCTGAGGAGTATGCCAGGTCTCAGATCCTCATTGCTTCTGTACAGTTTTGAGGATCTTGTCCCTCCCTGCTTGTTTATGTAGTACATTGCTGTGGTGTTGTCTGTTTCAATTTGAACAGACCAACCTTGCAACTGGGAAGAGAACCACTGCATTGCTAGCAGCACTGCCCTGAGCTCCTGGATGTTGATGTGCTTCAGGGACTCCTGTGGGCTCCATGTGCCACTTACTTTAAGGCCCTGCAGGTGGCCGCCCCACACCAGGAGTAAAGCATCCATAGTAAGAATACTTGTTGCTGATTGCTAATGAGAGGGAATGCCATCTCAGAGTTTGCTTCCTCTTTCCAGCACTCTAGTGACTTTACCAGTGCTTTGTCACTCCGCACTAGTTTTGAGAGTGGGTGTCATCTTTGAGACCACTTGTCTCAAGTGAAACTGGATGTCTCTCATTTGGAACCTGGCCCATGGAACCATAGCTGGGGATGTGGCCATAAGAGGAATGGGACAAAGGATGAACAGGAATAGTTTCTATCAATTCTAGAGCATCCCCTTTTCTATAATTTCCAGGACCACTCATCTATAGTGATCTCCCTCCATGCTGTAGATGCAGGGAGATCCTTCACCCTCACTCTTACCCCTACAGGATATAGCTGGGGGGGGGGGGTGGTAGACAGAAGACAGGCGGGACCAGGGCCACTGGGACAGATTCCTTTGGGTGCATTTGCATGGGCACCAGAGGGGAGTGAACCTGGGAGGGTACAACTACCTCTACTACAGCACTGCTGATGGTATATACAGTTATCTCTGGCAGCAGGCCTATGAAAAGGTCCCCTACCATGCCTTCTTGTGGGTACACGATAAAGGTCACAAAGTGCATTTTCAACAACATTACCAAATAGTTTGGAGCCCTTAAAAGAAGCATTCAAAACAGCCTCTTGCACATCAGTAGCAAAACCAGCTACTCTGAGCCAGGCAAAACATCTAATGAAGATACCAGAGTCCACAGCCCTGGCAGAGGCATCCAACATAAGAAACATAGAAGCTGACGGCAGATAAGGACCACAAGGCCCATCCAGTCTGTCACTGTCATATGATAAATGTTGCAGATGTTTTTCAACTTCTGATCCAGCTGAGACAGTTATAAGCAATTCAGTATTGGCAGGACTATCAGGTAAAGCCTGTAGTGCAGAATGTGCAGATTTCTACACGCTATTCTGGTATTTTATCACATAAGCCTGGTAATTAGCAATCCGCAGGCCTGAGGATGCTGAAGCATAAGTGTGTTTGCCCATTACATCCAACCTCCTAGATTCTTTGTCTAGAGGCAACCCTTCCTTGGAACTGCAGGCAGAGTACTGGGCCTATGCCAGGCAGCAAAGGCAGCATCCTCTAATGCAGGATATACAGGAAGAATAACAAAGTGTGTAGGGCACCTCCAAAACTTCCAAGAGATTCCTTTTAGTGGAATCTTCCCCTCGACAGCAAAACCAATGGCAGATTGCATTCATGGAAGCAGAGACTGGAAGGATGGATCCTCAGGTGGAGACCAGGTTGTGTAAACCACAGAGTCCTCACTATAGGATAAGGTGGAGCTAGAAGGCAAGTTTCCATCTTCAAACGGCTCCTCACCCCTGTATTCCTCCTCTAAATCCCCCTCAATGTCCAAGATGTTAGGATTATTATATTACACCTTGTCATCATCACCAGGAATGACAACAAGAGCCATAGAAGGAGCTGGCGATACAGGAGGCAGCTGATAAAGGGGAATCTCGCATTTCTGGACTCCATCGACAAAGGCCCTGGTTCAGGCAGCCTTGCTGATGGCAGACCTACCACCAACAGCAGCAATGCTAGAAGGCGAAGTAGCACATCTGAAAATGATGCCAGTATGACCTGGGAGTAGACAGTGCTCTGAAAAGGGTCCAGGACTACCTGTGTCAAAGGGTTAGAGCCTGAAGGCAGCAGCAGCAAACCATCCATAGGCAGGTACAGCAGTGCCTCAGCCAAGCCCCAACCTTGGTGTCTCAGCAACGGTTGAGGGGGCTTTAGCCAGTGTTACATGGGCAGAGGCAGACGAAGGCATACCTGATTTCAGCGGTGACCTAGACCTCACCGGCTACCAGACTTGTCTGTAACTGTGCTTATGACCGGAAGAAGACGAGACCTCCGACGACCACTTCTCTTTGTCTTTACCTCCTAATTTCGACGACCGTTTCTCGGGGGCGAAAGTGTCACAGTCTGCTTGCAGACAACTTTACAGGTCGATGGCAAGGGAGTAGCAGGTGAGGAACCCGCAACCTTTTCCGTGGCTTTCAATGCTTTTTCGACAAGGATGGTTTCTAATGCATTCCGTCAGCACTGCCTTGTAGCCTAACAAACTCTGGCAGATCTCGCAGGCCCTCACATTGAAAGGCCCAAACAGCACACACAAATGGTGTGAGCATCATCACTGTAGATTCTGTAGCCACAGGAACAACATCAAAACAAAGGTTCTTTCTTCCTTGGCAGCATACAGAGACAATAATGAAAAAATATATAAACGAAAATGAAAAAGAAAACTTATTTCAACGTTGTTTAGCAGCAGGTCTAACAAGGATGATCAACAGCAAGAGAAAAAACTGAGGAGTGTTGGAGCTGCCCATGTGGCTGCCCCCCCCCCAATAGCAAAGGTTTCTGAGTGGGGTCCAATAAAGAAGATATCCTCGATGAAGATCTTTGGTTCCAAAAATATATGTGGCTAAAACCATCAACAAATAAAGATTTTTAAAAAGTTTTATATTTTTTTTAGCCAGTTACCCACTTTAGGCGGAAACCAGGCTGAACCGTGATTTTTCCGATTCCTGAAACTGAAAGGGACAAGAGAAAAACCTCGATTTAAACATAAAAATAGATAAAACTGCTCTAATATATACTGCAGAACATCGAAAAATGAAATGAAGTGAGGTTTTTAGCTTTAAACTTAGTTGGTAGGACTCAGACTGGACTCCAGGCATCAGGCTTTCTTTAGCACAGAAAACAAATCTGACCTGTAGAGGGAGAATTCCACACAGCAAAGTTTGAACTGGATACTATTCCAGTTCTAATTTCTAAAATCTCTGGGGCAGCACCTTGGGCTGCAGCTGACAACTTATGTGACATCACTGCTGGACTCCTGTTGTTAGAATCATCACCATATGCAAGGCGAAGGAATTAATGGCAGAAGACCAGGTTGGGATGGGAAGGGCATAACCAACATCTCCACTGCCTAGCACCCAGTCCAGGCTAATCTGTATTTGGCAGCATAAAGGTAGTAATGGAGAAAAAAAAGTGCACTCAAGACACGGGAAGCCCTGAACAGTGAATAAACCAGAACTAATTAGTGAAAAAGGAAAAGCCAAAGGCAGAAAAACTCCACAGGGAATAAGGGGATAAATGGACCATTTGCCCTAACTACACTAAGGAATTTTTGAGCAAGTCACCATTGTGGCAGTGCCACGCTATAAATATCAGCATTTCCAAATAGGATTACGCTAGCCCTAGGAATATTCGGGGTTAGAGGTTTAGTGAATTCAGCTGGCATAGTTAAAAGAAAATATCCTAATAGAAATAGTCAGAAAAAAAAACCTTCCCACTGGAAAACAGATTCCAAACAGCCTAAGACCTAACAGGTGGGCAGAGGAAATAAAAGCTTACTGAAGTCGGCAAAAAAGAAAAAGCAGGGGTCTCTCCCAAGGAAGATACTCGCATTTTCCCCCAAAATAAAGGACTGTAATCTGCCACACAGGAGAGGCTGAAGTGAAGACAATTGGTCAACAGTGACTGGCTCAACAGGGGTCCAGGAAACTTTAAGGATTGGGAGATATTTACTCAGTTTCTTCCATCTGGTGGTATTTTCATCCCTGTGATAATACCATCCACTGACCTGTCTAGTATCCTCATTCTCTAAACCAAGTCTTGATCTCACTGGTTAATGTAGTCACTCTCTTTATTGTGGTCTCTTGCTGCGACTTTATTTTGTCATGTGTAAACAACCTTTCTGACCAGCCAGTGAGCAAGTCCTTAAAAGACCTCCTACACTGTAGACAACTGATGCTGCTGTCCCGTCCCCACCCCTACTGCTTTATTCTGTTGGTGTGTGGTACCATCAGTGCAAGCAGGGATGGTACTGTAAATTTTGGGTATGTGTACCAAATGGTTTACCCACTTCACTGTGACACCCAACAAGGTGATGACAATTAAGGCGACACTAAAATGCCGATGGCGCACATCGCACCCAACAATTATGTCGCTAACCCCAGTCGTGCTCCCATTCACTGGGGCACATGCAGGTTTTTGCAGAGGGCTTTGCCCCATTTCGGAAAAATAATATAATCACCTCCACGCCGGAGGTGTATGAGTGAACGAGTGCAACACCCCTTGGGAGTGCAAACACAGTGGGCGCTGCGAAATCCCGTCGCCAGAATGACTGTCGCACCAGTTGTGGTGACCACATTGCCATCACCCTAATGGTTTTGCTGCGTTGATGGGATACCATACTAAATACTGTAAATATGCAGGGAAGGGAAACAAATTCCTAATATTTGTAGTGACAGTAAATGAAGTAAACTACTCCTTTTATCTCATGCCAACCGAGTGGGATTAGGGGTTAGCCACTGTGTGGAAAAACACAAATTTCATGACAAGTTCTCTGAGCATACATCTTTTTGCACGTGTACCTTCAATAAATAATGTTATCTCTCTGAAGTTCAGAAATATGTCAGGGAGGTATCTTATGTATATTAATATGTCCCCCGAAGCCACTTGTTGCTGGATAAGAATGGTGACAGAACAATGAAGCAAAGCTGAACTGGTCTGGCATGAGCAGAGCTCAAGTGAACCACTCATAGCCAGCAACAAAGTGGTGACAGGTATGCATATTAATATATTATAGATCTACCTAACACAAAGAACTGTAAGAAAGTCAAGTTATTCTGTTACTGGTCCTAGTGCTTTACTGAAAAATACAGGTTACTCACCTGTAACAGGAGTTCTAGGAATGGTATATGTTGTTCATCCACACTTATTGGCAGGTTCCTTGCCGCTTTAAATCTTGCCGGAAGGTCTTCAAGCTGGCTCCTCCCACCCACCCGTTTGGTAAAACTCTTGGCTCCGCCCCATGACGCCAGATCTAGCCCGGTGGAAGACAGGTTGTGCGTCAAAGCCGGGAGGTTGGGGAATTGTGGATGAACAACATATACCATTCCTAGAACTCCTGTTACAGGTGAGTAACCTGTATTTCTAGGGACATGGATATGTTGTTCATCCACACTTATTGGCAGACTCCTAGCAGTTCTCCGGGAGGAGGGAGGCAAGGCACACCCTACTTTAGGTAGAAAGACTGAGAACCGAAGTTCCCGACAGCACCCGGCATTTATCTAAGGTCGATGTGGAAGGGGAACGGGAAAAGCCTGCTTCTGGTGGAAGCCCCATGGATATCCTGGACCAGAGTATCCTCGGAAGCAGCCACCCGATGCAGCAGAAGGATGGGTAAAATGAGCACTTATCCTCTGGGAGGCTCCATGCCCGCCCACCTATGCGGAGACCTATGCAGGGGTGGCCACGCCGCTGATACGTCCCGCTTGGCTGCAGGTCTGCCAGATGCGGCTTCAGCGTGAGATGACAAACAGCTGGCGAACCTCTCCCGAACCTCAGCCCCACGCCCAGTAGGTGAGCGTTAAATGGGGTCCCATGGAACCCATATACGGCCTCCGAGGTGTGAATGGGGATGAACCCCGGCAGAGGCAATACCCCCATAGGGAAGACTCCGCCACCGCCTTCAAAAGGACTTCAGGTGGGGCGCAGGACAACCTTGTCCCTGTGGAAGACCAGATAGGGAGATTCAAGGAGCGCCTGGAACTCTCCCCCCCTTCTGGAAGGCAAGGTGGCCCCAAGAAGGTGTTCTTCCACAACAGGTGGGGAACTCGCACCTGTGCAAAAAGTTCAAACGGCTTGCCCATGAGCTAAGCCCATACCAGCGAAGATCCCACAGAAATGGGGATACTCTCCCCCAAAGGGGAGGTGTGATCAAGGCCTAGAAAAGTGCCAGACCACCTTTTCTGCGCCACTGACTGCCTTCCGGCCCGCGCCCGGAAGACAGGGGTGACCCACAGAAGCACCCAGAGGGTCATCGGCCAAAGCCCTATTTCAAAGAACGGACAGATGGTCCAAACACTCGCCCAGGGACGGGAGAGGGCCAGGCCCTATCCCATCATCCAATGGAGAACTCTTCCAATGAGGGCGAGCATTTCGGCCGACTTCTGGCAGGACGCGTCGAAACGTCGAGGACCTTGCCGAAGGACCCTAGGCCTGGCCCCTAGCCGCACAGGGACCGGGCCTACCAGTGTAGGGATTGAAGGTCCAGATGGAAAACCTTCCCCTGAAAAAAGATCAGGACCGGGCGCACTAGAAGCCGCCTCGGGAGCCTGTGGCTGAGACTGAGGAGAGCTGGATACCAGAGCTGGCAATGCAGTCTGGGGCTACCAGCATCACCTGCGCCAAGTCCCTCCTCGCCTTGTCCGTAGGTCAAGGGAAATGGGGGAGAGGCGCGGAAGAGCCCGAGGTCCGTGGCCCCGATGGCATCCCCTACAGCAGACCTTGCTGAGGGGGCGGGCATAAAACAGTCTTGGCCTCGTATTCTCCTTGGAGGGAGGAGGGAGAAGATCCTGTGCTACCTCCAGCAGGGAAGACCACTCGTGAGGCGCTGCCTATGTCCGGCTTAGGGCAGCAGCCGGGAACTGGAGGCTCCCGCCATCAGATGGCTGGGGACCCGCCTCCGACTGCGGGAAAAACCCAATGCGGAGAACCTCCTTACACCGAGGCAAGGGGTTCGACCGAACCTGGCAGGGTAGGTAGCACATGGTTGTGGTGCTGTCTGCATGGACTAAAACCACTAGACCCCGCACAAACGGAGCAAGCAGTGCAAGCTAAGCAGACCGCCTGGAGCTCCAGCGGGTAGGGAGGACATTGGGACTCCCGAGAGGACAGAGGCGAAGCACTCTGTATTCCCCTAGATGGGCACCCCCACCCATCCGAGAAGGATCGGTCGGAGAAGACCGCCGACTAAGGGGGGACGAACAGGATGTTCTCCTGCAGGAGTTGGAATGGTCCGAAGGGAAGCGTTCCCTAAACTCCTGGGCTGTAGTCACGAACTGGTCCGAGAACGCAGCTCTGTGACCGCTAGCTGGCTCATCCCACAGGGGAGGGCCGCTATGAGACCCAGGAGGTGCAGGAGGTCCCGGCAGGGCCCAATTAACTGGCCAACCTGACTGGGTAAGGGAGGAAGAACCTCAGCCCTGTCCGCCCGGAGCCGAGCTCGGACTCAAGAGTCGAGCCTAGTCCCGGAGAAGCCTCACCCACTAAGGCACGAGTTCCAACGTGGCTCCGTTAAGGGAGGCCAATCTAAGCCTGGAAGGTTTTAATCAGGCCGCCATCCGGGTGGGGTTACGCCCAGACCCTTTGAAGCCGCAGAAACTGCGGAGCAGAGAACAAAGGACCTGGCCAGGAGCTCATAAGGAGACCTCTCACCTAGGAAAGGGAGGGGTCTTCCAAGAACGGATGGAACGAGGAGTAAGCATGTCCTGGAGGCCCAGGAGGAAGCCGCACGCCCCGATCTGAGGATGGAAGATCTGCAGAGGGACCAACGTGCAGAAGGATGGGCGCAAGCCCCCCATCCGTTTGAGGCCGAGAACTCCTGGACACGAACCCAGGGTCAGAAGGAGGGCCCACCACCACCTTCCTGACCACCTCTAATTAGAGGGCCAGGCAAGTGGGCTCAGCAGTCCGACGAAGAGTCTGTGGACCCCAGATCCCCGTGGAGCAACAGCTCAAAAGGGGAAACCTGTTCGCAACCCACAACAGGGCTTACCCTTAGCACCACCCAAGAGGAAGAGGTGCGGAGCCGTCTCCACGGGAGACCTGGGCAGAGCGGGGCGGGGACAGCCCCTTAGCCCGGTCACTGAGCAGGCTTGGCAGAGGAAGAGGCCAAGGGGTCTCTTGGACTCCTACTTCCCTGCTTCCTTTTGCAGGAAGACACTGGTCTGGCGACAGGCCGCCCCGCGCATGCCTGCTGGCCCTCGAGCTGGGCCGGTCGAGCCGCAGGGGTCGGGGGGCAAAGGGGCTTACGCAAAGGCTGAGGGTTGCCCTTGTCCCTCCAGGCAGGAGTGACCGAGTCCGGAGTGGCATCAGACTTCTCGGGCCCCTGGATATGTCCCTCCACTCCAGGGCCGAAGAGGTCAGTCCCCAAGAAGGGGATGTCCGCCAACTCATGCTGGGTTTCCAAGGAGAAGGAGGATATCCTCAGCCACGCCCTGCGGCGCATGGCCACTGCGGCCGCCACTGATCTGGCACAGGAGTCGCCCAGATCCAGGGCCGACTGGAGCTGCTGTTTTGCCACCGCCCTACCCTGGTCCCGAACCCGCCGGACCGTGGTCCGCAGGCCGGCTGGGAGATGAGGAAGGACCTCGTCCAGGGAGCCCAAGAGGGCGTGGGAACAGTGTGCCATCAGTGCCGCCAACCTGGCCTGACGGAGGCCTAGGGAGGACGCGGCGTAAACCTTGCGCCCGACGTAGTCCATCCTTCTGGACTCTTTGTCAAGGGGCCTATCCACATCCCTAGCATTTCCAATACATTGGAAAACATTGTCGGTGACTACCCCTTCAGTCGAGGGGTGCTCCGAGAAACCGAGCAGAGAACCGACAGGGACAGGGTACTTCCTGGCCACCCTGGCCGAAGGCGCAGTGCAGGAGGTAGGCCGCCACCAGAGCTCCAAGGCTGGGCCCATGATAGCCTCAGCCACCGGGAAGGCCTCCGAGGGAGAGCCCCTTCGGTCCAGAATCTCCGTAAGGGGTAAGGTGCCCGCTGGAACGGGCTCAAGCTGCATCCCGGTGAATTCCGAGATGAGCTGGAGCAGACCCAAAAAGGACGATGGGCTGTCGTCCACAGAATGTTCCGGGGAAGACCATGGGTCCTCCCTGCTAGGAAACATAACAGAGCCGACCTCAGGCTCCGAGTCTGCAAAAAGCTGCCGCAGGCCTGAGTCACTCTTCATTCGCCGAAGGTGGGTGGGAGTGAGGGGACCAAGAAACCTGCAGAGCAGGTCATGGCCCGGCCCGGGTTCCGCCAAGGGCGGAGGGGCAGCAAGGATTGGACGAGCAACCGGCCCTGAAGAGGGCTCCTCGACTGCCTCGAGCGGCCGTATCGTCGACTGGGCGGGCGGTCGCTTACCACGGAGAATGAATCGAGGTTGATTGATTTCGGACAACAACAGCTGCTGCCACCTAAGCTCCCTCATAATGTCGACGCCCAACGGCATCGCCACTCCTCATCTGAGGAGGGGACGAGGAAGAACGGCAGCCACTTTGACTCGGTGTCTCGACCGAGAACGCCGAGGTCTCGCGCGGAGCGGCCTAGACCGAGAGGAGGACCAAGATCGAGACCTGAATCCTCGGGGTAACCGAGGGTGGGCTTGGGAGGGAGCGGAGCGCGCCCGCTCCTCCTTCGGCTTGGAGAAAATGGCCGAGGACTGTCGACCCGAAGGTACCGGCAGAACCTCAGCCCCCACCGGGGAAACCGGCTGAGGGATTGCGGCACTAGCAGGAGACAGCCCAGATGACATGCCGAGAGGCTCAGCCACGTCGACAGGGGGTCCTGGCTGGCTGACCTGACGGAACACCGTGAGGCCAGAGGTCCAGGCCGCATCCTCAATCGGAGCCGACGGCCGGTCGAGGGGAGGGGACTTTTCCTGTCCCCGCCACGAATGAAGGGACCCTACTCGCGCACCTTGGAATTGGACCGGGGAGGTCCCCAGGGTCCCTCTCCTTCGAGGAAAGGGACCGGATGGCTTCCCTTGAGCGAAGCTGCATGAGTAAAGCCCAAGGACAGTGGGATAAGCGGCGCAACCGAGGAAGAGGGAGGTGGAGCCGCCCCCTGCCTGGCGGGATCGAGCTGCTCAGAAACAGCCAAAGCGGACGCACGACGATCCGAGGGATTTTCCGGAGCGGGAAAAACTACCGGATGTCCGAGCCCCGAACGGGCTGCACGGTCCTCCAGAGAGCTGGCTGAAAGAGCACAACAAAACTCGCAAAGCTGAGGATCATGATCCAGGTCAAGGCAGAAAACGCATGTGGAGTGCGGGTCTCTCTTGGAGGATTTAACCAGGCGCCTCCTGGGGCCGGGAAGGGAATGAGCCATCGCTGCAGTGAGGAAGAAGATCGAAATTTCAGAAAAACTTCAAACTGATTTCGAAGACCGAAATTTCCAGGAACCAGTCGAAACGCAGAGCACTAAGGAGGGAACCTGAGCTTCCAAGCGGTAAGGAAGATCTAGCGTCATGGGCCGGAGCCGAGAGTTTTACCACCCGGGTGGGTGGGAGGAGCCAGCTTGAAGACCTTTCGGCAAGATTTAAAGCGGCAAGGAACCTGCCAATAAGTGTGGATGAACAACATATCCATGTCCCTAGAACCAGTGGTTTACCACAAAATCATCTGATGCCAGCTGCGGAAGGGGAGACGTAGTCTAAAGACGTGTACTGAACAGCACTAAATGACTACCGTGAACTGCCATTACTCAATAAATGAATAAGCAGTTCTAATTTGAAATAATTTATATAAAGCTACTACTTATTTGTGAAAGCTACATGTTACGTACAGGTCTTTTGTATTTAGTCTATGTTGATGGTCAAGGCTGGTTTACCTGTGGTCAGCTTTAGCAGTTCATGCTTGGTGCTACCACTTAAAAAAAAAAAAAACAACTGCTAAACAGAATTTTTACATGTTATGAATGGAGCACTATAAATGGAAATTATGTACGCAAAATAATTCTTGATCTTCTTGGACGGAGTCTTCACCACTCATTCACACTAATGGGAGTACGCCGGAGGTACTAGGACCCAGTGGAAGCAAACTTTTTCAGGAGGGCAGGCACCGAGATGGAGCACTTAAGGGAAAGCGGTGCCTGAGCCAGGCGTGTCTTTGGTATAGACCATCGGCGTCAACCCTTCAGCACCTCAGTACCTTCTTCTCCGAGGAGGTGCAGCGTAACTAACCTAGAGAGGACTAACCTAAAAACCGGACATAAGATAGTCCAAATGACCCGTGTAATAAGGGTCAACAATAAAGTCTTCACAGCCCAGCCATTGAGGGGGTGAAGACCAGAAACAGAGAAGTGAGCTCGGGGAATGGTGGGTGGGCATGGGAATGAGTGGTAGAGACTCCGTCCAAGAAGATCAAGAATTACGGTAGGTACATAATTTCCATATCTTCCTGGACATAAAGTCTCCACCACTCATTCACACTAATGGGAGAATACCAAGCTAAATAATCCCCCAGAGACGGGCGGCAGGAGAGAAAGGAGCTCACTTTCTTAGGAGAGAAGTTCATTAAGAATTGCCCCTCCAAATGACTGATGTCATCTGGCATGGACATCCAACGCATAGTGCTTAACAAACGTATGCATGGAGCTCCATTGCAAATATCTGCAATGGGGGACATTACGGATTTCCGCCAGAGATGCCGTGACTGCTCTGGTAGAGTGAGCATACACTCTGCCTTCCAGCTTGACCTGTGCCATAGAATAGCAGTGGCGAAGGCATGCCACCAGCCACGCTGAAATGCACCTGATAGCAACAGGTTAACCTAGCCGGGTCATGCTGAAGGAAACAAACAGTTGTTGAGCCTTGCGAATTTCCTTCGTTCTATCAGGACAGAACTGCAATGCTCTTTTAACGTCCAAGGAATGAAGGGTATACTCCCCTTCATTCTGGAAGTTTGCAAAGTAGGTAGGAAGGACTAAAGATTGATTAAGATGGAATTCCAAGACAACCTTAGGCAGGAACTTAGGATAAGTCCTAAGAACTACTTTGTCCTTATGAAATACAGTATGGGGAGGGGAGTCTGTGACCAAAGTGTGTGTTTCAGAAACCCTATGAGCAGAAGTAATGGACACCAGGATGGCCATTTTCCAAGTGAGGAATTTCAACTCGCAAGTAGCCAAAGGCTTGAAAGGTTTACAAGTGAGCATGTGTAGCGCAAGGTTAATGTCCCAGGCTGCAACTGGATGTCTAATAGGACGTCTAGTAAGCAGAATCACTTTAAGAAACCTCTTAACTATGGGTAGCTGAGCCAGTGACATGGCGAGTACTGGCTCATGATATGCCGAAATGGCACAAAGATGAACTTTGACTGTGGAGTATTGTAGACCTGTGTTTGAGAGGTCTAAGAGATACTCCAAGACTTTATTCGGTGGGCAGGAAAAAGGATTCCAAGAGGATTTTGCACACCAGATAGAGAAATACTTCCATTTAGCTGTGTAGGTTTTTCTGGTGGCCAGCTTAGACACAGCCAAAAGAATATCTGAAACCCTACGAGAAACATTAAACCTATTCACTTCTATCTCCTCAGGAGCCAAGAGTGACGGTGAAGCGACCTCAAATTGGCATGGACTACTGGGCCCTGGGTCAAAAGTTCGTCTCAAAGGGAAGCAGTTTCGGGAGAGGGCGATAGTCTGTTGATCAGAGGAAACCAGCTCTGATGAGGCAATGAGAATCATTCTGCCCCCCGAGACTCCAGTTTTAGGAGCACCCTCTGAACTGGGGAAGAGAAGGAGGAAATGTGAATAGAAATCGTTTTGTCCACTGCAGCCTGACTGCATCTTGACAAAAAGTGCCAGATCCTAGATTTCTGGAGCAAAAGAGAGGCAGTGTTGAGTGGGGATGCAAAAGGTCCAGGTCTGGAGTTTCCCACTCTTCTAAGAGTGACTGCACGATGTTTGTGTCGAGAGACCACTCGTGAGGGTCTATTTCCATTCTGCTGAGACGATTCGCCAGATCATTCTGCACCCCCAGCAGGCAGATCGCCTGAATCAGTGCTTTGTGCTCCAGGCACTACTTTCACACTTTCTTCGCTTCCCTGCATAAGGGGTAAGGGTGTGTTTTGCCCTGCTTCTTGATGTAGTACGTCACTGCTTTCTTGTCCATTTGAAGGAGAATGATCTTGTGACAGAGTATGTCCTTCAAGGCTCGGACTGCATACAGGACGGCTCTCATTTCTAGAACATTTATGTGAAGTTGAGACTCGTCCTGATCCATCGACCTTGGGTGTGGAGATCCTGGCAAAGAGCTCCCCATCTGATTAGGGATACATCCGTGGTGATGGAGATCTGTGATTCTAGAGGGGCGAAGGGATAACCTTCCAGAAGGTTGTCTTCCTGAGTCCACCAGGTGAGTGGCCATTTCAGGGGTTCAGTCACCTTGATGTGAAAGGACTGTGAGTGTGTGGTCGGTGACCATTGAGTGCTGAGCATCCACTGGGTAGTCCTCATGTTAAGATGAGCCAGGGGTATGGTGAACACTGAGGATGCCATGAGACCCAGCATCTGCTGCATTGAGAGCGCTCAACTGAGTCGTTCTCCCTGATGAAGTGGGCCATCTGAAGGATGTCATTCCTTCTGCCCTCCAGAAGAAAGGCTTTTGCGCTGGAGGTATCCAGAAGGGTTCCTATGAAGAGGAGCCGTTGGCAGGGCTGTAGCTGCAACTTTCCCAAATTTAGCAGGACTCCTATGGACGTGAGGAATTTTGAAGCCATAGCCACAACTTCCTGAGTCTCTTGTCTGGAGGGACTTGCTAGGAGCCAATCGTCCAGATATGGGAACACCTGAATTCCAAGCTTCCTGCGATGCACTGCAAGAACTGCAAAGCACTTTGCAAAGACTCGAGGTGCCAAGGATAGCCCAAAGGGCAGGACTCTGAACAGATGGTGTTGACCCAATGCCACAAATCTGAGGTATTTGTGGTGGTTTGGGTGTATGAGAACATGCTGGTAGGCGTCCTGCATGTCCAGGGAAGCCAGCCAATCATTTTGATGAATCAGAGGTAAAAGAGTACCAAGTGATATCATCTTGAACTTTTCCTTGTAAAGAAATTTGTTTAACTTCTTCAGATCGAGAATTGGGCACGTGCTGCCTGTTTTCTTTGGAACTAGTAAGTAATGGGAGTAAGAACCTGTGTTCTGCTGATCCAGTGGGAATACTTCTACTGCCCTGTTGTTTAGAAGGCCTTGAATCTCGGAAGCAAGAAGGTCTGACAGAGACAGACAGTTTGGGCTGTCGTTTGGGTGGGTGATCCAGAGTGGTTTCTAAAAGGTTTAGGGAGTACCCCTCGCGGATTATCCTGAGTACCCACTTGTCTGATGTGACTGATTTCCACTGGTCATAAAACTGAGTCAGATGCCCTCCTACTGCCAAGGAAGAGTCCCCCTCGGATAGCTGAGGTGGGACTTGGGCCAGAATCTCAAAGGGTGACACTAGGCGCTTTGAGGCCCTGTGCTTTCTGCTGCGTTTTCTTTTGTGGCTGAGGGACTTGGTTTCTGTTGAAGCCCCCTTTGCCTTTACCACGAAAGGACTGATGGTTATGAAACTGCCGCCAGTTCCCGCCCCTTTGAGGGGCTGCGGATGTCGGTCTGGCCGTTTTGATAGCCATTATAGTTTTCTGTGTGGCCTCTAGCGCCTGCTTGACCCGAGTACCAAATAGGTACATACCATCAAAAGGCAAACTCGTAACTCTCTGCTGGACATCATTCGTGAATCCTGACGTGCGTAACCAAGAGTGGTGTCAGGTGCATATATCAGCAGCTGCTGCTCTGGAAGCAGTGTCAAAGGCAGAGGCTTTAAGCTGCTGATTATTGGATTCAATGCCTCTAATAATGGTCTAAAGGAGCTCTGCGTTAACTTCCGAATTTGGGAGAGCTTCTACCGTGGCCTTGAGCGAATGCCAGAGTGTATACTCATACTGAGAGAAATAACCTTGGTAGCTTGCAATACACATGCCAAGGGTGGAAACAGCAAAGACACGCTTTCCCAAAGTGTCGATTTTGTGAGATTCCTTGTTTATTGGACATGCCATAGATTCTTGAGGAAGAACGGCCCTGCCATTCTCTGCCAGGACAACTATGGCATCGGCACAGGCTCGCAAGGCCAGAATGGGATGATCCTTGGGAGGGGCATGTTTCCTATCTATGGACTTCGCCACAGAGGGAATAAGCGCCAGATTATCCCACACCATTTGTGAGAGTCTCAAAAGAGGGTTGCACAGGAGGATTCAATTCCACAGGAATGTCCGGAACATGCAGGTACTGCAGACGCAGTGATTTCCCAGGATTGATCTCTGAAGTCTGGAGAGAGAGAGAATGGTATTCACATTTTTAAGCAGAGACTTAATGGTAAGGTCCTCAACCAGAGGCTCTGCTGTAAGAGAAGGTTTATTTACCACCCCTAGGGAGAATCTTCGTCAAAGTCGTCACCCAATCGAAGATCTGGATCAGGCTCAAAATCATCTATTAATCCCGGAGGAACAGAATACATAGGAAAGTGTGGAAGAGTAGGAGGAGCTCCGCGAATCAGAGACAAAAACCACGGTGCCTGAAGGCACTCCTGGTACCACAACGGAAGGCAGCACCGAGAATGCCAGCACCAGGGGAGCAGGTGCCGCACCCGGCGCTGCTGAACCAGAAGTTCCCAGCCCCCTACCTGCGGAGGAAAGTCTGAGAAATTCAGCAGGAGATAAAGGCACCAGTGTAGACCCCTGCACCACAGCCATATGAGAGGGAAAAACACCAGAGTGCAGCATCACAGCACTGGAGAGGGCGCCGCATGACTAGGAAGCCCCAACCGCTCTACCGGCAGGTCTGAAACCGATAGGCCCAAAGGCCCAGGAGATGAACTCACCGACTCAGACAGATGGGACAACCGCCAAACCCACTGCTCCATAAGAACAGCCCAATGGTGAAACTGCTCACCGGAGGACCCCCCACAGGGTGCGGGAAGGGACTCCAGAGTTGAGGATGCCAGTAACCAGGAAAAGGGGTCGGAGGAGACCCCGGTAGAGATGGAGTCATGCCCCTGCCACCAGTAACGGACGATCAACGCGCAGACATACCAGAAGGGGACCTTGAGCAGTACCTTTTCTTTTTCGACCAGGAAGCTGAAGAAGAACTCGAGGTTCAACGATGCAAAGTCCTCGATGAAGACTGAGAATGGGACTGCTTTTTTTTGTGCTTTCAGGAGGACCGCCCATCCCCCCGAGCACTGGACGACTGCCTGTAATCAGACCCCCTCCATAGAGGGCGGCAAACCAGACCCAGCCCTGCTGACAACACAGCTTTCATGCGAAGTCTCCCTACTGTCACCTGCCCCATTCATGGTCAACTCCATCAAAGGAGGGCTGAAGACTTCTTCACGAAAATAGTGAACTTTTTTTTTTTTAACTGAATAATAAAACAATATAGAGGATAATGTATGGTCTACAAGAAAAAATTACTCACCTTAGTAATGTTGTTTCTTCTAATGGAGTCTTGCTGTATTCTGACAATAGCAGTGAGTCCCAACCTTCGAACTGCCCCGGAGATGAAAGAGTTAACTTTCCATGCCAGGCATGGAACGCTGAGCTCAAGCTCGGTTGAGACTCTGTCTGTTGCTGTTTTAACTCAAACCGTCAGATCTTTACGAGCTAAACTCACTGATGTCCTGTGTGGAAACTGTAAACCTACACTAGCCAACTGGCTACTAAATATAACAACAGATTTTTTGGTCCCAAAACAAAGACTCAAGTCAGGAAACCCAAAAAATGAAATAAACACAACACCCACTCACCCAAAGAAAAGAGGGTGATAATAAAAATGTGGGGCACCTCCTGAGTGCCAACACTGCTACTGCCCTCCCACATCCCAAAAACAAAGGTTCTGAGAGGGGAAGGCAGGGGGGAGGTCAGAATACAGCAAGACTCCATTAGAAGAAACAACATTACTAAGGTGAGTAATTTTTTCTTCAAACAACATGAAGTCTTGCTGTATTCTGACAATAGCAGACTATCAAGCAGTACCTCCATGGAGGAGGGACAGAACCTACTTAGGAAATAGGCTCTGAAGCACAGCTGTGCCAAACCGAGCATCACTCCTAGCCTGGATATCCAGAGAGTAATGCTTGGTAAAAGTGTGAACTGTTTTCCAGGTAGCTGCTTGACATATCTCTAAGATAGGAAGAAAAAATTACTCACCTTAGTAATGTTGTTTCTTCTCATGGAGTCTTGCTATATTCTGACATATGCAGTGAGTCCCAACCTTCGAACTGCCCCGGAGATGAAAGTTATCTTTCCATGCCAGGCATGGAATGCTGAGCTCGAGCTCGGTTGAGACTCTGTCTGTTGTTCTTCAAATTCAAACCGTCAGATTCTTTACTCCGCCTCACTGAACAGTCGCTCCGGAGATTTCTCCTGCTGCTCGGTTCAATTTGTCGGTTAAAGTACCGCTTTTCTCGGTTTTCGACCGAATTTAAACCGTAACCGGAAGAGGAGTATGAGGAAAGTGAATGTGGATTTGAAAGTCTGGATGTGCCCATTGACCCGGACATCTCCCCAGACAGACCTTCAGAGGTTTCTCCTCCTAGGCTTTCTGAGTCCCCCTCCCATTTCATGTTTTATAAAAAAGTGGCTGAAACCCTCCAGCTTCCAATGGAAGAAGCTGTGGATGACCAGGAGGAGCCTGAATATGTGGAAATCATGGATATCCCAGAGTCTAGGAGGCTGTCTACTCCCTTGCACAAATCTTTTGGGAAACAGACATCTAAGATTTTGAAGACTCCTAACACTATACCTCCTGTGGATAAGAGAATGGACAAGAGGTATACATTGTCAGGCTCTGACACGGAGTTCCTTACACAACAATGCAGCCATGTTGGGGTAGTGCAGGCTGCAGCCTGTGATAAGGCAAACATTCCCTTGGCTTCACACCCCCCGGACAAGGACTCCAGGAGGATTGATGCCATGGCAAAGAAAGTGCCTCTGAAGGATTTGCAGGTGGAAAGGATCTGGTTCTCATCTTTGGAAATTTTTTTGAAGCTGAGAACCAGTCCCTGGCTTACTACTTCCAGGACCCATTTGTCTGACATTAAAGACTTCCAGTCCTGGACAAAGTAAGCCAGCCTGCCCTCTACAGGTGGTGGAGAATCGGCCCTGGCAAACCCATCAGGGTGCCTGTTTGGCAGGGGGTTTAGGCTGAAGGGTGGAAGCAGGTCTGCTTGTACCCCTTCTGCCTCTCCCTCTAAAGAACCCCCTCTGAGCATAGGTAGAAGAGGAGGCCTGGGCTTGGTAGAAAGGCCTATGAAAATGCCTGCCCCTGCCCCGGGATGCTGCCTCTGAGGAGTGGCTTGCCTGTCCTTGGCCTGAGCACTCCTATAGGTGGTCCTGTATTCATCCATTTTCTTCATGTAGTTCTCTGTTTGCATCCCAAACAGAGAATTACCCACAACAGGAAAATCCATGGCCTTAGTCTGGGTATCCTGAGACAGGCTAGTACATCTGAGCCAAGCCATCCTACGAAGGGCCACAGATGTAGCCATGACTCTAGATGAAACATCACTGGAGTCCATAGCAGCATGGAATTGCACCTTGGATGCCTCAATACCATCAGCAGCCCCTGCTCCAGCTCCTTGGCAAGCTGGCCAGGGACCTGTTTAGCTAAAGCCATGACAGTGTCCCATCTAGATTTCTAATATCTAGCTGTATAAGCCATATAATTGGCCTGCCTGAGTCCCAGGGATGCTGCCATGTACTGTTTCTTTGCCATGGCATCAATCCTCCTGGAGTCCTTATCTGGGGGGTGTGAAGCCAAGGGTATATTAGCCTTATCACAGGCTGCAGCCTGCACTATCCCAACATGGCTGCGTTGCTGGGTAAGGAACTCTGTATCTGAGCCTGACAGAGTATACCTCTTGTCCATTCTTTTATCCACAGGAGGTATAGAATTAGGAGTCTTTAAAATCTTAAATGTCTGTTTCCCAAAAGACTTGTGTAAGGGAATAGACAACCTCCTGGACTCTGGGATATCCATCATTTCCACATAGTCAGGCTCCTCCTGGTCATCCACAGCTTCTTCCATAGGAAGCTGAAGGGTTTCGCCACTTTCTTGTAAACATGAAATGAGAGGGGACTCAGAAAGCCTAGGAGGAGACACTCCTGAAGGTCTGTCTGGGGAGCTGTCCGGGTCAATGGGCACATCCAGACTTTCATAATCACATTCACTTTCCTCATACTCTCCTTCCTCCTCCTCTGGTTCATAAAATTCTTCCAAATCATAAGCCGGAACCGGTGGAACCGGCCGAACCGAGTGCCTTCCTGATGGTGCCGGTTCGGTCGGAGCCGGGGAAAGCGACTGCATAATTTTTATCACTTTGGCTATTTCATCAGTGGTTGGAGAAGAAACTTTTGGATCCACACCAGCTGATTTTTCCCTTCTTGTTCTCTTAACCGGAACAGACTCCTCGGAATCGGTTCTCCTTTTGCCCTGGTCAGAGGGCACTCCTTCTGGTTCGGTTTGAACCGAACCGGGCTGGCCATCCGGGTCAGCGGACTTTTTGGCCTCCCTTTCCCTGAGCCTACCAACTCTCTTTTCTAGGGTAGCTGCAGGAAAATTTTTACAAATCTGGCAGTCTGAATCGAGGTGGTCAAACCCCAGACAATAAACACAGGTGGTGTGGGGGTCAGCCTTAGCAAAGACTTCCCCACACACACTACAGTGTTGAAACCCAGTGGGCCCGGTTTTTCTTTTGGGTTTCTCAGACATGGTGCCAGTCCTAACAAAACTTACCCTTTTAATGGCAATCCGCCAGGCAAGACACTCTTATCGGTTCCTGACCGTGTTACGGGTCGTGGAAAACCGTAGTAAAATCCGTTTTTTTTAGAACCGATAAGAACCAGTAACCACACTCTGAAAGTAGAAATAAAGATTTTAAACAACCTGATCGGTTCAAACCGAACCGATGAAACGTTTACAAGGTCCACACAGAAAGAAAATCAAAATAAACCTATCTAGTACTCACGAATACCACAGACAGAGACTGAACTGACAGGTTGCGGTTTAAATTCGGTTGGAAACCGAGAAAAACGGACTTTAACTGACAAATTGAACCGAGCAAAGGAGAAATCTCTGGAGCAACTGTTCAGTGAGGCGGAGTAAAGAATCTGATGGTTTGAGTTTAAACATCAACAGACAGAGTCTCAACCGAGCTCGAGCTCAGCATTCCATGCCTGGCATGGAAAGTTAACTCTTTCATCTCCGGGGCAGTTCGAAGGTTGGGACTCACTGCTATTGTCAGAATACAGCAAGACTTCATGTTGTCTGAATTAATAACAAGGATTTGTACGCATCACCATGGCAACCTCGAGATGCCTACATATGCATGTTATTAATTGTAGACCATACACTTTTTTTTATAGTGTATGGTCTACAAACCGATGTAAAAAAACAACATTTTGCCACCTACTTTTGTCATTTTTCCTTCTGAGCTGCTCGCTCTTCTAACCTCAGCCGCTTCCTGATCGGGTTGGGCAGTGTGATGCGCATGTGTGAAGGCGTTCGTTACTGTTATACTGCAGTAACTACGTAGCTAGTGCAGCACGATGACTTAGCTACTACAGCATCACAACGCTATTATAAGGATGGATTTCCATCCCTAATAGCGTTCCACCATACACTATAATAAAACAATAATCTAATCAAATTTTTAAAAAGGAACAACAAAGGAGCGCCTGTCATCTCCTGGGGAAGGGTGTAGCAGAGAATCAAGGCCACTACAACAAACACTCTCTCTCCAGACAATTGTTAAGTGGGATCACGGCACCGATAAGAGGTCTGCCTCCACTGACTGGAGGGTACGACCAGGAGCGTATGGCACCAGGAGGTCTTTCAGGTAGCCCAGACCCAGACTGTGCAAGGTCATGTGTGTCAACAAGCAAACTTTGAAATTGTAGTGCCACCGTACTGGCAGCCATTGAAGACTGCTGAGAACTAGCATGATGTGCTTGAACCAGGGGACTTCCAGCAACCAGCCGGACTGCCACATTCTGAACCAGCTGGAGGCAGCATATCAGCCTCTCCGATAATCCAAGGTAGACAGCGGTACAGCAGTCCATCCTCCCCATGACTAAATCATGCACCAGTGCTGCCAGATTTGATGGTTCATGACAGGGCTTGATCCAGGTGATGTTTTGCAGATGACAGAAGCCACTGCGGACAACAGCCAACACCTGCTGTTCTAATACCAGCCTGGAATCCACAATGACCCTGAGATTCCTCACCCAATCTGCAGCATGAAGAGCAATGCCATCCAATGAAGGAAGAACGGTGCTGCTGCTTGTTGGCTGCCTATCCTGCCAAGAGTGAGACTGTCTGATACCATAACATTCATTCAGAGAGAAGTAGTGGTCATAAACAGACTCACTGAAAAAGCAAATGCCTTTACAGGTGCCCTACCCTACACAACAGTCTGCAAGTGGACTGATCGTCGAGCAAGGTAGAGCAGAGAGGAGCTTGTAGATCTGAAACTGACTGAGGGTTACCTGAAATACATACATTTTGGAAAAACACATTGTGAAAAACAAAATAAACAACAAACTAGGAAACTCAAAGTCCTACGCAGGCGAAACCTGAAGTCCCACTGGTCCCCCCCCACCATGAGGAGGGCTATCAACAACAAGAAAAAGGAAACTGAAGAAATTTGAGCTGGCACCTTTTTATGCTATCAGTGCACATAGTGCCACATTTGGTGCCCCGTGCATAGTGTGTGCCGGCCGCAAACGTTCTAGCCTCCATGGGGTCCAAGGGCCCCTCCGACCTTAAGACCAAAGAGTGGGGCTCTATGGAAGATTTTCTCCACATACACTTTATCCTCCCTATGTCTGGGAGGGAAGGGCAGCTCATCAGCCCAGTCCCCCACCCACCTCCAGCTACCGCCTGCCCTGGCCCTTGGCTGGTCATGGAGTTTCCCATGAGCTTCCCCCTCATGGCAGGGGCGAGAGGGAGGCCATCCCAGCAATTAACAAATCTGAGGCGGACCAAGTTCTGTGACCCAGTGGCAGTGTGGGTGCGGCACGGCTGTGCTGTGCTCCATTAAGCCCCTTCGATGCTGTTTTTCATACATTTTGTCCCCACTCGCCTGCAAAGTGCTGTGCTTGTTCATGGAGGTGGACCCGCCCGATGTGTCTCTGCAGTTCCCTCCTGTACATCCCTCACCAGCACTGCTCCACCCCCTGACCTCCATCTGGGGGCAGCCTAAGCCAGGCTGACATACCTCCCTTCGCCAGAATAGGACAGCAGTCTCTCAGACGCTCGATCCTCTCCCTCCCCGGTCAACCTCCTGCAACCCGAGTCCCTTCCCAAACCCGGGTCGCTGGCATAGGAAAAGTTAAGGCGTGAGGCGCCTCAGCCCTCTGCACCATAGGGTCGAATGAGTCTTTAAAGATTTTGATGAATAAACTGCAGCAGTAAGGCTGTCTCTCTGCCCCTCACAGATAAAAGCACTTATTACAAAACTAGCTACACAAAAATGAAATGTATAGTTAAGGACACAGCTCACTAACATCAGACCCAGAAAAACTCACAACCATGGAGTTCTACTGCAGTGTGTGCAGTCCTATTGTTACCTACCAGCTGATTATTGCAGACAGCGAGGTCAGATACTTTCCCCCAGTTTACTGTCACGACATCAAAACAACGCTCTGGCTCCCAGCCATACACCCGCAAGGAATCCTGGGAGCCGCTATAAAGACAGCAGCCATCAGAGTTAAAGACAATAGTCCTGGTGGAAAAAAAGAGAAGGATGAAAAAAAAACCCCTCAAAAAACTAGCTTCATGTTAGGATTTAGCAACATATCCCACTTAGATGTTTTTCTTCATTTGGGTTATTACTTATCAGTGCGATATGGGGCATTAAAGCATACCTAATCTCTTAATTTTTTCTGTGGGGGGGGGTTCTGCTTGCCTTGAAAGAGACAGCTTATCTGGTGTAGAATCCCCCATTCAGAGGATCTTTAATTTTCTGCTATTTTTAAAATAGCCCCATTGCCACTAATGGGTTAACATCAGAGTGAGTCCACCATTTGTACGGTGCAAGTGTCTGCATGTGTGCATAACAGACAAGTGAGATGAAAGACGAGAAGCAAACTGATACACACCTGACCGCACTGATCTCCCCTTCTGTGCAGCTCACCATCTGAAACTTTTCCAAGTCCCAAAACTTTATTGTCCTTAAAATAGATAAAAACATTAAATAATTAACAGTATCGGTGACTGCATTCATCACCAGACAAAACACCATCCATTCCAGTTACAGGAATATCCTAAGCATGCAAGACCTAGAGTTCGTATCTTTACCTGTCTGAGCTGCCCGAGGCCAGCAGATACTCATTAGGGTGGAACTCCACGACATTCACTGGTCCTGTGTGCGCCGTAAACTCAGTCATCATCTTCCCCGCAGTCAGGTCCCAAAGCTGAGACAAAAAATATAGAACAAAAAAAAATGGAAAGAAAAAACTAATTTCAGGGTCACCGTGGGGTTCAGAGCACATCATAAAACACAAGAGCATTCTAAATGGAGACAATGAATTCCATTCTCAGTCACTGCAAGCATAAAATGAGTGAGAAAGAGCAGTTACCAGTAAAAGGAGATCTTCAAAAGACTCTCCTCCACTGGACCATACCTTTAGAACTGTAAGCTGTCAGCATCATGACCATTTATAAAAGTTTTGCTAGCTGGAGGCCACCCATGATGACGTGCAACTTCGGCTCCTATAAAACATGGGCATCCCCCTGGTTCCTCAGTTCCACACCAGAGGCAAGCTCGGAGGGCATCTTACAATAAGGAACCAGGAGACAAGACCAGTACCAGGCACACAAGGGGAGACATAAGACTGGGCAAGAGGCACTTCTGAACACCTCCAGACAAGGCAGTGCAAAACTGCCAGCAAATACCTCAGTAACAGAGAAAGAGGGAAGGAGCATGGGTGCACTATGGCCCAATGGAGAAGGTTCTCTCAATGATCTAGTGTTACTGGTAAGTTACTGCTCTGTCTTCACTGAGCATATCTCCTCCATTGGGCCATGCCTGTGGAACGATTCTCAAGCAGTACATAAGGTACTCAGGGAGGATGACAAAGTCTAATACGCAATCAGGACAGAAGGCCTTGCGGAATGGCAAGCCCAGAGACAAGCACATCTCCTGGAGATGACACCTAGACTGCAATGCTTAGTGAAAGCGTACACAGTGCTACATGTGGCAGGAGCACACATCAGCTGCAAAAACATTCTGAAAGCAGGCAACAGAAGTGGCCATACCACTTGTAGGGTGGCCATGCACAGCACCACTGAGGTGTTTACCATACTTCTTGTAACAGAACCCAACACAGTGAGCTAGCCATTTGGACAGGCATGGTTAAGTCACAGGGGGGGCCCTCTTTCCCAGGGTACAGCAAGTGTATGGAGCAATGCCTCACCTCTGTTAGCATGTTCTGGAAAGGAGAAATTCCATCATACTTACTGTAGCTTCCTTTTCTGTTACTGTAGCTCCAACCTTGTAAATGGGAAAGGTAGTTAATACATATGGGTAATGTGCTCCCCCCTTGCAGGTTTCCTCTGACCTGTTGTGAAGGACTTTGCTGTTGCTATCAAAGCTACAACTCTGACCTGCAGGAGAAACGCTTTCTCCTGTAGGGTGTTTAGCTCTGTTCCTATGAAGTCCAGTACATGAACAGGTTCTAACTGGGACTTCTGCAGGTTTATTAAGCATTAGAAAATGGGCTAGATACTAGCGTTAATTTCATTGGCTGAAAGCCTTCACATGGGGGTACATTAAGTATTGATAGACGCCCGCTTCGAAAGATGTGCCAATTCGAGCTGCCCCATTACCATAAAATATCTTTGGGCACCCTGAGTTGGCATCTGTCGAGCCGCCATTTTTTTTCCCTCGCTAAGTGACACAGATATATTGTACTACCATCCCCCACCTGCCGTGGAACTGTAGACGTTAAAAAGTAATCAAACAAAACTGTTACTTAACTCCTCTGTCCGTTGCTGTCACCTATAAAGTCTTTTGTCGCTCTAACTCTTACGGCTTTCACCCTCGGTCGCGCATTTTCTGACTCTGCACTTCCTGGTTATGCGATGCAGGGTCACGCAGGTTACGTGACAGCCTTGACCCTGCATCGCACTAACCAGGAAGTGCAGAGTCAGAAAATGCGGCGACCAAGGGTGAAAGCCGTAGGAGTTAGAGCGATGAAAGACTTTGTAGGGGACAGCAACGGACAGAGAAGTGAAGTAAGAGTTTTGTTTGATTACTTTTCAACCTCTACACTACCTCGGCAGCTGGGGGACGGTGGTACAATATATCTGTGTCGCTTTGGAAGTGGCAGACGATAAGTAGAAGGGAATGGCTGGGGGGGGTGCAACAGCAGATGGAACAGCACAAAATTAGAGGGACTATTTCATCAAAACTATGTATTTTTTTAATCTTTGTCTTTATTTACAAACGAATTTCTTCTTTTTTCTTAGCACTTAATTAAAATTTACAACAATGCCCATTTTCTAAACGCAATAATGCCCTCCAGGGTGGGCGGTATGGGCAATACCGCCCACCCTGTCGAGCATTATTGCTTAATTAGAGACTCCAAAGTGCTTTTTACAGTCTGATTGAGTGCCCGGTGTCCCGTTCGATCTTCCCTCAGACTAGCCAGTTATCCAGGTATGGAAAAACTGCAACACCTTGTCTTCTCAGGTGTGCTGCCACCTCAAGCCAAGCACTTTGTGAATACCCCATGCTAAGGTGAGAACAAAGTGGAGAGCTGTGAACTGCTACTGGCAGTTCCATAGCTTGAACCTGATATCTTCTGTGTGAAGGCCTGACTAGGATATG
The DNA here is from genome assembly GCA_016271365.2 of Neoceratodus forsteri. Taxonomy (NCBI): domain Eukaryota; kingdom Metazoa; phylum Chordata; order Ceratodontiformes; family Ceratodontidae; genus Neoceratodus; species Neoceratodus forsteri. Next base: position 1,055,370,136 of record CM028130.1, on the reverse strand, counting down.
AAAATATGCATCTTTTAAATTCAGTGATCCCAGCCAGTGTCCAAACTGCAGGGATGGCATCACTGTTCTTAGTGTGACATCTTTTTTTTTTTTTGCATTATATTTTTATTGTTTTTTCCAAGTACAGTACATACAGGTCTTGTGAAAAAACAAAAAGCTGTAGTGTACCAACTAGTCATTCAAGTAATGTACATAATTACTTCATATTAAGTTATTACAGTTTATAGTACATTGTAAAAAATCAGTTGTCGCCCTAGTACTGTTTAAAAAACATGACTTGTAAAGGATATTCCCTAGTACTGAAGAATACTAATTGCTACAGTTCTTCTTAACATACTTGATAACAAGAGTAATGTTTTACATAAAAATAAAAACATTTAAACAAACAAAATGTGCCTTGTTCTGAGCAATCTCTGAATAAAAAGATAATTTATCCAGTATACTATTGCATCCTAAAAAGGAGATACCAGGTGAAGCAAGCAGGGTTATTATCCAAAGCACAGATAAGGGGATAGTTGTGGGGCTTCAAAACTCCAGGAGCCAGGCACATAAGGCACCCTATGTCTCCTCTAAGTTAGCCATCCTTCTCTTAAGATGGTTGCTTCTCCCATCGATAATGTCCCTAAGAAAGGCTCCCAGACCATCAGGAATCTCTCCTCTGACCCCTTAAGCACATAAGTCAACCTGTCCACAGCCAGTGCTCGGAGGGTCAGGTTTTTCCATTGTTCTACTGTGGGAACATTCTGAGATATCCATAAATTTTGTATGCTCTGTCGGGCTACTACCAACAGGACCCTTATGCGCCTATGATATAGGTCCCAATCTTCGCCCTCCTGAGGATTAACCCCTAGAAGTAGGGAGCAAGGGGAGAACTCTACAATATGGCCCTCTATTTTAGCTATCTCAGCAGCCACTCCCTTCCAATATCTCTGTATCCCTAGACAATGCCAGTAATAGTACATCAAGGTACCCCTGGCCTTACCACATTTCGAGCAAGTGAGAGAAATCCCTGGATCGAATTTACTCACCACACTAGGTGGATAGTATAGCCTGTGGAGAAACTTAAATTGCATTTCTTTAAATTTGTTAGTAGTCCCATGTGGGATCCTAACAACATTTCCCAATTAGAATCTGTAATTGCCATCCCGAGATCTTGTTCCCACCACATTTTGGTTTTCTGGGATTCACCCTGAAAAAAGGCCCTATCCAACTTTGCTGCCCTGCCTATAAGCCCTTTCTCATAATGCACTGCTCCCAGTATCTCTTTTTCAACCAGGGATGTATTTGAGGCAGTCTCCTCGTCTATTAAGGCTCTTCCAATAATTTCGAACTTGAAGGTACCTATAGTAGTGTGATGCTGGGATACCCAATCCTCTCTGTAGATCTTGGAATGTATAGAGTCTATCTCTATTGGTGAGATCTCACACACACCTCACCCCCTCTCCTGCCATGTTACAAAGCCTTCGTCCTCTAGTCCAGGTAAGAATTCTGGGTTACCTATTACTGGAACCAGGATGGTAAGTATTATCCCCTTCCCCTCCCAGTCTTTCCTTGATGTTACTCCAGGCCTCCAAGCTACTAACAACCATGGGATTAGGATGCCGTACACGTCTATAGGCCTGCAGGCCTTTTATTCCTAAATAATCGGACAGGCGGCCCCTGCAGCCCTCCTTCTCCAAGTTCAACCACTGAGCAGCTGCTCCCTTGTTAACCCAGTTGTGAACATATCTATATTGGGTTGCTAAATAATACAGTTTAATATCAGGGAAGTTTAGACCCCCTAATTCATTACTGACTTTCAACTTTGAGACTTATTCTCGGCTTTTTCCCTTGCCAGATGAACTGCCCAAACCCCTTTTCCAAATTTTTTATATCACTATTCTTTAGGCCCATAGGCATCATCTGTAATACATACAGTACTCGGGGGAGTGTGTTCATCTTTAGGACATTTATTTTGCCCAGCCAAGACAGGGGAAGAGCCTGCCATCTTTGGAAGTCTCTCAGGATTGTATGTGTAAGGGGCGTGTAATTTAGTGCATAAAAACAATTCCCTAATATCTTGACCCACTTTTACTCCTAAGTATGTTATAGCTTTCTGAACTTTTCTAAGCCCCCAAGCATTTTGCACAGCCCCTCCGCTCCCCTCCCCAGGTACATTATTTCAGATTTATTAATATTCAACTTATAACCCAAGAAGGCTGCAAAAGAGTCCACTATTTGTAAGACTGCAGGGATTGATTGGTCCAGATTCATAAGAAAGAGGAGGATATCATCCGCATGAAGGGTAATGGTATGCCTCTGACCCCATTTACCCTGAACGCCCTGAATTTGTTGTTCCTCCCTAATTTTAATCGATAAGGGCTCTGCAGCATTTGCAAATAGGAGGGGGGAGAGGTGACAGCCCTGCCGCATGCCCCTCTCAAGTCGAAACTCCTCTGAAGTCATTGCATTAACTAAGATCCTCGCCGTTGGGTTCCTATAGAAAGCTTTTACTAATTGGATATATTTTCCCCCAGTCCGAATTTCCCCAACATTTTAAACATATAATCCCATTCAATCCGGTCAAATGCTCTTTCTGTGTCCATGGAGAGGATACACGCCCGCCCTGGATTCCTAAATCCCCACCACACCACATTCAGAAGCTTCCTCATATTGTGTTAGGACATTCTACCTTGTACAAACCCCGTTTGATCCGGATTTATTATGCAGGGCAAAAACTTATCTAGTCTCAAGGCCAGAACATTCGTCATGATTTTACAATTCATGTTCAGTAAAGAAATGGGCCTATACGAAGAACATTCCTGCGGGTCCTTATTCGGCTTGAGGAGCACATAAATGGTAGCCTCGCAGCATGACTTAGGCAGTCCCCCTTCGCCCATAAACCGTTCCAACACTTGACGAAGGGGTTCTGCCACCTCCTGCCTAAGTTCTTTATAGTATTCAGCCCCAAAGCCATCTGGGCCTGCAGCCTTTCCCCTTTTAAGTGACCCTATGGCTTTAAGTATCTCCTCTTTAGTAATCGTGCCAAGGGAGGTTCTCTGATCTTCTGTCAAAGTTGAGAATGGCAGCCCCTCTATAAACATGTCCATTAGATGGTCTGTCCCCTTACATTCGGCTGTATATAGTGTATTATAGAATTCTTGGAACCTTTTCCTTATGAGCGCCTCAGCCTGGAGGGCCACTCCCCTTTTATCTTTTATAGACAGTATTTTTTTTTTAGTTGTCTTGCCCCCTTTGATTAAATTTACCAGTAATGGCCTTGGCTTGTTGCCCCACTCATATAATCGCTGTCTCGCATACATATATCTAAATCTGGCGTCTGCCGTGAGGCATTCATTTAATGCCTCCCGGGCCACCTGTAAGTCCTTCAATGCCTGGCCTCCACCCTCCTTGATAACCCTCTGTTCCAACATTTGAATTTTACTTTCTATTGCCTCCCTTCGTTTTTGCTTCTCTTTTTTTTAGTTTTGCGTATAGCCAATAATTACCCCTGCATATATGCTTTACTGGCTTCCCAATATATTCCCTCATCCTCCACTGTACCCTGATTCGTTTCCTGGTAAATTTTCCATTGGCCCTTTAAGCATTCTCTGAAGTCTTTCCTCATCATAAGATAGCTTGGAAATCTCCAGCCATCCCTCCTTCACTCTTGTTGACCCAAGGTCATTTCCAGGCAAACCATCGCATGGTCCGATAGTAAAATGGGGCTGTGTTCCACCTTAGTCACCTGGGTATATCCATGCCCGGGGATGTACAAATAGTCCAAACGGGACCATGTAGCATGGGGATGGTAATAAAAAGTATATCTGTGGGCACCTGGCTTGGCTGTACGCCATACATCTATCAAATCCAGTTCTACCAAGCCCAACAACCATTGCTAAACTGCTACTACCTCCCTACGCCTGGTCCCAGAGTAGTCTAGTTTTGGGTCCGCTACGTAATTGAAATCCCCAGTATGAGATGAGGAAACTGCTCCCACACCATTGTATCTAATATCTGTTGATAAAAGGTTTGGTCTAGCATCGCTGGTGCATCTATGTTTCCCAGGGTTAGAGTTTGAACATTGACCTCCCCCACCACAAAGATACATTGTCCTTCCAATGGATCCTTAACCATACGGTGTACAACTAATGGGAACCACTTCTAATGAGGATCGCCACCCTTCTCTTATGGGAGCTGTATGAGGAGGCAAAGCAAGCCCGCACCCACCCTCCCACTAACTTGGTATGCTTTTTTGGCGTCAGATGCATCTCTTGCAACATGGCCACATCTGCGCCTCTGTGCTTCAGCACCGTGGGAACTTTGGCTCACTTTGCTGGGGAGGAAAACCCCTTAACATTCCATGACACAATTACAGCATTAGGGGTCCTATCCATGTTGCCTTCTATTTGAAACTCCCCTCTTTCCCCTGTTGTCGCTTTCAGTGCTCTTCTCTGTATAAATATCTCTTCTGCTTTTGGTCTCTGACAAGGCATAAAAAATAACACGCAGCAATTGCACATTTAAACTTGTGCTGAAAACAGTAATACTGAACATGAACATTTAAAACATTTCCCTCTATAACCTCCTCGCTCCCCAACTTGACCACCCGACCTCCTGTTGTTTCCTTCTATATGTAGTGATTGACATGGAACTTTGTAAATGAGCAGTCCCTGCTCAAAGGTATTTGTAATCCTAGAGTTTACTAAAATAAAAAAATAAAAAAGTTCTTATTCCCTCTGTCATTCCTTCTTATAGTCTGTGAAATTGATCCCTACGCCCCCTTCCCTCCGCATCAACTTTAACATATCCATTATCCGTTTGTTTTAAACCCATTTTCTACTGCTGTCTAGAACATATAAAGTCCTATTGGGCCTGGTGCCCCATGAGTAACCAGGTATGTGCTGCCAGATTCGCTCTTCAGTAGTAGCAGCTTTCAGATATGACCCAGAAAAAGAGCCTCCTCATTCCCCAGTGGTCGCGCAACCTCCGTCTAGCCCATGTCTCTCCCCCCACCCCGGACAGTATCTCATATATTCATAGTAACGTTTGTTGTTTTGTTTGTTTTTCAAAAAAATGTCAGATCTGGACCTTCAGTTCTTGCAAGAGTCCACGATTCCTCCATACTTGTGTACAGTGCCATTTGTATAGTTTATGCATTCCCTTTCAACAAGCCAAAGTATAGTAGCCTTCATGAAAGTGCCTCCATTGCTACGCAATGGACAGTTCTGTAGAATTGGAAGTGTCCACATTGTAAGCACTGTCCTGTTGAACCCTTTCTCCCCCAACCCCAGGCATCAAAAATCATGAGGAGACAAGGAAGTCTTGAGAATTTTTAAATTATTCCCCAGGTACTCACGGGGCTGCTTCAGCCATTCTTTTTATGTTTCCTGTCCCATTCGGTGATATACGCCTGTAGCTTGTTCGGCTCCCAGAAGGAAAACATGGTGCCTTCCCAACGGACTTTAACCACCGCCGGATACACCATGAAAAATTCTAGGCCTCGTTCCCTCAGTTGATCCATCATGGCGTTGAACTACTGTCGTTTGTGCTGCATTCGAAGAGGGAGATCCAGGTGCAACGTGAGCTTGTTGCCCTCGAAGGTGAGCTACTTTAAATTTTTATATGCGGTCATGAGAGCCTGCCGGTCAGGGTAGTGGTGCAGGCAAAAGATTACTTGGCGTGGAGGTTGATCTGCCAGCGGTCTAAGGGCAAGCGCCTGGTTTACCCGCTCAATTTTTCAGTCTTCCAGCTTTCGAGGTAAAATTTAACAACTTGGGCAGGGTAACCACGCAAAACTCCAGGAGGTTTCCCTTCTCTGCTCCCTCTGGTAAGCCTCGGATACACAAGTTATTGCGTCTACTGTAATTCTTCTGATAATCCAATGCATCCTTCAGTTCTTCTATTTCCTTCTACATTTTTGCAATTTTATCAGGGACTTCTTTTGTTGTGTCCTCTAAATCAGAAATGTGTTGTTCAGCCTCCTGTATGCGACCTGCCTGCTCTTTAACTTCACTAGTGAGCCCAGCAATGGATTTCTCCACTTTCTCCAAGCGCAGAGTGAGGTCTGCCAGCACTTGATCAGAGACTGAGCGGCTGATTAAGGAGAGCTCCGAAGCAGAGAACGAGATGGGGCCTATTCCAGCACCAACCACATGGTCTTCCCTGCAGTTCTTTCTAATTTCTTGCTACCTTGCCGCGACAAGCTTTCTGGTTCAGGTAATTCGTCTACAAGTGTGTATATTTGGCAACTATTGAGACAAAATGTTGAACTTTGCAGCAAGAAAAATAAGTTTAATTAGCTTTGTGATGTGGAGCTCTGGAGAGTTGCAACCTTCACCTTAGCTGCTAATTAGCGCCCCCAGTGTGACATCTTGATATTCTCTTATTTAAATGCTTGTTTAGACAGCTGTGATCTAATAGGGGTCGCCACTACCCATTTTTCTTGTGGGTCAGGAAGTACCTTGAGAACAGACCCTTGCCCCACTGAGAGGTAGGGATCTCTTCTACAGTTTTTGCTTCCAGCATTTTTTTTTTTTACTTCCAATTCTGGCAGCATTCTTTCTGTGGAGGAGTGTGTTGGAAATGTTTCGAGTTTCTGTAGTCTTGGGCATTTTCTGAGCTGAAGAGACAGTCCTAGACACACTGTCTCCAGAACCCACTTATCTGTTTTGTTCCCAAAAACTGAATTTCCCTCAATGGAGAAATCCATGGCTTTGGTTTGGGTATGATGGGAAAGGATGGTAAATCCTTAACCAAGAAAATCTTTTAAGGACACTGCATGAGCTAGAACTCTAACTGCAGTGCCATTAGTATCCACTGCACTGTGAAAATGGTAGTGACGTCCACAGCTGATCTTGGTGTGGCAATCAAGTCCTATGCCAGACCACTGCCTACTCTATCAGCAAACGCCAGAGTTGTGTACAACAATGCTTTCTGGTACTGTGCTATATTCTCTGCAAAAACTTTGTTAATACACCATTAGAGTTCCAGCATCAAAAGTAGGGAAATACTATCTTAGGGTTCCCAACCCTAAGACCCCAGCCCCACCCTGCATGCAGGAAAAGGTGTGAGGAGTGTGCTTTGAGGTTGCGAAACCTAATGCTCACTCCATTCCATGAGTAAGTAAACTAAGACGAGTACAGTGCAAGAGAATGGGGTCAACATTAGGGTGCGCAACCCCAAGGCACACCCCTCACGCCTGTTCCTGCACGCAGGGTGGAGTCTTAAGAGTTGGGAACCCTAAGATGGCATTTCACTACTTTTGACGCTGGAACCCTAATGATACATTATCGAAGTTTTTTTGCAGAGAAATTCTTTACGTTTTGAGAAAGTATAATCCTAGCCTTATTTTCTTGTGAGAGCACATGTCCCTCCAGACCCTGCATTCCCAACCATCCATAATTTTTAAGAGACTGTAATTGTATCCTTATTTTTCTGTGGGAGCACAGAGCCCGCACTCCCATCACTCCATAACTCTCTGTGTATTTGCATGTAGGAGCACAGGGCCCTCCAGACCCTGCGCTGCCATCTATGCATAAGGCCTGCTGTCCCATCACTCCATAATGGTATTGATATTTGCATGTTGTAGTGCACACTGCCATCCATCCATAATTGTTGAGATATTGTAACAGTATCCCTATTTCCCTGTGGGACCGCAGGGCCACTCTATCCTTAATGGTATACATATTTGTTTGTGGGCATGCGGAGCCCTCTGGGCCCTGCACTCCAATCTATGCATAATTTTTGGGATAGTGTAGCGCTCCAAGAAACACCTCACATTGCAATGATATCCTATACAAAACACAGGAAAATGTCAAACCTGTGTAACTCGATACCAAATTAACATATTTTCACAAAACCATCAAAAGGCACATCAGTGGGGCAAGCCCTTTCTACACAGTAAATGTTTCAAACAAAATTGCAAACTGTTTCCTCACAGCGCAGTGACAAAGAAATGACAGTCTACATCTCCCATTACAATATTATCCTATGAGAAATGATGCAAAATTGAAACCCACAAAACTCCAGAGCAAAGTAATATATTTTCACCAAACCAGCAAAAAGCACATCTGTGGGGCAAGTCCTTTGTACCCTGAATATTTCAGCCCAAAACTGCAAACCATTTGTTTGCTATGGAGTGACAAAGAAACGGCTATATAAAAATTATTTTTCACAATCCATTTCCGCGGTTCCTTTTTCGCAGTTTGTGGAAAAAGAATCTTTTTCATAAACTACGAAAAAGGATCCCGTTTCGCAAATCCTTTTTTGCAATTTGCAGTAAAAGAAATCCTTTTTTTGCAAATTGTGATAAAGGATCCTGTTTCACGGATCTTTTTTTCGTGGCTTGCGAAAAAGGATTTTCTGCATGTTTAAAAAGCACACTTCTAAGTAAGTTAGGAAAAAACTGACCCCAGAATCACATTCTGTGGTGTCCAAGTAAGTGAAGACAACTGTTGTTGTCTACTAAGGCCCTCTATTTTTTAAGTTATTTACTTTTGTTGTCACTGCTAACTGAAAACAAAATGGCAGCAGCACAAAAAAAGGATTCCACATTTTCGGCAAAAGATCCCGTGTCTGCGACAAAGGATTCCATATTTGCGATAAAGAATCCTTTTTTGAGTGGGACATCTAACTGGTCCCATAGGAAATAATGTGAAACTGTAAAATTTAATAACTTTTGAACAGATTAATATTTTCTCACTCAATCTTCAAAAGGCACATCTGTGCCCCAAGACCTGTTTACCCTGAAAATTTCAGATCACAAATCACCCCTGTTTCTGCGCAGTGGCGTGACAAAGAATTTGACACAGTATAGTAATTTATGCATTTTTCGACACTCCGTATCTCCACACCCACACATCTGACTGGAACAGAACTTGCCAAACCAAGAGATCTTTGGTCCCTGATAGCGCATGCATGATTTCATATGAATCAGTTGAACGGCTGCGAAGTTATTAAAGTCTGAACACTTCAGTTTACCATAGAACTGGCCGTTGAACCCTAATATGGGGGTGCGGTCACACCCCTCTAACACACTGAATAAGCCACCAGCCTAATGAGCAAAGAAGCTACAGTATAACTTTTCCTGGCTACAGCATCTAATTTTTTTGGAATACTTTCCTGGAGGCTGTGCACTGTGTGTGATTTTTGCTTGTTCGCAAGCAGCAGCCTGGACTACGCCTTGGTGATCAGGGTGGGCATACAGGTATTCCATCTCTTGTCTCTCTACCTGATATTTTCTTTAAATCTTTATCATTGGCTGCAGCTGAAGTAGGCGCAGACATGATTTTTGATATGGCCTTCTTAATAGACTTATGTATGGGGACTGGCAACCTTCTTGAAGGTGCCATAACCATCATGTCCATAAATAAAGCATCATCTTCTTTATATTCTCCTCGGTTTCCTGAGGGTAGATGTTAAGAGTATCAAGCATATGTCTGACTAATGAGGAAAATGAAGTATAGTCTTCATTACGCCCTGGAGGGGAGCCAAAGACTTGTTCAGGTGCACCCTCTGATTCTACTGGCTCACCTTCCTCCTCTCGTACACAGTACTTCTCCTCCTCCATAGGCAGATAGGCTGAAGCTTGAAGGGGGGGGGGGGGCATTTACATTATTAAAATTTCCTATGGCCTGGAAAAATTGCCAAACCTAGATATTTCCTCAGACAAGGGCATGTTTTCTGTCTCATCTGCCTGCTCCTTTCTCCACTCAGGAGTAACAGCGAAATGTTTTTTAATTTATTTTTTGCAGGCACTGTTTCCAGTGTCTGCTCAGAGGGTCTTTTATTTATATTTTCATTATCAATAAAATTCAGGGTTCCCCTTTTGGGCATCCTGGCACAGGATCCATCTTTACCATGTCTTTCAGTTGGTTGAACAGCTTGATCTTTTTTCTTGCCACCCTTTACATTTTTTGATGCTACAGAACCTTCTGATGCATGCTTTCTACCATTATTAGAAACTCCCTCAGTCTCTTTTTTTATTATGTTTTGGTGATATGGAGGCAGACTGAGAAGCCATAGGGTCTCCCAATTTATTTTCAGTTTTGTTTTTTGTTATTTTGTTAGTCCTGCATTACTTTGCCCTAAAACCTCACAATTAATAAAGTAGTGATTGGGTCACAGGCCGTTTACACGCAGATCGTGACAGTCTGCCTTTGCCAGAAGCTGAAAACAAATGTACACAACAGTTACATACTTAACGGAACAGTAGCTCTTCGAGAGAATCACTCATTATGCCACACCTTTGGAACATATAACCACCAGGCACTAGGACCGTATGGAAACTTTTGCAAGCAGTTAGCTAGGGCCGCCCACAACGACGTCAAACATCAGCATATAAATAAACATGGGCGGCCCCTCCTCTCCTCAGTTCCCTGCCAGAGATCATGCTCGGAGGACCTCCCTGTAGGGAACCAGGACAGACCCCAGCCCTCCACATAACAGATGATACAGAGGACTGGGAAATGTAGCAATGGAGGCAGCAGCACAAGAATTCTTTGTCGCAATCCCAAATGGGGGAAGGAGGGTGGGACGGCATGGCCTGATAAAAGTCTCTCTCGAAGATCTACTGTTATGGTAAGCACGTAACTGTTCTATCTTTTCCAAGGATACCTCTTTCATCAGGCCACAACTCTGGAATGAGACTCAAGTTCTGGAGGCCGTACCTGAGGCAGGAGGTCAAGCTGCAGGAGAGTGTGCAGCGGAGGGTGACGAGGATGATTCATGGGATGGAGAGAATGGACTATGAGATGAGGCTAAGGCAGCTGAATATGTATGCACTGGAAAGGAGGAGGGAGAGGGAGGACATGATCGAAACCTTCAAATACCTGAAGGGTATCAACAAGGGTGGTGGCAGAGGGGTGTTGAAACTAAGAAGTGGGAGGGAAATTAGAGGGCACGGGCTAAGAATAGAGGAAGGGAGATTCAGAAGGGAGATGAGGAGGCATTACTTCACAGAGAGAGTGGTTGCGAAGTGGAACGCAACGCCAAAGGAGGTGATACTGAGCAGAAAAGTGGTTGGCTTTAAGAACGCATGGGACAGATTACAGGAGTGAGTGAGTATGGGCAAGGTCGTCAACGAAGGGAGGGCAGGGGATGAGGGAGGGGTAGCTGGCTGGTAGGGGGCTAGCTGCACAATCGAGCAGACTTTGACAGACCAGTAGGTCTGTTCTGCTGGCACCTTCATATGTTAAAAGCTAACAGTGTGGGTGGCTGGAGCCTATAGGCTTATGATAATAGGTCTTGTGGCACTGCTAGGCCAAACCCAGCTCTTTTCCGAGACACGATGTCCAGACTGCAGTGCCTAGTGAAGGTATGAACAGTGCTCCAGGTAGCAGCTGCACAGATTTCCGCTGTGGAAACATTACAAAAACAAGCTACAGAAGTGGTCATGCCTCTGGCGGAATGACCACAAACCACCCCAGGAAGTTTCTTCCTATACTTCCTTTAACAGAACAAAATACAATGTGCTAGCCATTTGGACAAGCATCGTTTAGAAACTGGGGTGCCCCCTTTCCCAGGGGCACACAAAACAAAAAGCTCAGAGGACTTTCTGCAGTCCTTTGAACAGTGTGTATAGTACCATGCACATCTAAGGTATGGAGCAATGGTTCCCCTGGATTTGCATGCACTGGGTAATACACTGGTAGGTGGATGGTTTGATTTAAAGTAAACTCAGACACCACCTTTGGAAGAAATTTAGGACTAATACACAAAGACACCCTGTCTTTGTGTAAAATCAGATAAGGAGACTCACACATTAGAGCCTGCAGCTCTGAAATCCTTTGAGCAGAATTGATAGTAACTAATGCTTTCCAAGAGAGAACACGTAAGACACAAGTCTCAGCTGGCTCAAAAGGAGCTAAAGTCAGCTTTTTCAAAATAAAATTCAGATCCTAAGCCGGCACTGGATTTAGAATGGGAGGCTTGATATGTAAAATGCCTCTCAAGAACATATGGGCTACCTCCAGCTGAGCAACCGTAAGTCCCTCCACAGGCACATGGAAAGCTGATACAGCAGCCAAGCACACTTTGATGGAGGAATACTGCAGGCCTGAATCCAATAAAGATAGCTGGTACTCTAGAACCCGATTAACTGGACAGGTAAACAGATCAAGATTATGCTAAGCAGCCCATACAGTGAACTGTTTCCATTCCATGGAGTAAGCATGTCTGGTGGATGGTTTTCGAATAGCCACCTGAACATCTACCACTTTCGGTGATGCCCCAAAGTGAGCTATGGCTGTGTCTTCACGAGCCATGCATACAGATGTAGGGATTTCAAGTCAGGATGGACTAGAAGAAAAAATTACTCACCTTAGTAATGTTGTTTCTTCTAATGGAATCTTGCTATATTATGACTATTGCAGTTTGTCCCACCATTAGAACTGCTCCGGAGGTGAAAGAGTTAACTCCATTCTAAGAAAGGAACTTAGAACTCGAGCTCTATTAGAGAAGCTCTGTCTTGGTTATTTCAAACTCAAACTGTCAGATCTTTACGAGCAAAAACTCACTAAGGTCTGTGTGGAAGCTGTAACCTACACTAGCCAACTGGCTACCTAAATATTAACACCCAATGCTGGTCCCAACACAAAGACTCAAGTCAAGGGACCAAAAGTAATAGTATAATATAATAATATGAGAAGTAATATAAGATAAAATAAAAACACCACACCCCAAAACCCCAAGAAGGGGTGGAAAATATATAATGGGCATAACTAGTGCCCACACTAGGCTGCCCACCCCATACCCAAGTAGAAGTTCTGAGAGGGCAGGTCATAATATACAAGACTCCATTAGAAGAAACAACATTACTAAGGTGAGTCATTTTTCTTCAAACAACATGAAGTCTTGCTATATTATGATTATTACAGAACTACACAGCAGTACCTCCATGGAGGAGGGACAGAACCTACTTAGGGAATAGGCTCTGAAGCACAGCTGTGCCAAACCGAGCATTTCTCCTGGCCTGGACATCCAGGGAGTAATGCTTGGTGAAAGTGTGTACCAATTTCCAGGTAGCTGCTTGACATATTTCTAAAATAGGGATGTCTCTAGCAGCAGCTATAGATGCCGCTGTACCTCTGGTAGAGTGAGCCCTCAGGCCTGAAGGGGGAACCTTCCCCAGTTTTTGATAACAAAATTGGATACAAGAGACAATCCACCTGGCAATTGATCTCTTAGTGGCAGGTCTCTCTTTCCGACCTCACCCTAAGTGAGAAAAAGTTGGAGGGATTGAACCTGTGACCCTTAGTGCGTTCTATATAGTAACTTAGGGCCTCTTAACATCTAAACTGTGCAATCTCCTCTCGCCAGAGGAGAAATGATCAGTGAAAAACACTGGAAGGAGATAGATTGGTTAAGATGGAAATCTGAAACCACCTTAGGCAAAAACTTCCTGTTAGTCCTGAGGGACTACCTTATCCTTGTGGAAAGAAATAAAGTCAGTTTCTACTGACAAGGCTTGTAACTCACTTATGCATCTGGCAGAAGTGATAGCCACTAGGAAAACAGTTTTCAAGTTAAGTACTTAAGCTCTGCAGAAGACAGAGGTTCAAAAGGGGGTTGCATTAACTGAGCAATGCAAACATTAAGATCCCAGGCAGGGGCCGGATCCCTAAAAGGTGGATTAGTATGAAGTAATCCTTTAAAAAACTTGGAAAATACAGTGTGAGCGGAAAGAGAGGAGGGCTTTCCTGCTGAAACAAAAACAGAGACAGCTGCCAAATGTACTTTCAGGGTAGCTGGTCTCAGGCCCAAAAAATTAAGATGGACCATATAGTCCAAAACAGCGAACAAATCAGCAGATTCCGGGAAAATATGTTCCAGAACACCCAGATGGAAACTTTTCCACTTAGAATTATAAGTAGTCCTAGTGGAAGGCTTCCTAGAAGCCTTAGAGTTTTCAAGAACACTCTGAGAAAGGTGTAGTCAAAGAATTCTAGCTCCTCAAGAGCCGGGCCTTGAGGTTGAGGGATTTGAGGTTCGGATACCAAACTCTCCCCTGGGCACAGGTTAACAGGTTGTGATTCCTGGGGAGACACAGGGGAAGATGGACTGCTAGGGACAGAAGGAGTGGGTACCAGGGCTGCCTGGCCCAATCTGGGGCAATCAGAATCACCCTGCAAGGCTGGGATCTGATTTTGACTAGCACCTTGAATAGGAGTGGGAAGGGGGGAAATGCGTAAAGAAACTTCCCTTCCCAATCTAGGAGAAAGGCATCCAGGGGGACTAAGCCCAACACTGGGGGTCTGCAACAGAACAGTGGAAGTTGGTGATTGTCTGGGGTTGCAAAAAGATCTATCTGAGGGGTGCCCCATCTGGCAGAAACTATCCCCAGTATTTGAGGATCCAGAGACCATTCGTGATGGCCTTGGGAAATCCTGCTGAGAGCATCTGCCAGGACATTGTCCTTTCCTGGAAGGTGAGCTGCTATGCGGGAAGTGTTCAGGGAATAGGCCAGAGACCACAACTTCAGTGGCTCCGGTGCACAAGGCCGAAGACGAGTGCCCTTGCTTTGTTGATGTACCACATTGTTGTGGTGTTGTCTGTTCTGACTTATACCACTTTGTTCTGAACAGACACAGAAAACACTTGAAGTGCTAGAAAGACAGCTCTGAGCTCCAGCAAATTGATGTGGAGCAGAGATTCCTGAGGGACCACACTCCCTGAGTGGAGAGTAAGCCCATGTGGGCTCCCACCCCAGGAGGGATGCATCCGTGGTGAGGTCAAGGAGTGAGACAGAGGAATGAAAGGGACCCCCAGTCTTAAATTGCTCTGATCCTGCCACCACTGGGGAGGCCTGGATCAGGGTTTGGTCACTGGGACCAACTTGGAAGGGGTCTCTTCTCTGAGACAAAAGGCTCTCAAGTGAAACTGAATGTCCCTCATCTGAAATCTTGCTCCTTGCACTACAGCTGTGGATGCAGCCATGTGCCCCAGGAGCTGCAAGAAGTATCTTGCTGGTAGAGAGACCTGCAGAGTGAAGGAGGAGGCCAGAGCCACCAGGTCCACTTACCTCTCTAAGGGCAGGAAGGCTCTGGCCTGCTTTGTGTCCAATTCTGCACCTATGAAGGTGAGCACCTGAACAGGTTCCAGAACTGACTTTGGAAGATTGAGCAATAAGCCCAGAGAGGTGAGCAGCTGCTGGGTAACTTGCAGGTGAGATGTGACCTGTTCCGGGGACTGGCCTACAATGAGCCAGCCGTCCAGGTAGGGAAAGACAGCAATCCTTTGCCTTCTTAAAAGAGCAACTGCTACTGCCAGACATTTTGTGAATACCCTTGAGGCAGAGGAGAGGCCGAAGGGCATTGCTCTGAACTGGTAGTGACCTGAGGGCAGTTCGAATCTGAGGTACTTCGGTGGGAGCTTCTGATTAGGACATGAAAATAGGCATCCTTGAGGTCCAGGGAGGTTAGCCAGTCCCTGGCCTAGAAAGGGTAAAATCATTGCCAGAGTTACCATTTTGAACTTTGGTTTCAAAAGGTGCTTGTTCAGATATCTCAGGCCTAAAATGGGCCGCCCATTCTCTATCTTTTTGGGGGTAAAGGAAATATCTGGGTACAGACCCTTGCCCTGATGTGGGGAGAAACCCTTTCTACAGCTCTGAGAGCCAGGAGGGATGAGACTTCTGTTTCTAAAGAAAAGGTCTCTAAAGGGTTTGCAGGTGGGAAAGATCTGATTCTCATCTTTGAATTTTTTTGAAGCTGAGAACCAGACCTGACCTACTACTTCCAGGACCCACTTGTCTAAAGTTAGAGACTCCCAGTTCCGGCAGCAGTAAGCCAGCCTGCCCTCTACAGGTAAAGGAGATCGGCCCAGGGCACCCCAACAGGGTGCCTGTTTGGCAGGTGCTTTAGGCTGAGGGGTGGGAGCAGGCCTGCTCACACCCGTCCTGCCTCTCCCTCTGAAGAACCCCCTCTGAACATAAGCAGAGGGAGGACTGGGTTTAGTAAAAGGTACCTGTGAAAGGCCCTACCCCTACCCTCAGGGGGTCTGCCTCTGAGGAGTGGCTTGCCGCCCTTGGCCTGGAGCACTCATAGGTAGTCCTATATTCATCCATTTTTCATATAATTCTCTGTCTGCTCCCCAAACAGAGAATTCTCCAAGGTGGAAAATCCATAGCCTTAGTCTGGGTATCCTGAGACAGGCTAGTACACCTGAGCCAGGCCAACTCATCGTAAAAGCTATGATGTAGCCATGACTCTAGAGGATACATCATTAAAATCCACAGCAGCATTAGATGCCTCAATGCCATCAGCAGCCACCTGCTCCAGCTCGTGTAAGCTGGCCAGAGGCCTGTTTGGCCAAAACCATGACAGTGTCCCCATCTAGATTTTGAAACCTTGCTACATAAGCCATGTAATTTGCTTGCCTGAGTCCCAAGGACTCTGCCATGTATTTTTTTTTTTTTTTTGCCATGGCATCAATCCTCCTGGAATCCTTGTCAGAAGGATGTGAAGCCAAGGAATATTAGCTTTATCACAGGCTGCAGCCTGAACCACACCACATGACTGCAATGCTGTGGAAAGGAATTCTGTATCAGGACCTGAATAGAGTGTACCTCTGTCCATCTTTTTGTCCAAGGGAGGCACAGGAGTAGAGCTTTTAAAATTTTTTTTTTTAAACACTTGAAGTGCTAGAAAGACAGCTCTGAGCTCCAGCAAATTGATGTGGAGCAGAGATTCCTGAGGGACCAACTCCCTGAGTGGAGAGGTCGCCCATGTGGGCTCCCACCCCAGGAGGGATGCATCCGTAGTGAGGGCAAGGGGAGAGACAGAGGAATGAAAGGACCCCAGTCTTAAATTGCTCTGATCCTGCCACCACTGGAGGGCCTGGATCAGGGTTCGTCACTGGGACCAACTGAAGGGGGTCTCTTCTCTGAGACCAAAAGGCTCTCAAGTGAAACTGAATGTCCCTCATCTGAAATCTTGCTCCTTGCACTACAGCTGTGGATGCAGCCATGTCCCCAGGAGCTGCAAGAAGTATCTTGCTGGTCGAGAGACCTGCAGAGTGAAGGAGGAGGCCAGAGCCACCAGGTCCCTACCTCTCTAAGGGTAGGAAGGCTCTGGCCTGCTTTGTGTCCAATTCTGCACCTATGAAGGTGAGCACCTGAACAGGTTCCAGAACTGACTTTGGAAGATTGAGCAATAAGCCCAGAGAGGTGAGCAGCTGCTGGGTAACTTGCAGGTGAGATGTGACCTGTTCTGGGACTGGCCTACAATGAGCCAAGCCGTCCAGGTAAGGGAAAGACAGCAATCCTTTGCCTTCTTAAATGAGCAACTGCTACTGCCAGACATTTTTGTGAATACCCTTGAGGCAGAGGAGAGGCGAAGGGCATTGCTCTGAACTGGTAGTGACCTGAGGGCAGTTCGAGATCTGAGGTACTTTTCGGTGGGAGCTTCTGATTAGGACATGAAAAATAGGCATCCTTGAGGTCCAGGAGGTTAGCCAGTCCCTGGCCTAGAAAGGGTAAAATCATTGCCAGAGTTACCATTTTGAACTTTGGTTTCAAAAGGTGCTTGTTCAGATATCTCAGGCCTAAAATAGGCGCCATTCTCCCTGTCTTTTTGGGAGGTAAGGAAATATCTGGAGTACAGACCCTTGCCCTGATGTAGGGAGAAACCCTTTCTACAGCTCTGAGAGCCAGGAGGATGAGACTTCTGTTTCTAAAGAAAAGGTCTCTAAAGGGTTTGCAGGTGGGAAAGATCTGATTCTCATCTTTGGAAATTTTTGAAGCTGAGAACCAGACCCTGACCTACTACTTCCAGGACCCACTTGTCTAAGTTAGAGACTCCCAGTTCCGCAAGTAAGCCAACCTGCCCTCTACAGGTAAAGGAGAATCGCGGGGCACCCCAACAGGGTGCCTGTTTGGCAGGTGCTTTAGGCTGAGGGGTGGGAGCAGGCCTGCTCACACCCCGTCTGCCTCTCCCTCTGAAGAACCCCCTCTGAACATAAGCAGAGGAGGCCTGGGTTTGGTAAAAAGGCCTGTGAAAAGGCCTACCCCTACCCCTGGGGGTCTGCCTCTGAGGAGTGGCTTGCCGCTCCTTGGCCTGAGCACTCTTATAGGTAGTCCTATATTCATCCATTTCCTTCATATAATTCTCTGTCTGCTCCCCAAACAGAGAATTCCCTACCACAGGAAAATCCATAGCCTTAGTCTGGGTATCCTGTGACAAGCTAGTACACCTGAGCCAGGCCAACCTGCGAAAAGCTACAGATGTAGCCATGACTCAGAGGATAAGCATCATTAAATCCACAGCAGCATTGGATGCCTCAATGCCATCAGCAGCCACCTGCTCCAGCTCATTAGCAAGCTGGCCACAGAGGCCTGTTTGGCCAAAGCCATGACAGTGTCCCATCTAGATTTTTGAAACCTTGCTACATAAGCCATGTAATTTGCTTGCCTGAGTCCCAAGGACGCTGCCATGTATTGTTTTTTTTTTTTCATGGCATCAATCCTCCTGGAATCCTTGTCAGAAGGATGTAGCCTAGGGAATATTAGCTTTATCACAGGCTGCAGCCTGAACCACACCAACATGACTGCAATGCTGTGAAAGGAATTCTGTATCAGGACCTGACAGAGTGTACCTCCTGTCCATCTTTTTGTCCAAGGGAGGCACAGAATTAGGAGCTTTTAAAATTTTTTTTTTTTTATTGTTTGTTTCCTAAATGAATTATGCAAGGGAATAGACAATCTCCTAGACTCTGGAATATTCATCCTTTCTACAAAATCAGGTTCCTCTTGCTCATCCACAGCTTCCTCCAATGGGAGCTGGAGGGATTCAACAACCTTTTATAAAACACAAAATGAGAAGGGACTCAAAAGCATGAAATTCTAAGGGTCAGTCTGGGAGATGTCCAGGTACAATGGGCACATCCAGACTCTCAAAGTCACATTACACTGTTCTATAATCCTCCTCCTCCTCTGGTTCATAAAAATCTCCAATATCATATTCTTGAACTGGTGGAACTGGCGAACCAACCTTTACCAGACAGAGCGGCTCGGACGGAACCGGAGAAAGTGACTGTACAATTTGTATAGCTTTTGCTATTTCTGCAGCAGTTGGGAAGGATTTTGGACTCCTACCTGCTGATTTTTAGTTTTCTTAGCTGGAACTGGCTCCTCAGAGCCAGCTTTACGCTTGCCCGAGGAAGTCTACACCCTGGTCAGAGGTGCACTCCTCCGACTGGCTGGCACCGAACCGGCTGTGCCATCCGGGTCAGCGGACTTTTTGGCCTCAAGTTCCCTGAGCCTGCCCACCTCTTATCCAGGGTGGCTGCAGGAAATTTTACCAATCTGGCAGTCTGAATTGAGTGGTCAACCAGACTAAAAACACATAGTGTGGGTCGGCCTTGGCAAAGGCTTCCCCACAGACACTACAGTGTTGGAAACCTAGTGATTCCGATCGGTTCGAATCGAACCACAAACATTTACAAGTTCCACACAGAAATAAAACTGTCTATTACTTACAATACCACAGACAGAGCTTGAACCGATCGGTTTCATGTTAAAATAATACTACTGGTTGAATTTAACTGAGAAAATACTGTTTAAACCGAGAAATGAACCGAGCAGTAGGAGAAATCTTCGGAGCGACTGTTCAGTGAAGGTAGAGTAAAGAATCTGACAGTTTGAGTTTGAAATAACCAAGACAGAGCTTTCTAATAGAGCTTGAGTTCTAAGTTCCATTCTTAGAATGGAGTTAACTTTTTCACCTCCGGAGCAGTTCTAATGGTGGGACAAACTGCAATAGTCATAATATAGCAAGACTTCATGTTGTTTGAAGAAAAAAATACTCACCTTAGTAATTGTGTTTCTTCTAATGGAGTCTTGCTGCATTCTGACAATCCGCAGTTAGCTCCAGTCTTTAAACCGCCCCGGAGAGTAGAGGGTTAATTTTATATGCAGTGCATAGAACGTTAAGCTTGAGCTCAGTTGAGGTCTCTGTCTGCTGCACTTTGAAACCCAACCGCCAGATTCTTACGAGCAAATACTCACTGACTGACTATGTGGAAATTGTAAAAAAATGTTTACAACTTGCCAACTGGCAACAGAAAGTTTTGGACTCCCAAAGGAAGACTCAAGTCAGGAAACCCAAAACCAAAACCTAACCAAAAATAAAGATTACAATACAAGGCACCGAGATAAAATGGAGGGTGTGCTGAAGACACCCCTGGGGTGCAACACTGCACCGCCCACCCACTTCCCAAAACCAGGTTCTGAGAGGGGAGGCAGGGAAGGAGGTCAGAATACAGCAAGACTCCATTAGAAGAAACACAATTACTAAGGTGAGTAATTCTTTCTTCAGACAACATGAAGTATTTTCTGTATTCTGACAATCTGCAGACTGCCTAGCAGTACCTCCATGGAGGAGGGACAAAACCTACTTTGGGAATAGGCTCTGAAGTACTGCTGTGCACACCGAGCATCACCCTAGCCTGGATATCCAGAGAGTAATGCTTGGTAAAGGTACGGACTGTTTTCCAGGTGGCTACTTGACAAATTTATAACAGAGGGATATCCCTTGCAGCAGCCAAGGAAGCAGCTGTACCTCTTGTGGAATGAGCCCTCAGGCCTGAGGGTGGAATTTCTCCTAGTGTCTCATAGCAGAATTGTATACAAGAAAGAATCCACCTGGCAATAGTTCTCTTGGTGGCATGTTTGCCTTTTCCCACTTCCCCATAAGTGAGGAACAACTGGAGGGAATCAAACCTGTGACCCTTGGTATGCTCTATGCAGTAGCTAAGGGCTCTTTTAACATCTAAACTGTGTAGCCTCCTCTCCCCTGAGGAAGAATGATCAGTGAAGAAAACAGGGAGAGACATGGACTGATTCAAATAGAAGTCTGAAACCACTTTGGGCAAGAACCTCCTATTGGTTGTAAGGACCACTTTATCTCTATGGAAGGAGATAAAATCAGGTTCCACTGACAGGGCTTGGAATTCACTGATATGTCTGGCAGAGGAAATAGCTACCAAAAACACAGTTTTCCAAGTCAAGTACTTAAGCTCTGCTGAGGACATAGGCTCAAATGGGGGTTGCATAAGTTGAGCAATGCAAACATTTAAGTCCCAGGTAGGGGCAGGATCCCTAAAGGGAGGATTGGTATGAAGCCATCCCTTAAAAATTTACAGAATACAGTGTGAGAGGACAGTGAGGAAGGCTTTCCCACTGACAGAAAAGCAGAAACAGCTGACAAGTGTACCTTGAGAGTAGCTGGTCTGAGGCCTAGACCATTAAGATGGACCATATAATCCAGAACTGTAGGCAATTCAGCAGTGTCTGGAGATAATATGCTTCTTGGAACACCAAATGCTGAAACTTTTCCATTAGGTGTCAGAAGTCTTTCTGGTGGCAGGCTTTCGAGATGCTTTGAGAATATCCAGAACCCCTTGGGGCAGATGCAAATCTGCATACTCTAACTCTTCAAGAGACATGCCTTGAGATTGAGGGACCGAAGATTGGGGTATCAAATCCTCCCGAGAGGTGGTTAACAGGTTGTAATTCCTGGGAAGAGACAGGGGAAGATGGACTGCTAGGGACAGTAAGAGGGGGTTACCAGGGCTCCCTGGCCCAATCTGGAGCAAACAGAATCACTTTGCAGGGTTGTGACCTCACTTTGACCAGAACCTTGAACAGTAGAGGAAAGGAGGGGAAGGCACAGAGAAATTTCCCTTCCCAGTCCAACATCAGAGCATCATGAGGGACTGAGCCCAAGACTGGGGGTCTGCAACAAAAGAGAGGAAGTTGGTGATTGTCTGGGGCTGCAAATAGATCTATCTCTGGAGTGCTCCACCTTGAAAAAATCACTTTTAACACCAGAGGGTCAAGGGACCATTCGTGATGGCCCTGGGAGATCCTGCTCAGTGCATCTGCTAGCACATTGTCCTTCCCTGGAAGGTGTACTGCTATCACAGAGGTCTGCAGAGAATAAGCCAGGGACCACAATTTCATGGCTCCTGTGCACAAGGCTGTGGACCTAGTGCCTCCCTGCTTGCTGATGTACCACATGATGGTGGTGGTGTCTGTTCTGACCTGAACCACCTTGTTCTGCACTGACTGAAAGCTTGCAGGGCCAGAAAAACTGCTCCGAGTTCCAGGAGATTGATATGAAGAAGGGATTCCTGAGGGGACCACAGTCCCTGGGCTGTGACAGCCCCCAGATGGGCTCCCCACCCCAAAAGGGAAGCATCCGTGGTAAGGACCACCGAATGAGACTGAGTAACAAATGGGACCCCTTGCCTTAAATTGTCCTGATCCTGCCACCACTGAAGAGCTTGGATCAGTGTCTGAGTCACTGCAATCAGTTTGGTAAGAGGATCCTTCCTTTGGGGCCAAAAGGCCCTCAGATGGAAATGAATGTCCTTCATCTGCAATCTTGCCCCTTGGACCACTGCTGTAGAAGCTGCCATGTGGCCCAAGAGCTGAAGTAAATGCCTTGCTGGTCAGGACACCTGAAGGCTGAAGGAAGAAGCCAGTTCTATAAGAACTCTTGCCCTTTCCAGGAGAAGAAAGGCTATTGCTTTGACAGTATCTAGCACTGCCCCTATAAAGGTAAGAAGCTGCACCGGTTCTATAACTGACTTGGGGAGATTGAGAACAAATCCCAGGGAAGTGAGCACTTGCTGGGTCACTTGCAGGTCTGACTTGACTTGGTCTGGAGACTGACCCACTATGAGCCAGTAGTCCAGATATGGAAAAATGGAAATCTTTTGCCTTCTTAAAAAGGCAACTACTACTGTCAGACACTTTGTGAAAACCCTTGGAGCTGAAGTTAGACCAAAGAGCATTGCTTTGAACTGATAATGGCCTGAGGGCAACTTGAACCTGAGGTACTTTCTGTGGGAGCACCTGATGGGGATGTGAAAGTAGGCATCTTTGAGGTCCAGGGATGCTAGCCAGTCCCCTGGCCTTAGAGAGGGAAGAATTATTCCCAGAGTCACCATCTTGAACATTGGTTTTAAAAAGATGTTTGTTCAGGTATCTTAGATCTAGGATGGGTCGCCAGTCCCCTGTCTTTTTTTGGGTGAGGAAGTACCTGGAGTACAGACCTTCAGGGTAGAAACTCTCTCTATGGCTCTTAAGGCCAAAAGAGATGAAACCTTTGCCTCTAGGGCAAGAGTTTCAGAGAGACCTGCAGGTGGAAAAGATCTGGCTCTCATCTTCAGAAATTTTTTGAAGTGGAGAACCAGTCCCTGGCTTACTACTTCCAGGACCCCACTTGTCTGAAGTAACAGACCTCCAGTCCTGGACAAAGTAAGCCAGCCTACCCCCTACAGGGATAGGAGAGTCGACCCCGGCAGACCCATAAGGGTGTCTGCTTAGCAGGGGCCTTAGGCTGAGGAGTGGATGTAGCCCTGCTCATCCCCCTTCTGCCTCTCCCTCTGAAGAACCCCCTCTGTGAAAAGGGAGAAGAGGCCTGTGCTTGGTAGAAAGGCCTATGAAAAGGTCTGCCCCTGCCCTCATCCATTTTCTTCATGTAATTCTCTGTCTGCTCCCCAAACAGAGAATTAGCCACCACAGGGAAATCCAAGGTCTTAGCCTGGGTGTCCTGTGAGAGGCTAGTACATCTGAGCCAAGCCATCCTCCGAAGAGCCACAGATGTAGCCATGACTCTTGACACATCATTGGAGTCCACAGCAGCATGAAATAGTACCTTTGATGCCTCAATCCCATCAGCAGCCACCTCCTCCAGCTCCTTGGCCAGCTGGGGGGAGGTCTGCTTAGCCAGTGCCAGTACAGTGTCCCACCTGGACTTCTGGTACCTGGCTGTATAGGCCATATAGGCCATATAGTTAGCCTGCTGGAGTCCCAAGGAGGATGCCATGTACTGTTTTTCTGCCATGGCATCCATCTTCCTGGAGTCTTTGTCTGGGGGGTGTGAAGCCAAGGGAATATTTGCCTTGTCACAGGCTGCAGCCTGTACTACCCCAGCATGGCTGCATTGCTGGTAGAAAAACTCCATATCTGAGCCTGATAAAGTATACCTCTTGTCCATCCTTCTGTCAACAGGAGGTACAGAATTAGGAAACTTTAGGATTTTTTGTGTCTGCTTCCCAAAGGACTTATGAAGGGGAATAGACCGTCTCCTGGACTCTGGGATGTCCATCATTTCAACAAAATCAGGCTCCTCTTGATCCTCCACAGCCTCCTCCATAGGAAGCTGGAGGGTTTCAGCCACTTTTCTGTAAAACAGATAGCTGGGAGGGGACTCAAGAGTCTAGGAGGGGAAACACCAGATGGTCTATCTGGGGAGATGTCCGGTTCCACAGGCACATCCAGACTTTCACCATCATCTTCAAAATCCCCCTCCTCCACAAACTCCGGTTCATAAAAGTCTTCAGGGCTATAATCTTGAACCGGGGGAACCGACCAAACCGAACCCCTGCCAAAGGGTGCCGGATCGGTCGGAACTGGACAAAGTGATTCAACAATCCGAATCGCTCTGGCTATTTCTTCGGCGGTCAGAACATGAACCTCTGGATCCGAACCGGTCTATTACTCTTTGCGTTTTCTTTTTGTAGGAACTCTACCCTCAGGATCGGTTTCCTCTTGCCCTAAGTAGTATCGCCCGGTCAGAGGCACCTTCTGTTCAGTCGAACCTAACCGGCTGGCCATCCAGGTCAGCTGACTTCTGGCCTCCCTTTTCCCAAGTCTATCTAATCTTTTTCCAGGGTAGACTTAGGAAAGTTTTTACATATTTGGCAGTCTGTATTGAGGTGGTCAAACCCCAGACAATAAACAGGTGGTGTGGGATCGCCTTGAGAAAAGACCTCACACTCACTGCAGTGTTGAAACCCAGTGGGCCGCTTTTTTTCTTGGGTCTCTCAGACATGGCCAACCTAACCAATCTTACCCTTTTTTCGGCAACCACCAGGCAAGACTCCCTTATCGGTTTCTAACCATGTTACGGGTATTGGAAAAAAACGCACACTTTTTTTTTTTTTAAACCGATAAGGACCGGTAACCACACACTAAAGATAGATGTAACTTATGGATCGGATCAGCCGAACTGATTAAAAAATACAAATTTTCCAATTTTCACGATAAGAAACAGAGAACTACCTAAAGTACTTACTGTACCGCAGACAGAGCCTGAACCGACAACGCGGAAAATAATTCGGAATAAAACCGACAACTTTAACTGACTTTGAACCAAGCAGAAGGAGAAATCTCCAGATGTTCAGTGAGGCGGAGAAAAGAATCTGACAGTTGGGTTTCAAAGTGCTGCAGACAGAGACCTCAACCGAGCTCGAGCTCAACGTTCTATGCACTGCATAGAAAATTAACCCTCTACTTTCTGGGGCAGTTTAAAGGCTGGAGCTAACTGCATATTGTCAGAATACAGCAAGACTTCATGTTGTTTGAATTCCCGGTTCCTGTGACAGCAAACCCTTGAACAGGTACAGAGGTACTGTGGGTTCCACTGCTAGCTGTTGCAGCAGAGGATACCAAATCTGTTGAGGCCACAGGGAAACAATGGGTATTAGAGGTGCCCCCTCCATCTTCAGCTTGAGTAGTACTCTCTAAATTAGCAGGAAGAGAGGGAAGGCACACAGAAAATACAGGTTGCTCACCTGTAACAGGAGTTTTAGTAGTGGTATATGTTGTTCATCCTCACTTAGTGGCAGGTTCCTTGCCGCTTTAAATCTTGCCGGAAGGTCTTCAAGCTGGCTCCTCCCACCCACCCGGGTGGAAAACCCGTGGCTCCACCCCATTACGCTAGATCTTCCTTACCACATGGAAGCTCAGGTTCCCTCCTTAGCGCTCTGCGTTTTAGGCCTGGATCCACACTCTTCGGATTTCAAAAAACTAATTTTAAAATTTACAAGACTAAGGTCTTCGTCTTCCCTCACGGCTGCGATGGACAAATCAACTCCTGGCTTCCGTCGGTGCCCTTGTGGGCAGAAGATGTCCCGGACTGATCCACACTCCACGTGTGTCTACTGCCTGGGGCTTGGCCGCAAGTCTTTCTCGGCTTCGGTCTTGGAGGCCCGCGCTGTCAGACTACTGCTTGGGTGCCCCGAAAAACGGTACCCGCCGGTCAAGTCTAAGAAGGCCCGTTGGGCAGTGTCCATGGCGGCAGGCTCCACGGAGCAGTAGGAGCAGATGATCGCCCTCAATGAGGAGGCAGCCCAGGCCACTTCTCTTCCTCCTCGGCCGCAGCATTTATCCCGCTCTCCATGGGCTCCTCCTACACTGCTTCTTTTAAAGCAGCTTTGTCAGTCCCTCTCCACTAAGGGAGAAGGGCCATCGGGACATTTCAGTCGGTCCAGAAAGAGGGACTCTAAAGGTTAGTCCCACCATCGACGGTTGTGGTAGCGGGAGAGATCCCCTTCACTGGACCGTCGACTCTCGACTTCAGTCGAGGTTGCGGCTGTGGCCACTGGCTTCACGGTGTCCCCGTCAGGTCAGCCTGCTGAGACATCCGTCGACACGGTCGAGATTTTTCTCGACCCGGACAGTTTGTTGACTGGAGAAGCAGACAACCCTTCTTCACCGGTTCCCCCGGTGGTTACTGAGGACTTGCCTGTGCCTCCTGTGCCGAAGTCCCTGGTTAAAGTCCCTGCACTGAGGGAGGGGTGTGTTTTCCCCGTTCCCTCTCTGACCCACCCTCGGAATCCCTGAAGGTCTCAGTCCTCTTCCAGGTTCAGCTAGTCCCGTCGACGTCCTCAGTCTTGGCACCATGGAAAGCAGTGTCGCTGCTCGTCTTCTTCGTAGGATAGGCTCCGGTGCAAGTTGCGTCAGCGCTACGAGGACATGATGTGGCAGCAACTTTAACTGACTGGTAACAAGCAGACTCCATCGCCTTCTCTGGCCATTAAGTGGCTGTCACTGGAGTGGCCGAAACAACTCCTCGTGGTAATCGAGGAGCTGCCCCCGGCGCTGGCTGTTTGGCCGAAACCGGCTGCTCCACCCATTATGGTGGAACCTCCGCCTCCACAACCGAAGACTGGGGCCCCAACCAAGGATTCTCGGTCAGGTCAGGGCTTACCCCATAGGATGTCGGTCACCCTCATGCCCGATCGACCTCGGCAGGTGGAGGGTGACTCAGGCGCTCGGCAGCTGTTCGCAGACTCCTCAGAGTCTGACAATTACTCCTCCCTGTTCTCCAGGCCGCTTGACCTGGCATCTGCAGGGGGCCAGTTGGTGGATGAGAGCCCATCCTTGTTTTTGGGTATGCTTCAACTCATCTCAGAGTCTACTGGGATGCAGCTCGAACCCATTTAAAAACAGGCCATGTATCCCCTTACGGAGATACTGGACTGAGGGGATTCCCCTACGGAGGCCTTTCCAGTGGCCGAAGCCACTGTTGGCCTGGCCCTGGAGTTGTGGTAGCAGCCAGCATCTTGTCCTGTGCCTTCGGCCAGGATGGCTCACAAGTCCGCGGTCCCCACCGGTTCACTCTCTGGTTTCTCGGAGCACCCCTCTGCGTTGGGGTTAGTGACCGATAGCATTTTCCGGTGTTCTGGGAACACTCGGGATGTCGACAAACCGCTCAACAAGGAATCCAAAAAGTTGCATTACTCAGGGCGGAAGGTTCACGCTGCTTCCTCCCTAGGCCTTCGTCAGGCTAGCTCGGCCATTCTGATGGCACATTTCTCACACGCCCTTATGGGCTCCCTGGATGAGGTGATTCCTCATCTCCTGGCTGACCTTCAGACGATGGTCATGCATGTGTGGGATCAGGGAAGGGTGGTGGCTAAACAACAGCTCCAAACTTCACTGACATTGGTGACTTGTGCCCCGTTTGCACCTGCTGCAGTGGCTGTTCCACGGCGGACACCCAGCACAAGCTGGCAGACATTCCCTTCCTGGGCACCGACTTGTTCGGGCCCAGAGTGGAATGCCATCTCCAGAGAAGCGAGAAGTCCAACGCCACCTTGGACTCTGTCACGTCTGCCCAGAAGGACAAAGGCCACCAGCAGCAGCGTAAACCCTTTCGCCCTTCCGCTCCTGCGGCACGCCCAGCCCAGCAACACCAGCATCAGGGAAAGTAGGCTCACACTTGGCACCCTAAGACCAAGTCTGCCACTTCCTCTAGTAGGAAGCCTGGAGGCAAGGGTCCAGGAGGTCCCTCAGTGGGGCCCTTCCTCCAAGCCTGCCCAGTGAAGGGTTGAGGAGTGTCGCCCCCAACCTCGTCACTCCTCCCCGGGTTCCACACATGGGGGACGTCTCTGCCACTTCTTTTCCGCCTGGTCCGCTGGGTGTTAGAAGTGGTCGGCAGGGGTCTGCCTCTGGAATTCGAGCAGTTCCCTCCCTATCAAGCCATCACCCCACGGGGGGCTATGGGTTCCGCAGCCTGCACTGCCTCGCACCTCCAGAAAGAGGTGATCAGCGAGGTGGCGGACCCCCCCTCCTGACCCAGGGTTTGTGTCCAGGTACTTCCAGGTCCCAAAACAGATGGGGGACTGGCACCCCATTCTCGATCTACATGACCTGAACAAGTTCCTAAGGCCTCGCACTTTCAGGATGGTCACTCTGTCTCAGATCATTCCATCCTTGGAACCAGGCATGTGGTTCTGTTCTCTGGACCTTCAGGATGCGTTCTTTCATGTCCCAATCAGTCTGTCTCATCAGCGATTCCCCCGCTTCAGAGAAGAGGGATTTCTTTATGAGTTCCGGGCCATGCCCTTCGGCCTCTCTCCAGCTCCCAGGGTCTTCACCAAATGCATGGCAGTGGTGACAGCATTCCTGCGGCACCGAGGGGTCTGGGTGTACCCTTACCTGGGCAACTGGCTGATTGCAGCCCCCTCCAAGTTGGAGGTGGAGCGGTCCAGGGATCTGGCCCTCCAGGTCTGTTCTCAGATTGGCCTCCTCATCAACTAGGCCAAATCGGAGCTCATGCCATCGCAGGGGATTCAGTTCATCGGGGCAGAGCTCGACTCTCTTCGAGCCAGAGCCCAGCTCCCGGCGGACAGGGCCGAGGTCCTTTCCTCCTTCGCCCAATCATTTCTGGTTGGGCAACTGTGCCCTTCCCGGGACTTTCTACACCTCCTTGGCCTCATGGCAGCCTGCAACAGCATGGTCCATTGGGCCCACTGGCATATGCATCCACTGCAATGGGAGCTGGCCAGCCAGTGGTCATAGTGCTCCAGTCCCCTGGCCCAGCTGGTGACAGTGACCCAGGAGATGTGGGATGGCCTGCAGTGGTGACTCATCCCAGTTCATCTGCAGAAGGGTATCCCATTCGTCTGCCCTGAGCCGACGGTCACTCTAACGACCGATGCCTCTCTGATGGGTTGGGGTGCCCATCTGGGGAAGCTCAGAGCCCACGGCCTCTGGTCCCCACAGGAGTCTCGATGCCACATCAACCTGCTGGAGCTTCGAGTGGTTCGACTAGCCCTCACCGCCTTCGCTCCGTTTATACGGGGTCAGGTGGTTCAGGTCCAGACGGACAACACCACGACCATGTACTACCTCAACCAACAGGGCGGGACGCACTCCTTGCCTCTGTGCAAGTAAGCTCTCTGCATCTGGTCTCTCGTGATCAGCCTGGAGGCGTATCTCCTGGCCATCCATGTGGCAGGAGCCTCCAACAGTCTGGCCAATGCCCTGAGCCAGATAGGCGCTGCATCTCACAAGTGGTCTCTCCTGCCGGAGGTAGTACAAGATCTGTTCTCCCATTGGGGCTACCCTCAGGTGGACCTGTTCACCTCCAGGGAGAATGCGTAGCTGAGGCTGTTTCACGCCCGCCCCCATCAGCAGGGCTCGCTGCAGGGGGATGCCTTCTCGAAGCCGTGGACCCCGGGCATCTTCTACGCCTTCCCTCCATTTCCCTTGATCCACAAGGTGCTTCTCAAGGCGAAAAGGGACAAGGTGCAGATGATTCTGGTAGCCCCAGACTGGCCCCACCAGATCTCCTCAGCCTCAGCTCCAGGCTCCCGAGGCGGCTTCCAGCCTGCCCGGACCTGCTCTCAGTCAACAAGGGGAAGGTTCTCCATCTGGACCTTCAATCCCTGCACCTGATGGCCTGGTTTCTGAGCGGCTAGAGTTCCAGGCATTGGGTCTTTCCAACAAGGTCCTCAACGTCGTTGAAGCATCCCATAAGGAGTCGACCAGAAAATGCTATGCCTTCAAATGGAAGAGATTCTCCATCTGGTGTCAGGACAAGGGGTTGGACCCTTCTTCCTGTTCCTTGGCTAGCATTCTGGACTACCTGTGGTCCCTTTCTCAGCAAGGGCTTCGGTCGACGACCCTTAAGGTGCACCTGGCAGCCATCTCTGCTTACCAGGCGTGGGCCAGCAAGCAGTCGGTGACGCAGGAGAAGGTGGTTGGGCACTTTTTCAAAGGCCTTGATCACATATCCCCTCCAGTGTGAGACCCTCCACCTCCGTGGGATCTACTGCTGATATTGGCTAAGCTCAGGGGCAAGTCATTCGAACCGATGCACAGGTGTGACATCTCTCACCTGTCGTGGAAAACCACCTTCTTGGTGGCTATCACATCAGCCAGAAGGATGGGAGAGCTCCAGGCGCTTTCCACTGAGTCTCCTTATCTGGTCTTCTACAGAGACAAGGTTGTCCTTCGCCCCCACCCAAAATTCCTTCCGAAGGTGGTGTCAGAGTTTCACCTTAACCAGGTATTGACTCTGCCGGTGTTCTACCCCAATCACACCTCAGAGGCCGAATATAGGCTCCATACTTTGGACCCTAGAACAGTGCTCTCTTATTATAAGGAGCGAACGGCTAAAGTTCGGGGAGAGGTTCGCCAGCTGTTTGTCACCTACGCTGAAGCCGCTTCTGGCAGACCTGCAGCCAAGTGGACGATAGGCAGGTGGCTCACCTCCTGCATAGATCTCTGCTATAGGTTGGCAGGCATGGAGCCTCCCAAAGGGATAACAGCTAATTCTACCCGCCATACCGCTGCTTCGGTGGCTGCTTGTAGGGACATCCCTATCCAGGAAATCTGCAGGGCTGCTACCTGGAAGTCAGCACACACCTTCATTTCCCATTACCACATTGACCTAGAGGCTCGCTGGGATGCTGGTTTTGGGACCTCGGTTCTCCAGTCCTTATTCCCTAAGTAGGGGGTGCGCACATTGCCTCCCTCCTCCCGGAGAACTGCTACGAGTCTGCCACAAAGTGTGGATTGAACAACATATCCACATCTCTAGAAATACAGGTTACTCACCTGTAACAGGAATTCTAGGAGTGGTATATGTTGTTCATCCACACGACCCACCCGATCTCCCCGGCTTCGACGTGCAACCTGGCTTCCAGTGGGCTAGATCTGGCATCATAGGGCAGAGCCGAGGGTTTTACCACCTGGGTGGGTGGGAAGAGCCAGCTTGAAGACCTTCTGGCAAGATTTAAAGCAGCAAGGAACCTGCCACAAAGTGTGGATTGAACAACATATCCATGTCCCTAGAACCTCCTTTTCCAAGCAAGGAACAATGCATCTTGCCAGAAAACTCCAGGCCCTGTAGTGAACGAGCAGAAATGCAGCAGTTTTGCATTGTGTAGGGACTCAAACGTCCAATTCTGGATGACCACATCTTTCAAATAGGTTATCTACCACCAAGGTCAACAGTTTCCACCTGCGCATCCTGGACAGTGACCTGCTTAGCTTGTCTGCCAAGATGTTCTGGATGCCTGGAATGTGTACAGCCAATAGTTCTAGACAATGTTCCACAGCCCAATACCAAACTCTCATTGCTTCCCTGCACAGGGGATAGGAATGAGTTCCCCCTTGTTTATTGATGTGCTGCATCACACAAACACTGTCCATCTGTATTAACAGAGGACCTGGAGACAAGTGGTTCTGGAAGGCCTGGAGTTCATATAGGACTTCTCTCATTTCCACAACTCTGATGTGCAAAGCACGCTCCACCAGGCTCCACATACACTGTGTCTTTAGATGGCTCAGGTGAGCTCCTCATCTGGATCCCAAAGCATCCATGGTGAGGATCTGAAGAGGGGAAAGAATCAAGAATGGAACTCCACCGAGATGGCTGTTGCATTCCATCCACCAATGGAGCACCTTGCACAAGGGTGACGTGACTAGAACCATCTGTTCTAGATAGTCAGTCAGCTGGTCCCAGCGGACTCTCAGGGTCCACTGGGGAATCTGCACATGCAACCCTATTGGAAACCAGAGTGGCCCGCCACCTGTAAAAAGAAACAACAGGGAGGAGTCTGCTCCATACAAAATCTACCTATGTCTAAAGCACCTCTGGAGATAATGACTCACTCACCAAACAATGTAGTGAGCTTGTATCACATTTTAAGTATATGATTGGTGATAGTACTGCTAAATTTGCATTGCCAACATTTAAGGAAAACTTTCTTCCTCAGGGCAAACAGTTACTGCCCCAAAGGCTTCTGTTCTTCAGGCTCTACTAAAATTATTTTTAAATTCATTACTTTCCGTCTGTGGTAAGTCTATGTCAGTTGTCAGTCAAGGTGCCAGCTTGTTCACCCTACACAGACTGGGGAATGGCACAGCAGAGATTTGGTCTCTAAAAAATGCCAACAAGACTATTTACCACAATAGGAAATTAAAGAATTTAAAAACAATGTTAAAACAGCCTGAAGAACGGAAGCCTTTTGGGGCAGTAACTATTTGCCCTGAGGAAGGTTTTTTCTTCGAAACACTGGCAAGGCAATTTTTGACAGTACTGTCACCAACTGGGTATAAAATGTGATAAAAGCTAACTACACTGTTTGATGAGTGAGTCATTATCTCCAGAGGTAAATCCACATGTGCAGCCTGGCCAGTGGCACTGTGACAATGGCTACAGCCATGAGTCCCAGAAGGCACAAAAGCATCCTTGCTGAGATATAGCAGCTGTCGTGCACCAGCTGTGCTTGGCCAACCAGGTAGTCAGTCCTGTCTAGAGTCAGGAAAGCTGACCCCTGGGCTGTATTCAGAGCTGCCCCTATATACTGCAGTCATTGGCAGGGTGTCAGTATAGACTTTGGTATGCTGACTGTCACACTCAGAGCCTCAAACAGCTGTCTGGTTTGAACTAAGGTTTGCAGCAGTTGATCCCTGGTGGGGGTTTTCAATAGCTAATCGTCCAGGTATGGGAAAACATGCAAGTCTTCCCTTCATAGGGCTGCTGCCACCACTGCAAAGCATCTGTAAGAAAAAATTACTCACCTTAGTAACTGTGTTTCTTCTAATGGAGTCTTGCTGTATTTTGACATTATTCTGACATTCTGACATTATGCAGTTAGCCCCAGCACTTGAACTGCTCCGGAGAGGAAAGAGTTAACTCTATGCCAGAGCATAGTACGTTGAGCTCGAGCTTGGTTCAAACCTCTGTCTGCTGCACTCTGAAGTGTAACCTTCAGATTCTTACGAGCTAATACGAACTACACCTGCTAAGTGGAAATTGTTAAAACTACTAGCCAAAAGGCAACCAAATATTGTGGGTCCCCAAAAAGACTTGAGTTGAGAACTCCAAAACAAAAACTAGGTAGTGAACAAAACATAACTATAGAAAAAAAATATATAACTTAACCACTCCCCCTCTCTATAAAGGGGAGAGTGCCAACTGCACCCTGAGGTGCAACAGTGCACCTACCAGCCAACTTCCCAAAAGCCAGGTTCTGAGAGGGAGGTATGGAAGGTCAGAATACAGCAAGACTCCATTAGAAGAAACACAATTACTAAGGTGAGTAATTTTTTCTTTAAACAACATGAAGTCTTGTTGTATTCTGACATTATGCAGGCTACCACGCAGTACCTCCATGGAGGAAGGTACCGCACCTATTTTGAGAATAGGCTCTGCAGTACTGCTGTACCAAACCTAGCATCACTCCTAGCCTGGGTATCCAGAGAGTAATGCTTGGTGAATGTATGGACTATTTTTCAGGTGGCGGCTTTACATATCTCTAACAAGGGTATATCTCTGGCAGCAGCCAAAGAAGCAGCTGTACCTCTAGTTGAATGAGCCCTCAGACCTGAGGGGGGTACTTTGCCTAGCTTTTCATAGCAGAATTGTATTCAAGAGACAATCCACCTGGCAACAGTCCTCTTAGTAGCAGGTTTACCCTCTCCCACTACACCATAAGTGAGAAACAACTGAGGACAGTCAAACCTAAGAGCCTTAGTAATCTCAATGTAGTAGCTAAGTGCCATCTTAACATACAAAATATGTAATTTTCTCTCTCTTGAAAAAGAATGATCAGTGAAGCACACAGGAAGAGACATGGACTGGTTCAAATGAAAATCAGAAACCACATAAGGTAAGAACCTCCTGATGGTTCTCAGGACCACCTCATCTCTATGGAACGAGATAAAAATTAGGCTCCACTGACAGAGCTTGTAATTCACTGGTACGCCTGGCAGAGGTAATAGCTACCAGAAACACAGTTTTCCAAGTCAAGTACTTAAGTTCTGCTGAGGCCAAAGGCTCAAAGGGTGGTTGCATAAGCTGAACAATGCAAACGTTGAGATCCCAAACAGGAGTAGGATCCCTAAAAGGGGGATTGGTGTGGAGCAATCCTTTAAAGAATTTACAGAAAACAGGATGAGATGCCAGTGAGGAGGCCTTTCCCGCTGACAGGAATACAGAAACAGCTGACCAGTGTACTTTCAGGGTAGCTGGTCTGAGGTCTAAGCCATTAAGATGAACCATATAATCTAGAAATGTAGCCAAGTCAGCAGAATCTGGGGATATGTGCTTATTGGAACACCAAATGCTGAATCTTTTCCATTTGGAGTTATAAGTTTTTCTGGTGGCAGGTTTTCGAAAGGCTTTGAGAATATGCAGAACCCCCTGAGATAAATGCAAGCTTGCATATTCTAGATCTTCAAGAGCCATGCCTTGAGATTGAGAGACCGAAGGTTGGGGTACCAAATCCTCCCCTGACAGGAGGTTAACAGGTTGTGATTCTTGGGAAGAGATAGGGGCAGATGGACTGCTCGGGACAGCAACAGAGGATACCAAGGCTGCCTGGCCCAGTCTGGAACAATAAGGATCACTCTGCACGATTGTGATCTTATCTTGACCAGAACTTTGAATAATAGAGGAAAGGGGGAAAGGCATACAGAAATTTCCCCTCCCAATCCAGAAGTAGAGCATCCAGGGGGACTGAGCCCAAGACTGGGGGTATGTAACAGAAGAGAGGTAGTTGGTGATTATTTGGGGCTGCAAAGAGATCTAACTCTGGAGTGCCCCACCTTGAAAAAAATCACCTTTAACACTAGGAGATCCAGGGACCATTCGTGATGGCCCTGAGAAATCCTGCTCAATGCATCTGCTAGCACATTGTCCTTCCCTGGAAGGTGGACTGCTACCCAAGACGTCTGTGGGGAATAAGCCAGGGACCATAACTTCATGGCTTCTGTGCACAAGGCCATATATTGAGTGCCTTCCTGCTTGTTGATGTACCTTATGGTGGCGTCTGTCCTGACCTGAACCACCTTGTTCTGTACTGAGTCCAAGAAAGCTTGTAGAGCCAGGTACACTGCCCTGAGCTCCAGAAGACTGATATGAAATAGAAACTCCTGAGGAGACCACACTCCCTGTGCTGCGAGGACTCCCAAGTGAGCTCCCCACCCCAGGAGAGAAGCATCTGTGGTTAGATCCACAAAGTGAGACTGAGTGATGAATGGGACTCCTTGTCTGAGGTTGTCCTGATCCAACCACCACTGGAGAGCCTGGATCAGAGTCTGAGTCACTGGAATCAGTTTGGTTAGAGGATCTTTCTTCTGAGACCAAAAAGCCCTCAGATGGAACTGGATGCCCCTCATCTGAAATCTGGCCCCTTGTACCACTGCAGTGGAAGCTGCCATGTGGCCCAGAAGTTGAAGAAAATGCCTTGCTGGTCGAGACTCCAGAAGGTGAAAAAAAGAAGCCAGGTCTATAAGGGCCTTTGCCCTTCCTAGAGGGAGAAAGGTTCTTACTTTGACAGTATCCAATTCTACTCCTATGAAAGTCAAGAGTTGCACTGGTTCGAGAACTGACTCTGGAAGATTGAGGAGGAATCCTAGAGAAGTGAGCAATTGCTGGGTAACTTGCAGGTTTGACTTGACTTGGGTCTGGAGACTGACCCACAATGAGCCAGTCGTCCAGGTATGGAAATATGGAAATGTTTTGTCTCCTTAGAAAGGCCTCTACTACTGCCAGGCGTTTTGTGAACACCCTTGGTGCTGATGTTAGGCCGAAGGGCATTGCTCTGAACTGATAATGGCCTGAAGGCAGTTCGAACCTGAGGTACTTTTTGTGGGAGCACCTGATAAGAATGTGAAAATAGGCATCCTTGAGGTCCAGGGAGGTTAGCCAATCCCCTGGCCTTGTGGAAGAATTATTCGTAGAGTCACCATTTTGAATTTTGGCTTTATTAGGTGCTTGTTTAAGTATCTTAGATCTAGGATGGGCCGCCACTCCCCTGACTTTTTTGGGGTAAGGAAGTATCTGGAGTACAGACCTTTGGCCCTGTGACATGTAGGAACTCTCTCTATGGCTCTGAGAGCCAGCAGAGAGGAAACCTCTGCCTATAGGGCAATGGTTTCAGAGATGTTTGCAGGTGGAAAAGACCTGACCCTCAGCTTTGGAAATTTTTTGAAGCTGAGGGCCAGTCCCTGGCTTACTACCTCCAGGACCCACTTGTCTGAGGTAACAGATTTCCAGGCCTGGAAATAGTAAGCCAGCCTGCCTCCTACAGGAAAGGGGGAGTCGACCTGGGCTGACACATCAGGGTGCCTGCTTGGCAGGAGCCTTAGACTGAGAGGAGGATGCGGCCCTGCTCATCCCCCTGCTGCCTCTCCCTCTGAAGAACCCCCTCTGAGGAAAAAGAGAGGAGGCCTGTGCCTGGTAGAAAGGCCTTTGAAAAGGCCTGCCCCTGCCCCTAGATTGCTGCTTCTGAGGAGTTGCCTGCATTTCCTTGGCCGGTGCACTCCTTTAGGTCGTCCTGTATTCATCCATTTTCTTCATATAATTCTTTGTCTGCTCCCCAAACAGAGAATTCTCCATGACAGGGAAATCCATGGCCTAAGCCTGGGTGTCCTGTGAGAGGCTAGTACATCTGAGCCAAACCAATCTCCGAAGTGCCACAGATGTAACCATGACCCGTGATGACACATCATTGAAGTCCCCAGCAGCATGAAACTGGATCTTAGATGCCTCAATCCCATCAGCAGCCACCTCCTCCAGCTCCTTGGCAAGCTGGGGGGAAGCCTGTTTAGCCAATTCCAGAACAGTATCCCATCTGGACTTCTGGTATCTGGCTGTGTAGGCCATGTAGTTAGCCTGCCCGAGCCCAAAAGAAGATGCCATGTACTGTTTTTTAGCCATGGCATCCAGCTTCCTGGAGTCCTTATCTGGAGGGTGTGAAGCCAAGGGTATGTTAGCCATATCACAGGCTGCAGCCTGCACGACCCCAACATGGCTGCATTGCTGGTACAAGAACTCCGTACCTGAGCCTGACAGCATGTACCTCTTTGTCCATGCGCCTGTCCACAGGAGGTAAAGAATTTGGAGTTTTAAGCAATCTCTGTGTCTATTTCCCAAAAGATTTATGGAGGGGAATAAACAGTCTCTTGGACTCTGGGATGTCCATCATCTCCACATAGTCAGGCTCCTCTTGTTCCTCAACAGCTTCAACCAGAGGGAGCTGGAGGGTTTCTGCCACTTTTTTGTAAACATGAAGTGGGAAGGGGACTCAGAAAGCCTAGGAGGGGAAACACCAGAAGGTCTGTCTGGGGAGATGGGCTCATCCAGACCTTCCTCATTATTGTCATCATAGTCTTCATCCTCCTTCAGATCCAGTTCATAATACTCTTCTGGGGAATAATCCTGAATCGGAGGAACTGACCGAACCGAGTGACTACCAAGAGGCGCCGGATCGGTTGGAACCGGACGGAGCGATTCAACTATACTAATCACCCTGGCAATTTCCTCAGCAGTTGGACGATGCAGTTCTGGATCCAAACCAGCCGATTTCTCCTTTTTCTTTCTCTTAACCGAACCGACCCCTCAGGATCGGCTCTCCTTTTGCCCGAGGGAGTCTCGCCCAGGTCAGTGGGCACTCCCTCAGGTTCGGTCAGAACCAAACCATACTGGCCATCCGGGTCAGCGAACTTCTCAGCCTCTTTTTCCCTAAGCCTACCCAATCTTTTATCTAAGGTGGCCTTAGGAAAATTTTTTTACAAATCTGGCAGTCTGTAGCAAGGTGGTCAAAACCCAGACAGTAAACACAGCTGGTGTGGGGATCAGCCTTAGCAAAGGCCTCCCCACACTCACTGCAGTGTTGAAAGTGTTGAAACTCTGTGGGCCCAGTTTTTCTTTTGGGTTTCTCAGACGAAGCCATACTAAAACTTACCCTTTACTCGGCAAAAGCCAGGCAAGACCCCCTTATCTGTTCCTAACCGTGTCACGGGTATTTGAAAGAAACATCTAAAATATGGGGTTTTTTTTTAGAAAAATAGAAACATAGACTTTGACGGCAGATAAGGACCGCTTGGCCCACCTAGTCTGCCCATTTCCCTACCTACAGGATAAGCTGCAGATCCTAGTTAACCAACAGCCTATTTCTTCCTATCCCCCACAAGAATTGCCTTATGTCTGTCCCATGCATTCTTGAATTCTCCCACAGTTTTAGACCCCAAGACCTCCTCAGGAAGGCTGTTCCATGCATCCACTACCCTCTCTGTGAAAAAATACTTCCTCACATTGCCCCTGAACCGCCCCCATCTTTAAATTGTGTCCCCTTGTTCTTGCATGTCTCTTTTTCTGAAAGATGCTACCCTCTTGGACTTTGTTGATTCCACTGAGGTACTTAAACGTTTCTATCTTGTTTCCCCATTCCTCAAGGGTATAAATATTAAGCTCTTTAGTCTCTCCTCGTAGGCTTCTCTTGCAGACCCTGCACCATTCTAGTTGCCCTCCTCTGGACTGCCTCTATCCTGTCTATGTCCTTACGGAGATGGGGTCTCCAGAACTGGACACAGTACTCCAGATGGGGTCTCACCAACTGTCTGTACAGAGGGATAACAACTTCCTGTTTCTGCTGGTGATGCCTCTCCCTATGCATCCCAGTATACCCCCAGTTCTCCCTGCTGCCTTCTCACATTGCTTGCTAAACTTAAGGTCAATTCATATGATTACCCCCAGGTCCCTTTCCTTTTTTGGTTTTGTTACTACCCCCCCCCCCCATTGTGTAATCTTCCCCTGGTGCATTATTTTGCACTTCTTTGCACTGAATCCTAGCTACCATACTTCTGACCATTCCTCCAACCTTGCCAAGTCCCTTCTCATCCTTTCCACGCCTCCTTGTGTATCAACCCTGTTGCAGATCTTTGTGTCATCTGCAAAGAGGCATACTTTTCCTTCCAGTCCCTCTGCAATGTCACTTATAAAGACATTAAAAAAGGACTGAACCCAGCACTGAACCCTGCGGTACCCCACTAGTAACCCCTCTTTCTTCAGAGTGGACTCCATTTACAATTATCTTCTGTGTCCTGTTGTCCAGCCAATATTTTACCCAAGCTACCACCCTGGGACCCACTCCCAGGCTGGTTAATTTGACTATTAATCTTTTGTATGGGACTGTGTCAAATGCCTTGCTAAAGTCTAGGCAGGCCATGTCCACAGCCCCTCCCTGGTCTACTACTTTGGTCACCCAGTGAAAGAAATCAATTAGATTCGTCTGACATGACCTTCCCGCTGTGGACCCATGCTGCGTTGGGTCCTGTGCCCCATTGGCCTCTAGGTACTCAACAATTCTTTCCTTCAGAAAGTGATTCCATCACTTTCCCTACCACAGAAGTCAAACTGACAGGTCTGTAGTTTCCTGCCTCTGTATTGGTCCCACTTTTGTGAAGGGGAATCACATCCGCCTTCCTCTAGTCCTCGGGTACCACACCATCCTCCCAGGATTTGTTAAAAAGGGTAGTTAGAATTGATAAGGACCGGTACCTCACACTAAATACAGAACAAAAAATAAACTTAGGAGAAAATAGCAGACAATCGGTTCAGCCGAAATGACTTGAAAATGTATTTTTTTTTTACAATTTCCACACACAAATCACACTAGTCCACTACCTAACTACTTACTGTATGGCAGACAGGGATCTGAACCGAAATAAAGAAATAGCGGTTTAGATTAACGTTTTTTACTTTACTGAACCGGTAGCGAAGGAGAGATCTCTGGAGCGACTGTTTCGTTAGGTGGAGTACAGAATCTGACGATTACACTTCAAAGTGCAGCAGACAGAGGTCTGAACCGAGCTCGAGCTCAACATTCTATGCTGTGTCATAGAGTCAACCCTTTCCTCTCCGGAGCAGTTCAAGTGCTGGAGCTAACTGCATAATGTCAGAATAATATCAGAATACAGCAAGACTTCATGTTGTTTGAAAGACTTGTGGCGCAGAAGACGAGCAATAGGGCAAGATTCTGAATTGGCACTGTTCCCCTTGAAACACAAACCTCAGATATTTTCTGTGAGGTTGCCTGATCTTGATGTTAAGGTATGCATTCTTCATATCAAGAAAACATATCTGGTCTCCTATCTGCAATAGAATAAGGAACCCCTGCAGAGTGACCATCTTGAGCTTCTTGTATTCTGTGAAGAAGTTCAGATCTCATAGATCCGGAACAGGACACAGCTCCCCTGTACACTTTGTACAAGGAAATATCTGGAGTAAAAATCTGTGTTCCTCTGTTCCAGAGGTACATACACTTCCTCATGCAACAGAGACATGTGCCCTGGTGGGTATGTTGTCACCACAGGTGGATGAGCTGAAGGGGTGTCCAGAAGCTCCAGAGCATGATCCTTTTCTAAGATTTCCAGAACCCATGCATCCGTAGTCACCCCCCCCACCCATTTGTCCACCTGGAGGGACAGACAACCCCAAACAATCAACCCTGGAGGTAAAGGTGGTTGGGGGGTATAAGGAGTCATGCTGAGCTGGTGGAAGCAGAGCCACCTGGTCCACTATCTATAGGTGCTTTTGAATGGGCACCTGGGGTTGTGCCAAGGACTGGCAAATCCCCTGCACCTTTGCTCCTTCCTGGCCATCTAAGAGCAGAGCACTGCCCCCTGACACCAGCTGGACAAAAAGTACCCCTGTTCCTAGCCCTCTGCTGGGTATGGTACAGGGACTGTACACATTTTAAGGTCTTGCCAGCGGACTGAAGACCTTTTAGAACCTCTTCTACCTTGTGGCCAAACAATTTCTGTCCCACGAATGGGTCATTAAGAATTGTTTGTTGCACATCAGTGGCAAAATTTGCTACTCTTATCCAAGAGTAGTGCCTGACAGAAATGTCAGTCCTGGCTGAAGCATCAGAAATGTCATAAGCTGTGCAGAGCAAATGCTTTCCCACATAAGCATCTGCAATAAGAGTTTTCATTAACTGTTGCTTGACCGACCCCTCAGGTGAGACCTGTGCAGCAGCCTTGGCCTTCCTCCCGAGGGTGTTCTGATACTTCACCATATACGCCTGGTAATTATCTATAAGTAGGCCCAATGAAGCAGAGACATATGTTCGCTTACCTAAAATGTCCAATTTCCTGAATTCTTTATTAGGAAGGAGGGAGCTAAGGTGCTCAAGTGCCCTGGCCCTGTCATGGGCAGCTGTGATAACCACAAAGTCAACCTCGGGCTGAGTAGCATAGAAAGGCTTCCCAGAGGAGACAGAATACATTATGTCTGCCTTTCTGGGAACCACTGGGGATACTGTTTGGCCTATACCAAGCTGCATAAGTGGCATCCTCCTAGGTTGGGAACAGAGGAGGAACCACAGCAGAAGGAGTTTCTGGCCTCTTTCAAAACTCCAGCAGGTTCCTTTCAGTAGAATCCTGCTCCTCTAAAGTAAATCCCATGGCAACTTGCATTTGTGACAATGGCTGCAACCATCAAGCCCTGCAGCTGCAGTGATGTCCCAGCTGTGACATATCGGGTGCCGTAAAGTAACCGGGCCTGTTCCTCTGTTGTCTAAACACTCTTGGTGTTTAGGGTAAACAATAAAAATAATAATAATAGAGATTCTTGTGTCTCGGAGTTCGCCAAGAAACATTCGTAAACAAGCAAGGAGTACTAATAAAGTTTATTATGCTAGTTAACGTCAAGCATGTGACAGAGAAAATTACAAGGGAGATGGGTTTCTCACCACTCCTGAAGAATGTACATAATCTCCAGAATTGTAGATCTTAGGTTCTCTAAGATCTTGTTCTACTTCTTCAGCTCTTTGCCCTTCTAGAGAAGCTACAGTAGCGTCTCAAGAGAGCTACAGTGGGTTGCAGACAGCTAAATACTACAGATAACAGCATAGCAACAGAGTTTACAACATAGTTACAGATATGAGAAACAATATGTATTGGTCCCAAGTCATTCTCCACTGGATAATGACTTAGGAGACAGAATTACTAATGAGTATCATATGAGACAGAATAGGCTTCCATTAGCATTATAGCTTAGACAAAAGAAATTCTGACTGGTTCAAATGACATGCGGCATTTCTTACTTACACCAGTATAAAAGACATAACAAAGGACTTCTGTCTCTGTCAGCTTGCTTAGAGACAAAGAGAACTGATGACAGGGCACTATTGCATATGGCATAACTGTCTGAGTGTAAAATACACATGCTAGATATAATTATATGAGAACATAAGTATACAATAATCACTGATGATCCCGCTGAGTTATTTTATCAGTGATTAGGTAGATTATATATAGAATATCTATAAAAAACAAACATAATCTAGTTAAATGTATTATAGTGAGGTATAATAAATCATGCATGAAAATATTAGCATATCTTAGCAGCAAAGCACATTCTTAGCACCCATGCTTATATGATTGGTGCTCATAACTATAGGTTAGTGCAAAATAGCAGTATTACAGTACAATAGACC
Source organism: Neoceratodus forsteri (assembly GCA_016271365.2). Taxonomy (NCBI): domain Eukaryota; kingdom Metazoa; phylum Chordata; order Ceratodontiformes; family Ceratodontidae; genus Neoceratodus; species Neoceratodus forsteri. The sequence goes on along the minus strand of CM028130.1, from coordinate 1,055,327,335 downwards.
AGGAATACAGTGTGAGGTGTATGTGGGACAATAGGGGGAATAACCCAAGTGTAACACCTTCAGGTATTCCTCTCTGTCTTGGGGCAAAAAAACCACACCCTGGGCAGTGTCCAGTATAGCCCCTATGTACCGAAGGTGCTGACAGGGGTCAAGACTGACTTGGGTTGGTTGGCCATGACCCCTAATGCATGGAACAGCTAACTGGTGCGCGCTGGGGTGCAGAGCAGTTGCTCCTGGGACTGAGTTTTGAGCAACCAGTTGTACAGGTAAGGGAAGACATACAGTGCCTCCCTTATGAGGGCTGCTGCTACCACCGCAAAATATTTGGTAAAGACACGTGGCACAGAAGATAAGCCAAAGGGCAAGGCCCTGAACTCATAGTGCTCCCCCTGGAATAGGAACCTCAGGTACTGCCTGTGGGGGGCACAAATCTTTGCGCAGGTATGCATCCTGCATGCCCAGGGAGCATATCCAGTCTCCCTTGTTTAGTAGAGGCAGTAGGCCTTGTAGGGTCACCATCCTGAATTACTTGTGTTGGATGTAGCAATTCAGGATTCTTAGACTCAGGATGGGCTGCAAATTCCCTGTGGATTTGGGGACTAGAAAGAAGTGGGAATAGAACCCTCTGTTCCTCTGATCCTCGGGAACTGGTTCTATGGCCCTTTTCTGCAGCAGCAGGCAAATTTCTTCCAGCAGCAGGCAAATTTCCTCCAGCAGCACTGGAATGTGATCTGGAGGGTAGCTTGAATGAACTGGCAGTAGATATGGAGGTCACTCCAAAAGCTCTAGTGCGTGGCCTTGCTGTATTAGCTGTTTAGCAAGGATGGCTACTGCATTCGAACCAAACAGCAAAATGCAGTCCGATAGTTTGAATAATTAAAAAAAGATTTATTTAATCACAACAAACCAGACAAATGATCCACAGCAGGCATTATACCAGGGAGACTGCACACAGGGCTACTGCACCGACCCATCTAAATATCGATCGTAGCACTGACTCTTGGAGATACATGCTCTATGAGCTGCAGGACCCAAGCATCTGTTGTGATCTTCTTCTTCCACCTTGTCCAGGTGGAGGGAGAAGTGACCCCCTACCACCGCTTCCTGCAGGACTGGTGGCTGGGGGTCTGGCAAGCAGTCATACTGAGGTAGGGCCAGTGGTCGGGCCACACCTCCACCTCTAGGGGTTTTCCCAGTGGTGGAGGTAGGGGTAGGCAGGGCTGTGGCTGCTTGGCGCTTGCCTGGCTGTCGGGTACCTGGCTTGTGTTTGTGGGAGGCCTGATGAAAAGGTACCTTCTGTCTACCTTTTGACTGTGTATGGTAAAGCGAATGGACTGACCGTGGGGTCCTCCCCGAGGCCTTCAGGTCCAACAGGATGTCCTGTACATCCGCCCCAAAGAGCTGGTAGCCTCTGAAGGGGGCATTCAGGATGGACAGTTGTAAGTCAGTAGCAAATCCAAACACCTTGAGCCAAGAATGTTTTCTTGGGCAGATGCCAACTGCAGCCACTCTAGCAGAGGCATCAGAGATGTCATAGGCAGCCCTCAAGAGATGCTTGCCCACATCTGTCCCAGACTGGAGGGTTTTAAGCAACTCCTGCCTCTGGGGACCCTCTGGAAGGGCCGGAGATGCATCTTTGGCCTTTTCACAGAGACTATTCTGGTACTTGACCATATGTGCTATGTAATTAATAATTCGCCAGCAGGGCAAAGGCATAGGCCCCCTTGCCCATAAGATCCAGCTTTCTGGATTCCTTATCCGGGGTTGGGGAGAGAGCTGAGGTCTCTTGGACCTATCATGGGCAGTGTTTATTACAACCAAATCTGCCCAAGGTTGCTTGGTGAAGAAGGACTTCCCTGAGGGAGCCTGGTCCAATCTGTCTGCCTTCCTGGGCATCGCCAGGATCATATCTGGCCTGTACCAGGCAGCCATGGTGGCATCTTCAAATGAAGCCAGCAGAGAAGGAATAATCAAGGTGGGGGGGAATTTGGGAACTCCAAATATTCCACCAGATTTCTCCTGGTAACATCCGGCTCCTCAGCATCAAACCCTCATAGCTGCTTGCAGCTGCCTCATCACAGAGAAGAAGGAGGGGTCTTCAAGGGGGACCGCGGGGTATATTGATGGAGTCCATGCCATAGGCCACTGACAGAGTAGAGGCCTATGGCATATTCATAAGCTAGAAAAAATGGGCAGACTGGATGGGCCCCTGCGTCCTTATCTGCCATCAACTTCTATGTTTTTATGATTCCTCATCCCCTGAGGAAACAGTGGAAATCGAGCTGGAGGGGCTCCCAGCCCTTTCGTCCTTCTCCTCTTCATCCAGTAGGAAGAGGCCAAGATGGTACTCATCCTCTGCCCAAGGCTCTGAAAGGGGCACAGAGGACATCGACGACCGCGAGCATGAAGGGCGCAATGACATGAGAGGCTGCAGCACTGGGGTAGGCATCGTGATCGGTGGGCCTGCATACACTCCCAAAAGGAGGTGAGCACAGTCTGGATGCCGATGGTCATCGGCATTGCTGGAGCACCTGGTGGTGCCGAAAGAGGGAGCTGGTTCCTCGACATCGGCGGTATGGCCTGAAGCGGCGACAATAGGGGCTTAAGCCTTGGCAGCGGGGGCTGAAGATGTCAATAGGGAAGGCTGGGTCCCTGACATCAACAAGGTGGCCCAAGTTGATGACAGGAGAGGCAGAAAGCCCAGCGTTGGTGGGCCAGTACTTACCGAAGTAGGCCTGGTGGAACTCCCTGACTGATGCCCCCAAGCAAGAAGGGATCTGAACAGCAGGGGCTCCAGAGGCATCAACAGGGAAGGCTGGATGCTCAGCATTGACAAGATGGCCAAAGGGATTAAAGGGAGAGATAGAAATCTCAATGTCGATGGGCCAGGGCCAGGGCCAGGCTGAAGCAGGTCCAGCAGAGAGTACTGTCTGTTGCCTCTGAGCCAGAACGGGTCTAAGCGACAGGAGATGGCGCATTAGTGGGGGGCGTCAGGAGGTCTGACATCGATAAGTCATCACCAGCTAAGGAAGAACCAACATGAAGCACTGCCAAGGCCAACCCTGGGGAATAGCGGGTGTGGGCAGTAGTGGGAGTTGTTGCCAAGGTGGTCAACGACCCAGCTACAGTCGGCACTGGAAGCGGTGACTAAGAGTGTACCAGAAAGGATTTCTCTTTACTGCAATCCTTCTTTTGTTGCTTGCATTTGTCAGATGTATTGTCCCGGACTTTAGAGGAGTGGGAGCCCATGGACAGAGCAGGTGAGGCGGAGGAGCTTCTTGCCTGGAGCTCCTTCTCCATTTGGGCAATCTTCTGTTCTAGGAGGAAGGATTCTAAGGCCTTCTGACAGCGCCGCCTGGTAACCTGGTTAATCTGCAGCAAACCTTGCAGGCTTCAACACTGTAGTCGGCACAGAGACAATGGACACAGGCGTGGTAATCCTTATCATAAAGCTTCTTACCATACCCGCAGTATCTAAAGAGTTTCTCGGGTTTGGTCGATATAAATGGCAATGGAAATCACTTTAAAAAATAAAGTGATTTACAAACTAGAGTGAGAAAGTAAAAAAGAAAGTAGAAGTAAGAGATTTGGCAGTCGACTAAAGCGGCGCGGTCTCCGTAGAGTCAGACATGCAGTGATCGAAGGCAGGAAAAGAACTGAAGAGGGTGCGGGGACAGCCATGTTTATATAGGGATGACATCGGCGTCTGACATTGTCATGGACAGCCCCAGCCAGACTACTAGCTAAAGTTTATATGCGGTCCTAGTGCCTGGCGGCTATAGTTCCACAGGTGTGGCCTGATGCAAGAGATACCCTCGATGAAGATCAACGGCTGCTGCCATCAGTCCCAATAGTCTCAGGAATGTCCTGGCTGTGACATACCTGTTGTATACTATTTGGGCTTGTGCAATCAGGCGTTCAGCCCTGTCTTGGGGAAGAAAGGCCAAGCCTTGGGCTGTGTCTAAGATTGCCCTTATGTACTGTAGGTGCTGACAGGGAGTCAGGACCAATTTCAGCACAATGACCGTAATACTAAGGCATCGAAGTGCTGCCTGGTGCATGCCAGGGCCTGGTAAAGCTGCTCTTTGGAATGAGCTTTGAGCAGCCAGTTGCCCAGATAGGGGAAGACATATAGGCCTTCTCTCCCAAGGGCTGCTGCCACTACTGCTGAGAATTTGGTAAAGACCTGAGGCGCAGATGATAAGCCAAAGGGCAATACTCTGAACTGGTAATGTTCCCCCTTGAAAAGGGACTTGAGGTACTTCCTGTGAAGGGGACAGATCCTGATATGCAGGTAAGCATCTTGCATGTCTAAGGAACAGATCCAGTCCCCTACCTGCTGTACTGGTAACAGGCCTTGTAGAGTGACCATTCTGAACTTCTTGTACTGAATAAAGAGGTTCAGATTTCTTAAGTCCAGAATGGGTCTCAGATCTCCTGTACATTTTGAGATTAGGAAGTAGTGAGAATAGAACCCTCTGTTCCTTTTTTCCCCAAGCAAATGGTTCTATGGCCTTTTCTGCATCAGAGTATGTACTTCCTCTAACAGCACCAGTATGTGTTCTGTAGGATAGGCCGAAGGGGTTGGTGGATGGTCTGGGGGTAACACCAGAAGCCATTGAGCATGGCCCTATTCCATTATCTGCAGGATCCAAGCATCTGATGTGACCTTCCTCCACTGGTCCAAGTGGTGGGAAAGGCAACCCCTACTACCATCTCCAGAGGTACTGGTGGGTGGGGGGGGGGTCTAAGAATGAGTCATGCAGATCCTGCAGCTGCACTCCCACTTCTAGAGGCTTTTGAGTGGGCACCTGAGGTAGGTCCTGAGGCAGGCAAAGATGATCCTCCTCTTCTTTTACTTTGTTGTCTGGCTCCTGAACGATGTCTGTTGCTGACCGGACAACATTCACCCTCTTCCTACTTCATGGTTGTGTATGGTAGAGGGAGTATACTGATTTTAAAGTCCTGCTCAAAGCCCACAGGTTTGAGAAGATATACTGAACATCTGCTCCGAACAGTCTGTGTCCTCTTAATGGGGAATTTAGGATGGACTGCTGCACATCATTGGCAAATCCAGCCACCCTCAACCCAGAATGTCTTCTCAAGCAAACACTAGATGCTGCTGCTCTTGCAGAAGCATCAGACATGTTGTAGGTAGAACGTAACAGATACTTACCTACATCTGCCACTGTCTGGAGGACTTTTAAAAGCTCCTGCTTAGGAGTACCCTCTGGTAGGGCTTGGGCCGATGCCTTGGCCTTCCTCCAGAGGGTATTCTGGTATTTTACCATATGGGCCTGATAATTTGCAATCCTCAGGCCCAAGGTAGTGTTGTCGAGGCACAGGTCAGGAAGCATTGGTAAAAAGGAAAAATTACTCACCTTAGTAATGTTGTTTCTCCTAAAGGAGTCTTGCTATATTATAGACATTAGCAGTTTGTTCCAGCTCTAGAACTGCCCCGGAGTGAAATGGTTAAAACCATTCCAAAATAGAATTTTGGCACGAGAGCAGCTCTATCTGTGTCATTTCAAACCTGAACTGTCAGATCTTTACGAGCCAAACTCACTAAGGTCTGTGTGGAAGCTGTAACCTACACTAGCCAAATGGCTACCTAAATAATAACAACCATTGATGGTCCCAACACCCAAGACTCAAGTCAGGGACCAGAAATACTAACACCATTCTAATAATATGAAAATGGAACATAAGTATAATAAAACACACACACAGCGTGTAACCCCTAGATGGCGCTATCCCAGGGGCTACTACCCCTGCCTGATTTGCCACTAACAGGTTGAGGGGCCTGGATCCAATGGCGGTGCCTCCACCCAGAGGTCAGGGTTTGCAATAGTTAAACTAACTTGGTCACAGCCCTCTGGGACACTGCAACCCTTTCTTCCCACTAGTGGCCCACACAATATATCAGAATTACCTTCACAGTATACACTTACCCCCAGGTCTGGTTCCGCACTGGGACCTCCTGTGAAATGAGATACAGTGCAACAATCACAGTACAGTACTTTAACATAGACAAATACCTCAGGCAGTATAACTTTGCTGAAACAAGCAGCTCTGATTTATTTAGGGGATATAACAAGGACAGGGGAAATCAGGTTAATTAGCTTATCACTCTAATAATCTACTTATGGCTCTGTGCACAGGCCTATCCCTATCAGTTACTGTCCCTGGGTACCCAAGCCCTAGTGGCTAGTCCAAACCGTGGCAGCTGGTAGGGGCCCTTTTCACAGAGAAAGGGAGAATTAAACAGTCAGCAGTACAGTAATTCCATTTGGATTTAATGTGGCAATTCAACAGGGAGCGACCCTGAATTAGTACTCACGACCTCCAAATAAGATAGGGTCCTTCAATGTCAGCAGGGCTCACTTGAGGTACACAAACCTCTTCACACATCCATATAAAAGAAAGCACTATACCAGGCAGGCTGCATCTGTATCCCGATCGCAATTACTGCACAATACCCGGGAGAACACACAGCAGATTCAGTTCCTGACAGACCGAGTGCAATTTTCAGCAATTCCTCCAGTCTTCTACAGGGTGAGCCTGGTTTCTACTCTTCAGAGATCCTTTGATTCTTTTCACAGGACGGATTCAGTCCTAACAAGCTGTTACACAAGCTGCAGACCGGAACTCTGGGCCTTACACACGTTTTTTGACTAAAACTGCACACTGAAAAGCACAGGGCTCCTTCCTTCTTCACTGCCAAAGCTCAAATGAAACTCCAACCGACAAAACCGGCACTTCCTTTGAGTTCCTCCCAGTTCTTGACTGGATTGGCTGTCACCACAATAGACTGCTGCTGTTGGTCCAAAAAGGCACTGAAGTCTAAACTACATCTCCCAGAGTCACTGCCCATACAATCCTCTTGTGGCTGGCTCAGATTATGAGTCCAAGTTCTGATTCGGTCAAGGCACCATTTTAGAGCTAGTTTACCCCACACTGATTGGTCCAGTTCAGCAGTTCAAAACTAGAATGGGAACTAGCAGACACAGTTCTGACTGCAAAGAAAGCAGGTTAGACAAACTGTAATTTCATTATTACTCTAAATAATTTCTGGCAAACAGTTACATCTTTCAGATAGGTTCCTTTGCACTCCTAGTGACTGCAAAATGAAGTGAATTGGCAGCAGCTTGAGTGGTACTCAATCAAAGAAACACACAGTCCCCATACAACTAATTATGTCTGCAAGCAGACAGCTCTTAAAGAGACAGTACCAGAGGTTCTAAAACACTCATTGATAAATGGCTTAAATGCCAAACACCATTCAGGCTTGGAGCATTCAAGCAAGCTCCTGGAAGTCTTTTGGAACCCCATTTGCAGGGGTTACCGTACACATACACACACCCCAAAGTCCCAAAGGGACAAAATGCTAACAGGACATAAGTAGTGCCCACACTAAGTTGCCCGCACCCCACCAAGTAGAGGTTTTGAGAGGGGCAGGTTGGGGGAGGTCTATAATATAGCAAGACTCCATTAGAAGAAATAATTGCTAAGGTGAGTAATTTTTCTTCAAACAACATGAAGTCTTGCTATATTATAGACATTAGCAGAATACACAGCAGTACCTCCATGGAGGAGGGGCAGAACCTACTTAGGGAATAGGCTCTGAAGAACAGCTGTGCCAAACCGAGCATCTCTCCTGGCCTGGACATCCAGGGAGTAATGCTTGGTAAAAGTGTGTACCGTTTTCCAAGTAGCAGCCTGGCAAATCTCTAATAAAGGGATATCTCTGGCAGCAGCTAGAGACGCAGCTGTACCCCTGGTAGAATGAGCCCTCAAACCGGGGGGGGGCTCTGCCCACTTTCTGATAACAAAATTGGATACAAGAGACAATCCACCTGGCTACTGATCTCTTAGTGGCAGGTTTGCCTTTCCAACTTCACCATAGGTAAGGAAAAGTTGAGGATTCGAACCTGTGACCTTTGGTGCACGCTCTATATAATAACTAAGAGCTCTCTTAACATCCAGGCTGTGCAACCTCCTCTCACCAAGAGGAGTGATCAGTGAAAATACTGGAAGGGAGATAGATTGATTAAGATGGAAATCTGAAACCACCTTAGGCAAAACTTCCTATTAGTCCTAAGGACTACCTTATCCCTGTGGAAAGAAATAAAGTCAGTCTCCACTGACAAGGCTTGCCAATTCACTTATGCGTCTGGCAGAAGTGATAGCCACTAGAAAACAGTTTTCCAAGTTAGGTACATGCTCTGCAGAAGACAGAGGTTCAAAAGGGTTGCATTAACTGGGCAATGCAAACATTAAGGTCCCAAGCAGGGCCGGTTCCCGAAAGGGAGGATTAGTATGGAGTAATCCCTTAAAAACTTGGAAAACACAGGATGAGAGGAAAGAGGGATGACTTTCCTGCTGACACAAAAAGCAGACACAGCTGCCAAATGAACTCTCAGGGTAGCTGGTCTGAGACCCAAGGAATTAAGATGTACCATGTAATCTAACAAATGGGCAATCTAGCAGATTCTGGGAAATATTTTTCCAGCACACCAAATGGAAAACCTTTCCATTTAGAACTATAAGTAGCTCTAGTGGAAGGCTTCTGAAGCCTTTAGGATCTCAAGAACACCCTGAGAGAGTGTAATCAGCAAACTCCTCAAGAGCCAGGCCTTGAGGTTGAGGGATTTGAGGTCCGATACCAAACCCTTCCCTGGGCACAAGTCAACAGATTGTGATTCCTGGGGAGGCACAGGGAAGATGGACTGTCAGAGACAGAAGGAGTGGTACCAGGCTGACTGGCCTAATCCGGGGCAATCAGAATCACCCTGCAAGGCTGAGATCTGATTTTGACTAGTACTTTGAATAGGAGAGAAAGGGGGAAAGCATAGAGGAACTTCCTCCCAATCCAGAAGAAGGGCATCCAGGGAACTGAGCCCAGCACTGGAGGCCTGCAACAGAACAGAGGAAGTTTGTGATTGTCTGGGGCTGCAAAAGATCTATCTGAGGGATGCCCCACCTGACAAAACTATCCCCAGCACTTGAGGATCCACGGACCATTCGTGATGGCCCTGGGAAATCCTGCTGAGGGCATCCGCTAGGACATTGTCCTTCCTGGAAGATGAACTGCTATGAGGAAGTGTTCAGGAATAGGCCAGAGACCACAACTTCATTGCCTCGGTGCACAAGGCCAAGACCAAGTGCCCCCTGTTTGTTGATGTACCACATTGTTGTGGTGTTGTCTGTTCTGACTTGTATCACCTTGTCGTGGACAGATGCAGAAAAGCTTGAAGAGCTAAAAAGACAGCTCTGAGTTCCAGCAAATTGATGTGGAGCAAGATTCCTGGGGACCAAACTCCTGAGTGGAAAGGTCGCCCATGTGGGCTCCCCAACCCAGAAGGGAAGCATCTGTAGTGAGAGTCAAGTCGTGAGAAGGGGAAATGAAGGGGACCCCGCCTAATTGCTCTGATCCTGCCACCACTGGAGAGCTAGGATCAAGGTTCGAGTCACTGGGACCAACTTGGAAAGGGGTCTCTTCTCTGAGACCAAAGGTTCTCAAATGAAACTGAATGTTCTCTCTGAAATCTGGCTCCCTGCACAACAGCTGTGGATGCAGCCATGTGCCCCAGGAGCTGCAGAAAGTGTCTTGCTGGTCGAGAGACCTGCAGAGTGAAGGAAGAGGCCAGAGCCACTAAATTCCTTACCCTTTCTGGGGAAGAAGGCTCTGGCTAGTTTTGTGTCCAATTCTGCCCCTATAAAGGTGAGTACCTGGACTGGTTCCAGAACTGACTTTGGTAGGTTTAGCAGAAACCCAGGGAGGTGAGAAGCTGCTGGGTGACCTGCAGATGAGATTTTACCTGTTCTGGGGACTGGCCTAAGAGCCAGTCGCCTAGATAGGGAAAAACAGCAATCCTCTGCCTCCTTAAGTGGGCCACTGCCACTGCTAGACACTTTGTGAATACCCTTGAGCAGAGGAAGTGTCAAGGGCATTGCTCTGAACTGGAAATGACCTGAGGGCAGTTCGAATCTGAGGTACTTTCATGGGATCTTCTGATTAGGACATGGAAATAGGCATCCTTGAGGTCCAGGGAGGCTAGCCAGTCCCCTGGCCTTAGGGAAGGTAAAATCATTGCCAGAGTTACCATTTTGAACTTTGTTTCAAAAGATGCTTGTTCAGATATCTGAGATCTAAAATGGGCGCCATTCTCCTGTCTTTTTGGGGTAAGGAAGTATCTGAATACAGACCCCTGCCCTGATGCAGGGAGAAACCTTACTACTGCTCTGAGAGCTAACAGGATGAGACCTCTGTTTCCAGAGTGAGGGTCTCTGAAGCACTTGCAAGTAGAAAAGTCTGCTTCTCAACTTGGGAAACTTTTTGAAGCTGAGAACCAGACCCTGGCTTACTACTTCCAGAACCCACTTGTCTGAGGTTAATGAAGCCCATCTGACTGAAGTAAGCCAGCCCTGCCCCCACTGGTACAGAAGAATCGGCCTGGGCACCCCATCAGGGTGCCTGTTTCGCAGGAGCTTTGAGGCTGGGGGTGGGAGCAGGTCTGCCCACCCCTCGCCTGCCCCTGCCTCTGAAGAAGCCCTCTGAGCATAGGCAGAGGAGGCCTGAGTCTGGTAGAAAGGCCTGTGAAAAGGCTCACCCCTACCCTGGGGGCATGCCGCCCTTAGCCTGGGCACTCTTGTAAGTAGTCCCATATTCATCCATCTTCTTCATGTAATTCTCTGTCTGCTCTCCAAACAGAGAATTTCCCACCACAGGAAAATCCATAGCCTTAGTCTGGGTATCCTGTGACAAACTAGTACACCTGAGCCAGGCCAACCTACGAAAAGCTACAGATGTGGCCATGACCCTAGAGGAAACATCATTAACATCCACAGCAGCATGAAACTGAACCTTAGAGGCTTCAATGCCATCAGCAGCCACCTGTTCTAGTTCACTAGCCAGCTGGCCATGCCTGTTTGGCCAATTGCATAACAGTATCCCATCTAGATTTCTGATACCTAGCTACATGTCATATAATTTGCTTGCCTGAGTCCCAGAGAGGCTGCCATATACTGTTTTTTTTTTTGCCATGGCATCAATCTTCCTGGAACCTTGTCAGGAGGATGTGAGCCAAGGGAATATTAGCTTTATCACAGGCAGCAGCCTGAACTACCCCAACATGACTGCATTGCTGAGAAAGGAATTCTGTATCAGGCCTGACAATGTATACCTTCTGTCCATCTTTTTATCTACAGGAGGCACAGAATTAGGAGCTTTTAAAATTTTAATTGTTTGTTTCCTAAAAGACTTATGTAAAGGAATAGACAATCTCCTAGACTCTGGAATATCCAGCATTTCTACAAAATCAGGCTCCTCTTGCACATCCACAGCCTCTTCTAAAGGAAGTTGGAGGGTTTCAGCAACTTTTTATAAACATAAAATGAGATGGGGACTCAGACAGCATAGGGGAGATTCTAAAGGTCTGTCTGGGAGATGTCCGTTCAATGGGCACACCCAGACCTTCCCAGCCACATTCATACTGTTCATAATCCTCCTCCCTCCTCTGGTTCATAAAATTCCTCAATATCATAATCCTGAACCACTGGGACCGGACGAACCAACCTTTACCAGATAGTGGTGGTTCGGACGGACCCTGAGACAGTGACTGGACAATTTGTATGGCTTTTGCTATCTCTGCAGCAGTTGGAGAAGGAATTTTGGACTCCAGACCTGCTGATTTTCTTGTTTCTTTACTGGAATTGGTTCCTCAGAACCAGCTTTTCTTTGCCCGAGGAAGTCTGGCCCTGGTCAGAGGCACTCCCTCTGGTTCGGTTGGCACCGAACCCGGGCTGGCTCATCAGGTCAGCGGACTTTTTGACCTCTGTTCCTGAGCCTGCCCAATCTTTTTTCAGGGTGGCTGCAGGAAATTCTTACATACCTGGCAGTCTGACTGGAGGTGGTCAAACCCCAGACAATAAACACATGTGGTGTGTGGGTCAGCCTGGCAAAGACTTCCCCACAAACATCACAGTTGTTGAAACCAGTGGCCCGGTTTTCTTTTGGGTTTCTCAGACATAATGCCAGCCTAACCAAAACTTTGCCCTTTAACGGCAGTGCCAGGAAAGACACCCTTTATCGGTTCCTAACTGTGTCACGGTATTGGAAAAACTGTAATAAATCCGCTTTTTAGAACCGATAAGAACCGGGAACCGCACTCTAAAATAGTAACTTTTAGTTTTAAATGAGTTTTAAACCACTGATCGGTTCAAAACCGAACCGGTAACTTAAGTTCCACACAGACAAAACCTTCATTTACTTACGGTTACCACAGACAGAGCTTGAACCGAACGGTTTTATGGTTAAAATAAAACTATTCTCGGTTAAATCCAACCGAAAAACACTTTTAAACCGAGAAATGAACCGAGCAGAAGGAGAAATCTCGAGCGACTGTTCACTGAGGCGGAGTAAAGAATCTGACAGTTCAGGTTTGAATGACACAGATAGAGCTGCTCGTGCCAAAATTCTATTTTGGAATGGTTTTAACCATTTCACTCCGGGGCAGTTCTAGAGCTGGAACAAACTGCTAATGTCTATAATATAGCAAGACTTCATGTTGTTTGAACAGAAGCAGTTGTAGAATTCACCAAAAATATTTATTTACAGTTGCAGTAACATAAAAAAATAAACTTGTTCAGTATAACTATGTACAAAGGAGAAAAAAAAACAGTAGTTTTTCTTGAGCCTGTGTCCCATTTTCTCTTTTTCAGCAGTTGCAGCTCAGCTCCCTTATAAGTCATTTCCAACCTCCATTCTCAGCAAGCATCCTGTTTTTTGGTACATATCAGGCATGTGCAGCTTAGAACAGAGTGTGCCTGAGCTGACAGGCCACATTTCAACAGCTTTTGCAAAAGGCTTAAACATTTGCACTCCAGTAACCTCTGGAGATTTCCATTAGCTTTTTACAATCCTCTCAAATTATAATTACATACATTTCAACAGTAATGCTATACATTTTCCAAACAAAGGGGATTCCACTATCAGTTTCATTTTCATACAAAGATTTGCACATATATATTTTTTTTTATACTAGCCAACATGCAAGGAAGGAAAAAACAGACAGAAAGAGAGGACTAGGAGACAGAAAGGCAAAGAATTGTGAGACGGTTCGGGTTGATCAAGTCCAAAGTCTCACAGGAAAATTTGGTTGCACACCCAGACAGAGAAGAGACAGAAAAGGAAAGATCCTTGCATTTAAACACTTTCTCCATAGCAAATGGGACAGGGTCCTATTCCAACCTGTCACAGGCAACAGAAGCAAAGGTCTTGTTCTTCAGAACATCTAGACTCCTTGACAGGAGGGAGAGAACTGAGATGTTTAGGCACTTTAGACCTATCAAGGGCTGCATTTATCACAACCAAGTCAGCCTCAGGTTGACCTGAAAAAAAAAGGCTTTCCTGAGGGGGCCTGGTACAGCTTATCTGCCTTCCTAGGAATGGCAGGAATATTTGGTCTGTGCCAGGCTGCCAGGGTGGCATCATCTAGGACAGCCAACAGAGGAGGAATAACAATAGGTGGGAAATCAGGTAGTTCTAAGAATTCCACCAAATTCCTTTTGGTGATGTCTTTCTCTTCAGATTCAAACCTCATGGCAGACTGGAGTTGCTGCACCATGGAGATGAATGAAGGGTCTTCTAGAGGAGACCTCGGGGTGTACACAACAGAGTCCTCACTCCCTGTGAAGATGGTAGAGCTAGACCTCTCATAACAGCTCTCCACATAGTCTTCCTCCTACTCTTCCTCTTGCATTATGAGGTCACGGTTACATTCCTGATCCTCAGCAATGGCTTCTGTAAATCTCAAGGTAGAAACAGAAGAGGTTGTTGCCATCCTGGAAGGCAATGGGCATGTCGACCAAACAGGTATTGGCGCTGGGGATTGCCAAGGTTGCCCCATCAATGCAGTTCCTGTAGCAGCAGAAAGAGGTTGCACGCACTGCAGCATATCCGTGAAGATGAAAGCACCACTTGCACATCGACGCTTGCCTGTACTATAGGTGCACTCTGGGATGTGGATGGTGAAAGCGCTGTCCCCAACACCGATGATCCTTCACCCACCATAACAGGCCTGGCACTACTCATATCCTATCCCAACATGGAGGAATCAACAGTCCGGGTGTCCGGTGGCATCATCGCCAAAGTGGTCGACAGCACTGAGGTGGTCGCACTGGGTTGAAGAGGCGACCAAGAACTTACTTGGGAGGATTTCTCCTTGCTTCTCACCTTCTACCAGTGCTTATGCTTATGTTATCCAGTGATTTTTTCCCAGGCTCTTAGCCACTACACTATACTGCCTGCACGCAGGTCTAGAGTCCTTCTTAGGAGCGTACTCCCAAGGCTGAAGATGGGGTAACTCTAACATGAGGGGATACTCTGGTGTTGCCCGGATAAATGGGTGGATTACCACAAGCCACTGAACCACTGATGGCACTGACAAAGACACCTATGACAGGGTCAAGGTGGTCATGAGAATGGATCAACCTCCACCAAGTCCCACTGTACCACTTCTGCCAGACCACTTCCTGGTTCCAGCAGTGCAGCCAATGCCATTGGCATACACCAGACAATGACAAACAACCACTTGCCATGGTGTCAGTGATGTCGAGAATGAGACCAGGACTGAGACCTCAATATGGAGCTCTATCTCGTCCTCTAGCATCAATTTGAAAGTTGGCAACAGTCTGAAGGGGGTGGACGCATGTAAACCACTGGGTTGAGTGCTGGGACCACCACAGACTAAATCAGCACAAGGACCACTGCTGGCAGCTGCACAGGGGTCGGCTTAAACAGTAGCATGGTCTGAGCCTGTTCCTCCACCTGAGGAAACTGTGAAAGCACCAGCATATGGATGAGAGATGAAGCTTCATCTTCCCCTGACTCCAAGCCAACCGGTTTGGTGACAGTTTCAATGGGGGCATCAACCCAGATTGACTTGGTCACCAACTTCATGGGGAGTACCACTGGTGTGGTGATCAGTTCTCTGACTACAACGAACTCAACCAAAGCTGAGCGCTTTAGGAATCAAGTAACTGTGAGTAGCGGTACTGCTCCACCACCCACGATCGATGACAGCAACATTTCTTGTGCTTCCGACAACAGCATGGGTTATCTCTGAAGTTGGTGTGCATAGCCATGAAAAACTCATGGTGGTGGTGGACCCTGGTCACCGCATAGAGAAGCTGACTCCTGGAAACAGTTGAGACCTTCTGAATGGGTGCGAAATCTGGGTGTAATACTTGACTGCGAACTGACACTTAAGTCCCAGGTGTCGCCCATTGTCAAGTCCTCGTTTTACCATCTGAGGAATACAACTCGGATAACACACCTTGTTCCATGTGATGACCTTCCTGTATTGGTTCATGCCTTTGTCTCCTCGCGTCTAGATTACTGTAATGCTCTATATCTAGGGTTACTGAGGGTGGACCTCCGCCGCCTGCAGCTGGTGCAGAACACTGCAGCCAGGTTGTTGACTGGGCTACCAAGAACTTGCCATATCACGCCTGTTCTGCACGAACTGCACTGGCTGCCGGTGCAGTGGAGGATTACCTTCGAGGTCGCATTGCTGACCTATAAGACCTTACACGAACAGGGACCGGGCTACTTGCCAGATCTTCTTCGGCCCTACAGCCATTCCCACTCACTCCGTTCCACCGATGAGGGATTGCTAGAGATTCCCAGGGTTTGTCTTCAATCTTCTGGGGCCAGAGCCTTTTCTGTTGTGGCCCTAACCCTGTGGAATTCTCTACCTCGTCGGATTAGGGAGTGCCCATCCACAGAATCTTTTAAGGCCTCTTTGAAGAGCTTTTTACTTATATCAGCCTTTAATTAGTTCATATTTTGCTGTCTTTTTAAATTTTGCCTGATTTTAATTCCTATTTATTATTGATGTTATGTTTTATGTACTTGCGCTTTGGTATTTGTAAAGCGCAATACAAATAATTTATGATTTGATTTGAACTCACAAAACTCTGGGTGATTCTGGAGGATAATCAGCACCACAATCTTCTCCCCACCCACCCACCACCACCACCAAGGCCAACTTGCAACTGTCTCAGTCTCCTCCACGGCCTGAAGTTGCACCGTTGAGCCCTCAGCTGCCAACGCCTTCTGATCCCAAGGCCTACCTTGGAGGATGACAGGTGCATGACCTGGCACAAACAACAAGAACTCACTTTCTGTTGAGTCAGCAGGCAAGAAACACATGCATCATGGCCATCCATGGCAGATATCTTCTGCCTGCACAGAAGACATTTCTTGAAAACTTAATTTTTTTTGTGTATTCCATTCTACTGACTGTCAACAGAGTGGTTAATGAATCGTTTAAATTTATGGCAATAGACAAAGTGAGCCGTAGCCCAAGAGGTGGTGATTACAACAATCTTGTTTTAAGGAGAGAAAACTTTTGGATTTTAACTTTAAAAGCACATATAAGTCCTGGATTAAATGGTCCTTTAGAATTGTACTCATATTTAAAACAACGTTAAGAAGTTATGTCTCTGTGTTTAATAATTTATAGTTAAGTGGGATTTTATTTGAACAGTACCTTGTTTCTCCCCCAAATAGGACAAGACCTTAAACCTACCTCCCTCCCTTTTTCTCCCCCACCCCCTCTTCCTTGTAAAATGTAGTATGTGTTTCCTCAATGCTGGAATTTATTTAAACATTTAAAAAAAAAAAAATAACTATTATATTCAATTGTATTTAGTTTAACATTGCTTAGTGAGTTTTCCCACTAAAGATACAATTGCCAAAACTAAGTTGAATTTAATGGATACTCTCTGTTTTTAATGATCATTGTGTAATTGATTGATTGTTTGATGGAATAATTGATGTTAGTATATAAGTATTGTGTTCTCTAGATGTCTTTTAACCTTTGAGAAAGGACTGTTTGGACAGTCCGAAACATGTCAGATGTAATGTTGGACGGTATTTCATTAAAAAATGTTTGATTTTAACGCGTTTCTCTGAGGAGTTTGTGAGTGCCAAAACCATTTTGTCTTTTGGCTAATGAAAAAAAGATGCAAATATTTGGTCAAAGCCTGAAGAGTGAAGTGGGAGGAGGGAATCACGAAAAGTCACTTGGAAAAAGGAACATCCTCTAATCACTACTGGAGTTGTGAAGGAGGAGACCACACTCTTCCAGTGAAAAGAAAGCTCTCATGTTAAGCACGGTGAATTCGGACTACAACATGGCAAGGGATGAGTCAAGATTGAAGATGACCGGTGACTGTGCTACACTCAGCGGATACTCCCTCAGTGTGTATAGTGAACCAAATATAGGTAGTTAGAAACTTCATTCCAATTTTAAACCGGAACCTAATTTAACAGAGTGGAACCACAATCATGATTGGCTCCCATAAGTGACAAAAACACTTAAAAATCTATAGTTTTGATCAGTGCTGGAACTGGAACAAAGTACAAGCCCAAATGGACTATTTTTCAAATGTTTTACCCAAGAAACCAAAGGATTTTGCAAAGTGAAGTCTGGGGTGTCAAGTCTTTTCTGCAACTAAAAATACTGCAACAGTTAAGGCTTAACGGTCTCGTGATCAGTGCTGGGATTTGTTCAAACTACTCTGAACATTCTGGGACAGATTACATGTGCAGGCTAGCTCCTTAAAGTGGTATGCAGATTAAAAAACTGATGTCGCTGGAAACAGAGCTTGAGTACAGCTCAGTGGGGTCACATTGTCACCAGTTGTGCAAAGTGATTCACCCAACTACTTGGTGCCCACCGCTGTGACTGAGAATGCTGCCCATCATGTTAAGGACCACTGATATAGTACCACAATCATAATGTACATCTCTCTCACTTTCTTGTTTGCTGTTAACTTGTGCTCTGTCTAGCACCCTCCACCAGATAATGCACTACTTTAATTTACTGTGCTCTGCCTTCTGTGTTAATCAGGTATGAAGTAAAGGGCAGTACCGTATAGGTCAAATGAATGAATGCATTTTTGTTTACATCTGATAAAACAGACTATCTAACAGACAGAAAGTGAGGCAGTAGTACGGCATACCTTGATTGTGTTGTCATCCCCTGAAGAAGTCAGCCATTTTCCATCGGGACTAAAGCGGAGGCACCGGACTGCCTGTGTGTGACCCTAAGAATGGAGAAGAGAAAGCAAAAGTCCTCAGTTATAAGCAAGAACTGCTCAACATTTCCTCAGTATGATTATTCACAGTTCAGTTTCCTTAAAGGGCAACAAAAGGTCAGTGCAGTGTATAATGCTGTTCCTGAACTACAAAATCACCTCACTATAAAAATGTTATTACTTTCTTTTGCAGAACATTTTTACTTTTTATGCATATCCTGCACCCACATTTCTTCCCCCCCACCCACCATCGCAATGCACCTCCCCCCACCCGCCATAAGTAGAAACTGGCAATGAAAAACCATCCAAATACTGATGGATTTTGTATTGGGCCAGTAAAACTGTCCTTCAACTAGCCCTGCAGGTCATTACTGGAGAAGGTAGAATTTCAGCAAGTACACCAGTTGGGCCAGCGAAATTACTGTGAAGCCAGTAAATTTCCCAAGCCACTAGCCCTGTTGGCTAGCGACTGCACCATTCCACTTGGCAGGGGGATCAGGGATGATTCAGTTGCCAATTCTGCTCGGATCGAGCATCCACCATGTGCCAAGTACAGTAGCAACCACTTACCATGGGAAGGGAGCATAGTAGTTTTGGTGTCAGTGGTGTTAACAACTGAAGCTTCACTGTTCCTCTGCCGATTCTCATGGAAGAAGCAATGTAAAGGGACCTGCTGTTTCTATACTACTTCATCACCTCTATAAGCGAGACACAGAGAAAGTGTGTGTGTGTGCGCGCGTGTCTCTCTGCGTCTGTCTCTCCCCGTCTATCTGTCTGTCTCTCTCTCCGTCTGTCTCCCCGTCTGTGTGTGTCTCTCTCTCCATCTGTCTCTCAGTCTGTCTCCCTCCCTCCCAGTCTGTCTGTCTCTCAGTCTGTCTCCTCCCTCCCTCCCGTCTGTCTGTCCATCTGTCTCCTCCCTCTCCGTCTGTCTGCCCATCTGTCTCCCTTCCTGTCTCTCTGTCTGTGTGTCTCTCTGTCTGTGTGTCCGTGTCTCTGCGTGTGCATCTGTGTGTGTGTATGTCTAGAAACATAAAATCTGTCACAGATAAGGACCATATGGCCCGGGTTTATGAAGGTAGGGCTAAAGACCTTCACAGAAAAAAGGAGGCAAAAATATATAAAAAAAAAAAGTTATGAACGAAAGATAAACCCCATTGAAATGAATGGATTGTTGCAATGAATAGGTCCTATTCAATTCAGTGCAGTTGGCAAACAAAGGAGTAGCACAACAAAGAACACTGAGGAGTCAGCATCCAGGGACAGAGGATCATCAAAGGTGGGCAGTGGTGGGTGCCACTGAGAGGCTGGGGAGATGGGGTGCACAAAGATAGGAATTGGTTGGGTAGTTTTTTCATTTAAAAAAGTTTTGGAAGGGTATCGACAGCGGGATTGGGCAATCCCTGCCAGTAATTCTATGTCTTGGGGAAATGCCCATGGGGGGATGGGTGAGGAGGGGTTAGTGTCAATATCGCGCAACAATATTAGCGTTAGTCATTTAAGCGCATACATACTAGCGCTTACAGAAAACAGTGTGCTATCATTTTAGCGTCAGGCAATACCGCAATTAAATAGATGGCACAGCTCACAGTGCTATTTCTACATGCATTTTAATTTTGCTGAAAGCCTAAGGCTGACCAGCTGCCACTTTGCCCTTATCATTGGTGGTAAGTGACTTCCTCCCACCCTCATGTTAGATAAAATCGTCCCCAAGCATGCAAATATATTCCTTACTCTATACATAGTAAGCGATATTCAGTAAATAAAGCAACATGCTTTCAACTAAATTTGTTACGGATATTTCTGCCCAAACCCAATTCTTTAAACTTAAGGTTTTTTGGATTTTTTTTGCTGTTGAAAAAAAATTGGAGGTTATTCTGCCTGCTGTGTGTGCACCCTCTCCCGATCAGCTGTCAGACAGATTGGAACAGGAGAGCGAAAGTACAGGGCTCGGTGTAAGGGCACAAGACTCGACGAACCAACAAAATCAGGCAGGGCTGGTGGAAACAGCAAACGTTAACTCCAGTTTCAGAGTGGATCGCTTGCAGATATCAGAAATGTAGATGTGGTTGAAGTCGGTCTGTAAGGCTGATAACGGTACAGATCACTTGCATGTAGTTAGTCACTTCCTCTCTGAAGAGGACAACACAGTATAGTAGAGCGAAGGCTGCTTTCTGAGGAGGAAAGACTGGAGTGAAGTGAACATGAATTTAAAATACGTTATTTTGACACTTTTTTTTATATAAACGTAAAGGAGCATGGTTACAGATTCAACAGAATGGGGATCTAAAAATGCATTCCTTTCAGTCTGGGTTTTTTTTCTCGGAGTTACTGTCAGAACAAAGTAACAAAACTGATCAGAAGAATTAGAAAAGGCTTTAATTTCATGTTCGTCCTAGGCTGCAGTTTGTCCGCTCACTGTCTCCAGATACTTTTTCCCCACTGCCAGTGACCCCCATTGCCCAAATCGACCACTGAAAAAAAAAATCGATGGCCAGCTATTAGAATAAATTGACCAACGGGATCCGGAACCGAGACAGGACTGAAGATGCGCTGACTAACAGGAAACCAGACAACCCAACCTTAGAAGTTCCAACGGGATACAATTAAATGATCACGCTCACATCACAGCGTTATTTCTACATAGCGCTTATATGTAACGCGTTATAATTACAACACGCTGTAATGTACACACTATTTTGGATACCGCTATTACAGACACCCTGTTTTGACCGTATACCGGTGAGGAATGGGTGCCGAGAGAGTGGTAGAGGGTGGGGTTAGTTTTTTAAAGGGTCATGCAGGAAGGGGGGATATGGGGGGGGTCAGAATGGACACCCACTGGGATGTCAATGGGATGGGTAGGTAGGTGTAGTCCCTCTTCACAAAAGTGGTAGCAGGGAGGAGGCTGGCAATTATAGGCCAGTTAGCCTGACATAGGTGGTGGGAAAGTTAATGGAAATACTACTGAAGGAAAGTATTTTGGAATATCTTGAATCCAACGGATTACAAGACAGGAGGTCACATGGATTCACGGGGGGGTCACATCAAACTAATCTGATAGATTTCTTAGAATAAGTGACCAAGGAATTAGATCAGGGTGGAACAGCAGACATGGCCTACCTATATTTCAGCAAGGCTTCTGACACCATTCCACATAGGAGACTTGTATAGAAGCTGGGTAGCACAGGAGCAGGTCCAAAGGTGGTCAACCGAGTAAGAAATCAATCAAAGGACAGGCGACCGAGGGTGGTGGTAAAGTTCACTCCAAGGAAGGGAGGGTGACCAGCAGGGTGCCTCAGGGATCAGTGCTGAGGCCTGTCCTCTTTAAAGTCTTTATAAGTGACATTGCAGAGGAGTTCAAAGGGAAGGTCTGCCTCTTTACAGCCGACACCTAGATCTTCATAGAGTGGACACTCGGGTGGGGGGTGGTGAGCAGAGACCTTAAAAGTACTCGAGGAGTGGTCAAGAGCATGGTAGCTGGGTTCAGTGTGATAAAGTGCAAAATAATGCACTTAGGGCACAGAAACCTGGGCGCAGAGTACAAAATGGGGGTAACGGTACTCACTACCACCAAGCAGGAAAGAGAAGTGGGGGTAATCATACTGGGTTACCTAAAAGTGGCCAGGCAGTGAAACAAGAAAGTTGAGAGGGCTAGTGGGATACTGGGGTGCATAGAGAGGTGGTATTGGCCCTGTATAGATCACTAGTAAGACCCCACCTTGAGTACTGTGTCCAGTTCTGCAGACCAAATCTCCGGAAGGACAGAGTGGAGGCAGTCTAGAGGAGAGCAACTGAAATGGTGTAGGGTCAGTACCAAAAGCCCTATGATGAGAAACTAAAGGACCTCAGTGTGTACAACCCTGTCAGCGAGGAGGGAAAAGGGGGATAAGACAGAGACCTTCAAATATCTCAAGGGGTTAAAGAAGATACAGGAGGGAAGCATTTTTCTGAAAAAGAAGAGCTCAAGAAAAAGGAATCATGTTATAAAGCTGGAGGGGGATAGATTCAGAAGAGATGCGAGGAAGTAGTCTTTCTATAAAGAGTGGTGGATTCCTGGAACAGCCTTTCACTGGAGCTGGTGGGAGCAAAAACAGCGGGTGGGTTCAAGTATGCATAAGACAGGCACATAAGGGAATCTCAGTGGAAAGGAAGGGAAGGGGGAAGAGCCAGAGATCGACTAGGGTATACGATACCACCGTAGGTTGGGAAAAATGGGCAGAATGGGTGGGCCAAGCAGTCCTTATCCACCATCAAACTCTATATTTTTACGTTTCTAAATGCAGCTCAGTGGCTGGAATATTTTGCAAGTGAGGATTTTGAGGACTGGGGACAAGAAAATTGGCATGCTTGACAGTGGAGAGGAGCAGGGTGGAATGGGTGCCAGAGGGCAGGCAAATGTGAGGATTCCATAACTAGGGAAAAGGAGTTTAAATAGGCGCAATTTTGTTTTACTGCTTACCTGACCACTAGTGGCAAAGGGAAGCAGTAACAATAGTCAGTTTAGGTTTCATGAAAATTTGCTTATTCTTGAAAAGTTCAGTTTCTGCACTGTGCACGTCCAACAGCTTAACTTATTTTTGTAAATACGTTTTAAATGTAAGGCAGATGTTTGAAAACTAACCAGCTAAGAATGATCCTTGGACCAAACCTATCAAACCTGAATGTTTCAGATTTTAAATTCTGTTTTTTTGGTTTGTTTTTTTTTTCCCCCTCCGGTCGTGCCTCCAGGTTTGCCACTCCTTCCGGCTGCACATTGCCACTCGTGGCCCCCTCGTCCTGTCCCCCCTCCCCTCACATCGCAGCCGACCCAGGGGTGGCCCGGCATATCCCTTTTGCCGGGTGGGTCCCCCTCCTCCGAGGGGAAAGACACGGGTGGGGAGGCGGCCCCAGCGCAGATAGGCGTCAGACTCTGGGCGCTGTTGAGGTGGGATTGAGGGCACAGGACCTCGGCCAGCGAGGCGGCAGCCATCATCCGCGAACCTGGAGGCTGGTATTTCCACTTTTCTGGGGGCGTGGTGTGCCACGAACGTCAAGGCGTAGCCGATGTTCACCACGCCCCTCCCCAACATCCAGGCTCGCTGCGACTGGACCCCCTGGCCTCCGTCAAGGGGTACCATACAGCGTTCCTGGTTACCGCCCTCTCCCTGGAGTAGGTGAGCAGTCGTGGGACGCTCTAACCTACTCCACCCCGGCCGGCTCTCCAGCAACCCGAGTCCATTCCCGAACCCGGGTCGCCGGCATCGCAAGCGGAAATCCAACCGCTGCGCCGACGAGCCGGCCAAAATTCTGTTTTTGAGTTATTAATGAGCAAAAGAAAGTCTTAATTTTGATGAATTTATGTATTTTCAACCTTCTAGAACTTTGCACTGACTGAACCATCAGGGTGTAGTATGATTCCCCGATTCTAGATGTCCTGGTGCACTATTCCCAAACTCCAAATGCCCATTTTAAAACTGCCTGCAACGTATATTTGACCGCACATTCATGCCCCCGTATTAGCTTTTGCCCGCTCCCGTTACCACACACAGTACACAATAAATAAAAAAAACACCATTGCGCAATCATTCAATTTGCAGCAGCTGCTGTTGACTTAATAAAAACAATCATTCAGTTCAATTCAATAGTACATACAGCAGCTGCCGTTGCAGCTTTCTGTTAGTTAGTTTACAATGGCAACCGGAACGCCAGAAGCTCAGCCGCAAGTCTGTGAAGTTGTGAAGTCTCAGCGCGGTCATGACAAGCTGAGTATTTGGGGGGGGGGGGTATCTTTATGTAAAGGAGCAGAACCGGTCAGAATTGTATTACTGGTATTGCCGACATCGAAAAACTGTTGGTTGTCACGGCAGGGCTTCAACTGTGCTGGTGGGAGGACATCATCTGTGTGGAACCACAGCTCATAATCATTCACCAGATGCTCATGACACCCCTGTGGCACAAGCCTTAGCTTCACTAAAACACCGAGCAATGACAATTCATGACACACCGGCACAACTGATACAATCGGAGCTTTCAAAGGTGCCACTACAGGACAGGCATAATATGCCTGAAAAACACTCATTACAGCAAATTGTAAAACAGGCGAGAAAACATAACATGACCCTTGAGCCTAAAACCCTCAACGAAGTATGTATACCACCCCAGTTCACAGTAGTCAATGGGCAATAATTTCTCGCCCGAGACTCAACATGTGGCACTGAAAAAATATATTTGTTCACTACAAAAAAAAAACCTTGAGAAGCTCAACTGTGCATCTTTTTGCATTATGGATGGGACATTTAGAACCATTCCTAACCTATTTTGCCAGCTTTACTCAATACATGCTCCTGTAGGAACACCTGAAACTTGTAGAATTCTAGCCTTTAGCATATGCTTTAATGTCTGCGAAATCACATGAATGCTGTTTTTGCATGTTGCAGGACTTACAGGATGTGGCAGACAAGCATGGTTTCAGTCTGTCTCCAAGGTTTATAATAACCGACTTCGAGCAGGCAGCAATCAACGCCTGTAAATCAGAATTCCCTGAAGCAAGAGAATAAAAACGGTCTCTTCCATTTAGGCCAAATCATATTGTGCAAGATCCAGGGATGTGGGCTAGTGGCAAAGCACGGGATGGATCCTGACTTCAGCCTTAAAATGCGGCAATTGGTTGCACTCGCATTCCTACTCCATGAACAGATCCCTGAAATCTTTTTAGACATAAAAAATGAAATGCCACCTGAAAGCAATGAGGTTGTAGAATGGTTTGAGGAGACCTATGTACTGGGACATGTAAGAAGGCAGAGCGTGGAACACCACCACCATGAGACACCATCCCCATTTTGGTCAGTACACAGCCAAATGCTTAGTGGAGTGCCTCGCACTCAAAACAAGGTACAGGCCTGGCATAGGCGCTTGGGAACATTAGTGGGGGAATCTATTGATTTATTGAGGAGCTGTATAATGAGCAGCTTGTGACGGACAGCACAATTGAGAAAAAACAATCGTGGTTTGCCAAAGTCTCCTGTTAACAGAAAATATGTTAAGAGGGAGCAAAAGATCACTAACATTGTTGCAGATCTAGAGCAGCGGTCTGCAAAGGATTACATACGTGGGATTGCCCACAACCTGGTACTTTAAAAAGACATTGGACAAGTACTGATTTTAAGAATTTATATAAAATAAAGTTTGCTTTTAACTGATCGTGAGGCTGGCCCAGTGGTGCTGAGGGCTGAGGCGATGGACGCCTTACCTCGCGTCACACTGGTGATCCGTGTTCAGGAACAGACATGGGGCACCGGGGATTGGCAGGGGGGAGAAGGATCGAGCGTCTCCAGGACTGCTCTCCTTCTCCAGGGAGGGGGGATTGCAGGGCTCAGCAACTGCCTGCCACCTAGCGGAGGCTGGGAGGTGGCACGTCAGCACTAGAGACAGTGGGCGAGAATTGCGGCAAGCGCTTGGCGGAGGTGTGCATGGGAGCGTGCATGCAGCCACCGCTGGCACCATTGCATGCCGCAACCTGGGGACAAAAGAAAGCGGGGGGACAGAGAGTCCTGCATGGATGACGATGGTCCCCTTCAACGGGTTTGGGATGGCACCTCCCCAACACTGCATCCGGGTCCCAAGGGAATGAGCGTCGCCCCCACCCCTGCCACGAAGAGAAAGTCGTGGGGTCTAGGGGAGGAGGCCTCATACCTGGTGCTTGAGTGGGAGGGGGACGTCAGATGTAGGGCAGAGGACTCTAGAGAGAGGCATAAATAAGAAACTGCAAAAAAAAAAAAAAAAAATGATCGTGGGACATTGAAAGCTGGGAGACCTTGGAGAGCGGGAGAGTCACCGTGAGCAGGTACGTTTGAACTTTTAGTGAATACGCACTGTTAGATGAAATGATAATGTCATGGGTAATGTCGGGGAGATATTCACTGTGAAATGAAATTATGTCGGTGTAATGTCGGGAAGGTGGGGAGTCAGGGAGATGTAATGATTGGGTGGGTCTCACATCTGGGAAAGAGATGGCGGCCAAAGGATAGTGATGGTAATATAGACACGGGGAAATTTATGTCAGGCTAATAAGAGTCAGGGAATCGAACGAATCCCACCAATCATTATCAAGTTGACGGGATCCAGTGATCCTAGCTCTAACTCCACACAGAGTAAACAGAGGAAACAGCATGCTCTGAAAATGGAGTGCTCATCCACGGCTGCTAATACCAATTATAGAAAACAGTTCAGAGGCACTTGGGGCAGTACTAAACTGAGAAGCTGAAGGCAAGAACATTTTGCTGAAATTTAATACACAGTGTACAAAATGCCGACTGGATGCCCTGGCGCAGTAACCATCAAGGTCTTCATTAGGGGGCATATGTGACAGGGATGGATAAGACACTGTCCCATTTGTTCTGGAGAGAGAGAGAGAGAGAGAGAGAGAGAGTGTTAAAGCAGCAGTACTAGATAAAAACAAGCATTTGCCAATGTCGAATGTTTGCTTGCTGGTATTGGCGCTGGTAGTGCAGGAGTTAGAGAGATGCATAATAGGAATGGCAGTGAAGTACTAAACTGATGCCAACCTCCACCCACACCCTGCAGAGAATGACAGGCATTGGGGGTATGCCTTTGGGTTGTCTGGCATAGCGCTCATGCCATTCCACCTCAACCGACCCTGCAGACACCGATAGGTGTCGTGGTGTCCCTTGGGGTCTTTGGTCGTTATGCTCACCCCATTCCATAAGGAAATAAGCTGAGATGGATGCAGTATAGGAGAATGGGCCAAACGTTAGGGCCGAAGACCACAAAGCACACCTCAATGCCTGTCTCTGGCTGCAAGGTGGGGGTGGAGGTGGAATGGTGTAAGCATTACGGCCAATGACCCCAAGTCACACCCCGACGCCTGTTCGTCTTTGCAGAGTGGGGCATTACAGTTGAAAACCCTAATGCCCAGGGTGTTTGTTGGTATTTTCACTCCAAATTTTCAACATGGGCTTTTTGGGACCCGACCTCATGAACAGAGGCACCATCATTTCGTTACTCAATCCCGAAAGGTGATTTCATGCAGCGACTGCGCCATTTGGTGCCACAGGTGCAAAAACACATTTTGTGCAGGATGAGAAAATGACAGCTGTACTGTTCTTGAGGAGGTGTGAAAAAATGGCAATACTGAAAATCTGGAGTGAAAATATGAAAAATTGGCGAGGTTACGAGCGTGTGTAAAAAATCTGCAACACACACCCGTAACGCAATCATTTTGTGGAATTTTATCACCAAGTTTTCAACATGGGCTTTTCAGGACCCCACCTCGTGAACAGTGACACTATCATTTCGGTACTCCATCCCAAAAGTTGATTTTGCACAGTGACTGCACCATTCTGCGCCACAGGTGTGAAAACATATTTTGGGCAGGATATGAAAAATGACAGCAACACTGTTTATAAGAAGGTTGGAAAAAAATGGCAATGTTGAAAATCTGGAGTGAAAATATAAAATATTGGTGAGTTACGAGCGTGTAGAAACTGCGCAATGTACATTCGTAACGCAGTCATTTTTAGAATTTTTTTCACCAAACTTGCAACATGAGCTTTCTGGGACCCCATCTCATGAACAGTGGCACTGTTGTTTTGTTAATCGGTCCCGAAAGATGATTCCATACAGCGATCGTAAAATCATCTTTCGGGACTGAGCAACGAAATGACAGTGTCAGTGTTCATGAGGTTGGGTCCCAAGAACATCATGTTGAAAATTTTGGACCAAAACTCTAAAGAGTGGCTGAGATATCAACCTAAATCAAAACCCCCCCATTCACTGCCATTTCTTCAGTTCCCGGTTGGTCTTCGAAGAGTGCAGACTTGTTCCCAGTCCACAGAAGATCACTGCTCCTGACCTCCAGAGGTAAGTATGGGTAAGGGGGCGTGTGCTGTGCAGAGGGAGGGTGCAGGTTGGAGGAAGAGGAGCCATCAGGAACGGCGAGGGACCGTTTTCTTTTTTTTCAGGTTTACTTTGTGGGATCATTTTCTTCTTTACAGGTGAAATATTACAAAACTGATTTTGGCACACTGGGGTGGGCTCCCAGTGTTCCAGACTAGTGGAGGGGGGAGATCAATGCCAACCCGGAGATTGGGCACCCTGAGGTCAGCTGGAAAAAAAAAAAAAAGGGTGACGTGGGGGGCACATCCGACACCGGGAATGGGCATCCCAGTGTCGGGGGGGAATAAAGAATTACTTTGGCACACTGGGTAGGCTCCAGTGTGCCACAATAGTGGGGTAGGGGGGATGCTGACAAGGGTTGGGTCCCCATTGTGGCAAAAGATATGTTCGGGCTGGGAGGGAGAGTCATCCAACACCGGGGTGGGCATCCCAGTGTCGGAAAGTAAAAAAAAATTTTATCCAGGCACACTGGGGTGGGCTCCCAGTGTGCCACAATAGTGGTGGGGATGGGGTGCATGCCGACATGGGGATTGGCCACCCCGATGTCAGCTGTTGGGGACTGTGTGGTGGGCAGCAGGAGCCACCAATCTGCAAAACCATGGCGTGGCTCATTTATTATGTTTGTTTAATTAACTTTATTTTATTGATATGCTTCACCATGAAAGTGCACTTGAAAGCAACAGAAAGGTTTTATAACTTAGCCGTGGTGCATTACAGTGCACTGTAATGCACATGGCTGAAGTCTTTACACCGCTGTGAGCCTGGTTGCGGGGGGCTGTGGCTGCAATTAGGGATGATGAAACTGTCCCTGACTGGAGCGGCAGATTTCTTTCAAGACTGGCGCTCACTCTGAAATGTTGATTGGTGGCCGAGGGACGTCCACCAAAAGCTTTCGCTGGATTGGAAAAACACTGCCACACCTCTGCAATGCTCTACTAGCCTCAATATGTTTCCTGTGTGCTGTACATGCAAGCAAACATAAACAAATCAGATCTTTTGCAACAGTTTGTTCCCTGTGCTCTGTAGAGCACTTACCTAGTAATCTCTCGTTTTCACTGTACTATCACCCAGTAATTTTTCTTTGTTTTTGTTTACATTTCTCCCACTCACCATGTTGAACTGGAACCTTCTGCTGCCAACCACGTATGCGCATGACTCACAGTACTACACAGGGATAGCAGGAATGCACAGCACAGGGTCCCACAGAAGTTAAAAGTATGTGAATCAACGTGAGGGGGGAGCTAGGCTGCAAATTAGGTACCAGTCATATCTGCTGTGGATCCACAACAATGGAAATAAATTTTAAATATCTAAAAAAACTAAATATCGCTAGAAAAAATATATTTACAGATATGAAAACCGGAACTATGGCTGCATGCTTCCAGACAAAAAGCAGAATTTTGATACTCGCTTCCTAATTATCTAGTACTGCTGCTTTAAAAGCAAAGATCTATTCTGTCCTCTCTTATTCTGTCACTTGTCCATCTCTTGCCTGTCAGACTGCAGTAAAAGTTTTCTTGTCGCACCTAGGAATTGGCTACTCTGATGGTACCACAATTTCTGCCCATCTCCCTTCCTTCACTTGCTGTTTCTATTTATTTCTACCCTTGCTTCTTTGCGGTTAAAATAAAATATATGTGAATCTTGACATGAAACTGAGATCTACTGATTTGCAAATATATACAATTGTATTGTTGAAATGATTATAGACAGCTAATTGGGTTTGTTAGAGAAGTTAGCAGTTTGGAACATGTGGGCTGACCTTGAGAAACCTTTTGACCTTTCACAGCCTTGTTAACAAAATTGTCAGGAGGAAATCAGCCCTCGGACAGGATGTCTTAATTGGCTGCACCTGTTAAGATGACTAATGTATGCCTCAGGCTGGTCACAGGAAGGTCAATGAAAAAGAAGTATTGCTGTTTGTGAAAAACAGGAGATTAGACTTACAAGAACAAAATGCAGAGGTTAAACTGCCAGGCAAAGACATCTCACATAAACAGAGCAATGTTTTGTCTAGCGAGATTGAGATTTTAGAGAGACTCAGAGAAAGGATTTTTGTTTGTACCGCCTACATGAAGAGCTATCCTGTACAACTTTAATTTTTTTCTATTTTATTGTTAATGATCATAATAAAAATGCTGCTTGCGAATTTTACAACTTCTCCTGATTTGCCTGCACTTCCTGACCTATGCTTCTACATCAGTTGGTGTCATACACAGTAGGATTTATGCCAAGGATGCCCTACGCTAGGAGTTTTGTGCATGGGTACTAGACCAGGTACTAGGGAAGCACAGAAGAAAGCTATTGATCCTGTCACAGCAAGTCTTTGGAGTGATTAACAGAAGAACGGCAGCCAGACTAGAATCAGAAACAAAAATCCGAACAGAGATTGTACAGCCAGCACCAGTGATAAAAGAAGAGCAGGCAGGGACAGAGCCTGAAAGCATGTCTGCCTTCTTCAAAAGCTGGGCTACGCAAAGAGAGAGAGAGAGACTAAGAAGCAGAGAAGAGATGCAGCAGAGAAAAGAAGGGACGCAGCAACAGAAGCAGCAATGGCTGGATGCCTTGCAAACTATCAAAGCTGGAGGATCTGGCATAGGTCCAGCACAGCAACAAGACATAAACAACTTAAAAGACATTAAACTCACAAAGTTGTGTCCCTCAGATGATACAGAAGCATACCTGAAAACTTTTGAAAGGGTTGCCGGAGCCTGCCAATGGCCAAAACAGCAATAGGCAATCAGACTGGGGCCTCATCTGACAGATAAAGCCCAACTTGCCTATGGCAATGTGGACACTGCACAGTCAAAAAATTATGACCATGTGAAAAAGAGAGATCCTTAAAAGATATGACATCTCAGAAGTGACCTACAGACAGAGATTCCGGTCACTGAAAGGCACCACTCAGTCGATATCTTTGAGAAGCCTTCACCCATCTCAGCGAACTCATTAAATGGCCCCAACCACATAGATGGCAAAACAGTCGCACAGAAAATAGACATGTCTTCAACGAAGCAATTCATCAACACCCTCCACAGACGTGCAGCTTTGGGTAAAAACACTGAACAGAAAGTGGGGAAGAAAAAAATTATTCACCGTAGTAATCGTGTTTCTTCCAGGGGATCACTCATTATGATTATACAAATGCAATCAGCCTTCAGTGTTTGTTGTACTGCCACGGAAAGATGGAATGTATGCAAATGATGCAACTCTGTGCCCGTGCAAATTTCAAATTGCTTCCCTTAGTAACTGCTGCACTCTGAGTGCTTCAGATTCTTATGCAGCCTAACAAGGTAAAGACCCTCCAGCTATCTAATTCCACGAATTAAACCCCCACCACCACCACCTTTGATCATATCCCATTAACCATTAAAATCCCTAAAGTAGGGACAACAATGAATACTAACTGGTTAAAGAACTGAAACAATTGCTGCAGACAACATGTCTAGAAAGTCAGCAGGGATGCAGAAGCCAAGATTGCTCCCATTTATTAGGTTTAGGTAGGGGTGGCAGGGTGGGAGCTTTAATAATGAGTGATCCCCTGGACGAAACAAGATTACTATGGTAAGTAATTTTTTCTTCTAACCCCAGGAATCACTCATTATGATTAAGCAAATGCAGACTACCAAGCAGTACCTTTGGAGGTTGAGCACAGAACCTATTTCAGGAACAGGTTCTGTAGAACTGCTGTGCCAAATCTGGCATCACTTCTCGACTGTATGTCCAAAGTATAGTGCTTGGTAAAAGTGTGTAGCTTTCCATGTAGCTGCTTTGCAGATTTCCAGCAGTGGAATGTCTCTTGCAGCTGCCACTGATGCAGCTGTACCCCTGGCAGAATGTGCTCTGAGGCCTGGGGGGCTCATTTACCCACTTTACTGTAACAGAACTGTATGCAAGCTACAATCCAGTGTGCAATTGTTTGTTTTGATGCAGGTTTACCTTTACCCACGTCACCATAAGTGAGGAACAGTTAAGTATGCTTAGGCCTATGAGCCTTGGTCCTGTCAAGGCAGTGGCTAAGAGCCCTCTTGATATCCAGCTTATGCAGTTTTTGCTCAGATGAGCTGGAATTCTCAGTGAAAAAGACTGGTAAAGTGATAGACTGGTTCAAATGAAAATCTGAGGCCACCTTAGGAAGGAATTTCCTGTTGGTCCGGAGTACGACTTCGTCCCTGTGGACTGATATGGTAGTCTTGGTCTGAGCACAGGGCCTGCAGTTCACTGATTCCAGGCTGAAACTGGCTCCCTGAAGGGAGGGTGCAGGTGGCTGAGGCCTTTTAAGAATTTTTTAAAAACAAGGTAAGAGGCCATGGTCCTATCCTTACCAGCTGATACATATGCTGACACTGCCGCCAAATGGACCTTCAACGTGGAAGGCTAAGGCACTTGGAGTGTAGACAAGTCAGATAGTCCAGCAGGACAGAGAGACTAGCACCAGAAGGATTAACATCTCTTCCCTTACACCAACTGGAAAACCTTTTCCACTTTAAGGAGTACATTTTCTTGGTGGATGGTTTCCTGGAGCCCCTAAGCAAGGTCAAAACTTCTTCAGAGAGTTTTAAGTTGGCAAACTCTAAGTCTTCAAGAGCCATGGCTTCAGTCGCAGGGCTCTGAGGTTGGGGTACGGGATCCTGCCCAGAGAGGATGTCAGAAGATTGTGCCTCTGAGGCAGATGGATCGGCTGTGAGGCAGACAGGGTCAGCAGTAGTGAGTACCATGGTTGTCTTGCCCAGTCTGGTGCCACCAGCCTCACTGTTGCTGGTTGTGACCTGAGTTTTATCAGAGTCCTAAGCAACAGGAGAAAGGGAAGGAAGGTATACAGGAATCTGACTGACCAATCCAGTGTTAAGGCATCCTCTGGAACTGTGCCCCTGCTGGGGGGTCTGCAACAGAATTGTGGCAGCTGGTGATTGTCTGTGGAGGCAAAGAGATCCATCTCTGGTGTGCCCCACCTTCTGAATACCAACCGGAGTATTTGTGCATTTAGGGACCATTCGTGATGGTTCTGGCTGATTCTGCTGAGAGAGTCTGCCAGGATATTGTCCTTTCCTGGGAGGAGGACAGCTGATAGGGACACTTGCAATGAGTAGGCCAAGCCCTACACTCTCATAGCCTCTGTGCACAGTGGGATGGACCTGGTTCCCCCTTGGTTGTTTATGTAGTACATGGTGGTGGTATTGTCTGTCCTGACCTGTACCACCTTTCCTTTTGAGTGGGGAGCAAATTCATGTAGAGCCAGGTATACTGCCTTGAGGTCCAAGAGATTTATGTGTAGGAGAGATTCCTGAGGTGACCATGTTCCGCTGGCAGTTAGGTCCAGCATGTGTGCACCCCACTCCAGTAGAGAGGCATCTGTGGTAAGCACCACTGAGGGATGCTCCTTTTGGAAGGGGACTCCTTCCTTGAGGTTTTCTGGGTCCAGCCACCACTACAGGGCCTGCAGGAAGGTGTCTGACACTGGCACCAATTTGGCCAGAGAATCCCTTCTCCTGGACCAGTGAGCATGCAAATGAAACTGTATGTCCCTCATCTGAAACCTGGACCCTGAGTCTACTGCTGTGGAAGCTGCCATGTGGCCTAGTAGTTACAAAAAATGAAAATTACATACTTACCGTAATTCTTTATCTTCTCTTATATCTTCATCATTCATCACTGCTGGGTGTAAGCCGGATGTGCGCACCCACTACGGGAGCTTTTTTGGGGAGGGAGGAGTCGCGCCAATGGCGCCGCCCATGTGTGCGACGCACTGCGTGGTGTGCACGAGGCGGCCGTTAGGCACTGTCAACTCCTCCTCCATCCCAGTTCTATGCAGCCAGAGAGGCAGAAATAGATTGTAGGAGGACAGCAAGGCAAAGGAGCAGAGGGATAGACAAAGGAAAGGAAATAAACTGAAAAAGAAATAAGCCGAAAAGGGGACAGAAAAAGAGAGAACCCAACCCAAAGTGACTACAAGGCCTCAGTCCTCAGGTGGTTCCAAGGGAAAGAAGAAAGTAACAGGTAGGAAAAGAGAGAGATGAAGAAACAGGAAGGGATAAATGGGAGGGAAGGAGGGCTATTTGCCATGGTAAACTGGAGGACCACTGGCTTGAAAACTTCAAATTCCCAGCAGGGATTGAAGACAAGGTAGCAACGATCCCACTACTAAGAGTCCAAGGTTGAACTACAGGTCTTGACCAGATTGAAGGCAGACTTCTCTTCCCATCACTATATCCAAAATTTAAGTAACTCAAAGCCCAGGTCACACAAACTGCCCCCGAAAAGAGCAGTTCCATTCAGAAGGGGAGCGAGTCCTGACTTAGGTGTAGAGGAGAAGTTCTTACCGTACCCTAGGGAGTACTGGTATAGTCTGTACCTCAAAAGAAAACATGGGACAACCAAGAAAGGAAGGAGAGAAGTGAGGAAAACTTCCACAGATTCTCCTAGGCCTGCCTAGAAGAATGGCAGTTATAGGGTGACAATCCAGAAGATGCCAGATCCCCTAACAGAGGAACACCCTAGGGGTAAGAGAATCCGAGGAAGTTCCCTCAGAGAGTTGAGAGCGAAGACCCTACTCACCATCCTCCAGTGTGAATGCTCTGTGACTTTAAAGAAGGATCGGAGAGCTCTGAGGTACCAAGGGGACTCGGCCCCCAACTGGCCTCAAGGAGGGGGAAGGCAAGCAGGGTGGAGGAGATGCCCAAGAAGTGAGGCCCATGAGGAGAAGGTGGGTGGGATTCGGAAATGAATGGTGAAGATCAAGAATTATGGTAGGTACGTAATTTTCATATCTTCCCATGTCAATCTTCACCATTCATTACTGCTGGGTGAGTGCCAAGCTCCCCCGAAGTGGGGCCTAGCAGAGCCCTGAGGGAACAGATCCTTCAGCCTCCTGCTAGTGAGAAGCAGGAAGGGGAGACCCTAGCCATACTAGACTGAGAAGTCTAAGGCTGTGGAGAGTGAGAAGGTGTCCCCCGATGGCGGGGGGACGGAAAGCGCCTCTGAAGAATCCTCCCTGCTCTGTTGGAAAAAAAGGCGGGTCCCCCGGAAGGCAGAGGAGGTCACCCTACGCTGGGCAATGGGTGACAATCTGGATAGATGAAGCTATGCCGTCCACCTGATGCAGACTGCAGTCCCCACTAGTCTGGAAGCCACCTCACTGGTGTCATAAGATGCCCTTACTTGGTGCCTTGCCAGTTCCAGACCTTGGGCGGAGAGGGCAATGGCCTGTCTAGATTGCTCCGTATCAGGCAGTGATGCTAGAGCTTGGGCCAGCACTAACCACAGATGTCTGTTCTAGGCAGCGTGGTGTGCCTGATGTGAACTGATACACAACAACGCACAAGCCAAAGAGAAAAGCCTTCGTCCCCACCGGTCGAACTCTGCAGAATACGGATCTGGGGGGGTCGGTCGTGCGCCAGGTGCTAAAGCTCAGAATGAGTGTCTAGGGATGACAGGCCCGAGGGTGGGTGAGGTAGGGAACCTAGAAACTCCTGGGGGGCACAGTATCATCTCTTGCAGTCTGTCAGGGCTGGAGAAATGGTGGCTGGAGACTGCTAGGTGTGGCCAGGATGGCACCATGTGGTGGCGAGTGCTGATTTCGCTGAAGAATTCACATGTCTGCCGCTCAGTATTGTCCCTGCAAACATAAGAAATCCGAAGCTTCTGAACCACCCTCGAAAGGAGTCACTGATATTCAGTGAAATCAGTGTCGGAGGACAAGTGGACAGAAGATTCCTCTCCCTCTGATGAGGGAGATGAGGAGGCAGAGGAGCCTGAATGTTCAGAGGACTCCTGTGGTTGGGGGGGACAGGCAGAAGATCTGTTCATCCATGGCCCTAATGTAGGAAGGAAAGTCCGCTGCAGTAGCCCTGAATGTCTCCCAGGTTAAGGGCCCTGTAGGAGCCACATGGCCCGGGAGAGGAGGAGGTGTCTGCAGAGGGATGGGCACCTAAGAGAAAGTGTCCAGCCACTGCCGGGGCTCTGAGATCCAGGGGACAAAGCCACCGTGATGGGGGCCCTGAGATCATGACGGGTTGCAAGGAAGAAGTCGGAGAAGGCAAACTCCGGAAGAGCCCTGAAGGGGAGTCTCCCCTGTGATGCGCCTGGGATTGCATGAGCCCAAAAGGGCAACCCTCTGCTGCCACACAAGGGCGCCCACAAGCACTCAAGGGAAATGCAGGGTTCAGTGCTGTGACTCCTCCCCACCCACTGCTGGGTGGTGGGGGAGTGCCTCCGCTCTTCACCCCGACCTCTCAACCCCTCAGACTCTGAGGCAGCCCTTTTCCTCGGAACAAGTGTAGGGGTCCCACGTTCCGCAGGCCCCCGAGAGAGGCTACAGAAGCAGGGTTCCCTGCCCCCTCCTGGGAGGCCCTAGCGGCACCAAAAATGGCAGCTGCCTGGGCCTCCACAGAAGAGGGTGCCCCCTCCCAAATCCTGGAACTATCACCTCGGGGGGGGGGTCCCAGGCCACCCCCAGCTGTGGGACCCCAGGGTAACCTGCTCCGGGGACTCCAGGAGAGGGATGCTTGGCTGCCTGATGCCGCGTCCCACAGGGGCCTCCGACTCTGAAGAATCGGGCTGCCAGTCCGGGTCCAATTCTCAGTCATCCCCCTCCACGGAGGAGGCGGCGAGCAGAAGATCTCCAGAGAAGC
Source organism: Neoceratodus forsteri (assembly GCA_016271365.2). NCBI lineage: Eukaryota > Metazoa > Chordata > Ceratodontiformes > Ceratodontidae > Neoceratodus > Neoceratodus forsteri. Next base: position 1,055,290,703 of record CM028130.1, on the reverse strand, counting down.
AACCCCGGGATAGCCGTGGGCCACAGCACCACCCGAGTCACCAACACCACGAACGGCACCGGAACCTAGAGCGGCACCACCAACAGCACAGCCTGAATCACCAGCACCATGAACAGCACCAGAACCCAGGGCGGCGCCACCAATGGCACCACCCATGCTGCCTGTGGCGCCACCCCGATCACCGCGCCACAAACGGCATCAGGATCCAGAGCGGCACCACCTGGAGGCACCAAAGGTCCACCAGTGCTGGGCCCTGCAGCCGAGGGCCGTGACACTGGGGGAGCCTGCACCTTCATGGAGGTGACTGCCAGGACAGCGCCAGCGATGCAACCCCAGGAGGAATCATGCCACTCCGCCGGCACCGAAGAAGAAGCCTCCTCCTCGGCAAGGCTGGTATTGGAGGAGGCATCCTCCTCGCCGGTCATATAGACCCGGGAGGGGACCCGGAGAAAGGGTCTAGAGTTCTGGCCTGGGAAGCCCGCAGGCAACACTGTCCTCCAAAAGTCGACGGAGCCCTGTCGATCTTGAACAAGTGGATTTCCAGTACACGGCAGTCCATGGAAAAACAGGCATCACAGTGATCTATTGCATGGTTGGGTCCCAGGCACCAAAGGCAGACATCACATCAATCCATGACGGAGAAGTGCCAGCCACAGGGGCACCAACGCATAGGGGCACGGCCCACCTTGGATTTACACTTAGCCCCCAAATCGGACATGATGCGAAAAAAAAAACACAACAAACAGGAAAGATCCCAGCGTTGTTGAAAATATAAAAGGGAATGGCCTTACCGGCTTCAACGGCATCAGGATAGAGAACCAGGATGAAGGAGATGCAGAAGCAGCATCAACAACTCAACAAGGCCTAATGGCACAGTAGAATGCTCTCGCAGCGGTCGTAGCAGGTGCGGCCTCGACGGGAGAAACAGAAATGAAAATTACATACCTACCGTAATTTTGATCTCCTCTTGTATCTTCACATTTTCATTACTGCTTGGGTAGTGCCGGGCCTTGCACCCGCTATAGGGTTTTTTTTGTAGTCGGCTCCAACGGCGCACCTCGAGGAAGCGATGCGCGCCATGCGCGAAGTGACCGTTAAGTGCCGCAGACTCCTCCTCCATCTCAGTTCTGGTAGCCGGAGAGGCGAAAACAAAGGGTAAGGAAAAAGGAGAGCGAGGCAAGACAGCCAAGGGACAGAAAAAGGAAAAGATATAAACTGAAAAAGGAATAAGCCGGTAGAGAACAGACAGAGGAGAGAGAATTCCTACCCTAAGGGACATGAGGCCCTTTCGAAGTGGCTCTAGGGAGGAACAGATAGAGAGAAAGAGAAAGAAGAAGAAGAAGAAGAAAGAAGGCATGCTGAGAGGGAGAACAGTGCCCATAGACGCATTGGTTGAGAGGCTTATAAGCTCGAGACTAAAACAAGGGAGCAAGAATCCCTGCTGATAGGACTGAGAGAAAGTCCAACTGAACCGCCTGCACAGATCGGACATAAAGGGCAGATTCTCTAATCTCTCAACATGCCAAGTCCCTACATCCTAGCTGAGAGCTCACAGACTGCCCAGGCAGAAAATCTGTTCCAGAAAGAGAGCGCCCACCTAGGAAGGGGACTATGCCCCTTAACACCCTGTTAAGTGCTAACACAGAAGCGTATGGGGAAGGATTATGCCCTACGGAAGGCAGCTTTGTATGAAAGGACAGAGTGGGAACTCAATCAGACTTCCTAAGGCAAGGCAAGAGCAACCGCTCAAGGCTAAGAAGTGCCAAATGCACCAGCCAGAATGAGCTGAATAATAACACCTGCCAGGGGAATCTAAATTTTTTTTTTTTTTTTGAGTCCGAGCCAGGGCACGTCCTTAAGCTGTGAACTCGACGAACGTGATCAAGGTGCCCAGAGGTCGCACCCTAGGGGCAGTCAGAAAGAGTTCCTCAGAATAGGTGAAACACAGACCCAGCTCGCTCCTCTTTACTTGAGGAAAAAGATCCATTCAATAAGAATGGAAAACAGAAAGTTTTTTTTTTTTTGGCATAAAGGACAAAGGAGGAGAGGAATGAGCGGGAGGAGGAGGCATACAGTAGGAGGCCACTGAGGAAGGTGGGGGGTATCAGTAATGAATGGTGAAGATACAAGAGAAGATCAAGAATTACGGTAGGTACGTACTTTTCTATATCTTCCTTGTCAGTCTTCACCATTCATTACTGACGTTGGGTATTCAAGCTCCCTCCAAAAGGGGGAAACCCTGAGGGAGCAAGACCCCCAGCCTCCTGTTGGTGAGAAACAGAAGGGGAAGACCCTGGGCTAATCAACAGAGAAGCCTATGGGGGAGAAGAGCTAGGAGGTGCCCTCTGAGGACGGGGAGACAGAGGAAGCCCCTGCAGAAGTCTCCTAGCTCTGGTGGAAAAGAGACGGGTCCCCCGGAAAGTGGAGCAAATCACCCTACGCCAGGCCAGGGGTGACAACCTTGATAGACGAAGCCATTCCGTCCGTCTAATACAGATCGCTGTCCCTGCAAGCCTGGAAGCCACCTCATTGGCATCATAAGATGCCCTTGCTTGGTGTCTTGCCAGCTCCAGGCCTATAGCAGAGAGGGCAACAGCTTGTCTGGTTTGCTCCGTATCAGGCATTGATGCTAAGATTGGAAAAGCATCGACCACAAATGCCTACTGTAGGCAGCGTGATGAGATGCAATGCAAGACATCGTACGAGAGGAAGAGAACACTCTTCACCCCCCACTGGTCGAACTGTAGAGAATCCGAGTCCAGTGGACGGTCGTGCGCCCGGAGGGAGTCTCTAGGTATGCCAATCCCGAAGGTGGGTTGGGGAGAGTACCTAGGGATTCCAAAGGGGCACAATACCTATGTTGGCAGTCTGCCGGGGCTGAAGAAAGGGTGGCTGGCGACTGCCAGGAACAGATAGACGCCTCCTGGAAGGGAATAGGCCAGGATAGTACCACCAAGTGCTGGGCACTGAATTCGCCAAGGAATTCACGCATCTCCCGTTCAGTATTGTCTCGCCTAACATAGGAAATTTGAAGATCCCTCACCATCCTCGAAAGGAATCGCTGATATTCAGTGAAATCAGCATCGGAGGAGAGATGAGCAGTGGGAGACGAGGATGATGGAGAGCTTGAGTGTCCAGAGTATTCCTGCGGCGCTGGGGATAGGCGAAAAACCCGCTCATTCATGTACCTAACATATGAGGGGAAGGCCGCCGGAGAACCTCTGAACGTCTCCCAGGATAACGGGCCCATGGGACCGACATGGCCTGGGAGAGCGGGGGGTGGCTGCAGAGGAATGGGAGAAGGGTACCTACGGAGAGGCAACTGTCATCTGCTAGGGCTCTGGAATCCGGGGAACGGAGCCCAAGCTGGCGGGATCCCGGACAACAGACCAGGTTGCAAAACGGAACCCTGGGGATGCGTAGCCTGGAAGAGCCCAGAAGGGGATCCTCCCCTGTGACGAACCTGGGACTGCATGGATCCAGAAGGGCAGCCCACAGCAACACCACCAGAGGGGTCCCTGGGGTCCAAAAGGGAAAGACGGGGCCCAGCGCTACGGCTCCGAGCCACACCCCGAGGGGTGGCAGGTAGAGACCGAGACGCCTGAAACCTGCCCCTCGACCCCTCGGACTCCGAGAACGCCCTCCTGCTCGACCCCAGCGACATCCCACCCCGAGGGGGTGCAGCAGCACCAGGGTCGGTAGCTGCCATGACCCCCTCAGGAGGGAGAGCCTCCTTCCATCCCCGCCTCCATCGCCCCCCAGACCACCCCCAGCCTGGGGGGGCCTCAGGGGAGGACGGCAGCGGGGACAGAGAAATAGGCGCGCTAGGCCGCCTAGCACCTCTTGCCACCGGAGACCCTGACTCCGAAGAGTCAGAGTGCCAGGACAGGTCCACGTCTGAATCATCAGCCTCCGAGGAGGAAGAGACCAGCTGGACCACAATACTGGCAACCCCAGGGGTCTCCAGTGAAACGGCGCCGCAGACGGCGCTGGTGCCGGAGGTGACGCCGGACGACCCCGGACTCCCCGCGACACTTAGGCCCGGCTCCGGCTCCCCAACGGTGCCGGCCAGACCCACGGCACCGCCATCAGCGCCGGTACCCCACTTGGCACCACCAGAAGCGTGAACCGGGCCCGCGGCGCCGAAGGCCAACACGGCGCCGGAAAGCAGCGTCGAGGGTCCACCGATGCCGGGCCCAGCAGGCGTGGGCCTCGACATTGGAGGAGCCTGCACCTCCGAGGAGGTGACTGCCGAGGCGGTGTCTCCGCCGCGGCCCCGGGGTGGGGACCTCGGCGTCCCTCCGACACCACAAAAGAAGCTTCCTCTTCAGCAAGAGAAGATGAGGAAGCCTCCTCCTCTACAGACCGTATAGGCCCGAGAGGGGACCCAGAGGAAGGGCCTAAAGACCTTACCTGGGAATCCCCGCAGAGGCGCCATCCCCCGGAAGTCGGCGGGGCCTTGCCAATCTTGAACGCGTGGACTTCTAGGACGCGACGGTCCACGGAGAAACAGGCGTCGCACACATCCATATCGTGGTTGGGTCCCAGGCAATGAAGACAAACATCATGCTGATCCGTGACGGAAAAATGCCGGCCACAGGAGCACCGACGCATAGGGGCGCGGCCTGCCTTCGACTTACGTTTTGGTCCCGACCCTGACATGATGCGAAAAAATTGAATAAAACAGCAAAAGCTCTCGGCGCCAAAGAAATTATAAAAAGAACAGTCTTACCGGGTTTTGACGGCGTCGAGAGACAATAGAGAGAAGTTCGAGGAGGAGTCTGGATTGAATCCGGCCTAACTGTCACTAGTCGCGTAGCAGGTGCAGCCCCGACGGCGGGAGAAACAGAACTGAGATGGAGGAGGAGCCTGCGGCACCTAATGGCCACCCCTCGTGCATGACGCAGCATGTCACTCTCGAGGGCGGCGCCGTTGGAGCAGACTCCAAAAAAAAAAAAACTCCCGTAGAGGGTGCGCCCGCACTACCCAAGCAGTAATGAATGGTGAAGATTGACAAGGGAAGATCTGGGATGGAGGAGGAGTCGACGGCGCTTAACTGCCACCCCGCACACACACATGCTGTGAGGTTGGTACACGAGGAGGCGCCAACCCTCCCTCCAAAAAAAAAAAAAACCAGCTCCCATGGGGGGTGCGTGCATCCGGCTTACACCCAGCAGTAATGAATGGTGAAGATTGACAAGGGAAGATCTCTCTTGCTGTCCTTGGTCTGTTCAGCTGGAATGATCCTGCTAACTGCAGGATGCTACCCACCCTGTCCTGTGGAAGAAAGGCCTTTCCCTGGCAGGTGTCTAACTCTGCTCCAATGAAGTCCAGAAGCTGTACTAGTTCCATTATGGACTTCTGTACATTTATCAGAAATCCTAGGGACTCTAATGTGTGCTTTGTTACAGCCAGAGAATCCTTGGCATGTTTCAGGGACTGACCCATGACTAGCCAGTCATCCACGTATGGGAATACCATTACTCTCTGCCTTCTCAAGTGTGCCACCACTACAGCGAGACACTCTGTGAATGCCCTGTGGGTGGAAGTTAGGCTGAAGGGCATGGCTGTTAACTGATATGGACCAGAGGGGAGTCTGAACCTCAGGTACTTTCTGTGGTTTGGCCTTACTGATATGTGGAAGTAGACATCCTTGAGGTCTAATATCAGCCAATACTCCTTCTGCAGTGTGGGGATGATCATGGCCAAAGTGACCATTTTGAACTTTGGTTTTGAAACATGCTTATTTAAGAGTCACAGATCCAGAATGGGTCACCAGTCCTCGCTTCTGAGTGAGGAAGTATGCTGAGTAGAAGACCCCCCCCCCGGAGCAGGGACACGGGTTCTACTGCTCTGATGGTAAGCAGGTTTGTTGCCTCTGCTTCCAGAAACGCTTTGTCTGCAGAGGTTGCTGGGGCAAAATGCTTGGCTCTTTGGGGAGAGATTTGAAACTTAGTGACAGTCCTTGGCTCACTACCTCCAAGACCCACTTGTCTGTGGTGATGGCATGCCAAGCCTGGAGGAAGTGAGCCAATCTGCCTCCTTCTGGTAGAGGGGAGGTGACCTGTACCAGCCCGCCAGGGATTCTGTTTTGGCTGGTCCTGAGCCTGAGGCACTTGTGCTAACCTCCTCATAGCCCTTCTGCCTCTACCTCTGAAATAGCCCCTGGGCCGCTTGTAGTCTGTTGTTGCCTGGGCCTGAAAAAAAGGGTCTAGAGTAGGAGCCCCTACCCCTGTCTCCCCTGTACTGGGACCCGTGAGAAGTGGAGGGTCTCTCCTTAGCAGAATTACTTCTGTATGTAGCTTTGTACTTCCACTTTTCATATAGGCCTCTGTCTTGACCCCGAAAAGAGAATCACCCTCACAGGGGAAACCTGGGTCAGGTTTGTTGTCCTAAGCCAAGCAAACCGCCTCATGGAGACAGTAAGGGCCATAAGCCTGGCTGCTGTGTCAATAGCATCCACAGCCCATGTGGAACTGGTATTTGGTGGCATCCAATGCTGTCCTGGCACTTTCTGCCAGTTCGACTGCCACTTGGCCTGGGATTTTATCTGTTAGTTCCAGCAGTGTTCCACAAGGCCTTTTGGTATTGTGCTGTGCATGCCATATAATTGGCCTACCTCACTAGCAGTGAGGCTGCCAGGTACCCCTTCTTTCCCATACCATCCAATTTTCTTGAGTCCTTATCAAGATGGTGGGAAGACAGAGGAATTCTGGCTTTATCATAGGCTGCTGCCTGTACCACTCCTTTATGGTCTGGGTGGTTAAATAAGAAAGCAGCATTGGACCTATCTAATTGGTACTTTTTATCAATCTTTTCAACCCCTGGAATAGTGGTAGGGTTTTAGGATTTTTAGTACCAGTTTTCTGAAAGACTTGTACATGGGTAACAGTAGTCTTTTCATGGGAGCTAGCACCATCATCTCTAGGAAGTCTGCCTCTTCCTCTTCGTCCTGTTCCCGGAATAGGAAGAATCAAGGTGTCCACTATATGCTTCATGAAGGAACAGTGTGAAGTATAATCATCTGGACCCCTAGGTGGGGAACCGAACTCCTGTTCAGTGAATACCTCCAGTTCAACAGGCGCACCTGCCTCCTCTTCAAGTTCTGGGACATCATACACACAGGCAGGTTCCTGTACCATTTGTACCTGGGCAGGAACCGGTACCACAGCCCAAAGTGCCTGCAAAATCTGCAAAGCCTTAGCAATGTCCTTAGCCGTGGGCATGGCAGACATATCTGCTGCGAGCTCCTTAGCCTTTTCAGCCGGAGCTGCAGCGACATTTTTTCTTTTTGTTTTCTTCGTCTGACCACCAGCCGGTTCCACAGGCCTTTGGATTTAGCAGAGTCAGCTTCATCCATGGATTTTGGATCCACTGACTCTTTAGGTTTTCTTATCTTTTAGAAGCAGAGGAGCTATCTCTTCAGAGTTTTTAGAAGGAGCAGCAGATGTAGTCATTTCTTCTAATTGTTTAGCCCTCTTTTTAAGGGTTTTAGGACAGAAGGTTTTACACACAGCACAGTTTGCAAATGTGTGACTAGGACCCAAACAAAAAATACAGAGATTATGCTTATCAGCTTTAGCTACTAGACGACCACAGCTAGTGCAAGTTTTAAACCCAGTCGGTCCTGTCTTTTTCTTTGGTCTAGGAATCTCATACATTGGTAGCAGTTTTAAAATTTTAAAGCTTATGTGACCATTCGGTCAGGTCCCAGGAACTAATATTAAATAAAGAAAAATAACTCTGAATTCAAAAGGGAACCGACGACCGCTCAGTTGCGACAGGAAAAGGAACCGCGAATAAATAAAAAATAAAGATAAAGAAACTAAAGTTATGGAACCAAAAGGGAACTGGTATAAAAGAAGGTAAAATCAAAATTCTGAGGTGAAAAACCTCTAAACCCAGCGGTTCATCGCGGTTCAGCGGAACAGATGAGGAACCGAAAAACACAAATAAAAGAATCCAAATAAACTAACATACTATAGGGGCAGCAAACTGAAATACATAGAGAATACTGGATGGGCAACTATGCAGGACCAGTGTGTTCTGCCACAGAGGGATTCTGATGCCCTCTGACCTCGAGAGCGAAGCTCGAGAGGTCCATGGGAATCAGAACCCCGAGGTGGCAAAACACACTGGTTGTGCATAGAGTTGCTAATCCTGTATTTTTTATAGTGTATAGTACTGTGTGAAAAATGTGTTTTGTGAGTTCTTTGGCTTTCAAAATGAAACTGACTCATGCAGTCTCTAGAGGTTCTAGAATGCTGTTCTACCACAGTAGGGTAGAACAGCATTCCATGACCTTGGAATTGTGGTAGAACAGCATTTTGAAAGGGATGGAATTTTATACAGAACAATACTCCACTATAATAGAAAATTAACGGTACTTATAGACTAATTAACGTTCTGACAGACAGTCAAGGAGAGCTCTCTGAGGCATCTTCACTGGCAGGTAGAATAAAGAATCTAAAGCACTCTGGCACGAGCCAATTAGTTCCATCATTTGCATACCTGCCATCTCTCTGTGTCAGTACAACAACTGAAGGCTGACTGCATTTTCCTGGGGTTAGAAAAGGCCTTTTCTCTGGCTAGGATTAGCAGATGACCAGACAGACACCACTGCAGCAAAGTAACAGCCAAGAACTGGTAAGACCTCTCTTCCGGTTTGACTGCAGGTCAGATAAGAACTTTACATAATTAAAAAAAAAAACAGCACACGCAACACTTAGGCAGAAAAATACAGCCCTCTGTATCATCACCCTGGAGGAAGCCACCCACGTAGGGATTGTAGTTCTGCATTCTATCACTAAAAGAAAACATTACTTACCACAGTAAATACAGGTTACTCACCTGTAACAGGAATTCTAGGAATGGTATGTATGTTGTTCATCCACACTGTCTGGCAGGTATCCTTGCCGCTTTAAATCTTGCGGAAGGTCTTCAAGCTGGCTCCTCCCACCCACCGGGTGGTAAAACTCTCGACTCCGCCCCATGGCGCCAGATCTGGCCCGCTGGAAGCTCAGGTTGTGCGCGCCAGCCAGGGAAGTCGGGTGAGTCGTAGGATGACAAGTTATACCATTCCTAGAACTCTGTTACAGGTGAGTAACCTGTATTTCTAGGGACATGGATATGTTGTTCATCACACTGTCTGGCAGACTCCTAGCAGTTCTCCGGGAGGAGGGAGGCAGTGCACACCCCTACTTAGGGAATAGAGACTGGAGAACTGAGGCCCAAAACCAGCATCCCGGCGTGACTCAAGGTCGATGTGGTAATGGGTGATGAAGGTGTGTGCTGACTTCCAGGTAGCAGCCCTGCAGATTTCCTGGATAGGGACGTCCCTGGAAGCAGCCACTGATGCAGCAGTATGGCAGGTAGAATGAGCTCTTATCCCTCTGGGAGGCTCCATGCCCGCCAACTTATAGCAGAGATCTATGCAGGAGGTGACCCACCTACCTATCGTCCGCTTGGCTGCAGGTATGCCAGGTGCGGCTTCAGCGTGGGTGAGCAAACAGCTGGCGAACCCTCCCCGACTTTCAGCCGTGGCGCCTCCTGTGAGGCAGTAAGCAGCGCCTTCGAAATCCAGAGTATGGAGCCTATATTCGGCCTCCGAGGTGTGATTGGGGTAGAACACCGGCAGAGTCAACACCTGGTTAAGGTGAAACTCCGACACCACCTTCGGAAGGAATTTCGGGTGGGGGCGCAGGACAACCTTGTCCCTGTGGAAGACCAGATAAGGAGACTCTATGGAAAGCACCTGGAGCTCTCCCATCCTTCTGGCTGACATGATAGCCACCAAGAAGGCGGTCTTCCACGACAGGTGAGAGAGGTCACACCTGTGCATTGGTTCGAATGGCTTGCCCATGAGCTTGCCAGTACCAGCAGTAGATCCCACGGAGGTGGAGGTTCTCGCCCGGAGGGGGGAATGTGATCAAGGCCTTTGAAAAGCGCCTGACCACCTTCTCTTGCGCAACGACTCGCTTCGCCCGCGCCTGCAAGCAGAGATGGCTGCCAGGTGCATCTTTAAGGGTCGTCGACCTAAGCCCTTCTGAGAAAGGGACCAAAGGTAGTCCAATATGCCTCGCCAAGGAACAGGAGGAAGGGTCCAGTCTCTGTCTCTAGCACCAAATGGAAAATCTCTTCCATTTGAAGGCATAGCATTTTCTGGTCGGGCTCACGGGACACCTCAACTACATTGAGGACCTCGCAGAAAGACCCAAGGCCTGGAACTCTAGCCGCCAGGAAAAGGCCATAGGTGCAGGGATTGAAGGTCCGGATGGAATACCTTCCCTGATTGACTGAGAGCAGGTCCGGGCGAGCTGGAAGCTGCCTCGGGAGCCTGGAGCTGAGGCTGAGGAGATCTGGGTACCAGTACTGGCGGGGCCAGTCTGGGGCTATCAGAATCACCTCGCCTTGTCCCTCCTTGCTTTGAAGCACCTTGTGCATCAAGGGAATGGGGAAAGGCGAGAAGAGCCCGGGCACACGGCCTCGAGAAGGCATCCCCTGCAGTGAGCCCTGCTGAGGGGGAGGGCATGAACAGCCTCAGGCAGATTCTCCCTGGAGGCAAACAGGTCCACCTGAGGTGTGCCCCAATGGGAGAATAGATCTTGTACTACCTCCGCAGGAGAGACCACTGTGGGACGCAGCCCCTATCCGGCTTAGGGCATCGGCCAGGGTGTTGGAGGCTCCTGCCACATGAATGGCTAGGAGATCCGCCCCAGGCTGCGCACGAGTGGACCAGATGCGGAGAGCTTCTTGCATAGAAGCATGGAGTGTGTCCCGGCCTGGCGGTTTAGACAGTACATGGTTGTGGTATTGTCCGTCTGGACCTGGACCACTTGACCCCGAAGAAATGGAGCAAAGGCGGTGAGAGCTAGGCGGACCGCTCGGAGCTCCAGCAGGTTGATGTGGCATCGGAACTCCCGTGGGGACCAGAGGCCGTGCGCTCAGTGTTCCCCAGATGAGCACCCCAACCCATCAGAGGGCATCGGTCGATAGAGACCGCCGGCTGGGCAGACAAACGGGATGCCCTCCTGCAGATGAACTGAACCACCACTGAGAGCGTTCCACATCCCTGGGTCACCGCCACTAGCTGGTCCAATGGATCGCAGTGTTGGGACCACTGGCTGGCCAGCCCCACTGAAGGGGGCGATGTTCCAGCGGGCCCAACGGACCATGCTAGTACAGGCCGCCATGAGACCCAGGAGGCGCAGAAAGTCCCGGGCAGGGCGCAATTGCCCAACCAGAAATGATTGGGCAAAGGAGGAAAGAACCTCGGCCCTGTCCACCGGAGCCGTGTTTGCTCAAGAGAATCGAGCTCTGCCCCGATGAAAAGAATCACCTGCTTTGGCTCGAGTTCGACTTGGCCTCGCTGATAAGGAGGCCGACCTGAGAGCAAACCTGGAGGCCAGATCTCTGGACCGCTCCACCTCCTGTCTGGAGGGGTGCTATCAGCCAGTTGTCCAGGCAAGGTAAACTCGACCCCGGCGCCGCAGGGAATGCTGTCACCACTGCCATGCATTTGGTGAAGATCCTGGGAGCTGGAGATAAGCCGAAGGGCATGGCTTGGAACTCGAAAAGGGATCCCTCCACTCGAAAGCGAAGGAACCTCTGATGTGACAGACGGATAGGGATGTGAAAGAACGCGTCCTGCAGGTCCAGAGAGCAGAACCACATGCCGTGTTCCAAGGATGGTAATATCTGAGCCAGAGTGACCACCCTGAAGGTTCGAGACCTTAGGAACTTGTTTAGGTCGTGTAGGTCGAGAATGGGGCGCCAGCCCCCCGTCCGTTTCGGAACCAGGAAGTACCTGGACACGAACCCCGGGTCTGAAGGAGGGTCCGCCACCTCTCTGATCACCTCCTTCGAGAGGAGGAGAGCGATGTCGGCTCGGCGAGCCGACAGCGAGGCTTCAGACCCCGAGGCCCCCCGAGGTGCGACGGCTCTGAAGGGTGGGGCCTGCTCGAACTCCAGAGGCAGGCCCTTTCCCACCACCTCCAACACCCACCGGTCTGTGATGATAACGGACCAGGCGGAAAGAAAGTGGAGAAGCCGCCCCCCCATGGGGGGCACCTAGGGTGAGGCGACGGGGTTGGGGGCGACACCTCTCAACCGTCACTGGGCAGGCTTGGAGGAAGGACCGGCCGAGGGACCTCCAGGGCCTTTACCTCCCTGCTTCCTGGAGGAGGGCCAGGGCTTGGGTTTGGGATGCCAAGCTCGAGCCTGCTGGCCCTGACATTGCTGGCCAGCGTACGTGGCGCAGAGGGATGAAAGGGCTTAGGCTGTGGTCTGTGGCCTTTGTCCTTCTGTGCGGATGAGACCGAGTCCAAGGTAGCATTGGACTTCTCGATCCTCTGCAGGTGACCTTCCACCCCAGGGCTGAAGAGGTCGGCCCCCAGGAAGGGGACATCTGCCAACTTGTGCTGGGTATCCGAAGTGAAGGTGGATATCCTCAGCCTGCCCGACGGCGAGATAGCCACTGCAGCCGCTAGTGACCTGGCACATGAGTCTCCAATGTCCAGAGCAGTCTAGCTGCTGTTTGGCCACTGCCCTGCCCTGGTCCCGCACCTGCCTAACCGTGGTCTGCAGGTCCGCCAGAAGATGAGGAACTACCTCGTCCAGGGAGCCCAACAGGGCATGAAAGAAATGTGCCATGAGAACGGCTGAACTGGCCTGACGAGGGCCGAGGGAGGACGCAGCGTAGACTTTGCGCCCGGCATAGTCCAATTTCTTAGACTCCTTGTCGGGAGGTTTGTCCACGTCCCTAGCGTTCCCGGCACGCCGGAAAATGCTGTCGGTAACTAGCCCCTCGGCTAAGGGGTGTTCCGAAAAACCGGACAAGGAACCGGTAGGGACTGCATACTTCCTGGCCATCCTGGCCGAGGGCGCAGGACAGGAAGCAGGGAGCTGCCAGAGCTCCAAGGCCGGGCCCACTATGGCCTTGGCCACCGGAAAGGCCTCCGTAGGGGAATCCCCTCGGTCCAGTATCTCCGTGAGGGGATACCTGTCCCACTTAGACACAGGTTCGAGCTTCATCCCGGTGGACTCCGAGATGAGCCGAGGCAATCCCAGACAGGACGAAGGGCTATCGTCCATCGACTGACCTCCAGAGGACTCCAAGTCTACTTGCCTGGAGAAAAGGGAGGAATCGCCATCAGACTCTGAAGAGTCCGCAAAGAGCTGCCTCGGGCCTGAGCCACCCTCCACCTGCCGAGGTCGATCGGGAGTGAGGGTGACAGACAGCCATGGGCAGTCCCTGAGCCGACCGAGAATTCTGGTCGGAGCCCCAAATAACTGCTGTAGAGGCGGAGGTTCCACCGAATCGGTGGAGCAGCTGGTTTTGTCGAACAACCGCCTGGGAACAGGCTCCTCGGGTAAGTAGAGGGGTTGTTTGACAGCTCGGTGACAGCCACTTAGTGGCCAGGGAAGGCGACGCGGGCGGCTTGTTCCCCGTCAGAAGGAGCTGTTGCCACAGAGGTCTCGCATTGGCCGACGAATTTACGCCGAAGCTTCCCTCGCCCGAGGAGGACGAGACGAGCGGCGGCGTCATTACCGTGGGTGCCGAGACCGAGACCGCCTTGACGGCGTGGATCGCTGACCACGAAGTCCGAGACCGAGACCAAGAACCTCTGTTTCCGGCGGAGAAGGAGGACGGGGAATCGCCTCCCTCGCTCGGAGGATTCACCCGAGGGCCCGGAACCGGACGACTGGCAAGCCCACGGATCCTCAACTCCCACCGGGGAACCGGAAGAGAGGATTCTCAGTTTAGCCTGGCGATAACCCGCCTAACGGGTCGAGAAAATCTCGACTGCTTCGACGGGAGTCTCGGTCAACTGGCCTGACGGGGACACCGTGAGACCAGTGGCCGAAGCTGAACGATCGACCGAAGTCGATGGCCGACAACTCGGGGAGAGGGACCTTTCCCGCTCCCAAGAGCATCGACGGAGGGACTTACCCTTGTCTTTCTTTTGGACCGAGAAGAAGGTCCAGCAGACGTTGGTCCCTCTCCCTTAGTGGAGAGGGACAGACAAAGCTCCTTAAAAGAAGCTGTATAAGAGAACCCAGGAGAGGCGGGATAAATGCCGTGGCCGAGGAAGATGCAGCCCGCGCCGCTCCTCTTCAGGCGATCTGCTCTAGCTGATCCGCCGAGAGCCCGCCCTTGTGAGAGACCACCGACCGGGCCTCTTTGACTTTACGGAGGAAAATGTTTCGGGACGCCCCAGTTGTAAACGGGCAGCACGGTCTTCGAGGACGTAGGCTGAGAAGGAAGAGCACAGGTCGCAAGCCTGTGGGTCGGCTCAAGGCCTACTGTAAACAGTAGACACACGTGGAGTGCGGATCTGTCCGAGACATCATCTGCCTGCAAGGGCATCTCCGAAAACCGGGGACGACGGTCCATCGAGCCGCGAGGGATAGAAGCAAGACCAAGTCTAGAAGTGCAAAAACTTTTAAATTCGCAAAACCAAGAATTAGGAACCAGTCTTATCATGAGAGCATTAAGGAGGAACCTGAGCTTCAAGCAGTAAGGAAGATCTGGCGTCATGGGGCGGAGCCGGGAGTTTTACCACACGGGTGGGTGGGAGGAGCCAGCTTGAAGACCTTCCGGCAAGATTTAAAGCGGCAAGGATACCTGCCAGACAGTGTGGATGAACAACATATCCATGTCCCTAGAATCATGTTTCTTCTAAGGGAATCTTACTGTATTCTGACAAATGCAGTATGGTCTCACCACAGGATTACCCAGGACCCAAAATGGTTAATAGAACCTATGCTAATAGTGGAATGTTAGGCTCGAGCTCTGTTTTCAAATCACTGTTTCCTGCAACTGTCAGAGTCTTACGAAGCATGCAGAAGCTAATATTACTAGCTAACTAATCTAAACTTAACCAACCATAAATACCCCTACTTAGGGTAACACCTCTTAAATAAAAGAGGGCATCTCTAAGACTCAAGTCAACAGATGCCCAAGAAACTAATAGGTACCCACAGGTTTCCAACATCAGTTGTACAGACAGTGTGCAGTGCCCTGTAAGTCCTAGCAGGGGAGGAAGGGTGGGAGCTCAGAATACAGTAAGATTCCCTTAGAAGAAACAAGATTACTATGGTAAGTAATGTTTTCTTCAAACCCCAAGAAATCTTACTGTATTCTGACAAATGCAGACTACTCAAGCAGTGCCTTTGGAGGCAGGCAGAGGACTTATTTAGGAAACAGGCTCTGCAAAACTGCTGTGCCAAACCTGGCATCACTCCTGGTCTGGGTATCCAGGCAGTTTTCCAGGTAGCTGCTTTACAGATTTCCAACAAAGGGATATCCCTTGAAGCTGCTATTGATGCAACTGTCCCTCTGGTGGAATGGGCCCAGAGCCCTTGAGGAGGCTGTTTGCCCAGTTTACCATAACAGAATTGGACACATGCCATAATCCACCATGCTATGGATCTCTTCGTGGCAGGTTTACCTTTTCCCACTTCTTCGTAGGTCAGAAAGAGTTGGGTCTTGTCCCCTCTGTGACCCTTTGTATGCTCCAGGTAGTAGCTGATAGCTCTTTTAACATACAGGCTATTCCTCTGAGGAAGAATGATCGGTAAAGAAGACTGGTAGTGTGATGGACTGATTGATGTGGAAGTCAGACATCACCTTAGGAAGGAACTTATTGCTGGTCCTAAGTCCCACCTTATCCCTATGAAATGCCACAATCGTATTTCACCATTCTGTAGCCGCCAAATAGTAACCGCCTCAAATAGTAGCTGCACATCATTTCAGTTTTACTAATAGAAGCGTCCTTGAATATAAGCCTGAACCAATTTGGTCAAAATCTTGTTGAAATATAGTAACACCGTGCTGTCTGTTATGTTTTAGCCCTCAATTCACTTTTGTGTGCTGCATGCTGCAGTATTGTACTCGCCAGCCTCCGCTAACCAATTGGACTTTAAATGTTATTTCATACCACCCCCCATTTGCTATCGGAGTAATGTCCCTACCATAGTTCAATGCTTCCCAGCTGGTGGCTCCAGTTACCAGTAAGTCATTATTTCCACAACACAAACAGCAGACACGGAAAACGGGTTACTTTTTTTTTTTTTTTCTGTGTTGATCATCAGGGGACTGATTTTGACTGTGGTGCACTGGCGAATTGTAAACCCACACTGCGCTAAGAAGCAGTCTACCCACCCATGGCTAGTTTTGAATTCGGGGTTATGGATCAGGAAAGCGGCTGTCAGCACAATAGCGTCCTGCTGACTCCGATATGCTGCTCTCTCTGCAGTGCTATCTAGTTAGCTAGCACAGCCTCCTCGTTCGGGTAAGAGGGTTTATGACCTGCACCCTGCCAGCTTCACTAATCATTGACAGAAGGCGCTCCTTGTTTTTTTCTCCAGTCCCTTGTTTTTCCTCCAGCTACCAGCCAATTACCCTCATGCTCGGTGCAGCTCAACAAACCATTACTGGGCAATTACCAATATAAGTCACCTCGAATTGACACCGCCCGATTGAAGCCGCACCAAACAATTTTGTAATAGAAGCCAAGCTTCAAAACGGTGAAACATGGTAGTCGGCCTCCATGGACAAGGCTTGGATCTCACTGATCCTCCTGGCTGAGGTGATAGCAACTAGGAACACAGTTTTCCAAGTTACATACTTCAGATTAGCTGATAACATGGGCTCAAAAGGTGGCTGCATGAGCTGTGCTATGCATTTGTTCAAATCCCATACTGGGGTGGGAGTTCTATGTGGTGGGTGCAGATGTAGCAACCCCTTAAAGAACATTCTAAACACAGAATTGGAGGCCAGAGATGATGCTTTGCCTGCTGACAGCTAAGCGGAGACTGCAGCCAGATGTACTTTCAATGTGGATGGCCTTAGGCCTAGGGAATGAAGATGGGCTAGGTAATCCAGGACTACTGGCAATCCTGCCTGATTGTGATCCAGATTTTTATTCCAGCACCAGATGGAAAATCTTTTCCATTTGGATGTGTAAATCCTCCTGGTAGAGGGCTTTCTAGAAACCCTAAGGACCTTCATAACCCCTTCTGAGAGATGCAGGTTGACATACTCTAGGTCCTCAAGAGCCAGGCCTTGAGCCTGAGGGACCGAAGGCTGGGGTACAGGATCCTGCCCTGGGAAGAAGTCAGCAAGTTGTGCCTCCTGGAGAGGCTGATTGGCTTGGTTACTGATAGTGCCAGAACCAGGGAGTACCATGGCTGCCTGGCCCAGTCTGGGGCAATGGGGATCATTGTGGCTGGCTGGGATATGAGCTTGTTCTGGACCCTCAACAGTAAGGGAAATGGAGGGAAGGCATACAAGAACTTCCCTGTCCAGTCCAGAATCAGTGCATCCAGTGGTACGGAACCCTTCACTGGGGGCCTGTAGCAAAACTAGGGGAGCTGATAGTTGTCTGGGGCAGCAAAGCGATCTATCTCTGGAGTACCGCACCTTTTGAACACTACCTGCAGTATCTGCTTGTTCGGGGACCATTCGTAATGTTCTGATTTATCCTGCTCAGTGCATCTGCCAGCACATTGTCTTTTCCTGGTAAGTGAACTGCTGACAGAATAATTCCCAGAGAATAAGCCAGATTCCATATTTTCATGGCTTCTGTGCACAGGGGTGTGGACCTTGTGCCTCCCTGTTTGCTGATGTAGTGCACTGTGGTCATGTTGTCTGTTCTGACCTGCACCATCTTTCCCTGTAGCATGTTGGCAAATGCCTGAAGTGCTAAGACAACTGCTCTGAGCTCCAGCAGGTTGATGTGAAGCAGTGACTCCAGCTTGAGCTATGCACCATGAACAGTGTGCTCCCCAGCCTAGTAGGGAGGCATCTGTGGTTAGCACCGAGGAAGGTTGCTCTTGAAGGAATGGAACTCCTTGCCTGAGGTTTTCCATGTCCGACCACCACTGAAGAGCTTGCAGAAGAGTTTGTGTAACTGGAACTAGCTTCGATAATGAATCTGTTTTCTGGTGCCAGTAGTGTCTGAGATGATATTAAACATTTCTTATCTGAAATCTCGCCCGACACTGTAGCTGCTGAAACTGCCATGTGGCCCAACAACTGTAGAAAATGCCTGGCTGGCCTGAGACTGTGAGGCTTGGAGGAGCCTGCCAGCTGTACCAGGGTGTTTGCCCTTTCCTGTGGAAGGAAAGCCTTTCCTCTCACCGAGTCCAGTTCCGCCCCTATGAACTCCAGGAGCTGTACTGGTTGTAGTGCTGACTTTTTTAAGTTGATAAGAAACTCTAGGGACTGTAGGAGTTCCTGTGTTAGTACCAGAGACTGCTTTACCTATTGAGGGGACTGTTCTACGACTAGCCAGTCATCCAAGTAGGGAAAAACTGCCACTCCTTGCCTCCTGAGGTGTGCCACAACCACAGCCGAGCATTTTGTGAACACCCTTGGAGCAGAAGTAAGTCTGAAAGGCACTGCATTGAACTGGTAGTGGCCTGATGGCAGTCTGAATCTGAGGAACTTTCTGTGAGACTGTCTTATTGGGATGTGGAAGTAAGCATCCTTTAGATCCAGGGATGCCAACCAATCCCCTTGCCTTAATGTTGGCAAAATTGTAGTCAGGGTAACCATCTTGAATTTTGATTTCAGTAGATGCCTGTTTAGGTGTCTAAGATCCAATATGGGTTGCCATTCCCGTTTTCCTGATTGTGAGGAAGTACCTTGAATAGAGACCCTTTCCTCTCAGTGCCAGAGGAACTGGTTCTACCGCTCCTAGGGATAGGAGGTTTAATACTTCCCTTCCAGTAAAAGTGTTTCTGATGGGGAGGAGGTCAGAAGACCTTGCCCTCAGCTTTGGTCCACATTTGAAGCGGAGTGCCAGGCCTTGGCCCACTACCTCCAGGACCCACCTGTCTGTGGTGATGGATTGCCATTCCTGGAGGTAGTGGGCCAGCCTGCCCCCTACCTGGACTGGGGAAGTGACCTGAGCAGACATCTCAGGGTGTCTGCTTGGGCTGGGATGCTGGCTGAGTGCTGGGGCCAGTAGGGTTGCCACCTCTCCTGCCCCTGCCTCTGAAGTAGCCTCTCTGCTGCTGATGCTGTGGGTAAGCCCGAGGCTGAAAGAATGGTCTGCGGGGGGTGCTGATGAGCAGCTAACTGAGTGGTCGCATATCCCCTTGCTGCTCCCCTTTCACAGATGAAAAGATAATTTTTATAGTAAATAAATACCTCTACCCGATCCTTTTAGATCATATAGTGGCTGCAGTAACAACATGGATGAATATCTTGCCTCCGGTTCGTCGAAGAGCCAGCGGATAGCTTCTAAAAATGCGAAGAAAACTGGGGAGAATGCAGGCCTGGTTTCGCTGTCTGCAGCTGAAGTTACCGTGCTTGGCAAAGAAGTTAACGGATAGGTTGTGGCGGCTCTCGAGACTCGACTGATCAAACTAGAGGGGAAACTTGATCTGAAGCTACAAGAAATTCAGGAGCAGCAGACTGCATAAGCGGGCAGGATAACAGAGGTTGAAGAATGGGTCTCCCACATGAAGGATGAATTATTGTCAGTACTGGGACAGGTGGCGGCATCCAAAAAGAACTGGCAAATCTCAAGGAAGCATTCGACTACCAAGAGAACTACCATCGTCGACTTAACTTGAGACTGCGGGGGGTGCCAGAGGGACGGGAAGGGGAGAGTGCCCTGTATTTCTGCGCAAGAGTCCTGCCGGAGCTATTGGGCCTTCAGCCCGCGAAAGGACAGCTCAAGCTAGAGCGGGTGCACCGAGCCGTGATGCCATAGCCATCAAAGACCAGCTGCCGAGGCAACTGATTATCCGCCCATCATTTTCAGGACAGGAGCAAATCCTGAAGGCCTACCGGAGAAGGGGCACTGATGTTTTAAGGGCAACAGCTCTTTATTTCACAGGATTACTCGGCCCGCTTACTCAAGAAATGGAAAATGTTTAATGGGATCATGCAGCAATTAAGGGAGTGCAAGGTTGAGAACTTCCTGGCGTCTTTCCAGCTACCCTGAAAATAAAGCTCGAGGGGGCTACTTTCTCGGTCTGGGACGTGGACAAGGTGGAGGAGTTTGTTCACTCGCTTAAATAGAAGCTGCATTGAGAAGGCAAAAGGATCTGAGGTTGACTGACTGTTTAAGCGAGAGGATTGTTTCAGTTATCGAATTCTCCATGTGCTTTAAATGTTGGACCCCAATGTAAAGTTATGCCCTGGGAGTAACTTTTGAATTGTTTTTTCTTTATTTCCTCACGTTTGGGGATGAGAGGGTTGCGTTTTAATTTCTACCCCCTCCTTTGGCAGACTAAAAAGAGGCAGTAGGCAAGGGGAAAAAAGGGCCTCTGTGGACTGTGGCTGAGACGACTTGTACCAGTGAATGTAATATCGATGTGGAAGTTTCAAGGGCCTGGAGGCGAGAAGGAGATGAACTAAGAGATGGGCCGAAGGAGACATCATATCCTGCTCATGGGTGAAGGTATGAGGGTTGGTGGGGATGGAGGCCCTGCACGTGGAACTGAGGGTGGCCTACTCTCCTAACAGCCTGAGGTAGTAACCCTGGACTGATGAATTTTTGAAATGAAGCGTGCCATGAAATGGGGAGGGGGCAGAGGGCAGGTGGGGTTATTTGAATGTTGTGGGGTGAGCTGAGAGGATTTAATGGAAGGCAGCTCTGGTGGGGTCAGATGCTGGGAGCGGCTGGAAGATGGGAACTTGAATTAAAAGAAGGACATTGGTGAGGGCATCTTTTCTTTTTTCAAACGGGTTGGAGGTTTGAAAGATTTTGGTTGGAGCATACTCGTCAGTACAGGGGATGTGGCAGACACTCGAGCCTGCGGGGCAATTAGTGTCACAGGGAGGGTGGCAGTATAGGAGGAGGGAGAGGGGGCAAGGGAGTCGGAATTATAATGACTACAATGTAGTAGAAGAAAGAGGGAATGGGGGGGACAAATGTATAGCATGGCGTATACGAAGTAGCAGGAAGATACATCATTTGGAATGCAGTGGACCGAGAGGGGGTGGGCGGGATGCAGCAAGGCTGGAGAAAAGAGGAGGAGAGATTAGAAATGCTGGAAATGTTGTCTTCCAAGGGGAGGGGGAACGTTGAAGGGAAATGTAAAAAGTTTAAAGTTATTACTGATATGTGTGTGTGTTGTTAAGAGTGCGATCACAGAAAAGTCCTTTAAAGTGCTTGCTAAGAATGGGGATGAAGTGACCTTACTTAATAATGTGGGTATAACAGGGAAAAATGGAATATACATAGATGGCTGCCATGAAAACGGTTAATATTGTAACCTGGAATGTCAGGGGTATTATAAACCCAGTCAAAAGGACTACTTTGCTAACTGCTTTAAAAAGAGTTGATGCTCACGTGGCCCTTAAACAGGAGACGCATCTGACAGCTGAGGAGCATGCCAAACTGGCTCGTAGATGGGTGAGAGGTGCTGTACGTATAAAGCCTGACCGCATAAAAAGAGGGTTGCCATTTTGGTGCATAGGGCTCTCCCCTTGAAGTAGTTAGAGAGCTGCGGGATCCTAATGGAGGGAGATATATTTTTGTGACCGGCATATTGGAAGGAGAGCAGGGCACTTTTGGCTCGGTTTATGCACCTGCAGTTCATGGTCCGCAATTTTACACCTCACTGTTGGATTTACTGTTCAAAGAACAGTTTCCTGGTCTAATCTTGGGTGGAGATTTAAATTGGTCAATGGATCCGAAATTGGACCATTCTGAGGGGAGGGGGAGAGAAAGCGGTGGTATGCAACAGTGGCAGATGGGTATGTCAGAGTTGGATTTGGTGGATGCCTGGCGCATGGCTAACCCGGGGGTAAGAGAGTATACTTTCTACTCAAACCCGCATAGAATGTGGTCTTGCCTAGATTACCTATATCTGACGAGAGAATGGTATACTCGAATGCGTGATGTTCGACATAGCCCCATACATGTCGGACCATGCTATGGTTGTTGTGAAACTGTTGAGTAAGGGAAAGCGGAATCCCCAATGGAAATCTCAACTTATATGGCTAGGAATCCTGAGTTTAAACAATACCTTGAAGAACAATGGGAATTTTATACGAGTATGAATGATTCAGAAGAGATCTCCAGAATTGGGTGTGGGGAGGCGAGTAAGGCCTTTATGAGGGGTTAATTATTGAGTATATGGCCTGACTCAAGAGGCAAAAAGAAGAGAAAAAGGAGGGACCTGGAGGGAAGATTAAAGGAGCTGAAAAAGAGGTTGCGGAGGAGAGAAAGGGGGGCAGTTAAATCCTTGGCTGTGATCAGAGAGGCCTTGAATACCCACCTGAGAATGGAAGCTGGGAGGGCTTGTTTTTTAATAAGCGGCAAATTTTGAATGGGAAACAAACCAGGACCAATGCTCGTGGGTCTCATGAAGGGTGGTAAAAAGGTGTGCTGGATCACGGGGTAAAGGATAGAAATGGGATGCTGCTTGGGGACACAAAGGAAATAAAGATGGCTTTCCAGGCCTTCTATCAGCAACTGTATCAAGTAGAGGCTACAGGTACCAGGGAGCAAATGTTGGAATTCCTCGGTAAAGTTAAGTTGCCGCAAGTCACACAAGCGCAGAGGGCCAAACTGGGTCAACCAATCACTAAAGACAAGGTTTTGAGGGCTACTCGGGCGCTGCAGAAGGGGAAGGAGAGTGGGCCTCATGGGTACCTGTGAGTACTACCAGCTGTTGGGAGGCCATGGTGGGTTTGTTTGTGAAGTCTATCAGCAAAAAGATGATATGAGAGCCATTGTTTTACTGATACATGCTATGGGGCCACTATCTGTCTCATACTTAAGGTGGACAAGGACACGAAGGATTGTGCCTCATATAGGCCAATCTCTTGTTAAATACAGACTTTAAAATACTGGCCAAAATTTTGGCCACTAGGCTGGAAGAAATGCTTCCAGGGTGGTCCACCCAGACCAAACGGGTTCGAAAAAGACCGCTTATCATATTATAACATGAGGCGCCACTCAATATTACACGGCGGGCGAACCGGGATAAAGAGGAAATAGGGGTTATCTCTATGGACGCTGAAAAAGCGTTTGATAGGGTAGAATGGGAATATCTGTTCAAGGTGATAGAACGTTTTGGTCTAGGTGGGCCATTCCTGGGATGGGTGCAGGCGATGTACGCAAGACCACGGGCACAGGTGATGGTGAATGGCTCTCTATCAGAGAGATTTAATCTGAGGAGGGGCACAAGGCAGGGTATCCGCTCTCCCCCCTTTTGTTTGCATTAGCGATGGAACCCTGGCAATCGTAATAAGGGACTGTGAGGAGATTGCGAGGTGGTGGGGTGAGAGGGCACAGCACAAATTGGCTCTATATGCTGATGACATGCTCTTGTTTCTGAGGGATCCGAGATGATCAGTGCCTCCCTTGTTACAATTAGTGGAGGATTTAGTATCTTCTCCGGGTACAAGGTGAACCTTGGTAAATCGGAGATAATGTGGTGTCAGGGCTCCGGGAGTGAAGTGAGGTAATGGGGTCTAAAGATGGCAGGCACTTGCTTGGTGTATTTGGGGGTACAGGTGGGGAGGTCGCTGGAGTCCCTGTATCACCTGAATTATACCAGGTTGGTGAAAACCACAGAAGCTGACTTGAGGAGGTGGATGCAGCTGCCAGTGTCGTGGCTGGGCAGAATTAATTTCATTAAGATGAATATTTTGCCCAGAATCCTCCACCTCTTGCAGATGCACATAGGACTTAGGAGAGAGGACATCAAAGGCTGGAAAGGGCTTTTCTACCTTTAAATGGAGAGGTAAGCACTCGAGGATCAGCCTTCAAAGACTGAAGGCTGCAAGAGAAAGTGGGGGAATGAACTTTCCTGATATGGGAAACTACTTTCTGGCTATACAGTGAAGGAATATAGCAGATTGGGTGTATAGACCTAGTGTCGCCAGCTGGGTGGATTTGGAACAGGACACTGCCCAGGTTAATCTTACAGCTTATTTGCATAGTAGGGGACTTAGGGCATATAAGACGGGAAGGGAAGTCAACCCTATGGTGGTACAGGTTCTGACGGTTTGGCAGCAACTTAGGAAGCAGGGCTGGACGAATGGGGAACGTCACTTTCGTTCGCTGTCGGCAACCCCATTTTTGCCAGGATATGAGGATAAAGGTTTTCAAGATTGGGAACTGAAGGGTATTCAGAGTATGAGTCACCTCCTGGAAGGTGGACAGATATGTTCTACCAAACCCTGCAGAATGTGGTGGGTGAGGGTAGCCAAAATATGTTTAGGTATATGCAGGTACGGGTATACATGACTAATCTAGAGAGAGGAGAAGGGAGCATATAAACTGGATTTTGTAGAAACTATGATTTGTCAGGCCCAGGGTCGGGAGAAAGGCTTTATAGGTCAGGCGGTTAAAAGAGGGAAGCACATACTCCCTGATCGAACTGGTAGGACGAGGATACTGTGGGCACAGGACTTGGGGAGGGACATAACTGAGGAGAACTGGAAATTGTTGCTCCCCCTGTATTCAGGGATTATGGCCTGTAACAAGTACAAGGAGGCATATTTTAAGTTTCTACACAGGTTATACTATCCACCTGTGATTGTGCACAAAGCACGTCCTGAGATATCGCCTATATGTGGTAGGTGTGGGGTGGACAGGGGAACTTATATGCATTGCTTTTGGGCATGCCCCATACTGCAGAGGTACTGGAAAGCGGTGGTTGCCGAGGTAAGCAGAGTTGCTGGTAGGGAGACACCAGCAAACCCCTTGGGATGCCTGTTTGGTGTTGAAGTGGGAGATGGGGATGAGTGGTTATTGCTCCCTAGGTGGATTAGAGTGCTATTTGTGCTGGCACGCCATGGCATACAAGACACTTGGGTCTCCCAGGCTACCCCCACTGTACAGACCTGGAGGAAGTCGGTTCTGCAGAGTCTGGGATTGGTAAAGCTGACTTGTGAGATGTGGGAAAGGAGAATAATTTCAATAGAAGTTGGACTCCATTCTTGGCCTCTCTCAATATTGAGGAAGGGTGATCCAAAGGAGGGTCTCCTTAGCTGAGTAGGACATGAAACTAATACTGGGACTACCACTGGGTAAAGCACTAGCACTTTAGCTAATGGAAAAATTCAGAGGTTTATGGAAGAAAGGATGAATCTGAAGTTTGGGTATGTGATCGCACCTCTGTGTTCTTTTTATGTTCTTTTTGTGTTCTTTGGGGTTTTATTATGTTACATGTTATGAGCCTTGCTTGTATCCATGGCCGCATTTCACAAATATAACATGTATGTATTAATGGATATATATGTGGAGTGAATGTCGCTTAATTGTTAATTCAAAATCTAATAAAAACTATACAAAAAAAAAAAAAAAGAATGGTCTGAAGCCTCTGTCCCAAGGTCCTCTAGTTTGTTGCCTTGGGGAGGTGGGGTAGGAACCTTCCTCTTGGCAGCAGCACATTTGTATGCTGCCTTGTACTCATCCATCTTCTTCATGTAAGTTTATGTGTGCTCTTCAAAGACAGAGGTTCACATGGAAAGTCCATGGCCTTGTACTGGGTGTCTTGGGTCAAGTTAGTAGTCCTGAGCCAAGCTAACCTCCTAAGAGACACAGAAGGAGCCATTTGCCTGGTTGCAGTGTCATTACTGTCCACAGCCATTCTAAACTGGACTTCAGAAGCTTCTATGCCCCTTCTTGCAGCCCCCTCCAGGTCGGCTGCCATAGGAGCTGGGACAGATTTTTGTGATTTCCATCACAGTATTCCACAGGGTTCTTTGGTACCTGGCAACATAGGCCATGTACAATGCCTGCCTGATGGCCAGAGAGGGTCCCAAATACTGCTTTTTAGAAATGGAATCCACCTTTCTGGAATCCTTATCTGGAGGGTGGGATGCCAAGGGTATGCCTGCATTATCACAGGCTGCAGCCTGCACCACCCCCTCATGGCTGGGGTGTCCAAAGAGGAACTCTGCTCCACCCCTAGCCACCCAGTACTTTTATCCACCTTTCTATCAACTGGTGATATAAAGTTGGAGTCTACAGGACCCTGTTAACCTGCTTTCTCAGAGATTTGTGGATGGGAAGTAAAACTCTTAGAGACTGGCATATCCATCATTTCCATGTAATCCTGTTCATCCTCCTCATCAGTAGATTCTTGAGTAGGCAGGTCCTGGGATTGGGCTACTGGCTTTATAAAAGCAAAATGTGAGGTGTAGTCCTCAGTTCCCTTGTCAGGGGACTCAGGATGGTGAGGATCCAGGGAAATATCCAGTCTGACCGGTGCCCCATAGTCCTCCTCACCACACTACTCAGCAAAACTCTCTCCCTCAGGTTCCAAGGAACCGGGATAGAGCCTGAGGTATTTAAGCGCGGCCGCGTCTCAACCGGAGTACTTGGTTGGAGCACCTGAATAATCCGAATAACGTTAGCTATTTCCTTAGTGGTTGGAACAGATGCTGCCTTTGGTTGCAGTTTGACCGCTGTATGTTTTTTCTTCTTTTTTCTCTTGCCTGCGGTTGCCAGGTTAGCGGCAGTCAGTGGGCCATTTTTCAGATGAGGAACCGTCACACTTGTCAGAGAGCTGTTCCTTCGGTTCTTTTAGGCTAGTAGCTGGTTTGTCAGTAGCTGGTTCAGCAGCTCTGTCAGACATCTTCTCCTGCAGTCGTATAAGTCACCTCTTAAGCGTCGACTGAGGAAAGTTTTTACAGATTTCACAGTCCTCTTTGAGGTGGTCAAACCCCAAATAAAAAACACAAATTAAATGCGGATCTGCTTTAGTGAATGGTTCCCCACACTCAGTACAATGATGGAAACCTGTGGGGCCCTGTTGTCGAGGCACAGGTCAGGAAGCATAAGAAAACCAAGAGCAATTGTGGAATTCACCAAACATGATTTACTTACACTAACAATATCATAAAAATAAACATGTTCAGTATAACTATTTACAAAGTCAAAATAAAATAAAGATTTTTCAGTCTGTGTCCTTGTTCTTTTAATCTAAGCAATTGCAGTTTAGCTCTTTTATGTCTTTTCAACCCCATCCTTAGCAAACATCCTGTCCTTGTAAATATTCAGTTCTTGTAAGTTTCAGGAGCTGCTAGAACACAGTGTGCTTCCTAAGGCCCCTACAACTTTTGCACTCATGTAACCTCTAGAGTTTTCAATAGCCTTTTTTCAGTCATGTCAAAATACAATTACATACATCTCAAAAGTAACACTATATATTTTCCAGATAAAAGTTATCCCATTATCAGTTACATTTCCATACAATGATTTGCACATATTTTTATATTACTGAATCTAGATATGCAAGGAAAAAAAAAAAGGAAACAGCGGAAACTGAGACAGTTAGTGAGCCAAAGAACTACGAGACTGTCGGGTGATCAAATCCAAAGTCTCAAAGGAAAACTGGGTTGTGCAACCAGTCAGAGAAGAGACAGAAAAGGACAGATCCTTGCATTTAAATATTTTCTCCATAACAAATGGGAGGATCCTATTTCACCTACAGGCCTGTTCGCTTCTTGGTCTGTGACATTTGTTGGTCTATAAACCGATGAAACAGAGAATTAAGCGGTAACTAGTCAAAATTATTGGAAATAAATTTAAACCGCCTTACCGGATGGTAGAAGAAAGTAATTACAGATCTTGAGGACTAGTCAAATGATGTAAATACCGTCGGTTCCCTCTTGGTTGAAAGAACCGCTAAGGAACCGAAGAAACTCACTAAAATTCACTAAATCTAAACTAAGTCTACCTGTGAACCAAGGACAGTACTTCAAAAATCGAAATAAGCAACAGACTACGAATAAAACCGAGACAAATACAGTTCTTCAGTCAAAGTGAAGAAGAGCCCTCCGGAGACGTCTTATTGAGGTAAGCGGATAAAGAATCTGACGTTGCAGGAAGAGCAACCAGGGACGGTGATTTGAAAACCGAGCTCGAGCCTAACATTCCACTATTATCATAGGTTCTATTAACCATTTCGGTTCCGGGGCAGTCCTTTGGTGACACCATACTGCATTTGTCAGAATAAAGTAAGATTTCTTGGGGTTTGAAACACAGGTTATTCACCTGTAACAGTAGTACAAGGAGTGGTATACGTTTTTCATCCACACTTGTTGGCAGTGTCCTTTCACTTTAAATCTTGCGGATGGTCTGAAAGCTGGCTCCTCCCACCCACCCACCGGGTGGTATAACCCTCAGTTCCACCCCGTGGCGTCAGATCTTTGCTTGCTGGAAGCAGAAGGTTGTGCGTCAAAGCCGATGGGAGTCGGGTGGGTCAGTGTGGATGAACAACATATACCACTCCTAGAAAGTACAGTTACGTAAACACTTACCATAACAGTAGAACTCTGAGGAGTGTGCCTTGAAGTAGGTAATACTTTTGGGTATCCAGCACAGGTTGCTGTGGTGCATGGCAGCTCAACTAGCAGTTTTTCACAGGGACCGCCCACACATGACATCGGCTTCCTGTTTCCTATATAAGTGTAGGCGGTCTTGGTATCCTCAGTTCCCTGCTGGATTCAGCTCGTGGTGAGGACCAAGGAAGCCGAGGTACCAAAGGAGTCCCAACCCTTGTCACTGGACAAGAACTTGCTCTCTTAGGGAAGGAGAGGGGATGGAGGCGGGAACAAACCTACAGAAAGACACTCCTCAAAGATCTACTCATTACGTAAGTTTACTAAACTGCACCATCTTCCATGGAGTGATCTCTTGCAGTAGATAATACTTTGGGATGAATCCCAAGTAGTAATGCCCAGATGAGAGGACAGTTATGATAAGAGACCCGGTAGGACTGCATGGCCAAAGACCGCCCCACGCCGTGAGGCAGTATCCAGATTGTAGTGACTTATGAATGTATGGATCGTGGACCAGGTAGCAGCATTGCAGATATCTGAAATGGAGGCTCCTTAAAGCATGCCACAGTGGTGGCCATAGCTCTAGTGGAGGGCTTGAACAGCTCCATATAAAGGCTTGCTGTATTTTTGTAACAAAATGAAATACAATGGGCCAATCAGGATGAAAGAGTACATGTTGCACCAGGAGGCCCTCGCGACCCGGGGCAAAAGAGACAAACAGTTAAGATAGCTTTCTAATCGATTGTGTCAGATTAGTATAGTAGCGTAGTATATGGTGGACATCCAAAGTATGTAGAAGATGTTCAGCCTGATTGGAGTAGTCAGGATAGTAGACTGGAAGCTCCAAGAACTGATTTAAAGTATGTTCGGAGACTACTTTAGGAAGGAAAGGTTAGTACGATGGACCACCCGGTCTTTGTGGAAAATCAGGTAAGGTTCCCTACACATGAGGGAATGGAGCTCGGAAAATACGTCGAGTGGAAGTGATAGCCACTAGAAACATGGTTTTCCATTAAAGAAAACAGAGATCACAAGTGGCAGCCAATTCAAAAGGCTCAAGAGTCAATTTTTCTATCATAAAATTGAGATCCCACGGGGGAGTGGGTCTTCTAATAGGAGGTTTAATATGTGACATTCCTTTCAAAAACATCTTAGCTAAATGTTGGTACAGTAACCTGCCATCCAGAGTTAATGGAAAGCAGAGATGGCAGCCAAGTGGACTTTGATGGAAGAATAACTTAGACCAGACTAAGACAGAGAAGCCAGGAAGTCCAAAACTTTCGTTAGCAGACAAGAGTAAGGGTCCAAAGATCGAGAGGCCTGACCATAAGGAAAAGTGTTTCCATTTGGAATGGCATGTTGCTCTTGTTGCTGGCTTACAGGAGGCCAAGAGGATACTGGCAACAGGAGAGGACACTTATAAGCAATTTACTAAAGTGTCCTCAGGAGCCAAGCATGAAGGTATAGAGCCTTCAGGTTGGGGTGTAGGAGAGACCCTTGACACTGAGTCAAGAGGTCTGCTCTGATTGGCAATGGGATGGGGTCCCGGACTGACAGTTGTAGGAGTAGAGGAAACCATGTCTGGCGAGGCCATATTGGCGCTATGAGAATCATCGAGACTAGCTCCAACTGTAGTTTCAGTAGAATCCGTTGTAGGAGAGGGACGGGGGGAAGCATATAAGAAGAGACCTGCCCCCAAGGTGGGGATAGGGCATCTATAGATCGTCCCTTTCTGTTCAGGATAATGGAAAAATACCTGGGAAGACGGTAATTCTCTGGGGAGGCAAACAGATCCATCTGTGGAGTGCCCCATAAATTGAAGATTTCTTGGAGCACTTGCTCGTGAAGTGTCCATTCATGAGTTGTGGACTGGAGACTCAGACGGTTGGCTACCTGGTTGCAATGTCCTGGTAGATGGACAGCTGTTAGCATCAATTGTTGCTGTATGGCCTCTTCCCAAACTGCAAGGGTCTCTCTGCATAGGGTGCGAGACTTCGTACCCCCTTGCTTGTTGAGGTAGAACACTACTGCAGTGTTGTCTGACTGGATCAGTAACAATCCTGGCTCGAGATAGGGCCAGAATGCCAGGAGGGCAAGACGGACCGCTCTCATCTCTAAGACATTGATATGAGACAGTTAGGGAGAAGCGGGCCATTGACTTTGGGTCTGATAAGAACCAAAGTGCTATCCCAGCCCTGTAGGGAAACATCCGTGGTCAACGTTTGCGGGGGGAGGGGGACCAGAAAACTATTCCTTGATTCAGATTGAATCTGATTGTCCACCATGTCAGGGAAGACTTCAGAGAGGAAGTGACCCTGATTCTGTCTTTGAACTGTCCTGTTTTGTGGGACCTTTTGTTCTGGAGGGTCCAATGGACAGGTCTCATGTGGAGATGAGCATAGGCCACCACAGGGATGGCAATGGACATGTGACCCAGAAGGCGCAGCATTCATCTGGCTGTGACTATTTTCTGAGTCCTTATCTTTAACGCCAGAACTATAAGCATGTCCTGCTGGGCAGGCGGAAGGGAAGCCCTGGCTGTAACTGTATCTAGAACAGCTCCAATGTATTGGAGAGACTGTGTCAGATTTGGACTGAACTTTGGCCAACTGACAGTGATTCCCAGATCTGCGAACTGTTTCAAGGTAGCATCTAGAGAGGCGAGCGGAGCTACTTTGGAGTCTGCTTTTATCAGCCAATTGTCTAGATATGGAAAGATGAAGTACCCTTCTCTTCATAAGGCTGCTGCTACCACTGCTAGGCACTTGGTGAACACTCTGGGGGCTGATGAGAGGCCGAAGGGGGGGTGTTCGAAACTGGTAATTTTGACCCAGTAGGTGGAAGCGTAAAACTGTGTGGTGGGCAGGATGGATGGGAATATGAAGGTAGGCATCCTTCATGTCTAGGGAGCAAAGCCAGTCGCCCTGCTTTAGAATCGGCATGATGGCAGGCAGGGTGATCATGAGGAAACATTTGTATTGAATGTAAAGATTCAATTGTCTGAGATCCAGTATTGGTCTGAGGTCTCCCATATGTTTGGGCACCAAAAAGAAGTGGGAGTAAAATTCTGTTTGATGTTCCAGAAGGGGCACTGGCACAACGGCCCGTTTGGTCAAAAGGACCGTCAACTCCGCCTGTAGGATCGGTATATGATTTGGAGGATAATGAATCTTGCGTGGAGGGCAAGGGTGTGGGGTGGAGAGAAACTCTAGAGTATGACCCTTATGTATAATCTGAAGTACCCAATTGTCGGAAGTGATCATTTGCCAGGCCTCCAGATGGAGGGCAAAACGACCCCCCACAGCCTCCGAGGAATGGTCGAGGAGGTGGAAGGAAAGCCCTAGTGGGTCACTGGGAGACAGAGGGTGCAGTTCCACCTGTAGGGCGGGAGCGGGCACCCCAGGTGGCAGAGGTGTTGCCTCTGGTGGAATGAGCATGACTCTAAAGCCACCTTTATTATCACCTCTGTATCATCCACCTCTTTTGGAATAAGAGGCATGTTGAGTATGGTAGGTTGTAGCTGGGATGTGATACACGCCATGAACCGTAGGGAGGGCTCTATCTGATGCCTGTAAGTCATCCAGTAAGGTTTGAGTTCCTGGCCCGAACAGCTTGGACCCATTAAAGGGGGCATTAGCTACTTTATGTTGTATATCAGGTGCAAAGCCTGAAACGCAAAGCCAGGCATGGTGACGGAAAGTAATACCAGTGGCTGACAGTCGGGCTGAGGTATCTACGGCATCATATCCTGACCTGAGAAGGTGATGGGAGATAGAATTACTAGTTGCCACTATAGCCAATAATTTATCCCTGTCCTGTGAGGGAGGGAGTTTATTGATTAGTTCAATGGCAGAGGATCCCAGGGTAGGTTGATATTTGATCATATGACCCATATAGTTCAAAATTCTGATATTCATAGCACCTGAGGAAGCGACTTCCCGATAGTCAGTTCATCAGGATTCCTTATCAGGAGGTAAGGAGCTCATGTTCCTGGGTTTTTTAGGACGGTCATGAGCGGCATTAATAACCACAGAATCTGCCTCTGGCATACTAGACAGAAAGGGGTGGTCTTTTGTTGTTTATCATATTCAGTAGTGGAGAATCCCATGACCTTTTTAATTTGAACCATCATGTCACTGAAGGACGGGTCATCTGGGAGAGAGGCTGTGGAAGGCAGAGGCAAGTCCTCATTCAGGGAAGAGATTTCCAAATGGGGGAAAGATCACTGGCAAAATCAGGTGGTAATACTTGATCATCTGACAAACAGTCCTCTATAAATGGAAGAGGAAACCAGGGTGGCATGGTATCCCTGTCACCATGAAATCGTTTAGGCAGAGGAGGGAGAGGAAGAGATCGGGAAAGATCACCCAACTCAGAGGGTTGGGAATGCCACATGCCATGCAAGACATGTCAGACTATATTGGTAAGGTCCCTTTCTTGCGAAGGAAGGGGGGTGAGAAGAGGAACATGTTGGGGAAAAAAGGGGGGGGTGATAGAGGGAATGGGACAGGTAGCATGAGTAGGTCTTGCCCACGGGTAATAAAGACCACGGTCCCGATCCCTGTCCGCCTGACCCCTATATGAAGGCACCTGAGTAGGCAGAGGGGCAGTCAATAAGGCATACGCCACAAGTTTCCCCTGAGGAATGTAGGGCTTCGTCGATAAGCCCGCAGGGGGAAAAAAGTTATTTTCACTCAAAATGTCAGATGCCGTCGACTGGAGAGGAGCCCCCGTAGACAGAGCAACAGTATGCTTGGCTACATGCAAAGCGCTGGAAAGCATCATCGACGAGAGGGTATAAGCCTCCGTCGACGAAGCAGTTAATGAAGAAACTGCATTTAAAGCACTGGAAAGCATAGTCGATGAGAGGGTATGAGCACCCGTCAACAAGAAAGCGTTTAAAGGATGTCCCATTGATGGAGGGTAACCAGAAGCGGTGGCTGTCGATGGATGTCTAGACAGGGAGTCTGATGAGGGTTTCTCCTTCTCCTTTTCCTGCTTGGAACGAGAACCAGCAGAGGGGGAGCCCTTGGTATGGGCCCCCCTGGGTCTCCAAGAAAGACATTTTCTGCTCCATCAGAAGTCTTTGAATTTCAAGCAACTGTCGTTGACGAATTGCCTGATTAAAGTCCCGACATAAGTTGCAGTAATTGGTGTCATGTGTGGGCCCCAGACACCTTACAAAAAGTGTGTGATTGTCAAAGCGGTATATCTTCCTGCCTTGTCAAAGCAGTACATCTTCCTACCACAACGGCAGGAACAAAATAAAGCTTGCTTAGTTGAAGAATCAGTAGACGTTCATCTTAGTTCCAAAGAAAACATTACCATAGTAATCTTATTTCTTCTAAGGGAATCTTACTGTATTCTGACATATGCAATATTGTCCTCCCATAGTACTGCCCCGGAACTGAAATGGTTAATAGAACCTATGCTAATGATGGAATGCTAGGCTCATGCTCGGTTTTTAAACCACTATCCCTGGTAAACATTCTACAACTGTCAGATTCTTACGGAGCGTAAATACTAACAAGCTATCTATACTAACTTAAATAATTAACTAAATAAATGACAACCAACAATCCCCTTCTGTTGACAATGTGGGCTACACTAAGACTCAAGTCACTAACCGCAACAACAGAACCACTCTTGGGTTTACAACAGCAGTGCTGCAGTGCCCATAAGTTCTAGCAGGGGAGGCAAGGTGGGAGCTCAGAATACAGCAAGATTCCCTTAGAAGAAACAAGATTACTATGGTAAGTCATGTTTTCTTCAAACCCCAAGAAATCTTACTGTATTCTGACATATGCAGACTTCCCAAGCAGTACCTTTAGAAACAGAAACATAGAATTTGATCGCAGATAAGGACCGCTTGGCCCACCTAGTCTGCCCATTTTCCTACCCAACAGATAAGCTGCAGATCCTAGTTAATCAACAGCTTACTTCCTCCTACCCCCACTAGGACTGCCATGTTCTGTCTCATGCATTCTTGAATTCCCCACTGTTCTTGACTCCACGACCTCCTCAGGAGGCTGTTCCATGCATCCACAACCCTCTCCGTGAAAAATACTTCCTCACATTACCTCTGATCCGTCCCCCTCTATCTTCAAATTGTGCCCTTGTTCTTGCACATCTCTTTTCTGAAAGATGCTACCCTCTTGGACTTTGTTGATTCCCTTGAGGTACTTGAAAGTTTC
Organism: Neoceratodus forsteri; assembly: GCA_016271365.2. Lineage (NCBI taxonomy): Eukaryota > Metazoa > Chordata > Ceratodontiformes > Ceratodontidae > Neoceratodus > Neoceratodus forsteri. The sequence continues at coordinate 1,055,256,239 of CM028130.1, read as the reverse complement.
TATCATGTCCCCTGTCTCCCTTCTTTCTTCAAGGCTATACATATTAAGCTCCTTTAGTCTTTCTTTGTATGTCTTCTGGTGCAGACCCTGCACCATTTTGGTTGCCCTCCTCTGGACTGCCTCCACTCTGTCTATGTCTTTGCAGAGATGGGGTCTCCAGAACTGCATACAGTACTCCAGATGGGGTCTCACCAGCTATCTGTACAGAGGGATTGCAACTTCTTGTTTTCACTGGTGATGCCTCTCCCTATGCATCCCAGTATTCCCCCCAGCCCTCCTTACTGCCCTCTCACATTGCTTGCCCACCTTTAGGTCATCTGATATGACTACCCCCCCCCAGGTCCCTTTCCATTTTTGTTGCTGTTAGTATCTCACCCCCCATTGTGTACTCTTCCCCTGGGTTTTTGTTTCCCAGGTGCATTACTTTGCTGGACAAACTGATGTAGGTCATGCAGATCTAGAATGGGGCACCAGCCCCCTGTCCATTTTGGGACCAAGAAGTACCTGGAAACAAACCCTGGGTTGACTGGGGGATCTGCGACTCTAACCACTACCTCCTTGTGGAGGAGTTGGGTGATGCCATCTCAAAGAGCTGAATGAGTGTGCACCGATACCCTTTCCTCCTGTGGAGCGTGGGCTCGGCTTGGAGGGTACTGCTTGAATTCCAGAAGCAGCCTCTGACTGACCACTTCCAGAACCCACCTGTCTGTTGTAACAGCGGACCAGGTGGAAAGGAAGTGGCAGAGACCTACCCCCCAACGGGAGGACCCAGAGTGGTCATGATGGGTATGGGGCTGGACACCCCCATCCCATCACTGAGCAAGCCTGGAAGAGGAGGATCTGGTAGTGGGACCGTCTGGACCCCCGTTTGCAGGCCGACTGAGCTCCTGAGTTGGGCCGATGGCGCTAAGGCTAGGCCTGCTGTTTCTGCCCAGTTTGAAACTGGGGCTGCTTGGCTGCCAGGGCAGAAGGCCAAAAGGGCTTTTTCTTCTGCTTTTTGGAACCTTGGGATTCCTTTTTGGTGGACATAATGGAGTCCAATGTGGTACTGTACTTATCGATACGTTCAAGGTGACAGTCCACTCCTGGGCCGAATAGGTCAGTTCACAGGAAGAGGACATTTGCCAACTTGTGCTGGGTATCAGCTGTGAAGGTCGAGACCCACAGCCAAGCCCTGCAGTGCATGGCAACTGTGGCTGCCGAACAGGCACACGAGTCCCTGACGTCCAAGGCCGTTTGGAGTTGTTGTCTGGCAACAGCCCGACCCTGGTCCTAGACCTGCTTGGCCGTAGTCTGGAGATCTGCAGGGAGATGAGGAAGCACCTCATCCAAGGAGCCCAAAAGGGCATGTGAGAAGTGCACCATGATCATGTCCGAACTCGCCTGACAGAGACTGAGCGACGAGGCAGCACAGACCTTCCCAGCCGAAAGGTCCAGTTTCTTGGACTCTTTGTCCAGAGGTCTATCAGTGTCCCCCGAATTCCCCGAGCACCTGAACACAGACTCAGTCACCACTCCCTCAGTTGAGGGATGCTGTGTGAACCCTGACAGTTAGCCAATGGGCACCACGTATCTGTGGAGCATCCTGGCTGAAAGCGCGGAAGAGACCGGGTGCTGCCAGAGCTCCAGGACTGGGCCAACAATGGCTTCGGCCACTGGGAAGGCCTCTGTTGGAGAATCCCCTTTACTGAGGATGTCAGTTAAGGGGTATTCTGACCACTTCTCGAAGGGCTCCAACTTCATTCGGAGATTCAGGCGTGGGCTCCTCCTCTGTCAAAAGACTCATGGCATCATCGTCACAAAGATGAGATGCCAACTGAGAGTCCTTGGACTCTGAAGAGTCCGGGTAAAACGGCCTACCACCGGAGTCACTCTTGACCTGCCACAGATGGTCAGGAGTGAGGGTGATGGACAGCCTGTGCAGGAGGCCCTTGCTGGGCTGAGACTCCTTGGGAAGAGCCCCCGAAGGAGGCTGCTTAGGTGGCAGCTCCACCAATATGTGTGGAGAAGCCAACTTCAGCCAAATTGGGAGGGTCTTCACCAGCTCCACAGGCGGAGGGGCAGTGACGACCAACTCCAGAGTGGTCGATGACAGCCTGGAAGGTGACAGCCAGGTGATGGCCAGAGTAGAAGGGACAGACTTCGGAATGGACATCACTAGCTGCTGCCACATAAGGTCCTCATAGTGCCAGTCGGAACCTCTCCTCGTCAGAGGAAGAGGCGAATGGTGGTGACACTGCTTAGAGCACCGCTTGTGCGACTTCCTTGGCCTTTCAGTCGAGGATGTCCCAGACCTGGACATGGACCGTCAGGGGGACCGATGAGGACGTTCAGGCAGAGTCGGGGAAAACCTCGGTTCCTCCAGGTCAGGGACGTCCACCGACGGGGGATTCCCAGCAGGCTGGGTCGCCTCCTTGGCAAGGCCTGTCAGGACCAGAGTCCTGAACAAGGAGTTGTCTGCCTCACTGTTGACGAGTCGACGGGATAGAGAACAATCTCAATGGGGTCACTGTCCCATGTCTGGGCCAGCTGACCTGATGGGATCGTTGTCACGTCAGCAGCCAAGGCCGCAACATAGACTAAAGTTGAAGTAGGAGACTCCTGGGACAGAGATCACTCTCTGTCCCAACAGTGACGTCGATGACACGTGGATTCCCTCAATTCCTTTGCATCCTTTTTATGGGATTGGGAGACATGAGAGCCAGGATCCTCCCCACGGGTAGGGAGGGATTGGCAAAGCCCCTTGAAGGAACTGGAGAATGGGAAGCCCAGTTCAAGTGGAATGAAAACTGAGGGCAAAGAGAAGAGTTCAGCAGCGCAAGCCACCTCTTCTTCAAAGACCTTCATCTATTCTAATTGTTCTGTGGACCCTGCGGCCACAGAGATGGCATGGTGGACATCCTTATATTTGACCAGTGGGTGCCGTTTTTCCGGATGTCCGAGCTGGAGATGCATGAGGCGGTCATCTAAAACATTCGGATAAAAAGAGGGTCATAATTCACAGGCCTGGGTATCATGATCATGACCCAGGGAGTATACACACACATGGCATGCGGGTCAGTTCGAGACATCTTCTGCCCGCAGGGACACCAGCAGAACCTAGGCAAGGACTTGTCCTCCATCGCAGTCATGATCGCAAACTTGCTAGAATATATTCTGATAATCTTAATCGGCAGTAAAACAGAGGACTGAAGCACCAGGGTCTACTCAACACGGGAGCTGTAAGGAGGGAACCTGAATCTTCCAGCGGAAAGGAAGATCTGGTGTCATGGGGCGGAGTCAAGGGTTATACCACCCGGGTGGGTGAGATGAGCCAGCTTTCAGACCATCCGGGAAGATTTAAAGGGAAAGGATACTACCAACAAGTGTTGATAGAACAACAAATCCACGTCCCTAGAAAATATTATTTTTTTCTGCCTGAGTGTTGTGCGAACTATTCGCCATCCCCCCCAGTCTTTAGCTCATCTGCACAGCAGCACCTCAGGGAGACTGCTGTGCTCTCTTTTTGTCCTCCCAGATAATAACTTTGATGGTGGTAACAAATCTGCACACAAAGACTTTATTTGTTAACACTGTAATAAGCAAGGCCATATTGAGCCTGCAAGAAACTGTCACAAAATAAGGAAGGTAACAGAAACATAGACTTTAAAGGCAGATAAGGATCGCTTGGCCCACCTAGTCTGCCCATTTTCCTATCTGCTGGATAAGCTGCAGAACATAGTTAACCAACAGCCTACTTCTTCCTACCCCCCACCAGAATTGCCTTATGTCTGTCCCGTGCATTCTTGAACTCCCCCACGTTTTGTTTACCCCATTACCTTCTCAGGCAGGCGTTCCATGCGTCCTCCACCCTCTCTGTGAAAATATACTTCCTCACATTGTCCCTGAGAAAATTTGGCCTTCGCAAATTGGGACAAGTATTAAACAGATGTCAAGGTGAGGGATAAGACTGTGAAGGGACTTAAAGATTCAGGAAGCCAACAGACCAAGGTGCATGCTGAAGTTCTGAGAAAAGACTGTGCAAAAGGACCAGGTACTGGGGTCATCTGCATCCACGAAGACACTCAGTACTATATCCCACTACCCAAGTGACTCCGAGCATTAATGGGGTGTCACACCAAATGAAAGTTAAACATAGAAACATAGAATTTGACAGCAGATAAGGAACAATAAGCCCATCTAGTCTGCCATAATACCTAAGCTACCTGCACCTGTGATTATTTGAAATTACTTTCCAGGATTTGCAAAGTTAATCACAGAGGGAGTAAATTTCACTGTGTCAGCAGCTGTGATAACAACAGCACAGGCAAAGAAAATCTCAGATCTTAGGGACTCTTCCTTTTGGTGACTCTGATTCAGACCTATTTGAACCCAGCTCCAAGATCCAGAAGTCAGGAAAGAAAGACATGCCTGAAAAAACAGTGGTAACAAAAGACTCATAGACAGAAGGGGATGATGTATGAAAATGCTGAAACTCAATGGATAACAGATTCTGATTTTGTTTCTCAGCAAACTAGCAATGTTTCCAATGCTATTTTAAGCAGCTGGGGGTGAAACAAAAACAGGTTGAACCAATTTTTCAAAAAAATGTAATGGGCTACTGTACAAAGTTTGGGTTAATCCACAGACACAGAAACCAACAGAAAAACTGGTCACACCAAGGAATAGCACAGAGTTGTTGCAGACAGCGCAAGATACCCCTACGGTTGGTCACATGGGGATGGACCCCACCCTTGCCAGATTGTTATTCTGATTTTACTGGCCTGGGATTCATCAGGATGTTGCCCACCTACTGCAGTTCTTATACTAAATGTCAGACAGTAGCCCTAATGACTAAAAAGACAAGAGGCCCCTGGTGCCTCTACCCTTGATAGATGTGTCTTTTGAGAGAACTGCAATGGATATGGTTAGCCCCTTAGACAAAAGTAAAAAGGGTAATCAATTAATTTTGTTAATATGTGACTATGCTACTCGATACCCAGAGACAGATCCAATGCATACTGTCACAGCCCCAACAGTGGCAGCAGAGCTTGCCAACATTTTCAGTAGGGTGAGCATACTGTAACCCCTAGGAAGTGCTATTCCAAGGGCTACTACCCTACCTGTGTGACTATGCACAGGTTGAGGGGCCTGGATTCGCTAACAAGGTGTTGCCACCCAGAGTAATGGTATTGGGGATGTTTGTCTGTTCTGCTATAGCCCTCTGGGAAGCTATAACCACCCACCAACCCTCCTAGTGGCCCAGTACCTGACACAGTGGTGAATTTAGTCAGTATGAAACAGTAATAATATGCACACACCCTTCACACTCACCACCAGGGCTGGACTTGCAGCAGCTTCCCTGGAGACCCTCTGTAAAGTAAGGTTAGCAATACAATCGCACACTTTTACACTACAGCCCAACTAATAATATGCACACCAGCCAGGTTAAATGTGAAAAAAGACAATTAGGTTTATTTAGGGGCAGTGAACAAGGAAGAGGCATGAATCTAGTCAAACGATTAGCAATCTGACTTTGCTCAGTGATTACATGCACTTTCTGTCCCAAGTTGACAGTCATATAACACTGGGTACCCAGGATGAAAAGTCTGGGTAGCCAGAGGCATTGCAGCTGATGTTGGTGCCCTTGGTGGAAAGAAAGGCAGTTAACATGCAAAACAACCAGATTATCTGTAATCCGAGCTGGTTGGCTCAGTCCCTTGTAAACCTCAAAAATTTAAACAATTAGATGGTAGGGAACCACAGATGATTTAAACACTTGTTGCAGGGAGCTACCCTGATTGTACTCACGCTACTAGGATTCTGCTGCAAGGCAGGTGTTACCGAGACCTCATGGTGTTGACCGATGAGCATGGGGAAGCAGGGCCGATACGACACACTTCCTCTTTACGGCCTTTCCTCCAGGTGGCCGCAACCTGCGTGTTGTTGCTGCGCAGGGGCTGGGTCCCCAAGCCGGTCTCTCACCAAAACAGTATCTGGTGTAGAAGTTGCGGCCCAGGCTGAACTGGCAAAGCCCAGGCAGGATGAGTAGTCTGGCAAAGTTTGTTAGTTCTGCTGGTGAAGCCTCCAGCTGGCATAACAAGTTTAGCTGTGGGCAAGCAGGTCTCAGCCCACATAACACATTCAGCACATTCAAAATAAACATCTATCTCCGGGAAAAGTTCAGATTCAGTCCGGTTGCAATTCGGCGGTTTTACTGAGCAAACCTTTTGATCCGAGCAAGTCTCGCACACAAGCTGGGCCGATCACTACAGGAGCAAATCTTCGGTCCAAACTGCAAGTAGTACTGATAACTTCTTTTCTTCTGCCGCAGTTCCAGGCTGGAATCGGACAAGTCTGACTTCTGCTATAAGGCAGTCCCAAGCAGGAGAACATGGCAGGGAGGCAAGTTGGGCCGCTTCCCACTGATTCCCCTACACTCCTTTTGGGAGCAGCTGTTCGAATGCTAGAGCTGTTCACACTTCAACCTCCAACTCTAACTGATCCCTGCCTCAATGTCGCACTGGGGATTTCCCTTGTAATCCAGGATTTGGGCTGGCTGGGGAAGCTGTCAGTCACAGTTAAAGCTCCCCCTCCAGTTCAATTTGGCAGCAACTTAAAAACTACAAAACTACAGATTTTCCTTCCCACAGAACACTGGGGTTCGGATCCATTTTAGGTCCCCAGAGTTCTATTGGTAAATTTACTGGAAGTCCAGGACCTAACATGGTGGCTTCCATTTCAAGGCACAAGCTGCAAGGCAAACAGGTTAGACAAACTACTCTAATTTTTAAATATAAGAACATGTAAATCGTAAATAAGCACAGTTCCTACACAGGCTCCCTCTGTGCAAGTAGCGACTGCAGAATGGAGCAAATTGGAGTGGTGTCTGGACAGTCACAAGTCCCAAATAACTCAGACCCAGCACAGACCATATACTTAACTCAGATTAGCTAGTCTCTTAAAGGGACAGGCAAGGAGGTTCAATATGGCACTCTCACACAAATAAACAGAACTACTTAGGGACAGGACACCAGCCTGACAGGAGGCATTTAAGGAGCCCAGGAAGACATTAAGGTGAACGCCCAAATTGGTGGTGGGGAGTTAGAATACCTAAAGAGATCATTACTGATCAGGGTATTAATTTTGGTGCTGCATTGCTAAAGGGGCTGTACCGACTACTAGGTATCACTATCATAAGAACCTCCCCTTATCACCCTCAGGCAGACATTCTTGCTGAGTGTTTTAACAAACCCTAAAATGCATGTTAAAAGGATTTGTGAAAGGTGAAGGGAAGACTGGAATCTATTACATCTTATATATGTGTGCACTGAGAAAGAAACTGGCAAAATATACTAAAATTGCCCACAGCAATCAGGAAGAAGCCCAAAAACAGCAGAAGGTGTATTATGACCATGGAGTAAAAGAAAAAGTTTTGGAGCAGGGTGATAAGGTCTTGATACTGTTACCCACTACAAAAAAAAACCAAAAACTGTTAATGAAGTGGCAAGACCTTTGCAAAGTGGTTAGACATGCTGGTACAGTTAACAATGAGACAGACACCTGTTTGGAAAAATCCTACCAAGACATATCATGCTAACTTCCTGAAGAAATGGATTGAAAAAAAAAAAAAAAACCCACCAAAGGTTGCTTTGTTAGTGTTACCAGAAACTGCTAAAGAAGATATTGATATAGTTTATGAGAGACTGGAACAAACTATAGCTGCTGATGCTGTAAAGGTGAATGTTTCCGGATATGAATGATACATTATTACAGCTTGCCAATAAACATGCTCCGTACATTAGATCTAGGGTGCGCAAGTATTCCCATCCCTGGTTCACGGCAGACCTAAAAGCCGCACTAACTAGTCGTGACAAACTATGGGCCTGTGCAAGGTGCACAAAGAGTGCGCCAGACTGGCAGGCGTTCAGAACAGCCAGGAATTCATGTTGCCAAAGCTATTTTCTGGAAACCCTCGAAAATGCCAAAGGCAATTCTGCCAAGATGTTGCAAACAATTAAGCCAGTTGAGGGGCACAAAGATGAAAATTACGTACCTACCATAATTCTTGATCTTCTTGGACGAAGTCTCCACCACACATTCACATTAGTGGGACTACGCCGGAGGCGCTAGGACCCAGCAGGAGCCAAAAATCTTCAGGAGGGCCGATGTCAAAGTAGGACCACACATGCGTGGTGCTGCGAGGCTGGCTCGTGCCGTACAGGCTTTCTCGGCGTCAACCATCCAACCGCCTCAGTATCTTTTTTACCGAGGAGGTGCAGCGTGAACTAACCTAAGAAACTAACTTAACCTGGACATAAGATAGTCCGTATGACCCGTATACGAAGGGTCAACTCAACAGAGTCTTCACAGCCCAGCCAATAAGGGAGTGAAGACCAGAAACAGGATAAGTGAACTCAGGGGATGGTGGGTGGGCATGTGAATGAGTGGTGGAGACTTCATCCAAGAAGATCAAGAATTGCGGTAGGTATGTAATTTTCATATTTTCCTGGACTAAAAGTCTCCACCACTTATTCACACTAGTGGGAGAGTACGGAGCCGAATATAATCCCCCAAGTAAGGCGGCAGGAAAAAGGAGCTCGCTTAGGACAGAAGTTCGTTAAGCATTGTCCTGCCAAAAGAAGGATGCTGTCTGGCATGGCTATCCAGGGCGTAGTGCTTCATGAGGGTGTGCACAGAGCTCCAAGTGGCCGTGCTGCAGATGTCCGCAATGGACACATTCTGAATCTCTGCCAGGGATGCCATGACCACTTCAGTAGAGTGGGCGTAATCCCTGCCTTCTAGCTTGATCTGTGCCATCAAGTAGCAGTGGTGAAGAAACACTACTAGCCATGCTGAAATGCTCCTAATGGCAAGAGACTGACCCAGCCAGGCCATGCTGAACAAAACGAAGAGTTGTTTGGATTTGCAAATCCCTTTTGGTCTGTCGATGTAGAATCACAAAACTCTTCTGATGTCCAGAAATTGAAGGGTGCATTCCCCTTCATTCTGGAAACTGGCAAAGTAGGTTGAAGGACCAAGGGCTGATTAGGGTGAAATTCCGAGACCACTTTGGGTAGGAATTTAGGGTGAGTTCTGAGAACCACCTTGTCCTTGTGAAATACTGTGTGTGTGGGGGGGGGGGTCTGTGATCAGGGAATGTATTTTAGACACCCTGTGAGCGGAGATAATGGCCACAAAGAAGGTTGCCTTCCAGGTCAGAAACTTCAAGTCCCAGGTTGCTAGAGGCTCAAAGGGTTTACAGGTGAGCATGTCTAGCAAAAGATTGATATCTCACGCAGCCACCAGTCTCCTGACTGGTGGTCTAGTGTGCAGGATACCTTTAAGGAATCTCTTGACTAAAGATAACTGAGCCACTGACATATTCTGTACTGGATCGTGATAGGCAGAAATTGCACGAATATGTACCTTTACTGTTGAGTATTGCAGTCCTGCATTCAAGGTCAAGGAGTAAGCAAGCTTTATTTATAAAGTGCCTTTCAAATACCAAGACACTGTACCATATAGCAATAAAACCACACAGTTAAATAAATAAATAAATAAGAGATAAATATGACAAATCAAATTATAACAAATTATGAATAATCAAATCCGGTAAAATCCACTAAAAGCTATCAGAAAAGGTTTGCTGAAATACATAGGTCTTTAATTCAGTTTTAAAACTTTCCACGGTCAGGCGTTCTCTTAACCAACGAGGCAGAGAATTCCACAGGATAAGCACCGCATTAAAAAAGGCTCGGGCGCCAGAAGTTTTCAAATGCACCCTGGGAGTCTCAAGCAATCCCTCATTGGCGGATCAGAGAGGATGCAGGGGGCAGTAAGAGTTAGAAGATCTTTCAGGTAGCCAGGTCTCTGTCTGTGTAAGGCTTTAAAGGTTAGCAAACCAACCTTAAAGGTGATTTAACATTGAACTAGGGTTAGTGCAGTTCGCAGGTTATAAGATAACACGACTGGCCCTAGATGTGCCAGCCAAAAGCCTAGCCGCAGCGTCCTGCACTAGCTGCAAGCAATGAATATCAACCTCTGGAAGCCCTAGGTAGAGGGCACTGCAATAATCAAGGCGGTCGGTGACAAAAACGTGGACCAGAATGGCCAAATCATCTGGGGCGGACCAGGTGTTTCACCCAGGCGATATTCCTCAGGTGGTAAAGAGAGGACTTGATCACGGCAGACACCTGAGATTTCAGAGTCAGACCATTGTCAAAGATAACACCAAGGTTCTTCACCCGGTCTAAGGTGAACAGCTGTACATCATCAAGCCAGAAGCCCAATGGTTGCCCATCCCCTAAGCCAGCCCACGGGCGACATGGGTCCACGACAAACATCTCGGTCTTATCTGGATTCAGCCTCAGCCAGCTGGCGCTCATCCAGTCTTTGATTTGGGTGAGACAGTTGTTAAAGACGGAGATTACATCCTCCTGTTTGGGTAGAAAGAAAAAATTACTCACCTTAGTAATGTTGTTTCTTCTAATGGAGTCTTGCTATATTATGACATATGCAGTTTGTCCCAGCCTTAGAACTGCTCCGGAGGTGAAAGAGTTAACTTCCATGCCAGGCATGGAATCTTGAGCGCGAGCTCGGTTGAAAAAACTCTGTCTGTTGTTCTTCAAACTGAAACTGTCAGATCTTTACGAGCAAAAACTCACTAAGGTTCTGTGTGGAAGCTGTAAACCTACACTAGCCAACTGGCTACTAAAATATTAACACATTTTTCTGGTCCCAAAACCAAGACTCAAGTCAGGGGACCCAAAAATAAAATAAATACAACACCCAAACACCCCAAAAGGAGGTGAAAACACAAGGTGGGCATCATTAAGTGCCAACACTGCACTGCCCACCCACATCCCAAGACAGAGGTTCTGAGAGGGGCAGGCGGGGAGGTCATATATAGCAAGACTCCATTAGAAGAAACAACATTACTAAGGTGAGTAATTTTCTTCAAACAACATGAAGTCTTGCTATATTATGACATATGCAGACTACACAGCAGTACCTCCATGGAGGAGGACAGAACCTACTTAGGAAATAGGCTCTGAAGCACAGCTGTGCTAAACCGAGCATCACTCCTAGCCTGGATGTCCAGAGAGTAATGCTTGGTGAAAGTGTGTACTGTTTTCCAGGTAGCTGCTTGACATATCTCTAACATAGGGATGTCCCTGGCCGCAGCTAGGGACGCAGCTGTACCTCTGGTAGAGTGAGCCCTCAGGCCTGAAGGGGGAACCTTACCCAGTTTTTGATAGCAAAATTGGATACAAGAGACAATCCACCTGGCAATGGATCTTTTAGTTGCAGGCTTCCCTCTACCAACCTCACCATAAGTGAGGAACAGTTGGAGGGAGTCAAACCTGTGACCCTTGGTACGCTCTATGTAGTAACTAAGGGCTCTCTTTACATCTAAACTGTGCAGCCTCATCTCGCCAGAGGAGGAATGGTCAGTGAAGTACACTGGAAGAGACATAGATTGATTAAGGTGGAAATCTGAAACCACCTTAGGCAAGAACTTCCTGTTAGTCCTGAGGACTACCTTATCTCTGTGAAAGGAGATAAAATCAGGCTCCACTGACAAAGCTTGTAACTCACTTATGCGCCTGGCAGAAGTGATGGCTACTAGAAACACAGTTTTCCAAGTCAAGTACTTAAGCTCTGCTGAAGACAAAGGCTCAAAGGGGGTTGCAGTGGCTGAGCAATGCAAACATTAAGATCCCAGGCAGGAGCAGGGTCCTTGAATGGAGGGTTGGTGTGAAGCAACCCCTTGAAAAACTTGGAGAATACAGGGTTAGCAGAAAGAGAAGAGGGCTTTCCTGCTGAAATAAAAGCAGAGACAGCTGCCAAATGCACTTTCAGGGTAGCTGGCCTCAGCCCCAAAGTATTTAGATGGACCATATAGTCCAAGACTGTGGGCAAATCAGCAGATTCTGGGGAAATATGCTTCCCAGAGCACCATATGGAAAACCTTTTCCATTTAGAATTATAAGTAGCCCTGGTGGAAGGCTTCCTAGAAGCTTTCAAGATTTCGAGTACACCTTGAGAAAGGTGTAGGTCAGCAAACTAACTCCTCAAGAGCCAAGCCTTGAGGCTGAGGGATTTGAGATTCGGATACCAAACTCTCCCCCTGGGCACAAGTTAACAGATTGTGATTCCTGGGGAGACACAGGGGAAGGTGGACTGCTAAGGACAGAAGGAGTGGATACCAGGGCTGTCTGGCCCAATCTGGAGCAATCAGAATCATCTTGCAAGGTTGAGATCTGATTTCGACTAGCACCTTGAACAAGAGAGGGAAGGGGGGAAGGCATAGAGGAACTTCCCTTCCCAATCGAGAAGGAAGGCATCCAGAGGGACTGAGCCCAACACTGGGGGCCTGCAACAAAAAAGCAAAAGTTGGTGATTGTCTGGGGCTGCAAAAAGATCTATCTGAGGGGTGCCCCACCTGGCAAATACTAAGCCCAGTACTAGGGGATCCAGTGACCATTCGTGATGGCCCTGGGAAATCCTGCTGAGAGCATCTGCCAGGACATTGTCCTTGCCTGGGAGGTGAACTGCCATGAGGGAGGTGTTCAGGGAATAAGCCAGAGACCACAACTTCATTGCCTCGGTGCACAAGGCCGAAGACCGAGTGCCCCCCTTGCTTGCTGATGTACCACATTGTAGTGGTGTTGTCTGTTCTGACCTGTACCACTTTGTTCTGAACAGATGCAGAAAAAACCTGAAGTGCTAGAAAAACAGCTCTGAGTTCCAACAGATTGATGTGGAGCAGAGATTCCTGAGGGGACCACAATCCCTGGGTGGTGAGGTCGCCCATGTGAGCTCCCCATCCCAAGAGGGACGCATCTGTAGTAAGGGTCAAGGAGTGAGATTGAGGGATGAAAGGAACCCCCTGTCTCAGATTGCTCTGATCCTGCCACCACTGCAGGGCCTGGATCAGGGTTCGAGTTACTGGGATCAATTTGGTTAGAGGATCTCTCCTTTGAGACCAGAAGGCTCTCAAATGGAACTGAATGTCCCTCATCTGAAATCTTGCTCCTTGCACTACAGCTGTGGAAGCAGCCATGTGCCCTAGGAGCTGTAGAAAGTGCCTTGCTGGTCGAGAGACCTGCAGGGTGAAGGAGGAGGCCAGAGCCACCAGGGTCTTTACTCTTTCTAGAGGAGGGAAAGCTCTGGCCTGCTTTGTGTCCAGTTCTGCGCCTATGAAGGTGAGTAGCTGAACAGGCTCTAGAACTGACTTTGGGAGATTGAGAAGAAAACCTAGAGATGTAAGCAGCTGCTGGGTAACCTGAAGGTGTGATTTGACTTGGTCTGGAGACTGACCCACTATGAGCCAGTCGTCCAGGTAAGGAAAGATGGCAATCTTTTGCCTTCTTAAGTGAGCAACTGCTACTGCCAGGCATTTTGTGAATACCCTTGGGGCAGAGGTAAGGCCGAAGGGCATTGCTCTGAACTGGTAATGGCCCGAGGGCAGTTCGAATCTGAGGTACTTTCGGTGGGAGCTTCTGATGAGAACATGGAAGTAGGCATCCTTGAGGTCCAGGGACGCTAGCCAGTCCCCTGGCCTTAGGGAGGGTAAAATAATTCCCAGAGTCACCATTTTGAATTTTGGTTTTAAAAGGTGCTTGTTTAGGTATCTTAGATCCAGGATGGGCCGCCATTCTCCTGTCTTTTTTGGTGTAAGGAAGTACCTGGAGTACAGTCCTTTGCCCTGGTGTAGGGGAGGAACCCTTTCTACAGCTCTGAGAGCCAGGAGGGTTGAGACTTCTGTTTCCAAAGCAAGAGCCTCTAATGGATTTGCAGGTGGAAAAGATCTGGTTTTCATCTTTGGAAATTTTGTGAAGCTGAGAACCAGTCCCTGGCTTACTACTTCCAGGACCCACTTGTCTGATGTTAAAGACTCCCAGTCCTGGAGCCGAAGTAAGCCAGCCTGCTGAGTAATGGAGAATCGGCCCTGGGCATCCCATCAGGGTGCCTGTTTTGCAGGGGCTTTAGGCTGAGGGGTGGAAGCAGGCCTGCTCGTACCCCATCTGCCTTTCCCTCTGAAGAACCCCCTCTGGGCATAAGCCGAAGAGGAGGCCTGGGCTTGGTAAAAAGGCCTGTGAAAAGGCCTGCCCCTGCCAAGCTGCCTCTGAGGAGTGGCTTGCCTCTCCTTGGCCTGTGCACTCCTATAAGTGGTCCTATACTCATCCATTTTCTTCATGTAATTCTCTGTCTGCTCCCCAAACAGAGAATTACCCACAACAGGAAAATCCATGGCCTTAGCCTGGGTATCCTGTGACAGGCTAGTACACCTGAGCCAAGCCATTCTACGAAAAGCCACAGATGTAGCCATGACTCTTGAAGATACATCATTAGAGTCCACTGCAGCATGGAATTGCACCTTGGATGCCTCAATACCATCAGCAGCCACCTGTTCCAGCCTTGGCAAGCTGGCCAGGGACCTGTTTCGCTAAAGCCATAACAGTATCCCATCTGGATTTCTGGTATCTTGCAACATAGGTCATATAATTTGCCTGTCTGAGTCCCAAGGATGCTGCCATGTATTGTTTCTTTGCCATGGCATCAGTCCTCCTGGAGTCCTTGTCAGAGGGTGTGAAGCCAAGGGAATATTTGCCTTATCACAGGCTGCAGCCTGCACTACTAACATGGCTGCATTGTTGTGAAAGGAACTCCGTATCAGGGCCTGACAATGTGTACCTCCTGTCCATCTTTTTATCCACAGGAGGTACAGAATTAGGAGCTTTTAAAATTTTTATTGTCTGTTTCCTGAAAGATTTATGTAAAGGAATAGACATTCTCCTGGACTCTGGGATATCCATCATTTCCACATAGTCAGGCTCCTCCTGTTCATCCACAGCTTCTTCCAAAGGGAGCTGGAGGGTTTCAGCAACTTTTTATAAAACAGAAATGAGAAGGGACTCAGAAAGCCTAGGGGAGACACTCCTGAAGGTCTGTCTGGGGAGATGTCCGGTTCAATGGGCACATCCAGACTTTCAAAATCATATCACTCTCTTCATAATCCTCCCCTCCTCTGGTTCATAAAATTCCTCATATCATATTCTTGAACTGCTGGAACCGACCGAACCGACCGTTTACCTGATGGTGGCAGTTGACGGAACCGGAAGAAGCGACTGGACAATTTGGATCGCTTTGGCTATCTCTGCAGCCAGTTGGAGAAGAATTTTGGCTCCGCCTGCTGATTTTCTAGTCCTCTTTCCTGGAACTGGCTCCTCAGTCAGCTCTTACGTTTGCCAGTATCGCCCTGGTCAGAGGCACTCCCTCCGATTCGGTTGGCACCGAACCGGGCTGTCATCGGGTCAGTGGACTTTTGGCCTCTCGTCCCTGAGCCTACCAACTCTCTTATCCAGGGTAGCTGCAGGAAATTCTTGCAAATCTGGCAGTCTGCATTGAGGTGGTCAAACCCCAGACAATAAACACATGTGGTGTGTGGGTCAGCCTGTAAAACTTCCACAGACACTACAGTGCTGAAACCCAGTGGGCCGGTTTTTCTTTTGGTTCTCAGACATAATGCCAGCCTAACCAAAACTTGCCCTTTTCCGGCAAATCGCCAAGCAAGACACCCTTGTCGGTTCCCAACCGTGTCACGGGTCGTGGAAAAAAACGTAATGAAATCCGTTCTTTTTTTAGAACCGATAAGAACCGGGAACCGCACTCTAAATGTAATTTAATAAGTTTTTTTTTTTTTTTTATTTTTCGTCTTTATGCCGACTTCCTAGCTGCCAGCCATCCAGTAGTATCGACCCGGTTACGGGCCACGGCTTCCACTCCCCAAATCGGCCTCGGGCTCTCCGATACCCCGTGGCTTACCCCCCATGGCGGGGCTGCGGAAGCGGGCAAGGGAACACCGCCGCAGACACTGGGAATTGGTCGGAGAGCTGGCCTGATGAGCTAATTGAAGCCGTGGCGGGCTTCATGGAGGGTGGCTGGCAGCCGTCCTTTTTCCGGTTTTCTCGGGGGAGGCGGGGTCGTGCAATGATGTCAGACGTCTGCCCCGCCTCCAAGCATGCTTGCGCCGGTAGCTGTGCGACTCCGGCCTCCGCTAAAGTCGCTGGTGCTCAGGCGCCATCCGCCCTCCCCTGGAGAAGGAGAGCAGTCCCTGGGGCGCTCCATCCTTCTCCCAGCCGGCCCTTCCGGCGGCCAGATCCCGTTCGAACCGGGTCGCGGCGTCGCTCTTAATCCAACACTGCGCGATGGGCGGCTCTAATAAGTTTTAACAACAACCTGATCGGTTCAAACCGAACTGATAACAACGCTTTGCAAGTTCCACACAGAAATGTAAAATCTATCTATTACTTACGATACCACAGACAGAGCTTGAACTGACCGTTGCGGTTAAAATAAATACAATTGCGGTTTAAAAAAACGAGAAATAACACTTTTTTAACCGAGAAATGAACCGAGCAGTAGGAGGAATCTCCGGAGCGACTGTTCAGTGAGGCGGAGTAAAGAATCTGACAGTTTCAGTTTGAAGAACAACAGACAGAGTTTTTTCAACCGAGCTCGCGCTCAAGATTCCATGCCTGGCATGGAAGTTAACTCTTTCACCTCCGGAGCAGTTCTAAGGCTGGGACAAACTGCATATGTCATAATATAGCAAGACTTCATGTTGTTTGAAAGACAAATACAGTTGAGTATCATCTGCACAGCAGTGGAAACGCAAACCGTATTGTCTGATGATATCTCCTAACGGCAGCATGTACACTGCAAATAACATGGGTGACAAAAATGGAGCCCTGTGGAACCCCACAAGACAGAGGGTGGGCGTCAGAAGAATAAATTCCTGTGACAACCCTCTGGGATCTGCCTATGAGTAAAGATTAGAACCACTTGAGGACTATCCTGATGGTCCGCAAAGAAAATGCAGGCGCTCCAAAAGCGCACCATGGTCCACAGTGTCGAATGCTGCAGAGAGAGATCAAGAAGGACCAGGATGGTACGTGCCTGTCAGTCTATCGCTATTAGAAGGTAATTCAATACCCGAACGAGGGAGGTCTCCGTACTGTCTCTCTTCCTAAATCCTGACTGGAGAGCCTCATAGACACCATGAAATCCCAAATAATCCTCCAGTTGTAATGACACCACCCTTTCAATAGCCTTGCCTACAAAAGGCAGATTAGAGATAGGCTTGTAGTTAGCTAGTTGGTTTGGATCTAGGGATGATTTTTCAAAGAGTGGTTGAATGACCGCCTCCTTAAGGGGGATCAGGAAAGACCCCCTTTCCAAAGAACCACAAACCATTTCAGCTAGGATCGGAAAGATAGAATCAACACAACCCTTGAGTAAAGGGGTTAGGCCCAGATCCAAACTACAGCTAGTTGGTCACATAATCTGGACGATTTGGAAGATATCCATGAGGCAGGCCGGGTGCTCGTCTCCCCCCACCAATCAATGCAATTCCTCATTGGGAGTGCCAGGCCATTGCCGGCACAGATGTTGGCAACCTTATCCATGAAAAATAAAAAATAAATAAAAAAATAAAATCAAGCACTCTCATCGCACTCAACCTGTGAAAAAGCTCTTCGGGGATGGAGACAGATCGGATTGCAAAATCTGTCTACAGTCCAGAAGAGCTGAGCCGGCTGATTTCTAGCAGCAGAAATCTCCCTGGACAGGAATTCTGCCTTTTTAGGGGTGATTTCTGATTGATAATTGTTATAATGCTCCATCAGTCTAAGCCTGCCAGCATCCAAGCCAGACTTCTGCCAAGCTCTTTCCAGC
Source organism: Neoceratodus forsteri (assembly GCA_016271365.2). Taxonomy (NCBI): domain Eukaryota; kingdom Metazoa; phylum Chordata; order Ceratodontiformes; family Ceratodontidae; genus Neoceratodus; species Neoceratodus forsteri. The sequence goes on along the minus strand of CM028130.1, from coordinate 1,055,238,515 downwards.
CTTCGGCCCACTCTCAACTCCTTCAAGGAACCATCAAACCAGGGGTTCCTTGGGCGAAGAGTGAGCGGGCAAACACGAACCGGTGCAGTCTTGCCCAGGGCATCTCTTACTGCCCTGTTATATAATAGGCCTGAATCAGATCCCCTGGACTCATGCATTCTCTCAACAAACCCAACAGATCCAACACTGCCGTAAGGCCTTCCGGGATAATACCCCTTAAAGGGCGGTACTGGATCATCTCCGTAGGGGCAGGCCATTTAGGGAGAGCCCCAGAACTAAACCTTATGTTGTGATGGTCAGACCAACCAACTGGTTCCACCTCCAAATCGGTGAGCTCCATCCCTAGGAGGAACACCAGGTCCAACATGTGACCCCTTATGTGGATAGCGGAGGTAATAACCCGTGTGAGGCCCAGCATCGACATAAGCTGGAGGAGACTCTGTCCAAAGTGCAAGAAGTTCATCATCGACCCAGGCATTAAAGTCCCCCAAAGTTAACCATCTGGGGGACTCGAACGCCATATCAACGAAGAAGTCTGCAAACTCCTTCAGGAAATCTCTACCATCACCTGGTGGACGGTAAATAAGGAGTATCCTGAACCCCACACCTGCTCTGAGGATACACTCAAATGACCTGGTGATCCCCACTGGTACATCCACAAGGTCCACTTATAGCTTAAATATAATGGCAACACTCCTGCCCCCACGATTCAATCTCAGGCGGTGCATCACCGAGTACCCGACTGGGACAGCTGAAGCCAGTATAGGGCCAGCATTTTCATCCAGCCAGGTCTCGGTGATGCAAGCCAGGTCCGTTGTTACAACAAGATCAGCTATAAGCATGCGGTACAGTAACACCTTACTTAGTGGGCAAACAAGGGGTCCAGGGCAGACTTTGCACACCAAATAGAAAACCGTTTCCACTTTGCCATGCAAGTCTTCCTAGTGGATGGCTTATGCGCAGCTAAGAGGATTTCTGAGATTCTCTGAGAGACGTTAAACCTACCCACTTCTATCTTCTCAGGAGCCAGTCATGGAGATGAAGGGATCGCAGGTTGGGGATGGACCACCGGACCCTGTGTCAGGAGGTCTGTCTGTAGTGGATGTTGACTCGGAGAGACTTCTGATAATTCATTGATTAATGGAAACCATATCTGATGAGGCCAGTATGGGGTGATGAGAATCATGTTGCCTCCCTGCACCTCTAACTTGAGCAGCACTCTCCGAATTAAGGGAAGAGGAGGAAATGCGTACAGAAAACATCTCGTCAAACGCAGTCTGAATGCATACTGACAGAAAGCACCAGGTTCTGGATTTCTGGAGCAGAACAGAAGCAGATTTGCATTGAATGGGGACACAAAAAAGTCCAGGTCTGGAGTGCCCCACTCTTCGAATAGCGACTGCACGATGTTTGAGTCGAGAGACTAGTCGTGTGGATCTGCCTCCATGCTGCTGAGGCGGTTCGCCAGATCGTTCTGGATTCCCGGCAGGTAAACTGCTTGGATCAGGGGCTTCATGCTTGAGACACCACTCCCCCACACTCATGGCCTCTCTGCACAGCGGGTAAGAGTGCACTCCACCCTGCTTGTTGATGCAGTACATCACTGCATTGTTGTCTGTCTGAAGGAGTATTACTTTGTGACAGAGGACATCCTTCAGGGCTTGGACAGAGTACAGGACAGCTCTTATCTCCAGGACATTTATGTGCAGATGGGACTTGTCCTGGCTCCACAGGCCCTAGATATGGAGGTTCTGACAGTGAGCTCCCCAACCGATCACAGATCCATCTGTGGTGATGGTGATCTGCGTCTCCAGTGGGGCAAAGGGGAAACCCTGGAGAAGGTTGTCCTCCTGGGTCCACCAGGGAAGTGACCTTGTTAGAGGCTCTGTCACCTTGATGTGGAAGGATTGCTAGTGCGTGGTCGGAGACCACTAAGTGCTGAGCATCCATTGTGTGGTTCTCATGTGCAAGCAGACTAGGGGTACCATGAATACAGACGATGTCATGAGACCTAGCATCCGATGCATCAGGAGAGCTTGGACTGTTTTGTTCTCCTTGATGAAGTGAGCCATCTAGAGAATGTAGTTTCTCCTACCCTCTGGAAGGAAGGCTCTTGCTCTGGAGGTGTCCAAGAGAGCTCCTATGAAGAGAAGCTGCTGGGAGGGCTGAGGCTGCAATTTTTCTAGGTTCAGTAGAACTCCCATGGATGTGAGGAACTTGGAAGCTGTGGAAACCGCTTCCTGTGTCTCCTGTCTGGAAGGGCTCGCTAGGAGCCAATCATCCAGGTACAAATACACCTGAATTCTGAGCTTTCAGAGATGCGCCACAAGTACTGCAAAGCACTTTGTAAACACTTGTGGCGCCGAGGACAGCCCAAAGGGCAGGACTCCGAATTGGTAGTGCTGACCCAGGGCCGCAAAGCGAAGGTACTTGTGATGGCTTGAAAGCACTGGAGCATGCTGGTACGTGTCCTGCATGTCCAGAGATGTCAAGCAGTCGTTCTGATGAATGAGAGGTAGTAGCGTTCCCAGTGACATCATCTTGAATTTTTCTTTGAACAGGTATTGTTTAACTTCCTTAGGTCTACAGCAGGGCACATACCGCCTGTTTTCTTTAGAACTAGGAAGTATGGGAGTAGAAACCTGTGTTTCATTCTGCCAGCAGAACCACTTCTACTGCCCTGTTGTTCAGAAGGCCCTGAATCTCAGAAGCAAGGAGGTCTGACTGAGGGGTAGACAGCTCGGGTGGATGACCCGGGGGGAGAGGGGGGGATCTCTGAGAAACTTAGAAAGTACCCCTCTCAAATTATCCTGAGGACCCACTGCTCCATAAGAGCAGCTCAAAGATGAAACTGCTCACTGGAAGACCCCCATGAGGTGGGAAGGGACTCCGGCGCTGAGGACCGTGGCCACTAGGGACAGAGGCCACAGGTGACCCCGATGGAGCCGGGATCGGACTACCATCTGGTATGTCTCCGTGTAGACGTACCAGAGGGCTACCTTGAGTGGTACCGTTTCTTCTTCAACCAGTGGGAGGAAGAAGAGCTCAAGGCTGAGCAGTGCCGAGCCCCCAACCGGGAACAGGCATGCTTCTTTTTGTGCTTTCTGGAGGACAGCCCTTCCTCCCGAGCACCAGACTGCCCATGGTCAGATTCCCCCTCCGGAAGACGGTGGCGGACCAGACCCAGCCCCACTGTCTAAACAGCTTTCAAGCCAAGTCTCCCTACCATTACCAGCACTGTTCATAGTCGACTCAGTCAATGGTGGGCTGAAGAACACTTTTTTTTGTTACTTCACTTCAAAACACTATATACATATACACACACATATGTATATTTACATTTTTTTTTTTTAATAAATACTACTAAAAAACACAAACTAATTCAAATACTGAACGACTAAAGCTGCGGTCGTATAGACGTGAAGATTCATCTCACAGCGGGTGAGCAATAGCGTCACTTAAGCACACTTGATGGCAGGGAAAAAGGAATTGAGGCAGTTGGAGGGTTGAAGCAAAGATAGCCTATATGGCGCGAGCCAGCCTCGCGGCGCCATGCATGCATGGTCCTACCTCGACAGCGGCCCTCCTGAAGAGTTTTGGCTCCTGCTGGGTCCTAGCGCCTCCGGCGTAGTCCCACTAGTGTGAGTGAGTCGTGGAGACTTTTAGTCCAGGAAGATCAGCCCCAGTCATCCCTACCAAAATAGTCATTAACAGGGTCGAATATGCCAAGCATGACCTCATTCTAGAAAAACTGAACACCCATTTCGTCACCGCTGGTCTCACATTTGAGTCCTCTCCCTATGCAGGGCTGCCCAGCCCCATATCCCACCCAACCCCCTCAAGCCCTTGCCTCCTCATCCCCTCCAGCTCCATCCAGTGACCTACAAACAAGTCAAGGACCACCTTGGTAAACTTGATATCAAAAAAGAGGGCGGGGCCGATAGCATTGATCCCATCTTCCTCAGACTATGTTACTTTTATTTAACTGCGCCAATACTCCGTATCTTCAATCTCTCCATCTCCTCAGCCGCTGTTTCTTCTTTTTGGAAATCCGTCCATATCCTGCCCCTATTCAAATCAGGCAACCCATGCGACCTAAATAACTACAGGCCCATTTCCATCCTCCCTGTCCTATCCAAAATACTTACTTGGTTCACTTGGTTAGCAGGGAAAAAAGAAGGCAGAGGCCCATCGAGAATGTCCCCCACACTATGTGGGACTTTAGAACTGATGTAAATTCTCCCTGATTCAAATATCAAGTCTGTTTTTGAAGGAGTTTAGGCTACAGGAATCCACCAACTCCTGTGGTAAGATGTTCCATAGCCTTGGGGCTCTTATGGAGTAGAAGTTCCCCTTTTATTGGTTTTAAATGCTGGGACCTCTAGCTGCTTGTTATGCTGTCTGGGGACCATCAGTCTAGTTGAGTATGAGAGTCCACATTGGTTCATAAGAACGGATGATTGGAGTAATTTATATGTCAAGAGTAATCACCTCTTGTTGTTCTGGTTTGTAGTGGATGAAGACCAGTAAGCTTTAGTCTTGTTAGGTAGTCTAAGTGTGCAAATCTTGGTATAATTCTAATGGCTTTTCCCTGAGCTTGTTCTAAACGGTATATGTCACCTTTGAAGTAAGGATTCCAGAAAGGGGACCCATAATCAATTTATGGCCTCATGTAGGTACTGTATAGTGGGATGATGCATTGCTCTGTGTGAGTAACGAAGGTGCGCTTAATTTGTTTTGAGAGACCATTTGCCATCTTGGCAGTTTTGGTATAGTGATCACTCAAAGAGAGTTTGTTAGATACAAGCATCCCCAGGTCTTTCTCACATATAGATGTTTTAAGTAGTATGTTATTCAAACAGTAGCTATGTTTTGGGTTATTTTTCCCCAAAGTGAAGGACGACACATTTGTCATGATTAAAGTACATATTATTTTGTTTTGCCTAATGTTCTATATTTCCTAGGTCAGAGACAAGTGATGCCAGATTGATGGGATTATTAACCCTGCCCCCCCCAACTTTATGTCATCTGCAAACTTAGATAGATAATTGTTAGGTCTTGCTCGCATATCGCTGATGAAAATGTTAAATAGTGTAGGGCCCAGCACTGATCCCTGGGGGAACCCGCTTGTGACAGGACCCCAGTCAGAAAAAGTGTTGTTTATTTTTACTTTTTGAGTCCTACATGTAAACCAGTCGGTTATCCACTTCGCTAGGTAAGTTGAGATGCCCATTGTCCATAACTTCTGTGTTAGTTTGGTATGAGGGACTTTGTCGAATGCCTGGCTGAAGTCCAGTTGTATCACATCTGTTGGAACCCCGTTGTCAAGATGTGTGCTAATGATATTATAGAATGCTATTAGGTTGGCTGTACAAGAATGACCTGGTGTTGAGACGGCCCGGTGGCACTGAGAGTTGAGGCGCTGGACGTCACACCTCGCACCACACTGGTGACCCGGGTTCGGGACCAAGCTCGGGCGCCGGGGGTCGGCAGGAGAAGGAGAGGATTGAGTGTCCGGAGGACTGCTCTCCTCTCCTGGGGGGAGGGCTGTGGGATTGTCTGGTGTCCTAGCGGGCCCTGATGGAGATCAGGGGTACTACAAAATGACAGACTAAATAGGAGGGGTGAACGTGGCAGATGCCGGCAGAGTTTCTGTGCGCCATGGCGTAATTGCACGCTACGCTTGGGGGGGGGACCTCAAAGAAAATCCCCCACTGGACACCGGAGATGAAGAGAGCTCCCGGGGCTTGGCCCACATCCCAACGCCGGCCCAAGCGCACCAGGAAACTCCCCAGGCACCAACCCAGCAGCCAGGTAGGCCCCTTGAGATTGCAAGGTTGCCAAGGACGGGCAAGCCCTCCCTCAGGGTACCCAGTAGCTGGGGGACAGGGCCTTGCTGGGCTAGCTGGGTGGGGAGCGAACTGGAAGCGAGGGGTTCAGGCTGGGAGTGAGAGGCCACCGCCAAGAGGGCACCTCGAAAGGATGCCCTGTCCGAGCTGGGAGCAGAAATAGAATTAAAAAAAAAAAAAAAAAGAGAATGACCTGGTGTGAAACCGTGTTGTGTTGCATCTGAAATATTTAGGACTTTGATTTCTTCCTCAAGTTTGGATTTGAAAATCCTTTCCATAAGTTTACAGACAACGGAGGTTAGACTAATGGGACGGTAATTTTGAACATTTCCTCTGTTACCCTTCTTAAATATCGGAGTGACTATTACAGTATGCCAGTCGTTAGGTATTGAATTCTCTTTTAAAGATTTATTGAAAATGATTGACAAGGAATGGGAAATGTCTTGGGTGGTTTCTTTTAAGAACTTTGGATGGATGTTGTCAGGTCCACGGCTTGTAGTTGTTTTAAGTTTGTTAAGGGTCTGCAAGATGTCTGAAATAGTGATTTCCTGGGCGGTCCAATTGGGACTTGAAAAAGTCATCCATCACCAGATTAAAGACCATCTAGAAACATGTTCTCTCCTGAACCCCACCTAGTCTGGATTCAGACCAAATCACAGTACCACTTCTGCCCTTGCTAAAGTCACCAATGACTGACTCACCGCGCATGACTCTAAGCAAGTCACAGGTGCCATATTCCTTGACCTCACCAAGGCATTCGATACGATCTCATCATTAGTGGTCTCAGTAAGATAGATGCAGACATTACCATCTACAATGGTTCTCCAGTTACCACTCAGGCACGATTCAGAAAGTCACAGTGAGTGATCAGGTATCCGACCCCCTTCCCATTAAACACGGTGTCCCGCAAGGCTCCATTCTGGGCCTCATACTGTTCTCCATCTACATCAACTTCCTGGACTCTAATATCACAAATTCTAAAATACACCTCTTCACGGATGATACCATCCTATATACATCGAAAACAACTTTAGCGGAGGTACGTGATGAACTCCAAGACGACTTCGATCAGCTAGAGCACAGCCTCATCAGCCACAAGCTCCTTCTCAATGCAAAAAAAAAAAAAAAATCAAGGTAATGTACTTCGTACCTAACCATAACAGACCCTCCCTAAAATATAGTGCGATGCTCGCACCTAACGTGACAACCCTTGGTGAGCCATTAGATGTAGTAGATGGGTTCAAATATCTGGGTATATGGTTAGACAGTAAGCTGTCTTTCTGTGTACACATTGACTTACCTTGCTGACAAGCTGAAATCAAGGCTAGGCTTTTTCTTTATGAACAGAGTGCTGTCCCCTCCTGACGTCCGACGCAAGCTTGTGCAGGCAACATTCCTCTCACTCCTAGACTACGGGGACATCATTTATAATTGCTCCACTGCTTCCAGTCTCCGTAAGCTTGATATTCTGATCCATTGGGCTCTTCATTTTATTACTAGTGCACCCATCTGGACGCACCACTGCGATTTATATAGCAAAGTTGGCTAGCAGCCCCTTGCCACCATGAGGTTAATTCACTTGGGTGCCTGGGCCCTCAAAGGCTTGCTAAACAAGTGATCGGCCTATATCTCCTCCTTTGTTAACATTTCACATTGCTTCTACTCTCTTAGAAATTCCAACTACATCCTTCTTGACGTACCCTGGATGCGTACCTCCATCGGCATGGGTGCAGTGGCTGTGCTGCCATCCCTTGGTTTGAAAAGCGTTACTTACCATAGTAATCTTGTTTCTTCTAAGGGAATCTTACTGTATTCTGACAAATGCAGTATGGTCTCACCATAGGACTGCCCCGGAGCCGAAATGGTTAATAGAATCTATGCTAATAGTGGAATGTTGGGCTTGAGCTCGGTTTTCAAATCACTGTCCCTGGTTGCACTTCCTGCAACTGTCAGATTCTTACGCAGCATGTAGAAGCTAAAAGTACTAACTATCCAAACTGAATTTACTATCCATAAATACCCCTATTCAGGGGAACAAAAACTCCTAACAGGAGGCATCTCTAAGACTCAAATCAACTGATGCCCAAAAAACTAATAGGTACCCACAGGTTTCCAACATCAGTTATACAGGTAGTGAGCACAGCCCTGTAGGTCCTAGCAGGGGAGGAAGGGTGGGAACTCAGAATACTGTAAGATTCCCTTAGAAGAAACAAGATTACTATGGTAAGTAATGTTTTCTTCAAAACACCAGGAAATCTTACTGTATTCTGACAAATGCAAACTACTTGAGCAGTGCCTTTGGAGGCGGGCAGAGGACCTATTTAGGAAACAGGCTCTGCAGAACTGCTATGCCAAACCTAGCATCACTCCTAGCCTGAGTATCCAGGCAGTAGTGCTTTGTGAATGTGTGAACTGTTTTCCAGGTAGCTGCATTACAGATTTCCAGAAGAGGGATGTCTCTGGAAGCTGCTATTGATGCAGCAGTCCCTCTAGTAGAATGTGCCCTAAGCCCTTGTAGGGGCTGCTTACCCACTTTGCCATAACAGAATTGGATACATGACACAATCCATCTTGCTATGGATCTCTTTGTGGCAGGTTTACCCTTACCAACCTCTCCATAGGTCAGAAAAAGCTGGGTTCTATCCCCTCTGTGACCTTTTGTGTGCTCTAGGTAGTAGCTAATAGCTCTCTTGACATCCAAGCTATGTAGTCTACGCTCACCTGAGGAGGAGTGGTCGGTAAAGAAGACTGGGAGGGTGAAGGACTGATTAATGTTAAAGTCAGATACCACCTTAGGAAGACATTTATTATTTGTCCTGAGGACCACCTTGTCCCTATGGAAAGCCACATAGTTGGGTTCCATAGACAACGCCTGAATCTCACTAATCCTTCTGGCAGAGGTAATAGCCACAAAAAGCAGCCTTCCAAGTCTCATACTTAAGGTCAGCTGATGACATGAGCTCGAAAGGGGGCTGCATAAGCTGTGCTATGCAAATGTTTAAGTCCCAAAAGGGGTAGGAACTCTATGGGGAGGATGCAAATGCAGCAGCCCCTTAAAGAACTTTCAGAACACTGAATTAGAAGCCAGAGAGGATGGCTTACCAACTGACAGGTAAGCAGATACCGCAGCCAGATGCATTTTCAGAGTAGAGGGCCCGAGGCCTAGGGAATGAAGGTGGGTCAGATAGTCTAAGACTACTGATAACCCAGCCTGGGTGTGATCCAGATTTTTGTTCCTGCACCAGAAAGAACATCTTTTCCACTTGGAAGTATAAATCTTCCTGCTAGAAGGTTTTCTGGATACCCTAAGGACCTCCATTACCCCTTCTGAGAGATTCAGATTTGCATTCTCCAAGTCCTCAAGAACCAGGCTTTGAGCCTGAGGGATCGAAGGCTGGGATACAGAATCCTGCCCTGGGAGGAGGTCAGCAAATTGTGCCTCCTGGGAAGGTTGATTGACTTGGCTACTGATAGGGACAGAACCAGGGAGTACCATGGTTGCCTGGCCCAGTCTGGGGCAATAAGGATCATTGTGGCTGGCTGGGATCTAAGCTTTTTCAGGACTCTCAGCAGCAATGGGAAGGGAAGGAAGGCATACAGGAACTTACCTGTCCAATTCAGGGTCAATGCATCCAGTTGTACCGAGCCCTTCAGTGGGGGCATGCAACAATACTGAGGGAGCTGGTAGCTGTCTGGGGAAGCAAAGAGATCTACCTCTGGAGTGCCCCACCTTTTGAACACCAACTCTAGTCCTTGCTTGTTTAAGGACCATTCGTGATGGTTCTGATTTATCCTGCTCAATGCATCTTCCAGCACATTGTCCTTTCCTGGTAGATGGACTGCTGACAGTAAAATGTTCAGGGAATAGGCTAAGGTCCATAATTTTCATAGCTTCTGTGCACAGTGGTGTGGACCTTGTGCCTCCCTGTTTGTTGATGTAGTACATAGTGGTCATGTCTGTCCTGACCTGAACCACCTTTCCCTGCAGCATGCTGACAAATGCCTGAAGTGCTAGGAACATTGCTCTGAGCTCCAACAGGTTGATGTGAAGCTGTGAGTCCTGTTTGAGCTAAGTACCGTCGAAAGTATGCTCCCCACCCTCGTAGGGATGCATCTGTAGTGAGCAACAGAGATGGTTGCTCTTGAAGAAATGGAACTCCCTGTCTGAGGTTTTCCAGATCCTGCCACCACTGAAGTGCTTGCACTAATGTTTGTGTGACTGGGACCAGCTTTGATAACCCATCTCTTTTCTGGTGCCAGTATTGCTTGAGGTGATATTGAATATCCCTCATCTGAAATCTTGCCCCTGACACTGTGGCAGTTGAGGCTGCCATGTGGCCTAACAACTAAAGAAATGTCTGGCCAGTCTGAGACTGAGGCTTGAAGAAGCCAACTAGCTGTATCAGAGTGTTTGCCCTCAGCTGAGGAAGAAAAGCCGTTCCTACGACAATCCAGTTCTGCCCCTATGAACTCCAGGAGCTATACTGGCTGTAACACTGACTTCTTCTGGTTTATCAAGAGCCCTAGGGACTGTAACAGTTCCTGGGTCAACCACAGGGACTGTCTGACCTGCTGGGGAGACTACCCCACTAATAGCCAGTCACCCAAGTATGGAAAAACTGCCATTCCTTGCCTTCACAGGTGTGCCACAACCACAGCCAAGCATTTTGTGAACACCCTTGGAGTAGAAGTAAGGCTGAAAGGCACTGCCCTGAACGGATTAGTGGCCTGATGCCAGTCTGAATCTGAGGAATTTTCTGTGGGACTGTCTTATTAGGATATGGAAGTAGGCAACTTTTAAATCCAGAGATGCCAACCAGTCTCCTTGCCTTAGGGTTGGCAGAATTGTGTTTAAAGTGACCATTTTGAATTTTGGTTTCAGTAAATCCCTATGTAGGTGTCTGAGATCCAGTATGGGTCGCCATTCCCCTATTTTCTTGGTTGTAACGAAGTATCCTGAGTAGAGGCCCCTTCCTCTCCGAGAGAGAGGAACTGGCTCCACTGCTCCCAATGAGAGCAGATTTAACACCTCCCTTTCCAGTAAGAGTGTCTCTGATGGGGAGGAAGGCTGGAAAACTCTTGCCCTCAGTCTTGGTATGAGTTTGAAACTGAGTACAAGGCCCTGACCCACTACCTCCAGGACCCACATGACTGTAGTGATAGATTGCCATTCCAAGAGGTAGTAGGTCAGCCTGCCCCGTACTTGAACTGGGGAGGCGACCCGAGCAGATTCCTCGGGGTGTCTGCTTATTTTGAGGTGCCAACTGGGCACTGTGGCTGGTTTGGTTGTTGCCTCTCCAGCCCCTGCCTCTGAAACAGCCTCTCTGCTGATGATATTGTGGATAAGCTTGAGGCTAAAAGAATGGCCTGTAAGGTCTGCCCCATGCCCCCTGGCATGCTGCTTTTGGGGAGGTAGGAACCTTATCCTTGGCAGCAGCACTTTGATATGCTGCTTTGTATTCATCCATCTTCTTCATGTAAGCCTCCATCTGTTGTCCAAACAGGGACGAAGGCTCACATGGAAAATCAATGGCTTTGGACTGGGTATCTTGAGTAAGATTGGTAGTCCTCAGCCAACAAATCTAAGAGACACTGAGGAAGCCATCTGTCTGGCTACAGTGTCATTGCTATCCACTGCCATCCTGAATTGAACCTTGGAGGCCTCTATACCTCTCTTAGCAGCTTCCTCCAGGTCTGCTGCCATAAGGGCTAGCACAGATTTGGTAATCTCCAGCACAGTGTCCCAGAGTGTCCTTTGATACCTGGCAAAATAGGCCATGTATGAAGCCTGCTTAATTGCCAGGGAGGAACCCAGGTATTGCTTCTTTGCATTAGAATCCAGTTTTCTGGAGTCTATCAGGAAGATGTGATGCCAAGAGAATGTCTGCTTTATCACAGGCTGCTGCCTGTACCACCCCCCTCATGGCTAGGGTGTCTGAAGAGGAACTCGGCCCCAAAAGGGAAAACATGTGATCTCTATGGATGCGGAAAAGACATTCAATAGGGTAGAACGTGAATACCTGTTTGGGGTGATGGCCCAGTTTGGTCTGGGTCAAAACTATATAAATTGGGTTTAGGCAATGTATGAATCCCCCAGGGTGAGGGTATTGGTAAATGGAGTACTGTCAGAACAGTTCTCATTAGGAAGAGGAACGAGGAAGGGATGCCCCCTCTCCCCGCTCTTGTTCGTGCTGGCTTTGGAGCCACTGGTGCAGGCCAGGGGTGTAGCCAGATATTTCTGAGCTGCACACCAAGTGGACTTACCACTACCCACCCTCCCTTAGGGTGAGCTATCCCTTCCCCACCATCCATGCCCTCTCTGACGCTAGCGTCATTTTCCGTGTTGTATGCCAGCACACCATTCCACCACCAACAGGTGTCAGACTAATAAACTGGCTTTTGGTTACAATACTGCATTGTGACAAGCCTCTGTACCCGATTGGCTTCGTTACAATGTTGCATTGTGACAAGCCTCTGTGCCATATCAATGTAGCCAGTCCCACAGAGGCCCATTCACAGTCATGCACAGTGCTCATCAACCACCAAATTATATGTTACTTCATTGTTGCAATACACATCAACCCTAACAATCTATCACTCAATCTTTATTTTACCAGCTGAAACATCATTGAGGAGAACTCATTTATAAGATATACCTGGGCAAGTGGGTATGTAGTTAGCAATACCACTAAATAAAAAATCTCAGATATGGTCTTTATGGAAGAGGGATGCCTGGATATCGTGGCAGTCACAGAAACATGGTACACAGAGAACCATGACTGGGATGTTAACATACCAGGGTACACAATCTTCAGGAGGGACAGGGAGGGAAGAAAAGGAGGAGAAGTAGCTCTCTATGTAAGGGAATGGATCAAAACATCAAAGCAAAGAACTAAGAGAGTAAACTTGGAGGAGAGGAGGCACTGTGTGTCGCCCTGGAGACTGGAAATGGCTCGATGTTAACATACCAGGGTACACAATCTAAAGGAGGGACAGGAAGGGAAGAGGAGGAGGAGGAGAAGTAGCTCTTTATGTAAGGGAATGGATCAAAACATCAAAGTAACAGAACTAAAGGGTAAACAGGGAGGAGAGGAGGCAGTGAGGGTCTCCCTGGAGACTGGAAATGGCTCCACAAGCCGCACAGGGGTTGTATACAGACCCTCTGTCTCAGGGGGAGGAAACAGACAAGGAAATGATTAAAGGCATCCTTGGGATGGCAGAGAAAGGTGAGATATTGCTGATGAGGGACCTGAATATGCCAGATGTTAACTGGAGCACCTTTGCTGCAGCCACATCCAAGAGCAGAGCCATTCTTTATGTCCTACAGGGGGCATGCCTCAGACAGCTAGTTTTAGAACTCACTCGGGAGGGAGCAATCATAGACCTGGTACTCAACTAGGGAGGGAGAGAGGATCTCTGATCTTGAAGTGGGTAGCCATCTGGGAACAACTGACCACCAAACAGTGTGGTTCATGATAAACTTAGCTGTAGAGTCAAACAACACAAAAGTGAAGGTACTGGACTTCAGGAGGGCTAATTTTGTCAAAATAGGAGAGTGCCTCAGAATAGCACTAGCAAACAGGCAAGAAGGTGGGGTGGAGTAACAATGGGGAAACATTAAAACCGCCATCACAGAGGCAACAAGCCTTTGTGTGAAGCAAATTAAACAAAAAATGAAAGAAAAAACCTCTATGGTTATCAAAAGAAGTAGCGGAGTAGGTAAGGGAGAAAAAGATAGTATTCAGGAAGTATATGGAAACACAGAAAGAGAAGGACAGAGAAATGTAACAGTTAAAACGTAAGGAAGCGGGGAAGGCAGTCAGAATAGCAAATAGCTGAAGGGGGATAAAACCTTTTATAGGTACATTAGGGAGCAAAGAAAGACTAATGCAGGGATACTGAGGCTGAATAAAGAGGAAGGTGGTTGGGCAGAGAGAGACAGCGAAAAAGCAGGGATACTTAATGAATACTTCTGTTCAGTATTCACAATGGGAAAGCAGGGGGAGATACCTAATCCAGTCAATAGGAGCACTCTAGATAGGGGGGTTGATATTAGTCCTTTCACAGAAGAAAGGGTCCTGAAAGAACTCTTAAAACTGAAGGTGGATAAAGCAATAGGGCCTGATGGGATTCACCCCATAATTCTAAAAGAACTGAGGTAAGAGCTAGTAAGATCACTGACTACCCTTTTTAATAAATCATGGGAGGATGGTGTGGTACCTGAGGACTGGAGGAGGCCGGATGTGATTCCCCTTCACAAAAGTGAGAGCAAGACAGAGGCAGAAAACTACAGACCTGTCAGTTTGACCTCAGTGGTCAGGAAAATGATAGAATCACTACAGAAGGAAAGAATTCTTGAGTACCAAGGGCCAGTGGGCACAGGACCCAAGGCAGTATGGATTCACAGCAGTAAGGTCATGTGAACAAATCTAATTTGATTTCTTTTGACTGGGTGACCAAAGTAGTAGACCAGGGAGGGGCTGTGGATATGGCCTGCCTAGACTTTGGCAAGGCATTTGACACAGTCCCGCACAAAAGATTAACAAACTAGCCAGCCTGGGAGTGGGTTCCAGGGTGGTAGCCTGGGTAAAAAACTGTCTGGACAACAGGACACAGCGGGTAATAGTAAATGGAGTCCACAGTGAAGAAAGGCAACTAAAATGGTGCAGGGTCTGCACCGGAAGACATATGAAGAGAGACTTAAGGAGCTTAATATGTATAGCCTCGAGGAAAGGCGGGAGAGGGGGGACATGATAGAAACTTTCAAGTCCCTCAAGGGAATCAACAAAGTCCAAGAGGGTAGCATATTTAAAAAAAGAGGTGTGCAAGAACAAGGGGGCACAATTTGAAGATAGAAGGCGGCTCAGAGGTAATTTAAGTATTTTTCACAGAGAGGGTGGTGGATGTATGGAACTGCCTTCCAGAGGAGGTTGTGGAGTCACAAACAGTGGTGGAATTCAAGCATGCATGGACAGTCATAAGGCAATTCTAGGGGTGGGGTAGGAAGAAGTAGGCTGCTGGTTAACTAGGATCTGCAGCTTATCCATCAGAGTAGGAAATGGGCAGACTGGGTGGGTCAAGCGGTCCTTATCTGCCAATCAATTGTATGTTTCTATGAAGAAAGTTATAGTGGGGTACATGAGGGTTCGGTACTGGGCTGGTCCTTTTAATGTCCTTATAAGTGACATTACAGAAGGACTAGAATGGAAAGTATGTCTCTTTGCAGGTGACACTAAGATCTGCAACACGGTTGATCGCAAGGTGGGGCAGAAAGGATGAAAAGGGACTTGGCAAGGTTGGAGGAATGGTCAAATGTATGGCAGCTTAGAATCAACGCAAAGAAGTGCAAGGTAATGCACATGGGAAACAAACATTCAGGGGGAGAGTACACAATGGGAGGTGAGATACTGACAGCAACAAAAATGGAAAGAGACCTGGGGTAGTCATATCAGATGACCTAAAGGTAGGCCAGCAATGTGAGAAGGCAGTAAGGAGGGCTGGGGGATACTGGGATGCATAGGGAGCACCATCAACAGTAGAAAACAGTTGTATTGCAGGTTTAAAAAAAAATACACTTGCACTTTAATTTTTTAGTAAGTGATTTATTCAACAAAAAAATGTACAAGTTCTTTTTTTACCTGACAGCTCTCTGCCAATCCTATTGGGTTAAACTTAAACATAACCTGTACTGTATATAACTAGGGGCAGTTAATTCTAAATTTGTATCCCTTGTTCAAGGACTTATCTTTTCCTAGGGAACATGTAGATACATTATAATTCCCTTCAACTGCTCAGTAAAGTCACTTTTCAAGTTGGAACGAGAACACAAAGTTCCATGGTTATTGGAAAAAATGCTTCCCTAGTTGAAAGCCATTTGGCATGCCCACTCAGGATCTGCACAGCTCAGAACTGTAAATTAAAATGATAGGTTTGACAAACAAATGCTTGCTGCGAAACCTTTAGGCTGGAGGCTCCTAGTATACAATAAGTATAATAAACTATTTTACTACTGTTTAATTTATTAAGTTTTTTAATATATAAAATAAGATGGTTTCCTATTTCTAAATACTAATGTACACACATTGGCTATATTAGGCAAAATCTGACTGAGGCCTTTGACCCCTCCCCTCTCCCCAAACTCATCCCCTCAGTCAGGAAAGGGAATTCAAGCAGCAAAATAAAGAATGAAATTGAAGCTCCAGTACTCCTCAGGGAAGAGCAGATGAAATGGAACTTACAGTGCAGTGAAGCAGGTCAGGACAATCAGAAGATTAGAATAAAAACCTCCAGCTCTGATTCACATTCGTGCCTCCCCTTCCTTCCCCTCCTCTCCTCTCCCCTTCATAACCAACAACCTCATTTTCTTTTTCTCTGTGTCACATACTAGGGAAGATGGAAAAGCAACAAGCAGGACAAACTACAAAGAGTAAAAAAAAAAAAAACTCAGTCGAAGATTAAGTGCCTGCTCAGTCACAATCACACTGGGGACTGAGACTCTGAACTGGAGCAGGAGACGAATAAAAAAGCCACACATTGACCACACTACTGTATGCCTGGCTCAACTCAACTCAACATACCTCACTGTCGATGTTTGAAGATTAAAGGACTCCAACCGCTGCAACAGCAACTCGGTGCTCAGCTCAGTGTCAGGTCAGTCTGCCTCCTCGGCTCAATCTAGTCCTCCACTCTATCTTGTGTGTGCTCCGTACGGGCGGCTCGGCTCTCATCTTGTTGAATTTCAGGCTCGAAAATTCACTCAGTCAGCGGGTCGACCTCCAGGCAGCGCAACTCTGCCAAATGTGGAAAATCCTAGTCCAGGCTCCAACTCTCTCCTAATGATCTCCCTCTTCTTGTTGTCTTCTCCAGTGACCAGTCCTGACTCCCGACACAACAGACCATGCTGCTTTTTTACAGGGCATTTAAAGAGCCTGCCTGCTCCCCGCCCCGCCCCTTTTCTTGGCAAAAGGACCTGATTGAGAGGTAGCAACACAGTTCTCAATCACGTCCGATGGGGCTAGTAGGCGTATCAGTCTGAGTGAGCTTAAGACCCCAACCCCCCTTCTCCCTTAAACATTAGAGGACAAGGAGCAGCTAGGAAAGCCCACGAAAAAAAAAAAAAAGAACAAAGGAATTCGGAGAGACTAGAATGCTCTCCTGCTAGCCCCTGCTGATCACGCATCACGCCATGGCGTGACAGGCGTATCGGTAGCTACGCCCTTGGTGCAGGCAATTCAACAGGAGGAAGAAACTGAAGGGGTGAAGGGGACAAAGGGCCTATCACATAAGACTGCACTGTATGCAGACAATATGTTACTGTTTATAAGAAACCCACAAACATCGATGGCCCCACTGTTGGGGTTGATTGATAGGTTTGCACAATTCTCAGGTTATAAAATTAACATTAACAAATCTGAGGTAATTTTTTTTCTGGAAAAGGGAATGAGGGAAATACATGGAGCTTAAAGGCAGTACACAAGAGTTTTATATACCTAGGTATTCGGATGGGAAGGTCACTGGGCTCCCTATACGAACTGAACTACACCCCGCTAATTAAGGTCATAGAGGCCGATCTGAGACGATGGGGCTCCCTCCCCATCTCATGGAAGTGGAGGATAAATCTTATTAAAATGAATATATTGCCCAGGTTACTACATATTATGCAAATGGTGCACATAGGGTTAACTAAAAAAGATGTCAAAAAGGTAGAGTCAGCATTTGTGAAATTTATTTGGCGGAGAAAACTGAAAATGGGCACATTCACGAAGGGCTTAATTTTCCGGATATAGATAATTATTTCCTAGCCATACAGAAAAGGTAGGTGTCGGACTGGGTTCACCGACCAAAAGTGGCCAGCTGGGATGACTTACAGCAAGTTGGCTGCCCGGGTAGACTGTCTGCATATCTTGATAGTAGGGGCTTAAGAGCATACAAGGCATTAGGGAATGGCAACCCCCTGATGAGGGAGGTATTGGAAAATTGGGAAAGGGTGAAAAAATCCCAGAAAATAACGGACGGAGAACCCCTGTTGCTTCCAATAGCGAGAAACCCATTTTTCCTGTCAGGGATGGAGGACACAGGATTTCGGGAAAGGGAGGAGAGAGGAGCTGGAAGTGTGGGGACCCTAATAACTAGGGGAAATTTTGGTTCCTTTAGGGAAATACAACAATGCCTTGGACTGGATGGACATCACTTCTTTAGAAACCTCCAGCTTCAAGCTTATGTTCGGCGTCTGGGTCGTGGAAAGCAAGAGGAACACCACCTGGAGTCAGTGGAGAGGGTGATATACCAAACCAGTAGGGACGCTAAAGGATTTATTGGGAAGGTGGCACAAATGGAGAAACAGGAGTTCCTAGACCTAACTCAAAAGACAAGGCAACTATGGGAAAGGGACACAGGCAGACAGATAAGGGAAGAGAACTGGAAAATAATGATTACATCACATAATGGAATCATGGTATACAACATATTTAAGGAAGCCTTCTATAAATTTCTACATAGGGTATATTACCCCCCCCACTCCCCCCCCCAGCTATAGTACATAAATTTCACCCAGAGGTTTCACCTATGTGTGGTAGATGTGACTCAGAATATGGAACATATTTCCATTGTGTTTGGACGTGCCCGGTTCTCCAGAGATACTGGAAGGAGGTGGTCACAGAAATATCTAAAATGATGGGAAGGACACTTCTCCTTGACCCGGTCCTGTGTCTCTTTGGAATGGAAATAAGGGATGGCGACGACTGGATAGTACTACCTAGACAGGCAAAGGTTTTAATGATATTAGCCAGGCACTGTATCCAAAATACGTGGGTATCAAACCAAGCACCCACGATACAACAGTGGAGAAATTTGGTACTACAAACTCTAGCATTGGAAAGGCTCACAATGGTAATTAAGGACAGAGGGGAGAACTTCCTGCATAGTTGAGCCCCTTTCTTGGTCTCACTTTATCCAGCAGAAGCTTCTGTTTCTATGAGGGATTGGCAGAACAGGCTTTTGGCCCGCATGCAACCCTCGAACAGGGGGGAGAGGGGATGGGAGAGGTGACTCAAGGTCAGGAAAATAAGGAGATGGATTTGGAGGCACCATGGCAGGAGTGAGGGAACACACATACATTAAATTATGTGTGATGAGAATACTAGTGCTTGTGTATTAAATTTTATCAAATGTGAATGTACCTATGTGTGTATGTATCTGTTGTACATGTATTTGGTGAATGCAAACTTTTCTGTTTTTCAATAAAAAGATTATACAAAAAAAATAAGTTCCTGAAAAAGCATGCCTTAAAAGTCCTGGAGACTCTCAATACAGTACCACCAGCGGACAAGAAAGCTGACAAAAAGTATCAGCTAGAACGATCGGGGCAGAATTCCTGTTCTCCCACCATGATTCAGAAGGGGTTGTACAAGCAGCAGCTAGTGATAGGGCCAAAGTGCCCCTAATAACACATCCTCCTGAACGATTCCAGGAGGATAGTGACATGGCCAAGAAAGGCTACTTGGCAGCTTCACTGGGCATTAGGCAGGCCAATTACATGACTTATGCTGCCCAGTATCAAAAAATTCCCATGGAGCTCCGTCATAGTTATGGCAGACAAAGCACCACGTAGACTGGTGGCTGACACGGTGGAAACAGCCAGGTGTGGCTTAGAATCCTCAAAGTACCAGTTCCACATGGCAGTAGATGCCAATGATAATGCAGCCAGGTGGATGGCAGTAGCTGCTGCCTTGAAGAGGTTTGCATGGCTTAGAACCACAAACCTGACACAGGACACACAGGCAAAAGCTATGGATTTCCCTATGGAAAACAACTCCCTGTTTGAGGTCAAAACAGAGGCATATATGAAAAAGGTGGCTGGGAAGTGTCAAATCTGTTACTGGCAAAAGCAGTGGAGCCAGTTCCCCTCACCCAAAGGAGGAAAAGGTTTTACTACAGATACTTCCGAACCTTAAAGAAAAATGGGCAGTGGTGATCCATTTTAGACCGAAGAGCGCTAAATACAGGTTACTCACCTGTAACAGGAGTTCTAGGAATGGTATATGTTGTTCATCCACACTTATTGGCAGGTTCCTTGCCGCTTTAAATCTTGCCGGAAGGTCTTCAAGCTGGCTCCTCCCTCCCACCCACCCGGGTGGTAAAACTCTCGGCTCCGCCCCATGGCGCCAGATCTGGCCGCTGGAAGCTCAGGTTGTGCGTAGCCGGGAGGTCGGGGGTCGTGGTGGATGAACAACATATACCATTCCTAGAACTCCTGTTACAGGTGAGTAACCTGTATTTCTAGGGACATGGATATGTTGTTCATCCACACTTATTGGCAGACTCTAGCAGTTCTCCAGGAGGAGGGAGGCAAGGCGCACACCCCTACTTAGGGAATAAAGACTGGAGAACCGAGGCCCCAAAACCAGCATCCCGGCGTGACTCAAGGTCAATGTGGTAATGGGTAATAAAGGTGTGTGCTGACTTCCAGGTAGCAGCCCTGCAATTTCCTGAATGGGGCGTCCCTGGAAGCAGCCACCGATGCAGCAGTATGGACGGGTAGAATGAGCTCTTATCCCTCTGGGAGGCCTCATGCCCGCAAACTTATAGCAGAGATCTATGCAGGAGGTGACCCACCTGCTTATCGTCTGCTTGGCTGCAGGTCTGCCAGGTGCGGCTTCAGCGTAGGTGACAAACAGCTGGCGAACCTCTCCCCGAATTTCAGCCGTGCGCTCCTTATAATAAGTGAGCGCCCTTCTAGGGTCCAAAGTATGGAGCCTGTATTCGGCCTCCGAGGTGTGATTGGGGTAGAACACCGGCAGAGTCAACACCTGGTTAAGGTGAAACTCCGACACCACCTTCGGAAGGAATTTCAGGTGGGGGCGCAGGACAACCTTGTCCCTGTGGAAGACCAGGTAGGGAGACTCAATGCAGAGCGCCTGGGTTCTCCCATCCTTCTGGCTGACGGATAGCCACCAAGAAGGCGGTCTTCCATGACAGGTGAGAGAGTTCACACCTGTGCATTGGTTCGAATGGCTTGCCCATGAGCTTTGCCAAATACCAGCAATAAATCCCACAGAGGTGGAGGTTCTCGCACGAGAGGAAGTGTGATCAAGGCCCTTGAAAAGCGCCAGACCACCTTCCTCCTGCGCCACTGACTGCCCCCGCCCACGCCCGGTAAGCAGAGATGGCCACAGGTGCACCCCTTTAGGGTCATGACCTAAGCCCTTGACTAGAAAGGGACCATAATAGTCCAAAATGCTTGCCAAGGAACAGGAGGAAGGGTCCAAGCCCTTACTCTGACACCAAATGGAAAACCTCTTCCATTTGAAGGCATAGCATTTCCTGGTCGACTCCTTACAGGACGCCTCAACAACATTGAGAACCTCGTCAGAAAGACCCAAGGCCTGGAACTCTAGTCGCTCAGGAACCAGGCCGTCAGGTGCAGGGATTGAAGGTCCGGATGGAACACCTTCCCCTGACTGACTGAGAGCAGGTCCGGGCGAGCTGGAAGCTGCCTCGGGAGCCTGTAGCTGAGGTTGAGGAGATCTGGGTACCAGAACTGGCGGGGCCAGTCTGGGGCTATCAGAATCACCTGCGCCTTGTCCCTCCTTGTCTTGAGAAGCACCTTGTGAATCAAGGGAAATGGGGGAAAGGCGTAAAAGAGGCCCAGGGTCCACAGCCTCGAGAAGGCATCCCCCTGCAGCGAGCCCTGCTGAGGGGCAGGCATGAAACAGCCTCAGCTTCGCATTCTCCCTGGAGGCAAACAAGTCCACCTGAGGTGTGCCCCAGTGGGAGAACAGATCTTGTACTACCTCCGGCAGGAGAGACCACTCATGAGATGCAGCCCCTATCCGGCTCAGGGCATCGGCCAGAGTGTTGGAGGCTCCTGCCACATGAATGGCTAGGAGATCCGCCTCCAGGCTGCGCACGAGTGACCAAATGCAGAGAGCTTCCTTGCATAGAAGCATGGAGCGCGTCCCGCCCTGGCGGTTCAGGTAGTACATGGTCGTGGTATTGTCCGTCTGGACTCGGACCACTTGACCCCGGAGGAACGGAGCAAAGGCGGTGAGAGCTAGGCGGACCGCTCGGAGCTCCAGCAGGTTGATGTGGCATCAGGACTCCCGCAGGGACCAGAGGCCATGCACTCGGTGTTCCCCCAGATGGGCACCCCAACCCATCAGAGAGGCATCGGTCGATAGAGAGACTGTCGGCTCGGGGCGGACAAACGGGATGCCCTCCTGCAGATGGGATGGAACGGTCCACCACTGGAGAGCGTTCCACATCTCCTGGGTCACTGTAACTAGCTGGTCCAATGGATCGCAGCGTTGAGACCACCAGCTGGCCAGTCCCCACTGAAGGGGGCGCACGTGCCAGCGTGCCCAATGGACCACGCTGGTACAGGCCGCCATGAGACCCAGGAGGCGCAGGAAGTCCCGGGCAGGGCGCGATTGCCCAACCAGAAATGATTGGCAAAGGAGGTAAAAACCTCGGCCCTGTCCACCGGGAGCCGTGCTTTGGCTCGAAGAGAGTCGAGCTCTGCCCCGATGAACAGGATCACCTGCTTCTGCTCGAGTTCCACTTGGCCTCGTTGATGAGAAGGCCGACTTGAGAGCAAACCTGGAGGGCCAGATCTCTGGACCGCTCCACCTCCCATCTGGAGGGGCTGCTATCAGCCAATCGTCCAGGTAAGGGTACACCCGGACCCCTCGGCGCCGCAGGAATGCTGTCACCACTGCCATGCATTTGGTGAAGACCCTGGGAGCTGGAGATAAGCCGAAGGGCATGGCTTGGAACTCGAAGAGGGATCCTTCCGCTCGAAAGTGGAGGAATCTCCGATGTGACGGACGGATAGGGACATGAAAGAACGCGTCCTGCAGGTCCAGAGAGCAGAACCACATGCCGTGTTCCAGAGATGGTATTATCTGCACCAGAGTGACCATTCTGAAGGTCCGAGACCTAAGGAACTTGTTCAGGTCGTGTAGGTCGAGAATGGGGCGCCAGCCCCCCGTCCGTTTCGGAACCAGGAAATACCTGGACACGAACCCCGGGTCTAAAGGGGGGTCCTCTACCTCCATGATCACTCCTTTGGAGGAGGAGAGAGATGTCGGCCCGACGAGCCGCCAGTGAGGCTGCGGGACCTCGAGGTTCCCCGAGGTGCGACGGCTCTGAAGGCGGGCCTGCTCGAATTCTAGAGGTAGGCCTTTCCACCACCTCCAGTACCCACCTGTCCGTGGTAACAGCAGACCAGGTGGAAAGGAAGTGTCTGAGCCGTCCCCCCACGGGGGGAACCAGGGGTGAGGGCAACACCCCTCAGCCCGTCACTGGGCAGGCTTGGAGGAGGGACTGGCCGAGGGACCTCCTGGGCCTTTACCTCCCTGCTTTCTGTTGGAGAAAGTCGACGGCTTGGGTTTGGGATACCAAGCTCGAGCCTGCTGGCCCTGACGTTGCTGGGCCGAGCACGCCGAGGGCGCAGAAGGACGAAAGGGCTTAGGCTGTGGCTTGCGGCCTTTGTCCTTCTGAGCGGAAGAGACCGAGTCCAAGGTAGCATTGGACTTCTCGATCCTCTGCAGGTGACCTTCCACCCCAGGGCCGAAGAGGTCAGTCCCCAAAAAGGGAACATCCGCCAACTTGTGCTGGGTATCCGAGTAAAGGTGGCTATCCTCCGCCAAGCCCGACGACGCATGGCCACTGCGGCCGCCACAGACCTGGCACATGAGTCCCTCGGCGTTCAACGAGTCTGGAGCGCTGTTTAGCCACTGCCCTGCCCTGGTCCCGCATCTGCCTGACCGTAGTCTGCAGATCTGCGGGAAGATGAGGGACAACCTCATCCAGGGAGCCCAACAGGGCGTGAGAAAAATGTGCCATGAGGACGGCCGAACTGGCCTGACGAAGGCCGAGAGAGGACGCAGCATAGACTTTTCGCCCGGCATAATCCAATTTCTTGGATTCCTTGTCGGGAGGTTTGTCCACATCCCTGGCGTTCCCGGCACGCCGGAAAACGCTGTCGGTAACCAACCCCTCGGCCGAAGGGTGTTCCAAAAAAACGGACAGGGAACCGGTAGGGACCGCATACTTCCTGGCCAACCTGGCCGAAGGCGCAGGGCAGGAAGCAGGACGCTGCCAAAGTTCCAAGGCCGGACCCACTATGGCTTCGGCCACCGGAAAGGCCTCCGTAGGAGAATCCCATCGGTCCAGAATCTCCGTGAGGGGATACCTGGCCCATTTAGAAACGGGTTCAAGCTTCATCCCGGTGGACTACGAGGTGAGTCGAAGCAACCCTAAGAAGGACGAAGGGCTATCGTCCATTGACTGCCCTCCCGAGGACTCCAAGTCCATGCGCTTGGAGAAGAGGGAGGAACCATCATCGGACTCAGAAGAGTCCTCAAAGAGCTGCCTCGGGCCTGAGCCACCCTCCACCTGCCAAGGTTTATCGGGAGTGAGGGTGACAGACAGCCTATGGGGCAAACCCAAGGCCGACCGAGAATTTTTGGTCGGAGCCCCAACTACTGGCTGTGGAGGCGGAGGTTCCACCAGAATCGGTGGGGCAGCTGGAATTGGCCGAACAACCGGCCTAAGAACGGGCTCCTCGACTACAATGAGGGGTTGTTTCGGCTGCTCCGGTGACAGCCACTTAATGGCCGGGAAGGACGACTGGGTCGGCTTATTCCCGGTCAAAAGGAGCTGTTACCATGAGTTCCTCGTGATTCCGCGCGAATTATACGCTTCCCTCGTCCGGAGGAAGAGGAAGAGGGCGGCGCCGCTTTGCCGCTGGTGTCAGACCGCCTATGGCGGCGGATCGGTTGGACCGTGAGGATGTCCGAGACAGAGACCGAGAGTCGCGACTAGGCCGAGGGGAAGGCGCGCAGGAGAAGTGTCAGAACGGGTACTTCCTCGCCCGACGATCCCATCAAGGCTCCGAACCGGAGGCACAGACGAGCCGACGGGATCCTCAACTCCACCGGGGAACCGAGAGGGGATTCTCAGCTTCTCCAGCCGACAACCCGTCTGGCAGTCGAGAAAAATCTCAGGCAGCGTTGGCCGGAGTCATTCAACTGGCCTGACGGGGACACCATGAAGCCAGTGGCCGAAGCTGAGGGGTCGACCGAAGTCGACTGTCGACAAGGGGAGGGGGATCTTTCCCGCTCCCAAGAGCGTAGACGGAGAGACTTACTTTTGCTCTTTTTGGACCTGGAAAAAGGTCCCGAAGAAGTTGGACCCTCACCTTTCGTCAAGAGGGTCAGACAAAGCTCCTTTAAAGGAGCAGAGTACGAGGCACCGAGAGAGAGCAGGACAAATGCCGCAGCCGAGGCAGAAGCAGCCCGCGCCGCCTCCTCTTCGAGGGCGATCATCTGCTCGAGCTGATCCGCCGAGCCCCCGCCCGGACACCGCCAATCGGGCCTCTTTAGATTTCACCGGTGGAATTCTTTTCTTGGGGCGCCCCAGTTGTAATCGGGCAGCACGGTCTTCAAGGACGTAGGGCCAAAAGGAAGAGCACAAGTCGCAGGCCTGCGGGTCGTGCTCAAGGCCCAGGCAGTAGATGCACGTGGAGTGCGGATCCATCCTAGACATCTTCTGCCCGCAAGGGCACCTCCGAAAATCGGGAGTCGATTTGTCCATCGCAGCCGCGAGGAGAAGAAGACGGAAGTCTTTTTAGCAAAAAACTTTTTGATTTCGAACTTTCCAAGAATTAGGAACCAGTCTTAATCGCAGAGCGTTAAGGAGGGAACCTGAGCTTCCAAGCGGTAAGGAAGATCTGGCGTCATGGGGTGGAGCCGAGAGTTTTCCCACCCAGGTGGGTGGGAGGAGCCAGCTTGAAGACCTTCCGGCAAGATTTAAAGCGGCAAGGAACCTGCCAATAAGTGTGGATGAACAACATATCCATGTCCCTAGAAACAAGCATTTAGCAAAGCCAAAGTTCTGGATGGTAACCTCGGCAATGATTCTTCCCACACATCAGCAAGGAGACTGGCTGGCATCATTGGATGTAAAGGATGCCTATTTCCACATTCCTATCAGGAAATCACACAGAAAATACCTGAGGTTCAGACTACCTTCGGGACATTACCAGTTCTCAGCCCTGCCATTCAGCCTGACCTCAGCTTCCAGGACATTCACAAAGTGCTTGGCAGTGGTGGTGGCACACTTAAGAAGGCAGGGCATCACAGTGTTCCCTTACTTGGACAACTGGCTAGTCGTGGGCAAGTCACCACAACAGGTGAAAGAGGCTCTCAGGGTTACTCAGTGCACACTAGAGTCTCTAGGGTTCCTAATCAAAGCCAAAAAGTCTGTATTCCAACCTGCCGAGGAACTGAATTTCAAAGGGGAAGAACTGGATACCCTGCAAGGGAGGGCATTCCTTCACCAGGACAGGGAAAGCAATAATGTGCCAGCATTCCAAGTGGTTCTGCTGCAGTAGTGACATCACTACTGCAGCGGAACAACATAATGATGTCACTACTGCAGCAGAACAAGCATATTACAGGCATGGAATTCCATGCATAACAGCATTCTACTATACACTATATTCTGCAGCTGTCAAGATCTTTGTCTCAACAGACCAAGGCCAGCAAGGCTCTTCTTGCAGTTGTTGGGGCACACTGGCATAGCAACAGGAACAGTGCAAAGCTGCAGATTCCAAATGAGGGACATTCAGTTTCACCCTCAAGGCACACTGGTGCCAAAGCAGAGACCCTCCCTCAAAGATGATACCAGTGCCAGGGACATTGTTGCAGGCCCTGCAATGGTGGCAAGATGGAACCAACCTCAGGAGAGGGATCCCATCTGAAAAGAAGTCCCCTACCTCACAACAGATGCCTCCCTCCTAGGGTGGATGGCACATCTGGAAGAGCATACATTGCACGATACATGGTCCCCTGCAGAGTCACTCCTGCACATAAATCTTCTAGCGCTCAGGGAAGTGCTCCTGGCACTCAATCCTTCACATCCCTGGTCATGGACAAGGTGGTACAGGCCAGGAAAGAGAATACCACCACAATGTATTACATCAACAAGCAAGGAGGGGAGCCGGCCTGGTGGCACTGAGGGTTGAGGCGCTGGACGCCACACCTCACGTCACACCCGCAACCCGTGTTCGGGAACGAGCACGGGTCACCGGGGGTCGTGGGGGACGAGGAAGGACTGAGCATCCAGAGGACTGCTCTCCTTCCTCGGGGGAAGGGGGACCTGCTCATGCCGGTGCATTAGCACCCCCTGTTGGCTACCAGGTGTTTGCTCTGCCCGGACGGCCAACAGAGGGGATCAGGGCTGCGGCGGACGCCTTTCAAGTGCGCATGGGAGCATGCACACATCGAGCAGGGCGTCATTGCACATCCGAGCCCAGGGGGAACAACCATACAAAGGAAAATGGACCCAGCCTTGATAGGCGACAATGGGTTCCGGGAGCTACCCCCCACGCCCAGCAGTCGTGTACGCTGGCTATCCTCGGAGCTCAACCGGTCCACGGATTGTCCACACATTATGGTGGCGTTCAGTGAGGTGTGGAAGCCTGGAAAGTGGAGGAGTTGGCCCTTCCGCGTGTCAGGACTGAGTCTCAGACATGGCGGAAAGGAGGTAAACTGAGTGCCCCCAGCCGAGAGAGTTCAAGGCTGTGTGTGAAGGTGAATAAAGAAAATTAAAAAAAAAAAAACAAGCAGGGAGGGACAAGATCCAACCTGCTGTGCACCGAAGCAATGAAGTATGGAGTCTGGCATATTCCTTATGGGTGTCCATGCTGGCCATCCACCTCCCAGGGAAGGACAACACTCTGGCAGATGCACTCAGCAGAATCAACCAAAACCACCACAAATGGTCTCTAAACAGACAAGTACTGGAAGTGATGTTTCACAGGTGGGGCATCCCAGAGATAGACTTCTTCACCACACAGGAGAACCACGAATTGCATCTATTCTGCTGCAGGCCTCCAGCAAGGGGCACAGTGCCCACGGATGCTCTTGTGTTGGGACTGGTCAGGGAGGAGCCTATATGCTTTCCCTCCATTTCCACTGTTACTCAGGGTTCTGCTCAAGCTCAGGCCTCAACCAGCTACAGGTACCATGATCCTGACAGCCCCAGGCTAGGCCATGCAGCCATGGTACTAGCTACTGCTGCTGCTGCTGTCTCCATCTGTGGCCCAGCCCTTACACATTCTTCAGAGGCACAACCTTTTGACCTCCTCTCAGGGCAGGATTCTGTATCCAAACCTCAGGTCTCTCAGACTCAAGACATGGCTCTTGAAGACCTAGAGTACACAGGAGAACACCTTTCTGAGGGAGTAGTCAGGATTCTTAACAGGGGTTGTAGGAAACTCTCTACCAAAAAAACCTACGCCACCAAATGGAAGAGGTTTTCTATCTGGTGTAACTCCAGTGGGATAGTACCTTCCCAGGTAGGGCTACCGGTCCTGTTGGACTATCTTACCTACCTGCATTCTCTGGGCCTACTACCCTCAAGGTCCACCTGGCATCAGTCTCTTCGGCCAGCAAGGGTGCTTCTCTGGCTGCTAACCCTATTTTCAAGAAATTCCTTTTTTTTTTTTCCTATTTGTTTTTGCGCCCTGGATGCCTGGCAGGTGGCTCTGGTCCCTCCCTTAGAGGGACTCGGTCTCTGGCTCTCCATTTCCCACCCAACTTCCCCTGTGATCCCCCATGCCCCCCCCCCGTGACAGGGCCAAGGTGAAGGAGCACTGGCTTTCCCCCACCCCGGACTGAAATCCAGATGCACGGGGAAGCCAGGACAGGCACAGGAGAGCCTATCACGAGCCTGCCAGCTCCATTTTCCACGACTTTTCTCCAACACCCCCCACGGACGGTGTACGCCGGTTATGTGCCTCCCGACTCTCATCTCCTCTGGCCACCGCCAAAGGGAGACAGACGAGCGGGATGGCAATCCCTCCCTACCTAACAGGCGAGAGTAGTCTTCCGGACACTCAATCCTCTCTCCCCCCCCTGCAGACTCCCAGCAGCCTGGGCTCATTCCCAAACCCAGGTTACTGGCGTGGCACA
This sequence comes from Neoceratodus forsteri, assembly GCA_016271365.2. Lineage (NCBI taxonomy): Eukaryota > Metazoa > Chordata > Ceratodontiformes > Ceratodontidae > Neoceratodus > Neoceratodus forsteri. Next base: position 1,055,209,687 of record CM028130.1, on the reverse strand, counting down.
AGGTGTGGTGTCCAGCACCTCAACCCTCAGCATCACTTGGCCGGCCATGTCAAGAAATTCTTTAAGGGGTTAACTCACCTGCATCCTAATCATAGGAAGCCGGTGCCTTCCTGGGACCTAAATGTTTGCATAGCCAAAATAATGTAGACCCCATTTGAGACCATGGTTACAGCACATTTAAAGTTTGTCACTTGGAAAGCCATATTTCTAGTGGCCATCGCCTCAGCCAGGAGGATAAGTAAGTTACAAGCCCTGTGCATAGAGCAGAACAATATTTCCTTCCACAGGGACATAGTGGTCCTCAGGACCAACAGGAAATTTCTTCCAAAGGTGCAGGGGTGTGCAAATCCTATTGCCTCCTGTTGGGGGCAAGTAAACTACCCAGAAGGGCAAGAACAAAAGGAGAGCTAATGTCACTGTAATGAACAGGGGCAAGTGAAAATTCAGCTACAGTCATTGCTGGGCAAGTCCCAAAAGTTTGGATTTGAACACCCATGCAAAGGTGATTTCTGACTTCCACCTGAATCAGTCTATCACCTTGCCAGTCTTCTTTACTCAACATTCTAGTTCAGGGGAACGTAGGCTACATAGCCTGGATGTCAAGAGAGCTCTCAACTACCATCTCGATCACACTAAGGCCCATAGGCAGGACAGACAAGTGTTATTCCTGACCTATGGGAATGTGGGAAAAGGAAAACCAGCTTCAAAAAGGACAGTTGCTCGCTGGATAGTGCGATGTATATAGTTTTGCTACAGTAAAACTGGCACAGAGCCCCCAGTAAGCCTGAGGGCACATTCTACAAGAGGCATAGCTGCAACAATAGCAGCGGCCAGAGACATTTCCCTCTTGGAAATCTGCAAAGCAGCTACATGAAGAACATTACATACTTTTACAAAGCATTACAGCTTGGATACACAATCCAGAAGGGATGCCAGGTGTGACACAGCAGTGCTGCAGAGTCTGTTCCCTAAATAGGGTTCTGTGCCCACCTCCAAAGTTGCAGCTTCATAGTCTGCTAGAGTTAATCATATTGAAGAATTCCTGCGGCTAGAAGAAAAAATTACTCAGTGAAGTAATCTTGTTTCTTCCAAGGTATTCTTCAATATGATTAACTTTCCCACCCTACCTCCCCTTCAAGAACCAGTTAGCATCTGCATTACAGCTGGTGTTTTGTTGTCATGGTATAGTTATGCAAGAACATACCGTAACAGTAGATCTTCTAGTGGCGCTCTTACAGCAGGCTATTACCATTAGGACTATGCCACTAGCACTAGGACCCCACAGTAAACTTCTTGCTAGCAGTCTCCAGTGGGGACGGGCCCCCGACGCCAGCTCTACCCCAATGTCAGCCGATGGTATATCAGGGGGCAGTCCCCAGCCCCACCTCAGTTTGTCCGCCAGAGACCCGGTGAGAGGACCAGCAAGCGAACTTGGGGGGAGCATGCCACAGACAGAGAAATGCAGAACTCACTAGGGGGAAGGAGGGAAGGAAACCTGCGCCTGCTGCAAGAGCTCCTCTTGAAGATCTACTGTTACAGTAAGTTCTTACGTAACTGTACTATCTTACTTCGAGTGGAAGCTCTCGCAGCAGGCTATTACCATTAGGACAGAGTCCCAAGCAATCCCAGGAAAAGGAGAAAGGTAAGTCCAGGGGGAGGTTAGAAGCACTGTAGCCCTAAGGAGACAATTATGACAGAAAGCCTTGGAGGACTGCAAGGCCAAAACCTGCCCTTCTCTTTGAGGCAATATCCAGGCTGTAGTTATTGATGAAAGTATGCACTGGCTCCAGGTAGCCACTGAACAGATGTCTCCAATGGAAACATTACATAGAGAGGCAAATGAACTAGCCACTCCCCTGGTAGAATGACCCTTAACCGGGCCCAGTAGGGGCTTGTTATACTTGTTGCAACAGAAAACAATGCAGTTGACCAACCACTTAGAAAGTGTCTGCTTAGACAAAGGGGTACCTTTGCAGCGTGGCGCAAAAGCCACAGACAATTGCTCCATTTTACAAGGCAGAGCGGTGCAGGTAAGGTAGAAGCATAACACCCTGTGGACGTCCAAAGTATACAGGATTGCTTCCCCTCTATTTGAGCGATCTGGGTAGTAAATAGGGAGGTTGATGTCCTGGTTTAACCTAAGCTCAGACACTGCCTTTGGCAAAAACTTGGGCCTGAAGCTCAGAAACTCTCCAGGCTGAGGTAACTGCAACTAAAAATAATGCTTTCCAAGAAAGAAGGAGCAGCTTGCAATCTGCAGCAGGCTCAAATGGGGGAAGAGTTAACTTCTCCAGCATAAAAAGGAGATCCCAGGGTAGAATCAGATCTCTAATGGGAGCCTTGATATGCAATATGCCCCTCAAAAAAGTACAGGACAAGTCCAGTTGCGCAAGGGTTTTCCCTTCAACAGGTACATGATAGACAGAGATAGCAGAAAGATGTACCTTTATGGAAGAGTAGCTCAGGCCTTGATTGGACAAGGCGAGGATGTACTCTAAGACAGAGTTCACTGGACAGGTAAGTGGGTCCAGGTGATGGGGTGAAGCCCAGAAGCTAAACCATTTCCACTTCATAGCACAGGTGGATCTGGTAGAGGGCTTTCTCAAAGCCACAAGAATGTCTGCTACTTCCTGGGAGACCCCATACCTAGTTCTGGCTGAGTCTCAGAAGACAGGCATGAAGAGGCAGGGATATGAGGTCCGGATGGGCCAGCATCCCCTGATCCTGAGACAACAAGGGCGAGCTCAGCGGCAGCTATATCAGAGGTTCCACTGCCAGCTGCTGAAGTAGTGGGAACCAAATCTGCCAAGGCTACAAAAGGGTGATGAAAGTTATCTCTGCTCCTTCTGCCTGAAGCTTCAGCAGGACCCTCTGAAGAATGGGAAAGGGAGGGAAAGCATACAGAAACCTCCCTGACCAATAGAAGGGCAAAGTGTCTCACCAGAAAACACCAGGCGTGGGCTCTAGCAAGCAGAAACTGGGCAGTTTGGCACTGAGTGGAGACGCAAAGAGGTCCAACTCTGGATGGCCCCACCCATCGAACAGCTGATCTGCTACCAACTGGAGGAGCTCCCACTCGTGAGCCTTGGTCCGAGACCAGCTTAGGCTGTCAGCCAAGACATTTTGGATGCCTGGAACGGGAGGTCTAGGTGGTGTTCCAGAGCCCAATACCAGACCATCATCGCCTCCCTGCAAAGAGGGTATGAGCATGTGCCCCCTTGCTTGTTGATGTAAAAACACAACCAATGTGTTGTCTGTCTGGATAAGAGGGCTTGGCAACAGGTCCATGTGAAATGCTCATAAGGCGTTCAGGACCGCTCGCATCTCTAGAATATTGATATGGAGTAGTTGCTCATGTGGAGACCATGTTCCCTGGGTCTGGTTGATCTCCCAGCTGAGCACCCCAACCGAGACTAGAGGCATCCGTAGTGAGAATCCATCTCGGTGGCTCCTGTCAGAAAGGGACCCCTCGTAACAGGTTGGAGGGGTCTAGCCACCAGGAAAAAGTCCTTCTGACGAGGTCGGAGACCCTGACCAGCTGGTCTAGGTCATCTGACCTTTGGTCCCACTGTACCCTGAGCATCCACTGCAGGACTCTCATATGCAGGCAGGCCAGAGGAACTCTGGGAATGGCCACCACCATGTGCCCCAGAAGTCTGAGGAAGGTCCTGGCTGGGACCTGAGGAGCCATGCCTACCGCTCAGGCTATGCTCCTTAGACCATCCCCCCTTTCCAGTGGGAGGAAGGCCATGCCCGGAACGGTATCGAGGACCGCTCCAATAAAGAGGAGTCATTGGCTGGGCTCTGGGAATAACTTTTTGGAAGATTTAGAGTGATCCCTAGCTCTCGGAAGACAGTAAAGGTGTCTCCGAGAGTGCGACTAAGTTGAGCCCTGGAAGGGCCTGCCAGGAGCCAATCGTCTAGGTAAGGGAAAACATAATGGCCCTGGTGTCTGAGAGCCGCAGCCACCACCGCTCGACACTTGATGAAGACTTCAGGAGTGGTTGAGAGGCCGAACGGTAAGGCTCGAAACTGGTAATGTTTCCCCCAGACGCGAAACCTCAGGAACTTCCAATGGGGAGAAAAAACCCTGATGTGCAGATAAGTGTGCTGCATATCCAGGGGGCAGAGCCAGTCCCCTTGATGCAAAAGGGAGATGAGGCCTGGCAAGGTGACCATCCTGAATCTTTTGTACTCTATAAAGAGATTTAGTGAGCCGAGGTCCAGAATTGGCCGAAGGTCCCCTGTCTTTTTTGGGAGCAGAAAAAAGTGAGAATAAAAGCCTCACCCCTGTTGCTCCGGGTGGACTGGCTCTATTGCCCGCTTCTGCAACAGGGTCTGAATCTCTCCTTCGATCAAGTGAATGTGTGAAGGAGGATATTGAGAGGACCCTGGAGGCGTATCTGGAGGGATCTGTGTGAACTTGAGAGTATGTCCTCTCCTTATGAAGTCCAAGACCCAGCTGTCCGAAGTGATGTGCTCCAACCCTTCACGTAAAGGGAGAAGCAACCCCCTACTGCCTCACTCGTTGCCTCTGCTGGAGGAGGAGGTGGTGGATGGTAAGGAGTCACTGGGTAGATCCGGGGCTGGGCAGAGTGGACTGGGAGGACTTAAGACCTCTAGAGGCAGAGCTCCCAGAAGTCTGGGCTGGTGCCTTTCTCTTGAAGCTGCCCTTCTGCTGAAACTGTCTGCAAGTGTTCTGCCCTGAGGTCTTATGAAATGGCCATCTGCGAAAGGTCTTCTGGTCCCCCTTATACATTTTTTTGGATGGACCAGATTGACTTCCCAGAGTCTTGGAGACATGAAATAAGTTTCTCAGTCTTTTCTCCAAAGAGGACAGAACTCTGGAATAGGAAGTCCAGGATCCTGGACTGCAGATCCTGGGAGAATCCTGAGACTCTAGGCCAGGTGTGGCACCTAAGGCAAATGCCGATTGCCACTGCCCTAGAGGCTGTATCCACAATGTCATAGGAGGCCCTCAGAACGTGCGTGCCTACATCTGAATCTGATTTTAATATGTCCAGGAGCTTGGTCTTTTGAGCCAAGTCTGGCAAGGCCTGAGCGACCTCTAATCCCTTCTCCCACAATGCATTCTGGTACTGCACCATATGCATAAGGAAATTCAGGGACCCAATAAAGCAGGTGGAGGCAGAACAGACCTCCTGGCCCACCTAATCTAAATATCTGGACTCTGCTTCAGGAGGCTGAGAGTTAAGGTGCTTCGGCTGCTTTGACTTGTCATGGGCAGCCATGATCACCATGGAGTCCACCTGAGGGTGTTCCACCAGGAAGTGCTTCTTCCTTGGTGCCTTGCACAGCCTGACTTCTTTGAAACCACCAGAGTAGTGGCAGGATGCTTTCAGGTGATCCGCTAAGATCCTGGAAAGTATCCACAAGAGAAGGGACAACCAAAGGTTATGGCTCCTTCTGCCTCAGGTATTTTGCTAGTCTCCGGCACTCGGGATCCAGATCCTCAGTCTCACACCCATTGGAGGTCTGGATATGCCTCATGACGTCCATGAATGTGGGATCTTCAGGAAGTGACCAAGGGGTATCCTTCTCATCTGGGGACACCGGCCTTTCCCTGGAAAGTGAACTGTCGGAACTCGAGCTGAGCTCTGACTCGTGGTTCCTAGAAGGAGAGGAGACTGATCCCAAGGAGGATCTGCATCCCCTAGAAGTATGCCGCCCACTGGGGAGCAGACAACAGCTAGAGGACCAACGATAGGAGCGAGACCAGCAATAGCTAGTCCAATGCCTACGACGGCTGTCAGACCGACGTCGGCTTAATGACCGCCCCCCCCCAGACTATAGGAGCAACGATGGTCAGGACTAATAGACCACGAGCAATGTTGGTGTCACCACTTTTTGTATGAAGTTTGCCTATGGGAGTCCATGGAGCTGCGTAAGCGGAACATGGTTTCACACCTAGACAAAGACGGTTTGGGCACACGGGAAGAAGGTTTTTCGCCTGAGCCCTGGTCCTTCTTCTTAACTGGAGCTGGTTCAGAGTCTGGCTGCAGAGGAATTGCATCCTTTTTAACCTGTCCCCACCAGAATTGAAATAGTTCAGTCAGTTCCTCCTTCATGAACTGCGCAGCAGCTGATCCCCCCCAAGGGGAAGATCTTTTTGGTGTGGGAGGAGCAATGGGAGAGGATGTACTGTCCAGCAGGTCCTTAGGTGTGGATGTCCTGCGGACTGGCGACCATTCAGACAGCAAGGAGACCTTGCCAGATGGACGCTCCTTCTCCTGTGCCAACAACGGCCTGGAGCCAGTTAGCTTGGAGGCCAACATAGGTTTGGAGGCTGCAGCCGATGCCGCTGAGGATCTGTGAGCAGTGACTAGTCACGAGACCTACTCCCGATCCCTGGATTCAGAGGCCTTGCCCGGTGTATGGGGGGAGCCACGTCGGGACCTTCCGCGGTGGGACCAAAGTCCCCGCAGATGAAGCAGAGGTCCCGACCCTTGTGGTGGAGGACATTCATAAAGGAATAGCCTTCACCTTCAGGGAAGACTGGGCTGAAGGAGACACGGAGCTCCGCTCACCATGCCTAGATGGCAGAGTTTTGGCAGGAATGAAAACCTCTTGCCACCCTGAAGAATGTTGAGAGTGGCGGGGAAAAATGGTCAGATCCTCCAGAGTTTGAACCCGAAGAAAAAATTACTCACCTTAGTAATGTTGTTTTTTCTAATGGAGTCTTGCTATATTATGACATATGCAGTATAACCCCAGGTTAGAACTGCTCCGGAGGTGAAAGAGTTAACTTTCCATGCAGGGCATGGAATCTTGAGCGCGAGCTCGGTTGAACACTCTGTCTGTTGAAGCTCAAACTTAAACTGTCAGATCTTTACGAGCAAAAAACTCACTAAGGTTCTGTGTGGAAGCAGTAAACCTACACTAGCCACTGGCTACTAACTACAAAAACACCTTTTGTTCTTGATCCCAAAGCAAAGACTCAAGTCGGGGGATTCAAGAAAGAAAATTAAGTATAACACCTAAGCACCCAGAAGGGTGAAAATAAAGTGGGCATCAGTGAAGTGCCAACATTGCACTGCCCACCCACATCCCAAAAATAGAGGTTCTGAGAGGGGCAGGCTGGGGGGAGGTCATAATATAGCAAGACTCCATTAGAAGAAACAACATTACTAAGGTGAGTAATTTTTTCTTCAAACAACATGAAGTCTTGCTATATTATGACATATGCAGACTACACAGCAGTACCTCCATGGAGGAGGGACAGAACCTACTTGGGAAATAGGCTCTGAAGCACAGCTGTGCTAAATCGAGCATCACTCCTAGCCTGGATATCCAAGGAGTAATGCTTAGTAAAAGTGTGAACTGTTTTCCAGGTAGCTGCTTGACATATCTCCAGGATAGGAATGTCCCTGGCAGCAGCCAGAGACGCAGCTGTACCTCTGGTAGAGTGAGCCTCAGGCTTGAGGGAGGAACTCACCCAGTTTTTCATAAAGAATTGGATACAAGAGACAATCCACCTGGCAATGGATCTTTTAGTGGCAGGTTTCCTTTACCAACCTCACCATAAGTGAGGAACAATTGGAGGGATTCAACCTGTGACTCTTGGTACGCTCTATAGTAACTAAGGGCTCTTTTGACATCTAAACTGTGTAATCTCCTCTCACCAGAGGAGGAATGGTCAGTGAAGTACACAGGAAGAGACATGAATTGATTAAGGTGAAAGTCTGAAACCACCTTAGGCAAAAACTTCCTCTTATTCCTGAGGACCACCTTATCTCTATGAAAGGAGATAAAACCAGGCTCCGCTGACAAGGCTTGTAGCTCACTTATGCGCCTGGCAGAGGTGATGGCTACCAGAAACACAGTTTTCCAAGTCAAGTACTTAAGCTCTGCTGAAGACAATGGCTCAAAAGGGGGTTGCATAAGCTGAGCGATGCAAATATTAAGATCCCAAGCAGGGGCAGGATCCCTGAATGGAGGGTTGGTGTGAAGCAACCCTTTAAAAAACCTTGGAGAACACAGGGTGAGCTGATAAAGAAGAGGGCTTACCTGCTGATAAGAAGACAGACACACCTGCCAAGTGCACTTTTAGGGTAGCTGGTCTCAGCCCCAAGGAATTCAAATGCACCAAATAATCCAGGATCGTGGGCACACCAGCAGATTCTGGGGAAATACGCTTTCCAGCACACCATATGGAAAATCTCTTACATTTTGAATTATAGGTAGCCCTGGTAGAAGGCTTCCTAGAGGCCTTCAAAATATCCAATACACCTTGAGACAGGTGTAGGTCAGCAAACTCTAACTCTTCAAGAGCCAAGCTTTGAGATTGAGAGATTTGAGGTTCGGATACCAAACTCTCCCCTGGGCACAGGTTAACAGGTTGTCATTCCTGGGAAGACATAGGGAGAGTGGACTGCTACGGACATGAGGAGGGTACCAGGGCTGCCTGGCCCAATCTGGAGCAATCAGGATCATCTTGCAGGATTGAGATCTGATTCTGACTAGCACTTTGAAAAGAAGGGGGAAGGGGGGAAAAGCATAGAGAAACTTCCCTTCCCAACTGAGGAGGAAGGCATCCAGAGGGACTGAGCCCAACACTGGGGGCCTGCAGCAAAAAAGGGGAAGTTGGTGATTGTCCAGGGCTGCAAAGAGATCTATTTGCGGGGTGCCCCATCTGGCAAATACTACCTCCAGTACTAGGGGATCCAGTGCCCATTCGTGATGGCCCTGGGAAATCCTGCTGAGAGCATCCGCTAGGACATTGTCCTTGCCTGGGAGGTGAACTGCCGTAAGGGAGGCATTCAGAGAATAAGCCAGAGACCACAACTTCATTGCTTCGGTGCACAAGGCCGTAGACCGAGTGCCCCCTTGCTTGATGATGTACCACATTGTAGTGGTATTGTCTGTTCTGGCCTGAACCACCTTGTTCTGGACAGATGTGGAAAAAACCTGGAGTGCTAGAAAAACTGCTCTGAGTTCCAGCAAATTGATGTGGAGCAGGGATTCCTGAGGGGACCACAGCCCTTGGGTGGAAAGGTCGCCCATGTGAGCTCCCCACCCCAAGAGGGATGCATCTGTAGTAAGGGTCAAGGAATGAGACTGGGGAGTGAAGGGAACCCCCTGTCTCAGACTGTTCTGATCCTGCCACCACTGAAGGGCCTGTACCAGGGTTCGAGTCACTGGAATCAATATGGTTAGGGGATCTGTCCTTTGAGACCAAAAGGCTCTCAAATGGAACTGAATGTCCCTCATCTGAAATCTCGCTCCCTGCACAACTGCTGTAGAAGCAGCCATGTGCCCCAGGAGCTGTAGAAAATGCCTTGCTGGTCGAGAGACCTGCAGGGTGAAAGAGGAGGCCAGAGACACCAGGGTCCTTGCTCTTTCCAGAGGAAGAAGCTCTGGCTTCTTTTGTGTTCAGTTCTGCGCCTATGAAGGTGAGAAGCTGGACAGGCTCCAGAACTGACTTTGGAAGATTGAGAAGGAAACCTAGAGATGTAAGCAGCTGCTGGGTTACTAGTAAATGTAGTTTGACCTGCTCTGGAGACTGGCCTACAATGAGCCAGTCATCCAGATAAGGAAAGATGGCAATCTTTTGCCTTCTTAAATGAGCAACTGCTACTGCCAGGCATTTGTGAACACCCTTGGGGCGAGGTGAGGCTGAAGGGCATTGCTCTGAACTGGTAATGGCCTGAGGCAGTTCGAATCTGAGGTACTTTCGATGGGAGCTTCTGATGAGAACATGGAAGTAGGCATCCTTGAGGTCCAGGGACGCTAGCCAGTCCCCTGGCCTTAGAGAGGGTAAAATAATCCCCAGGGTCACCATTTTGAACTTTGGTTTTAAAAGGTGCTTGTTTAGATACCTGAGATCCAGGATGGGCCGCCATTCTCCTGTCTTTTTTGGAGTAAGGAAGTACCTGGAGTACAACCCTTTGCCCTGGTGTATGGGTGGAACCTTTTCCACGGCTCCGAGAGCCAGGAGGGAAGAAACTTCTGCTTCCAGGGCAAGTGCCTCTGAAGGGTTTGCAGGTGGAGAAGACCTGGCTCTCATCTTCGGAAATTTTTTGAAGCTGAGAACCAGTCCCTGGCTTACTACTTCCAGGACCCACTTGTCTGCTGTTAAAGACTTCCAGTCCTGGACAAAGTAAGCCAGCCTGCCCCCTACCAGTAGCGGAGAATCGGCCCTGGCTACCCCATCAGGGAGCCTGTTTTGCAGGGGCTTTGGGTTGAGGGGTAGAAGCAGGCTTACTAGAACCCTTCTGCCCTTCCTCTAAAGAACCCCTCTGGGCATAAGCAGAAGAGGAGGCCTGGCTTGGTAAAATGGCCTATGAAAAGGCCTGCCCCTGCCCCTGATAAGCTGCCTTTGAGGAGTTGACTTGCCTTTCTTTGGCCTGTGCACTCCTATAGGTGGTCCTATACTCATCCATTTTCTTCATATAATTCTCTGTCTGCTTCCCAAACAGACAATTTCCCACAACAGGAAAATCCATAGCCTTAGACTGGGTATCCTGTGACAGGGCAGTACATCTGAGCCAGGCCATTCTGTGAAAAGACACAGATGTAGCCATGACTCTTGATGAAACATCAAAGAGTCTACTGCAGCATGAAATTGCACCTTGGATGCCTCAATACCATCCACAGCCACCTGCTCCAGCTCCCTGGCAAGCTAGTCAGGGGCCTGTTTTGCTAGGGCCAAGACAGTATCCCACCTGGATTTCTGGTACCTAGCTGCGTAAGCCATATAATTTGCCTGTCTGAGTCCCAAAGATGCTGCCATGTACTGCTTTTTTGCCATGGCATCCATCCTCCTGGAATCCTTTTCAGGAGGTGAGAGGCTAGAGGAATATTAGCCTTGTCACAGGCTGCAGCCTGCACTACCCCCACATGGCTGCACTGCTGGGATAGGAACTCCGTATCAGAGCCTGATAAAGCATACCTCTTGTCCATCCTTTTATCCACAGGGAGGATAGAATGAGGAGTTTTCAGAATTTTTACTGTCTGTTCCCTAAAAGATTTATGCAAGGGAATAGACAGTCTCCTAGACTCTGGAATATCCATCATTTCCACAAAATCAGGCTCTTCTTGATCATCAACAGCTTCCTCAACAGGGAGTTGCAGAGTCTCAGCAACTTTCTTGTAAAACAAAAAATGAGAAGGGGACTCAGATAGCCTGGGAGGGGACACTCCTGAGGGTCTGTCTGGAGAGATGTCCGATTCAATGGGCACATCCAGACTTTCAAAATCACACTCACTCTCCTCGTACCCCTCCTCCCCTTCCCCCGGTTCATAAAAATCCTCAAAATCATAATCTTGAACCGGGGGAACCGACCGAACCAGGCGCTTCCCTAATGGTGCCGGTTCGGACGGAACTGGGGAAAGAGACTGGACAATTTGAATAGCTTTGGCTATTTCCTCAGTGGTTGTAGAAAGAACTTTTGGCCCCAAACTAGCTGACCTTCTAGTCCTTTTAGTCGGAACCGGCTCCTCAGAGCTGGCTCTTCGTTTGCCCGAGGAAGTATCGCCCTGGTCAGAGGGCACTTCCTCAGGTTCGGTTGGAACCGGACCGGCTGGCCATCCGGTCAGCAGACTTTTGGCCTCCCTTTCCTGAGCCTACCAACTCTTTTTCCACAGTGGCAGCAGGAAAATTCTTACAAATCTGGCAGTCTGCATTGAGGTGGTCAAACCCCAGACAAAATACACAAATGGTGTGTGGGTCAGCCTTAGCAAAGGCTTCCCACAGAGGCCACAGTGCTGAAACCCAGTGGGTCCGGTTTTTCTTTTGGGTTTCTCAGACATAGTGCCAGCCTAACCAAAACTTGCCCGTTAATGGCACTCCACCAAGCAAGACTCTCTTATCGGTTCCCAACCGTGTCACGGGTCGTGGAAAAAAACGTAATAAAATCCGGTCTTTTTAGAACCGATAAGAACTGGGAACCGCACTCTAAAGGACTAGAAGGTAATTTTAAAACCCATCTGATCGGTTCAAACCAAACCGAAAAAGACGTCTACAAGTTCCACACAGAAGAAAAAATAATAAATAAGCCTATCTATTACTTACAATACCACAGACAGAGCTTGAACCGACGATTGCGGTTAAATTTCGGGCAAAAAAAAAAAACGCGAATTACACTTTTAAACCGACTAAACGAACCGAGCAGCAGGAGGAATCTCCGGAGCGACTGTTCAGTGAGGCGGAGTAAAGAATCTGACAGTTTAAGTTTGAGCTTCAACAGACAGTGTTCAACCGAGCTCACTCTCAAGATTCCATGCCCTGCATGGAAAGTTAACTCTTTCACCTCCGGAGCAGTTCTAACCTGGGGTTATACTGCATATGTCATAATATAGCAAGACTTCATGTTGTTTGAAGAGTGCTTCTTTCGATGAGGGGACCGGAAGTGCAAATGCCCCTTGGACCGACCCCAGTCCTTTTCCCTGATCTTTTGGTCAGGGTCCTTCTTTTTCTCTTTGTGTTTCGGCCGAGAAGATGAGGAAGAAGAAGAAGACAACTTCCCTGCGGGTGAGGCCTGCATCACTGCCACCTGCTGCTCTAAGAGATGGGCCTTGAGTGCCTTCTGGTGATGAATTCTGGTCTGGCCAGTAAAGCTTCTGCACACCGAACATGCCTTGGTGTCATGGTTGGGTCCCAGGTAGAAGACGCAGACCTCGTGTTTGTCCTTCGCCGTATCAGACGACCACAGGTGCACTTTGTCTTCCTTTTTTTGGTAGAAGACATGGACAATGGAGAAGACGACATACAGAAACTGAGGAACGAAAAGCAAATTATTCAGCCAAGGAAAGTGAAGGCATAGAAGAGGAGACAAATGCTAGTTCTTCCAGAAATTCACCAAAGAGCCGATGGCAACGGGTCTGCGGTTGGAAAGAACTGAGGTGGGGCTGAGGACCATCCCCTGATATACCATCGGCCGACATCAGGGAGGAGCTGGTGTCGTGGGGGGGTGGTCTCCACTGGAGACTGCTAGTTAGAAGTTTGCATGGGGTCCTAGTGCCTGGCGGCATAGTCCTAATGGTAATAGCCTGCTGCAAGAGCTCCCACTTGAAGTAAGATAAGGGACTTCAACTGGGTATGTTGAGTTTTGAAAACCAGGTGGCTATTTTTCCTTCTTATGGTCCTATCTGGCTTTACCAGGGGACAGGGTAAAAGGGGGGTTGTTACTGTTTAAGATTTTTTATCATTTGTTACAATAGATCAGTAAGGGATCTACACCTGCAGACTCCAATGAATCTGAGCGTTATAGAATGCAGCAGTTGGTAACGGTAGCAGTTTGAATGGTGGCACGAGCCAATAGATGTTCCATCATCTGCATAAGTGCCATTAATCTCTGGGGCAGTTCAACACAGGAGGTTGACAACTAGAGTTAATCATATTGAAGAATACCTTGGAAAAAACAAGATTACGTCAGTGAGTATTTTTTTCTTCTATAACTAATGTATTCAATATTTATTTTTTAATTAATTTATTTATTCGGAATTACAAACCATTGAGTCAGAGACTTATTTCCAAAGGCTCCACATTGGATAAAAAACAGATTCACAGGCATGGACATACAGAGTGCAGTAAAAACAGAACAGGCAGAGTACATAGGTTTAAGAACAAATCAGATGGGTAATGCAGTTGGGGTTCAGTCTTTACAGGCGGCAGTACAGAAACACAGGGTAATACAGTCCATAGTCGTAAAGCACTTACAATTATAGTAAGGAAGTCCTATACAGGGTAGTAGCCAAGTTCAATTAAAGACAAAAGCAGAAATACAGAATTAAGGTAGTGCAGCCTGGAGGAGGCAATTGTCACCAGGGTTCTAGTTAAGGGCCCCGAGAGGGAGAAAGGGCACCAGAGAGCTAGGACAGTACCAGTTGCATGCACATGCAGCTGCGGGTGAAGAAAATGTGGCTCTTAAGGGCTGTCTTAAAAGGACCTATTTTTGAGAGTGAGGAGATCAAGGCGGGGAGGGCGTTGAAACAGTGAGGTGCCCTGTAATAAAAGGATCTCTGGGCTAGTGAGGTCTGCACCCTTGGGATTTTTAGAGCAGTCTCGGGGGCACTCTAAGTAGAGGCAGCAGGAGATGCCAGGTGAAGAGAGGAGACCACCCCAGGAGGGGGAAGGCCTAGAAGTATTTTCTTTGCCAGAAGGCAGGTCTGATAGTGAGTTCTTTCTTCTAGACTTAGTATGTTGGCAAGGGAGTATAGTGTGCAAGTGTGAGTCCATCTGTCTGCACCACTGAGGAGCCTGCAGACCTTGTTTAGGGCCACTTGGGGTCTGCTGAGGGCAGTGGCATCAGCTGCAGCATAGACTGGGATGCCATAATCTATCAGCGATAAAACAGAGGAGATGATAGCCAGTGTGAGGGCCTCAGGGGGAAAGCAGTCCTTATGGTGGTAGAGGAGGCCTGTGCGAATGTTAGTTACTGAGGTGAGCAGGTTGATAGAGTGAAAAGTGAGGGCGGAATCGAAAGTGATGCCCAGTTATTTGTAGCTGTTAACTTGCTCCGGGGGAGGAGTGAGCTAGATAGTATATGGAGGTGAGCAAATAACATTGCTTTATTTTTTTTTAATGTTAATGACACCTGCGGTCGCTAAACCAATTTTCAATTTGGTTAAACGAGTGCTGCAGGGAGGTCTGAAGAGAGGAAGGGTCAGGGTGTGAGTAGAGGAGAACAGCATCATCTGCATAAAGAAGGACCTTGCCAGGGCAGGAGATTGGTAGTGCATTTATGTAGAGACTAAAAAGAGGAGGGCCCAGGATGGAGCCCTGTGGAACCCCGGAGCGGACTGGTGGGGTGCTGGACAGGGTGTGGTTTATTTTGACACGCTGGGACCTTGCAAAGAGGTAGCTAGTGAACCAGTCCAGCGGGCCTTGGGAGAAACCTAGCTGATGGAGGGTGTCAAGTAGGAGTGGGTGACAGACCGTATCAAAGGCCTTGGAGAGGTCAATGTAGGCAGTTTCCACGAGGTGGCTTTTGTCGAGTGTTTCGTGAAGGAAGTTAAAGAACTCAACCAGAGCAGTGGTCGTACTATGACCTGGACGGAAGCCATGTTGCTCTTTACATAGCAGGTTGTGGGAGGCAAGATATTCAGATAATTGGTCTGCCACTATTTTTTCCCAGGGCTTTAGAAAGAGGGGGAAGAATAGAGATTGGCCGATAGTTGCCAGGGGAGGAAGTGTCACCACCTTTGAAGACATGGGTGATCACGGCCTTTTTCCAGGCAAGGGGGAACTGGCCCAGGCAGAAGGAGTGGTTTAATAAATCAGTCGGGGAGTTTAGCACTACATCAAGGACCTGTCGAAGGATCCTGAGGTCCAGAAGGTCTGAGGAGGGGCTGGTGCCCTTGAGGGCTTTTGCTAGATGGTGCCTGGCTTTATGTGGTGAGATGGTCCTCAGGTGGAAAGGTGGATGGGGGAGGTGTTGTGGGGGGGGTCAAAGAAGTTATCAGGGAGAACTGCGCTGAGGTCTGAGAATGCGGTGTTAAGGCAGTCTGTAATGTTGGCTGGTCACTGGAAGGTGAATTAAAAAATTCTTGTTGCATTTTGTGAAAAACCGGAGATGAAACTTACAAGAACAAGATGCAAAGGTTAACCTGCCAAGCAAAGACATCTTGTATAAAGAGGGCAATGTTTTGTCTAGATAAAGATTAAGATTTTAGAGTGAGACTCAGAGAAAGGATTTTTGTTTGTACTGCCTATATGAAGACCTATCCTGTACAACTTTCATAATAAAACGCTACTTGCAAATTATACAACTTCTCCTGGTTTGCCTATGGTTCCTGACCTATGCCTCTACAACAGTATGCAACTCCATGCATGTCAAATTTCAGGCATACTGGTTAAAAGATGATCAAGCTATTGAAATGCAAAGATGGAGGTTGAACATTAAAGTGCCTATTCAATGGTAATACACCGGCAGTACTGCGCTAGTATGTTTGCAACTGCTTTTCTGTACCCTGCCCTCCCCCAATTTAATATATTTGGCACTTAGTTCAGGCAGTGTGAACTAGCATGAAACTTGAAGTTCACAGTAAAGCTGAGAATTTCTTACCTTGTAGCGAAAGACACAGCCTTTCCTTCTAATGTCCCACAGCTGCAACAATAAATAAATAATCAATCAATAAAATCCAAGCTAAAAACAAATGGCTGTAGTTAACTTAACAGTATTGGAATGGAAAGAAGACACATCCACACCAGTACACAAATGCCTCCCCAGATGACATACTTGGCCCCTCCAAACATGGGAGATCATTTATGCCTTGTATGTTTTTTTTGTCCAGGTCAAAGCCATCAGTGTGTCCGCATATGATGTTGCACTCAGATCAGTTAGGGTATCAGCTCAAAAAAGCTGCGTAAGAGCTGATGTGCACCTTACCTGAAGCACTAATAAAAGTTCATCCTATATTCTGGTGGCATATGGGGTGCAAGAAAATCATTACAACAGCACAATACTACATGGTCACCAGCAAATCAAGCAGCTCAGGGATCCTCTAAAAACATATACAGGGCTAAAAGAAAAAGTTACTTACCATAGTAACCTTGTTTCTCCCAGGGGATATGCCAATATACAAAACTGTTCTGCAGTATGCCTCTAAGCCAGATCTGCTGGGAGATAGAATGCTATGCTAATGATGGAATCATTGGCATGTGCCATTTTCAAATGCTGCCACTACTCAACTGCCTACATTCTAACCCTCAGATTTTGTGAACGCCTGTAAAGACAGGGCCCAAAAGATTTAAAATCAGTAATTTCAGGACTCCCACAACTAGCCTTCAACTGAAGTAAGAATATACCAAGATATATTCACAATTATGAAATGGGAAGAAAGAATGCTGAATTCTGATTGGCCGAGAGCTGCTTTTTGTTGTGCCGTTATGCCAGCACAACGGCCCAGCTGAAAGTAATACGTTTAAAAATGCATAAAATTTACTAAAAATTACCTATTTCATAATCGCAATAAGGCACTCCAGAGGATGTGTTATGGTGGGCTAACGGCCCTTCTCAGGTGGTGGAAGCCTTCAGCTGCGCCTCGTGCTTCAACCCACTCCGAGGTCGGCCGTTATCCCACCATAACACACCCCCTGTCATGCCTTATTGCTTAAACAATGCATTCTCCAATGTCAGAATCACCTGAAAGGTGAAAAACCACTGAAACTGGTTTCAATAAAAAACAGAATGTGGCCTACATACCCTTAAGGTACAGAACAGAATGCAGAAACCACTGGTTTTCGAAGGGGAGGTAGGGTGGGAGAGTTATGAATACTGGAGCATCTCCTGGAAGAAACAAGGTTACTATGGTAAGTAACTTTTTCTTCTCACCCCAGGAATACTCCAATATTCCTAACTCTTCTGCAGACTAAAAAACAGTACCTTTGGAGGCAGGAAACAGAACCTATTTTGGAAACAGGATCTGCAGGACAGATGTACCAACTGGGCATCAGCCCTAGCCTGCATATCCAGGCTGTAATGTTTGGTAAATGTGTGAACTTTCCTCCAGGTATCTGCTTTACATATAACTAGAAAGGGACATCCCTGACAGTTGCCAGTGTGTCAGCTGCCCCGCCTTGTGGAGTGGGCTCCGAGCCCTGCTTAGGCCCCTCTGTCCACTGTGACATGACAAAACTGAATACACTGGACCATCCAGCGAGAAGTGGACCTTTAGATGCTGGATTAACCCTTCCCATATCCCCAGAAATGAGGAAAACTCTGTCTTGTCCTGCCTGTGGAGCTTAGAAGCTCCCATGCAATAGCTGAAAGCTCCCTTGCATCAAGACTATGCAATATACGTTCACCAGAATAAGAATGCTCAGTAAAAAAACACTAATTGAGTGATACATAGTTTGGTTTAGATGAACGTCCGAAACCAGTCTGGGAAGGAATTTCCTATCAGTTCTAAGAACAACTTTATCCCTGTGAGAAAGGATGTAGTCCTGCACAATGCATAGGGCCTGAAGATCACTGATTGGTCTGAGTGAGGTGATAGCCACTAAAAGTAGCATTTGCCATGTAACATAGTTTAGTGCTGCTGAAGACATGGGATCAAAGGAAGAACACATAAACTTGGCAAGACAAATGTACAGGCCCCATGCTGACACCTGTTTCCTTGACCGTATCCTTATAGGTCAGGAATAGCTGTTTTCTGCCCTGCTTATGGGCTTTAGTGGCTGTTAAGTAATAGCTAGAAGTTCCTTTGACATCCAGGCTATGGAGTCTCTTTTCACCAGAACTAGGGCGTTCAGTGAAAATGACAAATAAGTTAATGCTTTGGTTCAAATGGGATTTAGGAACCATTCTAGTAATAAACCTCCTGTTTGTTCTCATGACCACTTTGTCACTGTGGGATGAGATGAAATGCAGTCCTGTTTAATGGGACAAGGAAAACTGTGCCATGTGACACATCTCAAATGGGCTGAATGCATAGGTTCAAAAAGGAGAACCCATGAGCCTAGTTATGCACACATTTAGGTCCCATGCAGGCACTGGTTCCCTGTGAGGGATGCAGGCAGACAAGGCCCTTAAAGAACCTTTTTTTTTTTTTTTTTTTAAACAGAGTATAAACCAGAAACATACTCTGCAACTAACATGTAAGCAAATGCCTTTTTTTTTTATTATTTATTTAAGCCCATTAAATAGATAAAATAGTGCAGCACAGCTGGGGCACCAATCTGTGCTGGTATCCCAGTAGAAAACCTTTCACCTTTTGTAACAGGTATTCCCAACAGAAGGCTTTCTGTAACCCCTTAAAATGCCCAAGACACCCGAGAAAGATGCAAGCATGCATATTCTAGATTCCCAAAACCTCCAAGTGAATTGAGGTTGGAGTACAAGAGCCTCCCTCTACTGGAGGCAGTAAAATATGCCTTTTGAGGAATATGCATTGACTCGGCCACAGACATAGAGAATAGCAGAATGTACCAGGGTGTCTGGCTCAGTCTGGTGCCACAGAAACTGTTAATACCGATTTGGGCTTGAGCCCAAGCAATGCTCTGTACACCAAAGAGGAGGAAGAAGGAATGTGAAAGCATACATGTGTCTCACTGACCAAAACAAAGCCAGAATATCCAGAGAGACCATTTCCCAATCAGCTGTGCAATAGTACTGTGGCAATTGGTAGTTTTGGTTGGATACGACGAAGTGTACCACTGGAGTGCCCCACTTTTTAACGATCACTTGCACCACCTAACTGTTCAAGGCCCATTAGAAATGAGCCTGGTTGATTTGAGTCAGGGTACCTGCCAAAGCATTATCCTTGTCTGGCAGAAAAAAAGTCTGTCAGGAAACCCCTATGGAGTATACTAGACTCCATATTTTTATCACTTCTGTGCAGGGAGGAGTTGACCTTATCTCTTCCTGCTTATTCATGTAGTGCAGAGTGGTGGTATTGTCTGTTCTGACCTGTAGCAGTAACACTACTCTTAGTTCCAGCAGATTTATCTGCAGGAGTGACTCTGCACTTGACTATAAGCCTTGGATGGTGCGAACCCCAAATGGGAATACCACTCTAGTAGGGATGCATCTTTTGCTAGAACAACTGATAAGTATTCTTGCTGAAAAAAGAAAACCCTTAGTTGGTTTCCCCTTTCCACCCTTGGAGGGTCAGTAACACTTGTTACTAGGACTAGTTTTGAAAGGGAGTGCTTACCCTGACCCCAGTGAGCCCTGAGGTAAAATTAAAATGCCCCTCACCTGTAACCTGGATTCCAGGACTGTCAGTGGCAGGTGCCATATGGCCAGTAGGTGAAGAGGCTGTGCTGGAGTATTTGGTTTATTCAGGTTGGTTAAGCCTGCTAACCGTGGGATACGCCTTGACCTGCCCAGAGGCAGGTAAGGCTCTGCTTTGCAGGGTATCATGCTCTGCTCTGCTCCCATGAACTATAGTGCTTCAGCAAGCTGGGGACAGACTTTCTAGAGGTGTCAGGAGCCTAAGGACTCCAGGAACCCTTGGGTGAGTTGCAGATGCTCACACTTGCTGGGATGATTTTACAACCCCCAGCCAGTGATCTAGGTAAAGGAAAAACTGCCAAACACTTTGAACTTTGGCTTGTTAGGTGCCTAAAACAGGCCCCCACTCTCCATTTTCTTTGTGGTACCCTTTGTTGTAATAGAGCAGGGTCACTGTACCGGACAGTAACAGGTTTAACAAACCTGCTTTTAATGGGGGGTCATGTCAATTCCTGAAGTACCACTGCTGTGGGCACTGTAGATGCAAAGGTGCATTCATGACCTGGTAACCGAAGGAGCCTGCTGTGGAAAGATCTGCCTCCCATCCTACTTGATTTAGTGGGAAGGGAAGCCTCTTCTTGTGCAGAATTGCTACTGTATTGTATTTGTGCACCCCTTTTTAAACCTTTATCTTTTCTCCAAAGAGGCAGTTACCCTCGGCTGGGAAATTCAAAGTCTTGGAATGGGTATCCTAAATGAGGTTTGTGACTTGCAACCAGGCAAACCTCTTCTACCCATTGTATTTACCATCCCTGGTAAGAGTCCTTAGAATCAGCAGACATTTGAGACCGATATTTGGCTCCAAACCAAAATTAGCTGTTTCAGCTAGGTCATCTATCAGAGAAGTCTGGACCTTGACTGCTATAGCAGGGACCGACTACCCTAATACCTTTTGGTATTGACATAAGCCTGAAGGTTTGCCTGCCTGATAGCTAGGAAAACTGATAAATGCCAGGGGTATTTATGCCTTCTCACCGGCTATCACTTGTACCACCCCTCAGTGGACAGAGTAGGAGAATAAAAATTCAGCTCCTCCTTATCCAGTTTATTATGTCTTGTACAGCCTCTTATCAAGAGGGGAGACAAAGCTTAGGAGTTTGTAAAATCTTGAAAGTACCCTCCTTGACGAATATATCTATTCACAGGAAGGAGAAGGTTTTGGTGGGTGTCAGCCCAGTCATATCTCACAATCGTGGCGTGTGAGGAATAATCGTCAAAGCTCTGTGGAAAGAATCAAACTCCTATTTAGGGGAAAAAACCTAGGTTTAATAGGATCCCCTTTGTCCATAGAAACATAGAATTTGACGGCAGATAAGGACCGCTTGGCTCACCTAGTCTGCCCATTTTCCTACTCAACAGATAAGCTGCAGATCCAAGTTAACCAACAGCTTACTTCCTCCTACCCCCCACTAAGGCTGCCTTATGTCTGTCCCATGCATTCTTGAATTCCCCACTGTTCTTGACTCCACAACCTCCTCAGGGAGGCTGTTCCATGCATCCACAACCCTCTCTGTGAAAAAATACTTCCTCACATTACCTCTGAGCCGTCCTCCCTCTATCTTCAAATTGTGCCCCCTTGTTCTTGCACATCTCTTTTTCTGAAAGATGCTACCCTTGGACTTTGTTGATTCCCTTGAGGTACTTGAAAGTTTCTATCATGTCCCCTCTCTCCTCAAGGGTATACATGTTGAGCTCCTTTAGTCCTTTTTCGTATGTCTTCTGGTGCAGACCCTGCACCATTTTGGTTGCCCTCCTCTGGACAGCCTCCACTCTGTCTATGTCTTTGAGGAGATGGGGTCTCCAGGACTGCACACAGTACTCCAGATGGGGTCTCACCAACTGTCTGTAAAGAGGGATAACAACTTCCTGTTTTCTACTATTGATGCCTCTCCCTATACATCCTAGTATCCCCCCCAGCCTTCCTTACTGCCTTCTCACATTGCTTGCCCACCTTTAGGTCATCTGATATAATAACCCCAGGTCCCTTTCCATTTTACTGTTGTCAGTATCTCACCCCCATTGTGTACTCTTCCCCTGGGTTTTTGTTTCCCAGGTGCATTACCTTGCACTTCTTTGCATTGAATCTGAGCTGCCATACATTTGACCATTCCTCCAACCTTGCCAAGTCCCTTCTCATCCTCTCCACTCCATCTTGGTATCAACCCTGTTGCAGATCTTTTGTCGTCTGCAAAGAGACATACTTTTCCTTCCAGTTCCTCTGCAATGTCACTTATAAAGAAATTAAAAGGACCGTCCCAGTACTGAACCCCTGCAGTACCCCACTAGTAACCTCCTTTCTTCACTGTGGACTCAATTTACTACTACCTTTACGTCCTGTTGTCTAGCCAATTTTTTATACAGGCTACCACCTTGGGACCCACTCCAAGGCTGGCTAACTTGTGTATTAATCTTCTGTGTGAGACTGTATCAAATGCCTTGCTAAAATCAAGGTAGGCCATGTCCACAGCCCCTCCCTGGTCTACTACTTTGGTCACCCAGTCAAAGAAATCTATTAGATTCATCTGACACGACCTTCCCATCGTGAATCCATGCTGCCTTGGGTCCTGTGCCCCACTGGACTCTAGGTACTCAACAATTCTTTCCTTCAGAAGTAATTCCATCATTTTCTCTACCACTGAGGTCAAACTAACTGGTCTGTAGTTTCCTGCCTCTGTCCTGCTCCCACTTTTGTGAAGCGGAATCACATCCACCTTCCTCCTGTCCTTAGGTACCACCCCATCCTCCCATGATTTGTTAAAGAGAGTAGTCAGCGGTGTCACTAGTTCTACCCTTAGTTCTCTTAGAATTCTTGGGTGAATCCCATCAGGCCCCATTGCTTTGTCCACCTTCGATTTTACTAGTTCTTTCAGAACCCTTTCTTCTGTAAATGGACTGGTATCGACCCCCCGTCTTCATAGTGTTTCTCTTGTTTGATTTAGGTACCTCCCCCTCCTCTTCCTTTGTGAATACTGAGCAGAAATATTAGTTCAGTATGCCTGCTTTTTCACTGTCACCCTCTACCCACATTCCCTCCCCTTTATTAAGCCTCGGTATCCCTCCTTTGGTCTTTCTTTGCTCCCTAATGTACCTATAAAAGGTCTTATCCATTTCATCATAAATACATATTTCTGCTCTGTAACATTAATTGTAAAAATGAGCAAAGGAGACAGCTGTTTGCAGAGGTCTGCTGCTCAAAAGCAGACAGCCTTTGTAAGCCTGAATCTTCTTTAGCAGCCTGCAATCTGCAGGAGTTGGCAGGCATTATAACATGCACAGAAGTCCCCAAATGCTGTCCAGCAGGGGTTCTGTGTGCTTAGTTTTCTCGATTTTAGAGAGAATCAGGGAATTAGCTAGTTCAGCAAGCCTCTTAAAAAGCGCTTGTATACCAGTCTCAGGGTAGCAGTCACAGTAGTTATTAATGTGGTTTCACCCACAGTAATTTAGGATGTCGACTGGCTCGAGGGACCCTGAGGTGGTGACATTTTTCTTCTTTTAGCCTTATTCAGGCATTTTTAATAATTCTGTCAAGACATGAACTCAGGTTTCACACTGCTGAAGTGTCCATGTCTCAACAGAATTCACCACACTCAAAAACATAGAAAATCGGGATTACCAGTTTTTTCTTTTCGGTTTCTAGATGTAAAACACAAACTTTGCAACTGCTAAAAATTTGTTTCAATTAAAGTATATACGGCGATTGCGGTCGGTTTCGGAACTGATGGAGGACCGAAAGGAACCGAAATAAACGTGAACCGAAGCTAACTGTTCAAGAACTGGGATTAGCGGTTCTAAAAACAAGTTTAAATTAATAAAATTAAATATAACTAATGGAGTTTTTAGTCCAAAATCTCTGACAAATATAAAACAAACCCCGGTTTACTCCGGTTATGCCAAACCGGGAGAAACCGAGGAAACACCTAATTGACCACTTAAAAACTTCTGGGTTAGCTTAAAATTATAAAGAATAGAGGCAGCAAATGAAAAATAAATACTTGTGTATATTTTATAAGTTTTCACATGACAGAACGAGATAATGAAGAGAGGATCTCCAGGCATCTAGTCTTGACAGGCAGAGAGAGAAATCTGAGGGTTAGAATGTAGGCAGTTGAGTAGTGACAGCATTTGAAAAGAGGCACATGCCATTGATTCCATCATTAGCATAGCATTCTGTCTCCGGGCAGCTCTGGCTTAGAGGCATACTGCAGAAGAGTTAAGAATATTGGAGAATTCCTGGGGTGAGAAATTTAGTTTTAAATTCCATATTCCAGACAGACTATGAACATTCATACTGGGATATACCATACCAAAATCTAGAATATTGTCTCAGACAAAATACAGTTTTACAGTACTTTTTCAAAACACCCGGGACCAGATATTCAAAACTTTGCACTAAGTGCAAACTGACTGCACCAGGATTGAGCACTGTTTGCGTGCTTGTACTATATTCAAAAGCTCAATTAGTGTCATGCAAAACAATAATGCATGCACTTGGCAAAGAGAAGGGACATGTACATGAATACAGGTGCTATGCCATATTCAGCGTGTCAGCATCACGCAAACTGAGTCTGCGCGACACACAGAGCAGCACAGGTTAATACCCAGAAAAAGGTAGTCTCAACTCTGGGCAAAACAAGGATGGCGGCATGGACACAACAGCAACAGGCAACAGGGCTGTATGCAACATAGAGGACTGTGTATGATCGCTCATACACAACAAAGGTAATTTTCACTCGAGAGGTTTCCATGGTAACTGGAGAACTCGAGAGGTCTCGTTACATGGAAACCTCGAGAGCTGAAAAATACCCTTGATTGTGTATGAGCGATCATACACAGTCTTTTATAGTGTATGGAATTCATACAACTGCCCTTACTTTCCTGCTGATTTTTGTGGTGGTTTTCCCCTCCTCTGGCCTGTTTTACCGACACAGCCGTTCAAGGAGAATCGCTGGTCACGCAAGCACACCCACCTTCTCAGTGTTATGCTGCACTAGCTACATAGTTAGTGCAGCACAACAGCTACGATGACGTAGC
The DNA here is from genome assembly GCA_016271365.2 of Neoceratodus forsteri. Lineage (NCBI taxonomy): Eukaryota > Metazoa > Chordata > Ceratodontiformes > Ceratodontidae > Neoceratodus > Neoceratodus forsteri. The sequence goes on along the minus strand of CM028130.1, from coordinate 1,055,184,956 downwards.
TAATGCAGCATAACAACACTGTTGGGAGCATGAATTTCCATGCTCAACAGCGTTCTACCATACATTATAACAGCATCGTGGTGCACCTGATGACCGCAGTCACTGGGCAGGAAGAGAGGGCAGAAGGCCACCCTGGGCCACTCCATATGCCAAGGAAGAGAAATGCTGCAAACTAATTGTACCGGCCACAAGTCCTAGCATGGCACCCTGGCAGTGCTCATAACCGTATGCCGATCGCCCATTGACACCCGCACTGCGAATGACAGTACAGCAACAACAGACAGGTCATGGTACTGTCACCGCAGGACCCGATACTACATTCTAGGGGGTCTTGTACCCCCTCCCCGAATCAACTCCAACTTGGAGTTGATTAATGTACATGGGGGTACAGCCCCACTGGATGGGGGGTTCGAGAGGCGAAGCCCCCCGAAGAAACAGAAGTCTACAGTGAACAGTTCTATGCCAACCATAACTACTGTTGACATAGAGCTGTTGCTGTAACATCGGTCAACAATGATGTTGTCGAACAGGAGTCACAGAGCCACTCAAGACACCTTCATCTGGCACCAGTCCCAACTCTGTCAGGCAGTTGAGGGTGGCCTAGTACCCAGTGGACACCCTGTTGGTGAGTTCATGAAGCACCCCCCCAATCCCTCCATAGGGGGTACACCAACACAATATAGCACACACATGCTCCACTGAGGGGAGGGAGGATGGTGAGGAGAGAGTGTACATGTGCCCAGGGTGCAACACATAGTAGGTGGCACCACACTACTGGGGTCATCCACACAGTGCACATGTTCCAGTGACGGGAATGTCCCTAACATCATTGGGCCTGTATGATGGCATGTGTCTGCCCCCCCCCCGGCACATACCGCACATCTGTACATGCACTCCATCACATACGGCAGGCCATGTATGTGATACTGTGAGAATCCCATGTCACTGGCACAGCATATGTGAGTGGCAGGACGATGTTGTCCACCATTAGTATACACCTGCCAGTTGGGCCATTCAATGTGTGGATAGCAGCATTCAATGTTACTTGCCAGACAGTATGTAATGATGTGTCCCTCACAACACCGGCTACCCACGGCACTGTAGCGTATGAGACACACTGCAGCAGAAACAACAATATGTCTATGGTATGCAGCACAACCACCCGTGCCTGTGGTGCTTGTCCCCTGGGGCACAATAGCCTGTGCTGCTGTGTACAAACCCAGCCTGCAGCTACCGACTTGGAGTTCCTCTTTTTTTTTTTTTTATAAATTGTACTTTTTCCCCTCCTATTGCCTGTCAGCTCCGACCCTTCAGGGCATCCAACGGGCATCCTCCTACCACCTGCTCACAGACACTTACCTCCCAGTCCTCCATGTAGCTTCGGTTTGCCCCCCCGAGCGGGGATGAGGTGGGGCGGACCCCTGTAAATCTACCTTTCATCGGGTCTGGAAGTAGTCAGCGAGTAGTGGTAAATCAGAGGCATGCCCCAGGAAGCCCGCTCTCCTGGTGCCGACAGGAGTTTTTCAACTTTTTCTCCTCCCTGGGCTGCCCATCTCCCTTCTATTGGGAGCTTGCAGTCCCCTGAGCCTCCGCCCAGAGTCGCACAAGAGCGGTGGGCAGACCTCCCACCCGACCTCCCTGGAGATGGCGAGCTGTCATGGGACGCCAGTCAGCATCTCCAGCTGACCAGAGTCCGCCCCCAACCCAGGTCGCCGGTTTACAGCAAGGTGTGGCGTCCAGCACCTCAACCTCGTGCCACCGGGCCGGCCCTCGACTTGGAGTTCCAGTCTGACATACAGGCAGTACTGTGTGCACCCTGAAATAACCCAGGCAATCTACACATGGTAATGCATGCAAATCAGGCCATAATGACATACTAATGTGGCTGTTTGCCCTCAGAATGCCTAAATAGGCTCATTTACATATACGTTTTTGAAAATGCCAAAGTTCTGTCTTGGCCAAACATGTCTGAACCTTAGCGTGGCTCTACAGTATTTTGCCTGCACTATTGTTTGCAGTTGTTGTGCTCCAATTCCTTGCTAGCGCCCATAGTGGCCACGGAGTTCACCTGTGCCAGACACCATGTCTGTGTGCACTGGGCTGCTATTGCTGTTTGCACTGCCCAGTTGCTATATTCGGAACTATCTTCTTTGCTGGGCTGTCTTACACTGCACTTACAGCCATGTTTGCCCGCCCTTGGTTTGCCCACTATATTCAGCAGTGTTTGCCCCTGGGCTATTCCTTTGAAAACTGAGTGCTATTGGCTTTGGGCTAATTTGCCTACTGGGCAAAACTAATTTTGACCTGGGCAAAGTTTTAAATATTGGGCCCCTGTTCTTTTAAGTGTATTCCAAAATAAAAAATTAAAACTTTGGTATTCAAAATGAAATTCAAGCTCTTGGAACTGGTATTCTGCTCATAATTTTGGGGATACAAGGAATATCAAATGAATACAGAATATGAGCTATGGTTTATCTGTTTCTGTGAGCTTCTTACATAGATACTGACGGCAGATAAGGGACTTTGACCCACATATTATGCCCAACTGCGCATGTAATTTTGCCTCTTCAAGCTTCTCTTGGACTGGGTTTTTCTTCTAAGAAAATAAATGCTAAGCAGATTGGCACTATGTTATACAGCCTCTCACCAATAAGTCTCTGGTTCAAATTCCAATCCAGGTCAGTCATGGCTGACAACAACTGTAACGTATTGTATGAATGTCTCAAAATATTTAGCATGACTTTTTTTGCAGGTGAATCTCTCAATCAATATATTAAGTCCATGAGCGTTTAGCTGCAATCATTTAAACCACAACTGAAACCGCTCAAGGAATACCACACTTTTTTTTTTTTTTAAACCAAGAAAGACATTTTGGCAAGGTTCGTTTCCAGGTGCATCCTGGGAACACAGGCAAATTAAGCGACTTGTCACAGTCACACAGTATGCATGTGCTGTCTGTGGGATTCAAACCCAGTTCTACAGGTATGGAGCTCAGTGCTCTTAACAGCTATGATGCAGTGCCACCCCAGGTAACTTAGCTGCTTGCCCCTTCAAAAAACAATAGCTGCATTTGCCCCCTCCCCCCCCCAATTTACTCTATGTACCAATGAGCACAGAGTAAAAGTCATTCAACAGGAAGGGAACCAAAACTTAGTGGTTAAACGGGCAACTGTTAACACCTTGTAGGTTCTCATATGATGTCACAGAACTCCCTCAGTCTTAAGAATCAGCCTGTTCATGACACTTGGGAGATTATTCTGTCGTCTGATGAGTCTAAGTGCTATACTGCAGTAGTAATAATTTATTTGCTCAGCTTGAAAAATCGTTACAAAATATAAAATGTACAGTAAGAAAAAATTACTCATCATAGTAATGTTTCTTCTCGGGGATATCTCACAAGGCTTCAGTCGATGCATCATTATCCATGGAGATGGATGCCCCCGAGAAAGAAACAATTTTAAGAAATGTATTTAAAATGCTGTTTTGTAAAACTCTGCTCCCACCTTAGTTGCCAGATATGTTGTTATAGCCAGAGTAGAAGGTGGCTATTAATTCTAGCTAAAGGGTTACCAAAAATGTATGTACATGTCAATTCTTGTCCAAAGCAACATCAGTTAAAAACAAACATGTAAATTATAAAATGCAACTATCAAGAAAACACAACCTACAACTGTAATAAAAACTGCAACAGTAATTAATGCCCAAGCCACCGAAGTGCAACAAACCGATTATTGTGAGAACCTATTTTCAGGTTCTGGAAGGGGAGGGCAAGGTGGGAGAGTGAAACCATAGTGAGATCTCTCTGAGAAGAAACATTATTACAGTAATTTTTTCTTTCTTCTAACCTCAGGAATCCCTCACTTATGGTTTCACTCTATGCAAACTATAAAGCAGCACCTTGGGAGGCTGGGTTCAAAGCGCATTTTGGAAAACGGTTCTGCAATACAGCAGTTCCAAAGCTGGCATCCCTTCTGGACTGTATGTCCAAACAATAGTGCTTTTTGAAGGTGTGTAGTGTTTTCTAGGTAGCTGCTTTGCAAATTTCTCATAAAGGAATGCCCTTTGAGGATGCCACAGAAGCAGAGGTGCCCCTTGTGAAGTGCACCCTTGAGCCTCTAAATGGCATTTTCCCTGATTTTTCATAGCAGAATTGGATGCATAAGACTATCCAGCAAGAGGCAGACCTCCTGGAAGCTGGTACCTTTCCATCCCTTACTGCCAACAGCGGTAACCATCTTACACGCAGTGCTCTATATCAAACCTTCCAGGTCCCCAGACGCCGGACCACAATGGGTCAGAGGTCGTTCACGCACAGGGCTCCTCAGTGGTACAATAACCTTAACAAAGAAACACTTACAACTGCGATGCTTGGTACCTTTAAAAGGCAACTCTGACTATTCCTTGGCTCTACCACTCTATGTGACTGCCTCTCCTAAGTAACTGCCTCCTCATTTTACCCTAGTCGAAGTGCAACCTCCCTTAGAGCTCCACTTTTTCAGCACCAATTTCCCCCCCTCACCCCTTAACCCCTCCACATCTCACTGCCTCACCCCCTTCCCCATGGCACTTTCAGATATGGGGCCCTCCAGCCCATCCACCTCGCACTTTTGCCACCCACCTCTACCCGCCGACAATGGCCCTTTAGCCTGCCTACTTCTTCCTGACTCCCTCCTACCCTATACTACCTATATACTGTTCATCCTGAAACTTGTCTGAAGCTGGCTTATGTTGTTTCTCTCCATATTTGGCTGTATAATAAATGCTTAGACATCTTTGTGTTTTTAAGACTGCAGCCATTGTTGATCTTTGTATGTATGTTACCCTACATCCTTTGACGTTGAACCTTTGTAAATGAGAAGTTCCTGCACAAAGGTATTTGTAATCCAAGAGTTCAATAAAAAATAAATAAAGTAAAATCCCAATCTCACCGTAAGTAACAAAAGGTTGCGTGCTTTTGGATTGGACATCTTTTGTCTTATCCATGGATGCTCAGAGCTCGTTTCACGTCAAGGCTGTGCAATGTTTGCTCACCGGGACTAGAATGTTCTGGGTAAAGCATAGGAGGTGTTACTGACTGGTTCAGGTGGAAATCAGACACCACCTTAAGTAAGAATTTCCTACTAGTTCTAAGGACTACCATATCCCGATGAAAGATAATGTAATTTGGGTCTGTGCAAAGGGCTGGCAGTTCACTCACCCACCTAGCAGAGATCATGGCAATTACGACTACGGTTTTCCAGGTGATATACTTTAAGTCAGCAGTGTCCATAGGCTCAAATGGAGCATCCATGAGCTGTGAAAGGCGGACACCGAGAATGGGTCCTTTACCAATGGGTGTAAGTGACTGGGGCCTTTAAAAAACCTTTTTGAATAAAAAGGTTGAGAGGCCAGTGACATTCCCTTGCCTGCGCTATGTAGGCTGACACTGCTGCCAAGTGTACCTTCAGTGCTGATTGCCTCAGGCCTAATGACTGCAGGTGTACCAAATATTCCAAACCCGCAGGCAAACCAGCCTCTGTTGGGATTATTCTTCTGGGGGCATACCAGTAAGAAAACCTATTCCATTTTGAGAAGTATGTTTTCCTGGTTACTGGTTTCCTTGAAATTCTAAGCACCCTCAGAATCTCCTCAGAGATTTAACCTAGAGTATTCTAGTTCCTCAAGAACCCCGCCCTCAGGTGTAGTGTTCTGAGATATGGGAATGTTATCCTGCCTCGAGATATGGTCAGCAGATTGTTACTTGAAAGCAGGCTGACTAGAGGGTTGCTGGACAGGGTCAGCAGAAATGAATACCAGGTATGTCTGGCCCAGTCTGAAGCTATTAGGATCACTGTTGCAGACTCCATCCTGAGTTTCAGGAGAACTTTTTGGATATGTGGAAATGCTGGGAAGGCATACAGGAACTTCCCAGTCAAATCTAAGACTAGGGCATTCTCTGGCAATGTTCTTCTGGCTGGCAGTGTGCAATGAAACTGCTGAAGCTGATAGTTTTCCCTAGAGGTGAACAAGTCTATCTTGGGAGTGCCCCACCTTCTTAACACTGTGGCCAGTACTTGTCTGTTCAGGGTCCATTTGTGATTTTTTCCTGACTGATTCTGCTTAAAGAATCTGCCAGGAAATGTCTGTCTGGCAAATGCACTGTATGGATATCTACTTCCAGAGTGTTTTCCAGCTTCCAGACCTTCACTGCTCCTGTACACAGTTTGAGGATCGTGTGCCTCCCTGCTTGTTTATGTAATACATTGTTGTGATGTTGTCTGTCCTAATTTGGACTGACTGACCCTGTATCCGAGTGGAGAAAAACTACACTGCTAGCAGCACTGCCCTGAACTCTAGGAGGTTGATGTGTTCCAATGACTCTTGTGGGCTCCATGTGCAATTCACTGCGAGATCCTGTAGGTGGGCACCCCACCCCAGGAACGAGGCATCTGTAGTAAGGATTCTTTTTCATGATTGCTGAAGGAAGGAAATGCCTCCTCCAAGGTTACTTTCTTCCTTCCACCATACTAATGATTTTATCAATGGTTCTGTCACTGCTACAAGGTTTGAGAGCAGATCCTACCTTTGAGACTGGTTGTCTCCCACATGACACTGAAATGTCTCTAATTTGGAACCTGGTCCATGGGACACAGTTGTAGATGTGGTCATGTGTCCTAATATTTGTAAGAAGTCCCTTACAGGTCTTGGCTGACCTGTTGTGAAGGACCTGGCTGTTGCTATCAGGGCTGAAAACTCTGCCATGCGGTAGGAAAGGTTTCCCTTGTAAGGTTTTTAGCTCTTCTCCTATGAAATCCAATACTTGAACACGTTCTAGTTGGGACTTCTGCAGGTCTATCAAAAACCCTAACGACTCCAAGGTGTATTTTGCAGTTTGCAAATAGCATCTTGCCTGCTGTTCTGTTTTTCCTGCACTAGTTGGTCATCTAGATAGGGAAAACTACCACACATTTTCTTCGGTGTGCTACCACCACTGCCAAGCACCCTGTGAATACCCTTGGTGCTGAGGTGAGACCAAAGGGAAGAACGGTTTCCTACAGTAGGCTGAACCTCAGATATTTTCTGCGTGATGGCCTGACTGGGATATGAAAATAGGTATTTTCCAGATCCAGTGGTCCCAAACAGTGTCCTGACTGCAATGCACAGCTGGACTTACTCATTGTGACCATCTTGAATTTCTCTTTCTTTATATGTTTCTTCAGAAATCGGAGGTCCAAAATGGGTTGCCACTCTTCATTTTTTCTTGTGGGTGAGGAAGTACCTTGAGAACTGGCCCTTGCCCCACTGAGATGCAGGGACCTTTTCTGCAGCTTCTGCTGTCAGTATTTTTTTTTTCCAGTTCCAGAGATATTGTCTCTGCTGGGGAGTGAACTGGGAAATGTTTGTGTTCCTGCAGTCTTGGAATTGTTTTGAACTGCAGAGACAGTCCCGACCCACTACCTCCAGAACCCATTTGCCTGAGTCTTAATTTACCTATTCCTGAAAGTAGCGAGCCAATCCTCCCCCCACTGGCAATGGGTTGGTGACTTGAATGGAAATGTCAGTGGTATTGTTTTGACTGGGGCTTGGGTGCTGGTGCTGCAGTAGCAGCAGTACACTTTAAGCCCCTTTTCCTCCTGCCTCTGTGGTATCCCCTTTTTGACTGATACTCAAAGGGGGCATATGGAGTAAACTCTTGGGAAGTAAACTCTGCCTCTGCCTCCCCTTTCATAGGGTCTATAGGAGGTAGAAGGCTTTTCTCTCTCATTGTTACTCTTGAAAAGGGGTTTGTAGTCACCCATTTTTTTACTATATGCCTCTGTTTTTTGTCACAAAAAAGAGGATTTCCTTCAAAAGGTAAATCCACAACTTTGGTTTGGGTATCCTGGGAAAGGATGGTAGTCCTTAACCAGGAGAATCTTCTTAAGGACACTACACTACCACATGCAGTGTTCTTAACCAGGAGAATCTTCTTAAGGACACTGCATGTGGTAGAACCCTAGCTTCAGTGTTGTCTCTACAGCATTGTGGAAATATTTGGTGGCGTCCAGGGCTGGTCTTGCAGTGACAACCAAGTCCTGTGGCAAATCACTGTCTGCTCTTTCAGCAAGTGCCAGAATTTTTTTTCACAATGCTTTATGATACTGTGCTAGGTATACAGAATAAGCTGCCTGCCTAATGAGCAGGAAAGCTGTAGCAATCTCTTTTGACCACAGCATCCAATGTTTTTGAGTCCTTTTCTGGAGGCTATGTAGAGAAAGTGACTTTCACTCTCTCACAAGCAGAAGTCTGGACTACATCTTGGTGATCAGGGTGGACATACAGGTGTTCTACCTCCTGCCAGTCCACCTGGTAATCTTTTTATCGATGGCTGCAGCTGAAGTAGGTGCAGACATGACTTTTCATATGTCTTTCCTATGGGACTAGTGTATGGGGACTAGCAACCTCCTCGAGAGAACCATACCCATCAAATCCATAAAAATCATCATTCTCTTCAGCTTCCTGAGGGTGGATACTGAATGTATCAAGCATATGTGTCACAAATAAGGAATAGGAAGTACAGTCCTCATTATGCCCTGGAGGACAGCCAAAATCTTGTTCAGGTGAACCCTATAACTCCATAGAATCACCTTCCTGCTCTTATACATAATATTCTTCCTCCTAGGCAGGTAGATAGGCTGCAACCTGAGCCTTGGAAGAGGGTGGCATTTATATTATTAACATTTCCCATAGCCTGGATAACTTGAAAAAATTGTCACATATTTGATATGTCCCCTGATGAGGGGGCAATTTCTCTTTATCATCTGCCTGCTCCTTTCTCAGTTCTGGAGGAGTGGCAGAGACAGTTTTATTATTTTAAGTTCTCCATGGCAGGCACCATTTCCAGTGCCTGCTCAGAGGCCCTTTCTATTATATTTTTGCCATCAATATATTCAAGGTGCCCCTTTTCAGACACCCTGATATCTGCTCCATCTTTACCATGCCTTTCAGAGAGGTCAGCAGCTTTATCTTTTCTCTTGTCACATTTTACACTTTTTGTTACTGCTATTTAACGTGGGGTGACAGAACTCTTTGACACGTGCTTTCCACAATCATTAGGAACTCCCTCAGGGCCTTTTTTGTTATTTTTTTGGTAACAAGGAGGCAGACAGATGCCATAATGACTCCTAATTTATTTTCCCTTTATTTTGATTTTTTTGGGGGGAGTGGCAAAATAACGTAGAATTCACAAAAAATGAACTTTGTGCTTTGAACACAGTCAATATGACTTACGCTCTTGGCAGTCTGCCTTCGCCAAGAGCTGTAAAACGACTTCTAAAATATTTTAACCTACAAATGTACTAGGACTCTCTCTGTTATGTCACTTAGAAAGATTCTAGTTATAAGTGAAAAACAATTACAGGGAGAAAATTAAAAGTCAAAAACAGCTTAAAAGTAAGAGCCAGACAGTAAAAAATGCCTCTTACCTTGAAGAAAAAAAAAAAAAAAAAAAACTGTCAAAGGTCAAACTATGACTTCCTGTCTAGAAAGCATTTAATTAGGGTAAAAGGACACAGGCTGAAATAGAAAGTAAAAGCAGTTCCATTTCCAAACAGAAAAGTTCAACAAAAACAAGCTACTTGCTCAAAAATGGAAGGTAAGTGGCAAAAATGGCAAATTTAGTAAAAGAAACAGATGAGGTAGCCAAAGTAGGTCTCCGGTTCCCAGGAATCAAAACACAAATTGGACAGGTAATGTAACGAAAACAAAAATACCCTAACAAAAGCACAGTATTAATAGAAACTCTGGGCCCTGGTTACCTGAAGGACCTCCTTACACCTGCTGTCTCAGTCCGCTCTTCCTCTGTGGGCCACCTTGCGATTCCCAGGACGAGGTTAAAAAAAGCTGGCAACACAGCATTTAGTGTCGCCGCTCCCGGCCTGTGGAATTCGCTTTCTCCAGCTGTTAGGGAGGCCCCTTCTGTGGAAGTTTTTAAAGCCCGCCTCAAGGCCTTCTTATATAATCAGGCCTTCCCAGACTATCTTATAGTCCTTGCGTAAGGTTAGATTAGTTTTGGTTTTCTAAGTAGTAGCTGTCATTTTTAGGGTATTATTTTAATTTTGTTTAATTGTTGAATTACTGTATGTTTATGTTTAACCGTATGTTACTATGTATTTATTATGTGTAGTATGTATTTTTATTATGTTTGGCATCCAGAGCCTCCAGGATGGGCATCTTCTAAATAAAATTTGCCTTGCCTAGAAAAAGCTTGACATAAAAAAAAAAAAAAAAAAATATACTGATTACTTTTAGTATTTTAAAACCAATAACACAGCCGGCCAAGTAGTGCCAAGGGTTGAGGCGCTGGATGCCACACCTCGCTCCACGCTGGCTAACAGTGTTCAGAAACGTGCGCTGGTCACCAGCAGTCGGCCGGGGGGGGGGGACTGAGTGTCCGAGGAACTACTCCTCTCCCAGGTGGGTGAGTTGCCACTCCCTTAACGACTGTCCCCAGGTGGAGGCCTGAGGGGTAGTGCAGGATGGGGGAGCAACACGAAGGGAGGGTGTTGCAGGCAGCAGTGTGCACATGTCTTTACACGCGCGCATGCATGCCTGCAGTGGAGGGAGAGGGGAAAAAAAGTGGAAAATAGAGCTGGCAGGCTCCATGATGTACCAGGCATGCCCTTGTAACAGCCTCCCCAACATCTAGAGTGGGCTGGGGGGGAGGAAGCCAGCACTCCTCTCTCTGGCCCTGCCATGGGGGGTAATTCATGGGGGAACTACCGGAAACAAGGCTGAATTGAGGGCAGCTAGGCTTGGAGGATGAACCCTCTGAAAGAAGAGTCAGAGCTGCCTACCAGCTTCGCTGATGTGGAGAAAAAAGTGTAAATAAAATAAAAAAAAAAAAAAAACTAATACAGTACAAGCCACTTAATCGGGACGTGGTTAATGGGGACGTTTGCTTTATCAGGACATCCCCCCAGGAACCGATTAAGAGGCCAAGTGTTCCTGTAGGCAGTGTTTCTGCTTAAAGGAGATGGGGGTGCCATTTAATTGGGACGATTTTGAACCATCCTGTCCCACAATAGCTGTGGCTAATCCTCACTAATCCCCATTCACACCTGCTTAACACGCTCTGGCGAAGTCCAAAATGTTTGTCACCTAATTAACACCCTGATCTCCCAGAGCTGGCTGAATGAAAACACAGACTTAATGCAGCTCCCGAAACAGGCCCGCTGCTTCTGTGGAGAGACAGGTTAGAAAGATGCGAGTTGAAACAGAACCTCTGCTTTGCATCATGGCTTTGCGGCGTGGAGAGAGAGAAACAGAACCTCTGCTGTGTGTCATGGCTTTGTGGCATGGAGAAAGGCCTTTTTTTTTTTCTCAAGTCAGCAGACTTACTGCAGCTCCCGAAACAGGCCCACTGCTTCTGTGGAGAGGCTGGCATGGACAGAGAGAGGTTAGAGTTAGAATTGCAGTAAAGCTAGAGTACAGTCCCCCAAAGCACATTCTCCTCCACAGCTCCGCTTAGCTTGGAGTCCACCCCCAACAGCTTCAGTACAGCTCCGATCTCCACTGTGCCTGAAACTGATGCCGTGAGAGAGGTTAAGCAACATAAAGATGCTTAAAAGAGAGGTAATCACAACATAAAAGTCTGTGTGTATTGTGTGGTTCGGGCGCACTGTAGAAATCTAGGAGAGCTGGCGACATTAAAAAAAAAAACACTTCTTTTAACAGGGACAATCGCTTAAACGGGACGAATAGGTCGCCACACAGCCATCCCGTTTAAGCGGCTTCTACTGTAACACGACTGGAGCTATAGTGATGGTGACCTTTCTCTCTCTGACTGGAGAAACAAATCTGACAACTGCCAGGGTAGAAGGCGAGAGAAGAGTTTTTCAAAAATACATTCCATTTCTAAGTTCAATTCTTAGAATTTGTTTTTCTCTGGAGCATTCATCTTTATAAAGAATGATGCATAGAGTGAAACTGTAAGTGAGGGATTCCTGTGGGGTTAGAAATTGTTAAAACATTCATACATGACAAATTATTCATAACTGCTTGCATTTAGTAACTTGCCATCATCTCACATACTGTCGCTTCTGGAGTGTCAGGGCTTGTACAAACTGTACATATTTTTATGAATAGTTCTTCTTCAGACCCAAATAACAATTAGTTTATTTGGAAGGTCCAATTGTAGAAATGAAAGGAAAAGTGTGACTCCTACCAGGATTCAAACCCAGGAGGATCTAGGAGGGAGGAGGATCTATAAAGCTGGTCAAGTGAAAGGAAAGCCACCTTCTCCTACGTTTATCATATCTGGTACAAAAAATGATGGTGTGTGTGTCTTCATGACACTGATCTACATCCGCATAATGTAGCCTCATTAACCTGAGACTTTCCTTCATAATGTGCTCTGAGAAGGCTAGAATCAAAAGTCTGGAACGTTGCCGGCCCAGTGGCACTGAAGACTGAGGTGCTGGATGCCACACCTGGCTCCACGCCAGCGACCTCGGGTTGCCGGGGGTCAGCAGGGGAGGGAGATGAGCGAGCATTCAATGGACTGCTCTCCTCTCCTGGGGAGAGTTGTCATCCCACTCCTTGGCTGTCCCTAGTGGTGGCCGGAGGGCAGGGCTGGAGGCTGGAAGACACAGGAGCATGGAGATGTGACGTGTGTGTGCCTCCACACACGCACGTTCACGCCACGAGGGGGGGGGGTGTATGGAAGAAAACAAGAAAAGGAGCTGGCAGGCCCCATGACACTGTGGCCCCGTACCTGACTGGTGCCCCTGGATAGCTGGATTGTGCTTCCGTGTGGGGGGGGGGACCTCCCCCTCCGGTACTGCCATGGAGGAAAATCCATGTAGGAATACAAGGAGGAGCTTGGAGTCGAGGAAGCGGAGCGGCAGAAGAGGAACTGAGCCCTCTGAGGGGGGCCGTAGCCTGCCTGCCAGTCCTGAAAGAAAAAAGCAATATGGAAAAAAAAAGTTTGGAACTTAAATTTTGTATACACCAATCTTAGTTTATGATATGTTAGAACAGTTAAATATGGATCAAAATATGATTTCTCTTCATTTTGACTAACCAAAGGCTACATTTTGAGTTAGCCAACTCATTCAAATCTTTGCATTTCCATATTTCATCTAATTTTGACAATACAACCTTCCTATATCCATTGTTAATTGCAATAGCTTTTTCAGAAAGGGTAACAAATTGTTCAGCTTAACTTCAGATGGAACTGCTCCAGATCAGCTAACCATCCTGGGTTCAACTGTTTTATTGTTTTAAAATGTTGCTATATTTACTGTAAAGTGCACAGAGTCAAAACTGAGAAATGTGCTCTATCAAATAAAGTTCTGATTGATTGATCAAGCCTCTGTGTTTCATGTCTAACATCTCCCTATATGCTATTCTTGGTAAGCGTAGGTCTTCCATATTTTGTAATCTCAACCAATATGAAAATATCCTTGTTCGTGCATGTACCTCCACAGAGGGCTGATCCAGCTCTGCCCTGGCTGCACGCCCTAGAATCCCGATTGGAAAACCTAATAATACAGTATGTCAATTAAAGCTACTTCTTCCATGCTACTATAACTGCTCAGCTCAAATTTATTTGTCAGCACGTTACCTGATGTGCAGTCTATTTGGGGATTTGTAATTTGACGCGTTGCACATGATTGCTAATATCCAGGCTGCAGAGGTGTTTTTTGTTCCCCTGGTGTGGATTTGTCTGTAATGAACACAGGAAGTGTGATTGTCTGGTCCAAGTGGAATTAGGACACCATTTTGGGAAGGAATTTCCTGTTACTTCTCAAGACTATCTTGTCTACAGTATGTGAAATATGATGTAATTAGGATTTGTAGAGAGGGCCTGAAATCTGGCTACCCTTCTAGCAGATGTGATAGCCACCAGGAAAACTGTTTTCTATATGACATACTGAAGATCAGTAGTTGCCATAGGCTCAATAGAAGCCCCATCAGCTGCGATATATACAGGTTACTCACCTGTAACAGGAGTTCCAGGAATGGTGTATGTTGTTCATCCACACTGTCTGGCAGGTTCCTTGCCGCTTTAAATCTTGCCGGAAGGTCTTCAAGCTGGCTCCTCCCACCCACCCGGGTGGTAAAACTCTCGTCTCTGCCCCATGACACCAGATCTAGCCCGCTGGAAGCCAGGTTGTGCTTCAGCCGGAAGGTTGGTGGGTGTAGGATGAACAACATATACCATTCCTAGAACTCCTGTTACATGTGAGTAACCTGTATTTCTAGGACATGGATATGTTGTTCATCCACACTGTCTGGCAGACTCTAGCAGTTCTCGGGAGGAGGGAGGCAAAGCGCACACCCCCTACTTAAGGAATAATGACTGGAGAACCGAGGCCCCAAAACCAGCATCCCGACGTGACTCAAGGTCGATGTGGTAATGGGTAATGAAGGTGTGTGCTGACTTCCAGGTAGCGGCCCTGCAGATTTCCTGGATAGGGACGTCCCTAGAGGCAGCCACCGATGCAGCGGTATGGTGGGTAGAATGAGCTCTTATCCCTCTGGGAGGCTCCATGCCCGCCGACCTATAGCAGAGATCTATGCAGGAGGTGACCCACTTGCCTATCGTCTGCTTGGCTGCAGGTCTGCCAGGTGCGGCTTCAGCGTAGGTGACAAAAAGCTGACGAACCTCTCTCCCCCAAACTTCAGCCGTCCATTCCTTATAATAAGCGAGCGCTCTTCTAGGGTCCAGAGTATGGAGCCTATAATCGGCCTCCGAGGTGTGATTGGGATAGAACACCGGCAGAGTCAACACCTCATTAAGGTGAAACTCAGACACCACCTTTGGAAGGAATTTCAGGTGGGGGCGCAGGACAACCTTGTCCCTGTGGAAGACCAGATAAGGAGACTCGATGGAAAGCGCCTGGAGCTCTCCCATCCTTCTGGCTGACGTGCTAGCCACCAAGAAGGCGGTCTTCCACGACAGGTGAGAGATGCCACACCTGTGCATCGGTTCGAATGACTTGCCCATGAGCTTAGCCAATATACCAGCAGTAGATCCCACGGAGGTGGAGGTTCTCGCACCGGAGGGGGTATGTGATCAAGGCCTTAAGCGCCCGGCCACCTTCTCCTGCGCCACCGACTGCTTCCCAGCCCACGCCCGGTAAGCAGAGATGGCTGCCAGATGCACCTCAAGGGTCATCGACCGAATCCCAAGCTGAGAAAGGGACCACAGGTAGTCCAGAATGCTTGCCAAGGAGCAGGAGGAAGGGTCCAGGCCCTTGCCCTGACACCAAATGGAGAATCTCTTCCATTTAAAGGCATAGCATTTTCTGGTCGACTCCTTACGGGAAGCTTCAATGACGTTGAGGACCTTGTCGGAAAGACCCAAGGCCTGGAACTCTAGCCGCTCAGGAACCAGGCCATCAGGTGCAGGGACTGAAGGTCCGGATGGAATACCTTCCCCTGATTGACTGAGATCAGGTCCAGGCAGGCTGGAAGCCGCCTCGGGAGCCTGGAGCTGAGACTGAGGAGATCTGGGTACCAGAACTGGTGGGGCCAGTCTGGGGCTACCAGAATCACCTGCGCCTTGCCCCTCCTCGCTTTGAGAAGCACCTTGTGGATCAAGGGAAATGGGGGAAAGGCATAGAAGAGGCCTGGGGTCCACGGCCTCGAGAAGGCATCCCTCTGCAGCGAGCCCTGCTGAGGGGGGCAGGCATGAAACAGCCTCAACTTCGCATTCTCCCTGGAGGCAAACGGGTCCACCTGAGGCATGCCCCAGTGGGAGAACAGATCTTGTACTACCTCCGGCAGGAGAGACCACTCGTGGGACGCAGCTCCTAACCGGCTTAGGGCATCGGCCAGAATGTTGGAGGCTCCTGCCACATGGACGGCAAGGAGATCCGCCTCCAGGCTGCACACGAGGGACCAAATGCGGAGAGCTTCCCTGCACAGGGGCCTGGACGCGTCCCACCCTGGCGGTTCAGGTAGTATACATGGTCGTGGTATTGTCCTTCTGGACCTGGACCACTTGACCCCGTACAAACAGAGCGAAGGTGGTGAGGGCTAGATGAACCGCTCGAAGCTCCAGCAGGTTGATGTGGCATCAGGACTCCCGAAGGGACCAGAGGCCGTACGCTCTGTGCTCCCCCAGATGGGCACCCCAACCCATCAAAGAGGCATCGGTCGATAGAGAGAGACCGTCGGCTTGGGGCGGACAAACAGGATGCCCTCCTGCAGATAAGCTGGAACGATCCACCACTGGAGAGCGTTCCACATCTCCTGGGTCACTGTCACTGGCTGATCCAAAGGACTGGAGCGCTGTGACCACTGGCTGGCCAGTCCCCATTGTAGGGGATGCATGTGCCAACGGGCCCAACAGACCACGCTTTGTGCAGGCCGCCATGAGGCCCAGGAGGCACAGGAAGTCTCGGGCAGGGCGCAATTGCCCAACCTGAAATGACTGGGCAAAGGAGAAAAGAACCTCGTCCCTGTCCTCCGGGAGCCGTGCTCTGGCTCGCAAAGAGTCGAGCTCTGCCCCGATTAATTGGATCACCTGCTGTGGCACGAGTTCCGACTTGGCCTCATTGATAAGGAGGCCAACCTGAGAGCAAACCTGGAGGGCCAGATCCCTGGACCTCTCCACCTCCATTCTGGAGGAGGCCGCAATCAGCCAGTCGTCCAGGTAGGGGTACACCCGGACCCTTCGGCACCGCAGGAATGCTGTCACCACTGCCATGCATTTGGTGAAGACCCTGGGAGCTAGAGAAAGGCTGAAGGGCATGGCCCGGAACTCACAGAGGGACCCCTCTACTCTGAAGCGGAGGAATCGCTGGTGGGACGGACAGATTGGGTCGTGAAAGAATGCGTCCTGGAGGTCCAGAGAAAAGAACCACACACTTCGTTCCAAGGATGGAATGATCTGAGCCAGAGTGACCATCCTGAAGGTTCGAGACCTTAGGAACCTGTTCAGGTCATGCAGGTCTAGAATGGGGTGCCAGCCCCCTGTCCGTTTCGGGACCAGGAAGTACCTGGCCACAAACCCTGGGTCTGGTGGAGGATCCGCCACCTTCCTGATCACCTCCTTTTCAAGGAGCAGGGCAATGTTGGCAAGCCGGGCCAACAGAGAGGCTGCAGACCCGTGACCCCATTAAGTGCTTGGCGGAAGGAAGCGAGCCTGCTCGAACTCCAGATGCAGACCCTTTCCTACCACCTCCAACACCCAATGGTCCATGGTAACAGCAGACCAGGCAGAAAGGAAGTGGTGGAGCCGTCCCCCCACGGGGGGAACCAGGGGGAAGCGACGAGGTTGGGGTGACACCCCTCAACCCATCACTGGGCAGGCTTGGAGGAAGGACCGGCCGAGGGACCTCCTGGGCCTTCTCCTCCCGGCTTCCTGTTAGAGGAAGCCGCAGGCTTGGCTTTAGGGTACCAGTTGCAAGCCTGCTGGTCCTGATGCTGGTGTTACTGGGACGGACGTGCCGCAGGGGCAGAAGGGCAAAAGGACTTATGTTGCTGTCGACGGCCTTTTCCTTCTGAGCAGATGTGACCGAGTCCAAGGTGGCATTGGACTTTTCGATCCTCTGGAGATGGCCTTCCACTCCAGGGCCGAACAGGTCAGTCCCCAAGAAGAGGACATCTGCCAACTTGTGCTGGGTATCCGCCATAAAGGTGGATATCCTCAGCCAGGCTCTGCGGCGCATGGCCACTGCGGCCGCCAGTGACCAGGCACAGGAGTCTCCGATATCAAGAGCCATTTGGAGCAGCTGTTTCTTCACTGCCCTTCCCTGATCCCACACCTGCTTGACCGTAGTCTGCAGATCAGCCAGGAGATGAGGGATCATCTCATCCAGGGAGCCCATGAGGGTGTGGGAGAAGTGCGCCATCAGTATGGCCGAACTGGCCTGACGGAGGCCGAGGGAGGACGTAGCGTATATCTTGCACCCGGCATAGTCCAGCTTTTTGGACTCCTTGTCGGGAGGCTTGTCCACATCCCTAGCGTTCCCAGAACGCCAGAAAACACTATCAGTGACCAACCCCTCCGCTGAGGGGTGTTCCGAGAAACCGGACAAAGAGCCGGTAGGGACCGCATACTTCCTGGCTATCCTGGCCGAAGGCGCAGGACAGGAAGCCGGCCGCTGCCATAGTTCCAAGGCTGGGCCAACAATGGCTTCAGCCACCGGAAAGGTCTCCGTGGGAGAATCCCCTCGGTCCAGTATCTCCGTGAGGGGATACTTGGCCCACTTGGATACGGGCTCGAGCTGCATCCCGATGGACTCCGAGATGAGCTGAAGCAGACCCATGAACGATGATGGGCTCTCGTCCATCGACTGTCCCCCAGAGGACTCCAGGTCAAGGGGCCTGGAAAACAGGGAGGAGTCATCGTCAGACTCCAAGGAGTCTGAGAAGAGCTGCCTAGGGCCTGTGCCACCATCCACCTGCTGAGGACAGTCAGGAGTGAGGGTGACCGACAACCGGTGGGGCAGACCCTGACCCGACCGAGAATCCTTGGTTGGAGTCCCCAATTTCGGTTGTGGAGGTGGAGGTTCCACCACAATCTGTGGGGCAGCTGGTTTCGGCCGAACAACCAGCCCAGGCAGTGACAGCCACTTAATGGCTGGGGAAGGCGATGGTGTCGGCTTGTTCCCGGACAGAAGGAGCTGCTGCCACATTAAGTCCTCGTAGCGTCGACGCAATTTGTGCTGAAGCCTCTCCTCTTCCGAGGATGAGCGGTGCCGCTGCTTTCCTTGGTGCCGAGACCCGAGACCGCCCCGGTGTCAGCCGGGATCGGCTGGACCGAGCGAGGTCCGAGACCAAGACCATCGGTGTTTCCGAGGGTGGTCTGGGAGGAGCGGGAAACCCGCCTCCCTCGGCTTGGGAGCCTTGACCGAGGACTCTGGCACAGGAGGTGCAGGCAAGTCCTTGGTTTCCACCGGGGGAACCGGTGATGAAGGGTTTTCGGCTTCACCAGTCGACAGCCCGTCCGACGGGTCAAGAAAAATCTCGACCGCGTCAACGGGTGTCTCGGCCAGCTGACCTGATGGGGACACCGTAAAGCCAGCGGCCTTAGCCGCAACCTCGACCGAAGTCGAGTGTCGACTGTCCGGGGAAGGGGACTTCTCCCGGTGGCCCCTCACCCTTTGTGGAGAGGGACTGGCAAAGCTCTTTAAAAGAAGCTGTGTAGGAGGATCCCAAAGAGAGTGGGATAAATGCAGTGACCGATGTAGATGAAGATGCGGCCTGGGCCGCCTCCTCCTCGAGGGCGATCATCTGCTCAAGTTGCTCAGCCGAGCCAGCCGCCGCGGAAACTGCCCAACGTGCCTCCTTGGACTTCACCGGTGGATAACGTTTCTCGGGGCACTCAAGTTGGAGCTGGGAAGCATGCTCTTCAAGGGCGTTAGCCGAAAAAGACTTGCACAACTCGCAGGCCTGCGGGTTGTGGGCAAGTCCGAGGCAGTAGACTCACATGGAGTTCGGATCGGTCCTGGACATCTTCTACCCGCATGGGCACTGCCGAAAACCAGGAGTCAATTTTTCCATCACAGCCGCGAAGGAAGTAGACTGAAGTCTGGAAAACTTTAAAATTATTTTCGGGTAAACCGAAGAGTTAGGATCCAGTCTAGACAAAGCGTTAAGGAGGGAACCTGAGCTTCCAAGCGGTAAGGAAGATCTGGAGTCATGGGGCGGAGCCAAGAGTTTTACCACCCGGGTGGGTGGGAGGAGCCAGCTTGAAGACCTTCCGGCAAGATTTAAAGTGGTAAGGAACCTGTCAGACAGTGTGGATGAACAACATATCCATGTCCCTAGAAACAAAGATTCAGGTCCCATGGGAGGGACTGGATCCCTAAAAAGGAGGTTTCAGGTGCAATAGGCCTTTAAAGAACCTTTTAAAATTAGCATGTGGGGCTAGGGGCTTATCTTTGCTGGTTGAAGTATATGCTGACAATGCCACTAGATGCACTTTCAGGGTTGAGATCCAAAGACCAGGTGACTCAAGGTGGACTGAAAAATACAACACAGGGCACAAGTTCACCTGGAAAGGATTGAGCTGTCTGGAAGAACACCATATTGAAAACCTTTTCCATACTGAAGTGTAGGTTTTCCTGGTTGCCGATTTTCTGGAAGCATTGAGAACCTGCAAAACAACATCCAAGAGGTATAGCCTAGAGAACTCTAGCTCTTCAGGAACCAGGCCCTGAGGCACAGGGTTCTCAGGTCTGGAAATGTTATCCTGCCCTGAGACAATGTCAGCAGGTTGTGTCTCAGGGGAAGGATGACTGGAGGTTTACTGAAAATGGACAGGAGCAGAGAGTACCAGGTCTGCCCGGCCCAGTCTGGAGCAATTAGGATCATTGTTGCAGGTTCTCTTAGTTTCAGCAGTACTCTCAGTAAGAGCTGAAATGGGGAAATGAATACAGGAATTTCACTGTCCAGTCCAGGACCAGGGGATCCTCTGGGATTGACCCCATGGAAGGGGGTCTACAGCAGAAAGCGAGGAGTTGGTAGTTCTCCGAGGAGGCAAACAGGTCCATCTCTGGTGTGCCCCACCTCCTGAACACTGCAGAAAGCACTTGCTTGTTCAGTGTCCATTTGTGATTTACTTAGTTGATTCTGCTGAAGGAATCTGCGAGAACATAGTCTTTCCCTTGTTGGTGCTCTGCAGCCAGGCTCCAGATCTTCACTGCTTCTGTGAATGGCTGGGAAGATGTTGTCCCTCCCTATTTGTTGATATAATACATGGCAGTGGTGTTGTCTGTCCTGATCGGGACTGACTAACCCCTGATGCAAGAGGAAAAGGCCTGCACTGCCAGGTAAACAGCCCGGAGTTCCAGAAAGTTTATGTGCTCTTGAGACTCCAGTGGGGACCATACCCTGCTAATACTGAGATCCTCCAGATGGGTCCCCAGCCCAGGAGGGAGGCACCTGTAATGAGCACAACTGTGAGGGATTACTGAAGGAAGGGAACCCCTATCCTGAGGTTTTTTTCATCCACCAGAATGGACAGACAGGCATACTGTCACTGGACTCAGCTTTGATAGGGGATCCAACTTTTGGAACCAATAAGCCCCCAGGTGGCACTGGATGCCCCTCATTTGTAATCTGGCACCTGGTACAACTGCTGTGGAGGATGCCATGTGCCCTAATAACTGAAGCAAATCCCTTGCAGGTCTGGGCTGTCCTGATTTAAAACACTGCAAGTCTTATTAGGCTTACTACTTTCTCCCAAGGGAGGAATGCCTTTCCCTGACAGGTATCCAGTTCTGCTCCAGTGAAGTCCAGCACCTGAACAGGGTCTGTCTGGGACTTTGGGACATTCATCAGGAACCCCAGATCCTCCAGAGTACACTTGGTGAGCAAGGCAGAGGCCCTGGCCTCCTGCTGAGACTTCCCTGAGACTAACCAGTCATCCAGGTGGGGGAAAACCACTACCTCCTGCCTTCTCAGATGTGCCACTATAGCTAGGCACTTTGTGAGAACTCTTGGAGCCAAGTAAAGGTTGAAGAGAAGGGCTGTGAACTGATAATGGCAGTTCCCTAATCTGAATCCGAGGTACTTTCTGTGTGAGGGTCTTACTAGAATGTGAAAGTAAGCGTCTTTCAGGTCCAGTGACCCCAACCAATGTCCTTGCTGCAGTGATGGTATTACTGTTCTCAGTGTTACCATCTTGAACCTTTTTAAGAGTTCGTTCAAAAACCTTAGGTCTAAAATGGGTCTCCACTCTCCATTCTGGGTCAGAAAATATCTTGGGTAGAGACCTTTCCCCACTGGGAAGGGGGAACTCTCTCCACTGCATTTGCTTGTAGCAGCTTCTTAACCTCCAACTCCAGCATGAGTTTTTCTGCTGGCGTACAATGTAGGAAGGCTCTATGTATCTGCAGTTTTGAGAGTTTTCTGAACTGCAGAGGGACCCCTGGCTCACTATCTCCAGGACCCACCTGTCTATTGTAATACCTTCCCAAGCTTGAAGACAGAGTCAGTTCTCTACCCACTGGCAATGGCTGGGCGACCCGGGCAGACATGCAGGGGTTCTGTTTTGCCTGGGCCTTGAGGTTTGGAGTGGCGTCTTCATGCTCGGCACCCCTTCTGCCCCTACCTCTGAAAAAGCTCCTCTTTTGAGGCAGAGTCAAAGGTCAGAAAAGCCCAGAGATAATGTCCTCGGCCCTTACCTCCTCTTTAATAAGGCCTCTGGGAAGTGAAGGCCTTTTTCTCAGTGTTGCTTTTGTAGGTGGTTTTATACTCATCCACCTTTTTCATGTAAGCCTCTGTTTTGCTGCCAAATAAGGACTTCCCTTCCTGGGGGAAATCAATGGTCTTCATCAGAGTGTCCTGGGAGATGTCTGTAGTCCTAAGCCACGCAAATCTCCGAAAGGACACTGAATGTGCCATGACCCTGGAAGCAGCATCACTGGCATCCACGGCCATATGAAACTGGTACTTGGTGACATCCATGGCAGCTTTTGCCGTGTCTGCCAAATCCCGAGCCAAGTCACCAGCCGAGTTCTTGCTCATGGCCGTGACTGAGCTCTACAGTGCCTTCTGGTACTGAGCTGTGTTGGCCATGTATTTAGCCTGCCTCAGCAGCAGAGAAATGGAAGTATAGACTTTTTTTGCCCAAACTATCCAATTTTCTACAGTCCCTTTCAGAGGGCTAAGAAGAGAGGGAGTACCTTGGCCTTGTCACAGGCGACAGTCTATACCACTCCCTCATGGTCAGGGTAAGTGTACAGACAGTCTTCACCTTGTCTATCCACCTGGTATTTCCTTTTGATTTTCTTATCAATGCTAGCAGTAGAGGTGGGAGCTGCTAGCACATTCCAGGTGGCTTTCTTAAGGGACTTGTGGATGAGCAAGGACACCTTTGTAGAGGGAAGGCCCATCATGTCCAAAAATTAAACCTCATCCTCTGCTGTCTCTTGAGTGGCAAGGTTGACTGTACTAGCCATTTGCCTCACAAAGGAATAGATGAATACAAAATCTTCTGAGGCCTAAGAAGGGGAATAGAACTCCTGCTCAGGGGAACTGTCAGGCTCTATAGAATCCCCTTCCTCAGCTCGGCCTTCTCCGCCACAGGTATCACTATAGGTACTGAAGCCTGGGAGAGAAGGCATGGCCATGCAGGCTCCCATAGCCTGGAAAGCTTTCAATGCTCTCGTCATGTCCTCGACTGAGGGCATCTTAATTGTTTCAACTGGCATCTCCTTTGCTTCTTCAGCAGAAGGGGCAGTGACATGTTTTTCCTTTTGCTTTTTTTGGCAGGCACAGGGGTCGATGTCTACTCAAAGGCCTTTTTGGACTTGCCAGATTCAGAGTTCTCCCTCTCAGACACCCCGACATCTGCACCATCTTTAGCAGACTTGTCTTTCTGCTTAGCAGGAAGAGCTGGACTCTCCTCATAGCTAGGCTAAGATGAGGAGACAGACTGTGAAGCATTTAGTTCTTCAAGTTTTAAGGCCCTCTTTTTAACAGTTTTGTGGCAAAACTTGATACACAGCTCACAAGAGTTAGTATCGTGATCAGGACCCAGGCACTTATAATATAACTTGTGGCTATCTGCCTTAGTCAGGAGTTTTCAACAGTTTGTACATAGCTTAAAACCTGTGGGTCATGTTTCTTTCTTAGCTTGTCAGACATACCAATTATTGACAGCCAGGTAAAGAAAAACAGTTCCAAGGACAAAACATACTAATAGTGGTTCAATTTCCAAAGTAATAAGTAGACTGGAAAAAAAAAAAGCCAATGTCAAAATAGCAATATATATACAAGAAAAATGCCTCAGGTTTTTACAATGGAACTGGGACATAAAAACAAGGAACCACAAAGCAGTTTTTTAAAATGGTGAAACGCTAAACAAATAAAGCAGTAAAACTTATTTTTTCTTTAATAAATCAATGTGGTTCCCAAAAAGCAGGAACCACGCCATAAGGACCCTTCTGTGGTTCCCTAAATCTGCTGGAAAAGGCAGGGGTAAGCGTGACTACGCAGCAGACTTTTGAATGCAATTCAGGCTTGCAGCCTTCCACCAAGTGTCTCACAGTCAGACCACCTCATCCTACTTCCTAAATTCTGCCCCCCCAAACCTCACCTCCCTGACAAAACCACTCCAGGCTGCTCCTCATCCCATTTCCCTCATCTCCCTGACAAAGCCACTTCAAGGCTGCAACCTTTTTTTGATATGCACTTCTGCGAACCTAATGTGTCCCCCTTCTTTCCCATATATCCCTTATCTCTATTTCACCTCACCCTCATTCCTACTTCCTCTAAATGCTACCCACCTCCACACCTCAATCCCCTATCCAATCTGTGTTGGTTTATTGATTCAGCTCTACTATAATTAGCAAGTGTAACCTACTGTACTATGTATTTTATCCCATTGTGATTTCTTGATTGTATCCTACGTCTTGTCCTTTGTTATATTATGACTTGGAACCTTTGTAAACGAGCTACTGAGCTCAATGGTATTAATCTGAAACTAAAATAAATAAATTGTAAGATTCTCTAATGAGCATAAAATTCTTAAAGCTCAGAAGCAGCTTATGTAGGGGGAATGTCTGCAGTTGTTAGGCATAAGTCAGGAACTCATGAGGTTTGAACCAACTCCACTTCAGCAACATGATGCCGCATTACCCCGGAGTCGGTCCCTCTCCTGCCACCGTGAATGTTATCAGAAGGGGATCCAATGTCACAGCCAGCACCAACCCACTCACCAACACCGCGAATGGTGCCAGCAGCTGGGGAGGCACTAGGCCACGACACTGGGATGTCCACCGAGGAAGATAGAGCATACAGTTTCAGCCTCACCACCAGGGATGTCTGCTGCCCAGGGCAGACAGACTTGGGGGGGGGGTTGTAGCTGGCTGCCCAGGCCAGAAACCGCCAGCTCTCTATCAGACCCACCCACCAGAGCCTTTGATACCTTGGCAGGATAAGGTCGAGGAGGACCATGTGCTTCCCCGGAACCAGAGGTCTCCAGAAAGGGGCCCAGGGGCAAGGCCCGGAGACCTTACCTTGGCCTCACGAGTGTGACACCTGCCTCAGAAGGTGGGTATTAGCCAACCCCACCTCATCGCACAGAGCTCTAAGGTGTGGCAGTCAATGGAGAAGCAGGTGTTGCACTCATTCATGTTGTGATCTGGGTCAAGGCAGACTATTCAGGTTTCAGGACCCTTCTCCCACAGGGGCACCGACACATGATGGGGCAAACAAGGTTTCTTCTTAGCCCCCTTCTTGTCTGGTTTCAGCACCATCAAAAAATAAAACAGGAGAAAAGAAACCATATTGCATAGTGAACATAGTGACGCAGTTGTGAATTCAGCAAAAGGTACTGCTGCTCCCCCAGTGTGCACTCGATGGTGGGACGAACAAAACTGAGACGCTGAGGGAGCCAGCAACAGTTATTGGCTGGTGCATGTGGCACCATTGTGGGGTGCACAGGCATTGTCAGTACCCAAAGATGGGTCCCTCCCTGCAAAAAATGTGCTCCTGCAGGGTCCTAGTGCCTCCAGATCTATAAGTAGGAATCAATGGTGAAGACAGATTCCTGGAAGACATGGAGATGTAGCAGGTAGAGCAAATCCGTTAGCATGAAAGAAAAATTTCATTTAGGGGTGCTGAAAGATTTTTTTTTGTCTCATTTCTCCAGGAGATGGAGATGTGACAATTTGCAATGTATTTTGTGTGTGTGTGTGTGTGTGTGTGTGTGTGTGTGTGTTTTAATTATCTATGCCTCTACACAATATTTCAGCTGAGATAGGAGGTCTGGTAGAAACTGAAAATCACATTCTTCTGTAGTCCATGCCTCGAAGCACTCACTACTCATGTATACCTCTGGGAGGACTACAACAATCGAGAAATAAAGTCATTTACTAAACAACATACAGTGCCATTTGGGGGTATGTGAATTTTTGTGCAAGCAATCCTTGGCCCTGTCTTGTAAGATCCTTTGTGCTGGGTAAACTTCAAAGGGATAGGACCCTTTTCATCTAAAAGGGCTATGTTTTGTCCGTAAACACATGGCTGGTCCAACAAGATGGTATCCTGTCATGTAGCCAGCCAGGATAACAAAAGGACCGAGCTCTAATAAGCAAAACCAGTCTGGACCAGTATGGGGAAAAAAGTGGTACCCAGAGATTAAAGGCAGAGACAGGGTACGATATCGGAGAGGCCTATCCAGTTATGCAGGGATAAAGGGACAGGCAGCGGAAGGTACTTCTGTTTATGTTTACAATGAGAATTCAGTTGTATTGGGATTCTGAAAAAGTAACATCATGGATTTGAGTCTGCCATAACTCACCAGTTCCCAGCTGGGAGTAAGCTTCTTCTACTCTACTTAGGGACTCAGATAGTTCTGAGTTAGGTTTTTCCTGTGTGATCTACTGTATATCTTTCTCACATAGTTTTTTTCTCTGTAGAAACACTACATTATCCATTGTCTTTATTGTGTATTATCCTGCAACATGTAAAGATAGTAGAGTACTAAATGTTCATTTTATAAACTTCATGCTTTCTGTGACTGGGTTATGGATAACTAATGGTAAATTGTAAAGTCTGTGATCCATTTCCAAAGAGACAGGCTACAAAGTTACCATATCTAAAGCAAAGTGTTCCCAGCTGTGACAAGAGGGGTGGGTCATTTGCCCACTGGGAAAGAGCACTGTACTGTGTGAGCAGTGGCGCTAGTCCGATTCAGACCTAGAGATAACCCAAGTGAGACTGCAGCTGGGTGATGGCAGCATACCAAGGTAGCCTTTCAGGCATCTGAAGGGTTGTGAAAAATTACAGCAGTGCAGACTGAGTTCTGGGAGAGAATTAGTTTGTGACAGTTGTATTTATGCAAAATAGGTTTGAGCACAACACAATAGTCACAAGTAGAGTGTCCTTCCCCGAAACCAGCTTAAACCTATAGCACCTGCTATTCCCAGATGGTCTCCCATCCAAGTACTAACCAGGCCCGACCCTGCTGAGCTTCCGAGATCAGATGAGATTGGGGGCATCCAGGATTCAGGGTGTTATGGCTGGATGTTATGGCTGCTATGGTACATCGATATATCACCTGCATGATTTCCAGAGTGAGTTTCACAGTATGAATGTGTGTTCTGGCTGGCTATTCAGTCTGTTACATCAGTAGAGTGAACAGTGCATCTAGATATGGACAAGAGCACAGTGCTTAAAAAAATAGGAAAATACTGTAAGTGAACTAAATGACAGCTTCTACAGGACAAACACAAAATGAGAAAACTGGGAATACAGCATATGGAAAAAGTGCAGTGCAATTTCTATAACTAGATATTTGCTTTAAAAATGCCCCTTCCTTCTTACCTTGATATTGGTGTCCATGGAACCAGAAGCCACAAACTCCCCATAGGGGTGAAAGTCAAGGCTGCAGATGTTGGCTTTGTGTCCCGTTAACGTGCGAAGAACTAAGAAAAATTAAAGAGAACCAAATGTGAGCAGCAACAAAATCCGTCTCTTGCATTATGTAGCCATGTTGTGTTGTACAAATACTCCCAAGTTTAAAAAAAATCACAAATAGGACAAAAAAGTTAACTACCTTGTAGCCACAATTCTAATCGCTGTTTTCTTCTAATTACCACTTTCATTTCAAACGTTCTCTGAACACTACTTGCCAGAATTTAGCAGTAAAGAACCTGAAGGCCCAAAATAAACCAATAAAATACTTAAAAGTGAAAAATAATCCTTCGATGAAAAACTGTTGATACAACAGAAACATGGGAATAAACAGCATTTCAATTAAATGTTATGCAATTCACTAACAAAAACAGAAAAAAACAAAAAACCTTAAAGGACGTATACATACCCAATAGGGGATAGAGGGGGTAGTGGTAATCAGATGAAAACACTGATTAGAAGAACTATAGTTAAAAGGAAGATAAACGTTTCTTCTAACAACATCAATGTTCTCATCTGCTCACTAATTTAAGAGGATACCTAGCTGTACCACAAGGAGGTGGGTACTAGGAATATTACTTGGACAGAAGGTTCTAAAGGACAGATGCCCCAAACCTTGCACCCTCCTCCTGGAGTGGCCATCACAGAAGAAATTTCTTCATACTTACCGTAATTTCCTTTTCTGTTAGCTCCAACATTGTCAATGGGATTCATCACAAATGGGTAATGTACACCCCTACTAGGGGAAATGGCACCGGCCAAGGCTGTGATCATCAGATTCCTGGGCACATGAACATTCCGGACTACAGCAACTCTTCAGTCACTTTTGTCCACGTAGCGCCTCTAAGTATGTGAAAACAGATCCATTATTGATTATACTGTTCGTCTTGTCATGAAGCAACACACATAAGCTTTCTACACTGATAGAACTTTAACCAGAATAAGATACAGTAAACAGAGCTCTACCTCATCAGGCAAGTGGGGGGACAGAAAAGGCTTGTCTTCCAATTCTCCAATGTTGTGGAAATTCCTTGTAGTACCAAGCCAATTAGAAGACACTTGTCAAAAGAATTAATGCAAACAGATAACACTGGAAAAAGACTGCAAACAGTGTAAGCACTAACCTGTAACAAAGGAAACACCGTTATTTATCATCAAAATCGAACCTATTAATTCTGCGTGCCAGTAACCAATATTTAAATACAGAACTGCTTCTTTTTTTTTTTGCATATCTATATGCATAAGCGCATCTGCTTGTTCTGGTGGTAGTTCAGGTGGATGTTAAAGATCCCATTGCGCTTCTTCAAAAGTGTATGGGAATTTCATCGGTGTCCTGGACAAATTTCCCCCATTCACTAAAAATACCACCAACAGCTTAATCTGGTTCAATGTCAGTTGGCATCCATCTGTATCAACGTCCAAAGGCCACATCGGCAGAACTTTCGTGTGGACAGAGGACCACGTAGCTGCCTAGCACAGTTCTAAGATAGATGCCTCATACCTCTCCATTCAGGAGGTGGCCATAGTTCTGGTGGAGTGAGTCTTGATGAGAGACGGAGCCCTCTTCTTTTCAGTGACATAAGCCTTGCCAATGCATGCCCTCACCCACCTTGCCAGGGTGGCCTTGGAGGCTTTTTGTCCTTTCTTGGCTACTCCGAAAATTACAAACAACCTGATTTCCAGAGCTCCGCAGTCCATCTAAGGTATGTCCTAACTGCCCACTGCAAATCCAACCTGTGCAACTCTCTTTTGAATGAGTTGGCTGCGGACAGAAGGACAGGAGACAGACTTCCTGGTTCATCTGAAAGATCGTTGGAATCTTTGGAATGAAAGATAGGACCATTCTGAGAACCACCTTGTCCTTATGCATGACGAGGTAAAGATCTTTGTGGGACAAGGCCAGGAGTTAACCAATCCTCTTGGCTGAACACAATGCAACTAAAAAAACACACCTTGTGGACAGCATGTCCAACAGTACTGGCGAAAGTGGTTAGAAGGCTTCTTTACAAAAAGCATTCAAGACCAGATTCAGATCCACTGGAGGCACAGGGGAGCAGAACAGAGGTTGGCTCCTGCTGACAGCTCACAGAAAACTACTAACCTCCTGGTTAATCCCCAAGGATGACCCCGAGGAGGCTCCAGGGCTGACACCTGACCTCTCAAAGTGCTCACGGCCAAACCTTTTTCCACGCCTAGCTGTTGAAAGTCCAAAATCTGCAGAACCATGGCTTTAGAAGGCCCAGATATTTTCCTCTCTGGCCTAATCTGAAAAGATGGTCCATACGCGAGCATAAGCTGCCAATGTGGAATTCTTTCTGGCAGCCATCAGGGCGTCCACTACCTTTCTAGAAAAACCCTGTTTTAGGAGTCTCCTCGTTTCAGGAGCCAGGCCGCAAGTTGCATCGTTCCTGGATTTGGATGCAGAATAGGACCTTGGGAGAGAAGAAAAAATTACTCACCGCAGTAATCTCGTTTCTTCTAAGGTATTCTTCGATATGATTAACTCTAGCAGTCCACCTCCTGGATTTCACTGCCCCAGAGATGAATGGAACTTTATACAAATAGTGGAACACCTATTGACTCCTGCCACCATTCAGACCTGCTGCCCTTACCAACTGTTGTGTTCTACAACACTCAGAGTCATTGGAGTCTGCAATTAGACCCCCTAACTAAACTATTCTAACAGCTGACCACTAAATAATAATAACAACTATATAATGACTACTCCCGTTTCACCCCATGCCCATGGAAATGCCCAAGAGAGGCTAACAACAAGAAAAACAGGGCCATCTGGTTAAAACGTAACAGTACCAGTGAATGGCCAACAGAACAGAAGGAGTACCAGCTGTACTGCTGAGGCTAACTGGTTCTGGAAGGAGAGGTAGGGTGGGAGAGTTAATCATATTGAACAATACCTTGGAAGAAGCAAGATTACTGCAGTGAGTATTTTTTTCTTCTAACCCCAGGGATTCTTCAATATGATTAACTCTAGCAGACTAGGAAGCAGTACCTTTGGAGGCAGGCCCACAACCCTATTTAGGGAACAAGCTCTGCAGCACTGCTGTGCCACACCTAGCATCACTCCTGGACCGAATGTCCAGACTGTAGTGCTTTGTAAAGGTGTGTACTGTTCTCCATCTAGCTGCTTTACAGATTTCCAACAAGGGGGATATCCCTAGCTGCTGCTATTGTAGTAGTGGAGTGTGCCCTCAGGCCTACTGGGGGCTCCTTGCCAGCTTTACTATAGCAGAACTGGATGCAAGCCACTATCCAGCGTGCAACTGTCCTTTCTGAAGCTGGCTTTCCTTTCCCCACATCACTATAAGTCAGGAACAACTGTTGTCTGTCCTGCCTATGGACCTTGGTGTGCTCAATATAATATTTGAGAACTCTTTTTATATCAAGGCTATGTAGCCTGTTTTCCCCCTGAACTAGAGTGTTCAGTAAAGAAGACTGGCAGAGTGATAGACTGATTGAGGTGAAAATCAGAGATTACTTATGGAAGAAATTTCCTGTTAGTCCCAAGCACCACCTTGTCTCTGTGGAAGGAGATGTAGTTCTGCTCCACACACAGGGCCTGTAACTCACTTATTCTTCTGGCTGATGTGATAGCCACTAAGAAAATAGCCTTCCAAGTGACAAATTTTAGGTGGGCCATAGCCAAGGGCTCAAATGGAGGTTCCATGAGCTTGGCAATACAGTAATTCAGGTCCCAGGAGGGTACCCTGTCCCTCTGAGGAGGTGCAGATGAACCAATCCCTGAAATACTGTACTTCTTTAACATAGGATTAGCAGCCCCACCCCCAGCAGCCAGAGTAACATCCTTAACAGCAGAAAGATAGGCAGAGACAGATGCCAAAAGGACCTTAAGGGTAGTGGGCTGTAGTCCCACTGAATGCAGGTGAGTCAGATAGTCTAATAAAACTGGTATCCCTGCTTCGGGTGATAATATGTCTCTGGTGCCACACCATATGGAACATTTTTTCCATTTAGAAGCATAGGTTTTTTTCGTAGAGGGTTTTCTAGAACTCCTCAGAACCCTGAGTACACCCTCTAAGAGGTGTAAGTTAGCATACTCTAGGTCTTCAAGAGCCATGCTTTGAGTCTGAGTAACCTGAGGTTCGGGTACAGAATCCTCCCCTGGCAGGAGGTCAGAAGGTTGTGCCTCTGAGGGAGGCGTATGGGCTGGGCTATTAACAGAGAGAACAGCAATGAGAACCAAGGCTGTCTGGCCCAATCTGGAGTTATCAGAATCACTGTAGCTGACTAGGACCTGAGCTTGATCAGGACCCTGAGCAAAAAAGGGAATACAGGAAAAGGCAGGAGCGCTGTGGAGCCCAAGCAAGATGGCCATCCCAGCTTTCAGGTCTCTTTTTTTTTTTTTTTAAACTCTGTTTATCACTGTCTTGGACGAGGCATCTCTCAGAGGTGCCCACACGACAGACACCGCTACTCTCCGCCTGAAGCCTCTCTCTTCCTGGGACCCCCACCAGAACAAATCAGCCCCCCGGATCACCCCCCAGGGAAGGTCCGCCCCACCTAACTTGTGGCCTTCCTGATATTAGACGGTCGGTCTCGTGGAGAGCTAGGGGGACCGGTAGAGAGATGACCTGGCACTGGGGACGTGGGTGCTGTCCCTGGAGCCCTCATTGCCTCCCCATTCAGAAAGGGTTTTTCTCCTTTTGTTTCCAGGAGCGCAGACATGCAATGACGTTCACCCGACGTCTGCCGACGCTAATCCCCTGCAATGTGGCACCGCAATCCTTGTACTGCTCCCGGTCTCCACCAGAGGCTGCACAGGAGCAGCACAAGTCCCAATCCCTCCCCCAGGAAGGGAGAGCAGTCCTCCGAGTGCTCAATCTCTTCCCTTCCCTGCCGACCCCCAACAACCAGAGCCCATTCCTGAACCCAGGTCACCGGCGTGGCGCGAGGTGTGTGGCGTCCAACACCTCAACTCTCAGCACCACCAGGCCAACACTGTAATTGCTCTTTATAAACACTAAAAATCTGGAATTGTTTCTACTATCACAAGTTTTTTACTCCAGATCTGCATTTCGGAAGGTAGTTACTTCATTATGGGAAAGTCACAGAAAGAGAAGTACGGGCAGGACGGAGCTACCAGTAAAAATGTGTCAGGGCCTCCAACCACACGGTCAGCTCCAGGCCATACTACTACACCAGATTTGGAGCCCCCAGAAGAAATTCTTCAGACTTTGGGAGCAAAACTAAATACCCTCATAAAATCAGTAACGGGGCTGTCCGATAAATTTGATAATCTTACTAATCAGGTATCTACCCTGGAAACGGCC
Source organism: Neoceratodus forsteri (assembly GCA_016271365.2). NCBI lineage: Eukaryota > Metazoa > Chordata > Ceratodontiformes > Ceratodontidae > Neoceratodus > Neoceratodus forsteri. The sequence goes on along the minus strand of CM028130.1, from coordinate 1,055,152,302 downwards.
ATGGAGGGAATGCAAACCACTATGGCTGAAGCCACCAAAAGGTCAGACACAGCCCTGAGAACATCAGCAACTTTGGTCAAAGAGAATCACCATCTGCGTACACGTCTTGAAACATTAGAAAACCAAGCAAGATCTGACAATATTCGTTTGATGGGCATGCCTAAAGGGTCAGAGTGGGACCATCTGTTAATGTTCCTCAGTGACTGGTTACATCAGCAATTTAGGGATACAGTGCTGGAACACCAGACTGCTATGCAAAAAGCATTCAGTTCTGCTCCTATAAAGTTCAGAACCTGGACAGGCTGTAACACAGACTTTTGGACATTTATGAGGAATCCTAGAGACTCCAATGTCTCCTGGGTGATTCTGAGAGATTCTCTTATCTGTTGGGGGGATTGCCCCACAACTATTCAGTCATCCAGGTATGGAAACACCAATATGCCCTGCCTCCTTATGTGTGCCATCACTGCTGCCAGGCATTTTGTGAACGCCCTGGGGGAACAGGTTAGGCCGAAAGGCAGACCTGTAAACTGGTAATGACCTGAAGGTAGTCTGAACCTTAGGTACTTTTTGTGGGATTCGGTTATGGGATTGTGAAAATAGGCATCCTTTAATCTAGTGATGCCAACCAGTCTCCTTGTTATAGTGTTGGAAGATTCATTGTCAAGGTTACCATCTGGAACGTTGGCTTTGTGAGATGTTTGTTTAAAGCTCTCAGATCTGCAATGGGTCACCGCTCCCCATTTTCTTTGAGGTTAGGAAGTATCTAGAGTAGAAACCTCTTCCCCTTTCAGAGGAAGGAACTGGTTCTACAGCCTTTGATGCCAGCAGGGTGGACACTTCTTTTTCTAGTAGTGCCCTCTCTGATGGACTTGGGGAACTGAAATACCTTGGTCTCAGTTTGGGGAAGGTTTTTGAAACTGAGGGTTAATCCCCGACCCACTACTTCCAGCACCCACTTGTCTGTGATGATGGTTTTCCAATTTTGGAAGTAGTGGGTCAGTCTTCCCCCAACTGGAATCGAGGAGGCAACCCTGACTGTCACATCAGGGGTTCTGCGTTCCTTATGTGGCAGTCTGAGGGGATTGGTCCCCTCTTTTGGAGCCCCTGCAGCCTCTAGCCCTGAAGTAATCCCTTTGTTGGTACCCAGGGGTAGCCTGTGCCTGGAAAAAGGGTCTGTTTATAACCCCTACCTCTACCTCCCTTTCCATATGATCTATAATCTAGATTTAGTATTTGCCGTATTAGTCCTTGTAAGAACAGATCCAGAAGCAAATGACTTGATATCTTTTAGTGGACCAACATAGATGTAACAAAAAGAACAAAGTGGTTTAGCTTTCGGACCAACAAGGTCTTCGTCAGAAGCGTAATGACAGTTATTTAGAAAAGTCAATACTTTTAACACCCAGTTCATGCAGAAGAAAAGCAGAAAAAAATCCCCAAAATACTCATTTAAAAAAAGCAGAAGATGATGTCAGAGAAGCTTAAAAATACCATTTCACCTTCAGCTGAGAGGGTCTAAGGGTCAGAGGTACTTAGTGCAGAAGACATGCAAAGAATTCCACCAGCCCATCAGCACAGTGGTTGGATTTCTGCTTGTAACGCCAGCAACCCGGGTTCGGGAACGGACCTGGGAGCTGGAGGGTCAGCCGGGAGAGAAGGATTGAACGTCCCTTGGACTGCTCTCTTTATCCGGGGGAAGGGAGGGGAGGGGTAGAGTGTCTGGTGCTTGAGGAACCCCTGGTGGAAGCCAGGGGAAACCACAAGCGACCGGCGCCTCCACGCTTGAGGGGTGGGGCACACGCTGGACATCACTGCATGTCCACGCCCCTGGGGCAAATCAAGAAAAATCATTGGCTGCCATAGATGACGGCCGCCCCAGCACCTGGCCTCAATTGCTCCCTGCCTCTCCTCATCCTAATACAGCTCCACAAGGCATCTCCAGGCCTTGAACCCCGCCCTTGGGGAGAGCCAGGGAGGTAATGCCAGCAGCAGCCGATATCTTCCCCCATCGCAGACAGGCCTGGTAAGGTGCCATGGCCCCGCCCTGGAGGGTAAGCCAGGGGGGTATACTGGAGGTAAGACTAAGGGAAGCGAGGTGGGTGCTAGGGGGTGGTCCTGAATGAGTGGCGACCAAGGGCAAAAAGCATACTAAATAAAAATAAATAAAAAAAGAATGCCACTGCATACAAATTAAATTGACTTATAAAACAACAACTACTTGAGCAGATGGCTCTTAAATCAAATTATAGTATCACATGTAGAAGAATGAAGTTACTGAAAATAATTTCACTGGATTAAAGACATACAAAATTGTACGCTCCAAATTTTTTAATTCACAATCTTAATATGTCTTTAATCCGGGTGGGAGTTGTTTTTCAGTAACTGCATTCTTATACACATTGTGACACTCATAATTTGATTTAACAGCCATCTGCTCAAGTAATTATCTTATAAGTCAATTTAATTTATATGCAGTGGAAGTCTTTGTATGTCTTCTGCACTAAGCATCTCTGACCCTTAGACCCTCTCAGCTGACGGTGAAATGGTACTGTTAAGCTTCTCTGACATCTTCTGCTTTTTTTAAATGAGTATTTTGAACCAATAGGGATTTTTCTGCTTTTTTTCTGCATGATCTGGGTGTTAAAAGTATTGGGTTTTCTAAAAAAAAACTGTCATTACACTTCTGACCAAGGACTTGTTGGTCCGAAAGCTAAAGCACTTTGTTCTTTTTGTTACACCTACGTTGGTCCAATAAAAGGTATCAAATCATTTGCTTCTGGATCTGTTCATATGATCGATAGGAAGTTGAGGCCTTTTCTTTTGCAGAGTTACTCTTGTAAGCGGACTTGTATTCATCCACTTTTTTCATATATGTCTCTGTCTTACTGCCAAAAAGGGAATGGTTCTCTACAGGGAAATCCATAGCCTCATTTTGAGTGTCTTGAGTGAGGCTGGTTGTCTTCAGCCAGGCAAACCTCCTCAAGGCGATAGGTAAGGCCATCTACCTGGCTGCATTATCATTTGCATCTAAAGCCATGTTGAACTGATATTTTGTGGCTTCCAAGCCACATTTTGCCATTTCCATAAGGTCAGCTGCAAGCCCTGCTGGAGCCTTGTCCGCCGTGGCCATAACAGAAGTCCAGAGGGTCTTCTGATACTGAGTTGCATAAGCCATGTAGTTGGTTTCTCTTATGCCCAGGGAAGCTGCCAAGTACCCTTTCTTTGCCATTCCATCCAATTTTGTGGAATCCTTTTCAGGAGGATGGGTGGCCAGGGGTACCTTCGTATTGTCACAAGCATCTGTCTGAACTACCCCTTCTGGAGCCGGGTGAAATAATAAAAATTCAGCACCCACGGGGTCTAACTTGTATTTGTTGACCTTTTCATCCACAGGTGGTATGGCATTTGGGGTTTCCAGTACCTTTACAACCTATTTCTTCAAGGTAACAGGATATTTTTTTTATGGGTGTCAATCCCATCATCTCCAGGAATTGTAACGCTTCCTCATCCTGTTCAGGTTCTTATGGTGTAAGGTCTAATGCCTCCATCATCTGCCTCACAAAAGTGAAATGTGAAGAACAGTCCTCAGGAGTCCCTGGTGGAGATTTAACCCATGCTTCTGTGAAATCTCCGGTTCAACTGCCTCCTCTTCCTCATCCTCCTCTCCATATTCCTCAAGAGAGGGATCAAACATTAGTGGACTTTGAGCAGAGGAGTCCAAGTCTGAAACCGATGGATCAGTTACAGTCGGTTGCTGTTGAACCGCTGTCAATCCTGCCTGCAAAGGCTTTTAAAATCTGTAAAGCCTGTGCTACCTGATTAGCCATAGGTATATTTGGCTGAGATACTGGGAGCCCCATTGCATTTCCAGCCGGGGAACCAATATTCTTCTTATCTAGTTTCTTTAAAGAAACTAAATCCTTTACGAGTTCGCCTGGTCTTTTTAGTCTGGATGTCTCGCCTATTTCAGGGGCGTTTGCATCGGCATCCTTAGACTTTTCCTTTGGTTCTGCTGTCAGATCGGATGGAACCAGAGTTAAAGATATTCTTTCCTTAAAACGCTTAAGGTGTTTTTCAGTTGCCTTTTCAGGAAAGGTTTTGCAAATCTCACAGTTAGCCTTGAAGTGTTCAGCCCAAGGCAAAATAAACACAATTTGTGTTTATCTGCTCTTGCAAAAACTTCCTTATACTTAGTACAATTTTTCCCCCCATCCTGTGTTTATCCACCATGGTGGGCCGCACTTATGTCGGCCAGGCTTACCGGCTACCGGGGTCGTTTGGGATCTTCAGCACTATGCGTGTCCTGGCGTATTCCCTGAGCCAGCCTGGAGGTGTCATCCTCGCACGATCCCAGTATTTCCGCATTTACATCCCTTTTTACCCAGAGGCCCTGGAACGCGGTGGCATATGCGCGTGTAGGTGCACATATGCCCCGTGGCTCCAGTGATGGCCCCTTCTGCCCTCCCCCAGCCTAGTGCCAGGGCTCCACGAGTCTGCACTGCCACCCAGCCTCCACCAGGGGGTAGCCAAGTGCCAAGGAAGCCCTCCAAACCATCCTGAGGAGAGCTGCCAGCCGGCAGCTCGATCGGCTCCTCACCACCCCCCAGCAGACCCCCAGAACCCCAAGCTCGGCACGAACCTGGGTCACTGGCATGGTGCAAGGTGTGGCATCCAGACCCTCAACCCTCAGCACCACTGGGCCAGCCTCACTTAGTACAATTTTTAAATTCGGTCAGCCAGTTTTCTTTCTGAGGCTTTTCGGACATTACCACTGTTATTTTAGTAAAACACAAAATAAGACCCAATCGTTTTCTAAACTGAGCTGAACCAGTTAAACACCACCGAGCTGTAACAAAAAATCCTAGCGGTCAGTTCCTCAACAGAGGAAAACCACGATTTTAACTAAATAACACAACCGTAATATATCCTAGCAAAGAAACACAACTTGGGTATATAAACTTTTGAAATAAAACAATTTTAACGCTAAAGAAAACTAACTAATTGGTTCCCCAGCAATTTCTAGGAGGAGCGTGAGGTGTTGTGAGGAACCGAAAAAATACCGCAAACTAATCAAAAGACTTTAACAAAACTACGAAGGGCAGCAGAAATGAAGTAAATAAATGTTAATACTTACTTTTCTTAAGCATAACATTTTTCTCAGTCATGCTGAGGAGCAGTCTCAGAGGTGTCCAACAAGGCAGGCGGAGAATGAAATCTGAGCGTCACAGAATGCAGCAGTTGGTAAGGACAGCAGGTTTGAATGGTGGCACGAGCCAATAGGTGTTCCACTATTTGCATAAAGTTCCATTCATCTCCAGGGCAGTGCAATCCAGGAGAATGACTGCCAGAAATAATCATATTAAAACATCCCTCGGGTTAGAAGTTCTCCCATACTGGGAGTCAAAACAGTGCGTGCTGAGCTAGGTTTACTAAGTCAGAGAACCATGGCCTTCTGGGCCACTCCAGAGCTCTTAAAAGAAAGATTCCTCTTGACTGCCTTATTCTGCATATGACTTTGGGAAGAAGAGGCAGAGAAGGGAAGGCATACGCTCTACCGAAATTCCATGCCTGTGACAGAGCATCCACTGCCTCTGCCTGTGGGCACCAGTAGTGACTGAAGAACTGCTGCACTTGAGCATTCTGGCTGGAGACAAACAGATCGATCTGTGGGCGACTTAATTTTTTGCACAGAAGTTCGAATATGTCCAGGTTCAGAATCCACTTCCCTGGATGGACATTCTCGTGGCTTAGCCAATCAGCCTGAATGTTCAACTCCCCCGCCAAGTGAACTGCTGACAGAGAGAGAAGGTTCACCTCTGCCCACAGCAGGAGATATGATGCTTCTTTTAGCACCTCTCTGCTCTTTGTGCCCCCTTGATTGTTTATGTACGCAACCGTGACAGCGTTGTCTGATCTTATTTTCATGGCTTTTGACTGTACCCGAATTTGAAAATGAATGAGAACAAGGCATACAGCCCTCTTCTCCAGCACACTGAAGTGTAGGTGCTGTTCCTACACAGACCAAGTCCCCTGAATGGGAATGTGGTCCAGCACAGCCCCTGAACTCGACAGGCTGGCATCAGTTGTCAAGACCAACTCTGGGGGAAGACTTCCAAGGGAGACCCTTGCTCAGATTCTCTAAAATCGCCAACAAACTCAGGGGCTGCTGCAGGAGTGGGGAGACTGTAATCCTGGCCTGACAGTCCTCCGAGGTCGGATCTTAGGCCGACAGGAACTTGATCTGGAGGGGTCACATGTGAAGGCAAGCCCAGGGTCTACTGTCGCTATCATGAGGCTCAGAATCCGCAGTAGGCTATGAGCAGAAGCAGACTATTGGCTCCTCAGCCACTGAACCCTCTCTCTCTCTCTCTCACACAACAGGGTCCCCTTCCTGGCTGACAAGAGGAAGACCTTCCCCTTGTCCACCCTGAACACCGCTCCCAGGTGCTTCAGGGTCTGTGACGGACTCAAGAGAGCTTTTCTCCTGATTTACTATCCAGCCATGGGATTCCAAAACCTCCAGTGTCCTGGTCACCAATTTCCTCACCACTGGAGCAGACACAGCTCGAATGAGCAAGTTGTCCAGGCAGGGATAGACATGTTGTCCCTCCTGTTGGAGTTGAGCCGCCAGATTCACCAGCCACCAGCACCTTTGAGAACACTCTGGAGGATGTTGCCAGCCCAAATGGGAGCACACTGTACTGAAAGTGTTGCCTCAGGACCGTGAACCTGAGGAATCTCCGATGATACTGCCAGATGGGAATGTGGAGATATGCATCCTTCAGGTCTATGGATGCTAGATAATCCCCCAGATGGACAGCCTGGATGATTCATCATAAGGACTCCATCTTGAAGATTGTGTGGCGAACAAACTTGTTTAGGTGTTTCAGATTCAGAATAGGTCTAATCCCCCTTCCCCCAACACACGACTTCTTGGGAACCACAAAATAAATATAGTAGAATCCCTAGCCTTGTTCGCTGGAAGGCATTGAAACAATCACCCCGATCTGTGTGAGGTGATCCAATATCTGCTATACCACATGCCTCTTATGGGGTCCTTTGGTACAGGGAAAGGCAGAAAATGTTCCTTTGAGGAAATGGCTGAAAACTCTATTGCGTAACCTAAAGCCAAACTCTCCAGAACCCAAGCTTCTGATGTTATCTGCCCATCTTGTGTAAAAAGTGTGCAGTTCTCCACCAAGGGAATGGGGTAGAGATGGGCCTGCATACCCTCATTGTGAGGTGCCACGTCTTTGCCCAGGGCCTTCGTTGCATCATCAGGCAAGGACTTCTCTCTTACTCTTGCTCTTCAAACCAGAATAGGATCCTTTACTCTTCTGGTTCCTGAAGTTTCAAAAGGGATGAAAACCCCCTCGATACTGCCTCTGTTGGCCGCCTCTTTGACCTTTGGAAGCTGAACCAGCCTTTTGCTGTTGTGGACACTGGAAGGTGATCCTCTTTATCATGGATATCCTTTAAAATACCATATTTCTGCCACAGTAAATTGCTACTATTTGCCATTACGTTTGGATTTGGTGCATTTGTGTTCAGAGTGTTGAGTACCTTTTTCAGTTGTATTTGTGGCTGGCTGCTTTTCTGTAGCACAGACGAGCTTCTCCTTGTGTGCACCACCTCAGCTTCATTACAACAGCAACCAGGCCTGAACTAAACAACAAGCCTACCTCAAAGGCTAAGTTAAACAACTTGGTCTTCAACGTCTGGTCAGCAACCCAATGCCGAAGCCATACTGCTCATAATGTGATAAGCAAAGCAAGAGGACATACGAACATACAAAGAAGCCAGCAGAAGTATGCCATTTGGTCTATCAAGTCTGCTCATACTGCACGGTCCACAGCCTAAGCTAATGTCCCTGCCCTCCCTCCCTACTCCTCCCATCCTCCCTACCCATGATCCTTACCTTCGCTCTATGCCTATCCCAGCCTCTCTTAAAGCTGCCCACTGTCTTCAACAAGATGACCTCTTCCAGCAAGGCATTCCAAGTGTCCACCACCCTCTCCATGAATAAGTGCTTTCTGACCTCCCACCCTCTGGCTTAAGACTGTGCCCCCTCGTGTTATGGCTGCCACTCAGCTTAAAGAGACTCTCCTTATCAACCTTATTTATCCCTTTCAAGTACTTGAAGGTCCCAGGCATGTCCCCTCTCTCGCTCCTGTCTTCCAAGGAGTACATGTTCAGTGCCCTCAACCTCTTCTCGTATGCATTGCCCTGCTGACTGGCTATCATCTTTATAGCCCTCCTCTGGACCTTCTCCAGCAGGTTAATGTCCTTTTTGAGGTGTGGGCACCAGTACTGAACTCCATACTCTAGATGTGGCCTTACCAGTGACCTGTACAAGGGCAGTATAACCTCCTCTCTCCTACTACTGATTCCCCCTAGCTATGTAACCCAGCATCTTGTTTGCCTTTGTTGCTGCTTTCTTGCACTGCATGGAGTGCTTCAGGTCACTAGTGATCATCACTCCCAAGTCCTTCTCCTCCTCCTCCGATGCAGATACTCTGACTCCACCCAAGTAGTACTCTATCCTGTTATTCTTGACTCCAATATGTATAACTTTACATTTCTTGGCAATGAAGCCAAGCTGCCAGATCCTGGACCACCTCCCCAGCTTTTCCAGATCTTCCTGTAGGTCCTGCATCCCTTCAGACATGCACGAGTTCTCCACCATGGCATCCCCTAGAAAGGTGGAGCCACAAATACCAACTGCAAAATGCTCAGATCCTCTGAATCCGGGGGAACGAAGCTGCCCAGGGTCGTAATCCACAAGTTGAAAGCTCTGGTAACAATAAAGGAGGCACAGGAGGTGCAGAGGTTTGAGCTGTTGGAGGCGAGGGCTCTTCTGCACGAAGCATCCACTCGCTTGTCGTGCAAATCCACTAAGGCCTTCAACTGGGACAGTAGAGTGTCTTAGGGAAGAAAACATTACTTACCATAGTAATCTTGTTTCTTCCAAGGGAATCTTACTGTATTCTGACAAATACAGTATGGTCTCACCATAGAACTGCCCCGGAGCCGAAATGGTTAACAGAACCTATGCTAATAGTGGAATGTTAGGCTCGAGCTCTGTTTTCAAACCACTGTCCCTGGCTGAACTTCCTGCAACCGACAGATTCTTATGAAGCATGCAGAAACTAAACAAACTAGCCAACTAATCTAATCTTAACAAAAACAAATCAATCCCCCCTTTTAGGGGTAAACACCTCTTAAATAACAGAGGGCATCTCCTAAGACTCAAGTCAACAGATGCCCAAGAAAGTATTTGGTACCCACAGGTTTCCAACATCAGCTGCACAGCCAGTCTGCAGTGCTCTGTAGGTCCTAGCAAGGGAGGAAGGGTGGGAGCTCAGAATACAGTAAGATTCCCTTGAAAGAAACAAGATTACTATGGTAAGTAATGTTTTCTTCAAACCCCAGGAAATATTACTGTATTCTGACAAATGCAGACTACCCAAGCAGTGCTTTTGGAGGTGGGCAGAGGACCTAGTTACGAAACAAGTTCTGCAGGAATGCTGTGCCAAACCTGGCATCACTCCTAGCCTGGGTATCCAGGCAATAGTGTTTGGTAAAAGTGTGGACTGTTTTCCAGGTAGCTGCTTTGCAGATTTCCAGCTAAGGGATATCTCTAGAAGCTGCTATTGATGCAGCTGTTCCTCTGGTGGAGTGGGCCCTGAGCCCCTGTGGGGCTTGCTTGCCCACTTTGGCGTAACAGAATTGGATACATGCCACAATCCATCTTGCTATGGACCTTTTTGTGGCCAGTTAACCTTTTCCTACTTCCCCACAGGTCAAGAAGAGTTGGGTCCCATCCCCTCTGTGACCTTTTGTATGCTACAGGTAGTAGCTGATAGCTCTTTTTTTTACATCCAGGTTATACAGTCTACGTTCCCCTGAAGAAGAATGGCTAGTGAAAGAGACTGGTAGGGAAATGGACTGATTGACATGGAAGTCTGACACCACCTTAGGGAGAAACTGATTACTGGTCCTAAGGACTACCTTGTCCATGTAGAATGCTATATAGTCAGTCTCCATAGACAAAGCCTGGATCTCATTAATCCTCCTGGCCGAAGTAACTGCAACTAGAAACAGTTTTCCAAGTTACATACTTGAGATCAGCTGATGACATAGGCTTAAAAGGTGGCTGTATGAGCTGTGCAATGCATATGTTCAGGTCCCACACTGGAGTGGGAGCTCTATGTGGGGGGTGCAAATGTAGCAGCCCTTTAAAGAATTTTCTGAAAACGGGATTTGAGGCCAGAGAGGATGCTTTGCCTACTGACAGATAAGTTGAGACAGCTGCCAAATGCACTTTCAGAGTGGATGGCCTCAGACCAAGGGCATGAAGGTGGGCTAAGTAGTCCAGGACAACTGGCAACCCCACCGGAGTGTGGTCCAAAGTCTTGTTCCTGCACCAGACAGAAAATCTTTTTCACTTGGACGTGCAGGTCTTTCTGGTGGAGGGCTTTCTAGAAACCCTAAGGACCTCCATGACCCCTTCCGAGAGATGCAGGTTGGCATACTCTAGGTCCTCAAGAGCCAGGCTTTGAGCCTGAGAGACACTGAAGGCTGGGGTACAGGGTTCTGCCTTGGGAAGAAGTCAGCAAGTTGTGCTTCCTGGGGAGGCGGATTGGTTTAGCAACTGAGTGCTAGAACCAAGGGGTACCATGGCTGCCAGACCCAGTCTGGAGCAATGAGGATCATTGTAGCCAGCTGGGATCTGAGCTTGTTCAGAACCCTCAGTAACAATGGAAATGGAGGTAAGGTATACAGAAACTTCCTCGTCCACTCCAGGATCAGTACATCCAGTGGGACTGAGTCCCTCACTGGAGTCCTGCAGCAAAACTGAGGAAGGTGGTAGTTGTCTGGGGCTGCAAACAGATCCATCTCTGGAGTGCTCCACCTTTTGAACACAATCTGTAACACTTGCCTGTTCCGGGACCACTCGTGGTGGTTCTCATTGATCTGGCTCAGGGCATCTGCCAGTACATTGTCTTTTCCTGGCAAATGGACTGCTGGTAAAGCAATTCCCAGAGAGTAGGCCAGAGTCCAGATTTTCATGGCTTCTGTGCACAGGGGGGTTCATCTTGCGCCTCCCTGCTTGCTGATGTAGTACATTGTGGTTGTGTTGTCTGTCCTGACCTGCACTACCTTTCCCTGTAGCATGCTGGTGAATGCCTGAAGTACCAGGAAGACTGTTCTGAGCTCTAGCAGGTTGATGTGGAACAATGACTCCTGTTTGAGCCATGTGCTGTGAGCAGTGTGCTCCTCCAGATGTGCACCCCCAACCCAATAGGGAAGAATCTGTGGTCAGCACCAGGGAAGGGTTTTTCTGCAGAAAATGAACCCCTTCCCTGAGGCTGTCCATGTCCAGCCACCACAGAAGCACTTGGAGTGTTTGTGTAACTGGCACCAGCTTTGATAGGGAATCTCTTTTCTGGTGCCAGTGTAATTTGAGATGATATTGCATATCTCCCATTTGTAACCTTCCCCTGACACTGTTGCTGTTGAGATTGCCATATGGCCCAGCAGCTGTAGGAAGTGCCTCGCCAGCCTCAGGCTTTCAAGCTTGAAATAACTTGTTAGCTGTACCAGACTGTTTGCCCTTGTCTGGGGCAGAAAAGTATTTCCTTTCAACGAATCCAGTTCTACTCCTATAAACTCCAGGAGCTGTACTGGCTGTAGCACTGACTTTTTTGGTTGACTAGGAAGCCCAGTGAATGTAGCAATTCCTGTGTAAGTGCCAGAGACTCCCTTACTTGTTGAGGAGATTGCCCCATGACTAGCCAGTCATCCAGGTAAGGGAAGACTACCCCTCCTTGTCTCCTGAGGAGTGCTACAACCACAGTCAAGCATTTTGCGAACACCCTTGGAGCAGACGTAAGTCCAAAAGGCATTGCCTTGAACTGGTAATGGCCTGATGGCAGTCTGAACCAGAGGAATTTTCTGTGAGACTGCCTTATGGGGATGTGTAAATATGCATCCTTTAAATCCAGAGATGCCAACCAATCCCCATGCCTTAAGGGTGGAAGGATTGTTGTCAGGGTCACCATCTTGAAGAACTTTGGCTTTACCAGATGCCTGTTCTGGTGCCTGCGGTCCAATATGGGTCACCACTCCCCTGTTTTTTCATTGTGAGGAAGTACCTTGAAGAGAGTCCTTTTCCTCTCTGTGCCACAAGAACTGGTTCTACTGCTCCTAGGGATAGGAGATTTAATACTTCCCATTCCAGTAACACTGTTCCTGATGGGGAGGAGGGTCTGAAGACCCTTGCTCTCGGTTTTGGTCTGAGTTTGAAGCAGAGTGCCAGGCCTTGGCCCACTACCTCCAGGACCCACTTGTCTGTCTTTTTTTAATTTATTTATTAAGCTCTTGGATTACATTACCTTTGAGCAAGAACAGCTCATTTACAAAGGTTCCACGTCAAAAAGAAGGATAAACAAAACATACAAAGGTAAATACAGTACTATGGTATAAAATAATATAGTGACTGCATAGCTAAAACAACAACAACAAAAAAAAAGATTTATGTATGAGGAGCTACTAAGACTGAGAACTATACAGAGATCTAGGTGAGCTATCTGGCAGAGCAGAAATAGTAAGACAGTATGGGGTAGACCCAGGAGAGTAGGCTGGTGGTAGGGTCATTGTCATTGTGGGGGGAGAGACAAAGACGTGCTAAGAAAGGTAGCAGTAGTGGACAATGCACAGAGGTGATGGATTTCCATTCCTGGAGGTAGTGGGCCAGCCTGCCCCCTATCTGGGTTGGGGAGGCGACCCGAGCAGACACCTCAGGGAGCCTGCTTAGGTTGGGATGCTGTTTTGAGTGCTGGGGCTAGTTCCATTGCCACCTCTTCTGCCCCTGCCCCTAAAGTAGCCTCTCTGCTGTTAGTATTGGGGGTAGGCCTGAGGTTGGAAGAATGGCCTGTACTGATCCCTGCCTCTGGCTCCCCTGGCTTGCTGCTTTTGGGGAAGTAGAAGCCTTCTCCTTAGCTGCAGCACTTTTATATGCTGTCTTATAGGCATCCATCATTTTTATGTAGGCCTCCATCTGTTCACCAGAGAGGCAGGCTCACATGGAAAGTCCAAAGCCTTGGACTGTGAGTCCTGGGTCAGGTTAGTAGTCCTGAGCCAGGCAAATGTCCTGAGTGACACAGAAGAAGCCATTTGTCTGGCTGCAGTGTCATTGCTATCCACAGCCAGCCTAAACCGGGCTTTTGAAGCCTCTATACCCCTCTTTGCAGCCTCCTCCAAATCAGCTGCCATGGGGGCTGGGATCGGTTTAGGGATCTCCATCACATTGTTCCACAATGTTCTCTGACATCTGGTTATACGGGTCATGTATGAGGCCTGCCTGATGATCAAAGAGGATCCCAAATACACTTTCTTAGCAATCGAATCCATCCTCCTTTGTCTGGGGGAGTGAGATGCTAAAGGGATGACTGCTTATCACAGGCAGCAGCCTGCACCACTCCCTCATAGCTAGGGTGCCTGAACAGGAAAGTACAGTTATGTAAGAACTTACCGTAACAGTAGATCTTCGAGAACAGCTCTTGCAGCAGGTTACACCATTAGAACTGAAGCCGGCAGGCATCAGGACCCCACGGAAAAATTCTAGCTAGCTATCTTCAGCGGGGACCGCCCCCGACGTCGGTCCCGCCTCCGACGTCAGGCATGGTACAAAAGGGGGTGGTCCGCAGATTCCCCAGTTCTCCGCCCCGGAGACTTCCGCCGCAGGCCGCATCGAAATGGGAGACCGAGGATTCGCCGTCAGAAGACAGAAAGATAAAAATCCGTGCTCAGAAAGACTGAGCCATGCCTCCTCCAAGGGGGAAGGTGGGCGGGAAGGTACCTGCTGCAAGAGCTGTTCTCAAAGATCTACTGTTACGGTAAGTTCTTACGTAACTGTACTATCTTACTTCGAGACACAGCTCTTGCAGCAGGTTACACCATTAGGACTGATTCCCAAGCAGTAACGCTGCCAGAAATTCCGGGAGGAGGAAAATAAAGTACATTCCAGGTCCTGAACCTAGGACAGGAGACCCTGTAGCACCGCAAGGCCGAAACCAGCCCCTTTCGCCGAGAGCGGTGTCAGGCTATAATGCCTGATAAAGGTATGCACAGAGCTCCAAGTGGCTGCAGCACAAATAGCAGAGGTGGAGACGCTTTAGTGCTGCAAAGGATGTGGCCACACCTCAGTAGAATGACCCCGGACAGAGCCCAGGAGGGGCTTTGTTTGATATCATAACAGTATCGAAATACACTGGACAAGCCAGCGAGACAGAGACTGTTTGGATACTGATTGGCCCATCATTCTCTCAGAGAAGGAAACAAAAAGCTGTTCAGAACTACGAGAGGGTTTAGTTCTGTTGAGGTAATACCTCAGGCTGCGGTGAACATCCAGGGTGTGGAGCAAAGCCTCTCCTCTATTTGAATAACTCGGGAAGTAGACCGGAAGGTCAATGTCCTGGTTTAGAGAGAGTGAAAAGACCACCTTAGGTAAAAACTTAGGATTCGTCCTCAGGGATACTCTGTCCCGGTGGAAAACTAAATAAGGCTCTTTGCACATAAGAGCGTGAAGCTCAGAAATTCTTCTTGCTGAAGTAACAGCAACTAAAAATAACGTTTTCCACGACAGAAAACGTAGCTCGCAATCCGCGGCAGGCTCAAAAGGAGGGAGCGTGAGCTGTTCCAGGACAAAGAGCAGGTCTCCTGGATATGTCGCATAATATCCATGAACGAGGGGTCATCCGGAGGAGATCTCGGTGTCTCACGTGGGTCCGGAGAAGGGATGGAGAGAGGAGATGGGGATCTAGAGGAAGAGTAGACTGATCCCGTGTCCTCCGTCGAAGGCGAACATCAGTGTCTCCTGGATCTCTTGGGGCTGGGTGATCCAGAAGAGGATTCCGACGGAGGTCTCCGTTTTTCTGATCTTCCCCTTGGAGAGGATCCAGGTTCCCGGGGGGGAGGTAAGCGGCCCGCCGACCCCGAAGGTGAAGGGGGGGCCGGTACCGGAGGAGGAGTGGGGGGAGGAGGAGGAGCGGTGGGGGCCATGTCCCTTTTAATGGTGTCCCACCAGTAAGTGAAGAGATCCTTCACTTCCGCTATAAAAGTCCCGGCAGCGGCCCGGCGCCGGTGGGCGTCGTCGATGGTCCGGTGTCGGCTCCACAGGGGCCGGGCAAGGCGAGGGGGCCCTGGGAGTTTCGGCGAGGCCGGGGTCGCCCTTCTGGTCCTCGGGCTGCGTTAAGTCCTCCTCAGTCAGCGTCTCCTGACCGATGTCGGTCGGAGGCGTGGGAGCCCTCTTCTCAGGCAGAACGGACGCCGGTCCCCCAACCGGAGTCCGCTGGGATGGTTTGGCCGACGACGGCCGACGACGGCTCCAGGGTGGAATGACGTACGGCCGACGACGGTCGGGCCGGCGCCGGGTCCATAGGTCTTTCAACGGTGTGAGCTCCAAAGTTTTATGGAGGCACAGAAGATGACCGGACGCCGGAGCCAAAGGGCGGAACCCACTTATGATGATGATGGTGGTGGCGCCCCGGACTTCGCCAAGGCCTTGGAAGAGGAGGACGACGACGGCCTGGCGGACTTGGCCTGAGAAGAAGAAGGCTTTCTTACCGCAGCCGGGGGAGGCTGAGAGCTGGCCCTGGAAGGGGAGCGGTCGGACCGAGAACCAGAGCTGAGGGACTCCGAAGCCCTGGACGGGGACCTGGAAGGGGCCTTCTCCCTTCTTTTCTCCGCGTGCTTGTGGGATCTGGACAAAGATTCCCCCTTGGAGGACATGGTCTTCAGTTTGTCCTCCAACAAAAAAGCCTGGAGGGCCTTCTGACGTCGGATCCTTGTTCGGCTGTTAAAGCCCTGGCAAAACGAACAGGCCCGGGTATCGTGGTCTGGGCCCAGGCACCTAACACAGGCCGTGTGGGGGTCCTTGAAGGGGATCTGTTTCCGCAAGCACACTTGGAGGGATGACGGAGGTCGGAGAACATCAGCAACAATCTTGCTTGAAGAAAAAAAATTTCCGGGAAACTCTGAACCACCGTCGCTGGCTAGGACTGGAACCGAAGGGAGTCGAGACATGCAAATCGGGCGGAAGAGAATCTGTGGAATCTGGCGGGACCGCCTTTTGTACTGTTAGCTACTGACGCCGGAGGCGGAATTGACGCCGGGCGTCCTCGCTTAAAGATAGCTAGCTAGAATTTTTCCCAGGTCCTAACGCCTGCCGGCTTCAGTTCTAATGGTGTAACCTGCTGCAAGAGCTGTGTCTCGAAGTAAGATCTCTGCTCTGCCCTTAGCTGCCCCATACTTCTTATCCACCTTTCTGTCAACCGGTGACACAGAAGTAGGGGTCTGCAGGATCTTGTTAACCTGCTTCTTCGGGGATTTATGGATGGGCAGTAACAGTCTTTTAGAGACTGGCACATCCATCATTTCCATGTAGTCCTGCTCTTTGTCGGTTGACTCCTGGGTAGGAAGATCAAGGGACTGGGCTACTTGCTTAATAAAGGCAAAGTGAGAAGTATAATTCTCATTCCCCTTGTCAGGGGAGTCAGCACGATGAGGGTCCGGGGAAATATCTGGTTCAATTGGTTCCCCGTACTCATCATCATCAGCATCATCATCTTCCTCCTTGCCAAAAGGCTCCTCTTCATGTTCCAAGGAACTGGGAAACAAAGTAGTGCCAGAGGTAGGGAGATGCGGCCGCTTCTCAACTGGAACTGGAGTACTCGGTTGGAGTGCCTGGATAATTCTGATAGCATTTGCTATCTCCTCCACAGTCGGAACCGATACAGCCTTCGGTTGCAGTTCAACCGCTGCATGCTTTTCTTTCTTTTTTCTCTTTCCAGCGGTTGCCAGGTTAGAGGCTGCATCAGCAGGACATTTTTTAGACAAGGAACGGTCACCCTTGTCAGAGGGTTGTTTCACCGGTTAATTTTGGCTAGTAGCTGGTTTGTCCTTAGCTGCGTCAGTAGCTTTATCAAACATCTTCTCTTACAGTGGTTTAAGTCACCTCTCAAGCATCAACTGAGGGAAGTTCTTACAAATTTCACAGTCCTCTTTAAGGTGGTTAAACCCCAAACAAAATACACAAATTAAATGAGGATCTGCTTTAGCAAACTGTTCCCCACACTCTGTACAATGTTGGAAACCTATGGGGCCCATTCATTTCTTGGTCTGTGACATTTATCGGCCTATTAAACAGAAGGACCAATAATTAACCCAGTAACCAAGTCAAATTTTAATCACTAAATGTATGCCGCCTTACCGGATGGTAGAAATACTAGAAAAAGAAGACTTTAAAAATAAAGTAAACAGTATTGGTTCCTTTTCGTTTGAAAGAACCGATAAGGAACTGAGAAACTCACCAAAAATTCACTACAATCTAGACTAAGTCTACCTGTGAACCAAGGACAGTGCTTCAAAAATCGAAATAAAAGGACTTCGAAAAAACTGAGACAAATAAATTTCTTAGGTCTAAGAGAAGGAAGACTCTCTGGAAAAGTCTTACTGAGGAAAGTGAAGTAAAGAATTTGACGGATGCACAAGTGCAACCAGGGACAATGGTTTGAAAACCGATCTCAAGTCTAACATTCCACTATTAGCATAAGTTCTATTAACCATTTCGGCTCTGGGGCAGTTCTATGGTGAGACTATACTGCATTTGTTAGAATACACTAAGATTTCCTAGGGTTTGAATTATGTACAGCTTTATCCACCAGGGGTGGGGGTTTCCCCACTTGTGGGTATTTCCTTCCAGAAAGAGGAAACACCATATTTGGGTTTTGGCAGATATTTTCTGTGGTCTGTACCTGCCCATTCTTGTTCAATAATCTGGTGACGGTGCATAAAGTTTGGAAAACACTTTGGAGCAGATGAGGATGCAGACAGGATAGGATTTATTTATTCATGGTAACCAGGTAGGCCCACTGGGACTGCAACAGTCCCTTTTTCAGGGGTGACCCAGAGTTAATTACATCTCATAGAACTTTATACAATTACAATATTCAAATATAGTTATTATACAGCTGACAGGGACCAGCAGCATTCACATTTTTTAGTGCATACTAGCCATTCCTGATTATGTACATTCTTGGTATACACATTTCAGGTTACACTCAATCTTAATATACACAGTTGATATGAGAAGTACTATTTTGTGGTGTCAACAGTAAGAAGTACAGTGATTAAATCCCATCAGGTGATCTTTGAGTCCCTTTTTGAATCCCCCAAGGAAGTTACTATCCTGGATATTTTCTGGAAGCATGTTCCAGAGGGGTGAGATATAGGCAGAGAATGACCTCAGCCCTTACGAGGACCTAACTTTGGACACTTTAAGGAGCTGCCGGTTTGATGATCTCAGAGTTCTGCTGTTGTTTTTAGCCAATAATGTGTATGCCAGGCTTTGGGGGGGGTGGCATTTTCCAGCCTAAAATTTATAGGCCGGGCACAGTGATGGGTAGCTTAGTTTTCCTTCCAACGACGGCCAAGACAGGGTTTGAAGCACCTGGTAGTGATATTCCCAGGACGGGTCAGGGCACCCTCTGCAAACCGGCTTACCCTGTGGTATAAGGTACAAAGCTTTCACATCTCTGCATTTTTAACAGAATGTAGGATCAGAGAGCCATAGAACAGGGTAGGTAGAAGGGTGGCAGCTGCCATCTTTAGTCGGGAGTCCTGAGTGAGGAAGGGGCTAAGACGATATAATAGACCAAGTTTCTGATTCAATGATTTGGTCAGCACATAAATGTGCGCCTTGAAGGAGCAATTTTGATCTACGATAATTCCTAGGTACTTTATGGAATCCACTACCTCGACACTACTGCTGTTCAAGAAAATGGGTGTTAAATGGAGTGACCTGTCGGGTCCCAGATTTTTAGGGCCAAATAGTATAGCCTTGTTTTTTTTTACTATTTAATACAAGTTTGTTGTTTTCTAACCAGTCCTTGAGGCGTGATAGGTCTTTCATCAGTGAGGTGGTGTTATTAGCTGTCTTATACAATACTGCGACATCAGCATATAGGGTCAGATTCGCCTCACCGCAGTATTTTGGCATATCATTAATGAATAAGGAGAATAATAGTGGCCCCAAGGTAGACCCCTGAGGAGCCATCAAGGACTGGACATTTGTCAGACAGGGCACCCTGCCATCTGACAAGTTGAGACCTTCCCTGGAGGTAATCAGAGAACCATTTCATGGTCAGACAATCTAGGTCTGTGAGTTTTAGTTTCATGAGGAAGAATTGATGGTCTACCAAATGAAGGCCTTGGTGAGGTCGAGAAAGACTGCACTGGCTAGCAGACCATTGTCTAGGGCTGAATAGATGTCAGATATGAGGATGACTAGGGCAGTGTTTGTACCATGCTTTTTTCTGAAACCATGCTGCCAGGTCGTGAATATTTTGTGTTGCTCAATGTAGTCCATCACATGATTATACACGATCCTCTCGAACACTTTACTCAAGATGGAGAGGGGCGATATGGGTCGATAATTTTCTACTTGCTCCCATGATCCACCTTTGTGCATGGGTGTAACCAGGGCCACTTTCCAGAGTGCTGGGACGTTCCCTTGTAAAAGTGATCTGTTAAATAACCACATGACTGGGGTGGCAATAGCTGTGGCTGCAAGTTTGAGTAATCTAGGCTCCAGTTTGTCATGCCCAAAACTGATCCAGAGGTTTTGATATTTCTAAGTAGTCTTAGGACCTCTTTTTTAGTTCTCTCAAAATGGAAGTCGGGGGGGGGGGGGGAGTTGTGTTTGCGCTACAATGTGCTGGATGGTGTGTCTCATACTTGTCTAGATCCGTGAAGAATGTATTTATTGCCTTGGCTGCATCCTCTGGGTTCTTGCACCATACATCATTTGCTGTTATATATAACATCCGTCCTGTGTAGGACGGCCCTTTATTAGGGTGTTGATTTGTGACCAAAACTTTTTGGGATCAGAGAGATTTTTCTTTTGGAGAGCCCAGAGGTATTTTTTTTTTAGCTATTTTCAGTTCCTTCTTGCATTTATTTCTCAGTTCTCTAAAGAGCTGCCAGTCCTTGGTCTGCCTAGTGGATCTGAATGTCTCCCCGGCCTGTCTCTATCCCACAGTTTTTTTTTAGGTCTCGGGATAACCACCTACCTTTCTGTCCTTTCACCCTGAGTTTTTTCAATGGAGCATGTTACATAGAAACATAGAAGTTGACGGCAGATGAGGACCGCAAGGCCCATCCAGTCTGCCCATTTTTTTCTACCTTATGAATGTGCCATAGGCCTTTACTCTGTCAATGGCCTATCTATTCATTCATACTCATTTGTATTGTTATATTGTATGTTTGTTTACAGTGGACAGAAAGTTGTTTATAAAGAAGTCTAGTGCTATATCCAGGTTTGGGGCGTGTTTAATTTCTAGCCAGTCTGTATTGGCTAGTGTTTTGAGAAAGGGGCTTGTGTCAAAGTTTGAATAGTCCCGGACCCAAAATATTCTTTTGGGGAGAAGAGGTATTTGGAAGTCATTCTACCATATACTGAATATGGGAGAACGGTCGCTGAGGGAGTCATTCCTGCTAGTTTCGAAGCCAGGATCCAATCCAATGTGGTACGGTTGCCTGTCTTCATATTTAACCTTGTTAGTTCATTAAATTAACTGAGTTAGAGCCGCCTCCTGTAGGACGGTCCTTAGTTCCCCATTAGTATGGGGCCACCAGTGTATGTTAAAGTCTCCTAGTATCATCATCTCCCCCTTGGGGAGCTGGGATAAGGCAGCTATGTTAGAGCTCCAGTTACCACCTTGGGAGGGTTGTACATACACCCTAGTACCAGGGGCTTAGTTCCACCCAGAACCAGTTGTAGGAATACGGTCTCACATCAGAACTGTCTAGAGCCAGTAGTGGCACCAGGGAGGCATTAAAGGAAGACCTGACATAGATCAGAACCCCCCCCTCCCTTTTTCCCTGGTCTGTCCTGCCTAAAGGTCTTGAAACCTTTCAACTCAGTCTCTTGTCCTAGTATATGTGATTTAAGTCAGGTTTCTGATATAGCAATTACGTCCGGGCAGTACAGGCTCACCCAGGCTTCCAGTTTGTGCATCTTGGGCTGTAGGCTATTGAAATGCATGTCGGTTACTTTTAATCCTTTTGTACTTGTCCAGTTTTATTTGCTGGAGAAGGTAATACTGACATTAGTACATGGGGGGGGGGTGTCTGGGCTTACCTCTATGTCATCACCAATTAGTACCTTTAGTTTACATCTAACGCCTCCATGGATTGCACCTCCTTCAACTATAATGTCCTACAAATGTAGAGAACACTGGAAAAACCTCAGTTATAAGACAGGACAAGGATCTGGTATCAAACAGGAAAGGGATAGGGATCCTCCCCCTTCCCCAGTAACTTCTTTAGGTCAGGATTTTCCCCAAGATCCCAGATATCCTCGTTCTGACCCTCTGTATGGTCAGGGTTGGGGTCTGCCGCAGTTCCATATTAGCAGACTTGTCCTGCTCCGGCACACCTAGATGTGCCTGTGTGGGCCCCCCGATCCGTGGGGCCAAATTCGGGATCAAGTGCGTCTGAAGGGAATTCCTGAAGAACACTGTGGCCCAAAACCTCTCTTAAGAGCAACAAAGATTTACCCAATTCTTCTTTGCCACTGCCAGCCAGTACACCAGGTGCACCCCACCCCCCAGCTCGGAGTTTCAACTGGCGGGGGGCTATAAGAGATGATATGGCTTGAGTAGCACAATGGGGGCAATAGGAACTCAGCAGAAAGGGTCACATTACCCTTTTGTAGCTTTTACATCATTTGAACACTAGAGGTTTCCGACAAGCCATAGTGCCCAAAACAAAACTACAGAAAGGGTCTGGAGTTGCCAAAAAACACTATTTCAACAGACACCAAACATGTGAAACTGAATGAAAGCTGCCACGATCCTCACCTCCCTGTTGTGGGGAAAAACAAACGCACACACCAGCAGAAAAGCATTCCTACCAGCCTACAAAACCAAACAAAGGCAGACGTAAGAACAGTCGCACAATGCCAGCAATGCTGAGATGACAGGAAAACACAACCGACACGTCTAGCACTTGAACAAATGCTGGCGTGCACGTGCTCTCCGAACATGCACGTGTGCTGTCATAACGTTGCGAATGATGTCACAACATTGCCCACGAGCACCCAAGCACAGACGCATGAATAAGCACGCTGAGGCTTGGAGAAGCTTCTGGATATGAAGCACAGCACAAGCCCAACAGCCAGGGCTCTGAAAAAATGACAGAAATCTGTGCAACTCAAGAGAGCCATTAAGGATTGCCAAGAAAGCTGTAATAACAGCTACCTCCTGAAAACTGCCTTACAGGGTGAGATATTTGCAGTCTTTTTTGGGGTGAAATTAAAGCAGTACCCCTAATCCAGTGAGGGGAAAAAAAAAAGAGGTAAATAACTCTCAGATGACAGCAGTGAGAAAGTACTTGCAACTAAAACACACACACACACACACACTCTAGACACCCTATAGTAGCGGTGGGGGTGGGGGAGACAGACGCCAAACTAGATAGAAGGGAAAAACAGAGAACGCCCTAAAAACCTAGAACAGGTACTTGGGCACCATGACAGAAGGAAACTGGGGATTTTTTTTTGATTTATTAATTACTAGAATTACAAATACCTTTCAACCAAGGGCTCTTTTACAAAGGTTCCACGTCAGCAATGGGTGCAAGCAAAACAGTGGTAAGATACAATACAAGGTCAGGAGGTTAACATAGAAGCAAGCAGTGGTAAGATACAATATAGGTCAGGAGGTTAACTTAGTAGCAAAAGACAGTCAATGTGTATAGACTAGCACAGTAGTAAACTGTCAGTAGCAAATAATGCTCAATTAACAATACAGGTATATCTATCAAGACACAGATATGAATGAAAACCATCCTAGGGGTGACATAAGTGGAGCAAGGGGTGGGGCATAAGGTGGGGAGGGGGTGGGGATAAGGGGGGGTAAGCAGTCAAGGATCTGACATTGTCGTAAGTGCAAGAACAGAAAGATAAGTGCTAGGTGGTCTGGGGTGGAGCAACAAGAGATAGGGTGGTAGGGAGGGGGTGACAGGAGGAGAGAAGCAGGAGAGGGGGTGGAATGGTAAGTGGGAGGTGAGAGTGGGGCAGAATGGTAGGTGGGGGTGGGAGAGAGACGGTCAGTAAGAGGGGATAGAGGGGCGGAGAGAGATGGGGAGGGGAGCAAGGGAGGGGAGAAGGGAAGGGAAGGGAGAGGTGAAACAAAGCCGCAAGCCTAAGCAGAGTAGTCAAAACTGCTGAGGTATTTGAGGCGCTGGCGGAGTTTACATTTGAATGGGCCAATCTTGCTTTCAGCTGCAATTTCAAGGGGAAGGCTGTTTAGCAGCACGGGGGTCCTGGTATGGAAAGCACATTGAGCCTGGTTGGTACGGCAAAATGGAACGATAAACGTTGGTTTGAGGGAACTGCATGTAAAATGTGCAGTGACCGTGGGAAACATTAAGGCACGAGTTGCAGGGGGTATGAGGTTAAGACAGATTTTCTTAGCCAGTAGGCAGGTCTGGTAGGCAAGTCTACTATTCAGATTGAGCCAGTTGGATTGCTTGAAGAGATCACAGGTATGCGTATGCTTCTCTGTGCCAGTGAGAAATCTACTGCATTTGTTAAGGGCCGTCCTGACCCATTTTAGGGTGGTATCAATGGCTGCCCTGTAGAAGACAAGGCCGTAATCAATGACGGGTAGGACTGAGGCAGTTATGGCTGCATGCACCTTCATTGGTAAGGCTGCGACGGTGGTGGTAGAGGACCCCAATTATTGAGTTGACCGATTTTGAGACGTGCTGAACATGCGAGCTGAAAGACATCATGCAATCGAAGGTAATACCAAGGTATTTAAACTCCTGCACTTGCTCAAGTGGCTGTTGAAACTCATTATGTATGGTGAAGTTTATGGATTTGTATTTGCTGTCAGAGCTATAAAACAGCATGGACTTTGTTTTTTTTGTAATTCATCAACAACTTATGTTGGAGAAGCCAGGTTTCAACTAAGCTGAAGTTCGTCTGTAGGACCCTGAAGAGCGAGACAGGGTCAGTATGGGAGGAAAAGAGGACTGCATCATCGGCATAGAGTATTAAGTTATTATTGCAAGCTGCAAGAAGAGTATTGATGAAAAGACTGAGAAGTAGAGGGCAAAGGATGGAACCCTGGGGTACACCAGAGTGGACAGGAAGGGCACTTGAGATAGAGTCAATGATTTTGACTTTTTGGCTCCTTGCCGAGAGGTAGCTTTCAAACCATTTGGCTACTTCATTAGATAGTCCAAGGGAGGAGAGTGCGTGAAGCAGAAGCTGGTGGTTCACAGTGTCAAAGGCTTTGGTCAAATCAATGAACACTGCACCCAGTAGGTGGCTAGTGTCAATCGCCCTATGAATATGGCTGGTGAAGTCAAGCAGGGCAGTGGTAGTAACATGGGCTATTCTAAAGCCATGTTGTTACCATGATCTGCCAAAATAAACACCCTTGACTAGTTTGGCAGATGAGGCCCCCAATCCAAGCACGACCAGGGAGTAGAAATGGGAGAAAGAAAAGCAGGTTAGCCAATTTGAATGCCGCAGCTTAACAGACACGATTTTAAATTTAGGGGGTCCTCCCTGTTACTAGGTAGCTTAACTTGCTATGCAGAACTGCAACCCCAAAGGTAAAAAAAAAAAAAAAATTTTTTATTCACAAAACTTCTTATGCTGCTTCCCCTACAATGGGACAGCAAAAACTGGAGAGTTGCTGCTGTCTGGAATGTTCATATGCTCAGGACTTTATGATGATGTCAAAACCTGCTGACTAACTCCAACGACCCTCGAAAATTTTGGAGCCACATCAAAACTTTTTTAGGATCTACGCAAGCTGTCACCCCCTCTGAAATGGTCCTGCAAGGTGTCCACTGTAATGACTCCTTCACTATTGCAAACACGTTTAACCAGCAGTTTTCCGACCTATCTGCCTACACAGCCTCCCTTCAATCTCCTGCTACACAACTGAACTCAACATTCCCTGGCGATTCACCTACCTCATCTAGACCATTCTACTTCAAAAGCGGTCACCAGGCATCAAGTCTTCAAGCTGCTCAAGGCTATCTCTGACAGTACCAGCCCCGGCTCTGATGGAATGGAACCCCGTCTAATAAAGATGGCTGCTCACCTCATATCTGGACCTATAGCTAGAATCTTCACCCTATCCCTCTCCAATGGCTCTGTCCCTGAAATATGGAAGGCGCCAGAATTACTCCCGTGTTTAAAAAAGGCAGCAAAAATGACACGACCAACTACAGACCAATTGCTATACTATCAGTCCTTAGCAAGATCCTTGAGAAATTAGTCTCTATTCAAGTAACCGAATTCATTGAAAACTCCAACTTACTCAATACAGCACAGCACGGCTTTGAAAACACCACAGCACCATGACTGCACTAGCAAAATTCTCCTCTGACATTCTTACCAACATGGACAAAGGGAAGCTAACAGGGGCTGTTTTCATCGACCTCACTAAAGCGTTCGACCTTGTTGACCATCATTTACTACTTGCCTCCCTCAGAAATCTGGGCTTCTCCTACCCTGTCACTACCTGGTTCAGCAGCTACCTTGCCAACAGGACTCAAGCAGTGAAATTCAACTCGGCGATCTCTGACAGTGCTGTTATCAATATTGGCGTCCCTCAAGGCTCCATCCTCGGTCCTCTCCTCTTCTCACTATTTGTAAACAATCTCCCTGATGTAGTAACCTCTGGCCACTCACTACTTTATGCTGATGACCTGGTCATCTATGCCCACTCTGACAATATCACCAACCTGGATGCTGCCCTTACCACTGACTTCCACTTGGTGCAGCGCTGCTACACCAACGCCTTGTCCTTAACTCCAATAAAACTAAAGCCATGCTATTTGGATCCCACACAAATTAAGAACCTGCTCTTCCTCTCTCTGTGCCTGACATTAATGGTAACCCTCTGGAGTCTGTTAGCTCTTTTCGCTACTTGGGCATTCACCTTGACCAAAATCTTGACCTAAAGCTGCACATCCAGGAAACTTGTAAATCTGTCAATTGTAAGCTAGGGGCTGCTTACAGGACTAACTACCTGCTTACCCCTGCCGCTAAACTGGCAATTGCTAGAGGAATCCTGTTACCAACCTCACCTCACGGTGCTCCCATCCTAACCATGGCCAGCAAAACTGCTCTGCACCAATGGGACACCACCTTCAACAATGTTTGCAGGTATGCGGCTAAGCGCGCCGCCTGAAGCACCATTGTCAGCTATACAAAGACCTGGGCTGGCTATCTCCCTCCTCCACCAGGCAATATTACCTCTGCAACCTTTCGGATACCATCATCAGAGTATCAAAGCCAGCTGTGCTCTCAAGCTACTCAACCGGTTATACATTCACAGGACCTTAGATCCTCTGACAAGTCCTTACTGAATATTCCTCTCTGCCGCACAAAAGGGCTTGGGAGCCTTCAGTTATGCTGCCCTCACTTTTGGAACTTACTGCCCAGGGACTAAGAAATGCTCCTCATGATGCATTTAAGCACAATCTCAGAGCTTTCCTCGCCTCGATGGACAAATGTGCTTGTTTTGATCCTCTTGAATCCCATGCTCCTAACCTGTTCTCCTCCCTCTCCTATTATGTATTATAGGCACTTGGCTTTTTATTCTTGGTTGTTTTTGATTTTATGTTTCATGGTTGATGATACTGTATAACATTGTTGTTCTGATGCCAATTGTAAGCTCTCTGATTACTGCCTGGTCACTTAGCTTGCCCTCGCTCTGAGCTGTCTTCCCCACCTTCATTCCTTGACCTGCACCTCTGTGCCTGTAACCCTACTTTCCAGCCCGCTTTCTTCCCGTCCCACCTAGCCATTTCTCCAGTACCCCTGTCATTACCCCTCCTTTCCTGCCCCTCCCTCTCTGCTCTTTGCCGCCTCATCCCCTCTAACTGACCTCCACTCCCTCTCTGCCGCTCTTCGGTTCCACCGCCCGGTAACAGTTGATACCTTGTACCGCACGCCGAACTCTGTCAGCCACCCCTTCCTACCTTTCTTTCACCTTTCTGCCCTCTCCTGCCAGCTTTCCCTCCTTCTTTATTCTTCCTCTTCTCCCTTTGCTCAGTCCTCACCCCTCCTCTCCTATTTTATCCGCCTCCCACCAGTTTGCGCTCGGCCGTTACTCCCTCTCTCTCTTTTCATGTCTCGTAGTTCCACCGGCTCGGCGCGGGTTACTACTTTACCCGCCAAGTCATTTTCACCGCCTCGCCTCCTGTCCTCCTCCCTTCTTCTGCTCTGCTGCGCTCTTACTAGGTGCCTCTATCTCCCTACCCCACTCATTTCCCTATCTGTTCTGCCTTCATCCCTTCCCCCCACTACCCGCCCTCACCCTACCTTCCCTCCCCATTCCTGTATTTCAAATCCTCCTCACCCTTGCACCGTGTCCCCCACTGCCCTCCCTGTACATCACCCTCTTACCCTCCCTGTTTTTGCACCCATAGCTTCACTGTCCTGTTCCCCGACCTCTCTGTCTCTCTTGCCGACTCCCGGTTCCACCGTCCCGGCCACAGGTGGTAACCTTCTCCCGCTAATGCCGCACTTGGCGCCTTAACCTCCCTCCTGTGCCCTACCACCCCCGGTCTCCTTCTCTCCTGCCCTACCCTTACACCTGTCCTCTACCACCTCTCCCCCTGGTTCTCAACAACTGAATACATGTAATTCTATCCTTACTGCTATGCTTGACTACACTGTGTGACTCTGCCCTTTGCAAATGTATCCTGCTCTGTGTCATTTCTTTGTATCCTGCAAATGTATCCTGCTTTGTGTAATCTCTTATATATCTATGTGTTCTGTAACTGTACCTCCCGGGTCGTGCCTGAAAATAGTCACTTGTTGGCTAGCGCACTTACCCGGTCAACAAAAACTAAATAAAAATGATCACAGCCTTGGGCTATGCCATTTCCCCTAGCAGGGGTGCACATTACTCATTTGTGAAGAATCCCATTGACAATGTGGAGCGCTACAGAAAGTGGGATGGAAAGGTGTGGGTGGATGAAGCCGTTACAGCTTAAACTTCCAATTCTGCAATATCCCTTGAACCTGCTAATGAGGTTACTGTACTCCTGGTAGAAAGAGCCTCAACACCAGAATGGGGACATCTACCAGCCAATCTGTAACAGTGCGATATACAACACATCAGCCAGTAAGATACTGTATACTTTTCTTTGTTGATGGGTGACTCTTTGCAATTTCACCATAAGTGACGCATAACACATTATACAATGGCTAAGAGAATCTGGCAACCTGACTGGCACCTTTCAGCCGTGGTAAATCCTGGCATTATCCACGGCAAAAGGTGCCAGTCAACCTTATCTCTGCAATCAGTAGCCCCGACTGTCAGAGTTGAAATCCGCCATCTTTAACCACTGGTAAAATGTGCTCTCACTACCAAACCACCTCTGTAGAGTGCGAAATTCAAACTTGCACTACACTTCATAGACCCTACCTAACAGAGCAACTGCACCTCCATTAAAAACACATAGCGTTATTAAAATAAAACAGAAATACACACGCAACAATATGACGCATAATGCGGGCCAAAGTCAGGCTGCGGCCTCAGTACAGTCCATTCCGTGTTTCACGCCCCCCCCCCCGCACTCCAGTCTTCTCGAGTAGCCGCAGTCTGCAAAATCACCTGCCACCTCCATTTCTTCTCCCGGCGCTGGAAAAAATTAAAAAGACAAGACTGACTGCTAAACTGCCAGTCTGGCGGTTGCACTCTCTCTCTCACACTGCTGTTCATGTCTCCATCTCCCGTAGGGCAGTATTCTAGTCAAAGGGGGAACTATTTTTTGCAGCGCAACAATAAAATCAATAAAAACAGTAGTCAAAATAATAAAAAAAACTCTATTTTAGTTTAACTTACAGTAAGTAAAGGGGAACATTGTATAATCGCAATAATCCACTCCAGGGTGTGAGTGATGCAGGGGTTTACCAATGCCAGGCACAGTTTGGTCACGGGGCACCGAACCACGCCAGGCATGGGTAAACCCAGCATCACCCACACCCTATCGTGGTTTATTGCTTAAATATTTACAACTCTAATGGGTTCTGTTCTGCTGATATAGTAACAGAGAGCCCTCTTGAAGGAGGACTGGGCTGAACCTGTAAGTCATGTTTCCCAGAAGCATTTTTTTATACTGTAGAACTGTTTATTGTCACGCCAAGTTATATTTAGCGCAAAATACTAATTGGCTGCAATTAGCAAACATAATTTCATGCTCTGCAATTAGCTCCTCATCTATGCTCATTGAAAATATGCAATTTTGGCCAATTAACGTCATTTTATTGTGGTGCAATTATCACTTAAGCAAATATAGCTATAATTATTTTACAGCAAATATAACCTGTTCTACAGTATATTATGTCCCATTGCATTATTGTTCAGTCTTCACTGGCCTTTTAGTAAACTCAGTGGGTGTTTCTGATTCATACACTGATGTTAAGTGCCATTTTAGAACTGTATGATGCAGTTCATATCCCTCTTGGATCACAGAGTTCTGTAGTAGAACACAAATGCATTGTGAAAACAATGTAAGATCTTACTTCGAGGGGGCTCTTGCAGCAGGCAACACCGTTAGGAATGAAGCCGCTAGGTGCCAGGACCACATGGAAAACTTCTAGCTAGCAGTCTATCATGTATTAGAAAATGTGCTTTGGAAATAAAGAAATCTGATTGGCTGGCATGGGGTACATTAACTTACAGTGAGAGCCCTGTAAGTAAAAGTTACCAGCCATGCCAACCCTGACAGCCTCATAAATTCTATCATTGTGTCCAGCAAGGGCACAAAATTGAAAACATGCCTTTTTTTTTTTTTTTTTTTTTTTTTTTAAATCGCTAAGCGAGAGCAGCTGAGCCCAATCAAGCACAGACTCAAAAGTCTCAGTCCACAAGGCACAAACAACCATTATAAATACAAAACACACGCTGAAACACAGATTTGTTTTTTTCTTTTCAACAGACCCACAAAGCCAGAGTGCACGCTGTGGTTCATTTCAGCGTTACTCCTGGAAGTTCCCAGAGCTATTCCTAGTTATCGTAGTTTGCGATCATTGGCAAAAAACAAAACAAAAAAAAAGTACAGAAAAAAGACAAAGCACCTTGACAATAAAAGAAAAAAAAATTGTACCTGTCCTCCTCCAAAGAAATGCTCGCTCACCCCCCGAAAAATGGAACTCCTCATCCGGCTCATCATTTCCATGCACCGGCTAAGCGAAACCGCAACCCCCCCTCCGGACCCCTCGCCACATGCACACCGAGAAGACTGCTCCCCTCAATCTTCCTTTTGTTTTTTAATAACTTAAAATGCACATTCGGCAGTGGGCACACTTCGACAAATAACGGTAAAGCCGAAAGACCGATCGGCTTCAATCACAGCACGTGCCTCGCAGTCTCTCGTAGCATGCTACACCTAATGTCCACCAAAATTACCGATGCCGACAAAAACTACAGCGGTACACAATATCGTGATCCTCACAACTTTCTCTTCAGTACACTCCTGTATTCCCATGCAAAAAAAAAAAGTTCAACACAGGCATACAGTAATGGCAAAGGGGAGAGGAGGGGACTCAAACAGCATGCTACCAGAGCCACAGGGACAACTTTACCCCAAAAAGAAGAAAACAAGCACTGTAGTCATTTTTATAGAATTACTTTACATTTCTTTTGTAATCCTATCAAAGTGACAGTCAGCCCATTTTCTTAGCACAATAATACCCTCCAGTGTGGGCAGTATGGACAATACCGGACCTTCCAGGGGCTATAAGGCCCTTCCCGCCTGCGGCGTCAGGCCTCATTACGCCCCTGGGCGGTCCGGTATTGCACAATACCGCCCACCCTGTTGGGTAGTATTGCTTGCTTAGAAAATGGGCTTAAGAATGTAACATTTGACTGGCAGCCTAGGGGGTACATTAACTTACAGTGAGAGCCCTGTAAGTAAAAAGTACCAGCCATGCCAATCCAGTATTGTATCATCGTGCCTATCCTGCTCTGTCATTGGCTAAAGCACCCCCTTTTCAATTTTGAGTCGCCGACATTTTTTCTCTGTCGCTTACCAAGAGACACTGCCTACCCCAAGATTCAGGAAGTCACTGCCAGACGCCTACGAAATGTTCATCATCCTCCGATGTGCTTGTTTCTTGCCACATTTTCTTCCCTCCCCGGTACTGTAATTTCTCATACTATGGCAGCAGGATAGCCCTGACTCGCTCTCACTTCCCCCAACAGTTCGAAAGCAGATCGCTCTCTTGCTACTCATCTACTAACCTACCATCCAGTTGGTCCCAAAACCGAAGCTACACAGAACTGTACCATTCAGCATATCCATATCTTTTTTTTTACAACTGCTTCCAGCAATTGAACTGAGTTTTTTTTTTTTTATTTATATTTCAATTCGGAGAACTGATTCACGTCCAGGTTAGTAAGGATGTGCACCGCAAGACAGACAGAGAAAGCAGGTCAACACATGCGCCGTCAGAGCAGGATATTGTCAAGCAAAAACCAGTTATTGAAAAAATAAAGACTACAACAAAGGAAGGCATTGTGTGTGTGTGAGCGTGTGGTGGTGTTGGGGGTACCCCAGTAAACTTCAATGATAATAATTTACAGCGCTGTCGACCAGCACTATGCATTCACTTCCTTGTTTAAACCGAAGAGGGTCGCGCACCTTATAGTCCCATGTTGCTAACAAGGAAAAGATGGCAACAAAATGCTGGTATGACTCTCTCTCTACAAATGTAACTCCATCTTTTCTTCCATATTGGGGTCTGGACAGCTACAAAAAAAACAAAGGATGGTACAGCATATAAGTGGAGGGACTATTTTATCCCAAAAAGGTTTTTTCTGTTTTTAATTGTTCTAAAATCATCTCATCTATCATTTTATTAGTTAATTTTAAATATACCCAGATGCCCATTTTCAAAGTGCAATAATACCCTCCAGGGTGGGTAGTATGGGCAATACCGGACCTTCCAGGAGCTATAAGGCCCTCCGCCTGCGGCGTCGGGCCTCATTACACCCCTGGGTGGTCCAGTATTGCCCAATACTGCCCACCCTGTCGGGTATTATTGCTTGTGGACTGCCCCTGCTGATGTCAGCATGCCAACATCCGGCTATCCTATAAAGGGAAAGGGGACAGTCCCCCGACCTACCTCAGTTCTTTCCCGGCGTCGACTCGCACACATCAGACCTTCACGGAAGCCTGCTTCAGTCAACCGCCATTTGTTCGCGTTTTACCTGAGCTTTATTTTTTTCTTTTTCAGTGATTAAAACATTGACTTTTCAGTGTTTTTCCCACAAAGTTAAAGTTTTCTTCTCCAGCCTTGTCTTCCAACCGGCTGAATAAGCAAGTGGCAAGCAGATACCCGCCACAGACAGTCACTCTTCCTGCCTGCTCTGCTTAGGCCCTAACCAAGACACTGAGGCCTTCCAGCACTGCCAAGACTTCAACAAGGCCACACAGAGATGCCGTTTGAAGACCTTGGAAAGCTACCTGCTTAAGCAGAAGTTGGCCAAGATGGAGAAGGGGCTACAGGCCAAAAGTTCTTCTACCTCCCCGACTCAGTTTTCTGGGGCATCCTCTTCTTCCCAGAAGGAGAAGAAATCGAGTGGGAACCATAAGCACCGGGACCACACTCGGTCAGCCTCTCACTCGCAGTTGCTGAACAGACCAGCTACCACCTCTGGGTCTTCCTCCCACGGGGCGGTCGTCCCCTCCTTCCTCATCAGCCCTCACACCCTCCAGGCTGCCAGTGGTGCAGCCACCTGCCCTCATCTTCAATTCGGGCGGCAGCTCCTCTGGGCAGCGGACTTCATCCCCCGACTCCCAGCCCCTGAAGCTCAAGCCCTTAGCTCCCTCAGGTCCTCAGCCAGGCAGCTTGGCCAGGGTTGGTACCTCTGGCAGTGGGTGTTCGCCTGTCGCATCCCCCCAAGCCAAGGCGTTGCCTTTGTCAGTCCCCAACTCTGGGGTCAGCACTAGCCCTTCCAGGCATCACCCGGAGCAAGTGCTCACCTCCTCTTCTATGCAGGCAACGCCTCTGCCCTCACCTCGGGGGACTTCTTCCCCGCAGGTGCAGCCCTCAGCATTGGGACCAACGATGACTATGTTCCCAGACCAATGCCAGCCTTCACCACTCAGTCCAGCGCCGGCCCTACCGATGCCTCAGCCAATGACTCCTCAGTCGTCATCCCAGCCTACACTACAACCAACACTGGTTGGCCCTCCTCGGAATCCACAGCCAGTGCCTGGTGGGCCTACACCAGGGTATCTGTACAGCGCCCCGTGGATTATGATGCTCTTTTTAATGCCTTGTGGGTCCTTCATGCAACATAAGGATGCACCCAGAAAGCTTTCTCCCCCTCATCCCCCGGGATCCCCCACCTAAGGACCCATACCGGGAAGGACCTAGTGACCTTCGTACTATGGGATCTTCCGGGGGGACGTACCAGTGCTGGCTCTGACCAGCGTGTGGACAACCAGCACCCCCAGACGCCAGTCCCAGACAGTGATCCATCCGGGGACTACTCTTCCTCTTCCTCTTCATAGTCCTAAGAGTGCTCCGAGGGCTCCTCTGAGGGGCGGAACCAGGCCAGGGAGACCTCTAAATCCCCTCTTGATGACCCCTCTTTCCTTGACATCATGCATCATATCCAATCCCTCATGGCATGGGAAACAGAGGAGCCGGATCTGGAGCGCTGTCTCCTGGTGACATATCTCAGGGAAAAAGGAGACCCTTCCCTTGGTGTTGCCTCCTTTAATTGACTGTTATGAAAACATTACCAAGGTGGCATGGAACCATCCTTCTTCCACCCCAGCTTTACCCAAGAAGGTGGATCACCTTTATTATGTGCCAGTGGGCAAGCCCTTCCTCGAGGAGCACCACATGGCAGACTCCGTGGTCATGAACACAGCCCATGACCACACGAAGAGGCCCAAACACCTTAGTACCCACCCCCCTGACAAGGATTTTCGACAACTAGACCAGTGGGGCAAGCGAATGTATGCTTCTGCCACTCTGGCCATTTGAGTGGTTAACTATTTGGCCCATATGGTGCAGTACCAGAATGCCCTCTGTGATCAGGCGAGGGATCTGGTTCAAATCCTTACGGAGTACTCTACCAAAACACAGTTGGCCCAACTCCTGAAGTCAGGGCTGGATGTGGGCACCCATGTTTTGTGAGTGGCATATGATACTATTGATGCCTGTGGGCATGGGGCAGCGACAGGGATCTGCCTTCGTCGCCATTCATGGCTGAGAGTGTCTGGCTTTGTGCCTGATGTACAAGCCAGCATCTTGGATGCCCCTTTCAAGGGTTCCGTCCTGTCTAGGGGAGATGCCCAGGACATTATCTCACATCTCCAGGGGTCAGGTCATCGGTTCAGTCCCTCTACCGATCTCCGTCTCGGACTGCCCAGTGTCAGTCCTATCATCAGTCCTTCCGCCAGTCTGCTATGGGTCAGCAAGCAAAAGGCCCCTTCAAGCGCAAGGCCCACACCCCACCAGCTGAAACGGCTGAACCTAGGGACCCACAAGCACCCACAGCCGCTCTTACCCACCCCTGGGTCAACCACCTGACTCCTTGCCAGACCCCCCCCACCACCAGCAGAGATCTTGGGGGAGGCGGTAGGGGGTCGGTTCTCCCTTTACTTCAATGGGTGGTGAGCAGTGACCTCAGATCAATGAGTAGGAGTGCTACAGCTTATCGAGCACGGTCACACCCTAGAGTTTCTGGAACACCCCCTCCCCAGAAAACCCTCCCTTGCTCTCCCACTACCCTCTGACCCACATCCCCCTCTCCTGCGCAAATGAGCCACACAGCCCGTTCCTCCAGCTCAAAGAGGAAGGGGGTTCTACTCCTACTTCTTCCTTGTCCCCAAGAAAACAGGGGATCCGAGGCTGATCCTGGACCTCAGCCACCCGAACCTGTACACAGAGTATAAGCACTTTAGGATGGTAATTTTTCAGGGGTTGCTTCCACACCTTCACCAGGGAGACAGACTCCAATCCCTGGACATGCAGGATGCCTATCTTCATATCCAGGTCTTCCCTGCCCACCACCACTTCCTCCATTCCTGCTTCAAGGAGTACCATTTTTATTTTCAGGCCCTTCCTTTTGGCCATTCCTTGGCACCTCAGGTTTTTACCAAGTGTCTGGCAGTGGTGGCTGCGTCTCTGAGGGGACAAGGCTTCTACGTGTTCCCTTACCTGGAAGACTGGTTGCTGACAGCCCCTTCCACTGACCTTTTGCTGCAGACCCTGGAATGCACCTTTTGGCTTTTGCAGGCCTTGGGGATCACAGTCAGTCTTGTCTCTCTCCGTGCCAGCATCGCCAGTATACTGGGGCGGTCCTGGTCTCTTCCCAGGGCATAGCATTCCTGCCAGCAGGCAGTGCGGAACGCTTGATACAGCAGGCCAGTCTAGTCTCCTCCAGTCATCAGATCCCAGCCAGAGCATTCCTCTGCTTGCTAGGGTACATGGCGGATATAGCCACAGTTCCCTGGGCCCACCTGCATATGAGGGTTCTCCAATGGACCCTTCAGGTCCAATGGGACCAACGACCTGGATCAACATAGAAACACAGAAGTTGATGGCAGATAAGGACCACAAGGCCCATCCAGTCTGCCCATTTTTTCTACCTTATGAATGTGTCATAGGCTTTTACTCTGTCGATGGCCTATCTAGTCATACTCATCTGTATTGCTCCCTTATGCCTATCCCATGCATGTCTGAAACCCTGCACTGTATTCATATCCACCACTTCCTGAGGTAGGCCGTTCCATGCAGCCACCACCCTTTCTGTATGCTGTGTCCTGTTCTCCTGCTATTTTTCTTATATTGAAACATGTCAGACTCTTTCACCTTGTTAATGCCCTTAAGATGTTTGAATGTTTTGATCATATCGCCTCTCTCCCTCCTTTGCTCTAGGGTATACATACTGAGCTCCATTAATCTGTCCTCACATGTTTTCTGATGCAGTCCCTGCACCATTCTGGTTGCCCTTCTCTGGACTGCCTCCATTTTGTTAATGTCCTTGTGCAGGTGCCTCAATACACACAAGTACTCCAGATGGGGCCTAACCAGTGTCTTGTAAATACAGGTTACTCACCTGTAACAGGAGTTCTAGGAATGGTATATGTTGTTCATCCACACTGTCTGGCAGGTTCCTTGCCGCTTTAAATCTTGCCGGAAGGTCTTCAAGCTGGCTCCTCCCACCCCCCCGGGTGGTAAAACTCTCGGCTCCGCCCCATGACGCCAGATCTAGCCCGCTGGAAGCCAGGTTGTGCGTCGAAGCCGGGGAGGTCGGGTGGGTCGTGTGGATGAACAACATATACCATTCCTAGAACTCCTGTTACAGGTGAGCAACCTGTATTTCTAGGGACATGGATATGTTGTTCATCCACACTGTCTGGCAGACTCCTAGCAGTTCTCCGGGAGGAGGGAGGCAAGGCACACACACCCTACTTAGGGAATAGAAACTGGAGAACCGAGGCCCCAAAACCAGCATCCCGGCGTGACTCAAGGTCGATGTGGTAGTGGGTAATAAAGGTATGTGCCGACTTCCAGGTAGCAGCCCTGCAGATATCCTGGATAGGGACATCCCTGGAAGCAGCTACCGATGCAGCGGTATGGCGGGTAGAATGAGCTCTTATCCCTCTGGGAGGCTCCATGCCCGCCAACCCTATAAGAGATCTATGCAGGAGGTGACCCACCTGCTTATCGTCCGCTTGGCTGCAGGTCTGCCAGGTGCGGCTTCAGCATAGGTGACAAACAGCTGGTGAGCCTCTCCATGAACTTCAGCCGTCCGCTCCTTATAATAGCGAGCACTCTTCTAGGGTCCAAAGTATGGAGCCTACTCACAGCCTCAAGGTGTGACTGGGGTAGAACACCAGCAGAGTCAACACCTGGTTAAGGTGAAACTCCGACACCACCGGAAGGAACTTGGTGGGGGGGCAGGACAACCTTGTCCCTACGGAAGACCAGATATGAGACTGGCTGAAAGCGCCTGGAGCTCTCCCATCCTCTGGCTGGACGTGATAGCCACCAAGGAAGGCGGTCTTCCAGACAGGTGAGGAGCATCGCACCTGTGCATCGATTCGAATGGCTTGCCCATGAGCTTGGCCAATATAACCAGTAGATCCCACAGAGGTGGAGGTTCTACCATGCGGAGGAAATGTGATCAAGGGCTTTGAAAAGCGCAGACCACCTTCTCCTGTGCACCGACTGCTTCTCCGCCCACGCCTGGTAAGCAGAGATGGCTGGTGCACCTTGATGGGTCGCCGAACAAGCCCCTGCTGAGAAAGGGGACCACAGGTAGTCCAGAATGCTTGCCAAGGGACAGGTGGAGGGTCCAAGCCCTTCCCTGACACCAAATGGAGAATCTCTTCATTTGAAGGCATAGCATTTCTGACCGACTACTCAGGACGCCTCAACGATGTTGAGGACCTCGTCGGAAAGACCCAAGGCCTGGAACTCTAGCCGCTCAGGAACCAGGCCGTCAGGTGCAGGGATTGAAGGTCTGGATGGAATACCTTCCCCTGGTTGACTGAGATCAGGTCCGGGCGGGCTGGAAGCCGCCTCGGGAGCCTGGAGCTGAGACTGAGGAGATCTGGATACCAGAACTGGCAGGGCCAGACTGGGGTTACCAGAATCACCTGCGCCTTGTCCCTCCTCGCCTTGAGAAGCACCTTGTGGATCAAGGGAAATGGGGGAAAGGCGTAGAAGAGGCCCAGGGTCCACGGCCTCGAGAAGGCATCCCCCTGCAGCGAGCCCTGCTGAGGGGGGCGGGCATGGAACAGTCTCAGCTTCGCATTCTCCCTGGAGGCAAACAGATCCACCTGAGGCGTGCCCCAGTGGGAGAACAGATCTTGTACCACCGGCAGGAGAGACCACTCGTGAGATGCAGCCCCTATCCGGCTTAGGGCATCGGCCAGGGTGTTGGAGGCTCCTGCCACATGAATGGCTAGGAGATCCGCCTCGAGGCTGCGAACGAGGGACCACATGCGGAGAGCTTACTTGCATAACAGCATGGAGCGCATCCCGCCCAGGCGGTTTAGGTAGTACATGGTCGTGGTACTGTCCGTCTGGACCTGAACCACTTGACCCCATAGAAACAGAGCGAAGGCGGTGAGAGCTAGATGGACTGCTCGGAGCTCCAGCAGGTTGATATGGCATCGGGACTCCAGAGGGGACCAGAGGCCGTGCACTCTGTGTTCCCCCAGATGGGCACCCCAACCCATCAGAGATGCATCGGTCGATAGAGAGACCGTCGGCTCGGGGCGGACGAACGGGATGCCCTCCTGTAGATGGTCCACCATTGGAGAGCGTTCCACATCTCCTGGGTCACTGTCACGGGCTGGTCCAATGGATCGCAGCATTGTGACCACTGACTGGCCAGTCCCCAT
Source organism: Neoceratodus forsteri (assembly GCA_016271365.2). Lineage (NCBI taxonomy): Eukaryota > Metazoa > Chordata > Ceratodontiformes > Ceratodontidae > Neoceratodus > Neoceratodus forsteri. Next base: position 1,055,113,812 of record CM028130.1, on the reverse strand, counting down.
TGAAGGGGACGCATGTACCAATGGACCACGCTGGTACAGGCCGCCATGAGGCCCAGGAAGTCCCGGCAGGGCACGATTTCAAACCAGAAATGACTGGGCAAAGGAGGAAAGAACCCCGGCCCTGTCCGGCCGGGAGCCGAGCTCTGGCTCAAGAGAGTCGAGCTCTGCCCCGATGAAGAGTATCACCTGCTTCAGCACGAGTTCCGACTTGGCCTCGTTGATGAGGAGGTCAATCTGAGAGCAAACCTGGAGGGCCAGATCTCTGGGCCGCTCCACCTCTGCTCTGGAGGGGGCTACAATCAGCCAGTCGTCCAGGTAGGGGTACACCCGGACCCTTCGGCGCCACAGGAATGCTGTCACCACTGCCATGCATTTGGTGAAGACCCTGGGAGCTAGAGAGAGGCCGAAGGGCATGGCCCAGAACTCGTAAAGGGATCCCTCCGCTCTGAGCGGAGGAGTCTCTGATGAGACAGACGGATCAGGACATGAAATAACACGTCCTGGAGGTCCAGGGAACAGAACCACATGCCTCGTTCCAAGGATGGAATTATCTGAGCCAGAGTGACCATCCTGAAGGTCCGAGACCTCAGGAACCTGTTCAGGTCGTGCAGGTCGAGGATGGGGCGCCAGCCCCGTCCGTTTTGGGACCAGGAAATACCTGGACACAAACCCCGGGTCTGGAGGAGGATCCGCCACCTTCCTGATCACCTCTTTTTCGAGGAGCAGGGCAATATGTCTCGGCCGGGCCGATAAGCGAGACTCGCGGACCCGTGGCCCCCAGGGGTGACTGACTCGAGAAAGGGTGGGGTCTCTCAACTCCAGAGGCAGGCCCTTTCCTACCACCTTCAACACCCAGCGTCCGTGGTGATAGCGGACCAGGCGGAAAGGAAGTGGCGGAGCTGTCCCCCATGGGGGGCAGAGGAAGCTACGAGGCTGGGCAGCACCCCTCAACCCGTCACTGGGCAGGCCTGGAAGAGGACTGGCGAGGGACCTCCTGAGCCTTTACCTCCTTGCTTCCTGTTGGAGGAAGCCGCCGCTTGAGTTTATGACGCCTGTGGCGAGCCTGCTGGCTCTGTTGGTGCTGTTGGGCAGTCGTGCTGAAGGGGCAAAGGGGCGAAGGCTTATGCTGTTGTTGACGGCAGCCTTTGTCCCTCTAGGAGGAGGTGACTGAGTCCAGAGTGCCACTGGACTTTTCGATCCGCTGGAAGTGTCCCTCCACTCCAGGGCACGCAGAGGTCAGTCCCAAGAAGGGACGTCCGCACAACAAGTGCCTGAGTATCCGCCCGTGAAAGGATATCCTCAACCCACCCTGCGATGTATAGCCATGACGCTACTGACCTGGCACGAGGAATCACTTATGTCCAGAGCAGTCTGAAGCTGCTGCTTCACCACCGCCCTACCCTGGTCCCGCACTTGACGGACCGTGGTCTGCAGGTCGGCCGGGAGATGAGGGACAACCTCATCCAGGGAGCCCATGGGAGAAGTGTGCCATCAGCATGGCCAAGCTGGCCTGTTGGAGGCCGAGGGAGGACGCAGCATACACCTTGCGCCCGGCAAAGTCCAGCTTTTTGGACTCTTTGTCGGGGGCTTATCCACGCCCCGAGCGCGCTACCGAACGCCGGAAGACACCTGTTGGTGACTAACCTTGGCAGAGAGAGGGGTGCTCCGAGAAACCAGGCAAAGAGCCGGTAGGGGACCACATACTTCCTGTGCCATCCTGGCCGAGGGCGCAGGACAGGAAGCAGGCCGCTGCCAAAGCTCCAAGGCTGGGCCGACAATGGCCTCAGCCACGGAAAAGCCTCCGTGGGAAGTCCCTCGGTCCAGTATCTCGTCAGGGATACTTGACCCATTGGACAAGAGCTGAGCGCATCCCGGTGGACTCCGAGATGAGTCTAAGCAGACCTAAGAAGGACGATGTGCTGTCGTCCAATGACTGCCCCCGGAGGACTCCAGGTGCCCTCCTGCCCGAGGAACAGGAGTCGTCATCAGACTCAAGAGTCTGCGAAGAGCTGCTCAGCTCCTGAGCCACCCTCCACCTGCCGAGGACGGTCAGGAGTGAGGGTGACCGACAACCTGTGGGGCAGGCCGTGACCCGACCGAGAATCCTTGATCGGTGCCCAAGACTTCGGTTGTGGAGGCGGAGGTTCCACCACAATCAGTGGAGCAGCCGGTTTCGGCCGAACAACCGGCCCGGAATGGGGGGCGAGCGGTTGCTTCGGTCGTTCAGGCGACAGTCACTGGATGGCCGGGAGCTGAACTGGAGTCAGTTTAGTCCCGGACAACAGTAACTGCTGCCACATAAGCTCCTCGTAACGTCGACGTAATTTACGTCGAAGCCTCTCCTCATCCGAGGAAGAGGACGAGGATGAAAGGTGTCACCGCTTACTTCGGTACCGAGACCGCCGATGTCGGCGGGAACAGCTTGACCGAGATAAAGTCCGAGACCGAGACCCTCGGGGGGACCGAGGGCAGGTCTGGGAAGGGGCCGGGGACACCCGCTCTTCCCTCGGCTTGGGCACTTTATCCAGGGACTGCGGCCCCGAAGGCACAGGCAGATCCTCGGTCTCCACCAGGGGAACCGGTGAAGGTGGGTTGTTGGCTTCACCAGTTGACAGCCCGTCCGATGGGTCGAGGAAAATCTCGACTGCGTCGACGGGAGTCTCGGCAGGCTGGCCTGGCGGGGACACCGTGAAGCCAGGGCCTGAGCCGCAACCGACAGCTGAAATCGACGATGCGGCTGTCAGGGAAGAGACCTCTCCACTCCCACGAGCGCCGACGGTGGGACTTACCCGCCGACTCCTTCTTCTTGGGTCGAGAAGAATGTCCCGAACACCCTCTCCTTCATGGAAAGGGACTGACAAAGCTCCTTGAGCAAGCCGTGTACAAGGAACTCAGAGAGAGCGGGATAAATGCCGCGGCCGAGGAGGAGGAGGAAGATGCGGCCTGGGCGCGCCTCCTCCTCGAGGCGATCATATGCTCGAGCTGCTCAGCTGAGCCAGCCGCGCATGACACCAATGAGCCTCTTTGGATTTTACCAGCGAGTAGCACTTCTCAGGGCACCGAGCTTCAATCGAAGCAGCGTGATCTTCCAGGACGGTGGCGAAAAGGCACATCTTCGCAGGCCTGTGGGTCGTGGTCTGGGCCTGGGCAGTAGGCATGCGTGGAGTGCAGATCCGTCCTAGCACATTTTCTGCCCATAAGGGCACCTCCGAAGCTAGGGACCCATTTGTCCATCGCAGCCACGAGGGATGATGAAGACCGAAGTTTAGAAAACTTCAAAACTGGTTCGGACGAACCAAAAGTTAGGATCCAGTCTAAAGCGCGAGTGCTAAGGAGGAACCTGAGCTTCCCAGCGGTAAGGAAGATCTGGCGTCATGGGGCGGAGCCGAGAGTTTTACCACCCGGGTGGGTGGGAGGAGCCAGCTTGAAGACCTTCTGGCAAGATTTAAAGCGGCAAGGACACTGCCAGACAGTGTGGATGAACAACATATCCATGTCCCTAGAAAGAGGGATTATTACCTCCCTTTTATGACTTGTGACACCCCTACTAATACACCCCAACATCCCTCTAGCCTTACCTACTGCTTTAGTGGTCTGCTTGGATGATTTCAGGTCATCTGTGATGATGATACCCAAGTCTCTTTCTTCCCTTGTGATTGCCAGCAACTCCCCTCCCAACCTATAGGTGGCTTCAGGGTTTCTCTACCCTATGTGCATGATCTTGCACTTCTTTGCGTTAAACCCCAGTTGCCACTCTTCCGACCATTTTGTCAGTTTATCCAGATCTCTTTTCATTCTACCCATCCCATCTGGATCATCTGCTCTGTTGCAGATCTTGGTGTCATCTGCAAACAGACAAACCTTACCCTCCAGTCCATCTGCAATGTCACTGATGAAGATATTGAAGAGGACTGGCCCCAGGACTGATCCCTGAGGTACCCCACTCGTGACTTGCATCTCCTCTGACTGTATACCATTTACCACCACTCTCAGTTTTCTGCCCGCCAACCAGTCTGCCACCCAGTTGACCAACTTCTGACTTACCTGGAGCCTACCCAGCTTATTAATCACTCTTTTATGTGGAACAGTATCAAAAGCTTTGCTGAAGTCAAGGTAGGCGATATCAACTGCAGCCCCTTGGTCCACCACTCTGGTTATCCAGTCAAAGAAATCGATGAGATTTGTCTGACAGGACCTTCCTGTTATAAACCCATCTTGTGCTCCTATGGATTCCAGGTGTTGCACTATCCTTTCCTTAAGTAGGGCCTCCATAATCTTGCCCACTACTGAGGTAAGAGACTGACTGGTCTGTAGCTCCCTGCCTCCTCCCTGCAGCCACTCTTGTGGAGCGGGATCACTTGAGCCCTTCTCCAGTCTTCTGGGACCTCTCCTGTGCTTAGAGACTCACTAAACAGTTCTGATAATGGCTCTGCTAGTTCCACCCATAGCTCCTTTAGTACCCTTGGATGTATGCCATCAGGTCCTATTGCCTTGTCCACCCTGAGCTTAGTGAGCTCTTGTAGGACCCTTTCTTTTTTGAAGGGACTTGTGCACACCTCCCTCCCCCGTGTCCATGGTGCTGATCTGTGGGCCCTGCCCTACCTTCTCCTCAGTAAATACTGAGCAGAAGTATCTATTTAGGATAGATGCTTTTCCTTGACCTTTCCTCAGCCAGTAATTGTCTCTGACCCAGTGAGGAGAGCCTTAGAGTGGTGGCAGAACCAAGCCAATCTCCTGCGAGGGGTCCCCTTTCGGGCTGTATCCACTCAGCAGAGTCTCACTACAGATGCCTCAGGTCTGGACTGGGGTGCTCACTTGGCCAACCTTCAGACCCAGGGGACCTGGTCCAAGGCAGAGCAGCATCTCCACATCAATGTGCTGGTGATGTGGGCAGTTTTTTTAAGCCCTGCAAGCCTTCCAGATCCGCATTCTTCCTGGCCTGCTGCTAGTGCAGACAAGACAACATATGTTCATGGTATGAATACAGCAAGCAGGGGTGCACTCACCTCGAGCATGACCTGGAACTCTCAGCCGCCCATGTTCCAGGCATCCAAAACACCCTGGCCAACAGTCTCAGCCGCTTCCGGTCGAGGGCTCACGAGTGGGAACTTCTGTCCTCAGTGGTCAAAGAGCTCTTCAACAGGTGGGGCCATCCAGAGTTGGACCTTTTTTGCGTCCCCACTCAATGCAAAACTGCTGCTTTTCTGCTCGCTTGATCCAGGGCCTGGAGTTTTCTGGCACGACGCGTTGTTCCTCTCTTGGACGGGGAGGTTCCTGTATGCCTTCCCTCCCTTCTGGCTCCTGCAGAGGGTTCTTCTCAAGCTCCAGTCAGAGGATTCTCATAGCCCCCTACTTGTCATATCAAATTTGGTTCCCCTGTTGCAGCAGCTGACAGTGGAACCTCCAGTACCCTTACCCCTGTGCTCTGGCTTGCTCTCCTAGGAACAGGACACCCTGGTCCACTCAGACTTCCTGCATCTACATGCGTGGCTCCTGCAGACCTAGCTATCATCCGCTTTTGGGTTTCCTCCAGGGTTACTGATGGCCTGGTGGCTGCTAGAAAACCTTCCACTAGAGCCGCCTATGTCTTCAAGTGGATGCGCTTCTCCCTCTGGGCCCCTGCTCACCACCTAGATCCCTTCACCTGTCCAATGAGTTTGATTTTGGAGTACCTTCTCCCCCTTTCGGACTCAGGCCTGGGGTACTCCTCTCAAGGTGCACCTTTTCACCATCTCTGCTTACCATGCACTTATTGAGGGCAAATCTGTTGCCCAGCTGAAGGTATCCCGAACATTTTTGTGGGGTATCCTGCATCTGAAACCTCCCATTCAGGATCCTATCCCCCATGGGACATTCTTTTCATGCTGGAAAAGCTCGCTCTGCCTCCCTCTGAAATGGCTGCGAGTTGCGAGCTACACTTTCTGTCTTAGAAAACGTTATTTTTGGTTGCTGTTACTTCTGCTTGAAGGATTTCTGAGCTACAGGCTCTGATGTGTAAAGACCTTTATTTGTTTTTTCACAAAGACAGGGTGTCTTTGTGTACTAATCCTCAGTTTTTGCCTAAGGCGGTGTCACCGAGTTTACGTTAAACCAACCCGTCCACCTTCCCATTTATTTCCCTGAGCATTCTAATGAGGGGAAGCTTTGCTCCATACTTTGGATGTTCACCAAGTGCTTAGGTATTATATAAACTGCACCCGGACAGTTAGGAAAACTGACCAGTTGTTTGTTTCATTCACTCCCAAAAGAGAGCGGGCACCTGTCAAAATGGTTGGCCAGTTGCATTGTTTACTGCTATTTCAAGTACAACAAGCCCTTGCCTGGGGCGGTAAAAGGCCACTCCACCACATGTATGACTGCTTCTACTGCCCGCTTCAAAAATGCCTCTGCTGCGGACACCTGTGCAGCTGCCACCTGAAGTTCTGTCCACGCTTTCATCAGACATTACAGTCTGGACATTGCTTCTAGGCGCAGGGCCAATTTTGGACTCGCTGTCCTTCAGGGTCTTCTTTCCCACGCCTTCAGCTGTTACCTTCTGCCTCCTCCTGGTTGTCCTTTTGGTCAGTTCTGGTACTGCTTGGGACTCAGTCCTACTGGTTGCCTGCTGCAAAGAGCCCCCTCGAAGTAATATAGTACAGTTACACAAGAACTTACCGTAACAGTAGATCTTCGAGAGGAGCTCTCCTTCCCCCTAATAGTTTCTGCTCCTTTGCTCCTTTTCTGCTTTCCCTCGGCTCTGAGGACCTGCCTCGGTTCTCTTTTTTGCCACCTGTTCTGGGATAGGCGGATGTCAGCGTGCTGATGTCGGCAGGGGTGGTCCTCCATGATAGACTGCTAACTAGAAGTTTTCCGTGGGGTCTGGGCACCTGGTGGCTTCAGTCCTATCAGTGTTGCCTGCTGCAAGAGCTCCCTTCGAAGAAAGTACAGTTACGTAAGAACTTACCATAACAGCAGATCTTCGAGAACAGCTCTTGCAGCAGGTTACACCATTAGGACTGAAGCCAGCAGGCGTCAGGACCCCACAGAAATCTTCTAGCTAGCAGTCTTCAGCGGGGACCGCCTCAGGCGTCGGTCCCGCCCTAACGCCAGGCGTAGTACATAAGGAGGCGGTCCATGAATCCCAGTTCTCCCGCCGGAGACTTCCGGCCGCTGGATGACATCAGAAGTGGAGACCGAGGATCCGCCATCAGAAGAACAAGGGAGGTAAGCTCCTGCCGAAGCCTGGTTAGGCCTAACCTCCTCCAAGGGGGAATGGTGGGCGGGAAGGTACCTGCTGCAAGAGCTGTTCTCGAAGATCTACTGTTACAGTAAGTTCTTACGTAACTGTACTGTCTTACTTTGAGATACAGCTCTTGCAGCAGGTTACACCATTAGGACTGATTCCCCAAGCAATAGCGCCTCTAGACACTCTGGGAGAGGCATAAAGGAGAGATCTTAAAAATCCTTACTCTAGGACAGGAGACCCTGTAGAACAGTGAGGCCGAAACCTGCTCTCCGCCGTGAGGCGATGTCCAGGCTCTAATGCCCGATGAAGGTGTGCACTGAGCTCCATGTAGCTGTGGCACAAATGGCCGAGGTGGAGACGTTCCACAGCACTGTGAAGGTAGCAGCCACCCCCCTAGTCGAGTGACCCCGGACCGTGCCCGGAAGGGGCTTCTGTTTGTTGTTGTAGCAAAACGAAATGCACTGGACAAGCCAGTGGGAAAGGGTCTGTTTTGAGACTGGTTGGCCCAACATCCTCTCAGCGAAGGAAATAAACAGCTGCTCGGACTTACGATGTTGTTTGGTCCTGGTCAAGTAGTATCCTAAGGAGCGGTGAACATCTAGGGTGTGAAGTAATGCCTCTCCTCTATTGGTGTACCTGGGGAAGTACACCAGCAGATCGATGTCCTGATTAAAGGTAAGAGCTGAGACCACCTTAGGCAGGAATTTAGGATTCGTCCTCAGAGACACTCTGTCCTGGTGGAAGATTAAATAAGGCTCCGACAGCAACCAAAAGGAAAAATTACTCACCCTAGTAATGTTGTTTCTTCTAATGGAGTCTTGCTATATTATGACATATGCAGTATAACTCCAGGTTAGAACTGCTCCGGAGGTGAAAGAGTTAACTTTCCATGCAGGGCATGGAATCTTGAACGCGAGCTCGGTTGAACACTGTCTGTTGAAGCTCAAACTTAAACTGTCAGATCTTTACGAGCAAAAACTCACTAAGGTTCTGTGTGGAAGCCGTGAACCTACACTAGCCACTGGCTACTAACTACAAAAACACCTTTTTGATCTTGATCCCAAAACAAAGACTCAAGTCAGGAGATTCAAGAAAGAAAAAATAAGCATAACACCTAAGCACCCTAAGAAAGGGTGAAAATAAACTGGGCATCTATGAAGTGCCAACATTGCACTGCCCACCCACATCCCAAAAATAGAGGTTCTGAGAGGGGCAGGCTGGGGAGAGGTCATAATATAGCAAGACTCCATTAGAAGAAACAACATTACTAAGGTGAGTAATTTTTTCTTCAAACAACATGAAGTCTTGCTATATTATGACATATGCAGACTACACAGCAGTACCTCCATGGAGGAGGGACAGAACCTACTTGGGAAACAGGCTCTGAAGCACAGCTGTGCCAAATCGAGCATCACTCCTAACCTGGATATCCAGGGAGTAATGCTTAGTAAAAGTGTGAACTGTTTGACATATCTCTAGGATAGGGATGTCCCTGGCAGCAGCCAGAGACGCAGCTGTACCTCTGGTAGAGTGAGCCCTCAGGCCTGAGGGAGGAACCTTACCCAGTTTTTCATAGCAGAATTGGATACAAGAGACAATCCACCTGGCAATGGATCTTTTAGTGGCAGGTTTCCCTTTACCAACCTCACCATAAGTGAGGAACAATTGGAGGGATTCGAACCTGTGACCCTTAGTACGTTCTATATAGTAACTAAGGGCTCTTTTGACATCTAAACTGTGCAATCTCCTCTCACCAGAGGAGGAATGGTCAGTGAAGTACACGGAAGAGACATGGATTGATTAAGGTGGAAGTCTGAAACCACCTTAGGCAAAAACTTCCTGTTAGTCCTGAGGACCACCTTACCTCTATGAAAGGAGATAAAATCAGGCTCCACTGACAATGCTTGTAGCTCACTTATGCGCCTGGCAGAGGTGATGGCTACCAGAAACACAGTTTTCCAAGTCAAGTACTTAAGCTCTGCTGAAGACAATGGCTCAAAAGGGGGTTGCATAAGCTGAGCAATGCAAATATTAAGATCCCAAGCAGGGGCAGGGTCCCTGAACAGAGGATTGGTGTGAAGCAACCCTTTAAAAAACTTGGAGAACACAGGGTGAACTGAAAAAGAAGAGGGCTTACCTACTGATAAGAAGACAGACACAGCTGCCAAGTGCACTTTTAGAGTAGCTGGTCTCAGGCCCAAGGAATTCAAATGCACCAAATAATCCAGGATCGTGGGCACGCCAGCAGATTCTGGGGAAATATGCTTACCAGCACACCATATGGAAAATCTTTTCCATTTTGAATTATAAGTAGCCCTGGTGGAAGGCTTCCTAGAGGCCTTCAATATATCCAATACACCTTGGGAAAGGTGTAGGTCAGCAAACTAACTCTTCAAGAGCCATACCTTGAGATTGAGAGATTTGAGGTTCGGACACCAAACTCTCCCCTGGGCACAGGTTAACAGGTTGTGATTCCTGGGAAGGCACAGGGGAAGGTGGACTGCTAAGGACATGAGGAGTGGGTACCAGGGCTGCCTGGCCCAATCTGGAGCAATCAGGATCATCTTGCAGGGTTAAGATCTGATTCTGACTAGCACCTTGAAAAGGAGGGGGAAGGGGGAAAAAGCAGAGAAACTTCCCTTCCCAACTGAGTAGGAAGGCATCAAGAGGGACTGAGCCCAACACTGGGGGCCTGCAGCAAAAAAGGGGAAGTTGGTGATTCTCTGGGGCTGCAAAGAGATCTATCTGCAGGGTGCCCCATCTGGCAAATACTACCTCCAGTACTAGGGGATCCAGTGCCCATTCGTGATGGCCCTGGGAAATCCTGCTGAGAGCATCCGCTAGGACATTGTCCTTGCCTGGGAGGTGAACAGCCGTGAGGGAGCGTTCAGAGAATAAGCCAGAGACCACAACTTAATTGCTTGAGTGCACAAGGCCGTGAGCCCAGTGCCCCTTGTTGGTTGATGTACCACATTGTAGTGGTATTGTCTGTTCTGATCTCAACAACCTTGTTCTGAACAGATGTGGAAAAAACCTGGAGTGCTAGAAAAACTGCTCTGAGTTCCAGCAAATTGATGCGGAGCAGAGATTCCTGAGGGGACCACAGCCCTTGGGTGGAAAGGTCGCCCATGTGAGCTCCCCACCCCAGGGGGGATGCATCTGTAGTAAGGGTCAAGGAGTGAGACTGGGGAGTGAAGGGAACCCCCTGTCTCAGACTGTTCTGATCCTGCCACCACTGAAGGGCCTGGATCAGGGTTCGAGTCACTGGGATCAATTTGGTTAGAGGATCTGTCCTTTGAGACCAAAAGGCTCTCAAATGGAACTGGATGTCCCTCATCTGAAATCTTGCTCCCTGCACTGCTGCTGTAGAAGCAGCCATGTGCCCCAGGAGCTGTAGAAAATGCCTTGCTGGTCGAGAGACCTGCAGGGTGAAAGAAGAGGCCAAGAGACCAAGGTCCTTGCTCTTTCCAGAGGGAGGAAGGCTCTGGCTTCTTTTATGTTCAGTTCTGCGCCTATGAAGGTGAGAAGCTGGACAGGCTCCAGAACTGACTTTGGAAGACTGGAAGGAAACCTAGGGATGTCAACAGTTGCTGGGTTACTTGTAAGTGTAGTTTGACCTGTTCTGGAGACTGGCGTGCAATGAGCCAGTCGTCCAGATAAGGAAGATGGCAACTTTTGCCTTCTTAAATGAGCAACTGCTACTGCCAGGCATTTTGTGAACACCTCGGGCCGAGGGAGGCCCGAGGGCATTGCTCTGAACTGGTAATGGCCTGAGGGCAGTTCAAATCTGAGGTACTTTCGATGGGAGCTTCTGATGAGAACATGGAAGTAGGCATCCTTGAGGTCCAGGGAGGCTAGCCAGTCCCCTGGCCTTAGAGAGGGTAAAATAATTCCCAGAGTCACTATTTTGGACTTTGGTTTTAAAAGGTGCTTCTTTAGATACACGAGATCCAGGCCTGTCTTTTTTGGGGTAAGGAAGTACCTGGAGTACAACCCTTTGCCCTGGTGTATGGGAGGCACCCTTTCCACAGCTCTGAGAGCCAGGAGGGAAGAAACTTCTGCTTCCAGGGCAAGTGCCTCTGATGGGTTTGCAGGTGGAAAAGACCTGGCTCTCATCTTGGAAATTTTTGAAGCTGAGAACCAGTCCCTGGCCCTTATTTCCAGGACCCACTTGTCTGATGTTAAAGACTTCCAGTCCTGGACAAGTAAATACAGCCTGCCCCCTCACGGGTAGTGGAGAATCGGCCCTAGCCACCCCATCAGGGAGCCTGTTTTGCAGGGGCTTTGGGTTGAGGGGTAGAAGCAGGCTTACTAGAACCCCTTCAGCCCCTTCCTCTAAAGAACCCCCTCTGGGCATAAGCAGAAGAGGAGGCCTGGGCTTGGTAAAAAGGCCTATGAAAGGGCCTGCCCCTGCCCCTGACATGCTGCCTCTGAGGAGTGGCTTGCCTTTCTTTGGCCTGTGCACTCCTATAGGTGGTCCTATACTCATCCATTTTCTTCATATAATTCTCTGTCTGCTCCCAAAACAGAGAATTGCCCATAACAGGAAAATCCATAGCCTTAGACTCGTATCCTGTGACAGGGCAGTACATCTGAGCCAGGCCATTCTGCGAAGAGACACAGATGTAGCCATGACTCTTGATGAAACATCATTAGAGTCTACTGCAGCATGAAATTGCACCTTGGATGCCTCAATACCATCTGCAGCCACCTGCTCCAGCTCCCTGGCAAGCTGGTCAGGGGGCCTGTTTTGCTAGGGCCAGGACAGTATCCCATCTGGATTTCTGGTACCTAGCTGCGTAAGTCATATAATTTGCCTGTCTGAGTCCCAAAGATGCTGCCATGTACTGTTTCTTTGCCATGGCATCCATCCTCCTGGAATCCTTTTCAGGAGGGTGAGAGGCTAAGAGGAATATTAGCCTTGTCACAGGCTGCAGCCTGCACTACCCCACATGGCTGCACTGCTGGGAGAGGAACTCCGTATCAGAGCCTGATAAAGCATACCTCTTGTCCATCCTTTTATCCACAGGAGGATAGAATGAGGAGTTTTCAGAATTTTACTGTCTGTTTCCTAAAAGATTTGTGCAAGGAATAGACAGTCTCCTAGACTCTGGAACATCCATCATTTCCACAAAATCAGGCTCTTCTTGATCATCAACAGCTTCCTCAACAGGGAGTTGCAGAGTCTCAGCAACTTTCTTGTAAAACAAAAAAATGAGAAGGGACTCTCAGATAGCCTGGGAGGACACCCCTGAGGGTCTGTCTGGAGAGATGTCAGTTCAATGGGCACATCAGACTTTCAAAATCACACTCACTCTCCTCATGCCCCTCCTCCCTTCCTCCGGTTCATACAAATCCTCAAAATCATAATCTTGAACAGGAGAACCGTCCGAACCGAGCGCTTCCCTAATGTTGTCGGTTTGGACGGAACTGGGGAAAGAGACTGGACAATTTCAATAGCTTTGGCTATTTCCTCAGCGGTTGGAGAAAGAACTTTTGGCCCCAAACTAGCTGACTTTCTAGTCCTTTTAGTTGGAAACTGCTCCTCAGAGCTGGCTCTTCGTTTGCCCGAGGAAGTATCGCCCTGATCAGAGGGCACTCCCTCAGGTTCGGTTGGAACCGAACCGGGCTGGCCATCCGGGTCAGCGGACTTTTCGGCCTCCCTTTCCCTGAGCCTACCAACTCTCTTTTCCACGGTGGCAGCAGGAAAATTTTACAAATCTGGCAGTCTGCATTGAGGTGGTCAAACCCCAGATAATATACACAAGTGGTGTGTGGGTCAGCCTTAGCAAGGTTTCCCACAGAGGCCACAGTGCTGAAACCCAGTGGGTCCGTTTTTTCTTTTGGGTTTCTCAGACATAGTGCCAGCCTAACCAAAACTTGCCCGTTAATGGCAATCCGCCAAGCAAGACTCTCTTATCGGTTCCCAACCGTGTCACCGGTCGTGGAAAAAAAACGCAATAAAATCCGTTGTTTTTAGCACTGATAAGAACCGGGAACCGCACTCTAAAGGACTAGAAAGTAATTTTAAACCCAATCTGATCGGTTCAAACCGAACCGAAAAGATGTTTACAAGTTCCACACAGAAGAAAATAAGCAAAAGCCTATCTATTACTTACAATACCACAGACAGAGCTTGAACCGGCGATTGCAGTTAAATTTCAGTAAAATAAACCGAGAATTACACTTAAACCGACAAGCGAACCCGAGCAGCAGGAGGAATCTCGGGCGACTGTTCAGTGAGGCGGATAAAAAATCTGACAGTTTAAGTTGAGCTTCAACAGACAGAGTGTTCAACCGAGCTACGTCAAGATTCCATGCCCTGCATGGAAAGTTAACTCTTTCACCTCCGGAGCAGTTCTAACCTGGGGTTATACTGCATATGTCATAATATAGCAAGACTTCATGTTGTTTGAAATAACGTTTTCCACGACAGAAAACGCAGCTCACAATCTGCAGCAGGTTCAAAGGGGCAGCAGGAGCTGCTCAGGACAAAGTAGGTCCCAAGGAGGATGAGATCCTTAATGGTGGCCAAAAGTGTAACACCCCCTCAAGAAATCGAGGAGGCATTGAGTTTGTGCCACTGTCGCTGACCTATCAGGTAGTGGTGCCAAAATGCTGAGGTGAACTGTAATCGAGGAGTAGGCAAGGCCTGAGTGGAAGAGGAAAGCAGGTATTCCAGAACTGATTTCTCTGGGCAATCTAAAGGGAGGCGCGTGCCTGAGACCACAGGCAAAACGGCCGCCATTTCATGGCATACGAGACATCGTTGCCATTTCTGGCAGCAGAAAGGACTTCCGCCACCTCTTCGAGACCCGTGTGCGTATAATGGCTATATCTCAGTATCAGGCATGCAGGTTCAGTGAACGCAAGTCCGGATGGACTAACGAACCCTCCTCTTGAGGCAGCAGGTGGGAGCTGATGGGCAACGGGAGTGGAGGTTCCCGGGACAAGGAGTCAGCATGGGGAACCAGATCTGTCTGGGCCAGAAAGGCACTACCAGGATCATTGTTGCATGCTCCCTGCCAAGTTTGAGACGGACTCTCTGGATCAACGGGAAGGGAGGGAAAGTGTAGAGGAATCTGTCCACCCAGGAAAGGGACAACGCGTCTCGCCAAAAAACACCAGACCCTGGATCTAGCGAGCAAAAATTGGGCAGTTTTGCATTGGATGGGGAAGCGAACAAGTCCAATTCTGGAGTGCCCCATCAAAGAAACAGATCCTCTGCTACCTCCTGAAGAAGTTCCCACTCGTGGACTCTGGCCTGGGATCGACTCAGGCTGTCTGCGATTGTGTTGTCCACTCCGGGAACGTGAACCGCAATCAGGCTTGCGCCGTCGACTACCCATTCCACACTCTCATAGCTTCCCTGCAAAGGGGTAAGAGTGTGTGCCTCCTTGTTTGTTGAGTAATACATCACCGCCATATTGTCTGTTTGAAGCAGAAGAGTACTCGGCAGGATTTCTGACTGGAAGGCCTGCAGGGCATAAAGGACCGCCCTCACCTCCAGAATGTTGATATGGAGGTGAGCTTCCTGTGGGGACCACGTTCCCTGGGACCTCACCCCGTTCAGGTGTGCTCCCCACCCCAGCCCTGAGGCATCTGTGGAGAGGATTACCTCCGGGGATGGCGCTGCAAATGGAACACCCACAGAGAGTGTCCCTGGGTCTAGCCTTCATTGCCAGTCCCAAATCATGGCTTTCGTGATTCTGACTGGCTGCTGCATGTGGTCTTGCCTTTGATTCCATTGCACTTTTAACATCCACTGGGTTACCCGCATGTGGAGCCTTGCCATCGGGACGGTTGGAATGGCCGCAGCCATGTGTCCGAGCAGGCGAAGGACCAGCCTGGCGGGGACAGTCTTCTTCGCTGAAAGGTCCCTGATGAGGGACCTGATGCGCTCCACTCTGTCCTCGGGAAGAAAAGCTTTCCCTTGGATGGTGTCCAGAACTGCGCCTATGAACTGCAGCTTCTGGGACAGTACCAGGAGAGACTTCTCGTAGTTGATAAGAATACCCAGCGACTGAAAAAGGGCTTGGGTGTTCTGGACTGACCAACAACAAGCGCCTCTCTGGAGGCGGCCGAAGAGCAGTCATCCAGGTGCGGGAACACATAGTGGCCCTGTCTCCTTAGAGACGCTGCCACGACTATGCCATACACTTGGTAAAGACCCTGGGGGCCGATGACAGTTCAAAAGGAAGTGCCCAGAACTGAAAGTGGTGGCCGAGGAACTCGAAGCGCAGGAACCTCCTGTGCGCTTGAGCAATGGGGATGTGCATGTAGGCGTCCTGCATGTCCAGTGACGCTAGAAAGGTGTCCTTCTTCAGCATGGGAATGAGTCCTTGGAGGGTCACCATGCAAAACCGTTTGTAGGCGACCGACATATTGAGGTCGCTGAGGTCCAATATTGGACGGAGGTCCCCTGTTTTCTTTGGAACCAGAAAGAAGTGGGAATAGTAGCCTGCTCCTCTCTGGTTCTCCGGTATGTACTCCACCGCTCCTTTTTGTAGAAGCGCGAGTACTTCTTGCCTGATAAGTGATCTGTGCTGACCCGAGTAACGGGAGAGCAGAGGAGGCCTTGTGGGTGGCTTGTCCATGAATTCCTATAAAGTGGCCTTGTTTGACCACTGAAGAACCCACCTGTCGGTGGTAATAGACTGCAACCCTGGCAGGTGGACAATAATATGACCCCGACCTTGGTGTCCCATTGATCCTGACGGTGGGGGCCAGGAAAGGTCATGCTGTGGCGGGGGTCCTGCAGGCTGGGCCGACTTGGCAGGGTGTTGGCCTCGACCTGTGGGCGACTTCCCGGGGCTCTTCGGAGAAGGTCCCTCTATTAACGGACGGGCAGGACTGTTGTCTCTCGTCCGGCCGTGGCAGCTCTGGTTCCTATAGAAAGGAACCGGGCTTGAGTCTGTACATGACTTGGACAGACCACAGCCTTCGGCCTCTTGAAGCTTGGTGAGAACCTTCTCCAAAGACTCACCAAAGAACCCGCCGTGGGGCAGGCGTCCAGAATGTTCTTATGGGCGTCCGGGGTGAATCAGAACCACGAAGCCATGAGTGTTTCGAGCAGCATCGCCTGAGGCTGCCGCTCTGGCGAGGAGTCCCACAGGTCATCACTGGCTCGAAGCACCTGGGTTCCCACATCTGAACCCGTGCGGAGGAGCTGAAGTAACTCTTCCTTCTGCTCACCTTCGGCATCTTTTCTGCCAGGTCTAGTCCCTGCTCCACAAGGCATTCTGAAACTGGACCATGAGGGTAAGATAGTTGAGGGACCTAATGGCGCAGGTTGCAGCTGCGTCAGTCGCTGCCATACGCGTCAATTGCTTGGACTCTGGGTCCGGTGGCAGGGTGCTCAGATGTTGCGCCTCTGGGACCGGTCATGTGAGGCTGTAATGACCAGGGAATTGGCCAGAGGATGAGATGCCAAGTACTGGTCCTCCTGAGGGGCCTTGTACAGGCGGGTCAGCCTTCTTGACATCATGGAGCGAGTGGACATTTCCACGCTGCCTTGGTGACGTCCACGAAGGTGTCCACCAAGGGTGGTACCACCACAGGCTTTGGGTCCTTTTGCTGAAGATAACGTGCAAGGCGTAGCCTCTCGGGGTCAAGTTCCTCTGCGTCCCAGCCCATATTCTCTTGAATATGCCTCATAATCTCAGAGAACGATGGGTCATCCGGAGGAGATCTTGGGAGCTCACGTGGGTCCGGAGAGGGGACGTTGATGGGAGAAGGGGATCTGGATCCGTCTGAGAAGTCCGATCCAGAGTCCTCCGTCGAAGGCGAGTGGCGGCGTCTTCTGGGTCTCTTGGGGCTGAGTGACCCTGAAGAAGATCTGGACGGAGGTCTCCTCTTGTCTGGTCTGCCCCTAGGAGATTCCGCAGGCTCCTGGGGGGAAGGTACTCGGCCTGCTGCCCCGGATGGGGTGGGGGGCACTGGGGCTGGTGGAGTCACGGGTGGAGGAGGAGGAGGAGGAAGAGGAGGAGGTGTGGGAACCACGTCCTTCTTTATGGTATCCCACCAAAAGGTGAACAGCTCCTTAACCTCAGAAATATTGAGGTCCGACGACGGGCCGGGCACCAGTGGTCGGTCGTCAGGTTCCTGTGTCAGCTCCCCAAGGGTCTCTGGTTCAGGAGAGAGTTCCCTCGGGGGTTCGACAGGACCGGGTTCGCCCGCCTGGTCCTCAGGCTGAGTCAACTCCTCCTCCGTAGGCGACTCCTGGCCGACGCCGGTAGGTGGCGTAGGGGTTCCTCTCCCTACTGGGTTGGGCGTCAGTCCCCCGGCCGGCGTCCACGGTGGAGAAGGCCTGACCGGCGACAGGCGTCTGGCAGTCGTCGGGTCCTGGGACCGGTGGTGCTTGGCCGACGTCGGGTCCGACATCCTCTTGAGAGATGTCAGCTCCTTGGTTTTCCGCTGGGGTGGAGGAGGCAAGGAGACCAACCGGACGTCGGGCGCCGAATGGCGGGGGCCGGACTTGTGGTGATGGCGGTCCCCTGACCTCGGCGAGGCCTTGGAAGAAGATGAAGAAGGCCTGGAGGTCTCAACAGGCTGCAGAGTAAAGGAACCGGAGGATGACTTGACCGCGACCGGGGGAGGCTGAGAGCGGGCCCAGGAAGGCGAGCAGTCGGATCGGGAGCCGGAGCTACGGGAGTCGGAAGCCCTAGAAGCAGATTTTGATCTCACCCTCCTTGTGCTTTTAGAGGTGCCGGCGGGCTTTCGGACGATTCCCCTTGAGGCAGAATCCATGGCCTTCAATTTCTCTTCTAGAAGGTAGCTTGTAGGGCCTTCTGGCGACGGATCCGAGTCGACTGTTAAATCCTTGACAGAAGGAACAGGCCGGTGTACGTGGTCTGGGCCTAGGCACCACGCAGGCGAATCAAGGGTCTTTAAAGGGAATTTGCTTCCCACAGGCGCACTTTGATGGATGGCCCTCCACGGATGTTGGGGAGGACATCAGATGTGCAGACGATTCGAATGAGAAAGAGTTTCCAATTCGAGAAATGGGAAAAAAAACTTTTCCAGGCGTCGCGCGCTAGATACTGACCGAAGGGTTGAGACATGAAAGTCGACGGTGGGAAAGAACTGGGGATTCTGACGGGACCGCCTCCTTATGTACTACACCTGACGTCGGGGGCGGGACCGACGTCGGCGGCGGTCCCCGCTGAAGACTGCTAGCTAGAAGATTTCCGTGGGGTCCTGACGCCTGCCGGCTTCAGTCCTAATGGTGTAACCTGCTGCAAGAGCTGTATCTCGAAGTAAGATCTGCTGTTACGGTAAGTTATTTCGTAAATGTACTTTCCTTAACAAGGACATAAAGGACATCATGAAGTTCTAGAACAGTACTGCCCACCAGTCAGCCATTGTCAGTGGTGGGGTGGGGGGGGAATGGCTGGCCCAGTGCTTTCAGAAATGGGCAAAAATTACAAAAAACAAGTAGATCCTGGACATAGTGGTTCAGGGATTGTCCCTGTAATTGCAAATATTTCTAAAACTGCAGAGGCCCAAAAACTTCCCAGCTCATTCACCAACAGAAAGAATACTACTGGAACTGGAAGTAAATAAATTACTACAGGCAAAAACAGTAGAAAAGGTTCCTGCCTCACAGTGGGTCACAAGTCTGTTAGCCACCTGCCAGCTCCAACCATGTATCCCCGTCGCCAAGTAGGCGAAGGGGATCATGACATCCATATATGGGTATCTGACATCCATACACATCCTGCTCCTGTGGGAACTATATATATATGTATGTATGTATTACGTTCGGGCTGTGTTATGTATATCTTTCTTGTACATGTGACTTGGAATGTAAATACTCTGCTCCTATCAGTATTGTAAACATGTTGTTCCTTTTGTATTGTGTATATTTATATGTAACTGTACAATTTTCCCTGCCAACAGCAGGTCCACCTTGTAAATGAGCTTGCTCAATGGTGATCGCCTGGATAAATAAAGATTTGATTGCTTGATCAAACCGCTACATGCAAAAAAAAAAAAAAAAATCTGACCAGCAAGAAAAATGAGGAATGGTGACTCATTTTAGACTTAAGATATCTGAACGGACATCTCAAAAAAGAATTTCAAGATGGTCTCACTGGGCACAGTGATACCATCCCTACAGTTAGGGGATTGGTTAGGGCCACTGGATACGAAGAATGCCCATTTCCACATTCAAGTCAGACCCAGCCACAGAAAATAGTCCTTTTAGTTGCTACTACATTGGTAAGAGAGGTTAGTAAACTTTAGGCTCTATCCATTCCTCCTGACTACCTTAATTTCCATAGTGAAAATGTTGCTCTGGGAATTTATTAGAATTTCCTTCCTGAAGTGTCAGAATTGACAGGAGAGATACCAAGGGAATGGAGGGAAGCAATAGTGATGCCCAAACATAAAAAGCTGGTTAAAACAGACGTAGGAAATTATAGGTGAGTTAGCCTAACCTCAGTGTTGTGAAAGCTGATAGAAAAATCATAAAGAAAAAGTTGGAAACCTGGTTTAGAGACAACAGATGATATGCAGCACAGGTCTAGACAGAGTTGTCCACGTATCACTAACTTGATAAACTTATGAAGTAAGTAAGGCACTGGACGAGGGTAAGGTGGTAGATGTGGTCTACCTGGACTGCTTAAAGGCCTCTGATACAGTGCCCTACACTGAACTAAGTAAGCTACAGCAGGTAGGAATACCAGGTGTGCTACACAGATGAATAGGCAACTGGCTCTTGGGGGAGAAGAGAAAGAGTAAGAGTTAATGGAGAAGCAGCAAACTGTAGGGGAGAAGTAATAAGTGGTGTTCCACATGGCTCGGTACTGGTACTGTACTTCTTTTATTTCCATGTATGGGACTATTGTACAGGATTAAATGGCTGGACCTTGAAGTTCACAGATGATGTCAAGCTGAGAGGTGTATTTGAATGTAGCTTAGATATTCATAAGATGCAGGAGAACATCAACAAACTATCACTATGGGCAGTAAATTTAAAAATTAGTTTTAGCATAACCAAATGCACTGTTCTTCATTTACTGGAAAAATGAAGTTATCCTAAAGCCAGCTACACCATAAATGATCTGCGTCTAAGAAGCTCTTCCGAGGAAAGGGAAATTGGCATAATTGTTTAACAGATAAGTTTAAATGGGATAAACAGTGCGAAGTGATAGTTTAAAAAAGTGTGGACACACATCAGGATGTATTGCCAGGAACATAACACGTAGGAAGAAAGAGGTCATGCTACCACTATACTGGTCCCTGGTGAGGTCATATCTTAAATATGGAGGGCAGTTCTGGTGTCCTCACACAAGAAACATTTGGACAGGCTGGAGAACCTCCAAAGTAGGTTCACAAAGAGAATTAGGGAATTACAAAACATGTTTTATAGGGAGGGATTGAAAGAACTAGACACATTTCTTTTAGAGAGGAGAAGAAACAGTGGCTATGTGATCCTGATCTCTGGAGCCTCAAAGTACCCCTCCCTCTTTAAGCCACTAAACCTGAAGGAGAAGAAAGCCAGGGGAGGATTAAGGGGCACAGTCTAAAACTAGCTGAGGAGAATAAGTGTATATTTAGAATTATTGTATAGGACTAATCTTAGAAAAGGATGATACTCGGAGAGAGTGGTGTCACACTGGAATAGCCTACCAGAAGAGGTGGTTCACAGTTAGCACATTTTTAAGAGGAAATTAGACAAACACATGGAGAAAAAGAATATGCATGGATACTTATAGTGTGCACTAAAAGCTGGATATTAATGGAGAACTGTCTTGACTCTGTAAGCCTGTGTTTTCTACAGAAACTGTGTTTCTAATAGTGGTTCACGTTCTGTTTTTGTTCCCTCTCTACTGGCCTTTGGGTAAACGCAATCGGTGCTTGTGGTTGTGGTTTAGGGGCTGGTGTTGCAGCACACCTGGAGCCCCTCCTGCCTCTGCCCCTGTAGTAATCTCTCAGACGTTGGTACTCATAGGCAGCACATGGTCTTGGTAGTAACCCCTGCCTCTGCGTCCCCTTCCATAAGGCCTGTAGGATGTGGAGGCCTTTTCTTTTTCAATGTTATTCTTAAAAGTGGACTTCTATTTGGGCACTTTTTCTTGTACACTTCTGTTTTGTCACCAAACTGGGAATGTCCCTCAAAGGGGAAATCAATGAGTTTGGTCTAAGTATCCTGGGTAAGAATGGTAGCCCTTAGCCAGGAAAACCTCCTCAATGCCACTACATGAGCCCACTTGCATCACCCAGTGGAACTCATGTGGACGTCAGAAGAGGCCTTTTATAGGTCTCCGTTGCAACAGCTCGGCGCTCCTATTACTTGACAGACACTGAGCACTGGAGCCAAGTTGACTAGGCAAGTGCTGCACAGTATTCACTGCTCCAACACTTTCATTTACGGGTTTATACTTTATAAGAAGAGTGGCTTGAACTAGAGTGCAAACCAGGGACTGACTTTACTTGCAGGCACAATCAAAAGCCAAACTGCATCAGAAAGAGTCAAGCAGGAACTCTGTATAAATATTGAAGGCACAACTTCCCAACTTTTTCTTTCTTGGTTTTTAGTCATTTTCGTTTTTCACATACTAATGCGTAAATACATCTAACAGACATGGGCTTCAAGAACATGTGGTCAGGAAGAAAAAATTACTCACCTTAGTAATGTTGTTTCTTCTAATGGAGTCTTGCTGTATTCTGACTATTGCAGTGATCACCAACCTTTGAACTGCCCCGGAGAACAAAGAGTTAACTTTCCATGCAGGGCATGGAACGCTGAGCTCGAGCTCGGTTGAAGCCTCTGTCTGCTGTTGTTTAAACTCCAACCTTCAGATCTTTACGAGCTATACTCACTAGGCGTTCTGTGTGGAAACTGTAAAACTCACACTAGCCAACTGGCAACTAAATGTATTAAAAAAGGGTTTTTTGGTTTCAAAGCAAAAACTCAAGTCAAGAAACCCAAAAACAAAACACAACACACAGCGAAAATAAAGGAGGGTGAGAAAGGGGCACCTCTAGGTGCCAACACTGCTCCTGCCCACCCACATCCCAAAAAACATGTTCTAAGAGGGGAGGTGGGGGGAAGGTCAGAATACAGCAAGACTCCGTTAGAAGAAACAACATTACTAAGGTGAGTAATTTTTCTTCAAACAACATGAAGTCTTGCTGTATTCTGACTATTGCAGACTACCAAGCAGTACCTCCATGGAGGAGGGACAGAACCTACTTTGGGAAAAGGCTCTTAAGTACTGCTGTGCCAAACCAAGCATCACTCCTAGCCTGGATATCCAGAGAGTAATGCTTGGTGAATGTATGGACTGTTTTCCAGGTGGCTGCTTGACAGATTTCTAAGATAGGAATATCCCTGGCAGCAGCCAGGGAAGCAGCTGTACCTCTAGTAGAGTGAGCCCTCAGGCCTGAGGGTGGGGTTCTACCCAATTTTTCATAGCAGAATTGTATATAAGAGACAATCCACCTGGCAAAAGATCTTTTAGTGGCAGGTTTGCCCTTACTGACCTATCCATAAGTGAGGAACAACTGGAGGGACTCAAACCTGTGACCCTTGGTGCGCTCTATGTAGTAACGAAGGACCCTTTTTACGTCCAGGCTGTGCAACCTCCTCTCTCCAGAGAAGGAATGGTCAGTGAAGAAAACAGGGAGAGACACAGACTGATTAAGGTGGAAGTCTGAGACCACCTTAGGCAAAAACTTCCTGTTAGTTCTTAGGACCACTTTATCTCTATGGAAAGAGATGAAATCAGGCTCCACTGACAGGGCTTGCAAGTCACTGATACGCCTGGCAGAGGTAATGGTTACCAAAAACACAGTTTTCCAAGTCAAGTACTTAAGGTCTGCAGAGGACAAAGGCTCAAAGGGGGGTTGCATAAGCTGAGCAATGCAAACATTAAGGTCCCAAGCAGGAGCAGGGTCCCTAAAGGGAGGATTGGTGTGCAGCAATCCCTTGAAGAATTTACATAATACAGGATGGGCTGATAGAGGAGAGGGCTTGCCTACTGACAAGAAGGCAGAAACAGCTGCCAGATGCACTTTAAGTGTAGCTGGTCTAAGTCCCAAGCCATTAAGATGAACCATATAGTCCAGGACTGTAGGCAACCCAGCAGATTCTGGAGAAATATGCTTATTTGAGCACCAAATAGTGAACCTTTTCCATTTGGAGTTGTAAGTCTTTCTGGTGGAAGACTTTCGAGAAGCCTTAAGGATATCCAGAACCCCTTGAGAGAGGTGCAGATCAGCAAACTAACTCTTCAAGAGCCAGGCCTTGAGATTGACAGATTTGAGGTTTAGATACCAAATCCTTCCCTGAGAGGATGTCAACAGATTGTAATTCCTGGGAAGAGACAGGGGAAGGTGGACTGCTAAGGACAGCAACAGTGGGTACAAGGGCTGTCTGGCCCAGTCTGGAGCAATCAGAATCACTTTGCATGGTTGAGACCTGATCTTGACTAGCACTTTGAACAGGAGAGGAAAGGGAAGGAAAGCATACAGGAACTTCCCTTCCCAGTTCAGAACCAGAGCATCCAGGGGGACTGAACCCAAGACTGGGGGTCTGCAACAGAAGAGAGGAAGTTGGTGATTGTCTGGGGCTGCAAAAAGATCTATCTGTGGAGTGCCCCATCTGGAGAAAATCACTTTCAAAATTAGGGGATCTAGGGACCATTCGTGGTGGCCCCGAGATATCCTGCTGAGAGCATCAGCTAGGACATTGTCCTTCCCTGGGAAGTGAACTGCTATCGGAGAGATTTGCAGGGAATAGGCCACAGACCACAACTTCATTGCTTCTGTGCACAAGGCCGTAGACAGAGTGCCTCCTTACTTGTTGATGTACCACATTGTGGTGGTATTGTCTGTCCTGATCTGAACCACCTTGTTCTGTACAGATTTGGAAAAAGCTTGCAGTGCCAGAAACACTGCTCTGAGTTCCAAGAGACTGATGTGAATCAGAGACTCTTGAGGTGACCACAGTCCTTGGGTGGTAAGATCCCCCAAGTGGGCTCCCCAGCCCAAGAGGGAGGCGTCTCTGGTGAGGATTAGAGAATGAGACTGAATGACAAAAGGAACTCCCTGTCTTAAATTGTCCTGATCCTGCCACCATTGCAAAGCCTGGATCAGGGTTCGAGTCACTGGGACTAGTTTGGTAAGGGAATCCTTTCTTTGGGACCAGAAGGCTCTCAAGTGGAACTGAATGTCCCTCATCTGGAATCTTGCCCCCTGGACCACTGCTGTAGAGGCCGCCATGTGGCCCAGGAGCTGCAGGAAGTGCCTTGCTGGTCGAGACACCTGAAGGGTGAAAGAAGAGGCCAGTTCTATAAGGGTCCTTGCCCTGTCCAGGGGAAGGAAGGCTTTTGCTCTTATTGTATCCAGCTCTGCCCCATAAAGGTGAAGAGCTGTACTGGCTCGAGAACTGATTTTGGAAGGTTTAGGAGGAAACCTAAGGAAGTGAGCAGTTGCTGAGTTATTTGACAACGTGACTTGACTTGGTCTGGAGACTGACCCACTATGAGCCAGTCATCCAAGTATGGAAAGATGGAGATCTTTCTTCTCCTTAGGAAAGCAACCACTACTGCCAGGCACTTTGTGAACACCCTTGGGACTGATTTTAGGTCAAAAGGCATTGCTCTGAATTGATAGTGGCCTGAGGCCAACTCGAACCTGAGGTACTTTCTGTGGGAGCACCTGATGGGAATGTGAAAATAGGCATCTTTGAGGTCCAGGGAGGCTAGCCAGTCCCCTGGCCTTAGAGAGGGCAGAATTATTCCCAGAGTCACCATTTTGAATTTTGGCTTTAAAAGGTGCTTGTTTAGATATCCAAGATCCAGGATAGGCCGCCATTCTCCTGTCTTTTTGGGGGTTAGGAAGTACCTGGAGTACAATCCCTTGCCCCTGTGTACGGTAGGAACCCTTTCTATGGCTCTGAGAGCCAAGAGGGAAGAAACCTCTGCCTCTAGGGCAAGGGTCTCTGATGGATTTGCAGATGGAAAGGATCTGATTCTCATCTTGGGAAATTTTCTGAAGCTGAGAACCAGTCCCTGGCTTACTACTTCCAGGACCCACTTGTCTGATGTTAAAGACTTCCAGTCCTGGACAAAGTAAGCCAGCCTGCCCCCTACAGGTATTGGAGAATCAGCCCGGCAGTCCCATCAGGGTGTCTGCATGGCAAGGGCTTTAGGCTGAGGGGGTGGAAGCAGGCCTGCTCATACCCAGTCTGCCTCTCCCTCTAAAGAACCCCCTCTGAGCATAAGCAGAAGAGGAGGCCTGGGCTTGGTAAAAAGGCCTTTGAAAGGGCCTGCCCCTGCACCTGGAATGCTGCCTCTGAGGAGTGGTTTGCCTTTCCTTGGCCTGAGCACTCCTGTAGGTGGTCCTGTACTCGTCCATCTTCTCATGTAGTTCTCTGTCTGCTCCCAAACAGAGAATTACCAATGACAGGAAAATCCATGGCCTTAGCCTGGGTATCCTGTGATAGGCTAGTACATCTGAGCCAAGCCATCCTCCGAAGGGCCACAGATGTAGCCATGACTCTAGATGAAACATCACTGGAGTCCACAGCAGCATGAAATTGCACCTCGGATGCCTCAATCCCATCCGCAACCACCTGCTCCAGCTCCTTGGCAAGCTGGTCAGGGGCCTGTTTAGCTAGAGCCAGCACAGTGTCCCACCTGGACTTCTGGTATCTAGCTGTGTAAGCCATATAGTTAGCCTGCCTGAGTCCCAAAGATGCTGCCATGTACTGTTTCTTTGCCATGGCATCAATCCTCCTGGAGTCCTTATCTGGGGGGGGTGTGAAGCCAAGGGAATATTTGCCTTATCACAGGCAGCAGCCTGCACTACCCCAACATGGCTGCATTGCTGGGAAAGGAACTCTGTGTCCGAGCCTGAAAGGGTATATCTCTTGTCCATTCTTCTGTCCACAGGAGGTATGGAATTAGGAGTTTTTAGAATTTTAAATGTCTGTTTCCCAAAAGATTTATGGAGGGGGGAATAGACAATATCCTGGACTCTGGGATGTCCATCATCTCAACAAAATCAGGCTCCTCCTGATCCTCTACTGCTTCTTCCATAGGAAGCTGGAGGGTTTCAGCCACTTTCTTGTAAAACATAAAGTGGGAAGGGGACTCAGAAAGCCTAGGAGGAGAAACATCTGAAGGTCTGTCTGGGGAGATGTCCGGGTCAATAGGCACATGCAGACTTTCATAATCACCATCATCATCATTATCTTCATACTCTCCCTCCTCCTCCTCCGGTTCATAAAATTCTTCTAAAGTATAATCCAGAACCGGGAGAACTGAACGAACCGAGCCCCTGACAGATGGTGCCGGTTTGGCCGGAACTGAAGTTAGCGATTGAACTATCCTTATCGCTTTGGCTATTTCATCAGCGGTCAGAGAAAGAACTTGTGGATCCGAACCGGATGATTTTTCCCTTTTCTTTCTTTTAACCGGAACAGACTCCTCAGAATCGGTTCTCCTTTTGCCCGAGGAAGTTTCGCCCTGGTCAGAGGGCACTCCTTCTGGTTCAGTCGGAACCAAACCAGGCTGGCCATCCGGGTCAGCGGACTTTTCGGCCTCCCTTTCCCGCAGTCTATCTACTCTTTTATCCAGGGTAGCTTTAGGAAAACTTTTACAAATTTGGCAGTCTGAATTGAGGTGGTCAAACCCCAGACAATAAATGCAGGTGGTGTGGGGATCAGCCTTAGCAAAGGCTTCCCCACACACACTACAGTGCTGAAACCCAGTGGACCCGTTTTTTTTCTTGGGTTTCTCAGACATGGCCAATCCTAAACACAACTTACTCTATTTTCGGCAATCCGCCAGGCAAGACACCCCTATCAGTTCCTGACCGTGTTACAGGTCTTGGAAAAAAAGGTAATCAAATCCGTTTTTTTTTTTTTAGAACCGATACGGACCGGTTACCACACTCTAATAAAGACAGAAGTTTTTTAACACAAATCTGATCGTTTCAAACCGAACTGATCCAATGTTTACAAGTTCCACACAGAAAACTAATACAAAACTTATCTAGTACTCATGGTACCACAGACAGAGACTTAAACCGACAGGTTCAGTAGCAGAAATTCGGTAGAAACAGAGTGAAAAAACAACACTTTAACCAACTTTTTTGAACCGAGCGAAGGAGAAATCTCCAGAGCGACTGTGCAGTGAGGCGGAGTAAAGAATCTGACGGTTGGAGTTTAAACAACAGCAGACAGAGGCTTCAACCGAGCTCGAGCTCAGCGTTCCATGCCCTGCATGGAAAGTTAACTCTTTGTTCTCCGGGGCAGTTCAAAGGTTGCTGATCACTGCAATAGTCAGAATACAGCAAGACTTCATGTTGTTTGAAAGCATATTTATTTACTTTTTTACAGGTAGAAACAAACAGAATGTACTTGTATGTTATATGCCAGAAGTGATTTGAAGCTTAAACAGGTATTAGTATGGTGATACTTTGTTGATACTGGCCGAGAGCATCCTGCATCGGTTTATAAGACAATTTTAAAGTCTATAATGATGACTGGAAATCACAGTGTAATATTATTAACATTGAATGTGCATATTTAAGTTTCATTTTAGTTTTGTTACCCATGTGTCCATTCACAAAACTCTATGTAGTAATTCTGATTTTTATTAAAAACATTTATAAAGATACAGATTATATTTCTTTCTTGATTCCAGAGTTAATCTTTTTCTTGTAAGAATTTGTGACTAATTATCTCTATTTTAGTGTGCTCCCTGATGATAGGCTTTTTGCTTGAAATGCTGGCAGTTGTATGCACCGATTTAAGCTGGCAGTAAGCTACATTTATCAAATATTTACTTGGTGAGTGGGTCTCTTCTCCAATTTGACGGAGCATAGTTAAGAGCTTTACACTGGACAAGACTCCTGCCACTTTCTTTTATTTACTCTAGGCAACACTGACATTTCTTCTGAGGTCCCTTAATAAGGTCTGACTTTTGGTTCTGAATGGTCTTCTACAGATGATGCAGCACATGCTTTCATGATCACAGAGTTGTAGAATGCAATTTGTTAAATTAATTTTTTAATGAAAATTGAAAATGTTCATGTTACAATGGCCGTAATTTAATTCTCAGCAGGAACTGTGGTTGTGGTCTCCACTAGCAGTCCCAATGAACACTACCTTTCCATCCTCATCAGCAATTATCTCAGAAGCAGCTCTCCCTGCTTTATTCTGCTAAAAGTGATAGCATGAGACCAGAACGAACAAGAGTAGAAGAACATCAAGAAGTCACTAGGGGCCAGATATTGAAAAGTCAGTGTGGAAGCTAACGGGTGTTTGCCCATGCTAACTGGGCTTTGCGCTGCCAGTTAATGGGTGGGGTGTATATTCAGAGACCCCTCTAGCATGGGCAAAACCCTTCAGTATGCGAGTACTAACATAACACTGCACTGGGGGGTGCTCTCCAAATTTAAGGTTTATATCTCAAAAATCAACTTTTTGGAGTGTGGCCTGGGTGATAATTTTATTACCATTGGAAAGAGGAGCCTTGGAAATATAACATGGGTAATCCCCAGAGAGATAAAGGTGGAGGCACTGGAGGAAAATCATCAGAACTTTCCCAATCCACGAGGAACGGCACTGAAGTGCAGGCCGCTTCTTTGCAAGACTCAGAAGAAACTATGTCCTCAACTGGGTCTAAGTTACAACTTATTTTGTCCGTCTCGGATCTCTATACTAAAATGGACTCCTTCGGCACTAGAGTGACTGTCGTGGAGAAAACCATGGAATCTCTCCAAGTTGACAAGACTGATCTAAAAACGACAGTCGGAATCTACTTCAGCAGCTACTGCCTCCGTGGTGAAGGAAAATACTCAGCTTCGTGCCAGGCATGAGACCTTGAAGACTCAAGCTTGGTCTTTCCATGTTCATATTCTAGGTCTGCCTGAGGGAATTGAAGGGGATCACCCCCTTATGTTCTTGCAAGAATGGCTTGAAGAGAAATTAGTGCCAGAAGGGCAGTCTCTGCGATTTGGACTTCAGAAGGCCTCTCGGATAACCCCTAGAGGTTATCGGGAGGACTCTGCTATCCCACGTACCCTACTGCTGGTTACGGACTGTGTCAACACCTGGGACAAAATTCTGCGCATGGCCAGACAGGCAGGGCCGCTTACCCAAGATGAAAATGTGGTCTATCTGCTCCCCGATATTAGTTATGCCACCGGGATGAATCTAAAAAGTTTGACAGCATACGAAGACTGAAGGAAGCCTGCATTCCACATGCCATCATCTACCCGGCCCGGCTACGTATTGTACACAATGGAAAAGTTTGGGTCTTTTCCGACCCTACTGAAGTGGGTAAATGGGCCTCTAGTTTTGCTCTCAGTTGCAGCAGTTCTGATCGAGTTCCTGGATTTGAAGTAAAGGAACTGGAGGACCATGTCGAGCGCTGAAGGGACTTAAGTACTCTTAATATTTCTCTCATATCTAGTTGGCTACCCCACAGTTGTTTTTTTTAGCTTGCAGTAAATAACGGTTACATACTATTAAAAGGGGTTTTAGCCATCTTAAGTACCTTGTTGGAGTTCGATACTGGGAATCTTAATATCGCTCCAGTTCTAGCTTGCAGGTATGTTACTGACTACTGGGGACAAATGGTGGGTTTATTTTGGGAGTCCTTCGCCTGATTACCCTCTTACCCAAATATAATCATGGGAGGTTCTATAATGTATTAATGTAACTTTGCTGCCTTTTGTTTGTCTATTTATTGGGAGCCTTTTTTCTCTTACGGTATATAGTATGACGCCACTAGCCCCAAAGTGGGGCGCGAACTGTTGGACATTTTCATTACGGACTTTCACAATGAAATAGTCATACTGCTCATGGGCTCATTATACAGCTAATAATTTGAATTGTTTATTCTTGTATATTATACAGTACTCTCCCCCAATGAGGTATCACAATATCAGAGATGCATGTATCCTTTGATTAAGGGGTTTCTGTGTTCCCCTGATGGTATTCAATATTGTATGTGGTTTTGTCTCAGATATGGATATGTTATCAGTGTTCTATCATGGGAAAACAATAAATATAAAAGTTTAAAAAAAAAAAAAAACAGAACACTGCACTCATGCAAATGAGGGGGTTCCCCCTGCATACTGGCTCAACAGCAAATTCAGCTGTTTACGTCGGCAGTAAATGACATCCAAAGGGATGCTGTTTATTGCCTTTGCAAAGCACTGGTGGCAGGATGGCTGCAATGCAGCTGCCTGCCCACCCCCCAACTGTACAAACCCCCGTCCAGGTGTCTGCTGGCACCCTCCACCCTTTCAGGCCCCATCCCAGACTGGTCCAATATTGTCCTCGTGTCTAGTGGCACTCACCCACCTGCAGATCACCCATCCTGGTACATCTAGTGTAATCCCTGGCATCTAGAGGCACCCGCCACCCCCCCCCCGCCGAATACTAGTCCCATTACAGGTATGGTAAGCTCTGGCATCCAGTGGCACCCCCTCTCGCTGAACAGCCATCCTGGAGATGCTGGTTTCTAGTGGCACCTCCCACCCCCGAACACCTGTCTCCTTGACTGCCAGTTAGTCCCTGGTGTCAAGAGGTACACTCACCCCAAAAAAAACACCCATCCCAGAGTGTGCAATATGGTCCCTAGTGTCCATCCAGTGGTAATCCCCACCCCAATCACCCATCTGGGTGAATACCACCATATAACTGGTGTCCGGTGGCATCCCCCCTCCACCCGTTGATCACCCATCCTAGTGCCTGCACATAGTTCTTGGTGTCTAGTGGCACCCCCCACCCTCCGAACGGCCATCCCGGACATGCCCATCTATGGCCTGCTGTCTAGTGGTACACCCCCCTGCCGAGCACTCGTCCCAGTGCTTCCACTGAGTCCCTTAGGGCTAGCGGACCCCCCCCCGGCTCCAGCCTCCTAACCTGTACAGTCCCCTGCCTCCCAAGTGTCAAGTGGCATCCCCACTCCCAATTCCCAGCCCAGGTAGCTGAGCAATCCCTGGCATCTGTTGGAACCCCCTCCAACTGCCAGTCGGCAACCGGACCACTAACAGCTGGTGTGTCTGCGGACCAACGCCCGCTCTGCCCACACCCAACACTCCACCCAGCCAAACCCCCCACACCTGTGCTGGCAGGGCGGTTTGAGGAGCCCAATACGACGACCGGCACAGCCCTTTTCTCACCTCCATGGCTGGCTGCCATATGGGATAACAGGCAGCATGCGTACAGTATAGCCGTATGGGATGACAGATAGCGCGCCTATAGGTGTACAGTATACTGTATGCATGCTCCCTGTCATCTCATACACAGCCAGCAGAGGAGGTGAAAGGAAAGCTGTGCCGGTCGTCATATTGTGCTCCCCACATGACCCTGCCAGCACAGGTATTGGGGGGGTGGGGTTTGGCTGGGAGGAGTGCTGAGTGCGGGCAGAGCGAGTGGGGACACACAGACAAGCCAATTTTCGCCAGTCCAGTTGGAAACTAACAGTTGGGGGCGTCCAAGGGACACCAGGGATCACTTGGATACCTGGGTTGGGAATTGGGATGGGGATGCCACTTGACACTTGGAAGGCAGGGGACTGTAAGGGCAACAGGCCAGTGCGTGGGGGTCCGCTAGCCACAGGAGACTCCATGGAAGAACTAGACACAGGTGCTCTGTTGGGGTAGGGGGGGGGTTACCACCAGAGCACAGACCTGCATTTCGTGGATGGCAGTTTGGGGGAGTGAAGGGGGGGGGTGCCACTGGATACCAGGGAGGATGTAAATAGTACCAGAATGGTGGAATGTGGGGGTGCAGCTAGACACCAGGGTCAATTTGCAGGCACCAGGATGGGTAATGGGAAGGTGAGGGGTATCACTGGACATGAGGGATTGGATAGGGATGGGTGATCAAGGGGTGGCGGGGCACCACTGGACACCAGGGATACAGTGCTACTCATTCAGATGGGCAATTGGGAGGTGGGGGTGCCACTGAACACCAAGGACCATAATGCACACACACCAGGATGGGTGTTCCGGGGGGTATCCCTTGACACTAGGGACTTGCACTCAATGGGATGGGTGTTCAGGGGGTTGGGGGTGCCACTAGACACCAGGGACTGGTTAGCATCACTGGGATGTGTGTTCAGCATGTGGGGCATGCCACTGGATACCAGGGATTACCATACAAGTAACAGGACTGGTGTTCAGGGAGGGGGGGATGCAGCTAGACACCAGGGTCTATGTGCAGGCACCAGGATGGGTGATCAGCAGGTGGGTGGTACCACTGGACACCAGGTATTATATGGGGGACAGATTACCAGTGGGTGAGAGGTGCCACCAGACATGAGGGATATAGTGCTACTCACCTGGACCGGTGATCTGGGGTGGGGGTGCCACTAATTACCAGGACCATAATACACACACTGGGACAGGTGGCCGGGGGGTAACCCTTGACACCAGAGATTAACTGGTACTCAACAGGACTTGGTGTTCCAGGGTGGGGGGTGCCACTAGACATCAGGAACCGGTCAGCATCACTGTGCTGAAGCGTGTTCGGCAAATGGGGGTGCCAGTGGATGCTAGGATTACCATACACATAACGGGATAGGTGTACTAAGGGTGGGGAGTGCCACTGGACTCCAGGGAAGACATGATGGGGGATTGGGGGGGTGCCACTAGACACCAGGGACTACATTAGAACAGAGGGGACAGGCATTCGGTGGGGGGGAGGCTGGTCACCACCAGGACTGATGTGGTAGGCCACCACAGAACGGGCACAAACTTGCCGCCGCTTCTCATGCAAATGGACCCATAGTAGTCATGCATATGGCCCCTTAGCGACTTGCATGTGAAGTGCTCTCCTGTGCATTCTGCAGCTGAATATTGCGCCATGGTTCCAGATGAGATTCACTCTGGGGGCGCAATTCACCAAGGACTGGATGCAGTCTAGGTCCCTGATGGGGCACCACATTAACTTTGCACTGCACCAGCACAGGCAGATATTCAGTCAGACAGTGCCGGTGTGCTATCCGACTGAATATAGAAACCTCAGGATTGGGTGCAAGCACAGGAGTAACGCAATCTTTTGTGCTGCACTTTTGCGCTTTTCACAGCATCTGACCCCGGAAGTTTTTTACTTGCATGGCCAATAGTAGGGAGTTGGGAGATAAATAAAATAAAGGCATCAACCAATAGAAAGTACTTACTTTTGGCAGCTTCCAAGTCCCAGACTCTGAGAGACCCTGACTGGGATCCTGCTACAACCAGCTCCTCTGTGGTACTGAACCTCACACTCTCCACTGGAGTTGTATGGCCTGTCAAACTCTAAAATGAAGAGCAATCAATGAATGAATCAGGGTTCAAAATATCTGCTTACATTAAACAAACATCTGAGAGAAAACTTGCTGGCTAAATGCAAATTACCTTATGTATTTTCCATTAAGTTTGCATAATTCCCTAACAACTGTCTAAATATTTCTGCCTACTATAACAGGCCTACATTTAAATAGCCCTTGACATCTCATGGAGCACTTAGACATGTTTTATTTAATCTCTTTTTCATTTTTTGGGTTCATTTTTTTTTCAAATTACAACTACAGATATTAACATGCAATTGAGATCATTGTCCTCTGAAATTACTTGCTCAGACTTCTTGTCTACACCTGACATCATAAGCCCCCATTTATGATATAATAATCCATTCACTGCAACAGGTATGTCAGAAGAAGACAAGCAGGCAGAGCAAATGAAGTCTATGGATAGCAACCCTGTTTTTATGTGAATATCCATAATTGTGAGAAACAGAGAAGCTAAATATGAAAAATAAATGAGACAAACTAATATTTGTCTAAATATTGTGATTTTTTCCAAAGTGCCTCTTGGGATACCTGGGCCCTTTCATCACTTACTCGAATTGCATAAGACTTTCATCTAAGAACCACACCTAGTGCTGTATCAGCTCCAAGCTGATGCAGATCAGCGGACATTACTGACAACATACACACCTAAAGATGTACTGGGTACCGGCCGGCCCGGCAGCGCCAAGGACTATGGTGCTGGATGCCTTACTCGCACTCGCCCGGCGACCAGGTTTGGGAGCGGACTAGGGTCATCGGGTGCCGGCACTGAGGGTGGGGTGGGTGGGAGCAGGACTGAGCAAGCCAGAAGGTAGCTCTCCTCTCCTCTCCTGCAGGTGGTCGCTGCCCCCCCCCCCCCGTTGTAGTCCTGCAGCCACCGGGTGGAGGTCTGGTGGCAAGCGTAGG
Source organism: Neoceratodus forsteri (assembly GCA_016271365.2). Lineage (NCBI taxonomy): Eukaryota > Metazoa > Chordata > Ceratodontiformes > Ceratodontidae > Neoceratodus > Neoceratodus forsteri. Next base: position 1,055,079,372 of record CM028130.1, on the reverse strand, counting down.
CAGTGGAGGGGTGACACAAAGGGATACAAACATACGAATGTGCCAGCAGAAACAGACCACCCAATCTAAGTATGCTTGAGTGTGCAGCTAGCACCCCTAGTTTGCAGCTGCCCCAACCCCTCCCCTTTGTCATCCCACTGCCTCCCCCACCCTCACTCTCCCCTGTCCCATGCCCTTTTAAAGCTGTGCATAGATTTACATGATACCACCCATTCTGGTAGTGCATTCCATTTTGCTACCATCCTCTCCGTGAAATAGTGTCTCCTCATTTCCCTAATAAATCTTCCCCCCTCTATTCTTAGCCCATGCCCCCTGGTGTCCCTCCCCCTTCTTAGCTTAAAGACCCCATCTGGCCCATCTTTACTAATTCCCCTCAGATACTTGAATGTCTCTATCATGTCCCCCCCAGTCCCTTCTATCCTCCAGGGTGCACAGATTCAGGTCTCCCAGCCTGCTCTCGTAGTCTCTCCCCTCTATTTCACATACTATCTTTGTTGCCCTCCTCTGCACCCCTTCCAGTAGCCTGATATCATGCTTCAGGTATGGCCTCCAAAACTGCACACAATACTCCAAGTGCAGTGTTATCAGCAACCTAAAGAGGGGCAAGATCACCTCCCTTTGCCTGGATGAAAAACCCCTCGCTATGCACCCCAGCATTTTGTTTGCTTTTGCAGCCACTCTCCTGCACTGGGCAGTGTTATTTATGGTCCCTGTTACTATTACCCCTAGGTTCTTCTCCTCCTCAGTGATCCCCACCCCCCCCCAGCCAGTATTCTCTCCTTGGGTTCTTCACCCCAAAGTGCATAACCTTACACCTCTTTGCATTGAACCCCAGCTGCCACCTCCCTGACCACTCCTCTAGCTTGCTTAGGTCCCCCTGCAGCTGCTTCCATCCCTCCCCTTCATCCACCACTGCTCCCATTTTGGTGTAGTCTGTGAACAGACTTACTTTGCTCACCACCCCGTGCGCAATGTCTGATATGAAGAGCCCAAGTAATACTGGTCCCAGTACAGAGCCCTGTGGCACCCCACTCGTCACCAGCTTCGGAGTTGAGAGCTCCCCTCCCACCACCACCCACTGCAGCCTCCCACTCAGCCAGCTTGTAATACAGTTCGTCATTTTTGGCCCTACCCCAGTTAGCTCCCCCCCAAAGCTGCCCATGAGGCACTGAATCGAAGGCCTTGCTGAAGTCCAAGTAAAGAACATCCACCGCATGACACTTATCCAGCTCACCTGTCAACCAGTCATAATACTGTATCAGGTTGGTTTGACAAGACTTCCCCGAAATGAACCCATGCTGCCTCACATCCTGGAGGCCGTTGTCTTCCAGGTATGACACCAGCCTTTCCTTTAGTGTAGCTTCCAAGAGTTTGCACACTATGGCGGTGAGACTTACCGGATGATAATTACCTGGTTTGTCCCTTGGTCCGCTCTTGTGTAACGACACTACATGTGCCATCCTCCAGTCCAGTGGCACACATCTCGACTCCAGTAAGGTGCTGTACAGATCCACCAGCGGCTCCGACAACACCTCTGCCATCTCCCTCAGCACTCTGGGGTGGATACCCTCCAACCCTGGTGCCTTGTCTACCCTCAGTCCCTCTAGGACTCTACCTCCCTCAATTCTTTCGTCGCCTCCTCTCCCCCATCACCACCCTCCCAGTCCATGGTGGCAGCGGTCCCCCTTTTCTTCCATGAACACTGAGCAAAAGTATTCACTCAGTGCGTCCACCTGTTCCTCCCCCTTTTCCGTCCACTCCCTACCCTTTTTTATCCTCACTGTTATCTCCTTGCACTTCCTTTTCTCCCTGATGTATCTGAAAAAGTCTTTCTTCCCCCCTTTAATTCCCTGAGCTAATCTCAGCTCACTCTGGGCCTTGGCTTCTCTCACTTTTCTGGTCACCTCCCTGGACCATCTTACATACCCCTCCCTGTCCCCTTCCTTCCCTGTCCTCCTATACCTCTGGTGCGCCTCTCGTTTTGCCCTCACCACCTCCAATACCTCGCTGTTCAACCAGCATGGTTTCCTTGCTCTGCTCCTCTTACTATGTGTCTTGGTGCAGGCTTCCATTGCCTCTGTAATCCCCCATTTTATAATATCCCATTTCTGCTCCGCGCATCCATCTCCTGCCTTATGCCCTTCAGTTTCCCTTTCAGTACTTCCTGCATATTCCCAAAGTCCACCCCCCTGAAGTCTACCACCCGGGTTACTGATTTCTCTGGCTCCCCACACATTGTGGACGCATGCCTCCACATGCGCGCGTCCAAGGTAGGGGACCGAGATCAGGGAGAAAAAGACACAAACCACCATAAACATTTACAAAACAAAACAAAAAAAAAAGATGTACTGGGTAAGGCTTCTTACTGGATGGATAACTACTACAATATACAAAAGTGGGATCTGCCCCAAAGACTAGAACTGAGCTGCGTAATGTCAAGTATATCCATACCACTAAACGGGGCATCAAGCATACTCTGCTAGGATACAGTGATCCTTCAGTGTCAACAAAAAGTGCATCGACCGGGGGCGCTAGAGAGCCATCTTCTTAGGCTGGTCGACCTTCTTTGCACCTCCTTACCACGTGGAACTTAAATAATACAATCTACATCAAAAGCTAACAATTTCCACTAATTAACACTAACATTCAATGCAGAATGTTACCTGGAACACAGTGATACAATTTTTGAGATGGGAAGGCAAAAGGCACAGCCACAGGGTCATGTGAAAGACTTGCATCAGCAGCAGGCCCCTCGTACCAGCGGGAGAGAGTAGCAGCGGTGCCAAAGAAACTTCTGAACCGCCATGGAGTGCAATGATTGAGTCCATGCGGCCATGGACTCCAAAACAGAGAAAACTCTCCAAAAACTGGAGACACATGATGCGGCGCTATAGAAATTAGCGGGAACAGTAGCGGAGGTGGAGAAGTGGTCAGTGTCTATGTTGGCGACTGCAGCCACCCTAACTAAAGAAAATGGACAGCTCCGTAGCCACTTGGAGGCAACTTGAAAATGAGCTTAGATCGGGAAACATCAGGGTGATTGGAGTCCCTGAAGGAATCGAAGGGACTAAGCTCTTAGCTTATGTGGTGTCCTGGCTACAAGAAACCCTTGAATTACCTGAGAACTTCCAGTGGTCCTCCCTGACCAAGGCCTACAGAGTTAACCCCCGGATCCGCTCAACAACAACCACCCAACCATGTACCATAATTCTAAAATCAGCAGGCTCAGATACAAGCGATGAGGTGATACTTGCTACTCGTGCCGCATACCCGATCGAGATCAATGGCTCACATGTTAAAATGTTCCCGGATTTATCTTTTCAGACAAGAGCAAAGAGAAAGTGATTTGATGTGGTGCGGCAATGCTTGTGGACCCTTGGAGTGGTTCATCTTCTCCCGGCCTGACTTCGAGTGAGCTACGGGGGTAAGTCTTGGCAATTCAATAATCCCCACGATGCCGGACAATGGTTAGAGAAGGTGGAAGGGGAATTCCAGACCCGTAAAGGTCGAATTGATGCCACACACTCCAATTCAGAGTCAGAGGACTGATCCGGGAATAATGGGCTGCTGTAAAACACAGAAATGCTGACTTTCAATAAGTTAGCAGTTTACCGTTTATTTCCTATCTGGTTTTGGGAGAGACAAATCGTAACACCACTTGACTTGAAAGTTATTATTGTTCTGAGGGGGAAACAAAGGGGGGGGGCAGCAGAAGCTTTTCATTTCTTAATCCACATTATTGCTGAAGTTCACTAATGAAGTGAGAGTGGGAAACCCACCATTTTGGACTGCTCCCTCATGTTTTGCTTTCCCCACCTGAAGAGTAAGTATTACTGCAGTTTTACTGATGTGATCAATGTTCAGATCACCTAGAGTTAGAATTAAAAGTATTGAAATGCCGTAACGGTTATGTTTTTAGCTATTGGATGTAGTTTTGGCATAAGCAATCTGTTTAATGACTGTTCTGTGTGGGATGTAGGAATACTGCAAAGGGGTCCAAGATTTTCCGTATAATTAATCCCTATTTGCTGTAAAGGTTAAATAGCAATCTGATGATTGTGGCACGTTTTCCTTGAACTTCTATCTAATGGACATACCATCGCCTTTGAAGAGGCTGGCTTTGATTGAGCATTTATGGACTTGGAAGTTATATAAGACTACCCCAACTCCTTTTGTAACACTACAAGATGTTCTAATGTATGTTCTCCATATTATTTGTTAGAGAGGTCTTTTTGGCCTGCTGTTAATGTATATTCTATAATCCTGTATGAAAAATGCATGAGTATGTATGCTTATACAGAAAATTAATAAATACAAAGTTAAAAAAAAATAAATAAATAAAAGTGCATCAACCAGCAAGCAAGGTTTAGAATTATGCTTCAGTCACACAGGGTAGATTCCTCCAGAGTTATGAGTCTAACCATCTAACCTGTATTGTAAATCATCAATGTTGATTCAACCAATCAATGCCAAGGCTTTCAAGGACCACTCACCAATATAAGTGGATCTCCCGTGCGGCATTTGAAAAGAACAGGTTACTCTCCTGTAACAGTAGTTCTAGGAGAGGTATATGATGTTCATCCACACTCTCTGGCATGTCCCTTTCCAATTTAAACTTGCCGGATGTCTTCAAGCTGGCTCCTCCCACCCACCCGGGTGGTAAATACTCTGCTCGCCCCCATGATGCCAGATCTTGGTCCGCTGGAAGCAAGGTTGTACGCCTAAAGTCGAGGAGGTCGGGTGGGTGCGTGTGGATGAACAACATATACCACTCCTAGAACTACTGTTACAGGTGAGTTACCTGTTCTTCTAGGAGCGTGGCTATGTTGTTCATCCACACTCTCTGGAAGACTCCAAGCAGTTCTCCTGGGGGAGGGAGGCAAGGCGCACATCCCCTACTTGGGATATAGAGATTGGAGAACCAAGGGCCCCAAAACCAGCATCCCGGCGTGACTCAAGGTCGATGTGGTAGTGGGTAATGAAGGTGCTTGCTGACTTCCAGGTAGCAGCCCGACAAAATTCCTGGATAGGGATGTCCCTGGAAGCAGCCACCGATGCAGCAGTATGACAGGCAGAATGAGCTCTTATCCCTCTGGGAGGCTCCTTGCCTGCCAACTCATAGCACAGACCTATGCATGATGTAATCCATCTCGCAATGGTCCATTTGGCTGCAGGTCTGCCAGAAGCGGCTTCAGCATAGGTGACAAACAGCTGGCGAACCTCTCCCTGAATTTCCGCCGTCCTCTCCTTATAATAGGAGAGAGCACGTCTGAGGTCCAGAATATGGAGCTGGTACTTGGCTTCCGAGGTGTAGTTAGGGTAGTATACCGGCAGAGTCAACACCTGGTTAAGGTGAAACTCTGAAATCGCCTTCGGAACGAATTTCGGGTGGGGGGGGCAGGACAACTTTGTCCCTGTGAAAGACCAGATAAGGGGAGTCCACCGAAAGCACCAGGAGTTCCCCTGTCCTTCTGGCTGGCGTGACAGCCACCAGGAAGGCCGTCTTCCACGACAAGTGTGAGAGCTCACTCTTGTGCATGGGTTCGAATGGCTTACCCATGAGCTTTGCCAAAACCAGCAAGAGATCCCACGGAGGAGGAGGTTCACGCACCAGAGGGGATATGTGATTCAGGCCTTTGAAGAAGCGCCCGACCACTGTCTCCTGAGCCAAAGTCAGCTGACCGGCCCACGCCCAGTAAGCAGAAATAGCTGCCAGGTGCACCCTAAGGGTCGATGACCATAGACCCCCTTTGAAGAGAGACCAAAGGTAGTCTAGAATGTTAGCCACAGAACAGGATAATGGGTCCAGACTCTTACCCTGACACCAAATGGAAAACCTTTTCCATTTGAAGGCATAACATTTCCTGGTCGATTCCTCACGAGATGCCTCCACCACGGTGTAGACATCCTCGGAAAGACCGAGAGCCTGGAACTCTAGCCGCTCAGGTACCAGGCTGTGAGGTGTAGGGATTGAAGGTCCGGATGGAATACCTTCCCCTGGTTCAATGGTATCAGGTCCGGGCGTGTGCAAAGCTGCTCCGGGGGCCTGCAGCTGAGGCTGAGGAGATCTGGGTACCAGAACTGGCGCAGCCAATCTGGGGCTACCAGGATCACCTTCGCCTTGTCCCTCCTCACCTTGAGTAACACCTTGTGGATCAAGGGAAATGGAGGAAAGGCGTAGAGGAGACCTGGGGTCCACGGCCTTGAGAAAGGCATCCCCCTGCAGCGAGCCCTGCTGAGGGGGGCGTGCATGGTACAGTCTCAGCTTGGTGTTTTCCCTGGAGGCAAACAGGTCCACCAACGGTCTGCCCCAACAGGAGAACAGACTGTAAGCTACCTCTGGATGGAGTGACCACTTATGGGACGTCTGGCCTATGCGGCTGAGAGCATCCACCAGTTGGTTCAAGACTCCTGCCACATGGATGGCTAGGAGATCCACCTCCAACCGACTTACGAGGGTCCAGATGCAGAGCGCCTCCTTGCACAGCATACGGGACTGCGTGCCACCCTGTAAGTTGAGGTAGTACATGGTAATGGTATTGTCCGTCTGGACTTGAACCACTTGATCCCGGAGCTGAAGAGCGAAAGCTGACAGTGCCAGTCTGACTGCTCTGAGCTCCAACAGGTTGATGTGGCATCGGGACTCCTCGGGAGTCCAGAACCCGTGGGCCCTGCTGTCCCCCATGTGGGCTCTCCAGCCCATGAGATGCGCATCGGTCATCAGGACGATCTTCGGCTCTGGGCGGACAAACGGGATACCCTCATGCAACCGTTCTGGGGCAGTCCACCACTGGAGGGCGTCCCACATCTTCTGGGTTACAATGATCAGCTGGTCGAATTGACCATGGCACTGAGTCCATTGGGCGGCCAGCTCCCACTGGAGGGGGCGCATGTGCCACCTGGCCCAACAGACCACTGAGGTGCACGCCATGTAACCCAGAAGGCACAGAAAGTCCTGGGTAGGGCGCAAGTGCCCAACCAGAAATGATCTGGCAAAGGAGAAAGAACCTCCGCCCTGTCCGCCGGGAGCCAAGCTCTGGCTTGACGAGAGTCGAGCTCTGCCCCAATGAAGCCCATCACCTGAGAGGGCACGAGTTCCGACTTGGCCTCGTTGATCAAAAGGCTGAGCTGGGAGCAGGTTCGGAGGGTCAGATCCCTGGACCTCTCCACCTCCTGAAGGGAGGAATCTGCCAAGAGCGAGTCGTCGAGATAAGGGTATATCCGAATTCCTCGACGCCGAAGATGGGCCGTCACCGCTGCAATGCACTTGGTGAAGACCCGAGGGGCCGATGACAGGCCGAACAACATGGCTCAGAACTCGTATAGGGTCCCCTCGACCCTGAAACGGAGGAACCGCTGGTGGGATGGACGGACTGGGACGTGAAAGAACGTGTCTTGTAGATCCAGTGAACAGAACCACATGTTTCGCTCCAGGGATGGTATGATCTGGTTCAGAGTTACCATCCGGAAGGTGCGAGACCTGAGATATTGATTCAGGTCTTGGAGATCTAGGATGAGGTGCCAACCCCCCGTCCGCTTGGGCACCAGGAAATACCTGGACACGAAGCCTGGGTCTGTAGGAGGATCCGGAACTGGAGCTACCGCCTCCTTGCGGAGGAGCTGAGCGATGTAGTCTCGAAGGGATGACTGACTGCAAGCTGAGATCCTTTCCTGCTGAGGGATGCATACTCGGCTGGGAGGGTACTGCTGGAATTCCGGAGGCAGTCCCTGGTCAACCACTTCCAGAACCCACCTGTCCGAGTGATGCGGACCAAGCGGAAGAAGGTGGCGGAGCCGGCCCCCCATGGGAGGACCCAGAGCTGGCATGACTGGTGTAGGGATGGCAACCCCCGGCCCGTCACTCAGCAGGCTTAGAGGAGAAGGCTCCTGGACCAGCACCTCGGCCTCCTTTACGGGGCTGTTGGGGACCCTACTTGGGCCTGGGGTGCCAAGCTTGAGCCTGCTGCTGCTGCTGGCCTCCTTGAAAGGAGGGCTGCCTAACTGCAGGGGAAGAGTGCAGAAAAGGCTTCTACTTGCACTTTTGCTGGTTCTTGCCCGCAGAGGTAGCATCCAAGGTGGCACTGGACTGCTCTACGTGCTGGAGGTGACCAGCCACTCCTGGACCAAAGAGGTCGGTGCCTAGGAAGGGCACGTCAGCTAACTTGTGCTGAGTATCCGCCGGAAAGAAGGATAACCTCAGCCAGGCCCTGCGGCGAGTGGCCACTGCAGCTGCTAAGGAGTGGGCACAGGAATCTCCAATGTCCAGGGCCATCTGGAGCTGTTTTGCAACAGTACGGCCCTGGTCATGGACTTGCTTCACAGTGGTCTGCATGTCCACTGGGAGATGAGGGAGGACTTCATCTAATGACCCTAAGAGGGTGTGAGAGAAGTGTGCCATAATAACAGCCGAACTGGCCTGACGAAGGCCTAAGGAGGAGGCCGCATAGACCTTCCGGGCAGAATGGCCCATATTCTTGGACTCCTTGTCCGGGGAGCGGTCAGTGTCGGCTGAGCTACCAGTGCGTCTGAACACAGAAGCAGTCACAAGGCTTTTGGCCGAGGGATGCTCTGTGAACTCCACCAGGGACCCCATAGGTACCGTATACTTGCTGGCCATGCAGGCAGATGGAGCTGGACAGGAGGCAGGACACTGCCAGAGCTCAAGGGCCGGGCCAACAATGGCTTCAGCCATTGGAAAGGCCTCCGTTGGGGTATCCCCCCTTTTGAGGATATCCGTAATGGGGTATTCTGCCTTTTTTTGCATAGGCTCCAGCGGCATTCCAGTAGATTCGGAAATGGAGGTGGAGGATGAACTGAAAAGAGGAAGGACCTTCCTCCAAACCTGCCACTGATGACTCATCATCCTCCAGATGCAAGTGCAAACCAGTGGCATCCAAGCCCGAAGAGTCAGGATATAACAGTCTCCCGTCTATGTCTCCCTCGATGCGCCGAGGGCGATCGGGGACAACAGTGATGGACAGATGACGAGGAAGTCTGGTGTCTGTCCAGTCCTCTCTCAAGGAAGCCCCTCCCTGAGGCTGCTTAGGTGGTGGCTCCACAAAAATAGGTGGGGAGACCGTAATAGGCCGAGCCGGAATACGGGCCGGCCCCACAGGAGCAGGAGCCGAAGCCTTCGGTTCCGGAGGGGTCAGCGTCGGCCTGAGAGGCGGTAGCCAAGTAATGGCCAGTGCTGCGACGGAGGCAGCTTTTGATCAGTCAGAATCAGCTGTTGCCACATGAGATCCTCATAATGTTGACGGAGTTTCCGTCAAAGTCTCTCCTCATCCGAGAAGGATGAGGATCGATGGCGACGCCTCTTTCTGGAGTGTTTGTGACCTTTCTTCGGTTTTTCGACCAAAGGGGTCCTAGTCCTCGATCGAGACCAACAGGGTCTGCTGGTTCAATAGGGGGACGCCGGAGTTTGGGAAAACCGAGGCTCCAGAATGGTTTCCTCAATGAGGTTACCCAAAGGTACAGTCTCCTCGTCGTGAAAAGAATGAACCGGGGTTCTTTCTAAGGAATCGTCGACAGGAGTCGGCGATAAGGGCTCGATGGGATCAGCGTAATCTCAGCGGGTTCGGCCGTTTCTTCAGTCTCGGCCCGACGGAACGTCCGTAAAGCCGGCAGCCGAGGAAGCGATCTCGACCGAGGTCGAGACCGCGTATTCCTGGGACTCGGACCTCTCTCGGTCCCAGGAGTGTCTTCTTCTGGAGGAGAGAGACTGGCACAACTCCCTGAAGGAGCCTGTGAAAGTCGAGCCAAGGTTGAAAGGAACAAAGAAGCTTCGAGAGGGCGAAGCTTGAGACGCTTCCTCTTTGGATGCCTTCATCTGCTCTAACTGCTGGGCAGATCCCGCAGCCGCGGAAACCGCCCACCTCGCTGCTTTGGATTTCACCGGCGGGTTCCTTTTCTCCAGTCTCCCCAGTTGAAGGCGCACCTTGCGGTCGTCCAGAACGTTGGGATGGAAGGCCAAACAAATTGTACCGGCGGTGTCATGCCAGATGCGAGGCAGTACACATGCTAGGTGGGGATCGGTGCGCGACATCTTCTGGCCGCGGGGACACCGGCCGAAATCAGGGGACGATTTGTCCTCCATATCCGAATCGAATTGCGAACTCTAATGAGTTTGATAGCAAGTTCAGTAAAACTGACATTTGAAACCAGGGCCTCTGAGTACAAGTATGCGAGGACCTGTACCTTCCAGCAGAAAGGAAGATCTTGCATCATGGGGGCGGGCAGAGTATTTACCACCCGGATGGGTGGGAGGAGCCAGCTTGAAGACTTCCAGCAAGTTTAAAGGGGAAAGGGACATGCCAGAGAGTGTGGATGAACAACATATCCACGCTCCTAGAAAGTGTAATTTTCAAATTTTTCAAGCAGGTGCGTCCAGCTCTGTTCTATTTTTAAAATAAGTTCAAAAACTTGTTATTGTAAATAATAGTTTGTTGATTTAGAATACATGCATATGGTGCCTGGGGTGTCTCACGCTTGTAAAAATGTCCATCTCTTGCATCCTGAGAGTGCCAGAATCGCTTGCCTTCAGATCATGTTCCATCACCTAACAACATAGACTGTAAATGTGATTGGGGGGGGGGGGGAATCATATTTACTTTCTCCCTAGGAAGTAAAATTAATTCTTATCAGTTTTCAACTGGGCTGCTCAGTCATTACATTTCTTTTGTCAAAGTTAGAAGCTTTATTTTAAATTCTGTTTTACTGATGAAATAGCTTTTTATGATAATTCATAGTATTCAGTGCAAAGGGACTGCGCATGTGTGTACACGTGAGCGTGTGTGTGTAGGGTGCTGTATAGATACTTTATCACAATTACAGCCATTGTGTCAAATTCAAAGAATGTCTGCCACCAGAACAATGCCTTTCTGCAGGGCTCTTTTTTTTTGTTTAAATTTAGTATGCTTTATTTCTACCAGTCTCCCGACCATCCCTCCATCAGTCCCATCCCTCTCACCCAGCATCATCACCCGCCTTCTCTAGGACTCACCTCTCTCCATTTCCACCATGGCCCCTGATGGAGACTTGGTCAATGTACACTGGAGAGAGTACAGCAGTTGGCGGTGTGGGACTTGCGGTAAGGGGTGGTTGTTCTCCTGCAGTGATCAGGGATTTTCTCTTTTTCTGTTATCCTGGCCCCTAGGACACAGATGAGCCCCTGCCGCATGCATGCTACTGTGTGCAATACACACTGGAGCATGTCAGTGTCCTTCTGCCCTGATCCTCGGCTCCAACTGCCCCGCCACCTGTGGTCACCCAAGCAGCAGTAATGCAGTGAAGACCGAACTCCTTCCCTCTCCGAGGTGTACAGTGTCCTCTGCCGCACTCCGTCTCACCTCTCCCAGCCAGCCTCTGACAACTCAGGCTCATTCTTGAACCCGGGTCATCGGCATTGTGAGAGGTAGTGCTACCGCTGTGCCAGCAGGCTGGTGTTGCAGGACTGCTCAAATCAAAACTTTCTGAACTTCTGCAACCATGACTGCAGCGGAATTTGCACTTGGCCCTCATTCTTTAGTGAAATTAGCGCTCATTTTGTACTTGTGCATCAAGAAAATTTACTTCTCCTGCACAGCAGCAATAGGATTTGCACATCCCTGCCTTTCTGATGCTGGCACACAGAGATTCCTTAGTATCTCTGCTATCAAAGTCTACAAGATTTTTCTTAAGGAAAACTGTAGCCCACATGAAATCAAGTTATTGTGTGTCAAGGCTCACTGTGATCTTGCAAAAGGAAGGGTGGTTGTCATGGGTGAACTTAATATGCCGGGGGTGGACTGGGACACTATGACATTCTCTGTAACCAGGGAACAGAGACTAATGGATGTTTTTTAGGATGCCTTCCTGGTTCAGCAGGTGGGGGAACCTACTAGAGAGGGGCAGATATTGGACATTGTTCAAGCAGACAGTGAATAAATTAGAGGCCTGGAGGTGTGCAGTTCACTGGTGGGTGGAGACCATGCGACAGTTTGGTTCCTGCTGTATCTAGTGGGGGAGGAAAATCGCACTGATACGGTACTGGTTGATTTCAGGGGAGCAGACTTCGTGAGTACGGGTAGGATTCTAAGGGAGAGGTTGGACATGGTTAGACCAGATATGGATAAGGCACTGGGACCGGATGGAATACATCCAAGGTTTATGAAGGAATTGGCGGATGTGCTGGCAGCCCCATTGGCTGCATTCTTTAACATCTCCCAGAGGACGGGCTGGGTGCCACAGGACTGGAGGGTGGCTTATGTGGTACCTATACATAAAGGAGGGTCTAGGGAGGAGATGGGGAATTATAGGCCGATCAGTCTAATGTCAGTAGTGAGCAAAGTAATGGAGGGCTTTATCAAGGAGAGGCTTGGGAGGCAATTGGAAAGGTTAGGGCACCAGGATAATAAGCAGTATGGCTTTGTTCCAGGGAGATCGTGTCAGACCAACCTCGTAGAGTTTTATGATTGGGTGATAGAGGCACTGGATAGACCTAGGCCGGTGGATATCCTATACCTGGATTTTAGCAAAGCGTTTGATTCAGTACCTCATAGGGGATTGATAGCAAAAATGGGAGGGATGGGGGTGGGAAGACAGGAGCTAAATTGGCTTTCGAGGCGTTTACAGATGGTAATGGTGGGTAGGATAATATCCTCCCCCAGGAAGGTAATCAGTGGAGTCCGTCAGGGTTCAGTATAGGGGCCACTCTTGTTCAATGCCTACGTCTCGGATATAGGGAAGGGAGTTAGAAATAGGTTGAGTCTTTCTGCAGATGATTCAAAATTGGGAGCACTGGTGGATAGTGAGGAAGCGAGGGAGACAGTCTAGGGGGATCTAGATACCCTGGAGGGGTGGTCAAGGAGGTGGGGACTGAAGTTTAATGCCGGGAAATGTAAAGTTCTTCATTTGGGGGTCAAAACCGGGGCATGTATATACCGGGGGTCACATTGCATGCCACATTGGGTGAAAGGGATTTAGGGGTGGTGGTGGATGTCAGAATTAATAACTCTAAAAATTGTAGAAGAATTACAGCCAAGGCAAACAGGATATTGGATTGCATAGCCAGGGGAATTACATCCAGAAGCAGGGAGGTGATCCTCCCTCTATATAATGCCTTGGTCAGGCCACAGTTGGAGTACTGTGTGCAGTTCTGGAGACCTCATCTGAAGAAGGACATAGCGCTGCTGGAATGGGTCCAGAGGAGAGCAACCATGATGATTCAGGGCATGGAGGGGAGGCCTTATGAGGAGAGACTGTATGAGCTTGGGCTTTACTCACTGGAGGAGAGGAGGGATAGGAGGGACATAATAGAGGTTTTCAAGTATGTAAAGGGAATAATTTGGGGTGGAACCAGGGTTGTTTAGGCTGAAAAGGGGGGTGACCAGGGGCCATGAATGGAAGTTGGAGGAGAATTTCAGGGGAACATAGGAAGCATTTTTTTCACTGAGAGGGTGGTGGAGCCGTGGAATGCACTTCCAGGGAGACTGGTGAAGGAAGGCACAGTGGAGGGTTTCAAGAAGGGGTGGGACAGGTACAAGGGGAAGCTGAAACTAAAGAAGACCCTCTTGGGGGCTGGGGGTGGTGGTAAGGCAAGCAACCACTAGGTTGCTGGCTTTTGAGCAGACAAGACAGACCATTTGGCCTATTCTGCTGGCTTTTAGTATGTTAATACATCCCACAGAGCCACTCATTATTGTACAAGAGTGAGTTCACGCACATTTGTTGGGTGAGAATATAATGCAAAGCTAACCCATTCTGTCACCCAATAAAAACAAGTGAAACACATTTATACAGCAAATGGTGCTGTGGCACATACTAATATATTATACGTTGAGCTGGACCTCTACTGGTTGCTAGCATATTGCCTAAAAATTAGTATTAACTTTTATTTTACACGTCAGTGCTGCTCAATGTACTACCATTTGGTTCCTCCCATTGTTACTGTACTTTTATCATGTTAACTTGTACACTTTTATGCACTTTACTTGGTACCTTTTCATTGATGCTGTATTACTGTACTCCACCTCCCCCTGGGTCGCACCTGGAAATGAGTATTGGCTCAGTGTGCCTTTCCCCATTACCAATTTCCAAATAAATAAAAATGATCAACTATTGCTTTTTTTTTTTTTTTTTTTTTATATAATCAGTGGTACTTTTACTTTTCCTATTTGTTAATTTTTAATTTTATTTATTTTAGTCTTTGGTAACTGGGTTAGGCCCACTAGGCACAAGTGCCTGTTTTCTTTTTCTTTTTTTCTTTTTTTTATACTTTATTTTTAGTATTAACATGTATTTATACATACACAATTACATCCATATCTGAGCAGACCATACATGTTGTCTTTCCCAAAGAGACAAGCTCATTAATCAAAGGATTTATGTATCCCAAATATTGTGATACCTCATTAGGAGGAGTCCTAGGTTAAATACTAAAGACATTCGTTATAAAACTGTTTAAGGCAGCCCATGAGCAGTATGAATAATACTATTATCTAAAGGTCTATATTAGATTTCCAACAATCCGTACCCTGTATGGGTTAATGGCATCATACCGTATATCTAAAGAAAATACATATCTTCCCAGAAAAAGGAACTATTAGGCAGCAAAACTTCTGCTCTCTAACCATTCTATGATAGAATAAGGAGATAAAAATATTCCTCTAAGCTAGGAGTTAAACATTCGTGACTCCCTCTAGAGGCTATAAAACTTCAGCTCTCATTTAAGTCTACTTTTCCCCTTGTAAATTATGTTCTTAATTAAAGTTCAAATAGAAATTGTACCAGGGGAAAGTGTCACTAAGAAATTTTCAAACAGGGTACCCTTAAGTTCCAAGGTCACTCTGCAGATCCAATCTTTGTAAGCAAAGAATTAGTGGCACTTTACTTTAATAAGTTCAGCATTCTTCTGTTTCAGCTCGAACCCCTTCTTCAATGTCTGAGTCTTGTGAGGGACTTCTGCGTCTCGTGGCAAATCGAGAGGCCCATTTAGCAGCCTCATTAGGGTCAGAGAAGACCCAGACTTTCCCAGCATGTACTATTCTGAGGTGAGCCGGAAAAACCACCGCATGGGTAATGGAAGCCTCGGAAGTAGTTTCCTGGTGTTGTCGAATTTCTTTCGGCACATTCTGGTTGAGTAACTAATGTCCAAGAACAAGTACACAGGGCGATCGTCTTGAATCAGAGGACCCGCTTGTCTGGCCATCCTGAGTATTTTATCTTTGGTGCCCACACCATCAGTAACTAAAAGGAGTGTGCGAGGGGTTTCCATGTCTTCTCTATACCCTCGAGGTGTAATGCGGTAAGCTTTCTGCAGCCCCAGTTGGAGACTTTGACCCTCCGGTGCAATTTTCTCTTGTAGCCAGTCCCGTAAAAACATGAGAGGGTGATCTCCCTCTGACCCTTCAGACAACCCTAGGATCCGAATATGTGATGATCTGGCTTGGTTCTCTAGGGTCTCCAGCCGTGCTCTCAAATGTATGTTTTCTTTAATAACCATGGCTGTTGCAGCAGAAGACGACTCAGTTCCCCTCTTTAAATTCGACATTTCTGTTTGTAATCCCTCCACGGTTTTCTCTACCAGGGGCACTCTAGAACCTATCGCATCCATTTTAGTGCTTAAATCTGATACCGATTGAATCAGTCGTTGTAACTTCAGGCCTATAGATGCCATATTTTCTTCGGGCTCAGAACTCGTGGTAGCCTGTGTTTCCAGAGTTGATCGCGTGGTCTGCACAGTTCCTGAGGATTTCCCTCCAGTACCACCACCTTTATCTCACTCCGGTTTTCCCATTTTGGATTTTCGATACTCCTCTTTCCAATGAGATAAAAATATTTTTCCACTTCTGGCTCAAAACTGAGTATTTTAAGATTATTTATAAGAAAGTCAGAGAGCTGATGCAAATTGCTGCCAACAAGCTCGGGCTCCACAGCGCCCCGCCGCCCCAAGTGCCTGTTTTCAGGGGCAACCTGGGAGCACTGGGTGGTTAAGTGACTTGCTCAGAGTTGCACAGTATGCAAGTGGAGGCTGTGAGAATCAAACTCAAGTCTAGTCTGCTGGATGCATCAAGCTCATTCACATCTCGTTCCTCTAACCTCTAGGCTATACTGCCAGCCATTATTAGAAGTTTTTCTAACACACAGTATCAGGTGTGATGTGTGCCACAGCATTCTGCCTGGAGGCTAGTATATCTAGTTCTACTCCTCTTCATACCTCATCAGCACTGTAA
Organism: Neoceratodus forsteri; assembly: GCA_016271365.2. Classification (NCBI taxonomy): domain Eukaryota; kingdom Metazoa; phylum Chordata; order Ceratodontiformes; family Ceratodontidae; genus Neoceratodus; species Neoceratodus forsteri. The sequence continues at coordinate 1,055,063,161 of CM028130.1, read as the reverse complement.
TCTCACCGACTATGACAGCACAACTACTCAGGAAGAACCAATCATCGGCTGCCAGATCAGCCACTTGTGATGTCACAGTGAGTGAGGTCACAATGTTGATAACAAGAGGAGTAGAACTAGATTGGTCAGCTGCCAGATAAAACACTGCTCTTCTCATCACACCTAAACACTAAATACACATTTATAGTGTATGGTGGAACGCTGTTGAGCATGGAAATCCATGCTCCCAACAGCGTTGTTGTGCTCGCCTCAGTGCGTCATGATCTTGTTGTGCTGCACTGGGTATGTCACGGTGCAGCACAACAAGATCGACATGATAAGCATCATGGCGATTTAAAAGCTGCGTCGTGAGGGAGCTAGTAGCGCTGGGCGAGTCTCAACACGGAAGCCAAGTAAGGCATTATTTAAAAAATGCTGCTTCCATTCGCTGTTTTGAAATGAATAGACTCCCCATACTATACAAAGATTGTCTGGGAGGCATTCTAAACAAGGATCTTCGGATCTGGTATCCTTAGCGGACAACCTCGAGCCGCTTCTCGAGGTCGAACGTTGCCAAGCGATACCTCTCAATCGAGAATATCCTTGTTGTGAATGCCTCCCCATAGAAATCTTCTGCCGCTTGTTTGGTAACTTGTGACACGTTACCAAACAGGCAGCAGGGCGGGTGATTCAACAATGACAGAGGTCACGTGCTGCCGATGTAGTGGGAGGAATATAACTAGATATGTCTGCTTTTATACAAAGCACTGCTTTTCACATCACACCCTAATACTGATAGGTAGAAAACCATCTAATGAGCACACAGAAAAAGAAAAAAATAACTTTTTTAAACAAAAGTAATAAGGGAGTACTTCTGAAAAATTACTAAGATTTTCTGCCAGCAAACTGTTGGTGCTACTAGCTTTTTAACTAACTATGTTGCAGGGTAAAACTGAAAATGGTGGGAGACAGGGTCCTGCCCAGAGGAAGACAGTTCCAGGAGCAGCAACTACACAGGCTTGATGGCCTGCTGATTTTAAACACAGTGCTGAAATAGTTAAAAGCCCCTGGCCTGTGGAATGGGTAGTTCTCCCTGCTGCAGAGACGGTCAGAAGCTTGTGGAGATACAGAGGGTCTGTCCATTCAGGACTTGATAAACTAACAACAGTACATAATAGTACATGCTTGTGAAGGGACAAGAGTTTCATAACTCACGAGTGGCTTTGCCACTCATGAGTTAAGATCTTGCCCCTCATAGGTGGAGATAAATTGCATATTTTGAGTATGGGCATTGTGTATCCCCTACTACTTCAATTATACAGCGTAGATGCTATTATTTTATCATAGTACATTTCTGGTCTAATCGTACATTTATGATCAAAACCTCCAAATACAAAATATGCACACTTTTCTTGAGTCAGATCTAAGATATCAAATTCAAGTCATTCATTCAAACTGTCTGAACAGTCCAATTACTCAACAACACAGAATGTTAAACAATGCCTGCTTGATTCACATTCTGCAAGAGGAGGAAAGGAATTCCTTCACATGACTGTTTTACAACCTAAAACAGTACACTGATTATATATTATAGAAACACATGATTTGTTGGCAGAAAAGGACTGCTTGGCCCACCCAGTCTGCCCAGAGGGTCCCTGCCTAGTCTGTCTCTGTAGAAAAAATAGACCAGCTGCGAAATACAAAGTTTACCATTCCATGTTTGGGTTTTAACATATACAAACTATTAGAAAATGGTCTTTTTATTTGCTGGGCTCTGACTGGCTAGCCCCCCTGCCAAGGGGGTACATTAAGTTTCAATAGATGCCCAACAAATAAAAAATTCCAACAGGAGTGCCCCTTCACCCATCCAAATATCTTTGTGCCCACCCTGCTTGCCCATTGGCTGAGAGCATTACATTCAATTTGAAAATGCCGCCATTTTTTTCTACCGCTTAGCGAGAGAACTGGCCACCCACTGCTCAGAAGTTTAATGTCAGCCGCTGAGGAAATGCACATCACCCCCGATGGGCTCATTTCTTCCCACACATATTTTTTTATTTTCAGTACACTAATATCCCATTTTTGGTGCTGCCCTGATAGCCCAACTCTCTAACAGCAGACCTCGCTCTTGCTCCTCTCTCTGATCTCACACTCGCTCCCGAAAATCAAGATGCCGACCACCCAACTCTCAGTAGTTCAGTGCCAGCCTAATAAAATATACATCACCATGTGATGGGCTCATTCCTCATCACACTTTGTTTTGTTTCACTTTAGCATCCCATACTTGGTGCTACTATGACAACCGACAGCCCGCTTCTCCAACAGCAGAAAGCGCTCTCACTCCTCCAGCCAGCCGCCGAGTAGCTCCTGAAAATGAAGCTACTTATAATATTTCTGGCACTAAGCAGTCCGGTCAGCACATCTCTCTTTTTTACTACTGTTCTCATCAATAATTGAGTTATTTTTTCAATCTATGCCTCAATTATGAGACCTAAATAGCTGTTTGGACTGGGATGTGTCCGTGTGCTGCAAGAGAGAGAGACCGAGCGGTTTAGCAGCCATCGCCCAAGCTATCGGCAAGTGAACTACACTTGCGCTTACGGGGGACAGAGAGAGAGATATAAAGAGACAGAGTAGTTTAGCTGCTGTCACAGGGCTGTCGGCAAGCAAACTGCACTTAAAAAAAAAAAAACGAACTGAACTCCTTCATGCTCCCGGTCCTCAGGGTAGACAGCGAGGACCAGGAAACACAGCTGCACAGCACAGAGATCACAGCATGATTGCTCCACAACTATGCTCATCTTCATACTCCTGGTCCTCAGTGCAGGCAGTGAGGACCGGCAAACAGTAAAACAACAGCTATTTTTTTTGTAAGAAGTGACTCTCGATCGTCGGTGTAGGCAGCAAGCACCTGGAAACTTTACAAAAAAAAAAAATTATTGCCTCCAGGACATGCAGCAGTTAAAAAGTTAACAGCATTTCAGTTTATTTAAATGTCTCAAAAAGGGACTATTTTCTTTCTTTTACACAGTATAAATTACTTATTTAATAAAATAAAAAGAATTTACTGTTCAAACTTACAAATCAGACTTTGCTTATTTTTTTTTTTTTTTTTTTTACAACAGGTGTCCATTTTCTAAACGTAATAATGCCCTCCAGGGTGGGCGGTATGGCCTTGTCTGAGACCGGCCAGGGTGATATGGCCCTCCGCCTGCGGCGGCCGGGCCTCATTACACCCTGGCCAGTCCGGTATTGCCCACGCCGCCTAATTCTGTCGGGCATTATTGCTATGAACCTAATCCTCATGGCTTATAAAAGGTCACCAGAACCCCTCCATGGAATTATATAGAGAATAATGGATGGGGTGTTCTAAATTGAGTTTTTTAACACACCTGAGGTGCGTAATACCACATAAACCATGTGCGAAGCACGAGTAGTTTGTAATGGTATTATACAGCAAGGGTGTGTATATTTAACAAAAAAAAGCCAGTTTTCCTTTTCTGTGCTTTTTTGTTTCTGTAAGGGCGAGGTGGCAGCCGCTTCAGTTATAGATGTGTAATACAGAATCCCCTATCTATTCTTCTATTCATACACAACACTTTTCTATCATTTATTTTATATGTAATACATGAATCCAGGCATGAGTTTACCTATGTACTCCTGCCTGGAGCTGCAGCTAACAGAACTCTCCTAAACAAATTCTTCTGTGGCCTGAGCAGCATCGTTTCTTCTGCTTCTGGCCCTCTCCTAGAATTGAGCATGCAAACTCTTCACTACACACACACACACACACACACACACACACACACAGGAATAAGGCAGCAGGGAGATTTCTATGGTGCCAAATGCATCCATAATGACGCGACCAGTGAGCCACTTGCATACACATATTTTCCTGCACAATTTGTTTGTTTTGTGTCTTTTTAGTAGTGTTGCCATCTGGTCTGGGGCCTGCCATCTTTTACTGTATGTGGTTACAGTAAAAGCTGACTCATGCTCAGCTGAAGCACTGCGCATGACATCAGGCAACGTTCTTTCTTGTAATACTATCATTGGAGCACCACTGACAGTACTATGAGATCTCGTAGTATACCATCGATGGACGTCCAACGATAATATTACAGAACATTTTTGCATGAATTATAGTAGTATTATTTTCAATATCCATATATTACGAGGAAAGAAAAAGTACAGTTACGTAGGAACTTACCGTAACAGTAGATCTTCGAGAGAGGTTCCTTCAGTAGGTCATCACAAATTGGACTGACGTCGCCTGACGTCGGGCCGCATGGCAGACTTTTCTAGCAATCCCTGATGGGGGGACTGCCCACCCAACGTCACGTGACCGACATCAGCGTGACGGTATATAGTGGGCGGTCCCCACGTCTGCCATCCAGTTCTCCTGCCGGAGCCAGGAAGAGGCCTAACAGCAGGAGCGAACAGGATTGGAGACCCTGTAAAAATTAAAATGAGGGGAAGGAGGGAGGGAAAAATATGACCCACTGAAGGAACCTCTCTCGAAGATCTACTGTTACATCAAGTTCCTACATAACTGTGCTATCTTACTTCGAGAGGGTTCCTTCAGTAGGTCATCACAAATAGGACTGAGTCCCAAGCAGTCCAAGGAGAGACCGAGAGAAACAAGGGAGGGGGCAAAACAAAATCCACGTAAAAGACTGAAGTCCAAAAAAGACCCAGCCTAGGACAACAGACCCTGCAGGACAGCTAGGCCAAAGCCAGCCCTCCGCCTAGAAGCAATGTCCAAACTATAATGCTTGGTAAAGGTATGGACAGAACTCCAAGTAGCGGCAACACAAATATCCGCTGCAGAAACATTACGAAGGAAGGCTGCAGAAGCGGCCATGCCCCTAGTAGAATGACCCCTGATAGAGCCCGGGAGGGGTTTATCATACTTCTAATAACAATATCTGATGCAGTTGCCCAACCATTTGGAAAGGACCTGCTTGGAAACCGGTTTGTCTCGAGTTCGATGTGCGAAGGAGACAAACAATTGATCGCAAGAGTGAAAGTCTTTGGTTTGGTGTGTGTAACACCGGAGAATCCGGTGCACATTCATCGTATGGAGGAGTGCCTCACCCCTGTTAGCGGGAGATGGATAATATACTGGAAGCTCTACCGATTGGTTCAGAGTAGCTTCCGACACCACCTTTGGAAGGAACCTCGGATGGGTTCTGAGAACCGCCCTGTCCCCGGTGAAAAATAAGGTAAGGCTCCTTACAAACCAACTCGTGAAGCTGTGAAATTCTTCAAGCTGAAGTGATGGCAACCAGAAACAATGCCTTCCAAGATAGAAAGCGTAGGTCACAGCTCATTGCTGGCTCAAAAGGAGGCAAGGTGAGCTTTTCCAGGATGACATTCAGGTCCCATGGTGGTGTTGGGCTGCGGATGGGGGTGTTTCAGATGGAGAATCCCTTTCAAAAAGGCCTTTGAGATATCCAACTGAGCCACGGGTTTACCATCCGCAAGCTCGTGGTATGCCAAGATAGCCGAGAGGTGCACTTTCAGAGAGGAATAGGCTAGACCTGAGTCCGATAAGCGAAGGATGTATTCCATGACTTGTGGGGCCGAGCAAGAAAAGGGGTTCCAGCCCTTCACGGTCATCCAAATGAAAAAACCGCTTCCACTTCATGGCTTAAGTGGAACGGGTGGAAGGTTTTCTGGCTTTGACAAGGACCTGTGCCACTCGAGAAGATACCCCAAAGTAAGAGATGGCTACGTCTGCAGGAGCCATGCATGCAGATGCAGGGTCCTGAGCCCCGGATGAACCAGACAACCTTGATACTGTGTAAGGAGGTCGTGTGTCAATAGAAGTGGAACCGGTGGTTCCGGGTGGAACTGGATAGCTGCTGAAGCAGCGGGAACCAAATCTGTCTCTGCCAAATAGGAGCGATGAGAATCATCTTGGTCTTCTCAGTCTGTAGTTTGAGGAGAACCCTCTGCAGAATGAGAAATGGAGGGAAGGCGTATAAAAATTTCCCTGTCCAGGATAGAGATAATGCGTCACTCCAGAAAGCACCTAGCTCTGGAATGAGCGAGCCAAACCTGGGAAGTTTTGCGTTGAATTGAGAGGCAAATAGGTAGAGTTCCGGCCACCCCCAATTTTGGAAGATGGATTCCGCCACTTCCTGATGAAGTTCCCACTCGTGAGCAGGGGGTCAGCGATCTGCTGAGACTGTCCGCCAGGACATTCAGAACTCCTGGTATGTGCATGGCCACTAGGGACAAGTGATGCAGGACTGCCCAGTTCCACACCCTGGTCACTTCTCTGCACAGAGGGTACGACCAGGTTCCTCCTTGTTTGTTGATATACCAAACCACCGACATATTATCCGTTTGGATCAGCAGTGTTCCCTGGGGCAGCAGGGGTTGAATGGCCTGTAAGGCATACAGTACCGCCCTGAGCGCTAGAACATTGATGTGAAGAGAAAGCTGCAAGCTGGACCAAAGTACCTGGGCTTGATGTTCCCCCAGATGTGCGCCCCACCCCATGTTCGAGGCATCCATGGTGAGTGTGGCTACGGGTGCTGGTCTTCGAAATGGGAGATCAAAGGAAAGATTGTGTGGATTCATCCACCAGAGAAGATCCTGCTGAAGAGATGAGGACCGGGTGGTCTAGATCATCCAAAAGCTGGTCCCATTGCACCCTCAGGGACTACTAAGTGATCCTCATGTGGAGCCTGGCTAGGGGAATGGTACAAATGGAAGCTGCCATGAGGCCTAACAGGTGAAGGACCTCTCGGGCTTGGATGGTCTGGCAAGATGCCACCTTGGTGGCCGGGTGGACCAGAGTCTCCACTCTGTTCAGAGGAAGGAAAGCTGTGCACTGGACCATGTTGAGGACTGCCCCAATAAACTGTAGTCTCTGGGTGGGGATGAGGTATGACTTCGGCATGCTGACAGTGATTCCAAGTCGATTGAACAGGTCCAGAGTAAACGACAGAGCCTCCAACAACTCACCCCTGGAAGGGGCTGCTAGTAGCCAATCGTCCAGGTAGGGAAAGAAAAAAATTACTGACCTTAGTAATGTTGTTTCTTCTAATGGAGTCTTGCTATATTATAGACATTGGCAGTTTGATCCAGCTCTAGAACTGCCCCGGAGTGAAATGGTTAAAACCATTCCAAAATAGAATTTTGGCACGAGAGCAGCTCTATCTGTGTCATTTCAAACTTGAACTGTCAGATCTTTACGAGCCAAACTCACTAAGGTCTGTGTGGAAGCTGTAACCTACACTAGCCAAATGGCTACCTAAATAATGACAACCATTGATGGTCCCAACACCCAAGACTCAAGTCAGGGGACCAGAAATACTAACACCATTCTAATAGTATGAAAATGGAACATAAATATAATAAAACACACACACACGTACACATACACACCCCCCAAAGTCCCAAAGGGGACAAAATGCTAACAGGACACAAGTAGTGCCCACACTAAGTTGCCCGCACCCCACCAAGTACAGGTTCTGAGAGGGGCAGGTTGGGGGGGAGGTCTATAATATAGCAAGACTCAATTAGAAGAAACAGCATTACTAAGGTGAGTAATTTTTTTCTTCAAACAACATGAAGTCTTGCTATATTATAGACATTAGCAGAATACACAGCAGTACCTCCATGGAGGAGGGGCAGAACCTACTTAGGGAATAGGCTCTGAAGAACAGCTGTGCCAAACCGAGCATCTCTCCTGGCCTGGACATCCAGGGAGTAATGCTTGGTAAAAGTGTGTACCGTTTTCCAAGTAGCAGCCTGGCAAATCTCTAATAAAGGGATATCTCTGGCAGCAGCTAGAGGCGTAGCTGTACTCCTGGTAGAATGAGCCCTCAAACCGGGGGGCTCTGCCCACTTCTGATAAAATTGGATACAAGAGACAATCCACCTGGCTACTGATCTCTTAGTGGCAGGTTTGCCTTTCCCAACTTCACCATAGGTAAGGAAAAGTTGGAGGATTCAACCTGTTGACCTTTAGTGCGCTCTATATAATAACTAAGAGCTCTCTTAACATCCAGGTTGTGCAACCTCCTCTCACCGAAGAGGTGATCAGTGAAAATACTGGAAGGGAGATAGATTGATTAAGATGGAAATCTGAAACCACCTTAGGCAAAACTTCCTATTAGTCCTAAGGACTACCTTATCCCTGTGGAAAGAAATAAAGTCAGTCTCCACTGACAAGGCTTGCAATTCACTTATGCGCCTGGCAGAAGTGATAGCCACTAGAAAAACAGTTTTCCAAGTTAGGTACTTAAGCTGTGCAGAAGACAGAGGTTCAAAGGGTTGCATTAACTGGGCAATGCAAACATTAAGGTCCCAAGCAGGGGCCGGTTCCGAAAGGAGGATTAGTATGGAGTAATCCCTTAAAAACTTGGAAAACACAGGATGAGAGGAAAGGGGATGACTTTCCTGCTGACACAAAAGCAGACACAGCTGCCAAATGAACTCTCAGGGTAGCTGGTCTGAGACCCAAGGAATTAAGATGTACCATGTAATCTAACAAATGGGCAATTCAGCAGATTCTGGGAAATATTTTCCCAGCACACAAATGGAAAACCTTTTCCATTTAGAACTATAAGTAGCCCTAGTGGAAGGCTTTCTGGAAGCCTTTAGGATCTCAAGAACACCCTGAGAGAGGTGTAAATCAGCAAACTCTAACTCCTCAAGAGCCAGGCCTTGAGGTTGAGGGATTTGAGATCCGGATACTAAACCCTTCCCTGTGCACAAGTCAACAGATTGTGATTCCTGGGGAGGCACAGGGGAAGATGGACTGTCAGAGACAGAAGGAGTGGGTACCAGGGCTGCCTGGCCCAATCCGGGGCAATCAGAATCACCTTGCAAGGCTGAGATCTGATTTTGACTAGTACTTTGAATAGGAGAGGAAAGGGAGAGAAAGCATAGAGGAACTTCCCCTCCCAATCCAGAAGAAGGGCATCCAGGGGAACTGAGCCCAGCACTGGAGGCCTGCAACAGAACAGAGGAAGTTTGTGATTGTCTGGGGCTGCAAAAAGATCTATCTGAGGGATGCCCCACCTGGCAAAAACTATCCCCAACACTTGAGGATCCAGGGACCATTCGTGATGGCCCTGGGAAATCCTGCTGAGGGCATCCGCTAGGACATTGTCCTTCCCTGAAGATGAACTGCTATGACTGAAGTGTTCAGGGAATAGGCCAGAGACCACAACTTCATTGCCTCGGTGCACAAGGCCGAAGACCGAGTGCCCCCCCTGTTTGCTGATGTACCACATTGTTGTGGTGTTGTCTGTTCTGACTTGTATCCCCTTGTCGTGGACAGATGCAGAAAAAGCTTGAAGAGCTAAAAAGACAGCTCTAAGTTCCAGTAAATTGATGTGGAGCAGAGATTCCTGGGGGGACCAAACTCCTGAGTGGAAAGGTCGCCCATGGGCTCCCCAACCCAGAAGGAAGCATCTGTAATGAGAGTCAAGTCGTGAGAAAGAGAAAATGAAGGGACCCCGGCTCAAATTGCTCTGATCCTGCCACCACTGGAGAGCTAGGATCAAGGTTCGAGTCACTGGGACCAACTTGGAAGGGGTCTCTTCTCTGAGACAAAAGGTTCTCAAGTGAAACTGAATGTCTCTCATCTGAAATCTGGCTCCCTGCACAACAGCTGCGGATGCAGCCATGTGCCCCAGGAGCTGCAGAAAGTGTCTTGCTGGTCGAGAGACCTGCAGAGTGAAGAAAGAGGCCAGAGCCACTAAATTCTTACCCTTTCCGGGGAAGAAAGGCCTGCTAGCTTTGTGTCCAATTCTGCCCCTATAAAGGTGAGTACCTGGACTGGTTCCAGAACCGACTTTGGTAGGTTTAGCAGAAAACCCAGGGAGGTGAGAAGCTGCTGGGTGACCTGCAGGTGAGATTTTACCTGTTCTGGGACTGCCTACAATGAGCCAGTCGTCAGATAGGGAAAAACAGCAATCCTCTGCCTCCTTAAGTGGGCCACTGCCACTGCTAGACACTTTGTGAATACCCTTGGAGCAGAGGTAAGGCAAGGGCATTGCTCTGAACTGGTAATGACCTGAGGGCAGTTCAATCTGAGTACTTTCGATGGGATCTTCTGATTAGGACATGGAAATAAGGCATCCTTGAGGTCCAGGAGGCTAGCCAGTCCCTGGCCTTAGGGAAAGTAAAATCATTGCCAGAGTTACCATTTTGAACTTTGGTTTCAAAAGATGCTTGTTCAGATATCTGAGATCTAAAATGGGCCCCACTCTCCTGTCTTTTTGGGGTAAGGAAGTATCTGGAATACAGACCCTGCCCTGATGCAGGAGGAACCCTCTCTGCTCTGAGGCTAACAGGGATGAGACCTCTGTTTCCAGGGGTCTCTGAAGCATTGCCAGGTAGAAAGAGTCTGCTTCTCAACTTGGGAAACTTTTTGAAGCTGAGAACCAGACCCTGGCTTACTACTTCCAGAACCCACTTGTCTGAGGTTAAAGAAGCCCAATTCTGACTGAAGTAAGCCAGCCTGCCCCCCCCACTGGTACAGGAGAATCGGCCCTGGGCACCCCATCAGAGTGCCTGTTTTGCAGAAGCTTTAGGCTGGGGGGTGGGAGCAGGTCTGCCCACCCCTCGTCTGCCCCTGCCTCTGAAGAAGCCCCTCTGAGCATAGGCAGAGGAGGCCTGAGTCTGGTAGAAAGGCCTGTGAAAAGGCCTACCCCTACCCCGGGGGCATGCCTTTGAGGAGTGGCTTGCCACTCCTTAGCCTGGGCACTCTTCTAAGTAGTCCTATATTCATCCATCTTCTTCATGTAGTTCTCTGTCTGCTCTCCAAACAGAGAATTTCCCACCACAGGAAAATCCATAGCCTTAGTCTGGGTATCCTGTGACAAACTAGTACACCTGAGCCAGGCCAACCTACAAAAAGCTACAGATGTGGCCATGACCCTAGAGGAAACATCATTAACATCCACAGCAGCATGAAACTGAACCTTAGAGGCTTCAATGCCATCAGCAGCCACCTGTTCTAGTTCACTAGCCAGCTGGCCATGGGCCTGCTTGGCCAGTGCATAACAGTATCCCATCTAGATTTCTGATACCTAGCTACATAAGCCATATAATTTGCTTGCCTGAGTCCCAGAGAGGCTGCCATATACTGTTTTTTTGCCAAGGCATCAACCTTCCTGGAATCCTTGTCAGGAGGATGCGAAGCCAAGGGAATATTAGCTTTATCACAGGCAGCAGCCTGAACTACTAACATGACTGCATTGCTGAGAAAAGGAATTCTGTATCAGGGCCTGACAATGTATACCTTCTGTCCATCTTTATCTACAGGAGGCACAGAATTAGGAGCTTTTAACATTTTAATTGTTTGTTTCCTAAAAGACTTATGTAAAGGAATAGACAATCTCCTAGACTCTGGAATATCCATCATTTCTACAAAATCAGGCTCCTCTTGCTCATCCACAGCCTCCTCTAAAGGAAGCTGGAGGTTTCAGCAACTTTTTATAAAACATAAAATGAGATGGGGACTCAGACAGCACAGGGAAGATTCTAAAGGTCTGTCTGGGGAGATGTCGGTTCAATGGGCACACCAGACCTTCCCAGCCACATTCATACTGTTCATAATCCTCCTCCCCCTCTGGTTCATAAAATTCCTCAATATCATAATCCTGAACCACTGGGACCGGACAAACCGACCTTTACCAGATAGTGGTGGTTGGACTGACCCTGAGACAGTGACTGGACAATTTGTATGGCTTTTGCTATCTCTGCAGCAGTTGGAGAAGGGATTTTGGACTCAGACCTGCTGATTTTCTTGTTTTCTTTACTGGAATTGGTTCCTCAGAACCAGCTTTTCTTTACCCGAGGAAGTCTGGCCCTGGTCAGAGGGCCTCCCTCTGGTTCGGTTGGCACGAACCGGGCTGGCTATCGGGTCAGCTGACTTTTGGCCTCTGTTCCCTGAGCCTGCCCAATCTTTTTCCAGGGTGGCTGCAGGAAATTCTTACATACCTGGCAGTCTGACTGGAGGTGGTCAAACCCCAGACAATAAACACATGGTGGTGTGGGTCAGCCTTGGCAAAGACTTCCCACAAAACATCACAGTGTTGAAACCCAGTGGGCCCGGTTTTCTTTTGGGTTTCTCAGACATAATGCCAGCCTAACCAAAAACTTGCCCTTTTAACGGCAGTGCCAGGCAAGACACACCCTTATCGGTTCCTAACCGTGTCACAGGTATTGGAAAAAGCGTAATAAATCCGTTTTTAGAACCGATAAGAACAGGAACCGCACTCTAAAATAGTAACTTTTAGTTTTAAATGAGTTTTAAACCCACTGATCGGTTCAAAACCGAACCGATAACTACAAGTTCCACACAGACAAAACCTTCATTTACTTACGGTTACCACAGATAGAGCTTGAACCGAACGGTTTTGCGGTTAAAATAAAACTATTCTCGGTTAAATCCAACCGAGAAAACACTTTTTAAACCGAGAAATGAACCGAGCAGAAGGAGAAATCTCCAGAGCGACTGTTCACTGAGGCGGAGTAAAGAATCTGACAGTTCAAGTTTGAAACGACACAGATAGAGCTGCTCTCGTGCCAAAATTCTATTTTGGAATGGTTTTAACCATTTCACTCCGGGGCAGTTCTAGAGCTGGATCAAACTGCTAATGTCTATAATATAGCAAGACTTCATGTTGTTTGAATGCCTCAATCTCCCTGCGGTGTAAAAACACCGCAACCACCGCTAGGCACTTGGTGAAAACCCATGGTGCCGAAGACAGGCCAAAGGGGAGTGCTCGGAACCAGAAGTGCTCCCCCCGGAACAGGAAATGCAGGAATCGACGGTGGTTGGGGAAAACAGGGATATGCAGGTAGGCATCCTGTAAATCCAGGGCGCAGAGCCAGTGATTCTCCAACAGGAGCGGCAGAAGGCTCTGTAGTGTCAGCATGTGAAACTTTTTGTACTCAACAAAATAGTTCAGCTGACTGAGATCTAGAATGGGTCGGAAGTCCCCAGTCTTTTTTGGAACCAGGAAAAAATGGGAGTAGAAGCCTTTTCCTGTTTGCTCTGGAGGGACTCGCTCGATCGCCTGTTTTAGCAAGAGCTAATTTATTTCCTCTTGAACGAGGATAGCCTGAACTCTAGAGTATGAGGACTTCACTGGAGGATTTCCCGGAGGAATTTCCAGTAATTCTATAGTGTGACCTAAGGCCACTATTTGCAGGACCCACCGTCTGAGGTAATCACCCTCCACTCCTGCACGTGGAGAGCGAACCTCCCCCCCACCTGTTCCTCGCTGGGAGGCTGAGGAGGCAGTGGGCAGGGAGTCAAGTGGCCAGGTCGGTCAGGGGACCCCTGACCGTCGCCCAGATTCTTGGAGGCGGGGGTAACTGTACCGTGGCCTTCCGCTACCTTGGCGACGCTGCCTGAGCGGATTTCCCCTGCCTCCAGGTCCTCTTCTGAAAGGGCTGCTGTTGTCGTCGCTGAGGAGCACCCGATCGGTACATAGACCGAACAGATCTAAGGGCAACACCTTTGTCCTGTAGCTCTGTGAGTATGTCTTTGGTGTCGCCACTGAAAAGGACCGAGCCCTGGAAAGGAGCGTCCTGAATCGCTGGCTGAACCTCGTTAGCAAGGCCAGAGAGGTGAAGCCAGGAGTGCCGTCTCAGGGCCACGGCAGTCGCCGAGGTACGGGGCACGGAATCGACTGAATTGTAAGTGGCCCGTAAAGCATGCCTACAAGAGATCCTGGAGAGGCGGAGATCCTTGGCGAATTCCTCCTTGAGAGGTGAAGGATCCATAGACTGGACCTTCGCCTCCAACCTGGCCATAGTCGCTTTCTGGTGGGACACCATATGGGCCACGTAACTGAGGGAGCGAAGCGCACACGTGGCCGAAGAATAGACTTTCTTGCCAAACTGGTCCATCTGCCTCGACTCCTTATCTGGAGGAGTGGTGCTCAAGTGCTTGGGTGTAGCGGCACGAGCATGAGCCGCTGAAATGACCACGGAGTCTGCCTTTGGATGGTTCTTCAAAAAAGGGAGCATCCTTAGGCGCCCGGTAAGCCTGTCCGCCCACTTGGGGACAGCCAGGATAGAGTGAGGCATCTGTCAGACGGTGGTGGTGAAGTCTTGGTGGGAGGCCATCCATGGAGGAACTGGGACAGGAGACAGGGACTCCAAATCAAGGTGCTCCATGAGTTGCTGTCTCATTGGGTCCTGTTCCTCTGATTCCCAATCGAAATAATCTCTGAGGGCCCTCAAGAGATCCGAGAAGGAAGTATCCTCAAGTGGCGATTTCGGTGAGGTCTTACCTCTCAGCTCGGGTTCCTCCACAATTTCCTCCTCCAAAGAGTCCTCTCTCCCATCAGAACTATCGTCGGCCTCCTCCACTGGACAACGTTCAAAGCAAGAAAGTGGAACATCCAGTTGAGTCTTCCCCGAGAGGTGGACAATCTGACCAGAACTGTTCGGGGAAGGGGACCGATGAAGCAGCGGAGGTGAGAGTCTTGCTTCTAGGTCCAAAAACTACTCCAACCTCGCTCCCTGCCACCAAGACTATAGGAAGGACTTGAAATCCGGCATAGCCGGAGGGGTTGGAGGTGGAGTTGGTTGAGGCTGGCGGAGGAGGAGGAACAGCGACTGGAGGAGGGTAATACCCAGGCAGACCCATGTAATGGGTATAGGGATGATACCCCTGGTGTAACTGTCCCATTGGACTCCATCCAGGAGTGGGAACCTCCGGGTAAGGATCCCCAGTATACCCCTGTGGGTAATGGGGGACAGTGAGGGGACGGTTATAATACCCCGTCGTCAGCCCTGATGTCGGGGAAACACACGTCAGACCCGCTGTAGTGTAGATTAAATTAGGATCCGGCGTCGGAACAGTCCATATTATAGGGACCGACGTTGGCACCAGCACCACCTGATCCGGCACCAGAATAGGATCTGGCGTCAGAGGGGCCGGGGTCGGCACCAGACGAACAGCCTCAGTTGTAAGAGTCTGGTCCGGCGTCAGGGCCAATGGAATAGGCCTGACCACCGGTCCCAGCGTCGGGACTGTTGTAGGGACCAGCAGCGTTGGAGGTGTCGGTGGTCCCAGCGTTGGGACTGTTGTGGTAACAGGTGGCATTGGAGGCGCCAGCAGTCCCGGCGTCGGAACTGTCATAGTGACTGGCGGAGTTCGAGGTGCCGGCAGTCCGCACTCGGGCTGAGGAGGGGCCTCCAGAGAAAGGCCATCCGTCCGACGAGGAGCCTCCTGATCCTGGTCCCCGGCGGGAGAGCGCGGGGAAGAACCCCCGAAATCGGTTGGTTCACCAGTGTCCCCATCGGCCTCGCTGGACGTGTCTGTAGTGGAATGTGAGGACATGGGCGAGCGAAGAACAGGCGGGAGGCGGAGCTGTCTTCCTTTAGTCCCACCGGACATCAGATGTTGCGCCAGTAGGCCCCGATGGGGGAACCAAGCCCGTGCGGTCGTCTGGGACGGACGACTTAGCGGGCATGGTCGGGCGGTCAGGGAGAGAACCCCCGGCCGACTTAATGACTGAGGACGGGCAACTGCCCCCAGCCAGGGGAGTCGACTTAACGGCCGCCGGGTGGTCTCTGGAGGAGCCGGAGGTTGACTTACCGGCCAGTGCAGCACGGTCATTGGAGGAGCCAGCGGCCGACTTATCTGCATGAAGTTTCTCCTTACCGGAGTGCTTCGACAGTGGCTGGGCCTTGCTGGTAGAGGGCCTGATGTCGTCCGTGGAGCGAGCCCACTCCCTCGTCTTCTCGTTATGCTTTTTAGGAGAAGATTTGTTGGACGAGTCCCTAAGCTTGTCCATCGTCTTCTCAAGTGAAAGTAGACAGGCATTGAGAAGATGGGTCTCCAACGCCTGCTGTCTCCACTTTTTGGTAGCCTGATTGAAGGACTGACAGTCGGAGCAGGAGGAGACTGGATGGTCTGGGCCTAGGCAGATGACGCATTTGGAATGTCCGTCTTTGTGCGGTATCTGAGTGCCACACTTGGGGCACTTCTTTGGAGAAGACAAGTAACTATATTTAAACTAAAAGAAGAAATAGCGAGTTTGTAGAAAACCGTGCGAAAAACACTATCCGACGAATGCTGAATGGAGTCTGCGACGCGACTAGCACAAGGCTACAGCGGCAAAGAACTGAAGGGCGGGCATGGGGACCGCCCACTATATACCGTCATGCTGATGTCGGTCACGTGACGTCGGGTGGGCGGTCCCCCCATCATGGATTGCTAGAAAAGTCTGCCATGCGGCTCGACGTCAGTCCAATTTGTGATGACCTACTGAAGAAACCCTCTTTAAGTAAGATCATTAGGTTGGCCAAAAAAATAACTTTACAGGTATGCAATACAGATAGAGAAGTATGCAATATAAAAACATTGAACATGGGTTTCTATGGGTGAGAAAGGCCAAACCATGTGTTATATAACTTTATAATTCAATGCTACCATTCATTCATTTTGTAATTTACCAACTCAGTGTTTGCATTTGCCAACATATGGATACAAAATGCTAAAAATTAAGGGATACCATTTTACTTGGAAATCATAAAATATTGTAACTGTTTTATAACTTAAACAACTCTTAAAACGGTTGCAAAACTGTAAAGGTTTTCCAAATGTTTGCTTTTGTACTTTGTCACCAATTTCTTTAAATTCTACTTGTGACTGATAAAAGAATTTCATGGGTTCCATGTCAAACCTTTGAACTATGACCAACAGGTCTTCAATATAATTATTATACCTGTCCACATATTACATGATGCCACATTATACACTGCATGAGTAGCACAAGTTCAATTTCAAGTAGTTTCTCAAAGAACAAAAGAAAGCCCTGGATCCTAGCTTACCATGATACAATTGGGCTTGTTGACAGACCAGAGATTAACTCGACAGTCTTCGTCGCCGGTGGCCAGTAGCCGACCAGAACTCTTTCCCAGAACCACAGATGATACATTAGATGCATGGGCCACAATCTCCTCTGTAACAGATGTATGTAAATTAATAAC
The DNA here is from genome assembly GCA_016271365.2 of Neoceratodus forsteri. Lineage (NCBI taxonomy): Eukaryota > Metazoa > Chordata > Ceratodontiformes > Ceratodontidae > Neoceratodus > Neoceratodus forsteri. The sequence goes on along the minus strand of CM028130.1, from coordinate 1,055,046,193 downwards.
AGCATATGAGAGGGCACAAATCAATCATCAGAACAGAGGCGTGCTCCCCAAATAAAGCTCCTTATTTCTGGTGTACAGATCTCTTGGTTTGCTAAATAATTACTGTAGCATGCTGTGTTGGCTGGTTTTACACCCTGAAACACAGATACACTTCAGACAAAGATGTTGTCTATTAAAGGTACCAGGAAAAATGCTAAACATGTAAGGGACAGGAAGAAAAAATTACTCACCTTAGTAATTGTGTTTCTTCTAATGGAGTCTTGCTGTATTCTGACTAACTGCAGTTAGCTCCAGCCTTTAAACTGCCCCGGAGAACAAAGGGTTAACTTTCTATGCAATGCATAGAATGCTGAGCTCGAGCTCGGCTGAGGTCTCTGTCTGCAGCCCTTTGAAATCCAACAGTCAGATTCTTACGAGCAAAAACTCACCAACTACCCTATGTGGAAATTGTGAATTTTTACTAGCCAACTGGCAACAAGAGTTTTGAATTCCCAAGGAAGACTCAAGTCAGGAAACCCAAAACCAATCCAAATAAGAATAACAATAACACAAACACCCAAACAAAAAGGGGAGGGTGTATAAGAAGCACCCCTGAGGTGCAACACTGCACCTGCCCACCCACTTCCCAAAAACCAGGTTCTGAAAGGGGAGGCAGGAGGGAGGTCAGGATACAGCAAGACTCCATTAGAAAAAACACAATTACTAAGGTGAGTAATTTTTTCTTCAAACAACAAGAAGCCTTGCTGTATTCTGACTAACTGCAGACTACCAAGCAGTACCTCCATGGAGGAGGTAGAGAACCTACTTTGGGAATAGGCTCTGAAGTACTGCTGTGCCAAACCGAGCATCACTCCTAGCCTGGATATCCAGAGAGTAATGCTTGGTAAAGGTATGGACTGACTGTTTTCCAGGTGGCTGCTTGACAAATTTCTAAGAGAGGGATACCCTGGCAGCAGCCAGGGAAGCAGCTGTACCTCTGGTGGAGGGAGCCCTCAGGCCTGAGGGTGGAATCTTTCCTAGTTTCTCATCATAGAATTATATACAAGACGCAATCCACCTGGCAATAGTTCTCTTGGTAGCAGGTTTGCCCTTTCCCACTTCTCCATAAGTGAGGAACAACTGGAAGGAATCAAACCTGTGACCCTTGGTACACTCTATGTAGTAGCTAAGGGCCCTTTTAACATCTAAACTGTGTAGCCTCCTCTCTCCTGAAGAAGAATGATCAGTGAAGAAGACAGGAAGAGACAGACTGATTCAAGTGGAAATCTGAAACCACTTTGGGCAAGAACCTTCTATTGGTTCTAAGGACCACTTTATCCCTGTGAAAGGAGATAAAATCAGGTTCCACTGGCAGGGCTTGCAATTCACTGATACGTCTGGCAGAGGTAATGGCTACTAAAAACACAGTTTTCCAAGTCAAGTACTTAAGCTCTGCTGAAAACATAGGTTCAAAAGGAGGTTGCATAAGTTGAGCAATGCAAACATTTAAGTACCAGGCAGGGGCAGGATCTCTAAAGGGAGGATTTGTATGAAGCAATCCCTTAAAAAATTTACAGAACACAGGATGAGATGATAGTGAGGAAAACTTCCCCACTGACAGAAAAGCAGAAACAGCTGACAAATGCACCTTGAGAGTATCTGGTCTGAGGCCTAAGCCATTCAAATGGACCATATAATCCAGAACTGTAGGCAATTCAGCAGTGTCTGGAAAGATATGCTTCTTGGAACACCAGATGCTGAATCTCTTCCATTTGGAGTTATAGGTCTTTCTAGTGGCGGGCTTTCGAGAGGCTTTGAGGATATCCAGAACCCCCTGAGACAGATGCAAGTCTGCATACTCTAACTCTTCAAGAGCCATGCCTTGAGGTTGAGAGACTGAAGATCGGGGTACCAAATCCTCCCCTGAGAGGATGTTAATAGGTTGTAATTCTTGGGAAGAGACAGGGGAAGATGGACTGTTAGGACAGCAACAGGGGGTACCAAGGCTGTCTGGCCCGGTCTGGAGCAATCAGAATCACTTTGCAAGGTTGTGACCTTATCTTGACTAGAACTTTGAACAGTAGAGGAAAGGGAAGGAAGGCATACAGAAATTTCCCTTCCCAGTTCAGAATCAGAGCATCCAGAGGGACTGAGCCCAAGACTGGGGGTCTGCAACAAAAGAGAGGAAGTTGGTGATTGTCTGGGGCTGCAAAGAGATCTATCTCTGGAGTGCCCCACCTTGAAAAAAATCACCAACACCTGAGGGTCCAGGGACCATTCGTGATGACCCTGTGAGATCCTGCTCAGTGCATCTGCTAGCACATTGTCCTTCCCTGGAAGTTGTACTGCTAACAGAGAGGCTTGCAGGGAATAAGCCAGGGACCACAACTTCATGGCTTCCATGCACAAGGCCGTAGACCGAGTGCCTCCCTGCTTGTTGATGTACTACGTGGTGGTGGTGTTGTCTGTTCTGACCTGAACCACCTTGTTCTGCACTGACTGAGAGAGCTTACAGCGCCAGAAAAACTGCCCTGAGTTCTAGGAGATTGGTATGGAGAAGGGATTCCTGAGGGGACCACAGTCCCTGGGCAGTGAGGGCCCCCAGATGGGCTCCCCAGCCCAGAAGGGAAGCATCTGTGGTAAGGACCACTGAATGAGACCGAGACAAATGGGACCCCTTGCCTTAAATTGCCCTGATCCTGCCACCATAGAAGGGCTTGGATCAGAGTCCGAGTCACTGGAATCAGTTTGGTAAGGTGATCCTTCCTTTGGGACCAAAAGGCCCTCAGATGGAACTGAATGTCCCTCATCTGGAATCTTGCCCCTTGGACCACTGCTGTAGCAGCTGCCATGTGGCCCAAGAGCTGAAGGAAATGTCTTACTGGTCGGGATACCTGAAGGCTGAAGGAAGAAGCCAGTTCTATAAGAACTCTTGCCCTTTCCAGGGGAAGAAAGGCTCTTGCTTTGACAGTATCCAGCTCTGCCCCTATAAAGGTAAAGAGCTGCACTTGCTCGAGAACTGACTTGGGGAGGTTGAGAAGAAATCCTAGAGAAGTGAGCACTTGCTGGGTCACTTGCAGGTCTGACTTGACTTGGTCTGGAGACTGACCCACTATGAGCCAGTCATCCAGATATGGAAAGATGGAAATCTTTTGCCTTCTTAGAAAGGCAACGACTACTGTCAGTCACTTTGTGAAAACCCTTGGGGCTGATGTTAGACCAAAGGGCATTGCTTTGAACTGATAGTGGCCTGAGGGCAACTTGAACCTGAGGTACTTTCTGTGGGAGCACCTGATGGGAATGTGAAAATAGGCATCCTTGAGGTCCAGGGAGGCTAGCCAGTCCCCCGGCCTTAGAGAGGGAAGAATTATTCCCAGAGTTACCATCTTGAACTTTGGTTTTAAAAGATGTTTGTTCAGGTATCTTAGATCTAGGATGGGTCGCCACTCCCCTGTCTTTTTTGGGGTAAGGAAGTACCTGGAGTACAGACCTTTGCCCCAGTGTAGGGTAGGAACTCTCTCTCTCGGCTCCTAAGGCCAGAAGAGATGAAACCTCTGCCTCTATGGCAAGGGTTTCTGAGAGACCTGCAGGTGGAAAAGATCTGGCTCTCATCTTCGGAAATATTTTGAAGCTGAGAACCAGTCCCTGGCTTACTACTTCCAGGACCCACTTGTCTGAGGTAACAGACATCCAGTCCTGAACAAAGTAAGCCAGTCTGCCCCCTACTGGAATAGGAGAGTCGACCCGGGCAGACCCATCAGGGTGTCTGCTTGGCAGGGGCCTTAGGCTGAGGAGTGGATGCAGCCCTGCTCATCCCCATTCTGCCTCTCCCTCTGTCCTGTACTCATCCATTTTCTTCATATAATTCTCTGTCTGCTCCCCAAAGAATTACCCACTACAGGAAAATCTATGGCCATAGCCTGGGCGTCCTGTGAGAGGCTAGTACATCTGAGCCAAGCCATCCTCCGAAGAGCCACAGATGTAGCCATGATTCTTGATGACACATCATTGGAGTCCACAGCAGCATTAAATTGTACTTTTGATGCCTCAATCCCATCAGCAGCCACCTCCTCCAGCTCCTTGGCTAGCTGGGGGGAGGCCTGTTTAGCCAGTGCCAGTACAGCGTCCCACCTGGACTTCTGGTACCTGGCTGTATAGGCCATATAGTTTGCTTGCCTGAGTCCCAAGGAAGATGCCATGTATTGCTTTTTTGCCATGGCATCAATCTTCCTGGAGTCTTTGTCTGGGGGGTGTGAAGCCAAGGGAATACTTGCCTTGTCACAGGCAGCAGCCTGCACTACCCCAACATGGCTGCATTGTTGGTATAAAAACTCCGTATCTGAGTCTGATAGTGTGTACCTCTTGTTCATCCTTCTGTCAACAGGAGATACAGTATTGGGAGACTTTAGGATTTTGAGTGTCTGCTTCCCAAAGGATTTGTGGAGGGGAATAAACAGTCTCCTGGACTCTGGGATGTCCATTATTTCCATATAATCAGGCTCTTCTTGATCCTCCATGGCCTCCTCCATAGGAAGCTGGAGGGTTTCAGACACCTTTCTATAAAACAGAAAGTGGGGAAGGGACTCAGAAAGCCTAGGAGGGGAAACACCAGAAAGGTCTGTCTGGGGAGATGTCCGGTTCCACAGGCACATCCAGACTTTCACCATCATCACCATCCTCTTCGAACTCACCCTCCTTCTCAAACTCCAGTTCATAAAAATCTTCAGGGGTATAATCTTGAACCAGGGGAACCGACTGAACCGAACCCCTGCCAAATGGTGCCGGATCGGTCGGAACTGGGCGAAGCGATTCCACAATCCGAATCGCTCTGGCTATTTCTTCAGTGGTCGGAACATGAACCTCTGGATCTGAACCGGTCGATTTCTCTTTGCGTTTCCTTTTTGTAGGAACTGACCCCCTCAGGATCGCCTCCTCTTGCCCGAGTAGTATCGCCCTGGTCAGGGCACTCCTTCTGGTTCGGTCGGAACCGAACCGGGCTGGCCATCCGGGTCAGCGGACTTCTCGGCCTCCTTTTCCCTCAGTCTACCTAATCTCTTTTCAAGGTAGATTTAGGAAAATGTTTACAAATTTGGCAGTCTGTATCGAGGTGTTCAAACCCCAGACAATAAACACAGGTGGTGTGGGGGTCGGCCTTAGCAAAGACCTCCCCACACTCACTGCAGTGTTGAAACCCAGTGGGCCGTTTTCTTCTTGGGTTTCTCAGACATGGCCAACCTAACCAAACTTACCCTTTTTATGGCAACCGCCAGGCAAGACTCCCTTATCAGTTCCTAACCGTGTCATGGGTGTTGGAAAAAAATGTTCAAAACTTTTTTTTTTTTTTTTTTTAGAACCGATAAGGACCGGTAACCACACTCTAAGTAAAATAACAGATATTCACAAAGTGATTGGTTCAGCCAAACCGATGAAACAAATGTACAATTTCCACACAGAATTCAGGTAAAACCTATCTAGTACTCACGGTACCGCAGACAGAGGCTGAACCGACTAAGCAGAACAAATTCGGCTTAAAACCGACAACTTTTACCGACAATTTAACCGACTTTCGAACTGAGCTGAAGGAGAAATCTCCGGAGCGACTGTTCAGTGAGGCAGAGTAAAGAATTTGACGGTTGGATTTTAAAGGGCTGTAGACAGAGACCTCAACCGAGCTCCAGCTCAGCATTCTATGCACTGCATAGAAAGTTATCCCTTTGTTCTCCGGGGCAGTTTAAAGGCTGGAGCTAACTGCAGTTAGTCAGAATACAGCAAGACTTCATGTTGTTTGAAAGAAGAAATTTTATTAAACCTACCATAATTTCTTTTTCTATTCCAACGTTGTCACTGGTCATTCATTCACCACTGGGTTACACATGCTAACCAATTACAGACCAACACGCTTCCAAAGCTGTGACATTATCATAGAAACCTGGCCCCTCCCCTAAGAGTGCTGTCTCAAAATCTTCAGTCCTAAATCTTTCAGAGCCATACAGCAACATAACTACACCAAGGTTAACATTCCTCATCTCATCCACTCTGTGGTGCCCCTTTTGAAGTAAGGTTAAGCAATAGAATCTTCAGACTTCAGAAAGCACTGTTAGAGTAGGAGACTTTTGAAAAGATAAAGGAAAAAGGAAAATCACAGGTCTACCTCGTGGAGACATGTGGCAGCAACATGCCCTTTGTCATTCATTCATTCGTTTGTTCATTCATTCAGGATCTCACCTGGAAACGAGGCTTGGCTCACTGTGCCTCTCCCGGTTACCAATTTTCAAATAAATAAAATTCATGATACTCTAACTTCGTATTTTATTGCAGCTCCGATTTCTTCCGACGTTGTTTCTGCACCAACACCCTCATAACCAAACTCAGACCAGAGAATCTCAAAGTATGGCCAATGCTCAGAATGTTTGAAACAGATAACATCACATTTTCTTATACGCAATACATGAACTCAACCCAAAACTTGGTTATAGAATATCACCTATGGAGTAAAATACTCCAGGGTGGATCCCAGCGACAAGGTTGGAACTCACAGAAAAACAAATTGTGGTAAGCCTAATACACATTTCTTTTTTATGTCGTTCCACATTGTCACTGGGCATTTATTTACTGCTGGAATTTAAAGCAGGTTTATCACTAAATCTGTGTTTTGCATTTCATGTTGTGTTTTTTCTTCTGTTCCTTGATCATGTATTATTGTATCTACGTGTCTATACTGTACTGCTTTTCATGTAACCTCCCGGGTCATACCTGTAAATAGGCGCAATTCTGTCTTGTGTACTTAACTGGTCAATAATAGCCAATAATAATTATAATAAAAAGCAGCATTCGCCATATGTATACGGAAGGGAGAATATATTCTTCCAAATTTGCTTGAAGCACCTTTCGCTCAAAGGGCACATTAGCAGAGTGAAATGTCCAATCTGAAATGCTTTGTCAAAGTGTGCGAAGAAGGACCAGATTTCTGCCTTGCACAAGTTGGCCACTGAGGCCTCTGCCTTTCTGCCCAAAAGGCTACCACAGCCTGGGCTGAATGCGTTTTGATTAAAGCTGGCAGTATTAACTGTGCCACTGCATAAGACTTTGCTATACATGTTCTGACCTATCTAGTCAAGGTCATCTTGGAAGTTTTCTGGCTCCTTTTGGATGCTCTGAAAAGTACAGAAATGCTATCCAACATCTGGAAAAACTGTGTCTGTATAAGGTATGTCTTAACTGCTCTATGAATATCTAGCTTGTGGAACTGGTACTTCTTATATCGTTCACAAGCTTTCGTCAAATTCCTCTTGGTTAACATAAAACTCAGTAGGATTCTTTGGGGGGGGGAGTGGGCATAGTACATAACACTACCTTATCCTGGTTAAAAAAAAAACAGGTATGGTTCCTTGAATGAAAGGGCATGCAACTTTCCTGTTCGCACAGCAGAGCATATTAGGACTAGTAAAATTGTCTTAACAGAAAAAATGTCCTCCGATACTTGTGACAGAGGCTCAAATGGGAGGATCGCAGAGCGCATTAAAGTCCCACAGTGGGACTGGGATCTATAGACTGGTTTGGGTCTGCTGAGAGCTCTTAAGAACCAACCAATGGCAGAGCGCATGCCTAGGGGGTGTCCCTCACAAGGCCAGAGCACTGTGCCCAATGATGCCGAAGACCAGACACTTGTCATCCCCCTCATGAAGGAAATCCAAAATATGAGGCACAGATGCCTTCCTTGGTCTATCCAGCTGGCTGGCCAGTGGTACAAGGTCAAACTATCATAAGCCGCCAATGAAGAATGTTTCCTCTGTAACATAAGAGAATCCACATCATTCTTAGAGTATCCTAGACTGAGAAGTCTCTGCTTCTTAGGAGTGAAGCTGCCAACTGGAGTTGAGTCAAACCAAGACAAAGAATAGGACATGGACGCAAAAGATCATGCTGCAAAAGTAAGTCGGATAGACTCTTGAAATACCAGACTAACCAGGTCCAAGAACCATAGCCTTCTTGGCCACTCTGGAACCACTAGAATGAACCAACTGTGTGCTCACCATATCTTTCTGAGAACCGCCAGGAGCAAGAAGAATGTCAGAAACAAATATGCCCTTTTCTAGGACCGCAGTTAGAACAGAGCATCCATCTCTCCCAGGACTGAACATCTGCACGGACTGCAAAATTCTATCACCTAAGCATTGCTTTGGGAGGCAAGAAAGGTCCATCTCTGGATATCAAACAAATAAAAGGAATAAAATTACATACTGCTACTCCAATAAGCAATACTTTCATTGTATGAATGCCACCCAAATAAATTTGCATCAGTCACTGATGTTTTGTGTAACTTCTCCACTTTATCAAGATAAAGAGGTCACCAATAACTGAGTCTTTGCAGTTTCACTCCAAGAGGTTCATATCCTTACAAGGCAAAAGGGTTTGCCCACCTGGCCCCTTGTCATTATTATGTGCTGTGCACACTACTCTGTTTGCCTTTAAAATAATACTCTCCAAGTTCAGGGAGCCACCGCTATCCACCACCCTCTAATGTCTCCACTACAGAGTGGTGAACAGCTGTGGCTCCTTGAATTCAGACAGTATTACCTTAAGGGCATATCGGGTAGTATGCATAGCACACAACAATGACATTGGGCCAGACTGACAAATCATTTTACCTTGTAAGAATATGAACCTTAGAGTGAAACTACAAAGACTCTTACTGGCGACCACCAGACCTTGATAAAGTGGAGAAGTTCCACAAAACGTTGATGACTGATCTAAATGTATTTAGGTGGCACTGATACCATAAAAGTATTGCTTATACACAATACTAACCAGGAGTAACAGTTTCTTTTTTTTTTTTCCTTTTTTGTTTGGTTTACTTGTTGGTATAAGAGACTCCTCCAACCATCACACTGAGAGCCCAATAGTAGGGCAGCAGCGTCCGGGGACCACACCCCCTTTTTCCTATCTCTGGATACCCAAATCTGTGACAACAATGTTAAAACATCTCCTGATTTAGAGACCATTCTCCTGGATGAACTCAGTGGCAGCTGAGCCAATCCACATGAGAACTGAGCTGCCCAACCAGATAAATTACTGTTAGGGACTACAGACTGACTTCTGTCCACTGCATCTGTTGGCATCATCTTGCTTCTTGTGCCATCTTGCTTGTTTATGTAAGCAACAGTCACTGCACTGTCAGATCAAACCTTAATTGATTTCTCTGATCTGTATCCTTGAGGTGACTCAACGCAAGCAATACAACTATGGTCTCAAGAATGCTTATTTGGAGGGTCTGTTTTTCCAGTGACTATATCACCAGGACAGGAAACTGGTACAGCACTGTTTCCCAGCTCATCAGGCTAGCGTTGGTCAGGATAGACCCATGTAAAAGGTCTCAGGGGCTCTCCCATCACTATAACACCTGATGCATGGAGTTCGGAAGCCAGATCAGTACCTGCTACTGTTCCTATGCCAGCAACCAATGAGACAAAAGAAAGACCTGGAGAGGTCGCATGTGCAGCCTGGCTCAAGGAACAGTCTTTATGGTAGCCATCCTTAAACTCTGGAGACACCTGTGGGCTGACATAACCTGGTGCTGTCTGACTTGCTAAATCTCTTTGATGAAGTTGTCCAGTCTTCTCTGTGACAGAAACACTCTCTACAGATCAGTTCAAAAGCATATGCCTAGGTGCTGTGAAGGCTGAAGGGAGCGCTTCTAGTTCACCATCAAGCCATTTTCCTCCAGATTCTGTAAAGTCCTGTGGACTGAACTGTGAGCAAACTGTTCCAAATCTGCCAGGATCAGAAGACCATCCAAAAAGGATAAACATAGTGTCCTCCCTGCTGAAAATGAAAGCCACCATGACTACTAGGATTAGGACTTCAATAAACAACCCAGGGGTACAGGCTAACCCGAAGGGAAGAGCTTGATACTGAAAGAGTTGGTCTAGGATGGTAAATCTGAGAAATGTTTGCTGCAACTGCTGAATCAGAATGTGAAGAAATCCATCCAAGAGGAGCTATGGAGGCCAGAAAATTGCCCAGCTGAATTGACGCAAAGATTGACCTCAGGGACTCCATCTTGATTCAAGCGGGTCTCGCAAACTGGTTCAAGCTGACAACATCCAGGACTGGATGGGAGTCCTCCCAATTTCTTGGGGACTACAAAGTAAATGGAGTAGAAGAAAAAATTACTCACCTTAGTAATGTTGTTTCTTCTAATGGAGTCTTGTTATATTATGACAGATGCAGTTTGTCCCACCATTAAAACTGCTCCGGAGGTGAAAGAGTTAACTTCCATGCAGTGCATGGAACTTAGAGCGCGAGCTTGGTTAGAGAAGCTCTGTCGGGGGGGTTTCAAACCGAAACCGTCAGATCTTTACGAGCAAAACTCACTAAGGCTCTGTGTGGAAGCTGTAACCTACACTAGCCAACTGGCTACTAAAATATTCACACATTTTCCTGGTCCCAACACCAAGACTCAAGTCAGGGGACCAGAAACAATAAGATAAAATAAATAAATAAAACACCACCCAAACATAAAAGGGGCATCAATAAGTGCCAACATTGGACTGCCCACCCCATACCCAAAGTAGAAGTTCTGAGAGGGGCAGGCTGGGGGGGAGGTCATAATATAGCAAGACTCCATTAGAAGAAACAACATTACTAAGGTGAGTAATTTTTTCTTCAAACAACATGAAGTCTTGCTATATTATGACAGATGCAGACTACACATCAGTACCTCCATGGAGGAGGGACAGAACCTACTTAGGAATAGGCTCGAAGCACGGCTGTGTCAAACCGAGCATCCCTCCTGGCCTGGATATCCAGGAGTAATGCTTGGTGAAAGTGTGAACTGTTTTCCAAGTAGCTGCTTGACATATCTCCAAGATAGGGATGTCTCTGGCAGCAGCTAGAGATGCAGCTGTACCTCTGGTAGAGTGAGCCCTCAGGCCTGAGGGGAACCTTACCCAGTTTTGATAGCAAAATTGGATACAAGAGACAATCCACCTGGCAATGGATCTCTTAGTGGCAGGTCTCCTTTCCCAACCTCACCTAAGTGAGAAATAGTTGGAGGAGTCAAACCTGTGACCCTTGAGTACGCTCTATGTAGTAACTTAGGGCCCTCTTAACATCTCGCTGTGCGCCTCCTCACCAGAGGAGGAATGGTCAGTGAAGAACACTGGAAGTGAATAGATTGGTTAAGGTGGAACCAAACCACCTTAAGCAAAAACTTCCCGTTAGTCCTGAGGACTACCTTATCCCTGTGAAAGGAAATAAAGTCAGTCTGCACTGATAAAGCCTGTAACTCACTTATGCGCCTGGCAGAAGTGATGGCTACTAGAAATACAGTTTTCCAAGTCAAATACTTAAGCTCTGCCGAAGACAGAGGCTCAAAGGGGGGTTGCATCAGCTGAGCAATGCAAACATTAAGATCCCAGGCAGGGGCAAGATCCCTGAATGGAGGGTTGGTGTGAAGCAATCCCTTAAAAAACTTGGAAAATACAGGGTGAGCAGAAAGAGAAGAGGGCTTCCCTGCTGAAATGAAAGCAGAGACAGCTGCCAAATGCACTTTCAGGGTAGCTGGTCTCAGTCCCAAAGAATTAAGATGGACCATATAATCCAAAACAGTGGGTAAATCAGCAGATTCCGGGGAAATATGCTTCCCAGAACACCATATGGAAAACCTTTTCCACTTGGAGTTATAGGTAGCCCTGGTGGAAGGCTTCCTAGAAGCTTTCAAGATTTCGAGAACACCCTGAGAAAGTTGTAGATCAGCAACTCTAGCTCCTCAAGAGCCAGGCCTTGAGGTTGAGGGTTTGAGATTCGGATACCAGACTCTCCCTGAGCACAGGTTAACAGATTGTGGTTCCTGGGGAGACACAGGAAGATGGACTGCTAAGGACAGAAGGAATGGGTACCAGGGCTGCCTGGCCCAGTCTGGAGCAATCAGGATCATCTTGCAGGGCTGAGACCTGATTTTGACTAGCACCTTGAACGGGAGGCATAGAGAAACTTCCCTTCCCAATCAAGGAGAAAGGCATCCAGGGGGACTGAGCCCAACACTGGGAGCCTGCAACAAAAAAGTGGAAGTTGATGATTGTCCGGGGCTGCAAAAAGATCTATCTGAGGAGTGCCCCATCTGGCAAAAACTATCCCCAGTACTAGGGGATCCAGTGACTATTAGTGATGGCCCTGGGAAATCCTGCTGAGAGCATCTGCCAGGACATTGTCCTTGCCTGGGAGGTGAACTGCTATGAGGGAAGTGTTCAGGGAATAAGCCAGAGACCACAACTTTATCGCCTCGGTGCACAAGGCCGAAGACCGAGTGCCCCCTTGTTTGCTGATGTACCACATTGTAGTGGTGTTGTCTGTTCTGACCTGTACCACCTTGTTCTGAACAGATGCAGAAAAAACCTGAAGTGCTAGAAAAACAGCTCTGAGTTCCAACAGATTGATGTGGAGCAGAGATTCCTGAGGGGACCATAACCCCTGGGTGGAGAGGTCGCCCATGTGAGCTCCCCATCCCAAGAGGGACGCATCTGTAGTAAGGGTCAAGGAGTGGGACAGAGGGATGAAAGGCACCCCTTGTCTCAGATTGCTCTGATCCTGCCACCACTGAAGGGCCTGGATCAGGGTTCGAGTCACTGGGATTAACTTGGATAGGGGATCTCTTCTTTGAGACCAGAAGGCTCTCAAATGGAACTGAATGTCCCTCATCTGAAATCTTGCTCCTTGCAATACAGCTGTGGAAGCAGCCATGTGTCCTAGGAGCTGCAGGAAATGCCTTGCTGGTCGAGAGACCTGCAGAGTGAAGGACGAGGCCAGGGCTACCAAGGTCCTTACCCTTTCTAGGGGAAGGAAGGCTCTGGCCTGCTTTGTGTCCAGTTCTGCGCCTATAAAGGTGAGTACCTGGACAGGTTCCAGAACTGACTTTGGAAGATTGAGAAGAAAGCCCAGAGAGGTAAGCAGCTGCTGGGTAACTAGCAGGTGTGATTTGACCTGGTCTGGAGACTGACCCACAATGAGCCAGTCATCAGGTAGGGAAAGATGGCAATCTTTGCCTTCTTAGATGAGCAACTGCTACTGCCAGACATTTTGTGAATACCCTTGGGGCAGAGGTAAGGCCGAAGGGCATTGCTCTGAACTGATAATGGCCTAAGGGCAGTTCGAATCTGAGGTACTTTCGAAGGGAGCTTCTGATAAGAACATGGAAATAGGCATCCTTGAGGTCCAGGGAAGCTAGCCAGTCCCCTGGCCTTAGGGAGGGTAAAATCATTCCCCAGAGTCACCATTTTGAATTTTGGTTTTAAAAGGTGCTTGTTCAGATATCTTAGGTCCAGGATGGGCCGCCACTCTCCTGTCTTTTTTGGGGTAAGGAAGTACCTGGAGTACAGACCCTTGCCCTGGTGTAGGGGAGAAACCCTTTCTACAGCTCTGAGAGCCAGGAGGGTTGAGACTTCTGTTTCCAAAGCAAGAGTCTCTAAAGGGTTTGCAGGTGGAAAGGATCTGGCTCTCATCCTTGGAAATTTTTTGAAGCTGAGACCAGACCATGGCTCACTACTTCCAGGACCCACCTGTCTGATGTTAAAGACTCCCAGTCCTGGACGAAGTAAGCCAGCCTGCCCCTACAGGTAATGGAGAGCCGACCCTGGGCATCCCATCAGGGTGCCTGTTTGGCAGGGGCTTTAGGCTGAGGGGTGGGAGCAGGCCTGCTCGTAGCCCGTCTGCCTCTCCCTCTGAAGAACCCCCTCTGAACATAGGCTGAAGAGGAGGCCTGGGTCTGGTAAAAAGGCCTGTGAAAAGGCCTGCCCCTACTCCTGGGGGGCTGCCTCTGAGAAGTGGCTTGCCGTTCCTTGGCTTAAGCACTCCTATAAGTGGTTCTGTATTCATCCATTTTCTTCATATAATTCTCTGTCTGCTCCCCAAACAGAGAATTTCCCACCACAGGAAAATCCATAGCCTTAGACTGGGTATCCTGTGACAAAGTAGTACACCTGAGCCAGGCCAATCTACGGAAAGCCACAGATGTAGCCATGACTCTAGAGGATACATCATTAGAATCCGCTGCAGCATGGAACTGCACCTTAGATGCCTCAATACCATCAACAGCTACCTGCTCCATCTCCTTTGCAAGCTGGCCAGGGGCCTGTTTGGCTAAGGCCATGACAGTATCCCATCTAGATTTTTGGTATCTCGCAACATAAGCCATATAGTTTGCTTGTCTGAATCCCAAAGACGCTGTCATGTATTGTTTTTTGGCCATGGCATTAATCTTCCTGGAGTCCTTGTCAGGAGGATGTGAAGCCAGGGGAATATTAGCTTTATCACAGGCTGCAGCCTGAACTACCCCAACATGACTGCATTGCTGTGAAAGAAATTCTGTATCAGGACCTGACAAAGTGTACCTCCTGTCCATCTTTTTATCCACAGGAGGCACAGAATTAGAGCTTTTAAAATTTTTATTGTTTGTTTCCTAAAGGATTTATGTAAAGGGATGGACAATCTCTGGACTCTGGGATATCCATCATCTCTACAAAGTCAGGCTCCTCTTGCTCATCCACAGCCTCCTCTAAAGGAAGCTGGAGGGTTTCAGCAACTTTTTTATAAAACAAGAAAATGAGAAGGGGACTCAGCAAGCCTAGGGGGAGATTCACCTAAAGGTCTGTCTGGGGAGATGTCGGTTCAATGGGCACATCCAGACTTTCAAGTCACATTCACACTGATCATAATCATCCTCCCCTCCTCTGGTTCATAAAACTCCTCTATATCATATTCTTGAACCGGTGGAACCGACCGAACCGACTTTTGCCAGGATAGTGGCGGTTCGAGGAACTGGAAAGTGACTGGACAATCTGTATTGCCCTGCTATCTCTGCAGCAGTTGGAGAAGGATTTTGGACTCACACCTGCTGACTTTCTAGTTCTCTTTGCTGGAACTGGCTCCTCAGAGTCAGCTTTACGCTTGCCCGAGGAAGTCTGGCCCTGGTCAGAGGCACTTCCCTCCGGTTCGGTTGGCACCGAACCGGGCTGGCCATCCGGTCAGCTGACTTTTGGCTTCCCTCGCTCCCTGGAGCCTACCAACTCTCTTATCTAGGGTAGCTGCAGGGAAATTCTTGCAAATCTGGCAGTCTGCATTGAGGTGGTCAAACCCAGACAATAAACACATGTGGTGTGTGGGTCAGCCTTGGCAAAGGCTTCCCACAGACACTACAGTGTTGAAACCCAGTGGGCCCGGTTTTTCTTTGGGTTTCTCAGACATAATGCCAGCCTAACCAAAAACTTGCCTTTTGATGGCAGTGCCAGGCAAGGCGCCCTTATCGGTTCCCAACCGTGTCACGGGTCGAGGAAAACGTAATGAAACTGCTTTTTAGAACCGATAAGAACCGGAACCCGCACTCTAACAAGCCTTAAAAGGCTTCAGAATAAAGTTTAAATACAATTTGATCGGTTCAAACCGAACCGATAAACATTTACAAGTTCCACACAGAAAACCTATCTATTACTTACAATACCATAGACAGAGCTTGAACCGATCGGTTTGCGGTTAAAATAAAGAATATCGCGGTTGAATTTAACCGAGAAAAAACACTTTAAACCGAGAAAATGAACCGAGCAGCAGGAGGAATCTCCGGAGCAACTGTTCAGTGAGGCGGAGTAAAGAATCTGACGGTTTCGGTTTGAAACCACCCTGACAGAGCTTCTCTAACCGAGCTCGCGCTCTAAGTTCCATGCACTGCATGGAAGTTAACTCTTTCACCTCCGGAGCAGTTCTAATGGTGGGACAAACTGCATCTGTCATAATATAGCAAGACTCCATGTTGTTTGAACCCCTGTTCCTTTTTCTCGGCAGGAACCAAAATCATTGCCCTATGCGGAGTACATCATCTAATTTTGCATCTACTACTTGATTTTTCCTGGGATTTATAAAGACTGGAGACTGGAAAAAGTGCTTTCTGAAGAGCACAGAAGAGAACTTTATCTCACAGACCTAAAAAATTATCTCCAGGACCCAGGTGTCTGACGAGGTTTGGGCCAATCTGTCATACGACTTCTGGAGCAGCCTGCCAAGAGCTTAAGGAGAAGGATGGACCCACAAAACCTTATATGGAGACTTCCGGTTGGGCTTCCAAGCAATACGGCAGTGTAAAAGCAGAGCTCCGCTACACCCCTCGCTAATCTTCCCGATTTGACGCATTTAATAACAAACACTTAAAACAAACAAGATACAGAGATCGGGGACATACGTAAGAAGCATTTTAAAGAAGAAAAATAAAAGAAACTGTACAACTACGGGCAGCAGTGAGCAGAATCAAATCGAGCAGCAATGTTGGTCCAGGAGCCCTCAGATTCCGAAAACTCTCAAGCACCAGCAGAATGGCAGGACCAGACGACCATACCAAATAATAAAGCAAGAAACAAACGCATAAAGCTAGATACTATATACAAGAAGCTATTATCGTTTCATGCAGAAATTAAAAATCTTTACAGAGAGCTTTGTAGAGATGTAATGAGCCTGGAGCAAAGAGCTGATGCATTGGAGAGACAGATAACAGCAGTAGAGAAGAAAAAATTACTCACCTTAGTAATGTTGTTTCTTCAAATGGAGTCTTGCTATATTATGACATATGCAGTATAACCCCAGGTTAGAACTGCTCCGGAGGTGAAAGAGTTAACTTTCCATGCAGGGCATGGAATCTTGAGCGCGAGCTCGGTTGAACACTCTGTCTGTTGAAGCTCAAACTTAAACTGTCAGATCTTTACGAGCAAAAACTCACTAAGGTTCTGTGTGGAAGCCGTAAACCTACACTAGCCACTGGCTACTAACTACAAAAACACCTTTTGTTCTTGATCCCAAAGCAAAGACTCAAGTCGGGGGATTCAAGAAGAAAATTAAGTATAACACCTAAGCACCCAGAAGGGTGAAAATAAAGTGGGCATCAGTGAAGTGCCAATATTGCACTGCCCACCCACATCCCAAAAATAGAGGTTCTGAGAGGGGCAGGCTGGGAGGTCATAATATAGCAAGACTCCATTAGAAGAAACAACATTACTAAGGTGAGTAATTTTTTCTTCAAACAACATGAAGTCTTGCTATATTATGACATATGCAGACTACACAGCAGTACCTCCATGGAGGAGGGACAGAACCTACTTGGGAAATAGGCTCTGAAGCACAGCTGTGCCAAATCGAGCATCACTCCTAGCCTGGATATCCAAGGAGTAATGCTTAGTAAAACTGTGAACTGTTTTCCAGGTAGCTGCTTGACATATCTCTAGGATAGGAATGTCCCTGGCAGCAGCCAGAGACGCAGCTGTACCTCTGGTAGAGTGAGCCCTCAGGCCTGAGGGAGGAACCTTACCCAGTTTTTCATAACAGAATTGGATACAAGAGACAATCCACCAGGCAATGGATCTTTTAGTGGCAGGTTTCCCTTTACCAACCTCACCATAAGTGAGGAACAATTGGAGGGATTCGAACCTGTGACCCTTGGTACGTCTATATAGTAACCAAGGGCTCTTTTGACATCTAAACTGTGCAATCTCCTCTCACCAGAGGAGGAATGGTCAGTGAAGTACACAGGAAGAGATATGGATTGATTAAGGTGAAAGTCTGAAACCACCTTAGGCAAAAACTTCCTGTTAGCCCTGAGGACCACCTTATCTCTATGAAAGGAGATAAAATCAGGCTCCACTGACAAGGCTTGTAGCTCACTTATGCGCCTGGCAGAGATGATGGCTACCAGAAACACAGTTTTCCAAGTCAAGTACTTAAGCTCTGCTGAAGACAATGGCTCAAAAGGGGGTTGCATAAGCTGAGCGATGCAAATATTAAGATCCCAAGCAGGGGCAGGGTCCCTGAACGGAGGGTTGGTGTGAAGCAACCCTTTATAAAAAACTTGGAGAACACAGGGTGAGCTGATAAAGAAGAGGGCTTACCTGCTGATAAGAAGACAGACACAGCTGCCAAGTGCACTTTTAGGGTAGCTGGTCTCAGCCCCAAGGAATTCAAATGCACCAAATAATCCAGGATCGTGGGCACGCCAGCAGATTCTGGGGAAATATGCTTTCCAGCACACCATATAGAAAATCTCTTCTATTTTGAATTATAGGTAGCCCTGGTGGAAGGCTTCCTAGAGGCCTTCAAAATATCCAATACACCTTGAGACAGGTGTAGGTCAGCAAACTCTAACTCTTCAAGAGCCAAGCTTTGAGATTGAGAGATTTGAGGTTCGGATACCAAACTCTCCCCTGGGCACAGGTTAACAGGTTGTGATTCCTGGGAAGACATAGGGGAGAGTGGACTGCTAAGGACATGAGGAGTGGGTACCAGGGCTGCCTGGCCCAATCTGGAGCAATCAGGATCATCTTGCAGGATTGAGATCTGATTCTAACTAGCACTTTGAAAAGAAGGGGGAAGGGGGGAAAGCATAGAGAAACTTCCCTTCCCAACTGAGGAGGAAGGCATCCAGAGGGACTGAGCCCAACACTGGGGGCCTGCAGCAAAAAAGGGGAAGTTGGTGATTGTCTGGGGCTGCAAAGAGATCTATTTGCGGGGTGCCCCATCTGGCAAATACTACCTCCAGTACTAGGGGATCCAGTGCCCATTCGTGATGGCCCTGGGAAATCCTGCTGAGAGCATCCGCTAGGACATTGTCCTTGCCTGGGAGGTGAACTGCTGTAAGGGAGGCGTTCAGAGAATAAGCCAGAGACCACAACTTCATTGCTTCGGTGCACAAGGCCGTAGACCGAGTGCCCGCTTGCTTGTTGATGTACCACATTGTAGTGGTATTGTCTGTTCTGACCTAAACCACCTTGTTCTGGACAGATGTGGAAAAAACCTGGAGTGCTAGAAAAACTGCTCTGAGTTCCAGCAAATTGATGTGGAGCGGGGATTCCTGAGGGGACCACAGCCCTTGGGTGGAAAGGTCGCCCATGTGAGCTCCCCACCCCAAGAGGGATGCATCTGTAGTAAGGGTCAAGGAATGAGACTGGGGAGTGAAGGGAACCCCCTGTCTCAGATTGTTCTGGTCTTGCCACCACTGAAGGGCCTGGATCAGGGTTCAAGTCACTGGAATCAATTTGGTTAGGGGATCTGTCCTTTGAGACCAAAAGGCTCTCAAATGGAACTGAATGTCCCTCATCTGAAATCTCGCTCCCTGCACAACTGCTGTAGAAGCAGCCATGTGCCCCAGGAGCTGTAGAAAATGCCTTGCTGGTCGAGAGACCTGCAGGGTGAAAGAGGAGGCCAGAGACACCAGGGTCCTTGCTCTTTCCAGAGGAAGGAAGGCTCTGGCTTCTTCCTGTGTTCAGTTCTGCGCCTATGAAGGTGAGAAGCTGGACAGGCTCCAGAACTGACTTTGGAAGATTGAGAAGGAAACCTAGAGATGTAAGCAGTTGCTGGGTTACTTGTAAATGTAGTTTGACCTGCTCTGGAGACTGGTCTACAATGAGCCAGTCGTCCAGATAAGGAAAGATGGCAATCTTTTGCCTTCTTAAATGAGCAACTGCTACTGCCAGGTATTTTGTGAACACCCTTGGGGCCGAGGTGAGGCCGAAGAGCATTGCTCTGAACTGGTAATGGCCTGAGGGCAGTTCGAATCTGAGGTACTTTCGATGAGAGCTTCTGATGAGAACATGGAAGTAGGCATCCTTGATCCAGGGAGGCTAGCCAGTCCCCTGGCCTTAGAGAGGGTTAAATAATCCCCAGGGTCACCATTTTGAACTTTGGTTTTAAAAGGTGATTGTTTAGATACCTGAGATCCAGGATGGGCCACCATTCTCCTGTCTCTTTTGGAGTAAGGAAGTACCTGGAGTACAACCCTTTGCCCTGGTGTATGGGTGGAACCTTTTCCACGGCTCTGAGAGCCAGGAGGGAAGAAACTTCTGCTTCCAGGGCAAGTGCCTCTGATGGATTTGCAGGTGGAAAGGACCTGGCTCTCATCTTCGGAAATTTTTTGAAGCTGAGTACCAGTCCCTGGCTTACTACTTCCAGGACCCACTTGTCTGATGTTAAAGACTTCCAGTCCTGGACAAAGTAAGCCAGCCTGCCTCCTACCGGTAGTGGAGAGTCGGCCCTGGCTACCCCATCAGGGAGCCTGTTTTGCAGGGGCTTTGGGTTGAGGGGTAGAAGCAGGCTTACTAGAACCCCTTCTGCCCCTTCCTCTAAAGAACCCCTCTGGGCATAAGCAGAGAGGGGCCTGGTAAAATGGCCTATGAAAAGGCCTGCCCCTGCCCCTGATAAGCTGCCTTTGAGGAGTGACTTGCCTTTCTTTGGCCTGTGCACTCCCATAGGTGGTCCTATACTCATCCATTTTCTTCATATAATTCTCTGTCTGCTCCCCAAACAGAGAATTTCCCACAACAGGAAAATCCATAGCCTTAGACTGGGTATCCTGTGACAGGGCAGTACATCTGAGCCAGGCCATTCTGCGAAGAGACACAGATGTAGCTATGACTCTTGAAGAAACATCATTAGAGTCTACTGCAGCATGAAATTGCACCTTGGATGCCTCAATACCATCCACAGCCACCTGCTCCCGCTCCCTGGCAAGCTGGTCAGGGGCCTGTTTTGCTAGGGCCAGGACAGTATCCCACCTGGATTTCTGGTACCTAGCTGCGTAAGCCATATAATTTGCCTGTCTGAGTCCCAAAGATGCTGCTATGTACTGCTTTTTTGCATGGCATCCATCCTCCTGGAATCCTTTTCAGGAGGGTGAGAGGCTAGAGGAATATTAGCCTTGTCACAGGCTGCAGCCTGCACTACCCCCACATGGCTGCACTGCTGGGATAGGAACTCCATATCAGAGCCTGATAAAGCATACCTCTTGTCCATCCTTTTATCCACAGGGAGGATAGAATGAGAAGTTTTCAGAATTTTTACCGTCTGTTTCCTAAAAGATTTATGCAAGGGAATAGACAGCCTCCTAGACTCTGGAATATCCATCATTTCCACAAAATCAGGCTCTTCTTGACCATCAACAGCTTCCTCAACAGGGAGTTGCAGAGTCTCAGCAACTTTCTTGTAAAACAAAAAATGAGAAGGGGACTCAGATAGCCTGGGAGGGGACACTCCTGAGGGTCTGTCTGGAGAGATGTCCAGTTCAATGGGCACATCCAGACTTTCAAAATCACACTCACTCTCCTTGTACCCCTCCTCCCCTTTCCCCGGTTCATAAAAATCCTCAAAATCATAATCTTGAACTGGGAAACCGACCGAACCGGGCGCTTCCCTAATGGTGCCGGTTCGGACGGAACTGGGGAAAAGACTGGACAATTTGAATAGCTTTGGCTATTTCCTCAGCGGTTGGAGAAAGAACTTTTGGCCCCAAACTAGCTGACCTTCTAGTCCTTTTAGTTGGAACTGGCTCCTCAGAGCTGGCTCTTCGTTTGCCCGAGGAAGTATCGTCCTGGTCAGAGGGCACTCCCTCAGGTTCGGCTGGAACCGAACCAGGCTGGCCATCCGGGTCAGCGGACTTTTTGGCCTCCCTTTCCCTGAGCCTACCAACTCTTTTTTCCACGGTGGCAGCAGGAAAATTCTTACAAATCTGGCAGTCTGCATTGAGGTGGTCAAACCCCAGACAATATACACAAATGGTGTGTGGGTGAGCCTTAGCAAAGGCTTCCCCACAGAGGCCACAGTGCTGAAACCCAGTGGGTTCGGTTTTTCTTTTGGGTTTCTCAGACATAGTTCCAGCCTAACCAAAACTTGCCCGTTAATGGCAATCCACCAAGCAAGACTCTCTTATCGGTTCCCAACCGTGTCACGGGTCTTGGAAAAAAACGTAATAAAATCCGTTTTTTTTAGAACCGATAAGAACCAGGAACCGCACTCTAAAGGACTAGAAGGTAATTTTAAAACCCATCTGATCGGTTCAAACCGAACCGAAAAAGATGTTTACAAGTTCCACACAGAAGAAAAAATGATAAATAAGCCTATCTATTACTTACAATACCACAGACAGAGCTTGAACCGACGATTGTGGTTAAATTTCAGTAAATAAACCGAGAATTACACTTTAAAACCGACAAACGAACCGAGCAGCAGGAGGAATCTCCGGAGCGACTGTTCAGTGAGGCGGAATAAAGAATCTGACAGTTTAAGTCTGAGATTCAACAGACAGAGTGTTCAACAGAGCTAGCGCTCAAGATTCCATGCCCTGCATGGAAAGTTAACTCTTTCACCTCCGGAGCAGTTCTAACCTGGGGTTATACTGCATATGTCATAACATAGCAAGACTTCATGTTGTTTGAACAGAGTAGATGACATGGAGAATACAATTCCAACTCTTACAGGATCAATGTGTACAACTGCAAGAAAAACAAGAAGATATGGAAAACAGAGCTCGCAGAAAGAACTTGAGATTATATTGCATCCCTGAAGGCTCAGAAGGTCAGGGCATTGCTGAGTATACTATTTCTTTGCTCAAAACAGCTCTTGAATTGCCCTCAGATATTCAGTTATCATTAGAGAGAGTTCACCGTGCACTGGGCCCACAGCCTACAGATCCGAATGCCACGCCTCGATCTATTATTATACGCTTTCTTAGCTATGCAGTCAAGAAGACAGTATTAACAGCAGCATGGCGAAAAGGCAAAGTCTTTTATGGACAAACTCGTTTCTATGTGGATAATGATTACGCTCCACAAACTATGCGTAATCGCAGAGCATATGCAGACATCTTACCAGCTTTGAAGGAGGCAGCCATTAGATTTACAACACCATACCCAGCCAGACTTGTGGTGCAACTACCATCGGGAAGGAAGGAATTTCATTCTGCGGAGGAGGCCAGAGAGGAGCTCCTTAAAGCGGGAATTCAAATGAAAACAAAATCCACGTTAGAATTACAGAAAACTGACCCACCGCGCTGGCATACGGTGAATCTCGGCAGAACACGGAATGGTGGAGAAGTAACAAAGAAGGGGAACATTTCTAATCGCCTGGCGCCTTTTCGCCGATCGGCAAGGGGAAGAACCTGACTGATTGAAAATGAAGCTTGGCTTGGGATTTCTCAATGGTCCTCTGGATAGAGGTCTCTGAAAGAGTATGACAGAGAGGGACTGGGAATTTAGTTGTCTGAACTGGAATCTGTATTAGACGACAACTCTCTCACAGGAGGTTGGACACAGAAAAGGAACACTTAATAAGGTTACCTGCTGAAAACTCTGCCATAACAAAGAAACAAGTAAAACTTTTGATTTGGCTGTTCGAACTGGCCCTGACGATTGCTCTGAAGGAGGCAACGGATATAACTTTAAAGAAGCAGATTATTAAGTGCTGCTTGATTTGTTTTCAGGGCTAAATTGATATAAGGGCTTGAGAAAAGTTGCCCTAGTTGTATACTACAGAATTTAGTTAATAATAAAACAAACAAACAATTTACTTTGCAGGGGGGGAGGAGGAGGAAGCATCTCCAGTCGTTACAGGGAAGTCCATTTCAAATCAAAGACAGACAGGCAGAATATTCTGAGTTAACAGTTTAATTCTTAGTTAGCTTGTTTGCATATTTCATTTTATTTTTTATTAGGGGAGCAGTATATCCCCAAGAGGCCTGGGCATTTGGTGTTTCCAGATAGTCTGGAGTCACTGGAGGATATCAAGAGGCACATTTAGGGAGCAGGTTTTTAGACTCCCCTACCTTGGAAGTCAATATTATTTGGAATACAGTGTATGTACATAGTTATCAAGAAAAAGGTCAGACATATACTGATAATTTGTTTCAGATTTCAAAAAGATTGGTAAAATCGCAGCAGGAGATGTTTAAGAATAATCTAGATGGGAAAGGCATAAAATGTTTAAAAAAAGTGACGTTCAGAAAGGCGGCGCAGGGTGGGAACATCCTTCAGGAACTGGATTATTAAGATGGGGACAACAGGAGAGAATATGTTTCCATAAGGGAATAAGATGGCTACTCAGATAGTAAAAGCACTCTCGCTCAATATAAATGGACTTAACAACCCCATTAAAAGGGCCAGACTGTTCCAATACATTAAGAAACACCCCAGTGATTTTTATTATCTCCAGGAAACGCACTTAACAGATACCGAACATGCAAAATTGAATGGGGGGGTAGGTTTTGGGTATATGCGTCATCCTTCCCTAAAGGGAAACAACGAGGAGTAGCCATTTTAATACCCAAGACCTCTCCTTTTCATTTAGAAACACAGTGCACAGACTCAGAGGGAAGGTATGTAATCTTAAAAGGTACCCTTTATGGGACAAAGGTCACGTTAGTGAATGTGTATTTTCCCCCTCTTACATCTGTTTGTCTTTTTAAAAGATTTTTTACAAAGCTCCTAGACATTATGCACAGCTGTCTTATCATAGGGGGAGATATCAATTTAACTTTGACACCTCGATTGGACTCCTCTGCACCTTCCAAATATAGACTAACATCAGCTCAAAGATTATTTATCTCACAACTCAGGGCATTGGGTCTAATCGATGTATGGAGACATTTTTATCTTCTTTCTGGGGGATATATGTTTTTCTCCCCTAGACACAATTCTTACTCAAGATTGGACTACTTTTTCTTTTCAAAAGAACATTTGGATTGTTTACAAGATTTAACTATAGGACCTAGATTTCTTTCTGATCATTCTCCCCTATTTCTGAGGCTAGATTTTAAAATACCAAGGAAATCCACTGGGTGGCGCTTGAATACATCCTTTCTAAAGGATAAAGCTTTTAGGGACAGCTTTAACTGAAAAATTGCTCAGGTAATTGCAGAAAATTCGTCCCAGGAGACATCCAATACAATAGTTTGGGATACTCTGAAGGTTGTGATTGGGGGGGAGATAACTGCATATTCAGCATACAAGAAGAGATATTGGGAAACACAATATGGTAAATTACATGAGAAATTACGGGGAAATACAAACAAAGTTTACCCCTATTACCACAGCGGCCCAAGCCCAGATTAATCAGACAAAAGCTGAGCTCCAGAAACTTTTAGATGAAAAAACACAACAGGCATTATTTTACTTGAAAACATATAGGTATGAGGGAGGGAGGGACAAAAGGGGCGAGAAATTTAGCCCGGAGGCTTAGGGGACATAGGACAGCTACAATCATAACACACTTAGTGGATCCGGCGAGAAAAACAAGAGCTTTTAACTCACAGCAGATAATGCAGTTGTTCCAGAAATAATATAGGCAGCTATATGAGAAACCACAAGGTCCAGAATTTAACAAAATTGAGGAATTTTCCCCCCCTTACATTAAGAAAGCCAACTAGGGAAATGGAAATCAGATTAAAAGCCCCTATCAGATCAGAGGAAGTGAGACGTGCCATAAAAGAAAGTAAATCATTAAAAACCCCTGGCCCAGACGGATTTCCATCAGAGTGGTACAAGACTTTTAGTAAACAACTGACTCCATTACTACTAAATGCCTTTTTAGAAATTCAACAGGAGAGTCCTCCTCCTCCTCCTCCATCATGGGATTACACTAATATTTCACCTATATTAAAAGAAGGCAAACCAGCAGATTTAACTACTTCATATAGGCCAATATCCATATTAAACATGGATTACAAGTTACTTATGTCCATATGGGCACAAAGACTAGAGGAATTGTTACCCTACTTGATTAATTCAGATCAATCCGGGTTCATTCAAGCCAGAGAAATCACAGATAATATACGTAGAACGATCCATTTGTTGGATCACTTAAATCAGAGACAGATATAGGCAGTGTTACTCAGCCTCGACGCAGATAAAGCTTTTGATCGTGTCAGCTGGCCTTTTTTATGGGAAATTTTGTATAAGTTTGATTTCCAGAGGAATTCTCTAGCATGATACAGAGAATCTATACCTCTCCGAAGGCATATGTTAAAGTGAATGGACAGTTATCTTCAATGATACAGCTGGGAAGGGGAACTAGGCAGGGTTGCCCACTTCCCCCCTTACTGTTTGCCATATACATTGAGCCACTGGCTGAAGCCATAAGGCAATATCCCAATATTCAGGGGGTCCCTTTAGGAGGGAGGGATTTCACTATATCATTATATGCAGATGACGTATTATTAACACTCCTAGAACCTGAAAGGTCCATTCCTGCTACCTTACAAGTGATAGATAAGTTTTCAGAGATAGCTGGATACAAAATAAATATACAGAAAACAGAGTTATTATCTTTAAATTTCACCCCCTCTCAGTCTCTGAAGAAACAAATCCCTCTGAAATGGAGAAATAAGAAGATTAAATATTTGGGTGTAAATATTCCCCTGAAATTGGAACATTTGGAAAGGTTTAATTTAGAGCCTCTATCGATAGAGAATTTAGTCGGGAAATGGACACATCGGGTATTCCTTTTTCAGCTCGAATACAAGCTATTCGGATGACCTTATTTCCTAAGATATTATATTATTTCCAGACTTTGCCGATTATCCCATCACAATTCTACTTTGCATCCTGGGCTAGAATTTTTTCGAGGTTTGTATGGGCCGGACAGCAGCCAAGGGTCAGATGGTCTCTGTTACAGTTACCAGTGGTAAAGGGGGGTTTGTAATCTTCCAAACCTTAGAGATTACCATAAAGCAGTAACATGTAAAAATAGTGATGACATGGCTGAATCCTCAGGTAGAGAAACCGTGGAAATTTATTGAATTTATACTAAATGATCTAGTAAACATTATCCCTATTATATTTGCCCCCCAAAATGCTTATCCACAGTTACAAAACTTTACATTTGGAACCCGTTATACGTTAAAGGCTTGGTTTAAGCTAAGGGCCTCTACTACATTAACTGAAGTTTTTGGTTATTTTAAACTAATAGGCACAGAAAGTGTATCCTTGGAGAAAGGTGCTGTTCGAGTCCATCAGAAATGGCAGAAAAAAGGTCTACTTTTGCTATATCAATATCTAGATGTAAATGGAGTACTGCCCTTTGCCACACTAAAGGCAAAATATCAACTCCCCCATACA
Source organism: Neoceratodus forsteri (assembly GCA_016271365.2). NCBI lineage: Eukaryota > Metazoa > Chordata > Ceratodontiformes > Ceratodontidae > Neoceratodus > Neoceratodus forsteri. The sequence continues at coordinate 1,055,019,308 of CM028130.1, read as the reverse complement.
CATCATTATAGATATTTACAGATTCGGACATTTATACAGAAAGAATTAGCATTAAATACTCTGCCCTCTCTCATACCTATGTTAATGTCCCTTTTAAGGGATGCTATAGAAGGCAGGGAACAAATTCATCTAATTGGACAAATATATAAAGCAATAAGAGAATTTTGGAAGGAATCTACTGAGGATATCTTAGGAAGATAGAATAGAGAATTAGGGACTCCGATAACTTATGAGAAATGGTTGGAACCTATTTCTCACTCAATGAAAGTATCACAGTCACCATACTGGTCAGAATATATATGGAAATGTCATAGTAGATATTTTTATACCCCTGACAAAATAGCTAAATTTGTACCTATGAGGCATGGCCATTGTTGGAGAGAATGTGGAGAAAAAATGGCAAATATAACACATATTTTTTGTACTTGTCCGAAAGTTACCCAATACTGGTTAGATATAGAAAAGAGCACACAAAATATTGTGGGACTAGAAGAAAAAAACTACCACCTTAGTAATGTTGTTTCTTCTAATGGAGCCTTGCTGTATTCTGACTATTGCAGTTAGGTCCTGCCTTTCAATTGCCCCGGAGAACAAAGAGTTAAACTTTCCATGGCCAACATGGAATGTTCACCGCAAGCTTGGTTGAAGCCCCTGTCTGCTGCTATTTAAACTCCAACTGTCAGATCTTTATGAGCAATACTCACTACAAGTTCTGTGTGGAAACTGTAAAACTCACACTAGCCAACTGGTAACTAAATTTATTAAAAAGGGTTTTTTTTTGGTTTCAAAGCAAAGAATCAAGTCAGGAAACCCAAAAAACAAAACACAACACACACCCAAAGTAAAGGAGGGTGAAAAAGGGACACCCCTAGGGTGCCAACACTGCTCCTTGCCCACCCACATCCCAAAAACTAGGTTCTGAGAGGAGAGGCAGGGGGAGGTCAGAATACAGCAAGACTCCATTAGAAGAAACAACATTACTAAGGGGAGTAATTTTTTCTTCAAACAACATGAAGTCTTGCTGTATTCTGACTATTGCAGACTAGCAAGCAGTACCTCCATGGAGGAGGGACATAACCTACTTTGGGAATAGGCTCTGAAGTACTGCTGTGCCAAACCGAGCATCACTCCTAGCCTGGATATCCAGAGAGTAATGCTTGGTGAATGTATGGACTGTTTTCCAGGCGGCTGCTTGGCAAATTTCTAAGATAGGAATATCCCTGGCAGCAGCCAGGGAAGCAGCTGTACCTCTAGTAGAGTGAGTCCTCAGGCCTGAGGGTGGAGTTCTACCCAGTTTCTCATAGCAGAATTGTATACAAAAGAAAATCCACCTGGCAATAGATCTCTTAGTGGCAGGTTTGCCCTTACCAACCTCTCCATATGTGAGGAACAATTGGAGGGACTCAAACCTGTGACCCTTGGTGTGCTCTATGTAGTAGCTGAGGGCCCTTTTAACATCCAAGCTGTGCAGCCTCCTCTCTCCAGAGAAGGAATGATCAGTGAAGAAAACAGGGAGAGACATAGACTGGTTAAGGTGGAAATCTGAAACCACCTTAGGCAAAAACTTCCTGTTAGTTCTTAGGACCACTTATCTCTATGGAAAGAGATGAAATCAGCTCCACTGACAGGGCTTGCACCACTGATACGCCTGGCAGAGGTAATGGCTACCAAAAACACAGTTTTCCAAGTCAAGTACTTAAGCTCTGCAGAGGACAAAGGCTCAAAGGGTGGTTGTATAAGTTGAGCAATGCAAACATTAAGGTCCCGAGCAGGAGCAGGGTCCCTAAAGCGGGGATTGATGTGCAGCAATCCCTTGAAGAACTTACAAAACACAGGATGGGCTGACAAAGGAGAGGGCTTGCCTACTGACAAGAAGGCAGAAACAGCTGCCAAATGCACTTTAAGTGTAGCGGGCCTAAGGCCTAGGCCATTAAGATGGACCACATAGTCCAGAACTGTAGGCAACCCAGCAGATTCTGGAGAAATATCCTTATTAGAGCACCAAATAGTGAACCTTTTCCATTTGGAGTTGTAGAGTCTTTCTGGTGGAAGGCTTTCAAGAAGCCTTAAGGATATCCAGAACACCTTGAGAAAGCTGCAGATCAGCAAATTCTAACTCTTCAAGAGCCATGCCTTGAGATTGAGACACTTGAGGTTCGGGTACCAAATCTTCCCCTGAGAGGATGTCAACAGGTTGTAATTCCTGGGAAGAGACAGGGGAAGTGGACTGCTAAGGACAGCAACAGGGGGTACCAGGGCTGTCTGGCCCAGTCTGGAGCAATCAGAATCACTTTGCATGGTTGTGACCTTATCTTGACTAACACCTTGAACAGGAGAGGGAAGGGGGGTAAGCATACAGAAATTTCCCTTCCCAATTCAGAATCAGAGCATCCAGGGGGACTGAGCCCAAGACTGGGGGTCTGCAACAAAAGAGAGAAAGCTGGTGATTGTCTGGGGCTGCAAAAAGATCTATCTGTGGAGTGCCCCATCTCGAGAAAATCACTTTCAAAACTAGAGGATCTAGGGTCCGTTCGTGATGGCCCTGAGATATCCTGCTGAGAGCATCTGCAAGAACATTGTCCTTCCCTGGGAGGTGAACTGCTATCAGAGAGGTTTACAGGGAATAGGCCAGGGACCACAACTTCATTGCTTCTGTGCACAAGGCCGTAGACAGAGTGCCTCCTTGCTTGTTGATGTACCACATTGTGGTGGTATTGTCTGTTCTGATCTGGACCACCTTGTTCTGTACAGATTTGGAAAAAGGCTTGCAGTGCCAGAAACACTGCTCTGAGTTCCAAGAGACTGATGTGAAGCAGAGATTCTTGAGGTGACCACAGCCCTTGGGTGGTAAGATCCCCCAGGTGGGCTCCCCAGCCCAGCAGGGAGGCATCTGTGGTGAGTATCACTGAATGAGACTGAGTGACAAAAGGAACTCCTTGTCTCAAATTGTCCTGATCCTGCCACCATTGCGAAGCCTGGATCAGGGTTCAAGTCACTGGGACTAGCTTGGTAAGGGAATCCTTTCTTTGGGACCAGAAGGCTTAAGTGGAACTGAATGTCCCTCATCTGAAATCTTGCTCCCTGGACCACTGCTGTAGAGGCTGCCATGTGGCCCAGAAGCTGTAGGAAATTCCTTGCTGGTCGAGACACCTGAAGGGTGAATGAAGAGGCCAGTTCCATAAGGGTCCTTGCCCTGTCCAGGGGAAGGAAGGCTCTTGCCCCTTATTGTATCCAGCTCCGCCCCTATGAAGGTGAGGAGCTGTACTGGCTCGAGAACCAACTTTGGAAGGTTGAGGAGGAATCCTAAGGAAGTGAACACTTGCTGAGTTATTTGCAGATGTGACTTGACTTGGTCTGGAGACTGACCCACTATGAGCCAGTCGTCCAAATATGGAAAGATGGAGATCTTTTTTCTCCTTAGGAAAGCAACCACTACTGCCAGGCACTTTGTGAACACCCTTGGGGCTGATGTTAGGCCAAAGGGCATTGTTCTGAATTGATAGTGGCCTGAGGGCAACTCGAACCTGAGGTACTTTCTGTGGGGGCACCTGATGAGAATGCGAAAGTAGGCATCTTTGAGGTCCAGGGAGGCTAGCCAGACCCCTGGCCTTAGAGAGGGCAGAATTATTCCCAGAGTCACCATTTTGAACTTTGGTTTTAAAAGGTGCTTGTTCAGATATCTTAGGTCCAGGATGGGCCACCATTCTCCTGTCTTTTTGGGGGTTAGGAAGTACCTGAAGTACAATCCTTTGCCCTTGTGTAGGGTAGGAACCCTCTCTATGGCTCTGAGAGCCAGGAGGGAAGAAACCTCTGCCTCTAGGGCAAGGGTCTCTGATGGATTTGCAGGTGGAAAGGATCTGGTTCTCATCTTGGGAAATTTTTTGAAGCTGAGAACCAGTCCCAGGCTTACTACTTCCAGGAGCCACTTGTCTGATGTAAGAGACTTCCAGTCCTGGACAAAGTAAGCCAGCCTGCCCCCTACAGGTATTGAAGAATCAGCCAGGGCAGACCCATCAGGGTGTCTGCTTGACAGGGGCTTTAGGCTGAGATGTGGAAGCAGGCCTGCTTATTCCCCGTCTGCCTCTCCCTCTGAAGAACCCCCTCTGAGCATAAGAAGAAGGGGAGGCCTGGGCTTGGTATAAAGGCCTTTGAAAAGGCCTGCCCCTGCCCCTGGACTGCTGCCTTTGAGGAGCGGCTTGCCTTTCTTTGGCCTGAGCACTCCTGTAGGTGGTCCTGTACTCGTCCATCTTTTTTCATGTAGTTCTCTGTCTGCTCCCCAAACAGAGAATTACCAATAACAGGGAAATCCATGGCCTTAGCCTGGGTATCCTGTGATAGGCTAGTACATCTGAGCCAAGCCATCCTCCGAAGGGCCACAGATGTAGCCTTGACTCTTGATGAAACATCACTGGAGTCCACAGCAGCATGAAACTGCACCTTGGATGCCTCAATCCTATCTGCAGCCACCTGCTCCAGCTCCTTGGCAAGCTGGTCAGGGGCCTGTTTAGCCAGAGCCAGCACAGTGTCCCATCTGGACTTCTGGTATCTAGCTGTGTAGGCCATATAATTAGCCTGCCTGAGTCCCAAAGATGCTGCCATGTACTGCTTCTTTGACATGGCATCAATCCTCCTGGAGTCCTTATCTGGGGGGTGCGATGCCAAGGGGATATTTGCCTTATCACAGGCAGCAGCCTGCACTACCCCAACATGGCTGCACTGCTGAGAAAGGAACTCCGTGTCCGAGCCTGAAAGGGTGTACCTCTTGTCCATTCGTCTGTCCACAGGAGGTATGGAGTTAGGAGTCTTAAGAATTTTATTTGTCCATTTCCCAAAAGATTTATGGAGGGGAACAGACAGTCTCCTGGACTCTGGGATGTCAATCATTTCAACAAAATCAGCCTCCTCCTGATCCTCTACTGCTTCTTCCATCGGAAGCTGGAGGGTTTCAGCCACTTTTTTGTAAAACATAAAGTGGGGAAGGGACTCAGAAAGCCTAGGAGGAGAAACACCTGAAGGTCTGTCTGGGGAAATGTCCGGGTCAATAGGCACATCCAGACTTTCATAATCACCATCATCATCCTCATACTCTCCCTCCTCATCCTCCGGTTCATAAAATTCTTCTGAAGTGTAATCCGGAACCTGGGATACCAACCGAACTGAGTCCCTGCCAGATGGTGCCGGTTTGGCCGGAACCGAAGTTAGTGATTGCACTATTCTTATCGCTTTGGCTATCTCATCAACGGTCGGAGTATGAATTTCTGGATCTGAACCAGACGATTTATCTTTTCTCTTCCTTTTAACCAGAACCAACTCCTAAGATTCGGCTCTCCTCTTGCCCGAAGAAGTATCGCCCTGCTCAGAGACCACTCCTTCCGGTTCGGTCAGAACAGAACCGGGCTGGTCATCCGGGTCAGCGGACTTCTCGGCCTCCCTTTCCCTCAGTCTACCTACTCTCTTAGCCAGGGTAGCTTTGGGAAAATTCTTACAAATTTGGCAGTCTGAACCGAGGTGGTCAAACCCCAGACAATAAACACAGGTGGTGTGGGGATCAGCCTTAGCAAAAGCTTCCCCACACACACTGCAGTGTTGAAACCCAGTGGGCCCAGTTTTTTTCTTGGGTTTCTCAGACATGGCCAATCCTATCCAAAACTTACCCTTTTTTCGGCAATCCGCCAGGCAAGACTCCTCTATCGGTTCCTGACCGTGTTACAGATCTTGGAAAAAAACGTAATAAAATCCGTTTTTTTTTTTTTTTAGAACCGATACGGACCGGTTACCACACTCTAAGTAAATTCACAAACTTTTTTAAACTAAACTGATGGTTCAGCCGAACCAAGCCGACATTTACAAGTTCCACACAGAAACTAAATGTAAAACCTATCTGGTACTCACAGTCCCACAGACAGAGACTTAGACAGATTCGGAGGCAGAAATTCGGTAGAAACCGAGTGAAAAACGACACTTAAACCGACTTTTTTGAACCGAGCAAAGGAGAAATCTCTGGAGCGACTGTTCAGTGAGGCGGAGTAAAGAATCTGACGGTTGGAGTTTAAACAACAGCAGACAGGGACTTCAACCAAGCTCATGGTGAACATTCCATGCTGGCCATGGAAAGTTTAACTCTTTGTTCTCCGGGGCAGTTGAAAGGCAGGACCTAACTGCAATAGTCAGAATACAGCAAGACTTCATGTCGCTTGAAATTAATTTATCCAATCAGATGATTCTGCTTTATATTGGGGAAGACGGAAAAGTTCCACCAGGTGGAAATAAGTTATACCTGTATCTGGCAGCAGCTAAAAAGGTTATAACTCGCCTATGGCGAACGGTTAAAGTACTCACCCTCTCTGACTGGCATTCATTAATGATTGAGATATATTATCTAGAGAGAATAGTAGCTTCTAGAGCTGGAAGGGTGTCACAATTTGAACTCCAATGGAGGCCATGGGTTTTCTATATCTCACCTCTGGATGAAACATTTGTTCCCTGATAGAGCCATTTGAAAGTGACCAATTTTTGTAAGATATGAATTTTGATCTAGTGTCATTTGATATATAACAGAATGATGTTGTAGAAACATGAATTGTCAACCCGAAGAACATTTCATGTATTGTAAGACAAAAGAGCAATACTGTACAGATGAACTCCTGCTGTCATATATATAAAAAACTACATAAAAAATTAAAAAATAAAGAATAGTAAAAAAAAACCTTATGTGGAGAAACTGCCGACACAGTTTGCTTTTCTGAAGCATTTACAGCAGAAATTGCCTCTATTCTGCTGCGATTTGAAGCCTGGCTATGCACCTCTACTGTGCTGGCTTTCATACCTTGAAAGGAATGAAACTGACATGCGAGTTACAGCCATGCATGAAACCCTGACCACTGAAAATGAAAATTACATACCTACCGTAATTCTTGATCTTCCTGTATATCTTCATCATTCAACACTGGTGGGGTACCAGCCAGAGGTGTTAGGACCCTGTGGGAAGCTTTTTAGATAAAAGCATTCATCCTATCTGGAGGAGGAGCCAACGTACTACGTGGCGCTCACGGTTTTGGCTACAGCAATGATGCTGGCCTCCAATACCTCAGTTCTGCTCGTCGGAAAATAAGAGACAGTGAAAGAGTGGGGCAAGGGAGCCCAAGCAATTGAAAAAGGAAAGGATGTAAACTTAAAGGAGGTATAAGCCAAACAGAGGGTGGGGATATGCCCCAAAATTGTGGAAGGGGGACCCCAACCACCAGGCAGGCCAAAAGGGGTTGAGAGGAAATGGAAAGAAAGGAAAGAGAAAGACAGTAAGAAAAGAAGGAGGCGGGGAAGGAGGGAGAGTGAAAAAGATGAAAGGTGAGAGAGGGAGCATGTGCATGCGTACATAACCTAACCATGAGAAACAAAACAGAGAGGGAAGAAAATCCCCCACGACTGACACTACAGGGATTCTTCCACTTCTTGAGGCCTAAGGAAAGGAGATGGTCTCAACTGCTCTCTTCTTGTATAAACCTTAAAGGGTCCAAGGATTGGACACGAGAGCCTACAAGGACGGAACAAAAAAAGGATGCCCTGTAGAGTAGAAGACAGATTTCTCAGTCCCCAAAGGATTCCCTCTCTCTCTTCCTACCCCTCTCTCTCTCTCTCTCTCTCTCGCGCTCTCATTCTCTCTTGCTCTCCCCCTCCCTCCTTGACCCACTACAAGTGGTGACGATAAGGGTAATCCACCCCGAGGCAACGTCCCTCTGTCCCAAGTGGAGGGTTCATCTGTTAAATGAGCCCTTCCATAGATCTAGTATACAGCAGTTTGCCCCTAGATCTGACCCCCAAGTAGAGAAAAATAGGGTTCATGTCATCATAAAGTAAGAGACCGGGGGGAGGGGGGGCGAAGCCAGCCGCCAAAGGGCACTGACGCTTCTGAAAGCTCCTCGTGCTCGGCGACAATTCAGGCCTAAAACCAGTGGCGTCACCACGTTGATTTTGGGAAAGCTACAGCCCCCCAATCTAAGTTAAAGCCCCCCCCAATCATTTTCAGGAAATATAAATAGCAGCCGTATACATTTTTTTAATTGATTGTTTTGTTGTCTGTCTGACTTTGAATTCCTTTTGCAGCAACTTGGGACTTGCTACTGAAGTCAAAGAAAACAGTATCTGCTGACTCCCACTCCCGTCTGACTGACTCGAGAGATAGACAGAGAAGCGAGTCGAGCGAGCGGAGTGAGCGACTCGCACAGTCGCAAGGCAGCAGCAGCGCAAACTGACTGAGTCCAGCTTTTCCTGCTCCTGTTTGCATCTTACATGTGAGGACTGGAGTTATCAATCAGACATTGACCCGCCGGACGTTTTCGCCTTTTCGGGTCACAGAGCTGCTCATCTCGGCATCCGCTGCTGTGGAATTTTTTTTTTTAGTGGCACTGGATGGCAGCTGGCAGCCGCAGGGCAGGTACTAAAACAAAACTGTGTGTGGTCAGGTGTGGCTTTGGTTGGCTGGCTGGGAGGGGGCATTCGATTGTTGATCTGATTCATCTGTTCGAATATTATGATATGCATAGTGTCTCATCTGATTGATTAAAACACAAGTGTGAATGAGTGAAATTTCAAATTTCACTCATTCACTGCCCTGTGTGTTCTTAATCAGACACTATGCAAATCATAATATTCCAGACAGATGATCAGATCGAAATGAAACATACTGTCTCTAACGAAAAATCAAATGTTCTTCTTGTCCTTGCAGAAAGTCAAGAGAGAGAGAGAGAGAGAGAGAACGAGTTGGAATCAGATTCCTTGCACCGACCGAAATGTCCTGACTTTGCATCTTGCATGCAGACATCGACCCGCCAGTCGTTTTCAGGTCACAGAGCTGCTCATCTCGGCGTCCGCTGCTGTGGAATTGTTTTAGCGGCACTGGAGATGGCCACTCCGCTGCTCTGCTCCACTCCACGCAGAGATGAGTAGGAGCGTTCAGCTTAAACTTTTTTTTAAAAAGCTAATTTTTAGCAAATAAATGTTGCACTAAAATAGTGGGGGTTTTTTTGCTTGCTGCTGGTGCGATAGTGTTGCCCCCCACAGCCATTTTTATAAGTATGATATTTTGTGCTTTAAGTGGTGTAGCGTTTGGGAGCTCGAGCACCTAGAACAAGAAAAGTCCTCTAAAAAAAAATTAAAACGTTTCCAAAATTGCCTTTAATATCGGTCGGTGCACTGAGTTTGGCAAGGATTGCTTGACTGGTGTTTCGAACTGACTGTTTAAATCCTGCCTGCTAGTTAAAATGCTCTATCTTGCCTTGGAGTCGATTTGTTTGTGCTGTGGAACACTTGGAATACCTATGGAGTTGAGTCCTGTTACTGACGAATCAGATGGTGGACAGTAGTTCTGCAGAGGAAGGTCTTTCGATACAACAGCACTTAGGGTGCTTGTAAGTCTGCTAAACCTTATTAAAGGTATGCTAGCGTTGCCTAGGGGGCTGGGTACCATTGGGGTCTGGCTCTAAATCAGAGGTTTATTGCGCTTAGCGGAGCGCTTTTTTCCAATTTATTTTACAGGTGATGGCATGTATATGACACAGGTGGAAGAGAGAGACATTTTTGAGAAGCGAGAGCTTGTGAGAAGGTGGCAAAGAGAAGGAACTCATAAATATTGGAGATAAGTAAAGCGTTCCCTGGAATAATAATAAGAATAAAGCTGATGATTTGGTTGGACAATTCCTGCTATACATGTAGCACATTTTTTTTGGAAAAGACTCTTGTGGGAGGAAAAGAAAGTTTTTAGATTAATGTGGCTTTTAGAATTACATGTGTAGCGTTTGAGAAGCTGATGCTTAATGATGGCGGGACTTATGGGACTCATGGGGTAAAATCCATTAAGAGAAACTCTGGTGTTAGTTCATCAGCCTGATGTTAGTTATCTAGTCTCTTTTACTGCCACTTCTATTGAGTAGACAAAAATATTGAGATTTCAGCTGAAAGTATGAACAGTGTTGATATCTATAATGGGTTTTTATGTAGCCATTAAGCCATTTCAGTATGCTGCTGTAAAGTTTGCTAATTGGATGCTAATTTTGATGTACCCAGGGATGTGCCTTGATTTCACATGTGGCATGCTGGGGGGAAATGAAGGTCATTAAAGTTCCCAACTGCGATATGCTCAATCTAGAAATTCGTAAGTAAGACATTGCAACTGAAGCGAATTGTGCAGCCTGGGAAGGGACACTAGTTGCCCCATGCCCGTGGTGCCTGGGTAACTAACTGTCTGATTTTCTATGGTTGGTGCTATAGGACCATAGAGGACCCAAATGAGGTCTCTCTGGGAAGCCTGCCCATGAGAGCCTAGTAGGGGGTCTTATTGGTACACACTATCCAGGATATTTCGAGACGTAGGAGAGTAACCCTTAAAGCATACTTTGAATCCTCCAATAAGAGGACTGAAATATTGCACTAACTGCTTTCTTTTGCTTGACAAGCTTCTGAAGAGTAACAGAGGGGATACTGGTAGTATGGGGACAGATGTCCTCTGTTTGGCCCTGCTGCATATGGGCGTTTTGGGGTATATTTTCCGGGGGGTCATTATGACTCTCATTTGGACAGACTGAGGTAGATATTGTGGTGGATACTGTGCAGCAAGTGTTAAGCAGTTAGGTAACATAACAATTAAAATAATGTAATATGAAATGATATCATGTAGATGGCTGCATATTTTTAAAATTTGGAAGTGTGTTGAGTTTATATTCCTTGTAAATAAGCAGAATAGAAAAAGGAAAGGGAATGCAATATTATGTTTTTAGGATATTATAAGATTGTGGGTTTGATACATTGTACGTTGCACATATAATGTGATGATGTGATGTTGTGATGTGGTTTTAGTGATTTTTTTTTGGCTGAAAATTTGTAATGGCTTTAACAAAAGTCAAACAAATAAACTTGAACTGAACTTTAGTGGCACTAGATGGCAGCTGGCAGATGCAGGGCAGGTATTAAACTGTGTGTGGTCACTGGTCACATGTGGCTTTGCTTGGCGGGCTTGGGGTGGGACAAGTACGTACAGTTACGCAAGAACTTACCGTAACAGTAGATCTTCGAGAGAGGCTCTTGCAGTAGGTAATTACATATAGGACTGACGCTGGCAGGTGGCAGGACCTCACGGAAAAATTTCTAGCTAGCAGTCCCTGGCGAGGGACCGCCCCCATGTCAGGTGACCGGCGTCAGGAGACGTCAGTATAAAGGGGCAGTCCCAGACGCCCGCCTTCCAGTTCTTTCCCGCCACAGGCCAAAAGAGGCTGGATGAGAGAGGAGCGGATATTTCCCTCAATGGAAAAGGAGCTGAAAAAGCCTAGGGAGATGGAGGGCGGGAATGTATTACCTACTGCAAGAGCCTCTCTCGAAGATCTACTGTTATGGTAAGTTCTTGCGTAACTGTACTATCTTACTTCGAGAGGGCTCTTGCAGTAGGTAATTACATACAGGACTGAAGCCCAAGCAGTCTGGAACAAACAGAGGCACTGGGAGGAGGAAAACTACTCCAAAAGGTAGTACTGGTTGTGCAAGTCTCAAGATAGGAGGCCTTGCAAAACAGCCAGCCCGAAGCCTGCTCTACGGCGAGAGGCAACATCCAAACTGTAGTGTTTCGTGAAGGTATGGACTGAAGTCCAGGTGGCGGCAGCGCAGATGTCTGCCGCAGACACATTCTTGAAACAAGCCGCAGAGGCAGCTACTCCTCTTGTGGAGTGGCCTCTGACTTGACCCAGGAGGGTCTTGTTGTATTTGTCATAACAGAAAGTGATGCAATGAGCCAACCACTTAGACAGGCATTGCTTGGAAACAGCACTGCCTTCTCTTTTGTGAGCAAAAGAGACGAACAACTGATCAGTCTTTCTGAGATCCTTTGTCCTGTTGGTGTAGCATCTCAGAATCCAGTGAACATCCATAGTATGGATCAAATACTCCCCTTGATTAAAGTACTGCATAAAAAAAGCAGGTAACTCTATGAACTGATTTAAGGTAGACTCTGCTACTACTTTAGGTAGAAACTTAGGATTCATGCGAAGAGCAACTCGTTCCTTGTGAAAAATCAAGTAGGGGATTTTACACATCAGGGCCTGGAGCTCGGAGATTCTTCGAGCTGAAGTAATGGCACCAAGAAGAGCGTCTTCCATGAAAGGAACTTCAAATCCGCAGAAGCTGCAGGTTCGAAGGGAGGAAGAGTAAGTTTCTTGAGAACAAAGTTCAAGTCCCAAGGGGGAGCAGGAGTACGGATGGGGGCCTCAGATGGAGGACCCCTCTGAGAAAGGTCTTGGAGACCTCCAGTTGAGCAAAAGACTTGTCTGCGAAGGGAACATGATAGGCTGAAATGGCCACCATGTGTACCTTCAGAGAGGAATGGCTGAGACCCAGGTCAAACAGATGACGTAGATACTCCAGCAGAAGCCCCGCTGAACAGGAGAAAGGTTCCATGTTCTTGGAAGCGGCCCAAATAGTGAATCTTTTCCAATTCATGGCATAAGTGGATCTGGTGGAGGGTTTTCTGGCCTCCACTAAAATCTCCGCCACTTTGGGAGACACTCCAAAACCGGATTGGGCTAGGTCTGCAGGAGCCATGCATGCAGTTGAAGGGATTTGAGGCCTGGATGGACCAGGGTTCCCTGATCCTGGGTCAACAAACCTCAAGATAGAGATAGAGATAGAGGAAGAGGAAGAGGAGGATCCTCTGAATATTGTTGTAGAAGAGAGAACCAGACTTGCCTGGGCCAGAAAGGAGCAATCAGAATCATTTGCGCTCCTTCTGAAGCTAGTTTCTGCAAGACTCGTGGGATACGTGGAATTGGGTGAAAGGCATAGACGAATCTGTCCTTCCAGTTTAGAGACAGAGCGTCCCTCCAAAAAGCGCCCGCTTCTGGAAACGAAGCGAGCAGAAGACGGAAGTTTTGTATTTGGGGATGCGAACAGGTCGACCTGTGGTGTTCCCCAAAGTTGGAAGATATTGTCTAGGACCCCTGGTCCAGTTCCCACCGTGAGTCAGAGGAGAAGAGCGCTTAGCTTGTCTGCCAGGGTGTTGTCGACCCCGGAACGTTAATCGCCTGAAGGTGAAGGTCGGTGTGGTTGTCCAATCCCAAACCCTCATTGCTCTCCTGCATAGAGGGTAGGACCGAGTCCCTCCTGCTTGTTGATATACCACACCACACATGTTGTCCGCCTGACGGCTAGGTAGGTGGCCAGGAAGGACGACAGAAGGGCTTGGAGAATGTACAACACTGCCCAAGCTCTAGCATACTGATGTGGAGAGCTTGTTTCTAGGCTGGACCAGGAGCCCTGGGTCCGATGAGGGCCTAGATGGGCTCCCAACCTTCGCCGGAGGCGCCTGTGGTTAGAGTCTGGGGGAGAGATGAAAAGGAACCCTGAAAAGGTTTTCTCGAACCATCCACCATTGCAAGTCTTGGCATCGGGCGAGGAGATCAGAACTGAGTGATCTAGGGCGTCCACTAGCTGATCCCACTGAGAGCGTAGAGTCCACTGAGAGATCCTCACGTGGAGTCAAGCGCGAGGTACCGTTGGCACAGCATCCGCCATGAGCCCGAGAAGGTGAAGGACCGACCTCGCAGAGACCATCCTGCGGTCGGACAACAGACTTATTTGAGTCTGAATGGTGGCCGCCCTGTCCGGAGGCAGGAAGGCCTTGCCCATGGTCGTACAGAGGATAGCCCCAATAAACTGTAGCCTCTGGGATGGGTCCTGATGAGACTTGGAATGGTTGATGGTAATACCCAGGCAGGCAAAAACCTGCTGGGTAAGGGAGAGGAAACGCAGGAGTTCCTCCCTGGACGAGGCCGCCAGGAGCCAGTCATCCAGGTAAGGGAAAACCTGCACCCTTTGGTACGCAGGTGGGCCGCCACCACTGCCAGGCATTTGCAACACTGGGGCTGAGGATAGACCAAACGGAGTGCTTTGAACTGGTAGTGGTCCCCCTGGAACGCAAAACGAAGGTATCTGCAATGAGATGGGCGAATGGGAATGTGCAGATAAGCATCCTGCATATCCAGGGCACAAAGCCATTGACCCGGCAGGAGGAGGGGCAGAAGGCTCTACAAAGAGAGCAATGCATCCTGAACCTTTTGGACTCTACGTAAAGATTCAGGGAACTGAGATCTAAAATTGGTTTGAGATCTCCTGTCTTCTTTGGGACCAGGAAGAAATGGGAATAGTAACCCGTCCCCTGAAGATGAAGGGGGACAGACTCTAACGCTTGCTTCAGCAGAAGAGCAGAGATTTCTTCCTGGACCAAAGGAAGATGTTCCCGTGAATACGACGACTTCAGAGGGGAGGTGGCGGGGTGGTTTCTGAAGAAACTCTATGGAGTGTCCTTCTGCTATGAGCTGGAGCACCCAAGAATCTGTGGTTATCCTCTCCCATCCCGGAAGGTGGAGGGAAAACCTCCCTCCTACCGGTTCCTCCGAGGAGTCCAGAGGCAGTGGGAGAGGAAAGGAGTCAGGTGGTGTGGGGCAGCGCCGCAGCTGAAGCACCCACTCTTTTTTTGGGCAGAGGGGCTTGGCAGCTGCGGGGGCCCGGCGTTTTGTGGCCCGCCTTCCCTGGGGTTTCGCCTTTGGCTGATTCCGTCTGCGAAAGGGACGGCGCTGTTGCTGGTGGGGACGGTACATGGAATTAACTGACTTCAGAGCCGTCCCCTTCTCTTGCAAATCGGTAATTATGTCCTTGACATCACCCCCGAAAAGCACAGACCCCCAGAAGGGTGCTTTCTGGATAGCAGATTGCACCTCCGGGACCAAACCTGACACGCAGAGCCAAGCATGACGCCGTAGGCCTACAGCGTAAGCTGAGCTCCGCCCAGCAGTGTCCACTGCGTCGTATGTCGCATGTGTCGACTGGCCGAACAAGCAGAGCGAACGAGATCAGCCAACTCCTGCTTGACTTGGGAGTCAGGCAAGGAGTCCAGTTTGGCTTCTGCCCGAGTCAGGATGGCCTTCTGGTAGTCCCCCATGTGGCCGACATAGTTCAGGGCCCTGATCCCCAGTGTGGAGGAAGAGCAAATCTTTCTCCCATACTGGTCCAGAAGGCGAGATTCCCTATCAGGAGATGACGAGCTAAGACGTTTAGGGTTCGCCGACCGGCCGTGAGCAGCGCTAATCACGACCGAGTCAGCAGGAGGGTGGGAATCCAGGAAATCAACAACCTCTGGAGCCTGATATAGCCGGTTCGACTTCCTAGGAAGTGGGGCTAAGGCCAACGGCTGTTTCCATATTGTGGTAACAAGGTCGGCGTGAGGCTCTATCCAGGGTGGCACCAAGGTAGGAGCTGTCACGGGCAGATCCAGATATTCAGCGAGTTTCAGACGCTGAGGATCTGGTTCCAGCGAGTGCCACTGATGAACCTCCTGGATTTTCCTAAGCAACTCTGTAAAAGAAGGATCCGCCAGAGGAGACTTCGGAGGAGTCCTTGGCCGGGGCTTTGACGGACAGCGAGGCTCGTCGTCTCTCTCGGAGCAGCTGCTGGAACAGTCCAAGGAGTCCGAGAGCGAAGAGGAGGATGAAGAGGAGAAAGAATCCCTTTCCCGACCCGGGAGAGGAACGGACCCCTTGGGAAGTCCCCGGGGAAGCGTGTCCTGCCCTTCTCTGGATCCAGACAAAAGAACCCTGGAGTCCGGAGGTGGTGAGGGAGTGTGCCGCCTCGGGCGTACAGGAACCTGGGACGGCACCATCGCTGGAAGGCGGCTCTCGACCTTTTTGGTGAGCTGAGCCTTGGCCTCAGCCCACCAGGAGGCCAGAGTCTCCTGCAGGTCCACAGGCGGCCGCGAGGGCGGTGGAGGAGGAGGTGGGGGATAAGGATACGGGTTGTAACCGTATGGAGTGTATCCAAAACCCGGCTGCGGGTAGCCCGGTGTCAGATATTGTGGCGCCGAGTCCTGCGGCGTCAGGTACTGCGGCGCCGGATACTGTGTTCCCGGGTACACCGGTGTCGAATAAGATGGAGGATACCCAGGAGCCGGGGGGGCTGCCGGAGCAGACAGCCCAGCCGGGGACCTCATGGGCGGGTCCATAGTGGAGAGCCCGGAGGGCCCGATGGGAGCAGACTATCTCCTGGAGTCAGTAAGGCCGACGGCGGAGGTCCTGGCGCCGGAGGGGCTGGTGTCGGAGCCGGAGTCCGGGAAGCCAACGTCAGGTCCAGCGCTCCAGGTGGAGGAAGGACTGACGGAGGCAAAAGATCCCCAGCTCGCCTGGGACGGAGGGGAAAAGTCCCTGGGTCAGGTTGGGGAGACTCTGGTTCCCCAGACGGCAGCGGGCTGCGGGAACCAGGAACGATGCGGACGTGGGGTCCATCGTCAGTTCTTCGCCGCGGACGGAGAGCCGGCATGAGGCTTAGTGGCGAGCTCTCGGCGGGCGAGGAGCCGACGTCCAACTTACGAGAGCAGTCACTGGAGACAGGCCGAGTAGAGTGATCGGCCTGGTCCAGTGGAGAGGACGCTGCGCGTCGCCCCGGAGGGTCAGACGTCTTACCGGCCCTCTCCGGGCGGACATCAGAGGAGCCGATGCCCGGCTTACCGGAGTTGCCTCACCCACAGTGGTAGGCCGCAAGTCTGCGGCTGAACCAGGGGCAGAGGCCTCCAACTGCCCAGAGGCGCCCGCATAGGTCGGCGTGAGCCAGGCAGGCGGGCGCCGCCGCCTCAGGAAACCTCCGAGGCGGCCATATCGAGGAGCAATCCCCGAGGATGTTACTTTGCATCACAGCGACTCCTCAAGGAGACGCGTGGAGAGCTTCTTATCCCGTGCCTCTCCTTCCTCTTCTTCCGATGTCCTTCAGGGGGTGGATGCCTGCCTCAGTTTTTGAGCTCCTTCTCCATAGAATTCATTTTCTTCTTTAGAATATGGGCTTCCAGGGATTGCTGCTGCCTTTTCCAGGTAGCCGCGTTAAACCTGAGGCAGTGCTGGCACTTCTCGACCGGATGATCGGGGAGTGGCCGTCCTTGTGCGGCAGTTGGGCGCCGCACGAATTGTAATTATTCTTGTGCTCAGAGGGTGTAGGGGACGACATACACCAACAATAGTACTGACAGTCGAAAAATAGAGTTTTTCGGTAAAAAACCGACGAAGGTAGGGCTGACGAAGCACAAACTTTTCCACGAGGCGCTGCATGAGCTAACGGCGGGAAAGAACTGGAAGGCGGGCATCCGGGACCGCCCCTTTATACCGTCTCCTGACACCGGTCACCTGACGTGGGGGCGGTCCCTCGCCAGGGACTGCTAGCTAGAAATTTTTCCATGGGGTCCTGCTGCCTGCCGGCATCAGTCCTATATGTAATTACCTACTGCAAGAGCCCTCTCGAAGGAAGATCAATATTTATTTTGTGTGGACTGGATTCTGGCTTCTCAAACATTTTTTTCACCACTAAAATGCAGGAAAATCCACCATTTGAAGGTAAAATTTCAATTATTTTCAAAGATGCCCCTGACCTCTCTACCTTGTTAGATTTGACTAAGGCATCAGCCTCCAATCCTTTGTACCCTGGTGACGCCCTTCCTAAAACCCTTCTTAAAAAGTCACTAAAATCTTTCTAACCTACATCAGCTTGTGCAACTTTTCAAAAGGTGCAGATTGATATAAATTTTGTCAGTTCCGAATATGATGCATCCGAAGAAAAAGCCTCAAGACAGCGGTGGTGCAAAATCACATAGGCCGGGAGATCAGACAGCAGCAGGGGCCTCTAGCCATAAGGTGAGCATTGCTGAACCAACCAATGGAGCACTTTTGCAAGCAATCCAGCTCTTAGATAAAAAAGTTGATAACTTAACGGACCGCCTTGCTACTATGGATACTAAAACAGCGAAGGCCTCAGCAACTGCCAACGGAGCAGCGGAAACAGCAAATAATACTGCAACGGTTGTGTCGAGAGTGATATCAGAGAATAAAATTCTGAGGCTCCAGATGGAACAGCTTAAAAATGCTGTTCACTCTGCAAATCTCCGTATCTTGAGTGTCCCTTCACTCTGCAAATCTCCGTATCTTGGGTGTCCCGGAACAACCGGAAGGACAAGACTTGCTGGGGTATGTAGAAACCTGAATACTTAAAATATGGGACATTGAAATTGCTGGTGATATTGTGAAGGTGTATTGTATTACCCCCAGATGTTGTCAACTATCAGTCGATCTCCCCAGTACCATTCTGGCGGTGACTACTAGACAGCACATCAGCACATTCGGGACAAAGTACTGGATGCAGATGAAAAGAAGGGCACAGTGCCTTTAACTTCAGGAGGAAAAGTGCTTTGCTTCCTGGATCAGAGTCACTCCACTCGACAACGCCACAAGGCGTTTGATGCTGTGAGATCCGGGCGTCGAGCACTGGGGGTCTCTCATGCGATACAAGTCCCAGCGCGTCTCAGAATTCAGTATGCAGGTAAAACTTATCTTCATACTGACCCCCTCTGAAGTGGGGAAATGATTATCCATAATACAGAAGGACTTTGCTCAACAAGAACTGAATAAAGAATCTGACGAGGGGGACTGATCTTTCTTTATACTAAAAACCCAGCAAGTTGATCTCCACACAGTAGACTTAAGTCAACAGTTTCAGTTTTGTTATTTGAAGGAGGATTCTCATACCAGTATGTAACATCTACCCAAGTATCAAGGTTGATTGTAGTCTGTTTATTTGCCAAAGTTTGTTAAAAGCTGATGTTGAGAGTTCATTTATTTTGTCTTAATTACATTTAATAAGAGCAATGTTTGAACCAGTGTGAAGGGGAGCGGAGGGGAGAGGGGTCTCTCAGAGGCATATGCTGGAGTGGTGAGAATAAATAAATGTAGCGTTACATGGACAAAAATGCTGCTTTTAGCGGAATTGTTAAGTGCTACATAAGCACATGGACACAAACTGGACTCACTTAAGTGCATTAAATGTCTATTTTCTTGCTGCAAGGTAATTAGGTACCCTATCTTGCTTTTGCTGGTCAATAATCTAGATATCAGTCCTCCAATGATGTAAAGATGGGTGCTGTGTTTACTGTCCTAGTTATTCTGTGTATAACTCAAAGCTCATTGTTCTCAAATCCAAGGTATGACTTTATTGTATGTCTGTACTATGAAAAGTAATAAACAAAGTACAAAAAAAAAAAAGAAACCAGAAGGACCTTGATCCATGGCCAGCCATTGGCTGCTCACATGTGCGTAAATGAACCACTCATGGCTCAGAGACAGAGGAAGAAAAGATAAGGATCCATAGGCTACCATGTGTGCCTCATGTGCAGAGATTGAGAGCAAGAGCCACACTGAAAAGAAGACCCTTCTGCCCCAGCAATCAAACTCCGTGGAGTCAGTCTCTGGGGGGCAGTCTCTTGAAAGGCGTAGATGCCCTGAAGGGGTATCAAGACACTCCAATCCAGACTCTGGATGGGGCACAGCTCCTGGAGACCCAAAGGAGAGCGGAATACCTGTGCTGGCAGTCCCAAGGGGCTGGATAAGAGGAAGCAGGAAGCTGCCAGGCGCTGTGCGACTCCTCCATGAAAAGAAGAGGCCATGAAGGGATCACCATGGATTCTTGCCTGTATTTTCCAAGAAATGTCAGTGCCGCATGTGCAGGATTGCATTATAGCAACAGGGGAAAGTGGAGCTCCTCCAACATCATAGTGAGGAATCGCTGATATTCAGTGAAGTCAGCGTCTGAGGAAAGGTGAGAGGGAGAGTCCTCTTCCTCAGAGGAGGAAGCCAACGATGTGGAAGGACTCTGTAAAGGGTGTAACGATGCCAAGGAAGGAGGTGGAAAAACAAACTCATCTATGGCCCTGAAATAGACGGGGACCACACTCGCCGTCGCCCTATACCCTTCCCAGATAAGAGGCCCCAAGGAGCCAGAAAGAAGGAGAGGTGCAGGCAGAGAGGAAGGAGATGGGGCAGAATGGTCCTGGGGGACTGACGCCCCTCTGCCAGGGCTGTGGGTACAAGCAGGGGACCCTTCCCTAGGGAGAGGGGCTGCGCTGCACAGCCATCGACTGTTGCTCAACCCTCTCCAAACCAACAGGGTTGTGCCCGAGGGAGGCAGACCCCTGGTGAGGAGATCAGAGCCATACAGGCCCATAAGGGCAGCTCCTATCCCTTCCCAAAGCAGGGTTCCAGCCCCTAGTCAGAGAAGGGGAGCCCAGACCAGCACCCTCATTCTGCCCCAGAGTGGCAGAGGCCACCAGAACAGAATGTGATGCAAGGCGGAGCTCCCCACCCGACCCAGAGGACCAGGACCTGCTCCTCAAGAGAGGAGCTACCTAAGCCACTACTCTAAGGGAAGAGGAAGTGAAAAACCAGCACCCGGGTCAGCTTCCAACACCCCCTTGGACTCCAGGTCGGCACCAACGGCCGACACAGTGTTGAAGATGGCATCAGTGACGGAAATGGCACTGGAGGCAGCACCATCACCCAAAGCGGCACAGACCATGGTACCGACCACGGCGCCATTGCCAGAGGTGCCACCGACATTGGAAGTGGTGCCGGACACGGCACCGACCTCAGAGATGGCACCGAAAGTGGAACAGTCACCTACCGGGAATGGCACCGGAGACAGCACCAGAGACCTCCATGGCACCAAAGGTGGCACCAGCAGATAGAGGAGCGGTGCCGCGAGAGGTGTCGGCCTGTGAACTGGACCAAGAAGAAGAAAACCTCTCACTGAGTCTGGGGAGCGTCCGTAGCTCCAGGGAACTCTGCTGCCAGTCAGGATCATCCCGGTCATCCTCTGATTCTGGGGAGGAGACCACAGAGATCCCAAAAGAGGCAACTCTGGACACTCTACCAATCCCGGCACAGAGGGCAGTGTTAGGAAGGGACCCAGCGGCAATGATGACACCGCCTCG
This sequence comes from Neoceratodus forsteri, assembly GCA_016271365.2. NCBI lineage: Eukaryota > Metazoa > Chordata > Ceratodontiformes > Ceratodontidae > Neoceratodus > Neoceratodus forsteri. The sequence continues at coordinate 1,054,998,481 of CM028130.1, read as the reverse complement.
CTCACCGGCACCAGAGTCTGTGCCAGGGAGCAAGGCCGCACCTGCCAAAGCCTCTGAGGGAACTACCGATATAGGCCTTACATATAGCTGAGACCTCAACAACGGGGTGACCTGGTTTCCCGAAGAGAGACTAGGCATGAAAAGTGCTAACCATTCCCCAGAGATGGACTGTCTGCCCGCCCACCGCTTGATCCGGTCTCAGAAGACCTGAGACAGCGAGGCCTCGTCTCTCCGTCATACAGCAGCAGGGGGAGGTCCGGGGAAGGGCCCAGGGATCTTACCTTAGTGGCCCTCATGCAACGCTGACCACTGAAAGTAAATCCATCAAGAAGCAGGCGTTGCAGCAATCCATATTACAGTTTGGCCCTAGGCAGGTGAAACACTGGTCATGTGCGTCCATTACGGAAAAGAAGACTACTACAGGGGCACCGACGCATCGGGGTAGTCCCCGGCTTCAAATGTTTTTGCCCAAACCCGACATGATTGGCCTTGCACAAAAATAATAAAACGAAGAAAAAGACTCAACACCGTACTTTAAAAACAGAAAAACAAACGGTGCCGGTAATCAGCGATGGAACAGTGTCGAGTGAACGATCGTACGGGCAAAACCGAGTAGACTAGTTTCTGGAAGATTCTCAGGAGACCTCGCTGTCCCATGGAGCCGTACTGCTGTCCTCGACGACAGGAAAAACAGAACTGAAGTAGTGGAGGGGTAGGCAGTTGTTACTGGCCAACCTGCAAGCGCCATGTAGTACGTCACCCTTGAAGGCAGCGCTGTCCCAGACGTTGGCCTCTCCTCCAGATAGGAAGAAAGCTTTTGGCAAAAAAGCTTCCCGCATGGTCCTAGCGCCTCCGGCTGGTACCCCACCAGTGATGAATGTTAAAGAGTGATACAGGTAAGATCCACTATTAGAGGATTGTAGACTCTTGGTTCTCAGCAGAGAAATTTTCTTCTGCTTAAGATCCTTAAGGATCTTGTTTTACTGCGGGTCAAGCAACATACCACATGAGAAAGGTCCACTGAGAAGTGACAACTGGATGTGTGATCTCCATAATCATGAGAGTTCTCTGGATCTTGAAGGTCAGTAGAATTACTATTTCCTTGGGTTCCTGTCAGACCTTATGACTTAACAGTGTTCCCCAGCTGCACAACTTTATGGAAACATTCAGATTTGGAAAAACATCCTTTCTGCCCAAGTTCTTTGACCGATGTTACAATAAAACTGGACATGCTTGTCCCGACCCCCTGAAGGGTGGGATGTGCTGCCAATTTGGTGTAAGAGGTAGAACGTTCTTCTGTGTCCAGCCATTTGATCTACCATGTAGAAGAGGATGATAAGATAACAAAAGGAGGGATCAGAGTAAATCTCCACTGCCACCGCCAAATGTGAAACCAGAAATACATTCCCCTTGGCTATCACCAATCTGGGGACCAGGTGCCCAGAAATTAACATTGATCTTGCTAGGGTAGAATGGGCAGACCATACTACACCGAGACTACCCAAGGCCTTACAACATGCATCACATTTTAAATGGAAACGGGTCTGTGGAATGCCATGGTGTCTTGGTTTTTTTAATTACTTGCATCAATTCTTGCGCACCTGAGTCCATTCTTGCACAACTGCATCAATTCTGACAAAAATGGTGCAAAATCATGAGAAAATGACACAACCTTGGAAAAAGTCGCAAAATGCATCAAAATGCAATGGCAACAATCGAGAAAAGAGAAACTGTCAAAAACCAGCTGAAACGCCTCTGCCACCAAAGGGGGCTAAAAATTAAAGGCACTCCTCCCTGTTTTGCACATCCATTTTCAAGGTAGGAAAATCTTTTTCACCATGCTGATATTCCGACTTGATCACCATTCAGCCATGCTGCAACTCTTAGGGCTCTCGGCAGCTTTCGACTCGAGTTGTGGGTCTTGGAGACCTATAAGCCATACGAGGAAAGGCTGCAGGAACTCAACATGTACTCCCCAGAAGAGAGGAGTGCGAGAGGGGACATGACTGACACCTACAAGTACCTCACAGGAGTGAACAAGGTGCAAGTGAAGGGTCTATTTCAGAGAAAGGAAGGCACTAGAACAAGGGGGCATGCAATGAAGCTAACGGGGAAGTTTAAGAGATGTGTGGAAATACCTCTTCACGGAAAGGGTGTGGATGACTGGAATAGCCTGCCAGCAGAGGTAGTGGGGGCAAAGACTGTAGGGCGCTTCAGACATGCATGGGATAGAGGTGTATTAGGTAGAGGAATGGAGGAAGGAGCGACACCTATGATCAACACTGCACTCTCGAGTTATCTTGTTACCACGGAAACCCCTCAACTGAAAAACAGCCTTGTAGTATATGATTGCTTATACACAATCCTCTAGGTTTCCATGTTTCTATAAAATAAAACATTGGAGGTCCAGGATCAAATCCTGGAATTTCAGCAGTGTTTCTTTGAAGCCATTTTGGTGTGGACTTGGGTGCTTGGGTGGACAACTGGCAGTACAGCCTAGAGGTTAGAGTAGTTTGACACACCCAAAAGACCTGGGTTTGATCCCACAACCTCCACTTCCATATTGTGACCCTGAACAAGTCACTGAACATCCCTGTGCTCCCAGGCTGTACCTGAAAACTAGCATTGGCTTAGCGTGCCTTTCCTGACCAACCATGGTAAAATAATGTGAAGCCAAACGGATATAACCTATCAGACTATCCCCTACTAGTTTAGCATACAAACACATGAAACTGCCAGCAGATACAGGCCATACGGTCTATCAAGTCTGCTCGAATGTGCAGCTAGCAGTCCATTACACTGCAGCTGCCCCTCCCTCCCCTACCCGCATAATGGTGACCTTCCCCCTGACTTTGTCCCATCCCCTCTTAAAGCTGCCCACCGACTTACAGGATACCACCTCTTTGGGCAGTGTGTTCTACTTTGTCACCACTCTTTCCATCAAATAATGCCTTCTCATTTCCCTCCTGAATCTTCCACCCTCCAATCTAAGACCATGCCCCCCTAGCGTCCCTACCTCCCTTTAACTTAAAAATTCCTTCTGTACCAGCCTTGTTTATGCTTTTCATGTATTTAAAGGTTTCTGTCATATCCCCTCTATCCCTCTTCTCTTCCAGGGAGTACATGTTTAGCTCCCTCACTCTCTCCCCGTAGGGTTTGTCTTCCATTCCCAGGATCATCTTGGTTGCTCTGCACTGGACCCCTCTCCAGCAATTTAATATCTTGCCTCAAGTATAGGCACCAGGACTGCATGCAGTATTCCAGGTGCGGCCTCACAAATGACCTGTACAGCGGCAGAATCACCTTCCCTCTCCTGGAGGTGATTCTTCTGGCAATACCTCCCAGCATCTTATTAGCTTTAGCTGCTGCTTTTCTGCACTGCAATGAGTGGTTCTTTTGCCCTGTTATCACCCCAAGATCCTTCTCCTCCACTGTGGTGGCTAGCTGTATCCCCCCCCAAGCTGATAACAATTCCTTGGGTTTTTTGTTCCCAATTGCATGACTTTGCACTTCTTTGCATTGAACCCCAGCTGCCACACATCTGACTAGTACTTAAGTTTAGCCAGATCATCCTGTAGCCCCTGCACCCTCCTGTGTCATTCACCACTGCACCGATCTTCGGGTCATCCGCAAAAAGACTAATCTTGTTCTTAATGTCATGCGAGATATCGGCGATGAAAATGCCAAACACTAGGCCCAGTACAGAGCCCTGTGGTACTCTGCTAGTTACAGCCCTTGGAGATGAGAGTTCCCCCTCCTACTACTACCCTCTGCTGCCTGTCCCATAGCCAGTTCTTGACCCATTCCACCATTTCCGCTCCTGCTCCCTAGTAACCCAACTTGCTAATCAGCCTCCCAAGTGGCACTGAATTGAAGGCCTTGCTGAAATCCAGATATTGGACATCCACCGCATTGCCCTTGTCAAGTGCCCTAGTCACCCAGTCATAAAAGTCAACCAGGTTGGTCTGACAGGATCTGCCAGAGACAAACCTATGTTGCCTTCCATTAGCAGTAATACCAGTTTAAGTTTACCTCCCTTATATAACTGCATAGCCCCTTACTGAACCCTTTCAGTATCCTTGCATTAACCACATTACTTGGTAGCCTATTTCACACCTCCACCACTCTTTGTGAAAAGTAATTCTTTCTTCAATCACCTTATATATTTCCCAAAAGGTTTGCCCATCATGACTTCATATTGCTTCTTCCCTTCCCCTTAGATTTGTAACTGGGTATACACCTCTGTATCCTTCATGTACCCAAACAGTGTCATCATGTCTCAGTTTGACCCACTTTGTTCTAGACTAAACACACACAATCTTTCTTAGTGATCTTCAGAGCTACATAAATGCAAGTTTACAATAAAAAACTATGCAAACTCTAGCTCAGTGGTGCTGATGCTTTCTAGTGCTCTGACATGCTGGAGATCCACTTTCATGCCGTGAGCATGGGACATTAGAAACCAAGGCCTACAGGAAGGTTAGGATGGTCACCATGAATGCACTCCTTCGGGGGGGTGAATTAAGTGCTGCTCTTACTGCATGCAACACCAAGTGGACGCCTGGTGGTATGCCACTTGTGCTGCGGATAACCACACAGAGCATACATGGCCGCCACTGCAGAATCTACAAAAAACATTAAACAAGCAGAAGGAATCTGTTCCAACTAAACCTTGTGAAACTACAATCCAGGATGGACATAAACTTACTCATCACATAATAAATACAGTGTCCAGCAAAGAAAAGAACATTTATTGCGCATACCATGAGTAACGGCAGGGCTCCAGCTAAGATTTTTTGGGATGAGTACTGTACTCCTCCTTTTCAAAGGGAGGGGAGTAAAACCAAAATTCAGATGTGTACAAATGTCTGGATAGAATGAAAAAATTACTCACCTTAGTAATGTTGTTTCTTCTAATGGAGTCTTGCTATATTATGACATATGCAGTGAGTCCCAACCTTCGAACTGCTCCGGAGGTGAAAGAGTTAACTTTCCATGCCAGGCATGGAACCTTGATCGCGAGCTCGGTTGAAAAACTCTGTCTGTTGTTAATCAAACTCAAACTGTCAGATCTTTACGAGCAAAACTCACTAAGGTTCTGTGTGGAAGCCGTAGAACCTACACTAGCCAACTGGCTACTAAATATAAGAACACATTTTTCTTGGTCCCAAAACAAAGACTCAAGTCAGGGATCCAAAAAATTAAAAACATAACACCCAAACACCCCAAAAAGGAGGGGTGAAAAAATAAGGTGGGCATCTACTAAGTGCCAACACTGCACTGCCCACCCACATCCCAAAAGTAGAGGTTCTGAGAGGCGCAGGCAGGGGGGAGGTCATAATATAGCAAGACTCCATTAGAAGAAACAACATTACTAAGGTGAGTAATTTTTCCTTCAAACAACATGAATACTTGATATATTATGACATATGCAGACTACACAGCAGTACCTCCATGGAGGAGGGACAGAACCTACTTGAAATGCTCTGAAGCACAGCTGTGCCAAACCGAGCATCACTCCTAGCCTGGATGTCCAGGGAGTAATGCTTGGTAAAAGTGTGAACTGTTTTCCAGGTAGCTGCTTGACATATCTCTAGGATAGGAATGTCCCTGGCAGCAGCCAGAGACGCAGCTGTACCTCTGGTAGAGTGAGCCCTCAGGCCTGAGGGAGGAACCTTACCCAGTTTTTCATAGCAAAATTGGATACAAGAGACAATCCACACGGCAATGGATCTTTTAGTGGCAGGTTTCCCTTTGCAAGCCTCACCATAAGTGAGGAACAGCTGGAGGGAGTCAAACCTGTGACTCTTGGTACGTTCTATGTAGTAACTAAGGGCTCTTTTGACATCTAAACTGTGCAGTCTCCTCTCGCCAGAGGAGGAATGGTCAGTGAATTACACAGGGAGAGACACAGATTGATTAAGGTGGAAGTCTGAAACCACCTTAGGCAAGAACTTTCTGTTAGTCCTGAGGACCACCTTATCTCTATGACAGGAGATAAAATCAGGTTCCACTGACAATGCTTGTAATTAACTTATGCGCCTGGCAGAAGTGATGGCTACCAAAAACACAGTTTTCCAAGTCAAGTACTTAAGCTCTGCTGAAGACAAGGGCTCAAAAGGGGGTTGCATAAGCTGAGCAATGCAAATATTAAGATCCCAGGCAGAGTCCCTGAATGGAGGGTTGGTGTGAAGCAACCCCTTGAAAAACTTGGAGAATATAGGATGAGCCGAAAGAGAAGAGGGTTTACCTGCTGATAAGAAAGCAGACACGGCGGCAAGGTGCACTTTTAGAGTAGCTGGCCTCAGCCCCAAAGTATTCAAATGCACCATATAATCCAGGACTGTGGGTAAGTCAGCAGATTCTGGGGAAATATGCTTGTCAGAGCACCAAATGGAAAATCTCTTCCATTTGGAATTATAAGTAGCTCTGGTGGATGGCTTCCTAGAAGCCTTCAATATATCCAATACACCTTGGGAGAGGTGTAGGTCAGAAAACTCTAACTCTTCAAGAGCCAGGCCTTGAGATTGAGAGATTTGAGATTCCGGTACCAAACCCTCCCCTGAGCACAGGATAACAGGTTGTGATTCCTGGGAAGACACAGGGGAAGGTGGACTGCTAAGGACATACGGAGTGGGTACCAGGGCTGCCTGGCCCAATCTGAAGCAATCAGGATCATCTTGCAGGGTTGAGATCTGATTTTCACTAGCACCTTGAACAGAAGAGGGAAGGGGGGGAAAAGCATAGAGAAACTTCCCTTCCTAACTGAGAAGGAAGGCATCCAGAGGGACTGAGCCCAACACTGGGGGCCTGCAGCAAAAAAGGGAAAGTTGGTGATTGTCTGGGGCTGCAAAAAGATCTATCTGCAGGGTGCCCCATCTGGCAAATACTACCTCCAATACTAGGGGATCCAGTGACCATTCGTGATGGCCCTGGGAAATCCTGCTGAGAGCATCTGCCAGGACATTGTCATTGCCTGGGAGGTGAACTGCCGTAAGGGAGGTGTTCAGGGAATCGCCAGAGACCACAACTTCATTGTTTGGTGCACAAGGCCGTGACCGAGTGTCTCCTTGCTTGTTGATGTACCACATTGTAGTGGTGTTGTCTGTTCTGATCTGTACAACTTTGTTCTGAACAGAGGTGGAAAAAACTTGAAGTGCTAGAAAAACTGCTCTGAGTTCCAACAGACTGATGTGGAGCAGAGATTCCTGAGGGGACCACAATCCCTGGGTAGTGAGATCACCCATGTGAGCTCCCCACCCCAAGAGGGATGCATCTGTAGTAAGGATTAAGGAGTGAGACTGAGGGGTGAAGGGGACCCCCTGTCTCAGATTGCTCTGGTCCTGCCACCACTGAAGGGCTTGGATCAGGGTTCGAGTCACTGGGATCAATTTGGTCAGAGGGTCTCTCCTTTGAGACCAAAAGGCTCTCAAATGGAACTGGATGTCCCTCATCTGAAATCTTGCTCCCTGCACAACTGCTGTAGAGGCAGCCATGTGCCCCAGGAGCTGCAGAAAATGCCTTGCTGGTCGAGAGACCTGCAGGGTGAAAGAGGAGGCCAGAGAGACCAAGGTCCTTGCTCTTTCCAGAGGAAGGAAGGCTCTGGCCTCTTTTGTGTTCAGTTCTGCACCTATGAAGGTGAGAAGCTGGACAGGCTCTAGAACTGACTTTGGAAGATTGAGAAGGAAACCTGGAGATGTAAGCAGTTGCTGAGTTACCTGGAGGTGTAATTTGACTTGTTCTGGAGACTGGCCTACTGTGAGCCAGTCGTCCAGGTAAGGAAAAATGGCAATCTTATGCCTTCTTAAGTGGGCAACTGCTACTGCCAGGCATTTTGTGAATACCCTCGGGGCAGAGGTGAGGCCGAAGGGCATCGCTCTGAACTGGTAATGGCTTGAGGGCAGTTCGAATCTGAGGTACTTCGATGGGAGCTTCTGATAAGAACATGGAAGTAGGCATCCTTGAGGTCCAGGGACGCTAGCCAGTCCCCTGGCCTTAGAAGGTAAAATAATTCCCAGAGTCACCATTTTGAATTTTGGTTTTAAAAGGTGCTTGTTTAGGTATCTGAGATCCAGGATGGGCCGCCATTCTCCTGTCTTTTTTGGGGTAAGGAAGTACCTGGAGTACAACCCTTTGCCCTGGTGTAGGGGAGGAACCCTTTCCACAGCTCTGAGAGCCAGGAGGGTAGAAACTTCTGTTTCTAGGGCATGTGACTCTGATGGATTTGCAGGTGGAAAGGACCTGGCTCTCATCTTTGGAAATTTTTTGAAGCTGAGAACCAGTCCCTGGCTTACTACTTCCAGGACCCACTTGTCTGATGTTAGAGACTTCCAGTCCTGGACAAAGTAAGCCAGCCTGCCAGGTAGAGAAGAATCGGCCCTGGCTACCCCATCAGGGTGCCTGCTTGACAGGGGCTTTGGGCTGAGGGGTGGAAGCAGGCCTTGCACCCGCTGCCTCTCCTCTAAGAACCCCCTCTGGGCATAAGCAGAAAAGGAGGCCTGGGCTTGGTAAAAAGGCCTATGAAAAGGCCTGCCCCTGCCCCTGGGATGCTGCCTTTGAGGAGTGGCCTGCCTTTCCTTGGCCTGTGCACTCCTATAGGTGGTCCTATATTCATCCATTTTCTTCATGTAATTCTCTGTCTGCTCCCCAAACAGAGAATTGCCCACAACAGGAAAATCCATGGCCTTAGAGTGGGTATCCTGTGACAGGGTAGTACATCTGAGCCAAGCCATTCTGCGAAGTGCCACAGACGTAGCCAAGACCCTTGATGACACATCATTAGAGTCCACTGCAGCTTGAAATTGCACCTTGGATGCCTCGATACCATCTGCAGCCACCTGTTCCAGCTCCCTGGAAAGCTGGTCAGGGACCTGTTTTGCTAGAGCCAGGACAGTATCCCATCTGGATTTCTGGTACCTAGCAGCATAAGCCATATAATTTGCCTGTCTGAGTCCCAAAGATGCTGCCATGTACTGTTTCTTTGCCATGGCATCAACCCTCCTGGAGTCCTTTTCAGGGGGGCGCGAAGCTAGAGGGATGTTTGCCTTGTCACAGGCTGCAGCCTGCACTACCCCCACATGGCTGCATTGCTGTGTGAAGAACTCCGTATCAAAGCCTGATAATGTATACCTCTTGTCCATCCTTTTATCAACAGGAGCTATAGTGTGAGGAGTTTTTAGAATTTTTACTGTCCGTTTCCGAAAGGATTTATGCAAAGGAATAGACAGTCTCCTAGACTCTGGAATATCCATCATTTCTACATAATCAGGCTCCTCTTGGTCATCAACAGCTTCCTCAACAGGGAGCTGAAGAGTTTCAGCAACTTTTTTATAGAACATAAAATGAGAAGGGGACTCAGAAAGCCTGGGAGGAGAAACCCCTAACGGTCTGTCTGGAGAGATGTCCGGTTCAATGGGCACATCCAGACTTTAAAAACCACATTCACTCTCCTCATACTCCTCTTCCCCTTCCTTGGTTCATAAAAATCCTCAAAATCATAATCTTGAACCGGTGGAACCGGTCGAACCGAGCGCTTCCCTGATGGTGTCGGTTCAGTCGGAACCGGGGAAAGTGACTGGACAATTTGAATTGCTTTAGCCATCTCCTCAGCGGTTAGAGAGAGAACTTTTGGCTCCACACCAGCTGACTTTCTAGTCCTTTTAGTTGGAACCAGCTCCTCCAAGCTGGCTCTTCGTTTGCCCGAGGAAGTATCGCCCTGGTCAGAGGGCACTCCCTCCGGTTCGGTTGGACCCAAACCGGGCTGGCCATCCGGGTCAGCGGACTTTTTGGCCTCCCTTTCCCTGAGCCTAACAACTCTCTTTTCTATGGTGGCAGCAGGGAAATTCTTACAAATCTGGCAGTCTGCATTGAGGTGGTCAAACCCCAGACAATACACACAGGTGGTGTGTGGGTCAGCCTTAGCAAAGGCTTCCCCACAAACACTACAGTGCTGAAACCCAGTGGGCCGGGTTTTTCTTTTGGGTTTCTCAGACATAATGCCAGCCTAACCAAACTTGCCCGTTTTGGCAATCCGGAAAGCAAGACTCTCTTATCAATTCCCAACCGTGTCATGGGTCGTGGAAAAAAACGTAATGAAATCCGTTTTTTTTTAGAACCGATAAGAACCGGGAACCGCACTCTAAATAAGGACTAGTAACTTTTGAAAATAACCTGATCGGTTCAAACCGAACCGAAAAGCGTTTACAAGTTCCACACAGAATAATTATAATGTAAGCCTATCTATTACTTACAATACCACAGACAGAGCTTGAACCGACCGGTTGCGGTTTAATTTCGGTCAAAAAAACCTATAAAATAATACTTTAACTGACAAAACGAACCGAGCAGAAGGAGAAATCTCCGGAGCGACTGTTCAGTGAGGCGGAGTAAAGAATCTGACAGTTTGAGTTTGATTAACAACAAACAGAGTTTTTCAACCGAGCTCACGCTCAAGGTTCCATGCCTGGCATGGAAAGTTAACTCTTTCACCTCCAGAGCAGTTCGAAGGTTGGGACTCACTGCATATGTCATAATATAGCAAGACTTCATGTTGTTTGAAGAGTACATTTTTAAAACAAATGTAGTTTTTCTCTAGATTAGAACTGATCAGGTGCTAACAATGCTCCAGATAATGTTAGTAGGTAGGAGTAATTTACTCACCAGTTTTAAAATAGAGTAAAACAACATTGGGATGTGTATGTGTGTTGTAAATCTGGAAAAAACAGCTCCTTTTGAATCACCAGTTATGTTATGAAGCACTATTCTATATTATACAATGGGGTATGAAAATCCTGTAATCTCATTGGTCAAAACACATCACATGACTGTGATAAATCCTCCAGTATACCCACTGTAAAAGCTTTATATCACTATAAAAACAAAAACAACAAGTTTAACATTGTATAATAGCAATATACCACGACAGGGAGTGGGTATATGGGTGGATTTACCACTTCTGGTGTGGTTGAGTCACTCGGCTGCGCCTTGTGACCAAACCACACCAGGCATGGTAAATCTACCAATATACCCACTCCCTGTCATGGTATATTGCTTAATTCTACCATGGACATAAGTGAACAGCCAATGAAATCGTCAGACTGGCAGTTTACCACCGTTGTAAATCCTCTGATAATCAACGGCTGAGTATATCTGTATCCTCCGAAGCATAGGAATAAATACAATAAAAATAATGCAACCTCTTTAATATTTGTATTTTATTATAGTAAAAAAATTAACCTTGGTATAATCGCAATAAGCCACTCGGAGGATGTGGGTTATCAGGGGAATTACCATGGCTGGCGAGGATTTACCGCAAACCACTCCAGCCGTGGTAAATCCCCTGATAACCCACACACCCTCATGGCTTATTGCTTAAGTGTATAGTAGAGCATTGTTCTGTATAGAATTCTGTCCCTTTCAAAATGCTTTTGTACCACAGTGCAAAGGTCATGGAATGTAACTGTACACTTCTGTGGTACAACAGCATTCTGGAATCTCTAGAGATTGCACAAGTCCATTTCATTCTGAAAGCCAAAGAACTGCTGTGTGCGCATTTCACATAATACTATACACTATTAAAAATACAGGGTGAGCAATTTTATGCACAACCAGTGTGTTCTGCTACCTTGGGGTTCCGATTCCCATGGAACTCTTGAGCTTTGCTCTCGAGGTCAGAGGGAATAAGAACCCCTCTGTGGCAGAATACACTGGTTGTGCATAGTTGCCCTTCCAGTATTCTCTATATGGAGTGTGACACATTTAGAAATGCTGGGTGAGTATTGGTACTCATTAAAAAATATGTTTTGAAGAGTATTTCCTAAAATGAGGTGAGTAAAATAGGTTGGCACTCACTCTATCTGGAGCCCTGAGTAACAGACCCTGAAACGTTGGATCACTAGGCAGTACTGTTGCCCATGGTATGCACAATAAATGCTCCTTACTGGATACAGTATTTATTATGTGTTGAGCAAGTTTATGTGCAACCCTGGATTGTGGTGACCATGCAGACTCAGGCCCTCCCTCCCTCCCAGTAGTTGAGAGCAGGCACTTCAAAACTCAGGGAGGCAGGGCAGGACAAACAGATATAAACAAAACACTGGCAGGATGTTGGAGCACTACTAAGGGTTGCCCACATCTGGACATGTGAATGTGCTGCCTCCTCCACTGTACCACGCAACTGCACCTGGATGTGTGTACCCGCCCCCAAGTACATGATGGAGTTCATGAAATGGGGAGCCCAGGGAGTTAAGTGGCCATGGACTACAGGGTCCTGTGTAGAACGGGCACCCACACCAACAGCGGAGATTTCGGGTGTGCAGCAGATCAGACAGAGGTTAAAGGTCACCTGGTAACGAGATAAAGGCAATGAATATAAAACATGACACAGAGTTTGCGTCAACAAATTACGCAGATGCTTTAGTTTTGTCATCGTAGAAAGACAACCAAACTGACGAAAAATGGGAAAAAGTCAAAAATGTCCCATTATCTTGAAAGCTAGCCAAGCTATAGATCAACCCCTTAAAATGCCCCAAAACTAATGCAAGCTACAAAAATTTGAAATGATATTTTGTTAGCGATTCGAGCACAAGATCCAGGTCCCCTACTGGAAAAGGTTTGCAGACTTGCAGGGCCACATGCAACAGGCTCTTTAGAAGCCTGTGGATCACATCCAGCAGTCTTGTCTTCAGTAGGGGCACGTAACGTTGAAATGGTCAAAAGGTAAACCTTCACCAAGGAGTACTACAGCCTGACAGAGAAAGAGTGAAGAAGTAGTACAGTACCCACTGGACAGAACAAAAGCAGAAGTCCAGAGTCACCACCCAGCACCATACAGCAAACCACTTCCACTTCAGGGAGTAGGTGTGCCTGGCTGAAAGTTTCCTAGCAGCAAGCAGAACAGCAGAGACCTCTGCATCCTCAGGATCCATGCAAAGAGTCACAAGGACTGGAACTATGGCTACAGCAGTGTGCCACTGTTTTGGGACAGGTTGAAGTGGCAATAGAAATGGAGCTTTTACTGCCAACTCCCAAAGCAGTGAGGGCTAGAACTTCCTTGGCCATAAATTGTGCCACCAAGATCATTCTGGCTGGTTCCTGCTGTAGCTTGGTCAGGACCCTTTGAATTAAGAGGCTGAGGAGGAACAGTTTAGAGGACTCTCCCTTTCAGACAGAGGGACATGTTTTGCCAAAAACGTCCACGCTTTGAAGGAGCAGAATAATGAAGATATAATATTCATTATTAATTTTTTTTTAATCAATAAAAATTTATATTAGTAAAGGACCATGCACACAACACTAAGGGAGGGAGACTGTTCTGAAGAGAAAAAAATACCCCAATTTACCTCTGACAATAAGCTAGAAGGCAAACAACTTATATCAAGGTTATACACACAATGGGGGTGAGCAAAATGATAAGTGGATAAAACCATGTATTCAGCACAGTGAGATATAAATCTTGCTGAAAAATCACACTGTGATAATATTTGCCATTTATACACATTGTGCTTACCTCACAGGCAGATATGATCACTGTGCTGATGGCACGCTGGAACCCTGACCAATCATAGCTCTGCTGGCAATACTTTCAACAAATGACCCACACACTATCAAACTCGCCTGCTAAATTAGCATTGATGTCACTCACTCACTCACTACAGCCTGCATTCTAAATGGAACTGCTTCGCAAAAAGGTTTGCTTCTCACTGCTACTTGCGACTAACTCAATTAGCATTGCAAAGGACACTTACCCGTGTCCCACAGTATTTCTGAGACTCCCAGCCCATTCAGAAAAACTCAGACCACACACAGAAAAAGCAGAAAGCACACAGAAACAGGAAAAGAACACAGGAAAACATAATATTTCTGGAGCTCCCACCCCTACTGCATAAATAGCACACATGATGCTGCAGATCGTGTGCTATGGAAAATATTCTCCCTCCTGCAGAGTGAGCTCTGGATACTCTCACTCGTACCTTCGGCACTCGTGAGTATCCAGAGCTCACTCTGCAGACTGAGAATATTTTCCATATCACACTCCTGCCCATCATGTATCCTCTATTTTTATATACACATACATACACACACTTAATTGGACACTCCTAAATTATACAGGCAGGCAGCTTGACAGACTGCCCAGACCTCTGCAGGAGCTGGGGTTAAAAACAGCAGGAAGTCAATAAATTGTCAAAAACAGGCACACTTTGAATTTCTAAAGACTTTGCTGTGGACAAACAGAATTTCTTTGCTCCAAGTTACTAAAATGAAGAAAAACGAGACGGCCCGGTGGCACTGAGGGTTGAGGCGCTGGACGCCACACCTCGTGTCACGCCAGCAACCGGGTTCGAGAGCAGGCCGGGGAGCTGGGGTCGGCAGGGGAGAATGAGATTGAGCGTCCAGAGGACAGCTCTCTCTCCTGGGGTGGCATCCAGGGCATCCCGGTGCAGTGGTGACCTCGGTGGAGGCGGAGGCATTACTGTTGCTAGGAACATCGAGGGGCGCCTGGCTGGCTATGGTAGCTCCGTGTTGACGTCATTGCACGGCTGCGTGCGCAGGGGTAAGAGGAAAAAATACCTCGGCGCGCTGCTTGATGGCCGGCCTCGTGGCGCTGCCTGGCTTCAGCCTTGGATGCTCCCTCTGATCGAGACCCCCCGGATCACACGGTGGTGGTTACGTACCCGCCGAGGTGGATCGCTGTGCAGGACTGAGGAAGGAGTAAGAGCTTGGGGTTTGGGGAAGAGTAAGGGCTAAGAGGTCAGGCTGGACTGGGGGGGAACCATAGGTAACACCCCCCCCCCCAGCCGCAAAGGAACCAAAAAAAAAAAATGAAGGAAAAACAACAGAAGTTGCAAAGCACAGAACAAGATGACGAGCCTATACAGCTGCTGCCTGTCCCTTAACTGCCAGTTTAAATTGGGTGGTTAACTGGTAACTGCTCAGTGGAATGTTGAGGAGGGCAGGTTCTGAGATGTCACAACTTAGTGGTGGTCAGTGTACCCAACAGGATGACATAATTACCCAGCGGTTATGAATAACCCAGTGACCACATGGAACAACACAGAAGAAATACTTGAGTAGAGAGCCTGAACAGAAGTATGGCACAGCTAAAGTATTGGCTGCCTGGACTAGCATTGACCGTGTAGTAAAATCCAGTCAGAGACAGTACCATCTAGCAGTTAAAACACAGGCTTGGGAACCAGGAGATTTATGTTCAAATATTACCACAGCTAAATACTCAGCGAGTGACTGAGAAGACCAATAAGATGTGAAAGTACAAGAGCTAATCTAGAAAGATGCAAATAAAATAACACTGCTAGGTTAAAGGCCAGCTGTTCACTTCACAATGTACTTTCATAAACAATGTTTCTGATAGTGCCATTTCCAAAAGCATACTTCTTAATACTTTTAATCAACTTTTAGATTTTGTTTCCAGTTTTTTTTTCTCATTTGTATTGAAGTCTTGATAGCACGTCCAAAGTCTGTATAAAAAGCATTCGACTCGACAAACCTTTTTATTCTCTGGTAACTGAGTAAGGCCCACTAGGTACAATTGCCTGTTTCTCAGGGTGAGCCAGAAGCACTGGGAAGGTTAAGTGACTTTCTCAGAGTCACACAGTATACACGTGGAAGTTGGTGGCACCAAACCCAGGTCTGCTTGATGTACCAAGCTCATTCACAGGTCATTACTCTAACCTCTAGGCTATATTAGTGCATATGTGTAGGACAACATGGAGCAGTCCATGACAACAGACTGTGAGGTCACAAACAAAGCATTTGTGAGGTCAGCTGGGGACAGTCAAATGCATTTTTAAAGATGCTGTAAAAGAAATGTGTATCTGAAATACTCTGTGCACGTGCACAAGTAAAACTGTATAATAAAATGAATAGAAAACTCGCAAGTGACACATAATTGTTGTAAATATAGTAGCTGTCAGCCTGTGTTTTTCCTTTTTAGTAGATACCTAGGGCCCCATACACAACTGGAACTTAGTGACACAAGACCACTTTGCACCACTGTTCCATTTGCCTGTTGCACTATATAAAGTCGGGTTACAAGCCTTTGCCTCTGCAGTGCTGACTGTAGCTCAGTGCATTGCAACCCACAAAAAAACAGGTGCAAGCAGCGATGGAAATGCAGAGGCAGGCATGGAGAGGAGGTGCCAACTCATGCTGAGGAGCTTGACAGACACTGCACCCCTGGTTGCAAGCCACAGCACACCCCATCAGTATAGAAATACTAAAAGCAGTCCTATAGGAGGGTGGAGCACAGACTTGCGAACCAGAAGAAAAAATTACTCACCTTAGTAATTATGTTTCTTCTAGTGGAGTCTTGCTGTATTCTGACTATTGCAGTTAGGTCCTGCCTTTCAACTGCCCCAGAGAACAAAGGGTTAACTTTTCTATGCCTAGCATAGAATGTTCATCACGAGCTCAGCTGAAGCCTCTGCCTGTTATTCGAACTGCAACCATCAGATCTTTACAAGCAAAACTCACTAGATGTTCTGTGTGGAAACTGTAAAATTTTTACTAGCCAACTGGCAAATATATAATGTTTTTGGTTCTCAAAGGAAGACTCAAGTCAGGAAACCCAAAAACAAAAAACACATCCAAAAAACAACATTCCACCCAAAGACAAAAAAAGGGTGTAAAATGGACACCCCTAGGGTGCCAACACTGCTCTTGGCCACCCACATCCCAAAAACTAGGTTCTGAGAGGGGAGGCAGGGGGGGAGGTCAGAATACAGCAAGACTCCACTAGAAGAAACATAATTACTAAGGTGAGTAATTTTTTCTTCAAACAACATGAAGTCTTGCTGTATTCTGACTATTGCAGACTACCAAGCAGTACCTCCATGGAGGAGGGACAGAACCTACTTTAGAAATGGGCTCTGAAGTACTGCTGTGCCTAACCAAGCATCACTCCTAGCGTGGATATCCAGAGAGTAATGCTTGGTGAAGGTATGGACTGTTTTCCAGGTGGCTGCTTGACAAATTTCTGAGAGGGGAATATCCCTGGCAGCAGCCAGGGAAGCAGCTGCACCTCTTGTGGAATGACCCCTCAGGCCTGAGGGTGGGGTTCTACCCAGTTTTTCATAGCAGAATTGTATACAAGAAACAATCCACCTGGCAATATATCTCTTAGTGGCAGGTTTGCCCTTCCCAACTCCCCCATAAGTGAGGAACAACTGGAGGGATTCAAACCTGTGACCCAACGGCTCTTTTAACATCCAAGCTGTGTAGCCTCCTTTCTCCCGAGAAAGAATGATCAGTGAAGAAAACAGGGAGAGATAAAGATTGATTGAGGTGGAAATCTGAAACTACTTTAGGCAAGAACTTTCTGTTAGCTCTAAGGACCACTTTATCTCTGTGAAAAGAGATGAAATCGGATTCCACTGACAGGGCTTGCAATTCACTGATACGTCTGGCAGAAGTAATGGCTACCAAAAACACAGTTTTTCAAGTCAAGTACTTAAGCTCTGCTGAGGACAATGGCTCAAAAGGGGGTTGCATAAGCTGAGCAATGCAAACATTAAGGTCCCAAGCAGGAGCAGGATCCCTAAAGGGGGGAATGGTGTGAAGCAATCCCTTGAAAAACTTACAGAATACAGGACAGGACGACAGAGAGGAAGACTTGCCTACAGACAGGAAAGCAGAAATAGCTGCCAAGTGTACCTTAAGAGTAGCTGGTCTGAGGCCTAGGCCATTAAGATGGACCATATAATCCAGAACCATAGGCAATTCAGCAGAGTTTGGAGAAATATTCTTCTTAGAACACCAAATGCTGAATCTTTTCCATTTTGGAGTTGTAAGTCTTTCTGGTGGAAGGCTTCCGAGAAGCCTTAAGGATATCCAGAACTCCCTGGGAAAGATGCAGATCTGCAAACTAACCCTTCAACAGCCAAGCCTTGAGATTGAGAGACTGAAGATTCGGGTACCAAATCCTCCCCTGAGAAGATGTTAACAGGTTGTAATGCCTGGGAAGAGACAGGGGAAGATGGACTGTTAGGGACAACAAGGGATACCACAGCTGTCTGGCCCAGTCTGGAGCAATCAGAATCACTTTGCATGATTGTGACCTTATCTTGACTAACACTCTGAACAGGACAGGGAAGGGTGGAAAAGCATAGAGAAACTTCCCTTCCCAGTTCAGAATCGGAGCATCCAGGGGGACTGAGCCCAAGACTGGGGGTCTGCAACAAAAGAGAGGAAGCTGGTGATTGTCTGGGGCTGCAAAAAGATCTATCTCTGGAGTGCCCCATCTCGAGAAAATCACTTTCAACACCAGAGGATCTAGGGCTCTTTTGTGATGGCCCTGGGATATTCTGCTCAGTGCATCTACTAGGACATTGTGCTTCCCTCGGAGGTGAACTGCTATCAGAGAGGGTCTGCATGGAATAGGCCAGGGACTACAACTTCATTGCTTCTGTGCATAAGGCCGTAGACCGAGTGCCTCCTTGCTTGTTGATGTACCACATGGTGGTGGTGTTATCTGTTCTAACCTGAACCACCTTGTTCTGTACATATTTGGAAAAAGCTTGTAGTGCCAGAAACACTGCTCTGAGTTCCAACAGACTGATGTGAAGCAGAGATTCCGGAGGTGACCACAGTCCCTGGGTAGTAAGCTCCCCCAAATGGGTTCCCCAGCCCAGCAAGGAAGCATCTGTGGTGAAGATCAGCGAATAAGACTGAGTGACAAATGGAACCCCCCGTCTCAAACTGTCCTGATCCTGCCACCATTGCAAGGCTTGGATCAGGGTCCGAGTCACTAGAATTAGTTTGGTAAGAGAATCCTTTCTTTGGGACCAAAATGCTCTTAAGTGGAACTGAATGTCCCTCATTTGAAATCTTGCCCCCTGGACCACTGCTATGGAAGCTGCCATGTGGCCCAGCAGCTGAAGGAAATGCCTTGCTGGTCGAGACACCTGAAGGGTGAATGAAGAGGCCAGTTTCATGAGGGTCCTTGCCCTTACCAGCATGAGGAAGGCTCTTGCTTTTACCGTATCCAGTTCTGCACCTATGAAGGTGAGGAGCTGCACTGGTTCAAGAAATGACTTTGGTAGGTTGAGGAGGAATCCTAAAGAAGTGAGCACTTGCTGGGTCACTTGCAGGTGTGACTTGACTTGGTCTGGAGACTGACCTAGTATGAGCCAGTCGTCCAAGTATGGGAAAATGGAAATCTTTTGTCTCCTTGGGAAGGCAACCACTGCTGCCAGGCACTTTGTGAAGACCCTTGGGGCTGATGTTAGGCCAAAGGGCATTGCTCTGAACTGATAGTGGCCCGAGGGCAACTCGAACCTGAGGTACTTTCTGTGGGAGCACCTGATGGAAATGTGAAAGTAGGCATCTTTGAAGTCCAGGGGAGGCTAGCCAGTTCCCTGGCCTTAGAGAGGGAAGGATAATTCCCAGAGTTACCATTTTGAACTTTGGCTTTAAAAGGTATTTGTTGAGATATCTTTGGTCCAGGATGGGTCGCCACTCTGTCTTTTGGGGGGTTAGGAAGTACATGGAGTACAATCCTTTGCCCCAGTGTAGGGTGGGAACTCTCTCTCTATAGCTCTGAGAGATAGGAGAGAAGAAAACTCTGCCTCTAGGGCAAGGGTCTCTGAGAGACTTGCAGGTGGAAAAGATCTGGCTCTCATCTTTCGAAATTTTTTTGAAGCGGAGAACCAGTCCCTGGCTTACTACTTCAAGGACCCACTTGTCTGATGTAAGAGACATCCAGTCCTGGACAAAATAAGCCGGCCTGCCCCCTACCGGTATAGGAGAATCGACCCGGGCAGACCCATCAGGGTGTCTGCTTGGCAGGGGCTTTAGGCTGAGGGGTGGATGCAGGCCTGCTCGTCCCCCTTCTGCCTCTCCCTCTAAAGAGCCCCTCCGCGAAAAAGAAGAGGAGGCCTGAGCTTGGTAAAAAGGCCTTTGGAAAGGCCTGCCCCTGCCCCTGGACTGCTGTCTTTGAGGAGTTGCTTGCCTTTCTTTGGCCTGAGCACTCCTGTAAGTGGTCCTGTATTCGTCCATTTTCTTCATGTAATTCTCTGTCTGCTCCCCAAACAGAGAATTACCAACTACAGGAAAATCCATGGCCTTAGCCTGGGTATCCTGTGAGAGGCTAGTACATCTGAGCCAAGCAATTCTCCGAAAAGCCACAGATGTAGCCATGACTTTTAATGATACATCATTGGAGTCTACAGCAGCATGAAATTGTACTTTCGATGCCTCGATCCCATTTGCAGCCACCTGCTCCAGCTTCTTGGCAACCTGGGGAGGAGCCCGTTTAGCCAGTGCCAGTACAGTGTCCCACCTGGACTTCTGGTACCTGGCTGCATAGGCCATATAATTAGCCTGCCTGAGTCCCAAAGATGATGCCATGTACTGCTTCTTTGCCATGGCATCAATCTTCCTGGAGTCCTTGTCTGGGGGGTGTGATGCCAAGGGAATGTTTGCCTCATCACAGGCAGCAGCCTGCACTACCCCAACACGGCTGCATTGCTGAAAAAGGAACTCTGTGTCTGAATCTGAGAGAGTGTACCTCTTGTCCATTCTTCTGTCCACAGGAGGTATAGAATTGGGAGACTTGAGAATTTTTTGTGTCTGTTTCCCAAAAGATTTGTGAAGGGGAATAGACAGTCTCCTTGACTCTGGGATGTCCATCATCTCAACATAATCAGGCTCTTCCTGCTCCTCTACTGCCTCCTCCACAGGAAGCTGGAGGGTATCAGCCACCTTTCTGTAGAACATGTAGTGTGAAGGGGACTCAGAAAGCCTAGGAGGAGAAACCCCTGAAGGTCCGTCTGGGGAGATGTCTGGTTCAATAGGCACATCCAGACTTTCACCATCACCATAATCATCCTCATACTCTCCCTCCTCCTCAAACTGTGGTTCATAAAATTCTTCCAAGGTATAATCCGGAACCGGGGGAGCCGATCGAACCAAGCCCCTGCCAGATGGTGCCGGTTCGGTCGGAACCGATCGAAGCAATTCCACAATCCTAATCGCTTTGGCTATCACATCGGCGGTTGGAATATGGGATTCTGGATCCGAACTGGTCGATTTGTCTTTTCTTTTTGTCGGAACCGATTCCTCGGAATCGGCTCTCCTTTTGCCCAAAGAAGTATCGCCCTGGTCAGAGGGCACTCCTTCTGGTTCGGTCGGAACCGAACCAGGCTGGCCATTCGGGTCAGCTGATTTCTCGGCCTCCCTTTCCCTCAGTCTACCTAATCTCTTTTCCAGGGTAGATTTGGGAAAATTCTTACAAATTTGGCAGTCTGAATCGAGGTGGTCAAACCCCAGACAATAAACACAGGTGGTGTGGGGATCAGCCTTAGCGAAGACCTCCCCACACACACTGCAGTGTTGAAACCTAGTGGGCCTAGTTTTCTTTTTGGGTTTCTCAGACATGGCCAACCTAACCAAACTTACCTTTTTTTCGGCAATCCGCCAGGCAAGACTCCCCTATCGGTTCCTGACCGTGTCACGGGTCTTGGAAAAAAAACATACTTAAAACCCGTTTTTTTTAGAACAGATACGGACCGGTAAACACGCACTAAAGTAGAGCACAAGTTTTACCTCAAAATGACTGGTTCAGCTGAACCGATCCACAGCTTACAGGTTCCACACAGAAAACAGAACAAAAACCTATCTAGTACTCATGGTACCACAGACAGAGACTTGAACCGACTATGCGGAAACAACAATTCGGAAGAAACCGACTGAAAACCGACACTTCAACAGACTTTTGAACCGAGCAGCAGGAGAAATCTCCAGAGCAATTGTTCAGTGAGGGCGGAGTAAAGAATCTGACTGTTGCATTTCGAATAACAGGCAGAGGCTTCAACCAAGCTCGTGATGAGCATTCTATGCTAGGCATAGAAAAGTTAACCCTTTGTTCTCCAGGGCAGTTGAAAGGCAGGACCTAACTGCAATAGTCAGAATACAGCAAGACTTAATGTTGTTTGAATTAAAGTTTCAGTGGGAAGGGATATAACCAGACAGCACCACCAATCATATAGATCGTAGGGAACAAGGCTAGGAAGGGTAGTTCAGCTAGACACCAGAAACAAAACGTACAAAGGGGAAAATAAAAGTGGAGTGGGTTACTGGACTACTAGGATGTACGTCTGGCACAACATACGTGATAGCCCAGAAGAAAAAATTACTCACCTTAGTAATGTTGTTTCTTCTAGTGGAGTCTTGCTGTATTCTGACATATGCAGTGATCTCCAAACCTTGAACTGCCCCGGAGAACAAAGAGTTAACTTTCCATGCAGGGCATGGAACGCTGAGCTCGAGCTCGGTTGAAGCTTCTGTCTGCTGTTGTTTGAACTCCAACCGTCAGATCTTTACGAGCTATACTCACTGGGCGTTCTGTGTGGAAACTGTAAACTCACACTAGCCAACTGGCAACTAAATTTGATAAAGAAAAGGGTTTTTTGGTTTCAAAACAAAGACAAGTCAGGAAACCCAAAAAACAAAACACAACACACACCCAAAATAAAGGAGGGTGAGGAAAAAGGAGGGCACCTCTAGGTGCCAACACTGCTCCTGCCCACCCACATCCCAAAAACCAGGTTCTGAGAGGGGAGGCAGGGGGGAGGTCAGAATACAGCAAGACTCCACTAGAAGAAACAACATTACTAAGGTGAGTAATTTTTTCTTCAAACAATATGAAGTCTTGCTGTATTCTGACTATTGCAGACTACCAGGCAGTACCTCAAGGAGGAGGGACAGAACCTACTTTGGGAATAGGCTCTGAAGTACTGCTGTGCCAAACTGAGCATCACTCCTAGCCTGGATATCCAGAGACTAATGCTTGGTGAATGTATGAACTGTTTTCCAGGTGGCTGCTTGACAGATTTCTAAGATAGTAATATCCCTGGCAGCAGCCAGGGAAGCAGCTGTACCTCTAGTAGAGTGAGCCCTCAGGCCTGAGGGTGGAGTTCTACCCAGTTTCTCATAGCAGAATTGTATACAAGAGACAATCCACCTGGCAATGGATCTTTTAGTGGCAGGTTTGCCCTTTCTGACCTCTCCATAAGTGAGGAACAACTGGAGGGACTCAAACCTGTGACCCTTGGTGCGCTCTATGTAGTAGCTGAGGGCCCTCTTAACATCCAAGCTGTGCAACCTCCTCTCTCCAGAGGAGGAGGAATGGTCAGTGAAGAAAACAGGGAGAGACAGACTGACTAAGGTGGAAATCTGAAACCACCTTAGGCAAAAAACTTCCTGTTAGTTCTTAGTACCACTTTATCTCTATGGAAAGAGATGAAATCAGGCTCCACTGACAGGGCTTGCAATTCACTGATGCGCCTGGCAGAGGTAATGGCTACCAAAAACACAGTTTTCCAAGTCAAGTACTTAAGCTCTGCAAAGGACAAAGGCTCAAAGGGGGGTTGTATAAGCTGAGCAATGCAAACATTAAGGTCCCAAGCAGGAGCAGGGTCCCTGAAGGGAGGATTGGTGTGCAACAATCCCTTGAAGAATTTACAAAATACAGGATGGGCTGATAGAGGAGAGGGCTTGCCTACTGACAAAAAAAGCAGAAACAGCCGCCAAATGTACTTTGAGTGTAGCTGGTCCGAGTCCCAAGCCATTGAGATGAACCATATAGTCTAGGACTGTAGCAAACCCAGCAGATTCTGGAGAAATATGCTTACCAGAGTACCAAATAGTGAACCTTTTCCATTTGGAGTTTTAAGTCTTTCTGGTGGAAGGCTTTCGAGAAGCCCTAAGAATATCCAGAACACCTTGAGAGAGGTGTAGGTCAGCAAACTCTAACTCTTCAAGAGCCAGGCCTTGAGATTGAGAGATTTGAGATTCGGATACCAAATCCTTCCCTGAGAGGATGTCAATAGGTTGTAATTCCTGGGAAGAGACAGGGGAAGGTGGACTGCTAAGGACAGTAACAGTGGGTACCAGGGTTGTCTGGCCCAGTCTGGAGCAATCAGAATCACTTTGCATGGTTGAGACCTGATCTTGACTAGCACTTTGAACAGGAGAGGGAAGGGGGGAAAAGCATACAGGAACTTCCCCTCCCAATTCAGAATCAGAGCATCCAGGGGGACTGAGCCCAAGACTGGGGGTCTGCAACAAAAGAGAGGAAGTTGGTGATTGTCTGGGGCTGCAAAAAGATCCATCTGTGGAGTGCCCATCTGGAGAAAATCACTTTCAAAATTAGGGGATCTAGGGACCATGCGTGGTGGCCCTGAGATATCTTGCTGCGAGCATCTGCTAGGACACTGTCCTTCCCTGGGAGGTGAACTGCTGTCAGAGAAGTTTGCAGGGAATAGGCCAGAGACCACAACTTCATTGCTTCTGTGCACAAGCCGTAGACAGAGTGCCCCCTTGCTTGTTGATGTACCACATTGTGGAGGTATTGTCTGTTCTGATCTGGACTACTTTGTTCTGAACAGACTTGGAGAAAGCTTGCAGTGCCAGAAACACTGCTCTGAGTTCCAAGAGATTGATGTGAAGCAGAGATTCTTGAGGTGACCACAGCCCTTGAGTGGTAAGATCCCCCAAGTGGGCCCCCCAGCCCAAGAGGGAGGCGTCTGTGGTGAGGATTAGTGAATGAGACTGAGTGACAAAAGGAACTCCCTGCCTTAAATTGTCCTGATCCTGCCACCATTGCAAAGCCTGGATCAGGGTACGAGTCACTGGGACTAGTTTGGTAAGGGAATCCTTTCTCTGGGACCAGAAGGCTCTTAAATGGAACTGAATGTCCCTCATCTGAAATCTTGCCCCCTGGACCACTGCTGTAGAGGCTGCCATGTGGCCCAGGAGCTGCAAGAAGTGCCTTGCTGGTCGAGACACCTGAAGGGTGAAAGAAGAGGCCAGTTCTATTAGTGTCCTTGCCCTGTCCAGGGGAAGGAAGGCCTTTGCTCTTATTGCATCCAGCTCCGCCCCTATAAAGGTGAGGAGCTGTACTGGCTCTAGAACTGACTATGGAAGGTTTAGAAGAAATCCTAAGGAAGTGAGCAGTTGCTGAGTTATCTGAAGATGTGACTTGACTTGGTCTGGAGACTGGCCCACTATGAGCCAGTCGTCCACTTATGGAAAGATGGAGATCTTTTTTCTCCTTAGGAAAGCAACCACTACTGCCAGGCACTTTGTGAACACCCTTGGGGCTGAAGTTAGACCAAAGGGCATTGCTCTGAATTGATAGTGGCCTGAGGGCAACTCGAACCTGAGGTACTTTCTTTGGGAGCACCTGGTGAGAATGTGAAAATAGGTATCTTTGAGGTCCAGGGAGGCTAGCCAGTCCCCTGGCCTTAGAGAGGGCAGAATTATTCCCAGAGTCATCATTTTGAATTTTGGCTTTAAAAGGTGCTTGTTTAGATATCTCAGATCCAGGATGGGCCACCATTCTCCTGTCTTTTTGGGGGTTAGGAAGTACCTGGAGTACAATCCTTTGCCCCTGTGTAGGGTAGGAACCCTTTCTATGGCTCTGATAGCCAAGAGGGAAGAAATCTCTGCCTCTAGGACAAGGGCCTCTGATGGATTTGCAGGTGGAAAGGATCTGGTTCTCATCTTGGGAAATTTTTTGAAGCTGAGAACCAGTCCCTGGCTTACTACTTCCAGGACCCACTTGTCTGATGTTAAAGACTTCCAGTCCTGGACAAAGTAAGCCAGCCTGCCCCCTACCGGTATTGGAGAATCGGCCCGGACAGACCCATCAGGGTGTCTGCTTGGCAGGTGCTTTAGGCTGAGGGGTGGAAGCAGGCCTGCTCATACCCCGTCTGCCTCTCCCTCTAAAGAGCCCCCTCTGAGCAAAAGCAGAAGAGAAGGCCTGGGCTTGGTAAAAAGGCCTTTGAAAGGGCCTGCCCCTGCCCCTGGAATGCTGCCTCTGAGGAAGTGGCTTGCCTTTCTTTGGCCTGAGCACTCCTGTAGGTAGTCCTGTACTCGTCCATCTTCTTCATGTAGTTCTCTGTCTGCTCCCTAAACAGAGAATTACCAATAACAGGGAAATCCATGGCCTTAGTCTGGGTATCCTGTGATAGGCTAGTTCATCTGAGCCAAGTCATCCTCCGAAGGGCCACAGATGTAGCCATGACTCTAGATGAAACATCACTGGAGTCCACAGCAGCATGAAATTGCACCTTGGATGCCTCAATCCCATCCGCAGCCACCCGCTCCAGCTCCTTGGCAAACTGGTCAGGGGCCTGTTTAGCTAGAGCCAGCACAGTGTCCCACCTGGACGTTTGGTATCTAGCTGTGTAGGCCATATAGTTAGCCTGCCTGAGTCCCAAAGATGCTGCCATGTACTGTTTCTTTGCCATGGCATCAATCCTCCTGGAGTCCTTATCTGGGGGGTGTGAAGCCAAGGGAATATTTGCCTTATCACAGGCAGCAGCCTGCACTACCCCAACATGGCTGCATTGCTGGGAAAGGAACTCCGTGTCTGAGCCTGAGAGAGTGTACCTCTTGTCCATTCTTCTGTCTGCAGGAGGTATGGAATTAGGAGGTTTTTAGAATTTTAAATGTCTGTTTCCCAAAAGATTTATGAAGGGGAATAGACAATCTCCTGGACTCTGGGATGTCAATCATCTCAACAAAATCAGGCTCCTCCTGATCCTCTACTGCTTCTTCCATAGGAAGCTGGAGGGTTTCAGCCACTTTCTTGTAAAACATAAAGTGGGAAGGGGACTCAGAAAGCCTAGGAGGAGAAACACCTGAAGGTCTGTCTGGGGAGATGTCCGGGTCAATGGGCACATCCAGACTTTCATAATCACCATCACCATCACCACCACCACCACCACCACCACCACCACCACCACCACCACCACCACTTATCATCCTCATACTCTCCCTCCTCCTCCTCCGGTTTATAAAATTCTTCTAAAGTATAATCCGGAACCGGGGGAACCAACCGAACCGAGCCCCTGACAGATGGTGCCGGTTCAGCCGGAACCGAAGTTATCGACTTAACTATCCTTATCGCTTTGGCTATCTCATCAGCGGTCGAAGAAAGAACTTGTGGATCTGAACCAGATGATTTATCCCTTTTCTTTCTTTTAACCGGAACCGACTCCTCAGAATCGGTTCTCCTTTTGCCCAAAGAAGTTTCGCCCTGGTCAGAGGGCACTCCTTCTGGTTCGGTCGGAACCGAACCAGGCTGGCCATCCGGGTCAGCGGACTTCTCGGCCTCCCTTTCCCTCAGTCTACCTACTCTCTTATCCAGGGTAGCTTTGGGAAAACTTTTACAAATTTGGCAGTCTGAATTGAGGTGGTCAAACCCCAGACAGTAAACACAGGTGGTGTGGGGATCAGCCTTAGCAAAGGCTTCCCCACACACATTACAGTGTTGAAACCCAGTGGGCCCGGTTTTTCTTAGGTTTCTCAGACATGGCCAATCTTAACCAAAACTTACCCTTTTTGGCAATCCGCCAGGCAAGACACCCCTATCGGTTCCTGACCGTGTTACAGGTCTTGGAAAAAACCGTAATGAAATCCATTTTTTTTTAGAACCGATACAGACCGGTTACCACACTCTAATAAAGACAGAAGTTTTTGTACACAAACCTGATCGGTTCAAACCGAACCGATCCAATGTTTACAAGTTCCACACAGAAAAGTAATATAGAAAAACCTATCTAGTACTCACAGTACCACAGACAGAGACTTAAACCGACAGGTTTATAAGCAGAAGTTCGGTTGAAACCGAGCGAAAAAATGACACATAACCGACTTTTTTTGAACCGAGCGAAGGAGAAATCTCCGAAGCGACTGTTCAGTGAGGCGGAGTAAAGAATCTGATGGTTGGAGTTCAAACAACAGCAGACAGAGGCTTCAACCAAGCTCGAACTCAGCGTTCCATGCCCTGCATGGAAAGTTATCTCTGTGTTCTCTGGAGCAGTTCAAGGTTTGGAGATCACTGCGTATGTCAGAATACAGCAAGACTTCATGTTGTTTGAAGTGGTCACAAGATGAGGGTAGGAAAGCAGGGAGAATATGGTAGTAGCTCAATTAGCATGGGGTTTACTGCATAACATAGTGCTAGGTGACTGGTGCAGTGCCATGCACAGACCCTTGGGGCTGCTGCAATCCAGCATTTTTGTGGGCACACACCCCATTTGCACACAATAATGTGTACATCAGCATATCTGCATTTAGTACCGAGCGACGGTGTTGCATGGGTAACCCTGAGCGAGTGCTAAGGTCTAAAAAGTGCACCACATTTTTTTTAGCCACAAGTGAACGAGATTACCCAGGCTAACTGAACAGTAAAAATTCACTATGGAACAGATTTCACAGAAAACAGCTTTTGCTGGGGACATGATGCCCAAATTCCTTAGACAAAGTAGCGACAAGGTACATAAAAGTTTTCCAAATTCAGCATACTGTAGCCATTGCAGATGGTAGCAATCCACAGCACACACCCAGTGATCCCACCCATTGGCAACAGTGTGCCGGTGCAATACAAAGCCAGCTGCACCACAATTTTGTATCAGCACCCAATGCAACTATGGAGGCAGTATAGCGCAGTGGTTTAAGGCTCTGAGCTGCAAATTTGGTGATATCCAGCAGACCAGACCTGGGTTTAAATCAGGGTTCAACAAATCCAATAGCCCGACATCCCGGGCTACCAGATCATAGGCTGGGACAAGTAGTTCATGCAGCGGGCGCTTGTCCGCGGACAAGTACGTTTTTTAAAAAATAACCAAACTTTTTTTTCTGCAGTGCCAGGTTTCTCCACTGGGGAGCTCACTGGCGATGTGGAAAATGTCCGTCCATCTCAGGGGTCATGTGACCCACAAGGAACTCACTTATGTGATCTGTGGTAGGGGAGCATGAGCACTGAGTACCGGGAGCAAGCGCGAGCAGTGGCAGAGGAGGAGACAGTTATCCAACTGGCAGGCATGGAATCTAGTGACAGATCGGGGGAGAACGGTAAGAGACATCCATTTGGCCGCAGCAGTAACTTGGCAGGGCAACTGGAGGCGCGTTCACTCAGTTTCTCTGCTCAGTGCAGCAAGGAGAAAGAACGTCTCTGCTTCTGCAAGTTGTTGAACGGCATTTTATTTTAGTCTGGGATCAGTGCAGAAACCACTGCCACTTAGTTGTTGTTGCCAACTTGACAGTACAAAAAAGAAACTCATTTTGTAGCTGAAAAAGAGTAGAGAGATCGGGGGAGAACAGTTGGGGACTAAGGAGGGTGAGACTTAGTAAGCAGAGGTGTGGGAAAGGGCAGAATCGGGAGCCACTACCGCGAGTCAGGACAGACTGCTGACAACTGCCAGTGTGCCTGAGCTCAGCTCAGATCTCCCCCAAAAGACAGAAAGAAAAACAACAAAAAATTCAAAAGGGTTGGAGGATCGAGTAAATAAAATAGACTGAGTGACCGAGCAGCACTGCAGCAGAAAAGTAAAAGTAAAGGGGGAAGAGAAGAGCAGAGTGGTGAATTTACTGAATTGCCACCGAAACAGAACTGTGAGAAGACTAGTTTAGGAGGAGAGACCATAAAGCAGACAAAAGAGAGGCTGGCTCTGGCTGGCTGGGGTACTAGGGGAGTACAAATAATAATTATTTAAGAAAGAAGGAGAAGAAGAGTGAAGACTTGTTACAAGGGAAGACAGTGAACAAAAAAGGCAGTTGGAGTCAGTTAACAGAGACTCAAAACAGAAAGGCTTTAAATTGCGACTGATCAATGCCCTAAAATAAATTAATAAAGGAGGGCCAAACAAAAGAGACTTAAACTGCATTTCCACTACCCTAGACAGTCCTGAGTGGGTGAGTGCCTCTGCCTGCCTGCCTCTGCCTGCTGACTGCCTTCCCTTGTTTGCACAATCACAACTTTCAAGGGAGGCAGTATAGTACAGTGGTTTAAGGCTCTGAGCTGCAAATCTGAAGACCTGGGTTTGAATCTCACAGCCCCCCACTTGCATACTGTGTGACCCTGAGCAAGTCACTTAACTTCCCTGTGCTTCCAGGTTGCACCTGTAAACAAGCTTTCAGCTCAGTGTGTCAGTCTCACTTGGTTAAACAATTGGGGTGGGGGGGGGAGATACTGCAGAGAGCTGTTGAAAAGGCTAAGCAAATAAGCAGTCATCATTACTAGTGTCACTATCTGTCTAATTCAGCCCTGACCCTCCCATTTAGTTCACACTACTCTAGCACCCATTGAAATACACACACCACATGGTAAAAAAGATTTATTAGCATCTAAACAAAAAGTGTGCAACAATATGCAGAAGGGAGTAGTAAAAACAGTAGACTTTTTTTCTCTGGTCACTTGCTGCTGCTGATCCCGCCACTCGCACTACTGCCAGGGCTCCATCTTCCTGTCCTAGTCCTTGATGACAGTTTCAGTTTAGTTTTGTTTGTTGATCGGGTAAGTGCACTAGACAAATCCTGCCTATTTTTAGGCATGACCTGGGGGAAGGGGATACAGATGAATGCCAACTGACCTTGAACCATATTAAGCTGTTGGTGGTATTTTTAGTGAATGAGGGAAATTTGGCCAGGACTACCGGGGAAATTCCCCTACTCTTTTCAATAAGTGCCATGAGATCTTTAACATCCACCTGAACTACCACCAAACCAGGCAGATGGGACCTCAGTTTAACATCTCATCCGAAAGACGGCACCTCAGAAGTGCAGCACCCCTCTCATGCTGCACTACAGTGTCAGTAATGGGATATTAACCCAAGTGCCAGATGTGGGAACTGAACCCACAGCCCTCTGATCTCCCGGCCTCAGAGGCGAGTGTGCTACCTACTGAGCCACTGACACTGACTAGTTGAGTTCAACGGCTTGTCCTTCTAACTAATTCTAACTATTCTCTTCCTAATACAGACTTCAGCCTGTTCTTAGTCTGTATTAACAGAAAAATATAGAAAATATATTGTTTTTCCTGATTTCTGAAGTTCTTCTACCTCTACATCCCATCATATGAAGTAACAGTACAATACAAACTCAGCCACACCACCATGTAATTTCTTTCTACATAACTTGTTTTAAAATTTATATTGAAAGGTACTGGACTACCACTCTGAATTTAGCGACTACCATTTTTGACAAGCCTAGTTGTCCTGGACTAGCACGCCATTTTGAAATTTGTCGATCCATGGTTTAAATCCCACAGCTTCCACTTGCATACTGTGTGACCCTGAGCAAGTCACTTAACTTCCCTGTGCTCCCAGGTCGCTCCTGCAAAAAAGCTTTCAGCTTAGTGTGCTACTCCTGGTTAAACAAATAAAAAAAAAGAAAACTGTGTATGGGACTCCTGCTTTTTAAATGCATCAAGAGTAAAAACAGCCTTAGTTCATGATGAAAATACAGTACTCACGTAGTTTCCAGACCGTCTTTGTCGCAACAGATGCAGCCATCCTTGGCACAGGTTCACCTTGATGTGCAGCTAAAACGTCTTTATTAATATTTTTACGTCTACCAAGGTTCAAATCATCAGCAGCGGGGGTTTTGCCCCCTCGATTTCTCCTGTTCTCTTTCCCTGCTGTTCAGATAAAGCCTGTCATTCACGAACTGTGTACGTATCTACACACAATGCAGTCTTCTCTTCCAGTTCCAAAGACCTTGCTCTGCTGAGCCAAGGAGTAAATTCGTCTTCTGCAAAACGTCAGGTTTCAGTGCAAATTTCCGAATGCCTGCCTTGGTTCCACACCAAGGAACTACAGTCTGCTTGAGGAAACAAAAAAATGACAGGTTACTGCACAAACCAAGTAGTCGTCCAACTGTTGTGTCATATGCATAAAAGGTGTTGTCTTGAAACTCTTGGACACAACAACTGTCTCTGTGATATCAACAGTGTACTTCAAATGAAACTCAAGTTGTTTTTATTTTTTTGTTTTGTTGACTAGGAATGGGGGGGCTAGGAAATACTTCCAGTTTTCAGCCTCATCCTGGGGGAGGGGGGATACAGATGCAAACTGACGGATTCTGACCTGAGGTGATGATATCAGAGACACTAACCATCTGCACACTGCAACAGGGCAGTAAGCAAAGCAAACAGAATGCTGGATAAGCAGTAGAAGGTGGGAAATGATCCTCTCTCTGTGCAGGTTACTGGTGTGGCTGCACCTGAAATACAGTGCAAGGTACTGGAGCCTACACCTGAGGAAAGACTGCAACAATGTGGAAACAGTACTGCGCAGGGCAACTAAGATGATGCAGGGCCTTAGGGATTTGATATATGAGGAGAGGCTGCAGGACTCATGTACACCCTGGAAAAAAGGAAGGAAAGGTGTGACATGACAGACATACAAGTACCTGTGTGGGATAAACACAGTTGACACCAAGGAACTATTCTCCTTGAGTTCAAACACAAGGGCAAGAGGGATTTAAATAAAGCTGTAAGGGGGAAAATTCAAAATGGACATCCGTAGGCCGGCCCAGTGGGGCTGAGGGTTGAGACGCTGGACGCCACACCTCACACTATGCCGGCAACCCGGGTTCGGGAATGAGTCTGGGTTGTTGGGGGTCGGGGGGTGAGTGAGATTGAGCTGCGTGAGGTGGCTCTCCTCTCCCATGGAGGGCGGGGTTTCCACAGCCCTTGGCTGCCACCTGGTGGAGGACAGGTGGCAGTTTGGGCAACGCGAGGCGGAAGGGTTCGAGTAGGTACCCGGAGTGAGTGTGTGTGCGCCTCCACATGCACGCACAGCCACGTCTGCCAGGGTCCCAGGATTGGGGAGAAAAATCAGGGAGAAAATGCTAAAAAATGTAAATAATAAAAATCTGGAAGTACTTCTTCATGGAAAGGGTGGCGGATAAGTGGAATAAGCTACCAGAAGTAGTAGTACAGGCCAGCTGAAACAGCAGCTTCAAGCAAGGATAGTACCGGTAGGTAGATTTTGTTAGAAAAGGGCGGAAGACAGTAAAAGGGGAGGACTCCACTAGGGCAAGACATAATAGTTAGACAGGGTGAGCAGACTAGATAGGCCAAAAACCTTTTTTTGCCTTAGCTGTTTGACTACGTGGATGTGTACAGGGAGCTCCCAAATCTACTTCAGCCAGACTGGATCCTATCTTTCACTCCTTCTGCCGTTTAGCCACTGGTTCCCCTCCTCTCAATCATCACTGTTCCCTGTACCATCTGCCCTCTCTTCCCTCCTTATCTTTACAATGCCTATCCCATTGTATGTCTTGTATCGCTAAACTCTGCGTTTTGTCCTTACCCACCTACTTCTTTGACCTAGTTTCTCCCACACTGCCCTCCACATATTCTCTTCACTCTTCTACCTCTCATTCTTTTGTTGTTCCCCACTGCTCCATACCCACAGGCCAGACCTCCTCCTCCTCTGCTCAAATGCCCTCTATCTGGAACTCTCTTCCCTTCTCTCAGACTTCCCCCTCCTACTTCTCCTATAAGATGCTTCTGCATGACAACTTCTCTCCTGCTTGCGTATGTCCTCCTTAGCAGGCACCTGACTCTAGCTTGTTCTCCTCATCCAGTGGCAGCCTTTATTTAAATTATTTGCTCTACTGAGTTGTTGCCCCCACTACCATTGTCATTTGCTGCTCTCTGTTACTGTGTTTCATTGCACTGTATATGCCACTTACTGATTTGTAATCTCAACTGCTCGTAACATGCATTTCCCCTTCCCAAGGTCATGCCTGGAAACAGGCTTTGGATCAGTACATATTTCTTGATTACCAGTTTTCAAATAAAAAAACAGATTTGTAATATAGTCAGGTTTTATCTATGTTTACTGTATAAATAGTTCAATAAAAACTTTAATAATAAGAAAAAATAATTCTATAGGTTTGTAAAAGAAAAGACAAAAGACACTGTGGGCCAGCTAATTGTAGACGGTGAAATAATAAAAGACCAAAGGAGGGAAGCACAGGGGTTAAATACTGTAGATACCTCTGTTCAGTTATGGAGAAAATAACAGGGCAGAGAATACCATCACAGAGACAAGAAATTAAGGGATTATGGACAAAGCAAGAAGGATGTTCAGTAAAAAGGAGATACTAAACTATTGAGTATGAGGGTAGCTAAGTCAGCTGGGCCAGAACACACACACACACAATGGTACTAAAGGAATTGGCAAACAAATGAGATGAGCCACTAATTTATACATAGCTTCAACTGACACAGTGGAAGTGCCTGCAGACCGGAGGCGGGGCGGTTCAAATCAAAACTTTTAGAATTTGTCCAGTCATGACTGCAGCTGCATTTGCCCCTCATTCTTTGGAATGAAATCAGCTCTCTTTGTGTACTTGTCCTTCAAGGAAATCTACCTGTCTAGGATAGGATTTTGTGTGTGTGTGTGGGTAGGGGGGGGGATTTGTACATCCTTGACTGGAGGGGAAGCTACAGTGGTACAACTATTCAAGAGGGGGGATTAAGGTGAATTAAGCAAATACAGACCCGCTTCTCAGGGGGAGGAAATGGACAAGGAAATGATAGAAAGTATACTTAGAATGGCAGAAAAAGGGGAGATATTGCTGATGGGTGATCTGAATATGCCAGATGTTAACTGGAGTGCAGTTGCAGCAGCCACTTCGAAGAGTGGGGTTATTCTAGATGACCTACAGGGGGCATGCCTTAGACAACTAGTATTGGAGCCCACTCGAGAGGGAGCAATCTTAGACCTGGTTCTCTCAAATGGAGATGAAGAGAGGATCACAGATGTAGAAGTGGGTAGCCATCTGGAAACTAGAGACCATCGAACAGTATGGTTCACAATAAACAAAGCAGTAGAGTCAAGCCATACAAAGGCAAAAGTACTGGACTTTAGGAGGGCTGACTTTGCTAAAATGGGCGAGTGCCTAAGGAATGCACTAGCAAATGGGCAGGAAGGAGGGGTGGAAGAACAATGGGGAATAATGAAAACTGCAATCACAGAGGTAACAAGCCTTTGTGTGAAGCAAATAAACAAAACGAAAC
Organism: Neoceratodus forsteri; assembly: GCA_016271365.2. NCBI lineage: Eukaryota > Metazoa > Chordata > Ceratodontiformes > Ceratodontidae > Neoceratodus > Neoceratodus forsteri. The sequence goes on along the minus strand of CM028130.1, from coordinate 1,054,963,644 downwards.
GGTGTAAGAAACCACTGTGTTTCTCAAAGAAGTGGCAGTGAAGGTTCAAGAGAAAAAGAAAGCATTCAGGAAGTACAAGGAATCACAGAAGGAGCAGGACAGAGAACTGTATCAGTTAAAGCAAAAGGAAGCTGGGAAGGCAGTCAGAACAGCAAAGGCCCAAACCGAGGAAAAGATAGCCAACTCAGTTAAGAAGGGGATAAAACCTTTTATAGGTACATCAGGGAGTAAAGGAAGACCAAGGGAGGGATAGTGAGGCTTAATAAAGGGAGGAGGGTGGGCAGAGGGTGACTGTGAAAAGGCAGAGAGATACTAAACAAATATTTTTGCTCAGTATTTACAAAGGAAGAGGGGGAGGTACCTAAAACAAACAGTAGAAACACTCTGGATACAGAAGTTGATACCAGCCCATTTACAGAAGAAAGGGTTCTGAAAGAACTCTTAAAACTGAAGGTGGACAAAGCAATGAGGCCTGATGGGATTCATCCCAGAATTCTAAAAGAACTAAGGGTAGAACTAGTGACACCACTGACTACCCTCTTTAACAAATCATGGGAGGGTGACCAAAGTAATAGATCAGGGAGGGGCTGTGGACTTGGCCTACCTAGACTTTAGCAAGGCATTTGACACAGTCCCACACAAAAGATTAATATACAAGTTAGCCAGCCTGGGAGTGGGTCCCAAGATGACAGCCAGGGTAAAGAATTGGCTGGAGAATAGGACACAGAGTAATAGTAAATGGAGTCCACTCTGAAGAAAGGGGGGTTACTAGTGGGCACCGTAGGGTTCAGTATTAGATCGGTCCTCTCAATGTCTTTATGTTTACATTGCAGAGGGACTGGAAGGAAAGTATGTCTCTTTGCAGATGACACAAAGATCTGCAACAGAGCTGATGCACAAGGTGGGTTAGAAAGGATGAGAAGGGACTTGGCAAGGTTAGAGGAATGGTCAAATGTATGGCAGCTTAGATTCAATGCTAAGAAGTTCAAGGTAATGCACCTGGGAAACAAAAACCCAGGGGAAGAGTACACAATGGGGGGGTGAGATACTAACAACAACAAAAATGGAAAGGGACCTGGGGTGATCATATCAGATGACCTAAAGGTGGGCAAGCAATGTGAGAGGGCAGCAAGGAGGGCTGGGGGATACTGGGATGCAGGAAGAGGCATCACCAGTAGAAAATAGTTATTATCCCTCTGTACAGACAGCTGGTGAGACCCCATCTGGAGTACTGTCTGCAGTTCTGGAGACCCAATCTCCACAAAGACATAGACAGGATGGAAGCTGTCCAGAGGAGAGCAACTAAATGGAGCAGGGTCTGCACCGAAGACATATGAAGAGAGACTTAAGGAGCTTAATATGTATAGCCTCGAGGAAAGGAGGGAGAGGGGACATGATAGAAACTTTCAAGTACCTCAAGGAATCAACAAAGTCCAAGAGGGTAGCATCTTTCAAAAAAAGAGGTGTGCAAGAACAAGGGGGCACAATTTGAAGATGGGGGGGCGGCTCAGAGGTAATTTAAGGAAGTATTTTTTCACAGAGAGGGTTGTGGATGCATGGAACGGCCTTCCGAAGGAGGTTGTGGAGTCAAAAACAATGGCGGAATTCAAGCATGCATGGGACAGTCATAAGGCAATTCTAGGGGGTGGGGGTAGGAATTAGGCTGCTGGTTAACTAGGATCTGCAGCTTATCCACTAGATAAAGAAATGGGCAGACTAGGTGGGCCAAGCGGTCCTTATCTGCCGTCAAATTCTATGTTTCTATGTTTCTACAGACATATCAGCCTGCCTGCTGTTATATGCAAAACTGTGGAATCCTCTGTATGGGAACAATAACTCGGGAACTAAATGGGCTGTTGTACAGACACAAAGCGCAGCATGGCTTCACTAGTGGGTGTCTATGCCTAACTTATTAACTATATACAAACTGTTATAAAAAGCTTGGATGAGAGAACGTCAGCCCATGTTTGTTTGGCTTTCAGTAAAGCATTCCATAAAGTATCACATGGGAAATTGCTTAAAGGGAACCATTCATGTACAGTGGCTGGCATAGTTTGAAAGTCTGAGACAACCTTTTTTAAATGCAGAATTGGGCTCACTAGTAGCCGGAAGTGCTACAGAGATACAGATGACAGAGTCTGTTCAATATTAACACTACTATGCAGACATTTGTGTAACACTGTGATCTCATCGAGGAGCATGCTATACTAGACTCAATATAGTTGGGTACAGCTTGTTCCACGATGACATCACACTGTTAAAATGGCAGCAATGTGGTGTTAACGTTGAACAGACAGTTGTCTACATCTCTGGAATGCTTCCAGTTACAGATGAGCCCAATACCTCGTTTAAAAGAGATTTCATGGGCTTTCAAACTATGATGGTGAACTTCTGGTGACGTCATGAACCAGGCAGCAGCCTGAGACAAGAGGCTCCCGAGGAGATCGAAATTCTTGCCTCCTAATTACTACTTTAATGACACAAGAAGCTAATCAAACTCAACAGGAGGCTGTAACATGCCAAAAAAATGAGGAGACACAAACCGCCAAGATGAGGAAGGATCGCAGGCGAAGATTCGGAGAGTGGGGGATCCAGGGCCTCGTCAGCCTCCCGCCATAGCTCTGTACACAGTGATCGAGTCCCTCACACAATCCTACAAAGGCAAATGGCACAAGTATTAAATGAACTCCGTGATTTCTGAAAGGAAATGAGATGAACTGCCACCGCACTCAGAACCGACATCGGTAAATTGGAGAAGAGACTTGAGGCTAGTGAGGCCCAAGCCACATCCACAGACCAGCGTGTGGATGAAGCGGAGTGGGCCCTGACCCAACTACATCGCGAACTAAAAACACTACAAGACCGAGCAGAAGACGCTGAGAGCAGGAATTGCCGAAACAATATTTGGCTGTCGGGGATCCCAGAGAATACAGAAGGTCCAGAAAGGATACCCTTCATCAAAAAACCCTGCAGGAAATCCTACCGCTGCCAGAAACTCTGTCGCTCGAGATACAGCGTCCGCACCATACCCTGGGCCCAAAACCTAGACCAGGAGCTCGCCCCAGAATTACACTAATCAAATTTCTGAGACATCAAGATAAAGAAACAGTACTGCACACAGCATGGGAGAACGGTACAGTACTCTTCAACGGCCAGAGAGTGTTCTTCGATAACGATTATGCACCAGAAGTGATGGCACACCAGCGGGCTTACATCCCGATCATGAGAGCTTTGAAGACTGCAGGAATATGTTTCAGGACCCCCTACCCAGCCAAAATGATGATTTTCTTTCAGGAGGGCCCGCTTAGCTCCAACAATGCAACAGCAACAGTAGCCGAATTGAAGACACGGAAGATAGAAATCCCCCAGCAGCGTACTACTCCAGGAGCATCGTTAGCAGCTAAATTATCTCAGAAGGCCTGGAGCAACACCTCGAAGGATGCCAGACGCAGGCAAGGAGCAGAGACAATACAAAAGATCGTGGTTTCATTAAAGGCCAAACAGCAGTCCACGGAGGCAGGCAGGGAAGGTGCCCCAGCACCAAACGACTGAACAACCACAAGTATAAGGGAGTAGACACAGGAATTGTCATTTAGAACTCCTTTGAGAACTGATTTAGCTCCAATAACACTATGAACTTACGGCACTGTCTGTTTCTCTATGTTTCGGTGGGGGGGCTGGATAAATGAGAAACGAGAACTGAATACCTGATTAAGTGCTAGAATAATAGAACCCATGATATTGAAAGTTCTATATGTCGGAAAAGGGGGGGGATGGGAGACTGCTAATTCCAAAGATAGAATTGATTTTGATTTTTAACCAAGAGGAAGGAGATGGCATGGTGGGAGGTACACCCAAGGGAGTAAGCGGTGTCACGAGGCAATGAAAGGAGGTTAGTTGGACCAGACCTCTACACGGTTCCCTAATTTAAAACAATTGGACCCTATTCTGGAGGGTGTCCAGGCGACCACCAGTGGAACCCTTAGATCCCCTAATCCCCAATGTTGAAAGTACTTTAAGGGTAATGCGTGTGGGAGCACGGAGGGGGGAAATAGACCACGTTAAGTAACAGGGACTGCAGACACTACATTGCGGCTTAGTTAATATGAAAGGCGGGAAGGGGGGGGCGAGCAACTGAAGGATCTCCTGCAATCTGCTGAATATGGAGGGGGGGGATCAGCACATGCAACAATCACTGGGGGGGGCCCAAATAAGTACAGGAAAGGAGGAGTGGAGATGAATTATGGGACCCCCCAGAAATGTGATGAACCTAACCAGAGGATGTTAATGCCGATGGTAGACTCAACCGCATCAAAGGAAGAGGAGATGACACAATGGGGAAGTAGACCCAAGAGAGTAAGCATACCATGAGAGATAACATGAGTGGTTCCCTGTGCATTGTGCAGGGTGCACTACCCCTTTCAGAGGTTGCAGGATTGTGAGGGAATTGGTAACTCCCTGCTTTCAACATCCTGCAATATGTTGGATGGAGCAGTATAAGGTTGCTCCCTAAATATGGGGTAACTGATAATACCCTTTAGAGTTGTATCTGTCCCCCTCCCTTACGTTTCCTGATGGGTTGATCGCTTGCGTGGTAGAATAGATTGTGATGCTGCTAACCGGTAGAGCGGCTAGCCTTCTGTGGAAGCGTTTAAACACCAACACTACGTGATCTCCCGATCCTCTATTTTGTAGTCGAGGTAACTGCCATCACCACGCATGTATAAGTATTGCCGCTCTCCGTCTTCACTGCGTGTATGTGACAATTAACATTGCGCACATGTGTAGACATCCAATGTGGAGCTAAGAAGGTGGAAGGGCTGGAAAGAGTTGGGAGGTGAATGGGGAAGGGGTCCAAAATGACGAGGAGTCAATGCGTGGAAACGGACATTGCCCTGGAAACATGGATACCTCCTCATGGCATCGGTCGGTCGGTAGGATAAAGTGAGCCTCCGTTGACTGGCGCATGGGAATGCCAGTCTCAGCGGGATAAGTACAGCTGACCCAGATTTGCTCCTGAGCATTCTGTTACAGTGCTGTGCCTCTTTGTCCTGCAGATACTCTATACTACGTGTAGAGAACGTGTCGGAGCGGGTTAAATGTTCGAGAGCTCGATGGTGTGCTCAGCTTCTTAAGGGGAGTGCACTGCGAAAGGAACTGAGCGAGGATTGGTTTTGGTAGCAGGACTCCCAGCCGACACTGCTTGCCATGAGGCAACGAGGGGAGGGCAGGTGGAGCCGACCTCTTGCCGATCCCCTCAGCTAATGCAAGCGGACCCTACTCTGGGGGTGTCCAGGTGACCACCAGTGGACCCATAACCTTCGATGACAAAAATATCTTAAAGGTAATGCACATGGGATCACGGAGAGGGGAACTTGACCCCACTAAGCAATACTGACTGCAGGCTCTGAGCTGCAGATAAAACAAAATTGAGGATGAGGGGGAGAAAATTCCCTTAAAAAATAGGGGGAATGAAGGTAAAAGAAGGAGCCCAGATATTGCTACTAGTACATGCCCTGGCTCGCTGTCCCCTAAATCCCAAGAGTTGGAGCGGCGATTGAGAGACTGTGAACCTAGAACCCAATATTACCACTTCTCAGATCAAAGAAACCTCTAGGTTAATGTGGGCATCCTCTAAAAACGCCCATGGTCTCATATGAAAGAAGGAGACCTGTTCGTAGACATTACCTACCCTAATTACCCTTTCCCAGTGGGCTTATTGAAGGCCCAGAGTCTCAAATACGTAAGAGACTCACGATAAGAAGTTTACTTTTTGTTGGAAGCACCAGTTTAATAATAATTAGTGAGAAGATCATGTTGGCCATCTCGCTAATTCATATTTATTTGATGTTAGTAAGTGTTAAATGTCAGACATGTTGGTTATGTTACTGTTATTGTGTGAGTTATGTTTATAGGAAAGTCATCAGTCTCGCAGATATACCCATGCAAAAAACTAAAGCGGTTAAGACATGGAAGGATGTTCTAGTGGCACCGACAGGTTAGGTAGTACTCAAAACCAAGAACTAGTAAAATGCAATTCCCTAAAGTGAAACTGTTATCCCTGAACATTAATGGCCTAAGCTCCCCGATTAAACGCTCAAAGGTACCAACATATGATATCTCCAAGAAACCCATTTGAATAATAAGGAACACGATAAGCTGGCCAAGCTCAGCAGAGGACAAGTCTTTTACTCATCTAGTAAAGAAGGTAGGCGTAGAGGTGTAGCTATAATAGTCGCACCTCATACCCCATTTAAAATGGAATCCAGGTGGGCAGACTCTAAAGGCAGATTGATTATTGTGAGGGGTACAATCAATGATAAACCAGTCACTCTGGCAAGTATTTACCTCCCCCCGGGCCTATCTGTCCCACAGCTAAGATTCCTGCTAGATAAGATAATACGAGAAACTAAAGGAACACTGATGCTAGCTGGGGACTTTAATTTGACCTCAGACCCCACTATAAATGCCACTAGCCGGAAGCCCCCCAAACAAACAAACAATCAGCTACACAAAAATTCTTCCGTAAATTTATAGTAGAGGTTGGATGGTGTGATGCCTGGAGGAAGTTACACCCCCACACGAAAAATTACGCATATTATTTGGCCTCACACCTCACCTATTCACGTATAGACCATACATACACACAAGTGGAAAATTTAGGAAATCTGCAAGATATGCAATTGGGGAACATTTCCCTCTCTGACCATGCCCCACTGATCTCCACCTGGAATATAGGCCTACGGGTGAGGAACACCAGATGGAGACTGAATCCATTTTATCTGCGAATGAAACACTTCTGGGAATTTCTCACACAAAAAATAGCGGAGATTAAAAAAAGACAACCCCCCAGCAGATTCATCCCTAGCAACACACTGAAATACTATCAAGGTGGTACTCCGGGGCCACATCATAAAGTATACTACAGAGCTGAGTAAGCAACAAAAAGCACATAGGGCCAGACTAGAAGAATCACTCCATTTTCTTCAAATGGCTCATAAACAAGGCAACGCTTCATTACTACCCATGCTGCAACAAACAAAGCAAGAATTAGATCAGTTGATGTAAACACAAACAGAGATTGCACTAACCTTGTTAAAACAGAAATATTACGAGGTAGGTCCCCGAGCCAATCGACTTCTAGCCCATCAGATCCGAAAACAAAGGAAAGCAGCTACAATTACCTCTATTTGCTACCCAAACCAGGGTAAACCTCTAACTAAAGTACAAGAAATGACAGATGCTTTTGCAGCACATTATTCTACTCTTTACACCCCCAAATACACCCCACCCCAGCAACAAATAAAGGACTACCTATAAATAATCACTTTACCCTACATAACGGAACCCCAGAAGGAAACCCTGACTGCCCTAATCACTTTGGGCGAAATAGTCAACACCATAGCCAGTGCCAAATCACAGAACTCACTAGGACCCGATGGGTATGGCTCGGATTTCTACAAGGTGACCAAAGCACAATTATACCATGGACCTCGGACACCGACCAATGAAAATGGCAGGCTGGTACCTTACCTCCGTTGTAAATCCTCTGATAATCACCGCAAAAGGTGCCAGCCAGTCGCATCTCATTAACAACTAAAAAAAAAAATTTAAAATCATTCCGAGCTGCCATCTTCGTTTCCTCGCTAAGTGCAAATCAGCACGGCACCCTCCCAGCCTCTTCCCCCAGCTCACAAAACATTGTTTTAAAAACTGCCTGAGCAAACACAAATTCCAAGCTCGAATATCTCCTATAAAAACCTGGCAAACCTTTTCAAAATGTTCCTGTAATGCCCGCCCTCCGAATTCCATCGCTGTTGCTGCACTACAAGTATGCTTCCGCCTCCCAGCTCCTCGCGTATACCCTACAGTTACGGAAAAAAAATTAAAAATAAATACATCATTCAAGCTGATTGCCCCAGCCAAAATAAAATAAATATGTCGGTCTGTTCCTGAAACCGAACCGAGCAGCACTCGAGTCGCAGGGCACTTACTATAACAAACTGCTCCTACGCCTCCGTCCCTCGCCTGCTGGCACTGCGCTTAATCCAACAGCTGGTCACCCGACGAAAAGGTAACCGTCACCAGCAGTACAAAACTCAAACTCCGCAGTCCTCCTGATACCAGCTTGGCCAGGACTATTTTTTTTTACTGTGCAAGGTTATTTGTAATAAAAACCGCCTTATATTTTTCTTTTTTAAAAGATGCTTTTTTTTTTAATCAATTAAATATTTCACTGATGGCATAATAGCAATAAGCCACTTGGAGGATGTGGGTTATCGGGGATTTACCACGGCTGGTGAGGATTTACCCACTCGGCTGCGCCTCGGGGGCAAACCACGCCAGCCGTGGTAAATCCCCTGATAACCCACACCCCCTCATGGCTTATTGCTTAAATAACCCCCACACTCCTAAGGCTATTTAACTCAATATTGGAGGGCGACCCACCTCCCTCATCCTGGTCCTATGCAACCATCTCAGTAATACCCAATATAAATAAAACCCCACAATTTTGTGAAATCATACAGACCCATATCGGTACTAAATCAAGACTATACAATGTTTATGAGTATACTAGCAGAACAGAATAGACCAGTTCCTCCCTCTACTAATACACAAAGACCAAACAGGTTTTGTGAAATCTCGTACCACTACGGATAATATAAAGCAGACCCTCCACCTGGTACACCAAATGAACAAATCTAAGACCCCCTCAGTCCTGGTGAGCCTAGACGCCGAAAAGGCATTTGACAGGGTCGCATGGCCATTCCTATATTTAACACTCCAAAAATTAGGCTTCCCCCTGTCCATTATTAAAGTCCTCCAAGACATATACGCTGCCCCACAAGCATGTGTGAAAGTAGATAGACACCATTCTAGCTATTTCCACCTATACAGAGGAACCAGGCAAGGTTGCCCACTGTCCACACTTCTATTTGCAATTTTCGTAGAACCACTTGCACAACAAATTTGGGAATCCCAAAACATAGAAGGAATTACCATAGGAAAAACTGAGCATTGCATAGCATCGTATGCAGATGATATTCTACTTTACCTCAAAAACCCTGACAGATCCAGTCAGGCAGTAAAACAAATATTAGATAACTTTGGTCAGGTAGCAGGATATAGACTAAACCTAAATAAAACTGAGACCCTCACATTTCATTACACCCCTCCTTATAGACCCAAAACATTATCCCTGGGAGATGGAACCTATAAAAAATGAAATATTTAGGTATTCAACTAACACACACCCCTGCAAATAGCTTTAAATGCAATCATGCCCTGTTCACAGCACAGCTAAGAGCAGACCTTAACTATTGGGCAACACTGCCCCTAAACCATACAAGGAGGATAGATCTGGTCAGAATGGTGGTACTTCCACAGGCGCTGTACCTGTTCCAAAATATTCCTATTTTTATTCCACCAAAAACTTTGAGTATGGGATCAGTTGATATCCAAATTCATATGGGCAAACAGAAAACCCCGTGTCCGCCTCAAAATCTTGACCCTTCCTCGCCAGGAAGGAGGACTAGCACTCCCAGACCTACAATTATGTCAGCAGGCAGCAACTCTAACACAAATAATGGCTTGGCAAAATAAGACATCTAACCCACATTGGTTAGAGATAGAAAGAGACCCTATAAAGGACCACACCTACTTTCAAATATTATACAAACTGACACCAAAGCCAACGGTGAATCAACCCCTAAACCCATGGCTTAAAACACAATTTAAAACCTGGCGAACTATCAAGAAAACCCAACGCCTGACCACCTTTCAAACCCTTACTTGCCCCATCACAGGCCTAGGTGATTTCCCTCCAAATACTTTGGATGATGGGTTCCAAGGTTGGGAAAGGGTTGATTTAAAGTACAACACTGCAGGTCATATTTCAGGGAAGCATCAGATCATTTGCAGAAATTCAAAGTAAATACCCTTTGCCACACCGAGACTTCTACCGGTATTTGCAGCTATGTCACTATATTGAAAATCTCCCAAAAGAACTTTGGATACCTGAGCAGTATCCAGCTCTGGTTCAGGGCCAGATACAATTTAATAATATCCAACAACAGGAACATTTAGTTTCATCTTACTACCACCTCCTGAACTCTCAGGGAAAATTCCTAACAGAAGGGATACGCCAACAGTGGACTCAAGAATCTGGCTATACGGTTACTCCAGAGACCTGGCAACTAGCTTGCTGCTATGCTGCACGAGTAAAAAGCTCACATCAGTGGCGCAAATTTGCGTGGAAAAACCTAATAAGGTTTTTCAGGACCCCCAATTACTAATCATTATGCCTGCACCAACATAGCAACGTGCTGGTGCACATGTGGTGAAACTAAAGCAAATCACACACACATCATGTTGACATGTCCACATCTCAAACCGTTTTTTCTCAAACCTCCAGACACAGCTACAGGAGATATTTGACCCCCAACTTCAGTTAACAATGGAGATGTTCCTCTTCTTCAACTTCCCCAAAACACTGAGAAGCCTGAATACTAGACACTTTCTTCTTCTGTTTATTACAGCAGCAAAGAAGGCAATAACAACACTGTGGCTAACAAATAAGACCCCAACGATACAGGACTGGTGGGACATCACAAAGCAGGTATACACCATGGACAGAACAACACAAAACTTAAATGAGCAAGGAGAGAACTTTACGACAAGATGGGCTTGATGGCAAATATACTATATGTTAAAGGACTGCACTTTTGTTCCCTAGAATGAAAAGATATCCCACTAATGGAGAGATAGATGTCACTATACTGAGAATAAGGGGAGGGGACGCTCACAGGCCAATCATCCTATAATATGGAACTTTAGAAATAATAGGTCTACCCCCATTAATAAACGCAAAGGGGGGTTGCTAGTTTTAAAAAAAGTGACTGGAACAGAACATCACTAACCTAAAGAGACAGCACCCAAATCCAGAAGAAGCAAGTAGACAGAACAACCCTTCCTTGCAGAGATAGAACAGTTACAGATAAGAAAATGGCTTAGATAGCCAGATAGAATATAAGGAGTGTTGAATTAAACTGGCCTTATAGAAGTCAGGGATACATATAGAAGAACTATTTAAATCCAAGAAATTATATGTTACTAAAAAAGGGGAACATATACCTTTTAAAAGTACACTGACCTTTTATCTAAAGAATGAAATGAGTAATGTGGAATATGTATGTTAAACTATTTATTAACCTATATATCTGTATGAGCAAACTGTAAAAAGAAGATCAACTAAATATGATCTGATGACTTATTGTGTATATATGTTGGAAAAGCACAATAAAAGTGAAATTCATAAAAAAAAAAAAAAAACACTATGATGGCTGCTTGGCAGGAATGTGTCCCTTTAAGAGACTTGACAGCATGAGGATCAACAAAGATAACCAACCAGATCCAAAGACAGTTATCAAAAAGACAGCAGAGGGTAAGAATAAATGGTCTTAAATCAGATTAGGGAAATAAGATGAGCGGAGTGTCACAGGGATCTGTGCTTAGTCCACTATTGTTCCCCATTTATATCAAGGAACTGAAAAATGGAGTACAATACTTTTTTAATCTGCAATAAATAAATATGATTTTCAATAAAGATAACAGTTCTTCTAACATCAAATAAAATAAATACTCCATTAAATCATTAAGTACAGTATTATCGAATGAATAATTACAACACATGTGAAGGCTAACCTTATGATCATCATTCAGATACTCCCATTCGTAGATTCATACTGATGTTCCTACAAAAGCCAAGCTCAAGACCTAGGATAAAACTAGAATAATAAAATATAAGTTACAGATGAGTGAAATGAGAAGTGTTGAAGATGAGTAAGCAATAGGACATGGTTGGGTGCTGGTAGTACTGAGACAGGAAGCACCACAGAGGATCGATGGCAACAGCACTGACATCCTCCCACAGTGACACTGCGGACCCAACTCAAAATACCCCGACGTGCAGCAGCCAGACAGACTGATCCACGACCCTTGGCATCACACATCCCGATTGACACTGCCATAACCAGCCACACAACGACACACCACAGAACAATCACCAACGAGAGCGAGCCGCCAAGAGCACAGCCCCCCCCCACCCCCGACAATGCAATGACACCGTTTGGATATGCCAACCAACTGCAAACCATGGACAACGGTTCTGGCTGCTATGCAGGTATCGACTGGCACAGTGTCACGTTCTGCCTAATTGTTGCCGTGCGTATATGACCATCTGCAGGCTGCATAAATCCCTCCCTTACCCTACCTGTTTACAACCTCCCATGTTCACCCTTTTCACCTATCCCTTCCCCATTTCCACATTCCTTATCATCCTCAACTCCTTCTTCTTCTTCCCTTTTCCTTTGAGCCCTCTGTCCTGTTCAATGCATCCTGCTGGTAGACGTCAAGTGCCAATGGTTCGTGCTTGTCCCTATATGGACATTGAGCACTGTTCACTGTGGGGTGTGACGCCGTGGACTGCAGGGCGCTGTTGCGGTCGGGTTGTGCGTGTCGCTGTGGTGGGGTCAGTGCAGGGGTGCTGTTCTCACTTATACGCTTCCCTAAGATACTGTACACCCTTGTATGTAGTGAGGCACGAGGCGGCAGGCCGAGTGCCTTCAGCCCCTGGGTGTGCAGGTATCTCAGTAATACCAAAACCCAGCCGTGTCTTACTGCACCTATAAAATGTTTTTGTTTTTTTTGTGTGTGTGTGTGTTTTTTTTTAATGGGTTTATTAAAATACAAATTTTATAACACGTTAAATGTAAAACAAATGTGTGTTTTTTTTTTTTTCCATAAAGTAATCTGTGCACCTACTGGGCCTACGGTGAATTTAATGCTTTTCCATAGGTCTTTTGATCTACTATAGATTCTTTACTTGTAGTTTTGCAGTTCCCCTTGCTACACACACACACACACACACACACACACACACACACACCATTTGTTAAAAAAGTAAAATACAAACAATAGAGATAATTAGTATGTGACATTTATTTGGCTTTCCAATTGTTTTTTTACTCCATGGCCAGTTTTTATATGCTTCCAGTGAAAGAAAAAGAGAGTGTGAGGTCTACAAGAAATGGGGAGATCCTCAGAGGTGCAAGCACTCATCTAACAGTACTTGTGAGCTCTGGGATCTGGTGTTCAATGGTAACTACAAAAAAAAAAAAAAAAAAGGTTTGCTGCAACACCACTAAGAGATGCCGGAGTCACTGATGACTGTCAGAGGCAGAAGGGTGCTTTAAACTTTACACTTTTGGCAAATCTCTTCTAATTATGTGGTGCGGTGCCATTACCACTGCACCCCCCCCCCAGCCGCTGACACGCCCACTCGCTCAACTGTCCAATAATGGCAAAGTGTGGAAAACACTGAGCAGTCTCTATACAGAACAAGCATGTCATATTTAAATCAAAACTGTTAATGTTTTATAGTTGGTTACACTGAGAGTGAAAGGCTGACAAAGAGAGAGAGTGCGAGCTAGCAAGAAGACAGGCTACCTGGACATACGGTTCAGGTCAGGAAGTGATTCTTTTGCGTGGTAGTGAGAGACCTGGAAAGTGTTCATGCACACCAATTCGTGGAAATGTATTTTTTATAATATTATGAATTCTCTCCCAAGCCACAGTGGTGTGTGTGTGTGTCTGTGGAGTATGTGGTCACATAGCAAAATAAACACAGCAGCACACTAACAGAGCAAGTTTGTTCTATTCCAGTAATGTAACTAAGAAAGAGGGTGTAACAGAGAGTGTGAGGTAAAGGGAGAGGCAGTGAAATTCTGCACTCCCCAGCATCTTAGTTTTTGTTTGATTTTTCTTTGTTTGTGGTTTTTTTGGGGCGGTATGTTTATAACAGGAGATTCCAAGTCAGAGTGGGTTCAAGCGGGAAGAAGAATATGCAGTCACACGGCAGAATGAACACAGCAGCACACTAATGGAATGAGTTCAATGGCAAGATAGGCTGATCTGTTGTGGTGTTTAAAAAAAAAATTAATTAATTAATGGGTAAGTCAGTTACAGTTCCTATGTAAAAATAAAATAAATGCTGCATTACTATTCATCGTTATGGGGCGCGGTTGACGGACTGTATTATTTTACACTGAGGGACTGGCCGGAGTTCAGGTCAGCTAAGAAAAAAGTAAAAACAACACAGATAACTACTTGAAGGTAAAATGTGAATAAGTTGTCTTGTGGGGTATAGCTAGATTCTTGTGGTGAAGTTGGGGGGGCATAACTTATGGCACTTGATTGTTTTGTATTTTATGTTTTTCTCTTTAGTGAATGAGAAAAAAATGTCTGTCAGGCATTATTTTAAAATTCTATGCTTGCTTAGTGATTTCTGGTAAGGCTAAACACCAGGATGACCGTGGGCATTAATGCACAGTCAGGTGACTGATTCTATCCAATCAGGATTTGAGGATTTCAGTGTCCATTTCATGAAATGAGGATAGCATTGTGAACTAAAGAGAGAAACAAAAGAAACATTTATAATATTTTTTTTTGCTACAGGATAAAGGTCTTTCGTGGACTTTGTGGTTCTCATTTACTAGCAGGTATCAATTGTTAATTTTGAAGTGATGCAGAATAGTGTCATATTTTATTTTAAGTCTTTGATTTGTAGCTCAAATATTGTAAGAAATCTGTTCTACCTTTAGAAATTCATTCAATTCCATTCACTATTCTTTAATGGTTAAGGCACTTTCTTGAATCCAGTATCTTAAAATTACCCTAATGGCCAAAATGCAAAATAAATTATTTTAACTGCTATTATGATTCCCTAAAACACAATCCAAGTAGGATTAGTAGTAAATGGTGTGAAATTTAATGCTGTATACTGTATTGTTCTCGGTCATTCCAAAGTTTTGTAATCATTGGACAGCCCCAAAGAAAAAAAATTACTTCCCATAGTAATGTTTTTTCTTCTAATGGAGTCTTGTATTCTGACAATTTGCGGTAAGCCTCTGCACTTGAACTGCTCCGGAGAGGAAAAGGTTAACTCTATGCCAAGGCATAGAACGTTGCGCCCGAGCTCGGTTTTCAAACCTCTGTCCCTGGTATACTTCAGTGTAACCGTCAGATTCTTACAAGCACTAATACTGACTCATAGAATACAAATTGTTTTCGCAAAAACCTTTTACAAGCCAAAGGCAACAACAAATGGGGTCCGAAAGACTCGGGTCAAGAACCCCCTCCCCCAACAAAAAAAAAAAAAGAAGACTTATGTAGATAGCGATAATAACTAAACACTAATAGAACAAGAGAACCCAATCTAAGCAGAATGGGATCCAAAAGGTACACCTCTGGGGTGCAACACTGCACCTGCCAACCCACAACCCAAAACACAGAGGTTCTGAGAGGGGAGGCAGGGTGGGAGGTCAGAATACAGTAAGACTCCACTAGAAGAAACATAATTACTAAGGTGAGTAATTTTTTCTTCAAACAACATGAAGTCTTGCTGTATTCTGACAATCTGCAGACTACCAAGCAGTACCTCCATGGAGGAGAGAACTATAGAACCTACTTAGGAAAGAGGCTCTGCAGTGCCAATCCTAGCATCACTTCTGGCTTGGGTATCCAGACAATAATGCTTGGTGAATGTGTGAACAGTTTTCCACGTGGTTGCTTTACGGATTTCCGGGAGGGGAATATCCCTAGCTGCTGCCAAGGAGGCGGCAGTACCCCTGGTAGAGTGTGCCCTCAGGCCCAATTTAATATAACAGAACTGGATACAAGAAACAATCAATCTGGCAATAGTTCTCTTAGTGGCAGGTTTACCCTTGCCCACCAAACCATAAGTGAGAAACAACTGAGAACAGCCACCTCTATGGACCTTGGTATGGTCAATATAATAATTCAGTGCCCTTTTTACATCCAGACTGTGCAACCTTCGCTCACCTGAAGAACAGTGGTCAGTAAAAAACACAAGCAGAAACATGGTCTGGTTAAGATGGAAATCTGACACCACTTTGGGGAGAAATGTTCTATTTGTCCCGAGGACCACCTTATCTCTGTGGAAGGAAATAAAGTCAGGTTCCACTGACAAAGCCTGTAACTCACTGATCCTCCTGGCGGAAGTAATGGCTACCAGGAATACAGTCTTCCAAGTCAAGCACTTTAGCTCTGCTGAAGACAAAGGCTCGAAGGGAGGCTGCATAAACTGTGCAATACAGATATTCAGATCCCAAGCGGGAGATGGTTCCCTAAAGGGAGGATTAAGATGAAACAGACCCTTGAAAAACTTACTGAACACAGGGTGAGAAGCTAGGGAAGATCCCTTCCCTGCTGAAAGGAAAGTACAGACAGCAGCTAGGTGAACCTTAAGAGCAGCAAGCCTGAAGCCTAAAGTGCTGAAATGGACTAAATAGTCCAATGCTGTGGAAATACCAGCAGAATCTGGCTGTATATTCCTCTGAGAACACCAAATGCTAAACCTCTTCCACTTAGAGTTATACTTTTTTCTGGTGGAAAGTTTCCTAGAAATCTTCAGAGTATCCAAAACAAGCCGGCCCGGTGGCGCTGAGGGTTGAGGCGCTGGACGCCACACCTCATGCTACGCCGGCGACCCAGGTTCGGGAACAGACCCAGGTCATCAGGGGTCGACTGGGGAGGGAGGACGAGCCGCTCCAACGGATGCTCTCCCCTGGAGTGGGATGCCAGGGGCTGGAGTGCCTGATATCCTGAGAGGGTCGGTGGATGCCAGACTCTCAGTGGCTCGCAGCTCTGTCACCGAGCCGGGAGGGGGACGCTGCTAGGCGCTTGAGAGGAGCATGCGTCAGCATGCAGACCTCTGCATCAAGCGCCTCAGAGGGCGGGTTAAGGGGAATACTCTGGAGGAAAATGCCTCCGATCGCCCTAGATGAAGTCCTCGAGCTGCACCACCTCCGACCAGGGCAGACCCCAATGTGCAGCTGCCGAGGGGAAAGGGGATAGGGAGACCCTCTCCTCGCCCTATCCGGGGGGTAATCTGGGCCATCAAAAAGGCCCCCAATGGCAGTGTGGCACTCTAGGGGCAGACCAAGCTGGTCGGCAGAGGTTGGAAGGTTGCCACTCCTTGCAGGACGGAAGGAGTGGTGATTGGAAGGGACAGCAGGAGTGGATAAAAAATAAGTAGAAAAAAAAAAAGAATATCCAAAACACCATGTGAAAGATGCAATCCTGCATACTCTAACTCTTCAAGAGCCAAGCTTTGAGTCAGAGACTGGAGACTGGGATACCAAATCTTCCCCTGGAAGGAAGACAGGAGGTCGTGCATCCTGGGAAGGCAGACAGGGATTGTTACTGTCAAGGACAGCAACAGAGGGTACCATGGTTGCCTGGCCCAATACGGAGCCACCAGGATTACTGTGCAGGGTTGAGACCTAATCTTGATCAGTACTCTGAATATCAGAGGGAAATGAGGGACGGCATAAAAAAACTGTTTGTCCAATCCAACAGGAAAGCATCCTGAGGAACACACCCCAGAATTGGGGGTCTTGAACAGAACAAAGGAAGCTGATGATTGTTTGGGGCTGCAAAGAGATCAATCTCTGGAGTGCCCCATCCGAAAAATGATCTGCAGGATCTGACGGTACATGATGACCCTGAGAGATCCTGCCGAGGTCATCTGCTAGCACATTGTCTTTCCCCGGTAGATGCACTGCTACCAGGAAGGTCTGAAGGGAGTACGCCAACGACCATATCTTCATGGCTTCTGTGCACAAGGCCGTGGATAGAGTGCCTCCCTGCATGTTTATGTACCACATGGTAGTGGTGGTGTTGTCCATCCAGACCTGCACCACTTTCCCCTGAAGTGAGGTCGAGAATACTTGAAGGGCCAGAAGCATAGCCCTGAGTTCCAGGAGATTTATGTGGAGAAGAGACTCCTGCTGAGACCAAGTGCCCTGTGCAGTGAGGTTCCCCAAATGAGCTCCCCAACCCATGAGGTATGCATCTGTTGTGAGAACAACTGAAGGGACCTGGGGAAGGAAGGAAGGGAACTCCCTGTCTGAGGTTTTCCTTGTCCAACCACCACTGGAGAGTCTGAGTCACTGGAATCAATTTGGTTAGTGGATCCCTTCTTTGGGACCAAAAAGACCCGAGGTGAAACTGAATGTCCCTCATTTTTATTTATTTATTTACGTTTTTGGTAACCAGGTAAGTGCGCTGATCCAGTGGACCATTTTCAGTCACGACCTGGGCCACAAGGTGGCGGTACATGGATACAAGCAGTAGATATAATATATAATTTACATATACTGTACAAGCATCAACAGATAACAAATAGACAAAAGCTTACTTGTGGTAAACAAACAATGGTAAGTGAGGTACCATAGGGATACCGGCAGCAGTACAATGGGAGAAAAGTTACAGATTCACAAGGAGTAGTTTAACATAACAGACTTATCAATATCTAGTCTAGGTAACACGCCTGTCCTGAGAAAGACAGCAGGTTGACCTGAGAGCTTGTGGTAAAATTAGGCCATGGCTTCCAGACAGTGTGCTGAGTCTAGGCACTGAGGGAGCACAGTCTGAGTAAACTGGAGAGCAGGGTAATTAGTGTTATGTCCCACTAAGTCTTGGTGTAACCTTGAGCCATGGCCTGGACCAGGTACATAGATGTGGGAGGAGGTCTCACAGGTAGGTTTGAGAGGCAGTATGAGAGTCAAGTGAGTGGGTTAGTGCTTTAGGATAAAGGTGCGGGGGGAGAGTAGGATGGGCAGAAAGCCTGACCGTGGTAGGATTATAGTGGTTTTCGGTTCCGCGCCTGGCCTGTGTACTGCAGGTAAAGTCTATCATTAACCAGGCCTTAGGGTTAGATTTGAATGATGCATGTGATGTAGATGTATGAACAGGCACGGAAAACGATTCCAGAGAGGGGGCAGAGACAGAGAAGGCCTTACTGCCCATTACTGTAGAGACACGGGGAATTTCCAAGGATTGGATGGAGGATGCCCTAAGTGGCCTCGTGGACACTCTGTGTATGAGTAGGGGGGCATATGGGGAAAGCTGGTTACTTCTGAGGGCACTGACGACTAGGTAGCCTGCAGTACTGTCAAAGCGTGCCTGGAGAGGGAGCCAACCAAGGGACTGGTAGAGTGTACAGTGATGAGTTAAGGAGGGAGCTTTGAGAGCAAAGTGACAGGTGGCATTGTATGTCATGTTGAGGCAGGAGTGCTGCTTTATGGACACTTGGGAGTAGATAGGGAAGCAGTAGTCAAGGAGTGGGAGGAGGTTTCCCTGTGCAATGGTGAGACAAGCTTCAGATGATAGCAGGTGGTTTGCTCAGTATGCCGTTCCTAGCTTCAGGTTTATCCTATTGATAGTCAGGGTTATGTGATCATTATAGGTGAGTGATGGGTCGAGGGTAACACAGAGATATTTGAAAGAGTTGGCCTGTTCCAGTGGAAGTCCGGCAAGTGTATATACAGTGAGGGAGGAGTTTAACTTAGCCGACTTGTTTAGGAAAGGCTTTGATCTGAAGAGCATGGCCTTAGTCTTTTTCCCATTTACAAGAAGTCTTCTAGATGTGAACCAGTGAACAGCCGCGGCATAGCTGTCGGTGAGAGTGGAGAAGATGGCTTCTAGGGACTTGTTGCTGTGGTATAGGACTAGGTCGTCCGCATAGAGGAGAGTGTTGCAGTTTAGGCTATATACCGGTAGAGCGTTGATAAACATGGAGAAAAGAAGGGGGCCAAGTATTGATCCCTGAGGAACCCCAGTGCTGGTGGCAAGGGAAGCTGAGGATACTTTGCCTACAGGCACGGACTGGGACCTGTTTGTGAGCTAGCTATGAAACCAGGCTGCAGGCCCATGGGCACAACCAAAATGTTGAAGTATGGAGAGGAGAGACGGATGGTCAACAAGGTCAAACGCCTTTGATAAATCAACAAAGACTGAACCCGTGGCCATACTGTGGCCATATTTCTGAGGACATGGTTTAAGAAGGCTGCCAGGGCAGAGGAGGTGCTGTGGTGTTTGTGGAAACCATGTTGAAAAGGACACAGGAGGTTATATTTATTGAGATGTTCAGTTAGTTGGGAATGGACTACTTTCTCAAGTAGTTTGCAGAGGTGTGGTAGCAGGGAGATGGGCTGATAGTTTTCTGGGCAACTGGGGGTCTCCCGCCTTGAAGATGGGAATCACACTTGCATGTGTCAGGCACTGTTGATGTAGACAGGGCAAGGTTAAAAATGTGTGTTAGTGGTTTGACAAGGGCAGGGGAGATGATCCCCAGGAAAGCAGGGTACAGCCTCTCACTTCCAGGGCTGCCGCTAGAAGGGAGGGTTTCCAGAAGTTTTATAATGGTCTTGGGAGTAATGGCCCTGAAATAGAAAAGAGCGGTGGAAGCTTCGGTGTTTGTTGGAGTGGCGGGGCTATTGTTGCTGTTTGGGTTGGAGGGAGGGTGAGGAGGGAGCTTGCTAAGATAAGGGGTCAGGTTGGTAAACATTATTGAGAAGGTCAGCAATGAAAGCAGGGTCATCGATGGTGCCTGCTGGTGAGGCAAGTTGTGTTATTTGCTTACTGGTCTTTGGGTTTAAGGACCCAATTGAGGCCCAGAAACTATGTGGATTCCCCAGGGTATTTTTTTTTTAGCTCTGTGAAGTATTTCTTTTTTAGTGACTTTGCCAGCTGCTTACAGGCATTTCGCAGTTGCCTGTAGGCGTTCCATTTGGAACCTAGCTCCCTGTACCACTGAAGTGAAAGCTGCCACGTAGCCTAGAAGCTGAAGAAAATGCCTGCCTGGCTGAGACACTAGAGGTTTGAAAGAGGCTGCCAGATCTGTGAGGGCCCTCACCCTTGAAAGAGGTAGGAAGGCTTTTGCCTGAATAGTATCCAGCTCTACCCCTATGAAGATGAGCCGCTGGACAGGTTCTAGCACTGAGAAAGACTGAGGATAAAACCTAGAGAATCCAGAAGCATCTGGGTAACAGCCAGAGCTGACTTGACTTGGTCTGAGGACCGGCCTACAATGAACCAGTCGTCCAGATAGGAAAATACAGAAATGCTTCGTCTTCTGAGAAAAACCACTACTACTACTAAGCACTTTGTAAAGACTCTGGGAGCTGAAGTCAGGCCAAAGGACATTGCTCCGAACTGGTAATGACCAGAGGGCAAGTCAAACCTGAGGCACTTTCTGTGGGAGCATCTGATAGGGATGTGAAAATAGGCATTTTTGAGATCCAGAGAAGCTAGCCAGTCTCCTGGTCTCAGAGAGGGGAAGAATAATTCCCAGAGTCGCCATCTTGCACTTTGGTTTTAAAAGATGTTTGTTCAGATATCTTAGGTCTAGGCTGGATTGCCACTCCCCCGTCCTTTTCGGGGTAAGGAAGTAGCTTGAGTACAATCCTTTGCCCCTGTGTACTAGAGGCACATGCTCCACTGCTCTTAGGCATAGCAAGGCAGAAACCTCTGCCTCTAGAGCAGCTGTTTCCTGTGGTGAGGAAGGCTTGAAGGACCCTTGCCCTTATACTTTGGGGAATTTCTTGAAACTGAGAGCAAGTCTTTGGATTACTACCTCCAGGACCCATTTGTCTGTTGTTACAGACTTCCACTACTGGAAGAAGTAAGCCAGCCTGCCCCTCACTGGAACTAAGGAGGCAACCTGGTCTGACACATCAGGGTGTCTGTTTGGCAGGGGTCCTACCTTGAGAAGTGGATGCAGCCCTGTTCATCGGCCCTCTCCCTCTAAAGCACTCCCTCTGCTGAAAAGTAGAGGAAGCCTGAGCCTGATAGAAAGGCCTATGAAAAGGCCTGCCCCTGCCAGCCCTAAACTGCTGCTTTTGAGGAGTGGTCTGCCTTTCCTTGGCCACTGCATTCCTGTATGTGATCCTATACTCGTCCATTTTCTTCATATACTCCTATGTTTGCTCCCCAAACAGAGAGTTCTGAGTGACAGGAAAATCCATAGCCTTAGCCTGGGTATCCTGTGAGAGGCTAGTACATCTGAGCCAGGTAAACCTCCTTAGGGAGACAGACCTGGCCATGACTCTCGAAGACACATCACTCGAGTCTACAGCAGCATGGAACTGAACTTTAGATGCTTCGATGCCATCTGCAGCCACCTGCTCCAGCTCCTTGGCTAGCTGGGGAAGGGCATTCTTGGCTAACTCCAGAACTGTATCCCACCTTGACTTCTGGTATCTAGCCACACAGGCCATATAAAAGGCCTGCCTGAGTCCCAAAGAGGATGCCAAGTACTGTTTTTAGCTCTAGCATCCACCTGCCTAGAATCCTTATCTGAGAAGTGTAAAGCCAAGGGTATGTTAGCTTTGTCACAGGCTGCAGCCTGCACTATCCCAACATGGCTGCAATGGTTATAAAATAATACTGTCCCTGAAGCCGACAGCATATACCTCCTGTCCATCTTTTTATCCACAGGAGGTATGGAAGTGGGGGCCTGTAAAATTTTTTTGAGTCTTTTTCCCCAAAGATTTATAAGGGGGAATGGACAGTCTCTTTCACTTTTTCGGACTGGTTGGTTTGGTTGGAATAGGGCGAAGCGATTGAACAATACTAAATCGCTCTTGCAATCTCCTCAGCTATTGGGATCTGCGGGTTTGGATCCAAACCGGCAGACTTCTTCCTACACTTTGCAGAACCTGATTTCTCTGAATCGGACTTTCTTTTGCTCGAGGAAGTATCGCCCATGTCAGCAGGCACTTCCTCAGGCTCGGTCGGAACCGAACTGGGCTGGCCATCTGATTTTTCAGCCTCCCTTTCCTTAAGTCTAGCTAGTCTCTTTTCTAGTGTGGACTCAGGGAAATTCTTACATATTTGGCAGTCTGTATTGAGGTGGTCAAACCCCAAACGCAGACGAGGTGGGGATCAGCTTTAGCATAAACCTCCCCACACTTGGTGTAGTGTTGAAACCCAGTGAGACTGGTTTTCTTTTTAGGTTTCTCAGACACAGCCACAACTATTAAGTTACCCTTACCAGCGTTCAAGCCAGACAACAACCAAAACTTTCAGCCACCAACCGGTTCAATGGTCATGGAAAAAAATGACATAAAAAGTTAGCTTTTTTTTAGGTTGACAGATACCGGACACCACAGCAAAGCGAGAAACAAACAACAATCAAGAATCAAGTCGGTTCCGAATTGGACCTACTGGAACGAAACCGAGGAAAAACAAAACAATTTCTTTTCTTCACAAAAATACCAGTGTCTACCAATAAACACTATACTGTGGACAGAGATCTGATGACCAAGAAGAAATAAATCTGATGATATTTACCGAACCGAACTGAAGCAGCAAGGAGAAACTCTCCGGAGCGACTTCACAGTAGGGCAGAGTAAAGAATCTGGCAGTTACAGCCGGCCTGCCGGTGCAGCAGTTGGATTTCCGCTTGCGACGCCAGCGACCCGGGTTCGGGAATGGACCTGGTAGCTGGAGGGCTGGCCGGGGAAGAAGGATTGAGGCGCTTTCGGGCTGCTCTCCTTCTTCGGAAGGAGGGTTGGGAAGAATGTCCAGCACGTTATGACTCTTAGCAGAGGCCAGAAGGAATCACTAGTGCAGGCATATAACAGTAGTAGAGGAGTGGGACAGATGCAGGTTGGCATTGCATGTCTCCGCCCCTCGGGGGGGGGGAATCAAGAACACACAGCTCGCGCCCGCCTCTATGAAGCCTGCCCCTGCCCCAATCAGCTTTCGGGGCCAGCTCCATGATTTTAGTTCCATGTTCGCGGCACTAATGCCTAAGGTGTCACGACCCCACCCCGAAGGGGCAAGCCAGGGATGCCTGAAGCCTGGCTTAAATGAACGTGAGGGCAAAGGGGTCCATGACCATGCAGATCCTTGGCAGAGTGGGGGGCAACAGAAATACAGAATGAAAAAAAAAAAAGAATCTGGCAGTTACACTGAAGTGTACCAAGGACAGAGGTTTGAAAACCGAGCTCGAGCTCAACGTTCTATGCCTTGGCATAGAGTTAACCCTTTCCTCTCCGGGGCAGTTCAAGGGCTGAGGCTAACTGAAAATTGTCAAAATACAGCAAGACTTCATGTTGTTTAAAGAAGATGCTTCAATGTTCCTGGCATGGACTCACATTTCAAACAAACAGTTTGGGTACTGTATAAATCCCATTTTAAAAAGTCTACAAGGAGTGTAGTACAAACCATTCCATATTTTATACAAAGTTGGTTTTTAACCATCAATGAGGAAGGGGGAGGAAATATTAGTCTTCTTCCAGCTTCTATCCTAATTTAGGTTTCCAGTCCGCATTCAAAAGGTTAGAATTTTGTTTACACATCCATGATAGTGGGTTATCACCTCCCCTAGCAGGAGTTTTGTAAAAGAGTGTCAGTTAGCTGCATCCTCTTCGGTAGGTATTAAAGGAAAACTACACCCAAAACTTGAAATAATATATGCTGTGCAGAGTGTTTTAATTTGTATATGAAGTTCTAGTGTTTCATTCCCTCTGACTGGTATTAGGAGTTTTTCCTAAATTAGCCTGCTAGCTTTAGGGTAGTTTTACGACCCCTGGAGATCTCCATATCAAATAGTTTTATTGCATTTCTTTGTCCTACAATGCACCTTGTTTCATGTGATGGTGATGTAGCACAGCCCATAAATCCAGCAGAAAGCACTGCATTACAATCAGTTCACAACAACAGAGATGGCTATATTTTAAAATCTGTAGAATTCAGCTTGGTGACCACCCTCATCCTAAGGGTTTTACTGTCCTGAAAAACTTTGCTGCTGGTAATTTTTGTGCAGCGTGTAAAGCTTTGAAGATATTTAGTTTGTTTGGCATGTGTGTGCTGAATGTTGGGTCTCTCTTACATCACAGTCACATGAGACAAGATGCACTGTGGGAACAAGAAATACAATTACGCTATCAGGTATGAAGATCCCCAGGGGTCGTAAAACTAGCATAAAGCTAGCAGGCTAATTTGGGAAAAACTCCTAATACCAGTTAGAGGGAAGGAAACACTAGAACTTCACATACAAATTAAAACACTCTGCACAACATGTATTTTTTCAAGTTTTGGGTGTAGTTTTCCTTTAAGTATATCCCATTTGTAACATTTTTCAGATTTGTGTAAAAACAAAAGTCTTCTTTCTGAAGGTAAATTAAACTTTTTAGTCAGTCTCATTTTCTAAAATGCATGCTCTCAGTCATATACTTTACCCATTTAGATCCAGCCTCTGCCCTAAAGTAGTATAATGGTTGGACTCTGTAGTGGTGTTAAATTATTTACTGTTCTAAGGTGGTTTACCCAAAGGGGAGGTTCTTTTAATCTTTGTTTAAAAAAAAAAAAATAGTAACACATTCATCCAGTAGTTTATTTTAAACAGGAGGGAACTTTCTTGAGGAATATTTTTTCCACGAACATGAGAGATCACAATTCTAGGTTAGTTCCTGAAAGTATTCTCTGCTCAACTGATAGCCAGTCTGGTCTATACAACGTACAGGATAGATATTATATTATATATATACACACACAGACACACAGACACACAGACACACAGACACACAGACACACACACACACACACACAGACACACACACACACACACACACACACACATTACATATATATATTTTACAGAATACTGTGCCTATAGACCGGTAAGTGCAAATCACAGATTCTTTCGACTTAGTGAGGTAAATTCAGTAGACATCTATGTGACTTGCAGCATTCATTCCAGGAACCAAATTTGGTGGGTCAAAAGACCCACTGTACACTGAAAAGGTGGATCATTTCAGGAAAAATGTGGGTCATACATAACATTTCTTAAAAAATGTGTATACAGAATTTTAAGTACCGCAGCATGAGATATATTTAAAAATGGCTATTACTAGCATGTCACAGTATTCATGACAAGCTGATGAACTATTACAGCAAAGGCAGATCAACAGGGGAGGTGCGAGTTGTGACTCAGAAAATAAGTATGGCATTTTACATGATGTCAGAGGTGGATAGCAGTTTACAAGAAGGCATTGCCATCTCTGTAACTGCCTGGCATCAATCAAGATCAGGCCTGAGGCAGTAGCCAGGTGAGGTCTTGTGTCCATCCAGTAGTAGTGTCTGTTCGCAATGTGGTAAACTGCAAATTTTTGCCAGCTAAAAAAAGCACCACCCTTGCACTCTTACGGGGGGCGGGGGGAGAGAGGGCGCGTAAGCGAGAGAGATTAATCAATCATTTTGGAAGAATACACAGAGGCATTAATAAACAGCCTAGTTAGAGTCCTGATAACAGTCACAGACCTATGGTCAGGCTACATATTAAGAAATATAGAGAGTACAGGATGGGTAACCATGCAGAACCAGTGTGATCTGCCACAGAGGGGTTCGATTCCTTGTGACCTCGAGAGCGAAGCTCGAGAGATCCTTGGGAATCAGACCCCGATTTAAATCACAGATAGAAAAATTGGTGTCTCTCGATAGGAAACGGTTGGGTGGTTGCTAGGACTGGGCGCCCTAACGTAACAGTGCTCATGCCCATTGGTTGCCGCTCTGCTGTGGGCAGGATTTTGAAAAAAACCAAAACATGGTGGCCAGATGTCTCGCTTAGCGAGAAAAAATAACTGTCCTGAGGCGCAGAAATTAAGTTTACAAATTTTTAAGATCAAAATCTAGTTGATCCAGTGCTCCGATAATCAGTGATTCACTGTTTGAATGTCTAAAAACTGCCGTGGTCATTTTCTGTCTGTTTAAGCAATATTGACCCACGGCGGTTTTCTGTTACTGCTGACTCGATCTTCATATTCTAAAAGAATGGAACGTTGTTCTGCACGTACGGTCAGTACAGCGTCCCATTCATGTTAGTCTCTGTGGCTGAACAGTGTTTTGGTATGGTGGAATTTCTAGCGAGTACAAACATTCCACCATACACTATAACCAAATAATTATTCAGTTAAGGAGGCATGATATCAAGAGGGATAAATTAAAATATTTGAATTTTTTTTTTTGAGATCTTTGTGGTCATGGTATAGAGTACTAGTACGTTGTCAGTACATACTACAGTCACAGTTCAGTTAATGTGCTGAACTTGAAGTCAGTCAGTGCAGTCCACATGCTGGAATAAATTCCTTTGTTTTTTTTCCCTCCAGATATTGATCGCAGAAAGAAAATCAAATTCTGTCTGGCAAGGTCCCTCAGTTTCAACAGTCAGCAGATCACTGACTCTAGTAGCAGACAGCCTATTTCTCATGCTAGTTTTTACAATGTTCTGGGCACTGAAGTCCCTCTCACAGTCTGCTGTATGGACTGGGGCAGTTAATGTCAATGGAACCAGTGTCAAAAGATTTGGGAAGTCTGACTTATGATATTTGTTAATGAACCCCCAAACAGTTTGCATGTGGTCCCTCAGGTATCCCTCTCTCACAACAAGTGGCTTCAGCAGTTCCCATTCTGCTTTGGTGCAGTCTGCATCCACAAGTGGTGGTGCCACTGTCTCAAACTGTTTGTGTCTCTGCTCTTGACCGTAATGATCAAGCACAGGGCATGAAATTCATGAAAAAAAAAAAAGCACATGCCTACTGGAGCATTTAAGCAGTAAAAGTGCATGCCCTAGAAACTTTTTACATGCGGCTCTTTTTTTTTTTTTTTTTTCCACATAATTTCAGTTTTGTCATCACTGAACCAAGCTTTCTCATTTTCATCAGGACTAGTAGTGGTACTGGCAGCAGCCACATGCAGTGTTCTGGAACCATAAGAGTAGCTTGTGAACTTTTTTTTTTTTTTTTTTACAGAGTAGCTTATAAAAAAAACTTTAAGTTGAGATTTTTTTAAACCGATCTCCCCTTGTATTTAGGTTTTAAGTAGTCATCCACAGAGTAGCTTAGACTTTAAGAGACAGCTCCTTGTTTTATTAGTTCTTGTATTTAGATTCCTCAGATTCAAGGTAGTTTAGAATAAACATCTTTAAAACTGACTTCAATCGCCAAACCTCCTCAGCACAAAGTAGATAAACTTTTTTTTGAGGATGTTTGACTTTGCTTATCTTTAGTTAGGTAACTTAGGCATCAGTTTTTTAGGCAGATTTTCTTTTTAAATTCACTCCTCTCCCCCGTAACTTCTATAGTGCTGCAGGCAGCCTTCAAACTCTGACAATGGCAACCAGCACCCCCTTAAACTTTATTTATGTACTTGACAGAGTTTTTTTTATATATAATGTACTTATTAATTTATAACAGTCTCTCAGACAATAGCTGTAGCTCCAAGTAAAGAAAGCTGTTTTTGATGCCTGGCAGTTAGCTAGTTACTTAACTTCCAGCAAGTAAGTAAAAGTAACACACAACACTTATAGGAGGCCACTTAATTGTCCTTAGAATTTTGAATGTTCCCAATAATTTCTGTAAGCAACTGAACACTGGGAAAAAAAAAAAAAAAAAACTGCTGCAGCCTGAAAATGAACTCAGAATGGCCCTGAGGCTCTCTCTGCAGCTAGCCGATTTTCAGTAGCACGGTCGGTCTGGCTGTTGCTATTACACAGAACTAGCTGACAGAGTTGGTTGGGCTGGGTAGCTTGCTTTTTTTCCCCCAAGGTCTGATCCTGCCCCTGGGAGACTTCTTTCCTCCCTGCTGCGAGAGACCTTTGCTGTCTCACCTGCCGTCACCCTCCTCTTTCACGTCTAAGTCCCACACTTCCCTTACATACACACCGCCTCCAAATAAGGACTAGCTCTTAAAAAAGCTTTCTGTTAGGTTTTTGCTTTAAATTAAAGTTGGATCATGATCAGCAATGCCAATTACACTCCCAGGCAACAAAAGTATGTGAAAGCGTGGCACAACTTACCCATTAAGGCAACTGGATAGAATGCCACACTTTGCAGGGTCATACTCGCGTCACATTGATCAAAGGGGGTGGGCGAACTTGTGATGCCGACACCAACTGGTGTGCTAGCCAGTAACCCCGCTTCCAGAAGTGATGGATGGAACACTTTCAACGCGTGGTTGGTTCTTGGCAGTGGCAATCAATAGTGGGGGTCTTCCTCTAGGACAGTCAGCTGACAACGGGGAGAATGGTTCTGTGCATCTCGTGATCATGTCCCGGTGCCAGCTCCATGCGCCTGCGCTCTGGTCTGCCACAGCTCCAGATGGTTTAAAAAAAAAAAAAAAAAAAGAGAAATAAAGAAAAAATACGGACGGCACTGAAAAAAGGAAAAAAAAAAAACATGGAGCTCTGCAGGAATACCTTAGGTGCCCCACTGGGCAGGCAGTAACCAGCAGTAGGTGTCCTGAGACAAATATTGCCTGCTCTGGGGCACCCAAGGTATAGAAATTTTGCACCCTGATCAAGCAGCACGTGAATTTGTTAATTTCCCCAGGTTTCAAGTTCGTCTCTAGAAAGGCTGCTGACAGGCCTAAGACCCAGTACTCCAAAAGCAGCCAGCGTGTTTCTGTCATACCCAGGGAATCTGTCTTAAATTTGCAACCAACTGGTCAATTAAATGGTCCTTGATTGAAAGGTTTTTGCCTCCCCTTAGTACGTGATGCCCCTTGAACACCATCGTTCCCTCTTCACCTTCCTGGATAGCCTTCTCCACTTCATGTTGATACATTTTTTCCTTTGTTCCACATTTTATTTTTCCTAAAAATCAGAGAAGCACTTCTCCAAACTGACATGGATCATAGATAGGTCTACATCTCTTTTCTGAAACACTACACTAAACTGGGTGATTACAGCAAGTACATCCATTAGCATATAGGTTGTCATTATAAAGCCATATTTGGAAATTTTTAAGGCATAACTTTTTGCTCTAGCATCCGTATCATTGCAGAAAAAAGTGAGAAGGAAATCTTGGGTGTGATGAACTGTCTGAACCACTGTGTAAACTGCTATCCACCTCACATCATGGACCTCCATCACTTTTAGAGTTGGCTCCTCCAGCATTTCTTGTATTTGTTTTAGTTTGTCAACTTTTTTGGCTGATCTTTTAAAATGGTAGAAAATACCAGTTAGCACCTCTTGGTATTCTTTTAGGTAAGGGACAGAGTCTGCTGCTTGTGAACTACATAGCGTAACCCTATGAGCAACACAGTATATATTCACTAGCATTGGGCTTTCACGTAGCATGTGCCCAGAGACTCCCTCATCAGTCCCTGTCATGACTTTTGCTCCATCACTTCCCAATCCCATCACTTTTTTCATGCTAATTTTTTTGCTTACTAGGAGTTGCTTTAATTCTTCAGCTATCCCTGATCCAGTGGCATCAGAGATCTGTAGGTTCTCTAGAAAAGGAGTAGATGGAACAAAACTTTCAGAATCAAGCACTCTTGCATACAATACTAGTTTTTTGGCGACAGTGATGTCTGTGCTCTCATCACAAATTAATGTGATGTATGGGCTATTTTCTAATTTTTTTGTACTTGTCTCCTGCCTAATTACCAAGGTTATGTAGTCAAGGATGTCAATCTAAACTAGACAAAACTCCATTACACTTGCATATTTATGAATTGGCAAGTTTTCTTTGGCCATCCAATAAACACTCTTCATAGCAACTAGAATAACTTGTTCTTTTTCAGATATAGCTTTTCTGAAGGCATGCTGCATATCCCCCTGCATATTTTGGCTGCCATAGCATCTCTGTGGTCTGCCTAGTCAGGGTGCTTGTCCTGAAATTGTCAGTGCCAGAAGTCACAGTATTTTGTTTCTTTCTACGGATGCACACAGCACAAGTCACAACATTTTTTTCTGAATTATATCTCAACCACCTGTACATGTGAGCCAGTGGCCCTGAATTACGTTTAATACTGGCCACATGGGACTGGCTGTAGGTAGGTAGTTCACAAGCAGCAGACTCAAGTTGTGACTGGCTAGCACTGTCAGGTCCCAACTGTGTGTCTGCCAGACTGACGGACAACATAGCCATCTCCGACACAACTGGCACCTCATTGCTCCCATCTGAATTTTTAGAAGACTTTGATCCTGATGCAGCAGTACATAGTCTCTTAGGTGAAGAAGACCTGAAAACATTTTTTTTTTTTTTTTTTTTTATTTAATATTATTGCAGTTTATACAAAGTAACACACACACACAATTAAAAGTACATCATACACTAGTTATGCACTGTGTCATACATATTATGCCTGAATAATAGAAAAGGAGTATTCACATATCACACATGAAGAATTAGATCGGTTAATTAGTAAATATGGATGGTTTTATACTCTTCTGCTTTTACAAATGCTTCACTTAAGGAATGAAATCAGGTTTCACAGTCATTATATAAATGACCCATCTCCTCCAGAGCAATTCAAACTTTGTTAGTCTTTTATTAAGGGAAGCTGTAAGCCTTTCCATTTGGTAGACAGACATCATAAGGTCATGCCAATAGTCTATAGATATGCTGTTAGCAGTAAGCCAATTTTTAGTGATCGCCTTCTGGGCTGTTAATAGCAAAATTTTCACCAGTTTTGCCGAACATGGATCCCTATATCCAGGGGGAAGATCCATAAAAAAATAAAGCATTGGATTTAGGGTCAGGCCCCGATCAATTATATTGTATAGTGCCTGCTGGAGCTCTTGGAGGAAGGGAGTCAGATGGGCACACTCCCAAAACACATGAACCAATGTAGCCAGGGAATGCCCACAGCCTCTCCAGCACCGGGCTGAACCCATCCCTCTCCCAAATCTCCTTGTACTGCTGGGGTCCGAAAGAATCTTACAAGCACCTTCCAAGAAAACTCCCTCCAGCATATCGCATTTAATCCCCAATATGTCTTTTCTAGAGCTTCTGACCATATCTTATCAGATACTTGCATTCCTATATCTTTAGACCATGCTGTCCTAATTGTTAGCGTTGAATCCCCCTTCCACTCGGGGATAGCACCATATAGGCAGGAGATAATCTTTTCTGAAGGGGCTTGAGACTCCAGAGCCAATCTAATAAGGTGTAGGATCAGTTGGGGGGGTTCCCCTCCTGTGGGTTCAGTCTGAGGCACTGGACATAATCCCTGGCTTGAAAATATCTGAATCTATCTCGCCATGCCACCCCAAATTGGGACACCAAATCTGGAAATTTTAATATTTCTCTCTCTTCTATAAAATGCCACACCAGGAAAAGGCCTCTCTCCTCCCATCTACGGAACCCTGAGTCCCAGTTGGCCGGAACAAAGGCTGGGTCATATGCTAAATGGTTTAAAAGAGGTCTCCATTTTTTAAGGATTTATCATTTAGAAGTTCATGCCAACTTATTAAAGTAGACTCTATGTAAGGATTCCCTCCATGTATAACCGGGAAATGACTCTATCCAGCAAGGAGGGATCCTCGTAGGGTCGAATTGCAGTCCCCCCACCAGACCTCTAAGGTCTTCCACTTGGCTACATATTTCCTATCCAGCCAGTAGAAAACTGTACGAAGCTGGGTTGCTTGGTGGTACATTTTCACGTTTGGGAGGGCCAATCCCCCCCCCCTTTGGAATTTTTAATACTGATGAGCGAATTCTAGGTTTCTGCACACCCCAGATAAAACGTGAGATCCTCTATTAATCTGAGTGAAAAATGAGTTTGGTATACAGATTGGTAAGGTTTGCGATAGAAATAGGAAGTTAGGGAGGAGAACCATTTTGATTGCTTCCACTCTTTGAAGCAGGGGGATAGGTATAAGTGCTCACCTTTCCAAATCTGCTCGCAGCTGTGTCAGAATGGAAATAAAATTTAGGTCAAACAACTGAGAGTGATCCATTGAGACTTGTACCCCCCAGATATTTAAGGTGGTTCTTACTCCAGTTGAAGAGGAATCTCTCTTTTATTCTATCTGAGGAAGTGTAGGAGAGCCTCAGCACTTCGGTTTTGGTAGTGTTTACCTTGTATCCTGCTAAATGACCAAATTCCTAAAGTGTTTCCCAAAGTGGTATAAGTCCCTCTTCTGGGTTGCTAAGATAAATCAAATGATTGTCAGCATACAAAGCTAATTTATGAGACTCCCCTTCTATAGTCAGGCCCTCCACCTCTCCCTTCTGCCTCAGGTGTTGTGCTAGCAGTTTTAGGTAAAGAGCGAATAGAAGAGGGGAAAGGGGGCACCCCTGCCTGGTACCTCAGTGTAGCGAAAATGAATTGGACACTGCCCCATTTATTTTGACATAGGCTTTCGGGGCTAGGTAAATTTTATCTATGATCTTAAAGAATGCATCTGAAAAATCAAATGTTTTCAATGTCTGGGACAGGAAGTTCCACGCCACCCGGTCGAACGCCTTCTCCGCATCTAAACTCAATAAAAGGAAGGGCGAGTCCGACCGGGAGGCGTGGTGAAGTATTGACAACGTCCTCAGAATATTATCGTGGGTCTGTCGAAAGGTGATGAACCCTGTCTGGTCATGTTCAATTAGTTTCGGAATTACCCCTTCCAAACGCTTTGCTATTAGTGTAGTATATATCTTATAGTCTATATTTAAAACAGATATAGGACGATATGATTTACACTGCGTTTTATCTTTTGCTGGTTTCAGCATACTGGATATGACAGCATAGTTCCAGGACTGGGGTAGATTCTCTCCTCCCTGGGAGGCCTTACAAACCGCCAGGAGGTGAGAATCTAACTCTTAAAAAACTTGAAAAACTTGTGTGTGTGTGTGTGTGTGTGTGTGTGTATACCCATCAGGGCCCAGAGCCTTATTGGTCTTTAAAGAAGTGAAAGCTCTAGTAAGTTCTGCAAGACAGAATGGTTTATCCGAGACTGAAGGTCAGGAGAGAGTTTCGGCAATCAAAGTTTGGATAGATATAACTGTATTTGCACATCGCTTGCTATTTGTGGAGTGTAGAGAGTACAGTAGTATTCCCTAAAGGAATCGAGAATCTGGGTTGGGTTTCTCTTCAATTATCCAGTTCTAGGGTCTCTGATCTGCGCTATCGTAGACTGGGAGGTTTGCTGTCTCAACGGTGGGCCAGTAGTCATGTTGCCCTTGGTCGCACTTCATAATATTTTTGTGTAAGCGTTGTAGGGCCTGTTCTGTTTTTGTGTCGATTATTTTTTTTTAATCCGCTGCTTAGTGGATTGTATAAGTGGGCCAGCTGTCTTATCCCCTCCTGCATGGGCCATTTGGAGACTTCACAATTGTTGTTGGAGGTTCTCCAGGTTCAAGTTCTGTTGTTTTTTATAACAGGATGCATATTTAATTATGTCTCCCCTCAGGACCACTTTGTGTCCCAAAGGGTAGCACTCGAAATCTGCAGAGAGGCATTATCCTGTATGATTTGGGATATATATTTTTTAGCAAGTTACGTAAATTCCTTCAAGTTTAGTAAATAATTATTAAACTGCCAGAGGGTTTGTTTCCGTTCAGGCCCCAGTCTAACCTCAAGAGCAGCTGGGAATGGTTTGACAAGGTTGAGAGGATATGTTTACAATCCACTACTCTATGAAAATGTTCCCCAGAAATTAAAAAGTGATCAGTTAGAGCATATGTATCGTGAGGTGGGGAATAATGCATGTATTCTCTGTGCCCTGGATGCTGGTGTCTCCAGACAACTACCCATAAGGTACTCGTCATATATTCTCTTAGTGTTTTATTAGCTGGGTTTTTCTACAGTGTCTCGGGTTAGAGGAGTATATTTGTTCCATGGTTTGATTCAGGTCCCCCCCCATTAACTTCCCCACCTGTAATTCGGTTATTTTTTGTAATATGGTTCTTATAGTAGCTACTGTGGATCCGGTATAAGGAGGATACTACATGTGAACAGCCAAATTTTCTCAACTTAACATGCTCTTGATGACTGAGATGTGTCTCCTGGAGAAGCATGGCGAGAGGGGTCTGTCTCTTAAGGCTTGAGAGGACATTCCATCTTTTCACTGGATTATTCAATCCATTGACATTGTGAGAGACAATGATTATCCTCTTTTTATCCCCAATTATCTCTACATGTACACATACCTATTATTCCCGATTCCATTCCTCCACCTAAATGCAATATTTGCCTCATTCCTCACCCACATGAACTCTTCCCCTGTTTTATTTTCTGTCCACATGTGTGCTCTCCCCCTTGGTCCACCAAGCACCTCCAAATTTCCATAAACTCAGGTCGTGTGACACAAGTATAACATAAGACTGAATAACATTTAACTTTAACAAACAGTAATACAAACATCAGAATTCCCCACAAGGTGGCACCTCTGTCTCGAGGACCCTCTCTAGGGAAGGAACTGTATACAATGCTACCTCCAAGGCAGGAGTGCCATTCATGGGGCACTCTAAGAATCCGGGCCAGCTGCTGTGATGCAGCTCTCACCCGGGTGGAAGAAATGGGAGCCAGTTTCTTGACTCGGATCTTCTGGACTCTAAACAATGCGAGTCCTAGCCAGGTGTCAAGGCTCTTTAATGTATCCGGGTATATTGGAGAATCGTGCTTGCATGGGAATACTCACATACTGAGCTCTATCCAAAGATATATTAGGAGCATAAGGGAGACAAAAGAAAGAAAAGAAAAAAATAAAAGAAACCCTCTCCCTGTCTTGCTCCAGCCATAAAAAGAATAAGTGCACTCCCCCCCTTCGGCAGATACTATCTTTGTCTGAAATTAGTCAGCATTTACACTGTTTCATGCTTTGTACAAGAACCCCCTTCCCCCAACTAAATACATGCCGCCTAGTTTAAGCCTGTCCCCAGTGTTATCATGGTCCCCTTTTCTTACTTCTTACATAGTCCTCCTTTGACCGCAAATAAGGAAACATCAGATTCCTAGAATCGGGGTTCAGGCAGAACAATGCAATCCGCTAAACATACAAAACGCAGGTTAGATAATTAGTAAAGCGCTCTGCACCAGCGAGCGCCAAATAAGCATCTTGTGCGTGTTCGCTCGAGTCAGCGCTTCGGGGAGGTTCGAGGGGGGACCTCTCAGGTATTCTTCTTCTGCTTGTCTGCACAACGGATCAGGCTAGTTATGTCTTGAGAGATAGATTTTGGCATAGCTCCCGGAGCGGATCTTAAGAGAAACTCTTTAGCCACTGACCATGTTTGGGACGCAAGGACCTGTTCCAATCGAGCCATTTCCATATCTGGAGGTACGATCTTCCACTCCTGCAGCAACGGCATCAGCTCTAGCAAGCTCCTAAAGGTTTTAGGGCCCTCATCAAGATACAGCTCAACTCTCACAGGGAAAAGAAGCTGGGCATGCAGGTTCTTTTTTTCTCATATTTCTTTTATTATTGCTCTTGTTTTCTGACGCTCAGCCTGTAATGCTGTAGAGAAGTCTTGTTCAAAGAATAGGGTGTTGTTTTTGTACTTCAGGTTTTTAAGCCTCCAGGCCTCTGGGAGCACCCACTCCTTACTCTGATACAGTGCCATCCGAATCACCCAGGATCTAGGTCTAGCCAGTGGGTTGGTTGGTTTCAGTACGAGGTAGCGGTGTGCCCTATCGATCGTAATATCAAGATCTGCCGGGATTTCCATTACTGTTCTGAGCAATTGTTCAATAAATTCAATAGATGCCGCAAACCCTTCTTGCGCACCCTTAGAAACACCATGGATGCGAAAATTGTTTCGTCTGGCACGGTTTTCCATATCTTCTAACCAGCCCTGGATTCCCCGTCTCTTTTAAGTAGGTACAGCATCAAGCGTTCACTTGAGTCCTGGGCCTCAGACACCTCAACTAGCTTCACAGTATTTTCGGCAATTTTTGTGTCCATATTTCGTACGTCTTGGCATAAGTCTGCCAGTAAAGACTATCTTTTGTACTGACTGTAGGATTTTCTGTAGGGTTCTGCCTGATTTACAAAACATCGCCAAATCCTCGTCCTCCGAATCTAAGGAAGAATCCGTGTTTGACCAGAGACTGCGCGGTCGGGCCGTCTGACTCTCCAATTCCTCGTTGAGGGTAAGTTGCTTCAATTTTGTTTGCGCTAGAGTATTTTTCGATCCCTTAAGACATGCTGGCTTAGTAGCCATCTTCAGTTTGCTCTCGAGGGGAGAAATAGTCAGGTTTTTTAAGTAATGATCTGAGGATTATTAAGGATTGATGAAGGGGAATGCTGGAGCTCGAGCGTTATGCTACCATCATTCTCCAAACCGGAACCGGAAATCCTGAACAATGTTTCAATGTTCACTTGTTTTTTTTGCCATGACTAGATTGTTATTTTTATAAGCAAGCAGCAGCCTTGTTTAATATTCTAGTTCTTACGAGGAGGGTGACTGAGTAAGTAAAAGAATTATATGATGACAACTAATGGAGTTGGTGTGTTTCTCTGACAAAATGTTTTAATAAAAAAATATTTATTATGACAAATCTTGTCCTGTGTCTGAGTCTAATTTTATTTTTATACTACACAAAAGATATGCAAACAAGGTAGAGAGTAGGGAAATCAGATCAAACTAAAGTAGTCAGTCACTCTCTGCTTGCTGCTTTATTTTTTTCCATCCCACCCACCCTGCTTTCCTAAAATTAAAGTGTCTTTCTTAATCTGCTGTCACTGTCTTATTTCCTTTTTTTTTTTCTAATTGTAGAATTTATTTGTTTATTTGGACTGTTCCTTTTAATAATGCAGCTCTCTGGCTTTCCCCTATCTGACTGCAGTGTGAACAAGCAGGATACTTCAAATATGTTTGCTGTCTATATGTGCCTTTGCCTGCAGCAAACTTATCAAAGACACAGCCCTGCTCCTTGCTTCTTTAATTCAAGTTCACTAGTTCTTAGACGCTTAATAAATCTATTTCCCTGCCTGCAGCAAACTACTGAGAGATCAGAAGAAAAAATTACTCACCATAGTAAAGCTGTTTCTTCTAATGGAGTCTTGCTGTATTCTGACTTAATGCAGTTAGCCCCAGCACTTGAACTGCCCCGGAGAGTAAGGAGTTAAACTCTATGCAGGAGCATAGAACGTTGAGCTCAAGCTCGGTTTTCAAACCTCTGTCTGTGGTACTTCCCAGTGTAACCATCAGATTCTTACGAGCAACTAACTAGCAGAGTCTAATAAATAATATATAATATGTAAGTGTGTGAAATTTGTTTTAGTATAAGCCAAAAGGCAACAATTTGGGCCCAGAAGACTCAAAGTCAAGAATCCAAGAAGAAAAAAAAGGTAGTGACAACACCAAACAGATTCATAACACAAACAGAACTAACAATAACCCACCCAAGATGGGGGTGCTAGGTACACCCCTGAGGTGCAACACTGTAACTGCCAGTCCACTTCCCAAAAACTAGGTTCTGAGAGGGGACGGGGGGTCAGAATACAGCAAGAGTCCATTAGAAAAAACAACATTACTATGGTGAGTAGTTTTTTCTTCAAACATGAAGTCTTGCTGTATTCTGACTTAATGCAGACTACCAAGCAGTTCCCTATGGAGAAGGGAATGCAGAACCTACTTTGGGAATAGGCTCTGCAATACTGCTGTGCCAAACCTAGCATCACTCCTAGCCTGGATATCCAGAGAGTAATGCTTGGCGAATGTATGTACTGATTTCCAGGTGGCTGCTTTGCAGAGCTCTAACAAGGGTATATCTCTGGCCGCAGCCAAAGTAGCAGCTGTACCCCTAGTCGAGGGAGCCCTCAGGCCCGAAGGAGGTGTTTTCCCCAATTTGTCATAGCAGAATTGTACACAAGAAACAAACCACCTCGCAATAGTTCTTTTCATGGCAGGCTTACCTTTCCCCACCTTGTCATAGGTGAGAAACAACTGAAGACAGTCATTCCTGAGAGCCTTAGTGTGCTCTATGTAATAGCCAAGAGCACTTTTAACATCCAAGCTGCGTAGCCTTCTTTCACCTGAACAGGAGTGGGCAGTGAAA
This sequence comes from Neoceratodus forsteri, assembly GCA_016271365.2. NCBI lineage: Eukaryota > Metazoa > Chordata > Ceratodontiformes > Ceratodontidae > Neoceratodus > Neoceratodus forsteri. Next base: position 1,054,924,992 of record CM028130.1, on the reverse strand, counting down.
AACACAGGAAGAGACAGACTGGTTCAGATGAAAATCTGATACCACTTTGGGTAAGAACCTTCTATTGGTCTTAGGACTAATTTATCCCTATGAAAGGATATAAAGTCAGGTTCCACTGACAAGGCCTGTAATTCACTAATCCTCCTGGCTGAAGTAATGGCTATCAGGAACACAGTTTTCCCAGGTCAAGTATTTCAGCTCAGCCGAAGCCATGGGTTCAAAGGGGTCTGCATGAGCTGTGCAATGCAGACATTAAGATCCCAAGCAGGGGTCGGTTCTCTAAATGGAGGGTTTGTATGAACCAGACCCTTGAAGAACTTTTTTTAAACACATAACTAGAGGCCCAAGGAAGAGCCCTTCCCTGCTGAAAGGAAAGCAGAAACTGCTGCTAGGTGAACCTTTAAAGTTGCAGGCCTAAGGCCTAGGCCATTGAGGTAAACCAGATAAGCCAAGGCTGTGGAGATGCCTGCAGAATCAGGGACAATGCCTTTCTGAGAAACCAAATGGTAAACCTCTTCTATTTGGATCATAAGGCTTTCTAGTAGATGGTTTCCTGAAAACCTTCAGGATATCCATGACTTCCTGAGAAAGATGCAGGTCTGCATATTCTAGCTCTTCAAGAGCCAGGCCTTGAGATTGAGAGACTGGAGACAGATACCAGATCCTCCCCTGGGAAGAGGACAGAAGATTGTCTCTTGGGAAGGGACAGAGGACGAGACTGTCAGGGACAGGAGCAGAGGGTACCAAGGCTGCCTGGCCCAGTCTGGAGCCACTAGGATCACTGTGCAAGGCTGAGTTCTGATCTTGATCAGGACTCTGAACAGCAGAGGGAAGGTATAGAGGAACCTGCCCTTCCAATCCAAAATCAAGGCATCCTGGGGCACAGTCCCCAGGAGTGGAGGTCTGCAACAGAACAGAGGGAGCTGGTGATTGTTCAGGGCTGCAAAGCGATCTATCTCTGGAGTACCCCATCTGGAGAAGATGATCTGCAGTATGAGGGGATTCAGGGACCATTCATGATGTCCCTGGGATATTCTGCTCAGAGAATCTGCCAGTACACTGTCCTTCTCTGGAAGGTGAACTGCTACTAGGGAAGTCCGAAGAGAACAGGCCAGAGACCACAGTTTCATGGCTTCCGTGCACAAGGCCGAGAACCGAGTGCCTCCTTGTTTGTTGATATACCACACTGTGGTTGTGTTGTCTGTTCCAACTTGGACCACCTTGCCCTTGACCAAGTCTGAGAAGCACTGAAGGGCCAGGAACACCGCCCTGAGTTTCAAAAGGTTGATGCGAAGGAGAGACTCCTCTGGAGATCAGACCCCTTGGGCTGTCAGAGCCCTCAGGTGGGCTGCCCAACCTAGGAGAGAAGCATCCGTAGTCAGAACTACTGAAGGAATTTGAGGGAGAAATGGGACTCCTTATCTGAGGTTGTGCTGATCCAGCCACCACTGGAGAGCTTGGACCAGAGTCTGAGTCACTGGAATCAGTTTGGTAAGAGAATCCCTTTTCTGAGACCAGAAGGACCTTAGATGAAACTGAATGTCCCTCAACTGGAATCTTGCTTTCTGCACCACTGCAGTGGAAGCTGCCATGTGGCCCAAAAGCTGGAAGAAGTGTCTTGCTGGGCGAGAGACCCAAGGTCGAAAAGATGAAGCAAGATCCACTAGGGCTTTCACCCTTGTCAGGGGAAGGAAAGCTTTTGCTTGAACAGTGTCCAAATCTATTCTTATAAAGGTGAGAAGTTGAACTGGTTCGAGGACAGACTCTGGAAGATTGAGAAGAAAACCCAGGGAACCAACTAGGTCCTGGGTAGTTTGCAGAGCTGACTTGACCTGTTGAAATGACTGACCCACAATGAGCCAATCATCCAGATATGGGAAGATGGTGATACCCTGTCTTCTGAGGTGAGCCACCACTAGTGCAAGGCACTTTGTGAACACCCTTAGAGCTGATGTTAGGCCGAAAAGCATGACTCTGAATTGGTAGTAGCCTGAAGGCAACACAAACTTGAGGTATTTTCTGTGGGAGCATCTGACAGGGATAAGGAAACAAACATCCTTGAGGTCCAGAGATGCTAACCAATCTCCCGGCCTTAGAGAGGGAAGGATTAGTCCCAGAGTTGCCATTTTGAATTTGGGCTTTGAAATGTGCTTGTTCAAATACCTTCGGTCTAGGATTGGTTGCCACTCCCCCGTTTTCTTTGGGGTAAGAAAGTACCAGGAGTACAGCCCTTTTCCCTTGTGCTGAGTAGGAACCTTCTCTATAGCTCTGAGAGCTAGAAGAGAGGAAACCTCTGCCTCTAGGGCAAGGATTTCAGAGATTGATGCAGGTGGAAAAGACTTGGCCCTCTTTTTTGGGAACTTTCTGAAGCTGAGCGCGTCCCTGGCTTACATCTTCCAGGACCCACTTGTCTGAGGTAACAGACTTCCAGGCCTGGAAGTGGTAAGCCAAACTGCCTCCTACTGGAACTGGGGAGTTGACCCGGGCTGACAAAGCAGAGTGTCTGCTTGGCAGGAGCCTTAGATTGGGAGGAGAAGGAAGCAGCCCTGCTCATCCCCCTCATGCCCCTCCCTCTGAAGAATGCCCTCTGTGGGAAGGGAGAGGAGGCCTGGGCTTGGTAAAAAGGCCTGTGAAAAGGCCTGCCCCTGCCCCTAGACTGCTGCTTTTGTGGAGTGACTTGACTTTCATTGGCCTGTACGTGGTCCTGTATTCATCCATTTTCTTCAGGTAAGCCTCTGTTTGCTCCCCAAACAGAGAGTTACCCACTACAGGAAAATCCATAGTCTTAGTCTGGATATCCTGTGAAAGGCTAGTACATCTGAGCCAAGCATGTCTCCTGAGAGACACAGATGTAGCCATGACTCTAGATGCCACATCACTGGAGTCCACAGCAGCATGAAATTGCATTTTCGATGCCTCAGTTCCATCAGCAGCCACCTCCTTGGCTAGCTGGGGAGAGGCCTGCTTAGCCAGTTCCAGAACCAAATCCCATCTGGATATCTGGTACCTGGCTGTGTAGGCCATATAATTAGCCTGCCAGAGTCCCAAAGAGGATGCCAAATATTGTTTTTTGCCATGGCAACCACATTCCTGGAGTCCTTATCTGGGTGTGTGAAGCCAAAGGAATGTTAGCCCTGTCACAGGCTGCAGCCTGCACTACTCCAACATGGCTGCTATGATTAGAAAGGAACTCCGTAGCTGAGCCTGATAACATATACCTCCTGTCCATTCTCTTGTCCACAGGAGGTATTGAATTAGGAGTTTGCAAAATTTTGTGTGTCTGTTTCCCCAAGGACTTATGAAGAGGGACAGACAGCCTTTTGGACTCTGGGATGTCCATCATTTACACAAATTCAGGCTCTTCCTCCTCCTCTGCAGCTTCAACCAAGGGAAGCTGAAGGGTTTTGGCCACCTTTTTGTAAAACAAAAAGTGTGAAGGGGACTCTGAGAGCCTGGGAGGAGACACACCAGAGGGCCTGTCTGGGGAGATGTCCGGTTCAATGGGCACATCCAGACCCCGGTGGTGGTGGTCGTCATCATCAGGATAATCTTAGTCTCCCTCCCACTCCTCATAATAAGTATCTGGATCATAATCTGAAGGAGACGGATCTGACCGAATCCACCGCCTAACCGGCAGTACCAGTTCGGATGGAACCGGTCTAAGCAATTTAACAATACTAATCGCTTTGGCTATTTCGTCCACGGTTGGAGAATGCGGTACAGGATCCGAACCGATGGATTTACGTTTTTGTTTTGATGGAACTGGCCCCTAAGGGCCGGCTCTCCTTTTGCCCAAGGAGGTATTGTCTAGGTCAATAGGCACCTCCTCAGGTTTGGCCGCAACCAAACCAGGCTGGCCATCCGGATCTATGGACTTCTCAGCCTCCCTTTCCTTCAGCCTACTCAGTCTTTTATCTAGAGTGGATTTAGGAAAATGTTTACAAATTTGGCAGTCCGACTTAAGGTGGTCAAACCCCAGACAATAACCACAGATGAGGTGGGGGTCAGCCTTGGCAAAGGCCTCCCCATACTCAGTACAGTGCTGAAACCCAGTGGGACCGGTTTTCCTTTTGGGTTTGTCAGACATGGCCAACCTACTAAGTATAGAAGCTTTCAAGCCAGGTAATGAAATAATTGGTTACAAACTGTGTCACGGGTTTTGAAAAAGAACCAGAAAAGGCCCGGTTCTTTTGAAACCGATCGATACTGGAACACCACTCTAATCCCAGAATATTTTTTCTCAGATAACAGAAATAATATTAGGTCGATTCCTAACCGGACCGACCGGAAAGAAATCGAGGAAGAGAGTAATTTCCACACACACTTGAAAAATAAACAAACATAGTCACTACCCATCTATAACACCACCTGTACTGTAGACAGAGGCTAGAAATCCAAAAAAATAACACATAGAATGGTTTAACTGAATGCTTTTTAAACTTTACTGAACCAAGCAGAGGACTCTCCAAATCGACTTCATTATTAGGCGGAGTAAAGAATCTGACAGTTACACTGGGAAGTACCACAGACAAAGGTTTGAAAACCGAGCTCGAGCTCAACGTTCTGTGCTCCTGCATAGAGTTCAACTCCTTACTCTCCTTACTCTCCGGGGCAGTTTAAGTGCTGGGGCTAACTGCATTAAGTCAGAATACAGTAAGACTTCATGTTGTTAGAAGTTCAAGATTCTGCCCACTTGTCCTGCTTGCTGTGATAAAATACTGTTTGATTTTTTCTGTTGTGTTTCCTGCCTGGATGGAATATATCCCCCACACTCTGGCTTAAATATTCAATATTCCAGATGTGGACTGGAGCATCCCAGCAACAGCATCAACTAGGAGCAGATTTATCCTGGACTCCCTTCAGGGTGCCTTCCTCAAGCAACTGGTCATGGAACCAACTCGGCAGAAGGCAATACTGGACCTTGTGCTCACAAACAGGGACAGTGTGATGGGGGTAACAGTGGGGGAGCACCTGGGTAACAGTGACCACCAGTCATTGTGGTTTGAAATCACAGAAAGAGCAGAACCAAACCACACAAAAACACGTATCCTGGATTTTAGGGGGTAGACTTTGGGAAAATGGGGAGATACTTGAAAGAGGCATTAAGGGGAATGGGACAGGAATCAGGGGTTGAGGAACAGTGGGCAGTATTTAAAATGGGGATTATAAGAACAACAGAATTATGCATTAAGCAGGTTAGCAAGAGGAAAAGGAAGAGGAGACCATTATGGTTTTCCAAAGAGGTAGCAAAGAAAGTGAAAGCCAAAAGATAGCATTCAGGCAATACAAAAGACACAGGCAGAAGGGGATAGGGAGAAGTACCAGGAGAAACAAAGGGAGGCAGGGAAGTCAGTAAGGAAGCCAAAGCTCAGACAGAAGAACACATTGTAAAATCAGTGGTTAAAGGGACAAAACCTTTACAGGTACATAAGTGAAAAAAGAAAGACAAAGGGAGGGATAGTGAGACTGAAGGGGAGGATGGGAGTCGTGGAGGATGACAACAGTAAAGCTGACATATTGAACAGGTATTTCTGCTCAGTCTTTACTGAGGAAGAGGGGGTAATGGGTCTGAAGGGAGTACAAGGGGTGAGAATGGTGCAGAAATGGACACAAGTCCCTTTACACGAGAAAGGGTCCTGAAGGAACTGGAAGTAATAAGAGTTGACAAAGCAATGGGGCCAGATGAGGTGCACCCAGGGTCCTTAAAGAACTAAGAGAGGTGGTGGCTGAACCTCTGGCTATCCTGTTTAGCCAATCACTGGAAACAGGGGAGGTACCCAAAGACTGGAGGACAGCAGATGTAGTCCCCTTATACAAAAGCGGGAACAAAGAGGAAGCAGGGAACTACAGACCAGTCAGCCTCACCTCGGTAGTTGGAAAGATCATGGAAGCACTTCTGAAGGAGAGATTGGTGGAACATCTGGTTGTCAATGGACTACAGGACCCAAGGCAGCATGGTTTCACCAGGGGGGAGGTCATGTCAGACCAATCTCATTGAATTTTTTGACTGGGTGACTAGGGAGGTGGATCAGGGGAGGGCAGTGGACATGGCCTATCTGGACTTCAGCAAGGCCTTTGACACTGTGCCACATAGAAGACTATTACACAAACTGGGGAATATGGGTGTGGGCAGGACAGTAGTGTGGTGGATAGGTAGCTGGCTGGGTGGCAGGACACAGAGGGTGGTGGTAAATGGCTGTCACTCCACAGAGGGAAGAGTGACCAGTGGGGTACCACAGGGATCAGTGCTGGGACCGGTCCTATTCAACATCTTCATCAGTGACATTGCGCCAGGATCTAGAAGGCAGAATTTCATTGTTCGCTGATGACACAAAGCTCTGTAACAGAGTAGACACACTAGAGGGTGTAGACAGAATGAGAAGGGACCTGCAGAAACCTGAAGAATGGTCAAGGGTTTGGCAGTTGAAATTCAATGCAAAGAAGTGCAAGATAATGCATATGGGGCACAAAAACCCTGGCACAATATATCAGTTGGGGTGAGGATATAGCATGCACCAAGCAGGAAAGGGATCTTGGGGTTGTCATCTCTGATGACCTCAAGTAGGGAAACAGTGTGACAAGGCAGCAGGTAAAGCAAATAGGATGCTGGGATGTATAGGCAGGGGCATCACCAGCAGGAAAAGGAGGTCATAATTCCGCTGCTACAAGACACTAGTGAGGCCCCACCTGGAGTACAGTGTACAGTTCTGGAGACCATACCCCCAAGGACATAGACAGGGTAGAGAAGGTTCAGAGGACAACAAAGATGGTGCATGGATTGCATCACAAGTCCTATGAAGACAGGTTGAAGGAACTGAACATGTACTCCCTGGAGGAGAGGAGGGAGAGAGGGGATATGATAGAGACATACAAGTATCTTACAGGGAGAAACAGAGTGCAGGAAAACACTATTTTTAAGCGAAAAAGATGTTCCAGGACTAGAGGACATGGGATGAAGTTGGAAGGAGGACGATTCAGAGGAAACATGAGAAAGAATTTCTTTACAGAACGGGTGGTGGACAAGTGGAACACCCTGCCAGAGGAAGTGGTGGGGGCTGAAACAATCACGGGATATAAGAATGCATGGGATAGACATAAAGGAATTCTAGAGGTCAGGGGTAAGGGGAAACAGACTTCTAGGAAAACAAACTGAACTTATAAGCTCAAATGGGCAGACTGGGGGGCCATAGACCCTTATCTGCCGACACTGTCTATGTATCTATGTAAATCACAGTCAGTGGCTGCTATTTATTTATTAATGATTATGAAATCTGCAGCTTGACTCAGAGCAAACACACACATTCTGTCAGGTATAATTATTTATTTGAAATTTTTGTGGGAAGAGGTGAAATTCAGACACATATTGCTCAATCAAGCTGTGTAATCAGATGGAGACTAGTATCACAGTGTAGGTGTGAAAAAGACACAGCCCTGAGCCCCCTTACATGTAAGGCAGCACTCCGATGTGGCAACCACACAAATCACGATCATTCTCCTTAGCAGATTCCCTTTATGAGCTCAGCTCACGCAAAGGCAATTATTCTGCTAAAAGAGGAAAATAACTGTGTGGTTGCCACTTCGGGGTGCTCGCTGCCTGACATGTAAGCTAGTACATAAAGGTTACACACTGACATAGCCCAGCAACATAAGTACTTAGAAAGTGCATCTTTTTTCTGCGTGTTCCCTTCCAATCGAGAGATAATTAGCAAATTTACTTTACTGTATAGTGGCTGCACTCAGAACTGCACCAGGTTTGTGATCAGCAGCTGTTTTTAATCATTTATTTTATTGAGTTTTTGTTGACCGGGTAAGTGCACTAGAAAAATTCTGCCTATTTTCAGGCACAACCCGGGGGAAGGGGATACAGATGAATGCCAACTGACCTTGAACCAGATTAAGCTGTTGGTGGTATTTTTAGTGAATGAGGAGAAATTTGGCCAGGGTACCGGGGAAATTCCCCCTACTCTTTGAGAAGTGCCACGGGATCTTTAACATTCACCTGAACTACCACCAGAACAGGCAGATGGGACCTCTGTTTAATGTCCCATCCGAAAAACGGCACCTCAGAAGTGCAGCACCCCTCTCATGCTGCACTACAGTGTCAGTATTGGAATATTAACTCAGGTGCCTGGTGTGGGGATAGAACCCACAGCCTTCTGATCTCCTGGACTCAGAGGTGAGTGTGCTACCTGCTGAGCCACTGACACTGACTTTTACAATTATTGTTTGATTCCCATTGCAGCAAATTTAACAAATAATATCAGAGGCAGACTATCTTTCTGTTCTCAGATCCATCATGCCGCGGCATTCCTTACTTCAGCAAAGTGTCCACTGCACTGACTAACTCCTACAGAGCTACAGTCCTCCATACCTGACATGCCCCCAAGGCGCATTTTTAAATCCCCAGGCCATTAACCTTTCCTTCAGCGGCTGCTTCTCGGCATCATTCTGGAGTCTCTCAAACCTGACACGCCCAGGGGCTGGGCCATTCCTCAGCCAGAAAGCCTTTAGTCCCTCCTCTTCTCCAGCATGGTCTCTGTAAACCCGACACGCCCCCAGGGGCATTCCCAAGCTGGCAAGCAAGCCTTTAGTCCCTCCTCTTCTCCAGCATGAACATAACCCTTCCGCTTGTGTCTGTGGATAAGTTAAAGTGCATGCGCGCCCCGCACACGCGCGCCCAGGATTCTTAAAGCTGCAGATGCAGCAAAAGACCCAAGCCACAATATCATGATGGGTCGGGCCACATGTCAGGTGCGCCAATGGCGTGATCCTGTGACCTGAAATGAACACTGGATTTGCCATTCCACAAAAATTGAGATTTTAGATTGAGTGTTTTTTTCTGAATGAAGAATAAAAGCATATTAAGAAAAAATAAATCTTTACTTGTCCGTTGACATGTGGGTTGAGTAAAGGTAGTAGTCTTGGTGCTTGAGTTGGTAGTCCAGTTAAAAATATGCATATTCTAAAGAAAACGTAATAAAACTTGAGAAAAAAAAAAAAAATTTTCATATGTAATTTAGGGTGGTAATAGCAAAATACTGACAAACAGAAGTTGTAATTTACACTCTCACCCCAGGCCCAAACTGCCCTTTTTTTACGGTAAATTTTATAGTACACGTTTCGTACCATATGGCATTTCCATTTAATTAATATACTTCTCTCTCTGTACATCACCAGCACTCCTCACCCCAAGCTGCCAGTGACCCATCACTGCTCTTTCTATGCGGCTGTAGGTTGGACCTCCCTACACTACAGATGAAATAAAAATGCAACTCTCTGGACATACAGAGCTATCACTGGCAAACTTCCGCAGTACACTGTTGATTGCCAGACTCTCAATATGCCTGGAACCTATGCCCTAAGAAGCTGTTCACTAATTTCTCTGAAAGTGCCCAAAGACCTAACGTGTTTTGGGAGAGCTGCCATAGGATTCGTTCTACTGTCACTCTGGAATGTACTACAGAAATCACTGAAACTGAGGACTCCTGTTAGTCTCACTGTGTTTAAGACATTATACTCAAAATACATTACAGAAGCCTGCAACTGCTTCCAATGATCCTAGCTTACTTACACCCCTCTTCCACATCCTCCCTGCTTTTTCCATCCTCCTTCCTTCTTGTATCAGTGCATAACTTGCCCCTGAGCCACCTACTTATCTACCGCCCTAAATCTCACCCTCCCTCACCCACCTATTCCTTGTATACCCACAGCATCTCATTCCTTCGCTCCTAGTATTATCCCAGTTCCAGACCCCCCCCCCTTCCTCCCACTGGCTGCCCACTTCTCCAGACACGTCTCCTCCTTGGTACGCCTGGGTCTTTTTAAACTGACTATGTTACATCTCTTCGCTTGTAGCATCCACTAATCTCTTCGCTGGACTATAATGCCTTTACCTTACAGGAATACTAAACCATGTATGTTGTATCTAGTATAAATTGTTACTGACTTGCTACCTTATTGTTATGTATACCCTTACCGACTGTCTTTTACCTGAACCCAAATGTATTTTTACTTATCCTGTCTATTGCAGGCCTACCTGTACTCTTGTACTCTTGCATCTACTGTCTGTTTGTCAGTATATAAATGCATTGTTACTTGACTTGTGCAATGCAGGTCCACCTTGTAAATGAGCTTGCTCAATGGTGTTTGCCTGGATAAATAAAGAATTTGATTGACTGACTGATTTCCTCTCCCTCTCCATGGACGTACCAACTCTCACCAGACCCCCTTCCTTTCTATTTAGCTTTTTTTTAATTTTTTTTTGCAGAAACTTAAACAAAAGTTGTAATATACCACAGTTAGTTCACCTACACCACCACACCAACGATTACCTGGCCCCTCCCACCGGGGTCAGTCAGGGTAGGGTAGCGTGCCTATAACACAGGTAAATTTTATAGTACACATTTCGTACCATATGGCATTTCTATTTAATTAATATACTTCTCTCTCTCTACACATCACCAGCACTCCTCACCCCAAGCTGCCACTGTCCCACACACACCAAGTCCACAGCCTTTCTGCTGAACTGTGGCCACTGTGCAATTTGGTACAGAATATCTTTGACCTATGTCTACTGTTCAGAACTCCTCTCACCCCAACAACTGCCAACATGCCCTATACCAAGACCAGGTTCCCTGCCCCACACCCACACCCATTTTGCTGCACTGTATGTACACAGTGCAGATGTAACACAAACTGTACAGTACTGTTATTTTTCTGTTCAGTATTCCCTTTTGTTTTGTTTTTTTTCCTCTCAGTACATTTTTATTTTTTTTCCTTTGCTTTATAATGGCCACTTTTACTTCCCTTCTGGTTGGCTCGGGTCAGTTCACTGTGGGTAGGGGCCATCTGATTTTAGCAGTATATATCCCCCTCCCTTTGTTTGGTTTAATAACCATTTTACTTTTCTTTCTTTTTTGGGGTCAATGTGCAGGGTCATCAATCATGACTGCCCGTCACACAGTCATCCAACCAAGCCCGTGGCCCAGCCTAAGCAGTTCCCCACCTCCTTCCCCCCTCCTGTTTCACTGTCTTCGATATTTTGGTGTTTTGTTTTTTTTTTGTTTGTTTGTTTGTTTTTTGTCTCCACAACACTTTGTTTGGAGGGGAAGGCAGCAGCCCCCGAAAACACCACGCTGTGTGCAGACTTAGGACTCTGAGCAGCACCACTGCAGTCTGGAAGAATGATGACCCCCCCGTGGTATCTCCAGTGCAACAAAGTCACTCAGACAATCAGAGTGCGTCTAATCTCTACAATCATGTAGAGCAAATGGCGCTTCTTGAACAGTTTCTGGGGCGCTAACCTCCACTCATCCACCCGCTCCCCCCCGGTCATGGCCAATTAGCAACACTGACAGGCAACCTTTCCACTCACCATTCGTAGAATCACCTGTTAGTCCTGTGGGTGCTGACGATCTGATGGCTGCTAGGTGGGAAGGTCGGGAAGAGGTCCCCATTGCCACGGGTACGCAGCACTTCTCGATGCTCCCTCCCAGTTCCCGCAATCTCCTGCTTTACAGTGGCGGTGCTCCCAGCTACACATCACACACATGGTGAGTCGGACAGACTTGGACTCGTGATCACATTAGACATGCTTCGTTGCCCCTCCTACTGCTGAAAACGGAGACATCTAGGGGCAGAACAAGCAAAAGGCAGCAGTAACTTAAAACGCACCACTAACTTGGCTGTCCATGGGACAGGCTGGTGCTGTGCAAGTGCTTGCCAGACATCAGAAATTTGTAGCCCGGGACGTCAGGCTATGGGATTTGTTGACCCCTACTAGGGAGTATATTCATCTTAATGCAATTTATTCAACTCCACAATCAAAACAGTATAAGGTTCCATATTCCCAAATCTTCAGAGATCGGCAACATTCAGCACTGGTTACGAACAAATCAACTGTCCCTCAACACCAAAAAAAAAAAAAAAGATCTCCATGACCTTTGGCACTAGGCAGCAGCTCTGCAGGCTTACTGACCTGGCCTCCTTCCACATCCTTGATGGGACCATGATCGATGATGTTCCCACCTTTAAGAACCTCGGGGTCTGGCTCGATCGACACCTCAACTTTTCTGGGCATGTGGATGCCAGCCACAAAAGACTACACCCTAAACTAGGTGCATTATACAGGAAACATGGTTGCATCCTCCTGCTGGCTCATACAGCCATTGTCCAGCAAATGATTCTCCCCATTTTTAGGGCTGTGGGCCGAGCCTACAGCCCTTCTGACATCGCCCAGACTACTGTAGCTCTAAAAACGGCTGATCTTAGAACTCTTTTAGACTTTTGCATGTATTCCTCCAACCTCCATAGCTGCAAAATAGTGCACTCCCCCTCTGATTTTTGCTATTTGTTGCTCTATGTTAAAGGCATCTGAAGGGAGGGAGGATGCTACTGTATTGTACCTCAGAACTTCTCAGGATATTAACAAAAAAAACCTTTTAAACTGCTGTTTCCATCATCTGTCCAGCTCAGTCTAATAGAATTATTCTGTTTCTTTCAGCAACCTAGGGGTTAACTCATTATATCTTGTGGAATATCCTCAAAGCGAAAATTAGACTACAGCGTCAGATTACAGACTTTGCATCTGTAACTATAAGCTATCCTATTCCTATGGGCAGGACAGGTTGCATACAAGCACACACACGTGTGTAAGAAAATAACCGGTCATTTGGTAGCTCTTCACAGCCCTGTCAGGTCACTGACTCAAGCTCATTTGTAATGGAGTCTCTTCTAAAAGTCCTACATTTCTCAGAGTGGGTTTCTTTTTTGGGTTTGTTGCTTCAAGCAGCAGTATTTATGTCTGTTCCTGATCGGAGGCTGTAAGCAGCGTATACCAACCTCTAATATTTAAACTGTGTCCTTTTAAAGATAAAAGAATATAAGCATTTAATTATTTATTTTTTTTATTATTATTCTTGGGTAACCAGGTATGGCCCACTAAGTACAGGTGCCTGATTTCTGGGGCTACCCGGGAGCACTGAGGAGGCTAAGTGACTTGCTCAGAATAACACAGTATGCAAGTGGAGGTTGTGGGAATCAAACTCAGGTCTGTGTGCTAGATGTACCGAGCTCTTTGGTCTAACCTCTAAGGCTATATTGACAGCCCCAGACTTGGCTGGTGTATTCCTTGATTACTGCATGGATCTGGAATCTATGTACTAGACTTTGTTTATAGTTTATAAATGTAATTTAATATATGTATGTATGTATGTATGTATGTATGTATGTATGTATGTAGATATATATAGATATATATATATATATATATATATATATGTGTGTGTGTGTATATATATATTATATACACACACACACACGCACATATATATGTTTTCCTTTGGTAACCAAGTAAGGCCAACTAGGCACAGGTGCTTATTTCTAGGGACAACACAGGAACACTGGAGAGATTAAATGACTTAATCAGAGCCACAAAGTATGGAAATGGAGGTTATGGGAATCAAACCCATCTCTGAACTGGATGTACAAAGCTCATTTATAACTCATTACTCTAACCACTAGGCTATACTGCAGGGTTTTAAATAATTGATTAGCAGTTTTTTCTTGGGACAATATTAACTGTACAGAAAGCATTTATATATGTATTCTAGAAGTGTTATGCTTGTTAAACACAGTGAGGCAAGTGTTATGCATTTTCACAATGTTTTAGAACTTTTATGAGCAAAATGCTAATCAATTTTTAGAGTTAAATAAAACCCTGTACTGCTAGCCCCACAAATAGTGAACAATTTAGACCAGGCTGTTAATATCTCAAAGGAGAACTGCCTTGAATTAGCACACATGCATTTTTGTAGAAGTAGATGTTATTTTTTAAAATACCGGTTCTCATTTTGTTACTGCTTAATAATAACTGGTCAGCAAATTCTCTCAATGTACTGACCAGGTTGATATTTTCCATAACAACCGGCTGGTTGTTATTACATTCATGAGCCATGCCAGTCAAACTATGCTGCTGCCTCACTGGCCAACATTCTGTATGTGGGTGGGGCCAAACAGTCTCACAAACTGCTGGAGAAAAATTGCTGGTCTATTATTATAAAAAATAAAAGATGGGGAGGGTGTTTCATATGAGAATTTAATGCACACCCTCATTGTGGGATGCTTTGATAAAGCCCTCAGGCTTCGCCCTCGGGGTTTATGTAGCACCCCACAACTCGTGTGTGCATTAAATTCTCATATCAAACCCTTCCCCAACCATTATTCTCTGTATCTTAACTAGCCTTTTGGTAAATTCAGTGAGTGTTTCTGATTCACACACTGCTGGCACTGACCATCTGTAAGCAGTAAGACATATCTGGTGTTGGCAGTACCGAGATACCCCCACACCCAGAGGCGTAATTAGGTATGAGACCGTAGGTCGAGTGTCTTCAGCCTCTGGTTGTGAGGGTATCTCAGTACCATCAACACTCAGACATGTTTTCTTGTTTATATAAAATGGGTCCATGGTGACTTTGAACAAAAGAACATTCTAAAAGTTTTCAAAGTCACAAATCAATATACTAAAATGTTACTAAATAATGTAAAATAGTACTTCCACAGATGTTTTTCACTTGCCAGTCATTTGTCTTTCTTCACACTCAATACATGGTGTGATTGTTTACGCAAGCAAAAATACCCGACAGGGTGGGCGGTATTGGGCAATACCGGACCGGCCAGGGGCGTAATGAGGCCAGACGCCGCAGGCGGAGGGCCTTATAGCCCCTGGAAGGTCCGGTATTGCCCATACTGCCCACCCTGGAGGGTATTATTGCGCTTAGAAACTGGGCTCTGTGAAAAAAATTTGTTCAACAAAAAAATGTTATTACAAAATTAGTTTTAAATTAGCTTTGTAGCCGGCCCGGTGGCGCTGAGTGCTGAGGCGTCAGACGCCACACCTCATGCTGCGCCGGCCACCAGGGTTTGGGAACGGACTCGGGTGGCCAGGGTCAGGCGGGAGGAGGGAGGATCGGCGTCCAACGGATGCTCTCCTCCCTCAGGGTGGGAACCAAGAACGCTCCGCTCTACATCACTCCTCAGAAGTGGGAAGCACCGACAATAGAGGAGATGGAGGCGCTCCGCAACGGAGTCGGAGGGGACATTGCTGATGCATGAGTGCTCTGGCGCGCTGCTGCACGCCAACATTCCAGACGCACGTCCCAAGCGCTTGATGTCCCAGAGGAAGGGGACGAGGGGAGAAACAGAAATCCTCCGCAGCCCTAGATGAAGGTCCTCTAAGTTCACCCAGACCACCTACAGGACAGACCCCACTGTGCAAGGAGAGGAGGCCAGGCACTCTAGGGGCAGATCCCTAGGGTGGGCATGGGAGACATGAGCGGACGGAAGGAGGGGGCTCCGGAGGTAGGAAGGAGGATAAAGAAAGAAAGTAAAAAAAAAAAAAAAAATTAGCTTTGTAATAAAACAGTTCCTCCGCCTATATTACAATTGGTACAGTTGAATTTCCCTCCCGCAAACACACAGAAAGACATACAGGATGTGATGCTTTTTTCCTGTATTACGGTATCAGTCTGTTGCACCCCACCCCCCGTGTTGCATCTCATTCACGATGCTGATCAAGTGTGAGGGCTGGAGAGCTTTGAAGAGAGCAGTGGCGGGAGCGTGTACACTAAGTGAAGTTCCCCCTTGCTGAATTTGCTCTCATTGTTCTCATGGGGAGAAGTGTATTCAGTACTTCATTTTATAAGAACTGCTGAAAAGGGGTAACATTCAATTACTGCATCGTTAAATCTAAATCATGAGCAGTGGTAGCGGGCAAGCGGTGAGGGACAGAGAGCTCTAGCTCCAGTGCTGCCTCTGTGTGTGTGTGTGTGTGTGTGTGTGTGTGTGTGTGTGTGTGTGTGTGTGTCTGTCTGTGTGTGAAGTCAGGGAGCGGCATTTTTTTCTTCAGTTTTCCATACAAAGTTGACAGTTGCAAGGCTGGAGTGTTTTAAAGAGAACGGTGACAGGCGAGTGTACACACAACGAAGTGTCTCCCCTTTTTGAATTTGTTCATATCGTTCTGGTGGAGACTGGGAATCATGTATGCAATTCTTCATTTTGTAAGAGGTTCTGAAATGGGGTAAAATGTGTACATCAGGAAATGAAAATTGGGAGCAGTGGTGGCAGGCAGGCGACGTGAGAGAGACAGAGAAAGACGGTCATGCGTTAGCTCCAGTACTGCGTGTGTGTGTGGAGGTAGCTGTATTTTTCCTTATGTCATGAACTGTCCTTTTGGCTTTTTTTCTAAGAGGCACAAAGTAAGGAAAAAAAAAAAGGAGACAGGCTGCGCTCATTCACTCGCTCGTTAAACAAGTTCAGGAATATGGCAATCGGGACAGTCACACTTACAAATTGTTATGAGCCAGGTTTGGAAAACTCTTTATTTGTTTTCCCTCTTAACCGAGTATGACTGGCTCCTTTTTTTATTTCTAAATCTTCACTTGACACTGGCAGATGGATGGCTGAGCATGGTGGGTAGGGGCACAGAGCTTTTACAAAATGAGATATGGAAATCACCTTTCTCTCGCTAAATGGTACGCTCTGACTCGCTCTTTGCTGTGTGGAGGTGGTACAGATGAGCAGTTGTATTTTTCTGGAGCGAGTGGGCTGGCAGCTAAAGGAGGGTGTTCGAGAGTCAGACAAGAGCATTCACTAAATGAAAAATAAAAAAATAAACAAAACAAGCAAAGGTAGCCAGAAATGTGCTCAGTGGAGGTTGATCTGTGGTTCTATTAGGCAGTTGGAACTGAACTAGTGAGAGTTGGGGGTCAGTATCTCTCGCTAAACGAGAGAAAAAAATGGAGGCAATTTGAAATCAAATTAGGTACTTTGGCCAATTAGGGAGCAGGGTGGGCACAAGGATTCTTTAGTGGGTAAAGGGGCACTAGGCTGGTACTTTTTATTTCCTGGGCATCTAGTGAAAGTTAATGTACCCCCTTGGCAAGGGTACTAGCCAATCAGATGCCAGGAAATAAAAAGCCCATTTTCTAACATGGAATAGAAGAATTCAAAGCTCTACATTATTCCAGCAGTAGAATGCCCCCACCCAACACACACACACACACACACACACACAGAATGGTAACATGGAACACGGAACACATGAATTCAACATTCTTCAGAGCTCAACTGGCATACAAACAAAGACACACACAGGCCTGAAGTGAAGCCAGAATCTCGGTTTTATCTATTGCCAGGTAAGGAGTTTGCCAGGTAAGGAGCAGGGAGTTCCCTGGCAAAGTGGTAGGGATAGGTGTAGGATTTTTCATGGTCAAAGAAACACCAGCAGTGGAAACTCTGAATAGTACTTGAGTTTTTTTAAATTTGTTTGTGTAGGTGTGTACTGGGGGCTCATGAGCGTAGGTAACAAACTATTTACTCACTTTATTGAATTTGATGAACTTTTATTTTTTAGGGCCTAGTTGGAATTTTTTTTATAAATGTAAAAGATATAGCCATGTTTGTGATGGAAATTAAGAAATAGGTGGCTTATGAATTCTGTGCGTTGCCCTGGTTGACAGCAACTTGTTTTAGCCAGCGGTGGTACTCTCTTACTGCAATGGCTAGAACCAAGTATCAGCCAATAAGGACACTGGGATTTCTTTGCCCATTTTATATTAGAACAGTATGATCTTGTCAAGAACTTACATTGTTAGTACAATACATCCATGTTCTAATTTAGAATTCTTAGGTTCATGGAGACATAAACTACATCATACAATTTTTTTGCTGTCTAATAGAATAATGTATCTTTGCAGCTCACTTTTTTAAACTTTGAAAAACAAGTTGGAACTATTATACATGAGCTGAACCCTTAATATTACATATTAAATATTCTGATATGGTATAAAGTTATTTTTAAAATAACTGTTGTCATCATAAATGTGCATTTACTGTATATAAAAACCTGGTTTGGAAAAAGTGCCCTTTATAATGCAACAAGTGCCCTTTTTATCTTGGGCACCCCCTGTAGGCACGTGCACG
Organism: Neoceratodus forsteri; assembly: GCA_016271365.2. Classification (NCBI taxonomy): domain Eukaryota; kingdom Metazoa; phylum Chordata; order Ceratodontiformes; family Ceratodontidae; genus Neoceratodus; species Neoceratodus forsteri. The sequence continues at coordinate 1,054,907,013 of CM028130.1, read as the reverse complement.
CACGCACCACAATGTACTCTAAATAAATTAAGGAGGACTGAGTTAGCAGCATGCCAGTTTTTGATGATTGTAACTAAACAGCACTATATGGAACCAACAAGAAAACAACTTTGGTCATTTGGTAGCTCTTCACAGCCCTATCGGCTCTGGCTAGAGTTTGTTTACTATGGAGACATTATCTACAATGCTGTTCCTAAGTCCACCCTGACCAGACTGGATTCCCTCTTCCACTCTTTTGTCGCTTTGCTTTGGACTACCTACCCTGCACCCACAATTGCTCCCTTTATACCTCCCTCTCCCCTTCCTCCCTTGAAGCCAGGCGCCTCTCTCATTGTACCTCCTTTATCGCTAAATTCTGGCTTGGCTCTCTCCCCTCTTACCTCACCTGTCTCCCTCCCTTCCTTCCCACTACACCCTTCGTAACTCTGGCTTCCACTCTCTACTAGGTCAACTTCAGCTGGCCAGGCTGCCTTATCCTACTGGTTCCCCAAACTATGGAATTCTTTCCCCCTCTCCATCCGCTCTGCCTCTTCCCTCTGCTCTTCCTCCTCCTCTCCTCAAGTTCTCATCTCATTGCTGCAACTGCACCTGACCCCCTGTACCTCTCTTCCCCTCCTTCCACTCCCACCACCTCTCCCACCCCATCTCCTTCCCCCAATCTCTAACTCCTCACCCTAGCTCCTGCTGCAAACCACCGCCCCCCCAACTTCTTCAAACAGACTACTCTTGAATATCTACTAGTTAGCTTCGATACCACCTGCCTGCATTATCTGCATTTTGCACTTAATTTGCATCCTTCTGTTTTCCTTGGGTTGCATCCTGATATATCCAAGCCTATGTACATATTCTGCTGCTATGCCTTCGCTGTTGCTTGTTATACAATGCTTAGTTATGTTTTTACCCATTATGTAAATACTGTTCTATTTCTTATTCATGACCCTCCTCTACTCCTCCCCCAGGACACATCTGGAAACAAACTGTTATCAGCTCAGTAGGTCTTTCCTGGTGAAACTTTTGAAATAAAAATTATAATAAATATGTGTAGTCTCATGGATATGTAATACAAGTAAAAGTTAGGCAAGTGCAAGCCACAGATTCTTTCGACTTAGTGAGGTAATTCAGTCGACATTTATATGATTTGCCATTCCCCCCCAAAAAAAAAAAAAAGATTAGAGCGTTTTTTCTTTGAATGAAGAATGGAAGCATATTAAGAAGGACAAAAAAAAAACCTAGGGAGTACAGTATATTCACGCAATTATTCAACTCCACAATCACAACAGAAGAAGAAGAAGAAGAATCAGTATTTATATAGCGCTTTTCATATGCAATGCATCCCAAAGCACTTTACAAGCAATGCTAGACTAGTAGTGAAGTGACTGAATGCGTAGTAGCGGCCATATTGCACATCAGCACCCACAAACAGCCAGAACAATTGCATGAATCGGTTTTATTGGAAGGGGAGTGTTGGCCAATACACTGGGTAAAATCCCCTACTCTTTGCGAAAAGTGCCTTGGGTTATGTTACTTCCACCTGGACACCCACCAGGACAGCACCAGGATGGGTAGAAGGGACCTTAATTTAATGTCTCATCCAAAGGACTGCATACCCCAACAGTACAGCACCCCCAATAATGCACTCTGGTGCCAGTGTTTTAGGTACAAGCCCAATCCCGGTGTGGGACGAGTACCCGTGACCTTCTGGCCCAGAGGCGGATGTGCTACCAACTGAGCCACGCCGATACCTAACAAAGTTCCACCTTCCCAAGTCTTCAGAGATCCTGTTTCAGAGAGATAATATACATAGAGTCTGGAGTGATCTCAGGACCTAAATGATGGGACCACTGGGTTACCTATGGTGCAGTTATCTCATAAACCGTGACGATTATACTCTTCTCACTATATTAGTCAGTGAGGGGGCTGAAAAGGCCTTTTTTGCCAAGCTACACTGTGCAGATCGGGGCGAAAAAGGTGTAAACTGCAACTGCTGGCTCTACGCTTAAAACAACAAGAGGCAGGTAGGGCTATTATGGAGATCAGGGCAGCTCCTCAGTGCCCCATCATTAGATAGAAAATAATAATAAAATTTATTTGATATAGCGCCTTTCACACATCAAGGCGCTGCACATTCTACTAAAAACAAACCACAATAGATGCAGATAAAATCAAAGTAATTCAGGGTAAGCTTTTCCCCACAGGAAGGTCTTCAGTGCCTGCTTAAAACACTCCACTGTCCTGCATTCCCGAAGCTGATGGGGCAGAGAATTCCAGAGGGTAGGTGCTGCAAACCCAAAGGCACGCGCACCAGATGGCTTTAAAAAAAAAAAAAAAAAACTTACCCTCGGAATCTCCAGCAACCCCTTGTTAGCCAAGCGGAGCTGTCGCAGAGGGTGTAAGGAACCACGAGCTCTTTCAAGTAGTCAGGACCCTGTCCGTGTAGGGCTTTGTAAGTCAATAGACCTACCTTAAAGGTGATCTGCCACTGAATAGGCAGCCAGTGCAGATCATGCAGCACAGGGGTAATACGAGTTCTCCTGGAAACCCCAGTCAACAAACGTGCTGCAGCATTCTGCACTAGCTGCACGCGGCGGACATCAACCCCAGGAAGCCCTAGGTAAAGGGAGTTGCAGTAGTCAAGCCGCGATGTCACAAATGCATGGACCAAGACGGGCAGGTCGCTGGACGGAACAAGATGCTTGATCCTAGCAATGTTCCTAAGATGATAAAAGGCCAGCTTGACGACTGCCGACACCTGATAACGAAGGGTCAGGCCATTGTCAAGCACCACTCCTAGGTCATGCACTCATTCAGAGGTTAGAATCTATGCCCCCCCAGGACTAAATCGGAGGGAAGCCCAGACCTCAACCCTTCTGTCCTATGACCCGGGTCCACTACCAAGACCTCAGTCTTTCCTGGGTTCAACTTTAAACCGCTGGCACTCATCCAGTCTTGGATTTCTACAAGGCAGTTGTTCAGTATTGAGACAGCATTAACCTGGTCGGGGGCAAAAGACAGGTAGAGCTGGGTGTCATCAGCGTAGCAGTGAAATCTCAGTCCATACCATCTTACAATGTCTCCGAGGGGCAGCATATACACTGCAAATAGTATGGGAGACAGCACCGAGCCCTGAGGTACCCTGCAAGGCAGGAGCCTCGGAGGAAAAAAACACCCAAGACAACTCTCTGCATTCTACCGGCGAGGAAGGATGTAAACCATCGGAGAACTGAGCCCAACAGCCAACAGATGAACCTCAAACGCTCCCGCAAAATCCCATGATTCACAGTGTCAAAGGCTGATGATAAATCAAGAAGAACCAGAATGGAGCGGTGTCTCCGATCTCTCGCCATCAGGAGATCACTGAGCACCCGAACCAGAGTAGTCTCAGTAATATGCCTCTTACGAAAACCTGATTGGAGAGGTTCGTATAAATTATGGATGGTTAAATGGTTTTCCAGTTGTGCTGCCACAACTTTCTCAATAACCTTCCCCACAAAAGGCAGGTTAGAGATAGGCCTGTAGTTTGCTAGGTTCTCCAGGTCTAAAAAAGCTTTCTTCAGAAGGGGTGTCTCCACCCCCACCTTCAGGGAGCTAGGAAACTCACCAGAGTCCAAAGAGCACCGGATGATCCGAGCCAAGACCGGACCCAAGATGTCACCACAACCCAAAAGTAGGGAGGCAGGGCCCGGGTCTAAACTACAGCAAGTGAGATGCATCCCCGGATAATCCCCACAATATCCACCTTAACTACGGCAGATCGAGCTGTACCCAGGAAACTCCGGGTTTCATGACAAGGCAATCACCAACAGCATCCCCATAGAGTGAAGTTGGCTCTCCTGCCTAATGTCAGCCACCTTATCTGCAAAGAAACGAGCGATCTCATCACACTCATTTTGTGAAAAGACTCGACGGAACTGTTGACAGGCTGGGTTGCACAGCCTGTCAACCATTCTGAAGAGTTGAGCCAGTCGGTTCCGTGCGACAGTAATTTCCCTTGACAGGAATTCTGCCTTCTTACAGTAGACAGACAGACAGACAGACAGACAGACAGACAGATAGATAAAATGTTTATTTTTATACAGGATAAGTATATGTCATAAGGGATATAAAACCCTGTTTACAAGACAATCCTGTTTATGATGTTTCAGCATAAAGAAAAACATTTCATATACAAAATTTTACAGACATACATTATAATTTATAAATACCATACCTATGTGTTGTGTAATGTACATTCCAGATTACTAAAATGTGTAAACAAACATTCGACATAAAATGCATTACTACAAATTGAAGATATAAAATCCATAAAACTGACTTAATAATTACATACTAGGGGAAAAATAGCCTTCAATTCAAAACTGAATTGTAGTTGAGAGAAACAACACAGGCGTTTCATGTAGATTATGAAGCACTATATGAGGAGGACACTGCCTCCATGGATTAAGTCTGTACTTTCTTGAGAATGGCACAATTACCCCAAATCACATCAGAGCAAAGACAGATGTGGAAGGACCCTAGTAAATCAAGAAGCTGGAGGTTAAGCAAGCCATTAAGGCCCTCATTTCAGACAAAGACCCAGGCTCAGACAGGTCCTCCCACATTTTTCAGACTCTTGAGGGAAGAAGTAGCACACCACCTAACTAACTTGTTTAATCAAATCTCCCACCATAAAGATCTGACCCACACCTTCAGAAGTCCCCAATTTGTCCGATTCCCCCAAGGTAGAAAAAGGACCATAACTATATTACAAATTACAGGGACATCAAGATGCTCAATTTAAACATTAAAATACTGGTGAACAACTTTTGACATATGAGAACTTGATGCTGGGTCTTCCTTCTCCATATCTCAGGGGTAGGAAGGCTTCACATTTATGGTCGGTCTTACTGATCGAGGCCTTTAAATCTATAACAAAGAGGTGGTTGCAACCTGAACCCCCAACCATATTAAAATGTAGGCAGATAGTCTCTTACATTCAGGGATTTGAGAAGATCACATTCGATTTACAACAGAAATCTGCCCGGTTTCTTAATTACTGGACAAGGTGGGAGATGTACCAATGCTCTATTATCTAAACTTTTTATTAAAGCAATGTCCCTTTAAGAACATCAACTGTTCTTGACCCATGTAATAAATAGCCCCCTGCAGCAATGCTAATCAATTTTATACCTTACTTTGTATCTTTAATTCCTAATGACAAGTAGCACATCCCTGACCAACTATGTGTGTACCACAGGGTCGATATTTACGGCATACTTCCCCTATACCTGCTCTAATGAGTTCCATCTCAGTGGTATTACCCTAGGCTTGCTCTGCTACTCCTGGCCGTCACACAACCAGCAACCCCATATACATTCTTCCCCCCAATCGCATCGTCGACTCCTACATGCTACCCCCCCCCTTCTTTTAAACCTCCCCACTCCCACCTTCTCTGTCCTCAAAGGGCACACAACTAGGAAATCCCTTTACCACAAAAGGCTACACTGGAACCCTGTATCGAGGTTCATCCTCCCCCTCCTTCTCATCTCAGGAAATATACACCCTAACCCTGGTCCTTCTGCTCCCCCAGGACCAGCCCACTCCTCTGCCCGCAGGCTGCACCTTGCCACCCATAATGTATGTAGTCTACTGAAAAAAAAAAAAATGGATGCCTTCCAGGGTTGGATACAGCAGCATCAGCCTGATGTTATAGCCGTGGGTGAAACCTGGCTCTCCCCTCGGATTTCCAGACTCGACTAAAGCACTCTCTGGTTATAATGTATACCGTGCTAACCGGTTGGGTAGGCGTGGGGGCGGCTGTGCTATTTACACCAGGGACACGCTACTCCGGCAGTTGCTCCCCACCCCTCAGTTGGCTCCTGGCCCCCAAGCCCTTACTCTTAAACTCACCTTGGGATGCTCCCTAAGCCCCTTCTTATTACAGCTGTGTACATTCCTTCCAGGGACCAGAAGGTGGCCTTCCACTCAGTACTGTCCTACCTGTCCACCCTCCCGTCCAGTACAGAAAAAAAATAATTCTTGGGGACTTTACTATTAATTGGTTAGATAAGTCCACCGAGCCATTAGCCGATGCTGCCGCTGCCCAAGACCTAACTCAATTAGTCACCTCCCCCACCTGCCTTAACCAGCCTACAGGTTCGTCCTCCCTACTCGACCTTGTGTTCACCAATCGCCCACACAAAATTAAAAAGCACAACCGTTCTCTCAAATGCACTTAGTGACCACTTCCCCGTTCTCTGCTCCTGGTCAGGCAAAGCACCCAGACCTCCCCCAAAATAACCTTACAACGCAAGCTGGGCCCTGGCAAACTTGCCCTTCTTAAATAACACCTCAGCTATATGGATTGGTCCCTTTAAATGAACACGCTTGACCCTAATAGGGCCCTTGACCTCTTCATCCTCTCTTTCAATGCCATGTGTGACAAATTTGCCCCACCTTCCAAAAGGATGGTCAAAGGCAACCATGTGCCTTGGATATCTGCTCACATCCTGGCCCTTATGTGGACTAGAGATTCACTGTGGCACCTCTCCAATGAGACTAGTCTGCCTGCTGATAGACAAAAGTACAGGGAGGCCCAGAACGAATGCACATGGGCCCTTTGCAAAGCAAAAGTGGAGTATTACAAATCCTCCTTAATCTTTACATGGGCTCGGGATGCAAATTCTGGAACAACATCAAGAATATCTCTGGTAAAGACCCCAACCCTGTCCCTAACCAGATTATGGTTGATGGGTGCTTGACATCTGATCTACCTGTATGGCCACGGCTTTCAATAATGCCTTCACAAACCTTGATCATGTTCTCTCCCCCCCCCAATTTCTTTGACCTGCCCCCAACCAGCTCCCCCTCCCCCCTAAAGCTCTCCCCTTTTCACCTACGCCACATTTCACCCAAGTCTGCTGAGCCATACCTCAGGAAAGCCCTAAGTCGCTCCAGCTACAGTAGTGACACCCTCAACTTGAAACTCCTGCGGCTCACCCTGCATGAGGTTCTCTAACCCCTCGCCCATATACTGAACCACTCCTTATGTCAGGGCATATTTCCCTCTAGGTGGAAATCAGCCTCCATCACCCCTATATTTAAAAATGGAGACCATCCTATCGTCAATAACTACCGTCCCATTTCCATTCTCCCCCCCCCCCATGTAAGGCCTTAGAGCGGATTCTCTCTGATCAGCTCACTGACCATCTCAACAAGTACAACCTGCTCTGCCAGCAACAGCATGGCTTTCGGAAAGGTCACAGTACTACCACTGCCCTCCTCCAGTTTACCTCACACATATACGTTGCCCTGGACAGGGGTCATATCACTGGTGTGGTTTTTATTGACCTCACTAAGGCATTTGACACAGTCAATCACTCCCTCCTCTTAACCAACCTATTCAACATTGGTTTCTCCCGGGACGCCCTTGGTTGGTTCTCCGGCTATCTCTCTAACCGCTCTCAGCAGGTCAAAACTGGCAACACCCTATCCAAAAGGCTGCCTGTCCTTTCAGGTGTCCCTCAGGGGTCCATACTAGGACCTCTACTTTTTACCCTCTTCCTCAACTCCCTCCTCATGGCCTGCTCTGGTAATGTGTTACTATGCGCAGATGATGTCGTCCTACTCCCCTCCAACCCTGACCCCGCTCAACTCCATCGTTCCCTGCAATTCACTTTTAGCTGCGCCAAGAACTGGTTCTCTGCTCAGCACCTTATCCTCAATTATAAGAAGATCAAAATGATGCTCTTTTCTCACCCTCTCAGTACCCGGAAGGTGCACTGCCCCCAAGTTCTAACCACCAACCGGACCCCCTTAGAGCTAGTGGACTCCTTCAAGTACCTGGGCATCACACTAGACCCTGTGCTCAACTTCCACCAACTTATCCATCTCCTGTCTAATGCCCTTAATGTTAGGCTGGGACTTCTGTACCGCTTCAAGCACTGCCTTACCACTGATGCCCTTAGGCTCGCAGTCTCCTCCTCCATCCTCTCACTGCTCGACTATGGTATACTTATTTATAGTGTCGCTAGCTCCACAGCCCTCCATGGACTTCGTTTCACACTAAATAAAGCATGTCGCCTCATATTGGGATGTGATAGTCTCATCCATAATTGTTCCCTCTATAACACCACCAACTGGCTCAACCTTCACAATAGGATCAAGTTCCATACCTGCCTCATGGCAAAAAAAAAAAAAATAAAAAATATCACCTTTGGCCTCGCCTCCCGGGTCTCACCTCCCTAGTTCACCCGGCTCCAAAGCTTAAGCGCACTTGAAGTTTTGCCAAGCCACTCCTCGCGGTTCCATTCTGCCAAACCTCGCAATTCCAAAGGTCCTTCAGCTTTAGTGCCCCCTCTGTCACGAACAGCCTCCCAACCTGGCTTCTAAATGAAATTAGAATTGGCCCTTCAATACACATCTTAGGCACCACCTCCAGACCTCTAATCTCTGTGACTGTTACTTAACCCCCAACCTCTCCCCTTCCCCACTGACCTTGGCCTCTGGCCTCTGTTCCTAGGCCTCTAAGAACCAAGACTTTCTCTGGGCATTACCATATATCTCCAGCTGTACTAGTTCACCCTAGTCTCCGATTGTTAGCCTTCACTCTCTCCTTGTATTCATTGCTGATTGTGTACTCACTGTATTGTTATATAAAGTCTGTTATGTTACCTAATTTTTGTGACATGGAACCTGTGTAAATGAGTCTTTGACTCAAAGGTATTTCCGATTCCTTAATAAATAAATGAAATACTTAGTTAATATGTACTTTAACTTGTAGTAATTTTTAAGAGCTGCTCCTGTTCTCAGAGTTTTTATTTTTTCAGAACTAGTTTGTCATATAGAGCATTAGTTTATTGACCCTGTAGCCTTTGTTTACTGTGTGATATTTATGAAGAACATGTAAATCAAGGGACTTAGTAAGTAATAGTTATTTTTGATACGACATGTTTTTAGAAAATTGTGAAAAATACTTTCCAAGGAGGTAGTGGAGAAAGTGAAAGCCAAAAAGATCGCATTCAGGCAATACAAAAGGACACAGGTAGAAGGGGATAGGGAGAAGTACAGGGAAGCAGGGAGGTCAGTGAGGAAAGCCAACGCTCAGACAGAAGAGTGCATCGCAAAATCAGTGGTTAGAGGGGACAAAAGCTTTTACAGGTACATAAGTGAAAAAAGAAGGGCAAAGGGAGGGATAGTGAGACTGAAGGGGGAGGACAGGGGCAGCCTGGAGGATGACAACAGTAAAGATGACACACTAAACAGATATTTCTGCTCAGTCTTTACTGAGGAAGGGGAGGGAAACGGGCCTGAAGTGAGTACAAGGTGTGGGAAGAGCACGGAAATGGACATAAGTTTCTTTACACTGGAAAAGGTCCTAAAGGAATTGGAAGGAATAAGAGTTGATAAAACAATGGGGCCGGATGGGGTACACCCCATGGTCCTAAAGGAACTAAGAGAGGTGGCAGCTGAACCTCTGGCTATCCTGTTTAGCCGATCACTGGAAACAGGGAAGTACCCAAAGACTGGAGGACAGCAGATGTAGTCCTCTTATACAAAAGTGGGAACAAAGAGGAATCGGGGAACTACAGACCAGTCAGCCTGACCTCGGTAGTGGGGAAGATCATGGAAACACTACAGAAGGAGAGACTGGTGGAACATCTGGTTGCCAATGGACTACAGTACCGAAGGCAGCATGGTTTTACTGTGGGGGGTCATGCCAGATCAACCTCATGGAATTTTTCGACTGGGTGACAAGGGAGGTGGATCAGGAGAGGGCAGTGGATGTAGCCTATCTGGAGTTTGGCAAGGCCTTCTTCACTGTGCCGCATAGAAGACTGTTAAACAAACTGGGGAATATGGGAGTGGGCAGGACCGTAGTGCAGTGGGTGGGTAATTGGTTGGGTTGCATGACACAGAGGGTGGTGGTAAATCGCTGTCACTCCACAGAGGGAAGAGTGACCAGTGGGGTGCCACAGGGATCAGTGCGGGGACCGGTCCTATTCAACATCTTCATCGGTGACATTGCACAGGACCTAGAAGGCAGAATTTCCCTGTTCGTTGATGACACAAAGCTCTGTAACAGAGTGGACAAGGCAGAGGGTGTAGACAGAATGAGGAGGGACCTGCAGAAGCTAGGAGAATGGTCAATGGTTTGGCAGTTGAAATTTAACACAAAAAATTGCAAAATAATGCACATGGGGCACAAAAACCCTGGACCTACATATCAGCTGGGGGGTGAGGATATAGCATGCACCAAGCAGGAAAGGGCCCTTGGGGTTATCATCTCTGATGACCTCAAGGTAGGGAAATGGTGCGACAAGGCGGCAGATAAAGCAAATAGAAGGCTGGGATGCAAAGGCAGAGGCATCAACAGTGGGAAAAGGGAGGTCATAATTCCACTATAAAAGATACTAGTGAGGCCCCACCTGGAGTACAGTGTCTAGTTTTGAGACCTTACCTATGTAAGGACATAGACAGGGTGGAGAAGGTTCAGAGGAGGGCAACAATGATGGTACAGGGATTGCATCACAAGTCCTATGAGGACAGGCTGAAGGACTTGAATATGTACTCCCTGGAGGAGAGAAGGGAGAGAGGGGAAATGAGAGAGACATACAAGTACCTTATGAGGAGGAACAGGGTACAGGAAAACACTATTTTCCAGCGATAAAGATGTTCCAGGACTAGAGGGCATAGGATGATGTTGGAGGGAGGGCAATTCAGAGGAAATGTGAGGAAGAATTTCTTCACAGAAAGGGTGGTGGACAAGTGGAACACCCTGCCTGAGGAAGTGGTGGGGGCTAAAAAAAAAAAAATCACAGGATTTAAGAATCCAAGGGGCTGGCCCGGTGGCGCTGAGGGTTGAGGCACTGGATGCCACACCTCACGCCATGCCGGCGACCCAAGTTCGGGAGCGAGCTTGGGCACCGGGGGTCGGCAGGGGAGGGAGAGGACTGAGCGTCAGATGGTCTGCTCTCCTCTCCCCGGGGGGGGGGCAATGCGTTGTCCGGCATCCCAGTGACCCCAGGTGGAGATCCGGAGTGCTGCAGGACGCGGACCACACATATGGGTGAGCGTGGCAGACATGGGCAGGGTTGACGTGTGCCATGATGTCAGGGCTTGTCATGCTCTGGGGGGAGGAAGGAGCTTGGGGACAAAGTATAGAAAAGCCCATCCAGCCCGAATAGGCGATAACCCTCCCAGTGCTGCTCTGCCACACGCCCAACGCCGGTTTCTTGCCTCTGCCCCTTTGGTCTCCTCGGGCCCATATGCCGCCTGGGGCTCGGGGAGAAAATAACGTCCTTGAAGAAGGCAGAGTCCACAGTGGGCGGTAGAGTGGATCAGGCCAGAGGAGAGGTCTGAGAGAGTTCCGGTGCTGGGAGAGAAGAAACACAGTTAATTAAAAAAAAAGAATGCATAGGATAGACAAGGGAATCCTGAAGGTCAGGGGTAAGGGGCAACAGACTTCTAGAAAAACTTAGTGATCTTACAAGCTCAAATGGGCAGACTGGGTGAGCCGTAGGCCCTTATCTGCCGACAGGATCTATGTAACAAAATAGCAGTTGATACGCTATACCTGAATTACTTCAATATACTGCGTGGCCTGGTTTATTTTAAAGTTTAAAAATCTTGTTTCTGCTCTATACTTGTGCTTTTATTTCTTTGTAAGTTAATGTACTTGTAGTAATGTCTTTGTAATAATGTTATTTATGAAAAGCTTAATTGTAAACTGTTATAATGTAATATGCTTTTCAATAAAAACGGAGTACAAAAAAAATACTGGTGAAGATCCTGGCAACTAGGCTAAGGGTGGAGTGGGACCACCTGGTTTGACCCGAGCAACTGGGTTTCATGCAGAGCCATCTAGCTTTGGATCAAATGTGAAAACTAGCCCAATTCACTCCACATCCAGAGTCTGGAGCCCCAGTGGTACTGATGTCCCTGGACGCAGAAAAAGGCATTTGACCAGGTGAACTGGATTTTCCTTTTTCATACCTTAAAGGGATTCTGGCTCCCAGACTCTTTTACAGAGTGGATAATGCTTCTCTACTCCCATTCCTTAGCCACAATAACATACAATGAGTGTCCAATGTATTGAAAATAGAGACAAGGCAAGGCTGCCCACTGTCACCTTATTTTGCTTAATCTGTACCTGGAGCTCCTAACCAGGACAATGATTAACTCAAATGAAACAAACAATTAACTCACCGCAGTAATCTTCTTTCTTCCAAGGGGTCCTTTAGCATCAGTGACTTTAGCAGTTAGCTGGATAGGTGCAACTGCCCTGGAAGTGTGCCTTTAAGAGAAATTTAAATAAGCTTAGGGCCATAGCCAATCAGAAAACAGGAAGGGTAGTGAGCAGAGTGAGAGCTGCTGAAGGTACATGCCCCAAAAAAGAATCAACGGGATTCAAAAAACATGCAAAATGTCCACAACAATGGAAACAGAAACAACAACACGAGTTAAAATCTCATCAATAAGAAACCCCAAATTTGGTAAGAGATGTGATAAAGAGCCCTTCTCCGACAGGTGAACCGAGAAGGAAGGGTGGGAGCTTACTGATGGTAAAGGACCCCTTGGAAAAAAGAAGATTTACTGCGGTGAGTAATTTTTTCTTCTTACCCCAGGAGTCCTTTAACATCAGTAACTTTAGCAGACTACCGAGCAGTACCTAGTGGGAGGTGGGCAGAGAACCTACTAGGAAAGAGGCTCTGCAGAACCACCCTGCCAAATTTGGCATCAGATCTGATCTGCACATCCAAGCTGTAGTGATTTACAAAGGTGTGTACAGATTTCCAGGTAGCTGCTTTTCAGACATCCAGTAGAGGAATGTCCACTGCTGCTACAAGCGAGTCCGCTGTGCCCCTGGTGAAGTGGGCACTGAGCCCCACTGGAGGTTGGTGACCAGCTTTTTTGTAGCAAAATCTAATACAAGAGACCTACCACAGGAAGAGTTCTCTTGGTAGCTGGTCTTCCCCTGCCTACATACCCGTAAGTGGGGAACAACTGAGAGGAAGAGCCTCTGGACGGTCTAGTATGCTCTAGGTAGTAGAAGATGGCTCGACATCCAAGCTGTGGATTTCTCAGTAAAGAAGACAGGCAGAGTAATGGACTGGTCCAAGAAGAACTCAAACCACCTTTGCCGAAATTCCTATTTGTCCTGAGCCCAACTTTATCGTTGTGAGGGAAGATGTAAAGTGGCTCAGTGCACCAGGCCTGTAGCCCTGAAAACCTCCTGGCAGAGAAAATGGTTACCAGGAAGCCTGTCTTCCAAGTTATAAACTTGATGTGGGCCATGGACATAGGCTCAAAGGGTGGCTTCATGAGCCTGTCTGTGCAAAGGTTAGAGCTCTGAGGAGGAACAGGCTCCCGGATTGGAGGCTGGCCTTTTTAAAAACTGTTTAAATAGGACGTGGGGGAAAGAAATGATTTTTTCTTTCCCACCAAAAGGTAGGCCAAAATTGCTGCCAGGTGTAGCTTGAGGGAAGATGGTTTTAAGCCTGACGCCTGTAAGAGTACCAGGCAATCTAGCAGTTGAGGGTCTGAAACTGAATGGGATTTGACCTTTTTGCTCTTGCACCAGCGAGAAAACCTTTACATCTGGCTGCATGTCTTCTTAGTGTTTGATTTTTTAACCACCCTCAGTATCCTAAGGACCTGTTAAGAGTAATGTGAGGATGCAGACTATCTGTTCCAGAACCAGGCCTCGAGGTGGAAGGAATGTATGCCTGGATACTGCACTCCTGTCTGAGGAAGAGTCGGCAGGGAGCGAGTTGGAGGCAGGTGAATGGACTGCTGCAGGGCGTTGAGAGAAGGAGAGGGTACCAGGCTTGCTTGGGCCAATCCGAAGCCACCAGAATCCTAGATGCAGGCTGTTGTAAGAGTTTCAGAAATACCCTGAGTATCAGGGAAAAAAGGAGGGAATGCATATAAGAACCACCCTGACCAGACCAGGATCAAGGCATCCAGAGGAGGTGATCCTGAGACTGAAGCCTGCAACAGAACTGAGGAAACTGGAAGCTGAGAGAAGAGGCAAACAGATTCACTACTGGGTGCCAAACTGACTTAACACCATGGCTAGTACTTTTTTGTTCAGAGTCCATTACTCTGGCCCTGACTGATGTGACTAGAGTCTCTGCCAGAGTACTGTGTTTGCCTCGGTGGTGAATCGCTGAAGGCCGACTCCCAGGTAGAAGGCGACAGACCAATTTTTATAGCGTTTGCGAACAGAGTACTCCTGATCTGGCCATTGCAGTAATGTCTGTTCGACTCTGCAAGTCTGCCTTTTATGACAGGAGCAAATGCTTTGAGCTAGAAAGATTTCTCAGAGTTCCAAAAGAAATATTAACAGTAACTCTTGGAGAATCTAGGTGCCACTTACTGAGGCACTGTCCAGATGCACTTCCCACCACAGGGGGAAGGCATCTGTGGAACTGCTCTGTCAAGAGTCTTCAGCTTTGAAAATTGTTGCTTTCTGAGACCAGCAAGCTACAAGGAGACTTGCGGGTGATGCCTCCTGTATCTGAACCTTGGGACCACTGCAGGCACTAAAGCCATATAGTGTATGGTGGAACGTCGTTCTCCACTGAAATCCATCGTTGTCGAAACCTTGTAGTCACACACTAGTGACGTTGGCAGTGCAGCAGAATGATTTTTTCTTCTGCACACGAACTTCCTGTCCTCGAGCAGCATTTGACAGTTAGGGCTCACTCCATAGACAGGACACATAATGAAAGCAGCAATGTCAGTGGCAGTACTAGCATTTAGCGTTAAAAGCGTTCAAAATGTAAAGTTCTTTTTCCTTCTAGTAACCTAAAATGTTTTGAAGCAGAAATATGCTGTACTGATTCCCCCCCAAAAAACGACATTCCACCATACGCTATAAAGAAAAGTGCATGGGGAACAGTTGACAACAGGGCATCTTTCACCTCATTGGCACTATGAGACGGATTACCTCTCAAGCTGTGCTCTCGAGGTAATCCTAGTCATAGTGCCAACTCGGTGAAAGAATAGCCCTGTTGTCAACTGTTCCCCATGCACTATCCTATATGTGTCCCACTAGCCTGACGAAATGTCAAAGTTTCATGATTTGCTCAGTACTGCATCATATACTGAACCAATGTGGGTTAATGCTTCAAACCCAGTCAAGCGCTTGCTGGCTGGTCTCGCTGTCCCTGGATGAAGAAAACTGCCAGTGAGGGACATCTTGAATTCTTGCCTGCGAAGGCATATCCTTCCTGGATGCTGGGAGGGTTCCAGGTGAGACTTTGTTTAGATTTACCTGGGAACCCCAAGACTGCAGATAGAGCCCTGTAAGGGGAAAAAAAGGGGGCTCCTTGACCTGACAAGGAGACTCTGGCAGACTAATCAGCAACTTAGGTGTAGTGTAGCTAGAGATGCCCAGATTCCTGAGGCATGCTGCTACCACTGTCCAGCACTTTGTAAAAACTCTTGGGGCTGAGGAAGGCCAAAGGGCCGCAGTGAGTCCGCCCTTGTGTGTGACCTCATTAAAGGTATATGGAAAAAAAAGGGGTCCCTTTCTGTACCAGGGAGGCTAGCCCATCTCCCTACAGTAAGGGCAATATGAACAGTAATAGAGTGACCACCTTGAATTTGGGTTCTAACAGCAAGATGGGAAGCCACTCTCCAGTTGTCTTTTGTGTCAGGAATTACGTGCAGTAAAGGCCCTTTCTTCTTTTCATGGCCATGGACCTTCACCATTCACAAAGTTAGAAGTTTTTTTTGGTTTTTTTTTGCCTCCTGCTCCAACAGAAACGTCTGTGTTGGGGAAGAGGCTTAGACACCGAGGTACACATGTGGTCTACCCACACTAACATCAGGCTTTAGACTGCGAAAACACCTTTGCACTGAGAGAAGGCTGGGAAAAAACTCTGCCCCTAATGCCCTAGGGAGGAATTTCTGTGGGGCAGGGGGCCTTGTTTGAGATGTTCAGGAATCGAACAGTATGTTTTGATCACCAGGAAAGTCCATGGCTTTAAACTGGGAATCTAAGGGTAGACCAGTAGTTCTATGTCAGACAAGGCATCTCAGAGAGATGGCATAGGCCATGACTTTGGAGGTGGCATCCTTGCTGTAGTCCTGTAGAACTGGTGTTGCATAGCTTCCGGAACAGGCTAGCCGTATCCACTGACTCCTGCACCAAGAACCAGGACAGCCAGCAACCCGGGGTTCGGGAACGGACTCGGGTGGCTGGAGGGTCGGCCGGGGGGAGGAGGATTGAGCACCCAGCGGCCGCTCTCCACCTCTGGGGAGGGGTGGAATGCATGTTCCGCAGCTCTACTGCCACCTGGGTGACCACGGGTGGAGGTGCTGCGGACTGCATGAAGAAGGGAGGGAAGACGTGGGCCGGAGACCGGAACGCTCGCACATCTCGACGTGCTCCGTTCCTAGGTCGCCCTAGCATGCTCACGTCCTGTGGGAGGGGGACAGAAAAACTGAAAAAGGAACCTGCCGTGGAGGATGGAGACGGGACCCAACTGCCCCAGATAACCCATAACCGGGCTACCGCTAGATGTCGTACATGGACCTCCTGACACACACTAATGGACTGGAGGGGTAAAGAGGGTCCCCTCCTCCCTTGGTGGTAGGCGAGGCAGCATGGAGGTGGGGCCTGCGACACAGTGGTAGGTACCCAGGGAGAGGATTGGGTTACCTACAGTCTAGGGATTTCCCAAAGCTCTCCACATGGCAGAGAAGGGCTATGTAAAAAAAAAAAAAACAGGACAGAGTTCCGTAGAGTTTTTTTTTTTTTTTTGGATATTTGGCCAAAAGTCAAGTAGGTAAAAAGTTTGACAAGCATCTGGGGTAACTAAGAAATCTATTTTCTGGAGTCTTTATCCGGAGTGTTAAGGAGGAAAAGGAGACCCCAGCTTTCTCGTAATCTGCCTGATGCACTATACTCACATTATTTTTATTTATTTATTTATTAAGTCTAGGATTACAAATACCTTTGAGCCTTGGCTCTTTTAAAAAAGTTCCACATCAGAGAAATACAAATTATGGGGAACATCAAGACAGACATTACAACAATGTGGACATTGCAAACAGAGTACAGATTAATACAATTCAAGGGGAGCATTGTAACAAGGCAGGCAGTTGCATTTGTCAGAGAAAATAGACAACAGATAAGAAGTGCCAGAGTCATAGGGAGAGGGAAGAAGGGAGGGAGAGGGAAGGAATGTAGGAAGGGTGGCGAGAGGGTGAAAAGTGCAGCACTGGGCATAACAAGATGTGAGAGTAGAATCCGGGGGCCGGGGGCACTAGAGCAGGAAGGGAAGTGGAGAAACAAGGTTAAGTTGGTTAACATGGCTGGGATGTACAGACAGGCACTCAGTACTGTTAAACAACTGATATATCTATGCATTTATTAACACTTCCAGACCGCTTGTAAACCTCTGCCAGAGAAGTGGGGGTTTGAAGCAGTTTTGTGGTATTGTATTTATATTTTTCATTAAGACAGGGCTTTTTAGGAGGTGGAACCTTTCCCCTATAAACTTTTAGTTTCTTATCCTCACGTTGGAAGGACTCCTGAGAAGGGAGGTCCAGGGTGCCAACATGTTTTGGAAAGACAAAGGCATGGAGGGAGAAACTCCTTGGATACATAGGGTGCCAGACCCTCTACATCATAAAAATGCTCATATCACCTGTATCACCCTCATAGTCTCGGGGCAAGAACTGTGGAAGAGTGATAGCAGCCCCTGTAAGCAGGGGCAGAATAAATTATTTACCATCCAATGTATCACCCTCACAGTCTCTGAGGTGAGAACTGTGGAAAAAGAGTTAGCAGCCTCTGCGGGCAGGGGCATCCTAAAATTATTTATCATCAACTGTATCACCCTCACAGTCTATGGGAAAGAGAACTGTGGAAGAGTGTTTGCCAGCCCCAGTAAAGAAAAGACTAATTTTTTTGTAGAGTCAAACAGTTGCCATGTTTTTTCCATATTTTGCACAGATGGAGTACTGCGCAGTTTTTCTGCATGCTTTAAGCTGCCTGTTGTCTCACTATTGGCTTTCCCAGGAGCAACGGAGCATTTATGTCTAGACAGCGTTTCTTTTTAGCCACTTCATCAGCGGCTTGATCAAGCTTCCTTCCTTCGTCACTTCTATTATTTTTTAAATTTTGAGGAATTTCGTAATTTGGAAGCTTAAATTTTTGGCTAAGATCTGGAAGGTTCCTCAGCGCGCCTCCTTACATTTTAGTACTTTTGAATGGCCCCTAGTTGAAAGCCTTTGATATGTCCCCAGCCATAATAATCCAAGGTTTGTCTGCTATGATTTGCCCAATTTAAGCAAGCAAATCAGTCCTGTACCTTACGAACTGAGTGCAGGTTTCTGTGAAACGCCACCAGTCAGTCCTGCCCCAGTTAATTAGCTCTATCTGTTGCCAGTGCCTTTTTTTTTTTTGTGTGTATGTGTGTGTGTGTGTGTGTGTGGTTGTAGAACTGGGATCTGTACCAGTGCCAATCTTAACAGAAACCCCAGCAATACTTGTCAACTGCCACAGGTGGCTGCTGGACCCTTACGAACAGTCCTGCAACAGATGATACCTAAGTCCAGTTCCTTTATGTATAAACATAATGTACAGAAGGGTTTCTCTTGAGAGAACCCCCCTCCCATGCACTGTTAATATCTGAATTCCAACAGGGTGCCTTGCAGTAAAACCTGTGAGGTCTGAGGTAAAAAAAAAAACAAGGCAACTGTCCCTAATTCGACAGTCCCCATAAGAATTTAAGAAGAGAGAGGAACCGTCGAAATTAAGCACCTGCGATAAATTTTACATTCAAAATGAACAGCCGCGATAAAAATGAAGTCAAAATAGCGCAGTTGCACTAAAAATAAAAAAAATAGAGCAGCACTAACGAATTTGTAATCATTTCACTCAGCACGCTATAAAAACAGAAATATGATGAAAACTTTACCCAGATAAGCACTAGGAGGCTGTCAAAAAGGAAAGTTGAGAGACACCTCAGGGGCAATGTTGCTCAGTCCAGCGGAGAAAAAATTCTGAAGTCTTCCGAAGCTCTCACTCAGCTCACTAGCCTTCCTGTTTTCTGATTGGCTATGGCCCCAAGCTCATTTAAATTTCTCTTAAAGGCACACCTCTGGGGCAGTTGCACCTATCCAGCTAACTGCTAAAGTTACTGATGCTAAAGGACTCCTGGGGTAAGAAACTGTAAGGGGCATAGAGATGGGGAAGGGGGAGCACCAAGTACACACTTTCCATATGCACAAACAACATGCTGCTGCATCTGAGGACACCGGCACATCAGTGCCTAAAATCTTAGAGGTGACCTGCAAATACAATGCTGCAGCCCACTCCCATCCCACATACCTTTCTATGTTGCGGCGGGAGTTCGTAGCTGCTAGGAGGATCATTTTTAGAATAAAGTCTATATTTGAAATCGCTGCCGAAAGTTTTCAGTGAACACAGAAGTGCAGCGCGAGTCCCGATTGAGTGGGTGCAAGTTTTCATGGGTATTCTACCTATTTAGTGACTTTGCAAACGCCACTGCTATTAATGTATCAGCAGTAGCTGGTGATTAATACTCTTATTTTATTGCTTCCACGGGGGTTTTGAGGCTTAAAATAACACTGACCGCAACACCTGGACAGGCCATTATTGTCAGTATTATTTTAAGCCTCAAGACCCCGATGACAACTAAACTAAGATATTAATCACCAGCTACTGCTGACTACGATAATAACGTGGTATTTGCAATTTCACTAATGGGTAAGAATATCCATGACAACTGCGTCCGCGATGAGACCTGTTCTGCACTTCTCGTTTGCGAAAGATTCGGCGGGGATTTAAAAGTATAGACTTTATTCTTAAAATGCTCCTCTAGCAACAACGAGACTCCGCGCAACTATAGTATGTGGGATAGGGCGACTACAGTATTTTATTTGCAGGTCACCGTTAAGGAAAACAAAAAACTGAGAGCTCGACCACCATTAGCCTTGAGAAAATGAAGCAGGCCATGAAATGTTGGCCCCACTTCATTACAAAAAATGGAAGCATCAATCCTAATTATCCAGATTTTCTGATAACTGAACCTTGGAGTTGAGTCCATACCTTCAACAGGATTCATACAGGACTTTACAAAATGGGAAACAGAAATTAAGCCACCTAACTGGCTAAAAGGCCCTCAAAGGTGTGCAATGATGTCACCATAACTGCACTTCTTAGGACTGAGACTGGATAGTAGCCACACTGTAATTAAACAAATCAATCCTCCTACACCAAAGAGCCAACATGCCACCACAAATATGGCTGCCCCCATTTATTTTTTTAATTTTTTTTACTTTTGTTTATTTACTCAATTAAATCCTTCAACTAGCCCCTAAAAAAATACAAAACCTCTAAATATTTATTGTAATTACATATCGTTTCCTCTCCATATACATATTTAACAACAAAAGAACTACTTGCAGTTTTAATTTCTACTGCCTCTTTGTAGATGAGGAAAAATCTCCCCTTCCCCTTACCAGGAAAATCTCTGCTAGTTAACCCTGACACAGGAAAAAAACAAGTCCCTTGGCTCCAAGGTGTGGTGTGTGTGGGGGGGGGGGGGGGTGCAATTCTGCAGAGCCTCAAACGACGCCCGCCAAGCAAGGCAGGAGCTAAAACAGAAAGGGGGCTGAAGTTACAGGTAGGCAAACAGGCCCAATCCAGACAGGCCTAATGAGGCAGGCTAGGGTAGTGTTTGCAACTACTCCCCATCTGTGTAGGCCTGCAAAAAGCAGATGGATGTACTGATTGCGGCTATTCCTATCTAAGGTAGGCCTGTGGAGGCAGGTGGGGAGTGGCATTTGTAATAGAGTGCTTAGACAGGAGGCAGTAAGCGGGAGTATGGTGTGTCACAGGAAGTGTGAGAAAGCAGTGTTCCTGGAAACGATGTGGGAGGGAAGGCTCTTTGATGGCAGAGGTGCTGCTGCTAATGAAGGAGTTGAGAATACTGGCAGGGAGGCAGGAGAGCTGGGCCAAGCCAGGGGCAGGATCAAGTAATAGCGGGAGCACAGGGGGGCTTTTGGGTCCAAATGCACTGGAATCTGCTGCTTTAGAGGAAGAGAATGCCAAGGGAGGCTGGATGGAGGATTGTGGGGAGGAGGGGATGGGTTAGTTGGGGGGGGGGGTGGCATCCACGGCAGTACCAGTAACATAGAAACACAGAAATTGATGGCAGATAACGACAGCAAGGCCAATCAAGTCTACCCATTTTATTCTACCTTATGAATGTGCCATAGGCCTTTACTCTGTCAATGGCCTATGTATTCATACTCATCTGTATTGCTCCCTTATGCCTATCTCATGCCCGTTTGAAGCCCTGCACTGTGTTCATATCCACCACTTCCTGCCATGCATCCACCACCCTTTCTGTGAAAAAGAACTTCCTCACATTACCCCTTAAATCGGCCTCCCTCTAATCTCATGCTGTGTCCTCATCCTATTTTTCTTATATTGAAACATGTTAGACTCTTTCACCTTGTTAATACCCTTTAGATATTTCGATCATATCACCTCTTTCCCTCCTTTGCTCTAGGGTATACATATTGAGCTCCGTTAATCTGTCCTCATATGTTTTCTGATGCAGTCCCTGCACCATTTTGGTTGGCCTTCTCTGGACTACCTCCATTTTCTTAATGCCCTTGTGCAGGTGCGGCCTTCAGTACTGCACGTAGTACTCCAGATGGGGCCTAACCAGTGTCTTGTAAAGAGAGATTATTATCTCCCTCTTACGACTTGTGATACCTCTAGTAATACACCCCAACATCCCTCTAGCCTTACCTACTGCTTTAGTGGCCTGCTTGGATGATTTCAGGTCATCTGTGATGATGATGCCCAAGTCTCTTTCTTCCCTTGCGATTGCCAGCAACTCCCCTCCCAACCTATACTTGGCTTCAGGATCTCTCTTCCCTATGTGCATGATCTTGCACTTCTTTGCATTAAACCCCAGTTGCCACTCTTCCGACCATTTTGCCAGTTTGTCCAGATCTCTTCTTATTCTGCCCACCCCATCTGGATCATCTACTCTGTTGCAGATCTTCATGTCATCTGCAAACAGACAAACCTTACCCTCCAGTCCATCCACAATGTCACTGATGAAGATATTGAAGAGGACTGACCCCAGGACTAATCCCTGAGGAACCCCACTTGTGACTTGCATCTCTTCTGACCGTTTTCCACCACTCTCTATTTTCTGCCCGCCAGCCAGCCAGCTGACCAACTTCTGTCCCAACCGAGCCTACCCAGCTTATTAATCAATCTTCTATGTGGAACAGTATCGAAAGCTTTGCTGAAGTCTAGGTAGGCAACATCAACTGTACCCCCTTGGTCCACCACACTGGTTACCCAGTCAAATAAATCTATGAGATTTGTCTGACAGGACCTTCCTGTTGTAAATTCATGCTGTCTTGGATCCTGTGCTCCTATGGATTCCAGGTGTTGCACTAAAGGAGATAGGAAATTATTTTTACATCGTTAACTGATCTTCCATCTTCCTTTCCATACCAGTTACGTATTCTGGCATGCTTTGATGATTTTTTGATAAATAATGTAGTTGTGGGGTGCCTTCAGATCTACACCGAGTTCTACTCTTCTCACCAGCTACTGCTCGATTTTCATATCTCTAAGACACTCCATAACATCACAGACTCCTATTCCATGCCATTCATCTAAATGGCCTAGAAAGGAGTTTGTGATGTCATAGAATGTCCTGGCAGTATTAAAAAGAGACAGCAGCAACTGCTAAGCAAAGAGGGATTTAGGGAAGTTACAAAAGCAACAAAATTTGATTTTTAATTTGACAAAAAAGGTCAAAAGTATATCAGAATACTGGGTATCTAATAAAAAAACAATTGGAGGGCATCTAGGTGTGTAAAAACCGTTTCCTATCACCTAGTGCCTCCATAATCTTGCCCACTACTGAGGTAAGACTGACTGGTTTGTAGTTCCCTCCCATGCTGTACTCAGTGGAATCAAACCACTAAGTACAGCATGGGAGAGGGAGAATCTAGGTGGGACACAGATGACAGAGGGGCAGGGTGGTTGGTAGCAGGTGTTCAGGAGGTGTTGCAGTTGGGCAAGAGGGGAACAGGGGGCGATGCAAGGACAACAGGAGGAAGAGGGGGCACCCTTGCGGGTGTAGAAAGGAGGCAGTAGAAGAAAGACAGAGGGCAGGGTTCAACTGGAGCTGGGGAGGAAAGGAGTAGAAAAGAAGAGGGAAGGGGTGATAGGCAGACAGCAGTTGAGGGGATGGGAGGGGAAGGTAACAGGAAGTAGAGGGAAGTAGGACAGGTGGAACAGGTATGGGTAGATCCAGAAACAGGAGGGACGGAAGAAAAGGTAAGGGTAGAGGCAGAGTCATAGTGATGGGGGATTCAGTACTGAAGGGAATTATATGGGCCAGAAGGGATAGGGAGACAGAAAGGTAAGAGTGCAGTGCCTCCCAGGAATGACAGCAGAGCATGTAGGAAAGATGGTAGGCAAATTCGCACAGGGGACAAGGAAAAAGCCACATGTGGTCATGCAACAAGGTACCAATGACCTAGCTGGATGTGAGGCAGGGACAGTTCAAAAGAGATTTAGAGTGGTGGGGCAGATCTGTAGGGAGGAAGAAAAAATTACTCACCTTAGTAATTGTGTTTCTTCTAATGGAGTCTTGCTGTATTTCGACATATGCAGTTAGCCCCAGCACTTGAACTGCTCCAGAGAGGAAAGTTAAATTCTATGCAGAACACAGAATGTTGAGCTCGAGCTCGGTTCAAACCTCTGTCTGCTGCACACTGAAGAGTAACTGTCAGATTCTTACAAGCTAATACTAACTACCCCTACTATATGGAATTGTAAACATTTTTCTAGCCAAAAAGGCAACCAAATATTTTGGATCCCTAAAAGACTCAAGTCGAGAAATCCAAAACAAAAACTAGGAAATGAACAAATAATTCCCAAATTATAACATCAACCTACTCCCCTTGATAAAAAAGGGAGAGTGCCAACTACACCCCTGAGATGCAACACTGCGCCTGACCACCCACTTCCCAAAAGCCAGGTTCTGAGAGGGGAGACAGGGAGGGAGGTCAGAATACAGCAAGACTCCATTAGAAGAAACACAGTTACTAAGGTGAGTAATTTTTTCTTCAAACAACATGAAGTCTTGCTGTATTCTGACATTATGCAGACTACCAAGCAGTACCTCCATGGAAGGGGGGAAATCAAACCTATTTTGGGAACAGGCTCTGCAGTACTGCTGTACCAAACCGAGCCTCACTCCTAGCCTGGATATCCAGAGAGTAATGCTTGGTGAATGTATGGACTGTTTTCCAGGTGGCTGCTTTGCATATCTCTAGCAGCAGCCAGAGAAGCAGCTGTACCTCTAGTCGAATGAGCCCTCAGGCCGGAGGGTGGTGTTTTGCCTAGCTTTTCATAGCAAAATTGTATGCAAGAGACAATCCAACTGGCAATAGTTCTCTCAGTGGCAGGGTTGCCCTTTCCCCCTTCCCCATAAGGGAGGAACAACTGGAGGGAATCAAACCTGAGTGCCTTAGTACGCTCAATGTAGTAGCTATGGGCCCTTTTAACATCCAAACTGTGTAATCTTCTGTCTCCTGAAGAAGAATAATCAGTGAAGAAAACGGGGAGAGACATGGATTGGTTCAGATGAAAATCAGAAACCACTTTGGGTAAGAACCTCCTGTTGGTTCTAAGGACCACCTTATCTCTATGGAACGAGATAAAATCAGTCTCCACTGACAGAGCTTGCAATTCACTGATATGTCTGGCAGAGGTAATAGCTACCAGGAACACAGTTTTCCATGTCAAGTACTTAAGCTCTGCTGAAGACAAAGGCTCAAAACGTGGTTGCATAAGCTGAGCAACACAAACACTTAGGTCCCAAGTAGGAGTAGGATCCCTAAAGGGGGGATTGGTATGAAGCAATCCCTTGAAAAATTTACAGAAAACAGGATGAAATGCCAGTGAGGAGGGCTTTCCCACTGACAGAAAAGCAGAAACAGTAGACAAGTGTACTTTGAGGGTAGCTGATCTGAGGCCTAGGCCATTAAGATGAACCATGTAATCCAGAACTGCAGACAAGTCAGCAGTATCTGGGGATATATGCTTCTTGGAACACCAAATGCTGAACCTTTTCCATTTGGAGTTATAAGTTTTTCTGGTGGCAGGTTTTCGAGAGGCTTTGAGAATGTCCAGAACCCCTTGAGACAGATGCAAACCTGCATACTCTAACTCTTCAAGAGCCATGCCTCGAGACTGAGAGACCAAAGGTTGGGATACCAGATCCTCCCCTGAGAGGAGATTAACAGGTTGTGATTCCTGGAAAGAGATAGGGGAAGATGGACTGCTAGGGACAGCAACAGGGCATACCAAGGCTGCCTGGCCCAATCTGGAGCAATCAGGATCACTTTGCAAGATTGTGCCCTTATTGTGACCAGAACCTTGAACAGTAGAGGAAAGGGAGGGAAGGCATACAGAAATTTCCCTTCCCAATCCAGAATCAGAGCATCCAGAGGGACCGAGCCCAAGACTGGGGTTCTGCAACAGAAGAAAGGAAGTTGATGATTGTCTGGGGCTGCAAAGAGATCCATCTCTGGAGTGCCCCACCTTGAAAAAAATCACTTTTAACACTGGGGATCCAGGGACCATTCGTGATGGCCCTGGGAAATCCTGCTCAATGCATCTGCTAGCACATTGTCCTTTCCTGAGAGATGGACTGCTACCAGAGAGGTCTGTAGAGAATAAGCCAGGGACCATAATTTCATGGCTTCCATGCACAAGGCCATAGACAGAGTGCCTCCCTGCTTGTTGATATACCACATGGTGGTGGTGTTGTCTGTCCTGACCTGAACCACCTTGTTCTGTACTGATTCCGAGAAGGCTTGCAGGGCCAGATAAACTGCCCTGAGCTCCAGAAGATTGATGTTGAGAAGAGACTCCTGAGTGGACCATACTCCCTGGGCTGTGAGAGTCCCCAGGTGAGCTCCCCACCCCAGGAGAGAAGCATATGTGGTTAGGACCACAGAATGAGACTGAGTGATGAATGGGACTCCTTGACTGAGATTGTCCTGATCCTGCGACCACTGAAGAGCCTGGATCAGGGTCTGAGTCACTGGAATAATTTGGTTAGAGGATCTTTTTTCTGAGTCCAAAAGGCCCTCAGGTGAAACTGAATGTCCCTCATCTGAAATCTGGCCCTTTGGACCACTGCAGTGGAAGCTGCTGTGTGTCCCAGAAGCTGAAGGCAGTGCTTTGCTGGTCGAGAAACCAGAAGGTGGAAAGAAGAAGCCAGCTCTATGATGGCCCTTACCCTTACCAAGAGGAGAAATGCTCTTGCTTTGACAAGTATCCAGTTCTACCCCTATGAAGGTCAGAAGTTGTACTGGCTCGAGAACTGACTTGGGAAGATTGAGAAGAAATCCTAGAGAAGTGAGCACTTGCTGGGTCACTTGCAGATCTGACTTGACTTGGTCTGGAGACTGACCCACAATGAGCCAGTCGTCCAGGTATGGGAATATGGAGATATTTTTTCTCCTTAGAAAGGCAACTACCACTGCTAGGCATTTTGTAAAAACACCCTTGGAGCTGATGTTAGGCCGAAGGGCATTGCTTTGAACTGGTAGTGGCCTGAAGGCAATTTGAACCCAAGGTACTTTCTGTGGGAGCACCTGATGGGAATGTGAAAGTAGGTATCCTTTAGGTCCAGGGAGTCTAGCCAGTTCCCTGGCCTTAGAGAGGGAAGAATTATTCCCAGAGTCACCATTTTGAGCTTTGTCTTTAATAGATGTTTGTTCAGGTATCTTAAATCTAGGATGGGCCACCACTCCCCTGTTTTTTTTTTTTGTTTGTTTTTTTTCGGGGTAAGGAAGTACCTGGAATACAGACCTTTGCCCCTGTGAATTGCAAGAACCTTCTCTATGGCCCTTAAAGCCAGTAGGGATGAGACATCTGCCTCTAGGGCAATGATTTCGGAGATGTTTGCAGGTGGAAAGGACCTGGCTCTCAGCTTTGGGCATTTTTTGAAGCTGAGGGCCAGTCCCCGGCTTACTACCTCCAGGACCCACTTGTCTGAGGTAACAGACTTCCAGTCCTGGAAGTAGTAAGCCAGCCTGCCTCCTACAGGAACTGGGGAGTCTACCTGGGCTGACACATCAGGGTGTCTGCTTGGCAGAAGCCTTAGGCTGAGAGGAGGATGCAGCCCTGCTCATCCCCCTTCTGCCTCTCCCTCTGAATAACCCCCTCTGGGAAAAAGGAGAAGAGGCCTGTGCTTGGTAGAAAGGCATATGAAAAGGCCTGCCCCTAGCTTGCTGCCTCTGAGGAGTTGCCTGCCTTTCCTTGGCCTGTGCACTCCTGTAGGTGGTCCTGTATTCATCCATCTACTTCGTATAATTCTCTGTCTGCTCCCCAAACAGAGAATTATTAACTACAGGGAAATCCATAGCCTTAGCCTGGGTATCCTGAGATAGGCTAGTCTCCGAAGAGCCACAGATGTAGCCATGACTCATCACTGGAGTCCACAGCAGCATGAAACTGGATTTTCGATGCCTCAATCCCATTAGCAGCCACCTCCTCCAGCTCCTTGGCAAGCTGGGGGAGCCTGTTTAGCCAGCTCCAGAACAGTATCCCACCTGGACTTCTGGTATATGGCTGTGTAGGCCATATAGTTTGCCTGCCCGAGTCCCAAGGAGGATGCTAAGTACCATTTCTTGGCCATAGCATACGCCTTCCTAGAGTCTTTATCTGGGGTGTGTGAAGCCAAAGGTATATTAGCCTTGTCACAGGCTGCAGCCTGCACGAACCCAACATGGCTGCATTGTTGGAACAAGTACTCTGTACCTGAGCCTGACAGCATATACCTCCTGTCCATTCTCTTGTCCACAGGAGGTAAAGCATTTCGTGTTTGAAGGATTTTTTGTGTCCGTTTCCCAAAAGATTTATGGTGGGGAATAGACAGCGTTTTGGACTCTGGGATGTCCATCATCTCTACATAGCCAGGCTCTTCTTGTTCCTCAACAGCTTCGACTAGAGGGAGCTGGACGGTCTCTGCCACTTTTTTGTAAAACAAATAGTGGGAAGGGGATTCAGAAAGCCTGGGAGGGGAAACACTGGAAAGCCTGTCTGGGCAGATGTCTGGTTCAATGGGCTCATCCAGGCCTTCCACATCATCATCATCACCATCATCGTCGTCCCCTTCTTCCCCATCCAAATCCGGTTCATAGTAATTATCTGGAAAATATTCTGGAACCAGAGGAACCAACCGAACCAAGCACGTACCCAGAGGCGCCGGATCGGCCGAACTGAAGGGAGTGATTCTATTATGCTAATCGCCCTGGTAATTTCTTCGGCGGTTGGACGTGACAGTTCTGGATCCGAACCGGACAATTTCTTTTTTCTTTTAGATGGAACCGACCCCTCAGGATCAGCTCTCCTTTTGCCCAAGGAAGTATTGCCCAGGTCAGTGGGCACTCCCTCAGGTTCGGTCGGAACCGAATCGGGCTGGCCTTCCGGATCAGCGAACTTCTCTACCTCCTTTTCCCTAAGCCTACCCAATCTCTTGTCCAGGGTGGCCTTCAGGAAATTCTTGCATATTTGGCAGTCTGAACTGAGGTGGTCAAACCCCAGACAATATACTCTGGTGGTGTGAGAGTCTGCTTTAGCAAAGGCATCTCTACACTGCTGAAAGCCAGTGGCCCCGGTTTTTCTTTTGGGTTTCTCAGACGTAGCCATCCTAACCACTTACCCTTTAGCAGCTTTACAGCCTGGCATGACCCCCTTAAATCAGTTACCAACCGTGTTACAGACTGTGAAAAAAACAAAGTCAAATTTTTTTTTTTTTTTTTAAGCGGATAAGGACCAGTACCTCACAATAATACAAATAACCAAAGCCTTTAAAGAATAAAGGAAGAAAAACCAAATCGATTCCAGCCGGACCGATAGAAAAGTTTTTCAATTTCCACACAGACAAAAATAAAACTAATGTCCACTACCTACAACACTTACTGTACCACAGACAGGGATCTGAACCAAAAACAAAACAAAACAAAACAAAAAAAAAAACAATAAAATTCATGGTTTAAAACCAACGTTTTACTGAGAAAGAACAAACAAGCAAAGGAGATTTCTCTGGAGCGACTGTTCCAGTTAAGCGATAAGTAAAGAATCTACGGTTACACTTGAAAAGTGCAGCAGACAGAGGTTTTGAACCAAGCTTGAGCTCAACGTTCTATGTTCCAGCATAGAGTTAACTCTTTCCTCTCTGGAGCAGTTCAAGTGCTGGTGCTAACTGCATAATGTCGAATACAGCAAGACTTCATGTTGTTTGAATGAAATACATCTTCACACAATGTCATGTGAGGTACAGTAATGTTCCCATACCACCAATGATCGGACCACTAAAATACACATATAAATAATTAAACTAATATAGCATACACTAAAACATAGACACATAAGAAAAATACTCATCTTAATAATGTTGTTTCTTCTAATGGAGTCTTGTTGTATTCTGACATATGCAGTTAGGTCCTGCCTTTCAACTGCCCCGAGAACAAAGAGTTAAACTTTCCATGGCCAGCATGGAATGTTCACCATGAGCTCGGCGAAGCCCCTGTCTGCTGCTGTTTAAACTCCAACCGTCAGATCTTTACGAGCAATACTCACCATAAGTTCTGTGTGAAACTGTAAAACTCAAACTAGCCAACTGGCAACTATATTTATATAAAACTTTTTTTGTTTCAAAGCAAAGACTCAAGTCAGAAACCCAAAAACACATCCCAAAACACAACACTCACCCAAAATAAAGGAGGGTGAAAAGGGACACCCTAGGGTGCTAACACTGCTCCTGCCCACCCACATCCCAAAACTAGGTTCTGAGAGGGGATGAGGGGTCGGAATACAGCAAGACTCCATTAGAAGAAACAACATTACTAAGGCGAGTAATTTTTTCTTCAAAACAACATGAAGTCTTGCTGCATTCTGACACATGCAGACTACCAAGTAGTACCTCCATGGAGGAGGGACAGAACCTACTTTGGAAACGGGCTCTGAAGTACTGCTGTACCAAACCGAGCATCACTCCTAGCCTGGATATCCACAGAGTAAAGCTCGGTGAATGTATGGACTGTTTTCCAGGTGGCTGCTTGACAAATTTCTAAGATAGGAATATCCCTGGCAGCAGTCAGGGAAGCAGCTGTACCTCTAGTAGAGTGGGCCCTCAGGCCTGAGGGTGGGGTTCTACCCAGTTTTTCATAGCAGAATTGTATACAAGAAACAAACCACCTGGCAACAGATCTCTTAGTAGCAGGTTTGCCCTTACCAACCTCTCCATACGTGAGGAACAACTGGAGGGACTCAAACCTGTGACCCTTGGTGCGCTCTATGTAGTAGCCGACGGCCCTTTTAACATCTAAGCTGTGCAGCCTCCTCTCTCCACAGGAAGAATGGTCAGTGAAGAAAACAGGGACAGACAGACTGGTTAAGGTGGAAATCTGAAACCACCTTAGGCAAAAACGTCCTGCTAATTCTTAGGACCACTTTATCTCTATGGAAAGAGATGAAATCAGGTTCCACTGACAGGGCCTGCAATTCATTGATACGCCTGGCAGAGGTAATGGCTACCAAAAGAAAAAATTACTCACCTTAGTAATGTTGTTTCTTCTAATGGAGTCTTGCTATATTATGACATATGCAGTATAACCCCAGGTTAGAACTGTTCCGGAGGTGAAAGAGTTAACTTTCCATGCTAGGCATGGAACCTTGAGCATGAGCTTGGTTGAAAACTCTGTCTGTTGTTGCTCAAACTTAAACTGTCATATCTTTATGAGCAAAACTCACTAAGGTTCTGTGTGGAAGCCGTAAACCTACACTAGCCCATCGGCTACTAACTACAAGAAAAACACATTTGTGTTCTTGATCCCAAAATAAAGACTCAAGTCGGGGGAATCAAGAAAGAAAATTTAAAACATAACACTCAGGCACCCTAAGAAAGGGTGAAACAAAGTGGGCATCTATGAAGTGCCAACATTGCGCTGCCCACCCACATCCCAAACATAGAGGTTCTGAGAGGGGCAGGCTGGGAGATGTATACATAGCAAGACTCCATTAGAAGAAACAACATTACTAAGGTGAGTAATTTTTATTCAAACAACATGAAGTCTTGCTATATTATGACATATGCAGACTACACAGCAGTACCTCCATGGAGGAGGGACAGAACCTACTTAGGAAATAGGCTCTGAAGTACGGCTGTGCCAAATCCAGTATCACTCCTAGCCTGGATGTCCAGGGAGTAATGCTTAGTGAAAGTGTGAACTGCTTTCCAGGTAGCTGCTTGACATATCTCTAGGGATAGGGATGTCCCTGGCAGCAGCCAGAGACACAGCTGTACCTCTGGTAGAGTGAGCCCTCAGGCCTGAGGGAGGAACCTTACCCAGTTTTCATAGCAAAATTGGATACAAGAGACAATCCACCTGGCAATGGATCTTTTAGTGGCAGGTTTTCTTTTCCAACCTCACCATAAGTGAGGAACAATTGAGGAGTCAAACCTGTGACCCTTGGTCACGTCTCTATGTAATAACTAAGGGCTCTTTTGACATCTAAACTGTGCAATCTCCTCTCGCCAGAGGAGGAATGGTCAGTGAAATACACAGGAAGGGACATGGATTGATTGAGGTGGAAATCTGAAACCACCTTAGGCAAGAACTTTCTGTTAGTCCTGAGGACCACCTTATCCCTGTGAAAGGGGATAAAGTCAGGTTCCACTGACAATGCTTGCAACTCAATTATGCGTTTGGCAGAAGTGATGGCTACCAAAAACACAGTTTTCCAAGCCAAGTACTTGAGCTCTGCTGAAGACAATGGCTCAAAAGGGGGGGCATAAGCTGGGCAATGCAAATATTAAGATCCCAAGCAGGGGCAGGGTCCCTGAATGGAGGGTTGGTGTGAAGCAACCCCTTGAAAAACTTGGAGAATACAGGGTGAGCTGAAAAAGAAGAAGGTTTACCTGCTGATAAGAAAGCAGACACGGCTGCCAGGTGCACTTTTAGGGTAGCTGGTCTCAGCCTCAAAGAATTCAAATGCACCAAATAATCCAGGATTGTGGGCAAGTCAGCAGATTCTGGTGGAATATGCTTGCCAGAGCACCATATGGAAAATCTCTTCCATTTGGAATTATAAGTGGCCCTGGTGGAAGGCTTCCTAGAGGCCTTCAAGATATCCAATACACCTAGGGAGAGGTGTAGGTCAGCAAACTCTAACTCTTCAAGAGCCATGCCTTGAGATTGAGAGATTTGAGGATCGGATACTAAACCCTCCCCTGGGCACAGGTTAACAGATTGTGATTCCTGGGGAGGTGCAGGGGAGGGTGGACTGCTAAGGACATGAGGAGTGGGTACCAGGGCTGTCTGGCCCAATCTGGAGCAATCAGGATCATCTTGCAGGGTTGAGATCCGATTTTGACTAGCACCTTGAACAGAAGAGGGAAGGGGGGGGGAGGCATAGAGAAACTTCCCTTCCCAACTGAGAAGGAAGGCATCCAGAGGGACTGAGCCCAACATTGGGGGCCTGCAGCAAAAAAGGGGAAGTTGGTGATTGTCTGGGGCTGCAAAAAGATCTATCTGCGAGGTGCCCGATCTGGCAAATACTACCTCCAGTACTAGAGGATCCAGTGCCCATTCGTGATGGCCCTGGGAAATCCTGCTGAGAGCATCCGCTAGGACATTGTCCTTGCCTGGAAGGTGAACTGCCGTAAGGGAGGCTGCCCAGGAATAAGCCAGAGACCACAACTTCATTGCTTCGGTGCACAAGGCCATAGACAGAGTGCCTCCTTGCTTGTTGATGTACCACATTGTAGTAGTATTGTCTGTTCTGACCTGAACAACCTTGTTCTGAACAGGATGTGAAAAGACCTGGAGTGCTAGAAAACTGCTCTGAGCTCCAACAAAATTGATCTGGAGCAGAGATTCCTGTGGGACCACAACCCTGGGTGAGGTCGCCCATGTGAGCTCCCCCACCCCAAGAGGGGATGCATCTGTAGGGGTCAAGGGAGTGAGACTGGGGTTGAAGGAATCCCCTGTCTCAGATTGCTCTGGTCCTGACACCACTGAAGGCCTGGATCAGGGTCTCGAGTCACTGGGATCAATTTGTTAGAGGGTCTGTCCTTGAGACCAAAAGGCTCTCAAATGGAACTGGATGTCCCTCCAGGGTGGCCTTCAGGAAATTCTTGCATATTTGGCAGTCTGAACTGAGGTGGTCAAACCCCAGACAATATACTCTGGTGGTGTGAGAGTCTGCTTTAGCAAAGGCATCTCTACACTGCTGAAAGCCAGTGGCCCCGGTTTTTCTTTTGGGTTTCTCAGACGTAGCCATCCTAACCACTTACCCTTTAGCAGCTTTACAGCCTGGCATGACCCCCTTAAATCAGTTACCAACCGTGTTACGAGCTGTGGAAAAAAACAAAGTCAAATTTTTTTTTTTTTTTTTTTTTTAAACGGATAAGGACCAGTACCTCACAATAATACAAATAACCAAAGCCTTTAAAGAATAAAGGAAGAAAAACCAAATCGATTCCAGCCGGACCGATAGAAAAGTTTTTTCAATTTCCACACAGACAAAATAAAACTAATGTCCACTACCTACAACACTTACTGTACCACAGACAGGGATCTGAACCAAAAACAAAACAAAACAAAACAAAAAAAAAAAAACAATAAAATTCATGGTTTAAAACCAACGTTTTACTGAGACCGAACCGACAAGCAAAGGAGATTTCTCTGGAGCGACTGTTCAGTTAGGCGAAGTAAAGAATCTTACGGTTACACTTGAAAGTGCAGCAGACAGAGGTTTGAACCAAGCTTGAGCTCAACGTTCTATGTTCCAGCATAGAGTTAACTCTTTCCTCTCTGGAGCAGTTCAAGTGCTGGTGCTAACTGCATAATGTCGGAATACAGCAAGACTTCATGTTGTTTGAATGAAATACATCTTCACACAATGTCATGTGAGGTACAGTAATGTTCCCCATACCACCAATGATCGGGACCACTAAAATACACATATAAATAATTAAACTAATATAGCATACACTAAAACATAGACACATAAGAAAAAAATACTCATCTTAATAATGTTGTTTCTTCTAATGGAGTCTTGTTGTATTCTGACATATGCAGTTAGGTCCTGCCTTTCAACTGCCCCGGAGAACAAAGAGTTAAACTTTCCATGGCCAGCATGGAATGTTCACCGCGAGCTCGGCTGAAGCCCCTGTCTGCTGCTGTTTAAACTCCAACCGTCAGATCTTTACGAGCAATACTCACCATAAGTTCTGTGTGGAAACTGTAAAACTCAAACTAGCCAACTGGCAACTATATTTATATAAAACTTTTTTTTTTGTTTCAAAGCAAAGACTCAAGTCAGGAAACCCAAAAAAACACATCCCAAAACACAACACTCACCCAAAATAAAGGAGGGTGAAAAAGGGACACCCCTAGGGTGCCAACACTGCTCCTGCCCACCCACATCCCAAAAACTAGGTTCTGAGAGGGGAGGCGGAGGGGGTCAGAATACAGCAAGACTCCATTAGAAGAAACAACATTACTAAGGCGAGTAATTTTTTCTTCAAAACAACATGAAGTCTTGCTGCATTCTGACACATGCAGACTACCAAGTAGTACCTCCATGGAGGAGGGACAGAACCTACTTTGGAAACGGGCTCTGAAGTACTGCTGTACCAAACCGAGCATCACTCCTAGCCTGGATATCCACAGAGTAAAGCTCGGTGAATGTATGGACTGTTTTCCAGGTGGCTGCTTGACAAATTTCTAAGATAGAATATCCGGCAGTCAGGAAGCAGCTTACCTCTAGTAGAGGCCCTCAGCCTGAGGGTGGGTTCTACCCAGTTTTTCACCAGAATTCATACAAGAAACAAACCACCTGGCAACAGATCTCTTAGTAGCAGGTTTGCCTACCAACCTCCATCCACGTGAGGAACAACTGCGGACTCAAACCTTGACCCTTAGTGCGCTTATGTAGTAGCCCGGCTTTAACATCTAAGCTGTGCAACCTTCTCCACAGGAAGATAGTCAGTGAAGAAAACAGGGACAGACAGACTGGTTAAGGTGGAAATCTGAAACCACCTTAAACAAACGCCCTCAATTTAGGACCACTTTATCTCTATGAAAGAGATGAATCAGGTTCCTGACAGGCCTTCAATTCATTGAACCTTGGAAGGTAATGGCTACAAAAGAAAATTATCACCTTAGTATTTGTTTCTTCTAATGGAGTCTTGCATATTAAGACATACATATAACCCAAGTTAGAACTGTTCGAAGTGAAGAGTTAACTTTCCATGCTAGGCATGGAACCTTGAGGACTTGGTTGAAAAATCTGTCGTTGTTCAAACAAACTGTCATATTTAAGAGCAAAACTCACTAAGGTTCTATGGGAAGCAAACCTACACTAGCCCAGGCTACTAACTACAAAAAAAAACATTTGTGTTCTGATCCCAAATAAGACTCAAGTCGAGAATCAAGAAAGAAAATTTAAAACATACACTCAGGCACCCTAAGAGGTGAAACAAAGTGAGCATCTATGAAGTGCCAACATTAAACACCCACCCACATCCCAACTAGAGGTTCTGAGAGGGGCAGGCTGGAGTAACACAGGAAGACCAACAGAAGAAACAACATTACTAGGTGGTAATTTTTATTCAAAAACAAAAGAATCTTGTATACGTAACATATGCAATACACAGCAGTACCTCCATGGAGGAGGAACAGAACCTATTTGAAATAGGCTCTGGAAGCAGCTGGCCAAATAAGTATCACCCTAGCCTGGATGTCAGGGAGTAATGTAGTGAAAGTGTGAACTGTTTCCAGTGCTGCTTGACAGATTCTAGATAGGGATTCCCTGGCAGCAGCCAGAGCCATGTACCTCTGGTAGAGCGAGCCTCAGGCCTGAGGAAGAAACCTACCCAGTTTTATAGCAAAATTGATACAGAGACAATCCACCTGGCAATGGATCTTTAGTGGCAGGTTTTTCCAACCTCACCATAAGTGAGGAACAATTACAGTCAAACTGTGCCCTTAGTCGCTCATGTAATAACTAAAGGGCTCTTTTGACATCTAAACCGCAACTCCCCAGCCAGAGAGGAATGTCAATGAAACACAGGAAGGACATGGATTGATTGAGGAAATCTGAACCAACAGGCAAAACTTTCTGTTAGTCTGAGGACCACCTTATCCCTGTGAAAGGATAAAGTCAGGTTCACAGCAATGCTTGCAACCCAATTATACGCTTAGAAGTGAGGGCTACAAAACAGTTTTCCAAAAAAGCAAATGAGCTCTGCTGAAGACATGGCTCAAGGGGGTGCATAGCTGGCAATGCAAATATTAGATCCCAGCAGGGCAGGGTCCTGATGGAGGGTTGGTGTAAACCCCTTGAAAACGGAAACACAGGTGAGCTGAAAAGAAGAAGGTTTACTGATGAAAAGAAAAACACGCCCAGGTGCACTTTTAGGTAGCTGTCTCAGCCTCAAAAATCAAATGCCAAATAATCCAGGATTGTGGACAAGCCAGCAGATCTGTGAATATAACACGAGCACCATGGAAAAACTCTTCCATCGGAATTATAAGGGCCCTGGTGGAAAACTACAGAGGCCTCCAAGATATCCACACCAGAGAGGTGTATCAGCAACTCTAACCTTCAGAGCCATGCCTTGAGATTGAGAGACGGAGATCGATACTAAACCTCCCTGCACAGGTTAACAGATTGTGATTCCTGGGGAGGTGCAGGGAGGGTGGACTACAGGAGGAGTGGGTACCAGGCTATCTGGCCCAATCTGGAGCAATCAGGATCATCTTGCAGGTTGAGATCCCATTTTAACTAGCACCCAGAACAGAAGAGGAAGGGAGGCAGGAAGAAACTTCCTTCAACTGAGAGGAAGGCATCAGAGACTGAGCCCAACATTGGGGCCTGCAGCAAAAGGGAAGTTGGTGATTGTCAGGGGCTGCAAAAGATCTATCTCCGAGGTGCCCGATCTGGCAAATACCACCTCAGTATAGAGGATCCAGTGCCCATTCGTGATGGCCCTGGAAATCCTGCTGAGAGCATCCGCTAGACATTGTCTACCTGGAAGGTGAACCGCCGGCGAGGCGCTCAGGAACAAGCCAAGAGACCACAACTTCATTGCTTCCGTGCACAAGCCATAGACAGAGTGCCTCCTTGCTTGATGATGTACCACATTGTAGTAGTATTGTCTGTTCTGACCTGAACAACCTTGTTCTGACAGATGAAAAGACCTGGAGCTAGAAAACTATCTGGCTCCAACAACTGATCTGGAGCAGAGATTCCTGTGGGACCACAACCCCAGTGAGGAGCCCATGTGAGCTCCCCACCCCAAGAGGATGCATCTGTAGGCGGTCAAGGGTGAGACTGGGGTTGAAGAAACCCTGTCTCAGACCTCTAGTCCTGCCACCACTGAAGGCCTGGATCAGGTTAGTCACTGGGATCAATTTGGTTAGAGGTCTGTCCTTTGAAACAAAATCTCAAATGGAACTGGATGTCCTCATCTGAAATCTTGCCCTTGCACTACTGCTACAGAAGCAGCCATGTGGGAGCTATGAAAATGCCTGCAGTCGAGACCTGGGGAAAAGGAGGCCAGAGACCAAGTCCTTACTCTTCCAAGGGAGGAACCAGCCTCTTCTGTGTTCAGTTCTACGCCAATGAAGGTGAGACGCTGGACAGCTCTAGAACAGACTTTAAAGATTGAGAATGAACGAGATG
Source organism: Neoceratodus forsteri (assembly GCA_016271365.2). Classification (NCBI taxonomy): domain Eukaryota; kingdom Metazoa; phylum Chordata; order Ceratodontiformes; family Ceratodontidae; genus Neoceratodus; species Neoceratodus forsteri. The sequence goes on along the minus strand of CM028130.1, from coordinate 1,054,869,233 downwards.
TGAGCAGTTAAATTACCTGAAGGTGTAATTTGACCTGGTCTGGGACTGACCTACTATGGCCAGTCGTCCAGATAAGGAAGATGGCAATCCTTGCCAAATGGCGCTACTACTGCCAGGCATTTGTGAATACCTCGGGGCCGGTGAGGTTGAAGGCACTGCTCTGAACTGATAATGGCCTAAGGCAGTTTGAATCTGAGGTACTGATGGGGAGCTCAGTAGAACATGGAAGTAGGAACCTTGAGGTCCAGGGGCTAGCCAGTCCCCTGGCCTAGAGAGTAAAATTCCCAGAGTACCATTTTGAACTTTGGTTTTAAACGGTGCTTGTTTAATACCGAGATCCAGGATGGGCCGCCATTTTCCTGTCTTTTGAGTAAGGAAGCACCTGGAGACAACCTTGCCCGGGTGTAGAGGTGAAACCCTTTCCCACAGCTCTGAGGTCAGGAGGCAGAAACTTCTGTTTCAGGGCAAGTGCTCGAAGATTTAGGCGGAAAGGACCTGCCTCATCTTGAGATTACAGGCTGAGAACCAGTCCCTGACCTGCCAGGACCCATTGTCTGATGTTAAAGATCAGTCCCGGACAAAGTAAACCAGCCTGCCTCTACTGGTAGTGGAGAATCGCCCTGGCCACCCATCAGGAGCCTGTTTGCGAGGCTTTAAGTTGAGGGAGAAACCTTGAACCCCTACCACCTCTTCTCAAAGAACCCTCTGGCTAAGCGAAGAGGAGGCTAGCAGCAAAGGCTATGAAAAAGGCCCTGCCCTGCCCTGCCCCTGACATGCTGCTGAGGGTGGCTTGCCTTTCTGCCTGCACTCCTATAGGTACTCCATACTAATCATTTTCATATAATTCTCTGTCTGCTCCCAAACAGTGCCACAACAGGAAAACCATAGCCTTAGACGAAGTATCAGCAAGGGCAGTACATCTGAACCAGGCCATTCTAAAGAGAAATGATGTAACCATGACTCTGATGAAACATCAGGAGTCTACTGCAGCATGAAACTGCACCTGATGCCTCATACCATCCGACCACCTGCTCCAGCCCCCGACAAGCTGGCCAGGCCCGTTTACTAGGGTCAGCAATATCACATCTGATTCTGGTACCCAGCAACACAAGCCATAAACTTGCCTGTGCGCCCTAAAGATGCTGCCATATACTGTTTCTTTGCCGGCATCCATCCTCCTAAATCCTGGGAGGTGAGGCTAAGGAATATTAGCCTCACAGGTTGCAGCCTGCACTACCCCCACGCAGCTACTGCTAAGAGGAAACCCGTATCAGAGCCTGATATGTATACCCTTTCCATCCTTTAATCAACAGAAGGATAAGGAGGTTTTTAAATTTTGTCTGTTTCCCAAAGGATTTGTGCAAGGAATAGACAGTCTCCTAGACTTGAATATCCATCATTTCCACAATCAGGCTCTTCTTGGTCATCAACAGCTTCCTCAACAGAGGTTGGAGTTTCAACAACTTTCTTATAGAACATAAAAGAAGGGACTCGGATAGCCTGGGGACACTGATGGTCTGTCTGGAGATGTCGGTTCAATGGGCACATCCAGACCTCAAATCACATCACTCCTCATACCCCCTCCCTTCCTCCGTTCATAAAATCCTCAAATCATAATCCTGAACCGTGGAATCGTCGAACCAGCCGCCCTGATGGTGTCGGTTCGACGGGAACGAGAAAAGACTGGACAATTTGAATAGCTGGCTATTTTCTCAGCAGCTGGAGAAAGAACTTTGGCCCCCACCAGCTGACTTTCTAGACAGTTGGAACTGTCCTCAGAGCTGGCTCTTCGTTGCGGGAAGTACCCTCGTCAGAAGGCACCAGACTCGTTGAACTGAACCGGCCAGCCATCCGGTCAGCGGACTTTAGCCTCCCTTCCTGGACCTACCAACTCTCTTTTCACGGTGGCAGGAAATTTACAAATCTGGAACCACATTGAGGGGTCAAACCCCAGACAATATAACAGGTGGTGTGTGGGTCAGCCTTAGCAAACTTCCCCACAGAGCCCACAGTGCTGAACCCAGGGTCAGGCTTTGGGTTTCTACATAGTGCCAGCCTAACCAAAACTTGCCATTAGTGGCAATCCGCCACAAGACTCTCTTATGGTTCCCAAACGTGTCACGATCGTGGAAACCGAATGAAATCCGGCTTGTTTTAGAACCAATAGAAACCGGAACCCCTCTAAAGGACTGAAAGTTTTAAACCAAACTGATCAGGTCCAAACTGAACCGAAAAGACGACAAATTCCACACAGAAGAAAATAACGTAGCCTACCCATTACTTACAATAACAAGACAGAACTTGAACCGAATTCCAGTTTAATTCACGGTTATAAACAGACATTACTTTTAATGACAACGAACCGGAGCAGCAGGAGAAATCTCCGGGCGATGTTCAGTGGGGAATAAAATCTGACAGTTTAGGTTGAGCAACAGACAGGTTTTCAAAGAGTCACTCAGGTCTCCATGCTCACATGGAAGTTAACGCTTACCTCCAGAGCAGTCAACCTGGGGTTATACCATATTTCACAATATAACAAGATCATGTTGTTTAATAGGTTACCACCAAAACAGGAAGGAATGGTATAGTTGTTCATCCACTGTCTGGCAGGTATCCTTGCGCTTTAAATCTGCCGAAGGTCTTCGCTGGATCCACCCACACCGGTGGTAAACTCTCCTCCCCCATGACGCCAGATCTGGCCTGGGCTCGGTTGTGCGCTAGCCGGAGGTCGGGTAGTCGTGTGGATGAACAATATACTATTCCTAGAACTCCTGTACAGGTGAGTAACTCCATTTCTAAGAGACATGGATATGTTGTTCATCCACACTATCTGGCAAACTCTAGCAGTTCTCCTGGAGGAGGGAGGCAAGGCGCACACCTACTTAGGAATAGAGACTGGAGGACCGAGGCGCAAAACAGCATCCCGGCATGACTCAAGGTCGATGTGGTAGTGGGTGATGAAGTGTGTGCTGACTTCAGGTAGCAGCCCTGCAGATTTCATGGATAGAGCCCTAGAGCCATACCCGATTCAAATAATGTAAGCGGGTAGAATGAGCTCTTATCCCTCTGGGAGCTCCATGCCCGCCAGCTTGCCAACAGATATCTGCCGGGAGGTGACCCACCTGCTTATCGTCAACAGCTGCAGGTCTGCCAGGTGCGGCTTCAGCGTAGAGTAAAAAACAGCTGGTGAACCCTCTCCGAATTTCAGCAGTAAACTCCTTATAGTAAGCGGCGCCCTTCTAGAGGTCAGTGGAGCCTATATTCAGCCTCCGAGGTGTGATTGAGGTAGAACACCGCAGAGTCAGCACCTAGTTAAGGTGAAACCGACACCTCCTTTGGAAGGAATTTTGGGAGGCGCAGGACAACCTTGTCCCTGTGGAAGACCAGTGAGGAGACTCGATGGAAGCACAGGACTCTTCCCATCCTTCTAGCTGGCGTAATACCAAGAAGGTCTCCCCATACAGGTGAGAGATCACCTGTACATTGGTTCGAATAGCTTGCCCATGAGCTTTGCCAATACAGCAGTAAATCCCACGGAGGTGGAGGTTCTACTTGACCGGAGGGAAATGTGTTCAGGCCTTTGAAAAAAGCGCCCGACCACTTTTCCTGCACCACCGACTGCTTCGGCCAGCGGTAAGCAGAGATAGCCGCCAGGTGCACTGTAAGAATCATCAACCTAAGCCCTTGCTGAGAAGGACCATAGGTAGTCCAATATGCCATGAGGAACAGGAAGAAGGGTCAGGCCCTTGCATAGCACCAAATGAAATCTCTTCCATTTGAAGCGTACTTTCTGAGTCGACTCCTTGGGATGCCTCAACTACATTGACAGCCTCGTCCCGGAAAGATAAGCCGGAACTCTGGCAGCTCAGGAACCAGGCAGTCAGGTGCAGGATTGAAGATCCGGATGGAACACCTCCCTGATGGGCTGAGAGCAGGTCTGGGGCGAGAGCTGACTCGGGGCCGGGCTGAGGCTGAGGAGATCTGGGTACCAATGCCGTGGGGCAGTCTGGGGCTATCAGAATCACCTGTGCCCTCCTTGCTTTGAGAAGCACTTTGTGAATCAAGAGGAATGGGGAAAGGCGTAGAAGGCCCTGGGGTCTATGGCCTCGAGAAGGCACCCTGCAGCGAGACCCTGCTGAGAGGCGGGCATGGAACAGTCTCAACGGCGTTCTCCACAGAGCAAACAGGTCCACCTGGGTGTACCCCAATGGGAGAACAGATCTTGTACTACCTCCGGCAGGAAGACCACTCATGGGCACAGAACCCCATCCTGCTTAGGGCATCGGCCAGGGGTATTGGGCTCCTGCCATATGAATGACTAGGAGATCCGCCTCCAGGCAGCATGGTGACCAAATGCGGAGAGGCTTCCTTGCACAGAAGCATGGGCAGCGTCTAGCCTGGCGGTTTAAGAGTAGTACATGGTGGTATTGTCCGTGGACCCGAACCACTTGACCCCAGCGGAGGCCCGAGGCGGTGAGAGCTGAGCAGACGCTGGAGCTCCAGCGAGTTGATATGTGGACTCCCGCGCGGGGACCAGAGGCAATCAAGCTCAGTGTTCCCTAGATGGCACCCCAGACCCATCAGAGGCATGGGGTCAGTAGAGACCGTCGGCTAGAGGCGGACAATGAGGATGCCCTCCTGCAGATGGCTGGAGCGATCCACCACTGGGCGTTCCACATCCCTGAGTCACCCGTCACTAGCTGGTCCAATGGATCGCAGCGTTGAGACCACTGGCTGGCCAGTCCCCATTGAAGGGGGCACATGTTCCAGCGGACCAATGGACCACGCTGGTGCAGGCCGCCATGAGACCCAGGAGGTGCAGGAAGTTCCGGGCAGGGCGCGATTGCTCAACCAGAAATGATTGAGCAAAGGAGGAAAGAACCTCGGCCCTGTCTGCCGGGAGACGTGCTCTGGCTCGAAGAGAGTCGAGCTCTGCCCCGATGAAGAGAATCACCTGCTTCGGTTCGAGTTCAGACTTTGGCCTTGTTGATGAGGAGGCTGACCTGAGAGCAAACCTGGAGGGCCAGATCCCTGGACGCTCCACCTCCGTCTGGAGGGCAGCATATAATCGTCCAGGTAAGGTACACCGGACCCCTCAGTGCTGCAGGAATGCTGTCACCACCCCATGCATTGTGGTGAAGACCCTGGGAGCAGGAGACAAGCTGAAGGGCATAACTGGAACTCGAAAAGGGATCATTCACTCGAGGAATCTCTGATGTAGCCAGACGGATAGGGGCGTGAAGAACGCGTCCTGCAGGTCCAGAGAAGCAGGAACCACACGCGCGTTCAAGGATGGTATTATCTGAACCAGGTGACCATCCTGAAGGTCGAGACCTAAGACTTGTTTGATGCGTGCAGAAGTAGAAACAGGCGCCAGCCCACGGTCGTTTGAACCAGAAGTACCTGTACACAAACCCCTGGGTCGAGGGAGGATCACCACCTCTCTGATCACCTCCTTCTCGGGAGATGGCGATGATCGGCTCGGTGAGCCGACTAGTGACTGCGGACCCGAGGCCCCAGTGCAGCCGGTTCCGAAGGCGGGACTGCTCGAACTCCAGAGGCAGGCCCTTTCCACCACATCCAACACACCCACGGTCTGTGGTAATAACAGACCAGGCGGAAAGAAAGCGTGAGCCACCCAAGGGAACCTGGGGGTGAGGTGGCGAGGTTGGGAGACGACCTCAACCCGTCACTGAACAGGCTTGGAGGGGACGGCAGAGGGACCTCACTGGCCTTACCCCCTGCTTCCTGGAGGAGGAAGCTGCGGGCTTGAGTTTGGGATGCCAAGCAGCAGGCCTGCAAGCCTGACATTGCTGGAGCTGGAGCGTGCCCTGAGAAGGCGCAGGCAGACGAAAGGAGCTTAGGCTGTGGTCTGCTAGCCCTTGTCCCTCTGGCGGATGAGACAGAGTCAAGGTGGCATTGGACTTCTCAATCTCCTGAGATGACTTTCCACCCAGGGCCGAAGGGTGGTCCCCAGGAAGGGACATCCGCCAACTTGTGCTGGGTATCAATGTGAAGTGGATATCCTCAGCCATGCCGAGCGCATAGCAACTGCGGCCTTCGCGACTGACCTGGCGCTGAGTCTCCAATGTCCAGAGCAGTCTGAAGCTGCTGCTTGCCACTGCCCCGCCCCTGGTCCCGCACCTGCCTAACCGGGTCTGCAGGTCAGCCAGGAGATGAGGGACTACCTCGTCAGGGGAGCCCAACAGGCATGAGAGAAATGTGCCATAAGCACGGCCGGCTGGCCTGACGAAGGCCAAGGAGGGCATGAGCGAGACTTTTCGCTCCGGCATAGTCCAATTTCTTGGACTCTTTGTCGGAGGTTTGTCCACGCCCCTAGCACTCTCCGCACGCCAGAAAACGCTGTCGGTAACTAACTCCTCGGCTGAGGGATGTTCCGAGAAACCGGACAGGGAACCAGTAGGGACCGCATACTTCCTGGCCATCCTAGCCGAAGGCGCAGGGCAGGAAGCAGGGCACTGCCAGAGCTCCAAGGCCAGGCCCACAATGGCCTCGGCCACAGGAAAGGCCTCCGTAGGAGAATCCCCTTGGTCCAATATCTCCATGAGGGGATACTTGGCCCGCATGGATACGGGCCTCGAGCTGCATCCCAGTGGACTCTGAGATAAGCCTCAACAAACCCAGGAAGGACGAAGGGCTATCGTCCAGCGACTGACCTCCAGAGAATTCCAAGTCCACTTCCATACGAGAAAGGAGGAATCGTCGCCGGACTCAGAAGAGTCCACAAAGAGCTGCCTCGGGCCTGAGCCACCCTCCACCCGCCGAGGCGACGGGAGTGAGGGTGACAGACAGCCTATGGGGCAGACCCTGGGCCGACCGAGAGTTCTTGGTCGGAGCCCAAACAACGACTGTGGAGGCGGAGGTTCCCACCAGAATCAGTGGAGCAGCTGGTTTTGGCGAGCAACAGGCCTGGAAACAGGCGCCTCGGCTAAGCGGGGGTTGCTTGGCCCCGCTCCGTGACAGCCACTTAATGGCGGGAAGGTGGCGACATCAGCTTGTTCCCCGCCAGAAGAAGCTGTTGCCATGAGGTCCTCGTATCGCCGAAGCCTCCCTCATCAGGGGAGGGCGACAGGACAGCGGCAGGCGCGACTTTCGCGCATGTGCCCAGGACCGCCTGGCGGCGGGATCGGCTGGACACGCGAAGAAGTCTCAAGACCGAGACCGCGAACTCGACTTTTCCGGGGAGGAGGCGGGGGAAACCCACTTCCCTCGGCTCGGAGGGTCACCCGAGGGCTCCGGAGGCACTGGCAAGCCCACGGATCCTCAACCACCACCGGGGAACCGAGAGAGGGATTTCGCTCACCAGTTGACAACCCATCCAACGGGTCAAGAAAGATCCGATCAAGGCCGACGGAGTCTTGGTCAACTGACCTGACAGGGACACCATGAAGCCAGTGGCCAAAAGCTGAAGGATCGACCGAAGTCGGCGGCCCACCACTCGGGAGGGGACCTCTCCGCTCCCAAGAGCGTCGACGGAAGACTTCCTCTCGGTCCAAAAAGAAGGACAAGGGTAAGGTCCAGAAGATGTTGGTCCCTCTCCCTTAGTGGAGAGGGACAGACAAAGCTCCTTAAAGGAAGCAGAATATGAGGATCCCAGGGAGAGTGGGATAAAGCCGCGGCCCAGGAAGATGCGGCCCACGCCACCTCCTCTTCGAGGGCGATCATCTGCTCTAGCTGTTCCGCCGAGCCCGCTGCCACGGAAACCGCCAACTGGGTCTCCTTCGACTTTACCGGAGGGTAGCGCTTTTCGGGTTGCCCAAGTTGCAGACGGGCAGCACGGTCTTCCAGGACGTAGGCCGAGAAAGTAAAGCACAGGTCGCAAGCCTGCGGGTCGTGCTCAAAGCCCAAGCAGTAAACGCACGGGGAGTGCAGATCCATCTGAGACATCTTCTGCCCGTGATGAGCATCTCCGAAACCGAGTTGATTTGTCCATCGCAGCATGAGGGAAGATAGTGGACCAAGTCTAGAAAACCTTAAACTTTAATTTCGGAAAACCAAGAGTTAGGAACCAGTCTTATACGCAGAGCTGCTATGAGGAAACCTGAGCTCCAAGCGTAAGGAAGATCTGCGTCATGGGGCGGAGCCGAGAGTTTTACCACCCGGGTGGGTGGGAGGAGCCAGCTTGAAGACCTTCTGGCAAGATTTAAAGCGGCAAGGATACCTGCCAGACAGTGTGGATGAACAACATATCCATGTCCCTAGAAACACAGTTTTCCAAGTCAAGTACTTAAGCTCTGCAGAGGACAAAGGCTCAAAGGGGGGTTGCATAAGCTGAGCAATGCAAACATTAAGGTCCCAAGCAGGAGCAGGGTCCCTAAAGGAGGGACTGGTGTGCAGCAATCCCTTGAAGAACTTACAAAACACGGGACGGGCTGACAGACGAGAGGGCTTGCCTACTGACAGGAAAGCAGAAACAACTGCCAAATGCACTTTAAGTGTAGCTGGCCTAAGGCCTAGGCCATTGAGATGGACCATATAGTCCAGAACCGCAGGCAACCCAGCAGACTCTGGAGAAATATTCTTCTTAGAACACCAAATAGTGAACCATTTCCATTTGAAATTGTAAGTCTTTCTGGTGGAAGGCTTTCGAGAAGCCTTAAGGATATCCAAAACCCCTTGGGAAAGATTCAGATCAGCAAATTCTAACTCTTCAAGAGCCATGCCTTGAGATTGAGAGACCTGAGGTTCGGGTACCAAATCCTCCCCCGAGAGGATGTCAACAGGTTGTAATTCCTGGGAAGAGACAGGGGAAGGTGGACTGCTAAGGACAGCAACAGGGGGTACCAGGGCTGTCTGGCCCAGTCTGGAGCAATCAGAATCACTTTGCATAGTTGTGACCTTATCTTGACTATCACTTTGAACAGGAGAGGGAAGGGGGAAAAGCATACAGAAATGTCCCTTCCCAATTCAGGATCAGAGCATCCAGGGGGACTGAGCCCAAGACTGGGGTCTGCAACAAAAGACAGGAAGTTGGTGATTGTCTGGGGCTGCAAAAAAGATCCATCTGTGGAGTGCCCCATCTCGAGAAAATCACTTTCAAAACTAGGGAATCTAGGGTCCATTCATGATGGCCCTGGGATATTCTGCTGAGAGCATCTGCTAGGGCATTGTCCTTCCCTGGGAGGTGAACCGCCATCAGACAGGTTTGCAGGGAATAGGCCAGGGACCACAACTTCATTGCTTCTGTGCACAAGGCCGTAGACCGAGTGCCTCCTTGCTAGTTGACATACCACCTGTACCACATGGTGGTGGTGTTGTCTGTTCTGACCTGGACCACCTTGTTCTGTACAGATTTGGAAAAGGCTTGCAGTGCCAGAAACACTGCTCTGAGTTCCAAGAGACTGATGTGAAGCAGAGACTCCTGAGGCAACCACAGCCCTTGGGTGGTAAGATCCCCCAGATGGGCTCCCCAGCCCAGCAGGGAAGCATCTGTGGTGAGTATCACCGAATGAGACGGAGTGACAAAAGGAACTCCTTGTCTCAAATTGTCCTGATCCTGCCACCACTGCAAGGCCTGGATCAGAGTTTGAGTCACTGGGACTAGTTTGGTAAGGGAATCCTTTCTTTGGGACCAGAAGGCTTTTAAGTGGAAGTGAATGTCCCTTATCTGGAATCTTGCTCCCTGGACCACTGCTGTGGAAGCTGCCATGTGGCCCAGAAGCTGAAGGAAATGCCTCTCTGGTCGAGACACCTGTAGGGTGAATGAAGAGGCCAGTTCCATAAGGGTCCTTACCCTGTCCAGGGGAAGGAAGGCTCTTGCCCTTACTGTATCCAGCTCCGCCCCTATGAAGGTGAGGAGCTGTACTGGCTCAAGAACTGACTTTGGAAGGTTGAGAAGGAATCCTAAGGAAGTGAGCACTTGCTGAGTTATTTGCAAATGTGTCTTGACTTGGTCTGGAGACTGACCCACTATGAGCCAGTCGTCCAAGTATGGGAAGATGGAGATCTTTTTTCTCCTTAGGAAAGCAACCACTACTGCCAGGCACTTTGTGAAACCCCTTGGGGCTGATGTTAGGCCAAAGGGCATTTCTCTGAATTGATAGTGGCCTGAGGGCAACTCGAACCCGAAGTACTTTCTGTGGGAGCACCTGATGGGAATGTGAAAATAGGCATCTTTGAGGTCCAGGGAGGCTAGCCAGTCCCCTGACCTTAGAGAGGGAAGGATTATTCCCAGAGTCACCATTTTGAACTTTGGTTTTAAAGGGTGTTTGTTCAGATATCTTAGGTCCAGGATGGGCCACCATTCTCCTGTCTTTTTTGGGGTTAGGAAGTACCTGGAGTACAATCCTTTGCCTTTGTGTAGGGTGGGAACCCTCTCTATGGCTCTGAGAGCTAGGAGGAAGAAACCTCTGCCTCTAAGGCAAGGGTCTCTGATGGATTTGCAGGTGGAAAGGATCTGGTTCTCATCTTGGGAAATTTTTTGAAGCTGAGAACCAGTCCCTAGCTTACTACTTCCAGGACCCACTAGTCTGATGTCAGAGACTTCCAGTCCTGGACAAAGTAAGCCAGCCTGCCCCCTACTGGTACTGGAGAATCGGCCCAGGCAGACCCATCAGGGTGTCTGTTTGGCAGGGGCTTTAGGCTGAGGGGTGGATGCAGGCCTGCTCATCCCCAGTCTGCCTCTCCCTCTGAAGAACCCCCTCTGAGAATAAGAAGAGGAGGCCTGAGCTTGGTAAAAAGGCCTTTGGAAAGGCCTGCCCCTGCCCCTGGACTGCTGCCTTTGAGGAGTGGCTTGCCTTTCATTGGCCTGAGCACTCCTGTAAGTGGTCCTGTACATGTCCATCTTTTTCATGTAGTTCTCTGTCTGCTCCCCAAACAGAGAATTACCAATAACAGGGAAATCCATGGACTTAGCCTGGGTATCCTGTGATAGGCTAGTACATCTGAGCCAAGCCATCCTCCGAAGAGCCACAGATGTAGCCATGACTCTTGATGAAACATCACTGGAGTCCACAGCAGCATGAAATTGCACTTTGGATGCCTCAATCCCATCTGCAGCCACCTGCTCCAGCTCCTTGGCAAGCTGGTCAGGGGCCTGTTTAGCCAGAGCCAGCACAGTGTCCTACCTGGACTTCTGGTATCTAGCTGTGCAGGCCATATAATTAGCCTGCCTGAGTCCCAAAGATGCTGCCATGTACTGTTTCTTTGCCATGGCATCAATCCTCCTGGAGTCCTTATCTGGGGGGTGTGATGCCAAGGGGATATTTGCCTTATCACAGGCAGCAGCCTGCATACCCCAACATGGCTGCATTGCTGAGAAAGGAACCCCGTGTCTAAGCCTGAAAGAGTATACCTCTTGCCCATTCGTCTGTCCACAGGAGGTATGGAGTTAGGAGTCTTAAGAGTCTTACGAATTTTATTTGTTTGTTTCCCAAAAGATTTATGGAGGGGAAGACAGTCTCCTGGACTCTGGGATGTCCATCATTTCAACAAAATCAGGCTCCTCCTGATCCTCTACTGCTTCTCCCATACGAAGCTGGAGGGTTTCAGCCACTTTTTTGTAAAACATAAAGTGAGAAGGGAACTCAGAAAGCCTAGGAGGAGAAACACCTGAGGGTCTGTCTGGGGAGATGTCCGGGTCAATAGGCACAGCCTTAGCAAAGACTTCCCCACACACACACACTGCAGTGCTGAAACCCAGTGGGCCCGTTTTTTTTCTTGGGTTTCTCAGACATGGACAATCCTATTCAAAACTTACCTTTTTTTTGGCAATCCGCCAGGCAAGACTCCTCTATCGGTTCCTGACCGTGTTACGGGTCTTGGAAAAAAACGTAATAAATTTTTTTTTTTTTTTTTTTTTTAAAGAACCAATATGGACCGGTTCTCACATTTTAAGTAAATTCACAAACTTTTTCACCTGAACTGATCGGTTCAGCTGAACCGATCCAGAATTTACAAGTTCCACACAGAAACTAAATAGAAAACCTATCTAGTACTCACGGTACCACAGACAGAGACTTAAACCGACAGATTCGGTAGCGGCAATTCGGTAGAAACCAAGCGAAAAAAACGACATTTAACAGACTTTTTTGAACCGAGCAAAGGAGAAATCTCTGGAGCGACTGTTCAGTGAGGCGGAGTAAAGAATCGGACGGTTGGAGTTTAAACAACAGCAGACAGGGGCTTCAACCGAGCTCACAGTGAACATTCCATGCTGGCCATGGAAAGTTTACCTCTTTGTTCTCTGGGGCAGTTGAAAGGCAGGACCTAACTGCATATGTCAGAATACAGCAAGACTTCATGTTGTTTGAACATAACATCCAGATCCCCCTCCCCCATCCCTCTCTCTTCCCCACCCCGAGACTCTTCCTTCAGGGAAAGTGTGGTATGGGAGCCAGAAGAACATCTACTTATAGTAATTTAGCACTATGCTCTTATACCCTGCCTGACAACTTGGGAAACCCAGTGTGGGCGACAAGTAGGGAGTGAACAGACTCTCCTAAGTCGTTTGCATAGTTGTTAGGGGGTGGAGTGGGTTAACAACAGGGCTTCCAACTTGCTCCACCTTTTAGTGTAAGATATTGTAATACTGTAGGCTGTGAGGAGCGGAGGTTGCTGGCTGCATCGGGGGTTGCTGCTGGAGGGGCCGGTTCTGCATTGGTAGCCTATTACAGGAGTAGAGCATCGGGGCTGCGTCGGCAGCTGAAGAGAGAAGGAAAGGGCATCGGATTTGGCTTCACGGTGGCTGCAGTCGGCAGTGGGCCAGGGTTGAAGGAGCTGCTGGACCAGTAGGGAGAGAGGGCACCAATTTTAAAAGGAGCCTGGGCTGCAGAAGTCTGACTCTGCCACCTCATCCACAAACAGAGCTGTAATTTGTGTCCCACTCCAGCCACCCCAGCCCCGACCTCTATTAAATGGTCTGTGGGGGTGGATCCTTGGTGGATGGCACAGTGTGATTGACAGTGATTGTGTAATAAGTAGCCTGGATTTGCTGTAGGATCAAGGGGGAAGGGCATTAGTTTAACATTGTGTGGTTGGGTATTGTGTGTGGGGGGGTTCATATTGTTTGCACCAAAATGAGGGGGGGGGGAAATTAGAGTGGGCATTTTTGGAAGGGTGACTGAGTGTACGGGGTGTGGGGCAGCCATAATACTGAACTGGGCATGGAGGTTCGGTGGGTGTCCAGTGTGTTTTAAATTGGAGGGTTTTAGGGATGAGATCAGAGGGATCAGAAGGCAGCTGGAAGGAGGGAGGGATGAGGGATGGGGAGATAGGGTGGGGTACGGATCAAGTGTGAGCAGATGTGGTCAACGTCTGATTGGCATAAATCAGGGGACTAGTGGACAAGGCAGAAAGAATTTCTCTCAGAGGTTGGGGGGATCAAATGGCTTCACTGGAGGAGTGGAGGAAAACGTCAATTTGGTATACCTCAGGTGACTAGAGGATATGGAAAAAAGGATGCATCTCACAGGATGGGTGGATCATATAGTTACGCTGGGGGTGTGGGGGGGATAAGCAACATACAGGTAGCATGCTGTAGGAAGGGGGCAGTTCAGAGGGAGGGTGAGTTAGGAGTGAGCAAAATGGAGGACAGCATCAAGCTTACAAACCGTTTCACTATACTACACCCAGGTGATGAAGTGGGGAATGATGGTGAGAAGGGGGAGCAAGTGGATAAAGAGGATTTGGTCAGTAGGCAGAAGTGGAAGGGTGACAGAGTAGGGAGCTTGAACAAAAGGAAAGGATAGATGAGGGAAGGACATGAGCATGTGTTGGAGGGAAATGTGATAGATGGGGGACACTGAGCGAGGATTGGGTGGAAGGAGGTAAGACTGGGGATATGCCGGTGACAGGGCTGGGAAATTTAATGATTGAGGAGGGGGCGGTAGGGAGTTCCCTAGATAGGTCAGACCCCAGAAATTTATCACAAGGTGAGGCGGAGATTAGGGAAGGGAGAAATATAGCAGATGGGGTAGAAGGTGCAGGTCCAAAAGGAGGTGAGGGAAGCAGTGGGAGGTTATTTGGGAGGGGTTAGAGTTTTCAGATCAAAAAGGAGATGGGGATGGATCTGGGGGCGAGCTCTGGATACCCAGGAGATTGGGGGGCAAGGAGTAAATTGGCAATTGCAGGTAAACGGAGTAAGGTAGGACTCGCAAATGGGGGCGGCCCTCCCGGATGATGGGAAACAAGCAGGGGGTTACTGACAGAAGGAGGAGCCTGGATGGTACTAAATGGGCTAATAAAGACCCTCAGATTGATGGGAGAGATAGGAGTAAGAAAGGGTATGATGATAGAAGGAAGAGTATGGAAGAATTAAAGACTGCAAATAAAGTGGGGGGTGAAGTGAAGGTGATATTGCTGGGGGATTCCATGGGAAGGGGAGAGGGAGAATAAAGGCTGCACTGTCAAGGCTAAATGTATGCCAGGTCCATAGGCTGATTTAGAGGGTGGGGGTGCTATAGCTCCCCCATCATGGAGCTCCTTTATTAGTAACACACTGTGATGCATTCTTTATCAGTATGCACTAATGCCTCCATGAAAGCTGACTGAGCCACACAGGACTCATCTGTCCTCTGGCAGAGCTGGCCTTAGCTAGGTGCAAACTGTGCCCCTGCACCTGGGGGCCCATGCTTTTTTCTTGAGGAAAAAAAATAATTTAAAACATTTCAAAAAATGCCTAAATGTTGTTAGAGACGAAAACGTTTACCAGCAAATGAAAGTGGAAGACAACTGGCTCTGTTACTGTTACAAAAGGTGGTGGCAGCTTTGCTGCAGTGGAAATGATTAGGTTGAGTAAATGCTAATGGTGTTAATGCCCATACTTTACACCTCCCAGGTTGACTGCTTTCACATTCAAAGGGCTATATTGACAAGAGAACTTGTTTATAACCTGGATATGTAGGTGAAACAATGAATGCTATGACAAACTACGTTTCAAAAGTATGTGAGCACTCAAAATGACTCAAAAACCTGACCAGCACAGAGCAAAAACAGATATCCTGCTAGGGACCCTGAAAACCTGATCACCAGGTAAAAAAAAAACTGACAGGTGGCAAACTTACTGGTGTCCCATGATAATCCTCTCTATTCTCTCTCACTCACACCTCCAGAAAAGTTAAGTTGTTTAACTTGTTTGCAAATCAGAGTATCTGAGGTGCGAGTGTCCAGTGATGATGTCCCTATCCTTACAGAAATGAATACGGTAGTAGTACCGTACTTAAGTTCTTGCTCCAGGCTCAGTCAGATTCCTTTCCAATGGTGAAGTCAAATAATTCAGTGCAGTCAATGGCACTAATTAAGAGATTTTGGTTAAACTAGTAGACCTGGTACTGCTTTAGCAATTCAGGACAGGAGGGTTAGTGTAAATGTTGGATGTGGGGGGCCCACAGAGAATGAAATGATGGGGCGCGGCAGGGGGCTGCACAGGGGCCCAGAATGGTTAAGGCCAGCCCTGTCCTCCAGTGTCTTGGTAGTGCAGTAAACAACCACCCCACCCGCATTACATAGTTGATACCCCCCTCGAAAAGCCGGTCTCCAGCATGAATTTCTTACTAACGTTCATCCTACGCCATGTGGTCCAGTCCCAGCACTGTGGCAGCAGCTGGTCTTGCCTTGGTGAGCCAGAGTATTCATTCTCTACTTTTGCAGGCTTGGTGCAGCTCCTTTGCTCATGCGCGGGGCAGTGCATGGGGGGTACAGCTGCAGCAAAGCCGGTGGACCTTAACAATACAGATCTCAACCAGGTCGCCTGGTGCTCACTGCTCCTGGTTTGCTGTTGCATCCAGTAGTGGATGTGGCTAGCAAGGGGTGCCTTCTTTAAATGTCTGGGTTTCTGAAACAAGAGTGAGCCTTAATTCATTAACTCAGAAGATTAATGTTGGAGCAAGAGAGGAGCGAGTGTACTACTGAGGAGGAGGAGGAGACAGAGAGAGAGTGGAGCCCACAACTGAAGAACAAAGCCCGAGGTTTTAGGCGGCAGCAGTCCAGTAACGCAGGGTCGGTGTGGCCTTGATAAATCAGCACAAGGAGTTGGAGTGAGGTTCAGGTCATCTTCTGGTAGTTGATGCAAGCTGTAGCTAAGAGGTCTGCTCATTAGGAGTCATGGGGTCAGTGTGTGCTGTCTAGAGAAAGAGTTTGGTGGCCAGGTGACCAGAGACAGTACTCAACTAGGGGCACATAGACTTCAGTCTGCTGAAAATTGATCAAGCCTTTAATCAGGTACTTCTTGCTTTAAAACAAAAGACTTTCACAGTCACAAACTAAGGTGGGTGGGGGGCAGCTGCTGGGATGGGATGGGATAGGACACGAGTGTTCCATTAAACTAGGTGTGTAATAAATGTAGTACTAGTGTTATTAATTTCTAGTATGGGGAGCTTAAATTAATGACATTCAAATAGTTTAAGATCATTGCTAGTTTTGTCCTGTATGGCAAATTGATTTTGATGCAGATTTGCAGGAGAGGGAGTTGGAGAGTAGTGCCCTCCTGTAGCATGCTAGGAATGGTACAAAACTAATGCTGGGGCAGGTCTGGTCTCAGCGACAGCATGAACCAGGAGAGGCAGAAACTGGTACACGAGACCTTTGAATGGAGGTAAAAACTTCAGCATGTACTGTATGTCTGATCTGTGTGGTCTTTTCAGTCGTGGTTGTACAAGTGTGAATGAGCACAGAGGGAATTAATAAACATGGGGACTTTGAAGGTATTCTGCTGTATGTTATGGCATGTGCAGGAGTTTCTGCATGCTTGGAGAGCAAAACTGGCAACATAAGTCATAAGACATTGTTTGGCTCATTGATACAGGCAGTTATAAAACTGGAAAAAAAGTGATAGAACTACATAAACTAAATATTTGATTCTATGTGTTGAATTGGGGGTGCAAGTTGTGATGTACCCAAGCAAGTGCTGTTACTAATAAAAAAAAAGAAAATGCATTTTTATATTTGTTTAAAAACTGTTTTTCTGTCTGTTACTGACTTCTTGGGCCCATCATAACAATGAGATGCCTCATACCATGGGGTTATCCCAGTAAAGCACATTTTAAAACAATAAAAAATATTTTATTTATTTAAAAATTTATTTTCTTTGGAAAAAATTGTTCTATAGAATAAAATATGTTTTGCAAAAATAGCAAGCAGACTTAAAATTATATTTTCAGAAACTAGATAGCAAAGTGACTTTGTTCCCATATTTCTATAGTTATTGTATTTAATTATGAGATAAGGTTGGGGGTTAGGTTAATCTGTACTGCAGGACAAACTGGGATGGGTTGGCTTTATGATAATGTCATAATGTGCTTGAGTGAGTGACATTTGTGAACTTTTTTACTTGGACTGTCAGTTAATTTGTCTGCAGTTTGTCTTTATCAACAAGTCTCTTTCGATTTTTGTGTGTTTCGGATGCGCTGCTGCCCAGCTGCAGTCTTTTGGTATTTTGTGGGGTTTTTTTTGGGTGGGAGGGTATTTTGGGCAACATACTGTCATGTGGACTGTGGAGACTCTGGGGATAGTGCTAGGGTGCAACTAACAAAGCATGGGGAGGGAGGAAATGAGTAGAAATTGCATTAGAAATACCCTCCAAAATGCACCAGAATGCACCAAAATGTTAAAAAAAATGTATGGGGGCATAGGCGGCCCACCAGACCTCAAGGCCTATTATTTTAATTTTTTCTCCGACTTGAGCTCCCCCATCTATACAACTCCTGGATCCGCCCTGAGTGAGGTGTATCCACACACAAGGCCAAATTCCACCTTTACTCATTGGCATTTGATTGTGGGGGCTCCCCAGACCTCCTAATACATTTGGGGACAAACGATTTAGAAGGGAATAATGAGCTAGAAATACAGGCTAGATTCCGGGAGCTGGCAAGGGTTTGTCACTCTATAGGAAGTAAACTTTCTTTCTCTGAGATTCTGCCAGTGCCTAGGGCATCTGGTGAGACTAAACTAAAACTTAGAGAGGTGAATAAGTGGCTTAGGGGCTGGTGCAGGGTAGAGGGGTATGGGTTGGTAGGGGATTGGGGGGATACTTGGGAGGATGAGGGGCTACATGCCAGGGATCAGTTGCACCTTAATATGGAGGGGAGGGAAATCTTGAAATTAAAACTTGCTGGATTTATAGCTGAGAGGCGGGGTTTTAAACTTGTAAGGGGGGGGTGTTAATAATATTATTAAAGGGGGGCTGACTGAGGGTCCAGGTCTGGGGTATGAGAGGAGTGGAAGAGACTATGTTAAGAATTCTAGGAAAACTGGGCAGAAAAAGGATTGCACAGGGCTGAGGGGACTGGAGAGAGAGAGGGGAAGTTGGGGTGGAGGACAGTCCTGTTCAATGCCAGGAGTATGAGCAATAAAATGCCTGAACTTCAAGCTAGGTTGGCTGAGGGAACAGCGGATGTGGCAGCAATTACAGAGATATGGGCCAATCAGAGAAATGAATGGGACCTAAACTTAGAGGGCTACAAGATATTCAGGAAAGACAGGGGAGTGGGAAGGGGGTTGTGCTGATAGTCAGAAATGACATTATGGTTAGTGGAGTGGAGGAGGCTGGAGGGGGTGTGGAGGCAATTTGGGTAACACTGCAAACTAGGGAGGGAAGAAATTGAAGATGGGGGTTGTATATAGGCCCCCTGCAATAGAGGAGGCTATAGAAGATCAGTTGGTTGAGAACATCAAGACTCACTGTGACCTTGCAAAGGGAAGGGTGGTAGTCATGGGTGATCTTAATATGCCTGGGGTGGACTGGGACACCATGGCATTCTTCCAGTCCCTCTGCAATGTCACTTATGAAGACATTAAAAAGGACCGGACCCAATACTGAACCCTGCGGTACCCCACTAGAACCCCTCTTTCTTCGGAGTGGACTCCATTTACAATTACCTTCTGTGTCCTGTTGTCCAGCCAATGTTTTACCCAGGCTACTACCCTGGGACCCACTCCCAGGCTGGTTAATTTGACTACTAATCTTTTGTGTGGGACTGTGTCAAATGCCTTGCTAAAGTCTTGGTAGGCCATGTCCACAGCCCCTTCCAGGTCTACTACTTTGGTCACCCAGTCAAAGAAATCTATTAGATTCGTCTGACATGACCTTCCCGCTGTGAACCCATCCTGCCTTGGGTCCTATGCCCCACTGGCCTCTAGGTACTCAACTATTCTTTCCTTCAGAAGTGACTCCATCACTTTCCCTACCACAGAGGTCAAACTGACAGGTCTGTAGTTTCCTGCCTCTGTCTTGGTCCCACTTTTGTAAAGGGGAATCACATCCGCCTTCCTCCAGTCCTCTGGTACCACACCATCCTCCCATGATTTATTAAAAAGAGTAGCCAGTGGTTTCACTAGTTCCCCCCTTAATTCTTTTAGAATTCTGGGGTGAATTCCATCAGGCCCCATTGCTTTGTCCACCTTCAGTTTTAGGAGTTCTTGCAGAACCCTTTCTTCTGTGAAAGGACTGGGATCGACCCCCCCTATCAAGAGTGCTTCTGTTAATTGGATTAGGTTAGAATGTTTTAGAGGATGAATTCAAACAAATTACAGCCACCGCTCAACTAACAAGACCTTTGTTAGTTGAGCGGTGGCCGTGATTTGTCTGAATTCACCTTTTAAAAAGTCTAGTTTTAAAACACAGTCCCAAAGAAACCAATGGAGCATACCCCCGTGCTCTACAGACTCTTACATTATGAGACGTGTGAGCGCGGAGGTGTGGCTCAGTCTATGGACTCCCAGGGCCTGGTAAATGAGCGTCTTGGGGATTTTCAGAAAAAAAAAAAAAAATATCCCGATGCACAAAATGTGCGCAACTGACGTGGGTACCCACATCCCAGAGACCCTGTTCCCTCCTCCTTTACCCCTTCCATCCACCCTGAACTTCTCTGTACCCCCTCTCTAAACCTTGAATGCCTTCATTTTTTTCTTAATTTCTGCTTATTAAACGTTTAGCAATATTACACAAAACTAAACAACGATCAAACAGATAAACAAACATTGGGCTTCATAAAACAGTATATCAGAAGGCTGCACCACCCACAGATGACTTAGCAAATAGCTTTTTAGAATACAAAGTAGTTTTACACTTTAAGGATACAAAGTCCTGTCTTTGGTTTAACATGTTACAGACCCAACAGGCCCGAACTATGTCAAATCTGGGAACAGCATGATTCAGTTGCGCTGTGATTTTCTCCATGACATAAACAGTCTATATGCGATCCTGCCATTGCTGTACTGAGGGTTACCTGATCTATAAGCCATAGTTTCGTGATAGATTTTTTTGGCAACCACTAAAAGAAATGTTCAACAGTTTACGGGTGTTAGGACCCCAGAACCCTTCTGGAAGATCTTAAAAAAAAAAAAAAAAAAGTATGGTGCAGTCCATTAATTGAAAATCCACTAAAAATATCCCGAAGGATGGAGGAAAGTTGGGCCCAATGGGGTTGTAGTATATGGTCAAGGCTTACTGTGTATGGAAACTTGTTGTAGGACAGTTCAAAGGTCAGAAAAGTTGTTGTACTATCGTTCTGACGTCACATCGATAGTACAACAACTTTTTAGCCTTCATCTGCCACTTGATTGGTGGAAACAGCTCAGTTAAAAAACAAACAAAATTAAAATGGTGGTGCCGGTTAGCGAGAGGACGGGCAAGCTGTTGCATTAGATAGTTTGTACACAGACTGAGTGACCTCCGTGTGTCCAAACTGCCACTTTGCCTTTTTATTTTAAATCACTGGCCTCCGTAAATAATAGCGGGAAGGAGCAGAGCAGTACAGCAGTGAGGACTGGATTTGGGAGTAGAGCAGGACTGCACCGAGGAGCGGTAGCGTGAATACAAGGTATGAAGAAGCAACTACAATTAAACCTTGTGAAATGATGAATTTGGTATATTTTGGGGACCACCATATACACTATAAAAACAGTATATGGTGTCCATACACTACTGACTATTTAATAGAAGAATATCTGATAGATGTTATACTCGACTCTCAAGCTTCACGAGGTCTGTATGACGTCATCATATCCCTCGATGGCAACATAGCCTTGTTGTGTATGGACAACCATACACTATTCTATATGTAATACTGGACAGCTCCAAAAAATATGACCATGAATGGCCGGAGTGGTCCCACAACCTCACCAACAAGTCGTGTCAATGTGGGTTTAAATTCTGCCATCATCTGTGGGGTCAGGGAAAAAAAAAATAAAATAGGTCCACGTCTTCCAGGAGAATTCTTTCCAGACAAAGGAAGAAGTCACCCTAGGAACATATGTCAGATATCGGTCCCAATCCTGAGGGATAATCTTAATTAGTAGCAGATCAGTTTCCCATCAGGTCTTGATATAATTTATGTTGAGCTCCTCTAATTACAGTAGTGCTTGACATGCTTGGGAAATGACTGAGGTTAAGGTCTCTCTCCCTAACACTCTAATAAGGAACTGTAACGATAATGGCGATAGACTTTCCGTGGACCAGTGCCAAAGTGCATGTTGTAAATAGTGTGTTACTTGAATGTAATGGTACTGATCTGCTTGGCGTAGATGAAATTGTCTGCATTTCAGCAAATGCAAGTAACTCCCTCATATCTGAGAGGGCAGCCGACCTGGTGGCGCCGAGGGTTGAGGCGCTGGGCGCCACACATTGCGCTACGCACGTGACCCAGGTTCGGGAACAACCTCATTGGGGTGCCGGCATTGGGGGGGGGGGCGGAGTAGGATCAAGTATGCCAGTGGGCAGCTCTCCTCTCACGAGGGTGGTGAGGGTGGGTTGGCGGACCCCGTAGTTCCGCTCCCACTAGCAGGAGGTCCGGTGGGTAGCGTAGGAAGACAGGGGGTGGAAAACAGTTATGGGAGGTGGAAGGGGCTGAGCTGGCGCCATGGGGTGCGTAGTGTACCATCAAACACTTGCATGGTCATGTGCCAGGGCCTTGAGCAGTCAGGGGAGAAAAACTTGTAAAATACCTGTGTGTCCCCATCACCAGTTGGCAGGAGGTGGTGACAGGGACCAAACAGCTATATGGAAAAGGAAAAAAAAAAAAATGAAAGGGAGAAAGATTAATCCAAGTCATTCCCATAACCTTGAATACCTTCACTGAGCCTGCCTCGGTTACCCACTCTTCCACCATCTCAATCTCCCCCAAAAAAAAAAAAAAAAACTATTCGAGAGAGCATAGGTCTCACTTGTATCTCTTCTCCTCTTATTCTCCTCCTTCTTGCTGGGGATGCTGAACCCAATCCTAGCCGCCTCCCCCCCTCAAATACCCAAAGACCTCAGCTGCTTCCACCTCAATGATAGAAGCCTCCTCCTCAAGCTCTACTCCCTTAAAGTATGGCTCTCTCAGCACATTCCAACCTCCTGTGCATTACTGGAACCAGGCTCTCGAGTACCCAACTCCAGCTTAGTCCTCCCTGACTTTTACCTCTTTTGTCAGGACCACGGCAAGCGTGGTAGTGGCACTGCTGTATATGTCTGCTAGACCCTATCCTGCTCCATCTCTTTTACTGAGGCACTCCCTTCTTCTCATAAGCTCATGCTAATAAAGCTTTCTCTTCCTTCCTCCTCACCTTTGTCTTTGTCGGGGTCTTCTATACCTGATTGTATGATCTTTAAGGTATTTAGCAATAGTTTACCTATGTATCTTTACCTTGACTGTATGTATCCTTTATGTATTTCATCTTTCATGATGTGGAACCCTTGCAAATGAGCTACTAGCTCAAAGGTTGTAATCCAAGATTTTAATTAATAAATAAACAAACAAACAAATAAATATACACACACCTCACCTAAGATCTCCTCCTGTTCCCTGGTCAGCTCCCTCTCTTCTCCCATCTCCCTTTCCACCTCTGGTGAGCTCATCCTCCTTGGGGACTTTAACTTAGATTGTCTTTATCCTGCTTCTAGACCCACTCTCCATAACACATAGTCCTTAAACCTTTAAGAGTTAATCACTGAACCCACCTGGCTTAATCTTTAATCTCCTAATCATTCCCTCCTGGTCTGGGTGCCCTAATCCCACCCCTACCACATTACTGCTGCTGGCACTTTTCTGGACACCTTCAGCGACCACTGCCTAAACTACTTCATCAGGAAAGTGCATCCCCTCAATCATCCCCAAATACCTCCCGTTTAGGCCTCTCAGGTCATTTGACACTGTTGCCCTATTAGATGACCGTCCCCCCCTTCCTCCCCCCAAGACACTGATACTGCCCTCTCACTCTCCATTGACTTTTTTTTTTTTTTTAAATACCCCTCCCTTCCTGGCCGACCACTCTTTCAGGTCTCCTAGGTCCTTCGTCTGCTCGCTCTCCCCGACACACGCCTTACCTCCCATCTTGGCCCCGGGTAACCCGGCGTATCCCCTCGCCGGATGGGTCCTCCAAGAGGGAAGGCACCAGTGGGGTGGCCAGCGCACTCTTCAATTGGCCCAGGTGCCACTGAGGTGGGGTTGGTTGTCAGGGCCTGGTGGCAGCCGGGGACCACCATCCGGCCTGCCAGAGAGCAGTTTCTTGGTTTTCTACCCCGGGGAGTGGTGTGCCACAGACATCAAGGCACACACCGATGTCTGCCATTCCCCCAGTCATCCAGACCCCAACGTCCTATCTTCCCGGCCCTTCCCCGGAGAAGGCGAGTCGTCCCAGGGACGCTCCACACTTCTCTCCCGGCTGGCCCTCCAGTGCCATTGCCATTTTTAACAACATCTGGGATACACCTGACTCCCTTGGGAAACCCAGGGTAAAGTGTTTCCATTACCCCTGGATTACATTGGACAGTATCAAGTTGTGCAAGTACCCTGACCTTGCCTGGGCGTATTACAAGTCCTCCCATTCCATGCCCGACCTCTCACGCTCCAGGTCACTCAGGATCTCCTGTAAAAAGGCTGTCCACACTGCAAATATCCACTACTTCAAGTCCAACCTCCAGTCTAATCTGAACTCCCATCAAAATTCTGGAAGGTAACCAGCCCAGTGGCTGAGGTATCCATGCCTGCGGGGTGCCGGGGGTAAGCCGGAGAAGGAGAGGACTGATCATTCGGAAGGACAGATCTCCTCTCCTGGGCAGGGTGAATTGGCCGTTCCACCAAATGACTACCCCCAGGTGGAGGCCCTGGGGTAGTGCAGGTCAGAAACGCCAATAAACGGGAGGGTGCAGCCGGACCCGTAACATGTGCGTCTCCGCATGCACACGTTGACGTCTGTGCCCCCACAATGGGGAGGGTGGGAGAAAACTAGGAAAAAGCAGCGGAGGATGGTGCAGGCACCGTACTCTCGGCCCCGCTAAACTGGATTACCCACCGAGAAGGGGAAGGGGAGACGGACCTCCTCATCCTTACCCCACCACAGGGGAAAATCAGTAGGGGATTTGCTGGTGCCAGGTCTGGCAGTCAGGAGAGAGCCACATGGTCAGAAGAGCAGAGGAGAGCTCTCAGAGAAGAGCTGAAGCCGCCTGATGCAAGAGCCCCAGAGGGACAAAAAAAAAAATTCTGGAAGGTCATCCTCTAACTATTATATACCCCAGCCCAGTCTGTCCCCCATCCTTCTGGTGGAAGGCTCACTGGTCTCTGCCGGCCCCCCACCCCCCGTTGCTCACTTTAACAATTTCTTCACAATCTGTGCTCTACCCTGTCACCAATCTCCTGATCACACTTTTTCTCCCTCACCCCATTCATCAGATGGCTTTCACTTCCTGACAGTCTCCCCCCACAAGAAGTCTTCCTTGCCCTCAAATTACTTAACCCTTCCAAGACCAGCCAAGATGGTTTGGATCCTAAGCTCCTGCAAATTTCAGCTCCAGTCATAGCCTTCCCACCTTCTGAATCTCTCTTTCTCCCTCAGTGCTGTCCCTCAGACCTGGAAAGTTGCTAAAGTTCTGCCTCTGCATTAATGGGGAGACCCCTCCTCCCCAGACAAGCAGAAGCCAATTTCATTCCTCCCATCTTTTGCCAAGTTTCAAGAGGCCATAGTGTACTCTAGGCTCACAGGACTTAACCTCTCTACCTTCCTCTCACCCTACCAGTCTGGCTTTAGAAAGAACCACTCCATTATCTCTTCCCTGCTGCGTATAACTGATTCCATCCTCTCAGGGATGGATCAGTGACACAAACACTGCAACAGTCTTCATCGGTCTAGTCAAAACTTTTGACTCGGTGTCCCATCTGCTCCTCCTGAGCAAGCTGAACTCTGCAGGCCTCTCAACACCGACTGTGGACTGGCTGCGCTCTTACCTTACAGGCAGTCAACAGTCTGTTCAGGTGGGTGGCGTGCTGTCTCCCCCCCCCCATCCTAGCAGGGGTCCCACAGGGTTCCATCCTGGGTCTTTTTCTTTTCTCAATATTCTTAAATGACCTCCCCTCTGCCTGCGTCTCTTCGCATATCCACATGCATGCGGATGACAGTCCTCTACACCTCTGGCCACTATCCCTGCTGTGGGAGTCCTAGTTCAGCACGATTTTCACAATCTGCTGTGCTGGTCCCATGCCAGTCAGCTCAAGGTTACCACCAAGAAAGGAAAATTACGTACCTACCGTAATTCTTGATCTTCTTGGACGAGTCTCCACCACTCATTCACACTAGTGGGATTAGCGCCGGAGGCACTAGGACCCCATCGGGAGCAAACTTTTTGCTGGAGGGTCGGCACCAGAGATGGCGCCGCGAGACATGGCACCGCGAGCATCGGCTCGAGCGGTAATGACTATCTCGCCGACGACCCTCCAACCGCCTCAGTACCTTTTTTACCAAGGAGGTGCAGCGCAACTAACGTAAAGAGTAAACCTAACATTAAAAAACGGACATAAGATAGTCCGTACGACCCGTGTAAGAAGGGTCAGCAAAGAAGTCCTCACGGCCTAAAGATTTGAGGGAGTGAAGACCAACACAGCGAGCCCGGGATGGAGGGTAGGGCAGGTGAATGAGTGGTGGAGACTCGTCCAAGAAGATCAAGAATTACAGTAGGCACGTAATTTCCTATCTTCCTGGACATAAGTCTCCACCACTCATTCACACTAGTGGGAAGTACCAAGCTGATAATCCCCAAAAAGGGCTAGGAGAGCCAGAGCTCACGTGTCTAAGATAGAAGCCCGTTAAGGATAGTTCTGCCGAATGCGAGGAATATGCCTGGCATGAGAACATCAGTGCATAGTATATGAAGGTATGCGCTGAGCTCCAGGCCAGCGGTGCATATATCTGCAACTGGAACATTGCGAATTTCCGCTAGGGATGCCGCGACCACCCTAGTAGAGTGAGCGTACACTCTACCTTCTAATTTAACTTGAGCCATGGAATAGCAATGTCGAAGGCATGCCACTAACCATGATGAGATGCATCTGATAGCGACAGGTTGACCCAGCCGGGTGTCGCTGAAAGAAACAAACAGTTGCTGAGTCTTGCGAACATCCTTGGTTCTATCTAAATAGAACCGCAAGGCTCTCTTAACATCCAAGGAATGAAGAGCTCGTTCCCCTTCATTTTGGAAATTAGCGAAGTAAGTGGGAAGTACCAGAGGTTGGTTTAGATGGAATTCTGACACAACCTTGGGAAGAAATTTAGGATGAGTACGGAGAACTACCTTGTCTTTATGGAATACAGTATACGGAGGGTCCGTAACCAGGGCATGTATCTCAGAGACCCTGCGGGCTGAGGTAATGGCCACCAGGAAGGCAGTCTTCCAGGTAAGAAATTTTAGCTCACAGGTAGCTAAGGGTTCGAAAGGCTTCCGAGTGAGCATGTCCAGCACCAGGTTAATGTCCCAGGCTGCAACTGGACGCTTAACAGGGGTCTGGTATGAAGAATCCTTAAAAATCTCTTCACCATAGGTAACTGAGCCAGAGTTAAGGAAGAAACCGGCTCATGGAACGCTGAGATGGCACTAAGGTGAACTTTAACTGTGGAGTACTGAAGACCTAAGTTTGATAGGTCCAAAGATACTCAGAACCTTGTCAGGAGGACAGGAAAAGGATTCCAAGAGGACTTTGCACACCAGAGAGAAAACGCTTCCAGTTGGAAGCGTCGTTTTCAGGTGGCTGGCTTCCGAGCAGCCAGAAGGATGTCTGAGACTCTACGAGAGACGTTGAACCGATTCACTTCTATCTCTTCAGGAGCCAAGCATGAAGGTGAAGTGATTTCAGGTTGGGATGGACCAACGAACCCTGAGTCAAAAGATTGATTTGCAAGGGAAGTGGTCTCGGAGAGGCTGCCAACATACTGTTGAGTAGAGGAAACCATAGTTGCCGAGGCCAGGAGGGAGCAATGAGAATCATCTTGGTCCCCTGAGACTCGAACTTGAGGAGTACTCTCTGGATTAGAGAAAGCGGTGGAAAGGTGTAAAGAAAGCGTTTTGTCCACCGCAGCCTGAACGCATCCTGACAGAAAATGCCAGGCCCTGGATTTCTGGAGCAGAAGAGAGGCAGTTTTTCGTTGAGTGGGGATGCAAAAAGGTCCAGGTCTGGAGTCCCCCACTCTTTGAACAGGGAGCGAGCTACGGCTGGATCGAGAGACCACTCGTGAGGGTCTGCCTCCGTTCTGCTGAGGTGATCTGCTAGGTGCGTTGTATACCTGGCAGATAAACCGCTTGAATCAGAGACTTGTGCTCCAAGCACCACTCCCACACCCTCACTGCTTCCCTGCAAAGGGGATAAGAATGAGCACCGCCTTGCTTGTTGATGTAATACATCACCGCTTTGTTGTCCGTTTGAAGGAGAATGTTCTTGTGACAAAGGACATCCTTCAGAGCTCGGATCGCATAGAGGACCGCTCTCATCTCCAGGACATTTATGTGGAGATGAGTTTCGAACTGAGTCCATACACCTTGAGTGTGGATGGAGAGACAGTGAGCTTCCCATCCCATTAGCGATGCGTCTGTGGTGATGGAGATCCGATGATCCGGGGGAGCAAAGAGGAATCCTTCCAGGAGATTGCTCTCTTGAGACCACCAGGTGAGAGACCTTCGAAGGGGCTCCGTCACCTTGATGGGATAAGACTGGGGGTGAGAGGTCGGAGACCACTGAGTGGAGAGCATCCATTGGGTGGTTCTCATGTGCAGTCGGGCCAGGGGTACAGTGAAGACCGAGGACGCCATGAGACCCAACATGCGTTGCATCGAGAGAGCTGTAACCGATTGGTTCTCCCCGATGTAACGGGCCATCCGAAGGAAGTCGAGTCTTCTGTCCTCTGGAAGGAAAGCCTTCGCGAAAGAGGTGTCTAGAAGCGTCCCTATGAAAAGGAGCCTCTGGGAGGGCTGCAGTTGAGATTTTTTCAAATTCAGCAGAACTCCCATGGACGTGAGAAGACGGAAGTCGCTTTGCACGGCTTTCCAAAGTCCCTTGGCCGGAAGGGCTTGCTAGAAGCCAATCGTCCAGGTAGGAAAACACCGGAGTCCGACTTTTTCCTGAGATGTGCCGCAGAACTGCACAACACTTTGTAAAAACTCATGGCGCCGAGGATAGCCCAAAGGGCAGGACTCTTGAACTGATAATGCTGACCCAAAGCTACAAACCTGAGGAACTTATGTGGGTCGGGTGGACGGATATGCTGGTAAGCATCCTGCATATCCAGAGAGGCCAGCCAGTCATGCTGATGCAGCAAGGGTAACAGGGTACCTAGGGAAATCATTTTGAATTTCTCCCTGGGGAGGAATTTGTTTAACTTTCTGAGGTCTAGAATGGGCGATCCCCCAGATTTCTTTGGAAACCAGAAAGTAATGGGAGTAGAACCCTGTGTTTCGCAGATGCGGGGGCACCAGTTCTATTGCCCTGTTGTTCAGAAGGCCCTGGATCTCCGCGGTGAGGAGGTCTGACTGAGAGGCCGACAACCTGGGTTGTCGTCTGGGAGGACAATTCGGGGGGGTTTCCAAGAAATTGAGAGAATAACCCTCGCGAATTATCCGAAGGACCCATTTGTCCGAAGTTATGGACTTCCACTGGTTGTAGAAGTACATCAGACGACCTCCCACCGGAGGAGAAAGTTCCACCTCGGGCAGAGAGGATGGAACTTGGGCCAACAACTCATAAAGGGCGCTGGGGGCTTTAGGCCCCTGCGCTTTCTGCTGCATCTTTTGAGGTTGGGCAGGCTGGCTTTGCGGAAGCTTCCCCGTCTCTGCCTCAAAGCGACTGGACGACTATGAAACTGGATCGCCTGTTCACATGCCCCGAGAGGGGCAGGCGGAGGTCTGGCCAATTTAATGGCCGATCTAGTCTCTGAGTGGCCTCTAAGGCTTGCTCCACCTGAGGGCCAAAAGAAAGGAGCCATCAAAGGCAGCGCCATTACCTGCTGCTGAGCATCATTAGTGAAGCCAGAAGTACGCAGCCAGGAATGGCGCCGAGTACAAATCGCTGCTGTTGAGTGAGAAGCAGTGTCGAAGCGTCCATGGCGGCTTTGACCTGTTGGTTATTGGACTCAATACCTCTAATAACGGTCAGAAGAAGCTCTGACTTGAGTCCGAATCTGGAAGAGCTCTAACCATTCTTTTCATAGAGTGCCACAGGATATACTCATACTGGAGAAAAATAGCCTTGATAACTGGCAATACACATACTTAGAGTGGAGGCAGCAAAGACTCTCTTACCTAATGTATCAATCTTCGAGACCTCTTTGTTAATAGGTCGAGCTGTAGTAGTTGAGGAAGAACGACCTTGTCGTTCTCTGCCAGGACTACAACAGGATCCGCAGAGCTTGGGATGCCAAAATGGGAGATCCTTGGGAGCTGAATACTTTTATCAATGGATTTAGCCACTGAGGGAATAAGAGCAGGATTATTCCATACCATTTGAGACAGCGCTCAAGGAAGGCTGGATCGGAGGAGTCAAACGTAGGGATCTCCGCATGAAGATACTGGAGTCTTAATATCTTCCCAGGATCGATGTCTGTAGTCTGGAGAGAAAGAGTGGATCCCAGGTTCTTCAACAGAGACTTAAAGGACAGGTCCTCGACCACAGGCTCTGTAGCAAAGAAAGATCCTGTTTCCACCACTTATCACCCAACCGCGGTCTGGGTCAGGCTCAACATCATCTCCTGATGGTCCAGGAAGGACTGTTTGGACAGGAAAGGAGGAAAATTAGAGAGGAGGAAATAGCAGAAAACAAGGAGAGTCCCCGAGAGCCCCTGCCGAGACGGCAAACGGGCTGAAGACGGCACTGAGGAGGGCGACGCGCCGACGAGGCATCGCTGCCTCCGCAGCGCCCGGACGGGCGCCGCAAACGGGCGCTGCCCGATCCGGGATGGCACTACCGGGCGCGCCAGTGAGACCACGCTGCGCCACAAGACCCAGCGGCACCGAAAACGCGCCCGACAAGCCTACAGACCCTGCAGAAGGCGCCGAAAAGCCCCAGGAACCTGGAAAGCTAGAGAAGGAAAACCAGGAGATAAGGGCATCGGTGTGGCCCCCTGCACCGCAGCCATGTGAGGGGAAACACCTACAGCACGGAGTCACTGGCACCGGAATGGCGCTGCGCGACTCAGGAAGGTCCAACCGCCTACCTGATCGCCGGAGGAGCCCGGAGGGCTCCGGGGTAACCGAGCCAGGCAGAAGAACCAACCTCCGAGCCCATCGCCTCATAAGAGTGGCCCACTGATGAAACTGCTCATCTGGAGCCCTACCAATAGGCGGGAGGGTCCTGACTGTCAGGACCGACGATTATCGGAAGTTGGCGACTCCGAAGAAGGAGACCGCAACTAGTACGTAACCCGAATCGTCAGCCGCGACAGACATACCAGAGGGCTTAATTTGATGATGCCTTCTTTTGACCTGTGGGTCAAGAAGAGCTCGAGGTCGAACGGTGCCGAATGCAACTGGTTATTTTATGCCGAGGGACCGCCATCCCCCGGCATTGGACTGACGTAGTCGGAACCCCGCTGAGGAGAAGGAGGCTGACGGACTCAGCCCGCTGACTGAACAGCTTTCATACGAAGTCTCCCTACCGTCACCTGACCTGCTCATGGTCGACTCCGTCCAGTAGGCCGAGACTTCTTCAAGTAAGTTAAATTTAAAATATTAGAAAAATTTAACGAAAATAGAATAAAATTAAGCGATACTACTATCGTGATAATGTTACAAAAAAACAAACTGAAAACTATGCGCTAGTTTGAAGTTTGACTCCCGACAGGCGAGCGACGTCATCACTGAAGCGCACTCGACGGCGGGAAAAAAGGAACTGAGGCGGTTGGAGGGTCGTCGCCGAGATAGTCATTACCGCTCGAGCCGCTGCTCGCGGCGCCGTCTCTCGCGCCGACCCTCCAGCAAAAAGTTTGCTCCCGATGGGGTCCTAGTGCCTCCGGCGCTAATCCCGCTAGTGTGAATGAGTGGTGGAGACTTATGTCCAGGAAGATGATTGCATCCATAACCTTTGGTAACAGCCAGAAACTGGCTAGGCTCTCGACTTCCCGTTTTCTCCACCCTGGATGGCACCCAATTGGAAGTTGTTTCTGTTTTGAAGTACTTTGGTGTGTGGCTGTATAGTACCCTCAACTTCTCTGTCCACACTGACGCCATCCATGCCAAACTTCATCCCAAGCTCGTCGACTTATACTGCAACAAGGGCTGCCTCTAACTCCAAGTCCTTTGGGAGCTGGTAACCAAAATGGTAATCCCACTTTTTGACTATGCAGACGTCGTCAATGCCACAGCTCCCTCCTCTTCCCTTGTCAGACTGGACACCCTCTGTAATGCTTTTATCACTTTGCTACTAACTCTCCACTCTGCACTCTCCACTGTTCCCTTTATTCCTTCCCTGCTATCTTCCCCACTACCCTTGCGTTGCCAGTCCTACTCCTCCTACTTCACTGCCAAATACTGGTTTGTTTGGCTCCCTACCCTCCTATCTCTCTTCACTCCTCTCTCCCGCCCAAGCCTCTTCTGACTCGCTATGCTCCAGGGACTCTCGCAACTTCTCTATTCCCCATCCTCACTCATGCGTTGGGCATGCTGCTTTTTCCTATCATCTCCTTTCCCTCTGGAACCATCTTCCTTCTTCCCTTCGCCTCTCCCCATCTTTCAATATTTTCAGACGCCTGCTCAGGCACATTCCTGCTCACCCATCCCGGCACCTGTCTCTCTCTTTCTTGATCCTCCCTTCCTTTTATCTCATAATTTCTCTAGTTCCCCACTTGCCTGTTGTCTACCAAAGTGAATTACTCAGGCCTCTGGCCCTCAGCCTGCTCTCCTGTCTGTCCATTATTCAACTTATGCACTTTAGCAAGTCTTTTCTAGTGTATTCCATTTACCAAACCTACAAAACGTTTAGTGGTCTGAACTGTATAATTTCTAACAGGTGTCTTAGGATAGGTTTGAGATAGTGAAGCGCAGTGTAACAAAAATGATTCAGGGCCAGCAGGGCAGATCCTATGAGCAGTGTCTCAAGGCACTCAATATGTACTCACTGGACAGCAGAAGGGAGAAGAGAGATATGACAGAGACCTTCCAGTTCCTTAAAGGAATTAACAAGGTGAACTGAGGGGGCAACTATTTAGCCTGAATACCAAGTTGCGGTCATGTGGATAAGAGTGGAAATTAACAAGAGGGAGGATCAGGAGAGACATCAGGAACTACTACTTTATGGAAAGGGTGGTAGAATCTTGAAACAGTCAGTCAGTGAGGTGGTGGATGCGAAAACACAGTCAGAGGATTCAAGCAGGCCTGGGATAGAATGAAGGGAACAGTGGTTACCGTGGCAATAGGACCAACAAGGAGAATGGGGAGAGGACAGAGAGGGTTAGTACCCTGGAGGAACAGTGGGTTACAGGAAACCTGGACAAACTGGTCTGACCTCTGGTCTTTCTGTTGTCATTGTCTATATCTCTATGTCTTATTTTTACAGTGTTGACTAACTTACCTCAGATTGACTGTCTGGACTGCAGCCGTATTTGTATTTTGCACTGTGCACTTCGTATCTTTTGCACCTGTATGCTGAACTGTTTTTACTTCCTTCCTTACCAGGGTCACACCTGGAAATGAGCCTTGGCTCAGTGTGTCTTTCCCGGTTACCAAAATTATAAATAAATAAATAAAACGTACTGAACAACGAAAAGACTACCAAATTAACCCACCAGACCATGGTTTATAGCCGCTACTTGTTAAGACAGGTGGCACGCTCTGCAACCTTTTCAGATGTGTTACCCGTCAAGGGCAAGTGGGAGAACAGGGTACTCCGCACCAGGAGATTTAATGCATGGCTGACGGACTGGGGTGGAGTGGAGGGATTTGGCTTCATTGGGGACTGGGGTTCCACCTGGAGGGATGCAGGCCTGTACAGGGGTGATGACCTGCATCTATCAAGGGAGGGAACCAGGATCCTCAGTGAGAGGTTTAAATGTTTCATCAGCAAGCATTTCAACTAGCCAAGGGGGTGATGGAAAGAAGCTCGGTGAAGCAAACAGCTTCCTCCCACACAAAGTGCTACAAATGAGAGAGAGGACCCTAAGGTTGAGAAATCACCAAAGAAAACTAAAACCAAAATAGATAAAAATACAGAAAAAAAGGCAGAATGGTAGTAAGGACAAGAGGGGTATGGAGGAAAGACTTTGGGATAACAGGGTAATTATTAGGAGAGGAGGCAGTAAAAATTTGAAGGCCATGTGCACAAATGCCCACAGCCTGGGAAACAAAATCCCAGACTTAGTGGCACTGATGGCAGAGGCAGACCTGGACATTGTCACCGTTACTGAGACGTGGCTCACGGGGAACCATGACTGGGACAGGACAATACCAGGTTATACTCCATTCAAGAGGGACTGTGTGGATAAAAAGGGAGGAAGAGTCGCTATCTATATCAGGGAAGGAATTAAGGCAACTGAGGTTACAGGAAATGCAGGGAGAGGCGGAGGCACTGTGAATCACCCTAGAGATGGGAAACGGCACTGCCATTCACACTGGCGTGATCTACAGACCTCCCACACAAAGTACTTGCAGAAGCCATCCACAAAATGACAGCTAAAGGGGAGGTGCTGCTGGAAGGAGATTTCAATCTGCCAGATATGGATTGGAGCAACCAAGCTGCAGCCACAGCCAGGAACACACACATCATGGAAGCCCTGCAGGGGGCATGTCTAAGACAGCTAGTGAAAGAGCCCACCCAGGAGGGAACGACTTTGGACCTGGTACTTACCAACGGGGACAGAATTACAGATGTAAAAGTGGAAAGCCATGTGGGATCAAGCAATCCCAATATGGTAGTATTCAATGTGAGAACAGCAGAAGAGTCAAACCACACGAAAGCCAGAGTCCTGGATTTTAGGCGGGCTGACTTATGAACATACGAACATACAAAAATGTCAGCAGAAGCAGGCCATACGGTCTATCAAGTCTGCTTGATTGTGCAGCTAGCCCCTCAACTTACAGCTGCAGCCTCTGTAAAGATGGAGGAACGTCTTAGGAAATCAGTGGCAGGGAACGAGAAAAGAGGGGGTGGAGGAACAATGGAAGAATCTTAAGGGAGTCATAGTAGAGGTAACAAGCCATTGCATTAGGCAACTAAGCAAAACAAAGAGAAAGGCCGCCGGCCCGGTGGTGCGGAGGGTTGAGGCGCTGGATGCCACACCATGCCGGCGACCCGAATTTCGGGAACAGACTTGGGCCGCCAAGGGTCGGCTGGGGTGAGATAGGCTGGAACGTCAGACGACAGCTCGCCTTCTCCGGGGGAGGGATGGGTTTTCAACCCGGCATGTGCTGACCCCAGGCAGAGGCTGGGGGCATGCCGGCACGTCAGCGCCTCAGGGGTTTGACTGACCACAGGCAACGGTCTGTGGACCTATCAGTTCCAGGGGCTGCACCAGTGGAAGTGGATGCTGCAGATGTCGGCATTCGTGCCTTGACGTCTGGGCACACAGCGTCCGTACAGAAAAAAAGGAAAATCACCCTCTGGAGCCAGGAAGATGGAGCGCCGAGCCCAGTCCTGATGTGCCACCATCTGCCGCTGTCTCGGGGACCTGATGAGACACTAAAGTACAGGGGTGTCCTGCACCACCCCGCCCGGGGGGGCAATCCGCAGCAGGATGGAGGGACCCGAACAGCAGGCAAGACGATGGCAGGGATGGGTTTCATTGGTGACTCCTGATGGGGTGGCTCCAGTAGGGATGTAGGTGGGAGGGAAAAAAAACAACACACCATGGTTCTCAAAGGAAGTGGCTGAGAAGGTAAGGATGAAAAAGGTGGCATTCAGGAGGTACAAGGAAACACAGAGGGAAGAAAACAAGAAACTACAGCTAGAAAAGCAGAGGGAGGCGGGGAAAGCAGGCAGAAGCACAAAGGTGCAAACAGAAGAAAAAATAGCCCAGGCAATAACAAAAGGGGACAAGAACTTTTTCAGGTATGTTTGTGAAACAAAAAAATACTAAGGGTAGGATTGAGAGACTAAAAAGGGAAGGAGAGAAGTGTGCAGAAGGGGAAAAGGAAAAAACAGAAATCCTGAACAAGCATTTTTGTTTAATATTCACAAAAGAAGGGGAACAGCAGGGACCAAAGTTAGGAGACAGAAGCACCACTGGTCAGCAGGTGGACACTAGTCCATTTAAGGAGGAGAGAGTCTTAACATAGAAACATAGACATTAACGGCAGATGAGGACCGCTTGGCCCACCTAGTCTGCCCATTTCCCTACCTACAAGATAAGCTGCAGATCCTAGTTAACCAACAGCCTCATTAATCTGAAAGTAGACAAGGCAATTGGGCCAGACGGGATATATCCCCGAACATTAAGAGAACTCAGGGAGGTGCTGGCAGCACCACTGACAGCCCTGTTTAATAGTTCACTGGAAACAGGTGTGGTACCAAAGAAATGGAGGAGGGTAAATGTAGTCCCTCTCCACAAAAGTGGGGAGCAGGGAGGAGAGGAGGCTGGCAATTACAGGCCAGTCAGCCTGACCTCGGTGGTGGGGAACTAATGGAATCACTACTAAAAGAAAGGTTTGTGATATATCTCGAATCCAGCAGAGCACAAGGTCTATGGCAGCATGGATTCACAGCGGGAAGATCTTGTCAAACAAATCTGATAGATTTCTTTGACTGGGTGACTAGGGGAGGTGGATCAGACCTACCTGGATTTCAGCAAGACCTTTAACACCGTACCACATAGGAGGCTAGTAAAACTGGTCAGCCTTGGAGTGGGGGCCAGGGTAGTAAATTGGGTCAAAAATTGGCTGAGTGATAGGACACAGAGGGTGGTGGTGAACAGAATTCAATCCGAACAGAGAGGGGTGACCAACGTGGTCCGACAGGGATCAGTGTGTGGGCCAGTCCTCTTTTATGTCTTCATAAGCGACACTGCAGAGGGACAGGAAGGGAAGGGAAGGTGTGTCTCTTTGCAGACGACACAAAGATCTTCAACAGGGTTAACACTCCAGGAGGGGTAGAGAAAATGAGAAGCTTGAAGAGTGGTCAAGGGTGTGGCAGTTAAGATTCAATGCAAAAAAGTGCAAGATCATGCACTTGGGTCACAGAAATGCAGGGGAGGAGTGCATGATGGGGAGGTGCTGGACGGCCAACAAACAGGAAAGGAACCTGGAAGTAATCATATCTGATGATCTAAAGGTTACCAAAGAATGTGAGAAGGCTGTGAGGAGAGCCAGTGGAATGCTGGGAGGCATAAGGAGAGGTATATCCAGCAAAAGGAAGGAGGTGGCGATGCCACTGTATAGAACATTGGTGAGACCTCATCTAGAGTACTTTGTCCATTTCTGGAGACCGCATCTCTGGAAGGACAAAGTAGAAGTGGTTCAGAGAAGGGTGACAAAAATGGTGCAAGGACTGCACCAAAAGTCATATGAGGGGAGACTGGAGGATCTCAATTAGTATTCCCTGGAGGAGAGGAGAGAGAGGGGGCCTATGATAGAGACTTTCAAATATCTCAAGGGTGTAAATAAGGTACAAGAGGGCAGCATCTTTCAGAAAAAAAGATGTTCAAGAACAAGGGCCATGATATGAATATAGAGGAGGTAGACTTAGGGGTAATGTGAGAAAGTATTTTTTCATGGAAAGGGTGGTGGATCCATGGAACAGCCTCCCGGCAGAGGTTGTAGGGGCAAAAACAGTGGGGGAATTCAAAAATACATGGGACAGACATAAAGGAACTCTAGCAATAGGAAAAGAAGGCAAGCTGCAGATCAAAACTCAAAGTTTTCCCAGGTGCTTCCAGTCAACGCACACAATTGCATAAACAGCAGAACCAGTACAAACAGCAATCAGGCACCTCACCACTCCACCTGCCTGAGGAAATGCCAGCACCAGACTAGGATTTATGTTGATATAAAATGTTTATTAAAAAGCTGTCTTGCATTGGTCTTATTTCAAATGTAATACAACACACACTTTTCTTTCAGAAACTTAAGTTTGTTAAATATCTTGTTTGAATACAATGTATACCACCAAACCACTGCTACAAGCAGAAATCTTTTACTGAAGATTAACACATAAAAATAAAACTAAAGGTAGTCAGCGTAAGTGAATAATCAGCAGTCTCTACTAAGATCTTAACTGTATACTAACTAAGACCACTGTTTTATCACCGTATCTCTGGGGGCTGGAGGTGCAACTGCTACAGCGAGGCGAAACTACCCTGGAGTTGGACTACATAAAGCGTTTCTCTCCCCCTCCAGCAAACGAGGCAGTGGCCTTTCCCTAGTGAAATCTTCTTCTAAAAACTGCTGCTGAAATCTCTCCTTAAGCCAGGGACTGCTCTGCAATTGACAACCAAAGCGGATAGCGGTGCCGACCCCCTGAGAGATCTAAAGGCAGCTAGACTCAGAGCACCCTACTCCAACTGATCCACATAGAGAACATTCAACCATGCCTTACCAAGCACATGCTTCCCCCCTTGCCACCCTGGTGTGCACGAAACCAAAGCGTCCCTCTCCCTAACAGGGGGAGTACTTCTTGCCATAATCTACTCACTGTCCCTCCTTTGGGTGGATAGGCTCACTGACCCAGGCCACCTCGAACCAGGGGTCCATCTGCATAATGACCCCCCTTCCCCCCAACGATTTCCACAGCGGTAACCCCATCTCAAGCACGCTTGCTTGCACAACTGCGCACGAGATGGTTAAAAAAGGGTATATGCTACAACCTGTTCTACTTTATGAGCAGGATGCGAAGGAACCTCGTCACCTTACCCAGTACTAAACTAAACTAAACTACTCAGCCTACTGGTAGCACTACTACTCCTGGCAAGAGATATTCAACCCAACCCCAGCCCCAATACCACCAATATCTAGGTGGCATCCCCTCAGGACCCTCGCTGGGTGTCTGCTAAGGGTCTGAAGATAGCACACATGAATGTATGTAGCCTCAAACCCAATATACATGAAGTCCAAGCCTGGCTGGACCTCTACAAGCCTGATGTCCTAGCCATCTCAGAAACCTGGCTAAAAGCCCACATCCTTGATCATGAGATACAAGCACTGGGCTATAGCACCTACCGTAAGGACAGGGAATCCAAAAAAGGGGGTGGGGTGCTAATCTATACAAAGACTGACCTCACTGTGTCACTCCTAACCCTGTAGGGAAGTCTCCCTGCTGAGGGTGAAGCTATATTCATCCGCATAACCCTTGGACACACCAAGTAACTAACAATAGGTTGTGTCTACCACCCACCAAAGTCTGTCCTCCAATCCCTTGAAGCCATCACGAATGCCCTGGCTTTAGAGGTAGCTACGGAGCTACTCATTTTGGGCGACTTCAACCTCAACTGAGCCCAGGACCCTGGCCATGCCTCAATGTCTCTGACCCATGAAGCAGGTCTGATGCAGGTCATCTCTGAACCGACCAGACAATTACAAAACTGGGAATCACACCACCCTGGACTGGGCTCTGGTGTCAAACCCTGCCAACATCCAGAGTGCGAGCACAATGGCAGACTCCTTGAGTGACCATTCCCCGATATTCTGTATATGGAAGAACAGAGCACCCAAGGTCCAGCCAAGAATCCTTACTGCCCGAGACTACACTAAATTCTCGGACATGCAATTCAATCACTACATAAGCAGCTGGGACTGGAGCCCCATAACACTCCTCCCAACTCTGGCTGAGGCCTTGGAATACTTTCAGGACTTACTAAGTACAGCTGCCAACCTCTCTGCTCCTATGAAGAGACTGAGAGCGAAAGGCAGCTGTTGCAAGTGGATCTCTCCATCCCTCAAATCTCTAATGACTACTCGGGACAAAGCCTGGAAGAAGTTCAAGCTCTCCACCCTCCCGGCAGACCTAGTGGAATACAAAGCCTTAAGAAACAAAGCCAAGAGAGCCATTAAACTTGCTAAAAGAGAGTACATCACACACCTCCAGAAAACTAGCTTAGGCAACCCTAAGCAATTCTGGAATCATGTCAATGACCTGATCAAGGGCAACAAAAAGACTGAATCCAGACCCATGGAGATCAACGGTCAGCTCACTAGTGACTCTTCTCTAATATCGGCTGCCCTTAACAACCACTTCATTGATCTGGAGGCCTACAAGGCCAGCCAATCTTCCCAGACTTTGGCCCCAAGCACAACTGAAGCAACACACTTCGAACGACCCTCTTTCCACCTGAGACTGGCAAAGCGCACTGAGGTCCTAACCCTCCTAAAGATGCTGAAACCTAAAGGATCAGGGGGACCAGATGGGATCAAACCTCGGCTACTCAAGACTGGAGCCACCTCCTTATCCAGGCCCCTAACCATGGCTCCTTAACAGATCACTAAGGGAAGGAGCAGTCCCTGACCAGTGGAAACAGGTCAATGTAGTCCCTATCCACAAAGGTGGACTCAGAAAAACTAACCAACTATAGGCCGATCTCCCTTAGCTGCACACTTGCCAAGCTACAAGAAAGGCTAATCTACAACCAATTCCGGGACTACTTGGATGCTCATCAGCTCCTTGCTCCCTCTCAACATGGATTCAGACCAAACCACGGTACTGACACTGCCCTCATTAACTTCCTGGACGAAGTGTTCAGGGCAATGGACAAAGAGATACCCACAGGTGCAGTCTTTATAGACCTGTCCAAGGCATTTGACCTTGTCGACCACAATCTTCTGCTACAGAAGCTACACAACGTGGGCCTAGACCCCCATGCCCTCAAGTGGTTTGGGAGTTATTTATCAGGCCGGACACAGAGGGTCACCTGGAAAGGGGCCATGTCAGGGCCATTACCTCTAAAACAGGGAGTACCTCAGGGCTCAATACTAGGCCCCCTTCTATTCTCCCTATTTACCAATGAACTAAGTACCTACTGTGGGGAGAGCTCGGTTGCACAGTACGCTGACAACACTGTCATCTACCGACCCTTGGGTGATGTGGCTACTCTCGATCCCCTCCTCCAAAAGGACCTCACATCCCTAGAGACATGGCTGTGTGAGAACTGAATGGTACTTAATGCAGACAAAACTAAGGCAATACTATTTGGGCCAAGATCATTGGGACTTGACAGGTCCTCATCCCTGCGACTTACCACACTCTGTGGCAAATGCATTAATGTAGTTCCTTCCCTAAAATACTTAAGCCTAACTCTGGATCAGTCAGTCACCTACGAGGACCACGTGGACCAGGTCACCAGGACCCTACACCGCAAACTCGGAACCTTGTACTGACTCAAGGACCAGCTCATCCCTGAGGCCAGGCTCTCCATTGCAACAAGTGTACTGCTCCCTACCCTGACCTATGCGGCCCCGATTATACAGGGCATGGCAAAGCAAGAGGTATCCAGGATGCAAATCCTATACAACAAAATAGCTCAGTTCGCTACCCAAGACCACCCGCGACATCACCATTGTAACACTATGGCTCAGCTCCGGTGGCCCACATTGGCCACTCGCCTCCAATACCCATTGCTTGTCCAGGCCTACAAGCTACTCAAACCCCCTGCTCCACCAAGCATAGCCGGAACCATACCTATTAAAAACACAATCCTAGGAATCTAAGGATATCAGAATGAACACTACTAGAAGTCCCCAGAGT
This sequence comes from Neoceratodus forsteri, assembly GCA_016271365.2. NCBI lineage: Eukaryota > Metazoa > Chordata > Ceratodontiformes > Ceratodontidae > Neoceratodus > Neoceratodus forsteri. Next base: position 1,054,828,386 of record CM028130.1, on the reverse strand, counting down.
AAGGACCAATGCTGGCGGCAGATCCTTTTCTTGCCAAGCCCCCAGCCTATGGAACAAGCTCCCTCCCCTGGCCCAGGATGCCTCCTCACTCATGAACTTCCGCACCAGGCTCAAGTCCCATATGCTGGACACAAGTGCATGCCACCTGCCACGGCTCTTAAGGTATCCCCTTTTTCTGCATCAAACCCTCCCAAAGGTGAGCCGACCATGTACCTCCCTCTAGTATCTGGACACCTAGGGACCAATGCCACCTCACATATATTACTATGCCAAGTAGTACCAAGGCAAAACTGTGTCATGATAACAACTATGTCTGTAACCACTGTCTGTAACCACCTTATGCTTGAAAACCTATGTAATCAAAAGTTTTTCTCCACTGTATCATATCTTGCATTGTTATCCCGGGTCGCCCCTGAAAAAGGGACCTTCGGGACTCAGTGGGCCTAGCCGGTCACCAAAATTTCATAAATAAATAAATAAAATAAAAGTGCGAGTGCAGAAAGTAATTAGACTCAATAAATAGAATGCCAAGCACCACTAAAATCTATAATGTACCAGTATGAAAGGGCAAAATTCACCTGTGCTGTGAAGCTAGTCTAGAGGAGCGAAAAGAATGAGAATAAATTTCAACCAGCAAAATTCGCTTTGTAGTATTTAAGGATGAGGGCCTCCAGTAATGTAGTTTGGGTGTGCTTGCTCTCTCCTTCGCTTAAAGCTGCAGATAATTTAGGATCTGTCGTATATGAAACAGGTAGGGAAATGGGCAGACTAGGTGGGCCAAGCAGTCCTTATCCGCCGTCAAATTCTGTTTCTTTGTTGCCAGGTAGCATTGTTAGTAACACTCCAGAGTGAATAAAAAGCTTATTTGTGATCAACCCACAAAATATCCCATATTATATAATTTGTTAACACTGTTGGTGTCAGACTTTGAAGCACAAGTACAGTAAACTTTGAAGCACAAGTAAACTGACTGACACTGTCACAACTGTTTTCACTTCCTGTGATGGCATAACGCCTTCTCACTCTGGGTGATTGATCAGTTGTGACTTTCTCCCCAACAACCTGGTGTTATTGAGAACAGAGGGTCTGAAAAGTCTGTGCAGTGCTGATGAAGCACTTAACTCCACTCACCTTCAGCACAATTCCATCCACTTTGGCAGAGCGTTCTTAGTCTTCTACTAACGCCCGACATTTAATTAGAGAGGTATGCAATTTTACTTCAAATGTTAGCGGGTTCATTGTTTTTGGAAACCTATCACAGATGAATAATATAGTGTTTATCAAGCCAACATGGTGCAAGACGAGATTTGCATGTACTGATTTGTTCTGCAAATTGTAAGTTGGTTGGCATGATAATATTTTTAAGCAGTTGTTATAAAATTATCTGAACGACCTGACCATCTATTACTTAAGCAATAAGGCATGACAGGGGGTGCGTTATAGTGAGGTAATGGCCTCTCTCCGGTGGGTTTAAACATGAGGTGAAGCAGAGTGCTTCCACCATTCAAGAAGGGTCGTGTTAGCCCACCATAACACACACCCCTAGAATGCTTTATTGTGATTATGAAATTGGTCATTTTTAGTAAGTTGGATGTACTTTTAAACATGTTTTTATTGAGCTACTTTCAGCCAGGCTGTTGTGCTGGGATAACGGCCTAGCTGAAAGTATCTCTTGGCCAATCACGAGACAGCATTCTTTCTACCCATTTCATAATGCGTGTCAACTATAAGGCTATCTAAATATTCAAGAGCCTAGTGAGGCTCCTGAATGGCTAACGGATTGGTCATTAATGCCTTAGAAATTAGCGATCCTGCCGCCAACTGACACACTGCGGCACACATCTTAAATATAAGCTGTACTTATGCAACACTGCTCAACACACCACTCAAACGCCAAAAGTAAGTCAAAGAAACTGTAAAAACAAAATATGTTATAGTGATTAGGCTTGAAATCGTAATAACAACAGAGAAGCCATCATCTCTTTGGATCAACGACCGAATGGAGGGAGATGGCCATCGGCTGCGCCTCAGACTACCCATCCCCCAACCGGTCATTTGTCCCTCAGAAATGACAGGCTTCTTGGTCGTTACTGCTTCATTAATAACATAATTTATTCTACTGATGATCATAAAAGGACTGCAGACCGAACTATGAACCAGCATGTGAACTGGTGTAGCACAGCAGTATGCTATGCTATTTCCGCTATAAAATACCACCACCCGCAGATCCCGCAGTAGTAACTTTCTGATGTTGGAGCACCAAGGCAGCCAGACTGACACCCTCACACCTCTCAGTGGTCCCCTTAATAGGGCTGTACTAGTGAACCTCATGTTACAGAAATGCCTTAGCACATATGGAAAAAGATGCCCCACATTTTTACAACAGAAACACTGAAAGTAAAGAAAAAAGCTTTTAGTATATTATGTGTATAACATCACAATAAGATTTTCAGATATTCATATTAATTCACGATAAACAGCTAACAGCAGAGTTTTAGAATCGCCAAAGCACTCATTTCCGTACAGTGGTCTAAGTTTATATCTTGAAAGGGGAACAGTCAGCACAAAGAGGCTGGGCTGGTCCCAATGTGCATTTTGTGTGCAAAAACATTTTGGTTCACTTACTGTTTACTGTTGTACGGTAGATTGCCTCAGACTAATGTTGCTTAGTTGTAGGCAGAAATCTTTTTTTTTTTTTTTACTACAAATCCCAGAATCCCCTGCAGCTGACATCAAAGCAGTAGGCATTAGAGGGAGATTCAGTAGCCTATAGTGCATATTAGAACTTTTAAAACCTCACGTCACGTTTTCTGGGTCCGCTATTCTCCAGTGGCAAAGTACAATCCTCTGTGACTGTTACTTAGCTGAGGGAGGGCAGTCCGACCAGCAAACAAAAGATTAGAGCTTATGTAAGCCCCCCAACTTTGTTGTGCTTACCGGAATAGTCCCGCTTGCTCCATGGTGCTGCCGGTTGGAATGCCTGCTTCTCAGATGGGTCAGTGGTCTGCACATGCGAGATTCACGCATATTCTTCTAACCGCTGGGGTGGCCAAAATTAAGCCTCTCTGGTGCTCTTGACCCTCTGGTTTAGCAAAAAGGGGTCGGGTGATGTGGAGGAGGCAGGCAAGAAGCCCCAGTATGTTTTATTTTAAGAGTGCCAATAGCGCTAAAATTCAGGGGCTCATACATATTAACTAGGAGCACATGAATATTAATGAACCCACTCGCTGCATAGCAGGGACAGTTTTTCGGCAGCAGCAACGGGCGGGGAAGCCAAAGAAAAAGCTGAACTCTGCATGTGGGCAAGTGGTTGGGGGTACTGCCACACACATGTAGGGGATATAAATGTTAAGGATTATCTTGGCTGGAAAATGTATTTATATGTGAAAACTTTGTGGGGACTGAATACCAGCAGCCATTCTTGTGACCCCTAACCCCTAAACCAGCCAATAGGAGGGCCAGGATTCCACCAAAGGACTATGGGACTATACAAGAGACTCTTGGGGATAAAAACAGGGACATTTCTAGGCGCCAATTCAGGGGACCAATGGGGCATCGAGGAAGATTAATGAATATTAATTACTCAGAATGGCAGCTATGTGGACCAATCAGGAGCTGGAGAAAGATCCCAAAACCTACACACTTTTTGTTCAAGGGGCAGTCCATCAGGATCCCCTCCTGCGGGAGGGGGCTCCAATACCAGCAGAGAAAAATGTTGCTTCGCAACCTAAGGACAAATATGCCTGAGAGTTACCAGTTTCCTGTTCCTCAGGACCCTGAGGACTTGAAGCCTTCAGCTACGGAGAGCTGTGAGCCCATTTCCATCTAGCTGTGAGAGAGCTGTAAAAGACTGAAACCACAGTGGTGGCAGGACTGTGGGGGACTGTGACTTTGGTGGTTACGGTTTCTTCTGGAAAAAGAAATATTTGAGAATTTTTAAGGACTGTGTGTTTGCTCTTGGGGCTGTCAGTCACGACGAAGGACAAGCTACACTGAACCTTTGTGAAGCTGTGCTAAAGTCGATTGGGGAGCTGCTGCTCCAGTGAAGTTTCTGCCCACTACTGCTGTATGAAGAAAACTTTGGAGTCGCTCCAGAGAAGGAGCCTGAGATTCAAGAAGAAACAGTCTGGAGCTTGTTTAGCTCAGAGGACCCCACCATGGATATTGCACCCGAGAGTGCAGGCCTGTTGGCCCAAGATTCTGCTGCTGGCCTGTTAGCCCAAAATCCTGCTACCAACCTGTTGGCCACAGACCCCACCTTAAAATAGAGGTCTGCATTGAATGGTTCCTGTTGGGACGACAGAGCTGCAGTTCGTTTTTAGCCAAGAAGCTCCTGCTCAAGCTGCGGTCTATCAAGTGCTCCAGTAGGATTTGAAGGCAAGGGCACCTTTCCCATTGGTACTGGGTCAGTTCAGTATACATTTTCCTCCAGGGTATTAGAAATGGCTACTTCTGCTCCAAGTTGCTTTGCCCCTGTGTTATTTCTGCACCTAGGGCCCCAACCCACGGCATCACAGGCTTGCCACCGTAGTAGGGTACCCCAAAAAGAGATTCTAGGACAGGTCTGGAACCAGACGGGTGGGAGCTGGGGAGAAGTTACATTGGGTACTGGTATTACTTATATGGTTACTGGTGTCGAAAAGTGTTGTATAAATGCCTAATTTAATCTTATTTTCTTGCAGCCAAGTTGCCAGACCCCTTTTTGTTTTGCTCCTTCCCCCAAAAATAAAATTTGTTTTATGTTTATGGTAACTGCTGTCTTCACTACTGTATTTGGGTACTGTGCTTTGCCTGAAGGGGCTGGAATATGAACGTATTGTTCCTGGGGAACAGGAAAAAGTCACTGTTGGGTTGACCGTGTCCTCAGGTGGAAGCATCACACTTTAAAAGTATAGTGGGTTTCGGTCCTGTTATTAAGAACCCAGGCCAGTCCCCTCAAGTAACAGAGGGCCCCGCAGTCAGCACTCAGGACCAGATGACAAGGTGACCCCTACCCTACACTTATATAAACTCCAACATGCTCTGCAGGCTATTGAATCTCCACTGCTGCCTACTGCACTGATGTCAGCTGCAGGGGATTCTGGGATTTGTAACAGAAGATGACACCCTACAACTAAGCAAAATTAGTCTGGGACAATCTACCAGACTACAGTAAACAGCAAGTAAACCAAAATGTTTTTTCACACAAAGTGCAAACTGGGACCTGTGTGAGGGGCCCTTTGTGCTGACTGTTCTCCTTTAAAGACTGCATCATGCCTCCTATTTCCCACACTGATTAGGGCAACTATTCAAGTGTCCCACATTTGGGTGACCAGACGTTGAGAGAGAGAATAACTTCCGCGACCGTCCAAGTCTGCAGGAGATGGTGTCATTTCATGCGCACCACTCTTGCCTTCTCTCGCATTCCCGGACTGCGGCCGCTTCTTGGGCTCAGCTCCCTTACCCTCATGACCTGATTCCGCTTACCTGCTGGGGAAGCCTGTCGCTCTTCCTGTCACTGTCTCTTCCCAGCTGCGGCCTGGTCCAGCGCCTCCGTTCACTTGTTCTCTCCCTCGCCCACCTCTCTTAATCCTTCTCTCGGATTGGTCGCTGCTTGACTACCGTTTTACAACAAATGGCTGCGGTGATCCCCCAGCGACACCTCTCACTCTCTCGCTCGCGTTCTGTCCTGCCGCTCTGCACTGCTGTTGAAGGGTCGGCTTCCTTCTGCCGGTTTTACAAATAAAGCCTTCCTGAGTTGCCTGTCACCGCTTCCACTTATTCCGGCGAAGCATTTCTGTCACCATGACGACCATCTGAGCGAATCAGAGGGGAATTTACTGAGTTCTGGCGCGCCTGCGCTGACTGGGTAGCCTGTCATAAAACGCTTGTCTATACGGAATGTTTAATTCAAGTTTTGTCTGTGCCGATTTCTTTGTTTTCTGTTGACTGAAAATGAGTCATAGCAGGCATGCATTATGAGGGACATCGCGGGGTTAAAATGGGCAGAAACACATACAAACCTTTTTTCCACAGAATTGTCTGGGAGTCCCTGCCCCTTTGACACCTTGCTACATTAATGATGCGCCCTACAACTCTAGATAGAGGTGAAAGTTCCGGCGATAGTGTACAATATCGTGTACTCCCACCTAGGAAGCTTGCCATAAAAGCATCCTCCTCCTTAATGTTTCCCATTTAACGACTGCACTGGAGTACCCTCTGGAGCCCTCTCCAGTGTTTCTCGAGTGGCGATTATCGGTCCAGCGCTACGCTAGTAGCGTAAAACTTTGGTCAATACAGCGCGTGCTTGTGTTTCAAGTTCAAGTTTATTGCAGGAAAGCTCCGTTGAGCAAGCTCATTCACAAGGAGGTCCTGAGATGTACATACATTACAATGAAGTCCTGTGACTGACTTACAGACAAATAGTTAAGTGCTTGCATCATAAAAAACAGTTCATAATGATAAGCGCTTGCATCATCATACACAATAGGCAAAATGATAAAGAGCACCCAAGATGCTCTCGGTTCATGAAGAGAAATTTGTACTGTTTGTAAAGGCAATACATTACATACATTGGAAAATAACAGTAATTCCATAACAATTCAACAAAGATTCCACCTAAAACACTGATAGTGGTACGAAACAGAGTTAAAGAAGTGTAGGAAGGGAACCTGGGAGATCACGGGATCACTAGTTTGAGTCCTAGTGAAGGCAATTCATTAAAGACAGTTACAGGTGTCTTTTAATTTAGCCAAAACTATCCTTTTGAAGAAGTTAACGGAGACAATACTGGCTAATTTCAAAAATGATTGTAGTCGATTCCAAATAGTTGGCAGTGAGCATGAAATAGCACGCTTCCCAAAGGAGGTGTGGGTCCCAGGTACGTCCAAGCAGGAGAAACTTGGACTTCTAAGTGAATAGACACTTGCCGCTATAAGTATTATGAGGATAGGTATGCGGTAGTTTATCTTGAAGAAGTTTTAAAGTCCATGTACCTGCATGGACTGTCCGTCTAATGGAGAGCGAGGGCCAGCCGACTAAGGCATATAGATCACAATGGTGGGTTAGAGGGGGGGAGTTTGTTATGAATTGTATGGAGCGGTGATGGAGAACATCTAGTTTCTGGAGATTAGTAGAAGTTGAGGAGTTATAGATTACATCGCCATAATCAAGGAGTGGGAGTTCTTATTTCAGCAGGAAAGAAAGATATATTGCGGAAGAAGAAACCCAACCTGATTTTGAGCCTTTTAGCCAAGTCATCAATATGCTCACTAAAAGAAAGCCTGCTATCTAACCAGAAACCGAGATATTTGAACTTTGAAACTATTTTTAGCTGCTCACCTAGGGCAGTATTTATGAAATCATTGGGCAAGGCAGGGGCACTAGCGTGTGAGGCGCATGGGCGTAGGAGCATAGCTTTTGTTTTTTTGGCATTGAGTAACTTTGCATTGATTAAGTTTTTTCTAATTGCTAGAAGTCGACTTGAAGGATGTCCCTAGTTGCTTCTAGCGATGGCCCAGAGGTATACAGGACAGTGTCATCTGCAAAGAAATGCAACTGGGACTTTGTAATCTGATGGTCGAGGTTGTTTATATATAAAGAGAAGAGGACGGGACCTAGAACAGATCCCTGAGGGACTCCCCTCACAGTAGGCAGAGAGGAAGAGAACAAATTTCCTGATTTGACTTTCTGAGTCCTGCCCGATAGATCTTGAACCATAGGGTAGTAGATGGAGTAAAGCCAAGATTGGTAAGGCTGTGAACTAGTAAGTTATGATCTACTGTATCAAATGCTTTACTTAGATCCAAGAAGACTACACCAGTAGTTTTCTTAGAGTCCAATGCAGATAACCAGTCATTAGTGACTTTGGCTAGAGCTGTAATGGTACTATGGTTTGGGCGAAAGCCAGATTGAAGAGGGTTAAGAATCTGTTGCGTTGCTATATGGTTTTTCAATTGGTTGTAGATCAATTTTTCAAATGCCTTTGATAGGATAGGTAGTATTGAAATAGGTCTATAATTATTGAGATCACATGGGTCTCCTGACTTGAATAGGGGGAGAATGTGGGCGGATTTCCAACACAACGGAACTGTGGCGGTTGAGATGGAGAGATTGAATATATGGAGTATTGGGGCGGTAAGAAAGGGGTATCCAAGTTTTAGAAATAATGGATCTATATTATCCTCTCCTGCGCTTTTCTGATATCCAGGTTAATAAGTGACTCTTCTACTTCTTTATAGCTGAGGTGGAGCAACTGGAATGAGCAGGCTGGCGTGTTCGTTGCTGAATACGTGGTATCAATATTCCTAATTTGGGAGGCATGTGGGGAAGTATCAAATGCTAGGCTGGCGGCTATGAAGTGAAAATTAAGTTCTTCTAGTATTTGATGTGAACTTTCAATAGATGTACCGTTAATGAGAATTTTTGCTGGAACAGATGGTGCAGCTGAACGACCCTCAAAAGACTTGAGAGTCTTCCAAATTTTGTAGGAATTCCCTTTAGCCTGCTCTAGGGCAGAGACATAGTAACTAGATGTAGTTTCACGAATGCATTTGACACATGCGTTCCTGGCTGCTCGAAAGGCCTGCCAGTCTGTGGGACTCTTAGAACGCCTTGCCTGAGCCCATAGTTTGTCACAGTTAGACAGTGCAGTTTTAAGTTCCGACGTGAACCAAGGGTGAGAATTTTTGCGCTGCTCAACCTTAATTTTAGGAGCATGTCTGTTAACTAAGGCGGTCATGTTGCAGTTAAGGACATTAACAGCCTCGTCTACTGATTTAGCAAGAAAAAGGTCTTGCCATCTGATGTTGCTTAGATTGGCCAAGTAATTGTCAGTATTGAATTTACGGAACGACCGTTTGGTTAATAATTTAGGGAGAAGGATAACTTTGGGTTGTGACCTAGTGCAGACAACAATGTTATGATCACTCATATCATTATGAAACACTGCTGTTTGTAGGATTTTATGTGGATGGGTAGTTAGGATAACGTCGAACAGTGAACTGTTAGCTGCATTTTGGGCATTAATCTTGGTTGGTTTGCTAATAAGTTGGGATAATCCGAGGTCGTCGCAAAGTGACTTTAGGTCGGAGGATTTTGATGATAGCCAATCCATATTAAAATCACCAAGGATTAGTGTTTCTGTGTTATCTTTGGTGATTAAGGTTTTGAGGGCACTAAGGATATCAGTGCCGGCAGTAGGTGGCCTATATCCACCTATGATGGTGATATTATCAGAGGAGGGGAGATGAAGCTTTAATGAGACAATTTCAAATTTCTTAGGTTTGGAAATGGTAATAATGTTACTGATCATGTATTTTGATTTGGCATAGACAACTACTCGGCCCCCTCTTAAACCCCTGTCCGCCCTAAAAGGAACAAAATCCACTATGTTAATTTGCTGATCGGTTATATTTTTGTTAAGCCAGGATTCAGTGACAATGATGATATCAGGCTCAGTATGTGCAGCCCAGGCTTATAACTGTGATAATTTTTTGATTAGACTCAGTATATTGACCATTATTATTTTTAGACCAGAAGCATCTGCAGATTCTAATGGAGAGGGTATCAATGTAGGAGGACGTGGATTTAACTCAACATTGCCTGAGCAGAGAAGAAGGAGAAGAAGCAGTTTCCTTATGGAGATGAAATGCAACCTAATATCTTTTTTCCTTTCAGACTGCCTAGTGTATGTTTTGGAAAGAGAAAACTGGGTGTTGTTTAAGCAAAGGCTTGTGTTACAGTTTGGGACTAAAAGAGGAAATGCTTTGAGGGACAGTGGGGATGAGAGGAGGGAGAGAGAGAAAGAAAAGGGTGCTAAGCGAATAAAGGAAGTGGGGCAGGAGGAATAGTGAAGGGTATAGTGACCGGGAGCATGATAGGTATCGTTTATCATGGTACTATCTCCCTGTTTTAAAGTATTAGTCTGATATAAACCGGGAGTGCAGGAAAGTAGTAGTAGGTAGACTATGGAGGAGAGTGCCATGACTCGCTGTACTCCGCGTGAATAGATAAAGGAGAGGTTAATTTTCAGCCAAGGAGAGGTTAATTTTCAGCCAACTGGGGTAACCTATAGGATGGCTAAGTGGTACTTAGGGGCGTGGCCACAGTGTATTTAAAGGAGGCCTGGGAGGGGGTGCGGGGGGGTAGAAAAACCAGACTAGAAAGAGCCTCGGGGAACAGCCTGCACTGTGGCAAGGACTGGACCAATTGGCGTCTTAGTTGAAAAGGCACCTGGATTCTGATTGGTTGGCTTAGGATGCCGTACCTTCACTTAGCTGGATCCGCTTGGCGTGCGGCTGCCTTCGGCTGCAAGGTCGCCGATGACTGTGGATCCTGGGGCTCGCCCTGACAAGGGGCTGCAAATGAAGGAGAGAGAGCCAATAATTTATAGGGGACCCACACAAGTGCAGGACAACGAGCCAGAGATCAGAGGGAGAGCTGAACAATAGGCAGCTTGCAAAAAGGCGCCAAGGCCGGTGGGGGGTAAAGGGGTTCTGTCTGGCAAGGCGTAAAAGACTTGTAATCACTTTGCAAACTAAAATAGAGTGTCACAGTAATTTCTAAAAGACAGACTTAAAGAGTATAGCTAAACATTTGCATTTCTAACAAAACCAGACTAGAAAGAGCCTCGGGGAACAGCCTGTACTGTGGCGAGGACTGGACCAATCGGCATCTTAGTTGAAAAGGCGCCTGGATTCCGATTGGTTGGCTTAGGATGCCGTACCTTCACTTAGCTGGATCCACTTGGCGTGCGGCTGCCGTCGGCTGCAAGGTCGCCGGAGGGCCGGTGGCTGTGGATCCTGGGGCTCGCCCTGAGAAGGGGCTGCAAATGAAGGTGAGAGAGCCAATAATTTATAGGGGACCCACACAAGTGCAGGACAACAAGCCAGAGATCAGAGGGAGAGCTGAACAATAGGCAGCTTGCAAAAAGGTGCCAAGGGCGGCGGGGGGTAAAGGGGTTCTGTCTGACAAGGCGTAAAAGACTTGTAATCACTTTGCAAACTCAAATAGAGTGTCACAGTAATTTCTAAAAGACAGACTTAAAGAGTATAGCTAAACATTTGCATTTCTAACAAAACCAGACTAGAAAGAGCCTCGGGGAACAGCCTGCACTGTGGCAAGGACTGGACCAATCGGCGTCAAAGTTGAAAAGGCGCCTGGATTCCGATTGGTTGGCTTAGGATGCCGTACCTTCACTTAGCTGGATCCGCTTGGCGTGCGGCTGCCGTCGGCTGCAAGGTCGCCGGAGGGCCGGTGACCATGGATCCTGGGGCTCGGCCTGACAAGGGGCTGCAAATGAAGGTGAGAGAGCCAATAATTTATAGGGGACCCACACAAGTGCAGGACAACAAGCCAGAGATCAGAGGGAGAGCTGAACAATAGGCAGCTTGCAAAAGGTGCCAAGGGCGGCGGGGTAAAGGGTTCTGTCTGACAAGGCGAAAAGACTTGTAATCACTTTGCAAACTCAAATAGAGTGTCACAGTAATTTCTAAAGACAGACTTAAAGAGTATAGCTAAACATTTGCATTTCTAACAAAACCAGACTAGAAAGAGCCTCGGGGAACAGCCTGCACTGTGGCAAGGACTGGACCAATCGGCGTCAAAGTTGAAAAGGCGCCTGGATTCCGATTGGTTGGCTTAGGATGCCGTACCTTCACTTAGCTGGATCCGCTTGGCGTGCGGCTGCCGTCGGCTGCAAGGTCGCCGGAGGGCCGGTGACCATGGATCCTGGGGCTCGGCCTGACAAGGGGCTGCAAATGAAGGAGAGAGAGCCAGTAATTTATAGGGGACCTACACAAGTGCAGGACAACGAGCCAGAGATCAGAGGGAGAGCTGAACAATAGGCCGCTTGCAAAAAGGCGCCAAGGGTGGCGGGGGGTAAAGGGGTTCTGTCTGACAAGACGTAAAAGACTTGTAATCACTTTGCAAACTCAAATACAGTGTCACAGTAATTTATAAATAACAGACTTAAAGAGTATAACTAAACATTTACATTTCTAACAAAACTAGACTAGAAAGAGCCTCAGGGAACAGCCTGCACTGTGGCGAGGACTGGACCAATCGGCGTCTTAGTTGAAAAAGTGCCTGGATTTCAATTGGTTGGCTTAGGATGCCATACCTTCACTTAGCTGGATCCGCTTGGCGTGCGGCTGCCGTCGGCTGCAAGGTCGCCGGAGGGCCGGTGGTCATGGATCCTGGGGCTCACTCTGACAAAGAGGCTTCACTTTGCTGAATCCGGCTTGGCGTCTGGCTACCATAGGCTAAGGTGCGCGGGCGGTGGCGTGGATCCTGGGGCTACCCTGACAAGATGTTTGTTGTGTCAGTTTGTTTGAGTTGGGGGGCTTACTTCCCCCACTCCTTTGGATTTTTATGGGGGGTGTTGGGGGTAAAGTCCACCAACTCACATAAACTACTAAAAATAACCCAAAGACTGATTTAAGATAGTAAGTCTGCAAATTTGGCCCGACAGGTGAGTTTTGAGCTACACTGAACAAAACCCGAATTGGTCCGAAATTAAATGAAGGGGGTTGGATCAAAACACATTTGACTTTGAATGCATTATCAGGTAGGGTTACCAGATGTCCTCTTTTATGAAGACATGTCCTCTTTTCCAGCTACCAAATATTCTTTGTGTACCGTCTCTGTCCTGTTGTATTATTCTTATTTTTATAATTTTTTACTCTCTCCTACCCAGGACCTCCTTGTAAATGAGCTGTGAAGGCAGTGGAGATTTTAAACCTGTTTCCTTGGGTCTGGCACAAGGGCTCATCGGGGAAGGGACTAAGTGTCCTCTTTTTGGCATCCCAAAATCTGGTACCCTTATTATCAGGTACTATTAAAATATGCTCTAAAATGTTTGCTTTTAAGTGCAATCTATGCCAGCACCTTGTGGCTAGTGCATCCTGTGATTGCTTCTCAAACTGCTTGATGCCTGCTCCCTTCCCTGCTCTCACCTCCCACCATCATCCGCCACCCTGTCATCTCCCCTACCCTCTGTCGCCCAAATGTCCCCCAATAAACCTTGCTTGCTCCCTAGTTATTATAGCCCCACGTACATCTATCTTGCAGCACTTCTACCCTAATGCCACTCCCTCACTCTACCTCTCATTACCTGCACCCCTACCACACATATCCACTCTCAATCACTCTCTCCTCAACTGCCCTATCTCCCCTCTAACCTCCTCATTCCCCTCCTACTCTTTCCCCCTCTCACTCTATCTCTGTCTACCCTACATCTCCACTCTGCCCCTCCCTTCCCCACCCCATACCCCCTCTTATTCTCACCCTTCCCCTCCTCTACAGTGCCTTTGAGTTGCTATCCAACTGTCCCTGTATTTTAGAATCCTATCGCTGCTCTTTGGACCAGTAACTCCTCCTCCTGCTCTAACTAATCTTGTAATTTCCCTAGGCATACATTGTACAATGCCTGGTGTACTGTTCTACTGCATAAATTAGTTGTTTTACAGACCTAAACAACGCCAATGGCTGCTTCGTTGTATATTTACCGTATGTTATGCATTACATTTATGCTCTTTTCTGCTTGTCCTTGTTACATGACATGGAACCTTTGTAAAAGAGCCCATGGCTCAAAGGTGTCTTTCCGAATTTCTAATAATAAATAAAAATAAAAGTGCATGAAAACAATGAAAAATCAATTATACTACTGTAAGCATAATAAACCTTTACAATAAGTAGGGCTGGGTACCATACTAAGGGGCAACACCTTCCTCCTTCTCTGGTCCTTCAATCCTATCCAACCCTGCTCCAGTACTACTCCCCCATGGCAGTGCTGATGGGATGATGATGACAGATTTTAAGAAAATGAAAATGGTCAGCAGTCAGAAAAACTTGCCAAAGAGCTGCATAAAGGCAGCTGATAGAGAGGTCTCGAAAATGAAACTGCAGAAATTTACTGGTGAAAAAGATGAAAAGGGGCTAGCAGCCATGAATGTAAACAAGGCCCTAGGGTTGGGTGGGATACATCCATGGATGTTAAGGGAACCTGCATTGGTGTTAGCCTCATCCCTGGCAGGGCTATTCAATAGCAATGTGCAGCAAGGGGTGGTTCCCGGGGATTGGAGGATGGCGGACATGGTTCCGCTGCACAAGGGAGAGGACAAGGAGCAGCTGGGAAACTAACCTTATCTCTGTGGTAGGGAAACATGCAAACACTAGTCAACAAAGATCTAGTGGAATACCTGGAGAAAAATAGACATCAGAATGGTACACAGCACAGATTCGTGACAGGGAGGTCTTGTCAGACCATCCTTTTTTCTTTGTCAATCATATTTTTTATTAAAATTCCGTTAACAGTACGATAAAATGAAAACCATAAAAATCAGTAACATTTTCGGTAAATATTAAAACAATTACAATACCTACACAGTTGCTAATAAATATATTAGGATTTGTATTTACACTCAAAATACACACTGGGTGGGATATTCAGACCACGCCAGGCAGGAGCACAAGCCTGGGCTCAGCGCAACTGGGCTGCGCCAGGGCATGGACCAGGCGGTATTCAACAGTGCTGCGCTGATGGCTCGAAGCACCATTGAAAATGGCACTAGAGACCCGCATCATGCACGCAAGGCGCAGGGCACTGCACCAGCCAAGTGGCAGGTGAGGAGCAGGGGCTGTGCTAGCTCAAGTGCAGTTGTGCTAGGCGCAGCAAGAGCAATATTCAGATGTGAGCATGCAAATGAGGCCATTATGAATGCAAGGCGCAAATGGGGCCATTTGCATGTCATTATGGCCCCATTTGCATGCAGGTGCGCCGATCCCCGGCGATGTACACCTGGCGCCCTATGCCCCTCGGTGGGCAATGTGCCCCAATGCCCAATCGCGGGCCGTAGTTAAAGGTACATCCCTGGTGGTCCAGTGGACCCTAACTCATTGCCTGATTGCGGGCTTTAGATAAAATAAACCCCCCCGGTGGTCCAGTGGACCGGATCCCCTCCCGATTGCAGGTTTTTGATATATTAAATCCCCCTAGTGGTCCAGTGGACCCAATCCTCAGCCCAATTGCGGGCTTTTGTTATATTAAATCCCCCTGGTGGTCCAGTGGACCTGATCCTCAGCCCGATCGTGGGCCTTAGTTGTAAATATACTCCTGGTGGGCCAGCAGTACCCCCCCTCCCCACCGCCCACTCAGACCCAAGCCTGCTCCCCCTAGGTCAGCGGTGGCGGCAGCTCCCCACCGGCAAGCCACCCGCCAGCTGACAACATCACAGTAGCGCCAGAGCCGCCCATTGGTCCCCTATGGGGCCAATGGGCCTGCAGACCGTACTGTACTACATATCCCGAAATGTGAATGGTTCATTCACATTGTGGGACTCTGTAGTCAGTATGGTCTGCACACCCATTGGCCTACTTAGGGACTAATGGGCATACAGCCGCATTGTACGCTGTCAGTCGGTGGGTGGCCGGGCAGCTTGCAGGTGAAGCTGCCACCCGCCACTGACCAGGGGAGCGGTGGTGGGTCTGAGGGCGGGTGGGAGGGGTACCGCTGGCCCACCGGGAAGTATATTTACAACTAAGGCCTGCGATTGTGCTGAGGATTGGGCCACTGGACCACCAGGGAGGTTCATTTAAGCTAAGGCCCGCGATCGGGCAGGGGAGCAGGTCCACTGGACCACCAAGGATATTTAATATATCAAAAGTCCACGATCGGGGAGGGGAGCAAGTCCACTGGACCATCAGGGATAATATAATTCTATGCCCGTGATCAGGTTCGGGGAGGTAACGACGCCCAGACTGTGTCTCTGGAGGTCGGGTGGCCACCCACAGCTGGCGGCTGCAGTGTTGTGCCCTGCAATATGGCAGCTCACCTGTGGGTGGCCAGACCTTGCTTCTGCTTTTTACGGGCGGATCTTTGCACCCCCCTGTGCGGCGCAAGGTGGGGTTGTGCCTGCATATGCACCGCACATCCCGGGCTGAATATCGGGATGTGCCGTATATGCATGGGCATGCCCCGCGCACTCGCGCTGCATGTATTACTGGCGCGCCTACGCGATCGGGATTTGGCGCAGCTTAATATCCCTTTGAATATCACGCCGGGGCACATCAGTGGGTTGCACATGGCACAATGTTGCGCCATGTGCAACCTCATTGAATATCCCACCCTCTATCTGCACCTTCATATAGGAGGTATTCATTGTTGTCCTATGTGCTGATTTATTTTATCTATATTTCTATTCTTAAACATATGCATAGTAATTTAAAACTTTTTTTTTTAGATTTTTCTTATCCAGACTGTTATAGTAAGAGTATGAAAGACAGAGAAGCAGACTAACCTGCTAGGATTCTTTGACTGGGTAACCAAAGTAGTTGATAAGGGCCATGCTGTAGATCTACCCCACTTCAACTTCAGCAAGGCATTCGACTTGGTGCCACATCAAAGGCTGCTGAAGGAGATGGGGGATCTGGGAATAGCTAAGGAAATAGTAAGGTGGGTAGGGAGTTGGTTGGAGGGGTGACAGCAGAGAGTTGTGGGGAATTTGGTCAGAGAAGAGGAAAGAGAGGTCACTAGTGGAGTACCACAGGAATCTGTTCTGGGCTCAGTCCTCTTCAGTATGTTCATCAGCGACATAGGAGAGGGAATCCAGGGCAGCTTGTGTCTATTTGCAGATGACACTAAACTCTATGGTAGGGCTGACAAAATGGAGGGGATAAGAGAGTTGCAGAGATGCCTGCAAACACTGAAAAATTGGTTTATAGTTTGGCAGTTGAAATTCACTACCAAAATATGCAAAATTATGCACCTAGGGATCAAATAACAAAACCCAAGGACAGTGTTTTGGATGGGAGAGGTTAAGTTGGACACAACTTCAGAGGAAAGGGACCTAGGAGTCATCATTAGTGATTCCCCTAAAACAAACCAGCCAATGTAACAAGTCCTTCAGAAAGGTTAACCGGATGCTGGGGTGCAGTGGGAGAAGGTTCAACACTAGAAAGTAGGAGGAACTGTTACCACTGTATAGGTTGCTGATGAGGCCATGCCTGGAGTACTGTGTCCAGTTCTGGAGACCCACCTAAAAAAGGACAGGAACAGGCTAGAGAACGTGCAATGTAGGATTACCAAGATGATTCAGGGCAAGGATGCACTGAGCATGTGTTCACTAGAAACCAGAAGGCAAAGGGGGATATGATAGAGACCTTCAAGATCCTGAAATGAATTAACAAGGTGGAGTGAGAGGATCTGTTTACCAAGAACAGAGATGACAGGACAAGGGGTCAAGAGTGGAGGTTAAAGGAGGGAGGGTTTAAGGTGAGGTAATGTTATTTTACAGAAAGTGTTTGAGTCATAGAATGGTCTGCCGGCAGGGGTAGTAGGTGCTGAACCATAAATGGCTTCAAACACCACTGGGATAGAGTCAAGGGGATATTAGCTAGTTGCCGAACCAGTGGTGCTGAGGGTTGAAGCACTGGACACCACACTTCACACCACGCCGGCAGCTCGGGTTTGGGAACGAGCCCAGATCGTCGGGAATTGGCATGGGAGGACTAGGATCGAGCATCCGTAAACAGCTCTCCTAGTCCTGGGGTGGGCTAGGGACATTCACGGCGCTGTAGGAACCTCTGGGGACGCCCGGAGGTACTACTAGCATCTGTGTTAGTGTGGGGGAGCGCGGCAGATGTCAGCACATGCTTGGATGTCATTGCACGTCCGCGCTCCAATGGGGAACCAAATTGGAGGAAAATGGGTTGGGCACGACCGTGCAGCATGATGGCCGTGCTCTGCGCTGCTCAGAGGACTTGTGAGGAGTTCCGTCGGGGAGGGTTCCAGGGCTATCCGGGCTGGGAGAGGCACAGGGGGGCCCTCCAGCAGGATGGCAAGATGGCCATCCTGGATCCTCCTGGGTGCAGTTAGAACCACCCAGCTCTCCGGGCGGGCAGAGCTGGTGGCTGGATGCCCCACACCGGACACACTGCAGCAAGGCAATAAAATACAGTGGTGATTAAAAAAAAAAAAAAAAGGGATATTAGCTGCTCAGTGGGAAGTGGGGGGGGACAGAAATGTGGATAACAAAAGGGGGAATGGTGTAAGCGAAGACTCCACAAAGACAATAGGTCCTGGGGTATGATGGGGTTATATGGGCAGATGGAATGGAATGGACCACTGGTCTTTTTCTGCTGCCAACGTCTATGTTTCTACAAGAGTGAGCTGTGCTGCATGTCTGGAGACTTTGTTCTTTTTTATTTATTTATTTATTTTAATTTCTTTATCACCCCCCATGACCTGCTCCCTTCCACTGGCTCCCCCCAGCTCCATCACCCTGGTGTCCACTGACTCTTACCTCTTGGCTTTAGAGATACCAGCTTGCCAGGTGTGGCACCTGTGGAGAGTCGCATCATCCGCTAGTCGGTGGCATTTTTGGCCTCCATGTTTCTCCCTTCCCCCAGGTGTGGAGTACAGCGTGCAATGACACCAATGGCTGAACCATGCACGCTCCACATGCGGCACGCCGGACATCTGCTCTGCCTCCATCCCCTTCTCTGTAGAGCCAGTGTGCCAGCCTCCAGCCACCGCTAGGGGCCAGGCAAGCACTGGCTCTAGTCCCCCCCCCCCGGGAGAGGAGAGCTGTCCTCTGGACACGCAATCTTCTCCCTCCTCGACTGACCCCCAGTGACCCGCTTGCACCATGAACACAGGTCGCCAGCGTGGCAGGAGGTAAGGCAGTGGTGCCTCAGCCCTCCACGCCACTGGGACAACTCTTTGTTCTTTATTTAAATTGTTCACTTGCAACTTTGCACAGAAAAAAATGCACTTTATCTGCTAGCACTTTAATTATCACACTGCAAATGAATGGCTGTTATGGTATTTTTTCTGTAAGATACCTGTAGTGGCATAGCCATAGTATGATGAATTTTTAACTGCCTTAGGGATACTTGAATAAAAGAGCCTGCAAGCTCATTTCCAACTATATATCTTGTGAAGTGCTTTATTATGAAAAATTGTGCTAATAATGGGTTAAAAAGTACATGGATTATTACCCGTGTACACAAGTAACACAAACATAAATAGAGTGAGTCGCACAATGTGCCCCTCACCCTGCCTGTGACCTCCCTCTTCTCCCACCCTTTGTCCCTCACTCTCTCTACAGTTCCTTAATTCAGCTGGGATGGGTCCCTCCATCAGTCTGCCTCCATCTGGCCTGAATGGGCACAGGTGTGCTGTTGCCCAGTGGCAGGTCTGTTGCAGTCAGGCAGTGGCTCTGTCATAGATCCTGTGGGTGTCATCCTTGATGAGAGAAGAATCTATGTGCTCTTGATCTCCTCCCAGACCCCAGCCTGCCATTTTGCCTCTTGTGGCTAACTGCTGTACTAGCTGAGTGGCTACTGGATAACCTGAGCACTGATTTGGCTATACTAGCTGCCACCTGTGCCCCCCACTGCACGCAGTTAGCCTGGTCATTCCCAGAGGGTAACACTTCCTGCTCACGCTCAGTATGTGTTGCTGTGCATGTTGCTGTATTTGTGCCTGCTCCTCTGTATCAGCGCACACTCACGGGCATGAGCTGTCACTTCTCCCGCCTTTGGAGAACTGTCTGCAGCTTAGACGTGCACTGTACAACAAAGGGAATACTGAACAGCTCGGCTTGAAATTTAATTTGTGGCACTCAATGTTTTATATTTAATTTAAACAACTTTCATTGTTTGTGGTGTGTTTTTAGTTTTTCTTTTTTCTGAAGCCTCTGTATAGTCTC
The DNA here is from genome assembly GCA_016271365.2 of Neoceratodus forsteri. Classification (NCBI taxonomy): domain Eukaryota; kingdom Metazoa; phylum Chordata; order Ceratodontiformes; family Ceratodontidae; genus Neoceratodus; species Neoceratodus forsteri. The sequence continues at coordinate 1,054,808,695 of CM028130.1, read as the reverse complement.
CTTTCCCGAGACGCCTACCTGTATGGCTACTGGGTGTGTCAACATGTCTGGTAAAACAAAGTGTGACCACCCAGTTAGCTTTCATCGTGTGCTAAGCAAACCATATTTAAAAAGGCAAAGGCTATACGGACAGATCTCAGGTTATAAAATCAACCTGGACAAGTCAGAGGCAATCAGGATGGGAGGCCCCCTCCCACCAGGAGCACTCCAGAACTTCACGTTCAAATGGGCCCCTAATAATACGGTAAGATACCTGGGAGTCAGAATTTTCCCCAACTTGCCTTCCTTATTTAAACTGAATTATGAGAATTATGAGACGCTATAGGTTGAAACTGAGTTAGACCTGGCCATGTGGGAGGCCCTAACACTTTCACTGGCAGGCATGGTCGACACAATCAAAATGAATATTTCCCCACGACTCCTATTTCTGTTCCAGGCCCTACTACTAAATATCCCCAAACACTTTTGGAAAAAGATGAGCATAAGTTTAAGGACCTTCATTCGGAAAAAGGGGAGAAATAGAGTCCGTAAAAGTACACTAACACTACCTCAGGATAAGGGAGGACTAGCCTTCCCAAATCTAAAGTTATACTTCCTGGCTGTCCAGTTGGTGCCGGTGGTGACTTGGGTCAAACAAAGAGGTGACACAGGCTGGAGAAAAATTGAAGAGGCCCAGTCGGCCCTTGTCCCCCTGTACACTCTCCCACATGCCCCCCTCACCCGTGAGGTGTGGATAAGCCTCTCGAACCCTTGGACTAAGTTCACACTGAAAATACTCATCAAAGCCAGAAAGTTCACCCAAACACCAAAAGGCATAGGCCCACTTACTTTGATAGTGGATGACCCTAATTTCATACCCCCATGCCTGGACCGAGGGTATGCCAGGTGGAACAGGGTCTCCCTGGTGTGGTTCCAATCCCTTTTCTCTAATAATATGGTGGTTTCATTTGGACACCTCCAGGGGCAGTATACCTTGCCTAGGGAAGACTTCCACTGATACCTCCAGATTAGACACTACCTGAACACTGAGGAAATGTCATTTAGGGTGAATAGTGACCTAACACCCCAAGAACATTTTCTTTATTGGGAAGCGAGACTCCAGAAAAAGGGTAACACTCTAGTGGGAGCTTATAAGGTCCTGTTAGGGGAGGAGGACTCTATATTAGAGATCCTACAAACCAATTGGGAGAAGGAATCAGCACTCCAGATTCCAGGAGACCAGTGGAGGTTCTCCTGGATAAGGGGTTAGAAACATAGAAACATAGACTTTGATGGCAGATAAGGACTACTTGGCCCACCTAGTCTGCCCATTTCCCTACCTACAGGATAAGCTGCAGATCATAGTTAACCAACAGCCTATTTATTCTTACCCACCACAAGAATTGCCTTATGTCTGTCCCATTTATTCTTCAATTCTCCCACAGTTTTAGACCCCACAACTTCCTCAGGAAGGCTGTTCCATGCATCCACCACCCTCTCTGTGAAAAAATACTTCCTCACATTGCCTCTGAACTGCCTCCCCCCATCTTTAAATTGTGTCCCCTTGTTCTTGCACATCTCTTTTTCTGAAAGATGTTACCCTCTTGGACTTTGTTGATTCCACTGAGGTACTTAAAAGTTTCTATCATGTCCCCCCTCTCCCTCCTTTCCTCAAGGGTATACATATTAAGCTCCTTTAGTCTCTTCTTATATGTCTTCTGGTGCAGACCCTGCACCATTTTAGTTGCCCTCCTCTGGACTGCCTCTATCCTATGTTCTTGCGGAGATGGGGTCTCCAGAACTGGACACAGTACTCCAGATGAAGTCTCACCAACTGTCTGTACAGAGGGATAACAACTTCCTGTTTTCTGCTGGTGATGCCTCTCCCTATACATCCCAGTATACCCCCAGCCCTACCTACTGCCTTCTCACATTGCTTGCTAACCTTAAGGTCATCTGATATGATTACCTCAGGTCCCCCATTGTGTAATCTTCTCCTAGGTTTTTGTTTCCCAGGTGCATTATTTTGCACTTCTTTGCATTGAATCCAAGCTGCCATACTTCTGACCATTCCTCCAACCTTGCCAAGTCCCTTCTCATCCTTTCCATGCCTCCTTGTATAGCAACCCTGTTGCAGATCTTTGTGTCATCTGCAAAGAAGCATACTTTTCCTTCCAGTCCCTCTGCAGTGTCACTTATAAAGACATTAAAAAGGACTGGACCAAGTACTGAACCCTACGGTACCCCACTAGTAACCCCTCTTTCTTCAGAGTGGACTCCATTTACAATTACCTTCTGTGTCCTGTTGTCCAGCCAATGTTTTACCCAGGCTACCACCCTGGGATCCACTCCCAGGCTGCCTAACTTGATTATTAATATTTTGTATGGGACTGTGTCAAATGCCTTGCTAAAGTCTACGTAGGCCATGTCCACAGCCCCTCCCTGGTCTACTACTTTGGTCACCCAGTCAAGTAAATCAATTAGATTCATCTGACAAGACCTTCTCACTGTGAACCCATGCTGCCTTGGGTCCTGTGCCCCACTGGCCTCTAGGTACTCAACAATTCTTTCCCATTGGAGAACGACAACCTTGCCGAGTTGGAGGGAAGTTAAATGGAAGTGCCTATCTAGGTTTTTCCACACCCCCACCATCACAAAGCATTTTGAGAAAGGAAACACTGACTTGTGTTGGAGAGGGTGTGGACAGCAGAGCACGAATTACCAAATATTCTGAGGTTGTCCCAAGATCACTGAATATTGGGCATGAATTCACCGACCACGTCAGCAAGTTAAGGGTGACACAAATCCCACATGATTTTACCACCTTGATCTTGGGTCTACCAGTAAGGGTCTGGGGAATCAAAAACAACAGGCTCTGCTGGGAATGCTGTGCCTAGCAGCCCAGAAGGGAATCACAGTGAACTGGATGCAAGGTACTCCCCTCCTCCATTGATTCTTGGGTGACAAGGGTAGCCAGTATTGAGAGGATGGAAGGACTGACAGCCCAACTGAGATTAACTACAGAGAAACACATAGAATTATGGAGCAAATGGTTGAACTGGGTATAATCTGAGAGGGAGGAGGGGGGAGATGGGATAGGGGAATAAGAAGGTAAGATGTCTGCACCCTGAACCCAGTGACCACTTTGAAAAGAGGTTGAGAAATGCCCTGGCCTGTCCATATAGGAGAACCCCTAGTTTGCAAGAAAGTTATAAATTAGAAAGAGCAGATTCACAGCCACAGAAGTACATACTAACGTACATAATAAAAGCCAGCAGAATAGGTCTGTCAGTCTTTCGTGTCTGCTCGGTTAGCCAGCCCGTAACGGGCGCTCGCTCCATATGTAGGCTACATAGAATGTACTGGCCAATACGTGACATAAAGAGGAAAACCTTAAATAGACACCCAGACAAAAGTTGTGTTTTGTTTTCCGAGTTGTTTAATATGCCAGAGCTGCTGCTGAGCTCTAAATTCTGCTGTAGAAGGTAAGGGTTGAAAAGTTAGAATCAACAATGTTGGTCCAGAAAGTAAAAAGAAAATGAGACAAATGCTAGCATAACAAAGTCATAATAATGTCATACCCATCCACATTGATCCAGTACTTAATGACTGCATTGCACTAACTGGCTTGAAATAATGAGCCTCTGTGCATTCGTAGGTAATAGAACCCAGCAAGCATTGGTTCTTTCTTTCACTACAATGATACTATTCTTACTGTGTGAAATCTAAAGCATGGAACAGAGTGAACAGTAATATGTTAGGGAAAGAAAATAAATGGATACAGGAGTTGCTGCTTGACGCCTTACAATGATGTTGTTCCTCATGCCTACATTTCCAGGTGGACCTATCCTTTAACCCTTGAAAAAATGGAGTCCAGGGGATGCGGGTACAACACACTACATGTTGGCCTTTGGATCCACTTCCCAGAACTGGAGGAGCTGGAGAATAGCAGGTATGATCAGATCTGTCTCTCTTCTGCAGCTCTGGCTGAGGCGGAGGAACAAAACACTGAACCAGCAGCAAACAGGTAGGTCTGTAAGCAAATCAACTAGAGACAGAGTTGGAGTCATAGCTTATCAATAGAGGTGTTACAACTGTAGCTAAGATAGATTGCATTGCTTAGAAATACTAGCCATAGATAAAGTTAGGTGGGTATCAATTAAAATTGTCTGATGTACTGCACTGTTTTTTGAGATGCCACTGTGGGTGTAATTGATGTAACAAATGCACTGGTATGACAATAAATAACTGAATATAAAAAGGCAATGGCTCCTGTGTTATTTGTTTGAACAATTTTACCAGCGCTGATTACTTCTATAAAGACAATTATGATCATGTCATATGTCATAGCTGTCATCAGAAGACTGTGACTTAATGAAGACATCTTATGCTGTTAACATCCACCCCTCCACCCTTCCCCCAAAAAGAAAGAAAAAAAGAAATAGTGTTGTTAGAGGCCTCTGCTTAATGGAATGTGGGGGCATTGCTCTTGTTGTATGCCCTCCATTTGTATAGCTGTCTCATTTTTGCTATGTAGTCATAGCTCTGCGGTAGCACAGTACGAGTCCCTCAACACAGAGGAAATAGCTACACGATGCTGAACCCCTCAGCCCCCCCTCCACCCTCAGGCTGGCATACTTCTGCTCAAATTCCACTGCCTGCTGCGTCTGGAGTTATGACATGCCCTCCCTCCATAGTGCTCACACTGGTATTCTCTACCATTCACCACCAGTGATGGCGCTGAAAGGCAGTGGGCTCCCTCACCATTGCTATGACAATTATTGTCTTCCCTTCATACAGTGCTTGATGGGTTATGACTTTCACTCCCTCCTCCACATTACTGGCACAGGTATAGTATGACATCCCCACGCCATCCATGCATATGTACCAGAAGCTGCCCCCCCCCCCGATGATCAAGATCAGCTTGTCACTCGGTAACTCCGCATTTGATGTCTCAGTTATGGCATGCCCTCCTCCCTGTGCAGGCACATGTATGCCATGCATCCCCTTTACTTGCTAAGTTATGCTCTTCCCTCAACCCTACTGCTGGCTGATGTATGCCATGCCTGCCTCCCTCCCTCCCTCCATCTACACTGCTTCAGCAGTTATTTTCTGACCTCCGCATGCAGTTGTGGCACAGCAATGACATGCCATCCCTACCTCCCTCTAGTCACAGTATCTGTGATGACTAAGGTCTGCTCTCCATCCCTACTTATGTCCATGCTATGCCATGCCATCCGCACAACATTAATGCCACTGCTATGCTCTTTTCTACCTATTGTTAATTTCATGATGGCATTCTCTCCATATCCCTGAAAGTGGTGATACGGTCTTAGTCTGCTCTCTCTCCCCAGTGCAGAAACATCAATGACATGCATTCCCTTCTCTCCCCTCGCTTGCCACCTTCCGTGTCTACATCTCTCCATAGTGCTGGATGACTTATTCCATTCCGTCAGTGCCTCCCACCACAGTGGTGCCTCAGTTACTATGTGCCCCTCCTCCCCAGTGCAGGGACATCAATGTCATGCCTTCCTTTCCTCCCCATTGCTGGCCAACTTGTGTGCATACATCTATCTGTACTGTTGGATGACTCAAGCCATTCGCTCCATCCATCCCTCCACAGTGGTGTCTCAGTTATTATCTGCCTTCACTGAACATTGCTTGTACACTTCTCCCATGCACTCCTTCCACTCTTTCAGCTTGAGAATGGTACGCAATTCCCTCTCTCATTACCTCTGTCTCAGTTTGGCCTTTCCCGCGCCATCTCCAGCCCTCTTTCCCTCCCTTCCTCTCCAGTGCTGTCACAGTGATGATGCCTCCCCCACAGCATGGAGACACTCATTCAATGCACAACTATCTGTCCGCTAGCACTGTTCCATCTCACATCTCCGTAAATGTTCATCGCTTTACACCTGGCCACAGGCTGAGCATAGTGTTCACTTTCCCACCATGAACCCTCTGTAAACTAACCCCCCCAAGGATGGACATATCCATCAGCCTATGAAAATCAAGCTGTCTGCTGTCCCCTCACAGTTCAGGCCCACTGACGCCATGCCTCCCTGACCCCCCACCTGCCCTTTCAGCCCAACTTATGGGTGTACACCTCTGTGAACTGCTGTGTGAGTAATTCCAAGACATATGGTGTGGAGCACAGGCTTTAGCCCCTGGTAAGGAAGACACACAGCAGATGTCACTGTACTGCTTACTGTGACACTCACACAGCTGGTTCTGATTAATCTATGATTTTTGTAATATAAAAATGTGTTATTGAATGTCTCTCATGAGACATGCTGAAACAGCCTATGGAATGACACCTCCCCCAGGTTTTAGCTACAAGGTGTTACCTGGAAGGCCAGGAGATAATTACAGGCTAGAAAAGGCCTAAATTAAGCATCTTCTGTTTATCCAGCATAATTGTAGCTTGCCAGCTGACAGGATAGAAACAGGGTTTTAAATAATTGATTGGCAGTTTTTTTCTTGGGACAATGCTAACTGTATAGAAAGTATTTATATAGGTTTTCTAGAAATGTTATGTTTGTTAAACACAGTGAAGCCAAGTGCTATGCATCCCACAATATTTTAGCACTTTTATCAGCAAAACGCTAATCAATTTTTGGAGTTAAATAAATCCCTGTAGAGAATATCAATTTTATGACGTCTGGAGGAGGAAAACCAGGTTATGTCACACTGCTGCAAAGTCGTAAATGTTCCTCTGATGTTTGTAAAAGCAGGTTGTTGCTCATGGATGAAAGAAGGACTTAGAAATTAACCTTATTTAATTTACCTTCTGAGTGATGACATTCTGATTGTATAATTTTTAATACACAGAGGAGGAGCTGGGTGACATCATGGAGAAGGCGGGCTCAAAACAGTGTTTTAATTATGTTGTGAGTGACCTGTAAAGACACACATGTTTGGACTCTCTTGACAACAACATCTGTCTATCAGCACTATTAGAAGAGATACATTAGAGATATAAGTCTGATTGTCTGGTGGTAAGAAGTTTGCACTTTTTTTAACCCTTGTTCTTTTAAATGATTGCATGTTTTTGTAATATATGGTTCTGTATTTATATTTTAATTTTTTTTATCTATCTTTAAATAAACCTCTACTTTAGAGACTATTTGGTGTGCCTTTGAACTTCTTTTTCTTGACAAGTGAAGTATACATGGTTAAAGTTGATACTGTACAAAGCTTACTGGTTTTACCAAACTGGGAAAAGGTAAGAGTTTATTCTGAGGTTTTTAATAGAGTTTTAAGGGTTCATTTTGTACGCCTGGTTAGGTGCCCGTAGGCAAAAAATATCTGCCCCCCCCGAAGAGCAGAATTATCTGAGTCTGTACAATGGGTACAGTAGCAAGAGGTTCACAGTTTGAATCCCTCTAGAACTTGAGACCAAAGTTTGATTCAAACCCACAAAACAGACAGGAGGGTTACCCTGTTCTGTTAACTGTTCTCAAGACTGTGGTCGGAGGTTGGCACTGTGGGAGCAGAGGGCCTGACCTGCTGAGTGGGTTTGTGACAGATTGGTGTTAGCGGTAGGATAAATTTTGGTATTGCAATCTTTTATTGTTCAGTGTGTCAGCTTGAGACCGTCAGCTCACTTGCAAAGAAAGAAAAAGGCAGTGATTTATTTTTGAAAAAGGAGACAGAACTATATCACTTGGCTTACAGTCAAGTTCCTACCCATTTTATTTTTTTTTCTAAAGTGCAAGTCAGAGTAGCCGTAGTTAGGGAAGAATATGACTTCCAACTACAGCAGGCACACTGTGGACTACTTAAAGCAGTTGTGTGGGGATTGAGGTGAAAGCCAGCAAACAGAACCCTCATGGATGCCCTGATGGTAGCAGATACCCAGAGCATTAAGTCACAGACAGTGACTGAAAGGGACCGAACCTTAAGTGTGGCAGGGCTAGCGGCCAGTGCAGTGTCCAGATCCGATGAGGAGGGCAACAAGGCCACTGTCAGTGAAGGGCCACAGCAGCAGGGGAAGGTCACCAGTATCCTGGATCCAGAAGTACTCAGGCTACAAATTGAGTTGCGCAGAATGGAGCTGGAGTTCCAGAGGGAGAGGGACCATGAACAGTGGGAGGCAGACTGTGAGGCAGAGCGAAAACACCGAGATGCAGACCGTGAAAAGCATGAGCGCCAGAAGCAACATGAACTGGAGAAGCTACGACTCCAACCAGTGGCAGTTAAGTGGCTTGGGTTTAACTGGGACTACAGGACTGGGTTACAAATTGAATTCCAAATTGATAGCAGAATTTAAAGAGGGGGAGGATATGGATGCCTTTTTAAATTCTTTTGAAAAAGTTTGTATTCAGGCTAAAATTCCTAGCGAGTTCTGGAGCTTCCAGCTATCCCCGCTACTTACTGGGAAAGCTCGGGATGCATTGGGTCAAATGGACAGTGAGAACAGTGATGATTACAGCAAACTTAAAGCTGCACTGTTAAAGAAATTTGAATTAACTGCTGAATCATACAGAGCTAAATTCCATAAGCTTAGGAGAAGCCCTGACATAAGCTACAAGGAGCTAGCCACAAAACAACGTCAGTTTTTAAAATGTTGGTGGGAAGGAATTGAAGCAAACTCTGTTGATAAAATTGAAAATGTAATTTTGTTAGAACAGTTTTTCTGGGCATGCCCAGCAGAGCTGAAAACCTGGCTGGAGGATCGAGATCCCAAAACGGTGCAAGAGGCTGCTGAACTCTTGGACCGCTATGCCAAGAGCAGACCTGCTCTGAGAGTGAATGGGGCAGGCGTGTCAGCGCAGAAAGGGAAAAGTGCGCCTTCAAAGCAGCTAAAACCCTCACTGCCTCCACCAAAACCAGTTAGCCCCAGGTTTCAGAGAAAAGATTTCTCTGAGGGAAGAGATGACTGTTGTTTGTGAAAAGAAACTGGGCATATTGCCAGACAGTGTCCCAAATGGACGCGCAATAATATGCAAGGTGATGCTAGGAAGGAAGTGGGTTGTTTGTGTGTCCCTGGAAGCATGCCAGTGGACACGAGGGAACACATGCACCCAGTCATAGTGAATGGTGTACAGACGCAAGGGCTAAGGGACACAGGGGCATCCCTGACATTGGTAAAAGGGGATCTAGTAGAGCCGGGTCAGCTTATACCCAATAAATACGTCACTGTACAGGACTTTACTGGTGAAAAGAAAACATTGACCCTCGCTAGTGTTCTCCTAGACTGGGGTGAAACAGGGGTAACTATGCAACAGGTAGCTGTAGCCCAAACCTTAGCAGTGGATGTGATCCTGGGCAACAATCTCAAACAGGAGATGATGTGTGCAGTTACCCGTAGCCAAGCAGCAAGGGAAAATTGTAGTTCCCTGAACCCCACAGAAACCATTGTGGAAACCACTGAGAGGCTGGTTCCCCAGCCTGTGTCTCCAAATGGGGAGATGAATGAAAAGGGGGTAGAAGTTTCCCCGGTAGTAGTTAACCACACAACTACAGAGGGTTACTCCAAAGAGGGAGAGGTGACCCATTGTCAGAGGGTTAGGGATGACAGTGATCCTGAGTGCCCTGGGGCCCTAGTTTAGCAACTCAAGGGGACCTGTCCCATGTCTTGGGAATGTGTAAGAGGTTTGCAGGTGCTCAGAGAAGTGACCCTAGTCTAGAGAAGCTGAGGGCTTGGCCAGACTCTGACGGGGCACAGGGAGGTGATGGCAGGCATAAGGTTTATTGGGAAAATAGACTGATGTATATTCAGGCCATGCAGACAGAGGAAGGGGTGCTAGGCAGTCAGCTTGTCATTCCTCAAGGGTATCGTGAGCAGTTGCTCAAGATTGCACATGATATTCCCTTGTCTGATCATCTGGGAATCGTGCGCACTACGCAGTGGTTAGCCCAGAATTTCTATTGGCCTAACTTCACCCAGCAGGTGAAGGAGTATTGCAGGTCTTCTCACCGGTGGCAAGAAAACCCAAGCCACCCTAATTCCATTGCCCATAGTGGAGGAGCAATTCCAGAGGGCAGGAATGGATATTGTGGGGCCTTTAAAAAACCCCAGCTCCTCAGGGAAGAGATTCATCCTGACTGTGGTGGATTATGCCACCTGGTACCCAGAGGCAGTCACTCTATCCTCACTGAGGACAGACAAAGTGGCAGATGCTTACTTGGGATTTTCTCCCGTGTTGGGTTTCCGCCGGAGGTTATAACCGATCGAGAGGGTTCCTTCATGTCGGACCTGATGAAATGTTTATGGGAGAAGTGTGGGGTGGTGCAGAGATGCACAACCCCATATCACCCACAAGCCAATGGGTTTGTGGAAAGATTCAATGGTACCCTGAAGTCAATGCTCCGGGCGTTTGAACAGCATTCGAGGGACTGCTAGAAATACCTTCCCCACCTGTTGTTTGCATACAGGGAGGTGCCCCAAGAGTTGACAGGATTTTCCCCCTTCTAACTCTTATATGGATGCCGGGTACGTGGACCCCTAGCCTTGATCCGGGAGGACTGGGAAGGCAAGCAAGCCACTCAGGGACCTCCCATTGTGGATTACATCCTTAGGTTTAGGGAAAGGCTAGAGGAGCTTATGGGGACAGCCCAGAGCAACCTGACAGCTACCCAACAGAAACAAAAAGTGTGATACGACCGCAGAGCCAGAACTCACTCATACATGGTGGCTCAGGACGTCATGGTCCTTATTCTGGTCCAGACAGACAAGCTGCAGGACTGTACAAAGTGGTTAGGAAGGTAAATGATGTGAACTATATTATAGAGTTACCTGACAGAAGACAGACAGAAGGGATGTACCATGTCAACATAATGAAGCCATATGCAAATAGGGCTGACATGGTGTTTGCAGTGTATAGTCCTGGGGAAGGGACGGATGAAGGAGACCCCCTTCTGGACTTGCTGGAAGAAAGTAAGCAGGAGTCCTCTGTGGAGGCAGTAAAATAGTCTCCCCAGCTAGCCCCGGACCAGATCCAGGAAGTAAGGGAGGTTTTAGCAGACTTTGCCCCATTGTTTAGCACCAAGCCTGGACTAACCTCCTTAGCGACGCACGATATGGAGACAGGGACACAGATGCCCATACGGTGGACAGCATATCAGGTATCAGAGGCTGTTCAAAAGGAAATTAGGAGGGAAGTGGAGGAGATGCTGGATTTAGGGATAATCCAGAGATCCCACAGCCCCTGGGCCTCACCCGTAGTCCTTGTGCCCAGGCCAGATGGCTCCACTTGTTTCTGTGTGGAGTATCTTGGACTAAATGCAGTCATGAAAGTCAGACACCCACCGGATGCCCCGGATGGACGAACTCCAGGACAAGTTGGGAAGGGCGACCTACCTTACGACCATTGACCTGACCAAGTGGTATTGGCAGGTAGAGTTAACAGACAGAGCTAGGGAGAGGTCGGCCTTCATCATTCCGATAGGCTTATTTGAATTTAAAGTAATGCCTTTCGGAATGAAGAACGCCCCAGCCACTATCCAAAGGTTGATGAACCAGGTGCTAAATGGTGCTGAGGAGTACACTGTGGCGTACCTGGATGACATTGCCATCTTTAGTACCAGCTGGGAGGAACACCTATCCCACCTTAGGGAAGTGCTGGGCAGGATACAGAGGGCCGGGTTCACTGTCAAAGCCGGGAAGTGCCAGGTGGCCATGGGAGAAGTGGCATACCTCGGGCACGTGGTAGGCCGAGGACAGCTCTGTCCTAACCAAATAAAGATAGAGGTAATCCGGGCGTGGCCCAGACCAGAAATGCAGAAGCAGGTCAGGAGTTTTCTTGGGACAGCAGGGTACTATAGCAAATTTGTACCCAATTACAGTGCCCTGGCTGCTCCCCTATCTGACCTGGTAAAGAAAAGGATGCTAAAGAAAATTACCTGGGGACTAGCCTGTGAAGAAGCCTTTACCAGACTGAAGGAAGCACTGTGCAGTGCTCCTGTTTTGACAAGTCCTGACTGTAGCAACCCTTTATGGTTTAGACTGATGCCTCAGACGTGGGTATTGGGGCAGTACTGAATCAGACATCCAGTGAAGGGAAGGATCACCCAATAGCATACCTGAGTAAAAAGTTACTTCCCAGGGAGCAGGCATACTCCACAGTGGAAAAGAAGTGTCTTGTCATAGTGTGGGCCCTAAAGAAATTAGAGCCATACTTGTATGGGCAGCATTTTGTGGTACAGACTGACCACAACCCCCTGGTTTGGCTGTTGCAGATGGGAAAAAACAATGGTAGATTGCTAAAATGGAGTCTTGCTTTGCAAGGGTATGATACAACAATATTACATAGGGCTGGAGCCAAAAATCAGAACTCTGATGGTCTGTCTCGTGTCTACGAGGAGGGAACTGATTTGGAATGCTCATCCCATGCAGGGGCTAGATCCCCAAATTCAGTCTAGGTGGGGAGGAATTGTGACACTCAGACAGCTGGTTCTGATTAATCTATGATTTTTGTAATATAAAAATGTGTTATTGAGTGTCTCTCATGAGAAATGCTGAAACAGCCTGTGGAATGACACCCCCCCCCTCAGGTTTTAGCTACAAGGTGTTACCTGGAATGCCAGGAGATAATTACAGGCTAGAAGAGGCCTAAATTAAGCATCTCCTGTTTATCTAGCTTAATTGTAGCTTGCCAGCTGACAGGATAGAAAATATCCATTTTATGACATTTAGAGGAGGAAAACCAGGTTATGTCACACTGGTGCTAAGTCATAAATGTTCCTTTGATGTCTGTAAAACAGGATGTTGCTCATGGATGAAAGAAGGATTTAGAAATTAACTTTATTTAATTTACCTTCTGAGTGATGACATCCTGATTGTATAATTTTTAATAAACAGAGGGGGAGCTGGGTGACATCATTGAGAAGGCAGACTCAAGACAGTGTTTTAATTATGCTGTGAGTGACCTGTAAAGACACATGTTTGGACCCTCTTGACAACAACATCTGTCTATCAGCACTATTAGAAGAGATACATTAGAGATATAAGTCTAATTGTCTGGTGGTAGGAATTTTGCACTTTTTTTAACCCTTGTTCTTTTAAATGATTGTATGTTTTTGTGATATATGGTTCTGCATTTACATTTTAACATTTTTTTTATCTATCTTTAAGTAAACCTCTACTTTAGAGACTACTTGGTGTGCCTTTGAATTTTTTTTTCTTGACAAGTGAAGCATACATGGTTAAAGTTGACACTGTACAAAGCTTACTGGTTTTACCAAACTGGGAAAAGGTAAGAGTTTATTCTGAGGTCTTTAATAGAGTTTTAAGGGTTCATTTTGTATGCCTGGTTAGGTGCCCATAGGCAAAAGATATCTGGCCCCCTCGAAGAGCAGAATTATCTGAGCCTGTAATTGGGTACGCTAGCAAGAGGTTCACAGTTTGAATCTCTCCAGAACTTGAGACCAAAGTTTGATTCGAACCCACAAAACAGACAGGAGGGTTACCCTGTTCTGTTAACTGTTCACAAGACTGCACTCGGAGGTTGGCATTGTGGGAGCAGAGGGCCTGACCTGTTGAGTGGGTTTGTGACACTTACCATGGTACCAAGGCACAAGGAGCCACACAGTTAGTTGAACACTTGGGTGTGGGTAACATCACAATTAGTAGGACGGACTGAAATATGGAATAACGGCAGGCAAGGCAATAACCAACCACTGGGTGTAGCAAGGCATGCGGCATAGGTGACTGGTTTTGGCCTATCATACTGTGTCAGTACACTAGTAGCAGCACAGTACCTTGGCTGACCAATGTTAGTCAATGAGGAGTGTATCCTGGTCACACTGCTTGGAACCCAGTGGCATGTGAAAACACACAATATGCAGCCAAGTGCATTACCTGACTCCCAGCCATGTAATAGCCTGAGGCATTTGAAAGTAGATGCGCCCTGTCGGTGTGGAGTGGCACACGAGGCACAGTGCATTGTGTTCCCACGGCAGACTGTTGTATGATGGCACTCTGGATTTCTGAGCACTTTGAGTCCATGCACATGGGTTAGCGCACAAGGCACAGTGTAGAGTATCAGTGCTACCCCTGACGTAGGAAGGCATGACATGCCGGCAAGTCCCTTCAGGCTCCAGGTGCTTACCATGGCATGTGTCGAAAAAGGTTGCCTTACTACGCACCGTTGCTGTACCAAGGCAGGAGGAGTAGCCAAGTCAGGTACTGTGTGACTGTTCAGTATGTCAGGAAGCTCGGCAAGGCAGCCGACTATGACCGTTTGTGTACTAAGACTTAGGTGCCATACTAAGGCTTTTGTAGTATGAGAATGACTTTCACGCATGTCAGTGTGTTAAGGCATGAGGTCAAGCACAGTGCCTTCTCAAGCCATTTGAATTACCAGGGACTCAGCATTGGCACAGTACTTCGTGTTGGAAAAAGCATATGGCACCTTGTGCCTTAATAAGGCCCACAAACCCGGGAGTGCCTGAGGTGTACACAAATGCACACAGCCTCGGGGTGTGTAGTAGGGCTGTAAGCACAGTGAAATGCCATACCATGGCCCACTAGTCTATGAAGGCATGAGTCGTAACCAATTGAATTTGGACTCCTGCCATGGTTTCCAGCTATATGCGAGGAGCATGGCAATATGATACACCTCAGCATTCAAAGGCATTGTGCACAGCCATGTGAATTTGGCCACAGGTTGTGTAGCATGGCGGAAGCACACCCCTATCTAACTATGCATCTTGGGCATAATGAAGCACAACAATAAGTTCAGTTACTGAGACCATGAGTGTTGACCATGGTCGGAAGCACACCGGATGGGCTCACTATGTACCTGGCCATGGTAGTGTATGAGGACGTACCAATGCATGATGTACACTCGTGAGCATTCACCTAGTACTCTTGTGGGAAGGCAGAAGGCACACATGGATGTTTCTTAGCATGTGCTGTTGTGTCTTGCTTCTCTCAGCACAGCATTGCTCCATGTGTAACTTTTGGAAAGTCTTTCCCGTAACAGTCATTACTACACAATTGCCATTTCTGAGTACAGTACCAGAAGCAGGAAATGTGTGATCTTACTTTGAGAGGGCTGTTGCAGTAGGTAATTACATATAGGACTGACGCCGGCTGGCGGCAGGACCCCACGGAAAAATTTCTAGCTAGCAATCCCTGGTGAGCGACCGCCCCACATCAGGTGACCGGTGTCATATGACGCCGGTATAAAGGGGTGGTCCCAGACGCCTGCCTTCCAGTTCTTTCCCGCCGTTAGCTCATGCAGCGCCTCACATCAGCCCTATCTTTTGTCGGTTTTACCGAAAATTTGTTATTTTTTTTCTTATAACGTCAGGTCATCATCAGTGTATGTCATCCCCTACACCCGCCGAGCACAAAAACAAGTGCGACTTGTGCGGCGCCCAACTGCCAAACAAGGACGGCCATTCCCTGTGCCTTTTCTGCCTAGGCTCCGATCACCCGGTCGAGAAGTGCCAGCACTCGCCTTAACTTCAACGCCACCCGAAAACGTGCTTAACAGTCCCTGAAGCCCATCTACTCAAGAAGAAGATGAGTTCCATGGAAAGGAGTTAAAAGTTAAGGCAGGTGTCCACTTCCCTGAAGGACATCGAAGAAGAGGGACAAGGAGAGGCACCGGAGAAGATTTCGACTGCATCTCCCGAGGAGACGCAGAGGATCTAGGTAGCGCCCCTCCAGGACCGCTTCTCGACGGCGCCAAGGTTTTCAGAGGCATGCCAGCCCGCCAGCGGCTCAAGGCTGGCCTTGTGGGCTCCTGGGCTTTTGGAGGCCTCCGCCCCCGGTTCGGCCGCAGGCTTGTGGCCTACCGGCGTGGGTGACTCCACTAAGTCGGACGTCGGCTCCTCTGACATCCGCATGGAGAGGGTCAGTAAGACGCCCAACCCTTCAGGGCGGCACGCGGCCACCACCCCTCCGGACCCAGCCGATCCTTCCTCTCGGCCCATCTCCAGGGATGGCTCCCGTAAACCGGACACCGGCTCCTCCGGCGCCCACCGGGAGCTCGCCCTCAAACCACACGTCAGCTCCTCTGACACTCGGCGGTGCAACGGAACCGACGACGGACCCCCCCCACGTCTGTCATACCCATTTCCCCGCAGCCTTCGCTGCCGTCCGGGGGTCCAGAGTCGCCCCAGCCTCTCCCTGGGGATTTCTCTCCTCCATCCCCGGATGATGCGGGGGATCTTCCTTCTCCGTCAGAACCGGATCTGACGTCGGCCCCCCGGGCACCAGCCCCGACGCCGGTACCTCTGACGCCGGCCCCGATGCCGGTTCTGCCAGCACCAGGAGACATCCCGCTCCCAGATGTCCCCCTTCTGATGGGCCCTGTGGCTTCCGGGCCCTCCAATGCGGACTCGCCCAGGAGGCCGCTGGTCGGGCCGTCTGCTCCGGCAGTCCCCCCAGCTCCCAGGTACCTGCCGTCTTATCCGACACCGTTGTACCCGGGACCGCAGTATCCGGCGCCGCAGTACCCAACGCCGGTTTTCCCGATGCCGCAGTACCCGACACCACAATACCCGACGCCGGGTTTCCCGCAGCCGGGTTTCAAATACTCTCCCTATGGGTATAACCCATACCCCTTTACCCCTCCTCCTCCTCCACCTCCAACCCCACAGCCACCAGTGGATCTGCAGGAGACTCTGGCCTCTTCGTGGGCTGAGGCCAAGGCTCAGCTCACCAAGGAGGTCGAGAGCCGCCTTACGACGATGGTGCTGCCCCAGGTTCCCGTACGTCTGAGGCGGCACACTCCCTCTCCACCTCTGGACTCCAGGGCTCTCCCGTCTGGGTCCAGAGAGGGGCAGGACATGCGCTTACGGGTACCACCCAAGGAAACCGTTCTTCCCCCAAGTCGGATAAGGGAGTCTTCTTCTTCTTCTTCTTCTTCCTCTTCACTTTTGGATTCCTCAGACTCTTCCAAACGGTGTTCCGAGAGAGACGATGAGCCCTGCTCTCCGTCGAAGCCCCGGCCAAGGACTCCTCCGAAATCTGCTCCGGAGGATCCATCTTTTACGGAGTTGCTCAGAAAAATCCAGGAGGTGCATCAGTGGCACTCTTTGGAACCAGATCCTCAGCGACTGAAACTCGCTGAACATCTGGATCTGCCCATGACAGCTCCTACTTTAGTGCCACCCTGGATAGAGCCTCACGTCGACCTTGTCACCACGATATGGAAACAGCCGTCGGCGTTAGCCCCACTTCCAGGGAAGTCGAACAGGCTATACCAGGCTCCTGAGGGTGTTGACTACCTAGACTCTCACCCTCGGGCCGACTAGGTTGTGATCAGCACCGCTCATGGCCGGTCGGCTCACCCAAAACATCTCAACTCGTCCCCTCCTGATAAGGAATCTCACCTTCTGGACCAGTATGGACAAAAGATTTACGCTTCCTCCACACTGGGAATTTGGGCCCTGAACTACGTTGGCCACATGGGGATTACCAGAAGGCTGTCCTTACTCAGGTGGAATCTAAGCTGGACTCCCTGCCTGACTCCCAAGTCAAACAGGAGTTAGCTGACCTCGTCCGTTCTGCTCATTCGGCCAGTCGCCACATTCTGCGGGTGACATACGATGCAGTGGACACTGCCGGGTGGAGCTCCGCTTTCGCCGTGGGTCTACAGCGTCATGCCTGGCTCCACGTGTCAGGGTTGGTCCCGGAAGTGCAATCTGTTATTCAGGAAGCACCTTTCCGGGGGTCGGTGCTTTTCGGAGGTGATGTCAAGGACATCATCACTGATTTGCAGGAGAAGGGGACGGCCCTGAAATCAGTGGATTCCATGTACCATCCCCAACAACAGCAGCACCATCCCTTTCGCAGATGGATTCGGCCAAAGGCGAAACCACAGGGAAGGAGGGCCACCAAACGTCGGGCCCCAGCAACTGCTAAGCCCCCCTGCCCAAAAAAGCAATGGGTGCTTCAGCTGCTGCGCTGCCCCACACCACCTGACTCCTTTCCTCTCCCACTGCTTCTGGACTTCCCAGAGGAACCGGTAGGAGGGAGGTTTTTCCTCCACCTTCCGGGATGGGAGAGGATAACCACGGATTCTTAGGTGCTCCAACTTATAGCGGAAGGGCACTCAACAGAGTTTCTTCAGAAACCACCCCGCCACCCCCCTCTGAGGTCGTCTTATTCAAGGGAACACCTTCCTTTGGTCTGGGAAGAAATCTCGGCTCTTCTCATGAAGCAGGCGATAGAACCCATCTCCCTTCGTCTTCAAGGGACGGGTTACTATTCCCATTTCTTCCTCGTCCCAAAGAAGACGGGAGATCTCAGACCTATTCTAGATCTCAGTTCCCTAAATCTTTTTGTAGAATACAAAAAGTTCAGGATGCTGTCTCTCTGCAGAGCCTTCTGTCGCCAGGTCAATAGCTTTGTGCACTGGATATGCAGGATGCCTATCTGCACATTCCCATTCGCCTTTCTCACCGCAAGTACCTTCGCTTTGCGTTTCAGGGGGACCACTACCAATTCAAGGCACTCCCTTTTGGTCTATCCTCAGCCCCCT
Organism: Neoceratodus forsteri; assembly: GCA_016271365.2. Lineage (NCBI taxonomy): Eukaryota > Metazoa > Chordata > Ceratodontiformes > Ceratodontidae > Neoceratodus > Neoceratodus forsteri. The sequence goes on along the minus strand of CM028130.1, from coordinate 1,054,790,276 downwards.
GAGTTTTACCAATGCCTGGCTGTGGTGGCGGCCCACTCCGTGCATAATGGGAGTAACAGGCGTTCCTACCTGACGACTGGTCTCTGGCGGCCTCGTCCAGGAAGGATCTCCTGCATTTTCTCTCCCTCACCCAGCAGGTTTTCACTTGCCTGGGTATCACCATCAACCATTCCAAGTCTCATCTGGATCCTTCCCAGAGGCTACAGTTCATCGGGGCTATCCTCGATATGACTGTGAGCAAGGACTTCCTACCTCTGGACAGGGCGGCCTCTCTTCAGACCCAGATTTCTCTGCTATCAGAACGCAGGAGGGTCTCAGCGAGGTCAGTCCTCCATCTTCTGGGTCTAATGGCGGCCGCTATTCCGATGGTCCCCCGAGCTCATCTCCACATGAGAATCTCTCAGTGGACTCTTTGCTCTCAATGGGATCAACTTGTGGACGACCTAGATCAATTAGTTCTGATCTCATCGCCGATGGTGCAAGACTTGCAATGGTGGATGGATCGAGAGAACCTGTTTTGAGGGGTTCCTTTCTTCCATCCTCCCCCCTCCCAGACTCTGACTACAGACGCATCAGGTGAAGGTTGGGGAGCTCATCTAGGTCCTCATCAGACCAAGGGCTCCTGGTCCAGGCTGGAGCAAACTCTCCACATCAATGTGCTCGAGCTTCGAGCTGTGCTGTATGATCTCCAAGCCCTTCACCACTACATCCTTCCCGGCCACCTAGTCGTCCAGACGGACAGCATGTGCGTAGTGTGGTACATCAACAAACAGGGAGGAACTCGGTCCTACTCTCTATGCAGGGAGGCAATGAGGGTTTGGGATTGGGCAACACAACACGACATTCACCTAACGGCGATTCATGTTCCAGGAGTCGACAACACTCTGGCAGACAAGCTAAGCCGCTCTTCTGCCCTGGCACATGAGTGGGAACTGGACCAAGGGGTACTCAACGATATCTTTCAGCTCTGGGGGACCCCGCAGGTAGACCTGTTCACCTCTCCCCAAAACTCAAAACTTCCCATCTCTTGCTCGCTCGTTCCAGAGCAAGGCGCTTTCTGGAGCGACGCTCTGTCTCTAGACTGGAAGGACAGATTCTTCTATGCTTTTCCCACAATTCCTCAGATCCCATGAGTATTGCAGAAACTAGCCTCAGAAGGAGTGAGAATGATTCTGATCGCTCCTTTCTGGCCCAGGCAAATCTGGTTCTCTCTTCTACAACAATATTCAGAGGTTCCTCCTCTGCCTTTTCCTCTTTCTCGAGGTTTGCTTACCCAGGATCAGGGGACCCTGGTTCATCTGGGCCTCAAATCCCTTCAACTACATGCGTGGCTCCTGCAGACCTAGCCCAATCCCATTTTGGGGTGTCTCCAAAAGTGGCGGAGATTTTAGTGGAGGCTAGAAAGCCCTCCACCAAGTCCACTTATGCCATGAAGTGGAAGAGATTCTCTATTTGGGTGGGCTCCAAGAACATGGAACCTTTCTCCTGTTCAGTGGCTTTTCTGCTGGAGTATTTACGTCATCTGTTCGACCTGGGTCTCAGCCATTCCTCCTTGAAGGTTCACATGGCAGCTCTCTCAGCCTACCATGTTCCCTTCACAGATAAAGCTTTCACTCAAATGGAGGTCTCTAAGACCTTTCTCAGAGGGGTCCTCCATCTGAGACCCCCCCCATCCATATTCCTGCCCCCCCATGGCACTTGAATTTTGTTCTTGAGAAACGAACTTTTCCTCCTTTCGAACCTGCAGCTTCGCAGATTTGAAGTTTCTTTCATGGAAGACACTCTTCTTGGTGGACATTACTTGGCTCAAGAATCTCCGAGCTTCAGGCCCTGATGTGCCAAATTCTACTTGATTTTCACAAAGAACGAAAGTGGCTCTTCGACGAACCCTAAGTTTCTACCTAAAGTAGTAGCAAAGACTACCTTAAATCAGTCCATAGAGCTACCTGCCTTTTTTACGCAGCACTCTAACCAAGGGGAATATCTACTCCATACTATGGATGTTCACCAGATTCTGAGACACTACACCAACAGGACGAAGGATCTCAGAAAGACTGATCAGTTGTTCGTCTCTTTTACCCACAAAAGGGAAGGCAATGCTGTTTCCAAGCAATGCCTGTCTAAGTGGTTGGCTCATTGCATCACTTTCTGTTATGACAAGTACAACAAGACCCTCCCGGGTCAAGTAAGAGGCCACTCCACAAGAGGGGTAGCTGCCTCTGCGGCTTCTTTCAGGAATGTGTCTGCGGCAGACATATGTGCTGCCGCCACCTGGACTTCTGTCCATACCTTTACGAAACACTACAGTTTGGACATTGCCTCTCGCCGTAGAGCAGACTTCGGGCTGGTTGTTTTGCAAGGCCTCCTGTCTTGAGGCTTGCATGGCTAGTGCTACTTTTTCAGTAGTTCTCCTCCCGGTGTCTTTTCTTTGTTCCAGACTGCTTGGGATTCTGTCCTATATAGTATCATTTACTGCAAGAGCCCTCTCTAAGATAGTACAGTTACATAAGAACTTACAGTAACAGTAGATCTTCGAGAGAGGCTCTTGCAGTAGGTAATGCCTTCCTGCCCTCCATCCCCCTAGGCTTTTTCAGCTCCTTTTCCAGGAATGGAAGCATCCGCTTCTCTCTTGTCTGGGCCTTCCTGGCCTGTGGCAGGAAAGAACTGGAAGACAGGTCTCTGGGACCACCCCTTTATACCGATGTTGTATGACGCCGGTCACCTGACGTGGGGGCGGTCCCTCGCCAGGGACTGCTAGCTAGAGATTTTTCCATGGGGTCCTGCCACCGGCCGGTGTCAGTCCTATATGTAATTACTTACTGCAAGAGCCTCTCTCAAAGATCTACTGTTATGGTAAGTTCTTGCGTAACTGTACTTTTCATGCTTAATATATACACACACGGACATTCCTGTGTGCATAGATGTAGTCCTAAATATGTATATATGTAGCTATGTATATATATTCATTGTATAAACTTGTATAATGAGTTGGTTAGTTAACCACAGCTGCAAAAAGTAGGGAAATGTATGCTTACTGTTTCACCCCCTCACCCCACCACCACCACCACCTGCACAGGCCAGCCCAGTATCGTCTGCCTTGCTGCTGGGGTCTCTATCGCTCACCCGCCTGACTCCTCATCTCAGATACTGGATATATATCTGGGTGTCCCTTGGGGTCAATGACCCTAATGCTCACACCATTCCATAAGTAAATAAGCTGGGATGGGCACAGTATAGGAGAATGGGTGAGCAACAGGGCTGATGACTGAGGGACACCCCTGATGCCTGTCAGTGTCTGCAGGATGGGGGTGGGGTGGAGTGGGTGAGCATTAGGGCCAACAAGCCCAAGGCAGACCCCCGATGCCTGTTAGTGTATGCAGGTTGTGGGTGGTGGGGCGTTAGGGCTGGAAACCCTAACGCCACATTTCCTTACTTTTGTGGCTGTAGTTACAACCCTAACTGATGCATTAATGACATTTTTTGCAGTTCATTTCCTTAATTTATGTGAAAGCATCACAGTATCTCAGGTGGCAGTAGCACAGTATCCCACGGCCCCTGTGCTACAGTGTCTTCAGGGTTGGGAGCGCAGGGTCCTTTGGTCCCTGCAGTCTCACAGCATCTCAGGCACCAGCACAGTGCCACATAGAGCTTGTGTTGACAGGTTACATTTAGAAAACATTGCCAGTGGCATACAATATGTCTCAGCATGGTCTTTTTCCCAAGGATATTGAGCTAAGCATCTGGTAAAAATAAAGAACACGGAAAACAACACGAGTGAAGGGATTCCAAACACCTGACGCACAAAAAGGGTTGCATCTGAACCTTAATAACTTTGAAACTGTTGAATGAATTTTCATGAAATTTGGCCTGCATACTGTCTGGTGGTAATTCTCCTGACATGGTAAATGTTGTGTGAATCTGTTGTGTGGTTTCTGAGATGCAGAGTGTTGAAAAAACAGAAAAATCTATATTTTTTGCCATTTCTTTGTCAACCTGGATCTCAGAAACAGCTTTAGATAGTGGTCTGAAATTTTCAGGGTAGAAAGCGTTTGCCTCACAGATATGCCTTTTGAAGGTTTAGTGAAAAAATATTAATCTGTTCAAAATGTTTTAAACTTTTAGTTTCCCATTATTTCCTATGGGAAATTTTATATGTCAGGCACAAAAGTTTGGAATTTGAAAAATTACAAAATTTGCACAAAATACTGTTGTATTTTGTGTAAATTACATAATTTGCACAAATACTGTTGTATTGCACGCAAATTATGGAATTCCAAACTTTCATGCCTGACATATAAATTCTCCATAGAAAATAATGAGAAATTAAAAGTTTAATAACTTTGAACATATTAATATTATTGCATATATATATATATATATATATATATGTAATGGGCCAGATATTCAAAAGGGTTGCGCCATGCTCAATAAGGTTGCGCCTGCGCAAGTCCAAACTTGCTCCATTCTGCGATATTCAGCAGGAGGCAGTTGCGCCACAGAAAACATGCTGAGCAACATAGCAATGCAAATGAATGCATGCTGAACTGGAGGGAGAGGAACCATGCATAAACTGCACAGCCCGATATTTAGCCGGGCTGTGCAGAGTTGTGCAGGCGCAACCCCCAACCTGCACCTGCACAGCTTTGAGCCAAAAAAAAAAGGCTCAAGTCAAGGGCCACCCACAGGTGAGCTGCTGCATTGCAGGGCGCAACACAGCAGCTGCCACCTGTGGCTGGCCCCCAACCCACTCCCTGTGCCCCCCCGCAGCCCAAACGTGGGCGAAAGAGTGAAAATCCCCACCACCACCCCCACTGGCCCGACCGCGGGCTGCATTAGTTTCAAAACAACCCCCCCATACATCCCTGGTGGTCCATTGGACCAAGAAGCCTGATCGCGGCTGTATCACTTTAAATACAACCCCTCTCCTCCCAAACATAGCCCTGGTGGTCCAGTGGACTGAAACTCCCGTTTGTGGGATGTAAGCAGTAACCCCCCACCAATACATCCCTCAGGTCCAGTGGACCGAAACCCCATCACGGATGTATGTGAGTAAATACCCCCAACACATCCCTGGTGCCTAGTGTCCCCACCCCACCCACCCATGAAGCCCCACCACCCCGCCTCCCGGCAGCCGGGCGGGCGGCAGCATCCCACCCGCCTGCCACCCCGCTTACTCCGCCCGACTGATCAGCCCGCAGGGCTTCACGCCCATTGGTGCAGAGTTAAGAGCCAATGGGCGTGCAGCCCATATCGTACAAGACAGTCCAGTTTTGTGAATGAATTTTCTTTTTTGCAAGTTTAAGAAAAGAGATTTTGGGTCACTGGGAGTAGGCTCCTCAGTGCCCCAGACTACTGGAGGGGTACACATATGGGGACACTGGCAGAGGGTTCCCTAGTGTCCCACATTGAAAGGGGGTGGGTGCTAACTGATCTCTTGGGACACTGGGAGTGGGCTCCCCAGTGTCCCACACTGCTGGATAGGGGAAAGATGACTGGGGACACTGGGAGTGGGCTCCTCAGTGTCCCACATTGCTGGGAGGGGAGTTAAATATGTCTGGGGACACTGGGAGTGGGCTCCCCAGTGTCCCACACTGCAGGGGAATTCATGACCATGGACACTGGGAGTGGGCCCCAGTGTTGGACGCTTGAGGGGGTACAGGTTATGTGAGGACACTGGGAGTGGGCTCTCAGTGTCCCATCCCGCGGGGGATATATGATTGGTGTGTTGCAAGGGAGAAAAAAGATGGTGGACAAAACACTGCTGTGCGAAAATACAACAGGCTCCCTGCAACAGTATGTGACCCAGGACCTGCCTGTAAAAGCAAGTTTCCTCTCCGCGAAAACAAGCTTGTTTTCGTGCAGGACACTTAACTTTTCCCATAGGATATAATGGGAAAATAAATTTTTTTATAACTTTTGAACAGATTAATATTTTTTATACCAAACCTCTAAAAGGCACATATGCGACCCAAAGGCTTTCTACCCTGAAAATTGCAGACCACTACATGAAGCCGTTTTTGAGATGTGCATGATGAAAGAAACAGCAAAAAAATGGTAAATGTAGGATTGTTTGACATTCCATATCTCAAAGATGACAAAACGGATCCACACAAAATTTGGCATGTCAAGAAACCTACCCCTACAGATTATGCATCCTAGAGTTTGTGCACATCTGTTGAATGGTTCCAAAGTTATTAAGGTTCCAACATTCAGGTTTAACATTGAAGTTTGCACTCAACCCTAAATATGTATCTGCAGTAATTGCTATATATGCACACACATATATATACACAGCAATATATATGCATTTCATGTTTAGGCTACTAGTTGCTGTCATTATGCATGTATTTAAAAAAAAATTTGTTTTGTCAACTGTCTGCGTTGCATGGCCTGTGCAATAGAATTGCTTTGCTTAGTAGCCATCAAGCAATTCGAGTTCAGCGCATAACAGCAGTTTGATGTACTTTTACAGGTGAGAAGAAGGAGGTCAAAAAATGTAAACCTGATGCTGTGCCATCTGTCTTTCATCACTGTCCTGTGGACAGTGTCGTGCAAGACACTGAAAAATGTCGAAGGGTAAGTTCTGTATCCTCCATTCCTCTTTCAATGTCTACAGAAACACTGGCACTGTAATACTTCGAAGTACAGTCTGTGTAGCACTACATTTATAATTGGAGTATTATTTTGGGTGTGGGACATGTACCTGTACAATGCAACTTTTCACGGTGTGCTGCAGCACACCTTGAAATGCCAACTATTGTGGCCTACATCTGGGAAAACAAGAAAAGTACAGTGGGACATGTTTCGATGCTGTCTACAGATGCGCGGCTGTGACACCTTGCCATTGAAAGTCCCACACCATAAATGCTGCTGAACTGTGGAGAGGGCCTTGTGGAGGCACCACGAACCCCAATACAGCAACCAAGAGATTCACTACTGCCACCACAACATGCATACCATACCATTGCCCTGCATTGAATGGTGCCTCAGTGCAACTCGGAATTCAGAGCTGCAGCCCTGTCAGTGATCTCAGTGGGCATGCATTGCACCATATGGGAGTTTACATGCCCATTATGTCCCAGTTTACAATGATCACCCATATCAGTCAAAAGAGCAATACAATTCTTTTATATAAACTTTATATCCTCATCCCCCTTTTATCGCACACTGACGGGCTTATGAAAGAAACAAAGAAAGAATGCTGCCTGCTGTATAGAAAATACTTTCCGCACCCAATCACCTGCTCAACTTTGTCATTATATCACATTGTGTCCACCTCAATCCCACCTCGCCCACTTCCCAATGCAGTCTATGGATTTCTTTCCTTGGTGTGCTGCTGAACCCACCATCTCTATCCCTGATACCTTGGAGGTTGATTAAAATTTTTTCTCATGTTGCTGTTCCACAGCACACCTGTATACACTGCCACACCCCACCGAGCAGAGAGTTCCATCTGCCCACTCCCTTCCCCTTTCAGAAAACAAGCAGCCCAGCAGTAAAGCACTCCTGTGTCCAGCATGGCTGCCCACCAACTGACCTGTCGCTAACCGCATACTGTATGCAATATTTGCACAGTGAGTGACGCTTTATTCTGTGCTGTCAACCCCTGTCAGGATGAGTGTGATATATGCACATTATGCGGTCCTTGATACATCAGTGGTCAGACACTCAGGGTGGAGAGAGGGTGACCATGATGGTCACTGCCTTTGGTTCAGGATGTGGGTGTGGAGCAGGGTGGTGTCACTGTATCAGCTGTGCCTGTGTGGGTGGTGTGGTGCTGTACAGCTCCATGGAATACGTGTTACTCCACTTAGTTGCAATGGTAGATGGGAAGGGGGGAGTGCAGTACATCAGCAGGGAAATGTCTCCCTAGACAATGCATGTGATTGGGATGAAGATGACATGCGTATGGCACCAGTGCATATGATGACAATGCTGTGTGGGTGAGCACGTGAGGCAAGGGAGCAGCACCCACTGGGTAAGTCATACTCGTATATTGTGCAGGTTATGGTGTGGGTGGATGGACCACCAGCCACCAGTGAATAATAGTGTAATGTAAATAAAATCTTGTGGTGTGGGGGACACCGGATGCCATGTATATCTCATACGATGTTTATCGAGTGGTGATCCTGAAGGACACCACGTCGGCAAACATTGTTTATCACTGTGAAAACCCTGTTTTCCCAGGGTTACATATTGTTGAATTTGGCCTCATGTCTGCTGAGCTTCATACTGAGAATGTGACTTTAGATTATTACCAGAAAAGATGTAACACAGATTCACATTGTTCTACTTCCCCTTCATATACATTTCATCTTCTGTTTTTTTCCAGCTGTCTGCTCAAGATGGAGGTTATGTCATGACCTGCACTGAAATGTTGACTGCAGCTACTATATCATCAGTCAGTGAAGACACTGGCCCACAGTGAGTTGTTCACAGGTCTTGCATGTCAACCAGTGCCGCCACTGCGCAAGTGGCCCTTCGTACTGTCACATCAACTGTGGTGGACAAGTGCTTCATTGCAGTCCAATGTGAGGTCAAGACATGCGACTTTGCTTGTCAATGGCTGGAGACTACTGAAGGTATTATTAAAGACTACCCCATGCAAGACCACAACCCTCAATAATTTGCACTCTTACCGCAAGCAGAATTCTCCCCACACAGTCTCCTGCAGACTGCGTCTCACAAACTGACTTTACTTTTCAGCGGCCACCTAGACTTATATCAACCCCAATAAAGTTGTGCCGGCCCGGTGGCACTGATGATTGAGGTGCTGGATGCCACACCTCGCGCCATGCCAGTGACCCAGATTTGGAGACGGACTCGGGAAGCTGGGGATTGGCAGGGGAGGGAAAGGATGAAGCATCTGGAGGACTGCTCTCCTCTCCTCTTCTCTCCCTGGGGTGGGATCCAGGGATGCCCAGTGTCCTGGTGGCCCCTGATGGAGATCGGGGGTACTGCAGGTTCACTGGTTGACGCAAGGGGTGGAATGTGGCAGATGCCAGCAGGGTAGCCGTGTGCAGGCGTCATTGCACGCTGCACTCCTTGGGAGGAAAAACAAGTAGAAAACCCCCTCCCTCTGGGATATGTGAAGGCACCTCTGCCCCGAACCACACTCCAAACACCGGGCACTCTCCTCTCCATGCCTCACTCACTCAGCCTGGCACTGTACACTATAGATAGAGCGCTCTGGGTGGATAGGGGGTTCAGATCCAGGGGATATGTTGGGATGGAGCGAGGGAGAAGAAGAAGTGTCTCAAGTGGGAGGTAGAGCCTGGAGGACGGAGGATGCCGGAGAGAGTTCTTGGTGTGGGGGGGGGCAGAAACAGAGTTAAAAATAAATAAATAAAGTTCCTGAGTAACAGATCCGAGGCTAATAGTCAACATGTGTCATTGTTACCCTCTGACCATAGTGAGATCAAAGAGGATGACGACTCCTTGTTCACACTACCACGTGGAATCACTACTGAGTCCAAGCCCAGTGATGCAGAGGATCATGACAGCTTGATCTGCACTGGTAACATCGCAACAGAGGATAAATACATAGTCTTTCATGCACAACTCTTCCTTCTATTCAAACTGCTGGTTTGCAGCTGTGTGCCCTGCCTTTGATGAGAAGTCATGTGTCCATGGCACAATATTTCTGGTTGAGTTCTGTTTTTTGAAGTCTCATGCCTTTATTTGGAGGTCTCAACCGATGCTTAGTAGAATGAGTGCCAGAAATGCTGTCTGTAGTGATGCAGTCCTATTTACTGGAAATACCTACAGGTGCATTGCAGAGTTCCTACACTGTCTTCATTTCCCTTTTCTGTCAGAGTGCCAGTATCATCAACTGCAGAGGCTGTACTTATTTCCTGTGATGAGTCTTCATTGGATTGAGTGGCAGAAAAGCAATCTGCAAGTTCTTTTTTTTTTTTACTTGTCCCTTGGCCTGGGCCCTGGGGTACCTCCACCTTCCCCAGTATTCAGCTGGGTCCTGGTGTACATGTTGCTCTATGCCAGGGAGTTTTTCTTGTTTTTTCTCCCCTTTTTCTTGTGTGGTCCCAACCCCTAGAGGGCACCGGCGAGAAGGACATTCATCCAGACTTGGTCAAGCACCTAACAGCATCCCCCGTCCCCTGACTTGTGAGAGCCGTGTTCACCCCACCACCCATGCTTCCACCTGCGGTAGGACAGTGGGCACTAGCGATGTCCACAGTGTCTCCCCTCACTCCAGAGGAGGAGAGCATCCATTGGGGTGCTCTGTCCTCCTCCCTCTGGCCGACCCCCGATGACCCAGGCCCGTTGCCAAACCCGAGCCGCGTGGCGCAAGGCATGGCGTCCAGCGCCGCAACCCTCAGTGCCACTGGGCCATCCTGTAATCTGCAAATTCTGATAGGCAAGTGACTGACAGTCATCGGTGATGGGCACTGTGACTCCCCCGGCACAGTGCAAAGTACTGCACGCATACTTTGATAGACATGGAGTCCAACCTCATTCTGCAATGTGAGCTGCTACAGGTGACAGAGGTGGCAAATTCCAATGCCATCGAGAAGGAAGCCTTCATTAGAGCAATTCAAAAGTTATCCGAGATTGGTGTCAACCTCGGTACCATCGTGACAGATCGGCAGCCTCAGATTGTGGCACTGATGTCCAGGGGAACAGTGTTCCCTGGTGTCAGTCATCAATTTGATGTATGGCACATCACAAAGTCCATCATAAAGAAAGTAGCTGCAAAAGGAAAATAGCAGCAGTGCCAAGATCTTTTTCCTTGGACTTGCTCCATCATCAGCCACTTCTGGTGGTCTGCATCCACTTGTGGCAATGCCACCCTTCTACGGGAAAAGTTGATGTCAGTGTTGGGGCACACCACCAACACACATACTTGATTGGTCTTCCGTTCCTGCGAGCATGAAGCCCTTGACACTACAGCAGATAGAGAGACTCGCTGGCTTGAAAGAGGAACACCTGTGCATGATGCCTTGAAGTCCATTGTCATGGATACAAGACTTCTGAACTATATGACAAAAGTAACAGAATTCTGTCACATGGGTCAGTTAGACGTTTTTCATTCCCTACTTAACAAATACTGTCGTAAACAACAGCGCTTCTCAAACCCTGACATGCTTGTGCGGACCCAGCTTGTGATCCTTGATTTCTCTGAGAACTGCAATCATCCTCAAGCAAAAAGCATGACTGGACCAAACAAAGGCACCACGAAGCACGTGTTTGTGTTTTCCAAGCAGACCAAGCAGTGGATTTCTAGGCCAGTGTATGATAAGAAAAGCTCTAGCTTTCTTGAGCAGATGATAATGGTGGATGAGGTCAGAATGATGACCTATGAGTTACTCGATGTTCCTGTCATTACAAGACCAGCACTGCTTCAGAACATTGCTCCAATACCATGTCCAGAGAAAGAGGACTTGCTGAAGAAGCATTACTACCGCTTTATTAAATAAATGGTTCTGGGTACCATGATCACTGGTATAGCTACTGGGTGCACACATGCCTACAATGTGTGCTACAGATAAGTTATCCATTACCTGGTTTTGCCTATCGGTGCCGACACCTGCCAAGAGGTATCGAGAGGTACAGCCTCCCTGCTGAGCATTACATAAGGGTCAGCAAGCAGTAGCAGTTTCTACTGGTAGTTAATACGGTATTGTACCCCTTGTTTTGCAGCACCTAGATGTGCTTCTGTGTTCTTCCACCAGGTGGCCACCATCACTCACTATCACTGTAATCAATTATCGCCATCTCCCATGATTTGTTCCAGCCCATACACCTGCAGATGGTGCCCTACCTTACATAAAAAACATGTTTTTAAATCAAGGATGGAAATGAGAAAGGAAAAGTGTGGCCTACTGGGATTCGAACCTCAGATCTCTGGTATGCCGTTCCAGTGCTCTAACCATTAAGCTACAGGCTCACTGGGCAAAGCGTCTGAGGAATTTCCTAACAGCCACACACACTCCTTTCTCTAGTGTTGCGCAATTATGCAACTAGGAACCAATGTTAGAAATACCACTTTCTCTCAGTGCAGTTTAACCCCTGCAAGGTATACATATTTTTAAATCAAGGATGGAAATGAGAAAGGAAAAGTGTGGCCTACTAGGATTTGAACCTCAGACCTATGGTATGCTATTCCAGCACTCTAACCATTAAGCTACAGGCTCACTGGTCAAAGTGCCTGAGGAATTTCCTTACAGCCTCACACACTGCTTTCTCTAGTGATCACATTAACAACCTGAAAAGCTGAATATGTTTGGCAGACAATGTTTAAATCAGTCAGTGTGTCTAAATGGCACCCTACATTAAAAGGAACTAATAAACACTTTGTGAAATATGAGTAGCAGTGATATTGATTAAATAAAACCAATATTTCCACAGCACAGACTCTCATAAACATCATAAGATGTTTTCAGACTAGAATCTGTAAATCTGAAATCGCGACAGTACTGTCCCCAGCATTTTTTCCCATATGCAGTACATGTTAAGGTGTTCCAATTATTGTATTAAAATGCAGTAGCTGTGCCTTTATTTCCAGATTTGTATTAATTTGCTAGCTCCTCAATTTCTTTTTGTCGAGCAGTGGTAGTGGTAATTTTGACTCCGTGGGTGTTGGCAGTGCGTTTCGTACAGCTGATGTGTTATGATGCAACAAATCTAAAAAATGATATAATCACACAATGAACAAATGTAACAAATGATACAAATTTACAGTGATACAAAGTACAAATGATACAATGATACAAATGAGTACATGTCTCCGAAGTATTTGACAGAATCAATGTGTTACAGGCTCCTGTTATATAAGGGCGCTTTATCAACAGCAGACATTGGTCTTCCTGCTCAGTCATCATCAGTTGTCATGTAATAATCCCTAGCACCAGTTGTTTTGAGCTGGCAGTGTAGTGCAGGGGACAAGGTGCCTAACCTTGAGCAATTTGGTCCTTTCAAACAGTGGTTTGATTCCCAAATCCACCCATTCATAAATTTTACTTACTGTATGCAATAGCACCTGGTTGTAGTCCAACAGAATTGCTAGTGTATTTAGCCTTTTCTACTTAATTTGTTACCCCTCTCTTACACCTCTGACCTTTTCCATCTATTTTTAAATTTATCCATGGCGCCCTTAAATTTGTAGATGTGCAGTATAATTATATAACAGCCGACTGTTCACTATCTGCAGTATATTTATTCCCTACTGATTGCCCCAATTGTATAATTATTAATAAATAATACTTTACCTTTTTGGCATCCAAACTCTCCATCCCAATGCTAAAGACATCAGCATTCATCTGGATGGTATTAGCCAGGATAGGGAACCAGGACGCCGGTATAGTTTCATGCCATTTGTAGGGGTTACCTGTCTGAACAGATAAAGATTAATGGGTCCAAATTGGAAGTTCATTTTCATGTTTTTTTTTTTAAACTTAGTTTTTATTCAGGTTTTCCACTGGGTTCAGTACATCATAAATTAGTCAAAAAACTTACAGTAATTGTGTTTCTTTTTATATGCTGCAGTATTGTGTGGAGGACATGTACAGTTCACCCAGTTTCTTTATTGCTTTATTCATGCTGAGATCCTTTTTTTTTAAGTGTCCTTCATTTTGTAAAGCTGCATCTAGAAAGCCACACAGTACTACTGTAATTGTCATACAGCATGTCCAAGTATTGTTAAACCAGGATCAAATCACAAGTTGCAGAAAAAGCCACTTCAATCAGACAGTGACATAATAAATTTTTAGGTGACTCCCCTCATACAAGTGAATAGACTCCAATCCAGTCCTCACTTTCTGTCAACTACTATCCTTAATGTGGAAGTCCTTGTCGTGGTGTCATTACTCCCTCACGGCTCCCAAGCCCCCAACCCCACCCACTGCCAGGTATCACAGAAGTCTAATGTGTCTGGAATACTTGTTTAACACTATGTTTTGATGCCTAATACACCTCTCTGCTACAAGTAAAAGTTCTCTGTTCTTTGCGTTTTGTGTACCGTACATCAGTTCCCTACTGATTGCCCCAACTGTATAGTTATCAATAAATCATACTTTATCTTTGCAGCATCCAAACTCTCCACCCAAGGCTAGAGACAACAGCATTCATCAGGATGGTATTAGCCGGGATAGGGAACCAGGATGCCGGTATAGTTTTATGCCATTTGTATGGGCTACCTGTCTGAACAGACATTGTATAGATTGATGGGCCCAAATTGAAAGTAAATGTTTCTGTTTTTTAAAACTTAGCTATTATTCAGGTTTTCCACAGTGTCCAGTACATCATAAATTAGTCACCAACTTAATTGTTAAATGTAAAAATGTGAAATGAAAAAGAAGGTGCTGCTTCAGCTCGTGGTCTGTCTAAAACAAAGGCAACTATAATATTTAATTCACAAACACAATATAAAATAGCATTGTAATCAACATTCTGCACTACACAATAGTTATACTCCATGAATTATCTACACAAAAAAATTAATGAATAGATGTGTCAAAACATACTGTTAAACAAGTATTCCAGACATTAGACTTCCACAATACCAGGTGGTGGGTGGGGGCACAATGACACCAAGACAAGGACAGAAATACACTGCTCTGCTACAAGTGAAAATTCTCAATACTCTGGAAAGTAAATCTGATGAATTGCAGCCTGAAAATGGGCACAGGTAACAAATAATAGTACATGTCTTCAAAATATTTGGCAGAATCTGTGTGTTACAGGCTCCTGTCATACAAGGGCACTTTATCAACAGGTGGGCTCCCAGTACCCCAGACCGACCCTGGATAGCGGTCTCCCTTCACCTACTACTTAACTCTGTGATTATACACAGATCTGAGATGCACCGTTTACCTAACCCTGTTAAACACCATGAAACGTCCTTGCACCAATGCCCCCCTTTCTACTGCATGAGGTGTCATTTTTTTTTTAACCCTAATGCAGCCAACAAGCACTTTTAGTCTCAGAAAGGGCTAGGGGCAATTGTCTAACAAAGATATTCACTCTAAGCATACTCTTGGTTCCATCCGTGATCTTGGGACACTGCACAGTTAATTGGCTTGTTCAAAAATGTGGGATGCTGTAGACAAACCCAGGTTTGCATGTTTGTTGCTGATAGTCATAAACCATATGACTATATTGCCTAAAATCCATTTATTTATTACAACAGACAAGCTCTTTTCTATCATTTTCTTTTTAGTTATGTCTTATACATACCCTATTTCTCTCTATACTTCAGTCTGAATTTTGTAAACAAAAGATCAGTCTCTCTTTCCAGATTACTGTACTTAACATGATTGATCAAAGATCAGAGTTGCCTGTTTTACATGGCACTGCTCAGCACCACTAAACACTTGTACAACCCAGTTCCCATTCCTACTGCTTTAGGTGACATTATTTTTAAATTTTAGTACAGTACATAATAACATTCAGTCACTGAGGTGGTTTACGGGTTGATTGTCTAACAAAGAATGGCACACTAAGTTTAATCTTGGTTCCATCAGGGATCAGTGAGCACCGCAAAGATAACTGACTTTCTTGAGTTTACACATTATGTAAGTCTGTGCTGTTGTAGACAAACCATGGTCTGCAGGTTAGCTGCTCACAGTCATCGCCCACAGGGTTGTATAACATATTATTTATTTATTTATATATGGTTGCAAAGTTATTCTTTTTTTATATTTATCTTGTGTACACTGTTTCTTTCTGTATATCATACTGCAGTCTGTAAAAACAATGTCGGTATCCAGTTCCAGATTAATTATCATCATGAATGATCACAGAATGGAGTTTTCTGTTTTACATGGCTCTGTTCATCACAGCTAAATGCCCATGCATCCCATTTCCTATTTCTACTGCTGTTGGTTACATTTGTTTTTTTCTTATTTTATTTAATTCCTAATGCAGCCCACAAGCACATTTAGTCTCAGAAAGAGGTAGTGGTGATTGTCTAACAAAGCTATTCACTCTAAGCGTACTCTTGGTTCCATCCGTGATCTCGGAGTACTGTGCAGTTAATTGATTTGTTCAAGTTTAGACAGTATGCAAGTGTGGGATGTTGTAGACGAACCCAGGTTTGCATGTTTGCTGCTAATAGTCCTAAACCACAGGGCTATATTTCCTGAAATCTGTTTATTTCTACATGGAAGTTCTTGTTTTATCATTTTTACCCTGTTTATCTCTGTAATTCAATCTGAATTCTGTAAAAAAAAAAATCAGCCCCCATTTCCAGATCACTTATCACAATGAACGATCAAAGATCGGAGTTGCATGGTTAACATGGCACTCTTCATCACTGCTAAATGCTCATACAATCCAGGTGCATTACTTTTTACTTCTTTGAATTGAATCTAAGCTGCCATACTTTTGACCATTCCCCCAACCTTGCCAAATTATACATAGATACATAGACAGTGTCGGCAGATAAGGGCCTATGGCCCACCCAGTCTGCCCATTTAAGTTTGTAAGTTCGGTTTATGTTTTCCAAGAAGTCTGTTGCCCCTTACCCCTGACCTCCAGAATTCCTTTATGTCTATCCCATGCATTCTTAAATCCGTGATTGTTTCAGCCCCCACCACTTCCTCTGGCAGGGTGTTCCACTTGTCCACCACCCGTTCTGTGAAGAAATTCTTCCTCACGTTTCCTCTGAATCATCCTCCTCCAACTTCATCCCATGCCCTCTAGTCCTGGAACATCTTTTTCGCTTAAAATAGTGCATTCCTGCACCCTGTTCCTCCTATGAGATACTTGTATGTCTCTATCATATCCCTCTCTACCTCCTCTCCTCCAGGGAGTATATGTTCAGTGCCTTTAACCTGTCCTCATGGGACTTGTGATGCAATCATGCACCATCTTTGTTGCCCTCCTCTGAACCTTCTCTACCCTGTCTATGACTACGTAGGTAAGGTCTCCAGAACTACAGTGTGCTCAGGTGCGACCTCACTAGTGTCTTGTGTGGTGGAATTATGACCTCCGTTTTCCTGCTGGTGATGCTCCTGCCTATGCATCCCAGCATCCTATTTGCTTTACCTTCTGCCTTGTCACACTGTTTCCCTGCCTTGAGGTCATCAGAGATGATAACCCCAAGATCCCTTTCCTGCTTGGTGCATGCTATATCCTCACCCCCAACTGATATATTGTGCCAGGTTTTGTGCCCCATATGCATTATCTTGCACTTCCTTGCATTGAATTTCAACTGCCAAACCCTGACCATTCTTCAAGTTTCTGCAGGTCCCTTCTCATTCTGTCTATACCCTCTGGTGTGTCTACTCTGTTACAGAGCTTTGTGTCATCAGCAAACAGTGAAATTCTGCCTTCTAGGTCCCATGAATGTCACTGATGAAGATATTGAATAGTACCGGTCCCAGCACTGATCCCTGTGGTACCCACTGGTCACTCTTCCCTCTGTGGAGTGACAGCCATTTACCACCACCCTCTGTGTCCTGCTGCCCAGCCAGTTACCTACCCACTGCACTACTGTCCTGCCCACACCCATATTCCCCAGTTTGTGCAATAGTCTTCATGTGGCACAGTGTCAAAGGCCTTGCTGAAGTCCAGATAGGCCATGTCCACTGCTCTCCCTGATCCACCTCCTAGTCACCCAGTCAAAAATTCAATGAGGTTGGTCTGACATGACCTTCCCTGGTGAAACCATGCTGCCTTGGGTCCTGTAGTCCATTGACAACCAGATGTTCCACCAATCTCTCCTTCAGTAGTGCTTCCGTGATCTTCCCCACTACCGAGGTGAGGCTGACTGGTCTGTAGTTCTCCACTTCCTCTTTGTTCCCACTTTTGTATAAGGGGACTACATCTGCTATCCTTCAGTCTTTGGGTACCTCCCCTGTTTCTAGTGATCGGCTAAACAGGATAGCAAGAGGTTCAGCCACCACCTCTCTTAGTTCTTTAAGGACCCTGGGGTGCACACCATCTGACCCCATTGCTTTATCAACTCTTATTACTTCCAGTTCCTTCAGGACCCTTTCTCGTGTAAAGGGACTTGTGTCCATTTCTGCACCATTCTCACCCCTTGTACTCCGTTCAGACCCATTACCCTCCTCTTCCTCAGTAAAGACTGAGCAGAAATACCTGTTCAATATGTCAGCTTTACTGTTGTCATCCTCCACACAGCCCCCATCTTCCCCCTTCAGTCTCACTATCCCTCCCTTTGCCTTTCTTTTTCCTTATGTACCTGTAAAGGTTTTGTCCCTCTTCCCACTGATTTTGCAATGTGTTCTTCTGTCTGAGCTTTGGCTTCCCTTACTGACCTCCCTGCCTCCCTTTGCTTCTCCTGGTACTTCTCCCTATCCCCTTCTGCCTGTGTCTTTTTGTATTGCCTAAATGCAATCTTTTTGGCTTTCACTTTCTTTGCTACCTCTTTGGAAAACCATAATGGTTTCATCTTCATTTTCCTCTTGCTAACCTGCTTAATACATAATTCTGTTGCTCTTGTAATCCCCATTTTAAATACTTCCCACTGTTCCTCAACCCCTGATTCCTGCCCCATTCCCCTTAATGCCTCTTTCAAGTATCTCCCCATTTTCCCAAAGTTTGCCCCCCTAAAATCCAGGATACGTGTTTTTGTGTGGTTTGGTTCTGCTCTTTCTGTGATTTCAAACCACAGTGACTGGTGGTCACTGTTCCCCAGGTGCTCCCCACTCTTACCCCCATCACACTGTCCCTGTTTGTGAGCACAAGGTCCAGTATTGCCTTCTGCCAAGTTGGTTCCATGACCAGTTGCTTGAGGAAGGCACCCTGAAGGGAGTCCAGGATAAATCTGCTCCTAGTTGATGCTGCTGCTGGGATGCTCCAGTCCATGTCTGGAATATTGAAGTCTCCAACCAGTACTACCTCACCCTTGTCTGCCATCCTCTGGATGGCAAGCATCAGCTCCCTATCTGTTTCTTCCTCCTGGGCTGGTGGTCTATAGACCACACCTGTGCGGATGGCTGGCCCCATTTTTTCTTTCCAGCTTATCCCACAGTATCTCTCCCCCATTTTGTTCCTCCTAGATCTCTGTGGCCCTTATGTCATCCCTTCTCATCCTCTCCATCCCCCCCCCTTGTTTATCAACCCTGTTGCAGATTTTTGTGCAGGCTGCAAAGAGGCATACTTTTCTATCCAGTCCCTCCACAATTGCACCCCGCTAGTAACACCCCCACTTTCTTCTGAGTGAATTCCATTTATATTACCTTCTGCGTCCTAATGTCTAGACAATTATTGACCCAGGCTACCACCCTGTGACCCACTCCCAGGCTGGCTAACTTGTTTATTAATCTTTTGTGTGTGACTGTACCAAATGCCTTGATAAAGTCTAGGTAGGCCATGACCACAGTCCCTCCCTGGTCTACTTACTTTTAGCTTAATATAATAACTTTTACAGCATATCATTTTTTATTTTATTTTTTATTAATTTTTTAGTTATCATGAACAGTAACAGCATATCAGTACAAGTTGCAATCCTATACAAATTAAAAGACAAGCAAAGTGAGAACATTATTTTATACGTGAGCATGTTAACACGAACCAAATGTCTAAAGGTTGAGACAGAATCAAGCAGATGAGCATGACAAGTTGTTAAAGCTAAGCATACTATGTTTATTATTTCCTGTCATGCTAAGTACAAATATTTATAACATGGTTCAAGTTGTTTTATTAGTTTAATTAGTTTGAAAGGCAGGGATAACATCCACTCAACTACATAAGAACAAACCATACGATATCGACATGGCTGAAATAGAAGTGGATTAGGTTTATCTAGTCACACTAGAGGAGCATTATTCAAAGAATCATGCCTGCATCGCAAAACATTAGGCTGCAGTAAAGTTCTTCACCTTTAAAAAATTATGACTAATTTATTGATTGGTATACACACAGCATGCACCAACCAAAGGGTGGATGTGAACATGCTGGAGAAAAGTTTTATTAAAAGATATATGAAGGCAAAATGAGTACGTTTATTCCATATTAAAAAAACTGATTCAGTAAAGAGCGATGAATCAAATTTTCTTACTAGGGATCTCATTGAGCTGTGGGATTAGTATTAAGGCATTTAGAACAATGAGTGGTGGAAAATACTGCATGCATTACATAAAGTGGTATCTAGGAATTGTAGTGTTGTTTTTTGTTTTTTTTTTACCACCGTGTATCATTATCAATTACTGACCAATAGCATTCATCCAAACTACTCAGTGGGGACAGTAAATCAATCACATGTGCAAAAACCAATGGGCGTGTAGGTGGTGCAGAACCCCACCTTTGACTATAAATATTCAAAATGTCCCCCGGAGTTCAGATAAAGTAGATGGCAAAAACACAAGTGCATCAGTAATCAGGTATGCACTGTCCTTTAATTAACATTTTTAAATACCAAAGCTAGTAGGCTCCCACCCCCAAATGTAAACCCCCTGCAACAACTACCATGAAACTGCATTTTCATTACAAAGTCATGTAGCGGTGACTTATTCTATTGATATTACTATCTGCCTCACCTGGCGACTATGCAGAAATCTAATATAGGTTGCTATGGGTCAGTGTGCATGAAGAAGTACTGAATCCAGTATTGCTGTCACACCCACACACATCTTTAAGGTGCTGAGGGGATGCTTTGGAGAGGGAGCAGATGATTGCAGTAATCTGTTAGCTTCCGTAATTGGAACTAATTCAGAAAAATGTGTATGGTTTTATAAGTACCTCTTTATTATAGAGAAATAGGATACTTTATGTGAACCAACCAAGAGTTACGTGAACCTTTTGTCCAATGTTTTTTTTTTCTGTTTGGTGGGGGGAGGGAGGGCTTGGGTCTAGTGATGCCAGTTACGACAGTCTTTCTAATGAGAGTCATGGCTGATTTTAGTATTTGGAAAAGCATGCTTTTTTCACATGACAGCAACTTTTCATCATTTGTGTATTTTTTTATTGTTTTTTTATTTTAATATTAAATAACAGTGAGTGTACTGGAACCCTATTTGTAGTCTTGATGATTAAGAAGTTGTTTTAGTTCTTGCATCACTGTTGTTTAGGGCAGATACCTGCCATTGAACTGTAAGCTACTCTGTTACCATGTTACACTGTGCCTACTGTGGCTGGCACAGGCCATTAGGTAAACAAACAAACAACAAAACAAAAACCGTGACATAGTGGAATCTCAAGACGTGATCTATAAATAAGATAAGAACAGGTAGGCAAAGTAATTTGAATGAGTGCAATTTACATTGCACTGTACATGAACTCCAATATCTAGAACTCCAAATAATGCACCATGAAACATATAACTATTCTGATGTGCAACAACATATGCATGCATAAAAACACACACACACACACATACACAAAATTCTATCATTTTATTTGTGTCCGAGTCCCCGTACTGTAAATTTACCCTGCAACACATAACGTTATAAGTGCAGGACAGACATGTAGGGAAACATTTTGTCCACACATATGCTAGTTAAAAATATGTAACTAATCACATAGTTAAGAATGAGGATTAATGAAACTGTACCTAGCAGTCCCTAAAATATCTGCTTACAGTATGTGTGCTCCTATATCAGGGTTACGAAGGACATAGCACATGCCAGAATTGTGAACTGACAGTGTAAAAGACCAAAAAGAATATCACTGAAGACATTGCTGGTATTTGCATTTTTTTCACAGTGCATGCTTTGCAAATTCAACCCCCCCCCAAAAAAAGTGTAATATGTGAGTCATCAGAGAAACTATGTGTGTGTGTGTGTGTGGGGGGGGATAGAGCGGACAGCACTCATCTGCAAAACAGAGACTGAAACTGTGTCAGTATTCCCTAGTATAACTCATCATGTGTGCTCCTATATCGGGGTTAGGAAGGAGATCACAGATAGCACTATTTTAATGAACCCAGAATTATGAACTGGCAGTGTAAAAGCCCAAAGAGACTGTCATGCAAAACATTGCGTTACTTGCGTTATTACAAACTGCATGCTCAACAAACTGAAAAAATAATAAAAAACATGTGAAAGGTGTGATTCAATGGGGAAGGGGGGACCTTATAAGCACAACCGATGGTTTAGAATAGGGATTAATGAAACTGTAGTCAACTGTCCATAGAATATCTCCTCATGTGTGCTGCTATAGTAGGGTTAGGAACCAGACAGTGGGGGGCGAAGCAGTATTCAGTAAAACAGTAATTTTTTTTCTTCTTTACGTTTGAAGACACCAGTACTGCTTGGCAGAAGACACCAGGAGAAAGGACTGCTGTGTGACTTGAACTTCTCTGCTGGGACTAAAGTAGAAGAACTCTGGTATTTGGACCTTTAATTTAGGGTAAAAAAACTAACATACAAAACAAACAAAAAAAAAAAAGTGTGTGTTTGGGTTAACTGAACTGAATGGGTAACTGAAAAGTCATCTAGGTATAAATCTCAGGTGACTGAAAGGACTTAACTGCTGTGAGGCATACCTCTCAACTGTCCCTGATTTTCAGGGACGTCCCTGATTTAGCCTTAAAGTTTTCCTCTGTCCCTCGTAAAATTTGCATTTTTATGACAGAACAATGGGGATTAAAATCACTAAATAATGTCAAACATTAAAGTTATAGACTTGTTCTTCTTCAGAAAATGCATCTTTGCACACATCCATTTAGTCTATCAGCTTTCTGAGTGAATAGTACCTATTTTCAAGATGTGTCCCTGATTTGGGGTCTTTGTCCCTGATTTTTTTAAACCTTGTCCCTGATTCAAGAGGCAAGAGGTTGAGAGGTATGATGTGAGGTTTAAATTACTTGTAGAAAGATCTGGTAAGCAGGGGGAGTGGCTTAGCTAGAAGGAAGTTACATTTAAAGACTGCCTTAGAAAGTTTCTGCTAATAGCTTGGCAGAAGACACCAGGAGAAAGGACTGCTGTGTGACTGAACTTCTCTACTGGGACTATATTGCCCTCCTTCCCTCCACCCAAAGCTAGTTCTATTTTTATAGGCACTGGATTTGACTGACAACAGGAACTTTCTGTTTGGGAGCAGGAAGTGAGTGATCACAGAACCACCAAAGACCCACCATCCTAGAAGGGGAAGAGTAGCTCTCCGGACCCCTCTAGCTGCTGGAGGTCTGCCTCTGAGCAAGTAAGTGGTCTACTGAGAAATATAGGATATTCAAACAACATGAAGTCTTGCTATATTATGACAATTGCAGTGTGATCCAATCTTGGAACTGCCCCGGAGGTGAAATAGTTAACTTTCCATGCAAGCATGGAATTCTGAGCGCGAGCTCGGTTAGAAAGCACTGTCTGCTGATCTTCAAACATAAACTGTCAGATTCTTTACTCCGCCTCACTGAACAGTTGCTCCGGAGATTTCTCCTTCTGCTCGGTTCATTTTGTCAGTTTAAAAGTATTATTTTTTCGGTTTTCGACTGAAATTATACTGCAACCTATGTTCCCTCTAAGGTGTGCTCACGTGCGCCCGCACAGCAGTCAGTAATGACCCACACATGGCTTCAGTAGTAGCGCACAAAGCAGCTGACAAGGATCCTCATGTTCATGAAGTAGTGACTAGTCATCACTCAGATTTAAGACTCAGACAGCAGGACATGAAAGTGAATGGGAAAGAAATATTCTATGCCCACCCCGAGGCCACAACCCATTAACTTTACCAAGCCAGACATCTCACTCTTGCTCCACTTATTGAACAATGGAACTGATCAGCAAAATTCCAACCAATCGGCATTGCAGTTACAGCAATGTTTTCAGCTTGACACCTCTTTTCAGTAAGACAATACTTAATAATGAACAGTATTCCCCTGCTGCTCACAGAAATGGCATGTTTTATTTGTTTTGTAGATTCCCCCCAACAAAGCAATGCGAGAGATTCTCTGACATAGGGTGTATGTTATATTATTTCAGTTTTAAATTTCACAATTTTAGTGTAATCTGCCTCCTCCCCAAGCAGCTTCTCACATACAAAATGTGTTTATAATGGATTTAAAGCCTCACCATTGAAAGTGTGTTAATTTTTTTTCAGTACAAGAAAATGGGAAAATTATAGTTTATGTTTACAATAAAAGCATCAAAGCAACCTACTGTCTGTTTGTGTAATTTTTGTATGTATTTGTTGGGGCTGGGATGGGAATAACCTTCTCAATTAGCAGGCTGAGACACTGACTGTACATATGTCTAGAGAGATGAGATTACGCTTTCTTTAAAACAGGGTCTCACATTATATATACATTTGAGATTCAATGAATCAGTGCTTGTAAAGGTTACCCATGTTGGCTACATGGGGATATAATTCTAAAATGGACAACAAGAAATAGCAGTGCAAAACATTTCCTTTTCATTTAATTTCATAAATTCAGACTCGCTTAGTATGAATCCAGAACGGAAGAAATACAGTCTCCTAAATGCATCTCCTCTTTCATATCACACTGACTCACTCACTACATTGCAAAAATACATTTAAAACCCCACTGAGCTTGACAATACCCAACATAGTCATTGTTAACTATACCTAGGTAAATGGCATCACATACAATTATGCATGCATCCATCAAAGATCCCATTGCTAAGTACTGCTTTAAGAAGCTGTCCAACCCTGAATACCACATTGCCATAACAGTATTAAATGTTGTACTTTGGAGTTAGCAGAGTTGTCTAAGATGTTTCAGAAAGTGGTCTAACAGTTGAAGCTGTACAGATTGCTAGGACAAAAATAAAAAAAAGATCAAACCCAGTACCTGGGTGAAACTGTCTACTAGAGCCACCAATAAAACTGCTTTTGGCTAATTAAGCTGAAGTACACAACAGGATGTTGCAATTCATTGGCCGCTTATGTGACCATCTGGACAGCCGAGTTCCTTCAGGTGAACTTTCTGACTGATCTGCCTTTGATTTTCAGCAATGCCACATTGCAGCTTTGAGTCTGGCTTATTAAATATTGAGAGACTGTACAGCAAATATCAGGACTATTTATTTTCATCAGTGGACCAGGCAAAATTGTTAGCCAGTACAATGACTTCAGATTTATAGTTGCTGAAAAAATAAAGGAGGATCATTAAGATTATTTACTGACATGATCCACTTTGCTTTGACTAACGTGCAGTACAGCATGGTGGCCAAACTTATTAATGTATGTGCTACATTCCAAGTTAAGCGTGAAACTATCATGTATAGAGATTCCTACACAGTCTTAGCCTTCCCAGAAGACAGTCTCCATAGGAAGGTGCAGAGTAGAAGGCTACAACAACACAGAGAAAATCTTGGGAGTGATAGAGGATCATGTACTGAAGCAGAGAAGTATGGCTGAGTAGGTCCATAATTATCTTTGGGTGGAAGGTTTCACTCAAGCATTCTCATAGGAAAGTTAGGAAGATTTGTTCTGCTCTTGGAAACAGCATTAGGATTTTATATCTCCAGAAACATGGTGGAGTCCATGAAGTTATATGGAGATCCTCGCCCATAACACAGATTGATATTACATTTAAAAATCCTCATACAGCTAGCAGCTTGCTTTCTCTGGCCAGCAAGCAGGATTGTTTGGGAATGCATTTAGTTAACATGTTAGATTTGGGTGAAGTCTTTTCATGGTTTAAACAGACTAAGGATAGTCCAGAATCAATCTTAGAGGCAGATAACCCTCTGATTGACTTTGGAAACCTAATTGACCCTAATACCTACTCGCTGCTGACACTTATTGATTAAGCCTGTAGATAATATCAAACAAATGAACTCTGAATTGCAGCTGAATTTGGAAAAGGGAGCTGGGGATCAAGATGTGGATTCCCTTTCTATACTTTTCATGGAATACTGCGGGCATCCATCTTAAAATAATTATTTATTTATTTATTTATTTATTTAGTTGTTTAACCAGGTATAGCACACCATTAACAATTAACCATGAAGTAGTGAGATTTATGGATAATTTTGATATTATTGGACTGCAAGAAACATGGTGTACAGAAAATGTAACTCCCTAATTGGCTGGATAGTCTGTCTTTACTCTGCCAGCAGCTAAAGATAAAAAGTTTGGAAGGTTTAAAGGGGTATTTCCTTTTTATCAAAACTTTGCTAAATTTTCAGATCACTAACATTTCTACTAAGTCAGAGGTATTTTGGCTCTAATGATTAGCAAGGGACAAGGAAGATCATTCTCTGCAATATATACTTTCCCTCGTAATAGAGCTACTGATCCCTTGACCTTTTCATACAGGATCTGAAAATGGCACTTGATGAATTGTCAGATAATTATTTTGGGAGACTTTATTGCCAGAATTCCTTCTCATTTCTTGGAGAATGTATATTGAGATATGATCCATACAATATCAATAATTAATCAAATATCCATATACTAGGACTGCTCAGGATCTAAAATTGAACCTCAGAGGTATGGAATTGCTAGCAGGCTTGGCCAGTATAAATTTCTGTATTTTAAATGGGAGAACTCAGGGAGATCTAGTTGGATCCTTAACGTATTGAGAACCTACTGGCTCTTCAACCCCTGATCAGGTTTGGACCAATTTGGAAGCAATAAAGCTGATCTAAAAGTTAGAGGCCATGGCTAGATTGGAATCAGCACACTCTGCTATTGTAATTAACATCAAATGCCCTTTTGGAACTTTAGGGAGTGAGGCACAACAGGAAGAGAGTCTGGAAGTCATAAACAATAGAAGGATTGGATGGGAGCAGATTTAGCAAGCTAATTTCAAAGAAATTATTAGTACAGGAGTCTTAGGTGATATTCACAAGTTGGTCCTGGACAAAAGTAAGGCCTTTAATATTTTGGAGAACTGGGAAACTATTCAATCTTTACTTGGACCTAGATATAAAACAATGTACCATCCTAGGTCCCTTTATAAAAAGTCTTAGTTTAATTTGGTATGCCTACAGGCAAAAAAAAAGTTTGGAGGAAAATTAAGACAGCATAAGAAGAAAAGAAATAAGTCTGCAGCAGATTTTAAATTGCTAAAGACTGAAAGAGAAAATTATAGGAAAATTATTGAATGGGAGGGCATAAACATACTCAGGACATTGAGAAAAACTGAGGCAGGCTGTTTTGGATAGGGATGGAAGATTTTCAAATATTGTTGCCGGGGATATAATAGATATGCCGATAGAATTGAAGCATATATTACACCTGAAGTTTGGGCATCTCATTTCTCAAGCTCTGTTATTCTCATGAAGAGCAGGAGACACCTGATCTTTCAAAATACAGGAGGATTAAATTTTCCAAGACCTGTTTTGATCCAAGAAGCGAAATCCGGATGGCACTGATTGGCCTTAAGGCAAATAAAGCACCAGGGCCTGATGAGATCCTAGGTAATCTCTATAAGGTTTTACCAACTGATGGATTCCTTTTCTTCTTTTGCTGTTTAATGGCCTGGTTCAGGGGTACTCTTACCCTGCCAGTTGGGCAGGTAGTGTTATCTTCGAATTTTTTAAAAGAGGATCCGAATGACCCAAGGATGTATAGGTCTATTAGTTTGATAGATGTTTACAGAAGATTTTCTCTAGGATAATTTGGGCAGATTGCTGTCGTGGGTCAAGGAGAACTCAGTATTGAATGAGGCACAGAATGGTTTCGGAAGGACTGTTTTACAGTACAACACTATAATGTGCGTCAGCACTGATCTGAAGTATACTAAAGTGAGAAAAAAGATTATATTGCTGTTTGTAGACTTCTTCTCTGACCTGCGACAGCATTAGCAGAAAATCCTTTGGGCTACATTAAGGATCTGAAGTTGAGGCCCTTCTTGATGTTATTAATAGACTCTATGGAAATATATGGGCAAGGGTCCAGTATAGTCAATATGGTCATCTAATTGATAGATTTGAGACAAATGTGGAGGGCAAACAGGGGTTTATTTGGTCCCACTCTATCTAACATCTACATTAATACAGTCTTGGATCAGCTAGGTAACCTAGATAACCCAATTTTCATACTCCAAAATTAATGATCAAAAGTTGAATGTTTAGCAAACAATTTACTCTTGCTCTTTACTTCAGTCCTAGGTCTTAAAGAAAATTGGCTCACTTTGAATCTCTCTGTTCTCAAGGGGACTAAAAGTTAATCTTGGCAAGACCAACATTGTACTTTTGGCTCTCAAACCAAGAATACGGTAAGCTTTAGGCTAAACTGTAACTATAGACACTGTTAAGTGTCACGACTATTTAGGTGCCTGTTTTGCCTATAGCCTATCTTGGACCAAACATTTGGAGGCTATTCAATTTAAAATAGGATCTTCTGTTAATGCCGTAAAAATATTTAACAGCAAGATGGGGAAGTCATTGGTGAGTGGGGTATTAAGAGTTGTTAATGCCAAAATAAGAACAAGCATGTTATATGCCCTGAAATCTGGGGTTATACTAAGGTTAGAGAATTAGAAATAATTCTGAATAAACTTTATAGATACATCTTAATATTTTAAATGGAACTCCAAGCTGTATTCTTGCCTTGGAGGTAGGACAACGTTCCTAAACTTCTCTCATCTGTGAACAACAGATTCTCTCTCTGTTGAAACTTTTCTTTTGCCCCAACAAAGATATCCCAGAATGTGTAGTGGAAGCCATCAAATTGGCCAGCATGGGATATGTACATCCCTTATTCAACTTATTAAGGAAATAATAATGCCGGCCAGATTAGGCCACCTCTTATATAAAATTTACACAAGACCATTTGTGGAGATTAGTGCAGGATGTCAAATTGAGGCTTATTGGCTTAAGACAGATATTCTTTCTGTGTTCAGCTCTTCAAGCTTAAGCTATATGGATGTTATAAAAACAAAGCAAAGATTTCATGGGAATATGAGCAATTTCTCTCTTTTTTTAATCTGTTTTAAACAAGAAGAATCTATACAAAGATTCAAAACTGAAAACTCTTAATGCTCAATGCATTCATTTCAAACAAAGAGAGGGTTACTTTCTCCATATTGCAAATGTAGAGTGAGGACATAGATGATCTCAAACATGTGACTCTTGTGTCCTAGGTATGAATCAACTAGGAAAAACTGCTGGGTGGATTGTTGGGGATCTCAGCCTCCCTGGAGAATCTTTTGGAATATTTGTTGACTATGAAGAGAAAGAACATAGTAGAGATCTTTGCAAGATTTTTAATCTCAACTCATTTGTAAAGTTTATTAGGGGACTTGATGTCCTGTGGAGGTTTTATGTGAAAAGGTACTCTGTTAAATTGAATTGCACTGTAAAGATATATAAGTTCCTTGTTGATTTATTTATGATTATCTATATTTACTATGTATTTGTCCTGATTTAGTATATTGTAACTGCTTTATGCGAACAATAAATTGTACTACTACTGCTACTACTACAACATTCCAAGCTTCTAGTGCTGACTGTGAAAAGGCTTCAGCCTCATGAACTGCATTAAGAACAAACAAAGAAACTGCTTGGAAGAAAGCCATTTAGATATGCTGATACGAGAACAAAATTGTTTTAACATTTGGTGGAAAAATGGATCTTAATAAAGTGTAAGTCCACTGGAAGAATGGGAAAGACAGGAGAGAAAAAAAGTAAATGTTGATTTCTTAGCAATACATCATCAGCAGCACACCTTTTAGGTGCATGCAGACTCTTTAAAATGTACATAGTTTACAGATGTTTCAAGTTCATACTGTTATGGCGCACAATGAACAACAAGCTTCAGACTGTGTCAGAATGTGTATTTATACTTTGCATTGAGTATTTGGTTATATTTTCTACTGTTTACTGGCAATAAAATATATCACTTGTTTGGGCCACCCAATTTGTGCACATGAATCAATTTGTTTGCACAAAGTGCCGCACACACATATCAGTCGCCCACCCACAGAGACTAAAAATTAGAGGGAACATTTACTGCAACCGGTCGGTTCAAGCTCTGTCTGTGGTAATGTAAGTAACAGATAGGTTTTACATTCGTTTTCTGTGTGTGGAACTTGTAAACATTTATCGGTTCGGTTGAACCGATCAGATTGTCTTTAAAATTGCTAGTCCTTTTTAGAGTCACGGTTCGGTTCTTATCGGTTCTAAAAACAGATTTCATTATGGTTTTTCCACGACCCGTGACTGCGGTTGGGAACCGATAAGGAGAGTCTTGGCGGTTACCATTAGCGAAAGGATTTGGTTAGGCTGGCATTATGTCTGAGAAACCCAAAGAAAAACCAGGCCCACTGGGTTTCAACACTGTAGAGTCTGTGGGGAAGCCTTTGCTAAGACTGACCTCACACCACCTGTGTCTATTGTCTGAGGTTTGACCACCTCAATGCAGACTGCCAGATTTGTAGAGAATTTCCCTGCTGCCACCATAGAAAAAGAGAGTGGTAGGCTCAGGAAAGGAGAGCCAAAATCCGCTGACCCGGATGGCCGGCGGTTCAGTTTCCAACCGAACCAGAGGTGCCCTCTGACCAGAGCGATACTCTTCCACGGAAACCAGCGAAGAGCTGGCTCTGAGAGCTGGTTCCTGCAAAAGGACTAGAAAAGTCAGCTGGTGTGGAGCCAAAAGTTCTCTCCAACCGCTGAAGAAATAGCTAAAAGCAATCCAAATTGTCCAGTCTCTTTCCCGGTTCCGACTGAACGGCACCATCAGGGAGGCGCTCGGTTCGACGGTTCCACGGTTCAAGATTATGATTTTGAGGAATTTTATGAACTGTGGGAGGAAGAGGAGTATGAGAGAGTGAATATGGTTTTGAAGATCTGGATGTGCCCATTGAACGGACACCTCTCAGACAGACCTTTAGGGTTTCTCCTCCAAGGCTCTCTGAGTCCCCTTCTCATTTTATGTTTCATAAAAAGGTTGCTGAAACTCTCCAGCTCCCTGTTGAGGAAGCTGTTGATGACCAAGAGGAGCCTGATTATGTAGAAATGATGGGTA
Organism: Neoceratodus forsteri; assembly: GCA_016271365.2. NCBI lineage: Eukaryota > Metazoa > Chordata > Ceratodontiformes > Ceratodontidae > Neoceratodus > Neoceratodus forsteri. The sequence continues at coordinate 1,054,759,472 of CM028130.1, read as the reverse complement.
TTCCAGAGTCTAAGAGACTGTCTATTCCTCTGCATAAATCTTTTCGGAAGCAGACAGTAAAAGTTTTAAAAACTCCTCACACTATACCTCCTGTAGATAAAAGGATGGACAAGAGGTATACTTTATCAGGCTCTGATATGGGTTCCTCACACAGCAATGCAGCCATGTGGGAGTAGTGCAGGCTGCAGCCTGTGACAGGCAAATATTCCTAGCTTCACACCCTCCTGAAAGGACTCCAGGAAGATTGATGCTATGGTAAAGAAACAGTACATGGCAGCATCCATGGGACTCAGACAAGCAAGTACTATGGCTTATGCTGCTAGATACCAGAAATCCAGATGGGATACTGTGCTGGCTCTAGCAAAACAAGTCCTGACCATCTGGCCAGGGAGCTGGAACAGGTGGCTAGAGATGGTATTGAGGCATCTAAGGTGCAATTTCATGCTGCAGTAGACTCTAATGATGTGTCATCAAGAGTCATGGCTACATCTGTGGCACTTCGCAGAATGGCTTGGCTCAGATGTACATCCCTGTCACAGGATACCCAGTCTAAGGCCATGGATTTTCCTGTTAGGGCAACTCTCTGTCAGAGCAAACAGAGAATTACATGAAGAAAATGGATGAATACAGGACCACCTATAGGAGTGCACAGGCCAAGGAAAGGCAGGTCACTCCTCAGAAGCAGCTTCCCAGGGGCAGGGCAGGCCTTTCATAGGCCTTTTACCAAGCCCAAGCCTCCTCTTCGCTTATGCCCAGAGGGGTTCTTTAGAGGGAGGGCAGGCGGGGTTCAAACGAGGCCTGCTTCCACCCCTCAACCCACAAAGCCCTGCCAAGCAGGCACCCTGATAGGGTAGCAGGGCGATTCTTCTCTCTACCTGTAGGGGGCAGGCTGGCTACTTTGTCCAGGACTGGAAGTCTCTAACGTCAGACAAGTGGGTCCTGGAAGTAATGTAAGCCAGGGACACGGTTCACAGCTTCAAAAATTTCCAAAGATGAGAACCAGATCTTTCCACCTGCATCTCCATCAGAGGCACTTGCCCTAGAGGCAGAGGTCTCTACCTCCTCACTCTCAGAGCCATGGAAAGGGTTCCACCCTACACCAGGGCAAAGGTTTGTACTCCAGGTACTTCCTTATCCCAAAAAAGACAGGAGAATGGCGGCCCATCCTGGATCTCAGATACTTAAACAAGCACCTTTTAAAACCAAAATTCAAAATGGTGACTCTGGGAATTATTTTACCCATTCTAAGGCCAGGGGACTGGCTAGCATCCCTGGACCTCAAGGATGCCTACTTCCATATTCTCATCAGAAGCTCCCATCAAAAGTACCTCAGGTTCGAGCTGCTCTCAGGCCATTACCAGTTCAGAGCAATGCCCTTTGGCCTCACCTCTGCTCCAAGGGTATTCACCAAATGCCTGGCAGTAGCAGTTGCTTGCCTAAGAAGGCAAAAAATTGCCATCTTTCCTTACCTGGATGATTGGCTCATAGTAGGCCAGTCCCAGACCAGGTCAGCTTACACCTTCAGGTAACTCAGCAACTGCTTACCTCCTAGGTTTCCTTCTGAATCTCTCAAAGTCAGTTCTAGAGCCTGTCCAGCTCCTAACCTTCATAGGCGCAGAACTGAACACACAAGAAGCCAGGCCTTCCTCCCTCTGGACAGGGCAGAGCCCTAGTCTCCTGGCCTCCTCATTCACCCTGCAGGTCTCTCGACCAGCAAGGCATTTTCTGCAGCTCCTAGGACACATGGCTGCTTCCACAGCAGTAGTGCAAGAGCAAGATTTCAGATGAGGGACATTGGAGTTCCATTTGAGAGCTTTTGGTCTCCAAAGAAAGGATCCTCTTACCAAGTTGATCCCAGTAACTCGAACCCTGATCCAAGCCCTACAGTGGTGGCAGGATCAGAGCAACCTGAGACAAGGAGTTCCTTTTGTCACTCAGTCTCACTCCTTAATCCTTACTACGGATGCATCCCTCTTGGGGTGGGGGGCTCACATGGGCGACCTCACTACCCAGGGACTGTGGTCCCCCTAGGAGTCTCTGTTCCACATCAACCTGTTGGAGCTCAGAGCAGTTTTTCTAGCACTTCAAGCTTTCTCCAAATCTGTTCAGAAAAAAATTGTACAGGTCAGAACAGACAACACCACTACAATGTGGTACATCAACAAGCAAGGGGGCACTCGGTCTACGGCCTTGTGCACCGAAGCCATGAAGTTGTGGTCTCTGGCTTACTCCCTGAACACCTCCCTTATGGCAGTTCACCTCCCAGGCAAGGACAATGTCCTGGCAGATGCTCTCAACAGAATTTCTCAGGGCCATCACAGTGGTCCCTGGATCCCCTAGTTCTGGGAGTGGTATTTGCCAGATGGGGCACCATCGAGATGAATCTTTTGCAGCCCCAGACAATCACCAACTTCCTCTCTTTTGGTGCAGGCCCCCAGTCTTGGGCTCAGTCCCTCTGGATGCCTTAGCCCTCAGTTGGGAAGGAAAGTTTCTCTATGCCTTCCCTCCCTTCCCTCTCCTGTTCAAAGTGCTAGTAAAATCAGATCCCAATCCTGCACGGTCATTCTGATTGCCCCAGATTGGGCCAGACAACCCTGGTATCCACTCCTACTGTCCTTAGCAGTCCATCCTCCCCTGTGCCTTCCCAGGAATCACAATCTGTTAACCTGTGCCCAGGGAAGGGTTTGGTACCCGAATCTCAAATCTCTCAATCTCAAGGCCTGGTTCTTGAAGTGTTAGAGTTTGCTGACCTACACCTCTCACAAGGCGTAATGGATATATTGAAGGCTTCTAGGAAGCCTTCCACCAGGGCTACTTACAACTCCAAATGGAAAAGGTTTTATGGTGCTCAGAAAAGCATATTTCCCCAGACTCTGCTGATTTACCCACAGTCCTGGATTATTTGGTCCATCTGAACACTTTGGGGCTGAGACCAGCTACCCTGAAGGTGCATTTGGCAGCTGTGTCTACTTTTATTTCAGCAGGTAAATCCTCTCCTCTTTCAGCTCACCTTGTATTTTCCAAGTTTTTTAAGGGATTGCTTCACACCAACCCTCCATTCAGGGATCTTGCCCCTGCCTGGGATCTTAATGTTTGCATTGCTCAGCTTATGCAACCCCCCTTTGAGCCGTTATCTTCAGCTGAGCTTAAGTACTTGACTTGGAAAACTGTGTTTCTGGTAGCCATCACCTCTGCCAGATGCATAAGTGAATTACAAGCGTTGTCAGTGGAGCCGGATTTTATCTCCTTTCACAGAGATAAGGTAGCCCTCCAGACTAATAGAAAGTTCCTGCCTAAGGTGGTTTCAGATTTCCACCTTAATCAATCTATATCTCTTCCAGTGTACTTCACTGACCATTCCTCCTCTGGTGAGAGGAGGCTGCACAGCCTAGATGTGAAGAGAGCCCTTAGTTACTACATACAGCGTACCAAGGGTCACAGGTTTGACTTCCTCCAACTGTTCCTCACTTATGGTGAGGTTGGTAAAGGGAAGCCCGCCACTAAAAGACCCATTGACAGGTGGATTGTCTCTTGTATCCAATTCTGTTACGAAAAACTGGGTAAGGTTCCTCCCTCAGGCCTGAGGGCTCACTCTACCAGAGCTACAGCTGCTTCTCTGGCTGCTGCCAGAGACATCCCTATTCTAGAGATATGTCAAGCAGCTACCAGGAAAACAATTCACACTTTTACCAAACATTACTCCTTGGATATCCAGGCTAGGAGTGATGCTCGGTTTGGCACAGCTGTCCTTCAGAGCCTATTCCCTAAGTAGGTTCTGTCCCTCTTCCATGGGGGTACTGCTGTGTAGTCTGCAATTGTCATAATATAGCAAGACTTCATGTTGTTTGAAGAAAAAATTACTCACCTTAGTAATGGTGTTTCTTCTAATGGAGTCTTATATTATGACCTCCTCCTGCCTGCCCTCTCAGAACCTCTGTTTTGGGATGTGGGTGGGCATTACAGTGTTGGCACTTTATTTATGCCCACCTTGTTGTTTTCACCCTTCTTTTGGGGTGAATTGGTGTTGTGTTTTTCATTTTTGGGTCTCCTGACTTGAGTCTTGTTTGAGACCAAAAGTGTGTGTTTATGTCAGTAGCCAATTGGCTGAGTGTAGGTTTACAGCTTCCACACAGAGCCTTAGTGAGTTTTAGCTCGTAAAGATCTGACAGTTTATGTTTGAAGATCAGCAGACAGAGCTTTCTAACCAGGCTCATGCTCAGAGTTCCATGCTTGCATGGAAAGTTAACTATTTCACCTCCGGGGCAGTTCCAAGATTGGATCACACTGCAATTGTCATAATATAGCAAGACTCCATTAGAAGAAACAACATTACTAAGGTGGGTAATTTTTTCTTCTTGTCTCAGAACAGCACAATCAGGAGCTTAAAGGGCACACAGGCAGAAAGTAAGGAGAGAGAGAAAAAAAAAACAGAGGAAAGAGTAAGGATTGCAAACAGTTAAGGGGCCAGAAACAAGACATGATTGGAGTGGTGCAGTGCAGTGGCTGTGTAGCAGCAGTCTTCCGGGAGACATTCTGGAGGATGCGGTGTTGTCCCATCTGCAGGCACCTCTCTGGGCTGAGGGAGGAGGTTGCTCATCTCCAGGCTGAGTTGGCCAGGATTTGTGGGACCTCCTCTTCCATCCAGGGACCACCAGTGCCACTGCCGTTGCCTCAGAGGTTGCCAAGAAAGAGGAGCGGTTGGACCACAGTGGGCTCAGGGAGGGTGAGGGTGGTGGAACAGAGGTGCATCCCTCCAGTTGTACCTCTCCACAATTCCTATGCCATTCTGGCAAAGTGTGGTTCCTCTATGGAGGCACCCGCAGTGGATGCTGGGAACCTCCACAAAGGAGACCCACAGAAGGGTGGCAGGGGACCCTGCAGGGGAAGGAAACAACTCCTGGTGGAGGACTCCATTGTTAGGAAGGTAGAACTGGGGGAGGAAGGGGAGAGGGAGGTAAGGTGCCTGCCTGGCGCCATGGCTTGGAGGGACAGGGAGCGAATCCTCAGGATTGCCAGAGCAGCTGCACAGGGGAGGGAGCTGGATGTCATTGTCCACCTAGGGACAAATGACCTGGCTAAGAAAGGGATTAGAGAAGTGCAGGAAGAGTTTGTGGAATTGGGGAGGGGCCTTAGTCAAGTAGCATGCACAGTAACCTTCTCTGAGGTGCTGCCCATCTATGGCATAGGAGAGGCTAGGGTGTTCTGCACCATGGGATTCAATCAGTGGTTGAAAAACTGGTGTGGAGCTCAGGGATTTGGCTTCATTGGGGACTGGGGTCCACCTGGAGTGATGCAAGCCTATACTGGCAGATGGGCTGCATCTGTCTGGGAGGGAACCAGGATCCTAGGTAATAGGTTTAATGCTTCATTGGCAAGTTTTTAAACTAGCCAAAGGGAAGGCACTGGAAAGGAGCAGGAAATCTAGCCCCCAAATAATCACGGTAGTAAGTCGCAAATACCAACATAGAGGTGTCGATAGGGAGAAGGGCAGGGGTAAATGGAGAAAGTGACAAAGGCAAGAAGGACAGAGATGGGGCAAAGGGAGTAAGGCCATCAGGAAATGGAGGTAATGAGTACCAATGCCCATAGTCTGGGCAACAAGCTCCCTGAGCTGGTGGCCTTGATGGAAGAGGATGCCTGGATATCGTAGCAGTCACAGAAACATGGTACACAGAGAACCATGACTGGGATGTTAACATACCAGGGTACATAACCTACAGGAGAGACAGGCAGGGAGAAGAGGGGAGGAGTAGCTCTCTATGTAAGGAAGGATAAAAGCAACCGAACAAAAGAGTAAACAGGAGGAGGAGGCACTGTGGGTCACCTTGGAGACTGAAAGGGCACCACAACAGACAGCGGTTAGTACAGACCTCATGTCAGGGGAGGAATGGACAAGAATATGATAGAGGCATTCTTAGAATGGTAGAGAAAGGGAGATACTGTTGATGGGAGACCTGAATATGCCAGATGTTAACTGGAGCACACTATTGCAGCCACATCCAAGAGCAGGGCCATTCTTGATGCCCTACAGGTGGCAGGCATTAGACAGCTAGTTTGGAACCCACTCGTGAGAGAGCAATCTTAGACCTCGTACTCTCAAACGGGGGCAGTGAGAGGATCTCACATCTAGAAGTGGGTTGCCATCTGGGGACAAGTGACCATCAAACAGTGTGGTTCACGTTAAACTCAGCTACAGAGTCAAGCCATACAAAAGTGAGGGTACTGGACTTTAGGAGGGCTGACTTTGGCAAGATGGAGAGTGCCTCAGAAAAGCACTAGCAAATAGGCTAGAAGGAGGTGTGGAGCAACAATGGGGAATCATCAAAACTGCCATCACAGAGGCAACAAGCCTTTGTGTGAAGCAAATAAACAAATCAAAATGAAAGAAAAAGCCACTATTGTTCTCAAAGAGATGGCTGTGAAAGTCAGGAAGAAAAAGATAGCATTCCGAAGTATAAGGAAACACAGAAGGAGCAGGACAGAGAGCTGTACCAGTTAAGGCTGAAGGAAGCAGGGAGGAAGTCAGAATAGCAAAGGCCCAAACTGAGGAAAGATAGCCAACTCAGTTAAGAAGGGGATAAAACCTTTTATAGGTACATCAGCGAGCGTAGAAAGACAAAGGGGGGGATAGTGAGGCTGAATAGATTGAACAGTGGGTGGGCAGAGGGGGACAGTGAAAAAGCAGGGATACTGAACGAATATTTCTGCTCAGTATTCACGAAAGAGGAGGGGGAAGTGCCTAATCCAATTAACAGAAGCACTGTTAATAGGGGGGTCAATCCCAGTCCTTTCACAGAAGAAAGGGTTCTGCAAGAACTCCTAAAACTGAAGGTGGACAAAGCAATGGGGCCTGATGGAATTCACCCCATAATTCTAAAAGAATTAAGGGAGGAACTAGTGAAACCACTGGCTACTCTTTTTAATAAATCATGGGAGGATGGTGTGGTACCCGAGGACTGGAGGAAGGCGGATCTGATTCCCCTTCACAGAAGTGGGACCAAGACAGGGGAAACTACAGACCTGTCAGTCTGACCTCTGTGGTAGGGAAAGTGATGGAGTCACTTCTGAAGGAAAGAATAGTTGAGTACCTAGAGGCCAGTGGAGCACAGGACCCAAGGCAGCATGGGTTCACAGTGGGAAGGTCATGTCAGATGAATCTAATAGATTTCTTTGACTGGGTGACCAAAGTAGTAGACCAGGGAGGGGCTGTGGACATGGCCTACCTAGACTTTAGCAAGGCATTTGACACAGTCCACACAAAGATTAATAGTCAAATTAACCAGCCTGGGAGTGGGTCCCAGGGTGGTAGCCTGGGTAAAACATTGGCTGCACAACAGGACACAGAAGGTAATTGTAAATGGAGTCCACTCTGAAGAAAGAGGGGTTACTAGTGGGGTACCGAGGGTTCAGTATTGGGTCCAGTCCTTTTAATGTCTTCATCAGTGACATTGCAGAGGGACTGGAAGGAAAATGTGCCTTTTGCAGATGACACAAGATCTGCAACAGGGTTGATACACAGGAGGCATGGAAAGGATAAAAGGGACTTGGCAAGGTTGGAGGAATGGTCGAAGTATGGCAGCTGGATTCAATGCAAAGAAGTGCAAAATAATGCACCTGGGAAACAAGAACCCAGGGGAAGAATACACAATGGGTGGGGAGGTAGTAACAACAACAAAAAAGGAAAGGGACCTGGGGGTAATCATATCAGATAACCTTAAGGTTAGCAAGCAATGCGAGAAGGCAGTAGGGAGGGCTGGGGGTATACGTATAGGGAGAGGCAGCAGAAAACAGGAAGTTGTTATCCCTTTGTACAGACAGTTGGTGAGACCCCATCTGGAGTACTGTGTCCAGTTCTGGAGACCCCATCTCCGCAAGGACATAGACAGGATAGAGGTAGTCCAGATGAGGGCAACTAAAATGGTGCAGGGTCTGCAAGAGAAGCCGTATGAGGAGAGACTAAAGGAGCTTAATATGTATACCCTTGAGGAAAGAAGGAGGGGACATGATAGAAACTTTTAAGTACCTCAGTGGAATCAACAAAGTCCAAGAGGGTAGCATCTTTCAGAAAAAGAGACTTGCAGAACAAGGGACACAATTTAAAGATAGAAGGAGGCGGTTCAGGGGCAATGTGAGGAAGTATTATTCACAGAGAGGTAGTGGATGCATGGAACAGCCTTCCTGAGGAGGTTGTGAGGTCTAAAACTGTGGGAGAATTCAAGAATGCATGGGACAGACATAAGGCAATTCTTGTGGGGGGTAGGAAGAAATAGGCTGTTGGTTAACTAGGATCTGCGGCCTATCCTGTAGGTAGGGAAATGGGCAGACTAGATGGGCCAAGCGATCCTTATCTGCTGTCAAAGTCTATGTTTCTATGTTTCTACTGGTACCAGCAGGAAACAACACGATGAAATATAATCAGTTTATATTTTGACTCTCTGGACTCATAGAAAGTATACTCAAACCACTGGTGCAAAACACAAACAGCTTCATATAGGATACTACAGACTTTCTAAACAAACTGCACAGTATAGACCAGTTACCACCTGACACTGTTTTGGTCACAATAGACGTTGAATCTTTATATAGCAACATCCCTCACAGAGATGGCATAATGACATGCTATGAATACCTGCAAAAAAGCACCACAGAGAGCAAATATCCACCAGATGTAATAGCCAAACTTATGGAATACATCCTTACACACAATTATTTCAGCTGCAACACTGACATTTACCTTCAAAATATGGGAATGGCTATGGGCACCAGGATGGCACTACAGTACGCCAGTCTGTTCATGGCAGATCTAGAAGAAAAATTCCTCAGCAAGCAACATCATAAACCATTAAAATACTATAGCTATATTGATGATATCTTTACCATATGGACAGCAGGAGAAACATTTTTTTGACAGCTTTAATAACTTCCATCCTTCCATTAAATTCCAGATAACTTACTCTAAGTGTGTGCATTTCCTGGATACCAGAGTCACACTAAAAAATGGGACACTGCAAACATCTGTGTACAGAAAACCTACAGACAGATGCAGTTACCTGCACAGCTCGAGCTACCATCCCTCTCATACCAAAACATTCATTATACGCAGCCAGGCCATCCGATACCACCACATTTTCTCTAATCAAGATGACAGCGACAGACACCTTATTACACTAAAATAAGCTTTCTGACAGAAGGGATGTAAAATCAGCTCCACTGACAGGAATATCCATTCTGCACTCCATAGGCCTAGGGAAGAACTACTACAGTACAAGCCACAGAGAACATCTGATCGCACACCTCTGGTAGTAACCTACAACCCAGAACTGGAAAAACTACGGAAAATAATTAAAGATCTATAGCCACTACTGTCTGAAGATGAAACTCTAAAAAATACATTTCTCACTCCACCAGTGCTTGCCTTCCGCCAGCCACCAAACCTGAAGCAGAAACTGGCGCGAAGCAAACTTCCTTCTGAGCTCCAACTAGGTGACAAAGGTACAAAACCATGCAAAGCACCTTGCTGCAAACCATTTACACATATCGCTCCTGAGACATGTGTCGGTCACAATGGAAAAATATTTACAATCCAAAACTCGTATACCTGTTCTTCTAGCAACGTAGTATACATGATACAATGCAGAAAATGTGAGGAAGGCTGCTATATTGGTGAAACCAGACAGGGACTCAAAACAAGAATGAATCACCACAGATTTACAGTTAACCATAAAAATGAAAATACGCCATTAGGGGAACATGTTTCTAGACCAGATCACTCCACCAGTGATTTTACTGTCAGAGCGTTAAAAGGGAACTTCAAAAACAGCCAGGATCAACAAACATTTGAAATAAAAATGATACAATATGTTGACACTAAAGAAAAAGGACTTAATAAAGATGTTGGTTTTTTAATGCACTACCAGTAATTATGCTTAAAGCAGTGCTTCTGAGTTTCTCTTTAAACCCTCACATCAGCACCCTTTGGCTGTTTTAACAGGTACCTTCTCAAGACAATGGTATTTTCTTTATGCCTTGACTTCTTAGAAATGTTAATTAATGGTCCAGAGTCAGAGTAAAATTAGGCAGCCTTTTGATCTTACAAGTGCATCTCCCCAACAGACACACTCCAGTGAAAATTAGTCTTCCTGTTTGTAAGAGGTGCAAATTGACTGCAGTGCTTTGATCTGTAACCTGCTCGTCTAGGCTTCAAATCCACATCCAACCTTTATATCTGTCACACTGCTCAGCTGTTTTCACTGTTGACCTGAGGAAGAGAGTTTCACCTCTCAAAAAGCTAGTCTTAAAAATAATTTTGTCAGTCCAATAAAAGGTATCGCCCGCAACCTATTTGTTGTATTTTTTTCTCTAAAATGTGCTCAGCCAAACTGAAGTTGTTGACACCTCCTACTGGAAGAAACTGTTAACTGGTTATAGGTGGGACAGCAAAAACTGGTGCTTAGGAACACGTCAACACCTACTGCACATGTAATATGCCATTCATTTATTTTATTGTCACACTGAGGCTTGAGCCGAGTGGTGTATTTTAGTCATGTGGCTGTGAAAATGTAACATATTGCATCTATAAATCATTTCTCCAACCTGCAACTGCTCTTAAAATACTCTTTCAGATTATGTTACTGCTTTTGCTATACTGGCCTTTTAGTGATCCTGCTGGGCATTTATGATACATGTACTGTTCAGAGGTACCTTTTTAAAACTGTATGATGTAGACACCTTCTGCTAGTGATACTTCTCCCAATGCACACAAGCAGGCCACTGTCACTCCCTGCATCACTTTTACTCTGCTTATATTATGTCCCTTTTCCCAGCTTAATAATAGTAACACCAGATTATAAAGCAGAGGCATCAAGTGATGTTACTAAAAGTGCTGTACAGAGGGAACCACATCATACTTTTAAACAGCACTCAAAAAAGGATAATTACTTCAAGGTTCAGTGCAGTTCTCCATTAAGAGCAACATTAAACCAGCAGTGCAGCAGACAGCATTTTGTCTAAAAAGCTTATTTTCTGCCCTGGTTATTACAGATATTAGCAGCACTGTTACATGGAGTTTCTAGATGCTTCCTATGCTGTTTCCAGTACCTTTGCATTTTTTTCTCAATTCTTACCCTCCTCAGGTCCTCAGTGTTATTTCAATGCAAAAATTAGGTGGTCATTTTTTTTTTTGTTGAGAAATAATTATTTTAAAACTTCAATAAAATTCTAAAAAGACAACATAAACTGTCAATTTTACATTTCCCCTTTATCTGCCACCCATTGTGATAAGTTATACTGGTTCATTGCTCTTGTACTTGCACAGCTAAAGCAGGCAGGGTGTGGCAGGCAGACGAAGAATGTATAACAAGTGATACAGGTCGGGGGAGCAAATAGGAAAGGAAACCAGGGTGGGGGAAGATGCTGGAGCAGGAAAACAAAAGCAGAGGGAGGGCAGACTGTAAAACATAGAAGGGCATGCTAATGAATGCCTGTAGCCTAGGAAATACATTTCCAGAGGTGGAGGCCTTGTTGGCAGATGCAGACCTTGACATACAGTGGCAGCAGTAATAGAGATGTGGCACTCTGCTAATCATGGCTCGGAAGTCAGTGTACCAGGCTATACACTGTTCAGGGAGGGTAAAAAGGGTTGGGGAGTGGGCCTGTACATCAGAGATGGTATAAATGCTACAGAAGTTCAGGAAATACAGGGAAAGGATGAGGTACAGTAATGTGGGTCACCCTGGAAACAGCTAATGGAACAGCAGTATGCACAGGGGTGATCTACAGACCCCCGGCACAGAGGGAGGAAGTAGACAGGGGGTGCATGAGCCAACCAGTGACAAGTCAGTTCTGAACCTGGTATGGACCAATGGGAACAGAGTCGAATAAATACTCAGCCTGCATTATATTGGAAAGATGTCTCCACCTCCACCTTTACCTGCCGTGCATAGAATCATATATTATACCACCCCCCAGGTCCCTTTCCTTTTTGGTTGTTGTTATTCTCCCCCCACCACCACTGTATACTGTTCCCCTGTGTTTGTTTTTTTATTTTCCTTGGAAACATGGAATTTGACGGCAGATAAGCCCACCTAGTCTGCCCATTTTCCTACCTGATGGATAAGCTGCAGATCCTAGTTAACCAACAGCCTGCTTCCACCTACCCCCCACTAGGACTGCCTTATGTCTGCCCCATGCATTCTTGAATTCCCCCACTGTTCTTGATTCCACAACCTCCTCAGGAAGGCTATTCCATGCATCCACAACCCTCTCTGTGAAAAAATACTTCCTCACATTACCTCTGAGCTGTCCACCCTCTGTTTTCAAATTGTGCCCCCTTGTTCTTGCACATCTTTTTTTCTGAATGATACTATGCTCTTGGACATTGTTGATTCCCTTGAGGTACTTGAAAGTTTCTATCATGTCCTCACTCTCCCTTCTTTCCTCAAGGGTATACATATTAAGCTCCTTTAGTCTCTCTCTCTCTTCATATGTCTTCTGGTGCAGGCCCTGCACCATTTTGGTTGCCCTCCTTTGGACAGCCTCCACTCTGTCTATGTCTTGGTGGAGATGGGGTCTCCAGAACTGCACACAGTACTCCAGATGGGGTCTCACCAGCTGTCTGTACAGAGGGATAACAACTTCCTGATCTTCCCTTGTCAATCTTCACCATTCATTACTGCTTGGGTTAGTGCCGGAGGAGGCGCGCACCCGCTATGGGAGATTTTTTTTTTTTTTGAGTCGGCTCCAACGGCGCCGCCCACGAGAGTGACACGCTGTGTCATGCATGAGGGGTGGCTGTTAGGCGCCACAGACTCCTTCTCCATCTCAGTTCTGTTTCTCCTGCCATCGAGGCTGTACCTGCTGTGTGGTAGAAATAACAGTATGCCACTAGGCCTAGTTGCCATTCGTCGATGCTGTATTTCGGACTTCTCCTTCGTCCTGCCTTTTTCTCGACATCGTCACTGGTAAGACCGTTCTGTTTTTTTCTCTGTTATTCAATGCCGCCAAGAGCTGTGCTTTTTTATTGCCTTAATTGTTTCGCATCATGTCAGGTTCGGGTACAAAACACAAGTCGAAGGCGGGCCGCACCCCTATGCGTTGGTGCTCCTGTGGCCGGCATTTTTTTGTCATGGACCGGCATGATGTTTGTCTCCGTTGTCTGGGTCCCAACCATAATATGGATGCGTGCGACGCCTGTTTCTCGATGGACTGTTGCATCCTGGAAGTCCGCGCATTCAAAATTGGCAAGGCTCCACCAACTTTCGGGGGATGGTGCTGCTCCAGGGATTCCCAGGTAAGGTCTCTAGACCCTTCCTCCGGGTTCCCTCTCAGGCCTATACGGTCTGGCAAGGAGAAGGCCTCCTCATCTTCTCTTGCTGAAGAGGAGGCCTCTTTTTCAGTGTTGGAGGAATGCCGGGGTACCTCCCGGGGCTGCGGTGGAGACACCGCCTCAGCAGTCACCTCCTCGGAGGTGCAGGCTCCCCCAGCGTCGAAGCACAGGTCTGCTGGGCCCGGCATCGGTGGACCCTTGACGCTGCATTCTGGTGCCATTTCTGGTGATCAAAATGGCACCATTCGCAGTGCTGTGTTGGCTCTTGGTGCACCCGGCGGTGCCGTGGGCCCGGTCAGCTCTTCTAGCAGTGCCGAGTTGAGTTGTGTCCCGGTGCCAAGGGTGGTGCTGCGGGCCTGGCCAGCACCGTTGGGGAGTCAGGGCCGGGTTTTCGGAGTTGTGGGGGGTCCGGGGTCGTCTGGCGCCGCCGCTGGCACTGGCTCCATTCATGGTGCCGTTTCACTGGAGACCCCCTGGGTGGCCAGTATTGTGGTCCAGCTGGTTTCTTCCTTCTCAGAGGAGGATGATTCAGATGTGGACCCGTCCTGGCACCCTGACTCTCCGGAGTCAGGGTCTCCGGTGAGATGAGGTGCTAGTCGGCCCAGCGTACCTATTCCTCTGTCTCTTCTGCTGTCTTCCCCTAAGGCCTCCCAGGCTGGGGTGGTCTGGGGTCCCTGGAGGGGGATGGCGTGGAGGCGGAGGGAGGGGCTCTCCCTCCTGGGGGGTTGTGGCAGCTGCCGATCCCGGTGCTGCTGCACCTCCTCGGGGTGGGGTGTCGCTGGGGTCGAGAAGGAGGGCATTCTCGGAGTCTGGGGGGGTTGAGAGACCGGGTTGAGGCACCTTGGTCTTCACCTGCCACCCTTCGGGGGGTGGGTAGGAGCCGTAGTGCCAGACCCCGTCTTTCCCTCTCAAGCCCCAGGGACCCTTCTAGTAGTTTTGCTGTGGGCTGTCCTTCTGGATCCATGCAGCCCCTGGTTTATCACAGGGGAGGATCCCCTATTAGGCTCTTCCAGGCCTCGCATCCCCAGGGTTCCATTCTGCGACCTGGTTTGTTGTCCGGGATCCCACGAGCTCGGGCCCCGTTTTCTGGATTTCAGAGCCTCAGGAGAGGACAGTTGCCTCACTATAGGTGCCCCTCTCCCACTCCTCTACAGCCACCCCCCTCTCTCCCAGGCCGTGTCAGTCCTATGGGCCCGTTATCCTTGGGGACGTTCAGAGGCTCTGCGGTGGCCTTCCCCTCATACATTAGGTATATGCATGAGCGGGTGTTTCACCTATCCCCACCGCCGGAGGAGTCCTCTGGACATTCGAGCTTTCCATCATCCTCGTCTGCCTCCTTTTCGGAGGGAGAGGAACCCACTGCTCATCTCTCCTCCAATGCTGATTTCATCGAAGATCAGCGATTCCTTTCGAGGATGGTGAGGGATCTTCGCATATCTTTTGTTAGGAGAGACAATACCAAACGGCAGACACGTGAATTCCTCACTGAATTCAGTGCCCAGCATTTGGTGATACTGTCCTGGCCTATTCCCTTCCAGGAGGCGTCTATCTGTTCCTGGCAGTCACCAGCCAACCCTTCTCCAGCCCCGGCAGACTGCAGAAGAAGGTATTGTGCCCCATTGGAGTCTCTAGGTACTCTCGCCAACCCGCCTTTGGGATTGTCATACCTAGAAACTCCCTCCGGGTGCCGCCGCCTGGTGTACGACTGTCCACCGGACTCAGAATCCCTAGAGTTTGACCGGTGGGGGTGAAGAGTGTTCTCTTCCTCTTGTGCGAAGTTATGCATTGCATCACATCAGGCTCACCATGCTACCTACAGTAGGCATTTGTGGTCAATGCTCTCTCAAGTCTTAGCATCAATGCCTGATATGGAGCAAACCAGACAAGCTATTTCCCTCTCTGCTATAGGCCTGGAGCTGGCAAGACACCAAGCAAGGGAATCTTATGACGCCAATGAGGTGGCTTCCAGGCTTGCAGGGACAGCGATCTGTTTTAGACGGACAGCATGGCTTCATCTATCAAGGTTGTCACCCCTGGCCCGGCGTGGGGTGATTCACTCCGCTTTTCGGGGGACCTGTCTTTTTTCCTCCAGAGCTAGGAGACTTCTGCAGGGGCTTCCTCCATCTCCCTGTCCTTGGGGGACACCCCCTAGCTCTCCTCCACCATAGGTTTCTCACCTGATTAGCCCAGGGTCTTCCCCTCCTGTTTCCCACCAACAGGAGGCTGGGGGTCTTGTTCCCTCAGGGTTCCTATTATCCTCCCCCTTGCAGGGGGAGAGCTTGGTACTCACCCAAGCAGTAATGAATGGTGAAGATTGACAAGGGAAGATATGAAAATGACATGCGTACAGTAATTCTTGATCTTCTCTTGTATCTTCACCATTCATTACTGATACCTGCCCACCTTCCCCTCAGTGGCCTCCTACTGCGGTGTCTCCCCCTCGCTTCTCATTCCTCTCCTTTCCTTTGGCCTTTATGCCAAATGAAAAAAAAAAAAAACTATCCTGGTTTCTGTTCTTCTATGGATGGATCTTTTTTCCTCAAGGTGAAGGGGAAAGAGTAGGACTTTTTTCCTATCCTGAGGGAACTCTTTCTGACTGCCCCTAAGGGTGACCTCTTGGCTCCTTAGCCACAATGTTCAGGTCACAGCTGAAGAGACCGTCCCTCTATGGCTCTGCCTCAAATTTCAGGTTCCCTCAGGCAGGCATCATTTAATTGTCAACTTCTTCTGGTTGGTGCTTCTGCACTTCTTAACCTTGAACTGTTGTCCTTGCTTTGCCTTCAGGGAGTCTGATTGAGTTCCCACACTATCATTCATACAAAACTGCCTTTTGTAGGGCCTAACCTCTACCCACGCACTCCGGTGTTAGCACTTAACAAGGTGCTAAGGGGCTTACCCCCCCTCATAGTTTGGCGCTCTCCTTCCAGAACAGATTTCTGCCTGGGCAGTCCGTGAGCTCTCAGCTAGAGTGTAGGGGGGTTGGGATGATGAGAAGTTAGAGAATATGCCCTTTGTGTCCAACTGATATAAACGGTTCAGTGGAACCTTCTCTCACTCCTATCAGGAGGGATTCTTGCTCCCTTGTTTTTGGTTCCGAGCTTATAACCCTCTCAACCAATGTATCTATGGGCAGTGTTCTCCCCTCTCAGCATCCCTCCTTTTTCTTCTCTTTCTTCTTCTTCTTTTCTCTTTACCTGTTCCTCCCTTAGAGCCACCCCAGAAGGGAGACCCTGCGGTCCCTTAGGGTAGGTATTCGTACTCTTCTATCTGTCCTCTACCGGCTTATTCCTTCTTCAGTTTATAGCCTTTCCTTTTCCTGTCCCTCGGCTCTCTTGCCTCACTGTTCCTTTTTTTCCTTTACCCTTTATTTCGCCCCTCCAGCTACCAGAACTGAGATGGAGGAGGAGTCTGCGGCACCTAACGGCCGCCACTCATGCATGATGCAGCGTGTTGCTCTCGTGGGCGGCGCCGTTGGAGCCGACGCAAAAAAAAAAATCTCCCATAGCGGGTGCGCGCCTCTGGCACCAACCCAAGCAGTAATGAATGGTGAAGATACAAGAGAAGATCAAGAATTACGATAGGTACGTCATTTTCATTGTTCTACTGTTGATGCCTCTCCCTGTGCATTCCAGTATCCCCCCAGCCTTCCTTACTGCCTTCTCACATTGCTTGCCCACCTTTAGGTCATCTGATATAATAACCCCCAGGTCCCTTTCCATTTTTGTTGTTGTGAGTATCTCAGCCCCCATTGTGTACTCTTCCCCTGGATTTTTGTTTCCCAGGTGCATTCCCTTGCACTTCTTTGCATTGAATCTAAGCTGCCACACATTTGAACATTCCTCCAACCTTGCCAAGTCCCTTCTCATCCTTTCCACTCCATCTTATATATCAACCCTGTTGCAGATCTTTCTGTCGTCTGCAAAGAGACATACTTTTCCTTCCAGTTCCTCTGCAATGTCACTTATAAAGACATTAAAAAGGACCAGTTCCAGAACTGAACCCTGCGGTTCCCCACTAGTAACCCTCCTTTCTTCACTGTGGACTCCGTTTACTACTACCCTTTCTGTCCTGTTGTCCAGCCAATTTTTTATCCAGGCTACCACTGTGGGACCCACTCCAAGGCTGGCTAACTTGTATATTAATGTTTTGTGTCTGACTGTATCAAATGCCTTGCTAAAATCTAGGTAGGCCATGTCCCACAGCCCCTCTCTGGTCTACTACTTTGGTCACCCAGTCAAAGAAATCTATTAGATTCGTCTGACACAACCTTCCTGCTGTGAATCCATGCTGTCTTGGGTCCTGTGCCCCACTGGCATCTAGGTACTCAACAATTCTTTTCTTCAGAAGTGATTCCATAATTTTCCCTACCACTGAGGTCAACCTAACTGGTCTGTAGTTTCCTGCCTCTGCCTTGCTCCCACTTTTGTGAAGAGGAATCACGTCCGCCCTCTTCCAGTCCTCAGGTACCACCCCATCCTCCCCCTGATTTGTTAAAGAGAGTAGTCAGTGGTGTCACTA
The DNA here is from genome assembly GCA_016271365.2 of Neoceratodus forsteri. Taxonomy (NCBI): domain Eukaryota; kingdom Metazoa; phylum Chordata; order Ceratodontiformes; family Ceratodontidae; genus Neoceratodus; species Neoceratodus forsteri. The sequence continues at coordinate 1,054,741,630 of CM028130.1, read as the reverse complement.
GTTCTACTCTTAGTTCTTTTATAATTCTTGGGTGAATCCCATCGGGCCCCATTGCTTTATCCACCTTCAATTTTACTAGTTTGTTTAGAACCCTTTCTTCTGTGAATGGACTGGTATCGGACCCCGTATCCAGAATGTTTCTCTTGTTTAGTTTAGGTACCTCCCCTCCTCTCCTTTGTGAATACTGAGCAGAAATATTTGTTCAGTATCCCTACTTTTTCACTGTCATACTCTGCCCACATTCCTTCCCCTTTATTAAGCCTCAGTATCCCTCCCTTGGTCTTTCTTTGCTCCCTAATGTACCTATAAAAGGTCTTATCCCCCTTCTTAACAGAGTTGGCTATCCTTTCCTTGGTTTGTGCCTTTGCTATTCTGACTGCCTTCCCTGCCTCTTTCTGCTTTAACTGATAAAGTTCTCTGTCCTGCTCCTTCTGTGTTTCCTTCTATTTCCTGAATGCTATCATTTTCTCCTTAACCTTCCCTGCCACCTCTTTTGAGAACCATAGCATTTTTTTCTTTGTTGTGTTTTGTTGATTTGCTTCACACAAAGGCTTGTTGCCTCTGTGATGGCTGTTTTGATTACTCCCTATTGTTCCTCCACCCCTCCTTTTTGCCTGTTTGCTAGTACTTTTCTGAGGCACTCTCTCATTTTCCCAAAGTCAGCCCTCCTAAAGTCCAGTACTCTTGCTTTTATATGGCTTGACTGTATGGCTGTGTTTATTGTGAACCACACTGTTTGGTGGTCGCTTGTTCCCAGATGGCTACCCACTTCTAAATCTAAGATTCTTTCTCTGTCCCCATTTGAGAGTACCAGGTCTAAGATTGCTCCCTCCTGAGTGGGTTCCAATACTACCTGTCTGAGGCATGCCCCTTGTAGGGCATCAAGAATGACCCTGCTCTTGGATGTGCCTGCAGCAAAGGTACTCTAGTTAACATCTGGCATATTCAGGTCCCCCATCAACAATATCTCCCCTTTGTCTGCCATTCTAAGGATGCTTTCTATCATTTCCTTGTCCATTCCCTCCCCCTGAGATGGGGGTCTGTATACAACTCCCATGCAGATTGTGGTGCCATTTCCTGTCTCCAGGGTATCCCAGAGTGCTTCATCTGCTCCCTGTTTACTCTTTAGTTCTGTTGCTTTGATTCCTTCCTTTACATAGAGAGCTACTCCTCCTCTTTTACCCTCCCTGTCCCTCCTGTAGATTGTGTATCCTGGTATGTTGACATCCCAGTCATGGTTCTCTGTGTACCATGTTTCTGTGACTGCCACAATATCCAGGCATCCCTCTTCCATCAAGGTCACCAGTTCAGGGAGCTTGTTACACAGACTACGGGCATTGGTACTCATCACCCTTCATTTTTTGATGGCCTTACTCCTTTTAGCTCCATCCCTGTCCTTACTGCCTTTGCCTTTTCTTGCATTTACCTCTGTCCTGCTCCTTAATGACTTCTCTGTCTTGGTTTTTACCTCTCTAATTACTGTATTTTGTGGGGGAAGGCTGGGATTTCCCTGCTCCTTTTCAGTGCCTCCCCCCTTGGCTAGTTTAAATGCTTGCCAATGAAGCATTTAAACCTATCACCTAGGATTCCGGTTCCCCCCCGGACAGATGCAGACCATCGTGCCAGTATAGGTGTGCATCCCTCCAGGTGGCTCCCCAGTCCCCAGTGAAGCCAAACCCTGAGCTCCACACCAGTTTTTCAACCATTCATTGAATTTCATGGTGTGGAGTACCCTAGCATCACCCTTGCCATAGACAGGCAGCACCTCCGAGAAGGTTACTGTATGTGCTACTTGTCTAGGGCCCTTCCCCAACTCTACAAACTCCTCTTGCACTACTCTGATCCCATTCCTAGCCAGGTCATTTGTCCCTAGGTGGACAATGACATCCAGCTCCCTCACTCATGCAGCTGTTCCCACAATCCTGAGGATTAGCTTCCTGTCCCTCCAAGACGTGGTGACAGGCAGGCACCTTACCTCCCTCTCCCCTGCCTCCCCCACTTCTACCCCCCTAATGATTGAGTCCCCCAGCAGGAGTTGTTTCCTTCCCCTGTGGGGTCCCATGCCACCCTCCTGTGGGTCTCTTTTGTGGAGGTTACCAGCATCCTCCTTGGTCTCCACTGCAGGTGCCTCCATAGAGGAACCACTATCTGCCAGAACAGCGTATGAATTGTGGAAAGGTACAGCTGGAGGGATGCACCTCTTTTCCACCACCCTCTCCCTCCCTGAGCCCACCTTGGTCCAGCCACTTCTCTTTCTTGGCAACCTCTGAGGTAGCGGGGCTGGCCCTGGTGGTCCCTGGGTGGGGGAGGAGGTTTCATGAATCCTAGCCAGGTCATCCTGGAGATGGGCAACCTCCTCCCTCAGACCAGAGAGGTGCCTGCAAATAGGGCAGCATTGCAGCCTCCAGAATGTCTCCCAGAACTCTGCTGCCCCACAGCCATTACACTGCGCCATTCCCATCATATCTTATTTTGTGTCCCCTCTCCTGTTGCTCTGTATGCTTACTCTCTCCTCTCCATACAACTCTCACCCTTCCTGTTCTGGGACAGCAACTTCCTGTATTCTTCAGTAGTCTCCTTCTTCCTTGCTCTGAGTCAGAGCTCCAGCAGCTGGGGGGGGGGGGAGAGCTACGTTTTCCTTCAGGGTTGACAAAACTAATGTTTCTCTATGATCCTTCCCTTCCTACTGCCAAACAGTGCGTGAGTGGTGCGAGCGCCACTTGGAAGAGAAACAGGAATAAGTTTGTAACATTTTAAAAAGCAGGTAATCTGGAAACTTATAAAATGGGGGTAACAGATCAAAAACTATTGTTTAAAGTATCTGAGACTACAGACTGATTTTAGAAGAAGCTTAGAGTATTAAATGAGAAAGTATTTATTCTAAATATATTTTTGATTTTTTGCATTGTCTCTGATAGTAATTAGCGATAGAGGAGTTACTCCTGAGAGTATATTATTAGTTAAGCTTACCATAATTGCTAAACATATCTTAATAAACACTTATATAGCAGTATATGGTAACCTTAAATAAGATGTTTAATGCTTAAATAAGTCTCCAGTTTGGGGTTTAGATTTTGATAACATTGACTTATGTAAGGTATTGTTACCTAAATAAACATTTTAATGTTCTGATTGTTTTTTTTACTTTTATAAACAGGCATCTATAGATTATTTCTTTTGTATTTGGACACAGCTGTAAAATGAAAAAGATGTTGTCATCTAAGATGATGGGGTTGATAGTGGGTTTGGTCTGTGTCGTTCAGCTATCTGTTATCATGAGAACTGATGTTCTGACGAAAAGATCAAGTGCTCATGTAAGTTGTCCTAATAATTTCAAGTTACAAACAGCTAAGCTGACCTCACGACGAAACCCTTTCAACCTCATCAGAGAAGAACTTCATGTTAAGGACATGGTAATCCAAGCAGGGTATATCTGTTCAAGTAACCCGGGCATTGTTATTGTCCTTGGCTCTCTGTGGAGATATTGAATTGAACCCAGGTCCTGTAATTAAAATGGTCTTAGACAATGCTCGAAGTATGATAAATAAAATGGACTATTTTAGATCCTGGGTAGAACATGAAGAGCCAGACATAATAATGTTAACGGAAACCTGGTTAAAAAGGTAATCGAATATAAAGAAATAGAATTAAGGGACTTCTACCACTTTAGGAAGGATCGGGGAACACGGGGGGGGGAGTTTTGGTGTACATAAATCATTCAATTGGTAACTCCAAAATTTTGTTCTCTGGGTCAATTGAGGGTATTGAATGCCTGTTAACTGAGATACAAAAATTAAAGTTGGTTATTGGAGTAGTTTACTCTCCACCTAAAATAAACCCTATCCATTTTGACAAATTTTCACATGTTTTAATGGAACACCTGGGTCAACTACAAGTAGTTCTGGCTGGTGATTTCAATGCAGCTTGGGGTTGTCCCAGGGGTCAAAAGTTGAAAAAACCAATGAGCTGTTCAAAACTGATACAAATTATAGATACACCTACAAGGAAAGGTTCCTTATTAAGTAAAGGTAATATTTTGGATTTGATGTTTGTTTCACTTGTATTGACAATCTTGGAGAAAAGTGTATTTTTTAGGATTTAGTTTAGGAGACCATAATATAGTTAAGTGTGTATTCTCTACGATTAAAAATTCTATTCTCATAAAATCAGTACCACAAATACCTAAAAGATGTTATTTAAAATTTAATAGTTTATCATTTAGAAAGTATCTTCAGGGATTCTCTTGGTATAGGATTTTTCTTATCCCAGATTTAAATGAGGCTGTATTAGAATTTACAACAATGTTTATTAATGCTTGTGATAAATTTGCCCCATATAAAAAAGTAAATCATAGAATAAAACATTTACCATGGCTAACTGTAAAAATAAAAAAAATGATTAGGATTAGAAATCATTATTGGAAAAAAGCAAATAAAACTTTAAACAGTGAAATTTGGGAACAATACAAAAGGTTAAGGAATCAAGTAATACAGGAAATCAAAAGCTCATTATTATAAACAGCGGATTAAAGAATCAACAAATCCAGGTGCTTATTGGTCTGTTATAAAAAAATCTTATGAATCCAAATAGTAAACAAAGTGAAATAAAATTGAGTCAGAATGGAAAAGTGTTTGAAACAAATAAAGCTGCAGAAATTTTGAATGATTATTTCATAAACCTTCCCGATCTGAAATTAGATCTCATAACTAAAACTAATACCTTGAATGAAGTAAAGGGTGAGAGTCCCCAAGATGAGAAAGAACCCAAATTCAGGTTTAAGAGAGTGATAAACAAAGAAGTTCTAAAAAATATAAATAGATTAAAAATAAATGAAGCAAGTGGCCCAGATAGAATAGATAATAAATTATTAAAAGAGGCTGCTATGGAATTGCACCTATACTAAGGGACATTTTTAATTGGAGTCTAAGAGAGGGACAGTTTCCCTCTAGTTGGAAATTTGCCAAAGTGATACCAATAAATAAGAGAGGGGATCCAAAGGATGTTTCAAATTACCATCCAATAGCCTTGTTGTCCACAGTATCCAAGTTATTTGAAAAAAATTGTTCATGATCAATTAATGGACTACTTGGAAAAATATAATAAATTGACTCAACAACAGTATGGTTTTAGGCAGGGTAGGTCCACGGCTACCGCACTCACTGACTTTTTGGATCTCATAGCAACCTCTCTCGGAGAAGCGAAGTCCGTGGGTGCGGTATACATGGACCTATCTAAAGCATTTGATTTAGTAAACCATAGTATTTTGATAAACTCATTAATGAAAATAGGGGTGGAGGAAGAAACTTGTAATTGGTTTATATCATACCTTGATAAAATATCACAATTTGTTGTCCTAAATGGACACCAGTCAGAAATGGACTATGTAACAAGAGGGGTTCCCCAGTGATCTATCCTGGGCCCCCCTCCTGTTCATAGTCTATTTAAATGACTTACCAAAGAATATTGGATATTCAAAAATTCGTCTATATGCAGACGATACAGTTTAAGTAGCAGAGGGAAAAACTACAAGTGAAGTAGAACTAAACTTACAGAGTGACTTTAGCATCATGCAAGGTCACTTTTCATCTCTGGGTTTATTAGTTAATAGTAAAAAGACACAGGTTATGTCATTTGCATTGGACTTAAAGGGAATTTCAAAATTAAATATAAAGACACAAGAAGGTAAGCTTATAGAACAAACTGAAACATATAAATATTTACAGGTACATATAGATCAATGTCTTACTTTTCAAAATCATGTAACAAATTTAATAAAGAAAACACATGTTAAGATTGGAGCTATGAGACGAATATCAAATTGTATGACAAGAGAAACAAGATGGATTATGATCAATCAATTAATGCTGGTTATTGACTATGGAAGTCATATTTACAGACATACAACAAGAAAACATTTAAATAACTTGGATACACTTTATAATAAGCTTCCAAGATTTGTGTTAAGGTGTGATTTTAAAACTCATCATTGCACTATGTATATGGATTTGGGTTGGATTCCATTAGACTTACAGGCTAGGGGAATCTGGTTAAATCAGGTTCGTAATATATTTAAAAATCAATCTTTAGATAACTTAAAAAACAAATTACAAAAACCAAAACATGGTTTAAATTTAAGAAAAACTGGTGCTAGAGATTTAATAATACCAAAGTTAAAAAATCGATTTAGTGAAATGACCCTTCAATATCAAGTAGCTAAAAGCTGGAATTGTCTTCCTCCTTTTTTACATGAACTAACAACTATTGATCATGTTTTTAAAAATGGCCTGAATCACAAACTTAGTTTTTGTTGTTGTTGTAATAGGTGAAATTAATGTAAATCTAAAAATGCTAACATGCCTGTTATTGATGAGTTTGTAAAACTATGATGTATTGTTTTTGTACTTTTTCTGTAACTTGTATTGTTATAAATGTATAGTTGTAATAATAATTTTGCATGATGTAAACAGGTAAGCCTTGTGAACAGGGATTTTTTGAACCCTAATGGCTGTATCACTGTATAAATAAAATTTTACCATACCATACCAAACAGGAAGTTCCTGTTGTCAGTCAAATCCAGTGGCTATAAAAGTAGAACTGGCTTAGGGTGGGATGGAGGGCAATTAGTAAGAAAAATTGTAGCTTTCTTAGTCAGATGCTTTCTGCTCTAAAAGCAAGATTTCTGTCTTCCAAAAGCTAGCAGCAGGAAATTGTAATTGGAGTCACCTGCTTTTCTACTGCCTAAGCCACTCCCCCATTAACTTCTCTCCCCCTCCTACTGATTTAACAACTAAGCTGATGCAGTACCCTTCCCCAACACAGAAACGCACACTGACTTTCCTTCTTTTTGTTTTAAACCCCAAATGAGACCCCCTCTACTTCTAATAAAGTATATGTTTGCTTAATCCCAACAGGCACTGACTCCTACAGAGATATAAGTGTTGAATTAGTAAGAAAAACTATAGCTTTTTTAGTCAGATGCTTTCTGCTCTAAAAGGAAGATTTCTGTCTTCCAAAAGCTAGCAGCATGTGCATTACTTGGTACTTCTTTGCATTGAATCTAAGCTTCTATACGTTTGCCCCCTCTTGTGTGTCACTCCTGTTGCAGAGCTTTTCCTTACAATCCTTCCACAGTGTAACCGACATTATAAAGACAGTCTCTGCATCCTGTTGTCCATCAAATGGTTTACCCAGGTGACCACCATGGTGTCCACTCCACGGAGTCCACTCCACAGCTGGCTAACTTCTTTATTAATCTTTTTTGTGTGTCTATAATTTTGACTTTCAGTGATGCAATTTATTGGGTACTGAAGCATCATGAATGTATGACATCATCATCATGGCTACTGATTGGCTCAGTGGCTGCTTAGGAATGCAATTGATGCTGACCAATCAAACAAATGCAATATGAGTATTCAGTGTATGATTGGAAGACACCATTCTCACTGTATAATCCAATCAGAGAGACTTTTTGTTCAGTGACACAATAAAAGTACAGCACTAGCTTCACTGTGATACCACCAGTTTCAGTGTTTAGGTTTGAATTGCAACTGTGGTTTACTTCACTTCATAGCAACATGACTAAAATTTGCAAAGCAGTATTGCCAGCTCTGACCAACTATTGAAAGTCTGGAAAGACCTACAAGGGAATGTATAGCATTCCAGAAGGAGACTAGAATCCATGTCACTAAACAAGCGATAGCCAAGAGTCTAAAGCGGGATGGAAAACAACACCCCGAGAAGCAACCAAAGTTTGGAAGGTAAAGTATGTTGTATTTAAGCTTTGTATAAGTACAATAATGTACCGCAGAATCTTCTGTGCCAAAATATTTCATAACATGAGGATTGGAATAACTTATTTTCTGCTCCAGAAAGGTATTGGAAGCAATTGACCGATTGATGGTGGAGGATGACAAAAGAAGTGCGCCGTAAAGAAAGGATATTTTGTTACGTGAGCTTTCTGTCAACATCTCAGAGTCATCTGTATGCAGACTGCGAAAGCAGCTTGGGTGGAAGTTTGGGACAACAAGGTAATGCACCACAAAGTTATTTGTTATTCTAATGTTTGTGTCTTTGTTGCTTGCATAATACAGTCTTGGATAGCCTTTGGCAATGGTTGGTGTCCTGACCTGAATTACTGTTGAACTTGCAAAATGGTTGGAAGGAAAGAGGGAGAGAGGTGATATGATCGAAACATTCAAACATCTTAAGGGCCTTAACAAGCTGAAAAAGTCTAACGTTTCAATATAAGAAAAATAGCAGGACAACAGGACACAGCATGAGACTAGAGGGAGGCCGATTTAAGGGGTAATGTGAGGAAGTTATTTTTTACAGAAAGGGTGGTGGATGCATTGAACGGCCTACCTCAGGAAGTGGTGGATATGAATACAGTGCAGGGCTTCAAATAGACATGGGATAGGTGTAAGGAAGAAATACAGATGAGTATGAATTGATAGGCCATTGACAGAGTAAAGGTCTACGGCACATTCATAAGGTAGAAAAAATGGGCAGACTGGACGGGCCTTGCAGTCAACTTCTATGTTTCTGTTACATTTGTACTGCACAAGAGGCTTATAAACAAAGTCACATACAGTGCTGTATGTATGGGCCACTTTGCTGCCAAGTTCAAGGACAGTGTTTCTGATCTGCCTGTCTCTCTCTCTCTCTCTCTCAGTTTGTCTCTCTAATGTGTGAGTCTTTGTTTGGGAAAGGGGGAAATAGTATGGATAGTGAGGATGTGGGGAGAGAAAGAGAGACATACAGCTAGTGCTGAATTTCAGCTGGAGGTAACACAGTAACACTGAAGGCTAGTGCTTTTATGATTGAATTCATGAATGTGCAAATGTCAGAATTTTTTGAACATACTCCTGTTTGCACATAACACTTGTGGAGCACATCAAATTATTGTTGGAATACAGATATGAATTTCTTACTGCACAATATGTCAATAAATGATATACATAGCTGTATGCATCAGGCACTTTGATGACAAGTTTAAGGATAGTGATTTTCTGATGTCTGTTCCACCCCTCCCCCTTCTCGGTTTCTCTTTCTAATGTGTTTCTTTGTTGGGGAGGGGAGAGAGATTGTGGAGGGGGATACAGAGAGAGAGACATACAGAAGAGGCATACAGGCTGACATGAAATGCTCATACTGTATGTATTTGATTTTATGAATGTGCAAACGGCAGAATTAATTGACCGTTCTCCTGAATTGAAATTAACTATGCCACTGTGATAATATGTGCATTAATTTTGCTTCTTTGCTTGCATATAACACATGTGGAGCACATCAGGTGATGGTTTGCTGTACATAACTGATGTCTTACATACAGTATATACTGCGCAGTATGTCAACAAAGATACATACAGTACATTGCTACAGTATATGCATGACTTGCCAAGTTCAAGAACAATTCATTTTGTGATGTCTGTTCCTCCCCTCCATCTCTGTCTCTCTCTCCCTGTTTCTCTTTCTAATGTGCATGTTTCTTGGTTGGTGGAGGGGATAGAGAGCGTGAGGGTAGTGGGGATGGTGGTGGTGGGGGGGGGGAGAGACATGCAGTAAAGCAGAGGCATACTGCCAGTGCTGACATTCAACACAGGTCAACACAGGCATATGACTTCAAGTGCTTTTATTACTGTTTTTATGAAACACTGGCCTCTTTGTTTGGCAGGACCTGCCCTATGATAAGAGAGGCAAACAAGGTGCTGCGTGTGGAGAGGGTCAGGCAGTGGATTGAAGAAGGAGAATGATTTGACAATGTTATTTTCTCTGAAGAGTCAACCTGTCAGCTGCAGAGCCACACCATCATGGCATTTTATAAAAATGGTAGACAGGTGTGCAAGCTGAAGCCCAAGAATCCGCTCAAAGTGCATGTGTGGGGTGCCATATCCCATTGTGGTCCAGGAACAATAATTACTTTTGAAGGTAAGAGGATCATAACACGCAGGTGTGCTCTTGTTTGCTTGGGGTATGGAATTTGTTCAGTACTTGCCAAACCCATATCCCTCTTCTCTTCACATAAGTAGTCCAATACTTTCTCTGCATTTTGGTCCGTATACTGTAGGTTTACCCACCCTTTCCATTGGTGTTTCTCGAATCACATCAGTCTTAGCCGATAGGCAGGTGAAATGGCAGCTGTTTGAGTGTCTATATCCAATATTTCAGTAACAAAATGCAAGGGGGTATACAGGATTGACCCTGCAGGTGGCCGATGTAATCCCAGCTTCACCATAACTTTCCTCTCCCTTTCAAATATCTTAACTCTGTTCTTTCCCTGGCCACCACTGCAGACCAGACTCTGAAATGACCATCCACAGATCCATAGCTGCCATTACTGGCAAGTGTAGGGGGTTCCCAGCTCTTTTAAATGGGCCATGCCAGCCATCACCATCCATACAGTCCCACCCATATCCCACCCAGTATGGCTTTTCATCCTAAAAACAAAACTTTGGATCATGTATGGTACAAAAATAAACCTTAATAAAATACATAATTTGAAAGCTTAAAATAGGCACTCCTGGGGAACATACTGTAGATCATCCTACTGTATGTAGAAATAGAGATAGTACAGCGGTATGCCTGTGTACTGCTTCACCTGGGCTGATGAAAGAACAATGTTAAAGAAAAATCTGTTATTTTTGGGGTAGAGCATATTAAAATCAATGCTTTTAAAAATAAAATGCCATAATTTTCTATTTCCCAAGCCTCTTACGTTTGTGTAGCCCCTACCCCAAAGAAATCCTAAATGTGCTCCTGGATCACTTGAGATGTACAAAAACTTCCAGAAGTGCAGGTCTTCAGTTGACTATAGGGTGGGAGCTGAGAGTGTCTTTCTCTGCTTGACTCTGTTCATTGCCCTGTGGGTGGTGGTGACAGTGTGGTGGGGTGACAGTGAGGTGGGGTGCATGATGATGTCAGCTATTGTGTGTGGAGAGCTGGGACTGCTTGACTTGAACATTGGCTGTTGTGATGTCCTCTGGTTGGGGGGGGGCAGAAAGAGTAAGAGAGCAGGCCATGATACAAAACAATGGGGGGTGGGGGATCACTGTGAGTGATGGCATTACAGTGGTTTTTTTTCTGCTGGGGAGCTGGAAGCAGAGTGGAAGCAGGATACATGTGCAATACTCTTGAGTATTTCTTGGCTTGCATTTTTTCATGTATAAGTGATCACAGTTTACCATTATAATTAAGTGCTAGTGCAATCATCTGCAGGCTAGTGCAATTTTAAATCAACTTGCCCTGCTGGCTAGTGCAAAAAAAGGTTAAGATTGACCCCTGATTAATTTTCTGACAAGCTTCCAAGGGAAAAGGTACAGATACAGAGATTACCTCATTAAGAAGTTGGCTGAGGTGTGTGTGACCTACAATATCCTGTACATCCCAGAGCTAGGGGCGTTACCAACCTATGTATTGCAGCAAAAGCAATTGGTATGCCATATGTCGGAAATTGTAATTTATGGTGGTGGCCAACTTGCCAACAGTGGTATGTGGGTTGCATAGGAAAGCATGCAATGTTGACAGTTCTGATATTGATGCAGCTATTACTGTACTGTGTATCAGGAATAATGGATCATGTATTCTTTGAGGAGCACATCGTGACGGAGGTGCTTGCACCATACATTGCGGTCCGATAGATAGGCCACATCGGTTCTTCCAAGGTATAGTACAGTACAGTAGTGTCGTGCATGTACATCATCTCAGTACTCATAATATGCAGCCATGTGTAATTACTTATAAAAAATATCCACCAAGGCAACTTGCACAAATAGAACATTGCTGAAAGTCTGCAAAGCATATGAATACTAAAAAATATAACTGAACATGTGGCACTATAATTCCTCCACCATTGTTTTTCACCTGTCACCAATCTGTATTTCTTTTCACTGAGACCAAGACGAGCCATGGCTACAACAGTCACTTCATATCCGAATACAGGGACTTACTGTTCTTGCCAATGTTACATACTGTAATTGTGGTAACATTTGCAGTATTCTTGTGTCAATTTTGATGTCATGTTTAGTTTGATTAATTCTGTGTTGTGATACTGCTATATTCCCAGGCTCTCATGGTCCCAAAAATCTGCTTCCTCGCAGGGGATTACGCCATTGCAGCCCTTGCCCCCAGAGCCTGGAACCTTCTCCCTGCTCATGTAAGAGCTGCCCCCCCCCCACAGCTGCTTCATGTCCTCCCTCTGGGGCTACTTAAAACAAGCTTCTGCCTGCCTTTGCTCTTAGCTGTCCCACCCTCCGTGGTGTGCCAAGTGCCCATCTATGACTGAGAGTGTGTGCACCTTTAGTGCTCTCCTCAAAAATGCCCTGCTGATTCTTTGGTTTGCTTCCTTGACTGCCTCCTGAGGTTGCCACGCCTTAACACTGTATTTGTATTATATTCGTTCTCTGTTGGTACCTGACTGCAACTCTCTGCCCATACCAGTCTGTAACTTGTTGATTGCTGCTACCTTGTTTCTGTATCTGTATATTGCCTGAGTTCTCTGACTGTACCTTGTTGATTGCTGTTACCCTGTCTCTGAATTGTTATTGCGTGTACCTTTGTAATTCTCCCGGGTCACACCTGAAAATAGGCACTTGACTGTCTAGCTTGCTTACCTGGTAAACAAAAGTTAAATAAATAAAAATAAAATAAATATTCCTACTACCCACCATTCAGTGCATGTATAGTAACTGTACTGTATGTACTGTGACCGGCAGTTAAAGAACCCATGTACACTATGTAATGTGCTGACACCACAACTCCCATTTCTCTCACAGATAATGACCCGAAGCATACGGTGGCCTGGAGATGTTTGCAGGAATGTGGAGTGAACTGGGTTAAAACACCAGCTGAGTAAGTAGTCACATCATGATGCAGGTACTGCAAGAGTAGTAAAAGGCACTGTTAGAAAGGATATGATAAATGTCGCAATCTGATTGGCTCTTAGGATTGTTATCATATTTCAGTGTTCTCTGTTACACAGTCATGTACAGCCTGATAACCCTACCACATTATTTCACCTAGTTTGGACTGCATACTCTGCCACTGCTGAATGTCTGTGGCAATGTACAGGTATTATGATTTGCAATCAGCAGTCTTGATCTTCTTGTCTCAGAACAGGGCGATCAGGAGTTTAAAGGGCACATAGGCAGTAAGCAAGTAGTGGGAGAAGGAAAAAAAAAACAGAGGAAAGAGTAAGGATTCCAAACAACAGTGAAGGGGCCAGAAGTAAGACATGATGGGAGTGGTGCAGTGCAGTGCAATGGCTGTGGAGCAGCAGTCTTCAGGGAGACATTCTGGAGGATGTGGTGTTGTCCCATCTGCAGACACCTCTCTGGGCTGAGGGATGAGGAGGTTGCTCATCTCCAGGCTGAGTTGGCCAGGATTTATGGGACCTCCTCTTCCATCCAGGGACCTCCAAGGCCACTGCCGTTGCCTCAGAGGTTGCCAAGAAAGAGGAGCGGTTGGACCACAGTGGGCTCAGGGAGGGTGAGGTTGGTTGAACAAAGGCGCATCCCTCCAGTTGTACCTCTCCACAATTCCTATGCCATTCTGGCAAAGTGTGGTTCTTCTATGGAGGCACCCACAGTGGAGACCAAGGAGGATGCTGGGAACCTCCACAAGGGAGATCCACAGGGGAAGGAAACATCTCCTGGTGTGGGACTCCATTGTTAGGAAGGTAGAACTGGGGGAGGAAGGGAAGAGGGAGGTAAGGTGCCTACCTGGCGCCATGGCTTGGAGGGATAGGGAGAGAATCCTCAGGATCACTGGAGCAGCTGCACAGGGGAGGGAGCTGGATGTCATTGTCCACCTAGGAACAAATGACCTGGCTAAGAAAGGGATCAGAGCAGTGCAGGAAGAGTTTGTGGAGTTGGGAAGGGGCCTTAGACAAGTAGCATGCACGGTATCCTTCTTGGAGGTGCTGCCTGTCTATGGCGTAGGTGAGGCTAGGGTGCTCCACACCATGGGATTCAATCAGTGGTTGAAAAACTGGTGCAGAGCTCAGGGATTTGGCTTCATTGGGGACTGGGGGGTCCACCTGGAGTGATGCAAGCCTATACTGGCATGATGGGCTGCATCTGTCTGGGAGGGGAACCAGGATCCTAGGTGATAGGTTTAAATGCTTCATTGGCAAGCATTTAAACTAGTCAAGGGGGAGGCACTGGAAAGGAACAGGAAAATCCTAGCCCCCCCCCAAAAAAAAAGTCAAGGTAGTAAGTGAGGTGAACACCAAGATAGAGATGTCAATAGGGAGTAGGACAGGGGTAAATGGAGAAAGTGACAAAGGCAATAAGGACAGGGATGGAGAAAAAAGGAGTAAGGCCACTAGGAAATGGAGGGTAATGAGTACCAATGCCCGTAGTCTGGGCAACAAGCTCCCTGAACTGGTGGCCTTTAATGCAAGAGGGATGCCTGGATATTGTAGCAGTCAAAGAAACATGGTACACAGAGAACCATGACTGGGATGTTAACATACCAGGGTACATAACCTACAGGAGAGACAGGCAGGGGAGAAGAGGGGGAGGAGTAGCTCTCTGTGTAAAGGAAGGGATAAAAGCAACTGAACAAAAGAGTAAACAGGTCATAGAGGAGGCACTGTGGGTCACCTTAGAGACTGGAAATGACACCACAATCTGCACAGGGGTTGTATGCAGACCCCCATGTCAGGGAGAGGGAATGGATAAGGATATGATAGAAGGTATTCTTAGGATGGCAGAGAAAGGGGAAATACTGTTGATGGGAGACCTGAATATGTCAGATGTTAACTGTAGCACATTAGCTGCAGCCACATCCAAGAGCAGGGCCATTCTCAACGCCCTACAGGTGGCATACCTCAGACAGCTAGTTTCAGAACCCACTCGTGAGGGAGCATTCTTAGACCTTGTACTGTCAAATGGGAACAGTGAGAGGATCTCAGATCTAGAAGTGGGTTGCCATCTGGGGACAAGTGACCATCAAACAGTGTGGTTCACGTTAAACTCAGCTACAGAGTAAAGCCATACAAAAGTGAGGGTACTGGACTTCAGGAGGGCTGGCTTTGTCAAGATGGGAGAGTGCCTTAGAAAAGCACTAGCAAACAGGCTAGAAGGAGGGGTGGAGCAACAATGGAGAAACATCAAAACTGCCATCACAGAGGCAACAAGCCTTTGTGTGAAGCAAATAAACAAATCAAAATGAAAGAAAAAGCCACTGTGGTTCTCAAAAGAGGTGGCGGGGAAAGTCAGGGAGAAAAAGATAGCATTCAGGAAGTATAAGGAAACACAGAAGAAGCAGGACAGAGAACTGTACCAGTTAAGGCAGAAGGAAGCAGGAGGGAAGTCAGAATAGCAAAGGCCCAAACTGAGGAAAAGATAGCCAACTTGGTTAAGAAGGGATAAAACCTTTATAGGTACATCAGTGAGCATAGAAAGACAAAGGAGGGATAGTGAGGCTGAATAGAATGAATGGTGGGGGCAGAGAGGACAGTGAAAAAGTAGGGATACTGAACAAATATTTCTGCTCAGTATTCACAAAAGAGGAGGAGGGGGAGGTGCCTAATCCAATTAACAGAAGCACTCTTAACAGGGGGTTGATCCCAGTCCTTTCACAGCAGAAAGGGTTCTGAAAGAACTCCTAAAACTGAAGGTGAACAAAGCAATGGGGCATGGTGGAATTCACCCCAGAATTCTGAAAGAATTAAGGGGATAACTAGTGAAACCACTGACTACCCTTTTTAACAAATCATGGGAGGATGGTGTGGTACCTGAGGACTAGAGGAAGGCGGATGTGATTCCCCGTCACAAAAGTAGGACCAAGACAGATGCAGGAAACTACAGACCTGTCAGTTTGACCTCTGTGGTAGGGAAAGTGATGGAATCGCTTCTGAAGGAAAGAATTGTTGAGTACCTAGAGGCCAGTGGGGCACAGGACCCAAGGCAGCATGGGTTCACATAGGGAAGGTCAAGTCAGACGAATCTAATTGATTTCTTTGACTGGATGACCAAAGTAGTAGACCAGGGAGGGGCTGTGGACATGGCCTACCTAGACTTTAGGAAGGCATTTGACACAGTCCCACACAAAAGATTAATTGTCAGATTAACCAGCCTGGAAGTGGGTCCCTGGGTAAAACATTGGTTGGACAACAGGACACAGAAGGTAATTGTAAATGAAGAAAGAGAGATTACTAGTGGGGTACTGCAGAGTTCAGTTCTGGGTCCAGTCCTTTTTAATGTCTTTATAAGTGACATTGCAGAGGGACTGGAAGGAAAAGTATGCCTCTTTGCAGATGACACAAAGATCTGCAACAGGATTGATACAAAAGGAGGTGTGGAATGGATTAGAAGGGACTTGGCAAGGTTGGAGGAATGGTAAGAAGTATGGCAGCTTGGATTCAATGAAAAGAAGTGCAAAGTAATGCACCTGGGAAACAAAAACCCAGGGGAAGATTACACAATGGGGGGTAGTAACAACAACAAAAGTGGAAAGGGACCTGGGGGTAATCATATCAGATGACCTTAAGGTTAGCAAGCAATGTGAGAAGGCAGTAGGGAGGGCTGGGGGTATAATGGGATGTATAGGGAGAGGCATCACCCGCAGAAAACAGGAAGTTGTTATCCCTCTGTACAGACAGTTGAGGCCCCATCTGGAGTACTGTGTCCAGTTCTGGAGACCCCATCTCCGCAAGGACATAGACAGGATAGAGACAGTCCAGAGGAGAGCAACTAAAATGGTGCAGGGTCTGCAAGAGAAACCATACGAGGACAGACTAAAGGAGCTTAATATGTATACCCTTGAGGAAAGGAGGGAGAGGGGGGAATTGATAGAAACTTTTAAGTACCTCAGTGGAATCAACAAGGTCCAAGAGGGTAGCATCTTTCAGAAAAAGAGACTTGCAAGAACAAGGGGACACAATTTGAAGATGAGGGGGTGGTTCAAGGGCAATGTGAGGAAGTATTTTTTCACAGAGAGGGTGGTGGACACATGAAACAGCCTTCCTGAGGAGGTTGTGGGGTTTTAAACTGTGGGAGAATTGAAGAATACATGGGACAGACATAAAGCAATTCTTGTTGGGGGTAAGAAGAAATAGGCTATTGGTTAACTAGGATTTGCAGCTTATCCTGTAGGTAGGGAAATGGGCAGACTAGGTGGACCAAGCGGTCCTTATCTGCCATCAAAGTCTATGTTTCTATGGTTGTGGGAAAACATTACCCAGTGTCATTGCTTAATGTTTATTTCAATACATGAGAATATAATAAGAATATAATGGGCTTACAGTGGTATTGTGCAATATTTGTAACATTGTGTTGTCTTATTGCAGTATACTGTGCTGATCATTAAGGGTCTGTTGCTTTCTATGGTAAAGTCTTTATACCTGTGAAGTGCTGTGCTATGACAGGAAGTACTGTACATTGACTGACTCTCGCATACTGGATTCACTAAACATTAATACTAGGTCTCATATTTGTTTTTCAATGTACAAGTCTCCAGATCTCAATCCTGTTGAGATGGTGTGGCACACCCTAAAGCACTACCTCCGATGGCACGCAAAGCCAAAATCCAAAGAAGCATTGGTATCAGCAATACACTATTACTGGATGAACTGACTAACTAAAGAGGAATGCAACAGATATATCGATCACACCTGGAGAATTAATTGAAAACAATGGTGGGTCATCTGGAGAGTGAGACTGGACACTGATCAAAATCGAGTTATTGTTCACTTTGAATGTAACCTCTGTATGTCAGCAGACTGATGTCATAGCAACTAAGAAATCTTGTACTGTATATAAATGAAAAAAGTTTGAATCACCTATAATTTACTTAATTTAATAATAGGAAAGTTGAAATCTGCGGTACTTTGTCTTTGTATGGGGAGACCAGGAAAGGGACTGCATACCTTTTTTGGGGGGGGGTCAGTATTTTGAGAGATGGGGAATGGATGTTGCATAGGCAAGCAGCTGGGCTGAATACAGTATGTCAAATGGATGTAATGAATTAATTATTACGAAAAAAAGTAAAAAAGACCTTATTCAATTAAAACTGTGCAAGGGAGGTTGGGTGGGACTGGGGAATAAGGGGACCACCTGAAAAGTTTATGCAGGGGCTAGCATACCTGGAAACTCAGCAGGAGGTCCAGGGTGACAGAATAATCTCAGTATTCAGCTTCAATAAGATATACTGTATTAACTGTGGGTCTGCCTCTTTCATTTAGTTACAGGGCAGATGTCACAAAACATAATGATAAAACCAAGTATTCGCAGAGTTCTTAAGGTGGCCATGTTCCCAACAGAGGAGCACAACCTGGTAATTTCAGATTATCCTGCTGTGCAAGTCTGACCCCAAAGGGAGCATACAAGAGGGCAGCACAGAGGGACATAGATGCCATAGTGCAGCACATGATGAACGAAAATTGATGGTGTTTGAAAACAGTAGGTGCTTACTGTGTGATCCTGAGCAAGTCACTTAACTTCCTGTGCTCCCAGGTCACATCTGGAAACAAGCTTCGGCTTAGTGTGCTATTCCTGGTTAAACAATGTTCTCTTTCCCCTAGTATCCTAACAACCAGTAGTAAAAATAAAGTGAACAGAAACACAAAACAGGAGGATTATTTTAAAGTGTTTATTTCCTCCACACGCAGTATCGCTACTGTAATAATTACAGCAGTGAAACATAGAAACATAGACTTTGACAGCAGATAAGGACCACTTGGCCCACCTAGTCTGCTCATTTCCCTACCTATTGGCTCAGCTGCAGATCCTAGTTAACCAACAGCCTACTTCTTCCTACCCCCAACCAGAATTGCCTTATGTCTGTCCCATGCATTCTTGAATTCCTCCACTACCTCTTCAGGAAGGCCTTTCCATGTGTCCACCACACTCTTTGTGAAAAAATATTTCCTCACATTGCCCCTGAGCTGCCCCCACTCCATCTTCAAATTGTGCCCCCTTGTTCTTGCACATCTCTTTTTCTGACTTTCTGATTGGACAGATCACAGTTCTGGCTGGTATTGCACTTTTGAAGTGTGGGGGATTTGTAGTATGGGCTGAATGGGTGAGCAAGAAGGAAAGCATAAAAGAACTACAGTAGGAACAGAGACTCCAGTTCTGTGCTAACTGCACATATTGTAAAAGTCAGCCCTTTAGCTTATTGATTTATGTATGGCTTTCAAGGAGACTGATGTTTTTCCTGTTTGGTTAGCCAATAAGAGTTCATAGTACACATACTGCTGGTGTAGCATCAGCTTTTCTTTTCTTTCCTTTTTTTTTTTTGTTAACAGAAGCAAACACCTTCTCTTAGTGCACTGCTGGCTATAATTTAATTATGCGGGGTGAGAAGCTGGGTAGGCAAATGCAAATGTTCATCATTGTTGTTGGGTGGGGTTGGGGGAGTTGGAGAGAAGGGGTGTAAATAGGCAATCACAGTTGTGAAAACTTTATGTAAAAACACAAGTCACAGATCCCATGATTGAAATCAAGGTACCAGGGACCACAGGTTTTATAAATGTATAATTTATTTAGTACTTTAATGTAATGTTAGGTTTACTTGTCTTTAACTTTATTGTAGTTTAAAAACATTAATATATGTAAGAGTGCTTGGAAGTGGAAAATAATAATAGAACAAATAAACCATCATTAAAACTATGCCTCTAGCAACAAGCCCCAGCCATGGTGCTACAACACAGCATTCAGTCACTGTAGTTTTATATGCTGTTGTTGTGAAGGAAAGCACAGTACCAGTGCTGACGGAATGGTAGTAAATGGAGTTTCAGACAACATGAAGTCTTGCTGTATTCTGACATATGCAGTTAGGTCCTGCCTTTCAACTGCCCCGGAGAACAAAAAGTTAAACTTTCCATGGCCAGCATGGAATGTTCACCACGAGTTCGGTTGAAGCCCCTGTCTGCTGTTGTTTAAACTCCAACCGTCAGATTCTTTACTCCGCCTCACTGAACAGTCGCTCTGGAGATTTCTCCTTTGCTTGGTTCAAAAAAGTCAGTTGAAGTCGGTTTCTACCGAATTGCTGTTACCGCTCAGTCGGTTCAAGTCTCTGTCTGTGGTACCATGAGTACTAGATAGGTTTTCTGTGTAGTTTCTGTGTGGAACTTGTAAATTGTGGATCAGTTTGGCTGAACCGATCAGTTTCAGCTAAAAAAAGTTTGTGATTTACTTAGAGTGTGGTAACCGGTCCATATCGGTTCTAAAAAACCAGATTTATTCGTTTTCCAAGACCCGTGAAACACGGTCAGGAACCGATAAAGTCTTGCCTGGCGGATTGCTGAAAAAGGTAAGTTTTGGTTAGGATTGGCCATGTCTGAGAAACCCAGAAAAAAAAATGGGCCACTGGGTTTCAACACTGCAGTGTGTGTGGGGAAGTCTTTGCCAAGGCAGATCCCCACACCACCTGTGTTTTTGTCTGGGGTTTGACCACCTCGATTCAGACTGCCAAATTTGTAAGAATTTTCCCAAATCTACCCTGGAAAAGAGATTAGGTAGACTGAGGGAAAGGGAGGCCGAGAAGTCCGCTGACCTGGATGGCCAGCCCAGTTCGGTTCCGACCGAACCAGAAGGAGTGCCCTCTGACCAGGGTGATACTTCTTCGGGCAAAAGGAGAGCCAATTCTGAGAAGTCGGTTCCGGTAAAAAGAAAAAGAAAAGATAAATCGTCTGGTTCGGACCCAGAAATTCATACTCCGACCGCCAATGAGATAGTCAAGGCGATAAGGATAGTGCAATCGCTTACTTCGATTCCAACTGAACCGGGACCATCTGGCAGGGGTTCGGTTCGGTCGATTCCCACGGTTCCGGATTACACTTTGGAAGAATTTTATGAACTGGAGGAGGAGGAAGGAGAGTATGAGGATGATGATGGTGATTATGAAAGTCTGGATGTGCCTATTGACCCGGACATCTCCCCAGACAGACCTTCAGGTGTTTCTCCTCCTAGGCTTTCTGAGTCCCCTTCTAACTATATGTTTTCCAAAAAAGTGTCTGAGACCCTCCAGCTTCCTGTGGAGGAAGCAGTAGAGGATCAGGAGGAGCCTGATTTTGTTGAGATGATGGACATCCCAGAGTCCAGGAGACTGTCTATTCCCCTCCACAAATCCTTTGGGGAACAGACACATAAAATTCTTAAGACTCCTAATTCCACACCTCCTGTGGACAGACGAATGGACAAGAGGTGTACTCTTTCAGGCTCAGACACAGAGTTCCTTTCCCAGCAATGCAGCCATGTTGGGGTAGTGCAGGCTGCTGCCTGTGATAAGGCAAATATCCCCTTGGCATCACCCCCCCCAGAGAAGGACTCCAGGAAGATTGATGCCATGGCAAAGAAACAGTACATGGCAGCATCTTTGGGACTCAGGCAGGCTAACTATATGGCCTACACAGCTAGATACCAGAAGTCCAGGTGGGACACTGTGCTGGCTGTGGCTAAACAGGCCACCGACCAGCTTGCCAAGGAGCTGGAGCAGATGGCTACAGATGGGACTGAAGCATCTAAAATACAATTTCATGCTGCTGTGGACTCCAGTGATGTTTCATCAAGAGTCATGGCTACATCTGTGGCTCTTTGGAGGATGGCTTGGCTCAGATGTACTAGCCTATCACAGGATACCCAGGCTAAGGCCATGGATTTCCCTGTTATTGGTAATTCTCTGTTTGGGGAGCAGACAGAGAACTACATGAAAAAGATGGACAAGTACAGGACCACTTACAGGAGTGCTCAGGCCAAAGAAAGGCAAGCAACTCCTCAAAGGCAGCAGTCCAGGGGCAGGGGCAGGCCTTTCCAAAGGCCTTTTTACCAAGCTCAGGCCTCCTCTTCTTACTCTCAGAGGGGGTTCTTTAGAGGGAGAAGCAGACGGGGGATGAACAGGCCTGCATCCACCCCTCAGCCTAAAGCCCCTGCCAAGCAGACACCCTGATGGGTCTGCCCGGGCCGATTCTCCCATAACAGTAGGGGACAGGATGGCTTACTTTGTCCAGGACTGGAAGTCTCTAACATCAGACAAGTGGGTCCTGGAAATAGTAATCCAGGGACTGGTTCTCAGCTTCAAAAAATTTCCCAAGATGAGAACCAGATCCTTTCCACCTGCAAATCCATCAGAGACCCTTGCCTTAGAGGCAGAGGTTTCTTCCTTCCTAGCTCTCAGAGCTATACAGAGGGTTCCCACCCTACACAAGGGCAAATGATTGTACTCCAGGTACTTCCTAACCCCCAGAAAGACAGGAGAATGGTGGCCCATCCTGGACCTAAGATATCTGAACAAACACCTTTTAAAACCAAAGTTCAAAATGGTGACTCTGGGAATAATCCTTCCCTCCCTAAGGCCAGGGGACTGGCTAGCCTCCCTGGACCTCAAAGATGCCTATTTTCACATTCCCATCAGGTGCTCCCACAGAAAGTACCTCAGGTTCGAGTTTCCCTCAGGCCACTATCAATTCAGAGCAATGCCCTTTGGCCTAACATCAGCCCCAAGGGTTTTCACAAAGTGCCTGGCAGTAGTGGTTGCATTCCTAAGGAGAAAAAAGATCTCCATCTTCCCATACTTGGACAACAGGCTCATAGTAGGTCAGTCTCCAAATCAAGTCAAGTCACATTTGCAAATGACTCAGCAAGTGCTCACTTCCTTAGGATTCCTTCTCAACTTTCCAAAATCAGTTCTCGAACCAGTACAGCTCCTCACCTTCATTGGGGCAGAGCTGGATACAGTAAAGGCAAGAGCCTTCCTTCCCCTGGAAAGGGCAAGAACCCTTATGGAACTGGCCTCTTCATTCACCCTGCAGGTGTCTCGACCAGCAAGGCATTTCCTTCAGCTTCTGGGCCACATTGCAGCTTCCACAGCAGTGGTCCAAGGAGCAAGATTCCAGATGAGGGCTATTCAGTTCCACTTAAGAGCCTTCTGGTCCCAAAGAAAGGATTCCCTTACCAAACTAGCCCCGGTGACTCGAACCCTTTTCCAGGCCTTGCAATGGTGGCAGGATCAGGACAGTTTGAGACAAGGGGTTCCTTTTGTCACTCAGTCTCATTCAGTGATACTCACCACAGATACTTCCCTGCTGGGCTGGGGAGCCAATCTGGGAGATCTTACCACCCAAGGACTGTGGTCACCTCAGGAATCTCTGCTTCACATCAATCTCTTGGAACTCAGAGCAGTGTTTTTGGCACTGCAAGCTTTTTCCAAATCTGTGCAGAACAAGGTGGTCCAGGTCAGAACAGACACCACCACCACCATGTGGTACATCAACAAGCAGGGAGGCACTCGATCTACGGCCTTGTGCACAGAAGCAATGAAGTTGTGGTCCCTGGCCTATTCCCTGCAAACCTCTCTGATAGCAGTTCATCTCCCAGGGAAGGACAATGTCCTAGCAGATGCTCTGAGCAGAATATCCCAAGGCCATCACAAATTGACGCTAGATCCTCTAGTTTTGAAAGTGATTTTCTCGAGATGGGGCCCTCCAGAGATGGATCTTTTTGCAGCCCCAGACAATCACCAACTTCCTCTCTTTTGTTGCAGACCCCCAGTCTTGGGCTCAGTCCCCCTGGATGCTCTGATCCTGAATTGGGAAGGGACATTTCTGTATGCTTCCCCCCCTTCCCTCTCCTGTTCAAAGTGTTAGTCAAGATAAGGTCACAACCATGCAAAGTGATTCTGATTGCTCCAGACTGGGCCAGACAGCCCTGGTATCCCCTGTTGCTGTCCCTAACAGTCCACCTTCCCCTGTCTCTTCCCAGGAATTACAACCTGTTGACATCCTCTCAGGGGAGGATTTGGTATCCGAATCTTCAGTCTCTCAATCTCAAGGCATGGCTCTTGAAGAGTTAGAGCTTGCTGATCTGCATCTTTCCTAAGGGGTTCTGGATATCCTTAAGGCTTCTCGAAAGCCTTCCACCAGAAAGACTTACAACTCCAAATGGAAAAGATTCAGCATTTGGTGTTCTAAGAAAAATATTTCTCCAGATTCTGCTGAGTTGCCTACGGTTCTGGACTATATGATCCATCTTAATGGCCTAGGCCTTAGGCAGCTACCCTTAAAGTACACTTGGCAGCTGTTTCTACTTTCCTGTCAGTAGGCAAGCCATCCCCTCTGTCAGCCCATCCTGTGTTTTGTAAGTTTTTCAAGAGATTGCTTTACACCAATCCCCCTTTTAGAGATCCTGCTCCTGCTTGGGACCTTAATGTTTGCATTGCTCAGCTTATGCAACCCCCCTTTGAGCCTTTGTCCTCTGCAGAGCTTAAGTACTTGACTTGGAAAACTGTGTTTTTGGTGGCCATTACCTCTGCCAGGCGTATCAGTGAATTGCAAGCCCTGTCAGTGGAACCTGATTTCATCTCTTTCCATAGAGATAAAGTGGTCCTAATAACTAACAGAAAGTTTTTGCCTAAAGTGGTTTCAGATTTCCACCTCAACCAGTCTATGTCTCTCCCTGTTTTCTTCACTGGCCATTCCTCCTCTGGAGAGAGGAGGCTGCACAGCTTAGATGTTAAAAGGGCCCTGAGCTACTACATAGAGTACACCAAGGGTCACAGGTTTGAATTCCTCCAGTTGTTCCTCACATATGGAGAGGTTGGTAAGGGCAAACCTACCACTAAGAGATCTATTGCCAGGTGGATTGTTTCTTGTATGCAATTCTGCTATGAGAAACTGGGTAGAACTCCACCCTCAGGCTGGGGGCTCATTCCACTAGAGGTACAGCTGCTTCCCTGGCTGCTGCCAGGAATATTCCTCTCGTAGAAATTTGTCAAGCAGCCACCTGGAAAACAGTCCATACATTCACCAAGCATTACTCTCTGGATATCCAGGCTAAGAGTGATGCCTGTTTGGCACATCAGTACTTCAGAGCCTGTTTCAAAGTAGGTTCTGTCCTCCTCCATGGATGTACTGCTTGGTAGTTCTGATATGTCAGAATACAGCAAGACTTCATGTTGTTTGAAGAAAAAATTACTCACCTTAGTAATGTTGTTTCTTCTAATGGAGTCTTGCTGTATTCTGACCTCCCCCCCCCCCCCTCTCAGAACCTAGTTTTTGGGATGTGGGTGGGCAGGAGCAGTGTTGGCACCCTAGGGGTGTCCTTTTTTCACACGCTTTTATTTTGGGTGAGTGATTGTGTTTTGGATGTATTTTGTTTTTGGGTTTCCTGACTTGAGTTTTCTTTCTGAAACCAAAAAAACCTTTTACATAGATATAGTTGCCAGTTGGCTAGTTTTGAGTTTTACAGTTTCCACACAGAACTTCTAGTGAGTATTGCTCATAAAGATCTGACGGCTGAAGTTTAAAAAACAGCAGACAGAGGCTTCAACCGAGCTTGTGGTGAACATTCCATGCTGGTCTTGGAAAGTTTAACTCTTTGTTCTCCGGAGCAGTTGAAAGGCAGGACCTAACTGCATATGTTAGAATACAGCAAGACTCCATTAGAAGAAACAGCATTACTAAGGTGAGTAATTTTTCCTTCTACCCTTAGGATCCAACACACTCTGCACATTTCTCATGGCAAACACAGCCCAGTATAGCACCACAAACCAAACAACACCACACCATACTATTAAGTGTCTTATCATGGCATTGTGGGTTGGTAACAGGAGTTAGGAAAAAAATATTAGCTTTAAGAATGAAATTAATATGAGCTTTATAAATTAAACTAATGGTTAACAGTCATTATGAATAATGTGTTTCGGTTGCGACTGTGGTACATTGAGAAATCTCTGTAGGATGAGAAAATCTATATTTTACTGGCATCTTTTTTTATTTTAAAATTCCATCTGCTAGACTGTGTCTCCTTCTCCTCATTCACAGCTAGATGCATTTCTCGATGCAACAGAAAAGCCACACATGCTTTATGCATGTGTGTTTTGTCTGGTGGTCAGAACCTGCAGTTCACCCTTACAGTCCTGAGCTGCAGTTTCCACCACGTACTGTACTTTTATAGTCCGTAGTTAAGTTGTCATCCAAAATGGAACAGATCGTCTGTTTTGTGTGTGTGTCTTTTCTGTTGCATCAAGAAGTGTATCTAGAGACATTCAAGGGAGCACAATAAAGCAGCAAGGGAAAGTTTCCACCGGGCGAAAAATTCAGGCTTCACTGAAAAAAAAAAACACTGTTTGTGATAAGATGCCCTGTAACGACTTCTCAGGAATTTGAAAGGCAACCAGTGGGGTGGTCAGGGGAGCCAGTTGCCAGTCACCAAATAATTAAATTGTTCTTATGCTATGAAGACTCCGTTTGTGGTGTGAAACACTTGACTCCAGTGTCAACATTACCTTCCTGCTGAATGGGAGTCAGTGATGTCAGCATTTCAGAACCTGGCACGCTGACTCTCGATACTGGGAAAAATCTGTGAAGCCGATGGGGGGTGGCTTCAGCAATATAAAGTGCATATAAAAATGCACTGCATTGTAAACATTAATAAACATTAATTTAAAAAAAAAAAGACACCCACACAGACTATTGCTAGAAATGTCTGATTTATTCAACAGACACATCAGCAAATAGTTTTCTATCTCCTTTAAGTTGGGGTTAACGTGGGTTATTCTATGGGGCCATTCTCCAGCAGAGAGCGCAAACCCAGTGTCTCTGTTAATTTTCTTGTTTTGTGGATATGCTGTTATTTTTCTCATTTCCAATTTAAAAAAAAAAAAACATTCACCTCATTCCATGCATGACCCAACAAAGATAAAAATGTTCACTGCTGTGTACAACACAATAAGGACAGCTATCCATGATAAATGATAATGTACCATACTCACATAATTGTCATACAGAAAAAGAAAAAATAGGCCTTAGCATTCTATGAAACAAATAGCTACTGCAGCAACAGTAATGAAAGGCAGCAGCAGTGTTTCTTGAAATCAAATGCCAGTCTTACAACAGCTACATGCCGTGCATTACTTATTCATTTGATGGAAGGTTTAAACTTGTTTTCATATTTGTTTCTATAATAACATGTGAGACTGGTATGCTATCACATGGGCGGGTGTTGCCAATGTGTTAGAATGCTGTGAATACTGTACAGTATGTGTTTGTTTACCTTATTCTGTAGCAGTACTGTTGCAGTCTTATTGCTACTGTAGCTAACAGTGTTTACCCAGAGGATATTTCCTCCATTAAATCTGAAGGGACCCACATACTGTCGTTCTGGCATATACAGTAATTTTCTTTTTTTTATTAGTGATGTTTCTGTTGCTGCCAGACCACGGACAAAAGACCAAGGTTTACATACCAAGGGACTGCTGGAATTCTTTGTACCGTGTTTATTTTATGTCCATGTACTTTTAATTCAATCCCTAATAAAGTGCTACTGTACATTTCTCATGTGATCATGAAAAATAAGCATTAGCATTCTAGAAAAGGAATAGCTACTGCACCGACCAAAAACTAATGGCTGAAGAAGTGTTTGTTGTCATCCTAACTCCACCCTTGAAACAGCTTCAGTTGGTGCAGTATTTTTTCATTTTATAGAATGGCAAAACTTGTCATTAGTGGTATTTCTGTTGTTGCCAGACCACAGACTACGGACCACAGGACACCCCATTACCAATAAAACAAAACATTCACCTCATTCCATACAGTACATGTGCCTGTCAGCGGCATTGGACAAATAACACATTTTCAATGCAGTTACAATAGTACACCTATCCATAATAAAATGGGTACCATACTCTCATGAGTTCATAAAAAAATGGGAATGAAAAATTGCTTTGGAGTTTGGGCATTGTGCAGCAGAGGATGCTTCGTCTTTGAAATGTAAAGTGATCCACATACTATAGGTGTGGAAAAATGGTATTCTCTTACATTAGATTTTCAGCTAACAGTATTTCGCCCAGAGGACAATTTCTCTTTGAAATCTGAAGGGATCCACATTCTGTCCATGCGGCATACTGTACCATATAATGTTTTATGTAGTTGAGTTTCTGCTGCAGCCAGACCATAGAACACAGGCCAGCCACAGACCACGGAATGCTCTGTTTTATTGAATTTACTTTCATTAGGTTTTAGGTTGGGCTTTGTGTGGCTTCTGTGGTAACAAATCAATGGGGGCATCCCAATGTCCGTGTTGGTGGGGTGGGGCTGCCGCACCACGGACCACTAGTTACAGACTGCAGCATTTTTTTTCATTTTATGTCATTTATTTTTAAGACTGGCTTTGTGCAACATAAGTACTATGGCAAGATCTACACTGAGGAAGGGGGGTCAGAATGTACAGTGTTGATGGTGGGAGGCAGAGGTTGGGGAGGGGGGTTGGCAATAACAGTGGGCCGGTTCCTTTTTTCAAATTCTTACTTTTATGAAACAAAGCTGGAAAGCTGGAAAAATTATCTCCACTGACTAGTCCCGAACCCTGTGCATCAGCACCACAGGCAGCTACTCAAACCACAATGCCGCAGGACAAGTCTCAAAGTGGTAGCCAAAACACAAGCTCATATTTTAATAGCAATCACTGCTCATTACAATATGGTGCCAGCAAGCATGGGGTCATTTCGCTATTAAAGGAAGATACTGATCACATTACTGGCTTTATTAATGGACTGCATTACATGGCAAGGTACAGGGTTACTGCAATTGGTGAAGACTACTGATCCCAATAAATGAGCAATGTGCAATGTGATGCAGGAATTACTATATTAAGGACTAATGATCTTGCACAGCAACTGCACTTAGTCATCCTACTCATTAGTGAAAAACGCACTACATATTTAAGCAATTTATCCCTCCAGGGTGTGGGTACACTGGAGGATTTAGCACAGCTGGTGTGATTCGCTCACGAGGCGCAGCCGAGAGGATCGAATCACACCAGTCGTGTTAAGTCCTCCAGTGTACCCACACCCTGGAGGGATAAATTTATATTATACAATTGCGAATGTTTTTTCTTTAATGTTTTTTAACTATTTCCTAACTCACTGAGGTCCCTACACTTCAAAAGAGGATGTCATTTTGTAAACAATTTAGCTCAGTGTTTTAGTGAAGCGGCGATGGGACAAATCACGGCAGTTTCGTTTGAAGTGAAAGTGACTGGATTAGCAGGCTATAAGGTTGGCTGGCACTTCTTCCAGTGGGTACACTGGAGGATTTATCACGGTGGTAATTGTGCCAGCCAACCAATCAGGATGCAGGATTTGGGACATTGGATTTACCACATTGTATAATTACGCAATTTATCTTCCAGGTGTGGGTACACTGAGGATTTATTGTCGGTGGTGTACGGTCACGCAGGCGAGCCGAGTGACCAAATCACACCAGTCGTGTAAGTCCTCCAGTGTACCCACACCCTGGAGGGATAAATTTATATTATACAATTGCGAATGTTTTTTCTTTAATGTTTTTTAACTATTTCCTAACTCACTGAGGTCCCTACACTTCGAAAGAGGATGTCATTTTGTAAACAATTTAGCATGGTGTTTTAGCGAAGCGGCGACGGGACAAACCGCGGCAGTTTCGTTTGAAGTGAAAGCAACCGGATTAGCAGGCTATAAGGTTGGCTGGCACTTCTTCCAGTGGGTACACTGGAGGATTTATCACGGTGGTAATTGTGCCAGCCAACCAATCAGGGTGCAGGATTTGGGACATTGGATTTACCACATTGTATAATATCGAAATTTATTGTCCCCTTCACACAAGACTGCAACAAGCATAGCCATTGCCATTGCCGTGGGAGTGACTCACAGAATTCAATGTGGGCTGAAGAGACACCTGCTGGAAATTTGAGAAGTTGCAGGTGAGTTAAAAAATCATGAGCACCACCTGGAACATTATCATGGTTCAGCAGGGATACAAAGGCTTTGCAAACCTAACAAGCAAGTGCCGCATACCGCAAAGGCAGCAATACCATCTACTGCCACAGATTAAGGCATGACACATTCAGAGGGTACCGCTCCTGCTAATGCTCATCAGTAGAACTACCGCAGTGGCTGCCGCTACCGCTACCAATCCCGCCATTAAATAATGCGGTGACAATTAACTTTTCTGCAGCAGGCACTGTACCTACAAGTGGCCTGCAGATAGCTACCTGTTTGTTCACCTACTATGCCCTTTCATTCCCTTGCCTATTGTGATGTGCAATGGCCTACTTGAACTCTGGCCCCAACCCCCGTTGGCTGCCAGTACATTCTTTTCTTTAACACCTGCATTTTTCAGTCCCCTGACAGTTCTTCCGCAACTCTCTAACCACCTTCCCCTTGTAGCCCATCGCAAGTGTCCACCACCTGCTTACTTAGTATAAGTTGCCTGGAAGGGGAACCACTGGAGCAATGTGCAGAATGCTGTTGCACCATGCACAGTCTACATGACTGTCCACTGGGTAGGAAAGGAGAGACAGACTTCAGCAACATGGATGCGCTGGGCAAGTCCCACAAACAGGCATCCTGCCTGAATGGTGTGACATAAGCCAACATCAGAGTGTGGCTATACTGCTAATGGTGTGCACGTGAACATCTCTTGCATTTTTAGTAGGTAGGGAAAAAGGGCAGACTGGATGGGCCAGTCGGTCATTATCTGCCATCAGATTTTTTTGATTCTATGATTCTAGATGAAAGGAAATACAACTGAAGCTAACTTGTGACAACTATATTGTTTACTGGGCTATTGTGGGTATTGTTAACCACCACTCATCCCTGACAACTTGCATGTCCCTGGTGGCAAGCGCTTACCTGTCACCTTGTCATCAAAGTTCCTAGTGGGTGTATTTGGCAGACATCCATGGTTCGTGTTGTACCCAACCCTTTAGGATCCACAAGGAAATACAATTACACATACCCTCCATGATGAATTGAATACTAACCTCCCCAGCAATGATAGCCCCTAACATGTGTTAGATGTACCATTTCCTTCTGTATACTGCCCATAGTCAGCACTGGGAAGCATCCACTACCTCAATATACAACCTCACTTGATGTTGGTGGTGAGGGGGGGTCTTAAAACTCACACGCTGTAGAATCTTTCCACTCATAAACTCAGTTCGTTACATCATTGTAATAAGGAAGCTGTGGGAAGCTCACAGTACTCTGTCCATCCCCGCCCACTGCATGTTGACCTGTGTGTCAGTGTGGACCACACCATTACAAGGTACATGACAAGCATATTGGCAGCTCACACATTGCCCTGTCCTTGCTGGCCACTAGTCATGCTTTGCACAACCACCTAACACCACATGCGAGGGTTGCATTACTGGCAGGCTGTGACAGTATCTGTTGAGGGGTGCCATTTGTCATTCCATGAATCAATAGTGGACCCACAGTGCAGATCGAACTGGTGATGGTGGATTGCTCATGCTGGGCAGGTAGCCACATTGTATTGCTTCCTGTTGAAAATGTCGAGGGTAGTCTTTGCTGGGGAGTGTGGCACTCCACAGCACAACTAGTGAATTTATAGCCATAACTGCCCCATGACAGTGAGTGGGTACACCACAGCAGACCATAACTTGGTGCCAGGCATGCACAGTTGGGCCATGTGTGTAATGGTGGGATTGTGACCCACAGTGCCACAGAACTGGATGTCTGCTGTGTGTGAATGGATAGTGTTTCCACATGTTGGCCCATGGTACATGTTCTGGAAAAGATGTGCGTGGAATGGGGGTGCGGGGGTAGAAGAAAATTTGTGAAATGATACCCGAGGGCACCATGCGGAATCCTACACACAGGGTAACCTATGCCTGAGTAGTGTGACAGAGTTGGTCAGTGTTAAAGATGACTCCCTTTTCATAACCACCCATGATGCCATGTGTATGCCACCCTGTGTCTGCCATGACAACAGTGTTTCCCCACACACCCAGTTGCATATGCTGATGTGTGCTGCTGGTGTGTGCTGCAGTATTTCATGGTAGCAGACACATTCACTGTCGAGGGATGGTGACCCTCGTATCTCCGCTGTGTGCCACAGGCATACAGCGTTATTACCTCAGGTGTGGTGAGCATGCTTTCCTTTCACAGCACAACAGTGACCTGGCAGACCTCAACCATGGGATGTAACCTGCTACTGCTATGTTTCGGATCAGTGTGATTGACCAAAGGACATGACTGACCACACCATTTAGGAAGGCAAAGGTGGGGTGGAATCTGATGATGTTATTCAATCCTAAGCACAGAATCGATGGCTATGTATGGGGCATTAAGGAAAGCACTAGGAACAATACATGATGTTGCGGGCAGGTGTTTCATGACAGACACTATGTTGGGTGAAGTAAGGGCCACATGTAGAATGTCACACATGGGTTGTGACAGCAGCTCATTTAGTGAGGTACCACCCTACTAATCTAGGTTTTCTCTGTATGTGAGGGATAGTAGAAGTAGTGTTGTGGCATAAATACATAACATATGTAAACAACACTGAAACAATGCAACACAAGGAAAGCATCAAGCAATACCGGTCATGGAAAATAACAGAAACAGTATAATGAACAACAGGAAAGGGAATACAAAGTAACAGAAAATTGTTTTGTAAGTGTTTGCAGTAGCATAACTTGGGTTAACTCATTTAGGAATGACTGCGTCCACACATCATCACTGTCCTCATCTGCTTCCAGGAACCCGTTATACTGTTCACTTTCCTCTAGCCACTTGGCATGAATGGACATCACAACACAAGCTGGTATGCTGAGGCACACTTTCTCCAGAATGTGATGCATCCAGCGTGTATACTGGATATACGCAGCGAGACGCATGGACCTGGAGGAAGATAGAAAAGTTTACATGCCCATCTTGAAGTAAGGAAGACTATGTGTGTTGCAGATCATTGTCCTCAATAAGTCCACTGCTCTCCCTACCCAGCCCAGGTAGAACAGTCCCTCGTCTTCCCAACCCGGCCTGGGAACACCCTTCACGAGCCCTCCCTCCCTCTCCAGCCCGAGTAAAGCAGTCACCTGCCCCTCACTCCCTGGCCCAGGAACACCTGTCACCTGCCCTTCCTCCTCGGCCCAGAAACACCCATCACCAGCCCTCCCTCCTTCCCAGGCCAAGGTACAGCAGTCACCTGCCCTCCTTCCCAACCCCAGGTAAAGCAGTCACATGCCCTCCTCCCTAGCCCGGGTACAGCAGTCAACAGTCCCTCCCCCAGCCTGGGTACAGTAGTCACTTGCCCTCCCTCCCCGGCCTGGGAACACCTACAAGCTGCCTTCCTTACCTGGGCTGGGTACAGCAGTCACCTGCCATCCCTCCCCGGCCTGGGAACACCTGTCACCTGCCCTTCCTCCCCAGCCCTGGTATAGAAGTCACCTGCTCTCCCTCTCTTGGCCGGATACGGAGGTCACCTGCCTCCCTCCCCAGCCAAGGGAACACCTGTTACCTGCCTTCCCTCCTCAGCCCAGGAACAACCATCACCAGTCCTCCTTCCCTGGCCCAGGTACAGCAGTCACCTGCCCTCCTTCCTCCTGGCCCAGGTACAGCAGTCATCAGCCCTCCTCCCTCCCTCCCTGGCCCAAATATAGCAGTCACCTGCCTTCCTCCCCAGCCTAGGTATAGCAGTCACCTGCCCTCCCCTCCCTCCCTCCTGGTCCAAAGAACACCCATCACCAGCCCTCGCTCCCTGGCCTGGGAAAACCCGTTACCAGCCCTCCCTCCCTGGCCCAGATACAGCAGTCACTTGCCCTCCTTCCCTTTCCAGACCAGGTACAGCAGTCACCTACCCTCACTCCTCGGCCTGGGTACAGCAGTCATCTTCTCTCCTTTCCTGGCCTAGAAACACTCGTCACCAGCCCTCCTCCCCAGCCCAGGTACAGCAGTCATCTGCCCTCCCTCCCTGGCCTGGGTACAGCAGTCACCTGCCCTCCCTTCCCAGCCCAGGTATAGCAGTCACTTGCCCTCCCTCCCTGGCCCGAGTACAGCACTCATTAGCTCTACCACCCTAGCCCAGGTATAGCAGTCATCTGTCCTCCTCCCTGGCCCGGGTACAGCAGTCATCAGCCTTCCCTCCCTCCCTGGCCCAGGAACACCTGTTACCAGCCCTCCTTCCCTGGCTCTAGAAACAGCAGTCACCTGCCCTCCCTCCCTCCCTCCCTCCACAGACCAGGTATAGCAGTCACCTGCTCTCACTCTCCAGCCAGGGAACACCCACACCCTCCCTGCTCACTGCCCAGGTATAGCAGTCACCTGCCCTCCCTCCCCAGCCCAGGTGCAGCAGTCATCTGCCCTCTCTCCCTGGCCCAGAAACACCCGTTACCAGCCCTCCTTCCCCGGCCCGGGTACAGCAGTCACCTGTCCTCCTTCCCCGGCCCAGGAGCACCAGTCACCAGCCCTTCCCCCCCAACCCGAGTACAGTAGCCACTTGCCCTCCCTTCCCAGCCCAGGAACACCCATTACCAGCCCTCCTTCCCTGGCCCAGGTACAGCAGTCATCTGTCCTCCCTCCCTGGCCCAGGAGCACCAGTCACCAGCCCTTCCTCCCCAGCCTGAGTACAGTAGTCACCTGCCCTCCCTTCCCAGTCCAGGAACACCCATCACCAGCCCTCCTTCCCCAGCCCAGGTACAGCAGTCACCTGCCTTCCTTCCCTGGCCCAGGTATAGCAGTCACCTGCCCTTCCTCCCCTGCCAAGGTATACCAGGCCACTGCCCTCCCTCCACGTGATGGGAATAACAGTGCACTGCCCTTCCTCCACAGCCCAGTAATGGAAGATCACATGCAGACCTCACATGCGCATGAACACAGCAAACACATAAGGCACTAACTGTCATCCCTTAACAGTAACTGCAAGCATGACCAGTGCTCACAAGCATGATAGGGCAGGATGGTGCATGCACGGCAGTGGGATTCACCGCACTGTTTCCACCAGACGATGTTCCATAACATATCCACACCAATGTGGAGGCTTGGTCATGTTATACATAGATCATGGTATGGCATCATTGTGTACTGTACATTGAGGCTTACAAATAATAGACATTAAAGAGTATTTTTAACAGCGGTACAAGCTTTACCTATTAGGAGCAGGGTGAGGAGGATGTGGATGCCTGTAACACGCATATTGACCCATATCAAAAGGATCGAAGCATCCAAGAATAAACTGTGGGTGCTCCGAGATGCATTTTAACCCCTCCAGCTTTTCACCCAACTGATGGGACACCTCCTTGCAGCATAGACACTCTGGGACTGTTGGCATCACAGAGCAATGACCACATCGACACCAAGATATGATGTCACGTAATCTGGACAGCATAAAGTCTTCATCATTGTCATCCTCTTCTGCCCCAGTAGAGCGTGCTGCATCACTGCTTGTTGAAGTATGGGTGGATTGTGAAGGACTATGCGGTTCGAACATATATGGCTGTATGCCAGTACTGACAGTCATTGCTATCATTTCCTGTAACACATCTGATGTGTCACTATCAGTCCTACTGTCATCATCACTGTTGCTCACATCAGACAGATCGGAAATGTTGCCTTCATTATCACTTCTTCCTCCACTTGCCATATTCAGACGCTGTTGGTGTCAGTTACAGTGGTGAAGAACAGGTTGCAGGTTCAGCTTCTAAAGATGTTGATCCAGATAAGTAGTAGCAATGCTATGTAGACTTTCCCTGACTGTTCATTTATGGTTCTTTGTCATACCGCATGCAATACTGGAGACCACACGTGTGTAAGGACATAGAAAAGGCGGAGGCTATCCAGAGAAGGGTGACAAAGATGGTGCATGGCTTGCATCACAAAACATATGAGGAGAGACTGAGTCCTCAATATGTACTCACTGGAGGAGAGGAGAGAAAGGGGGGGGCATAATAAAAACTTTCAGGTATCTCAAGGGCATAAACAATGTGCAGGTGGGGATCTTTTCCAATGTAGAAAAGATATCAGAATGAGGGGACACAATATAAAATTAGAGGGGGGTAGATTAAAAGGTAACATGAGGAAGTTTTTCTACACAGAGAGGGTGGTGGACGCTTGGAGCAGTCTGCCACAAGAGGTGGTGGGGCAAGCACAGTGGAGGGGTTTAAAAATGCCTGGGACAGGCACAAGGGAACACTGGGTGGGGAGGGAGTGATGAAAAGCCGTTGATCACTTAGGGTCAGTGACTGCATACAAGTTTAGGGCTTATGAGCAGACTAGATGGGCCTAGCGGTCCTTATCTGCCGACAATTTCTATGTATCTATGTATCCAAAACCTGTCAGCAAGGTACCATGCCATACATTGAAAATTGATGGCTGGTAACATGGGATGACAAAAGCAGTACACTCCTTCCGCTTCACAGGTGAAGTTGCGATGCTTTATTCCTGTCTGACTGGTACACTCCTAATAGGGAGAAAAATACACAATGCTGTTAGAAAAGCTCTGATGGCTGTATAGCACCAATATGGAGCACAGCATGAAGGGTTACAGTCTCACAGAATGCTTGAAAGTTATTGTTTATGGTTTGCTGCACAGAGAGGTGACTGACCGTGTCACATGTTTTGATGAACGGGTACAGTCTGGAGTGCTGACAACCTTCTCTTTCTAGTGGGCCACAGTACACTTGGGCCCAGATATTCAAAAGGGTTGCACATGGCACAACAGTGTTGCACCATGTGCAACCCACTGATATGCCCTGGTGCGATATTCAAACGGGAATTGCATGCAATCCCAATGCACCAGAGTGCATCAGTAATGTATGCAGCACAGGTGGGGGCGTGCCCATGGATACTCTGCACAGCCCAATATTCAGCCGGGATGTGCTGAGTCATCCGGCAACATCTACTGCGCCACACAAAGTTGATCAAAAAAAAAGGATCAGCGGCTGAAACCACCCATATTTGGAATGTATGGTATCGGATGCGCGCTGCATTGGCTCCACGCTGTGGACCAATGGGGGTACAGCCTACTGACAGTCTGGCGGGTGGTGGGGTGGCAGGCAGGATGCTGCCACCGCCGCTGACGGGGAGCGGGGTGGGGCTCAGTGGGTGGGTGGGAGGTCCGCTGGACCACCAGGGATATTGGATCCTTATTTATTTTACTTAAGCTCGCGATCGGGCTGACAGCGGTCCACTGGACCATCAGGGATATTGGATTCTTCTTTATTTTACTTAAGCCTGCGATCGGGCTGACAGCAGTCCACTGGATCACCAGGGATATTGGATTCTTATTTATTTTACAAATGCCTGCGATCGGGCTGTGGGGCACATTGCCGCGCTGCAGAGGGAGTCGGTCCCCGATGGCTGCTGCCTGGCAGGGCGCCAGGCGCAAGTCGCCAGGGATCGGCGCACCTGCATGCAAATGGGGCCATAATGACATGCAAATGGCCCCATTTGCACCTTGCATGCATTATGGCCCCATTTGCATGTGCACTTTTGAATATCGCGATTGCGCATATTGCAACAGAACTTGTGCTAGCGCATCCCCCTGCTCCACTCTGGACACTTGTGCTGGCACAGTGCCACTGCACCATGGGCATTGCGGGTGGCCAGGGTGCGATATTCAATGATGCAGAGCCATGGCGCAGCTCTGTTGAATATCGCCCAGTCAACGCCCCTGCGCAGCCAAGTTGCACTGCGCCTAGGCTTGTGCCACAGCCTGGCGCAGTTTGAATATCTGGGCCTTGGTGTACTCTTGGTTAAAGGCATCCATGTGTTAATTTAAAAATGAGAGGTGATATAGACCATAGCTAGCCGTGGTTACCACCGTCTGTCTGTCCATGTTTCCTGCACTCTGGAACCAGAGAACTGATGTGATAAAAACAGTCTCGAGGACAAAGATGTTTTCCGTGTGTTACTGGAGAACATACTGTACTATTAGCTTGATATACACAGGTTTGCATTCACAGAACAGTGGATTATTGGATTTCACTTGTTTCACTGCAGTGAAATCTTGAACGATGCCACATCGTTGGACACAACTGTCTGTGGCCCATGACCAGACTGTCCTGCTGCTGCACTGTATGTACATCGCAGACTACATGCAGACATCCCACAGCCCCCACTTGCATACTGTGTGACCCTGAGCAAGTCACTTAACTTCCTTGTGCTCCTAGATTGCACCTGTAAACAAGCTTTCAGCTTAGTGTGCCATCCCTGGTTAAACAAAGAAAAAAAAAGGTAAATCAAACCCCAACTAGGTAAAAAGACTCGAGGCATCGGATGTTGTGGGTAATCAGTGACTGATGCCCATCACGTGAAAAAAATAACTTAGGTAGGGTACAGAACACGTCTGTCCTGCAAGTAGTTAGGGATAATGGCAGCATCACATTGGAGAGGACAGTGCAGTACAATCAATCAATCAACTAACTTTATTTGTAAAGCGCAATTCATGAATATCAAAGCACTGTACAATCTTAAAATTGTTAAAAATTTAAAACATTCTAAAACTTATTATTACTATTAATAAATATACATTTCCAAGTACCGTATAGGGGATATGTGCTGGCCATTAGTGGGATACCTGATTTATTTAAACGAGCAGTCTGTGACCTCGGTTGACCTCACGAGTGGCAGAGCCACGAGTGAGGTACCGAGGTCACAGACTGCGAGTTTAAATAAATCAGGTATGCCACGAATGGCCAGCACATGTGCGATTTATGCAACATCCTAGTTTATGTTATAGTTTTAAATGTTTCTGTATATTTTTATTTTTATGTGGCACTATTTGTGATTCGGTTTTTGTTTTGGGTGGCATTTTACTGTATGTGTGCTTTGGCTGTGTGTGTGGGACGTGATTGGTTGTGAGGTTTATGAATGAAACTGTGTGGTGGTTTCTATTGGTTGACATATCGTGGGAAAATGTTTGTGATTGGCTGTTTTGTTGTGGGTGTGTTTATAGAGTTGTGGTGCAGTTACTGAGTGGAGCAGGTCAAGTGTTTGAGAGGGAGTGGTCGTGATGGACATAGCGGCAGGAGTGTGGGAGATGGAAGGGGAGAGTAGAGTCGCCGTGGCCGGGTGAGTGAGTCTGGATGTCGGCTACATTTGAAGAGGAAGTCGGTGGTGGAGGTGCAGTTTGGAGGCTTGGTTTGGGGCTGCGGGGCAGGGGGTGGTATGAATATTAAAGACAGTGATCGAGGAGGTGTATTTCGGAAAGCAGAGGATATGGGGCATGAAGAGCCTGAAGAGATGTTTTGGAATATTGCAGATTTTTTTTTTAATTTGTATTTTTTTTTTTATAATGTGAGGGATTTGGGACGTGAAGACCCCGAAGACTGGAGAGTGGAAAATGTTTTGTTGTGGTTATTGATGTGGGATTTTTATATTGGCAAATAAGGTTTATAGAAATGGAACTTTGCGAAGGCCGTGGGTTAGAGTGTCTTGATCTCTGAAAGCTTGTGTATGGATAGAAGGAGCTGCAATGAAGACATCAACAGGTAATTGCAGTAACAATTTATTTTATTGTGAAATAAAAGAAAGGCAGAAGTCTAAGCCTCTATGTCTGAAGTTTAGTATTGGTACAAGCACTGGTTTTATTTCACAGGTCAAGGTAACTTATGTTTGGTATTGCAATGCATTTATGGTACATCTTAATCCTTTTTATGCAAACTTAAAGTATTCACTGATGGTTTCAATGATATTTATAGAACTTATTCTGTAAAGTTATGAGTGATATAGTACTAAAGGTAATAAGAATGATAAACAGTGCTCAAATACATTGCTCAATATTTTTAATAGTAGATGCTAAAGTTTTATGCAAATGTTTTTAGGTAAATAGGTATTTCATGCAGAGTTATAGAATCTTTTTTTCAGTTTAGAAACACTTTGTTGTGATTAATACAGATAGTTATATTGTTGTAAACAGAGCTTTATTATGTCTACTTAGAAGAGGGTTAAATGCTTGCTATTGTAGTAGTCCAATGAAAAGAAAATGCTATGTCTAATTCCAATGAAGCTGTTTTATATTCTTTTTTGTTAGAGAGAACATCGTTTATCCATTATGGAAAAATAATTTTTTCATGTTTTATGCAAGTATGGTGCTTGAAAATATTTTAGTTGTTTTCTTAAGTCCAAGATTACTTTACTGCAATGTGTCCATCAATGTTTGTTTCTTTGTTGTAAATGGCAAAGGTTTTGTGGCTCTGTGGATTTCTGTTGTATGGCCTGTCCTTGGCTGTGCAGGTTGTTTTCTGTTGAAGAAGTTTTGATGTTGACTTTCTTTGTTTACTTCTGGGTGTGAAGTCTTCATGGTTTTGCATGTGTGGCACCCATTAGTCGGAGTCACTATCAGAGTCAATGACGAGGGGTCTTCTTTTCTGTATGGTGTCATACTTGTTTCCTGTGGGGGAAGAATGAGGAAAAAAAAAGATTTACTTGGTTTTGTTGAAAATATTGTTGTAATGTGGGTGTGGAATGAAGTGTTGGGGGTGGTGGTATGGGTGGGTGCAAGGTGTATTTTTGGGGAAGTGTGTGATTGTGGGTTGTGTGGGTGGTGTGTGGATGGGTAAATATGGGAAAAGTGTTATGTGGAATGATGCTTACCTTGTATGATGTTGAAGGTAATGTTCTTCGCTGTTATGTTCAGCCTGTCAAAACAGGTTTGTAGCAGTTGGTCATATTTAGGTGGAGTGGGAGGCTGCTTTAGTTTCTTCAGTGTTGGTGGAATGGTGGTATTGGTTGTCGTTCCACTTAGTAGTTTGCAGATTTGGAGTTGTTTGGTTTCATTTATTTTTGCATAATCATTTAGACTTTGTAGCTGTTTATGTCCAGATATTTGTATTATCTCAGTAGGTGCTGCTCCACTGTCACATAGTTTTTGTACTAGGTGCTTCCAAGCTGAACGGTTAGTTAGTCTTTTGCTGCTTTCAACATTGGCTGCAGCAATCACAGTTTTTACTATGGTTGAGAGCTTGTTTATGCCAGTTGGTTGATTTTTGTACCAGGAGACGGCCTGTTGTTGCTGTACTGAGGTGTTTGCTGAGAGGAAGAAAGGAGAATCAGATTATAAAGTTTTTTCTGGTCTTTTTGATTTGTAGACTTCACAGTTTTGTTACTGGACATCTGAGCAGGTTTTCTGGCATTTCATATGCTCTTGGCTTTAGTTTTCGGTATTCCTTGGGATTTGCACCAGTTCGGGTTTTTGTTTGGCGTTCATGGTTATATTCTAAAAATTCTTTCCCGTATTCATTTTGCTTTAATTGTATGTCTCCCCAACTTAGAAAGTGCATTTCTGTGTTGCCTCTAAGCCCAAAGTAGAGACTGACGGTGAGCCACATGGTGTTTGCTAGAAAGTCAGGGGTGTAGGGACCAAGTTGTTTTTTTCATATAGTTCATCAATTATTTGATCTGTGAGTTCATCAGCAGCTTTTGGTTTGCACCCTTTACCAAGGCTTTTTAACTGTTTTTGCTTGGATTTCAGTACTTGTCTGGCAGTTTCAAATTGTTGCGCAGTTGATATGGAGATTAGATAGCTGTTTTCCTTTAAATGCCTTTCTATGTATTGGAAAATAGCTTTCAGTGTTAGTGGCTCATAGGGTGTGTTGTCTTTTTTTTTTTTTGCATTCATGAAGTAGTGACAGAGAAGACTATTTAGCATTGCTGGGCTGAGTTGGTACAGCTCGGTGGTAATATTGAAGTTGTGCTGTATGTAGGCGTTCAAAAGATTTAAGTCTATGTTTGTCTTTTTAAGTGTATTGCTGTTTTTGGCACTTTGGATAAAGTCAGAAATTGCTGCTATGTCTATGGTTGTTAGAGGATTTTTTTCTGTGCTGCAGGTGTTATGGACTTCTTTACTGGTGCTTGGCATTTCTTGGTGCTCAGTTGTGATGGGGAGGAATGCAGTGACTGGTGCTATGGATCATTTTTGGGCTGCTGCTTTTTTAGGGCTATTTTCAGTTTCATAGGTGGCAGTTTCAGGTTGATTGATTTTATGTTGAGAACTAACCTGTATTGTGCAGCTTCAAGATGGACTAGTCAAGCAGATTGTGGTGCTTGCCTTTTTCTGAGGCATGCTGGTGATTGCCATGCTGAAATTGAAGGCTCCAGATTTATTTGAAGGTGTTTGCTGTCGTGGGTTTTCAAGAGGGTCCATGTCCATTTCCAGCTGAGTTATTATGTCTTGCAGCTCAAGTTCAAAGCTGCTGTTTTGTGCCTCTGCATTGTTTATTTTTTTAATGTAGTTTTTGTTTGCTGTCGTATGAATAGTTGTGTTATTTGTTGAATTATTTATTTTAGATTCTGTCAGCTGACTGTGCATGACGGTTCTCTGATGTACAGAGTTGGTCATTACGGTAAGCTCGTGGAGTGTTATGGTGTCTTTATGCGTTGTGCCAGGTGCGAGAGATGGCAAGATGGCACGAGATGGCATGATTTGATGGAGGGAAAAGAAGAAAGGGCAAACTTTATGTTAATTAGGGTTTGTGTGTTTGATTGATGTCTGGGTGTGGGATAAATTCAATGAGATTGACATCGGGGTGTGGGATAAATGAGGTTTTAAATATTTATCCCACGTTTGTGGAAATACATAGATTTACTGCATGGCAAATTTGTCCACATATGTTGCATAAATCTGAATACATGTCACAATTCAGGAAAGGCCAGCTGGAAAAGATGAATTTTGAGAGCAATCTTGAAGCTCTCCACTGTTAGGCACTGTCATATCTGACTAGGTAGAGAATTCCACAGGATAGGGGCAGCAAAGACAAAAGCCCGTGCCCCAGAAGTCTTCAAACGCACCCTGGGAATCTCTAGCAATCCCTCGTTGGCTGAGCTGAGCGGTCTGAGGGGGCAGTAGGGATGCAGGAGCTCTTGCAGGTAACTCAGACCCAAACTGTGTAACATAGTAACATAGTAACTGATGGCAGATAAGGACCGCTAGGCCCACCTGGTCTGCCCATAAACCCTGACTGCATCAACAGCCGCTGACCCTGCTTGGTCACTGGCTTTTGCCTTGCTTTCCCACCACTAGGGTTCCTTTACGCCTATCCCATGCATGTTTGAATCCCCCACCTCCACTGTGCTAGCTCCCACCACCTCCTGGGGTAGGCTATGGCAAGCATCCACCACCCTTTCTGTGAAGAAAAACTTACTCACATTTCCCCTTGTCCTGCCCTCCTCTAATCTCATATCATGTCCCCTTGTACTTGTACATCTCCTATACCGAAAGATGTCCTTCATCTAGACTTTGTTTAAGCCCATAAGATACTGGAATGTTTTAATTATATCTCCCCACTCCCTCCTCTCCTCCAGTGTATACATATTGAGGTCTTTCAGTCTCTCCTCATATGTTTTCTGGTGCAATCCCGTTACCATCCTACTTATTTATTTATTTATTTATTGAAAATGTTTTACCAGGAAAGACATGCTGAGCAAAAAGATGCTCGTCTCACGATGCGACCTGGGGGGGGTGTTACAGAGGAGGCAAGTAAACATAAAAAATAGTTGAGCGTAACAGTAGTACATTACAGCGTCAATGTATAGGTGGAAGGTATTACAATTGAGCGTATTTATAGGGAGACAGTGTAGTACACAGCAGTATCAAACAATGACAGTAAAATCAGCATCTTGGTTACACAGCGAGTTAGGAACAGAGCTGAACATGAACATGGGGTTTGGAATACAAATCAGTGTACACATTGAGGCAGCATGAGGGACATAAGTGCAAGTTACAGAACGGGGTAGTAATAACAGAACTTGGGTGCCGGCAGCAGAAGTTGAGCAAAAGGGAGATGTACCAGGTAGAGCAGGGGGGGTTTGGAGAGCAAGATGGGGTAGGGAAAGGAAGGTGTAGGGTGAGGAGGTGTGAAGGGGGGAGGTTAAGTGGGGAGGGGGTGGGGAGCGTGGGTTGAGGGAAGGAGGGGGAAATTGACAGTAGGGGAGTGAGTAAAGAGAGAGTGTAAGTGCTCGGGGTAATTAGATAAGCCAGACTACTACTTGCCCTTCTCTGGACCGCCTCCACCCTGTCAACATCTTTGAGAAGATGCGGCCTCCACAACTGCACTCCATACTGCAGATGAGGCCTCACCAGCGTTTTGTACAGTGGCATCACCACCTCCCTTCTTTTGCTGGTAATACCCCTTCCTAGGCACCCTAACATCTCACTGGCCCTCCCCACAGCCTTGTTACATTGTTTAGCCACCTTCAGGTCATCGGAGATGATCATCCCTAAGTTCCATTCTTCCCTGGTGAACGTTAGAGACCCCCCCATCCTGTAACTCTCCGCTAGGTTTCTGCGTCCCAGGTGCATGATTTTACACTTCTTTGCGTTGAATTTTAATTGCCACATTTTGGACCATCTTTCCAGCTTCCCTAGGTCCCGCCTCATTCTTTCGACCCCATC
This sequence comes from Neoceratodus forsteri, assembly GCA_016271365.2. Taxonomy (NCBI): domain Eukaryota; kingdom Metazoa; phylum Chordata; order Ceratodontiformes; family Ceratodontidae; genus Neoceratodus; species Neoceratodus forsteri. The sequence goes on along the minus strand of CM028130.1, from coordinate 1,054,697,523 downwards.
TGCAGTGTCTACCCTGTTGCAGATCTTGGTATCATCTGCAAACAGGCATACCTTCCCCTCTAGCCCTTCCAAAATGAAGATGCTGAAAAGGCCTGGCCCCAGGACGGATCCTTGAGGCTCCCCATTGGTCACCTCGCCTTCTTCAGATTTAATCCCATTTACTACCACCCTCTGCCTCCCCTCCCTCAGCCAATTTCTAACCCAGTTCTCGACTTTTTAGCCCATCCCCAGGCTTCCCAACTTGTTTACCAGCCTTCTGTGTGGAATGGTATCAAAGGCCTTACTGAAATCAAGGTAGGCGATATCCACCGCTCCCCCCCCGATCCACCTCCTTCATCATCACCCAGTCAAAATATCAGGTCTGTTTGACATGACAGGGGTAGAATTTAAGGGGGAAAAAAAGGGGTATTCTTGGTGGAATATCAGATTCAGAATTTTGGTGTCCCGCCTGGAAATCTGGTGATCTGCCTAAATTCAATGGGTTTTTATGTTACACACATGCGTAGAAAATTGACACCTGCATGTAACTCGCCCATTTTTAGGATTTTTTTTCACCAAATTTTCAACATGGCGCTTTAGGGACCCAATCTCGTGAAGAGTGCCACTGTCATTTCTTTCATTGGTCCTGAAAGGGGATTTTGCACATTCTACGCCACAGGTACGAAAACACATTTCAGGCAGGATGTGAAGAATGACAGCTGTATTGTTCATGAGGGGGTGTGAAAAAAAAAAAATGACAATATTGTGAATTTGGAGTGAAAATTGGGCTGTTTTACATACATAAAAATTGATACTGTAACTTTTTGCCATTATTTGTATTTTAAAATGTAAGTACTTGTATTTTTTTTATTCTGCCAATTTATACACCCAGTATAGCCTAGCTAAGATGTAACATCTCATTTCCAGCAGGGGTCCCATTTCAACCCATATCCATGGCTGGGTGGACTGGAGCACTGGGAGGCTAAGTGACCTGCTCAGGAGCAAGCAGCAGGTACTTGGCACCGCTGAGATTTGAACCTGTCATCTCCCACTTCCCATGCCGCTGCTTTAGCCACTAGCCCACTCTGCCACAAGCTGTTCTTGTGGGTTCAAAGACCCTTTACTTTTGTGTAGTGCAGTGGTTAGAATACTGAACTGGGAATCCAGAGAGCCCAATGATAATTTTTTTTTTTTTTTGAGTGTGCCAGTCAGTTTATTTAATTTCAAAAACAGATTATCTTTCTGTTTTACACAACTGATTTACCCATGATATCCCACCTGAGATGCAACATCTCACTTTCAGTTCCCCACTGTGCAGCTAGTAAGATTCTTCTTTATGTGGTGAATGGATTAAAATTTGGTGATGAGGATAGGCACGCTGAGCTGGAGCTCATTTCCAGGAGCAGCCTGGGGCAGGGGATACAGCAGGGAGTGAAATTGCAAAAATGAATAAAGTGACAATGCATGTCAGGAACAATAAATGCAAGGTACAAGTAATAAATTCCAAAAGAAGAAAAAAAACAATGTAGAGCATGTATAAAGTGCATCAGTTATGGGTTAAGCAGAGGGAGGTTAAAATACTTGCTCTGCAAGCTGGGGTGGGTTTCAAACCTGAGACATCCCGCACCTTTAATGCTCCTTGCTACAACATCTCTGCTGGTCAGTCAGTCTTTTCTTCAAGGTTGACCTCTCTCTGGAGCTCCTTCCCCCTGCCATATGCCACTTTTCCTCCTTCCCCTCACTTAACCAACTCCGCAGAGAACTAGACCTCTGTTTATTCTTGCCTCTAGCCCCTGTTGCTGTTTTGCTGCCAGATACCCTTTATGCCATTCTAGTCAGGCTGCCTGGTACTAAAAGTCTTGTTTAATCAGCACTACCATTTTTCTGGCCTAGTGATACCTAATCATGTCTCAACACTGCCATATTTTCTTCTGTTGATACAGCCACCTTGTATTTTAATAGCACAGTCCAAGGCAACTGTAATTTTGCACAACTTCAATAGTAATTTGTAATCATATTGTTGTTCTATCCCACATAGACTGCTTATACCTTCTCTACCATTTTGTTACACCTGCCCCCCCCAATCCCACACCAGGAAAATGAGCTTTAGTTCAGTGTGCCTCTCACAGTTACATATTTCTAAATAAAAACAACATCTCTCCATTCTCCAGGCCTATGATTAAAGCACTGGAACACACAGCCTTGGCCGGTAGGAGGCAGAGAACTTTGTTTTCAGCTTAATATTACTTTAGCATTCTGGCTCGAGTAGGGCCATCAGCCCCGAGTCAACCTCGCCAGCAACTGCCTCCCCTGGGGCATACCTTGTACCCCCAAAGATATCCCCTCCACCACTGAGCCAAGGAAGGAAGGTCAGTCCTCTCTGCCCCCCCAAAGCACAATCCAGCTGGTGGTCACAGGCAGCAGCGTGGGTCAAGCGATGGGTCTGGCTTCATTTGCCATGGCCAGGCATTTCCCTTTTTCAGTGTCCCCATGCCTGTTGGTGTGTAATGACACAGGTGTGAATGTAGAGGCACACACGCACCATGCGCTGGCCGCTGGCTGTCCCCCCGCAAGATGCGCCAACTGCCATGCCACCATGTCTCCATGCAGTGGCAGTCTAGGAGCAGTGGATCATGGTCCCCCCTTGCCAGGAGAGGACTGCAGTCATCTGGATGCTCCACCCTGTCCCCACCCTGGTGACCCGAGCTCACTCCCAAACTCAAAGGTCGCCAGCATGACGATAGGTAAGGCATCCAGCGCCTCAGCCCTCTATGCCACAGGGCTTGTTCCAAATTCAGAAAGATTTGAATTACAAATCACAAAGGAACAATTAACAGGGCTGCCATGTCCCATACAACCAATCCGCACTGGCAGATTAACCACTAGTGGCTGGGTGTCCCTAGTGGACAACCTAGGGCTAAAGTTGATACTCTGTTAATGCAAGATTTTATGAAATGGATAAACTAGGACGTCTGCTACATCAAGTTTAAAACCAGTGCTGAATCAGCTGTTTGGTAACACTCAGTTCAGTACCTGACTAAAGCTACTGAGACTTAGTACAGTACCAGCTCACTGCAATTTTCAAACACTTAATTCTGCATACTGAACTTTTATGTAGTAGACAAGCAGTGGCAGTACAATAAGCAAGAAAGATGTAACCTTAACTTTTTATCCCTACTCCCCACACACACAATTAAATCCTCTACTTCAGTGCCCAGGCTGGGATCCACTGGCAATGGTGGGCTGTGACCTTTCTGCACTCAATGGAACCCTGGCCAGTGCTGGTGGTAGTTATAGCAGTACACACCAACAACAGCTAAAAGTCACTTAGAATCCCCATCTGGTCCATAAGCCCCCCCTCCCCAAAACAGCCACCCAAAACAGCAAGCCGTTTCCCTGATGTGCAAAGACTCAGAAACTCGCACAACAAAACTAGTTACAGGGCAAATACAGCTTCTTTTAAACCAGGCTGTCAAGGAAGTCTCCCGACTTACTGGCCTGCAGTACTCTTCCACTGCCCAAGGCCAGCTTCCATATGCATACCACCGCCCTCAACAATGGTCCATAAATTAACCGATTCATTAATAAGCTGGGCAAAAAACATCTTTCTCTTGGAACTGTTGAAAACATTAACCTTTTCCAGGTATGTCTTTCATTTACTCAGAGCTCAACTGGTAAAACCCAGAACCAGCTCAGTAAAGATCAGCTGCTGCCAGAATGTTCAAACGGCCAACTGTCGATCTTTACGCATCTGTCCCAAGCTTTATCTGTGGAGCTCTATGTCACTGAAAGACATGAGACTGAAATGCAGGTTCTAGCATTTGAATTGAAGATTTGTTCCCAGCAGGTTTACTGGGGATCCCCCAGACATGAACCATCAGCTGATTTAGTGTCTAGTACATTTCTGCCTGAACATAGACACTACAGTCTCCTGAGAGGTACGTACTATTTAAAGACATATGTCAGTAGAAAAAAAGGGGGCCCCAGATGGCATATGCCAATACTTAAGGCCGCACCTTAATCAGGGAAGTTATAAATACCATAAATTTTCCTTTTTTTTTTTTTTATATGAACTGGCATTTTCCATGACAATACCATGATTTTATTATTTTTCCATGCAAACACCTTGGTGTTTTACCTTTTCCCAGGATTGTGTACCTCACCTTCACAACATGCTTGACCGGAAGCCAGTCCCAGTGTGGGATTCTGGGATACACAAGCAGACCCTGCTCTCCCAACCAGTAGCATAATTCGCTGCTGCCACCATGGGGCCAATCCATAATGTAGGGCTCGATTCTCAGTCACAAGGAACCAATCACTTGCTTGTGACCCCCCCCCCCCAGCTATGCATGAAGAGGGTTGCAGGCATTTCCTGAGTGGGCACTAACTCCATCGCACCCATGTGAGGAAGGGTGTCGCCATCCAAGCAGTGCCATTCATAAAGGATGAAGAACCACGTAATCCCAGTCACACCTTTTGTGGCATCTCCTGCTCATGGAACCGTGACAGACAAGCTGTCCTGTAGGAGTGTATCTGGACTTTGAAAGGAACAGAAAGTGCCGGCAGGGGATGGAGAGCCGCGGGAAACCAGAACATAGACACAGAATTCTGATGGCAACAACAATAAAAAAAAGGCCTGGTGGCCTATCTAGCCTGCCCATCCTTCCTAATTATCCTGAGCTGGTCCTAGTGGCCATCCTTCTCCCTAACCCTTTACCCTTTTCCTCCCCTACTGCCCTTACTACGGCCTTGTGCCTGACCCACCCTTGTTTGAATCCCTCCCCCCCCGTTTTGGCAGAATCTGCTTCCTCTGGCAGTCCATTCCCCTTGTCCACCAGTCTTTCTGTGAAAAGTGTTTGCAGACATCTTTACTGAATCTTCCCTCAGCCAGATTTTGTGAAGTCTCCCTTGTGCTTATGTTCGTGCTTAAAGTGAACAATTCCTTGTATGACACCTAGTTTATCCCATGTGTATATAGAAATAACACCGTGAGTGAAAAGAGCTTGAGAGGGGGGACATTAGATGCCAGAGACTGTATTTTGGGCTGGGGTTAAGGTGGGGGGGGGGCAATGGACTCTCAGGGACATTGGCAGGGCTATTTGGCATGTTGGGAAAACTTTCTCCCAGAAAAGGCTATAAACTATGGCCTGGGCAGATGTGTGGACAACTAAGGTGGAAACACCTGTGTCCACGGCCTCTGTCCCTGACATAACAGCACACCATGTGACTGGTGCTGTGCCAATCACAGAAGTCAGCATGTACTGCACTTAGAAGTGTCAGTCTGCACACACCCTGTCTGCACACAGTAACACCTGCAGACCCACATCTGCATTCCATCTCAGCTGCAAGGAGAACTTCTCCTACTGACAACTAAGAGAGACTTCTGTGCACAGCTGCAAAGTGTGGTGCCACAACGAGAAGGCTGTGTCATGTGTGTCATGTGTGTCGTCCCCCCCCTCACTGATTTGCATCTCCACGCTTTGCAGTTAAGAATAAGGCCTGTAATTTTTCAAACAATTCAGTGTTTGTTGGTGTGCTTCTATGAAAATATATTAAACTAGACATAGTTAGTTTGACATACAATGGATCCAAGACTTTAGCTATGAATGAGTTCCATGACTTCTATCATTTTGACAAGAATAATACCTTGATTTTCTTCAGAATTCGAAGACAAAAACACAGCCCTACCAATACTGGTTATACAAACGGCAAATGTTATTTACTGTACAATTCTAAAATGGCAGGAGCAAACATAGTAACCTTATTGGCTGAGACACAACTCATGACCATGCATTTAAAAACTACTGATGCCACGTCAGATGCTAGATTTCATTTTTAAGATCAGGAAATGATAACAAAACACTTTAGAAGTGCAATAATACAGGTGTGCATCACAGGAGTATAAGGACACTCCATGGGCAAAATACTTCTTGTCTGGGACCGCCCACCTGTGTTAAAAAAAAAAAAAAAAAAAAAATCACAATGTGTGTGTGTGTGTGTGCTCCTGCTTGTATGCTTATAGCTGGGGGAGCTGAAGTATAGGGAGGTCAAGTGACTGCACAGAGCACGACAGTAGCTCTGATGGGATTAGAACTACTGAGCAAGTCAGTGGCTCTGGTGGGATTAGAACTACTGAGGGGTGCACAGCCAAGTAGCAACATCTCTGTTTATACTGGGGGTCCTCTCACTACCCAATTTTGATAGATGGAAGAAAAGAAGCATGGGAAGGAGGGTCAAGTGATGTGCTCGAGGTCAATCAGTGAACCAGAAGTTATGGTGGGATTCAAACCTGAGATCACATTCTACAGAGATTAGACTGTGTAGGGCTTTATAAGTCAGTAAACTGACTTTAAAGGTGATCCGCCAATGAACAGGCAGCTAGTGCAGTGTGCGCAGCACAGGGGAAATATGGCTGCATCAGGAAGATCCAGACAGTAACCTGGCTGCAGCATTCTGCATCAGCTGCAGGTGGCAGATATCAACCCCAGAAAGCCCCAGGTAAAGGGAGTTACAGTAATGAAGGCGCGAAGTCACAAAAGCATGGACCAAGGTTGGAAGACTGCCAGATGGAACGAGGTGCTTAATCCAGGCGATGTTCCTCAGATGGTAAAATGAGGATTTGACAACGGCTGACACCTGAGAACGAAGTGCCAGCCCAGCATCAAAAACCACCCCCAAATTCCGCACCCATTCAGAGGTCAGCAGCTGGGTGCTCCCAAGCCATAGCCTGGCAGGCCATCCAGCAGCTGACCCCTCTATCCGGTGACCTGGCTCCACCACTAACACCTCCATCTTGACAGGGTTTAGCTTTAACCAGCTGGAATTCATCCAGTCTTGGATTTCTACGAGACAGTTGGAAAATACTGAGAGTGCACTATCCTGGTCAGGTACAAAAGACAGGTACAGCTGAGTATCATCTGCACATCAGTGAAAACTCTGCCCATACCATCTCACAATGTCTCCAAATGGGAGCATGTACACCGCGAACAACATGGGGGACAGCACTGAACCCTGCAGGACCCCACATGGCAGGGAGAAAGAGTCAGAGGAATAAATTCTCGAAACTACTCTCTGTGTCCTGCCAGAGAGGAAAGAATGGAACCATCTGAGGACTGTACCAGACAGACCACAGATGTACCGTAGGCGATAAAGCAACACGCCATGGTCCACGGTGTCAAAAGCTGAAGAGCGATCCAAAAGGACCAAGATGGAGTGACTCTTCCAATCCCTAGTCATCAGGAGATTACTGAGTACCCAAACCAGAGCGGTCTCAGTACTGTGTCTCTTACGGAAACCAGACTGGAGCGGATCATAGATAACATGGATGGTAAGATGGTTCTCCAGTTGTAGCGCAACAACTTTCTCAATAACCTTCCCTATAAAGGGAAGGTTAGAGATTGGTCTGCAGTTTGCAGAGGAATCTGGGTCAAGGGATGGTTTCTTGAGAAGGGCGTTTACCACAGCCTCCTTCAAGGAGACGGGAAACTCCCCTGACTCTAGTGAGCACCAGATTAGCTCTGCCAAGACCGGACCGATCACATCCACACACCCCATTAAAAGGCGAGTGGGGCCCGGGTCTAAACTACAGCTTGTTGGTTGCATACTCTTGAGAAGCCACAGGATATCCATGATCACCGGCCGGTGAAACTCAACCCAACAAAACAGAGGAGTCGTGACTCCACTCCGACCACCTGTGACCCCCCCCCCATAGGGCATGACAGGCGAATCTCCAACCTGATGTTGGCAATCTTATCAGCAAAGAAGCGAGCAAACTCATCACACTCAGTTTGCGAAAATGCTTTCCGGAATCATAGATAGGCTGGATTGCACAGTCTGTCTACTATTCGGAACAGCTGAGCTGGTCGATTCGGTTCTACACTGCAGCAATCTCCCTGGAAAGGAACTCTGCCTTCTTACGGGACATTGTTGACTGATAGTCCCTACAATGCTCCATCAGTCTAAGTTTGTTGGCATCCAGGCCGGACCTATGCCAGGCACACTCTAACCTTTGACCCACTCGCTTCAACTCCTTCAAGGGTCCATCAAACCAAGGGGCCCAAGGGCAGAGATTGAGCGGGCGAACACGGAAGGGAGCAAGGATATCTAGAGCCTCCACCACTGCTTGATTATATGCCTGAATAAGGCTCTCCATATCCTCACTTGCATCTGGAATTCCCGATAGGTCCAGTACCGCCAAAAGGCCTTCAGGGGTAACACCCTGCGAAGGGCAGTATCGCCCCATCTCCACAGAGGCAGGCCAATGGGGGAGCTATGAAATTGAACCTTATGATGTGATGGTCAGATCATCCACCTGGTTCCACCACCAAGTTGGAGGTCTCCAACCCCAGGAGGAAAACCAGGTCCAAGGAGTGAGCTTGTTTATGTGTTGCAGAGGTAACTACCTGTGTGAAGCCCAATGAACTCATAAGTCAGAGGAAGTCTTGTCCAAACTGTGAGAGTTCATCGTCGACCCAGGCATTGAAGTCCCCCAGTACCATCAGCCTGAGGGACTCCAACACCATGTTGATGATGAAGTCCGCGACTTCCTACAAAATTGATTCTCTCCTCTGGGTGGACAGTAGACGAGAATAATTCTGCACCCCACACTTGCGAACTACGGTAAACTTGAAGGATCTGGTAACCTCAACTGGCACATCAACAAGGCCCAATTCTGATTTAAAACAGATTGCTACCCCCCACCCCTGCGACCCAACCTAACATGGTGTATCACCGAGAAACTGACTGGAATCGCTGACTCTAAAATGGGACCAGCATTTTCATCTAGCCAGGTCTCAGTGATGCAAGCCAGATCAGCTGATCCAACAAGATCAGCTATAATGGCTGAATTGTTTTTAATAGATCTGGCATTGCATAACACGATGCGGGTTGGGTGAGAAACCGGAGCAGTTCGAGGTACCTGCCCACTAATCGTGAAGCTCTTGGATATGGGCACTAAACAAGGAGGACCTCGTTCAGTGCTCCATTTCACCTCAGGGTGTCTTCTGGACCCCACTACACCAACCAGGCTGCCCGGCTCATCCCCTCGCCCTGGGCCCCCGTCCCTTCTCCTCCTCCCCACTATACCAAGAGCTCTGCAGCAGACATAAACCGCTGCAGATGGGGGGGGGGGCAGCTAAATCGGCAGAGGTCCCTGAGCTCAGAGGAGCAGTAGCGCCTGACAGGGAAAGCCTCCATCAACCACATCTTGCCTTGCAACAACTACTTAAAAAAAAACACATACACACAACCCTTACAAAAAATAAATCCAATCACACACACACTCAACTCTATATTAATAAATACATTAAAAAAATTACAGTCCAAAGACAGATAGTGTTCAGAAGCAAGTAGATAGCCCCAAACTCTTCAGTAATGAATGTTCGTGAATCTTCAGGTGAGCTCTCACCTCACCAGAATAAAGAAAGTATAACCCCCTAACCTATCTCTCACATAGGCAGGGCACATTAATATCAGTCAACATAGAATATTGAAAAGGAAAAGTTAAAAGACTCTCACTGCTGCCAGATCCTCAAGGGACAAGAAAAAGACAAGGTGTCCACTGAAACCAGTACTCCTTCGACACCTCAGTTCATACTCCAGCTTCCAATGAACGGGAGCTACCTGACAAGCCGACATAGGAAAGTTCTCCCCAATGCTGAACAGTCCCATTTGCAGAAAATGATAGTAGCACTGACTGCTGACAGACAAGGTGCTGAGAACCAAATACTGATACTGTGTATTCCTGCAATGCCAGACACCACCTTCAATTGTTTTTTCCCCTTATTTTTCACACTTTCTGTTTAGTATTGTTTCTCACTATGTCCATTCCTGTGCATTCAGTAATTTCATTCTACTTCATACAGCATGCAAACATGTGTAGGGCATATATATAGACGTCAAGTGAGTGAACTACCTACTCACTTCCATGCATGCTCCTAGAATATTTCTTTTATTTATTTATTTAGTTGAATCTAGGATTACAAGTACCTTTGAGCCAAGACTCTTTTACAAAGGTTCCATGTCAGTTGCAGTACAGTAACAAAGCAAAAACAAGACAATTAAGTAACAAAGGCAGGATAACAGGTTAACAATTCACTGATGTCCTGCATTTTACCTGTGTGTATGCTGTACTGCTCTGAAATATTTGATGTACTGCTATGTAATATGTGACCCCGAATCGTCCCTGAAAAAGGGACTGTAATTGTCTCAGTGGTCTTACCTGGTCAACGAAATTCAAATAAATAAACAATCAGTTACATGAATATGAATGCATACATTTGGGTTAAACTAAAGCCAGAGGCATTGACGGGGTAAATAGTGTTACAAGATATGGCAAGGACACGAAAGGTGAGCAACTAAAGGCATTGTCACATCACAGAAGAACAACAGGTGGTGGAGGGTGCAGGGGAGGGGAGAGAGAGAGGGGGTTGTAGGAGATTGGGGGTTGATAATAGAAGTGCTATGTAGAAAGAGCTGAGACAATGATTGAGTAATGGTAAGGAGGGCTGATTAAAGGAGACATTCGCAGGTGCTAGAGGCAGACAGGAGTAGGTGGAGCCTGGATTTGAATGGACCAAGCTTAGGTACGAAGGAGATGTCACTGCTGAGACCATTCAACCAGCTAAAGGCCCTATTAGCAAAGGAACTTTGTCCCTGGGTGGTACGGCAGTGAGGGACTTGCAGGAGTTGAGATTCGGATCCCCTAGTGGCGAGGTTTGCTACTGGGGCAAAGGAGAGCTTGGACTCCGGGGGGTGGGGGGGGTGCATGGCCCATGGTTATTTTCTTTGCCATAATGCAGTTTTGGTACTGTATGCGGTTTAAGAGTTGCAGCCAGCCAGTTTGTGCATAGAGGTCACATGGATGAGTGAGACGGTGAGCTCCAGTGATGAGCTGACAAGCTTTGTTGAGAGACGTGGATATGCGTCTGAGGGCAATTACAGTAGCAGAGCCATATATGATCAGGCCATAGTCAATTAAGGAGACAACAGAGCTCTGAACAGCGACCCTTAAGGCTTCCAGAGTAAGGTGTTGCCTTTGCCTGTAGAGTAGTCCAGAGCGAGTATTTGCAGCTTTGGTGATGCTATTGATGTGGGCACCATAGGATAGGTTACAGTCAAGAGAGATCCCAAGATATTTAAAAGATTGCACAAGCTCGAGGGCAGCTCCAAGGCAGTTTGTGATAGTCAGGAAGTGTAGCTTGTACTTGTTGTGGGAGCTGCTGAAAAGCACTGACTTGGTTTTTTGATAATTTAGGACCAGTTTTTGTTTACTAAAACAGTTCTCAACTGAAGCGAAGCCTAGCTGTAGATTGTTTTGTAAGTGTTGGGGATCCTTATGGGTGATGTGAATTATGGCGTCATCAGCATAGAGGATGATTTGTTCTGGGCAAGATTGTGGAAGGCTGTTCAGGAAGAGACTGAATAGAAGGGGACCCAGTATGGTTCCCTGGGGGACTACTAAGTGGACAGGTCTAGCGTCAGAGAGGACATCTGCAATTTTAACTCTTTGGGATTGGTTTTCCAGATAGCTTTTAAACCAGGCCATGGAGTCAGGAGAGAGCCCGGCATTCAGAGGCTGCTCAAGTAGTAGACGATGGTGGATGATGTCAAAAGCCTTAGTTAAATCAATAAAGACCGACCCGGCTAGGTGACCATTATCCAGAGAACTGTGGATGGCTCCGATGAATTCCAGAAGGGCAGAAGTAGTGCTGTGCCCTTGTCTGAATCCATGTTGTTGAGAGCACAAGATACTGTGTTTGTCCAGGTAATCAGTGAGTTGGTCTGCTACTATGCGTTTGATGGCCTTGGAGAGGGGAGGTAATATGGAGATCGGTCAGTAGTTCCCATGGATGGCCCTGTCTCCACTTTTGTGGAGCAGAGTAACAGTAGTGGATTTCCATCTGTCAGGGAACTGGCCAAGGCTGAGGGAGAGGTTGAAGAGCTTTTTTTTATTTATACTCCTCCCTGGCACCTGACCAGTCTCTCCTTTGGGCCCCCACATGAACTCCCCACCACGGCTACTCTCCAACCCGTACCACCCCATATCACAGCCAGCCCCAAGTAACCCCGGTTTATCCTTTCACCAGGCGAGTCTCTTACCTTCTTAGGATAATGGCCCTGGCGGCCAACCAACAATCCTGGGGTGCTGCTGGGATGGCATATGGAGGTCCAGGAACCCGGTGGTGAGGGTTTTGGAGGGCCGTCACCTGATCGGCCCGACGCCATTTTCCACTTTGCTCCCCTGAGATGCAATGTGCCACTGACGTCAAGGCATATGCCGACGTCCGTCACCCCCCTAGTGTATTGGGGCCAACGTACTCTCGTACTCCCAGCCTCCACCAGGAGTCAGCAGGCACTGAGCCGTGTATCCACCCTCCCCCCTGAGAAGGCAAGCCATCATCGGATGCTCATTTCCTTCTCCCCCGACCAGCCCTCCAGCAACCCAAGTCCATTCCCGAACCTGGGACGCTGGCGTCACAAGCGGAAATCCAACCGCTGCACTGGCGGGCCGGCCCGAACATCTTTGTTAATGGTCCTAGTACTTTGTCAAGGGTGAGAAACAGCAGTTTGAGGTCAAGTGTGACCCCAGTATTTCTGGACTGCAATTGCTTTACTAATGTACTTGCAGGCATCGTGCATCTTGACTGCTTTAAAGTAGAATGGCGGGTATTTGGAAGAGGGGGGGAAGCTGGAAAGGTGAGTTGGAGAGTCATCTATGTCGGAAAAGTCGGGGGAGAACACTACTGAGGTCTGTGAAAGCAGTATTGAATGTATTAGCAATAGTCGTAGGGTCCAGTGTTGTAGTCCCATCAATGTCCAGCATAGTAGAGGAAGTTTTAGGCTGCTTCCCAGTAACTTCTTTGATATTGTTCCAGAAGGTTCTCCCATTTCCCCAGGTATTAGTAAGAGCTTTCCTATAGCAGATACTTTCTTTAGGCGGATTGATATTGTGCAATCATTTCGAGCACGTTTATAGTTCTGTATGTTAGTTTGCATACCGGTGGCCCGTGCCCACAGCCAGAGGCAGTCCCTTGCTTTTAACTGTGCTATAAGCTCTGCGGAGAGCCATGGGTTGCAAAGGCCTTTGACTTTGCGCTTTTTGAAGGGGGCGTGGGAGTCACAGGCCGCATTAAAGGTGTAGATGAAATAGTCCAGGGCCAAGTTGACATCCGCCATTTTGTAAATAGGACTCCAATCATGCTGACTGAGGTGGAATTTGAGGTGATTCAACTGCCCATGGGGAAGGACTCTGCTAGAGATGACTATTGGAGGGGGCTTGCAGAATTTGTTTGACCATTTGCAGATGACAGGGGAATGGTCACTGAGTGAATCCGGGAGGACGGAGATGTTAGAGATACGAGTTGGATGGCTGACCAGAACCCAATCCAGGAGGGGTCGGGGAGTCGACCAGCTGGGCAAGGTTTGCTGATGAGATGGTGTTCTTTAGGCCCCCTGATTCAGGTGCAAGCCAATTAATGTTAAAGTGACCTAGCAGGATTGACTCAGAGCCTGGATGTTGGGTTCGGATGAAGTCCAGGACAGCATTGAGACCTTTCTCTTCCTCTTTTGGAGGGATGTATACTGAAACAACTGTGAGGGCTTTGTTGTGGGCCCCTAGTAGGATTCTGATAGGAAGAATCTGCACAGATGATTCTGGGGGGGGGGGGTAGCTATGAGGTGACCCAAGAGAGACTCTTTGAGGTATATTGCACAGCCCCCTCCTCTTTTAGTCTTCTGATCCAGCCTGAAAATGCAGCCTGGCAGGGCAATTGCCATGTCAGGGACTTTAGGTGTTAGCTAGGTTTCGACAACTGTGAGGATATCCGGATTGTATTGGTTTGCAAAAATTTGCAGGGCATCAAGCTTTGGGAGTAGGCTGCAGATGTTAAGAGTCACAAGGGACAGTGCCCCTGAGTGATTGACTTGGTTGGTTGAGCTAGAGGTTTTTGGGCCGGGATTGGGGTGAATATTGCCAGACAGCAGCAGCAGGAAGAGCAGGAGCTTCAGAGTACACAAACATAGCTCCCTGAGGGTGAGTTTATGCGTCCGCTTCATGCAGGAATGTATGCAGATTTGCTGGTGCTGGTCCCAGAGCGATGTCATGTGTGCCAAAGGTAGGAGAGGAGATGAGTGGGCCCGTGACCCCCCTCTCATGAATACAAGGGTGCGGCCATTCATTTTCAGTGGGGGGGGTGCATGAAGTGAGCGAGGTTCAGAATGTAGGGTGCCTGAGTGGTAATAAAAATAGTCACTCTGGTAGCTAGGGGAAGGAGATGGGTAACAGGCTCCAGGGAGGTAGAAGAGAGGTAGCAGGGATGAAAGAATAAAAAGTTGAGAAAGCATAAAGGACAGAATCATTATGCTCAGGCAGTAGAAGTCGTGTGAGGTGAGCTAAAAGGAACAGGAGAGAAGCCTACGATATGGGGCTAATATAGGGTGAAAGGAGTGGGAGGAAGGAGGTAAGGCAAGTGTGTGATAGAACAGCAGGAGGGGTATGGGGGGCACAGATTAAAGCAAAATACAGGCAAACTTTTCTTACAAAACTCTTGTGAGCATAAGCAATATTTAACACATGTTCCTAGGAGGAAGAGCTTGTATGTAGCCCTGGTTTAGTAGGAGGCAGAGGAGGCAGGCAAATGTACACAGAGTTGTGATGATAATCCCTGCACATGCCGTCAAAACTCTACTTAGTATGTCACTGTCGCCCATATGTATCACTCACATCTGCGAGAGCTCTATTAGCATGAGATCCATTTAGCTGCTTAGTATTGCAAGTCATACTCCCCTTTCTCTTAGAGTACACAGGCACATAATTACACATGATGGGGACAATAAATGCAACTCTTCCTTATGAGGAACAGTGCACACCACATAAACCAATAGCACCGAGAAAACATTTCTCTGCATACCTTTATAATAATCACACTGCCTCCAATTTTTTCCTGTCAGCTCCAATACTGTGGTCCCACAAAACTAAAATGTAACACACCCACAAGATGGTCGGGAACACACAGGCAGGTGGAAACATAGGAAACAGCTAGGAAGAGGTAGGGAACAGGAATGCGCCTTGACCACCTCTGACCTTTAAATGTAAACAAACAGCGTGGGACAAGGACGGCGCGATCAAGCACAAACAGCTCATCTGCAGAGGAGTTGCGGGAGTCACAAAATGATGCCGCTGTGCCCGGGAACTAAAAAACATCATTTAAATTAATGGTGCTAATAAAATGACTGAGAAACACTCTATTTCTGCAACTTGGGAGGTGAATGACTGCTGGGGAAATAATGGAGTTTATGACAGCTCCCTTTAAGCCAGGTCTGCCTCCCAGTGCTGCAACCCAAGCTCGGTGTCAAACTCAAGTTGCCTGTACTGCAGCGTAATGTGCTGCAGCTGAGTCACATGGGCTGCCAGTGGTTTTACTTGTGTACTGAAGCAGAATGCGGAATCGGATTCCAATTATAATTCCCCATCCAACCCCTCTTTCTGGAATTTGAATTTTGGGACCTCAATGCTGAAGTTCCAAATGCTTAAACAAGACCCAAAATCCTGTGAATTGGCTTCAGTCGAATGGATTCTAAACAACCCTAGACAGGAGTATACCAAGGGGCAACACATTTTTTCCTCTCCATCCCTTCCCGCCCAACCATGCTCCCCTAGGTGGTGCTCCTCGTGACAGCACAGATGATGGGATGATGATGATAATGTAGAAGATGATTACAGAGCAATCAGAAAAAACAATTTGGAAGTGTGAGCTCTGCTGCAGTGCTGAGACTGACACCATCTGAGGTAATCAGAAGCCAGTGCATATTGTGACTGTCTATCTAGACCAAGAATATACCAAGGGGCAGCATATTCCTCCTAACTGTTCCATCTTACCCATCTCACCCGACCTGGATATTGTGGCCATTACCAAGTCATGGTGCACTGAAAACCATGACTGGGACTAAAACCATATGAGGCTATACTCTGTTCAGGAAAGACAGGGTGGGAAGGAAGAGAGGGGGTGTGGTACTTTATGTGATGGACAACATAAAAGTAATGGATATGCAGGTAATACGAGGGCGGGCAGAGATTCTGTGGGTCACCCTGAAGAGGGGGAAGGGAGCAACTATTTGCACTGGCATGATCTATAGATCTCCCGCATAGTGAGAGGAGTTAGATAAGGTACTAGTGAAAACCATTAGCAAATTAGTAGAAAAGTGGGAGGTGCTGCTGGTGGGAGACTTCAGTCTGCCGGATGTAGATTGGAGTTTCCCAGCTTTAGCTAGAAGCAAGGAGATCCTGGACTCCCTGCAGGTGGCATTCCTCAGGCAGTTAGTCAGTGAACCCACTTGTGAAGGGGCAATACTGGATCTGGTACTCATTAACAGGGACAGTGTTGCAGATGTCAAGGTGGGAGGCCACCTGGGGACCAGTGATCACGGTACGGTGTGATTCAGTATAATAATGGCTGTGGAATCAAACCACACAAGGGTGAGGGTCCTGTAGCTCAGGAGGGCAGATTTTATAAAGATAGGTGAATGAGGGATGACCTGGCAGTGGTGATGACCTGGGGGGAAGAGTAGGGGAACAGTGGGTGAAGCTAAAAAGGGGCGTAGTTAAGGTTACAAACTTCTGTATCAAGCAAGAAAGCAAGAGGAAAATGAGACCACTATGGTTCTTGAACAAGGTGGCGGAAAAGGTAAAGGCTAAAAGGGTAGCATTCATAAGTTATAAGGAGGGGCAGAGGGATGAAGATAGGGAGGTGTATCAGGGGAAACAGCGGGAAGTAGGGAAAGCAGTAAGAAGCACGGGCACAAACTGAAGAGAGTATAGCCCAGGAGATAAAAAAAAGGAGACAAGACAATTTTTAGGCTTGTAAATGAAAAGAGGAAGACCAGGAGAGGGACTGTTAGGTTAAAAAGGGAAGGGGGAGCGTACAGAGGTGGGAGGGACCAGGAAAAGGCAGACATCCTGAACAAATACTTCTGCTCAATGTTAACAGAGGAAAGAGAAGGGGAGGGGCCACAAAAAAGTAACAGGAGCTTCGGGGAGGAGGTGGACACTAGTCCTTTATCAGAAGAGAGAGAGTCTTGAAGGGACTCAGTGACCTGAAAGTGGACAAAGCAATTGGTCCAGACAAGGCACATCCAAGTGTATTGAGAGAGCTCAGGGAGGTACTGGGCACACCTCTGACAGTCCTTTTTTTTTTTTTAATAATTCATACAAACGTAGAAGTTGATGGCAGACAAGGACCATGTGGCCCACCCAGTTTGCCTACCTATTTCTAACCACAGGTCCTAGTTGATCTGCAGCTCGCCCTTTTTTTCCTGTCATTAGGGTACCCTTATGTTTATCCCATGCAGTCTTAAATTTCATAACTGTTTTTGCCCCCACCACCTCCTTTGGGAGGCCATTCCAAACATCCACCACTCTTTCAGTGAAAAAGTACTTTCTCATGTTGCCTCTGAACCCCCCCAACTTCATTTTGTGACCTCTAGTTCTTGCACATCTTCTGTTTTGAAGTATGGTGCCCTCTTGTACCTTGTTTATACCCTTGAGGTACTTGAATGTTTCTATCATGCCCCCCCTTCCAGGGAATACATATTGAGTTTCCCCAGCCTTTCTTCATAAGGCCTTTCATGCATGCCCTGCACCATCTTTGTAGCCCTCCTCTGGACTGTCTACCATCTGTCTATATCCTTTCAGAGATGTGGTTTCCAGAACTGAACACAGTACTCCATCTGAGGTCTCACCAGCGATTTGTACTGTGGCATAACCACCTCCTTCTTTCTATTGGTGATACCTCTCCCAATGCACCCCAGCATCCTACTGGCTTTCCCCACAGCTTTTTCACATTGTTTGGTTGCCTTTACCCTTTAGGTCATCTGATATGGGTATCCCCAGGTCCCGTTCCTGCCTGGTGGCTACCAGTACCCCCCCAGTTTGTATATCACTCCAGAGTTTCTGCTCCCCAAGTGCATGACTTTGCACTTCTTGGCATTAAATAGACATTGCCATATTTCTGACCACTCCTCCAACCTGGCCAGGTCCTTCCTCATTGTTTCTATCCCCTCTGAAGTGTCAACTCTGTTGCAGATCTTGGTGTCATCTGCAAAAAGACATACATTCCCCTCCACAATGTCACTTATTAAGACATTGAAGAGGACCAGTCCCAGGACAGATCCCTGTGGCACCCCGCTGGTCACCCCCTCTCCTCAGAGTGAACACCATTTACCAGCACCCTCTGTGTCCTACCCTTTAGCCAATTTAACTCAACTTTATTCAAAAAGATACGGTATCTCGAATCCAATTCTAAGACACAGCACCCTATAAGCCACTGACTCAGTATAAGATACAGTATAAATCCAAGATAACTATAGGAACATCACATATCCTCACAGGATACTGCATTGAGTAAAGATGAGAATGTAAACAGTCCATGAGAATGAACCACATGCCAATGTCATCAACCAACTAAAGTTAAATAAAGTGAAACCTGACAGTCCTATTTAACAGCTTACTGGAAACAAGAGTGGTTCCAGAGGACTGGAGGAGGGCAGATGTAGTCCTACTTCACAAAAGTAGGAGCAAGGATGAGGCGGGCAAATTATAGGCCAGTCAACCTGACATCATTGGTGGGAAAGTTAGGAAATACTGCTGAAGGAAAGGATAGTGGAATATCTTGAATCCAACAGGTTACAAGACCCAAGGCAGCATGGATTCACAGGGGTGGAGAAGTCATGTCAAATGAATCTGATAGATTTCTGTGACTGAGTGACAAAGGATTTGGATCAGGGTGGAGCGGTGGATACGGCCTATATTGATTTCAGTAAGTCTATTGACTTTGTTCCACATAGTAAACTAGTTAAGATGCTGAGTAGCTTAGAAGTGGGTCCAAAGGTGATCAACTGGGTAAGAAATTGGTTAAGAGATAGGTGACAGAGGGTGGTGGTAAATGGAGTTCACTTCAATGAAGGGAGGGTGACTAGTGGGATGCTCAGGGATCAGTGCTGGGTCCAGTTCTCTTTAATGTTATTATGAGTGGCATTGCAGAGGAGCTGAAAGGGGGAAGGTCTGCCTCTTTGTGGATGACATCAAAATCTGCAACAGGGTGGACACTCCAGAGTGTGTGGAAAAGATGAGCAGAGACCTGAGAAAACTCAAGGAGTGGTCAAGGGTATGGCAGCTCGGCTTCAATGTGAAAAACTGCAATAATAATGCACTTAGGCCACAAAAATCCAGGGATGGAATACAAAATGGGTGGATTGGTATTGATGGCCACCAAGCAGGAAAGAGATCTGTGGGTAATCATATAGGATGACATAAAGATGGCCACTGCAATGCAACAATGCAGTTGGGAGGGTAGTGGGATTCTGGGTTGCATAGGGAGGGGTATCACTAGCAGAAAGATGGAGATGGTGTTGCTCCTGTATAGATTGATAGTAAGACCAAATCTTGAGTACTGTGGTGAGTTCTGGAGACCACATCTCTGGAAGGACATAGACAGAGTGGAGGCAGTCCAGAGGAGGGCAACTAAGAGAGAGAGAGACTAAAGAACCTCAATATGTACACCCTGGAAGGGGAAGGGATATGACAGAGACCTTTAAATACCTCATACAGGTAAATAGGGTTCAGAAGGGAAGTATTTTTTACAGGAAAAAAGGAGCTTAAGAACAAGGGAACATGCTATGAAGCTAGGAGGGGGTAGATTCAGGAGAGTGTGACAGGGTTGAATAGGACTCTGTCCCAGTTGTTATGGAGAGTTTAAATGCAGGAATCTGCTCTGTCCTTTTCTTTCCTGTCTCTTGTCTGTCTGGTTGTGCAACCAAAATTTTCCCATGAGACCTAGGATTTGATCACCCAGACAGTCTTGCAATTCTTTGCCTGTTGCTACCTCTCAGTCTTCACTTGCTGTTCTTTCTTTTTCCTCCCTTGCATGTCGCTGATATAAAAATATATACAAATCATCATTTGGAAAATGTAACTGATATTGGGATCCCTTTGTTTAGAAATTATACAATGTTAATTCTTGAAATGTATATAATTATAGTTTGAGATGATTGCAAAAAGCTATTGGAAACTCAAGAGGTTACCTGAGTAAAATGTTTGAGCCTTTTGCAGAAGAGCTGTGGAGAAGGGACCTCAGTGCTGGGACACTATGTTCCTTCCAGCACCTGCCTGATACTTACAAGAACATTTTAGAAAAAAAACAGAATGCTTGTTAAGAAGAGGAGTTGTTGCAAGGACTTATAAGACAGAGCTGCAATTGTTTGCAAGAAAGAGGGACACAGAGATTGAAGGAAAACTCAGAAGCATTCTCTGCTTATTTGGCCTTTGTAAATAGTTACAGTATACTGAACAATTTTATTTTTTATGTTACTACTAGTACAAATAAATACTCTTGTTGTGAATTTTACAACTGCTCCTGGTTTTTCCTATGCTTTCTGACCTGTGCTTCGACGACAGATGTGTCAGCCTAAGTGGGATTTATGCTGTGCATAATCTAAGCCAGGAGTTTTGTGTGTGGGTACTGGACCTAGTACCAGGGAAGTGTAGAGAAAGGTATGGATTCTGCAGCAGCAAGTCCAGGAGTGGTTACCAGGAGAATGGCAGCCAAACTAGCAGAGACAGAAGTACAAGCTGAGATTGTACAGCCTGCAGAAGTTATGGAAAAAGAACATGCGGTGACAGAACCTAAAAACCTGATGGACTTTTTCAAATGGTGCACTACACAACAAAAAGAGATGGAGAAGCAGAAAGAAAAAGAGCTTCAGTGTTTAGAAGCACAGCGAAAAAAAGAAATGCAACAACAGGAGCAGCAGATGAGAGAAGAGATGGAGCGACAGGAGCAGTGATAGCTGGATGCCTTGCAAGCTATCAAAGGCAGAGAATCTGGCACACATCCAGATGAGCAACAAAACACAAACAACTTAAAAGCCATTAAACTTACAAAGTTGTTACCTTCGATGATATCGAGGCATATCTGACAACTTTTGAAAGAGTTGCCACAGCCTGCCAAAGGCCAAAGCAGCGATGGACAATTAGACTGGAATCCTACCTGACAGGGAAAGCACGACTTGCCTACAACAATATGGACACTGCACAGTCAGAAAACTATGACCTGGTGAAAAGCGAAATCTTGGAAAGGTATGACATCTTGGGAGAGACCTACAGGCAGAGATTTTGATCTCTGAAGTACAACTCAGTTGACAATCCTTGAGAAGCCTTCACCCGACTCAGAGAACTCCTGATAAAATGGTTCCAACAGTCCCAGAGATCATCAACACATTTGCAATGGAGCAATTAATCAACTTCCTGCCTACAGATGTGCAGTTCTGGGTAAAGGAACAACGACCAGAAAGCGGAGAAAAGGCTGTTTCTTTGGCCGAGGACTACTAAATGGCCAGACAGATGCCACAGCAGTGAGGTAACAGCCAAGCACCAGTAAGACACTCTTTTTCCCATTTAAACTCCAAGTCTGATAAGAACTCTGGTGGGGGCAACAAATCTGTGCCCAAAGACATTACTTGCTATAACTGTAATAAGCTGGGCCATATTGCAAGAAACTGCCATAGTAAGGAGAGTGGCACTGGAGCAGATTTTTCCTTGGCAAATTGGGGCAAGTACTTAACAGATGTGAAGGTGGGGGATAAGACTGTAAAGGGACTCATTGATTTGGGAAGCAGACAGACCCTAGTGCATGTTAAAGTGCTGGGAAAACACAGTACAAAAGGACCAGGTACTGGTGTCATCTGCATCCACGGGGACAGTCGGTACTATCCCACCACCCAAGTGACTCTGAGAATTAAGGGTGCGTCACACCAAATGAAAGTGGGGGTAGTACCTAAGTTACCTGTACCCATGATTATTGGAAATGATGTTCCATGATTTACTGAGTTAATCTCAGAGGAACTGAACCCTGCAGTTTCAGCAGCAGTAGTGACGAGCTCAGGCAAAGAAAATTTCAGATGGTGGGGACTCTTTTCCTTTCAGTGATTTTGATTTGTTTGAGCACAGCTGCAAGATCTGGAAATCCAGGAAAGAAAGACGATGCCTGAAGAAACTGTGGCAACAAATGACTGATGGACATAAGGGGTTAACATGAAAATGCTGAAACTAAATTGATAACTGACTGTGATTTTCTTTCAGAACAAGCTAACGATGTTTCTCTCCAGGGTTATTTTAAGCAGCTGGGGGTGAAACCAAATCAGAGTGGACCAAGGTTTAAAAAATGTAATGGGTTACTGTACAGAGTTGGGGTTAAACCTCAGACACAGGAACAGACAGAACAATTGGTTATACCACAGAAGTATAGAACAGAGTTGTTACAGATAGCACATGATAGTCCTATGGCTGGTCACTCAGGGAGAGCTTTCACCCTTGCCAGATTGCTGTATAGATGTTACTGGCCTGGAATTCATGAAGATGTTGCTACCTATTTAATTCCTGTGCTGAGTAACTGAGAAAGTAGCCCCTGTCACTAGAAAAGACAAGGTGCCCCTACCCTTGATAGATGTGCCTTTTGAGAGAATTGCAATGGATGTAGTTGGTCCTTTAGACAAAAGTAAAAAGGGTAATAGATTTATCCTGGTAGTATGCGACTGTGTTAGTCGATACCCAGAAGCAGATCCAATGCGTACTGTCACAGCTTCAAAAGTGGCAGCAGAGCTTGCAAAAACTTTCAGCAGAATGGGCATACCAAAAGAGATTATTACTGATTAGGGTAGTAATTTTGGTGCTGCATTACTTAAGAAGCTATACAGATTACTAGGTATCACTGCCATAAAAACCTACCTCTATCACCCTCAGACAGACAGTCTTTTTGAGTGTTTTAACCAAACTCTAAAACACATGTTAAAAAGGTTTGTAAAAGGGAAGGGAAAGATTGGAACCAGTACTCGCCTTACCTACTTTTTGCTTACAGAGAAGTGCCACAGGCATCAACAGGGTTTTCACCATTTGAAATGCTGTATGGCAGGCAGCCAAGAGAGTCACTGGATGTGATAACAGAAACATGGGACGATAACCCCACTCAGAAACAATCTATAACTTCTTATACGTGTGCCCTAAGAAAGAAACTGGCAAAATATGTTGAAATTGCCCATAATAATCAGGAAGAGGCCCAAAACCAGCAGAAGGTATATTATGGCCATGGGGTAAAAGAAAAAGTTTTTGAGCCAGGTGAAAAGGTTTTGCTACTGTTACCCACAACAGAAAATAAACTGTTAATGAAGTGGCAAGGGCCATATAGAGTGCTTAGATGTACTGGCACCGTTAACTACGAGACTGAGACCCCTGACAGGAAAAATCCTACTAAGATATACCATGCTAACCTCTTCAAGAAATGGTTGAAAAAATGCCAAAAGCTGCTTTGCTAGTTTTACCAGAAACTGATAAAGAAGATATTGATGTAGGTTATGATAGACTGGAACAAACTGTAAATGCTGATGCTGTAAAGGTGAATGTTTCCTTAACCTCAAAACAAACTGCAGACATTTGTAATGTGCTAAAGACATTTAACAGTACTTTTACCACAGTACCAGGCCGAGCAAAAGGAGTTGAGCATGTTATAGTGCCAAGGAACGCTCGTCCTATTAGGCAAAAGACATACAGGTTACCAGAGCAGTTAAGAGCTGACGTGGTTAAGGAAATAAAAAATGAAAGAACTGGGTATCATAGAGGAGTCGAGGAGTGCTTGGTCGTTTCCAATGGTAATTGTAAACAAAAAAGAAGGGGGTGTTAGAATCTGCTTTGATTTTAGGAAACTTAAGTGTCAGAATTTGACAGTTGTCCTATGTCCAGAATAGATGATTTGGTGGACAGACTGGGGCGTGCAAAGTACCCTCGATCTCACCAAGGGTTACTGGCAAATATCTTTAGCTAAGAATCCAGAGACAAAACTGCATTTGCCACTTCTGTTGGATTCTATCAATTCACCTCCATGACATTTGGTTTACTTGGTGTGCCAGCTACATTCCAGCAGTATATGGATGTAATTTTATCCCCTCACACTGGTTATTGTGTTGCATACCTGGATGATGTCATGGTGTACAGTCCAGACTGGAAAAGCCACCTGGAACACCTAGGAGCAGTTATCCAAGCTATCAAAAATGCAGGTCTGACTATTAATCCTACCAAATGTGCATTGGGCATGCAGGAAACCAAATATTTGGGCTATGTGTTGGGAAATGGAAAAATTAAGCCAGAGGTTTCTAAAATAGAAGCTGCAGCTAACAGCCCTGTCCCTAAAACAAAGAAACATGGCAGGTCATTTTTAGGGCTGGCTGGTTATTATCGGAGATTTGTTCCCAGCTTTGCAGAGTTAGCTACTCCCCTCACTGAACTCATGAAGAAACGGTTCCCAAATAATGTGAAATGAACCCCAGAGTGTGATGAAGCTTTTTAAGCCATTAAGACTGCATTATGTTAGCCCATTTTAAGAAGCACAGATTTTGAGAAATGATTTTTGTTGCAAACAGATGCATCAGACATAGGCCTAGGTGCAGTCCTGAGTCAAACTACAGATGGGACAGAACATCCTATTCTGTACATAAGTAGGAAGTTGCATGACAGAGCGAAAAGTTACTCCACCATTGAAAAGGAATGTTTAGCAGCAAAGTGGGCCATGGAGTCCCTCAAGTTTTATTTGCTAGGAAATGACTTTGTACTTATAACAGACCACAATCGTCTCTGCTTGTTTAACCAAATGAAAGATAAAAATTCCAGAATCTCAAGGTGGTACCTGGCACTACAGCCATTTAAATTCAAGGTGGTACACAAATCTGGTAAATAGAATAGCAATGCATATTTTCTGTCAAGATATGGATCAGGAATTGAGGGTTCTGAAGGTTGAAAAACAAAGGTATGAGTTTAAACTTTACTGTTTGCTGAACTGTTATAGAAAAAATGATACTGCACATGTGCTTGATTTCTGAAAGTTAGAAGCTAATGCTAGTACAGAATTAATAGAAAGTTTTGGAAACCTGTTTGATAAAACAGGTTCCCTCTTAAGGAGGGGGTGTATGTGACAGAGTTGAATAGGACCCTGTCCCAGTTGTTATGGAGAGTTTGAATGCAAGGATCTGTTCTGTTCTTTCCTTTCCTGTCTCTTGTCTCTCTGGTTGTGCAACCAAAATTTTCTCGTGAGACCTAGGATTTGATCACCCCGACAGTCTCGCAATTCTTTGCCTCTCGCTAGCTCTTGGTCTTCACTTGCTGTTCTGTCTTTTTCCTCCTTGGCATGTCTGCTGATATAAAAATATATACAAATCATTATGTGGAAATGTAACTGATATTGGGATCCCTTTGTTTAGAAATTATACAGTGTTAATTTTTTAAATGTATATAATTATAGTTTGAGATGATTGCAAAAAGCTATTGGAAACTCAAGAGGTTACCTGAGTAAAATTGTTGAGCCTTTTGCAGAACAGCAGTGGTGAAAGGGCCTCAGTTCTGAGACACTGTGTTCCTGCCAGCACCTGCCTGATACTTACAAGAACATTTTAGAAAAAAACAGGATGCTTATTAAGAAGGGGGGCTGTTGCAAGGACTTATAAGACAGAGCTGCAATTGCTTGCAAGAAAGAGGGACACTGAGATTGAAGGAAAACTCAGATGCATTCTCTGTTTATTTGGCCTTTGTAAATAGTTATACTGAACAATTTTATTTTTTATGTTACTGCTATTACAAATAAATACTCTTGTGAATTTTACAACTGCTTTTGGTTTTTCCTATGCTTCCTGACCTGTGCCTCGATGACAGAGACATATGAGGAAGTACTTCACAGAAAGACTGGTGGATTCATGGAATAGCCTTTGAGCAGAGGTGGGGGCAAAAATAGTGGTAGGGTTCAAGAATGCATGGGATAGGCATAAGAGAATCTTAGTGGAAAGGAAGGTGGGGAGGGAGAAAGAACCAGAGATTGATTAGGGTCTTTGGTGATACTTTTGTAACCCCCTTGTTCCCAGGGGTTACTAGAATCCCACTTAGAATCAGTGGCAGGCAGGGAGAAGCAGCTTGCGAAATGCCAGTTAAATGGGGTTCACACTGTCACACTCTGTTTTCAGTTTCTGCTGAGCTGGAGCAGCATAAGCCACAATGGAATGCTAGCTGCAGGGGTTAGCAGTAGAATGTTTGGAGGGAGTCAGTAGTCTTCAGAGAGTAGTCTGTGTGGAGACTTGGGAGAGTGAGGAGTGCTGCAGGGTGCAGCTCCTCAGACCTAGCTCTGAGAGAGAGCTACCTCATGAGAAGGGGTTGTGTGTTCTCACCCTAGAGAAGAACACAGAAGACCATTTGTGAAGTGGCAGAGACCATTCCTGGGAGGGATGGGGAGGAATTCCAGGATTCAGGGGCAATCCCCTGGTCCAGCCTGGAGAGGGTGAAGTTGCCTGGAGTCATTTGTTCTGTGAGTACCTGAGACATTTGTTTTGGAAAAAGCCCTGGGGCACCTGCATACCATGGTGAGTTTTTCTCTGACAAAGGGACTCTGTTCACTAAGACTGTGTGTTTCAAGTAAAAGTGTCTGCCTACTGTGGGGTCTATGAGAGACTTGCCAAGTACAGAACTTCTAGATTGTGTATGACTTAAAAGCATCTGCAACAGTAGGGGTCCAGGGTAAAGACATAGCCACATACAGAACTTTTAAAGTCAGAACACCTCCGTAGAGTGAAAAGTAGAATGTTAAATGTGACAAACATTTCTAGACAGCATCTACAAGAGTATTTCAGAGAAAGGTGTTGTAACCAGATGAATGGCTGAGTATAGATTTGGGAGCAAAATGTGGGAGACCCCCCCCCATCTGGAGTAACCAGGTTTACCTCTCCGGGTTCAGTTTGGGCACCTTTGTTTTCTCTCATGGCTCTTGACCAGTGCCTGAGGAAAGCACCCAGACATGGGATTTCTGGATTTCCCTGAGAGCTGGAATGCACTCGTGGGTGGTTTAGGGAGCCACCAGTAAACTCCATGCAATATGAAAAAGTGTCCTAGTACTGGCTGGGGTGCCAAGTAAAGGAAAAGAAAAGAAGTGTACCAGTTCAGGCCTTGTGTGCCCAGATCCATTCGGAACCTGAGGGTTCACTGTGAGAGTTTGTGCTCTGTACCTCTGTAATCTGCATTACCAGTGAAAGAAGCCCTGTGGAGATCCATCTTTGCTTTGTTATTCTCTGTATTATGTGAATAAAAGCCACACTCTAGAATCCCAACCTGGTTTGGACATTACAATTATTGCTTCCAGTGTCCGGATTTACTTGGGTGACTCTGACCAGAAGTACAAACCTAGCATAATGCTGAGGAAATGTTTTCTCCCAGGGACCCAGGTTGTTGGCCATGCTAAATAGTCCCCCCAGGTGTGAGCCAGGTAGTTGCCACACTTGGTTTGCCTGTCTAAGGATGGCAGACTCCGAAGTAGAAGTAATGGGTCAACAGAGTCTGTGAGATATTCGTAGTGACTACCCCCACCCCTCTCAGTGGTGCCTAGGTTTGAGAGGAGCAACCCTGCTAGCTGAAACAAGGGGGGCTGGTGGGGGGAGGTTACAAAATGGAGGCACTGCTGAGGATTTGTTTGGAATTTGGAAGAAAACAAGAAAGGTTTGCTCAGAATGTGGCTAGCATTTTGTCCGTCTGGTAGTACAGTACAAGTCACATTAAACTGTTCCATCAACTCACTGTTGTAGCATTTTTTTATGTGATTCTACTGCGGTGGCAACTTGAATTGTTGAAGCCTTTAATTCTTTTCCAACCATTTTTCACTGCCTATTCAACTCACTTGTACCTATTTAGTGATATGGCAGTAGCTGTTTTTCAGTGCTTATGCAATGCATTTTCATGGCATTGTTTATAAATATCACAGCATTCCTTAAGAGTTGTTTAGTCTGCCTTCTGAAATGAAACTCATAAGCACTCCGCTGAAAATAAAGCTTATAGTCCTAACAGCTAGTTGCAAGCCAATACTAACCTTTTACTAATGCATTGAATTAAACACTGCACAGATTAGGAAACTTATTGAACAGTGCTACACCAGTGAGTTGAGGGAACAGTTTAATGTAACTTGTATTGTAGGTAGCCCAAAAAATCGGAATCTTTGTGCATAAGGGATTGACCAGAGAAGTGCCATCCATATGTGCTGCTGTGTGCTGCTGTTCATGTGCTGCTGTAATTGTGCCGTTTGCCAGTGAGCTGTAAAGCCAGATTGTGTGTGCCCCTTGTCCTGCATCAAAAATAATGTTTGCCAGCTTTTAATTTTAAAGTTGTGACAAGAAAAAGTATGGAGAACTGTGGGAAACAAAGAGACATTTGTGCCCTGAAAGTTTGAAATGCTTGCTGTGTGGACTGGGGGAGTCGCTAAGGAAATTGCCATTAAAAATGGTTAAAATGGTGCTCCCGCAGTGGAGTTACAGTTGAAAAGAAAAAAAGTTGCTTTACAGTTTAAATTTTGCCTGCTCGACAATCGCCGTGGAGGAGAAGAGCACGAGAAGAGAGAGACGCTCATTTGCATGGCGTCAAGTGATTGGTGAGACTGCAATCAGTCCTGCCCCCAAGCCAGCTTCAGAGTGCTGCCCAGTGTTCGAGAGGGAGAGAGTGAGTGGTGTGTGAGCTGGTTAGCCAGGAGGAGTGTCACTGTGACTGCAAAGGGTATAAAAGTTAAAATATAAGAATTTTCTGTTTTAAATCAGGCTCAACCTGTATTCCAATTGACTGGGGAGAAAGTGTGGTGTTCATAAGGACAATCGGCAGGACTGCCAGCCTGCTTCAATCCAGTGGCCTCCAGGATCGGCTGCAAGCTGAAATTTCCATCGTAAACCCAGCTACTGATCCAGTGAGTACCATTCAGAAAAACAGCTCAAACTGCGTGTGATTTTTCTAAAGCCAGCTGGATCTATGTGTAAACAGTGTGATTGTTTTGCAAAGAAGGACTGTGTAAAGCAAATCAAAGCTAAGCAAGAATTCTGAGCATTAGACTGTGAGCATGATTATGGATTCAGCAACAGTGTAATTTTCTGAGCAAATTGAGAGACTGTGGATTGTATGAGATATGCAACAAAACAGGCAATCCTGTTCATGAAATACTGTGGCTTTAGTGACTTTAAGCAAGAAAAAGTGATCGAAACCTAATTTAAGGTCCCAGAAAAATAATATAGATGTACTGGGGAAGTAAAACAGTGCAGTCTGTGCAGTTTGAGTAAACTTTATCAGTATACAGTAAATCGTATACCTAGTGGCTTGAGTCAGATACAGAATGTTGATGTGCCAGGAGTGCTGCCGCTGCCATTACAGGGTGGGGTAGTAATGTAAACACAGCAGCAGAGAAGCCATTTTATGAGACTTTTCCAAGCAAAGTGAACTTTGAGATAACAGTGAAATTTTGTGTTTTTCTGCAGTCATGGCTTTGGGATCATCCCACTACCCGGATCATGCCAGGACTATGATAGTGGAAGAAGTTAACAAGCTGAAAGAAATTAGAGATGTTTCTATGGTGGACATTTGCCTCCTCATGCTGTGATCCCAGATACTCTGTGAGAGTATGCATAATGTTCCTCAAGGCTGGAAGGGACGTCTTCATAATTCCTCACTGTTCTGGGTGTTTAGAGAAACAATGCCTAACTAGTGCACCCAGGATTCATTTGGCTCCCACATGGACAAAGCTTTAAGATCCTGCAAATGGCAGCACACAGCACCAGGTGGAGCCTGTTGGGGGAAGCCCAGCAGAGTGTGGCACAAAGGAAGAGGGTGTGGATATACTGGCAGAGCAGAGTAGTCATGATGTCTCCACGTCCGGGTCACAGATGGACAGTGCGGAGGGAACATCAGTGGATCCATGGAGAGAGGGTCCCAGCCCTAGTCTCATAGGAGAGGATGAGATGCAAGAGACCCTAGATTGGGAGGTGTCTACCTCCACACCCAGTAAAGAGTAGACAGTCTCGGGAGTGAGGACGACTGCTCACTCCTGGGCTCAGTGACTAAACAAGAAAGAGGATGAGGGGGAAACTATGTATCCTTACAATGAAGGTGCTAGTCCACAGCCTCGGGCTCTTACCTCGGAGCCAGAAGAAGAAATTGGTGACTCCACAGCCCTGCCCCCAGGAGGGGTTAGGGATCCATTCTATGCAGCATTAAGTATGCAACACTGGCAGAACCAGGACTGGCCGCCCCCAAACCAGGCCAGTGGTCTTGAACTGACCAAGAGTAGTAAGGAGAGAAGACTGGTTCGTAGGAAGGCAAATGAGATCTATGGAATGTCCTTTCCTATGTTTCCTTGAAGAGTCTGGGAGGAGACTGAGAGAAACAGAAAAGTCTGGATAGTGGAAGAGGCAACTAAAGACCTGCATCCAGGTGCAACTCTATATGTCAGAGACAAAGCTGTCAGAGACAGATTCAAGTATTGGAAAGTGGCAGGACACTGTTCATAGACACTGTACCTACTGTGGACAGAAAGGGCAATGAGACTTTCTACAATGTGAATTATGAGCGCCCAGATAGGGTAATAATTCTTGCACCTGACCCATTGTGGTACTACCCTCAATGTAACCAGCTTCCTGCGAATGTGCCCATGCCTACTAAGTGGAAAGCAGAGCAGTGGTAGCCAGTGCTGCCATCAAGCCATTGCCGTACCTATGTTGTTCCACCAGACTGGTGTTCCAGGATCCAATGGTGCATCCAGATTCGTCAGCCTTGCAGTGTGCCTTCCAGTTCCAATGCCCGGCCTTCCAGATGACATCAGCCAGAGATGACATCAACCCAGCTGTTTCTGGATTCATCACCTGGGATTTCGGATTACTTCAGACCAGCTGTTCCTTTCCTGTTCCAAGGTCCCATCTCCAGATGACATCAGATGGAGATGACATCAGTCCAGCAGTTTCCAGACATGCCATCCTGTCATTTCCGGAAGATTTCCGCCCAGCTGTATCCGAAAAATGCTGCCAGGGAGAGTCTTCAGCTGGAGATCCAGGTGCTGTTCCATTTTCATTCTTCAAGGGACTGGTAAGTCCAGACTTTTCTTACCTTACTGACATTGCAGTACACATCCTACACCTGGCAGACTACAGACTGTTTGAACTGTCCACAAAGACTCTTCCTCTTTGGGACTACAGTCTACAAGAACTGTGCTTCACCAGGTTCTGGCCCAGGAAAGACTCTTTCTTGGACTTGCCTTCAGGCATTGTTGTCACTAGTTGGACATTTAGGGCATTCCATCCCCAGAAAGGTGTATTGTATATAATGGTGATGTTTTCTATTATTTTCTACTTTTTTCTTTTCTAAAAAAATTATTTTGGGGATTTTCCAGTGTTTTGATGGTAGGGTTATGATTGTGTACTGTGTTTGCAGATTAGGGGTGTGTTTTTGTCTTTTCTCTTTCAGGTGGTTCCTGACAAAGACAGAAGAGAAGACAAGAAGAGGAGTGGAGGGACTCATCGGAGTTCCTCATGTGCTTTAAAGTTGTGTGTTTAAAGTACAGTGTAGTTGTTAACATGTGTTAACTTTTACTTCCACAGGTGTAGTTGTGGGGGAGTGTGGGAGTGTAATGCGTGGGTGTAGTGTTAGCTCCTTAGTTTGGTTTGCAGGTGTCCAGGGATGGGGGAGGTACCCCTGTTTTGGGCAGGTTCATTTTCGGTTAGATAGGTTTTCCCTAGAGGGCTAGGAGGATAGACAGGCTGTGGTCCTGACCTGCAGTAGGGGCTGCTGTACTGGTCTTTTAGGGCTATGCTCTGGACAGTTCTTCCAGGGCCACTGGCTATCCATAGTAAGAGCATAGTGTAGGGGCTGATGTGTCAGCCAATGGCCTCTGGGCCCTTAGTGTTGTCTACCTGTGCCTGGCACATGGTAGGGGAGAAGGTAGCGCTACCTCCCTGTAGTCAACACATAGGGTAGGATGGCCTGGTGCTAGGTAAGTAATGACTGCGGAAAGTCATTTTCCTGGCCGAGGGTGGGTATAACCCCCTTGTTCCCAGGGATTACTAGAATCCCACTTAGAATCAGTGGCAGGCAGGGAGAGGCATCTTGAGAGATGCCAGTTAAATGGGTTTCACACTGTCACACTCTGTTTTCAGTTTCTGCTGAGCTGGAGTGATGATGTCACCTTAGAATTCTCACAGTAGCATAAGCCACAATGGAATGCTAGCTGCAGGGGTTAGCAGTAGAATGTTGGGAGGGAGTCAATAGTCTTCAGAGGGTAGTCTATGTGGAGACTTGGGAGAGTGAGGAGTGCTGCAGGGTGCAGCTCCTCAGACCTAGCTCTGAGAGAGAGCTACCTCATGAGAAGGGGTTGTGTGTTCTCACCCTAGAGAAGAACATAGAAGACCATTTGTGAAGTGGTAGAGACCGTTCCTGGGAGGTTTTCCAGTGCCCCATCCTTGGAGGGATGAGGAGGAATTCCAGGATTCAGGGGCAATCCCTGATCCAGCCTGGAGATAGTGAAGCTGCCTAGAGTCATTTGTTCTCCGAGTACCTGAGACATTTGTTTTGGGAAAAAGCTCTGGGGCACTTGCATACCGTGGTGAGTTTTTCTCTGACAAAGGGACTCTGTTCACTAAGACAGTGTGTTTCAAATAAAAGTGTCTGCCTACTGTGGGGTCTATGAGAGACTTGCCAAGTACAGGACTTTTAGACTGTGTATGACTTAAAAGCATCTGCAACAGTGGGGGTCTAGGGTAAAGACATAGCCACATACAGAACTTTTAAAGTCAGGACACCTCTGTAGAGTGAAAAATAGAATGTTAAATGTGACAAACATTTCTAGAGAGCAACTACATAAGTATTTCAGAGAAAGGTGTTGTAACCAGATGGATGGTCGAACATATATTTGGGAGCAAAAGTTGAGAGACCCCCGACCCCCCCCCCCAATCTGGAGTAACCTGGTTTACCTCTCTGGGTTCAGTTTGGGCACCTTTGTTTTCTCTCACGGCACTTGGCCAGTGCCTGAGGAAAGCACCCAGACGTGGGATTTTTGGATTTTCCCTGAGAGCCGGAACATGCTCGTGGGTGGTTTAGGGAGCCGCCAGTAAACTCCATGCAATATGGAAAAGTGTCCTAGTACTGGCTGGGGTGCCAAGTAAAGGAAAAGAAGAGAAGTGTACCAGTTCAGGCCGTGTGTGCCCAGATCCAGTCAGAACCTGAGGGTGAGCTGTGAGAGTTTGTGCTCTGTACCTCTGTAATCTGAATTACCAGTGAGAGTAGCGCTGTGGGGGTCCATCTTTGCTTTGTTATTCTCTGTGTTATGTGAATAAAAGCCACACTCTAGAATCCCAACCTGGTTTGGACATTACAGTTATTGCTTCCAGTGTCCGGATTTACTTGGGTGCCCCTGACCAGAAGTACAAACCTAGCATAATGCTGAGGAAACGTTTTCTCCCAGGGACTCAGGTTGTTGACCATGCTAAATGGTTCCCCCAGGTGTGAGCCAGGTAGTTGCCACACTTGGTTTGCCTGTCTAAGGATGGCAGGCTCCGAAGTAGAAGTAATGGGTCAACAGAGTCTGTGAGATATTCGTACTGACTACCCCCCCTTGGTGGCGCCTAGGTTTGAGAGGAGCAGCCCTGCTAGTTGAAACAAGGGGGGGCAGGTGGGAGGAGGTTACACTTTAGATAGGGAAAAATGGGCTGACTGGTTGGGCCAAGCAGTCCTTATCTGCCATCAAATTCTATTTTTCTATGATGATGTAGATGACGACAGAGCTTGAGAAAATGAGAAACTGGTCAGGAAGCGGAAATAAATATTTTGGAAGATTAAGCTCTGCTGCCTAGAAACAGAATTGTTGGCAGAAAAGGACCACATGGCCCACCCTGTCTGCCCAGAAGATCCTTGCCTAGTCTGTCTTCACAGACCCTACCTGGTCTCTGGTGACCCTCCTTCCAGCCCATTTCCTAATATTCTCCTATGTATATCCCATGCATGCTTGAATGCCTGTTTACACCTTCACCACTTCTGCTGGCAGTCTGTTCCAGGTGTCCACCACTCTTTCAGTAAAAGTAGTACCTCCTCGCATCCCTCCTAACACCCCCCCTTCAGCTTCTTCATATGTCCTCTGGTTCTGGTGCTGTTCCTCATTTGAAAGAGACTCCCTTCCTGCACTCTGTTCACCCCGTGAGGTAACTATAGGTCTCTATCATGTCCCCTCTTTGTCTCCTGTCTTCCACTGTGTACATGTTACAGTCCCTCAGTCTCTCCTTCTAGAGCTTTTGGTTCAACTCCTGCACCATTTTAGTTGCCCTCCTCTGGGCTGCCTCCACCCTGTCTATGTCCTTTCTGAGGTGCGCCCTCCAGAACTGGACATAATACTCCAGGTGGGGTCTCACCAGCAAGAAATATAGTGGCAAGACCATCTCCCTCCTCCTGCTGGAGATACCTCTCCCTGTGCATCCCAGCATCCCACTGGCCCTACACACTGCTTTGTCACAGTGCCGTGACACTTTGAGGTCATCAGATATGATAACCCCAAGGTCCCTTTCCTGCTTAGTGACTGAAAGTACTTCTCCCATTCCTACAGTTTGTTCTTGTGTTCCTGTGCCCTATGGGCATGGTTTTGCACTTTTTTGCATTAAATCCCAGCTGCTATGCTCTTGACTACTCCTTGAGTTTCCCAAGATCCCTATGAATTCTTTCGGATCTATGACAGTTGATCAACAATTTCATTGTCGACCAACGTTACAGTGACTACTTTATGTCGACTGCATTTGCGGTGCATAAAGAGTCTCTTCGGACTGTGTTTTCTTCAGGGCTCTTACGTACCCACTACTTAATCAAATCCAAGTCAGAGTTGCTTTGGGGAGAGGGTGCAATACCCCCAAAAGCAGTGCCGAGGTCCCACCCCGACACTACAGAAACCTGGCGCTGTTGTTGATGTAGTGTCGGGTGCGGTAAAGTTGTCGCTGTAGCGACGGTATACCAATTTCTTTCTACCCCTTTATTATTGTCCACCTTATTACAAATTTTGGCATCATCTGCAAAAAGGCATATTTTCCCTTCCATTTCATTTGCAATGTCACTTATGAAGACATCGAAGAGGACCAGTCCCAGTACTGAGCCATGCAGCACCCTGCTGGTTACTCTCCTGTCATTATAATGAATGCCGTTAACCACCACCCTCTATTGCCTATGTGTTTACCACTTTTTAACCCAATTCACCACTTTGGATATCTCCCCTGGGATGCTGAATTTTTTTATCAGTCTCCTGTATGGCACAGTGCTGAAGGCCTTGCTAAAGTCCAGATAGGCCATGTCCACTGCCCTTCCGTGATCTATTTCCCTGGCCACCTAATCAAAGAAGTCAATCCAATTGGTCTGGCATGACCTCCCCCATGAATACATGCTGCCTTTGGTCTTGCAGCCCATTGGGTTCATGATACTCTACCAAGTTTTCTTTTAACAGTGTTCCCATTAATTTTCCCACCGAGTAAGTAAGTAAAAATGTATTTGTTTAAAGCGCCCTTCCCAAGCTCAGGGCACTTTTACAATAATTCAAACACTTTAAATACAAACCATATAAAAACAATACATATAATGACCATAAATAACCCTTAGTTATCAAATCCCAGAGAATCTTGGTTAAAGAGGACTGTTTTTAACTGTTTTTTAAAACTTTCCGCAGTCAGGCAATCTCATATCTGACGAGGTAGAGAATTCCACAGGGTAGGTGCCATATAGGCAAATGATCTTCCTCCAGATGTCTTTAAATATACCCTGGGTATCTCTGGCAATCCCTTGTCAGAGGATCGGAGTGACAGGGCGAGGCAGTAAGGCACCAGGAGTTCTTTCAGGTAGTGAGGTCCCAAATTGTGTAAGGCCTTATAGGTCAGCAATGCGACCTTGAAGGTGATCCGCCACTGTATAGGCAGCCAGTGCAGTTTACGCAGCACAGGTGATATATGGCTAGATCTAGAAACTCCCGTCAACAACCTGGCTGTCGCGTTCTGCACAAGCTGCAAGCAGCGGGTATCCACCCCCGGCAGCCCTAGATAGAGGGCATTGCAGTAATCAAAATGACTGGTGACAAAGGCGTGGACCAGGGTAGGAAGATCTTCGGGCAGAACCAAGTGCTTCACCCGGGCTATATTCCTTAGATGGAAAAAGGCAGACTTGACTACAGCCGACT
The DNA here is from genome assembly GCA_016271365.2 of Neoceratodus forsteri. NCBI lineage: Eukaryota > Metazoa > Chordata > Ceratodontiformes > Ceratodontidae > Neoceratodus > Neoceratodus forsteri. The sequence goes on along the minus strand of CM028130.1, from coordinate 1,054,661,479 downwards.
CCTGCGCCCTCAGGGTCAGGCCCTCATCAAATACCACACCCGGATTATGCACTTGGTCAGAGGCCATAAGCGGGGGCCCCCCAAGATATAAACTTGAGGGTTTCCCCGCCCAAACCCCTGTTGTCCTCCCTCCAGGGTCCACCACCAATACCTGTTTTTTCTGAATTCAACTGAAGCCAACTGGTACTCATCCACTCCTGTATCTCCGGCAGGCAGTTATTAATCCCTGTGATGGAATCAGACTTGTGTTCAGGTGCAAAAGACAGGCAGAGCTGAGAGTCATCAGCATAACAATGAAAACTCAACCCATACCATCTTATAATGTCCCCCAATGGAAGCATATACACTGCAAATAACATGGGGGACAGCACTGAGCCCTGTGGAACCCAACAGGGCAGCCAGTGAAGGGCAGGGGAAAAATCCCCGACACCATTCTTTGTGATCTGCCCTCAAGGAAGGATCGAAACCAACTGTGGACAGCCCCCCTCAGTCCACAGAAAAACCACAAGTGGTCAAGCAGCACCCCGGCCATGATCCATGGTGTCAAATGCTGCTGAGAGATCCAGGAGAACCAAGATGGAATGGGTTCTCCGATCTCTCACCATCAGGAGATCATTTAGAACCCGAACAAGAGCCGTCTCCGTGCTATGCCTTTTCCTGAAGCTGGACTGGAGAGGGTCATTGATATTGTGGCTGGTCAAATGATCCTCCAGCTGCAGAGCGACCACCTTCTCAATAACTTTTCCTACAAAGGGTAAGTTAGAGACCAGTCTGTAATTTGCTGGGCAGTCGGGATCAAGAGGTTTTTTTTTCAAAAAGGGGGCGTACTACCACCTCCTTTAAGGGACCCGGGAAGATCCCTCTCTCTAATGAAACCACTACCATCCCAGCCAGGTCCTGGCCAAGGACATCTACACACCCCACTAACAGACGAGTAGGGCCCGGATCCAACTTACAGTAGGTAGGTTGCAGAGTCTAGATGATCCTCACTATAACCATGACTGCCAGTTGGCTAAAGGTGAACCAAGTCAACTGGGCATTAGTACCACCCAATTGATCAATGCAAGGCCCAATGGATGGGTGATGGGAGATCTCATCCCTGAAGAATTTCGCAAACTCCTCATATTGTATTTGTGACAATGCTCGACCGGCCTGTAGACAGGCTGGATTGCAGTCTGTCCACAGTCTGGAAGAGATGGGCTGGTCTATTCCTCACTGTAGCAATTTCCCTGCACAGGAACTCTGCCTTCTTATGGAAAATTGCTGATTGGTAGATCTTATAGAGTTCTAACAATCCAAGCCTATCCACCTCCAGGTGAGATTTCCACCAGCGTCTTTCCAATCTTCGTCCCTGCCTCTTCAACTCATGGACCTCCCCATCAAACCAGGGAGCCCCCAGGTGAAGAGTGCAGGGACAAACACAAATTGGAGCAATGACATCCATGGCCCCTACCACAGCCCTACTGTAGGCCAGGACCAGGGGCCCTGGGTCAGTGCTATCCATTGGAAATCCCGAGAAGTCCAGCTCTGTCATTAGGTCTTCTGAGGTAACCCCTCTTTAAGGACAGAACTGTACTAACTCCTTAGGGGCAGGTCTATTTTGGGAGCTGTAAACCTGAACCTCAGGGCGTGGTCAGACCAACCATTGGCTCCACCTCCACATCGGATATCTCCATCCCCAGATGGAACACCAAGTCCAATGTGTGCCCCCCCTTGGGTTGCAGAGGTAATAACCCGTGACAGGCCCAATGAATCCATCAATTGGAAGAGGTTTTGACTAAATGGCAAGAGTTCATCATCGACCCAGGCATTGAAGTCCCCCAGAATTAACCATCTGGGAGACTGAGGTGTGGCTCACCGGCCTATAATTACTAGCCTCTTCTCTGCTGCCACCGTTATGTACAGAGACCGCATCTGCTCTCCTCCAGTCATCTGGAACCACACCTGATTCCAGTAAGCTGTTGAATAAGGCTGTCAGGGGGGCATCCAGCACCTTTCTCGGTTCTTTCAGTATCCTTGGGTACATCCTGTCTGGTCCCATAGCCTTATCCACTTTTACAGCTGCAAGTCCCTTTTGGACTTTTTTCTCTGAAAATGGAGTTTAGTCTGCCTCCCCGCTCCCTTTGTTCCTTCCGATTACTGGTGGTTTATTCCCCCCCCCATTGTGAAGACTAAGCAGAAGTGCCTGTTCAGAATGTCTACTTTTTCTTGATCTTCTTCTGTGCAGTCTGCCTCTGTCATCCTCCTTATCCTCACTATTCCTCCTCTTGCTGTCCTCTTCTCACTTATGTACCTGAAGAAAGTCTTATTCCCATTTCCCACCCCATTAGCTATCCTTTCCTCTGTCTGTACTTTTGCTCCCCTCACTGCCTTACCTGCTTCCCTCTGTTTTATTTGGTACAGCTTCCTGTCTTCCTCCTTCTGTGTTTTCTTATACGTCCTGAATGCCACCCTTTTTACCTTCACCAGTATGGCCACTTCCATAGAGTACCGTAACAGTCACTTTTTCCTTTTGCTTTTACACACTTGATGCAGAGGCTGGTTGCCTTAATTATGTTCTTCCTTATTTTCCCTCACTGTTCCTGTACCTATCTCTGGCATCCCTCCACCTACTAGGCAGTTTCTGAGGCAGACTCCTAATTCCTTAAAATCCACCTTCCTGAAGTCCAGGACACTCATCCTCGAGTGGTTTGCCTCTGCTCCTGTCTTAATAGTAAACCACACTGTACAATGATCGCTTGTACCTAGGGAACTGCCCACTATGACACCTGCAATGCTGTCCCTGTTTGTAAGCACCAAGTTCAGCACTAACCCATCGCTAGTGAGTTAGATGACTAGTTGCGTCTGAAACACTCTTTGTAGGGAGTCAAGGATGGTCCTGCCCCTTGCCAAAACCTACTGCTGGAAGGCTTCAATCCACATTTGGCAGATGAAATCACCAACTAGCAGCACCTACTCCTTATATGCCATCCTGATGATGTCCTCCATAAGTGTCTTGTTGATGTCCTCTCTCTCTGTGGTGGAGGTCTTTATACCACGCCTATAAGAACAGCAGCCCCAGCAATGGTCTCCAGGTTGACCCACAGCACCTCCAGTCCTTCCTTTTCCTCTGGGTGCCCCTGCACTTCCATAGCCTTGATTCCCTCTCTCTCATATAGTACAACTCATCCTCACTTCTGTATGTCCTGAGCAGAGCGTATCTTCCCATGCCCCTGCCCTGGGGGAGCTTCCTCCCCTTGGGCCCTCCATCTTTATTGCTTCATCATATGGGGACGCAGTCTTTACCTACTTTGGTATGACAACTTCCACCTCCCTGGCTAATTAAAATGCTCCTCTAATGAACATTCGAACCTCCCACTAAGGACTTTGATCCCTCTCATGGAAGGATGCAGGCTGTCTCCCCTATGGAAGCCCATATCCTCCTAGGCTGGTCGCCAGACCCTAATGTAGCCAAAGACCTCCTCCATGCACCATGCCTTTAACCAATTTTTAAAAGCCATTGTGCAGAGTGCCCTTTCCTCTCCTTGGCTGTACACAGGCAACACCTCAGCAAACACCACTATGCATGTTAGCTGCTTCAGGCCCCTCCCCAGCTACCTGAAGCTACCCTGCACTACCCCACCCTGTTCATTGCCAGGTCATTTGTCCCTAGGTGGACAGTGACATCTAGCCCTCTCCTGTCTCCTGCCACCCTAGAAGTTCTCTGAATTGGCTCTTCAGCCCTCCCAGCTGAAGCATGAAGAGGCACCTCACCTCCTTCTCCCTTCCTCACCCTGCTCCCAAGTCTATCCCCCTAATGACAGAGTCCCCCACCAGCAGCTGCTTCCTCTTCAGCTGGGGGCCTCCTCCTTCTGTGGGGTCTCCCCTTCTGAGGACCCCACTTCCTCACCTTTCTACTGCTGCAGCCTCCTTTGGGCTGCTCTATCCTGCCAGTATGGCAAAGGAATTGTGCAGTGGCACAGGCTGAGGAGTGTGTTCTCTTCCCACCACCCTCACCCTCCCAGACCCCATCAAGGTCCAGCTGCTCTGCTTCTACCTAGGCATCCTCTGTGGAAGCAGCAGCAGATCTAGTGGCCATCATAGGCATTTTAGGACATCTGCTAATGAACAGTGTTACTGACATTTTCATAATGTGTCTTGAACATGGACTTTCTACAATGACCGCGCTATTCTGTGCTGGAACTGCAAAAACAGATTTTGGTCAGGATATGAAAAATGACAGCTGTACTGTTCATTAGGAGGTGCAGAACAATGGCACTGTTGAAAATCTGGATTGAAAATATTATAAGTTTGCAAACTTATCACCATGCGTGCAAACTGTGCAATGCACACTCGTAACACAGCCACTTTATGGAGTATTGTCAACAAATTTTTAACACAGGCATTTTAGGACCTCTGCTCATGAACAGTGTCACTGTCATTTTTGTAATGTGTCCCAAACTCTGATTTCGCACAGCAACTGCGCTATTCTGCACCGGAAGTGCGAAACACATTTCAGCCAGGATGTGAAAAATGACAGCTGTACGGTTCACAAGAAGATGTGGTAAAATGCCAATGTTGAGAATCTGGCATGCAAATATTGTGAATTCGCTAACTTACAAGTGTGCATAACAACTGCGCAACACACGCTTGAAAACAGTCATTTTTTGGATTTGTCCCACCAAATTTGCAACATAGGCTTTTTGAGAGCCCCCCTCATGAACAGTGGCACTGTCATTTCATTACTCGGTCCCAAAAGGTGATTCTGTGCAGTGACTGCGAAATCACCTTTCGGGACCGAATAATGCCATGACAGTGCAAGAATTCATGAGGAGGGGTCCCAAAAACCCCATGTTGAAAATTTGGGGCCAAAATTCCCAAAAATGCCTGAGATATGTATCAAAAACCCTATTTTTTCCATTAAACAGCTTACTGGCATTTCCTCAGTTCGTGGTCGGCTTTGAAGAGTGCAGACGTGTTCCCGGTCCACCGAAGATCGTTGCAACGGACTCCACAGGTAAGTATGAGGTGTGTGTGGGGAGGCAGGGTGCGCAGAGGGTGGGTGCGGGTAGGGGCAGGGAGACTACAAGGGACCGTTTTCGTTTTACAAGTGACAAAAGAAACGAAATATCGTGGGACAGTTTTTTTGTTTTAGGGGATTTGGCATGCTGGGGTGGGCTCCAGCGTGCCACCTAACTGTTTGGAGGGGGTCTGTAACTGATGAGGATTGGGCACCCTCGTTGGCACAACATGGGGAGGATTTTATGCTGACGGGATTGGGCACCCCATCGGCACACAAGAAAGTGGGGGGAGCAGGCCGAGGGGATTGGGCACCCCTCGGCATTTAACAATGGGAGGTGATTTGTGCCGACGGGGAGTGAGCCCTGGCCGGGCACATACAGAGGGCAGGGTTAACCAACAGGGGATTGGGCACCCTCAAAGTCGGCAGTTTGGCGGCCACTGTGCCGCCATGCTCATAATGTCGACGAGCACATCCAGGGAAGGTCCTCTGTGACTGATGAGCTTTGCTTGGATTGCAGTGGACCTTTTCTTAGATGTGCTCCCCACATTATGTATACATGGTGTGGCACCGGCATGCAGGCTGATTGGGGAATGAGGGACACAGCTACTGGTGCATGCCTTGCATTCGCCCAACAGTGAACGCACCTCCAAAGCTGCACTACCGCAAGATGTTGGCTGCTTGTAAGCGCAACATAAAAAGAGTACACACATTACAAAAATATGTTTAAACACACTTCCAATAGAATTCTTTATGTTCTTTTACTTTTGTTGACTCTGAGTTCTCTTTTCTATTCTTATTTTTCAGCAGTCTTTCTAAGCACAAACAAGATCTTAAAGATTAAATGCACACTTATTTCATAAAAAGCTTGAATTCACTTGAATACATGTCTCTGTGTCATGATCAGTGTTTCATAAAAAGAGCATGCTGTTTGGTTTTGTGTTTTTTTTTAAAACAGCATCCGTTAATGTGCTCTGCAGTAACTGAAACAGTGAAGATATTTCTGTCCCTGTCAGTGAGCAATGACATCATACCTGTCCAGCCTGCTGCTTACGCTGTTGCAGTTCCTAGTTAGAGCAGTCTGTAGATCTAATTGTTCACTCAGAGTTTGTTACTAACCAATCTGGCTCGTGTTTAGAGAGGTATGCTTAAAATCTTTCTGTTCTCATAAAAAGTTGATCATTTGGGGTGCAGTGCTGCATTTTAGTGGCATGAATGAATGTCTGTGAGAAATGATCTCATCTGTATCACAGATGTCAGTTCTTTGTCATCAAAACTCTGCATTCTATTCTGGCTATATAACATAGGGTTGTTTAATGGATATAAAATAAATATGCATTCAGTTAATTCATAGACACAGTGTGTCTTTGATGTAGCTTCAATAAATAGGTTCATGTAAGAACAATTTTGCTTTTATGTCAGATTGACAAACATGTCTGCCACACTACTATTTCAGGAACACGTACTGTACAAACTCATAAAATTCAGTTTGTTGTGGGGTTCTGTGTGCAAATACATCAAGTACTGTATGTGTGTAACTAGAAATTATGTATGGCATCCTGATGCCCTGTCTCCTGCTTGTCAGTTGAGGCTGCTGCACCCCGCTTTCCTCTGTCCCCACCCCACAGTCAAGGCCAATGCATACTGCTGCCCCCTTTTCCTTTCTCAACAGACAGGGCCTGCTGTGCTCTGCTAAGCTCTAGAGTCCCAGGGCCGCTGCCTTCACAGCTTGGGCTGCTGCACCATGCTGCCCCAGACCACCAAAGGTGGTCCTTTTGCTGCACCCTGCTACCCACTTCCATTGCCCCAAATGGGCAAGGCTGCTGCACCACATGCACCTGTCACACAGTCAGGGCTGTTGTACTCAGATTCCCCACTGTGTCCTGCACCACATCAAGGCTTCTGCACTATGCTGTCCTCTTTCCCCTGACACCACTTTGCCCTGCTGCACCACAGAGCCTCTTGCCCCACAGTTAGAGTTGGTGCATCATGCTGCTCCCTGCCACTAGACTCAGATCCTTTGATACACTGCCCAAAACTACCCGATAGAAAATACAGAAAATACTTTCAGCTTATGTTATAGGGTGGGGGACAGAGGGTAGCAGGGTACACCAGTCTAAACTGTTTGTGCAGGAGGCAGAAATCATATGTGGAGAGCACAGTGGGCAGCAGGTTGCAGCAGCCTCATATGAGTGCAGGAGATGGGGCTTTTGGGGCAGGGGAAAGTGGAAAGCAGATAGCTGCTTCCTCAACTGTCGGGCAGGAGACAGGGGCATCAGGATGCCATATAGTATTTCTAGTTATACACATATATGATGTATTTTCACACAGAAACCCTCAAAGAACTGAATTTTATGAGTTCATACAGTACATGGTCCTTACATAACAAAGTGTGGCAGACAAAGGTTTGTCAATCTGATATGTAAACAACATTGTTATCACACAAAAATATTTATTGAGGCTACAAAGACACACTGCTTCTATGAACTAATGGAATGTAGATTTATTTTAGATCCATTAAACAACCCTGTGTTATATAGCCAGAATATAATGCATAGTTTTGATGACAGAGAACCTGTGATACAGACAAGGTAAGTTCTCACATTCATTCATACCACTTCAGTTCAGCACTGAACCCCAAATGATCAACTGTTTATGAGAACAGACTGATTTTAAGCTAAAATTAGCTCTACAGACTGCTCTAACTAGGAACTGCAGCAGCTTAGTCAATCAGGAGCTTAACTGGTGAAGCAGCAGGCTGGACCAGGTATGATGTCATTGCTCACTGACAGGGACAGAAACCTCTTCACTGTTTTTCAGTTACTGCAAAGCACATTAACAGATACTGATTTAAAGAAAACCACAAAACCAAACAGCATGATATTTTCAGGAAACACTAATCATGGCACAGGGATGTGAATTCAAGCTTTTTATGAAATATGTGCATTTGATCTTTAAATTTGTCTACAGTCATGGGTAATGATGCTTCTCATGAAATAAATAAACTCTCTTATCTTTTGGGAGAAATATGGAATTTTCCAAGATTCGTTCACCACATTAATATGCCAAACAGCAAGGAATATAATTTGACCACTTGGAATATAAGGGAACTCAATCACAAACGTAAGAATTATGCTGTGTTACGCCACTTCAAAAAGCTTACCCCCTCTATTGTCTTCCTACAGGAAACATCTATATACTGAAAATGTAAAATTAATGCAAAAAAAACTAAAAACAAAAATGGGTAGGACAAGAATTTGGTGCAGGTCAAAGCTAAAAAAGACAGAGGTACTAATCATAAAATCATAATTAAAAGAGGATTAAGTATGTACCACAATAGTAGATGAGGCATATTATAGTTAATGGAAAGATAAATGATGAATATGTTACATTAGTAAACATGTATGGCCCTGCAAATTCCACTCACACAATTTTTGCTGAACTGTACACTAAAACTAATAAATTTCATAAACAGTTTTATTATAATAGCTAGAGATACAAACAGAACATTAGATCCCATTCTTGGTTGATCTAATCCTCGTCAAAGGAGGTCCACGTCAGACACTGACTTAAATGACCTGGTAAATAACCTTGACTTAATTGATAGTTGGAGGTTAATGCATTCTGATATCAAAGAGTATACTTTCTGGTCTAAGTGTCATCAGTCTGGTTCTCAACTAGATCAGATATATATATTCCTAAAATAATGGTTAACTCTTGTTTTTGCTGAAATTAAAGAAGAAGCAATTTCAGATCATTCTTCAGTTATCCTTTCCTTCAAGGAAATCAATTGCTCAGAATATACATGGAGATGGAGACTTAACAACTACCTAATGGAGGACAAAGAATAACTCTATAGCTTTATACAGAGAATTGAGGAATTTTTATGTGAGAACAACCACAATGGTATATCTTAAGCCGTGTTTACATGGGTGATGTGCTGCAAATTCTGCAGTGCTGCAAACTTGCTGCACCCTCCGGGGTTGATCAGGAGGTTTGTCTAGACAGCCCCTCTCAATGCCAATGCAAGCTGCGCTGGAGAGGGGCCATATGTCCCCATCAGAGACAGTAGAGGATCCTGGGAGACAGATAGGACTGTAACTTATATTGACGCGAGTGCTGTAGCCTGTCCACATGGCTACCTACACCGCTTGCTCCAATCACCATCCCCAAATTTCCTGCGGATTCAGAAGCGGCACAATGATTGACCTACTACAATCTGTAAGTGTCTACATGGCTGCCTTTGCACAGGAGCAACCCAAATGCTCACACTGCTCTGGTGCAAATGCAACCATGTAAACACGGCTTTAGACTAATAACCAGGAGTGCCTAAAGTGTTGGTTGAGGAGTCACCTCATTAATACTGCCCCAACATTAAAAACCAAAAAAAGAAGAAAACTGAAGAACTTTTATGAAAGATTAAAAATCTTGAAGGTAAACTCTTAAATTATAATATGCATGAAAGCTGGAATGTATGGTCAAAATTTAAAACAAAATATTATGAAGTAATTAGAGGAGAATCAGAGTTTGATATCAGGGCATTTAAACTGAACTATATTGATTCAGGCCCTAAAGCAACTAAGATTTTATCTGTTAGACTTAAACAAAATACTAATGCTACAAAAATAATCACGGTTAAAAACAAATACAATTTCAATAATAGGGGAAAGGAAAGGGAACATTGTTTAACCAGGAGTAGCACACTAAGCCGAAGCTTGTTTCCAGATGCGACCTGGGAGCACAAGGAAGTTAAGTGACTTGCTCAGGATCACACAGTATGCACCTAGGCAGCTGTGGGATTCAAACCCAGATCTCCAGATCTGTAGCTCAGAGACTTAACCCATTGTATTATACTGCTTCCTCAATAACAGGGTATAAACAAATTAAATGCTGAATTCTTTAAATCTTATGCTACCTTATATGACACTGAGGACAGTAAAATTAAAAACAACAGCCCCACAACATTTGATCAAGGCCTCACCATACCGGAGGTCCCAGTGGCCAAGAGCACCGGGAGTCAATCACTGCTTGAAGCCTTTCCAGACTGTCTGCTGGTACAGCTAGTTAAGGTACCCACCAAGCAGTCTGCAGTCCTTGATGTGGTATTCACTAACACAGAGTTAGTGGGTGCTGTGAGAGTGGGGGAACCACTGGGGAATAGCTATCACAACTCTGTGTGGTTTGAACTGGCACTTTGGGCTGGTAAGCTGCACTCGAGAACCGAAGTACTTGACTTTAGAAGGGCAGACTTTGATAAGATAAGGGGACTGGTCAGGGAGAAGTTAGCAGGGGTGGAGGGCATAGGTGACATGGAAGGCAATCAAAGGAGAAATCCTTGAGGGCATTGAAGACATGCATAAAATCAACGACAGAGAAAAATAGGTCAAAAAGACCACTATGGTTCAGATCTAGATTAAGGGAAGTGGTTAGGGCCAAAAGAGGTCCTTTTATAAATATAAGGGTAAGCAAGGAGAGGTAGAATGGGAGAAATATCTTCTGAAAATCAGGGAGGCAAAGAAAAAGAGGACCATCAGGGAGGCGCAAACACAGAGCTGTGCATCATGGAGTGGGTGAATAATGAAGAAAAACAGTTTTTTAGATACATTAGTGAAAATGTAAAAAGGGTGTGAATCGCATGGCTGGTGGTGGGGGGGGTAGGGTGATAAAAGAGGATGGGCAAAAGGCCACCATTTGAAAGACTACTTTTGCTCAGTCTTCACTAAGGAGGAAGGCAGGCCCCTGCCTGAGAGCAGCATCAAAGCAGCCACAAAGGCAGTCCTGGAAATGAGCCAGCCATTGTTTACTAGGGAGAGAGTCTTGAAAGGGCTGGCAGCCCTCAAGATAGATATGGCCCTTGGTCCAGACTGGTTGCACTCAAGAGTACTGAAGGAGTTAACAGTGGAAGTGGCTGAACCACTGACTGGGTTGTTCAACAGCTCACTTAGGACTGGGGAAGTCTTAGGGGACTGGAAGTTAGCAGACACTGTTCCGCTACATAAGGAGGGTAGAACAGGGAGCAACCAGGGAATTATAGGCCTGTTAGTCTGACCTCCATCATGGGGAAGCTGATGGAATCTCTGATTAAAGAGGACCTCATAGAATACCTAGAGAGCAATGGACTCCAGGACAATAAACAACATGGTTTTGTTGCATGAAGGTCTCGCCAGGCCAACCAGATAGTTTTCTTTGACTGGGTGACAAAGAAGATAGACATGAGCCACAGGGTAGACTTGTACTTTGATTCCAGTAAGGCCTTTGGTTTGGTACTGTACAAGAGATTGCTTAAGGAAATGGAAAACCTGGGTGCAACTAAAACTCTAGTGAGCTGGGTGGGTAACTGGCTAGTAGGAAGGTGACAGAGGGTGGTGGTCAAGGGGTTAAATCAGAAGAGAGAGAGGGGTAATGAGTGGGGTTCCACAAGGATCTGTTCTGGGTCCAGTCCTCTTCAACATGTTCATTAGTGACACTGGTGAAAGAATCCAGGGCAAGTTGTGGCTCTTCGCGGATTACACAAAACCATATGGGAGGGTGGATGGTGAAGAAGGAATAAGGAATATGCAGAAAGACCAACAAAAGTTAGAAAGCTGGTCAAAGGTCAGGCAGTTAAAATTCAATGCAAAAAAGTGCAAGATAATGCACCTAGGCAAAAAGAACCCCGTGACAGACTACTGGATGGGAGAGACTTCGCGCTATAGATGAGGAATGGGATCTGGGAGTTAACATCAGCAACTCGCTTAAACAAGTCAGTGCAATAAGGACTATAACAAGGCCAACAGGATGCTGGCATATACACAGATACAGACATAGATACGCAGAAGGTGATGAAAGATAAAGACTGTGTAGCCCACCCAGTCTGCCCCTTTTCCCTACCTAATGCATTACTGTAAACCCTAGTTGATATGCATCTTATCCTCTCTTACCTATTGCTAGAGTACTCTTGCATTCTTGAATTCTCCTACTGTTTTGGCCCCCACCACCTCCACAGGTTCCAAGCATGCACTACTCTTTCTGCGAAAAAGTACTCTCACGTTGCCCCTGAGCCTACCCCCCCTCTAGCCTCATATTATACCCCCTTGTTCTTGTACACATTCTTTTCTGAAAAATGCTACCCTCCTGTTCCTTGCTTATACACCTGATGTACTTGAATGTCTCTATCATATCCCACACCTCTTTCTCCTCTCCTCCAGGGAATACATATTGAGGTCCTCTAGTCTTTTCTCATATGACATTTGGTGCAGTCCTTGCACCATTTTTGTTGCCCTTCTCTTGACTGCCTCTATTTTGTCTATGTCCTTCCAGAGATGCGGCCTCCAGAACTGGACACAGTACTCCAGATGAGGTCTCACTAGTGATCAGTACAGTGGCATAACCACCTCCTTTTTTCTGCTGGTGATGCCTCTCCCTATGCACCCTAGCATCCCACTGGCTCTTCCCACAGCCTTCTCACATTGTCTGGTTACCTTCAGGTCATCAGATATGATTCATCAGATTCCTTTTTTGACTGGTGGCTGTCAGTACCCTACCCCCCATCTTGTACTCCTCCCTTGGATTTCTGTACCCCAAGTGCATGATTTTGCAATTAATTGCACTGAATCTTAGCTGCCACACTCTCAACTGTGATGCTTAGCCAGCTGGTTATAATTGTACTTTGATATTTGGAATATAAAAATATAGTGTGTGATTGTTAGTGCTTCCATGAGTGCCCCCCCCCCAGGTTTTAGTGGAAATAACAGAATCTATTAACCTGAAACCATGAGGTAATTAAAAGACCAGAGAGGCTTAATTAGAACTGACCCAGCTACCAGGATATAGGGCTTGCACACTTTTATGACGTCTTAGAGGTAAAAACATGTTACCTTACCATGGTGCTAAAATATTATAACATCTTTTGATTCCTTGGGAAAGCAGTAAACCACAGAAGATCAAGGAAAGGCTTGATTAAAGAGTCATAATTTGGGAAATTAGTTTTTGCTGAAGTCACAGTATTTAAAATATCTCCTAACAGGAAGATCATTGTTTGTATAATTCTTATATTCTAAAAGAAGGAGCTATATTACATCATGGAAGGGGTGGAGAGAGAGAGACAGTTTAACCTAGGACTGTGTCTCATCTTAATGACATTTTTCTTTGTGGGCTCTTAAGAAACAAGAACTAACTTAAGCACTGTACAGAGGTAATACAATAGATAGAAAAAGTCTGTATTGCAGTGGTAGTTTATATTTTGTACTTTACCCTTTTTTCACTTTATGTGATTGTATGCTTTTTGATATATTGTTCTGTGTTTACATTCATATTTTTATCCGTTTTTAAGTAAATCTATATTTTAAAGAGACTGCCTGGGTGCGTCTTCGAAGTTTCTTTTTGCATGTGACGTACAGATGGTTAAATTTGACAACTGTTCAAGGGCTTGATGGAGTTACTGAACTGGAAAAAGGTAAGAATATACCCAAGGTCTTTATAGAGTTTTAAGGGTTCATTTTGGATACCTGGTTAGGTGCCATTAGGTGAAAGATATCCGACATCCTCCTGAAGAGCACATTATCTGAGCCTGTACATTTGGGTAGGCTAGCATAAGGTTCAGAGTTTGAATCCCCCCAGAACTTAAGACTAAAGGTGATTCTGACCCACAAGCAGACAGGAGGGTTACCCTGTTCTGTTACCTGTTCACATTACTGCGCTCGGAGGTTGGCACTGTGGGAGAAGAGGGCCTGACCTGCTGAGTGTGTTTGTGACAGATTGGTTGGCAGCGGTGTGGATAAATTTGGTAACACAAGTTTTACTGTTCAATGTGTAGGCTTGATACTGTACAGCTCACTTGCAAAATAAGGCAGTGATTTATTTTTTTTAAAAAGGAAACAGAACTATATAATTTTGCTTACAGTCAAGTTCCTACCTGTTTTATTTTATTTTTTCTCTAAAGTGCAAGTTAGAGTAGCCATAGTTAGGGAAGAAGAAGGCTTCCAACTACATCGGGCACACTGTAGACTACTTGAGGCAGTTGTGCCAGGACAGAGGAGTCCTGTACAAGGTGAGAGCCACCAAGTAGAACCTTGTGGATGCCCTGATGGCAGCAGATGCCCAGAGCATCGAGTCACTGACTTTGACTATAAAGGACCAAACCTTGAGCATGGAGGGGCTAGCGGCCAGTGCAGTGTACAGATCTGGTGAGGATGACAGCAGGGCCAGTGCCAGCGAAGGGCCACAGCAACAGGGGAAGGTCACCAGCATTCTGGAGCCAGAAGCAATCAAGCTGCGGGTAGAGTTGTGCAGAATGGAGCTGGAGTTCCAGAGGGAGGCTGAACGAGAACTGTGAGAGGAGAAGCGAGAACAGTGAGCTGCAGAAGAGAAGAGGGAGCCTCAACAGCGAGAGGCAGACCGTAAGCGCCAGAGGCGACATGAACTGGAGAAGCTACGACTCCAACCACCAGCACCAGGGAAAGTAAGTGGCATGAGTTTAACTGGAACTACAGGACTGGGTTTCAAATTGAATTCCAAATTGATAGCTGAATTTAAAGAGGGGGAGGATATGGATGACATTTTAAATTCTTTTCTTTTTTTGATACTTTATTGAGTTTATCAATGTTATACAAGCTTGTATATCATGGATGAAGTACATACAAGAAACCATTGGAATACCGTTGAGGGCGCCACCCCTCAATACATGCAAATTAAAAATAAAAATAAATCCATAGTACATCATTAAAATACATCATTAGGGGTTTCTATATAGGCTAACTACGCCATTAACTAACATTTTAACCAAATTTTGCTGTGTCAGTAAACCCATGAGTAGCATGAATATTCTTTCATATTTATAACTCCTTAGCCAAGAGGCTGTCTAATTAACTAAACTCATCTTCTTACAGAAGAAAATGAGGAATCATGCTTCACCACATTATTGAGTACCAAAAGTACTAAAAAAGAAAAGGTTTTAGCTCTACATATATTTAGATCTAAATTAAGGCAGTTTACCTTTAGAACCAGCAGAATATCAGACCATCACTTAACAAGGCCACAATCCTGTCTACGTTGTTAAAAAAATGGGACTACTCAGGAAAAACTAAACATGCCCCTATTGTACTCATATTGGCACAAAAAACAGTGTAAACTATAGTCCCAAACAGTGAGGTTCTCTACTACATTCAGTTCAATAAATCACTCTGCAAGTGCTATTACTACTGCTTACAAGATGTTGTTTAGGTTGCATTCACTACTTTGTCTTCGTCCTCTGAATGTGATTGTGAACCATATTCCCGACGACTACTAGCTGGCATATGTCTCTGAATCCATTTTAAGGCCTGTTGTGGATCAGTGAAAACATAAATTTTCCCTTGATGGGTGATTCTCAGACGGGCTGGGAAAATCATGTTATGCTACACTCCTGCCCCTCTCAACATAGATCGAACCCTGTCATAACATTTTTTTTTCTGCCTAGTTGCAAAACTGAGATCCGGATACAAATTTACTTTCTCCCCTTCACATAACAAAGCCCGCATCTGTCTGGCTAAGGAGAGAAGAAAATCCCTCATTCTGATTCCATCGAGAACTAATACAATTGCCCTGGGAGCTTCGTGGGTTTACTTGGCGGCCCCTCGTAGCCACTCTATAAGCTTTTTGAATATGGATCCTTCGATCAATGAGGGGCTGACCTAGTTGCTGTTCCAACCATTCCAGCATATATAGGGCCATATGGTCACCCTCTGTTCGTTCTGGAATTCCAAGCACTCTTAAATTATTTGCCCGTGCTTGATTCAACATTTTGAGTCTTGCATGGAGGTGAGTAGTTTCTTTCACCAGCTTTGTGGTCGCTCCCAGGGCTACCTCAGAACACTTTCCAGCTTTCCCATTCTCCGTTTTGATAAGGGTAACATCTGTCTCCAAAACTGTAACTCTATTAGTGAGGGAATCAAATTGGGAAGCCATACCTACTACTGAAGAAATAAGCTGGTTCATTTTTATTCCCAAACTTTGAAGGGTTTCTTCTCCTGGTGTCTCAGGCTCTGAGGTAGCAGGGCCTTGAGTAGACCTCATGGCGAGAGGGGCTGGATTTTGCTTGTTCCTGATTCCCTCCTGAGCAGGTTTATCTTTCCTTGGATTGCCCATGTTGGTACTACTAAACTTCAGACTACCAATTCTGCCACTTTTAATGTCTATTTTGCCTTGTAAGATATAAGAAAAATAACTTTTAAATCATAATTACTGCAGAGCTGAAAATCCTTACGACCGTCTTGGTCGGACTCCACAGCGCCCCCCTTTTTAAATTCCTTTGAAAAAGTTTGTATTCAGGCTAAAATTCCTAGAGGGTCCTGGAGCTTCCAGCTATCCCCGCTACTTACCGGGAAAGCTCAGGTTGCATTGGGTCAAATGGACAACGAGGACAGCAATGATTACAACAAACTTAAAGCAGCACTTTTAAAGAAGTTTGATTTAACTGCTGAAGTATACAGAGCTAAATTCCATAAGCTCAGGAGAAGCCCTGACATGAGCTATGAGGAGCTTGCCACGAAACAATGTCCGTTTTTAAAACGGTGGAAAGGAATTGAAGCAAACTCTGTAGATAAAACCGAAAATGCTATTTTGTTGGAACAGTTTTTCTGGGCATGCCCAGCAGAGCTGAAAACCTGTCTGGAGGACTGAGATCCCAAAACAGTGCAAGAGGCTGCTGCACTCTCGGACTGCTATGGCAAGACCAGACCTGCTCTGAGAGCGAATGGATCAGGCATGGCAGCGCAGAAAGTGAAAAGCGGGCCTTCAGGGTAGCTAAAACCCTCACTGCCTCCACTAAAACCAGTTAGTCCCAGGTTTCAAAGAAAATATTTATCTGAGAAAAAAAACGAATGTTGGGTCTGTAAAGAAACTGGGCATATTGCCAGACAGTGTCCCAAAAGGGCAAGCAATACGCAAAATGGGGCAAAGAAAGAAGTGGGCTGTTTGTGTGTCCCTGGAAGCATGCCTGTGAATATGAGGGAACATATGCACCCAGTCACGGTGAATGGTGTATAGACACAAGGTTTAAAGGACACAGAAGCATCCCTGACATTGGTAAAAGGGGATCTGGTAGAGCCTGGTCATCTTACACCCAATGAATTTGTAACTGTACAAGACTTTACTGGTGAGGAGAAAACATTGCCCCTCGCTAGTGTTCTCCTAGACTGGGGTGAAACAGAGGGAACTGTGCAACAGGTGGCTGTAGCCAAAATGGTAGCAGTTGACGTCATCCTTGGCAACAATCTCAAACAGGGGATGCTGTGTGCAGTTACATATAGCCAAGCGGCAAGGGAAAACTGCAGTTCCCTGAACCCCACAGAAGCCAGTGTGGAAATCCCTGGGAGGCTGATTCTCCAGCCTGTGTCTCCTGATATGGAGACTAATAAAGGGGCAGTAGAAATTTCCCCAGTAGCAGTTAACCACACAACTACGGAGGGTTACTCTGAAGAAGGAGGGGTGACCCATTGTCAGAGGGTTAGGGATGATAGTAATCCTGAGTGCCCTGATGCTAGTGCTAGGGGCCCTAGTTTAGAGACTGAAGGGGACCTGTCCCATACCTTGGCAATGTGTAAGGAGTTTGCAGCTGCTCAGAAAAGTGACCCTAATCTAGAGAAGCTGAGGACTTAGGCAGAGTCTGAAGGAGCACAGGGAGGTGACGATAAACATAAGGTTTATTGGGAAAATGGACTGATGTATACTCAGGCTGTGCAGAGAGAGGGAGGGGTGATACGCAGGCAGCTTGTCGTTCCCCATGGGTATCGTGAGCAGTTGCTCAAGACTGCACGTGATATTACTTTGTCTGGTCATCTGGGAATCGCGTGCACTATGCAGTGGTTAGCCTAGAATTTCTATTGGCCCAACTTCACCCAGCAGGTGAAGGAGTATTGCAAGTCTTGTCACCGGTGCCAAGAAATAGGAAAGGTGGGCAAGAAAACCCAAGCTGCCCTAATTCCATTGCCCATAGTGGAGGAGCCATTCCAGAGGGTGGGAATGGATATTGTGGGGCCTTTAAATACTCCTAGCTGCTCTGGGAAGAGGTTCATCCTGACTGTGGTGGATTATGCCACTCGGTACCCCGAGGTAGTCACTCTATCCTCACTGAGGACAAAGTGGCAGATGCCTTACTTGGGATTTTCTCCCCTGTTGGGTTTCCACAGGAGGTTATCACCGCTTGAAGGGGTTCCTTCATGTCAGACCTGATGAAATGTTTGTTGGAGAAGTATGGGGTGGTGCAGAGATGCACACCACCTTATCACCCGCAAGACAATGGGATTGTAGAAAGATTTAATGCTACCCTGAAGTCAATGCTCCAAGCATTTGCTGAACAGCATGGGAGGGACTGGGAAAAATACCTTCTCCACCTGTTTGCATACAGGGAGATGCCCCAAGAGTCGACAGGATTTTCCCCCTTCAAGCTATTATATGGACGCCGGGTACGTGGGCCCCTAGACTTGATCCGGGAGGACTGAGAAGGCATGCATGCCACCCAGGGAACTCCCATAGTGGATTACGTCCTTAGGTTTAGGGAAAGGCTGAAGGAGCTTATGGGGACCACCCACAGCAACCTGGCAGCTGCCCAACAAAATTAAAAAGTGTGGTATGACCGCAGAGCCAGAGCTTGCTCGTACACAGTGGGTCAGAAAGTCATGGTCCTTATTCCAGTCTGGAAAGACAAGCTGCAAGCTGAGTGGGCAGGACCGTACAAAGTACTTAGGAAGGTAAATGACGTGAACTATATCATAGAGTTGCCTGACAGAAAGAATGTACCATGTCAACTTGATGAAGCCATACGCTAATAGAGCTGACATGGTGTTTGCAGTATGTAGTCCTGGGGAGAGGACAGACGAAGTAGATCCCCTTCTGGACTTGCTGGAAGAAAGCAAGTGGAAGTCCTCTGTGGAGGCAGTTAAATTGTCTCCCCAGCTGGCCCCAGACAAGATCCAGGAACTAAGGGAGGTTTCAGCAGACTGTGCCCCATTGTTTAGCACCAAGCCTGGACTAACCACCTTAGCGACACATGATGTGGAGACAGGGACACAGACGCCCATATGGCAGATGGCATATCAGGTGTCAGAGACTGTCCAAAAGGACATTAGGAGGGAGGTGGAGGAAATGCTGGATTTAGGGGTAATCCAGAGATCCCACAGCCCCTGGGCCTCACCCGTAGTCCTTATGCCCAAGCCAGATGGCTCTATTCGTTTCTGTGTGGACTATCGTGGACAGAATGAAGTCACAAAGTCAGACGCCCACCAGATGCCCCAGAAGGGCAAACTCCTGGACTAGTTGGGAGGGGCAACATACCTTATGACTACTGACCTGACAAAGCGATATTGGCAGGTACAGTTAACAGACACAGCTAGGGAGAGGTTGGCATTCATCACTCCGACAGGCTTATTTGAATGTTTTACAGTAATGCCTTTTGGAATGAAGAGCGCCCCAGCCACTTTCCAAAGGTTGGTGAACCAGGTGTTAAATGGTGCTGAGGAGTACACTGTGGTGTACTTGGATGACATTGCCATCTTTAGTGCCAGCTGGGAGGAACACCTGTTCCACATTAGGGAAGTGCTGGACAGGATACAGGGGGCCGGGCTTACTGACAAAGCTGAGAAGTGCCAGGTGGCCATGGCTGAAGTGGCATACCTTGGGCATGTTGTAGGTCAGGGACAGCTCCGTCCTAACCCAGTAAAAATAGAGGTGGTCAAGGCATGGCCCAGACCAGAAACACAGAAGCAGGTCAGGAGTTTTCTAGGGACAGCAGGATACTATAGGACATTTGTACTCAATTACAGTGCCCTGGCTGCTCCCCTATCTTACCTGGTAAAGAAAAGGATGTACAAGAAAATTACCTGGGAGCCAGCCTGTGAAAAAGCCTTTGCCAGACTGAAGGAGGCACTGTGCAGTGCTCCTGTATTGACAAGTCCTGACTATAGTAGACCCTTTATAGTTCAGATTGACGCCTCAGACGTGGGCGTTGGGCCAGTACTGAGTCAAATATCCAACCAAGGGAAAGATCACCAGTAGTGTACCTGAGTAAAAAGTTACTTCCCAGGGAGCAGGCATATTTTACTGTGGAAAAAAAGAGTGTCTTGCCATATTGCGGGCCCTAAAGAAGTTAGAGCCATACTTATATGGGCAGCATTTTGAGGTACAAATGGACCACAACCCCCTGGTTTAGCTGACACAAATGGGAAAAACTAAAGTAGACTATTAAGATGGAGTCTTACCTTGCAATGGTATGACATGACAATCTTACATAGGGCAGGAGCGACGAATCAGAACGCAGATGGCCTTTTACGCATTTATGAGGAATGAACTGATTTGGGAAGCTCATCCCATGCATGGGATAGAGCCCCCAAATTCAGTCTAGGTGGGGAGGATTGTAACACTTGGCCAGCTGGTTATGATTGTTCTTTGATATTTGGAATATAAAAATATAGTGTGTGATTGTCAGTGCTTCCATGAGTGCCCCCCCAACCAGGTTTTAGTGGAAATAACAGGATATATTAACCTGAAACCAGGAGGTAATTAAAAGACCAGAGAGGATTAATTAGAACTGACTCAGCTACCAGGATATAGGGCTCATAAACTTTTATGACGTCTTAGAGGAAAAAACATGTTATCTCACCATGGTGCTAAAAGGTTATACAATCTTTATATTCTTTGGGAAAGCAGGAAACCACAGAAGATCAAAGGAAAGCCTTAATTAAAGAGTGTCATAATTTGGGAAATTAGTTTTTGCTGAACTCACAGTATTTAAAATATCTCCTGACAGGAAGATCATTGTTTGTATAATTTTTATATTCTAAAAGGAGGTGCTAGATGACATAATGGAAGGGGTGGAGAGAGACACAGTTTAACCTAGGACTGTGTCTGACCTTAGTGACATTTTTCTTTGTGGGCTCTTACGAAACAAGAACTAACTTAAGCACTGTACAGAGATAATACATTAGATAGAAAAAGTCTAATTATATTATGGTAGGAGTTTACGTTTTGTACTTTAACCTTTTTCTTTATGTGATTGTATGCTTTGTGATACATTGTTCTGTGTTTACATTTATCATATTTTTATCCATTTTTAAGTAAATCTATATTTTAAAGAGACTGCCTGGGTGTGTCTTTGAAGTTCCTTTTTGCATGTAACGTATAGATGGTTAAATTTGACAACTGTTCAAGGGCTTGATGGTGTTATCAAAGTGGAAAAAGGTAAGAATATTCTCAAGGTCTTTTATAGAGTTTTAAGGGTTCATTTTGGATACCTGGTTAGGTGCCGTTAGGCGAAAGATATCTGGCATCCCCCCAAAGAGCAGATTATCTGAGCCTGTACATTTGGGTACACTAGCATAAGGTTCACAGTTTGAATCCCCCCAGAACTTGAACTAAAAGTGATTCGGACCCACGAGCAGACAGGAGGGTTACCATGTTCACATTATTGCGCTCGGAGGTTGGCCATGTGGGAGCAGAGGGCCTGACCTGCTGAGTGCGTTTGTGACTTTGACCACTTCTAATGCATGTTTAGGTACTTTCTCATCCCCCCCCTCGGAATGTCAACCTTCGTTGCAGATCATAGTGTCATCTGCAAAGAGGCATACCTTTCCCTCCAGCCCCCTGCAATGTCGCTTATGAAGACATTAAAGAGGACTGGTCCCAGCATGCATCCCTGTGGCACCCCGCTGATTACCCCCCTATCCTCAGATTGAACACCATTTACCACCACCATCTGTGTCCTGTCACTCAACCAATTTCTGACCCAGTTTACCACCTTGGGACCCACTCCCAGGCTGACCAACCTATTTATCAACCTCCTATGTAGGACGGTGTTGAAGGCCTTACTGAAATGTAGATAGGCCACATCCACCGCCCTTCCCCTATCTACCCTTCCTGGTCACGCAGTCAAAGAAATCTATCAGATTTATTTGACAAGATCTTCCCACTGTGAATCCATGCTGCCTTGGATCCTGTGCTCCGCTGGATTCAAGTAATATCACAATCCTTTTCTTTAGCAGTGACCCCATTAATTACAATCGTCTCAATTCCAGTCAGCGCAGAGACTGGTAAGCTGTTGACTGTTGCCTATCAACAATTGGGTCACTGATGATATAATCTCGTCCACCATCTTTGTCCCTCAAAAACTGCAGCCACTCTAAATTAATCAGCAGCAGTTATCACTGATGGGGTAACCTCTAATTTGTTCCCTTTAAAGAAATGCACTAGACAGGGTTGCTCTTTATCACCTCTGTGATTTAACCTAACAACCAACCCATTGGTTAGAAAGTTATTGGCAACAAGAGAAATTAAAGGTTTAAATACTGGAGGCCAAGAGCATTTCATTTCTCTATATGCTGATGATATTTATTTATTTATTGAAATGTTTCACCATGAAGATGCACTGAACAACAAGTTGCTCGTCTCCTGGTGTGACCTGGGAGGGGGGTTTACAAGTGGATAAACACAGTGATTATACATACAGTTACAGTTAACATACACCAGAAGACATAGTACAGAGAATAGAAATGGAAATGACGGACCTACCGTATTCTTGATCTTCTCTTGTATCTTCACCATTCATTACTGCCGGGTGTAAGCCAGAAATGCGCACCTGCTACGGGAGTTTTTTTGGGGGGAGGAGTCAGTGCCAACAGCGCTGCTCACTGAGAGCAGTGCACCGCGTGGTGCGTGAGGGGTGGCCATCAGGTGCGGAAGACTCCTCCATCCCAGTTCTGTAAGCTGGAGAGGCGAAAAAAATGGAATTAGGAGAAGAGAGTGAGGCAAGAGAGCCGATGGATAGACAAAGGAAAGGAAACAAACTGAAACAGGAATAAGCTGATAGAGGACAGGAAAGAGGAGAACCCTACCCTAACGGACCGCAGGCCCTTATGCCTAGGGTGGCTCTGAGGGAGGAACAGATAAGGAAGAGGAAGAAAAGAAGGTGATATTGGGAAGAGGGAAAAATTCTGCAACGAGTTGTGAGTTAAATTGGCTTTAAGGCTTATCAGCTCGGAACTTAAAAGTAAGGATCCCTTCTAACAAAACTGGTCTAGAAGGTTCGACCGAATCTTTTGCACACCTTGGTACAAGACAGGCAGATTTCCCTACAAATCCCGCTATCCTATCACTCAAGCTGAGAGCTCACAGATTGCCAAGGCAAACAATCTGTTCCAGGAAGGAAGAGCCCCCAACTAGGTCCGGGGAAAAGACCCCACTAGCACACCATGTGTTAGTACTGGGGGGGGCCCTAAAGAGGGCAACCTCTTGGCAAGGTGGACAGAGAAGGAAACTCATTCTGACTCCTTGGGGGAGGCAGGAGCCAAGGGAAACCAGACCACCAGTTCAAGAAGGTAATTTTCAAATTGGGCTAGAACAGATGTTAACTAGCCCCAGATTGGCAACACAAGACAAGTTCCAGGGACACCAGCAAGGTCGGAGAACCAAAGCAAGAGGACTTTCTAAAGAAACTAGCCCTGCTGACTGGTGATTGAACTAACCTGGCCTGAAGGAAAGGTGCCTGAAGGGAACACCTTCAAGGAAATCAGAAAGAGTTCCCTCAGAAGGAAAAGACTAAGCTCTACTCGCTCTTCTCCCTCTCCAATCTTTTGCTTCTCTTCTGAGGGAAGAACGGAAGGTCCCAAAGACTGGGGGATTTAGACCCCAATGGCCACGAGAGGGGAAGGAGAAGGAGGAGGGTGAGCAGGGCAGCGGAGATGCACAAGAAATGAGGCTCATGAGGGAAAGGTGGGTGGGATTCGGTAATGAATGATGAAGATACAAGAGAAGATCAAGAATTACGGTAGGTATGTAATTTCCATATCTTCCCTTGTCAATCTTCACCATTCATTACTGCTGGATGAGTACCAACCCCCAGGGGGTCTAGCACAACCCTGAGGGAAAAGGACCCTCAGTCTTCTGCTGGTGGGAAACAGGAAGAAGAGACCCTGGCCATACTAGACTGGAAGCCTAAGGCCGAGGAGAGCTAGGAAGTGTCCCTTGAAGACGAGGGGACAGAGAAGCCTCCTAGACCTGGTGGAAAAAGGCGGGTCCCTCAGGAGGAGGAGGGAATCACCCTATGCTGGGCCAGGGGTGACAACCTCGCTAGATGAAGCCACGCCATCTGCCTAATGCAGATCGCTATCCCTGGAAGCCACCTCACTGGCATCATAAGATGGCCTAGCTTGGTGCCTTGCCAGTTCCAGAGCCTATGGCAGAGAGGGCAATGGGTTGTTGAGATTGCTCCAAATCAGGCAGCGATTATAGCACCTGAGCAAGCATTGACCACAAGTGCCTGTTAAAGGCAGCATGGTGTGCCTGATGTGATGCAATGTACAGCATCGCACGAGAAGAAGAGAAAACTCTTCACCCCCACCAGTCGAACTGTAGGGAATCCGAGTTCGGTGGCTGGTTATGTGCCAGGCGCTGACGCTCAGAAGGGGTCTCTAGGAATACCAAGCATGAGGGTGGGTTAGGGAGAGAACCTAGAGACTCCAGTGGAGCACAATACCTCCTCCTGCAGTCTTCCAGGGCTGAGAAAGGGTCAGCTGGAGACTGCCAGGTGCAGAGAGACGCTTGCTGGAAGGGAATAGGCCAGGATGGCACCACCAGATGCTGGGCACTGAATTTACTGAGTAATCTGTGCATCTCCCACTCAGTGTTGTCCCATCTGGCATAAGGAATACGGAGATCCTGAACCATCCTCGATAGGAAGCGCTGATATTCAGTGAAATCAGTGTCGGAAGAGAGGTGAATAGTAGGTTCCTCTCCCTCCGAGGAGGGAGTCAAGGAGGATGGGGAACTCAAATGTCCAGAAGACTCCTGCAGTGGTGGGGACAGGCAAAAGACCCATTCATGCATGTAGCTAACACATAGGACAGGAAGGCCACCACAGTGCCTCTGAATGTCTCCCAGATAAAGGCCCGTAGGACCCATGTGGCCTGGGAGAGAGGGGGACTGCTGCAGAGGAATGGGAGAAGAGCACCTGCAAGGAGGTGGCTGTTCTCTGCCAGGGCTCTGGAATCCAGGGAGCGGTGCCTGAGCTAGAGGGATCCCTGAGATCAGACAGGGTTGCATGGCTGAACCCTGGGAATGCAAACTTCGGAAGAGCCCAGACGGGGAATCTCCCCTGTGACGCACCTGAGGTTGCATGAGTCCAGAAGGGCAACCCTCGGTGGCACCACCAGAGGGGACCCAGAGCCCGAGAAGGGGAGGTGGGGCTCAGCCCTACAGCTTCTCCCTGCACCCTGACCCCACAACCCCTCAGACTCAGAGGACGTCCTTCTCCTTGACCTCTACAGAGGAGTCCCCTGCTCTGGAGGCCCCCCAAGGGAGGCCACCGAAGTCAGGACTTCCAATCCCCCCCAGGAGGGCGCAGCAGCACCAAGGCTGGCAGCTGCACTGACCTCGAGGGGACAATCCCCTCCCCAACCTCCAAGCTGACCTCCCCAATGGACTCCAGGCCACCCTCAGCCTGGGAATCCTCAGAGGCAAACTGCTGTGGAGATTCAGGAATGGGGGCGCTGGGCCACCTGACACCGCGTCCTGCAGAGGTCTCCAATTCCGAGGGGTTGGGCAGCCAATCTAGGTCTGAAGAGGAGTCGACCAGCAGTACCTCAATACTGGTCATTCCCACCACACTGCTCACAGCCCCAGACTCCAATGCTGACCCATCCATGGCCCCAGCCAGGCCACTACGCTGACCCATCCACAGCCCCGGCCAGGCCACCGGCACTGAACCTGAAAGCAGTGCTACCGACACATCACCGGCGCCACGACGGAGCAGCAGGATCCAGCGGCTCTGCGAAGCGGCGTCGAGGCATCTCAGTGCTGGACCCAGCAACCCTGGAGAGTCTGCACCTCAGGAGAGATGACTGCCGAGGCGTCGTTGATGACGCGACCCCAGGAGGGGCCACAGCGCTCCTCCAATGTCACAAAAGAGGCCTCCTCCTCGGCAAGGTTTGAAGATGAGGAGGCCTCCACCTCACCAGACCATATAGATCTGGGAGGGGACCCAGAGGAAGGGTCTAAAGACCTGGCCTGGGAAGCCAGAGAGTGATGCCGCCCTCCGAAAGTCGGTGGGTCCCTGCCAACTTTGAACGTGCGGATTTCCAGAACATGGCAATCCATGAAAAAACAGGCGTTGCATCTATCCATATCATGGTTAGGTCCCAGGCACTGGAGGCAGACATCATGCAGGTCCATCACAGAGAAATGCTGGACACAGGAGCACTGACACATGGGGGCACGGCCTGCTTTCCATTTACGGTTGACTCCCGAACCAGACATGATGCAAAATAAAATAAAACACAGGAAAAGCTCCCGATGCCGTTAAGCAAATAATCGGAACAAACTTACCAGCCAGTAAGTGTCGGGATGTAGAACTGGGATGAGAAGTCGCTGATGAACAAATGGCATCAAAAGAAGGCCTAATGGCATACTACGAACACTCTGTACTTGTGCAGCAGGTGCAGCCTCAACAGTGGGAGAAACAGAAATGGGATGGAGGAGGTCTTGGGCCTAATGGCGCCCTCTTTTCACGTGGTCTGGCTCTCGTGGGCGGCATTGGTGTGACTCCTCCCCCAAAAAACAAAAAACTCCCGTAACAGGTGCGTGCTTCTGGCTTATACCCAGCAGTAATGAATGGTGAAGACTGACAAGGGAAGATCAACAATATCGCCAGCACACTAGTGGATTAGCGTTACAATTTAGAACAGATAAACCAAAACAATTTAAACAATTAAAGTGCTATTGAGGGGAGAAGTATGAGGGAACAGTGGGTCTAACTAGAGGAAGTAGAACTTAAAGACAGAGGAGGCCAGGACTATTACCAGTAACAGGTACTAAGCACTGTTGAGTGAGGCAATTTAGACCAATCAAGGGTGGGCTGAATAAGCAGTTCTGGCAGGCAGTAGTTTAGCTCGGACATATAGAGATGGGGCAGGGTAAATAAGAGCAATGGGGTACAAAGGAGAGACTAAAGGAGCAGGGGGAGAGGTGGAGGTTAGGAAGAGGAGGGAATTTATGCCTAGGTCTGACACCTCCAGGATGCTGAAGAACCATGCCAGGGGCAGACTCAGGTGAAGACAATTAAGTTGAGAAGGAATAGGGAGGAGGTTAGGGAAGGAGGAGTAAGTCTCGCCTTTATGTAACCCCTCCAGGATGCTGAGAACCCTGCCAGGGGCAGAACCAGGTGAAGCCAATATGGGTGAGAGGGAAGAGGGTGGGGGCAGGGGGATAGTAGATAGGGAAGATGGGTAGATGTGGGGGAGAAGGGAAGGAGAAAATATGCTAGAACTGAGAGGCTAGAACGGCGCTGAGAACACTGCAAGGGAGAAGAACTAGGCAAAGATAAATCAGTCAAGAGAAGTTAAGGGGGAGGGAGCAGGAGTGAGATAGGGTAAGGGCAAGGGGCTTTATGGGTGGGGAAGGGTACAGAGCTGGGTAACAGACTCATGGGAGGGAGCTTAAGGAGGATTAAAGCAGGAGCAGCTAGATGAGAGATGGTTATGTAAGGCAGAGGTGAGGGAGGAGGAGGAGTGCCGTATTTGGGGAGGTAGAGAGTTGCAGAGTTTCGGGAAGCGATGGGAGAAACCAGTCTGTCTGATGAGAGTGGAATGTGAGGGATCAGTAAGGTCCGAGTATTTGTGGATCTGAGGGAGTGGGAGGGAGGTGGAGAGGAAGAGAGGGAGCAAGACAGGTAAGTGGGGAGTTCCCCAAGCCAAAATTATGAACTGAGTGCAGCACAATGAACAATGCACCTGTTTGCAAGCAGGGGAAAGGACAAGGCATGGTAGAGGTCACAATGATGAGAACGAGATGGGGCATCGTGGGTGAAGTGACAGAAGGAGTTAAAGAGTGGGTCAAATCTGGTCAAGGAGGATTTGGAAGCGGCACCATAGGCTACATCACAGTAGTCAAAATTGGGGAATATAATTTTCTAGAGCAGTTCACACCGCACTGTAGGAGGGATGCAACTACAATTCCTGTATAGGCCACCAAGCTTGGAAAGCAGTTTTTTCAGGATAGTATCAATGTGGCCAGCGAAGTTGAGGTGATGGTCCAACCAAACCCCAAGGTATCTGAATGAGGAAGTGTCCTCGAGAATTGTCCCATCCAAGGAGTGGAAGGAGGGTAAGGGATGAAGCCTTGAGAGTCTCTGCCTGGTACCAAAGGTCATGGAGAATAGTCTTCCTGGCATTAAGGAATAATTGATGTGAGGCAAACCAGAGCTGAACCTGGTGGAAGTCACACCACAGGGTGGTTGCTACATCAGCAAAGCATATGCCTAAAGTAAACAACACAGTGTCATCGGCATACATGTGGATAGAGGAGGGGGGGAGCAGACTGAGGGCAGGTTGTTGAGGAAGATGTAGAAAACAATGGGACATAGCACAGAGCCCTGTGAGACTCCTGTGGTGATGGGGAGGGAAGGGGAGATAGCATCCTGAATCCTGACTGATAGCATTCTACCTGTGAGATAGGCTCTAAACCAGTTATAGGCAGGAGCAGACAAACAAGCTGCTGTGAGGGAGTCAAGAAGCAGGGTGTGTGAGACTGTGTGGAAAGCCTTGGCGAGGTCGACAAAGATGGCATAGGTGATGAGACCCTTGCCTATCCCAGTTAGGATGAAATCAGTGAGCCTGAGGAGGGAGATGGTGGTGGAGTGGTTCTTCTGAAAAAACAGATTGAAATGGGGTGAAAAAGGAGGCGTCAGAACGGAGGTAAGTTGGGAGAGAAATGAAAATTATGTACCTACCGTAATTCTTGATCTTCTCTTGTATCTTCACCATTCACTACTGCTTGGGTTGTGCCGGTGGTGTGCACCTGCCACGGGAGATTATTTTTTTTTTTTTTGAGTCTACACCCATGGCGCCACCCCCAAGAGCGACATATTGTTTCATGCGTGAGGGGCGGTCGTTAGGTGTCGCAGACTCCTCCTCCATCTCAGTTCTGATAGCCGGAGAGGCGAAATAAAGGGTAACAAAAAAAGGGATGGAGGCAAGGGAGCTGAGGGACAGAAAAAGGAAATGATGTAAACTGAAAAAGAAATAAGCTGAAAGAGGACAGAGAAAAAGAAGATGCCTGCCCTAAGGGAATGCAGGGCCTCACCCTTGGGGGTGGCTCCAAGGAGGAATAGAAAAGAAGAGAAAGAAGGAAGGAAAGAGAGGGAAAGGGAAAAAGGAGGGGTGACGGAAGGGAGAGCCCTGCTGACTGGGAGATTGGTTAAAGGGAGATAAGCTCGGAACCAATAACAAGGGAGCAAGAAGTCCACTTTACAAAGGAGGAAACATTTTTAACTGAACCACTTGTCCAGATAGGGCACAAGGCAGATTCTCTATGGCTCCCACTATTCCCAAGCCTTTAACTCCCAGCTGAGAGCTCTGAGACTGCCAAGGCAGAATATCTGTTCTGAAAAGGAGCGAGCAACCAGGGAGGGAGAAGAAACCCACTAGCACTTGGTCAAGTGCTAACACATATGTGAGTGGGGGGGGGCAAGGGTTTAAGCCCTACAAGGGACAACCCTTAAATAGAAAGATTGGAACTCAATCTGACTCCCTGAAGGCAAGGCAAAGATCACCAGCTCAAGGTGCCTCAGAGGTTGCCAAGAAACAGGAGCGGTTGGACCACAGTGGGCTCAGGAAGGGTGAGGGTGGTGGAACAGAGGCACATCCCTCCAGTTGTACCTCTCCACAATTTCTATGCCATTCTGGCAAAGTGTGGTTCCTCTATGGAGGCACCTACAGTGGAGACCAAGGAGGATGCTGGGAACCTCCACAAAGGAGACCCACAGGAGGGTGGCATGGGACCCTGCAGGGGAAGGAAACAACTCCTGGTGTGGGACTCCATTGTTAGGAAGGTAGAACTGGGCAAGGAAGGGGAGAGGGAGGTAAGGTGCCTGCCTGGCCATGGCTTGGAGGACAGGAGTGAATCCTCAGGATTGCGGAACAGCTGCACAGGGAGGGCTGGATGTCATTGTCCACCTAGGAACAAATGACCTGGCTACAAAAGGGATTAGAGAAGTGCAGGAAGAGTTTGTGGAATTGGGAGGGCCTTAGTCAATGCACATACGGTATACCTTCTCGGAGGTGCTACCCATCTATGGCATAGGAGAGCTAGGGTGTTCCGTACCATGGATTCAATCAGTGGTTGAAAACTGGTGTGGAGCTCAGGATTTGGCTTCATTGGGACTGGGAGTCCACCTGGAGTGATGCAAGCCTATACTGGCATGATGGGCTGCATCTGTCCGGGAGGGAACCAGGATCCTAGGTGATAGGTTTAAATGCTTCCATTGGCAAGCTTTAAAACTAGCCAAGGGGAGAGCACTGGAAAGGAGCAGGAAAATCCTAGCCCCCCAAACAATCACAGTAGTAAGTGTGGCAAAACTAACATGGAGGTGTCGATAGGGAGAGGGCAGGGGTAAATGGAGAAAGTGACAAAGGCAAGAAGGACAGGGATGGGGCAAAAGGGGTAAGACCATCAGGAAATGGAGGGTAATGAGTACCAATGCCCGTGAGTCTGAGCAACAAGCTCCCTGAGCTGGTGGCCTTAATGGAAGAGGATGCCTGGATATCGTAGCAGTCACAGAAACATGGTACACAGAGAACAATGACTGGGATGTTAACATACCAGGGTATATAACCTATAGGAGAGACAGGCAGGGGAAGAGGGGAGGAGTAGCTCTCTATGAGGAAGGGATAAAGCAACTGAACAAAAGAGTAAACAGGGAGGAGAGGAGGCACTGTGGGTCACCTTGGAGACTGGAAAGGGCACCACAATCCGTACAGGGGTAGGTACAGACCCCATGTCAGGGGAAGGAATGGACAAGGATATGATGGAAGGCATTCTTAGAATGGCAGAAGAGGGAGGTACTGTTGATGGGAGACCTGAATATGCCAGATGTTAACTGGAGCACATTGCTGCAGCCACATCCAACAACAGGGCCATTCTTGGCGCCCTACAGGTGGCAGGCATTGAACAGCTAGTTGGAACCCACTTGTGAGGGAACGTCCTGGGCCTCATTGCTCTCAAACGGGGGCAGTGAGAGATCTCGGATCTAGAAGTAGGTTGCCATCTGGGACAAGTGACCATCAAACAGTGTGGTTCACGTTAAACTCAGCTACAGAGTCAAGCCATACAAAAGTGAGGGTACTGGACTTTAGGACAGCTGACTTTGGCAAGATGGGAGAGTGCCTCAGAAAAGCACTAGCAAACAGGCTAGAAGGAGGTGTGGAGCAACAATGGGAATTATCAAAACTGCCATCACAGAGGCAACAAGCCTTGTGTGAAGCAAACAAACAAATCAAAGCGAAAGAAAAAGCCACTATGGTTCTCGAGAGAGGTGGCTGTGAAAGTCAGGAAGAAAAGATAGCATTCCGGAGTATAAGGAAACACAGAAGGTGCAGGACAGAGAGCTGTACCAGTTAAGGCAGAAGAAAGAAGCAAGGAGGGAAGTCAGAATAGCAAAGGTCCAAATTGAGGAAAGATAGCCAACTCAGTTAAGAAGGATAAAACCTTTTATAGGTACATCAGCCGATGAAAAGACAAAGGAGGATAGTGAGGCTGAATAGAATGAGCGGTGGGTGGGCAGAGGACAGTGAAAAAAGCAGGAATACCGAACAAATATTTCTGCTCAGTATTCACAAAAGAGGAGGGGAAGTGCCTAATCCAATTAACAGAAGCACTCCTGATGGAGGTCGATCCCAGTCCTTTCACAGAAGAAAGGGTTCTGCAAGAACTCCTAAAACTGAAGGTGGACAAAGCAATGGGTCCTGATGGAATTCACCCCAGAATTCTAAAAGAATTAAGGAAGGAACTAGTGAAACCACTGGCTACTCTTTTTAATAAATCATGGGAGGATGGTGTGGTACCCGAGGACTGGAGGAAGGCGGATGTGATTCCCCTTCACAAAAGTGGGACCAAGACAGAGGCACGAAACTACAGACCTGTCAGTCTGACCTCTGTGGTAGGGAAAGTGATGGAGTCACTTCTGAAGGAAAGAATAGTTGAGTACCTAGAGGTCAGTGGAGCACAGGATCCAAGGCAGCATGGGTTCACAGCGGGAAGGTCATGTCAGACGAATCTAATAGATTTCTTTGACTGGGTGACCAAAGTAGTAGACCAGGAGGGCTGTGGACATGGCCTACCTAGACTTTAGCAAGGCATTTGACACAGTCCCACACAAAGATTGATAGTCAAATTAACCAGCCTGGGAGTGGGTCCCAGGGTGGTAGCCTGGAAAAACATTGGCTCGACAACAGGACACAGAAGGTAATTGTAAATGGAGTCCACTCTGAAGAAAGGCGGTTACTAGTGGGGTACCGCAGGGTTCAGATTGGGTCCAGTCCCTTTAATGTCTTCATCAGTGACATTGCAGAGGGACTGGAAGGAAAAGTATGCCCTTTGCAGATGACACAAAGATCTGCAACAGGGTTGATACACAAGGAGGTGTGGAAAGGATGAAAAGGGACTTGGCAAGGTTGGAGGAATGGTCAGGCATTGGCAGCTAGGATTCAATGCAAAAAGTGCAAAATAATGCACCTGGGAAACAAGAACCCATGGGAAGAATACACAATGGGTGGGGAGGTAGTAACAACAACAAAACAGGAAAGGGACCTGGGGTAATCATATCAGATGACCTTAAGGTTAGTAAGCACTTTGAGAAGGCAGTAGGGAGGGCCGGGGTATACTGGGATGTATAGGGAGGCATCAGTAGCAGAAAACAGGAAGTTGTTATCCTCTGTACAGACAGTTGGTGAGACCCCATCTGAATACTGTGTCCAGTTCTGGAGACCCCATCTCCTAAGGACATAGACAGGATAGAGGCAGTCAGAGGAGGGCAACTAAAATGGTGCAGGGTCTGCAAGAGAAGCCATATGAGGAGAGACTAAAGGAGCTTAATATGTATACCCTTGAGGAAAGAAGGAGAGGGAGGACATGATAGAAACTTTCAAGTACCTCAAGGAATCAACAAAGTCCAAGAGGGTTGCATCTTTCAGAAAAAGACTTGCAAGAACAAGGGACACAATTTAAAAGAAAGAAGGAGGGCGGTTCAGGGCAATGTGAGGAAGTATTATTTCACAGAGAGGTAGTGGATGCATGGAACAGCCTTCCTGAGGAAGTTGTAGGGTCTAAAACTGTGGAAGAATTCAAGAATGCATGGGACAGACATAAGGCAATTCTTGTGGGGGGCAGGAAGATATAGGCTGTTGGTTAACTAGGATCTGCGGCCTATCCTGTAGGTAGGGAAATGGGCAGACTAGATGGGCCTAGCGGTCCTTATCTGCCGTGAAAGTCTATGTTTCTATGTTAAGGTAAAATAGTGTCAGGACAGCTTAATTTAGAAGAACTGACATAGGGTGATTGAGACATGCCAAGGGGAGTTAGCAAAGGAAACTGAGCCATGCAAGGGAAAGTTTCCTATTGTAAATGAAAGTCCGGCTTAGAAGGCCAAGTCACCCCGCAGGGGGAGTCAGAAAGAGTTCCCTAGGACAGAAAAAGTTGCTTGTTCCCCTCCAACCAGAGGGAAAAAAAACGGAGGTCCATCCAGAAGGGCGGAAAAAATTACATATATATATATATATATATTTTTTTTTGCCATAAAGACCAGGAAAAGGAGGGGGGGGGGAACAAGTAGGGAGGTGGAGATGCCTAAGAAGGAGGCCCTTACAGGGGAAGGAGGGCGGGTATCAGTAATGAATGGTGAAGATACAAGAGAAGATCAAGAATTACGGTATGTATGTAATTTTCATATCTTCCCCGTCAATCTTCACCATTCATTACTGCTAAGGTGAGCATCAAGCTCCCTACCCCACTTGGGGGGTAACAGCGTCCCTGAGGGAACAAGACCCTCAGCCTTCTGCTGGTGAGAAACAGAAGGAAGAGACTCATGGCTGAATCCAAGAAAAGCCTAAGGTTGGGGAGAGCTAGGAGGTGTCTCCGAAGACGAGGGGATGGAGGGAGCCCCTGTAAAAGTCTCCTAGTCCTGGAGGAAAACAAACGGGTCCCTCAGAAGGCGGAGTGAATCACCCTATGCTGGGCAGGGGTGACAGTCTAGATAGACGAAGCCATGCCGTCCGTCTGATACAGATCGCTGTCCCTGCAAGCCTGGAAGCTACCTCACTGGCATCATAAGATGCCCTTGCTTGGTGTCTTGCCAGCTCCAGGCCTATAGCAGAGAGGGCAATGGCCTGTCTAGATTGCTCCGAATCAGGCATTGATGCTAGAAGCTGGGATAGCATTGACCATAAATGCCTGCTGTAGGCAGCATGGTGTGCCTGATGTGATGTGATGCAATGCACAGCATTGCACGAGAAGAAGAGAACACTCTTCGCCCCCACCAGTCACACTGAAAAGAATCTGAGTCCGGTGGATGGTCGTGCGCCAGGCGGCGCCCGGAAGGAGTCTCTAGAAAAGCCAATCCGGAGGGTGGGTTGGGGAGAGAACCTAAGGGCGCAGATGGGGCACAATACCGTCTCCTGCAGTCTGCCGGAGCTGGGCTGGGGCGGCTGAAAAGTGCCAGGAACGGATAGACGCCTCCTGGAATGGAATAGGCCAGGATGGCACCACCAAATGTTGGGCACTGAATTCACTGAAGAATTCACGCATCTCCCATTTGGTATTGTCTCGCCTAACAAAGGAGATACGAAGATCCCTCACCATCCTTGAAAGGAATCGCTGATAATCAGTGAAATCAGCATTGGAGGAGATATGAGCAGGGGGTTCCCGCTTCCTCCTCTGAGGAAAACGAGGATGATAGCGCACTCGAATGTCCAGAGGACTCCTGCGGTGGAGGGGATAGGCGAAACACCCGTGCATGCATACATCTAACGTATGAAGGGCAGGCTGCCGCAGTAGCTCTGAACGTCTCCCAGGATAACGGACCTGTAGTTCCGACGTGGCCTGGAAGGGGGGGTGGCTGCAGAAGAATCGGAGAGGGGCACCTGCGAAGAGGCAACTGTCTTCTGCTCTGGCTCTGAAATCTGGAAAACAGAGCCTGAGCTGGCGGGGTTCCGGACAATAAACCAGGTCGCAGAACGGAACCCTGGGGATGCGAAACCTAGGAGAGCCTAGAAGGGAATACTCCCCAGTGATGAACCTGAGGCTGCATAGGTCCAGAAGGGCAGCCCACAGCAACGCCACCGGAGGGATCCCTGGAGTCCAAGAGGCAAAGGTGGGGTCCAGTGCTACAGCTCCTACCCACACCCCGAGGGGTGGCAGGCGAAGACCGACGCACCTCCCCTTGGCCTCTCACCTGCTCAGACTCCGAGGATGCCCTCCTCCTCCTCCTCCTCCTCCTCCTCCTCGACCTCAGCGAAGAGACCTGTTGATCCGGGGTTTTCCCGAGTAAACCCCCCGAAGACACGGTCCCCGACCCACCCTGAGGAGGCGCAGCAGCACCGGGAATGGCAGCAGCCCCCTCAGGGTGGGCAACCTCTTCCCCAGCCTCCACCACCTCCCCCTCCGAGGATTCCAGACCACTCCCAGTCTGGGGGTCCTCCGAAGGAGAAAGCTGGGGGGACTGAGGAATAGGAGCACTGGGCCGCGTCTCACCGGAGACCCCGACTCCGAAGATTCGGGGCACCAGAGCGGGTCCATATCCGAATCATCCTCCCCGGATGAAGAGGAGACCAGCTCTATCTCAATACTGGTGACCCTGGGCACTCCCAAAAAGCAGCTTTTCTTGAGCAGGCGCCCGGTGTTACCCGGGGCGCCGGACAACCTCGGACCACCCGCAATGCCCAAACCTGGTCCCAACTCCCTGGCAGCACCGGCTAGTCCTACGGCACTGGGAGCCAGCACGGCACCACCAACGGAGGTGACCAGGCCCCGATCACTGGCGCTGCAAACGGTACCGGGATCCAGAGCAGTGCCGGAGGGCAGCGTCGAGGGTCCACCAGTGCCGGGCCCAGAAACCTTGGGCCGTGACACTGGAGGAGCCTGCACCTCCGGGGAGGTGACTGCCAAGGCAGTGTACTCACTGTGGCCCTGGGAGGGACCTCTGTGTTCCCCTGACACCGCAAAACAGGCCTCCTCCTCGGCAAGACTAGAAGATGAGGAGGCCTCCTCCTCTCCAGACCGTATAAGCCTGGGAGGGGACCCAGAGGAAGGGTCTAAAGTTCTTACCTGGGAAGCCCTAGAGCGACGTTGTCCCCTGAACGTCGGCGGAGCCCTACCAATCTTAAACGCGCGGACTTCAAGGACTCGGTGGTCCATGGAGAAACAAGCGTTGCACGAATCCATATCATGGTTGGGTCCCAGGCAACGTAGACAAACATCATGCTGGTCCGTGATGGAAAAATGCCGGCCACAGGAGCACCGACGCACGGGGGCACGGCCCGCCTTCAACTTATGTTTGGCTCCTGAACCTGACATGATGAGAAATAAACAGAAAAACACAGCAAAAAAATCCCGGCGCTGTAAGAAAAACAGAACGGTCTTACCGGCTAATAACAACTTCAACAGCGTTGGGATGAGCAGAAAACAGAGAAGGAGGAGTCGCAAGTAGGCCTCTGATGCAGCTGTAAATCTTGCATGCGGAGCAGATGCAGCCTCGACGGCGGGAGAAACAGAACTGAGATGGAGGAGGAGTCTGCGACACCTAACGGCCACCCCTGCGCGGCGCGTGTCGCTCGGCGCGGTGACTGCAGGTGCTGAGTCAAAATAAATCTCCTGTATGGTGCGCACTCTCTGGCACAACCCAAGCAGTAATGAATGGTGAAGACTGACAAGGGACGATATAGGTGTTCTTGATGCTTGGCAAGAGAGGGGAGGAGAGAGATTGGGTGATAGTTTCCAGGGGAGAAGGGATCCCCACCCTTAGGGAGGGAGAGGGAGGGAGGACAACTGTGTGTTTCCACGATGAAGGAACTGGTGAGGATGAGAAGGAGAGGTTTAGAATTAAAGAAGGGATAAGCAATAGCTGGTGCTGATGGGTAGAGAAGGTTTGGGTTGAGGTCATCAGGTGAAGAGCCTTTAAAGGGACTGAGACAGAGAGAGAGAAGGGCAGCTAGTGTTTCATCTGGAGAAACAGAGGTGAAGGAGAAGGAGTAGTGGGTGCGGGGGAGGTGTGGGCACTGGGAGGGGGAGCAGGAGGAGGGAGGTTAGTGGGGAGGGACTTAAGGAAGGCAGAGGCGCATGACGTGTAATAGGAGTTAAACTCCTTAGCCACTAACCTGGGGTTGGACACTAATGTGTTATTTATTTTAAGCACTGTAGTGGGCGGGTGGGAAGAAAAGGGCATGGAACACTTTCCAGAATTTGGAGGGGGGTGTTAATATTGTTTAGGAATCACAATTTAAAATACTCAGACTTGGCTAGTCTGGTAGCTTTTGTACAGGCATTGAAGTGTGCGGTACTTGGTGTAATCTGTTTTCTCCAAGCTTTGTCTCGTTCCCTAAGACAGGTCAGTAAATCTGGGGTGATCCAGGGATGATGGTTTCTATGTACTCCAGTGTGTTTGAATGGAGCAAAAAAGTTCCAAGTTGCTAGGCTAGTGGTGCTCAGTCAAAGGTGGCTAGATTGTGAAGAAGGGGATTAAGGTCTAGGGAGCTGAAAGAGCAGAGCTGTAAGAGTTTATGTGGCGGTTTGGGTCTATGGACCTTTCTAATTAGATCGACTGGGTGATGAGCACCAAGAGCATCCGGCAGGATGCCTGATTTAATGACACGCTGGGGGTGAGACGTGAGAGCCCAGGCTATCAGGGAGTGGTTTCGGATTTTATGATTTAGGCAGGTGGGTTCCATGATGAGTTGGGAGAGATTGAGGGTAGTAATGTCACTGTGTATTTTGGAGGTGGTTACCAAAGAATACATACATACATAAATCAATAAAATAAAATAAATGAAGGACCAACAAAAGAATAGGGAGTTTTTTTTAAATACAAACGTTAATACAAACTTTTTAAGCATGCCTCCAACAGAAGCCCAAAATATCCAATTTATATTAACTGCTAATAGAGTAAAAGGGACAGCAGTAGAAAACATAAGGCAATGGTCACACAACTGGGGTAAAAACCTAGAAGATTGGGACTGGGGGAAGACATGGCTTTATTCTCTTAAAGTTTCTAAAACAGTTGCTGTTAAAATAGAATGGTTTAAATCTCTCCATATCTTATTATACACCACATCAGATGCATAAAATGGACCTTAGAATAACTCCTAATTGCAACAGATGTGGAAGTGATTAAATATACAATAATTGATGGGGTGCTGAGTATAACAGGATTTTACACACACACGAGTTGTGGGATGCTACATAAACCACCCTCAGGGTTTATGAAAGCATCCCACAACGAGGGTGTGTGTAAAATCGAGTTTTACACACCACCCCATCTGTTATTTGTTATAACTGCTGTTCAGCAATTTTTTGCCACATGGATTTTAGTAGTTAGGTACACTTTTTTTTATTTGATTGTGGTGTGTCCCCTCCCATTGGCACTTATCTGTGATGTGCGTCTGAGGCATTCCCAGTAGCAGTTTTTCTCCGGCGAAGGGCTGAAGTGTGCAGGGTAGGATTTAAATGGCAGGATTAGCCAGACACAATTACGGGAGGAAAAAACTGTTTAAAAGTTTTAAAAAAATACACGTACTCAAGGTGTGGTGGCTCCTCGCTAAGCGGGAAGGAGGAGTAGCCATATTTTCATAACTAGTAAGCCCACCCAGGAGGAGTAAAGAGCCAATCGGAAAGCGGCTCTTGTTCGACTGACGTGGCGCATGTTTACCGTTATAACCCGCGGGTTATAATGGCAAATTATAACTGGGTCAGACAATGGAAAAAATTGATGACCAGTTATTATAGTAATTTAATACCCATGTTTTGGGATTGTAAGTCAATCCAAACACTTCAGAAAAATATCCATTTTCTAACCACAACATTCCATGGTTAGAGGGTAATTTAAATTTAGAAATCAGCATCATAAGTCATTTCAGTGAAAACAACTATGGTCTCAAGAACAAAGATATACTATATTATAAACAGGTGCTTCAGTGAAAAATACTATTCTAAAAATCTGGATCAAAAATAGATCTCCCACTTTCAATGAATGGAGCCAAGAGTGTCTGGAAATACTAAGAATGGAACATCTCATCTTCTGCAGGGCAAGGTGATAGCTTTTTAACTAAGTGGAAGACTCTTTATGAAACCATCTCAGATAATTCTAATGATAGCAGCACTAAAGTAGTTAAACATTTCAATGCAGTGTGACCAAGTCTACTTGTATTACAAATTTTATATTTCTATTATACAATGGCAAGAGAGAATCCTGGTCCCTGATTGGTCAGACTGAGACTAGACCTGGGATGTAATCCCAGCATAACATCCCGGCTCTAGTCCCAGTACATTCACGACCGCATGCAAAATAAAAAAAAAAAAAATTTGTCCTCAGCCGTCTGCTTTGCTTCCTGGATGCTTCCCACTCCCGTGCCACTGAAAGTGAAAGCCACGTTTTCCGATCAGCTTCACAGTACTTACGGCACAGCTGTGACATGTTATTTCTCTCAAACAAACTTTGTTTCATTGTAGTACTGAAAAAAAAAAAAAAGAGTAAATAAAAAACCTAAAATGAAAGCCATCTTCAGTACCGGCCTCACAGCAGTCTCCCGCTCCTTACCCGGTGCCCGCCTTGCCAACACCACCCTCCGCTTCGCTTCCTGTTTCGTCCCTTACTACTTTCCACAATAAGGCACTTCAACTGTACTCGGACTTTTGATTTCAAATAAACAGTAAAACAGCACGCAATCCTACTGAAGGAGCTGAACGAACGAGTGAGCTACGGTGCCTTATAAAAGCACATGCCCCCTAGTAGTAACGCTCGCTCGCCGTTCAGCTCGTCTTTCTTCTCCATGTCTTTTTTTTTTTTTTCAAATATAGGGAGCAATTGCAGGGGAAAAACCCAGCAAACTCAAAAAAAGGAATCCAATATGACAACACGGGTGGGGGGCAAGTACTGCACACCTACAAAAGACACACAGAATAACAGCTCCACCTGCTGTACAAAGAGTATAAAGCACTACTTTACAAATTAGTATTCTTCTACAAAAAAAACTACAAAATTACAATGAAAACAGTATTTTTTAACTATATTTCTAATGTAAATGTAAACGAGCCATTGTATAATATGAATAATGCCCTCCAGAGTGGGTGTTATGCTGGGATAACATCCCTTCTTGGGTGATGGATGCCTTCGGCCTCGGGGCCCAACCACCCAAGGTAGGATGTTATCCCAGCACAACACCCACCTTGTCAGGCATTATTCCTTTATTAGCACTGATTGCTATAAATACTTCTCCCTTTGAATAAAAAACACCCATGGACACAGAAATGGAGTCTATATCGTCTCATTATCAAATTCTGTTCTCTGTCCTGGCACTCAACACTTTTAATTTCTTCTGATATATTCCTTTCTCTCTTTCATATACCAGAATGGATTTCAATACCTCTTGTATGGAGGAGGATACTGTGAATTATAAATATGAATACAAATGCCAACATGTTTATTAGTAATAGTTGGTTATTGTAAGTGATACAATATTTTTAGAACATGTTAATTACTTTCCTGAAGCTTGTGTTTTTGTAATGTTTGTTAAAGAAACTTAATAACAAGTAAGCTTGAGACTCCTTTTATCCAACTACATAATCCCATACACATACAGTTAAAACAAAGAGAGAGGCAGAAGGAAGATTGCATTTATTTTGGAACAAACATTATGACACTCTGATTCTAGAATCTTAGGTTTCTGCAGCGATACAGCACTTGCAATTAAAGGAGATGGGAGGATAAAAAACAAAATCACACATACCTTGGTGATTTTTTGGACCACTGTAGGCATCAGAACACATTAAGGGTGGATCCAGGAGGAACAACACTGCGAAGGGTGCCGGAACCCACTGCGGTATCATGGACGGCACCAATCCCTTGCCTGGCGGTGGCACTGGCACCTTCCCCAGCGCCACAAGCGGTACTGGAGCCATACTCGGCACCGTGGATGGCACCAGGAGGTGAAGGGGGAGCAGTGCAGCCAGTGGCACCAGGCACAGGAAAAACTCCCAGAGATAAAGTTGACCCAAATGAAGGCCCAGAAACACCTCCTTCATTGCCAGGGTCCCGTAAGAAGATGAGGCCCTCCTGACTCCCAATCCCCGGGTCAGCCGACCGCTTACGGGAAGAGATCCGGAACACCTCCACCGGATGCCTAGAAGGCCTGGCTTCAGAGGTCTTCCCTCTCCTGGCACTGCAAGCAGCGTCAGAAAGGGACCTGGCCTTGCGGCTGGCATCACCCACTCACTGGCACCAGCCTTAGTGCCAAAAGCCAAGGTGTCACCGGGGCCTCAACGCCAAGGTGCCCACTAGTGTAGACCCAGTGTGTAGCTTCAACCTCACCACGAGAAACTCCCACTGCCCGAAGGAGCCACAGACTGTGAGGGTGCTCAGCTGGCCCCAGGAGAAGTCTTACTGTCAACCAGACCCCTCCCCTAGTCTCTCCGTCTTGGCAGGGGAGAACTAGGAGAAGTCTGGTCTCTCTCAGTACATTTGGTACTGGGGAGGGGCTCAGGGAAAGAGCCCAGGAACCTTCTTTGGAGTCCTGGGTGCATGATCTGCCTCCAAAAGATCAGGGTTGACACCCCACCACTTCATCGCACAGATCTCTTAAGGTGTGGAAGTTTATTGAGAAGCAGGCATCGCAGTAATCCATATCAAGGTCAGCTCCAAGGCAGGTCCAACAGCAGTTAAGCTGATCCAAGATGGACATAAGGCTCCCACAGGGGCATCCTTATTCTTACGCCCCTGGGAGTCAGACATGACTGAAGCAGAAAATAATAAAACCAGTGAAAAAAAAGACACTTGGTCCTGTGAGACAGAGAAAGATGAAAAGTAGCACAGAAAATGGCTGAAAAAGATGGCGGTGAGTGGGGAAAAAATGGCGGTGAGAGATGTGATGCAGTACAGAAAATTAAAAGCTGTAGCTCCCACAGTGTCAGCGGGAAAAACAGAACTGAGGGGAGCAGGGTGCTGGTGTCTCAGTCCATGAGTGCCACTTCAAACATCTGCCTCATGGGTGGCGCTGTCACTGAAGTTGGCACTCTAGCTCTAAGCTGTGAAAGCTTTTGCCCCTGCGGGGTCCCATTTCCTCTGGCACAGACTGTTGTGGCAACACATGGTGAAGATTGATTCTTGGAAGATCAGTGGTCAAAACTAAGAACAATAAAGACACTGGGACTGGGGCAAGACTCTGTGGTGACTGTTCTCTTCAGTGGAGAAATAAATCTGGTATTGGAATGGCAGAAGGAACATGACAGCAATGCAGATTTAGAACTTTAACATTCTAAAGGTCTATCTCTGGGGCAACACCTCAGGGCTGAGATGCTATCATTTGTATGACATCACAAATACACTGTCATTGCTATAACTACTGCTGACTGCAGCGCTAGTGGCCCCTTGCAGCTCTGTGCCTTCAGCACCCCAGTGCTGTAGCTCTGAGGGGCACACATGATGTAGCAGAAAGTGTGAGTAGGGCAGGTTGAAAGAGATGCACAACTGGGGATGCAGGTGCTTGTGACAATGCCTGGCTTTCCAGTCTCACCAGATTGAAGTCCTGCTGCTAAATGCAGGGAAGTGGGCCAAAATACAGCAGTGGGGGCAAACAACAGAGGAATAAGGCTGGGACAGTTTGCTTGGAGACTGAGGCTTGTAGGAGGTGAGTACCCTGGAACAAGGTAGAAGCATAACAGGAATGACTTGACACCCAGGAGTTATGACTAATCCAGGTGGCACTGTGGACCACAAAAATAAAAATCACAGGATTCTACTTTGGTAGTGGGGAGATGGTATTATTCTAAGATTGATCAACGGTCACCTGACTGTAACATAATGAAAACTGTCCCCCTGCTGTATGTGTGGGGAGCAGCAATAACTAGCAGCCCCATCCCCAAATGCGAAGAGTAGAGGAACCGTATCTGTGGCTCCAACCAGAGGGCAGGAAAGGTTCATCTTCTCAACCAAGAGCAGTACAAATTTGAACAGTACAATAAAGGGCTGAAACCCATAGGCAAGGCCTTTGGAATTTTGGGATTCCATGGCTAAGGAATTTTTTTTACAGAAATTGCATCATGCTGCAAAATATATAGTGCCATGGAA
Source organism: Neoceratodus forsteri (assembly GCA_016271365.2). Taxonomy (NCBI): domain Eukaryota; kingdom Metazoa; phylum Chordata; order Ceratodontiformes; family Ceratodontidae; genus Neoceratodus; species Neoceratodus forsteri. Next base: position 1,054,618,376 of record CM028130.1, on the reverse strand, counting down.
ATTCATTGCTTTTGGTGATTTTGTCATTAAAATGTATGTTTTCTTTTCCACGGCAGTTGGATCCTTTATCCTCAAGCCTCTCCTTGATGCTCAGCATGTGATGTCATCAGTGACTTCTCACCATATTTTAACCAGTACAGAACTGCATTCTGCCCCAGAAGCTAACATTTAATGCCCCAGGAATGAGCAAATGCTGGTGCAGGTGCCTACGAGCTAAGCTGCAGGAATGAGGACCACAGTGCTGTGGAGAACCAGCAGCATGGCTAGGAGGGTCCCATGTAATAAACATATGCTTTAATTACTTTTCACTAACTGTTTTATGTATGCTTTGCTGGTACATGAATAGATGCTACATACATGAATTTTTCATTGCCTGCTACCCTGTAAGTGATGCCCTACATTTGAACAGTAGAGCAGTGTAACACATCTTTTTTACTTACATTTTATGCTTCTCACACACCTCCTGCTCGGGGGGGGGGGGAGACAGAGTTAGAACCTTGGGTGGAGAGGGTGGCTAGTGCTAGGGTCAGACCACACTTGGCATCATCCCTCTTGCTCCAGGGATTATCCTCTGTTCAGATGTTTCCCGTTCCCTCAGGGTGTTCACATGCAAGAAGCCCAAGAGTATGCACCCTATCGTGCTATGAAAAGCCCAGCCGACATCCTCACACCCCAATGCCTCCCTGCTGCACTGCCACTTGGAGTCATCAAGGTGGTAGCATAGCAGCAGAATCATATCCCTACGTCACTAAGGGCGGAGAGTGCCCCATGGGATGCTCGATTTTTCTTCCACAGGCTGGCCGATGACTCAGGCTCATTCTCATACTCGGGTCACTGGTATTATGCACAGTAGTGTTACTGCTGGACCAACAGGCCAGTCTGTGAGTAAAGAATATTAACTGCTGTATACAGTACTATGAATAATAGGGTGCTCTGTACTCTAGGCCAAATACCAATTTCCTTGCATTACTCATTCTATTTATTCTCCAGGAAATTAAAAAAATATATATATATATATACACACACTGTATATATCAATACCCTCGAGCCCTCTCCTAGGGTAGTCCTGTATCTCCCCCCCCCCAGTCATCTCCAACACACAGCCATCATTTCACACAAGGGATTTTAACTGAAAGGTGATCAGGACACACTGCCAGGACATATGTCATAACAAGGTTCCCCTCCCTAATCGGACTCCCCCCGGCCCACAAAGGGTCACCGCTGTCAAGTAGGCCTCCCTCCCTCCTGACCAACGATTGGGGGGGCAATAGTAGGTAGCATTACAGCTGCTTAATGTTTTCCCAGACCCCAACCCCTGATAACCTGCAGCACACTGCTGTCTCAGTACTCAGCTGGCTTAGAGCTTGCAGCATGCCTGAGAGAGGTGCCGTCTTCACACCCAGTGATGCTACGCAGACCGATTGGTCAGTCTGCCTACTACCATACAATCACCCAAAGCCCCCGGCATGCTGTGGGCTTTCAGTTAACTGATATACAGAATCAGAAATGCAATGTGGGTTAGGGAGAGGGAACCGCTGAGCAACCACTGTTAACTACTGCTGCCCGCCCAAAAGCATTGGTTTGGGGGCTACTTGCTAGAAATGGCAATTTGATACATTTGTTCTAGTCATAAAGTTGTCATCCTAGTAAAACAAGCATCTGAGATGAAAGAAATGAAATAAAGGGTCAAACTCAGTTATCAGAAAGAAGCAACCCCAACAGAAAGCTCCAGACGCCTTGCCAATGTATGCTGGTAAAATGGCCACGACATTCACTTTGGCCACTGTGGGATTCCCCACGGCAGCAGTCTGAACACCACACATAAAGATTGTTTTCAACCACCTCTTCTTCCCATTGATAATGCAGTGGCAACAGGCAGACAGCAACTCAGTACAATGATGACACAGTACGGAGTTCAATCCTGCAGGTTAATAGCTTTATGAGGAGTCCAGAGGGTCATAACAGTACAAAGTTCTTCCTTGTAAAACTACCCACAATGGCCGCTGTCACTAATTACAGGTTGGAAGTCCAGTGAGAGGTCTCCGGTCTTTGGATCAAAGCTGACATCATAGGTGACAGTGGTAGACAGGTAGTCAGACACAGTATCTGGTTTCAGGACAGTGGTGAGGAAATAGACCCCTTGCTTGCAGTGAGGGTACCATGCACACTCGCCCTGTGAAGGAAATGAACAAACTAGTGTAAGATCACAATGGAAACTGAACTTAACAAACAGCACTGGTAGAGAAAAAGAGGGACTGGTTATTTTATGCCGAGTCCTCCCTCTTCCTCTTCCTGAATTAGACTCCTTCAAGTACACATTCTCAGATTAATCGAGAGTGAGGAATCATTTGGGCTGTTCTCTGCCCTATCAGGTGAAGTCATCTACCTGTAAGTCAGGGTACACATGCTATCCCTCTCCTGCAATGCAAGATACTGGGTACTGTACGTGAACCCTGGTCTCACACCTGCACCATGCAGCTACCAGGACACTGGAGCAGCCTCAAAATCTTGTGTTTTCATGCTCAACTGCCAGGGGTTCTGGCAGCTCACAGCCAGCTGGGGTGGTTAAGAGGCCAAAGAGATGCCAAAGGCGCGTCTACCCTTTTAACCAGTCATTAATCTGCAGTAAAATGCCTGCAGGTAGAAGTCATTAATGCACTGTAAATCCCTATACATAAATAATAATTGATGAAACCGATTGCCATTTATGTCTTCAGCACAGGGTGGGACAAATCAGGTACCCAGGTGGCCAATAGCTACTTAAAAATTGGTTTGGCTACCATATTTTGAATGTTCTTGGCTACCTGCCTACAAAGTAATTGTTGAGCCCTTAAAAGGGATGGCCATTACAAATACTGGTTTGGCTACCAGATTTTGAAAGTTAGTGGCCAAACTGACCACCAGCTCACAAACTGATTTGTCCTACCCTGCTTCAGCAGCCTGCACACTGTCCGTTTACTCCAGTAGCTACAGCATCATTTCTTGGTAAGTAAGAATTTGCTATATTAACCAATCACAGTGCTTCTGTAGTAAAATCCAATGTTCCATAAGGTTTGCAGTTAGAAAACATCATTGCTTCTTTTTTATCTCCCTTGTTCCTGAAGTCTAGGGTGTGAAAATGCACTACACGAGTTCATCGTACACTTCTTTTAAGGGGAAAACACCACCAGCCCGCTGTATATATTTGGTAAAAATGCCCCTTGAACCTGCTGAATTTTGTTTTTTTTTTTGAGGGGGGGGGGGAGGCACCTTTAAAACTCACCATTAGCCCTGTTGACTCTACCAGCCCCGTGTTGGAAGCTGGAAGAAGGGGGAAAAAAAAAATGGTGGCAGAACTTGCCAACTTCAATGAAGGACACCACATCTCTAGGCTGGTCATTGGGGTGCCCCTCTGATTTTGTATTTTTGCATTTTAACTGGTATGCTTTCAAGAACGTTTTTTTTGGTGTGGGGTGGGGCGGGGTATTCTTTTTAAAATGATTTTTGTTCGTCCGTTTTCGTTTCCCCTTGTTCCCACCCATACAATCCTAGGCTACCATGGCTGTACTTTTCCTCCCGACAGAAGGGTGGGTTTTGAGTCGCCTTTACAGCCGATACCAATGGGTCTCACTGGTTGGCAGGCAGTGCATTAATGCTAGTTGGCCCCCACCCACCCCCTAGCAGGATCAGAGCACCTCACCTTAGCTATTACCACTGAAATAGTGAGGGAGCAGTCTGCATGGGCTACTAGCCTTTATTTACTTCATAAACTGTAGTAGGAATGTAGTATGAACCTCCATAGTCCCCAGTGAGGGATTCCAAGCGCTCACACATGAGCCCCCAGTATCCCAGATCCTGCAGCAGTACAACAAACTGTCCCTGGCAGTACCTCTCTCCCCCAGTTCATCAGTTACTACTCCCTGCTCCTCATAGCATTGTTTTGCTGCTCACTGTTTAATGTTCTTTCGCCTCCTCCACAATTTACTGTATGGCAATTTTATTCTTAAGCGTTCTTGTAACGGTACAGTTTGTTATACTTATTTTCTTATTATTGTATTATTTTTGTACACTGTACTTTGTTCTCTTTTCCCCCTTCCCCCCAGGATGCATCTAGAAACGTGCTGATACCAGCTCAGTATGACTTTCTTGATAAAACTTTTAAAATAAATACATATATACATACATAAACAACAAAATTTAGTAAACTTGTTCTCCTTTTTAAAGAGCTGCGGATATCTTGGGGAAAACTAAATAGTTACAATTCAATTCAGAATTGAGATCGTTCCTGTATTTACTGCCCCCTTTATTCTTGGTTCCTATGGACATTTGCAGAAAAACAGGATCTCTGTCGTTTGGTCTTTATCTGTCTTGGCTGCTCATCTACTAGTGATGTCATGATCCTCTGTTTAAGACACCACAATTTCTACAGTGAACAACTGTGATGTCACAAGCAAAGGACCACGATGTCACTTGTACCCAAGCAGCAATAGCAGATGAAGACCAAATGACAGAGATCCAGCCATCATACACATTTCTTAAATACTGTACAAGAGGAAGCTGCACTAACGAAATGACATAAATAAATTAGGCGAAAGATTTATACGTTCTGAAGAGAAATCAGAGTATATTCAGCCATTTTGTTTTAAAATACAAGGCACCTTTCATGATTTTGGGAATGCTTGGGAAGTTTTTTTTGAGTCTTAACATGTTAAAACAGCTGCAGACTTTGGTCATTGAAATAGCATCCTCAAAGTTTGGATAAAAAGCGTTTAGAACTACCAATGCTCCTACTCCCCAGCGTTATTCAGTGCAGCCGGTTTTTACTGCTCCCGTATGCACAAACCTAGCGGTCACCAGTTTTAATGCTGAGAAAGCTGGAAAGATTTGATGTCAGCTGATTTTGGCATTCTTTTTTTTTTCTAATTGTTTAACCAGGTGAGACGCATTAAGCTGAAAGCTCGTTTACAGGTGCAACCTGGGAGCACAGAGAAGTTAAATGACTTGTTCAGGGTCACACAGTATGCAAGTGGGGGCTGTGGGATTCAAACCCAGGTCTCCAGATTTGCAGCTCAGAGCCTTAAACCACTGCGCTATACTACCTCCCTTTATTCTCCCCCTGATTAAGCCGAACTGAGAAGGCTAAAGAGAAACAGATATGGAATAAATTGATACTGCACTATAGGTGCTGATATGCTCATTTCACCACAATCAAAGTTATGCCACCACTGCCTAGGATTGGGGGGGAGGTTAGTATTCCCTCTAGGATGAAATGTACTGCGCTCAGTGGAACATTTCTTCTATTTATTTTACAGGTGTTTCTCACAGGTAGAACCGCAGTGAAAAAACTGATCGTGGAGAGGTTGGGAAATTAGGTGAGACCCTATTGGGATATCTGGACTCCTGAACCCCACGGATCAAGAGATAGGAGATGCATTTTTTTGTGTTCTACTTGTGTTGGCTCCGGCTCCTCCTTTGCCAGATCTCACAGAGATGCTGTTTTAGCGATGGTGGAACCTGACTGAGGGGTAAATCCCTTTAAGAGGTACTGCGTTTTATTTTTCAGTCAGTGATCCAGTCTAATTAAACAACAAAGACAACTAGGTCTGAATGCTTCGCTACTGTTCCAATGACTAGCACTAGGGAGCCTGAACTCTCATTATCAAGTGTGAACTCCTGGCATATGTATTAACCCCTTCTGAAAGTGTTAGCAGCCTTTTTTTTTTTTTGGTTATATGGCACGTTGCAATTACTAATCTTACAAAAACGCTGTTCCAGTGAATAGCCTGTACTCGTATACTGATAAAAAAGCACCCTGTTGATCAGTATTTGTTACTTGACCTCAGAAATATGAATGATGATTTGAGTCTCACAAGGAGAACTCTCCAACTGACCCAACGAATGCAAATTATGTCGGGGTCATACGCCACTAAGTGTTTATTTAACCACATTCAAAACCCATGTTCAAGAACGCTATGACACGTTAAAGTTTAGTGGGGAGGTAACTGAAAGCTGCTCGGTAGTCTTAAAATGAACTCAATGGCTACATGGAATTGCCCGGATACAGAGCTGGGATACACTCTTTAAAAGAAATTTCCGGCCTTGCATTATTATTTCAGGAACTCACTCATGGCTACCTTATAAAGACCTTCTATTTTGATGTACTGTTCTTAATTTATTTATTAATTAAAAAATGGAAAAGAAGGTTGGGTTCTGTGACCCGTTATTGAAAATGGTTTATATACAGTATGTAATCCCCGACCTCTGCTACTTTACACAGTTAGCTACCCCTGGTACCCTTAACTGGGCATAGACTAGTTCAGGAAACACATTTAGACAATGGTACCATCCCTAGCTTTGGGAATGCATACCAGGTTCATTACCTCTAGAGATCAAAAGGGGTGGGCATGTACAAAAGCAAATATTATGGCCTATAAGGTATTTACAAAAACCAGGTCCTGGGGAGAGAACTTTTTGCTAGGGCTATGTTATACCTATACTTCTGGAGGGGTACCCAATAAATCCGCACAGTTGGGGTTCTAGAGTGTGGCTTTTATTCAAAATGATGTTCTCTAAAGCAAGGGTGGACCCCCCAGGGTTTACATGTTGTGGCACAAGGAATTTGCAGAACAACAAAACGACTGAAATCTGACAGAAACTCTACGTATTCCTATATTTCATAGGACATTGTACATCTTGCACTGGCATTCCCATATGGCACAGGACTTTAAACACTCTCTCAGTGGCACTGGCCAGAACGTGAACACACATTTCCCATATGGCATAGGACTTTTACATTTCTTCCAGTGGCAATGGCCACAACTGAACATACATTTGGCTAATAACTAGCACAACCCACTTCAGGGGTTAAAATCCTCTTCAGACATTGGCCACTATGTCTAAAGTAACCAGGTGCCCTTACTAAATCTGTAATCCTGAACTGGTTACTCCAGATGGAGGGCTGCCCACCCTTTGCTCCCAAATCCATACCCAGCCATTCTTTCAGAGTTGCACCTTAAACATCTTCAACACTCTTAGATAAATGCATCATAGAATGAACTGTCGCATCCAGCATTTAAAAAACACTACACTGGTAGTGTGAGAAATTAAAGTCCTGAACAATGTGAATTAGTCATACACCTGGACCTCACACTTGCCAGCCAACTTTAAACTGAGAATAGTCTCAAACTTCGGAACAGAACAGGTGTACATTTCCCTTTCAGTGAGAGAAACACCACAACACAGGTACTTTCCTTCGGCAGCAAAAAGTCAGATCTTACTCACTGTTAGAACATTATGGGCAGCTTCAAAAGTCCTGGATTAAAAGGGGATTGCCCCTAGGATCCATCCACTAGCAGTCCTTTTCAACCCTCTGGGGATGAAAATCAGGTGATCCTGCTGTAGACAATGGTTTCTACCACTTCTCTTGGCAAGCTGGAGAATACCAGGACTAGGGTGAGAAAGCAGGCTCTCCTCACACTTCAAACTGCAGCTCCAACTCTCTCCACTGACTCACTTCAACTGATGACTACACAGACTACCACGGACTACTGTCCCAACATTCTAAAACTCCCCACTCACAACTGCTATGGCTTATGCTGCTGCGAGAGTTCTAAATGACCTAATCTCTCTCATCTCAGCTGAAGCCAAGTAAACAAGAGAGTGAGTAGGTGAAAACCCCATTTAACTAGCGTATATATCTATATATATATAGATATATATTATATAGTGGTCATAGCAAGTGCAAATACAAAGAACAGTCCAAGCATTTTTACAGACCTCGCATTTGTATATTTATGACACTTTTGGCGGATTTTTTGTAGCTTCAAAGTCATTCACTTATATCTGAATTTGAACGGCAGCTAAAAATACTATAAACATTTCTAATACCAACATTATGAGTATTATCGCTCTCAAAAGGAACACAATGTGATAAGCGTTAAGTGAACAAATCATAAAGCGATTGTCGTCGAGGCACAGGTCAGGAAGCATAGGAAAACCAGGAGCAGTTATAGAATTCACCAAAATTATTTATTTACACTAGCAGTATCATAAAATAAACTTGTTCAGTATAACTATTTACAAAGGCAAAATAAAATGTTTTCTTTCAGTCTCTGTGTCTCTTGTTCCCCTAATAATCTCTTGTAGTTGCAGCTTAGCTCTTTCATAAGTCTTTTCAGCCCCCATTCTTAGCAAACATCCTGTCCTTGTACATATGCTGTTCTTGTAAGTTTCAGGAGCTGCTAGAACACAGTGTGCTTTGAGCCGAGGCCCGTTCTGTAGCTTTTGTAAAAGGCTGGAAGATTTGCACTCAATTAACCTCTAGAGTTTACAATAGCTTGCTGAAATCATCTCAAATTATAATTATATCAATTTCAACAGTAACACTATATATTTTCTAAACAAATGTGATCCCAATATCAGTTACATTTTCATACAATGATTTGCACATTTTTTTATATCAGCAGATATGCAAGGTAGGAAAAACAGACAGCAGGGGAGGGCCGAGATACAGTGAGGGGCAAAGAATTTAACAAATGGGACAGGGTCCTATTCTACCCTGTTACAATGATTCACTCCTAGAAAGTGACCTGAGGAGGATTAACATGAAATTAGTCCAGGCACGACAACGGATGTAGCAATTTAAGGTGAAGAGCTCAGATCTCTTACACTGAATCTACAGAACTACTCACATATCTAAAATGGGGCCAAACCTTAAGCATAAACCTCAAGAATATTTTTCATATGAATATTATGCTTATGATGGTGTGTGACAGAATACGACATGCAGGATTGATTTGTATTTCTATGTTGTATTCTCCTTATTGCATTTTTATGTATTATAATAATGCGTTGTCATATTAAGGAGATGTTACCTAAATTGTTTCGTGCATACATGGGGATACCGCAAGATGCAAGAATCTGCCACACTAAGTGTCCATTTAGCAGGTACTAAACTTGCCTGCATTAGCTGAAAAAATCCTTGTAGATTTTTATGTCTTTATATGTTTTTACTACTGGAGATTTCATGATATGAAGGGCATAATATATAGAATAATACACTGGGGGGGCGGAGTGCATAACGTGAATTTCATGCACACTCAAGGTGTGGGATGCTACATAAACCCTGAGGGCGAAGGAGGGGTTTATCAAAGCATTCCACACCAAGGGTGTGCATAAAATTTGGGCTGGCAGTATAGCATAGAGGTTAGAGTAACAAGCTGTGAACGAGCTTGATACATCCAGAAGACCAGACCTGGGTTTGATTCTCACAACCTCTACTTGCATACTGTGTGACTCTGAGCAAATCACTTAACCGCCCAGTGCTCCCAGGCTGTCCCTGAAAACAGGCACTTGTGCCTAGTGGGCCTTACCCAGTTACAAAAGACTAAAATAAAATAAAAAAAAAATACATTCTCATTATGCACTCTCTCCCATGTGTTGTTTTATGAAATTGCTGGGGGACGTTTTTTCTCCAACCAGATTTAGTGAAATAAATGGTGTGTTTTTTGTAAACTCTTATGTCTACCTTTTTTTGTATTAAAATAGTTTACACAACAACAGAAAATAATTGTTATTGTTGGGGGTTAAAATGTGAACACTACTTTTAAAACTTTGCTGGCAAGTGTTTTTAGTTCATATTTTGAAGAACTGTGTTTAGCTCTGGGTGGTAGTTGTCATGGCAATATGCAAATAAGGTTCTGAGTTCCGTGTTCAGAGTTGTGACTTTGCACATTTGTCATTTGCATATTGCTGTGACAACTATGAACTGCACTTGAAAAAATATTTTGAAAAATGTGACGAATACAGATTTGGGAGCTTTTTGAGGGGGCTTAATGGTTTCTATGCTCCAAGTCCAGGAACTGCCAAGGACTGAGTGTTGATTTTAAACGACTAGTGGCCAAGTGCGAGGGTGGCACAGGAGAAGCTGGTCTGTGAAAGATTCTAAACTGCCCCATACTGGTCAGAAAGGTTATAGATTCTTGTTTTTCCAGTTTTTATTTCTGTGAAGATGTTTTGGTTACAGCGGCATTTCGGCAGACTGTTTGTGTGAGAGCGCGAGAGAGCAGTCAGGGATTCAGTGCGAGTGGGGCTGAGTAGAAGTGGGAGTGTGTTCTCAGTTATAACCTGCGGGTTATAATGGCGAACTATGACCTGCTTCTCTTATGAGAAAAAACATCCCACAGTTATTACATAATTATAATTTTGGTGAATAAGAATGCAGCCATTATCGGAAGCATGACAGGTAAATATTTTAATGTTGTGAGGCAAAAATAACTAACGTGTCTTAGATGACCTAGACCACTAGGAAATTTTATATGGACTTATCTATTGATTTTATGGAATGTAGTCCTAGAGGGAATATAGGCAGAAAGTGTAGTCTAAGGATTACATCAGAATTACACCATAGACGGAAGAAAAAATTAACCCGAATTTAATCTATGCCATACTGAAAATATTTTTTTGTGACACTAACTGGATTGATATGAGCAGACTAACTGGGATACATATTCAAGTGTCGCTTCTTATTAATCACTGTATTCGCTGTTATGCATTGTTTATATTGTTACACTCAGTTTTTATGTGTTTTTTTTTCCTCCTTTTGCTAAACTGTAATGATATAAATGTTCGAACAATAAACTTGATTAACATAGCTAAATTGTGTCTCCTTAATATATGTCTGCGTATACTGCAAAAATAACTTTAGGTAATGGTGAGGGGTGACCCTTCATGCCACAAAGGTAAAGTGATGCAATGTTAGGGTCAAACAATTCCCCTGAGCTTCGGTGAAATTTGTAGCATGGGGTTTTGGAGCTTTAAACAACTGTCCGATGCCACACTGGCATTGCCCAAACTTCTGCATTGTCTTTCCAGGCCCAGAAAAATATACGCACACTAATGCTTGGACAGAGGACAACACCAGCTCAGCATAAGATAATTGTTCAAAGCCAAAAAAACAACACGCCAGAGAGTTATCAAGGCTCAGTGGAACTCTTTTACCCTAAAGTCTCATTTCCTTACACATATGGCATTTAGAGTCAATTCTAACTGGTGCCTAAATGTAGGTTTTTTTTGCAGTGAATTTTCTTACTTTTTAAAAGGAAATTTAATAGATACACACTGTTCTGTATTGACAATGCTGACCAAAGTACTTTCATTAGCAAGCAGTACCTGATCATAGTGCCACTCGTCACCCTTACCTCACCCTGTTCTAAACAGTCTCAGTAATACACTGGCACACGCACCTCACCCCTGTACTGCACTCCCTGGTGTTCAGAGGCAACTCCTCCCACTCTCTGCCCATGTCCAAATATCTCTGGTATCCAGTGATGCTCCCTCCTTCCCCACACCCTGTCCAATGTCTAAGTAGATCTGTCATCTAGTAGTAGTACCTCTACACCTTGCTCCATGTCTAAGTATAGCTGGCTTCCAGTGGTACCCCAAACCCTGCCCCATGTCCAAGTATCTCTGGCATCCAGTGGTACCCCCCCACACACCCTGCTCCATGTCCAAGTACAGGTATCGCTGGCATCCAATGGTACCACCACACACCTTGCCCCACGTCCAAGTATCTCTGGCACCCAGTGGTACCCCCCCACACACACCCTGCTCCATGTCCAAGTATCTGTGGCATCCAATGGTACCCCCCACACACCCTGCTCCATGTCCAAGTATCTCTGGCATCCAATGGTACCCTCACACACCCTGCTCCATGTCCAAGTATCTCTGACATTCAGTTGTACCCCCCACACACCGTGCTCCATGTCCAAGTGTCTGATGTCCAGTAGCAACCACCTCCCATGCTCTGTCCAAATATCTCTGGCATCCAGTGGTACCCTCCACACCCCTGTCCCATGTCCAAGTATCTCTGGCATCCAGTGGTACCCCCCATACACCCTGCTCCATGTCCAAGTATCTCTGGCATCCAGTGTTACCCCCATACACCCTGCTCCATGTCCAAGTGTCTGATGTCCAGTAGCAACCACCTCCCATGTTCTGCCCAATGTCCAAATATTCCTGGCATCCAGTGGTACCCCCCATACACCCTGCTCCATGTCCAAGTATCTTTGATGTCCAGTAGCAACCACCTTCCATGCTCTGCCCAATGTCCAAATATCCCTGACATCCAGTGGTATAGTATTTCTATCCTCATCAAGGCCCTCCATTCCGACACTGGGTGCCCAGCCCCGCTTTTAGATAGAGTAAACAAAAAAATGATTATTAAAAAAAAAAAAATCATTGACCTTCCCCCACCCACTAGCATCCACTCCAACCCTCAGCCCCCATGCCACCATAATTAAAAAAAGAAAACCAAGCGGCACAGCTTACCTCCTTGGCCATCTGCAGTCTAAAAGAATAAAACTGCAATTGCGAACAGCTGATCTCAGCTTCATTCATTTAGATGGCATGCATTGGAGGAAAGCTATACTGGGCACCATCAATTTTACATTACATTATGGTGGCATGTGGGAAGGAAGGCTGTAATGGGTGGGAGTGGGTTGAAGGGAAGGGGGGTTATAGCAATCTGTGCTGCGGAGAGGGGAAGGGGGAAGAATGGGTGCTAATTGGTGGAGGGAAGGGAAATTACTTTTATTTTTAATTTATTCTTTACTTAATACATTTATCCAACAATGGGGTTGGGCACCCAGTGTAGGAATTGGTGGTAGTGGTGGTATCTTTGGCAGCAGCAGGCTTGGGCTCCCCATGGCTGCAAAGTTATTTTAAATCTTCATGACACTGGGGTTGGGCACCTGGTGTCAGACTGAAGGGAAAGGTCTTCGACAGCACCGGAGTTGTGCTTCTGGTGGCCACAGTTTTTTTTTTGTTGTTGACGATCAATGAATGCCTGTTTCAGGCCACTGCAAAATGTAGCTTTGATGTACCCACTACAAAATGTAGCTCTGGTGCACCCTGGCTTAAGACAACAGGGGAAATAGGGTAGTATGAGAATTAGTTATTCGAGGCAATTTTCATATTTTTACCACGTTCTAGCACAAAACCACTGCACCGAATTTCCTTGAAGGTGGAAGGTACTGAGATCCTGGCCTAGAAAAGGTGCTTTCTGCATACTTCTAGAAGAACCTGATGGTGTAGGAGTGAAAATACTGATTGTTGAGTAAGCTGGAGTAAAACTAATTTCTTTCCACTCCAGCTCTTTATACCACAAAAAATTAATTTACTGGATAATTTGTATTCTCTCAGCCACTGAATATATAGTGACACAGAATGAACACACATTTTTTCTGTTTCTTTTCTCTTCCTCTATTAAAATATTTGCTCCTGTGGGTTCAATAATGCATACAAAGGGTCAACATGCAAAAGCTAAGCTGTGCTGGAGTAGATGATCATTCTCATGACACAGTGATTAGCCTCATAGTACTGGATGGGAGGGTTGTTAGAGAAGGGCTCTTGAGATGATGGCCTAACGTTGGCAAACTGAGTTAAAGAACAAGCCCAGATTGCCAGAGATGCAGCAGGGGGAAGACTAAATGTCCCACAGGATGGGCATGTCCTTGGGTGGGAGGCCAACCATCTCTTGTGGCCACAACGCCTCCTGGAGGAATTCAGGGTGCAGAGGCAATCAACAGGGGCAGTTCAGGGAGGGGAGACATGCAGACTGTAGCAGTGAGCACGTCAGCTGTGTGCAAATACTGCCAATTGATGCCAGCATCTGGGGCGTGGGATAACAGGGAAAATTCGGGCACAGACAGAATGACAAGCCACCAACCAGTGGTATTGCTTGGGCCCTGCAGCAACTGGCTGCCCAGCACGAAGACCAGTGCCTTCACCAACTTCGGCTTCTGAGGGGGGGGGGGGTGGCCGACCACCAAAAGCCCCTCACCATGAGGGGTTCAATCATGGCAGCAGAGATGAGTGGGTCTCTGAGGTTTGTTGAGCTGATGTAGCTGAGGGGGTGGCCCTGGGGAATTGCATAGATTGAGGTTGGGTCTGGTGGCAGAAAGATTAGTCTGAAGAAAAAAAAAAAAAGAGAGAGAGATAACAGTAACTTGCTCCAGCTGGAAAGGAACAGTTCATTTACATACTAGTAACAGTAAGGCTTTGAGAAAATCTCATCTACTTGGCCACAGATATTGAAATGCAAGCCACTGGCATCAGGACTGCTCAAAAAGTCTGGCCTAGTTGGGACTGCCCATGTTGGCAATGCCTATATAACACGAGCGACTCCATAACTCCCTAGTTTACCACTTGAGGCTAACTCAAGAGTTGTAGAATTCTGACAGGAACAGGAGTCCAAAACCCTGATCTGGCCGGCATGACAGGCAGGGTCAAAAAGACCTGACTGAGGGGCACAAAAGTGAGAAGCCACAAACATGCAGCAACCAGAAAGTCTTTAATAGTATTCCACCTGGTAATACAGAAGGGGGTAGGTGGGAGGGAGAGCTGTGGATCTATGGGGAACAGTCTCTCAAAAATCTGCTGTTACTGGCAAGTAACTGAAGTATCTTCTTTGAGGACATATTCCTCCATAGAGCCCTACATACAGAAGGATTCCCAAGCAGTTCAGGACTGCTGAGCAGGAAGAAGGCTATGCAGGGAGGACAAGTAACTCCCTAAGACAGGAGACCTTGGGAGGATGGCAAGGCTGAAGCCAGCCCATTTTGGGAATAACAGATCCAAAACTGTAATGTTCTATGAACATGGTTCCAGCTACAAGTAGAGGCAGAGCAGATATCAGCTGCTGACACAGAATGGCAGTGCACAACAGAAGTGGGCGTTTCAAAAGTGGCATGACCACAGATGGGATTAGGAACCTATTTTCCATGCCTCTGGTAACAGAATACAATACAAGAGCCTAAGCACTCGGAAAGACATTCCTTGGAGATGGGGCACTCACCATCCCTGGTATGGAGGAAACAAAAAGCTGAAAACGCTTTGTACGATCCCCAGTACCAACTAAATAGAAGCATAATGCTCTGTGAAGATCCAGAGAAGACAGGATAACTTCTCCCGTATTCTTTGCGGAGGAAACAAAACTACAAGATGGTGAATAGTTTGATTCAGGGTAACTACAGATGCCCCCTTAAGAAGGAACCAAGGATGGGTACGTAGGGGGAGGAAATCCTTGTGAAAACAAGGCATGGAGGGTCCATAAACAGTGCCTGCTGCTCAGAGACCATGTGAGCTGAGGTGATGGCCACCAGGAAAAGCATTTTCCAGGAGAGGAAATAATGATCACAGGTGGCAGCTGGTTCAACAAGAGACTGAGTAAGCAACTCTAGAACCAAGTTAAGGTCTCAAACAGGAACTGAATGATGGAGATGGAGATGCAGAAGACCTTTAAGGAACCTTCGGGACACCTTCAACTGAGTCAAAGTTTTGCCTACAAGAGGGTATGAAAGGCACCGAAGAGTACTGTAGGCCAGAGTCAGAGAGGCACACAAGGTAGTTCAAGACCTGCTGGACTGGACAATAAATGTTTCCAGTAAATAAAAGGCACACTAAATATTAAAATGTTCCATTTCAGGGAACGTGTACAGAGTAGATGGTTTCCTAGCCGCCATCAGAATGTCAGAAACAGATGTGGAGACCACAAATAAAGACAACTGTATATCTTCAGGAGCTAGATGTGAAGTTGCAATGACAGAAGGTCTGGTACAACAGACTGCCTCAGTCCTAAGAAATGAGCCGTCTTGCAGGGTGAAAGGAGGCTAGACTGCAATTTGCCAGAGCAGTAGAAACAAAATCTGGCTGGGCCAGCCAACAGTCACTATTATTATAGTGGCAAGTTCCACTCTGTGTTCTACCAGTACCCTCTGGCTGGATTGGAGGGACTGTCTAAGGCAAATTCCCTTCTAGGACGTAACTTTACTTTCTAGGAGAGGCATAATCTTGCTATAAAACTCCAGACCTTGGAGGGAGCAAGCAGAAATGTGGAACCATTGTACTGTGTGGGGACACACAAAGATCCAGCTTCGGTTGACCCCGAGTGCAGAGTCTGGCAACACATCATGCAGAAGTTCCCACTTCTGGAACTGAGCGACCAACCTGCTAAGAGCAAGCACTAGGATGTTCAGAGAGTTGGGCAAAAAGGTTGTAACAATGTGCTCATTGTGAGCCAGTGTCCGCTCCCAAACCAGCATCATTTCACCACAGAGGGGAATGTAGTGGGTACCTCCTTGTTTAATGAGGTAGTGCGTGACATAGTGATTGCTCTGACTGGACCAGATGGGAACAGCCCATAATGTGTGTGGCAAAGGCCTGTAGGCCAAGAATAGCCCTCATATCTCCAGATTGTTGATGTGGAAAGCAGTTGCACAGGTATCAAATTTCTGGGTTATGAAGGCACCTAGGTGGGCAACCCACCCCATCTCAGAAGTATCTGTATTGAGGACCACCTGATGGGATAGACAGAGGAATGGAGTCCCTCACATGGGGTTGGAGCAGTCTTGCCACCAGCAAAGACTGCCCAATAACAATGACTTAACACAAAGCAGATGATACAAGGGTTGAACAGCCCTAGTCCATTGGATACGCAGCCCTAACTGGGGAATCTGCATGTGAGGCACAATGACAGCAACCATAAACGGCAGCAATCTGAGCATGGTCCTGACAGTTACCCAGTCACCTAAAGCAATCATAGTTGCCAGAGTGTTTACTGTAGAGGTTCAATCCTCTGGGAAGAGCGCTATAGCCTGCATAGTTTCCAAGACTGTTTTGATAAACTGTAGTCAGCACTGGAGCAGAATCAACTTGGATTTGTTGACCAGAATTCCAAGTTGACCAAACAATTGGCAAGTCTGGTGTAATGTCTGTATTGCCAAATCTCTGGAGGAGGCCTTGAGTAGTCAGTCATCCAGATACAGAAATAAATACAGGGTCTATCAGCAAAGGGCCACAGCTACCACAGTGAAACACTTGCAATGCCAAGGACAAACCAAAGGGGGAAGGCACAAAATTGGTAGTGTTGACTCTCCAGAAGGAAGTGCAGTTACTGCTGGTGGCAGTGCCGGATTCTGAAATGCAGGTAAGCATCCTACATGTCCAGGGTGCAGAGCCAATTTCCCTGTGACTAAGGGGGGGGGGGAGGAGCGACTAGGGAACAGTCAGCACTACGAACCCAACACCCAAGTGTGGGTCTGCTCAGTTTTGCAGTTTCTGTGCAAAAACATTTTTTTACTTACTGTTTACTGAAGTACAGTAGATTGTATCAGGGTGATTCTGCTGACTTCCCAAGCTGACATTTGCTGTGACAAGAAATCCCATAATCCCCTGCAGCTAATACAATAAGTGGGCTGCAGCAATGGGAGATTCAATAGTGTGCAGTGTATTTTTTTTTCTTATTGGGAATCAGAACATAGCTTATTACCCTATTTCATTTCAGGGATATTTTGGCTCCTCATCATATTCCAAATCCCTTTTTTTGGGGTCTACTGTTCCTGGCAAGGTTTTTTTGTTTTGAGTTTTATGTTGTTCTTTTCATAAGGAATGGTTTAAGGGAACAATTCAGGTAGTTCTTGTTCCTTTCATAAGGAATGGTTTAAGGGAACAATTCAGGTAGTTCCTCTATAATTATTTCTACTTGGGGAACAGCAGGTAGGGTTCCCATGCCTGCAGTGCATGTTAACGCTTCTGTACGCTCTGGTCTTTTGTTTGCAGATCCAGCAGAGCTCACGGGGCTAAGTACAATCATAGAGGACTGTCTGCTGTCTGGATGGTCCTTTTATGAGTTAGCCATCCAAATAAGCCAAAATGGAGAAGCCAGCCGGCCGTGCGCACCTCACCTGCCAGCACAGGAGCCTTCAATCCTGGCTCCAGAGTCCCTGATTGGGCTACCGACTTTCGTCAGTGGCCAAGGTTGGAGAAGCCAGCTGGCCATGCGCACTTCACCTGCCCGCAGAGAAGCCTTCAATCCTGGGTAAGCCTGATTACTGAGCTTGGGAACACATTGGGATCCCTGATTGGACAGCGACTCCATGGGATTGCCAACGATTGGCTGCTGCCCCTACGGCTCTGCCTGCAATTGGCTCCACAGACTGTCCGCTTCAGCGGCTTTTCTCTTCATCTCTCTTCCTTGCCCTGGTTGCCTCAGCCTGCCACTCACTCCTACCTGGTCTGAATTTTCTTCCCACACCACCAGCCCCGACCCCGGCCTCTATTAAATGCTCTTTCCCTAATGAGCTAGGCCAACCCCTTATCAGCTGATTGGACGATTTAAGAACAGATACTCCTACCGTCCTGTCTACAATCTCTAGACAGCTATGCCCTCTTAAAGAAGAGTTATTTAAGAGGCTTATCACTCTGGTGCATAATCACAGCATTTGGTGACAATTCTCTAACAAAAATGCCGCTTATCAATACTGTCCAATGTAGTTGCCTCATATTCCTAATTCTTGCATCATTCACAATGCCAGTACCTAAGCTGTTCCAAAGCCAAAAAATTATTTTTGACAAACACCAAAACCTGCCTCTTCCCAATATACTATGGCAACTCAGAACAGGGACGTCTCCTATATGGTCATGTCCATACTCACACCAAACAGTGTCCAGAGACCTTGTACGAATGCCCCTGTCTTCATCGGCTTTAGCAATTATCTATGCACTATCCTCATCTAACTACGACAATACCCAAACAAAAGCCATGACTAAGATATCCTTTACAAGATGAAACAACAAAAGACTACTTAACAGATTAAGACAGTATCTTAAAAAACTACTACTACTTCTCCTACTCTGCTCGGGAAACGTTGAACTAAACCCAGGCCCACCCGTTCTTCTGGATACCCCTACGGACCTTCCCCAATATAAAGGTCTTAGCTTTCTTCACGTTAATGCTTGCAGTTTGCTGAAAAAAGCTGGACCGGATACAGACCTGGGCCCTACATGCAGCTCCCGATTTCTTCATGATATCTGAATCCTGGCTTATGCCATCGACGCCAGACAAATCCATCAACATTCCGGGATACAATACATACCGCTGTGATAGGCCAACTAGAGGAGGAGGGGTCGTAATCTATGCTAAGAGCAAATTTGCATTTACGGTCATCGACTGTACTCCGAAGCCTAAAGAATTTGAATGCCTGGCTCTAAAATTATCCCTTACCACGGAGAAGTCACTCCTAATTGCAGCCTGCTACCGACCCCCATCTGGTGGCATGGCTCTCTTACCGCATCTCCAAAAGTTAACTGTCTCAGCTAATACGGAGTGTATTCTCTTGGGGGATTTCAACTTGAATTGGAATGATGACAGTTCCAAGAAACTGAAAGGATCTTTGCGATGCAGTTGGCTTGGTACAAATGATACCTGCAAACACCAGGCCAAATAGAAAATTCCCTGAGCGTAGCTCTCTCTTGGAGCTTATGCTAGTAAACAAGCCTCACAACATTTCTCATGCTGGAGTGTTCTGCAATGATATAAATGACCATTGTGCTACTGCCTGCGTTAGACACCCTCTGCAATTAAATCAGGCCGCCAGATTTATATTGAGAAGAAGCATGAAAAAGTTCTCCCAGAAAGAATTCCTGAAAGACCTAAGCAACATCAGATGGCAGAATTTCTATGTAGCCCCCTCCCTTAGCGAGGCATTTAATATCTTTTATAGCCTCTTAATGGGACTAATCAATAAACATGCCCCGCTAAGGCTGATCAGATCTAAAAAAAAGACCTCCTGGGTGATTCTCTCCCCTTTTGAAGAAAGCACTCAGGGACAAGGATTACAGGTGGAAAAAAGTGAGGAAATCGCATCTGGAGGCAGATTGGTTAGCATTTCGCACCTCTAGAAATGCCTGCACCAAGCTAATTAGATCTGAAAAAACTTGGTATTTCCAAGCAGAACTGGAAGCCAACAAAAACAATTCAGCCAAATTTTGGAACATCCTCAGAGAAGTTGAAGGATACCCTGCTGATTCATCTCTACCAGCCAAAATTATGTCCGCTGGATACACCTACACAGACAGAGCCGATATTCTTGAGCAGTTAAATGATCACTTTGCCACTGCAGGGCTAGCTTTTGACACCTCACCTATCAACAAAATCAATCCACTGGGTGACCCTACTGCCGACTTTAATAATAATCCTAAACCTAACTTACCTCATTCTACCGTATTTAGCTTCCATACAGTCACATTTAAGCAAGTAGAGGACTTACTATTTTCCCTGGATACCAAAAAGAGTACAGGTGCAGACAACATCGAACTGTACTTCCACAAGCTTGGCTATCCCTACTTGACTGCCCCCATTACACACTTATTCAACATATTGCTAAAGCAAAGAGAACTTCTGTTGCTATGGAAAACTGCCCATATTCTGCCTTTATTCAAGTCGGGAGAGCCGTGCGATCTGAATAATTACCGGCCTATATCTATACTTTCTGTTCTGTCAAAATTACTCAAAAAAATTGTTAATGCCCAAATTAGAGAACACCTGGATTCGCATGACTTACTAAACCCTGTACAATCTGGTTTTAGAGCCAAACATAGCACTGTATGTGCACTTGCGAAAGTTACCACAGATTGGCAAACTGCACTGGATTCTAAGAAACATGTGTTTGCCCTTTTCCTTGATCTTAGCAAGGACTTCGATACTGTGGACCACAATATCTTGCTCACCGCCCTAAACAACATCGGACTCGATAGCCCTACAATGAAATGGTTCTCCAAGTACCTCACCAACAGGTTACAACAAGTAAAAGCTGCAGGTGATCTGTCTTCACAAAAAAACCTCCTACGAGGTGTTCCCAGAAGCTCCATACTAGGCCTAATCCTATTTGCAATTTACCTCAATAACCTGGACACTCATCTACATTCAGCTAATATTCATTTATTTGCAGATGATACTGTACTATATACCATAAATTCCTCCTTGGATTTAGCACACGAGAACTTATAGCAAGACTTCATTACTCTCCAACATAATCTCATTAAACACAAGCTCCTCCTCAATGCCCAAAAAAACTAAAGCCATGATCCTCTCACCAAAAGCAGGCCTCGGACCAACACACACTCCTCTGATTCTAACGCTTCTAGATGAACCTCTCGAAATAGGTTGAAACCTTTAAATACCTAGGATTCTGGCTGGATAATAAGCTTAACTTTCTATGCCATCTGAATGAAGTTTGGAAAAAATTAAGACAGCGGTTAGGCTTATTCTATCGTATTAAACATCTGCTTACCTTAGATGCTAGAAAGAGGCTGGTACAATCTACATTCTTGCCCATATTGGATTATGCTGACTTTATCTACACACATTGTCCCTTAATGGTGCTCAGCAAACTTGACACCTTCTACCACCGGGCCCTACAATTTATCCTCACCCTACCCTTTCGTACCCACCATTGCCTACTATACCAGGAATCGGGGTGGCCTTCACTTTCAAGTAGGAGGAAAAGAAATGCTCTTCTCTGGCTTCATAGAGCACTTTCCAATAATCTTCCTACATGCATCTCAAACTTATTCGTGCGAGCCAAGGGTTCCTATGGACTGAGACGTTTCTCTGTACTCTGCTTCCAGATTCCTAGAGTAAAAACAACCTATGGTTCGGCCGCAATCAACTTTACACTCATCTCTATGGAACTCCATGCAAAACTCACTAACATTGTCCTCACTTCCAGGCTTATCCACATTCAAAGAGTTGCTAGCTGCATTTTTGAGGGAAACTTGCAACTGTTTTACACAACGATGAGCCAACAGCAAGTGACCCCTTTCACAAGTTCTGCAATTAGAACCTCACTTAAGACCCATCCCTATAGGGGACATCCAGCACCTACAGCCTACTCTCTTATATCCTGGCCCTCTTCATACCTCCTCCTTCTTCTTCTTCTTCTTCCCTTTGCCACACCCTTCCCCTGCCTTCCATTTCCCTGCTTTCCACCAACAGCAGGAGGTAGTCTAGCTTTGATGGCTCTCCTCCATCTCCTGTAAATTTATTGCTTATGAACTGCATTTCGTCATAACTTTGGTAGGTCTGTTGACATTGGCCTTTTGTGCCTCACCTGTACAATGCGTTTTGCATTATTGGGCTTCCATATCTGAGACCATGTATTTTATTGTATTGTATTGCTCTATGTCCAGGATCCCTTTGAAAATGAGCTTGCTCAATGGTGTTTATGCCTGGTTAAATAAAGTGACTGACTGATTGACTGATTGATGAGAACACTTGCAAAAGGACAGTTACTTACCAGTAAGAGCAGATCATTGAGGGGATCTCCTTAGATGCCACTGGTGTCAGACCTATCTGGAAACTTTTGGCCAGTGGGCTGCCCACGATGATGTGCATCATTGGCACCTATATACTGTGGGCAGTCCCAAACCTCCTCAGTTCTGCCTGTCCACCTGGAGACAAAGGATATCATGTAAGACCGAGGAACAGCAAAGACAAGCACATTTAGGTCACAAAGAGCAGCGATTATGGCCAGAGAAGAAAAACCCAGTACAGGGTGCAACAATGATGCCAAACCCCCAACAGTACCACACCAGACCAAGGAGAAGGGCAGGTGGGTGCGCTATGGCTCACTGGAGGAGATTCCCTCAAAGATAGTACAGTTACGTAAGAACTTACCGTAACAGTAGATCTTCGAGAGAGGCTCTTGCAGTAGGAAATTACATATAGGACTGACGCCGCCGGGCTAGGAACAAATTTCTAGCTAGCAGTCCCTGGCGAGGGACCTACCAGGGTGACCGGGCGCCATAAGATCGTCGGTATAAAGGGGCGGTCCCGACGCCAGTTCTTTTCCTCCCACAGGCCGAAAGAGGCCGGACGAGAGAGAAGCGGATATTTTCCTAAATGGAAAAAGAGCTGAAAAGCCTAGGGGATGGAGGGCGGGAAGAAGAGAGACTACAAGAGCCTCTCAAGATCTACTGTTACGGTAAGTTCTTACGTAACTGTACTATCTTACTTCGAGAGGGCTCTTGCAGTAGGTAATTACATATAGGACAGAATCCCAAGCAGTCTGGAACAAGGTAGGCACCGGGAGGAGGAAAACTACTCCAATAAGTAACTTTAGCCATGCAAGCCTCAAGACAGGAGGCCTTGCAAAACAGCTAGCCCGAAGCCTGCTCTACGGCGAGAGGCAATGTCCAAACTGTAGTGTTTCGTGAAAGTGTGGACGGAAGTCCAGGTGGCAGCAGAGCAGATGTCTGCTGTGGAAATATTCTTGAAACAAGCCGCCGAGGCCGCTACTCCTCTCGTGGAGTGGCCTCTGACTTGACCTGGAAGGGTCTTGTTGTACTTGTCATAACAGAAAGTGATGCAATGAGCCAACCACTTAGACAGGCATTGCTTGGAAACAGCATTGCCTTCCGTTTTGTGAGCAAAAGAGATGAACAACTGGTCATTTTTTCTGAGATCCTTCGTCCTGTTGGTGTAGTATCTCAGAATTCGGTGAACATCCATAGTATGAGTAAGTACTCCCCCCGGTTAGAGTGCTGTGTAAAAAAGGCAGGTAGCTCTATGGACTGATTCAAGGTAGACTCTGCTACTACTTTAGGTAGAAACTTAGGATTCGTGCGAACAGCAACTCGTTCTTTGTGAAAAATCAAGTAGGGGATTTTGCACATCAGGGCCTGAAGCTCGGAAATTCTCTGAGCCTAAGTAATGGCCACCAAGAAGAGCGTCTTCCACGAAAGAAATTTCAAATCTGCAGAAGCTGCAGGTTCGAAGGGAGGAAGAGTAAGTTTCTCGAGGACAAAATTCAGGTCCCAAGGGGGAGCAGGAGTACGAATGGGGGGCCTCAGATGGAGAACCCCTCTGAGAAAGGTCTTGGAGACCTCCAGTTGAGCGAAAGCTTTATCTGTGAAGGGGACATGGTAGGCTGAGATTGCCACCATGTGAACCTTCAAGGATGAATGGCTGAGACCCAGATTGAATAAATGACGCAGGTACTCCAGCAGAAAAGCCACTGAATAGAAGAAAGGCTCCACGTTCTTAGAGGCTGCCCAAATAGAGAATCTCTTCCATTTCATGGCATAAGTGGACCTGGTGGATGGCTTTCTAGCCTCCACCAAAATTTCCGCCACTTTTGGAGAGACTCCAAAACGAGACTGGGCTAGGTCTGCAGGAGCCATGCATGGAGTTGAAGGGATTTGAGTCCTGGATGAACCAGGGTCCCCTGGTCCTGGATCAGCAACCCCCGAGACAGAGGAAGAGTAAGAGGAGGATCCTCTGAATATTGTTGTAGAAGAGAGAACCAGATTTTCCTGGGCCAGAAAGGAGCGATCAGAATCATTCTCGCTTCTTCTGTGGTTAGTTTCTGCAATACTCGTGGGATCAGAGGAATTGGGGGAAAAGCATAGACAAATCTGTCCTTCCAGTCTAGAGACAGAGCGTCGTTCCAGAAAGTGCCTCACTCTGGAACGAGCGAGCAAAAGGTGGGAAGTTTTGTGTTTTGGGGGGAAGCAAACGGGTCCACCTGCGGAGTCCCCCAAAGCTGAAAGATGTTGTCTAGTACCCCTTGATCCAGTTTCCACTTGTGAGCTAGGGCAGAGGAGCAGCTGAGCTTGTCTGCCAGAGTGCTGTCGACTCCTGGGACGTGAATCGCCGTTAGGTGAAGGTCGTGCTGTGTCGCCCAATCCCAAACCCTCATTGCCTCCCTGCAAAGAGGGTAGGACCGAGTTCCTCCCCGTTTGTTGATATACCACACTACGCACATGTTGTCCATCTGAACGACTAGGTGGCCAGGAAGAATGTATTGGTGAAGGGCTTGGAGAGCGTACAACACAGCCCGAAGCTCTAACACACTGATGTGGAGAGCCTGTTCCAATTTGGACCAGGAGCCCTGGGTCTGATGAGGTCCTAAATGGGCTCCCCAACCTTCGCCTGACGTGTCTATAGTCAGAGTCTGGGAGGGGGGAGGATGAAAGAAGGGGACCCCCCGAAACAGGTTCTCTCGGACCATCCACCATTGCAAGTCTCGTACCATCGGCGATGAGATCAGGACTAATTGATCTAGGTCATCCGTAAGTTGATCCCATTGAGAGCGAAGAGTCCACTGAGAGATCCTCATGTGGAGTCGAGCCCGGGGGATCGTTGGGATGGCAGCCGCCATAAGCCCCAGAAGACGGAGGACCGATCTCGCTGAGATTCTCCTGCGTTCCAATAGCAGGGAAATCTGGGATTGAAGAGAGGCTGCCCTGTCTGGAGGAAGGAAAGCCTTGTTGACAGTCGTATTGAGGATGGCCTCGATGAACTGTAATCTCTGGGAAGGATCCAGATGAGACTTGGAATGGTTGATGGTAATACCAGGCAGGTAAACACCTGCTGGGTGAGGGAGAGAAAACGCAGGAGTTCCTCCCTGGACGGAGCCGCCAGGAGCCAGTCATCCAGGTAAGGGAACACTTGAACTCCCATTGTACGCAGGTGGGCCGCTACCACATATAGGCATTTGGTAAATACTCGGGGGGCCGAGGATAGACCAAAGGGAAATGCTTTGAATTGGTAGTGGTCCCCCTGAAACGCAAAGTGAAGATACTTGCGGTGAGAAAGGCGAATGGGGATGTGCAGATAGGCATCCTGCATATCCAGGGCACAAAGCCATTGACCCGGCTGAAGAAGGGGAAGAAGGCTCTGCAGAGAGAGCATCCTGAACCTTTTGTATTCGACATAAAGATTCAGGGAACTGAGATCTAGAATTGGTCTGAGATCTCCTGTCTTCTTCGGGACCAGGAAGAAATGGGAATAGTAACCTGTTCCCTGAAGATGCAGGGGGATGGGTTCTATCGCTTGCTTCGAAAGGAGAGCCAAGATTTCTTCTCGGACCAAAGGAAGGTGTTCCCTTGAATAGGTTGACTTCAGAGGTGGGTGGCGGGGTGGTTTCTGAAGAAACTCTATGGAGTGCCCTTCCACTATGAGCTGGAGCACCCAAGAATCCGTAGTTGTCCTCTCTCCCATCCCGGAAGGTGGAGGGAGAACCTCCCTCCTACTGGTTCCTCTGGAAAGTCCAGAGGTGGTGGGAGAGGAAAGGAGTCAGGTGGTGTGGGGCAGCGCCGCAGCCGAAGCACCCGCTGCTTTTTTGGGTGGGGAGGCTTGGCGGCTGTGGGGGCCCGATGTTTGGTGGCCCGCCTTCCCTGTGGTTTCGCTTTTGGCTGAATCCGTCTGCGAAAGGGACGGCGCTGCTGTTGATGGGGATGGTCCATGGAATCCACGGATTTCAGAGCTGTCTCCTTCTCCTGCAAATCGGTGATGATGTCCTTGACATCTCCCCCGAAAAGCACTGACCCCCCGAAAAGGTGCTTCCTGAATAGCGGATTGCACCTCTGGGACCAAACCTGACACGCGGAATCAGGCATGATGCCGTAGTCCCACGGTGAAAGTGGAGCTCCATCCGGCAGTGTCCACTGCATTGTATGTCGTCCGCAAAATGTGGTGATTGGCCGAACGAACAGAACGGACGAGGTCGGCTAACTCCTGTTTGACAAGGGAGTCAGGCAAGGAGTCCAGCTTGGATTCCATCTGGGTAAGGATAGCCTTCTGGTAATCCCCCATGTGGGCGACATAATTCAGGGCCCGAATTCCCAGTGTGGAAGAGGCGTAAATCTTTCTTCTGTACTGGTCCAGAAAGTGAGATTCCTTATCTGGAGGAGACGAGCTCAAATGCTTTGGATGTGCCGACCGGCCATGAGTGGTGCTAATCACGACTGAGTCGGCATGAGGGTGAGAGTCGAGGTAATCTACACCCTCGGGAGCCTGGTATAGCCTGTTAGACTTCCTGGGAAGTGGGGCTAACGCTGACGGTTGTTTCCAAATCGTGGAAACAAGGTGGGCATGAGGCTGTATCCAGGGTGGAACTAGGGTTGGAGCTGTCACGGGCAGGCCCAGATGCTCGGCGAGT
The DNA here is from genome assembly GCA_016271365.2 of Neoceratodus forsteri. Lineage (NCBI taxonomy): Eukaryota > Metazoa > Chordata > Ceratodontiformes > Ceratodontidae > Neoceratodus > Neoceratodus forsteri. The sequence goes on along the minus strand of CM028130.1, from coordinate 1,054,591,617 downwards.
TTAACCCACTGAGGGTCTGGTTCCAAGGAGCGCCACTGGTGAACTTGCTGGATTTTTCTAAGCAACTCCGTGAAGGAAGGGGACTTCGGAGGGGTCCTTGGCCGGGGCTTAGACGGACAGCGGAGCTCGTCGTCTCTCTCGGAGCATCCGTCGGAAGAGTCTGGGGAGTCCGAGAGGGAAGAAGAAGAAGCAGAAGAAGGAAAAGACTCCCTGACACGACTAGGGGGAAGAGCGGGTTCCTTGGGTGGTACCCGGGAACGCGTGTCCTGCCCCTCTTGGGATCCAGAGGGAAGAGCCCTGGAGTCTGGAGGTGGTGAGGGAGTGTGCCGCCTCGGACGTACAGGAGCCGGTGGCGGCACCGTCATCGTAAGGAGGCTCTCTACCTCCTTGGTGAGTTGAGCCATGGCCTCGATCCACCAAGAGGCCAGAGTCTCCTGCAGATCCACCGGTGGCCGTGGGGGCGGTGGAGGTGGAGGAGGAGGGGGAAAGGTGTACGGGTTGTACCCGTAAGCCAAGTATCCAAAACCCAGCTGCGGAAACCCGTGTCGAGTACTGGCGGCGCCGGTAGTATCATGGCCGGGTACTGTGGCGTTGGATACCGCGGTCCCGAGTATGACAGCTGCCGGATAGGACGGGCGGTACCCAGGAGCCGGGGAGCTGCCGGAGCAGATGGCCCGGTCGGCGGCCTCACGGGCAGGTCCACATTAAGGGTCCCGGAGGGCCCGACAGAAGGGGGATATCCCCTGCCGGTGTCGGAGGGACCGGCGTCGGCAGTGCCGGTGTTGGAGGGACCAGCGTTGGAGCTGGCGTCTGGGAGTCCGACGTCAGATCTGGTTCCATCGGAGGAGAGTCTGATGGAGGAGGAAGATCCCCCGCATCGCCCGGGGATGGAGGAGAGAAATCCCCGGGGTCAGGCTGGGGTGACTCAGGCTCCCAGACGGCAGCGAAGGCTGCGGGGAACCGGTACAGCGGACGGGGGATCTGCCGCCGTCTCCATCGCCTGGCGCACGCCGGAGAAGCCGACGTGGCTTATGGGCAAGTTCCCGGGCGGGCGCCTGGAGGAGCCGGGCGTCTGCCTTACGGGATTCTCTCACCAGAGGCGGCCGAGGGGGAGTATCGGTCCGGTCCGGGGGGAAAGTGGTCATGTGCCGCCCCGAAGGGCCGGGCGTCTTATTGACCCTCTCCATGTGGACATTGGAGGAGCCAACGCCTGACTTAGTGGAGCCGGCCAAACCAGGGACGGAGGCCTCCTTTCGTCCGGAGGCGCCCGCAAGGCCTGAGCATAAGCAAGATGGGCGGGCGGGCCGACGCCTCCTCCAAAACCTTGGAGGCTGCCGTCGAATGGTCCCCCGGGGGGGACGTTACCTGGGCCGCGTCTCCGGTGGGAGATGCAGTAGAGGAGGACTTCTCCCAGTGCCTCTCCTTGTCCTTCTTTTTCCGATGTCCCTCGGGGGAAGTGGACGCCTGCCTCAACTTTTTCAACTCTTTCTCCATCGAAGACATCTTTTTCTTGAGGAGATGGGCTTCCAGGGACTGTTGGCGCCATTTACGGGTAGCCGTGTTGAAGTTGAGGCAATGCTGGCACTTGTCGACTGGGTGATCTGGGCCTAGGCAGAAGAGGCACTGGGAATGGCCATCCTTGTGTGGCAGTTGGGCGCCACACGAGTCGCACTTGTTTTTGTGCTCGGAGGGTGTAGGGGACAACATACACTGACGATATACCAGACGCTTGAACAAAAAGAATAACTATTTTTCGGTAAAAAACGACGAAAGACAGGGCCGATGAAGCACGAACTTTACCGCGAGGTGCTGCACGAGCTAACGGCAGGAAAGAACTGGAAGGCGGGCGTCCGGGACCGCCCCTTTATACCGATGTCATATCACGCCGGTCACCTGACATGGGGCGGTCCTCGCCAGGGACTGCTAGCTAGAAATTTTTCAGGTCCTTGCTGCCGCCGGGGCGCTAGTCCTATATGTATCATTTACTGCAAGAGTCCTCTCGAAGTAAGATCTACTGTTATTGGTAAGTAACTTTTCTATTTTCTTTGAGGCTACGAACATACAAAAATGCCAGCAGATTAGGCCATGAGGTTTATCGCATCTGCTCAAGATGCAGCTCACAGCTTGATAACTGAATATGTTTTATGTTTGTTCTTGCTGTACAGTGCCTTGAAATTTTGAAAGGCGCTCAACTAAATAAATTTTATTATTATTATTTTATAACAGCTGCTGCCCCCCCCCCCTTCCATCCTTCCCCTGATTTCCATTCTGAGTTCCCATGGACTCAACCTTCCTACCCATGTATCTATCCCATCCCTTCTTAAAACCTTTCACTGATTCCCTTGATATCAGCTCCTCAGGTAGTGCACTCCAAGGCATCACCGCCCTTTCCATGAAGTAATACTTTCTCAGGTCTCTTCTATACTTCCCACCAACCAGTTTCAGGCTAGGACTCCTTGTGATCCCTTCCCCCTTCAGTCTGAACACCCCCTCTCTGTTTACTCTAATAATACTTTTCAAGTATTTAAAGGTCTCGATCATGTCCCTTCTGTCTTTGAAGAAGTACATGTTTAGCACCCTAACTCTCTCTATATAAGGCTTATCTCCCATTCTGAGGATCATCTTAGGCGCCCTCCTCTGGACCCTGTCCAGGTGTATAATGTTCTTCTTTAAGTAAGGGTGTCAGAACTGAACACAGTACTACAAGTGCGGTGTATACTGTCATAACGGCGACTGAAAGTGAATGACTTGAATATGAGTGACTCACTTTCAGCGCCTGTTATGTGGGCTAACCTGCAAGGGTAGTGACGCAAGAAGAACAGGGCGAACGGAAGAATGGGTTGGAGACCGGAAGAGAAAGGCAGGTATGTAAGGGGTAGTATGGCGGTAGGCTGCCGAGCTGGTGCCATGGTGGAGTGGTGAGGGTGGCTGGCTACAGTTGGGAGGGTGCAGGGTTCTGGGATGGGAGGGACAGTGTTTTGGTGTTTTTTTTTTGTCCAGTAGTTTTTTTTTTTTTTTGAGTTTCTCCCTCCCTGTCATGCACCACCCTGGAGTTAGTAATCCTTTGCAAGGGGGGTGCGGGAGGTGAAACCCACCTCAGAAAGTACAGTTACGTAAGAACTTACCGTAACAGTAGATCTTCGAGAGAGGCTCTTGCAGTAGGTAATTAGAGGCTCTTGCAGTAGGTAATTACATATAGAACTGACCCGGCAGGCATCAGGACCCCACAGAAAAATTTCTAGCTAGCAGTCTCTGGCAGGGGACCGCCCCATGTCAGGTGACTGACGTCATGTGACATCAGCATAAAGGGACAGTCCCCCACACCCGCCTTTCAGATCTTTCCCGCCAAAGGCCAAAAAAAGCAAGACGAGAGAGAGAAGCAGATATTTCCCTTCCTGGAAAAGGAGCTGCAAAAGCTAAGGTAGATGGAGGGCGGGAAGGCTTTACCTACTGCAAGAGCCTCTCTCAAAGATCTACTGTTATGGTAAGTTCTTACGTAACCGCACTATCTTACTTAGAGAGGGCTCTTGCAGTAGGTAATTACATATAGGACTGAATCCCAAGCAGTCTGGAGCAAAGCAAAGCATTCGGGAGGAGGAAAACCAACCAACCAATAGAACCTCCGGCTGTAATGGTCTTAAGAAAGAAGTCCTTGCAGAACAGCCAACCCGAAGCCTACTCTACGGCGAGAGGCAATGTCCAAACTGTAGTGTTTCGTAAAAGTATGGACAGAAGTCCAAGCTGCAGCTGTGCAGATGTCGTCTGCTGCTGACACATTCTTGAAACAAGCTGCAGAGGCAGCTACTCCTCTGGTGGAGTGACCTCTGACCTGACTCGGCAGGGTCTTGTACTGGTCGTAACAGAAAGTGATACAATGAGCCAACCATTTGGATAGGCATTGCTTGGTAATGGCATTGCCCTCTCTTTTGTGAGCAAAAGAGACAAAAAGCTGCTCAGATTTCCTGAGATCCTTAGTCCTAGTGGTGTAGTAGCTCAGAATTCTATGAATATCCAAAGTATGCAAGAAGTACTCCCCTTGATTGGAGTGTTGCGTAAAGTAAACAGGTAGCTCAATGGATTGATTCAGCGTAGATTCTGCAACCACCTTAGGGAGAAACTTAGGGTTGGTGCTCAGAGCCACACGTTCCTTGTAGAAAACCAAGTAAGGGATTTTGCACATCAAGGCATGAAGCTTGGAAATTCAACGAGCTGAAGTAATGGCCACTAGGAAGAGAGTCTTCCAACAGAGGAACTTCAAGTCTGCTGAAGCTGCCAGTTCAAAGGGAGGCAGGGTAAGCTTCTGAAGGACAAAGTTCAGATCCCAAGGAGGAGGAGCAGGAATGCGGATGGGGGGGGGGGTCACAAATGGAGAACCCCTCTAAGGAAAATTCTTACAGACTTCCAACTGCGCGAAACTCCTGTCTCCAAAAGGGACATGGTAGGCCGAGATAGCTGCCATGTGAACCTTCAAAGAGGAATGGCTGAGACCCAGGTCAAAGAGATGACGCATGTAGTCCAGGACTCTCTCGACAGGGCAAGAGAAAGGCTCGAAGTCCTTTGAAGAGGCCCAAATCGAAAACATTTCCACTTCATGGCGTAGGTGGACCTAATGGATGGCTTTCTGGCTTCCACCAAAATGTCTGCGACGAGTGGAGAAATCCCAAACCAGGCTTGAGCTACATTTGCAGGAGCCACGCATGCAACCAAAGGGATTTGAGACCTGGATGAACAAGGGTTCCCTGATCATGGGTCAGCAAGTGGTGTGACAGAGGAAGAGGAAGCGGAGGCTCCTCTGAAAGCTGTTGAAGAAGAGAGAACCAAACTTGCCTGGGCCAGAATGGAGCAATGAGGATCATCCAGGCTCCATCTGTATGGAGTTTGTGTAAGACCCTCAGAATTAAGGGAATTGGAGGGAAGACAGACGAATCTGTCCTTCCAGTCGAGAGACAGAGCGTCCCGCCAGAAAATGCCTCGCCCTGGAGCGAGCGAGCAGAAGGCGGGAAGTTTTGCATTTTGAGAAGATGCGAACAGGTCTACCTGAGGGGTTCTCCAGAGTAGGAAGATGTTGTCTACTACCTCTTGATCCAGTTCCCATTCGTGGCCTTGGGCTGAAGACCAACTGAGGTGGTCTGCCAGCATGTTTTCTACTCCCGGAACATGAACTGCCATCAGGTGAAGGTTGTGCTGAACAGCTCAACTCCAAACTCTCATTGCTTCTCTGCACAGAGGGTAGGAATGAGTTTCCCCCTACTTGTTGATGTACCAGACTACGCACATGTTGGCCGTCTGGACAGTTAAGTGACCGGGAAGAGTGCAAGAGTGCAGAGCCTGGAGAGCATACAAGATGGCGCTGAGCTCGAGCACATTTATATGAAGAGTCTGCTCGAGTCTGGACCAGGAGCCCTGAGTCCTGTGAGACCCTAGACGAGCTCCCCAGCCCTCTCCTGAGGCATCAGTTGTCAATGTTTGGGAAGGGGTTTGATATAAAAGGGAACTCCCCGGCAAAGGTTCTCTTGCACCATCCACCACTGCAAGTCCCTGACCATGGAGTCGGAGACCAGAACTTCCTGGTCGTCCGATGTCTGGTCCCACTGAGACCGAAGCGTCCATTGAGAGATCCTCATATGGAGCCAAGTGAGAGGGACTGTTGGAATAGCAGCCACCATGAGCCTGAGGAGGAGAAGGACTGACCTGGCACTGACCCTTCTGTGAATGGACAACAGACTTGCTTGAGCCTGGAGGATGTCCACCCTGTCCGGAGGCCGAAAGGCCTTGCTGATGTTCGTGTCCAGGATTGCCCCGATGAACTGGAGTCTTTGGCAAGGAACCAGATGGGACTTGGCCTGGTTGATGGTAATACCCAAGCTGGTAAAAACCTGCAGGGTAAGGGAAAGAGAGTGTAGGAGCTCCTCCCTGGACGGGGCCGCCAGAAGCCAGTCATCCAGGTACGGTAAAACCTGCACTCCCTGGGTACACAGGTGGGCTGCTACCACTGAAAGCCATTTGGTAATTACTTGGGGAGCCGAGGAAAGACCAAATGGGAGGGCCCTAAATTGGTAGTGGTCCCCCTGGAATGAAAACCGAAGGAATTTGCGGTGGGAAGGGCGGATGAGGATGTGCAGGTAGGCATCCTGCATATCCAAAGCACACAGCCACTGTCCCTGCCGAAGAAGTGGTAGAAGGCTCTGCAGAGAGTGCATTCTGAAGCGTTTGTACTCCATGAACATGTTCAGGGAGCTGAGGTCTAGAATAGGCCTCATGTCTTCCGTTTTCTTTGGAACTAGGAAGAAATGGGAATAGTAATCAGTCCCACAAAGGTGGGTGGGGACATGTTCTATCGGCGCCTTGTGAGAAGAGAGAAATTTCTTCTAGGACCAGAGGAAGATGTTCGGGAGTAAGGCGACTTTTGGGGGTTCTGGGTGATTTCTGAAGAAACTCGACTGAGTGTCCTGCTGCTGTCAGTTGGAGCACCCAAGCATCCGATGTAATCCTCTCCCAACCCGGTAGATGGAAGGAGAACCTCCTCCTACTGGTTCCTTTGGGGGTCCAGAGGCTGTGGGAGAGGAAAGGAGTCAGGAGGTGTGGGGCAAGAAGCTCCCGTAGCTTTTTGGGTGGGGGGCTTGGCTGCTGGAGGGCCCGCCGTTTGTTGGCCGCTTGTCCTGTGGTTTAGCTTTAGGCTGAGAACGTCTGCAAAAAGGGCGACGCTGTCCCTGAGGGGGATTGTAAAAAGAGTCAATGGACATGAGTGCATTGCCCTTCTCTTGCAGGTCGGTGATGATGTCCTTGACATCCTCACCAAACAGCACCGAACCCCTGAAGGAGGGCGCATCCTGAAAAGCGGATTGCACTTCAGGGGCCAATCCTGACACCCGGAGTCAGGCATGACGCTGAAGACCTATGGTGAAAGCCGAACTCCTATCAGCTGCGTCCACTGCGTCGTAGATGGTACGAAGCATGTGCCGACTGGCCAAATGCGCAGACCGGACGAGATCAGCCACTTCCTGCTTGGTCTGAGACTCAGGAAGGGAGTCCAATTTGGATTGCACCTGACTCAGGATCATCTTCTGGTAATCCCCCATATGTGTGACATAATTCAGGGCCCTAATTTTCAGGGTGGAAGAAGCATACACCTTCTTCCCATACTGGTCCAGAAGACGAGATTCCTTGTCGGGTGGAGACGAGCTGAGATGCTTTGGATTTGCCGACCGGCCGTGAGCAGTGCTAATCACGACCAAATTGGCCTTGGGGTGTGTATTCATGGAATCCACACCCTCGGGAGCCTGGTATACCCGATCCACCTTCCTCGGAAGGGGGGCTAACGTGGATGGTTGCTTCCAAATAGTGGAGACAAGGTCTGTGTGAGGCTCAATCCAGGGTGGAATCAATGTCGGAACAGTTTCGGGCAGATCCAGATGAGCAGCGAGTTTCTTCCGCTGTGGATCTGGCTCCAGAGATTGCCACTGGTGGACCTTCTGGATCTTTCTCAGTAACTCCAGAAAGGAAGAATCTTCCGGAGGGGACTTTGGAGGAGTCCTTGACCTGGGACGGTCAGAGTACGTGGCTCGTCATCAGGATTGGAGCACCCCCCTGCCCGAGTCTGAGTCAGAAGTCTCCGAAGAAGGGGAGGAAGACTCCTCCCGACGCGGGGGAGAAACGGTCCCCTTGGGAAGATCTCAGGAAAGCATATCCTCCCCACCCCTGGTGCCAGAGGGTTCGCCTCTGGTGTCAGACAAGGGGGAGGGAGTCCCACGTCTCCAGCGCAGGGGATCCTGTGCAGGGTCCAGTGCTGGTAGATGGCTCTCCACATCTCTGGTGAGCTGAGCCTTGGCCTCAGTCCACCAGGCAGCCAGAGTCTCCTTCAGATCCAGCGGTGGAGGAGGGGAATATGGATAGTGAGGGTATCCGTAATGCAAATATCCATAACCCGACAGCAGGAAGCCCGGTGTCGGGTATTGAGGCGTCGGGTACTGCGGCATCGGATACTGCAGTCCCAGGTAGGACGACGCCATATTAAGTGGGGTCGGATACCCAGGAACCAGGGGCTCTGACAGAGCAGACGGCCCTAGAAGAGGCCCTGCAGGTGGGCCAGGTAAAGGTGGCCCCATGGGCGTTGGGCCTGGTGTTGGAACGGCGTCCAGCAAAGGGATGTGGTCCAGCGTTGGGTAGGCCAGCGTCCGAGGGTCCGGCATCAGTGGATGCGGCCCTACAGGAGGGAGACCTGACGTCAGCGTCCCTAAGTCCTCCATATCGCTGGGGGATGGAGGATTGAAATCCTCAGGGTCTAGCAGAGGAGACGCTGGAACCTCGGTCTGCAGTGACAAGCACTGCGGCGAGCCTGGGACATCGGACTTATCCAAAGGGTCCGACGTAGGCTCCCTCTCTGTGCGTTCGTCAGAGGGGCCAACGTCCGCCTTACCAGCGGGATCCGGGTGGGCATCAGAGAGCCAGCATCCGACTTCTCGATTCTACACCTGACGAAGGTACGGCGTAGGAAGCGACCTTGGCGGTATCACGAGACCCGTGAAGCTCCGCCCAAAGGGCGGTGTTTTATCGGCTAGCCGGACGTCGGTAGCACGGCGTCCAACTTACCGGACCCGTCGACCAGGAGGGCATGGCAGCGTGTCTTCCAGAAGCGGCTGCCTCCTTTGTCCCGGAGGCACCTGAGGGGCCCGAGCATGAGCCCGCCAGGAGGGGCGAGCGCCATCTTGGACACCGCCAAGATGGCGGTTGAGAATCCGGTCACAGAGGGGCGTTACCTGTAGAGCAGCGATTCCGACAGGAGTCGCTGAGGCCATGGAGGTGGAGTCCCGGTCCTTCTCTTTCTTTTTTCGGTGTCCCTCAGGAGAAGTGGAGGCCTGCCTAAGCTTCTTCAGCTCCTTCTCCATGGAGGCCATTTTCTTCGTCAAAATGTGGGCCTCCAGAGACTGCTGCCTCCATTTACGGGTGGCGGCGCTGAATTGCTGGCACTTCTCCATGGGGTGTTCCGGGCCCAGGCAAAAAGGCACAGAGAATGACCATCACTTATGCGGTAACTGGGATCTTCTGCAGTAATCGCACTTGTTCTTATGCGAATCGGAGGGCGTCGGGGACGACATCCACGGCCGTTAAAATAGGAGAAATGAGAAAAACTTGGTAAAACAGACTGACGAAAGACTGACATGAAGGAACTTTACCGCGAGGCACTTTCACAAGTCGACGGTGGGAAAGAACTGGAAGGCGGGCGTGAAATTACCTACTGCAAGAGCCCTCTCGAAGTAAGATCAACCTTTTCCATGTTCGCCGTGTTCTCAGTTGGAATGTACAACACCTTTTTGTTTTTTCAGCGATGTATACTCACCGTAATGGCCGTTAAGACATAAAACCCAAGTGCGGCCTCACCAAGGATTTCTACAGTGACAGAATTACCTCCTCCCTTCTCGAACTGATCCCCCTAGCAATGAACCCCAGCATTCTGTTTGCTTTAGCTGCTGCTTTCCTGCATTGTCCTGAGCGATTCATTTTACCAGTGATCACTACTCCCAGATCTTTTTCTTCCTTCGAGACTGTTAACCATACCCCCCCCAATTTGTAGCTGTACCTCGAATTCTTATCTCCCAAGTGAAGTACACTGCATTTCTAACGTTAAACACCAGCTGCTATGTGACTGACCACTGTTCTAGTGTTTCTAGGTCTTCCTGTAGAGTCCTCCTTCCCTCCTCACTGCCCACCTCCGCACCTAGTTTGGAGTCGTCAGCAAACAGGCTCATATTACTCCTAACTCCCACCGCAATGTCTGAAATGAAAGCATTAAATAACAATGGACCCAGGAATTAAACTTGAGGGACCCTGCTTATGACACTTCTGGGTGTCGATAGCTCCTCCCACCTATTGCTTAGCCAGTTCCCAATTCAACTTACCAATCTTTCCCCCACTCCCACATCACTCAGCTTGCTCAGCGGTCTCCCATGTGGCACCAAGTCAAATGCCTTACTGAAGTCTAGATATAAAACAGCAAGTGGCCTACTACCATCCAGAGATCTTGTCACCTAATCAAAAAATTCAACCAGGTTAATCTGACAAGATCTCCCATTCGCAAAACCGTGTTGCCTGATATCCTGAAGTCCACATACCTCCAAGAACTTCACCAGCCTTTCCTTCAATATACTTTCCAATAGTTTCCCCACTATGGACGTCAGGTTGATTGGTCAATAGTTTCTCAGCTTGTCACTTGACCCGCTCTTTTTTTGGGGGGGAAGCGCCTGGCCCCTTATTCCTCCCTTCGGAGGTCTGCCCGTGTCCTGTCTACGTCTCCCCCCATGCCCAGGCTTATCCCCTGGGTGGGACTGGGGGTCCTCAAAAAAAAAAAAAAAAAACTTGCCCCGCTCTTATGGAGGGGCACTATGTACGCCATTCTCCAGTCCAATGGTACACTCCAGTTTGGAGGGAGAAGCTGAATAACTCTGTCAGCGGTGCTGTCAGGATATCCGCCAACTCTTTTAGGACTCTAGGGTGGATCCCATCCAGACCGGGGGCCTTGTCTGTTCTTAATGACCTAAGGCCCTCCCACACTCTCTCCAATGTTATCTCATCACATTTTAGTGACCCCCCTCACCACCCTTTACCTTAACACTCCCCTGTGGAATTGGACCATCCATGTCCCTCATAAAGACAGAGCAGAAGTGCTCGTTTAGTGCCTCAGCCTGCTCCACTCCCTCTTCTGCCCACCTATCCTCCTTTTTTAACCTGGTGATCTGCCCCCTACACTTCCTCTTCTCCCTGATATATCTAAAAAAGTCCTTCTCCCCCTCCCTGATCCCCTGTGCCAACATTAGCTCGTTGGTTGCTTTGGCTGCCCTTACCACCCTACTCGCCTCCTTTTATTTCATATAGTACTCTTCCCTGTCCTTCTCCTTACGGGTTTTCTTGTACTTTTGGTAGGCTAGCCTTTTCTCCCTTACCCTCTCCTGCACATCCCTAGTCCACCAGCAGGGTTTCCTTGAACTCACTTTCCTGCACTGGGACTTGGTGCAGGTTTTACTGGCCTCCAACAGGCCCAATTTCAAAATTTCACAACTGCGACCTGTGTCCATGTCCGCACACATACTTCCTCTAAGTGACTTACCAGAATGGCTGCCATCCTCCCGAAATCTGCCCCCTTGAAATTCACTACCATCGAATTAGTGTGATTTCCTTCCCTCCCCAGGACCAGGGAGAACCATACTGTCAAGTGATCACTCCCAACAAGCAGGTCCTCTACTACAACATTCTTTACCTGCTCACCGTCTGCCAGAACCAAATCCAAGATGCTTCCTTCTCTGGTTGGCTCCATCACCAGTTGTGACAGGAATACATCTTTAAAAACTTGTTGCTAATCAATTTGATGAATATTTGGAAAAATATGACGTTATGGCCTCACAACAGCATAGCTTTCGAAAGGGTCTTGCGAATGAGACTGCCTTGGTCAGGTTCACAAACTCCACCCTATTGGGATTTGATAAAGGTCCAATGACTGGGGTGGTTTTCATGGACCTGACTAAGGCATTCGATTTCACTGAAAATGATCTACTAGTGGAGAAATTGGCGCAACTTGGCTTTTCTTCATCGGTCGTAGGTTGGTGCAGATTACTTGTCTACTCATACAAAGTTTGTTGTTATTGGTTCCACAGCTTCTTCTGTAAATTTTGGTGTACCCCATGGCTCAATTTTGGGCCCATTATTGTTTAGTTTGTTTATAAATCAATTGCCCTCTATTTGTAAATCCTGTGAAAGTCTATTGTATGCTGATGACCTGGTTTTGTTTTATCAGTCTAACTCTATTTTGAAGTTATCTTCTGTTGCTGAGAGAGAATTCGCTGTGATCAGCAACTGGTTTGCTGAGAATGGCCTGACTTTGAATATATATAAAAAATTAAAAAAAAGTCAATGCTTTTCGGTACATCTCACATGTTAGAAGCTAATCCCAAGTTTCTGATTCGTGATGCAATAGGTGTTTTGTTAGATCAGGTATTTGAATTGAAATACTTGGGTTTTTACTTGATCCTTGCCTAACTTTCTCCTTACAGGTCAAGGCTACCTGTCGTACTATAAATCAAAAAAATTGGGCTTACTCTATAAGGTTAAATACTATTTTTCATCTCATGTTCGAAGGACTATTGCCCATGGATCTTTGATGCCTCATTTTGATTACTGTGCTAGTATGTATTTTAACCTTGGGCTGAGCGAACTTAATACTCTAACAGTAGCTTACAATAGCATTTGTCGGTTTGTTCTAGGTTCTCCATTTCATACTCACCATTGCTTGTTATATTCACAGTTGGATTGGTTATCTCCTAAATCTAAACGTGCTTACTTCTTTGGGTGGCAAATTTTTAAATCCATTTTTTTCAACTTCAAAATTTCCTTTAGCTGATTTGGTATCCATTTGTCACTGTTCTGTTTTTTTACGCTCTTCTCAAGGTACACGTTTATAAACTGTTGTATACAAGACTGAGGCAAGTTCAAGATCATTCTCAGTATCAGCACCTTTGTTCTGAAATAATTTACCTGATATTGCAAAATGTTAAAGTTAACTTCAGGCAATATTTAATGTCTATGGATAATTGTCATTGTTTTTTGTAAGCTGTTAAGTTATGTCCTGTTCTTTTGTTACTGTATGTATTTTTGTCAGGCTGGGCCTGACAATCGACTTGTTCCAGTGTCCTATCTCGGTTAACAAAATAAAAATGAAAATGTGTCCAGAATCCGTTGTTCTTTACCATTGATGTCATAGTGCACCAATCCACTGCAGGCAGGTTGAAGTCCCCCACCACCAGCGTTCTACCTCACCATCTTCCACAGTGATTTATTAGGTTTGCCACCATTTCCCTGTCCTATTCCTCAGTTTGTGTTGGTGGTCTGTAAACTACCTCTAGATTGACCATCCTGCCCTTAGCATCCTCTAAGGTGATCCACAGCATTTCCACGTTCCCGTCCTCACCTTCCTCTATATGACACACATTCCCCTCCCTCACAAATAGCGCTACCCTCCTCCCCTGCCAATTATCCTGTCCCTACTAAACATTTTGTATCCTGTGATTATCAAGTCCCAGTCATGATACTGGGTGGCCCAAGTTTCTGTAACTGCAGCCACATCAACCCCCCCCCCCAATCATTGCCTGTAACTCGGGTATCTTGTTTCCCAAGCTCCTTGCATTGGCTGAGACCACATTTCAACCATCCCCCCTACTCTCCCCAGCCTCCCCTTCACCCATGACTTTGCCCTTCTGTGAGTACATCCCATTGATCAATTTTAAAGTTGGGTGTAGAGGCGCAGGCCCTCCCAATCTCTGGGATCTTGTCTGCCCCGCTAGACTAAGCCCCCCCACTACCAGTTTAAATCATAATTTATAGCCGCAAACTCCCCCATCTTATTTTTAAAACTCTTTTCCCCTCCATACTCAGATGCAGCCTGTCCTTGGTGAACAGCTCCTTATTGTCCTATGTATCTCCCCAGCCACCCACCAACCCAAACCCAATATCCAGACACCATTTTTCCACCACTCATTGACGTCCCTAATCCTCAGCTTTCTGTCCATGCTTGCTCTTGGCACTGGCAATACTTCTGAGAATGCAAGAGTGTTCCCCTCAATCTGGCATATTCTGGCTAATTCTCTAAATCTTGCTTGACTGCCAGCACACTGTTACCATTCAAATAGTTTGTTCTGTGGTGCACCACTAAGTGGGGTGTCCCCCCTCGCCTTCCTCACTGTACAGTGTACTAAGTGCTTTGCTCTGTGTGCTGTCATGCCTGGCATGAACTCAACCCAGATAGAGCTACTCCCCCTTCCACATTTTCCCCCCATTTGATACCACTGATTATGGAATCTCCCAATATGATAACCCACCTGCTTTCTTCCTGACCGTCCCAGTGGCTACCCCCCACCGCTCCTTGGACTGCTCGCCTCTCTCCCCCTTAACTTCTTCAGGCACAGGTACCAACTCTGCTTCTCTTCCTCTTATACGATTTCCGTCCTCATTGAAGAGATAAATTTTAACTCCTCATTACTCTTATTTCCACTACTTCCCGAGTGAACCTATATGACCCCAACCGTTTCCACCCCCACTCATAATGTCACTCCCCCAGTTTCCCCTGACTTACCTCATCCTATCCACTCGTATCCCTCCCCCTTCTCTTCTTCACCTCCTCTACCTGACAACCCTCACCTATTTCTCCTCCCGTGGTCCCCAGTTTAGCTTTCTTAGCATTCCCAATATCCCCACTCACTTTCCCAATTCCCTCAAGTACTTCCTTTTCCCCCTTCTCCAAGTCCCTCTCTCTCCTTCCCCCACAATTAATATCCTCTATGCTACCTATCTCCTCCTGCTTACCCATGTTCGCCCCGTTAATTAGAGGAGTATACCTATTTGTCAAGTTATCCCTTCCTTTATTTACCAACTTGTTACCCACATTAGCCTTGCTATTTCCACTACTAGTTTCCCCCGAGTAGCAATCCTCTTCCCCCCGACTTACAAACTTCATTTACAAACTTATTTCCCACAATAGCCCTTCCATGTCCATTACTCGTTTCTCCCTGTGCAGCATGCCCCTTCACCCCCCCTTGACCTACCCACCACCTGCCATCCACCTTTCCTACAGCAGCCTGTTCTATCCCCCCCCTTGTAGTTACCCCTGAATAACCCTCATTGTTCCAAGCCATCCTGCTCCATCCATTGTTGGTTCTGGTGTAGTTTCCCCCAAACCCTGCCTCTTTACTACTATCCTTAGGCTAAAAATTTCTGATTCCTGATGCCTCAACCTCTTGTAATGTCCCAAAGTTGGAGGCACTATAGAAAAAGAGACGCAATAAAAGAATAAAGGTTTACAGGTGCCCAGGGTGCCCTGTTGTTGTGTAGGCTAGCAGGGAGCAACAAAAAGGGGCCCCGCATAAGTTAGTTTCCCCTCATTATAAATGGGAAAATACTGGTAAAAGAAAGAGAAAGTGCCCAGTACACATTACACTGTAGTAAAATAGACTTTTGTATGCTGCAACAAGTAACAATGGTCTGGATGGAATGTTGTGCTGAGTTGCTCGTGCACAGCACTCCACTCTAGCCATTCTGGAATGAGAAGGTTTAGTTTTACAATTATGCAGTCAGTCGGTAGTTCCTAGGCAGCTGTTGAGGAGAGAGGACGCGGCAAGTCAAGGGGACGAGAAAAAGGGCTTACCGTTGGTTGAAGCTGTTCCCGAGGACTTGCCTGTGTGCCTGCTCTGCCTCCAGTGCCAGAAGATCCACCTGATGTTGTGTGACGTGGTCGGTGGTGCCATCGGGCACCACGAAGAAAGAAAACCCTCCGGTTCGGCCGTTTTGGGCTAAGAGCCACGTTTTGTTTATTTTGTTAACTAAATTAAAGTTTCTTTGTCCCACATCGATGGTTAGCAAGGACCGCATCACAGGTTCAACTGGCGGCCTTCCAGAGGCCCCCTGATGTCTGTCGCATTGCCAGAATTATGCCCTCCCACTGTCAGAATACCTCCCGCCTCCTGATTCTCGCTGCAGAGCCCAAAAGAGTGTTGAGTCAGCGGCAGCACTCAATCTGTGCTGTCTGCCCCAAAAGAAACTAGGACTGTGTTTGTTTAAATAATTCAGTAGCGCCAGGAGCAACAGAGTCGGCTGAGCACCGATTCAGTAATGGGTGGAGCTAGCGACGCCCACGGGGAGGAGGCAGCAAGTAAGGCTCCACATAAAGCTTATAAATATTCATGGGGAGGCTGTACAGCGGGCGGGTTTAAAGGGGACAGAGCGACAGCAGGCTGGGATAAAGCCTGAAGGATTTAAAGAAGTATAGCCCTGAGTGTTAAAAGGGGCTCTGCATAAAGGGCCATAAGTTACAAGGGGCCCAGTTACTAACTGCCCAAAGGTCTTAAGGGGACTCTGCCAATAAAAGGCCCAGTGTAACTAGGGCAGCCAGGCCCACTGGTAAATAGGCATCCAGACCCAGTGGAAATAGGGCAACCAAGCCCAGTGGAAATAGGGCAGCCAGGCCCAGTGTATTTAGGGCAACCAGGCCCAGCAGTAATTAGGACAGCCTAGCCCAGTGTATTAGGGCAACCAGGCCCAGCAATAATTAGGGCAGCAGGCCCAGTGGTAATTAGTGCATCCAGGCTCAGTATCTGGAGTATTTATATTAAAGTGCCCAGGGGTAGCCAGATCCTAATAAAGACAGACCTCAAGAGGGAAAAGGGTCCAACCGAGGGGTGCTTAGCACATAACTTACTATAAAGTGACTGCCAGCCAATGCACTGTTTCTACAAAATGTTTATTCTTCAAGCATCCAAAGTGTTGTGTTGATTGCAAAAAGCACTGAGACTGTATTGTGACACATTAGGATTGTGGTTATTTGCCCCTGCAAGTGAACAACTGCCTCGGAGAGCTGCAATTTGCCCCTGCTCCAGGCAGATTGCCCCTGCAAGTGAAGAATTGCCCCAGATTGTTGCAATTTGCCCCTGCTCCAGGCAGACTGCCCCTACACGTGAACAATTGCCCCAGACTGTAGCAATTTGCCCCTGCTGCAGGCAAATTGTCCTGGCAACTAGTAAATTCCAGTGTACTGTGCTAGTAGAAGTACCAGTGTGCAGTATGAAGTCGGTGGACTCAGTCTTCAGCCGCCATCAACTCTTCACCTCAGTAGCCTTCAGCCAGCAGAGAACTTCAGCATCTTCTTGCCCTATTGTCTGCCGTAAGCCAAAATCGACATCTCTTGGAGAGTCTTGGCCGCTGGTTCCTGGTCAGCTTGGACGTGAGATGACTGGAAGAAGCCTCGTCCGTCACTCTGAGACGCCCACCGAAAGTCGAGTCCATCGTGGCCAATGTGTGTTCTCGTCCGCCGGTTTCTTATTTTGTTCTGAATCTTGTGGAATCCAGATCTTCATCTTCCAACTTTTCTTCCTGCCTGTTCCGTCCTGCATAGCATGTGCAATCTTCTGGGATACAGCTCAAGTTTGGTGGTCCTCCAAGTGGAACCGTCACCAAAGCAGCTCAGTAGTTGGCGTCTTCAACCTTGGCAATCCTCTGTGTGGATTCTTCGCTAAGGCCTGTGCTTCGTCTTTGGCAGCCCTGTTCGAGGGTTGGTGCCAGGAAAACCGCAGCAGTTTCTTCTTCGTCCTTGGCAGCCCTGGTCAAGGGTTGGTGCCAGGGAGACAGCAGCAGATTCTTCTCTTGTGGCAATCCTGCAGGTGGATTAATTGCCACGTTCTGTGTTCTTCATCCTTGGCAGCCCTGGTCAAGGGTTTGCACCAGGGAAGAGCTTAGCCCAGTTCAGTCAGTTTGTGCCCTGATATTCCAGCAACTCTGGAGAGTGAGTTGACCGAAGACTAAGGTCTGTTTATAAATCTCTCCATTTCCCTTGCAACCTCTCATAGGTTCCACTGGTAACTTGGCGCCAAGCAGAATTTCCCTTTTCCCTTTACTCCTACTCCTCAGCTGTGCATGAAGACGGAAGATCTGAATCCTACAGACTTTTTGGAGTGTTATACTTTCTGGTGGTTATTGTACACTGTATGCTTCTTGTATATTGTGATAAAGTAATATAAGTTTATATCTCCTTGGTGGGTAGGCCTTATAGCAAAATATCAGAGTCGTACAGTATTATAAAGTGGCCTTAAGCCAAGTTGCACCTGTAGAGTAGTAAGGAAAGCAGAGTGTTATTTACTGCTTCTATGGTTTGGTCCCCTTTCTTCCCTTGTGACCGTATCTACCTTCCCTGTATAGGAAAAAAGCCAGACAGGCATCAAACTTCCAGATTTTCTCTTGCCTCTCCTTAACGGGTGTTTCCTTTCACCCAATCTTATTCAAACCACAGCACTGTCTCGCCAGTCCACCTGATTGAGGTGATGCTGGATGCGCAGCTGGGGCAGGCAATCTTCGTGGTCAGTACCCAGTTGATAAGATCACCACACTTATATATACTGGTCAACCCCCCCATTCTCCACAATGTGTCCATGTACACAGATGTACCACATCCGTTACACCCCACTATTCTACTAGGTCTCATGTTCCCCCTCTGCCCGCACACCTGCCACTCCCCACACTCCATTTCTGTCCTGATATCCCATCTCCGAATGGTAGCTTGCCTTTACAGGTCCCTCAACAGTGATCCATAGGCCCATAGACCTTTATACAGCAGAGTGGGAGTTACAAACCGCCCCCCCTTCTATCTATGATTCATACCTTTACCTTGAGTTATTTGATATTTCTCCAGATCATGTACTAGTAAAGTTAGCTCACTATGTGTTACTTGAAGCCCTCTTATTGTCTCTCTATTTCCGCTTTACCTAATTCAGTCCAGGGTTGAACAATGACCCCCCCCCCACACATTTCCACAGCATTCCTTGATTTTACTACAATTTAATAAATCATTTTTCTCCCAGTTGAGAGCAATATCTGCGCAAACACTCAGACCCACTTATATATATAGAACTTAACTATATTTTTAACAGTTACACTCCCAGCTGAGAACCTTAGCTCCACAAGCACGCAGGCACTCCTAAGGCTGCTGTATGATTTTTAAACAAGTAGTCAATGTCCACTTAACCAGGACCTAACAAATTTACTCCCACGTTAAAATCTAACCTGTAAAATCCCTCACTCCTAAAAACTGCTATATGGTATTTTCAACAGCCCCTTTCAACTAACGAATTTTCCTTGACTATTTCTGGCGTGCAGCCAAATCATGTAACAGCAGCTTTAGACACCATATGCATAGCTTGGGGCCCACCTTTAACTATAATTATACCTATACCAAATTTAATTTAATGCTACCTGTTATATTTTTGCACAAAGTTTTTCAATATAAGTTGAATCTAAACGTATATTGACCCCCGTACAAAGGTGTATACTATAACAGACAATCGTTCAAAACAAGTTTACTCCCATTAATCCAATCCCAATAAACATTTGTGAGCATACATATTATTATTTATTTATTTTATTTATTTGGTTTTGTTTACGGGTAAGTACACTAGACAACAATGTTGTCTATATTCAAACACGACCGGGAGAGTACGAACAGGGAGACCAGAGTCAACATTAAAGAGTATTTCATGACGCAGCAGGAGGTGAGAACAAACATTTGAACAGTATACAGCCAGGTACAGTCATTATCAGTAATGACAAAGAGAAACAGATAACATTACATTAATTATTTTCATCTGATGATACATCAATGACTAAATTGAAGCGACAAACAGCAAACAAAACTTAAATGAAGTAGCATTATAACAATAGGATTTCTGCTGGATGTGGAAACTTTCAGATTTTGGAGACCAGTAGGAAATCAGTAAGTGCCATAGGGAGGAAAATGCTAGGAGAGAAGCTCAAGTTATAGCACAAGAGCAGCAGTCAGTTCTAATAAGTGTGCCCAAAGACTCAGTTTAAAGGCCTTGTGGGATTTGGAGAGTTTGATGTGGGAGGAATGGAGTTCCAGAAGCAGGGGGCAGATATGGCAAAGGATCGTTCTCCTTTTTGTGTGAGATATCTGTGAATTTCAAGTTGGGTTTGAGCAGATGCCCTGAGGATGTATGCTTGGGAGGGCTGAGTTAATAGTTTGGCAAGGTATTTAGGGGAACCCCGTTCTGATCATATTATCAATTGTACAGCCTGCAGAACAGTGTCTGAGCGAGTCTGGGGAGAGCCAATTTAGTTTTGAGTAGAGCAGGCAATGATGGGTAAGTCTGTGAGCAGAGAGAGCAAATCTGCATATACTGTTATAGTAGGTGCTCCATTTCTGGAATGCTCCTTTGCTAGTTTTAAGGTAAACCTGAGAGCAATATGTTAGAGCAGGGAGAAGAAATCCTTGTGCAATAGCAAGCCGGGCAGCATCATTGAGGGAGGACCTAATTTTAAAGGCAAGACCAAGTTTTGAGTAAACTGTCTTACATGTAGCCGCAATGTGGAGGTTAAAGTCAAGAGATGGGTCAAGAGTGACTCCTAGATACCTGAAGGAGGTAACAAAATCAAGAGGGGCGTCATCTAGAGAATGTATCAATAAGTCTGGAGTAAGAGATCTGATTCTTGATGGGGGGCCAAAAAGCATAGTTACAGTTTTCTTAGCATTCATTAGGAGCCTGTTCTGTAGTAACCACTCCTGCAAGCAGTTGAAGTCTGCTTGAAGATGTGCTCTACTGATAAGGATCTTTACCACTGGAGAGAAGCACCAAGTCATCGGCATAAAGGATTAACGAGGAGGAGCAGGGAAGGGAGGGCAAGTTGTTAATGAAAAGGGAAAAGTAGTGGGCCAAGAATAGATCCTTGGGGACTCCAACAGAGGTAGGGAAAGATTTGAGACGGTGGATTAAATTTGGACAAATTGCAACCCTCCTGAGAGGTAGCTATCGAACCAGGAGATGGATCTACAGGTCAAAGCCAAGGGATAGTTTGGAAAGTAGCAGAGAGTGATTCACAAGGTCAAATGCCTTTTGTGAGATCGATAAATATAGCCCCAGTGAGCAGGCTCTTATTCATCGCTGTAAGGACTGCATTTGTCAGCTGAGTAGAGCAGTTGTGGTGCTGTGTCCTGTTGGAATCCGTGCTGGGTAGGGATATAAGGTTGTTAAGGTGCAGGTAATTTGTGACCGAGTAGCGATGGCCTTCTAGAAGTTTATTTAGGTAGAGAGAATGGCGATTGGTCTATAGTTTGACATATTTTGGTATCCCTTTTTTGTGAACAGGGACAACGACGGGTTTTCCACAATTTTGGTACCGTTTGGGTTATTATGGAAAGATTAAAAGATTCTTGCAATAGGAACAGCAGGGCAGGGCTGCCTGCTTCAAGAAGCTTAGCAGTAGCCCATCCGGTCAGCAGATCCATAGGTGGATACTGATTTGAGGAGATACAGCACTTCGGTGGAGGAGACTAATGTGAGACGAAAAGGGGTTTCATGTGAAAGTTGCACCTCAGGAGGAGGTGAAAGAGGTTGGTTGAATTTCTCAGTGTATTCGGAGAGATCCGAGAATTGTGCATTAAGAGCATTAGCAATAGTAGGTAACTTGTTACAGTTTGTGTCATTCAGTGTCATGTTGGTAATGGCCGTCTTGGGCCTTTGCCCAATGAAATTTTTGATGTGGTTCCAAAAACCCCTGGTATCACCCGCTGAAGACTGGAGAAGCTTAAGGCAGTAGCTCCTTTTAGCCTTCCGAATATCTTTTTTGCAGGCATTTCTCAGTTGTTTATAGTTAACCCAGTCTTCTCATTGTTGGGACTTCTTTGCCAAGGTCCAGGCCTTGTCTCTTTTATCATGGCTCAAGGAGGTCTTTTTAAGCCATTTATTAGGGGAGCCCCTAAGACGCCTTTTTTCAGAGGGATTGCAGATCCTGAAGGGCCAGAAGCTGAGACATCAGGTATTCAAGTGCTGTGTTTACATCATCAGTGTGATAGATGGGAGACCAGTCTATATTATTAATATCCTCGAAGTGCAGTTCGGTTTAGTTGGCAAAATCCGAAATTGAATGATTCTTGGGGCGTGTTAAGGCAGTGGCCATTCCAGATACAGAGACGTAGGCAGGTGATCACTAATAGAATCCGAAAAGATCCCTGCAGCAATTATGCTATTTGCTCTATTTGTAGCCATCCAGTCCAGGAGAGATTGGCGCTCCGAGTTGGAAGAGATGCGTGTGGGGCTAGAGATAAGTTGAGCGAGGTTAAGTCGGGCGAGAGCTTCAGTATATGTCACGGTGACTCCTGATAGGTCTGGTTGAAGTCTCCATTAGTATGACTTCAGATCTACCGTTTCTAGAGAGGCCAGATAATCCAAGAGCCCATTTAAGCCAGGAGAGCCCCTTAGGAGGATTGTAGGCCAGATCAGATTTAGCCTTTTATCACCACTAGTTGTAGAACTGTATGCAGAGCTTCACAGTGGTTTGTTATCCAAGACTGGAGTACAGAGACATTGAGATGCTCTTTATAATAAAGGGCAACTCCTCCACCCTTTTGTTTGGTGGGGCGATCGAATCTGGACAAGCTGTAGCCAGGTATTTTGTACATGGAATTAGGCATCTCTGGCCTGAGCCATGTTTCAGTTAGTCCAAGTATGTCTGGACAGTACAGGGCTATCCAGGCTTCAAGTTCAGGAAAGTTTGCTGGTAAACTTCTGATATTCATGTGGGCAATTTTCATGCCCTTAGTGGAAAACCAAGAGGAGTCATCCGTGGACCTGGCATTCCAATGGGGGCCAGGGTTAGATTCTATGTCTCCTGACAAGCATAAGCGCAGAACCATCACCCAAACTTCTTTGCAGAATCTGTAATTGCGCTTGAGGTATTTGGGCATGCTAGAGGGGTGATAGAGAAGGAAATGCCCCAGTTTGGAAGGATGAGTTATATGGAGGTACAGGTTAGGAGAAGGAGCAAGGTTCTAGTTGGTATAAGGTTGGAGAATACAAAGGAGAATTCTTCATGGCAGTGGGACCCAGGGTATCCAGCTGGTAAGTTACATGAGAGATAGGAGAGGATGATTACGGTGGTAGTAATCTGATACCACAGAAGTGACCTTGGGCATGCAGAGAGAACATTATGTATGCCTTGTCTGCGAAACCTCTGTAAGTCAGAAGTGATTGTCCCTATAAGAGAAGAATATAAGTGACAGAAATGGTGACTTAAGGGCAGGGTGACACCTATAGAGAAGGCAGTTTGAGTGAGACCGTTAGTGGCCAGAGGTTGGCAGTCAATTATACAAGTTATTCACAAGAGGCAGGTATTCCAATAGAGTGCAGTTTATGAGGAGTGGACAGGAGCAGGGGGAATTTGAAAAGGTGAGGGGAAAAGATAAAACTGGGATACCCTCAGTCTGAGTTACTTTTCCATACAAAATAAGTGTAGAACAGAGGCAAACATAGAGAATAGGCAAGAGTGAGTGGAGGAAAAAAAAAAAAAAAAAAGGACTGCCTCACTGGTTTGAATTAGGACTGATGCAGCAAGGGGAAGGGGTAGGACTGCCCTCCAAGTGAGTTTGTAGGTTGGAACAAAAGTGGGCGGGATTACCAGTGTATTTAATTAATGATAGAGGAGGGGGTTATAACACAGAAAGCCTCCAGGTATCTCCCTCTAGTGAGCCATACCTATGGAACGATTCCAAGCAGTGCCACATACTAGCCAACCCATTCGCGGGCTAATGTCCCATAGGCCAAAGAAAATGGAACCCCCAATAGGGTAACACCAACAGAGTTCAGGGTAAGGCAATGGAGCAGGAAGCCCAGAACCCACCAGAAAATGGCACAACAAAGCGTTGAAGGGAGACACACACACACACACACACACACACACGGACCTGTGAATGAATACAGAGATCAACCAGAAAAAGGGAAGCTGATAGGGCAAGACCCCATGAATGAACCACAACACTGACCTGAAGATGAACCCAAGAATGCTGCTGAGGCAGAGCAGGGTTGCAATAGGTGATAAAAAAGTAGAGAAACATACAGCCAGTGAGGTAAAGCCATGCACTGGTGCCAAAGAGAGAAATAGTCCCAACAAGCATAGGGGCCCGGCCAGAGGAGAAATGCCGAATGCAACGACCTGAAGGGCAAGCAGGACAGCCAAAACCACAATCAATGGCAAAGCTGATGACAGAATAGATGGAAATAGCCACTGATAAGCAGAGGGCTGCAGACAAAGTGGTGCAGAGATGAGGGGCGATGAGTAGCACAAAGGGAAAGTGCCATAAAATGGCATCCCTAACCCAACAGCGAGACCCTCGATGAGGCAAGGACAAGCAGCGATGGAACAAAAAGGAGCTACGCGTCCCACAGAACTGGGGGGCTGACAGAAAACCAGGAAGCGACCAAGGAATCCCAGAGAATGGCCAGACTAAGCATAAACCCAACTCAAAGAACGATGTAAACATGAACATAACCACACACGAGGCAAGGGGTGGGAATACAGAGTGGGAACATTGATGAGGCAGAGCCAGGCGATGACCAGCATGAAGGGATATGATGAAAAATAGCGACTCCAGCCCAAACAGCAAAGCTGCTGAAGCAAAGCCCGGTGATGGAGATGAAGGGAACCACAAGCCCTGCGGTAAAAGGGGGGGCTGAGCTATCAAGCCAGAAACCAACCTTGTGTCCAAAGATGGTCAGAATCACTGGGAAGGCTAAGTACATGACCAGTACTTACCACCCCAATGAAGCAATGCATCCACCCGCAGAGACACGTTAGTAAGGGGGGACTAAAAACCGGCAATGGGGAACACAAACAGCAGCGGGAGAACAGCATGAATTCTTGGAAGAGAAGCAACAACTGATAGCAAGTGGCGGTAAGGCAGTAGGCAACATCAGCAGCACAGGAGACAAGGACCATATGGGAAGCAGAAACATACAGGTCCACAATATATAGGCACCAACAATACACATCATTGTGGATGGCCTATCTGCAAAAAGTTTCCAGACTGGTCGGACGCTGATGGCATGTATGTTCCATAGGTGTGGTTCACTGGAGGGAGATATTCCCGAAGAAGATCCTTGCTTCCTGAAGGGCACTGCTAGCACTGCAAAGCACTTTGTAAAGACATGAGCCACTGAAACAAGCCCAAATGGAAGGACTCTGAATTGATAATGTTTGACATTATTCGAGGCCCACACAGAAACCAAAGGTATTTATAGTGATTTGGATTGACAGAATATACTGATATGTATCCTGCATATCCAGGGATGCCAAATAATCCTAGGATCCCAGGTAGGAAAGTAGGAATTCCACGGATACCATCCTAAACTTCTGTCACCTCGTGTGCACATTCAGTTGTCTGAGCTTGAGAACTGGGTGCATTCCACTTCTTAACTGGAATGAGGAAGTAAAAGCCTTTGTTCTTTTCCATTTCCCATACATTCTCCACTGCCCTATTCTGCAGAAAACCCGCAACTTCTAGAGATAGCATGTCTGCCATTTGCCCTGTCAGCAGGTACTGTTTCCCTTACAAGTTATCTAGAGGGGCTGTACCACCCTTTCCCGAATAATTTTCAGGATTAACCTGATGTGGTTATGGGTTACCACTGTTGATAGAACAGGGCCAGATGCCCTCCCACTGGAAAAAGGTGATCCATCTCAGGCAGCTGAGGTGGAGAGTGAGACACTGTTCCAGCAGAGGATAGCACAGAGTGCTTTAGTCATTTGCACCTCCAGCTGCGACCTCTTTTGCGGTTGCTGGATGGGCTTTAACTTGTACTACTGCTGATAGTTTCATTGGTTAGATTTATCATAAAAAAGGGACTGTTTACCATAGTAACCACAGCCCTTACCTCCTGAGGGTTGGACTGGTTGGATTTTACACCTTTGAGGTTAATATGTGTTTCATTAGACTCCTAAAGTGCCTCCTCTATGTGCTGACTATAAAGACCTCCCGTTAAAGGGAACCTTCATTATCTGCTGTTTAACACCAGAAGAAAATCCAGCAGTTCGCAGCCAGCAATGCCTCCAGATACAAATCCCTACAGCCTTGGCATGCACAGCTACATCAAAGACATCCACTGCAGCCCTAAGCTGATGGGTTACTGGACACAAGGTCTCAAGTTATAGTCACCAGAAGATGTTGCTTGGGGAATGCTAGCAACCTTTCTGCCATAATTCTGATCTTGTTCCATAAGGAGTACTCATACCTAGACATGTAGGCCTGGTAGCTTACAATGCGTAGACCTAACGTGGCTGAGACAAACATCCTTTTACCCATAATGTCAATCCTGCAAGACTCCACGTCAGAAGGCAGGGCAGTAACCTCTCTGGGCGCGATAGTCTTATTATTATTAGCTATAATCACAAAAGCATCCGCTACTGGCTGGATGTAGTAACCGGTTTAGTTCTGGTTGCCAAGTACTTCTTCTGAAGGGACCACTGAAACAGAACTTGGTCTACTCCAGGCTGCCACTATGAGGGTCTCTAGAACAGGCTGGGTTGGAGGTACTAGAGACACAGGCATGGTGAGCACATTTAAATATTCCAACTAAAGCCTCCTAGCTTCAGTAATAACAACTGCCTTAAAATTATGGATCTTATGTAGGTTTCTGAGCAGAGCTTAAAAGGAGAGATCCTCCTGGGGGGCTCTAACAGGTGGTGCTGGTGCAGGGTCTACTGGATCAATGGGATACCCATTACTAGAATCCAACTCCATAATGAGGTCTGGTTTATACTGTTCATCATCAGGATGTTGAGATGGAGAAGATGGAAGGAAGAGTGGTGTAGATGGTATTGGCACAAGAGTTGGCACTGTCCTCTGCACAATGGTTGGCACCAATGTCAGCAATAAAGGCAGCACCGAGGTCGACACCATCACTGGCACACAGACTGGCAATCACTGATGGACTACACTGATTCCATCAACTGCAGCCACTTTGAGCCTTGGCAGTAACACGGGAATTGGCACTGCTGACGAAGGAACTTTAGGAAGCACCAATAATGGCATAGCTGGTGGCAGTGTTATCGAAGCTGATGCTGGCATCGCCAATGGAATCACCGATGCCAAAGAGTGCAAAGTCCACTGCTCCATAAGAGTGGCTCACACTCTCGGACAGCAGACCTGTTCTATGTGGAGTTCCTCAAGGGTCCATCTAGTTTTTTTTTTTTTTTTTATTTAGCATTTTCCTCAACAACCTTCCTTACTCCTGTCAGGGTCACATCCTCTGCATCGCCTGCAGCTCTTTGGAAGGTACGGTGACAGCGCAGCCAATTGGAACACGGGCGCTTCCAGCAAACCCACTCTGATTGGCCAGGACTTTTCCCCTGCTTTTGCCACCTGGCGCTTTTTACGAATAGATTTAGCTACAACTAATCAAATTTCAAGTGTCTAACAGAGGTTTTTCAACTGTATTAGCTGGATTGTAATTTCTACTATTGTTTTAAAGTGCTTACAGCTCTTCTGTTTCCTTGCTCCTGCACCTCCCCCCCATCCAAGCACTCTGCCTTGGCGTTGAAAAGTCGAACTCTCCTTTGTCTTGCTAAACTGTTCAATCTAAACCTATCCTACTTCTATGCTATTTAAACCCTGCTATTTTTTCTTTTCTCCAGCTGCCTGCCCTTAAACAGGGCTGCTTCAGCTCCCCCATGGTCAGTCGGCACCCAGCTAGCCACCGACCGAGAGCAGGATGCCCGCCTGCAGCTCCCTGGAAGGTACGGCGAGAGCGCAGCCAATCGGAACACAGGCGCTCCCAGCAAACCCGCTCTGATTGGCCAGGACTTTTCCCCTGCTTTTGTCACCTGGCTCTTTTTACAAATAGAGTTAGCTGCAATTAAGCAAATTTCAAGTGGTTAGTTTTCCATTAGCAGGTTATACAGACCTGCCACTAGAGGGATTCTTGTTCTTTCATTTAAAAAAAAAAAGTCTATCCTCTTAAAGTCACAGTTGCTTTACTTGCTATATACCTTCCTTCCTGCCCTCGAGATCCTCTCAAACTGGGTAAGACTTCCCTGAACCACGGACTGCTGAAAAGAACCACGCCACTGTTACAGTATCTGTACCACCCTCAGATTGGGCTGTCTTGCCTCCTGCTCGGGGATTGGCTCTTGGGCCAGCTAAAACTTTGCTCTGCTCGGGGCTGCTGCGCCCATTCATTTCAACGGCAAACGGCTGAAATGTTACGCCCACTTCCCCCTCCCCTCCTCAACTTTATAGACCTTCCTCCATGCCCCTGGTAGCTCCGCTCCCCACTCATGCTCCATTGGGTACCTGTTTGGGACTCCCCAATATTTTAGTAGCCACCTCCCACTCTCTGGCTGCCTGGCCTTCTTGGCTGTATCCTCACTTCCCACTGATCCAGCTATTGCTCTTCCGCCCCCTTCTCCTAGCCTCGCCAGCCTGTCTTAACCCCCTCCCTCTGCCTACCCCAAATCCTACCTTAATCATGCGCCTCCACCGGTCTCTACCCCCTATTCTATTTCTCACTGCCTGTCTTCCTCCCCTACTGCATGCCCCCAAAACCTGCTTTCCCTCCTTCCCCCACAGCTTCCATATTCCTACATCCTATCTCCACATAGGCACGCTGCACACTGGTCACTGCCCCTTGCCCAGGGTCCATCCTACTGCAATGAAACTGTCCTACACCCACACTGGTCCTAGCCCTCCACTCTGGTCCCCCCGTCTTTGCTTACCCTCACCCACTATCGTCGATGCTCGGCAATTTCCCGAGATGCTAGCAGGCGAAAGCATTCCCTTAAAGAAATACGCCGCAGCTTCTTGAGGCTAGTCCTCCTCCTCCTCCTCCTCCTAATGCTGTCAGGCAACGTGCACCCAAACCCTGGCCCATTCTGCTCTAAAGCCACTAATCTTAGCAAGCCTTCGGGTGCCCTCACATTCATATCAATCAACATCTGCAGCCTCCTTCCTAAAATGGATGCCATACAGGCCTTCACCAGCCAACACTGCCCTGACATCCTCGCAGTTGTCGAAACCTGGCTCATGCCATCAGTACTGGACCATGCAATCAGCCTTCCTGGCTACAATGTCTTTAGGCTGGATCGCCTCTCCAAAAGAGGCGGGGGCTGCGCTCTCTACCTAAAAGACTCCATACAGGGGCACCACATTATTACCGCATTCTAACACACAACTGCTCAGATACTGCCAGTGAGAATCCTCCTCAGAGCCCAAAACAAAACCCTCACCTTGCAACCATCTACATCCCTCCCAAAGAACAGGGAACTGGTCTAACAGCTGTTCTTGACTTTGTAAAGTCACTCCCACTGGACACCGAATTCATCCTCCTAGGTGACTTCAACATCAACTGGCCTCCGGCTGATGCTGGTGCACACAGGGATACCGCTGCTGCGGCGAACCTCACACAAATGGTTGACTCACCAACCAGGAAAAATTATAGGACTGGCACCAGCACACTCTTGGACTGGATCCTTATCAGTCACCCATCATGGATATCTGACACTAATATCCTCCCTGACTCTCTCAGCGACCACTCCCCTGTTAGCTGCACCTGGTCAAATAAATTCATCAAACCATCGCCAAAAACTATCACCAGCAGGGTTCTACCCTGTGGTCACCTTTCTCAACTCAAATCCCACCTCCTCCATCAAGACTGGTCCCCTATCTTCAATGCAACCAATGCAAACACTGCCCTTGACCACTTCATAAACATCTTCTCTGTGCCCTGTGACACGTATGCTCCTACTAAGAAACGCAAAGTCAAATCACTTAGTAACCCTTGGCTCACAGGTGACCTCCTCAGGATGCTAAAAACAAGAGACCAACTATGGGAGCTGGCCAGAAACTCTGGAAGGCAAAACGACATCCAAAACTACAAACGTGTCTGCAATGACTGCACTAAAACCATCCGCAAACGAAGTCCACCTACTATAAGCATGCCCTCACAAACTCCTGGGCAATAGTCGGGAATTCTGGAAGAACATAAAGGAACTCACCGGGAACCCACCCAGAACCCCCCATCAATACTCAACATCAACGGAACCACAACCCTCAGCCCAAAAACCATTGCGGATACCTTTAACAAAGCCTTTACCGACCTCAGAGCTGTCCTACCCCAGGACTACTTCAAAGATGGTGAAGCCCCTCTGTCTGCAATGAACACTACTCCCACCAGCTCTCCCCACTTCTACTTCAAAGCAGTCAAGGCTCACCAAGTACACAAATATGTTACCAAAGCCCTTGGTAAATCAAGATTCAGTAATGACTCCCTCGATCTCAAAATCCTGTCTCTCACACTTGATGAAGTGCTTAGTCCTCTGACCAGAATTTTCAACCTCTCCCTCAGCCTTAGCCAGTTCCTGGACAGACGGAAATCTGCCACTGTCATCCCAATCCATAAAAGTGGTGACAAAACTGCCCACGATAACTACAGACCTATCTCCTTACTACCCCCACTCTCCAAGGCACTAGAACGCATCGTCTCGGACCAGCTCACAGAATACGTGGATACGTACAACATCCTGTGCAAGCAACAACGTAGATTCCACAAAGGTCACAGCACCTCCACAGCCCTACTTGAATTCACCAGCACAATCCACAACGCACTTGACTCTGGTGAACTACTAGGCTCAATCTACATTGACTTAACTAAAGCCTTCAACACCGTCAATCACCACCTCCTGCTTGTCCAACTTCAGAATACTGGTTTGTCAACCGACTCCATTGGCTGGTTTAAGAGCTACCTTGAAGAACGGTCCCAAACAGTAAGAATCGCTGATACACTCTTGGACCCTAGACTGGTCCGCTCGAGAGTCCCCCAGGGCTCCATTCTGGGACCCCCCATCTTCAGCCTATTCTTAAACTCACTACTGGACAGCTGCCCAGAACATATAGTTCTCTACGCTGATGATGCTATGATCCTCACCTCGGACCCTGATCCAATCCAATTACAAAATAAACTTCAGCGGGCCTTCTCTTCCATCGAATCCTGGTTCCTAAATCATAAACTGCTTCTCAATCAGAAAAAAAAACAAGTCTATGGTCTTCTGCAGCCCCCCCACAACAAAAACAAACAACTCCACCTCTCCATTGCAACCGAACAAGGAGCCATCCTAGAGCAAACACAATCGTTCAAGTACCTCGACATTACCCTTGATCCCCACCTCTCATTACGCTGTCCATATCAGCAATGTTGCAAAGTCTGCCAATGTAAGGTTAGGCATATTATTCCAGCACAGGAAACACCTAACCCCAGAAGCACTATCAGTGGCCATCCAAAGCTCCATTGTCAGCATCACAGACTATGGTCTTATCATATATGGGTCTGCAACTACCACTGCTCTCAAATGTATCGCAACCTCCCTGAATAAGGCCTGTCGTCTCATCACTGGCTCACATCGCCGTATGCACACGTGACTTTATTCCCAATCTGGATGGCTTCAACTGGACAAATGCATAAAATACCAAACCTGCATCACGGCCAAGAAAATTATAATGGGCCTGGTGTCTGTGCCCTCCTTAAGCCTAGACATAGGAACGTAACTACAAGGAGATCCAATTTCCATCAACTACATATCCCACAATGTTGCACAACCCAAGGACAAAGATCATTTGCCTACTGGGCATCCAACTGGCTCAACTCTCTTGGCAGCGACATAGTGACCGCTCAACACTCAGCCTCTTCGAGTCCAAGCTGCACCTCTCACTGCTTGTATCCTGTGATTGCCCATCTTAACATTTCCACCATTCCAGCTGCACATGCCCCAGCACACAGCACTTACAATCAGTCTTTGCACCCCTAGCACCTTACCTGTCATATTCCCTCGACAAGGCTCCCTGGCTGCCGCCCTCGCCCACCTCCCCCCCATATCTCCACTCCCGCCCCACCCCCAACCACCTCTCATACCCCCACCTCCTTCCCCTTGATCTCCTACCCTCACCCCCACCCCACTCCTTCCCTTGTCTTGCTCATAGCTCAAGTCTTTGTACTGGTTATTACATGTCTGTAAGTCAATGATTATATCTATGTTTGTAACTAAAAATGATGACTGTTGCACACGCTGATGTGATGTGGAACCTTTGTAAAAGAGCCTCGGCTCAAAGGTATTGTAATTCTAGATTGAAATAAATAAATAAAAATATGCTGACGATGTTGTCCTGTTTACCAGTGATCTAGACCCTACGGTTCTTGAATCCAGGCTACAGAGTAATTTTGTAATTGTAGAAAGACGGTTTCATAAGCACAAGTTAGTTATGAATTATAACAAGACTAAAACTATGCTGTTCTCCAGCTCCCAAAATAGGAACAGAATTTACCCTCTTTCTATCACCAACGAAGAGGGCTCTCCCCTGGAGCTAGTTCAGCTCTTTAAATATCTGGGGATTACAACTGATAGTACGATGACCTATGCCTATCACATTGACAACACTGCTAAGGCTGTTAACACCCGCATTGGGCTACTTTATAGGCATAAGCAATGTTTGACCCCAGCGGCTCTTAACCTGGCCATTCATAGCTCTATTGTCTTGCTTATTGATTACAGCTTACCAATCTATGGATTAGCTACTGAAACAACTCTTCGCCGCATCATAGTTGTACTCAACAAAGCATGCCGACTCCTTACCGGCTCAGCCCGTCTGTCCCATATCTGCGACATGTACGCTCAGGCTAACTGGTTCCAATTCAAAGGTAGACTCATCTACCAAACATGTTTACAGTCCAAAAAAGTAAGCTTAGGAAAAATGACCCCTGGTGTGCAAAAGTTTATTACTCCCACTATCAACCGTCATTGCACCAGAAGCTCTACTAGCCAGATTTGTAATATACCCCACTGTTGCACTTCTCTGGGACAAAGGTCCGTTGCCTACCATGCCCCGCTGTGGATGAACTCTCTGCACCATGACATCATTTCAGCATCCACCTTGGGCTCTTTCAAGGTTAAACTTAAGCAACAGCTAGTTGCTGATGCCAGTTGTGACTGCTTCCAATAACCTTCCTTCTTGTGACCAGCACTTATTCTAATCTTATGCTATCCTGACTTTATGCATAACTGCTCTCAGCATGTAAACAACTGTTCTAAGTTGCTAATCATTCTTCTTTCACATTTCCTCTTGATCTCTTCCACTCTTTCCCCTCACTCCTCTATGACTTCCCCCATCCCCCTTCCTCCTGTTATATCTCCTGAGCTCCCTTGTTCACTTTAAAATGCTTTGTCCCATACCTTCTCACCTCTGACGAGGCCCTTGGGCTGATGCCATCCCTTGCCTTGTTCATTATTAGATATTAGGCTGAGTCTGTTCTCATTTTCCTGTAAAGGGTCATTTCATAAGACCCCACCCCTCTAATATGACCCTTTGAATTCCAGGTTTTAATCAAATACGCACCTTGGCATACATTGTACAATGCCACATGTATTGGAACTTCTCTAGTTATACACTCTTGTAATGTTTTGTATAATTCCTTGTTTTGATTGTTCTCTGTCTCATACTTTTCCAGTATCTATTGTCATCTCGTGGAACCTATGAAATGAGCTTGTTCTCAAAAGTGTTATCCGATATTGCAATAAATACAAATTAAAAAAAAAAAAATCAAACTGCTCATCCTAATGTTCTACATGAAGCAAGCAGAGAGAGAGAACTGGAGATGGGAGGCATTGGCTTCATGTGCCTCACAAATCCTATGTGGGGGAAGACGACAGTGGAGAATGCCTCAGTGCAGAGTGGTAAGTGCCTCACCTTGAGCTATGTCTTCCTTTCCTTCTCTGAGAAGGGGAGGTTGAATATTCACTGAAATTGATGCTAAGCAGAAGCAGGCCCAGGACAGTTTATTTTTGCAACTCCAGCGCTGCCTTCCCTCCTAGGCATGTGACTGCCCAGTACCAGAATACTCACCCAGAGAGGGGTGGTGGTTGGACGCAACCTTGCTGCCAGAGCAACTTGCCTGCCAGTTGCTATACATGACAGAAGTGTAAAATGTCAAACGGGGTAGTACTATGAGGAAACTTTGTTCACAAATAACACTAAAATACTAAAGAACCGTAAAAATAAAATAAAAAAAATGCTAGTTTTAAAATTACAAGTATTAATGTGATGAATTAGACTAGAATACTATTTCATTGCAAACTGGAAATTCTGGTCCCCAACAAGTAAAGCAAGAGACACTGTGCTTTGATAGCAGGAAAAAAGGAACTGAGGCAGTTGTAGCTTGTGCTACTGTATACCATTACAGTTAGAATTGAGAAGGCACATCTATGTTAAACATAGATTTCTGAATCTGAATTTCTGAATGAGGGAGCAAACTTAGACCCGATACTCTCAAATGGGGATGTAGAAAGAATCTCAGATTTAGAAGTGGGTAGCCATCTGGGAACAAGTGACCACCAAACAGTGTGGTTCACGATAAACACAGCCATACAAAAGCAACAGTACTGGACTTTAGGAGGGCTAACTTTGGAAGAATGAGAGTGTGTCTCAGAAAAGCACTAGCAAACAGGCAAGAAAGAGGGGTGGAGGAACAATGGGGAGTAATCAAAACAGCCATCACAGAGGCAACAAGCCTTTGTGTAAAGCAAATTACTAAAACACAATGAAGGAAAAAACCGCTATGGTTCTCAAAAGAGGTGGCAGGGAAGGTTAAGGAGAAAAGGATAGCATTCAGGAAATATAAGGAAACACAGAAGAAGCAGGACAGATAACTTTATCAGTTAAAGCAGGAAGAGGCTGGGAAGGCAGTCAGAATAGCAAAGGTCCAAACCGAGGAAAGGATAGCCAACTCTGTTAAGAAGGGGGATAAGACCTTTTATAGGTACCTTAGGGAGCGAAGAAAGACCAAAGGAGGGATACTGAGGCTTAATAAAGGGGAGGGAATGTGGGCAGAGGGTGACAATGAAAAAGCAGGGATACTGAACGAATATTTCTGCTCAGTATTCACAAAGGAAGAGGAGGGGGAGGTACCTAAACCAAACAAGAGAAACACTCTGAAGACGGGGTCTATACCAGTCCATTTACAGAAGAAAGTGTTTTGAAAGAACTAATAAAATTGAAGGTGGAAAAAGCAATGGGGCCTGATGGGATTGACCCAAGAATTCTAAAAGAACTAGGGGTAGAAATAGTGACACTGCTGACTACTCTCTCTTTAACAAATCATAGAAACATAGACTTTGACGGCACATAAGGACCGCTTGGCCCATCTAGTCTGCCCATTTCCCTACCTACAGGATAGGCCGCAGATCCTAGTTAACCAACAGCCTATTTCTTCCTACCCCCAACAAGAATTGCCTTATGTCTGTCCCATGCATTCTTGAATTCTCCCACAGTTTTAGACCCCACAACCTCCTCAGGAAGGCTGTTCCATGCATCCACTAACCTCTCTGTGAAAAAATACTTCCTCACATTGCCCCTGAACAGCACCCCCTCTATCTTTAAATTGTGTCCCCTTGTTCTTGCACGTCTCTTTTTCTGAAAGATGCTACCCTCTTGGACTTTGTTGATTCCACTGAGGTACTTAAAAGTTTCTATCATGTCCCCCTCTCCTTTTTTCCTCAAGGGTATACATATTAAGCTCCTTTAGTCTCTCCTCATACGGCTTCTCTTGCAGACCCTGCACCATTTTAGTTACCCTCCTCTGGACTGCCTCTATCCTGTCTATGTCCTTATGGAGATGGGGTCTCCAGAACTGGACACAGTACTCCAGATGGGGTCTCACCAACTGTCTGTACAGAGGGATAACAACTTCCTGTTTTCTGCTGCTGATGCCTCTCCCTATGCATCCCAGTATACCCCCAGCCCTCCCTACTGCCTTCTTGCATTGCTTGCTAACCTTAAGGTCATCTGATATGATTACCCCAGGTCCCTTTCCTTTTTTGTTGTTGTTACTACCTCCCCATTGTGTATTCTTCCCTGGGTTCTTGTTTCCAGGTGCATTATTTTGCACTTCTTTGCATTGAATCCTAGCTTCCATACTTCTGACCATTCCTCCAACCTTGCCAAGTCCCTTCTCATCCTTTCCACGCCTCCTTGTGTATCAACCCTGTTGCAGATCTTTGTGTCATCTGCAAAAAGGCATACTTTTCCTTCCAGTCCCTCTGCAATGTCACTTATGAAGACATTAAAAAGGACTGGACCCAATACTGAACCCTGCAGTACCCCACTAGTAACCCCTCTTTCTTCCAAGTGGACTCCATTTACAATTACCTTCTGTGTCCTGTTGTCCAGCCAATGTTTTACCCAGGCTTCCACCCTGGGACCCACTCCCAGGCTGGTTAATTTGACTATTAATCTTTTGTGTGGGGCTGTGTCAAATGCCTTGCTAAAGTCTAGGTAGGCCATGTCCACAGCCCCTCCCTGGTCTACCACTTTGGTCACCCAGTCAAAGAAATCTATTAGATTCGTCTGACATGACCTTCCTGCTGTGAACCCATGCTGCCTTGGGTCCTGTGCCCCACTGGCCTCTAGGTACTCAACTATTCTTTCCTTCAGAAGTGACTCTATCACTTTCCCTACCACAGAGGTCAGACTGACAGGTCTGTAGTTTCCTGTCTCTGTCTTGGTCCCACTTTTGTGAAGGGGAATCACACGCGCTTTCCTCCAGTCCTCGGTACCACACCATCCTCCTATGATTTATTAAAAAGAGTTGCCAGTGGTTTCACTAGTTCCCCTTAATTCTTTTTAGAATTCTGGGGAATTCCATCAGGCCCCATTGCTTTGCCCACTCTTCAGTTTTAGGAGTTCTTGCAGAACCCTTTCTTCTGTGAAAGGACTGGAATCGAACTCTATCAAGAGTGCTTCTGTTAATTGGATTAGGCACTTTCCTCCTCTTTGTGAATACTGAGCAGAAATATTCATTCAGTATCCCTGCTTTTTCACTGTCCCCCTCTGCCCACCCACCATTCATTCTATTCAGCCTCACTATCCCTCCCTTTGTCTTTCTACGCTCGCTGATGTACCTATAAAAGGTTTTATCCCCCTTCTTAACTGAGTTGGCTATCTTTTCCTCAGTTTGGGCCTTTGCTATTCTGACTTCCCTCCCTGCTTCCTTCTGCCTTAACTGGTACAGCTCTCTGTCCTGCTCTTTCTGTGTTTCCTTATACTTCCGGAATGCTATCTTTTTCTTCCTGTCTTTCACAGCCACCTCTTTTGAGAACCATAGCGGCCTTTTCTTTCATTTTGATTTGTTTGCTTCACACAAAGGCTTGTTGCCTCTGTGATGGCAGTTTTGATGATTCCCCATTGTTGCTCCACACCTCCTTCTAGCCTGTTTGCTAGTGCTTTTCTGAGGCACTCTCCCACCTTGCCAAAGTCAGCCCTCCTGAAGTCCAGTACCCTCACTTTTGTATGGCTTGACTCTGTAGCTGAGTTTAACGTGAACCACACTGTTTGATGGTCACTTGTTCCCAGATGGCAACCCACTTCTAGATCTGAGATCCTCTCACTGCCCCGTTTGAGAGTATGAGGTCTAAGATTGCTCCCTCACGAGTGGGTTCTGAAACTAGCTGTCTGAGGCCTGCCACCTGTAGGGCATCAAGAATGGCCCTGCTCTTGGATGTGGCTGCAGCAAATGTGCTCCAGTTAAATCATGGGAGGATGGAGTGGTACCTGATGACTGGAGGAGCGTGGATGTGATTTGTCTTCACAAAAGTGGGAGCAGGACAGAAGCAGGAAACTAAAGACCAGTTAGTTTGACTTCAGTGGTAGGGAAAATGATGGAATCACTTCTGAAGGAAAGAACTGTTGAGTACCTAGAGGCCAGTGGGGCCCAGGACCCAAGGCAGCATGGATTCATGATGGGAAGGTCGTATCAGATGAATCTAATTGATTTCTTTGACTGGGTGATCAAAGTAGGAGACCAGGGAGGGGCTGTGGACATGGCCTACCTAGATTTTAGCAAGGCATTTGATACAGTCCCACACAAAAGATTAATACACAAGTTAGCCAGCCTTGGAGTGGGTCCCAAGGTGGTAGCCTGGATAAAAAATTGGCTAGAAAACAGGACACAAAGGGTAGTAGTAAATGGAGTCCACAGTGAAGAAAGGAGGGTTATTAACGGGGTATCACAGGGTTCAGTACTGGGACCGGTCCTTTTTAATGTCTTTATAAGTGACATTGCAGAGGAACTGGAAGGAAAAGTATGTCTCTTTGCAGATGACACAAAGATCTGCAACAGGGTTTATACACAAGATGGAGTGGAAAGGATGAGAAGGGACTTGGCAAGGTTGAAGGAATGGTCAAATTTATGGCAGCTCAGATTCAATGTAAAGAAGTGCAAAGCACTTGGGAAACAAAAACCCAGGGGAAGAGTACACAATGGGGGGTGAGATACTGACAACAGTAAAAATGGAAAGGGACCTGGGGGTGATTATATCAGATGACCTAAAGGTGGGCAAGCAATGTGAGAAGGCAGTAAGGAAGGCTGGGGGGATAATGGGATGCATGGGAAGAGGCAATAGTAGAAAACAGGAAGTTATTATCCCTCTGTACAGACAGTTGGTGAGACCCCATCTGGAGTACTGTGTGCAGTTCTGGAGACCCCATCTCCGCAAAGACATAGACAGAGTGGAGGCTGTCCAGAGGAGGGCAACCAAAATGGTGCAGGGTCTGCACCAGAAGACATACGAAGAAAGACTAAAGGACCTTAATATGTATACCCTTGAGGTAAAAAGGGAGAGAGGGGACATGATAGAAACTTTCAAGTACCTCAAGGGAATGAACAAAGTCTAAGAGGGTAGCATCTTTCAGAAAAAGAGATGTTGAAGAACAAGGGGGCACAATTTGAAGATAGAGGGAGGACGGCTCAGAGGTAATGTGAGGAAGTATTTTTTCACAGAGAGGGTTATGGATGCATGGAACAGCCTCCCTGAGGAGGTCGTGGAGTCAAGAACAGTGGGGGAATTCAAGAATGTATAGGACAGACATAAGACAGTCCTAGTGGGGGGTAGGAGGAAGTAAGCTGTTGGTTAACTAGGATGTGCAGCTTATCTGTTAGGTAGGAAAATGGGCAGACTAGGTGGGCCAAGCGGTCCTTATCTGCCGTCAAATTCTATGTTTCTATGAATCATAATACCACAGCGTCCTTAGAAGGAATAACCTGAAATTTGGTATGCGCATTCTCAGAACCAGGATCTCTAGACCCCTGCACAACAGGAACATGGTTCATACTACTAAGGTTCATACTAAGGTAGGTGCAAGAGTGAGAAGGCGGAAGCCCATAGTGCTCTTATACTAATCCATTGTATAGTAGGAAAGATCATATCCACTGCCTATCAAATTGTCAAGACGATATTTAAAAATACTTTTGGTTTCATTGATAATGACTTGAAGTGGTAATCTGTTCAACGGACCAATGGCTCTAAGGGTAAAAAAATATTTGAGAGTGGAACATGAAAATGGTTTTCTAACAAGTTGCACTGGATGTCCCCTAGTGTTATGATTGTAGTTTTCTAAATTCTAAACCTAGTTCACATAAGAGATAGGGATCTTGAATAATGTCATCTAATAACATGAGATCACCACGAAAGACGACGTACGGATAAAGGCATAAGATTTAAAGTATCTAACCTTCCCTCATGTGGGACATTATATAGCCCAGAAATTTTTTTTGTAAATTTCCTCTGAATTGTTTCCAATAAGATACCTTCAGATTTTTTATACGGACACCAGAGTTGGGAGGCGTATTCTAAATGTGGTCTGGCGTATGCTCGATATAATGGTAGCAGCACCTTACGCTCCCTGGATCTGATGTTACATAAAATAGACCATATTACTCTGTTGGTTTTATTGATAATGTCATGTACGTGTTGTTTGTAAGACAAATTGTTTGATATTATAATGCCCAAATCTCTCATCTGATGCTGTTTCAAATGGTGAACCATCCAAAGAATAAGGGAAGTGCAAAGTTCTAGTGCCCAGATGCATAACTTTACATTTTGAGATATTTAAAGTCATACCCCAGTTATTTACCCATAAGGTAATATGATCAAGATTTTTTTTGGATGATGTTGGCCTGGGGGAGAGAGACACAAGGGCCACCTATCTTAATATCATCTGCATATTTGGTGGTAAAAGAGGAACAACCTAAGGTAAGGTCAGCTATGAATGCTTGAAAAAGACAGGGGCCCAAGACTGAACCCTGTGGCACCCCGCTTGTCACTATGCCCTTGGCTGATTTTTTTCCATTAATGACTACTTGTTGAGTGCGATTTTGAAGCCAGTTATTTATCCAGTTCACAAAGAAACTACTGATATTTAACTTACGAAATGTTATGGTTAAAGCCCAGTGTGGCACAGTATCAAAAGCCTTGCTGAAGTCAATAAAAATGACACCGCAAGGCAAACTCTTGTCAAGTGAAGAACTGATATGTTCATAAAAACATAGATTGGTTAGACAACATCTGCCTTTTTTGAATCCATGTTGCTCGAAATCATAGGAATCAAGAATGGGAGATATCATGTCCTGGATTAAACTTTCTAGTAGTTTACAGATCGAGGAAGTTAAACTTACTGACCTGTAATTTTCCCAGTTATTTTTAAGACTTTTTTTTATGAATCGGGATGACATCTGCTTCTTTCCAATCATGTGGAACAAAATTGTTGGCCAAAAAATATTCAAACATTATTTTTAAGGGAGCAGTGATGAAATCTACTAACAAAAATAGTAAGTGACCAGCTATGCTGTCGGGCCTGGACTATATTTTCCTTTGAGAGCCAATAATTTCTTCTTGATGATATCAGTAGAAAAGCGGACTGGTGGAACATCAATAGTTACAAGCAGTATGTCAAAATACCGTATGTATGTTTGGTTGAACTAGTAAATATTTTACAAAAATTATAGTTCAATAAAACAGCCATCTTACTGGGGTTGTGAATCAAGATGTCATTATCAAGTAGTGGACCAACTTAACATGTTGGTTTCCTTAATGAATTAATATAAGAATAAAAGTGCTTGCTGTTTGTTTTATTAGCGTTAGATGCTAAATTGTGTTCCCACCTGGCTTTAGCCCTTTTAATCAGTTTTACATTTTATTTGTGTAATGACATATGAATCCCAATTGACAGAAGATTTAACTTCATGAAATCTAACGTACTTTTTGTGTTTTAATCTGATAATTCTTTTAATTGACTGGTTCATCCATTTAGGAACTTTGTTTTAATTAGCAGTTTTGATCTTAGATGGAATGTATGACTCTCTTAAGTGGCAAATTATATTCTTGAAGCTTTCCCAACCATGTGCAGGGGAAGATCCTACCAAGATAGGCTCCGAATTAATGTTCCCAATAATTTGCTTCACTGTTGCCAAATCTGCTTTTTCATACAGATATATTTTTGTAGGGTTGGAGTAATAAACATAGTTTAGTATAATATTAAAAGTGACGGTATTCCCAAAAGGATCGCTAACCTGAATATTTTCTAGTAATAGATCGTCATCACAAAGTACGAGGTCCAGGATGTTATTTCCTCTTGTTGGGAAAAGTATATTCTGCTTGAGACCTAACTGAAAACATGTATTCAAAAACCTGTTCCCCTTGCTGGTGTTTGCACTTAAATTTTGCCAATCTATTTCGCCTAGGTTGAAATTGCCAGTAATTACAATATTACCTATCGCTTTTGCCAGTTCGATTTCACAAAGGATAGCATCAAGTATGTCAACTGGAGAATTGGGAGTACGATAGCAAGACCCAAAAATAAGAACATCCGATGTAGACAAAAATAACTTGACCCAGATTGACTCAGTTTATCATGTTTTTTGATGTTCTTGGTAATATCAAATGATTTTAGTTCATTTTTTATAAACAACGCAACACCACCTCCCTTTCTATTAGTCCTGTTGTATGTATACATGGTGTAACCTGGAACACTTGTCTCCCAAGATGACTTGTCATCACCCTAAGTTTCACTGATTGAGATGATGGCAACATCATCTTGACTAATTCGACATTTTAATTCATCTTATTTATGATTAAGACACCTGGCATTAAAATTTAAGCAGCACAAGTATTGACGTTTCATAATACTATTGGCCAATGGTTTTAGAGATGGTGGCCGGCCTGCCCATCTCACCCCGTATTCAGTTTAAAAGATTATTAATGGATGTCAAAAATTGTTTACCCAGGATAGCATTACTACATCTACTTAAATGTAAACCATCAATGCAGTAAAACTCAGGGTGACGTTCAAATTCTTGCCAATGGGTTAAACATGTATAATTTTGTTGCAGACACCATTTCCTAAGCCATTCATTTATTATTTTGGTTTTATTGTTAAGGAATGGTGAAATGTGAGGAACAGGTAAGATTTCAGAAAGGTAAATTGTACAACCAATTTCAACCAAGTTATTGGTCAATGCAACAAAGTCCTCTTTTACTGATTGAAT
The DNA here is from genome assembly GCA_016271365.2 of Neoceratodus forsteri. NCBI lineage: Eukaryota > Metazoa > Chordata > Ceratodontiformes > Ceratodontidae > Neoceratodus > Neoceratodus forsteri. Next base: position 1,054,549,888 of record CM028130.1, on the reverse strand, counting down.
AGAGTCCCTGTAGATATTGTTAGCCCCTACATGTATAAGTGCTATGGGGTTAACACCACAGTTCTTCATAATCTCAGACAGCATTTTCGTGAGATCAAATATCTTAATGCCGCTGAAACTGGAAATGGTTCAGTTTGCTTTGTCAGGATTACATATTGTCCTATCTAAGTGTTTTGTTAGGGAATCACCTAAGACATAACTTTGTTGCTTGCCAGGGTCACTGAGCTTACAAGGTAAAGAATGGGTGGTTATGTCAGAGGAAAAGTCAGTGAGTGGGGTTTCATTGATTTGCATTAAGTCAATAATAGGATTGGCAGGGGGAAAGATAAGAGTGCCTGCTTGAGATGGAGTACAACAATCAGTTAACCCCATGGGGGCATCTGTAGCTACATCTAAGGTTATTAGAGAAGGGGAAGATAAGGGATCAAATCTATTATGCGTCTCAATGCTAAAATGTTGAGCCTTCCTACCCTTCTTAATGGCTCTAGTGCCTTGTATATTGAACCAGTTATCCTCGTTATTATGGTTATTGTCGGTAAAACAATCGTCTTCCCTGGCTCTTTTCCTTTTTTTTCCCTATAGTTTATCTCCTTCCCCCTAGCCTGCCACCTCTGACTCTTCAGGGGGACAAGTGGACATCCCACTGCCCGGAACCCTACCCAAGCAGACCTCTAGCCCCATGGAGTCATGGATTACCCTCCGGGCGGGGAAAGACTGGGAAACTTATGTTTCATCGGTCCTGAAGTCTGCTGGGTGGGCATGGCCTAGGTCCTCCTATCTGAGGCAGGCTTTTTTCTGTTTTTCTCCCTCCCCGAGCAGCAAGTGACTTCCCTCGACGTCATGACAGAAGCGTCGACGTCCAAACTGCTCAATGGCCATCCCATCCCCTAAAGGGGCTTGCAGTTCCCAGAGCCTCCGCTCAGGGTCATGCAAGTGGCGGGCATCGGCCTGATCCCTCCCCAGAGAAGGCGAGCTGTCAGACACTCCAGCTTATTTCCCCCCCCGGCCGACTGACCGATGACCAGAGTCTGCTCACGAACCCGGGTCGCCGGCATGGTGCGAGGTGTGGCGTCCAGCGCCTCAACCCTCAGCGCCACTGGGCCAGCCTGGCTCTTTTTTTTAATCTCTCTATGGTTGGAATGGTATGTGACTGGGGGCTGTCAGTAACTATCAGAGTAGAAGCCACAGAAGAATGGGGTGTGCTTGGTGTAATAACAGTACCACCTACAGTATCCTGATTAGTTTCCAATGGTGGTAATACAGTAGTTGTATTAAAATGTTTCTGCATATCGGATTGGCTGTTTTCTAGTGCTATTAAACGTGAATTGAAAAGCCCTATCATGTTATGTAAATCCACGATTTCTAAACATTTGCTGCATGTATAAGGTTGGTCTGGTATATCACCAGTAATAAGTGTGAACATGTTGCAATCGGTACATTGTATACCAATACGCCCAGCTGTTGTTTGAATAGTGAGAAAGTACAGTTACGTAATAACTTACCATAACAGTAGATCTTCGAGAACAGCTCTTGCAGCAGGTAACACCATTAGGACCGAAGCCAGCAGGCGTCAGGATCCCACGGAAATCTTCTAGCTAGCAGTGTTCAGCGGGGACCACCTCCGACGTTGGTCCCGCCCCCGACGTCAGGAGTAGTACATAAGGAGGCGGTCTCGCCAGAATCCCCAGTTCTCCCACCGGAGACTCCTGGCCACTGGATGACATCAGAAGAGGAGACAGAGGATCTGCCATCAGAAGAAAAAGAAGAAAGAGCGTTAGCTCCTGCCAAAGCCTGGATAGGCCATACCCCCTCCAAGGGGGAATGGTGGGCGGGAAGTTACCTGCTGCAAGAGCTGTTCTCGAAGATCTACTGTTACGGTAAGTTCTTACATAGCTGTACTATCTTACTTCGAGATACAGCTCTTGCAGCAGGTAACACCATTAGGACTGATTCCTAAGCAATAGCACCTCTCAGCATTCTGGGAGGAGGCAAAATGGAGAGATCTTGAGCAAATCCTGACTCTAGGACAGGAGACCCTGCAGAACAGCAAGGCCGAAACTGGCTCTCCGCCATGAGGTAATATCCAGGCTATAGTGCCTAATAAATGTGTGCACTGAGCTCCAAGTAGCCGCTGCACAGTGCTGCAAAGGAGGTAGCCACCCCTCTTGTCAAGTGGCCCCGGACTGTGCCCGGAAGGGGCCTCTGTTTGTTGTTGTAGCAAAAGGAAATACATTGGACAAGCCAGCGAGAAAGGGTCTGCTTTGAGACTGGTTGGCCCAGCATCCTCTCAGTGAAGGATACGAACAGCTGCTCAGACGTGCAAAGCTGTTTAGTCCTGTTCAAGGAGTACCTTAAGGAGCAGTGAACAACCAGGGTGTGAAGCAATGCCTCTCCTCTATTAGAGTACTTGAGAAAGTACACAGGCAGATCGATGTCCTGGTTAAGAGTAAGGGCAGAGACCACCTTAGGCAGCAATTTAGGATTCGTCCTCAAAGACACTCTGTCCTGGTGGAAAATTAAATAAGGTTCTTTACACATGAGAGCATGAAGCTCGGAAATTCTCCTTGCTGACGTGACAGCAACTAAAAATAACGTTTTCCATGATAGAAAACGCAGCTCGCAATCTGCGGCAGGTTCAAAGGGGGGAAGCGTGAGCTGTTCCAGGACGAAAGTAGGTCCCAAGGAGGGACAGGATCCTTGATGGGTGGCCTAAGGTGTAACACCCCTCAGGAAGTCCCAAGAGGCATCGAGTTGTGCCACTGTGCACTGACCTACCGGGAAGTGGTAGGCCGAAATCGCACAGAGGTGAACTTTAATAGAAGAATAGGCAAGACCTGAGTGGAAGAGGGAAAGCAGGTATTCCAGAACTGATTTCACTGGGCATTCTAAAGGGGAGAGGCCGCGTGCCTGAGACCACAGGCAAAATCGGTGCTATTTCATGGCGTACGTTGCATGCGTTGCCGGCTTTCTGGCAGCGGAGAGAACTTCCGCCACCCCTTGCGACACCCTGTGTCGCATGACGGCTATGTCTCGAGGAGCCAGGCATGCAGGTTCAGTGAGCATAAGTCCGGGTGGACTAGAGAACCCTCCTCTTGAGACAGTAGATGGGAGTTGAAAGGCAATGGGACTGGAGGTTCCCGGGACAATTGCGTCAGCATGGGGAACCAGATCTGCCTGGTCCAGAAAGGCGCTACCAGGATCATTGTTGCGTGCTCCCTGCGTAGTTTGAGAAGAACTCTCTGGATCAACGGGAAGGGAGGGAAAGCGTAGAGGAATCTGTCTGCCCAGGAGAGGGACAACGCGTCTCGCCAGAAAACACCAGGCCCTGGATCTAGCGAGCAAAAATGGGGCAGTTTTGCATTGGATGGGGAAGCGAACAAGTCCAACTCTGGAGTTCCCCATCGAAGAAACAGATCCTCCGCTACCTCCTGAAGGAGTTCCTATTCGTGGACTCTGGCCTGGGAACGACTCAGGCCATCTGCGATTGTGTTGTCCACGCCAGGAACATGAACTGCAATCAGGCTCGCGCCATGTTGGATTACCCAATCCCACACTCTCACAGCTTCCCTGCAAAGGGGGTAAGAGTGTGCGCCTCCTTGTTTGTTGAGGTAATACATCACCGCCGTATTGTCTGAAGCAGAAGAGTACTCGATGGGATTTCTGACTGAAAGGCCTGCAGGATGTAAAGGACTGCCCTCATCTCCAGAACACTGATGTGGAGGTGAGCTTCCTGAGGGGTCCACGTTCCCTGAGACCTCACTCCGTTCAGGTGTGCTCCCCACCCCAGCCCGGAGGCATCTGTGGAAAGGATTACCTCCGGGGACGGTGCTGTAAACGGAACACCTGCAGAGAATGTCCCTGGGTCTAGCCACCATTGCCAGTCTCGAATCACTGCGTTCGTGATTCTGACCGGATGCTACATGTGGTCTTGCCTTTGGTCCCACTGCACTTTGAGCATCCACTGAGTTACCCGCATGTGGAGCCTTGCCAAAGGGACGGTTGGAATGGCCACAGCCATGTGTCCGAGCAGGCGAAGGACCAACCTGTCGGAGACAGTCTTCTTCGCTGAGAGATCCCTGATGAGGGATCTGATGTGTTCCGCTCTTTCCTCGGGAAGAAAGGCTTTCCCTTGGACGGTGTCCAGAACTGCACCTATGAACTGCAGCTTCTGGGACAGTACGAGGAGAGACTTTCTCATAGTTGATAATAATGCCCAAAGACTGGAACAGATCTTGGGTGTTCTGAATAGCCAGCAACAGCACCTCTTTGGAGGCGGCCATGAGAAGCCAGTCGTCCAGGTACGGGAACACGTAGTGGCCCCGTCTCCTTAGAGATGCTGCCACGACTGCCATACACTTGGTAAAGACCCTGGAGGCCGATGACAGTCCAAAGGGAAGAGCCCGGAACTGAAAATGGTGGCCGAGAAACTCGAAGCGCAGGAACCTCCTGTGCGCTCGAGCTACGGGGATGTGCAGGTAGGCGTCCTGCATGTCCAGGGACGCTAGGAAGGCGTCCTTTTTCAGCATGGGAATGAGTCCTTGGAGGGTCACCATGCGAAAACATTTGTAGGCGACCGACATGTTGAGGTTGCTGATGTCCAGTATTGGACGGAGGTCCCCCTGTTTTCTTCGGAACCAGAAAGAAGTGGGAATAATATCTGGATCCTTTCTGGTTCTCCGGGACGTACTCCACCGCTCCCTTTTGAAGAAGCGCAAGTACTTCTTGCCTGATGAGCAATCTGTGCTGACCCGAGTGATGGGAGAGCAGAGGAGGCCTTGTGGGTGGCTTGACCATGAATTCTATAAAGTGGCCTTGTTTGACCAATTGAAGAACCCACCTGTCTGTGGTTACAGACTACCACCCTGGCAGTTGGTCTGCAATACGACCCCCGACCTTGGTGTCCTGTTGATCCTGAGGGGTGGGGGCTGGGAAGGAGTCATGCTGTGGCGGCTGAGGGTCCTGCAGGCTGGGCCGACTTTGCAGGGCGTTGGCCTCGGCCTGCGGACGACATCCCCTGGGCTCTGCGGGAGAAGGAGCCCCTCTGTTGTGGGCCAGTGCGGGACTGCTGTCTCTGCATCCGGCCTCGAAAACGGCTTTGGTTCCTGTGAAAGGAACTGAGCTTGGGTCTGTACATGGCTTGGACAGACCGCACCGCCTTCCCGGCCTCTTGAAATTTGGTTAGGACCTTCTCCGAGGACTCACCGAAAATAACTTCTCCGTGGAATGAGGCGTCCAGAATGTTCTTCTGGACATCCGGGGTAAATCCGGAGACACGGAGCCAAGAGTGTCTCCGGAGGCATATGCCTGAGGCTGCCGCTCTGGCCGAGGAGTCCGCGGAATCGTACGCGGCTCGCAGCACCTGGGCTCCCACGTCCAAACCCGTGCGGAGGAGTTGCAGCAACTCCTCCTTCTGCTCACCTTCTGGCATCTTTTCTGCCAGATCCAGTCCCTGCTCCCACAAGGCATTCTGAAACTGGACCATGTGGGTTAAATAGTTGAGGGACCTAATTGCGCAGGTAGCGGATGCATACGTGCGCCTGCCCATAGCGTCCAGTTGCTTGGACTCTGGGTCCAGTGGCAAGGTGCTCAAATGTTGCAGCCTCTGGGACTGGTCACGAGAGGCTGTAATGACCAGAGAATCGGCCAGAGGATGTGATGCCAAGTACTGGTCCTCCCTAGGGGCCTTGTACAGGCGGTCAGCCTTCTTCGGCATCGCCGGGAGCGAGTGTGGACGTTTCCACGCTGTCTTGGTGACGTCCATGAAGGTGTCCACCAAGGGTGGCACCACCACAGGCTTTGGATCTTTTTGCCGAAGATATCTGGCAAGGTGTAGTCTCTCGGGGTCAAGTTCCTCTGCGTCCCAGCCCATGTTCTCCTGGATATGCCTCATAATCTCTGAGAACGATGGGTCATCCGGAGGAGATCTTGGGAGCTCACATGGGTCCGGAGAAGGGACGCTGATTGGAGAAGGGGATCTGGATCCGTCCGAGAAGTCTGATCTCGTGTCCTCCATCGAAGGCGAATGGTGGCGTCTTCTGGGTCTCTTGGGGCTGGGTGACCCTGAAGAAGATCTGGACGGAGGTCTCCTCTTGTCTGGTCTACCCCTATACCCCTAGGAGGTTCCTCAGGCTCCTGGGGGGAAGGTACTCGGCCTCCAGCCCCGGATGGAGTGGGGGGCGCTGGGGCCGGTGGAGTCACGGGTGGAGGAGGAGGAGGAAGAGGAGGAGGTGTGGGAACCATATCCTATTTTATGGTATCTCACCAGTAGGTGAACAGCTCCTTAACCTCTGAAATACTGAGGCCCGATGACGGACCGGGCGCCGGTGGTCGGTGGTCGGGTTCCGGCGTCAGCTCCCCAGGGATCTCTGGTTCAAGGGAGGGTTCCCTGGGGGGTGCGACAGGACTGGGTTCGCCCGTGTGGTCCTCGGGCTGGGTCAGCTCCTCCTCCGTAAGCGCCTCCTGACCAACGTCGGTGGGAGACGTAGGGGTTCTCCTCTCTAAAGGAATGGGCGTTGGTCCCCTGGCCAGTGTCCGTGGTAACGAAGGCCTAACCGGTGACGGGCGTCTGGCGGTCGTCGGGTCTCAGGACCGGTGGTGCTTGGCCGACGTCGGGTGAGCCGACGTTGGATCCGACGTCCTTTTGAGCGAAGTCAGCTCCTTGGTCTTCCGCTGGGGTGGAGGGGGCAAGGAGACCGACCGGGCGTCGGGGTCCGGGTGATGGGAGCCGGACTTGTGGTGGTGGTGGCGGTCCCCTGACCTCGGCGAGGCCTTGGAAGCAGAAGAAGAAGGCCATGAGGTCTTGGCCGGAGGTAGAGAAGAAGAACCCAAAGAAGTCTTCACTGCAGCCGGGGGAGGCTGAGAGCGGGCCCGGGAAGGGGAGTGGTCGGACCGGGAGCCGGAGCTACGGAAGTTGGAAGCCCTAGAGGGGGATTTTGATCTCACCCTCTCCCTATGCTTTTCGAGGTGTCTCCGGGCTTTCTCAGATGATTCCCCCTTGGAGGCAGAATCCATGGCCTTAACTTTTTCCTCGAGAAGGAACGCTTGCAGGGCCTTCTGGCGACTGATCCGGGTCCGGCTATTGAATCCCTGACAGAAGGTACAGGCCCGGGTGTTGTGATCTGGGCCTAGGCACCGGATGCAGGCCGAATGCGGGTCTTTAAAGGGGATTTGCTTCCCACAGGCGCACTTCGATGGATGGCCTTCCACGGAGGTTGGAGAGGACATCAGATGGCAGACTTCGTAGAAAAACGGACTTTTCCAATTGGAAAGAACTTTACCAGGCGTCGCGCGCTAGAAACAGACTGAAGGGTCGAGACATGCAAGTCGACGGCGGGAAAGAACTGGGGATTCTGGCGGGACCGCCTCCTTATGTACTACGCCTGACGTCAGCGGACCGACGTGCCGGAGGCGGTCCCACTGAAGACTGCTAGCTAGAAGATTTCCGTGGGGTCCTGACACCTGCTGGCTTCAGTCCTAATGGTGTTACCTGCTGCAAGAGCTGTATCTCGAAGTAAGATCACTATACGCTGCCATTATGAAACAAAATTACCAAATGTAACACAATGTAGGAATATTTTAGATTGAGTACAATTGTTTGTAACTAAGCAGACCCACAGAAATACTAGTCTAAGTGGTCTTGGCCAAATCAGGTATATTATTCATCTAGCCCTATAGACCTATAGAAAAACTGCAAATTGCACCAAAAATGTGCGCAAAAATAGTACCCACCGACTACCTGATAGAGTTTGATGCAGGAGCTACCAGTAGCCACTAAACACGGCTGTGACTCAGTCTGCTAATTAACTGAACAGTTGTACCAATCGGCCAAGAAGCAACAGACTCCTAAACTGTTACACGGACACAAAAGAGTGTCTCAACAAAATGATCGGATCAAAATAATGTAATTAGAACACAGTATAAAGGGCTTAACAAGCTGGGACCAGCAATAAGTATCCCAAATGCTAAAATATCTGTGACACTGGGATGCACTCACTGTTACACAACTGCAATAAATAACCAAAGAGTGTCGAAGTGTAAATCTTCCCAAGAAATTCACTCTACACGGTGGACAAACATAACACATGATATAAAAGCATCTGTTACCTATAGAATAACCTACCAGCAGACGAGCAAAAGCTGCGAAGTAGTAATAGGCCAAATGCAGAGAAACGGGGACAACGGAACATGCTCCTAAAGTTACTGGCAATGTGCCACTGTAAACTAAAACCACACATGAACGATGCACATTAGAATTTAAAAGGCAAAAATATAATAAAAGTATTTGTTACAATACTTTATTGCAGTGAACACTGTCCCATCACACACATTGCCCCACGTGTATATTCTTTACATTCTTTAGCCTTGTGTCTCACAACATGTTGTAACTGTATTCCTCGTACTATGCTGTTTATGATGTCAAAGCATATGTATGGAACCTGGGTTGTGCTTTGGCATTCAGTTCATTGTGGTTCATGGGAGCGGTGGAATGTGGTAGACAGAGGTCATGTTAAAACACGCTAGTATTGTATTTCCTTACTGTTCGGTTTACTGAGTGATTGATTTCAAAAACTTTACTAGGAAAGACATACTGAGCTGGTATCAGCTCATTTCCAGGTGTGTCATGGGGAAAGGGGAAAAGTTAGAAACAGGTCAAATACAAAGTACGCTGGACAAAAATACAAGTGAATTACAAGAAAATACTTCTAAGAATAAAACTGCAAAACAATAACAACAGAAGAAAGAAAAGCAAAAGAACAATAAGTAGTGAGCAACAATGCCAAAATCTGATGGGGGTGGGGGGCACTGGTAACAGGGACAGAAGCAATGTACAAGTGTCAGTGTAGGGTGAAGTGCAGTGGACAGTAGTCCACCCCCACAATCAAGTGCTACTGTAAGAGTGAGTAGAGAAATCTTGGAGGAGAAGTTTCAGGATGTGAAGGGAAGGAGCAGAGTATACTGAAAGGGGTGAGAGAGCACCATAGTTTAGGAAAGCAGAATGAGAAGACAGCATCGACCAGCAGTAGATTTCACTGGTGGGAGAGTGAGAGCTTTTTACTTTTTAATAATAAACCATAACTTGTGCATTAACATATTTTTTGCAATGATTGTTATATTTGTATGTATCTATCTATCTATCTATCTATCTATCTATCTATCTATCTATCTATCTATCTATCTATCTATCTATCCTTTGTATAGTGGCATGATAGCAAACCCTAGTTTCCCAGGTGGCAGCAAGACTAAATGAGGTCAATTTTACTATCCTTTTTACATGTTACCCTTCCTGCCCAGAGAGCAATGATCCCTCCCTAAGCTTGCCCCAAAGTGTCAGATTTTCAGTACCTCGACACTTGAAGGTGTTCCCTGCACTTTCCCACCACAGATCTACCTTAGTGTTACCAAGAGTTGGTGAAGTAAGGGAGGAGAGTATCAGAGGTGTGGAGCAATATAACAGTGGTACCGTTTCTGATGGTGGCTGCAGGAGTCCCCTGCTGAGTGTGATGTCCCCAGTCAGGTGATAGGCCATCCACAGCACAATTCCGTGAGTCTTCCCAGGCCTAGACAAAAACAAGGAGAAAACATTCCATCAGTTATAAATTGAGACATTTCCAAGGGCACTGAGCCAGGACACTGTACAGAGGAAAAGAAGTTCCTGAAATTCTACAGGTAGATGGTAGCTGTGGAAGCCTTTATAACTTGAGATATTAATCACATCAGCAACTGCTCATGGCAAAGGCTTCGCTACACAGTTCCGAATCTGGCCCAGTTTGGTAGTGGCCCAAAGCTGTTACCATTTGATAGTTTTCCAGTGGCCTATGGTTACTTGACCATTTTGTATCTCATCCCTGTTCCTAATGAGCAGGTGTCTACATTACAGAAACTACTATCCCAATTTATACTAACCACTGTATAAGAAAAACGGCTCTCTGTGCAAAACAGTGGCATCTAGTAGTGTCCGCAGTGAAAGCTGCAAATAACAGCCAAAGCAGTGCTGAGTGAATTATAACAGCTGTAGAGCCCTCTTGTGGCACTCCAAGGGACAGCGAGTATGAAAGTCAAAGCAGCACTCTAACCTCCCAGCTAGGGGACATTTCCTTTTTATTTATTTATTTATTAAAATTTGATAACCGGGATAGGCACACTGAGCCGAAGCTCGTTTCCAGGTGCGATCCGGGTACAGAGCATACACTGAAATGAGAAGAGATACACAAGGAGATTCCCAGGACACAGTATAAACAACCTTTTTACATACCGTACAAAAATTTTACATTCATAATAAAGTAGGCCAGTACGCGGACAAGGTGTACTGGACTACTGTAAGACTTCTAAATGTAGGCGGTAGGGCTTAGGGGGGCTTACTAAGACTGTTGGGCCGGGGGGGCTTGGAAGGAGCCTGAGGAATTTTTTTATGGATAGGAGAGAGAAGGCCAGGCGCAGGTCAGAGGGAAGGCTGTTCCAGAGAAGGGGGAGATGGTACGAAAAGGCAGCTTGGCCAGCAGTATTTTGCGGGCGAGGAATGTGAAAGGTGTGCGAATCACTGTGTCGGAGAGGGTAATCAAGGGAGTTTGCTGGAGTCCGGCGGGATGTGAGGTGGGGGGAGGGAACCAAACCATAATTTTGCTATGAGGGAGGCGCTGTGGATGGTTCTTCTGTGGAAGAGCAGGGCAAGGGAGAGTGGTACGTAGAAGGTGCAGTGGTGAGTACGTGGGGGGGAGGCAGTGGCAAAGCAGCACAAAGAATTGAGTAGAATGTCCTGTTTGGAGAGAGATGAGGTTGGGGCTGTTCCATAAACAATGTCAGCGTAGTTCAACACTGGCAAGATTGTTTTTCATATGAGCTCGCACCGGGTGGGAAGGGGTAGGCTGACTTCGTGCTGATAAGAGGACAGTGAGTTTCGGCCGGTGTTTGGCGCAGATAGTCTCAATGTGAGTAGAGAAGCTGAGGTGGCTGTTTAGCCAGACACCCAGGTACTTGAAGGCTGGTACCAATTCCAGGGCCAAGCCATCCAAGGTGAAGATTACCGGGAGGTAAGCTTCTGTCTTGATCCAAAACCATGGTGACAATTTTGTTGGTATTTAGTTTTAGCTGGTTATCCAGCAGCCAGGACTGGACTTGGCTGAAGTCGTTCAGGAGATTGGGAAAGACGCTATCGTAGGAGTGGCCAGAGGCAAAGATGATAGTGTCATCTGCGTAGAGGTTTCCTTTGGCATAATGGTTAGGGTTGATGCCTTCAGGGGTCAAGATACCTGGTGTGATTCCCAGTGAGTGTTGGCGGCACCAATGCCCAAATAGAGGACAGACACAGTACCCTTGCAGGCAATTTCACATCAAACGCCAAGGATTAAACAGGCATGGAGTCTGACTACCCTCTTGCCTACGTGGTGCTGTCGATGACAGAAGTAAGGCATAGTGGTGGGGCAGTGTGAGGGAAGATTGCAGAGGGACTGTCCATGCTGTATATGCCCTGTGGCAAAACAGAGGGAGTTATAGGATAGTGCTGTCAATCTGGCACTTTTCTTTTTCTATATAGATTTTTATTTATTTTTATTTTAGTCTTTGGTAACCGGGTAAGGCCCCCTAGGCACAAGTGCCTGTTTTCAGGGGCGACCTGGGAGCACTGGGCAGTTAAGTGACTTGCTCAGAGTCACACAGTATGCAAGTGGAGGGTGTGAGAATCAAACTCAGGTCTGGTCTGCTGGATGTATCAAGCTCGTTCACACCTCGTTCCTCTAACCTCTAGGCTATACTGCCAGTCCCTGGTTTTTCCCCGTTTTCACACCCCCCCATGCCTCGGTTGCACGTGTGTGGAGGCACGTGCACGCTGTGTCACCAGGATGTCCTCCTGCTACTTGCCTCCTCCACCCACCTACGCTGTCCATCGGACCTCCACCTGATGGCAGCGGAATTATGGGGGCGGGCCATGTGGATCCTCCCCGGGAGAGGACAGCTGCCATTACAGCTGCTCAATCCTGCATCCCCCAAGCCAGCTCTCCGATGACCCTGGCTCACTCCCGAACCCGGGTCACCAGCATGGTGTGAGGTAAGGTGTCCAGCACCTCAGCCCTCTGCGCCACTGGGCCGGCTCAGTCTGGCACTTTCAAGAGCACTAAAATTCAGTACAAAAGTGCCATTCAGTCTAAATTCATGGGACCAAAGACTCTTGAAGTGATTTTGAGATTGGCTTTTGTGGATAAGCATGATGCAGTGTATCTCTTGCTTTTGAATACAAAAACTTGGAAACTTGAAGAAAAGGAGAAAGGACTCAAAACAGCAGAATAAAAGCACATTTACTATGCCAATATATCAACAGGAGGCCACAGAGAACAAAACCAATAAAAGACAGGCACACATACGATCAAATAAAAAGAAAAAATACGACTATTAACATATGGAAAAGCAAACCTAGTTAAAGGAAAACTAAGCATAACCTAAGCGACCACTCTCTCCCCCTGGCTAAGGTTATTAGTTATCATAAATCATGACATTGTTTTCAGACATTGGGACTGTTTAGTTCTAAACATTACAGGTACTTCTAACCGGGTTACCATGGATGTTGCGGGGGGATTAAGTATGTTTCACTGACTCTCAATCCACCGCCTACTATTCTGCTGTATCTGATTTGTCGAGTTCTGAATGACCACCTCGTTTAATTGCACGACACTCAAAACACTGACTTAGTTGCGATTTGCAATGTGTCAGTTGCTATTTGCACAATTAGCTTCAGTTGAGTAGCGTTTTGTGATTTGCTATGTGCCAGTTGCTATTTGCACAATTACCTTCAGTTGAGTTGCGTTTTGCGATGTGCCAGTTGCTAGTTGCACAATTACCTGTTCGGCATATTAGTAAGATGAAGCTGCAAGCTAGCAAAACAAAGTCATGTTCACCACGAGCGCTATCTAGTGTGGCTTCCAATTACTTTGTGGTCACTTCGAGGTAGAGGCTTCAGACACAATATAATGGCCTTTCATTGGCCATTTTGCCTTTGTGTTTTTACTGACTACAGCAATGGCAATGGCCGAGCCGTGTAAAGTGGTTCCTCACAGAGGGGGCATGATAAGCTTTCACTTTCATGAATTCACCAACTTGACTCAAAGCACAGTTGCGACTTGCGTGTTGGTTCTTTAATTCTCTTGCTACTTGCAAGTTGCTTCATGAATTCACTAACTTGACTCAAAGAACAGTTGCGACTTGCCTGTTAAGTTTGTTTAATTATCTTGCTACTTGCGAGTTGTTTCGGTGTTTTGATTGGTAAATAGGAATTCGGTGAATTGACAGATTCGGTTAGATGGAGTTGGTGACTGATGTATCGGTGAGTCGAGAGTCGAACAGCAGTACCGATCCCAAGCTGCGGTTCTTACCCCTGCCTTGTGGGCTCAAACAAGGCTGAGGGGCCTGGGTTCTTATTTTCCTGATTGGGGGTTCGTATCCAATTAGTATTAATTGTGCGGTGCATCCACCCAGAAATTAAGTTTAAGTGGGTTTGTCGTCAGAGAGGTACAATCCCTTTGGATGCCATACCTCCCCACAGTGTCCTCCTAAACACTGAAATAAACATTGCAACCTTTTTTCTTTTCTTTTTTTTATCTCTATTAATCCCTCCTTACTCCCTCAGATGGAACTCCTTCGGCCAATTCAAGCGACTTATCCCATCCAGCCAAGACCCTCCTGCATATGGCTCTAGATCCCCCTGGTCCACCCATGACACACCTTGTGGCCAGGCCCCCACAGCTTGCCTCCCAAGGTGGGTTAGCCTTCAGTGCCACCGCTAACTCACCACATCATCTGGTTCACCACATGTGGAAGTGAAGGCCATGGGTAGCCACAGGCCCAAGCAGGTCAGGTCCAATGGAGGACAAGGTGGGCAGAAGCAGCGTCACCCTCCTATTTGACCACCATTTTCAACCTTAATTTTCTTTACTGGTGGAGAGGACATGCAAAGGCATCTGGTGATGTCAGGCATGTTCCACGCTTGATGCACCAATGTCTGCCGCTCCTCCAGTTCCCAGGCTTTCTGCAGTCTCGGGCTCACCGATCCCCAGTCAACACTAGGGGTCGGGCTGTTGCTGAGTGCCGCAACACTCCCTCCCTCCCCAGAGAAGGGCTGTCCACTGGATGCCCAGTCCTCCTCCCCCTGGCTGACCCTTCGATGCCCCGGGCTCATTCCCGAAGCTGGTCATTGGCATTGCAAGCGGCAGAGCTACCATTGCACTAGCAGGTCAGCAAAAGTGCAAACTTAAATTCAACAAAAATGCAATTAATGACTTACTACTTACGATATGCTCACAAGACAACACTCAAAATAACAATAAAATATTTATTGGGGGATATTCACAAGGAATTGGGGAATGCAGATCAAGACTCTTTTTACAAATGAGAAATCAGAGTCAAAGTTAGGTGCCTGACTACTAAGGCTTAGCCTATAAAACACTTTTAACAGCAGTGCCTACCCCCACCAGATATTGCAAATACTGTGGCAATGCAGATAAATCTATGAGTGCAATGCCGCTCCACTGGTCCCCCACCAAGCTGACAGTACTCGGGGACTGGAGGGAGAAAAAGAAGGTGGCGGTAGGTGGGACCTGACTCTGGAGAGCCAGTAAAGTTATTTGGAGGGGTGAACATATTTGTTTGGGGGGACTTACATACTGTTATAACCATAAGAGGGTGTCTCATACTAATAGTTCTGAAGTTCTAAGTTCAGGGGGCATATACAGAATAGTGGATATAGAAACATGCACACTGCAGATTGAGGAAGCACTCCGGACCAATCAGAGCACTTCTTTCCTTTGCCTGTGAGACACTTTTATTCTTTGAAGAGTGTCTCATGCAGAGCTGCCCTGGAAATGAGCATGCTTGGAAAAGGTTTATAAATTTTAATGTGTTACTGATCAATTACTCATGACAGTGCCGGGCCAGATGGGTTAGAACCCAGGATCCTGAGACTTGCTGTCACTCTTCTAGCTACTCTGGTAACTCGGCTTTTTAACCAATCCATTAGCACCTCCGTGGCGCTTTTGGCGTGGAAATCTGCTAGGAGAATTCCAGTGTTCAAGAAAGGAGACCCCAAGATCCTGTCTAATTATCAACCCATTGCACTTCTGCCTACACTCAGCAAGATCTTTGAGAAATGAATCCACTGCCAGATATTGGCTCACTTACTCCATATCAATCTTCAGTCCCCTGTTCAGCATGGTTTCAGGGCTGGACACAGCACCACTACTGCTCTCACCCTTTTTACCAGTGAGGTAAAATCCAGCATGGATAAAGGCCTACTTACAGGTACTGTGTTCACTGACCTCACCAAAGCCTTTGATTTGGTGAATCGCCCCCTGTGCTTGAATATACTGCACATCCTTGGTGCCTCTGGATCCACACTGTCCTGGATCCGCAGCTACCTTGACAACCGGTCACAATCTGTCTTCTTTGGCAAGGTTCTCTCACCTCCTTCCCTGATCTCCTGCGGTGTCCCTCAAGGCTCCATTCTTGGGCACTTGCTCTTCTCTACAGTTATTAATGATATCCCCACCTCCATCCCCCACTGTCACTCCATTATGTATGCAGATGACCTGGTACTGTACGCTGCCTCTAGTTCCATCGATGACCTCAATGCTCATTTGTCATCGGTGTTCTTACAACTCCAATCCTGGTTCTCCTCCAACTCCCTAATATTCAATTTACCTAAGACCCAACCATGCTCTTTGGGTCCTCTAGGAAAGTCCATGCTGTGTCCCCCCAACTTAGCGTGCTTTGTAATGATGGTCAGCAGTCTCTACCACTGACTCCTTTAAATACCTGGGGGTAATGCCTGATCCCGTACTTCTCCTCTCACATAAATGAAGTATGCAAATCTGTTAACTACAAGACTGGTGCCGCCTACTGCGTGCGTCACTCCTTAACCTGCTGCCAGGATCTCTGTAGCTAAGGGGGTCCTCCTCCTCAGGCTATTATATGCTCTCCCTCTCCTTTCCCAGGCCAATGCTGGTGTTCTTCGAAAATGGGACACTGCTTACAACATTTGCAGATTTGCCCTATCAGCCCCTCGCCTTACGCACCACTGTTTGCTCTACTCTGCCTTGCACTGCCTGTCACCCAGTTCCCGTCGCTCCTATTCTCTGGGATGTTTCATTGACTCCTTGACTAGATATCCCTGTCCTGACTCTCTAGGGGCTATACTTTTCCCCGTATATCACTCCTGCCCTCTGAGGACCTCTGACGCTCAGCTACATTCTGTCCCGCATTGCTCAACTAAAATGGGGGAACAAGCTTTCTCTCATTTTGCTCCCAAATACTGGAATTCCCTACCTCCCCACTTAAAGTGCTCCTTATCTCACGCCTTTAAAAATGCACTTTTTCCTACCTCTATGCACTTGATGCTTGTGACTGTAACTAACCTTGCTTGTTCTTCTGCTCCTGCTCTTCCTTGCCTCAACTACTGCCTCTCAATACTCCATGAGTATCACCGGGCTTGCCCACATTTAACTTTCTCATCCCTGCGTGGATGTTTTTCTGCTTGTATGTAAAATTTCCAAAACATCCCTGTGTGGATACCTGTTGGAAGCTGTCATGTTCTGATTGTATGCTACCTGTGACTGTTTGGAAGATTGTACAGTATTTTGTACTCTCCCTGGTTATGCCTGAAAATAGGCAAGGTTACTGCCTAATGCACTTACCCGGTCATCAAAAGTTAATAAAGAAATAAATAAAATTTAGATTAATAATATATTAATACTGCTGTTGAAATTACTTTTTTTTTTTTTTTTAACTCCTTCCGGACTCCCGCAGCCTCACTCCTTTGGGCTCGCAGGCTGGCGCCCCTCCGCACCGCAGACCCAACCCTCACTGCTGCACCTGTCTCGGATTCCCCCAGAGCTCCGCTGACAATCCCCATGGTGGTCCGGTGTATCTCTGCCAGTCCCTCCCCCTGGGTAGGCGGGGAGTGGGGGAATAAGTGAGCATTACACCAGGGATGTTGGTTGCGAGCCAGGTGTGGTGCGCTGGGTGGTTGGCAGCAGGAGGGGTCCTACTGGAGGGATGTCATCCGGTGCAATGGGTGGCCATTTTCCTGTGGTCTGGGCACCCACCCACCACCCACAATGTGTGTGGCTGTGGCAGCATCCTGGGGGCAGGGACATATGGCAGTGTGTGGTCACCTATGCCGCCAAGTAAGTCTCTGTAAACCACCACCAGGAGCCGCTATTATAGCAGCTTGCCATGACCCCCCCTGGGAGGGATGCATCCAAATGATGCCCTCCCTGCCAACTTCCGCTCCTGGCATCTGGGCTCAGAGTGTGAACCTGGATCACCAGCGTGCGAGAGCGATGACCCATCGCTCTGTGCCACGAAGTCGGGAGCGCTCTTAAGGTTTGCTGTTTTTATACCCAAAGAATGTGCCTGAGACCACTTTTACAACTGTAAGAGTGATCCCAGCGGCGATATTAAGATACTGTGCAGCAGAACTGTTACTTCATCAAAGGATTCTGATGACATCACAAACCATAAGAGCAAAGCTCGAGTGGTTTAATGTTTTCAGAATCCCGAGATGGAATCAGTTCTGTTGTCCATTTTTTCCCCCAATCACTATTTTTATAGTGCACGATTGAACACTGTTTGCCTAAAATAAATGTTAAAACATCATTCAGTTAACATTTTTGTAGACTGGACAGTGAGGGAAAAACATAAAAGTCGAAGTTTCTCAAACTAACACATTTAAACTACCTGGAATAAACGACATAGGCAAAACACAATGTTTGAATGTCAGCCGTAGAATTTGTGACATGCTGATGTTCTATCAGTCTGTGAATTACTGTAAAATGCTGATGTTCTGTCAATTCTCTGCTGTATGTTCTTTTTTTTAAATTTTGAATAATATATGGGGAGCCCTTATTACCCACTGAAAGTAAGCTGTTTACAACCTTGTAATCCCACTGTTGTGATGTTAGAACCTTATAAACCCCTCTCATCTATGTCATAGCAGTGTGTTTACAAAATGGAATGCCAGTGTAATTCAGTATTCAAATAACACTCCAGTTGTCACAGTTTACTGTTACAGAGTCTAGCAATCACTATGTCTGATAGATATTTTAACTCTGGTGCTATTTCAGCCCACTGTTGTTCAGTCCGTGTATCCTAATTAATTGTTTTCCTACACAATCATGTGGCCCTAGTGCAGACTCATTAATAAGGTAAGGCTAAATTACTTGTGATGGGGGTAACTTATGCTGAGCAAATCCCATACACTATAAATGACAATGCCTGCTATACAGGTGATAACCACGGTGTCATCACCTCTCGTGGTTGCTAGTATAACGGTAAACCTCTCGAGTACTGATGCCCTAGCAACCACTCCAGGTGATTACACCATGGTTATTTCCTGTACATCAGGCATTATCCTCTATTTTATCTGCATTTTGCAAAAACATTGCAGAAATGCTGACTTGCAAGAAAAGGTACCAAGTCATATTATACAGTACTATACCATGACTTAATGCAGGAAATCAGTTAAAACACTTCTTAGTGCCAAGACTTGGGGGTTACTTAGTTATTTTAAGATTAGCACTAATTAAAGTATGACAATGGGAACATTGCGCAGCCAATGTTAATAATTGGATCCATGTAATGTAATATCCTACAAAACTTCAGCCGCCTACGGCCTAGAGATTAAAATGCCCATAAACAAGATGCAACACATAATCAGGGCTTCTCATTAACTTACTATATACATGTAGGTGAAATGAACATTATTAATAGATTGTAGTACCCAATAAGAAACAATTACTCACCGAAGTAATATTACTTCTTCCAGGGGATTCTTTAGCATTATTGACAGATGCAGTATGCCAGCTGGGTTCAACTGCCCTGGAGAGGAGGAGTCAATGCAAATGAGGAAGGCATTGGCCAGTCAGGATAGAGATAGAGATAGAGTAGAGTGCTGCCTGCAGTCAGCCTGAGGGACCTCAGAATGAATTTCGGAGCTGAAAACGAGCAAAAACTGTGCCCAACAGGGGCAAAAAAACTGTCAACAATATACAAACTATCTATTCTAACCCCACTACTGGGAAAAACTTATCACACAGATCAATAACAGTTAGCAAATTTGGCTAAATCCCCTAACAGAGCCTTTAGACAAAGTTTCCAGGGGAGGAAGGGTGGAAGTGTCAATGATGCTAAAGAATCCCCTGGAAGAAGTAATATTACTTCGATGAGTAATTGTTTCTTCTCGCCCCAGGAATTCTTTAGCATCTATTGACAGATGCAGACTTCAAAGCAGTGCAGTTGGGAGGAGGGCACAGAAACCTATTTAGGAAAAAGGCTCTGTAGCACCGCCCTGCTGAACTTCGCATCCGATCGGGACTGCACGCCCAAGCAATAATGTTTGGTGAAAGTGTGGACTGATTTCCAAGTAGCTGCTCTACACACTTCCAGCAACAGGATATCCCTGGAAACTGCCACTGAAGCAGCTGTTCCTCTGGTAGAGTGAGCTCTAAGCCCAAGAGGAGGCTGTCTGCCCGCCTTGTTCTAACAGAACTGAATACAAGAAACAATCCAATGGGAAATGTTTCTCTTGGTCGCCAGTTTTCCCCCTGCCCACATCACCAAAGGTGAGAAAAATCTGGGATTGTCCATCTCTGAACTGCTTGGTTCAGTCTAAGTAGAAAGAAAGGGCTCTCTTCAGGTCCAGGCTATGCAGTTTGCGCTCACCTGGGGAGGACTTATCTGAGAACAGCACCGGCAGAGAGACAGACTGATTACGGTGGAACTCCGAAACCATCTTGGGAAGGAACTTCCTATTCGTCCTAAGGAAAACCTTGTCCTTATAGGGAATGATGTAGTTAGGATCTGTACAAAGGGCCTGCAACTCTGAAATCCATCTGGCAGAGGTAATGGCCACTAGGAAGATAGTCTTTCAGGTAACGAATTTCAAGTCAGCCATAGCCATAGGTTCAAAAGGAGGATCCATAAGCTTGGCTATACAGAGATTAAGGTCCCATGGGGGAACAGATTCCCTTACAGGGGGGTGAAGGTGCAGAAGTCCCTTGAAAAACTTCTTGAAAATGGGTTGAGAAATAAGCGATTTCTCTTTACCTGCAGAAAGGTAGGCCGAAATGGCCGCTAAGTGAACTCTTAGGGAAGAAGCCTTTAGGCCTTCCACCTGAAGAAGAACCAAATAATCCAACAAGGAAGGGGAAGAGGCCTGTAAAGGGTTTATGCCCTTGTCCCTGCACCAGAAAGAAAAACGTCTCCACTTGGAGACGTAAGTTTTCCTGCGCTGGGTTTCTTAGCCATCCGTAAGATATTCAGTACTTGCTCTGAATACAAAGAGTCTGAGAATTCTAACTCCTCAAGTACCAGGCTTTGAGGTGAAGAGACTGGATGTTTCGGAACACCACTCCGGTCTGAGGAAGAGTCAGAAGGCTGAGGCATGAAGGAAGTCTGATGGGTTTCCTGACTGACAGGGAGAGGAGCAGAGAATACCATGGCTGTCTCGCCCAATCGGAAGCCACCAAGATCATGGTGGCCAGTTGTTCCCTTAACTTGAGAAGTACTCTGCACAGAAGAGGAAAGGGAAGGAATGCATAAAGGAACCTCCCTGTCCAATCTAGGGTCAACGCATCCGCCAGGATGGTCCCCAGAATTGGGGGCCTGCAACAGTACAGGGGTAACTGATGGTTCAGACTGGATGTGAACAGATCCAGATCCGGGACGCCCCCATCTCCTGAACACCATGTGAAGGACTTGCTTGTTGAGGGTCCACTCATGGTGGCCCTGACTGATGCAGCTCAGGGCATCCGCCAAAGTGTTGTTCTTGCCCGGGAGATGGATAGCTGACAGAGACATGTCCAGGGAACAAGCAAGGGATTAAATCCTCATGGTTTCCATGCAGAGTTTGGTTGATCGAGTCCCTCCCTGTTTGTTGATGTAGAACATGGCCGTCATGTTGTCTGTCCTTACTTGCACAGACTGACCCCCTGAGCTGAGAAGTGAAGGCCTTGATGGTGAGAAGTACAGCTCTGAGTTCCAGAAGATTGATGTGAAGGGAGGACTCCCTTGGTGCCCAAGTCCCGCTTATGGACAAGTCCCCCAGATGGGCACCTCATCCTAGGAGGGAGGCATAGGTGGTCAAAATGTGGGAAGGTTGGGGAGTTAAAAAGGATACCCAACTCTGAGATTGTCTGCGTCTTTCCACCATCCAGGGATCGGAGAAACATCTCTGAAACTGGAACGAGCTTTGTAAAGGGGTCTCTTCTCTGGGACCAATAAGACCTGAGGTAAAACTGAATGTCCCTCATCTGGAATCTGGCCCCTGGCACTAATGCAACCATTAAGGCCATATGTCTAGCTGGTCTTGGTTGGCCTGGACTGAATGAGTTTAGCAGAGAAAGGAAAAGGTCAACCCTGTCTGAAGAGAGGAAGGCCTTTCCCTGCAGGGTGTTGAGCTCTGCCCCTATAAACTGTAGAATTTGGGCAGGCTGAAAATGCGACTTTTGTTCATTGATAAGGAAGCCCAGGGACTCCAGGGTATGCCTTGTCTGAATTAGGGCCTCTGAAACAGACTGGGACGAGCTGGCCACAATCAGCCAATTGTCCACGTAGGGATAGACTGAAATTCCCTGTCTTCTGAGATGAGCTGCTACCACTGCCAGGCACTTGGTGAATACTCTAGGAGCAGAAGTGAGCCGGAAAGGCATGGCTGCAAACTGATAATGGCCGGAGGGCAGACTGAATCTGAGGAACTTTCTGTGGGATTGCCTTATTGGTACATGAAAATAGGTGTCCTTCAGATCAAGGGAGACTAACCAGTCCCCCAGCTTTAGTGAGTGGATGACCCGAATCATGGTTACCATTTTGAACTTTGGTTTCGTCAGATGCTTGTTCAGGTACCTTAGGGCCAGAATAGGCTGCTATTCCCTCCGTTTTCTTTAAGGTCAGGAAATATCTGGAATAAAGACCCTATCCCCATTGGGGAAGGGGCACTCGTTCCACGGCCTTGGCCTCATGAGACTCTTGACCTCTACCTCCAGCAGCAATCATTCTGCAGGGGAGGAAGGTTTTGGTTGTAAAGGCCTGTGAAGAAGAGGGAATTTTTCGAACTGAAGGGATAGACCCTGCTCCACTACCTCCAGAACCCACTTGTCTGAAGTGACCTGATGCAAACAATGGAGGTAGTGTGAGAGCCTGCCCCCCACGGGAAGAGTGGAGGTGACCAGCAAGGAGTCAGGAAGACTGCTGTCTAGACTGAGTAGAAGTAACAGGAGTGGGATTATCTCTTCTTTGGCCCCTCCTGCCCCTATCTCTGAAAAAAACTCTCATCTGAGAGAAATCCATGTTATATGGCATGGGAAAGAATGTCCTAGAGAAATAATCCCTGCCCCTACCCCCTCTATGGTGAGCTCTCTGAGAAGGAGGGGGCTTTTCTTTCGTTGAACTACTCTTGTACGTGTGTTTGAACTCGTCCATTCTTTTCATACAGGCTTCAGTATGATCCCCAAAGAGAGAGTTATTCTCAAAGGGAGAATCTAATGCCTGGGTTTGGACACCCTGGGTAAGACTAGTAGTTGTCAACCAAGCAAAACGTCTGAGAGAAATTGCCTGAGCCATGACCCTTGAGGCTGTGTCATTATTAAATACAGCCATGTGAAACTGGTACTTTGTGGCTTCTACGGCTAATTTAACAGTTTCGAAACATCTCTGAGCACAGTGCCCCCGCCCATGTTGCACTATGGCCAGTATAGTTTTTAGTAGAGCCCTCTGATATCTAGCTGTGTATACAATGAAAGAAGACATGCACAGCCAGAGAGAGGCGGTAGCATAAGATTTCTTACCCATAAAATCTAATTTTCTAGAGTCTTTTTCGGTGGGAGCACAGATAGTGGCACATTAGCTTTGTCACAGGCCTCTGTCTGAACTACCCCTCTGTGATCTGGATGTGTATAAAGAAAATCAGCAGTAGACTTACCGAGCTGGTATTTCTTCTCAATCCTTCTGTCCACCCCAGTAGAAGTTGAGGGGGGTTCCAGAACCCTAAAAGTACTTCTCTTCAAAGTATTGTGGATAGGGAGGATGAGCCCCTTAGCAGGTGAAATGCCCATCATCTCCACGTAGTCGTCTTCCATCTCCTTATCGGTGTCATCCTGGACAGGCAAGTCCAGGGTGTCCACCATCTGTTTCAAAAATGTAAAAGAGGGAAGACACTTCTTCATTTGTATCAGTATCATCATTAACACCCAGGATTAAGATTCATCACCATGATCCTCTCCCTCATCAAAATAAAAACTCCGGGCATAGGGGTCCTCCAGGAGAGGATCACTCAGTCTAGCAGGAGCAGAGAAAATATTGCCCATAGATTGTAACGTCTGATATAAATGCCAAGCTTTAGCTAAATCATCTGCAGAGGGCACATTTTTATCAGCTACTGGTGCCTCCGAATGCCTTTTAGGAGGAGGGACAGTAGTGTTATTATCTTTCTTAGACTTTTTAATAGGGGCAGGATCAGAAACCTGCTCCGTAGTTCTTTTAGAGGCTTGGCTAGAATTTTTACTTCTACCAGACTTAGTTTCACTAGAGTCCCTAGAGGACTTGTCATTAATTCTGTGTTGACTTGAGGTACCCTCCTCAGTGCTTTTAGAGGAGGAGATAGATAGACTGGGAGGCGATGATAAAGGGATAGGCCAAAGCTAACCAAATAAAATTAACCTTACTAGAGGTAATAAGATTTATATAGGTTTTTTTTTTTTACAACAGTGGAAAAGAACAGCAATCACCTTCACACCTCTTGCCAACAGGAGCCCACTGCACAGTCAAACAAAAGGTGTCTCCCCAGAAAATGAGGATGATTACCCTTCAAATATAGTAAAACTTAGATAAGATCAAGAAAAGGAGGGTTCCAGAAATTTGCGCAGTGCACAACGGAAATTGGTGCACGAGCACGAAAAAACAATTCAATGATTTTAACGCAAAAGTGGTAAAAACCACCAAAAAATACTGAAAACTAACAATTTAAATAAAAATGATGCAATTTATCACACACGCGGGCGACTTTTACCTCAGAAAAACCGTCGGAGCGGGAAAAACACGAAAAAAAACCCACAACTGCGCGGAACCCAGCGCAGATGCAGTAAAAATAGATAAAATGAGAAAAATATACAAAATACACTGAAAGCAGCACTCAAAAGGAAAGAAAATGGCACAGGAAGATCTCTGAAGAGGAGAGCTCCAGGGCAGTGTTGCCAGTTCAGCAGAGAAAAAGTTCTGAGGTCCCTCAGGCTGACTGCAGGCAGCACTCTACACTATCTCTATCCTGACTGGTCAATCCCTTCCTCATTTGCATTGACTCCTCCTCTCCGGGGCAGCTGAACCCTGCTGGCATACTGCATCTGTCAAGAGATGCTAAAGAATTCCTGGGGTGAGAAACTGAGGTTCCTTGCAGATTGAAACTTTTAGTAACAGAAATAACCATGAAAATAGTGCAGAGAAAAACTAACATGCTTCAATGACTCTGCTGAAACATACAGTTACATAATGTAAGGCCCCCTCTGGGAGCTTACTAGCTAAGGGCACTTTAATTTGGGTCTGGCCAGTGTTCAGGTCCGCCTACCGGTGGGTGGAGTAGAGGCTGGGAGTCCCCTTTAAAAAGGGGATGGTTTGGCACACTTTGGGGGGAGTTGGCTAGGCCTGGGAGTGGTAGGTAGGGCTCCCGGGCCAGAGGCAGGACAAGTTCGGCTGTAGGGCCAAGGTTCGAGGTTATGATTTCAGTTTCTCGGCCTAGTTGGGTAATGTGTAGTAGTCACATGCAGGGCCAATTTGGGCTGCAGTGATGAAGAACTCCCAGGAGGAGGAGATGGGATCTGGGGCCCGGGGGTACAGTGTGCAGCCTACTTCGTGATCCCCAGCACCAGGGTAGGCCTTGGGTGAAGTCCTTAAGTTGGCCGCTGGTTGCCGCAGGTTGGGCACAGTTCAGGGTGAGAGACTGTATCATGGGGGGCAGTGGTGTCAGCCTGTTCCTGGAAACCCCATTGTAGCCTGCATCCAACAGCTCGGGTGGCGGTCTGTGTGGAAGAAGCGGTGTCACGTGGATATCCCCAGGCCTCTGGGCTTATATGTTGGGGCACCGTTTGCTGTGGAGTCGCTGTCCCTGGGAATTAGTTGGGACAGGGACATCCAGGCCGGTGTAGAGAGCAGTAAGAGCACCTCACACATTTGTGAAGACCGCTGGGACTGCAAAGTTTGGCGCGCAAGAGTGCAGGCTGTAGTGTACAGTGAATTCATGCTGCAGCTACCATCATCAGGGAGTCCCAGCTCCCAGGAAACCTGTTTAAGCATTTGTGCCATCAAGATTGTTGTGGTCTGCACAGAACTATTATGTTCCCAGTTGCTCCATGGAACTGTGATTGCCCGTTATCTATTAAATCAAATGTTTTTTATTCCTTATGTGCGCCTAGACAGTGGACTTGTTTAGTGGCTAACCAGCTTGCCCCCCAGCTCTCTGGACAGGACTTTCGGCACCCCACTCTTATCGGGACAATCGTAACCAGCTGACTACCCCCCCCCCCCGAAGTCACCTAATTGGTGGCACCATCTTTACCCAGGTATGAACTTGTATTTCTTTGGACTGTGTTGCTGTGTTGTGGCGTGCACCCTCCCCTTTGTAACACCAGGAATTCCCCTAGATGTGGGGAGGGGGCTTATAACGTGGGGGCTTGTCCGGGATATTATTTTGGGCTGCAGCATCTTTGGGAATGGTGGAGACTGCAGTTTCATCTGGCTTGTATTTCTGGACTTAAAAAAAAAAATTCAGGAGCTGCCATCTTGCTACCAGTCTCTGCACCCTTTTCTTTTGCTGCACATGGTTTGGAGTGTGACTGCTTCTGGAAAGCTGCCACCGGACTGGAGGAGAGAGTGGGAGGAGGGGGAGTAGTCTGTGGTGCCGTGCTGGCAGGAGTGCCATTTTGCCATCTGGGCAGGACTGTGGAGGCTGTGCTTCGGAATCGGTGTATCTGTGCTACTACTGCTGCTGCGTGTAGTATTTGGAGGGCCTAAAATCTTTCATCATGGCCGATGCCACAGGGAAAAATGGTAAGGAGGTGCTGGTGTCTGCCTCTCTCCTGTCTTGGCTTTGGGAACAGGTCAAGAGTAACATAATGGACCAGTGTGTGATCTGCAACAGGACAGGAGCTGATGTCAAGTGCATGCCAGTGTGTTTTAACTGCATCCGCAGCGCAGCTTCTCCTTTGTGTCAGCCCTCCACACTTTTTGTGTCATCCTGGGAGTGGCCTCCCATGCCTGTGCAGCTAAGTGCCCATACTTCAAGCCTGGAGAACTGGGAAGAGATGGAAAGAACAGTGAGTGAAGTGACCCTTGAGGAGAAGTGAGTTAGATGTCTGCCCAGCCCTTCTCCTCCATTGGACCCTACACCTCCCCTGGCAGAGGGAGAGGCCATTGAAGGGGCAAGGTGCCCACTCCAGTAGTAGCTCCAGTTCAGGTGCTGCCCCTGCAGCACCATGAATACCTCTAGATATGGGGAACGGGGGATTACAGTAAGAACTTACCACAACAGTAGATCTGCAAGGGGATCTCTTGCAGCAGGCCATATCTATGGAACTACCACTGTCAGGCACTAGGACCACCCAGAAACTTTTCTCGCTAGCAGTCTGTCTGGGGGCCGCCCACTCCGATGTCTCCCCCTAACGTTGGCCAACCCTATAAGAGTGGGCAGCCTCTGCTCCTTCCTCAGTTTTCCTGCTGGAGACCAGAGCAGAGTGCCTCCTGCTGAGGAACCGAGGAGGTACTGAAGGTTCCTGCCAACATAGAAGGAGATAGGAATCCACAGGCAACAAAACAATCTACCAGAGCTAGGGGGGATGGAGGGAAGGATGGCAATGCCTGCTGCAAGAGATACCTTCGCAGAGCTACTGTTACAGTAAGTTCTTATGTAACTGTACTATCTGATGTTAGGGGAATGTCTTGCAGCAGGCCACATCTATGGAACGCGTCCCAAGCAGTTCTGACATCTGGAAAGCCAGTTTGGGTGGTTGGAACCAAGAGCCTAAGAAAGCAGGCCCTGAAGAACAGCTGGGCTGAAACTGGCCCTGCGCCTAGAGGCAATGTCCAGACTGTACTGCTTGGTAAAGGTGAGGACAGAACTCCAAGTAGACACTGCACAGATTTCTGCAGCTGAGATGTTCCTGAAACAGGCAATTGAAGCAGCCATACTCCTAGTGGAATGGCCCTGAACATCCCCAGAAGTTCCTTGCCATATTTCCTGTAACAGTATGTAATGCAGTTGGCCAACCATTTGGACTTCCTGCAGTCTTTGGTATGGTGAATATAGTAATGCAAAATTCTGTGCACATATAAAGTATGGAGCAATGCTTCCCATGGATTAGCATGCGTTGAAAAATAAACAGGCAGGTGGATGGAGTGATTCAGGGTAAACTCAGACACTACCTTAGGAAGAAATTTAGGATTAGACACAAAGATACCCTGTCTTTCTGAAAAACTAAATATGCTTGCACACATATGAGCGCTTGTAACTCGGAAATCCTTCAAGCAGAAGTCATGGCAACTAAAAATATCGCTTTCCATGACAGAGAGCATATCTCTCAAGTTGCAACAGGCTCAAAAGGAGCCAAAGTAAGTTTTTCCAACACAAAATTCAAGTTCCATAGAGGGACGGGATTGCAGATAGGAGGCTTCAGGTGAAGGATGCTTCTAAAAAGGTATGTGACACTTCCAATTGTTCCACCATACGGTCATCAGTGGGCACATGGAAAGCAGAGATGGCAGACGTGCACTTTAAGAGAGGAGTACTCCAGACCCAAGTCTGAAAGGGACAGCAGGTGCTCCAAAATCTAATTCACAGGACATGTGAAAGGGTCCAGCTGGCACAAAGCAGCCCAGAGCATTAAATGCTTCCACTTCATGGAACAAGTGGTCTTGGTGGAAGGCTTTCTGACTGCCACAAAGACATCGGCCACTTTAGGTGAGACCCCAAGGGATCCGTACGGTTGCCCGTAATGTGTTTTCCTGACATTTAACACACCGACTGTAGTTGCCCGACTTGTTACGTTTACCGTCACATTTCGGCCCGTTAACCATTTGTCCGACATTCGCCGCAGCGATCACACATTCTAGCTTTAAAGCAGATAAACCACATTTAGTAATGTTGCACAGCTTAAACAGAGAGATACACATCACACATAAAAAATCATTTTGCAAAACGAAGAGGATAGTGAAACAGTCTAGCAGTAAGCAAACACAACCACATTTTTGCATAGCTGACCCACGTAGCTGACCCACATTGCACATGAAGCAGAACTCAACTTACCAGCAGTAGTAGATTCCAGCACGATGCTCAAGCCACGTAAATCAAATATAATCCGAGAAGATTCCTTCCCGATGCTCAAGCTGCAAGTATGCCATTGTACTCAGAAAGTTAAAATCCATTCTTTATTGAAAATAAAAATTAAAAGCCCAGCACCTCTTCTTAAATCACTTCTTATGCACCACCTACAGCACCATATTGTGTACAATATTTTACGCTGCTGCTGTTGCTTCAGTTTACTTTTTAGCAGCATAGCACGGTTTAGACAAGTGACAGAATATGGATAGAAATTAGTTACGTGGTTATAGCTTCTGGTTGGACTCACATTGGGTAACTGAAACAAGCAAACTGTGTTTCTGGTCTCATTTAAAGATCAACCCCAGATTTGGTGATGCTTGATGAGGCTACATGTCGGTAAGGAGTACTATGGGCAAAATCTAGTGCGGGATTAAAGAAGTCAGGCAACCGACAGCGGGAGACTACTCAGCGGGTGAATGTGAGTCGGGCAACCATACCAGACCTCACCCCAAACCAGGCCATGGCTATGACCTCAGGAGCCAGGTGTGAAGGTGCAGGGACTTGAGGTCTGGATGGCCCAAGGTGCCCGGTTCTGGGACAGCAAGTTGGTGCACTGAGGAAGAGGTATGGGAGGTTCCACTGCTAGTTGCTGGAGTAAGGGGAACTAGATCTGATGAGGTCAAAAGGGGGCAATGAGAATCATTGTGGCCCCTTCCATCTGTAGCTTGATTAGCACCCTCTGAAGCAGTGGGAAGGAAGGGAAGGCATACAGAAACATCCCCTTCCAGAAGAGGGACAACGCATCTCACCAGAAAACTCCAAGCCCTGGAACTCGTGCACAAAAACGCGGCAGTTTTGTGTTGAGTGGGGGTGCAAAAAGGTCCAACTTTGGGCAACCCCATCTGACGAAGAGGTCTTCGACAACTGAGGTCAGAAGCTCCCACTCATATACCACTGACTTTGACCGGCTTAGTCATCTGCCAGGACGTTTTGGACGCCGGTGACCAGGACGGCTGATAGTTCCAGGCCGTGGTCCAGAGCCCAAGACTAGACTCTTATCGTTTCCCTGCAGAGGGAATACAACTGAATACCTCCCTGCTTGTTGATGTAGTGGATGACGATCATATTGTCCATCTGCACCAGCAGAGAGCCTGGGGACAGCTGGGTATGAAAGGCCTGGAGGCCATACAGCACCGCCCTCATCTCCAGGACATTGATGTGGAGAGAGGACTCCAGTTGGGACCACGTCCTTTGCATCTGGTGTGTGCCCAGATGAGCTCCCCAGCCCATCCATGAGGCACCTGTGGTCAGGATCTGCTGAGGGAAGGGAATAGTAAAGGACCCCCCCCCCCCGAGGAGATTGGTGGGTTCCATCCACAAGAAGAGAACTTTTTTCACCGGGGAGGAGCATGTCGTCTATATCAATGTCCACTGAGGGATCCTCATATGTAATCTGGCTAGAGGCACCATGACTATGGACGCTGCCATCATACCTAGGAGAAGGAGAAACACTCTGGTGGACATGTAGCAACTGTGAAACATCAGTTTGGCTTGGGTTATGAGACAGTCCGCCCTGTCCTGAGGAAGGAAGGCCATGCCCTGTGACATGTCCAGCACTGCCCCAATGTACTGGAGTTGTTGACTGGGTGTTAAGATGGACTTGGGAATGTTGACTGTAATGTCCAGATCCTTGAACAGACAGATGGTGTGTTCCAGGGTTCGGACAAGCCTGTTCCTGGACAAAGTTTTGAGCAGCCAATCGTCTAGGTAGGGGAAGACATAGAATCCCTGTCTCCCGAGGGCAGCCGTGACCACTGCCAGGCACTTGGTAAACACCTGATGAGCCAAGGACAAGCCAAGGGGCAATGCCCAGAACTGGAAGTGTGATCCCTGAAACTGAAATCTGAGATGCTGCCTGTGTGGAGCACATATCTAGATATGGAGATATGCTTCCTGCATGTTGAGGGAGCATATCCAATCCCCTTTGTTCAGGAGGGGCAGCAGCCCCTGAAGGGTTACCATCTGGACCTTTTTGTACTGTCAGAGAAGATTTAACTTTCAGAGGTCCAGAATGTGCCAGAGATTGCCTGTGCATTTTGGAACCAGAAAAAGTGGGAGTAAAACCCTCTCCCCTGCTGGGCTTCTGGTATGAGTTTTATCACACTTTTGTGGAGCAGGGACTGGATTTCCTCCCAATGAAAGGGTATGTGAGTGAGTGGGAGGGTAAGAAGAGGAGACTGGGGTCTCTCTGGGGGCCCTCTATGAGTTCCAGGGTGTGGCCGTGGCTTATGAGCTGTGGCACCCAGCTGTTGCCTGTGATCTCTGCCCACTTGTCTCAGTGTAGGTAGAATCGACCCCCTACTGCCTCTGCTGAGTCTGATTTGGGGGGGGGAGTCAGGCTGAGGCAGGGGTTGGTGCTGGTGCCGCCCCTCCTCCTCCTCCTCGAGAGCCCTTGCTGGAAGAGGAGGAAGGGATGGGCAGGGCTGAGCTAGCCTTACATTTGGTTGGCTTGGAGCGGGTCATGGTCTGCGCGTCGCCCAATGAAGAAGCATCTGTTGGGTACTCTTTTGTTGTGTTATTGTTCACTAAAAATACCACCAACAGCTTAATCTGGTTCAATCTCAGTTGGCATTCATCTGTATCCCCCTCCCCCGGGGCAAGGCTAAAAAAAGGCAGATTTGTTTTGTCCTCCTCTCCCGATCAACAAAACCTAAAAAAAAAGAAAAACAAGGTACAACGAATGTACCGACTGTAGGGTGCGTCCAGAGGCTTGCAAGTTGGACATGATATCCTGGACGTCAGCTCCGAAAAATTTGTACCCCTCTAAAGGGAACATTCAGGATGGACATCTGAACATCCTGAGCGAACCCAGACACCAGCAACCAGGATTGCTGGTGAAGGCATAGGCCCAGAGCCCCTGCCAGGGCCAAAGTGTCAACCACATCAAAGGTGACGTGCAGGGGGTGCCGGCAGATATCCGCCTCAGATTTGAGAGCCTGGAAGATTTGACCATCGTCATGGTCTGTTCCCACAGGATATCTTGATGCTGAATCATGTGGGCGATATAGTTAACAGTCCTGATGGCCAAGGTGGCAAAGGCAAAAGCTTGTTTGCCAAAGAGGTCCAGCTTCTGGGATTCCCTGTCGGAAGGAAGGAAGGGAACTCAGGTGTTTCAGTCTCTTAGTGTAGTCATGCGTGGCATTAATGACTACTGAATCCAGCAGTGGCTTTTCCCCAAAGAAAGGCTGGCACCTTGTATAATTTATCTGCCTTCCTGTGCAGGGCCAGTATAAGATTTGGGCGATGCCAGGTGGCCATGGTGGCATCCTCAAATGTGTCTATCAACAGGGGGGGACCACCAGAGGGGAAGAGTCCAGTAGCTTGAGGTAGGTTGTTAACCAACTTTGGGAGGGATCCAGCTCCTCAGATTCAGACCCTACAGCTGACTGGATCTGACACAGGACTCCACAAAAAGATAGGTCACCTGGGGGAGACCGGGGGATGTATTTGGGGGACTCTTCCCCGCCAGATGAAACCGTGGATGGGGAGGGGGAGGGCCCCTCATCCTCATCATCACTGGACTCCTCAGACTCTTCAGGGGGTTGGAGATCTGGGTGATACTCTCCCTCATCTCCCATATGATGAATGGGAGACATATAGGGCACCGGCTGATGTGGGGCAGGGAAGAGATCCCTAGGGACGTCTGGCGCCGGTTCAAGACGTGCAGCTGCACATGGGGTTGGGTCTTGCGAGGGGAGAAGCTGCACCTGCATAAAATCCCAGAGGGATGTCAGCATAGACTGAAAGTCCACTGTCACTGACGTCAGGTAGCCAGGTGGTTTTTGTTGGGGAACTGGTGCCAGTGTCAGTGATGGGAGTATAGGGGCCGGCGTAGGTTAAGGAGCTGGTGGTGGTGCTGGTTGAGGGGCCAGTGAAGACGCTGGCTGCATCCAGACAGGCATCAGAGGAAGAGGTCTGACTGGTGTTGGTGCCAGGTGAAGAGAGACAGATGTCACTTGAAGGGAGACATCAGTGACAGGCAACTGAGGAACAGGCAAAGGTGACCGAGAGATGGCCGGAGGAGACACCGGGGAAGGCGTAGAGTCTGAGGCCATGGAGGAGGTTGCCTGCGCACAAGAGGGTGGTGGACAGGTTGCAGGAGACCAGAAGCTCACCAAACCCATGCCAAACTGAGAAGAACTGGTGAAGTCTCCTGACTGCGGCCCTATCACTAGAAGGGGCCTAAACAGTAAGGGCTGGGGGACTGGGAGGCACCCACCCCCGAAGAGCCACCACCCAATAAAGAGAGGCTGGTGGGTGACACTGCCAAAGGAAGCCCTTTTGAAGATGGGGCATGTGAGGCAGCATAGGTTGCCCCCAAGAAGGTGGTCAACCCCGTCATGGCCTTGGACTTATGTAGGGACTGCGACTGGGAAGAGGACCAGGATTTTTCAAGATCCTTCTCTCAGTGCTTGTGTTTGCCACCAGATTTCCCCCTGAAGGAGGGTAACGACCCTGAAGACAGGGCTGGAGAAGAAGAGGATCTTCTGGCCTGCAGCTCCCATTCCATGTTGGCGACCTTCTGCTGCAAGAGGAATTCTTCTAGGGCCAGCTGGCAATGGTGTCAAGTGACCTGGGTTTCAGGCCTGGGTATCGTGGGTAGGCCCAAGGCAGCGGACGCAGGCAGAGTGGCCATCTTTCTCCGGGAGCTGCCTCCCACAAGCACACTTCATCTTGGAGGCCTGGTCGGATGAAGACAGGTCTGATATTCAAAAGGAATCAAAGAAAAATTGAAAAACTAGGGTGGGAAAATAAAATTTGTAAGAAAATGGTGGTCAACTGAAACTTTTGGCAGTCTCCGGAGGTCTGACGTGGATTGCTCGATAGCGGAAAAAGAACAGAGGATGGAACAGGAGCAGCTCACTCTTATAGTGTTGGCCGACGTCAGAATGGGTGGCCTCAGATAGACTGCTAGCTAGAAAAGTTTCAGGGTGGTCCTAGTGCCTAGTGGCAGTAGTTCCATAGGTGTAGCCTGCTGCAAGAGATACCCCTGACGTCATATAAATTTATTCCCATTCAGCGACTGGAAATTATGTAGTAACCAGGCGAGCATGAACAACAGGATATGAACCCGCTCTGCCACTGACACCAAAGGTGTCTGCTTCAGCTATCAGGTGTGTCTGAGTCCTGTTGCAGAGGCCCCACACCATGCTGGCCTTCTGTTAGTCATCTTACTATGCATACAGTGCCAAATCTCTGCACTTGCAAGCTACTCACCAAGCAATATATCAGTGTTATGAAAACAGCATTATTTAGAACTCATCACAGGACACAATAACTCACACAAGAGCTGTTCAGTAGGCAAAATCCTAATTTCCCAGATACTGAACCAACATCCCCCACTGCTAGAACTACATTTCACAGCCTCTCCTCGATAGTGCAAACTATTAAACTGCAGTCACATAAAATTACGCTTTTAGTCTGTGCCATAAAGAGTTTAAGAGTGTACATAAACAGCTGTAGAGGCAAACGCCTTCACAATTTCAGTTACAAAGAAAGTTCTGTACAGGAGGAAAAAGAAGTACTTAGCATACTATTTATGCGGTCCCAAACAACTGTTCATTGTCCCTCTTGTAACAGTCCCATTACATAAATGCACTCAGGAGGTGGGAGGCAAACTCATTTGCTAGAAAGTAAAATTAAGTCACTGACAAATACAATATGGTAAATGTGTACTTTATTCAATAAATATAATTTTAAAAACATTATTGCATATAGCGGTACCATATGTTGTTAGAGTGCAGTCACTGCATATATAGTGCACTTTGTCCTATAACACTTGCCAAGGCTAAAAAGAATTCTATTAACCACGATTTTCACAGTATGAGGGCTCTGTATTGCAAGGCTAGTGCAATAACTGACAAGGACCAATGTCCTGCGATCAGCTATGCTGACTCGAATTGCTCATTATGCAGACTCGAACTGCTTGTTTAGAGCATTACGTACCAAACACCAATGGTGTAGTCTCAGCATCCATTTGCAATTGCCAGCACTGATCCTGTTGCTTTGTGTGATTTGGCCGTTTTTTGTGCAGGCATTGGCAGCAGTAGGTATCCACATTACAATATTGTTGTGGATACTATATGACTTATTAGTGTGACCGTGTCCTCTGACATCAGCCTGTTTTGTCTGAAACTAACCTCTTTGGGCCAGATATTCAAAACTTTGTCCCAGGGTAAAATCAGCACTGCCCAGCGTTGTTAAATTAGCCCAGAACCAATAGCCCACTATATTCAAAAGGGATAGCCCTGGTGCTAAACCTGCTGAATACAGGATGCTAAGGAAGCTGAGCAAACCGGGCTGGGAATGCAGTGCAAAAATAGACCGGGAAATAAGACAGCTCTGAATATAGCAACCAGGAAGTGCAAACCATAACAGCAGCCCAGTGCACAGCGACGTGCAGGAAAGTAGAGGTGAACTATGTGGCCAATGTGTGTGCTAGCAAAGGAGTGGATTCATTAAAGCTGCAAGCACCGGTGCATGTGAAATTCTGAAGAAATGTACCATGTTTCCGAAATGTTTGCGTGGCGCAAACACATTTGTGCACATTTTGCGTGGAGCTAATCCGTTTGCCAGGCACGATCATGTTTGCTCAGGGCAAAAATCTGCTATATTCAAAAGTGATATGCAAATGAGCCTACTTAGGCAGTTTGTGGGCAAACATCCAGATTAGCATCTCATTATGTCCTGATTTGCAAGCAGTTTGCCCAGCGCTAATGAAGGGTCCCACAGCTCCACCTGTCGGTCAGTTTGGAAGTACAGGGGCTGGCTGGGTCTGCCCACAGCTCCACCTGTACATCAAGTCTGGAAGTGCATGGTGGTAGCTGCAGGCTACAATTGTACAGAACCACATAGGATATTGTGCCCCAGGGGATTACACAGCTCAGTCACAGGTGGTGGTACTGCATGCAGTTGTCAAACTATAGTTCCTGCTACAGTGCACAGCAGACACTACTGTGACAAGTGGGCCAGTAGTGTGAGGGACTCAGCAATGCTTATGGCGTGTAGGGCATCAATGACTGCTGCACTTTACACAGTGACAGGCCCATCTTGCAGGTGTGTACTGACAGTGGACGTTAATGTTATGCTGTTGTGCGACCCACAGATGCTGCACCACTGGCATGGAATACCCACAGTGACATATACATGGCTAGCTGTGTGTGCTGTGGTGTCTGTACAGATGTGCGGTATGAGGCTGGGGGGGCCACATACCATCAGACAGGCAGACTGGTATTGGGGTATTCCCTACACTGGACCATTTGCATTGCATGGATTGTCCCAGCCTTGTGGCAGCACCCAGTATGTGGTGCAGACTGGCCACCTGTAAACCATCCACTCAACACCCTCCGTGCTGCATGTGTGTGCTGGATTCTGCTGGTGTCCACCAAAGGGTGGTCTGCAGGTGTGTGTGTGCTGTATGGACACACTGCCATGGTATCCACTGGGTGCCGGGTCACCACTTAATGCCTAGCATGGCTGGAACTGCTGGCAGATAATGGCAACATAGGAGGTGCCATCCATGTGCAGCATTTTTCTTCCATGTCTGGTTTCTTTCTATGTTTAATATTTACTGGTTAGGGTCAATAAACCACAGCTGGCAGACCCTCGCAAACTTCATAATTCACACTTGTGAATTACAGAGTTCCATAAACCATGGTTCTATGTCACACAAAGTCACGCAAAGCTGGTTTGCCCAGAGTTAAGACTACCTTTTCCTGGGTGGCAATTTGCACCGTGCAAAGTATCGTGCAAGTCACACAAAAACACTTTCCGCGGCGCTAATGCACTGAATATAGCATTGCACCTGTATTCATGTACATGCCCCCTCTTTTTGCCCCTTGCATACATTATACTTTTGCCTAGCGCTAATGCAGTTTGCTAGCGCTATTTGGCCTATTGAATATAGCCGACCTGCGCAAACCAAGCGCAAACGGTTTGTGCCCAGTGCAAAGTTTTGAATATCTGGCCCTTTGTCTCTTTTCTTTTTTCCTGCCAGCAATTATCCTCCATTTACACCTAAAGACTGCTAATTATTACTCATGATACTTCTGAACTTCTCTCCTGTTACCGGTCAAATCTGGCTGTGATCATTATAGAGCAATTAAGTACCCTATTCGTTTGTACAGTGTTACAGATGAATGACCTGACATTTTAGATAGGTCTGTATAAGAAATTATTAAGAAAGAATTAACTGAGAATGCAGACTGAGGAACTGTTCTGCCTAATTAAGGGAACCATCTGGGAGGAGAAACGTAAAAAGACTAAGAACTTACTGAAGGGATTTGATTTTTGTGAAATCACAAAAGCTGAGATCAGGAAATGCTAAATTTTTGTTTCTAAAGTTACACAGGTTATTGATTAATGAGCTTAACCTCTCCTATGATATTATGACACTGTGAAGTTGCATGGAAAAAAAAAACTCCATGTAGGTTTGGGCTTCTTAAGATGCCTTCAACAGGCATAGAGAGTTTTGGTTACAGGGCAGAATGGAGAGAAGCAGCAGAAAAATATGCTAGGACATCTGTGCAGCTCATAGTAAAGGAAGATAAAAGGAACTGTGATTTATTTATTTGAGTTTTGGTAACCGGGTAAGTCCACTGAGACAATTGCAGTCCCTTTTTCAGGGGCGACCCGGAAGTGCAGTATGTACACAGTACGGTGCTTTAACATAGCAATGACAGTTACAATGGAAAATTGATATACGGCATTCAATGATCCACAGGATTATGATACAGACAGATACAACCACAGGTTTATGAAATAACAAGCAGGTAGATTACACAGTAGTGCGACAAATATATGACACATTCAAGAGAGTGCACTACAATATATAATTGTTAGCTAATGATATCAGATACAAGAGGGCTAACCAATAGCAGTTATGTTTAAAGGTGAGGCACAGAGGACAAGGCAAGAAGCCAGGGTTAGGGGAAGATCAAGGACGGAGAAATAGACAGAGTTGTTGGGGTTGGGGTTTAATATCACCGGTAGCAGGAGCAAGGTGTAGAGGCAGAGAGATAATCTGTAGATAATTTGAATTTACCAGAAACTCCCTTGGAATCCTTCACCTTCTCCAACTTACCCTCTACCTGTTCCTCCACAATCATGCTATTTCTCCACCCCACCCCTTCTCTCCTCACTAGTCTACCCCTTACCACACCCTCCTAACTTCCCTTCCTACTTGACAGTCACTGTAACAATTTCTTAGATAGTCTCACTCCCCTGACCTTCTATTGACGAAGCCCCTTTAGCCGAAGTATCTCTTCACCCTGCACACATACCTGTTCACTCCCCTGACCCTCTACTGACGAGGCCCTACGCTGAAGTATCTCTCACCTTGCACACATACCCCTTACTTTTCACCCTGTCCATTCCTTGAAATATTGGCATGTATTGTACATTGCCTGCATTGTCGTTATCCTTTCTATTGTTCTGTAGTTCTATAATGTATAGCACTGTATGTCTAGTCTTTGAATTACCTGTTTACCTGTAAAACCAACTGTTGTCACCGTTATTGTTTTACCTGACGTGGAACCTATTATAATGAGCTTGTTCTCTAAGGTGTTAATCTGAGATCACAAAAAATAAATAAATAAAAAAATAAAGCAAGTTGGATTGGAACTCAGGGAGGATGGAGCATGACAGAAAGGATGGAGGAAGGGAGTTCCAGTTAGACACAGCTGCGTAGGTTAATGATTTATGGGTCACAGCTAACCGCGGTTTGGGCATTATGAGAAAGGGGAAGGGAGGGAGGCAGATCTCAGGGTTCGTTGAAGTTATCTTAGATGAACAGACTCACTGAGGCAAGGAGGAGTATGTTTGTGGACCAGCTTGTGCAGAAAACTCAGAGTGGCATACCTTAGTTTAGATTCCTACGATAACCAACCCAGGGAAGAGAGGACATCACAGTGGTGGTGATGGGCATTGATCCCCAGGGCAAACCTACCCTCCCTATGGTAAGCCTGTTTGAGGAGTGATAAGGTAGTAGTGTTAGTTGTGAGCAGAAGTGGAGCACCACAAGACAGAAGTGGGAGAAGAGAGGAGGATGCAATCTTATGACAAGAGGTTGAGGTGAGGAAGGGGTGGATACGATAAAGAAGGCCTAGCTTTTGGTTCAGAGATTTGATTAGGATGGAGACATGAGCATTAAGGGAAAGCAAGGTATCTAAGGTAATGCCCAGGTATTTAATGGTATGGACGAGTTCAAGGGTATCACCACTGAGGGAAGTAATCTGAGAGGGGGGAGGTTAGAGGAGGAAGAGGGTAGATGGGAGAACAGCATACTTGACTTGATTGAAGAACTGGCAAAACTAAGAGAAGAATTACACAAAGACATGGGAAATCCTCTATTTAGCGACCTGGATAAGAATCTAAAATACGTTAAGTATGAACGCTCCCTCATAACGAGGAAACAGAATATGCTAATGAGAGATTAGGAACAGGGGACAGTCTTTAGTTAGGGAAGAAAGGTGAGTGGATCTCAGAGCAGAAGTAGACATAAATCTAGGAGTTTTAGGAGGAATAAATCAAGGAATAGTTCCAATAGTGGGGAACAGTTCACTGTATATGCAATGATCATACTCTCAGTCAAATTATATGTGGTGCCACTCTGTGCAATACTGTTTATTCAGCAACTATAATATAAAGTACACATTTTCCATGTTATATTTTTTGTCAGCGACTTCAATTTACTTGGTAGGCAATTAGTTTGCTTCCCACCTCCAGAGTGCGTTTATGTAATGGGACTGTTTAGACTGTTTTGAGATGGCCGACACATTAAATGCGCCGTCTCAGCAACCATCTGCACTTGCCAGCACTAATCCTTTTGCTCAATGTTCCTCTTCTGCAGAGTCATCTTGGTTAATAGTCTCTTCCAGGGTCACTAAGCTTGCAGACTTCACCATAAGCACCACCGCCTTCAGATCTGTGAAGTTATACTGCTTTTTTCTGCACGTAAACTGAAGGCTGGAAATCCCACTCAACAACAAATATTTAACTTTTTTAATTTGAAAGTGACACTGTCAAAGGATTTGTGCTGTTGTCGAGTTGCAAATGAATAATGGGGGAAGAAGGTAATTCTCCAGTCTCACAGAGTTACAGGTAGTTGGTTTTTGCTCGTCTGTACAACCTGATCTCTAGCTCCCACAGAGGTGGTGTCCATTAGAACAGTTCTTGGACCAACCTTCGGCACCACAGTCTTCCCAAGGGTAAAGCAGTAAGCTTTGATCACCAGCACTGCATACCCTAGTCTGAATGCCTCAGGGAGCTAAGTATTTGGCCGGGTTATCCCCTTCAGGGATACTGAAAATCAGGATATTAGCTGCCCTGACAGCATTCTCCAAATGTTTGAGCCTCGACAGCATCACCAACTGTCCTTTTACAGTCGTGGTTGCGGCAGCAAGGGCTTTATTGGTAGCTCTCTCAGCATCATCAGCTTTACCTACAATACAGTCTATCTTTGATTCCACTAAGGCCAATTGTCCAGCATATTGGGCAAGTTTGTTCTCCAGCAACTTTACTGATAATGCAAGTTCGTGGATGGCCCTCTGTAGCAAGTTGAGTGATGAAGACATTTCTCCACATTTGCTCCTCGGTGGTGGAATCAGGCCTGGACCAGACGTCAGCCCCGCTGTCTATTTTGGCTGCAGTCCATGGTCAACCCATATTAAATGTGGCATCAAACTATTCCACAGGACACCGCCCATCGATCTATCTGGTTTTGTAAAGCTGCAAATTGTTTTTTCTGCTAAAATATGGAGATTAAAGCCTGGAGATGCTGGACGTCACTGAGATGCATGCTTCCTGTTGGTCTGCTAGCTTCGCCAAATCTGCTGTATGTTCTGATTCACTAAGATTTCCGTGCCCAGGCACAACAACAGACCAGTCCCAGGCACAACAGAAAGTGGCAGCTGGAGCCATGCACAACAGCACTGTGCTGTTATAGAGTTCTTTTTTTTTTACTTCCTCCTGGTCTCTGCCTCGAGGAATCCTTTCCTTGGGTCTTTTCAGCTGGGCCCCAACATAGCGTGGACCCAGTGTCATTCTGCACGAGACAGGGAGATTTTTTGCCTTTGGTTTTCTCCCAGTCCTGACCCCCCTGAGAACGCCGACGCAGAGGAACTGAGCCCAGACAGGCAGCATGATTATGCACATTGCTGTCAAGGGTCCGCAGCACTCTCCCTTCACCCGGCTCCCCTGTAGAGAGCTGTTACACCTCACCACCCGTGCTTCCACTGGCAGCAACGCTTGTGGGCATCGCTGCCCTTGAAAGTAGCCCCCCCCCCTCGAGGAGGAGCGCATCCGTGGGGACGCTCAATCCACCACCTCCTCCTGGCCGACCCTCCTGCGGCCAGAGTCCATTCCCGAACCCGGGTTACCGGCGTAGCCCGAGGTGTGGCGTTCAGCGCCTCAACCCTCAGTGCCACCGGGCTGACTGCTGTCGTTGACTTCTAGTGTACATAATGTTCCATAATACACCACACTCCATTTCCACATACAGAAAGGGCTATAATGTTCTAGTTTCATCTTCTTTTAAAACAAAACTCTGCATCATGTGTATAAGTACAGTTTTTGTGTCTCTTATGGCGATTAGGGATTCTTCTCAAGTCCTCTGTGTACCAGAACTGCTCAGCTTCACTTAACAATCCTCTCATCCAAACAACTCAAAAATGTGCTCTAATAACCACAGGCACGGTAACTGTGCATGTAAGCACAGGACAGTACTATGAAAAGTCAGGTCAGCATAGCATGTACTAACTTGGGAACTGGCAAAAACTTTCACGGATCACTTCAACTTGGGGTAAAAAAAAAAATTCTTGGTACTAAAAATCTTAGTCGGAAGGTGGGGGGAGCTGTGGTCTCTTAGGTTATTCTGTTTTCCTTTAAAACACGAAAAGGTAAGAAGTGACAAATAAAACAGAAAATGATGGATAAAAGTCCTCTGCAGAACATTTACTTTTAGGTTATTTTAAATTACTTTGCCTGCTCTTTCCATCCACCTCCATATCTGACGATGACGGTGCTGCTGGCTTACATTGGCGTAATGCTCCCCCCCACGAGTATAGGATTGGAGTCCTGGGACAATGCATGAAGCTACCTCTTCCAATGAAGAAGTCTTTTTCCTCAGTGTGAGATCTGCATCTGCACTTTATATTGTTTTATGAGGCGCCCCTGTTTCAGTGGCAATTTTGCCTAGTAGCTGCTGTGCAGAGTTGTGCCCCTTAAGACCTACGTTTGAATCCAACAACTGCAAATTACCGTATGACCCGGAGCAAGTCACTTAACCTCTTTGTGCTCAAGCTCTCTGTAATATCTCTCTAACTGTGCAGGTCAGGGAATTTGTAAGAAAGATGTAGTGTTGCACGAGTATTTCACACCTGCAGACCAGAGTTCAAATCAACAAGTGAAATGAGTTTGGTGGTTATTAAGCCTAGATCCTCATGTCCGAATCATAACTAGCACAACTGACAGGCCTTGCTACACAAAGGCCAGCTATCAGTGAGCATCGTGTCTTAGGCCCCTCCAGGTAGATGGCTTTCCCAGTCAATAGTGTGTTATGCTGCAAAATGGGAGAAGGGTAGCTGGCACGGCACCTGACTTACGTATAAACAAAAGAATTCAGACTCCAGTGTTGTCTATCCATTATCTTTCTCCAGCACCAAATTCATCAAAATTAAAAATGCATGAATGAATCAATCAATCTATAAATGGCAGAAATCACTATCTTATAAATTCTTAAAACTATTATTAGATATTGTATAAATAATATTTTATATGCATGATATTGCTTTTTAGTTAATAAAATAAATATACACCAGCAGTTGCAGCTCAAACTTACCTTATCAATGTTATAGCACCATTGCTGCTAATGGTCTGCTCTGGTACAGTCTGCCGGAAGTCAAAGGTCATGACCTTTATTGGGTCCGACAGCGACCTGCAGGGGTACTCCCAGAGTGAGTGAGGCTCTGCCTCATGTGACTCCTTATAATCGATGGCTTTCTGGAGGGAGGGAAAAAGGAAACAAGACTGACTGTGGATTCCAAGTAAATAAATCTGTCAGTCCCCTTGCCTTGGCATTTGTGAATACAACTAGGAAGCTAAAGCCCAGTTAACAAATAACTCTCTCCTGTGTTTACTTTTTAGAAATGTACCTTCTTTTTTTCTCTCCCCATTTCACCCTGAGTAGCCCCCTTCTGAAAGCAGCTCCCAGCCGCATTACTCATCATCCCGGACTGTACCCAATTCACTTACTTACCACTATTGGTGAGTGGGTGCCACGGGCTGTGGTGTGGAGCCTGCGGGTTGATGTCCTTATCCTGCTGCTTGGGGATGCTTTCCTCTCATTCTCACCCATTCCGGAGGTCAGCGCATGTGCAGTGGCATGAAAATATGGCGTGAAGATGCTGTACACACTCTGCAGCTTGCACCAAGCCCTCTGTGAGGTGCCTGCTGTTGATGCACCACCTAGCCTCTGCTAGGTGTCAGGCAAGCAGCGGCATGTGCTGCTCCCCAATCCCTGAAGGAGCAGGGTCGCCCATGGATGTTCGATCGTCCTTCCCCCAGCCAGCCGCCCAAACAACGCTGGTCCAATCCTGAACCTTGGGTCACCGGAGTGGCAGGTGGTGTGGCAAACATTGCCTGAGCCCAACATGCCACTGGGCCAGTTTAAAATGTACTTTGTAAGACATGCCCATCAGCACTGTGGCTGGGCTGTGGGTTCCGACAATGACCCTGGTTCAGGAATGAACCCAGGATGCCAAAAGGTTGGTGGGTGGAGGAGGATAAAACATAGTAGACAATGCTCTCCTTCTCTGGGAAGTCCTCTGGGTGACCACCAAGCACAAGAGGAGTGGCTTGGGAGGACAGGACTTCAGTTGGTGCCATGTGGCACTGCACAACTGTGTGCAATGTAGCCTTAATGTGGAGACATCCTCAGGGTGGGAGACAACACATGGAAAAATTCCCTAGCCTGCACAATGCTGCCCAGCACATTCAGGCCCCATGCAGCCTACTGCACCCCTTCCACCCTTAGAGTCTCTGGGATGGGTCACCTGTCTGCCTCATTGTGCTCCTGCCGGGGAGCCGGGGAGTAGCAAGGAGAGGGCTGCAGATAGGGATGATGGGACAAGAAGGTCACCAAGGGCCGATGGGACAGGAAGGTCACCAAGTACCAACTGTGAGCAGGACCAGAATGGAAAAACTACAGATTAACAAAAAGTACTTGTAGGTCTCTATCATGTCCCCTCTTGCGCTCCTCTCCTCTCTTCCAGGGTGTACATGTTGAGATCCCTCAGTCTCTTCTCATAAGGCTTCTCATGAAACCCCACCACCATTTTAGTTGCCCTCCTCTGGACCGCCTCCACCCTGTCTAAGTCCTTTCTGCATTGTGGCCTCCAAAACTGGACACAGTATTTCACGTGGGGTCCCAGCAGTGGGCATTACAATGGAAACATCACCTCCCTCCCTCCTGCTGGAGATACCTTTTCCTATGCACCCCAGCATCCATTCGCCCCAACCACTGCTTTGTCACTTTGCCCTGCCATTTTGAGGTTACCAGATATGATAACCCCAAGGTCCTTTTCCTTTCTAGTGACTGTCAGTATCTCCCCCCCAATCCTATACTCAATGTCTGTGTTCCTATGCCCTAGATGAATGATTCTACACTTTTTGGCAATGAACCCCAACTGCCGTTCTTTAGACCACACCTTGAGTTTTTCCACATCCCTGTGCCTTCTCCCCACAGCCTCCTGAGTGCCCACCCTACTGTAAACTTTGATCTGCAAAAAGGCATACCTTCCCTTCAGTTCTTCAGCAATGTCACTTATGAAGACACTGAAGAGAACAGTTCCCAGTACTGAACCCTGTGGCACCCCGCTGGTCACTAGAGAGTGCTGTTTACCAACATCCTCTGTCTCCTATCCGTTAACCAGTTTCTAACCCAATTCACCACTGTTAAGTACTATCACTGAAAATAGTACTGGTTTCAACTTTGGGTGCTTCCCATCCCTGTCCCAACTGTTTCACCCCTTCCCCTCCACAGTGGGCATTGATCTCACCACTAGGGCTGCTATGGCAATAAGGCTAATTGAAGCAGCAGTTCCTGGTGAAAAGTTTAGTCACTTAAAGGGGAACTGTCATCAACAAGGTTTCTTAATGTCTGAAAGACCATAAACAGCTACTTTGAGTGAGCCATTGTGTTTATCTGTGAGTATTTGCAGTCTAGAGTTATTCAAATGTAAATCAGCCTGTAATTGAGGGCTAGAGGCGGCCATATGTTTTAGGCTCCTGATGTCACCGAGGATTTTGACCCTTTTGTCTGTTTTATTAAGTGTATTATAAGGTGTTATTACAGCACTTTTTACATTTATTTATCTAGCTATCTTTTTCTCCCCTCTGAGATTTCCCGGTTGGCTGTACATCCTGACTGACCTCCCGGCTCGCACTCCCGACATCAGGCGGACTTTCTCAATTCCTCCATGGCTTACCCCCATGGCGAGGTGGTGAGGAGCCT
Organism: Neoceratodus forsteri; assembly: GCA_016271365.2. Lineage (NCBI taxonomy): Eukaryota > Metazoa > Chordata > Ceratodontiformes > Ceratodontidae > Neoceratodus > Neoceratodus forsteri. Next base: position 1,054,504,982 of record CM028130.1, on the reverse strand, counting down.
TCCCCCAAGCTCGACTTACCTTGAAGGATCCAGACGAGGAAGCGCCATTCAAGGTTGGCCGCAGAGGTTGGAAGCTCATGTTGCCCAATCAGTAGCTAATTTTCCATTTTCCTCCCCTGGAGGTGAGACGTGCAATGACGCTGGTGGAGAGAGCACGCACGCGTCCGCAAACTTTCCTCCAGATGTCTGTCTCATCTCCGCCCCCTTCTGCAGCGTCAGCGCACTGCCCCCCAGCCTCCGCTAGGGGCTAGTCAGGAGCGACCACTGGCATCTCCCCTCCCCGGAGATGGAGAGCAGTCCCTCAGACACTGGATCCTTCTCCTCCCCTGCCAACCCCTGGTGGCCCGTGCTTGCTCCCGAACACAGATCGCCAATGTAGCGAGAGGCAAAGCATCCAGCGCCTCAGCCTTCAGCGCCACCGAGCTGGCGCACTTTCTACATTTATAATATTTGTTTTGTATGTGCATTGAAACTAGCGAGTTATCACCTTTACCTCTCAAACTGTTAGTAAAAAATAATCCATCTTTAGGGTTGCTTTAACCTCTAGGCTATACTGACAGCTGATCATCAAAAACTACACATCTCAAGGCTGGCTGTGTGATGCCAACAGGTACTGGGGCCCCATATGAACAGGTTACACACCTGTAACAGTAGTTCTAGGAGTGGTATATGTTGTTCCTCTACACTTCTTGGCATGTCCCCTTCCACTTTAAATCTTGCCGGAAGTCTTCAAGCTAGCTCCTCCCACCCACCCGTGTGGTATATACCTCGGCTCCGCCCCAATGGTGCCAGATCTTAGCCTGCTGGAAGCAAAGTTGTACATCCGAAGCTGGGGAGGTCGGGTGGGTGTGTGTGGATGAACAACACATACCACTCCTAGAACTACTGTTACAGATGAGTAACCTGTTCTAGGATCATGGATATGTTGTTCATCCGCACTTCTTGGCAGACTCCAAGCAGTTCTCCGGGAGGAAGGAGGCAAGGCGCATACCCCCTACTTAGGAAATAAAGATTGGAGAACCGAGGCCCCAAAACCAGCATCCTGGCATGACTCAAGGTCGATGTGGTAGTGGGTAATAAAGGTGTTTGCTGACTTCAAGGTAGCAGCCCGGCAGATTTCCTGGATAGGGATGTCCCTGGAAGCAGCCACCGATGCAGCAGTATGGCGGGTAGAATGAGCTCTTATCCATCTGGGAGGCTCCTTGCCTGCCAAATCATAGCACAGACCTATGCATGATGTAATCCATCTTGCTATGGTCCATTTGGCTGCAGGTCTCCCAGAAGCGGTTTCAGCATAGGTGACAAACAGCTGGCGAACCTCTCCTCGAATTTCCGCCGTCCTCTCCTTGTAGTAGGAGAGAGCATGTCTTAGGTCCAAGGTATGGAGCCTGTACTCGGCGTCCGAGGTGTAATTAGGGTAATATACCAGCAGAGTTAACATCTGATAAAGATGAAACTCTACCATCTTCGGAAGGAATTTCGTGTGGGGGCGCAGGACAACTTTGTCCCTGTGAAAGACCAGATAAGGGGAGTCCACTGAAAGCGCCTGGAGCTCCCCTGTCCTTCTGGCAGACGTGATAGCCACCAGGAAGGCCGTCTTCCATGACAAGTGTGAGAGCTCACACTTGTGCATTGGTTCGAATGGCTTGCTCATGAGCTTTGCCAAAACCAGCAACAGATCCCACGGAGGTGGAGGTTCACCCACCGGAGGGGATATGTAAGCCAGGCCTTGGAAAAAGCACCTGACCACTGTCTCCTGCACCAATGTCGGCTGACCAGTCTGCACCCGGTAAGCAGAAATGGCTGCCAGGTGCACCCTAAGGGTCGATGACCGTAGACCCCCTTTGGAGAGAGAGACCAAAGGTAGTCGAGAATGTCAGCCACAGAACAGGATAAGGGCTCCAGACCCTTACTCTGACACCAAATGGAAAAACATTTCCATCCGAAGGCATAACATTTCCTGGTCAATTTCTTTCTGGATGCCTCCACCACGGTGTAGACATCTTCGGAATGACCCAAAGCCTAGAACTCTAGCCATTCAGGTACCAGGATGTGAGGTGCAGGGATTGAAGGTCCGGATGGAAGACCTTCCCCTGGTTCAGAGATATCAGGTCCGGGCGTGTACAAAGCCGCTCCGGGGACCTGCAGCTGAGGCTGAGGCGACTGGGATACCAGAACTTGTGCGGCCAGTCTGGGGCTACCAGAATCACCTGCGCCTTCTCCCTCCTCATCTTGAGTAACACCTTGTGGATCAAGGGAAATGGAGGGAAGGTGTACAGGAGGCCTGGGGTCCACGGCCTCGAGAAGGCATCCCCCTGCAGCGAGCCCTGCTGAGGGGGGTGGGCATGAAACAGCCTCAGCTTGGTGTTTTCCCTGGAGGCAAACAGGTCCACCAGCAGTTTGCCCCAATGGGAGAACAGGCTGTAAGCTACCTCTGGATGGAGAGACCACTCGTGGGATGTCTGGCCTATGCGGCTGAGAGTATCCGCCAGCTGGTTCGAGGCTCCTGCCACATGGATGGCTAGGAGATCCGCCTCCAACCGGCTTACGAGGGTCCAGATGAGGACTGCCTCCTTGCACAGCAGACGGGAGTGCATGCCGCCCTGTTTGTTAAGGTAGTACATGGTCGTGGTATTGTCCATCTGGACTTGAACCACTTGACCCCGGAGTTGAGGAGTGAAAGCTGACAACGCCAGTCTGACTGCTCTGAGCTCCAACAGGTTGATGTGGCATTGGGACTCCACAGGGGTCCAGAACTCATGGGCCCTGTTGTCCCCCATGTGGGCTCCCCAGCCCATGAGAGAGGCATCGGTTGTAAAGAAGACCATTGGCTCGGGGCGGACAAACAGGATCCCTTCTTGCAACCGGTCTGGGGTGGTCCACCATTGGAGAGCGTCCCACATCTTCTGGGTTACAGTGACCAGCTGGTCGAAGTGACCAAATCGCTGAGTCCACTGGGCAGCCAGTTCCCACTGGAGGGGGCGCATGTGCCACCGGGCCCAACAGACCACTGAGGTGCACACTGCCATGTAACCCAGAAGGCGCAGAAAGTCCCAGGCAGGGCACAAGTGCCCAACCAAAAATGATTGGGCAAAGGAGGAGAGGAACCTCAGCCCTGTCTGCCAGGAGCTGAGCTCTGGCTTGACAAGAGTCGAGCTCTGCCCTGATGAAGTCCATCACCTGAGAGGACACGAGTTCCGACTTGGCCTTGTTGATCAGGAGGCTGAGTTGGGAGCAGGTTTGAAGGGCCAGATCCCTGGACCTCTCCACCTCCTGAAGGGAGGAACCTGCCAAGAGCCAGTGGTTGAGATAAGGGTAGATGCTGACTCCTCGACACAGAAGGTTGGCTACCACCACTGCAATACATTTGGTGAAGACCAAAGGGGCCGAAGACGGGCTGAACAGCATGACTTGGAACTCATATAGGGTCCCTTCGACCCTGAAGTGGTGGAACCGCTGATGGGACGGATGGACTGGGACGTGAAAGTACATGTCCTGTAGATCTAGTGAACAGAACCACATGTTTTGCTCCAGGGATGGTATTATCTGGTTCAGAGCGACCATCCGAAAGGTGTGGGACCTGAGATATTGATTCAGGTTGTGGAGATCTGCTTCAGGTCGTGGAGGTCCGCTTGGGCACCAGGAAGTACCTGGAAACAAAGCCTGGGTCTGTCGGAGGATCCGGCACTGGGGCTACTGCCTCCTTCCGGAGGAGCTGAGCCACGTCGTCTCGAAGAGCCGATTGGGTGCATGCGGGGATCCGTTCCTCCCAAGGGGCACAGGCTCAGCTGGGAGGGTACTGCTCGAATTCCAGAGGCAGTCCCTGACAGAACACTTCGAGAACCCACCTGTCCAAAGTGATAGCAGACCAGGCGGAAAGGAACTGGCGGAGCCGACCCCCCATGGGAGGACCCACAGCTGGCGTGATGGGTATAGGGGTGGCGACCCCCAACCAGTCACTGAGCAGGCTTAGAGGAGGAGGAGGCTCCAGGACCTGTGCCTCGACCTCCTTTACGGGGCTGTTGAGGACCCTGCTTGGGCCGTGAGCGCTAAGCTTGAGCCTGCTGCTGCTGTTGCTGCTGACCTCCTTGAAAGGAGGGCTGCCTGACTGCAGGGGAAGAGTGCCGAAATGGCTTCTTCTTTCCCTTCTGCTGGTTCTTGCCCGAAGAACCCTTGGCAGAAGTAGCATCCAAGATGGCACTGGACTGCTCTATACGCTGAAGGTGACTTGCCACTCCTGGGCTGAACAAGTCAGTCCCCAGGAAGGGTACATCAGCAAGCTTAGATTGAGTATCCACCGGGAAGAAGGAAAGCCTCAGCTAAGCCCTGCAGCGAGAGGCCACTGCAGCTGCCAACGAGCAGGCACAAGAATCTCCTATATCCAAGGCTGTCTGGAGCTGCTGTTTGGCGACTGCACAACCTTGGTCACGGACCTGCTTGACCGTAGTCTGCATATCCGGAGGGAGATGAGGGAGGACCTCATCCAATGACCCCAGGAGGGCATTGGAGAAGTGTGCCGTAATAACAGCCGAGCTGGCCTGACGAAGGCCCAGAGGAGAGGCAGCGTAGACCTTGCGGCAGAGTGGTCCATATTTTTGGGCTCCTTGTCCAGGGGTCGGTCAATGTCAGATGAACTACCTGTACGCCTGAACACGAGGTGGTCACCAGGCTCTCACCTGAAGGGTGCTCAGTGAACCCCGCAAGGGACCCCATGGGCACCACGTACTTGTGGGCCATGCGGGCAGATAGTGCTGGGCAGGAGGCAGGGTGCTGCCAAAATTCAAGGGCCGGGCCAACGATAGCCTGAGCCACTGGAAAGGCCTCCGTCGGGGTGTCCCCTCTCTTGAGGATGTTGGTGAGAGGGTACTCCACCTTTTTCTGGATGGGCTCCAGGGGCATTCTGGTGGAGTCGGAGATGAGGCGGAGATTGCCCTGGAAGGAGGAAGGGCCTTCTTCCAACCCTGCTTCGACCATCAACTCATCATCCCCAGGATGTGAGTGCAAGTCAGTGATGTCCGAATCTGAGGAGTCATGGTAGAGCGGTCTACCGCCTAAGTCACCCTCGATGTGCTGAGGGCGGTCCGGGGTGACTGTTGTCAACAGACGTCAGGGAAGCCCGGTGTCCTGTCGACCTTCTTTCGAGGGCACCCTTCCCTCAGGCTGTTTAAGCAGTGGTTCCACCAAAATCAGTGGAGAGACCGGAAAAGGCTGAACTGGGAGACGGGCCGGATCCACGGGCGGAGGAACCGGTGGCTTTGGTTCTGGAGGGGTCGGCGTCAGCCTAGGAGGTGGGAGCCAAGTTATGGCCAGAGTGGGCGGCGGAGCCGGCTTCTGCCCGGTCAAAATCAGCTGTTGCCACAAGAGGTCTTCATAGCGCCGACGGAGTTTCTGCCGGAGCCTCTCCTCGTCTGAGGAGAATGAGGACCTGTGGTGATGCCTCTTTTTAGAGCGCTTATGGCTCTTTCTTGGCTGTTCGGCAGAGGGAGTTCTGGACCTCAACTGAGATTGTGGAGGCCGGCTTGGTCAGTCTGGAGACACCAGGGTCGGTGAAAACCGAGGGTCTGGAACTGGGTCCTTGATGGGGAAACCAGCGGGCTGGGTCTCCTCATTAGGGAAGACAAGGACCAGAGTCCTTTCCAAAGAGTCATTAGCCATGGCCGGCGACAAAGGGTGTAACGGGTCAAGGATAATTTCGACCTCGGCCACTTTCTCAGTCCCATGGCCAGACGGAAGATCTGTGAAGCCGGCGGCCGAAGATGCAATCTCGACAGACGTCGAGACCGCGCGTTCCTGGGACTCTGACCTCTCTCGGTCCCAGGAACGTCTTCACTGAGATGAAGACACAGGGTCCTTCTCTCTCTTCTGAGAGCGGGAGGAGTGCGAGCCCATGGGTGCCTCACCCTGAGTGGGGAGAGACTGGCACATCTCCTTGAAGGAGCCCGTAAAGATGAAACCAAGGTTCAGAGGAACAAAGAAGCTTCAATTGGCCGAAGCTCAAGCTGCTTCCTCCTCAAATGCTTTCATTTGTTCCAGTTGTTTGGCGGATCCCGAAGCCGCAGAAACTGCCCACCTCGCCTCCTTCAATTTCACCAGTGGGTTCCTTTTCTCCGGTCTCCCCAGCTTCAAACGCGCCTTGTGGTCATCCAGGACACTGGGATGGAAGGCCAGGCAAAAACCACATGATGAGGTGTCATGTCTGACACCTAGGCAATAAACGCACGTTAGGTGGGGGTCGGTGTGCAACATCTTCTGGCCGCAGGGGCACCGGCGAAATCCAGGGGAAGATTTTTCCTCCATGGTGGATGTGGTGAAAGCGCAATTGCTAACTCGAACGAGTTTAAGTTTCGGTAAAAACCAACCATTAGAATCCAGGGCCTACGAAATGCTTTGAGAGCATGAGGGGAACCTGCATCTTCCAGCGGAAAGGAAGATCTGGCATTATGGGGCAGAACCAAGGTATGTACCACCCGGGTGGGCGGGAGGAGCCAGCTTGATGACTTCAGGCAAGATTTAAAGTGGAACGGGACATGCCAAGAAGTGTGGATGAACCAGGATATCCACGCTCCTAGAACAAGATTTCTAAACCCTGCCTGTGTTCATGTCCATACAGGTTTCTTGGGTTGCCACAGCACCAACTTCTGTCTTTTTCCATTCCCTCTCTTACAGCCTTTTCTCTTAAAGTTTTGCATGTGAACTCAAGTCTACAAGATGCAAATGTGGCTACGTACCTACTGGCCTGGCATCATGGGGCCAGCCTTGAAATGTGAAGTTTTTGATTATCAGCTGGCAGTACAGCCTAGAGGTTAAAGCAAAGAGCTGTGAACAAACTTCATTCGTCCAGCAGAATGAGTTTTGAGTCCATCATGCTCTACTTGTATACTGTGTGACCAGAGCAAGTCACTTAACCTCGCTGTGCTCCCAAAACACACCCAGGAACAAGCTGCAGCTCAGTGTGCCTTTCCTGGACAAAGACAGTAAAAACAATCTGAGCATGTGTTATGACTCTGAAAATATTATGCTCTTTCTATCCTGATTTGACTTGCAAAGAACAAGCATTTGTCAATGCCAAATGTTGTCTTGCTGACATGGGCATTGGTAGTGCAGGAGTTAAATGCATAATAGGAATGGCAGTGAAGTACTGAACCGACGCCGACCCTGCAGAGACTGACAGGCATTGGGGTGTTCCTTTGGGTCATCGGCCATAATGCTCATGCCATTTCACCTCACCCTACCCTGCAGACACTGACAAGTGTTGCGGTGTGCCTTGGGGTCTTCGGGCCTTACACTCACCCCATTCCATAAAGAAATAAGCTGAGATGGGTGCAGTATAGGACAATGGGGTGAACTCTGGAGCTGAAGAGTCTAAGGCATACTTTGATGCCTGTCACTGGCTGCAGGGTGAGGGTGAGGGGGTGGGGTGGGGTGGAATGGCGTGAGCATTACAGCAGACAATCCCAAGTCACACCCCCCGATGCCTGTCAGTCTCTATAGGGTGGGGCATTACGGTTTGAAACCCTAACGCCCCAGGCATTTCTTGGTATTTTCACTTCATATTTTCAACATGGGCTTTTTGTGACCCCATCTCATGAACAGTGGCACTGTCAGTTCGTTAGCCGAAAGGTGATTTTGCACCGCAACTGCACCATTTGGCGCCAGAGGTGCAAAAACAAATTTCGGGCAGGATGTGAAAAATGACTGCTGTACTATTCATGAGGCGGTGTAAAAAAATGGCAATGTTGAAATTATGGAGTGAAAATATTAACAGTTGGTGAAGTCATGAGCATGCGTAGAAACTGCGCAACGTACGCCCGTAATGCAATTTGGGGAATTTTTTTTAACCAAATTTTCAACATAGGCATTTTGAGACCTCTGCTCCTGAACAGTGGCACTGTGATTTTGTTAATCTGTCCTGAATGTTGATTTCCCACGCCACGCCCTTGTGCGCCAGATGTGCAAAAACACATCTCGTGAAGGATGTGAAAAATGACAGACGTACTGTTCATAAGGAGGTATGAAAAATGGCAATGTTGAATATCTGGAGTGAAAATATAAAAAACTGTCGGAGTTATGAGCGTGCATGGAAACTGAGCAATGCATGCTCGTAACACAGTAATTTGGGGAATTTTTTCACCAAATTTGCCACATAGGCTTTTTGGGACCCCACCTCACGAACAATGGCACTGTCATTTCGTTAATCGGTCCCAAAAGGTGATTCTGCGCAGTGACCACGACATCATCTTCCGGGACTAAATAACGAGATGACAGTGCACGTGATCATGAGGTGGGGTCCCAAGAACCCCGTGTTGAAAATCTGGAGCCAAATTAAAAAAAATGGCTGAGACATTCACCTAAGTTGACCCCCCCCCCCTCCAATGATGCCATTATACAGCTTACTGGCATTTCTTAATTTTGTAGTTCGGCTCTGAAGAGTCCAGATGTGTTCCCGCTCCACCAAAGATCGCAGTGCTGGACCTCTGGAGGTAAGTATGGGGTGGTCGGGGGTGGTGCAAAGGGTGGATGAGGGTTGGGGATGGGGGGGTGCCATGGATGAGGGACTGTTTTATTTTCAGGTACAAAAAAAACACCCCAAAAATGGACACTGCGGGACGGTTTTATTTCTTTACAGGTGAAATAAAACAAATGTTGGGCACATAGGGGTTGGGTCCCAGTGTGCCCCATGACTTTCAGGGGATGGGGAATGTTGGGCACACTGGAGTGGGCTCCCAGTGTGCCCCATGACTTTCAGGGGGGAGGAAATGTTGGGCACACTGGCGTGGGCTCCCAGTGTGCCACACAATGGGGTTGGGGGGAACATGCTGACACAATTGGCTTTGTGTGAGCGTCGGCAAACTGGGGTGGGCTCCCAGTGTGCCACACAATGTGGGGGTGGGGGACATGCCGACACAGGGATTGCACCCCCGATGTTGGCTTTGTTTGGGGATTGTGTGGCAGTGGCAGTAGCTGCTGCCATGTTTACTGAAATGTATCACCAGGAAAGGCATGTACGGGAGGCGTGTCATCTCTGCTGCTGCATGACGAGCTTGTCTCAGATTGCAGCGGCAGGTTTCTTTCTGTTGGTTTTGCATCAGCGCTAGCATGCTGGCTAATTGGGGAATGAGGGGCACACCTACTAAAGCGTGCCCTGCATTTGCCAACAATGACACACCTCTCACTGTGCTCCTACAGCAAGATATACAAAATCACACATGTGCCCATAATGCAAAGCATCATGGGCTGCATATGCAAATCACCACAGAATATTATGCTGGTTCAACTTTAAGTAGAAATGCATGGTGCCAAAAGGCCTCTCACACAGTTTGCAAAGGGTGTCAACAAAAGACACAGACAGATGTTTCATCCTACCAGGACTCATCAGTGTGCCTCATCTGTTTGACACCCCAGTGGAATGAACCAGCTACCCTAAGATGGTCTATCTGGGTTATGTTGTGGTGAACCCAATTAAAACAAAAAACAAGTTAAAAAACAAAGAACCTCAGCACACAAGCTCGAGGTAATGGTTACCCCAAAGGGCATCGGCCGGGAAGCTAAGTTTCAAAGAAATACAAACTCACACATGCCCCCATAATGCAAAGCATCATGGGCTGCATATGCAAATCACCATAGCATATTATGTTGGTTCAGCTTTAAACAGAAATGCATGGTGCTGAAAGGCCTCTCACACAGTTTGCAAAGGGTGCCAACAGAAGACACAGACACGTATTTCGTCCTACCAGGACTCATCAGTATGCCTTGTCTGTTTGATACCCCAGTGGAATGAACCAGCCACCCTAAGATGGTCTATCTGGGTTATGTTGTGGTGAACCCAGCAAGATGTTGCCTGCACACGTGCAAGACAACATAAAAAATAGGATACCATTACTTGTTTATTAACTGCAAAAACACGTAGATGAACAACACAGTTAAAACATGCATAACCTGAAACGCATTATTAAAAGAGTATTTTACTTCTTTTGATGAAGTTAAAAGTATAACAGTTTCTTACTGAAATACTTTGGATGGAATGGGATTTTCTACTGTAAAGGAAAAAAATCAATCTGGTTGATCCTGCCGCCCATACCCTTCAAGCGTGTCTTACACTCCACAGCTATGCCGATGGACCACAACTTTCCAGAATGCCATTTCCAGTGTAATGTAAAAAATGAAAGAAAAACAACAACAACAAAGGGAGAGACAGGCTGTGTATGTGTGCGTATAGTGTGTATGTGTGTGTGTATCTCTCTGACAGAAGTGCTGCACTAGCTGAACTGTGCTAAAAGGGAAATAAATTATCACCATTAATTAAATAAAATAATATATGGGTGGGTGGCTGTAAAAACCAGAATTCTGCATGCACCCTTAGTGTGGGATGTTTTTATAAACCACTCGGATTTTGCCATCGGGGTTAATGTAGCATCCCACACCTTGGGTATGTGTAAAATTTAGGTTACACACACCCATATATTATTCTTATAATGCAGTTCAGATTATGCTTTTTTTAAACAATGTTGTCCATCCATGTGTTTTTGCAATTAATAAACAATTAATGGTGTCCTATTTTTTTCTTTTCAAGTCAAATCTGGATAGAGAAAGAATAATACTTTCAGAATCATAACACACGCTCAGAAAGAACTGGAAGGGGACAGGATCAGTTGTGTTCCAGGACAGTAGCTGCCGCTGTTGTTTTCACAGGGTTCTTGTGGATTTTACTTGGTAGGTTAGTTCTTTTCTTTCTTACTTCTAAGGGGCTAGCAGGGTATTGTTTTGGGGGATGCTGGATGTCTGTAAACTGATTTGGTGGCTGTAAGTGGGGCTCATTTTGTGGATGTTTCACTGTGTAACAGGCTGCGCTGGTAGAGGCCTATTTCTTCTGATTTAAAACCTATTTGGTGGGATTTGCTTGGAGATGGTTATTTGAATTGGAGACCTATATCTGTTAATTTCAAGCCTATTTTGATGTGGTGTTAGTGAAGCTGATTAAATTGGAGACCTGTTTCCTTTGGCAGCAAACATATTTTGGGGACTTTGACTTGAATTTTGATTCCTTGTGCTGAGCTCCATTAGCTGTAAAGGTTAGTTCATAGTGGGGAGGGGTGTTAATGGTCTGGCATGGTCTCACTCAGCCAACTGACTGGAGGCAGAGCTGAATCAGGTTGAGGTGTTAGCTGCTTTGTCTTCTCAGAAAGAACTGGAAGGGACAGGATCAGTTGTGTTCCAGGACAGTAGCTGCTGCTGTTGTTTTCACAGGGTTCTTGTGGATTTTACTTGGTAGGTTAGTTCTTTTCTTTCTTACTTTTAAGGGGCTAGCAGGGTATTGTTTTGGGGACTGCTGGATGTTTGTAAACTGATTTGGTGGCTGTAAGTGGTGCTCATTTTGTGGATGTTTCACTGTGTAACAGGCTGCGCTGGTAGAGGCCTATTTCTTCTGATTTAAAACCCATTTGGTGGGATTTGCTTGGGCCTGGTTCTTTGGCTGCTGGGCTTGGAGGGAGACACAGGGCTGATGCACTCTCTCGAGTCAGGTGTCTGCCCAGGACCCTCCCTCCCAGAAGTTCTGAATTTATAGGGGAACACCTGCCCTGCAATTGAGGAAAGGCTGCAGGTGCAGCTCATGTAGTTCTAGCCACTGGGGGTTGGATTTAAAGGCTGGGAGAGAGCTTAGGGAGTTGTTCATTTCCCTTATAAGTTTAATGTGTTGTACTGCACCTAGTAACAGGGTTACTGGTGTACAGTGGGACTGTCTCTAAGATTAGTGGGTGACCTGATTAGGCAGTAAGGGTATCTTGGACAAGGGGGGAACCTGGTGGCTCACCCAAGGAAACCTATTTGGAAGGGATGGAACCACACATCATTAGGGCGACATCTTTGGGAGGGTGGTGGGGTGCACAGGTGTGGAGCAGCCATGATACTGGACTGAGCTCGGAAGTTCGGTGGTTGCCCAGTGTGCTACCAGCTAGCACAGCTTAGGGAGGAGGTTGCGGGGATTAGGAGAAAGCTGGGGGAAGGGGGGTGGTATGGTTGGGGAAGGGGGCTGGGAATCTCCCACAGGGTTGCACCAAGCACTGGGAGTGGGGGCATAGGGAAAGGAGTGCAGGAGAATACTCAGGGGTCACATAGGGACCCTGGCAGAGGGGGTCCAAAAGGACACTACCAAGGAAGCAGGCAGGTAACTGGGGACCCTCAAAAGGGGGACGGAGGACAACATTCTCAGGAAATAGGCAGATGGCCAGGGCTGGACAGAAGGAAGCAAGGCGGGAGGTGGATCAGACCTTACACTCAGTAACCGCTTCAATTCTCTTCTTCTGCTCAAGGATGAGGGGATGATGTAGCCATGACAGAGGTGGTTAGAGACGGAAGGGAGTGGGAGGGAGGCAGGAGGCAGGGGCCAGATAGCAGGAAGAACAGGGGGGGACCTGGAATACAGGAGAATGGGGGGAGCAGTGAATCAGAGCAGGAAGGGCAGGGGGAAGAGGGAGGAAAGCACAAGGAGAAGGACCAGTTGGCAGGAAAGGTAAAGGAGAAGGACCAGAAGTACAAGGAGGATTCAGTAAAGGGAGCTGAGGGTTTAGGCCAGGGGAGCACGATGAGCAAGGAGGAACTAAATGGAGACAGGAAGGAAGGGAGGATGAGCCAAGCTAGTTTAGCAGATGGGGAGAAGGACCAGTTACGGCAGTGAGGGGAATTAGCAAGGTACAGAAGGATACTCAGGAGGAGGAGGGCATAGGACTGGAGGGAGGGGTGGCCATGGTAAATATGGAGGGCTGGCATGTGGCACCCAGATAGGGGAGGAACAAGGAGCCAGCTGGGTGGAGGGCCTGTAGAAAGGATGAGGGACATGGAAGGGGGGAATGGAGGAAAAGGAGTGGTCAGAGTGCTCCGCTGGGGATTCTATGATCAGGGGTATCAAATGGGATAGGGAGGGAGAAGCCTGGCCAGTTAGAACAAGATGCTTCCCTGGACTAACGGTGCACAGGGCTAAGCACGAGGTATATCAGCTGGCAAAGGATTGTGGGGGTTCCCCAGACATACTGGTCCACCTGGGTACAAATGACATTGAGGGAAATAGCGAGCTAGAGATACAGGCAAGATTCAGGGAGCTCGCCAGGGTCTGTCTTGACATAGGATGCACAGTTTCCTTCTCAGAAATCCTGCCAGTGCCAAGGGCTAGTGGGGAACACAAAAGGAAAATTAGGGAGATAAACCAGTGGCTCAGGGAGTGGTGTGAGGCCAGAGGGTATGGGTTGATGGGGGATTGGGGGGAGACCTGGGAGGATAAGGAGCTGTATGCTAGAGATAGACTACATCTCAATTTGGAGGGGAGGGGAATCCTTAAGTTGAAAATAGAGGGTTCATTGGTGAAAAGTGGGGTTTAAACTTGTGAAGGGGGGTGGGATGGGAGAAAAGGCTGTCAAGGGGGTGCCGATAAAGGAGGACTCTGTTCCACCCCTGGGGACCAGGAGGATTGCAGGAAAAGGACAACTGGCAAGTGCAGACCAGGGAAACAGAATCCCCATGGGAACACGAGCAGGGAATGGAACTATAGGAAAGGGTGGAAGGTAGTCCTGCTAAATGCCAGGAGCTTGGGCAATAAAATGCCTGAGCTCAGGCGATGCTAACTGAGGAGCAGTGGATGTGGCAGTGGTCACTGAGACTTGGGCCACTGCAAGACATGACTGGGACCTGAACCTGGAGGGTTACACTATGTTCAGGAAGGACAGGGGAGGAAGGGGAGGAGGGGTAGCAATGATAGTCAAAAACTGCATTGGCATAGGGGGAGTAGAGGAGGCGGAGGGAACCGTGGAGGCGATTTGGGTCACCTTGATAACAAGGGGAGGCAAGAGAGTAAAAATAGGAGTGGTGTATAGACCCCCTGCCCTGGCGGAGGAGCTGGAGGACAGTCTGGTGGCAGATGTTAGGAGACACTGCAGACCGGGCAGAGGAACGGTGGTGGTGTTGGGGGACTTAAACATGCCAGGAACAGACTGGGAGACTATGACATCCTCTGTGACCAGGGAACAGAGGTTGTTGGATGTCTTTCAAGACGCGTTCCTAACTCAGCAGGTGAGGGAACTGACCAGGGAGGCATGGGTACAAGATGTGGTCCTGGCAGACAGTGACCAGATTGGGGGCCTGGAGGTAAGGGACCCATTGGCAGGGAGTGACCATGTCACGGTCTGGTTCTGCCTGGAACTAGGAGGGGTAGAAAGCTGCACAAAGATGGAAGTAACCGACTTCAGGGGGGCGGATTTTAAGGAAATGGGAAGGATCCTTAAGGAGCATTTGGATGGGATTGGGTCAGACATGGACGCTGATAGTAGGTGGGAAATCATCAGAGAGGGTGCAGGTGCTACCAGCACCTGTGCAAGAGTAAGACGAAATGCGGTAGGGCCCAAAACCTGTTGGTGGACCAGGGAGGTCCAGGAGGTGGTGCGGGAAAGAAAGCAGCCTATAAGCAATTCAAGTGCTCAAGGAGTGAAAGGGATCGAGGGAGTACGAGCTGATGGCTAGAAGGGCCACTAGAGTGGTGAGGCGGCTAAGGCAAGGAAGGAGCAGAACCTGGCCAGGAAACTAGGAGAGGAACAAGGGTTCTTTAGATACATTGGGAAAGATGAAGGGTGAAGGGGCAGATTAGCAGGATTAAATCAGGGGAGAGATGGGCACAAGACCGGGGAGCAGCTGAGGTACTAAATGAGTACCTCACCTCAAGCCACCAGGGAAAATGGGGGTGCTGCATCATACATGGGAGGAGACAGAGATACTGAGGAGGGGGACCCTTACCGATCGGCAGGTCTGGGGAGAGGGGAGGCATCACTGGCAGGTGGGGGAGGGCTAAGCAGGAGAAGAGGTACCGAAGTGGAAATCACAGCAGAGAGAGGTGAGGAAGCCCTCAGCTCCCTTAAGACGGAGAAAGCACCGGGCCGGATAAATTACATCCCAGAGTGCTGAAGGAACTTGCAGATGTCCTGGCAACCCCTGGCAGAGCTTTTCACCATCTCTCTGAGGACAGGGTGGTGCCCCAAGACTGGAAGGTGGCGCATATAGTGCCTATCCACAAGGGGATCAAGGGACGTGGCAGGAACTACAGGCCTGTCAGCCTGACATCGGTGGTGGGCAAGGTGATGGAGGGCATTGTCAAGGAGAGGCTGGGGGACCTGGATAAGTCAGGGTGCCTGGACGATAGACAGCATGGATTCATCCCGGGAAATCGTGGTCAGACAAACCTGGTGGAGTTCTATGACTGGGTGACAAGTGCCTTGGACCTGGGTAGACCAGTGGATGTCCTCTTTCTAGACTTCAGCAAGGCATTTGACTCTGTTCCTCACGTGGCCTGTTGGATAAGCTGGGAGAAATGGGGTGGGAACCAGATGATCAGATGGATAGGCAATTGGCTCCAGGACCGGACCCAGAGGGTCGTGAGTTGGTGGGATAGTCTCATCCCATGGAGGGTCATTAGTGGGGTCCCACAGGGATCAGTCCTTGGCCCTTCTGTTCAACGCCACGATCTGACATAAGCCAGGAATCAGGAGTGAGATGAGTCTCTTTGCAGATGACTCGAAACTGGGGGCGGTGGTGGATGGGGAGGAGGGGAGGTGGCCCTCACAGGGGACCTGGAGGCTCTGGAAAGATGGTCTAGAAAGTGGAAGCTGAGGTTCAATGCAGGAAATGCAAGGTACTCCACCTGGGGCTAGAAACCCAGGCCAAGTGTACACCCTGGGGATGCTACAAGTCTCTATGACTGACAGGGACCTGGGGTGGTGGTGGATGTCAAGATGAACAACTCTGAGACTTGTAGAGGGCAGCAGCCAAGGCCAACAGGATGCTGGGATGCATCACTAGGGGGATCACCTCCAGAAGGAGGGAAGTGATACTCCTCAGTATAACTGCTTGGTGAGGCGCACCTTGAGTACTGCGTGCAGTTTTGGAGGCCACACTTAAAGATGGACATTAACCTCCTGGAGAGGGTCCAGAGGAGGGCAACCAAAATGATTTGGGGCTTGGGGACAGGACTCTATGAGAGGCTCAAGAGCTAAATATGTACACATTGGAAGAGAGGAGGGACCGGGGACATGATAGAGGTCTTCAGGTACATGAAGAGGGTAAATAGGGAGGAACAGTCAGGGTGCTTCAAGGAAGGAGCAAGGGCCACTAGAGGGCATGGGTGGAAGCTGGAGGGGGGAGATTCAGGGAGAAAGGAGGAGGTGCTACTTCACTGAGAGGGTGGTGGAGCCAAGGAATGCACTGCCTAGGGGCTGGTGGAGGCAGAGACAGTGGAGGGGTTCAAGAGGGGTGGGACAGGTACAGGGAAGGGTTCTGGAAGCAAAATCCAATGCAGCAAGAATATCCGGAACTGGGAAGGGAGAAGCCAGAGAAGGCAAGGGGGACAGCAAGGTCAGCACCCAGGGTGGGGGCTGACCAAACGAGCAGCCACGAAAGACCGTTAGGCCTATTCTGCTGGCATTTTTGTATGTTAGTATGTTAGATTGTTTTTACTGTCTTTGTCCAGGAAAGGTACACATCTACACATTTCAAGGCTGGCCTCATGATGCCAGGCCAGTAGGTATGTAGCCACATTTGCATCTTGTAAACCTGAGTTCACACCCAAAATTGCAAGAGAAAAGGCTGTAAGACAGGGAACGGAACAAGACAAAAGTACTGTGGCAGCCCCAGAAATCTGTACCGACTTAAACGCAGCCAGGGTTTAGAAATCTTGATACAGTATGGGGCCCCAATAATTGTTGGCACCACAGAGCCATCCTGGAGATGTGTAGTTTTTAATGATCAGCCAGCAGTATAGCCTAGAAGTTAAAGCAATCCTAAAGATGGATTATTTTTAGGAACAGTTTGAAATGCAAGAGTGATAACTCACTAGTGTCAATGCACATACAAAACAATTATTATAAATGTATAAAGTGTTGTAATAACACCTTAAAACACACTTAATAAAACAGACAATTTCCTATTTAACCTACAGTCAATAGAGGGCCAAGATTCTCGGTGACATCCTTTCCTGTCAGAAGCCTAAAACATATGGCTGACCCCAGTCCTTAATTGCAGGCTGATTTACATATGAATAACCATGGACTGCAAAGACTCACAGATAAACACAATGGCTCACTCAAACTAGTTTTTTGTGGTCTTTCAGACATTAAGAAACCCTGTTGATGACAGTTCCCCTTTAACAGAACCAGCTGCTCTTCGAGGGTATCTCCTCCATAGAGTCACACCTTTGGATTTATAAACCTCCAGCCTCAGGACTACTCAGAAATCTTTGCCTAGCTGGGGCCCCCGTGATGATGTATTTTGGTGCCACCTATATAACATAGCAGCCCCATTTGACCATAGTTTTCACACTGGAGACAAGCTCAGATTTACACCATAATGACAGAAAATAATCAAGACAGTGTAACAAGGCTTAAAGGAAGGCAAACAGGATGATGGGATGTATTGGAATGAGTACTAAAAACAGAAGGAAGGCGGTATTACTAACACTCTATAAATCACTGGTGAGGCCCACCTCAAGTACTGTGTCTAGTTCTAGAATCCTCACCTGAAGTAAGATAAGGACAGGCTGGAGACAGTGCAAGGTGGGTAACCAAAATGATTCCGGGCCAGCAGGGTAGATTGTAAGAGGATGCACTCATAGCACTGAACATGTACTCACTGGATACCAGATGAGAGAGGGGAGATACAACAGAGACCTCCAAGTACCTGAAATGAATGAGCAAGGTAAACTATGAGGAACTATTTAGCATGAGTAGTGATCAAGAATACAGGAGCATGAGTGAAAACTGAACTGGGGTGTCAAAAGGATGTGAGAAAGAAAGTTTTATTTTACACAAAAGGTGACGGAGTCGTGAAACAATCTGCTAGCGCCTGGGTTTGTAGGGCTTTATGGGCAGACCAGATGGATCAACAGTCTTTTCCTGCCATCATTATCTATATTTCTAAAATGAAGACCAGAACCCCAATCAGGCCAACAGGAGACGCAAAGGTTCCAGAAAGAAAAATCCCATTTGGAAAGGTGCATAATAGGAGAAGATCAAGTTTGTAGTAATGGGCAAGTCTTCCACAGTATACAACCTGTAGGACTTCCCATGACATCATGCTCTTGATTGTAGCCTGAATCAGGAGGCTCCATCGACACCAAACCAAATAACCTCCTAATACTACTTTTTCACCTAAATCTTAAAAGAAAAGAACACCAGGAGGTAGAAAATGCCTAAAAAGAATGATCGTGTGAAAAATAGACCGCCAGACCTACCTGATGCTGAAGGATTGTGGGAGGATGGATCGGAGAGCGAGGGCTCACAGGCCTCAACTGGCTCCCACTGGGGCGCTGCAACGAGCAGCCAGATCCCTGTCAACATCCTACAAAGACAAATGGCTCAAATGTTAACTGAACTCAGAGATTTCTGCAAGGAAATGCGGTCCACAGCAACAGCGCTCCGCACTGACATAAATAAGATTGAAAAGCACCAAGAGTTAACTAAATCCCAGGCCCAGGAGACGGACTACACCACACCATCAAAGCCTTGCAGGACAGAGCAGAGGACTTGGAGAGTAGAAATCGCTGAAACAATATCCGGATATCGGGACTCCCAAAGGCGGCTGAAGGTACCGACATCCTGCAATTTATTCAAACTACACTCAGCGACCTGTTAGCCCTCCCGAACACACTGTCTCTGGAAACAGACAGAGCCCACCGCACCCTGGGCCCCAGGTTGCCTGCAGGAGCATGACTGCGGACCATCCTGGTGCACTTTTTACGGTACCAAGACAAAGAATGTGTCCTCCATACTGCTTGGAAAGCGGGCCCTGTGGTTTTCTCAGGGGACAGACTTTATTTCGAGAATGACTACTCTCCGGAAATAATGGCCAGACGAAAGGCCTACATCCCAATCCCGCGTGCCCTTAAAGCGAAAGGTATCCGATTCAGGACCCCATACCCACCAAAACTGATTGTCTTTTTTAAGGAGGGCCCCCTCACCTTTGAGAATCCAACTGCAGCATTGCAGGAACTGCGGAGCAGGAAGATCAAGGTACAGCAAAAGTGACCCACCCCAGGAACATCCACCGCTTCCAAACTCTCCCAAAAAGTGTGGAACAGTGGACAAAGAGAGGCCAGACGACGTCAGGGAGCAGAGGCGATCCAAAACATCATGGAGGCGCTGAAGGCCAGACAACTACAGTCGGGAACGGGCCATGCTGAGGAGTATGGAGCAGACGTCTGAAGGCTGCAAGTAGAACTTTGTTGTACTGCAGGATGTCCCTCATTTGAATGGAGAGAGAGACTCTGGTGTTCAAGGAAGCGTTATGCTCAGAACTGGGATGGGTGATTGTACAGTTGACTGGAGGAAAGAGGGGTAATTTACATCAGCGGTGCACCACCATGAAGACCTGCTATGGGAAGTCAACAATGCCTCTGAGCGCAGAAGTATAGGCTGCTAGCTGCTTTACGGTGTAGACCAGCCAGGTAGTGGGCCTTCTACCTCTGCCTCTCCCCAGTGAAGGTAGCCATCCATCCAGGGGTGGGGGGTTGTTTCAATCCGGAGTACATGACATGTCTCATGAGGTCGAACTGCAGGTGGGCACCGCTGCGCCTCCGTTTCAGGGGTTTTGGGGCTCGGGGGTGATATTGTAGATCTCCTTCCCAACTGCAGTCGCCTCAGTAAAGATTCCAGACTGGTCTCCTTCTGACCTTGTGTGGACTGGCCTGCAAAGCGGGCTGCTCTGGTGAGACTGGACTGCTTGGGGGGGGGGGATATTGCATCGAACAGCCCAAAATGGGGGGATTCGAGACACAGGGCCTGTGCCCTGCAGTTAGTAAGGGCCTGTGCTGTGGGCCCTTTTGTTGCTATGAATAGCAGGAGCGCGAGCTGCTCTCGAAGCTTTTTCTTGACGCACATCCTCTAGCGTGACACGCTGTCCCTGGTTGATTCGGGTACCTGAGCACTGGGACGATGGCTGCTCTTCCTCCTATTTTGGTCTATTCTCCGTCGTTGTACAAGCCAGGGCCTCCCAGACACTGTGGACAGCACCCTCAAGCCTGGGGGGACTGGGGGCTATGGCTTGGCCCTGTAAGGGGGGGGAACTGATAATGCTAATTAAATGGTGTTGGGGGTGTTTTTGTCCCTCCCCTCTCCTTCCCCTTCCTGGTCCCTTTGCCCCTCCCTGGCTTTCCTGGCCCCCTGGGGTGACCCTACCCCTTTAGCGTAGTACCAGCAGTCACTAATAGGGTATAACCGAGGATTACACAGTGCTACTCACATACGGTTAATGCACAGTATTAACATGGGTGGTCTCGATGAGCCACTTCAAGACATCTCACTTACCCTTATCCCTTTTCCCCAACGGACACTAAATATGTCTAGAGGCCTCTCACTGGGAGATGAAGCCTCATAGTAAGGTATTTTCCTTACTACAGAATCTGGATCAGAGTCTTACAATTGGAAGTGCTGATTCACCATCTCCTGTGCTGAGTACCCAGTTGGACTCATCACAGATCAAGTCATGTTTTTTGTTGTTTGTACTCTGTTTAAATGTTTTTTGTTGTTACTTGCAATGCTGTCATTGTTGTTTGTTAAAAGGGACAGGTATACTTCAAAGGGATTTAAGTGAAAACCAACACTGTATGTACGGGGTGTCCCCCCGGAAAGCGAAACTAAATGAGGGTAAATATGCCTAATCCTTGGTTAAGCTGCTCTCCCAAAACAATAATGGGATAACCTCTCCTATTAAGCGGTCACGAGTCCTGTCATACTTATGCAATAGTAGAGCAGACTTAATTTACCTTCAGGAGACACATCTAAATGTGTGGAAAATCTCAAGCTGGCTAAACTAAGTCGGGGAACTCTGTACAGCTCATCTAGTGGGCGAGATAGACTGTGGGGAGTGGCTATAATTATACCGTTGGGTACACCCTTTCAGCATCAGCGTATGCTAGAGGACCCAGAGGGCAGACTGGTTATCGTCAAGGGCACACTAAATGGGGTGGAAGTCACCCTGGCCAATTTGTATGTCCCCCGTGCTCCCCATTCCCCAGCTGAAAGCACTAATGCACAGAATCATGCAGAACACAAAGGGTACTCTCCTGCTCACAGGAGACTTCAACCTAGCACAAAACCCCTCTCTGGACTCCTCTAACCTGGGAACGTTGAGGCATTCGCTAGCACAAAAATTCTTTAAGAGATTTATGGCTGAGGTTGGGTGGGTTGATGTCTGGCGACATCTACATCCACTACTAGGAATTATTGACATTACTCCGCGGTTCATAGGACATATTCACGCATGGATCACACCTACACACAGCTGGAAAATTTGGGCCAGCTTAGGGATGCTCAACTGGGTGACATCACCCTCTCTGACCATGCCCCCGATATCAATATGGGAGATGGGCCTCAAAGCTAAAAACACTAGATGAAGACTCAATCCATACTATTTGCACTCTGAACAATTTCACGAGTTTGTCTCAGATAAAATAGCCGAGATACTGGAGTATAACTCCCCAGATGAAACATCCCCAGCAATACACTGGGATGCAATAAAAGCAGTACTTGCAGGCCACATTATACAGCATACAGCGGAACTGAATAGGCGCCATAGGGAGCGCAGAGCCAGGCTGGAGGAGACTCTTCACTTCCTGCAAATGGTGCACAAGTTAGGGGACTCCTCGGTCCTGCCTCAGCTTCAGGAAACAAAAGCAGAGATGGACCGCCTAGCACTGCAGCAGACTGAAATTGCTTTGACGTTCCTGAGGCAGAGGTATTATGAAGTGGGGCCCAGGGCTACCAGACTGCTGGCATACCGGGTGCGTAGACAGAGAAAGGCTTCAGTGGTCACTACTCTCAGACACCTGTCTGGAGGCCAGCCCTTAACTAATTTACATGACATCACAGAAGCATTCACTGAGTACTATTCCATACTCTACACCACTGAGTGTACACCTGGAGAGCAGCTGATCTCGGATTATCTGCAGGGGAAAGCTTTACCCCAACTCTCAGTGGACCACGGTGAGGCACTGACCTCCCCCATAACCAAGTATGAGCTTTTGGCTGCGATATCCGCATCAAAAACCTTAAAGGCACTGGGTCCGGATGGATACAGGAGCGAGTTTTATAAAACCATGAAGCAGCAGACAGCCCCTGGGCTCCTTACTTTATTTAATTCAGTCTTGGTGGGAGACCCCCACCACCACCATCTTGGTCATATGCAACTATTTTGGTAATCCCGAAATCAGGGAAAAACCCGCAGTTGTGCAGTTCACACAGACCAATTTCGGTCCTGAATGCAGACTATAAGCTGTTTATGCACATTTTAGCCCAATGCCTAGACCAAGTTATGCTCCAGTTGACTGACCAAGACCTGACTGGCTTCGTGAGAAACCGCTCCACAGCTAATAATATCAGGCATACCCTCCACATCACCAATAAAATGCAAACGTCGAACACCATCTCAGTCGTAATTAGTCTGGATGCTGAAAAAGTATTCGATAGGGTTGCCTGGCCCTTCTTGTATAAAGTCCTAGAAAAGCTAGGCCTCCCGAGGTCCTTGATAACAGTCCTGCAGAATGTCTATGCATCCTCTTGGGCATGTGTTAAGGTGGGGGGTCATCATTCTGAGTACTTCCTCCTGAAAAGGGGGACTAGACAGGGTTACCCTTTGTCCCCCCTTCTGTTTGCGGCCTATACTGAACCGCTAGCACAATACATAAGGGACGCCAAAAACATTAGGGGGGTGGTGATGGGAGACTCGGAACACTGTATAGCACTGCATGCTGACAATGTTTTACTGTACCTCTCAAACCCTGAAGAAACCCTCCCAATCATAAAACAAGCACTGGATAAGTTCGGCCAGGATTTGGGGTATAAATTGAACCTAACGAAAACGGAGATACTCGCCTTTCATTATTCCCCCTCAATATATATCCGAAACACCATGCCCTGCTGATGGAATTTAACTTCACTAAAATACCTGGGTGTATTCATTTCCCAGATAAGTGAAACAGCCTATAAAAACAATTACAGGCCCTTTACATCACAGTTAAAGGCAGATTTGGCTTCCTGGGCTTCTCTGCCCCTGAGCCTCAGTAGAAGGATAGACTTGTTTCGAATGGTCACCTTGCCCAGAGCTCTATATGTATTTCAGAATATTCCCACTTTTATACCTAAAAAAGCCTTCAGGGTTTGGAATTGCCTTATCTCACAGTTTATCTGGGCTGGTCAGAGACCCCGGGTTCGGCTGAAAGTGCTCACCCTCTCACGTCAGGAGAGAGGGTTGTCCCTCCCTGACTTGCAATTATATTACTTTGCAGCAACTTTAACCCACTTAATGGTTAGACAGAATAAGACAACCATACTGTATTGGATGCAACTAGAACAAACCCTTATACCTGATAAGGACTACTTCTAGTTCTTGTATTGCCCGGGGGCTGAACCGGTGTCCCCAGCCTCCTTAAACCCTTGGATTAGACACAGTAGGAGAACCTGGCAAAGCATCAGAAAATCCCAGTGGCTGACTTTCCTGGCCTTGATCTGTCTGATCACAAGCCTGGGTGATTTCCCCCCAAACAGACCGGACCATGGCTTTCAGATATAGGAGAGGTATGGTTTGAGATACCTCTCGCAGATTATGTCACGGCGGGTGCTCTGGTCCTTCAAGTCCATACAGAGGTGATTCAGCCTTCCTCACCGGAACTTCTACAGGTATTTACAGTTGCAACACTTCTTTCAGGGCTTGCCTATGGCAGTCCGAATACCTGATAGGTACCCCCCACTGTTAAACATCCAACTTCACCTTAATATAACCCCAGAGAGTCCACACTTGGTGTCAGCTTACTATCGAGCTCTGAACTCTCAGGGGAAAACATATACAGAAAACATACATCTACAGTGGCAGGAAGCAATTGTCAGCCCTCTGACACAAGAAGATTGGCAGGTAGCATGCAGGTATGCAGCCCGAGTCACCAGCTCACACCAATGGTGTGAGTATGCGTAGAAGAACCTCATTAGATACTTCAGAACCCCAGTGGTGACAAGGCACTACCCCCCTCCAACTCGACAGCTTGCTGGCAACACTGCGGAGAGGCAAGAGCCACTCACACGCATGTTATGTGGTCATGCTCGGCACTCAAATTGTTTTTTTGAATAATTGGAGGAACACTTGAGGGAACTATTTTTTTTTTTTTTTAATTAATCTTTATCTCCATTTTTATTCCACACAGTTACAGAGAAAAGGAATAGTACAATTGGCTATGGAACCAATTTTCACAGTGAATGTTAGTCATATCTTCTAGGCTTAAAGTTCATGAGGGAAAGATAACTTTTATATTGATTTCCAGTGTCAATAGTTGACTAAATATCTTTAATAGCAGTCTAGGTCCATCTCCACTCTATATACACACTTAGTTTAATTTACCACTTTGGTATCCAAGCCTCCCCACTTCCCATATTTTTAGGCCTAGCCAGCAGTTTCAATACACCCAATACGGCCACGGGAGTTATTCAATCCAATCTCGCTCAAGGGCAAAAGGTGGGATCAAACTTAGCACAATAGCTAACCCAGCCCTGCCACTTCTGCACAGGAGATGAACCTCTACCTTACATCTCAAAAATAAATCTTTCAGTAGCATATATTTCTGACATTATTTTTCTTCAATCCTGCATTGCTGGAGTCTGGGCAGACATCTATCGTCGGGTGATTGCCTTTTTGGCTGCCAGGAGGCAAACTGGTAGTATTTAATCTTTCCAAGGAGGAGAATGGTCTGGAAAAATCCCCAACAGGAATTCCTCAGCTGTAAGTTCGATGGGGTCATTGAACAAGATTGAGAGCTCATTTTGAAGGGAGAGTATAAAAGGCGTGAGGTAGGGGCATAACCAAAAAACGTGTCCCAGGGTGGCGACCCTGCATCCACAAAGTCTCCAACAATATCCACAGTTTGGGGGAAGGAATTTGGCAAGGGCCACTGGTGCCCTAAAAAATCGAGATCGGCACCTCCAAGCAAATTCCCTCAAATGGGGCGATGGGATGGACTTGACCTCCGTCAGAGCCGAACCAAGAGTCAACAGAAGTCTCTAGTTCTAGGTCTTTATTCCATTCATTGAGGATGGATCTAATTGATTCCGGACCGCCATTTCTCAGCTCTTTATATACTGTACCTATGATATGTAGTCCCAAATTGCCTTTAATTAATTTGATAAATAACTTTAATAAGTTTGGGGTGGGAAGGGGAATTATGGGTGAGATGGTTTTATTGCGAAGGATGCGATTACGAATTTGAAAGCATCTAAATAGATCAGAGGATCGGAGTGAGAATTGGGACTGTAGCCTTTCAAAAGGAATAATACCCAGAGGTGAGAGGAATTGGAAAACATGGGAGAGGCCCAATCCTTTCCATAAGGCAAAGGCTTGGTCCTGGAAGTTAGGGACAAACGTTTCATCCTGAAATATAAGCTTACAATATTCATAAATTTTTAAAATAGGGTTCTTCTTTCTCAACCTTCTCCATAGCTTATAGGGTTGGGATGTTATGTTTGTTAAATCTGAAGGCGGAATAGACCTCTCATCTGAGGAAAAGAGGATCCTAAAGGTCATTTAAATGGAATTCTATAGTCTTCCAGGGGTACAATAGGTCTCTGTTAACCATAGTATCAGAGTTCTTAGAAAAGCTGCTTGGGCATATAGGGGTAGATCTGGGAGGTTAAGACCCCCCTGAGATAGTGATAATTTTAGGATGGAGAACCTAATTCTTGGACGGTTTTTACCCCATAGGAAACCTGAGATCAATCTATCCCATGATTTGAAGTAAAATTTTGAGGGGTAGATAGGGATTGTCTGTAGTAGATACAATATTCAAGGAAGCATATTTGTTCGAATGATCTCAACCCTTCGGTGGAAGGGAAAAAATCATGTTGCCCATCGGTCGAGATCAGACTGGATCTGGATTGTCAAGGGTTCGTAGTTAACTATTTCTAGCAGTCTGAGATCAAGAGGAAGCTGGAGACCCAAGTATGAAATGTTAATGGAAAACCATTTGAATGGATGTGTTTTTTTAAGTTGCTGGGAAGGGGTAAAATTGAAGGCGAGGATCTTAGTTTTAGCTAGGTTAAGTTTGAAACCGGATATTTTTTCAAACTGGGTTACAATTTTTCATGTTTCCAGAACAGACGGAGAAGGGGTCGTCAGGGTCAGCAGCACGTCGTCCGCAAACATGCTGACTTTGTATTCCTGATGGTCAATTGGTATCCCCTCCACCTCAGGGGTGCCATGGAGGACAGAAGCCAGGGGTTCAAGGAAAAGAGCAAAAAGATACGGAGACAGGGGACATCCCTGACGTGTACCTCTGCTCAGGGAAACTGGAGAGGATACCGATCCATTGGTGCGGATATAGGCTCGTGGAGCTTTATAAAGATGGAGTAAGTTTTTAATAAATAGAGGCGGGAAATTGGAAAGCTCTCAGGGTATCCCAGAGAAAGGGACACGAAACATGATCGAAAGCTTTCTCTGCGTCGAGGCTGATAAAAACAGAAGGGATTTGCCGAGTAGAAACATACTCTTGTAAGATTAGGGCCTGTCGTATGTTATCCGATGCATTTCTATTCTTGAGAAAGCCAGACTGGTTGGGATGTATAATTTGGGGAATACTAGATTCTAGTCTGGATGCCAATATGGCCATATAAACTTTATTGTCAACATTTAGGACTGTGATAGGATGATAGGATCCCAGGTCCGAGGGATCTTTATTTGGTTTGGGGATGGGGGCTATTGCAGCAAAATTCCAGGATGGGGGAGGCAGCCTTCCCTGAGAAATGTGATTAAATAGAGAGTGCATTTTAGTGATAAGCTCTTTAAGGAACCTTTTGTACCACTCGGAAGTGTGGCTATCGGGACCAGGACATCTTCCCGATATAAGGCCTTTGATAGTTTCTTCTATCTCTAAGTTAGAAATGGGGATGGTCAATGTTTTGGTTTGGAGGGGCGATAGGGTTGGGAGTCGTGCACCCTCTAGGAATTGTTTTGCTGGGGCTTGTGCATAATGAGTGTCCGTGGAGTATAGGTTTAAATAGTAATCAGAAAAAGCCTTTTGAATATGTGCTTCAGAATGATGCGTTTTGCCTGTCGAAAGATTTTTAAGTTTTAGGATAGTTGCAGACCTCTTTTGTTCCCTCAGTCTATGGGCCAAGTTCTTAGTACCTCTAGAACCTCCCTCATGGGCGGATAGGCAAAGGAAGTATAGTGATTGTTGTACTTTGTTGTCTATTATCTTTTGTAGGGCCACCTTGGTGTCTTTAGTTAGTTTCTGGAGGTCCTTATCCCCCTCTTGGTACAACATCTGATAATTGGATAGTAGGTCTGATAACCTATGGCATTCCGCTTCTCTTTCTCTGTATTTACTAGCAGAATATGCTATTATTTCCTCCTGGATGGTGGCCTTCATAGCATCCCACTATACTGATTCGGAGACATTTGGATCCGCATTTTCTTGAAAAAAAGAGGGGAAGCCGATGCAAAATAGTCTCTTGATATTCCCTATCTCCTAAAATAGATGGATTGAGTCTCCAAAGAGATTTCTTCACCTCCCTTCCCATATCAAGTTTTAAGGTCAGGGAGTGATGATCTGATAAAAATTTTGGGCCCAAAACAACATCTTGAACAGTTGACAAGTGTTCACATGTAATCAAAAAGCAATCCAATCTAGAGTAGGATTTAAATCTTGGGGCGTAGTAAGTGAAGCCCGGTAAAGATGGAAATATGCATCTCCACACATCTATGAACCCCAAGTGTTCAACATTGTGTTTAGACTGTTTGGTTGTTGAAGTGGTACGGTGTTTATGTAGGTTTAAACAGTCTATTTGTGGGGATAGTGTTAAATTCAGATCCCCACCCATAATCATCTGACCCTGGAGGAGGTCCTAGAGGGTGGATAAAAATCCCCTGAACGTAGGAAATTTAGTTTGTGGGGGAAAATATACATTGGCCAGTGTGACCTGTTTACCATACAACAGGCCCTTGACAATTACATAGTGCCCCTGAGCGTCTATATGTGTTTGCTGTATTTCCACTGGAGTAGTCTGTGGGATTAAGATTGCCACCCCCTTCGTCTACCCCAGGGATGTGAGGAGGCCACCACCCTATAGCTACTACACCAGTTTAGTTTAAGATGTTCTGACTCCGACAGATGGGTCTATTGAAGATAAACCAGGTCGGAGGGATATTTCTGTAAGAACTGCACTAAACAGGCTCTTTTTATGGGGTCATGGAGACCATTCATGTTGTAGGACATAATTCTAACTGGATTTATTGATGCCATTTCTTTAGATTTTGAAGTACTGACATTTTTTTATCCCCCCCCCCCAACCGGACCAAATTCCCCCAGACAGGCCAGCCTGACTCCTGAGAAAAAATGCTTTTCTGATCAACATAATGCAATTGGTTCAATAAAGTATATCTTAAAATTCTCCTTCCTCTGTATGTGTGGTTATCCCCCCTCCCCCCAACTCATCAGATTTCTAAATTGTGAACCACCACGAATAACCTTTTCGAGGAATAAAACAAAATTAACTAGATGACCTAAAACCAGGTAATTGGCCATATAGTGTTTCTAATAGAAAAAGCAGTTAAAAGTCCATATGAAAAACATGTATGGAAACTTGAACTTTTATAAGTAATAATCAAATATACAGTATAAAAACTACGTACAGGTTGACTCCCATTTGGGAGGTGCTCTGATAGAGCTCCCCCTGAGACATCCTATCCATAATCCAATAAGGGTAGGAGAGGGATGCATGGCTCTTGGATCAGGCATCGAGAAATTGATTCCAGGGACAGGAACAGGGTCATGAAAGGAGTGATTAATAAACCACTCTATGGTGGAACCGGTTGTGCCAAGGTGGTGATAAGATTCACTTCGCTCCCTAGGCATTCCACCAGTGAGTGATGTTTTCATTCAGCATAATGAAATGTGGGGAGAACAGTGTACCTGGCTGAGGGTCAAGGAAAGCAAGTGAGATCAGGAATATGTTCCCTTGCATCCTGAACCCCCAAGCTGAATAGATTTCCTCCTCAGTTTATTAGGAAACCCAGACTATATACAATATTTAAGTATTCTTGTGCCCATTACCAAGATGGGCAGGTGGCCTCGAAAAAAGACGAGACCCAATTTATGTTACAGGTAAGGTGACAGGGGGACCTTTTGTCAGGTTTCTCAAGGGAAATAGAGTGTCCCGACTCCCTCAGATAAAAAAAAAAAAATAAAAATTTCTGGGTTGTAGTCTCGAGCAGGCCTTCAAGAGGGGATCGAGGTTATGAGTTAAACTATTAGTTGTGGTGTTATATTTGTCGTACGATATCTTTTTAGTAACTCCTCCCCTCTCCCAACTCGGATATAAAAGTCACGAATAGGAAAATTATCTTATGTTCCATGCTTCAGTATGGATATGTATATAAGACTGTTATTCTGGTTTAGTATCCATCCCATAAATTCTGGGCAGGAGAACAGCTTTTTCGTCTGCAGGATTCGTGGAACACTATATCCAGCCATCTGGAAGCAAGACCTAGGTCCGGGACGTCTGTCTCGATGTCCAAAAGAGCTCGGAGAAACCCACCACAGGACACGGGCATGGGGAGGGAGCCTGCTAGAGGGGGGATAACAACCATGGGAAAAGGTGAGAGAACAGGCCATAATCTTCAGAAAATGGCACCCCCTGGTTTGGGAGAATCCCCACCATCTGGGAGCGCATGGTGGCCCACATGGCAACTCATAGCCTAATTAGTCTAGAAAAGTTTGCGGTTAGATGCCTGGACCAATTGAAGATGCCTGTGACCCTCCTTCCCCAGGTGTCTCCCCGCATCCCACCCCACCCTCCACATCCTGAGGCAGGAAACCCAACCAAGCCCTATTTAAAAATGTAGGAGGTACCTCTAAAGTGTTCAAGGAGGCATGGTAGGGTTGCAGTATTGTTGAAGGTGCTTCAGTATGGCTGCAATTGACGTTTCTGTGACTGGGGGTAAGTTGGGCCGCTCTGCAGAATTGAGTTGCTTCTGGCGTGATCGCACGGTTTCGGCAGTCTTCTCAGTGAGGATTCCCTTGAGCAGGAGGTCGGAGGTTGCTTCTGCTGTGAAAGCATATGTCTGGGGCCCAGTTGGCAAGGTAACCATCAATTTGGCTGGATATGGGGTACGAAACTGTACTTTTTGAGCCCTAAGAATGGGAAACAGGGGGCTATATTCTCTATGCTGCCGCTGGGTGTAGGGGGCGTAATCATTATCAAATATGATTCTCTGTTGGCCCCACATAACCTTACCCTTCTGCCAGGGTTTGGTGAGTAAAAACTCTTTATTTTGGTAGCATAAAAAACACACCACAAATGATCTGGGCCTGGCTTCAGGGTGGGTGGGCTTTGGGCCCAGAGCTCGAAGTGCCCTCTCCAGATCGAGTTGGTAGTCTGGGTCCAGCTCTAATGTAAGATGCAAGAAATAGTCTATGAAGGCCCTGGGATCGTTACCCTCCTCACCCTCTGGGAGGCCAAAAATACGTATATTTCGTCTTCATCCCCTGTTCTCCAAGTCCTCTTGTCTGATTGAAATTGCTAACTGCTCCGATGCTAAGGTACGAACGGTTTCTTCTATTTCGTCCAGTCTGGAGGTGTTCAGGGAAATTTGGTGGTCCGCCTCTGCTACTTTGGTTTGCAGGCTTTGTATGCCTTGTCTAATGTCTTTGAGCGATTCGTGCACCTCGCTACGGAAGTCTGTGATTGCATGTAAAATATTTTCAGTAGCAGGCTCTTTGGTTTTCTTCTGTCCCTTGTTTTTGGCAAGATTCATTCTCTTCTCGAATCCAGGGGTTAACTTTCGGTGGGCCTCCCCCTCGTCTGATTCTGGCTCATCCATTTCAGTAGTTTCAGCAATAGGCTGAAATCTGTTCCTGTGCTGTTTAGCCATATTGCTGGAAGTTAGAAAGATACTGAGAGATAAGAACAGAACAGATCCTACTCCTCATTTTTTTTTAGGTGCTGAATTTGTTTGTTTTTTGATTAAATCTTTTATATCTCCAGCGGGAGCCTCTCGCTATGCATCTTCATGCGGGCAAAACCGGAACCGGAAGTCAACTTGAAGGAACTATTTGACCCCCAATTTCAACTAACTACAGAAATGTACCTCTTTCTGATACTCCCCAAAGAATATAGGAGTGCAAGTACTAGATACCTCATAAACCTGCTGTTAACAGCAGCTAAGAAATCGATAACGAAGCTCTGGCTGACTGCCAAAACACCTACAATACAAGACTGGTGGGATATAACCAAACAGATATATCAGAATGAATTACCCACAACTTGAATGGAAGGGATGACAGCTTCACCTCCAGGTGGTCTCGCTGGCAAATATACTATATGCTACGGGACAAAACTTTTGTTCTGTTTGTGTGTGTGGGGGGGGGGGCGGGTCAAAGAGTCCTGGGTAGCCCGTCCCCTTACTGAAAAGGCCTGAAGGGGGACAAGCAGCTGCCCTCATCCACAGATGAATGCCACAGAAGGACATTAGATTGTAACCCGGAAAGGAAGCCAGGTGGGGGAAGAGGGGAATGATCCCTGAGAAGCTACGAGAGTGCCCAAGATCATAATACACTATGAACTAAAAATGACTTGTGTGAATGTGCTTAGAATGAGCACTTTATGTAGACTATCTCTGGGGCTTGATTATCTGGATTGACTTTTTCTGATTTCTTTGTAACCATCAAGAAAATCTTTTAATTAATAGTTACTAAATCCTTATATTATTATTCACATGAAATTACCTGTTAATGACCCGTCGAATGTGTGTCTTTGTGTAAATATGTTGAAAAACCAATAAAGATGAGATTTATAAAAAAAAAAAACTGTAAATACAGAAGGGGGTATGTGGAAGGGTAAGCTGTGGCTCTATGGAGGAGATTCGATTGAAGATCCCTGGTTACTGGTAAGGAACTAACTTATCTTCTTCAAGGAGCTCCCGCTCCATAAAGCTACACCTCTGGA
This sequence comes from Neoceratodus forsteri, assembly GCA_016271365.2. Classification (NCBI taxonomy): domain Eukaryota; kingdom Metazoa; phylum Chordata; order Ceratodontiformes; family Ceratodontidae; genus Neoceratodus; species Neoceratodus forsteri. The sequence continues at coordinate 1,054,472,976 of CM028130.1, read as the reverse complement.
ACAATTCCCAAGCAGTACAAGACTGAAAATCGTTAAGAAGGCCAGACAGCAGTGATGTAGAGGACCGTTATGACAGCAGACCTTAAGGACAGCAAGGCCAGTGCTAGGCCATCTACAGGACACCAGATCCAAAGCACAGTATTTAATGAAAGGATGGATGACAGTCCAATGTAGTGGCAAAGCACATACCTGCTGCCAAAACAGAATGAAAACAAGCCACAGAAGAGACCACACCAGGGGTGTTACAGCCACAAATAGAACCACGAAGCACTGTGCTACGTGTTCAGAACCAAAATGAAATGCTACACACCAACCATTCTGGAACAGTAGTACTTAGAAACGGGGGCACCCACTATCATGGTGGCGAATAAAATAAAAAGTCCTGAGGACTGTATACAGTCTATCGTGCAAGCCAAATAGAAGCCAGAATGCAGAATGACTACAACCACATTCAGAGGAGAAGGAAATTAAACACAGGATGATGGACAGCCTGACACAAGGCCAAGGCAGACAGCACCATAGGAAGAAGCCATGGATGGGTATAAAAAGAAAACCAGATCCTGGAGGCCAATAAGGAATGGGGGATTCGCAACCAATGTCTGCAGCTCTGAATACTGGTGAGCCAAAGGGACAACAACCACACAAAGTGCCAGGCAGGTTAAGGAACACAAGTGGTAACAGGTCCCCATGGGGCCTGTGTGTCGGGGACTCCAGAACCAAATGGCTCCATACCATAATTGTCCTCCAGTGGGGGATACCAAAGCAGGAGCACTGTAAGAAACCTACAGGACACCACCAACTGATCACCAATTGTGCCCACTGAGAGGGAAGGAAAGCTGGAAAAGGCTGAAGAGTGTATCTGCACTGAAAGAGTCTAAGAGGGACAAGATGAAGACCAAAGTACACTCAACTGGACAGCAGAAGGGTCCAGGGAGTGAGGCACAGCAAAAACCGGAACAAGGCCATAACAAGGAACACGGGTAATGAGGAGGCAACAGCCAAGCCACAGAGTCTTGATCTGGGGGCCGGTCATGGTGGAGCGTGTGAAGCCCATTGGGAGTGTCCAGTTGCATCAGCCCTGACTGAGGATGATGCATATGACCTGGAGACTCGGGGGAGACACAATACCTCTGGCTCTGATCCCTACAGGCTGGAACTCTGGAAAAGGGTCACTGCCAGAAACGCAATGATGCCTCCTGAAAAGGAGCAGGCCAGGCGGGCACCACAAGGGTGACTGCACTGAAATCGCCTAAAAAGGCAAGCGTCAAATGCTCCGGATTGTGCTGAGAGGCGGGTGAGGTGTTACGTAGGTCCTCCAACATCCTCACAAGGAAACGCTGATACTCGGTGAGATAGCAGCAGGGGAGATGTGGACAGAAGGCTCCTCACCTCCAGAAAAGAAGGATGAAGAAGACCTCGGAGATCCAGGCACTGGCTGCTCAGGGGGAGGGTGGAACACCCTCTCGTCCAAGGCCCTGACATAAGTAGGGAAGTGAGCAGCCGCACCCTTGAATTGTTCCCAGGAGAGAGGTCTCGTAGGACTAGGAATGCCTGGGAGAGCAGGAGATGGTGACAGAGGCATGGGGGCCAGATCCACAACAGAAGAGGAACGTCCTCTATCTGGGCAAGAGAGCCCACCGGAAGTCTCCAAGGGAGGAGGAGTTCCAGAGAGCCCAACAGCCGACAGCTGACAGCTGATCAACCATACTGGATCTGCCTAGACCGTGCCCTGAAGTATCCCCCCTATGAGGTGACCTGGACCGTGTGAATCCAAAAGGACGGTCCCTTCCCTCCAAAGACAAAGGCACTCTCGAGGAGACCAAGAAGGAAGGGCGGGGTCCGCGCTGCGACTCCTCCCCGAACCCAGGTGGGTCATAGAGAAGGGCTGCCTCCTCGAACCCTGGCCCCCTGATCCCTCAAACTCTGAGAGAGCCTTCCGCCTCGAGAACACCAGCCTGGACAGCTGGCAACCCTGGTCGGTCCCCGAGGAGACCATCCTGGGAGCAGCACCCTCTCCTTCCATGGGTGCCTTGGTCGGCCCTAAAGTTGGAGGATCCAGGCACACCATAGGAGGGGGTGTCCCAACTGAGGGGGCAGAAAACCCTTCAAGTCCAGGCTGCAGGGCAACAATGACCTGGATCACCACCTGCTGGTCAGAACCCCCGACACTAGACTCAGGGGCTACTGCCCGCTCCTCAGAGGGCGGCTTGTCAACTCTCAGGAGTCGGACAGCGAGTCTGAACCAGACCCGGAGTCCAGCTCCAAAGAAGTGGAGACCGCGGTCCAGTGCCAGACCATCCGCGGATGCCTGCTCCTGTCCAGACCGAGGGAGGTGCCAATCTGGGTGTCTGCACCAGAGTCGGCGCCGAACTCCCCCATTGCACCGCGAATGGTGCCAGAGGAAGAGACAGTGCCGAGAATGCCAGTGGAACCGGAGTTGACACCAGGTACGGTGTCGCCACCCCACGGTGCCACAAACGCGCTCTGGGTCAAGAATGGCACCACTGGCCCCCTTGGTGCCGCAAATGGCACCGAGAGCAAGAAGAAAAAATTACTCACCTTAGTAATGTTGTTTCTTCTAATGGAGTCTTGCTATATTATGACAGTAGCAGTTTGATCCAACTCTAGAACTGCTCCGGAGGTGAAATGGTTAATACCATTCCAAAATAGAACTTTGAGCACGAGCTCTAAGAAGCAGCTCTATCTGTGTAATTTCAAACCTGAACTGTCAGATCTTCGAGCAAAAACTCACTAAGGTCTGTGTGGAAGCTGTAACCTACACTAGCCAAATGGCTACCTAAATACCAACAACCATTGCTGGTCCCAACACCCAAGACTCAAGTCAGGGGACCAGAACTACTAATACAATTCTAACAACATGAGAATAAAACAACAGTATAATAAAACACACCCCAAACCCCCAAAAGGGGGAGAAACGCTAAAAGGGCACAAAATAGTGCCCACACTAGTTGCCCGCACCCCACCCAAGTAGAAGTTCTGAGAGGGGCAGGCTGGGGGGGAGGTCATAATATAGCAAGACTCCATTAGAAGAAACAACATTACTAAGGTGAGTAATTTTTTCTTCAAACAACATGAAGTCTTGCTATATTATGACAGTAGCAGACTACACAGCAGTACCTCCATGGAGGAGGGGCAGAACCTACTTAGGGAATAGGCTCTGAAGAACAGCTGTGCCAAACCGAGCATCTCTCCTGGCCTGGACATCCAGGGAGTAATGTTAGTGAAAGTGTACCGTTTTCCAAGTAGCAGCCTGGCATATCTCTAATATAGGGATGTCTCTGGCAGCAGCTAGAGGCAGCTGTACCCTGGTGAGAGTGAGCCCTCAAGCCAGAGGTGGGATCTCTGCCCAGTTTCTGATAACAAAAGTGGATACAGAGACAATCCACCTGGCAATTGATCTCTTAGTGGCAGGTTTGCCTTTCCCAACTTCACCATAGGTAAGGAAAAGTTGGAGGGATTCGAACCTGTGACCTTTAGTACGCTCTATATAGTAACTAAGAGCTCTCTTAACATCCAGGCTGTGCAACCTCCTCTCACCAGAAGAGAAGTGATTAGTGAAAAATACTGGAAGGAGATAGATTGGTTAAGATGGAAATCTGAAACCACCTTAGGTAAAACTTCCTATTAGTCCTAAGGACTACCTTATCCCTGTGGAAAGAAATAAAGTCAGTTTCTACTGACAAGGCTTAGCAACTCACTTATCGTCTAGCAGAAGTGATAGACCAGAAAAACAGTTTTCAAGTTAGATACTTAAGCTCTGCAGAAAACAGAGGTTCAAAGGGGTTGCATTAACTGGGCAATACAAACATTAAGGTCCCAGGCAGGGGCCGGTTCCCGAAAGGGTGGATTAGTATGGAGTAATCCCTTAAAAAACTTGGAAAACACAGGGTGAGTGGAAAGAGGGGATGACTTTCCTGCTGAAACAAAAGCAGATACATCTGCCAAATGGACTCTCAGGGTAGCTGGTCTGAGACCCAAGGAATTAAGATGGACCATGTAATCTAATACAATAGGCAAATCAGCAGATTCTGGGGAAACATTTTTCCCAGCACACCAAATGGAAAACCTTTTCCATTTAGAACTATAAGTAGCCTAGTGGAAGGCTTTCTGGAAGCCTTTAGGATTTCAAGAACACCCTGAGAGAGTGTAAATCAGCAAACTCTAACTCCTCAAGAGCCAGGCCTTGAGGTTGAGGATTGAGGTCCGGATACAAACCCTTCCCTGGGCACAAGTTAATAGGCTGTGATTCCTGGGAGGCAAAGGGAAGATGGATTGTCAGTGACAGAAGGAGTGGGTACCAGGGCTGCCTGACCAATCCGGGCAATCAGAATCACCCTGCAAGGCTGAGATCTGATTTTGACTAATACTTTGAATAGGAGAGGGAAGGGGAAAGCATAAGAAACTTCCCGCCTAATCCAGGAGAAGGGCATCCAGGGGACTGAGCCCAGCACTGGAGGCCTGCAACAGAACAGAGGAAGTTGGTGATTGTCTGGGGCTGCAAAAAGATCTATCTGAGGGTGCCCCATCTGGCAAAGACTATCCCCAGCACTTGAGGATCCAGGGACCATTCGTGATGGCCCTGGGAAATCCTACTGAGAGCATCTGCTGGGCGTTGTCTTTCCTGGAAGATGAACTGCTATGAGGGAAGTGTTCAGGGAATAGGCCAGAGACCACAACTTCATTGCCTCGGTGCACAAGGCCGAAGACCGAGTGCCCCCTGTTTGTTGATATACCACATTGTTGTGGTGTTGTCTGTTCTGACTTATATCACCTTGTTGTGGACAGATGCAGAAAATGCTTGAAGAGCTAAAAAGACAGCTCTGAGTTCCAGCAAATTGATGTGGAGCAGAGATTCTTGGGGGGACCACACTCCCTGAGTGGAAAGGTCGCCCATGTGGGCTCCCCAACCCAGAAGGGAAGCATCTGTAGTGAGAGTCAAATTGTGAGCAGGGAAATGAAGGGGACCCCAATCTTAAATTGCTCTGATCCTGCCACCACTGGAGGGCCTGGATCAAGGTTCGAGTCACTGGGACCAACTTGGAAAGGGGTCTCTCCTCTGAGACCAATAGGTTCTCAAGTGAAACTGAATGTCTCTCATCTGAAATCTTGCTCCTGCCCGACAGCTGTGGATGCAGCCATGTGCCCCAGGAGCTGCAGAAAGTGTCTTGCTGGTCGAGAGACCTGCAGAGTGAAAGGAGGAGGCCAGAGCCACTAAATTCGTCACCCTTTCTAAGGGAAGAAAAGCTCTGGCTAGCTTTGTGTCCAACTCTGCCCCTATAAAGGTGAGTACCTGGACTGGTTCCAGAACCGACTTTAGCAGATTTAGCAGAAAGCCCAGGGAGGTGAGAAGCTGCTGGGTGACTTGCAGGTGAGATTTTACCTGTTCTGGGGACTGGCCTACAATGAGCCAATCGTCTAGATAGGAAAAACAGCAATCCTTTGCCTCCTTAAGTGGGCCACTGCCACTGCCAGACACTTTGTGAATACCCTTGGGGCAGAGGTGAGGCCGAAGGGCATTGCTCTGAACTGGTAATGACCTGAGGGTAGTTCCAATCTGAGATACTTTCGATGGGAGCTTCTGATTAGGACGTGAAATAGGCATCCTGAGGTCCAGGAGGCTAACCAGTCCCCTGGCCTTAGGGAAGGAAAATCATTGCCAAGTTACCATTTTGAACTTTGGTTTCAAAGTTGCTTGTTCAGATATCTGAGGTCTAATATGGGCCGCCATTCTCCTGTCATTTTGGGGTAAGGAAGTATCTGGAATACAGACCCCTGCCCTGGTGCAGGGAGGAACCCTTCCACTGCTCTGAGAGCCAACAGGGTTGAGACCTCTGCTTCTAGAGCAAGGGTCTCTGAAGCACTGCAGGTGAAAAAATCTGGTTCTCAACTTGGGAAACTTTTTGAAGCTGAGAACCAGACCCTGGCTACTACTTCCAGAACCCACTTGTCTGAGGTTAAAAAGCCCAGTTCTGACTGAAGTAAGCCAGCCTGCCCCCACCGTAAGGAGAATGGCCCCTGGGCACCCCATCAGGTGCCTGCTTAGCAAGTGCTTTAGGCTGAGGGGTGGGAGCAGGCCTGCCCACCCTCGCTCTGCCTCTGCCTCTGAAGAAGCCCCTCTGAGCATAGGCAGAGGAGGCCTGAGTCTGATAAAAGGCCTGTGAAAGGCCTACCCCTACCCCTGGGGGTATGCCTCTGGGGAGTGGCTTGCCGCCTCCTTAGCTTGGGCACTTTTAAGTAGTCCCATATTCATTCATCTTTTTCATGTAATTCTCTGTCTGCTCCTCAAACAGAGAATTTCCCACCACAGGAAAATCCATAGCCTTAGTCTGGGTATCCTGTGACAGGCTATACACCTGAGCCAGGCCAACCTACAAAGCTACAGATGTGGCCATGACCCTAGAGGAAACATCATTAACATCCACAGCAGCAGCATGAAACTGTACCTTAGAAGCCTCAATGCCATCAGCAGCCACCTGTTCTAGTTCGCTAGCCAGCTGGCCATGGGCTTGCTTGGCTAATTCCATAACAGTATCCCATCTAGATTTCTGATACCTAGCTACATAAGCCATATAATTTGCTTGCCTGAGTCCCAGAGAGGCTGCCATATACTGTTTTTTCACCATGGCATCAATCTTCCTGGAATCCTTGTCAGGAGGATGTGAAGCCAGGGGAATATTAGCTTTATCACAGGCTGCAGCCTGAACTACTCCAACATGACTGCATTGTTGAGAAAGGAATTCTGTATCAGGACCTGACAATGTGTACCTTCTGTCCATCTTTTTATCTACAGGAGGCACAGAATTAGGAGCTTTAAAATTTTTATTGTTTGCTTCTAAAAGACTTATGCAAAGGAATAGACAATCTCCTAGACTCTGGAATATCCATCATTTCTACAAAATCAGGCTCCTCTTGCTCATCCACAGCTTCTTCCAAGGGAAGCTGGAGGGTTTCAGCAACTTTTCTGTAAAACATAAAATGAGATGGGGACTCAGATAGCAAAGGGGGAGATTCTAAAGGTCTGTCTGGGGAAATGTCCGTTCAATGGGCACACCCAGACCTTCCCAGCCACATTCATACTGTTCATAATCATCCTCCCCCTCCTCTGGTTCATAAACTCCTCAACATCATATTGAACCACTGGAACTGGACAAACCGACCTTTGCCAGATAGTGGCGGTTGGACGGAACCTGAGACAGTGACTGGACAATTTGTATGGCTTTTGCTATCTCTGCAGCAGTTGGAGAAGGGATTTTGGACTCCAAACCTGCTGACTTTCTTGTTTTCTTTACTGGAACTGGTTCCTCAGAACCAGCTTTTCTTTGCCCGAGAAGTCTCGCCAGGTCAGAGGGTATTCCCTCCGCCCGGTTGGCACCCGAACTGGCTGGCCATCCGGTCAGCGGACTTTTTGGCTCTCTCATTCCCTGAGCCTGCCCAATCTCTTTTCCAGGGTGGCTGCAGGAAATTCTTACATATCTGGCAGTCTGACTGGAGGTGGTCAAACCCCAGACAACAGACACATGTGGTGTGTGGGTCAGCCTTGGCAAAGGCTTCCCACAGACATCCTGATGTTGAAACCCAGTGGGCCGGTTTTTCTTTGGGTTTCTCAGACATAATGCCAGCCTAACCGAAACTTGCCCTTTAAACGGCAGTGCCAGGCAAGACACCCTTATCGGTTCCCAACCGTGTCACGGGTATTGGAAAAAAACGTAATAAAATCCGTTTTTTTTAGAACCGATAAGAACCGGGAACCGCACTCTAAAATGTTAAACTTTAAAATTAATGAGTTTTAAACCCAGCTGATAGGTTCAAAACCGAACCGATAAACTTACAAGTTCCACACAGACAAAACCTTTTAATTACTTACGATTACCACAGACAGAGCTTGAACCGAACGGTTTTGCGGTTAAAATAAAACTATTCTCGGTTGAATCGGACCGAGAAAACACTGTTTAAACCGAGAAATGAATCGAGCAGTAGGAGAAATCTCCGGAGCGACTGTTCACTGAGGCGGAGTAAAGAATCTGACAGTTCAGGTTTGAAATGACACAGATAGAGCTGCTTCTTAGAACTTGTGCTCAAAGTTCTATTTTGGAATGGTATTAACCATTTCAACTCCAGAGCAGTTCTAGAGCTGGATCAAACTGCTACTGTCATAATATAGCAAGACTTCATGTTGTTTGAAAGACACTTTCCATGGCGTCGCAAACGGCGCCAGATCTAGACATGGTGCCATCCTTGGGCAGTGCCAAATCCACAAACACTCGAAGACGGTGCTGTATAACTTCCCATGGTGCCATCACCACCACTGGTGCTGTGAACTGCGCTGACAGCAGAAATGGCACCAAGCGGCGTACTGGTGCCGACCACGGCACCAGAGCCCATGGCGCCGAGGCCCAAAACAGCACTGACAGACGTCATCGAGGATGGTGCTGGCCCAGGCTATCGAGCCCGAGGTCATGACACTGGGGGAGCCTTCGCATACGAAGGGGAGACATCCAGAGTGGTGCCTCCGGCCCCCCCAGGGGGAGTGAACTGGGCCTCCTGCACCAAGGAAGAGGCTTCCGCCACGGTGAGGCTACTAGAAGCAGAAGCCCCCTCCTCAGTGGTCCATATAGAACCAGAACCGGGAGGGGACCCGGAGGAAAGGCCAAGAGACCACGGCTTGGCCCGACGAGTGCGCACACATCCCCTGAAAGTTGGAGGAGCTATTCCAACTTTACACACGCGTTGTTCCAGGACACGACGATCCATAGAGAAACAGGCATTGCATGAATCCATGTCGTGAAGTGGGTCAAGACATGTTAAACAACCATCATGCTGGTCTGTAATGGAATATCTGCGGCCCCACGGGCACTGACGCATGGGAGGCCACCCCGCTTTCTGCGACTTTTTGCCCCCGACCCAGACATGATCTACAACAAATAAAAGTATAAACAGACTCAATGTCGCTGTAACAAATAAAAAGAACAGTCTTACCAGTCAATGGCATCGAGTAGGAGGTGAAACAGAACAGACAGGTAGGGATTGGCATCGACAGATGAAAACTAGGCCCAAAGTGTGTAGTTTGCTTAAACAGCTCCTCACAAGGTGCGACCTCTACGGCAGGAGACGAAGAACTGGCGCCTAATGGCCAACCCGCGAGCGCCACACAGTGCGTCGGCCTAGAGGGCGGCGCCATCGGTGCATCAACTCCGCCCATCCCCCCAAAAAGAGCTCCCGCGGGGTCGTGACCTCCGGCAACATACCCAAATGTGATGAATGATGAAGATTGACACAGATAAGATCTAAGCCAATGGCGGCAGGAACAAGGCGTGACACAGTAGGGATGAAATGTCTAAATGCCACAGACAGACTATGGCAAAGAAAAAAGTCCCCCCTATACAAGGAGAGGAGAAGGAGCCCATAAGGAAGGGTCCACAGCTGGTGCAACCAAAACAAACTGGGCCAGAAGAAACTACCAGAATCAAGGCATCCAGGGTTGCATAAAGCAGCAGCAAACCCTTTCAGAGCAGAAGAAGAAGAAGAAGAAGAAGAAGAAGAAGAAGAAGGACCCAGCCAGGAGAGGAACAACTTGTCATTCAGCCCAGAAAACCCCAGGCCAAGGAACAGCCAAAAAAGGCCAGCCCTGTATTGATATGGATGTGTGCAAGTGGCACAGGAACCAAAAAGACCCATAGGGTGAACAACTGGATACACCAGTGCAGAGGAATTCCTGAGAATGAAAGAAGCCTATATCTGGGGTGGCCCAAACTTGAAGGTAAGTATGGAGCAGGGCCAACGGCAGCTGCAGAATGAGCAATACCCCTTAGATTGGGGTGAACAGGAAACCTCTGTAACTGTATGGGAAGAAGCGACCACATAAAACCACGTGGGACAACAGCCATGTACACAGCCCAAAAGGCTGGGACATCATTTTAAAAAAGAAAGCCAAGGAGTGGTCTCCCCACATGACAGAGACAGCAGTGGAATCACAGCTCAAACTGGCAAGTTAAAATTCAAAGAGCAGGCACCTATTTAAGAGACAATCACGTTGTCGCTAGTAGTCAGGCTCAATCACAAGTCAGCTGATCTACGAAACCAAGAATCCCCCTTTAAATCATGGAATGAAGAAAAGGTAACAAACACAGCATAACTTTGAAATGATTTGCAGGCTCCTTTGAGCAGCATTTTTGAGGGGAAGGGATGCACCAGGTACCATTTTTTTCTGATACTGGCCGCTCACCAGTAACACTCCAACAAAGCTGTAGAAATGTATACGAAATGTGTTTTCAATCAAGTGAATAACCCAAGGTTGAGCTTGCTGTGTCCTTAAATACTCAATGATCAGGAGAGGCGTGGCCATCTCCTATTTAGTATGCTGCCCACTGGTCCTGTGAGCCCCTTATGAGCCAGCACTCAGTTTAGAAAAGGAACCAGGAGTGGTCTCCACACAAGACAGACAGAGAAAGCAATGGAATTACATCACAGCTCATATTAGCAAGTTAATATTATAAGAGTAGGCACCTGACCTATGAGGGTGGTCAGACTCGATCTCAAGTTGACTGATTTCTAACACCAAGAATCCCCTTTTACTTGTTTCAAAAGTTTTACCAGGAAAAACATACTGAGCTGATTACTGCTTGTTTCCAGATGCATCCTGGGGGCGGTGAGAGGGAAAGCAGAGAACAAGAAGGAAGTGAGTAAAAAACAGAATAACTTTACAATGGCGTGTAGGCTCCTTTGAACAGCATGGGGGGGAGGGATGCACTGGATATGGTTAGTTTCTTACATCCATCTCAAAACCAGAATTCTAGTTCTACTCTTCCCTCCTCCTACAAAGCCCAGCCAATTTGATCTATCCCATCCCTTTCTCATGCCAATTTCCCTATCCCCTTGCGGGGTTCTCAGCATCCCAAAAGGGAGAAGACCTTGAGCTATCCCTCGCACTTTACGTGTAGTTTTATTTTGGTTTCTCTGCAAATTAAATGTATATAGTAAAGCCTAAGCCTGTTCTGCACTGCTCATCTGTAATGTATAGCCTACTCAGAGTGTACGTGATTGTCTCTTTGTTACACTGCTGTTACATATATTGTTCTAAATTAAAGTGGTTTGCTACTGTGTTATTTTTATTTATTTCAGTTTAGGATTAATACCTTTGAGTTAAGGACTCATTTCCAAAGGTTCCATGTCAGTCAAACAAACAGATACAGACAACATGCCACAGCAGATAGATTACAAAAAGGTTACACAGGGTTGCACATACTTTAAGTTTCACTAATACATAGGAGTCTAAATATAGCCAAATTAACAGCTCTTAGTGTGAGGCATTGTAGCATAAGAAACAGGAATGAGAGAGAAAGGCCAGGGAATGCATCTCCGCTGGGTAGTACAGGGGGCAAGTGTGTGTGTGTGTGTGGGGGGGGGCGGTAGCTGATGTTATAGATTGAGCACGTAAGAGATAGCCAGGGGTGAGGGTGGGGAAGCAGCCCAAGCAGGCACTGTTGAATGTTCGCATCAGTAGTAGATGGAGTGGGCGACTGGGGAGATGGTGGTGGTGGGTGGGGGGAAGAGGCAGGTGCGTTGTAGGGGTAGGGAGTGAGTGTAAACTATGCTAGGTTGGAATTCTGAGGGAATGGCGGTTTGTTGGAGAGGGCAGAATGGGGGGATTGCTGGGGGCAGTAGTAGGGTGGTTTGTGCCAAGGGGGGGGGGAGATGGTAGAGGTGCCCTCAGCGTGAACTAAGTGCGGCACCCACAGATTTTTTTTTTCAGTATTATTATTACCTCTCTCCATTCTGAAGGATTATACTACATGTTTTCTGTATTCACTCTGTAATTGTAATGTTTACTGTACCCTCCTTTGTATTCCCTTCCCCCCAGGACACATCTGGAAATTAGCTATTACAGCTCATGATGTCCTTCCTGGTGAAACGTTTTCAAATAAAATCAGAATTCTATAGCAGACCAGGGATGCATTCAGACAACAGTGTAAAGGTTTTGTAAGGACATTACTGCAGTTCCAAAAATGTCATTAACATCGGTGTCTAAATGTGAAACACCCATTGGATAAGATGGAACAGTAACAAAATACAGTCTAGTACTAGAAACATGGCTTTTAGAGGCTGGCCGTCTGGTGTAGCAGTAGCGCTAACGCTCGCAACGCCAGCGACCTGGGTTCAGAAACAAGTCTGGGTCATCAAGGGTCATCGGGGGGGGGGAGAAGGATTAAATGTCCCAGAGGATGCTCTCCTCCAGGGAGGAAGAGAGTCATCCTTGCTGTGATATTGACATCTGGGTGACCACAGGAGGCAGTGAATCTAACAGCGCCAAGTGGGAGGGGGTAAGACGTCGGCTGGGAACCAGTGCTGTGCACACTTTTTGTGCACATGCACATCATTCCTTCACACATGCCAGCATCTTCCAGGGCTCAAAAGAGACTACTCACCAGAAGAATGGAAAAACGGCTCCGGAGTCACCTTCCTGGGACTCAAGTATACACGGGCCAGTCCCCACCACCACATGTGCTCCCCCAATGCTGGGTACTCTCAGGGGTATATCCCCCAACCCTGAACCCTGCCCAGGGGATAAATTGAGGATCATGGGGGCTGGCGGATGTCAGGTAGATTAGGACTGGTTGGGAAATGCAGAATGGTTCAGGTGGGAGCCACTCATACATGGGCTTTACAGAGAACACAGACACCTATTCATTAAAGTGGCTGAGGCATCTTTAACTTACCCCCAGGGCAACTATAAGGGACAGGCAAAGGGGGCCTGGGTTTAATATCCTATTTAAAGGACAGCACCTCCAACAGGGCAGTCTTAGCACTGCACCATAATGTCCATGTTGAGTACAAGCCTAAGTAACTCAGGTTGTTGCCATGTTTGTATTATAATCTAATGACCACAGTTCCATAATCCAGGGGTAGCAGATGTACCGGGAATTTCTTCACAGCATGTGTAAAGGTTAATTCCCACCAGGATGATTAACCCCCCCCACCACCACTCTTTCTCCCCTGCCCCTCTTGATCTCCTCTATCCCTGCCTCTATTCTTCTTACCTGTATCATCTCATCCATGGTGCTAACATCAAAGCCTTCACAGTTACCACAGGGGGCTCGGATATGCCACAGGTCCTGAAGACAAAGAAAGATTGCATACGTAAAGACTGGGACCACTTTCCTGTGTCATAAAAGAAAAAGAAGAAACACTGGACAATGCCTCACAATCCTTCAGATGCTGTCTTTCTTGGGTTCTGTGTGGACTGCTCACAGCAACTGGGTGCAACATTTCTAACACAAGATTCCTTTATAGTCAGTCACTCATAAAAAGAAGGGGGGTGTTATATGTGACCTTGAGCAAACACCTTGATCTCCTTGTGCCTCTGTGCCATTCATCTGTAAAAGGGGGTAACTAGCCACTCTGATGGCCTAACACTTATGGCAATACAAAATAAATATACCCCAATAATGCAAAGCATAATGGGAAGTATATACAAATCACCCTGAAAGTTTGGGCTCACCATGACCCAACCAGTAAAACCATCATAGGGCTTTCTCACTCCTCTGGTCAGAGATACAGATGAGGTACAGTGGTGAGTTCCGAGAAAGATGAAACACTTGTATGTGGCTTCTGTTTCAGCCTTTGCAGATAGTGTGAGAGGCCATTTAGAGCCATACACTCCTGTGTAAAGCAGAACCTGTCTAGGTTCCCTGACGGTGATTTGTATATAATTTCCATGATGCCATGTATTATTTGAGTATGTGTCATTTTGTATTTCTTTAAAACCTTCCTTTATTGCCAGACTCTTCCCATGTAATGCTTACCTCTGTGCTTATAAGGTGAGAATCTATGTCATTTAAACTGCTAACAGTTATCGTGTCTGCCTTTTGTTCAGGTTACCACAGGTTCAGTCTTGAGCCTGCCATACAAATCGGCAGCTGCAGGCGACAAAGTAGCAGTTTCTTGGCAGCTTCTTCCTCTCCAGGAAGGGTCTCCTGCACTCCTCTTGGAATGGCTACCCACCACCACCACCACCACCACCAGCAGTGGTCAGAGGGATGGTGAGTCGTTCTGCAAGGATTGCCTTTATTTTCACCACATCCTTCTAACGTTGACTGAAGTGGTCTCAGTGGTGGGAGGGTGCAGAGGACCTGACACCAGGCTCCGCTAAGACCACAGGAACAGCATGTTATGACACTGTGGGAGTAACGTTGTAGTTGTCTCAGCCACCACATGCATGTCTAGGGAACACTGTTTTCTTCCCCAGATCCAGTGCCACATATGAGTGTAAGTAGTGCAGACTGTGACAGTGAGAAGTGTGACAGGGTTGAATAAGGCCCTGTCCAATTTGTTATGCAGAAAGAGTCAAAAGAGGATCTGTTCTATACTCAACTTTTCTGTCTCCTGTCTCTTGTCTGTCTGATTGCCCAATCAAATTTTCTTGTGAGACCTAGGAAATGATCACTCTGACAGTTTCACAAGTCTCCCCTCTCACTCTCTCTCTCTGCCTTCACTTGCTGTTTCTTGCTGTGTCCATCTTTTCTTCCCCCTTGCTCATCTGTGGCTATAAAAATATACACAAATCTTAATGTGAAACTGTTTGTGTGAAAATGGGATCCCCTAATTTGAAAATGTATATAGTTTAAATGATTGCAAAAAGCTATTTGGAACTTAGGAGGGTTTAACCTTGAGATGCAGTTTGACCTGCATAAGCTCATTTGCAGAGTTGACAACAGGAGATTAGTTCTGGGACACAATGTTCTATTTTGTTGCACCTGCAGGGAAAGAAACTGACAAAGTTCTGATACATTTTATGAGAAAAGTACAGTTACGTAAGAACTTACCGTAACAGTAGATCTTCGAGAACAGCTCTTGCAGCAGGTTACACCATTAGAACTGAAGCCGGAAGGCGTCAGGACCCCACGGAAAAATTCTAGTTAGCTATCTTCAGCGGGGACCGCCCCCGACGTCGGTCCCGCCTCCGATGTCAGGCATGGTACAAAAGGGGGCAGTCCCACCAGATTCCCCAGTTCTCCCGCCGGAGACTTCCGGCCGCAGGCTGACATTGAAATGGGAGACCGAGGATTCACCGTCAGAAGACAGAAAGAAATAAATCCCTGCTCAGAAAGACTGAGCCATGCCTCCTCCAAGGGGGAAGGTGGGCGGGAAGGTACCTGCTGCAAGAGCTGTTCTCGAAGATCTACTGTTACAGTAAGTTCTTACGTAACTGTACTATCTTACTTCGAGACACAGCTCTTGCAGCAGGTTACACCATTAGGACTGATTCCCAAGCAGTAACGCTACCAGAAATTCTGGGAGGAGGAAAATAGGAAGTACATTCCAGGTCCTGAACCTAGGACAGGAGACCCTGTAGCACCGCAAGGCCGAAACCAGCCCTTCGCCGGGGAGGCGTGTCGAAACTATAATGCCTGATAAAGGTATGCACAGAGCTCCAAGTGGCTGCAGCACAAATAGCAGAGGTGGAGACGTTTCTGAGTGCTGCGAAGGATGTGGCCACACCCCTAGTAGAATGACCCCGGACCGAGCCCGGAAGGGGCTTTTGTTTTATATCATAACAGTAGGAAATACACTGGACAAGCCAGCGAGATAGAGACTGTTTGGATACTGATTGGCCCATCATTCTTTCAGAGAAGGAAACAAAAAGCTGTTCAGAACTACGAGAGGGTTTAGTTCTGTTGAGGTAATACCTCAGGCTGCGGGGAACATCCAGGGTGTGGAGCAAAGCCTCTCCTCTATTTGAATAACTCGGGAAGTAGACCGGAAGGTCAATGTCCTGGTTTAGAGAGAGTGAAGAGACCACCTTAGGTAAAAACTTAGGATTCGTCCTCAGGGATACTCTGTCCCGGTGGAAAACTAAATAAGGCTCTTTGCACATAAGAGCGTGAAGCTCAGAAATTCTTCTCGCTGAAGTAACAGCAACTAAAAATAACGTTTTCCACGACAGAAAACGCAGCTCGCAATCCGCGGCAGGTTCAAAAGGAGGGAGCGTGAGCTGTTCCAGGACAAAAAGCAGATCCCATGGAGGCACAGGGTCACTAATGGGAGGCCTAAGGTGTAACACTCCCCTAAGAAATTCCCGAGAGGCATCCAATTGAGCTACTGTACGATGTCCCACCGGGAGGTGATAGGCAGAAATGGCACAGAGGTGCACCTTAATAGAGGAGTAGGCTAGGCCTGAATGAAAAAGGGAGAGGAGGTAATCCAAAACTACTCCCACAGGACAACCTAAAGGGGAAAGATCACGAGCTCGTGACCATAAACAAAAACGGCGCCATTTCATGGCATACGTCGCATGCATTGCCGGCTTTCTGGCTGCAGAAAGAACCTCTGCAACCTCTTGCAAGACCCCGTGACGCAAGATGGCTATGTCTCTAGGAGCCAAGCATGCAGGTTCAGAGAGCGTAGGTCCGGATGGACTAATGAACCTTTCTCCTGAGACAGGAGGTGGGAGCTGAGCGGCAATGGGAGCGGGGGTTCCCGAGATAGTTGCACCAGCAAAGGGAACCAGATCTGTCTGGGCCAGAACGGGGCCACCAGGATCATGAGTGCGTGCTCCCTGTGCAGTTTGAGAAGAACTCTCTGGATCAACGGGAAGGGAGAGAAAGCGTAGAGGAATCTGTTCGCCCAGGAGAGGGATAACGCGTCTCGCCAGAAAACACCAGGCCCTGGATCTAGCGAGCAAAAATTGGGCAGTTTTGCGTTGGATGGGGATGCGGACAAATCTAGTTCTGGAATTCCCCAACGAAGAAACAGATCCTCTGCTACCTCTTGAAGAAGTTCCCACTCATGGACTCTGGCCTGGGATCGACTCAGGCCATCTGCAATTGTGTTGTCCACCCCGGGAACATGCACAGTGATCAGATTTGCGCCGTGTCCGATTACCCAATCCCACACCCTCATGGCCTCCCTGCAAAGGGGGTAAGAGTGTGCGCCTCCTTGTTTGTTGAGGTAATACATCACCGCCGTGTTGTCTGTCTGAAGCAGGAGAGTACACGGTGGGATTACTGACTGAAAGGCCTGCAGGGCATAGAGAACCGCCCTCATCTCTAGGACATTGATATGGAGATGAGCTTCCAATGGGGTCCACGTACCCTGGGACTTTACCCCGTCCAGGTGTGCCCCCCACCCAAGACCTGAGGCGTCCGTGGTGAGGGTTACCTCCGGGGACGGCGCTACAAATGGGACGCCCTTGGAGAGCGACCCGGGGACTAGCCACCACTGCCAGTCTCGGATGACTGAGTTCGTGATCCTGACCGGATGCTGCAAGTGGTCTTGCCTTTGGTCCCATTGTACCTTGAGCATCCACTGGGTTACCCGCATGTGGAGCCTTGCGAAAGGGACAGTAGGAATGGCCGCAGCCATGTGTCCGAGCAAGCGAAGGACCGACCTGGCAGGTACGATCTTGTTCGATGACAAATCCCTTATGAGGGATCTGATGCGCTCCGCTCTGTCGTCCGGAAGAAAAGCTCTTCCCTGAACAGTGTCCAGGACTGCGCCTATAAACTGCAGTTTCTTCGACGGTACCAGGAGAGACTTCTCGTAATTTATGAGAATGCCGAGAGATTGGAACAAGTCCTGGGTGCTCTGAACCGCGAGTAACAACGCCTCTCTGGAGGCGGCCATGAGAAGCCAGTAGTTGAGGTACAGGAACACATAGTGGCCCTGTCTCCTCAGAGATGCTGCACGACTGCCATGCACTTGGTAAAGACCCTTGGTACAGATGACAGTCGAGGAAGAGCTCGGAACTGAAAGTGGTGGTAGAAACTTCAAGCGCTAGGAACCTCTGGTGCTTGCGAGCTATGGGGATATGCAGGTATGTGTCCTGCATGTCTAGAGACGCTAAAAAGGCCTTGTTTCAGCATGGGAATAAGGCCCGGAAGAGTCACCATCGGAATCTTTTATGGCGACACACACATTGAGGTCGCTGAGGTCCAGAATCGGACGGAGGTCCCCTGATTTCTTGGGAACCAGGAAGAAGTGAGAATAATATCCTTGTCCTTTCTGGTTCTCCGGGACGTACTCCATTGCTCCTTTTCTTAGGAGCGAGAGTACCTCTTGCCAGATCAAATTTTTGTGCCGACCCGGATACCGGGAGAGCAGAGGAGGCCTCGAGGGTGGCTTTTCTGCGAATTCTATAAAGTGGCCTAGACTGACCAACTGCAGAACCCACCTGTCTGTGGTAATGGCCTGCCATCCCAGCAGGAAGTTCACAATGCGACCCCCGACCATGATTTCCCATTGATCCTGAGGGCGAGGAAAGGAGTCAGGCTGTGGCGGCAGATGGGCCCGCTGGCTGGGTCGGCCTGAGGGCCTGACCTCGGCTAGCGGGCTGTTTTCCCTGGGTTCTCAGGCAGGCCCCTCTGATGTGTAGAAGAGCGGGGCTGCCTCTGTGTCCGCTACAACGGCTTTGGTTCCTAGAAAGGAACCAAGCTTGGGTCGGTACATGGCTTGAACCGACTTACGCCTTCCCGGCCTCTTGAAGTTTGGTAATGATCTTCTCGGAAGGATTACCAAATAAAACTCTCCCTCGAACGAGGCGCCCATAATGTTTTCTGGACATCAGGTAAAGCCGGAGACACGTAACCAGGAGTGTCTCCGAGGCATACGCCAGAAGCTGCTGCTCGGGCCGATGAGTCCGCTGGAGTCAGACGCCGGCTTGAAGCACTTGGGTCCCCACGCCTGAACCCCGACGGAGGAGCTGGAGCACCTCCTCTTTCTGCTCACCTTGGGCAGCTTTTCAGCCGCCTCAGACCCTGTTCCCACAAAGTGTTCTGGAATTGAACCATGTGAGTCAGGTAGTTCAAGGATCTGACGGCGCAGGTAGCGGAAGCGTACGTGCGCCTGCCCAGTGCGTCCAACTGTTTGGACTCTGGGTCCGGTGGCAGGGTGCTCAAATGTTGCGGCCTCTGTGACCGGTCATGTGAGGCTGTGATGACCAGAGAGTCGGCCTGAGGCTGCTGTGTCAGGTACTGGTCGTCCTTAGGAGCCTTGTACAGACGATCAGCTTTCTTCGGCACTGCCGGGAGCGAATGTGGACGCTTCCACGCTGCCTTGGTGACGTCCACGAAAGTGTCCACCAAGGGTGGTACCACCACAGGCTTGGGGTCCTTTGCCGAAGATATTTGGCAAGGTGTAACCTTTTGGGGTCTAGTTCTTCTGCATCCCATCCCATGTTCTCCTGGATATGTCGCATAATATCCATGAACGAAGGGTCATCCGGAGGAGATCTCGGTGTCTCATGTGGGTCTGGAGAAGGGATGGAGAGAGGAGATGGGGATCTAGAGGAAGAGTAGACTGATCCCGTGTCCTCCGTCCAACGTGAACATCGGTGTCTCCTGGATCTCTTGGGCTGGGTGATCAGAAGAGGATTTCGACGGAGGTCTCCGTTTCTAATCTTCCCTGGGAGAGGATCCAGGCTCCCGGGAGGAGTGGCGCCTGCCGACCCCAAGGCGAAGGGGGCGGTACCGGAGGAGGAGGGGAGGAGGAGGTGGGGGCCATGTCCCTTAATGGTGTCCCACCAGTAAGTGAAGAGATCCTTCACTTCCGCTATAGAAAGTCCGCACACGGCCCAGGCGCGGTGGCGGTCATCGGGTCTGGCGCGGCTCCACAGGGCCTCGGGTAAGCGAGGGGCCCTGGGAGTTCGGCGGAGGCCGGGTCGCCCCGCCTGGTCCTCGGGCTGCGTTAAGTCCTCCTCAGTCAACGTCTCCTGACTGGCGTCGGTCGGGCGGGGCGCCTCTTCTCAGGCGAACGGATGCGGTCCCCAACCGGTGTCCACTGGGATGGTTGGCCGGCCGCGGCTCCAGGGAGGAATATGACGACTGATGACGGTCGGGCGGCGTCGGGTCCCAGTCTCTCTTCAATGGTGTGAGCTCCAAAGTTTTGCGAGGAGGCACAGAAGACGACCGGACGTCGGGAGCCGAAGGGCAGGAACCCGACTTATGATGATGGTGGTGGCGCTCCCCGGACTTCGCCAAGGCCTTGGAAGAGGAAGACGACGACGGCCTGGCGGACTTGGCCTGAGAAGAAGAAGGCTTTCTTACCGCAGCCGGGGGAGGCTGAGAGCTGGCCCTGGAAGGAGAGCGGTCGGACCGAGAACTGGACCTGTGGGACTCCGAAGCCCTGGACGGGGACCTGGAAGGGGCCTTCTCCCTTCTTTTCTCTGTGTGCTTGTGGGATTTGGACGAAGATTCCCCCTTGGAGGACATGGTCTTCAGTTTTTCCTCCAACAAAAAAGCCTGGAGGGCCTTCTGACGTCAGATCCTGGTTCGGCTGTTGAAGCCCTGGCAAAACGAACAGGCCCAGGTATCGTGGTCTGGGCCCAGGCACCTAACAAAGCGTGTGGGGGTCATTGAAGGGGATCTGTTTCCGGAAGCACACTTGGAGGGATGACCGGAGGTCGGAGAGGACATCAGCAACAATCTTGCTTGAAGAAAAAAGAATTTCCCGGAGGAAAGCTCTGAACCACGCATCGCGCGCTAGACTGGAACCGAAGGGTCGAGACATGCAAGTCGATGGCGGGAAAGAACTGGGGAATCTGGCGGGACTGCCCCCTTTTGTACCACGCCTGACGTCGGAGGCGGGACCGACATCGGGGGTGGTCCCCGCTGAAGATAGCTAGCTAGAATTTTTCCGTGGGGTCCTGACGCCTGCCGGCTTCAGTTCTAATGGTGCAACCTGCTGCAAGAGCTGTGTCTCGAAGTAAGATCAGGAGGTATCTTAATAAGATCAGGATGAAGAAGTTAATTGCTGGGCAAGGACTTCTTATAAAAAGAGCAATCTTTTGAGAGAGAGAGAGAGAGAGAGAGAGAGAGAGAGAGACTGATTGAAACTTAGAATTAGAGATACCCTCAGATGAAGGACTTTGTTTTCTTTGTGTGTACTGCCTTTATATGAGCTATCCTGAACAACTTTAGTTTTTTATGTTATTGTTATTGAGAATAATAAACGCTACTTGCTAATTCTAGAACTTCTCTTGCTTTGCCTATGCTTCCTGACCTGCGTCTCAACGACATGGAGGGACTGACAAGGGTTCAGTGTGGCAATCTAGCTTGACAGGTCGGAAAAGCCCGAAGTCTGTGCCTAGTCTGCAGTGTGCAAACTGCTCTCATAGATGGAAGGTCCTTGCTGGTGGGTGGTCTTGGCGGGATCCTACTGAAGGCAGGCAAGGATGGAAGGAGTGGGTGTGATCTAAGGTGAAAATGGAAGTCATAATAGAGTAAACCAGAATACCTTAGATAGTGGGGTAGATGGGTAATCCTTACAAATTAGTTAAGCCCTGTTTATGAGCTTGGTGGGGGACCCCATGGCCTACAGTCCGTTCTGACAAATTATTTTGTTACTATACAAATGATGGATATTTAAAAAATTAGTAACAGCAAAATGATCAGGGTCTGGAGAATAAAATTTATGAGGCTATACTAGAATACCTTAACATGTTCACTCTGGGGGGGGGGGAGCCTCATATGAAAGGTACGTACTTGCTGCAACTGTTAATCTTCCTGAATATCTTCTCCCAAAATTACCACTAATGGGTCTGTGTTGGAGGCACCAGGATCCCGTGGGGGCCAGAACTTTTTTGGAGGGCTGGTGGCACGAGCAGGTCCAGTGCACGCATCACCGCACACTCTCACTGGTATTCAGTGGCAGCAGCCCCCAACTGCCTCAGTACCTTTTTTCCTCCCCATACAAGTGTTTTTCTTTCTTGGCAGAACGGGCGGCTGTATTCAGCCCTGTCCCCAGCAGCCGTGGCTGTTCCAAGTCTCCTCCAGTCTTGGGGGACCTTAATTTCCCATGGATTGTCCCCCATGGCAAGGTTGGGAAGGAAAGGCCATCCTCCCCCACCTGATACACATATCCAGACTGTTCCCCAGAGTTGGATAGACTAAGCGGGCCATCAGCATGATGGGCAGGGCTTCAAGAAGCCCATCCTCCATTTCTCCTCCTGGGTTTCTCCCCTTGGGCTCCCCAGATGTGCAATGAGCACACTGTGAGAGTTCCACCTCTGTGGAAATACCCCTGGTGCTCTGAACCGGCGCCCTTCCCACTTACTGTGTCTCAAATGCACCATCACCTGGATTCCTACAGATGGTAGTCGAGTGGCAGGACATGAGGTCCCCCTCCTTGAAGGAGGACAACAGTCCTATGGATGCTCAATTCTCCTTCAACTGGCTGTCCACCGAGTGACCCAAATCCGTCCCTGAACCCAGGTCGCTGGCATGGGAAGAGGTAAGGTGTTCAAGATGCCTCAGCCCTTTGCACCACCGGGCCAGCCCTCAGTACCTTTTTTTAACCAAGGAGGTGAGCAGCATGAACCTAACGAGTAGTCCATGCACTGAGCCTATGGGAAAATATAGCCCTGGTGGCCCATGTAAGAAGGGCCATCAAACCCAGTAATACAGTGTCTTCACAGCCCAAAAGATTTACAAAAGGTGTGTAGACCAACACAACAATACTGGAGTGAGTTGGGGGATGATAGGCAGGCATGGTAATCTGTGGAGAAGATATTCAGGTTGATCAACAGTTACAGTAAGAACGTAACTTTCATATCTTCTAAGAATCAATCTTTCCCACAGAGTCCCACTAATGGTTCAGAGTACCTAGCTCAGAGAAAGCCCCGGACTAGGTAGCCTGGAGCCCAGGGCTCAGTCGGAGTAGTAATCCATTCATAATTGTTCTGGCAAAGGTGGCATGCTGTCTGGCATGGACATCCAAGGCATCGTACTTGGTAAAGGTATGCACTGTGCTCCAAGTTGCAGCTCTGCAAGTTTCTCAAGTAGGTACAAGGCATATCTCTGCCAGTGAAGTGGCAACCACTCTGGTGGAATGGGCATATACCTTGCCTGTCAGTTTAAGCTGAGCCATAAAATAGTAATGGTGAAGGCAGTTTACAATCCAGGCGGAAATGCACTTGATTGTGACAGTCTGTCCCTTTCGATTAGGGTCGGAAGAGACAAAGTCCTTAGTCCAATTCAGGTAAAACCTAAGAACTCTCTTAACATCCAGTGACTGGAGAGTCCTTTCTCCATCATTCTGGAAGTCGGCAAAGTAGGTAGGCAGGATTACAGCCTGATTAAGATGGAATTCTGACACCACCTTAGGTAGAAACTTGAGGTGTGTACTGAGAACTACCTTAGTTTTATGAAAACCAGTATACAGAGGACCTGTGACCAAAGCATGGATTTCAGATATTCTGCGTGCAGAGGCGACAGCTACCAGAAATGCTGCTTTCCAAGTTTTAAATTTCAAGTCACAAAGGCAATATAGCAAAGTGGTTAAGAGCACTAAGCAGCAAACCTGGTAAACTGGGTTTGAATACCAAAGCCACTATTTGCATACTGTGTGACCATGAGCAAGTCACTCAACTCCCTGTGCTCTTGGGACCCACCCAGAAACAAGCCTTGGCTTTAGTGAGTCTTTCCTGGCCAAAAAATCCCTGTGCTCCTGGGACACACCTGGAAACAAGCCTTGCTTTAGTGTGTCTTTCCTGGCCCAAAACCGTAAAATAAATAAATAAAATAAATAAGTAAATAAGACACTTCAAGTCACAAGTCGTAACAGGCTCAAAAGGCTTATGACTGAGCATATCCAGTACAAAGTCAATATCCCAAGGAGCCACTGCCTTCCTGATGGCATGCCTTGTATGCAGAATACCTCCAAAGAACCTCAAACAGTGGCAGCTGTGCCAAAGAGAGGGTACCAAGAGGTTTGTGGTATGCTGATATAGCGTGTAAGTGAAACTTAATTGTGGAATACTACAGGCCAGCATCAGAAAGATCCAGTAAGTACTCCAGAACCTTTTCAGGTGGACACCTGAAAGGCTCCACTGGGGTTCTGGAACACCAGATGGAAAATCTTTTCCACTTGTCTGTGTATGTCTTCCGGATGGAAAGGTTTACATAATTCAGAGACCCTCAGATATATTTAATCTGTTCACTTCTATCTCTTAAGGAGCCAGGCCTGAAGGTGAAGGGAGTTCAGCTTGGGGTAGACTAGCTGTCCCAAGAGGCAGAACCCTCAGTTTGCAGATTGAAAGTTGATTCAACACAGGAAACCGTATCTGAAAAGGCAAGCAGGGGGCCACTAGAATCATCTTGCAGCAGCAGCATCATCATCATCACTGATCATCATTGTGTGACTCCAATGTGAACAACACTTTCTGGATGAGTGGGATTGAAAGGGAATGCATACACAGAAACAGGATGCATTCAGACGGACATGGTAAAATCTAACAGAAAACGTTAAGTCCTGAATTTCTGGCGCAGAATCAAGACAGTTTGCAATCGAATGGGGCTGCAAAAAATTCCATATCTGGGGTGCCCCACTTGTCAAATAGTGATCTCATAATGTCTGATGCTAGTGATCACTCATGAAGATCTGTCTCTGTTTGACTTAATTTGTCTGCCAGGGTAGTCTGGACCCCTGGAAGATAGATTACTTGGAGCAAGACCCCCAGCTCCAGGAACCATTTCCATACTCTCATTGCCTCCCTGCAGAGAGAAAAGTCTACTCCGCCTTGCTTGTTTATACAGTACATGATACATGACAGACTACTTGTCTGTCTGGAGAACTGTCTTTCGGCAGACCAAGTCCTCTAGGGCTTTCAGACTATACAGAACTGCATACATCTCTAACGCACTGATGTAGAGTTGTGTACCTCATGAGTCCTAGACACTTTACAACTTGAGCCCTGGCAATGGACTCCCCACCCCAGGGAGGCATCTGTGGCGAGTCACCTCTGGCTGGTGGGAAGAAGAGGAAGCCGTGGCAGAAGTTCTCCTCCAATGACTACCACACATCAGGGACCTCATCAGGGGTTTTGTCACATGAATGGGATAGTTTCGAGGGTGCAATGCCTGTGACCACTGGGTACTGAGCATCCACCGAGTTGTCTCATGTACAGCCCAGCTACAGGCACTGTGAACACCAAGACTAAATTCCCTGATGTAGTATAAGATCTGCAAGATTGTCTGCAGTCTGCTGTCTGACAGGGAATGGCCCAGAGCCAGAGTTGTGTCCAGAACAGTTCCTATGATCAACAGTTTCTGGGAGGGCTCCAGCTAAGACTTTGAGTGGTTCAGCAGGACTCCCATGGAAGCTAGAAATGGAGAGGCGGTGTCCACTGCTTGCTCCATCTTCTGTCTGGATGGACTTGAAATTAGCCATCTGTCCAGATGCAGGAGGACTTGGAGTCTTAGCTTTCTTAGGTATGCTTAGAGAACTGCAAAGCACTTTGTAAAGACTCATGTCACAGCTTCTGCCAGAGACCTGAGCTTACACCAGAGGGTATACTCGTTCTTAGAAATGTGTACCTGGTAGCTAGCTATCTTCATGCCAAAGGTGGCCGGGGCATAGACCCACTTGCCCATACTGTCTACCTTGCATGACTCCTTATTAGCATGGTGCACAGTGACCTTCTTGTGTACTATGGCTTTGTCATTCTCAGCCAGAATAAAGTACAACTTTAGGTACGAATTTAACGTAACAGTAGATCTTCGACAGGAGCTCTTGCAATAGCCGGCAACGGTAGGAATGAAGCTGCCAGGCACCAGGACCACACGGAAAATTTCTAGATAGCAGTCGATCATGGGGACCACCTCCACTGACATCAACACACTGACATCCACCTATCCTTTAAACGGGGTGGTCCCCCAGACCTACCTCAGTTCTCCCACCAGAGACCCCAGTGCAGAAAGCAGAAATGGAGAATTGAAGCAGTTCCTCAGAGCAGAGGAAGAGCAGAATAAGTGCAAAGGAGAAGTCACAATGACGGGGAAGGAGGGAGGGAAAGCAGTGCCTGCTGCAAGAGCTCCTTGCGAAGATCTACTGTTACGGTAAGTTCTTACGTAACTGTACTATCTTGCTTTGAGGGGGCTCTTGCAGCAGGTAGGACCGAGTCTCAAGCAGTACCACAACTGACTGCAAGGCAGCCGGGAGGAGGAAAAAAGGGCTACAGCAAGTGATTCATGATAGAAGGCCCTGAAAGACAGCTAGGCTGAAACTGGCCCTGCGCTGAAAGCAATGTCCAGATTGTAGTGGTGGATAAACGTGTGAACAGAGCTCCGAGTGGCTGCTGCACAGATGTCCGCAGCAGACACATTCCTGAAACAGGCAGTACCTCTGGTAGAGTGACCCTTAACCACCCCGGGCAAGGGCATGTTGTACTTACGGTAACAGTACACAATGCAATTTGTCAACTATTTCGACAAACACTTTCGAAACAGGTGTGCCCCT
Source organism: Neoceratodus forsteri (assembly GCA_016271365.2). Classification (NCBI taxonomy): domain Eukaryota; kingdom Metazoa; phylum Chordata; order Ceratodontiformes; family Ceratodontidae; genus Neoceratodus; species Neoceratodus forsteri. The sequence continues at coordinate 1,054,446,729 of CM028130.1, read as the reverse complement.
TCTCTCTCTTGGGGGGCAAATGAAGCAAACAACTGATCAGTCTTTCTAACTGGTTGGGTGCGGTTTGCGTAATAAAGGAACACCCTATGAACTAGACCCCGGAGCAGTCATCGGCAGTTGAAATAATCAGTTGCAATTCAATGCAGTTGCAATCAGTTGCAATTGCATTGGACTGCAGTCATAAAATAGTGGAGCTGAAATCCACTGCAGTTGACGATTCCGTGACCCATCCAGGTTTGTTTCTGTGGTGCACTGCAGTGTGTTTTCTCTTTTTTTCTTTCCAGGGGAGAAGGGGGCCTGGGGGACCCCCGAATATCTAACAGTCCTCAACTGCCAGCACTGAGCCTTACAGCCAATAAAATGCACCCCTGGCTTCTGAACATGAAACTTCTACCAATTAGGAGAGATAGAAGGAGGAGAGAGGAGCTTAAGAGTGTCTGTGACTGGCTGCATGAGATGGCGGGGAGGGCATGCCTAGGTAGGAGAGGAGACTGTCAGGAGAAGAGGCATCTGTGTTGGTGTGTGGGCAACAGAGCGAGCAGCATTTTTCTGCATGGATGAAGTTTGGTTGTTTGGCCATTAATTTAAAAATAAGTTAACTGTGTCCACTGTCCTGATGTGTCCGGTGCCTGGAGAGAGACCAGTGTGTGTGGCTGTACAGGTCCGAGTTAGTCCTCCAGCAAAGTCAAGCAGCAATCGTGTAAAGGCAGCAAGTCAGTGGTCTGGTCATGGTTGTGATCAGCCTGTGACCCAATCGGCTGGGCCCGTTGGGCAACTCTCACTCAGCCTCGGTCAGGTTTTCAGAGTTGGCAAGGAGGAGGAGTGGTAGGTGCATTAGTTCCACTGCGCGGAGTGCCAGAGTGGGGACGTGGGTCTGGGTTGGGGACTGACTGTGCAGGTTGGGAGGAGGGAGCACACAGCTTAAAAAACACTGGCACCACCACCGAGTAGAACAGCAGTTGCAGCCTGAGCCATGGAGCCACCGCCCTGAATCATCAGCCAACACCTGACCAAACTGGCAACAAGCTACTACAGAGAGCAAGGTACTGTATGAGATGTGTATGCAAGGCCCACCAGGGCTGGGCAGTGCACAGTTGGAAGGAGGAGGATGGACTCTCGCAGACTGCTCAGTCTGTCTGTGTGTCTGCTGCATGCTGGGTTGGCTTGTCTGGCTGGTTGAGGGCTTGGACTCCCCACGAGGTCATGGAGCAGGCCAGGCACAGGTGGTCGGTTGGTGAGTTCCCAGACCCATAGAAGGCCAGAGCATGGAGCATGGTTGGTCGGGTCCAATGGACAAAATGTTTCTTGATTGCCACTGTAGGAATCAGATAGACTAAATATTAAAGTCCTCACGGCAAGATAAAGAAAATTAAAAAAAAAACACATTAGTGTACATGCTGAAAGCCAAGACAAGTTCAGAAACTGTGTCAGAAAGTGTTTTTTTTTAAATATGCATGAATTTTTTTACCTTTAAATTTTAGCTATAGATACATCTCAGTTCTGGTATACCTGGCTCTATCATGTCGGTTCAACATTCTTTATGTTAACTGGCATTACGCTGACAGGAATCAAGTTGACCGCAAGTTGCAGTCTATATGATTCCTGTGTGTTTCCCGGTCCTGTTTTTGTATCGGGGCTCTTAGCTCCCTAATCCCCCATATGGGGGCTCTGCCCCCCCCCCCCAATCATTTGGATTCTCAATTCCAGTTGGAGTTGATTCGAGGTGGGGGTGCAGGACCGGGAGACAGCATGCCCCCTGTCTCAGGCACACCAACACAGCGACCTGTCAGTAAAGTGTTGATTTTGCTGACAGGTATGTATTTTGCTGGGTTGGTGTCACCATTAGGGTGGCATACCAGTATACGCTACAGGAGGTATTTCTAGGGGACCTCCCATAAACCGTTTTTAGTCTCACAGATTCTAATACTACTAGTAAACTAACATATATTGATGGTTAGCTCTGTTTGCAAAAGGGTACCTTCTAGCTTCTGTGGTGTGTTTAACAGGCCCTACCTATACTGTATTTTAGACTTGGTTCTTTTTCTAAGTAACTAGTATTACTGCTGCTTATTTTTCTCTACTGTATACTGATTTACTGTCCTGCTTCAATTTGTTACTTTCAGGGACTTGGTATATTTTGCTGCTGTTTTGACTAGTTATTGTGCTTTAGTGGGTCCCTACTGTGTGGGGATTTGTTTCACTGCACTCTGTATTTGCATTTTAAAGAGCAGCCAGCTTCTAAGCTGCTGCTGCTGCCTAGTTGCCGCTCCCTCCAACTTATACAATACTCACCAGCCCGAGTTGAAGGGCATAAAGAATTCCTTTTGTTTCTGACCATTTATGACGTTATAATGCTGCTAAATTCCAAATACTAAAAACGGAGCTGCTTCCTGACCTTAGCCCTCCAACATGCCCCCACGGAGGCACATGCAGCCCCATTTTGTGATGTCAGAAAGTGAAGGATGTGTATGTGCGTGCCCCATTGATTTGGGGAAGGGGGACTGTTCCATACATTTTATTAACTTTTATAGTCACAATTTTAATAAAAAAAAGATTCAAAATTAAAAAAGTATGACCAACTACTACATAATAAAATTCAACGAAGGTGAAAGTTGAAAAAATTGGTTGGATTTTCTTCAGTTAGTTGAAGTCAGAAATTTCAAACTAGTTGAAAAAAATCAGTCATAATGTGTGGTAAGTCAGTCATAATTGTTTTTTCAACTGACTCCAAGGTCGACTATGAACATCCAAAGTACACAGTAAAGCCTCCGCCTGATTTGAATATTCAGGGAAATAAACAGGTAGGTGGACGGATTGGTTTAGAGTGAACTCAGACACCTATAGGCAGAAACTTAGACTGCACGCGAAAAGACACCCAGTTTGTGAAAACTGGCAAGGTTTTACATTAGAGTCCAAAGCTCGAAATCCTCCAAGCAGAAGTAATAGTAACTAAAAACAACACCTTCCACAACAGAAAGCGTAGTTCACAACTCGCGGCTGGCTCAAAGGAAGGCAAAGTGATCTTTTCCAACATAAAAAGGAGATCCCATGGTGGGACGCCGTCCTGAATGGGAGGTTTCAAGTGCAGTATACCCTGTAAAAATGTGTGGGAGAGATCCAGCTGGGTAAACGGCCTTGCAATCAATAGATGCACGATATGCAGAGATGGCGGAAAGGTGCACCTTCAGCGAGGAGTAACAGACCCGAGTTCAAAAGGGAGAGGAGGTACTCCAGAATCAGACTCACCAGGCAGGTTAAGGGATTCAGGTGGCGAGCAGCGGCCCACAGGAAGAAGTGTTTCCACTTCATGGCATAGGTGGCTCTCGTGGAAGGTTTCCTGGCAGCCACCAGAACATCAGCAAGCCTGCAAGAAACCCCAAAGTGGGCGATAACTAAGTCTGCAGGAGCCATGTATGGAGCTGCAGAGACCTGAGGTTTGGATGGACCAGGGTGCCCTGTTCCTGGGAAAGCAAGCTGGTGCACAGGGGCAGGGGTAGTGGAAGTTCCACTGCTAACTGCTGAAGCAGGGGGAACCAAATCTGATGCAACCAGTAAGGAGCTATGAGAATCCTCTCTGCCCCCTCTGACTGAAGCTTGAGGAGAACCCTCTGCAGAAGTGGGAAGGGAGGGGCAGTGTACAGGAATCTCCCTTTCCGGGAGAAGGACAACGCATTGCACCAGAAAATTCCAGGCCGGCCCGTCGGCACAGCGGTTGGATTTCCGTCTGCGACACTGGCGACCCGGGTTTGGGAACGGACTCGGGTCGCCAGAGGGCCGCCCGGGGGGAGAAGGATGGAGCATCCAGGGACAGCTCTCCTTCTCTGGGGGGAGGGTGGGGATGCGCACCAGTGCATGCTGACTCCTGGCGGAGGCTGGGAGCACAGCAGTGACGCCTGGTGCGAAGTTCAAGGGGGAATAACAGACGTCTGGCGTATGCCTTGACGTCAGGACGTCACTCCCCACAGAAAACCAGGAAACATGCTTCCTGGCTGGCCGGATGACGGTCCCTCTGTCCTCCGCTGTCGCCGATCCCATGACCGGCATGCCTCAGCAGTACCCGGGCCAATGGAAAGATGTGCTTTAAGCCCACCCCACCGGTGCCTTCCCCTCGGAGGAGGGACCCGACCAACCCGAGGTTGCGCGGGTTGCCAGTGGGACTGCCATGATGAGGTGACAGCCGTATGGGAGTCAGGGCAGGCAGTCGGAGGGGCATTAGAGACCCAAAGGAGTGGGCAGCCAGGAAGAAGGGGAGGTGCAAAAAAACCCCAAAAAATACTCCAGGCCCTGGATTGAGCAAGCAGAAAAGCGGCAGTTTTGCATCGAGTGGAGACACAAAAGGGTCCAACTTTAGAAGGCCCCACCTGTCAAAGAGGTCTTCGACCACTGAGGGCAAGAGTTCCCACTTGTGCATCCTTGACCTGGACCAACTTAGACTGTCAGCCAGGGCATTTTGGATGCCTGGAACATGGATGGCTGATAGTTCCAGGTCATGCTCGATGGTCCAGTACCAGACCCTCATGGCCTCCCAGCAAAGGGGTTGGGAAGGAATCTCCTCCCCACCCCCGCTTGTTGATTTAGAACACAACAGACATGCTGTCTGTCTGTACCAATAGTGGTCTGGGAAAAATGTGGGTCTGAAAGGCCTGCAGAGCAAAAATAACTTCCCGCATCTCCAGCACACTGCTGTGGAGATGTTGCTCTGACTTGGACCAAGTGCCCTGAGTCTGGTAGTCGGCTAAGTGAGCACCCCAGCCCAGGCCTGAGACACCCATAGTGAGAATATGCCATGGGGACACAGACTGGAGGGGAGCCCACCTCAGGAAGTTGGCGGGGTTCTGCCACCACTCCAAGGTCCTCCTCACCTGGTCAGAAACCAGCATCAGCTGATCCAGGTTGTCACTGCGTTGGTCCCATTGGACCCGCAGAGTTCACTGGGGAACCCTCATACGTGGGCGGGCTAAGGGAACTGTGGCTATAGCTGCTGCCATATGTCCCAGCAAACAATAGAAACATAGAAACATAGAGTTTGATGGCAGATAAGGACCACTTGACCCACCCAGTCTGCCCATTTCCCTACCTATTGGATAAGCTGCAGATTCTAGTTAACCAACAGCCTACTTCCTGCAACCCTCTACTATAATTGCCTTATGTCTGTCCCATGCATGTTTGAATTTCCCCACTGTTTTAGACCCCACAACCTCAGCCAGGGCATTTTGGATGCCTGGAACACACTGGCTGATACCTGACAAATGGAGAATACTAGCCAGGCCTCAGTCAGCGGGCATGAAGGCTTTGCCCTGGGATGAGTCCAGGACTGCTCCTATATACTGCAGGTGTTGGCTCGGGGGAAGAGACAAGACTTCAGTAGATTTACTGTGATCTCTAGGGCCTGGAAGAGCAAAAAGGTGCCTTACAGGGTCTGCAGCACAAGGTCCCTGGAAGGGGCTGTGAGCAGTCAACTATCCAGGTAAGGGAACACATAAAAGCCCTGCCTCTGCAGACCCGCCACCACCACTGCTAGACACTTGGTAAAGACCCAAGGTGCCGAGAAAAGGTCAGAAGGGAGGGCCCAGAACTGAAAGTAGTCCCCCTGGAAACAGAAGCAGAGAAAGTGTCGGTGGGCCAGGGAAAACCTGGATATGGAGGTAGGCATCCTGCACATCCAGAGAACAGAGCCAGTCCCCCTGGTGAAGGAGGGGCCAGGGCACTGACCAGGGGGATGCAAGAGATGCAGCTGAAGTAGGGCCCGCACTATCAGGGGGGCCCACTGCCCCAGAGGTCAACATTAAGAAAACCTTTTATAATCCGAGTCAAGCTTGTAACTGTCGTTTATGTATATTGCTTGTCCATTTGAAATTGAGCTGTCAGCAGTGGTGTCTGTGCTGCAGTTTCAACTCTAGTCCCAAGGGGTGGGGTGGGAGTAGATTACAGAACAAAGAAGCAGTGGGGCCCATTACTCAAAGCATCTGATCCTGGTTACCAGGAGGAGCAGGGAGAAAGTACATAATTCAAATATGTAATCATGGTGCCAGGTAAGGGGGAAGGGTGGCAGCACAGACAAACTATAGATGCTTGTTAGAATGTATGCAAAAGACCTTACAATATAAATACTTTATATGTGCTAATGGGTGTGTGTACACATATTGGTGGGGAAGTTGGGCCCCACAAAATATTATGCAGGGGGGCCCTTAATGTCATTGGCACAGCCCTGGCAACAGCCCTTGAAGAGTCACCATCCTGAATCGCTTGTACTTTATGTAGATTCAGGCGGATGACGTCCAGAATTGGCCTCAGGTCCCCTGTTTTCTTGGGGATGAGGAAGAAGTGGGAGTAGAACCCCTTTCCTCTTTGAGCTAGGGGGATGGGCTCTATGGCCTTTTTGCGCAGTACAGCCTGAATCTCCTCTCGAATGAGGGAGATGTGGGCCTGAGGGTAATGGGATATTGAGGGAGGACTATCCGAAGGAAGTTCCAGAAAAGTACAGTTATGTAAGAACTTACCGTAACAGTAGATCTTCAAGAGAGGCTCTTGCAGTAGGTAATAACCATTAGGACTAGCGCCATCAGGCACTAGGACCACATGGAAAACTTTAGCTAGCAGTGTCTAGCGGGGGAGTGCCAACCCAATATCACATGACGGACGTTGTCGTGACGCTATATAGTGAACGGTCCCCACGCCACCCTCCAGTTCTCCGCCGGAGACCTAAGAAGGTGCGATAGGAGAAAGGAGTAGGCTCCTGGAGCCAAAGAAAGGCTAAAGAAGAAAAGTAGCCATAGAAGCAGGGGGAAGGTGGGAGGGAAAGCAGTACCTACTGCAAGAGCCTCTCTCGAAGATCTACTGTTACAGTAAGTTCTTACGTAACTATACTATCTTACATCAAGAGGGCTGTTGCAGTAGGTACTAACCATTAGGACTGAGCCCCAAGCAGTGTAATTCAGACAAAGGCTGAAGCACAGAAGGCAGGAAAGATCTGCAGTAGGAACAGAATTAGGACAGGAGGCCCTGTTGGATAGCTAGTCCAAAGCCCGTCCTACGCCTAGAGGCAATGTCCATACTGTAATGTTTGGTAACGGTGTGGACAGAGCTCTAAGTGGCTGCCACACAAATGTCAGCGGCAGCAACATTCCTGAAACAAGCAGTAGATGCAGCCATGCCTCTGATTGAGTGCCCCTTAACCTCCCCCGGATGGGGCTTGTTATACTTCTGATAACAGAACACAATGCAGTTTGCCATTCATTTGGATAAACATTGTTTGGAAACTGCTGCACCCGGTCTTTTAGGTGCAAAGGAAGCGAAAAGTTGATCCGTTTTGCAGACTGACTTTGTCCAGTATGTGTAATAACGCAACATTTTGTGCACATCAAGTGTGTGCAGAATGGCCTCCCATTGATTAAAATGTTCAGGGTAATACACTGGCAAGTGTATGCTCATATTCAAAGTAAACTCAGAAACCACTTTTGGTAAATACTTAGAATTTGTACGCAGAGCCTCCCGGTCTCTGTGGAAAATCAAATGAGGCTCCTTGCACATCAGGGCCTGAAGCTCAGAAATTTTTCGAGCAGAAGTAACTAAAAAGAGCGCTTTCCATGACAGGTAGCGCAGGTCACAGCTCACGGATGGTTCAAAGGGAGGTAAAGTGAACTTCTCAAGGATAAAATTTAAATCCCATGGAGGAACAGGTGTTTCAGATGGAGAATCCCTTTCAGAAAGGTTTTGGAGACCTCCAACTGAGCCAAGGTTTTGCCATCCACCAGAGTGTGTTAGGCAGCAATGGCAGACAAGTGTACCTTCAGAGAAGAGTAACTAAGACCAAGGTCTGAGAGATGCAGCAGGTATTCCATGACCTGGGGTACAGGGCAAGAAAAAGGGTCCCAACCCTTGGCAGATGCCCAAATTGAGAATCTCTTCCATTTCATAGCATAAGTAGTCCTTGTGGATGACTTTCTGGCCTCCATGAGAACTTGCGCAACTCTGGAAGAGACCCCAAAACATGCAACTGCTGTCAGCAGGTGCCACGTGTGAAGGTGACGGGACCTGAGGTCTGGATGGACCAGGTTGCCCTGGTCTTGAGTCGGCAGGTTGAGAGGAAGGGGAACGGGAGGTTCCACTCTTAACTGCTGGAGCAGAGGTAACCACACTTGCCGAAGCCAACAGGGGGCTATCAGAATCATGTGGGCCCCTTCTTGTTGCAGTTTCAGAAGTACCCTCTGCAATAGTGGAAGGGAAGGGAAAGTGTACAAAAACCTCCCTGTCCAGCAGAGAGACAGTGCATCTCACCAGAAAACACCACGCCCGGGAACGAGCAAGCAGCAACTGGGTAGTCTTGGTGTTGGACAGGGAGGCTAACAGATCGAGATCTTGGCATCCTCACTGATTGAAGATATTTTCAACTATCGACTGCCTCAGTTCCCACTCAAGTGTCCTTGTCTGAATGCGGCTGAGTGTGTCCACCAGAACGTTTTGAACAGCTGGGACATGCACTGCCGTGAGCTGCAGGCTGTGCTGTACTGCCCATTGCCACACGCGCATTGCTTCCCTGCACAGTGTTGATTACATGACTCCCTGTTTGTTCAGTTACCAGACCACGCATGTGTTGTCGGTTTTTACCAAAAGAGGTCCTGGGAGGAGAACAGGCTGGAAGGCTTGCAGAGCGTAAAGCACAGTCCGCATCTGTTGCACACTGATGTGTAGAGATAGCTTTTCTGGGACCAGGATCCGTGTCCTGTGATCGCTGAGATGAGCGCCCCAGCCCTGAATGGAGGTGTCCGTTGTCTGGGTCTGAGGTTGCGGGGTGCCTGAAAAGGAACCCTTCTGGTGAAATTGGATAAATCCTGCCACCAGAGGAGGTCCCGACGCATGGAGCTGGACGTTATAATTCTGTGATCCAGGTCCCACTGGACCCTGAAGGTCCACTGCGTAATCCACAAGTGGAGCCTGGCCAGGGAGATTGTGGGAACAGCCGCTGCCATCAATCCTAGAAGACGTAGAACTGAGTGGGCTGAAGTCCACTGACTGGTTGCCACTTGGGATGGCCTGCTGACGCAAGGTTTCCAACTGGTCCAAAAGAAGGAAAGCCTGACTCTGATCTGTATCCAACACACCGCAATGAATTGGAGGCATTGGGAAGGAGCAAGGAGGGATTTGGGGTAGTTTACCGTGATCCCCACTTGTCTGAATAGGTTCAGGGTAGTGTGTAGCGAGGCCACCAGGCCCTCCCTTGAAGGAGCTGACAGGAGCCAGTTGTCAAGGTATGGGAAAACATAAATCCCCTGGTGGTGTAAAGACGTTGCCACCACTGCTAGGCACTTAGTGAAAACCCTGGGTGCTGACAAAAGGTCAAAGGGAAGTGCCTTGAACTGGAAGTGTTCTCTTGGAAAGTAAAACGCAGGAATCGGCAACGGCAGGGGAAAATGGAGATATATACGAACATACAAATCTGCCAGCAGAAACAGACCACCCAGTCTCTCAATGTCTGCTCAAGTGTGCAGCTAGCACCCTAGATTGCAGCTGCCCCAACCCCCTCCCCGTCTGTCATTCCCATGATGGCCTCAGCCCCCTCCACCCAGAACCTCCCTCTTGCTTTGTCCCACTCCCTCTTAAAATTTCCTACTATATTGCACGATACCACCCCCTCTAGTAGAGCATTCATTTAGACACCACCCTTCCCATGAAGTAATACCTCCTCATCTCCCTCCTAAATCTTCTGCCCTCCAATCTTAGTCCATGCCCCCTAATGTCCCTACCCCTCCTCAGTTTAAACACCCCTTTAGTGCTAGCTTTGTTTATACCCCTCAAATACTTGAACACTTCAATCATATCCCCTCATTCCCCCTCTCCTCCAGTGTGTATATATTTAGCTCATTCAACCTGTCTTCATAGGCCTTGCGCTCCATCCCCTGCAACATTTTTTTAGACCTGCGATGCACACCTTCCAGTAAATTAATATCCCTCTTCAGATACGGCTGCCAGTGCTGCACACATTACTCCAAGTGTGGCCTGATCAAAGATTTGTAGAGGGGCAGGATCACCTCCCTATGCCTGGATGAGAAACCCCTTGCGATACAGCACAGCATCCTGTTCGCCTTAGCTGCTGCTTTCCTGCATTGGGCAGAGTTGTTCATGCTTCCCTGTTACCAACACCCATTGGTTCTTCTCTTCCTCAGTGATCCCCAGCCTCACCCCTCCCAACCAACATTCCCTCTTTGGGTTCTTTGCCCGGAAGTGCATAACCCTGCACTTTTTCACGTTGAATCCCAGCTGCCACTTCTCCGACCATACCTCCAATTTGGTTAGGTCCCCTTGTAGTTGTTTCTATCCATCCTCTTTATCCACCACTGCCCCCATTTTGGTATCATCTACGAACAGACTAACCCTGCTCCCAACTGCGTGTGCAATATCAGAAATAAAGACCCCAAACAGCATCGGGCCCAGCACCGAGCCCTACGGCACACTGCTCGACACCGGTCTAGGTGTTGAGAGCTCCCCCCACTACCACCCATTGCAGCCTCCTTTGCAGCCAGTTCCTTATCCAGTTTGTCAGCTTCATCCCCACTCCCGCAGCAGTCAGTTCCTCCCCCAGCCTCCCACGAGGCACTGAGTCGAAGGCCTTGCTGAAGTACAAGTACAGGACATCTACAGCATGACCTATATCCTGGACATGCAGGTAAGCATCCTGCATATCCAGGGCACAAAGCCAATGAATTACACAATACCACAAAGAAGTAGCACTCCCAAATCAGGATAGTGTAGTCACCTTTATCTGCAAAAAGGTTTTATTCCAAACTTGAATGGGATTCAAAACAGTACAAACAGGTTGGACAATAGTGAACAACCAGTACAAAGCCAATGACCTTGCTGCAGAAGGAGCAGGAGACCCAGAAGTGTCAACATGCGAAACCTCTTGTGCTCTACGTAGAGGTTCAGCTTGTTGAGGTCCAGGATCGGACGATGGTCCCCTGTCGTTTTGGGGACCAGGAAGAAGTGGGAGTAAAACCCCGTTCCTTCCTGGGCCCAAGGAACAGACTCTATGGCTGATTTTGTCACAAGAGCTTGAATCGCTTCCCTGATTAGCAGAATGTGACTGTTTGGGTAATGGGAGAGACCTGGAGGGTTCCTTGGAGGGCTCTCCAGAAACTCGGTGTGACCCTGATCGACCAGCAGAAGCACCCACGAGTCTGTGGTTATCGCCTCTCACCCTGCCAGGTGGTTGGCTAATCTGCTCCCTACTGGTTCCTCTTGAGCTGGTGGCACAGGCTGGGGGCTCTGCCATGAGTCAGAGGGGTGGGGTGGGGAAGCACCGCTCCAGCAGCCCTTTAGGACTTGGCTGGAGAGGTGGGTCCTGTCAACTGGGCCCGATGTTTGTTATGACAGCGGGCTGGCTGTTGCCTATTCTGACATCGTTGCTGGCGACAAAATAGTTGTTTTGACTTATCTGTGTTACAGCAGTACACGGGACTGTACAGAGCGCAGTGCCTTGCCACTGTCCTGGAGCTCCATGATTATGTCCCTGACGTTACCACTGAAAAGGACAGGTCCCCCGAGGGGGGCATCCTGGATGGCTGACTGGAAGTCAGGGGCCAGACCAGATACCCGCAGCCAGGAGTAGCTGCTCATGCTAATGACCATGGTAGCACCCTTGGTAGAGGCATCTACCATGTCATAGGTCGCTCGTAGAGAGTGACAGCAGGATATTTCCGCAGTCCTGACAGTCTTTTTGGTTTTAGCCTTGGAATCGGACAATGCCTCAAACTCTGATTTCAATTGTCCCAAAATGGATGTCTGGAACACAACCATGTGTGCCAGGTAATTCAGTGCTCTAAGAGCCAGAGTGGAGGCAGAGTACACCTTACTGTACGTCCAAATTTGTCTATTTGCCGTAACTCCTTATCTGGAGGGGAAGTGCTCATGTGTTTAGGCTTGGCTGTCCCGTCGTGTGCAGCACTAATGACCACTGAGTCTGCTTTGGGGTGAGAACAAAGGTGGTCTTTACCATCTGGGGCTCGATACAGTCTATTATCTTTTTTGGTGACTGCGGCCACTGATGAGGGTTGCTGCCAGACAGTGGAAACCAGATCCTCATGTGGTCCAATCCATGGAGCGATGAGTAGAGGGGACAACTCAGGCATGTCCAGGTGTTCCGCCAACCTCTTGTGTTGGGGGTCCTGGTCCTCCATCTTCCAACTATTTGCCTCCTGAATCTGTTGGAGGATCTCTGTGAAGGAGGGGTCCTCTGGAGGAGACTTGGGAAGTCTTTAGGTTTGGGATCCTATGGAGTTGGGATCTCAAATCCTGAGGCAAAGGAGTTGTCGGATTCTGAATTTGAGCTAGATGACGGAGTTCCATCCGGAGACAGAGGCCGTGGGAGTGGACTCTCCTGAAGGGAGATGGTCTGATCCCTGCCAGCACCTGCTGCCGCGGTAGGACATGAGGTCAGTAGTGAGGGAGAGGAGGCAAGACTCTACTGGTGAGAGGGACCTTGGTGTAGGAGCCGTGTGGGCTGGTGTAGAGGCCGCAGCCGGTTGCTGCTGGTCCAGTTCTGAGATAGCCGAGTTTTGGTGGAGGACCACCAAGATTGTAAGGCCTCCCTAAAGTACACCTGAAGCTGAGGCAGTGGAGGAGGAGGTGGGGAAGGGGGAGGGGGCTGGTAGACCGGCAGGTAGCTTTGAAAAGGATACTTTGGTGTCATATAGCCCATCATCGGGTATTGGAAGCCCGACGTCCCATAAGGTGAAAAGCCTGACACTGGATACCCCGGCGTGTCATATACTGGTGACAGGTACCCTGGCGAAGGGTAGTGAGGCGCAGGGTAGTTTGGTGTCTTGAAAGCCCAGCAAAGGGCCCGATGGCAGAGCTGAAGGACCTGCCAGAGGCCCAAACAGTGGATAACCTGGCGTGCAGCCCGGAGGAGCCAAAGGTCCTGTCAGGGGCCCCAACGGCGGGTGGCCAGACATAAGCCCCGACGGACCTGATGGGGCCAGGATGGAAGATCTGAAGGACCTGGCAACGTCAGATCGGGTGTCACAATGACTGGAGGACATTCCAGCATTGGTCCCAAAGGGGCCAAAGGTCTCACTGGAGTCTGGGGCAGTGGAAGTAGCCAAGTGGTGCAGGAGATGCCGACTCCCCTGGGAGGTCAGGCGTTGGGCATTCCGGCCCCGCAACGGGGTAGTGTTTGTAGACGCTGGCTTCCTCTCTCTGGCTCCGGGAGGTACAAGGGAGCCAGGAGGTATCACCGGTGGAGGTGGTGAGGAGGCTTTTCAGAGGGCGAACCCTCAGGGGGAGGCTTCGGCCAAAGGGGCAGCATGCGCTGATCCAGAGGATTGGTGTCAGGTCTCTTATCGGGACCCAACAGAAGCGCAGCGGCTGTGCAGGCATCAGAGGAGCTGGCGTCTGACTTATCAGCCAGGGCCAGGTGTTTGCCAGAAGAGCCGATGACCGACTTACCAGCCATGCCACCAGACATAGACCCCGAGGTTTTGAGGGGCCGAAGGGTGGCAGAGCTCTCCAAGAGATTGAAGGTGCCCACCTGAACTGTGACCAGCTCAGGCGGGGGGGGGGGAGAGAAGGCTGCTCCTCACAAGGAGGGGCAGGCTTGGCCAGAGAAGCGGTACCCACGCCCGCGGGAAGCTGCTCGTTGCCTGTGGCCCCCAAAGGAAACCTTGGGCAGGAAGGAGACTGATTGCGGTCCTGGTGCTTCTCCTTGTCCTTCTTTTTCTTCTTGTGGGAGTCGGAAGAACCCCCAAGGGAGGAGGACGATCCCTGCAGCTCCTTTTCCATGGAAGCCATCTTACATTTTAAAACGTGGGCTTCCAGGGCCTGTTGGCGGTGCTTCTGTGTGGCCTGGTTGAATTTCTGACAGGCCTCACAGTCCTCTGTCTTGTGCTCTGGTCGCAGGCAGAGGAGGCAGAAAGAATGGCCATCCTTGTGAGGGAGCTGAGTTCTGCAGGAATCGCGCTTGTTCTTATGTGACTCGGAAGACAAAGAAGAAGACATGCACGAAAAAAGGTAATATTTTTGACAATTTTAAAAAAAGAAATAAAATCAGTAAATACTCATCCAAAAATGGCAGTCTACTGAAGCAGCATTCTCTGAGAGGTCTGACGTGCACACGTCGACGGCGGAAAAGAACTGGAGGGCGCTCGTGGGGACCGCCCACTATATAGCATCACACTGATGTCCGAGTGACGTCGGGTGGGCGGTCCCCCACCAGACACTGCTAGCTAAAGTTTTCCGAGTGGTCCTAGTGCCTGACATCTCTAATCCTAATTGTTATTACCTACTGCAAGAACCCTCTCGAAGTAAGATCTCAAGGTTGTGACCCTGTTCAATAATCTGTAGCACTCACTGACCTGAGGTTACTGTGTGCCACCCATCTAGGTACAGGGAGAATCGACCCCCGACTGCCTTCCCCGAGGCCTCTGCTGGGGGGGTTGGGCATGGAGTTAGGCAGTGGAACCGGAGGTCGGCAGAGTGGCTGCGGGTGCTCTGGGGGCTCCCGGGTGCAGCCCTCCAACAGGTGGAGTGTTTGCCTTACACTTAAAGGGGTCCTTCAACTGCTGACCATTGGAGGGCTGGCAAAAGGACATGTAAAAGGAATGACACTGGGAAGACCGCGATTGGGACCGGTACATGGAATGTACCGACCTCAGGGCCTTGCCTGGTTCCTGAAGGTGAGAGGTGATATCTTGGGCATCTCCCCCGAACAAGACAGAGCCCTGGAAAGGGGCATCCATGTTTTTGGCCTGAACATCAGGTGCAAGACCAGACACTCTGAGCCATGAATAGTGGCAAATGCAGATCCCTACTGCCGCCCCACACCCGGAGGCATCTACAGTGTCATAAGCTGCAAGGACATGGTTGCCTACATCCGACACACATTTTAATACAGTAGTTGGGCCAACTGCATTTTAGTGGAATCTTCGGGGAGGGTCTGTATCAGATCCCGTACCTGATCCCAGAGGGCACTCTGGTACTGAACCATGTGGGCCAGGTAGCTCTGGGCCCAAATGGTCAGTGTGGCAGAGGAATACTCCTTTTTGCCCAAGTGGTCCAGCTGGAGAGATCGCTTGTCTGGAAGGTGGGTGCTAAGGTGTTTGCGCTTTTTAGTGCGGTCATGAGCTGTGTTCATGACCACTGAATCTGCCATGGGGAGTTTGCCAAAGAAAGGTCTGCCCACTGGTGCATGATAAAGGTGATCCGCCTTCTTGGCCAAGGCTGGGGTGGATGAGGGGTGGCTCAATGCCGCCCTAGCAACATCATCATATGAATCAATTAAAGGGAGGACCCACCAAAGGGAGGGTCTCCTTCTTCCGGAGGTAAATAACCAGACGATGGTGCTCTGGGTCAAACTCCACTGTCTCCCATCCCATAAGGGACTGGATATGGCGCATCACACTGAGGAAGAAGGGATCATCGGGGGAGACTTAAGGGTCTCCTTGGTAGCTTCCTGACCATGAGAGGAGCCCCGTGAGTCCGCCGAGGACTTCCAGAAGGAAAAGGAGGAATCATCCCCCGGCTGATCACTGACTGGGACCGACGCTGGTGGGCGGCGGTCGTCCTTAGGCTGATCCGAGGTCCCCTTGCGACCTCCAGAAGACCCTGTGGTGCAGGGTTTGCTAGGTCCTGCCAGGTCCGGAGCCTAACGAGGAGGGTCCCAGGGAGCAGGTACAGGATGAGGAGAAGGTCACCTCAGTGCATCCTTGTTCTGCATAAAGGTCCACCAAGCCATAAACAAGGCATTATAATCCACTGGTGGAGGTGGATTGTAAGGTGGATAGGGATACTGAGGAGGAGGGTACTGGTACATCAGTGAAGGAGCTGGCATAGGGTACCCTGGCATAGGTCCAACAGGCGCTTTGCTGGGGATCCCTGGGAGGACCAGCGGGCATTGGCTGAAGCACAGGCTGGGGCTCAGGTGATGACAGCCGAGGAGTCGTCGGTGTAGGCATCAACGTAACCAGGCACTGGCCTGGTAGGTGAAGGCTGGCATCTGTCTGGCAAAATAGCCAACATAGGTCCCAGCAGCAAAACTGGCACCTCGGTGGGGGGGGGGGATTCCCTCGAGGCAGAGGCATCGTCTGTGTGGAGGAGGAGGCAAGCGCTTGCTCTGGGCGATGCCCGAAAAGGCTAGTACCAGCCCCAGAGTCAGCGACCAAAGAAGACAACGCCTTGACCAAGGGGTGATGGGCGAAGACTCACCACTGGAGGTTCCAACCCCGTCAAGCCGCCTGGCTGAGGACCAAGGGGAACTAAGGGCCTGAGCGTCAGGGGCTGAGGGGGCAGGGGATGAAGTCCATTGCCCTGAGGAGCTGCCGCCTGTGATAGATATGTGGGGGGGGCGGGCTGTACCACTGGCAACCTGGTGGGAGTGAGGGCTGCCAAGGAAGGAGGGGCCAACCCCCCCGCAAGAAGAAGACCCAGAGGTGGAAGCCAGTCTATGCGGTGACTGTGAGCGAGAGGCTGACCAAGGACGGTCCTGGTGCTTGTGCTTCCTGCCAGATTTCTTCTCCTTCTCGGAAGGAGGAGAATGAGAAGAAGAAGAAACTCTGGAAGCTGGGGAAGTGGAAGAGCTTTTAGCCTTAAGCTCCATCTCCATCGTGGATAATTTCTGCTGAAGCAGGTAACATTGGAGGGTCTTAAAGCAGCATCTCTGTGTGGCCTGGTTGAAGTGCTGACAGGCCTCAGTGTCATGGCTGGGGCCTAAGCAGAGCATGCAAGAAGAGTGACCATCTTTGGCGGGTATCTGCTTGCTGCAGGCACACTTTTTAGGCCAGTCGGAAGACGAGGCTGGAGCAGAAGACATAAACAAGATGGAGAAAACACCGAAGATTGATGTTAATACCGAAAGAGAAAAAGAAAATAAATTGCAGGTAATAGCAACTAAAATGGTGGTCAACTGAAGCAGGCATCCGTGGAGGTCCGATGTGCTTTGGTCAATGGCGGGAAAAGAACTGGGGTAGGTCTGGGGGACCACGCCCTTTATAGGATAGGCATACGTCAGCATGCTGATGTTGACAGGGGTGGTCCCCGTGATAGACTGCTAGCAAGAAGTTTTCCGTGTGGTCCTGGTGCCTGGTGGCTTCAGTCCTACCTGTGCTGCCTACAGCAACAGCCCCATCGAAGCAAGATCAATGGTATCTGCTACTGGCAGAGTGAAGTACATGGGCTTATATTTAGGCACTACATACTGTATTTCTTGTCCACCTGCTTGCGGACAGCTGCCACAGATCATGCCTCCTCCAAGCTGCCTCAGAAAGTATCCAGGGCCGGCTGACTGAGAGGGAGGAGACCAGGATATTAGGCATGTTTAGAAACTCCAGTTTGAGGCACCTAGCCTGGTCTACAATTACTCCTGAGCAGAGCCTGAAAGGGGGGGATCCTCCTCAGGTACGGTAACAGGGACTGGTTCCAGGTTCCCTGGACCACAGTATGAGTCATCGTCCTCACCATCAGAGATAATGTGGCAACATAGGACCCGGCCCCAGACGGAGCCTTGGGAACAGAGGTAGCGGCACTGAGGGCGGCTCTGGGACCATCCCCGAATGGAATAATCCCGGCATTGAAGGCCTGTGCAGCACCGTTGGCAGCACTGGCACCACATAAGGCCACAAACAGTCCAACCCTGGTGCTGGATGCAGCATCGCTAACAGTCACTACCGGCCCCGAAGGAACTGGTAAAGGCACCATGGTTGTCCCATCCCCAGAGGGGACAGAGGCAACCCTACAGGTGAGGCAGGCATTGGCAGCATCAACAGCAGCCCCAGCCTGGAGACTGAAGTCAGAGTCAGCTGCGTGCCTAAGTCAAGTGGCACCAAATACAGCGTCTGCTTGACTGACCCAAACAGGCTCGGAGCAGACACCAAAAATGGCACCACTTGACTTTTACGCTGAACCCACTGCTCCATGCAAACTGCCCACCGTAGTCCCCTCTATTAGATTGGGAGGGGCTCTGGGATAGAGACTTCAACCTAACAGGTCCAGGTGTCCCCAGTGTCATCAGTGATGACGGTGGAGCACCCGGGTCTGCAGAAGTCGAGTCTCACAGCAGAATGACCAGAGGTTGCCCTCTTCCGGTGCCTCTTCTTCTCTTCATGCTTTCTACTGGAAGAGGTCCAGGCCTAACAGTGCAAATACCTCGACACAAAGCATGTGTGGGATTTGAACCATTTTGTTTTGCGATTTTGAGAGGACTGTCCATTCTCTCAGGTGCTGGACTGCCTGTTGCCAGAGCACCCACCCAGAGAAAAGTGGTGGTTAGACACAGCCCCGTTGCTGGAGCAACTTACCTTCTTACATTCCTCCACTGTCAATGACCAGTAGCACAAGATTGGGCTGAGAAAAAAACTGAATTTTTGTGTATTTAAACTGACACAAAACTATCAAACTCAAGTGCATCTTAAACTAAAACCAAAGAACTGAACATATGGTGGGCATAAAGGCAGTAAGATAAGCCTATACAAATGTCTGCTTATCAAGAGAATCACAGGATACCCAGGGTAGTCGGGTAGGTGGGAAATCCCAATAAACTGGAATATTTGCACAGCATACTTGTGTGTTCTTGCTTATGAAGCAGGGGGATGGACATAAAGTCTCTGCAGACTCTATATTACTATGCTACTAGATTCTAAGTTCTGTGTGTAATATAACTGTACATTCATTGTGTCTGTAACCCTGCACCTCACACATATGTTTGTGCATAATGTAACTATTCGATTCTGTTATTGTACCGTCCCAACAGGACCCTCTTGGATACTTGGTGCATCATCTAAACAATGCTATCCTGGATTGTGCAAATCTTGCAAAATAATATAAATAAATAACGTAATAAAATAAATAAATAACTGTAACAAAAGATAGTTGAGAACCTCCCATGATGACATCACAGTGGGAGAGAGCTGTGATGGAATTACACAACTAAACCCCTCTCATGATGACATCACAGTGGGAGAGAGTTGGGAAAGTTATACAGCTAAGCCACTCCCATGATGACTTCATAATGAGAATGAGCTGTGACTGGATTACACAGCTGCACCATTTCCTTGATGACATCATATTGGGAGACAGCTGTGATGAGAATTACATGACTGAGCCCTTCCCATGATGACATTGCAGTGGGTAAAAGCTGCAGCAAGATTATGCAGTTGGTCCAGGCTGACCCAGTGGTGCTGAGGGTTGAAGCACTGGACGCCACACCGGCGACCCGGGTTCAGGAACGGACTCGGGATGCCATGGTTAGCGGGGAAGGGAGAGGACTGAGTGTACGGAGGACAGCTGTTCTCTCCTGGGGTGGGTTGTGGGCCTTGCATTGCTCGCCAGTGGCCCCAATGAAGAGCGAGGGCACTGCAGCAAGGATGCCTTATGAGAGGGTGGAGTGGTGGCAGACATCAGCACAGTAGATGTATGCGGACATCATTGCACATCCGTACTCCAAGGGGCAACCTAAGGAGGAAAACCCTGCCCCTGGATAGGTGATGGCACCTCCAGTGCCCCACCGCAACGTGCCCGGTTCCAGCAGTTGTGGGATTCCACCGGGGTGGGTGGATGAGGGAGTGTCTGCCCCCGATTTCACAGGCAGGTGGCTTCAGGTGGGCGGCATGCGGTGGAGCAAGAGAGGATGCCTGAGAGTTTTTCAGGAATGGTGTCGATAAACAGAGTTAAAAAAAAAATAATAATAAAGATTATGCAGTCGGGCCCCCTCCAGTTATGGTATAACAGTGGGGGAGAGCTCAACAGGGTTAACACAGCTGAGCCCCTCCCAAGATGAGATCTCTATGGGAGACCGCTCTTTATCTTATTATTATTATAAAAGGCACATTATGAACTAAAGATCGTAAATAGAGGAATCTGATTGGCCCAAAACTCTTTGAAGCTGTGATGATATCGTACTACATCATCACGGCTTCAAAAAAGCTCCAGCGCCACCAGCCTCCTTACTCTTTACTGTCTGAGAACTATTTTTTCAAAATGTACTCCTACACCACCCAAAAACTCATTCAGAAAACGTTTTAAAACCTGTTTCTTTCATTTTTTTATTTATAACACTTGAAACTCAGTTCATAATAGCAATAAGTCACTCTAGGGTGTGGTATATAATGGGATATTGTCACTTCTTGGGTGGTTGAACGCACTCGGCCTACGGCCTCGTGACCAACCACCCGAGGCATGACGATATCCCATGATATACCACACCCTGTCGTGCCTTATTGCTTAATTACAACAGTAATCACCACTATATCAAATTATGACACATGAACAATCAAACAAATGGTAACATAAATAACAAGAAACAAATCTATTGTTCATCCCATGTGTTCTTGAGATCCATTAATAAAATAACAAGCTATGTCCAGTGCCAGGCAGTAACCCAGGAGGAGGAGGGTGTGGAGGGACTAAGGAGGATGAAAACAGCCTCCAGAGATGCAAATGTTAGAATATATATAGCTGTCATGATCCCCACCTACAGGACAAAGTTCAGTCTAAGTGGCATTACATATAGCACCCATCTTTGACCTAGTAATTCAAATTTCTCAGTTTGTTCATGTAATTTGGCCATGAGTGTCTCCGTACAGTAACTACCGATTAAGACATCCTATCTTTGAGAGTCTGGCTGTCAAACATAATTTAGTTATTGTTTCCTTGGCAACTGTCAGACAAATGTGCAATAATTTATGAAGGCAGTGTAGTGCAGTGGTTTAAGGCTCTGAGCTGCAAATCTGGAGACCTGGGTTTGAATCCCACAGCCCCCACTTGCAAACTGTGTGACCCTGAACAAGTCACTTAACTTCCCTGTGCTCCCAGGTCGCACCTGTAAACAAGCTTTCAGCTTAGTGTGCCACTCCTGGTTAAACAACTGAAAAGAAAATAAAAATGTACAGACTGCATGGGCACGAAACTGTGTCGGTAAATCCAAAAAATAATACTCCACTCAGTGAGGGTAAAAAGCGTCCCAAAAATAGTACCCAGTGTAATTTCTAGCTCCCTCCAGAATGTGTGGACTAAGGGGCATGTCCCCAAAACATATTTATGATGTGCTACTGAAACCCCAGCAGCTGGATGGATGGATGGCTGGGTTGAAACTTGTTTTGCCGGTGTCCTAAAATATCTCAGAACAGTTTTCCATGAGAACTCCTTCCAGAGACAGAAGGAAGTTACTTTATGGATGTCACCAAGATACAGTACCTAGGCCACATCACGAGACTAATAACTATCTCACCCGTTTTCACCCATGTGGAACGAACATGTTCTGTGTTGCAGAACACACAAGGGGGCAGTGTCTTATATAGCTGCAGTATCAATGAAGAGGGTAAAGCAACTTCCAAAATCAACTAAGTGTGAGGAAGAGCTCTAACAGGATTACACAGCTGAGATTCTCCCATGATGACATCAGATTAGAAGAGAGCAGTAAAAAGATTACACTACTGAACCTCTTCCGTCACGACATCTCAGTGGGAGACCGCTATAATAAGGTACACAGTGAGGCCCCTCCCTAGATGATAGCAAAGTGGGAGACAGCTACAACAGGGTACACAGTGCAGCCTCTCCCAAGATGACATTACAGTGGAAGACTGCTCTAACAGGATTACACAGCAGAGCACCCTCCAACAATGACATCACAGTGAGACAGAGCTGTGAAAGGATTACAAAATGGAGCCCCTCCCATGACATCACAGCAGAAAAGAGCAGTGACAGAACTACACAGCTAATTCCCTCTCATGATGACATTACAGTGGGAGAGGGCTGTGATAAGATTACACAGCTGATTACCTCCATGATAACTATGGGAAAGAGCTATAACAGGATTACACATCAGAGCCCCTGCCATGATGCCATCACTGTGACTAAAAAAAACTGACTTCACTGACTTTTTTTGTACAGAGAGATTCTTATTCAGGAGACGCACCATGATACCAGTTCATCCAGCTCATTTTACTGTTTGGCCAGCAGCTGGAGTAAAGAGAAAAGGGCTTCCGCTACTGCCTGACCAATCATCCCTAAAGTAGTCACCAACAGCAATCTCACCTTAAACTCCACTACCATCACATGCAGAGAGGCCGACTGCGGCAGGATAGTGACCCCATCTGCCAGGTGCTCTGCCAGCGCTGTCCTGGCGTACCAGAAGTAGAGGTTGTGCCACGGCAGAAGGCTGGTACTGAAAAACGGCTCACCAACCAATACAGACACCTGCAAGGAGAGAAATGGCAATGTGTTCATTTCAGCTTAAAATAAATCTGATGCACCCCTTTCTACCAAGAATAAACCCAGCTGAGATGCAGCATCGTGCATTCAGTAGAAGGGGTGGTTTCTATCCAGTTTTACAGCCATGACAGAATGAAGCAAAAAAAGATCAATGGACTTGCTCAAGTTCCCCCAGTGAGGTGCGTCCCAATGGCCCAGCAGCAGGGCATCACACTGCCATGCTAATGACCGCTGTTCAAGAGCAGACATTGTTTGCCACATGGAGGCTGAAAGGCAGCATGTCTCAGCTGGGGAAGGCAGGAAGCAGGTTCTGGCATAACAGTGACCCCTGACGGTGGACCAGGAATCTTGTTCCTCCTGCAGGGGTTCATGGTATGTCTGCGGCCGCAAGGCATTGCTCATGCCAGAGGGCAGGAAGGAGGAGGTAGAAGGGTGAAAACTGGGGGAAAAATCTCTGCTCTCTGTATGATGGCACTAGCATCCCGAACACGGTATATCCCTGACATACCGGTATATCTTTGTCAGATGGCAGGGGCAGGGATAAAAATGTGTGTTGGAGAAGAAAAATAAAATGTCACCCAGTGAGTCAGTGATCATGTAAGCAATACAACACAACAGGGTGTTGGTTGTCTGGGTATTAATGCATGCCTAGGATCATACTTACAGGATTATACTTAGGAAGTTTAAGAGCACAAAGACGTTAGCCCATTTTACTCCATATTATTCAGAAACAGCTTAATAATCCTCCTTCATTAATGAATTCAACCAATTTATTTTTAAATTCTGTTTTATTTTTCTAATGATAATCTCAATTGGTAAATTGTTCTAGGTATGTATATTCCTTTGGGTGAAGAAATTTATTTATACATTCTGTTGCATTTTTACTAATGATAATCTCAATTGGTAAAATGTTCCAGGTAGTCATACCTCTTTTCGGGTGAAGAAATATTCCCTTTATAGTGTATGTTAGAACGCTGTATTGCTTGAAAATCTAATGTTCCCTAATCTTATTGTACCATCGATGTGACGTCATTTATGTTTGTTGTACCATCGCAGTACGCTACATCGATGGTACGACAGCCCTGATCATGTCTGCACATGTGCAAGTTGCGGTTTCTAGGCGTCCATAAAATGGCCACGGCAGATCAGCAAAGTCGCAGCAAGGCACTGGAGGAGGAAGTTATTTTTAACCAGTAAGTGCCGTTTTCTTTTAATATTACCCGGCACATAGCAGGATACCAGTATATTTGTGGACGCTAGCGGAGTGTTGTCACGGACACGAGCGGGGGTCCCCGACATCACCGTGCAACCGGAAAAGAAGGCACAATCTTTTTTACTGTTGTCCATACATTATAAAAGACAGCGGATGGGCAACAGTGAACAACAACACAGTCGTTAACTTCTTGAGGTTTCATGCCAACCGAAAACCTCTCCTGCTTTGCTCTCGAGGTTTTCTAGGTTGTCATGACAACTCAAAGTGAACAACTGTGTTGTTGTTCACTGTTGCCCATCCACTATCCTCTATTTAGTGTGTTGAATCTTTGCTCCACTAGTCATAACGGGTGACCGCTTGTGTTTTTGTGTGCTATATAATATATATACATATATATATATATATATATATATATATATATATATATATATGTAATTTATTGAAGTTTTGTCAACACAAAGTGTAGGACAAGCAAATATTCAACAGCAACACACAACATATAAGAAACACTGGAAAAGAGTGATTCTTAGAACAATGTGTGTGTTTTAATTCAAAATTCATATTATGTAATAAATACAGGTCAGTCATTATCTCATACATCATGACTCATGAGCAGGTCACACCTAGAGTAATTCAGTGGCATCAAGTTTAGTTCTAAAACCCTACTGTCATACAGTATGTCATTTGATTGTTTCATTATTTTCGTGGCTTTTCTTTGCACCTTTTCCAAGTGTTCAATATCCTTCTTTTTATGCAGGCACCAGAACTGGGAGGCATAATCAAGGTGTGTGTGGACATACGCTCTATACAGTGGAAATATCACTTCTCTACTTATTTTATTTTTATTTATTTATTTTATTTATTACAGTCTCGAAATACAACCTTTGAGCTAGAAGTTCATTTACAGGGGTTCCACGTCGTGAAGGTTCAAACAGAACAAACATATTATACAAAACAAATTGTGACGAACTAACAAATTGTGGAGTACAAACACATTATACAAAACAAATTGTGGAGATAACCGTAATTCTTGGTCTTGCAAACATACAATAACAAGGGTAAAGGTCATAGATTAGGAAAGCAGAAAGTATAACTCGACTGCAAGCATGGGGCGGAGATTTTAACTAGTAACATGTATAGGTTCATAGAAAGAAAAGAAAATGATAGAATATAATGTGCAGGAGACCAGAGAAGCTGGTGACCTTTGTCCAAAGGGGTGGACAGTAAAGTGCTGAGATAGTCAGTAACAAAAACCGGGGGGGGGGGGGGAGATTAAGTGCTGTGAGTAGTCAGTACAAGATCTAGGATGCATTGACTGGTTAATGGAAACAGGTGCACTTCTTTAGGTTTGAGAGGTGGGAGCGGAGTTTAGCTTTAAAAGGTCCTATTTTGGTCTCTGAAAGTAGGCCACTAGTGAGCTTATTGATTTTATATTTCTCTTTGCAGACCAGAACACTTTATTAGCCTTTCTTATTGCTTCATTAATTTGCTTTCTAGGTTCATAATCGTTTGAGATCGTCAGCCCTAGACCTCTTTCGGATGAGGTTACTGACAGAATATTTCCACACAGCTTGTATTATTGATTTATGTTATTATGACCGAGATGCATTACCTTACATTTATATATATATATATTAATTTCACCTCCCACTTTTTGGACCAATTTTAGAAATTATCAAAGTCCCTTTGGATTTCCTCCTTTTGTTCTAGTGTCGTACAAGGCCCACCTAGTTTTATATCATCAACATATTTGGATGCTCCCCTACGTTAGGTTATTTGTTAAGTCAGAAATAAATGCATGAAAGATCACTGGGCCAAGAACTGAGTACTGACCCTTGCGGGACTCCACTGGAAACCACACCAATACTTGATTTGTGACCATTAATTATTACCATATGCAATTTATTACTTAACCAGCTAGAGGTCTGGTTAATTATTGTATTGTTGACATTTACCTGTCTCATTTGTTCAAAATAGTCTCGTGAGGGGCCAAATCAAAGGCCTTATTAAAGTCCAAAAAGGCAGTATCACCGGAATTTTTTTTTTGTCTAGTGTATTACTCATTTTCTCATAGAAACATATTGTTGTACATGGGCTGCCTTCTGTGAAGTCATAATGATTTGGATCTATGCTTGTTATTTGCATCAGAATTTGATTTTTTATAATAACCTCTAATTTTTTCCTGGAATGGAGGTAATTATTTTGCTCACCTTTTTTGTAAATTGGTATAACATCTGCTGTTCGCCAGTCTTCTGGCATCAAATCTGTATTGACAGATTTTTCAAAAATGCAGTTTAATGGTAATGCTATCTCACTGGCCATTAGTTTAGGCATCATGCCAATGATTCTGCTTGGCCCTGGTGAAAATCTGATTTAATTTTGTGTTTTGATTTCATCTATTTTTATTATAATTCTACCTGTAGGTACAGTAGTTGGTTTGATGCAATTTGTGTATTTGTTTTTGCTGCAAATACCAAGCAGAAAAGATCATTTAATATGTATGCCATGACTAAAGGCTCAGTTATGGTTTTCTTATCAACAGAAGATCCAATCATACTTTTTAGGAAACATTTTTTTGAGAGTCTGTGTAACCAAACAAGGATTTCTTTGTTTTATTGGCAGTTCTTGCTAATTTTAACTCCATGTCTCTTTTAGCCCTTTTTATTGCATATTTACATTTTTTTCAGTTATCTGTGCCCCATTATCATCCCTTATAATTAAAAATATTGTTTGTATGATTTTTTTTTTGTTTACATGTTTTTATACGTTTCGTGTCAATCATTTTGGTTTCATATATCCTTATTTCTGTACTTTTATTTTTTGGTATATATTTTGCCAATTTTTTTCCAAACTGTCTTTTGTAATTTGTCACATATCCTCAACAGTCTTGCCCAGTAATATCTTTTTCCAGTCTATTTCTTCCAGCTCCTTTCTGATACCATTTATTTATAAAGATAATTCAGTAATGCCCTTAACTTGATGGTATGTTATTTTTATATTAAAATGCACTGACTTATGATCACCACCAGAGTGGTGAACCCAGTTTGCAGTCTTCTAATGTTATATTATTGGATGTGAGAACAATATGAAATAAACTGCTGCCTCTTGTGGCTTCTCTTACATGCTGTTATAGTTTTAACTGATCCGTTAAGTAGGGTGCCTGCCATTGTTTCTGCTACGTTTGTTGTCCAGTCTACGTCTCCTAGGTTTATGCCCCCACACCCCATAAATAAGATGTCTCCCATGTCACAGGCATTTTCAACTTCTGAAAGAATTTGGGTTGTTAGTTCCACTGAAGGGTCTGGCGGTCTATGCCAAATGCCCACAATTAGTGACATTTATTATTCAAGATTTTGATCTATCTGTTACTTCTGGACTTTCTGTAGTTTTTTTCTGTGATAGTAATTAAAGGTATCGATTCCTTTATATATATATATATATATTGCTACACCTCCCCCTTTTCTTTGAAGTCTATCCATGTGAAATAGATCACAGCCTTGGATATTTCTTTCCACATGTTTGCATTACTCCACAATTTTTGGTGATGGCTATTAGATCATATTCCTTTTTACTGATTAATGCAAGTAGTTTCTCCACTTTATTTCTCAAGCTCAGAGTGTTATGGAGTATACTTTTAGCTTCATTTCGATATTTATTAATGGGTCTGACACCTTTGTGGTTCGTTTGTGTGCAATGTTTTTTTCTTACACTGTGCCCTCACTTCAGCTAGTTTAAATCGAGGTCTTCAAACATTTCCGTTATTTGAGTTCCTAGTGCCTGACCAAGCGCCCTTGCTCCCCACTTACTAAGGTGTAGACCATCCTTCAAGAATAGAGCTGTTATAAAATGCTTCCCAACATTTCTTGAAGGTTATGTTTTATTACACCAATTTGCTAGCCTGATGTTTATCCTGTTAACTGTGTGTTTTTTTTTTTCAATATATGCCTTGGGTATGGGGTGTATATCCATGACTGCGACTTTGCAACTTTTATTTTTTATTTTATTACCTAGATCTGGTAACTAGTGACATATATCCTTTTTCATGCAGCCTTTCACCATCATTTGTTCTCAAGTGAAGCACTACAAAAGGTTTTTTTTTTTTCTTCTGGAGTTAGGATTTTTTCTGTACGTTGGTAATATCACTTATTCTGGCACCAGTGAAACATGAGACTTGATTGTGTAATTTGTCATCTCTGCAGACAGTTGAATCCGTATAGCATACCACTGAGTCCCCTATGACCATGCGATTTGCATCTTGTGTTTTCCTACTGTCTACTGTCTGGGGATTTATTGGTTTATCACTGAGTGGGATAAATCAGTTTGATAACGGGAGTTCATCTGTGATGTTTGTTAGTGTTCTTCTACCCTTTTTTTATTCCATGTATTAGAGACAATATACCAGTCATTAACATTTGTTTCTGTGTACTTCCTGCCTCACTTACAGTTCCTTTTTATTGGGTTGGGGCTGTATGCTTCATCGATTTCATCTCTGTTTCTTTTTTGTTATTACCGTGAGACAAGGCAGAGGGACTCCCACCAAAAGTGCTACATTGCAGAATTAGAATAAGCATACCCCCAATAAATCGCATAGCAAAAATTAGGTTTCTACATTACTTCGTTTTAAAGTTATGAGCTATTTTGTAACCCTGATTTCAAACAACATGAAGTCTTGCTGTATTCTGACTACTGCAGTTAGCTCCAGCCTTTAAACTGCCCCAGAGAACAAAGGGCCAACTTTCTATGCATGGCATAGAATGCTGAGCTTGAGCTCGGTTGAGGTCTATGTCTGTTTCCCTTTGAAACTCAACCGTCAGATTCTTTACTCCGCCTCACTGAACAGTTGCTCCGGAGATTTCTCCTTCAGCTCGGTTCGAAAGTCGGTTAAAGTGTTGGTTAAGTTGTTGGTTTTAAATCAAATTTTTTTCCGCATAGTCGGTTCAGTCTCTGTCTGCAGTACCGTGAGTACTAGATAGGTTTTGTCTGATTGTCTGTGTGGAAATTGTAAAGTGATTAGATTGGTTCGGCTGAACCAATCACTTGTAGTGAATTCTTGTATTTTGCTTTAGTGTGTGGTTATCGGTCCTTATCAGTTCTAAAAAAAAACAAAACATGTTTTGAACTGTTTTTTTCCAATACCCGTGACACGGTTTGGAACCGATAAGGGAGTCTTACCTGGCAGTTGCCATAAAAAGGGTAAGTTGGTTAGGCTGGCCATGTCTGAGAAACCCAAGAAAAAAAATGGGCCCACTGGGTTTCAACACTGCAGTGAGTGTGGGGAGGTCTTTGCTAAGGTCGATCCCCACACCACCTGTGTTTATTGTCTGGGGTTTGAACACCTCGATACAGAATGCCAAATTTGTAAAAACTTTCCTAAATCTACCCTTGAAAAGAGATTAGGTAGACTGAGGGAAAAGGAGGCCAAGAAACCCACTGACCCGGATGGCCAGCCCGGTTCGGTTCCGACCGAACCAGAAGGAGTGCCCTCTGACCAGGGCAATACTTCTTTGGGCAAGTAGAGAGCCGATCCTGAGGGGTTGGTTCATACAAAATGAAAACGCAAAGAAAAATCAACTGGTTCGGATCTAGAGGTTCATGTTCCGACAGCCGAGGAAATAGCCAGAGCGATTCGGATTGTGGAATCGCTTCGCTCGGTTCCGACCGATCCGGCACCTTTTGGCAGGGGTTCGGTTCGGTCGGTTCCCCCAGTTCAAGATTATACCCCTGAAGATTTTTATGAACCGGAGTTGAGGAGGAGGGGGAGTTTGAAGATGATGGTGAAAGTCTGGATGTGCCTGTGGAACCGGACATCTCCCCAGACAGACCTTCTGGTGTATCCCCTCCTAGGCTTTCTGAGTCCCCGTCCCACTTTCTGTTTTACAGAAAAGTGGCTGAAACCCTCCAGCTTTCTATGGAAGAGGCAATGGAGGATCAAGAGGAGCCCGATTATGTGGAAATGATGGACATCTCAGAGTCCAGGAGACTGTCTATTCCCCTTCACAAATCTTTTGGGAAGCAGACACAAAAATCCTAAAGTCTCCCAATTCTGTACCTCCTGTTGACAGAAGGATGGACAAGAGGTATACACTATCAGGCTCAGATATGGAGTTTTTATACCTACAATGCAGCCATGTTGGGGTAGTGCAGGCTGCTGCCTGTGACAAGGCAAACATTCCCTTGGCTTCACCCCCCAGACAAAGACTCCAGGAAGATGGATGCTATGGCAAAGAAGCAGTACATGGCATCTTCCTTGGGACTCAGGCAGGCGAACTACATGGCCTATATAGCCAGGTACCAGAAGTCCAGGTGGGACACTGTACTGGCACTGGCTAAACAGGGTACCCCCAGCTGGCCAAGGAGCTGGAGGAGGTGGCTGCTGCTGGGATTGAGGCATCAAAGGTACAATTTCATGCAGCTGTGGACTCCAATGATGTGTCATCAAGAGTCATGGCTACATCTGTGGCTCTTCGGAGGATGGCTTGGCTCAGATGTACTAGCCTCTCACAGGACACCCAGGCTAAGGCCATGCATTTTCCTGTGGTGGGTAATTCTCCGTTTGGGGAGCAGACAGAGAATTACATGAAGAAAATGGACAAGTACAGGACCACTTATAGGAGTGCTCAGGCCAAGGAGAGGCAAGCAGCTCCTCAAAGGCTGCAATCTAGGGGCAGGGGAAGGCTTTTTCATAGGCCTTTTTACCAAGCACAGGCCTGTTCTCCCTTTTCACCGAGCGGGTTCTTCAGAGGGAGAGGGAAAGGCAGAAGGGGGATGAGCAGGGCTGCATCCACTCCTCAGCCTAAGGCCACTGCCAAGCAGACACCCTGATGGGTCTGCCCGGGTCGACTCTCCTATTCCTGTAGGGGGCAGGCTGGCTTACTATGTCCAGGACTGGATGTCTATTACATCAGACAAGTGGGTCCCGGAAGTACTAAGCCAGGGACTGGTTCTCAGCTTCAAAAAATTTCCAAAGATGAGAACCAGATCTTTTCCACCTACAGGTCTCTTCGAGACCCTTGCCCTGGAGGAAGAGGTTTCATCTCTTCTGGCCTTAAGAGCCACAGAGAGAGTTCCTACCCTACACTGGGGAAAAGGTCTGTACTCCAGATACTTCCTTACCCCAAAAAAGACAGGGGAGTGGCGATCCATCCTAGATCTAAGATACCAGAACAAACATCTTTTAAAACCAAAGTTCAAGATGGTGACTCTGGGAATAATTCTTCCCTCTCTAAGGCCAGGGGACTGGCTAGTCTCACTGGACCTCAAAGATGCCTACTTTTGCATTCCCATCAGGTGCTCTCACAGGAAGTACCTCAGGTTCAAGTTGCCCTCAGGCCATTATCAGTTCAAAGCAATGCCCTTTGGCCTAACATCAGCTCCAAGGATCTTCAAAAAGTGCCTGGCAGTAGTTGTTGCCTTTCTAAGAAGGCAAAAGATTTCAATTTTTCCATATCTGGACGACTGGCTCATAGTGGGTCAGTCTCCAGACCAAGTCAAGTCAGACCTGCAAGTGACTCAGCAAGTGCTCACTTCTCTGGGTTTCTTCTCAACCTCCCAAATCAGTTCAGCAACCAGTTTAACTCTTACCTTTATAGGGGCAGAGCTGGATACTGTCAAAGCAAGAGCCTTTCTTCCCCTGGAAAGGGCAAGAGTTCTTATAGAACTGGCTTCGTCCTTCAGGTGTCCTGACCAGCAAGGCACTTTCTTCAGCTCTTGGGCCACATGGCAGCTTCTACAGCAGTGGTCCAAGGGACAAGACTTCAGATGAGGGACATTCAGTTCCATCTGAGGGCCTTTTGGTCCAAAAGGAAGGGCCCTCTTACCAAACCGATCCCAGTGACTCTGACACTGATCCAAACTCTTCACTGGTGGCAGGATCAGGACAATTTAAGGCAAGGGGTCCCTTTTGTCACTCAGTCTCATTTGGTGGGCCTTACCACTGATGCTTCTCTTTTGGGGTGGGGAGCTCTTCTGGGGGATCTCACAGCCCAAGGACTGTGGTCCCCTCAGGAGTCCCTCCTTCATATCAATCTCCTGGAACTCAGGGCAGTTTTTCTGGCCTTGCAAGCCTTCTCTCAGTTGGTAAAGAACAAGGTGGTTCAGGTCAGAACAGACAACACCACCACCATGTGGTACATCAACAAGGAGGGAGGCACTCTGTCTACGGCCCAGTGCACGGAAGCCATGAAATTGTGGTCCCTGGCTTATTCCCTGCAGACCTCTCTGATAGCAGTCCACCTTCCAGGAAAGGACAATGTGCTAGCAGATGCACTGAGCAGGATCTCCCAGGGCCATCACGAATGGTCCCTGGACCCTCTAGTTTTGAAAGTGTTTTTTTCAAGGTGGGGCACTCCAGAGATATATCTCTTTGCAGCCCCAGACAATCACCAACTTCCTCTGTTTTGTTGCAGACCCCCAGTCTTGGGTTCAGTCCCTCTGGATGCTCTGATTTTGAACTGGGAAGATAAATCTCTGTATGTCTTCCCTCCCTTTCCTCTACTATTCAAAGTCCTAGTCAAGATAAGGTCACAACTTTGCAAAGTGATTCTGATTGCTCCAGACTGGGCCAGACAGCCTTGGTACCCCCTGTTGCTGTCTCTAACAGTCCATCTTCCCCTGTCTCTTCCCAGGAATTACAACCTGTTAACCTCCTACCAGTGGAGGATTTGGTACCCCAATCTTTGGTCTCTCAATCTCAAGGCATGGCTCTTGAAGAGTTAGAGTATGCAGACTTGCATCTGTCTCAGGGGGTTCTGGATATTCTCAAAGCTTCTCGAAAGCCTTCCACCAGCAAGACTTGTAACTCTAAATGGAAAAGATTCAGCATTTGGTGTTCCAAGAAGCACATTCCTCCAGACACTACTGAACAGCCTGAACTGTCTACAGTTCTGGATTATATGGTCCATCTTAATGGCCTAGGGCTTAGACCAGCTATTCTCAAGGTACACTTGTCAGCTGTGTCTGCTTTTTTGTCAGTGGAAAAGTCTTCCTCACTATCATCTCATCCTATGTTCTGTAAATTTTTCAAGGGATTGCTTCATACCAGTCCTCCCTTTAGGGATCCTGCCTCTGCCTGGGACTTACATATTTGCATTGCTTAACTTATGCAACCTTCTTTTGAGCCTATGTCCTCAGCAGAGAGCAGAGCTTAAGTACTTGACTTGGAAAACTGTGTTTTTGGTAGCCATTACCTCTGCCAGATGTATCAGTGAACTGCAAGTCCTGTCAGTGGAACCTGATTTTATCTCCTTTCATAGAGAGAAAGTGGTCCTTAGAACCAATAGAAGGTTCTTGCCTAAAGTGGTTTCAGACTTCCACTTGAATCAGTCCATGTCTCTCCCTGTCTTCTTCACTGATTATGCTTCCTCAGGAGAGAGGAGGCTGCACAGTTTGGATGTTAAAAGAGCTCTCAGCTACTACATAGAGCGTACCAAGGCTCACAGGTTTGATTCCCTCCAGTTATTCCTCACTTATGGGGAAGTGGAAAAGGGCAAACCTGCCACCAAGAGAACTATTGCCAGGTGAATTGTGTCTTGTATACAATTCTGCTATGAGAAACTAGGAAAGATTCCACCCTCAGGCCTGAGGGCTCACTCTACAAGAGGTACAGCTGCTTCTCTGGCTGCTGCCAGGGATATCCCTCTCTTAGAATTTTGTCAAGCAGCCACCTGAAAAACAGTCCATACCTTTACCAAGTATTACTCTCTGGATATCCAGGCTAGGAGTGATGCTCGGTTTGGCACAGCAGTACTTCACAGCCTATTCCCAAAGTAGGTTCTGTCCCTCCTCCATGGAGGTACTGCTTGGTAGTCTGCAACAGTCAGAATACAGCAAGACTTCATGTTTGAAGAAAAAATTACTCACCTTAGTAATTATGTTTCTTCTAATGGAGTCTTGCTGTATTCTGACCTCCCTCCCTGCCTCCCCTCTCAGAACCTGTTTTTGGGAAGTGGGTGGGCAGGTGCAGTGTTGCTCCCCAGAGGTGCCTATTACACATCCTCCCCTTTTTGTTTGGGTGTTTTTTGTTGTTATTGTTATCCCTTATTGGGATGGGTTTTTGGTTTTGGGTTTCCTGACTTGAGTCTTTTTGGGAATCCAAAACTCCTTGTTGCCAGTTGGGTAGTAAAAATTTTACAATTTCCACATAGGATAGTTAGTGAGTTTTTGCTCGTAAGAATCTGACGGTTGAGTTTCAAAGGGAAACAGACAGAGACCTCAACCGAGCTCAAGCTCAGCATTCTATGCCATGCATAGAAAGTTGGCTCTTTGTTCTCCGGGGCAGTTTAAAGGCTGGAGCTAGCTGCAATAGTCAGAATACAGCAAGACTCCATTAGAAGAAACATAATTACTAAGGTGAGTAATTTTTTTCTTCATTACCTATTCAAAAAAGTCAGTTTCAGTGAAGAGCCACTGATGATATCATCTCCTGAACTCACACTCTAGTCCTCCCTGTCAACCTTATAGGACATGCTTCTCCAAAGTTAAAGAAACTGTAGCTATAGTAATCCTTTAAAAAAAAGGACACAGGATTGGCTGCAGTGCTTGCATTTCCAGAATGTTCAGATGCATGGCACTGTACTGCAGAAGGTGGTTTTGGAATGCAGCACTGAACCAAGGCATAGAATGTCAAGGTGGTACACAATTTTAAAATGTTGGGGGGTAGACAAGCGATCTCAGAATGTGACCGGGATGTGTCATCTCAAAATGTGGTGGGACAATCAGTCTTGGAATGCGACAGGGACACACATCGAGGAATCTGGTGGGGACTGGCAATTTCGGAATATAGTGAGAATGCACACTTTCGGAATGTGACAGGACACAGCATTTATTCTGAAATTGCTTGTCCCTGCCACATTCCAGAATTGTACGCACCTACCATATTTCAAAATTGTGCATCACACCCCCACTACATTCCAACATTATGCGTCCCAGCCAGATTCTAAAATGATGCATTCCTGCCGCATTCTGAAATTGCACATTCTTTCCCATTTCCAAACTGCACATCCCTGCCACATTCTGAAATGATGCATCCCCGCCAAATTCCAAAAATTGCACATCCCCGCCAAGTTGTGTTTCAGTGCCACTTTGCAAAATTGCCACTGCCATGTTCCTAAATTGTGCATCACCATTGCATTCCGAAACTGTGCATCACCGCCACATTTCTAAATTGTGCATCAGTGTGCGTCACCGCTGCATTCAAAAATTGTGCATCACTGCCGCATTCCAAAATTGTGCATCACCACCATATTCCGAAACTGTGCATCACTGCCACATTCCAAAACTATACGCCACATTTCGAAATTGTGCATCACCGCCGCATTCTGAAATTCTGTGTCACTGCCACATTCCAAAACTGTGCATCACTGCCACATTCTGAATCTGTGTGTCACTACCGTATTCCAAAATTATGCATCACCGCCATACCCTGAAACTGTGGGTCACCGCGGCATTCAGAAACTGTGCGTCACCGCTGCATTCCAAAACTGTGCATCACCACCACATTCTAAACCTGTGTGTCACCACCGCATTCTGAAACTGTGCGTCACTACCGCATTCCAAAATTGTGCTTCACCGCCACATTCCGAAATTGCGCATTACTGCTTCTTTTTGAAATTGTGCATCACTGCTGCATTCCAAACCTGTACATAACCATCGCATTCCAAAATTGTGCGTCACCTTTGCATTCTGAAATTGTGTGTCACCAACACATTCCAAAATTGTGCATCACCACCACATTCTGAAATTGTGCATCACTGCCACATTCTGAAATTGTGTCACAGCCACATTCCAAAATTGTGCGTCACTGCCACATTCCAAAATTGTGCGTCACTGCCACATTCTGAAATTATGTGTTCCAGCTACTTTCTGAAACAGTGTTATTGCTGCATTCCACAATTGCAATCTGGAGACATTTTGAAATTTCATACCTGCAGTATTTTAAAAATGGCACACAATGTTGTCTTCTAAAGCCATGTTTGCCACTGCATTCCATCCCCCCATCACATTCTGAAGTATTGTACCTTGCATCTACACATTACGGAAGTGCATGTGCTGCCCCCCGTGTTAGTTTTCCTTTTTCAGATGTTTACTACACCTGTAGTTTTAAGTAACATAGGAGAAATAAGTCATATAAGACAGCTTGCAGGGAGGACTAGGTTGTGAGTTCAGGAGATGACATCATCAGCAGCTGTTCACTGAAACTGGCTTTTCTGAAAAGGCAGTGAATTAAGGGTTACAAAATGACTTGTAACTTTTAAGTGAAGTAACTTACAGATCTGATTTTTGGCATGGGGCTGAGTGAGGATATGCTGATCCAAATTCTGAATTTATGATGCCAAAAACTTTGGCCTCAGTCCCTCTTTAATGGAATTTTAGCTGTGATCACATTCACAAATGACTTATTTTTTTCAATTCTTGTGCTTATTGCAGTTCACATTTCAAATGTAAAGGTGTAGTGCACTTTCATATCTTATAAATGTTGTTTCCTTGTCAACAGATAACTCTTTTTGTGTGGGTGTTGGGAATATATGTGTTTGCTTTAGTTTATTTTTACCGTTCACACCTGCCCCTGTTACTAGCTGGGGGGTCTCCATTTTCTGGTTGTTGAAATCTCATTGTGCTCGAGAGTTGCATTAGCATATGAGAACATGATGTGTCAGCACCCTTTAGACTCCACAGTATGCCTGTCTGCTTACTTAGAATTCAACAAAAAAAGTTACAGCATGGTGTGAAATACCACATTTACCTTCAATTAGCTTTACAAACTGTCTTAGATGTAATGCAAGTTTTTTTCCCCTTTAAACTGTATTGTCTGGGTGCTTCCAGAGAGTTTTTTTCAGATTATATGTACTTTCAGCACAGGGATAAACAGTGTAAATGGGTGCTGTGGCATCCTGTTCTCATATGCTAATACAGCTCTCCGGGACAAGGAAACATAGAAACATAGACATTGACAGCAGATAAGGACTTCAAGGCTCATCCAGTCTGTCCATTTCTTTTTCTAACCGTATAAATGTGCCATCGGCCTTTGTTCTGTCAATGGCCTATCTATCCATACTCATCTGTATTGCTCCCTTATGCCTATCCCATGCCTGTTTGAAGCCCTGCACTGTATTCATATCCACCACTTCCTGAGGTAGGCCGTTCCATGCATCCACCACCCTTTCTGTGAAAAAGAACTTCCTCACATTACCCCTTAATCGGCCTCCCTTTAATCTCTTGCTGTATCCTCTTGTCCTGCTATTTTTCTTATATTGAAACATGTCAGACTCTTTCACCTTGTTAATGCCCTTAAGGTGTTTGAATGTTTTGATCGTATCACCTCTCTCCCTCCTTTGTTCTAGGGTATACACATTGAGCTCCGTTAATCTGTCCTCATATGTTTTGTGATGCAGTCTCTGCACCATTTTGGTTGCCCTTTTTTGGACTGCCTCAATTTGGTTAATGTCCTTGTGAAAGTGTGGCCTCCAGTACTGCACACAGTACTCCAGATCGAGCCTAACCAGCGTCTTGTACAGAGGGATTATTACCTCCCTCTTCCGACTTGTGATACCCCTGCTAATACACCCTAACTTCCCCCTAGCCTAACATAATGCTTTAGTGGTCTGCTTGGATGTTTTCAGGTCATCGGTGATGATGATGCCCAAGTCTCTTTCTTCCCTTGCGACTGCCAGCAACTCCCCTCCCAGCCTATAGGTAGCTTCAGGGTTTCTCTTCCCTATGTGCATGATCTTGCACTTCTTTGCACTGAACCCCAGTTGCCACTCTTACAACCATTTTGCTAGTTTATCCAGATCTCTTTTCATTCTGCCCACCCCATCTAGATCATCTACTCTGTTGCAGATCTTGGTGTCATCTGCAAACAGACAAACCTTACCCTCCAGTCCATCTGCAATGTCATTAATGAAGATATTGAAGAGGACTGGCCCCAGGACTGATCCCTGAGGTACCCCACTTGTGACTTGCATCTCTTCTGACTGTATACCGTTTACCACCACTCTGTTTTCTGCCCGTCAACCAGTTTGCCACCCAGTTGACCAACTTCTGACCCACCCCAAGCCTATCCAGCTTATTAATCAATCTTCTATGTGGAACAGTATCGAAAGCTTTGCTGAAGTCAAGGTAGATTTCAACAACCAGAAAATGCAGAGGCTGGACTGAACAGTGAAAACAAACTAAAGTAAACACAGTAACACACAAAGTGTTATCTGTTGACAAGGAAACAAATAACATTTACAAGATATGAGGGTGTACTACTCCCTTAAGTAATTAGTGCTGAATATGCTGAACATTTACCACAGGTGAAGCTCTCACATATATCGTAAGATGAGGTAAGAGTGTACATAAGGCACTGACTGCATTTTATAACTGATGCGTCTTTATTGAGCAGTCCCATATCATCTCCTGTGGGGTCCATATTGAGAGTAATGAACAAAACATTAATGTAAGACAAAAATAAGGACTTGCCCTAGTTTAGGAAAAGAGTGGAAACATCAGGTTTTTAGATGGGTGGATGGGAACTGCCACTGGGTGGGACTTAGGGTTTAGCAACCCTCACAAAAAGCTAAGTTTTGGACAAAATCCCCCTGCTCTTGCTGTAATACAACTGTACAGAGCTTGCTAGGTGTTTAGAAGAGTATATTGCTCTGTCTGGAAGCTGCATTTTTACTTTTGAAAAAATTGCTATGGGTAGCTCAGAGGCAGGTCCTCCACCTTCCTAGGTTGCACTGATGTCCCAGCAAAATACCCGTGAGAGACAGTAGAAAGAGAGAGACGGACATATATACACACACACCCTTTTTTTATATTTTCAATATATTTTAAGAGAAGCTAAAACACAGGCTAAAAGTGGCAGCCATAGTACTGCCCTCACACCCCCAGAACATTAGAACTGGTGTGTAATGAGGCAGGAGGGACTTGCCACAAGTGGATACACTTCTCCCAGAGAGTGGTGAACCTGGAGAACAGCCTACCAGTGGAGACACTAGACAAGAAGACAGTACAGACCTTTTTGTTTACCTAGGAATCACAGGGTACCCTGGGTACCTGGGTAGTAGGGGACCCCTCTAAATTAGTACATGTCTGCACAGCATACTGTACTTATAGATCACTGCTTATGAAGCTTGGGGCACATGATGGATATAAAGTCCCTTCTGACCTTAAATTGCTACGTAGGTTTCTACGTTAGTCTCCGTCATCTTGTCTACACTAGCAACAGATCTATGAAACAGGAAGAATGGCAATATGCTGTGTGGGTGAATTTTACTGATAGTTCGAAGCAATGCTAGAAAATCAAAGCTCAGAATGCATGACAGTGAAAGAAATACTCATCAGAGCCTGTAGTGCACCCCAAGGATATGGTTACACTCAGTAGCTCCCCAGAGAAGCCTGCAGTGTCTGCCTATTCAACTCTGACCATCCCTGTGGGGCCCTGCAAACTCTGACATACCCAACTCCACATCACTGTTCTAGTGACTCTGTCCACCTATTACTGGTATGCTCATCTCCTCCCACCTGCCACTGCCACATCCATATTCTTCCACCCTTAGCCCCGCCCATGTCTGTGCACTCACTACTAGCACACTCATCTCGGTCCACTCCATGCTAGTTTGCCACACCCATCTTCACCTACCTTTCTATGGCATGCTTACCTCAGTCCACCTTTCACTGCCTACTATCTCATTCATCTCTATTCAACCTTCTGTGGCCCAAGTATCACAAGCAGCCTGTCTTCAGCCACCATTCTCCATCCCCAACAATCTCCTCCCACTCTTGCGGCATGCACATCACCAGCAACCCATCTCTGTCCAACTTTCATTGCCCCAACCACCTCTCCCAGGCTTCCCTGGCCCGTCTATCTTCAGACATCCATTTTTATTCGCCCAACAGGCAGATATGCACAACACTTACCTTCTGATTTGTCAGATCTTCCGAAGTCAGTTTCTCAGGGCTTGTCTCAATCATTTTAACTTTTCCTGTCAGGTTATTGGCTGCTAAAACCTTAAAAAAAGAAAAAGAGAGGAAGAGATCTCAACTTCATACCAAGTAATCCCAGGGCACTTAGCAGATGGATCTGGAAGCAATATCTGTTCACTTCCTTTATCTCCTGGACATACTTTGTTTTTTTATAATGATCACCTCACCTCTAACTGGGAGCTTTACTGTCATCACAACCCTACAGTGGCAGCTCATGGCAGAGGTGACACGATTAAAGCACTAGCTGCACTGTAGGCTCTGACCTCTTCAGTGTTCACTCCTCACTGCCTGTTGCAGAATGGGATTTCAGACATTCCCCCACATCTCTATGTTGGCTGTTATACTAGAGCTGGCACCAATTCAACTGGCAACAGCAGGCGCTCTTCATGTACTATGTTACCTCTCCTCACCCTGCCATCAGCCTCAGAGATATACCCCGTAAATACAGGTTACTCACCTGTAACAGGAGTTCTAGGAGTGGTATATGTTGTTCATCCACACTGTCTGGCAGGTTCCTTGCCGCTTTAAATCTTGCCGGAAGGTCTTCAAGCTGGCTCCTCCCACCCACCCGGGTGGTAAAACCCTTGGCTCCGCCCCATGACACCAGATCTAGCCCTCTGGAAGCCAGGCTGCACGTCGAAGCCGGGGAGGTCGGGTGGGTCGTATGGATGAACAACATATACCACTCCTAGAACTCCTATTACAGGCAAGTAACCTGCATTTCTAGGGACGTGGATATGTTGTTCAATCCACACTGCCTGGCAGACTCCTAGCAGATCTCCGGGAGGGGGGAGGCAAGGCACGCACCCCCTACTTACGGAATAAGGACTGGAGAACAGAGGTCCCAAAATCACCATCCTGGCGTGACTCAAGGTCAATGTGGTAATGGGAAATGAAGGTGTGTGCTGACTTCCAGGTAGCAGCCCTGCAGATTTCCTGGATAGGGACGTCCCTAGAAGCAGCCACCGAAGCAGCGGTATGGCGGGTAGAATGAACTCTTATCCCTTTGGGAGGCTCCATGCCCGCCAACCTATAGCAGAGATCTATGCAGGAGGTGACCCACCTGCCTATCGTCTGCTTGGCTGCAGGTCTGCCAGGTGCGGCTTCAGTGTAGGTGACAAACAGCTGGCGAACCTCTCCCCGAACTTCAGCCGTTCGCTCTTTATAATAAGAGAGCGCTCTTCTAGGGTCCAAAGTATGGAGCCTACATTCGGCCTCTGAGGTGTGATTGGTGTAGAACACCGGCAGAGTCAACACCTGGTTAAGGTGAAACTCCGACACCACCTTCAGAAGGAATTTCGGGTGGGGGCGCAGGACAACATTGTCCCTGTGGAAGACCAGATAAGGAGACTCGATGGAAAGCGCCTGGAGCTCTCCCATCCTTCTGGCTGACATAGTAGCCACCAAGAAGGCAGTCTTCCACGACAGGTGGGAGATATTGCACCTGTGCATCGGTTCAAATGGCTTGCCCATGAGCTTAGCCAATACCAGCAGTAGATCCCACAGAGGTGGAGGCTCTCGCACCAGAGGGGATATGTGATCAAGGCCTTTGAAAAAGCACCAGACCAAATTCTCCTGTACCACAGACTGCTTGCCGGCACGCGCCCAGTAAGCAGAGATGGCTGCCAGGTGCACCTTAAGGGTCGTCGACCGAAGTCCTAGCTGAGAAAGGAGCCACAGGTAGTCCAGAATGCTAGTCAAGGAACAGGAAGAAGGGTCCAACCCCTTGTCCTGACACCAAATGGAGAATCTCTTCCATTTGAAGGCGTAGCATTTTCTGGACGACTCCTTACGGGACGCCTCAACGACGTTGAGGACCTCATCGGAAAGACCCAAAGCCTGGAATTCTAGCCGTTCAGGAACCAGGCCGTCAGGTGCAGTGATTGAAGGTCTGGATGGAGAACCTTCTCCTTGTTGACTGAGATCAGGTCCAGGCGGGCTGGAAGCCGCCTTGGGAGCCTGGAGCGGAGGCTGAGGAGATCTGGGTACCAGAACTGGCGGGGCCAGTCTGGGGCTACCAGAATCACCTGCGCCTTGTCCCGCTTTGCCTTGAGAAGCACCTTGTGGATCAGGGAAAATGGAGGGAAGGCATAGAAGAGGCTCGGGGTCCACGGCCTCGAGAAAGCATACCCCTGCAGCGAGCCCTGCAGAGGGGGGTGGGCATGAAACAGCCTCAGTTTCACAGTCTCCTTGGAGGCGAACAGGTCCACCTGAGGGGTGCCTCAATGGGAGAACAGATCTTGTACTACCTCTGGCAGGAGAGACCACTCATGAGATGAAGCAACTATCCAGCTGAGGGCATCAGCCAGACTGTTGGAGGCTCCTGCCACATGGATGGCTAGGAGATCCGCCTCAAGGCTGATCACGAGGGACCAAGTGCGGAGAGCCTCCTTGCACAGAGGCAAGGAGTGCATCCTGCCCTGTCAGTTGAGGTAGTACATGGTCGTGGTGTTGTCCATCTGGACCTGAACCACTTGACCCTGTACAAATGGAGCGAAGTCGGTGAGGGCTAGATGCACCGCTCGGAGCTCCAGCAGGTTGATGTGGCATCAAGACTCCTGAGGGGACCAAAGTCCGTGGGTTCTAAGCTCCCCCAGATGGGCACCCCAACCCATCAGAGAGGCGTCGGTCATCAGAGTGACCGTCGGCTCAGGGCGGACAAACGGGATACCCTCCTGCAGATGAGCTGGAACGAGCCACCACTGTAGGCGATCCCACATCTCCTGGGTCACTGTCACTGGCTGGTCCAGGGGACCGGAGCACTGTGACCATTGGCGGGCCAGCCCCCATTGCAGGGGATGCATATGCCAGCGGGCCCAACGGACCACGCTGGTGCAGGCTCCCATGAGGCCCAGAAGGTGCAGGAAGTCCCGGGCAGGGCGCAATTGCCCAACCAGAAATGACTGGGCAAAGGAGGAAAGGACCTCAGCCCTGTCCGCCGGGAGCCGGGCTCTGGCTGGAAGACAGTCGAGCTCTGCCCCGATGAACTGAATCACCTGCGATGGCACGAGTTCTGACTTGACCTTGTTGATGAGGAGGTCAATCTGAGAGCAGACCTGGAGGGCCAGATCCCTGGACTGCTCCACCTCCAACCTGGAGGGGGCTGCAATCAGCCAGTCATCCAGGTAAGGGTACATCTGGACCCCTCAGCGCAGCAGGAATGCTGTCACCACTGCCATGCATTTGGTGAAGACCCTGGGAGCTGGAGAGAGGCCGAAGGGCATGGCCCGGAACTCATAAAGATACCCCTCTTCTCGGAAGCGAAGGAATCGCTGATGAGACAGATGGATTGGGATGTGAAAGAACACGTCCTGAAGGTCCAGAGAACAAAACCACACGCCTAGTTCCAAGGATAGAATGATCTGAGCCAGAGTGACCATCCTGAAGGTGCGCTGCCTTAGGAACTTGTGCAGGTCAAGAATGGGGCACCAGTCCCCTGTCCGTTTTGAGACCAGGAAGTACGTGGACACAAACCCTGGGTCTGGAGGGGGGTCCGCCACCTCACTCAACACCTCCTTCTGGAGGAGCAGAACAATGTCGGCTCGGTGGAACCTGTTGCCCCCCATGGGGCGATGGCTCAATAGGGAGGGAACTGCTGAATTCCAGAGGCAGACCCCTGCTGACCACTACTAGCACCCAGCGGTCCATGGCGATAGCGGACCAGGCAGAAAAGAAGTGGCGGAGCCATCCCCCCATGGGGGGAACCCGGGGAGGAGTGACGAGATTGGGAGCGACACTCCTCAACTCGTCACTGGGCAGACTTGGAGGAAGGGCCCTCTAAGGGACCTCCTGGACCCTTGCCTCCAGGCTTCCTACTGGAGGAAGGGGCAGACTTGGCCTTAGGGTGCCAAGTGCGTGCCTGCTGGCCCTGGTGCTGGTGCCGCAGGGGCGGAAGGGCGAAAGGGCTTACGCTGCTGCTGGCGGCCTTTGTCCTTCTGGGCAGATGTGACCGAGTCCAAGGTGGCATTGGACTTCTCGATCCTCTGGAGATGGCCTTCCACCCCGGGGCCCAAACAAGTTGGTGCCCAGGAAGGGAACGTCTGCCAGCTTGTGCTGGGTGTCCGCCATGAAGGTGGAGATCCGCAGCCAAGCTCTTCGGTGCATAACCACTGCGGCCGCTACTGATCGGGCACAAAAATCACCTATGTCCAATGAAGTTTGGAGCTGCTGTTTCGCCACCACCCTTCCCTGATCCCAGACCTGCTTGACCGTCATCTGAAGGTCAGCCGGGAGATGAGGAATCACCTCATCCAGGGAACCCATAACGGCGTATGAGAAATGTGCCATCAGAACGGCCAAGCTAGCCTGACGAAGGCCTAGGGAGGAGGCAGCGTAAACCTTCCGCCCCGCGTAATCCAGCTTCTTGGATTCCTTATCAGGTGGTTTGTCCATGTCCCGAGCGTTCCCGGAGCGCCGGAAAATGCTATCGGT
This sequence comes from Neoceratodus forsteri, assembly GCA_016271365.2. NCBI lineage: Eukaryota > Metazoa > Chordata > Ceratodontiformes > Ceratodontidae > Neoceratodus > Neoceratodus forsteri. The sequence goes on along the minus strand of CM028130.1, from coordinate 1,054,402,922 downwards.
CACTAACCCCTCTGCAGAGGGGTGCTCTGAGAAACCGGAGAGTGAGTCCGTGAGGATTGCGTACTTTTGAGCCATCCTGGCCGAAGGCACGGTACAAGATGCTGGCCACTGCCATAACCCAGGCCGGGCCAATACCTACTTCGCCACAGGAAAGGCCTCCATGGAGAATCCTCGGTTCAGTATCTCCGTGAGGATATTAGCCTGCTTTGAACGGGCTCAACTGCATCCGGTGGACTCCGAGATAAACCGAAGCAAACCAAAAATGAGGATGGGCTCTCGTCCACTGACTGGCCCCCCGCAGACTCCAGGTCAAGCGGCCTGGAGAACAGGGAGGAGTTGTCATCAGACTCCAAGGAGTCTGCAAACAGCTGCCGGACGCCTGAGCCACCCTCCACCTGCCGAGGTTGATCGGGAGTGAGGGTTACCGACAACCTGTGGGGCAAGCCCTGACCTGACCGAGAATCCTTGGTCGGGGCCCCAGTCTTCGGTTGTGGAGGCGGAGGTTCCACCACAATGGGCGAAACAGCCGGCTTCAGCTGAACAACCGGTGCCGGGGTCGGCTCCTCGACCACTACGAGGGGTTGTTTCGGCCGCTCTGGTGACAGCCACTTAATGACCGGAGAAGGTGACGAAGTTGGCTTATTCCCGGACAGTAAGAGCTGCCGCCACATTAACTCCTTCTAGTGCTGACGCAACTTGCGCTGGAGCCTATCCTCCGAAGAGGACGATGAGGAAGAGCGGCGACGCCGCTTTCCATGGTGCCAAGATTGAGACCGTTGACACTGGCGGGATCGGCTGGACCTGGAAGAGGACCGAGACCTTCGGGGGTTCTGAGGGCGGGTCAGAGAGGGGACGGGGGGAACCCGCCCTCCATCGGTACAGGGATCCAACCGGACTCCAGCACAGGAGGCACAGGCAAGTCCTCGGTTTCGCTGGGACCGTGAAGTAGGGTTGTTGGCTTCTCCAGTCGATAAACCATCCGCTGGGTTGAGAAAAATCTCAACTGTGTCGACAGATGTCTCAGCCGGCTGACCTGACGGGGGCACCGGGAAGCCAGCGGCCGCAGCCGCAACCTCGCCTGAAGTCGAGAGTCGACAGTCCGGAGAAGGGGATCTCTCCCACTCCCACGAACGTCGATGGTGGGACTTTTGAGTCATTCTTCTTGGACCAACTGGAATGTCCTGATGGCCCTTCTCCCTTGGTGGAGAGGGACTGGCAAAGCTCCTTAAACAAAGCCGTGTAGGAGAAGCCCAAGGAGAGCAGGATAAATGCCGCAGCCGAGGAGGAAGAAACCTGGGCTGCCTCCTCCTCGAGGGCGATCATCTGCTCCAACTGCTCCGTGGAGCCTGCGCCGCAGACACCGCCCAACGGGCCTCCTTAGGCTTGACCGGGGGATACGGTTTTTCAGCTCACCCAAGAAGAAGTCTGGCAGCGTGGTCCTCCAAGACCGAAGCTGAAAAGGACTTGCACAACTCGCAAGCCTGCGAGTCGTGACCAAGCCCCAGGCAGTAGAAGCACATGGAGTGCGGATCGGTCGGGGACATTTTCTGCCCACACGGGCAACGACGGAAGCCGGGAGTCGATTTGTCCATCGCAGCCATGAGGGAAGATGAAGACCGAAGTCTTGTAAATTTTAAAATAAGTTTCAGAAATTCCGAAAAGTGTGGATCCAGGCCTAAAACACAGAGCGCTAACGAGGGAACCTGAGCTTCCAAGCGGTAAGGAAAATCTGGAGTCATGGGGCGGAGCCGAGGGTTTTACCACCTGGGTGGGTGGGAGGAACCAGCTTGAAGACCTTCCGCAAGATTTAAAGTGGCAAGAACCTGCCAGACAGTGTGGATTGAACAACATATCCACGCCCCTAGAAAGTACAGTTACGTAAGAACTTACCATAACAGGAGATCTTCAGAACAGCTCTTGCAGCAGGTTACACCATTAGGACTGAAGCTGGCAGGCGAAGGACCTCACGGAAATTTTCTAGCTAGCAGTATTCAGCGGAACCGCCTCCACGCCAGGCACAGTACATAGGGGCGGTCCTCGACTTCCCAGTTCTCCCGCCGAGAGTCCCGCCGCTGGATGACATCAGAAGAGGAGACTGAGGATCCGCCATCAAATGGCAGTCAGAGATGCTGAAACACCTGATCCTAGGAGAAGGATGTTGAACTAGAATCTACCTCAGCGGGATGGTGGAGGGCACTGCTGCAAGGGCTGTTCGAAGATCTACTGTTGCAATAAGTTCTGGTAACTGTACTATCTTACTTTGAGAAACAGCTCTTGCAGCAGGTTACACCATTAGGACTGATTCCCAAGCGATAATGGAAATCCCACACCATTGGGAGGAAGGAAGGTAGAAATCCTTAATGAAACCAAAGCCTAGGACAGAAATCCTTGAAGGACTGCTAGACCAAAACCTGCTCTTCGCCTCGATGCAATATCAAGGCTATAATGCCTGATGAAAGTGTGCACGGAGCTCCAAGTAGCTGCAGCACAGATGGCCGAGGTGGACACATTCTTAAGGGCCGCAAAAGAGGTAGCCACCCCCTTGTGGAATGACCCTTAACCATGCCCAGTAAGGGTTTGCTGCGCTTCTGGTAACAGAATGTGATACACTGAATGAGCCACCTGGACAGCGACTGTTTGGAAACAGGAGCTCCCGTCATCCTGTGGGCAAGGGAGACAAAAAGCTGGTCCGATTTTTGGTGGTGTTTGGTTCTGGTCAGGTAGTATTGGAGACACCTATGCACATCTAAGGTGTGCAACAGGGCCTCTCCTCGATTTGAATAGTAAGGAAAGTACACTGGTAAATCGCTGTCCTGATTAAGGGTGAGAGCTGAGACCACCTTAGGCAGAAATCTGGGATTAGTCCGTAGGGATACCCTGTCTTGGTGAAAAAACAACTAAGGCTCTTTGCACATAAGAGCGTGGAGTTCAGAAATTCTTCTGGCTGACGTAACAGCAACTAAAAATAACATCTTCCAAGTAAGAAGACGTAGCTCGCAATCCGCGGCTGGTTCAAAGGGTAGCAGCGTGAGCTGCTCCAGGACAAAGGGTGGATCCCATGGCAGAATTGATCCCTAATCGGTGGTCTATGTGGAGAATATACCTCAGGAAGGCCGTGCTGTGTCCAACTGGGATATGGTGGCTCTCATAGGACAATGATAGGCTGATATGGCACAGAGGTGTACCTTGATCGAGGAGCAGGCCAGCCTGTCTGAAAAGAGACAGTAGGTAGTCCAAGACCCACTTTTCTGGACAGTCTAGAGGCGAAAACCCCCACGCTTGAGCCCACAGGCAAAACCGGTGCCATTTCATGGCAAAAGCAGCATGAGTGGCTGGTTTTCTCGCAGCCACCAGAACATCAGCTACCTCTTAGACCCTGTGTCTCAAAAATGGCTAGTGTCTCTAGGAGCCAAGTGTGCAGGCTCAAGGAACGAAGGTCCGGATGGACCAAGGAGCCCTCCTCCTGAGACAAAAAGTGAGAGCTGATTGGCAGAGGCACCGGAGGTTCCCGGGATAGCTGATGTAGTAGAGGGAACCAGATCTGCCTGGGCCAGAACGGCGCGATGAGTATCAGCGTCGCTTGCTCTCTGCGAAGTTTCAGAAGAACCCTCTAGATCAACGGAATGGGGGAAAGGCATAGAGGAATCTGCCCACCCAGGAAAGGGACCACTCGTCTCGCCAGAAAACACCAGGCCCTGAATCTAGCGAGCATAAATTGGGCAGTTTTGCGTTGGATGGGGACGCGAAAAGGTCTAACTCTGGTGTACCCCATCTGTGAAACAGATCCTCTGCTACCTCCTGGAGTAGTTTCCACTCATGGACTCTGGCCTGAGAGCGGCTCAGGCCGTCTGCAATGACGTTGTCCACTCCTGGGACATGAACAGCAATGAGGTTTGCGCCGTGTTGCAAAGCCCAATCCCACACCCTCATGGCCTCCCTGCAAAGTGGGTAGGAATGGGTGCCTCCTTGTTTGCTGAGGTAATACATCACCGCAGAACTGTCTGTTTGCAACAGAAGGGTACCTGGTGGAATCTCCGACTGGAAGGCCTGCAGGGCGTAAAGAACTGCTCTCATTTCCAGAATGTTTATGTGAAGATGGGTCTCTTGGACTGTCGACAGGCCCTGAGACCAGACACCTTTGAGGTGGGCTCCCCATCTGAGCCCTGAGGCATCTGTGGAGAGTGTCACAATCAGAGATGGCGCAATGAAGGGGACCCTGCCGATAGATTCTTCAGATCTAGCCACCATTGCCAATCCCCGACTACGGTCTTCGTAATCTGGATTTGAAGCTGCAGATGGTCTTGCTTTTGATCCCACTGGACCTGTAGAACATCCACTGGGGGACCCGCATGTGAGAAGAGCAAGCGGGACTGTTGCAATGGCCACAGCCATGTGTCCGAGCAGGAGAAGGACCAATCTGGCAGGAATGGTTCTTCACTTGAATGTCCCTGATGAGGGATCTGATGTGTTCCGCTCTGTCCTGGGGAAGAAAAGCTTTCCCTTGGACGGTGTCCAGAACTGCACCTATGAACTGCAGAGTCTGTGACGGAACCAGGCGTGACTTCTTTTGACTGATCATGATGCCCAGCATCTCGAACAGAGACTGAGTATAATGAATGGCTGACATCAAGGCCTCCTGAGAGGGTGCCATGAGAAGCCAGTCATCCAGGTAGGGGAACACGTAGTGGCCTTGTCTCCTCAGAGTCGCTGCTACCACTGCCATACACTTCGTGAATACCCGAGGTGCCGACGACAGTCCAAAGGGGAGGGCTTGGAACTGATAATGGTGGCCCTGGAACTCGAAGCGCAGAAACGTCCGGAGCGCTTGAGCAATGGGTATATACAGGTAAGCGTCTTGCATGTCCAAGGACGCTAGAAAGGCGCCCTGCTTGAGCATGGGAATCAGACCTGGGAGGGTCACCATGTGGAAGCGTTTGTACAGGACCAATTTGTTGAGGTTGCTGAGGTCCAGTATCGGACAGAGGTCCCCTGTTTTCTTGGGAACCAGAAAGATGTGAGAATAATACCCTCCATCCCTCTGGTTCCGTGGTACGTGCTCTATCGCTTCTTTTCCCAGGAGCGCGAGCACCTCCTGCTGTATGAGCAGGGTGTGCTGACCCGAGTAATGGGAAACAGGGGAGGTCTTGCTGGTGGGTGGTCGAGGAATTCTATAAAGTGACCTTTCTTGACCAATTGGAGAACCTACCGGTTGGTGGTAATCGACTGCCACCCTAAAAAGTGGCGAGCGATGCGACCCCCAACCTTTTGTGCCCGTTGATCCAGAGGAGGGGCGAGGGCCAGGAAGGAGTGATGCTGTGGCAGCACTGGTCCCTGCAGGCTGGGCCGGTTTAGTGTAGCGTTGGGCTCTGCCTGGGGACGACTTAGCCTGGGCTTTCTGCTGAAAGGTGCCCCTTTGTTGCTGGCTGCAACGCGGCTGCTGCCTTTGCTGCTGGCTGCAAAAGCGGCTCTGGTTCCTACGAAAGGAACCAGGCCTGGATCTATACAGACCTGACTGCCTTCCCAACATCCTGGAGTTTGGTGATAACCTTCTCCAAGGGTTCACCAAAGAGTACTTCGTCGGTGTAGGGGACGTCAAGAATGTTCTTCTGTACATCCAGGATGAAGCCAGAGACACAGAGGAAAGAGTGTTGCTGGAGACAGACGCCTGAAGCTGTAGCTCTGGCTGACGAGTCTGCAGAATCGTATGCGGTTCGTAGTACTTGGGTACCCACATCAGACCCTGTGTGCAGAAGGTTTAGGAGCTCCGCCTTCTGATCGCCATCCGGAAGCTGATCGACCAGGTCCTGGCCCTGTTCCCATAGGGCATTCTGAAACTGTACCATGTGGGTTAGGTAGTTCAGGGACCTGATGGAGCATGTAGCAGCCACATACATGCATCTCCCCAGGGCGTCCAATTGTTTGGATTCCTGGTCCGGTGGCTGTGTACTCATATGTTGCGGTCTTTGAGACAGGTCATGAGGTCAGAATGACCAGGAGTCTGCCAGAGGTTGTTGGAGCCAGGTACTGGTCCTCTCCGGGCCTTGTACGGGCGGTCAGCTTTCGCACCACAGGAGTAGAATGCGGACGCTCCATGCAGCCTGGTGAGCTCACTAAGGTGTTCACCAAGGGTGGCACTACACAGGCTTTGGGTCTTTCTGCCGAGATACACGCAGGTGCTGCGTCTTTCGGATAAGGTTCTCAGCGCCCGCCACATGTTGTCCTGATGTGCCTCATGATCTCAGAGAAAGAGGGATCGTCCGGAGGTGACCTGGGCAGGTCACGTGGGTCAGGTGATGGAATGCTGAGTGGAGAAGGAGATCTGGAGTAATCTGAAGTATCCGATCTGGAGTCCTCCCCTGAGAGAGTATACTGCCGACGTCTGCGTCGGTTGGGGCTGGGAGACCCTGATGGAGATCTTGAGGGAGGCCTTCTCCGATCCTTGGATCTACCCCTGGGAGATGGAGTCTGTTCCTTAGGGGTTGGTGGTCATCCTGCTGGCCCCTGTGGTGGAGGAGGGGGTGTAGGAGGTGAAGGAGGTTTTACAGGGACCACATCCTTTTGGATGGTGTCCCACCAGAAAGTAAAGAGGTCTTTTACTACTTGCAGGTTCATGTCCGACGACGGGCCTGGCGCTGGTGGTCTGTCGCTGGGTCCCCGGGTGTCTCTGGGTTGGGCAAAGATTCCCTCGGGAGCCCGGCATCCTCAGTGTCGCCCGCCTGGTCTTTGGGCAGCATCGTGTCCTCCTCTGTTGAGTCCCTGTGACCGGTGTCCACCGGTGACTGGGGGGCAGTCTTCGGCTCCGGTGAATACGAGGCCGATGTCAGTCACTTGGCCGACATCTTCGGGTCCGGAGAACACCCAGCTGGCGTCTGGTGCCTGGCTGGTGTCCGCCGCTCCGGCGAACGCCTGGCCGGCTTTGTATGCTTGGCCGACGTTGGGTCCAACATCCGCTTTAGGGACGTCAGGTCCTTAGTCTTCATGGGTGGTGGATCCGAACCTCTGGGAGACCGACCTGGAGTCAGGGTCCCGACGTCGGATCGATGAGGAAGACTTGTGGCATTCTGAAGACTTGGAGAAGGCCCGAGAGGGAGTAGAGGAAGCCGAGGGCCTTGAAGTCTTGATGGGCTGGAGAGTCGAAGAGCCGCCTGAAGCCTGGACTTTGACCGGAGGGGGCCAAGAACGAGCCCTGGAGGGAGAGCGGTCAGATTTGGTGGAGCCTGAGCTTTGGGAGTCTGAGGCCCAGTTCGGGGATCTGGACCTTACTTTCTCCTGGTGTTTCTCCCGGTGTTTGTGGGCCTTGGAAAAAGAATCGCCCCTGGAGGAAGGTTCTTGATCCATCCTATTAAGTCTTTCTTCGAGCAGGTAAGCCTGAAGTGCCTTCTGATGGCAGATCCTGGTGCGGCTGTTGAACCCATGGCAGAAAGTGCAGGCCTTGGTGTCGTGGTCCGGGCCAAAGCACCGCACACAGGAGGAATGAGGATCCTTAAAAGGGATCTGATTTCCGCAGGCACACTTGGAAAGGTGTCCCTCGACTTAAGGAGTTGGAGAGGACATCAGTTTGGAGAAACTCTTGAAGTTCTAAGTCGTCGTGCGCTAGGTAGAGACCGAAGCTCGCGAGTCGATGGCGGGAAAAGAACTGGGGATTCTGGGGGACTACCCCCTTATGTACTATGCCTGGCGTCAGGGTGGGACCAACGCTAGCGTCGAATACTGATAGCTAGAAAATTTCCGTGGATCCTGGTGCCTGACGGCCTAGTCCTAATGGTGTAACCTGGTGCAAGAGCCGTTTCTTGAAGTAAGATCCAGGAATATACCTGTTCAGGCAATTTTACACCATCATTCAGAAGGCGGGGGGGGGGGTTATGTCCCCATTTTTCTATTTCTCCCCCCTCCCCTGGTGAAGACGGTGCCTCTGTTGACCTCACCACCCATGCTGTGGCCCACAGCAAGAGCAAGCTCCTTGGCCCAGCCACAAGGGTTGCTGCTGCGGTGGAACCCACCGTCAGCCTTCCCTGGCCAAGATGCACTGCTGGGCAGCAGCTGTCTCAGTCATGGCCTGCCCCAAGTGCAACTTCCTGAGCTTGCTTCCAAAGCTGAGTAGTCAGTACGGCAGCTCCATGTGCCATTGCTGAGCCATCAGGGCAGCTTATAATTTTATTCTGACCAGTAAAGGCACACTAAGTTGTGGCAGTGTGTTTAAGTGCATCCTGGGGAGTGGTTTACATGGACCTGTTTTACTGACAAGTAGGGATGCTGGCCAGGACACAGGGAAAATCCCCAACTCTTACAATGTGTACAATGAAATCTTTAGCTTTCATCTGGACAGCCACTACAGATGGGCAGAATGTACTCTGGCTGAATGTTTCATCTGAAGGACAGCAATTCAACAGCGCAGCACCCCCTAGTGCTGCACTACAGGTTCAGTACTGGGTATTAGCCTAAGTTCCCAGTATGGGACTAGAACCCACAACCTTCCAATCATCCCACAGGGGAGCATGCAACCTGCTAAGTCACCTGCATTCAAATAAACTATCAATAGTTGATAAGCTGCTTAATTTTAGCTTTCTTTATGTAAAACATTTCCAGCAGTTCAGAGTTACTCCATAAAGACCTTGCTAATAATTCTAGTTGACCGTGAAGGGGCCAGCAACAGTCAGTCATCTGACTTTTTGGTCACGTGATTGTGAGATAGTGAAACATGGCTACTCTCAGCTACTGTTGAGCGGGGGTCCTCTCTCTCTCTGTGTTTGGAAACTAAAAACCCCAGTAGGTTTTAATAGTAAGTTCAATGTTTATTTTATTTTAGAATGTTGCTTTTAAAATATGCTTGTTGAGAAACAAAGATACAGCAAATTTTTACTACTCTGACAAACATGGCACAAAGTCGGGAACTTTGTGAGGCTGCACCAACTTCACCAGCCCAGTTTTTTTTTTTTAAACAAACAGCCCCAAATGGCTTAAATCTTGACCCTACCCACCATGCATTAAGTTCCTACCCTTTCACCCCTCAGATACTTTAAAAATTGTATCCCTTCCCACCACTGGTAGCACCCTCCTGCCCTGGCAAAGTTTGTTTGGTTTTCCTACCCCCCCATCCATGAGCCGTTCACTCACATCACCATCCACCTTTCTCCACCCCTTTCCCAGTGTCCCCCATAAGCATAATTATAATATCTGTTAACCCTCCCACCCTCTAGCACTCACCTCCCCCTCTCTCCTCCTCCATGCCCCAGAGATAAATATTTGTTTTCTGTTAAAAAAATAAAAGAAAACAGTCCCTTGTAGGAGTGAGACTAGCTCATTCTCATGTCAAAAGCTACTGTCAGAATGAAGGAATGATGACATCTAACCTACAGGAACATCTGACTGGATGGAGTGTTGACCAAGGGAGCTAGCAGCAAGTGCTGAAAATGACTCTCAAGGAGGTAAAAAGAACGTTTCCTGGGAAAATGGTCTCCTGAACAGAGAGTGGGTACCTCATAGAGGACTGAGGAAGGAGAACTTCTGCAGCTGATATTTCCCCAGGAATACAAAAAGCAGTTCCTGGCCCTAGCCCCATGACATCCCTTTTTGATGACACCTGGGTGTAAGATGTACAAAAAGGCCAGTTACAAACAATTTTTATTCACCCCGGATATTCAAAGATGTGGCCACTTACTGACAGCCCTGTCCACACTGCCAGTGGATGGGAAAGGTTGTAGGCAAGGCTAAAGCAGTTCTGACACCCTGCCTATAACTGATGAACCTTTTAAAAAGGTGGCGGTGGACACTGGGAGCCACTCAGCATCTCAAGTCGCACAGGCAAACAGTACATACTGATCATAGTAGACTGCACAATCAGGAACCCGGAGGCTGTTGCAATATCCTCCACATAGATGGGAAGAGTAGCTGATGCATTTCTGGGGATATTCAATTGAGTGGGATAGTCCCAGAAGATTGTATCAGACCAGGGCATCAGTTTTATGTCTACCCTTATGACCACTTTACTGGAGAAGACTGGAGGGTGGCAACTCACAGCCTCTCCATACTAACCAGAGATTAACGGCTGTCTAATAGTGAAGTTCCTACGGTGTGACCTGATGACTGAGATTCCCCCGAAGAAGATGTTATAGTTAACTCACATAATTTGAATGAATAAATAACCCGGTCAAGAGATCAAAGGTGCTAGAAACATAGACTTTGACGGCAGATAAGGACCGCTTGGCCCACCTAGTCTGCCCATTTCCCTACCTAGAGGATAAGCTACAGATCCTATTTAACCAACAGCCTATTTCTTCCTACCCCCCACAAAAATTTGGCTCAATGTTTCATCTGAAGGACAGCAATCCTTTAAAGAAGCAACAGCCCACTTGTGTTCCTCCAAGAAGATCGTCTTAGCAAGGAAAAACATCAAACTGGAGTAATCTGACTATTCACAAGTGGTGGCCGCTACGTTTTAAAATGGAAAAACAGGCACTGCTTTTCTTGTTCCCAAACATACACCATTTCAATCTGTCAGGAGGGCAGGATGGCACTCCTTACAGGTAGCTATCTGGGTACCACAGTCACACTGTTTAGCCTCTACCTTCCACCAGGGACTGACACAACCACCTTGTGTTCTCTTTTCAGAAAAGTGACACAGCTCCAGGAGAGGGTCCTGATAATGGAGGGAGACATGATGCGTTCGTTTTCTATTGCAGCACCTTTATACTGGAACACAATACCTGAAACACTTTGTTCTGCAATTTCTCTCCCGTTTTAAGTTTATTTTTAAGCAGTTTTTATTGGAAAATGCTGTTTGTAAATGTATTATTTAACAATGTTTTGTATTGTTGTTTTGTATGGGGTTTAGTTCTACTTTGTATTTTATTCCCCAGGTCGGAGTTGAAAAAAGGCCTTTGGTCAAGTGTCCCTATCTGGTTATCAAATAAATAAACAATAAATAAATAAAATATTCGACAACAAGGATACTACTAATCCATGACCCCCAAGGCAAACAGGGACGCAGAAAGTGGGGAAGGCTTAAAGAAGTAGGCTGGGTGGATACATGACAGGCATTACACCCCATGTTAGGGGCTACACACTCTACTCAGCACTGCATAATATATATCCCATATTGATCTTTGTCACCTCACCAAGGAACATCATAATTTGGTATCAGATTGTAGGATCCTGCCTATCCTGTGTTATTGGTTTATGCCCCTCTAATTGTGACAACTAGGCTGGGGTTCCTGCCAGGGAGAAACTCTCCGGCGTTTTAACTTTTTGTTCAACTGCCTTACCTTTAGAGAAGTGGTTAAAAAGAAGGTAGTACAGATTACTGAGGACAAAAGACAGGCGGGGGTGATAGAGGTATCATTATGGGACACTGTCAAGACAATTCTTAGGGGGAAATTATAAAATTCCCTACACACTATGAAAAAAATCTCAGACTGCCTGATTAAGACTCCCTACAAACTCAGCTCAAAGATCTCTCAGAGCAACATTCCAAGGGGGATCAGGCTACTGCTCCCTTGTTGACAGCCATGAAGCAAAAAATTCAGGAGATTCTGGATACTAAGACAGGGATGGTTTTATGCTATCTGAAACAGAAGTTTTATGGGGAGTGCCCGTGCAGCAAAATCCCTGGCATACAGGATTATGCAGCGAGCAGGACAACTGACAATTACTCAAATCCATCCCTCCTCCAGGAATATGTTTTTCCCCCATGGACATTTTGGCAGCTGTCAAGGCATGGCATCATTGCCTCTCTGCCTCAGACACCACACCATTGGTGCAAGACATTACATCGTACTTAGACCCTCTGAAAGTACCATGGCTGTCCCAGCAGCATATCACACTGTTACAGGCACTGGTACAGTAGAAGAATTTGAATCAGCCAATAAAAATCTCAAAAATGAGAAAAGCTCCGGCCCCTGACGGATATACAGTATGGGCAAATTTTTTAAAATTGTTAATGACTTGCTTCTACCCTCTTTTTTCTATGTGCCAAGAGGTGATGGAAGGGGGACAGATTCTGTCAACCTAGACTTTGGCCACAATTTCTGTGATACCAAAACTGGAGAAGGAAAAAAACCATTGTGCACTGTACAATATCTGTACTATTAAATATAGATTATAAACTATTCAAAGCAATCATAGAGAAATGTTTGGCCAAAGTTCTACTACATATCATTAATAGAGACCAGAAAGGATCTGTGACAGCCAAACACAGGACAACATTAAGAGGACCCTTCCTGCCCTCCACCATGCCACCTGGTTGACTCTACCTTTTCTGTTAGCCTAAATGCAGAGAAGGCTTCTTATTGGGAGGCATGGCCTTTTCTGGCAGCTACGCTTTTGGGCTTATCTACCATCACGAAAGAGTCACACCCCAAGAGATACTTCTGGCCACGTGCTCCCTGTAAAACAAAGCCCTGCAGCGAGCGGGCGAGAGATTTTATTGCCAGAGCACCCCATGTGACAGTCCTAGAGAAAGCGGTTTTATTTGAGCTGGTCTAAGCTAAACCTGTGTGTGGAAACAGGAACAGAGTAGTGTTGCCCTTGGATACTGTTGCTAGTCTCTTGCACAGAATCAGACAAAACCACTGTTGTGCTTCTAATTTTAACTTGGGACTTTCAGCCAGGTCTAGGCATGCATGAACGCCCTGGCTTAGTACTTGGGGTATAATTCTGAGCTTTTTGGGCGATTCTCGACCACGAGTGAGCCGCGACCTCGAGAGATCCTTCCGGGTCATGTGCTCCCTTTAAAACAAAGCCCTGCAGTGAGCAGGGTGAGTTTGAGCAGGGCGCGCAAGGAGAAGCGCGCAGAGACATGCGTGTCTGCACGTGTTACGCGTGTTGCACAAGGAGTGTAAGGACAACACAAAGCTTTGGGCCTAACCAACAAATAGTAAAAGACATTGCCACAAGGTAAGCGCATCTATACTTATGCTAATAAAGTGTACCATACTACGATGGATTTCAATTCACTGTTTGTAGGGATAAGATGTGTATTCTGTGAGATGTACCTCTTCTCAGAGATACCAGTTCTGGATGATCCATTCCTATGTCTAAAATGTAAGCAGAATGTTGATATGTTGGCGGAGATATCAACTTTTGGCACTAGATTACAGGCCCTTGAGTGTAGTCAGCAAAGTATGGCCTCCAGAATAAATGACAGAGAGAGATGGGAGACCCAAATATTGTTAACAAAGACAAAGTGTTTAACTTCAAGACGAAACCTAGGCCCCCTTGGCCCTACAAACAACCTTCCAGGAACACGATGAAAACACAGGCACAGATTTACAAATTATAAACAGGTGTACCCCCACTAAAAAACGTACAAGGTTGGAGGATCCAGATGAAAATAGTGATAACGACTGGTACACTGTGCAATGTGCCAGGCCTGCAAAAAAAAAAAAAAAAAAGGGTAGGAAGGCAGATTGTTTTACCTAGCCACTAATAAATAGCTTTGACTCACTAATACAACTCTTGGATGAAGAATCTTCTATAAATACCAGAATCTACCCCTTTGATTGTGCCCACTAATAACATCACAGAGTCTTTGCTGCAGCCCCTTTCACCAACATATGTAGAAACCATTAATACAGGGCCATCAGCCCCCACCCTACCCACAAATGAGGGTAGTACAACAAGCTTTTCCCCAGAAGTACTAATTGATATTTGTACTAATGAGTCTGCTACTCCCATACAAGAGGTATTACCTGACCAAATATACATTCTAGGAGACTCAGTCACCAGGTTTACAGATAGGTTTACCACAAGGGGAAACAAGGAAAATGCTACAGTTGTAGTTATAGTGGGGCAACCGTAAAAGATGTAACCAATATGTTACCAGGAATTTTTCAAAATATCATAAGCTTCAAAACAACTATCCTCCATGTAGGGACAAATGACTTTGGAAACCATGAACTAGATAGTATAACAAGAGACATGAAACCCTCAATGCGACACCTATTATATCTGAAGTCCTACCTGTACCAAGAGCAAGCTACCATAGAACAAAAAAAAAAATAAAAGCCTATAACAATTGGCTACGAAGATGGTGCCTTATAAATCAAATAAAGTGTATTAAGACTTGGGAAAAATTTGAACACAGGAACGATCTCTATGATGGACTACATCTAAACAAAAAGGGCACAAGACTATTAGGGTTTTCAATTCTTAATACAATATAGGATCATATAGCCACAAAAAACTAACTCCTGAGGGGCAAAGGGAAAATTCAATAGAAACAATTACTTCTACTGTAGATTCAGAGACAAAGAAAACAAACAAACATAGCAAGCAATACCTAATAAGCACAGCCTTTCTTTCCTGCTCACAAATGCAAGAAGTCTACACTCCACTAAGATTGACGAACTAGGAATAATATTGAATAGGGATGGTATCGATATAGCAGCGATTACAGAAACTTGGTGGGGGGATAAATCCAGTTGGAATATAAATATTTTGGGTTATAATGCCATTTACAAAAATAGAGCATCCAAGAGGGGAGGAGGGGTAGCTTTTTACATTAAAAATAACATTAATTATAAACAAATAAATGATTCATTGGACAAAATATTATGGATAGAAATCACGAGGGACAAACAAGCAGAACTATTAGTAGGTCTCTGTAATAGACCACCAGACACCAATTCACAAGAACACCAGGACATTTTAGATTGCATTAATAAGAAAATAGATCAATCTGACATTATATTATTAGGAGTTTTCAATCTCCCAGGAACAAATTGGAATAAGGGAACTACCAATAATCACCTGGAAAACACATTCTTGGAAGTATGCACATCAAATGGACTAACCCAACTTATAAATACACCAACAAGAAAGGACAATATTGTTGATTTATTACTTACCGATATCCACCACTAAGTCCATAATATTAAAATCTATGACCCCCTACAAAACAGTGAATACTGTGCAATAACCTTCAATATTAAATTTAAACTTGAACGAAATCCGGGCAAAACAACTTTCAAAAACTATAGTAGGGCAAACTTTAATCAAATTATAAAAGAACTAATGGCCTGGAAGTGGGATAATGGGTCAACATCACCTGACGAGATTTGGCTTACAATAAAAAACAAAATTATTGAATTAGAAAAAAGACATATACCAAACAGAATCTGTTATAACAAAAGGGAAAAAATACCGATCTGGGCAACACCATATATACTGCATCTATTAAAAAAAAAAAGAAGAGCATATCGAGCTTTAGTTAGATGTAATAATGATTACAATTCTAACAAATACAGGGGATTACTAAAAAAGTGTAAAAAGGCTATAAGATCAGAAAAAAAATAACTAGAATTCAGACTAGCACATATTAATGATGGAGGCAAGAGTTTCTACGCTTACATAAACAATAAAAGACAAACCACTAGAACCATCTGTCCACTTACAGTGGACAACAATACAGTAGGTTCCCCTCAAGAAATGTCAGAAGAATTCAATTGCTATTTTTGTTCTATTTTCAATTCTACTCAAGATAATAAACAAGTTATTGACCATATAACTAACACAATAGATGATGACAACTTAGAAATGAGTAGACATGAAATTAAGACCAAACTGGAGACAATAAACACTAACAAATCACCAGGACCAGACAGACTCCATCCACGCCTACTGAGAGAAATAGCACCTTGGTTAATTGAACCATTACATAAAATATTTAATTATTTATCATTAATATCAGGAATAGTACCAAATGATTGGAAAACCGCATTGGTAACACCCATATTCAAAAAAGGCAATAAAAGCAAATTATCAAACTATAGACCTATTATCCTGACCAGCATTTTGGGTAAAATCTTCGAAACCAATGAAAAAAAGAATTGAGGAAGATCTAGTTAAAAAAGAACCTAGTAGATCTTAATCAGCACGGCTTCAAAAGTAAAAAGTCATGTCTCACCAGCACTTTGGTCTTCTATGAGAATGTTAGTAAATACCTCTATGAGAAGATACCGGTAGGTGTGGTATATCGGGACCTGTGTAAGGCATCTGATAAAGTGCCACATAAAACCTTGATTAATAAAATGCACTCATTTGGAATAAATTACAGGCTGGTAAATTGGATTAAGGAATGGCTCAACAACCGTTCACAAGTAGCATCTGTAAGGGGACACTCCTCTAGTACAGGCACTGTCACCAGCGGGGTGCCTCAGGGGTCCGTCTTAGGACCCATGTTATTTTCTATCTTTGTGTTGGACATGACAACAAACCTGAACAATACTGCCATCAAATTTGCAGATGACACTAAAATTGCAGCCAAGGTTGGATCACAAAAAGATACAGCTGACTTAACAAGAGACCTAAAAATCCTAGAAGAATGGGCAAAAGAAAATGATATGTGCTATATGATATACAATTTTAACCTTAATGGAGTCCCATTAACAGCAATAACAGAAGAAAGGGACCTGGGAGTCATTATCAAATCAGATTTCACATTTGGTACTCACTGTAACCATATTAGAAATCAGGCCAACAGGTTAACAGGATGTATCAAAAGATCCTTTGTAACCAGGAATAGGGAATGTATTCTCCTGCTGTATAGAGCATACATACGCCCCCACCTGGATTACTGCTCCCCACTTTGGAGTCCTTATCTCAAAAGAGATGTCAACAGTTTAGAAGGAGTTCAGCATAGAGTTACAAAGATAATAAATGGAATGTACACTAAAAACTACGAGGAAAGATTACAAGAATTGGGCCTATACTCATTGGAGCTGAGAAGAGTAATGGGTGATCTCCTATTTATGTTTAATATATATAAAGATGCAGAGCTTATGACACAACTCGACTTGTCCTTTAATATCAGAGAATGTAATCTAAGAAGCCACAACTTTCAGCTATCCCTAACATATCCAAGGACTGACATTAGATGCTTTTTTTACACCCAGAGGATTATCCCAATATGGAATGCCCTACCTAAGTCACTTCTAGAGACAACTAACCTCAACACATTCAAAACAAATCTTGACAAATACCTTTTAAATTGAGTACAACTACTTCAAGATTTCTGGAGATGTACTTACATAGATTATTTGCCTTCTGTACATCTATGACTCTTAGTATGCAACTTAGTATGAAACACAGACGATTTTCAGCAGTACAACTTCGGGCCGCACATGCTGTTGACGTCACCAACTCTATAAAGGCATGAGCGGCCCCCACTCCCTCCTCAGTTCTTCCCCCCCCCAGAGACAAAAGGAGCAAAGCCCTAGGCATGGGGGACTGAGAGGAGAGAGAGAGAGAGAGAGAGAGAGGTGCCCAGACCATGTGAAAGGCTGGATACACCAGATAGCCAGTTCCTAGAGGTGAGCCCCAAGAAGAGGGGTGGTGGGAGGGAAAACAGACCTGAAGACTGAGATCCCCTCGAAGATCTACCATTACAGTAAGTTCTTACGTAACTGTTCTATCTTCTTTGGGGGTATCTCAGTCATCAGGTAACGCCACAGGAATGAGTCCCAAGCAGTTACAGGTACAGACAGACAGTCTGGAAGGAGGGCGCTCCATAAACTCAAGACCAAAGGGCCCTGTAGCACAGCCCTATCAAAACTTGCACGGGCTCTAGAGGCAATGTCCAGACTGTAGTGCTTGGTGAAAGTATGGATGGTACTCCAGGTGGCAGCTGCACGGATGTCAGCAGCTGAGAACCCTCAGAAACAAGCCACAGAGGTAGCCATGCCTCTGGTGGAATGAGCTTTGACAGCACTGGGCAATTCTTTGCCCTACTTGTTGTAGCAAAAAACAATGCACTTTGCCAACCATTTGGATAAACATTGCTTAGAAACTGAAGAACCCTCTCTACCTGGGGCGAAAGAGACAAACAACTGCTCCGACTTTCCTTGGTCCGAAGCAAGTAGTACTTCAAAGTTATGAGCGCATCTAACCTATGCAGCAGTGCTTCCCCTGGATTGGCCATGCTCAGGGAAGTAAACAGGAAGGTTGATAGACTAGCTGAGTGTAAACTCAGACCACCTTAGGAAGAAACTTCGGATTCATGTGCAAAGATACTCTGTCTTTGTGAAAAATCAGATAAGGCTGCTCACACTAGAGGGTCTGAAGCTCTGAAATTCTTTGAGCAGAAGTAATGGCAACTAAAAATAACACTTTCCAAGACAGAAAGTGCAGATTGCAAGTTGTAATAAGCTCAAAAGGAGATTGGATCAACTTTTTCAAAATAAAATTCATATCCCAAGCCGGGACAGGAGAACAGATGGGTGTGGGGTTCAGATGTAGGATGACCCTGAGGAAGGTACGGGAGACATCCAGCTGAGATCCTACTAGGAAAGACTTAGGGAACTGAATATGTACTCCCTGGAGCAGAGAAGAGAGACAAGGAGACATGAGTGAAACATTCAAGTACATAAAAGGCATTAAAGTACAGGCACAGGAACTTTTTCACTTCAAGAAGGGCTCCAGGTCCAGGACACATGACTTCAGACTGCAAGTATAGAGGTTCTCTACCAACACCAGGAAGTTTTTCTTCACAGAAAGAGTGGTGGGTGCCTGGAACAGCCTGCCCCAAGAGGTTGTGGGGGTCAACACTGTGGGGGGATTCAAGAACGCATGGGAGAGACACAAGGGAGCCCTGACTACAAAGGGCAACTTGAGTGTCAAAACAGGTCTAAAACAAAGGGGCAGACTAGATGGACCTAGCGGTCTCCTTCTGCCGTCAACTTCTATGTTACTACATTAGCAATTGTGTGGTCTCCCATGGGCTCATGAAAAGCAGAAATGGCCGAAAGGTCACCTTGAGGGAGGAGTACTGGAGACCTGAGTCGGAGAGAGAGAGAGATCAGGTAGTCAAGGATGTGGTTCACCGGGTAGGTGAAAGGATCCAAACTATGTTTGGCAGCCCAGAATGCAAACCGCTTCTACTTCACGGTATAACTGGCTCGAGTGTAAGGCTTCCGAGTGGCCACAAGGATACATGCCACTCTGTTCGAGACCTCGAACCTGGTGATGGCTATGTTCTCAGGAGCCAAGATGATGATGCAGGGACCTGAGGTTGGAATGGACCAGGGTCCCCTGAGCCTGTGTCAGCAGGTTCCTGCAGAGGAGACGTGGAACTGGAGATTCTTCTGCCAGTTGCTGTAGCAGGGGGAAACCATACCTGCCGAGGCCAGAATGGAGCTACCAGAATCATGCTGGCCTCCCTTCATCTGCAGTCCCCCCCCCCCAACTATTTTTCCCTCCGGTCACTGCTGTCTGGGGCACCTTCAGTCGCCCTTACCTGATCCCCTCATACCTGAAATTCTCCCAGCTGTGGTCCAGTCCTCAGCACACCTGTGACATGCTGTGTGGAGCAGTCCCTCTTGAATCCACCCCCCCCCCCGGAGTGGGGCCGCCTTCTGCTCCTCAGCGCATTCATCTGGTGCTTCCAAGGACAGAGATGATGCCGCGTCCAGCCCCACAGTGAGCAGGATCCAGTGCTGGAGGTGATGGTAGGCAACGCCTACCGCCCCCAGACAGACGGTGTTCTTCCTTGTTCTTGAGCTCCCCCTAGGTGCCCGGATGTGCACTGTCGGCCAGTGCTGCCAGGCACGCTCTGTCACCCAGCCCGCAGAGTGCTGAGGCTCCTTCCCTTGCGTCTTACATGATCCCCGGACTGCAGCGCCGGGGAGTCATCAACCCACCCTCCCCAGGAGAGGAGAGCAGTCCCGCGGAAGCTCAATCCTCTCCTTCTCCACCAACCCGAGCATGCTCCCGAACCCGGGTCCCCCGCGTGGCGCGAGGTGTGGCATCCAGTGCCTCAACCCTCAGCACCATCAGGCCGGCTCCTTCATCTGCAGTTTGATGAGCACCCTCTGAATCAGAAGAAAAAGAGGGAAGGCATAAAGGAACCTCCCGGTCCAGGAGAGGGACAACGCATCTCGCCAGAAAACTCCGGGTCCTGGATCTAGTGAACAGAAACTGGGCAGTTCTGCGTTGAGTGGGGATGCAAAAAGGTCCAACTCTGGATGGCCCCATCTGTCGAACAAGTCTTCTGTGACAGATGAGAGGAGCTCCTACTCATGCATACTGAACTGGGTCCAGCTGAGGCTGTCCGCTAGAGTGTAAGATCTGCTGTGGGAGGATATCTGAAATGGAATGCCTTGAAGCAAATTCAAGGGGTCCATCCACCACTGCAGTTGCTTGTGGAATGGGGAAGAAACCAGGACTGGACGGTCCAACTCATCTGTGCACTGGTCCCACTGTACTCAGACAGTCCACTGGAGAACACGCATATGAAGTCTTGCCAGTAGAATACTGGGTATGGCCGTCACCATCAGGCCCAATAGTCTCAGGTGCACTGTGGCAGGAATGCGGTGACTCTGAGTGACTTCCTGAGCTTGGGTAATGAGGCACTCTGCCCTGTTTGGAGGCAGGAAGGCTTTCTCCTGGGCCGAATACAGAACCCCCCCCACCCATGTACTGTAGCCTTTGGGATGGAACCAGAATCGACTTGGGCAGGTTAATGGTGATGCCCAGGAGGTAGAAAAGCTAGAGAGTTCGCTCCGATTTGGGCAGGTTGACAGTGACGCCCAGGAGGTAGAAAAGCTGAAGAGTTCACTCCAGAGTTACCAAAAGCTGTTCCCTGGATGGGGCATTTAGGAGCCAGTCGTCCAGATAATGGAAAAAAGCAGGTTACTCACCTGTAACAGTAGTTCTAGGAGTGGTATAGGTTTTTCATCCACACTGTTTGGAATGTCCCCTTCCGCTTTAAATCTCACCTAAAGTCTTCAAGCTGGCTCCTCCCACCCACCCGGGTGGTATATACCTCGGCTCCGCCTCATGACGCCAGATCTTAGCCCGCTGGAATCCAGGTTGTGTGCATCTGCAGCCGGGGAGGTCGGGTGGGTCCGTGTGGATGAACAACATACACCACTCCTAGAACTACTATTACAGGTGAGTTACCGGTTTTTCTAAGAGCATGGATATGTTGTTCATCCATACTCTTTGGCAGACTCCTAGCAGTTCTCTGGGAGGAGGGAGGCGAGGCGCACACCCCCTACTTAGATAACAGAGATTGGAGAACTGAGGCCCCAAAACCAGCATCTCAGCGTGACTCACGGTCGATGTGGTAGTGGGTGATGAAGGTGTTTGCTGACTTCCAGGTAGCAGCCCGGCAGATTTCCTGGATATGGATATCCCTGGAAGCAGCTACTGATGCAGCAGTATGGCGGGTAGAATGAGCTCTTATCCCTCTGGGAGGCTCCTTGCCCGCCAGCTCATAGCACAGACCTATGCATGATGTAATCCACCTTGCAATGGTCCGTTTTGCTGCAGGTCTGCAAGAAGCAGCTTCAGCATAGGCGACAAACACCTGATCAATCTCTCCCGGAATTTCCGCTGTCCTCTCCTTGCAGCAGGAGAGAGCATGTCTCAGGTCCAAAGTATGCAGCCTGTACTTGGCCTCCGATGTGTAATTAGGGTAATATACCAGCAGAGTTAACACCTGATTAAGGTGAAACTCTGACACCACCTTCAGGAGGAATTTTGGGTGGAGGCACAGGACAACCTAATCCTAGTGGAAGACCAGATAAGGGGAGTCCACTGAAAGCACCTGGAGCCCCCCTGTCCTTCTGGCAGACGTGATAGCCACCAGGAAGGCCGTCTTCCATGACAAGTGTGACAAAGCACACCTGTGCATTGGTTTGAATGGCTTGCCCACGAGCTTTGCCAGTACCAGCAGTAGATCTCATGGAGGTGGAGGTTCACGCACCGGAGGGGATATGTGATCCAGACCTTTGAAAAAACACCCGACCACTGTCTCCTGCGCCACGCTGGTTGACCAGCCCACACCCGGTAAGCAGAGATGGCTGCCAGGTGCACCCTAAGGGCCGATGACCGCAGACTCCCTTTGGAGAGAGAGACCAAAGGTAATTGAGAATGTTAGCCATGGGACAGGACAAAGGGTCCAGGCCCTTGCCCTGACACCAAATGGAAAACCTTTTCTATTTGAAGGCACATTTCCTGGTCGATTCCTTTCTGGATGCCTCCACCATGGTGTAGACATCTTCGGAAAGATCCAAAGCCTGGAACTCTAGCCACTCAGGTACCAGGCTATGAGGTGCAGGGATTGAAGGTCCGGATGGAATACCTTCCCCTGATTGAGTGATATCAGGTCTGGGCACACTGGAAGCCACTCCGGGTGCCTGCAGCTGAGGCTGAGGAGATCTGGATACCAGAACTGGCGTGGCCAGTCTGGGGCTAGCAGGATCACCTTCGCCTTGTCCCTCCTCACCTGGAGGAGCACCTTGTGGATCAAGGGAAATGGAGGGAAGACGCAGAGGAGGCCTGGGGTCCACGACCTCGAGAAGGCATCCCTCTGCAGCGAGCCCTGCTGAGGGGGGTGGGCATGAAACAGCCTCAGCTTGGTGTTTTCCCTGGAGGCAAGCAGGTCCACATCGGTTTGCCCCAGTAGGAGAACAGGCTGTAAGCTACTTCGGGATGGAAAGACCACTCGTGGGATGTCTGGTCTAAGCAGCTGAGAGCATCTGCAAGATGGTTTGAGGCTCCTGCCACATGGATGGCTAGGAGATCTGCCTCTAATCGGCTCACGAGGGTCCAGATGTGGAGTGCCTCCCTGCACAGCAGACAGGAGTGTGTGCCGCCCTGTTTGTTGAGGTAGTACATGGTCGTGGTATTGTCCATCTGGACTTGAACCACTTGACCCCGGAGCTGAGGAGCGAAAGCTGACAGTGCCAATCTGACTGCTCTGCGCTCCAACAAGCTGATGTGGCACTGGGACTCCTCAGTGGTCCAGAGCCGATGGGCCCTTTTGTTCCCCATGTGGATTCACCTGCCCATGAGATTGGCATCGGTCGTGAGGATGACCGTCGGCTTGGGGCGGACAAATGGGATTCCTTACTGCAACCGGTCTGGGGCGGTCCACCATTGGATAGCGTCTTGCATCTTCTGGGTTACAATGATCAGCTGGTCGAAATGACCGTGGCGCTGAGTCCACTGGGTGGCCAGCTCCCACTGGAGGGGGCGCATGTACAACTGGACCCAAAGGGCCACTGAGGTGCACGCCTCCATGTAACCCAGAAGGCGCAGAAAGGCCTGGGCAGGGTGCAATTGCCCTCCCTTGATTCACTATTATGCAAATCCTTGGTAAGTATATGTATATGCATTGGTTTGTATACATTCGGTCATCTATCGAAAACCTAGTCCTCATAATGCAAAATGCTTTTTAATGACTGAACATTCCTCTAAATAACTATTCCTATCGCTGTAAGGTTAACTCGTACACATAAAGTATTCAGTGTTTGGTGAAAGTGTACTCATTAAGGCTCTGAGCTGCAGTTCTGGAGACCTGAGTTTGAATCCCATAGCCGCCTAGGTGCACACTGTGTGATCCTGAGCAAGTCACTGTACATCCTTGTGCTCCCAGGTCGCATCTGGAAACAAGCTTCGGCTTAGTGTATACCTCCTGGTTAAACAATGTTCCCTTTTCCCTTTATCAGTTTTAGGCTAGTGATAACAATCACCTATTAGGACCAAGTCATAGGGCACCTGAGGCCCCGGGGGTCTAACCAATCTACAGAGTGTCTAGTTACTTTTTAATTATTAATCTTGTTTTTTCAGGTCTCTTCTGTCGTAGGAAAAGTAACTCTTGTGCTACAGAATCCGGTGCATACTCTCCTCTATGGGTCAAGGAAGGTGTCTGGATGTTTCCATGATCGAGTAACTGTATTCTGTGGGTGGTGCTCCAGTGGTATTGAGATAAGCTTTCAGTGAGTCTGTGAGGGGCAGCCTGGGCCTAGTTAGAGCTTTTCTGAGCAAATACTACTATGTGCCTATTGCAGGCACTAAAGAAATAGCATGTGAACATTAGTTCTCATGGGGTTGGGGGAAACAATCCCAGTCACAGAGAAGGGGTTATACTTCAACTTACAGTTTTTTCTGTAAGTACCCAACTGGTATTTCCATCTCCCAGCTGCCCGCTGGTTCCCTCCCTAGGCCTGCCCCCCAACCCCAAGACACCCAATCACTAACACACAAAACTCAAACAGCTCAAACCACACTGCCAAACACTGTATACACATTGATACATACTGTACTAAGAAACCTGTGCACCTGAAACTGTGCACTGTATGTTATAAAATGTTGAAAAGAAGGGATTTACAGTTCGAAATTAAAATAAAGGTTTTTTTTGAGTATCCCCTGCTGGCTGGGGCAGACCAGTTGTTGACTCTACTAATGAATCAAGGCAGGCCAGTTAGGCTCGACACTCACATGGGAACCAAGAAGCAGCAGAAACATTCCTGCCGTCTCTACCCCCCCCCGCCTCATTACCTCCATCTGCGTTGCCACAGCAGGGTCGCTAATGGAAGCACAACATGGCCATTTGTAACATTTCTGCACACGGCTGCATGGCGTTATGCACTCAAAGCATGCTCTACTAGGCACCTTGCCCCTGGGATGTGTTCAGGTCTCATCACAGTATCTCTATCCCTTACCGATTTACTCAGTTCGCGCATGTCCCCTTATATCCAGTAACTCAGAAGCTCAGTGAGAGGGGTCGAAAACAGGAACTTTACCCCCATCAGCCTTATAAGCCCCATAGAAATGCTCTTCCAAACAATTAAACATCAACTCTCTTACAAACATTAATACAGTATATAGGCATAGTCTCCCAGAGGCAATTTGAGTTTTGCCTTGATTCTATGTCCTCTCCGGTAGCAATCTTCTTGCATCCTTGGCTTTTGGGAGAGTCTGCCAGACTATGCACCGCAGTGGTTTCAGGTCATCCTTCCCTGTAGGCCCACCTACATGTAGTATGTAATCCCATAAGGCCAGGACAATCTCAAGGTTGTCAGACAGTTCCAATTTTGCCAAATCTTGAATAACTATGGTTCTTACATTCTTATTACGAAATAGCAGCCTGTCTGTTAACAGACAATCCCTTTTAGTGTTAGCTGGCTGTTGTTAGAAAGGATAAACATAAGCATAAGATCTTCCCTCATGGAGCTGCCATCGCATAGGCCTCGCACCTGAGAATAAAGGTAGCAGGCCAGGGCATCATGCCTTTTAGGTCAATAGTTCTTATCAGTTGGGATCAACCTTCCTCACGGCATCACAAAAAAAAAAAAAGCAATTTGTCAAATTCATGCACAAAGGAGGGAACAGCATAGTTCAGTTACTTTGACTCCCTTTTTGTCAGTAAGGGAGAAGGTTTCAGCTTTGTCATTCTCAGCCGGAGGGGCTGAGCGCTTCAGGGAGCTCAGAGCTTTTTGCAGAAAACTGTCAGCTTCAGTTGGGGAATGGAAGGTATGTTGCTTCCCTGAGATGTTAACCAATAGGATCGCTGGGTAGAGACGGGAGTATTTAATCCCTCAATTTCTGAGGCCCACTTTTATTTTATTAAACTGCTGGCATATTTCCAGGACTGACCAGGGGTAATCTGAATAAAAAGACACCACTGAGCCTTTTACAATGATCTGCTACAGCTCTCTGGCTTAGCGCAGGATCAGCTCCTTCACCTGAAAACAGAGCAGCTTAAAGATCAGGGGCCTCAGTCTGTCCGGTGTCTGCGAGCGTCTGGCAGTCCAGATTCTGTGGGCTTGATCTATTTCAAAGTCAAATACCATGGGTTCTAGTTTCAGCCATGTTGAGGGTTTTCTCTAAGAAAATGTACTGGGTCATTACCTTCAAGTCCCTCTTTAAGAACCAGGAGGCGCAGTCTTCCATCGTCCACAGCTTTCCAGATCCTCGACTTCTCTTGTAAGCCAGTCGACTTGGGACTCCATACTTTTGATATGCTGAGTAGCGTCAGATTGTGCATTTTCAAGCTCACCAATCTTGATTTCAGTGGTAGCGGCTCAAGTCAGCAAGTGCAGCTACTGATGTTTATGTTTCCGTCACTGTGCTCTTAATTAGTTCTACATTTGCTACAATCTATCCCAAAAGCGAGAGTGCAGGATCCGCCATCAAGTGAAGCATGGTCCAGGATTCCGGTGAAGGGAACACGGTCATTTTAGCGTATGGCATTACAGGCCCTGGTGGAGAGTTTGCTAGATCTTTTTTTCTCTTTGGCATGGTTATTGATGCTCCGAAATCTCCCTGAGCTGTGGCCACTGACTTCACATGGTGCTGAAATTCGTTAGCTCATTCACAGATCCTGTATAAATCGCTTAATGGAGGTGGGTATGAGAGGACAGCCAGGAGCTAAAACTTTAAGCGGCAGCTAACTCAGAAGCTCACATGACCCCTTGTTCCACAACTTGATTAGTATGTCTGGTACAATCTTCTTTACTGTGTTGTGTCATAATTAGCATTGTACCTGACGCTTTATTTAATTTTAGAATACAACCCTAAATCAGTTATTGTTTTATATCACCTATGTTGACACATATGCAGCTATTGTGTTGCTGCATGTTGTACTTTGTATTGTACCTTATGAAAAAGCGTTTAAATAATGAGTTAAAAAAAACATGACTGGCATGAAAACATGAAAACATGAAAGGGCCCAGCATATAAGAGGCACACCAGACCATGAAATGTTTCCACTTCTAGGAATATGTGTACCGAGTTTACGAGCCGCCAGTAGAACCGCAGCAATTGCAAGAGGCACCCCAAAGGAGGAGAGTTCCATGTCCTCAGGAGCCAGGCATGGAGGTGCAGGGATCAAAGATCCAGGTGCACCAGAGAACCCTGCTACTGCAACAGGAGCCTTGCTTATAGAGGAAGCAGGTCTGGGCCCCATACCAAAGTATCTGTCATAATCCCCCTCCACTTTAGAAAGAAAAGGGAGATGCAGCCTTCCACAAGGATCCCCTAATCTGAAGGTGCTGATGGGAGGCAGAAGGGAGTCAGAAGGCTCCGAGGGCAGCTAGCATGCCATCAACACCTGTACCTTTGATGACCCAGGCATCAGCACCAGGAGGCAAATGGGCCTGAAGGGCAGCAGGGGCCCACTGGGACCCAAGGCAGGGACCTCTGGAGTAGGCTCTGCCAAGGTGGATGCACAGCCTATGAAAAGAACCCCTGCCATGACACTGAGACTTTGGATTCAAAGTGTGCAGAGAACAAAGAGTCATTTTGGAAGTCTGCAGTTCCTGCGAAGCAGATCCTACATTGGTACCAAACAGCTGCATACCTCTAAAAGATGCATTAAAGACTGCTATACATCAGCTGCAAAGCCAGCAACACATAGCCACAAGGCCAATGAAGGCAAATGCCAGAAGCTGCTGCACAAGCTAATACATCAGAGGCATAATAAAATGACAGTAACAGGTGCCTACCTGCCTCTAGACCATGGGCAACAGTCTGCTGGACCTCTGTTTTGGCTGGTCCATCAGACAGCTTGTCAGCCATGGTAGCTATTGATTTCCACAGGTTATTTAATCATACTGGAATGATAGTTAGCAATTCTGAGACCAAGGGATGCTGAGGCATAGGTCCTTTTGTCCATCACATCCAATTTTTCTGACTCTTTATCTGATGGAAGAGAGTTCACATGACAAGAGGCTTTAGATGTGTCATGAGCAGCCATAATCACGACTAAGCCCATTTCAGGCTGCAAATCATAATAAGGCTTGGCAGAAGGGGCAGGATATTGTTTATCCACATTCCTAGGCAGGGCACTGGGACTGTGCCATGCAGCCATCATGGCATCATGCAATGCATGATGTATTATATACATGATGTAAATGTATTTGAGGGAATACGACACTGGGCAAGGAATGGACTTCCAGAAACTCATATTTGTGTTTCTTGGAAGAGTCCTCCTCAGCACTAATTGCTAATGTGGACTGTAGTTGCCTGAGGAAAATCTGAAAGGAGGCATTTTTCAAATAGAGAGCAAGAAGTGTACTGAACACTATCTTCACTGCAGCAGGAGGAGACAGAACTGGAGCCCACAACATCAAGAGGGTTCCTCCTCATCATCATCATATTCCTCCTCCATTAAATCTGGATTATATTCTAGTTCCTCCTCCTCCTCCTCCTTCTCACTGGTTGGTTCTGGCAGTGGGTCAGTAAAAGGAGTCGGTTCCCTAGGGGAAGCCAACGATGACTGCCGAAGTGTTGACCGAGGAGACCTCAGGCCTGTCTGTGTCAACAGACTGGGAACCACAGATGGCATTGATGAGCCACCAGGCAGCAGTGACTGGGATAGTGTTGCCTGCAATAGCAACTACAAGTCAACAGCCCAGTAGGGGTTGACTATGATGGAACCAAAGACAATACAAAGCCCGATGACAGTACTGCCTGTGAATCCCTGTAAGGGGAGAGTACAGCCAGTGCCAGACCCCAAATCTGCTGTCTCAGAGATGGTTGAAGGGCAGCAGAACCCAAGGTCTTAGCCTGGGCCCTGTCTGTAGACCTACCTCTTCTTTGTCCTTAAGCAGTGACTTGGAATGGACAGCAGATGTCTCAGTTCAGGAATCCTTATGCCGCTTCTCTGCGTAATGGTGTTTCTCCATCAACTTAGGGAACTTATCCTTTTATTTTTCATCAGTTTTATGGATGGTTCAGACATCAGTGCCATGGACCATGGGGAGCGGTGGGTCAAAAGTAAACCAGGAGCAGGAGAAGCCAGAACTGCTCCCTGTGATGCACACTGCTTATCTTCCATCACTTTTACCTTTAGATAAGTTTCTAAAGCCTTCTGATGACGTCTACTCATGGCAGGATTCGAAATAAGGAGGAGCCGGGCGCTAATTAGCCCCTGCAAATGCCACAGTAGCACCTGGTGCTCTCAATAAAAGAGGATCAGTGGTGCTAACTTCAGCACTTTTAGGGCAACTTTGCAGATGAATTGCAGAGTGCATACATCATGTGCTGGAGATGGAGTGGTGTCTTGGAGCTGCATGGACAGTGAGAGCAGGGAGAGCGTCTCAGCAACATAACAGTAACCCTTCTTAGAACATCAACTGGAGATGCTCCGCATGTCAACTGGAGATGCGGGAGGGCTTGCAGCTGCAGTGGTCTAGTTGCAAAATACAGCATCACATTCACACCAATGTAGTGAGGTAATGAACAGGCGGGTAGGTGGGAAAAGAGTCATACACTATGTCTTATGAAGTTGCAGCAGACCAGTCCTGAAATGAAAGGTTGGCGCTATGAACCACAATACCTTTCTGGCCTTTGAGTAAACTTATTTTAGTCTTTTAAAATATTTTCTAGAGTTGTAAACTCAGAGATTAAAAAAAAACAGCAATAGCTGAAGCAAGTCAAATGGAATAAAGAAAAGCAAACGAAGAATTTACATACTCTGTCTATGCAGAAGTAAAACTGCCCATTGGAAAAGGTGCAGTTGGTCTAAACTGAGACATACTTGAGAAGGCACTTTGCCATTTGTCTTGTACCTTTGTCAATTAATTTAAAAAAGAGGAGAGAATATATTAGTGTGGTTTTTAATTAACAAAATGCTCTCCACCTCTTATGCCTCCTCCTGCATTTCTCTGTTTAGACCAACTGCACCTTTTCCAATGAGCACCTTTACCATGAGAATGTGTTAATGTAATTGTGTTAATAAAGTGATATATGACTGGCAGATTTACAGGTATTTAATATTTATATAAGATTTCAACAGAGAATTACATTTTTTTTATTATTGATGTCCTTCCATTGTATTCTCCTTCTACAACATCCCAATGCATTTTTATCTATGTTGATGTCAGCTCCTGGCTTTGCCCAAGTAGATCCTGTTCTGCTGGAAATTGCTGCTACCCAGGAGCTATTCATGGCTCTTGCTTGCCAAATCCTTAACTCGGCCCCTGCACGGCCTGGTTAAAGCTTTGGCAAACAGGCCTTGCTGTGCGCCAAGCCTAAGCAATGAATGCACAGTGGGTGTGTATCATCATTGTAAGTCTTAACATTATGGCATTGTCAGAAATGAAACAGTGATTCCTTTTCTTTCATTGGTGATACAATAGTTTAGCAAATTAAAACAAAAGTAGTGAATGAGGCTGTAGAGATCCACAGTGAAATTCAATGGTGTAGCTGACAGTGACACACAGCAAACAGGTTCTGTCCCAACAGCTTGTAGTGTAGGATGGCAACTGCTCACTTTACGGAAAAGATGGCGGCCACACTGGGTCAGCCGTTGAGAGCTATTGAGAGCTATGGAGTTTAGTTTAATTTATTTTATTAGTTTCTTTGTTAACGTTTAACAGTTATTGTTAATTTGCTGTCCTTTTCATCGACCGCGTTGACTGTGTTATTCTGGGACATCTGCTGAACATCAAGGGCTGAATACACTAGCTGAACACGCTAGTTTTTTTCTAGCGTTGTATGATTAGAGCTGGAAAATTGGGGGAGTGGCTGTAGCCTGCTTGAGATTGGTGTGGTGGGCCCTCACTGCCGTTGCCAGGACTTGTGGTGTTGTGATCTGCTGGAAGAGGTGGAGGAAGTGTGGTTGGATTAGCGGGCTCAAGCGGGGCTCACTGCAGGCGAGTAGTGCTGGGTGGGGACCTGCCTTGTGCCTTCGGGAGCTGTGGCCGCCGTTTCAGCCCTCGACCAGGCAGGAGTCGCTTTGTTTGGTCTCTGGGGAGCTAGAGGGAAACTGAGGCCTCTCCTAAGCCGCCTCGGTGGCCAGCCATGGAGCTGGGTCACTGAGGCGTCTGTAGCCATAGGTCACGGGCGGATTGTGGGGCATTTGGCTTCTGGTGGGGAAGGGGTCTGTCTGAACACCCGTTATTGCACTCCTTGAGTGATCTGCCTGTTCTGAGTTTCCCTGGAGCATTTGAATAGGATAAAGATCAAGTCGAACTGTGTGGATTTGCTGCCGTGAGGACTGCGTTGGATGCCACCTAAACTTTTTGTTTGGATGTAATCGGTATAATTGGAGAAATTGACTTGCTCTTCCTCCCAGCTGTGGGAGATGCTCTGGACAAAATTGCTCCTGTTCGTGTTTGGCCTCTCGCCCTCCGTCCAAGGAGCCTTTGGTTTGATGGCCCCTTGAAGGAGTTAAGGCGAGTTGGCCGAAGGCTGGAGAGAGCCTGGCAGAAGTCGGGCCATGATGCTGACAGGCTTAGGTTGATGGCACATTATGATAGCTATCAATCCGAAATCACCTGTAAGAAGGCAGAGTTCCTGTCCAGAGAGATTTCTGCTGCAGAAAATCAACCTGCTCAGCTTTTCCAGACCGTGGACAGATTGTGCAATCCTATCTGTCTTCAGCCCAGGGAAGCCTTTTCTCAGCTAAGATGCGAGGAGTTCACTTGGTTTTTTGCACATAAGGCTGCCAGCATCAGGTCCGGTATCGGTCCGACCTCTCCTATGGGGGACTGCAGTGGTCAACAGGAAGTGGCATGCTCTCGGTCTATCTGGTCAGATTTTCGCCGGCTGGAGTTTGGGGACATTGTGAAGATCATCCAAACAATGCGACCAACTAGTTGTAGTTTGGATCCGGGCCCTACACCTCTTTTAGTAAGATATGTAGAAGTTATCTGCCCAATCCTTGCTGACATTCTCTGGAAGTCTTTGGAGAGGGGGGTCTTTCCCGACCCCCTTATGAAGGCGGTCATTCGACCACTCCTTAAAAAATCCTCCTTGGATCCATATTGTCTAGCTAACTACCAGCCTATCTCTAACTTGCCATTTGTTGGTAAGGTTATTGAAAAGGCAGTTGCGTTGCAACTGGATGATCATCTTATAACTCACAATGTCTATGATACTCTCCAGTCTGGCTTCAGGAAGAGGCATAGCACGGAGACTGCCCTTGTCCGGGTATTGAGCGACCTCCTAATGGCAAGAGATCGAAAGGCATGTACCATTCTGGTCGTTCTCGATCTCTCTGCTGCCTTTGACACTGTAGACCATGGAGTGCTGTTGGGGCGCCTGTGGGTTTTTTGTGGGCTGTCTGGTACAGTCCTCAAATGGTTTCATTCTTACCTCACGGACAGGTCCCAGAGAGTTGCCACTGGAATTTATTTCTCTGGCGCTCACTCCCTGCCTTGTGGGGTACCGCAGGGCTCCATTTTAGCTCCCATGCTGTTTGCAGTGTACATGCTGCCACTGGGAGAAATCATCAGGCGATACAGTCTGGGTTTTCACTGCTATGCAGATGATACTCAGCTGTATCTGTCCTTTCTCCCCGGTCAGGGTGATGCACTCTCTGTGCTGAATAACTGCCTTACGGAGATCAGACTTTGGATGAGTTCCAGCTGGCTGAGACTGAATCCGGATAAGACTGAGGTGTTGGTAGTGGACCCAGGTCGTCCGGGGGTGGGTTTGGGAGCCGGACAACCATCAGGTTTGTTACTCGGTGGTATACCACTCTCTACCTCCGATCAGGTGCGAAATCTGGGCGTTATTTCTGATGATGGTCTGACCCTAAAATCTCAGGTGTCAGCTGTCGTCAAATCCTCTTTTCACCATCTGAGGAATATCGCCCGAGTGAAACACCTGGTTCCTCTGGGTGATCTTCCAACATTGGTCCACACCTTTGTCACTACCCGTCTGGACTACTGCAATTCTCTCTACCTAGGGCTACCTGGGGTTGATATCTGCTGCCTCCAGCTGGTGCAGAATGCGGCAGCCAGGCTTTTGACTGGGACTTCTAGAACCAGTCATATTATGCCCGTGCTCTGCAAACTGCACTGGCTGCCTGTTTGGTGGCTGATCACCTTTGAGGTTGGTCTACTAACCTTTAAAGCCCTACATGATCAGGGACCCGGTTACCTGAAAGATCTCCTGATTTCCTACTGCCCCCTCCATCCTCTCCGTTCCGCCAACGAGGGATTGCTGGAGATTCCCAGGGTTCGATTAAAGACATCAGGATCTCGTTCTTTTGCTTTTTCAGCACCAACCCTGTGGAATTCTCAACCTCGTTGGTTGAGAGAATGCCCAACCATCGATAGTTTTAAGGTTGGTTTAAAAACATATTTATTTAGTTTAGCTTTTACTTAATCATGGTTGATATATCTTAACGTACGAAGAAAAACATTTTTATTATTGTGTATATGTTTTTTTATGTACAACGCCTTGGATTTGAAAGGCGCTATATAAATAAAGTTGGATTGGATTGTAGTGACCTTATGAGCGGTTGGCGGTGGGACAAAAGAACTAAAGTATGATGGGCCTGCCCAGGTTACACTACAGAGGCGACGATCATGCACTCTGACGTGGATGCCCCCAGCTAGCAAAGTTTCCAGGTGGTCCTGACACTGACAGCTTACAGTTACATGATGTGGCTCAATGGAGGGAGATATCCTTTAAGAAGATCTTTTAAGTACAATGCACTGAACATATTTACATGAAATGGATAATAACCGCACACAATAAATAGTTACAGTACTAATAAGTATAGCTAATGTTATGGTCTGGTACTTGGAACTCTTGGGGCAGGCAGGTATCCACCACATATTTACAGAATATCTGGGTGACTGGAGTTTGTATTGCAAATTCTTCTCCATTGTGAAGTAGACTAAGAGACCCCCCTCCCCACAAAACATCAAATGACGTTTAAGTCTGCAGTAATAAAAAGTCATGAGCATTCTCTGTTCTACCTCTTCAGTCCCCTTCCCACATTTTAAATTTTCAACATAGTACTTACTCTCTCTATCAGCTGCCTAGACATTGAGGAAGTCTCAATCGTGAAAACCTGAGGAGGAAAAAAACAGAGGAATCATAAGCCACTGAAACTCCCACAGCTGGAAAAAAATAATAAAAAGGAAAACCACCCAGTTCTCAAAAAAGGGAAGAGCTGGGGGTGGTCCTGTTCACTGAAATGTTTTTTCCGGTATTCAGGAAAACTTTTCAATTATAATATTCAGACACAATTCAGCTTATATTTTATTGATTTCCTATATTCACTCTTTTTTGTTATTCAGAATGTTTGCATTAAATCAGGATCCTCATTTCATCTTCCTGTTTTTTCTCCTCTGAAGTTAAACCTGTTCCGAGACATCATAATCTGCTGTTAAGGAAATTACTAAAATAAAGTGTTGAAAAGACCAGGTGACAGAACTGCTGAATACATATTCTGCATCAGAGTTCACAGGAAGAAAGGAAAGGAGTGATATCAGAACATATCTCATGTCATTGAGGCACAGGCCATGATGCACAGGAAGACCAGGAGCAGTTATAAATTTCACAAGTAGCGTTCCATTATTTTCAAGAACAACAAAATAAAACAATAAAATTGTTCAGGATAGCTATCTATAAAGGCAGTGTAAACAAAGAAAACAAAGTCCTTCATCTGAGGGTTTCTTATCAATTTCAAATCTCAGTCTCTCTCCAACAAATGACTGCTCTCTTTTTATAAGAAGACTTTGCCTGGCAACCAACCTCTGCATCCTGATCTCGCCAAGAGACATCCTACTTTCACACAAAATGTTATCAGAGTTCTTGTCAGTTCCTTCCCCTGCAGGTGAACAAAATAGAACATGGTGTCCCAAAACTAATCTCCTGTTGACAACTGTGCAACAGAGCTTGTGGAGGTCAAACTGCATCTCAAAGTTACCCCCCCCCCCCAAGTTCCAAATGCTTTTTGCAATCACTTCAGCAATATAACTATATACATTTTCAAACCAAGGGACCCCAGTTTCACATAAAGATCCATTTATATTTCTATAAATGCAGATAAGCAAGGGTGAAGAAAAGACAGAAGCAGCAAGTAAAGGCAGGGAGATAGCGGGAGGGGGAGAACTGAGAGAATGTCAGAGTGATCAGCTCCTAGGTCTCACAAGAAAATTTGATTGCGCAATCAGATAGACAAAAGACAGGAATGGAGAGGATAGAATAGATCTTTGCTTTTAACTCTTTCTGCATAACAAATGGAACAGGGTCTTATTCAACCCTGTCACACTGCACTAACAATATCAGATTTACTTTTATGAATGATTTCAGAACCTAGTGACCTTATGAGTAGCACAGTCAAGGATCAGGTCATCAGGTTCTGAAAGAACGAATGAAAATAAATCTGGGACCTGACATTCAAAAATGAGCACAGCAGGGCACAAAGGTTTGCAGCGTGCTTACCCATTGCTCATGACCCTAAGGATGCTATATTCAGTTGGACAGCACACTGGTGCTATCTTACTGAATATAGGGGCATATTGGCACAGCACTAAGCCAAGTAGTGCTGCCCTGACATGGATCCCGCCAGTGCAGGAAACAGCGTTACCAGACCTGACAGCGCTGGTAACTCCCAGTGCGATATTCAGACAGCCCCATGTAAAATGAGCCCATTGGGCATGCAAGGTGCTAAGGGACTATTTGCATGCCCATTATGGACACATCTGCATGGGAAGCAGCAGCAGGTTTATGCCCCTGTGGCCATCTCCAGCCCCACCCAGATTGCCGGCACCCGTAGAAAGCAAATGTTCCCTGGTGTCCAGTGGCACCACCCCCACCCTCCAATCACCAGCCCATAGAGCTGTCAAGTGTTCCCTGGTGTCCAGTGGTCCCCTCAACCCTCTGAGCGCTGGCCTGGTACATGCACAACTTTTCTTTGGTGTCTAGTGGTCCCCCCCCCGCCCACCAGTCACTGGCTTGGTAAATGTAAAAACTTTCCTTGGTGTCTAGTTCGAGTGTCCCCCCCCAGCCCACCTAGCACTGGCCCGGTAAATGTAAAACCTTTTCCTGGTGGGTAGTTGTCCCCCTGCCCACCGACCGCCGTCCCTGTGAAAGGAAAACACTGTACCTGGTGTCTAGTGCTCCTCCCACCCTGCAAGTGCTGACCCTGAAATAAAATAATAACTCTCTTATGTCTATTGGCACCCCCCCAACCACTGATCCCTGTCCTCGTACACTATCACAGAGTCCTTGGCATCTAGCAGCTCCCACCCACTGTGGGCACCAACCACTCACCCTACCAACCCCCCTTAACTCAAGCATCAGTGCCATGGGAGCCCATATGGCATCTAGCACAGCCCTCCTCTCACCTCCTTGGCCACCCGCCCTATGGACAGATAGGGAGCGTGCGTCCTATGTACTGTACAGGGTACACATCCTTTGTACTGTACAAGGCACATGTCCCCTGTACTGTACAGGGTGCAAGTGGCCTGTGCACTGTACAAGGAGTGCATGCTTCTTTTACAGTACATAGACTGCATGCTCATTGTAGAGTATTGAGGACACCCTATACAGTACAGAGGATGCATGCCCTGTACAGTATATAAGATGCATGCCTGTCCACATGGCAGCCAGCCGAGAAGGTGAAAGGAGGGCTGGGTTGCTCGCTGTTTGGCATCCCGCAGCACCGACACTTCACATAAAAAGGGGGTTAGGATGGTGCGTGGTCAGGGCCCGCGATGCGGGGGGGGGCCTTTTGATGCTAGGAACTCTATGATAGTGTACAAGGATGGGGATTGGTAGGTGGTTGGTACCACTAGATGCCAGGGAATTATTTTATACCATGACCCGCACTCAGAAGGTGAGGTGGGGACCACTGAACTCTAGGGACAGTGTTTTTCTTTCACGGGGACAGCGACTGGTCACTAGCCACCAGAGAAAGTTATTACATTTACTGAGCCAACGATTGGTGGGCAGGGTGGACCACTGGACAGCAGGGAAAGGTTTTACATGTACTGGATCTGCGATTGGTGGGTAGGGAGGACCACTAGATACTAGGGAAATGTTTTACACGCACTGGGCTGGCGACTGGTGGGCGGGGGACCACTAGACACCACAAAAATGTTGTACATGTACCAGGCCAGTGCTAAGAGGGTGGAGGGGACTTTTGGGCAGCAGAGATTAACTTTAAATAGACGGGGATGGCGACTAGAGGGTGGGAGGGGGGTGACAAAGCACCAGGGATTAACTTCACATATACGGGAATGGTGACCGGAGGGTGGAGGGACCACTGGACACCAGGGTAACATTTTAATTTCATAGGGATGGGTATTGGGGGACGGGGAGGCCCTTGATGCCAGGAAGCAGATGTGCTCCCCCAACCCCGATGAAGCATGCACAAAACTGGTTGGGCTTTTTACTGAGTTGGTGTGTGTACCCTGTGTGGCACCTGGGACTTATGCTTTTTACTGTGAGTAAAAAAACAAAATCCTTTATTTTGCAACCAGTGAACATGGCCATTCTTTTTTGATGCCTGTTGTGCTCCCCCAACCGTCAACTTGGTTGCTGGTTGCAGCTGATCCTCCGGCCACTAGGGCTGCCCAAAATAAGTTGGGCTTTTGATCTGTGGTATTTGCGCTGTGCAAAGTGGCCTGTGCTAACCACTTTGTGCAGGCAAATGCACTGAATAACACGCTGCACTGGTATTTCTGTCCCCACCCTTCCCTTAGCACATGCAAGAAAAAATGTATGTGGTGAGCAAAGAAATACTGTTAGTGGACGCAAAAAGCCCCTTTGAATACTGTGCAAGGGCACAAACCCCAGGCAAACAAGACACAATCACTTTGCCCATTGGGCAAAGTTTTGAATATCTGGCCCCTGATATTCTTGGTGTAGCCATGACATATTTGATTTATGCAACAGCCTTAATTTTGCACTGCTTGTGTATTGGTGCATGTGCAGGCTTCATTACAGCTAGATTTGTGGCCATCATTTCATTTTATAACGTTCTGCATTGTACTATATGTGCTTCTGTAGTGTACTTCTGCCTTATATTTACTGCCTTATATTGTACAGTAGACCATTGTTCTGTATGGATTTTCATCCCTTTCAAAAAGCGGTTGTACCAAAAGGTCATGGAATGTGACTGTACCCTTTGGTGGTACAATAGCATTCTGAAACATATAGATGGTGCATGAGCTTCTTTGCATTTTGTACACAGAGCAAGCAGCGTCAGGCGCTCTCAAAATCAGAGTATATCAGTGAAGGCTGGAGGGGGGGGATGACTCTGGACATAGCAGTTACGACTATTTGATTTCATTTAAAAAAATTTAAGAGCTCGATTTAAGCCATTCGCTTATGGGAGACCAGCTGCATCTCATTGCAGTTGTGAGGGAACTGAAGTAATGAATGGTAAAAGAAAAAAAGCACCATCTACAAAACCTACAGGGAAATACTACCAAATTATAACAGATTTACGTGAATTTGAAGTCAGTTAAAAACTCTCTCTGTTCCATATTACCTGTACTAATACTTACCATTAGTTTATAGGTTGCCAAAAAACATTCACTTTACTCAGTTAGCTATGTCCATCACTAAGGAGTTTTTCTGCTACTATACACTATAAAAAATGCTGGGTGTGCTAGATTCATCCAGCAAAGGCATTTCTACACTTCATTCCCAGTGGGTACTCGGACACCAGAGTCACATCCTGCCTGAATTACTGTGTTACTCACTTTCATTCGAACGGGAGACTCTGCTTATGTGATTTCAAATACACTTTGGGATTCTACCTAGGATATACAGCTGCCGTGGCAGGATGAGACAAGTGTCCAGGTTACCCAGATCAGTTGGCAACAGGCATGCCAGTAGATGGCCAAGGTGACAAGTTCTCACCCATGGCAGGAATATGCCTGGAAGCCTTCAATCTGATATTTTCAGACCCCAGTTGTCGCCGACCATTACCTCCCCTCTGAAAACACTTCTTGCTCGAGGAAATGTGGGGAGCTGAGGGCACACCACACCCGTTTTGTGAGACTGCCCGGTCCTCCATTCTTTTTTCCAATCCTTGGAAGTGGAATTAACAGACCTCTTTGGGAGGCTATTTACCTTAACTGCTATGAGCTTCCTTTACTTATCTACCCAAGGCGGTTCCAGGACTCAAATTCATGCTATTTGCTCAAGCATATTACTTACTGTCATTATAAAGCTATTAACCAGGGTGTGTTTGTCCCCTTAGGTTCCCACCCTGACAGCCTTATACAGTGCTGTTAATGAAATACAAAATGGAAAAAGTAACTCATCAACTTAATGACCGAGCAGAGCTCTGGTCCTCACAGTTGATTGGGTGGCATCTCCATGTGATGAGGAAGGAGAGTTTATTCTATAATCTAATTGGCTAAGGTTCCAGTATAGGCACTCAGAGAACCCTGACTTCTCTTACTCTGACCCTTGGAGTTGTCACTGGGGTTCACACCTCCTCTCCCGGCCCTCCAGAAGGGGAGGGGGATTGCCCCCTCCCCCCTCAGATGCTCACTATTCCCATCTCAGCAACTGGAATAGTGGGTCCACTAGGACTGGTTTCACTAAATACTGCCTACAGTCATCCCCCCACGCTGGCCCAAAGGGGAGGGGACTACTTCCTATGATTTTACCCACTCTTCCTACTGTAATCTTGTAATAATGACACCGGCCCTCCAGATGCTGTTTGTAACACATTTATTCATGTACTGACTTGGATCATGCTATGAACATTTTTTTTTTTTTTTACTAAACATGGCATTAAAAAAAACAAAATGCTGGATGTGCAACTGCATGCAGAACCAGCCTGAGCTGTCACCTCTGGGTTCTGATTACCTCACACCACTCGAGCTTCACTCTCAGGGTCAGAGATAATCAGAACTCTTCTGGGGTAGCACAGGCTGGCTGCATATGGTTGCCCATCCAGTGTTCTCTGTGTTATGCCCACTGATCCGCTGTTGTTTGGCATAGTTGCCATGACACTGTCAAAATGTTCACACATACTGTTCAGAGTCAGCTTGTCAGTGTTTGAACAACAAGTTCCAAACTGAAGTCCATTCTGAATTTTGGATTTTTTTTTTTTGACAAGTGATGACAAGTCAACTGAGAGAAGAAATGGGGACGACAGGGTAACTGAGAGAATGACCTGTTTATTACACCACCAGTAGAAATAAAAACTACAAGTTAAAAAGTGATAGCTCATACCCAACTCACAAGACATGCTATCTTGTAAGTTGGGTATGTCACAATGGAACAACCAGTCACAGACCAGCTTTCACAATGTTGATCACATCACAATAGCTTTGTGTAGCACAGAAGCCAACAATTAAAATAAAAAAAAAGTTACATTCTTATAGAAACAGCAGATCTAAAAACTATAACTAGTAAACTGATATTTCATAAATTGAATATGCAATTATCTGACTTAAAATATGCAGTCTGTCATCACTTGTAAACAGGCATACAAATGGCACGAGGCACTCCCACCTCTGAAGGTGCCTCCACAACTGTGCTAAACTGTGCTTTGACCAAAACCAAAAAAGAAAAAGTGGAGCACTTATCGATGGAGCTAAATTAAATAAACTTTTATTGAACTAACATAAAGTATTAGAATGTGGGCAAATATACCTTACATGGGGGCTTCATCAGAAGGAGTATGGAAACATACAAGGCAGGGCTTATAAATATCACATAATTTACATATTTATGAACCACATTAGTATTTGATTTTCACCCAACTGCATTATTTTTTCCCCCTGTACAATCACACGAATGTGCTCCTGCACTCTGTATTGTCAGGACCACACAGATACCACTGCAGGGACACCACCCCATACAAACAGTAAAGGGAGTGCTGCTGTCAGTATACTGCTTGAGAGCAAGTCTTTGCCAGTAACAGGGTGTTCAAAAACCTTGTCAATGTTTGTATATCTGCAGAGATTGCTTCTTCTGCAAATGAAAAATCCTGTCCTGTTATGCTTGGGTTCTATCTCAGGTTTAATCAAATGACTGTGTGAGTTGATCTCCCAGATTTTTACACCTGCAAAAGGTGATATGGGGTCTATTGCCCATAAGCAGTCCAATCTCTGGATCCCTTGCTAAGATTTTCCATCATTCACTGAAAAGCTTTCTGATTTCATTTGCTTTGCGGTTAAAGTCCAGTACAACAGTTACTTTACTGTCACCTCACAATTCTTGATTTTTTAGATTTTAGCAGCTCAGACCTTTCTACTCTTTCATCCTTTCTAAATGCATTCTGCACAACTGCAGCTGAGTATCCCCCTCACGAAACCTGACTGACAGCATTCCAGTCTCTCTCGCATCAGTAGAATTTTGAGAAGAATTTCTCTAAATTCTTAGATGCACAAAATAGGTGATTTGATACCTTTTATTGGACCAACAGTTTTATAGAAAAAAACTTTAGTTTTCGGACTACACAACAGAGTCCTTTGTCAGAAAATGACAGTTATAAATTGGCCATAATGGATGCTGCTGATCAGGTTGCGTGGATGGGACCTCTTAGCTCCAAGGAGCTGAGTGGGCAAGACTTTCATAACTCAGTCATGGCTCTGTCGCTCTTTAGTTGTGGTCCTGACCCCTCACGTGTGAAGATAAATTACATTTTTTACTGCATTGCTGCTGGAGAAGGTCCAGTGGAGGGCTACAAAGATGATAACCGGACAGCAGAGTAAGGCATATGAGGAGAGGTTGAGGGCACTGAACATGTACTCCCTGGAAGACCGGGGGGGGGGGGGGAGACAGAGAGGGAATATGATTGGGACTTCAGGAACTTGAAAGAGATAAATAAGGTTGATAAGGAGAGTCTCTTTAAGCTGAGAGTTAGCCATAACATGAGGGGGCACAGTCTTAAGCTGGAGGGTAGGAGGTTTAGGAGGGAGGTCAGGAAGCACTTCTTCACAGAGAGCGTGGTGGAAACTTGGAATGTGCTGCCAGAAGAGGTCATCTCGTTGAAGACAGTGGGAAACTTTAAGAGATGATGGGCTAGGCATAGTGGGAAGGTAAGGATCATGGGTAGGGAGGATGGGAGGAGTGGAGAGGGAGGGCAGGGACATTAGCTCAAGCTGTGGACCCTGCAATATGAGCATACTTGATAGACCAAATGGCCTTCTGCTGGCTTCTTCATATGTTCGTATTTTTTTGAGTCAGCCTTTTGCATAGCTCCTATTTATCTGGGCCAACTTATTCACAAAATAATGTAGTTCCCCATGGTACCCTCACAGTTAATTTTTTGAAAATCAGTACTTTGGGGGCTGACACTGGCTCCAGTACAGTTTAAATCAACAGAAAGTCAGCCAAACATAACGCTCATGTTCAAAAAAAGTTCCTTAGTTTACTGTAGTAATTAATCACCTCAGGTTTTGGCCATGATGAGAGAACTCCCCAACGTTTCACCCGTTAGAAGGGCTTCTTCAGGGAGATAAGGTCCTCTTTAAGTGAATCTTGAAAACCTTTTTTTAGTTTTGTTTTTCATCCAGTAATGCTGTTAACTGCAGTCTAAATTTCTGTCTATCCAAATGCTTCCCAATATTACATATTTTTTTAGCTACTGGTTGTACGTGTTAATGTTTTCCATGGCTGTTTGCCTACACATTAAGGTCCTGGCATGCTCTGTCAGTCTTTCAGCAATTTTTCAGCCTGTTAATAACAGCATTACAGGATAAACAAGCATTTGTCAGTGCCGAATGTTGCTTGCTTCTATGTGCTGTTTAGGTATTTGGAAGTCATTGGAGTGTAAATATTGAAAATTTGCGAACTTACGAGCGTGCGTAGGAACTATCGCACTGCGTTAAGTAAAACAGTAATTTTAGGATTTTTCACCAAATTTTCAACATAGCCATTTTAAGACCTCTGGTCATGAACAGTGTCACTGTGATTTTGTTAATGTGTCCCATACATTGAGTTTGCATAACGACCGCGCCATTGTGCGCTACATGGGCTGAAACACGCTTTGGGCAGGATGTGAAAATGACAGCTGTACTGCTCATAAGGAGGTGTGGTAAAATGGCAATGTTGAAAATATGGAGTTGAAATATTAAAAATTGCAAACCCACGAGCGCAAGCGTGAACTGTGTAAATCGACGCCAGAAAACAGTCATTTTTTAGGAATTTTCACCAAATTTTCAACATTGCCATTTTAAGATCTCTGCTCATGAACAATGACACTGTGATTTTCTTAATGTGTCCCATACACTGAGTTCACACAATGACTGCGCCATTGTGCGCTACATGGGCGGAAACACATTTCGGTGAGATGTGAAAATGACAGCTGTACTACTCATAAGAAGGTGTGGAAAATGGCAATGTTGAAAATCTGGAGTGGAAATATTGAAAATTGCTAAACCCTACGGCGTGCGTGAACTATAGACGACCGTAAAACAGTCATTTTTAGGAATTTTTTCACCAAATTTTCAACATAGCCATTTTAAGACCTCTGCTCATGAACAGTGTCACTGTGATTTTCTTAATTTGTCCCGTACATTGATTTCGCACACCAACTGCGCCATTCTGCGCTACATGGGCGGAAACACATTTTGGGTGAGATGTGAAAAATGACAGCTGTACTACTCATAAGGTGGTGTGGTAAAATGGCAATGTTGAAAATCTGGAGTGAAAATATTGAAATTTCGCAAACTTACGAGCCTGTGAAGGAACTGCGCAACGCACGCTCGTAAAATAGTCATTGTTTGGAATTTTGGCACAAATTTTCAAACGCGGGTTTTGGGCCCCCTTCTCATGAATGATGTCACTGTCATGGTGGTACTCAGGCCCGGCGGGTGATTTCGCAGTCACTGCGCGAAATCACCCTTCGGGCCCGAATAACGCCATGACAGTGACATCACTCATGAGAAGGGGTCCCAAAACCCCATGTTGAAAATTTGCGCAAAATTCCCAAAATGGCTGAGATATGCAATAAGTTGAAACCCCTATTCAGCCCATTATACAGCTTACCGGCATTTCCTCAGTTCAGCGGTCGGCTTTGAAGAGTGCAGACGTGTTCCCGGTCCACCGAAGATCGCCGCTACCGGAGTCCGGAGGTAAGTATGGGGTGAGGGGTGGGGTGCTGGTGCGGTGGGTGGGTGCGGGTTGTGGAGGGGAATCGGAGACGCACTGCGGGACCGCTTTGTCTTACAGGTAAAAACAAAA
This sequence comes from Neoceratodus forsteri, assembly GCA_016271365.2. Classification (NCBI taxonomy): domain Eukaryota; kingdom Metazoa; phylum Chordata; order Ceratodontiformes; family Ceratodontidae; genus Neoceratodus; species Neoceratodus forsteri. The sequence continues at coordinate 1,054,359,290 of CM028130.1, read as the reverse complement.
CAAAGACGTCGTGGGACCGTTTGCCACGCTGGTGTGGCTCCCAGCGTGGCACAAGAACTTTGGGAGTTCAGCCGACGGGATTGGGCACCCCGTCGGCAAACAGATTGATTGCCACGCTGGGGGGCCTCAGCGTGGCACCAACTACTGGGACGACATAGCTCAGCCGACAGGGATTGGGCACCCTGTCAGGTTATACAGTGCGCAAGCGGGCGCACGCTGCGGGAGCTGCGCGTGAGCAGCTTCTTATCACTGCTCACTCAAGCGTAGCTCCCCTTTCAATCTGATGTTACTGCATTTTGGAGCATGTCATAGACAGCTCCAAAATGCATTGGCTTACAGGGGCCGCGCCTGCCAGGACACTGCCTGAATTGGAGGAGGAGGTGACACACCTCCGAAATCTCCGATGATGGCACTATGTTTCTTGCACATGCGTGCAAGCAACATAAAAATGAACTAAAAAAGAATTCTAAAGATTGACTCACAGAGGATCATGATCTCCCTGAATAAGCCTTTTTAAAAGGTGAAACATTGCGCGGGTGTTCCCTTGTCACGGCCAAAACCTAAAGGGATTACTGCAATAAACTAAGTAACTTTAAAAAACCAAAAAAACAAACATGAACTTGGCGTTTGGATGACTTTCTGTTGATTTAAACCAATTTAATCACAGCCTTCTCAAAAATAAGGGATATTCCATAGGGCATGCAGGAATAAACTTTTTATTCACTCTGAAATGTTGCCAACAATGTTGCCCAGCAACTATTCATTTTAAGAATATTTAGACAGGGTAACCCTGGCCCAAGAATGCAAGTATTGAGTTCAGGGAGATGTCACATATAAGTTTATAACATTGCCTATGTCTACAAGATTATCTGTTTCTATAAAAAAACAGATTCAATGAACTAAGCTAGTGTTAAGAGTCAGAGCAGCACTCAAAAAAAACTGAAGAAAAACAGCATTTTATCAAACTAAAAGTTTTTTTTTTATTAGAACTGACAAGAGATGCCTCCTCAAGCAGAACAACAAATCATGCATTACAAAATCTGGAATTCAAAATGCGTCCTGCAGCCATCAAGTGTCAGCAGGCAAACCAGAAGACAGTGGATGCATGCTCCCGCTACTCTAAAAGCTAGTCACCTCATGTCTCACAGCCTGACATCGCTGAACCACCTTCACAGCCACCTTTACTCCAAACAGCCTGCTTCCACACCAGGTGGCAGGAGGGGCCACCCATGCTGGTAAAAACTGGATTTCTCTCATGGTGGAAGCAGTGAGGGAGGGTATACAAGGGAGGATCCTGAGTTCTGACACACCGAACTTGATACTGGCCCACTGCCCAAATGTTGGTAGATTTTTATTCCATAACGTTTTTCCTCTCTGTAGCTACGGGCGGCTGTATCAGTGCTGTCCCTGCTACTCCCAGCTGGTGACCACCTCCCCAGAACCTACCTGGTCCTGCAAGTTCTTCTGGGAATTTCCTTTCACTGAAGGATCCAGAATCAGGGACAGGAATCCCAGGTGATGGCGTGCAGGCAGGGCTTCATGATGCCTGTGCTGCATTTTCTGTTATCTACCCAGGTCCCCCACAGTGTCTCGGATGTCAGTGTATGCAATGTGGAACTGCACACACTGCATCAAACTGTGACCCCTTCCTTCACACTGCTTATGCTTGCACTGCTACCAAGCCTCCATCTGGTGACAGTTGACAGCGGAGTGGCAAACCGCTCCTCCCTGGGAGAGGAACGTGGTCCTCCTAATACTCAGTTCTTTCCCCCCACTGACACCCAGCTATTTGAATTTGCTCCTGAACCCAGGTCACCGTCGCGGCAGGACTACCACTGAGCCTCTAGAATGGCCATGCTGGTAGATTTTGTATCAAACTGGTGACATCCTCCTTTAACTTGCCCAGCTGATATGTAGTGGAAGAAATAGCCTTTCAGTAATTATACCAGTTGGGTTTGTGGCATGTCTGTGGGGCCACTTGATTATCTTAGTCCCTAGCCTGCTGACTCGAGACTGCAGAACTAATTTCGATCCCTGCCCTGAAGAATACCCAGACAGGATGTGGAGCACAGGTTGGCCAAATGAAGACTAAGTTACCAGGTTCCAGAAGTTGAGTCTCTGAGGACACTGTTACTTTTTCCATGGAGTTCTTGCTGCCTCTGAAGTACAAGCATCTCGGCAGCCTGCTGAAAGGAGATCCAAAGGCAAGCCACATGGCTGGGATGCCATGCCATCAGGCCCAGTTTTCTGAAGTATTCCATCAATGTTAGTGGAAATGAGCTGGGCCAGTGGTGTAGAGAGCTGAGGCATTGTGCCTTACCTCCTGACACACCGGCGACCTGTGTTCAGTGGCGAATGCGGGTTGCTAGGGAGGAAGGGAGAGGATTGTCTGTCCAAAGGACTGCTCTCCTCTCCTAGGGAGGGTGGATTGGCATTCTCGATGAATGACTACCACCAAGTGGAGTCCTGAGGGTAGTGCGGGACAGGGGTGAAAAAGACGGAAGCATGCTGTGCACCAAAGCAATGGGGAAGGAAGAAAAGGGAAAAGGAGACACTAGCAGGCTTCAAGAAGCCCTGCCACACTCCCGGCTCATGGGTCTACTCTGGGAACTGAGAGAGACGAAAGCCATGCCTGCTAGCCATCCGGAGGAGAAACGGCAATATGGAAAATAGAAAATGTTAGTGGAAATGCCCACATACAGCTCCATCGGTAGTGTGGCCCTGAACCATGCCGGCATCTTGCAATCCACGGTCCCCTCTGCTCCTTCGGGCAGACAGATGCATGTTTCTCTCTCTGTCTCTCTGGGAATGCCCCCACCCAATGATCCTGCAGCAAAGCACGTTTAGCTGCAGGGATTTAAACATGGGATGCAAGAGGTTAGCCAAGGTAGGTGTGGCAGCAGTGGAACCCACAGAGAGGAAATAGATAAGGTGGTGGATAGCAATGGTGGAAAATAGGAAATTAGGGGGAAAATGATAATATTAATTATGAAAACAACAAAGCCCACTCACCTGCTTGGCACCAAGTAAATGAACAAGTAGTGGAAGAAGACTCCCATCACTCAAACTGAGACAGACGCTTTCAGGTTTTAGGACCTAGGGACGATAAAAGGGAACACTGTAAAAAGGCAGGAAGAAAGCTTGCCAGTTTTTTCTGTCATCGGATGTCCCCAAACAATATCAGACAACATCATGAACACCTTGCTTCAGAACCAACTCTGTGCTGTATACTGGAAGACCTGCATTACTGTACTAACAGTAACTGCTGTCTGGTGAAGATTACAGGGAGACACTTGGTGGACTTCTGGCATCCATATCTCATGGCCCCCCCCAAAAAAAAAACTCCTGCTAGCTCTAACTAGAGGACAGAAGTTATTATGCTAGTATTTTCCCCCCACATGCGGCAATGCTTTTAATTTGTTACCTTTTCATTTCCACACCTTATCTTGCCACAACCAGCCCCCTTCTTATGTCCCCCCCCAACCCAGTCAGTTATGTTCTACAGGACTTACCCCACCACATGCCAAGAACTCAAGTGTGGTGGGGGAATGCTACGGATGGTAATGTAGGGCTTGCGGGGGTGCTATTGTTATCCAGCTAGCTGAGGGCGTTCTTCCTCCAGTTTGTTCCCCCAAGGTCTGCTTGTGTGTAATGACATACACTTTATGCACAGTGCACTATCAGTGTCTGCGTCAGAACCATCCCCCAGTGTTGCCATCTGCTGCTCCACCAACCAGCCTCTGCCAGGTGAGGAGCTTGCATCAGTATATGTCCTACCAACCTTCCCCAGAAGACAGGTGCCCTTAGGAGCTCAATCATCCTCCCCAACTGGTCCCTGACAACTCTGTCCCATTCCCGAACAAGGGTAGCCAACATGGACAGCAGTAGCGCGACCACTGTGCCAAAGGGCCTGCTATATGCTGTGATTCTTTACAGAATTGTCTAAATCATGACAAATCAAAACACTGGCTGGATTTTCAGTTTGGAAATGAGAAAGGAATTAAGTGCCCAAATCCCAGCAAGGGAACATAAATTCTTCCAATTTCTAAACTGTATTTCAAATTATGTATATCCCACCCACTGTAAACAAAGTGGGCGGATTTTGGTTTTGCTTGAAACGGTTTCCTTCAGAATAGCAGAAATTGAAGTAGACAACAAAAAAGTCTACTACCGCTGACCTTTTTTAAGCTAGCTATAACATCCAACCAGGTATTAGGCTATACCGGACACCCCAGGGAAGTAATGATTCCCAATGCTGCAGGCAGAAGCCCTTATAGCCCTGGAAGGTCCAGTACACCCCATACAACCACCCTGGAGGTTATCACTGTGCTTAGAAAACAGGTAAGTTAAAACATTTTTATTCAAAGTTATAAAATACATAACATCAGGCATTTATTTATGTTTATTGTAAAGCAGTCCCCTCATGTGGCAGTACTGCTAACAGAGGGCATTGCTATTGAATGCCATCATATTCATTCACATGGCCATGGTAAGCCCTCCCCCCCCAAATTGATGGCTGTGATTCTTACCTATCTCCCATTTTGCTGTGCACCCTTTCAGCAAGGTCGGGGATAAGAGAAGCAAGACTTTTATGAACTCCCCTTCCTCAGATGGAGACACGCTGATGGTTATGAGAAGTGGGATGGTAGCTGGGTGAGACTGCAACAGCACGGTTGGGACAGTGGGCATTCTTTAGCACGGCTGGGAGAAACTTGCATTGTTGTCCCTCTCCCGTATCATAGATTACAGGTCTTTTACTTTTCTAACTTTAACCTTTTTTTAAATGAGTGGTTGGAAGCTGCCGTGGGAGATAGCATGCTGTTCGCAGTCAAGCAGGTGTGTGAGGTATGCTGATACGGGTGGCATGGCAGGGATCGGCGGTAGTCAACCATACCAGAACTTTAAAAAAAATTAAATTAGAGCAGCACTACTGGATAACCAGGAAGTGATTTTCAAAATCATTATTTTTGGCTGTACTTGTGCAGCCATAATTCCGGTTTCCAGGTTTGCAAAAGTTAGAGATTCACTAAGTTAACTGAATTGAGATTAGCACCTCATATATCGGTGCCTTAATGCTGCAAAAAATTATTTTGATGTATATCACACCAAAAATATTCCATTACTTTAGATGTAGGAGCACTCTTAAAATTGCCACCACTGGGTCACTTGTACTTCCCGGTCATTAGAGCCGCCCATGCTCCACTCTCATGCTCAACCATGTTATGACGTGAACCCAGGGACAGCACAGGGACTTGTTCCATTATAATCTATGAAGGACAACTTTGTCATCGTTTTTATTAATAGCAATGGTCATGTGGTGATTAATCAAGGGCAACGGTCAACTAACAAGGCCCTTGTTCCAGGTAGACATAAATCATATACATATACATAAAACATAATGCAGATAACATTTCCTGGGTTAGCTCTTGAGCAGTACATGAGAGCTTTACCAACCTGAGGAGATGTTGGGAGTAAGTCGAACCTTCACCCCTCCAAGATGCACACCCTGCAAGGGGATTTGAAGGAACAGGTGAAGAATGTTGGGGGTAGTTGGGAGAAATAACTGGTGTTGGCACATAAGAAGGGGATGAAATAAAGGGAGGTAGAATGTAACACACTGGAGCAGAACTTCACGATGTTAACAACTGTATGATGCAGATGGAATTGGGAAATTGAAGAGGAGAGAGGGTGTGTGTGTGTGGGGGGGCAAGCCACAACCATCAGGAGCAGTACCCAAGGGTATGAACACTGCTCAATGCAAACCCAGCCAGTGCTATATGCTTTCAGCGTGCCAAGGAAGGGGCAGAAGAGGGGTGAAGTTGGTAAAATAGGATAGTAGTCGGGGGAAAAGAAAAGTAGTGAAGGAGATGTGGGCCAGGTGCAGTTGCAGGACAGATAAATGTATGTGGGTCACGAGCAGTTGCAGGATGGAGAAATTTAGTGTAGAAGAAAAATAGGACAATGAGTGAATAGATGTGGCAGAGTGGATATTCAAGGGGAAAGAATTCCAAATGTTTGGAAAGTGATAGAAGGCAGGTCTCCCTGAAGTGAAAGTTCGGGCTGGGAAGGCGAAGGTCCTATAGTGGGAGTAGCAGAGGGAGAAGGAGGGGGTGGAAGGGGTATAGAGGAGGGCATTTAGGTAGAGTGGAAGAGACCTAAGCATTAACTTCCCAACCACTGAGGCACTGTGGGCAAGATGTCTGGCCCCAAGAGGGGGGGAGAAGCGAAAGCAGTGTAGAGGTCACAGTAATGTGTACATGGTGGATGGGCAAGAGCAAAGTGACAGAAGGAGTTGAAGAGTGTCCAGTTTGGTAAGGGTGGACTTAGGGGCAACACTACAGACTGTGTCTTCAAAGTCAAAGATAGGCTCATCTTCTGGATGATCTCCCGGTGGGCTGAAGGGGGAAAGTAGCCACGGTGTCTTAATAGAGTGCCTAATTTGGGAAGCAGCTTTTTCTGGATTGCATCCACATGACCAGCAAAGTCAAGGTTATGGTCAAGCAAGAGCCTGAGGTATCTGAAGGAGGAGACATCCTGTAATATGGACCCCTCAAGGGTATGGAAGGCAGGGGTAGCAGTAAGCTTGGGGAGCTTTTGCCTGGTGCCAAAGGTCATAGAGACCATATTTTTAGCATTTAGTGACAGTTGATTTGAGTGAAACCAGTGTTGGACATTACTGAAGTCCATCTAGAAGGCTGGTCGCCGCAACAGAGGGGGAGGTACCAGAGGCATACAAAACAGTATAATCCGCATACATGTGGATATCAGTTGTAGAGCAGGATGTGGGTAAGTCATTTAAAAATATAGTGAAGAGTATCGGTCTAAGTACGAACCCTGAGGGACTCCTGTCTTTAAGGGGAGAGGGAAACATAGAATTTGACAGCAGATAAGGACCGCTAGGCCCACCTATGCTGCCCATTTTCCTACCTAATGGATAAGCTGCAGATCCTAGTAAACCAACAGCCTACTTCCTCCTACCCACCACTAGGACTGCCTTATGTCTGTCCCATGCATTCTTGAATTCCCCCACTGTTCTTGACTCCACGACCTCCTCAGGAAGGCTGTTCCATGCATCCACAACACTCTCCGTGAAAAAATACTTCCTCACATTACCTCTGAGCCGTCCCCCCTCTATCGTCAAATTGTGACCCCTTGTTCTTGCACATCTCTTTTCTAAAAGATACTACCCTCTTGGACATTGTTGATTCCTTGAGGTACTTGAAAGTTTCTATCATGTCCACCCTCTCCCTTCTTTCCTCAAGGGTATACATATTACGCTCCTTTAGTCTCTCTTCGTATGTCTTCTGGTGCAGACCCTGCACCATTTTGGTTGCCCTCCTCTGGACAACCTCCACTCTGTCTATGTCTTTGCGGAGACGGGGTCTCCAGAACTGCACACAGTACTCCAGATGGGGTCTCACCAACTGTCTGTACAGAGTAATAACAACTTCCTGTTTTCTACTGTTGATGCCTCTCCCCATGCATCCCAGTATCCCCCCAGCATTCCTTACTTCCTTCTCACAGTGCTTGCCTACCTTTAGGTCATCTGATATAATTACCCCCAAGTCTCTTTCCATTTTTATTGTTGTCAGTATCTCACCCCCCATTGTGTACTCTTCCCCTGGGTTTTTGTTTCCCAGGTGCATTACCTTGCACTTCTTTGCACAATATGTATATGTACTTGTTTACTTATTATGCTGTATTGATTTACCCTTTAATACCGGTTGTACTCTCCCGGGTCGTTCCTGAAAATAGGCATACAACTTGCCTAGTGTACTTACCCGGTTAATAAAAGCTAAATAAATAAATCTAAGCTGCCATAATTTTGACCATTCCTTCAACCTTGCCAAGTCCCTTCTCAGCCTTTCCACTCCATCTTGTGCATCAACTATGTTGCAGATCTCTGTGTTGTCTGCAAAGAGACATACTTTTCCTTCCAGTTCCTCTGTAATGTCACTTATAAAGACATTAAAAGGACCAGTCCCAGTACTGAACCCTGCGGTACCCCGCTAGTAACCCTCCTTTCTTCACTGTGGACTCCATTTACTACTACTCTTTGCGTCCTGTTGTCCAGCCAATTTTTTATCCAGGCTACCACTTTGGAACCCACTCCAAGGCTGGCTAACTTGTTTACTAATCTTTTGTATGGGACTGTATCAAATGCCTTGCTAAAATCTAGGCAGGTCACGTTCACAGCCCCTCCCTGGTCTACTACTTTGGTCATCCAGTCAAAGAAATCTATTAGATTCATCTGACACAACATTCTCGTTGTGACTCCATGCTGCTTTGGGTCCTGGGCCCCACTGGCCTCTAGGTACTCAACAATTCTTTCCTTCAGAAGTGATTACATCATTTTCCCCACCACTAAGGTCAAACTAAGTGGTCTGTAGTTTCCTGCCTCTGCCCTGCTCCCATTTTTGTGAAGAGGAATCACATCTGCCCTCCTCCAGTTCTCAGGTACCACCCCATCCTCCCATGATTTGTTAAAGAGAGTAGTCAGTGGTGTCACTAGTTCTACCCTTAGTTCTTTTAGAATTCTTGGGTGAATCCCATCAGGCCACATTGCTTTGTCCACCCTGAATTTTACTAGTTCTTTCAGAACCTTTCTTGTAAATGGACTGGTATTGACCCCCGTCTCCAGAGTGTTTCTCTTGTTTGGTTTAGGTACCTCCCCCTCCTCTTGCTTTGTGAATACTAAGCAGAAATATTTGTTCAGTATCCCTGCTTTTTCACTGTCACACTCTGCCCACATTCCCTCCCCTTTATTAAGCTTCAGTATCCCTCCCTTGGTCTTTCTTCTCTCCTTAATGTACCTGTAAAAGGTCTTATCCCCCTTCTTAACAGAGTTGGCTATCCTTTCCTTGGTTTGGGCCTTTGCTATTCTGACTGCCTTCCCTGCCTCTTTCTGCTTTAACTGATAAAGTTCTCTGTCCTGCTCCTTCTGTGTTTCCTTATATTTCCTGAATGCTATCCTTTTCTCTTAACCTTCCTGCCACCTCTTTTGAGAACCATAGCGTTTTTTTCCTTCGTTGTGTTTTGTTGATTTGCTTCACCACGAAGGCTTGTTGCCCTCTGTGATGGCTGTTTTGATTACTCCCCATTGTTCCTCCACCCCTCCTTCTTGCCTGTTTGCTAGTGCTTTTCCGAGGCACTCTCTCATTTTCCCCAAAGTCAGCCCTCCTAAAGTCCAATACTCTTGCTTTTGTATGGCTTGACTCTATGGCTATGTTTATTGTGAACCACACTGTTTGGTGGTCACTTGTTCCCAGATGGCTACCCACTTCTAAATCTGAGATTCTTTCTCCATCCCCGTTTGAGATCTAAGATTGCTCCCTCTTCAGTGAGTTCCAGTACTAGCTTTCTGAGGCATGCCCCTTGTAGGGCATCAAGAATGACCCTGCTCTTGGATGTGCCTGCAGCAAAGGTACTCCAGTTAACATCTGGCATATTCAGGTCCCCCATCAACAATATCTCACCTTTTTCTGCCATTCTAAGGATGCCTTCTATCATTTCCTTGTCCATTCCCTCCCCCTGAGATGGGGGTCTGTATACAACCCCCATGTGGATTACGGTGCCATTTCCTGTCTCCAGGGTAACCCAGAGGACCTCATCTGCTCCCTGTTTACTCTTTAGTTCTGTTGCTTTGATCCTTTCCCTTACAGAGAGAGCTACTCCTCCTCCTCTTTTACCCTCCCTGTCCCTCCTGTAGATTGTGTATCCTGGTATATTGAAAACCCAGTCATGGTTCTCTGTGTACCATGTTTCTGTGACTGCCACAATATCCAGGCATCCCTCTTCCATCAAGGCTACTAGTTCAGGGAGCTTGTTACACAAACTATGGGCATTGGTGCTCATCACCCTCCAATTTTTGATGGCCTTACCCCCTTTCTATCCCATCCCTGTCCTTACTGCCTTTGCCATTTTTTGCATTTACCTCTGTCCTGCTCCCTAATGACTTCTCTACCTTGGTGTTTACCTCACTAATTACCATGTTTTGTTGGGGGAGGCTGGGATTTCCCTGCTCCTTTTCAGTGCCTGCCCCCTTGGCTAGTTTAAATGCTTGCCAATAAAGCATTTAAACCTATCACCTAGGATCCTGGATCCCCCTGGACAGATGCAGACCATCGCCCCAGTATAGGCCTGCATCCCTCCAGGTGGCTCCCCAGTCCCCAATGAAGCCAAAACCCTGAACTCCACACCAGTTTTTCAACCATTCACTGAATTCCATGGTGAGGAATACCCTAGCATCACCCCTGCCATAGATAGGCAGCACCTCCGAGAAGGTTACAGTTCGTGCTACTTGTCTAAGGCCCCTCCCCAACTCTACAAACTCCTTTTGCACTGCTCTGATCCCATTCCTAGCCAGGTCATTTGTCCCTAGGTGGACAATGACATCCAGCTCCCTCCCTCATGCAGCTGCTCCCACAATCCTAAGGATTCGCTTCCTGTCCCTCCAAGCCGTGGCGCCAGGCAGGCACCTTACGTCCCTCTCCCCTTCCTCCCCCATGTCTACCCCCCTAATGACTGAGTCCCCCACCAGGAGTTGTTTCCTTCCTCCTGTGGGGTCCCGTGCCACCCTCCTGTGGGTCTCCTTTGTGGAGGTTCCCAGCATCCTCCTTGGTCTCCACTGCAGGTGCCTCCATAGAGGAACCACTATCCACTAGAACAGCGTATGAATTGTAGAGAGGTACAGCTGGAGGGATGCACTTCTGTTCCACCACCCACTCCCTCCCTGAGCCCACCCTTGTCCAGCCGCTCCTCTTTCTTGGCAACCTCTGAGGTAGCGGCAGTGGCCCTGGCGATCCCTGTGAGGGGGAGGAGGTTTCACGACTCCTAGCCAGGTCTGTCTGGAGATGGGCAATCTCCTCCCTCAGACCAGAGAGGTGCCTGCAAATAGGGGGCATCGCAGCCTCCAGAATGTCTCCCAGAACACTGCTGCCCCACAGCCATTGCACTGCACCACTCCCATCATGTCTTATTTTGTGTCCCCTCTCCTGTTTCTCTGTATGCTTACTCTCTCCTCTCCTTACAACTCTCACCCTTCGTGTTCTGGGACAGCAACTTCCTGTATTCTTCAGCAGCCTCCTTCTTCCTTGCTCAGAGTCAGACCACCAGCAGCTGGGGGGAGAAAGAGCTACTTTTTTCCTTTAGGGTTGACAAAACTAATGTTTCTCTATGATCCTTCCCTTCCTACTGCCAAACAGGAAGTTCCTGTTGTCAGTCAAATCCAGTGGCTATAAAAGTAGAACTGGCTTACGGTAGGGGGGTGGAGGGGTGTGATGGAGGGCAATTAGTAAGAAAAACAGGAGCTTCCCCAGCTGTTCACCCTGTGGTTCTTCCTGGTTTCAACTTACCAGAGGCAAGCATTTAAGATGGACAAGAGCTAGACCAAAGCACACCTGAATGGACAGCAGAATGATCTAGCAAGCATGGCACAGCAAATACTAAAATGTGTCCATGACGGGGAATACAGGACTTGAGGAGATGGCAGCCAGACTGCTGAGAGAATGTCTGAGACAGCAGGGAAACCCCAAAACTGGACAGAGTCACAGCAGCAGAACCCAAGCAAAACATAGCAGAGATAGAAGGTCCAAATGCAACAGATGGCCTGATTTAGAGAAAAAAGTTTCACCTATAGAGGGAGGGGAAAAGTGGGTCCATCTGGAAGGGACCACAGCCAGGTACATGAAATGGCACAGAATCCACCAGAATAAAGGTGGCCTGGGACGCATGGAGCACTAGTAAAACCTCCAGGAGCACAGGACGAACGACTCATCCAGGAGGGGGAAAACCCGTCCTTGAGCCCAAAAGTCATCAGGCTGAAGAGCAAGTCGCAAAAGGCCAAACCAAGATTTATATGATACAGGCCAGAGGCAGAGAGATGCTGGAATTGAAACCAGGAAGAACCGCAGGGTGCACAGCTGGGGAAGGTCTAAGAAGGGAAGAAGCCTATATAAAGGCAGCCCCTACCCCATAGGAAAATATGGTGTGAAGCCAGTGACAGCGGCAGAATGCGCAACAGCCTTTTAGGATCAGGGTGCACAGGCAACCCCCATGACAAGAGGGGAAGGAGGGACCACACAAAACTGAGTTGGATACAGCAGCCACGTACAAACCATAAGGCAGAGACAGCCTGGAGACTACCCAGCCACAACAGGACCAGGAAATAACTCCGATTACAGCCACCCAGGCCACATTGATGAGTACACATAAGAGAACCCACATGACCAACAGAGGATGCATGGCTGTGCATAAAACCAAACATGTCTATCAGTAGGGTAATATTATGCAAGAAGGGCAGGTAGGGAAGATGTAGGATAGCCACTCTATGAGGGAAACCTAACCACAGGTCAAAAAGCACGAGGCCAGAAAGGGCAAGGCAGCACTGAAGGCCAGACCCTAGTAGTAAAACCAGTGATGGCCAACCAGAAGCTTTAGCAAGCATAACCTGGAACACCACAGGGAGAGCAGAAAGCATCCAATACAGCAAAGAGCAGTGGCATTGAAAATGTTTGTTAATGAGGGGGAGAATTCTTTGGATGAGGACTAATATCCATACTGACTGTGGACTAAAACAGTAAGAATGTTAAGGCCTTGTGTGCCTGTTAATGGCTAGGCCTTTGGTACTAGTTTGTGCCATATAATACCAGCTATGTATTTTGCTACTCTGAGTGGGAGGTTTGGGACTGGGACTTTCTATATAAAATAACTTATTTGTCAGGACCGATTTTAAGGCCCTCAGTTTTTTGGTCCCTCTTTACTTGACCTCCATGCAATTTAATTAATATTTTACTCTATAGCTGGGCAGATAACTATGGCCTAGTTTTTCCCCGGGTTGCTGAATCTTGCATGTTTTATCAGCCTCAGGATATCTATAGATAATCTATGTACCATAGGTGTTCAGAATATCTATATATATGCTAAGAGCAGATATCTGTGAGCAATAGTTGCTGGGTTCCTTCTGGGTGCTGGGGGATGTTATTTTTCTTATTCATTAATCTATAAATATTGGGGGAATCGCTATGACTGAGAGGTCATTTTGTTAATAGGGAGTCGACTATGATATATATCTTTGCAGACAGATTCCCCTGGACTCTTCCATGGCTGCATGCAACTGGACAATTCATTATGGATTAATTCTTTTAATATTTTGTACCTCCCCCCATGATGTACTGAATAAAGGGGTGTCTTATCTTGATCCTTTGTAAGAGGAGATATGTTCTGTACATTTTGCTATCCCCCATGTGTAATTGATGTGTTAGTTATGCTTAGAAAATCAATAAAGAAATAATACAAAAAAGAAAATGTTTGTTAGCCTCCCTCCCGGGATCAATGGCAGAACCTGGAACACCGGCGTGGCATGAGGTACAGCGTCCAGCGCCTCAACCCTCAGTGCCACCAGGCCAGCAGTGCTACAGTTTTTTAAAGACTTCCAGACACTCACAGGTTTAAGCATAAACTGGAATAAGACAGAGGTTCTTCCCTTGAACCAGTTCACAAAGGAAGAATCCATTAAGCACCTGTGTCGGAAATCGGCACCCCGACATATTAAATATTTAGGCATTACCTTGCTGAAGGAGCTGCAAGTGCTAGCCAAAAGTAATCTTAACCCCTTCTTGGAGGCAGAATTGTGTAGATGGAAAAAACTTAGTGTCACCTATGGCGGTAAAACAGAAGCCTATAAAATGATGGCATTTACGAATAATTTTATTCTTTCTAAATAGTCTGTTGATACCTGTTCTGACCACTAAGCTGCAACGGTTTGAGAAGTTATTTATCTCGTTCCTATGGGAAGGGAAGCGCCCTACATTCAGTCTAAAGTAGCTCTGAGCCCCAGGCAATTAAGAAGGATGGGCTCTTCAATGGCAACAGGTCTCCCACCTAGCTACAGGAATCAGACAAACCCTTTACTAGCTAGGCACACCCTCTCCTCAAACCGCAGTATGGTTCTAGCTGGAATCAAGTGTCAGTGCCTACCACCATGGCAAATCAACACATTGGGCAACAATGACACAAATCAGGTCATCCATTCCCCAGTACACAAATACACAACACAATGCTGGACAGTCGTAATGAAACAACAGAACTGGAAAACTAACCACCTAGGGAAATAGGAGCCCCTATGGCACAACCACACCTGAAAGTGGTCAATAAATCCCTCTTCTGGCATTCCTGGGCAGCCAGTGGCATATTCTTGGTGGAACACATATGGAATTCCAACAGTGGGACATGTCGCTCCTTTCAAGAGCTAGTGGACAAATGTCAACCACCTTGAAAGGATTTTTGGAGATTCCTCCAAATTAGGAGTATAATTTACCAAAGGAGATCTGGTAAAGCATACTCCAATGCCAGTACTCTACCCTATACCATCTTAAGATGGATGGCCCAACCACAACAGTTAACCCTTTGGAGCATAACAGTGGATGAATCAGTTGTTTCTCCTAGTACAGTTACCGGTCTAGACTCCAAAGGGTTAAGAGGGAGAATACACCACTATCTCATATCACGGCACATCCTCCCCTCACAAAATGTAGGGAAGCATAGGAAAGAACAGTTACGTAAGAACTTACCTAACAGTAGATCTTCGAGGGGATCTCAGTCATCAGGTCACACTGTAGGAACGTCACCATCAGTGAAGCAGGATCCACACTAAAGACTTTTCCAGTAGTACAACTAGGGATGCCCATGCCGACGTCATCAACCCTATGAAGGTGGAAGTGGCCCCGCTCTCTCGCCAGTTCTTTCGTCCAGAGATGAACGGAGCTAACTCCAGCCACTGGAAATCAAGGAGAGAAAGAGGTGCCCAGGCCAAAATAAAAGGCTGGACACATCAAACAGCCAGTCCAGAAAGAGGACCCCATAAAGAGATGGTGTGAGGGAAGGCAGATCTGATGACTGAGATCCCCGTGAAGATGCACTGTTAAGTTAAGTTCTTATGTAACTGTTCTATCTTCTTCAGGGGTATCTCAGTCATCAGGTCACATTGTAGGAACAAGTTACAAGCACATGAGGACAGTCTGGGAGGCAGGCAGGCCAAGGCCTAAGACTGGAGGTTTAGCAGAACAGCATGGCCAAAGCCTGCATGGGCTCTAGAGGCAATGTCCAGACTGTAGTGCCTAGTAAAAGTGTGGATGGTACTCCAGGTCACGGCAGCACAGATGTCAGCTGCAGAGACCCCCTTGAAACAGGTCACCAAGGTGGCCAAGCCCCTCATGGAATGGGCTTTCACCATCCCTGGCAACTCTTTGCCATGCTTATTGTAACAGAACACAATACAATTGGTCTACCATTTGGACAAACATTGTTTGGGAAACCTGAACTCTCTTCCTTGGGCAAAAGAAACAGCTGCTTTGACTTTTTTCCAGTCCTTAGTTCACAGCAGGAAATACTTCACAATCCTGTGCACATCTAAAGTATGGAGCAGTGCTTCCCCTGGATTGGCACCCTCTGGGAAATACACAGGTGGGTGGATAGACTGGTTCAGGTTAAACTCAGACACCGCCTTGGCAGAAACCTAGGTTTTTTGCATGAAGACACCCTGTCTTTGTGAAAAATCAAATAAGACTCCTCACACCAGAGAGCCTGAAGCTCAGAAATCCTTCGAGCATAAGTAATAGCAAACAAAAATAATGCTTTCCATGAATGGAAGTGTAGCATGCAAGTCGTGGCTGGTGCAAATGGAGACCGGGTCAATTTGTCCAAAATAAAATTCAAATCCCAGGCCGGGACAGGATTATGATTGGGGGTTTCAGATGCAGGTTGCCTCTGAGGAAAGTATGGGTCACATCTAACTGAGCAATGATCCGGCCCTCCACCAGCTTGTAGAAGGCAGATATAACTGAAAGGTGCACCTTGAGAGATGAATACTGGAGCCCTGAGTTCGACAAGGAGATCAAGTAGTCCAGGACTTGACCCACCGGACAGGTGATAGGGTCCAGATGGTGCTTGGCAGCCCAGATGGGGAACCTTCTCCACTACATGGTGTAGGTGGCCCTAGTGGATGACTTTCTAGCCCGCCACCATATCCACCACTTTCTGGGGAATCCCAAACTGAGCAAAGGCTAGGACTTCAGAAGCCATGCATGCAGACGAAGGGACCCGAGGTATGGATGGACCACGGTTCCCCGAGCCTGTGTCAATAGATCCCTGTAAAAAGGCAGGGCAAGCAGAGGTTCCGCTGCTAATTGTTACAGCAACGGAAAACAGCTTTGCCATGGTCAGGAGGGTGCTACCAGGATCATGCTGGCCCCTCCATCTGCAGTTTGATCACAACCCTCTGGATCAGAGGAAAGGCATACAGGAACCTCCTGTTCCAAGAGAGGGACAACACGTCTTGCCAGAAAACTCCAGGACCTGGATCTAGCGAGCAAAAAATACAGGTTACTCACCTGTAACAGGAGTTCTAGGAATGGTATATGTTGTTCATCCACACTCATTGGCAGTATCCTTGCCGCTTTAAATCTTGCCGGAAGGTCTTCAAGCTTGCTCCTCCCACCCACCCGGGTGGTATAACTCTCGGCTCCGCCCCATGACGCCAGATCTGGCCCGCTGGAAGCTCAGGTTGTGCGTCAAGCCGGAGGTTGGAGTCAGGATGAACAATACATATACCATTCCTAGAACTCCTGTTACAGTGAGTAAACCTGTATTTCTAGGGACATGGATATGTTGTTCATCCACACTCATTGGCAGACTCCTAGCAGTTCTCCGGGAGGAGGAGGCAAGACGCACACCCCCACATATACTTACTTGGGAAAGAGAGATTGAGAACCAGGCCCCAAAACCAGCATCCCGCGTGACTCAAGGTCGATGTGGTAATGGGTAATGAAGGTGTTTGCTGACTTCCAGGTAGCAGCCCTGCAGATTTCCTGGATAGGGACGGCCCTGGAAGCAGCCACCGTTGCAGCAGTATGGCGGGTAGAATGAGCTCTTATCCCTCTGGGAGGCTCCATGCCCGCTAACTTATAGCAGAGATCTATGCAGAGGTTACCCACCTGCTTATCGTCCGCTTGGCTGCAGGTCTGCCAGATGGCTTCAGCGTGGTGACAAGCAGCTGGCGAACCTCTCCCCGAATTTCAGCCGTGCGCTCCCTTGTAATGTGGCCTTCTAGGATCCAGAGTATGGAGCCTATATTCCGGCCTCCCGAGGTGTGATTGGGGTAGAACACCGCAGAGTCAACACCTGGTTAAGGTGAAACTCCGCACCACCTTCGGAAGGAATTTCGGTGGGGCGAGGACAACCTTGTCCCTGTGGAAGACCAGGTAAGGAGACTCGATGGAAGCGCCTGGAGCCTCCCATCCTTCTGGCTGACGTGATAGCCACCAAGAAGGCGGTCTTCCACGACAGGTGAGAGAGCACACCTGTGCATAGGTTCAATGGCTTGCCCATGAGCTTTGCCAGTACCAGTAGATCCCACGGAGGTGGGGGTTCCCGTGACTGGAGGAAATGATCGAGGCCTTTGAAAAGCGCCAGACCACCTTCCTCCTGCGCCATCGACTGCTTCCCGGCCCGCGACCGTAAGCAGAAATGGCTGCCAGGTGCACCCTTAGGTCGCCGACCCAAGCCCTTGACTAGAAAGGGACCATAAATAGTCCAAGATGCTTGCCAAGGAACAGGAGGAAGGGTCCAAGCCCTTGTTCTGACACCAAATGGAAAACCTTTCCATTTGAAGGCATAGCATTTTCTGGTCGACTCTCACGGGACGCCTCAACTACATTGGAGGACCCGCGGAAAGACCCAAAGCCTGGAACCTAGCCTCCAGGAACCAGGCCAGGTGCAGGGATTGAAGGTCCGGATGGAACACCTTCCCTGATTGACTGAGAGCAGGTCCGGCGAGCTGGAAGCTGCCGGAGTCCTGGAGCTGAGACTGAGGAGATCTGGGTACCAGAACTGGCAGGCCAGTCTGGGGCTATCAGAATCACCTGCGCCTTGTCCCTCCTCGCCTTGAGAAGCACCTTGTGGATCAAGGGAAATGGGGGAAAGGCGTAAAAGAGGCCCGGGGTCCATTGCCTCGAGAAGGCATCCCCCTGCAGCGAGCCCTGCTGAGGGGGGCGGGCATGGAACAGACTCAGCTTCGCGTTCTCCGTGGAGGCAAACAGGTCCACCTGAGGTGTGCCCCAAAGGGAGAACAGATGCTGTACTACCTCCGGCAGGAGAGACCACTCGTGGGATGCAGCCCCTATCCGGCTCAGGGCATCGGCCAGGGTGTTGGAGGCTCCTGCCACGTGAATGGCTAGGAGATCCGCCTCCAGGCTGCGCACGAGTGACCAAATGCGGAGAGCTTCCTTGCATAGAAGCATGGAGCGCGCCCGCCCCTGGCGGTTTAGATAGTACATGGTCGTGGTATTGTCCGCCTGACTCGACCACTTGACCCCGGAGGAACGGAGCAAAGGCGGTGAGAGCTAGGCGGACCGCCGGAGCTCCAGCAGGTTGATGTGGCATCGACTCCGCTGGGACCAGAGGCCATGAGCCCGGTGTTCCCCAGATGGGCACCCCAACCCATCAGAGAGGCATCGGTCGACAGAGAGACCGTCGGCTCGGGCGGACGAACGGATGCCCTCCTGCAATTGATCTGGAACGGTCCACCACTGGAGAGCATTCCACATCCCCTGTGTCACCGGCTAAGCTGGTCCAAGGGATCGCAGCGCCATGACCACTGGCTGGCCAGTCCCTCACTGAAGGGGACGATGTTCCAGCGGCCCAACGACCACGCTGGTACAGGCCGCATGAGACCCAGGAGCGCAGGAAGTCCCGGTAGGGCGAATTGCCCAACCAGAAATGATCGGGCAAAGGAGGAAAGAACCTCGCCCTGTCCGGCGAGCCGCCTGGCTCGAAGAGTCGAGCTGCGCCCGATGAATAAAATCACCTGCTTCGCTCGAGTTCTGACTTGGCCTCGTTGGACAAGGAGGCCCAGTGAGAGCAGACCTGAGGCCAGATCTCTGGACCACTCCGCCTCCTTCCTGGAGAGCTGCTATCAGCCAGTCGTCCAGGTAAGGGTACACCGGACCCTCGGCGCCGCAGGAATGCTGTCACCACTGCCATGCATTTGGTGAAGACCCTGGGAGCTGGAGACAAGCCAAGGGCATGGCTTGAACTCAAGAGGATCCTTCCGCTCGAAGCGAAGGAATCTCTGGTGAGACGGACGGATAGGGACGTGAAAAACGCTGCCTGCAAGTCCAGAGAGCAGAACCACACGCCGCCCAAGGATGGTATTATCTGAGCAGAGTGACCATCCTCAAGGTCTGAGACCTTAGGAACTTGCTTAGGCCGTGTAGGTCGAGAATGGGGGCCAGCCCCGTCTGCTTCGAACCAGGAAGTACCTGGACACAAACCCTGGGTCTGAAGGAGGGTCCACCACCTTCTTACCACCTCCTTCTGGGAGGAGGAGAGCCATGTCGGCTCGACGTAGCCGCCAGTGAGGCTGGGGATTCGTGCCCCGAGGGGCGATTGCCTGAAGGTGGTGCCTGCTCGACCCAGAGGCAGGCCTCTTCCCCACCCTCCAAGACCCACCTGTCCGTGGTAACAGCGGACCAGGCGGAGCGAGAAGTGCGGGCCGTCCCCAGAGGGCAGGAGTGGGTGACGGGATGGGGCGACACCCTCAGCCCGGCCACTGGGCAGGCTTGGAGGAGGACCGCCGAGGGACCTCCTGGGCCCTTTCCTCCCTGCCTCCTGTTAGAGGAAGCCGGCGGCTTGGGTTGGGATGCAAGGCTAAGCCTGCTGGCCCTGACGTTGTTGGGCCAGGCGCGCTGGGGCACAGAAGGACGAAAGGGCTTAGGCTGTGGTTTGCGGCCTTTGTCCTTCTGAGCTGAAGAGACCGAGTCCAAGGTGGCATTGGACTTCTCGATCCTCTGCAGGTGACCTTCCACCCCAGGGTCAAGAGGTCAGTCCCCAAAAGGAACATCCGCCAACTTGTGCTGGGTATCCGGGTAAAGGTGGATATCCTCAGCAAGCCCGCCACGACGATAGCCACTGCGGCCGCCACCGATCTGGCACATGAGTCCCTACATCCAAAGCAGTCTGGAGCTGCTGTTTGGCCACTGCCTGCCCTGGTCCCGCACCTGCTTAACCGTAGTCTGCAGATCGGCGGAAGATGAGGATGACCTCATCCAGGGAGCCCAACAGGGCATGAGAAAATGTGCCATGAGGACGGGCCGAACTGGCCTGGACGAAGGCCGAGAGAGGACGAGCGTAGACTTTTCGCCCGACATAGTCCATTCCTTGACTCCTTGTCAGGAGGTTTGTCCACATCCCTCATGCGTTGTCGGGCGCTACCGGAAACGCTGTCGGTAACCAACCCTCAGCAGAGGGGTGTTCAAAACCGGACAAGGAACCGTGGGACGCATACTTCCTGGCCATCCTGGTCAAGGCGAGGGCAGGAAGCAGGGCGCCAAAGTTCCAGTGCTGACCCACTATGGCCCTCGCCACCGGAAAGGCCTCCGCCGGAGAATCCTCGGTCCAGAATCTCCGTGAGGGGATACCTGGCCTGCTTGGAACGGGTTCGAGCTCCATCCCGTAGACTCCGAGATGAGCCAAGCAGTCCTAGGAAGGACGACGGGCTATCGCCCATTGGCTGACCTCCTGAAGACTCCAAGTCCAGTCGCTTGGAGAAGAAGGAGGAATCATCTCGGACTCGGAAGAGTCCTCAAGAGCTGCCTGGCCTGAACCACCTTTCACCTGCCGAGGTCGGTCGGGAGTGAGGGTAACTGACAGCCGATGGGGTAAACCCTTAGCCGACCGAGAATCCTTGGTCGGAGCCCCACTGGTGGCTGTGGAGGCGGAGGTTCCACCGCAATCGGTGGAGCAGCTGGTTTTGCCAACAACCGCCTGGGTATAGGCCTCGGCAAGTCGAGGGGTTGTGTCGGCCGCCCGTGACAGTTACTTAATGGCCGGGAAGGCGCCGGAGTCGGCTTATTTCCCCGCCAGGAGGAGCTTGCTGCAACATAAGGTCTCGCACTGGCCGACATTCTGACCCAAGCTCCTCATCCGAGGAGGAGGGACGAGGATTCAGCGGCGACGCCGCTACCGCGGTGCCGAGACCGAGACCGCTTATGACGGTGGGAACGGCTGGACCGCCAAGAGGTCCGAGACCGAGACCGAGTCCCGGAATTTCGGTCGGTGCAGGAGGTGCGGCCGGAACCGACACTCCCTTCGCTCGGAAGGTCCATCCGAGGGCTCCGGAACCGAGGCACAGGCGAGCCCACGGATCCTCAACTCCTCCGGGGAACCGGGAGAGGGAATCTCGGCTGCTAAAGGCGACAGCTCGTCAATGGGTCGAGAAAATCTCGGATTATCAGTGAGTCTCGTCAACTGACCTGACGGGGACACCGTGAGGCCAGTGGTCGAAGCCGGCTGGATCGAAGCCGACGGGTCGACGGCCCGGGAGAGGGACCTTCCCGCCTCCCAAGAGCGCCGACGGAGGGACTTACCTTGTCCTCTTTTGACCGAGAAAAGGTCCAGCAGACGAGGCCCTTCTCCTTTAGTGGAGAGGGACAGACAAAGCTCCTAAAGGAAGCCGTGTAGGAAGAACCCAGAGAAGCGGGATAAATCCGCGGCGAGGAAGATCGGCCAGCGCGCCTCCTCTTCGAGGGCGACCCATCCGCCGAGCTGATCCGCCGAACCCGCCGCCCGCGACACCGCCAACCGGCCTCCTTGACTTCACCGAGGGAACGCTCGGACGGCCCAGTTGCAATCGGGCAGCACGGTTCTTCGAGGACGAGGGCCGAGAAAGATGAGCACAGGTCGCGAAGCCTGCGGGTCGTGCTCAAGGCCTAAGCAGTAGACACACGGGATGTGGATCCGTCCGAGACATCTTCTCACCGCATGGGCATCTCCGAAACTGGGAGTCGATTTATCCATCGCGAGTCAAGGATCAAGACTGAAGTCTTTGCAAAATATTATTTTAAATCGCAAACGGAGAAATAGGAACTAGTCACAAACGCAGAGCGTTAAGGAGGGAACCTGAGCTTCCAAGCGGTAAGGAAGATCTAGCGTCATGGGGCGGAGCCGAGAGTTATACCACCCGGGTGGGTGGGAGGAGCAAGCTTGAAGACCTTCCGGCAAGATTTAAAGCGGCAAGGATACTGCCAATGAGTGTGGATGAACAACATATCCATGTCCCTAGAACTGGACAGTTTTGCGTTGAGTGGGGACACAAAAAGGTTCAACCCTGGGTGACTCCATCTGTCGAAAAGAGTTTCTGTGATGGATGACAGGAGCTCACGTTCGTGTACCCTGTACTGAGTATGGCTTTAGCTGTCCACTAGGGTGTTCAGGATGCCTGGAACATGAACTGCCGAAAGTTCCAGTCCGTGATCCAGTGCCCAGTACCATACTCTCATTGCCTCCCTGCACAAGGTGTATGAGTATGTCCCTCCCTGCTTGTTGATATAGTAGACCACGCTGAGGTTGTCTGACTGGATCAACAATTGATCCTGGGAAAGGTGGTTCTGGAAAGCCTGCATGGCATACAAAACTGCTCTCATCTCGAGGACGTTTATACGGAGGGACGTCTCGATCCAGGACCAGGTGCCCTGAGTCTGGAAAGGATCCAACTGTGCCCCCCAGCCCAAGCCAGAGGCATCTATAGTGAGGATCTGCTGGGGAGACAAGCTCAGGAAGGGGTCTCCTCTTAAGAGGTTTAGGGGTTCCATCCACCACTGAAGGACTTTCGGGACTGGAGAGGAGACCAGCACCCATTGCTCCAGGTCATCAGTGTGTTGGTCTCACTGCACCCGTGGGGTCAACTGCAGCACCCGCATGTGCAGGTAGACCAGGGGGACTGTGGCAGTGGCCACTACTATGAGGCCCAAGAGCCACAGGTAGAGCCTGTCGGAAACACAGCAGCTCTGAATCACCACCCATGCCTACGAGACGAGGCATGTTGCTCTGTCTGGTGGTAGAAAAGCCTTGCCCAGTGCTGAGGCTAGGACTGCTCCTGTGTACTGCAGCCTTTGCGTTGGGGTCAAAACTGACTTGGGCAGGTTGACAGGAATGCCCAAGGAGTGGAATAACTGGAGAGTCCTCTCCAACATCCTTAGGAGCTGATCCCAGGACGGGGCTTTGAGGGACCAGTCGTCCAGATGGGGGAAGACATACAGGGCCTCTCTCCTAAGGGCAGCAGCCACTGCTGCTAAGCACTTTGTAAAGGCGTGATGCACAAAGGCCAAGCCAAATGGCAAGACTCTGAACTAGTAGTGCTAGCCTTGGAAAAGAAACTGAAGTAACCTTCTATGCAGGGGGCACACCGAGATATGCAGGTAGGCATCCTGCACACCAAGGGAGCACACCCAGTTGCCCTGTTTGAGCAGAGGCAACAGGCCTGGCAGAATAACCATGCAAAACTTCTTGTATTCTATATATAGACCAAGGTTCCTGGGATCTAGCATACACCTCAGATCCCCTGTTCTTTTGCGGACCAGGAAGAACCCTGAATGGAGAACCGAGCTCCGACCACTACCTCTTGGCAGGGACCACAAGAGGGGGGGTCTGGCAGGGAGATAGGCAGAGGTGAAACTGGCCGTAGGGATGGACCCGTTTCCCCTGGGCCGTTTGGTGGCAGGACCCATGCAGGAGGAGGGGGTAGGCAAGGCAGAGCTGGACTTCCTTTTACCTTGGAGTCTGGAGCCCGAACCGGATTTGTGGGACAGCTTCTGAAAGGATGGTCTCTGCCTGCCTCTGGGTTGGGTATGGTAAAGGGAGTGGACAAACTTCATGGCCCTGCCAGAGGCCTGCAACTCACTGATTTATATCTTGGACATCAAACCCAAACAGCTTAGAGCCACAGAAGGGGGCATTAAGTACCTTCTGCTGGGTATCTACTGCAAAACCAGATACCCTCAGCCAGGCATGCCTACGCAGGCAAATGCCGGTGGCGGCAGCCCTGGCAACAGTGTCCGACATAATATAAGGCCCTGAGGAGGTGTATGCTAATATCCTTGGTGGCCTGAAGGGACTGAAGAAGAACAGGTTACTCACCTGTAACAGTAGTTCTAGTAGCGGTGTATGTTGTTCATCCACACTGTTCGGCATGTCCTTTCCCTTTAAGATTCTTACCGGAAGGTCTAAAAGCTGGCTCTTCCCACCCACCCGGGTGGTAAATGCCTCAGTTTCACCCCTTGATGCCATATCTTGCCCGCTGGAAGCTAAGGTTGTGAGTCGAAGCCGGGGAGGCCGGTGGGTTCGTGTGGATGAACAACATATACCACTCCTAGTACTGTTACAGGTAAGTAACCTGTTCTTCTAGGATCGTGGATATGTTGTTCTATCCACACTGTTTGGTAGACTCCTAGCAGTTCTCTGGGAGGAGGGAGGCAAGACACACACACACACACCCAATACTTACTTGGGGAACAGAGACTGGAGAACTGAGGCCCCAAAACCAACATCCCGGTGGGACTCTAGGTCGATGTGGTAATGGGTAATGAAAGTGTTTGCTGACTTCCAGGTTGCAGCCCTGCAGATTTCCTGGATAGGGATGTCCCTGGAAGCAGCCAGCGATGTAGCAGTATGGTGAGTAGAGTGAGCTCTTATCCCTATAGAAAGCTCCATGCTCGCCAACCTATAGCAGAGATCAATGCAAGATGAATTCATCTGCCAACTGTCCGCTTGGCTGCAGGTCTGCCAGATGCGGCTTCAGCATAGGTGACAAACAGCTGGCAATCCTCTCCCCAAACATCCGCCGTTCTCTCTTTATAATCAAAGCGCTCGTCTCAGGTCCAAGGTATGGAGCCTGTCCTCGCCCTCCGAGGTGTAACTGGGGTAGTACATCGGCAAAGTCAATACCTGGTTAAGGTGAAACTCCACCACCACCTTCGGAAGGAATTTCTGGTGGTGGCGCAGGACAACCTTGTCCCTGTGGAAGACCAGGTAAGGAGACTCAACAGAGAGCACCTGTAACTCCCCAGTCCTTCTGGCTGATGTGATAGCCACCAAGAAGGTGGTCTTCCATTACAGATGTGATATCTCACACCTGTGCATCAGTCTGAATGGCTTGCCCATGAGCTTTGCCAGTACCAGCAGTAGAGCCCATGGTGGTGGTGGTTCACGCACCACAGGGGAAATATGGTCATGGCCTTTAAAGAAGCACCAGACCACCTTCTCCAGTGCCACCGTCTGCTGACCAGCCCGCACCCAGTAAGCAGAGATGGCTGCCAGGTGCACCTTAAGGGTCGTGGACCGAAGACCCCCTTTGGACAGAGACCAAAGGTAGTCGAGGATACTAGCCACTGGACAGGACAAAGGGTCCAAACCACTGCCTTGACACCAAATGGAAAACCTTTTCCACTTGAAAGCATGGCACCTCCTGGTCAACTCCTCTCTGGATGCTTCCACGACTGTGAGTACATCCTCAAAGAGACCTGGAACTCTAGCCGCTAAGGAACCAGGCTGTCGGGTGCAGTGATTGAAGGTCCAGATGGAATACCTTCCTCTGACTGACTGATATCAGGTCCGGGCTTACTGGAAGATGCCTCGGGGGGCCTGGAGCGGAGGCTGAGGAAATCTGGATACCAGAACTGGTGGGGCCATTCTAGGGCTACCAGGATCATCCTTGCCTTGTCCCTCCTGACCTTGAGGAGCACCTTGTAAACCAAGGGAAGTGGAGGGAAGGCATAGAAGAGGCCTGGGGTCCATGGCCTCGAGAAGGCATCCCCCTGCAGCGAGCCCTGCTGAGGGGGGCTGGCATGAAACAGTCTCAACTTCGTGTTCTCCCTGGAGGCGAACAGATTAACCTGAGGGTTGCCACAGTGGGAGAACAGGTTGCGTACTACCTCTGGATGGAGAGACCACTCGTGGGACACCTCGCCCACACGACAGAGCGTCCGGCAGTTGGTTCGAGGCTCCTGCCACATGGATGGCTAGGGGATCTGCCTCTAGTTGGCTCACGAGGGTCCAGATGCAGAGTGCTTCCCTGTACAGAGGCCGGGAGGGCGTGCCACCCCCTGCTTGTTGAAACAGTACATGGTCGTGGTATTATCAGTCTAGACTTGCACCACTTGACCCCGAAGGAGCAGAGCGAATGCTGATAGTGCCAGTCTGACTGCTTGGAGCTCCAGCAGGTTGATATGACATTGGGATTCTTTGGGGGTCCAGAGTCCGAGGACTCTGATTCCCCATGTGGGCACCCCAGCCCGTGAGAGAGGCATTAGTCATGAGGACGATCGTCAGCTCGGGATGGACAAATGGGATCCCATCCTGCAAATGTGCTAGGACGGTCCACCATTGGAAAGCATCCCACATCTTCTGCGTCACCGTGACCAGCGGATTGAAATGACCATGGTGCTGAGTTCACAGGCTGGCCAGCTCCCATCGAAGGGGGCACATGTGCCACTGGGCCATGGCGGTGCAGGCCGCCATACACCCCAGAAGTCACAGGAAATCCCGGGCAGAATGCAAGTGCCCAACCACAAATAATCGGGCAAAGGAGGAGGAGGAGAGAACCTCTGCCCTGTCCACTGGGAGCCTGGATCTGGCTCGGCAAGAGTTGAGCTATGCCCCGATGAAGCAGATCACCTGCAAGAGCATGAGTTCTGACTTAGTCTTGTTGACCACCCCTGGACCTCTACATCTCCTGTCTGGAGGAACCTGCTATGAGTCAGTCGTCGAGGTAAAAGTACAGTCTGACCCCTCAATGCCAATGATGGGCTGCCACCACTGCAATGCATTTGGTGAAGACCGGCGGGGGGGGCGCCTCCCTCCACTCAAGAGCGGAGGAACCTCTGGTGAGATGGACAGACGGATTGGGATGTGAAAAAACATGTTCTGAAGATCCAGAGAGCAGAACCACATGTTCTGCTCAAGAGATAGTATGATCTGAGACAGAGTTACCATCCTGAAAGTGAGGGACCTGAGAAACTGGTTCAAGTCATGCAGATCTAGAATGGGGCACCAGCCCCTCCCCCCCCGTCCATTTCGGGACCAAGAAGTACCTGGAAACGAACCCTGGGTTGACAGTGGGGTCCACGACTCTAGCCACCACCTCCTTGCAGAGAAGTTGGGCGATATCGTCTCAGAGAGCTGACTGCGTGTGTACGGACACCATTTCCTCCTGTGGGGCACAGGCTCAGCTTGGTGGGTACTGCTCGATTTCCAGAGGTAGTTCCTGGCTGACCGCTCCTAAAACCCACCTGCCCATTGTAACAGCAGACCAGGTGGAAAGGAAGTGGTTGAGCCAGCCCCGACGGGAGGACACAGAGCTGGTGTGACAGGTATGGGTGTCCACCCCCATCCCATCACTGGGCATGTTTGGAGGAGGAGGGTGCGATTTGGGACCACTTGAACCCCATCCTCTGGGTTTACAGGCTGCTGGGGCCCCCGGACTTGGGTCGAGGGTGCTAACATTGAGCCTGCTGCTGATGCTGCCCTGCTTGGAATTGGGGTTGCTTGGATGCAGGGACAGGGTGCTGAAAAGGCTCCTTCTTCTGCTTTTTGGAACCCTGGGATTCCTTCTGAGCAGAAGTAACAGAGTCCAAGGTGGCACTGGACTGTTTAATGCATTGGAAGTGACCGTTCACTCCTGGGCTGAACAGGTCTGTACCCAGGAAAGGGATGTCCATCAGCTTGTGCTGGGTTGTCTACCGTGAAGGTGGAAACCCGCAACCAAGCCCTGCGGTGCATGGCAACCACAGCCACCACTGAGCTGGCGCAGGAATGTCCGAGGTCCAAGGCCATCTGGAGTTACTGTTTCGCAACCGCCCGACCCTGGTCGCTGACCTGCTTGACCGTGGTCTGGAGGTCTGCGGGGAGGTGAGGTATAACCTCATCTAGAGAGCCCAGTAGAGGATGAGAAAAATGTGCCATGATGACGGCCGAGCTTGCCTGGCAGAGGCCCAGTGAAGAGGCGGCATAGACTTTCCAGGTCAAGTGGTCAAATTTTTTGGATTCTTTGTCCGGAGGTCCATCGGTGTCCCCTGTATTACCCGAGCACCTGAACACAGACCCAGTCATCAGACCCTCAGTCGAGGGATGTTCTGTGAATCCTGAAAGGGACCCAATGAGCACCACACACTTGCGGGCCATGCAGGCTGAAGGCACAGGGCAGGAGGCAGGGTGCTGCCACAGCTCCAAGACTGGGGCAACAATGGCCTCAGCCACTGGGAAGGCCTCCGCCGGTGAATCCCCTCATTTTAGCATATCAGTGAGGGGGTATTCGGCCCATTTTTGAACAGATTCTAAAGGCATCCCCGTGGATTCAGAGATGAGGTGGAGGATGCCCATAAAGGAAGAAGGGAATTCTTCCATAGAAAGACAACCAACAGATTCCTTGTCCAAGGGGCGAGAATGTAGGTCGAAGTCCTCGGACTCTGAAGAGTCCAGATAAATTGGCCGGCCAACAGAGTCACCCCAAACCCGCCCGGGACTATCAGGTGTGAGGGTGATGGAGAGCCTATGCAGTACGCCCAGAACAGGCAGAGACTCCTTAGGAGGAGCCTCTGAAGTGGTGGAGTGACCGGTTTGGGCTGAGCCAGAACGGTCTTGACTGACTCTGCGAGCAGAGGAATGGCGTGGACCAGCTCCTGAGGAGTAGGCATCAGTCTAGGAGGTGACAGCCAAGTAATGGCCAGGGTAGAACCGGGGCCGACTTCTGGCTGGACATAAGTAGCTGTTGCCACATTAACTCCTCAAAGCGTTGACAGAGTTTCCCTCAAAGCCTCTCCTCATCTGAGGAGGACGAGGAAGAGTGGCGGGGGTGCCACTTCTTAGAGCGCTTATGCACCTTCTTTGGCCTGTTGGTCAAAGTGGTCCAAGACCTCAACTTGGACCATCAGGAGGACTAACGGGGTCATTCATAAGGAGCTGGGGAGAACGTGGCTCTTCCTGATCAGGGACTGGGACCAAAAGGGGATTCCCAGCAAGCTGGGTCTCCTCGATGGCAGGCAGACCAGGATCCTGAATAAGGAGTTGTCGGCCTCATCAAGAGACGATGGGCCGACGGGGTCGAGAATAATCTTAGCCGTATCATCATCCTGCATCTGAGTTGGCTGGCCTGACGGGGGTACCATGAAGTCAGCATCCGAGGTCGCAATCTTGACTGAAGTCGAGACAGCAGATTCCTGGGACCGAGATCTCTCATGATCCCAGGAACGTTGCCGACAAGATGAAGTTTCCTTAGGCTCCTTTTCCTTTTTACGGGACCAAGAGATGTGAGTGCCTGAGGGACGCTCTCCCTTGGTGGGAAGGGACTGGCAGAACTCCTGAAAGGAGCCTGAGAAAGTGGAGCCCAAATTGAGCGGGATGAAGATAGACATGGAAGAGGACTGCTCCACGGCCCGAGCCGCCTCCTCTTTGAAAGTCTTCATCTGTTCGAGCTGACTGGCAGACCCCGCAGCCGCAGAGACCTCCCAACGGGCTTTCTTGGATTTGACCAGCAGATTCTGTTTCCCGGTCTGCCCAGTTGCAGTTGTGCGAGATGATCGTCCAAGACATTTGGATGAAAAGCGCAACACATTTCGCACGCCTGGGTGTCATGGCTCACGCCCAGGCAATAAATGTACAAGGCATGTGGGTTGGTGTGAGACATCTTTTGCCCGCACGGGCAGCGGCGGAAACTGGGCGAGGACTTATCCTCCATCACGGTCGAGACTGCGAAGCAATTAGAAGAAACTCGTACAAGTTTTACTTTTGGTAAATCCAGAGATTTATTCACCAGGGCTTACAGTAACGCTTGAGCGATGAGGAGGGAACCTGAATCTTCCAGCAGAAAGATCTGGCGTCAAGGGGTGGAGCTGAGGCATATACCACTCGGGTGGATGGTAGGAGCCAGCTTTTAGACCTTCCGGCAAGAATCTTAAAGGGAAAGGACATGCCAAACAGTGTGGATAGAACAACATATCCACAATCCTAGAACCTCCTGTTTCCGGGAACTCTCAGGGAGGTCATGGGCAGCCGCTTTGCCCTTCTTCCATATGTTATTTTGATACCTGACCATATGGGACAGATACTTTATGATCCATACCCCTAGAGTGGAGGAAGCATAAGCCCTTTTACCCCAGAGATCGTGCCTCCTTTATTCCTTGTCAGGAGGGAGGGAGGGAGCTGAGATGCTTTGGCACCTTGGATCTATAATGAACTGTTTTGATGACCACTGAATCGGTCTCAGGCTGGGCAGCATAACAGGGCAGGCCCTGGGGGGCAAGATAAAGGTTATCTGCCCACCTGGGCATCACAGGGACCATGTCAGGGCAGTGCCAGGCAGCAGTAGTGGCATTCCTTAGTGCTGGCAAGACAGGAGGAATGACCTTGGGTGGAGAATTCAGGGATTTTGAAGAAGTCCACCAGGTCCTTTCTGTTGGCATCCACTTCTTCAGTGTGGAACCACATAGCAACATACAGCTGCTTCATAATGTTGAAGAAGGTGGGGTCCTCTGAAGGGGACCTGGGAGTGTGCTTCACAGAGTCCTCACTCACTGAAGAGGCAGTAGACCTATCTGAAGAAAAGACCTCTTCCTCCTCCTCCTCAGGGAGGATAAGGTCTGGATGGTATTCCTCCTCAACGTCAAACTGCTTTGGGTCAGGATCTGACAAGAGAGGGACCGACGGCCCCCTGGAGGGTGCAGCCCAAAGAGGGTGTACAGACATCGATGATGATGAGGTGCGTGACGGCACCGGAAACCATGGTCTGAGGGCAACCAGCTGGTGCACTAAGGCCATCGTCAACTGAGTCAAAGTCGAATTGAGGTCGATGGCAGGTTCAGACTGTGTTGAAGGAGGAGGAATCGTTTGAGCGGAGCATGATGATCCAGGCTTCAGGTCGCGAGAGCCCGATGGCCCTGGCGTCTGAGGGCCTGGAAAAGCCATAGGCCGCGACGGTGGGGTAAGAGTCGACGACCTGGGGGTCGAAGACTGAGCTTCCTGCAGAGAGTTAGAGAAAGCTGTTGGAATGGGCCTGGGAGAAACAGAGGCCTGGCCAGCAGAGGCCATTGGTGCCGAAGCAGCCAAATGGGTACCCCCAGACGAAGAAGCTGCCAGGGAGTACCACCAGGGGGAGCAGTCCCTGCCACAATCCTTTTTGTGATTTTTCCCCTTAGGACTTGTCTCGGGCCTTGGAGGCCTGGAAGCTCAACAAACTAACTGGCGATTGGGAAAGAGGGAAATGGGACCCTTCAGTTTTTTCCATTTGGGACCCTTTTATTCTTTCCACACAGTATGGCTTTTGGAACCATGTGGTATCTTTTAACCTATCCTTTTTACTTGAACAATTATGATGTCATTATGACACCACACCTTTTTACTATTTAAAATCTGTCTTGTTTGTAATACACTAGCTTTTGATAAAGGACCACCATTCGAAACATGTCAAGCGTGCACATATTGTGTGTTTCTGGAATAAACATTTGCTTTGGAATTTTGGAGCCTGTGTGTCATACATGTGGTTGGCGAGTGCCCTTCTGTCTCTAACTGACATTAGGACACCTCAAGAGACATGGCAGGTACTGCTCAAGAGGGCCCATTTGAATTTTAGAGACGAGGTACAAATTTATACAAAAAAATGGGACTACGCCCAACAGACACATGTTGGAAATGTCATCCGAATCAGGGGTCACTGATTCACATACTGTGGTCCTATCCGGTACTCTTACAATTCTGGACGCAAGTCCTTCATTTCTGCAAACAGGTCATTAGGGTGGATATAGCGGCAGATCCCCTTTTCTGGGTTTTTATAGGGGACCTAAATAATAAAACATTGCAGCCCTCCCAGCAGTTTTGGCTCCTTTTAACCTTCGCCCTGGAAGCAAAGAGATAAATTCTCTGGAGATGGAGCACAGACTCCCAGCGATCACTGACCGAATGTTACCATCCCTCTTAGGGCTGGCAGAATATGAAAGACTCACCCCACCTGGCCAACCACAATCCCCACAGGTTCCACAGAATACGGGACCATTTCTGGAAAGTATCAGACTTGAATACATTATCTAATCCATGCTTTGTAAATCTAAGTATTGAAAACTGGAATGACAACTAAATAAGCCTTTTCAATGCAAAATTATAGATTACCTCATATAGAACAATTTCAACATAGCCATTTGTTATGTTACTGGAGACCATAACTGCTATATAGTGTATAGTGGAATGTTGTTATGGATAAAAAATCCATAATTCCAATAGTGTTGCTATGCTGTAGTAGCTACGTCATTGTAGCTGTTATGCTGCACTAGATACATAGCTACTGCAGCATAACAACACGTAATGTGCGTTGCATGTGGAGGGTCTGTCTGTAGTGGCCACAGTGGTGAGAGCGGGAGCGAAGACAGCGAGTCTGAGGGGAAAAAGATAAAAGTAAGGGCTATTTTGTTAATCTTGAACCCTCAGATAGCGGACCATATACTATAAAATATAATGTATGGTCTACAATCCATACCAAGCGTATATCTTTGTCTCGAGGTTGCCGTGGTGATGAACCTCTCAAGCTGTGCTCTCGAGGTTCAAACTGTCGCCACGGCAACCTCTTGACGAAGAATACGCTTGTTATGGATTGCAGACTATACATTATTCTCTATAATAATGCTGATTACTGGTTTTAGTTCTGATGCTATAAAAACAGGACTCTGTTATTGTTAATAGGCCAGTCTATAGTGGTTTCTATTGTTGTAACTTTTGTTAGCATCCAAGCCATGGATAAACTACATGTGCAATGCAACAGGCATGGAAGGGTCATCAGGTAAATCAACCACAAGTTGAGCCAGAAATAGCCACTGGCGACCATGGCCAAAACATAAGTCAAGGAAGTCAGTACCTAAGCCTACAGGAGCAAAGGCAAAAATGGCAGGCAAGGGGCCGGCCCGGTGGCACTGAGGGTTAAGGTGCTGGACTGTACACCTCGTGCTATGCCGGAGACCTGGATTCGGAAACGATCTCAGGTCACCGGGTGCCAGCGGGGAGAGGACAGGAGCAGGACTGAGCACTGGCTCTCCTCTCCTGGGTAAGGGGTGGTGTTGCTCGCCTGTAGTCCAGCTGTCACTGAATGGAGGTTCGGTGCAGGGGGTTAATGGTGTGACTGGAAGGGAGGGGCATCCCTAACGGCATGTGCACGCATGCCTCCGCACACATGTGCTACGTCAGGAACGCATGGGCGTCAGGGCCAGGAGAAATCCCGAAAAAACAAAAAAAAACTTCATATGAAAAAAATAAAAAGGCAGGCAAACTATGGCAGCCAGGCACCGGCAACCACAGCTCAGGTCATAATACACAAGAAATGAGGCACTTATGGATATAGCAAGAGCAGCAATGAGAGCTACTGATCAGGGAGGTGGTGGAAGAGACAGGACAGTACAAATCTGACAACTGTGGTACGATTGTCAAGAACTGAGGGGGTGCCAAGCAGCTCGGGCAACAAATAACACTTGCAAAAGGATCTTCCAGAAGAAGCAAGGCGTAGAAACCAACTCAGCCCCCCACTCCAAAAAACAAAAACAAAAAAAACAGTGGGACAAGAGTCAAACCCATGAGTAATAGGAAAGGCCACCATGTAGCCATGTCTGAAAGAACAAGAGCCACATCCCAACCTCAATATCAGGAGGAGAGAGGGAACAAACACCCATGACAACTGAGGACAAAATGGCTAAAACCCCAGACAGCAATGATATCAGTGGTAGGAGATGAGCCAACTACTGATGTATTGTGTATGGTGGAATATACTCAAAAAAGTTGTTGTTTTAGTAGTGACGTAGTTACTAACGCAGAACGACTTTTCATTCTGTGTGTCAGTAGCTATGTCACAAGCGCAACTGACACCAAACAGCATTATTTATTGGACAGGTGGCGGTTGACTGGTCTGTGCACGAGCTGGCCAGCCAGCGGAGACTTGGGAAGTGCGGGCCTCTAGAATAAAACCACAGATCAAGAATAGAAAGCGATTTTTTTTTAGTTTTGGGGCACCATACACTATAAAGAACAGTGTATTGGAGCCCAAATACATGACTGCTCTATTCTCGATACCTCATGGTTTCCATGATGAAAGGGACTTTTTGAGCTTCGCTCTAGAGGTCCACAGCATCATGGAATCCACTCGGTATGAGAATAGTGCGGTTGTGTATGGGCTCCCATACATTATCCTATATATGTTACATCAAGTGAGGCAGGAGTCTCTGGATCTATACAGTGAATGAAGTAAAAAAGAAACGCAGCATGGAGAGCTGTGGAGACAACGTCAGCAGCCCCAGATGAGAACTACAGTTTTGAAGATGTTAAGAAGCATAGAAATATAAAATTTGATGGCAGACGAGGACTGCTTGGGCCACTTAGTCCATTTCCCTACCTACTCCAACACCGCAGACCCTACTTGATCTCCAGCTTTATCCCTCGTTCCTTACCACTAAGGTTCCCTTATGCCTATCCCATGCGTTCCTGAATTCCACTACAGTTTCTGCCCAGCAACATCAACAACAAGCCAATTTAATGGGTAACAATATCAATCAATCCTTATTTATCCAGGTGAAACACCAGTGAGACAACTCATTTACGAGGTGGACCTGGGTCAGGTACAAAGCAAGCAATAATAATCTTTATAATAATAATCTTTCTTTATACTACATACTAACATACTAAAATGCCAGCAGAATAGGCCTAACGGTCTTTCGTGTCTGCTCGTTTGGTCAGTCCCCAGCCTGAGTGCTGACCTTGCTGTCCCTCTCGCCTTCTCTGGCTTCTCCCTTCCCAGTTCTGGATATTCTTGCTGCATTGGATTTTGCTTCCAGAACCCTTCCCTGTACCTGTCCCACCCCCTCTTGAACCCCTCCACTGTCTCTGCCTCCACTAGCCCCCTAGGCAGTGCATTCCATGGCTCCACCACCCTCTCAGTGAAGTAGCACCTCCTCCTTTCTCCCCTGAATCTTCCCCCCTCCAGCCTCCACCCATGCCCTCTAGTGGCCCCTTTTTCCTTCCTTTGAAGCACCCCGACTGTTCCTCCACTATTTATCCTCTTCATGTACCTAAAGACCTCTATCATGTCCCCCTGGTCCCTTCTCTCTTCTAATGTGTACATATTTAGCTCTTTGAGCCTCTCCTCATACGCCCTGTCCCCCAAGCCCCAAATCATTTTGGTTGCCCTCCTCTGGACCCTCTCCAGGAGGTTAATGTCCCGCTTTAAGTGTGGCCTCCAAAACTGCACGCAGTACTCAAGGTGCGGCCTCACCAAGCAGTTATACAGAGGGAGTATCACTTCCTCCTTCTGGAGGTGATCCCTAGCGATGCATCCCAGCATCCTGTTGGCCTTGGCTGCTGCCTCCTACAAGTCTCAGAGTTGTTCATCTTGACATCCACCACCACCCCAGGTCCCTCTCAGCCATCGAGACTTGTAGCATTCCCCCAGGGTGTACACTTGGCCTGGGTTTCTGCCCCCAGGTGAGTACCTTGCATTTCCTCTGCATTGAACCTCAGCTTCCACTTTCTAGACCATTTTTCCAGAGCCTCCAGGTCCCCCTGGGGCCACCCTCCTCCTCCCCATCCACCACTGCCCCCAGTTTGAGTCATCTGCAAAGAGACCATCTCACCCTGATTCCTGTCCTATGTCAGATACTGTGAGGCGTTGAACAGAAGGGGTCCAAGGACTGATCCCTGTGGGACCCACTAATGACCCTCCTTGGGGATGAGACTATCCCACAACTACGCACCCTCTGGGTCCGATCCTGGAGCCAGTTGCCTATCCATCTGATCATCTGGTTCCCCACCCCCATTTCTCCCAGCTTATCCAACAGGCCCACGTGAGGAACAGAGTCAAATGCCTTGCTGAAGTCTAGAAAGAGGACATCCACTGGTCTACCCAGGTCCAAGGCACTTGTCACCCAGTCATAGAACTCCACCAGGTTTGTCTGACACGATTTCCCCGGGATGAATCCATGCTATCTATCATCCAGGCACCCTGACTTATCCAGGTCCCCCCAGCCTCTCCTTGACCATGCCCTCCATCACCTTGCCCACCACCGATGTCAGGCTGACAGGCCTGTAGTTCCCTGCCACCTCCCTTGATCCCCCCTTGTGGATAGGCACTATAAGCACCACCTTCCAGTCTTGGGGCACCCACCCTGTCCTCAGAGAGATGGTGAAAAGCTCTGCCAGGGGTTTTGCCAGGACATCTGCAAGTTCCTTCAGCACTCTGGAATGTAATTTATCCGTCCCCGGTGCTTTCTCCGTCTTAAGGGAGCTGAGGCTTCCTCACTCTCTGCTGTGATTTCACCCGTACCCTTCTCCTGCTTAGCCCCTCCCCACCTGCCAGTGATGCCTCCCTCTCCCCAGACCTGCCGATCGGTAAGGGTCCCTCCTCAGTATCTCTGTCTCCTCCCATGTATGATGCAGCACCCATTTCCCCTGGTGAAAACTGAGGGTGAAGTACCATTTAGTACCTCAGCCTGCTCCCTGGGTCTTGTGCCCATCCTCCTGATTTAATCCTGCTAATCTGCCCTTCACCCTTCGTTTTTCCCCAATGTATCTAAAGAACCCTTGTTCCTCTCCAACTCCCTGGCCAGGTTCTGCCTTCCTTGCCTTAGCCGCCTCACCACTCTAGTGGTCCTTCTAGCCATCAGTTCGTACTCCCTCATCCCTTTCACTCCTTGAGCACTTGAATTGCCTATAGGCTGCTTTCTTTCCCACAGACCACCTCCTGGACCTCCTGGTCCACCAACAGGGTTTTGGGCCCCACCGCATTTGTCTTACTCTTTGCACAGGTGCTGGTAGCATCCTGCACCCTCTCCTGATGATTTCCCACCTACTATCAGCGTCCATGTCTGACCCAATCCCATCCAAATGCTCCTTAAGGATCCTTCCCATTTCCTTTAAAATCCCCCTGAAGTCGGGTTACTCCGCCTTTGTGCAGCCTTCTACCCTCCTAGGTCCAGGCAGAACCAGACTGTGGCATGGTCACTCCCCGCCAATGGGTCCCTTACCTCCAGGCTCCCCCAATCTGGTCACTGTCTGCCAGGACCACATCCAGTACCTGCGTGCTCCCTGGTTTCGCTCACCCGCTGAGTTAGGAACGGGCTCTTGAAAGACATCCAACAAATCCCTGTTCCCTGGTCACAGAGGATGTCATAGTTCCCAGTCTGTTCTTGGTACGTTTAAGTCCCCCAACACCACCACTGCTCCTTTCCGCTCCAGTCTGCAGTGCTCCCCAACATCTGCCACCAGACTGTCCTCCAGCTTCCTCCGCCAGGGCAGGGGTCTATACACCACTCCTATTTTTACTCTCTTGCCCCCCTTGTTTTCAAGGTGACCAAATCGCTTCCACGGTTCCCCTCCGCCTCTACTCCCCTATTCCAATGCAGTTTTTGACTATCATTGCTACCCTCCTTCCCTCTCCCCTGTCCTTCCTGAACATAGTGTATCCTCCAGGTTCAGGTCCCAGTCATGTTTTGCAGTGGCCCAAGTCCAGTGACCGCTGCCACATCCACTGCTCCCCTCAGTTAAGATCGCCTGGAGCTCAGGCATTTTATTGCCCAAGCTCCTGGCATTTAGCAGGACTACCTTCCACCCTTTCCCTATAGTTCCATTTCCCTGCTTGTGTTCCCATGGGGATTCTGTTTCCCCTGGTCTGCACTTTGCCAGTTGGCCTTTTCCTGCAATCCTCCTGGTCCCCAGGGGTGGAGACAGAGTCCCTCCTTTATCGGCACCCTGACAGCCTTTTCTCCCATCCCACCCCCTTCACAAGTTTAAACCCCACTTTTCACCAATGAACCCTCTATTTTCAACTTAGGATTCCTCCTCCAAATTGAGATGTAGTCTATCTCAGCATACAGTCCTTATCCTCCCAGGTCTCCCCCAATCCCCATCAGCCCATAAACCTCTGGGCCTCACATCACCCTGAGCCACTGGTTTATCTCCTCAATTTCTCTTTTGTGTTCTCACTCAGCCCATCGGCACTGGCAGGATTTTGAGAAGGAAACTGTGCATCCTATGTCATGACAGACCCTGCGTCTTCCCTGAATCTTGCCTGTATCTCTAGCTCGCTATTTCCTCAATGTCATTTGTACCCAGGTGGACCAGTGATGTCTGGGAACCCCACAATCCTTTGCCAGCTGATATACCTGTGCTTAGCTCCTGTGATCGTTAGTCCAGGGAAGCATCTTGTTCTAACTGGCCAGGCTTCTCCTCCTATCCCATTTGATACCCCTGATCATAGAATCCCCCAGCAGGAGCACTCTGACCACTCCTTTTCCTCCATTCCTTCCCCTTCCATGTCCCTCACCCTTTCTACAGGCCCCTCCACCCAGCTGGCTCCGTGTTCCTCCCCCTTTCTGGGTG
Organism: Neoceratodus forsteri; assembly: GCA_016271365.2. Taxonomy (NCBI): domain Eukaryota; kingdom Metazoa; phylum Chordata; order Ceratodontiformes; family Ceratodontidae; genus Neoceratodus; species Neoceratodus forsteri. The sequence goes on along the minus strand of CM028130.1, from coordinate 1,054,321,067 downwards.
CCACATGCCACCCCCTACTCTCCAATCCTATGCTTCTCCTCCTCCTGAGTATCCTTCTGTTCCTTGCTAATTCCCCCCTCACTGCTCGAACTGGTCCTTCTCCCCATCTGCTAAACTAGCCTGGCTCATCCTCTCCTTCCTTCCTGTCTCCATTTAGTTCCTCCTTGCTAGTCAGGTGTCTCCCTGGCCTAAACCCTCAGCTCCTTTACTGAATCCTCCTTGTACTTCTGGTCCTTCTCCTTTCCTTTCCTCCCAACTGGTCCTTCTCCTTGCGCTTTCCTCCCTCTTCCTCCTGCTCTGATTCACTGCTCCCCCCATTCTCCTGCATTCCAGGTCCCCCTGCTCTTCCCTATCTGGCCCCTGCCTCTGCCTCCCACTCCCACTCCCACTCCTTCCAGCTATAATTACCCCTATCGTGGCTACATCATCCCCTCATCCTTGAGCAGAAGAAGAGAATTGAAGCGGTTACTGAGTGTAAGGTCTGATCCACCTCCCGCCTTTGCTTCCTTCTTGTCCAGCCCTGGCCATCTGCCTACTTCCTGAGAATGTTGTCCCTCCGTCCCCCCTTTGTGAGGGTCCCCAGTTACTTGCCTGCTTCCTTCGTAGTGTCCTTTTGTACCCCCTCTGCCAGGGTCCCTTTATGACCCCCGAGTATTCTCCTGCACTCCTTTCCCTATGCACACACCCACAGTGCTAGGTGCAACCTTGTGGGAGATTCACAGCCCCCTTCCCCAACCACACCACCCCCCTTCCCCCAGCTTTCTCCTAATCCCTGCAACCTCCTCCCTAAGCTGTGCTAGCTGGCACACTGGGCAACCACCGAACTTCCCAAGCCCAGTCCAGTATCATGGCTGCTCCACACCCTGTGCACCCCACCACCCTCCCAAAGATGCCGCCCTAAGGATGTGTGGTTCCATCCCTTCCAAATAGGTTTCCTTGGGTGAGCACCAGGTCCCCTAGTCCAAGATACCCCTACTGCCTAATCAGGTCACCCACTAATCTTAGAGACAGTCCCACTGTACACCAGTAACCCTGTTACTAGGTGCAGTAACACATTAAACTTATAAGGAAATGAACAACTCCCAAAGCTCCTCTCTCCCAGCCTTTAAATCCTACCCCAGTGGCTGAACTACATGAGCTGCACCTGCAGCCTTTTCCTCCAATTGCAGGGCAGGTGTCCCCTATAAATCTGCAGACTTCTGGAGAGAGGGGTGGGGAGGTGTGGTCCTGGGCAGACACCTGACTCAAGAGAGAGTGCATCAGCCCTGTGTCTCCCCTCCAAGCCCAGCAGCCAAAGAACCAGGTCAAGCAAATCCCACCAAATAGGTTTTAAATCAGAAGAAATAGGCCTCTACCAGTGCAGCCTGTTACACAGTGAAACATCCACAAAATGAGCCCCACTTACAGCCACCAAATCAGTTTACAAACATCCAGCATCACCCAAAACACTACCCTGCTAGCCCCTTAGAAGTAAGAAAGAAAATAACTAACCTACCAAATAAAATCCACAAGAACCCTGTGAAAACAACAGCAGCAGCTACTGTCCTGGAACACAACTGATCCTGTCCCCTTCCAGTTCTTTCTGAAAAGACAAAGCAGCGTAACACCTCAATCTGATTCAGCTCTGCCTCCACTCAATTGGCTGAGTGAGACCTGGCCAGACCATTAACACCCCTCCCCCACTATGCAGTAACCTTTACAGCTAATGGAGTCAGCACAAGGAATCAAAATTCGAGTCAAAGCCCCCAAAATATGTTTGCTGCCAAAGGAAACAGGACTCCAATTTAATCAGCTTCACTAACACATCAAAATAGGCTTGAAATTAACAGATATAGGTCTCCAATTCAAATAACCATCTCCAAGCAAATCCCACTAAATAGGTTTTAAATCAGAAGAAATAAGCCTCTACCAGTGCAGCCTGTTACACAGTGAAACATCCACAAAATGAGCCCCACTTACAGCCACCAAATCAGTTTACAAACATCCAGCATCACCCAAAACACTACCCTGCTAGCCCCTTAGAAGTAAGAAAGAATATAACTAACCTACCAAATAAAATCCACAAGAACCCTGTGAAAACAACAGCAGCAGCTACTGTCCTGGAACACAACTGATCCTGTCCCCTTCCAGTTCTTTCTTTTATTAGGTGCCTTTCAAATATCAAGGTGCCTTACAGAATTAAAACAAAGCATCAAATATACAAAATAACTTATATCATTAATAAAATCATCATAACTCTTAAAATGCCTGCTTCCACAAGAAAGTCTTAAGCGCCTGTTTAAAGCCCCCCTACGGTCATGCAATCACAAAGCTGATGGGGCAGAGATTTCCAGAGGGTAGGGGCCACAAACGCAAAGGCACAAGCCCCAGAAGATTTCAAAATAACCCTCGGAATCTCCAGCAAACCCTCGTCACCCGAGCGGAGCTGTTGCACAGGGGTGTAAGGAATCAGAAGCTCTTTCAAGCAGTCGGGACCAAGACCGTGTATGGCTTTGTTGGTCAACAAACCTACCTTAAAGGTGATCCGCCACTGAATCGGCAGCGAGTGCAGATCGCGCAGCACAAGGGTGATGTGCGAGCTCCTAGACACCCCAGACAACAACCAAGCAGCAGCGTTCTGCATTAGCTGCAAGTGGCGGCTATCAACCCCAGGAAGCCCCAGATAAAGGGAGTTGCAGTCATCAAGGTGGGAGGTCACAAAGGCGTGGACCAACACAGCCAGATCGTTGGACAGAACAAGGTGTTTGACCCTGACAATGTTCCTAAGATGGTAAAAGGCTGACTTAATGACTGCCGACACCTGATGATGAAGGAGCAGCCCATCGTCAAGCACCACTCCAAGGTTGTGCACCCGTTCTGAGGTAAGGATCTGAAACGCCCCCCAGAAATATTCCAGAGGGCTGACCAGTCCTCAACCCCCCAACCCCAAGTACAGCACAATATGAAAACAGTTTGTGTACAAGGCAATCTGAGACAGAGTGCAAGGAAACAGGTTATACATAAGCCAACATAATGTAGATTTGGATAGTCAATTCCAGAGGAAAGGGCTCTGCGAGGAGGCAACCATTTATAATATAGAACATATAGAAAAAATAAATATATTATACATTTTTTATACAATATACATTTCACTCAAGTTAGATGAGTATCGTATGAGGCGGAAAATTAAGTTGAAGGAGAAGACAACAAGGTACAAGAGTAGAAGATTATTAGTGGAGACAGTTGCAAGTTTCCTTGAAAGTCCGCACAAAAAGATTTTTAAAGAAGAAGGTCAACTTCAACAGCCCGTCGGCGCAGTTATTGGATTTCTGTTTTGCGATGCTGGTGACCTGGGTTTGGGAACGGACCCGGGTCGTCAGAGGGCCAGCCGGAGCAGAAGGATGGAGCATCCCATGGAATGCTCTCCTTCTCTGGGGGGGGGGGGGGGGGGGTTGGTGTATGTCCGGTGCTTGATAGACCCCTGGCAGAGGCCGGGGGTACTGCAGCAACTAGCATCTGGGTGTGCAGGGAAGCAGGGCGGACACTGGACGTCACTGCATGTCCCTGCCTCCAGAAAAAAAACACAGGAAATCATGCCGATCACTCTGGATGACGCGGCCCCCCCCAGCGCCTGGCCTCCATGGCTCTCCACTGCTCCACCCACCGACTTAGTTACGGCTCAACTGGTGCTACTGCAGGCCCTGAACCCTGCCCTGGGAGGGAAGCCAGTGAGGCAATGTCAGCATCATCGACACCGTACCCCGTCTTGGATGGGCAGGCACTAGTGACGTGGCCCCGCCCTGGGGGTAAGCCAGGGAGTATCGGCGGCGGAAGGCGGTCATTGGGGGCAAGGCAGGTGTACGGAGTAAGGCTGAAAGGTAGAAGCGATTGGGGAAAAAGCATATTAAATAAAAATTAAAAAAAATAAAATAAAAAAGCCAACTTCACAGGAAGCACAAATTTCAAAATGTTTTGCACATTGTTCTAAAGAGCAGGGAGAGAGTGACTTATAGCTGCTCTACCAAAACGCATTCTAACCTTGGGAATAAGAAGAGAGGTATACGAAAGACTTCTTAGGAGGTGGTTCCTGCAGGTCAGACAGGAAGGCAGTCAGAGATATATTGTGAGAGCCTATTAGAGATAGCTCTAAAGGTCCAGAGGACTACATTTTTTGTGACGTCTGAAGCTAAGTGAGCTCCATTCTATCATAGTATAAAAGGGTGCAGTGGTGGGTGGAATACGATGCACCAGTTATGAATCTAATTGCCCGATGGTAAAGCCGTATTTGGGCCTTGTCCATACAAGATGTCAGCATTATTCAATAGCGGCATGAAGGTAGTTTGTACTAAACGAGTTTTGGCTTCCTGTGTAAGTAGATGCTTAATCCGGAAGAATATACCAAGTCTCTGTTTTAGCTTTTTTGATAGTTCCTCAATATGTTCCGTATATGACAGCCTATCATCAACCCACACCCCCAAATATTTAAATTGTGAAACGAATTCCAGAGGCTCACCTAGAAGTGTCAGAATTTGAGGGGTTGTACTTTCGGTGCTATGTTTGGGTGCAATAGCTGAAGGGGCATAAAGCATAGTCTTAGGTTTTTTTTGCATTTAACAGAAGTTTCAAATGCAATAGGTTTTCCTGCAAGAGGCTGAATTCACTCTGGAGGTCTTTATAAGCCAGTTCAGGTATAGGCCTGTCTAAGTACAATACTATATCATCAGCAAATAGGTGAATGCTTGCTGACCTGATACCAGTGTTTAAATTGTAAATATAGATGGCAAACAATAATGGGCCTCGGATGGCTCCTTGAGGCACACCCCTCTGAAGGGTTTTCAGTGTGAAGAGACTGCCCTCCACTCCGACTTTGGTGGCCAGAAGCAGGTCATGGTCTCAAAGGCTTTGCTTAGGTCAAGAAACAAGGAACATACATAATTTTTAGCATCCAGTGCTATCTACCAATCATTAGTGACCTTAGCAAGCGCAGAGATTGTGCTATGGTGGGATCTAAACCCAGATTGGGTCAGGTTTAGTAGCTTAAATTTCTCTAGATACTGTCCGAGTTGCAAATTCACTACCTTTTCCAATAATTTTGACAAAATGGGAAGTAAGGATATTGGGCGGTAATTATTTAGGTTACTGGACTCTCCGGATTTAAAGAGTGGGATAACACGTGCTGTTTTCCATATGGCAGAGAGAGTACCCTGTGAATATCAGATAGATTAAATTCCCCCACTACTATTATTACCTCACCTTTGTCAGCTAGTTTTTAAATTGTCCCGAGTACTTCCTTGTCCTCACTGTCACCTTGCGTGGATGACCTGTAGACGATCCCTATTCTGATGCCTGCCCCACTCCCGGTATCCATTGTCAGCCACAGTGCTTCCATGAGGCTGGGAGGATCTTGAATCTCTGTTTTTAGTTTCTCCTTGATGTACATTGCCACCCCCCATTTCCCCCTCCTATCTTGCCTGAAAATAGAGTACCGTGGGATTTCTGTCTCCCAGCTGTGGTTCTTGGTGAACCAGGTTTCCATCAGTGCCCTCAGTCCAGACCTTCCTCTGTTATGGTGGCCATGAGGTCTGGAAGTTTGTTGGCTAGGCTCCTTGCATTTAGAACCACTGTCCTCCATACATGTTCCCCCTTTTTTGTATGATGGATTTCAAAATCCTTTAGTTTCGCCGATTTGCTGGTCCCCCCTGGGAAGCTTTGTATCTCCTGTAGTGTGTTGGGGAGAGGTAACTGACACACTGTTCTCCGCTTCAACACCATTTAGTTGCTCCGGTTTGCTGTACTCCCCTGGGGAGTCATGTAATTTCTTATTTACTTTGGTGTGTTGGGGAGTGGTAGCCGACACACCATTCTCTGTAGTGTGTGCCATTCCCAGCTTCCTACATTCAGTTTAAACGACTCGCGTAAACATCAAATTTCTGGCCAAGCACCCTCATCCCTTCTTTTGCGAAGTGTAGGCCATCATACCTAAAAAAGCCTCTCTCCCAGAAGCTCTGCCAGTTCCCTATGAAGCAGCATCCCATCTCTTGGCACCATGCACATAGCCATGAGTTGAGGTCTTTTATGTTGTCTGCTCTGAGTCGATTTGTGCCGTTACCTTTTTCCCAGACTGGCAGAACTTCTGAGAAGGTCAATGTGGACGAAAGAGGGTTCAGTTTATGTGTTACTTCTGCATGGTGTTTTATGGCCTCCTCCTTCATTTGTTTTGCCAGATCATTTGTTCCAAGATGTATTACAATGTGTGAGGTTTTACCCTCCCTTTGGATGAGATTAACTATACGGCTTGTGACCCTTTCCGCAAAAGCACCTGGGAGACACCCGACTACTATTTTGGTGTTCTCTTTGGGTTTAGGGGAGCTTCCACACCATGGATCATGGAATCCCCAATAATGATCAGTTTCTCTTTCTTGTTTATGTTATTGTTCATTTGTTGGTTTGTTTCACCAGACTCTTGTTGTATTATTTTTTGTTTTGTTTTTTGCTTGTTTGTTACACCGGACTTATATTGTTTCATTTGCTGGGTTGTTTAGCCGGATGCAGCATGATGTTTTTATACATTTAGACCCTTCTTGCTTGTGGTGTCCCTCCAGTACCGTGCATCTGTTTCTTGTTGGTATGGTGTTATGTTCAGAGTATCCTTTTATTTTGCTATTTTTGCCCCTTCTGACCACCTGTCATCCTTCAGACTCCATATCTTATCTGGGGAATAGTTTGACCCTTGGGCCTTGGTGGGCCAGAGGTGGGGATGGTGTCATCATGTAAGGATGTAATGTGCTCCGTAGTTCGTTTACTAGTGCCCAGGCCTCCTGCAGTTGGGCCTGAGGTCTGCGATGGCTCAGCAGGCAGGACAGGGGCCAGGGTGCTGGATGTAAGCCCTGACAGAGTGAACCACAGAGTGGACAGTGCACAATATCCATCCTTTGTTTTTTCAGTAGATGTAATATAGTAGAAAACTAAAAAATATATTTTTTCCTTATTTTGTTTAGGTTCCTTGTCCTCAGCGGGTCATGGTGTCCATACCTATAAGTCTAGACAAGCCTAGGGGTGGGTGGGTTGAGGGCAGGTCCTCCATGCCTCCCTTGTGGGAATAATCAGCCTTGCTGAAGCAGTACAACCCTGCCTATGTTCAAGCAGCAGTCCATTTATTCCTGTCACTGGAATGAAAAGATTCTCAGTGCCTCCTGTAGCCTGAGAGTTTTTTTGCAGCCTCCTGGAAAGTTAACTAAATCTTAATTGTTATAATTATTTCCCTAATTCTAAACTATATTCTCTGTATTGAATTTGTACTTTTAACATTGTTTAGTGTGTTGCACCCTTGTTTTGATGCTTTCCTTACATCAATGAAACAAAGTAAAAAGCTTTTTTTTGTTTGTTTTTTACATATAATGGAGGAATATCTCAGTCATAAATCATAATATTTGAGTCAGGTTTATTTTAATTGAAAGCAGAAACACTGTAGAAGATAGATATATGACATAATGTAATATAAATGCGAAGATGACTGTCAGAGGAAACGCCACAAAGTCAATTCAAAAAGTTTGCTGAAAAATCAGCAATTTTGGAACTACTTGGATATGGATGCACCCGCAGAGGAGACTAAGGAGGGTGCAGACAACTGTCACAAGGGAGGCCCTCAGGAAGGAGGCAGAGGGCACCACAGGGAAAGAAAGCAGCTCCTGGTGGGGACTCAATTATTAGGGGATAGAACTGGGGGGAGCAGGGAAAACTGAAGTAAGGTGCCTGCCTGGTGCCATGGCTTGGAGGGACAGGAAGCGCATCCCAGGGATCACGAGAACAGTTGCACGGAGTCTGAGCTGGACGCCATTGTCCACCTAGGGACAAATGACTTGGCTCATCATGAGATTAGAGCAGTGCAAAAAGGACTTTGTAGAGTTGGGAGGGGCTTAAGACAAGTAGCACACACAGTATCCTTCTCAGAGGTGCTGCCTGTCAGTGGCCTGAGTGAGGCGAGGGTACTTTGCACCATGCAGTTTAACAAATGGTTGAAAAAATGGTGTGGAGCACAGGGGTTTGGCTTCATTGGGGACTGGGGTTCCACCTGGAGGGACACCAGCCTTTACTGGCAGGATGGTCTGCATCTGTCCAGGAAGGGAACAAGTCTTTTGGGCAATCGGTTTAAATGCTTCATTGGCAAGCCTTTAAACTAGTCAAAGGGGGAGGCACTGATAAGCAGCAGGAAAATCCCAGCCTCCCCCTACAAAACAGGGTACTAAATGAGAAAAAGACCAAGGTAGAAAGGTCAGTGGGGGTTGCCACTACAGAAGGTAAAGCCATCAAAAAATGGAGAGCAATGAGTACCAATGCCCGTAGTCTGGGTAACAAGCTTCCTGAATTAGTGGCCTTGATGGAGGAGGAAGATCCGGATATCATGGCAGTCACAGAAACACGGTACACACAGAACCATGACTGGGACGTAAACATACCAGGATACACTATCTACAGGAGGGACAGGGAGGGTAAAAGAGGAGGAGGAGTAGCTCTCTACATAAGAGAAGAAATCAAAGCAACAGAACAAAAGGGTAAACAGGGAGGAGAAGAAGCACTGTGGGTCAATTTGGAGGCAGGCAATGGCACCACAATCCGCACAGGGGTTGTATACAGACCCTCAGGGAGGAAATGGACAAGGAAATGATAGAAAGTATACTTAGAATGGTAGATAAAGGAGAGATATTGCTGATGGGTGATCTGAATATGCCAGATGTTAACTGGAGTGCAGTTGCAGCAGCCACTTCTAAGAGTGGGGTTATTCTAGATGCCCTACAGGGGGCATGCCTTAGACAACTAGTATTGGAGCCCACTTGAGAGGGAGCAATCTTAGACCTGGTTCTCTCAAATGGAGATGAAGAGAGGATCACAGATGTAGAAGTGGGTAGCCATCTGGGAACTAGCGACCATCGAACAGTATGGTTCACAATAAACACAGCAATAGAGTCAAGCCATACAAAGACAAAGGTACTGGATTTTAGGAGGGCTGACTTTGCCAAAATGGGTGAGTGCCTAAGGAATGCACTAGCAAATGGGCAGGAAGGAGGGGTGGAAGAACAATGGGGAATAATAAAAACTGCCATCACAGAGGTAACAAGCCTTTGTGTAAAGCAAATAAAACGAAACGAGGTAAGAAACCGCTATGGTTCTCAAAGAAAGTGGATGAAGGTTCAAGAGAAAATAAATCATTCAGAAAGTACAAGGAATCACAGAAGGAACAGGACAGAGAACTGTATCTAAGTAAAGCAAAGGAAGCTGGAAAGGCAGTCAGAACAGCAAAGGCCCAAACCGAGGAAAAGATAGCCAACTCAGTTAAGAAGGAGGATAAAACCTTTATAGGTACATCAGGGAGCGAAGGAAGACCAAGGGAGGGATAGTGAGGTTAATAAAGGGAGGGAGGGTGGGCAGAGGTGACTGTGAAAAGGCAGAGATACTAAACAAATATTTTTGCTCAGTATTTACAAAGGAAGAGGGGGAGGTACCTAAAACAAACAGTAGAAACACTCTGGATACAGAAGTTGATACCAGCCCATTTACAGAAGAAAGGGTTCTGAAAGAGCTCTTAAAACTGAAGGTGGACAAAGCAATGGGGCCTGATGGGATTCATCCCAGAATTCTAAAAGAACTAAGGGTAGAACTAGTGACACCACTGACTACCCTCTTTAACAAATCATGGGAAGATGGGGTGGTACCTGAGGACTGGAGGAGGGCAGATGTGATTCCCCTTCACAAAAGTGGGAGCAAGGCAGAAGCAGGAAACTACAGACCTGTTAGTTTAACCTCAGTGGTAGGGAAAATGATGGAATCACTTCTGAAGGAAAGAATTGTTGAGTATCTAGAGGCCAGAGGGGCACAGGACCCAAGGTAGCATGGATTCACAGTGGGAAGGTCATGCCAGACAAATCTGATAGATTTCTTTGACTGGGTGACCAAAGTAGTTGATAAGGGAGGGCTGTGGACATGGCCTACCTAGACTTTAGCAAGGCATTTGACACAGTCCCACAAAGATTAATATACAAGTTAGCCAGCCTGGGAGTGGGTCCCAAGATGATAGCCTGGGTAAAGAATTGGCTGGAGAATAGGACACAGAGAGTAATAATAAATGGAGTCCACTCTGGAAAAAGGGGTTAGCAGTGGGCACCGTAGGGTTCAGTATTAGATCGTCCTCTTCAATGTCTTTATAGCGACATTGCAGAGGGACTGGAAGGAAAGTATGTCTCTTTGCAGATGACACAAAGATCTGCAACAGAGTTGATGCACAAGGTGGGGTGGAAAGGATGAGAAGGGACTTGGCAAGGTTAGAGGAATGGTCAAATGTATGGCAGCTTAGATTCAATGCTAAGAAGTGCAAGGTAATGCACCTGGGGAAAAAAAACCAAGGGAGAGTACACAATGGGGGGTGAGATACTAACAACAACAAAAATGGAAAGGGACCTGGGGGTAGTCATATCAGATGACCTAAAGGTGGGCAAGCAATGAGAGGCAGCAAGGAGGGTTGGGGGATACTGGGATGCATAGGGAGAGGCATCACCAGTAGAAAACAAGAAGTTATTATCCCTCTGTACAGACAGCTGGTGAGACCACATCTGAGTACTGCATACAGTTCTGGAGACCCAATCTCCAGAAAGACATAGACAGGATGGAAGCTGTCCAGAGGAGGGCAACTAAAATGGTGCAGGGTCTGCACCGGAAGACATATGAAGAGCGACTTAAGGAGCTTAATATGTATAGCCTCGAGGAAAGGAGAGAGAGAGGGGGGAAATGATAGAAACTTTCAAGTACCTCAAGGGAATCAACAAAGTCCAAGAGGGTAGCATCTTTCAAAAAAACAGGTGTTTAAGAACAAGGGGGCACAATTTGAAGATAGAAGGGGGGCAGCTCAGAGGTAATTTAAGGAAGTATTTTTTCACAGAGAGGGTTGTGGATGTATGGAACAGCCTTCCAGAGGAGGTTGTGGAGTCAAAAACAGTGGTGGAATTCAAGCATGCATGGGACAGTCATAAGGCAATTCTAGGGGGTGGGGGTAGGAAGAAGTAGGCTGCTGGTTAACTAGGATCTGCAGCTTATCCATCAGGTAGGGAAATGGGCAGACTGAGTGGGCCAAGCGGTCCTTATCTGCCGTCAAATTCTATGTTTCTATGTTTCTTTCCTACAATAATTGAATATACTGGTCTGTACTGTAAAGACATGATGACAATAAGACTTGTGTTATGGGAATAGCCTCAATGTGCATAACTGGTACAATGTTAGACCGATCTGAGCAATACTGAAGATTCTGGATCATATTTGGTAAAATTTCCACTTTTTCAGAATTTTCTCATATTTTCTGTTCATGTTGTATTTATTTCAGTGAATTTCACAACTTGTACAAGAGTAGTGACAGAGCAGGCCTCTTGATTATGGTAACGGGGGCTCTTCTTTTCAAAAATGGCGTCCTGCAAAGTATAGCAAGAGGTGTTCGGTCAAACTCTATTCAGGAACCCTGGATCCCTGACTATGGTGGTGGGTGGCCAGCCATGTCGGACATGATGTGCCTGTAGGAGGGGCAAGGGAATTTTCCTCCGGGTTTTTCTTGCAGGGTGCAGAGTATCTGCATCAGAGGAGGAGAAGGACCTGGGAGTGATGATCACTAGTGACCTGAAGCACTCCACACAGTGCAAGAAAACAGCAGCAAAGGCAAACAAGATGCCAGGATGCATATCTAGGGGGTAAGCAGAAGGAGAGAGAAGGTTATACTGCCCTTGTACAAGTCACTGTAAGGCCGCATTTACAGTATGAAGTTCAGTACTGGTGCCCACGACTCAAAAAGGACGTTAACCTGCTGGAGAAGGTCCAGAGGAAGGCTACAAAGATGATAGCAAGTCAGCAGGATAAGGCATAAGAGAAGAGTTTTTTTTTTGTAAACTCTTTTTATTAAATACAACACAACAGTTACAACAGTTTCAATGATTACATACTTCTCATCGCACTGGTACAGATATTTTCTTTTTAAGTGACAGACAATTTGTTGTTCAAACAGGTTGTTTTTTAAGTTACAAGGGGTCGTATATAAATACTTAATATCTAGACTCTGAATTCATTTTCATTTCTTTGGGTATGGAGAGGTTGAGGATACTGAACATGTACTCCCTGGAAGACAGGGGAGAGAGAGAGAGAGAGAGAGAGAGAGAGAGAGAGAGGGGACATGATTGGCACCTTCAAGTCCTTGTCTCTTTAAGCTGAATGGCAACCATAACATGAGGGGACACAGTCTTAAACTGGAGGGTGGGAGGTTTAGAAGGGAGGTGAGAAAGTACTTCTTCACCAAGAGGGTGGCGGACACTTGGAATGTGATGCTGAAGGAGGTCATCTCGTTGAAGACTGGGGCAGATTTAAAAGAGGCTGGGATAGGCATGGGGAAGGTAAGGATCATGGGTAGGGAGGATGGGAGGAGTGGGGAGGGAGGGCAGGGACATTAGCTCAAGCTGTGGACCCTGCAATATGAACAGACCAAATGGCCTTCTTCTGCTGGCTTCTTCGTATGTTCGAATACAATGATGCACGCATGCATACCAGCATTTTCCAGCAACCCTTCTCCTTCTGGTGCACTTGGATGCACTACTATTTGGGCTCTGCCTAGTGGCACTGTTGCATCAAGACGCAGAGTCCCCCGATCCCGAGGCAGGAGAACTGTCCTTGGGATGCTCAATCCTCCCTTCCCTCAGCCAACCCTCAGATGACCTGTGCTCGTTCCCAAACTCAGGTCGCTGGCGTCGGGAGCAGTAACCCTACTATTGTGCCTACAGGCCGGTCTTCCTAATATTAAGCTCCATTACTTGGCTACGCAACTGGCCTTTTAAGCAGTGGGAGAAGCATCAGCACCACTCCAGACAGCTTGGACAGCCACTCTCAGGAGAACCTGCTCTTCGCCTATCTGATTAGTCCAGCAGGGAGTTCCATGTGTATTAAAAAAAACTGGCCAACTCTTTCAATACTACTACTACTACAGCCCAGGTGTGGCTGAGGAGCCACAAACTGCTGCAACACCAGACAAAGCTACTGCTGGAAGCTGCACTACTCCCTGTAATACGGGAGTCCTTCCCCCTCCTCCCAAATGCATACTCGTCCTACAGGTCTGAGAGACAAAGGGCTTCTGTGGAAGAGTTCTTAAATCATTCATACAATTAAAAGTCTGGGCATAACTTAAAACTCCCATGATTTCCTCCCCCTGGAGGAGGTGTTTTTTAGCCCACCGCGCATGGGGAAACTTTTTTTTTAGAAAGCTATCTTATATTAGCTGCACCGCTACAGGAGAAGATGAAATGCAGGGTACACACCGTAAGTGGCCTCAGGAACTTGGGGAGACTATAACAGACCAAATGTGGAAAGAAACAAATGGTTTCGCTATCCAGTGTTCTACAAACAATAAAATTAGACAGATGCAATTTAATTTTTTGTTTCAGATTTACTTTGCACCACTGAAAGCTCATAAGTTTAATCCAAATGCCTCAGCATTGTGTCCAAAGTGTGGGATAAAGGCTGGCACAGTCCTGCATTTGTCCTTGCTTTACCCAAAGGCAGCTCCATTCTGGCATGGGGGGAGGGAGGTAATGAGTAGAGTTCTTAAGGCAAAAGCAAACATGTCCCCTAGTCTACTTTTCCTTGGGGTAGGATATAATTTTCAGGACCTTTGAGACATGAGTCCCCGGTGTGGTCCTTAGGATTGCCAGTTGCAAAAAAATACCATGGCACTGAACCGGCTGGACCCTACTGCTCCCACAAAAGTGCCGAAGACATCAAATCTAACCTCCTGCTTGCCACTGAAAAAACTACAACAGAACTTCTGGTGACATCACCCCACTGCATGACTGCCTGAGGGAAGAGCTCCGGCACGTCTTAAATAAAACAGCCCCTAATAACTATCTTAATATAGATAAATAAGAATTTCATTATAGAACAGAGGTATAATAATGTCAAGAAGCAAAGAAGGACGGACTCTGTATGCAGATTTACCAGTGGAAGGCGAGAATTCCGTGGCTGAGCACTCTGACTCGGTGGCTTCAGAAATTTTAAGCGGTCCAAACTCACAGAAGGCCGCATCCACCGAAAAAACGAGAACACAAACTGGATTTAATACTCTCAGAGTTGCAAGCATTTCGGGCAGAGTTCACAACCTTCAAAGAATCGGTGGCCACTCTTCAAACAGACGTTGGTCAGGTGGATTCAAGAGTGACAGAGTTAGAAACAACATCATCCCAGCAGAAAGAACAGATTCCCCAACTGCAGGTGACAATCCCAAAATTGGCAACTACACAACTGGAAATTAGTACAAGGCAAGAAGATGCAGAGCACAGGCACTGGCGAAACAACATACATCTATATGGCATGCCAGAAAATTCTGAAGGAGCCGAAATAGAATATTTTATTGATAGCTTCTTGCATATGGCCCTTGAATTAGATGCGGCCTATCAGCTAGATATAGAAAGGGCTCACAGAGATCTGAGACCTAAACCCCATTTGTAGCCTTGTAGTCCAGTTTCCTGATGGGCAGAAGAGCTACAGCTCAGCATAGGATTTAAGTGCATGGGGAATAGCATGCTCAACCCTCTTTACACAACCTCAAACCTCTTGCAGAGCTCGTGAAGGAAGGCTGAGATCCACAGACCCCGAGGTTCATCAGCAAATGCAAGAGGCCCTGGCCCAGATAGTACAACAACTAGAGCAGATGCAGTAGACATGAATTTAATTCAGTGGACAGCATCACTTCTGGTGAGTGTCGGGGGGTTGATCTGCGAGAGAAAGGGGGTTGTTGGGGGTCTCACCACCATTTCCTTTTTCATTACTAGTTTCTTAATCATGGTGGTATGGAATAGCTCTTGGCTGGCTGCCCAGCCCTTCCCCTTAACGGTGCAATGCCAATTAGGTACGTACGGTATTACGGCTGGCTAACACAGTGCAAGAGGGGAGATGGAGAAAGCCTGAGGTTTATATACAAAAGTATGATGGGCTTTGTTTTTCCTTGCCGTTCAGTAAGCCGAAGTTCACAGATCCCATTTAAGATGTGGTGGCCGTGGTTAACGGAGGCTGAGCTAAAGCAACTCAATAAACTCGGACTGAGTGGCTGCCACACTGGATGGGAAGTGCAGTCAGATAGATCAGAAGACTGAGAGACACATGGTTATATGTAACTACATCATTTATTAGTTCACCATGCGGGGAAAACAATTCTGGTGGAAGGGCATGCTCCCACTAGTATTTAGCCTGTCCCCGACTCACTGCTCCCCGTCCTTGACACTACTCCGAATTCGAAGAGCCGACATCAAACTTAAACTGTTACTGACACAGGGGTTTAGTTTTGTACTGGGGGTTGGTCAGCTTCTCACCCGACTAACAGGAAGAGGGGTTATGACATGAGTAGGAAAGATGCCCCAAGGACTGTTTTATGAGAGACTCCTACTGATATTCATCCTGCAGTCTAATAGTCAGCATTGAATTGTACATTGGGGACGAGATACAACTATATTTTCGCTAGGTCTGAAGGAGCCGTGCGATTACAGAAGTGGCAGACAAAGATAAGCCTCATATTAGAGTTAAAGGCTTGAGAATGATGTATACAGCCCAGCCCTCTATGGAAGGATACAGAATACCTCTACCTCCTTCATTTAATAGTCTTTTAGGGCTTTTTCCTTGATTTTTATATACTGTATGTCCCCACGCAAGAAAGAGAAGGTGGGGCAGGGCTAGTCAGTGTAACCCCGCGAAAGAGGGCATGTTTATTTATTTATATGATTTTTTTTTTCTTTCTCTACTGGGCTCAGCATACCCTCCACCCTGGAGCACAGACAGCTTATTTCACAACCAACGTTGAGCAATGGCGCAGATCCTTCGGGGAGAGAGATATGCGGGACAGCAGAGTTATAAAAGATATATAGTTATAACCAAAGGACAACCCAGATCTATGATTACTATTGCAGCCCTAGCTCTGCTTCTAGTCCAGTACACTAGTTTGGGAACAGAACGAAGCAGATCTCCCAACAGTGTATCGGGGGATTGTTTGAATAAGACAGGGGCAGGGGCAGGTATTGGTATGCTAGTTTGAGGGGGCAAGCCTACATAAATATCTGCAATTCAGTAGCACCTAGAGAGTGAAAATACCACCTCAGCATCTTGATTTATTTATTTTTTTCCCCTTGGGCATCCTTCCCCCTCCTCTATTCTATAAAGTTCTTGGTCTCCGTAGGAGCAGGGATGGAATATGCAGAGATCCCATCTGGAGTCCTGCGTCCAGTTCTGGAGACCCCATCTCTGCAAGGACATAGACAGGATGGAGACAGTCCCGAGGACAGCAACTAAAATGGTCTGCAACAGAAGCATACGAGGAGAGACTAAAGCAGCTTAATATGTATACCCTTGAGGAAAGGAGGAAGAGAGGGAACATGACAGAAACTTTTAAGTACCTCAAGGGAATCAACAAAGTCCAAGAGGGTAGCATCTTTCAGAAAAAGAGATGTGCAAGAACAAGGGGACACAATCTGAAGACAGAGAGGGGGACGGCTCAGGGGTAATGTGAGGAAGTATTTTTTCACAGAGAGGATGGTGTATGCATGGAACAGCCTTCCTGAGGGGGTTGTGAGGTCAAAAACAGTGGGAGAATTCAAGAATGCATGGGACAGACATAAGGCAATTCTTGTGGGGGGTAGGAAGAAATAGCTGTTGGTTAACTAGGATCAGCAACTTATCCAGTAGGTAGGAAAATGGGCAGACTAGGTGGGCCAAGCGGTCCTTATCTGCTACCAAAGTCTATGTTTCTATGTATCATACTAATCACAGAGAAATAGCTTCTGTTGGTTTCGGACAGGATGATACATGGAGCCTCTGTTTAGGATGGAGTAAAATTTAAGTTCAGGATTCCACCTTCAGAAGGATGGGGCTGAGGATCTCTCTAGATGAAGACTTTTCGCTTAACCAGAGAAATGGGGATGACTCACCATTTTTCTCACCTCAGAGACCTTATTACATTAATCTCCATCTTAAGTGTTTTATTCCCCATCCCCCCATTTTTAGAGCAGGGATTTCTTCCCTCCTAGGAGTCAGTGGTTGACTATCTCCAGATGTTTGGTACGGAAGCACCACTCGCCGAGGGGTGTTCCAATACACCCCACAAATTGGAAGTCACTCACTGTTTTCCCACTAAGAAGACTATAGTAATAGTTTGCCCAGTTGGCATTGTTTCCTAGATCCAAGTTATAGATCTTTAATGGTGTATATAGTTCTGGTCCTAGAGGACAAGTTTTCCCTCAGACCATCACCAATTTTATTTTATTGTGTTTCACATAGCTTTATGGCTACTCCATTGATTGCCAAGAATGACATGACAGGCTCCTTGTTACCCTGGAGCATAAATCTAAGCACAGAACAGCAGTACTGGCTGGACCAACAGGGTGGAGGAAAGTAGGGAGATGGCTGGGCACACCATCCTCTGCAATGAAGAAAGACGTACAGCCGATGAGTGAGGATAATGGATATCATATTAAATATGTAATCTAATTTCAAGCTGATCTCTCACAATGTAAACAGACTGTCTGGCCCAGTGAAAAAGTGACTGTAATTGTCTCAGTGGACCTCCGGTTACCAAAATTCAAATAAATAAATAAAAGATATAAAACCTTAAGGGGTCTTAAAAATTATATCCTGATATTTTATTACTCCAGGAGACTCAGTTGAGTAACCTGGAAGACCAAAAATTAGCGAAATTTGGTTATGACCAGGTTATTGCCTCGGAATACAAGAGAGGCAGACGGGGAGGAGTTGCCATCCTAATTCCTAAGCACTCTCCATTTTGGGTAGAACAAAGCTATACAGATGGTGAAGGCTGCCTGGCCATGGCAATAGGGTCCTTGCACCAGCAACAATTCACTATTTGTATTCTCTATATACCACCGGGTAGCAAAGCGTCCTCCATACAGCAGTTAATGGATCAAATAATAACTAGACAGAAAGGGGTTGTGATCATAGAAGGAGATCATAATTGTTCGTTTAATCCTTCTTTAGATTCACCGAGCCCCAGACCCACCTCAGCAACTTCAGGACATACACATCTCAAGAGACTACTTAAAGAGTTGGGAATGGGTGGTGTCACTAACACCCAATGACCCGGCAATTCACTTTCTACTCTGACCCTCACAAACACTATACACGTTTGGATTATTTTTTCACATCTGGAGAGCATCTAGACTGGCTAAATAATAGGGAAATACACATTATCTCCCTGTCGGACCATGCCCCCATTGGTCTGGAGTTATACCTCCAAAGAGAGAAGAGTAATACGTATAGGAGATTTAGCCCCTCTTTACTTAGCAACCTGGAGTTTAAACAACTCCTTCAGGATGCTGTCCTTCGCATTTTAGCAGAAAATGACTGAAAATATTTCACCACAGTTATTGTGGGATACCATCAAGGTGGTATTAAGAGGTGAAATTATAGCCTGTGCTACCTCTAAGGAAAAACCAGAGAGAGCAACAATTTAATGAGTTAAGGAAAAACTAAATTTTTTCAACTAGTGCATATGCAGAGGAACCAATCCTTACTGCCCAATTCAACAAACGCAGAATAAAATACAGGATATATTCACATACAAGATGGAGAAAGCACTCCTGTGGTTAAATCAACAATACTATGATGAGGACGGCTCTGAGGTGGCTAAAATCCTTGCATATTGATTAAGTTGGCAAGTAAAACAAGCTGCCATCCTAACACTTAAAAATCAGCAGGGTAGACTACAAAATATTAGATATCCTCCAGACTTACTACTCAGAGCTATATCGGGAGGAGTTGCAGCCCTTGGAGGACATAATTAAGACTTTTTTTTTTTTAGAAAGGATATTGCTATCTACCCTTACCAAGACTCATCTCCTTTCTTTGACTCAGCAGATTTCAGTTGCAGGGCTGGCATCGACGGTTAAAAATTTGAAAAATGGGAACGGTCCAGGTCCTGATGGGTATGGAGCTGAGTTTTACAAAGTGACGCTGCCATTACTACAGCAGACCCTTCTGGACGTCATGCAGTCCAGCTATGAAACAGGGGTATGGCCTACACTGTGGCAGCAGGCTTCAATATCAGCAATAAACCAAATAAGCCGTCTCACTTGCACGAATCATATCACCCAATATCAGTCCTTAATCAGGACTACAAAGTTTATACCAGTATAAAGTAAAGCAAAGTATAGGAGAGGAGACAGCCGGGGACAAGATTGAAACTTTCAAGTACCTTAAGGGCATAAACAAGGTGTAGGCGGGGGAGCTTTTCCAGTGTAGAAAAAGTACTAGAACAAGGGGGCACAATATGAAATTGAAGGGGGGTAAATTAAGAGGTAATGTTAGGAAGTTTTTCTACACAGAAAGGGTAGTCGACACATGGAATAGTCTGTCACAGGAGGTAGTGGGGGCAAGCACAGTGGAGGGGTTTAAGCATGCTTGGGACAGGCACATGGGAAGCCTGAGAGGGAAGGGAGTGATGATAAGCCATTGATCACATAGGGTCAGTGGTCACATACAATGTATAGGGCCTATGGGCAGACTGGATGGGCCTAGCGGACCTTATCTGCTGACAATTTCTATGTTTCTATATTGGTCAATCGCCTAGACAAAATTCTCCCGGAACTCATATATCCAGAACACTCCAGTTTCATTAGGAATAAAAGTACAACAAATAATACTAAAAGGACCCTATATATTAAGATCATGCCTGTCAGTCACACACCCCATTACTGATTCTGAGATAGGATGCTCAAAAAGCATTTGACAGGGTCTTGGCCCTTTTTATATGCAACACTTTCTAAATTTGCCTTTCCCAGTTCAGATGGCAGCAGAGCTGTGCTGAGCGTCTTTCACCTCTCCGTTTTGAGAGCAGTCTGCCCTTTCTACCTTGATATTTTATGTTTTAACTGCTGTGTTTTCCCTTCCTTGAAAGCGAATTTGGTGTGCTGATCCTCCAGTCGGCGTTTGCAACCAGGGATCTGAAAAACGTGAGCTGTTTCACAGAGTTAGGGGGTTAGCTAGGGATTTTAGCGTTAGGTAGGGCTGGGCAAGTGAATAAGAGACAGGAGCCAGATGTTTTGCTTTGAAGTGCAGAGACTGTGGATCCCTACCTGATCAATTGCTGGACAGGAGGTTCAGTGCTTCTTCCTGTCCTGACTCCAAGACCTTTCTGCTGTAGCGGCCCAGTGGGGGCATGTGGTGCGAGGACTGGTGCTTCTCTGAAGGAGGTGCCCTTCATCTCGAAGGGGCCGTCCTGGCTGAATTTTGCCTTGTTCGTGAAGCTTGGACTTTTCCTGCTGTTCCATCTGTTTCAGTCCAACTGGGCTCATTGGGAGGTACTTCACTAACACCTTAACATGAGGGCTGACCGGATGGAACCGTTTGCACCTCGGACCTTCTCCCCGGGAACTGTGGAAGTTGAGGGTGCTCACCGCGTGCATCTCCTGGGGGACGAACTGATTTTGCTGCAGTCATCCTTGCTGTAGCGACCTGGGCTTGATTCTCATTCACCGATTGTCCAGCAACATTTCATTGGCTGCCTGAAGACAGTTTTAGCCTGAAGTCTTCTGTTCCTCCCCCCGTTGGATTATCGTTTTTGGGGGGGGGGGGGCTGGATTGGACAGAGACTTTCCGGACTAGGAACTTTTCCATCATTGGCCTTCAACTTGGTTTCTGGACCCCCGAAGCTGGTGAGAGTGACTGAGGGGGGCAATTTTTCCAGGTCGCTCTCGTTCCAGACTTTGATTTCCAATAACTTCGGCATAATCTCTTGCCCTAAGGTGGAAGTCAGTGAGAAGGCCCCATCTTTACTTATTGGGTAGTGAAGAATTTTTTCCAGCACAAAACTGTATTCAACAATGACAATAACTCTGTTTTTATTTTGCTCAAATTTTATTTTAAAGGGATCTATGGTCACTGTTCTCCAAAACTGAAATATCTGGCACTGCTGTTTCTTGTTTTTTGTACATGGTTGGGAAGGGTGGTGAGGTTTGGTTTTAAAGGTAACTGAGTGTTGGTGTGGTGAGAGTGGTTAGGGCTAATTTTGTATTAGTTCTGTGACTGGCTGTGTGACTGCTATTTGGTTAGTGGTTATAGGGGCTACCCAGTAGTTGACAGTATGTGTCTGTGGTGGCCCGTGGGTCAGGAGCGGGTTAGGATTGTCCACAAGGCGTCCCAGCTTCTCAATCGGCAGCCCTTTACTGATTTCCCAGTTTCTATCACTACAGCACGTCGCTGTAAGGAGGTTGGGATCAAGAGGTCCTGCACTGACCGGGTGTAGCGGGGTGCCCCATGCCTGGCGAATGGGGGTAGAATTGAGTTTATCAGGTGCAGAAGGCGCCCTGGGTGCTGACAGAACCTAGGGAGAGGCCAGACGTGTTTGATTTCCGTCCCCAGAGTTCCCACCAGACTAAATGGGCTAGTAATCAGAAGGGCTATCCACCAATCCCCTGAGGGCAGTGCTCTGCAATGCCAGATCGCTCAGGAACAAGACCGCAATTATAGTGGACTTGATTTGTTCGGTTGATCTGGCTTGCATCACCGAGATCTGGGTGGGTGACGATGCCGGTCTGGTTTTACAGGCCGCCATCTCCCCCCCCCCCCCAAGTACTCGGTAGTGCAGTGCCCCAGGGTTGAGCACAGGGGTGGGGCAGTGGCCATCTGTTTTAGATGTGAACTTGGCTTCACCATGCACCCAGTGAGAAAACTGGGATCTTTTGAATGTGTGGCCGTGCATGGGGGTCCAGGTGCAAGTTGCAGGATTCTCCTGATCTACTGCCCCCCGGGGCAGCAGGGGAATTCCTGCAAAAGGTAGCCAACTTCATCGTCGGTGAAACACTGGAGTCCCTCAGATGTTTAATTCTGGGTGACTTAAATGTTTGGGCTGACGACGAATCTTCTAGGTTAGGTTACAACCTCCTCCAGCTGATGACATCTCTGGGCTTGTCGCAGGAAGTTTCTTCCGTGACCCACCAGGATGGCCACATACTGGACCCAATTTTTTCACTGGAGCTTGAGGTTAGTAACCTCAAGACTGACCGGGTCGCTTGGTCCGATCACTGCACGATGGAGTTCTCATCCCCCGAGAGACCTCCACCTGCAGAGATAGTAAGCTACCACCCTTTGAGGGGTCTGACCCCGGAGGGTTTTCTGACGGTGGCTGATCTATCTAATTGTGGTAGTGCGTGCATGAGGGGTACAGGTGAGTCTGTCACAGCCTATAGCAGGGCGATGTCAGTGGCACTCGACTCCCTTGCACCAGTCCATGTACGACCCAAGTCTTCTCAGCTGAGGTCCCCATGGTTTGATGGGGAGCTCAAGGTAATGAAGATTTTGGGTCGGAGGTTGGAGCGCTGCTGGCGGAGGTCCAGGTTGGAAGTGGATAGACTGGCCCTGTGCTCCCATTATGGTGAGTATCAGGGCCAATACCCGTAAGAAGGCACAGTTCCTGTCCAGGGAGATTGCTGCTGGGAAGAACTGACCAACCATGCTCTTTCGGACTGTGGACAGGCTATTAAACCCAGCCTGTCTACAGCCGAAAAAAGCCTTTTCTAACGCTTTATGAGAAGAGTTTTCGCGCTTCTTCTCGGACAGGGTTTCTGCCATCAGGCACGGAGTACCATCAGTGAGCCTTAATATAGCAGACAGTGGTCACCTTGGGTGTCGTGACAGCACTCCGCCTAGTTGGGGAAGTTTAAACCAGTGGAAGCAACTGAGGTCACTCGGATTGCTCGTGAGCTGAGGCTCACATATTGTGAACTGGACCCGGTGCCCATGCATTTCTTAATGAAATGTGTTGACACCATTGGCCCGGTGTTCACCTTGACTGTCCGGTGCTCTCTCTCAGAGGGGATTTTCCCAGATGTCTTGAAGAAGGCACCGGTCGGACCACTTCTGAAGAAACCATCCCTAGACCCTGACATCAAGCTGAATTATCATCCAATCTCCAACATCCCATTTTTAGGGAAGGTAGTTGAGAAGGCTGTGGTGCTTCAGCTTGAGAAGCGCCTTGTGGCCTTTGATTTGTATGAACCTCTCCAGTCTGGGTTTCATGCAAGGCATAGCACGGAAACCACATTAGTTTGGGTGCACAATGTCCTCCTCAGGGCTAGAGACCAAGGGGAAGGGACAATTCTCGTGTTCCTCGACCTCTCCTTAGCCTTTGACACGGTAGTCCATTGTGTGCTGCTCAACCTCCTGAGGGAATTTTGTGGACTCATTGGCACTGTCATCTGCTGGTTTGAGTCCTATCTCACGAATAGGAAACAATGGGTAGTGATGGGGAATTTCTCCTCCTCCCCCAGCCTCCAGTCGTGTGGAGTACCTCAGGGTTCGTTCTTGTCACCATTGTTGTTTGCCATGTATATGCTGCCCCTGGGAGAGCTCATGAGGAAGTACAGCTTGGGTTTTCATTTCTATGTGGATGATAACCAGCTGTACTTGTCCTTTGCCCCAGGACATCCAATGCAGTGGAAGTGCTACATGAATGCCTTGCCGCGATCAATGACTGGATGGTTTCCAGCTGGTTGCAACTGAACCCTGATAAGATGGAGGTACTGGTTGTGGAGTTGAACAGAGGGCGTGATAGGATGGCCTCTGGTGCAGAAACAGGTTTGTTCCCGGGATTTGTACCACTGAAGGCCTCCTCTAGGGTGTGCGATCTTGGTGTGACCTTTGACAGCGGATTGACACTTGAAGCTCAGGTGTCATCCACTGTCCAGCCCAGCTCCTATCATCTTAGGAATATCGCCAGGATCAAGCCCCTAGCTCCGCCCCAGGACCTCCCAAGCATGATGCATGCCTTCGAGACATCAAGGCTTGACTACTGTAATACGCTCTACCTCGGGGTCTCGGGAGGTACCCTCCGCAGGCTGCAGCTAGTGTAGAACATGGCTGCCAAGTTGCTGACGGGACAGTCGAAATACTGTCACATCACCCCAGTGCTGCATGAACTGCACTGGCTGCTGGTCAAGTGGAGGGTCCTCTTTAAGGTGGGCTTGCTCACCTTTAAAGCCCTATATGGGCTGGGACCTGGATACTTGTCTGACCTTCTTACACCTGCTGCCTCAGTCCGCTTCCTCTGCTCCTCCTGTAGGGGCCTCCTAGCGAATCCAAGGACGAGGCTGAAAATGGCCGGTAATAGGGCGTTTAGTGTCGTCGGCCCCATCCTGTAGAATTCACTTCCACCATCTGTACTGGAGGCCCCCTCGGTTGAAGTTTTCAAGACCCACCTGTTTAGTCAGGCCTTCCCAGACACTCTGTATTAGATCACCTTTCTGGATTGGCCCTCTTAGTTAATATTTCCAATTTTAGGCTTATTTAATTATTCTGTGGTTATTTAATCTACTGCTGTAATTTTACTGTTTTATTTTACGGATAGTATTGTTTGTTTGTTTTTTTAAGTATGTGTTTATCCCTCCTTGGCCGCCTGAGCTGCTCCCCCCTTTGGGGACATCAACCTACCACCCGCCTCAGCTGTGGACACCCAGACTCTGCCCCCCCCCGCAGGGCCGCAGGGAGCCCTGCTCATAACTCCCCATGGAGCACAGATCAAGGCGGATGCCACGGCTAAACTGCGGACAGCCATCAAGCCGCTCACTTCAGTCGCCATTTTTTCCTGGTTTTCTCCCTCTGTCCTGTCAGTGCATGCTCAAACAGTACCCCCAGTCTCCAGTGGGGGCCGCTGTTGAGCGATGCATTCCTAGATCCCACCCCCAGAGAGGAGAGCAGTCCTCCGGATGCTCAATCCTCTCCGCCCCCTGCCACCCCAAGTCAGGTTCTGAACCAGGGTCGCCGGCGTGGGTCGAGGTAAGGCACCAGCGCCTCAACCCTCTGCGCCACCAGGCCAGCCATGGATAGTACTGTTGATATCTACGGCACCCAGAGTCTCCGGGTTTGAGTGCCTGTAAAAATAAAATTTGCCTTTCCCTGCCATTTGTAATGAGTATGCAATGCATCTATACCAATCCCCAGGTGACGGTAAAGGCAAACAGCACACATTCGGTCCGATTCCCATTATGTGGTGGAGCCCAGCAGGGTTACCCACTCACCCCCTATCTATTTGCCCTATATGCCAAACCTCTTGCATAATATCTACAAGATAATACCCGAATTCAAGGCTATGATATTGAAGGTTATTTGCATAAGACTGCCTACTATGCAGATGACCTGTTACTTTATATAACTAAACAAGAGCAATCTCTTCCCACTCTGGAGGAAAGTGTCCACCTTATAAAATCAGTCCCAAGATACAAGATGAACTCACAGAAAACTGAACCACTCCAAATAGGATTTCAACCAAGAGAACAACGTAAAGCAGCAGTCCAGCTGCAAATACTGATGAAAACCTGGTCAGAGCCATATTAAAAGGAGCGCTCCTTTTATTATTTCAAACGTGAAAAAAAAATGTACTAAAGCAGACTCAAATTGTGGAAAGAAGGGTATCATACAAGTCAGGAGGTAAGTGGCAATTTAAAATAGCATGAAAAAGTACAGGTCAAAATTTTCACTGGATCGATGCACTGATGCTTTAAACTTTGATTCCCATTAAAATGGAACAAATCTCAAATTAAACACTTAGGAATAAATCTTACCTCAGACTTAACACGACTTTACACTAGAAGTTATTATCCCTCAGGCGTGCAGATAGCTATGGATCTAGGTGCATGTACCCTCCTCCCCCTCACACTGGTACACCGTGTGCAGTCCATTCAGATGAATATCCTGCCTCGGTTACTATATTTGTTCCAAAATGTCTTAATATTTCTGCTAGCAAAGGATATACAACAGTGGGACAGAATGATAGTTCACTTTCTATGGCAGGGCAACAGACCCAGGGTGGCATACAGAAAATTACTTTTGTCAAAGGCAAAGGGAGGCTTGACCGTAGTGAATCTCACCCTGTATGCCACAGCTGCCCTCCTTCATCATACCTGTCGGTGGTTATGCCTGCCAAGGACAGCTCCACAATGGTCTCAAATAGAAAAAAACGATGGCGTCTACTCCGTTAGACGCTATGGTTTTATTTCAGACCTCTCAATAGGAATTACTGCAGGAGTCTTCATACTTTACTGGGAATATACTCAGAGCGTGGAAATCCCATATGATGCTACTAATAAATAGGGTAGGATCCACATGGGTGGTGGTTCCCGCTTTGGCTCCAGAAGTTACCCCGTCCAGATGGGACTACAAGTTTCATACTTGGATGAGGATGGGCCTGGCACATACCTATCAGTTCTATAGGAACCGTATACTTCTATCATACGAGCAACTAAAGTCCGACTTCCCTTAAACTAGACAGGATTATTACAGATATCTCCAGATTCGGCACTATCATGAACAAAATTTGGGACTTCAGGCGGACCAGAATCTAATTTCATCCATTTTTCCCTTCCTGATATAAGCACAGACCTATTACAATCAGCCACATGTTATATCTTGGTGTTATCAAATGCTTTTAAACACACCCACAACCCTTATGAATACACTACAATCTAGATGGGAGTTGGAGATCCCATAATTTACCCCTGACCAACGGTCTAGGATATGGCTCCGTCACCACAAAGTAACATGTGTTCATATATTGGAGAGAGTTTAGCTGGAAGATAGCCAGGCGATATTTTCACGCTCCTCAGAGCACAGCTAAATTCTCTACAGCACATTCTACATACTGCTGGAGACAGTGTGGCTATTCTTTAGTCACATACACCCACATCTTGTGGTCTTGTCCAGTCCTTACTACATTTTGGGATTCGGTGGGCAAGGTGACGCAGAACTTGATACCAGAGTCGAGACCAGAAAATGCCAGAAAAGGCACTACTCCTGCATTTTCCTCTTCAGCTGAAATAAAAACATCTTATATATTTTACAAATATACTACAAGCAGTGGCCAAAAAAGCTATCACTAAGTTATGGTTACAGAAGGTCCCTCCACACATCTCAATGTGGGAGGACTTTATCTACTATATTTACAAGATGGAAAGGATGATGGCCCAATTACAAAACAC
This sequence comes from Neoceratodus forsteri, assembly GCA_016271365.2. Taxonomy (NCBI): domain Eukaryota; kingdom Metazoa; phylum Chordata; order Ceratodontiformes; family Ceratodontidae; genus Neoceratodus; species Neoceratodus forsteri. The sequence continues at coordinate 1,054,294,050 of CM028130.1, read as the reverse complement.
CCTCTCAGTGCTGCAAAATAGATGGACAGAGTGGCTATTGTACATTGCCTCTCATAGAGAAGATATTATTCCATAGGAGGATGAAGTCAAAGTTGCTACAGATGAGAGGGTATCACTGGAGTATGGACAGAACTGGGCCGGGCAGTCCTCTAGAACAATGATGTTCATCACTTAAGGCAGGTTAAGACAGGAACTCATCCATCGGCAGGAATCTCCATATAATCACCCCAAGCTACATCCTCCCAGCGACGTCTGAAATGTTAATAACCTGGCTGATGAAAATGATGGTACAATAATTGTATTTGAACATGTCTGTAAACAAGCGCTATGATATATAATGGAAATGTAAAGGGCATAATGAAGTACCTTATGAAAAATAATAAAATTACTAGTTTCAAAAAAAGAAAAACATGCAATAAAGTACACAAGATAGAATGCAAGAGTTAAAAACAAATGTGAACCTCTTGAAAAGCTATACAAAATTAGTTATTCCCAATATAAATGTACTTAAAGGAAAGCTATCATAATCCTAGGCTCCCCACCCCCCAAAGCCTTACCCACCGATCAGGGGTTTGGTAAAGAAAACACCTTTTTTCAGGTGTTCTAACTTACTGTATTTTATTTTTAAAAAGTCCTGTATTTTCAAAATGGCGCATGATGCGCAGTTCCATTTCAAATCAAAGTGCGGCGCTGCACCATTCGTCTTCAATACAAGTGTACTGAAGCAAGCAGTACAGTGCCGGACTTTGGCCTGAAATGGAACTGCGCAGCGTGCGCCATTTTGTGGAATCCAAGACTTTTTAAAAATAAAATACAGTAAGTTAAAACACCTGAAAAAAGGTGTTTTCTTTGTGAAACCCTAATCGGTGGGTAAGGCTTTGAGGGGTGGGGAGCCTAGGATTATGATAGCTTTCCTTTAAAATTTGCCCTACATCGAATTGAACAGGGCTGAATTGACAATGGGGGTGGTTGAGGAACTGGTTATTCATTTTTTTGAATTAATCAGCATTGAATATTCCAGGTGGCATCCTTTAATGAATTTACAATAGCAGATGTGTTTTTATGGCAGTTTGTTCACGCTGAATTTACATTTTCCAAGACAGTGTTACTGGAAGCTTTTCTATGAACGTATTTCACGAAAAAGTAATGTGGGGATATGAATTCACTGTGTGATGCAGCACACTTACTATTCAACATGGGACTACGAATATCTTGTGAACTGCTACACACTCACTATTTGATATGGAGATATAGTTCATTGTGAACTCCTGCACACTTACTGTTCAACGTGGGACTACGAATTCACTGTGAACTGCAGCACACTTACTATTCAACATGGGGCTAGTAAGTAATTACGAGCTGTGGCCCACTTACTATTCGACATGGGGCCATGAATTAATTGTAAGCTGCAGCCCACTTATTATTTAACATGGGACTGAATTTATTGCAAGCTGCTACACACTTACTATTGGATATGGGGCTATAATTCATTGGGATTGAATTTATTGCAAGCTGCTACACACTTACTATTGGATATGGGGCTATAATTAATTGGGATTGAATTTATTGCAAGCTGCTACACACTTACTATTGGATATGGGGTTATAATTAATTGTGAGCTGCAGCATACTTACTATTCAACATGGGACTATGAATTCATTACGAGTTCCAGGACACTTACTATTCAACATGGGGCTATGAACTACTGCACACTTACTATTCAACACGGAGCTGTAAATTCATTATGAGTTGCAGCATACTTACTATTCAACAAGGGGATAAGAATTCACTGTGAGCTGCTCCACACTTGCTATTTGGTACTAAGAAGTCACTGTGAGGTGCAGCGTACTTGCATTATTTTCTACACGGTGCTAAGACTTCATTGTGTGCTGCAGCACACTTACTACATTACTTTCTACACGGTGCTAAGAATCCATAGTGTGCTGCAGCACATTTACTATTCGGCAAGGGGCTACAAATTCATTGTGTGCTTCTGCACACTTACTGTTCAATATGGGATTATTCATTGTATGCTCCTGCATACTTACTATTTAGCATGGAGCCAAGAATAATAATAGAATAATAATAATCTTTATTTTACGCCTTTCAAATGTCAAGGCACATTACAAAATATAAAACCTCATAAAACAACAATAATAAATAAATAAAATCATAAAATTACACAGTTAATCACAGTAGGCCTTACTCCATAAATACGTTTTCAATGCCTTTTTAAACCCCCTCAGGGTCACACACTCCCGAATCAGACGGGGTAGAGAATTCCAAAGGGTAGGGGCCACATGCGCAAATGCATGGGTCCCTGATGATTTCAAGACTACCCTTAGAATCTCTAGCAACCCCTCGTCTGTTGAGCGGAGCAATCGCTCGGGGAAGCAAGGAAGCAGTAGCTCTTTCAGGTAGTCAGTGCCGAGTCCACATAGGGCTTTATAAGTCAGTAATCCAACTTTGAAGGTGATCCGCCACCGAACTGGCAGCCAGTGCAGTTCACGCAGCACTGGCGTAATATGGGAAGTCCGAGGAGTCCCTGTCAACAACCGGGCTGCAGCGTTCTGCACCAGCTACAGTTGGCGGATATCAACCCCGTGGAACCCCAAAGTAAAGGGAGTTGCAATAATCAAGGCGCGAGGTCACAAAGGCATGGATTAATGTAGGTAGATCACCGGATGGAACAAGGTGCTTGATCCTAGCAATGTTCCACAGATGGTAAAAGGATGACTTGACGGCTGACACCTGAGATCGTAAAGTCAGCCTGTCGTCAAGTATCACTCCTAGGTCCCACACTCGTTCAGAGGTCAGGAGCTGGGAATCCCCCAGGAAAAGCCCCGAGGGATGACCCGCCCCTAACCCCCCCATCCGGTGTCCATGATCCACAACCATCATCTTAGTCTTCCCTGGGTTCAACCTCAACCAGCTGGAATTCATCAAGTCCAGGATTTCAGTGAGGCAGTTATTAAAAACCGAGAGAGCTCCATCCTGGTCAGGTGCAAAAGACAGGTAGAGCTGGGTATCATCTGCATAGCAATGAAACCTCAGCCCATACCATCTTACAATGTCTTCGAGGGGCAGCATATACACCGCGAATAACATGGGGGACAGCACAGAGCCCTGAGGGACCCCACATGACAGAGAGAGGGGGTCAGAGGAATATATACCCGACACCACCCTCTGAGTTCTGCCAGTGAGGAAGGACTTAAACCATCTGAGGACTGAACCTGTCAGTTCACAGAAGAACCTCAGGCGCTCAAGCAGTACCCCATGATCCATGGCGTCAAAAGCTGAAGAGAGATCCAGAAGCACCAAGATGGACCAGTTCCTTCGATCTCTCGCCATCAGGAGATCATTGAGCACCCGAACCAGCGCAGTCTCGGTACTATGCCTCTTTCGAAAACTGGACTGGAAGGGTTCGTAGATGCTATGGATGTTCAAATGGTTCTCCAGTTGTACAGCCACTACTTTCTCAATTACCTTCTCCACAAAAGGGAGGTTAGAGATAGGTCTGTAGTTTGCCAGACAGTCTGGGTCCAAAGAAGCTTTCTTTGAAAGGGGAGTCACCACAGCCTCCTTCAGGGAGCTAGGAAACTCACCCGACTCGAGGGAGCACCAGACTATCTGCGCTAAGACCGGGCCGATAACATTACAACAACCCATATTCAGGGAAGTTGTCCTGGGTCTAAACTACAGCACGTAGGGCGCATACCCTGGGCAATCCGCATAACATCCACGATCTCCAGCCAGTCAAAGTTCTCCAAGAGAAGTAAGGGACAGTGACCAAGTGCTGATCATCAGCAACTCCCATAGAGTGGGTCGGTCGGATCTCCGCCCTGATGTTGGCCACCTTATCAGCAAAGAACCGAGCAAGCTCCTCACACTCCAATTGTGAAAAAGCTCCCCAAACCTGCAGACAGGCTGGGTTGCACAGCCTATCTACGGTTTGGAAGAGCTGTGCTGGTCGGAATACACACTGTGAGCTGCTGCACACTTACTATTCGTCGTAGGGCTAAGAATTCATTGTGTGAGGTGCTGCACACTTACAGTACCATTGGACACAGGGCTATGAATTCATTGTGAACTGCTGCACACTTACTTTCCAACACAGGCTATGAATTCATTTTGAGGTGCTGCACACTTACGATTTGACACAGGGCTATGAATGCACTGTGAGCTTCTGCATATTTGCTTTGAGCCGCTAAGTTGCAGATTTCATTTCATATTCTCCACACCTCTACCTAATTACTCCTAGTAAAGACCCTGCTTAAACAGTATTAGAGTTTCGCTGCCTCCCCCCCCCCCCCAAAAAACCCTTCAGACTAGTGATCTGGGTAAAGATACTTTGTCTGGAGCTCAGTTTGGTAACCTCATCAATCCATTATTAGTCTGACAACATCATGAGGCTATAACCCCTCCCCCACCCGAACTTAAGTGGTGTAGATTACAGCTTTTGCTCGAGGCAGCTAGATACTGCAGACAGAATAACATAACTGGTGGGAATGCCTGTGACCTTTAACCTCCAGGGACTACCCCTGGCTCAGTGGAGCATCTTGTACCCTCCCCTCCCCTCTCATGCTGATACTTACTGCTCTTAGTGCACGAACGTAGGTATCTGTCCTTTGTTGATCATTCAGTTCTCCGAATCGAGGCTGGTTCCACACCATGTGTGCTAGACAGGTACAGACAGGTCGTCTAATCTGTGCCTCTCCTTCACTTGCTATATCACTGATGAATCAAGCACAGAAAAAAAAACAAAAGTGTTTAATACAATGAACTGTAAAAACAGAAAACAGAGTTAGAATCAAGTTTTGACCCAGAAGTTTTCTTCAGGAATTATTTAGCAACAAAATAAATATGCAAAATTAGTGAAGATGTAGGGAGAAACCAGGGATAAATAGAAATCTATATTATACAAGCATGGTTGTACCTGTATAGCTAGGGTTAATAGGCTGTTTAATGTTAAACCTAAATGTTTGTACCTTAATAACTTTGGTGCCGTGTGATGAAACTGCATGAAACATGCACGCATGATCAGTGTGGCAAGTTCTTATGACTTGGCAAGCTGTGTGACAACCACTTGGCCAGATTCTGAAATCCAGAAAGTGACAAGCCTGTGCAGTCACAGGTCGATTTTTATTTCGCGAGAACACATCTTTTTATGTTCACAGAAATGTTTTAGGTTGTGAGCTTTATGCATTAATAACTGGTACCATTCACTGAAACTGTATAAAAATTTACTTACACGCTCAGAAAGCAAAATTATTATATGTGGCACATTTTGCAATGGCTGCTCATCAGGATTCTGAGATCCAGGGAGTGTAAAAATAAGCAAAAACACACTTGTTGGCTATTATTTTGCTTACGTCTAAAGAAATGGTTTGGAATTTTGTTACGAAATTTTCATAGTAGAAATGGCTCTGCCCAAAGAAGTGCCTTTCGAAGATTTCATAATAAAATATAAATTGGTTGTTGGGTTGAAAGGTTCTAAATGTTGTGCTTCTGACCATGCTCAGTATGGTTTTCAGGCTAGCCGTTTCTTACAGGGTTAAGCAGGCTGTTTAATGTTGAACATAAATTTCTGCACCTTAATAACTTTGGCACTGTAAGATGAAATTCCATGAGATTCTCTGTATGCATGGTCAGGGTGGCAGGTTCTTATGACTTCTTGTCTGGATTCAGTGACCCAGAAAGTGAAAATGCCTGTAAAAATGCATTTTTTGGCCACTATTCTGCTCACCTGTGCAGCAAAAATGGTTTGGAATTTTGTTCTGAATTTTGTTGGGTAGCAGTGGCTTAGCCCAAAGGAGTGCTTTTGGAAGGTTTCGTGCAAAAATATTAATCAGCTCTCGAGTTATAAGGTATCAAAATTCTACTTCTGAGCGTACTCATTAGGGTTTTCAGGATAACTGTGTCTTGCAACCAAAGAATTTATGGTAGCAAGCTGATTTTTTTCATTGCAAGAAAATGTTTTATTATGTTTGCGAGAAACATTTTTAGGTCACGAGTGCACTATTGTGGGGAAAAAACAAATTCTAGAAACCCATAAAATTAAGCATTTTTTGAAAAGCAAACATCTGAACGCTAAGCAGGACCCATTTAGCTAGATTCTCGAGTCTAGACAAAATATGACCCAGAAATAACGTTTCCTGGGCACCTCGAAAAACTTAGGTCACTGGCTTAGCGAGGTTGCCGATTCTCATGACACGAACTGAGATTTTTTTAGGTTATGAGAAACTGCAAATAAAGAATTATTGGTTTGTGACACACAAAGTTGAAATTCTTGAAAATTACAAATGTTAATGTCGTGAACAAACAATTTTTAGGACATCACAAAATTGTGAACAAAGAATTCTTGACTTGTAACATAAAAATTTGTACTTAGTGTTGGTTATCAATTTTATGTCTTAAGTCAAGAATGTTTAGGTTGTCAAAAGATGCAACCAAAGAATATAGGCTCACAATACAAAAATGTGGACTATGTATCCAAAATCAACGGTTACTCATAGCCATTTTTTTAACAATTTTTCACCAAATGTTTAACAATCTTATTTTTAAGGCCCTTAGACAAACACAGTGGGTAAGAAGGGTCACTTTCACCTCTAAATGTGTTTTTATGTTGCAACCCCATAAAAACCATTTAAAAGGTCAGATTGCAAGTCTAATACTACCGTGGATGTCATGGAGGCTTAAAATACAAGTTTTTGAGAATCTGGTATCTGGGACATAAATACTGAAACATACGATACGTTTTGCAGTACAATTGTGCTAGTACGCACATAATTCTGGACTATAAGATATGCCTATTCTGCAAATTCTGAAAATGTATGGAATGCTATGGTAAGGGATTTGTGTGGCGACCAAAGTGTACTACGCAAATTGCGTACACATGGAACGGCCCACATGTATATTAAGCTAATGAATGTATGGCTGTTATGGTGTATGGTGTTTGTGTAGGGCCCAATGGGCCCTATGCAAATCACACACTCATATTATGCACACATGGGCTGCGCTTCTTGACCCTGATGTGGGTTGTACTTTGGGTATTGTGGATTTCTATCTGCAGCCAGAAGTACTGCTGTAATTTCAGTTTATTAACTTTCTGAAAAAGAAAGGAAATTCATTGCAACAAATTGTGTCAATACACCAGTTATGGTTCAGTTTAATGCCACAAAACTAGGGAATTGTGGTGTTAGGGTTTACAAACCTAAACCCCTCCCAGCAGCAAAAGAACACCACAAAAGCAGTTACAGACAGTCATAATCAGGTAAGACAAACAACATACAAATGTTTCCAGATTATACAAATGCAGTAGCACTGATGATGTACATTCTAAAATATGCCTATAGTACCCTGCACTTAAAAAAAAAAAAAATACTCCATCAGTGCTATTTAGAAATGTAACAGTGTGACTGCAGAAGTGATGTGTAGGTTTTCCTGTGTGCATTTGTATCTGTGGCTGCAGATGCGCTGAACCCACAGGAGCCTACACTTCTGCAGATCGAAGAAGTGTTGTTATTTGGAAATCCTGGATTTGTATTTGCAGCCAGAAGTGGGTGCATACACCATTTGTGTTTGACCTCTGGGCAACTCAGGGGGCATTTTGGTGCTGGTGGAGTAGCCTTTTTCTCCCCTTCCCCCCAGAAAAAGTTAACTCTGCTGAAGGCGAGGGATTTGTTCTAGCCTGGGAGAGAGAGGAGTTTAACAAAACAGCAGCACCATTTGTGTCTGACTTCAAGGCAACTCTCAAGGGACATTTTGGAGCTGGTGGAGTAGGTTTTGACTTCCCCTCCCTCCAGAAACTGTTAGCACCTGAAGCTCTGCTGAAGGGGAGGGATTTGTTCTAGCCTAGGAGAGAAAAGAGTTTAGTAAAACAGCAGCACCATTTGTGTCTGACTTCAAGGCAACTCTCAAGGGACATTTTGGAGCTGGTGGAGTAGGTTTTGACTTCCCCTCCCTCCAGAAACAGTTAGCACCTGAAGCTCTGCTGAAGGGGAGGGGAGGGATTTGTTCTAGCCTAGGAGAGAAAAGAGTTTAGTAAAACAGCAGCACCATTTGTGTCTGACTTCAAAGCAGCTTCGGGTACATGTTGGAGCTGGTGAAGCAGGCTTTTGCTCTCCTCCCCCAGAAACAGTAAACACCTGAAGCGATCCTCCATGGCTATAAGCAGACAACTCACACTAGGGAGGCAGGAATTTCTCCATCTTTAAATCTCCTGCTTCCTAATGGTTCACAGCACTAAGGATCACAGTGCAGAGGATGTTGGGAAAGTCTGCTAGGGACAGTCAGCCAGAAGAAGCAGCTAGCAGCCAGGAACTCTGCCTGTTTCAACACTCAGGTAAAACAGTATATGTAAAGTCCACTGCCATATCCGTTTGATCCTGACTATACTGCGTCCTAGCAACACCCTAGAGTGAGCGCTACTAGCAAAATTAGTCATCCATTCTCTGCTAAGTTTGTTGCTTGATGCTGCACCATATCTGGGTGAGCACGACTTGTTTAATTTGGTAGTCTATTTTCTGCTAAGGTTGTGCTTGCTGCTACACCCAATCTGGGTGAGCACTGCTACTCACACTAGTTGTTTGTTCTGTGCTAAAGGTGGTGTTTACAGCTACACCCGGTTTTGGGTGAGAACTACCTGTTGAAATCGGTCACCTGTTTTGTGCACATGTACTGAAGTTGCTGCTTTCTTGTTGTAGGTCAGGTTGACTTTCCCAGGTTGTACACTGCACAATGGATAGTTACATATCCTAATCAGCCAGGTACAACCTTATTTATAGGTTCACTATAGGGATGGGGTGCAGAGGGGAGGCAATCAGTTATGGTGGCTGTGGGGTGATCTTCTCTAGGGATATGCTCTAGAGGAGCGGGTACTGCCCCATCTGAAGGACCTTGATAAAAGCTCCTTGCTCAGCTGGTAGCAGCAAGAGAAGAACTCTCAGCTGCGTCATTAGCTCAGCTGGAGCTCACCACCAAACCCTAACTCCCTAAAGGCCCACTGGTTCAGTGGATTGGAGAGTGGTGGGTAAGAGGGGGGAAGGGAGGCAGGGTTAGCCACAAGGAGACTATCCAGCCCCACACAATCCAGATGGTGAACCAATTTGTACCTCTACAGGAGCAAAGGTACCCGACTACTTTGGGAGGACTCCGAGTCAGTCAGAGGAAAAGGGCAGGACAATGTGATGGCACACAATGGACAAACAGGAGCAAGTCTACCAAGAGAGTTTTAGTGGTTGAGGACTTAATGATTAGGGGTGAGGAGAGGGGTGGTGGAAGGAGGGGTCAGATGGGAGGGGGATGGTCAGATGCCTTCCTGTTGCACTGGCCATCCAGGACTTGGACAGGATAGGGAGGATGGCAGAAAGTGTGTGTGTGTGTCAGTAGAGATGGTGAAATGGAACTTTTGCAGACTGGAGGATAGACTGTCAGCATATTTAGCCTCCCTGACCTCCCCCCCAGTCCTCCCTGTGTAGGACAGGGATGGGAAGAAGAGCAGAGTAAGGAAGCTAGAGCAGTTTAATGGATGGCTTAAGGGATGGTGTCAGGAGATGGAATACTATGTTGTGGGGGACTGGAGGGGCTTCTGGGAATTAGGCTCTTCAATGGTGATGGACTAAACTTGACGAGAGTGGGAGCCTGTGCACTGGGGCAGAAGTTTGACATGTATATCAGACAGTTAAACTGGCTGCAGGGAAGACTAGGCCCAGGAGAACCATGGTAACAGGCAGGAGGAAGGAGACCTTAGCTAGTATTCCCCCATATTTCAGGACTTGTAGCAACACAGCAGGCAGACATAGTAACCAAACTGGCTAGGGGAAAGGACAATACAGGTGGGGGAACATAAAGGTTGAAACCACCATGAAAAACAAGAAGCTAAGGAGACTAGAGAAGAAAAAGGGAGAAAGCTAGGTAGATGGCAAAGAAGTTTCAGGTGTTAGATGGAAGGGGGGTCTGCCTTAACACTAGGAGCCTGGGCAACAAAATTAGTGAGCTCCAGGCAATGATGGCAGACACTGAGATGGACTATGTGGCCATCACAGGAACTTGGGCCTCAGAAAATAATGACTGGGATCTGACTGTCTCTGGGTATGCAATGTTCAGGAGGGATAGAGGAAAAGGCAGAGGGGGAGGCATAGCCCTATGTCAAGGATGTCAGTGAGGTTGTGAAAGTTGGCACCAAGGGTAAAAGGGGGAGACAGAGTCACTGTGGGTGCAACACATGGAAGATTCAGGCAAAAAATCTGGGGGTGATCTACAGATCACCAGGACAAGGGAAAAACAGGAAGAGAGAGAGCTTGGGGAAGAAATAGAAAGGAGGATGGCAAAGGGGGAAGTAGTAGTGATCTGAACCTGCCAGACATTGACTGGGATGTTCCTGTGGTCAGAAGCGTCAGAAGTCAAGTGTTTGTGGACACATTCCAGGACTGTCTACAGGCCATTCCCAATGTGGTGATCAACAACTCAGAGGTGGTAAGAGCTGTGAGAGTTGGAGAGCCACTACAGAACAGTGACCACAACTTCATTTGGTTCAAACTGGCCCTTGGGAGTGATAACTCCAACCAAGACCTGAGGTCGTTGATTTCAGAAGAGCAGACTTCAACAGGTAGAGGCAGGTGGTCTTGGGCAAATTAGTCAGGGTTGACAGCACAGGGGGACTGGAAGAGAGATGGGGGCAACAATGGGGGCCATTCTCTAGGCATCTAAGTTATGCATGAGAATGGTAACCAAAAGGAACAAGTTCAAGAGACAATTATGGTTCTCGGCTAAGGTTAGGGATGTGGTGAGGGCCAAGAAAAAGACCTTCAACAAAGTACAAAGAAAAGCAAGGAGAGGAAGAATGGGGAGAATATTTACTGAGAAATAAGAAAGCAAAAAGGGTGGTTGGGGAGGCAGAGTAGACATGGAGCTGTGTACTGCAGAGGGTGTCAAGGGCTGGGAAAAAAACATTTCTTCTGGTATATTAGGGAAAAATGGAAGAAAGGAGAGGGAACAGTTAGGAATCAGAGTGGGGTAGGGTGATAGGAGAGAATGGTCAAAAGGCTGCCATCTTAAATAATTACTTTTGCTCGGTCTTCACTAGGAAGGACAATGGGCCCCTGCCAGAAAGTGGCATCAAACGGCTACAAAGGGGTTCCCAGAGATAAGGCGGCAAGTATTTACAAGTGAAAAGGTCTGGAAAGGGCTAGCTGCCCTAAACACTGATAAGGCCCTGGGACCAGATGGGATGCACCCAAGGGTGCTCAGGGAACTGGCTCAACCCCTGGTAGAGCTATACAATAGCTCATTACATACAGGGGTAGTACTGATGGACTGGAGAGTGGCAGATGTAGTTCCGCTCCATAAAGGGGTGTGTGTGTGTGTGTGTGTGTAAGGTAGGAACTACAGACCTGTCAGTCTTACCTCAGCTGTAGGGAAGCTGATGGAGTCGCTGGTCAAAGAAGTCTTTGTGGTCGACATGGAGAGCAATGGTCTCCAGGAGAGTAAACAGCATGGGTTTGTGGTAGGGAGGTCTTGTCAAACTATCCTGACAGTCTTGTTTGACTGAGTGATGAGAGTACTGGATAGGGGCCATACCTTGGATTTATTCTACCTCGACTTCAGCAAGGCTTTCAACTCAGTGCACCACAGACAACTGCTGAAGATGATGGAGGAGGATCTGGGTATGGCTAGGGACACAGTAACATGGATGGATAACTGGCTATTGGTGAGGCAGCAGAGGGTTGTAGTAAATGGGTTCAGTCAGTAGAGAGGGAGGTCACAAGCAGAGTACCACAGGGATCTGTCTTGGGCCCAGTCTTCTTCAATATGTTCATCAGCAACACTGAAGAGGGAATCTGGGGCAGGTTGCGTCTCTTCACAGACAGCACGAAGCCCTGTGGAAGTATGGATAGAGACGAAGGAATAGGGAAAATGCAGAGTGACCTGCAAAGGCTAGAGATGTGGTCTGGGATTAGGCAGTTGAAATTTAACACCAAAAAGTGCAAGGTGATGTAACGAGGGAACAAGAACCCCAGCACTGAGTACTGGATGGTTGGGGTAAGACTCAGCACTACAGCTGAAGAATGGGACCTAGAAGTCATCATCAGTGACACCCTTAAACAATCAAAGCAGAGCAACAAAGGCCTACAATAAGGTAAACATGATGCTGCACCATATCAGGCACTGAGAGCAGAAGGAAAGAGGAAATTCTACCACTTTTTAGCTCTTTGGTGAGGTCTCACCTAGAGTACTGTGACCAGTTCTGTAATCTTCACCTCAGGAAAGATAAGGACAGTTTGGAGACTGTGCAGCAAAGAGCGACCAAGATGATTCAGGGCCAAGAGGGCAGATCTCACGAGGAGGCCTCAAGGCACTGAACATTTACTCAATGGAGACCAGAAGGCAGAGAGGGAATATGACAGAGACCTTCATGTTCCTGAAAGAAATACACAAGGTGGACTGAGGGAAATTATTTAGCAGGAGTAACTGGTCAAGCTCATGAGGGCATGAGTGGAAACTGACAGGAGGAAGGTTCAGGAGGGTCTTGAGGAAGTATTATTTTACAGAAAGGGGGTGGAACCATGGAACAGTTTACCACCAAAGAACTAAGGGTAGAACTAGTGACACCACTGACTACCCTCTTTAACAAATCATGGGAGGATGGGGTGGTACCTGAGGACTGGAGGAAGGCAGATGTGATTCCCTTTAACAAAAGTGGGAGCAGGGCAGAAGCAGAAAACTACAGACCTGTTAGTTTAACCTCAGTGATAGGGAAAATGATGGAATCACTTCTGAAGGAAAGAACTGTCGAGTACCTAGAGGCCAGAGGGGCACAGGACTCAAGGCAGCATGGATTCACAGTAGGAAGGTCATGCCAGATGAATCTAATAGATTTCTTTGACTGGGTGACCAAAGTAGTAGATCAGGAGGGGCTGTGGACATGGCCTACCTAGACTTTAGCAAGGCATTTGACTCAGTCCCACACAAAAGATTAATTTACAAGTTAGCCAGCCTGGGGTGGGTCCCAAGATGACAGCCTGGGTAAAGAATTGGCTAGAGAATAGGACACAGAGGGTAATAGTAAATGGAGTCCACTCTGAAGAAAGGGGGTTACTAGTGGAGTCGCAGGGTTCAGTATTAGACTCGGTCCTCTCAATGTCTTTATAGCGACATTGCAGAGGACTGGAAGGAAAAGATGTCTCTTTGCAGATGACACAAAGATCTGCAACAGAGTTGATGCACAAGGTGGGTGGAAAGGATGAGAAGGGACTTGGCAAGGTTAGAGGAATGGTCAAATGTATGGCAGCTTAGATTTAATGCTAAGAAGTGCAAGGTAATGCACCTGGGAAACAAAACCCAGGGAAGAGTACACAATGGGGGTGAGATACTAACAACGACAAAAAATGAAAAAGGATCTGGGGTAGTCATATCAGATGACTTAAAGGTGGGCAAGCAATGTGAGAGGGCAGTAAGGAGGGCTGGGGGATACTGGGATGCATAGGGAGAGGCATCACCAGTAGAAAACAGGAAGTCGTTATCCCCCTGTACAGACAGCTGGTGAGACCCCATCTGGAGTACTGTGTGCAGTTCTGGAGACCCAATCTCCACAAGGACACAGACAAGATGGAAGCTGTTCAGAGGTGGGCAACTAAAATGGTGCAGGGTCTGCACCAGGAGACATATGAAGAGAGACTAAAGGAGCTTAATATGTATAGCCTCGAGGAAAGGAGGGAGAGGGAGACATGATAGAAACTTTCAAGTACCTCAAGGGAATCAACAAAGTCCAAGAGGGTAGCATCTTTCAAAAAAAGAGGTGTGCAAGAACAAGGGGGCACAATTTGAAGATAGAGGGGGCGGCTCAGAGGTAACGTAAGGAAGTATTTTTTCACAGAGAGGGTTGTGGATGCATGGAACGGCCTTCCGGAGGAGGTTGTGGAGTCAAAAACAGTGGTTGAATTCAAGCATGCATGGGACAGCCATAAGGCAATTCTAGGGGGTGGGGGTAGAAAGAAGTAGGCTGCTGATTAACTAGGATCTGCAGCCTATCCATTAGGTAGGGAAATGGGCAGACTGGGTGGGCCAAGCGGTCTTTACCTGCCATCAAATTCTATGTTTCTATGTTTCTAAAGCTGGTGGGTGCTAAAACCATTAATGGTTTCAAGCATGGCTGGGTCAGAGTGAAGGGTACAGTGGTTACCTAGGATGACAGAAACTGGGATGGGAATAGAGCAGTGGGTGGGGAGGGCTAGGACCATGGATGGACAACAGGTCTTGGGGTTAGACAGGATTCCACAAGAAGACTGGATGGACTATTGGTCTTTTTTCTGCTGGCATTGTCTATGTTGCTATGTGTATATTTTACACTGTGCATGTGGTGTATCTATTGCTGCAGAAGTGCTGGCTCCACAGGGGCCTGCACTTCTGCAGCAAGAAAAGGGTGTGTATGTCTTGCACTGTGCATATGTGTGTGTAGCTGCAGAAGTAGCGTTGTAATTTGGGTATCATGGGTTTGTATCTGCAGCCAGAAGTGGGTGTGTATTTCTTACACTATGCATGGATATCTGTGGCTGCTGAAATGCTGGCCCCACTGGGGTCTGCATTTCTGCAGACAGAAGCAGTGTTGTGATTTGAGTATTGTAGATGTATATCTACGCGTCCAGACGTGCAGACCCCACAGGGGCTTATGCTTCTAAAGGCAAAAGAGGGTGTATATGTCTTGCAGTGTGCACATGTATCCGTGGCTGCGGAAGCAGTGGACCCTGACAATGGATGCCTTTTGCGTCATCTGGAAACAGCTGCATGTTTTTTGTCTTACCTGATGATGGCTGCCTATAGTTGTTTGTGTTTTTTTTTTCTTTTGCTGTGTGGGGAGGGAGGGTTGCAGAGATAGGGCTGGAAACCCTAACACCACATTCCCCAGTGTTGTGATTTAAATTGAATCATAACTTGTGCATTAATGCAGTCTTTTGCAATGAATATACGTATATATATATTATATATATATATATATATATATATATATATATATATGGGATATGCCATGGCTCCATAAGAAATATTGCTGATATTTTTCAAGAGAGTTGTCTGACCTTATGACATCACGAGTGGAGGAGCCACAAGTGATGCCAAAGGTCAAACACTATGAGTGAGAAATATCAGAGCTATTTCTCATGGGGCCATGGCATATTCTGTTTAACCAAGGCTTGTTTTCTCTGTAACATTTTTATTTTACGGTGTAAAGAGGTTTTTTTTTTTAACCGTTTTCATCATGTTCCATTTTGTAGGGTTTAGGATGGTCGAGTGGTATGTGTCACATGATGCAAGTGACACTCTGTGTGCATCAATGCATCAGCGTGATAGGACGTTCTAGAGTGCTGCAGCTCAGGAGAACGAATATGCATTTCTTGCAAGCGGGTATGACATTGCATTTCTTGCGACCGGGTACAGTGTTAACAGAAGCTATTTAATGGATGCTGAAAGTTGGCAGGACTATCAGGAAATCAGCAGTCAGAGCAGAAGTCAGTGATCCAGTAGGTGGTCTGAGATGCTGTTTTTACTGCAGTAGCAATAGCAGATACACTTTAGCTGGGCATGAGAGAAAAGATTCAGTCCTGATTCACCTTCCTTTTTTTTTTCCAACTCTATTTTTGCTCCTGGGACGGTCTGGGGATTTACCCCTCTCAGTGCCCAGACCTCACACGCGGCATCCCACCCCCCCAGGCTGTCCGGACTAGAGAGGCCCGCAACTTCTGGGGGAGGGGTGAGAGACCGAGAATAACCAGAGGCCCCAGCCGGGGCCTGCACCTAGGCCGGAGATCTGGGGGCATCATGATGCCATTGGCTCAGGGGGGCTTTCTGCGAGTTTCCCAGAGGCATGGACATGCAATGATGTCAGCACAGGTCAGGCGTGCTCCTGCACCCAACCAAGAGATGGCAGGTGTCGCCCCCCCATTGAATACTTGCCCCAGCTGTTGCACACCCAGCCTCCACTGGGTGTCGTTGACTTGCCAGGAAATCACAACCATTCCCTCCCCCACCCCCAGGGGGAGGAAAGCTGTCCATGGGACGCTCATCCTACCTCCCCCTGGCTGACCCTCTGACATAACCCACTTGCTCCCGAACATGGGTCATCAGCGCCACAGGCGGTAGAACTACCACTGCGCCAGTGGGCCAGCCTGATTTATTTTACTTAAAATATTGTGTTTGGGATGTCACTTTTGGGTGAGGAAATAAAAATGTGTAAAGCGGAGAGAAAACGAAAGTGCTGTGAGTGAGCCTGGCACAAAATGAAACTAGTGGGAGAAAGCGAGCATGCGAGTTAAGATTTCAGTTCTAAAATTAGATCTGTGCTTCTTACGCTGCTGACTCCTACCAATCAGACCCTATGGTGAGAATATTTTTGCTCATGGGGATCTAGAGTGAGAATATTTCAATATTATCACTCTAGGTCCAGAGGGACCAAAAATAGAAACAGAAATAGAAACAGAATTTAACAGCAAATAAGGACTGCTTGGCCCATCCAGTCTGCCCATTTTTCCCTATTTACAATATTACCACAGACCATGCTCGATCTACAGCTCTTTCTCCCTCTCCCTTCCTTTCCATTATAAATCCCTTGTGCTTATTCCATGTATTCTTGAACCCCACAACCATTTTCGCCTCTCACCTTTGTCAGAAGGCTGTTCCAGGAATCCATCACTCTTTCTATGAAGAAGTACTGTACATCCTCACATCTCTCCTAAATCTAACGCCCTCCAGCTTCACAGTGTGTCCCCTAATTCTTGAGCATCTTTTCTTCTCAAAAATACTTCCCTCCTGTACTTTATTTACCCGTGAGGTATTTAAAGGTCTCTATCATATCACAGATGAGTACTTACATACATTATATATCGGTAGCGCATCAAAGGGGCTATGCAATAACAGCGATGGAACTTCAGCGATACTAAATGAGTGATACGTATATGAGCAAGTATGCCAAAATAGCGACAGGGCAGAAAGAACGATGTGACATTTGGTTGACCACTAATATAGCCTACCCCCTGTGTCCATGTGCAGTGTGGTGTTAGAATCCTAGAGATAGGGGAGGTTCCGGGGCAGAGCCCCACTGCATGCCAAGGGTGCACCTGTGAGTAACTGTATAAGGCTGGGTGTTTGTGTTGCCAGAAGTATGGACGAAGATGGAGTTGGAGTATACACGCAGTTAGAAGGGTATGCCGCTTTTAATTTATGGTGGCTATGTGTATCACCGAGACAAACAGGTGAGTGATAAGGTGTTTTGGAAATGTTGCTGCTAGCATTTGTTCCTGTTGATGATGTGGTACAGGCTTTCGAAGAACTGCGGGATATGCAGTTTTATGAGGAGAATGAGGATACACTCTTGGGATTGCTGGACTACTACGAGGATACATGGATCAGCCATCCAATGAGCAGGTCAGGACAGAGCCAACCCATGTATCCTCTTGCAATGTGGAACTGTTACGAGTCAGTGAGGGCTGGACAGGCTCGTACGAATAATGCAGTTGAGGGGTGGCATAGCGGATTTAATAACCACTTGGGTGCTAGCCACCCCAATATATGGCGATTTTTCGAGTGCATACAAGAGGAAGTACGTATTGCTGAGATCCGAATGGAACAGATTGTATCTGGAGCTGCTGATGGAAGTGGAAGAAGGAGGTATCGTGATTTGACTGAGCGTCTTATCTTGTTCGGGTTGTGGGAGAGTATGGCATGCGTACACACCTAGAGTATCTTCGTGGTACTGCTTACAATATTCACATGCATTAAGGAATAATACAGTGTTTCAGCATTTGCGATTTTTTATAGTTGCTGTTTTGTCATTCGCAGATGTAGAGTCGCTCATTCTGCAGGCGCTCATACAACCTCACTCATATGACATGGAACCATATATCTCCATGTATATATATGTATACATTAAACAGGTGGGTGGAATTTGGAGGAAAGGTGATACTAAACAAGAATATAAACTGGAAAACAAAATGGTGTGGCTGGAGAGGAGGTAGGGACATTAAAAGAAATTAACATTAGAAATTATTTAACACGCCTGTAATTTTAGTTCATCCTTCATTGCTGGGACTCATTCAGCCCCGGCCTCTAAATCTTTGTGCAGCAGAAAGGTCAAGTGGTTAGAGCACAGGCTACGGAACCAGAAGAACCAGGTTCAAATCCTACCCAGTATTTGCACTTTGTGCGACTCTGAGCAAATCACTTAACCTCTCAGTGCTTCAATCCACCCAGCTGTGAAAATGGGCAAAAGCAGAACCCCACTGACTTTTTTTTTTATTTAATATTCAAAGATTTTCCCCAGAAATGCAAAATGAGATGACGTAATTCAGCTGGGCTCTTCTGGATTTATAAACTGTAAAATTAAAAAATAAAAAAGTGAACACAATTTTTTTTGTTAAATTGTTATAGACACAAGCAATTCGTCTGATTTTGATACAAAATATTTATCTGCTGATTTTGATACACAAATTTTTTTTTTTATATCATCTGTATTTTTCCACCTGCTGCGGCACTTCTGGCGTGGTGCATCCAGCTGCCGGCTCTGCCCACCCGGAGAGTTGGGTGCCTCTAACCGCACCCAGGAGGGTCTGGGACGGCTGTCTTGCCATCCTGTTGGAGGGTCCCCCTATGCCTCTCTCAGCCAGGATAGCCCCGGGACCATCCCCGCCGGGACTCCTCACAAGTCCTCTGGGCAGCACAGAGTGCGGCCATCAGGCTGCATGGTCGCACCCAGCTGATTTTCCTCCTCTTTTAGTCCCTTGGAACGCGGATGTGCAATGATGTCCAGGCACAGAGTGCCGACGTCTGCCACACAGCTGTACCTCCGGGCGTCCACAGAGGTTGCTACAGCGTGGTGGATGTCCCCAGCCCAAACCAGGACTAGGAGAGCAGTCTGCGGACGCTCAATTCTAGTCCTCCCCTGACAACCCCCGACGACCCGGGCTTGTTCCCGAACCCAGGTCGCCGGCATGGCATGAGGTGTGGCGTCCAGCACCTCAACCCTCAGCGCCACCAGGATGACCAAGAAACACAAATTTTGTTTGTTAATTTTTATAAAATCCTAATTTCTGTTGCTTTTGATAAATTACTTTTGCTGATTTTTGATAAATGATCTTTTTTTTTTTTTTTTATATAATTTCTTTTTATTCAAAAGTGTTTTACAAACCACACAATGGACAATTGGATACAGGAAGATTTGTTTGAGATACAGTTTGATATAAAAAAAATATAGACATCCTTGTACAGAAAAAATAACAGCAAAAAGAATCAGATATGCTTAGACCGGTTACATGAAAATAATGAGTTTTGAAATGAAGCCCGGGGTCAGATTAATGGTTTATAAGGGTTATGAAACTGGGTAGAAAGCTAATTGGACCGACCACATTAGAGGATATAATATTTAAAGGGCAAAGTCTAAGTTTGGAGTAGTAATATGTTGGATCCACTGATTCCACTTTCTTAATAGAAGGATGGAACCTCCTCTTAGTTCTAGGTTAAATGTCTCAGTTTTATAGATTTCTGACATTATTTGTCTCCAATTTTGTAGTGAGGGAATCTGTGTTCTCATCCAACATCTCATGATTGCTTTTTTGGCAGCCACGAAACAAATGGGTAATATGGTCTTCTCCCAGGGGGGAGCATGGTCCGGGTACACCCCCAAGAGGAACTGCTCGGCTGTTAGTTCAACAGGCTCAGAGAATAGAGTGGATAATTCGATTTGAAAAGTTAGCCAGAAAGGCATAAGGAATGGGCAGGTCCAGAAAACGTGTGACAGAGTAGCTCGGGAACAACCACAATTTCTCCAGCACCTTCCATATGAGTCTGGAAGGTATTTCATTAAAACTGAGGGGGCTCTAAAGTATCTGGAGCGACATTTCCAGGCAAACTCTCTCCAGTACAGGGATGAGGTCGATCTTATCTCTGTTAGTGTTATTTCTAACCATGTGTCGGGGGAGATTTGTAATTGCAGTTCCTTGTTCCAAGCGGTCAAAGTCAAGAGGGTAGGATTAGGAAGACCAGATCGTAGTTCTGTGTATATCCGGCCAATTAGATGGGTTCCCATTCTCCCCTCGTTTGCCTCTATGAATATTTTCAGTAAATCAGGTATAGGAGAGGGTATTTTGGGGGGTATTATGTTATTGCGTAAGAGATGGTTTCGAACTTGAAAATAGCGGAAAAGGTCAGCGGGCCCTAGAGAAAATTGGGATTGAAGCTTTACGAAGGGGATAATGCCCTCTGAGGAGAGGAACTGGTATATGTGTGAAAGGCCTAGTGCACGCCATCTGAGAAAGGCTAGGTCCATGTGATTGGGAATAAACTTTTTATCTTGAGAGATTAATTTACAAAACTCAAATACTTGCTGGGTAGGATCCGCCTTTCTTAGTTGTTTCCATTGCTTGTAAGTTTGTGCTGATATGGGCGTTAAGGAGGAAGGGCTTAAGGAATTGTCATCTGTGGAGAACAATATCTTTTTTATGTCGTGTAAGTCGTTAAGTTGGAATTCTATGGTCTTCCATGGGGAAGTATAAGAGGGCGTGAGCCATAATATTAAGGTTCTTAAGAATGCCGCTTGGGCATATAGAAGAAAGTCAGGGAGGTTAAGCCCTCCTTGTTTGAGGGATAATTTAAGTATGGATAGTCTAGACCTAGGCCGATTTTTCCCCCAGATGAAATTCTGTATCATTTTATTCCAGGATGTGAAGTAAAATTTGGAAGGAAAATAAGGAATTGTTTGGAGTAGGTAAAGAATTCACGGGAGGACACTGGAGCGAATTGCGAGGATTTTATGATATAGGGAGGAACAAAACGTGGACCATCTATTAAGGTCTGCTTGAATCTGAACTGTGAGAGGTTCAAAGTTAGATAATTCAATAACTCCAGGGTCCAAGGGGAGGTGGACACCCAAGTATTTTATTTTAGTTGTCCTCCACTTAAAGGGAAAAGCCTTTTTAATCTGGGTAGAGGGAAAACAGTTGAAGGTTAGTATCTCGGTTTTATTTGTTTAATTTGAATTCTGCAAGTTTCTCAAATCTAGTAAATATATCCCACATTGACCGGATCGATTGTGAAGGGGATAACAGAGTAAGCATAATATCGTCCACAAATAACCCCACTTTGTATTCTGATTAAGCAATAGGGATACCCTCTACCTGGGGAGTGTTCCGTAAGGATGCAGCAAGGGGTTCAATGAATAACGCAAAAAGGTAGGGAGATAGGGGGCAGCCTTGTCTAGCTCTGCGGGCTAACGGAAGGGGGGGGGATAGGGAGCCATTCACCCTAAGATATGCTTTAGGAGAGACATATAGGTTTTCTATACACGCAATAAATTGCGGTGGGAAACGAAACTTTTTAAGTGTTTCCCATAGGAAAGGCCATGACACCCGGTCAAAGGCCTTTTCCTCGTCTAAGCTTAAGAAAACCGCTGGAATTTGCCTAGACCGGACGAATTCTTGTAGCAGTAAGACTCTACGTATGCTGTCCATAGTATTCCTGCTTTTAACAAAGCCAGTTTGGTCAGGGTGAATTATTGTAGGAAGTATATTTTCCATTCGAGAGGATAGGATGGCCAAGTAGATTTTATAATCAATGTTTAGAATAGAGATGGGTCTATAAGATTTAGGATCAGATGGGTCCTTATGGGGTTTTAGTAATGGGGCTATAGTGGCATATTCCCACGAGGGGGGGTTCCTCCATCTTTCCGTTGCTTTTGACACACAAATAATTTGTTTTGATTAATCAAGTCTACTGATGTTGATAAACACAAAAAAATGTTATTTTGTTGATTTTTGACAAATGATCTTTCCATTGCTTTTGACACACAAATGATTTGTCTGTTTTGATTAATCATGTCTATTGATTTTGATAAACACAAAAAATGTTATTTTGATAAAAAAACATTATTTTGCTGTTTTTGATAAACATAAAGTATTTGTCTGTTGATTCTGGTACACTGAAAGCAATTTTTCTATTGGAGTATGTAATATTTCAGCCTGGCTTTTGTAAACACAAATTACTTTTTGGCTGGTTTTCTGTAAACAAGACTAACTTTTGTTTGTCAGTAAATATAAGTGACTTTCTGATTTTAGTAAACATCAGGGATTTTTTGCTGTTTGTTGCACAAGTTACAGACTTACTGCACCACAGTCCTAAGTGAAGAAAAAAACACATTTTCTTTCACTTGAAATCTGCACTGAAATAGGTCACAAAAGTGAAGGTTTCTGTTACTCCCCATGCCATGTTTTTTGTACTGTTACCGTGTCTATACCTCAGAAGGTCCCATATTTTATGTTCAGTGGCCAGTACCTGATTCCAGGCCTTCTCACTTAACAACAGAACTGACTGACTAGTCATCTGGTTGCCTCCAGGCATGTGTATTGGTCCCCCTCCTGTGCTGGCATCCTCCAAGTCCAAGAGGGTAGCATCTTTCAGAAAAAGAGATGTGCAAGAACAAGGGGGCACAATTTAAAGATAGAGGGGGGATAGCTCAGAGGTAATGTGAGGAAGTATTTCTTCATAGAGAGGGTTGTAGATTCAAGGAATTGCCTTCCTGAGGAGGTCGTAGAGTAAAAAAACAGTGGGGGAATTCAAGAATGCATGGGACAGACATAAGGCAATTCTAGTGGGGGGTAGGAGGAAGTAGGCTGTTGGTTAACTAGGATCTGCAGCTTATCTGTTAGGTAGGGAAATGGGCAGACTAGGTGGGCCAAGCGGTCCTTATCTGCCATCAAATTCTATGTTTCTCCAGAGAGACCAAGACCAAAGAAGAGTGGACAGACCCCAAAGCATGGCTAGAGGAAGAGACACACTAGGGCCCTGGCCCAGCCAACCAGCCACTCATTATCCAGGAGGTCCTCAACTGAGGGCAAACACCTCACCTGGAAGCCCCCTCTCCCCATCCAGGTGAGCTCTGCCTCGAGGGTAGGTGGTTGGAAAAGGAATAAATGCTGGAGAAGGCTGGGTACAGAGTTGGGTGGTAGCCATTTAACAGGGGCAGCATCATCAGAGAAGAGAAATTAAAATTATGTACTCACCGTAATTCTTGATCTTCTAGGAATATCTTCATAATTAATGCACACTAATGAGTCTTAGACCAGAGGCACTGGGACGCCATGGGAGCCTAAACTTTCCAAGAGGGCTGGGGCTGAGGCAAGCACTGCACATGCATTGTACCACGAGACTGGCTCGCCACAGCAGGCTTACCTTGGCACCAGCCCCCAACCGCCTCAGTTCCTTTTTTACCAAGAAGATGCAGTAAAACCCAAACTACAGGTCATGCACCTATCCCACAGGGATAAGGAACCTAGATGACCTGTATAAAAATGGAAAGTATGAGATAAACACCAAGCTTTCACAGTGCAAGTCTTGCATAAGGGAGAAGACGGTAAGAAGTGGACTGAGTTCGGGGGATGGAGGGTGGGTGTGTGAATTAATGGTGAAGATATTCCTATAAGATCAAGAATTACAGTATGTAATTTTCATATCTTCCAGGAATGTATCTTCACCATTAATTCATAGTAATGGGTCAGAGTACTAAGCTAAAATAAACTCCTCGGAAGCAGTCAGTAGTGAAGTCTGTGGAGGACGGACCAGCAAGGTGCATATCAGCTGGTGGGGATATCCTGGGTAAGGTGTGCAAACAAGTGCACATGTGCTAAAATTATATCGCCACAGGGTACAACCTGTAGGTATAAGGAACCTTTATCAGGTATGCAATCATTGCAGGGGAGGAAAGGCGTGCATGTGACCTTTCAACATGACCTGTGTCATGATATAACAGGGGTGTGGGTAGCTTGTCATACAAGTTACTGAAAGGGGACAATCCTTTTTACTGGGAGCTAGGGGAGACCAATCTGTCTAGAGTGGGCGAAACCTACAAGTAAAAGGTAGCAGTGAGGACACCTCTCCACTTCTGAATATGCAGAGTGAAGAGAGAGAGAGCTCTCTGTCATTCTGGAGACTGGTAGGTAGATAGGCAGCAGAGAGGTGAATTCGGAGGGGAACTAGGTGACACTTTAGAGGGAAAAATTGATGGGTGTGGGGTACTGTGTCATCCCAGTGGGAAAAGAATAGGGGACGTGTTCCGAGACAAACATGGAAAGATACTCCACACGTAGAAATTAATCTAGAAGGAGCTGCCTACCCAGAACAAAGTAGCTCATAAGCCACAAGATTTTCAAGAACCTTGCAGGAGAGTAGCAGTAGTCAGCAGGAGGCTGGCACTGCAGGAATGTAGTGGGTTCCAGGAAAAAGCTGTGTGGGGAGCTCTAAGAACCTTTGAGGATGGAGTTGGGACAATGGGGTGGAAGACTAGGTTTGCTCAAAGGCATCTAGCTTCACCTGAGCTCTTTTCTTCTAGGTTGCTTGTAAGGACAGAGCAAAGAGCCTTACCAGAGCAAGGGAAAGGACTAAGGTTTCTTTTGGCCAGGCAGATTTTCTGTGTGTTATTATTTTCTTTTGTATTCACATGGATTGTTATGGTTTGTTGCTAACATTTTATTGCTTTATTTTTCTCCGATTCATATTGTTGTTGCTGGGTATACCTTCTGCTGCATTACTACAGGGTGTGCCTACAGGTGTGTGCTTACAGATTACTGCTGTAATCTTCTGATTCAGATCATCTTTTGCAAGGTATATCTTCTGTTACTGCTTTATTTTTCTCAGTAGCAAAGTGTTTCTTACAGGGTATATCATCTGTGAAATTGTTACAGGTGGTGCTTTACAATTTTATCTATCATTAGGCTAAGCTTTCAGGCCTACTGCATTTGTTGCTGACTGTTTCTGCTCTTACCTCCTTGTTTCTTTCGTCCATGGTTCTTCCTTTTCGGCAGGGGAAGGGCCCAGCCACCCACCCCCATCCCCAACCACCCCACACTAAACTCCTTTTATAGGGTAGCACAGTTGTGACAGTTCCTGTAGCAAAGCAGGAAGGGGTGGATCAGAGGGGTATCCACACAGTGACCTCATTTACAGGAGCACAAGTAATTTAACTTGTTATAACAAGTTATACAAAAACAAACAAAACACAAAATCAAACGTTTCTTTCATTTTCCTCCTTCTAATTACTCTGACCAGGTTATAAACCCAGCAACTTATCTGGAATGGATATTATTAACTGCAGGTACTGTGGGACACTTTTCAAAAGGGAGTTATAAAGGATTTAGGACAATGTCCTACATGCTGGGCCATTGGAGATCTAAGGGCTCAGCTCCAAGCAGCATGGGCAGAGACTGCACACCTCAAATCGCATATTCAGGAGGAAATATATTATAAGAACTGCCTGCCATTTCCCCAACATCCAACAGCAGCACCTCGACTGCAGAGGGTAGTTGGTCCAGGAGGTTGGCAGGTGGTTAGGAGGGGCAAATCGGGAGCCCCATCACTCGGTGCACTCCAACATATCACCTCCACAAACCATATAAAAACTACAAATAGGTATCTGCCTCTATCTTCGAAATCAAACAAAGAGGCAGAGGACACTGCAGCACAGGAGCTAGCACAACAAAACTCGCCCAAAACAAGAACCAAAACAAAAAATGCAAAAAAGGAAATCCAGAACACTTCTGATCACGGGAAACTCCATGATTCGGGGACTTGATACCCATCTCCAGCCAGGGGTAATGGTCAGAGGTCTCCCAGGTACATCAGCGTGGAGAGACACTGACCGCACTGCTAAAATTGTACAGCAAGCAGGAGAAAACATCAATGTCCTGGTACACATAGCGACTAACGATCTCACCAGCCGGAAAGTTGTGGAGACCAAGGAACACCTGACCAGGCTGGGTGACAAACTATCATCCATTTCGTGTGGCATCTCCTTCTCTGAGATCCTGCCAGTCTGGGAAAGGGGAGCAGATGGATGGAAGGTCAGAGAAGGGGAGATAAGGAAGCTAAACATGTGGCTCAAGGGCTGGTGCCAGGAAAAAGGACACAAATTTGTAGGTAACTGGCAACAGTTTTGGGAGCGAAAGTTCTTTAAATTTGATTGACTGCATCTGACTAAGGAGGGAGTCAGTGCATTAGGGCAGATGTTTGATGTCTCTGCAGAATATTTAAACTAGAAAATGGGGAGAGGGGTGCAGCACCCAATACGTCGAATGGGAAGAACACCCTTCCCCCTCAGCTAGCAATCAAACAGGAGTTCAGCATGTTTGTAGATCACTTGCATCACCAGGTAAGGGAAAAAGGTCCGGCTCCCTATACAGGAGAAATGCCAGACCTCGCCCAACAACCAACACACTAAAATCTGGCCAGTGGAAAATCATGTACACAAATGCTCGCAGTCTGGAAAACAAGATCTCAGACCTGCAGGCTATAACAACAGAGGCTAAACTGGACAAAGTAGCCATTAGCAAGACAAGGTTCACCAGTAACCACACTTGGGAAACTTCAATACCCGGCTATGTACTGTTCAGAAGAGACTGAGGTGCAAAAAGGGGGGGGGTGTAGTGGCCCTTTATGTCAATGAAAATATCAAAGCTACAGAAATTCAGAATACACATAAGGAGCCAGAAGAACTGTGGGTCACCCTGGAAATAGGAAATGGGACAGCCATACAAACTGGGGTTGTCTACAGGCCTCCAGACCGGGGGAGGACATAGACACATTACTGTTAGAAGATATACACAACATGGCAGCTAAGGGGGAGGTTCTGGTAATGGGAGACTTCAACATGCCAGATATAGATTGGTCAATACCAGCAGGAACATCTGCCAGAATAAGACACATAGTGGATTCCCTGCAGGGGGAGGGCCTCAAACAACTGGTACAACAACCCATAAGAGACAGGGCTATCTTAGATCTAGTACTGACTAACAGGGAAAGGATCACAGATCTCCAGATAGAAGGTCACCTGGGGGCCAGTGACCATCACATGGTATGGTTCAATTTGACCACTAGAACAAAATCATCCCATTCCAAGGCAAAAATATGGGACTTCAGAGGAGCCGGCTTTGATAAGATGGCCAACAGAGTTAAGCTAACCCTGGCAAGAAGAAATACAGGTAAGGGGGTACAGGCAAAGTGGGCAAGTATTAAGGATGCAATACTTGAAGCAACATCCCACTGTGTTAGAGAGAAAAGGAAGTGCAAAAGAAGAAGGAAAACACTTTGGTTCTCGAAAACAGTAGCAGAAAAGGTCAGAGCCAAAAGGCTGGCCTTTATGAAATATAAGTGAACGCAACGGGATGAAGATAGGGAGGCATACTAAACTTCCCTAAGGGAAGCAGGAAAGGCAGTAAGGCAGGCAAAGGCCCAAACCAAGGAAACACTAGCACGAACAGTAAAAGAAGGTGACAAGATTTTCTATAGATACATTAGTGAAAGGAGAAAATCCAGAGGGGGTATTGCTAACATCAAAGGGGATAAGGGGGCATGTGAGGAGGAGGACCAGGTAAAAGCATCTATCCTAAATAGATACTTCTTCTCAGTATTTACTGAGGAGAAGGTAGGGCAGGGCCCACAGCTCAGCGCCATGGACACAGGGGGACGGAGGTGCACTAGTCCCTTCACAAAAGAAAGGGTCCTACAACAGCTCGATAAGCTCAGGGTGGACAGCGCAATGGGACCTGATAGCATACATCCCAGGGTACTAAGGGAGCTAAGGGTGGAACTAGCAGAGCCATTATCAGAACTGTTTAGTGAGTCTCTGAGTACAGGAGAGGTCCCAGAAGACTGGAGAAGGGCTCATGTGATCCTGCTCCACAAGAGTGGTAGCAGGAAGGAGGCAGGGAACTACAGACCAGTAGTCACCAAGATAGAGATGTCGACAAAGAGAAGGGCGAGGTAAATGGAGAAAATGACAAACGCAATAAAGACAGGGATGGGGCAAAAAGGGGTAAGGCCATCAAGAAATGAAAGGTAACGCGTACCAATGCCTGTAGTCTGGGCAACAAGCTCCCTGAACTGGTGGCCTTGATGGAAGAGGGATGCCTAGATATCATAGCAGTCACAGAAACATGGTACACAGAGAACCATGGCTGCACTCCTCCTACAGTATCAGTAGCCAGCAAGATGATGGTGGTATATGTGAGCTGCCTGAGCTGCGTCCGTTTTCTCTGAGCTCTAAATAGTTTTAAATCCATTTTAAATCATTTTGCTTTGTTCATTTTGATTTAGTTTATTTGTTATTGCTGCATTTTGTGCTGGAGCAAAGATTAAAGATTTGCATCGTAGTTTCGATAGTGACTGCTATTAACTCTCAGTTCTTCGGCGTTTTTAACATATTCCCCCAAGAAAACCGTGGGTATTGTGGGGCAGCCCTAGGAGTGTTGCGATTTTGGAGCTTAGTACACTCCCTCAGGAAAACCGTGGATATTGTGGGGCAGCCCTGAACTCGATGGACTTTGGAGGGGAGTTTATGACCTCGGAGCCCTGTGATTCTGTCTCTTGGTGCTTTTTAGTGCACTCTTTAAGGAAACCATGGATGCTGTGGAGTACCTTGGAATTCAGAGGGGAGTTTGCGACCTCGGAGCCTTGTGGTTTCCAGTGACATATCCTTGGGACTGTGGATTTTGGTTTGTGAGTGGAATCCTTCTTTGCCTGCTTCTTATTGCGGTGGGAGTGCATGAAATATCAAAGCTAGAAGTGGGTTTTGCTGCTTGCCTGGAATGATTGTCGTGGCGGTGAGAGCGCCTGGAGTCCAGGGGAAGTAAATGGAGGATCTTTGATTTTCATATGGATGTGGTGAGATCACTTGCTTAGTGTACCGAGGATGGAAAGAAGCATCTTCTCCCCCTGAACTTTTAGGTAGATGCTCCTTTCCTCTTGGTGTGGAAGATTTACAGGGTTTTGGGCTGTTTGGGGAGGAACTGCAGGGATTTGAACTGGAAAGGCTCTTTCTCCTGTGATTGTTGGTGAGGGGACCTCAGCGGCTGGTGGGAGGCTGGGGTTGCAGATTCCTCTCCTACAGCAGCCTGCTACTCTTGTGAGTTTTACACTCCTGTGGGAATTGCATTCTGCCTTTTGGGCCATGGCTCCTGAGTGGGGACTGTGGCTGAATTTTGGGTTGTGCTTAGAGGGAACTCCTGGGGGCTATATGGTGGTGCTCGCCATTGTGGGTTCCTGTTTCTCTGCAGGCGGAGAACAATTGCTCCTCTCAGGACTCTATTTCTGAGCACAGCCCTTCAGCTTGACCCTGACTTTGGTGTCTTGGCTTGAGTATCAGAGTGTGTTCTGGAAAGGATTGAAGAAGAACTGGTCTCTGGGAGGAATTTTTTGGAGACTAGACTAAGAGGGGGTGAGAGCCCCTCTTGCTACCTTTAAAAGTTTTTTTCTGTTTGATTTTGAAAGTCTTTATTTGTTTTTAAATGCTGATTTATCGAGACTATAGCGAGACCTGTATTTCTTGATTTTGCTCTAGAACTGAGGGAGGGTGAGAGCCTCTCTTGTTCTAAATAAGCAGTAATTTCTGGACATTTGATTATTTGGACATTATTTATTTGGATATTTTTTATTTTGTTTGTTTGATTTAATTTTTGTGTTTTTATATTTTATTTGGTTTAATTTCGGTTGTTCATATTTTTGTTTTTGTTGGGTTTAGTTGTGTAGGTGTGGGGTTTTTAATATGTGTAGAGGGCCTGCCACCACGGTCGTATGCTATTCGTCCTCCGCTTTTCACACCCTCTGCCCTTTCTCCCCCTTGCCATTACTGTTGTCAACTTACCAGCGCTGTAGAGCACTGGGATTGTGTGGAGGGGGAGGAGGGGTTTTGGGGGTAGCGAACAATGGAGGGTGAAGGAGCGGGTACATCATATTGGGGTAGTGGAAACCAGAAGACGCCCTGAGGCGAAATGGATTCTGGAGCGAGGTCATTCTTGTCTGGTTTCCATACCCAAGGGCACCACTACTATTAATGGTACTGGGCAAGTGGTCTGTACCGCTCCAGAGACCCGTCCAACCCAGGCAGTGTTGTGCAATGCCAGATCCATAAGAAATAAGACTGCAGTTATTGCAGATCTTGTGGAGTCTGTGGATCTGGCTTGCATTACCGAGACCTGGCTGGATGAAAATGCTGGTCCAGTTTTGGAGGCAGCAGTTCCAGCTGGGTACTCGGTGTTACACCGCCCAAGGCAAGACCGTGGGGGGGGGGGGGTTGCGGTCAGTTTCAAGACCGAACTGGGCCTCACAAGTGTACCAGTTGAGGGGGCTGAGTCCTTCGAGTGTACTGTAGTGGCAGGTGTGGGTTGTAGAATTGTTCTCATTTACCATCCACCAGGTGATGAGAAACATTTTCTATAGGAAGTAGCTGACTTTGTCATTGACATGGCATTTGAGTCACCCAGGCTGATGGTCCTGGGAGACTTCAATGCCTGGGTCGATGATGAACTCTTGCAGTTTGGACAACACTTCCTCCAATTAATGACATCTTTGGGTCTCACACAAGTGGTTACTTCTGCCACTCATAAGAGTGGTCACTCCTTGGACTTGGTTTTCCTCCTGGGGATTGAGGCCTTTGACGTGGGGGTGGAACCTGTCAGTTGGTCTGATCATTACACTGTGGGGTTCAATTTTTGCACCCCCTTGTAGGCCTACCCCTGTGGAGATGGTTAGGTACCGCTCTTTGCGAGATGTTAGCTCTATGGGCCTGGCAGCGGTGCTTGACCTATCAGAGTTTTCTGGAGTGAGCGATGATCCAGATGCCTTGGTGTTGGCTTATAACAGGGCCATCTCCTCGGCTCTCGATCAAATTGCTCCTGTCAGTGTTCATCCTCTCCCCCTTCGACCTCGGTCTCCATGGTTTGATGGGACCTTAAGGGAGATGCGGCGACAAGGACAAAGGTTAGAGTGTCGTTGGCGGACAACAGCCCTTGATGCCGACTATCTTAGACTGATGGAACACTATCAACTCTATCATTCCGCAATCTCTCGTAAGAAGGCAGAGTTCCTGTACGGGGAGATTGCAGCTGCTCAGAAAAGACCAGCTCAGCTTTTTCGAACTGTTGACAGACTGTGCAACCCAGCCTGTCTTCAGGTTCGGAAAGTCTTTTCACAAATAGAGTGTGACGAGCTTGCTCGCTTCTTTGCAGATAAGGTGTCTGACATCAAGGCAGAGCTCCAGCCTGCTTCCTCTATGGGAGAAGCTACAGATCGGTGTTTGGTCGCATCCTCCGGTCACTCCTGGGGTTCCTTTGACCAGCCTGAGTTCATTGATGTCATGAGGATTGTCCCTAGTATGCGCCCTACTTGCTGTAGTCTGGATCCGGGCCCGACTTCCCTGATAAAGGGTTGTCTTTATATCATCGGCCCTGTCCTAGCACAGATAGTCTGGTGCTCCTTGGATATGGGTGAGTTTCCTAGCTCCCTGAAGGAGGTGGTGGGGACACCCCTCCTGAAGAAAGCTTCCTTGGACCCAGGCTGCTTTGCTAACTACAGACCGATCTCTAATCTTCCCTTTGTTGGGAAGATTATTGAAAAAGTAGTGGCTTCACAATTGGAAAACCATTTAACCATCCATGACATCTATGAACCGCTCCAGTCTGGTTTTCGAAAGAGGCATAGTACCGAGACAGTGCTGGTTCGGGTGCTCAATGATGTTCTGATGACTAGAGATCACAAGAATCGTTCCATTCTAGTTCTTCTTGATCTCTCATCAGCTTTTGACACTGTGGACCATGGGGTACTTCTCACACACCTGGAGTTCATCTGTGGCCTGTCAGTTACAGTGCTCAGTTGGTTTAGATCTTTCCTCACTGATAGAACTCAGAGAGTGGTGTCAGGGATAAATTCCTACTGCTCAGTCTCTCTGTCATGTGGGGTTCCTCAGGGCTTGATGTTGTCTCCCATGTTGTTTGCAGTGTATATGCTGCCCCTCGGAGACATTTAAGAAGATATGGGCTGAGGTTTCACTGCTATGCAGATGATACCCAGCTCTACCTATCTTTTGCACTCGACCGGGATAGAGCTCTCTCGGTCTTTAATAGCTGCCTCACTGAAATCCAGTGCTGGAAGAATTCAAGCTGGCTGAAGTTGAACTCGGTGAAGATGGAGGCAATGGCTGTGGACCCGGGTCGTAGGGTAGAGGGGATGGGAGCTGGTCTTCCCTCAGGTTTATTTCTGGGAGGTGCCCAGCTCCCTACCTCTGAACAGGTGCGGAACCTGGGGGTGATTTCTGACAGGACACTTCGTTCACAGGTGTCTGCAGTTGTCAAACTTTCCTTTTACCATCTTAGGAACATCGTCAGGATTAAGCACCTTGTTCCGCCCGCGGATCTGCCAACGTTGGTCCACGCCTTTGTGTCCTCATGCCTTGATTATTGCAACTCCCTGTATCTAGGGCTTCCTGGGGTTGATATCCGCCACTTGCAGCTGGTGCAAAGCGCTGCAGTCGGTTATTGACAGAGTGCGTCCGTGCCTGTCATATTTCGCCCGGTGCTGCGTGATCTGCACTGGCTGCCAATTCAATGGCGGATCACCTTTAAGTTGGTCTTTTGACTTACAAAGCCCTACACAGACAGGGTCAGACTGCACTTGAAGAGCTTTTTGGTTCCTACTGCCCTAAGCAATCTCTCCACTCGGTGGATGAGGAGTTGCTAGAGATTCCGAGAGTTTCTTTAAAATCTTCGGGTGCCCGTGCCATTATGTATGCTGCTTCGACCCTCTGGAATTCACTACCCCGTCTACTTCGTCAGTGCGCATCCGTGGAGGAATTTAAAAAGGCCCTGAAGACCTATTTGTGGTCAAAGATTTATTTTAATTAACACTGTGATTTTAGGAGCTCAGATTACTAGGTACTGGTTTTATTTATTATATTGTCAGGTATTGTAAGGCGCCTTGAATCTAGAAAGGCGCGATATAAATAAAGCTTTATTATTATTATTAACAACATACCAGGGTACACAACCTACAGGAGAGACAGGGAGGGGAGAAGAGGGGGAGGAGTAGCTCTCTATGTAAGGGAAGGGAAGGAAAGGGATAAAAGCAACTGAACAAAAGAGTAAACAGGGAGGAGAAGAGGCACTGTGGGTCACCTTAGAGACTGGAATTGTCAGGGAGAGAAGGGTCGTCGGATTAGTCAGGCATTTGGGGGTGAGTGGAAGGCGGCTGGGGCTTCGCCAGTCGAGAGGTGGAGACTGCAGAGCCCTTGGCGCCTCCTCTTTGACCGAAGCCTCCCCGCTGAGGCGGTTGTTGGATTCGGGGTTGCTGAGGCTGGTGTCCCCCTCGGCCATGAAAACGGGACCTGCGAAATTGTCCCTGTTTCGGGAGATACACTGATTGCACGGACAGCCTTGTAATTCTTAGATTATCTTCTCCAGCTCTCCACTGAAGAGAACAGAGCCTTTAAAGGGGGCATCCAGAATGTTCGACTGAACATCTGGCGAGAACCCAGAAACCTAGAGCCAGGAGTAATGCCGGAGACAAATGCCCGTGGCAGCTGCCCTTGCAGATGTGTCCGCAGAGTTGTACACAGATCTTAAAACATGCGTACCAAAGTCAGAGCCTATCTGAAGCAATTTTGCAAACTCTGCCTTTTGCAGGCAGTTGGGCATGCCTGGCAGGATGTCCAGCCCTCGTTCCCAGAGGGCGTTCTGGAACTGGACCATATGGGTCAGAAAGTTGAGACTCCTGATACTGCAAGTGGCAGATTCGACTTCCTGTCAGGTGGTGCTCAAGTGTTTGAGCCTCTGCGAATGGTCGTGAGCCGCCGAAATCACCACCTAGTCTGTGACTGGTTGTTCGGCCAGGAAGGGAAGGTCCTTATGTGCCCGGTAAAGATGATGTGCCTTCTTGGGAACAGCACAGGATGAATGTGCATGCCTCCAGGTAGCTTGGGTAACTTCCTGGAAGGTGTCCACCATAGGTGGGATGACCACTGGCTTGGGATCTTTTGGCATAGGTATTTTGCCAGCCTCAAGCACTCCAGGTCAAGGACCTGCGAATCCCACCCCATGTTTTCTTGAATGTGGTGCATGACCGCCATAAAACTGGGGTCATCCCACAGAGATTTTGGTTGATCCTCCATGTCCCCAGGCAGAGATTTAATGTCAGACGTGGGGGGACAAGAGTCCAAGTCGACGTATGTGTCAGAAGAAGAGGGAGAACGAGAGTGTCATCTCCTTCATTTGTGCTTGTGTCCATCCGGCGTAGGAGAGCGTGAAGAGCTCGGACAGCGGGACTGTCTACACCTATGCTCGTCAGTATGCTTGCAGGGACTGCGAGGTGAACGTGGCCTTCCGGTATCCTCTCCCTGCAGCTGTGGAACCTCTGTAATGTCTGGTGAAGGTTCGGGAACCGAATCAGGTTGAGGTAGGGGAGGCGGGCTTGGTTTGGGATTCAGGTCCTGCTTGACAGTGTCCTACCAATGGGAGAACAGCTCTTTAACCCGAGCCATATTCAGCCTGGGAGAACTAGGGGCTGGCTCAGGCGTCAGTGCCTCAGTGCCATCGTCGGCCCCGGCATTAGGCCAATCCAGCATCAGCTGAATGGGTGACGATGGTGCGGCCTCTTGTGGCCGTCATCGAGTTCTGAATGCTGGTGGGCCGGTGTTTGGTCCTGTGGCGGAGGGGAGACGTCGCTGACGTAGGGGTAACCTTAGCTGGCAGCGGAATGGTAGCTGGGGGACCGGCAGTGGGCCGGCGGTCTGGGGTCGGCTTTGGCGCTTTGTCTGACGGTTGCCCTTCAGAAGCTGAAGGCTGAGGGCAGTTGGAGTGTTTGTAGGTCTTGTCCAACGGATGCCTATCAGACGCCGGAGGCTGATGGCGGTCGGAGGACTTGGATTTTGGAAGCAAAGAAGAGGCCCTGCCTGACAAATGTCCAGAGGACTTTTTTCCTTCCCGGGAGTTGGCACTGGAGACAGAGGCCGAGGAAGAGGAAGATTTACCCGAGTCCATGGTTTTCTCCGAGGAGCCCGGGGGAGGATGGATCTTAATCGGTTGAAGAGAAGCTGAGGAGCCGGTGGACTTGGCCAGAGTAGCCGACCCGGTAACGGGAGCAGAAGGCTTGAGGGTAGTCCGGCAGGACTCATGGCCAGAACAGCTAGACTTGGAAGCCGCATGCGATCCAGAGGACCAGGACTTCAAGCAGGATCTCTCTCGTTCCTTGCATTTCTCTCGGTGCTTCTCTTTGTGGTGTTTTTCTGAGCAGGTGTAGAAGAATCCCCTTCGGATGAAGAGTCTATCTGCATGGCAGCCAACTGTTTTTGCGTGAGGAAGGCCTGGAGAGATTACTGGCGCCTTATGCGGTCCTGCTGTTGAAGGCCTGGCAGTGGGAGCAGGCCTCGGTGTCATGGTCTGGGCCCAAGCAGCAGAGACAGGTGGAATGACCGTCTTTGGAGGGGATCTGACGCCCGCAGGAGCACATTTTGGTGTGCCCCATCAGTGGAGTAGACATACAGAAGAGTAGTAAAGGAATAACGAGAAGTGAATTAAACTGCAGTCGGTACTGGCAAAGAGTTAGCCGAGAGCCAACTAACACGTATGACGGTGGGAAAGAACTGGAGCACGAGGGGACTGCTGCCTCATATATACTGGATGGGATGTCTGAAGTGGAGCCAACGTGAGGTGGGCAGTCCCCTAGGTACTGCTGGAAAAGTTTTGCCGTGAGCTGCCGCCAGGTGGCATCAGTCCTACATGTAATTACCTGCTGCAAGAGCTTCCTCTTGAAGTAATATCACCGGGATATGCAGGTAAGCATCCTGCATGTCCAGTGTACAAAGCCAATGATCCTCCTGCAGAAGAGGCAGAAGACTCTGCAGTGTCAGTCTGCAAAACCTTTTGTACTCTACATAAAGGTTTAGACTGCTGAGATCTAAGATGGGTCTGAGGCCGCACGTCTTTTTCAGAACCAGGAAAAAGTGGAAATAAAATCCCTTACCTCTTTGGTGCAGAGGGACAGGCTCTATAGCCGCCTTCTGGCCTAGAGAACAGATTTCCTCCTCAACTAGCAGAACCTGGTGTGGTGAGTAAGACGAGCGACTTGGAGGAGAATCTGGGGGGAGCTCCAGAAACTCCAAGGTGTGTCCTTTTGAGATGAGTTGCAGAACCCATATGTCGGAGATCACGTCCCTCCACTCCTGCGCATGGAGGGCGAACCCTCCTCCCACCGGCTCCTTGCCCACAAGCAGAGGAGGGGGAGGATGTAGCCAATCAGGAAGCGAAGGGTCGGAGGAGGGGTCCGCCGGACCCTTGCTGAGATTTAGCAGTGGGGGGTATGAAAAGGTGGAGCCCGTGGACTTTCTTTTTCCATGTCGCTGAGTGAAAGGCTGTTTACTCTGCCTTTTGGTCTGTCTCCGAAAGGGCTGCTTTCTCTGGGTTACCGATCAGTACATGGACCTCACGGACCTCAGGGCCTGGCCGCTGTCCTGAAGGCCTGTGATAATATCTTTGGTGTCCCCTCCAAAAAGGACCAAGCCCCTAGAAGGGGCATCCTGAATTGCAGACTGGACGTCGTTAAAGAGGCCAGAAATGCGAAGCCAGGCATGTCATCTAAGGGACACTACCATGGTGGAGGGGCGGGCTACCGCGTCCACTGTGTCATAGGTAGCCCTAAGCGCGTGTCGACACAACAGTTTTGATAGGTGCAAGTCTTTGACCAACTCCTCCTTGAGCTCCGAAGATTCCATAGCCTGAATACGGGACTCAAGCTTGGCCATCGTCACTTTTTGGAAAGACACCATGTGCGCTACATAATTGAGGGAGCAAAGAGTGCACGTAACTGAAGAATAAACTTTTCTGCCACACTGGTCCAGCTGCCGAGACTCCCTTCCTGAGGGAGAGGTACTCATATGTTTCGGAGTGGCTGAACGGTCTTGGGCCGCAGCAATGACAATTGAATCGGCATTGGGGTGGGCGTCCAAGAAGGAAACTCCCTACAGAGCATGGCAGATCCGGTCCGCCTTCTTGGGGATGGCCAGAATGTAATGCAGCAGCTGCCAGATGGTACTGGTGAAGTCTTCGTGAGTGGGGACGGAGATCGGGGAAGCTGTCTCCAGATCTAGATGTTCAGCAAGGCGCTTCCTCTTAGGATCCTGCTCCTCTGTATTCCAGCCATTAGATTGCTGGATAATATGGAAAAGTTCAGTAAACGAAGGATCCTCAGGAGGAGGTGGAGGAGGAACATGGGCAGGTAGATAGTCATAGCTAGGAGCACCCGGCCCTTGAAAATGAGTGTGATGAAGGTAGCCCTGTTAAGAGGGATACCCCGGATAGTGGTACTCCGAATAGAGGTAGTCTGACGAAGGGCCCAACGGAGTGTAAGCTGAGCTGACGTCAGGCCATGGAGAAAGAAGCCTGGAACATGAGGCCGAGAGGGTCCAAGTGTGAATCCCTGTGAAAGAATACCCAACGTCAGAGGAGCTGACATCAGGGGAATCATCGTCAGACCACTCGTCGTATAAGCAGGTAACGTTAGGTCCAACGGAACTAGTGATACCGTTGGGATCAGACGTGAGGGCCCCGATGGAGGAGCCGTCCAAATGCAGGTCGGTGCTGTCATCGGGATCAGACATGAGGGCCCCGACGGAGGAGCCGACCAAATGCACGTCACAGCCTCTGACGATGGGTGAGGTGGAGCCAACGTGAGAAGGCCTAACGAAAGGCCCGATGGTCTGGAGAGTGAGACAGAGACACTGGTGGTCGACATCGGAGCCTCTTGCCTGAAGCCTCCTAAAGGCATCTGGGGAATCGACGCTGGGGTGGGCGAAGGAAGAACCACCTCCAGGGATCCCGTTCCCTCCTCCGGGCCAGTGGTGACCACTGGGACCGGAGGGATCACCTGGGGAGGTGGGAGGGAAGGTTCCTGCCCAGGCAAAGTCTGGGGGGGGAAGGATGGCCAACAGCCAAAGAAGTGCTCAACCGGGCACCGGGTGAGAGGCTGTCCAGAGGAGGGCAACCAAAATGGTGCAGGGTCTGTACCAGAAGATATATGAAGAAAGACTAAAGGAGCTTAAGATGTGTAGCCTCGAGGAAAGGAGAGAGAGGGGGGACATGACAGAAACTTTCAAATACCTCAAGGGAATCAACAAAGTCCAAGAGGGTAGCATCTTTCAAAAAAAGAGATGTGCAAGAACAAGGGGGCACAATTTGAAGATAGAGGTGGGATGGCTCAGAGGTAATGTGAGGAAGTATTTCTTCACAGAAAGGGTTGTAGATGCACGGAACAGCCTT
This sequence comes from Neoceratodus forsteri, assembly GCA_016271365.2. NCBI lineage: Eukaryota > Metazoa > Chordata > Ceratodontiformes > Ceratodontidae > Neoceratodus > Neoceratodus forsteri. The sequence continues at coordinate 1,054,255,945 of CM028130.1, read as the reverse complement.
TCTGAGGAGGTCATAGAGTCAAAAACAGTGGGGGAATTCAAGAATGCATGGGACAGACATAAGGCAATTCTAGTTGGGGTAGGAGGAAGTAGGCGGTTTGTTAACTAGGATGTGCAGCTTATCCATTAGGTAGGGAAATGGGCAGACTAGGTGGGCCAAGCGGTCCTTATCTGCTGTCAAATTCTATGTTTCTATGAGACGGCATGAGCCCCTGACGGGTGAGCAGGGTCTGGGCAGACGGAGATGGCTGGCTGATCGGACGAGAGAGTCACCAGGCGGTGGAGGGAAGAACCCTTGACCGACTTACTGGTAGAGGCCGGGCAAGTCCCAACAGGATCCTTGGGACTCAGTTTAATGGCAGCCGGGTAGGCCCCGGAGGAGCCGGGCGCCAACTTATCGGCAACAACCGGGCATTCGCCAGAGGAGCTGGCGGACAACTTACCAGTGGTGATTGGGAGAAAAACAGAAGTACCTAGAGGAGCCCCGGGCATGGCCTGGATAACCAGAATGGCAGGCGGTGGGGGAACGGCCTTACTGGTCGAGGGCCTGCTGGAGTCCCCTCGGTCCTGATCCTCCAAGCGCTCCTTCTCCCGATGCTTTTCTTTTCCTTTTTTCTTCTTTTTGGATTCTGAAGAAGGGAAGATGTGGTGTCCCTTAGCTTCTGCGTCTCTTTCTCTATCGAAGCCATTCTTGACTTCAAAAAATGGGCTTCCAGGGCCTGCTGTCTCTGGCCTGGTTGAAGGACTGGCAATCGTAGCAGGCTGCGGTGTCGTGGTCTGGACCCAAGTAAAAGAGGCATAGAATGTGGCCATCCTTATGCGGGATCTGGGCGCCGCACTTCTTGTACTTCTTCTTCGACTTAGTGAGAAGACATAAACGATATTACAAGCAAGCAATTTGAGCGAAAAATCGGGCAAAAAATGGCGATAGGCTGGGCAAGAGTAACCGTTAGGTACTATGCAGAGGTCAACAGCGGGAAAGAACTGGAGGGTGGGCATGGGGACCACCCACTATTTAGAGTCACGCTGACGTCCACCACGTGACGTCTGGTGGGCGGTCCCCTGCCAGGCATTGCTGGAAAAGTTTGCCATGAGGTCCTGATGCCAGGGGGAGCAGTCCTATCTGTGATGACCTATGTGCAGGAACTCTCTCGAAGTAAGATTGTATGAGTCAGAAGCCGTGAGGCCATACGGACTCAACCAGTTTCTACCTTAAAAAGGCGTATTTTTTATTGTACATAAAGTCGTCCAGAGCCTTCTTAAAGTTGTGTAATGTGGTGCTGGTCACCATTTCGCTGGGTAATCTGTTCCATGAACAGATTACTCTTTGACTTAGCTAATGTCCTCTTTTGTTTTATAAAATTCACCTTTAAGCTGGTATTGATGGAATCTACTATTTCTACGTGTGTTACTTGTTAACGCTATGATTTCCCATAGATCTTTATCTGTCAGAGCTGTATATACTAGGTATAAGTCTCCCCTCATTCGCCTATATTCCATACTGTATAGACCGCGTTCCTCATTCTGTCAGCATAGTCAATATCCCTCAGATGCTTTATTTTTTTAGTCGCCTTTCTCTGAACCCCTTCCAGTAACCTTATGTCCTTCTTCTCATGCGAGGCCCACACTTGCACACAATATTCCAAGTGCGGTCATACAAGGGCCGAGTACAAGGGGACCACAACACTACTATCTCTGCTGTTAATATTTCTATAAATACATCCCATTGTTTTTTGTGCTTTACTAGCTGCCGCCAGGCATTGTTCTGATGAGGAAAGATTGTCTGTAATTAGTACCCCTAAATCCCTTTCCATGCATGAAACTGGAATTTGTTGTCCATATAGATAACATATGGCTTTTTTGTTCTTATGACCCACGTAGATTATCTTACACTTCTCTAAATTAAGAGTTCAATGATTCTGTAATACCCAATCCCCTACTTGGTTTATTTCCTTTTGAAATTGTTGAACAGATTGTTTGTCGTTCACTATGCAGCCTAATTTTACATCGTCGGCAAATTTTGTGTTCCAGCAACTCAACAGCCACACAATGGTAAATTTCATACTTGTAACATGGCATTAATAGTAGTACAGAAATACTAAAAAGTAATTGGCGCAAACAGATCACATGAGCAGAACGTAGCCGTGCATTAATTCCTTAGATATGCACGGCAGAATACTGCAATACCAAAAGGAACTGCTAATTGCACAGTAAAATTCAAAGCAGTTGTGTGTCCCACCCACCCAAGGGATCGTGGTGATCACACAAATCATAGGTACCCGGTGATCCCACAAGAGCCGCAAGTAACAGAGACGGCAGTTGGTACTTCTGGAAGCAGCAGTAACAGCAACACACAGCGACCACGTAATGCAGTAAAGAACTCCCTACCCACCCAATGGACAGTGTTTATGTCCTAGCCAGCAGTATATTGTAACACACACAGTGAACTGATCATAGCAGCGTGCTCCAGAGAAACATACAATATAATAATTAATGCATGTGTGTGTTTGTAAATGTGAGTGCCATAGGCCAAATGTTTCAAAAGTTTGAGAAGCAGGTACCCTGTAAAAGTCCCAATCTGCACAGGGAACGCACGTCGCAAAACGGAGCGCCTATTGTCGGCGGCACCAGTATTGTCCCAGACAGCGTAATATATTAGGTCGTACAATTATGTGGCTGTAATGATGAGCGTGCTTTCCCCATACGGTGCCGCGAGGAGCAGACACGTTCAGAACTGAAATGAGTTGGCAGTGTTTATCCTAACCTTTAGCATGCAAAGACACTTGTCTCCATGGGAATGCTAAAGAAAATGTCGACGTGTATTTATTATTCGGGCTATGCAAATCACAGCACATGGACCACAATGCAGCAGGTTTAGAAAGTAAATGTGAGAAAAGAAATATGAGACAGCTACGGAGCGAAAATCAGTAAAACTTTTCACATGAAGTACGGATTTTTTGATGCTTATCTGTATTTTCTTACAAAATGTAACACAGAAACCTGTATTACAGATTGATGCAGTTGTGAAGCACAACATTAATGTATGTGAAATATTGAACGTGCACATGCACGTTTCCAGCTACATACAGCATTTCATAGGCACACATTCAATGATGTTTCATAAAAGAGAATCAATGTTTTAAGTGATGTTTCTAAACTGTTAACATAAATCCTATTTAAAGACAGTTGGCTTGCATTTGCCATGTTTCAAGCGCATTAATCCCCTCGAAAGGAGGCATTTACTAGGAATTACTGCATGGTTGGGTGGTGAGAAGCACTACCCCCCAACCATGCTTTAATTCCTATTGTAACATGGAAGAAATATGAGGACTCCAGGGAAGAAAGGTGACAGGTGTAACAGGGGTCAGGTGGTACAAGAGCAACACAGCATTATGGCACGATAATGCCGTGCTGCCTTAGAACGTTCAGAGCAATAATGCCCTGTTGAGAGCATGAACACGCTCAGCGAAGTAGCCAAGCAGTGAATGTGGTAGAAATATGAAGACCAATAGGTGGCACGATGAACACAGCAGGAAAGCGAACCGGCAGGAGAAGAGAGGAACAGCAGAAATGTGTGTGGCGGTGTGGGCACTGTAGAAAATGGGACAGAGGAAAGAACGGGGAAGTGTGGTATTTTGGAAGGAGTGAGCGAATGAGTTCATATTTTACAAGTCGCCGATGGATAGAAAAGAGCACTGGAAAGGACAGCTGAATAAGAGATCAGTGCAAAGGAGACGACAAGTTGTGTCCATGTGAGAAAGCGCCACCTATAGGTCGGACTGATGAGGGAGAGGTGAGGGAAAATGTGCTGTGTGAGCAAGTGTGTGAATTTGAAAATAGTGGAGAGAGGAATGCGTAGGAGAAGACATGCGTAGAAGGGCAAACTGTGGCGTGCAGGGTGGTGCGAGTCGGGGGAAGGACATAACGATAGAGGTAGCAGATGTGAAGGGGAACAGAATGCGTGTTGAAAATGGATACACAGGGAAATGGAGCAGAAGTTCCGTGGTGCTCTGAAAGCGCCACCTATTGGTGGTAATCATCAGGCACGCGGTGTACAGGGAGCGGTGAACAGAACTGTCATTTGTGGGAGAATGTAAGGTATGCACGGACATGTTGCGCAGAATGCAGCAGAGCAGCGATCTGCAAAACAAACGAGGGTAAGAGAAATAGAGAGCTAGCATGCTACTAAAGTCGCAGGTGCAAAGACAGTTTTATGCGAATAGTTATACATACACCAGAGTTGAAAGATGAGAAAAAGTAGTCGCCACTATATTAGTCGATGTCGGGTGATCAACGTGCACGTGCACGGTTCCAGCAACAGAAAGGCAGGAAAAGTAACAGACATGCACCATAATTGTAAAGGTAAAATAAGTGTTTCTGGTGATTAGTGTTCTATGGCAAAGAGAAGAGCATCTGACAAATAGTACACTTGCACTTGCCATGTTACAAGTGCATTAATCCCCTCCGAAGGTGGCATCTAATGGGGAGTTAATGCATGGTTGGCCATTGTAGGCACGAGGCCGCACAACAGCCCCAACCATGCATTAACTCCCCACTAGATGCCACCTTCGTCGTGGATTAATGTTTACGTAAATGACTTATTTCTCGCGACATGCATAGTGTGAACTTTGCAAAGTGTAGCAGTACACGATTTTTTTTTTTTTTTTTTAAACTTCACCCACTCCTAGTAAAGACTCGTTTTCAGGAGTGCCCTAGGTTGCAGATTACATGTACCTGTTTTATTGACAGAGGGAGTGTTGGCAATTGCACTGGTAAAAACCCTCTACGCTCATGGAAAATACCACGGGAATCTTAATTTCCATCTGGACAGCCACAAGAGATGGGCAGAAGGGATCCCGGTTTATTGTTTCATCTGAAGAATGGCACTGCAACACTGCAGCACCCCTCTTGTGTTGCACTACAGTGCCAGTACTGGGTATTAGCCCAAGTTCCTGCTGTGGGACTAGAACCCTTCCAATCTTCCAGCCTTGGAGGAGAGTATGCAACCTTCTGAACCACTGAAACTGACAACCCTGCCTCGATTGAATTCTCAGGCCTTGATCTTCTGATGCAGTATACCAGCTGATGTAGCTTCAAAGCTTAGAGAATTTGGGTTTGAGTATGACACTCCTACAAAGGAACTCTGTAGCCCTCCAGAGATACTGTTTGGGATTGTGCACAGTAAAATACAGATTCATTACCTTATTGGTTTGTATCAAGCAGTTGGAATAATGCATGCATTGTATTCAATACAGCTTCTGCTAAACCAGATTTCAGTTTTTGCTGAGTGCAGGTTTGTGATTATTTCACTGGTTATGACGAGTAAGATCCTGCCATTTCCAGGGAGTCTTGGTAATCCTTAGAGAGCACCAATTTAATTTATTTGTTGTTGATTTTTTTTTTCCCCCACTCAGTTTAAGAAAGGGATCATAGTTTGACTCAATGGAGCCAGCAGCCCAATCGCTTCCACTTCTTATGGCAAGTCCCCCCACTCATGTTCGGACGTTTTGAGATGTCTGTGCCTGGACACAGCTGCAGCGCTTACCATGGCAATCAATGGGGCGTCCTGTTTCTTTCTTTTTTTTTTATGTTTTAGATACCTTTTTGTTTAAAATCACAGCCACCACTCAACTACAATAACACAGCAATTTAAAGTGGGAAGGGACTCTAGGTCCATCGGCTTCCCCCACACCCCGTAAAGTAACAAGAGAAAGGTTCAGACTGCCAGCTCCTTGCTGTTACAGCACAATTTCTTCCCTCCATCAAGCCAAGAAACAAACAAATTCAACAATGCTTCTGCCTGCTGGTCTTTAGGCGCAGCCACAGAGTATCTCCTTACGATGCAAGCGACCTTAGTTTATGCCTCAATCCCAGGCCCACTGGAGGGCCATCGCGATGAGGACACAGCATCCCACAGAACACTCTTCTCCTGTGGGGAGGAAGGGTGGCTTCTCCCACAACGTTACTGCCACATGGGTGACCATAGGTAGTAATGCAGCTGGAATGACGAGTGCTTACGTGGGGGGGACCTGTGGTCATTGGTACTTCAGGCATGCTGACACCTTGTGTATCTATGGCACGTTCTTAGCGGACAGGAGAAAAAAAATGGAAACATACACCCTCAGATTGGACAGACTATGTTCAGCCACTGCCCCACCTGGGCATTTTGGACTGTAATCTTTTGCCTCCTGGGATGGTCTTGGGCGCCCCTAACCCCACACTGCAGCTGGATACTAGGCCAACACCTCACATGGCGCTGACTGAAGGGATAATCTGAGGAAGTAAAATGGAGGGGCATCCAGAGGCCAAGGTGAGTTTGGTAAGACAAAGCTCCGGGGTTGGGGAGGAGGCACTTGGTTGGACAGAAGTAGGTTCTGACCCGAAGGCAGGTAAGGAAATGAACACGTTATAGAAAAAAAACACAGCTACAATTCTGCCCATCTTGCCTGAAGGTAAAACTTTGCTTTAGCACTTTTTTTGGGGGGGGGGGTGGTGGTGTTACTTTTTAAAAAGAAAGATGGGGAGGAGAATGCTCTTTCAGGCTACTGAACAGCGCACAGCATAATGTGCAAAGAGTGGCGCTCACTGCTGGGTTTACAAAAATAAGAGGAAACCAGCAGAATGATGCTGTTTGGTCCATCTAGTCTGCTCATACTGCAGGGTCCCTAGATTACGCTACTGACCCTGCCCCCCCATCCTCCCTTCTTTTCTATCTGTCCACCCCATGCCCTTTACTTTCCCCTTATGCCTATCCTAGCCTCTCTTGAAGTTGTCCACCAACTTCATCAAGACCACCTCCTCTGGCAGCACATTCCAACTGGCCACCACTCTCTCTGTGAAGAAGTGCTTCCTAACCTCCCTCGTAAGCCCCCCAACCCCCGCTTTAGACTGTCCCATTGTGGTTTGGCTGCCACGTAGTTTAAAGAGACCCTCCTTGTCCACCTATTTAACCCTTTCAGGTACTTGAAGGTTTCTGTCATGTCTTCTATCTCCCTCCTCTCCTCCAGGAATTACGGGTACATGACAACTCGCTCCCTCCAGATTCGCTCCCGTTAAACTCGCACCCATTCTAACTCACTCCTTCACCAATTCGCTCCCACTGTGACAGTCCATGCATTACATGCAGCCTAAGCAGACATAATTGCTTGATTGTTTGTACATCAATCAACTGTAATGTGACAGTAACATGGCTGCTACAGCAGCACCGTAATTGCTAAATTGCCAATGTTCCCAATCAACTGACAATTAGTTAAACAATACATTAGAAGTGATGTGGTGCTAATAATAATAATAATAACAATAAAATAATAATAATAAAAAAAATTTGTGTACGGTTCTGGAGACCATACCTACGTAAGGACATAGACAGGGTAGAGAAGGTTCAGAGGAGGGCAACAAAGATGGTGCATGGATTGCATCACAAGTCCTATGAAGACAGGTTGAAGGAACTGAACATGTACTCCCTGGAGGAGAGGAGGAGGAGGGGATATGATAGAGACATACAAGTATCTTGCAGGGAGGAACAGGGTGCAGGAATACACTATTTTTAAGCGAAAAGATGTTCCAGGACTAGAGGGCATGGGATGAAGTTTGAGGAGGATGATTCAGAGGAAACATGAGGAAGAATTTCTTCACAGAGCGGGTGGTGGACAAGTGGAACACCCTGCCAGAGGAAGTGGTGGGGGCTGAAACAATCACGGGATTTAAGAATGCATAGGATAGACATAAAGGAATTCTGGAGGTCAGGGGTAAGGGGCAACAGACTTCTAGGAAAACATACTGAACTTACAAGCTCAAATGGGCAGACTGGGTGGGCCATAGGCCCTTATCTGCCGACACTGTCTATGTATCTATGTATCTATGTACTTCAGGAACGCTCTTATGGATACCTGGAGTAACGTGAGGGCATTTTGGAACAATATTAAAGAGGTCACTGGGAAGCAGCCAAATACCTCCCCTACCTTGCTCAACATAAATGGGTCTACTATGCTTGACCCTGAAATCATAGCAAATACCTTCACAACACTGCATTCACTGATCTCAGCAGTGCTCTCCTTTCTGACTTTTTCAAGGACTATGACTCTCCTTCTCCTCCTCCCAATGCCTCCTCCTCCTCCTCCTCCTCCTCCTCTAGCCACCCAACTTTTTATTTCAATGCAGTCAAGATGCATGAAGCCTGCAAATACATTACCAAAGCTATCACCAAATCCAGATCCAGCAGTGATACACTTGACCTTAAACTGCTGTCCCTCACCCTTGAGGTGTTATAGCCACTGACATATATTTTCAACCTCTCACTTAGGCTCAGCCAGTTCACTGACAAATGTAAATCTGCCACTTTTACCCCATCCATAAAAGTGGTGACAGGGCCACTCATGGAAACTACCGTCCGATCTCTATATTGCCACCTCTCTCCAAGGCCCTTGAACGTATTGCAGCAGATCAGCTCACAGATTTCCTGGACAAATACAATATCCTGTGCTCGCAACAACATGGCTTCGGGGAAGGACATAGCACCTTGTCTGCCCTACTGGAATTCTCTGGCATTCTTCACAGCTCCCTGGACAATGGTCAGTTAATTGGGTCCATCTTTATCATACTAACACACTAAAATGCCAGCAGAATAGGCCTAACGGTCTTTCGAGTCTGCTCGATTGGTCAGCCCCCACCCTGGGTGCTGACCTTGCTGCCCCCCTCGCCTTCTCTGGCTTCTCCCTTCCCAGTTCTGGATATTTTTGCTGCATTGGATTTTGCTTCCAGAACCCTTCCCCTGTACCTGTCCCAGCCCCTCTTGAACCCCTCCACCGTCTCTGCCTCCACCAGCCCCCTAGGCAGTGCATTCCATGGCTCCACCACCCTCTCAGTGAAGTAGCACCTCCTCCTTTCTCCCCTGAATCTTCCCCCCTCCAGCTTCCACCCATGCCCTCTAGTGGCCCCCTCCTCCTTCCTTCGAAGCACCCTGACTGTTCCTCCCCTATTTACCCTCTTCATGTACTTGAAGACCTCTATCATGTCCCCCCGGTCCCTTCTCTCTTCCAATGTGTACATATTTAGCTCTTAGAGCCTCTCCTCATAGGTCCTGTCCCCCAAGCCCCAAATCATTTTGGTTGCCCTCCTCTGGACCCTCTCCAGGAGTTTAATGTCCCTCTTTAAGTGTGGCCTCCAAAACTGCACACAGTACTCAAGGTGTGGCCTCACCAAGCAGTTGTACAGAGAGAGCATCACTTCCCTCCTTCTGGAGATGATCCCCCTAGCGATGCATCTCAGCATCCTGTTGGCCTTGGCTGCTGCCCTCCTACAAGTCTCCGAGTTGTTCATTCTGATATCCACCACCACCCCCAGGTCCCTCTCAGCCATCGAGACTTGTAGCATTTCCTCCCCAAGGGTGTACACTTGGCCCGGGTTTCTGGGCCCCAGGTGGAGTACCTTGCATTTCCCTGCATTGAACCTCAGCTTCCACTTTCTAGACCATCTTTCCAGAGCCTCCAGGTCCCCCTGTAGGACCACCCTCCCCATCCACCACTGCCCCATTTTTGAGTCATCCGCAAAGAGACTCATCTCACTCCTGATTTCTGTCCTTATGTCAGAGACGTAGGCATTGAACAGAAAGGGCCCAAGGACTGATCCCTGTGGGACCCCACTAATGACCCTCCTTGGGGATGAGACTATCCCACCAACTATGACCCTCTGGGTCCGGTCCTGGAGCCAATTGCCTATCCATCTAATCATCTGGTTCCCCACCCCCATTTCTCCCAGCTTATCTAACAGACCCACGTGAGGAACAGAGTCAAATGTCTTGCTGAAGTCTGGAAAGAGGACGTCCACTGGTCTACCAAGGTCCAAGGCACTCGTCACCCAGTCATAGAACTCCACAAGGTTTGTCTGACACAATTTCCACGAGACGAATCCATGCTGTCTATCGTCCAGGCACTCTGACTTTTCTAGGTCCCCTCCTAGCCTCTCCTTGACAATGCCCTCCATCATCTTGCCCACCACCGATGTCAGGCTGACAGACCTGTAGTTCTCTGCCACCTCCCTTGATCCCCCCTTGTGGATAGGCACTATATGCGCCACCTTCCAGTCCTGGGGCACCCACCCTGTCCTCAGAGAGATGGTGAAAAGCTCCGCCAGGGGTTTCGCCAGGACATCCGCAAGTTCCTTTAGCACTCTGGGATGTAATTTATCTGGCCCCGGTGCTTTCTCCGTCTTAAGGGAGCTGAGGGCTTCCCTCACTCTCTCTGCTGTGATTTCCACTTCTAGTACCTCTTCTCCCTGCTTAGCCCTCCTCCCTCCTGCCAGTGATGCCTCCCCCTCTCCCCAGACCTGCCGATCGGTATGGTCCCCTTCCTCAGTATCTCTGTCTCCTCCCATGTATGATGCAGCACCCCCATTTTCCTTGGTGAAAACTGAGGTGAAGTACTCATTTAGTACCTCAGCCTGCTCCCCCGGGTCTTGTGCCCATCTCTCCCCTGATTTAATCCTGCTAATCTGCCCCTTCACCCTTCGTTTTTCCCCAATGTATCTAAAGAACTCCTTGTTCTGCTCCTTCCTTGCCTTAGCCGCCCTCACCACCCTAGTGGCCCTTCTAGCCATCAGCTCATACTCCCCTTGATCCCTTTCACTTCTTGAGCACTTGAATTGCCTATAGGCTGTCTTCTTTCCCTGCACCACCTCCTGGACCTCCCTGGTCTACCAGCAGGGTTTTCGGGCCCTACCACATTTTTGTCTTACTCTTGCACAGGTGCTGGTAGCATCTTGCACCCCTGCCCTGATGATTTCCCACCTACTATCAGCGTCCATGTCTGACCCAATCCCATCCAAATGCTCCTTAAGGATCCTTCCCATTTCCTTAAAATCCGTTCCCCTGAAGTCAGGTACCTCCGTCTTTGTGCAGCTTTCAAGCCCTCCTAGGTCCAGGCAGAACCAGACCGTGGCATGGTCACTCCCCGCCAATGGGTCCCTTACTTCCAGGCCCCTAATCTGGTCACTGTCTGCCAGGACCACATCCAGTACCCGCGCCTTCCTGGTCAGTTCCCCCACCTGCTGAGTTAGGAACGCGTCTTGAAAGACATCCAACAACCTCTGTTCCCTGGTCACAGAAGATGTCATAGTCTCCCAGTCTGTTCCTGGCATGTTTAAGTCCCCAACACCACCACCGTTCCTCTGCCCAGTCTGCAGTGTCTCCCAACATCTGCCCCAGACTCTCCTCCAGCTCCTCCGCCAGGGCGGGGAGTCTATACACCACTCCCTATTTTATAAGCTTTTGCCTTGTTATCAAGGTGACCTCAAACGCTTCCGGTTCGCTCCGCCTCCTCTACTCCCCCTATGCCAATGCAGTTTTTGACTATCATTGCTACCCCTCCTCCCCTTCCCTCCCCTGTCCTTCCTGAACATAGAGTAACCCTCCAGGTTCAGGTCCCAGTCGTGTCCTGCAGTGGCCCAGGTCTCAGTGACCGCTGCCACATCCACTGCTCCCTCAGTTAGCATCGCCTGGAGCTCAGGCATTTTATTTCCCAAGCTCCTGGCATTTAGCAGGACTACCTTCCACCCTTTCCCTATACTTCCATTTCCCCTGCTCGTGTTCCCATGGGGATTCTGTTTTCCCCTGGTCTGCACTTTACCAGTCGGCCTTTTCTCGCAATCCTCCAGCTCCCCAGGGGGGTGGAGACAGGGTCCCTCCTTTATCGGCACTCCCTTGACAGCCTTTTCTCCATCCCTCCCCCCTTCACAAGTTTAGACCCCACTTTTCACCAATGAACCCCTCTATTTTCAACGTAAGGATTCCCCTCCCTCCAAATTGAGATGGGTCTATCTCTAGCATACAGCTCCTATCCTCCCAGGTCTCCCCCCAATCCCCCATCAACCCATACCCTCTGGCCTCACACCACTCCCTGAGCCACTGGTTTATCTCCCTAATCTTCCTTTTGTGCTCCCCACTAGCCCTTGGCACTGGCAGGATTTCTGAGAAGGAAACTGTGCATCCTATGTCATGACAGACCCTGGCAAGCTCCCTGAATCTTGCCTGTATCTCTAGCTCGCTATTTCCCTCAATGTCATTTGTACCCAGGTGGACCAGTATGTCAGGGACCCCACAAACCTTTGCCAGCTGATATACCTCATGCTTAGCCCTGTGCACTGTTGGTCAGGAAGCATTTTGTTCTAACTGGCCAGGCTTCTCCCTCCCTATCCCATTTGATACCCCGATCATAGAATCCCCCAACAGGAGCACTCTGACTGCTCCTTTTCCTCCATTTCCCCCCCTTCCATGTCCCTCATCCTTTCTACCGGCCCCTCCACCCAGCCGGCTCCTTGTTCCTATCTGGGTGCCACATGCCACCCCCTCCTTATTTACCCTGACCACCCCTTCCCCTCCAATCCTATGCCTCTCCTCCTCCTCCTGAGTATCCTTCTGTACCTTGTTAACTCCCCCTCACTGCTCATAACTGGTCCTTCTCCCCCATCTGCTAAACTAGCCTGGCTCGTCCTCCCTTCCTTGCTGTCTCCATTTAGTCCCTCCTTGCTTGTTGTGCTCCCCTGGCCTAAACCCTGAGCTGCCTTTACTAAATCCTCCTTGTACTTCTGGTCCTTCTCCTTTACCTTTCCTCCCAACTGGTCCTTCTCCTTACGCTTTCCTCCCTCTTCCTCCTGCTCTGATTCACTGCTCCCCCCATTTTCCTGCATTCCAGGTTCCCCCCTGTTCTTTCTGCTATCTGGCCCCTGCCTCCTGCCCCCACTCCCTTTCCATCTCTAACCACCCCTGTCTGGCTACATCATCCCCCTCATCCTCGAGCAGAAGAAGAGGTAGAGCGGTTACTGAGTGTAAGATCTGATCCACCTCCCGCCTTGCTTCCTTCTGTCCAGCCCTGGCCATCTGCCTACTTCCCTGAGAATGTTGTCCCTCTGTCCCTCCTTTGTGAGGGTCCCTAGTTACCTGCCTGCTTCCTTGGTAGTGTCCTTTTGGACCCCCTCTGCCAGGGTCCCTATGTGACCCTGAGTGTTCTCCTGCTCCTTTCCTATACGCTGCCCCCAGTGGCACTCGCAGACCCTGTGGGAGATCCCTCCCCCTTCCCCAACCATACCTCCCCATTCCCCGAGCTGTCTCCTAATCCCCTAACCTCCTCCCTAAGCTGTGCCAGCTGGTAGCACACTGGGCAACCACCAAACTTCAAGCCCAGTCCAGTATCATGGCTGCTCCACACCCTGTGCACCCCACCACCTCCCAAAGATGCGGCCCTAATGCCATGTGGTTCCATCCCTTCCAAGTAGGTTTCTTGGGTGAGCCACCAGGTTCCCCAGTCCAAGATACACCCCTACTGCCTAATCAGGTCACCCACTAATCTTAGATACAGTCCCACAGTACACGGTAACCCTGTTACTAGGTGCAGTATAACCACAGTAAACTTATAGGAAATGAACAACTCCCTAAGCTCCCTCTCCGGCCTTTAAATCCAACCCCAGTGGCTAAGTACATGAGCTGCACCTGCAGCCTTTTCCTCCAATTGCAGGGCAGGTGTTCCCCTATAAATTAGCAGAACTCTGGGAGGGAGGGATGGGGAGGGTGGGTCATGGGCAGACACCCGACTCGAGAGAGAGTGTATCATCCCTGTGTCTCCCCTCCAAGCCCAGCAGCCAAAGAACCAGGCCCAAGCAAATCCCACCAAATGGGTTTTAAATCAGAAGAAATAGGCCTCCACCTGCGCAGCCTGTTACACAGTGAAACATCCAACAAATGAGCCCACTTACAGCCACCAAACCAGTTTTCAAACTTCCAACAGCCCCCACAACAATACCCTGCTAGCCCCTTAGAAGTGAGAAAGCAAAGAAATAACCTTCTACCAAGTAAAATCCACAAGAACCCTGTAAAAACAAGCACCAGCTACTGTCCTGGGACACAACTGATCCTGTCCCCTTCCAGTTCCTTTTGAGGAGACAAAGCAGCCAGCACCACAAACCTGATTCAGCTCTGCCTCCAGTCAATTAGCTGAGTGAGACCTGGCCAGACCATTAACACCCTTCCCCCACTATGCAGTAATCTTTTCAGCTACTGAAGTCAGCAACAATGAATCAAAATTCTACTCAAAGCCCCAAAATATGTTTTGCTGCCAAAGGAAACAGGTCTCCAATTCAATCAGCTTCACTAAAAAACATCAAAATAGGCTTGAAATTAACAGATATAGGTCTCCAATTCAAATACCCAGGCCCAAGCAAATCCCACCAAATAGGTTTTAAATCAGAAGAAATAGGCTTCCACCAGTGCAGCCTGTTACACAGTGAAACATCCAACAAATGAGCCCACTTACAGCCACCAAATCAGTTTTCAAACTTCCAACAGCCCCCACAACAATACCCTGCTAGCCCCTTAGAAGTGAGAAAGCAAAGAAATAACCTTCTACCAAGTAAAATCCACAAGAACCCTGTAAAAACAACAAGCAGCAGCTACTGTCCTGGAACACAACTGATCCTGTCCCCTTCCAGTTCCTTTTGAGGAGACAAAGCAGCCAGCACCACAAACCTGATTCAGCTCTGCCTCCAGTCAATTAGCTGAGTGAGACCTGGCCAGACCATTAACACCCTTCCCCCACTATGCAGTAATCTTTGCAGCTACTGAAGTCAGCATCAATTAATCAAAATTCTACTCAAAGCCCCCAAAATATGTTTGCTGCCAAAGGAAACAGGTCTCCAATTCAATCAGCTTCACTAAAAAAAACATCAAAATAGGCTTGAAATTAACAGATATAGGTCTCCAATTCAAATACCCAGGCCCAAGCAAATCCCACCAAATAGGTTTTAAATCAGAAGAAATAGGCTTCCACCAGTGCAGCCTGTTACACAGTGAAACATCCAACAAATGAGCCCACTTACAGCCACCAAATCAGTTTTCAAACTTCCAACAGCCCCCACAACAATACCCTGCTAGCCCCTTAGAAGTAAGAAAGCAAAGAAATAACTTTCTACCAAGTAAAATCCACAAGAACCCTGTAAAAACAACAAGCAGCAGCTACTGTCCTGGAACACAACTGATCCTGTCCCCTTCCAGTTCCTATCGATCTAAAGCGTTCGACACTGTCCCTTACCGCCTACTGCTTGTGCAACTTCTGAAAGCTGGGCTCTCTCCTGACTCCACTGTCTGGTTCAAAAGCTACTTGGAGAACCAGTCTCAAAGAGTAAAATTTGCAGATGTCCTCTCTGATAACAGGCCTGTTCGTTCAGGTGTTCCCCAGGGATCCATTCTGGGCCCCCTACTATTTAGCTTGTTCCTGAACTCCCTTCCAAATTCTTGCTCCAAAACAATCATCCTCTATGCAGATCATGCTGTAATTCTTGCCTCCCACAAGGATCCTAAGCCTCTACAAGACAACCTTCAGCTTGGCTTCACATCTGTTGAAAATTGATTCTCAAATCACAATCTGGTCCTCAATAATAAGAAAACAAAGTCTATGATGTTCAGCAGCTCTCATAACAAGCACAAGCTACACCCTCTATCCATCAAAACCAGTCATGGAGTCACCCTGGAACAGGTTCAAGCCTTTAAGTACCTTGGGATCACTCTAGACCCTCATCTAACTTACAGTGCCCACACTGACTCTGTAGCCAAAGCAGCAAATACTTGCCTTGGCCTTCTCTTCTGGCATAGGCAACATCTTACCCCAGAAGCCCTGACTGTCGCTGTTCAGAGCTCTGTTGTCTCCATTATTGGACTATGGGCTTATCTATGGCTCTGCCCGTGCTGCTGCTCTTAGACGCATATCCACCTCCCTCAATAAGGCCTGCCAACTTCTCACTGGATCCCACCACCTCACACAAACGTGCGACCTCTATGCACAAACTGGATGGCTGCAACTCACCAATCAGATAAAGTACCTAACCTGCACCATGGTGAAGAAAATAACTATGGGCCTTGCGCCCTGAATATGTTGCACTGCACCCTAACAATAACCCCCGCTCAACCAGGGGTCCAAATCACTACTCCTGCAGGTTCCACGTTATCGTACCTCACAAGGTCAAAGATCTTTTGCCTACAGGGTGCCCAGCTGGCTAAATGGTCTAAACAGTTACATCTCCTCCACTCCTACCCTTGGTGCATTTAAATCAAGGCTCCACCTCTCTCTCACTACCTCTAGCTCCTGTGACTGCCTCCACTAGCTGACCCCATGAATATTTCCCTAACCGTATGCAGTTCTCTCTCCTATTAGCACTTGGGTTACACCTTAGCACGCACTTCCCCATGCTATGTCTACGACAATGCCTCTGGCTGCGCTCCTCCTCTATAGGTCTCCGCCCCCTACTCCTCCTCTCTCTCTTGTCCTCTATCCTCTCTGCACCTCATCCGCTATCTCCTTGTAACCTAGCCTTCAAAACTTGTTTTGTTTCTCAGATGCTTTGTAACTCTGTTTAGCTTACACTTTTGTAACCTTGTCCTATGTATTGACTTTGTAATCTGACTTACATGTCTTATGTTTTGAATTGTAACCCAATGTGAAACCTTTGTAAAACAGCCCTGGCTCAAAGGTATTGTAATCCTAGACCTAATAAATAAAATAATTCAGAACCAGAGAGTTAGCTGTGTAATTCAGAACCAGAAAGAGTTCACTGTGTAATTCAGAACCAGAGAGTTTGCTGTGTCTATTCAGTATGCTTACGCTAAATGGGAGTTTAGGAATGTCTGCACCTCAGTAATCTGCATTACCAGTAGGAGTAGCCCTGTGGGGGTCCATCTTCACTTTGTGATTATTCTCTGTGTATGTGAATAAAAGCCACACTCTAGAATCCCAACCTGGTTTGGACAATACTGTTATTGCTTCCACTCTGTCTGAATTTACTTGGGTGCCCCTGTCCAGAAGTACAAACCTAGCATAATTGTGAGCAGACGTTTTCTCCCAGGGACCTAGGTTGATGGCCATGGTAAATGGTCCCACCAGGTGTGTACCAGGTAGTTGCCACACCTGGTTTGCCTGTCTGTGTAAGGTAGGTTCAGAAGTAGATGTACTAGTAAACTGAACTGTAGTTAACAAGCCCCATCCCTCTCTTTGGCACCATGTGGTGAGAGGAGCAGCCCTGCTAGTTAGACAAGGGGGGCCGGTGGGGGTGGGTTACACTGACATTTCCCCTTATGCGGCCATCCCCTCAGTCTCATGTCATGTCCTATTTTCCTGGCTCTACTGTTAATCTGGAATATGTTATCCCCTTCTACCTTGTTAATGCAGCTGGTAGTTTGATTTTGTTTCCTTATTAAAAGAGAAAAACAGACTGCATACCATACTGGTGCTATCACACAAAAACATGCTTATTTACAGTCCTTGATCAACTTCCTCTGCATATTTTCTGGACATGGGACCAGTCCCAACATAGTCTAGCCACTCTTAACAGTGTGAGGAGAAATAATATGATGAAAAATGAGTTGACAGTGTTCCTTTAAATTAGGTGTTGGGTCTACCTGTAGCTAATAACACTGTGAAATATCCTTGGCCAAGTCTACCCAATATTCACATAATGCAGCTAGGTACAAATTCACCATGCATAACATCTCAACGTTCCCCGGATGTGGACTATATAGTATCACTACAGGGCAGACTTAGTCAAAGATATCTCTGGACTGCTGCAAGCTACAGGGATACTGTTCATAACTTTTTCCCTTTAAGTAATAGTCTTTATGCTTCTCAAACACTTTTTAATAAAACTCAGTGGCAGGTCAGCCTGTTTATATGCGATGGTTAGGTACCAGTAAGCCTCAGTATCAAACGGGAGTATGCAACCCAAAGAATTAGTCTCTTGAAATCACATAATTTTTTGGAAAATTTTGCTTTCTTTGGCCGGGTAGGTAGGTACGATTCAGACAAGTTCATCAAGATTCCCCTTGCCCTTGCTAGGACATGAAAGCAGCACAAAGAGAAAATGCCAGACGCCTTACGAAGAGAGACTAAAACAGCTTAATATGTATACACTCGAGGAAATGAGGGAGAGGAGGGACATGACAGAAACTTTCAAGTACATCGAGGGAATCAACAAAGTCCAAGAGGGGAGCATCTTTCAGAAAAAGAGATGTGCAAGAACAAGGAGGCACAATTTGAAGATAGAGGAGGGACGACTCAGGAGCAACGAAAGGAAGTATTTTTTTTTTTTTCACAGAGAGGGTGGTGGACACATGGAACAGCCTTCCTGAGGAGGTTGTAGGGTCAAAAACAGTGGGGGAATTTAAGAATGCATGGGACAGACATAAGGCAATTCTAGTGGGAGGTAGGAGGAAGTAGGCTGTTGGTAAAACTAGAATCTGCAGTTTATCCGATAGGTAGGGAAATGGGCAGACTGGGTGGGCCAAGCAGTCCTCATCTGCCGTCAAAGTCTATGTTTCTATGTTTCATCGAAATTCACGCCAGATGACTCTCTTGTTTCAACTCTGTTTCACTCTAGTCGCCAGCTGCCGGGAACTCCCTCAGGCGAGACACCCCTCGAATGGCTCCTACTGCCCTGCCTGAATCCCTCATACCAGGAAATCGGGGACAGAATCATCTCCCACCATGACCCAGACAGAGGAGAGGATCCAGGAGAGATGGTTGGGTGTGGAAAAGTGGTGAGCATGTGTGCCATTGCCTCGATGTCCGCCATCATCCTCCTGGCAGCCGAGGGTTTTCCACTTTGTTTCACCCTGAGAAGGGGGGCGTGCAAGGACACCAGCATGCCAAATCGTGTGCTCCTGCATGACTCACGTAGGCCTCCGCCTCCTCCTGTACCCTTCTTGAGTGGTCCCGGCTGCAGAGGCTCTCAGTCACCACTGGGCACCACTGCTGCACCGGAAAACCACAGAATCCCTCCACGGGAGAGGAGAGCTTGCCAGTGGCTGCTCAATCCTACACCTCCCCCCCTCTGTCAACCCCCGATGTCCTGAGCTTGCTCCCGAACCCAGGTTGCTGGCATGGCGCGAGGTGTGGTGTCCAGCGCCTCAACCCTCAGTGCCAGCGGGCCAGCACAACTGACTGTTTTAAGTGCGTGATCTTTGGCTACTAGTGAATTACAGGGTGGACGCTCATGCATCTTGTTATCAATTAAAAGATTAATGACATGAGGACCACCCTTATAATTAAGCTGTTTAGTGAAACTCTGAGATTTGGTAAACATATGAAGCTTAATAAAAATATAAGCAATTATTGGTCTGTATCTATTTCTTACACAACAGGCAGGTAGGTAAGGTAACAACAGGCTACATAAACACAACTGACTTTTTACGTTTCATCTTCAGTAAACAAAACTGTGTTCCTGTGTGGTTGTTGTAGCACTGAATCCCATCCCCCCAGCTGGTAACTGAAGCCTGGCTGCTTGTTACCTCTGTCTGTGAATCGTGTACCACAGGTTGTAGTCATCATGGTAAACGGCGAGGCACATGGGGTCACCTTTCGACACCGGTGTCATCTCTGGGAGGAAGTAAAGGCACTGCATCCAGTGATCTCGCCACTGTGGGGGAGGGAGTGGAGAGAAAAAAAAATTAAGCCTTCAGAGCAAAGTTATGAGCAGAGAAAAATGACCAGGGCTGTGAGTGAGTTACTGAATTGCCTCCTACCCCCCCAATTAAGCAATTTAAGCCACTCTGACAATACTGTATGTACTACAGGGACTTGTATAGACATCTTGCAGCAGAGTGCAGGTCTGTGATTCATTTCTTACACTACAGGTCACACAAACATGCAGTGATGGGAAGATTTGGAAAACCCATTTGCTGAAACTCTAAAGCTCACTTTAGGGTCCACAATTTACAGCCAAATTTGAAAAACAGAAAAATGGCATTCGCCATTTTTGAGAAAGAAACAGCAACAGCATTTTTAAATTTCTGTGTTGAATTTAGCTTTTTGCACAGATTTGTAGTGCAACCTTCCCCCATTGTGTCAACTGTCTGCACAAAACCCATTATACGGGCCAATTTGTCATGCAAAAAACTTTGCCACATTGTCATGCAGAAAACATCACTTAGCATTGTGTTACAAAAAACAATAACATTTGGTACCAAAGTTTTGTCCAAAACCTGCTGATTTGCACTAAATTTGGGGCAAACATGGATTCCTTTTAATTAAGGTTTCAATTGGTTTTCACAAAATCAATACATATAAGGAACCATATATGTGACATAAGATTTGCGGCAGTACAGTCCTGGATTTTGTGTGTACTAGTTAACTATATACTGTACAGCCATCTGGCCAGCACAGTGGCTCAGCGGTAGTGCTATCACCCACGACGCTGGCGACCTGGGATTGGGAGTGATCTCTGGTTGCTGGGGGCCGGCTGAGGTGGGGGGGACTGAGCGTTCATGTGACTACTCTTCTCACGGGGGTGGCCATTTCACCATACGACTGCTACCAGGTGGAGACGTGGTGGTGGTGGTGTGGGATGGAAGAGCGGTAAAGAAGCATGAAGCTGCGGGTTCTGCAGCACGTGTGTGCCTCCACATGCGTACACCAGTGTGCCGCACCAGCACAGTGTTCAGAGAGAAAATAGGTGGAAATTAGTAGGTGAGGTAGGCGTACATGACGCTCTGCACGCCAACCTCCACCTGCTCTACCACCAAGACCCTGCTGGCCAAGATGCTGGGTTAGTATCTCGGAAAGGGGAGGCTGTCCCTCCCCTTCCTGACCCCACCATGGGAAGGGATCGTCAATCCGTGGGAGTTAACTCAGTTGGACAGGTAAGGCTGGGGTGGTGAGAGACAGTGGGTGTCAGTGGGGACAGGGCTGAAGGGAGCCCTGTCTGCCTCGGCCAGGAGGCAAAAAATGTATATGTAAAAAACTATACAGCCATTTGACTCACTAAAGGCTTTCCCTTTTGTGTGTGTGTGTGTGTGAATTTAGTGCTAGTGAAAGGTGCTGGATTGACTGCACTGGAACCTGAAATCCTCTGCTTATCCACATGACATGTACAGCATGGGTTATCACACTGCAACTTTCCCCACACTGCCCTGCCAGTATAACTTAAAGGTTGCAGTAACAAGCTGTGAATGAGCTTGGTACACCCAGCAGACCTGGGTTTGATTCCCACAACCTCCACTTGTATACTAAGTGACTCTGAGCAAGTCACTTAACCTCCCCAATGCCCCGGGTCACCCCTGAAAACAGGTACTTGTACCTAGTGAGCCTTACCTGGTTACCAAAGAATGACAGAATGAATCAATGATTCAAGTCAATCAATAAATGTGTCTCAACCCTGCTATGGGAGGATCACAATGTAGGTTAAAGGGTAGTTCAGACTCCATGCCCATTCAATCCTTTGCCTCTCATGTGAGACGGCCAACAAAGCTGCCAAGTAGTGCCAGTTGTGTTGGTGGTTTTGTGATGTGGACACCTGCTCACTGGGAACTGGACTGAGAACCCCCCACAACTCATTTCACAAAGAAACATAGAAGTTGACGGCAGATAAGGACCACAAGGCCCATCCAGTCTGCCCATTTCTTTTTCTACCTTATAAATGTGCCATCGGCCTTTGCTCTGTCAATGGCTTATCTATTCATACGCATCTGTATTGCTCCCTTATGCCTATGATTTCTGATTTGAGTAGCATGGTCGATGTTTTGTTTTTATAAATATATGTATGTTCATAACTTTTTCTTATGTTTAATTGACGTACTACGAATATGTGTCTATTTATCTGTACGGCACCCAGAGCCTCTGGGAATGGGCGTCTTTAAATAAATTTTTACCTTACCTTACCTATCCCAAGCCTGTCTGAAGCCCTGCACTGTACTCATATCCACCAATTCCTGAGGTAGGCCGCTCCATGCATCCACCACCCTTTCTGTGAAAAAGAACTTCCTCACATTACCCCTTAAATCGGCTTCCCTCTAATCTCATGCTGTTTTCTCTTGCCCTGCTATTTTTCTCATATTGAAACATGTTAGACTCTTTTACCTTGTTAATGCCCTAAAGGTGTTTGAATGTTTCGATCATATCACCTCTCTCCCTCCTTTGCTCTAGGGTATACATATTGAGCTCCGTTAATCTGTCCTCATATATGTTTTCTGATGCAGTTCCTGCACCATTTTGGTTACCCTTCTCTGGACTGCCTCAATTTGGTTAATGTCCTTGTGAAGGTGTGGCCTCCAGTACTGCACGCAGTACTCCAGATGGAGCCTAACCAGTGTCTTGTAAAGAGGGATTATTACACCTCCCTCTTCCGACTTGTGATACCTCTACTAATACACCCCAACACCCCCCTAGCCTTACCTACTACTTTAGTGGTCTGCTTGGATGATTTCAGGTCATCGGTGGTGATGATGATGCCCAAGTCTCCTTTTTCCTTTGTGACTGCCAGCAACTCCCCCCCCAGCCTATAGGTGGCTTCAGGGTTTCTCTTCCCTATGTGCATGATCTTGCACGTCTTTGCATTAAACCCCAGTTGCCACTCTTCCGACCATTTTGCCAGTTTATCCAGATCTCTTCTCATTCTGCCCACCCCATCTGGATCATCTACTCTGTTGCAGATCTTCGTGTCATCTACAAACAGACAAACCTTACCCTCCAGTCCATCTGCAATGTCACTGATGAAGATACTGAAGAGGACTGGACCCAGGACTGATCCCTGAGGTACCCCACTTGTGACTTGCATCTCTTCTGACTGTATACCATTTACAACCACTCTCTGTTTTCTGCCCATCAACCAGTTTGCCACCCAGCTGACCAACTTCTGACCCACCCCGAGCTTACCCAGCTTATTTATCAATCTTCTATGTGGAACAGTATCGAAAGCTTTGCTGAAGTCAAGGTAGGCGACATCAGCTGCCCCCTTGGTCCACCACTCTGGTTACCCAGTCAAAGAAATCTATGAGATTAGTTTGACAGGACCTTCCTTTGTAAACCCATGCTGTCTTGGATCCTGTGCTCCTATGGATTCCAGGTGTTGCACTATCCTTTCCTTAAGGTGCCTCCATAATCTTGCCCACTACTGAGGTAAGACTGACTGGTCTGTAGTTCCCCGCCTCCTTCCTGCTACCACTCTTGTGGAGCGGGATCACATGAGCCCTTCTCCAGTCTTCTGGGACCTTTCCTGTGCTCAGAGACTCACTAAACAGATCTGATAATGGCTCTGTTAGTTCCACCCTTAGCTCCATTAGTACCCTGGGATGTATACCATCAGGTCCCATTGCCTTGTCCACCCTGAGCTTATCGAGCTCTTGTAGGACCCTTTCTTTTGTGAAGGGACTAGTGCCCACTGAACAGCCATCAGGTGATGATGGCTTTCAGCCACTGTGCTGGATTTGAACCTGTGACCTAAAGGTGAAAGGTTTTCCATCCATACACTGTGATTCTGATTTCATATTGTTCATCTTTAGCACATGCAGGGGGACAGGATGGGGGTAAATAGGGCCAAGGAATGGGGTGGTAGGGTGGGAGACAGAACAGGGGAAAGGTGGCAGTTGTCTGGATCCATGGAGGGGCTTTGGATCATAAGGTAAAGGGGGGGTTCTAACAAACAACAGTGCCCTCAGTGTATTAGTTCAGGTATGCCAATGAATGACTGCTATGGAACCAGTGGGCCCTATTAGTTGTTATCTAGCATGAATAACATTTGCCAGCTTTTATTCTACAGTGTTCAAAATTCAAATGTACTTCAAGTTTGACTATGTAGATTGCTATGATCAAAAATCTGGTACAGCTTGCCATATTGGGTCTTAATTATAGATATTTTAAAATGGGCTACGGGCCCTAGAGTACGTTAGTGTTCACATTAAGAATCGGTAACATCTTCGGAGTTCTCATCAGGGACTGTTACAAGGACATTTAGGTTTCCAAACTTTCTGAGGTAGGTGTTTCTGGCTCCTCTAAGGTCACGCACTAATCTTTCCAGTTTTAAGACTTAGTGTGTCTGAGAGCCATTCCTGCTGTGTTGGGGCTCTTTTATCTAACCAAAGCTTTAGTATCGTTTTGTTGCCACTGCAGCTATGAGATTAACTGCATGGCTCCTGCTTACTACTACTTGCGGTTGGACTATGTTTCTCACTATGCATATTTCAGGGATAAACAGATCTTCCATCCTTGGTACTGAGTTCAGGGAATTCTTGATTGCATTTCAGAATGCAGCAATCGCTGGCCATACCCACATGGTGTGGAGGAGGGTACCCTCAGGATGACCACATCTGCAACAACTGGCTGTGGGTATTGGGTCCTTTTTATGCAGCTTTTTCATGGTGAAATAGAGGTTGTGCTCCTTCTAGAACTGCTGTGTTTTGTAGTCTGTTTGCAGTGTAGTGCTTCTAATGAAGGTTCTTATCTGGTCCCACTTCTTTGTGTTTAGGGCTGTGGACCACCAATAGCCCACCTCGGATGTGCTCCCATCGATTGGTTTCACTACAGAACTATACCATCCTGCAATTGTACAGCTATTTTGACAGTTTTGTAGAATCTCCGTTTCCCATTGTGAGGGTACGTAGGTCTTCTGCTGGGGACCTAACTTTGTAGTTTTTGCATTCTGCAGCTGCATTACTCTGTAGTAATCTGTAGCTCTAAGCTGATGTCCTTCTTGTAAGGTATTGAATTTTACAAACCTTGTGGTCTGATAACGTCTCTTACCAGCAAGATGCTTTTCACTCTCCATGTTGTAAAGTTCACAGTCTTATCTCCTATTGCTATGTTTGGGTGTAGCCAAAGAGGTTGTTCCCAACGTTTTTGAAGACAGGCAGAAGTCTTTTTCAGAAGTGGAGTAGTGAGAAGCTCATGGCCATTGGTGTATCTTGTAACGATGGGGTTAGGTAAGGCATGTGGCAGGGTGGAGATGTCTATATTTTTATTTCTACATAAGTTCACGGTTCAATCTGAAAACACTGTGGAGTTAGTTCCTTTGGTTCTTGCTTTCTGAGCCAGTTGGCTACTCTTGTCACATGGATAGAAGCATGATATACCTCCATGTCTGGAGCTTCAAGGCCGCTCATGGACTGTAGTCCAGCTAACTTCTTTTGTGTGCATCTGGGGCACTCGTTCAACCATATAAATTTGTAAATGAGTTGTTGTAGGTTTTTAAGTTGTGCTTGTGTTACTTTGGTTTGGATTATTGACAGTATGAATACAGCCCAGGGTAAAATGTAAATTTTTATGCTGGCTATTCACTGACCCATAGCCAGAGACAGATCTTATCATCTCTCCAAGTCTGGCTGTATGTGTTGGAGCAGGGATGTCCAATTTTCTGTGGTTGTTTCTTCTGCCAAAGTGAGAAGTGACAGTCCCAGGTATTTTTTTGTATTCCCATTTCATGCCCATTGAACTTATAATGTGTCTCATACAATTGGGATTTGGAGGCAGGATCTCAGTTTTGTCTCGGTTTAACTTGTATCCCAAGAGCTGAGCAAAGTTCCCTGTGAGATCTAAAAGGGCTGGTATGGAGGTGGCCACGTTAGTGACTGATACCAGAAAATCGTCCACTAAAGCTGTGGCGTTGCAGGTAACGCCTTGTACGTTGACCCCTTGTACAGTATCTTTCCATCTTTATCTATGGCTCTGAGGAATGGCTCTATGGCAATATTAAAAAAGGCAGGAGACATGGGGCACCTTTGAATTGTGCCTCTGGATAGATTAAGTTCCTGTGATATTAGTTTATTAGCACACACACAGGCTTTGGGAGCTGTGTATAGGAGCTGGATCACCTGTATCAGGTCCAAAGGAATGCTGAATACTTTTCAGGACATTAAAGAGGTGGGGCTGGCCGGCCCGCCAGTGCAGAGGCGGGGTGACTGTCTGTGACGCTCACGCCCTGGGTTCAAGAACGGACTCTGGACGTCGGAGGGCCGGCTGGGGGAGAACGACCGAGCATCCTAAGGATAGCTCTTCTTCTCTAAGGTGAAAGCAGGATAGTGCATCCGGTGCTTGCTGACCTCTGGCGGTGGCAAGGAGATCAGCTGCAGCCAGCACCGTCACATTTCAGGGGGCTGGGACAGACGTCGGCATTGCCTATGACGTCATTCAATGTCCCGTCCCCTTGAGGAGTATAGCATACAAAAATGGTCCACCGACTGGATGACGTTGGCCTGGACCTTGCTGCGCACCCCTCAGTACCACAGGGAAGCCGGCAGACCCACCGGGGTAAGCCAGGGTGTCAGGATCCTCCTTACTCCACCCGGTATCAGAGTAGCAGTTCCACCGAGAAAACGGTGGCCCTGCCCCGGGAGGGAAGCCAGGGTGACTGGGCAGAGGGAGAGTTGGTGGGGGTGCTTGGTGGTGCAGCAGTGGGGTGGGGGAGACGACTGAGCCCCCCCCCAAAAAAAAAAAGAAGTTGGGCCATTCCAACTGATCAAAGACTTTCTCCGCACGGAGGGTAATGAGGGTCACCAGTTTTTTGAGCTGTGATGCTTCCTATGTGATGCAAGTCATTCTCAAGTTGCCAGAGATGGGCAACCCTGCAGGAGGCCCATCTGGTGGTCTCCTATAATGAGGGGTAGCACCAGGTTTATTCTTGTTGTAAGGATTTTGGCATAAATTTTTGTGTCTAGACTCAGCAGGGTGATAGGTCTATAGCTGGTATACTGTGTACTGTGTTTTTCAAGTTTTAGTATGAGGCAGAGATTAGTCCTGTCATCATGGATTTTGGAAGTTCATCCCTTTCCAGAGTCTCATTGTAGACCTCCGTGAGTACCGGGACCAGTGCGTCAAGGAATTCAATTTAGAAATCCCGGGGAGTACCTGTTGGGGCCCAGGGGGCTTACCTTTCAGGTATACTTTATTGCTTGGTCACGTCTGCTTTGCTTATTGGTGCTTGTAGGGTTCATGGAGTTCCTATGGTATAGGAGGGAAGATTCAGGTCTTTGAGGAAATTATTAAGCCCCATTAGTTATGGTTGTGGGTCAGCTTCCATTGTGTACAGAGTTTGATAACTGTTATTGAACACATGATTTCTTGTGGGTCAGTGCTCATGGTATCCCTGTCTACTTGTCGTATACCTAAACTCCCATTTTTTTCTTGGGCTTGTTTCAACCTGTAAGCCAAAATTTCAGTTCCTTTGGGGCTACTAGTGTTGAGTTTTGCTTTTCTAAAGGTAAACTCTGCAGTCTCTTATTTGTTAACTGGATGACATGTACTGCAGCCATATCCAAGAGCAGGGTCATTCTCGATGCCCTGCAGGGGGCAGACCTTAGACAGCTAGTGTTGGAACCCACTCGGGGGGGAGCAATACTAGACCTGGTACTCTCAAATGGAGAGAGGATCACAAATTTAGAAGTCAGTAGGCATCTGGGAACAAGTGACTATTGCACAGTGTGCTTCACAATAAGCACAACCATGGAGACAAGCCATACAAAAACAAGGATACTGGACTTTAGAAGGGCTGACTTTGGCAAAATGGGTAAATACCTGAGGAATGCACTAGCAAATGGCCAAAAACAAGGGGTGGAAGAACAATGGAGAAAAATCAAAACTGCTATCATAGAGGCAACAAGCCTTTGTGTGAAACAAATAAAGAAAACAAAGCGGAGTAAAAACCCACTATGGTTCTCAAAAGAGGTGGCTGGGAAGGTTAAGGAGAAAAAGGCTGCATTCAAAAAGTATAAGGAATCACAGAAGGAGCACGACAGGGAACTGTATCAATTAAAGCAGAAAGAAGTGTGGAAGGCAGTCAGAATAGCAAAGGCCCAAACCAAGGGAAAAAATAGCCAGCTCAGTTAAGAAGGGGGATAAAACCTTTTATAGGTACATTAGGGAGCATAGAAAGGTTAAGGGAGGAATAGTGAAGATTAATAAAGGAGAGGGGAGGTGGGCAGAGGGAGACAGTGAAAAGGCAGAGATACTGAATGTATACTTTTGCTCAGTATTCACAAAAGAAGATAAGGAGGAGGAGTTACCTAAACCAGACAATAGAAGCACTCTGGGTAGGGGGTTTGACACCAGTCCATTTACAGAAGAAAGAGTCCTGAAAGAACTCCTAAAAGTCAAGGTGGACAAAGCAATGGGGCCTGACGGGATTCACCCCAGAATCCTAAAAGAACTAAGGGAGGACCTAGTGACACCACTGACCACACTTTTTAACCAATCGTGGGAGGATAGAGTGGTACCTGAGGGCTGAAGGAGGGCAGATGTGATTCCCCTTCACAAAAGTGGGAGCAAGGCAGAAGCAGGAAACTAAAGACCTGTAAGTTTGACCTCAGTGGTAGGGAAAATGATGGAATCACTTCTGAAAGAAAAAAAACTGTTGAGTACCTACAGGCCAGCGGGGCACAGGACCCAAAGCAGCATGGATTTATAGCAGGAAGGTCATGTCAGACGAATCTAATTGATTTCTTTGACTGGGTGACCAAAGAAATAGACCAGGGAGGAACTGTGGATATGGCATACCTAGACTTTAGCAAGGCATTTGACACAGTTCCGCACAAAAGACTAGTAATCAAGTTAGCCAGCCTGGGAGTGGGTTCCAGGGTGGTAGCCTAGGTAGCAAACTGGCTGCACAACAGGACACAGAAGGTAATAGTGAATGGAACACATTCCGAAGAAAGGGGGTTACTAGTGGAGTACCTCAGGGCTCAGTACTGGGTCCAGTCCTCTTTAACATCTTTATAGGTGACATTGCAGAGGGTCTGGAGGGAAAGGTATGCCTCTTTGCAGATGACACAAAGATCTGTAACAGAGTTGATACACAAGGGGGGGGTAGAAAGGATGAGAAGGGCTTGGCAAGGTTGGAGGAATGGTCAGATATATGGCAACTTAGATTCAATGCAAAGAAGTACAAAGTAATGCACCTGGGAAACAAAAACCCAGGAGGAGAAAAGTACACAATAGCAGGGGAGGTACTAACAACAACAAAAATGGAAAGGGACTTGGGGGTAGTCATATCAGATGACCTAAAGGTGGGTAAGCAATGTGAGAAGTCAGTAAGGACAGCCACGGGGATACTGGGATGCATAGGAAGGGGCATCACAAGTAGAAAAAGGGAAGTGGTTATTCCTCTGTACAGACAGTTGATGAGGCCCCATCTGGAATACTGTGTGCAGTTTTGGAGACCTCATCTACGCAAGGACATAGACAGGATGGAAGCAGTCCAGAGGAGGGCAACTAAAATGGTGCAGGGTCTGCATCAGAAACCATATGAAGAGAGACTGAGAGAGCTTAATATGTATACCCTTGATGAAAGGAGGGACGGGGGGACATGATAGAAACTTTCAAGTACCTCAAAGGAATCAACAAAGTCCAGGAGGGTAGCATCTTTCAGAAAAAGACGACTCAGGGGTAATGTGAGGACATTTTTTTCACAGAGAGAGTGATGGATGCATGGAACCGTCTTCCTGGGGAGGTTGTTGGGTCTAAAACAGTGGGGGAATTCAAACATGCATGGGACAGACATAAGGCAATTGTAGTGGGGGGTTGCAGGGAGTAGGCTGTTGGTTAACTAGAATCTGCAGCTTATCCAACAGGAAGGGAAATAGGCAGACTGGGTGGGTCAACTTGTCCTTATCTGCTGTCAAAGTCTATGTTTCTATTGTATTTTTGTTTTGCGTTCCCCCATTCTTTCCAAGTGGATTCTGATTTGTCTGTGGTCAGGGCTGTTTTAGCTCCTTAACTTTTAACCACAAGGCTTCTGTTCATTTCCTTTGCTCCTTTCTGAGGTGGGTGCACATCGAGATTAGTTGTCCCCCTAGGGTGCATTTAAGTGCTTCCCAGGTAACTGCCAGGCGGTCTCTTTGGGATAATTTTTCTTCAAAAATGATTGGATACTCTCTCTTGTCCTTAACTTTATCTTTCAGAATGGAACGACTGAATCTTCAGAGTGGAGAGTATGGTTCTTTATTTTTTATAATTAAGGACAGCTTGACTGGAGCATGGTCCAAAATAGTTATGAGGAGGTTAATTAAATCTATTAAGTCTGGTATAGCTGCTTGGGATAGTACTCAATAGTAAATTTGTGAAGACATCATATGACATGGCAATCTAAAGATACAGCCCAGTTTGTCATGGTTTAACAGGTGTCATGTGTCTACCAAGTTGTGTTCTTCCACTGCAAGCAGCTGAGCTCTGTTCCTTAGGGATGGGGAAATCGTACCCGTGCTACCTCAATGTCTATACCTTATAGGATAGCCCCCCAAGCCCAGTGCCACCGCCCTGTTCTTTCCAGTTGATCTCTCCCTAGAAGCCCTGGCACTATCCATTTAAAAGGGGTGCATCCACCTTATTATTATTATTAGTAGTAGTAGTAGTAGTAGTAGTAGTAGTAGCAGTTTTATTTATTTTTGGTGCCTTTTCCCAGAGGCCCAGGGCACCACTACAAAGTAATATATCAGCATAATCAAATACTAACTGGCCTACATAAGCATGATGATAAAATTCTACTATCACAAATAGATTGACCAACTAAGAGCAGTTAAAATCCACAGTGGAGGCAAACAGGTAAGTTTTTTTTGGCTATTATTTTTTTTTTGCTCCTCCCACCTGATCATCTCTCCCATATTCCCCACATCTCAGAGGGATTCCATCCACCGGCCGTCACTGCCATGCTTTCCAGCTGCCCCCTGAAACTCCTGCGGCTTACCCTTCCCCCACAGCGGGAGTGGCGGGGAGCCCCCATCTTCCCACCCAGTATGGATCCAGTCCGGGAGCAGCGGAGCAAGCGAACATGCGGACGGCCATCAAGCCGCAATCAGGGTGCCTTCCATTTATTTCTTTTTAGCCCTGGATCTGGAGACGTGCAATGATGCCAGGCGGAGGGGAGCGTGTACGTGCTCCCTCCAGGCGTCTGTCCCAGCTCCTCCCCAGTATGGCTGCATGTGTCCTGTCCCCCAGCCTCTGCCAGGGGCGAACGGGTACTGACAGTTGTGGACCCCCCCCCCCCAGAGAAGGAGAGCAGTCCGTCAGACGCTCAATCCTTCTCCTCCCTCCAACCTCGCAACCCATGCTCGTTCCTGAACATGTGTCACAGCATAGCGGAAGCAAGGCGACCAGTGCCTCAGCCCTCAGCACCACCGGGCTGGTTGAATAGGTAGGTTTTAAGACCTTTTTTGAATGCTTCGATCAAGGGGGCCTCCCTCAGAGTCCTCAGTAGGGAATTCCATATTACTAGTCCTGCCACACCAAAGGCTCTGTCCCCAAATGTTTTTAAATCGGGTCTTGGGAACCAGCAAGCAACCATCATTGGAAGAATGGACAGAGTAAGCGGGACAGTACGGATGCAGGAGATCACCCAGGTAGCCTGGACCCAGCCTGTGCAGGGCTTTATAGGTTAACAACCCAATCGTGTAGGAGATGCGCCACTTGAAAGGCAGCCATTGCAGTTTCTGCAGCACTGGAGTAATGTAACTCGACCAAGGAAGGCCTGTCAGTCTCGCAGCTGCATTTTGCACCAGTTGCAGGCATCGCACTGCACCTCCACTGACCCCAAGGTAGACAGCATTGCAGTAGTCAAGAAGAGACCTCATGAAAGCATGCACCAGTGAAGGCAGGTCCTCATGGGGGACAAGGAAACAGATCTGGCTAATATTTTTAAGATGGTAGAAACCACTCTGGATGACCGCCAACACCGGAGCCTCAAATGTCAGCCATTTATCCAGAATGATGTCTAGACTCCTGTTGGACAGTGTCAAGACAAGAGGTATCGAGGTGAAGGTTCGATCGTCTCTTTGACACCATCAGTCCCCCTTTCCTACATGGGTCAAGCACCAGTACTTTAGTCTTAGCCAGCTTGAGGACATCCAGCCCTGGATCTCGGCCAGCCATTTGTTCAGCACATCCACCGCCCCTGGTCCTGGGTTACAAAGGACACACAGAGTCGAGTATCATCTGTATAGCAGTGAAACCCAACTCCATAATGCCTGATGATCTTGCCCAGGGATAGCACATACACCGAACACAACATGGGCGAAAGGACCGATTCCTGGGGTAGCCCACAGAGCAGGTCCCTTGGCGCAATGAGAAATTACCCATTACCACCTTTTGAGACCTTCCTTGAAGGAAGGATTTAAACCAGCTAAAAACTGTGCCGGGGAGTCACATGTATTCCCCCCAGAGATGGTCCAAAAGCAACCCATGGTCAACGGTGTCAAATGCAGAGGAGAGATCTAGGAGAACGTGACTTGATCTCTCTCCCCTATCCCTCGCCATGAGCAGATCACTGTGCACCCTGACCAAAGCAGTCTCAGTGCTGAACCTTAACCGAAACCTGACTGGAAAGGCTCATAAATATCGAAGGTCTCCAGGTGAGTCTCAAGCTGCAATGCTACCACCTTCTTGATAACCTTACTTAGAAATGGCAGGTTAGAGACAGGTCTATAATTCGCTAGCACATCCAGGTCCAAAGTCATTTTTTTCAAAAGGAGTCTCCCTAGTGTGTGGTTTAGTTCAGCCAGAAAGACGCCCTCCGACAAGGAATATCCAACAATCCCAACGAATACTGGATCCAACTGCTCCGCACAGCCCACTAAGAGCCGTGTTGGGCCTGGGTCCAGTTCACAGTAGGTAGGTCGCTATGATGACCTCCTCAGTCGTCACTGGCCGAAACTCACTCCATGACCACTGACAGCAGGTTTGACATCCCGTCGCCCCATTGATGGACATTAACTGTCCAGAAGAGGAGATCTCAGCCCCTAATGGAGGACACCCTGTCTGAGAAAAAATGAGGAAACTGTTCACATTTTACAAATGATACAGTTTTCATGGGCTCCAGACAGGCCAGGTGTAAAAGCCTGTCTACAACCCAAAAAAGCCGAGCTGGTCGATTCCTCCTGTCCACAATCTCTCTGGACAGGAATTCTGCCTTCTTACGAGAGACTGTCCTTTGATACTCACCATAGTGAGTATTCAAAGACAGTTTGTCCTCCTGAGCCCTGGACCTCTTCCAACACTGTTCTAAACTCCATCCCATAGCCTTCATTGACCTTAGCTCACCATCAAACCATGACGAGCCATGACGCAAAAGCAACAGATGGAAACGGACTGGAGTGATCAGGTTGAAGGCTGTAGTGATGGCCCTACTGTAGGCTGCCACTGCTTCCACCATATCCGCAGCACAGGCTGCCCATATACCGAAGTCATTATACGTGACAGGGTTTCTGACTGCGCAAGAATCGTAGAGTGCAGGTTTGGTCTTTCTGGGTAGCAAGACTCGTTTGGTGCATATGTGCTCTTCTGAGGATCTCCAATTCTAGTCCATTCTTTGGGGTTGTCTGCAGTCAGGTAGGGTAGAATCTGGCAGAGGCTGTTATGTTTGAGCCTAATCAATGGTGTGTTTCCTGAGGGGACCAAATGCAAAGGCTCGATGTTATTTTTGAGAGATCTGCACTTCTTATACTTTGCAGGGTCAGTGTCTTATTATGGTCCTTTAGGGTCTGCTCCTGGCTTGGAGAGTTTTTTTTTGTTTGTTTTTTTAGGTCTGGGCTCCCCCGGTCCTCCACTCAGAGGTCAGCCCTACCCTGCCTGCTGTCCCATGCCCAGACTTGCCCCCCCCCGGGCGGGCTCCCCCTCTAACGGACACTGTTAGCAAGCCCTGGCTTATCCCCCCAGGTTGGGCCATGGGAGCAGGACCCACACCGGTGGACATTGGTGGCAGTGGAGACGGAGGAAGAGCAGTACGTCATGCCCCAGGAGTCGGCTTTTTCAGGCATGCTGGTTCCCTTGGGGTGGGGACGTGCCATGACATTCAGCGTTTGCCCTGCCTAAGTAACGGCGCTGGCCACAGCAGTACACTCAGCCCCCGCCAGGGGTCCATGAAGCGCCAGGCAGTCTTCCCCCCTCCCCCCGGAGAATGAGAGCAGTCCTCGGGATGCTCAATTTGACTCCCCCCAGCTGGCCCTCCAACTCCCGAGTCCATCACCGAACCCAGCATATCGGCACCACAAGCAGATGCCTTGCTGCTGTGTTGGCAGGCCAGCTCTTGGAGGGGTTTCTTAACTGGGACTATCCCAGGAAATTCCTTTGAGAGTTCCTTGTTGGTTTGTTCAGGAGTTGTGTAGATCACTGTTCCTGCTTTTAACCATAATTTTGGCAGGTGGGGTTATTGCGTGTGGAACATGGCGTTCACTTTAAGTAGGTCTGCTTTAACATCTGCAAATGCTAACAGCTTACTGCGTATCTCCTTGCTCACATCACTGAGCATTTAGGCATAGAGTTGTGGGCCTATTTCTGCAAAGGTACTTTATTTTGATAATGTGTGAACCATGCAGTCATGACTCTGGGCCTGTCACTTGGCCCTGCTGTGTTCAACTGCCCCCTTGATGAGCCCGTTCAAGCAAAAAGGTGGTGGAATTGGGGCGCAAAGTGTCTGTAAACAGGTTCTGTATAAATTTAATGAAGTCCCCACCTTCAGATATCTCTGGTATTCCAAATAAGATCACGTTATTTCTCCTGTTGTAGTTCTTGGCATACTCCATTTTTTCTTGAGATGCTTCAGTTTTCTCCTGTGTGCCACTCTTTCTTGTCCCAGCCTTTCAGCCATGTCCTCTAGGCTGGAGAGCCTGGCTTCTGCATCCTCCATATGCTGCTTGGTTGTCTGGACTTCTTCATTTAGTTTTTTAAGATCCACTAGAGCTCAATGGACTGTTGCCGTAAGGTCTCTCATCTTGGTGAGTAGCAACTTGAGGGCGCCTAGTGACTTGGCCGCCGTGGCACTATGCTTTCCTGGCTCTGGGTCCCGACTTTGTGTTTTATAGGGGGATTAGCAGAAGGTGGCAGCACTAATACTGGGAAATCCTCATGGGATAGCATGCCTGAGGTTTTCGCTAACATGTACCACTGTTTCTTTCCCAACAGTATAAGTTTATTTTTCTTACGTTCATTTAACTTAGGGAGTCGGGCTGGATTGGAGCTCTTAAGGTGAGTCTTCCCACACCGTGCTCATAACTGGAAGTCCCCTCAAACACAGATTTTAAGATTTGGCTCAAAAAAATGGTCATTTTTGAAAATAGAAAATCAATGGCCTTACTGTATTTCAACAGCGTTGTATGTTCTTCCAGAAATAC
Source organism: Neoceratodus forsteri (assembly GCA_016271365.2). Lineage (NCBI taxonomy): Eukaryota > Metazoa > Chordata > Ceratodontiformes > Ceratodontidae > Neoceratodus > Neoceratodus forsteri. The sequence continues at coordinate 1,054,221,058 of CM028130.1, read as the reverse complement.
TATCAAGTCAGTTACAGTAATTCACAACAGAACACATTTTTTGTTAACCTTTCAGTTGCCTTTCCACTGTTCTGACCTCAAAGTGTCCTCAGTTATGACATCAGAGTCTTCTCCAAGACAACAGACTGTGACATCACAAGCATGGTGACTGCGAGGTCAGTTGTAGGGAACATGACACTTTTGAAACACAAAAGAGTTCATATAAGCTAGCTCAGTCCATACTCCCATGCCCAGGTCAATGGGGCACACAGTGCACTGCCATTCCCCCCCCCAACCATGCATAAAAATGCAGGATCTGGTGGCAGGTAGGCTGGCAGAATTTCTGTGTGGCCTGAATGTAAGCGCATCCATCACTCATACAGCAGCTGGGATTTTGTCCCTGCATTTTTGTCCTCCATCACCCTGTGGCATGCACCTAACTGATGGGCCTGGCCGGCATACAGCTTCTGCTATGACTGGAAGACAAATCTTCTGGGGCTCCACTGCAGGGGGCAGTGATGTTATGAAGGTATGGTGCCGACCTTCCTGAGCATGACTGCGCTCCAGCAGCACTCCTCAATCTCTGGCCACCAATTTGCCAGCGTCACAACCTCACTCCCAGATCCGGGTCGCCAGCATGGTAGTCACTCAGCCACTGGGCAGCCCTATATGAAATATTTAAAGGGAACATAAACATTTTTTAATATTTGTAAATTTGGGCATGTAGGAAATCTGTTTTACCATCCCAGTGTACTGTTTTGAAATAGTACTATTTTGTATGTTAACACTACCGTGGAGACCACTCTTATACTTGTAAGAGTGGTCTCATGTGCATTCTTAGGGTATGAGAACTGCAAACCAAAGGTAGTGGGATGTGTAGACTCTGTTGGTCCGGTGTTTGCCTTAATTGTCCGGTGTTCTTTGTCCGGGAAGGGGGGGTCTTCCTCGATGCCCTGAAGAAGGCATTGGTGAGACCCCTTCTGAAGAAAACATCTTTAGACCCTAACATAAAAGGTAAATTACCATCCCATCTCCAATCTTCCATTCTTGGGTAAGATTGTAGAGAAGGTTGTGGCGCTTCAGCTTGAGGAACACCTCGTGGCCCATGATCTATACGAGCCTCTCCAGTCTGGGTTTCGTGCGAGGCACAGCACAGAAACTGCATTAGTTCGGATGCATAATGACCTCCTTAGGGTGAGAGATCGAGGAGAGGGGACAATTCTCGTTCTCCTTGATCTCTCCTCAGCATTTGACACAGTGGACCGTCATGTATTACTCGACCATCTGAGGGAATTCTGAAGACTTGCCGGCACCATCATCTGCTGGTTTGAGTCTTTTCTCACCAGTACGAGGCAAAGGGTAGTGATGGGGAATTTCTCCTCCTCCCCAGCCTCCTGTCATGCAGAGTACCCCAGAGTTCGGTCCTGTTGCCAGTGTTGTTCGCCATGTACATGATGCCCCTGGGAGAGCTCATCAGGAAGTACAGCTTGGCTTTTCATTGCAATGCTGATGATACCCAGCCATATCTTTCTTTTGCCCCAGGACATCCAACGCAGTGGATGTGCTAAACACCTGCCTTGCCAAGATCAACTGGATGGCCTCCAGTACTGATAGTGGAGTCGAACAGAGGGCGTGATAGGATGGCCTCTGGTGCAGAGATGGGGCTTTTTCTTGGATCTGTACCACTAAAGGCCTCCTCTAGGGTGCACGATCTGGGCATTATTCTTGACAGCGGACTGACGCTTTAATCCCAGGTATCATCCATTATCCACACCAGCTTTTATCATCTGAGGAATATCACCAGGATAAAGCCCCTAGTCCCGCCCCTGAACCTCCCCACCATGCTGCATGCCTTTGTGATGTCTAGGCTTGACTACTGCAATGCACTCTATCTCGGGGTCTCTGGAGGTACCTTCTGCTGGCTGCAGCTGGTGCAGAATGCAGCTGCCAGGCTGCTGACAGGGCAGTCTAAAGTACTGTCACATCACCCCGGTGCTGCGAGAATTGCACTGGCTGCTGGTCAGATGGAGAATCCTCTTTAAGGTGGGCTTGTTCACCTTTAAGGTCCTACACGGCCTGGGCCCTGGCTATCTGAAGGACCTTCTTACACCTGCTGTCTCGGTTTGCTCCGCCCTACTCCTTCTTTAGGAGCCCCCTCACGATTCCCAAGATGAGGTTAAAAACTGCCGGCGACAGAGCCTTTAGTGTTGCTGGCCCTGTCCTATGGAATTTGTTACCTCCAGCTGTTAGAGAGGCCCCTTCAATAGAGGTATTCAAATCCCCTCTCAAGGCCTTTCTGTATAAATCAGGCCTTCCTGGACTACGTCTTATAATCTTGCCCTGGCCTGACTTATGTGATTTCATTCTGTCCCAGGCTATTTATTTAGTTATTTTCAGTTACTTTAAGATTTATTTATTTTATTATTGTGTGATTTAGTTTAGCTATATTTATTATAATGTTTATTACATTATTGTTTTTTTTCCTTTACAATTGTTTGTTTTTTGTACAGCGCCCAAAGCCTCCAGGATGGGTATCTTTTAAATAAAATTTCCCTGGTCTATATTATTGATCAAGCTCAATCACGAATATATTATTATTTTTTTTAAACTGTCTCGGAATGTGCCCGTTTCCAGGGCATCTGCGTGTGAGACACTCTTCAAGGTATAAGTGTCTCATGCGCAGAGGAAATGAGTGCTTCAATTAGTCAGGAGCACTCCCTCAATCTGTAATTTCATTATTTAGGGCTTCATATTAATGCAGCCTTTTTATTCATTCGGGGTGGACATACAGAGCTATACAAACAATCTTGTTTACAGATGTGACCTGTGGGTGTGGGATGGGGCAAACAAGTCAGCAGAAAACAAAAGTAACAACATAATGCAGCACATAAAGTAAAATAAAAATACAATATACAGAAAATATAGACAACAATCATCAGGTAAGTTCAACAACTAGTAAGCTATAGCCCGGTACCATAAGATTGATGTAAAAGGACATATATAACTTGGCAACACCAACTATAATATGCAGTCTACCAAACCACAACCAAGCAAGCATAGCAAAGGAATCAGGCAGCAACAGTAGAATGAATTATGTGAAGACACCAAAAATTCCAAATACACAGAAATATCAGGACCACTCAGATAGGGTGGACTAGGCAAAACACAAAAATATACCCAGATCACTATACTATATAGACAACTAACTAGCTATATATAAAGGCTAAAAAGAGACTTACAACTGTACTTTAGTAATAATTTGGGGGTGGTGGGGGGAGGCGTGACCTAGAAAAAAGGAAGTCTAAATTAAACAACTTGGGGGGGGCTTCAACCAGAACGGAGGAAGCCTGAAATAATTGGGGTGATGCAGGCTTCAGCCAGATGGGAGGACACCTGAATTAAAGAATTGGTGAGGATGCAGCAGAGGACGAAGCATTCACCTAGCTAGGGAGGAGGCCAAAATTACACAAATGGGTTGATGTGGGCTTTATCCAAATAGGGAGGAAGCCTATAATTAAACAATAGGGGGGATGCAGCTTCCCCCAGATAGGTAGGATGCCTAAACAAACAAAAGGGAATGGGGGCTGTGCCAGATAACTATAAGTAGGTGGGGAGGTGGCAGCACACAATGCAACAGGTCCCCACGACTCAGTAGCAGCTCAAGCAGGAGGCATATTTACCCACTACAAATAAAAATATATTAAAAGCCTTAAGGCAACAGACTAAACACAGCACATGGAAGGAACAAAGCTAGAGCCTAAATACAGATACCTAACTGAAGTAGTACTTTAAAGGCACCAGGCATTAGTACATTAAAGGCAGCAGGAAAAAAACTATACCACACGTGCACTTTCAGCTTGCTGGGTGGAAGCTGGGTAGAGTCCCCTGGCGTCCTGGTGTCTCCCCTCGAGGACTCCCACTCCTGCTGTGCCACTCACGCAGGAACTACTCATGCAGGACCGCTAAAGTGAGTGGCCTAGAAATAAAGCAAAAGCACCGCCCCTGAAGTGAGCACTCACAATGCTGACTGAGGCACAACAGTTCTATAGCAGCTCCTGCTGCTACTCGCGTCAGTAACTTGCCAACTGCAAGGGGGAGCCAAGGAACAAAGCAGACTCATGAACCCCACGTAAAAATGGCAAGCTGATCCACAATCCATTTGTTCCAGTAGCCGCCATATGATGTCAGAACCATCCATTGCTGAACCCGACCCAAAATGGCCACCGAGAATGAGTTTTTAAAGGTCCCATTCAACTGCTGGAGAAGATTTTCCCCACGAACATTCATTTTTTTTAATTACTTAGCAGTTTCAGAACCCAGTGACAGCAGTTGAGCTGAAGACTACAATGAAATGAAACACAGTTACATAAGCTCAGCTGATGTCACTGCGTTTCACTTCACTGTAGTCATCAGCTGAGCTAATGTAACTATCTTCCACGTCATTGTAGTCTTCAGCTCAATTGATGTCACTGGGTTCTGGAACTGCTAGGTAGTTAAAAAAAAATGAATGCTGGGTGAGAAAAAGACTGGGGCCCAAAACAAGGAAAAAATGGGGTGAACAGACGTCACACATTTACAATTATATTTGAAAGGTAAACAACAAGGTTTATATTCCATTTAAAAACTAATGCTGGGATAAAGTGCACAAACCTAGAAATTTATAAAGTTACACACAACTGTTACTAACATAATGTTTATAAAAACTGTTCATTTTGTAGAAAAACATTCTTTCTGTAGAAAACACTTGTGCGTCACATCCGAGTCACTGCTGCAGGCCAGCAGGAGGCTGAGGCTCAGCCCACTTGAACAGTTTCATCCACCAAGGGAGAGTGTCAGGCTACCCTGATCTATCTCTTCCCCGGTGCTCTGGGGGGATAGAGTACTTGTGACACCTTGAGCAATGGGAGGCTGTGGTTCTGTCCGCCTGCACACTTTCAGCCTCCAGTGGAGAGTGTCTGGGTGGCTCTCCTGACTGGTTTCTCCACTGGCAGGGAGCAGAGAACTTGCGATGCCGTGAGGAATGGCACTGTATGTGCTGACTCCATGTCAATACACAACTATGTGAACACGCTCAGGGCCTTTATTACAGGCATCCCGGGAGCAGGGACAGAAACAGCAGAGTAAACCATGCTGTCAACAGATGATGGCCTCTGGCACTCTCAGGCCCCACATCTTGTCAAGGTACGCTATGTAAAGCAGCACTTTACCAGGAGGCAGACATATTCAGTTACTTATTTACCTCATTAGTATATTGTGACTTCATCACAACTGATCAATCCAACAAGGAGGTAAGTGGTCCCACTGTATCTCTTGTGATGTAACAGACCGGGAAGTCACAGTGCTATGGGGGGATTAGCACTTGAATGTTGGTCTCCAGATAGAGTACATTACAGCACCTTATGCTTTGCGGTGCAAAATGTAACTGACAAAATGTGACAGAGTTGAATAAGACTCTATCCCATTTGTTACGCAGAAAGAGTTAAAAGCAAGGATCTGTTCTATCCTCCCCTTTACTGTCTCTTGTCTGATTGCGCAATCAAATTTTCTTGTGAGACCTAGAAACTGATCACTCTGATGGTCTTGCGATTCTCTGCCTCCGGCTATCTCTCTGCCTTCCCTTGCTGTTTCTGTCTTTTCTTCCTCCTTGCTTGTCTGTGGTTGTAAAAATATATGTGACTCTCTATGCGAAACTGGGATTCCTTTGTTTGTCAATGTATGTATTACTGAAATGATTGCAAAAAGCTATTTGGAACTCATGGGGTAACCTTGAGATGAGCTTACAGGAGATTAGTTCTGGGACACCATATTCTATTTTGTAATAAAATGCTACTTGCAAATTTTATAACTGCTCCTGGTTTCCTATGCTTCCTGACATGTGCTTCGACAACACAAAAAGATAAAGTAATTCAGAAATAGAAAGTGATAACTTATTTTTCCCCTCAGCAATTTTTTTCTGTTTACAGGCTAGATACCTTAACAATGGCAGTGCACATGCAGCATTATTCTAATGAAAAGGAAAACTCCCCAGCCAGACCCTCACCAGCTGGGACACGATGCTTTGGGCAGGGCTCTTTCTCAGCCTGTATGCCTAAGCTCCAGCACACCAGGTCCACTTCCAAACCTGGGTGCTGAAAGGGACAACTGTGTAAAGTGCTGTGAGCCGGAGCACGCAAGCAGCAGAGTTTAAGAGTTCCTTTGTTGAACATTATATCTGGAGCAGAGTTTTGGTAAAACTTTTCATTCCATCAGATAGAGGAAGGTTGGAAGGATAAGATGGGGAATCCATGCAAGGATCGTTCGGGGGCAACAGGTGGAAAAACCTCCAGTACAATTTAGCATCCCAGGGCAGGTCAGGAGATACAGGCCTCCTCTCAGCCGGATTCAGAAGAGACTATGGCTATGATTGGGATTAAACAACAGCGGATAGGAACCTCGGTTGCTGACTTAAATAATAAAATAGACTCGTTTGGCACTAGAGTTAACGCTATGGAGCAAACAGTTGAAAACTTACAGTCGGAAATGATCGATGTTAAACAGAGCTCCGACTCTACGTCTGCGGCCACTACATGGATTGTTAAAGAGAACACTCACCTAAAGGCCCGTTTGGAGTCACTGGAAAATCAGGCCCATTCCGTCTAATGTGCAGATCCTTGGGTTACCCGAGGGAATAGAGGGAGATCACCTGCTAATGTTTCTGCAGGACTGGATGGGAGAAAAGCTGGTACTTGAAGGGCAAAATGTTCAATTTGGGCTGCAGAAGGCCTATAGAATTACACCACGGGGGCTATGGAGATGACTCAGACACTCCACACACCTTACTGCTGGTAACTGATGGCATTGGGACATGGGATAAGATCCTCCGCCTGGCAAGACAAGTGGGTCAGTTAACACAGGATGATCGATCCGTTTTTGTGTTCCCGGATCTAAGCTATGCGACTCGTATGAGGAGGAAGAAATCTGATGGAGTACGGAAGAAATTGTGGGAGGCTGCGATCTGCCATGCGGTGATGTTTCCAGCGAGACTTAGAGTGGTTTACAATGGCAAAGTCTGGATGTTTTCCGACCCGATGGAGGCGGGTAAATGGGCGACTCGTTTTGTCTGCAAACGACGGAATCCTTCTCGAGGAGAGGAAGAAGAATCAGAGGACAGTGAGTTTGCAGAGACTGAAGGGGACTGAGCCAACAATAATTAAGTTTTTTCCTCTGTTTTATCTATTTACCTGTTAGATAGCAGTAGACTGCCGGGAAAATATTAAAGGCTTAAGGGAACATGCTGATAGAAACATTTTTTTTGTTTATTTGAATAGTTCCCTTAATATAATATAACAGGCAGAGCGTTTTATCTGTTATATAACTTTGAAAAGCTTAAACTAAACAAATATTTCCTCTTAGTATAATTATATAGATCCCATCTAGAGTAGCTGTGGGTTTAAGATGGGAAATATAGTTTGCTAGACAAATAAGCTGAATTGGGATTCTACCTGTTTTTCTACCTCTTTAACTTAAATATAACCCATGAAGATTTGAAAATGGGAAAGTTTTAGTTTTGTTTTTTTTTTGTTTTGTTTTTTTTCTCTGCCGCTTGTATGGAATTGCTACAGCAATTAACTTTTAGATTATATGGTGTGATGCCATTAGTCCCACAGGGGACGTGATCAGTTGGAATTTTATTATGGACTTTAGAATTTGAATTAATCACACTGCTCTTGGACTCAGTTACAGCTTTAAACTTTATATGTTTATTGAGTGATATATTTTAGAATACCTTCCATATGAGGTATTACAATATTTGAGATGCATTCATCCTTTTATTAAGGAGATACCAGGATATCTCTTATGACAAATGTATTCTTGTCTTATGTATACGGTCCGTCTCAGATATGGAATTATTTGTCTGACAACAAATGAAAAATAAAAATATCAAATATCAAAAAAAAAAAGAAAGGGACAACTGTGTGGCTCCAGCTATTTATTTTAAAATTACATTTTTCCCTCACCCTCGAATTCTGTATCCAACCCAGGTTTCAGTCAATACTCACACCTCCTGCCACCCACTGTCCAGGATTTCCCCCAATTGTCCTCGCACTGGACTGCCACTACTGGCTAGGAACATACTGTACATGACAGAGCTGGGCATGGGTGTCAGGAATGGACCCTGACCAACATAATAAGCATATAGGAACACAGTTGTGCCGCCTGACATTCCGCTCAACCCAAGCATAACCATTCAGCTGCTACACCACTTCCCTGGGCCACCAGGGTGAAGTCATGCTCCAATACAAGCCATCCACCTACCGTGAAGGAGGAACACATCCACCCAGACAATACCAGCCTTCTGGGGAGATCCTAGGTCACCCACCACAAAGTCCACTCCAAATGCCATTAACTGCTAAGTTACAGGAGGGAGGGGTTACAGAATGATATGCTTCAGCCTTTATTTCCCTTATTTGACCCCTCCTCCCATTTACTCCTCCCCCCCACTGGTCCTCCCATCCAATGATCAGGGCCACCAAGGCTGCATACTTCCTCTGGACAGGAGAGAGGGTAAGGACGGCCTTAACACCCCATGCAAATGCTGCTCCATGCAGCGGCAGGTACGGGAATGCCGAGCACCTGCACACTCCTTCCCCATGAGCCGAACATCTCACCGCCGCACTGTGCCATGCCCCCAGTAGGCTTCAGCCATCTGGGATTCCAGGGAATCACACATGAACCTTGGTCTCCAGGTGGCCAAGAAATCTGGCTGCTGGGACCGCCTAATGATCCGGCAGATAGCACACGGTGCTCCTGTGTCAGCAACTCAAGAGTGAGCTCAAGAACTAGGTTGGGCAGCTTAGGGTCTGGGGTAGTGCTACTGCTCTACACTGTTCCCAGCCAGGGAGGAATAGCACTGGGTTCAGCAGCTGCAGTGACCCCTGTGGTGGGCCAGTGAGCTTTCCTCCTCTGCTGGGGCGTTGCAGCATGCGTGCATGCGAGGCCTGACGGGGCAGCACCCAGCTTCGGCGGGAGGCAGGCGGGATTTGGGGATAGGGCAAAAATCCAGAAAAAACATGTCTCCCAGCTGCCTGTATAACGGCTTCCAGTACTCACAGGCCCCGCTCCATATGTGTCCCCAATGGTTAGGAAGTGGGGAATGTGGCTGACGGTGCCGGGAGGTTGCTGGATAAGCTTGAAGGACAGGCATAAGTGGCATCCAAAGAGCAAACAGTTACATGAAAAAAAAAAAAAACTTGACTGCTTTTTATTTATTTTATTTGTTAAGGATTCGGAAAAGACCTTTGAGCACAGGCTCTTTTACAAAGGTTCCACATCAGTTGAACAAACAAGTAGGCATGCACATGTACATAGATACATAATACAATTAGCTGGTTCATAACATACATTAGGTTTCAATAATTACAATGTTATTCCTAGTACCATGTGAAGTACAGCGTCAGTAAGGATTAGGAGCAGTGGAGAGATACATGGAGAGAGCAGGTGGGAGTCAGGGGAGTGGAGAGCAGCCTTGAGTTGGGGCTTTGTCAGGGAGAAGGGCAGATAATGGTGGCAGGTGGGTGCCATGGGGGGGCAGGGGACAGCACCTGACGAGGGAGAAGCTTCTAAGGGGAGCAGTTGTGAGCAATTGCTAGCTGGAGGAGCAGGGGTGCAGCAGGCTTCTGTAGAAGTTGTCTAAGTATACTCAACCTCCCCTGGAAACCGCACAGTCCACCTTACCTCAGTGACATGGTTAAGTTCTGTCATCTCCCCTTCCCCTCAGGACTGGAGACCAGAGCCAGAATCCAATCTCAGGTGTCGCTCCTATGCTCCAGCTAAATGCATGTGCTTCAAGTCTTCAGCTGTGTAACAACATACAAAAGGACAGGCATTTCAGGGAAATCTTTGCCAAAATCTTACCGGCATATTGTGAGGGGTGGGATGTGCCCAGTATGGTGCCATTGTGCACTTTATGGTTCCCTCAGGATCCAGGTCGATGTCCCACCAAGAAAGGATGACATGTGCTGCTCCAGAAGACAGTGGATTAAATCGCACCTCATGGCGAGCTGGGCTGCTGCTTACAGGTTTACTGAAATCCACCCTGAAAAGTAAACAAAAACAAAAACCTGATTTTTAAAAGAGGATCTTTTCTCCAAATCTTGTGCAAGAATTTAATGTTTTTTGCCATTTTCATACTACTAAAGATTCTAGAACACCAACTAATATTCCAGTAGAGTACCACCTGACATCCAATATACAAAAAGCCTTTCCTTGCGAAGGATATGTACAAACCTATACATGAAAAGGGAATATAATGAATATCAGGGGTATTCTGGATTATGAATTTAAAAACACTCATGAGGGACGTAATATTAAATCTACCGTAAATATGGATTTGAACCATTGCTAGTTGTTCACACATCTTCTGTTGTATGTTTGATGTTTCACTTCTAAAATTCAATAAACATACATTTAAAAAAAAAAAAAAGACAAAAATAAGGGTATTCCAGATCCGGAACCGACATTCGATTCAGGTGCAATCCTCCCCCTTTCCCTATTACATTAAATAACCAACACCATCCAGCCCCCTCAACAAGACCTTCTGTACCATACTTTAACTATAGTCCCACTTATCTTCAGCCATCCATTATGCCTGCCCCTCCCCGGCATTTCTACTGGGGGGAAGGGGCATGCATCAGGACAAGCATGTCATGCTTTTAAAAGAAAACAGCCTCCCCTGAAACACTGCCTTCTTCCAGTATAGAAGACAGTGTAGTATAGTGGTTAGAGCACTGGCCTGGGAGCAAAAGGATCAAAGGGTCAAACCTCACTAGAGCCAAATACTCATTGTGTGACCTTAGGCAAGTCACTTCATCTCCAAGTACTCCAGTCTACCCAGCTGTGGAAATTGGTAGAAGCAGGATTCCACTAAAAACAAGATGTTACATCTCAACTGTGCTATCCTGGGTAAATAATAAATAATCAAGTCTACAGGCAGAGTATCCTTCAAGTAGCTTGCTGATGTCCTCAGGGGAGGAGCTTATATAAATGCATACAGTCACAAAGAATGCCCTTCTCAGACTCCCATCCGCCCATCCTAGCTCCACCCCTGTTCAGTTCAGATCAGTAACAGTACTGGCCGCTAAAACAAGAGAAAACTCTCTCTCCAGGGTGATTCAGTACACTGTCTCCACCATAGTGCTCCACAGTACTCACCTGGAGGGACCACCACCCCAAGGTTAGGGGGATATTCAATACACAGACTTCCCCACTCTGCTCCACCAGTGCATTAAGTGTCAGCCTGGAGAGACTACCTTACTGGGTTGAGAGGGTCATTCAGTACACAGGCTTTCCCCACACTGCTCCACCAGTACACTCAGTACTGACCTAAGGGGACCACCTTCCCAGGGTGAGGGCCATTCAGTACACAGGCTTCCCCCACAATGCTCCACCAGTACACTGAGTACTGACCTAAGGGGACCACCTTCCCAGGGTGAGGGTCACTCAGTACACAGGCTTCCCCCACACTGCTCCACCAGTACTCTCAGTACTGACCTAGGGGAACCCCCTACCCAGGATGAGGGTCATTCAGTACACTGGCTTCCTGACTCTGCTCCACCAGTGCACTAAGTACCAGCCTGAAGAGACTACCTCATTCGACCAAGAAGGTCATCCAGTATACAGGTTTCCCCAACACTGCTCCAACAGTACTCTCAGTACTGACCTAGAGGGACCACCTTCCCAGGGTGAGGGTCATTCAGTACAGTCTTCTCCCCACACTGCTCCACCAGTGCACCAAGTACCAGCTTGGAAAGACTACCTTACTGGGCCGAGAGGGTCATTCAGTACACAGGCATCCCCTACACTGTTTCACCAGCACACCTCAGTACTGACCTGCTGGGATCCTCTTTCTAGGACCAGAGGGCTAGTAGTCAGTACACACGCTTCCCCTTTCAGCTCCACTTGAGTACTTGGCGCTGGCACGGAGGGACCACCTTCCCTGCATGAGAGGGTCTTTCAGTAGAAAGGCTTCCCAAATCTGTTTCACCAGTTCAGCTCAGTACTGCTCTGGAGGGACCACCGCTCCAGGGTATGAAGGTTATTCAGTTAACAGGCTTCACCAAATTGCTCTACCAGTGCAACTTAGTAATGTCCTGGGGGGACCATCTCCCAACAGTAAGAGGGTCATTCTATTCACAGCCTTCCCCACTCTATTTCACCAGTACACTTAAGTACTGAGCTGTGAAGACCATCTCCCCAGGGTGAGAGGGTCATTTGGTAAACAGGCTTCCCCACACTGCTCCACCAATACACCTCAGTACCATCCTGGGGGGGACCACCTCCCCGGGGTGAAAGGGTTATTCAGTACACAAGCTTCCCCACACTGCTGTATTAGTGCACCTCTGCACTGACCTGCATTAGTGCACCTCCCCGGGGTGAGAGGGTAATTCAGTGCACAGGCTTCCCCATACTGCTCCAATAGCGGACGTCTGTACTGACCTAGAGGGATCACCTCCCCAGGGTGAGAGGGTAATTCAGTACACAGGCTTCACCACACTGCTCCAATAGCGCACGTCTGTACTGACCTAGAGGGATCACCTCCCCAGGGTGAGAGGGTAATTCAGTACACAGGCTTCACCACATTGCTCCAATAGCGCACGTCTGTACTGACCTAGAGGGATCACCTCCCCAGGGTGAGAGGGTAATTCAGTACACAGGCTTCACCACACTGCTCCACCAGTGCAACTCAGTACCGACCTGAAGGGATCACCTCCCTGGAGTGAGAGGGTTATTTAGTACATAAGCTTCCCCACACTGCTGCATTAGTGCACCTCTGTACTGACCTACAGGAATCACCTCCCTGGGGTGAGAGGGTTATTCAGCGCACAGGCTTTCCCATACTGCTGCAATAGCACACCTCTGTGCTGACCTGGAGGGGTCACCTCCCTAGGGTGAGAGGGTCATTCAGTACGCAGGCTTCCTCACACTGGTCCATTAACGCTCCTCTATACTGACCTGGAGGGACCACCACCTATCTCAGGGCCAGTCCATTTCTTAGCTCACACCATCTGGGGCCCCCTTTGAGCCCTGAGTGACATGCATGCCACAATGGAACAAATCTTGTTTGTTGGGTTTATACAGAGACTCATGGGGCAGAACGGATAGACCACTGGCCTTCTTCTGCTGTCATGGTCTATGTTTCTATGTTGAGACCATGACATCACTTCTAATCTAGTAGAGACTAGAGCACTAAACACACTTTAGTTGTGATTCCAGGTAAAATTCAAATCCGGGCTCAGCAGTGATAGAAGGCCATGGACTTAACCACTAGCCTACCATGCTCTTAACAGTCTCAGTGACATTTTCTCAATCTTTGTAGAGGGAAGCAAGTATGTCTTTTTTCCTTCCATACCATCCACAAATCCCTATTCCCTGCCTCATCCCACTTCTGATAGTGCATACTGCCCAGCTACTCCCGGACATCATGAAGCCTTATGACAGGGGGTTCTGCAGAGTAACATACTCTGCCCTCCTCCACTCCCTCAAGAGAGCAAACATATTTCTACAGAAGCGGCTGAAATTAGCAACTGTCTGAAAGCCAAATGCTGGCAGACCTAGCAGACCAACAAAATTTGTTCTTTAACTAGCCCTGCTAGCCACAGTATTGGAGGCTCTGTCAATAAGTATGTCAGTTTGACCAATGAAAAATCTGTAGAGTCTCATCCCCAAAAAGGGACTAACCCTCATTACCCACAGTCTTCCACAAGTACATAGAAGTGGACATGGGGCACGCGTGCGCACACACACACACACCAGTTTGGGTTTTTATTCTAGTTCAGCTGTCGTCATTGTTCATTAAGTTCTTGTTTAAATCTTCTAGCAAAAACAGAAGAAATGTATACAGATTTCCACAAGGCAGCTAGATTGGAATGTATGTAGCTTAACTGTGCCAACAGCATCTGGAAAGATAGACTAAACTCGGGAGAACAAAATTTGTCATGATGGTATCAAGCTGAATATACTTGACATCCTGTAAACTGTGTGAATCATCATACTGTCTGGAATGATGTACTATAGTGCCTATACCCAATAGAGCCGAGTTTAAAAAAAAGAAAGAAACATCTGTGGGGGCCAGTGGAGTTTCCCTTAATTTCCCCCACTGCTCAGTGATATGCCCATCCTATACTTACCCAGAGAGTGGGAGACACAGAGGCCCCTCTCAAACCCCAAATCTCCCAACTGGCAGTGCTCTGCAATATCGCCCAGCCACGGGGCTATCCCTATTTTACTTATGTCTTGGGATTCAGTACCTGAACATTGTTAAGATGTCACTAAGAGGTTTAAACTCGCTCAGTGGGACCCGATTTAACTGGATATCATACACTGAGGAGGCACCAGAGCACTTCTGTAGCTCCGCTGGTGGGACAATGACTCTGGCCACCTCCTCCGTTCCAGAGACTGGCTTGAGGTGGACTGGCAGCAGCTTGTTCCATGACCACATCCTGCTGGATTCGACTAGCTGCGCATAAACCGTTGCCCTATGAGGCACTGCTTCAAAGCCTTCCTAAAAAGAAACACACAACATAGTAACATAGCAACATAAGGTCACAAGGTGCACTAGGTCCATCATGTCCATCCCCTCTCTTTATATGTGGGAGCCAACAAGTACAGTATGCAGTGAAAACAGGTACTAAGATATAGAGATTTCCCACCCTACAACCCAGGGGAGCCAGTGATTCCCTTGGTAAGCAGAAATTTGTTCAGGCTTACTTAGAAGGCTTGTACTGTCTTCATGTCCACCCTGTCCACTGGTAAGCTGTTCCATAGGCTTACCACCCTCTACGAGATGTGCAGTCTAGTTTTTTTTTTTTTTAATTTACTGTACATTTCACCCAATGCCAACCAGTCCCCTTCAGCCCCTCCACACCGCCCAACCCCAACACCCGCCTTCCCTGGGACTTACCTCTCTCCCGTGTTCCCCAGAGGATGACCCCCCCCCCTTCAAGGGAAGGGCCCTGCCCAGGGGGACACTCCTTACCCCGAGCAGAGTTGCAGTGCCGGTTAAAGGCAGAGAGAGTTCCAGTTGGTGGTGCGGGACCTGTGGCAGACCGGTAGATGGCGTCCTGCACAGTTTTCCTTTGTTTTTCCCCCTCCCCCAAGCATCGCAAGATGTTGCATCTGACACTGAAATGTCAGAACGTCAATGCTCCCCTCCCTGTGTAGTGGCTCCATGGCACTGCCACCTACGGCAGAAACAAGGATCCCTCCCTCCCTCGAGGAGGCAATTGTCTATGGGATGCTCAGCCATCCTCCACCGACCAGCTAATTTACATACCCAGGTCACTGACGTCACAGGCAGTAGTGCTACCATTGCGCTGGCAGGCCAGCCGAGATGTGCCCTCTAATGTTACCCCTGAATTTAGCACCTTTAAGCTTCAGAGCATGTCCCCGCATCCTGCTGAAGCACCTCAGAACAAATGTTTTTATCTGTTAGACCCAGCTGATAGCCTTCTGTATGCTAAAGACTGAGATCATGTCCCCCCTCAGTCTCCTTTTCTCCAGGGTGAACATTTAAGCAATGACAACCGAGAAGCTGGTAATTTCTGAGGGATTAATGACCTGTTGGGGGATGGCTGGCATGAGGCTCAGCCAAGGACCACCTCTCTCCAGTCAATCATTAATCCAAGGAAATGACTGGCTTCAAGGATGTTACTGTGATTATAAGTCTAATCGCAATAACAACTTTTGTGTTTTCCAGTTTTAATTAGGTTTTAGCTGCGTGTCGCGAGCTGTGAATGCCACACAACGTCAGTCTGCAGTTGGATCGATAATTTCCAAGATCTAATGACTGATCCAGCAGCCAATCTGGAGCCTCTCTAGGCTCATGAATAATTAATTAGACATGTATTTTATTTAAAATTTGGTAACTGGGTAGCCTCAAGGGCATCAAATGCCCATTTTCAACGAGGAGCTAAAGGATCAAATAAAATAAATTACAGACAAGACTATAAATACAAAATTTAAAAAAACACAGTTCTAGACAAACAGTTGATTCAGAGTTAAAGACAACACTTTTTAACCCCTTTTTAAAGACTTTGTGAGGTAATATTTTGAGTGGAGCTAGGGGGATTATTCCAGAATTGAATAGCCCTGCAAAAACTAATGTTGTCCCAAAGAATATTTGAACAAGGGTGATTTGATGGACTGACCTTGAGATAACCTTGTGGAATAAACAAATGAAAACCCTTTAAATAAACCTATAAATGAAACATTTGCCTTACCGTACTAAAAACATTGAAAACGTATTAATACAAATTATGAAGTGGACGAAAAGAATGCTGAAACCTGATGGGTTGTGAGCATTCTCTACCCCTGATGATACTGAACCATAAAATCATGAGTAGAAAAAAGCTCCTGCCAACACTTTTTTACTTAACTTACAGTACTCTGTCCTAAGTACCTTCTGCCAGCTCCTATGACAGCGCCACCCACTAGCCACAACATGAAATTACAGAAACATTTTTTTAGATGTATCCCTGAACCTTAAAAAATATATATATATATATATTAAATATTTCATTTTTTGTCATCTGTGTTATTAATACACAAACAAATCAAGTTTATATTCACTATGATACACTCCAGGGTGTGTTTTATCATAGGGTATTGTCACTTCTCTGCTGCGCAAGGCACTCAGCTTTGCCTTGTACTTCACAACGCACCCAAAACGTGATAATATCCTATGATAAAACATACCCTGTTGTGTATTATTGCTTAATTATAAAATGGCAAGGAAAATAATCTAGAAGTTTCATTGTCAAGAGACGTCACCTGACCATGCATTAAATCTCTAATAATGCACACACTGTTGTGGCTTATTACTTACATAAAGACAGTGCTGCTGGAAGGAAGGCCATCCAGTTTTGATATACAGTGCGCAATAATGTGCGAGGCAGGCACTAGATGTGACCAAGTGACACACCATTGTACAGTACATTAACTCTCTTTAGTGACAAAAGAACAGACTGAGCCAAAATCTTTCTAGAAAATGTAAACAGCCTCTAACCCTGTAGAGAAGGTCCAGTCTTTTGAGGACATTTCTGATCATAAGATTAATATGAGTACAGTAACAATCTGGACTAACTTAAAACCCAGATATTTGAAATATCCTACTGTCTCAGCTACTGTGCCATCTACTCTGCAGTTGGTCCTAGAGACATTTAAAAGTAAGCAATTAGATAGCAGCAATTTCTGCACTGTATCAAAATCCCTCTGTACGTCACTGACCAAGTCCTCAAAACAGGATCCAGTGATGAAGAGAATAACATCATCAGCATACAATAGCATTTTGTTGAAGAAATAAAATTTTGTAAATCATTAAGAAAAATGCTGACTAGTATCGGCGGAAGGATGGAGCCCTGTCAGTCTCCAAGCCCAACATCAAGTAAAGGAGAATCAGTGCCATAAACTCAGAGTTTTTGAGATCTATTTGAAGATAACTTGTGAGCCAAGCCACTGAAGCATCGGAAAAAAAACGATACCGCTGTTCTTGGACAGCAACATGTTAACGGACGCCAGTCTCTCCTCCTAGCTTTTTTCTCTCTTTCCATTCCCCTGATCATTTAATGGCCCTATACTGGAACCTTGCTACTGTCCCAATATTCTTTTTATTTTAGAGAGACCAAAACTGAACACAGCGCTTCAGTTGGGGCCTGACCAGGGCCTTGTAAAGTGGTAAGATTACTTTCCTGATCTGCTGGTCACCTGCCTTTTAATGCATCCCATTATTTTTCCAGCATTCTGTTTTTTTTTTCTTTCAGTTCTGTTTATTACCCCAAGACTTCAGCTTGCAGCTCCTTTCACTTCTGCCAGTACCACTTGCCCAACCTTGGAGCCACTCTCCTCAGGATGCCCCAGGACTACTAGTGTGCCTATATCACTGTGACAAGACCGCCTACAGGTTACCCATGACCCCCCCCCCCGAGATAGGGTCCTTCCTTACAGCTCCTTCAACAGCGATGTCCCCTCAAATCAGGTCACCACGGTGGAAGCGCTTCCTGGAGCCATGTCTGGAGTCCCAATGGAATGGACAGCCCTTGCTGATAGTGGGTGGCAGGTGCAGCTTCATCTGCCTAGCTGCTCCTATTTTTAACCCAGTTAAACCCATTCCACCAAAGGTGAACTTGCTTCAGAGGTGCTGGCAAGCCTGATGCAACAATGTACATGCTGCCCCCCTCCCAGCGCAGTCTGCTGGATCCCAGACATTGTACCACCACCTATGGTCACCCAGGTGGCAGCAGTGCTGCGCGATGCAATACCTTCCTACCCAGGAGGAAGACCACATCTACTCAGATGCTCGATCCTTCTCCCTAAGGCAAGCCCCAGATGACTCAAGCTGACTTCTGAACTCAGGTCACCTCTATCGCGAGCTGTAGCTTTACCGCTTCGTCAACAGGCCCATTCTTCCAACCTTCTTCACAACAGATGCGCGTGGCTAGAGTCCTTTGTTTTTAATGATGCCCAGGTCTTTTTTCTTCTCGACTGCAGCAAGAGGTGCCCCACACAGTGTGTAAGTCCTACTTCTGTTTGCCCTGCCCAAGTGTAAAACCTTGCATTTGACTACACTGAATCCGAGACTGCAAGAGTCAGACCAGTCACCCAGTTTTTTTAGATTCTCCTTAAGTTTGTCCTCATCCTCAAGGGAGTCCACCACCCTGGCTAGCTGAGTGTCATCAGCAAACTTAAAGAGCAGCCAATGCCTTCAACAGAACTTTCACA
Organism: Neoceratodus forsteri; assembly: GCA_016271365.2. Taxonomy (NCBI): domain Eukaryota; kingdom Metazoa; phylum Chordata; order Ceratodontiformes; family Ceratodontidae; genus Neoceratodus; species Neoceratodus forsteri. The sequence continues at coordinate 1,054,202,326 of CM028130.1, read as the reverse complement.
AAACATAACGTTTAAATACAGTTCAGCCTGTAGTTCACACTCATTCTGTATACCTACTCCCCATTATTTATTATTGAGGACATTTGCATGCAAACAGGAGCTTTACTCCTAAAAATTTCCTCTATTCCAGTTGCTTTCTTCCTACCTGAGGTAATAATGCACTGCTTGTGACATCACAGTTACTCCCATGGCAACAGATTATGATGTAACAACAGAGGATTGTGACTTGAAGTAGGGAGAAAGCTATAGAGGCAGATGAACCCGAAGGGATACAGATCATGTATTCATGCAAATTCCCACAGTAATAAATAAATGGAAGAAGAAATCCATAGAATATATATAGAATGCAAGTTGAATTGTACCCAATTATTATGTTTTTAGAAGTTATCTTGGAGGCGTCAGCAGCTCTTTAAGCAATCTGCCTGAGACTCCAGCTTCTAGACAAGAAAAGATGATCTTTTAAAGCCAGGACCTGCTCTAGCACAACAGAGACCTGGGTTTGCACTCCAAGCCCAGGATGTCAGGAACAGAGGCTGGCTGGGAGGGTTCACAGCATCCTTTGGATACTCTCCTCTGGAGGGAAGGGGGCTCAATGCACATCTCTCTTAGCAGCTTTTGGTGATGGCCTGGTGGAAATGCCTTTGATGGTGTGTGTGTGTCTGTGTGTGTGTGTGTGTGCGCGCGCGTGTGTGCGTGACAACATGCCCTCCCCCCCCAGCCAGCTACTAGCATGAGCAGGTTTGTGTGTTGAAGCGGGGAGAAAAGCAGTGAAAGTGTCACATCGGTGCAATAGATCACAATCTCTAGAGGTCCCTTAGTATCACTGGACACCCCCTCACCATGTACCACTGAGGGCCCTTCCAGCCTGGCATCCCAATACATCACTTCTTTCTATGAGACCCTGCTTGGACAAGCCAGCAATTATGGCAGAAAGTAGGAGAAAACTAGAAGCGCTCCTCCACAGGCCAGAGGAAGGCCGGCAGGAGACATGCTGGCTGCCGTGTCAGTGTGTGCTGCTGGCCTAGATGGTCCCTCTGTGGCAGCAAAGGACGAGCCTGGCAGATAAAAAGTGGTCCTTTTGAGGCCTAAAGGGGAGTGGGGTGCTGGGGACCAAACATGAGTAGACAGTGTAAGGAAGACTGTTTTAATCTTTACTTATTTGCAGACATTATTTGCCCAGGATAAACCAGCTTGGAAGCGACATCTCATTTTCTGAGGGGTCCTTGTGACTTAGGACTCCAGAGACAAAAAAAAAATATAAGCATCAAGTCCGTCTTCTCCCAAGCCGGCCCAGTGGTATGGAGGGCTGAGGCACCAATGCCTTCTGCTATGCTGGTGACCCGTGTTTGTAGTGCAAGCGGGTCGTCAGGGGTTGGCCGGGGAGGGGGAGGACTGAGCATCCCAAGGACAGCTCTCCTCCTCCAGGGAGGGAGGGAACCAGTGGCCGGTGTTAGCCTGGCCCCTAGCAGAAGCTAGGGGTCGGCACACCGACGCTGTACAAGGGGGGCAGAGCTAGGGTAGATGCCGGGCATAACATGTGAGACACCGCCACTGGAGTCACTGAACGCCCTTCTGCTGTGCCGGGAGAAAACTGGAAAAATCCCCGGACGGGCACGATGACTTCTGGTTTCCACAGGCTCCGCATACTGGTGACTCAGGCTCCTCCCAAATCTTGGATCTGGTCTGGTGGGTCGAGGGGACTCCCCATCCCCTGCCACAGAGGGCAAGCTGTGGGCGACATAGGGAGCAGGTATGTCCTGAGGCTGGGTAACGGGGCTGGGAGGACTGGGGAAAGGAGATGCCGACCGTGAGGGGGTAGAAACAGATAAAGAAAAAAAAGTCTGTCCTCACTCTCCCACCATATTTGCAGATACATCCATCGTGTGACTTTGGATCCAAGTTTCCTTTTTTTTTTTTATTATTATTATTATTATTATTATTATTATCTGTTTATGGCCCCCTTCCAATCTCCAACTTAGGTCTCCCTACTGAGCACCCATGGTACCCCCGACCCCAGCACCCCCCCTTACTAGCGACTGCCTTTCCTCTATGTAGCCTTGGCTTGCTCCCCAGGTGGGGATGGGATAAAGAGTATTTACCCCCAAGCTTCAGTGTTTCGTCAGGCAGTGCCAAGGTGGGAGTGCAGGGCCTGGATATGTGGGGGTCCATCATCGCAGTAGCTGGGGGCATCTTCATGTGTTATCCCTCTCCCCTGGGATGTCATGTGACATGTCGTCAAGAGCAAGCACTTAGGAAACATGTCATACGCCGACAACCATGACATCCTCTTCCTTCCTCAGCTCTTGGACTGCAATGCCACCTAGGGTCACAGAGGTGACAGTACTGTGGTAGGGAACAGAAGCCTCTCATCCCAGTGGAGGAAAGCATCCTCTGGGATGCTCGGTTCCCCCCCCCCATGACAAGCTCAATCTTGAACTTGGGTCACTGGCGTTGCAAGCAGCACTACTACCGATGTGCTGACAGGCCGGCTGAGTACGACTTCTAATCTATGTTACAGCTGAAAATGCCTAAATCACATGAAGGCCAACTGATATGCTCAGGAGTACACTAGGAATTGATGGCTGCCATGGGATTTCCAAATGCCAAGTGCTGCTGTTACACTGTTAGAACAAACCTATGACCCCCCCCCCAAACCAGTTCAACACTAGTGTGCCTAAAATACACTGATCTTCTTACTAAAGCAGTCTCAATTTTGTTTCTAGTATATCAAAAGCGAGAACAAAAAAAAACCTATTAAAAACATCGACTCATCCTTAGAAAAGGGATACTGTTACATTTCACTGGCAATTTAAAGGAAAGCAACAAAATATTTTCCTGCCATCTACTGTGGTGGTCGTACTTTTTTTTGTTTGTTTATTTGTTTAATCAGCAAAAGAATTCCTAACAGCTAGAGCAGCTCCATCTGAGCATGCGTCAGGTGACCTGAAGTTCTGCTTCTTTTAAAGGGCTCCTGACACCTCTCGATATACTGTGTAACAGTTTAAATTCACGCCCGTTATATTTAGCGCTCTGAGCACACCCGATGTGTTCACATCATCTTATTTTCACTGGGGGAACACTAGTGCTGCTGTTATATAATGACTGACCTAATATTCACTGTTTTATTTTAGTACTACTATGAAATCAACAAGAATAAAAAGACAGTGAATATTTCCTGTTATACAGTAGTTTGAAAAAAACATTTTTAGACACATTTCATCCTACAGTTAATATATTTGCAGTCTTTTCCCCCTTCTCCCTATAATTAAGCACATTAACATGACAAAAGTATCGCTCTCCCGTCTGCTCTGGCTGCTTGTCTACACCTACGTAGGAGAGTTGCTGTTCAAAAAAAAAATCTCCACTGTTGTCCCCACCCTCCCACCCCCGTGACTGGGCCCCTTGAATCCTATATTATGGTCAGGAACATCTGTAACAAAACTGGTCAGGAGGATGGATCAAGGGATGCCAAGCATGTACCTGCTCAAGACTATTGATGATGGCCATGTGTCCTGCAGGTACACTGAAGGGCGTTTGGGGGGGGGGGTTCTACATGGTTAACTGCCCTCATCCTGGGCCATTAGGGGGCAGACAGGCATCGCACATGCCATAATCCTTCCATGGAGGTGGCACCCAGACCCAAGGGACTGCACCTCGGCATTCTATCAACTCCGACTAGAATCCTGAGCTCTAAACCTAGATCCTCTGCATGGCAAATGTATGTGCTGTCATTAGATTGCCAAGCCAGCCCACCTAAAAGCCAAATAAGAAAAAAACCTTTCCAGTAGCCTCACCCACCCATTGGCTCAACAATCCATACTGACCTCCATGAGGTACTTATGAGCGTGCTCATAGGTGGGTAATGCCCCCTCGCCAATCAGCTCTGTATCAAACAATTCTGTAATCAGGATGTTGGCGCGACTCTCCATGTCTCCATCTAGAAGAAACAAGAAAACTCCCTTATTTTTTCTATAGAGCTGTTTACATTCCAAATCCCAGCCAACTCCTAGCACGTCAGCCACCTGAGCACCATTACCCCAACTTCTCCCAGGCCTTACCTCACCAATATGTTTCCCCAGGGCTTGCCCTTCCCCACGGTTGGGATGGCATAGGCTCTATTTTATTTCTTTTTTTATTTTTTTGTACTTTCTATTTATTCGCCTCCCCTGCCCCTTGTGCTCCACCTCATCGGGAGCACCTGGCATCTGCCTCGGTTCCTTCCTGACTGAAGCCCTGCGACGATCCCCCCATGTAGCCGTGGTTACCCCCCCCAGGCGGGGACAAGGTGGGGGCCCTTACACCATGAACTATCGCCATTTTTGTCGGGGCCACTACGCGGGACAGGCTGGGGACCACTGAGGTCTGTGTTGGTGCTCCATCTTCCCAGAACGCAGGAGGCAATTTTCCTCTCTTCTGGGCGTACCATGCACCCGGACATCTAGGCGGAGATCCGCCAACGTCTAGCATGCCCAACCCCTCTCAGAATGGCCAGGCGGTTGCTATAACCCAGGCCTCAGCCTGGGGTCAGTCAAGCACCAGGCCTCATCCCCCCTCCCTTCCCAGAGAAGATGAGCAGTCCATGGATGCTCAGGCTTCTCCCCCCGGCCGGCCCTCCAGCTCCCCAGGTTCATTCCCGAATCTGGGTCGCTGGCGTCGTGAGCAGTATAGCCACCACTGCGCCGGCTCACTCCCTTTTACTTTTGCCGCGGCACGGATCTTGTCGGTGGTGGCACCAGAGTCGAGTGTGGGGCCAGAGAAATGTCCACCTCGGTTATCCCCCCTTTCCCTGATATCTGTGTGCATGCAAGGGCATGGGAGTACAATGTAACAACAACACACATACTCGAATTCTTGTGCCTGGCCCTCCAAAAGGCAGCTGCATGCTGCGCTACCTGATGTGTGCTAGGTGACAACCAAGCAGCAGTGCGCTCTGCCCATCCACCCCAAAGAAGCAGAGCTGTCTGCAGATGCTTAATCCTCCTTTCCCCAGCCAGCCCCTGGGTGACACTGGCTCTTCTCCAAAAAAGTATTGATGTGTAAAAAAACTGAAATCACTTCCAAAGTAGGAGCTGTGGAGCCATGGAATTCCCCACATTGCTGGGACCAGTCATGTCCAGTGCTGTTTTAGGGTTCTGGAGGCCACTGCAAGATGAGTCACAGGGCTCCCAATCAACCAACCTCGACCCCATCTCTTCGACCTACTCAAATGTGCAACACTATTTTTAACAGAACTAATGACATCTGGTTGTTTTTCTATTCAGGTTGAAGCATAACTGTTAGTCCATGTGGCCCTCTCAAGCCACTCTCTTTTGCTGGGACCCCAGTAACCTTTACCCACCCTAGCAATTGCTGTTCTTGTGTTTCCAATTCACTGGGCCAACCCCTGGCGAGTACATTTTATGGCACTATGATAACACATTACATAGAGAATAATGTATGGGCATATATTGGTAACCAGTTTGTTAACTGGCAAGAGGTTGCCATGGTGACTATGTAAACCTCGAGAGTGAAGTTTGAGAGGTTTACGTTGACATGGCAACCTCGAGCCGGTTATACAAACTGGTTGCCAGTGTATGACCATACATTATATTTTATAGTGTATGGTCAAACGTATCTAGTAAAAACAATTAAGCAGCATCCTTACTGTTGCAATTTTAAGTCACTGCCGCTCAGCATCGGGTCATGGTCTCACCCCCGCAGCCATTTCAGTAAGGCCGTCGCATCATAAAGTGCGATCATGGTTGCTGTACCATAGATGGGTTAACAACAAAGTGACATCACATCGATGGTATAATAACCATGTAAAAAGATGAAAATCATCATATAACATTCTACCATACATTATAAGAAGGTTCTGCACAGCCCAGTGACTCAATTTCTTGCTCTTTTAACAAGACAATAGATAAGAAATAACAAACATGATACAACTAATGAACGGGTGAAGTTAAGGATCCCATGGCACTTATCATAAAAGGGAATTTTCTCTGGTGTCCTGGCAAATATCACCCACCAATAAAAAAAAAGGTTCCTGACCCCTTTCTCCTATACCCGGACACACCTTGAAATGAGCTGCCACAATTCAGTGCATCTTTCCTGGTCAGAAGTCACAAACAATAAAGCAATAACAATGTACTCCATGTCTGGCTAGGCCTTCCCCCTTTAGCAGGGTCCTCCAGTAACTGCAGAGTTTGCTGGTGCCTAACACCAGTTTCAGTTACATCTGTAAGACCCCTTGCAAAGCAGTGTGAAGCTCGGGGATAGCTTAGCCCCCCCCCCACCATTGTAGGGTTTTCCCCAACAGGGTGTGCCTCTCACTGCTTGGACTAGCAGCAGCCATAGGAAGCAGAGTGAAGGTAAGCAGTCCGGAGAAGGACAAACTCCAAATTAAAAAAAAAAGGAACCTTGGAAAGGCTGGCTGCTCTCACCTGGTCCTACCGTGAGCTCGGTGGAGTGCTTGTTGATGACTTTAATTCTGTCTCCAAAGCCATTTTTCTTCACAATCGTTGTGTCGGCTGCTGCCATTGGCTTAAATACCTGGAAATGATGCCAAAGAAGTCCATGGTCAGACAAGAAACTGCAGCGATCAAAACAGGATAGGACATCACACACGTCATGGGAAAAGGGAGGGGAAAGAAATGACATGCCAGACACTACAGCATGAACAGTGTAAGGTGCCTGTATCACCCATAGCAAGGCTGATGTGCCAATCATCTCAAGATTCCATGGTTATGCCAAAGTACCCCTGTAGTGAACCTGCAGTGGTCAGTCATGTTCAGCCTGATCTCGAAACCTCTCCAGACTGCAGCCTTACAAATTGTTTTTCTCCCATTTCTGCCATCTCCCCAGCCCCGTCCTCCACACTGATGATCAGGGTCTCCCCAGTTGCACTCTTCCTGCAGCTGGGAAGGCAGAACAGTCCTCTTTAACATATTTTAAAATGTGTAAGTCACATGGGTGTGTATGTATCATGAGTAAGATACACCTCTTCGCAGATGACAGCATGACTTGCGATGGAAGAGTGGATACAAAGGAGGGGATGAGGGTCATGAAGAAGAATCTGGAGAGACTGGAGAAATGGTCGCAGGCATAACAAGTGAAATTTAACACAAAAAGTGAAAAGTAGTGACACAGAGGCCAAGAATCTGAGAACAGACTATAGGATGGGTGGGGTCGCAGGTGGTCCTGGAAAGGACAACTGCAGAAAGGGACCAGATGGTGATGGTGAGGATGCACTTGAGGTGCACCATTACAGGGCTGTGGGAATGGCACAGCAGATGCTGGGGTGCATCGGAAAGGGGATCACTAGCAGAAAGAGGGAGGTAATACTGCTCCTGTATAAATCCCTGCTTCACATCACCTAGAGTGATGTGTGCAGTTTTGGAGCACACACTTGAGCAAGGACAGTGATAGGCTGGACAAAGTGCAGAGAAGGACTACCAAAATGATACAGTGGCAACAAGGGAGGTCTTGTGATGGGAGCCTGTGGGATCTCAATATGTACACCCTGAAGAAAAGAAGAAAGAGGGGAGACATGACTGAGACGTTCAAGTACACCTGTAGGATAAACAAGGTGGACAGCAATGACTTGCTGTCAGTGAGTGGTGACGCAGACACCAGTGGAAATAAAGGGGGTGGAACTGTCACATGGGAATAGTGCATACGAGGGCAGTTGGGAGATGAAAAAGGAGAAGTAATGAGGACTAACAGGGGCACAGTCCCATAACTAAGCAGGTTTGGGCAGACTGAATGGGCTCATAGGCCTTTACATGCCAATATTTTGTACATTTCACGCCAATACTAACACCGCTCCTTGGTCAGCAGTCATGGAGTGTGTAGATGCCAGGTAGCCCACATCAGCCACCTTGTACAGAAACGTTCAGTCTCCCAAGTGGAAATACAATGTGCTGCAGCCAAAACCACTGGGCACACCACTCTTAAAAACACAAACGGAATGTGTCCTTTCAAGGCTAGTCGTTAATGTTACTTTGTGCAAAATCACAGTAGGAGGGCAGCCAAGTGTGAATTCTGTTTTTAGAGTACCTGGCAGAGTCGGAGGTCAATCAGAAAGCAAACCTAGGATTTACTATAATGACCCAGTGCACAGTTACACCAGGCTCATATGGAGAAAGTCCAAACTGATCAATCACCTGCGCAGGAAGCTGGCATGCTGTCATACTAACTGAAAACAGTTACAACAGCATCTATCGGTTTATTCACACTATCGCCTACTCTCATTTGCTCAGTACTAGTTTTGATTGGTATCAGACCCTAACAGATATTATAAAAAACAAAATATGGGTGATGGATTTTACTCATTTTTTTTTTGTTTACATAGGATGTAATCAGTAGCGCTAGCCATTATTTGCCTCGCTACTACACAATGGAACATCAAATATGGTTTTGTAGGATGTCATTCCATTTATTTTGAAATTGCAGGTAAGTACTCTGGAATTTACATTCCATTTTCAAATACGACCTGAAGTCAAGTAAAGGTGTAACATACACATATAAATATATTAACAAAATAAAAAATACAGAAATAACAGTAATACAATACATTCATTTATATACACATTCGTTCAGACTTTTAAAATTATTAAAAGCTGCCATGTTGAAGGTATTAACAGATGTAGATTGCTTAACATTTAGAGTTAAAGTGTTCCAGACAGAAGCAGCACAGTAGGCAACAGTTCCCTTGCCTGCGTTGTAACTATCTAGTGCCATGTTAAATGAATCTATTCTCGGAGCATTTACTACTGTCTCTGGTAGACTGTTCCACGTGTTCACCACTCTCTGACTGAACCATGACCCTCTCCTTGTTGTTACACAGAAACACAGAATCTGATGGCAGATAAGAACCGACAGGCCCATCTAGTCTGCCCTGCCCCGTTTTACACTGTTCACCTCTAAGCCGAAAGCTGTGGTTTCTTGTTGCTCTAGTAAATTATTTTCTGCATAATACTAGACATTCCCAGAGATCTATACTTCTACATGCCTTATATGTCAAGCAGAGATCTCCCCAAAGTTTTCTGTATTGCAGGGGATATAACCCCAATTCTCTAAGTCTCGAGAGTGCAAGGCGCCCTCCCCCCGAGCAACTGACCACCGCATCTCTCACCAGGTAACCAACTGTCCGAAGTGTGCAGCAATTTTTAGGAAACAGCAGGAACTTCTTGCCTCAGACCTCGCAGTAGCAGTGGACTGCTAAGGACTTTAAGACTTTTTTTGTCCCCATACAAGTGGATATAGTTTTTTTTTTTTTTCAGGGCTCTTTTTTCAAACTGGTGGCCATTTTTAACCTGTATAGTGTGTGCCTTTAGAGCCGTTGAGGTGCCACTGCCTCACACTGAAATCAGTGACTGCATTGCACCTCTTGCCTCCAGCTATGAGCCAATGAAATATGAAAAGCACTACTGTTATTTTCTTTCTGTTAGCCTGACAAGCTCCCAGTTTTATCACTGTCTAATGCATGCCACTGTCAAACGTAGTTGTATCTCTTTACCTTGCAGTTGAACATGCCTCTTAACGTTTTAAATATGTAATGGGACTTAAAAGCCTGAATTTGAATTCCTACATATAGGTGAAGGACCTGGCAAGCTAGTAATTAATTCCTGAATCTAAACTTGCTAAAATTCTCTTAAAGTAAAACTGTTAATTTTTGCCAATACTCGTTTATAGAAACCCTGTTACAAACTGTTTTAAACTTACTGCCCACCAGGTTCTGTAGCATTTTTGCACCTTTTCTCGTGACGTTTTTCAAAACGCAGGGAACGTGAAATTGCTCCCACCCCACACTTGCCAACAGAATAGAGGGCTCAAATCTCCTTTTTCCCTCTCAGAAAACAGTACCTGCCTTAGCAATTTTAAAACAGTTTCTTCCGTTTCAAGTTAGTCACAGTTTCAGCTCAGACCTTACCCCCTCCCCACTTACCTGCGTCACCTTTTGTCCTTGGAATGCACTAACTCCTCTCCTCTCTACTTCCCTGCAGCAGTTCCCCCAGCTCCCCTCGAGGGTGAAGGTCAAGAGGGCAAGGCGTCCTCCCCCGAGCAACTGACCGAGCATCTCTCGCCAGGTAACCGACTATCCGAAGCGTCCAGCAATTTTTAGGAAACAGCAGGAACTTCTTGCCTCAAACCTCGCAGTAGCTACCCTGCTGACGCTGTGCGTCAGCTCCCCACCGCCCCCACCACCACCCTTGGTCGACTCGGAGTCTTATACTGCAAATCACGTGACGTTAAAAACCAAATCAGGCCATTTCTCCATCTGCAGGTTATCTGTACCCACCACTAGAGGCTGCTATAACTACTTAAACGCTCCTCTCGCTCCACCTGGTGTGTAACTCAGTGATTGCTGAGTATCACTTAGAATTCTTCCCCTAATTTGTCCCACTCGCTTTTCTCTGCCTGCTGGTAAACCTCTATTTCCCTTCCAAAGCACACCCATATACTGTTCTGTAATTATAGCTCTGCTCACCTCTAACCCCCCTGAATTATATGGTTGCCATATGAGGCCAGTGGTTTGATCAGCTAGATTAATATACTCCCTCTCCAGCTGAAAGGACCCCTACCGATTAGGAATGCCTATAAAGCAAGAGTTACCCCACCATCATTGGCCCAAAAGTGGGCTACTCCTGGCCGTCATGTGTATCCTGTTTCTCCTCTGGGTTGACAGGCTTATTAGCACAGACGACCCAGGCTGCAGGGGACCCCCACACCCCTCCATACTCTCATCGGATATGGCACCCCCCCCAAAAAACAAAGTCATATCACTCTTGACGGCCCACGAATTTTACAGGAAAGGCATCTGGTACCATACTTTCCTCCTCAGAAAGCGAACACTCAGAACTGAGCTACTCCCTCTCCCCTGCCGCCCCTCACTTTGCCTCATTGCTGCCCTCCTGCTCATCGTAGGAAATATTCAACCAAACCCTGGACCCCCTCCTGACAACCTACTGATTTCCTCACCACAGGATCCTCAATGGGTATCGTCGAAGGGCATGTGGATTGCACATATGAACATATGCAGTCTGCGACCCAAGATGCAGGAAGTACAAGCCTGGTTGTATCTGTACAACCCAGATGTCCTGGCTGTATCAGAGACCTGGCTCAAGCCTCAAGTACTCCCACGAGGTCACTGCCCTTGGGTACCACTCATTCCGCAAAGACAGAGCAAACAAAAGAGGGGGAGGAGTCTTAATCTATGCAAAGGATATCCTGAACTCAATGCAGGTCAACCTGCAGCACACTACCAGCACCAACAGTGAAACGGTCCTTGTACGCATCACCCTTGGTCTTTGCAAGCACCTCACCAATGGGTGTGTATTCAACCCACCTAAGAATGCTTTCTTATCCCTTGAGTCTGTCCTAAAGGACATTGGCGAGGAGGTCTCCTCTGAGCTACTCATATTGGGGGACTTTAACCTGAATTGGGCCCCAAATACAAACCAGTCGCTTAAAGGAATGATACAAAAAGCAAATCTTGCACAGGTTATCTCAGGACCTACAAGACTGAACCACAAAACAGGGAATCACTCCATTCTCAGCTGGGCGCTGGTGACCAACCCCTGTAATATCCAGGCTGCAGGCACCCTAGCGGATGCCCTGAGTGACCACTCCCCCATATTCTGTATCTGGAAAAATAGGGCTCCCAGACTCTGTCCGAGAATCCTGGCAGCATGGGACTACACCTACCTATCACCCGAACAACTCTCCAACTACCTTAGCAGCATAGACTGCAGCCCAATCAAACTCCTCCCTTCTCTCTGGACGAGGCGGTTGCATTCTTCCAGAGAACACTCAATACAGCAGCCAACCTATTTGACCCCATGAAGAAACTCCGTACTAAGGGAAGTTGCTATAAGTGGATCACCCCCAAATTGAAGGCCCTAATGAAAAACCGTGATAAGGCCTGGAAAAAATACAAGCTCTACTCCCAACCTGCTGACCTGGTGAGCTACAAAACTCTCAGAAACCGGTGTAAGCTGGCCATCAAAATGGCAAAAACAGAATACGTCACACAACTTCAGAAAAAGAACCTAGGGAACCCTAGATTATTTTGGGCCCACATTAATGGGTTACTAAAAGGGAGTGGCAAGTCCGAACTTGGCCCCATCGATGTCAACGGACAACTAATACATGACAACCCCCATATCACCATGTCACTTAACTACCACTTCACTAACTTAGACTCTTACAAGGCTGGGCTACCGCCCCTCTACTCTGACCCTAACACGAGGTCACTTCCTAACCTCGACCGCCCAACCTTCCATCTCAGACTGGTCAAACCAAAAGAAGTACTCTCACTTTTAATGACACTTAAAACATCCGATGCGGGGGGACCCGATGGAATTCACCCCAGGCTGCTGAAGGAAGGAGCCCTGTCCCTGGTCAGACCCCTGACCTGGCTCTTTAATTGATCCCTAAAAGAGGGTGAAGTCCCTGAACAGTGGAAACAGGCCCATGTGGTCCCCATCCACAAGGGAGGCCAGCGGGTGTCCATCAGCAATTACAGGCCAATCTACCTGCTCTGCATCCTGGCAAAGTTACAGGAGAGGCTGATCTATGGGCAACTCCGTGATTAGCTGGAGTACCATCAACTTCTGGCACCCTCCAAGCACGGCTTCAGAACCCAGCATGGGACAGACACTGCCCTTATGAAATTCTCGGACATACTCAGAAATCTGGATAAGGGGACCCCTACTGGTGCGGTCTTCATTGACCTATCCAAGGCCTTCGACCTGGTCAATCACAATCTGCTATTGACTAAGTTGGGCAATGTAGGTCTTGACAGCCATTCTGTAAGGTGGTGCAAAAGCTACTTAACTGGTCGCACACAGAGGGTAAAATGGAAAGATTCCATTTCAGAGTCGCTCCCACTAAAAAGAGGGAGTGCCGCAGGGGTCGATACTCTGTCCCCTCCTCTTTTCCCTCTTCACCAATGAACTGAGTCTCCACTGTGGGGGGGGGGGCTCGGTGGTCTAGTATGCGGATGATGCCGTTATCTATCGACCCTCCACTAATCTGGGAGACCTCAGCACCTTGCTCCAAGGTGACCTGTGTTCCCTAGAGAACTGTCTTGTTAACAATAGAATGGTCCTTAACACGGACAAGACCAAGGCCATGCTGTTTGGTCCAAGATCCCTGGGACACGATAGAAAAAACACCTACACCTCACCTCCATGTCATGCACTAGCCTAGAGGTAGTGGCATCACTAAAATACCTTGGCCTCACCCTGGATCAGGGCTTCACCTTCAAGAACCATGTGGACCAAGTTACTAAAACCTTACATGGGAAACTGGGCACCCTCTACCGACTGAAAAACCAGTTGATACCAGAAGCAAGGGTCTCCATCGCCACCAGCGTCCTCCTTCTGACAATCACCTATGCGGCCCCAGTAGTCCATGGAGTAGCAAGGACTGGGATGAACAGACTCCAAGCCCTGTACAATAAGGTGGCCCGGTTCGCCGCCAAGTCAAACCCCAGGAATTACCACTGTGACACGCAATCACAGCTAAATTGGCCCTCTTCGGATGCCTGTCTCCAGTACCCTTTGTTATGCCAAACCTTCAAATTAATTAGCCAAACTCCCCCTCCCAGCCTATCTGGACTCATTGCGCTAAAGACTAATACCCAACTCCTCCACACAACAGATCGCACTCTCCTAGCTGTCCCCAGAGTAAGAACCAAGGCGGGAGGCAAGTCCTTTGCTCACACTGCACCCACCCTGTGGAACTCCCTCCCTCCCTCCCTGGGTGCAGGAAGCACCATCAATCAAAAGTTTCCGCACTAGGCTTAAGGCTCACATGACTGCAACTTCCAAATGCCGCTGCTAGGCTCCTGGGACCACCTCATGGTCAACTGAATCCCACAGTCCAATATTCCCCTCAGTGAGTAAATCGTATTATGTAATGTGGCTCATACCCTCCTCTCTCATTCTTCGTGTCTAGTCACATACTCTACTAAACTCCTGTACCCACCACGAATGCATGCTGTTCTCAGCATATGTGACCAGCTGACTGTATAACATGTATCATACTGTATAATTTTCATTCATACTGTGATATTTACCAATGCTATGTAATCCCGGGTCGCCCCTGAAAAAGGGACCTCCGGGGCCCAGTGGGCTTACCCGGTCACCAAAATTTAATAAATAAATAATTAAATATGAGAGTTGTGACATTCCATTTATCCTTTCAGTTACTCTTCTCTGCACCCTCTCCAGCACTGCAATGTCACCAGCCTTATAAGGTGCCCAGAACTGGGCATAATACTCTATCTGGGGCCTAACCAAGGATCACTACACAGGCAAAATAACTTCCCCATCCCTACTTCTAACATGTTTTAATATACAGTATAGTACTTGGTTGCCCGGCCTGACAACCTCCCTTGCGTGTGCACTGAACGACAGATTGTTGGTGACAAATACCCTAAGGTCTTCTTCTCTATCGGCAGACTGTAAGTTCAATACCATTCAAGTAATATTTTGCCCTTATATTTCTGTGACCAAAGTGCATAACCTTACACTTATCTATATTAAAACATAGATTGTGATTGTCGCCCATTGTTCAATGTGTTTAAGGTCGCTCTGTAAATCACATACAGCAGATTCATTAATACCAACCCCCCCCCCCCCATATTCTGTATCATCGGCAAATTTGTTTAACCCTGCACTGGGAGAAATCTGCATGATAAAACACATTAAATAGGGTGGGCCCCAGCACTGACCCGAGGCACACCACTATCTACCTCACCCCATTCTAAGCAAAAACCCTTTACAATCTCTCTTTGCTTACACATGTGTAACCAGTCCTCAATCCATTTAATAATTACAGGGCTGATCCGCAGCTAGATCATGGTCACTATCCTGTGTGGCACCATATCGAATGCCCTTGCAGAGTCAGGATAGACGACTTCCACTGGCAGGCCCAGATCGAGTGCCTAGTTCTCACAACCTCCACTTGCATACTGTGCAACTCTGAGCAAGTCACTTAACCGCCCAGTGCTCCCAGGTCGCCCCTGAAAACAGGCACTTGTGCCTAGTGGGCCTTACCCGGTTACCAAAGACTAAAAAAAAAAAAATCGGTTCAAAAAAATGACATAAATTAGTTTGGCAGGATCTGTCTATCTTAAAGCGTGTTGAGATATGTCCACCATCCCATTATCCTGTATATAATTTTCTATCATGTTTTTGATGTATTCTTCCGTACGTCTGCCAGTTATGGACGTAAGGCTAATGGGTCTGTAGTTCTTTACACCTCAGACCTAGACCCTTTCTAATAAGTAGGTGTTATGTTTGCTAGTTTCCAGTGAGCTATAACTTTTCCCTCCATTTGTGATCTGCTGAACAGCAGACTAATACTGTAGGACCTGCAAGCTCATAGTTTCTTGAACAACCTTGGGTGAATATCGACTGGACCCTGAGCCTTATCAACCTTTATTTTACACACCTTAAACTTAACAGCATCTTCAGTAATGATAAGATTACTTTCCTGTCTATTTTCCAGGTGTTCTAATATTGTTGTATATTACATTTTTATGTTATATACACTCAAAACATACTCATTAAAGGTCTCTGCCATTAAAGATTCATGTGTTATTTGTTTTCCTTCAGTGCAAAGTGGTCCTATAACAGTCTACCCACCCTTTTTACTATTGATATAACTGAAGAAATGTTTTTTGTTATCATTGTTTTTTGTTGCTAGCCTAAGTAGTTCTTTTCTGTTTGCCTTTTTTATTAAATCCTTAGTTATTTTAGCCTAATTTTTATAGGATAATAAATTTTCATTAGTTGTTTTTTTCTTATTTTTTTATAAGCTCGTTGTTTCTTCCTAATCCACTTTTGGATTTTAGCATTAAACCAAGGCAGCAGATGACCAGTTTTGTTATATTTTGTTTTTTCAGGAACTTAATTATTGATACAGTAATCTAAGTGATGTTTTATCTTACTCCATGTTTCCTCTAAGCATCTATTTTTTTTTAAATTTCTTTTTATCCACCTATCCCCAGCCTGCCAACCCCGACCCATCAGGAGAGACATGGCAGACATCCCACTGCCTGACACCCTGCCCAGATTGGACCCCGAGACCCCATGGAGCCATGGTTTGGTGGAGATGAGGTGGGGGCCCTAACACCGAAACTTTCACTGCGACGGCTCAAGTCCGTCAGGCGGGCGCAGGCACATTGTGGGCACGTCTCCTGGCTCCTCGGCAGTGGCAGGCTCTTATCTCTATTTCTTTTTTTTTTTAAAACTTTTATTTGTTAAAATGTTAGAGATGCTTTTTCATGCAACTTACCCAGACATATACTGTACAGAGATAAATCTCGTTACATTCCATTCCAACAACTTTTACATCTTTCCATTAATACCTTGTTGTAACGAGTTATTTAAAACATCTTGTCAAACAGTCCACGTATATATACTATTGTCCCTGATACAATTTTTTTCTTAGTCTTCATTGTAAACGTACAAGTTAATGAGTGATGTAAGGAAGGGATAAATGCAATTTATTAAACCTTGACTTCTGGCTGCCTCTTTTTCATTTTTTTTTTATGTAGAGCATCCTTATAAAGAATAAGTTCAGGTTAATTAACATAACACACTTAACAACAAACCTGTGAAGGAGTAAAACTTGGCTATTGTGCCCTTAATTGTTCCTCATAATTACTTCAGAGTTTGGGCTTGGGGTCCATGCAACTTTAGTTTCCTTTTATTACCTCCGTTCCCTATAGGTAGAAGGCCTGCTGAGAGAGGACGGAGGTGCCTTCCAGCGTTTCAATAAAGTTCATGAAGGGGAGCCTTGCCTGATTAAATTTGTCCCCTCTCAGCCGGAGTTCTGCTGTTATTTTTTCCATTCTAAAAATATCTTTTAAAATTCCTACCCACTCCTCCAGTGAGGGTAAGACAGGGGTTAGACAATGTCTGGTGATAGCCTTACCTGCAGCTGCCAATAAAAGTCCAGAGAAGGACTTTCAAGTACTGGTTATCTTTTTCTTTGGGAGCATACCTAGAATCAGGGTATCGAAGCTTGGAGGGTCCTCTAATTATAACATCTCTTTGATTTTAGATCCCACTGAAGCCCAGAAGGATTGCATTATTGGGCACCCCCAAAAAATATGGTTATGATCTCCTCTATCCCCACAACTTCTCCAACATCTGTCTGTGTTACCCTCTCTGTAATGTTTAGTTCTTGAGGGTGTATCAAAGAAGCCAGTCAACATCTTTCATCGGAATTCCTTCCAGTTACTGGATGCCGATGTTCTGAATACCACTTCCCAGATTCTCTGCCAACTCTCCTCTGTTATCCCCCGGTTCCTCACTCCATGCAATCTGACAGTGTGGGGTGGGGTATGCCTTTGCTGCCATAAAACCTCTTCTCAGTTTAGAAATAGTTTTGATTCAATATGTTGGCCCTGCTAATCCTTTAATAATGCTTTCCGTTGGGTACGGATCCCTCCGGACTGCATTCCTGTTGTTAGCATGTTTTAAGAAGGATACCACCTGAGGGTATAAAAAAAAAAAAAAAAGTGTGAGGCAGGGAGAAAGAACTCCCTCTGTAACTCCTGGAAGGTCTTAACTTGACCCTGCCGAATAAACTGGCTCATATGAAGAATCCATGGAATTGAGTACAGCAAGAAATTTCCATCTTATTTGATAAAGGGTTGCTTATGTTCAATTCTTGTTTAACATCATCTCAAATTTTATAAGTTTGTTTTGTCCATGGGTTTGATATCTCCCTTTTCCTTAGAAGTTGAGGGGGGTCGTGGAAATCAGCCTTTGGGCTAAGGTTTGGTGGGCTTAGTATTTCCTGCTGTACCCAAATGTTTTCTTTATCCTCCCTCAAGTAGGTCACCCAGGTGTTTAGCTGTGCCATTTGGCAGTAGGATCTAAGATCTAGTAATCCCAGCCCACCCATTTCCCTAGGTCTCTGTAAGTCGGGACGACTTGCCCTTCTCCCTGCCCATATGAAATGGTGTATTGCCTTATTGATTTTTTTCCATTCCTTCCTTGGAATACATACTGGTAATGAACTAAAGAGAAACAGGAACCGGGGTAGTATGTTCATTTTCACTGCTTCAACCCGCCCCAACAAGGTGAGAGTAAGAACTTTCCATCTCTTAAGATCAGTTAGTACTTCATTAATTAGTTTCCCATAATTAGCCTGGTATAATTTCTCTAAATCTATCGGGATATGTATCCCTAAATACCGAATTTGAGAGGAGACCCATTTAAATGGAATTGCTTGTTCCAACTCTGGGGTTCATGTGTCACAGACCAGTATGACCTCCGTTTTATCCTCGTTTATTTTGAACCCTGAGATCGGTCCATAATCCTTCAGTATCTGAGACAGAATAGGGAATGTTCTTAAAGGATCCGCCGCATATAACACTGTGTCATCAGCATAGAGGGAGATTCTGTTTTCATCTCCCCCGATCCTGATACCCTGCAACCCCTTATGTGTTCTGATTAGGTTCGCAAGGGATTCTATACTCAACGCAAACAGGATAGGTGATAGGAGACAGCCCTGCCTAGTGCCCCTACCTATGTTTACGGGGTCCGAAATTGTTCCATTTACTTTAACCCTGGCAGTCGGCCCTTTGTAGATCCCTTTTATCCAATTTATAAATTGCTTCCCAAACCCAAATCTTTCTAAGACCTTCAGGAGGAACTCCCAATTCAGCCTATCAAAGTTTTTTTCCACATCTATCGCTATTGCAATTTGTTGTTCTTTCCCCATGGCCCCTGTATAAAGCACATTTAGACAGCGCCTAATATTATCCTGCAAATGTCTGTGCCTCACAAACCCTGCCTGGTCTGGGTGTACCAGGTCGGGCAGAATTGTGTTTTCCCTGTTTGCAAGAATCTTTGTAAATATCTTGGAGTCTACATTAAGTAAGGAAATCGGCCTATACGACCCACAGACCTCCGAAGGTTTACCTTCCTTCGGGAGAACTGTGATGAAGGCCTCACTCCAAGACAGGGGGAATTCACCTTCATCCCTGCTGTGATTCAAAACTTGTACTAGAAATGGGTCAGGGTGTCATTAAAGCTTTGGAAGAATTCTGCATTGAATCCGTCGGGGCCTGGGGATTTCCCTCCCTTAAGATCTTTAATAGCTAGGGACACTTCTTTGCGTTATAGGGGCATCTAATCTCTCTTTCCAATCCTGTGATAACCTAGGAAGCTTAACCCTATTTAAAAACTCCTCTATGAGATGTATCCTCTCTGACAAACTACCCTCGTTGGAATATAGCCTAGCATAAAAATCTTGGAACGCCCTCGCTATGTCTTTTGGGTTATATACCATACACCGTTTCTTCCCTCCTTCGACCTTAATCTTCTTTACGTATCTCTCTGACTGAGCTTTTCTTAGGCGGAAAGCTAACAGACTACTTGCTCGATTCCCCTGTTCATAGTATTTCTGGTTACTATAACAAAGTTTTCCTTTAATCTGTATATCTAATAGGTCCTGTAGGGCTTTTTAAGTCGTGGTAATCTCCCTCAAAACATTTTTCTTTCTATGATCTCCCAACCCAAGTTGCCCAAGGGATGTCTCCAGTTGTTTTAATTTTACTTCTAGGGCTTCCTGCTTTTGTCTACGTGCTTTTCTTAAATATGAAGCATAGAAAATTATTTCCCCTGCTCTACAGCTTTGAATCAGTCCCAGAAACATTTGGAGGTTGGTCCTTCACTTGCGTTATGTGTTGTATAATTTTCTATGGCCTGAGAAATACGGGATTTGAACTCCTCCATCCCTAGTAAGGATGAATTCATCCTCCACATGGATGTGCTACCCCAGTCCCCCAGCCGCAACCTCAGAAGCACTGCTGAGTGGTCCGAGATCACTCTTGGGTGAATGGTGCAACCCTCCATTTTGAATAGGTCCGTTCCACTACATAAAAAGTAATCTATCCTAGAGTGGGAATCTTGTGAATGTGAGTAGAACATAAACTCTTTTGCTGTTCCATTCAGTTCCCTCCATACATCCAACAGTGCTAGTTTTTGCATCCCCCCTCTGACGGCCTTGGTCATCTGCCTATTGGTAGTGGTTACTTTGGAAGAGCAATCTCATTGTGGTTCTGGCACACAGTTAAAATCCCCACCCAAAATGATCATGCCCCCCTCCATCCCCCCAGGTCTGCTATCTTCTGAAGTAGCTGCTTAAAGAACTCTGGGTCATCTCTATTAGCTGCATATATATTTATTAAATGAATTGGCTGTGAGAACATTGACCTGGACACAATTACACCCTTCCCCTCCTGTAAATGCTCCTACTGTGCGATTTCCAGTGGCAGATCCTTCCAAAGTAGAATTGCCGCCCCCCCCCTTCCCAGAGGGATGGAAAGAGTGTATGACCTTGCCTACCCAATTCCTCTTTAACTTGGCTTGTTCTCACTCATCAAGTTTAGTTTCTTGTATGAAGCAGATGCCTGGTTTCATGTTGTTTAGGTAATGCAGGATTTTCGTGCGCTTAATGGTTGAATTTATTCCCTTAAGATTCAGGGATAATACTGAAAGTGTACCCATTATTGTTTTATTTTTATACCATTCCTCCAGACAAACCCCTTCCCATAATCTTTACTCTCTTTACCCCTTTTTCCAAACCTTCTTACAAATATGAACTTCTCCGCCAAACGAAATAATTCCTTCACTTATGTATCAATAACAATTGTGACGTAACTTAACATCGTTATGGTTTTAAACAACAACAGCAACAACGAAAAAAAAAAGAAAAACCCAAGACTTTGACATTTTTTTCCCGTACTTCCTAGGTGTTTAGCAATGGATGTTATCCTGCTCACACAGGAGTTTGTAGCCTAAGCTATAGCACCTACTATCTGTAGGTCTGACTCGCTGAGTCAGTTTGTGCTAGGACGTCACCGCCACTCGGTGTTTGTAGTTGCCCTCTATCAAAGGGGCACGCCTTCCACCGCTGCGGGGGTTGCAAAGAAATCTTTCAATCTTTGAAATGACTGAATATCCTTTCATCTGTAAAAGCACTCAAATAACCAACTGAGCTACCAGAGCCCCCCCACCAGGGTTGTGTTCGTCCCTTCAAGCCAGTCACCCCGCTTCCCTCCATCTCCCCGCCACAAAGCACCACTGAGTCAGGGTTCATGGGTGCCGGCCTGAATTCATAACCCATTTCCTATCCCTTTCAGTTTAGATATTCTCCCTGCCGCCAATTCCACCCCCCTCCCCACCCTGGCAACATTACTTTGCACCTAGTCCAAAACCCCTTCCCTGCTACCTTCTCTCTGGCATCCAACAAAGAGAAAAAACAGCAATGAATTAATATTGTAGCAGTCTCAACTTAGCCCCATATAGTTCACTGTTTTCCATGTAGTTTTCAAGTCTATGGGAGATCAATAATTTCTCCACAGTTCCCCCCGGGGTGGAGTAGGGTCTGGGGATCCCGAGAGGAGCACTTTGCACTTTAGTGCTCCCCCCTTCCAAGACTCCTGCTAGTCTTCGGATGGATCCCTCATTCCCCACAAAAGATATGAACTGTACCTTTTGGATATACCAATCAGGTGGAGCTCCATTCAAAAGAACCCTTTCCATCTGCGGCACTCCCTGAAGAGTCCTTTGATTCCCTTCCCAAGATTTCCTGCACATCTTGGCTAATATGCGACGGCCAGGTAACCGCTGAAGGCTGTGCTCTCTTTGGCTTTTCTGCTCTGTGCCAAGCGGTTCTCTGAATGCCTTGCTCCATCTTGTCTGCTCGGAGATCGGGTCACACCAGGCCTAGCTGCTTTAGTGTCGGGGCTGCTTCCTGGATAGATTCAAATAGAAGAGCCTTTTTCTGTGTGAATCCGAAGCTTAGCTGGGTAGTATAGTTGAATCTTGATTTTCTTCTCTTTCACCTGTTTATTCACTTCTCTTACTTTTCTCCTCTTTTCATTCAACTGATTGGAGAAGTCTTGATCAAAGAACATTTTCTGGCCATCTATATTGAGGTTGCGTTGTTTCCAGGCCATTTGTAGAATCCTTAAGCGATCCTGATAATTCAGCATACGGATGATAAGGGAACGAGGTCTCACTGATTGGTCTTTCGGTTTTGGGCCCAGGGAGTGGTGAGCTCTCTCAACTGGTAGTGGGATATTTTCTGGTATCTGAAGGACATTTCGGAAGATATGCATTGCAAACTCCTCAACAGAACCAAATGATTGCTCCATGTCCTCCGGGACCCTGTACACCTGAAAGATGTTCTGCCTAGCGTGGTTTTCCTGATCGTCAATCTTCGCTTGGAGCTCCCGTTCTCTGGCTAGTAGACAGAGTATCGCCCCGTCATGTTGGCCTGACGAGTCGGCCAGCGTTCCCACCGACTGCTCCACAGCCATCGTGTGTCCATCTATTTTTTTCATACCTGCTTTTAAATCTGCCACGGAGGATTTGACCCTATGCAGGGCTTTTATAATTCTGTCTAACTTGGTGAGAATGACTTGCTGCTCACCCAGCTCCATGCTCTCCTCCTAATTGGCTATACTGTTCACTGGAGATACCGAGCGGGGCGTCTCAAGGAAGGCCTGACACTTTATTGGTGTGCATCAAGGCTCTGATCTTTGATGATTGCGACTGTTAACCCCTCGGTCTGTTTGAGACCATCATCTTCCACTAATTGAAGACACAATTCTGAACGTATATGCTGATTTGAGTGCTATTTTGCAATTTAGTCATTTTACAACCCCCAGAGCTCTTGGGTCAAGCGGCCATTAAAGTGGTGACGTCACCGGAAGTCCTCTTTTCTCTTTTTCTCCCTCCCCTACAGCGTGCAACCCCTAACATCATGGCGCGAGGCATGGACGTCCACGCTGTATAGCGGCCGCCCATCCCCTACAGTTGCGGCTTGCAGTACTCCGAGCCTCTGCTCGGAGTCAGGCAAGTGCGCAGGCATCAGCCTCCTCCTTCCCGGGAGAAGGCAAGCTGTTGTGGGACGCTCAAGCCCATCTCCCCCGCGGCCAACCCACCAGCGACCCGAGTCCGCTCCCGAACCCAGGTTACTGGCGTGTTAAGCATCTATTTTTAATATTGTTCTGCCAGTTCCATCTTTGTAAGAAGGTTCTCATACCTTTACAATCAGCCAAACTGTAGCACTTCATTTTAGTTATGCCTTTGTTATGGTCACTCTGACCCAGTGGTTCCCTAACATTACATCCCACAATTTCATTTTCAAGATTACTCGCAACCAGATCGAGAATGTTTTTTTTTAACTCTGGTGCCTTCTTTAACATGTTGGATCATATTACTACTTATAATAAAATTAAGGAATGTGTTTTTCTAGAGCACTTGTCCTTTCTATTTTGACCCAGTTAGTATGTGGGAAACTGAAAGCCCCCATTATTAGGGTTCTTGGATCAGGTCCTGTTTCATACAGTGTTTTCATGAAGCAGTCAAACTCCTCCAAATTTTGATTTGGTGGCTTGTAACAGACTCCTATGGTGATTTTTGGACTTTTGGGCATATCTGCGTTGGGTTGACCACTTTGGCTTCAATCCTATGGCTGATGTGGCCAAATGGACCTTGGATATGTGAAGAAAAAAAAAACCTGTATTACACAGTCACTTATACAATACTCTCAGTGTGTACACGTATATATTTATACAATATACTTCACTTTTTTTGGTTTTAGTTTGTTTTACACTAAACAAAAACACTCTATCTTACAGCAGAACACCAACTAGCAAAATGTTTTATCTTCACAGTAAGGTACATCATAAAGTTTATCTAGCTAGTTGGATTCGTCACAGAGAAGCTTTTCTGCCACCTGTGCCTAGCCACCGTGTGCTCCTGCCAACACAAGCCACCGCTAACCAACAGAGCACGGCAGCTGCCAGTGCTTCAAATCTTCCAGCGTAACCACCAATAGTAAATAATTGTTATTTTTTCAGCTTAGAATGAAAACTAATTGAAATATAAGCTTGCTGACACCAATGCTGAAAACTCAATCACCCCAAAATCCCCTTGTATCACCAACCTCAACTACCGCACAAGTCTCAGTAGGGCTGCAAGTCCAAATCTCTGACCACGCTACCACTGCCACTACCCCACCCCCCACCCCCAGTAAATCATACAGTTCTGCCCTTGGCTAAATGCTTTCTTCACCCTGGTCTTGTAAGCCCCATATCCTTCCCTGTCGATGGCCAGTCACAAACTAAATTCCTGCATGTGCACAAATGCATTAAAATGCCCCTTTTACTAAAGGCCAGTCACGTTAAAGTTCCCATGCTACGGTGTCCAATAAGAACAGCCTAGTAACTATTGCTCAGACACCTGTTCCCATGGACATTGTAACGAGAGGAACTTGTCAATCACAGCTTCTATGACTCTGAGCTTCTAAAAATAACCACAAGACCAAAACAGGAAACTTTTGCTTTTAAATAATCTTTACATATCCGTTCCTCCACTGTCTTCAGGCGAATCTCTTCTTGTTTCTCTGTTTTAACAGATCACAGTTCGAGATTCAAATCCGGGTAGGGTGCAATTGAGTCCACAGCTAGTCCAAGAGCTGGAGGGCCGTCAAAAATGGTTCTTTCGGCAGCGGACACATGGAAGAGCCCCAGAGGAATACTGGTGAATTAAAACATTGGTGGGAGACAAGCAGACATGTAGCGGCTGACGATTCCCAGCAGAGAGAAGAGCTGTGAAGGAGGCAAGGT
This sequence comes from Neoceratodus forsteri, assembly GCA_016271365.2. Lineage (NCBI taxonomy): Eukaryota > Metazoa > Chordata > Ceratodontiformes > Ceratodontidae > Neoceratodus > Neoceratodus forsteri. Next base: position 1,054,177,668 of record CM028130.1, on the reverse strand, counting down.
AATGCAACAGAGCACCGAATCAGACAGCTAGTGACTAAGTAAGTTGTTTTTGGCACCTGTGGGTGTCTGGATGTGTGTCCAGATCCAACTTGGGGGGTATCTGAAAAGTGAGCTAAACTGAAAAAGCAACCCAAAAGGCAGAATCCAGTTGCCGGGAGTTGGCTGTTCTAACAAAAGGTGCGCGGCTTCCCTGCTCTGGTCCTCATCTGCACCGGTCAGTTTCGTGAGGAACAGTGTCATTCACTCCCTGAGAAGAAAAGCTGCAAAGTGGACTAGGACACTTTTTATTGTTTATATCTATTTTATATTTCTGAACAGATCCGGACTTAGAAGCGTAGAGGTCTGGGTTCTTTTGACAGTAGAGCAGGCATTTCATACATGGACTTTGAGATGGCAGCAGGGCTCTCTACACAGCTGCAGTATGTTGTGTGAAAATTAGTTTTACTTTCTACGTTCTATTATACCACATATAAAACTATAAAGGGAAAAAAAAAAAAAAAACACATACCTTCCCTTGGCTCCAGAAGGGATGCTGCAGGCAGGCCTAAGATCAAGAGCACCAAGGTCTGTTTCGTACAGATAGCCCCTACAAGGGCTACTTAGCAAATTCTCATCAGTAGGGATTGTGACTGCACCATAGATGCGTTTTTAGCTTTTTTTTTGTAAAATCTGTTTAACATTTTTTCCCATAAAAACATTAACAATACAACAACATATCAGCAGAGCAAATCTATGATATGACAAGCATCACCTCCACCCCATTTTAATAAACTCCACACCAAACAGATAGTCCAGTTGATACAATGGTGCTTCACACAGCTCATATTTAAGACAAGTACAAAAATATACAAACAACCAACCAATACCCGAAACACAGACCGACAAAAAGACATATAATCTCCATAAATCAATTTGTTGTACTAAGTGATTAACCACAGCTCCCATGCCTAACAATACTTCACCCTATCTACCAGGTCAGACGCCCCATCCCTTATCATAGATATCAAAAAATGAGAGGAAGAGTGTAGCCATGCCTTAATTAGAAGCAAGGTCAGTAAATTAAATAATTTAGGTATTAATAGCAGCCCCGTGCTCTCCCATGTCAGATGTCATTATGTGCTTGAGCGTGGGGGCATGTCAGCATGACCGTGGCACTCTGAAAGGATCGGGCTGCCCATCTCTATATGAAAGTGACGAGCAATATAACAAAGGTATGGGCTGCTATTAATACTTAAAACCTGGCTAGAATAAGTAAAGCTGAAGGCAGCCACCACAATATGTGAGTGGTACCTGCTTTCAGCTAGGTGAGAAAATCTCTTTAAGCTCCCCTCCACGTAGTCTCCTGGGGGATTCTGAAAAGCCACTAGTTCAAGTCTTTTGACAGCATCCTCAAGCTGTTGCAACTGCTCTAGTTTTTGTTTGCGAAGGGCAGACATATATGCTACCATTGCACCCCTCATATACACTTTCCGCGCCTCCCACAAGACCATTTTGGATGGTGCCATGGGGCACTAGTGTACAAGTAATATTTCCAACTATCCACCGAGTACTCTTTAAATGTCTGATTAGTTAACATATCATGCGAGAAACCTCCACCCTCAAGCAGCAGCCTTCACCTGTCCCAGATCAAATGTGACAAGCACCAGACTGTGGTCGGAAACCGAAACTGGACTAATGAACGAGGCACATGGTCTCCAATACCAGCCTGTCGCGACCATTACACAATCAATATGGGACCAAGTGTGAAGCGGGTTAGAAAAAAGGTGAATTTCCTGGCCCCCGGATTAGCCTCCCTCCATGCAGCTACCATGTCTAATTCAGCGAGTCCCAATCCCCATCACTCCACAGCAGGGTCCCACCTAGAGTCAAAAGATGAGCAATCCAGACGTGGATCAAATACACAATAGAACCCCAGAATTAACCCTGGAAACTGCTCCTTCTGCAATGCGGCTAAAAGTTGAACATAAAATACAAGATCCCTTTCTGCTGGAGTGTAAATGTTACAAAAGTAATGGCCTCCCCCTGTAGGGTTCCACTTACAAAAACATACCTACCATTTGTAGAGTCCGCCATTACTCATTCCTTACAAATGCAAGCCCCTTATGAAGAAGGATTGCTACACCTTGCCTATAGCCATTAAAAGAGGCAGAGTAGCACTGTCACACCCATTTCCTAACCAATTTACTATGCTCGACTTGGGTAAGCAGAGTTTCTTGAAGTATGGCAACTCACACTTCAAGTCTCCTTAGCACCGTGTAGTTCTTATGCTTGATGGGGGAATAGGTACCCTGGACATTCCAGGAACAGATAGAGACTATGTATATTTAAATGCATGGATAGAAGCAAGGTCTCTGGGGAGGGGATTCCATATCCAAACACAGACCAAGGGCCTCCCAAAGTGTAACCAGCCCATCTCTAAAGTGAATGCCCAATCCCCATACCAGGTCACAGGGAGCTGAGAGTCTCCTGTAATTTGGGTAACAATTAAAACAGATCGAAAAATACAACTATATGAGCAATATACATAAAAATATATAACATATAGATGAACATAAACTCCCCCCAGCTCATCTGAAAATAGAACGCTGAAAAACCCAGCATGTCACGAAGACAACCCCATGATCCTAACCATAACATGGGCATCCCTCCCCACATTCCATCGATTCCCTCCCCACCCCCTTATAAAGCGTAACCCCTCATAATATGTGGGGTAACCCACCATAACCATGGACAAATCCAACAAAAAATATATTTATAAACAGTTCAAAGAGTCAACTGGAATAGTGCCATAGAGGCCCAATCAATATGCTTGATAAAACACAATGGGGGGGGCAGTGAGAGAACGCCCTCCCAACCAGGAAAGGGAGACATCCTGCCCCAACTCCTCACAGTGGGGCCTCCCAGGCAATTAGGCCTTTCCCAACCCCCCCCCAAACAGGTCCACATGGCCCTCTCCTGTCAAACAGCCGGATCAAGAACATCCCCCCAATCCCTCAAAGGCCAACCCCTACATTGCCCCCTCCCCTGCAGACATCAGACCAATTGCAATTACCTGCCAAGCAGACACCCATAGTGTTCACACATTAATAAACTGTGCTCAAGAGTGCGGGCAATTCCCCAGACCAGCTGTGACTCAGATACTTCACACAACCAAAGCCTAGAGGACCACGAGGGCGAGGCAGCCCGCACCACCCACTTCCACATGGCAAGACACATACACACACACAGGAACTTAAAAAATTAAGGCAATTCCTATCCCAACCCAGGAGCAAAAAAAAGCTTGAAGGCCAAGGCAGGTGGGGGGAGAAGTACTAAAGTTGGTGCCCCCCATCCTTAGAGCAAACTAAAGCTCCAGCAGTGATGGCCTAAGGGGGGCTGCGCCACCCCACTGCACCACGGTCCTAGCTTCACATGGCCCCATCCCCCCTACTCCCCAAACACTGCCAACCCAAAGTATCACCACTTACATAGCAGGAGAGCCAGGACCAGCCCCAGATTAGCAGAATTAGACGAAGGAGGCAATCAAAAAGCTGCCGCTCTTTCCAGATAGGCACTGCCTGACCCATAGCCCAGTGACTGCTCTAAAGGCAAGAAACACCTAACCTTTGAAAAAATTCTGAATGCTAACCCAGCCCGGCAACCATGCATAAAATGCATTCTCCCTCATCCCAGCAGATCAGATTGCTTACCTGCTCCACGTGGAGCCACTGGAAACTCTCAGGCAATCCGGGTCGCACATCAGATCCCCCATTTCCCTCACAAAGAACTGTGTGGCAGCCGCCATCTTATTTTAAGGGAGAGTGAGAAACTAAGGCACCCAGGGAGAAGCAGCCCACCACCCTACACACACAAACCCACTGATTAATGCACGAATGCTTGCCACATAGCTTTGAGGCACATCTGGTGCAACCTACAGTCCAATTTAATGTGGCAGATAAAGCAATATGACAATTATTTATGACATACAATTATTGTCAGTTATGACCAGACCACAGCCGCTAACACAAGAACAACACAGTGGGAATATAATGTCCTTGATCCAGCCAAACGACTCACAGTGTACCACAGTAATGCTAGCCAGAGGCCTTTCAGCCGTGCTACTTGTCCCAATCAGCAATAAATAGTCACACTTTCTCAGGGTCTTCAAAATAGTAAGCAGCCACCTCTAGCTTGATGCAGACCACTGCAGGGTATGCAAATGCAAACTCAATATGCCGTTCTCACAAAGCATCCAAGATCTGGGAGAAGGCTCTATGTCATTTCTGCAGCTGAGGGGAGAACACCTGATGGATATTCAAGTGACTCCCTTCAAAGATAGCTCCTGTTTGGCATTATAGGCTGCTAAAATGGCCTGGCGGTCTCTGAAACTGTGCAACTAAATATAACCTGTCATGGTGGTTGGTCTGGCTGGGGGGGGGGCAAGGCACAGTGTACCCTCTCAATCTTTAAGCAAGGTCCCTTCAGCTGCAAGCCCAATAAGTTAGAGAGGGTCACCGCTCAAGACTTCATGACACTGTCCCTTTCTTTGCCCTCCAGTAGTCCACAGATCCACAAATTGGAGTGCCTATTATAATTTTCCTGATATTCTAATTGATCTGTTAAGGCTGCGATTTCCCACTCGAGACACACTATTCTGTCTAGCAAGCTCCCATGTGAATCTTTTATTTGGGAGATCCGCTGTTCCATCTCCTGCATCCTCTCTGCTAGTCCATCAGCCTGGGCAGTCAGCTCTTCCAGTTTCCCCAGTGAGAACACCAGTTTGGGGGAAAGAGCTGCTACAACTTGCTCTGTTACGGTATGGCCTAAGAGGGTGATCGTGTCAGGGCCCAGCTGCTGCTGTCTGCCCTGCGTCTTCTTGTTGCTCCTTCTGGTACCACGCTTCTGCTTAGCCACCAAACCGATCAAGAATTTGTCCATAGTTTGTGGCTGACCATTTCCAAGAGTGAACTGCCTAAATAAAAGGGGAAACAACATTTTTAAAATAAGAAAAACTGTCAGGAAGGACAAAGCTCGGGGAAACTGCGTCCGGCCGCTTAACTGCTCATCAGCGCCCCAGCATTTTTAAGCCATTAACTGGCAGAAAAAGAACTTAGAAAAGGGATGCCAAACTGGAAGTCAGAAAGCCTTCACTTCCGGTCCTGCAAGAATAAACGCTGACAGCAGTGGGAGTGTCGACTGGTACAGTGGCTTTAAGACAGCAGCATGGCTCCCTACACTGCTGCAGTGTGTTTTGTGAATTAGCTCTACTCGCTCCATTCTATTATACTGTATAAAAAATAAAAAAAAAAAAAAAAAACACCACAGGGCACCAAGGTCCGTTTTGTATAGAGAGATCTTTTAAGAGCTACTCAGCAAATTCCCATTAGTAGAGATTGTTACTGCACCACCGATGCAGTTTTAGCTTTTTTTTTTTTTTTAGCCATTAATTGGCAGAAAAAGATCTTAGAAAAGGGAAGCCCAACCAGAAGTGAGACAGCCTTCACTTCCAGTCCCTCAAGAAGAAAACAATGATGGCAATGCAAGTATTGGCAAGCACATGATGGAGGCAACATGGGCTGAGGCATGTCTTATGTGTCAGCCAGGACAGGCCAGGGGGCCATAAAGCTCTATTCAGAAGGAATGTAACTGAAACATGCAATAAGTGAACAACTCAAACATGGAAGCAACTACAGTGCTGTTTGTGGGTGGGGACAAAGGTCTGGAATAGATTTGTTGCAAACTAATAATTAAAAGAAAATACACAGCAATGTACATTGGGAAATATTTTATTTGTCTGCATTGCAACAAAATTAAGGCACTCAAAGATGAAATAGTGTCACTGAAAGCTGAACTAAGAAACACGCAGAAGATTAGAACATTAGAAAACTTTGTAGATAATATGATCAGACACACAAACACAGATGGGAACACAATACAAAACAGGTACTGTACAGGTGCCAATATCCAACAGAAAGAGAAACAGGTCCGGACAACAGAATGAGGAGGATGAGAGGGATGACTTGGTGGTAGTTAAACACAAAAGGAGTGCCATAAAGTACTGGAAGGGCAGGCAGATTTGAACTCCACACCAGTAGTGACATACCCTGTTCAAACAGCTGCTCACCATTAGAGGTAATGGAAAGCAAAGCAACAAGTAATGAAAATGACCGAGACAATGTGGCAATTACAGGACACTCAATTGTGAGATCTACAGATAGGGAGGCACGTAAAAGGAATAATAAGAAAAGAATGGTCATGTGCCTACCAGGCCAAAATTAAGAGACATAAATGAAAATCTAGAAGGAATATTATCAGCTGCAGGAGATAGCCCTCAAATCCTAATTCACGTACAGTAGGAGTGAATGGCATAGGCAGGAAAAGGGAACATGAAATTAAAGGAGACTACATAAAACTGGGTAGGAAGTTCCAAGATCTTGGATACAAGCTAATCATATCCAAGATACTACCCGTACCTAGGGCATCAAAGTGGAAAAAACAAGAAATCATTGAAATAAATTGCTGGCTGGACAAATGGGCATGTAAAGACGACGTTATACTGGTAAAACATTGAGACCTGTTCTATAATAGTAATCAGCTATATGCTAGAGATGGGTTACAAAAGGGGGAACTCATTCACAGAGAGATTTGATGCAGCAGTAATGAAAAATTTATAAATGAAAGAGGGGCGAGGAGCCAAATAAAATTATTTATTTATTGAATTTTGTTAACCCGGTAAGCCCAATGGGCCTAGAAGTCCCTTTTTCAGGGGCAATCGGGGAAGGGGGGGATACAGATGATAAGCAACTGAAACTGAACCAGATTAAGCTGTTGGTGGTATTTCTAGCGAATGGGAGAAATTTGGCCAGGACACCGGGGAAATTCCCCTACTCGGCTGCTGCTCAGTGGCCGGTAGGGGTCCTGCTGACATCAGTCTGCATCATGGCAGACGATTTGGAACGCTGCTATGAGATGGAGGTCGGAGAAAGTGCGGTATCTGAAATAGTGCAAAAAGTTGTTTCGGAGGCTGGTTTAGGCTTACGTACGACCACTATGACGCTGGAAACAGCATCGGAGAAAGGTTCTACCTTACCGGAGTTGGCTGGTGATATTCCAGCATTGGAGAGCATATCCACTGCAGAGGTTCGCCCTGATTCTGATTTACTTTCTATTTCGACGCCTGCTGTTTGCGTCAGTTCATCGTTATCAGTCACAACAGATACTTTAAAGGAACTGCCTGCTCAGGGGAACGTTTCTCCGGGGAAGATTTTAGTGGATGGACCGCGGGCATCCAAGCCATGACGGCAGTTCGGGCTTGGGATACAACACAGGATGACTTTCTGAAGGATTGGTCAGAATCTGCAGCATTAACTGACTCTGGCTGGAAACAAACTGTGTCGGGTCAATGGATTCCGGATTTTTCATGGACTTCGTCTTCTGCTACTCCTCCTTCGTCTATGTATGCCACCAAAACTTTAGTCCTGAGCTCAGGTACAGACTTTGTGCACACTGACTTTGCTAATGCTAGTAAAAAGGTTGTTGAGGGTGGGGAGAGTGATTTGGCTTTTTCTAAGCCGAGCACCTCCACGGCTGAGGTTATCAATAGTCCAAAAAATCAGGAAGGAGCTCAACTGCACAATAATATGGAATCTGATTCTCAATTTCATGGGAAGAAGCTTCCCATGTCAGAGTTGTTTAAAATAAATTGGAGCAAGCTCCCTTGTAAAGCATGATCACGACTGAGATATAAAAGGGGTCTTCGAACACCCGATAGATATTATGTGTTTAAACAGCTCTTAAAACATTCCATGGGGTTTCTTTCCACTGAAGTGTATGCCTTAATACATATTTCAGGGGAAGACTCCTTTGATGTGAGTTTTCAAACTAATCTACATCTAGAGAGGTTTTGGGAAAAATACCCCTTTATGGTCTCCTTTTTTTGTCATTCCACTTACCAGGCCTCAGGTTCGTTTTGTCACCATTATGTTTCCGGAATGAAGGGGTAAATGTAAGCGACATATATCACTGGCTTCAGTCTAAATGTGATATATTAGGTCCCCCTGAGGCATTACTTGATACTGAGGGTATTTGGACAGGGGGCTGGAAATTTAAGGTGAAACTTTTCCAGGTCAATTCTGACACTGTGCACCTCCCCAATAGTTTTTTTCTGGGTAAAGATAAGGGAGTCTGTTTTTATGGGGGACAACCTAGAGCCTGCTATAAATGTGGAGCTCGGACTCATATTAGCAGTGTATGTGATGTGTTGAAATGTCCCTTATGTGGGGGGTTTGGCCACTCCATAGATATGTGTACTAACATATTTCAATGCAACTTATGTGATGAAAAGGGTCATGCCTTTCATCAGTGTCCTTGGGCAAGACGTAATTGTACAGAAGGCTGGGATCAAGATGATTTATTGCGTAAAGCCCAAACTAAAAGAAGGGGCTCTCTTGGGACTAATCCCCCCAATATACCTATTATTCCTGTTCCTCAGGTATCGAGCAGGTTAGCTGACTCTAGTAAGGCGGAGGAAGGGATTGCAGGAATTACTGATTCTCAGATCCCAGTCGATAAACCTATTCCTAGGCCTTCAGTATCTGGTAAGCAGAATTCTGGATTGTCCATGCCTCCTCCTTTTGAGACAGTTAAGAGTAGGCGTCTTACTAGAGCCTCTCTTGAACAGCCTGTTGTAAGTCCACTTCCCACTGATAATTTTTTCCTACCTTTACAGGATGAAATAAGGGATTCAGACCTTGAATCTGATACATCCCTTATGTCTGAATTAGTTACAGAAGATGAGGATAGTAAGGCTACAGAATTAGCAAAAGAAAAGAAAGGAAAAAAGGGAAAAAAAAGGAAAGTTAGTCAGAAGCATGGTACTTGATTTTTTTGTTTTGTTATATGCCTTCACTACGACTGGCATCTTATAATGTTTGTAGTTTGAAAGCATTTCACAAACAGATCTCTATATTAACGTACTTAGGCTCTTTGAACCTGGATATTATTTTTTTACAAGAAACCAGAATTTCCTCTCTCTTTGAAGTTGAGCAATTAAAAAAAAGGTGGATCTGGGGGCCCTCTTTTTGGACTTTCGGGACAGATGTTGCAGATGGCATTGGAATATTATTTAAGAATTCTACTTTTAGAATTTCTAAATTGATTGATGTTAAGCCAGGCAGAGCTTTAATTTTAGATTGTTCTTTGGGGGATTATTATTTTCGTTTTATTACTTTATATGCCCCCCAAACAAAGCTGAGTCGCACAGAATTATTTGAGGAGATTAAACCTTTTCTCTTTACTAGGAGACATGTGGTATGGGAAGGGGATTTTAATTGCTCATTAGATGTGAAACTCTGTAGAGATTTTGGGAAAAAAATACACTGTGATACAAACTCTCTTAACAATATTATTAAAGATGCTGGTCTTCAGGACGTTTATAGGAGCATGCATTCACAGGCTGGAGCAACTTACTATAGGCATACCTTTGCTACACGCATTGATATGTTTTTTATTCCCATTATCTTTTTCCTACATCTTGTACGGTTACACCTACTGAATTTTCAGATCACCTTATTTTAATTTGTACTCTTTCTTTAACTAATATGCCTCCTAAATTGTCCACTACAACTCAACGTTGGAGATTGAATACCTCTTTTTGGAAAGTCCAGTTTTCTTCCTAAATTAGAATTCTTTTGCTGCTAAATTTTCTACCATGGATTTATTTAATTCCCTGTATGACTGGTGGTTGCAGACAAAACAGGAAATTAAAAACCTGTTCCTTAGTTGGGGTAAATTTAAGGTTGATTCAGATTATATGCAATATTTATTACACAGAAACCAGTTATATAAATTGATGTCTTTTCCTCCTAAAGATCATTCGCTTTACACTTCTCAAATCTTGGAAATAAAAAAACAGATGAAGGCATTCCAGTATGATAGAGCCAAGTCTTTAGACCTGGAATTTAGATTCGGTACTAAACAGAGCCCTATGTCTGATCCTTATCAGGCCTGCAAATCACGTTTGGCACATACACTAATGTCAGGTCTTTATAATTCAACTGGGGAATTAGTTAATACTGATATTGGTATGTTATCTATTGTTCAACAACATATTCAGGAGTATTTTTCAGTCCATTTAACGTCTTCTACTGACTCTTTTCCAATACAGACTTTAAGGCCTTTACCGAAGGTTCCAGAAAGTGTGTTAACACTTTTGACGAACCCTATTACTACACAGAAAGTTATAGAGGTAATTAAACAGTTAAAAACCGGATCTTCCCCAGGTTTGGATGGTATCCCTAATGAATTTTGCAAAATTTGCATACAGTATATGGGGTATTTCTTGCCTTTGGTGTTTAATTCCATTTTGTCCTCGGCTGTATCTTGTAAAGACTTTACTATATCTCTTATGAATTTCATTTATAAAAAGGGTGATAAAAATCTTTTAACTAACTGGAGACCAATCAGTCTTCTGAATAGTGATTATAAGATTCTGACCAAAATTTTAAATACACGCCTGGTGAAGGTAGCAGATGTTCTTATACATCCTTCCCAGACATGTTCTATTCCCACTAGGAAAATTCAGCATAATCTTTTTTTAATAAGAGACCTTTTTGCAAGCAGCACATCTGGCTCTCATACTGGCTTGGTGGCAGCGTTAGATCAAGCTAAAGCTTTTGACGCTGTGTGTCATTCTTATCTTTATTTTATTTTATTACATTATGGCATTCCACGGACTTTTGTTCAATGGATAGCTAGACTTTATAGTCAGGCTGTTACTATCCCAATTGTTAATGGCTTTATGGAGTGGAAATTAGGATTGGCAGGGTGTCAGGCAAGGATGTCCCCTGAGCCCCCTTTATACCTTTGTATTAGATCCAGTTATCAGACGCATTGTCTCGGATCAGGAAATCATAGGTATTTCGCCCTCTCCACATTTAGAAACAGTTAAAGTCACCGCTTTGCAGATGATGTTACTCTTTTATTGGCAGACACTTTATCCTTACAGAAGGCTTTAGGACGTTTCATATCTTTTGGTTGTTTTCAGGGCCTCTCTTAATATAGAAAAGATTTGTATTGTCTTTAGGTTCTATCCCCCCGGACTTAACTAACTGTTTCGGTATATCGTTTTCAAATTCACCCCAAAAAATTTTAGGGATATGGTTTGGGACTGATGATATGGCAGTTTATAACTGGGAGAAGCAACTATTGGTTGGGGAATCTAAGGTCAATCAATGGAAAAACTGGAAATTTGGAAAACAAAAGAGGATTATAATTATCAAAAATTTTTTATTGCCAGTATTTATTTACCTAAGTCACCTTTTTCCTCCACCAATATCTACTGAAACTAGGTTATACAGTATCTTTTTCCAGATGCTTTGGGGTAACAGGCTTAATCCACTTAAAGAGATTTCACCTATCTTCCAAAAAAAGGGGGTTTACAGATGGCAAATCCTGTTGTTTTCTCCATTCCATATTTTTATTTCTTCCTTTCCTTTTATTTGGCATGAGACTTGTTTACCATGGCATTTTTGGTACAATCTATTTGGCATAAATATTTTTTTAAATGGTCTATGTTTCCCCCTAAGGTATTGGTTTCTGATGAGTTACCAAAATATGGACTTTCCACCTTAAAAAAGCTGTATCAAGGGAAGGTGCCTTTACAGAAATTGCGTGTCTTAACTAGAAAAACCTTTTATGAATATGTTGTTTATGATATTCAGAATGTAACTCTTATTTTTCCTGATTGTACCCCAACAAAGATGACTTTTGCTTTATATAAATTGACAGATTTTCGAATTCCTGTGAAAACATGGGATAGTTTGGATTTCAGCACATGGGAGGTTGGGTGTTAGGGGTAATATGAAATATAAACCCTTAAGTGACAGATATTGTTTGAGACCTATGTGTACTAATGTAGAAGAAAGTCAATCCCATTTTTTCCTAGATTGTATGGAGAGTAGAGCATTTTGGAATGCTGCAGCATTACATTGGCATATGCCACATTTGGCTTCCCTGACATATGGTACACTAGTTCTGGGTGATTATGTAGGTATCTGGGATAAGTATCACAGGAGTACCTTAAATGCTTTTTTTGCCTTACTGAAATATTTTCTCTGGCAGACTCGCTGTCAGTTTGTCTTACAACAACAGCAGACAACACATTCTGTTATCATCACTCATGTGGAAACTGATTTATCTGCACTTAGATCAAGAGATGTCAAGAATTATTCGAATGATAAAGTTGTTAATTTATGGAAGTATTTTCCTGTCTTCTGATGTCATAACCCTCTGCTGTGTATATGAGGAATTTTTTTTGTGCATACGCTTCTTCTTTACTGATTGTATTATGAAGTTTTCTATGTGATGTTTTGTTTCTTGTTCAATAAACTTCCCCTACTCTTTTTTGATAATTGCCATGGGATCTTTAGCATCCACCTGAACTACCACCAATCCAGGCAGATGGGACCTCGGTTTAACGTCTCATCCGAAAGATGGCACCTCAGAAGTGCAGCACCCCTCTCATGATGCACTGCAGTGTCAGTATTGAGATATTAACCCAAGTGCTAGATGTGGGAACTGAACCCACAGCCCTCTGATCTCCCGGCCTCAGAGGCGAGTGTGCTACTTACTTAGCCACTGACAGTGAAATTAATCAGGGTGAAAAGAATAAGGGAATATGCAAACCTCAAAAGAAAATAAAACTAGTTTCAATAAATTCAAGAAGCACAGAGAGTAAAATGAAGGATTTCAGAGTCCTATTAGCAGAGGAGAGACCCGATATAGCAGCAATCAGCGAAACCTAATGGGATGCAGTCAATTCGTGGGATAAAAATATAAAAGGTTATTATCTGCTGCGCAAGTACAGAAGTATACCAGTCGAAGGGCCAGCCGGGGGGGGGGGGAGAGATGGCTCGAGTGTCCCACGATTGCTCGCTGTCTCCCGGGAGGGAGGGGGTCCGCAACCCGGTGTTGGCTGACCTCTGGCGGAGGCCAAGGATAGGGCAGCGCTGCTGAGGGAGCATGACGGATGTCGGCCCATGCCTAGACGTCCTGGTACATTATGCTCCCAGGGGAGAAAACCCAGAAACAATGGCTCCCTGGCCGACCAGATGATGATCACCGGTCCCCTGCCGGCACGAAGCCCCAGGACAGCCCAGACCGACCCCAGCAGTACCCAGGCCAGGTTGGATGCGCTGGCCTTCCCCACCGGTGCCTTCTCCCTTGAGGGGGAGGGACCGGTCCAACAAAGGGATATGTTGGGTTACCTGGGGGCTGCAATGTGGGGTTGGTGGCTGGAGGGGGTGGAGGAAGCCGGCGGGGGTGACCTAGGGGACCCGAAGGAATGGCCGGTTAGGGGGCATGGAGAGCAAAAAAAAAAAAAAAAATATTGTGAGGCTTCAGAAGATTGGAATAGGGCTGAGGTCATACCCGAAAGGTAGTAAACTGCAATGTAAGAACTATAGCCCTATCAGCTTGACATTAGTTGTCAGAAAACTAATGGAAAAATTTATCAAAAACAGACTAGAGAAGCATTGCATAGCTAACGGGATACAGGATAAATGACAGCATGGTTTTAGGTCTGGTAGATCGTGTACCACTAACCTTCTATGAAAAAGTAAACAGCCTGATGCAGGAAACAACATGGATGTGATATTTCTCGACTTCAGCAAGGCGCTTGAGATGGTGTCACACTCTAAACTCATTAAGAAAAATCACCCAAATAGTAGACTTATAAACTGGATAGCTGAATGGCTAGGGAACCACAGCCAGAGGGTCAGAGTCAGAGGAAATTTTATCATCTATGGGGAAGTGACGAGTGGAATTCCACAGGGCTCTGTGGTCCTGGGACTGGCACTATTTGAGCTGTTTATTAGCAACCTGGGAAACAACATCCGAAATTTCTGCAACGAATCTGTGGATGACACAAAGCTGGGTGGCAAAGTAAATACCTATACCGATGCAACTGCACTGCAACAAGATCTAAATAGGATAACTAACTGGGTAAGGGAATGGAGTAGGACCTTCAAATGTGGCAAATGCAAGGTGATGCACCTAGCAGGGAAGAGCCAAAACCATTCATATCACATGACAATACCAGATTAGGTGTGACTGAGAATGAAAAGGATCTGGGTATATCTGCATAATTAATGACTGAAGTAATAAAAAACAAGTTAATTTAATCTACAGCAGATTAAATCATATGCTTCCAGGGTTTTAAATAATTGATTAGCAGTTTTTTTTCCTGGGACAATACTAACTGTACAGAAAGTATTTATGTAGGTTTTCTAGAAGTGTTATGTTTGTTAAACACAATGAGGCAAATGCTATGCATTTTTACAATGTTTTAGCACTTTTATGAGCAAAACGCTAATCAATTTTTAGAGTTAAATAAAACCCTGTGCTTCACATCATAAGACGACACTCCCATCACAAAACAGAAAGTGTACTGTTGCCACTGTATAAGAATTACAGTAGGCCAATTATAGATTATGGGTCACAAGCATGGGGCAGAATAACAGTTGGGGAAGTGAGAAATTGGAAAGATTACAACATAAAGCAACAAAAATGATAAAGGGCTTGGAAACTAAAAGCTACGAGGAAAGGTCGACTTACTTGGGGCTTCATATATTGGAACACAGAAGAACAAAGGGTGATTTTCTAATGCTATACAATATACATAAAGACAAAGAACTGATGAAAGAGCTAAATCTTACTGGGGCACAGAATGCTTCTAGCCTAAGAAGACACAATAAATCAAAACAGAGCATTTTAGGACAAACATCAGAAAACATTACTTTACACAAAGAGTGGTCAGACTCTGGAACAACTTACCAGAGGAACTGGTAAATGGTCAGATCAATATAACATTTAAAAAGGGCCTGGACAACTGGATGGGTAACCAAAATTATAAGGGATTTATTGTTTAATTATGATAGACTCAGCATGGACAGTTTTTGTCTTATTCTATCTCACAATCCAAAGTATTATCCAAAGTAAACTATGAAATAATTTACAACTAACTTAAACTCTAATGTAGGTCATATGAACCGGACATGTGATGGGCATTTCTGAGACATGCTACTTATCTTAATTCATGGCAGTAACCTCTTTTGACCTCACTCATGGCTTCACCACTCGTGAAGGTCAGAGGTCACTGCCCACTCATGAAGATAAATAGCATATCTCATAAGCGCCCACCACATATACCCGAAATATATATCTATAGGGGATATGCAATTGGCTGACTAAAATTATGCAATTTATCTTCAAGTGTGAGGGGGCAGGACCATAACTCACAAGTGGCAGAGCCACAAGTGAGTTATGAAAGTCCTGCCCACTCACAAGTAAGAATAAATTGCCCATTTTGAATCAGGTTATTATATATTCAATATATACAACAATAGTTTGTAAGTTACAGCTTTTAAATCTGCAGTTTGTTTGAAGATTTTGTTTTTGATTTTTAACAGCTGACTTTAGTGCTGCACTAGGCACTGTGATGTCATCAGCATTGCAGAAGCTGCTCTCTGACTGGACGTGGGAACCGATTTTTCTTTTTCTTTTTTTTTTTTAAATCTTGATTCACTTGGGGCTTAGAGCACCATCACATGGTTTGGGAACCTCAATGGTAATGGCAAATATCTCAGCACCTAGGGAATAGGCAGGGCTGAGCCAGGAGCAAGCACAGTTTTTGGTTTTTTTTTGCCACATAACTGCCTCACTCAGAAACAGCTTGCAGAGCCTTAAGCAGACAATCATGACAGTGAGGTGGAGTGAGTGGAGAGGAAAATGAACTGTCAGTTACCTTACCTCATACCTGACAGCGAGTCAACGTCAGGTACCACCGAGCAATATGGAGGTGGGCTGTTTCTCTCAGACTTGGGATGGAGGTCCGATAGCAAAAGAACAGACATTGCAGTTAGGTAAGAACTTACCGTAACAGTAGATCTTCGAGAGAGGTTCTTGCGGTAGGTCTTCACATATAGGAATGCGCCCCCTGGCGTCAGGTTCCAATGGCAAACTTGTAGATAGCAATCATCAGCGGGGACATCAGGTGACATAACGTCAGCCTGACTATAAAAAGGGTGGTCCCGCGCCTGCCCTCCAGTTCTTTTCCACCGGAGACCTAGAGAAAGGTAAGTAGAAAACAGGAGGAGTGTAAACTCCTAGGACCATGCTTCCTCTCTAGACCCAAGGACTAGGTAGGATGAAAATGAAGGAAACATTCCAGGAGAAGGGGGAAGGTGGGTGGGAAACGCGACCTACTGCAGGAACCTCTCTCGAAGACCTACTGTTAAGGTAAGTTCTTACATAACTGCAATATCTTACTTTGAGAGGGTTCCTGCAGTAGGTCTTCACATATAGGACTGAACACCAAGCAGTCCCAAAGCAAATAAAATGGAGGTACATCCGGGAGGAGGAGAAGTCGCCACAGGAAATTATGACAGAAGGCCTTGTAAAACTGCAAGACCAAAGCCAGTTCTGTGCCTAGAGGCAATGTCCAGACTGTAATGCTTGGTGAAGGTGTGAACAGATGACCACATGGCTGTTGCACAGATCTCTGCAGTAGGCACATAACTGACAAAGGCAGTAGAGGTTGCGACACTCCAAGTGAAGTGACCTTTAACTGCCCCCGGAAGGGACTTCCCATATTTCTGGTAAGTGAAATGGATGCAGTTGGCTAACCATCTAGAAATGGTCTGTTTGGAAATAGCCTCGCCCTGGCACTGGGGAGCAAAGGCTACAAAGGGCTGATTTGATTTAAGAAGCTCTTTAGTCCGGTTTGTGTAGTATCTCAGAATCTGGTGCACATCCAAAGTGTGCAGCAGGTATTCTCCCATTAGAATGCTGGGAATAGTATACAGGTAATTCCACGCTTTGATTCAGAGTGGTTTCTGAGACCACTTTGGGGAGAAATGAAGGGTTAGTTCAAAGGACTGCTCTGTCCCTATGAAAAATTAAATAGGGCTCCTTACAGACAAAAGCCTGAAGCTCAGAGACCCTTCTAGCAGAGGTGACTGCGACCAAAAACAAAGTCTTCCAGGAAAGGAAGCACAAGTCACAAGTAGAAGTTGGCTCAAATGGAGGTAAGGTCAGCTTCTCGAGCATGAAATTCAGATTCCAGGGGGGACAGGGATTCCGGATCAGAGGTTTCAAGTGAAGGATGCCTTTCAGAAAGGGTTTGGCAACCTCCAGCTGAGCCAAGGTTTTGCCCTCCACTGGGAGGTGGTAGGCCGACACCGCAGAGAGATGGACCTTAATGGAGGAGTAACTAAGGCTAGTCTCAGATAAATGTGCGAGGTACTCTAACACATGGGCCAACGAGCACAAAAAGGGATCCCAGCATCTTGCTAGGGCCCAGATCGAAAATCTTTTCCACTTCATGGCGTATGTGGATCTAGTACAGGGTTTTCTGGCTTCTACTAAGATATGTGCCACCTGTGAGGGAACACCATAGCGGGAAACCGCTATGTCCACAGGTGCCACGCATGAAGGTGGAGCAACTGAAGGCTTGGGTGCACCAGGGTTCCCTGCTCTTGTGTCAGAAGGTCGTGGAAAAACGGTAAGGGGACCGGGGGTTACAGTACCAGTTGCTGCAAAAGGGGATACCAAATCTGGCATGGCCAGAGAGGAGCAATGAGGATCACATGGGCTCCTTCCTGCTGAAGTTTCGCCAGAACCTTCTGAATGAAAGGAAAGGGAGGAAAGGCGTAGAGAAACCTCCCTGTCCAGGAAAGAGACAGTGTGTCTCGTCAAAAAGCACCATGCCCGGGAACGAACGAGCAAAAGCTGAGTAGTTTTGTGTTGAATGGGGAGGTGAACAGATCTATCTCTGGTCAACCCCATCGAAGAAAAAGTTCTTTGATCACCTCCGACTTTAGCTCCTACTCGTGAGCCTTGGCTGCTGATCGACTGAGACTGTTCGCCAGGACGTTGCTTATGCCTGGGACGTGGACTGCTGTCAATAAAAGGCTGTGCTGAATCACCCAGTACCAGACCCTCATTGCTTCTCTGCAGTGAGGGCACGAGTGAGTTCCTCCCTGTTTGTTGATGTACCAGACAGTGGACATGTTGTCCGTCTGGACGAGAAGTGATCCCGGTACCAGGAGTGACTAAAACACCTGGAGGGCATAAATAACCTCCCTGGTTTCCAGAACGTTGATGTGGAGCATAAGCTCCTGGTTGGACCAAGACCCCTGTGTCTTGTGAACCCCCAGATGGGCTCCCCAGCCCAAGTCTGAGGCATCCATGGTGAGGATTTGGGCTGGAACAGGAGAATGGAAAGGTGTTCCCCTCGATAGGTTGGAGATATCCTGCCACCAGTGAAGATCCCTCTGAAGGCTGTTGGAGATCATGACTTTTTGGCTCATGTCGTCCACCCTCTGATCCCACTGGACTCGAAGAGACCATTGGGTGACCCTCATGTGAAGTCTGGCCAGGGACACTGTGGAAATGGCCGCTGCCATCAATCACAAGAGACGTAGCATGGCATGTGCTGGGATCCACCAAGCCTGGGCCACGAGAGTGGCTTGAGCAACTAGAGTCTTGGCTCGATCCGATGGCAGAAAAGCCTTGCTCTGAACTGTACTTAGTACTGCTCCAATGAACTGGAGCCGTTGCGATGGTACTAGCTGGGATTTGGGCAGATTGACCATGATACTCAGAAAAGAGAACAAGCTCAGAGTGAAAGAGAGAGCCTCTTTCAGGCTGTTCGGAGAGGGTGCTGCGAGGAGCCAGTCGTCCAGGTATGGGAAAACGTAAATGCCCTGGTGGCGGAGGAAAGCCGCCACTACTGCTAAGCACTTCATGAACACCAGAGGGGCCAAGGAAAGGCCAAAGGGAAGCACTCGAAACTGAAAATGGTTCTCCAGGAAAGTAAAATGGAGAAAGCAGCGGTGGGCCGTGAGGATAGGCATGTGCAGGTCGGCATTTTGCATATCCAGGGAGCACAGCCAAGAATTTGGATGGAGCAGGGGGAGGAGCCCCTGAAGGGTCAACATGCGAAACCTCTTGTACTCGACAAAGAGGTTTAACATGCTGAGGTCTAGGATCGGTCTCAGATCGCCCATTTTCTTTGGGACTAGGAAGAAGTGGGAGTAAAATCCCCTTCCTATCTGGTTTTGAGGGACGGGTTCTATGGCCTTCTTTAGCAGAAGAGCCTGGATCTCTTGAGAGACAATGGGGATCTGATCCCTTGGCTAGAAAGACCGTCCCAGTGGAAGAGGGGCTAGAATCTCAGAGAACTCTATACAGTGACCCCGCTGGATGAGCTATAGCAACCAAGATTCTGCGGTGACGAACCCCCACTCCTCCAGGTGGAGGCCGAACCTCCCTCCGACCGGTTCCTCCTTGCTTTACAGAGGGAGCGGAAGGAGGGGAAAGGAGTCAGGACGCTGGGGGGGGGAGGGGAGCTTTTGCCCCAGAGGCCGGCTTAGGGAACTTGGCCTGGGGGGTTTGTGCCCCTGAAACGGGGGCGTGTCTTTTGCCTTACGCTTACCCTGGTTCTTATTCCATCTTCTTTGGTGATGAAAAGGCTGCCTTTTCTGTCCCGTCCAGTACATACAGCGTACATCCTGAAGGAAGCGTCCACTCTCCTGCAGCCCTGTGATAATGTCTTTAGCATTGCCGCCAAAGAGGATGGAACCCCTAAAAGGGGCGTCCAAAAGGGAGGACTGGACGTCTTGTGCCAGACCCGCTATACGTAGCCAAGACAGGCGGTGGAGGCAGAGCCCCGTGGCTGCCGTTCTAGCTACTGAGTCCACTGAGTCATACGTTGCGTGCAATGCATGACGGCAAGAGAACTTTCCCATCCTGACCTTGTCCAGAAGCTTTTTCCTGAGGGTTTCATCCTGGACCTCCAGGAGGTTCCTTTCCAGTTCTGAAAGAGATGCCTTCTGGAAGGCAACCATGTGAGAGACATAGTTGAGGGACCGACTGACAAGAGTCCTTGTCTGGAGGTGGGGAGCTCAGGTGTTTTGGTTGAGCTGACTGGTCATGAGCGGCCGTGATCATTACAGAGTCAGCCTTTGGATAGGAGGTGAGGTGTTGAATCCCTTCCATGGGATAATAAGTACGGTCTGCCTTTCTAGAGGCCGCCGGGATGGAGGAAGGCTGCTGCCATACCGTGGCCACCAGATCTTCATGAGGGCCCATCCATGGGGGGAATGGGGATGGGATCCGAAGTAGTTAAATCCAGGTGTTCCAACAGTCTCTTGCATTGTGAATCCATCTCTTTCGAAGGCCAGCCTCCTGCTGCCTGGATGGTGCTTAACAGATCTCCGAAGGAAGGGTCCTCTGGAGGAGATTTTGGGGACTCCTTGGGAGGTAGATCAACGGGTCATCTGAGGTCCGAAGGCTCAGAATTAGAATCCGTGTCGGAGGGCTCAGAACCACTGGGGATGGAAGGGTCCACCCCAGAAGATCCCACTATAAGAGCACCCGATGCCCTGCCGGAGGAAGGCGGTGGGGGGGGCCCTGGGTAGGGGGAAAATCCCCCACTGACTGCCTGATCTCCGTTAGGAGCTGGGTTCTAGCATCCTGCCACCATGGGGGTGCCGACTCGCGGTCAGGTGCCAGAGTAGGCGGGCGAGGAGGCTGAAAACCTGGGTAGCCTGGATACTGAGGGTATTGCCATGAGGGGTACTGGAAACCCGGCAATGCCTGAGAATAGTCGGAGTACCAAGGGTATCCTGGCGTCGGGGGCACACAGCCTGGCGTCGGGAACAGAGGAGCCGACTGTGGGCCACCCAGTGGTGGGACCTGGGGATCTGGCCCCAGGAACCCGCCTGAAGGATCTGGGCCTACCAGGGCGCCACTAGGTGGTGTGGGATCTGGAAGGGCCCCTGAAGGTCCTGAGGGAGGAGGCTCCATTGACGGATCCCCAGCCGGCAACAGAGTCCTGTCCGGGGGCAGCGAAAGACCAGGAGAAGGGGGAAGTTCTGGGAAAGACCCCAACGAAAGGTCAACTTGCGATCCTGCTGGAGTGGGAAGCACAGGATCGGGTGGCGAATCCCTGGGGTGAAGAACCCAGTGGGATGACGAGTCGCTCTGCCGCTCACTCTGTCTGACGTCGGAGGCCAAGCTGGAGCCCAACGGGAGAATGGAAGTGTCCAAGCGGGTGATGGAGGAGCCGTTGACTGACTGATCGGATCTAACGAGGCTAGTGGAGGCCGAGAGACCCTCACTAGACTGACTGGTCGGAGCCGTACGCCCTTCGACGGAGTCGAGGGGTGACTTATCGGCTAAGCAGATAGGTGACAGTACAGAAACCTCCAGAGAGGTGACCCCCCCCCGGCTGCCTGCTCACCTCAGCAGGAAGCAGAGAAGGTGCCCAGCCCAAAGAGGCAGATGGGATACCAGAAGGAGTACTAACAGTTTTTGTAGGCCTGCCGTGTGGCGATGGACTCCTGTCCCAGCGCTTCTCCTTACTCTTCTTTTTTCTCAGGGCCGGCGACGACGACCTTTCCGTCAATTCCTGGAGCTCCTTTTCCATCGACGCCAGTCGTTGGGTCAGGAGGTGGGCCTCAAGGGTCCACTTGCACCTGGTCCGAGTTGCCTGGCTGAAGGCCTGGCAGATGGGGCACTCCTCGGTGTTGTGCTTACAGCCTAGGCACAAGAGACAGTGGGAACAGTCGTCCCTGTGCGGGATTTGGGCCCCGCACTTCGACCACTTCTTCTTTGGTCGAGAAGACATCAATTGACGAAAAAAATTGGTATGAAATGTATTTATGAGGCGAAGAAAACGTCAATTAATGCTGTGGGCATTTGATTGCTGTTCTACTCATGGCCAAACTAACTGAGGCGACGGCGGGAAAGAACTGGAGGGCGGTCTCGGGACCGCCCCTTTTATGGTCGGGCTGACGTCATGTCACCTAACGTCGGGGGCGGTCCCAGCTGATGATTGCTATCTACAAGTTTGCCGTTGGAACCAGATGCCAGGGGGCGCATTCCTATATGTGAAGACCTACTGCAGGAACCCTCTCGAAGTAAGATTGGAAGTTCTAACGACACCAATGAAGGGGTTTCATTTCTTTGGTACTTTTCTTTCATTTTTTGACCAATACAGGTAACCTGACTGTGGTGCATGTCACTTTGTGCTCACATGCACTATGGTGCCAAATATTTAAAAAGGCTAATTTCTATCCCTGGTTTCAATTTACTACATTTGATTTCTGCCCCCACTCTCCTAAACCTAGTGTGAGTAGTAGGTCCCTACTGCACAAACCTAATCTCAATTACCCACGGTTTAATGTGCCTGCCTGGGATGGGCTTAGCTGATGGGTTACCCACATGCGGACTGCTGTAATCACACACTAGTCTCCACAAATGCGAACTGCTATAATCACACGCTAGTCTCCACAAATGGGGACTGCTGTAATCACACGCTAATTGCCATTTAACAACAACAAAAAAAAATGCACAATACACTGTAAAATGGGAAAGCTTCATGTAAGACATATTTCATGCACAATGCCAACTGGCCCAAACTGCACAAATTACATTTTGCACTAAACAATTAGTGCTTAATTCACTACAATCAAAAATGTGCAACGGTGGCCAGTTAAGGCCATTTTATTTTCACGCATTTGTCAAACTGAGCAAGAATAAGGCTGGCTTGCCAGCGCAGCAGCAGGTTACCATTCGTGATGCTGGTGACCTAGGTTAGGGAATGAACTCACGTCGCTGGGAGTTGGCCAGGAGAGGGAGGACTGAGCGTCCCATCTTTCCTCAATTGGGGTGGAGGAACTCCAAGTTTTGCTGCAAGACTGCCACAAGGCAGAGGCCAAAGTGGTAGCACATGTGAGTGTACCAGAAGGTGAAGGTCTGCCGACAGACATCGGCATGCATGTTCGTAACAGTATGCTGGAGCCTCAAGAGAAAAAAAATGGAGGAAAAATGCCCCAGCCCTATCTGGCACCCCACCACAATCACCGCAGATCCAATAGAGTAGAACTCCCACCACTATGTGTGGTCCCAGGCAAATTGTGGATAACTGGTAAATAGATAAGGTCGCTGACGGAACAAGGGGGGTGCCGAACCAGGAGAAGGAGGAGCAGAAATACATAATGGAAAAAAAATTGTATGAAACTAGCCAAAAGTTATGTCACATGAAAATTCCCCCATTTTACAATATTTTAAAATTCTGCGCAATTTATTCTAACATTTTAAGCAATATATTCTAGAAATTTGTAGTATTATTTTTCAATATTTACAGCTCAATTTCACTGTTTTTCACACCAGACATTTTGTTTCTCTGTCTCTTGTTTCCATAACTACAAAATGGGTAAGAAAGCGTGGGAAGTGCCTCTAAACAACATGCAAGCTCTCCTCATTATGTTGCATTTCTGTTCTTTTTCCTTGTTGGACATCCTCTCTATTTTTTCACACCTTTAGCACTTTTGATTGATTGTACACTACTGTAAAAATGTATTAACGGACATGGGAGAATCTAGATACTATATTGGTTAAAAGTCAGCACCTGGCTGTGCTTTCCAACTGCATTACAAAGCACATCACACACACACACACACACACACACACACCTTTCAAAACCAACCTGCCTGACCTTTTCTCTTGGTCAGTTGAATGTCGCACAACCCTCCACCCCCCTCCCCACCACCACCACCACGGAATACCTCCCCGACAGCAACACCAATACAGCAAACTACGTTAATGCCAAAAACAGACCCAGGCACACTGTCTCACAGTCCTGCACCCCTCCCGAATCAAACCCGACTCGGAGTTGATTATATTTAGAATGGGGTGCAGTGAAACCCCACATGGGGGGGTCAAGAGGCTTGATAGAAAAAAAAGGGGCGGGAGTCCTTGATTTATGGCACGACCGCATCTTGCGGTCGACATAAATTCCGTCACTGTGATGCCGGTCGACTAAATTGTTTTTGAACCAGCATCGTAGAGCCCACCACCACACAATAATATATGTGTTAGCTTAAAGTCAGCAGCACTTCAACCACACTCGCACACTGACTTGCTTTAAAGGGATCACAATGGACCATTTAATCACTTCTAACAACATAAAACGTAAGTTTACTATTCTATTGCACCCATACAACTATGTTTGACGATTGGTTAGATGTGTTTATCTTTTCATATTAAGCATGCAATTTTATAAGCAGAATAGGCCACTCCAGGCTGTGGTTTGATGGATTTGGATGTACTTCCTGGAACTGTTAAATTACTTTGGCCTTGTGTTCTTATGCCCCTGGGGTCTGCAATAAAATCCAATAAACAACAGCTTATTGTGGCTTACATTTATGAATTTTTGCCTTTTTCTAAAAACAGAGAACTGGTATGGGTGTGTAATACAGCCAAGTTAAATTAATGGATTTCTTTTCACAGGTATCATGCAATGAAGATATATGCACCCAGCACACCCCTGCTTATGGACCCATCTACTTCACATTTAATCCCAGACATCATAGTGCACTAATTCTGTTTAGGGATGTCCCAATAACATGATGATGATAAGCTCCAGTGAAGAGAATCTATCATTGTAAAAAACAATAATCGCAATTATCGTTCAGCAGGATATACATTGATACACTGCCTTGACATTCTCATCTCTGCTGCCCTGATGTCTTGTCCCACTTCAGGTGCAACCAAAATTCTCAATTCCTTACCTACTTCCAATTCGAGTTTTACTATTTTTTACTAATATTAGAAAATGCTACACATTATCGTGATAATCAATATATATTACATTTTTTTACACTAATGCAATACTCAAAATTTGATATTGTGACATCCCTAGTCCCGTTTCAGAAGAACTCCATCTAGTCACCCCCCGTTTACTGACACAGCAATCGCTCACCTCAATTGCATAGCAGAAATCCGCGCCAGCCGTGGCCGCCATCATGGAAAGTAGTCCTGTGCCAGTCCCAATGTCCAGGACGATTGCTTTCTGTCCCCGCTCCTTCACTCTGTGCACCGCAGCACGGATTCCTTGGTAATACTTGTCATTCTACAGACATTCACACAGATACACATATTAGTTGTCATCAGCAACCTCAGTATCCACACCCCCACCACCATCCAAAATTAAAATTTGGTGTTCTACAGGTAGCCATTAAGCCATCACGCACAGCCACTAAACTATGCACAATTACCGTAGATATTACTAAAATATATTTTCTTTTAACTGTACATACTGTTTGCATATTTTGTCCTGGAATCAGATGCATACGTTGAGGGCAGAGTCGGGCTAGAAGCTTGAACCCCTTTGGTTTCAACTTGGGATACAGAACCACCCAACATAGATCCACTGTCCTGTTTTATGGAACAGTAGGAATTCAATAAAGCAGTGATTGGCTGAGCCTTGTCTGGTGACCGTACCATATATTTTAAACTACCGAATGGTCGCCTCTCACTCAAACTAGCATCTCTGTTTGTCATGAGAAGAATCTCCACGGGTGTACAAAATGCACTGCCAAATGCCCAAGATCAAGGTATACTTGCAGTCAGACTGACCTATTGTTGTTGCAAACACAACCTGCAAATTTCAAAGCACCACATCCTTCCCTTTCCCTGTCCCTGCCCACCCTGAAACACTCCGTGGTTGTCTAGCATCACTCCTATCCTTTGTGAAACACAATCTCCCGTGATACCAACTGAATCTGCAACCCTCCACTCTCCTGCTCAGCTGTTTCAATGTAAAATCCATGCAGTCACATAGAAACACAGTCTGCCCTATTTTCCTTGCCTATTACTGCACCCTGGACTCTAACTGGTCACAGGTGTCCCTCCCTTACCTCTACTTATGATGCCCAGCGTTACTTGCATTGAGACGGCAGTCATATGAGGAGGTGAAAAGAGTGATGCAGTGCCAGCTGCCATCATAGGAGGGTGTGTTTCAGTGATAGTGGAGGGGGTGGGGGCGCTGCTATATACCAAGGAGAGTTGCAAAGTGGATAGGGAGTTGCGGATTGGGGGTGCCACTAGATGCCAGAGAGTACTTTTAAAAACTGTATTAGAAGACCTCCCCCCTTCCCCCGAGTCCCTGTTTGGCTGGACAACAAAAAAAGTCTCAGGACAAGTCAATTTTGGATCAGTACCTTGCCCTGGGGCAAGCACCAAATAATTGGATTTTTACACCCCTGAAAAACTCAAAACACAATTCCAGGACATGCAGTTATTTTAGTATTGTGGGACACCCTGCATAGTGTATTTACATAAAATTCACACATCCAATGGCCTTGTCATTCAGTGTCACGGCAAAAAGGGGAGTCACTGAGGACTGTCACCAGGGTACCAGCTCACTGAAATGGAATCTCTCTCTCTCTCTCTCTCTCACATCTTTATGTATTACATACGGGATGTGTAATGGGCTGCAGTGGGACAAACATATTGGCAGTATTCCGATAAATACGAAGTCACACATACCCCAATAATGCAAAACATCACGGAAATATATACAAATCACTATGAAACGATTCACACTGGATATGCTTTAAGTAGGAGTATATGGTGCCAAATGGCCTCTCACACTATCTGCAAAGGCTGAGAACAGAAACAGACATGTGTTGTCCTTCTTAGGACTCATCGATGTGCTTCAGTTATATCTCAGCACAGGGGACAGAAGAACCAGCTTTATGATGGTCTTACAGGTTTGGGTCATGGTGATTCTAAAAGAGGACAGTAATCTAAAAGACACAGAACCTCAGCACAAAAGTGCTGAGGTAGCCCTTGCCTCAGTGCTCTTGTACTCAGACTGTCTTTTATACGGACAGTATAACACTTTTAGGTGTTTCATGCACATTATAAGTGCAGTAACATGTTCTGGGTGTGTGATAATGCTGTATTGCAAAATGGCAGTTTGAAAAGAAAGGACATGGTTGGATCACCCATATCACACAACCTGGTGGAAAGCTTTACCTTACGGCAACTAAGAAGGTACAAGGGTACTCACTCGGTCATGATCATGCAGCATGTCTGCATATGAGGATCTGAAAAAGAATGAAGAAAAAGTAAAGTCACTTACAAACGGCAACATCTGCAACCACACACACACACACACACACACACCACTGACATTAAGAAATGAACCCCAGATTCGAACATACCAAGAAGCCATCAGAAGAAGGTAATTCGGTCTATCCAATCTGCTCGTATTGCAAGGTCCACAGCTTGAGCTGCTGACCCTGCCCCCCCACTCCTCCCATCGTTTCCATCCGCCCTACCCAAAATCCTTACCTAACCCCTTTGCCTATCCCAGCCTCTCTTGAAGCTGCCCACCATCTTCAACGAGACCAGCTCTGCCGGCAGTGCATTCCAAGTGTCCAACACCCTCTCTGTGAAGAAGTGCTCCCTGACCTCCCTTCTAAACCCCCTGCCCTTCAGCTTAAGTCTGTGCCCACTCGTGTTATGGTTGCTACTTAGCTTAAAGAGACACTCCTTATCCACCTTATTTATCCCTGTCCTCCAGGGAGTACATGTTCAGTGCTCTCAACCTCTCCTCATATGCCATACCCTGCTGACCTGCTGTCATCTTTGTAGCCCACTTCTGGACCTTTTCCAGCAGGTTAATGTCCTTTTTGAGGTGTGGGCACTAGTACCAAACTCCATACTCTAGATATGGCCTCACCAGAGACCTGTATAAAGGCAGTATAACCTCCTCTCTCCTACTAATCCCACTACTTATGCATCCCAGCATCTTGCTTGCACTTGCTACTGCTTTCTTGCACTGCATGGACTGCTTTAGGCCACTAGTGATCATCACTCCCAGATTCGTCTCCTCCTCCAATGCAGACACCTGGACTCCACCCAGGTAGTACTCTGTCCTGGGATTCTTGGATCCAATGTGCATAACTTTGCATTTCTTGGCACTGAAGCCATGCTGTCAGATCCCAGACCACCACCCCCAGCTTTTCCAGATCATCCTGTAGGTCCTGTATCCCTTCAGCTGTGTCCACTCTCCCACAGAGCATGATGTCATCCACGAATAGGCACATTTTACCCTTAATGCCATCCCCAATGTCACTGAGGAAGAGACTAAACAACAATGGCCCGAGCACGGAGCCCTGTGGGACCCCACTGGCTCTCTGGTGCCAGATAACTTCCCCCCCCCACCCACAATCACCCTCTGAGTTCTGTCCCTCAGCCAGTTTTCCACCCATCTGATCATCTTCTCCCCACCCCTGAGATCCATCAACTTCCTGATCAACCTATTGTGGGGCACAGAGTCAAAGGCCTTCTTGAAATCCAGATAGAGGATGTCTACTGCCTGACCCCGGTCTACTGTCTTAGTGAACCAGTCAAAGAAGTCAATCAGATTTGTTTGACATGATCTTCACCCTCATGATCCCCTGTGCTGCCTCGCATCCGTGAGACCATGCTCCTTTAGATAGTTTACCAACCTTTCCTTGAGTATGGTCTCCATGAGCTTGCACACAATTGAGGTCAGACTGGTCTGTAATTCCCTGGGTTATCCTTGGGACCACTTTTGCGGAGGGGCACCACATGTGCTGCTCTCCGCTCTTGCGGTACCACAACTGACTCCAATGAACTATGAAACAGGCCTGCGAGTGGCACTGCCATCTCTTCAGCCAGTTCCCTTAGTACCCTTGGATGTGTTCTGTCTGGGCCTGGTGATTTGTCCACCTTCAATTCTAGCATGTTAGCAGCCCTTCCCTCATTCTATCCTCCTCTGTCACTACATCTGTGTTCCCCTCCCCCCTCCCACTCCTCTTCTCCCTCCTGAAGGCACTGGTCTGTTCTTCTCTCTGGTGAAGACGGAACAGAAGTATTCATTTAGTATCTCTGCCCCCCCAGCCCCATTATCTTTACACCCCAAACTTCCCCTTTCTTAAAGGAACTGTCAACAATAATAGCCTCCCACCCAAGTGTGAAGCTGATTCTAATTTGTACTTTGTGTAAAAAAAAATTTCTTTTTTTTTTTTACTTACCGTTTACTGCAGTATAGCAGAATGTATTAGGCTAATTTTGCAGACTTCTACGGTTCCATTTTCTGTGACCAGAAATCCCAGAATCCCCTGTAATTGACATCAGAGGAGGATTGTAGAGCTAGGAAATTCAACAGACCGCAGTATACATGTTAAAGATTTTGTGAGCGAAAATCAGATATTTGCTGGTCCTGCTGTGCTCAGAGGGCTTAGTACAGTCCTGTGTGACTATATTTAGCCCCAGGAGAACAGCAGATCTGCAAACAGAAGATTACAGCTTATTAAAAACCTTCGACATTCACTGTGGGCTATTGAATCTCTCACTGCTGCAGTCCTCCTCTGATGTCAGCTGAAAGGGAGTCCGGCATTTATGGTTGTAGGAAGTGTCTGCTTATGTTAATGAAATTAGCCTGGTACAATCTACTACACTGCAGTAATCATTAGGTAAAAAAAAAAAGGGGGGGGGGTTGGCACACAAAGGGCCAATTGAGATCAGCCTCACACTTGGATGTGAGGCTCTTATGACTGACAGTTCCCCTTTAAGTCTAACAATCCCTTCCTTCTTGTCCCTTTTCTTGCTTATATAGTGAAAGAAGGCCTCCACCCCTTCTTAATTCCTTCAGTGCCTTAGCTCGCTGGACTTCCTTACCTGCCTCACTAGCCAACCTTTGGTAATTTTCCCTATCCACCTCTCTCTTGGTCTTCCTGAATGTTCTATAGGCTAACCTCTTTTCCCTTACTGCCTGGGCGACCCCAGAACTGAACCAGCTGGGTGCTTTGGCCCTTGTGTTCTTCCCCCTGAGCATATTGCACTCCTCTGTAAGGACCAGTATTCCTTCCCTAATGATGAACCACCTTTAGTCCACTGCCATATCTGCTCTGATGCCCGCCAGGTGGCTCCTTAGCACTTCGCCCATTTTCCTGAAGTCCGCATTGGTACAGGGATATGGGGGAGGGGGGGGCACAGCATGAGGGTGACTGTGTGTCACTAGACATGCACCCCAGATACAAAGGGCACCGTCACTGGATGTCGATGTGAGTCTCTATAGATGAGACCCAGACCCAAAGGGCAAGACTAGAATGTGCGCGCTCAGCAGTGCCAAGTTCAGGTGCTTGTCTGGGATGCCTCTGCCCCAAAACTTGTGAAAATTTGCAAAACCAGCTAAGCATTTGGTTATAGACAATCCAGAGATGCACGCAGCTCTGTTTCTTTTAGCTAATGCTAATATTTATTTTTGCAGCATGCTCAGGTCTGTGACAAACTAAGGACTGTATTAAGCTCCTCCATGCCCAGAACACATAGATACATAGATACATAGATACATAGATACATAGACAGTGTCGGCAGATAAGGGCCTATGGCCCACCTAGTCTGCCCATTTGAGCTTGTAAGTTCAGTTTGTTTTCCTAGAAGTCTATTTCCCCTTACCCCTGACCTCTAGAATTCCTTTATGTCTATCCCATGCATTCTTAAATCCTGATTGTTTCAGCCCCACCACTTCCTCTGGCAGGGTGTTCCACTTGTCCACCACCCGTTCTGTGAAGAAATTCTTTCTCATGTTTCCTCTGAATCGTCCTCCTCCAACTTCATCCCATGCCTCTAGTCCTGAAACATCTTTTTCGCTTAAAAATAGTGTTTTCCTGCACCCTGTTCCTCCTGTAAGATACTTGTATGTCTCTATCATATCCTCTCTCCTCCTCTCTCTCCAGGGAGTACATGTTCAGTTCCTTCAACCTGTCTTCATAGGATTTGTGATGCAACCCATGCACCATCTTTGTTGCCCTCCTCTGAACCTTCTCTACCCTGTCTATGTCCTTACGTGGTATGGTCTCCAGAACTGTACACTGTACTCCAGGTGGGGCCTCACTAATTCTTGTATATGGAATTATGACCTCCTTTTCCTGCTGGTGATGCCCCTGCCCATACATCCCAGCATCCTATTTGCTTTACCTGATGCCTTGTCACACTGTTTCCTCACCTTGAGGTCATCAGAGATGACAACCCAAGATCCCTTTCCTGCTTGTCATGCTATATCCTCACCCCCAACTGATATATTGTGCCAGGGTTTTGTGCCCATATGCATTATCTTGCACTTCTTTGCATTGAATTTCAACTGCCAAACCCTTGACCATTCTTCAAGTTTCTGCAGGTCCCTTCTCATTCTGTCTACACCCTCTGGTGTGTCTACTCTGTTACAGAGCTTTGTGTTATCAGCGAACAGTGAAATTCTGCCTTCTATATCCTGTGCAATGTCACTGATGAAGATGTTGAATAGGAACCGGTCCCAGCACTGATCCCTGTGGTACCCCACTGGTCACTCTTCCCTCTGTGAGTGACAGCCATTTACCACCACCCTCTGTGTCCTGCCACCCAGCCAGTTACCTACCACCACACTACTGTCCTGCCCACACCCATATTCCCCAGTTTGTGTAATAGTCTTCATGTGGCACAGTGTCAAAGGCCTTGCTGAAGTCCAGATAGGCCATGTCCACTGCCCTCCCTGATCCACCTCCCTAGTCACCCAGTCAAAAATTCAATGAGGTTGGTCTGCACAGCCTCCCCTGGTGAAACCATGCTGCCTTGGGTCCTGTAGTCCATTGACAACCAGATGTTCCACCAATCTCTCTTCAGTAGTGCTTCCATGATCTTCCCACTACCGAGGTGAGGCTGACTGGTCTGTAGTTCCCTGCTTCCTCTTTGTTCCCACTTTTGTATAAGGGACTACATCTGCTGTCCTCCAGTCTTTGGGTACCTCCCTGTTTCCAGTGATTGGCTGAACAGGATAGCCAGAGGTTCAGCCACCACCTCTCTTAGTTCTTTAAGGACCCTGGGTGCACCCCATCTGGCCCCATTGCTTTGTCAACTCTTATTACTTCCAGTTCCTTCAGGACCCTTTCTGTAAAGGGACTTGTGTCCATTTCTGCACCATTCTCACCCCTTGTACTCCTTCAGACCCATTACCCCCTCTTCCTTAGTAAAGACTGACCAGAAATACCTGTTCAATATGTCAGCTTTACTGTTGTCATCCTCCACGCTGCTCCCATCCTCCCCTTCAGTCTAACTATC
Source organism: Neoceratodus forsteri (assembly GCA_016271365.2). Taxonomy (NCBI): domain Eukaryota; kingdom Metazoa; phylum Chordata; order Ceratodontiformes; family Ceratodontidae; genus Neoceratodus; species Neoceratodus forsteri. The sequence goes on along the minus strand of CM028130.1, from coordinate 1,054,145,706 downwards.
CCTCCTTTGTCCTTCTTTTTTCACTTATGTACCTGTAAAAGGTTTTGTCCCTTTAACCACTGATTTTGCAATGTGTTCTTCTGTCTGAGCTTTGGCTTCCCTCACTGACTTCCCTGCCTCCCTTTGTTTCTCCTGGTACTTCTCCCTATCCCCTTCTGCCTGTGTCTTTTGTATTGCCTGAATGCAGTCTTTTGGCTTTCACTTTCTTTGCTACCTCTTGAAAACCATAATGGTCTCCTCTTTCTTTTCCTCTTGCTAACCTGCTTAATGCATAATTCTGTTGTTCTTATAATCCCCATTTTAAATACTGCCCACTGTTCCTCAATCCCTGATTCCTGTCCCATTCCCTAATGCCTCTTTCAAGCATCTCCCATTTTCCCAAAGTCTGCCCCCCTAAAATCCAGGATACGTGTTTTTGTGTGGTTTGGTTCTGCTCTTTCTGTGATTTCAAACCACAATGACTGGTGGTCACTGTTACCCAGGTACTCCCCCACTGTTACCCCATCACACTGTCCCTGCTTGTGAGCACAAGGTCCAGTATTGCCTTCTGCCGAGTTGGTTCCATGACCAGTTGCTTGAGGAAGGCACCCTGAAGGGAGTCCAGGATAAATCTGCTCCTAGTTGATGCTGCTGCTGGGATGCTCCAGTCCACATCTGGTATATTGAAGTCTCCAACCAGTACTACCTCACCCTTGTCAGCCATCCTTTGGATGGCTAGCATCAGCTCCCTATCTGTTTCTTCCTCCTGGGCTGGTGGTCTATAGACCACACCTGATGTGGATAGCTGGCCTCATTTTCCTTTCCAGCTTACCCACAGTATCTCTCCCCATTTTGTTCCTCCTGGATCTGTGGCCCCTATGTCATTTTTCACATACAGTGCCACTCCTCCTTCCTGCCTGCTCTGTCTCTTCTGAATATGTTGTAGCCAGGTATGGCATCTCCCAGTCATGGTTATTACACCAGGTTTCAGTGATGGCCACAATGTCCAGGTCTGACTGTACCATGACAGCCTCCAGATCTTCCATCTTGTTGCTAAGGCTCCTGGCATTTGCACACATGGCTTTCCATGATTTGACCTCCCTAGACTGCTTCACTGTTCTACTCCAGACCCTTCCTTGGTTGTCATTTATCCCTGGTTCTCCTTGCTGTCTGCCCTTCTGCTGAATTTTGCCACCCCAGCACTTCACTCGTTAGAGCTTCATTGAAGGGCCCTAGACCTCCACTTGCATACTCTGTGACCTAAGCAAGTCACTTAGCTACCCTGTTCTCCCAGAACACACCTGGAAATGATCCACTCGAAACTACTGGAAATGAGTCACTGACTTAATGGTGTATACATTTCTAATAAATAAATATAAGTTACTATTATAATATTTTGGAAAGAAACTTTGTACCTTTAAGAGGCCAGAAAAACTGACCATTTGGAGCACAGAACAGACAGCCTAGAACTCAGGGACTGCAGACTGTGATACTAATTAGTGTTCTTAATTAACCAACTAACAGAAGACACAGTTTATTTGGTTTTGTTGAACACACAAGCAATAAGACACGACAGGGTGGGCTTCAGGCTGATATAACTGACAGCCCAGGGTAGTAGGTCCAACACCGCAGAGGGGGGTACTTTTTTTTACTGGGCAGTAAGCCAAGGTAAATATATAAGTGCCAGCCTGCTTCAGTCGATCAGGAGCCATGATTTTCCCCAACCCATTTTATAAAGACTTTTTTGTTTTAAACTAGAAAAAAAAAAAAAAAAATGCCCAGTGTTCTCCATAGGGGTTTCCTAAGGTGCCTATCTTCCAGTAAATGCTGCCCTGTCATATCACCATGACCCAAATCTATATGATCATTTGCCTGTCCAACCACATGTCCCAGGCCAATGCAACAGTTGTGGCACACGACTCCTAAAAAGGAATAAACATGTGTCCGTCCTTTGCTGTTTTCAGCCTTTGCAAAATTGTTTGAGAGTCCTGCCAACCTTTACTTTACAACGATTTGCATATTTTATACATGATCCTTTACACTACAGGTGTATGTGTGATTGTGTTTGTCTGTGCTGTAATGTTTTCTCAGTTTTAAAGTAAATTTATACCCTCCTATCTTATAAATTTTGTTTCCTTGTTAAAGAGCTAATGGATTGGAATGCTTACTCTGCTAGACTGACACAATGTTTGCATATGCAGCCCATGATGCTTTGCATTGTGGGGGCATGTGTGATTTTGTATTTTCTTGAAACTTGGCTTCCCAGCCAAATGCCCTTTGGGGTAACCCTTGCTTCAGTGTTTGCGCACAGAGGTTCTTTGTCTTTTAAATAGTTTTTTATTTTAATGGGTTCACCACAATATATCCAAGGCACTCTGCCTTAAGGGTAGCTGGTCCATTCCACTGGGGTGTCAAACAGACGAGGCATACTGATGAGTTCTGGTAGGACGAAACACGTGTCTATGTCTTCAGTTAACACCAGTTGCAAACTGTGTGAGAGGCCTTCCGGCACCATGCAATTCTGCTTAGAGTTGGACCAGCATAACATTCTGTGGTGATTTGCATATGCAGCCCATGATGCTTTGCATTGTGGGGGCATGTGTGATTTAGTATATATGACCTTGTTCACTTCTAGAAATCAGTTTACTCACAGTTCTGATGTTTTTTCACATTTTGTATTTTTTTCTGACTGGCAGCATTACCAGACGCCATTCAGTGTCACAGTCACCGGAAATGACATGATGGGTGGAACCCCCGAGGGGAACCGCATTAGTCATTTGTTAAAAATCCATTGCATAATTATGATTCTGTAATGTATTTATGTGTGGCACAGTAAATAATGCCTTATAAACAAGAATCTGTGTGTTTCTTATCCTTATTTTACCTTAGCTAGTCATCATTACTTGTGTTTCAAGCACCAGCAGCATTATGACTTCCCTTTTTATTTTTGTATGATCGCAGCAGTTCAGAGCCAAAGCGGCAGTGGAGTGCTCAGTCTGTTGATAAATGGCACGGTCAAAGTTTGCCACCAGTTTAGTTTCTCACTATTAAAAATGATGCACTTTACAGTAAAAAAAAAAAAAAATACTGACAGTGGGATTTTTTTTTTTTTTTTATTAAAATAAAAGCAAATGACAACTCTTGTGTCATATACTCAGTGAGACAGTGAGCACTTCCTTCGTCAGTGCTTGTCTTCCCATCGACTCCTGGCTTACCAACTGCTCATTCATTCTTTAAAAATATACTTTATACTCCTGGCTTACCAACCATTCACTCGTTATTTAAAATAAGTTTGTTTTTATGGTGCCTATGTTTGTTCTGTTTATTTCTTTTTAAAATAATTAAAGTAGGCCTGCCCAGTGGCGCAGAGGGTTAAAGTGCTGGACGCCACACCTTGCACCACGCCAGCGGCCCAGGTTCGGGAATGAGCCCAGGCCATCAGGGGGAGGCAGGGGAGGCAGAGGACAGAGCGGCCTATGGACTGCTCTCCTTTCTCGGGAGAGAGGTAGCGCTCAGCGCTTGGCTGGCCTCTGGTGGAGGTCCGTGGCTCAGCAAATGTAGAGTTAGCTGCAAGGGGAAGGGGAGTGGCTATGTCGGCGGTGAGGCCATGACGTTGGGTTCCAGCCATTCCCCAGAACAGGGAAAAACAGCGCATGGTCTCCTAGATGACGGGGCACTGTATGCAGAGATCCTGACTGCCCACGCACCTGCCTGACTGCCTGCCCTAAGAGGTCTGACGAAATACTGAAGCATCGGGGTGTACTGCCCTGCCCCGTACCCACCTCGGGGGTATAGCCAAGGCTCCATGGAGACCAAGCGGGAGTTCAGGTAGGCCATGTGTGCGGGGATACCGCATTGTGTCTCCTGAAGGAGTGGAGACCATGTGCAGAGAGAGGGAGTACAAAAAAAGCAATTAAAAAACATGAAAGTATGGAACAGTGGTGAGGAGGTGGGTAGAGAGGTCTTGTCAGCTTACCATCAGAAGCCATCTGAAGCAGTTTCAGATCCCCGGCTCACCCACTATTCACTCTCTTTCTCTCCACATCTGATGTGGTGTTCAGCTGGATATTCTTTTTTACGGTAATTTGTATTTTAATTTAGTTCTTAAAATACAGAGATCCAAAGCGATGGTGGGTGACAGTTGTGTGTGCTCGATTTCCAATCCGATCAGAGCCACCATCACCAATCAAATGCAGAGGAAACAAATGAATTTGCAAGCCGCGTACTGAATGAATGTAACAACTTCCAGGCCCCATCCCTCCAACCTCATACAGTGGGTGCTGCACTCTTTCACCCTGAGCCCCCTCCATCTCACTTCCTCCAGCCTCATATAGAACGGTTTTCAATGCCATTCAAAACTGATACGCTGTGCAAGCATGCGAGTAAGCAAACGTGTCTGCACCACAGCACAAGTTTAAATGTGTCGGGGGGGGGGGGAGTACAACAAAGAGAACTTATACTTGGCATTATTTTTATGTTCTGGGGTGAAAAAAATACCAAAAAAACTATATATCTCTTGTGAATGCTAGAGAGGTGCAAATCAGAAGAGATGTGATGTAATGTGAAACACTTAAGATCGGCGGCATGACTGTAGATTTTGCTTTGGTAAAACATAAAACAAAGTCTACTTTACTGTATATGCCTTCCACAAAAATGCACACCAATTTATACAGACATAAGTAAACGAACTAAACAAAAAAAAAATTAAGAATGTCCAGTTCTGATTTAACCTAAACGCAGATCCACTAAGATTATACACACACACAAAAACATTCTGGCTGAACTTGTTTGTGCACGAAACGTTGCCATCTGGCATGAAAAGAGAAAAAGTCAGGAGATTACTTTACATCTATAAGTTAAGCAGTTCTTCCTTTAAACTATTAAAAGTGAACAGCACAGTTGCATCAGTGATAACAGCTGGAAGTGCCTAACCAATTGCCCACAAATGCTTTCAGTCTCTACATGTGAAGCTGTGTGCCATGGTACGGCATTCCTACCACATTGTCACTTTATCTTTTAGAGTTTTTGTGCAAGCGGTCCTCATCCCTAAGCAGCTACAGTTTTGGGGTTTGTGCAGCTGGAATTTTTAGGGAGGATACATAAATAAATCCTGTGCTTTACTATTTTACATACCCAGCTGAAACAATTTATTCCAACACTCCAGACACAGTTTTGACTAAAAAAATGACCTAATACACTAGCTTTTTAACAGACGGCCCTTTTCCAGTAGCTGATGGGGATATAGGTGTTTGTTTTAATTTGTTTTCATTGTGCATGCTAGTCCCCTGTAACTATCCTAGGGGGAGGGGGGCCATTTTATGGTTGTTGAAATCTCACTGACCATGAGCACTGCATTAGCATATGAGAATGTGATGTCACATCACTCATTTATACCATGTATCTCTATGCTGAAAGTACAAATGTCCTAAAAAAACTCTTTGGAAACATGCACAGACAGCAATTTAAAGGGAAAAATCCTGTATTACAACTCAGACAGTCTACAAAGCCAACTGAAAGTAAATGTGGTATTTTACACCTCGCTGCAACTTCTTTTGTTGAAATCTAATTAAGCAGCCAGGCACAGTGTAGAGCCTAAAGGGTGTTGACACATCAAGTTCTCATACGCGATAAGTCTTCAACAACCAGAAAATGGAGACCCCAAGATATAGTTACAGGGACTAGTATGAACAGTGAAAAAAAAACTAAACCGATCACATATATATCCCTAACAGCTACAGGAAGAGAGTTGTCTATTAACATGGAAACACAATTTACAAGATATGACAATGTAGTTTTCCTACATACAGGATGAGAAGCACTGCACCATTTCTGATTCATGTTTGCTAACCTTGTACTCCTTCTATATAGGACTCTCTCTCTTTTTTGTTTTCCATCTCTCCGATATTTAAAACAAGCCTTGCAAGCAGCCCTCCATTTCCACCATCATATCTATTCTAGCGGCTCCTGATGCAGATATCACTTCTTGCCTGGGCTGCAACATCGATGAAAAGTGAGCAGTGTAAAGCTCCCCCATTTTCATAAATGTAACAGATTGCGACTGATGATGTTACTGGGTGGAGCACTTCTAATGAGCCATTGGGGGCAGGGGGTGGGCTACATTCAGAACTGGTTTTAAAGACCCGGAAGACGGAAAACAGAGAGAGAGAGAGACACCTATATATATATATACACACATACAAAGAACCTCTGTCATACACACATATACACACACACACACACACACACACACACAAAGAGGATGGGGTATGCAAATATGAACTGGCACTACTGCAATGCTTTCCATCCCCTTTAAAACTCTCACTATTCACCTAGTCATCCTATGGATCCCCACAGGATGAGGAACATTCCAAGATGCTTAATCCCATATCAATATACTCCCATATAATACAGATTTGTAATACAGCTAAGATGACCTTAAGCTTGGCCCACTACTGTCACGGGAGCTCACAATTGCTCCAGCCCCAACCTCTCCCAGTAAGAGTCACTGCAGAAAATAGTGTAAGGCACTGGCTGTGGGAAAGCTCACAGCTACTCCAGGCCTAGCCTCTCCCAGTAGCAGTCACTGGAGAAAAAGGTGTAGGGGCACTGCTGTGGGGGAGCTCACAGCTACTCCAGTCCCAGCAAGAGGGCTACTGCAGTCACAGCCTTTCTCAGCAACTGTCACTTTAGGCAATGGTGCTGGAGCACTCGCTGTGGGGGAGTTCACAGCTGCATCAGCCCTAGTCTCTCCCAGCAGGAGTCATTGCAGGTTATAAGCACTGGATGTGGGGGAGTTGATAGATACTCCAGTACCAGAGACTTCTAGCACGTGTCACTGTAGACAACGGTGTAGCAGCACTTGCTGGAGGGGAGTGCATACTTACTCCAGTCACAGCCTTTCCCAGCACGAGTCACTATAGGCAATGGTATAGGTACAAAGGCTGTTGTGAAGTGCATAACTACTCCAGCCCCGGCCTCTCCCAGCACAGGCCATTGCAGGCAATGGTGTCAGAGCACAGGCTGTGGGGAAGCGCACATCTACACCAGTTCTAGCCCCACAGGAGTGACTGTAGGCAATGGTGTAGAAACAGTGACTGTGGGAAACTTAGAGGTTTTTTTTTTCTTAAACTCTTTATTTAATTTCTTTTCTGAGTTTCTTTTCTACACATAAAGACATTTACATTTACAAGACTTTTACATAGTATGACAAAAGATAAAGGACAATACATTGGGTCAATCTTTTCATAAAGTTGATGTACACAATATATTATTTTCTGTTAGTGAGGAGAGGGTTGGATTCCCTGTTTTATAGGACTCAGCTCCCTCAAGAGATGAAATCGTCTCTGTGGGCCATGATGTAAAGCACCCATCTTCGCCACTGAATTTCAAATTTCTCTTTATGCTTATTTATTATGGCTCTGAGCTTCTCCATTTTATATATTTGGGATACCACATCCTGCCATTCCCTGATAGTGGGGGATCTTTTGTCTAGCCATCTTTTTGTTATGGCTTTCTTAGCTGACAATAAGCAGACTTGTATCAATTTTCTGTTAGGCATTCTGCTTTGTTCCTTCTCTAAGGTACAAAAAAGTAAATTTTCTCTGTTAGTTGAACTGCTGTTCCCAATAGCTCACCCATGGCTATCTCTAAACTGTCAATAAAGGGCTTGATTACCGCACATGCCCAGAAAATATGGCTATGAGTCACTGGGGAATATCCACATCCTCTCCAGCATATTGCTGGTACGCTTGTATTATATTTTGCTTGGATTGCTGGCACCTTAAAAAATCTAATCATATTTTTCCATGCAAACTCTTTCCACTGATATGATCCTATGCCTACTCTCAGATATTTCAGGCATGTGTTCCACTCTGTAGCACTTAGCTGCAGTCCCATATCTCTTTCCTATGATGACTTAACATTATTTAAGTCATGCTTAAACATTTGTGTTAAGGCCTTATACAGATATGATATCATATGTTGCAGAGGGGCTGTTCCCTGCAAGGCCCCTTTAAAGACCTCCAGGAAAAAGGGATTCTCTTCCCCTGGTGTTAAAAAGGCCAGAAATGTTTTGATATATGCTACAGCCTGCATGTATCTAAATCCGCCTCTGGGTCGCAACCCATATGACCCCACCATACCTTCAAAGGTCATTATCTCCCTTTTCTGAAAAAAACGCAGTATTGTATAGATTCCCAACTTTGACCAGATACAAAAATTGTGATCCAATCTGGCTGGTTGAAAAGTTTGTATATTTGGGAGGGAATAAAACAAATATTTATATGGAGCAGCCTGTTTAGTAGCCCATAATGTTCGCCAACTGATCAATGTATTTTTTGTATATGGGTTATCTGTAATCTGGTCCATCAAAATTGGTGGTTGGCTGAGAAGAATTTTGTCTAAGTTGAATAGGTCATCCTCTCTCTTTTCTAACTCACACCATTTCGCCTCATAATTTTTATGGAGCCATAAGAAAACTATTCTGAGTTGTGCGGCCAAATAATATTTGTATAGGCAAGGTAGGGCTAAGCCCCCTTCCTCAGAGGGAAGCTGCAGCGTCTGGTATCTCACTCTGGGTGGATTTGAGTTCCATATATATATATATATATATATATATAGAAATTCTTTTGTTTATTTCTTTAAAGAAAGATGGAGGGGGTGCAACAGGTAAGCAACAAGCCAGGTAAAGGAACCTTGGCAAGATGTTAATTCTTACAGCCTCTACTCTCTGTATTAGTGATAGTGGAACCATATTCCATCGTTCTAGGTCTGATTTTACTTGAACCAACATTTGGTTGTAGTTTAGGTTATATAATTGCCCCTGTTCTAATGCCAGCTGTATCCCCAGATATTTTAGACTAGTGACCCCCCATTTAAAGGGAAATTTCTGCCTCGTTATTGCCGCGGGGGAATAGTTCACCGCAATAACCTCTGTTTTGTTAGTATTCACTCTGTATCCCGCTACCTCTCCGAATTCCTGCAGTAATGACCATAAATGTGACAGGGTCTGCTCAGGGGCCATGAGGTATATTAACAGGTCATCTGCATAAAGTGCAAGCTTGTGGTTCACGCCTCCCACCTCCAACCCCTGTATTTCTTTTGTCTGGCGCAAAGCCTGAGCCAGGGGCTCCAGGTATAGTGCGAATAGTAGGGGGGACAGCGGGCATCCCTGTCTCGTACCTCTATATAGTGATATAGGAGGAGCAATGTTCCCATTTATTTTGATATAGGCTTTAGGTTGACTATATATAGCCCTTATTAACTGCTGGAACTTTTCGTCGAATCCAAACCTGTTAAGGAACTCCAGCAAGAATGGCCACACTACCCGGTCGAAGGCCTTCTCCACATCCAAACTTAGTAACAGAAAAGGGGACTTCGACCGGGCAGCGTGGTGCAGGAGGTGAAGTGTTCGCTTCACATTATCCTGCATCCATCTTTATGTGATAAAGCCACACTGATCCAGGTTGATTAGCTTGGGTAGAATTATTTCTAACCTCTTGGTTATAATATATGTAAATATCTTATAGTCGGTGTTCAACACCGATATTGGGCGATGTGAACCACACTGACCAGGATCCTTCCTCGGCTTAAGTATGCTTGAAATTATTGCATAGTCCCACGTGGAGGGGACAGCCTCAGCTTCTAAAATCTCTTGAGCTGCTCTCTTGAGGGGGGTAAATCCTTAAAATGTTTATAAAATCCGCCTGTATAGCCATCTGGACCTGGTGACTTCCCAGACTTTAGATGTTTTATTGCTGCCTCCCATTCTCTTCGCGTTATGGAACCGTCAGTCGCTCCATCTCAGTATGGGCAATCTGAGGCAATTCCAGCTTCGCCAGAAACTCGGCTCCCTTTTGGGGATGATAATTAGTCTCTGGGGTGTATAGGGAGGTATAATGGGTCTTAAAGGCCTCCAGGATCTCAGATGGCTGTTTTACAGTTTTCTTTTTTGGGGGAGAGTAAATATGTGTAATTGTATTCTGTAATACATGCTTCCTCAACTTATGTGCCAAAATGCAAGTGGCTCGAGGCCCCCCCCCCCAATAATACTTCTGCCTAATACATTGCAAGGCCTGTTCTGTCTTAATCTGGAGTATCCCCTGGATTTTTTGTCTAGTGGTTTCCATTAATGAGAGAACAGTGGCATCTCCTGCCAGGTGTTGTGCCTGCAATTCTTTATATTGATTTTGCTATTTATCTAGCTGTTCAGTCTGTTGCTTTTTATGCCATGCAGCATAACTGATTATATTTCCCCTTAACACAGTTTTTAATGTGTCCCATAATGTCGAGGGGCTTACCTCAGGTGAGGTATTTTCCTGTAAAATCTGGGGTATCTTGGTCTCTAGCAACTCTTTAAACTCTTTTATGTTGACTAAATAGTTGTTAAACCTCCAGAGTGTGGATTTTCTCTCCTCTGTCCATTTTAAAGAAATTAAATTCTGGGAATGATCCGATGGTATAAATGGTAGGATTTCAGCCTTCTCCAAGAGATGCACATGCTCCTTGGATATCTGACACAGGTCTATGCGGGTATGTATTTTGTGTGGGGCTGAGAAATGTGTATATTCTCTTTTAGTTGTGTTTAAATATCTCCAGACATCAACCAACCCCATTTCCTTGATATATTTCTGTGTAAATTTCTGTACCGCTGTCCATCTCGGAGGGTTAGGATTAGTGGTATCCTTTTCGTTCAATACTAAATTATAATCCCCTCCTATGATCAATATTCCTTGTTGTTGTTCCGTTATTTTCCCCAATACTATCCTTGCCATTTCAGTATCTGTCCCAGGTGGTAGACACAAGCTAGCTAATGTTAATAAAGTAACCTGATACCTCCCTACCACTATCGCTAGTCTGCCTGCTTTGTCAGAGTAGGAGGAGACTAATTGGAATGGCGTGGAACGGGGAACCAGGATGGCCACTCCCCTCCGTTTCCCCTTCTCATAAGAGGAGGCTATGACATGTTGAAAGCCAAATTTCTGTAGTTTTTGATGTTCCCCCTTATTAAGATGTGTTTCTTGCATCAATATAAAGGTTGGCTTCTGCCTCTCTAATAGAGATAGGACCTTGCATCTTTTGATTGGATGGTTTAGCCCATTAACATTCTGAGAGGATACAATGAATTTCATTTCAGCCCCCATATCTAATCACTGCACGGATCCCTTTTTGCTGTAGATAATCAAGGTAGACATCCTGGTTAGCCCCTGTAGTAAGTCTCCAGCACCACGTCGTCCCTCTCTCCCTATATGTGCATTTCTCTCCATTCGTCTATTAGATTTCTTTTTTTGATTCCCAGTTTTCCCCACCGAGTATTTCCCTCCTTGAGTTCTCTTTTCAGAGATCGTTCCTCTCCAAACTTTTTTGACCCAATTAACCACATATAACAAAAAAGTTCCAGCGGTGTAAACCTTATAAAGCTAAAACCACCTGCCTCTGGAACTAAAACTATGTACAGATTCGGATAACTTCCAACCCGAGAGGGCATTATTATCTGCCCCTTGAGTGACTGCCTCTCAAGATGTCTTGGTGGAAGCAGTCAGGAGGAGAGGTAATGGCTATGACCATTAGGTCCTCCTTTCTGTGGGTCCAGTACCACAGAAGGCCCCAAAGGGCCAGAGACATCATGACCCTCATTACCAAGCCGATTCCTTTAGCTGAGGGGTTTCCCTGTTAACTTTAAGGGAGATAAAGTTCTTCATGTCTCCTTCCCCCCGACCATGTTTGTTTTAGCCCTTGTCAGATTGTTTCAAGCTAACCAAATAATATTTATCGTACTTGCTGTATAGCTATTTTACCATCTCATAACAATCAGAGCAATCAAAACCCTTATACTCGCTGTAGGCTCCTGTTAAGAAAATGTTAGTGGTCCCCCCCAGTCCAGATATAGAACTTGACAAATAATGTCCTTTGAGTCTCTTCCTTGTTAAACTGGAAGGTGATCAGATGATCCTACTTGAAATCATGTAGTTATAGCATTTCCATCACAGTCTTAGAATAGGTACGACCCCAGAAGAACTGCACTTGCTTAAATGCGCTGGCTCGTGGGTCTCAATTTGAACACCATTGTTTCCTGTCCGTATTTTCAGGTCTCAGTTTGTGTTGTAGGACCCATTCCATGCTGCCTTCTTCCCAACTCCTGCAGCTGTTTACGCATCACCGCGTACTTCTTGTGGTTAGGCCTGTTGCTTTACGCAGATTCCAGTTCTGACCCGTCTCGAATGGCCTCCGACGTTGCTCCATGGATCCTTCCTGTTCCTGGCGGAAGGCTGTCTCCTCTATGCCATGTGCACACATTCCCTTTCTGGCCTCCTGTGGTGAATCATCAATTTCTGTTCCAGTGTCCCACATAATTTTTAGCCAAGCTGGGTATGGGGTGAAAAAACGAATCTGTTTAGCTTTAAGCACTCTCATGATGTTCCCATATTCTAAACGCTGTTTTAATATTTCCGGAGGATAATCCTGATCAAATAGTAGCCTTGCCCCATTATATTTGATTTTCTTTGCTGCCCATGCCACTCTTAGCACTGTCTCTTTGTCTCGGTAGCTAGAAAACTTCACTACCACCGAGCGCGGCCTTGCTTTTGGGTCTGTAGGTCGAGGGGTAAGTGCGCGATCTGCTCTTTCCAGGCGAAACTGAAATGCCTCTGGAAGGGGGACTACATGCTTTAATAGATCAGTGATAAAATCTACCATCTGTCCGATCTCTGAGCCCTCAGGCAACCCATGTATTCTCATGTTATCACGGCAGGAGCGTGATTCCAAGTCCTGGCATTTCTCGCTTAACCACTCTAGTTGCTCTAGCAAAAATTCCACCGCTTGTTTCATGCGAGACGCCAAATCCTCCGAGCTAGACACTTGCTCCTCCACCTCCTGCATGTGTGCCTCCACTGCTGTAAGTTTAGCATTTAGTTTTTTAAATTCTGCCTGATTTTCAGATTGGAATTGATGGATCTCATATATGATTGCTTCAAATCTTGATCTCGTTAAAGTTTCTCTTTCTGTATCGGTATCATTCTCTGAGGCCTGTTCACTATGGGGAGAGGAGCTCCCGTCAGTATGGCTGTTTTGCTCTGCCGATCCTTGGTTGTTCGAGTATTTCTGGACTGTCTCCCCTCGATATTTCATCACTTTATTGCTTTCTGCTTTCTTTGGCGACATTTTAAGAGATGGACCCAGTTTTTGTGTTAGATGATTTAATGTTTTTTCTCCGGGTGGATGCGCAGCTTTGGGATCAGACCTCCATTCAGGGCCGTGACATCACCGGAAGTCGGAAACTTAAGAGTTATTAACAGTGGCGGAGGAATAGCCAGTGCAGTGGCACAGGGGCCCGACACACGTAGGGGCCCATAGTAAAAAAATCAAGGATTTATTAATCAGCAATTCGGATCACGTTTATTCACGTTGTCCTTTTTGACACTGTCTGTGTGTGACTGACTCACTCAGCTGCTGCAAGACTCTGTCACTCACACAAGCCTGCCGACTCTGAGCTTGCTGCCACCACCACCCCCCAACTGCAGATGGCAGCAGTGCAGCACTGACCACAGAGCTACAGGAGTTAACTGGAGGGACGTGTCGCCGTCGCACACGCAGCAGCACCGCCCCCCCCATACACAAACAATAACAAGTAACAGAAAAGTATGTAAAAAGAAAGGTGGACCGACCGTGGCAGGTGGCAGCCAGCGATCGTGAATCGATGCTGTTGCTGTGTGTGTGTGTGGAGCCAGAGGCTGGGAATCCGGGACTACAGGGAGCTGGCTGGAGCCAGAGGCGAGGAAGAGGTAGGATGATGGATCAGGTCCAGGATGGCTGCTGCTAACTTGAACTTCACTGACACTGCTTGCAATTGCTGCCGCTGCAAGTTTAAATTGCTTGTAGTTCTTTTCTTGTCCTGGCAGCTGGCACCTCCCTTGCTCTAATAATGCCCTTGCTTAGTGGCTGTTAACTTGTGTTTCTAACTTTAGTCCGGTCTCTCCAGAGACTGAGTGAGTGAGTGAGTCACTGCTTCAGTTCTTCTGGCTGCCTGGCTGAGTTGACCTGGTCCCTCCCGACTCCCCCCAGGCTAGCAGCACTTGTGAGTGACTTGAGTGACTTGTCTGTACTCTTTCGCACGCAAGCTAGTTGCGCTGCTGTAGCATTAGTTGAGTTGGGATTGGGACCCTCACCCTTGTGATTTTTTTTAAATTTGTTTATTTATGTTCTTCTGCCTGGCTGGGTGGGTGGGGGATTAAAATCAGACAGAAGGAATCGGGGAGGGGCCCAGCCGGGGGTTGAGGTGGCGGTATGGGGGCCAAAATTGCAACCTGCACTGGGGCCCATCTTTCTCTTCCTCTGGTTAAATGAACCCCACCTCGCAGGGAGTCATGGCAGAGAATGGTGGAGCAGTGCTGCTTATGAGGAAGCTCACAGCTATAACATTCCCAGCTCAAGTGTGGGTTGCTATGCATCTGTCCAAACCACACACACACTCTTAAGCCTCAACCCCAGGGCAAGGCATCATGGATATGCAAATCACTGCATGACACAGGCCGACAAGGCTTCTCTGGAAGAGATATCACTTTCTGCACAGGCTTTTACATATTTTCCAGTATAGGCTGAGAATGACGAACTACAGACATGTGATTTATCCTGTCTGGGACTCCTTAAAGTTGTGCAGTCACAGTCTCAACCAAGCACTAGGTCAGCCCAAGAGGAAATCCTGCGTCTTCTAAATGCCCAATTTCCCTGTGGGCTGACCTGGTACTTGGCTGAGACAGCAACTGCACTGCAGAGTCCTACAATGGTGAAACACTTGCATTGGTTTGGGGTTTAGAGTGAATATGTGGCTCAGCATGATGCACAGAAGCCAAATCATTTGGATGTTTCTTCTCTCTTAGTATTGTTTTATGTATCCTACAAATTGCTCTTCTTTTCTTGCAAAATTCTGCTTCTGTACGCTACCTCCAAGTGATCTAAATGCCCAGTTCCTAGCTTAAGCGTGTTAGACATGTAACATTTCAGCCTTTGCCCTCTTTGATGAGAACTGCTGTTTATTATAGCCAGCTAGAAAATGTTTTGTTCACTAGCCAGATAAGAACAGGCAACTGTACCTTGCGATCTCCTGGTTGTAGTCGTATTCCTCATCCTCCACTACCCAGTCCAGGGCCCCTGTGGTGGGGTTAGCTCTTGCACAGAACATTTTCATGGCCCGGATCAGAACAGTCTGGCCTGCTGTGGCAAGGATGGCCCTCTTACAGATGTTGGCTCTACTTGCTAAGCTGGTGTTGGTCCACTTTAATCTGGATGGCAGAAACTCCTTAACAATTCCTTTCAAGATGGGAAAAAGAACAAAGAATGATTCATAGGGTACTACCCAAGTTTAAATAAAGGCTCTGACACTCCCCCCCCCATATAGCTTTTTACTTTGTCTGCAGCTGCATGCAACTGCTTCAGCTCTGTCCCTGCCATTCCAGACCAGCAACCGCTTCCCCAGGACTTACCTGGCTCCATGACTTCCCCTCTGTGGCTTGCCCCCCACCCACCACCACCCGCCAAGACCAAATCCAGAATTGGAGCCTAGTTACTCAGTACTAGTGTGGGTCAGGAGCAGGCAGGCAGGGCTTCAAGAGGGCAATACTGCAGTATTAACATTTTCTCCTCATGTCTCCCCCAGCAACATGAATGTTAGTGCATGGCCTGTGGAGGCACACATGCGCTGCATCAAATTGCGACCCCTCCCTCACATCTCGCATGCCTGCACTACCACCAGGCGGCAGCAGTTTACAGCAACATGATGGTCCACACCTACCCAGGAGAGGACAGCAGCCCATCAAATGCTCAATCCACACACACCCCCGGCACACCCCAGCAACTCGAGTCCAGTCCCAAACTCAGGCCACCAGCATGGGTGGTGATAGCAATACTGTCGAGTCACTGGGCTGGCTGAATCTACGACGTTTGTGGGCACCAAAAGCATATACCCCACCAGAGGGGTGAGGCAGGGGGCATTTACCTGGAAAATTTTGTAACACTGTATCCTGTGTCACCCCTTCCCAGGACCCAGGCACCTCACTTCTGCAACAAAAACAATGCACGCTCACAAATAACTCTTTTTTCTGTAAGTATAATTTTTATTAACTGTTTGGGTGGTACACACTGCAGGAGACAGGCATTACAGATTAGTTATGGACTCTGATTCTAGAACTCTGACCTGAGTGGCTGTGTTTGAGAAGAGCTCCCAAAGCTAAGTGCTTTTTAATATATTTTTCAGTTTAAAAATTGTTTTGTTTTATGTAAATGTAGGTGATTGTGAAAGATAACTCTGTAGGCTCCAGAAATATATAAAATTTGTGCAGTAGATATTGGTTGGAAGTCAGAAGAAGCAACACATTTGTTGAGTGTGATCTTTCTACTCTGATGTGGTTAATTTTAATACTATAGTTTAAACTCTTTCTGATTGTGCCTTTGGAGATAGTGGAGTGTGTCGGACCAGTCGTGGTGCTGCGCTTAATGCGAACTGACAATGCGCAATCATGGGGGCACAGCCCCCCAATGAAAGGTAAAATAAATTGATTATGTCTACGATTGATCAGAGATGGTCCGAATTGGGGGTAATAAATTGATTATGTCTATGATTGATCAGAGATAGTCAGACACACTACACTGTCTCCTAGTTTGTTTTCTTTTTGACTTTTTCATATTAGTTTTTTTATTGCCCTATTGATGGTAGTTGTGTGATGTGAAGGAGAAGGGGGGTTGTGGGGGAGGGTGCACAGATCCCCCGATAGCTGGGTCAGTTGCCACGTGTGTCTCATCACCGTTACTTCGCTTGCCCGAGTAGCATTACGTTACGCTTACGTTTATAGCGGCGTGCGATTCTTGCAGCTTTTGTGCTACGCAACATCGGGTGGTCCGACTCTCTCCACTACTGCCGTGCCTTTGGTGGTGTCTGATATACAGAATCTAAGTGTCATTTGTGGGTATTCGGTCTGTTTTGGTAGGTTCTTTATTTTCTCTGCTAAACAACTGAGTATACCTATTGCCTAATAATATACAGTACATTATACCTTTTTGCACTAGCTCTGATTTTTTCTTATTTCTCCAATCATTTAGAGCTGATTAGTTACTGTGGCAGTGGTGTGGTACTGTGTTCTTTCTTGTAGTTCAATGTGCTTTTGGGACTGCTGATCTCTACTGGTTTAAAAGATTAATTTTTTATTTTTAAAAAAGCTACATTAGCTTGGTATGTTG
Organism: Neoceratodus forsteri; assembly: GCA_016271365.2. Classification (NCBI taxonomy): domain Eukaryota; kingdom Metazoa; phylum Chordata; order Ceratodontiformes; family Ceratodontidae; genus Neoceratodus; species Neoceratodus forsteri. Next base: position 1,054,128,501 of record CM028130.1, on the reverse strand, counting down.
TCACCTGTTTGTTGTTGCTAAGTGGCAGATGTTTTTGCATTGTGTTCTGGTTCTGTGATAGAATCTGTATTAGAAGGTAGATTATTGTGATTGTTGATACTTTCTGATGGAAAAGAGCAGAGATAAAAATGTATATATTTTTGAATGTTATAGTTAGTGTATAGTTATGTATAACTGGAGGCTAGGAGAAGCTGGGCTGGGAGGATGTGGGGGAGTGGGTACATGTATGGGAAGCAGGAGAGTGGTAATCTGCAATAGCTGTGGGGCAGCAGCCTTTCTGGGGGTGATATGGAATAAAGGGGGATGTCCTGTGTGTAAGAGCCTGGAGCAGCTAATGGCTGAAATAAGGCTGCTCAGATGGGAGCTGGGGAGGATGGTGTGGGAAGTCGAAGGAGCACAGCATTGGAGGAAAAGGCAAAGGGGTGATACCCAGGGGAGTGACACCATCAGGCAGGGGACGGGAGTGGGGAGGAGTAACCAGTATGCACTAGTATCTCTTCTCAGAGAACTAGGGATCCCGGGGTGGAGGAATGGCGAGTGGTAAGGGGAAGGGGAGGGAATGTGAGAGCAGCATCGGGGTGGGAATTACTAAAGGGGTGTCTTTAATTTAACAGATGTGCGCCATTGTCTGGATGGAGGCAGAGCTCAGCAGGAGGTGAGGTAGGTGGTCAGGTTGAGACAGAACTGAGAGCAGGAGTACAGAGGAGGGGAAGGGGACTAATCAGGATGGGCAGGGAAGAATATGCAGGCAAAATGGAGTAGAGGATGGGGGAAAGGAGAGAAAAGGAACGGAAGAGGGGAGGGAAATCTGAAAGCAAATACAAATAGTCAGAAGGGGAGGAGCAGACTGAGAGATGAAAAAACATTTATGAGGATAAATTGTGGATCTGTAGATAAGTTTGCCAGGGTGCAGAGGGAGCAGTTAGGTGGGGAAGCAGCTAGTACTGAAGGTAAGAAAGGAAGGATGGATGGGGAACACGGATGCAGGGGATGGAATGGTGGCAATCATAGGGGATTCCATAATTAGGGGTATTCACTGGGGAAGGAAAGGGGACTCAAATGCAAGAAGAAGGGTGGTTTGCATGCCGGGGATGACAGTGGGGAAGGTGGGCCCAAGAATAAAGGAAATAGTAAGGGAGGTTGGAGGAAAACTTAATTTAGTTATACATTTGGGAACGAGGTTGAGGTAGTGCAAAGTAGGTTCACGGAGTTAGGGAATATCTGCAGGGAGGAAGTTAGTTCACTGGCTTTCTCAGAGGTGATACCAGTACCAAGGGCCAGCATAGCTTGGAAAAGACAAATAGAGGATTTTAATGACTGGCTGAGGAAATGGTGCAGGGGGGAGAGGTTCGTCTGTATTAGGGACTGGGAAGAGACCTGGTCAAACAAAGCATTCTTTTCACCAGACAGGCTACACCTCAGTAGGGAGGGTTTGAGAGTAATCAGGGACAAACTGGGGGAATACATAACCACTACACTTAATTTAAACTACTGGGGGGGGCAGTGGGCATGCAGGCCCACAGACTCCGAGAGGAGGTGGTCAATGAACTTCCGCCCCACAGTAATGGAAGAAGTCTGGAGGGAGGAGATGGGAGGGGAAAATACACAGTTAGCAAAGGGTGAAGGGGGTGAGGAACACATAACAAGGATATGTGGAGGGGTGCACACAGAGGGGATAAATGTGAATAGAAGAGGGAAGAGAAGGAAGGTCAGACTCTAGGTGGAGGGTGGTGTCTCTGAATGCGCGGAGTCTTGGAAACAAGATGGATGACCTGCAGGCATTATTAGCAGACAGGAGGGTGGACACAGTTGCAGTAAACGAGACTTGGGCAACATCACACCATGACAGGGACCCTGCTATCCCTGGATATAAACTACACAGGAGGAACAGAATAGTCAGGAAGGGGGAGGGGTGGCAGTTTCTATCAGGGAAGGAATAACTTGCATGAGGGAGAAGTCTAAGGAAGGGGAGGTGGAGGCACTATGGATTCAGTTAAGGCCCAATAGAGGGAGAAAGGTGAGGTTGGGGGTGGTTTACAGACCACTCAGTCAAGATGAGAAGAGAGACAAGGAACTCATCTCACAAATATTGGAAGCTGCAGGGAAAGGAGAGGTGGTAATCGTGGGGGACTTCAACCTGCCCAAGGTGGACTGGAGGATACCATCCACAACATGTGCTAAGAGTCAGGTGATCCTGGAAGGACTGCAGAATGAGTTCCTGACTCAGGGCGTCACTGAACCAACAAGAGCTGAGGCAATTTTTGATCTGGTGCTCACAAATGGAGAGCATGTACAGGAAATGAAGGTCAGGGAACCACTAGATGGAAGTGACCATTGTACAGTGTGGTTCCATTTGGACATGGGCAGTTAAAGCATCCTGACTAAGACCAAAATCTTGGATTTCAGGAGGGCGGACATCAGGAAAATGGGTGAGGTTCTAAGAAGCCATCTGGTGGGCATCAGAGCAGATATGGGAGTGGACCAAAAGTGGTCCATCATTAAGGAAGGAATACTGGTTGCCACAGATGAGTGTGTTAGGCTCAGGGGGAAGAACAAAAGGGCCAAAGCGCCCAGCTGGTTCAGTTCTGGGGTTGCCAAGGCAGTGAGGGAAAAGAGGTTGGCCTACAGAAAATTCAGGAAGGCCAAGAGAGAGGCGGATAGGGAAAATTACCTAAGGTTGGCTAGTGAGGCAAGTAAGGAAAGGAAAGGCGAGCAAAGGCACAGAAGGAGCTGCAAATTGCTGAAGGAATTAAGAAGGGGGAGAAGGCTTTCTTTCACTATATAAGTAAGAAAAGGGACAAAAAGGAAGGGATTGTAAGGCTTAAGAAAGGGATGGAGTGGGTGGAGGATAATGGAGGAAAAGCAGAGATACTAAATGAATACTTCTGTTCTGTCTTCACCATGGAGAAGGATGGACCAGTGCCTTCAGGAGGGAAAAGAGGAGCGGGGGGAGGGAAACACAGACGTAGTGATAGAGGAGGATAGAGTGAGGGAAGATCTGCTGGCATTGAAAATGGACAAATCACCAGGCCCGGACAGAGTACATCCAAGGGTATTAAAGGAACTGGCTGAGGAGCTGGTAGGGCCATTAGCAGACCTATTTAATAGTTCACTAGAGTCAGGCATGGTACCACAGGACTGGAGAACAGCATATGTAGTGCCCCTTCACAAAAGAGGTCCCAAGGATGGTCGAGGGACTTACAGACCAGTCAGTCTGACCTCCATTGTGGGAAAGCTCATGGAGACCATACTAAAGGAAAGGTTATGGGCATATCTAGAGGAGCAGGGTCTCCAGGATGAGAGGCAGCATGGGTTCATGGGGGGAGATCATGTCAAACAAATCTGATTGACTTATTTGACTGTGTCACTAAGACAGTAGACCAGGGACAAGCAGTAGACATCCTCTATCTTGATTTCAGTAAGGCCTTTGACTCTGTGCCCCACAAAAGGTTGACCAGAAAGTTGGTGGATCTTGGGAGTTGGGGAGAAGATGGCCAGATGGGTGGAAAACTGGCTGAGGGACAGAACCCAGAGGGTGGTGGTGGGGGGAGAGTTATCTGGCACCAGAGATGTAACCAGTGGGGTCCCACAGGGCTTCGTGCTGGGGCCAGTGTTGTTCAATTTCTTCATCAATGACACTAGGGATGGCATTAAAGGCAAAATATGCCTATTTGCAGATGACAGCAAGCTCTGTGGGAGAGTGGACACAGCTGAAGGGATACGGGACCTACAGGAAGATCTGGAAAAGCTGGGAAGGTGGTCCAGGATCTGGCAGCTTGGCTTTAATGCCAAGAAATGCAAAGTTATGCATATTGGAGCCAAGAATCCCAGGACAGAGTATTACCTGGGTGGAGTCCGAGTAGCTGCATCAGAGAAGGAGACGGACCTGGAAGTGATGATCACTAGTGACCTGAAGCACTCCACGCAGTGCAAGAAAGCAGCAGCAAAGGCAAACAGGATGCTGGGATGCATAGCTAGGGATCAGTAGTAGGAGAGGTTATACTGCCTTGTACAGGTCACTGGTAAGGCCGCATCTAGAGTATGGAGTTCAGTACTGGTGCACACACCTCAAAAGGACATTAACCTGCTGGAGAAGGTACAGAGGAGGGCTACAAAGATGATAGCCGGTCAGCAGGGCAAGGCACACGAGGAGAGGTTGAGGGCACTGAACATGTACCCCTGGAAGACGGGGGGACATGATTGGGACTTCAAGTACTTGAAAGGGATAAACAATGTTGATAAGAAAAGTCTCTTTAAGCTAATTGGCAACCATATCACGAGGGGGCACAGTCTTAAGCTGGAGGGTGGGAGGTTTAGGAGGGATGTCAAGAAGCACTTCTTCACAGAAAGGGTGGTGAACACTTGGAATGCACTGCCGGAAGAGGTAATCTCGTTAAAGACAGTGAGCAGCTTTAAGAGAGACTGGGATAGGCATAGGGGGAAGATAAGAATCATGGGTAGGGAGGATGTAAGGAGTGGGTAGGGAGGGCAGGGGCATTAGCTCAAGCTGTGGACCCTGCAATACGAGCAGACTTGATAGACCAAATGGCCTTCTTCTGCTGGCTTCTTCATATGTTCGTATGCAACATGAGGTATAGAGATACGTACAACTGACACAGTCATACACCTCAAGATCTGCAAGTAGTAATATTTATTAAGATTATTTAAGGTTCTCAAATTTCATCTCCACCCCTTGGTGCAGTATGGGGGAAGGCAATTTATGCAGAACTTTAATGGAGTCTGATGACTGAGTAATTTAAAACCATATCAAAGCAGTTCCTATTTCACAGCTCTTCCTTTGGGAGCGGAAGGCGGTCCCAGATGGATGGAGGGTGAGGGTCTGCACGGCATCTCTCCAAACAACAGCCATCATACAACAGTTGCCCTCAAATTAGTTTATTCCTAATCTCAGGGCTCTCGGGGACGCGGACATCCGCATCCTTTATGCACATTTTGTGCTTCCAATGCGGCTAGATCCGCCAGCCCTGAGGTCCTGAGACTCTCAAGCAGTACAGGCCGGAGGTCTGGGTGGGCCATGTACTGTGCATCTGCGCTAAATGTGCGATTTTTGTTTATTTTACCCTTCCCTCCTGTCAGCCTGGTGGTTTCCAGCGCCTGGGAGAGTGGCGCACACCACCAGGTGAAGTGGGAAGGGGGGGAAAATGAGGAGGAAGGGCTGTATTTGTGTGGGGGGGGCGATCAGTACCCGCCTTGGTGCATCCGGGGGAAGAGAGCTGGAGAACCAAGTCAGGCTCTCAGGACCCATACTGGAGAGGCGTCGATGGAGAAATGTGGCAGGGAAAGAAAGAGCAAACAAAAGAAAAAAAAAGTGTTAAATTAAAAACAAAACAAACAAACAAAAAAAAAACGCATAGCTGGACAGCCCGCCCCAGTCGCCCGTGGAGAGGAAGGAGGCACGGGTGTATCTGTGCGGTCAGCAGGCTGCCCACATTCGCTGAAGGCACCAGTGTTCTTATCACAGAAACAAGGGTATTTTTTTCAAATTACAAATATTTTAGGCAGTTCAGGCATTGCGACTATTTCTGGCCAATAGTTTAGTGAGCTTAGGGTTTACTGTTTCTTTTTGTGTTTTTGTGCAGAGCCAAGTCAGTGGAGTGCACTGCAGCCAGAAGAGGAGGAGAAGAGTGAAGAAGCTGGGCAGAGGAAGCCTCGTGAGTGGCACACAACATGTCTCAACGAAGCCTTACTGATTATTTTGATGCAGGAGAATCCTCCACACCAAAGGATAAGGAACAAACAACATCATCCTCTGAGTGTAACTTAAGCACATCTCAGGAGACAGTTGACACTGTGAATGTTAAAAACGAAAATGATCAGTGTGAACAGACTGCATCTGCTAAAAGCAGCAAGAAATTAAGGTTGTGGAGGGACAGCTGGACAAAGTTATCTCCACGGCTTGTAAAGGAGAAAGTAGAGGGGAATATTGTTAGGAAGTGCAGTTGGTGTAAAAAAGGTGGCAAAAACAATCCAGTTGCCACAACTGGCACAACCAATTTGCAAGTGTCTGCTTTCTACAGACATGAAAGAAACAGAGAACATTTGCTGGTACACACTGGAAAGAAAACAGCAGAAAAACTGTCTCTGCCAGTGGCATTTGAGAAGCAGATCTCAGGTCCTGAGGCAAAGGATGACAGTAAAGTTGTTCAGTTAATGACAATGTACTACCTTATCAAACAAGGGCAATCACTCAACCAGTTTGAAACACTGATAGCTCTAGAGGTGAGGAATGGAATCTTTCGGGCCAGGGCACAGGGCGGCTATTGCTTGTGGACCGACATTAATAGCGGTGTTTTACATCCACAGAAACAAATGGCTGTCCAGCCTTGCAAGACAGTGGCACAATCTACTCTGGTTGGGATGCAAGATATGACATGTTTGACTCCATAAACGGAAGTCCTACAGGAAGAAATCAAAGCTCACTTAGCAGGTTCTCAGTTCCTTGGAGTAAAAGTGGATGAAAACACTGATGTAACTGTGACGCTTGGCCATCTGGTTACGATTGTTCCATGATATTTGTAATATAGATTGCGGTGTGAGACTGTCTCCATAAGGCAGCTGTGCCACCCCCCCCCCCAGGTTTCAGTTAAAATGACAGGATATATATAAACCAGCAGATCTCTGTAATGTGATTAACTTCCTTGAGACATTGCATTTTATGGCCCGTTGGTGCTTTGAAGTGGAAATTAAATGGGACTTTATCGGTCTGCCAGAGGATGGAAATCATAAACTTTTATAACGTCATAAGAAGAAGAACAATTAATATCAACTGGTATTAAAAAGCTATATTGCACCTAAGTGAGATATGGAAAAGTCATAAAAATCCTTTGATGTGGCCTGGAAAGAGGAACTACTCGAGATCAAAGAAGGGATGTTGATTAAGGGAGTCATATTGGGAAATTAGTTTTTGCTGAAGTCACAGTATTTAAAATATCTCCTGACAGGAAGATCATTGTTTGTATAATTTTTATATTCTAAAAGGAGGAGCTAGATGGCATCAGAGAAGGGGTGGAGACACAGAGTTTAAACTGTATTCTGTGTTTAAACTGGTGACATTTTTCTTTGTGGGCTCTTAAGAAACAAGAACTAACTTAAGCACTGTAAGAAGGTAATACATTAGATAGAAAAAGTTTAATTGTACTGTGGTATGAGTTTTGTTTGTACTTTTCCTTGTTTTAAGTGATTGTATGCTTTGTAATACAGTGTTCTGTGTTTACATTTTACATATTTTTTATCCATTTTTAAATACACCTTTCATTTAAAAAGACTGCCTGGGTGTGTCTTCGAAGTTCCTTTTTGCATGTGATGTATAGACGATTAAATTTGACAACTGTTCATAAGCTGGATGGTGTTACCAGACTGGGAAAAGGTAAGAATATACCGAAAGTCTTTTATAGAGTTTTAAGGGCTCATTTTGGATACCTGGTTAGGTGCCCTTAGGCGAAAGATATCTGGCATCTCCCCGAACAGCAGATTATCTGAGTCTGTACATTTAGGTATGCTAGCATAAGGTTCACAGTTTGAATCCCCCCCCCCCCCAGAACTTGAGACCAAAGGTGATTCGGACCCATAAGCAGAAAGGAGGGTTACCCTGTTCTGTTACCTGTTCACAATACTGCGCTCGGAGGTTGGCACTGTGGGAGCAGAGGGCCTTACCTGCTGAGTGAGTTTGTGACAGTAATCACTCACAAAAAGCTGAACATTTATGTGAAGTGCGTACACAATGAACAGGCCAAAGTTCATTTCATTCACTGTACTGCAATACTTGAAGGGAGGGCAGGCACAATTGTGGGAGAACTGTTAAGTGTGTGTTCTGCTAATGCAGTTGACCCTATCAAGATCATCACACTAGCAAGTGACGGTGCTAGCGTCATTACTGGAATGCACAATGGGGTGGGTGCAAAGTTAAGACAGCAATTTAACCCAAGGCTGATTCAGATCCATTGTGTTACCCACAAACTGGCACTGGCAGCAGGTCAAGCATGTCGGGACAACCACGTATTCAATGAATATCAAGTAACCATCAAAAATGTGTACAGATACTACAGCAACTCTGCAGTACAGTACAATGCCTTGCATTTCATCCAGGAAACACCCAATGATGACAATATCAGATATCTGTTCCTAAAAGAACCTGCAAGTTTTCGGTGGCTGTCATTGCATGCTGCAGTTCAAGCAATTCACAGATCATACCCTGCACTTTTACAAGCCCTAGAGCATGATGCAGCAAAAGGTACGGCAGAAGCAAAGGGCCTTCACACAAAACAGAAATCAGTCTGCTTTATCTTATGCACTTCCTTTTTCATGGATGTCTTAGATGTGGTGAATAAACTGTCTTTAGTCATGCAATGGGACAGTGTCGACATTTTGGTGGCCAGCAGCATGATAGAAGCAACAGTTACTAGACTGCAACAGTTTGAAGAACAGAATGGGGTAGAGCTACAGAAGACATTTCAGGAACTTGACCAAAACGTCCTGGCATGTGGCAAGATCAAAAAGTGAATAACAAGCCAGCACTGCGAATGCAGTTCCAGTCGGCATCTCAGGAATATCTGACACAACTCATTGAAAACATTCACACAAGATTTGAGACAACTTCAATGCAGCTGCTGCATAACTTAAATGTCCTTCTAAATCCAAAGTGTCTCCCAGATTACTTCAACATCACGGACCATGGACTGCAGGAACTCAAGGATGTTTGCACTTTTTTCCAAGAAACAAACTTCAAAGAAGAAACACTGCCACCACTTACTGACCAAGACAGGGATGAAAAAGATTGCAGACAATTCTATCTGTTCAGAAATCTAAAAAATAATTGACTTTGCTCAGTATTGTCTGCCAAGACTTAATTGAGAACTATTCAGATGTATTCCCAGATTTTGTCTCAACGGCCAACATTTTACTTGTATAACCTATTACATCAGTGGCATGTGAAGGAGGGTTCTCTGTACAAAACAAAATAAAAACAAAAAGTCGATGTTCCCTAAAGGCGGACACTGTGAGCAAACTAATGCGGATTGTCCAAGAAGGAGCTGAACTTGAAGACTATGACCCTCATCCAGCACTTTAGAAATTTAAGGCAATAAGACTGCGGAGAAAATAATTTTTTTTAATTTTAAAATGTTTTAATAATTGTCTTTGTGTTTTTTTTTTTTAAGTTTCAGACAATTCTCATATGACTGACAATGACCCAGAGACAGGATGATGGAGGAACTTGGGCACAGGAGTAGAATAAGATAAGTATCAAAATGTTTTGTTCCAACAAGGGTAGGTTGGGGGGGGCAAAACAATTTTCAGCCCCAACTTAAGGCCAATGCTACTTCTGGTGGGGGTCCCGTCCGAGGGAACGGATCAAGATTTCAATTTCCCAGGGGCTGGGGGGTGGTGGGTGACTGGCCATTAATATCACCATTCTGCTAAATTTAATATCATGTTTTGTTTTTGGTGGGGAAGGATCACAGTCCAACAAGATCAGATGATCGGGTGGGGTAGGGGGTGTAAACTATAAATATGGCCCCAGTGCAGTCCCTGTGTTTTTTTTTTTTGTTTTTTTTTTAGTGGGGGGACAGTCAAAATTATTGTCAATGCAGTTACCTAACCCAGTCTGCTCTTTCCACAGTCTGTCTGCAACAGTGGCTTCTATTGTCATCAACAGTACACACACACACAAAACAGTTAAGAAATGTGCAGGAGGGAGAGCTTGGAGATTAAGTTATGGGAGAAGTTATGGGCAGGAGAGTGCTAGAAGAAGTTAATAGGCAGGAGGGTGTTTTAGGAGAAGTTATGGGCAGGAGGGTGTTGAGAGATTATGGGCAGGAGGGATGTTAGGAGAAGATATTGCCACAGAAAACATGGCATGCCACGAAAAAAGAAGTTCAAACAGAAAAATCAGACTGGCAGTGGTGTTGCAGATAATGGTGGTGCAGATAATTCATGCCAAGGCGCCACCAGATTGTGCCACAGGCCAGACAGATCTGGGAGACCTACTGAGCCAGGCTAAGTGGTGGGTGGGGATGGGGGGCTTTTAGTCACCCCACTGTGCTATCCAGTCATGAACACTGGCACTAGTTCTCTTTTAGCTGCCACACACACACACACAACTAAGAAATGTGCAGGAGGGTGTTTAGGAGATGTTATGGGCAGGAGGGTGTTAGATGAAGTTATGGGCAGGAGGTGTTAGGAAATTGCCAATCAAATGCCATGAAAGAAGTTCACTAGAAAAGCAGACTGTGCATATTTCATGCTACCAACCAGATTAGATTGTGCCACTGTCTCAATCCGGAGAGATTTGGGAGACCTGCTGAGCCAAGGAAGGTTGTGGGGGGTAAGAAATGTGCAGGAGGAGAGTCGGAGAAGTTATGAGCAGGAGAGTTGTGTTAGGAGAACTTGCCAGCATAGAAATATGCCATGAGAAGTACACACAGAAAGCAGACACATTGCAGACTGAGTTGTTCCATATCCACCAGATTGTGCCACTGTCTTCTTAACAGCAGACTGACAGCTGTCAAGCCTAAAAAGGGTGTGTGTGGGTGGGTGGGATGGTGGTGGGCTTTTTAGTCACCCCAGTCAAAACCATGTCTCTGGTACAGCCAGGTATTCTTACAATTTAAGAAGATTTTGTGCAGGAGAGTAGCAGGGAAAAGTTTTGGGCAGGAGGGGTGTTTGGGAGAAGTTCTGGGCAGGAGGGTGTAGGAGAAGCAATAATCACTTTTATGCCAGGCCAAGACTCAAAACAGCAATTATTTGTCACAAAGGTGGCATGCATCACCACCAGATTGTGCTAGGAATGGATGTAACAAGTTTGGGCAGTAGGTGATATAAGCAGCCAGTCTGGTTTAGCCAGGTTAAAAAGACAACTTGAGCAAATTGCACTAAGGGGCACAGCAACCACACAATCATGTTAGATTGTGTCATCTTTCTAAGCCAGAGTCATCATTGGTGGGTGGCAGCTGGGAGGGAGGTTTCTGCAATGTTTTATTAGAGTTGGGTGGTGGGTGGGCACTGGGAGTCTGAAACATGGGGGCTGTTAAATTATAATTGCAACTAAAATGTCAGTGTGCTGGAGAGAACAAAGAAGTATTTTGGGCAGGAGGTAATTGGGAGACATAGGTGACTGTCAGCAATGACTGTCAGTCATAAAAAAAATGTTTTACATCTAATGACTGTACCTAATCTAATGGCAAACTTTGTTTGTAGCAGTTTGGCCAATGAATAAAATCGGGCCACTGCACTCAACTGCAGCAGTAGAATTCCCAATTTAATCAATGTACCAGAACTGCAAAACTGTAAGTACATTTTTCTCATAATTTTATTTATTTTTATTTATTAAATGTTGTTAACCGGGTAAGCCCACTGGGCCCACAGGAGCCCTTTTCAGGAGTGACATGGAATTAGTTACATAGAGCAGTGCAGATACATACAAGTGATACAGTGCAGGACATACTATACAGGAATACAATGACAATATACAAGTATAAATTGTTAAATTGTGACAGTGAACAAATGAATGAACAACAGTCAACAGTCACCACAAATTAATTCTTTATTTGTAATTATAAGACCATTCACTGCTGTGGTTTTTAGCCATCTGGTACCTTTCTAAAAGGACTACAAAACAACACAGCTGAAAAAAAAGAAACATTTTGGAATTATTAGCAAAATACTGACTAGGAAAATAAAAAAAAAATACATGGGTATATTAATAACCAACACTGAAATGCACTTTCCAGACTTGTTCCATTCATTTCAATGAGGACCCCCAAAAATTTCAAGAGGACTCCCAGATTTTCGGTCCAGACACCTTTTTTTTTTTTTTTTTAAGAAAGTCTGGGACTCCTTGTGACAGGGTAGAACAGGACCCTGTCCCATTTGTTATAGAAAGTGTTTAAATGCAAGGATCTTTCCTTTTCTGTCTCTTCTCTGTCTGGTTGCGCAACCAAATTTTCCTGTGAGACCTCGGACTTGATCAACCTGGTAGGCTCACAATTCTTTGCCTCTTACTGTCTCTCAGCCCTCCCTTGCATATCTGCTAATATAAAAATATGTGCAAATCATTGTATGGAAATGTAACTGATATTGGGACCCCCTTTGTTTGAAAAATGTATAGCATTACTGTTGAAATATATATAATTATATTTCGAGATGATTGCAGAAAGCTATTGTAAACTCTAGAGGTTACTTGAGTGCAAATGTTTCAGCCTTTTGCAAAAGCCATGCAGAGGGGGGCCTCAAGAAGCACACTGTATTCTAGCAGCTCCTGAAACTTACAAGGACAGGATGTTTGCCAAGAATGGGGGTTGAAAAGACTTATAAAAGAGCTAAGCTGCAACTGCAAGAGATTATTAAGAGAACAAGGGACACAAAGACTGAAAGAATATTTTATTTTGCCTTTGTAAATAGTTATACTGAACAAGTTTATTTTATGATACTGCTTGTGTAAATAAATTATTTTTGGTGAATTCTACAACTGCTCCTGGTGTTTTCTATGCTTCCTGACCTGTGCCTCAACAACACTTCTCAACAAAAAAATCCTACCGAGAGCACTGTAATCTCATCTCAGTTCATGAAGAGAAACTCCAACATCAGTACAGTCAGGGTACAAAGTCTGGATCTTTGTCCATTGCATGCATTATCCAACTCGTCCAGTGTAGATTGTAAAGTTCACAGCGGCCACTTAGCCCATGAGTGATTTTCTCCATTTTGTATATTTGTTAAACTATATTCCTCCAGGTAGTAAGAGTGGGCAGGATGGAAGTGAACTAGAAGCGTTTGATTGCTTTTTTACTTGTAAAGATAAGAATTCCTGGAAAATATTTAATATGTTTTTCTCTAAACCATCAGGAAATCATAGAAGAAGGTAAAATTCTGCTGTCAGAGTCGGGGCTTTTGAAAACAGTCCTGGTGTTCTTGCTTCAGCAACTGAAAGAATGGTTGAAAGATTGGGCAAGTACACATAATGTGGTCATGCATGGCTCTCTGTTCCCTACATGCTCTCCAACAGGAGGCACATTTGGTTGAGATAAAGTGAGCTGCAATCACAGGTGTCCAGAAATATTGGATTAGGTGTTTCGCCAGATGTGCGCGCAAATAACTTCTGCAGCAGTTGAGTATGCCAAGTGCATCTGTTTCTCCATTACTCGGAGACGGAGGTTGGTTGACCATTGGAGTATGATTGTACTAGTGTCCATACTCTGTGTGGCAAGTCATTCTTGACAAAAAAGAAACCATATGCCCCATACTGGGTTTCTTAAAGAAGGTTAGGAAATACTGTGTCAGAACAGGTCTGGAATTTCTGAACTGGGAAACGATTATCCCTAGAATAACTTTACCAATCTTTCTCTGGTTCCTGGTTTGCTCAAAATGTTTTATTGTATTGTTTGCAATTTTGTTCAGCACTCCAAGCCCCTGTGACTCAGCACAGTATATATAAAATGTATTACTAATATCAATCTAGGGAGGTAGTCAAGTTAACGAGCTGCCACCAGAAGGGATACTATGTAGTAGCATATCTGCAGATATCGAAAGAAATACATGCATCGAAACTGTAGTTGTGTTGCTGATCACTAAAAGAGAGCATAGTGGAACCAGAGAAAGATTGGTAAAGTTACTGTAGGAATAATCCTTCCCAGTTCAATAAACCCAGATCTATTCTGAATGGAGGAATTTCTCCAGTTGTGAGATAGGGCATCAGAGTGATGGAAAATGTGTTACATGAAAGGTTTTCCATTATCTTCAGCCATGTCTGGGATTGTCCCTGTAGCCATTGGTTGAGGCCGTGGAAATGGGTCTGATCTCCTTCGATATGAAATAAAAGCTGAATGAAGTCTCTCCTGTTCCATCATCGCCCCGGGGGGGGGAGGGGCCAGCCACACCCCTAAGGAAGATAAAGGAGAGGCGAGTAGCCCAATGATATAGATGAAGATTCGGTAGGGCTAGACCTCCTTGTTCCTTAGGAAGAAAAAGCTGGAGCTGAATCCGTGGATGTTTCCCCCCACCACCACAACCAAAGATACCAGGAGATCTGCTGTTGCCATCATCTCCATAGAGACTCTGGAAGGAGTAAGGGGAGATTAGTAGAAAGATAAAGTTCCACCCTAGAGCACTGTATTTTGATGGAGTCCACTTTCCAGATCAGGCTAAGAGATAGACTGGCCCAGTAAGTAAGATCTTGCTGGAGCTGGTAATTATGTTTGAAAAAGGAGTCAGAATCTCTAGAAAGACTGATCCCAAGATATTTAAGAACTGTGAGGATCCAACAGAAGGGATACTGGCCTATAATTTATGGGGAGGGAGGGTAGTGGTCGAAGGCTTGATTTTAGCTGTGTTTCCTTTGTAACCAGAGATTCTGCCAAAAGCACCAAGCATATCAAACGTTGCTGGTAGGGAAGCAGCCGCGTCATGCGGATATAAAAGAACATAATCGGCAAAGAGCAAGATTCAGTGTTCTCCTTTGTTTATTTATTTAGTGATTTGGAAAAGACCTTTGAGAGCAAGCTCTTTTACAAAGGTTCCATGTCATAGATGGCAAGACAAAGAACAACAGGAGAAAGCAAAGGTACATTACAATGAACAATACAGCTTGGATTCAGAACTTACAGAATAACTCAACGCACAGGTACACGTTAAAATAAAAAGAAAAACACTTTATGAGGGTGGGGGGGGATAAGCAGCTACAGAATGCCTTGTCAGTAGTTCAGAGGGACGGGGATAGCTGGCAGTGGGGGTGAAGAAAGGAGGTACGAGAGAGAGGTATGTAATGCGGTGGAGGTGAATCGGGTGCACATGTATCCCTTTAATCGTGGCAGACTCCCAGACTGCTCGTGTCAGGGGCTAAATACAGATAGCAAAAAACAGGGGAGATAGGGGGCAGCCCCGCCATGTGCCCAGCAGAGAACAGGCCAACGAGTGGTGTCTGTTGACTTTTACCAGGGCCTGAGGAGAGTGTTAAATACACTGAAGAAGTCAGATGAAGGGGACTGGGAATACCATCCTCCCTAGCACGGTGTACAGGAAAGGCCAGGAGACCCGGTCAAATGCCTTTTTGGCATTTATTTATTACATTTTGATGACCGAGTAGGCCCACAGAGCCCCGAAGGTCCCTTTTTTAGGGGCGACCCAGAATAGCATTACAGGGTGAGAAACACAGATGTAATTGGTTACAGAGTAAGTACAGATAATTTTATTTAGCTTTTATTAACTGGGTAAGTGCACTAGCCATAAAATGACTATTTTCAGGCACGACCCAGGAGAGCACAGACATGCAGAGACTTAACAGGATAACAATTTATAAGTGCTTTACTTACAATGAGTTAAAGTGGAGACAATATATCAGAGACATACAGAGTAGACCATTCATAAGTTCATAGGTGCCTACCTATGCAATGAATAGAGAGGACCTTAGACAATAAATTATCAGGTGACCTATCATAAGAAATCACTGACACTGAGGACTCCTGTTAGTCTCACTGTGTTTAAGACCTTATACTCAAAATACATTACAGAAGCCTGCAGCTGCTTCCAATTATCCTAGCTTACTTACACCCCGCTTCCACATCCTCCCTGTTTTTCCCATCCTCCTTCCTTCTTGTATCAGTGCATAACTTGTCCCTGAGCCACCTACTTATCTACCGCCCTAAATCTCACCCTCCCTCTCCCACGTATTCCTTGTATACCCACAGCATCTCATTCCTTCGCTCCTAGTATTAGCCCAGTTCCAGACCCCCCCCCCCAAACTGGCTGCCCACTTCTCCCGACACGTCTCCCCCTTGATATGACTGGGTCTTTTTAAACTGACTATGTATGTCTCTTCGCTAGTAGCATCCATTTCAACTAGTCTCTTTGCTGGACTAGAATGCCTTTACAATACAGGAATACTAAACCATGTATGCTGTTGCATCTGGTATAAATTTTTACTGACTTGCTACCCTATTGTTATGTATATCCTTACCGAGTGTCTTTTACCTGAACCCAAATGTATTTTTACTTATCCTGTCTATTGCAGGCCTACCTGTACTGTTGTACTCTTGCATCTACTGTCTATTTGTTTGTATATAAATGCATTGTTACTTGACTTGTGTAATGTAGGTCCACCTTGTAAATGAGCTTGCTCAATGGTGTTCGCCTGGATAAAGAAAGAATTTGATTGATATAAACAGAACAAGGTAAACAAAAACAGGTAATACAAAAGGAAGAAATAACCATTGAGAGCAGGGGGTGTCATTAAGGAAAAGGTCGGTAAGTGAGGAAAAGGGAAGCAAGCCATGAAATTAGATTATATGAGTATATGTAAGTGTAAGGGAGATGCCTGCAGTGCAAGATTGTATATGGGCAGGGAAAGGGAGACGGGACAGGCTGAGGTAGTAAGAGGGTTATATAGAGG
Organism: Neoceratodus forsteri; assembly: GCA_016271365.2. Lineage (NCBI taxonomy): Eukaryota > Metazoa > Chordata > Ceratodontiformes > Ceratodontidae > Neoceratodus > Neoceratodus forsteri. Next base: position 1,054,112,105 of record CM028130.1, on the reverse strand, counting down.
TGAGGAAATACTATTGTATGGCAAGAGACATCAGTCATTAGGTAGGGTGAAAGCAGGAACAGGTATCAGCAATCAGCAGATTCGAGCACAGTTTTCTCTTAAAGCATGTGTGGCAGCTAGAAAGTCTAATGTCGAGGGGAAGGGAATTCCACAGCTGTGGAGCCACATGCTCAAATGCAACAGTTCCTTTCCTAGTGCGGCACCTCAGCAAATTCAGAAAGGATTTATCAGCTGATTGTAGACCATGGAGTGTGTCTTGAGGAACAAGCATAGCTGCAATACACCTAGGGGTTTGATTTCGAATTATTGAATCAATAAGAGAGCCACGGTAGTATTTCCTACTAGCTAACAGAGAGAGCCAACCAAGATCATTATAAAGTTGACGGTGGTGTTTAAGCAGAGGAGCAGAAGAGGCATAGCGACATATGTTATTATACATAATATCCCATCTGAGTAGGTCAGTTTTATGAGCAGCCCCAAATAAGGGAGCCCCACAGGTTAGGGTGGGAAGCAGAATCCCCCTCGCAATGGCCATTTTAGCCGATGGCATGAGCATATAACTAGCCTTATATGCAACACACAGTTTGGAGTTGATAGCTCTGCAAACAGACTCTGCATGAAGATTAAGATCAAGAGATTGATCTAGCAGGATGCCCAGGTACTTGAAAGAGGTCACGCATTCAAGTAATTGACCTTCTAAGTCCTGCACCGTCAGTGCTGTTGTGCAAGCCCGAAGCTTTGGGGCCGATCCAAGCAGCATGGCTTTAGTTTTCCTAGTGTTGACAGCCAGTTTGTGGTCGTATAGCCAGTTTTGGATATTGTTAAAGTTAGAGGAAAAGGTTGTATTGATAGTGTCTATATTAATAGAACTTGTATAGATGACAAGATCATCAGCATATAGAATAGCAGAGCAGGATTTTAGAGCAGCTCCAATGTTATTTATATAAAGAGAGAATAGGAGGGGCCCTAGGATGGAGCCCTGAGGTACACCAGTGTTAGTTGTGGTAATGTTCAATAGAGAGGAATTAAATTTCACCACTTGAGTTCTATTTGTCAGGTAGCTTTCATACCAGTCAACAACAGAGGAGGAGAAATGCAGGTGTCGAAGCGAGGAGAGAAGCAAAGTGTGATCAACACGGTCAAAAGCCTTTGTGAGGTCAGTAAAGACAGCCCCAGTCAGATGGCCAGTATCCATTTTTGAAAGAGTGTCTGTGGTGAATTTAAGGAGCGCATTCATTGTGCTATGTCCTCTCCTGAAGCCATGTTGGGTATCCGAGAGCAGACTGTGCTTAAGTAGATAGTCAGTGGTCTGAGTTGCGATAATTTTCTCCAGGATTTTGCTCAGTACCGAGAGTATGACAATTGGTCTGTAGTTCACGACAACCTTAGGATCCCCTTTTTTAAGTACAGCTGTGATCCGAGCAGCTTTCCAGAGGTCAGGGACCATTCCACCTTAAAGTGATAACGTACAAATTTTGGCCAGTAGTAATGCAATAAGGGCTGCTGCAAGTTTCAAGAGGCGGGTTTCCAGGGAGTCTGAGCCAGAGCTGGCATGATCAGAGATGGATCTCAGAAGCTTCAGGATTTCCTTTCTAGACACAACCTTAAAATAGAATGGAGGAGTATAAGGAGACAAAGGGGACAACACTTCCAGCTTATCCAGACAGGTTCCTGATGAGGAGTGGGAGGACACTGCAGTGGGACTGAAGGAAGAGGTATATTGGGAGAGATCAGAGAAATGCAGGTTGAAAGAATTAGCTATGGTTTGTGAGTCACTGCAATGCACGTCATTTATTAGCATACCACCAGAGGTAGTTGACTGTGAGGATCCTAGGAAGGATTTGATGTGTGACCAGAACTTTCTGGGATCATTGGCCAAGTTAATCAGTAGGTCTTTACAGTACTTGCTCATGGCAGCTCTGACTTGTCTTTTACATGAATTCTGTAGCGTCCGGTAAGCGTTGAAATCTGTTTGCTAGCCTGATGTTTTGTAGCCCTTCCAGAGTTTATCTCTAAAGTGCAAACTTTTGAACAAGTCTTTGTTTAGCCTTCTTGTTTGTTTACCCCTCACTCTCCGGGTGATCTTTGGGGCATGTTTATATTGAACTGTAAGGAATTTAGTGATGAAAAGGTTAAGAGCGTCCTGAGAACAGTGTGATAGATAGATCTCCAACCAATCAATTCTGGAGACGTCATACAGAAATACCTCTTGGTCTAGGTGAACAAAGTTTGTGAGAGTGATGAGATGTGGTGGAGGAGATGGAGGTGCCTCCAAGGATAGGATGCAGAAAGTAGGAGAGTGGTCAGTTAAGGCATCAGCAAGAGTACCAGTGGCTGAGATATGTTCGATCTGGTTTACCAGCACCCAATCCAATAGTGTGCCTAGTGGTGATGAAGACAGACTTCTAGTCGGCACTGTTACCATCTGATGCAGGTTGTAGCTATGAGTCAGAGATTGAAGAGAACTGAGAGCTGCCCCAAGCCAGTTTAAGTTTAGGTCCCCTAAGATGACAACCCATTATGATTAAAATTCTGAGAGGTATTTTCCAACAGGTACTCTAGACCTGCATCCCTCCCACTGGGGGGGTTATATGCACAGATAACATGCAGTTTCTTGGCTCCCAACACAAGGGAAGCATGCAAGTATTTACATACCGATTGAGCATCCGGGATAGTGGGAAGAGAGACCGTCAGATTATTTTTGTAGTACAGACCAACTCCACCACCCCGTTTGTTCGATTTCCTATCCCTTCGAATAACAGAGTAATTTGGCAGGGAGCAGAAGGAGTCAGTAACCGATGGTTTTAGCCAGCTCTCGGTGAGACAGAGGATATCAGGATTGTACAGTTTGACCCATGACTCCAGTTCCACGAAGTGACACATCAAACTTCTTATATTCAAGTGTGAAATTAACAGCCCATGTTTGGACATACTATGTATGTCATCTGCTGAGAAGTAAGCATCTAGTGGCCCCAGGATTTGTCTCTATATCCCCAGATAACAGAATGGCAATGATGACAAGGAACCACAGCCCCACGTTTACAAAAGGATGGGATAATGCAGACTTGTTCCGTAGTTTCCTAAACATATAGAGAGAATGGTAGGGACGGCCCTTTGGGTAGAGAAGAAGATTAGTTTGTAGTATCCTTGTATTATAAACAATAAGGTTGGAGAAAGTAAAATCATAGTGCTCGGTCCTAGATTTATTTGAGCCATCCTCATTCCATAAGGATAGTGTGATTCTGTCAAGGCAAAGTAGGACAAGAAAAGTTACGAGGGCAACCCCTAGACAGCTGTTGGACATAGTGTGACTGTTGGTACAACACTGGTTCAACTCATGAGAGGTCATCCAGGGTCACAGCTAGGCAGTGATTGACAAGAGGTGTTGGCTATGCAGGACCTTGCAGGCATGCACTCCCCAGCCCCATTACATTGATAGCCTGGGGCACACCTACTCAAGTACAAGTGCAGGATGCGAAATCCTTTTGTCCTTGTGTTTCCTTTGTTATTTAAAGAGGTTGTTTAAAAGACCACAAATAGATCCCTTAGGAGCAAGCCAGACGAAAATGTGGATTCGAGCAGGACCCAGAGTCACTGGAGTTTGTCAGACCTAGTTGCTTGATTTCTGTTTTGCTTGGGATAGCTTCCAAAAAGTTCATTTTAAACTGAAAATGCAAGTACCTTGTGGTGATGTTTTGCAGAAAATCCAGTCCAGAAGACCTTCACAGATGTGGTGAGCAAGAATGGTGTAGTTACTCCAAGCAGAAGATCTTGTAAATCCCCAAAAAAACTTAGCTACAGACACAGACAAACACAAACAACTTCCCACACAGACCTCAGTCAGCAGTACGATTCACGACCAGCTGGTGAAATGCCAGCAACAGACAGAAATCCACCATCAGAAGATCACCAAAAACTGATCTTACAGGAATCAAGGGCATAAATAAAATACCCATGGAAAGGGTGGAACAAGGACTGTGCACTAAAGGCAAGAAAATCAGCCACACCTAGACAGAAACTGAATCCCTGTTAACAGACAGGACAGCAGAAATGAATTACAGGTTACAAGCCAATAGCAATTTTTCTGAGCCATTTAGATAAACCAGCTGTGATTGTATGATAAAAACATAGCCTTGAGGTCTATTAGGGTGATATGAGACAGGCATTGAGGCTAAGAATAACAGATAGTGTATGCAAGACAAGAAGATAATGAAGAAAATGTAGTGTTCTTCTGATGTTATCTGTAGTGGTATGGGTTCAAATGAAGCCCATCTGATCCATTTCTGTCAATGAGGGGAGCTGTTGTGTCTTTTGGCTAGACTACTCACTAAGATCTGGTAAATTGGTGTTGAGCACTGAGATCAGGATGTGGAAGCCTCACTGCAGGGGATGTTTACCTGGTTTAAGAATGACTGAAATAGCCATGTATGCCCAGGAGGGAGGGGGAGCTTCCCTTTGCAAGAGGGCATCGAACACTTGGTGCAACAACGGAAGAAGCTGATCTTAGGAAGACTCATAGTACTCGAAGCAATAGCCATCTGGTCCCAGGGGGTCCTAGTTATAAGATTTCAGATGGTTAAAGTTTATTTCTTCCAAAGTTACTGGTATCATGAGGCATGCTCTCAATGTCTTGGATAAACGAGGGAAAGACAGAGAGACTAAAGTTTGGGTTGCCTGGGGGCAGGGGTCGGTGTCAGGTGTATAGAGGAGAGGGAACATTGTTTAACCAGGAGTAGCACACTAAGCTGAAGCTTGTTTCCAGATGTGACCTGGGAGCACAAGGAAGTTAAGGGACTTGCTCAGGATCACACAGTATGCACCTAGGCGGCTGTGGGATTCAAACCCAGGTCTCCAGATCTGAAGCTCAGAGCCTTAACCCACTGCACTATACTGCCTATAGAGAGTTTGACAGTAAGACCTGAAGTCATGAAGCAAAGTATGCTTTACTCCTGGTGTGGGGTGTAGAATGGCTGAGACTGTGGCCCTTTGGCAATGGCACCTCAATAGGCAGGCCAGCAAACGTGAAGCTTTAGGACTGACTTCATAGAACCTTTGTGGCGAGTAGGAGAATAGTAATTCTGCTTGTTACAGACAGAGAGTATCTAGATCTTCTTTAATTTTGCCCAAATGGGGTTTGATTATGTGGTCCCCCCCTGCTGACGGGACATCTGAAGAAAATGCAGGGTGTCTTCAAAATGCTTTTTATGTTAGCACCTTTCACTCTGCTTTACGGTGTCCCACTTAATGGATTCTGACACCTCTGCATGGTATTGTTCTGCAGTGTTTCATCAGCTTTGTCAGTGAGAAAGGTCTGAAACTCTTCAGACTTCAGACAGTAGAAATTCAACCTCATCTAGTATCTTTCCGTTCCACACTATTGGTCCCAATAACTATAAACTGAGGCAGGGTCTGACAGATATGTCTTGGCCACATTACTCAGCTGTTCCTTTTTCATAAGGCAGTAGTCTGTTCAGAAGTATGTCCCATGGGCTGCTGAGTAGTGTGACTACTCACACACCCCTGGGTAGTAGGCATACCAAACATTAATTAAGCCAACATTTGTAAGGATTCTTCTGCAAAACTTATGTGGGGCCAGCTGCCTCGGGGGTGAAGCACTGGATGAGTCCATATGTAGCACAAGTATCATACTAAAGTCCCTTCCCCCCCACAAACATCAATCGACCCAAGATATGTAGGAGGATAAAGTCTAAAAGTTTTTAACTCCTGTACTATTAAAGCAGCAGTGCAATGAAACCGAGCTAAAAAACTGACTCTGTCTTTTTGTCACTATAGAAGATTCCTGGCATCTTCCAGTTTTATTTCATGGTAAAATGTTCCAGTTCCACCAAAATTTAAGTATTTTAAAAATGTTTTCATTTAGATTTTTTCTAAAAAAAAAAAAAAAAAAAGAAGAAGAGGAGTGCCACATTTGGCTTAGAAATACCACTGTAAACCATGTAAGGGTTAGGCTTCAGAAAAAAAAAAATCTTATGTCACACAGCATAGGAGGTACCTAGAAAAGTAGATCTGACAGGTGTGCTAATATCTTTAACTGTAAATATTGTAAATCAGCAAATAAACTAGGTAACAGAAATCCTTAAGTTAGCCTTATTACTCTAACATTTATGAAAAATGCTTATTACTTTAAGGTTGGCGATAAATGCTTATTATTCCAAAACTTGCAAAAAATGCATATTACTTAAAAATTGCAATGAATTCATATTGCTCTAACGTTTATGCCACCCCAAAGACTCAGAGAAAAAAAAAAATAGAAAGAAGACTAAGTCATACCTCTACCATCCCTGTAAAAGAAGGCTACCACGAATGGCTATGGGCAATTACCAGCCCCAGAAGGGGTTTCGTGAGGCTCAGACCCACCCTGGGAACTCTGGACCTAACAGCCAATTGGCTAGGCACAGGGTGTCCTTACCAGCCTCCGCCAGCACTAGGATAAGGGCACCTTAACTACTGGTACCCCTATACCACACCAGCTCCTCAGAACTCCCTCCCCAGGTACCAGACCTATTAACTGGGGACTGACTGCTGCTAGTTTTGTGAAGGATACACACCTTTATAGATGTGGTTTTCTATTATTCAACCTGCTAGCAGAGAGTGTCCGCTGTTCCTCACCACTAGCCAAGTCTCCACTGCCCTTAACTGCTAAATGACCCACTAGTCGAGTCTCCTTTCTCCTTTACTGCTAACCAATCTGCTAGCCAGGTCTCTTTTGCAACTCACCGCTAGCAGAGTTGTTCTCTAAGGGTGCATGGTAGCAGACCACCCTTCACTGCAGGTCAACCTATTAGCCTATCTTGCACAGGGCCCGCTCCTGCTAGGCTGGTACCCCCACTGCTAACTGACCTATCAGTCAAATAGTCTAGGCTCTGATTGAGGGGAGGGATGCCTGGCGGCAGGCCACACCCCTTTGCCACTGGTTGAATTGACAGCTGATCCTACCAAGAGGCACCTGGTGGCAACCGGCGCCTCTCTGCAGCTAGCTGATCTACAAGGGTAGAGCACTCCTGGCAGCAGGCCTTGTCCCTTGCTGCTGGCTGAGTTACCAGCCAAACTTCAAACAAAGTCTGGGATGGGGGCACCAGTGGCAAGCTGCACCCCTCTGCTGCTAATTAACTTGCTAGCCAATCCCATGGACACCTGCAAGGCTCTCGGGTAAGCTGCCCAATGGTATCTGCCCTCCTCCCACTGGCTGCCGAGCACACTGCCTTGTCTGGCTATATAGCTCAATTCCTTAAAACAGCCACCAGGTAGGCAGAGCTCTTCAGTGGCAAAGCCCCATGGCTGCCTTTGCAGATCTCTTGGTGACCTCTCCTTGAGGCTTCCTTTCTAGCCTCCCTTCCTTCCTCACTGTACTCCTTCCCTCGAAATGACCTTGAACCCTCCTAGCAATTTTATTTTGTGCTGCTGGGAGAGGGTGTGGATACCTGGGGGGGGGGGGCTCAATGAGTGGGGAAAAAGAGTGATGATGATGATGATTGGTTATGCAACTCAAGGGCGTGACTGCATAACCAATCAATGGTAAGGGCTACAACAGTTCTTGCGTCCCCTATCCTGCACAAAGTGCACAGTATTGCTGTTCCTGTTTAAACAGTCGGCAAGCTCCTTTGACGTGCTGCCACAGGAGCCTCTGGATCGTGTCTTTCCTGGCAGGCACTTTGACGTGTAAGTGAGGCTTTCTCACACTACAGGGCTCCTATATCTACAGGGAAATGGTGCCTAGGTTCAAATCAAATCATATTTATTTGCAAAAAGCACTTTTCTAAAAACCAAGGCATTTGTACATGAACTAAACAGACATAACAATAATAAACAATCATAACAAATCAAAATATTTAAAATCCACAAAACTGTAGCTCAAGAAATATCAGATCAACTAATCTACAAAGAATCTGGATACGCCAGGCTGAATAAATATATCTTAAGTGCTGTTTTAAAACTCTGGACGGTCAAGCACTCTCATACACGAGTTAGAGAATTCCACAGGGTTGGGGCCACAAAAGCAAAAGACCGGGCCCCAGATGTCTTTAAACAAACCCTGGGAATCTCCAGCAGTCCTTCATCAGCTGATCAGAGAGGATGGAGGGTGCAGTACTGGCTAAGCAGATTTTGCAAGTAACAGGGTCCCTGGTCGTGTAGGACTTTATAGGTCAGTAACCCGACCTTGAAGGTGATCCGCCACTGTACTGGCCGCCAGTGCAGTCCACGGACACAGGCATTATATGACTGGCCCTGGAAGTACCAGTCAATAGCCTGGCTGCCACATTCTGCACCAGCTGCAGGCGGTGGATATCAACCTCTGGTAGCCCTAAGTAGAGGGCATCGCAGTAGACAAGGTGGGAGGTTATGAAGGTGTGGACCAACGTTGGAAGATCATCAGGAGGAACTAGGTGTTTCACCCAGGCGATATTCCTCAGATGGTAAAAAGAGGTCTTGACAATGGCCAACACCTGAGATTTAATGGTCAAGCCGTCATCAACAATAACGCCCAGGTTCCGCACCCGATCTAAGGTAGTCAGCTGAACACCCCCAAGCCAAAGCCCAGAGGGTTGTCCTGCCGACAAACCCGCCTCCCAATGATCTGGGTCCATGACCAGCACCTCAGTTTTAGCCGGGTTCAACCGCAGCCAGCTGGCACTCATCCAGTGCTGGATCTCGGATAGGCAGTTGTTAAATACTGAGAGGATCACATCCTGTCCGGGCACAAAGGACATGTACAGCCGTGTATCATCTGCATAGCAGTGAAAACTCAGATTGTACCACCTAATCATCTCTCCTAACGGCAACATATACACTGCGAACAACATGGGTGACAGGATGGAGCCCTGCGGTACCCTGCAGGATAGGACGAAGGGGCTGAGGAAAAAATCCCAGACACCACTCTCTGAGTCCTACCCTCGAGTAAAGATCGAAACCATCTGAGGACCGTGCCAGACAGTCCACAGATGAACCACAGGAGCTCCAGAAACACACCATGGTACACAGTGTCAAATGCTGCAGAGAGATCAAGGAGGACCAAGACAGAACAAGTCCTCCAATCTCGTGCTATAAGGAGTTCATTTAGCACCCAAGCAAGGGCAGTCTCGGTACTATGCCTCTTCCTAAATCCTGACTGGAGAGAATCATTTATTTATTTTGCTTTTGTTTACCAGGTAAGCACACTAGAGAACCAAGTGCCTATTTTCAGGAGCGACCCGGGAGGTTACAAAGGTAACAGATATAAACATTACAGAGACCAATACCATCAGCATTTAGGCAGAGACAAGATAACATACAATAACATCAAGCATTGACAGATTCAATTGATAGATAAATAACAACATATATACAGGCATAGTCATTATTTTTCAATCAGGGATTCGGCCATAAATCCTAGGGGTGCAGAAGGGATAGGGAGATTAGGAGGAGTGGGGAGGAGAGAGACGGAGAAAAATGGGAAGGGATTTTACTAAGTAAACCCTCAGAGAGCAGTCAGTGCATTGAGTGGACCCAGTGCTTGGGGATACAGTTAACACAGCTTACTGAATCAAGAAACCTCAGCAGAGGAAGTGCAATTAGGCAAAACAGGATTCCCCCCCCCCCCGGGCAGGTTGAGCTGGGAATAAACAGCCTCAGCCCTGGGTCTAGTTCACACAGAGACAGTCAGAGGCCAATTTAAGGAAGCTCCATAGGGAGGTTTTAAAGCAAGGATGTGAGGTGGCGGCGCGGGCGACGGCAGGAAGAGAGTTCCACACTCTGGGCGCATAAGTGTCGAAAGCCCGATCACCCCCAAGGGTGCAGGTTTTTGGGACCAGTAGAGCCTGTGAGTCACTGGATCTTAGGTGATAGGAGGAGGCTCCATGTAGGAGACACTGGGCGAGAGCAGTAGGGGTGGCGGTTCGGGCAATGTTGTCGATAAAGTTGCCAAAGACAACTGTGCGGTGCTTTTCCGGAGGGAGCCATTCCAGCCGTGAATAAAGCTCACAGTGATGTGTAAGGCGGGGGGCAGAGAGCACGAATCGGCATATGTTGTTACATGCAGTGTCCTATACTGTGAGACTGGTTTTCAGGACGGGGCAAAGGTAACAAGCCCATAACAGAGCGTGGGAAGAAGGATCCCCTTAGCAAGTGCAAGTCATGCAGCCGGGGTGATGGACATCGTGGCTGGACAAATGATCATCCAGTTGCCATGCAACCACCTTCTCAATAACCTTACCCATAAAGAGTAGGTTACAGACAGAACTGCAGTTAGCTAGACAGTCTGGGTCAAGAGAGAGCTTTTTAAGGAGGGGTCGAACAACCATCTCCTTTATGGGATCCAGAAAGATCCCCTCTTCAGTAACCTCCAGACTATCTCGGCTAGGACCAGGCCGATTTCATCCACGCACGCTACAAGAAGGTGCATTGGGCCCGGGTCCAAACTACAGGTGGTTGGCCACAAAGTCTGGACAATCCTCACGATATCAATGATTTCCAGCCGGCTGAGGTCAGACTAGGCAAACTGGGTGCCTGCCACCTCCTGCTGACCTCCATAATCCCCAACAGAGGGGTCTGAACACAGATCCCGGACCTGATGCCGGTAACCTTATCTGTGAAGAATCAAGCAAACTCATTGCACCTCTCTTCCAAAAAAGCTCCACAAGGCTGAAGACAGACTGGATTGAGCAATCTGTTAACAGTTCGGAAGAGCTGAGCTGGTCGGTTCTGCGCAGCAGCAATCTCCCTGACAGGCACTCTGCCTTCTTACAGGTGATTGCCGATTGAGGGACTGCATAATGGTCCATCAATCCAAGTATGTCACACTCCAGGCCTGATTTCCACCAGCCCCTCTCTAGCCTTCCTCCCAGTTGGAGAGAGTCGAGAAAGATGGGGATGTCTTCCCCTGACAGCCCCCACCACCACCACCCACCCAATTACAAAAATCATTGGCATTTGGTACCCAGGCAGTGGTTGGGACGCCTATCTAGCTGGGCTTCTAGAGGGGCACCTGCTGTTGCTGTGGCGCCGGCATCACACGTAATACAATCAAGTAGAAAACCATCTAATGAGCAAGTAGGGAAATACATCAGAAATAAAAAGTAGCAACTATCTACTTCTAAAACATGAATAACATCTTCTGTCATTTTGCATGCTACTAGCACCTTAAGTTTTACGTTTCAAGTTTAGGGGAAACTAAGAGCTTATTATTTTCCACTAGTATTTGAACAGAATACGTTCCATCTGGCTGCTGAACCTAAACCCATACCCTTCTACCTAAATCGCGCAGTGAACAGTTGTGATTTTATTGCAAACCTCCGAGGTCAATGAAGAGCCTGAATCGCCCAGATCTCATCACACCGATGACAGCGGCAGCAGAACCCTTCCTGCCCACATGGGTGCAACCATGACACTTACCGGCATGCAGCGTGGGGAAATCCACAAGTCATGTGACGACTTCAATTCCGAATCCCCCGATGGCGCGGCCATATTGAAAACTCTGGTTGGCTTCGGTCATGTGACAGTGTTCTTTTCTATGGATTGGAAAAAGCCATTGTGAGTTAATAGGAAGCACGTTTGTCTGTTGCGTCTCAGCACTAGACTGTAGCCCCTAAACTTCAATAGTTCTTCTCATCCATTAATTTCATACTGTGTAGTAGTATTTTTACTGTGTTGCGTGGTTGACTGATGAGGGTGGAGAAGGCTGCAATTCTTTTAGACCCCCCTTTCGTAATAATCATCCCTCCCGTTTCTCTGCGCTCTACCGATGGCTTTGGGCAATACTGAAAAGCGAAACTGAAATTCGAGATGGCTTGTTTCCCGCTGAAGAGACAGCTGGTTTCTCATCACCCATAGTCTGCCCAGTTCTCCATGTCGAACCTTGCTGTTGATGGATTCTGTGGAAGATGGGACTACGGGAGGAGGAGGAGGGAGCATTTCTATCTACGACTTTTCAGAAAAGATTTTGGAGCAGGTGGTCCATTTCCACGTGATGAAGATGACAGACTGTTTCTTTCTGTGGGTCGGTGCTACTCCCAACCTCTCCAATTTAGCAGTGGCAATGTGCAGCAGATTTGTAAGTAGGATTGTGCCCTCATCATTATTTTGTCAAGACAGTCCGGGGGGGAGCGCTGAATCTGTGCCCTGCAAAAAACGTGACAATGAAAAATGTCCTAGACTTGAACTTGAAAAAAATAGTGCTCTGCTTTCCTCTAGAAGTTGCAGATATGAACGGTGCTGTTTATATTGTTTCCTCAGCCTAATAACTAGTAATTAAAAAAAAAAAAAACAGCACCGTCTGTGGCTCTTACCGCTTGATTTCTCTGCTAAATGCAGACCGGAGTTTCCCCTAAAGAATTTATGCATGGTGGTGTCTCCCTACCCATCTTTTTGCAATTGCAACATTCAGGGGGCACTCACAAAGCAAATGAATAGTGACTTACAGCTACAGAGAAGCCTGTGGAAAAAGACATGTAAAAAGACGTAGAGAAAGAAATGGGGGAGAAAAATGAAAGACCAGAGATGGGACAGTTTAAATCACAATTGTATTGCTCTAAAAATGCCACCGTCTGTCAAACTTTTTGGGGGGAATCCTGTAGTGGTTATCATCAAACCCAGGAGCTGAAGGATGTTCTTGGCAGGGTGTCTGCCCTATGCCCATAATGAACTGGGTGGCACACTCCTTCAGATCCTGAGCACTCTGCAGAGGTTGTTGGGCTGTGACGTGTCTGGAGTCCAGCTCTGTCTCGGTGAACTCTAGACATTGTGTCGAGGTAAGATGTGACTTCTCCAAGTTCAGACTGAACCTTAAGCTGGAGAATGTCCCGTATCACCTGGAAGACCCCCTGTGCCCACCATGTATATAGTAACACGTGTGTATTGCCTGCAAAGATAATATCGGTACATTTAGGCAGGCCCTTCCCCTGACCCTAACAGTAGCCCCATGGAGTGGCTGCAGCCCCATTCCCTACTTTTCATCATTATAATACTATTTTTAAGAGCAGGGCTGCAGCGACTCTGCAGCCGTTTGGCTCATATCAGGAAGTTAAGAGCTGAGCTTTGCGAGGTAAGATACCTACTATTAACTGGACTAACAAAATTCATTTTATAGCTAAAAAATTGCTCCTAGGGCAGAAAACTACATGGAATGAGTTGCCTGCCTAGGGCATGAAACCATGTCTGCTGCTCTTTTGTAGCGTTGCCAAAATGAAAATGGGAAATTCCATCATTTTGTTGTATCACACTGGCAAGAAGTTCAGTTGCCAACAGAAATGAGTGGGGATAGAGGACAGTCCTGTCTGGTTCCTTTGTAAAATGAAATCCCTGGAAGCGAGGGTGTTGGTAAGGACCCAGCCTTTTGGAGTTTTAAATCAGTTCAGTCCTGGTCCTAAATTCTTCCTTATCCCTATGGACTTGAGCACATAAATAAATATGACGGGGTTTCCCTCAAAACATTTATGCTTGTGGTGCCCTATCCATTCATTTTGAGCCCCCATCCTCTTGCAACTCCCCCCATGAATCAAGCCACGCTAAAGCCAGAGTCCTTGGCTTCAAGAGGGCTGACTTTACTAAAATGGGTGAATGCCTTAAGAAAACACTGGCACAGGGAGAGAGAGTAGAGGTACAGTGGGAGTGTAGGGGGCTGGAAGGTTCCCTAACAATTCCAGGACAGGCCAGACGAATCTGGAAGGAGAGGCAGGAAGCTTACTGAGGGACCAAGATGCAAGAGGTTTATTTACAAGGGATCAAAAAGGATAATAAAATAACTTTCGACAATGATACAGGGTAATAACAAAACAATACGATTTGGACCAACAATTGGTCAAGCCTAGAACAGGGGGATTAACCCCTTTTAGTCCAAGTCCTGCATGCATTTGGCCGAGATGATAAAACAGTGTCGGCTGGTGGGCATAGACCCCACAAAGCGTTGTTACAAACGGGCCATAACGTGCCCCCGGATGAACAAAACACAAAGAGAAGCACTGCTAGCTGGTCGATGAAGAACTTGGCAATCCTGTGTGACTCCAAGCAAGAAGCTGAAGACTCCTGGTTTGTTTTATTTATTTAGTTGTTTAACCAGGTGAGACACACTAAGCTGAAAGCTTTTTTAACAGGTGCAACCTGGGAGCACAGGGAAGTTAAGTGACTTGCTCAGGGTCACACAGTATACAAGTGGAAGCTGTGGGATTCAAACCCAGGTCTGGTCTGCTGGTTGTCACCAGATTTGCAGCTCAGAGCCTTAAATCAGATGGGTTTCTGGACGATCCGCAGCAATGACCACTGGCAGGTCCCCGGCACCCAGGTGACCTCTCACCAAGACAACTGTTGGCAGTACAATCTTTGGGCAGCCTCTACGGAGCGACACGGGTACGCACACAGTTACGGAAGGCAGAATATGAAACGAGCATGCACGGTGTTGACTGTGGTCCCTCACGCTTGAGCCAGGGTGGCTCCTTAGCTGATTCACTGCTGGATACCTCACTAGCGGCTGTCTACCACTTATCGTTGCAGGACTGATGCTGGCATGCTTGTGACAGAATTTCGAGACAGGCTGACGTCACTGGAGGTGGCTCTGCTGCAGATGGCGAATGGGCCGGGGACCTCCCTGGATTGGCTTTGGGCTCTGCCATAGCCGGTTGGGGCAACAAGGCAATGCTGGACATCAAGTACACAAGGACGCAATTTGATAACACAGTCCAACAGCAAGCAAAGAGTTCAGATTTTTTTTTTTTAAGCAGACAGTTCAGTCCTTGCAAAGGGTACAGTCACTAGGGGGCGCCAGGCGAGCTGCAGCACACTTAGATCGTGGTGGAGCTCAGAACACCTCCACACAGCTGCACGGCTACCTGGGTCATAGGACCAGTCTCTTCCCCCAAGCTGGTGCTGGTGCTGCATCTTTAAGGACATTCTTGATCTTGCTGTTTCTGCAGCCACACCCCTGTATCATTAATATTACCAACCACCCCCTATGCCTGGGTCTCTGGAACTCCTGGGCCTGGTTGCTGGACCCTCACAGCTAGCCCATCCCTCCTGGCAGCCAGCCAAGGGCCTCTGTCTCTGTTCCTTCCCCTTGGTGCAGAATTACACCCATGCAGACCTCAAGGGCCTTAACCCCCACTGTGCCCCTGCCCCTCGGGCTTTTAAGTCGTGGCACCCCGTCCTCTTTTCTTGGTGAACTGCTATTCAGCTCAGATTCTCTTTTTCTGGAGCCATCTCAAACAAGAAAAAAAAAAATGAATTCAGTGGGCAGTGACCCATCCTGTGGCCTATTTCTTTTTCTCTCTGGGCCTTTGGCCCACTGCCCAGGTCCCCCTATTCTCCTTAGGGCTGTCTGCCCTGCCTGGAAGCCTGCTATGGCCCCTCCTAAATTTCTGTGCCACTGGTCCTTTAAATCTTTTTGGGCACTCTGCCCACCTTGTCCTTCCCTTCCCACTCCCTGGCACCTGTGGCACAAGTTTAACAAAACCGGGCACTTGCCTTACTCACCACAACGGCCCAGAACTCCAGTGTTGCTGGGGGGGGGGGCAGGAAACTTGGCCGGGGAGCTCTCTTCCACTCTGCTCCTCTTTCAAGCAGCAGTGGCTGCTGGGAGTGGAACTACAGGTCAGGGCACGTCTTCCTCCCAGACCTATTTTTTGGCACCCTTTTACTCATGCCCCTTTCCCCCTCTTCTTTATGGGGCTCTGCCCGGGCGGGACCGGTCGCATCAGGGAGCCGCACTCCACCCGACCAACCCTGCTGCCCCCAAAACATGCCCCGGAATGCTGACTGGAGGGGAGTGAAGCCGGAGGAGACATGGACCCGATGCAGGTGCTTTTTCTTTTGTCCATGCTTCCCTCCGTCCTGTACCACTGACTGCCTCTGTTGACCACTCCTCAGCCTTTTGTAGGGCAGGGGAGGTCCTGGCTCCTTGCCAGGGATTGAGCAAGATAGCTCTGCAGGGAGAGTCTCCTGTCACCAATTCTCTCCAGTGCCATAGGTGTAAACTGACAAAGGATGGGACGGGGAGGAAACTAGCAAGAGAGAGAAAAAAAAAATTGTCCACGCCAGGGAAAGGGTCCCCGTTTCTTTGTTGTGCCCCCTAACTTCAGGGTACCACAGTCAAACCTCAAGAGACCCATAACAGAGGCAACACGCCCTTGTGTGAAGCTAGTGAACAAAGCCAGAAGAAAAATTAAACCATTATGGTTTTCAAAAGAAGTAGCAGGAAAGGTTAGAGAGAAAAAACTAGCATTCAGGAAATGCAAGAAAACACAAAGGGAGGCGGGTAAAGCAGTCAGAAGTGCAAAGGCAAAAACAGAGGAAAAGATAGCCCAAACAGTAAAGGAGGGGACAAAACTTTCAAGTACATAAGGGAAAGAAAAAGGCCAAGGGAGGAATCAAGAGGCTTAGTGAAGGGGGGGGGGCAGAGAGGGACCTGGAGAAGACTGAGATACTGAACGAATACTTTTGCTCAGTATTCACAAAAGTAGGGGAGAGGGATGGACCGTTATTAGTACATAGACTTACATAGGGAAGAGGGGTGGACATCAGTCCATTCACGGAGGAGAGAGTCCTAAAGGAACTCTTAAAACTGAAGGTGGCTAAGGCAATGAGGCCAGACGGGATACACCTCGGAATACTAAAAGAGCTCAGAGAGGTGCTACTATCACCACCGTCAGCCCTATTCAACAAATCGTTGGAGGAGGGAGTAGTACCGAAGGACTGGAGGAGGGCGAATGTGATACCCCTTCTTAAGAGTGGGAGCAAGGTAGAAGCAGGTAACTATAGACTGGCAGTCAGTTTGACTTCAGTGGCGGGAAAGAAGATGGAATCGCTGTTTAAAAGAAGGGATTGTAGACTAGAAGTCAGTGGGGCACAGGACCCAAGGCAACGTGGATTCACAGCAGGAAGGTCGTGTCAAATGAATCTGATAGTTCTTTGACTGGTTGACAAGGGTAGTAGATCAGGGAGGATGGGCGGTGAACATGGCCTATCTAGATTTTAGCAAGGCATTTGACACAGTCCCGCACAAGAGGTTAGTAAACAAGTTGGGCAATCTTGGAGTAGGTCACAAGGTGGTAAACTGGGTCAGAAATTGGCTTAGCAACAGGACTCCCAAGGATGGTGGTAAACGGATTTCAGTCTGAAGAAAGGGGGATCACCAGCGGGGTGCTACAGGGTTAAGTGCTGTGGACGGTCCTCTTCAATGTCTTTATGAATGACAGTGTGGATGGACTCAAAGGAAAAGTGTGCCTCTTTGCAGATGGCACCAAGATCTGCAATATGAGAGACTTAGGCAAGTTGGAGGAGTGGTCAAGAGTGTGGCAGCTCTGATTCCGTGCCAAGAAGTGCAAAATCATGCACTTGGGGAACAAACACCCCTGGGAGGGATACACAATGGGGGGATACTAACAACAAACAAGATGGAAAGGGACCTGGGGGCAGTCCTAACAGATGATCTAAAAGTAGCCAAACCATGTGAGAAGGCAGTGAGGAAAGCCAGTGGAATGCTGGGGTGCATAGGGAGAGGTATCACCAGTAGAAAACAGGAGGAGGTGATGCCGCTGTACAGGCAGTTGGTGAGGCCTCATCTAGTGTACTGCGTGCAGTTCTGGAGACCTCATCTCCAAAAGGACATTGGCAGGGTGGAGGCAGACCAGAGAAGGGCAACGAAAATGGTGCAGGGATTACACCAGAAACCATATGAGGAGAGATTGAAAGAACTTGAAATGTATACTCTGGCAGACAGGAGGAAGAAGGGGGACATAATAGAGACATTCAAATACCTCAGGGGAATCAGCAGAGTTCAACAGGGCAGTATCTTTCAGAAAAGGAGATGTGTAAGAACAAGGGGTCACAATATGAGGGTGGGGGGAAGACTCGGGGCAACGTGAGGAAGTATTTTTCGTAGAAAGAGTGGTGGATACAGGGAACAGCCTCCCAGAGGAGGTTGTGGGGACAAAAACAGTTGTTGAATTCAAGAATGCATGAGACAGGCAAAAGACAAAACTAGTGGTAGAAAGGAGGAGGTAGGTTGCAGATCAAGTAGGATCTGGAGCTTATACAGTAGGTAGAGAAATAGGCAGACTAGGTGGGTCAGACGGTCCTTATCTGCTGTCAAGTTCTATGTGTCAGGGTTTTAAATAATTGATTAGCAGTTTTTTTTCTTGGGATAATGCTAAATGTACAGAAAGTATTTATATAGGTTTTCTAGCAGTGTTATGTTTGTTAAACACAGTGAGGCAAGTGCTATGCATTTTCACAGTGTTTTAGCACTTTTATGAGCAAAACGCTAATCAATTTTTGGAGTTAAATAAATCCCTGTGTTTATATGCTTCCTCTCATGTTTAAAGCAGAGCTCTGGTCACCAGTATTGTTTTGATTGGTGCATTTGGGTGAACTCTCAGAAGAAAACGGTGAAAAAAGAGTGGCCAGGAGCGACAAAGAAAAAGAAAAGTAAAAGGACTAAAACAAAAAATTGGGGAGAAAATTTAAAGATCCGAGAAGGGAACCATAGGTATTATGCCTGTATTACTGGACAAATGCCCCCATCCTTTCAAAGATCTCTGGGGAGGGCGGTATCTTGCACTATATTTTTGATACTTTCAGCACATCTGCATATGCATCATCGCCAGAGGTTTAGGAGCGACACTGGAAGGTTGGATCAGTGCGCTCCTTAGCTGGGGAGTGCTGCCGAGCGCAGCATAAGCCAGCACAGGGAGGGATGCGTCCAGTGTCTGGTGCTTCAGTGGCCCCTCACAGTGCCTTGGAGAGCTTGCTTCTCCCTGAGGGGCGGCACATGTCCAGAGTACGCTGCAGCTTGTGAGGCTAGCAGTGGGCTGCGTCAGTGCCAGGGGAAGTGGAAGAGTCTTGGTTGCTTGAATGGCTACACTGGTACGCTCCAGTCCTACTCCATGTGGATCCACATCAGCCTCAACAGTAAGGGCAGGTGGGACTGGGAGGTTGCCAGCAACATGCCTGATGAGAGGTCTGGGGCGGTGGACTGGGGCCCAAACAGCTACATGAAAAAATAATCTAGGGGCCATGTGTGGACTGCAGACTGACATAAGAACATCATGTGGTACCAGTTTTATTTTTATTTTTTTTCCGGTTGTGAAATATCTCCTAGATCAAACTCTATCTTATGTATGAGGACTTGGTGACCATTGTATTATCTGTCAAGTTCAAGTTTATTGCAGGAAAACTCCATTGAGCAAGCTCATTCACAAGGAGGTCCTGTGACATAAACACTTAAAGTACAAACACAGGTAATAACAGTATATACATGAAATGCACATTACATGATACAGGCTGGATATACATACAAGGGTACCACATAGGGTGACCGCAGGTGGTAAACATTGATATGAGACAGGGAAGCGACTTACAGGTTGCATACTGATAAATGAAACATGATAACTGGTGTGTGCAATACATATACAGTAGTTTGGCAGCTAGAACAAACAACAGTCTACAACTGATGTGGGGGGGGAGGAGTGATTTGATAGAGTAGCAGTGGAGCGTAAGCAAAGATAAAGCCAGGAGTAGAAGGGGAAGGGAAAGCAGTTAATATGACAAATCAATTGTACCTTACCAGTGGATAAATATGGCACACATGGGGAAGGAAGAGACTTAATGACAGTTGCAGGTGTCTTTTATTTTGGCTGAACTTAGTGATTTGTAGAAGTTTATTGAAACTACTTCTGAATTAGTTTCAGTCACGGTTTTGTATAATTGGTTCCAAATGGAGGGAAGGGCATATGCAATATACGTTTACCAAAGAAGTCAGCGTCTTTGGTATGTCAAGCATAATAAAGTCAGATTTTCTTAACAAGTATGCACTATGTGAGATACTAATAGGGAGAGAGAGATAGCTTGGCATTTTCTGCAGGAGCAGTTTAAGAGTCCATAGCCCAGCATGGAGCAGGCGTCTAGTAGTAAGGGATGTCCAACCAACAGCTGCATATAAGTCACAGTGGTGCGAACGGTAGGGAGTTGGTAATGAACCGTAAGCACGGTGATAAAGGATGTCCAGTTTACTTAGATTTGCAAGAGTGGTGGAGGAATAGATTACATCGCCATAGTCCAGTAGGGGAGAAAAGTGGCCTGTACAAGCTTGTTTCGGCTTCAAGGGAAAGGGGTCATTTCTGTAGAAGAAACCTAACCTGCTTTTAACCTTCTAGGGACATCTTCGACATGGTCACTGAAAGATAATTTATTGTCGATCCAGATACCTAGATATTTAAATTTGGTTACAACTTCCAGAGGCTCGTTTAGCGTGGTGACAATGAAGTCTTGGGCAAGGGTATTGGGGGAGGGGCCTGTGACAGCACTGCGGAGAATATCATCGCTTAGTCTTCTTAGCATTGAGTGAAGCTTTTACCTTATTAGATTATGCTCAAGTTGTGAAGTCCGCTGAAGCACTCCTTGACTTCAGATAACGATGAGCCAGAAGTATACAACACAGTATCATCTGCAAAAAAGTGCAGATTGGACGTAGATATGTTAGCATCTAAGTCATTAATGTACAGAGAAAACAAGATAGGGCCTAAGATGGATCCTTGGGGGACTCCTCTTGCAACTATCAAGGCAGTAGAAAAAAAGCCTTCCGCCTTTACTTTTTGGAATCTTCCAGTTAGGTAGCTAGAGAACCACTGGGTGGTATTGTATGTGGCACCCAACTTTGCAAGGCAATTGACTAATAGTTTGTGATCAACAGTATCAAAAGCTTTGCTGAGGTCCAAAAAGACTGCACCGGTTACCTTCTTAGCATCTATAGCAGAGATCCAATCATTGGTTACTTTTGCTAGTGCAGTGATTGTGCTGTGATTAGCCGGAAGCCAGATTGAGCTGGGTTAATGAGAGAGAAGGTTTCCAAGTGAGATTTTAACTGAATATGGATCAGTTTTTGAGAACTTTAGAAAGGATAGGCAATATGGAGATAGGCCTATAGTTGTTTACATCGCATGGGTCACCAGATTTAAATAGAGGGAGGATATGTGCTGATTTCCAGCAGGATGGCACAGTAGCAGATGTAATGGAAAGATTGAAGATGTGGAGAATTGGGGCAGTGAGATGGGCGTAGCCTGACCTTGGAGAAAAGGGTTCAAGCCATCATCCCCTCTTTTTGGTGTCTAAGTTAAGAAGAGAATCTTGACTTCTTTATAAGTTATCTCGCGCAGTTGGAAGGGGCTGGGTGCAGGACTAGATGTGGCGGGAGGGGAATGCTGGCTCACCGCAGCACCAGCATAAGGTGACGAGTCAAAAGCTAATCCAGCTGTGCCAAAGTGAGAGTTAAGTTCCTCCAGGATTAGGGACTTGTTTTCCACAATCTTGCCACTTGCAACTATCTTTGTTGGGACAGAGGGGCCATGGGCGTCCTTCTATAGCTTTGATAGTCTTCCATATTTTATGAGGTTACCTTAGCTTGTTCGAGATAGAAATATAATAGTTTTAGCAGGCGAAGTTTTTCACACAGTTATTCCTGGCTGTTCTAAAGGCCTGCCAATCCGAAGATTCTTTGGAATGTCTCAGCTTTAGCCCAGAGCTTATCTCGAGCTATAAGGGCTGCCTTGAGATCGAGGTGAACCAGGGATTGGAATTGTTCCTACCTTACTTTGATGAAAGGGGCATGCTTATTTATTATTGCAGTGAGTTTGTCATTAGGATGCAAGCTGCCTTGTTGACATCTTTGGCTAGGTCAAGATCTTGCCATCTGATCATGCTCAGGTCAGATAGGAAGTTTACTGCACTGAATTTGCGAAAGGATCTTTGTTATAAAGATGGGTTTTGGACGAGGCCTTAATTTGAGATCTTATGCAAGCAACAATTCCATGATCGCTCATGTCGTGAAACACTGCCAAATGATATATTTTGTGTGGATGGGTGGTTAGTACCACATCTAGAATGGAACTGTTGGCAGTATTTAGGTGTTTTCCTAGTAGGTTCACTGACTAATTGCCCAAGACCTCAGCTCGTCACAAAGGGATTTGAGGCCGTGATTTAGGTGACAGCCAGTCCATATTTAGCTCTCCTAGAAATATTGTTTCAGGTTTTACATCTCGAACATGGATTTCAAAAGATTAAGGACTTCATCACCACCAGACGGGGTCTATAGCCACCTAGGATAGTGATACATTCGAGGAGGGAGATGAAGGCTCAGCTAAACTAACTCAAATTCCTTGGCTAGAGATTTGCAACTAATATTGGTGACCAAGTACTTAGATTTGGCTGAGATAACCACACCCCTCTAGACTCTCTATCTGCTCTAAATAAATTGTAGCCTGCAGTGATATTTGTTGATCAGTGTTCGTCTTTTTAACCACGACTCAGTAATTATAATAAGATCTGGGTTAACGTGTGCAACCCAGGCTTGCAGCTCTACAAGTTTTTAGGCAGGCTTAAAATGTTGACCATCATCATTTTGAGACCTGTGGCCTCAGCAAAAATCGATGGCGAAGGGGTAAGTTGTTGGGGGCCAGGGTTGAGCTCCACATTTCCTGAGCAGAGAAGAAGCAGAAGTATAACTTTCTTTAAGGAGCTTATAAGAATGGAGACTGCTTTTTATTTCTTCGCAGCAACCCATATCGTGCTAGAAGGCGGCACCACTGTAATGACAGTTGATCGTGATCAATGTAAGTGCTTGGGTCAGACATAGGTGAGGACAGTAGCAAGGGGGTGTAGGCTAACCGGGGGGAATAGGCTAAAAGGGGAGAGGAGAATGACATAGTGTCTGCACGGTAGACTGTTATAACATTAGGAATTGATAAGGTACACTGGAGAACTGAATTGCATTGAGGTACTTCGTATTGCACTGTATTGCTGAAAACTCTGCACCTTAGGAGCAGTAAAAACACAATAAGGAGAGCCATGGTCCCAGATTGATTGGTCTCGTGATTTGTATTAGTGCAATATTTTCTAGGCAAGTAATTTGCCCACCTAGGTACTCACTTAAAACCTAGATGAGAAAATACAGCAGAAACGGGAACAAGGAGAGCAGGGGCAGCTTAGTTAGTGGCCATCCACCCTTCAGACTCAAGTCCCCTTGTAGCAGCACCGGGAAAGAAGTAGAATGATAATGCAGGCCATATTGCCCATGAATGAATAGTGATTTATGTAGAAGACCAAGAATCCCTCTAGTGGCAGGTCTGTGTAACCTGCTAATGGAAAACTAGCCACTAGCCCGGCCCCCCCCCAAAAAAAAGGTAGTTAGACTTATCAGCACCAAGGCAGAGTGCTTGGATGGGGTGGGGGCACTGCAGGAAGAGCAGTCAGACAGAAGAGGTGTAAGCACTTTAAAACAGTAGTAGAAATTACAATCCAGCTAATACAGTTGAAAACTTCTAATAACACAGTTGAAATGTGCTTAGTTCTATCGAAAATGCTAACAAAGTGCCAGGTGTCTATAGCAGGGGAAAACTCCTGGCCAATCAGAGTGGGTTTGCTGGAAGCACCCGTGTTCCGATTGGCTGCGCTGTCCCGTACCTTCCAAGGAGCTGCAGGCGGGTGTCCTGGTCTTGGTCGGTGGCTGGTTGGGGGCCGGCCGACCGTGGGTGAGCTGAAGCAGCCCTGTTCAGGGGCAAGCAGCTTCCAAGGAGCTGCAGGCGGGTGTCCTGGTCTTGGTTGGTGGCTGGTTGGGTGCCGGCCGACCGTGGGTGAGCTGAAGCAGCCCTGTTCAGGGGCAAGCAGCATTATCTGTCACATCAAGATAATGTATAATAGTATTATCTGTCACATCCAGACTCTCTTACTAGAATCCAAAGATAAAGGGGACGGAACATAAACTAGGGCTGTATGCAGATGATGTTCTGCTCTTTTTAAGCAACCCAGAGACTTCCCTCCCTGAGGTATTTAAGCAAATACAGAAAAACTCTTGAGGTTTCTGGTTACATTTTAAATACAGCCAAGACAGACGTTTTGACGTGTTCCTTTCAGGTTCCCTTAGAGTTTTAGAAAAAGGTTCCCAATGAGATGGGAAATTTTAAAATATTTAGGGATTTATCTAGGTGTAAACCCATTAAACCTTTTTAGAGATAATTACCCTTGTCTGGTAAGTGACATAACTCAGGATTTCAAGAGGTGGGCTCTTTTGCTCTTGTTCTTAAACCCACGGGTTCGGTCCACAAAAATCAGTATACTTCCTCGTTTTTTATATTTGTTTATGGGAGCTCCTTGCATAGTTCCTCACCAAATGTTGGAAACTTGGCAGACACAGTTAATGTCCTTCATCTGGGGAGGCAGGATGACCAAGGATCTCTAGAAACATCTTGTATTTACCTAAGGAAAAAGGGGGAGTGGCAGTCCCGTACTTACCAGGGTACTAGGTTGTACCTCGCAGTCGCAGATAAAAATAGTATTAATGTGGCAACATCCGGTTACGTCTCCCATTGGAAAGTTATAGAAGTGGATCAGGTGAGTAACCCACCTTTGCAGACTATCATCTTTAATAGACAGCTGCAGGCCCTGTTAGGCGGACAAACGATGGTAGGGATCGAGGCTGCTTTAGAGGGATGGAGGCATGGGACCTGTAGAGGGGGTACAGCACGACATGTGGAAGTATAATTGGTGGGCTTGGGATGTGCATTTTATTCCGGCAACACACGATCCTTGGTTCAAGACCCAGGCCCGCAGGGGATTCAATTCCCCATGGCAGATTTTGAAAGGAGAAGCTCCAATCTAATTCGAAGTGGCACTGACTCTTTTTAAATTGAACCCAAAGGACAGATTTAAATACTATCAGGTGAGAAACTGGGTCTGTGCTGAGTCAAATAAACCAGCAGTGCTGGGAGCTCCGGTTTCGCCCCCTCCATTTGAAAAAAATATGGGCCTCAACAACGGGGTGAGGTGTCATCACGCTATTATATTCCAATTTTCTCATAGATCAAGGATACAATTCCAGAGGGATTAAAATCAAATGGAAAGAGGAACTAGGGAAAAGACTAGAAGAAATTAAGTGGGAAAGAAGTTGGAGGGCGGTGTGGGATACTACCTACTCACCCACTTGGCATGAGTTCAAGTGGAAAACCAGAATGAGATACTTTCTTGTGCCTAAGGTCCAGGCCAAACTCAATCCCGGAGGCAGTTCTGCCTGTTGGAGAGAATGAGGGGAAACCTCAGCTAGTCAAACACACACATTCTGGCAATGCCCTGGTATAAGAGCCTATTGGGGAGACCTTATAAAACACCTAAAAATAATTTTTACAGAAATCAGAGATAGGTCCTGAACATCTGGTGTTGGGGATCGACCCTGAGACCTTGAAGGGACAGGAGGCTAAATGTCTCTGGTGAACGTTATGCGTAGCAGCACCCAAAGCCCTCACGAGGTGCTGGCTACAGAGGGACAGTCCCTCTATAAAAGAATGGGTAAGCATAGTTCCTTCAGTATGGGAGATGGAGAGGATTACATTTGCACAGGCAGACCCAGTTTCTCACTAGATGGGAGACGTATGTTGTAAACATAAGATAAAAAAACATCCACATCTCCCCTAGCCCAGTTTGATCCTGGAGATTTGAAGGAGAAATTAGAAGGAAGAGGAGTGGAAAAGTAAAAATGGTATAACGGTCAGACAGAAGTTATAATGGGAGGGAGGGTGGGTAGGCAGTGGACGGCAGCTTTTCCTTTCTTGGTCCTTTTTTATTTTTATTTTTTCAAGTTAGTCTATTCATAATTTAAATGTATATATTTAAACATTTTTCAAGTTAAGTCTAATAGTGACTTGATCAACTTTGAAATGAAGTAACACTGTAATAGTAGCAAAAGAAAAAATTGCATTAACAGAGCTGTAGTTGGGCAAGTCTCTATGAAAACGTGTAATTAACAACCCACATATATAACTCAATTGGCTGCTTAACACTACTGTGTTTTAAAAAATAAAGTTTAAAAAAACAAAACAAAAAAAAAAGACTATTACTATAATGCTCTATACCTGTGGCTCCCTGAAAGCTGGTACATCGCTTGCCGCTGGTGCGGAATGCTGCAGCCAGACTGATTACGGGGGGATTTATGCACAGATCACAGCTTGCCTGTACTGCTGGACCTGCACTGGAAAGGCAAGGCAAAATTGATTTAAAACATGCCCAAATACCGGAGGCTCTGGGCACCGCACAAATACATATTTCAAAACTATATAGATAAAACACAAATTGTTAAAATAAAATGATCCATATAAACATTAAACAAATAGCAAATTCTCAGCATCTATACTCAAATCAGTACTTGTAGATTAATATTAATCTGAAAATGCCTGGGCAAATAGGAGGGCCTTAAGGCGAGTCTTGAAAACCTCCAAAGTGGGGGCCCCTTAACCCCAGAAGGGAGCGAATTCCACTGGGCCGGGGCAGCGACACTAAAAGCCCTGTCACCAGCCGATTTTTAGCCTCGACCTGAGAATCGCTAGGGGGCCTCCACAAGAGGAACGGAGGGGGCGAGTCGAGACAGCAGGTACGAGAAGGTCTGACAGGTAACCAGGGCCCTGACCATGTAGGGTCTTACAGGTGAGAAGCCCCACCTTAAATAAGATCCTCCACCTGACTGGCAGCCAGTGCAGATCACGCAGCACAGGTGTAATATGACACAACTTCGATTGCCCAGTAAGCGATCGAGCAGCTGCATTCTGCACTAGCTGCAGTCTGCGGAGAGATCCTCCCGTGTCCCCGAGGTAGAGCACATTACAGTAGTCAAGTCTTGATGTAACTAAGGCATGCATCAAAGTGGGGAGGTCCAGAGGCGGAACAAGGGGTTTTATCCTGGTAACATTTCTAAGATGGAAAAAACAGGAGCGGACAACGGAGGATATCTATGACTCCATAGTCAAACTCTGTCAAGAATGATGCCAAGATTACGCACCCTAGAGGAGGCCTTCAATAAAACAGAGCCCAGAACAAGTCCAGTCTCTGAATCAGAGGCCAACCTATCACTCATTCTGTTCGACTCCACCACCAATACCTCTGTCTTATCGGGGTTCAGTCGCAACCAGCTGGAGGCCATCCAGTCGTTTATCTCAGCAAGGCAGCTGTTTAGCACATCCAATGCGTTAGATGTTCCAGGGGCAAAGGATAAATATAGCTGGGTATCATCAGCATAGTAATGAAAACCCAAACCATATTTCCTAATGATGCCCCCCAGGGGCAGCATATACAGTGCAAACAACATTGGGGCCAAGACCGATCCCTGAGGCACTCCGCAAGAAAGGAGACTAGGGGTGGAGGAGAAATTCTCCATCACAACCCGTTGCCTCCTATTGGTTAAAAATGACTCAAACCAGCAGATGACAGTACCGGTGAGTCCGCAAATTTCCCTGAGACGGTTAAGCAACACACAATGGTCCACAGTATCAAATGCTGAAGGGAGATCCAAGGAGAACAAGAACTGTCCTGTCCCCTCAATCTCTAGCCCTGAGGAGATCATTCTACACTCACACAAGCGCAGTACCAGTGCTATGCCTTGCCCGAAACCCCGACTGGAACTGTTCATACAGCTCATGGGTTACGAGGTGCTCCTCCAACTGAAGTGCCACTACCTTCTCCACAACTTTCGCCAAAAAGGGAAGATTGGAGATAGGTCGATAATTTGCCCTGACCTCCGGGTCCAAAGATGGTTTCTTTAAGAGTGGTCTCACCAATGCTTCCTTCAAGGCATCAGGGAAGACCCCCTCAGACAAGGAGCACCGGACAATCTGGGCAAACACCGGGCCAATAGTGTCGATGCATCTCATCAAGAAACGCGTCGGCACCGGATCCAGTTCACAAAAAGTGTGTTTCAGATTGGTCGCCACCACAATAACCTCACTTGCCTCCACTGGTTTAAATTCCCCCCCCAACCAGACAAAGTGCACTTAGAACACGTTTGGCTACCACTGCCAGCTATAGCATTGCTGACTAGAGAAAACCCCTGCCGGATACTGGAGACACTGTCTGAGAAAAACCGAGCAAACTCCTCGCATTCAGCATTTGAAAAAACCTGCTTACCACTTTGGTGTCACATCACATTCAGAACTGCTTTTTTGACATCTAAAGCTCTACATGAACTGGGCCCTGGCTACCTTAAAGTGATTTTTTTCCGACAGTAAGGCATTACTAACAAGGCCCTTGTTAGTCGAGGGATGGCGTTCATTAGTGTCTAATTGGCCAGCATGATGTACTTAAATAGTAATGAGAAAAAAAAAAAGACTCCCATTCAATTTAAGTTCAACTCCTTGTTGCATGTCATGATGTGCCTGAGCATTGGGGCATGTACATGAGTAGAGAAGTGGAAGGGATCGGCTGTCCACCTCGTCAGGGCCAAAATACTATCCCTTCCAGCTAAATGTAGGCTGCAGTTAAAATTAAAAAAATGCCAGAAATTTATTATTTCTGCGATAAACTACCATACCAAGTAAGTGTTACCTAATTCTAGGAAAGGTGAAAAATCACTTTAAAGGGAAATGTCCACGACCAAACTGGCCCCCCATCACTGTGAGGAAGGGCCGGATTAGCACTGTCAGAAAAAGGTTTTTTACCCTCCTTGGTGTTTTTAATTATTTAATAATTTGACGGCATTTCGTAAGTCATCACCCTGAGCGGCGCACCCACAACCACCCACAGCTATCCCGAAAATGACGTGTCATGCGGTGAGCAACCGTGGGTGATGTCCATTAGGTTACTGTATTCTTGGAGCTTCTAGTAGCTCCGGTTTGGATGGTACCTGTCTCTGTGCTGTGTCGAGACCAGGTATAGGCTGCAGCCCACTAGTATTACTGTTTCAGAAGTGTCTCAGCTGCTGGCCAGAAAGGCAGTTGCAGCACAGAAAAATGTTCAAAATAGGGCCACAGCACTGCATTGCAGTAAGTAGGAAAGTATGTGAAGATACCACAGCACTATCGGACGAGTCATTGACTGCAGGCACCCAGTAAGTTTGAAACTTTGTTTATAAGTGGGGTGGGGGAAGAGTCTGAGACAGATTAATGGATGGTATTACTACTGTTTAAGTGACTATACTACCAGGTGGATGAAGTTAGCAGTAAATACTTCCCAGTCCAAAACATCTGGACGTGTGTGTGTGCGTGTGTGTGTGTTTTATTTTGTGGTGTTTTTGTGTGTGTGTGTGCTTTTTTATACTTGGTATGCTTTATCCTTTTGTCACCAAGTCAGCCCCCAATTCCTCCCAGCACTGTCGTCTGACTAATTTTGCGGTACTCACCGGCTGCAGTGCCCCACAGCCTACCCCTCGTGGTGGGGCCCCCAGGCCACTTTCCATTAACCCAGGAGGAACTCTAGTAGTAGGGATGCTAGGTGGCAAACCCAGCAGGCTGCCGTAGGCCAGTGAGGAGCGCTGTGTCATCCTGCAGATGACTGTTTATTTACAAGATCTGACAGTAGGGAACACGGTACAGTTAATTGCACAGAATGAGGGGCTGGCCCAGTGGCATGGAGGGCTGAGGCATCCGTGCCTTACCTCCTGCCACGCTGGCGACCCATGTTCACGGTGCGAGCGGGTCATCGGTGGTCGGCCGGGGAGGGAGAGGATCGAGCATCTGGTTGACTGCTCTCCTCTCCCAGGGAGGGTGGTTTGGTAGTCCCGCCTCATGACTGCCCCCAGGTGGAGGCCTGAGGGTTGGATGGGTTGGGGATGCCAAAGGAAGGGAGGGAAGGTGCTGCTGGACTTCTGCAACAAGCAGAATAACAAAAAAATGCACTCCTCAGCCAGAGACTGGTGCAAAAGATTCAAAATTTATTAAATAGTAAGACGCCATCGTGGGAGCAACAAAATAGGCTGACAATCTCTATCGGTCGGTTGCTCCCACGATGGCGTTTATTACGATATGAATCTTTTACTCAATCAACCTGAATTATTTTTTGTTTGGTATTCTGTCGTTCAACATGCATCCTGTTTGCTGCTGAGCTGTGATTGTTTTGTTCTGCAGCATGCACATGCCTCCATGCATGCGCTGATGTGTGCACCCCAGCAACGGGGAAGGGAGGAGAAACTGGTGGAGGGAAAAAACTAGATGGCGGATGACAACAACTGACGCGGCTTGCCACCAGTGGCCAGGCAAAACCACAGCCCAGTGGCAGCAGGGTGCAAGGGAGAGGTAAGTCCTGGGGAAGCCAGGGTGATGGGGCTGGCAGGTCGGTCAGAAGGGGGCAGCCGGGAAAGGAGGAGATAAATCATCATTATGTGTAATTTTTTATTTACATACATTTTATTAAATTGAATAGGGATTTGCATCTGAGAAGAATACTTTACAAACAAATATACCATCCTAGCTTATCCTGTCTTTCCCAACAGAAGAGTATTTTCAATTAGTGTAAAAAGCATGAGACTTTAGTGTGTGACTGGGCTGTACCTGTATCAATTATGGAATATAAATGATAGGACATATGAAGAAGCCAGCAGAATAAGGCTATTTGGTATATCTAGTCTGCTCGTCTTGCAGGGTCACCTTAAGCAGTTTCTAGAGGTCCTGGCACTCGCAGCAAAAGAAACTCAAATCACAATGTAAATGCCAAAATGCAGTTAAGTTTATTCAACTCAACATTGGAGCCAGATACCCTAGTACTCCGCCTGCGTCAGGGGGTAGGCCATTTTGTATATCTATTGTGCTCGTATTGCAGGGTCCTTACCTGAAGCAGTTTCTAGAGTTCCCATCACTCAGCAAAAGAAACTCAAATCACCAGGTAAATGCCAAAATGCAATTGTTTATTCAGCTTAACACTGGCGCCAGATACCCCAGTGCTCTTCGGCACTTTGCCTTTGTCAGGGGCTGGGCCATTTGGTATATCTAGTCTGCTCGTATTGCAGAGTCCTCACCTTAAGCTACTGACCCTGCTCCTCCCAAACCCCCTGGCCCTTCCATCCACCCCTCCCTTGACCCTTATTTTCCCCTTAACTCTGTCCCAGCGTCTCTTGAAGCTGCCCACCGTCTTCAACGAGACCACCTCTTCGGCAGCACATTCCAACCTGCCACCACCCTCTCTTTGAAGAAATGTTTCTTGGCCTCCCTCATAAACCTCCCGTCCAACTTAAGACTATATCCCTCGTATTTCCCTTGCCACTTAGCTTAAAGAGACTCTCTGTAGCCACCCTATTTATCCCTTTCAAATACTTGAAGATCTCAGTCATGTCCCCTCTCTCTCTCCTGCTCCAGGGAGTACATGTTCAGGACCCCCAACCTTTCCTCATGTTTTACCCTGTTGGCCCATCATCTTTGTTGCCCTCCTTTGGATCATCCCCAGCAGGTTAATGTCCTTCTTAAGATGTGGCCTCACTAATTACCTGTACAAGGGCAGTATTACCTCCTCTCACCTGCTGCTAACCCCACCCCCAGCAGTGCAGCCCAACATTTTATTTGCTGTTGCTGCTGCTTTCCTGCACTATGTGGAGTGCTTCAAGTCGCTGGTGATCATCACTCCCAGATCTTTCTCCTTCTCCTGATGCAGATACCTGGACCCTACCAGGCTGTACTCAGTCCCGGGGTTCTTGATTCCAGTGTGGACAACTTTGCATTTCTTTGCATTGAAGCCAAGTTGCCAAATCCCAGACCACCTCTCTAGTTTTTCCAGATCCACCTTTAGGTCTTGTATTCCTTTTGCTGTTTCCACCCTTGCACAGAACTTGCTGTCATCCACGAATAGGCATATTTTACCCTTAACGCCATCCCCAGTATCATTGATGATGGCACTGAACAAACATCGGTCCTAGCACCAAGCCCTGTGGAACCCCACTGGTGACCTTCCTGGTGCTAGATAGCTCACTCCCCCCCCCCCCCACTCTCTGGGTCCTGCTTCTCAGCCAGTTTTCCACCCATCTGATCAACTTCTCTTCAGCCCCGAGATCCGACAATTTCCTGATCAACCTCTTGTGGGGTACAGAATCAAAGGCCTTGCTGAAGTGCAGGTAAAGGATGTTCACTGCTTGGCCCCTGTCCACTGTTTTAGTGAATCAGTCAAAGAAATCAATCACATTTGTTTGACACAACCTGTCTTCCCCCCGCCAATTCTGCCATGCCTCCTGGAGACCATGCTCCTCTACATACTCTACCAACCTTTCCTTAGTATGGTCTTCATCAGCTTACATATGATTGGGGTCAGACTGACCAATCTGTAATTCCCTGAGTCATCCTTGGGACCACTCTATGGAGGGGGCATTACATGTGTCATTCTCCCATCCTGTAGTACCACGCTTGACTCCAGTGAACCATTGAACAGGCCAGCCAGTGGCTCTGTAAGCTTCTCTGCCAGTTCCCTCAGCACCCTTGAGTGTATGCCATCCACATCTCGATTTGTCCACTTTCAGTGCTAGCAGCCCTGTCCTCGCCGTATCCACTTCTGTCACCACATCTGTGCTTCTTGCCCCTCCCTGCTCCTCTTCTTCACCCATTGCACCGGTCCATCTTTCTACCTGGTGAAGATGGAACAGAAGTGCTCATTCAGAACCTTAGCTTTTCCCCCATTCTCCTCCACTCAGCCTTCCCCTTTCCTAAGCTTAACAATCCCATTCTTCTTGTCTGTTTTCTCACTTATAAAGCAAATTTAAAAAAAAAAAAAAATAGGTGGTCTCCCACTTAATTCCCTCAGCTTTCTGCAGTTCCTTCTCAGCCATAGCTCGATAGACCACCTTACCTGCTACACTGGCTGTCATCAGGTAATCCTCCCTGTCTTCCTCTCTTGGTCCTCCTGAATTTGCTGTCGGCTAACCTCTTGTCCCTTACTACTGGGGTGAATTCAGTACTAAACCAGCTGGGTGTTTTGGTCCTTGAATTCTTCCCGTAGAACCTAACGCACTCCTCCTGTGTCAACCATTATTCCCTCCTTTAATGATGGACCATCTTTGGTCCACCCCATATCCACCCTGATGTTTGCCAGGTGACACCTTAGCAACTAGCCCATCTTCTGAAGTCCAGTATCCTAAAATCCAGGATTTTAGTCTTAGTGGGGACCTTTTCCTTGCCTGTGTATAACAGGAAATACACTGTGCAATGGTCACGTCCCTCCAAGAGGCTTCACGGCCACTATTTTCTGTACGTGCTCCCTATTCGTTAGTACAAGATCAAGGATTGTCCCCTCTCTGGTGGGCTCTGTGATGCCTTGAGTCAGAAACCCAATCTGCAGTGCATCTAGGATCACCTGACTCCTGGCACAGGTTGTGGCCGGTACACTCCAGTCTACCTTGGGCAGGTTGAAGTGTCTCACTATTACCACCTCTTCCTTCTCTGCAGTATTCAGTATTTGTGAGTTCACTTTCCTGTCTCACTCTTCTTCCTGGTTTCGTGGTTTGTAAACCATCCCCAACCTCATTTTCTTTCCTCTGTTAGACAGTAACTGAAAAGGAAAGGGGGAAATTGTTTAACCAGGAAAGGCATACTAAGCTGAAGTTTGTTTCCAGATGCAACCTGGAAGCACAAGAAAGTTAAGTGACTTGCTCAGGGTCACACAGTATGCAGGTAGGGGCTGTGGGATTCAGACTCGGGTCTCCAGGTTTGCAGCTCAGAGCCCTAAACCATATTGTTTATGCCTTTCCTTCCCCCAACTCCTCTCTTGTACATGTTATACCGACTTCTCCCTCGTACATGTTATACCCTCCTTGATGTATATACTACCTCCACCTTTTCCTACCATCCTGTCCCTCCTGTATAATTTATACTGAGGGATCAAGAGGTTTCAGTCATGATTTGGTATGGCCCAAGTCTCTGTGACTGCCACGATGTCCACCCCCACTAGTAACGCCTGCAGGTCATCCAGCTTGTTTCCAAGACTTCACACATTCAGGGACACCACCTTCCACCTAGAGTCTGAGCCTCCTTCCTTCTGTCTTTCTCTTTTCTCCCCTATGCTTGTGTACCACCCCCCCCCCATCCCGCTAACTCCTTCACTCCACCTCCACCCTTCAGACCTTCTACTGGTATGGAGTCGGAGGTCTGTTGACCTCCTCCTCTCAGCATCTTTGCTCCTCCCACCCACCTTAGTAGTTTAAATTAAGTGTATGGGTTATGTATGCCCTTCATCTTAGTTTCTTCCTGAGGATCTTCGAGCCCCCAATACTGAGATGTAGTCCGGTGCAAAAGTGTTTTATTTGACCAGATCTCTCCCTCCCCCCAGCACCCAGTACAGTCATTCCCTTCCTTCTTGCACTGTTCTCCTAGCTCTGAGAATGCCACAGACAGTGAGGTGTATAGGGAAATAATACCATTGAGGGGTGCTAATTAGCTCAGTAACCCATGAGTACGAAGGGCGAGTGGGCATATGAGCAAATTAGCCCCCCCTCCCCCGAGAAGGTATTATTTCCTGACTGCAGTCCACTGTCTTATCATTTGACATAATGCATCAGGAAGGTTGAGTGGATTTTGAGATTGTGGTTGTTTGTGGCCTTGCATACAGACTGATGTGCATTAGCGGCCATTTTGTTGTGCGGGCACCCATTGTCTTATACAGATTCACTCATTCACATGGAGTGTGGATGATGCTGAGAGCACCTTTATTGGGCCTCCTATAAAAGAAGGTGGAAATGGCATGAGACTTGTTTGAGGAGGATGATCAAGTAGCATCATAAATGTTGGTCAGGAAACATGTGCACACAGTTGAACTTTGCATCTGGTGAGAGAGGCTTGAAGGGGCCTTAAGGGATCTGAGCATTTGGTGAGTGAGGAGGGACAGGCTTTTTAGGGTAGGGTAATTTTGTAGATTTTTTTTTTCTTTTGTGTACTGTTTGGGGGGGGGGTTCTGCAGTTTGAGGAATTTGTGTGTGGATTTGTGAGGTATTGTTACGTGTGTTAACAAGGTTGTAGTAAGTCAAGATGCTTTGTAGTGTGTTTGTCTGGTATTAACGTAGAAATTTTATTTCTGGCAAGGTGTCCCTCCAGTGCTTTGAGTGCCTGTACATCCAGCAGCATATACTGCACACTACAAACGAACATATGGTAGAATAAATGGCTGAACAGCATAAAGAACTATACAAATATATGTACACCAGGTCTGCACAATCCAGACACAGGCTTATCTGCATAATCAAAAGCTTGCAGCATGAGATGTTGCTTTAAAAGAAAAAGGAGGTGGGGGAACCAGCCCACCAGATCTCCTCAGGGAGGAAGTTGCACAGAGCAGGGGCAGTCGCCATTAAAGCCCGGTCTCCAGAAGACTTCAACTGAGGAAGGAGGTACCTGCAATAGCCACCACCCAGACCTCTGCTCCCTGGGGGATGTAAGAAGTCAGCAGCTCACTAAGATACCAGGGTCCAGTTCATTTAGGACTTTGTATGTTGTTAATAATATAGTACCTTGTAGTGAATGCACTATTTAAACGATAACCGGATTAGTACTTGTTGCGATAGAGTAATGTGATCCAGCCAAACAGAGGTCAGAATCCTCACTGTTGCATTCTGTACCAGCTGCCGACGACACAATTGACTACCAGGTATACCTATATAAAGCACACTGCAGTAGTCAGGCCGAGAGAAGATGAGAGCTTGTACTAGGGTGGGGTGCAGGGTCTGGTAATATTTATTTATTTTTATTTTTGTTAACCGGGTAAGTGCACCAGACATAGGAAATGCCTATTTTCAGTCATGATCTGGGAGAGTACAAGTCACAATCAATTGAAAAAGCAAGTTAACATAGGACACAATAGTGTAACAAGGAGCAAGATCAGTAAACAGCAACAGACAGTAAATAGAGGCACAGCAGTAATTGAACAATTAGGCAAATGACTCAGCAGTTATCAATCAATAATAGGCCATCAGTGCATTCTAAACCTTTAGGGATGCGAGAGCAGCAAGACATAATAAGGGAACAACATTATTCATAAGTGCACACAGTGGTAAACAGTATATCCAGATATACAGCTTTAAAGGAGGGAGTTTGTATGAGGGGAAGTTAGGAGAAAAAGTGTTGAGTTGGTCAACAGTAAGTGCAAGAAGGAAAACTGAGAGCCAAGAGTAGAGTCAGCAAGGTGTGTGGGTTGTTCCATTGGAGAGCTCAAGGTGGATGAAAACAGGTACAGGTTGATTGAAGGTGTCTCCTTAGCCGG
The DNA here is from genome assembly GCA_016271365.2 of Neoceratodus forsteri. Classification (NCBI taxonomy): domain Eukaryota; kingdom Metazoa; phylum Chordata; order Ceratodontiformes; family Ceratodontidae; genus Neoceratodus; species Neoceratodus forsteri. The sequence continues at coordinate 1,054,076,156 of CM028130.1, read as the reverse complement.
TGCTTAAAGCTAGAGTGTGTAGGGGAGAGGTGAATGGGAGCAGGTAGTGGGTTCCAGTATTGAGGGGCAAGATATGAGAAGGCCTGCGCATCCATTGCCATTTTACATGTTGGTATATGGAGAATGGGCTGATCACCAGAACAAAGTGTATAGTGGGAGGCTAGGATTAACCAGCAACTGAGCAAGGGTAGGAGGCGATCCAGGGCGAGAAATGCTATCAGTAATGGTGCCAAATGAGTAAAGACGGTTAGGTGTGGGGGAGAGCCAGTGGATGTTCTCATAAAGATGTGGCAGTGGTGTGTCAGGTGGTGAGAGGCCAGGGCAAAGCGGCAAATACTGTTCTAAGTTTGTGTCCCATTTGTGGAGGCTAGCTTTTGTTGCTCCAGCTTGAGAATGGGTTATAGGTGAGAGCAGGGAGACGGATGTGCCCTGGGCAATAGCCACCCTGGTGGTGGGAGTTGGAGTATGGCTGGTTCTGTAAGCCATACCAATTTTGGCATTAACAGCTTTACATGTACTAGTGATGAGGATGTTGAAGTCAAGAGGGGTCAAGGGTCATACCCACATATTTGAAGGAGTTTTCACAGGTAAGGATGGAGCCATCAAGACCAGATACAGGTAGTTGACCAGAGCATGCCCTTAGTCTAGGAGTAGATCTAAACAACACAGATAGAGTTTTACTGGAGTTAAGTATAAGCTGCTTCTTGGAGAGTCCGTCAAGGATACCGTAGAAATCAAAAGTAAGAGTGGTGCTGAGGCAGGAGAAGGCCTTAGCACCATGGTATAGCACAAGGTCATCTGCATAGAGTAAGGAGGAGCAGTTGGGGGCATGCAGAGATATGTCATTAATAAAGATAGAGAAGAGAAAGGGACCAAGGATAGAGCCTTGGGGTATCCCGGTGTTGATAGTAGAAAGATCAGAGGTGGCAGAGCAGAACTTGCCTAACTGTTTTTCCTATTAGCGAGGTAACTATCATGCCAGGCCACTACGTCAAGGGAGAAGCCAAGCCACTACTTCAGGGAAGAAACCGAGAGAGCATTTTAGCCTTGAGGAGGGTGTGATCAGCAAAATCAAAGGCCTTAGGTCAGTGAATACTGCACCCATCATAAGTTCAATGTCCATAGCAGATCTAGTGTCATTTGTAAATTGCAGGAGAGCAGTGGTGGTGCTATGCTCCTTTTGAAAACCATGTTGTGAGGCAGAGAGGAGGTACTGGTCTTGTAGGAATTCAGCAGTTTGGAGTGAGACAATTTTCTCAAGCAGCTTAATTAGGACAGAGAGAATAGCGATTGGACGATAGTTTGTGATAGATTTGGGCTTACCCTTATTGAAAACTGGGACGATCCTGGTGGTCTTCCAAATGCAAGGGACTGTGCCATATCGAATCGATAAATTGAAGATCCTAGCCAGGAGGGAAGCAATTAGGGGGTAGCAAGTTTAAGAAGTCTGGTCTCGAGGCCATCTGCACCAGCACTGCAGCTGTCAGAGATTGTGCTGAGTAGCTTCTGTATAGGGCCTGTGGGCAGACTGGATGGGCCTAGCGGTCCTTATCTGCCGACAATTTCTATGTTTCTGGACCCCCTTTTATTGTCACTACCTGAAAACAGAAGCAGGGAGAACAGTTAGAAGTAATATTCCCAGGATCCTGGGTGGATATGCTTTGGGCAGGAAGGGAGCTAGTATAATCGGTTAGATCAGAAAAGTACTGGTTGAAAGCGTTGGCGATAGTGGTGGGATTATTACAATGCTGGCCATTCAGAACCATATCATTAGAGGACTGAGTATGTTTCACTCCCATAAAGCTCTTTTTTTTTTTTTTTTTTTTTTATGTGTCCAGAACTTTTTCGAGTCACCTGCGACACTTATTAGTAAGTTCTTGCAGTAGGTGCTTTTACCATTGTTTCTCTTGGCTTGGTAATCCTGCAGATCAGCAGGAAGACCAGAGGATTGAATTCTGACCAGTATCTATCCCGAGATTTTAGTAGGGTGAGGAGTTCTCTGGTGAGCCATCTAGAGGGGGTTCCACGGATTCTCCGAGATCTGTTAAGGACATGACGATTCTGAAGGGTGGTAAATTGGGTGATGAAATAGTTAAAAGTGACATTAACATTATCAGTAGTGTAGAGGCTGGACCAATCCGTAATGGCAAGTTCCTGGAGGAATATCTTGTCTAGTTTGGAGAAGTCATGAAAAGTAATGACTTTGAGTGGGGGGGGGAGGACATGGACACACCATATCTAGTACACAGGGGAATGGTCAGCTGTAGCATCAGAGAGGATACCTGCCCCAGCTACTCTGTCCGTTCTGTTAGTATCCAATCAAAGTACTTTATCCTCTGCTTTGCGTGAGCCTGGTGGGATTGGATAAAAGTTGGTGGAGGCCATGTCCCTGTACAAGGGCACTGTAGCTTTTGGAAGATTTGCCGAGCCAGTCCAGGTTAATATCGTGAAGTATGATAATTTCATTTCATCCTGTGGCAGCGTTGGCATACGAGAGTAGCTCACTTAGTGCCACCTACAGGAGGGTTATAAGCACAAATTATGTGGAGTTTCTTGTAGTTACCAAGAAGGAGGAGGGAGTGAAGCATCTCGCAGTGTGAGAGGAGAGTTGAAGGAAAGGCTGAGAGGTTGAGGTGCATTTTAAAGTAGATAAGTACTCCACTGCCCCATTTGGAGGAGACACAGTCCTGGCAGATGAGGCTGTAATGGGCAGGGAGCAGGCTGAATCAGGAGTGGAAGGTTGGAGCCACGATTCCGTAATGCAAAGAATATCAGGGTCATACATAGCTACCCAGGCCTCTAATTCAGTTCGATTGCATAGAATCTGATGTCTCTCTCTCTTGCTGTTTTTGCACTATGTATTTATCCTTTATTATGAATTGCATTATGCATTGTATTTGATGAATGTTTGTCCCAAGGGACCTCCATGCAAATGAGCTTGCTCAAATGATATATATCCCTTCACAATTAACTTGAACTTGAGAAGGCTACAAATGTTTATATGGGCAATCCGTAGTCTCTTTACCCCAGTCCAGTGAGGGTCAGAGTTTTTTGTAGTTGTGGACGGTTCAAGGTTAGAGGCAGGAGGATCAGGGTTAGATTCAATGTCACCAGTCTGGATAAGAAGAAGGGGGCAGAGGTGCGATAGGTGGTGTGGGGCATAGAAAGGGAGTGGGTATGACAGAGGGTATTTGCAGCGTTTCTTAGCGTACACCACAATCTGGAAGAATCTGCCATAGAAGAGCAGAGGAGTGTAGTCTGAGTAAGGAGTCTGAGAGGTTAGCATAAGGGAGTAGCTATAATCAGAGAAGGAGTATGTAGGGTCCCAGAGAGTTGAGGCAGGGTGTCATTGAGATGGAATGGTAAGAAGGTAATAGAGATGATAAAAAGTTCATGGATAGTAGGGACAAGAAACAGAGTAATAAGTAAGTGAAGGGGGCATGTTTGAGATGCAAGTGTATCCAACTAGGTTAAAGTAGCTTGATCAGTGGTAGAAAGAATCGATCCAGGAAGATAGCGGAATCTCTGGCTTGCCTCATCAGCGCTATTGACAGAAAGAAACTGCATGTGGTAAAAGAAAATAAATAGGATCCACCGTGGGTCATGATTTAATAACTTATTTTCCAAGTTTTTTAAATTATAAAAATTGTTAAGAGAAAGTACATTTTTATTAATGTACTCTATATAGTATTGGGTAATCAGTGGATTTTATTGTTCTTCTATCTGCTTGTGTCAGAAATATAAACTGTGTGTATTAAGAATATGCTATATAATTGTAATGTCATGATTTGTCAGACAATAAACTTGACTTGGTCCCCAATGACGAAGGCTTGTTCCCACACTCTGGTCACCGGCATCTCAAGCAGTAATGCCAATGGGTGGCCTTTTAATTTACTGTTAATGCTCCCCTTTCTGTCTCAGGCTCCCTTCCTTGGGCCAGGCCCAGACCCATCCCTCTGTATTTCTGGCACTTAACCTGTGTCCAGCTTCCAACCCCCCAGGCTTACCACCCGTGGCAGGGCCTGACCAAACCAAACTTACATCTCCCATCTTCTCCTGATTTATGGAGGCAGGAGAACCCTTGGTGTGGAGTGCGTAATGTTTGTTAGGGGTCAGGACCTGAGCATGGCTGAGATCATCCCACACGAGTCAGGGCGTTTCCTTGTTCTGGTGTTCCCCACCCCTTGGGACGTTGACTCACTAGGAGATTCATGCTATGAGTGAAGCCTAGTTGATGTCCCCACTGTACCTCCACTGCACTGCACCCGTGGTCACCCAGGTGGCAGTGTTGTAGCAGAGGCATAAATCCTCCCTCCTCCATAGGAAGAGTGCATCTTCTGGGATGCTCCATCTCCCCCCCGCCCCCACCAGCCGATCACCAGAGTCGCAAGTGGTAATGCAGTTGCTGCACCAGAGGGCCAGTAGGCTTCTCCTGTTTTTGTTGTTCTTTTCTAAGTTGCAGCTACTGTTGTTTATGCCCCCTGGTCTCTGGTTGACCCTCTGCCTTCTCAGCCACCTTGGCCCCATCACCATGGTGTCCTCCAGGACTTGCCTTTCCTCATTTTAGCTGTCCCAGAGCTTAGCCCCCTCTGGTGGGGGCAGCAGAGACTTCCCCAATCTCTGCCACAGAATGGATCTGGTATGCATGGAGGGGGTGACTGAGTAGCCAGGTGCAGGACCTGAAGTCACCCGGCATCATCCTGCCAGCCAGCCAGGGTATTTTTTTTCCTTCCCCAAACCCCTAGTACGTCGACTGAGAGCATGCACACATGCAGGTGTACACAGTGTGGAACCAGCCAACATCCACCCACAAGCTGCTCCTGACAGCACTGCCACCTGTGGTCACCCAGGTAGCAGTACAGCAGCAGAGCTGGCTGCCCTGCCTCCCTGGAGGAGAGTGTCCCCTGAGACGCTCAGTCCCCCCCCCCCAAGCCGGCCCCAGACAACCCAAGCTCATTCCCGAACTCTGGTCGCTTTCATTGACCAGCAGTAGCGCTACCGCCGTGTCAGTGGGCCAGCCCATGTTCTTTTTTAATTTGGAAAAGCATGCTAAGTTCTTAAACTATAAAATGTCAACAGTGCTTCTTTTTTGGCAATTATTGCAGAATAAATCCTCCTCCTCTTGGCAGGTTTTCTTGGGGCTTGTGAAAATTTTAAAGGTGACATTCATCAATGTGTGTGTTTTTACTCCAATTTATTTTCAGGATTCTGTTCCAGTGTCTACACTAGTTCTTGGAGATACTTCGGACACAATGCCCATCGGTCTTGCACAGAGATTAGGTATGCTACAATATATAAAGCAAAAACAGAGCTCTGCTAAATGCTTGGTGAAAATAAATAGAATTGACAAGTCAACCATTACTGTTTTAGCCTTAAAGGTGACCTGTAAAATAACTGTAGCAGCACGCTCCCATCCCACATACCTTTTTGTGGTGCTGCGGGAGTCTCTGGCTGCTACGAGCATTATTTTTTGAATACAAGGAGTATTTAAAAACGGCACCAAACTTTTCGGACGCAGAAGTGCCCGGCGAGTCCCGATCAAGCAGGCACAAGTTATGATAGATATTCCACCCAGTTTGTGACGTGGCAAACACCACTGCAATGAATGAACAGCAGTGGCTGCAGTTTAATATTATATATTTTATTGATTCTTCGTGGGTCTTGATGTCTAAAATCATGTGTACAGCAAGAACCTGTCCAGGTGTTGCTGTACATATGATTTTGAGCATCAAGACCCACGTAGAAGCAATAAATATGTAATAAACTGCAACCTACTATTCATTCATACAGATGTTCTACATCACAAACTGGGTGAGTACCCATCATAGCTTGCACCCGCTAGTCGACCTGTTGGCACTTCCTCCGCTAAATTTTTTTTATTTAATTTATAAATGCAACAATTTTACAGGCAGCAGTACATCACTTATTAATACCAGTTGATAACATAGAGGATAATTTATAGTTCTCTATCAGTAACAAGTTTGTAAACTCTTCGAGAGGTCGTCATGGCGATACTTGGAACCTCGAGAGCAAAGCTCGAGAGGTTCAGTCGCCATGACAACCTCGAAGAGTTTTCAGACTTGTCACAGATAGAGGACTATACATTATCTTTTATAGTGTATGGTCACTTCTCTGTGATGGCAAATTCAAACTGCTCATCCTGTTACTGCACCCCACATGTAACTATGAGTCTGTTTCTGTGGAGGCCCCATGTAGTCGTGTTGACATATGACCTCCGGCACAGAAGGCGTGACCTGTGAAGAAACAAATAAGAGGGGGATTTTGAGCCACGCTTCACACAAAGTATGTTTCACAGCAGGGGTCACGTGAGTTGTTTACTCACCTCACTGTTCATCGGAGTCCACATTGCAGTTTCTCTGCTGTCCGCCTCCGAGGTAATTTATTTATCACAATCGTATAGCTCTGTCCTGGGAGAAGATGGCAGCCGTCATTGCTTTGATCTAGTGCCTGCGTTTTCGAAATCGCCACTCGATTAACTGTGTGCAGTTTAAAAGAGTATACAGCTCGCGCTTACAGCATTTCGTAAAGGGTTCTAAGCTGTTATGCTGCAGTAGCTACGTACATGGTGCAGCATAACAACTTTTCAGCTGGTATGGATTTTTATTCATAACAACGTTCTACCATACATTATATCACAATACATTACATGTATACTTACAGCAGTCATATTAGGAGAAAATAAATTAACATCTTATTACTTCAGTATCCAGAGAATCATAATTACTCATTTTAAGTTTAGTCTGTGATCCATTCAAATCAAATCAGGCATAGCACGGTGAGCCCTCCCCTATCCCTCCCAGATTTTATTCCCATTAAAATTCAAGGAGCATCACAGATCATATCCCGAGTATCTTTTCAGTGCAAAAGAAGAGCAAAATTACATGTTCAGTACATAGCTTAAGGTACAAAATCATCATAATGGCTTAGTTGGTATGATATCCACTTTTGCCATTGTACATCAAATTTTTGAACTTTGTCCATCATCTTGGCCGAGAGTCGCTCAAGGGCATATATCTCCCTGGACAAAACAATCCAGGCTTTTTTAGTGGGTATTTTATTTGTAAACCACGGTCTAGTGATAATTTTGTGGGCTGCTGTTATAAATTTTAAAATTTGTTTCAGCAAGTTTTTATCAATTCGCAGACCTTTTGGTTTAATAAGTCAGTATAAATGTGGGAGTGAATAAATCAGTGGTGTCGTAAATTGCACTCAGCTCCTCGAGGATCTCCTTCCAAAACTTGGATAGCTTAGGACATGACCAAAGGACATGACTCTGATTTGTTCTATCACCCCCACATTCTCTCCAACACTGTCCTTCCCCTAATTCTCCCATACTAGCCAGCAAGGCTGGTGTGCAGAAGAAACGAGAACGGAGTTTCCACATGTATTCACACCAGTATGGTGAGAAAAAGATTTTTATAGTTAGTAAAGCAGAGTCATTCCAGTCCTGCTCACTGATTGATACCTGTAGTTCTTGTTCCCATCTAAACCTGATTGAGTTGGTCGAGTCTTCCTGTCTTTCATTTAAGGCCTTCTATATCTTACTAATCAGGTGATCCGAGGTCGTTCCTCTGATATGAACTTGTAACAGTTGTATTATTTGAGTAGGGTTTTCACTTAGGGCCGCGAGTGACCATTCGTATGGCTGAAGGTATGATTTAAGATGTAAATAAGAAATAAAATATTTATAGGGCAAGTGATATTCCTTCTGAAGGGAGACAAAGGGAAGGAGACCTGTTTTGCCCACTAACTGGAAAATGAATAAAATGCCATATCTCTGCCATTGAACTACATAGGGGCCTGAGGGACCTGCTGTCAAATTTGTATTATACTTCAGTGTCCCCAAGAACAATTTTTCAGGGAATGTAAACTAATCATTACTGACCTTAAGCCATATTTTTAAGGGTTCCCTGGTGAACTTCGGATAATTCATTATCCCTTGGCACTTGAGGGGGCATCCCAAAAAGGAGCTCCTGAGTGTCGTATAGGTCTCCCCAGGTTACTTCTAATTGTTTTCAGTGTGCATCATACTGTTTATTTAGCCATTGTAGGACTACCCTTAACTGTGCTGCCATCGCATACTTTTTGAGGTCAGAGAGGTTAAGGCCACCTCTCTCTCTCTGGCCAGTTGCAGAAAAGAATATCTAATTCTGGGACGCTTCGCTCCAAATAAAGTGGATATCATTCTGTCCCATCCTGGAAATATTTTTGCTTGTGGGGTGAAGGGCAGTGTCTGAAGGAAGAACAATATGCGGGGAAATACATTCTGCTTAATTGTATCTATCCTATTCAAAAAGCTTGGGAGTAGACGTGACCAACAAGATAGATCTTCTGTCAATTTTAGGGTTAAAGATTCGAGATTTGAGAGCTCTGCATGAATGGGGTTTCTTGTGAGCTTTATTCCCAAGTATCTCATCTATTGTCTGTGCCACTTAAAGGGGAAGTATTTTTTGAAGTGGGAGGTAGGGAGGTAATTGTACGTCAATACCTCGTTTTTTGCTTTAATTTTATATCCTGCTAGCTTACCAAATGTTTGTAGCTGGTTCCATACCTCTGGGATGGATTGTTCAGGCTCTGTAAGAGCAAGCAGAATATCATCCAGAAATAGTGATATCTTGTGCAGGCGACTGTCACAAACCCACTCAGCATGTCAGCCCTGTACTCCCAAAGTGCCAACTTCCGAGTGCAGTCTTGTGAACAGTTAACAGAAACAGGGTAACCCTCCTGTCTGTCTTGTGGGTTCGAATCAACCTTTGGTCTCAAGTCTTGGAGGGATTCAAACTGTGAACCTCTTGTTAGCGTACCCAATTTACAGGCTCAGATAATTCTCTGCTCTTCGGGGGGGGCCAGATATCTTTTGCCTACAGGCGCCTAACCACGTGTACAAAATGAACCCTTAAAACTCTATTTAAGACCTAAGAATAAATTCTTACCTTCTCCCAGTTTGGTAAAACCAGTAAGCTTTGTGCAGTGTTAGCTTTAACCATGTATGCTTTCCTTGTCAAGAAAAAGAAATTCAAAGGCATGCCAAGTAGTCTAAAGTAGAGGTTTACTTCAAAATAGATAATAAAATGTAAATACAGAACCATATATCACAAAACGTACAAATCACATAAACAAAACAGGTTTAAAAGTGCAGTCTAAATCTCCTACCACAGTATACTTATCTCCTAACAGTGCCTGATGTTGCTTTTTCAGAGTCCAAATATTTGTGTAAATGGAAAACAGAATACTGTTTAAAAACGGGCTTTGCCAACCTCTTTGCATGAGGCCACCTAGCTCCTTCCTGTCAGAATATAAAAATATATATCTATGCAAAACAGGATGTCTTATCAAAGGTAAATTCTGTGATCTCAGCACAGCTCATTTTCTCATATGACTTTCTTTGATCTTATGATCAGCTTCCCCTTTCCAGGACATCAAAGGACTTTTTAAGTTTCTCTGCCAGATCTCACGGAGGTGCAACATGTTTTTGTATCACCATGTGAATTTTACTGTGTTTCCTCTGAACGTTATAAAAGTTAATGATCTGTCTTGGCAGTTGGCAATCTGCAATTGGTCACATAAAAAGGAGATCCTAAATTATAAGTCTCTTCTAGTCTATAATTATCTCTTGGCCTTCCAGGTAACACCTATTAGATAAAATCTGGGAGGGGGGTTGTCATTCATGTCAGCATCTCTTATGAGAGACATTCAATAACACATTTTTATATTACAAAAAGCATAGATTAATCAGAACCAGCTGTCCAAGTGTCACAATTCCTCCCCACCCAGACTGAATTTGGGGGCTCTACCCCCTGCATGGGATGAACTTCCCAAATCAGTTCACTCCTCGTACACACGAGATAGCCTATCGGAGTTCTGATTTTTGGCTTCAGCTGTATATAAAATTGTCATATCATACCCTTGCAAAGCAAGACTCTAGCAATCTACCATTGTTTTTCCCCCATCTGCGTCAGCCAAACCAGGGGGTTGTGGTCAGTCTGCACCACAAAATGCTGCTCATATAAGTATGGCTTCAACTTCTTTAGGGCCCACACTATGGCAAGACATTCTTTTTCCACAGTGGAGTATGCCTGCTCCCTGGGAAGTAACTTTTTATTCATGTATGCCATTGGGTGAGCCCTCCCTTGGCTGGATGTCTGACGCTGTACTGCCCCAATACTCCTCAGTCTGAGGCGTCGGTCTGAACTACAAAGGGCCTGCTATAGTCAGGACTTGTCAAAACAGGAGCGCTGCACAGTGCCTCCTTCAATCTGGTAAAGGCTTCTTCATAGGCTGGGCCCCAGGTAATTTTCTTGGGCATCCTTTTCTTTGTCAGGTCAGATAGGGGAGCAGCCAGGGTACTGTAATTGGGTAAAAATGTTTTATAGTACCCTGCTGTTCCGAGGAAACTCCTGACCTGCTTCTGCATTTCTGGTCTGGGCCACACCCGCATTACCTCTATTTTTATTTGGTTAGGACGGTGCTGTCCCCGGCCTACCACATGCCTGAGGTGTGCCACTTCTCCCATGGCCACCTGGCACTTCCCGGCTTTGACAGTGAACCCGGCCCTCTGTATCCTGCCCAGCACTTCCCTAAGGTGGGATAGGTGTTCCTCTCAGCTGGTACTAAAGATGGCAGTGTCCTCCAGGTATGCCATGTTGTACTCCTCAGCACCATTTAACACCTGGTTCACCAACCTTTGGAAAGTGGCCGGAGCATTCTTCATTCGGGAAGGCATTACTTTGAATTCAAATAAGCCTATCAGAGTGATGAAGGCCGACCTCTCCCTACCTCTGTCCGTCAACTCTACCTGCCAATACCCCTTTGTCAGGTCAGTGGTTGTAAGGTAGAATCGCCTCCAGCTAGTCCAGGGTTCGTCCATCCAGGGGCATCGGTGGGCGTCTGACTCCTTGACTGCATTCAGTCACGATAGTCCACAGAAGCAGTAGAGCCATCTGGCTCAGCACAAGGACTACAAGTGAGGCCCAGGGCTGTGGGATCTCTAGATTACCCCTGATCAGCATCTCTCCACTTCCCTCTAATGTCCTTTTGGACAGCCTCTGACACCAGTATGGCAGCTCCATGGTGGGCATCTGTGTCCCTGTCTCCACGTGCCGTAAATGCGCTAAGGGGTTGGTCAGGCTTGGCCTAAACAATGGGGCAGAGTCTGCTAAAACCTCCCTTACTTTCTGGATCTGGACCAGGGTCAGCTGGGGAGACAATTCAACTGCCTCCAAAGAGGACTCTCGCTTACTTTCTTCCAGCAAGTCCAGAAGGGGGTCTCCTTCGTCCGTCCCTTCCCCAGGACTACACACTGCAATCACCATGTCTGCCCTATTTGCATATAGCTTCATTATGTTGACATGGTACATTTTCTGTCTTCGGTCAGGTAATTCTATAATGTAGTTCACGTCATTTACCTTCCTAACCACTTTGTACGGTCCTACCCAATCAGCCTGCAGCTAGTCTTTCCGGACCAGAATAAGGACCATGACTTCCTGACCCACCATGTGTGAGCGAGCTCTGGCTCTGCGGTCATACTACACTTTTTGTTTCTGCTGGGCAGCTGCCAGGTTGCTCTGGGCTGTCCCCGTAAGCTCCTTCAGCCTTTCCCTAAACCTAAGGACATAATCCACTATGGGAGTTCCCTGGGTGGCGTGCTTGCCTTCCCAGTCCTCCCGGATTACGTCTAGGGGCCCAAGTACCTGGCGTCCATATATAAGAGTTCGAAGGGGGAAAATCCTGTCGACTCTTGGGGCACCTCCCTGTATGCAAACAACAGGTAGGGAAGGTATTTGTCCCAGTCCCTCCCATGCGGTTCAGCAAATGCCCGTATCATTTACTTCGGGGTACCATTGAATCGTTCCACAAGTCCATTGACTTGTGGGTGATACGGTGTCGTGCATCTCTGCACCACCCCACACTTCTCCCATAAACATTTCATCAGGTCCAACATGAAGGAACCCCCTCGATCAGTGATAACCTCCTGCGGAAACCCAGTGTGGGAGAAAATCCCAAGTAAGGCATCTGCCACTTTGTCTGTCCTCAGTGAGGAGAGGGCGACTGCCTCTGGGTACCAGGTGGCATAATCCACCACAGTCAGGATGAATCTCTTCTCTGAGGAGCTGAGGGTATTTAAAGGCCCCACAATATCCATTCCCACCCTCTGGAATGGTTCCTCCGCTATGGGCAAGGGAATCGGGGCTGCTTGGGTTTTCTTGCCCGCCCTCTGTTTCTTGGCACCGGTGACAAGACCTGCAATCTCCTTCACCTGCTGGGTGAGAAGTTAGGGCATAGAACATTCTGGGCCAACCGCTGCGTCATGCGCTCGATTCCCAGATGACCAGACAAGGGAATATCATGTTCAGTCTTGAGCAACTGCTCACGATACCCCTGGGGAACGACAAGCTGCCTGCCTAGCACCCCACCCTCTGTCTGTACTGCCTGAGTATACATAAGCCCATTTTCCCAATAAACCTTATGTCTGCCATCACCTGCCTGTTCCCTGTCAGTGTCTGCCCAAGCCCTCAGCTTCTATAAATTGGTCACTTCTCTGAGCAGCTGCAAACCCCTCACACATTCCCAAGGCATGGGACAGGTCCCCTTCAGTCGCTAAACTAGGGTCCCTAGCACTAGCGTCAGGGCACTCAGGATCACTTGTCAGTCCCAACCCTCTGACAGTGGGGCATCCCTCGCTCTTCGGAGTAACCCTCTGTAGCTGTGTGGTTCATCGGAGTAACCCTCTGTAGCTGTGTGGTTACTTGCTACTGGGGAAATTTCTACCCCCTTTTCATTAGTCTCCCCATCTGAAGACACAGGCGGGGGAACCAGACTCTCAGTGGCTTCCACAATGGCTTCTGTGGGGTTCAGGGAACTACAGTTTTCCCTTGCCGCTTGGCTACGGGTGACTGCACACACCATCCCCTGTTTTAGATTGTTGCCCAGGATCATGTCCACTGCTAAGGTTTTGGCTACAGCCGCCTGTTGTACAGTTCCCCTGGTTTCACCCCAGTCCAGGCAAACACTGGCCAGTGGCAGTGTTTTTGCCTCACCAGTAAAGTCCTGTACAGTGACGTATTTATTGGGTATAAGCTGACCAGGCTCTACTAGATCCCCTTTTACCAATGTTGGGGATGCCCCGGTGTCCCTTAACCCTTGCATCTGTACACCATTCACCATGACTGAGTGCATGTGTTCCCTCATGTTCACAGGCATGCTTCCGGGGACACACAAATAACCCACTTCTTTTCTAGTACCATTCTGCGTATTACTGCTCATTCTTTTAGGACACTGTCTGGCAATATGCTCAGTTTCTTTACATAACAAGCATTACTTCTCTTTTCAGAAATATTTTCTCTGAAACCTGGGACTAACTGGATTAGATTGGAGGCAGTGAGGTTTTTAGCTGCCCTGAAGGTGTGCTTTTCCCTTTCTGCGCTGCCACACCCGCCCCATTCGCTCTCAGAGCAGGTCTGCTTTTATTTATTTATTTATTTATTTAAAAGTTTTACCAGGAAGGCATACTGAGTGATGCAACGCTCGATTCCAGATTCGTCCTGAGGGAGGAGGATTGGGAGAGAATTATTCATGCAGTAGTACATTACATTGTCGAATTACTCACAGTGTACAAGATACTCTAGCCTCATGGCAGGGGAATAGCTATGAACAAACATGTAGTCAACATAGACTCATTTGGAAACATTTGGCTCATATGGGGCTAGCTGCACAAGCAGGGGGTTACGGAATGCTGCTTGAGGAGAAGGTTGCGCTGCTGTGTGGAGGAGGAGTGTCTGATCTCAGCAGGGAGGGAGTTCCATACATGAGACATTCAGTACTTGAAGGCATGCTGACCTTTGGCGGAGGTCATATGAGGAAGTTGGAGCAGCCTGGCGTTGGTGCTCCGGTGGGAGTAAGTTGAAGGAGTTTGGGCAGCTAGGGTATCTGCAAGTTAAAGGGGGAGGAACTGGGTCCAGTATTTAGATATTAACCTAGCACAGTGTGCCATTCTCTGATCCTGTAGAGAAGGCAGTTGGTATAGCGGTCCGAGAGTTCAGCAGCCTCTTGCACTGTTCCGGGATCTCTGTCCTCCAGGGGGGGTTTCTGCTCTGCTGGGCATGCCCAATAAAACTGTTCTAACAAAATCCGTTTTCAATTTTATTAACAGTCTTTGCTCCAGTTTCTTCCAACCAACGTTTTAAAAACTGCCATTGTTTCGTGACTAGCTCCTCGTAGCTTATGTCAGCGCTTCTCCTGAGTTTATGGAATTTAGCTCTGTATGATTCAGCAGTTAATTCAAATTTCTTTAACAGTGCAGCTTTAAGTTTGCTGTAATCACCACTGTCCTCATTGTCCATTTGACCCAATGAATCTCGAGCTTTCCCGGTAAGTAGTGGGGATAGCTGGAAGCTCCAGGACTCTCTAGGAATTTTAGCCTGAATACAACCTTTTTCAAAAGAATTTAAAAAAGGCATCCATCTCCTCCCCTCTTTAAATTCGGCAATCAATTTGGAATTCAATTTGTAACCCAGTCCTGTAGTCCCAGTTAAACCCAATCCACTTACCTGCTCCGGTGCCACTGATTGGAGTCATAGCTTCTCCAGTTTATGTTGCCTCTGGTGCTCCTGCTCCACACGGTCTGCGTCTCGGCGTTCTCGCTCCCTCTTCTCCTCTGCAGCTCGCTGGCGCTCACGCTTCTCATGGTCTGCCTCTCGGCGCTCTCTTTCTGCCTCACGGTCTGCCTCCTGCTGTTCGCGGTCCCTCTCCCTCTGGAACTCCAGCTCCATTCTGCACAACTCAGTTTGCAGCCTGAGTACTTCTGGATCCAGGATACTGATGACCTTCCCCTGCTGCTGTGGCCCTTCACTGACAGTGGCCCTGTTGCCCGCCTCATCAGATCTGGACACTGCACTGGCCGCTAGCCCTGCCACACTCGAGGTTTGGTCCTTTTCAGTCACTGTCTGTGACTCGCTGCTCTGGGTATCTACGGGGTTCTGCTTGGTGGCTTTCACCTCGAACAGGACTCCTCTGTCCCCTCACAACTGCTTTAAGTAGTCTACAGTGTGCCTGCTGTAGTTGGAAGCCATTTTCTTCCCTAACTATGGCTACTCTGACTTGTACTTCAGAAAAAAAAAAATAAAACAGGTAGGAACTTGACTGTACGCCAAGTGATATAGTTCTGTCTCCTTTTTGAAAATAAATCCCTGCCTTTTTCTTTCTTTGCAAGCTAGCTGATGGTCTCAAGCTGACACACTGAACAATAAAAGCTTGTAATACCAAGATTTATTGCACCACTGCCAACCAATCTGTCACAAACCCACTCAGCAGGTCAGCTCTCTACTCCCAAAGTGCCAACCTCCAAGCACAGTCTTGTGAACAGTTAACAGAAACAGGGTAACCCTCCTGTCTGTTTTGTGGGTTCAATCAACCGTTTGGTCTCAAGTCTTGGAGGGATTCAAACTGTGAACCTCTTGTTAGCATATCCAATGTACAGGCTCGGATAATTCTGCTCTTCGGGGGGGGGGGGCAGATATCTTTTGCCTACGGGCACCTAACCAGGCGTACAAAATGAACCCTTAAAACTCTATTAAAGACCTCAGAATAAATTCTTACCTTTTCCCAGTTTGGTAAAACCAGTAAGCTCTTTGCAGTGTCAGCTTTAACCACGTATGCTTCCCTTTTCAAGAAAAAGAAATTCAGAGGCACACCAAGTAGTCTCTAAAGTAGAGGTTTACTTCAAAATAGATTTAAAAAAAAAAAAGTAAATACAGAACCATATATCACAAAACCTACAAATCACTTAAACAAAACAGGTTTAAAGTGCAGTCTAAATCTCCTACAGTATACTTATCTCTTAACAGTGCCTGATGTTGCTTTTTCAGAGTCCAAACATTTGTGTAAATGGAAAACAGAATACTGTTTAAAAACTGGCTTTGCCAACCTCTCTGCGTGAGGTCACCTAGCTCCTCCGTCAGAATATAAAAAAATGTGTATCTATGCAAAACAGGATGTCTTATCAAAGGTAAATTCTGTGATCTCAGCACAACTCATTTTCTCATATGACTTTCTTTTGATCTTATGATCAGCTTCCGCTTTCCAGGACATCAAAGGACTTTTTAAGTTTCTGTGCCAGATCTCACGGAGGTGCATCATGCTTTTGTATCACCATGTGAATTTTTCTGTGTTTCCTCTGAGCGTTATAACGTTTATGATGTAACATGGCGGTTAGCAAGTTGCAATCAGTCACATAAAAAGGAGATCCTAAATTTTAAGTCTCTTCTAGCCTGTAATTATCTCTTTGCCTTCCAGGTAACACCTGTCAGCTAAAACCTGGGGGGGGGTTGTCATTCCACAGACTGTCAGCATCTCTTACGAGAGACATTCAGTAACACATTTTTATATTACAAAAAGCATAGATTAATCAGAACCAGCTGTCCAAGTGTCACTACGACCTCACAATGGAAGGCCCTCTATGTCCTGAGAAGATCTGATGGCAATGGTCAGGGGTTCGAGATATGGAGCAAACAACATTGGGTACCCTGGCGGGTGCCCTTAGAGAATTGGAATGTATCTGAAAGTGCCCCATCCACCTTAACATTTGTTTTAGGGGAGGCATAAATATTTTGTAATTGTTTTATAAGTTGTTCCAGGAATCCAAAGTGTTCCAGAGTCTACATAAAAAAAGACCATCTGACCCAGTCGAATGCCTTTTCAGCATCTAACCCCAGTAGCACTAAAGGGATTTGTCTTTCTATGGAATAATCTACTAAGAAATGTGCACGACTTATGACATAGTGGGCCTGTCTGCCCTTAATAAAGCCCACTTGATCAGGGTCAATAATAGCTGGTAGTAAATGGTCTATTATAGAGGCCATGGCTGACATGAACATTTTGTAATCATAATTTAGCATTGAAATGGGTCGAAGTGAGGTGAGGTGTTTAACATCTTTATGGAGTTTACAGTAAGTATGGCTGATATGGTGGCATATTGCCACGTGGGTGGGGGGGCAGTTCTTCCTACTGGACCACATGTAAGGCCGGGAGTAATATAGGTAATAGCAGCTTTTTGAATTTGTTATAAAATTCAGAGGGATACACATCTGGACCTGGCACCTTCAGGGTCTGAGCTTTTTTTTTTTTAGAACTTGGAGTAGTTCTCCCTCTTTGATTGGTGCCAGCAAGGCTTCAGCCTATAGTGGGCTGATTTGTGGTATTGGTAAACTCTGTAAATATGATTTGATGTTGTCTAGGGGAATTTCCTCCTCTTTAGTGTACAACTCATGGTAAAACCGCTGTAGCATAAGTCTAATTCCCTGGGGTCATTTTGCTAATCTCCCTGTTTTAGGATCTACCATGCTGATTATGTTCGCTCTGGTTCTCTGTCCTCTCAGTTTTCTTGCTAAATTTCTGGAGGCCTTAGGTCCCCACCCTCATGATGTCTTAACTTTAGATAAAATAGTTTTTGTTGTACCAATTGGTCTACTATTTTTTTTGTAGCTTTTGTTTTACAATTCTTAATCGTTGTCGTATTGTGGGGTCCTTTTGATCTAGCCAGTGCTGTAAATGTAATGGCTCCTTCTGCAGTTCTTTGTGTTTTTTCCTTCTGCCATTTTTTAGTGACAGAAACTCGTATAATCTCTCTTCTTAATACTACCTTTAAAGTATCCCACAGAATTGTGGGGGCAACTGCATGTTGCATGTTTTCTTGTTTAATTCTAGGTACAGCCTCCTGGACCAATTCAAGGAACTCTGGGTCCCTAAGATGGGCAAGGTTCAGTCGCCAGTTGGTTTGCTTATATTGCACCTCTAAGTCCACCCTGAGATATAACGGAGCATGATCCGTTAAGAAGGTGATCCCATGCCATACATCACAAATGGAATCTAAATGCTCGACCGTGGTCATAAAGTAGTCCAGTGAGGCCACTTCCCGTGACGGGGGCCCAGTGGGTGTATTCTTTGTCTTAGGAAAAAATGTCTCCAGGTGTCCACCAAGCCTAGAAGTAGGCGGAATGTTTGTGTATTTTTGGAAGCGTTAGATCTATGGTCCAGAGGGTTATCCGCGATCAAAGAGGGGTTAAAAGTGATATTCAAGTCTCCCCCCAGCAGCAGTTGTCTCTCCATGAGGGACATTAAATCCTCGAAGAATTTTACTGGTATGGGCTTCCCTGACAGGGAAATAGACGGATGCCAGGATAATGGGTCTTGAGTACAGCTTGCCCGTCACTATGGCATAGTGGCCCCCCCGGGTCACTAATCTCACTTTGTTTTTCAAAGGGCACCTCCTGGGAGAGTAGAATCATCACCCCTCTCCTTTTCCCACCCCGTAGGACGATTCAGTTACTACAGAATACCCACACCTCTGAAATTTTTTATGTTCATCTGAGGACATATGGGTTTCCTGCAGCAGAATAAGCCCCGATCCCTCTTTTCTGAATAATTGAAATAATTGAGAGCGCTTTATTAGATTACCAATCCCATTCGCATTTAAAGATAAAATCAAAGTTGACTTAGCCATATCTACTTCTGATCAGTCCTTGTATGGATATTTCCTGCTTGTTAAAAGTACAATATATCCCCTTCCTACCGTACTTATGCCTTTTCACCCCTATGCTCAATAATATTGTATTATCAATTGCTTTATGTGCTGTCACTGATATGAGCGAATTATAATGTCTGCCTGGTGTTCTATTTAAATACCATAACACTGTCAGAGTGTTTTAAAACTACACAAGGATCTAAAAAATTCGGCACTAGGCCTATAACAACTAAACATGTGCAGGCTTGTTGCATTTTAACATTATACATGATGCTCAGTAATTTTAGGCCT
Source organism: Neoceratodus forsteri (assembly GCA_016271365.2). Classification (NCBI taxonomy): domain Eukaryota; kingdom Metazoa; phylum Chordata; order Ceratodontiformes; family Ceratodontidae; genus Neoceratodus; species Neoceratodus forsteri. The sequence continues at coordinate 1,054,057,327 of CM028130.1, read as the reverse complement.
GCCACAATAACCAGATGCCAACAGGGCATCAACGTTTTTGTACCAGCAAATTGTACGTGCTGTAACAAGTCTCTAAACCTGGCAGAAAATTTAGCGGCTCCCAAGATAGGGAGAGGACAGATGCTTCTTCTTTGAAGGGTAGATGTATGCGCCCTGAGGAGTGTCAGGCGCACTCCAAAGGCCCCCAGCACCACTATTTCCCTGGTACCTAGTGGTGCAGCAGGGCACACTGGAAATAAAAATGAGTAACAGAGACTCCCAGGAAATGGTCCCTGTGTGCCTCATCTCCATTAAGGCCTTATGGATGCGTTGACCGTTTAGGGATGGATTCATTCCTGTAATGGTCAGGTGGGCATATTGCACTGCAAAAGTGCATTGAGTCATGCCACCTTTCTGGGCTATAGTATAATTAAACAATATGTATGGGAGGACTATCAGCAAGCTTTGGGGGGGGGGGGGGAGATAATCCAGGAAATTCAGAAACAGCCTTCTGTTTCAGTAACCTTTTTCCCACCTATAAGCTTGAGAAGATAAGCAGGATTTCCATTTCCCAATGTCCCCACCCCAAACAGGCTTCCCCTAGTTGCATTGTGTAGTCCCTGTTTGCAGAGTCACCTCCGCATCAAGTTACCAGTTTTTAAGTCTCTGCAGCACCTCTCTCGCCACCCAGTCTGGTGCAGGTCACTGAAATCTTTGTAAAATAATTTTCACATCCTCTAGGGTTGCTTGACTCTGTCTGTTTCTGGAACACGGATCCCTAGCAGTGTCCCAAACAGCATCGCAAAAGCCTTGTTGAGTTTTCCTTAGTGAGGAGTCTTCCTGGGTGGATTGAACCAGGCTCCTGAGTTGAAGAGCTTTCGTTGCTTCATCTGGTGTCTCAAAGGTTTGTGGGCCATCTGGAAACATAATGACTAGTCGAGCAGGGTATGGAGTAGTAAATTTTAGTTGTTGTTGCTTTAAAAGATGGAGTATTGGAGCGTAGGCCCTGTGCTTGGCTGAAATAGATGGGGGGGTAATGGTTGTCAAAATAAATGTGCTTTCCTTTATACTTAGTATCCTCATGCTCCAGGCTCTGGTAAGGATAGTTTGTTTAGTAGTTTAAAAACTTCATTATGATGGAGCGAGGTTGTCTGGCTGAGTTGGTTTCGGCGATAGAGCCCGATGGACTTGCTCTATGTCGAATTTAAAAGCTGGGTCTAATTGCAGAGAGTTGCAGAGGAGCTCCTCCACAAATGTTAAAATATTTCTCCCATCATTCTCCAGAATCCCATGTATTCTCAAATTATTCAAACAACATGAAGTCTTGCTGTATTCTGACTATTGCAGTTAGCCCCAGCACTCGAACTGCCCCGGAGAGTAGATGGTTAATTTTCTATGCAGAGCATAGAATGTTGAGCTCGAGCTTGGTTCAAACCTCTGTCTGCTGCACAACTGTCAGATTCTTTACTCCGCCTAACTGAACGGCCGCTCCGGAGATTTCTCCTTTGCTCATGGTTCGTAAGTCGGTTAAAGTCCTCGGTTTACCGATTTATTTTCGCAAGTTTTGGTTCAGATCTCTGTCTGTGGTACAATAAGTACTAGGTAGTGAACAGACTAAGTAAACTTGTGGAAGTGTAAATTTATTTTTAACTGGTTCGGCTGAACCGGCCATTTAGTGATTTATATATTCTGTCTTTGTTTTTAAACTTAGGTGTAGTTACTGGTCCTTGGCGGTTTAAAAAAAAATGCATTTTCTTGTGTTTTTTTTTCCAACCCATGACAGTTAGAAACCGATGAAGGGTGTCTTGCCTGGTTGTTTGCTGCAAAAGAATGCGTTTGTGGTTAGGATAGGTGTCTGAGAAACCCAAAAAAACTGGGCCACTGGGTTTCAGCACTGCAGTGTGTGTGGGGAGGCCTTTGCTAAGGCTGATCCCCACATCACCTGTGTTTATTGTCTGGTGTTTGACCACTTGGATTCAGACTGCCAAATCTGTAAAAATGTCCATAAGTCTACCCTGGAAAAAAGATTAGCTAGGCTCAAGGATAAGGAGGCCGTGAAGTCCACTGACCCGGATGGCCAGCCCGGTTCGGTTCTGCCCAGACCCGAGGGAGTGCCCTCTGACCAGGGCAATACTTGGTGCAAGAGGATAGCCAATCCTGAGGGATGGGTTCCTACAAAAAGAAAAGAAAAATTGGCCGGTTCAGTTCCAGAGACCCATTTTCCGACTGCCGAAGAGATTGCCAATGCGATAAGTATTGTAGAATTGCTTCGTCCAGTTCCATCTGATCCGGCATCTTCTGGCAAGCGCTCGGTTTAGTCGGTTCCTCCGGTTCAAGGTTATGCCCCTGAAGATCTCTATGAACCAGATTTGGAGGGGGTTGAAGATTATGATGATGACGATGGTGTGAGAGGTCTGGTTGAGCCCATTGAACCGGACATCTCCCCAGACAGGCCTTCTGGTGTTTCCCCTCCTAGGTTTTCTGAGTCCCCTTCCCACTCCGTGTTTTACAGGAAAGTGGCAGAAACCCTCCAGCTCCCTATGGAAGAAGCTGTAGAGGAACCTGATTATGTGGAGATGATGGACATCCCAGAGTCCACGAGACTGTCTATTCCCCTTCATAAGTCTTTTGGGAAACAGACACAAAAGATTTTAAAAACTCCAAATTCTGTACCTCCTATCGACAGAAGGATGGACAAACTGTACACCTTATCAGGTTCTGGTACAGAGTATTTGTATCAACAATGCAGCCATGTTGGGGTTGTGCATGCTGCAGCCTGTGATAAGGCAAATATACCCTTCGCTTCACACCCCACAGATAAAGATTCTAGGAAGCTGGATGCCATGGCAAAGAAACAGTACATGGCATCTGCCTTGGGACTCAGGCAGGCTAATTATATGGCCTGTGCAGCCAGGTTCCAGAAGTCCAGGTAGAACACTGTACTGGCACTGGCTAAGCAGGCCTCCCGCCAGCTAGCCTCAGGGCTGAACGGGGTGGCTGCTGATGGGATTGAGACATCTAAGGTACAGTTCCATGCTGCGTGGACTCCAGTGATGTGTTCTCTAGTGTCATGGCTACATCTGTGGCTCTTCGGAGAATGGCTTAGCTCAGATGTACTAGTCTCTCACAGGACACCCAGGCTAAGGCCATGGATTTCCCTGTGGTGGGTAATTCTTTGTTTGGGTGCAGACAGAGAATTACATGAAAAAGATGGATGAGTATAGGAGCACCTATAGGAGTGCACAGGCCAAGGAAAGGCAGGCAACTCCTCAAAGGCAGCAGGGCAGGGGCAAGGCTTTTCATAGGCCTTTCTGCCAAGCACAGGCCTCTCTTCCCTTTCCTCAGAGGGGGTTCTTCAGAGGGTGAGGCAGTAGGGGGATGAGCAGGGCTGAATCCATCCCTCAACCTAAGGCTCCTGCCAAACAGACACCCTGATGTGTCAGCCCGGGTCGACTCCACCATTCCTGTAGGAGGCAGGCTGGCTTACTTCATCCAGGATTGGATGTCTGTTACCTCAGACAAGTGGGTCCTGGAGGTGGTAAGCCAGAGGCTGGTTCTCAGCTTCAAGAAATTTCCAAGATGAGGCCCAGATCTTTTCCACCTGCAAGCATCTCCAAACATTGCCCTAGAGGCAGAGGTTTATCTCTGCTGGCTCCTAAAGGCTGTAGAGAGTTCCTACATTGCACAGGGGCAAAGGTCTGTACTCCAGGTACTTCCTTACCCCAAAAAGCGGGGGAGTGGCTACCATCCTAGACTTAAGGTACCTGAACAAACATCTTTTAAAACCAAAATTCAGAATGCTGACTCTGGAATAATCCTTCCCTCTCTAAGGCCAGGGACTGGCTAGCCTCCGTGGACTTAAAGATGCCTGCTTTCACATTTCCATCAGGTGCTCCCACAGAAAGTACCTCTGGTTGGTGCCTTCAGGCCTTATCAGTTCAAAGCTATGCCCTTCAACCTGACATCAGCTCCAAGGGTATTCACAAAATGCCTAGCAGTAGTAGTAGCCTTTATAAGAAGGAAAAATATTTCCATATTTCCATACCTGGACGACTGGCTCATTGTGGGTCAGTCCCCAGACCAAGTCAAGTGTGTCAGTGTCAGTGGCTCAGTAGGTAGCACACTCGCCTCTGAGGCGGGAGATCAGAGGGCTGTGGGTTCAGTTCCCACATCTGGCACTTGGGTTAATATCCCAGTACTGACACTGTAGTGCAGCATGAGAGGGTGCTGCACTTCTGAGGTGCGTCTTCGGATGAGACGTTAAACGAGGTCCCATCTGCCTGGATTGGTGGTAGTTCAGTGGATGTTAAAGATCCCATGGCACTTATCGAAAGAGTAGGGAATTTCCCCGGTGTCCTGGCCAAATTTCCCTCATTCACTAAAAATACCACCAACAGCTTAATCTGGTTCAAGGTCAGTTGGCATTCATCTGTATCCCCCTCCCCCGGGTCATGGCTGAAAATAGGCAGGATTTGTCTAGTGCACTTACCCGGTCAACAAAAGCTAAATAAATAAAAATAAATAATAATAAGTCAGACCTTCAAGTGATTCAGCAAGTGCTCACTTCCCTAGGATTCCTTCTCAATCTTCCCAAGTCAGTTCTCGAGCCTGTACAGCTCCTCACCTTCATAGGGGCAGAGTTGGATACAGTCAAAGCAAGAGTTTTTCTTCCCTTGGAAAGGAAAGGGAAGGGCTATTGTAGAACTGGCTTCTTCATTCCATCTTCTGGTCTCTCGGCCAGCAAGGCACTTCCTTCAACTTCTGGGCCACATGGCAGCTTCTACAGCAGTGGTCCATGGGGCCAGATTCCAGATGAGGGACATTCAGTTTCACCTGAGGGCCTTTTGGCCTCTGTAACCAAACTAGTTCCAGTGACCCAGACTCTGATCCAGGCTCTCCAGTGGTGTCAGAATCAGGGCAATCTCAGGCAAGGAGTCCCATTCGTCACTCAGTCTCACTCTGTGATCCTAACCACAGATGCTTCACTGTATCACAGCCCAGGGACTGTGGTCCCCTCAGGAAGACCTTCTTCATATCAGTCTCTTGGAACTCAGGGTGGTCTTTCTGGCCCTGCAAGCTTTCTCTGTCAGTGCAGAACAAGGTGGTTCAGGTCAGGACAGACAACACCACCGCCATGTGGTACATCAACAAGCAAGGGGGGCACTCTGTCCACAGCCTTGTGCATGGAAGCCATGAAATTGTGATCCCTAGCTTATTCTCTGCAGACCTCTCTGATAGCAGTACACCTTCCAGGGAAGGACAATGTGCTAGCAGATGCATTGAGCAGGAACTCCCAGGGCCATCACGAATGGTCCCTGGACCCTCTGGTGTTGAAAGTGATTTTTTTCTAGGTGGAGCACTCCAGAGATAGATCTCTTTGCAGCCTCAATCACCAACTTCCTCTGTTTTGTTGCAGAGCCCCAGTATTGGGCTCAGTCCCTCTGGATGCTCCCATTTTGAACTGGGAAGGGAAATTTCTGTATGCCTTCCCTCCCTTTCCTCTACTGTTCAAAGTTCTAGTCAAGATAATGTCACAGCCTTGCAAAGTGATTCTGATTGCTCCAGACTGGGCCAGGCAGCCTTGGTACCCCCTGTTGCTTTCCCTAGCAGTCCATCTTCCCCTGTCTCTTCCCAGGAATTACAACCTGTTAACCTCCTCTTGGGAGGATTTGGTACCCCAGTCTTCGGTCGCTCAATCTCAAGGTCTGGCTCTTGAAGAGTTAGAGTATGCAGATTTGCATCTGTCCCAAGGGGTTCTGGATATTCTTAAAGCCTCTCGAAAGTCTGCCACCAGAAAAACTTACAACTCCAAATGGAAGAGTCAGCATTTGGTGTTCCAAGAAGCATATATCCCCAGACACTACTGAATTGTCTACAGTTCTGGAGTAGATGGTTCATCTTAATGGCCTAGGCCTCAGACCAGCTACTCTCAAAGTACATTTGTCAGCTGTTTCTGCTTTTCTGTTGGCGGGAAAGCCTTCCTCACTGTCATTTCATCCTGTATTCTGTTAATTTTTCAAGGGATTTCTTCATACCAATCCCCCCCCTTTAGGGATCTTACCCCTGCTTGGGATCTTAATGTTTGCATTGCTCAGCTTATGAAACCCTCTTTTGAGCCTTTGTCTTCAGCAGAACTTAAGTACTTGACTTGGAAAACTGTGTTCCTGGTAGCTATTACCTCTGCCAAGCGTATCAGTGAATTGCAAGCTCTGTCAGTGGAGCCTGATTTTCTCATTCCATAGAGAGAAGATGGTCCTTAGAACTAATAGGAGGTTTTTACCTAAAGTGGTTTCAGATTTTCATCAGAACCAATCTGTCTCTCCCTGTGTTCTTCACTAACATACTAAATGCCAGCAGAATAGGCCTAACGGTCTTCGTGTTCTGCTCGCTTGGTCAGCCCCCACCCTGGGAGCTGACCTTGCTGCCCCCTCGCCTTCTCTGGCTTCTCCTTCCCAGTTCTGGATATTCTCGCTGCACTGGATTTGCTTCCAGAACCCTTCCCTGTACCTGTCCCACCCCTCTTGAACCCTCCACTGCCTCTGCTTCCACCAGCCCCTGGGCAGTGCATTCCATGGCTCCACCACCCTCTCAGCTAAGTAGCACCTCCTCCTTTCTCCCTGAATCTTCCCTCCAGCTTCCACCCATGCCCTCTAGTTGCCGCCTCCTTCCTTCAAGCACCCTGACTGCTCTCCCTAATATTCCCCTTCATGTATCTGAAGACCTCTGTCATGTCCCCGGTCCCTTTTCTTCCAGTGTGTACATATTTAGCTCTTCGAGCCTCTCCCATAGGTCCTGTCCCCAGCCGTCATTTTGTTGCCCTCCTCTGGACCCTCTCCAGGAGTTTAATGTCCTCTTGTGTGGCCTCCAAACTGCATGCAGTACTCAAGTGTGGCCTCACCAAGCAGTTATACGGAGGAGTATCACTTCCTCCTTCTGGAGGTAATCCCCTAGCGATGCATCCCAGCATCCTGTTGGCCTTGCTGCTGCCCTCCCTACAAGTCTCCGAGTTGTTGTTCTTGACATCCACCACCACCCCAGGTCCCTCTTAGCCATGAGACTTTTAGCATTCTCCCCGGTGTACACTTGGCCGGGTTTCTGGCCCCAGGTGCAGTGCCTTGCACTTCCCTGTATTGAACCTCAGCTTCCACTTCCTAGACCATCTTTCCAGAGCCTCCAAGTCCCCCTGTAGGGCCACCCTCCCCCTTCCCCATCTATCACCCCCAGTTTTGAGTCACCCGCAAAGAGACTCATCTCACTCGTGATACCTTTCCTTATGTCAGAGACGTAGGCGTTGAACAGGAGGGGCCTAAGGACTGATCCCTGTGGGACCCCACTAATGACCCTCCTTGGAGATGAGACTATCCCGCCAACTACGACCCTCGGGGTCCGGTCCTGGAGCCAATTGTCTATCCATCTGATCTTCTGGTTCCCCACCCCCATTTCTCCCAGTTTATCCAACAGGCTCTCATGAGGAACAGAGTCAAATGCCTTGCTGAAGTCTAGAGAGAGGATGTCCACTGGTCTGCCCAGGTCCAAGGCACTCACCACCCAGTCATAGAACTCCACAAGGTTTGTCTGACACGATTTCCCTGGGACAAATCCATGCCGTCTATTGTCCAGGCACCCTGACTTTTCCAGGTCCCCCCCCGTAGCTTCTCCTTGACAATACCCTCCATCACCTTGCCCACCACCGATGTCAGGCTGACCGGCCTGTAGTTCCCTGCCACCTCCCTTGATCCCCCTTGTGGATAGGCACTATATGTGCCAGCTTCCAGTCCTGGGGCACCCACCCTGTCCTCAGAGAGATGGTGAAAAGCTCCGCAAGGGGTTTCACCAGGACATCCGCAAGTTCCTTCAGCACTCTGGGATGTAATTTATCCATCCTTGGTGCTTTCTCCATCTTAAGGGGCCTAAAGGGCTTCCCTCACTCTCTCTGCTGTGATTTCCACGTCTGCTACCTCTTCTCCCTGCTTAGCCTTCCTCCTGCCAGTGATGCCTCCCCTCCCCAGACCCCTGATGGGTGAGGTCTCCCTCCCCCTCAGTATTACTGTCTCCTCCCATGTATGATGCAGCACCCCATTTTCCTTGGTGAAAACTGAGGTGAAGTACTCATTTAGTACCTCAGCCTGCTCCCCCAGGTCTTGTGCCCATCTCTCCCCTGTTTTAATCCTGCTAATCTGCCCCTTCACCCTTCGTTTTTCCCCAATGTATCTAAAGAACCCCTTGTTCCTCTCCTAATTTCCTGGCCAGGTTCTGCTCCTTCCTTGCCTTAGCGCCCTCACCACCCTAGTGGCCCTTCCAGCCCTCAGTTCGGTACTCCTCTCGATCCCTTTCCTCCTTGAGCACTTGAGTGCCTATAGGCTGCCTTCTTTCCCAAGCACCTCCTGGACCTCCCTGGTCCACCAGCAGGAGTTTTGGGCCTACTGCATTTTCGTCTTACTCTGGCACAGGTGCTGGTAGCATCCTGCACCCCTCTCCTGATGATTTCCCACCTACTACCAGCGTCCATGTCTGACCCAATCACATCCAAATGTTCCTTAAGGATCCTTCCCACTTCCTAAAAATCCACCCCACTGAAGTCCGCTACCTCCGTCTTTGTGCATCCTTCTACCCCTCCTAGATCCAGGCAGAACCAGACCGTGGCATGGTCAATCCCCGCCAACTGGTCCCTTACCTCCAGGCCCCCAATCTGGTCACTGTCTGCCAGGACCACATCCAGTACCCACGCCTCCCTGGTCGGTTCCCCCACCTGGTGAGTTAGGTACGCGTCTTGAAAGACATCCAACAACCTCTGTTCCCTGGCCACCAAGGGTGTTGTAGTCTCCCAGTCTGTTCCTGGCATGTTTAAGTCCTCCAACACCACCACTCTTCCCCTGCCCAATCTGCAGTGTCTCCCAACATCTGCCACCAGACCTCCTCCAGCTCCTCTGCAGGCGCAGGGGTCTATACACCACTCCTATTTTTACTGCCTTGCCCCTCCTTGTTATCAAAGTGACCCAAATCGCCTCCACGGTTCCCCTCCGCCTCCTTTACTCCCCTATGCCAATGCTGTTTTGACTATTATTCTCCTCCCCCTTCCCTCCCCTGTCCTTCCTGAACATAGTGTAACCCTCCAGGCTCAGGTCCCGGTCGTGTCCTGCGGTGGCCCAGGTCTCAGTGACCGCTGCCACATCCACCGCTCCCTCAGCATCACCTGGAGCTCAGGCATTTTATTGCCTAAGCTCCTGGCATTTAGCAGGACTACCTTCCACCCTTTCCGTATACTTCCATTTCCCCTGCTCGTGTTCCCATGGAGATTCCGTTTTCCCCTGGTCTGCACTTTACCAGTCTGCCTTTTCCCGCATTCCTCCAGCTCCCCAGGGGGGTGGAGACAGAGTCCCTCCTTTATTGGACCCCCCTCGACAGCCTTTTCTCCCATCCTCCCTCTTCAAGTTTAAACCCCACTTTTCACCCATGAACCCCTCTATTTTCAACTTAAGGATTTCCCTCCCCTCCAAATTGAGATGGAGCCTATCTCCAGCATACAGCTCCTTATCCTCCCAGGTCTCCCCCTAATCTCCCATCAACCCATACCCTCTGGCCTCACACCACTCCCTGAGCCGCTGGTTTATCTCCCTAATCTTCCTTTTGTGTTCCCCACTAGCCCTTGGCACCGGCAGGATTTCCGAGAAGGAAATCGTGCACCCTATGTCATGACAGACCCTGGCAAGCTCGCTGAACTTTGCCTGTATCTCTAGCTCTCTATTTCCCTCAATGTCGTTTGTACCCAGGTGGACCAGTATGTCCGGGGAACTCCCACAATCCTTTGCCAGCTGATATACCTTGTGCTTGGCCCTGTGCACCGTTAGTCCAGGGAAGCATTTTGTTCTAACTGGCCAGACTTCCCCATCCCTATCCCATTTGATACCCCCGATCATAGAATCCCCCAACAGGAGCACTCTGACCGCTCCTTTCCTCCATTCCCCCTTCCATGTCCCTCATCCTTTCTACCGGCCCCTCCACCCAGCCGGCTTCTCGGCTTCTTGTTCCGCCCCCTATCTGGGTGCCACATGCCGCCCCCTCATTTTCCCTGGCCACCCCCTCCTCTCCGATCCTATGCCTCTCCTCCTCCTCCTGAGTATCCTTCTGTGCCTCGCTAACTCCCCCATCACTGCTCGTGACTGGTCCTTCTTCCCCATCTGCTAAACTAGCCTGGCTCGTCCTCCCTCCCTCCCTTCCTTCCTGTCTCCGTTCAGTCCCTCCTTGCTTGTTGTGCTCCCCTGGCCTAAACCCTCAGCTCCCTTTACTGTATCCTCCTTGTACTTCTGGTCCTTCTCCTTGCCCTTTCCTCCCAACTGGTCCTTCTCCTTCGCTTTCCTCCCTCTTCCTCCTGCCCTCCTGCTCTGATCCACTGCTTCCCCATTTTCCTGCATTCCAGGTTCCCTGTTCCTCCTGCTATCCGGCCTCTGCCTCCTCCCTCCACTCCCTTTCCATCTCTCTAACCACCCCTGTCATGGCTACATCACCCCCCCTCCTCGAGCAGAAGAGAATTGAAGTGGTTACTGAGCGCAAGGTCTGATCCACCTCCCCACCTTGCTTCCTTCTATCCAGCCCAGCCATCTGCCTATTTCCTGAGAATTTTGTCCCTCTGCCCCTTTGTGAGGTCCCCAGTTACCTGCCTGCTTCCTTAGTAGTGTCCTCCTTTTGGGCCCCTCTGCCAGGGTCCCTATGTGACCCCAGAGTATTCTCCTGCACTCCTTTCCCTATGCCCCCGCCCCTAGTGCTTGGTGCAACCCCATGGGAGATCCCCTGCCCTCTTTCCCAACCATACGTCCCCCTTTCCCCCAGCTATCTCCTAATCCCCGCAACCTCCTCCCTAAGCTGTGCCAGCTGGTAGCACACTGGGCAACCACCGAACTTCCAAGCCTAGTCCAGTATAATGGCTGCCCCACACCCTGTGCACCCCACCACACTCCCAAAGATGCCGGCCCTAATGATGTGTGGTCCCATCCCCTTCCAAGTAAGTTTCCTTGGGTGAGCCACCATTCCCCACTAGTCCAAGATACACCCTACTGACTAATCAGGTCACCCACTAATCCTAGATACAGTTCCTCAGTAAACCAGTAACCCTGTTACTAGGTGCAGTACAACACAGTAACTTATAAGGGAAGTGAACAGCTCCCAAGCTCCTCTCTCCCAGCCTTTAAATCCAACCCCCAGTGGCTAGAACTACATGAGCTGCACCTGCAGCCTTTTCCTCAATTGCAGGGCAGGTGTTCCCTATAAATAAGCAGAGCTCTGGGGAGGGTGGGATTAGGGCAGACTCGAGAGTGTATCAGCCCATGTCTGCCCATCCAGGCCCTACAACCAAAGAAACAGCCCCAAGCAAATCCCACCAGATAGGTTTTAAATCAGAAGAAATAGGCCTCCACCAGCAGCCTGTTACACAGTGAAACATCCAACATATGAGCCACTTACAGCCACCAACTAGTTTTCAAACTTCCAACAGCCCCAAAAACAATACCCTGCTAGCCCCTTAGAGTAGTAAGAAAGAAAAGAAATAACCTTCTACCAAGTAAAATCCACAAGAAACCCTGTAAAAACAAGAAGCAGCTACTGTACTGAAACACATCTGATCCTGTCCCCTTCTAGTTCCTTCTGAGAAGCCAAAGCAACTAACACCATAAACCTTATTCAGCTCTGCCTCCACTCAATTAGCTGAGTGAGACCTAGCCACACCATTAACGCCCTTCCCCCACTATGCACTAACATTTGCAGCTAGTGAAGTCCCCAAAAAAGAATCAAAATTCAACTCAAAACTGATCATTCTTCTTCAGGAGAAAGAAGTTTATACAGTTTGGATGTTAAAAGAGCCCTTAGTTACTACATTGAGCGTACTAAGACTCAGAGGTTTGACTCCCTTCATTTGTTTCTCACTTATGGGGGAAGTGGGGAATGGCAAACCTGCCACTAAGAAAACTATTGCCAGGTGGATTGTCTTTTCAATTCTGCTATGATAAGCTAGGCAAAATACCTCCCTCAGGCCTGAGTGCTCATTCGACTAGAGGTACAGCTGTTTCCCTGGCTGCAGCCAGGGATATTCCTTTGCTAGAGATATGTAAAGCAGCCACCTGGAAAACAGTCCATACATTTACCAAGCATTACTCCCTGGGCATCCAGGCTAGGAGTGATGCTCGGTTTGATACAGCAGTACTGCAGAGCCTATTCCCAAGGTAGGTTCGATTCCCTCCTCCATGGAGGTACTGCTTGGGTAGTCTGCAATAGTCCAGAATACAGCAAGACTTCAGGTTGTTTGAAGAAAAAATTACTCACCTTAGTAATTATGTTTCTTCTAGTAGAGTCTTGCTGTATTCTGACCTCCCTCCCCTCTCAGAACTTGTTTTTGGGAAGTGGGCTGGCAGATGCAGTGTTGTACCCCAGGGGTGCATTTGGGTACTTCCTCCTTTTAGAGAGGGGAAGTGGGTTATATTATTAATTTAACAGTCTTAAGTTGTTCACTACCTGGTTTTTGATTTTGGATTTCTTGACTTGTCTTTTGGGGATCCAAAATATTTGGTTGCCATTTGGCTAGTAAAAATGTTGCAATTTCCACATAGATGTTAGTTAGTATTGGCTCGTAAGAATCTGACAGTTGCGCTTCAAAGTGCAGCAGACAGAGGTTTGAATCGAGCTCGAGCTCAACGTTCTATGCTCTGCATAGAAAATTAACCATCTACTCTCTGGGGCAGTTTGAGTGCTGGGGCTAACTGCAATAGTCAGAATACAGCAAGACTCCCATTAGAAGAAACATAATTACTAAGGTGAGTAATTTGTTCTTCCTGCTCGATCTTTTTCCAAATCCTCACATTTCTCTTTTAAAGCATGCTGTTCATCTAGCAAGTGCACTACCATGCGTTCCAGCCTGTCAGTCCAATCATCTAATTCAGTAGGCTGTGCTTCAACCTCAGTAACACGAGATGAAAGTTTTTCCGATTTCTGTAGTTAATTCTGACTGGAAAGTACAAACCTTAGTCCTGAATTCCTGCAACTGTGCTAAAATGGTAGCATTGCTGGGTTGTTGAGAGGAGGTCCCATTTGGAGCCGCCATGTCTGGTTGAATCTCTGCAGAGCTTGAGAAGGGTGAGAGAATCCTGCTGAATCCTTGCTTCTGGGGGTGCATGCAGTCCTTTATTTGCCTCCCATTCAATGCTGTGGCTCTCCCCAGTATTCTTTTTTGATTATTTTTGCGTTTTATTTGTGAGAGAGTCTGTCTTTAGCCCAGGGTCAGCAGAGCTAGGTTTTACCCTTGCATTCCAGTCGGTGATGTCCTTGCCAAAAGTTTGTGTGTTTTATAAATATTCCTTGTATTGAAAATAATGCTTGTAGCAGCATATGGACTCCCACAGCACCATAGAAAGGTATGTGGGATGGGAGCGGGCTGCTACAGTTATTTTACAGGTCATCTTTAAGGTTTTATAGAGTAACAAGAAAAATATCCAAATCGTTTTATTTCTGTAGATCACTCCAAGTCACTCCTAACCACATGCATACGCTCCAGAGTCTTAAACCTAGTGCTAAGCATCACAGGCATGCAAATCCTTTTGCATGTGGGGGAGGATAGGCTGATGAGATGTTGCTTTACCAAACAAAGTCTCCTGTTAAACAGGCTTTTATACCTGCTTCAGCCAAGACTGAGAACAACAGACTACAGACAAGTGATGAAAAGAGCAAACATTTCTGTAGGTTGTTATTCTCAGCCTATACTTCGTCAGATGTACAAAGCAGTTTTAAAGGTGGTATTTGTTCTGGAGAAACTGTTGGCCTGCCTTGCACACATATTTGCATACCCATGATGCCTTGCACAGGGATTGCAACTTCAGAATGTAGATGTGTGGTCTGGAGAGGTGCACAGAGACCAAACAATTTGTATAGTTCTCTCCTAGCATCCTTGTTTTTAATTATTTATTACTATATTTGTGCTGATGTACACCTGCTCTGTTGCTGGCCCCCTTCTGGACAGCTGCACTAACACAGTAACTGCCATCCCCGGGATCTACCATCGGGGTGGAGTCAGTGGACTGGCCAAGCCCCTCAAAGCATGATCCATTGTGTTGGGTCCAGTCAGTGGTGCCAGGCCTGTGCAAAGCCATCCATCATCCGTCCAGCAAGGCGTTTTTTTTCTTCTGTACGTTTTTCTCCCTGGGATGTCTGACGGCAATGACACAGCATGCATTCTTTGGCATCCTCCTTCTTGGCCTCCCTACTGCTGTGACACTCCATTGCTAGGTGTCTGGCATAGTGCAAGAAAGGTGTCCCTCACCACCCGAGGAGGAAGAGCAGTCGCTTAGATGCCCGATCCTTCCCTTCCACCCCAGTTGACCACTGCTGACCTAGATTTGCTCCCAAACCTGGGTAACTGACAAAGGAGCTACGCTTCTGGGCTGGACCCTCTCCTAGCATTTTTTTACTGATCCTGTGCACTGCTCTTCTTGCAAACTGCCTCTTCAGTATGCAACGTTCAAATATATTAAATGGCCAAACAACAGATGTGTGTTTCATCTGGTTGGGATTCCTCAATGCGTTTGCCAGTGGTGGAATTGTGGGGGAGGGAACTCTGAATACCTTTGTTCTGGGAGTGAAATTCAAAGGAGGTAGGAATGATTTTAAAATATTTAACTGCCCTTCCAGCTTCCTTTCCATGCCAGTTATGTATTTTGATATGCTTTGACACATTTTTAATTGGTAAATAATCTAGCTTTGGGGTACCCTCAGATTTACATAAAGTTTCACTCTTCTCCCCAGTTATTGCTGCTCTTTTCATATTTCTAAGATATTCTATGACGTCAATAAAACCATTCCATGCTGTTTAACTAAATGGCCTGGAATGGTGTTACTGATGTCATAGAATGTTCAGGCAGTATGAAACAAACTCTGGTCAGATCCACCACGGCTGCATAATAAAAGTTAGTGAAGTTGTGTGGAATTGTTAAGGAGGTATGGAGAAACAACACAGTGATTGGTAAGTAGTAAGATTTTTTTTTTTAGTTTCTGTTCTAAGGAAGGCATACACATTATTAGGAAAATATTTGGAGGTGTACATTTTAATGGAAGGAACAGGAAGCAATATATGTTTACAAAAGAACCCGAGAGCAAATGCCACTGAGGTATGTTTTATCCCGGATGATATTGTCCAGACAGCCACATTTTAAAGAGAACACAATTGTATACACCTCAATAATGCAACGCATCATGGGAAACGTATGCAAATCCCCAAGGTGGTACAGAAGGTGGCAGTACATGAAAAAGTAATGGCTGGCATATGTTCAGCCTTGGGATTATTCACACATTTTTTTTTTTTTTTTTCGAGAAACTGTTTGTCCATGAGATGATGTAAGTTATATTTAAGCAGTGTGTTGATATCAGGAAGTCGGGTGCAATAATGGACTATTAGCAGAGAAAATGTGATAGTAACTTTCAGAGGGGGCGCTTTTGATAAGGGCAAGGCAGTTATGCTTGTGATAATGGGAATATTAGGGAGTAAGGAGGTTCATGAGAAGGAGTACAAATATGCACAGTTTCATAAGTATGTACTCAGAGTGCAGGCAAATATGATATGCATCTTTGTTTTAGAAATGGGTAAAAATAGCGATACATGCAATTGATAGAAAGATGGATAATTACATAGACATATAGATGTAGAAAGAGAGAGAAAGAAACAGAGGCAGAATAGGAATGGCAGTGTAGTATTGAAGTGATGCCAACCCACCCCACCCATGAGATGGACAGGCATTGGGTGTGCCTTTAGGTCATTGCCCTGCGCTCATGCCATTTCACCTCACCCTACCCTGCAGACACAGACAAGTGTTGAGGTGTGCCTTGGGGTGTTCAAACTTTACACTCACCCCATTCCATAAGGAAATACACTGAAATGGGTACAGTATAAGGGAATGGATTGAACTTTGGGGCTGAAGAGTCAAAGGCACACCTCGATACCTGTCACTGGCTACAGGGTAGATGGGGTGGATGGTGATGCATTACCAGTGACAAGCCCAGAGTCATACCCTATGCCCTGTCAGTCCAGGGCAGGGTGTTATGGTCAGAAACCCTAATGCCCTGGGCGTTTCTTGGTATTTTCACTCCCAAGTTTTCAGCATGGGCTTTTTGTGACCCCACCGCATGAACAGTGACACTATCAGTTCATTAGCCATTTGGCACCACAGGTACAAAAACACATTTTGAACATGATGTAAAAAATGACAGCTGTATTGTTTATGAGGAGGTGTAAAAAAAAAAGTTTAATGTTGAAAATCTGAAGTGAAACTATAAAAAAAAAATTGGTGAAGTCGTGACACTGCTCTTGCTAATGTATACTTTTTTCCAAATTCCTATGCATCCCATTATTTTCATCTCTCTTGCTGTTATGTGACTTCTTAACCTAGCAACAGCATTTAATGCATTGCATTACATTATAAGGACAAGTGAATGTTTTAATACATTTACAGACAGTTACATAAACTTAAATTTCTTTCATAGAATAATTTAAATTTAGTAACAGTGGTAGTACAAAGCAATTACTCAGACAACTTGAAAACTATAACTACTTTTTATTGTACTTTGACACCCCATAAGGACCTCCTTGAAATTGAGAGCAAATGCCACACATTTATCAGTTTTCTAACAGGAATATTTTACTATTCTAAATACATTTCTTGCTTCAGTAACTGCTCAGCACATCTATTGCATTACCTGCTTATTGACATTTTATACCTGTGATGCAATGTACTGCTGCTTACTACATCAACATCATGAACCATAAAACAGTTGACTGCCATAACTAGGAAGGCAGTATAGCACAGTGATTTAAGGCTCTGAGCTGCAAATCTGGAGATCTGGGTTTGAATCCCACAGCCCCCACTTACATACTAAGTGACTCTGGGCAAGTCACTTAACTTCCATGTGCTCCAGGTTGCTCATGTAAACAAGCTTTCAGCTTAGTGTGCCACTCCTGGTTAAACTATTGAAGAAAAAAAACACAATATATTATTTTTCTTGCTTTATTTTGCTACTACAAGCTTTGAGTAATACATCCATCCTTAAATGTACTTTTGTAGCTTATGTGTCTGTGATCTAGGCAGAACTACTCTTAAAATCCTACACATAAATAAATAAATCAGAATAGCATTTATTTCAGTAATATCTACTTCCTTTTCAGGTGCCCATGACACTATGTATATATGTTTATATATTTTAAGTTCAAAACACTAAACCTATTCAAATGCACAAAACACAAGACTTTATTCTCTTCACACATCACTGTTTAAACGTAAGGTCCCAGAATGGCCAAGAAACAATTTAGACTTCACTCTTGCATGCCACTGTCACGCCCACTTTTCATGCAAACAACAATCAATTAGGCAAACCCCTTTTGTTTCTGTGCTATGTACTCTTACATCAGAGAGACATAAATCTTACAGAACTGCTAAAAAAAAACAAATTTATCAAGACTGGATTTCTGAATTAAAACCTCCTGTTTGCAGTACCTACGTTAAATAGTTTACTGGCTACAAACAATGCTACAGACATGACAACATTTCTGTTCTACATGGAAAACATCCATATAATGAACTTGTCATACATGATTTGTGACCTTCTGTCTGCATGTATCTGAAAAGGAAAAGGCACCTGCTTGATCCTTTTTTTTTTTTTTCATTTTATTATTATGCCCAACTTGCCCATTCTGTTACAGCCAAATATTGACATGCTTAGAGTTAAAAAAAAATCATGATGCCTGTGTGGGGTTGCCTAGATGCAGTTTTAGGCACTCCTTAATTACTTCTCCAGGCAGCTCTGATAGTTGTTCCAACATGATAGCTCCACCTCATGCCCCTCCCACATGACTCAAAAAAAGGGATGGATCTTACCCCCCCAAAAAAAAAACAACCTAATGCTGCCTCCCACTACTCAGGTTCCAGTTCTTGTACCTCCCATTTAAGAAAGAAAATAGTGCCCTGCAACCATTGACTAACATGAAAGCATATTTATTTGAGGGCGGAAAACATTTCTTGGAGGTGGGTATGGTAGAGGAGACTATTTACACCTTCAGTCAGTTCCACGGACAGAAAACATGACATCACTCCTTTTGTACATGCAAAACATCTGCAGGCTCTGCCCACTGCAGCTGTAAAAAGAGAGCAGCAGTTGCTGAGGAGAGATTCAGGGTAGTTACAAAGCCAACAGAATTATTGGATTATTAATTTAACAAAACTGGTTAAAAAATGGAATATTGGAGAGAGACTAAAAGGATAACTGAGGGCATCTAGAGGTGTAATGACCGCCTCCTATCACCTTTAAAGTCTGACCTAGTTCCAGGACCAAAACGAGAAAGGAATGTTCTTATGTAAATGCACCCCAAAAAAAAAAAATTAACATTGACTAAAGTGTAAAATGCAACATAAAATGAAGAAACATGTCCATAGAAACTTATCAAGTTTTTTTTTTTTTTTTTCCAGAGATAAATTATGACTGGACTAGAACACAGAGGAATATTATCATGGGGTGACATGAACTGCTTACAGGACAACATGTTCGATAAATCAACTAAGTTACAGATTGGGACAAATATAAAACAATGTTATTTACCAACTTTTAGATTCTAATGTGCTAGTGGACCTATGGCGATTCAACATAAAAGTAATACAGAATTCACTTACCAGTCAAAACGGCATAAATCGGCAGATATTGATCTCGAGCCTCTCATAGTGAGCAGTTTATGCATCTCCTCATCAAATGAAATAGGGTTTTATCGGATCGTAATCCTGTGGATTACGCTAGTCAAAACAAAAAAACATATTCAGAAGTTCACTAATGAATGGCTAAGGGACAGAACTTTCAGTGATAAAATCAGATCTATCGAGTTGCATTTTGGGACAGTGATGATCCAAACAAAGAATGTATTGTAAGGTATTGAGACACATTTAAAGCAACCTTAGAGGGGAAGAGTATACATTTTGCATCGCGGAAGAATAAAGTAGAAACTCAAAGCAAAAGATGCAGAGACAAAACTTAAAAATTTAAAACAAGATGTGAGTGTGGTAGTACCAACAAGTGAGAAGAATATGAAAATCTATAAATGGTCACAAACATACAAACTTTTCAAATGGAATCAGACTCTGAATGATCAAGACGGCTTGGCACTTACAGAGTGAAACACAGGGTCGTTATTGGCAGAAAGAGTAAAAGATGAGGAAGAAAAAGAGAGATTACCTAAATCTTAGACTCAGATGGGACAGTGTGCACAAATGATGACAACATAATGGAATGTTTTCTAAATTACTGCAACACCCTATACAGTTCTAAATGTTCACCA
Source organism: Neoceratodus forsteri (assembly GCA_016271365.2). Lineage (NCBI taxonomy): Eukaryota > Metazoa > Chordata > Ceratodontiformes > Ceratodontidae > Neoceratodus > Neoceratodus forsteri. The sequence continues at coordinate 1,054,038,003 of CM028130.1, read as the reverse complement.
CAAAAAGATTTGGAATACTGTTCAAAATTTATCAAAATATGTATATTTAAAGACAGTAAAATCTGTAATTTAACAGCTTCTATTTAAGAACAAGAGAGAAGATACCATCCTCCAAATGGCAAGTGTCCTGGAGAGAATGGGTTTATTTTAGATTTTTATAACCATTTTAAAGACATAATGGCCCCACTGTTAAAAGTTGTCTTCCAACAAATCCAGATATCAGAAAGTACCCCCTTTTTTTGAACAAGCATATGTTTCATTAATTCCTAAAGCTGGAAAAGACAACCAGAAAGTCGAAAACAGTAGGCTAGTTGTGGTGTTAAATTGTATGAATATAGAGTTCTAACAAAAATAATAAACAGCAGAATTCCAGAATTCTACCCTATGTCAATACAAATTCATCTTGATCAAGGAGGTTTATTCCAAGAAGAGTTTTTTTTTTTTTTTTTTTTTTTATGGCCATTCATAAATACAGCATTTAACTCAAAACATATAGAACAAAACAAACAAGAAACAATTTTCATTTCACTGGACACAGCTAAGGCCTTTGATATGGTTGAATGGCAATATATATAATTTTTTTTTTTTACTATGGAGTAGTGGGTTTTCCCAGTAAACTCATAAAAAGCACTATATAAACATCCTAGGCCTAAAATTAAAAATAAACAGTGCACTTTCTGAAAAGCTAGTATTCAACAGAGGTGTGAGACAAGGTTTCCTCTTGTATTTCACCCTATTTGTGCTTGCAAATGAGTGTTAGACAAAATTAGAATAAATAATAAGATTAAAGAAATAGAGGCGGAGTAGTCATGTAAAATCAAAGTGTATGCAGATGTCATTTTACTGTTGGAAGAGCCAATAAATAGTTTAGTAGAAGTAAAATGAGTAATAACTAGATACTCCACTTACTATGAAGATATAAGATCAATGAAGGTAAATCAGAATTATTACCAGTTCAATCATAGCAGTATTCAAGACACACTAAAAATGTTCAAGGCACAGGTAAAATATGACTTTATGAAATATTTAGGAATAAAGTTAGCTAACAGCATACACAATATGTATCAAGCAAGCTTCCACCCACTTGGATAAATTAAATCACAAGCATGGTAATGAATAAAGATGTCTTTTATGGGGAAAAATGAGCATCATAAAAATGTTACTGATTCCCTATACTTCTTATACCTTCCAAGCAATAATAACTCCTTTTTCCAAAGAACTGGTTCAGTAAAACACATAAAACAATGAGAGTATTTGTCTGGAACAGGAAGACACCAAGAATTTTGTGAGAAAATTATGCCTAACAAAAGAAGGTGGTGGGATGGTATGCCCAGACCCATATAGTACTATAAAATAGATTATTAGCGCATAAATTTAATTTAGCGTTTCAGCCGTCCAATCATGTTTGAGTCCTCATATGTTCAGCTCTGTGCACCAACTACTTCAACCCAAAACACAGTTCTTACCGCTTGATTACAGAGCTTAAAAGGTGATTACAGATCAAGTACCCACTAATTGCAACGATCACATCCTGTCATTGGTAGCTGCATCTGTTTAATTGCCTGGCTACAGTATTAAGTACTGTTAGGTCTACAGGTATCCTGTGGTGCCTTCAGCCTATTGTTCACTGCCATATCTAAGCTACTGAAGCAGCATGTCTCTCCTGAAATGGCTAGATCGAGCCAAGGGACAGAAAAGACCATTTACAGCAATATAAGATCTTAAACCTGGCAACCTTGTAGAATCAGCATCAGTTTCGCCTTTGGCTCAGCGTGTTGTAAATGAGCTTCAATGCCAGTCACCCCCAGCAAAAAAAAAAAAGGCATTCAACCTACAATGTTTACACTGCTGAACAGCAATTCGATGCTGGTAAATATGCAACAGAAAATGGTGTAATGAAGGCTGTTCGGTATTTTAAAACAAAGTGTGACATTGAGGTGAATCAAAGCACAGTACGAAAGTTTAAGGCAGACTGCATGTGCAAACTTAAAGCTGTTCCAGACCCAACCAACCTTGTCCCACAGCTCCCCACAAAGACAAGGGGCAGACTTCCACTATTATTGGTTGACGTGGAGACTGAGTTAAAAAAGATAATTCACAGTCTTAGGTCTGAGGGTGCAGTAGTCAACACCCGTGTTGTCAGTGCTGTGGCTAGAGGTATAGTCAGATGTAACAACCCACAACAACTTGCTGAATCTGTGGGGCCAGTGGTCTTCAGCAAACAGTGGGCCTGGACCTTTCTTAACGCATGGGCTACTGCAGATGCAAGGGCACTAGGCTGGCAGAAAAACTCCAACAAACTTTCCTGAGCTAAAGAAAGCCTTTCTGTCCCGCATTAGATCTTCATGTGCTAATGAGCTTATCCCCCCCTCCCCGAGCTTGTTATTAACATCGATGAGACAGGCGTGAATTTGGTTCCATGCTCTCAGTGGACCATGGCAGAGATGGCGTCCAAACAGGTTGAGGTGACCGGAATGGGAGACGAGAGACAGGTGTCTTTAAACATGGGATGCACTTTGGCTGGCAACATGCTACCTCCTCAGGTCATTTATCAGGGAACAACCAGAGCATGTCACCCTTCATACATGTTCCCATCCACCTGCAAATCACTCAGAGCAGTAATCACTGGGCTAACCAGGAGACGATGATCTCCTATGTTGATGGTATCCTAAAACCCTATATCGAGCAGTAGTAAGCACAGAACGATCTGCCTCAGGAACAGTGAACACTTCTGATCTTGGTTTATTTAGAGCTCACAGCAGATGTTCTCTTCAAATTTGAGGACAAATTCATAATTCCTGTCTTTGTACCCCCTAGTTGCACTGATCTGTTACAGCCCTGGATTTAACAATGAACAGACTGTTCAAAGATGAGATGAAAGCTCAGTTCACCACCTGGTACTCTGGTCTGATAGCTGAGCAGCTCGAGAAAGGTGTTGCATCAAGCTCTATTAATGTGGACCTTAGGATGAGCAGCATTAAATCTCTCCATGCACAGTGGCTAGTGAGTACCTACAATAACATTGCAAAGTGCACAGAGGATTGCAGGCGGGATTCGAGCAAGCTGGCATAGCTGAAGTGCACACTGAATGCTTAAATGAGCATTTAAAACCAAGTCTTGATTTCTGAACTGGTAAGCAGCACTCTATTACACATTTGAGCACCATCTTTTGTACTTAGACAATACAGTACTGTAACCAAATGTTTTCTTCTTCAGGTGCCTGAAGACTGAGTACTGAGTATTGACGAGGATGGATGAGGATAGCCATGGATTTTTTTATCAACACTTTCCTTTCTTCTTATAATACCAATAAAAATTTTGAACAACAGTACCTTTGCAGTTCATTAATCAGTATTGTCCAGTTACAGTGGCAGGGGAGTGGGGAGTGTGCAGTGTTGGTAGAGCAGGACACGTGGCTAGGCGTTGTTTGGTAACCACTGAGCGGGGGGGGGGGTTTACGGCTAAAGCTACAAAGAGCATTTATATACATCCTTACTTCAAAATATATTTGCGGTTCTTCAATCTTCATGCTTTCATCTGCCTCTGTGAACATAGCGAAATAAAAAGAATCACAAATATATTCTATTCTACAGTATTTATGAAGCTTTTCAAGTAAACCTCATGCTAGCGTGAGTATACACTGATCACTGAGAGCCATATAGAAAATTACGTTTGAAACATAAACAAAAGAAACCCAAGTTCCATAAAAAACATCTGGTATTCCCCCACTGAGTACATTGATTGTGATAGTTATCATCACAAGAACTTTGGGTAGCCTTACAAAATTGTATCCGAGTAAGACTGGACACAACGCTAGCCACTATATCGCCAATAGATTATAGAATAATCCAAATACTACAATAGGCAGCAAAACATGTCATTTCACTGAACTGGATAGTAAGGGAACCAAAGATGGGCATAGGTTATTTCAGAGTGAAGAAGACCGAAGTCCATTAGCTCGCAAGTTGATTTAATCATACCCCTTGATCTTGTTCAGTATTACATTCTCCATCCAATTTATGTTTAAATTCCCCCATACTGTTGCTTGCCACCACCATTCCAAATCTTGTGCACTTGTATAGAAAACCAGTGTTTTCTTTTGTTGGTCCAAAATCTCTCACTGGTTTATTTGTAAAGGATGTGATCTTGTGCAATAATTCTGCTCCCTGAATTCTAGTCCCAGCTGATCCCATAGATCCACATTTGAAAGTGCTTTGTAGATCAAGCACATATCTCCCCCCCCCCCCATAAAATTGTATGAGAAAATCTAGAACTCTCATTGACCAAGAGACATCAGCTGACCGTACATTAAGTCTCTATATACGCACAGTCATCCTGGTCCTAAACCACATCACACAATAAGCAAATAAGTCCTCCTACAACCAGAACTATCTTCCATCAGTCTCCCTAGATCCAGAACTGATTTTCCATCACAAACCTGGCTGTTACATTTACACTGTAAAAACCTTCAACTGGGCCCTAAAAATAAAACTATCTTAAATAAAAAATAAAACAAATCAAGGAAAAAATTAATCATCACACACTCCTTACACACATAAACAAATTAGAAACAATAAGTATTGTTTATAGTTTTCATTACAACTGTTCCTTTGCTGACAGTAAAAAATCCCCCTTCTATTTTTACCTGTTCATTGGGGAAATCTCTTCTGCTTTCCCTGACAGTAAGATAGTCTGTGGCTTTAGAAATGGCCTTGGTGTGTGTGTGTGTGTGTGTGTATATACAGTATGTTAGAAGATGAACATTCTGCCAGTGGAACTGAGCAGAATTTTGAATCCCTGTATTCCATGGTTAACATTCCATGATAAACATTCCATTTCTTGAATGTGGGGAAACGCAGGGAAAAAACACAGAATGAAGAAAGCAAGCAATAATACTATATTAACAAAGGGAAAAGGTTGTAATTGACTCACCCTGCTGTTTAGCTTTTAGGACAGAGCAAGCCGTTCATGATGCTGTCAGTGAGTGTGGCAGTTTTGAACCACACTCATGCTTGCAGCATCGAGGAACTGAGAAGCCTCTGTTATGGCTTCCTTTTAGTTTTCTCCACAGAGTGAGGAGAATAAAATAAAGTAAGGGGCCCACTGACGCACTTCCGGGGCCTGAGCAGCTACATAATTCAGCCCTGCGGCGAGTAGTATAAACTTCATTCCCTGAGTGAGACTCTGCTCTGCACAGGGAAGCTTAACACTACTGCGTGTGAACTTGTGTATACTTGCCTGCTTTTAGTACTGTGTGAGCCCTGTTCTGTAGAACGGTAGAGGGACTGTAGACTTACAGTCCATAAATTTGACCTATCATTTCTGTGAAACTTGTGGGAGCACAGCATTTTAATACCACTTGGTTGTGTTTTCTTTTAAACTTACAAAGTTATTTGGGCTTTCTGCAGCGTGAGTGCTCCGTGACCAACTGAAGCACATCCGGGGTCTGAGCAGCTACATAATTCAGCCTGCAGCAAGCAGGGTGGCGCGTATGCGTCGCGCGCGTCACTGCACATGTTTGGCGTGTTTATCGGGAGTAGTGGGAGAAAAGAGTGAGGTAGGATTCATCGTGTGCAATTAGTATATATCAAGAACTGCCACGTACGATACTGTGTAAACACAGGGTTTGTGATTTAACTAGTAATCGTTGAAGGTTTTATAGACGATTGTGCACATACTTGAACGACATATATGTTGCCTTAGTGGTATATGTTTGTGACTACCATCTCAATATGCTACAAACCGTAATAACCATTGAGGGTGATGTGGAGATTAAATGCACAACATGTAATAAGTATAGTATAATTCAGTATAAAACTTTACCTAAAGAACACAAATGTGCTAAGTGTTTACATAATGAAGAGTTGGAAAATGAAATCATGCACTTCAGCAATAGACTAGCAAATCTGGAAAACAGCCAGCAACAAATGGCAGCCAGATTTTATGAAAGGCACAGTAATATTAACCCTGCTACTGCAAACCCAATACAGTTGGCCCCCAATGCACCAGACACTAATAATCTCGAGAGATGTGCAACAGTTGCTGGTAATGACCCTAATAACGCACCCAATAATCTTAACCCTGTCAATAAAAAACACTCCAGGAGCGAACAGGATGTTGACACATCTGATTCGAGTGGTGCTGGGTCAAAAAGAAAAGCAGCAAAAAGGTAGAAGGGCAGGAAATTATCATCTGCCCATGAGAACAGTTTTGATGTACTAATATGCCTTCTGATGAGCAGGAGTTTGGTTCTGTTCCTCCACATATACCTCTACAGTTAATGTTCCATCATTACAATGTGAGGTATTACCATTGAAGGTAATAATATGATGGAAGCTAATCCATACTGTGAAGGGACTGAAACTAAAAACATAATACATCAGATAGATGACCCAGCAGACACAAACCCCAAAACAGATACTCATATTAGGGGACTCGATGGTTAAACATTTAGATAGGGTCATTTGTAACCAGGACAAAGCTAACAGGACTCTGTCCTGTTTCAGAGGAGCCAAAATCTCTGACATGGTAGCCTGTGATGTGGGCGACTGAATATCGGCGACTGGTCATAAGGGCTACTGCACAGTGGCGCCGACAATGTGGGCGACCTTGGATTTCACCTCTTTCCCCGAGTTGCGCGCCCCCCCCCCATGGAGTAGGAATCGTAATTAAGGGGGGTATGGGGGCAGAGCACCCCATGAGGGGGTGTGGGCGTAAGCCCCACATTAAACATACTGTTTTTCAGTCGCCTTGTGGTTGTGTGCCCTTATGACCAGTTGCTGACATTCAGTCGCCTTTGTCACATAGAACCCTCTGACATTACACCTATGATCACAGATATACTGTATGACACCAATAAAAACGCATTTGTTATAGTACATGCTGGTGTGAATAATATTTTGCTAATCCATCCATAAAATAAAACAAGAGTCTGTGGCCATTACAAACAAGATCGAGATGGGTGCAGAAGTAGCACTGACAAAAATACTCCCAGTACCCAGGTTTTCACCTCAGCTGAATAATAAAATTAAACTCCTTAACAGTTGGTTGAGAAGTTGGTGCCTAAAGCAGAACACACAATGTCTGCCCCACTGGGAGAATTTTGAATACAAAGAGGATCTTTTTTGCTGGGATGGGCTCCACCTGAATAGGAAGGGTAGCGCTGTCTTAGGAAAAAGTATAAAAAATTGTATTAACAATAATTTAAACTGGTGACTGGGGGTGAGAGGGACTACAGCTCTCTCTCTAATAGGGTATGATTCCCAAGTAAACTCTATACCAGTATCAATTTTTAATACTATAGGACCCCCATAAAACATTGATGAAACCAAATCCCTAAAACTACTACTAACTAATGCCCAGAGTTTAAAAAATAAACTTGAGGAACTTTATTTAGTTTTGAATAATAATGACCTAGATGTCTGCAGCATCACCGAAACTTGGTGTACAGAGGAAGAATGGGGTGTAACCATTCCTGGTTACACCCTGCTTAATAAGGTACGTAAACACAAAAAAAGGTGGAAGAGTTGCATTTTATATTAAGGACCTACTGAAGCCAAATGAGATTGACACAAAACACATTTCTGGCAATGATAATGAAATAATATGGGCAAAACTATCTGTAATTCCTGCAGATATAATTATTGGTCTGGGTTATCATTCCCCCAGTTTGACTAAGGAGGAAACACATGCTTTCCTCAATGAAATTGAAAGCATGGTCATACAAAATGACATCATACTTATGGGCAACTTTAATTTTCCATCGATTGACTGGTATACTAGAGAATAGATTTGATATAACCACCCAAGGTAATCTGGAACAAGTGGTGCATCAGGCTACTTACTAGGATGGTGAATATATTAGATCTATATTTATAAACCCAGACTTAAACTTTTCCGCCCAAGGGTATTACCTCCCTTAGGCAGTAGTGACCACAACACAATCCAGTTAGACTTACAAATTACATTAAATAAATCTACCAGTGGCATAACCAAATTTAGGGATTTCTTCAAAGCAGATTACCATAGCATTAAAATCTTCCTGGATCAATGGGATTGACGACCAAGTCGGATAACCTCGACACTGAGCAGATTTGGGACAAATTGTACAATAAGTTGAATATGTATATTAACTCTTGGGTGCCAGAAAGGACTAAATATATAAAAATCATAGGGTACCTGTTTGGTGGACCAGAAAAGTCCAAAAATTATAAGGGAAAAAAAGAAATTGTACAAAAAGGCAAAAGCACACCCACTAATGTCAACAAGGCAGCATATATAAGAAAGTGGTCAAAGATGCAAAAAAAATTTAAAATGCCAAAAAGCTGCAGAATTAAGGTTAGCCACAACAATAACCGATAATAAAAATAAATTCTTTAATTATATAGGATCACTAAAAAAATCACAATAATGTAGGACCGATCTTAACAGAAATTGGACTTACGAGTTCTGAAATGGATATGGACTCTGCCTTTAATCACTATTTTCTTAGTGTACACAGAGAGAAAGAGGTGTTTACTGGTGACTTACCAGCTCTACAACCTGCTCATCCAGTATTTAGCCCCACCAACATTATACAAACTGTTACATTAATAAAAATAACAGTTCAGCTGGACCAGATGGTCTAACACCAAAGTCTTTGAAGGAACTAGGCATTCAGTTAGCCGCCCTATCTCTGTCCTGTTTAAAGCTTCTTTGAAAAGTGGAATTCCATAAAAATCTGGAATAAAGCACTTGTAACCCCAATACACAAAGGTGGAAAGAAACAAGACGTAAAAAGCTATAGGCCTATAAGCCTGATGTCTGTGTTGGGTAAAATCTTTGAGAGGTTACTGCAGAAACATCATACAACACCTAACAAATATAGGGCACCTCGACCTGACGCAGCATGGTTTCGTGTCTGGTAGATCATGTTGACTAACTTGTGTTTTTCGAGCCAATTAGTGCTGCTCTGGATAAGGGAATGCAGTGGATGTGTGTCCTGGATTTTCAAAAGCTTTTGACTCTGTCTCTATCAATATCCTTGTTCAAGAACTGATAAAACTCCAGTTCCATCTGAATATAATTAGGTGGATTAACTCCTGGCTGAGCAACAGAACCCAATGTGTCTCAATACGGGGCCACAAATCTTATTGGGGAGAAGTAACTAGTTGGGTTCCCCAGGGTTCAGTGTTGGGCCCTATTTTATTTAATATCCTATTCTCATCCATGCAGGTCCCACCAGGTTCTTGGTCTTGTAAGTATGCAGATGATTGCAAAATGGGCCTATAATACGGAATCCACCAAACTATTCCAAGATAACTTAGATCATTTGGCTAATTGGGCACAAGAACATAAACTGTTTAACGAACATAAATGTAAAGTTATGCACTTTGGAATTCACAATCTAAATTTCCAATATAAAATTAATAACATATCTTTAGAAGTCTGCACTAATGAGAGAGATCTTGGGATTTGGATCACCAATAATTTAAAGTTTGATCTACATACAGATAGAATCTTTAGGAAATGTCATCAAATTATACGCTGCATCCTGAGGTCCGTAAGCAGTAGGGACACTGCGGTTATTCTTCCCCTGTACACAGCACTTGTTCGCTCACACATGGACTACTGTTCACCTTTTTGTGCCCTTTACTCTGTTCAGGGGAGAAATTGATTAGAAAGGGCACAAAAAAAGCTACCAGACAAATCTCGGTAGGGGGTTACAATACAATACCATGACAGATTAAAGCACTTAGTTATATTCTATGGAATATAGACAATTGGGTGAATTATGTCTGCTTTTTAGAGCCTACAATAACCCAGAATTGTTTGAATTAATTGGGTTAAATAATAGCACAACTCATAAAGACACTAGGTCACATAACCTCAGATTGATTGATTGGAGAAGTAAATAAAACTGTCAAAAGAAGTCGGTGGTTCACACAGAGTTGTCAATACCTGGAACACGTTGCCTAGACACGTGGTTGAAAGTGAAAGTATGACAGTTTTTAAAAACAGCTTGCATAGTTTTATAGGTGAAAAAAAAATTCTTCTGTGCCACCATGTAAACTTAAATGGTGGCAAGTTCATCTATGGACCTCTGTCTCTCTGAACTTGCATACTAACACACTAAAATGCCAGCAGAATAGGTCTTTCGTGTCTGCTCGTTTGGTCAGCCCCTACCCTGAGAACTGACCTTGCTGCCCCCCTCGCCCTCTCGGGCTTCTTCCTTCCCAGTCCCGGATATTCTCGCTGCACTGGACTTTGCTTCCAGAACCCTTCCCCTGTACCTGTTCCACCCCCACTCTTAAACCCCTCTACCATCTCTGCCTCCACCAGCTCCCCAGGCAGTGCATTCCATGGCTCCACCACTCTCTCAGTGAAGTAACACCTCCTCCTTCTCACCTGAATTTCCCTCCAGCTTCCACCCATGCCTCTAGTTGCCCCCCTTCCTTCGGAGCTCCCTGACTTTGCCTTTCCTATTCCACCCCCCTCATGTACCTGAAGACCTCTGTCATGTCCCCGGTCTCTTCTCTCTTCCAGTGTGTGCATATTAGCTCCTCGGAGCCTCTCCCCATAGGTCCTGTCCCAAGCCCCAGATCATTTTGGTTGCCCTCCTCTGGACCCTCTTCAGGAGTTCAGTGCCCCTCTTTGTGTGGCCTCCTGAACTGCACACATACTTGAGGTGCGCCTCACCAAGCAGTTGTACAGAGGTAGTATCACATTCCTCCTTCTGGAGGTGATCCCCAGCGATGCATCCCAGCATCCTGTTGGCCTTGGCCGCAGCCCTCCTACAAGTCTCAGAGTTGTTTATCTTGACATCCACCACCACCCCAGGTCCCTCAGCCATTAAGACTTGTGCGTTCCCCGGTGTACACTTGGCTCGGGTTTCTGGCTCCCAAGTGCAGTACCTTGCATTTCCCTGCATTGAACGTGTTCCCAAACTATGAAACTGTATGTCATGCTTAGAATGAGGAAAACAGCATTTGTGAATTGTTGTGGCTGGCAAGGAAATATGAAGCTTAAGTGGGCAGGGAGGCACACACACTGTATAATTGATTGCATATGCAGCCCATGATGCTTTGCATTATGGGGGCATGTGTGATTTTGTATTTCTTACACAGTGTATAATGCTACTTTAATCTAGCACCCATAAGCGTAAGGACTATTTTATGTTAAAAGCACAGAATCACTTAAATGTTTGTTTATTTAAATGTGTTTCAGAATAAAAAAACTGCTTCTAAAATAAAGGACCATTTTATAAGTGCAATAAGACACTCCAGGGTTGTGCATTACGGTGTGATAACCACACTCCTATGGACTACCCTAGGAGTGCGGTTGTCACACCATAATGCATATCCCATCGTGTCTTATTGCTTACTTAATCTATGGAACTCAAGCGAGTACATTCCCAGTTCACTCAACCTCTCTTCACATTCCTTATCTTTACTTTATTAACTAGTTTTGTTGCCCTTCTCTGTACTTTCTCAGGTGCTTTAATTTCAGTGTTACCCAGGGACCAGAACTAAGCACAATACTCCATGTGGGGTCTCACCAGGGAGCCGTATAGTGGAATTAGCACTGCACTATCTCCACTCTTAATATGTCTTTTGATACAATGTAGTAATACAGCTGAATTTTTTTTTTTTTTTTTTTTTTTTACCATTTGGTTACAGTGTAACAAGAAAGGTAATTCGTTATTCTAATTCCGAGGTCCCTCTCGTCTGTAACCTCCCTCAAGGAAATCCCATTAAGTCTATAGTTTTATTTCATGTTTTTGCTTCCAGATGCATCACAGTACACATATCGGTGTTGAATGCTAGCTTATATTTAACTGCCCACTCCTCCAATTAGTATAATGCTGCCTGTAATATTTTTGCATAGTCGATGATGTTAACTGATGGACTTATCCGGGTATCATCTGCAAATTTGGATTCTCAAACTTATACATTAGTCCTCATGGAGGATATGTAAATATTGAATAAACAAGGGCACAGGATGAATCCCTGTGGCACCCCGCTCATAACCTCAGACGTCTCAGAGTATGACCCTCTGATGCAAACCCTCTGCTTCCTGTTTGATAGCCAGGAAGCTATCTATCCATTTAGAAATGTTACCCTGTACCATGTGATCAATTAAAGCATCAATGAGCTCTCCATGCAGGACCTTGTCGAATGCGTTTGAAAAATCCAAAAGTATAACATCCACTGAGTCCGCCTGTCCAGAGCTTTACTGTCCGTGCCATAAAACTCCAAGAGGTTAGTCTGGCAGGATTGTCCTTTTGAAGCCGTGCTGTGTGAGATCAGTATCTCCGTGTTGCTGCATATAGAGAGTAATATGGTCCTTAATAATTCCTTCCAACAGTTTTCCAATATGGCTGTCAAGCTGACAGGCCTGTAGTTCCCCACTTCCTGTTTTGAGCCATTCTTGTGTATGGACACCATATCTGCCTGTCTCCAAATCTCCAGGACCTCTCCTTGATCCTGGGATTTCTGGAATATTACTGTAAGTGGACCTGCTAGTCCATACTCAAGTTCCTTGATGACTCATGGATGTAGCACATCCCGATCCCTGTGCCTTATTCTGGTTCCAGTTTTAGTAGCCTTTCTCTGATATTAAGAGTATCTAGTACCAGGTGGTTATCTCTTGCAGTGGGTAACTGGTTTTTAGTACCCAGGGCCTTGGAATTAAATACAGATGTGAAGAATTTGTTATAGAGTCCAGCCATTTGGCTGTTGTCAGTGACTAGTGTCCCCTCCCTATTTTTAAGTGGCCCTATGGATTTTGCTCCTCCATTTTTCTTATTTATGTACGAGTAGAAGGATTTGTAGTTGTCTTTAACCTCGACTGCCAGTCTTTGTTCATGGGATTTTCGAGCCTGAGCTATAGTTCTTTTTGAAACCTTTAGGGCTTTCCGATATAAAGCCCAACATGTATGATGCCCACTTGTCTTGGCCCTAGCATAGGCTTTATTTTTCTTATTTAAGTATTTTTTCACTTTTGCTGTCATCCATGCCGGTGAAATCCCAGATCTATTGTATTTTTTTCTGCTTGGCACATACTGCTGTACTAGGGTAGAGATTTTTTTCTCTTAACATATCCCACATATGGTGTAATGTCTGTTGCTTAAAGGCATCCTCCTGTTCCCACTCAGCCAACTCCTGTTTCATGTTGTTAAAATCTGCTTTATCATAGTTCATGATAATGGTGTTCCCAGTAATGTCGTGTTTACCTTCTGGTATAAGAAAACCCACCATACTATGGTTGCTGGATCCCGGTGGTGTCGATACCTGACACTCCTGTATAGTGTTAGTCATGTTACAGAGAACTAGGTCCAATACATGTTCCCCCCCCAGTACAATCTTCTGTATACTGCTCCAACCCAGCCAGGTTGAAGGTCTCCATATATCTCAAAGGCTGTGCTTGACTTTTGGTTTATCCAGTTAATACCTGGCAGATTGAAGTCACCACCTAGGAGTATACCATTTGTGGATGATGTTAGTGTACTTAAACTGTTCAAAAGAAAAGAATCCTGTCTTCTGAGACTGCATGTGAGGAGGGCCTATATACTACACCAGTATCAATTTTGGCTCCATGTAGGGGTGTAAGTTTAATCCAAACTAATTCCAGATCCTCCCAGTATGATGTATCTGTCTGTTCTGCAAATAATCACACCTGATACATAAAGGGCTTCTCCACCACTTCTTGCCCCATTTTGTCCTACAATGCATTGTATGCCCAGGAATCTGCCTATCCCATGAATCCTCACTGTTCCTACGTTTCTGTAATGGCACAGATTTAAATGCTAACCTCCAAAGAATATATCTAAGCTCATCAAATTTGTTTGTTAGCTCCTGAGGTTCAGTAGCAAGCACTTCCATTGGGAAGTGTTCTTGGGCATGATGGGTGCAATGCTAGTGATATAACCCCTCTTGTGGTTAATTCCTCCCCCCGCCTCCAATATGAGGTTTAAATGTTTTCTAGCTCACACCTTAGTTTATGTGCCAGAATTCTTTTGGCCATTTTATTTATATGCAACCTGTCCAATGCAAATAGATCACTGTCCTGGAAGTTGCCCCAGTGTTGAATACAAGTATGCCACTCTGTATGGCACCATCTTCTTAGCCAACCATTTAATTGTAGTATATCCCTAGTTCATGTTATAGTTGCCCTAGGGACTGGGCCTTTGGCCTTTAATGCTCCTCCCACCTGCTCAAAATCCCTCCGAATATCCAACTGTTTTCTTTTCCCTACATCATTTACTCCCACATGTAGTAAAGTAACTGGCCTCTCAGTATTTGCCAACAGCCGTGGGAGAAGTTGTCTTAACGTCACCAGTCCCTGCCCCTGGAAGAATTTACTGTGGTGTATTAATTTCTGTTTTTGCCCAGGACTTGATCTGTTTACCACAACATTGAATCACCAACTACTAAAACATCTTGTGAGCCTGGCTATATTTCATTATCTCCCTGTGTTTTTCCTTCCCAGAGTTATCCCTGTCCTCTGTGTTGGTGTTGAACAATATGGGGGACCGCTGATCCCTACATTCATTACTTGGTGAATTACTGTCAAATACCTTCTCATCGGCTAGGGGTGAAAACCTATTTTGTGTACATAAATTCCTGAGCCTCTGATATTCCGCCTGCCTTTTTTAAGTTTTTTTGTACTGTACACCATGCCTCCATTTCATTTTCTGTAGTTAAATCGCCAGTGTGGACTACATCTTCCTAGTTGTGTACCCCAGTCATCTCCTGTTGCATTGATACTGCATCCTGACCCAAGCGCTCAGCAGCAGAATCAATAAACTGTTCTAGAACACCGATGTCTTCTTTATGGCTGACCCTCTGCTGTAAACAGCAATTTCTTCCTTAACACCTCAATCAGAACAGATTTGGTCCACAATGAAAAATTGTTGCCCTGGCCTGAAATAAAACATAATTTTGGATTAAAAAACATTGCTTTTTTTTTTTTTAAATAAATAGAGACCGTTACAAAATTTTTGTACTCAAGATTTTAAGGGATGGGAGAGAGCACCAGATTTTGGATAAAACAGGTAATGGTTATATATCACCAGTTGTTAAAGAAAGGATTGACTACACAGATAGAAGGGAATATAGACTTAGCCAGTGCAAAAGCATACAAGAAAATAAGAGAACAGCGAAAAAAAAAAAAAAAGAGCTCAATTGCAAATTAACTGATGAACGGTGGGAAACATTTTATCTGATTGTTGGGACCACAAGACTTCAAGAGATCGCATCTTTCAAACTAATCAATAACTCATATTACAGCCCTGCAAGACTGCGCAAGATGACTATCAAATTAGAGCTAAATTGCTGGCACTGCAGGGATGCAGGAGCACTCCATACATTTTGGGAATGCTCAATTATTCAAAGGTGGTGGGAAGATTCTTTTAAAAGAATAACTGGGAGGAATAAAAACAGAAAATACAAACTTCATAGAAATATTCAAGCAAAACACTTCCCATTTTAAGAAAAAAAAGTAAAAGAATATAAGCGAACAATATTACTATGAAAAGATACATTTTAAAGAACTGGAAGTTAAAGAACGAAATACAGCCATTTCCCAAAATGGAATGGAAACATTTATTTATTGAAGTGTAGGATAACACCACTTAAGCTCAGACCTCGCTACATAGGTTCCACATCATGATAACAATACAAACGGAGTGGTACAATTTACAGTGGTAGTAGATACAGCAGATACAACAGGGTAGTACATGTTACAGAGGCAGTAAGGATTTGGGAAGCGGGGGCTAACAAAACACTTATGAGTATAGGATGCCTGAATGGAGAAAACCAATCAGTTGTCTGCAGGGAAATGGGGTTAGCAGTAGATAAGTGCAAGAAGAGGAGAGGAGGAGCCCCAAATGCCAAGACGAGCAAGCGTTATTGTGAGTAATTAAACTGGCTGGGGGGGATGGGAGGTATGAGGATAGCAGGTGAGGGGGAGAGGTAAGGAGGGAAGAGCAGACTCTGGAGAGGAGTTGGGGCAGGGGTGAGAGGGTAGGGGTGGAGAGGGTCTCGAGGAGAAATAGGGTAGGGTGAGGGGATGGGGATGGAAAAGGGAGGGAGGGCTGGGGTAAGAGCAGTGAATACCAGCAAGGAGAGAGGAGGCAAAAGCTATGGGCAACAGTCGCAACAGGCTGCATTTAGCAGGAATTGCTTGAGGTGGACTTTGAAAGCACCCAATGTAGGCATATGCACAAGATCTGCCTGAAGGAGTTGAACCAAAGTGGGGCACGGAAAAGTAAAATACCTTTAGCCTTGGGAAGACGACATTTAGGCATAATGAAGGTCTGGCGTTCAGAGTTATGTGTGCACCGGAGGTTACTGCAAGGCACCAGGAGTTGACTAACCCCAGTCGGAAGTGTTCCAAGACTGACATTTTTGTCCAGAAGGCAGGTTTGGAATTTAAGCGAACATTGAGAGGAAGCCATTGTGCATTGGTATACAGGTCACAGGTATGGAGTCAGCCTAGGTGTTCTATAGTTAGCCGACCAGACTTTGTTTAAGGCATTTTTAAGTGCCTGAGGGCAGCGTCGGTGGCGGAGCCATAGATAGGCAGGCCGTAGTCAACGATTGAGCCCACCAAGCTGTGGACGGCTATTTTAAGGGCTTTCAGGGTCAGGCTCTGCCTGTGACATAGAGCAGCCCAATACGCTTATTGATTGCTTTGGCCGTATTGTCATTGTGGAGAGTGTAGGACAACAAGTTGTCAATAGTGATCCCAAGATATTTAAAATGGACCAGATACAGGAGGTCCTGGCAGCATTACGTGTTGATAATGGTAGCCACAATGCTTGTTTAGGGGGCTGGATAACAACATGGTTTTAATTTTTTTTTTTAATAGTTCATAATTAATTTATGATCTATGAACCACTTCTCAAGATTAGTAAACTCACTTTGGAATTGCTGCTCAAGTTCAATAGGATTTGAGCCATGTGTGAAGACAGCTGCATCATGAGCATAAATTAGAATGTGGCACTGACTGGCTTGAGGGAGACTATTCAGGAATAAGCTGAATAGGAAGGGACCCAGTATAGACCCCTGAGGGACACCCGAGCAGACAGGCTTGCAATCCGAGCGGGTTGAGCCAATTCTAACTTGCTGGGATCTGCAGTCCAGGTACCTGCAGAACCACGAAACTGCCTCAGGGGCCAGACCCATTGTGGCAAGTTGCTCAGTTAGCAGGGCATGAGTAACAGTATCAAATGCTTTGGTTAGGTCGATAAAGATTGCCCCGGAAAGTTGTCCACGATCGAGAGAATTGTGGATGTGACCCGTGAACTCTAAAAGAGCTGTGGTGGTGCTGTGCCCAGTTCTAAAGCCATGCTGCTCAGGGCAGAGGAGTTTGTACTTGTCAAGGTATTCCACCAGTTGGTCCGCAACTGTTTGTTCAAGGGCCTTCGACAATGGTGGTAGCAAGAAGATGGGTCTATAGTTCTCTGTAAGGGCACAGTCCCCACTCTTGTGTACGGGAGTGACTATCACAGCTTTCCATTTTTGAGGGAATACCGCCAATCGAAGTGACACGTTTAGGATGTAGGTGAGTGGGGACAGGACTTCTTCCAATGAGAGTGAGATTAATTTCAGATCAAGGGTGTCCCCACTGAATCTTCCCATACCGAGCACCTTTGAGAGGTATTTCCTTGCATCCCCAATAGAGATGGCTTTGAACTGAAAGAGGGGATACGCAGAGGGCTGTGGGCCTATGACTGGGTTGCCCAGATGGAAGAAGTCTGGGGAAGGGGGGGGGAACATGACTGAGGTCCTTGAAGGCTAGGTTGAAAGTGTCGGCTGTAGTTTTTGGGTCAAGGATGGGGGAACCATCTATACTGATCATGTCAGGAGCAGTTAGTTTTGTGCTCCTTGCCAGTAACCTCTTTAAGGTTTGCCCAGAATTTACGGCCATAATTCCAGTGTTTGGACAGGGCAGCCTTGTAGAGGTTCTTGGCTATACGGATGGCTCTGGTGCAGCTATTTCTGGCTTGTTTGTACTTTAGGAGGTCCGACTGCTTCCCTGTGGCTCTGGTTATACACCAGAGAAGATCTCGGTTATTCATAAGACCCAAGATGTCGGGGCTTATCCAAGGGTTGTAATGGCCCTTGACTTTCAGCTTTTTAATGGGGGCATAGGTATCACAGAAAGTATTGAAGAGGAGGATGAAGTGGTCTAACGCACTATCCACGTCAGGAGCCCCATACACAGCTGACCATTTATCATTCCGGAGATCAGCTCTTAGACGGTCGGCTTGACCAGGCCTGAGGACTCTGTTAGTGACTGTTCTGGGAGGGGGGTTGTTGAATTTATTGGTCCAGTTGAACATGACAGGAGAGTGGTCACTGATATTGTCTGGGAGGACAGAGGCATTAGAGGTGTACTCTGGATGGTTGGTGAGTACCCAATCAAGTAGGGTGCTAGTGCAGGTCCAGTAGATAGTCCAGGTGGGGGGCTTCTATGATCTGTGTGAAGTGGATTGCCTGAATAGCATCCTTGAACTGGTTTGCCTCTGGGGCGAGCCAGTTAATATTAAAGTCACAGAGTAGTATAACCTCGGAGCTCAGGGTTAGGCTACCTAGGCAGTCAGTGACGGCTTGGAGACCCTGGAGTGAGTCCTTTGGGGACGATGAACAGCAGCTGTAGTGACTTGCTATGCCTCCAAGGAGGACCTTAATGGCAAGAGCCTATGCAGAGGTCCCAAGACTGGGAAGATTATGTGATAAGCCCTGAAGGCCATCCTTGAGATAGCATGCACAGCCTCCACCTCTTTTAGATAGGCGGTCTTGCCCCAAAGATCCTGTAGCCAGGGAGGCTGACGTCCTCGTCTGGAATCTTTGGAGAGAGCCACGTTTCTACAATTGACAGTACATCGGGGTTATGGAGGGCTACCCAGGCCTGGAGGCTACTAAAATTAGCAACTAGACTATGGATATTTAGAGATGCAATTGTGAGCATGCCTGATTCTTAGGCACACATCCCTGGTTGTGTGGAGGGCCTGGCTTGGGGTGTATGTTACCTGAGAGAGAGAAGCAGCAGGAAGGCTAGTCTTTGCAGGTAACTTTTGAGGTGTTAGCACTGACGTATTTATAGACTGAAAAATTCTTTGAAAGCGAGTCACAGTTTTAAAATATGTACGACACAAATATAGAGCTATGGCACGAACGGTTGATTCATTAGTTTCCACTTAAGAAACCAAAATGAGGGCCGGCCCGGTAGCGCAGAGGGCTAAGGCGCTGGTGCTTTACGTCATGCTACACCAGCGACCCTAGTTCAGGAACAACCTCGGGTCACTGAGGTGCTGGCTGGGGGTGGGTTGGAGCGGGATTGAGCCGCAGCTGTCCCCTCCAAAGGGGTGGACATCCACCTGTCTGTAGTCCCACTCCCACGGGTGGAGGTCAGTAGGCGCATTGGTGGTGCAGTGGCGGCCAGGACGGGCAGAAGGGCCACCAGATCCTAGCATGTACGCAGCGCCCACGCACGACACGGTACGCTGTGGCCTCGGGTGGGGGGAGAGAATAAATCTGGAAAAAATAATAAACGTGTATATGGAAAAAAAAAGAAACAAAATAAGTTGCAAGAACCAACCACTGTGAATGTAAAATAAGTTGACGTATCGATAGCCTTTTAAAATTGTAGCTTAATTATTACCTTATCAGTCGGGTGATGACATGATAATATATGCCTGCAGCTTGTTACGTACATGTTATGACTGGTAATATATGGATCTGCAACTGACACGGTACTCCAACGCATCATTGTTGCCCTGAATAAAGCATGCCACTTGCTTATACATGTACCTAAACTAACCCATACCTGCGAACTTACCTGTGCTGGCTGGCTCCAACTTAATGACAGAATAAGATATCAAACCTGCCTTCTCGCCAAGAAGGCTATACAAATCTGGTTTCCTCCTGAAGTTTAGAACCTACTGTCCCTACCGCTAAACACCAAACAAACCAGGAGCTCTTCCACAAAACCTTCCATGTGCCCAGATGCCACATATCCATGGCACAACGTACTTTCTCCTACCAGGCATCACTCTGGACAAACCTACTGCCTTGGGTCTCTGGTGCTACTACTCTTGGATCCTTCAAACTCAGACTGCACCAACACCTTATTGGCAGGAGTTCCTGCAGGTGCCACGCTGACACCCCACGCACCGACTGACTACCACCAGCACATCCCAGTCCCTATCCCTTGGGATAGGCAAACCCCGCACTTAGCAGTCCCCCCACCTCTTGTACCCTATCCTGTCCCAGTCAAACTCCTGTCTCCTCCCACACTGCCCTGCTTACCCTGCCCCTCTTTCCCCCCTTCCTTCTCCTGCTCCACCTACTAATGCAGGCATACTTTGTACAGTGCCGTGGCTTACCTGTTCCTGGCTGGATTTTATGTACCCGTTATGATTAATTCTCTCATTATCTGTTTGCTGAACTCTCGTATTATTTGTAAATTGTCCCCTGTCTTTTTTTTGCCTTGTTGTTTAATGTATTTAACGTGGAACCTCTCAAGAGCATCCACTCACAAGTGTATCCAAGACTTCAGTAAATAAAAAAAGAAATGAAAGAACCTGATATCAATTGTATTTTCAAACTACTTCCTAATAAAATGTATATTTAAACAAAAAAGGTATATTTGATCTGCAACAGCAGAGGTGGGTTCCCCTGCAGATTTTGTCTGTTTCCAACATAGGCAGTCAGTATCTGTGCAAAGCACCAAGTTGGCCCCAGAGTAAATCCTGCATTTATTATACTCTGAGGCAGTTTGGAAGAACAGCAGTACGTGGGATGACTATCAAGGATGCAAGGAGAGAACACTCTGCCAAATGGTTTGTTTTGCTCTGGGGTGGACTTGGTTCTTGTTTATGATAGCAGCTAAGCTGCACTGAAGAGTCCCAACAGGGAAAACACATGACAGCAGTTTGTTGTTCTTAGTCTTGGGTGGAAGAGATGTTAACCTGTTTAAAAGGAAAATGTTTTGTCGAAGGTTTCACACCTGGCCTACGCCCTCTGCCCCCACTCCTACCCCCAAAAATAGCTCTCAGCCTCTCAGCATTAAAATCAGCACTGGTCTTCAAAAATCATAGCAAATGGCCAGAATGTAGAGCACTTTCTTATTTTAAAGAATAATGTGTCCACAAATAGTGGGCCCCATATAGTTAGTGATAAGGAATGTTTCTACCAGCTTAGTTCAAGGATTTTATATTGTGTCCAGAAATGGCTCTAACATTGTTGAGAACATCAGTAAACCTATGCAGAGCAAAGGTAACTTTGAGTGTGAAAATCATAACGCTATCGAAATTCATAGCAGTTGAGAGGTGTGACCCCCCCTTCCCTTCACACACACACAAGGGTTTGTTTACTCAGGGTCCCAGTACTTTGCACTGGATTGGAGGCTTTGGAGTGTACATGTGTGATTTGGAGAGACGCACAGACATCAAACAATTGAGCACTGTGCTGTCATTCTTCTGTAATAATTGTTGCTAACAGCGCAGTACAAGGAAAAATCAGGATGATGAAATACCCACCTTATCAAATGAAACAAACAATCCCCATTCATCTGCTCTTAAACGTGATAGAAAACCATTGAATTTATTTCAAAAAGCTTCAGCAGAAGACATATTGAGCTGCTAACAGCTTGTTTCCAGATGTGTCCTGGGGCTGGGGTGAGGGTAACCTGGGTAAGGGAGGTAGTTCAGTGGAAGGTAAAACTGAATAGTACTAACAGAATTACATAAATAGAAGTCATATGCAGCAATAAGAAGAGCATAATCATAAACATTGTAAAGGCAAATCAGTACAGTGGTACAAGTAGTAGATACAAATTTAGTTTTAGATTAATATTTAAAATTTATTCATTATTGAATTTAATATTCATACGCTTGCTTCTTTGTCATTTTCAGTGTTCTGATGTACTTTAGGGATTGTAGTTCAGTTTGCAAGGGGGTATTTCAGCATCCTGGTCCCCCCCCCCAAAAAAAAGGATTCATAATTACTGTGTTACTGCAGCTGAGTGTGCTTTACATTTACCTCTGTTTTTATTTTTTTTAATTTATATGTCTTCTCCTCTTACCAGCTGGCCCCATCAGTCCTACCCATCCAGCCCCATCACCCACCTTCTCCAGACTTAACTGCCCCCGGGTTTACCCCATGTGGACAGGGCCTTTCTGTTACCTCCCAACAGAAACTGGGTAGGTGCTTGAGGGAGAGTGCCACAGTCGGCAGTGTGGGGCCTGCTGTGAGGGGTGGACATCCTCATGCTGCATCTGGTGCTCCTTTTTCCAGTTTTTTCCCCTTGTGGACACCAAGAAGGGCACCCAGCACATATGCATATGCGTTTGCATGTCCGAGCTTGTCAGTGTCTGCCCCCAGTTCGCAGTTCCGCTTGCACTGCCACCTGTGGTCGCCTAGGTGGCAGTATCACAGACAGACTGTTCTTCCTTCCCCCCCCCCAGGTGGAGAGCATCCTCTGGTAAACTCGGCTCACCTACTCCGGCCAGCCCTCCAATGACCCAGGTTTATTCATGAACCTGAGTCAATGGTATTGCGAGTGGAAGCACTACCGCTGCACCAGCAGGCTGGTCTCAGTTTACCTCTTTATGTTTACAGGATCTGTTGCTTTTTGTCCTGGACATTATATGATGTCTGTTTTACACCAGTTACCATTCCACAGTGTAACTATTCAGTAGGGAACAGTGGGAACTGACAACAGCAGCTGGTTCAGCAGGTTGCATATTCGCCTCTGGGGCCAGAAGATCAAATTCCTTAGGTTCTAGCTCCACACCAGGAACCTGGGATAATAGTGTAGCACTGGGGGGCCACATTTGAGATGATGTCATTTGGATGAGATGTTAAACTGAGGCCCTTCTGCCCACTTCTTGTAGCTGCCCAGGTGGAAGATTCCATGGTACTTACATAAGAGTATGGGATTTTCCAGGTGTCCCTAGACAGCATCTGATCAGGTTGAAAGGGTGCTCTCTCTCCTGTGGCACTTCTAGCATTTCAGCTGCCACCCACCCCAGGACCTTTAGCTGTATCCTCTGGACCCCAGCCCTCCCTCTGATCAGGTTGAAAGGTGCTGCCTTTCTCCTGTGGCACTCCAGCATTTCAGCTGCCATCTACTCCCCAGGACCTTCAGCCGTATCCTCTGGACCCCAGCCCTCCCTCTGATCAGGTTGAGAGGGTGCTGCCTTTCTCCTGTGGCACTTCCAGCATTTCAGCTGCCACCTACTCTCCAGGACCTTCAGCCATATCCTCTGGATCCCAGGTACATCTGAGCTCCTTCACTATGGCAGACACCACCTCAGAACACCAGTAGAGCTGCCACTAGAGGGTCCTTAGTTCTTTTTTTTTTGTAACGTGACTGAAGTAAAAAGATATTTCTCAGTCAACTCCCTCTGAGATTGCTCTGTAGTTACACGCTCAGCTGTTTGTCCAACTATCCTCTGAGTATGGCCTTGAATCTCAGTGTGGTGCTGTTATTCCATCTTCTTCACACTCCCTTATATTAGGTTTGTTTTTTTTTTTCTCCAAAATCAGGCACCTGTTACAATGCAGATCCCTCTTTCCTCCCTCCCCCTTTTTCTGTTTCTATCCCTTTCCCTACCAACCCCTCTTGTTTACAACACGCCAATGCAAAATAACTCAACAACCCCCTACATCTCCCTCCTCAAATCCCCCACTTACATCCTCACTATTTAGGGGTTGAAATTAAGTTTTGCAGCCACTAGCCAGCAGGGCTAGTGACTGGGAAAATCCACTGGCCCCACAGACATTTCCACTGGTCCAGTTGGTGTACATATTGAAGTGTTGCCTTTTTCAGTACAACTCACAGGACTAGTTAAGTGAAAATCTTACTAGCCCAGTAAAAATCTACCAGCATTTGGCTAGCGGACTGGTGCCAATTTCGACCCCTACTATTACTTCCTCTCCCCCCCTCTGAACTATGGTCTCACTTCTCTATGATTCCTCATGCGTCACTCCTGTCTGTGCCATCTGTTCTTTCTGGTCTTCATCTACTGCTCCCTTACTCTACCCCTTCATTCCCCTCCAAACACCTGGCCTCCTCGGATTCTCCTTACAAATGCCCAAAGCTTCACTTCCTTATCCTCACTCTACTCCTGCTCTCCTCTCGGGACTTCCATCCCAACCCTGGCCCTGTTGCCTCCAGCACTTCTGGCGCTTCCACAGCTGCTGCCCCCTCCTCTGCTCCTACAGCCCTTCCAAGAGGCTTCAAGATCCTACATCTAAATATCTGTAGCCTAGTACTTAAAAAATTGACCTCCTACAAACCATGGTGGCCTCTCTAAAACCAGATATCCTAATCATTACAGAAACATGGCTAAAGAGCATGATCCCTGACCACCCGATCTACATTCCTGGCTACTCCCTCTTAAGGCAAGACCGAGCTGGCAGGGGTGGCACTGTAACCATGTACATCCTTACCTCCCTCCAATGCTCCATAATTTACTCATCCTTCAACCCAATGACCCACGATGCTCTAGCTATTCATGTTACCCTTCCCTTTACTCTTCCTGTCTATATAGCTGGAATCTGTTGCCGCATAAACGTCCAGCCCTCTACCGTTCTTGACCTCCTAACTTCCATCACTGCCCCCTCTCACTCTGGGGAGCTGTACATCCTAGGTGACTTCAATTTAAACTGACTGTCGCCAAATACAACCAAAATACAAAATGAAATGTGTGCCCGTAACCTCACACAGCTAATATCAAAACCCACCTATCCCAACTACAAGGCACAAAATCACTCCCTACTTGACTGGGCTCTTACCTCCCACCCCTACAGAGTTGTCATCTCTGGCATTCTTCCTGACGCACTCAGCGACCATAATCCTGTATTCGTAGTTCAAAATGTTCACAGACCCAAATCCTCGCATAAAACCTTGCAACTACGCTCTTTTAAATCCTTAGAATTAGAACCTCTCTTGCGCAACCTAACCCTCTCCGACTGGTCTTCCCCTAGCCAACATCCCATCAGTTGCTAAGACCCTTGCTTATTTTACAGATATATTCCTAGAGAACTGGAATACCTTTGCTCCATTCAAACAAACCAGGGTTAGGGGAAACCACTTACCTTGGATTACTCCAGAACTATTGGCCTGTCTCCGAGCTAGAGAGCGCGCCTGAAAACGTCATTAAGCAACCCAGCTTCCTAGCAATCTCATGACTTACCACAAGCTTTGAAATGCCTGTACCAGGGCCACAAGGCTAGCAAAGTCTGAATACTTTAACACCGCCTTCTTCACAAACATAAATTCGCCTTCAAAATTCTGGAAGGTGGTTCATGCCCTCTTTTCTCCCACGTCCCGCCCACCCCTTCCTGTGCTTAAAATAAATGACACCGTTGTGGTCGACCCGGGTGCTGTAGCTGCTGAATTTAACTCCTACTATACCACCTGTGCCACTGAGCTACTGAAATCCCTCTCTTCCTACCCTCACTGCTCTCCTCTCTCCAGTGGTACCTCTCCTTCCCACCCCCTCTTCTCCTTCGATACAGTCTCCCCAAATGACACGCTACAAGCCCTCCTCGCTATCAACCCCTCAAAAGGCTCCTGCCCAGATAGCCTAGACCTCAAACTCCTCTCTCTCTCTCTCTCTCTCTCTCTCTGCCTCTGCCATTGCCTACCCCCTTTCTCTAATTCTAAACCTCTCATTTTCTATTGCTTCGGTCCCTACCCCATGGAAACATGCTGTGGTCCTCCCTCTTCCCAAAGGTGGTGACCCGTCTTCCCCTGGAAATCACCGCCCTGTCTCGCTCCTCCCTACCATCACTAAATTACAAGAACACCTTGTCCTCTGCCAGCTTACCTCATTTTTAACTGACACCTCCCACTTCACCCCTTTCCAATCTGGCCTCAGGAAAAATCACTCCACTGCTACCTCCCTACTTCGGTTCACTGACTGTCCTTACCGGGATGGACAATGGCCAAATCACCTCAGCCATCTTTGTAGGCCTCGCCAAGGCTTTTGACACTGTTACCCACTCCCTCCTCCTTGACTCCCTCTCAACAGCTGGCCCATCTCCTTCAGCCACTAGCTGGTTCAAGGCCTACCTCACTGGTAGAACCCAATCAGTCAGGATCTCTGATGTCATTTCCTCTCCCTTCCCCTCCCAATTAATACTGGAGTCCCTCAGGGCTCAGTGCTAGGGCCCCTATTATTCTTCATCTTTCTAAACGACCTTCCATATGTCTACTCCTCTGTCACTGCCATACACATTTATGCCGATGATACGGTCCTGTGCATCTGGCTCTTGCCCAAGCTGAGGTTACATCAATCTTGCAGCAAGACTTTGACAAGGTTCAGCTCTGGTTTGCTAACCATCAACTTTTTCTCAACACCAAGAAGACTATCTCCATGACCTTTGGCACAAGACAAAGACACTCTAGGTTTCCCTCCCTGCCCACTTTTTACACCCTTGATGGGACTTTACTTGAGGATACATCCTCCTTCAGGTACCTAGGAGTTTGGCTGGATCAACACCTAAACTTCTCCAGACATATTGACGCCATCCCAAAAAAATTGCGACCCAAGCTTGGTGCCCTGTTCGGGAACCATTGTTGTATCCCCTCTATGGTTAGGTGTGAACTTGTTCAGAAGATGTTACTGTCCATTTTCGACTACGGTGTTGCCTCCAAGTCCTCCCTGGCCAGATTGGATTCCCTCTTCAATTCCTTCTGCCATTTTGTCCTTAATGCTTCCTCTCACACCCACCACTGTGCTCTCTATCGTGCCCTGTCATTCCCCTCTCTTACAAACAGACGAGACTCTCACTGCACTAAATTCACCTCCAAGCACTGGCTGGGTGAACTCCCTTCCTACCTCACCCCCTCATTTATAACTCCTCCCGCTCCCTCTCACTCCCTTATATCATCCGACTCCCGTACTCTGGTGGTCCCCTGCAGAGCCACCCTCATCAGCCAGTCCGGTTACTCTCACAGCCTCCCAAAAATGAGAATTCTAGGGACATGGATATGTTGTTCATCCACACTGTCTGGCGAGTTCCTTGCCGCTTTAAATCTTAACGGAAGGTCTTCAAGCTGGCTCCTCCCACCCACCCAGGTGGTAAAACTGTCGGCTCCGCCCCATGACGCCAGATCTTCCTTACTGCTTGGAAGCTCAGGTTCCCTCGTTAACGCTCTGCGTATAGACTGGATCCTAATGCTTCGGTTTGCCCAAAAATAGTTTTAAAATTCTCAAGACTTCGGTCAAATTCTTCCCTTGCGGCTGCGATGGACAAATCGACTCCCGGTTTTCGGCGGTGCCCATGTGGGCAGAAGATGTCCAGGACGGACCCGCACTCCACGTGCGTCTACTGCCTCGGCCTTGATCATGACCTGCAGGCCTGCGAGTTGTGTAGATCGTTCTCGGCCAACATCCTTGAAGACCGCACTGCCCGGTTACAGCTTGGGTGCCCCGAGAAGCATTACCCATCGGTGAAGTCTAAGGAGGCTCACGATGTGTCCACGGTGGCTGGCTCGGCTGAGCAACTCGAGCAGATGATCGCCCTCGAGGAGGAGGTGGCCCAGGCCGCATCCTCATCCTCCTCAGTTGCGGCATTTATCCCGCTCTCTCTGGGATCCTCCTACACAGCTTCTTTTAGGGAGCTTTTCCAATCCCTTTCCACAAAGGGAGAGGGGCCATCGGGACACTCTTCTCAGTCCAAAAAGAAGGACTCGAAAGGTAAGTCCCACCATCGGCGTTCGTGGGAGCGGGAGAGGTCCCCTTCCCCAGACAGTCGACACTCTACTTTGGTCGAGGTTGCATCTAAGGCCACTGGCTTCATGGTGTTCCTGTCGGGTCAGCCGGCTGAGACACCCGTCGACATGGTCGAGATTTTTCTAGACCCGTTGGACGGGCTTTCGGCTGGTGAAGCCGACAACCCTTCATCACCGGTTCCACGGTGGAAATCGAGCCTTGCCTGCGCCTCCTGCGCGAGTCGGGTCAAGGCTCCTGAGCCGAGGGGAGGCGGGTGTTCCCGCTCCCTCCCAGACCTACCCTCGGAAACACAGAGGGTCTCGGTATCGGACCTCGTCTCTGTCCAGCCGATCCTGCCCGACATTGGCGGTCTTGGTCTCGGCACAAAGGAAAGCGGTGCCGCTCATCCTCGTCTTCCTCCTCAGAAGAGGAGAGGCTTCGGCACAAATTGCGTCGGACGCCACGAGGACTTAATGTAGCAGCAGCTCCTTTGTCGGGAACAAGCCGGCGCCTGTCACCTTCCCCGCCATTAAGTGGCTGTCACCGAAGGCGAAACAACCCTCGCAGTAGTCGAGATGCCCAAGCCTGGGCCAGTTGTTCGGCTGAAACCAGCCGCCCCACTGATTGTGGTGGAACCTCCGCCTCCACAACCGAAATCGGGGGCGCCAACCAAGGACTCTCTGTCAGGTCAGGGTCTGCCCCACCGGTTGTCGGTCATCCTCACTCCCGACCGTCCTCGGCAGGTGAAGGGTGGCTCAGGCCCCAGGCAGCTCTTCGCAGACTCCTTGGAGTCTGACAACGACTCCTCCCTGTTTTCCAGGCCCCTTGACCTGGAGTCCTCCAGGGGGGGCAGTCAATGGATGAGAGCCCATCGTCGTTCATGGGTCTGCTTTGGCTCATCTCGGAGTCCACCGGGATACAGCTCGAGCCCGTATCCAAGCGGGCCAAGTATCCCCTCACGGAAATACTGGACCGAGGGGATTCACCAACGGAGGCCTTTCCGGTGGCTGAAGCCATTGTTGGCCCAGCCTTGGGCTTTGCAGCGACGGCTTCCTGTCCTGCGCCTTCAGCCAGGATGGCCAGTAAGTATCGAGTCCCTACCAGCTCGTTGTCCGGTTTTGGAGCACCCTCTGCGGAGGGTTGGTCACCGATAAGCGTTTTCCGGCGTTCGAGAATGCTAGGCATGTGAATAAGCCCCCCGACAAGGAGTCCAAAAAGCTGGACTATGCCGGGCGCAAGGTGTACGCTGCGTCCTCCCTCAGCCTCCGTCATGCCAGCTCGGCTGTGCTGATGGCACACTTTTCCCACGCCCTCATGGGCTCCCTGGATGAGGTGATCCCTCATCTCCCAGCCGACCTGCAGACTACGGTCAAGCAGGCGCAGGATCAGGGAAGGGCAGTGGCGAAACAGCAGCTCCAAACAGCTCTAGACATTGGAGACTCCTGTGATCGATCAGTAGTGGCGGCAGTGGCCATGCGCCGCAGAGCATGGCTGAGGATATCCACCTTCACGGCGGATACCTAGCACAAATTGGCGGATGTCCCCTTCTTGGGGACTGACCTGTTCGGCCCTGGAGTGGAAGGCCACCTCCAGCGGATTGAAAAGTCCAACGCCACCCTGGACTCGGTCACCTCCGCCCAGAAGGACAAGGGCCATCGTCAGCAACATAAGTCCTTTCGCCCTTCTGCTCCTGCGGCACGTCCGGCCCAGCAACACCAGCATCAGGGCCAGTAGGCTTTCGCTTGGCACCCCAAACCAAGCCTGTGGCTTCCTCCAACAGGAAGCATGGAGGAAAAGGCCCAGGAGGTCCCTCGGCCAGTCCTTCCTCCAAGCCTGCCCAGTGACGGGTTGAGGGGTGTCGCCCCCAGCCTCGTCGCTCCCCCCAGGGTTCCTCCCGTGGGGGAACGGCTCCACCACTTCCTTGCCGCCTGGTCCGCTATCACCACGGACCGCTGGGTGTTGGAGGTGGTACGAAAGGGCCTGCCTCTGGAGTTCGAGCAGGCCCCGCCCTTCCGAGCCATTGCCCTGCCGGGGGCTACGGGGTCTGCAGCCTCCCTGTCAGCTCGTTGAGCCGACATTGCCCTGCTCCTCGAAAAGTAGGTGATCAGGAAGGTGGCGGACCCTCCACCAGACCTGGGGTTTGTGTCCAGGTACTTCCTGGTCCCGAAACTGACGGGGGGCTGGCGCCCCATTCTACACCTGCACAACCTGAACAGGTTCCTAAGGTTTTGAACCTTCAGGATGGTCACTCTGGCTCAGATCATTCCATCCTTGGAACGAGGTGTGTGGTTCTGTTCTCTGGACCTCCAGGACACGTTCTTTCACGTCCCAATCCGTCCATCCCACCAGAGATTCCTCCGCTTCAGGGCAGAGGGCTCCCTCTATGAGTTCCGGGCCATGCCCTTCGGCCTTTCTCTAGCTCCCAGGGTCTTCACCAAATGCATGGCAGTGGTGACAGCATTCCTGCGTCACCGAAGGGTCCATGTGTACCCCTACCTGGACGACTGGCTGTTTGCAGCCTCCTCCAGAATGGAGGTGGAGCGGTCCAGGGATCTGGCCCTCCAGGTTTGCTCTCAAGTTGGCCTCCTTATCAACAAGGCCAAGTTGGAATTCGTGCCAAAGCAGGTGATACAGTTCATCGGGGCAGAGCTCGACTCTCTGCAAGCCAGAGCATGGCTCCTGGCGGACAGGGCCGAGGTTCTCTCCTCCTTTGCCCAGTCATTTCAGGTTGGGCAATTGCACCCTGCCTGGGACTTCCTGCGCCTCCTGGGCCTCATGGCAGCCTGCACCCGCGTGGTCCGTTGGGCCCATTGGTACATGCATCCCCTACAATGGGGACTGGCCAGCCAATGGTCACAGCGCTCCGATCCTGTGGATCAGCTAGTGACAGTGACCCAGGAGATGTGGAACGCTCTCCAGTGGCGGACCGTTCCAGCTCCTCTGCAGGAGGGCATCCCGTTTGTCCGCCCCGAGCCAACGGTCTCTCTATCGACCGATGCCTCTCTGATGGGTTGGGGTGCCCATCTGGGGGAGCACAGAGCGCACAGCCTTTGGTTCCCTCGGGAGTCCCGATGCCACATCAACCTGCTGGAGCTTCGAGTGGTTCGTCTAGCCCTCACCGCCTTCGCTCCGTTTGTACGGGGTCAAGTGGTCCAGGTCCAGACGGACAATACCACAACCATGTACTACCTAAACTGCCAGGGCGGGACGTTCTCCATGCCTCTGTGCAGGGAAGCTCTCCACATTTGTTCCTTCGTGCGTAGCCTGGAGGCGGATCTCCTTGCCATCCATGTGGCAGGAGCCTCCAACATTCTGGCTGATGCCCTAAGCCGGATAGGGGCTGTGTCCCACGAGTGGTCTCTCCTGCCAGAGGTAGTGCAAGATCTGTTCTCCCACTAGGGCATGCCTCAGGTGGACCTGTTCGCCTCCAGGGAGAATGCGAAGCTGAGGCTGTTTCATGCCACCCCCCTCAGCAGGGCTCGCTGCAGGGGGATGCCTTCTCGAGGCCGTGGACCCCGGGCCTCTTCTACGCCTTTCCCTCATTTCTCTTGATCCACAAGGTGCTTCTCAAGGCGAGGAGGGACAAGGCGCAGGTGATTCTGGTAGCCCCAGACTGGCCCTGCCAGTTCTGGTATCCAGATCTCCTCAGTCTCAGCTCCAGGCTTCCGAGGCACCTTCCAGCCTGCCCGGACCTGATCTCAGTCAATCAGGGGAAGGTATTCCATCCGGACCTTCAGTCTCTGCACCTGACAGCCTGGTTCCTGAGTGGCTAGAGTTCCAGGCCTTGGGTCTTTCCGACAAGGTCCTCAAGGTGGTTGAGGCATCCCGTAAGGAGTCGACCAGGAAATGCTACGCCTTCAAATGGAAGAGATTCTCCATTTGGTGTCAGGGCAAGGGCCTGGACGCTTCCTCCTGTTCCTTGTTAAGCATTCTGGACTACCTGTGGTCCCTTTCTCAGCAAGGGCTTCGGTCGACGACCCTTAAGGTGCACCTGGCAGCCATCTCTGCCTACCGGGCGCGGGCCGGGAAGCAGTCGGTGGTGCAGGAGAATGTGATCGGGCGCTTTTTCAAAGGCCTTGATCACATATCCCCTCCGGTGCGAGAACCTCCACCTCCGTGGGATCTACTGCTGGTATTGGCTAAGCTCATGGGCAAGCCATTCAAACCGATGCACAGGTGTGATATCTCTCACATGTCGTGGAAGACCGCCTTCTTGGTGGCTGTCACGTCAGCCGGAAGGATGGGAGAGCTCCAGGTGCTTTCCATTGAGTCTCCTTATCTAGTCTTCCACAGGGACAAGGTTGTCCTGCGCACCCACCCGAAATTCCTTCTGAACGTGGTGTCGGAGTTTCACCTTAATCAGGTGTTGACTCTGCGGTGTTCTACCCCAGTCACACCTTGGAGGCCAAATATAGGCTCCATACTTTGGACCTAGAGAAGCTCGCTCACTACAAGGAGCGGATGGCTGAAGTTCGGGAGAGGTTCGCCAGCTGTTTGTCACATACGCTGAAGCTGCACCTGGAAGACCTGCAGCCAGGCAGACGATTGGCAGGTGGGTCACCTCCTGCATAGATCTCTGCTATAGGTTGGCGGGCATGGAGCCTCCCAGAGGGATAAGAGCTCATTCTACCCGCCATACTGCTGCATCGGTGGCTGCTTCCAGGGACGTCCCTATCCAGGAAATCTGCAGGGCTGCTACCTGAAAGTCAGCACACACCTTCATTGCCCACTACCACATCGACCTTGAGTCACGCCGGGATGCTGGTTTTTGGGCCTCGGTTCTCCAGTCTTTATTCCCTAAGTAGGTGTGTGACTTGCCTCCTCTCCGGAGAACTGCTAGGAGTCTGCTAGACAGTGTGGATGAACAACATATCCATGTCCCTAGAAATACAGGTTACTCACCTGTAACAGGAGTTCTAGGAATGGTATATGTTGTTCATCCTACGACTCTCAACCTCCCGGCTGACCCACAACCCTAGCTTCCAGCGGGCTAGATCTGGCGTCATGGGGCGGAGCGAGGTTTTACCACCGGGTGGGTGGGAGGAGCCAGCTTGAAGACCTTCCGGCAAGATTTAAAAGCGGCAAGGAACCTGCCAGACAGTGTGGATGAACAACATATACCATTCCTAGAACTCCTGTTACAGGTGAGTAACCTGTATTTCCCTCCCCTCAAATTCATCACTCATCCTACTACTACTCCATCAGCTCTGCCCTTAAAACTTCCCTTGCACCTAGCTGTTCCTGCTACAACCCCCCTAACCCCCAGCCCTGACAGGGTTTTAAATAATTGATTAGCAGTTTTTTCTTAGACAATACTAACTGCACAGAAAGTATTTATATAGGTTTTCTAGAAGTGTTATGTTAGTTAAACACAGTGAGGCAAGTGCTCTGCATTTTCACAATGTTTTAGAACTTTTATGAGCAAAACGCTAATCAATTTTTAGAGCTAAATAAAACCCTACCCCTCTCAGTACCCATGCAAATGCCCCTGTTGCAGCTCCACCCCCACCCACCTAAAAACCAGCATTCCTTCCCTTCCTCCAGTTCCTTCCCTTCAGGCCTTCCATTGTTCTCTTACTGTGATTTATCTATCATCCAGAGTTGTACCAAGGGCCAGTCCCTACCCTGTCCTTACACCATTAACCCAATTCTTCCCTCCACTTCTCCACATCCTGAAGGGCTGGGATCCCGGCGCCTCTTCTCTCTCACCTTCACTCTCTCTTCTGTCCTTCCAAAGCCTATTCCCCCTCACTGCTTACAACCTGCTTCCCTCTTATTGTACTCTACCTCTCACTGCCACAACCTGCTCCTTTCCTGTCGTGCTTGACTCCTGCCTTGTGCAGGCAGGGTCCTCCGCATACTGGAGGGGTCAGGCCCTAGCAGACCTTTCTTCTCCTACCTCTTCCTTCACCTCCTCGTTCCATCCCCTTCTGCCACCACCCCGCTTCTCTGCCTACTGACATATCTACCTCTCTCTCACCTTCCCTTCTCCCCCTTACGTAGTCCTAGCTATGACTGACCCCTAATCTCTGCTGCACTTGTAGTTAACTTGCACTTCTGTTATACCTTAGCCAACCTGTTCTGCCCGTGTTCACTCCTCACTAACTTCCCTAGATCAAACTACAACAATTCTATTCAGCCATTTTCTAGCTACACAGGTATTTGTCATTTAGTGTATGCCTAAATGTTATTTTGTGGTGTTGTATCTATCTAGTCCAAAAGCATTGGCGTATCTATCTAGTTCAGAACTGTTAACATCCTACTATTTCATTACTCCTGTACAGTCTGCTCAAATTATTTGAATGTAATCTACTGTAAATTTATATTGTGTACCAAATCTCTGTAAACTATCCTCATCTTCCCTTCCCCTACCCCCAGGTCGTTCGGAGACAAGCAAACCTGTTGCTCAGCGTGCTTCTCTGGTGAACCATTTCAATAAATAAACAATGTTCCCTCTGTCAACAAAACTGCTTTGTATATAAACCCCACTCCCAGACACACTAAGAAATTAGCTGTTACAGCTCAGTGGCACCCTCTTGGTCAAAAGTTACAAATAGAAAAAATCTTAGACTATCCAGAAGTTATTTATTTATTTAGATTTTGGTAACCGGGTAAGCCCACTGAGACCTGTGGTCCCTTTTTCAGGGGCGACCAGGATTAGTTACAGAGTACATAACTTGCAACTTTACACAGTAGTTTTAGAAAAATACATTGAAGATTCAGCGTGTTCATACATAGTAGAATAGTGTATGATGACATTAGATAAAGTGCATAACAGGAGTGTGATACACAGGAGCAACAGTAGAGCAGCTTTAGCAGAATGCTTGTTTAGACACAGGTACATAGATGGGTAGTAACATACATAAGTTTATAGTTTGTACATAGTCCACAATAGGGTACATCATTTGACACAGAGAACAGAGGATGCCACTAGGCTAATAGAAGTGTGGGGCAGTTTCAAGGCACCTTAGCAGTGCATGCAAGGGAGTTATAGGGGAAGCAGTAGAAGTATAGGTAAAGAAAGTCTTAAACAGTAAAGGTTATGAGCCAGGGCTACAATCCAATAGGACTGCTGCAGCTGCCCTCCCGTAGTGCTATTGCACACTTACCCTCAGGCACAGGTAGCAAATCAAATTTGTGCAAAAAGAAGGATCACCTTTATTTGGGATACGTTTATTTCTAATAGATCTTTATACCCAAGGGATGGCCTACATATTAATAAATTAGGCACAGAAGCTTTTGGAGTTAGCCTAAAAACAATTTTGGACAATGTAGATTTAAACTAAAAGAACATGAGAATTTTTTTCTCACAATGGACTTCAGTGAGAAAAAAATTCCCATGTTCTTTTAGTTTAAATCTAGATTGTCCAGAATTGTTTTTAGGCTAACTCAATGTTAAACATAAAGTAAGTTCCTCCAATTTAAAAATAGTGTTAAATGCATACCTACGAATGAGTTATTTACATTGATCTTGCATAACAGCCCAGACTTAATTGCTTTCACCGAGACCTGGTGGTCAAACAACGATGAATGAGGAAAGAACATAAATGGCTATGTCCACATTCTGTGTAGCAGGTCACATAAAAAGGAAGATGGAATTACCTTGTGCATGTAAATTCCAATTTCAAGGCCATCAGTATCTCTAGAAAAATCAAGACATCACACACTGAAACCTTGTGGGTTAGAATAACGGCTAACTCCACAGAATCTCCAATCATTGGTCTCTGCTACAGACCTCCAGATACTACAATCGATATTACAGTTGAAACTGTGTCTGAAACGCCGGCCCAGTGGCACAGAGGGCTAAAGCGCTGGACACCTTACCTCTCACCACGCCGGTGACCCGTGTTTGGGAACAAATGCAGGTTGCTGGGGGTCGGCCTGGAGGAGGGCTGGGAGTGGATAGAGTGGCCACCATGTAGCTCTTCTCTCCCGGATTGGGGAGGTAGACCTCTCTGTCTCTTGATTGCCACCGAGTGGAGGCTCACTGGCAGTGTCAGAGCATTGGAGGGGCTGGCATTAGGCCGGGTGGGAGAATCAGGGCTGTGCTCGGTGCCAGTGCGCATGTGCACCTCCACAGGCATGCACTGCTGTGAATGGCCAAGATCCTAGGGTCGTAAAAAGGGGAGAAATAAATGGGTGGAAAAGAACCCCCAGGATGACCCCCCCCACCCGCAGGCTCTGCACTGGTGACTGGGCATAAGTCCTGGGGCAGAGAACGCAGATGTAAGGTAAGTCCCAGGAGAGCTTGGGGGGGACAGTCAGATGGGGCAGCCGGAGGACAGGAGAAAGAAATAATAAAAAAAGAAAAGACATTGTGTTTGAAACTGAGTCTTCTTGGTGAAGTTATTTTCATCTATGGGACATTAACTGGTTCCCACATTTTGCCTCCTGTATAACAGGAAAACGTATTTTAACCTGTGAACAACTACATATGCATCATTATTATATCTCCGAACCCACAAGAGGTTCTGACATATTAGATATTGTTTTGGGAGCTGAAAATGTAAAGGTTAAAAAATTGTATAACCGGTCCACCGCTTGTTACCAGTGATCACAATATTGTTAAATCTGAAGTGGACGCACAACATTGCCATTATCAGGGAGTTACTGGGCTCTATAAGTACAAAAATCTAACTTAAGAAAAATAAATAACGAGTTACTGTATGAAAATCTAAACTGGCCAGAACTACCTGACAGTAAAGAAACTGAAAACCTGTGGCAGGCCAGCCCAGTGGTGCAGAGGCACCTAGCATCTCACCTCTCACACACTGGCGACCTGTGTTTGGAAGCGAGTTCGGGCTGCGTGGGAGGCCAGGGGGAGGTAAGGACTGAGCGGCCGCAAGGGAGCTCTCCTCCTGGATTGGAGAGGTAATTCCTTTCTCCCCTTTGACTGCTACTGGTGGAGGCTCTATGGTAGTGTCCAGGCTGAGGGGTAGGACTGGCGCTAGGCTGGGTGGGGAGAATCGGGGTTTTCGGGCCTTGGCGCATGTGCACCTCCATGTTACCATAACCTGGGGTATAAGGGAGAAAAGGAGGGAAAACATGGTGACTGGATGAAGACTGACCCCTTGTATACCCCTCCACAGAGTCCAGGCTACGCCGCAGTCTTGTGGCAGCAGATAGCAGCAGGTAAGCCCAGAGGAGCTGGGTGACAGTCAGTGTTGAGCGTGAGATTCATCAGATTCTTCCAGAGTCTATGACGTCAAATCCTGGGACGCTCAGCCAAAGGTAGGCTGGCTGATCTCGGTAGTCATCAAAGCGGCAACCATTCTGGTTCCAGGGCAGCTGCCATCAAGGAGCCCTCACCCGTAAGTTGGAGAACTTAATAAAGACATCATATGAAGCATTCAGAATGATCATGAAGGTGTCCCTGCCTTTGGAGTGTGGCTCACTTGACATCTCCTTCGATTTGCCCCCAGATTCCGAAGTATCCACTCCAACGTCTTTCCTGTCCTGGGGTGCTGCATCCTTAGCTGATGCATCTTATGATATCTCTTCAGGTCACAGCCAAGCAATCCCTGTACTCTGTGATGGTTAGACAGGCGCAATGGCTTCACCCTATGGCATCAGACACCTCTTTAAAAGCTTCCTTGTTCAACATTTGTTTATTGATTGAAGAGTTTCTTAGCAACATAGAATTTGATGGCAGATAAGGACCGCTTGGCCCACCTAGTCTGTCCATTTTCCTACCTAATGGATAAGCTGTAGATCCTAGTTGACCAACAGCCTACTTCCTCCTACCCCCCACTAGAATTGCCTTATGTCTGTCTCATGTATTCTTTAATTCCCCACTGTTTTTGACTCCCGACCTCCTCAGGAAGGCTGTTCCATGCGTCCACCACCCTCTGTGAAAAATACCTCCTCACATTACCTCTGAGCACGCCGCCCCCCCCAATCTTCAAATTGTGCCCCTTGTTCTTGCACATCTTTTCTGAAAGATGCTTCCTCTTGGACTTTGTTGATTCCCTTGAGGTACTTGAAAGTTTCTATCATGTCCCTCCTTTCCTCGAGGATATACATATTAAGCTCCTTTAGTCTCTCTTCTGATGTCTTCTGGTGCAGACCCTGCACCATTTGGTGCCCTCCTCTGGACAGCTTCCACCCTGTCTGTGTCTTTGTGGAGATAGGGTTTCCAGAGCTGCCTAGTACTCCAGATGGAGTCTCACCAACTGTCTGTACAGAGGATAACAACTTCCTGTTTTCTACTGGTGATGCCTCTCCCTATGCATTCCAGTATCCCCCCAGCCCTCCTTACTGCCTTCCCACATTGCTTGCCCACCTTTAG
Source organism: Neoceratodus forsteri (assembly GCA_016271365.2). NCBI lineage: Eukaryota > Metazoa > Chordata > Ceratodontiformes > Ceratodontidae > Neoceratodus > Neoceratodus forsteri. The sequence continues at coordinate 1,053,999,997 of CM028130.1, read as the reverse complement.
GTCATGTGATATAACTACCCCAGGTCCCTTTTCATTTTTCTTGTTGTCAGTATCTCACCGCCCATTGTGTACTCTTCCCCTGGGTTTTTGTTTCCCAGGTGCATTACTTTGCACTTCTTTGCGATGAATCTAAGCTGCCATACATTCCATTCCTCCAACCTTGCCTAGCCCCTTCTCATCCTTTCCACCCCACCTTGTGAATCAACCCTGTTGCAGATCTTTGTGTAGTCTGCAAAGAGACATATTTTTCCTTCCAATCCCTCTGCAATGTCACTTATAAAGACATTAAAAAGGGCCGGACCCAGTACTGAACCCTGCGGTACCCCTGTAGTAACTCCCCTTTCTCCACTGTGGACTCCGTTTACTATTACCCTTTGCATCCTTTTGTCCAGCCAGTGTTTTACCCAGGCTACCACCCTGGGACCCACTCCCAGGCTGGCTAATTTGTTTATTAATCTTTGTGGGGACTGTGTCAAATGCCTTGCTAACGTCTAGGAAAAGCACACTGAACAATTGAGTTGCTCATCTCCGGTCGTCATAGGGAAGAGGGTAAGGGAGTTACATAGGCAAGATATAATAGATAATGACAATGATGAATCAACACAAATATAGTACATAGACACAAGTGCAAGTCATATAAGTGCATTACAACAAGGTGAAGTGCATACAGTAGCATACATTAGTGAGTTGTAGACCGACAGTAACTACTTGGCAATTAAAGATTACAGAGATAACGATTTACAAAGCATAATAGGTGCTAACTTCAACATCAGGGTAGTAGAGTTGTGAGAAAGAGAAAACTAGGAGGTAAGCCACTAGGTACAAGAGTAATCACCTCTTTGGGGAGAGGCATTTGGGCGCACATAGGTGTCTCTGTGCCACATGCCCTTCCAGGTAGGCCTACTGTTCACTCCAGAATTGCAGGCCTACCCTTCAGTCCAGAATTGGAACCCCCTCATCAAGTATATGTCCAAATCAAAACTTGCGCTTGCCTCAAAACAAAAGCCTTTGGGTCGCTGGTGTTTTCATGATGATCGACAGTACTACCCAGGTAGGCAGAATTTCTCACAAGGAAGGTTACAAAGCTCCCCAACCAGGGCTCCTTTCAGTCCAGCAGAGGTGGGTGGAGCATAGGTGCCTGCAGAGACAACAGGGACTGCAAGGATGATCGGGCCCACCCCGAGTCTGCACCCCATCTCTGGGCAAGACTGTCGCCATTTGCAGACCACTGGGTGACTACTATAGACCCATGGGTTCTCGAGATTGTTTCAGGAAGCTATTCCATCCAATTTTGTCACTCCCCAACTCAACCATTCTTCCTTCAGTCTCCTGTGTCTCATGATCCAGTGAAGTAGCAAAGAATGCAGGACTCTGTATAGCACCTTCTGGACAATGGGAGTGTCTAACCACTCCCACCAGTACAAAAGGGAAGGCAGCATGCACATCATCTTTTTCATTGTCTGAAAACGGGATGATGGGGGGAGAGGAGAATTCAGAGCCGTCCTGGACCTGAAGCGCCTCAAAAGACACCTCAGTTCAACTTCCACCAAGATGGAAACCCTGCGTTCTTCTATGCTGGCTAGTCACCCTGGGGATGCTTCTGGCCTTTTGGATCTTGGATATGCACATCTGCATATCCCCATTCATCCATCTTAGCTGCAGTACCTGAGATTCTGCACCAAGGGCAGACACTACCAGTACATGGTCCTGCTTTTTGGTCTGACATTGGCTCTGCAAGTGTTCACGAAGATAATGTCTGTGCTAGTGGTACAGCTTGGAGAAAAGAGCCTTCATATTCATCCGTATCTAGATGACTGGCTTATCTGGGCATGCTGTCTTCAGGAGGTGCCATCAAGCGGTGGCAGTGGTCTGGACATGCTTCAAAACCACGGTTGGATAGTCAACCAGCATAAAAGCTCCCCATGAACATCCCAGCACCTGCAATTTATGGACACTGTTCAACACAGCAGCAGGCACTGTGGCCCTATCCCTAGACAAGGTTTGCATGCTAGCAAGAGTGTGTGGTTTGCATGCTAGCAAGAGTGTGTGAGCAGCTCAAGGAAATTTGGCAGAAACAGCTAGGGCATTCTACATGTGCTGGAACTTATGGCAACAAGCATCAGTGTGCTACAATCGCCAGACTGCACTCCCAACCACTCCAACTCCTACTGTGTTGCTCATGGAACCTTCAAGTGGGGTTACTCATAGACAAGATTCAGTTAACTCCAGAAGTATATTGTTGACTAGCCAGGGATGAGTTAACTACGTCACTTTTCGATAGTGCATATGTTGGTTTTTCTCTGGGTACACAGTGTTTGTGACTTTGGACAGAGGGGTGACTGAGACTTATGGGATAGGGGGCATGTCCTCATACACTCATACTTTTACATCTCTCCCAGCTCAGAGATGAAGACAGCCCATATGAACTCTGCCTGCCCATGGATGGAGCCTACACGCAGCTGGAATTACCAATAAGGAAATATAATTCCCCTTTCCTTTTCAATAAAAAGAACTGTACAGAATGCTGTCCATAAAAAGAAAACAATACAAAGCATATTTTTTACATAAACTTTTATTCAGAGAGGGATAAATACAGAAAATTGGGGGTATAGTTTCTTAAAATTGGAACATTACAAGCAGCTGCAAGTTCTCAGAAATTTCCTGTTCGGTGTGGAGCCAGGTTTGTTGTGGGGGGGCATTCAGTCAGTCATGGGCTCCCAATGGGCACTAAATAGTGAATAAAGATGGTGGTGGGGCACCACTACTCACACTGGGGCAGCCAGGAGGGGCAACCCCCTGGTAGCTCCGCTGCTGTCCTGTTCCCTTTAAAGATAACCAGCGGTAAAACTGAAAAACACATTTTTCATTATGTATTTCAGAAGTACCTTTGAATTATTTTAATGCTGATTTTTATAAAGTATGTAACACAAATGATTTATTTGTATGTATTTTTCACATACAATGAAGCTACAGCTATAAATAGAAAAAACTAAACATGAAAACGTTGGCCTGTCAGCTCAGCGCCAGTGCTGATGTTTGACACAGCAGCAGCCCAAGTTCGAGAATGAGCCTGGGTCCTCAAATGGGCGGCCAGAGGGAGGAGGGTTGAGCATCCCAACGGAGCTCTCCCCTGGGGAGGGAAGGCTACTTTGCCTCACTGTGTGACTGCCGACTGTAGTTGTACGGGTGGCATTGCAGCAGCAGACGAGGCTTTGGGGAGATGTTGACATACATTTGGGCAGAGCATGTGCTAGCATGCTTCTGCTGGGAGTTTGGTCCTTATCCTTACAGGGTGGGGATCCACAGCAGCCTAGGGAAACTAGGGGTAAATCCCTTTCCTGAGCTGTGTGACAGCTGAAACATGGCCTGAAGGTGGCATATCTGTCATGCCTGGCATATGAGCATAAAGACAACTTTAAAGCCAAAAACAGCATTCTGCTGTGTTACCAGTAGACTGCTGCATGTGACATCAATATCAACATGCATACAGCTGGTTATTTGTTGTAGTGATAGCGGCAGCTGCCCTCTACTGGTTATAGATCAGAATGCAGTTTCATGTTTTAATGCCTTTACCTTTATTATATATGCAAACAATATAAACAGCATTTTAAATTTAGAAACCAATTAAAAATAAATGTAAATGAAGGGGTAATTTGACAAAGAATGAAAAAAAGATGGCCGGCCCTCCAGCGCAGCGGTTGGATTTCCACTTGTGATGCCAACAACCCGGATTTGGGAACAGACCCGGGAGTCGGAGGGCCAGCTGGGGGGAGAAGGCTTGAGAATACCACAACTGCTCGCTTCCTCCAGGGAGGGAGAGGGGTTTGAGCCTCAGTGTTTGCTGGCCCCTGGCAGAGGCCGGCAGCACAGCAGTACATCGGGCTCCATTGTAGGAGGGAGCATGATGGACATCGGCTCTGGCCTTGACGTCATGTGGTACATCACGCCCCTAATGGAAAAATGGCCCCAACCTGGCCTCATGACTGCCACTCCTCCTCCCACCACACTGGTCCCCAGAGCACACCTCCTCCTCCTCTGTCTCCTGTGGATGCACCAGCCCTGTGGGCACCATATCCCCAAATTCTCCTTCCTCGCCCACGGGGAGGGGCCCTTCTGGTAGGGTTAGTGCTGGACCCCTGGGGTGTGGGGCACATGGAACCGTGACCGACGGTAGGAGAGGCAGCGGGGGTGAGATGGTGGGCACAGGGAGCTATGTGGCCCAAAGGGTGGCAGGCTGGGGCCTGGAGGGCATAATAAAAAGAAAAATGGTAAGACTTCATCAATTTTCATTGCTGGCTACGCTAGGTACTTCAATAAACCTTGCCTGAAATGGACTTCTGCATTCCACTAGGTAGGAGTCTTGGTGTACTGCTTACAATCTCAGTCTTGTTGATGCTGCATATTACAATAGTTCAGGCAACGGAGTTGACCTTTTCTGTGTACATGTTTATGTTTTTCAGCGAAGAAGACAAAAAAGCAAGTTTTTGTCAGCTACAGCCTTCCAAGTACAGACTCCCACTTGACACTCCTAGTAGAAAACAGAATCAAGAAGGAGATGGAGGCTTTCCCTGATAAATTCTAAAGGAAGCATCTTTTTAACTGTGCAAGAGACTGTATATTTTTTTTTTTTTTTTTTACTGAAATAAAAAAAATGGAGTTAATACATTGTTCTGTTATCTGATACTTAGGACAGGGATAGCTTCTGTGTACAGACTGACCAAAATGTTTTTATGGGGTGGTATGTTCCATCTGTAATTATAGAAATTGCATCCTTGCAAGATATCCAGGGCTCCATAGTTAGAACTGTGAAATGGCCCTATCCTGAGCACAAATTGGCACAAGGACCTAAATCTGTTAGGTTTGAACCAATTTAGAGCACAGTGGGAGTGTTTTAAATTTGTTTGAAAAAAAAAAATATATATATATATATATATATATATATATATATATATATATATATATATATATATATATATCCCCTAAAAGCACAGCCCTAATGGAGGTACTAACATGCAGTAAGCACAACCCCTTGCTGGCCAGACAGTTATGTGTCTGTGTACAACATAGGCTGTCATAGAGGAAAAGCATTTAGGGTGTACTTGCCCTAACTTGCTGTATTCAGAAGTCCCCATGCACATATGAAGAAGCCAGCAGAAGAAGGCCATTTGGTCTATCAAGTCTGCTCGTACTGCAGGGTCCATAGCTTGAGCTAATGTCCCTGCCCTCTGTACCCATGATTCTTACCTTCCCCCTATGCTTATCCCAGCTTCTCTTAAAGTTGCCCACTGTCTTCAATGAGATGATCTCTTCCTGCAGCGCATTCCAAGTGTCCACCACCCTCTCTGTGAAGAAGTGCTTCCTGACCTCACCCCTAAACCTCCCACCCTCCAGCTTAAGACTGTGCCCCCTCGTGTTATGGTTGCCACTCAGCTTAAAGTGACTCTCCTTATCAACCTTATTTCTTTCTTTCAAGTACTTGAAGGTCCCAATCATGTTCCCTCTCTCTCTCCTATCTTCCATGGAGTACATGTTCAGTTCCCTCAACCTCTCCTCGTATGCCTTACCCTGCTGACCGGCTATCATCTTTGTAGCCCTCCTCTGGACCTTCTTCAGCAGGTTAATGTCCTTTTTGAGGTGTGGGCACCAGTACCGAGCTCCATACTCTAGATACGGCCTTAACAGTGACCTGTACAAGGGCAATATAACCTCCTCTCTCCTGCAGCTGATCCCCTTAGATATGCATCCAAACATCTCGTTTGCCTTTGCTGCTGCTTTCTTGCACTGCGTGGAGTGTTTCAGGGCATTAGTGATCATCACTCCCAGGTCCTTCTCCTCCTCTGATGCAGATACTCAGACTCCACCCAGGTAGTATTCAGTCCTGGGATTCTTGGCTCCGGTATGCATAACTTCACATTTCTTGACATTGAAGCCAATCTGCCAGATCTTGGACCACCTCCCTAGCTTTTCCAGATCTTCCTGTAGGTCCTGTATCCCTTCAGCTGTGTCCACTCTCCCACAGAGCTTGGTGTCATCCACGAATAGGCACATGTTGCCCTTAATGCCATCCCCAATGTCATTGATGAAGGCATTGAACAACACCGGCCCCAGCACCGAGCCCTGTGGGACCCCACTTGTTAACTCTCTGGTGCCAGATAATTCATCCCCCCCTCCCCCCACAACCACCCTCTGGGTTTTGTCCCTCAGCCAGTTTTCCACCCATCTGGCCATCTTTTCCCCAACCCCAAGATCCACCAACTTCCTGTTCAACCTTTTGTGAGGCACAGAGTCAAAGGCCTTGCTGAAATCAAGATAGAGGATGTCTACCGTCTTAGTGACATAGTCAAAGAAATCAATCAGATTTGTTTGACACGATCACCCTCCCATGAACCCATGCTGCTGCTCATCCTGGAGACCATGCTCCTCTAGACATTTCACCAACCTTTCTATTAGTATGGTCTCCATGAGTTTGCCCATAATGGAGGTCAGACTGACTGATCTGTAATTCCCTGGGTCATCCTTGAGATCCCTTTTGTGGAGGGGCACTACATGTGCTGTTCTCCAGTCTTGTGGTACCACGCCTGACTCTAGTGAACTATTAAATAGGTTTGCCAGTGGCCCTGCCAGCTCCTCAGCCAGTTCCTTTAGTACCCTTGGATGTACTGTGTCCGGGCCTTCAGTGCCAGCAGCCCCTCCCTCATTCTATCCTCCTCTATCACTACATGTGTGTCCCCCCCCCCCCGCTCCTCTCTTCCCCCCTGAAGGCACTGGTCAATCCTTCTCCCTGGTGAAGACAGAACAGAAGTATTCATTTAGTATCTCTGCTTTTCCCCATTATCCTCCACCTCACCCCTTTCTTAAGCCTAACAATCCCTTCCTTCTTGTCCCTTTTCTTAGTTTTAAGTGAAAGAAAGCCTTCTCTTCTTTCTTAATTCCTTCAGCTATCTGCAGCTCCTTCTGTTCCTTTGTTTGCTGAACTTCCTTACTTGCCTCACTAGCCAACCTTAGGTAGTTTTCCCTATCCACTTCTCTCTTGGTCTTCCTGAATTTTCTATAGGCCAACCTATTTTTCCTTACTGCCTTGGCAACCCCAGAACTGAACCAGCTGGGCGCTTTGGCCCTTATGTTCTTCCCCCTGAGTCTAACGCACTCATCTGTGGTAACCAGTATTCCTTCCTTAATGATGGATCACCTTTGGTCCACCCCCATATCTGCTCTGATGCCCGCCAAATGGCTCCTTAGCACTTCACCCATTTTTCTGAAGTCCACCCTTCTGAAATCCAAGATTTTGGTCTTAGTCGGGATGCTTTCCCTACCCTTATCCAACTGGAACCAGACTGAGCAACGGTCACTTCCACCCAGTGGCTCCCTGACCATTATTTCCTGTACATGTTCCCCATTTGTGAGCACCAGATCAAGAATTGCCTCAGCTTTTGTTGGTTCATTGACGCCCTGAGTCAGGGATCCACTCTGCAGTCCTTCCAGGATCACCTGACTCTTAGCACATCTGGATGGTATGCTCCAGTCCACCTTAGACGGGTTGAAGTCCCCCACAATTACCACCTCTCCTTTCCCCACAGCTTCCAATATTTGTGAGATCAGTTCCCTGTTCCTCTCCTCATCTTGACTGGGTGGTCTGTAAACCACTCCCTCTTTTGGCCCTTAACTGAACCCATAATGCCTCCACCTCCCTTTCCTCCAACTCCTCCCTCATGCAAATCATTCCCTCCAAGATATAAGATGCTACGAGGTCATTTGCATCCCATTATGACTTTATTAGCAAATGAGGTGTGAGCAGTTCTGTTTAGATTACATGGAGGAATGTCCCTTCTGTAGTGTGTGGTCTTGCACCCCCCCTCCCCCAGCCTGATCTAGGTGCCAGCATGTAAAAACACATTTCTAGCAGTCTAGTGGGCAGCCCACCCTGACCTTACTCAGGGAAGGGCATTGGCAGCAAATCGTGATCTATATCTCAACCCAGAGAATGAGGCAGACTGATAACGCCTCAGAAAGATAAAACTTGGTTTTATTTCCGCTGCCCTTCTTGGGTAACTCTTGCCTCAGTGCTTTTGTGCTAAGGTTCTTTGTCTTTTTTAGACTGCATTCATATTTTGAGCCCACCATGACTGTAACCCATAAGACCATGATAGAGCTTATAAAATGGGTTCTGAAGATATTTTCTTCTGAATTATCCAAACAGGTCACTTGATCATTGATTAATCCCTGATATACCCATGGTTGCATGTTCACAGGGCTTTATTTAACTATTTCTTTAGGTAAACCACTAACATAACATTGCCTATGTTATAAGAGGATTAACCCACTCTGGGGTATGGGTTTACTGAACATTAATCCATGCCTGGGTGATTAAAGTCACTCTTCTTCATCTCGTTCTCCACCCCCAGCATGGATTAATGCTCAGTAAACCCATACCCTGTTGTGGGTTAATCACTCCTTGTTCTCCACTCCTGTTAGTTGGGATACAGGTAACTGCACACCGATGAGTCCTGAGAAGGACGACGCACGTGTCTGTCTTCGGTTCTCAGCCTTTGCAGATTGTGTGAGAGGCCATTCGGCACCATACATTCTTGCTTAAAGCAGAACAAGTCTAAATTATTTTATTATGACTGACCCATATTTCCCATGATGCTTTGCACTATCAGGGTATGAGTGATTTTGTTTTCTTGTTACCCTTGTTGGCAGTCTCATATAAGGGACACTGACTGAATGGCCATGGAGTATGACTACTCTTTCAAGTGGTCCATGACCAGACTGAATCATATTGTCGATTACTCTGTACAGAAGCTTCCATTGTGATCACTGAGCTGTACCAATCATGTGGATGAAAAGTGGGCTTTAATCTCCAGTGGTGTCAGTACAGCACTTGTTGCAACCACTAAATTCACTTAAAATTAATTAATAAAATGTTTCTAGCTGGCATATCATGCTACCATCGAGAGACTACAGTTTGGGGTGGTCCCTGGAATCTTATGCTGAGATTGGGCTTGTCACGGAGCTGAGACTCTCCTCTCTTGTGTATGAAAAGCATAGATTGCTTGGCATTAGCATTGCCAGTGAAGACTGACACTCTTGGCCATAGCAGAGGTGCAGATGTTGAGACCTTGATCATCATAAAGAAGTTAGAATATTGTGGGCATAGAGAAAAATAAGAACTTAAATTTAAAAATAAAATGTTCTTTGCTCAGCTGGGAAATGCACAGGTCTTTGCTAATGCTGGTGCATGGCACAGGGATGTGGCACTCAGCCGATGGGTCTGTGAATGACACAGTGCCAGTCAGAGGGACACGGTGCTAATATAATTGATGTCAACCCACTGATCCCTCAGTCTAATGCCTGCTTTTGGGCAAGTGTCCATGGTGCTCCACATGGATTGTGCCCCTGGCTACTGACCTAGGATCAATTCATATCTGCACTGACTGTGCCACTGCAGTGTGAGAATACTATACTATAGATATGTGTTCCCGCACTTAGATTTAAACTAAAGGGCTTTAAGTACAAGGAAATAACATGTACAAATACTAGGCAGGGGTTGGCACACCCAGGTCAGATGAGAGTTGGCCAACCTGGCAAGACTTAGTCATTTTTCAGGTCAGAAGGGCTAGTACAGTAAACCAGATGGGAGAACGGACACGTCAATACCAGAAGAGATACAACAGCAGGCTGCACCAGGCAAACCACCAGCAGCCACAGGAACACAGTGGGAGGCTGAGTACACAAATGTGAGAATCGTGAATAAAATGGCAGTGAATTAGAAGCCACAACAGTGGTTGGATGTAATTACTATCACCAAGACATTGTGGGCAGAAAATATTGAAGTGGATACCAATCCTTCGAGTTATAAGCTGATCAGGTTACAACCGGTTGTAGGCAGTATCTGTAGTGCAGGGAGCTGGGGTATGTTCGGAGCTTGTTTACCCTGAAACATATAATAAAGTGTAAAAATCACTCGGAGGGGATCTTTGGAGAGGATGTAGCTGTTGAGCATAGCAGTTAGTCAGCATGAAAACACATTGAATACCAGTGTATTTAAAGTGCAGTTCCCAGTGCATTCAGATAGCAAATACGTTTGACTTGTAGGTCTCATCAGAGAAGGTGCCTTGTGCCGAAGTACACATCAGATTTCGTAATGTCATATCTAACGAGGAAGATCACTGCTCTATATCCTGAGTCTTCTGTTAGTGCTTTTCACTCTTTGTTATGATACGAGCTGATCAAGAAGGACCACAGAGAGAGAATATGTGGGTTGCCCTATCATTCCCATCAGGTGCTCTCACAGAAAGTACCTCAGGTTCAAACTGCCTTCAGGCCATTACCAGTTCAGAGCAATGCCCTTCGGTTTTACATCAGCTCCAAGGGTATTCACAAAATGCCTAGCAGTAGTAGTGGCCTTTCTAAGGAGAAAAAAAATCTTTGTCCATACCTGGACTGGCTCATAGTGGGTCAGTCTCCAGACTAAGACAAGTCAGATTTACAAGTGACCCAGCAAGTTCTCACTTCTGTAGGATTCCTCCTCAGTCTTCCCAAGTCAGTTCTCGAGCCAGTACAACTCTTGAACCTTCATAGAGGTAGAATTGGATATGATCAAAGCAAGAGCATTTCTCCCCTTGGCAAGGGTAAGGGCCATTATAGAGCTGGCCTCCTCTTTCCACCTGCTGGTGTCTCAACCAGCAAGGCATTTTCTTCAGCTTCTGGGCCATATGGCAGCCTCCACTGCAGTGGTCCAAGGGCCAGATTTCAGATGAGGACATCCAATTTCATTTGAGGCCGTTTGGTATCAGAAGAAGATCATCTAACCAAACTTATTCCAGTGACTCAGACCCTGATCCAGGCTCTCCAGTGGTGGCAAGATCAGGACAACCTCAGGCAAGGAGTCTCATTCATCACTCAATCTCACTCTGTGGTTCTTACCACGGATGCATCTCTCCTGGGGTGGGAGCTCACCTGGGAGCTCTCACAACTCAGGGAGTGTGGTCCACTCAGGAGTCTCTTCTCCACATCAATCTTGTGGAGCTCAGGACAGTGTACCTGGCTCTGCAGGCCTTCTTGGAAACCAGGTGGTTCAGGTCAGGACAGACACCACCACCACCACCATGTGGTACATCAACAAGCAGGGAGGCACTCAGTCTACGGCCTTGTGTACGGAAGCCATGAAATTATGGTCTCTGGCTTATTCTCTACAGACCTCTCTGGTAGCAGTCCACCTTCCAGGGAAGGACAATGTGCTAGCAGATGCATTGAGCAGGATTTCCCAGGGACATCACGAATGATCCCTGGACTCCCTAGTGTTAAAAGTTTATTTTCAAGGTGGGGCACTCCAGAGACAGATCTCTTTGCAGCCCCAGACAATCACCAGCTTCCTCTCTTCTGTTGCAGACCCCCAGTCCTGGGTTCAGTCCCTCTGGATGCTCTGATTCTGGATTGGGAAGGGAAATTTCTGTATGCCTTTCCTCTTCTGTTCAAGGTCCTGGTCAAGATAAGGTCACAATCTTGCAGTGTGATCCGGATTGCTCCAGATTGGGCCAGACAGCCTTGATATCCTGTGTTGCTATCCCTAGCAGTCCATCTTCCCCTATCTCTTCCCAGGAATCACATCCTGTTAACCTGTTCCCAGAGGAGGATTTAGTATCCCATCCTTCGGTCTCTCAATCTCAAGGCTCTTGAAGAGTTAGAGTATGCAAATTTGCAGCTGTCTCGAGGGGGTTCTGGACATTCTCAAAGCTTCTTGAAAGCCTGCCACCAGAAAAAACTTGTAACTCCAAGTGGAAGAGATTCAGCATTTGGTGTTCCAAGAAACACACATCCCCAGATACTGCTGATTTTTCTACATTCCTGGACTACATGGTTCATCTTAATGGCCTAGGCCTCAGACCAGCTACCCTCAAAGTACATTTATCAGCTGTGTCTGCTTTTCTGTCAGTGGAAAGCCCTCTGCACTGGCATCTCATCCTGTTTTCTGTACATTTTCAAGGGATTGCTTCATACTAATCCCCATTAGGGATCCTACTCCTGCTTGGGACCTTAATGTTTGCATTGCTTAGCTTATGCAACCCCTCTTTGAGCCTTTGTTTTCAGCAGAGCTTAAGTACTTGACTTGAGAAAGTGTGTTCCTGGTATGTACCTCTGCCAGGCGTATCAGTGATTGCAAGCTCTGTCAGTGGAGCCTGATTTTTATCTGTGGATTGTCTCTTGTATACAATTCTGCTATGAAAAGCTAGGCAAAGTACCCCCTCAGGCCAGAGGGCTCATTCGACTAGAGGTACAGCTGCTTCTCTGGCTGCTGCTGCCAGAGATATACCTTGTTAGAGATGTGCATAACAGTGACAAAGGACAAATGGCAAGTACTGTTGGTGATGCTAGGAAAGGAGGGCAGGATTGGGGGAAGGTGGAAGGTGGTTACCCTTAATGCTAGGAGCCTTGGGAGGAAAACTGCAGAGTTACAGGTTCTCATGGCAGAGGGAGAGGTGGACATTGCAGTCATCACGAAACATGGGCCACCCAATACAATGACTGGGACCTGTCTGTACCAGGGTACAGATTATTCGTGAGGGACAGAGTGATTGGGAAAGGAGGGGTGGCACTATATGAAGGAAGGACTGAAGTGTGTAAGGGAGGAAGGGAGGAGGGTAGTACAGAGTCACTTTGGATGCAAATCCAGGATTCCAAGAATAGATTCTTAGAATGGGAGTGGTGTACAGGCCACCCTCTCAGACGGAGGAGTTGGACAGGGAACTAGCGGAACAGATCAGGAGGACCTACGAGAAGGGTAGTGTGGTGATTGTGGGACTTCAACATGCCAGGAGTGGACTGGAACCCCAACAACCAGGAACAGAGGGAGCAGGTACTGCTGGATGCCTTACAGGACAGCTTCCCTGCTGCAAATGGTCAGTGAACCAACCAGGTTAGGAAATACCCTTGACCTTGTGCTGGCAAATGGGGACTTTGTGAGAGAACTTACAGTGGAGGAACGCTGTCGGGAGTGACCACCGCTCAGTATGGCTCACATTGGATATGAGCAAGGAAGGAGTGGAATCTGGCACAATAGTGCTGGACTTCAGGAGGGCTGACTTGGGAGGATGGAAGTGGTAAAGGGTACCTGGCCAGAATTCAATCTAGTATGGACACTAACCAGAGGTGGGGAGCTCATAAAGCTGGGGATAGTGGAGCAACCAAACCTGCTGCAAAGCCCAGAGCAAGAAGGCTAGGGCTAAGAAACCGATCTGGTTGAGCAAGAGGTCATGGAAAGGTAAGGAGGAAAAGAGCTGCCTTTAGGAAGTACAAGAAGACAGGGAGGAGTACTTGACAGAATCGTAGGAGGTGACAAGGGCAGTAAGGGGAGCCAAAGCATCTACGGAACTCAGACTGGCACAAGGCATTAAGAAGGGGGAGAAGGACTTCTTTAAGTACATCAGGGAGAAAAGGAGCTGTAAGGACCACATAGTAAGGATTAGGAAGGAGAGGGGTTGGGTGGAAGCAAGGTGCGATAAGGCGGAAGCACTAAATGAGTACTTTTGCTCAGTATTTACTAAAGAGAAGAGGGGGGTGACACCCAAGGTGGGAGAAATGGCAGAAGCAGGGGGAAGTGGTGACAGATGGGGAAATCATGGAGAGCAGAGTTCGAGAGGGTTTGAAGGCACTGAGGGTGGACAAGGTACCAGGCCCAGATGGCATCCACCCCAGGGTACTGAAGGAGCTGGCAGAGGTCCTTGCAGGATCTTTGGCAGACCTATTTAATGCCTCACTACATTCGGGGTGTGTACCTCAGGACTGGAGGATGGCTCATGTGGTGCCCCTCCACAAGAGTGGCCCCAAGGATGAACCGGGAAACTACAGACCAGTGAGCCTCACATCCATCTGGGTAAGCTAATGGAGACTATCCTGAAGGAGAGGCTGGTGGCCCTCCAGAGACCAAAGGACTACAGGACAGCAGGCGGCATGGCTTCTACATGGCAGATCCTGCCAAACCAACCTGGTCGAGTTCTATGACTGGGTAACTAGGCAACTGGACAGGGGCCATGCAGTGGATGTCCTGTATCTGGACTTCAGTAAGGCATTCGACTCAGTGCCACATGGAAGGCTAGGAAGGAAGTTAGTAGGCACAGGGGTGGGTGCAAAGCTGGTGAGATGGGTAGGAAACTGGCTGCAGGGAAGGCAACAGAGGGTGGTGGTGGGTGGGGAGCTCTCACACCCAAGGGCAGTGACAAGCGGTGTTCCACAGGGCTCAGTGTTGGGACCAGTGTTGTTTGGGATATTCATTGCAGACACATCATGGGACATCAAGAGCAAGATCAGTCTGTTTGCTGATGATGATACCAAGGTAGGCGCGGTGGTGGATGACCTAGGGGGATGGCAGGGGTTGCAGGATGATCTGGCAAAGCTTGAAACCTGGTCAGACACCTGGCAACTGGGCTTTAATGCCAAAAAGTGCAAGGTGCTGCATTTTGGGATGAAGAACCCAAGGAGGGGTTACCAGCTAGGGGGAGTGCAGCTAGCCCAGACAGAGGAGGAGAAGGATCTGGGTGTGCTCATTACAGGGTCAATGAACAACTCGGCACAATGTAGGAAGGCAGCTGCTCAAGAGAGGTGGCTGTGAAAGTCAGGAAGAAAAATATAGCATTCCGGAAGTATAAGGAAACACAGAAGGAGCAGGACAGAGAGCTGTACCAGTTAAGGCAGAAAGAAGCAGGGAGGGAAGTCAGAATAGCAAAGGCCCAAACTGAGGAAAAGATAGCCAACTCAGTTAAGAAGGGAGATAAAACCTTTTATAGGTACATCAGCGAGCGTAGAAAGACAAAGGGAGGGATAGTGAGGCTGAATAGAATGAACAGTGGGTGGGCAGAGGGAGACAGTGAAAAAGCAGGAATACTGAGCGAATATTTCTGCTCAGTATTCACTAAAGAGGAGGGGAAGTGCCTAATCCAATTAACAGAAGCACTCTTGATAGGGGGTCCATCCCAGTCCTTTCACAGAAGAAAGGGTTCTGCAAGAACTCCTAAAACTGAAGGTGGACAAAGCAATGGGTCCTGATGGAATTCACCCCAGAATTCTAAAAGAATTAAGGAAGGAACTAGTGAAACCACTGGCTACTCTTTTAATAAATCATGGGAGGATGGTGTGGTACCGAGACTGGAGGAAGGCGGATGTGATTCCCTTCACAAAATGGGACCAAGACAGAGGCAGGAAACTACAGACCTGTCAGTCTGACCTCTGTGGTAGGGAAAGTGATGGAGTCACTTCTGAAGGAAAGAATAGTTGAGTACCTAGAGGTCAGTGGAGCACAGGATCCAAGGCAGCATGGGTTCCAGCGGGAAGGTCATGTCAGATGAATCTAATTGATTTCTTTGACTGGGTGACCAAAGTAGTAGACCAGGGAGGGCTGTGGACATGGCCTACCTAGACTTTAGCAAGGCATTTGACACAGTCCCACAAAAAGATTGATAGTCAAATTAACCAGCCTGGGAGTGGGTCCCAGGGTGGTATCTATAAAACATTGGCTGGACAACAGGACACAGAAGGTAATTGTAAATGGAGTCCACTCTGAAGAAAGGCGGTTACTAGTGGGGTACCCGCGAGGTTCAGTATTGGGTCCAGTCCTTTTAATGTCTTCATCAGTGACATTGCAGAGGGACTGGAAGGAAAAGTATGCCTTTTGCAGATGACACAAAGATCTGCAACAGGGTTGATACACAAGGACGTGGAAAGGATGAAAAGGGACTTAGCAAGGTTGGAGGAATGGTCAGACGTATGGCAGCTAGGATTCAATGCAAAAAGTGCAAAATAATGCACCTGGGAAACAAGAACCCAGGGAAGAATACACAATGGGTGGGAGCTAGTAACAACAACAAAACAGGAAGGGGACCTGGGGTAATCATATCAGATGACCTTAAGGTTAGCAAGCAATGTGAGAAGGCAGTAGGGAGGGCCGGGGTATACTGGGATGTATAGGAGAGGCATCAGCAGCAGAAAACAGGAAGTTGTTATCCTTCTGTACAGACAGTTGGTGAGACCCCATCTGGAATACTGTGTCCAGTTCTGGAGACCCCATCTCCGCAAGGACATAGACAGGATAGAGGCAGTCCAGAGGAGGGCAACTAAAATGGTGCAGGGTCTGCAAGAGAAGCTGTGTGAGGAGAGACTAAAGGAGCTTAATATGTATACCCTTGAGGAAAGAAGGGAGAGGGGGGACATGATAGAAACTTTCAAGTACCTCAAGGGAATCAACAAAGTCCAAGAGGGTAGCATCTTTCAGAAAAAGAGACTTGCAAGAACAAGGGGACACAATTTAAAAGATAGAAGGAGGCGGTTCAGGGCAATGTGAGGAAGTATTATTTCACAGAGAGGGTAGTGGATGCATGGAACAGCCTTCCTGAGGAAGTTGGGTCTAAAACTGTGGGAGAATTCAAGAATGCATGGGACAGACATAAGGCAATTCTTGTGGGGGGCAGGAAGATAAAGGCTGTTGGTTAACTAGGATCTGCGGCCTATCCTGTAGGTAGGGAAATGGGCAGACTAGATGGGCCTAGCAGTCCTTATCTGCCGTCAAAGTCTATGTTTCTATGTTTAAGGCCAACAAAATGCTGGGTTGTATTGCAAGGAGTATATCCTCGAGGAGGGAGTAGGTGATTCTGCCACTGTATAGGTCATTAGTTAGACCACACCTGGAGTACTGTGTGCAGTACTGGCGTCCATATCTGAAGAGGGACATTAAGTTACTGGAGGGGGTGTAGCGCAGAGTGAGAAAGATGATCAAGGGGCTGGGGGACTCATCATACGAGAGGAGGTTGAAGGAGTTGAACATGTACTCACTGGAGGAGAGGAGAGACAGGGGTGACATGATTGAAACCTTTAAATACATGAAAGGAATAAACAAGACGGTACAGAGGGGCTGTTCAAAGTAAGGGAGGGGAGGGCCACTAGGGGCCATGATATGAGACTGGAGCGAGGAAGGTTCAGGAGGGAGATGAGGAGACACTTTTTTACAGAGAGGGTGGTGGCTGGGTGGAATGCGTTACCTGCTGAAGTGGTATGCAGTAGAACAGTGGACTGCTTGAAACGAGGATGGGACAGGACAAGGGGGAGGGTTAATGAAGGGGAAGGTGGAAGGGAGGGGCAGCTGCAGAATAAGGGGTGCTAGCTGCACATTCGAGCAGACTTGATAGACCTCTAGGCCTTTATCTGCTGGCAAATTTCGCATGTTCGTATGCAAAGCAGTCACCTGGAAAACAGTCCATACATTCACCAAGCATTAGTCTCTGGATATCCAGGCTAGGAGTGATGCTCTGGTACAGCAGTACTGCAGAGCCTATTCCCAAAATAGGTTTGATTCCCTCCTCCATGGAAGTACTGCTTGGTAGTCTGCATAATGTCACAATACAGCAAGACTTCATGTTGTTTGAAGAAAAAATTACTCACCTTAGTAATTGTATTTCTAGGGACATGGATATGTTGTTCATCCACACTCATTGGCAGTATCCTTGCCGCTTTAAATCTTGCCGGAAGGTCTTCAAGCTTGCTCCTCCCACCCACCCGGGTGGTATAACTCTCGGCTCCGCCCCATGACGCCAGATCTTCCTTACCGCTTGGAAGCTCAGGTTCCCTCCTTAACGCTCTGCGTTTGTGACTGGTTCCTATTTCTCCGTTTGCGGATTTAAAAATAATATTTTGCAAAAAGACTTCAGTCTTCGATCCCTCGCGGCTGCGATGGACAAATCGACTCCCGGATTTCGGAGATGCCCATGCGGGCAGAAGATGTCTCGGACGGATCCACACTCCACGTGTGTCTACTGCTTAGGCCTTGAGCACGACCCGCAGGCTTGCGACCTGTGCTCATCTTTCTCGGCCTACGTCCTCGAAGACCGTGCTGCCCGATTGCAACTGGGCCGTCCCGAGAAGCGTTTCCCTCCGGTGAAGTCCAAGGAGGCCCGGTTGGCGGTGTCCGCGGCGGCGGGCTCGGCGGATCAGCTCGAGCGGATGGTCGCCCTCGAAGAGGAGGCGGCGCGGGCCGTATCTTCCTCGGCCGCGGCATTTATCCCGCTCTCTCTGGGTTCTTCCTACACGGCTTCCTTTAAGGAGCTTTGTCTGTCCCTCTCCACTAAAGGAGAAGGGCCTGCGTCTGCTGGACCTTTTCTCGGTCCAAAAAGAGGGACAAGGGTAAGTCCCTCCGTCGGCGGCGCTCCTGGGAGCGGGAAAGGTCCCTCTCCCGGGCCGTCGACCGTCGGCTTCGGTCGACCGCTCGGCTTCGGCCACTGGCCTCACGGTGTCCCCGTCAGGTCAGTTGACCGAGACTCCCACTGATGAAGTCGAGATTTTTCTCGACCCATTGGACGGGCTGTCGCCTTTAGCAGCCGAGATTCCCCTCTCCCCGGTTCCCCCGGGAGGAGTTGAGGATCCCGTGGGCTCGCCTGTGCCTCCGGTTCCGGAGCCCTCGGATGGACCTTCCGAGCGAAGGGTAGCGGTTCCGGCCGACACCTCCTGCACCCGACCGGAAATTCCGGGACTCTCGGTCTCGGTCTCGGACCTCTTGCTGACCAGCCGTTCCCCCGTCATAGGCGGTCTCGTCTCGGCATCGCTGCAAGCGTATCGCCGCTGCCCTCGCCTCCTCCTCGGATGAGGGAGCCGCGAAATTACGCCGACGGTACGAGGACCTTATGTTGCAACAGCTCCTCCTGGCCGGGAATAAGCCGACTCCGGCGCCTTTCCCCGCCATTAAGTGGCTGTCACCGAACGGCCGACACAACCCTCGACTTGTCCGAGAGCCTACACCAGGCGGTTGTTCGGCAAACCAGCTGCTCCACGCATTCGGTGGAACCTCCGCCTCACAGCCACCACTGGGGCTCCGACCAAGATTCTCGGTCGGCTAAGGGTTTACCCCATCGGCTGTCAGTTACCCTCACTCCCGACCGACCTCGGCAGGTGAAGGGTGGCTCAGGCCAGAGGCAGCTCTTTGAGGACTCTTCCGAGTCCGAAGACGATTCCTCCTTCTTCTCCAAGCGACTGGACTTGGAGTCTTCAGGAGGTCAGCCAATGGACGATAGCCCGTCGTCCTTCCTAGGACTGCTTCGGCTCATCTCGGAGTCTACCGGGATGGAGCTCGAACCGGTTTCCAAACGGGCCAGGTATCCCCTCACGGAGATTCTGGACCGAGGGGATTCTCCGACGGAGGCCTTTCCGGTGGCCGAGGCCATAGTGGGTCCGGCACTGGAACTTTGGCAGCGCCTGCTTCCTGCCCTGCGCCTGCCAGGATGGCCAGGAAGTATCACGGTCCCGGTTCCTTGTCCGGTTTTGAACACCCTCTCTGCTGAGGGGTTGGTTACCAGACAGCGTTTTCGGTAGCGCGCGCAAGGATGTGACAAACCTCCTGACAAGGGTCCAAGAATGGACTATGTCGGGCAAAAGTCTACGCTGCGTCCTCTCTCGGCCTTCGTCAGGCCAGTTCGGCCGTCCTCATGGCACATTTTTCTCATGCCCTGTTGGGCTCCCTGGATGAGGTCATCCCTCATCTTCCCGCCGATCTGCAGACTACGGTTAAGCAGGTGCGGGACCAGGGCAGGGCAGTGGCCAAACAGCAGCTCCAGACTGCTTTGGATGTAGGGGACTCATGTGCCAGATCGGTGGCGGCGCGAGTGGCTATGCGTCCAGGGGCTTGGCTGAGGATATCCACCTTTACTGGATACCCAGACAAGTTGGCGGATGTTCCTTTTGGGGACTGACCTCTTGGCCCTGGGTGGAAGGTCACCTGCAGAGGATCGAGAAGTCCAATGCCACCTTGGACTCGGTCTCTTCGCTCAGAAGGACAAAAGGCATAAACCACAACCTAAGCCTTTAGGTCCTTCCTGACCCTTGGCGCCCGCCCAGCAACGTCAGGGCCAGCAGGCTCGGCCTTGGCATCCCAAACCCAAGCCGCGGCTTCCTCTAACAGGAGGCAGGGAGGAAGGGCCCAGGAGGTCCCTCGGCCGGTCCCTCCTCCAGCCTGCCCAGTGACGGGCTGAGGGTGTCGCCCCATCCCGTCTGCCCACCTAGGTCCCCGTGGGGCGGCTCGGCACTTCCGTTCCGCTTGGTCCGCTGTTACCACCGGACAGGTGGGTCTTGGAGGTGGTGGGAAGAGGCCTGCCTCTGAATTGAGCAGGCACCACCCTTCAGCCGTCGGGGGCTTCGGGATCCCCAGCTCACTGGCGGCGTCGACCGACATCACTCTCCTCCTCCAGAAGGAGGTGGTAAGAGAGGTGGTGGACCTCCTTCAGACCCAGGGTTTGTGTCCAGGTACTTCCTGGTTCCGAAACGGACGGGGGGCTGGCGCCCCATTCTCGACCTACACGACCTAAACAAGTTCCTAAGGTCTCGAACCTTCAGGATGGTCACTCTGGCTCAGATTATACCATCCTTGGAACGCGGCGTGTGGTTCTGCTCTCTGGACTTGCAGGACAGCGTTTTTCACGTCCTATCCGTCCGTCTCACCAGAGATTCCTTCGCTTCCGAGCGGAAGGATCCCTCTTCGAGTTCCAAGCCATGCCCTTCGGCTTGTCTCCAGCTCCCAGGGTCTTCACCAAATGCATGGCAGTGGTGACAGCATTCCTGCGGCGCCGAGGGGTCCGGGTGTACCCTTACCTGGACGACTGGCTGATAGCAGCTCCTCCAGGAAGGAGGCGGAGTGGTCCAGAGATCTGGCCCTCCAGGTCTGCTCTCAACTGGGCCTCCTTATCAACGAGGCCAAGTCGGAACTCGAGCCGAAGCAGGTGATTTTATTCATCGGGGCGCAGCTCGACTCTCTTCGAGCCAGAGCGCGGCTCCCGGCGGACAGGGCCGAGGTTCTTTCCTCCTTTGCCCGATCATTTCTGGTTGGGCAATTGCGCCCTGCCCGGGACTTCCTGCGCCTCCTGGGTCTCATGGCGGCCTGTACCAGCGTGGTCCGTTGGGCCCGCTGGAACATGCGTCCCCTTCAGTGGGGACTGGCCAGCCAGTGGTCACAACGCTGCGATCCTTGGACCAGCTTGTGTCGGTGACACAGGGATGTGGAATGCTCTCCAGTGGTGGACCGTTCCAGATCATTTGCAGGAGGCATCCCGTTCGTCCGCCCGAGCCGACGGTCTCTCTGTCGACCGATGCCTCTCTGATGGGTTGGGGTGCCCATCTGGGGGATCACCGGGCTCATGGCCTCTGGTCCCCGCGGGAGTCCCGATGCCACATCAACCTGCTGGAGCTCCGAGCGGTCCGCCTAGCTCTCACCGCCTTTGCTCCGTTCCTCCGGGGTCAAGTGGTCCGAGTCCAGACGGACAATACCACGACCATGTACTATCTAAACCGCCAGGGCGGGACGCGCTCCATGCTTCTATGCAAGGAAGCTCTCCGCATTTGGTCACTCGTGCGCGCCTGGAGGCGGATCTCCTAGCCATTCACGTGGCAGGAGCCTCCAACACCCTGGCCGATGCCCTGAGCCGGATAGGGGCTGCATCCCACGAGTGGTCTCTCCTGCCGGAGGTAGTACAGCATCTGTTCTCCCACTGGGGCACACCTCAGGTGGACCTGTTTGCCTCCATGGAGAGCAGGCTGAGTCTGTTCCATGCCCGCCCCCTCAGCAGGGCTCGCTGCAGGGGATGCCTCTCGAGGCAATGGACCCGGCCTCTTTTACGCCTTTCCCCATTTCCCTTGATTCACAGGGTCCTGCTGAAAGCGAGGTGGGACAAGGCGCAGGTGATTCTGATAGCCCCAGACTGGCCTCGCCAGTTCTGGTACCCAGATCTCCTCAGTCTCAGCTCCAGGACTCAGAGGCAGCTTCCAGCTCGCCCGGACCTGCTCTCAGTCAATCAGGGGAAGGTGTTCCATCCGGACCTTCAATCCCTGCACCTGACGGCCTGGTTCCTGAGCGGCTAGAGTTCCAGGCCTTGGGTCTTTCCGACGAGGTCCTCAATGTAGTTGAGGCGTCCCGTAAGGAGTCGACCAGAAAATGCTATGCCTTCAAATGGAAAAGGTTTTCCATTTGGTGTCAGAACAAGGGCTTGGACCCTTCCTCCTGTTCCTTGGCAAGCATCTTGGACTATTTATGGTCCCTTTCTAGTCAAGGGCTTAGGTCAAGCGACCCTAAGGGTGCACCTGGCAGCCATCTCTGCTTACAGGCGCGGGCTGGGAAGCAGTCGGTGGCGCAGGGAGAAGGTGGTCTGGCGCTTTTCAAAGGCCTTGATCACATTTCCCTCCAGTCGGGAACCCCCACCTCGTGGGATCTACTGCTGGTACTGGCAAAGCTCATGGGCAAGCCATTCGAACCTATGCACAGGTGTGCTCTCTCTCACCTGTCGTGGAAGACCGCCTTCTTGGTGGCTATCACGTCAGCCAGAAGGATGGGAGAGCTCCAGGCGCTTTCCATCGAGTCTCCTTACCTGGTCTTCCACAGGGACAGGTTGTCCTCGCCCCCACCGAAATTCCTTCCGAGGTGGTGTGGGGTTTCACCCCTTAACCAGGTGTTGACTCTGCCGGTGTTCTACCCCAATCACACCTCGGAGGCCGAATATAGGCTCCATACTCTGGATCCTAGAAGAGCCTCGCTTATTATAAGGAGCGCACGGCTGATATCCGAGAGAGAGGTTAGCCAGCTGTTTGTCACCTACGCTGAAGCCGCATCTGGCAGACCTGCAGCCAAGCGGACGTATAAGCAGGTGGGTAACCTCCTGCATAGATCTCTGCTATAAGTTAGCGGGCATGGAGCCTCCCAGAGGGATAAGAGCTCATTCTACCCGCCATACTGCTGCAACGGTGGCTGCTTCAGGGGCGTCCCTATCCAGGAAATCTGCAGGGCTGCTACCTGAAGTCAGCAAACACCTTCATTACCCACTACCACATCGACCTTGAGTCACGCCGGGATGCTGGTTTTGGGGCCTCGTTCTCCAGTCTCTCTTTCCCAAGTAAGTATATGGGGTGTGCGTCTTGCCTCCTCCTCCCGGAGAACTGCTAGGAGTCTGCCAATGAGTGTGGATGAACAACATATCCATGTCCCTAGAAATACAGGTTACTCACCTGTAACAGGAGTTCTAGAATGGTATATGTTGTTCATCCTACAACCCTGACTCTCGGCCGACGCTACAACCTGAGCTTCCAGCGGGCCAGATCTGGCGCCATGGGGAGCCGAGAGTTATACCACCCGGGTGGGTGGGAGGAGCAAGCTTGAAGACCTTCCGGCAAGATTTAAAGCGGCAAGGATACTGCCAATGAGTGTGGATGAACAACATATACCATTCCTAGAACTCCTGTTACAGGTGAGTAACCTGTATTTCTTCTAATGGAGTCTTGCTGTATTCTGACCTCCCTCCCTTCTCAGAACCTGGTTTTTGGAAAGTGGGATGGTAGGTGCAGTGTTACACCTCAGTGGTGTACTTGGCACTCTCCCTTTTTAATCAGGGGGAGTGGGTTATGGTTGTTATTTGATAATTGTTCACTACCTGTTTGTTTTTTTTGTTTGTTTGTTTTGGGTTTCTCGACTTGTCTTTTGGGGATCCAAAATATTTTGTTACCTTTTGGCTAGTAACATTTTTTTTACAATTTCCACTTAGTGAGGGTAGTTAGCTAGTATTAACTCGTAAGAATCTAACGGTTTCACTTCAAAGTACAGCAGACAGAGGTTTGAACCGAGCTCAAGCTCAACGTTCTATTCTCTGGAATAGAGTTAACTCTTTCCTCTCCGGAGCAGTTCAAGTGCTGGGGCTAACTGCATAATGTCAGAATACAGCAAGACTCCATTAGAAAAAACACAATTACTAAGGTGAGTAAGTTTTTCTTGAGTACCTAGAGGCCAGCAGGGCACAGGACCCAGGGCAGCATGTATTCACACCAGGAAAGTCATGTCAGACGAATCTAATCTATTTCTTTGAGTGGGTGACCAAAGTAATAGACCAGGGAAGGGCTGTGGATATGGCCTACCTAGACTTAAGCAAGGCATTTGACACAGTCCCGCACAAAAGATTAATAATCAAGTTAGCCAGCCTGAGAGTGGGTCCCAGGGTGGTAGCCTGGGTAACAAATTGGCTGCACAACAGGACACACAGGGTAAAAGTAAATGGAACTCACTCCGAAGAAAGGGGGGTTACTAGTGGGGTACCGCAGGGTTCAGTACTGGGTCCAGTCCTTTTTAATGTCTTAATAAGTGACATTGCAGAGGGACTGGAAGGAAAAGTATGTCTCTTTGCAGACGACACACAGATCTGCAACAGGGTTGATACACAAGGTGCAGTGGAAAGGATGAGAAGGGACTTGGCAAGGTTGGAGGAATGGAATGTATAGCAGCTTAGATTCATCGCAAAGAAGTGCAAAGTAATGCAACTGGGAAATAAAAACCGTGAGGAAGAGTACACATTTTGGGGGAGGCGGGGTGAGATACTGACAACAAGAAAAAATTGGAAAGGGACCTGGGGGTATTTATATCACATGACCTAAAGGTGGGCAAGCAATGCGAGAAGGCAGTAAGGAGAGCCGGGGGGATACTGGGATGCATAGAGAGAGGCATCACAAGTAGAAAATGGGAAGTGGTTATCCCTCTGTACAGACAGTTGGTGAGACCCCATGTGGAGTACTGTGTGCTGTTTTGGAGACCCATCTCTGCAAGGACATAGACAGGATGGAGGCGGTCCAGAGGAGGGGCAACTAAAATGGTGCAGGGACTGCATCAGAAACCGTATGAAGAGAGACTGAGAGAGCCTTAATATGTATACCCATGAGGAAAGGAGGGACAGGGGGGACATGATAGAAACTTTCAAGTGCCTCAGGGAAATCAACAAAGTCCAGGAGGGTAGCATCTTTCTGAAAAAGATATGTGCAAGAACAAAGGGGCACAATTCAAAGATAGAGGGGGGACCGCTCAGGGGCAACGTGAGGAAATATCTTTTCATGGAGAGAGTCTTGGACACGTGGCACCGCCTTCCTGAGGAGGTTGTGGGGGGTCTAAAATGGGGGAATTCAAGAATGCATGGGACAAACATAAGGCAATTATAGTGGGGGGTAGAAGGAAGTAGGCTGTCGGTAAATTTTAATCTTCAGCTTATCCAATAGGTAGGGAAATGGGCAGACTGGGTGGGCCAAAGCGGTCCTTATATGCCATCAAAGTCTTATGTTTCTATATGTTTCATGTCCTGTGTGTGTATAATTGTGTATATGTGTGTGTATATGTATGTATATAATATAATAACTGGTGATCCTTGTTATCAACCCGTCTTCAATTACTTTAAAAAGTCGTATCAACCCGCAGGTTGATACGAAAAAAGTCGTATCAACCGACTTTTACAGCCTCGCCAAAAGCCTGTAACACTCACGATTCCACAATAAACAGATTCAAAGCACTTCAAGCACCATACCTGCACAAACGCTTCTACTTCCCTTACTGGTAGGCACGCACTACTAGCATGTTATGTGATGTCAGCTCCACTAGTATGGAAGTAGGAGCCGCTTTGGCCTCGAAATCTCCTTTGTAGTGGAAATTGTAAGAAATTTTTTTTTCATCACCAGTTATTATATAAAATAAAACATGCATAGGGGTAGAAATGGGGTTTTTTTACACACCCTCGTTGTGTGATAATATTAAAACCTCTCGAGCTTCGCTCTCAAGGTTTACATATCACACAACTGGGGTGTGTAAAAAAAACTCCATATCAACTCCCTACATATGTATTATTCTCTATATATTGTTCATTCCAACATGAATGACAGAGTGGTCTCTCTTCTCCCCAAAGCCAACTGCATTGACTGACCCTGGAAAGCACTCATTCATTGTGTTCTCCAGGCATGCAAACCACTTCTCTTGAGGTACAGTCTTGGTGCAACACTATCCCCTTCAACAACATTCACCACTCAAACTGAGAGTCAGCAATGACTATGACCTTCTTGATGCTCTTATCCGGCCTTGTCAGTTCTCTTCCTTGGCAGACTGGGCACCCTGCTGCCTGGACAGCCCCCATCAGCTCTGTCATCTGTTAATCCCCTTCAGGCTGGCCAGCCAGATGTTACCTGTTGTTAGTGGTGCTGCCTTACGAGCATGCCTTCTACCCTCCTTCTATACTCTGATCCATCCCCCCTCTTTCCCACTCCCTCGCACCCTCTTCCCTACCTGTTCCAGTCAACTTCCACTCCTAGGCCTAGTGCCCATGCACCTAGCATCCTGTCCCAAATCACTCTCAGCTTCCTGCTCACTTTCTTGCTCCTTGCTCCCACATGGTGCCTTCCACTACCACTTACATCTAGCAGTGTACCTCTTAAGAGTGTCGACTAGCCTATAGAGTCTGTAGATGGATCCCCTGCCCTCAATAGGCAGGATGGCATACATAGCACAGCCCTGGCACTGTACCAGAAGTGCATCCCTTCCAAAGTCCAGGATTGTAGCCTCCCACCTTCTCCTCAGATCCCCCTTCCCATGTGCCCCTGCAGTACAGCCAGTTGCCATTTTATTTATTTGTATTTTTTGCCCAGGCAAGGCACACTAATCAGTGACAGCTTGTTTCCAGGTGTGTCCTGAGGGGGTGGGGTACATGGACCTGTTTTATTGATGGGGGAATATAGGCCATGACACCAGGGGAAATCCCCTACTCTTCCTACAGGGGGCACTTTGTTTCCTGTGGGAGAGGATGGAGGAGCCTGACATGGTGAATGGAGCTGGAGTAAGTGAGCTTGGGACAGGGGAGCAAACCTCTCATCTGTCCCTATTATGACAGAGATTGATGAAAGAATGGACTTAGACTTGAGAAAGATGGTAGAAAGTTAGACTGAGCTGACAGCAGAGGAAGACAGGTTATAAAATGGGTAGGGAAATAGGATGGAAATCTAAAACTTTCATTGGTTAAAAGTAGTCATGAGGGTCGGCCTGGTGGCGCTGAGGGTTGAGGCGCTGGATGCCACACCTCACGCCATGCTGGAGACCTGGGTTCGGGAACAAGCCTGGGTCTCCGGGGGTCGGCAGGGGAGAGGGAGGATCGAGCATCCCGAGGACTGCTCTCCTCCTTTGGGGGGGATCCAGGGACCATGCCCGGCACAGCAGTGACCTCCGGTGGAGACCGGAGATACCGCAGTGCTCAGGGCTTGTGTGGCGGGTTGCAGAGCCATGGCATGACATTCCCTGGCATCATTGCACATCGGGACTCTGTCGGGGGGGCAGGGGTGAGGGCGGAACAGAAAAAGTGAAAAATCCCCACTCCTGGGGATAGGCGAAGGCTCCTCAGCCTCCGACATTCACACTTCAGATACTGGACCCACTCCTCCTCTCCACGGCCAACTCATGTACCCGGCACACTATACTTGGATAGAGTGCACTGGGCGGGTAGGATGGCCTTTCCTCGGGGGTGCAGATCCGGGGGTTGTGTCGGGTGCACGAGGGAGAGGTGAGCTAGTGGTCACGGTTGGAGGTAGAGACCCGGAGATCTGAGGAAGCTGGAGAGAGTTCCCCTGGGCCCAGTGGAGCAGAAAGAGTTAAAAAAAAAAAAAAAAAGTCATGTGGGCATTGATAAATGCCCACTATACAAACAGACCTACTGCTGACCTAGATATTGTTTGACATACCGCTGAATATACCAAATGATGAAATCACTCCTCATTACGTTCAGGCACCGAAAACGGTGCCATATTTAAAAAAAGCTACTTAGCAAAGAAAAGCCAAATAAGGTTTTTGATTTAATGTTATAGTTCCCTACCCATGTTGTAGCGGCCAGTATGGAAGAAAGAAATGCTAAGCTGAATGTACCTCAGCTCTTAGGCAACCAAGGTTCCCGATGATCTGCTGTCACTGTTCCCTGCCGTAGTGCTACCAAGTGCTGTGAAGAGAGTGAGAGAGCGCACAGCTCACGGCACTGCTGGAAGAGTTGCTACGAAGGGTTGTGAACATACGGAAAGCAAGCAGCTCACTAAGCTGCTGTAGAAATGACCCGGACATGCAGCATGCATACTTCTGGGATCGCCCCATCAATGGGTGGGGGGCAGAACACAGAGGTCAGGCACACAAACAGAACACATTTAAAAAGAAAGTCTTATTTTAATAAACTATGAGCTCAAGTAAACCTTTCTTTAAATGGGCCTTTATTGATTGGGTCTACTTTGCAGCATGGCAGAATAACATGAAATTCCACGTGTCTTTATGTATTAAACATTTTTTTCTTTTTTTTCATTATTGTAACCCATTTCGTAAGTGCAATAACCCACTCCAGGGCATGGGTGTATTGGTCATTAATGCACTTCCCAGGTGGTTGGAGGTCACTCGGTCGCGGGCCTTACAGGACACCTGGGGCCATGCATTAATGACCAATACACCCATGCCCTATCATGGGTTATAGCTTACCTAAACAAGGGATTGTAAGAAAAACACCATTTTTTAATGGCCATGATGGAAGAAGAGGGAGTAAAATTCCTGAAAGAAAAGTGCAGATTAGAGGAGGACAAAATATATGTAAAAGATTTTCTGTCATTCCGCAGACACAACCTGGTGAAAAGTTTGAACAGGAGTCCTCAGACACTAGGCCCCCTTCCCTCAGGCAATGTTTCTTCCTACCCGAATCCAAGATGAGCAGGCATCTTCTCCATTGCTAAACTACCTAATGACAAAGGATTAGGCTGCAAATTGGTCTCCAGAAAAGGAATTGCTACGAGCTGGCTGGATTCAAACTACACAAGGCAAGAGGATCCCCGACCCAGAGATTCCTCTCCCTAACAACACCCAACCAGTTAACAGCATGGAAGATGGCTGCCAGCACAGCTCAGCTGTTGAAAGATCAAAAGGATGCTGCCAGCTGCCGTCACAAAGTGAAGCAGTAACACACAGCAACCCAGATCAGGTATATGTTCACAAGAGCAAATTGAGATTGACAGACCTTGTGTTTTGCCAGTAATTCCAGTTGGGTTTTGAGTCAGGGGTTCGGCAGTGGAGGGGAAACTGGATCCAAAGTATAGATGGAAACGCCCTCCAACAGGTAAGAATGGTGCAGCTGAATCGGGGAAGCAGACAAAATGAGGTACTGTTCAAGCTCAAGAAGTTTCAACAGTTACAGTATAGGAGGTTTCACAAGTTGTAGTACAGGATGAGAAGCGCTCTGAAAATAGGCCTCCAGTGATTGAGTGAGAGGAGGTCTGTATACACCTTGAAATTCTTTTTGCTGAAGGGGGACCAGAATCAGAAAACTTGCATAGACACGGGGGAAATAGTTGGGAGTGCAGTTACACAACACGAGCGGCAGAGACCCTCAGGGGTACAGAAAATTACAATGCTCCGGTGAATTAACAGTCTGTATTAGGGCTGCAGCAAGACAGACAGGCTCAAAATGAACAGTCTGCAGTGGGGCTACAGCAGGACAGACAGGCTCAAACTGAACAAGAACAACACAATATTGCAGTCCCTAGGCCTACCTCAGAACATTTGCCATAGCTAGCTACACATAATTGTGGGGGAAGGGGGGTGAAGGTTCCTGCTGGAGACAGGAATACTTGCAAAGGCCTGCACCTTCCAGTTATGCATGTTTGTTCCATCATCCTATGAAACATAGAAACATAGAATTTGATGGCAGATAAGGACCACTTGGCCCACCCAGTCTGCCCATTTCCCTACCTACTGGACAAGCTGCAGATCCTAGTTAACCAGCAGCCTACTTCTTCCTACCCCAACCCCCTAGAATGGCCTTATGACTGTCCCATGCATGCTTGAATTCCACCACTGATTTTGACTCCACAACCTCCTCCGGAAGGCCATTCCATGCATCCACAACCCTCTCTGTGAAAAAATACTTCCTTAAATTACCTCTGAGCCGCCCCATCATCTTCAAATTGTGCCTCTTGTTCTTGCACGTCTTTTTTGAAAGATGCTACCCTCTTGGACTTTGTTGATTCCTTGAGGTACTTGAGCGTTTCTATCATGTCCTCCTCTCCCTCCTTTCCTCGAGGCTATACATATTAAGCTTTGTCTCTTCTTCATATTCTCCGTGCAGACCCTGCACCATTTTAGTTGCCCTCCTCTGGACAGCTTCCATCCTGTCTATGTCTTTGCGGAGATTGGGTCTCCAGAACTGCACACAGTACTCCAGATGGGGTCTCACCAGCTGTCTGTACAGAGGGATAATAACGTCCTGTTTTCTACTGGTGATGCCTCTCCCTATGCATCCCAGTATCCCCCCAGCCCTCCTTGCTGACCTCTCGTATTGCTTGCCCACCTTTAGGTAATCTGATATGACTACCCCCAGGTCCCTTTTTGTTGTTGTTAGTATCTCACCCCCCATTGTGTACTCTTCCCCAGGGTTTTTGTTTCCCAGGTGCATTACCTTGCACTTCTTAGCATTGAATCTAAGCTGCCATACATTTGACCATTCCTCTAACCTTGCCAAGTCCCTTCTCATCCTTTCCACCCCACCCTGTGCATCAACTCTGTTGCAGATCTTTGTGTCTTCTGCAAAGAGACATACTTTTCTTTCCAGTCCCTCTGCAATGTCGCTTATAAAGACATTGAAGAGGACCAGTCCTAATACTGAACCCTGCGGTACCCCATTAGTAACCCTCCTTTCTTCTGAGTGGACTCCATTGACTATTACTCTCTGTGTCCTATTTTCCAGCCAATTCTTTACCCAGGCTGTCATCTTGGGACCCACTCCCAGGCTGGCTAACTTGTATATTAATCTTTTGTGTGGGACTGTGTCAAATGCCTTGCTAAAGTCTAGGTAGGCCATGTCCACAGCCCCTCCCTGATCTACTACTTTGGTCACCCAGTCAAAGAAATCTATCAGATTCTGTCTGGCATGACCTTCCCGCTGTGAATCCATGCTGCCTAGGGTCCTGTGCCCTCTGGCCTCTAGATACTCTACAATTCTTTCCTGCAGAAGTGATTCCATCATTTTCCCTATCACTGAGGTTAAACTAACAGGTCTGTAGTTTCCTGCTTCTGCCTTGCTCCCACTTTTGTGAAGGGGAATCACATCTGCTCTCCTCCAGTCCTCGGGTACCACCCCATCCTCCCATGATTTGTTAAAAAGGGTAGTCAGTGGTGTCACTAGTTCTACCCTTAGTTCTTTAGAATTCTGGGATGAATCCCATCAGGCCCCATTGCTTTGTCCACCTTCAGTTTTAAGAGTTCTTTCAGAACCCTTTCTTCTGTAAATGGCTGGTATCAACTTCTGTATCCAGAGTGTTTCTACTGTTTGTTTTATGTGCTCCCCTCTTAATTTGTAAATACTGAGCAAAATATTTGTTTAGTATCTCTGCCTTTTCACAGTCTCCTCTGCCCACCCTCCCTCCCTTTATTAAGCCTCACTATTCCCTCCCTTGGTCTTCCTTCGCCCCTGATGTACCTATAAAAGGTTTTATCCCCCTTCTTAACTGAGTTGGCTATCTTTTCCTCGGTTTGGGCCTTTGCTGTTCTGACTGCCTTCCCAGCCTCCTTTTGCTTTAACTGATACAGTTCTCTGTCCTGCTCCTTCTATGATTCCTTGTACTTCCTGAATGCTTTCTTTTTCTTTTGAACCTTCACTGCCACTTCCTTTGAGAACCATACTGGTTTCTTACATCATTTTGTTTTGTTTATTTGCTTCACACAAAGGCTCGTTACCTCTGTGATGGCAGTTTTTATTATTCCCCATTGTTCTTCCACCCCTCCTTCCTGCCCATTTGCTAGTGCATTCCTTAGGCACTCACCCATTTTGGCAAAGTCAGCCCTCCTAAAGTCCAGTACTTTTGCCTTTGTATGGCTTGACTCTATTGCTGTGTTTATTGTGAACCATACTGTTTGATGGTCGCTAGTTCCCAAATGGCTACCCACTTCTACATCTGTGATCCTCTCTCCATCTCCATTTGAGAGAATCGGGTCTAAGATTGCTCCCTCTCGAGTGGGCTCCAATACTAGTTGTCTAAGGCATGCCCCCGTAGGGCATCTAGAATAACTCCACTCTTCGAAGTGGCTGCTGCAACTGCACTCCAATTAACATCTGGCATATTCAGATCACCCATCAGCAATATCTCCCTTTTTCTGCCATTCTAAGTATACTTTCCATCATTTCCTTGTCCATTTCCTCCCCTGAAGAGAGGTCTGTCTAACCCTGTGTGGATTGTGGTGCCATTGCCTGTCTCCAAATTTACCCACAGTGCTTCTTCTCCTCCCTGTTTACCCTTTTGTTCTGTTACTTTTATTCCTTCCCTTATGTAAAGAGCTACTCCTCCTCCTCTTTTACCCTCCCTGTCCCTCCTGTAGATAGTGTATCCTGGTATGTTTATGTCCCAGTCATGGTTTTGTGTGTACCATGTTTCTGTGACTGCCACAATATCCAGATGTTCCTCCATCAAGGCCACTAATTCAGGAAGCTTGTTACCCAGACTACGGGCATTGGTATTCATTGCTCTCCATTTTTTGATGGCTTTACCTTCTGTTGCAGCATCCCCCACTGACCTTTCTACCTCGGTCTTTTTCTCATTTAATACCCTGTTTTGTGGGGATAGGCTGGGATTTTCCTGCTGCTTATCAGTGCCTCCCCCTTTGACTAGTTTAAAAGCTTGCCAATGAAGCATTTAATTCTATGGAGCCTTTTAATTCTATGGAACCTTTTACAAGAAAAATGCTCGCATTAAATATAAAGGAAGTCTTGAAGAACTGTTAATGCATTTTATTGTGTCAGAGGTCTGTACATTAATACATGGCACCTGGAGAGAGCACATACAATATCAGTTTTAAAACAGCTACATTTCTTGAAAGGTTTTGGAACCAATATCGCCCCCTAAAGGACACCCCTGTCTGGACACTGTTCTTAAGCTACTCCATTAACCAAACCCACTTTTAGATCTGTCACTATCCTGTTCAGGAATGAAGGTGTCAGTATGTGGATAAAGTTCTTTGGCTGGAACAATGTTGTAATTTGTGACATTCAAAACACTCTCAAACTGATTATGGACACTGAGAATTTCTGGACAGGAGGCTGGAAGTTTAGAATCAAACTATGACAGATAATGGCATACACCACCTTTCTAGCAGTTTTTTTTTTTAGTTTTTTTTTTCTCAGAAGAGAGAGGTATCCTTTTCAATCCTGTTATAGGTATGGATCACTACAACATCTCAGCACTGCCTGTGAGCATATCAAGTATGGACAGTATGGGGAAATAAGACACCCAAGTTTACATTGGGCAAACACCCCCCTTGCAGCCTCTGCAAGGAGGAAAGACACACCTTCCACTCTTGTCCATGGGCCGCCCATAATAACTCTTTGTTTTTTAGAGCAGGACTACGTTTTATTACAGGCTCAGAAACAAAAGACAACTGGACAGCAGAGCCCTTCTTCATGCAAGGAAAGTATTTCATGACAGCAAGTACCAAAGGAGGTGATGACCCCACAAGACAAAGGTGAACTGCATGCTAAGCAAGCAGAACCACTTCCAGTTGCTTCCCCTGTAAACGGTTTTCCTTTTCCTACAGCTTCATTGATGGGACACACCAGACCAGTAGAGAGCCAGACTCTACTGAAGTAGTGGTCACCCCTATAGAAGCACACATGATCTTACTTTGAGGGGGCTCCTCCAGCAGGCAACACTGGTCAGACTGAAGCTGCCAGGCGCCAGGACCACACGGAAAACTTCTAGCTAGCAGTCTATCATGGGGGGACTGCCCCCACTGACGGCACACTGACGTCTGCCTATCCTATAAAGGGGGTGGTCCCTGACACCTATCTCAGTTCTTTTCCCGCCGTTGACCTGCGCACATCAGACCTTCACAGACGCCAACTACAGTCGACTGCCATTTTCTCACTTTTAACCTCGCTTTTGGGTTTTTCTTCCTTAAGTGTTTAAAACATCGAGTTTTCAGTGTTTTTTCACTGAGGTTTGTCTTCGCCACCAGTCTTGTCTTCTGATTAACTGACTGTGTCTGCAGCAAAGAAATTCCTGCTAAAAATGGCCACTCTGCCTAGGCCCCAGCCACAACACCAAAGCCTGCCAGTTCTGCCTATTCTTCAGGAAGGCCACACAGACATTTGGAGACCTTGGAGAGTGACCTTCTCAAGCAGAAGTTGACCACAATGGTGAAAGAGGTGCAGGCCAGAAGTTCTTCAGCCTCCCCGGCTCACTCTTCTGGGGCTGCTAAATCAGGTGGCAAGCACAAACACCAGGAATGTGCTCGATCAGTCTCTCGCTCATGGTTGCTGCACAGACCAGCCACCGCCTCTGGGTCTTCCTCCCACAGGGGGTTGGCTCCTCTAGCCTCATCAGCCCTCGCTCCCTCTGGGCTACCGGTGGCTTTGCCACCTACCCTTATCTCTGTCTCTTGTGATGTTCTGGGCAGTAGACATCATCCCCTGCCTCTCTGCCCCTGATGCGGAGGCCCTTAGCACCCACGGACACTCAGCCAGGTGGCTCAGTTGCGGTTGGAACCTCTGGTGGTAGTTCTCTGACCATCGCCCCCTGTCCAAGGCATTGCCTTCATCAGTACCCGACTCTGGGGCCAGTGCTAGTCCTGCTAGGCATTGCCCAATGCAAGCACTCCTCTTCCCCTACTCAGGCATCGTCTCTGACCTTGCCTCTAGGGCCCTCTTCCCTGCAGGCACCGTCCTCACTAGTGAGGCCAATGTCGGCTTCTTCCCTGGACCGTCACCAGCCTTCACCAATCAGGCTGCTGGCCCTGCTAACGCCTCCAGCCAACAGCTCCACAGCCGTCATCGCCACAACCTCAGCCATCACCAGAGCTGATGCCTGCTGGCCCTCCTCGAGATTCACAGCCAGCGCGGTCAAGGCCTCTGGCTCCCCACCCATCGTACCCATACCCACCACCACAGTATCCATATCTTCTGGTCTACAGTCCACCCCCTACGAGTAGATTATAATGCACTTTTCTCAGCTTGTTGGTCTTTTATCCAGAACAAAGACACACCCAGGAGACTGTCTCCCCCTTGCCCCTCCCGGTACCCTCCGCCTCAGGACCCGGACCGGGCGGGACCTAGTGGCCCCCATATCATGGAGTCCTCTGGGGGATGACCCAATGGCTCCATCATGTGATTGGAGGATCGTCGACCCCTGACACCAGTCCCTGATAGTGACCCTTCTGGCAATGACTCTTCCTTTTCTGAGTCCATTGAGAGCTCCAGAGACTCCTCTAAGGGGCTGGAGCAGGCAAAGGAGGCTCCTAAATCCCCTCCCGATGATTCTAAGATCTTACTTCGAGAGGGCTCTTGCAGTAGATAATTACATATAGGACTGAAGCCGGCAGGCATCAGGACCCCATGGAAAAATTTCTAGCTGGCAGTCTCTGGCGGGGACCGCCCCCACATCAGATGACCGGCATCAGGTGATGTCAGTATAAAGGGGAGGTCCCCCACACCTGCCTTCCAGTTCTTTCCCGCCGTTTGCTTTCGACAGTGCCTCGCGATTAAGTTCCACTGCTCATTAGTCAAACGTCGCCGGAATTTATATCATCGTTTTTTTCTAATATATTCATCAGGATTCTTTTACCTGCCATGTATGTCATCCCCTACCACGTCCAAGCACAAAAACAAGTGTGACTCGTGCAGAGCCCAACTCCCGCACAAGGACGGCCATTCTCAGTGTCTCATCTGCCTAGGCTCCGACCACCCCATGGATTCCTGTCAGCACTGCCTGAAGTTCAGCACGGCTACCCGCAGAAGAAGGCAGCAGTCCCTGGAGGCCCACATCCTAAAGAAGATGATGTCCTCCATGGAAAAGGAGCTGAAAAAGCTCCGACAGGCTTCCACCTCCCCCGAGGACCTTAAGAAGAAGAAGGAGAAGCACCGGGACCGGGACTCCTCATCCGCGGCTGTGGCGACTCCGGCTGCAGTCGCCGCCCTTCAGGTAACGTCCCCTCTGGGGGACCGTTCCCCAACGGCTGTCTTGGTGGTGTCTGAGACGGCGTCAGTCCCCCCGGCTGGTTCGCACTCGGGCCAGCTGGGAGCCTCCGGGACAAAGGAGGCATCCGCTCCCAGTAAGGCTGCCCCTGCGCGGCCTTCTGGTTTGAGCCTCTCTGGTAAGTCGGGCTTCGACTCCTCCGACGTCCGCCCAGAGCCGGCCGCTAAGCCGCTCGACCCTTCAGGGCAGTGAACGGCTATCAAGCCACCCATCAAGGTCACCTCTCCTGCACAGCCTTCGGGCAGTGGGTCCGATCAGTCAAACGGCTCCTCCGCCCGCCCGGATCCCGCTGGTCAGACACCCGCCGGTCCGTCCAGCGGTCGCTCGGTGACGGAGCCTACGCTGGATCCTTTGGACTTATCCGGCACCGCAGTCTCCCTGTAGCCTTCGCTGCTGCTGTCCAAGGCCCCTGCGTCTCCACAGCTGGACCTGGAGGATCCCTCTGGCTCTCCCTCAGACACTGCTGGAGACTCTTCGGTGCCTCCGTGAGGCCTCCCTCCCATAGGCCCGGATGGCCTGAAGTCGGACCCTTGGACACCGGCCCTATCACCGGCCGATGTTCTCTTACCAGACGTCACCCCGATGCCAGACCCGACACCCGCCAGGCCACCTGTCCCTGGCCCGCCTGCAGGGCCTCTTCCAGGGCCTTCTACCTCGGTAGAGCCCCTGGTGCCGGATCTTATGCCGTCTTATTCAACACCATCTTATCCGGCACCACACTACCCGATGCCGCAGTACCCGGTGCCTCAGTATCCGATGCCGGGCTTCCCACCGTCAGGCTGCGGATACTCGCTCTACAGATATCCCCAGTATCCGTATCCCTCCCCTCAGCTGCTGGTGGATCTGAGGGAGACTCTGGCTTCTTGGTGGGCTGAGACCAAGGCTCAGCTCACCAGGGAGGTGGAGAGCCACCTCCCGATGATGGTCCTGGATCCCCGTCGCCGGGGCAAGAAACCCCTCCTTCCTCCAACTCCAGAGACACTGCTATGGAGTCCAAGGCTGGGGGTGGCACCTTGCCCCCTAGGGGCCATGTTCCTCCCCCCGAGTGGGGAGGGGTCTTCGTCTCCTTCTTCTTCGGACTCATCGGAGGACTCCGATGACAGCTCCGATCCGGACAAGTCTCGCACTCCTGACAAGCCCAGGCCCAGGACTCCTCCGAAGTCCCCTCCGAAGGATCCCTTGTTTACGGAGTTGCTAAGAAAAATCCAGGTTCTTCATCAGTGGAAATCTCTGGAGCCGGATCCACAGAGGCAGAAGCTAGCTGCCCATTTGGATTTGCCCGAGGTTGCTCCCACGTTAGTTCCACCCTGGATCGAGCCTCTCGCCGACCTCATTTCCACCATCTGGAAACAACCGTTGGCTTTAGCCCCCCTTCCTCGGAAGGTGAATAGGCTGTATCAGGCTCCCGAGGGGGTTGACTTTCTCACATCACACCCCAAGGCTGATTCGGTCATGATCAGCAATGCCCACGGCCGTTCAGCTAACCCAAAACACCTGAGCTTGTCCCTACCCAATAAAGAATCCTGCTTTCTGGACCAGTATGGCAAGAAGGTCTTTTCTTCTTCTACTCTGGGCATTAGAGCTTTTAACTATGTGGCCCCCATGGGGGATTACCAGAAAGCTATCCTTAGCGAGGTGGAAGCCAAGTTGGGCTCCCTTCCTTAGTCACAGACTAAACAGGAAGTGGCAGACCTGGTCCGCTCTGCACGTTCGGCCAGTAGGCACATGTTGAGCGCTACTTATGATGTGGGGGACGCTTCTGGACGAAACTCGGCGTTCACCGTGAGCCTGCGGCGACATGCCTGGCTTCGGGTGTCAGGTTTAGCCTCGGAAGTGTAATCCGCCATCCAGGACACCCCCTTCCGAGGTTCGGTGTTGCTCGGTGGTGATGTCAAGGACATCATTACCGGACTACGAGAGAAGGGCACTGCTCTCAAGGAGGTTGACTCCATGTACAGAGCCCCTCAAGCGCAGCGTCGTTCCTTTTGCTGTCGCACATGGCCTAAGGTGAAACCACAAGGAAAGCGGGCCAACAAATGCCGGGCCCCTCTGGCTGCGAGACCCCCACCCACCCAAATGGGCTGCGGGACCTCCAATCGCGGTGCTGGCTCACACCTCCTGACTCCCTCCCTCTCCCACAGTCTCTGGTCAATCCAGAGGAACCAGTAGGCAGGAGATTCTCCCTACATCTGCCGGGTTGGGAGAGGATCACTTCCAACTCTTGGGTCCTCCAGTTCATAGCAGAGGGCCACACCATCGAGTTTCTTCAGAAACCCCCCCCCCCCAGGTCGTCTTACTCCTCAGAACACCTTCTCAGGGTTCAGGAAGAAACCTCTTTTCTGTTGAAGGAGGCAGTAGTACCCGTCCCTCCCCCTCTTTGGGGGACAGGTTTCTACTCCCATTTCTTCCTGGTCCCCAAGAAGACAGGAGACGTGAGGCCCATTCTAGACCTCAGCTCCCTGAATCGGTTTGTGGAGTACAAGAGGTTCAGGATGCTCTCCCTGCAGAGTCTCCTGCCCCTTCTTCGGCTGGGACAGTGGCTGTGTGCTCTGGGCATGCAGGACACGTACCTGCATATCCTTATCCGCCCTTCCCATCACAGATACCTCCAGTTTGCTTTCCAGGATGACCACTACCAGTTCAAGGCCCTCCCATTTGGTCTTTCCTCGGCTCCCCGAGTATTCACCAAATGCATGTCTGTGGTGGTGGCCCACCTGTGTACTCAGGGAGTTCAGGTTTTCCCATACCTGGATGATTGGCTGCTGGCTGCCCCATCCAGGGAGGAACTCCTGCATTCCCTTTGTCTTACCAGGCAGGTTTTTACCAGCCTGGGTATTACCATCAACCAGGCAAAATCCCATTTGATCCCATTGCAATGCCTCCAGTTTATCGGGGTGATTCTGGACACGACCACTGGCATGGCCTTTCTGCCTCCGGACAGGGTGGCCACCCTCCAGGCTCAGGCAAGCAACTTGTCCTCCCACAGGCGGGTTACCACCAGGTCGGTCCTTCGCCTCCTGGGGCTCATGGCGGCTGCAATTCCAACAATTCTGTGAGCATGGCTCCACATGAGAATCTCTCAGTGGACTCTTCGGTCTCAGTGGGATCAATTGGTCGATGACCTGGACCAAGAGGTGCTAGTGTCGACCCCGATGCTTCGGGATTTGCACTGATGGTTGGTTCAGGAGAACCTTTGTCGGGGAGTTCCCTTCTGTCTTCCTCCTCCCTCCCAAACGCTGACAACAGACGCCTCGGGGGAAGGTTGGGGAGCCCATTTGGGATCCCAGCGGACCCAGGGCTCTTGGTCCAAACTCGAGCAGATGCTTCACATCAACGTGCTTGAGCTCAGAGCGGTGTTGTACGCTCTTCAAGCACTACACCCTTTTCTGCTTCCCGGTCATCTGGCCGTCCAGACCGACAACATGAGTGTAGTCTGGTACCTCAACAAATGGGGAGGGACACGTTCCTACCCTCTTTGTTGGGAAGCGATGCGGGTCTGGGAATGTGCGACCCTCCTCAACCTTCACCTCACAGCAGTC
This sequence comes from Neoceratodus forsteri, assembly GCA_016271365.2. NCBI lineage: Eukaryota > Metazoa > Chordata > Ceratodontiformes > Ceratodontidae > Neoceratodus > Neoceratodus forsteri. The sequence goes on along the minus strand of CM028130.1, from coordinate 1,053,960,620 downwards.
CATGTCCCATGGGTAGAGAATTCATTGGCAGATCACTTGAGCCGATCCTCGGCACAACCTCACGAGTGGGAATTGGATCAGGAAATAGCAGACAACATCTTCCTACGTTGGGGAAACCCACAGGTCGGCCTGTTCGCGTCCCTTCTAAACGCAAAACTGACCACCTTTTGCTCGCTCGTTCCAGGGAGTGGGCGACTCTGGAGAGACGCTGTCTCTTGACTGGAAGGGCAGATTCGTCCATGCTTTTCCCCCAATTCCGTTGATTCCGAGGATCCTGCACAAGCTTAGCTCAGAGGGGGCCCGTATGATTCTCATCGCTCCCTTCTGACCCAGGCAAGTTTGCGTCTCTCTTCTGCAACAGTACTCAGAGGAATCTCTGATTCCTCTTCCACTTTCACGACTACGGTTGACCCAGGATCGGGGATCCCTGGTTCATCCCGGCCTCAAGTCCCTTCAGCTGCATGCTTGGCTCCTACAGATGTAGCACAAGTCTGCTTTGGGGTTTCTCCACAAGTGGCAGAGATTTTGGTGGAAGCCAGGAAGCCGTCCACTCTTTCCACTTATGCCATGAAATGGAAACGGTTCTCCATTTGGGCTTCGTCCAAAGACCTAGAGCCTTTCTCCTGTCCTGTCGGGCGGCTACTGGACTACATGCGTTATCTCTTCGACCTGGGCCTCAGTCATTCCTCTTTGAAAGTTCACATGGCGGCTCTTACCGCTTATATTCCATTTGGGGACAGAACTTTCCGTCAGCTGGAGGTCGCGAAGACCTTCCTTTGAGGGGTTCTCCATCTGAGACCCCCCATTCGGGTTCCTGCCCCCTCCTTGGGATTTGAATTTCATTCTTGATAAGCTTACGCTGCCTCCCTTTGAGCCGGCAGCCTCAGCAGACCTTAAGTTCCTCTTGTGGATGACTCTCTTCCTAGTGGCCATTACTTCCACTCAAAGAATTTCCGAGCTTCAGGCCTTGATGTGCAAAATCCCATATTTGATTTTCCATAAGTTACGTATGCGCACCAATCCTAAGTTTCTCCCTAAGATGGTAGCGGAATCTACGTTGAACCAGTCCATTGAACTATCTGCGTTTTTCACACAGCACTCCAATCATGGGCAGTATCTTTCACATACTCTGGATGTTCATCTGATTCTGAGATACTACACCATCAGGACGAAGGATCTCAGAAAGCCTGACCAATTATTTGTTTCTTTTGCCAGCAAGAGGGCAACGCTGTTTCCAAACAATGTTTGTCCAAATGGTTGGCTCATTGCATCACTTTCTGCTACAACAAGTATCACAAGACCTTGCCAGGTCAGGGGTCACTCCACCAGGGGTGTTGCGGCTTTGGCTGCTTGTTTCAAGAATGTGTCGGTGGCTGACATTTGCGCAGCCGCAACTTGGACTTCTGTCCACACCTTTACGAATCACTGCAGTTTGGACATTGCTTCTCGCCGTAGAGCCAGCTTCGGGTTGGCTGTTCTGCAAGGGTTCCTTTCTTGAGCCCTCTTCAGCCAGAGGATCTCTGTATGAGTACTTTCCTCCTCCCGTGTGCTTCTCTTTGTTCCAGACTGCTTGGGACTCAGTCCTATATGTAATTACCTACTGCAAGAGCCCTCTTGAAGTAAGATAGTACAGTTACATAAGAACTTACTGTAACAGCAGATCTTCCGAGAGAGGCTCTTGCAGTAGGTAATACCTTCCCGCCCTCCATCTCCCTTAGTTTTTTCAGCTCCTTTTCCAGGAAGGGAAGTATCCACTTCTTTCTCATCTCGCCTTTTTAACCATTGGCGGGAAAGAACTGGAAGGCGGGCATGGGGACCGCCCCTTTATCCTGACGTCGCCTGACGCCAGTCACCTGACGTGGGGGCTGTCCCCACCAGAGACTGCTAGTTAGAAATTTTTCCGTGGGGTCCTGACGCCTGCCGGCTTCAGTCCTATATGTAATTACCTATTGCAAGAGCCTCTCTGGAAGATCTACTGTTATGGTAAGTTCTTACATAACAGTACCTTCCTTGACATTATGCATCATATTCAGTCCCTCATAGAATGGGAGACAGAGGAGCTGGACCCAGAGCCTCGCTGCTTAGCCATCTACCGGAGGAAGAAGGATACTCTCCCCTTGGTGATACCTCCTTTAATCGACTCCTACGAAGACATCACCAAGATGGCGTGGAACCATCCCTCTACCAGTCTGCTCTGGCCTAAGAAAGCTGACTACCTGTCTCATGTGCCAGTAGGTAAGCCCTTCTTTGGGGAGCACCCCAAGGTGGACTCCATGGTCATGAATGTGGCCCATGACCACGCTGACACCCAAACACCTTTGTGCCTACCCTCCTGACAAGGAGTCGAGGCAGCTTGATCAGTGAGGTAAGCACATGTATGCCTAAACAGTCCTCTCACCAGCCTGCCAGAGGCCAGCAGGCGAAGGCCTCCTTCAAGCACAAGGCTCAAGCTTCCCACCTCCCGGTGCAGTGGCTGCTTCTAGGTTCCCACAAGCGTCCACAGCCACTCTGCCTACCCCCAGGTCCACTACAGACCAGTGGGTGCTACAGCTCATAAAGTATGGCGTTACCTAAGGGAGGAGGGGGGTATAAACTATAGCAGGAGTTCTAACACTTTGTCATAGTGAGCCTCCCCCAAGCCTTGGAAAAGATCTTGAGCCTCCCCCTAAAATAGAAATGATTTGGGGCCTCCCATAGTTAGAACAACTATCACACTTTGCACATTACAGGAAGAATACAAAGAAGTTCATTTGAGTAGTTGAGTTTATTCTCATTTTACTGATGCTATTATTCTCCCTCTCTATAACCCCCCTCCCCAGGTCAGCCTACTCGCTCCACACTTCTGAGTTTTGGCCCTATTTACCCCTCGTTGCAATACCTCCATGAGTCAGACTGTTTTCTTTGTTAGTTTTACCCTGCCCTTAAACACCTTGGGGACCATTTTGCTCCCTCCTGGCCTTGCTCCTAGTATCGCTCTGCTTAGCCTTCATTTTGGTGCTTTTCTGCAGCCAGTATAATCGGTCAATTGATATCTTGTTCCTATTCATTTGTATTATTTTGCATTTTGTTTTGAACAGTTTCCAAGAATTGTATTTCCTCCATTCAGCTTTCCCCCATGTCGTACCAGGAAACAAGTGTTTGTTGAGTGTGTTTTCCTGGTAACCATTTTGTAAATAAATTCGCATGCCATTATTTGCTTTCAGTTTGCTGCATCCTTTCACACAAAGCATCCAAAACTTGACATTTAAATATAGTACATTTTAAGGCTTGCTTGAGCCTCCCCTGGAACAGGTTGGGGCCTCCCCATTTGAGAAACACTGAACTATAGTAACTGAATTCAGGCTGAGAACACATTGTCCAAACAAGAGACAGGGTATAGGAAAACAATATAGCAGTTTATTTAAGGAGGTGTTTTTGCTGGCCCGTCAGCGCAGCTGTTGGATTTCCATCTGCGACACCGGCGACCCAGGTTCGAGAATGGACCTGGGTCGCTGGAGGGCCAGCCAGGTGGAGGAGGATAGAGCATCCAGAGACAGCTCTCCTTCTTCCAGGGGGAGGGTGGGGGGATGTGTGCCAGTGCTTGTCCCCTAGCGGAGGCTGGAGGCACAGCAGGACGTCGGACCCAGTATGCAACAGGGTAGGGGCGGATGTTGGCATTTGTCATGCTGTCACTATGCCACCCCAGGGGAGAAGAAGTGAGGAAAACAGCTCAGTGCCTGCCAGATGACGGCTGCCAGGTTCCCGGCACTGCCGAAGCCCTCCAGTGAGCCATCCCCCTTGCCTCAGCAGCATCCCATGGCCTAACAGATTGTGCCAGGTATCCCCACACTGGTGCATTCCCTCTCGGAGGAGGGGGATCCACCCAGCGACGCAATATACCAGGATACCTTGGGAGTGGCTGCAATATGAGGACAGAGGGGAGACAGACCTTGAGTGAGGTCAGAAGGGGTCAGCCGGGACCCAGGCGGACCTGAAGAAGTTGGGGGCACTGGAGCAGCAGGAGGAAAAAAAACTGATTAAAAAAAGTGTTTTTTTTTTATTAATGCTGTGGTAAAACAATAAAAACTTAAAATGTTTGAATAGGAACTTAAAGGGAGCCAGAGATAGGTTAAACATGCTCAAAATAATTCAATATGCGAACCGAATACAGGCCAATTGTCTGCTACTACAAGAGACTCATTTTGCTGACAATGATTTTTGCTCACATTTGCAATTTATTTAGGGGGCATGGGATCCATTAGTGCTTTTCAAGTAAAGGTGGAAAAGATGAGAAGGGACTTGGCAAGGTTGGAGAAATGGTCAGAAGTATGGCAGCTTGGATTCAATGCAAAGAAGTCCAAAATAATGCACCTGGGAAACAAAAACCCAGGGGAAGAGTACACAATGGGGGGGGGGTAGAAACAGCAACAAAAATGGAAAGGGACCTGGGAGTAATCATATCAGATGACCTTAAGGTTAGCAAGCAACATGAGAAGGCAGTAGGGAGGGCTTGGGGGATACTGGGATGTATAGGGAGAGGCATCACCAGCAGAAAACAGGAAGTTGTTATTCCTCTGTACAGACAGTTGGTGAGACCCCATCTGGAGTACTGTGTCCAGTTCTGGAGACCCCATCTCTGCAAGGACATAGACAGGATGGAGGTAGTCCGGAGGAGGGCAACTAAAATGGCACAGGGTCTGCAAGAGAAGCCATACAAGGAGAGACTAAAGGAGCTTAAAGAAAATACAAAATCACACATGCCCCCACAATGCAAAGCATCATGGGCTACATATGCAAATCACCACAGAATGTTATGCTGGTCCAACTTTAAGCAGAATTGCATGGTGCCGAAAGGCCTCTCACACAGTTTGCAAAGGGTGCTAACAGAAGACATAGACATGTGTTTCGTCCTACCAGGACTCATCAGTATGCCTCGTCTGTTTGACACCCCAGTGGAATGGACCAGCTACCCTAGAGGCAGTGTGCCTTGGATATATTGTGGTGAACCCATTAAAATAAAAACCATTTAAAGACAAAGAACCTCTAATGTAAAACACTGAGGCAAGGGTTACCCAAAGGGCATTTGGCTGGGAAGCCAAGTTTCAAGAAAATACAAAATCACACATGCCCCACAATGCAAAGCATCATGGGCTACATATGCAAATCACCACAGAATGTTATGCTGGTCCAACTTTAAGCAGAATTGCATGGTGCGAAGGCCCTCTCACACAGTTTGCAAAGGGTGCTAACAGAAGACATAGACCGTGTTTACGTCCTACCAGGACTCATCAGTATGCCTCGTCTGTTTGACACCCCAGTGGAATGGACCAGCTACCCTAGAGGCAGTGTGCCTTGGATATATTGTGGTGAACCCATTAAAATAAAAACCGTTTAAAGACAAAAGAACCTCTGTGCGCAAACACTGAGGCAAGGTTACCCCAAAGGGCATTTGGCTGGGAAGCCAAGTTTCAAGAAAATACAAAATCACACATGCCCCACAATGCAAAGCATCATGGGCTACATATGCAAATCACCACAGAATGTTATGCTGGTCCAACTTTAAGCAGAATTGCATGGTGCGAAAGGCCTCTCACAGTTTGCAAGGTGCTAACAGAAGACATAGACACGTGTTTAGTCCTGCAGGACTCATCAGTATGCCTGATCTGTTTGACACCCCAGTGGAATGGACCAGCTACCCTAGAGGCAGTGTGCCTTGGATATATTGTGTGAACCCATTAAAAAAAAAACGTTTAAAAGACAAAGAACCTCTATGCCTTCCCAGCCAAATGCCATTTGGGTAACCCTTGCCTCAGTGTTTGCGACAGAGGTTCTTTTGTCTTTAAACGTTTTTTATTTTAATGGGTTCACCACAATATATCCAAGGCACACTGCTCTAGGGTAGCTGGTCCATTCCACTGGGGTGTCAAACAGACGAGGCATACTGATGAGTCCTGGTAGGACGAAACACGTGTCTATGTCTTCTGTTAGCACCCTTTGCAAACTGTGTGAGAGGCTTTCGCACCATGCAATTCTGCTTAAAGTTGGACCAGCATAACATTCTGTGGTGATTTGTATATGTAGCCCATGATGCTTGCATTGTGGGGCATGTGTGATTTTGTATTTTCTTGAAACTTGGCTTCCCAGCCAAATGCCCTTGGGGTAACCCTTGCCTCAGTGTTTGCGCACAGAGGTTCTTTGTCTTTAAACGGTTTTTATTTTAATGGGTTCACCACAATATATCCAAGGCACACTGCCTCTAGGGTAGCGGTCCATTCCACTGGGGTGTCAAACAGTGAGGCATACTGATGAGTCCTGTGAGACTGACACGTGTTCTATGTCTTCTGTTAGCACCCTTTGCAAACTGTGAGAGGCCTTCGGCACCATGCAATTCTGCTTAAAGTTGGACCAGCATAACATTCTGTGGTGATTTGCATATGTAGCCCATGATGCTTTGCATTGTGGGGCATGTGATTTTGTATTTTCTTGAAACTTGGCTTCCAAGCCAAATGCCCTTTGGGGTAACCTTGCCTCAGTGTTTGCACAGAGGTTCTTTGTCTTTTAAAGGAGCTTAATATGTATACCCTTGAGGAAAGGGGGGGGGACATGATAGAAACTTTTAAATACCTCAGTGGAATCAGCAAAGTCCAAGAGGGTAGCATCTTTCAGAAAAAGAGATGTGCAAGAACAAGGGGACATAATTTGAAGATGGGGGGGACGGCTCAGGCAATGTGAGAAAGTATTTTTTCACAGAGAGGATGGTGGATGCATGGAACCGCCTTCCTGAGGAGGTTGTGGGGTCTAAAATGGGAGAATTCAAGAATGAATGGGATAGACATAAAGCAATTCTTGTGGGGGGGTAGGAAGAAACAGACTGTTGATTAACTAGGATCTGCAGCTTATCCATTAGGTAGGGAAATGGGCAGACTAGGTGGACCAAGCTGTCCTTCTCTGCTATCAAAGTCTATGTTTCTAACTCCAGAGGTGCCACTACAATTTGAAGATTAACATTAAAGATAAAGTAAACACCGGCCAGTCAGCACAGCGGTTGGATTTCCGCATGTGACGCTAGCAACCTGGGTTCAGGAATGAACCCGGGTCACTGGAGGGCCGGCCGGGGGCAGGAGGATAGAGCGTCCCATGGACAGCTCTCCGGGAGGGAGGAAGGGTGCAGGGTAGCTCCAGTGCCTGCTGGCTCCTAGTGGAGGCTGGGAGCAACACAGGACACACGGAGTGACTGGCAACAGGGGGGAGAAGTGGACATCGGCATATGCCTTGACATCACTACACTGCCCTCCACAACATAAGGAGGAAAATGGCTGGATGTTTGCCGGATGATGGCCTCCGGATCCTCTGCCCGTCTGCCTCCTCCAGGGAGCCACTTCCCGCAGGTCTCAGCAGCACCCTGTGGCCTACAAGTAAGTGCTGATGTTGCCCCTCCACTGGTGCATTCCCCCTCGGAGGAGGGGGACCCGCCAGGCGAAGGGAAACGTCGGGATACCATGAGGTAGGCTGCTATGTGGGACCTGTGGGGGGGGGTCAGGACTCGAGATGGGAGAGCAGAGGCAGGAGGGATCCTCGGAGCACCCGAAGGAGTGGCAGCATTTGAGCAAGGGGGAAGAACAAATAATACAAAAAAAAGACAAAGTAATTGATAGGTATGGCAGATATGTTATAGCCACGATTCAAAGATATAATAAATTGACGACAATCAGTTCTTTTACGGTCCAAATGATGATCCAGATTTTTATGTACATTTTTTTATTACGTTATCCAACTTTACAGGGCCATTTATTATAGGCGGTGATTTAAATCTATCATTATCAGTATTGGATAGATCTGAGGGGCTAGAAGATACAAAGAAACAGGCCCTGAAAATAGTAAAGGGTTTTATGTTAGATCTTCTGGTTGTCTTTAGGGAAATATATCTCACATGGAAGAAATTTTCTTTCTTCTCTAACGTGTATAAAACTACCTCTAGGATTGATTACTTTGTTCTTTCTGAGTAAATATTGAACAATACTATAAAGATTAATTATAGTAGGTTTTCATACTAGGTAGGTTCAGAAACAAGGGGGCAGAGGCCTATAACTGCTTCCATTTTTAATAAGCATAATATATCAATGTGTTGCTACTCAATAAATATTTAATCGCCTTTTGAATGTGTCTTTGGTTTTGATTATAACTACCTCCAGGTGCAGGATATTCCATGGGTTGACTATTCAGCATGTATACAAATATTCCCTGTTGGTGTGTTTACCAACTTCATTGAATTTGTAGTGGATGACCTCTACTGTTACCTTTTTTCAGTTTTTGAAATTCATCCCCAGCTCACACATCATGTGTGGATCTTATATAATGTCATACATTAATAACAAATCTCCTCTTAATCTTTGGATTAATTATTGGAGCAATTTAAATTTCTGACCACTCCCTGTAACCCTGGTGGTGAATTATCTAAATGATTATAATAATCATAGGGAACATAGGTGGAAATTTGATAACACTTTATTAAAAGATGTAATTTTCAAACAGAAACTTAAGACAGAGATTGACATATTTTTAGAGGACAATAAGAGTGAGGAATTTTCTTCAGCAACAATTTTGGAATCTCTGAAAGCCTATATTAGAGGATGGATTATATCTTACACATCCTTTAGGAGAAAAAAGGCAAAAAGAAAAATTAGAATTCGAACATCAGCTCTTAGTAGCTGAAGCAGGCTATAACATATCTGGACTAGAAGAGGATTTAAATTCAGTACTATAGGTTGGAGAAGAACTGCACAAATTAATTTCTTATAAAGCAGAAAGAGCGTTTTAAAACATTAGATCGAATTATTATTTCTTCTCTGAGAAACCAGATAGGTTACTGGCTTATCAGTTGCAATGTGAATGCAATCAGAATGCAATATTCAAAATTCAATTAGAGTCAGGTAAGATATCATCCTCCCTCTTAGAAATAAATAAAGGCTTTCAGAATTATTGTAGCAATTTATACACACCAGATATTAACCCTTCTCAACAGGATATTAACAATTTTTTGATAATATTCCTATTAATTCTTTATCAGAAGTGTCAAAAATTACAATAGACAGACCCCTCAGTATAGAGGAAATTTAATCAGTAATTCAGCACTCAAAATAGGAATGCACCAGGCCCGGATGGTTTAACGATAGAGTTTTATAAAAATTTTCTGACATACTTTCTCCACTCTTACTCCAAGCTTATAGGGATATGGAAAGGGGCAAGACACTTTCAGGATCATTAAATTACTCAATTATGCTTATTCTAAAAAAATGACAAAGATCCCTTAACATTTGGGTCATATAGGCCAATTGCATTGATGAATGTTGACTATAAAATAATAATGAAAATCTGGGCTAATAGAGTGGCTGAACAAGTTCAGTCCATCGTCCATCCAGACCAAATGGGGTTCATCCCAAGGAGGCATCTAATGACAAACATTAGAAAGGCTGTCAACATAATGGAACTAACTGCTCAATCTGAAATGGCAATTATCTCGCTCGATGCTGAAAAAACATTTGATCGGGTTTATTGGCCCTTTTTGTTGACTTGCCTAACAAGAATGAATATTGGTGAAAGGTTTATGTGATGGACTAATATGATCTACAAAAAACCTAGAGCCAGGATTAAAACCAATGCAAATCTTTCTGACTTTATATATTTACAAAGTGGAATCCGACAGGGCTGCCCCTTATCAACCCTATTGTTCGCAATTTTTATTGAGACTCTAGCTGTATCAATCAGAAATAATAAACAAATCAAAAGTCTGAACATCAATGAAACATCATATAAAATCTCTCTATACATGGATGACGTCTTGATTTTTTTAGATAATCCAAAAGAAAAAGTGAAGGAGCTTGAGAGGGAAATAGAAAGTTTTGGTAGAATATCTGGTTGAAAGGTAAACTGGGAGAAATTTGAAACCATTTATAGTGGTTCGGAAATCAATAACTCAAACACCTTACTTAACTCTTTGATTAAAACAGAGATAAAGTACCTGGGAGTTATTTTGACTAAGGAATTTAAGAATTTATTCGAATGAAACTACACGCCTTTGTTGGATAAAATCAAGGCAGACTTAGAAAAATGTGTCAACCTACTGTTAACCATCACAGGTAGGATCAATATCATTAAAATTAACATCTTACCAAGATTTGTGTTCCTATTTCAAGCTCTTCCAATTTTTCTAGCCAACTCTTTCTTTACTTAAATAGATAAATGGATTAAACAATTTATTTGGAAGAACAAAAGACTGAGGGCCAATTTGGCAAAATTGTATCCTCCTTTAAATCAAGGAGACTAGGTCTTCCAAATCTAAAATTATACTATTTGGCAGCCTAGATCGAACCTACTTCTTCTTGGTTCTCTTTTGATAATGATATAGAAGGATTTGCAATAATAAGTGAAGCTTTAGAGAGATCTTGCTTACCTTTTCAGAAATTGAATCAGATTCTATATGTTAATTGTGAGAACTAAATATATGAAAGTAGGATATTAAGTTCAACCAAGACTACTTCTCAGGTATGGAGAGAAGCACATTCGCATTTAGGTTGAAATTTACACTTTCACGATCCTCCCCTTTATATGTGAATGCTTATCTTAAATTCACACAGGTAAATAACATTTTTTTGAATTGGAAGATCTGTGGATTAACTCATCTGGAACAGTGTTTAGAAAATGGAAGTCTGAAGTTATTTGAAGCACTAAGACGGGAATTTAATTTACCTAATGGAAACTATTTAGCTTATCTTCATTTAAGAGACTACCTTTTGAAAATAAGATTGGGACATTGGGTATGACACCCCTAGAGCATTTATTAGAAAACTAAATTAATCTTCAAAATATATAATCTTTTTTGGAGGCTAAGAAATGAGACATAGATCATTGGCAGCAAAACTGGTTTAAGGAACTGGGGCACTGGGGTCATAATATAGAATGGTTAGCCAGCCCAGTGGTGCTGAGGGTTGAGGCGATGGTCACTGCACCTCACGCCATGCCGGTGACCCATGTTCAGGAACGAGCATGGGTCGCCTGGGGTTGGCAGGGAGGGGATGGATTGAGCATCCAATGGACTGCTCTCCATCTCCAGGGAGGGGGGCAAGATGCAGTCAGCACTTGTCTGACCCCTGGCAGAGGCTGGAGGTTGACGTAATGCTGCCTCAAGCAAGGGGTGCAGATGCTCGGCAGACTCTTGGCGGGGACTTGCGTGGGAGTGCGCGGGTGCCCGCCACTGGCGTCATTGTATACTGAGCACTGTAGGGAGAAAATCTAGGAGGAAAAAGACCCTGGTGGCTGGTCACGGCGGCTTGATGGCTTTCCCCCAATGCTGATCCTCCAGAGGTAACACCCCGACCTAACTCCGTCCCGGCGGGTGAGTAGGGGGCTCCCCGCAACCCCGCCATGGGGAGTAAGCTGTGGGAGGTGCAGAGGGTGAGGGTCTGATGGAGGAGAAGCACAGGGGATGGCAGCCGGATGAAGAGCCGACCAGGGCCAGGGAGGGGAGAAAGGGATAACAAAAAAAAAATAATATAGAATGGTTGGAAGTTTTATCTACACATGAAAAAGTCTCAAAAAATTCTAAGCTTAGGCAAATTCAATTTAACATAATTCATAATTTGTATTATACCCTGAATAAACTTAGTAAATTCGATTCCACATTGTCAAACTTGTGTGCTCATTGTAAGGGTGATAAAGGCACTTTAAGCCACATGTTAATCTTTTGCCCAGCATTGAAAGTGTATTGAAGTAAAATAAGAGATATAATCAAAAAAGTCTTAGATAAAAATATCCCATTCGACCCAGGTATTCTGTGGAGCTGAAGAAGCAAGTTTATTTATATCTTTGGCAATGATCTTAGCAAAAAAAATGTATTCTCCTGCATCGGAGAGAAGAATCACCTCCAAACTTTAGAGAATGGTCGAACCTGCTAACAAATAGTAGGAATTTGGAGATAATTCTTTATATAAAGGAAGACAAGGTAGATATTTTCGATAAAATATGGCTTCCATACTTTGTTTAAAACTAAGAAAAATGAAAGTAGAACAGAAGAAAAAGTATGTATATAAAAAAAATGATATACAAATAGGTTTAGGTAGAAGAACTGCTTTTCCCTGTACTGTGATGTAAACCTGGCTGTAAAATCTATGCCTGAAAGTGGATATTAGACTGAGTACAAAAAAAAGAATACTGGCACACCCTAGATTTTCTGGAATCTCTGACGAACCACCCTCCCTTGCCCTCCCATTACCCTCCTCCCACCTCTCCCTCATTCAGGAAGAGATTCAGTCTCTCCTGCAGAAGAGGTCCATAGAGACCATCTCACTGGCTCAAAGAGGAAGGGGTTTTACTCCCTCTTTTTCCTTGGCCCCAAGAAGATGGGACTTGAGGCCAATCCTGGACCTCAGCCACCTGAATCTGTACATACAGTACAAACGCGTCATAATGGTTACTCTCCAGCTGTTGCTGCACCTCCTTCACCAGGGGGTCTGGCTCTGTTCCCTTGACATGCAGGATGCCTATCTTCATGCCCAGGTCTTCCCAGCCCACTGCTGTTTCCTCCACTTCTGTTTCCAGGGTGACCATTTCCAGTTCCGGGCCCTCCCTTTAGGCCTTTCTTCGGCACCTCTGGTTTTTACCAAGTACCTGATGGTGGTGGCTGCAGCTCTGAGGAGACAGGGCTTCTACATGTTCCCCTACCTGGATGACTGTCTGCTAGGATCCCCCTCCAGGGATCTCCTGCTTCGGACCCTAGAATGTACCTTTTGGCTCTTACAGGCTTTGGGGATCACGGTCAGTCTAACAAAGTCTTGTCTTTCCCCATGCCAGTGCCTTCTGTGCATTGGGACGGTTCTGGATTCCTCCCATGGCAAGGCCATTCTGCCAGAGGACAGAGCAGAGCGCCTGATAGCACAGGCCCATCTTGTCTCCTTCAGTCGACAGAACCCAGCCAGACCATTCCTACACTTGTTGGGGCACATGGCAGTGGCCATAGCTATGGTTGCTCAAGCCCGCCTGCATATGAGGGTTCTCCAGTGGACCCATCAGATTCAATGGGGCCAATGCACAGACAACTTGGACCAGCCAGTCATGGTCTCCGATCCGGTGAGGAGGACCTTGCAGTGGTGGCAGAACCCTGCCAATCTCCTGCGAGGGGTCCCCTTTCAGGCTGTGCCCCCTCAACAGATCCTCACAATGGATGCCTCGAGTCTCGGCTGGGGTGCTCACTTGGCTGACCACCAGACCCAGGGGACCTGGTCCGAGGCACAGCAGAATCTCCACATCAGTGTCCTGGAGATGCAGGTGGTTCTTTACACCCCGCATTCCTTCCAGACCCACATTCTTCCCAGCCCACTGCTAGTGCAGATGGACAACATGTCTGTAGTGTACTACATCAACAAGCGGGGGGGACTCACTCACTCATACCCCCTTTGTCAGGAGGCAAGGAGAGTCTAGTACTGGGCCATCGAGTACAGCCTGGAACTCTCAGCCATTCATGTTCCATGTGCCCAAAACATCCTAGCTGACAGTCTCAGTCGATCCAGGTCAAGGGCTCATGAGTAGGAACTGCTGCCCTTGGTGGTCGAAGATCTCTTCGACAGGTGGGACTATCCAGAGTTGGACCTTTCTGAGTTCCCCATTCATCAAAAAACTGCTGCTTTTCTGCTCACTCAATCCAGAGCCTGGAGTTCTCTGGTGCAACGTGTTGTCCCTTTCCTGGAAGGGGAGGTTCATGTATGTCTTCCTTCCCTTCCCACTCCTGCAGAAGGTCCTACTTATGCTTCAGTCGGAGGGAGCAGAGATGATCCCCATAGCTCCCTATTGGCCATGTCAGATTTGGTTCCCCCTGCTGTAACAGCTGGCAGTGGAACCTCTAGTACCCTAACCCCTGTGCACCAACTTGCTCTGCCAGGAACAGGGCACCCCGGTCTACCCAGACCTCAAATCCCTGCATCTTCATGCACGGCTCCTGCAGACTTTGCTATCACTTGCTTTGGAGTTTCCTCTAGGATTGGTGATGTCCTGGTGCCTGCTTGAAAGCCTTCCACTAGAGACACCTATGCATTAAAGTGAAAGCAGTTCTCTCTGTGGGACACTACTCATCACCTGGATCCCTTTACTTGTCCAGTGAACCTGATTCTTGAGTACTTGCTCTTCCTTTCTGACTCAGGCTTGGGGTACTCCTCCCTTAAGGTGCACCTTTCTGCCATCTCTGCATACCATACCATACACCTATTGCGGGCAGGTCTGTTGCCCAGCTGGAGGTGTCCCATACATTCTTGCAGGATATCCTGTCCCTCCATGGGACTTTCTTTTCATTTTGGAAATGCTCACTCTGCCTCCCTTTGGACCAGCTGCGAGTTGCGAGCTGTGCTTTCTGTCATGGAAAGTGCTCTTTTTAGTTGCCATTACTTCTGCTCAGAGGATTTCTGAGCTTCTTGCTCTGATGTGTAAAGAGCCTTGTTTAGTTTTTCACAAAGACAGGGTGTCTTTGCATACTAATCCTAATTTTTTACCTACGGTGGTGTCCGAGTTTACTTTAAATCAATCCATCCACCTACTGTACCAGTTTATTTCCTTGAGTATTTTAATCAGGGGGAGGCCTTACTCCATACTTTGGATGTTCATCGGGTGCTACAGTATTATACCCAATGCACCCAGTCTGTTTGTAAAACTGACCATTTGTTTGTTTCATTTGCTTACTAGAGAGAGGAAGCACCTGTTTAAAAACAGTGTTTGTCAAAGTGGTTGGCTAATTGTGTTGTTTACTGCTACCGCAAGTACAGTGGAGGCAGTATAGTGCAGTGGTTTAAGGCTCTGAGCTGCAAATCTGGTGACATCAAGCAGACCAGACCTGGGTTTGAATCCCACAGCTTCCACTTACATACTGTGTGATCCTGAGCAAGTCACTTAACTTCCCTGTGCTCCCAGGTCGCACCTGTAAAAAAGCTTTCAGCTTAGTGTGCTACTCTTGGTTAAACGCCTGGTTAAACATTAAGCCCTTGCCCCAAGTTGTTAAAGGCCACTCTAGCAGGGGTATGGCTGCCTCTACCACTTGTTTCAAGAATGTGTCTGCTGTGGACATCTGTGCAGCTGCCACCTGGAGCTCTGTCCACACCTTCATTTGGCACTGCAGTCTGGATGTTGCTTCTAGACGCAGGGCCAGTTTTGGCCTCATAGTCCTTCAGGGCCTTCTTTCTTGAACCCTATGCCGATATCTACTGCCTCCTTCCTGCTGCCCTTCTGGTTAGTTCTGGTACTGCTTAGGAATCAGTCCTACCGGTGTTGCCTGCTGCAAGAGCCCCCTTGAAGTAAGATAGTACAGTTATGTAAGAACTTACCGTAACAATAGATCTTCAAAAGGAGCTCTTGCAGCAGCTCCTGCTTTACCTCCCTCCTTCCCCCCCCCCGTTGGTTTCTTCTCTTTTTGCACTTCTGCTTATACCTTTTCCTCAGCTCTGAGGAACTGCCTCAGTTCTCTGTCTTACCACCTGCTTGGGGTCTCCAACGGGAGAACTGAGGTAGGTGTGGGGGGACCACCCCCTTTATAGGATAGGTGGATGCCAGTGTGCTGATAGCGGGGGTAGTCCCCCTGTGATAAACTGCTAGCTAGAAGTTTTCCCTGTGGTCCTGGCACCTGGCAGCTTTAGTCCTATCAGTTTTGCCTGCTGCAAGAGCTCCTCTCAAAGATCTATTGTTACAGTAAGTTCTTAACATAACTGTACAAGTGCAACAGCCTGAGGAGAGAGCAGTTGAAGAGGCTGTTTCAGAAATGCCCCCTCCCCAAATCGTACAGGGCATGGGTTTTTACCAGTAACCTGGATTCAAGGTAAAAAAAAAAAAAAAGCACTACTAAAACCTCTCAGGTGGACGATGTCCTGGAAAACAAATATTCACCTCTACATTTAGAATGACAGTGGGGGAGACATAGAAGGTGTCGACTACTCAATGCCTCCTTTATAGCTTCTTCACCCCATCATCTCAAAATGGATTATCATCTGATACTGAAGATGTAGGACCCCAACCACTAAAACCAAAAAGAAAAAAATGGAAAACAAGCTGATTCTAGGAAAAGAAATCATAAGCAGGAGAATGCATCTGAGATTTTTTTTCTACTACTACTACCCATGGTCCTAGATTTTCACCTGGGATGGGCATCTCTTAATGTTAACAGCATCAAGAATTTAAAAAGAACGTACTACCAGCTTCTCCATCCTTAAAGACAAACTATGCATGATGTCATGTATCTGCAAAAGAGTAGACATAGATCCACTGCTGATATCTTGGTTTCACAAAAAGCTTGGTTATGGGGTACCTCCGTTTGGTCCATTGGGGAGGAAGCATGTACAGGTGTTGGAATTTGTTTTAAAAATCCAAACATTTCAATCAGATGACTAGTGGACATACAGCCAAGTAGGGCACTTTTGTTGGACATTGAACTTCATACCCATAAATTCAGACTTGTCAATATCAAGGCCCCATGAATAAAGGCAACCAGAATTAACATTTAAAAAAATGCAGCTGTTTCTGTTCACCTCAAAAAATATCTTATTGGGTGATACTTTAATTGTAGCCTTTTCAAGGCTGATAAAGGAGCTAAAACTGATGAAATGTTTTGTGAGTCAACCTTTCTTAGACAAATGTACCACCAAGCAGGATTAATTGATGCCCGTGACCAGACAGAAAAAAATCCCAAAACATACATATTTTCATGGTAATACTTCCACCAGACTAGATTTGTGGTTCTTTTCTGCATCCCTTCCAATCTGTAACACAAGGGTGCAGTTGGAGGAAATCTCTGACCAGACTGATTGAAGTATACCCTTCTGATTTACGAGACCCTACTATGGGAGAAGGTTTTTGGAAATTAAATACTTCCCTATTAGACAACCAAAAAGGTACTTCGTAAATTGAAAGAGCTTGTAGAGGCTCGTAAATCAGTTTTCTGCTTGCATGATTCTCCTGTTTCATGGTGGAAGGGTAGCAAAATGACCTTAGATCATTTTTCCAAACACAAGCTAGGTTATTGGAAAGGACAGACTATCACAAGTATTTAGACATGAGGTCAGCTACATAAAGTCCTTTCTTTGCAAAATATGAGTAAAAGAAGTTATCCTGAAAAAATCCAAAAAAATAAAACAGGACATGAAAAATTACCAATATAACAGACACAGATTATTAGAAATGGAACAAAACTGTTGGACTTAGGACAGACATTTTCAAGTTTACCTATATGTTAGCTGTGTAGATAGAATTCAGCATAAAATCATTAGAGGCATTCAAATTGGGAAACGTGACCTGGTTACTGATAAATCAGACATTTGTGAGGTTATCAATGCATATATTCAACAGACTTTTAGTACTCCTTTTCCAGTTAATCCCTCTATGGATAACTTATTGACAAAAAGTGACACACTGACCTTATCAGTAAATAATCAGGAATTATTAATTACCAGAATAACGAATGAGGAACTGGGAGTCGCAGTAAGGTCACTTAAGCTAGGCACAGCTCCAGGTATGGACAGACTTTCTGGAGAAGTATATAAAAAGCTATGGGAATGGGTACTGGAGGAATTATTAGAGTTGTACACTTCTTTATTATCTGTTCCTAGTTTACCAGGGGATATGTATAGAGGGATCTTGATATTTTATTTAAAAGGGGGTGCAAAATACACATTGGAAATTGGAGGCAAATTACACCACTGAATACTGATTTTAAGATTTTAACCAAAATCCTTAGTCAAAGACTGGCAGTGGCCATGGAAAATGCAATTCACCCTGCATAGTCCTGTTCAGTTCCAGGCCAGAAAATAAGTGACACTTTGATACTTTTATAGGAAACTGTGGAAAATAGTACTACTGGGAAAATGAACATTTTTTTTTAACTTGTGTTAGACCAGAAGAAAGCCTTTGATAGGATTTCTCATTTATTCTTGTGGAAAATATTACAGCAGTATCGAATTCCTTATAAATGTATTGCCTGGGTACGTCTGTGTTATGAACATGCTATGGTAACGCCATTACTAAGAAATGTTATTTTTGCATGTAAGAAAGTATTATTAGTAAAAATAATTGTTCAAAAATAGTCTTGATAAGTATATAGCATATGGGGAAAGGTTAAACTATTACACTAGGTCCTAAGACGCTACATATGGGCCTCAGCCTCCTTTTGTTCCTCAAATTCTAAGTGAAAATTACTGAATGGCTGGGTGGGTGCTGAAAGATTAGCAAAGAGAGGAGTGCAGCAGGGGTGTCCTCTTAGCCCACTTTTGTATATCATTTGCCTAGACCCCCTGATCCATTTATTAAATAATTCTCTAGATATTGCTGGTACACCCAAGTTGGGACAGTTGGCTCCAGTAAAGACCCTTGTCTATGTGGATGACCTGTGCCTTATAGTGGCAGGTGCATGTTCAGAAGACAATGCAAAATTAATTTTTGAAAAGTTTCCATGACTACTGGAGCATGAATTAAAAAAAAAATGTTCAGGCCTTAATTTAGGTATACAAGAAGAGGGGCCACCTCCTGAACTTGCAGGGATCAAATTGGTGACTTCCCCCAGTAAAAGTTTGGTGTGTGTTTTTTTTTTTTTCAGGCAAAGAAACGTGGCATGGCATAATTGGGAAGTGTGTCTAAAAGTTGCTATGGAGAAAGTTAACCAATGGAAAAAAATTGCCTGTGTGTAAAAAGAAAAAGAGTTATGTCATTAAAACTTTTTATCAATTTTTTTGTGCCTTGTTTATGTTCCCCCATACAAACATTAGAAGCTAGTTTGTAGAGTTTTTTTTCCAGTGTTTATGGGGAGCAGGCTGAACCCCATTAAACACGGGGTTACATACAGAGACCTGACGTCTGGAGGCCTAAATATGCCCAACCCTTTAGGTTTTTTTTTTTTCCAACAGCATTTTCATAAATTCAAATTTGGTCCCTGTTATAAAGAAGTTTGCTACTTTGTGTGTGCCCTGGGTGCTACAGTATCTTCAGGAACAACTAGTGGAGTGTCAGAGCTGCAGATTTAGCTTAAAAAAGGAGACTGCAGACATATCCAAGCTACATGGAAACTTGTTTTGATAACATAAAGTAGTGGGGTGTCACCCAACAGGTGTTAGACTTTCCCAGAAAGATGATGTATAATGATATGTTAACCAGGAACTTCTTTGAGCTCCCCAATTTTCATAGAGACTCTGAAGAACTGATGTCCAAGATTACAAAAAAATTGATGGACCCCCCCTCCCCCCACATACCAAACGAAGTATGGGACAACATACGGCTTAGTTGCTATGGAAGATAAAGAAGTAAAGGATTGATATTGTTCCAGACCAAGTTGCACATTCATACTGGAATCAATGAAGCATCTATACTTTGAATGTTCATGCATCAAAACTTTTTGGAGTTTGGTTACTTCCACTTGGAACATGTCATTGTTACTTACATTAACCTATGATATTTTTGTTTCAGGACTTTTTACGCCAGCTTGGAAAAAATATAACAGTAGTAGTTTATGTGTTATTTTTGCTTGTTTAAAATATTGGATATGGCAAACTCACTACAGACTTATACTACAACGGCAATTTATTGCTTAAGATGTATTAAAGGAAAATGGGAGGACTACATCTGCTAAATTTAAGACATGGTGGCCTACTCTATCTTGGATTTAGTATACCGAACAGGACTATACAATAAGTGTTTTTGGAAGACTGTTGTTATCTTTTTCCTTTAATTTTTATTTTTTTGGGGTGGGTGGGGATTATCATGTGATCATTTAATTTCATGCTGATTGATTTTTTTGACTTGCATGCATGTATCTGATTGCAGGAATTTCTTTTGATGAAACATAGAAACATAGACTTTGATGGCAGATAAGGACTGCTTGGCCCACCTAGTCTGCCCATTTCCCTACCAAGAGGATAAGCTGCAGATCCTATTTAACCAACAGCCTATTTCTTCCTACCCCCCACAAAAATTGCCTTATGTCTGTCCCATGCATTCTTGAATTCTCCCACAGTTTTAGACCCCACAACCTCCTCAGGAAGGCTGTTCCATGTGTCCACCACCCTCTCTGTGAAAAAATACTTCCTCACATTGCCCCTGAGCATCCCCCTCTATCTTCAAATTGTGTCCCTTGTTCTTGCACATTTCTTTTCTGAAAGATGCTACCCTCTTGGACTTTGTTGATTCCACTGAGGTACTTAAACATTTCTATCATGTCCCCCTCTCCTCCTTTCCTCGGGTATACATATTAAGCTCCTTTAGTCTCTCCTCGTGTGGCTTCTCTTGTAGACCCTGCACCATTTTAGTTGCCCTTCTCTGAACTGCCTCCATCCTGTCTGTGTCTTTCGGAGATGGGGTCTCCAGAACTGGACGCAGTACTCAGATGGGGTCTCACCAACTGTCTGTACAGGGGCTAACAACTTCCTGTTTTCTGCTGGTGATCGTCCTCCCTATACATCCCAGTATCCCCCAGGCCTCCCACCACCTTCTCGCATTGCTTACCAACCTTAAGGTCATCTGATATGATTACCCCTAGGTCTCTTTCCATTTTTGTTGTTGTTACTAACCCCCATTGTGTAATCTTCCCCTGGGTTTTTGTTTCCCAGGTGCATTACTTTGCACTTCTTTGCATTGAATCCAAGCTGCCATACTTCTGACCATTCCTCCAACCTTGTCAGGTCCCTTCTCATCCTTTCCACTCCTCCTTGTGTATCAACCCTGTTGCAGATCTTTGTGTCATCTGCAAAGAGGCATACTTTTCCTTCCAGTCCCTCTGCAATGTCACTTATAAAGACATTAAAAAGGACTGGACCCAGTACTGAACCCTGCGGTACTGCACTAGTAACCCCTCTTTCTTCAGAGTGGACTCCATTTACAATTACCTTCTGTGTCCTGTGGTTCAGCCAATGTTTTACCCAGGCTACCACCTTGGGACCCACTCCCAGGCTGGTTAATTTTACTACTAATCTTTTGTGTGGGACTGTGTAAAATGCCTTGCTAAAGTCTAGGTAGGCCATGTCCACAGCCCCTCCCTGGTCTACTACTTTGGTCACCCAGTCAAAGAAATCAATTAGATTCATCTGACATGACCTTCCCGCTGTGAACCCATGCTGCCTTGGGTCCTGTGCCCCACTGGCCTCTAGGTACTCAATTCTTTCCTTCAGAAGTGATTCCATCACTTTCCCTACCACAGAGGTCAAACTGACAGGTCTGTAGTTTCCTGCCTCTGTCTTGGTCCCACTTTTGTGATGGAATCACATCTGCCTTCCTCCAGTCCCCAGGTACCACACCATCCTCCCATGATTTGTTAAAAAGCGTAGTCAGTGGTGTCACTAGTTCTCTGCTTAATTCTTTTACAGTTCTGGGGTGAATTCCATCTGGCCCCATTGCTTTGTCCACCTTCAGTTTTAGGAGTTCTTTCAGAACCCTTTCTTCTGTGAAAGGACTGGGATCAACCCCCCTCTCCAGAGTGCTTCTGTTAATTGGATTAGACACCTCCCCCACTTCCTCTTTTGTGAATACTGAACAGAAGTATTCATTCAGTATCCCTGCTTTATCACTGTCACTCTCTGCCCACCCATCATCCATTCTATTCAGCCTCACTATCCCTCCCTTTGTCTTTCTACACTCTCTGATATACCTATAAAAGGTTTTATCCCCCTTCTTAACTGAGTTAGCTATCTTTTCCTCAGTTTGTGCCTTTGCTATTCTGACTACCCTCCCTGCTTTCTTCTGTCTTAACTGGTACAGTTCTCTGTGCTGCTCCTTCTGTGTTTCCTTATACTTCCTAAATGCTATCTTTTTCTCCCTAACCTTCACCACCACCTCTTTTGAGAACCATAGTGGCTTTTTCTTTCATTTTGATTTTTTTTTTACTTCACACAAAGGCTTGTTGCCTCTGTGATGGCAGTTTTGATATTTGCCCATTGTTGCTGCACCCTTACTTCTAGCCTGTTTGCTAGTGCTTTTCTAAGGCACTCTCCCATCTTGCCAAAGTCAGCCCTCCTGAAGTCCAGAACCCTCACTTTTGTATGGCTTGACTCTGTAGCAGAGTTTATCGTGAACCACACTGTTTGGTGGTCACTTGTTCCCAAATGGCTATCCACTTCTAGATCTGAGATCCTCTCACTGTCCCCATTTGAGAGTACGAGGTCTAAGATTGCTCCCTCATGAGTGGGTTCCAAAACTAGCTGTTTGAGGCATGCCACCTGAAGGGCATCAAGAATGGCCCTGCTTTTGGATGTGGCTGCCATAAAGGTGCTCCAGTTAACATCTGGCATGTTAATGTCCCCCATCAACAGTATCTCCCCTTTCTCTGCCATCCTAAGTATGCATTCTATCATATCCTTGTCTATTCCTTCCCCCTGACGTGGGGGTCTATATACAACCCCTGTGTGGATTGTGGTGCTATTTCCAGTCTCTAAGGTGACCCACAGTGCCTCCTCTCCTCCCCGTTTACTCTTTTGTTCAGTTGCTTTTATCCCTTCCCTTACATAGAGAGCAACCCCCCCTACCGCCCTCCCTGTCTCTCCTGTAGGTTGTGTACCCTGGTACATTAACATCCCAGTCATGGTTCTCTGTGTACCATGTTTCTGTGACTGCTACAATATCCAGGTATCCCTCTTCCATCAAGGCCCACCAGTTCAGGGAGCTTGTTGCCCAGACTATGGGCGTTGGTACTCATTACCCTCCATTTCTTGATGGCCATACCCTTTTTTGCCCCATCCCTGTCCTTATTGCATTTGTCACTTTCTCCATTTACCCCAGCGCTTCTCCCTATTGACATCTCTGTGTTGGTGTCTACCTCACTTAGTACCCTGATATTTTGGGGGGGGCTAGGATTTCCCTGCTCCTTTCCAGTGCCTCCCCCCGTCTCGATTTCTTTTAAATAAAATACCCCTAGTCTTCAGCAGTAAGTGCCATGTTATATTTTACTTCCACCTGGACTGTAACCAGAGATGGGCAGAAGGGATTTTGTTTTAACATCTCTTTCAAAGGATGGCATCCCCCATACTGTACTACAGTGTCACTTTTGGATATTGCCACAAGTAGCTGTTTTGGGGCTAGAACCAAATGCCTTCCAGTCCCAGAGGCAAATGTGCTACCTACTGAGTCGGTGCTCCATTCTAGGTTAGCAACATGCCTCTTCAGTGTGGCAATCTACTTGCATCAGCAGCAGATGTTTCCCCACAACCTCTGCAGGCAAGATGTCATATATCACAGAATCCTGGCAACACATGAATTCTGTTTCCATTTTCCCTGATAACTGCAGTTGTTACAGTTGCATGGGTGGAGCTCCGCAGATGTATTGCTATCATTCTTTTTAGGAGCACTGTGGAAGCACATTCCCTGTTATACACGATGACTTGTAATTATGTAAATATTGTTCTGTACATACTGCTCTCTACATATTGTTTTCACCTTCTGCTTATGTAACATGATGTCTGTATATTTTATTTATACTTTTGCACCTGGGTCATGCCTGAAAAAGGCTTCTACCGCCAGTGTATTTACCCAGTCAACAAAGTTAAATAAATAAATAAGCATGTGACCAGATCACTCTCCAGTGTGCTTCCACAGTGCTGTGGCACAGTTCCAATCTATTGTGTTTTAGCAGCCCTTACCCTCCGCTGGCTGCATAAACACCTCCCCTTTGCGAGGCACTACTTTTTCATCTGCAACTGCAGAAGTGACAGCCACTGTGCCCAAGGTGGCTGCTAAATCAAACTGCACATGTGCGAGTATCGCGCATGTGCAGTTCTGTCATGGCCACCATCTTGAGTACAGCAGGATCCAGTGTGGCGAGAGTTCCAAATATTCTTTTACTCCAAGATGGCGACCATGCTGGGTTTGACATCTGCTGTTTGCTAAGTCCGCCAGTTTGAGTCAGATTTTGTGGGATTTTATTTTATTTAGCGATTACTTTAGAGTTACTTTAGAGTTAGTTTAGTTTTCTTTTCTTTTTGTTGTATTTCCTTTGTTCAAACAGCATTCATAACAAACGGCGTGTTTGGAAGCCACTCCAGACCATTTGCAGAACCATTTGCAGAACCAGGGGAGTGGAGAATCTGAGGAGTGAGCGTCAGTGATTTGAATCTTATTGTCGTGTACTGTGGCACTGTACAGATTTAATATAATTGTTGCCCAGTTTAGTGACTTCCCTCATGGGAGGTTGGGGCAGGGGGTAAGGAGCTCTAAGTTGTGTGGACCCATGGATTGAACCAGATTTGCGGAGCGGATCCACGAGTACACTGACTTTGTTTTTGCAGTCTGTCAGCTCTTAGTCTGACTGTTGAAGAAGTTCTTCCTGCATTGACTATCTGCATCGACTACCCGAGCTTCGAGGGGTGAGACCCAGGCCGGGCTTGGGTCCAGGGTAGGAACGCCCATTGTCCGGCTGCCGAAGAGTCGGCGGCTGAGCACGGTGCTGCCCTAAGTTGTCTGTGGGGGTTCAGTTTGAAGGCTGATTCTACAGATATCTGTAATCACTGGTCTCGGGGCTGGGGCAGGAGCAGTGGATCTCTCGGTGGGGTGGCCAAAGGCACCAGATCTTCATTTGCTTTGTGCTGCTGGAATCTCCTCGATTAGTAGTCGGAGTCACAAAGACAGTGGATTTCGGGCTTGGCCCTGTCCGGTGAAGGATTTGGATTTATTGATTTATTGATGCACTCATTGATGTTCTTATCCTTGTCCCCCTCCCATTTCGGTGTTTGTTTGCTGTGTGTTCCTGAGGATTATCCTGCTTGGCTCTCCCTAGTGCAGCAGTCTCTGGAGGGTAAGTAAGTAAGTAAATATTTATTTCTATAAGGCACCCTTCCCAAGCTCAGGGCGCCTTTACAAAGTTCTACATACAAAATTAAAACCACAATAATAAATAACATTATATTCAAAAATAAATTTCAACATAATTTATGTCACTAAAAATGCTTGATTAAAAAGGTACTGAGGTAGGGTGGTGAGAGTACCCTATTTTATGACTTTTCAAAACTTCCAAGTTACTTGCTGGCTTCTTCTATATCTACTGCGTGAGAGACAGTGATGGATTTGAAGTTTATTATCGTACTCAGACTGGTATGAGCTTTCTGGGCATTGACTTTATTTTAGTTGCATTGTTTATGGTGACCAATTGCTCCTCCCTGATTTGTCTGCTTCTGCTGATTTCTGCAATCTCTGGACTGGCTTTGTTTTTTAAATTTTTTTTTTTTTTTTTGTGATTGGGAGTTGAGTTTTCTTTTGTTATATGGTGGATTAGCTTTGGGTTCCCCGGTTTTAATAGGATGTGTTGGCATCTGGCTCTCCTGGCCAGACACTACTGTTCCTCTGAGCTCCAGAGCCTACGGTCCTTTAATTGCCCTTCACTCCCGGCTGTTGTTTACAGGCGATGCAGGGCTTTTGGAATACCGTGAAAAAGGAGAAGGGGGGCTGGGGGCCCCGAACCTTGGGGGAAGAGTGAGCGGGGGGGGGCTGAATTGGGTTAATTAAGCCCAGGAGACGCCCTGGGGCAAATGGGTTCCAGATCATGGACCGTCTTAGCTGGTTCCCATACCCAAGGGCTCCTGAAAGTCAGGGCTGGAAGCCTGGATGGCTCTGGAACCTCGTCCATCTCGAGTGGTGTTGTGCAGCGCCAGGTCTATAAAGAACAAGACAGCTATTATAGCTGATCTTGTCGGAACAGCAGACCTGCCATGCATCACTGAGACCTGGCTGATGGAAATTCTGGTCCAATTTTGAGGTGGCTATTCCAGACAGTTTCTCGGTGATACACCACTCAAGATAGGACCGCTGGGGCGGGGGTGTAGCTAGGGCCTTGCAGAGGTTCCAGTTGAGGGTTACATAGCTTTTGAGTGTGCTGCGGTTGTAGGTGTGGGTTGCAGGTTCATTCTCATTTACCGTCCACCCCGGGGTGAGAGCGTGTTACTGCAGGAAGTCACGGATTTCATCACCGACATGGTGTTGGAGTCGCCCAGGTTGATGGTGCTGGGTGACTTCAATGCCTGGGTCGATGAAGAACTCTCGCAATTTGGTCAGGACTTCCTCCAACTTATGAATATGTTGGGCTTCACACAGGTTGTTGCCTCTGCAACCGATGTTCATGGTCACTCACTCAACCTAGTTTTCCTCCTGGGAATGGAAGTCACTGACTTGGTGGTAAAACCGGTTAGCTGGTCTGACCACTGCACTGTAAGATTCAATTTCCAAGCTCCCCCCCTATAGGCTTGCCCCTGTGGAGATGGTCAGATACCACCCTTTGAGGGATGTTACTCCCATTGGTCTCTCTGCGGTCCTTAACCTATCAGGATGTACGGATGCCAGTGAGGGTCTGGAGCACCTAGTCCAGGTCTATAATAAGGCCATGGGGGATGCCCTGGATTCCATTGCTCCCATCCATGTTCGCCCCCTCACTCTCCACCCTCGATCACCTTGGTTTGATGGGGCCTTGAGGGAGTTGAGGTGTGTGGGGCGAAGGCTAGAACTTTGCTGGCAGAGATCCACCCTGGATGCTGACCATCTTAGATTGATGGAACATTATCGAGTCTATCAATCAACAATCTCCCATAAGAAGGCAGAGTTCCTGTCCAGGGAGATTGCTGTGGCTCAGAATTGACCAGTTCAGCTCTTCCAAACCGTGGACACATTGTGCAGTCCAGCCTGTCATCAGGTCCGGAGAGCATTTTCACAAGATAAGAGTGATGAGTATTCTCAGTTCTTTGCCAATAAAGTGGCCAACATCAGGGCTGAGATCCATTCAGCATGCTGTATGGGGGTTTGTGGTGGTCGGTGTACGGTTACTACACCCCAGTCTTCCTGGGATCACTTTGACCAGCTGGCAATCTATGATGTTGTGCGGATTGTCCAAAGCATGCAGCCTACTTGCTGTAGCCTTGACCCAGGCCCTACACACCTCATTTTGGGGTGTGTAGATGTCACCGGCCCTGTCCTGGCAAAGATAGTTTGGTGCTCTTTAGAGTTAGGTGAGTTTCTGAACTCCCTAAAGGAGGCAGTAGTTACACCGCTCCTTAAAGAATCTTCTCTTGACCCAAACTGCCCTACCAACTACAGGCCAATCTCTAACCTTCCCTTTATTGGGAAGTTGATAGAGAAAGTAGTTGCTCTTCAGTTGGATAACCACCTGACCATACATGAAATCTATGATTCCTTCCAGTTCAGTTTTCAGAAAAGGCATAGTACGGAGATCGCTCTGGTTCAAGTGCTCAATAATCTCCTGATTGCTAGAGATCAGAAGTGTTGTTCAATCTTGGTCCTTCTCGATCTCTCTTCAGTCTTTGACACCATGGACCGTGGGGGGGGGGGCTGTTTGAGTGCCTGTGAGACATCTGTGGCCTCTCAGTTGGTTTAGATCTTTCCTCACTGGCAGAACTCAGAGAGTGGTGTTGGGGATTTATTCCTTGGCTTCATTCTCACTGCCATGTGGGGTTCCTCAGGGCTCTGTGCTGTCCCCTATGTTATTTGCTGTGTATTTACTGCCATTGGGAGACACTGTAAGATGGTATGGGCTGCGGTTTCACTGTTATGCAGAAGATACCCAGCTCTACCTGTCTTTTGCCCCCAACCAGGGTAGTGCAGTCTCTGTCTTTAATAGCTGCCTTGCAGAGCTTCAGGACTGGATGCGGGCCAGCTGGCTAAGGTTGAACCCCGATAAGACTGAGGTGTTGGTGGTGGATCCAGGTCACGGGATAGAGAGGACAGGAGCATGGCTTGACTCCGGGCTTTGGCTTGGGGTAGCCAGCTCGTGTCCTCTGTTCAGGTGCAGAATCTGGGCATGATATTTGATGAAGGGCTGACATTTCATTCACAGGTGTTGGCTGTAGTCAGATCCTCTTTTTACCATCTGAGCACTATCGCCCGGATTAAGCACCTTGTTCCATCTCACGACCTTCGAACATTTATCCACGCCTTTGTGATCTCCCGCCTTGACTACTGCAACTCCCTATACCTAGGGCTTCTGGGGGTTGATATCCACCACCTGCAACTGGTGCAGAACGCTACGGCCAGGTTACTGGTTGGGGTTTCCCAGACTAGTCATATCACCCCTGTGCTGCACGAACTGCACTGGCTGCCTGTTCAGTGGCAGATCACCTTCAAGGTCAGTTTACTGACCTATAAAGCCCTGCATGGACTGGGTCCTGGCTACCTGCAAGAGTTCCTGGTTCCTTACTGCCCCCTCCGACCCCTCCGTTCAGCCGAGGAGGGATTGCTAGAGATTCCTAGGGTTCAATTGAAAACTTCCAGTGCAAGAGCATTTATATATGCAGCCCCTACCCTGTGGAATTCTCTACCTCACCAGATTAGAGAGTGCCTGACCGTGGAGAGCCTTAAGATGGCTTTAAAAACACATTTATTTAGCCGTGCCTTTGGGGATTGTTGAAGCTGCAATACTGTATTTTTATTGATCTATTTTAGATATTTTATTGTTAATTCGTGTTTTAATCCCTGTAGAGCACTTTGATACTTGTTGAATTGCGCTTTATAAATACATTTTATTATTATTATTATTATTATTACTCAGTCTCACTGCTCTGAGCAGCAGTACCGGCTCTGACCAGAGTTTGTTTTCTGTAGGCTCTGTGCTTATCTGAACCTTGTCAGTTCTCTTAGCACAGGGGCTTTTGCTAAAGCAATCTGCAAGCAAATATAATAAAAAAGTAGAAAAGCACACGGGGCAGCACTCAAAGCAGCTCATGAAATAAAAGTTAAAAAAACAGAATTCATGTGCTGTTGGGCTCGGTCATTACTAAACCACACTGGACGTCTGAATTCTATTTCTTTAATGTTTATTTTATGAGCTGCTTTGAGCGCTGCCCTGTGTGTTTTTCTGTTCATTTTCCCGGCATGCACCTGCTTGGTTCCTAGGACGCAGTTCTACTTGTGTGCCTCTGTAATAAAAAAGTACTTAGATATTAGTCTTATAGTAAATCAAAATATAATTTGTAAGATCTTTACTGAACCAAAGATTAAAAGCAAATTACTTGCAAAAAATCAAATTGAACTTCAAGACAGCACAGTTTGTTCCAGTAAGGGGTACTGGCAAAAGGAATGTAAGCTTGGGACCCTTAAAGGAAGTAGCTTCCCATGGTGTCAAGGAGTCTGGCTTGGATTCTAGGGTTAAATGATGCGGTGCCACCACCTGGGGTAGTCCTTGAGAAATACCTGCTGGCACTCAGGGTATGACCCCCAAGAAATAGTTAGTCTCTTGCACATCCTACCTCCACAATACAGTGACCCAACCAATAGTCAAGATCATAAGTGTTCACGCACTACTACACATAACTCAAATGCAAGTAACAGATATATTAATGGGAAAAGGTAAGGGAAGGGGTACAGAGGAATATGTGATGGAAATGAAGGTAGCAAAAAAGTCAACTTGACAAAAGAACAGTTACGTACTCACTGAAACAATAGATCTTCTAGTGAATCTCTTGCATCAGGTCACACCTATGGAACATATAACTGCCAGGCACTAGGACTGCATGGAAACTTTTGCAAGCAGTCCACCAGGGGCCGCCCAAAATGATGTCAGACATCAGCTGCTACATAAACATGGGTAGCCCCTTTCCTCCTCATTTCCCTGCCAGAGATCATGCTCGGAAAACCTCCCTGTAGGGAACCAACAGAGAACCTGTGCTCTATCAACCAAGCGATGCAGAGAGCAACAAGAGACTCTGGAAGGTTTGATATCTTTTACTGGACCAACAAATGTCTTGTACAAAGATTGAATAATACACAAGCTTTTTCGGCCTCACAGGTCCCTTCTTCAGGTGAATAACCAAGAGAGCAACAAGTAGACCCGCATAACTAAAGCCAGCCCGGTGGCACTGAGGGTTGAGGCGCTGGACACCACACCTCACACCATACTGGTGACCCGGGTTCGGGAACAAGCCTGGGCCACCAAGGGTCGGCAGGGGAGAGGAAGGATTGAGCATCCAGAGGACAGCTCTCCTTCCTCAGGGAGTTCCAGGGACTATGCTCAGCATAGCAGTGACCTTCGGTGGAAACTGAAGGTACTGCAATATTTCACGGCTCGTCCAGAGGGCTGTGGAGTCACAACAGGACATTCCCTGGCATCATGGCATGTTGGGGCTTCACTTAGTGGGCAGGGGTGAGGGTGGAACAAGAAAAAGGAAAAGCCCTGCACCTCCTGATAGGTGACGGAGGGTCGGAGGGAATCAGTCCACCATGCCCAGCGTCAGGCCTTCCTCTCACTCCTGTGTGCTCTCCACTGCTTTGCTCCACCAGACTGGATTAAAATATAGAGCACCAGGAGGAGTATCTGGCTGTCCCACCTCAGGGGACTCAGAGCTGGGGAGCCGGGTGGCAGCGAGGGCAGTTGGAAAGGAGCGAGAGGGGGCTTCAAACAGGCAGGATGAGGACCAGGATCCCAAGTGACCACTCTTGAAAGAGTTCAGGAATGTGGAGTGAAGAAAGAAAGTAAAAAAAAAAAGACCCTCATAACTAGAGTCTCAGGACCCTGTAGGGGAAAGGAGGGTGGGATGGCATGGCCTGATGAAAGAGATTCTCTCAAAGATCTACTGTTATGGTGAGTATGTAAGTGTTCTATCTTCTTCAAGGATATCTTTTTCATCAGGCCACACCTATGGAATGAGTACCAAGCAGAACTGACCATAAATAGTCTGGGTGGCTGGAGCCTACACGCCTAAGAAAACAGGCCCTGAAGCACAGCTGGTCCAAAGCCAGCCCTTTTTCAAGAGGCAATGTCTAGACTGTAGTGTCTAGTGAAAGTGTGGACAGTACTCTAGGTGGCAGCTGCACAGATTTCTGCAGCAGACACATTTTCGAAATGGGCAACAGAAGTGGGCATGCCTCTAGTGGAATTAATCAATCAATCTTTATTTTACCAGGTGGATCACCATTGAGAGAACTCATTTACAAGGTGGACCTGGGCCAAGGAGAATATAAGTCAGCAATGCATTACAGCACAGGATAGAGTCATATAAAATTCACAGAGCACAATATAACAATAACATGTAGTACACCTAAGCAAGAAATAAGATTACCATTAAGTTGAGAGGTGGAAGCAGGTCAGCAAGAGCATGGGGGGGGGCAGATGGAAGAGGTGGATGGCAGGGAAGAGGAGGAGGAGGTAGCAGCAACAAGTCATACTAGATGAGAGCTGGGGTAGAGTGCAAGCATACAAAGCTCCAGACATGAAGGTGGCTAAGGAAAGCAGTTAGAGGTATATTTACTAGACCGTGCAAACAGAGTTTTAAAGGTGGCCATTTTAACAAAATTTTAATAGTTTCAGGGTTTTGGGGAGATTGTTCCAAAGGACAGGAAGGGCATGGCTCATAGAAGATCTGCCAAAGCGTATTCTGATACTAGGGGTATAAAGAGAGATGTAGGAGTGGCTTCTCAGGGAGTAACTTCCAGGGGTACTAGTTAGCAGGCAATTGGAAATGTATTGGGGGAACTTGTTAATAAGTGCTCTATAGGTCCAAGTAGCTGCATTTTTTAGTCTTCTGGATTTAAGAGACTTCCAATGAATCTGGGAATAGAGGAAGCAATGATGGATAGAATACGGTGCTCCAGTAATAAATTTTAGCGCTCTATGATACAGGGTGTCAAGCTTGGTTAATGCAGTGCTGGGTCCATGATTATAAAGAAAGTCAACATAGTCCAGGAGATGGAGGAAAGTAGTTTGCACCAGTCTTGTTTTGGCATCCTGTGTTAGTAAGTGTTTAATTAAAAAAAAGAGACCTAGTCTTTGTTTTAACTTTTTTGCCAGTCGGCCTGTCAGCGCAGCTGTTGGATTTCCGCTTGTCACGCCGGTGACCTGGGTCGTCGGAAGGCTGGCCGGGGGGAGAAGGATGAAGTGTCCCATGGACCACTCTCCTTTTCTGGGGGGAGGGTTGGGAGCATGTCTGGTGCTTGATGAACCCCTGGCGGAGGCCAGGGGTATCTCAGTGACTGGCATCTGAATGTGCTGGGAGGCGGGGCAGCCGCTGGATGTCACTGCACATTCCCACCTCCAGAAAAAGAGGGAAAAATCACCCCAGTTGCTCTCAGTGGTGCCACCCCTGGCTCCTGGCCTCAATAGCTCTCAGCTGCACTATCCGCTGATTGAGTAATGGCTCCATGGACACCACTGCAGGTCCTAAACCCTGCCCTGGGGAGGAAGCCAGAGAGGCAATGTCAGGCTTGCCGACACCTTTTCCTGTCGAAGATGGCAGGTAAGTGGTGCGATGGTCCCATCCTGGGGGGGTAAGCCATGGAGTATCGGTAGGTGGTAGGCAGTCATTGGGGAGTGAGGAGGGAGCACGGAGTTGGGGTTGAAGGCCATGTACTAGGGGCCAAAAAGCATACTAAACAAAAAAAAAACAACTTTTTTGCCAGTTCCTCAATATGATCAGAGAAGGAAAGTTTATGGTCAATCCAAAAGCCCAGGTATTTAAATCTGTCCACTAACTCCAGTGGTTCCCCCAGGAGGGTTGTAATTTGTGGTGTGACACCTAAGGGACAGTGGTTTATTGAGTTGACCTGTGGGGAAAAGAACATGGCTTTGTTTTTAGCATTTAACATAAGTTTTAGGTGCAGGAGGTTTTGCTGTAAGAAGTTAAATTCATGTTGCAGTTCCTTACAGGCAAGTTCAAGGGTGGGCCTGGCGATGTAGAGGATGGTATCATCAGCAAAAAAGGTGAACATTTGCAGAATTGATATTATTGATATAAATTGCGAATAGTTATGGACCTAATATAGACCCCTGTGGTACACCTCTCTGAAGTGTTTTCAGGGGGGAGAGGTCCCCTTCTGTCTTGACTTGCTGCTGTCAGCCTATGAGGCAACAAGAGAACCATTGCAATGCAGTGGAATTGAGACCAATGTTATGTAGTATGAGCAGTAATAGGTCATGATCCACTGTGTCAAATGCCTTGCTCAGGTCAAGAAATAAGTCACCCACATGGTTTTCATAGTCGAGTGCTGGTTACCGGTCATTGGTGACCTTGGCTAGGGCAGTTACTGTGCTGTGATTCGGTCTAAATCCAGACTGCACGGGGATAAGCATTTTAAATGATTCTAGGTGATTTCTTAGTTGTGAATTGACAGTTTATTTGAGTAATTTAGATAGGATGGGAAGGAGAAATATAGGTCTGTAGTTTTTAAGGTCACTCGGATCACCCGATTTAAATAGCAGGATTACATGTTCTTTTTTCCACACTGATGGGAGAACACTTTGAGCAAGTGACATGTTGGTGAGATGAGTGATGGGCGCAGTCAGAACATGATAACCTAGTTTTGGGAAGAATGGATCAAGCTGATCAGCGCCCATGCATTTTGTTGTACCAAGACCCAGTAGAAGATTTTCCACTTGTTTGAAAGTGATAGGGCAGAATGAGAATTTTGATTCTTGTATGGGGGTGCTTATGGTTGGACAGGCCGACTCAGGGACAGTGGTCTTGGAGAACAGTTTATTTGCAGGAGAGGTGTCAAAAACTAACCCAGCTGTAGTGAAGTGATTGTTTAGAAGGTCTAAAATAGACTGTTTACTAGTAGTGGTAATACCACTAGATGGGATTTTGGCGGGCAGAGAGTTAACTGGACTGTGCCATTCAATTTCCTTCAGTGTTCTCCAGAACTTAACAGGGCAGTTAGATGAGGAGTCCAGTTCTGATTGGAAGTATTTGGCTTTCTCGGCCCATATAAGCTTTGTGCATTCATTCCTCGCCATTCTGAATGCTGCCCAATCTGTTGGCTGTTTAGATTTGCGTGCTTTTTTCCATAGGGCATCCCTGTTACGCAGGACTGCTTTTAGATTGTTGGTGAACCAAGGACATGACTTTTTCGTAGTTCTAATTTTAACTAGTAGGACATGTCTCTATGACATTTGAGACTATATTTTGGAACAGGTCGCAGGCCTCAGACACAGTAGTAGCTAGGTAGAAATCTTGCCATCTGATATTCTTTAGGTCTGAGAGGAAGGCATAGCAGTCAAAATTATGACAACTTCTTTTGAATGTATATCTAGAGATGGAGATAGGTTTAGGAACAGCCCTCACACAGGCTATGGAACTATGGTCACTTATGTCATTGAAAGAAATGCCAGTGTGAGTTATAAAGCGGGGCTTATTTACAAGAATTAGATCAAACAGTGTACTATTTGCAAGATTTTTATGGTTTGGGTGGGTGGCCTCAGAGATAAGCTGGGTAAGATCATAAGCATCACAGAGGTCTTTTAGTGATTTTTTAATTTTTTATTTATGCATTTTGCAAGTAAAAACACTCACAATACATAAAAGCACAGAGGGTTAACAACATATTCTACTTTTATACAAATCTTACTAAGGATCCATGCAAAACACCCCCTCTTTAGATATATCATTGGTGGGGGAGTACCTTTAAGTTGTATAATAGAATGCGCCCCAAACGTATGTAGACCTGGAAGGACAAAGGCGACTCAGCACAAGAAAGAATAAACATTTTCCCCTGTTACCAAAATGACATTAAGTCAAAAGGAGTCCCTCAAAGCACAAAACATAACAAAAAGGAAAATTCCCCAACCCAGGAGATTCTACTTCAAGAAAACTTTTCCCCCAGTAGAGCATACAAACTTAACTTTAATGAAATAGTGTCCCTTCTTGTGAATGCCCAGTCCTCTGAAGGCCTAACAAAAGCATAGCCAGTTGGATTAAAATTAGGCAGTGAGGGAAGAGTTAATAACTCCACATATCATGGGTAGGCCAACCCCCCCCCCATCTATTTTACTGCATTTAATAGATGAAAATGTTCACAAGTACCATAAAGATAAACAGTAAAAGCTTAGGACCACCAAAACAAACATTTCAATAGGGGCTACCCCCCAGCATCTTTATCATAGAAAAGTCAGTACATGCAGAAATTCTTTAATCCTCATCTGAAGAATGTCCTGTTCCCTCCTCCTTGGTCATCTCCTGGTAGATGCAATTCACTAGTTTATCGGGCTCCTTAGGATCATTGAAAAGGTACTGGTGCCCATTCCATACCAGCCTGAGTTTAACAGGTAGTAATAGCTGATGCTGTACTTTAAGCTGACACAGTTTGCCCCTTATCCTGTCGAAGACTTTCCTTCTCTGGTACAATAGGAGAGATCCTGAAAAAGCACAATATTATTTTCTCCGTATTTCAGATTTCTAACTCTTCTTGCAATTGCCAACACATGGTCCCGATCTCCCACACCAGTAAATGTGACCATAAGTGTTCTAGGAATGGTAACGTCCACTGCCGTGTGATGAGGGGTCACCCGATATGCCTTTTCGATCAACAGTGGGGGGGTCAGTGTCGGTAAGTCCCAACAAAGAAGGTAAGAAGGTTTGTACAAAGGCCAGACAATCATATCCCTCAAAAATCTTCAGCCAACCCCAACAATCGAATATTTCTTTCTCTAGCTTGGTTTTCCATGGTTTCCAGGTGCTGCCACAGTAAAGCAGTTTCTTTAATAAGTTTAGCCTTGTAATCAACCAACTTAAGCACCGAAGCCTCTGATCATTGGACTGTGGTCTCACAAGGGTCCATCCTGGTTTCGAGCGTGGTCACCCTCGATGTAATAGTGTCAAATTTTTTATCTAATTCCTGAACGGTCTTTACCAGCTGGCTTAATGTAGCATGGATGGCATTGAGAGTGACTTCTTCTGATGGCAAGTCACTAGGGCCTGAGGTTCCTTTGGTCTGTGTAGGCTGCTCTTCCCATTGTGCCTTCTTAGGTGCAAAGAATTCTGCCGATGAATGGGAGGCTCCTCTATTTTTACACATATTGAAAGCCTCTGAGGCACTGGCCACTAAGATAGATGTTAATGAGGAATACTAGGGGAAAAAAATAACTTTTTTTAAATGAATTATAAAAAGTCTCCCAGGAGCTCGGGAAAATTGCTGCTTCCTCTTCTGCTGCTCAGCAGCGCCCAGGTCTTTTAGTGATTTAAAACTAGGGGAGAGTCAATCGAGGTTGAAGTCACCCATGATGATCAACTCCAATGACAGTGAATTCAGGGAGTTGCGTAGATGACTCAGCAATTTGAGCCTCCCGAGGGAGGTCTGTAACAGCCCATAATGCCCAGTGACACAGTCGGAGATAATATGACATTTATTGTGAGACTATCAAATTCTTTGGGTATGGTAGTTGAGTCGATTAGAGAGGCCGTGAATTTATCTCGGATGTAAATTGTGCCCCCCCCACCAGATTTTCTGACCGCTCTGAGGATTCTGGGAGAGATGTGTCATACACGCTGCAGAGCTGAGGAGAAGCACTGAGAGCAGGACTGTGTGTTAAGCATTTTAATGGTCTATAAAAGGTATGCTACATTGCCTAAATACCCAAGCTATCATTGGTATAATAACTGTCTAGATATCAGCTAAATCACAGGACCAAACACACAGTCTTTCCAGACTTGCTTGTGACAATCGAGATTCTTTCTATGGACTGAGTGCTCCGCTTCCTAGTGTGTGAGGAGAGGAGTCTGTTGGTGACTAGAGCCCCTCCCCCCCGCTCAGCAGGGGAGGTAGCGGTGAGCCCTGAGGAGGGCTGAGTGCACTATCCCTATGAGAGACGAGAACTAAGAATATATCCCTCTTCCTGGAATCCTTAAATTTATTTTGAAGCAACCCCAGTTCCAGTCTTTTACCTTTGCATGATAAAGGGCTTTATGCACTTCAGTTTGGTTGTTTTGCTTGGATATTTAGCTAAGTTATATAAACGGCTGTGTCTGAAATGAAATTTTACAGCCATTGTAACTGCTGAATAATACTGAAACAGAATTTTAAAATAGAACTCATTGTGATAGAACTTAGTGTGAGACTTATTTTAGTATATTTTAGTGTAATATATCGTCATATTCTATTTGATATTTTTTGTAGAATGGTTTAGCATTCGATCATTTCATTGATGAATAAGTATTTGATGAATAAGTATCTGTCTGTGTGTTTTTTGTAACATCAACAGTAGTATTGTCTCACTCACCTAACGACAATGACAAAAGAATACTAATAAAAACTCATTCAATGAGATTTAACAAAGAGCTGTATTTGATTGATTAGATTAGATAGAGTCCTTTACTTGGATAATCGGAGCAGGAAACCAGGATGTAATAATTGCCTGCCAGTAATTACTTGTAAGAACTGATTTGTGGGGAAACATTGATGTTATGCTATGTTATGGGAATTGCACCCGCTGGCTATAATTGAATAAATTCATCAGAGTATTGAGTTGGCTACTCAATGTGCTACTCAATAAAAGCCTCAATAAGAATTTTAATTAATTCTAGTTGTTCATCTTTGGTTATTCTTCATTCAGTTTCCATCTCAATTGATTGAATAATTGAGTGATGTAGTGGCTGTCTCATTTGGAGCCATGGTCCTTGTGTTTCACGTGCGAACTGAGTGTAACATGACTCTAAGATTGGATGTCCCTATTGCCTTCATTATACACTAATTATATTCTAAATTACCTGGAGGAGTCATAAGCCACGAGTGCCAGGGATAGTTTACCCGGTTCTGTGCTAGCCTTGTATGAGGACACATCTAACCCAGTTTTTTGCTTTGGCTTTTCCACTTAGACGGTATTTGATTAATAGCACAAGCAGCCTGGTTTTTAACCCGAATCCTGCTTGAGGTAGCTGTAATCTGGCTAAGTTTTGTTGATAAACTATATTTGTTTGGGCACCACTAGATTTAATGCTATTCAAATGGGGAATCGCATACGCCATATGGCATTTTAGTGTGTAATCAGCCCGCCTTCCCAAAAGTTGAAAACTAAATTTGGAATAGCAATTTAAGCAGAACAAACTTTAACTTGGTTTAAATGGCTTTATTACTCGAGGAATGTAATTTTATCTTATAACAGAATTTCAATATGGTAAGTTCATAAACTAGATTTTTAGAATCTCCCTGAACATAGTACAGTATTTAAAAAGTGATTAGCTGGAAAAATGTTTTGTTCATAAATCTTATTTTTATAAAACAACTATGAGGCTCACAGTTACATCTACAAGTCAGTTGCTCAATTGCACCAGGGCAAGGTAAATCTTCTTAAACAAAGAACCTGCAGTGATTTGAGCTGTGCAGCCATTCACTTACATGCTGGTAAGCTGTTGCAATTCTCAATTACAACAATAATTTATAAGCAATACTTTTGTTTATTTGGATATATACTAATTAAGCTGGTTTGTATTGGAGTATAGGGAAATAAGCTGTAAACATAAATCTTAGAGGTTTTTCAGCATTTGTGTTAAGAATCAATGAAGATAAACATAAAGGATTGTAACCAGATATTTTCCCTTAACTAGCAAATTAAATAGTATCAGATAATATAGGGGAGGAACAGTCAGGGTGCTTCGAAGGAAGGAGGAGGGGGCCACTAGAGGGCATGGGTGGAAGCTGGTGGGGGGGAAGATTCAGGGGAGAAAGGAGGAGGTGCTACTTCACTGAGAGGGTGGTGGAGCCATGGAATGCACTGCCTAGGGGGCTGGTGGAGGCAGAGATGGTGGAGGGGTTCAAGAGGGGCTGGGACAGGTACAGGGGAAGGGTTCTGGAAGCGAAATCCAATGCAGCAAGAATATCCGGAACTGGGAAGGGATAAGCCAGAGAAGGCGAGGGGGGCAGCAAGGTCAGCACCCAGGGTGGGGGCTGACCAATCAAGCAGACTCGAAAGACCATTAGGCCTATTCTGCTGGCATTTTAGTATGTTAGTATAACGTTTCTGTATATTATCGTTATCTATATATTTTCACCCACAGCTAATTTAAAGAGGGATACTGGAACATCAAATAAAGGCACTGTAATATTGTTCTACTGAAGTGACTGGGACAATACTGTACATGTCTTCCAACAAGGACTGAGCCAGTGAGTAGCAAAATATAGAGTAAAGAACTGTACATTGTTAAGCTAATTCTGTATCACAGCTGGAATACTAAAAGGGTACTAAAAGAATATCTCCCAAGTACTCTCCTGTGGAAGAAGGTGAGATAGGAACAGAAGTTATACAATAGAGGGACAGTTAATAAACTGAACATTGTTACAACTGAAGTTTTTCAGAAGAACTCATTTTAATTCCATTTCGACTTACATGCTGCAATACTTAACTGGTTTGTGCACTGTTAGTGTGAATAGGTGTGTTTTAAACCCCCTTAGAGAGTTTTGGTATATATTCTTGTGAGATATTTGTAATTTATATAAGAAAGGGGTTTTCCTTGTCTAAATTAAAGCAGCAGTACTATGAAAAAAAACCTGCACTTTTTTGACAGTGTATTCCCTGTGCCCTGCTAATCATATACCTGGCACTCTTTCTCGCCGGCATTGTACTATCGCCGAGTAATTTGCTCGGTTATTCTCCACTTTTGTTTACATTTCTGCCAGTAATCATGCTGCACTGGAACTCCCTCTGCTGCCAACTGCACATATGAATGACTTGCAGGGGCATCGGGAATGGTCCGCAGAGGGTCCCTCTGCTGTTGTCAAAAGACATGATGTGACCTGTAGAAAAAGCACACTGAAAATTAGTCAGCTGCCATATTTGTTGTAGCGCTATAATCATTCAAATAAATTGCAAATATCTAAAAAACTAAAAATGACTGGAAAAAAACATTTACAGGTATGGAAACTGGAACTTTGGCTGCATGCTTACAGCCAAAAAACAGAATTTTGATAAATCACTTCCTGATTTCGTAGTACTGCTGCTTTAATATTGAAGGACAACAGTTGACATTTCAATTGATATTGTTTCTATATCTGAGATTCTGGGGGCCACACACGTTATAGTATTATAATAGACCATAATACTCTATTTATATTGACTAAAATGGTAAACACTAGGAATGGCCTGAATTGCTCAGATGTAAAGAATAAAGAAATCAATGACATAGCTATTAGAGGGAAAAATAAACCTAAAACTAAACCAAATAGGAAGTATAATAATAAATTGGACAAAGTGGACACTCATGATGATATAATTTTACAGTGTCCTGAGAAAAATCAAATGAAAATTACTTCATTTTTTTAATGGAATTACAAGTACTTTGGAAACTTAAGTGTTTGACTCCAGTCTTATTAGAATGTACTGAGATACTGAGACTGGAGACGTCCAATAATGATATGCAAAAAAAAACTGCATCGAGTAATGCAAGAACCTCAGATATTTATATTGCTGGAATAAAACCTAAAGAAAACCGGATGGTTTTGCCCCTAAAGGTCATAAGGGTAAATGTCTGGATATTGAATCTAAGGAAGTAGCTCAAAGTACACCTTGTGTGCCAAGGAAGATGAATATATTACAGATAGATTCTGATTCTGATTTGATAACTCCAAAATTGTGTAAAGGTAACTTCAATAGCCCTAAATGTTTGGGGGAGGTAAATAACAGACAAATGAAGGATGACTTTGATGAGTCAGGCTGGTCACAGAGACCTACACAAGGGGATGAAACATCCATGGTTATCCAGGAAATAGAGGATTTAACAAGAAGCATGAAGCAACTGGATTCAAGTTATACTAGCCACTCTAGTTACACTAGTTATAGTAACTCATCAACATCTTTCTTAAATAGAATAGGATTGGATCCAGAACTTGATTCCAATGAGGTTAATCAGGTATTCTCCTCCGAAACTGATTTAACATCCCCAAAAGAAGGATACTATGACCAAATAAATTGCAATCAAGAATACAGTATTTTAAAAATCGAGGTGAATTTAATATAGCTATGCCTCTATGTAGACAGATGCTAGAAATAATAAAAAAAATACTACGCTAATATAGTGATTCTAGATTATTTGAGGGTACTAAAAGAAGAACTTGCAACCCTAAGGGTGGACATGTTTCATAATAAAGTGCTATTCAGTGAAATTAAATGTGGAAATTTGGGAATCCAAAATGATACTAGTAAAAGGGAAGAGGACAGGGATCAAAATATTAGAGCTAATAAAGCCTGTCAAGTTAATTTACCACCACCATTTATAAAGGAAAAATATGATATCATTGAGTTCATTGACCTAACCCATGAGAGTAGAAAGAATGGTCAGGACCAAAAAAAATGATCAAGGAAAAAGAAGTCTAAAGAGCAGTCAAAAGAAACTGAGGGGAAGTCAAAGATAGACAAAACTACATTTTTGAATGAAGGGATAGCAAAGGACGAAGTGAATACAGATAGGACACTGGAAATTTTAAGTGATAATTGTGATCTAAAAAATAATCAACAGATTACTACAGAGGTAATTAAGGAGACAACAGTTGGGATAAAACAGCCCAATATAAAACAAGGAGGAGTCTTCCAACAAAAACAAGTTACATGGGTGTCGATCATTAAATGTCACATTCCTGAAGTAGGTAACAAATCTAATGGCCTAAACCAAAATAAAAGAAAACAAAAGGAGCAGGATGAAGGCATAACAACAACTATGTTCAAGACTCAGAGGAGAAATCCTTAAACAAACAAGTGACAGATGGAAAGGAATTTTTAATTGAATTACATGGAATCCCAGTTTTGTATTTAGAAAATCAGCAGGTACTATCTAGCTGGATTTCAAAATTGATCCATGTAGTCGAAGGTAACAAAGATATTTATATTACCAGACTTGATAATAAAACACAGCAAGACTGTGTTTTAATATACACTTCACTTGAAGAAATAGCAAATAACATTTGGGTCATGGAACATATATTACGTAAAAAGGGATATAATTTGTTACGGCCACAAGTAGTTCCCAGTAAAGATATGAAATTACCAGAGCTAAGTAAAGAAAAAACTGAGACTCAAAGGGTAAATCTAAAGAGATTTTGATATCAGTAATAGAGACATTCAAAGAACATCAAAAAAAAAAAAACTGAAGGAAAGCAGAACTATTTCTATGTTTGGCTGGGAAAGGACTGTGGGCCAGACAATAGGACAAACTAAAAGGAAAATAGCTAACCTATTATCTTGTGCTTCAAAATTAAACATAAGTCCTCGTATAATAAGAATTAACATTCATGAAGCAATTAATGTGTTGTCACAAATAGACATATTATTTGAGTCACCGAAGATGGCAACACCTGTAATGGAGAAGGCAAGTGTGCTGGACTCATTGGGAATTCATCTAATTGATTCAACAGTGTGGGAACACTCACATATTGTAATGGATAAACAAAAGGGTACAGGCCATTACAAGCAAAATGGATGACATGAACAAATAAGTTGGGAGATATTATGATATGAAAATAAATTCATGTTAAAAATAATAGTCTGGAACATAGAAGGTCTGTTAAATAAACTGGCAGATAGAAATGTTCTGGAATTTTTAGATACGGAGGACATAATATGCCTCCAAGAGACTTGGATAAATGACACCAATGCCCCAATGCTTCCGGGGTACAGTGGTTATATTAAATCAGCAGTTAAGATGAACAGACTAGGGAGGTCAAAAGGAGGAGTAGTGACATACGTCAAAACCTCACTGGACTTTGAAATTACAGTTATAGATAATTCATTAGGACATATTCTCAGTCACCTGGTGAGTAGCAAAGTCATGAGATATATTATAGTAAATATTTATGTCCTTCCAAATAATACAAGGAATGGTAACACATTCCCCGGGAGGACTTTGATCAATTGAATAATTCATATGTCACTGACCCAATTATAATACTTGGTGATTTTAATGCCAGGATTTATAAGGAAAATGAGATGTTTCCTCTAGATAATAATAATAATAATCTTTATCTTTAATGCGCCTTTCAAAAATCAAGGCGCAGAACAAATTGTAAAATCACATCAAGATAAAATATTACAATAAAACCGATATAATAAATCACATCAAACAACATGATGAAACAGTAAAATCAAACCAGGTCAGCATCTTCCCCAAAAGTCTTAATCCACAGAAAGGTTTTTAATGCTTGTTTAAAACCCCACACTGTCGCACACTCTCTAATCCAATGGGGTAGAGAATTCCAGAGGGTCGGTGCCACGAACATGAAAGCCAGGACACCAGAAGATTTTAAAATAACCCTCGGAATCTCCAGCAACCCCTCGCTGGTTGAGCGGAGCGGTCGCTCCGGGAGATAAGGAACCAGGAGCTCTTTCAGGTAGTCAGGGCCCAAACCATGCAGGGCTTTATAAGTCAGCAAGCTGACTTTAAAGGTGATCTGCCACTGAACCGGCAGCCAGTGCAGTCTCCGCAGCACTGGTGTAACATGGGAAGAACGAGGCGTCCCAGTTAACAACCGGGCTGCGGAGTTCTGCACCAGCTGCAAGCAGTGGATATCAACCCCTGGAAGCCCAAAGTAAAGGGAATTGTAGTAGTCCAAACGCGAGGTCAGAAAGGCGTGGATCAATGTAGGTAGGTCCCCGGAAGGAACAAGGTGCTTGATCTTAGCGATGTTCCTAAGATGGTAAAAGGAAACCTTAACGACGGCCGACACTTGAGCACGTAGTGTCAGCCGATTGTCAAGAATCACCCCTAGGTCGCGCACCTGTTCAGAGATAGGGAGCTCAGCATCCCCCAGGAATAAACCTGAGGGATGATTTGTCCCCAACCCCCCTATCAGGTGACCAGGATCCATGACTATCGCCTCCATCTTCCCAAAATTCAGCTTCAGTCAGCTGGACCTCATCCAACCTTGGATTTCCCCAAGGCAGTTAATAAACACAGAGAGTGCTCCATTCTGGTCAGGTGCAAGAGACAAGTAGAGCTGGGTATCATCGGCATAACATTGAAACTCCAGCCCATACCGTCTTACAATGTCTCTGAGGGGAAGCAAGTACACCGCAAACAACATGGGGGACAGCACTGAGCCCTGGGGCACCCCACAGAACAGAGAGAGAGGATCAGAGGAAAACTCCCCCGATATGACCCTCTGAGTTCTACCGGTGAGGAAAGAAGTAAACCATCTGAGGACCAGACCTGAAAGCCCACAGATGATTCTCAGGTGCTCAAGCAGTACCCCATGGTCTACAGTGTCAAATGCTGATGATAGATCCAGAAGGACCAAAATGGACCATTTTTTCTGGTCTCTTGCCATTAAGAGATCATTGAGCACCCAGACCAGCACAGTCTCGGTGCTGTGCCTCCTTTGAAAACCTGATTGAAGAGGATCGTAGATGCTATGGATGGTCAAGTGGTTGTCTAACTGAGTAGCCACTACTTTCTCAATTACCTTCCTAACAAAGGGAAGGTTTGAGATAGGCCTGTAGTAACTGAGGGAGTCGGGGTCCAAAGAAGCCTTCTTCAACACTGGTGTCACCGCTGCCTCCTTCAGGGAGCAAGGATATTCACCAGAGTCTAAGGAGCACCAGTCTATCCTTGCCAGAACCGGGATGATAATCTCCCCACAGCCCATAATCAAGGCTGTAGGGCCCGGATCTAAACTACAGCATGTAGTGCGCATACCCTGGACAATCCTCATAACATCCTTGATTTCCAGCCTTTTGAAGAGACTCCAGGAAAAGAGAGGGAATGT
Organism: Neoceratodus forsteri; assembly: GCA_016271365.2. NCBI lineage: Eukaryota > Metazoa > Chordata > Ceratodontiformes > Ceratodontidae > Neoceratodus > Neoceratodus forsteri. Next base: position 1,053,916,205 of record CM028130.1, on the reverse strand, counting down.
GACCAGGGACTGGTCCACGGCCGTTCCCATAGAGAGTGTTGCGCAGGTCTCCACCCTGATGTCATCCACCTTATCTGCAAAGAACCGAGCAAGCTCCTCACACTGACATTGCAAAAAAGCTCTACGAACCTGCAGACAGGCTGGGTTGCACAGTCTGTCTACGGTTCGAAAGAACTGGGCTGGTCGGTTCTGAGCAGCAGCAATTTCCCCGGACAGGAATACTGCCTTCTTACGGGCAATTGCTGACTGATAGAGTTGATAGTGCTCTAGCAGTCTAAGATGGTCGGCATCTAAGCCAGATTTCTGCCAACACCTCTTTAACCTGCGTCCTAGTTGTTGCATCTCCCTCAAGTCTCCATCGAACCATGGGGACCGAGGGCGACGGGCGAGAGGACACACACGGATTGGAGCAATAGTCCAGAGCATTGGTAATGGCCTTATTGTAGGCCAGAACCAAAACCTCTGGATCCGAGCTCATCACAGGAAATTCTGATAGGTCTGATGATCTTATAAAACCACTTAATATAATCAATAGTAAAATAAAAATTTCAAGAGCTGCAAAAGATAAGAAGACTAATACTCAAGGTAATATGTTACTTACAATAATGAAAAATCAAGATTACTGTGTACTAGATGGTAGATCAGGTAGTGACCCAGATGGAGGTTTTACGTTTCTTGGATCCAATGGAGCATCAACCATGGATTTAATATGGATAAACCAGGAAGCAATTCCATTGATTGAAGATATGGAAATAGTAAACAGGGTGGAGTCATCTCATTTTCCCTTAAAATTAACTATTATTAATATTGGACAGAAAGTAGGTAACATAAGGCAGACTCAAAGTGCAGACTCTGTAGAAATTATAAATAAAAAGAAGATTAGATGGACCTCAAGTTCAGGAAACGAATGTAGGGGTTCTAGTCACAGGGGACATGAAACATTCTGTGCAGTGTGGTAAGGTGGCAGCCAAAGCTAACAAAATGCTGGGGTGCATAGCCAGAGGAGTCACCTCAAGGGGAGAGGAAGTCATCCTGCCAATGTACAGGTCGCTGGTGAGATCACACTTGAGTACTGTGTGCAGTTCTGGTGCTCCTATTCAGAAAAAGGGATGGAGTGCAGCGAAGGGTGACAAAGATGATCCTAGGTCTGGGGGACAAACCTTATGAGGAAAGACTGAGGGAGTTCAACATGTATTCCCTGGAAGATAGAAGGGGAAGAGGGGATATGACTGAGACCTTCAAATACTTAAAAGGTATGACTAGGGTTAGTACGGAGGGCATGATCTACTTAAAAGGGGGGGATCACAAGGGGAGACAGTCTGAAATTGGAGGGGGGATGATTCAAGAGGGAAATGAGGAGACACTATTTCACGGAAAGGGTGTTAGCAAGGTGGAACAAATTTCCAGAGGAGGTGATATCGCTGAAGACTGTGGGCAGTTTTTAAGACGGGTGGGACAGGGTCAAAGAAAAGGTCAAAACTAAGGGAAGCTGAGTCAGGGGAGGGCGGCTGGGATGATGAATCGGTGGACGGGGAAATGGGTGGGGCAGCTGCAATAATTTAAACTGTGAGCTGCACACTCAAGCAGATTTGATATACCATTATGACCTCTTTCTGCTGGCATTTTCATGTTTGTATAATAATATAGATGTCTTCTACAGTAAATAGAATTTTCAGGATTTCAGTTTTATCAGTGCAGGCAAGAGAGTTAAGTATTGGAGATATCCAATAGCTCCTAGCCTTATGATACCAGAAGCAATTTAGCATTACATGGCTCAGATCCTCCTTGGATTTATTATTTCATTTACATAGCTCATCTTTTGATTTTGTAGATTTGTTAAGTCTGGCAGAAAGTGCATTAGAAGGGAACATGACAGTCCTAAATAGTGCAAATGATCTGTACAAAGGATCCTCCAAAACATCCAGGTAGTATTTGAAGCCATGTTTACAATCATTGGGCAGGCTTTTCAAGGCGTGGTGGAGGGCTTGCATCCAGCAATGCACCACAACATGGAATTCTGACAGTGTACCACATCCTTCACTGCAACTGCAGACGATTTTACAGTCTCGGGCACAGTTGTGACAATTTCCATGAATTACAGCAACTTGCGCCAAATATCTGCGCTAGCTCCGTAAAAACAGCCCCCAGGATTGCCACAAGTTAAACAAGAAAAAATTGGTCTCAAATGCAACAGTTGCCACACATGATAGAAAATCCAGTTAGATTACCGCAAGCCCCATGCACCGTATCATTGGCGCATCGGGGCTTGTGGCAGTCTAAGGCTTTTGAAAATCCTGCCCATTATCTCTTTACCATTTGGAGAATTTTGATTCCTTAATAGCATCCAGGTCTCTTTATACCATTCTTCAATTTTTTGGGAGATAACTGTTTTAAATTTATAGCTCTTTTTTAATTTTTTTTCATTTTTTAAAGTAGTTTGGCATTACATAATAATACTGGCCAGTAAAAAAAGAGAAGAAAAAAGAATCCACAGGTCATAAAATATATTAAGTACACCATCAGCTAAGACATATTAATATACTATGGATCATTGGAATTTGTCCATACCACTCCTAAAATACCTTATCCACAGGAAACTTGATAACACATATTAGCAATATCTGTGTTTTTTACATGGGGACTATAAAAAATCATTCATGGATATTTCTTTAGTTTTTAGCTACTGCAATGAACAGATCCCACATTAAATGGAAATAGTCTGTTCTGTCCAACTTATAATAATGTATCCTTTCTAATAAATACAGATCTACTATAAGATTAAACCATGACCTAATAGATGGAGGAGCAATATCCTTCCGCCTCATTAATATGCATGTTTTAGCAGTCACAGAAGCCAAAGAGATTAATTCAATCTGGTAATCATGGAAGTTCACAGCCCTATTGGTGAGACCTAATAATACCGTCATTGGATCCATATTCACTTTGACACCAATAGCAGATTCCAGAACCCTCTGTATAGACTCCCAGTATGTAGACAGTTTTTTGCAAGTAAGGAACATACGTAGAAGGGAGCCAGTGTTCTCTTCACATTTAGGACTATATTCTTCAATACTGAGATTAAATTTGTGCAGTTGCGATGTAGTCAAATCGGTCCTATGGACTATATTGAATTGTATCTGCTGGAGTTTACATGAATAAAATTCCGTTAATGGATAACAAAGTATTTTGTTCCAGTCATCTTAGTTAAATAGTCTCCCCAGGTGTGCTTCCCATTTGTTTTTAAGTTTTTCTAGGTCAAAAGTAGATATATCCATCAACATTTCATAAATGTTTGATAAAAGTTTAGCATTGGGGTCAGATTTATATATAATTATTTCTAGGGGAGACAAAGTCCAAGTTGGTTTAAGCTTAAAAATATAGTCATGAATTTGTAAGAACCTATAGAAGTGTTCAGGGGGTAAGTTATATTCCTTTTGAATTTGATTAAATATCATCAATATTTTCTCCTCATATAAATCCTTCAACATATGAATGCCCTTTTCTCCCATATACTATAAGCTGGATAGTTTTATATTTATAGCTAAGCACTATCTTCTTGTTGACATATGTCATTAAAAAATGAAGCCCATATTTCTGTAAGAGTAAATGAATATGACTTAGCTAGTTCGAGGATTTAATGCCCATAACTTTCCACTGCTCTTTTTCTTGTAGGGCTTTTTTAACCAGCCTGTCTTCTGCATAAGTAAGTATTCTGAGCCAGAAATTAAGGAGTCTTCTATCTGCAGTTGCTTGAATATCCATCATACCTAGCTGAGCTCTTACAAAACAACTGGGCATAGTTTTACTAAATCCCAGGTCATGACGAAAAGCCTGCATAACAGTTTTTTCTAATTCCTCTCATTTCCTATGTGGAAGCTTTAATAAAGTAATCTTTATTTTAGAGATCGATGTGTAGCACTGTATTTTGTGTTTTCTCTGTTGATTCTAGCTATTTGCAGCAGCTCTACATTTGGCTTTTGGCACACCAGCCAGTGTTGTTTGATTCATGATGAAAAGCCTGCATAACAGGTTTTTCTAATCCTGCTCTTGGGGATAAAGCCCATACCTCAGCACCATATAGGGCCTGTGTGTTAAACTTTGATTTTATTGCCTCTAGCAGTGGGCGGATTGTGTGCCTGCTATATGTGTAATTAAACCTCTTAAGACCAGCAGTCATAATTTTCATTTTAGCAGAGATATAATTTAAATGAGTTTTCCAGGACATGTTCCATGAAAACATTAAGCCCAAGTAACAATATGTTTTAACTGTGTCCAGTGGTGTTTTGTCCAAGTGACACTGGTATTTATCCTCGTGGGTGCCAAAAGTAATGATCTTACTTTTAGAAATGTTTACCATGATGGATACATTTTTAGACTCCCAATTTGAACTGCCCAATTTTTTCTGCAGTCCCCTGCTTGATAGTGAAAACAGAACCAAGTCATCTACATAAGTTAGAACCAGGCAAGTAGATTGGGCAATTTGGGGTGAGCCTGTCTCAGGTGTAGCAAGTGCTAACAGAGGTTTGTCAATGTAAATAGAAAAAAGAGTGTGGGCAAGGATGCACCCATGCCTTACACCTGTGTTAGTTGGAAATCTGTAAGAACAATGGCCTCTGTACCCAACTGTAACTTGTGCCCAGGTATTGGTATACAGATCTCTAAAACTGCTAATCAAATTTGGGCTGACCCCCGTCCATCATAGTTTTCCACAAAGTATTTCTAGAGATGGAATCAAACGCTGAGCTATAGTCAGTAAAAGCTGCATATAACTTCTGACCTCTCAACCGGACATATTTTTCGAGTAAACATTGTAAGATGAAACAGTTATCAGTGGTTGAGAAGCCCTCTCTAAAGCTGGCCTGAAAGGGTGAGATATCACTCACCTTTTTAAGTTCTTTCTTAAGTTTTTCATGTAGTACTCTAGGGTAAACTTCAGACATAATATCTAGAAGGCTGATTGGTCTGTACATTTTGGGGTCATGATGATTCCCTTTTTTGAAAATGGGAATAATTTCTGAACCTCTCCAAAGATTAGGAATATACCTTTTTATAATGCATCTGTTAAAAAAAACTGTCAAACAGAAAGACCATTGCTCAGATAAACAGGTGTAAACTTCTGCAGGTATTTTTTAGGACCGGGAGCTTTTATAGGTTTCAGAGTGGTAATCACTAGTAGCACTTCTTGTTGTTTAAACAAATTATGAAATGATGTTACATCATCTTGAGCCTGTACTGCCTCTGGGGGGTTAACTGTGGGACCATAAAAAATATTCAAGAACTGCTCAACTCAGTCCTCCATACTAATACACAAATCCATCTCCTCACTTTATCCATTACATCCCTTAACTACAAGGGACAAGAAGACTTGTTGATTATTTTCTTGAATAGTTGAATAGTCAGAAGAAGCCAGAAGGGGAAGGAAACATATTCAATTCAGTGCTTTACAGTAACTGGTAATCGCTATTTTTCTTTTAAACTTAGATTGTGGGCTTTTAGTGACACTGTACTTTCTTTGTTGTCTTTACTTAGAATTGTTTTTGGGCTGTTGAAAATTTAAAACGTAGTGGTGGTGTATTTCTTTGCTGTTTTTAATTGCTGCAGATTTAGTCTTGGTTTGTCTGACTTGCCCTGTAGTTTGGGTGAGGGGTGTTAATTGTCTGGCCTCTGACCTCAGCTACGTGATAACTGGAGGTGGGGCTTAGTCAGAGTTGAGGTAGCAAGTGAGTTTTATTTTCTCAGAAGAAGCCAGAAGGGGAAGGAAACATATTCAATTCAGTGCTTTACAGTAACTGGTAATTGCTATTTTTCTTTAAAACTTAGATTGTGGGCTTTTAGTGACACTGTACTTTCTTTGTTGTCTTTGCTTAGAATTGTTTTTAGGCTGTTGAAAATTTGAAACGTAGTGGTGGTGTATTTCTTTGCAGTCTTTAATTGCTGCAACTCTTAATTATATGCCCTGTTAAATCTGATTGACAGGAGCTAAACACAGGGTATAGTAAATGGTGTGGAGTAGGAGGGGCATAAGTGTGAAGAAGCCCACCCTCAGCACGACAAGTGTTTTGACTCATTTATTTATTTCTTGGTTTATTTTCTTTTTTTAAAAAGAAAAGTATCTGAGGATCAGTAGCAGGATTTTTAGGACAGCAAATTAATAAAAAGGGAACTAGGAGAGTTTCAGTAGCAGACAAGTAGTGGAATAGCAGTATAATTGCAGTATAATGTGGGGAGTGGTGCAATGCAGTGGCTGTGGGGCAGCCATATTCTGGCAGACCTTCTGGACACTGAGGTACTGCCCTATCTGCATGCATCTCTCTGGACTGCGGGATGAGGTAGCCAGACTCAGAGCGGAAGTAAACTGGGTCAGGAGTACCATCACCCCTATCCAGAGACCACCCAGTCCAATGCAACTGCCTCAAAGGACGCTGAGAACGAGGAGAAGTTGGATAACAGTGGGCTCAGGGAGGGTTACAGCGGTCAGGCAGAGGCACATCCCAGATCCTATTCCACTCAAGAACTCATATGCCACACTGGCAAATGGGAACAACCAAATAGAGGTACCCAGAGAAGTGGAAGGAAAGAATGTGGAGGTTAGCCAAGGAGGTGACCTCAGCGGGGAAAGCAGTGGACCCCAGAGGAGGAGGAGGAAGCGAATCCTGGTGGGGGACTCCATCACAAGAGGGATCCAGCTAGGAACACAGGAGGGGAGGACAGGGAGGTGAAGTGCCTACCAGGTGCCACGGCATGGAGGGATGGAAGGAAGATCCTGGGGATCACTGGGAAGGCAAGACGGAGGGTGAGCTGGATGTCATTATCCACCTAGGTACTAATGACCTGGCAAATGGGGAGCCAAAGGAAGTTCAGGAAGAGTTTAGGAAATTGGGAGGGTCTCAAGCAAGTAGCTACTTCTGTCACTTTCTCAGAAGTACCACCGAGTAGAGGCAAGGGAGAGCATAGGGTGCATGCACCAGGAACTTTAACTCATGGTTGAAGAACTGGTGCTGTGAGGAAGGCTTTGATTCTTTGGTGACTGGGGACCCACCTGGAGGGATGGAGGTTTGTTCAAGCCTGACGGCCTGCATCCATCCTGGAGGGGCATCCAAGCACTCAATGATAAGCTTAAATGCTACATTGACAAGCATTTAAACTAGCAAAGGGGGGTGGCAGGCCAGCAAGGAGGGTACCTACTTGCTCACCCCCCACAGCTAGCAGTGGAACCAGTGAACCAGAGGAGTGGCTGTCTCTACAAAGCAGTGTGCAAAAGCTGGAGATTAGCACCCAAGAGGTGGATAGGCAGAAAAGGGGCAAAATTCAGCAGAAGGGCAGACAGCAAGGAGAACCAGGGATAAAGGACAACCAAGGAAAGGGCTGGAGTAGAACAGCGAAACAGTCTAGGGAGGACAAATCATGGAAAGCCATGTGTGCAAATGCCAGGAGCCTTAGCAACAAGATGGAAGATCTGGAGGCTGTCATGGTACAGTCAGACCTGGACATTGTGGCCATCACTGAAACCTGGTGTAATGATAACAACAACTTGGAGATGGCCATACCTGGCTACAACATATTCAGAAGAGACGGGGCAGGCAGGAAGGGAGGAGGAGTGGCACTGTATGTGAAAAATGACATAAGGGCCACAGAGATCCAGGAGGAACAAATGGGGAGAGATACTGTGGGTTAAGCTGGAAAGGAAAATGGGGCCAGCTATCCGCACAGGTGTGGTCTATAGACCACCAGCCCAGGAGGAAGAAACAGATAGGGAGCTGATGCTAGCCATCCAAAGGATGGCAGACAAGGGTGAGGTAGTACTGGTTGGAGACTTCAATATTCCAGACGTGGACTGGAGCATCCCAGCAGCTGAATCAACTGGGAGCAGATTTATCCTGGACTCCCTTCAGGGTGCCTTCCTCAAGCAACTGGTCATGGAACCAACTCAGCAGAAGGCAATACTGGACCTTGTGCTCACAAACAGGGACAGTGTGATGGGGTAACAGTGAGAGCACCTGGGGAACAGTGACCACCAGTCATTGTGGTTTGAAATCACAGAAAGAGCAGAACCAAACCACACAAAAACACGTATCCTGGATTTTAGGGGAGCAGACTTTGGGAAAATGGGGAGATACTTAAAAGAGGCATTAAGGGGAATGGGGCAGGAATCAGGGGTTGAGGAACAGTGGGCAGTATTTAAAATGGGGATTACAAGAGCAACAGAATTATGCATTAAGCAAGTTAGCAAGAGGAGAAGGAAGAGGAGACCATTATGGTTTTCCAAAGAGGTAGCAAAGAAAGTGAAAGCCAAAAAGATTGCATTCAGGCAATACAAAAAGACACAGGCAGAAGGAGATAGGAGAAGTACCAGGAGAAGCAAAGGGAGGCAGGGAGGTCAGTAAGGAAGCCAAAGCTCAGACAGAAGAACACATTGCAAAATCAGTGGGTAGAGGACAAAACCTTTACAGGTACATAAGTGAAAAAGAAAGGCAAAGGAGGAATAGAGAGAGTGAAGGGGAGGATGGGGGCTGCGTGGAGGATGACAACAGTAAAGCTGACATATTGAACAGGTATTTCTGCTCAGTCTTTACTGAGGAAGAGGAGGTAATGGGTCTGAAGGAGTACAAGGGTGAGAATGGTGCAGAATGGACACAAGTCCCTTTACATGAGAAAGGGTCCTGAAGAAACTGGAAGTAATAAGAGTTGATAAAGCAATGGGGCCAGATGGGGTGCACCCCAGGGTCCTTAAAGAACTAAGAGAGGTGGTGGCTGAACCTCTGGCTATCCTGTTTAGCTGATCACTGGAAACAGGGAGGTACCCAAAGACTGGAGGATAGCAGATGTAGTCCCCTTTATACAAAAGTGGGAACAAAAAGGAAGGGAACTACAGACCAGTCAGCCTCACCTGGGTAGTGGGAAGATCATGGAAGCACTACTGAAGGAGAGATTGGTGAACATCTGGTTGTCAATGGACTACAGGACCCAAGGCAGCATGGTTTCACCAGGGGAGGTCATGTCAGACCAACCTCGTTGAATTTTTTGACTGGGTGACTAGGGAGGTGGATCAGGGGAGGGCAGTGGACATGGCCTATCTGGACTTCAGCAAGGCCTTTGACACTGTGCCACATAGAAGACTATTATACAAACTGGGGAATATGGGTGTGGGCAGGACAGTAGTGTGGTGGGTAGGTAACTGGTTGGGCGGCAGGACACAGAGGGTGGTGGTAAATGGCTGTCACTCCACAGAGGGAAGAGTGACCAGTGGGGTACCACAGGGATCAGTGCTGGGACCAGTCCTATTCAACATCTTCATCAGTGACATTGCGCAGGACCTAGAAGGCAGAATTTCACTGTTCACTGATGACACAAAGCTCTGTAACAGAGTAGACACACCAGATGGTGTAGACAGAATGAGAAGGGACCTGCAGAAACTTGAAGAATAGTCAGGGGTTTGGCAGTTGAAATTCAATGCAAAGAAGTGCAAGATAATGCATATGGGGCACAAAAACCCTGGCACAATGTATCAGTTTGGGGGTGAGGATATAGCATGCACCAAGCAGGAAAGGGATCTTGGGGTTATCATCTCTGATGAACTCAAGGTAGGGAGACAGTGTGACAAGGCAGCAGGTAAAGCAAATAGGATGCTGGGATGCATAGGCAGGGGCATCACCAGCAGGAAAAGGGAGGTCATAATTCCACTATATAAGACACTAGTGAGGCCCCACCTGGAGTACAGTGTACAGTTCTGGAGATCTTACTTACGTAAGGACATAGACAGGGTAGAGAAGGTTCAGAGGAGGGCAACAAAGATGGTGCATGGATTGCATCACAAGTCCTATGAGGACAGGTTGAAGGAACTGAACATGTACTCCCTGGAGGAGAGGAGGGAGAGAGGGGATATGATAGAGACATACAAGTATCTTACAGGGAGGAACAGGGTGCAGGAATACACTATTTTTAAGCGAAAAAGATGTTCCAGGACTAGAGGGCATGGGATGAAGTTGGAGGGAGGACGATTCAGAGGAAACGTGAGGAAGAAGTTCTTCACAGAACGGGTGGTGGACAAGTGGAACACCCTGCCAGAGGAAGTGGTGGGGGCTGAAACAATCACGGGATTTAAGAATGCATGGGATAGACATAAAGGAATTCTGGAGGTCAGGGGTAAGGGGCAACAGACATCTAGGAAAACATAAACTGAACTTACAAGTTCAAATGGGCAGACTGGGTGGGCCATAGGCCCTTATCTGCCGACACTGTCTATGTATCTATGTATCTATGAGCATGCATTGCCATTGGCTCCTGTGGAAGTTCTTCTTTTTGGCTTCCAATATATTTTTATACTGTTTCCATTCACGTTTCAGATTTTATAAATCACATTTGTTGGAGGAGGTTTTTACTGCTCTTAAAAGGGACCTTAGTTTTTTTTTCTCTTGTTTACATTCTTGATCAAACCACCCCCAAGCTGAGGTACCTTTGTTTTCATACAGCTCTTCAATGTAAAGTAAGTGTTTTATATCTTCCAAAAATTCCTCTATCTCCTGAATTATCACCCGCAAAATTTCCATTTGTCCAAGGGTATTAGACCAAATGATTTAGAAAAAGCGAAGTTTTATCCATAATATTTGCTTCTACCTTATTATTCCATCTGTCTTTCTTAAGGTATCACATTTCTACATTAGTGACACTAAATGACAGCTCGGTTTCTTCAATGACTTTTTTTTATAAAATTTACTGGGCAAGACTATGGGAGAGTGGTTACTTTCTTTTCTTAATAAAATTGTCATGTCTGACCATATGTCAGGAGGACCATTCCATAAGGCCACATCTAATACAGTTGCTGCCGGATGAGAGAAAATAGTGGGCTGTCCCATTGTGTCTCCTCCAATCCTACCATTCAATGGGTAAAATAAAAGATTTTTCATTATTTTTATCAGACTTAGATCACTAGAGTTTGTCTTATTATCAGATGAATTTCAGGGAAAGTTAACGGATTCTGGATACGTCCACCCTAGGATTATGTCATTCAGAAGACCAAAAAATATATTGCTTCTATAAGTCTCCAACTATCAGAATGTAGGAGTCAGAGAAATTTAACTGAGCATTCAACAGCTCATTACGTAGATTATCCCAGACTTTTTCCGGATAATATTTAGAGTTACTTGGGTAAAGTATACATTTAGTAAGATCAGGGATTTGTCATGGAACATAATCCTGAACATCATAAAATAATTAAATGACCCAGCTCTATAATATGCTATCAGTCCCCAGCTCTTATGGCAGCCAGTGCCTCTTTTTAACCCTGATGCCTGGAACAATTGATACCCATTTAATTCTAGAGATTTTGTAGTAACATGCCAGGTTTCTTGTAGGCACATTATATCAAAACCCCTTATCAAGTTAAGTCAATCCTTATCCACTATCATTGTACTAATACCCGATGTATTCCAAAAAATTAAGAAACCCCTGTTAGGCTCTCTCTAATCAGTGACAGGGGGCTCAACAGTTTTAGTGGAATCAAATCAAATCAAACTTTATTTATAATGCGCTTTTCCAATATCAAAGCGCAAATACAAAAACACATATAAATCATCAATTAAATAAAATGTATTTAAATATATAAAATAGGCAGCAGCCTCATAAATTAAATATTATCCCCAAAGGCTAGACTAAATAAATTTGTCTTCGGGGAAGATTTAAAAGTCTCCGTGGACAGACACTCTCTAATCCGACGAGGTAGAGAATTCCACAGGGTCAGGGCTGCAAATGAAAACGCCCTAGCGCCTGAAGTCTGGAGACGGACCCTAGGAACCTCTAGCAATCCCTCGTCAGTGGAGCAGAGAGGGCAGAGGGGACAATAGGGTTGAAGGAGGTCTTGCAGGTAACCCGGTCCCTGTCCGTATAAGGCCTTATAGGTCAGCAACGTGACCTTGAAGGTGATCCTTCATCACACAGGCAGCCAGTGCAGTTCATGGAGCACAAGGATGACATGGCTAGTTCTAGACAGGCCAGTCAGTAACCTGGCTGCAGCGTTCTGCACCAGCTGCAGGTGACAGAGGTCCACCCCCAGTAGCCCTAGGTATAGAGCATTGCAGTAGTCAAGGCAGGAAGACACAAAGGCATGGACCAGCATAGGAAGGTCCTTGGGTGGAACAAGTTGTTTTATCTGGGCGATATTCCTCATGATAAAATGAGGACTTAACAACTGCCAACACCTGGGCTTTTAGCTTCAGTTTGCCGTCAAGCACAACGCCCAGATTCCACACCTGTTCAGAGGGTCTCAACTGATTGCCCCCTAGCACAATGCCAGATGGCTGATCAGGAGTCAACCTCTCTACCTGATGACTAGGGTCCACCACCAGCACCTCAGTCTTATCCAGATTCAATCGCAACCAGCTAGCACTCGTCCAATCCTGAATTTTGGCAAGGCAGTTGTTAAAGACTGAGCCTGCATGTCTCCTAATGGCAGCATGTACACCATGAACAGCAAAGGGGACAGCACAGAACCCTGTGGCACCCCACAGGGCAGGCAGATGGGAGCCAAGGAACAAATCCCCGACACCACCCTCTGCATCTTGCACGTGAGGAAAGAATGGAACCAACTGAGGACTATCCCAGACAGTCCACAGAGTAGCCACAGGCATTCCAGCAGCACCCCATGATCTACAATGTCAAATGCTGCAGAGAGATCAAGAAGAACCAAGATTGAATGGCTCCTCCGATCCCTTGCTATCAGGAGATCATTAAGTACCCGAACTAGAGCTGACTCGGTACTATGTCTCTTCCTGAAACTGGACTGGATCATAGACCTCGTGGGTGGTAAGAAAGTTCTCAAGTTGCAACGTGACTACAGTACCTTCTCAATAACCTTGCCCAAAAAGGGCAGGTTAGAGACAGGTCTGTAGTTCGCAAGACAGTCTGGGTCAAGGGAAGATTTCTTTAAAAGGGGTGTTACCACTGCCTCCTTTAGGGGTGCTGGAAACACACCCTTATCCAATGAACACCAGACTATCTCAGCGAGGATCGGTCTGATAACATCCACACACCCCACAAGGAAGCATGTTGGACCAGGATCCAAACTACAGCAAGTTGGTCGCATGCCCTGAACCATCTTCATGATGTCCACGATCGCTGGCTGGTCGAAGTTTGTCCATCTAGACTGGGTGCCGGTGTTCTCACACTGATCACCACCGTGCTCATTTGAATGAGTTAAGTGGCTCTCCAACCTGATAGAGGACACCTTATCCGCAAAGAATTGAGCAAACTCTTCACACTGCAATTGTGAAAAGGCTCTCCAGCCCTGAAGACAGGCTGGATTGCACAGCCTATCTACAGTCCAAAAAAGCTGAGCTGGTTGATTCCTTGCTGCAGCAATCTCTCTGGACTGGAACTCTGCCTTCTTACGGGAGGTTGCTGATTGATAGTCCAAATAATGGGCTGTCAACCTAAGTCTATGCTCTTCCAGACCAGATTTCTGCCAACAACGTTCCAACCTTTGCCCTACTCTCCTTAACTCCCTCAGAATCCTGTCAAACCAACGGGATTAGGAGCGAAGAGGGAGCAGACAAACCCAGACAGGAGATACAGAATCCAGGGCCCTAACCACCGCACTATTATAGTGCAGTACCAGCTCCCCTGGATCTGAGCATTCCTATGGTCTACTCGATAGGTCCAGCACCGCCATCAAACCCTCAGGGGTAACACCCCTTAAAAGGCGGTACTGGACCATCTCCACAGGGGCAGGCTCACAGGGGGAGCCCTGAAGCTGAACCTTATGGAGTGATGGTCAGACCATCCAACCAGTTCCACCACCAGATCAGTGACCTCCATCCCTATGAGGAACACCAGGTCCAAGGAGTGACCCTGAATATGGGTTGCAGCGGTAACTACCTGTGTGAAGCCCAACCAAATCATCAGTTGGAGGAAGTTCTGACCAAAGAGCAATATGTCATCGTTGACCCAGGCACTGAAATCCCCCAGGACCAACCACTTGGAGGATTCCAACACCATGTCGACCATGAAGTCCGCAACTTCCTGCAGGAAAACTTTTTCATCTCCGGGGGGACTGTAGATGAGAAGGTTCCTGCAACCCACACCTGCACCCATGATACACTCAAAGGACCTGGTGACCCACACAGGTACCTCCACAAGGGCCAGCTCCACCTTAAAACATATGGCTACACCCCACCCCTGCGATCCAGTCTCGGGCGGTGTATCACCGAGTAACCGTCTGGAACTGCCGACTCTAATACTGGACCGGCATTCTCAACCAGCCAGGTCTTGGTGATGCAAGCCAGGTCAGATGTCTCAACAAGATCAGCAATAATAGCTGCCTTGTTCTTTATTGACCTGGCATTGCATAACACCACCCGAGTTGGATGAGAGGCCATGGAAGAGCAGGCTACTTGCACAGGGCATTAGTTTAAAATCATTTTACCAGTATAGCTTTCTGAATCTAAAAAGACACTGGGTGCCTGGAATATAATCTACAGTGGTAATACAATAAAGGCCAGGGGAAGGGGAAGGGATACTGGGAAGAGGGGGCCAGGAGGGGCAGCTGCGAGATGAGGTGCTAGCTACACACTCCAGCAGACTCAATAGACCGGGAGGCCTGTTTCTGCTGGCAATTTCATATGTTCGTATATAAAGCCCCTACACAGATCCCCAACATCTATAAGTTCCTTAAATATATTATATTTTGCCAGTATGTGATCATTTTTCCAAAGATAATACAGAACTGTGGGTGAAGAACAAAAAACATCAACACAGTCCTGTCCCTGTGCATTAATATTTCTTTTAACATCATGTCCATCATCCAATGCAATGGATAAATCTAATATTGTTCTATATAAATTGAGTACCATTCCCTTCAATAAAGTTGCAGCCTCAAGGTCTATCTTGTTCTAGCCATAAATTCTAATAGAAGGTTGTTTCAATTTACAAGCAGTGTTGGGTTCTATCAGCTTGTCATTTTCCAATCCGTCATTGTTCTATTGGATTACAGCAATGGGAGGCTCAGAGGATGCATCTTTACTGCAGCTTTTTTTGTACAAAGGGGAGCTTTGTTTGAACTTTGGGAACTTCTTCTCATCCCAAGCTTCCTGCACACCCAGGGTTGTTACTGTTTGTTCCTGAAAGTTTTTTAGGCGCTCGGCATGTGTCTTTTGCCCATGGTGAAGTTCAGCTTCACAGGTGCCTAGCTTTTTATTTTCCCTTATCTCTTGATTTATGGGCCTTTCAGTGTCTAAAATAGACATTAAACTTAGAGCTGGGGTAGTAGGAATAATTTGTGAAGTAAGGTTAGATGGCTCAATAGAGGAGTTTTTTTGGAGGAGGAATTTCCTTGAGAATCCTTAGGGCATCATCCAATCATACCCCATTAATAGCAGCATCCTCTCTTAGTGTATACATGTCCTTTCTAATAATTACTAATTGCTCCTTGAATATTAGACTGGCAGCATATTGATTTGTCATCCCTCTAATGATGCCAGTACTAAGATAGGATGGAAAGTAGGACACAGAGTTATTGAACATATTTTCTCCACTGTCATGGTCCAGAGCAGTTTTCCAGAGGAAGAATATAGACCAGATGCTTTGATCTGTAAAACTTCCTGAGAGTACATAACTTCCTGGAGCCTATCATTATTATTAAGCACCTTTTCTTTAAGTTTATCCAGATCTTTTAATCTCAGAATGGTATTGTGCAGCTCTAATATTACATCCTTTAGATTGGAGTCATTTAGTTTATCTTAGTATAACTTATTCTCATTTGTGCTGACATAGGGAGTTTCAATATGGGGGCTAATTAGTGGAAGAGAATTAAAACATTGTAGCAAAGGACACTCACTATCATCCAACTTCATCATATTATAGTCTTCCTGGTCTAATCGTAGCCTCAGTGGTAGTCTATCAGTACTATTATTATCACACAACATACCCATGTGAGGGCTAGGTATCTCTTGTCTCCTTTTTACTAACTTCAACATTGGGAATACTATTCTCTGAGGTTACTCTAGTGATGTGTAACTTGAGAGTTGAGATCCTGGATAAAGAGGATAAAACAGAATAAGATGGGTTCATTCTGCTTTTGCCCTCACCTCCACTCACTGCTACCACAGGAATGTTGGAGACTTAACATATTGGTAATTCTAGGCTGTTTTTTTGTCCTTTTTTTTTGTCATTTTAGAATTTTTTCCTCTGCCTTTACCTTTAATTGTGGATCCATTTTGAGCATTCTCCATCACCTGACTAGAGTCTGCCACTTGGGAATTATTCTCCTCTCAGGCTGGCAACCTTGTTCTCTCCCTACCTTCTACTTCACCTAATCCTTCTCTCACCACTCCTACCTTCTGATACACCATAAACCTACCTCTAAGCTACACCTTACGCCTACTCTCACCACACTGTGCCCATCTCTGTTTCACCACTGTTCCTGGAATGTCCCACTGTAATTGCTCAGCATTGGGCTATCACCCACTGCAAGATACTTATGTATCCTATGGATATTGCTATTTTGTGCTGTCACCTATTGTTATTGTATTTATTGAATTTATTTATTTATTTATTGAATTTCTTTGACCGGGTAGGCCCACTGAGACCAGAAGTCCCTTTTTCTTGGGCAACCTAGGGGGGATACAGATGATAACCAACTGAAATTGAACCAGATTAAGCTGTTGGTGGTATTTTTAGTGAATGGGGAAATTTTTGGGCAGCACACCGGGGAAATACTACTTTGTGGTCTGCAGGGGTGCTGTTACTTCCTATAGGCAGGATGGAGGAGCCCAATTTGATAGTGGACACGGATTCTGAGGAGGAGGACATGGAGGAGAGTTTTCTCCTGGCTGGTGAAAATGCTGCAGAAGTTGTGGAGGAGGATGGAGGTGCTGCAGCTCCTGCAGCACAAAACACTATTGTTTTCAGCAGTTCTATGGATATTCCAGATAATATTGTCAATTCAGACTTATTTCAGGACATGGATATTGCTACTGATGAGCAGACTTTTGCTGTTCAGCACCTTTTCATAATGGATTCTACTGCATCACAGGTTGCCTTATCCCCTGCGGTGGGTGCACCAGGACTATGTGTTGTGAACTCTCTGGTGAACGTTGTCTCACATAGTGACCCGTTGCCGACTGAAAGGCAAATTCATGATGCTGGTGATGTAGATTTTGTTGAAAACCAAGACCAACCTGGAGCAATGGTAAATTGGCCTGAGAGCAGTCAACCCAATTCCTGGTCCCTGGAGCGAGCATTG
The DNA here is from genome assembly GCA_016271365.2 of Neoceratodus forsteri. Classification (NCBI taxonomy): domain Eukaryota; kingdom Metazoa; phylum Chordata; order Ceratodontiformes; family Ceratodontidae; genus Neoceratodus; species Neoceratodus forsteri. The sequence goes on along the minus strand of CM028130.1, from coordinate 1,053,898,972 downwards.
AAAGCTGCGAGTTGGATTTTAGCTCCTGATGGTAAGCGATGGCTTCTGGGAGATCCTCCTATGGTGACCTCAATTCAGGCTTTATCTCGCATGGTAGATGGTGCGAACATTTCCTCTGCTATTCCGACTACTCCTCTTTCTGCATCAGCGGTTTTCCCCGAGGTGAATCCCCCACTGGTGAGTTCTCCCACATCTCTACTGAAGGAATCTAGGGATGGTCCTGCTGCTGCACCAGTATTGATACTTTACCAGTCCTTATTGACTCTACTGTTCCTCCACTTCCATTACATGTTGTAAGCGAGCCAGTTTCACAGCCTTTTGCTTCTCATACTCCCACTACTACCTGTGCTCCTCCGGTCCCAGTGACACCTGAAGCATCCACATCACGGGTGGACTCAGATCCTTCACAACCCAGGCCGGACCCTTTGATTCTACCTATACCTGACCCCCCCAGCTGATCAGAATGGGTCTGGGCCTTATACCAATCCTAGGCGCCGGATGGCTGATCTTTTCTCCAATCTGGGTAAACCCCAGGCAAGAAGAAACACAGTTTGGCTGAAGTATGTTGGTGGGCTAGAGTTTCAACTAGACAGAATATATGTGGATAGAAAGTTGCTTAAGGAGTCAATGCATTTTTTGACCTCTGATATCTTCACACTCATTCATATTTCTGGGGATACGATTTTTGATGTTTCCTTTAACACTCCTGCGCATTTGGACAGATTCTGGTTGAAACATAATAACTGAAGACATTCTGCTCTCTGGGCCCCTTTTATTGCCATTCCATTGACTAGACCCTCAGTTAAGACCATCACAATTTTGTTTCATAATGAAAATGTGCATGTTCAAGACATTTTACACTGGGTTAAGCAACGAGCTGATGTTCTGGAATGCCCTGCCCCAATCCTGGAGAGTGAACATATTTGGACGGGGGAATAGAAGTTGCGCCTAAAACTGTGCATGTCTGAAGCTGGGCATCAGCATTTACCTAGCTGCTTCTACCTGGGTTTGGACCGTGGCTTTTGTTTCAACCCCGGTCAGCCTAAGACTTGCCATTGGTGTGGTTCCTTTTCACACTTTAGTAATATCTGTGATGCCTGGATTGTAATTTTTGTTTACAAGTTGGTCACCCAAGCAATTGTTGTCAGAACCCCCCAAAATGTAATCTGTGTGAGGAAATGGGTCATCTTTTCCTCCAATGCCCGTGGGCTCTGCACAACAAGGGTACATTTTAGGATCAGAACAATATTGTCCACGCTGCTCAACAAAAGCTCACTTCAGCCCCTCACTCACCAGCTCCTTCTCTGCGTGAGATCCCAATAGTGCCCTTCACCTGTCTTGAGATAGCTGCTACCATACTGTCCAACCTGTTCCTCCAGAGGGTCTCCCTGTGGCCCCAGTTGTAGTACTACCCCTTGCTGACCCTGACTCTATTTCACAACCCTTGCAAGACCTGAATATACCACCCCCACCCCGCCCACACAGGAAGAGTTCTTGCCTGCCAAAGGAAAACAGAAATCCTCATGGAATCTTGTCAAGGCTAAAGTGCCTAAATTGGATGATACACCTTGTTCAAATCTATTTTCTGCTCCACAAAACCATTTAGTTGAGGAAGAAGGGGATTCTGAGTCCTCCCTTGCTGCTTCACAGCTGACATCATTGATATGGACAGTGAGCCTGCTACGCAGGCAAAAGTTAAGAAGAAACAGGCAAGGAAGAAAAGTTTGAAATAAGGTGGCCTTATGATCTCTCCTCTTTCACCATATGTACCATTTGTCGGGGAACTCCTGGAATGATGTTTCTTTGAATGTAAACAGCATCAGGAGCTATAAATGTAGAAGCATTATGCTCCAGGCCCTGTATGAAGCTAGGGCTGACATTTGTTTACTTCAAGACAATCATTTGTGGTTTGAGTCCACTATTTATCAAGCCCAGAAAGCTTGGCCCTGGGGTACCTCTCAGTGGTCCTTGGGGACAGAACTGTGTACTAGAGTAGGAATTCTGTTTTCTGGGCTGGTTACCATTCATATAGTGCATGATGCGGACCCAGGGAGGGCATTATTTTTGGACTTCTCTTTTCAACAGTGGGACCTTAGAATAGGTGTCATATATGCATCCCAAACTAAGGCCTCATATATTTATTTATTTATTTATTAAATTTTGGTGACCGGGTAGACCCACTGAGCCCTGAAGGTCCCTTTCACAGGGGCAACCCAGGATAACAATACAAGTTATAAGAATGAACAAGGACATAAGGAACATTTGAGGCATTGCGAGTTACATCATGAGGTGGTTACAGTAAAGAAAAATAGTGGATACAGGCATGGTTACAGGCACGGTAAAAGAAAAGCAGTGGATGCAGGTATGGGAACAGGCATGGTTATCATCATGACATGTAAGCAGTTGGTAGTACTTTGCATATAGTTTATTCAGGGGTTACACGTGGCCTCTGGCGAGCAGTCCGTATAAGGCAGGTAGTAGGAAGGTTAAGCTAGGAGATGGGATTTATTTCAGCTGATATGCCCATTTTTGCATACCCATAGGAAACTTTATTCTGGGGGGAGATTTTATTGCCCTTTGGACCTTGGGGATAAGATGGGTAGGACAACAAAACTTTATTGTGACACGACTACTTTAAACCAAATCCTACATGCAGCTTCTTTGACAGACTCCTGTAGATCCTTACACCAGTTGGGTGGTCATACATATCATAGGGGTGACCTTTTCTCCCGCATTGATTATATCTTTCTTTCCAAACACTGGACAGTCCTTACAGCTGACACACACCCGAAGGCCACCTTAGATCACTTAGAATTACATGTCCATTTAGGTTAATTGCATACAAATATTTTTGGACCAGGGTACTGGCATCTTAATACCACCATGCTTACAGATGAGACTGTTCGGGCTGAGACACTAGAGCTCCTGAAAACGTGAGTTACCTTAGTTGCCTGGTATAATTCTGCAGGGGAATGGTGGGTGGAGACCAAACAAGCGGTTAAACTCCTCTTTCAAAGGCAGAGTAAAGGAAAAGTCTTCAGGAGTACTTTCATTTTTTATCCCTTCGGAAATGGTTATTCCGACTCATCTCTTTGCATAATACTAAGGGTGTGGACAGATCACAACAAATTGCTGATGCTAAATTGGAAATGAGATCTGCTCTTTATAGAAGATTGAGATCTTTGAAAATGGAGCAACTGGTGGGTACTCAGGGTACCAAAACTTCCCTGGATATTTTTCGGGACTGCTCTACAAAGGTCCAGAAAAAGTCATGGGATGCGGTGTGTGACCAAGATGGGGTAGTGCACACAGATTTTCAGGCTATACTGGAAGTTATTTCCAGATATTTGCTCTCTCATTTTGGTACTACAGCCCAGCTGGAGGGAAATCTTACAAATTTTCTACTTAATTTGAATCTTCCTGACTTGCCAAAGGGTGCAGATGCTCCGACTCGTCCGATGACCGAATTGGAAGTTAGACGGGCTATCCTGAACTTAAAAGGTAATACCACACCGGGTTCGGATGGCCTGGGTCCCGCCTTTTATAAAACCTTTGTGGATCTGTTAACCCCATTATTAATGGAAACCTTTAATGATATGTTGCTTAATGAGGATTTGCAGGACTCATTGGCACAAGCCTTTTTGATTCTTCTATATAAAAAGGGGGATAGATTGGCTCTCTCAAGCTGGAGGCCAATCTCCCTACTGAATGTGGATTTTAAATTACTCTCTATGGTTTTATGCCATAGATTGGAGCAAGTTGCCCAAGTTCTGATTTCCCCGCTCTAGTCTTGTACTATTTTGGGTAGGAGTCTCCATGATCATTTATTTTGATTAAGGGAAATTTTTACTAGGGGTCACAGGGGTTCCTTACAGGGTTATGTCTTAGCTTTGGATCAGGAGAAGTCATTTGATGCCATTTCTCATGACATTCTTTTTCAGATTTTAAGAGCGTATGGGATTACGCACACCTTTATGCAGTGGATACGTCTTCTCTACTCACAGGCCCATTTCTCTCCTCTCATTAATGGTATGGTGGGACAGAAAATCTGTATTAAGAAAGGAGTCAGGCAGGGATTCCCCCTTAGCCCCCTGCTCTACACATTTTACATTGATATATTAGTATGTAAATTGCAGATAGATACAGCCCTTCAGGGTATGTTGATTCCCCTGTTACCCCACCCTTGAAAGTTTTGTCATGCGCTAATGATCTATGCATATTTTTGGGACAGGACAGTGATGGACCCATAGCCTTTTCCCTTTCTCAGCTTTATTCTAAGATAGCAGGGACTAAGATAAATATACAAAAGAGTGTGGCCTTACGGATAGGAAATGTTCCCCTGGGCTTAGGTGACACTATAGGGGGCATCCAGATTGTGGCAGGTGCTACCATTTTGGGGGTTCATATTGGCCCTAGTAACATGGCTACACTTAATTGGACTCGTACTTTGACTGTCTGTGAAAACAGAGTGTTGATGTGGAGTAAGATCCAAACTACTAAACTAAAGAGGATGTATTTGGCAAAGACCTTTCTTATTTTCCAATTATTGTTTATTGGTATAGTGTTTCCTCCTCTGGTTTCTTTAGAAACCAAACTTTACAGTATTTGTTTTAGAACTATTTGGGGTAGTAGGCTCAATTCAGTTAAACGCAACATCACGCACTGACCTATCTCACAAGGGGGTTTGGAGATGGTTAATCATTTGTTGTATTTTCTCACATTATTTTGTTTTTTTTAATATATTACCAGTCCTGAAACAGGTTGATAAACTCTGGGTTCATTGGGAAGCTGATTGGTGGCGGGTGCTGTTACCTCCTTGGTTAAATGCACACTGGACTTTCAAAGTTGTCACCTACCTGTTCTCCAGATTATGTCATTGTTTCCATGAAGAAAATTATTCTATGGAAAGTTTTACAACAGGATTTACTATCCCTTTGCTGTACCATGGTCTATGAGCAACTTCTATTGCAACATTCTACGAATGACTTGATATTTTTTAAGTGCACTGTGCAGACCTTTTCGCCTACCATCAAACAGCTTTTGGATAATAGAATCCCTAAATATTTGTGGGACACTAGTTGGCTCGCTGGTCTTGGCAAATTGGGTGTTAAAAACAACCACAAACATAAAAAACCGGAAGACAGTTATTGCACTAGAGACCTCTGTAACACTATTTTGGAGACACAAGAACATCTCTTCTTTGATTGTCCTTATGTTACCTAATTTTGGATTCTCCTGGCACAAACTATACAAGATCATAACTTCCGCAACATGACATATGATGTTCTAGTTCTGGGTTTGTACACTGGCAATTGGAGGTGGTATTCCTACAGTACATTGTGCCTTCTCTGTGGTCTTCTAAAATATCATATCTGGCAAGCCAGATGTCATTGGACACTACAGCAACATTATATCTCTCAGCAGGAATTAGTACGAATTGTGTTGGGTCAAGCACAGCTACTGTATAATACTGAGAAACTCCATCTATCTGTTCCTGCTGTTGCACGGTTATGGGTTCACTATTTGACTTGGGTGACTTAAAAAAAAATGGGTGGTGGATGGGAACCAAAATAAAAGAAAAAGAATGCCCGCACCTGAAATGGAAGACACTGTACCTCATGGCTTTCTGGGTGCTGCAGAAAGAAGACTGCTTTGAGACATTTGATATTATAGGATTTTCCTCTGAATTTCTATATATGCAATTATATTGTCCCTAGTATTGTATGATTCCCACAATAACAAAACTTCCCCTACTCTCCAGGAGGGGGAACCTTTGGCTGTCCCAGCAAAGGTGGCCACTCGCTGTCCGGAGGGTGAGGCAGCAGAAGTGACTTTGGTGTCCAAGGTATGGACCTTAACCATGGATGTGTGTAGCAAGGAGAATGACTTACCTGACGTACAGAAACTGTCCGGGGGAAATGTGGAGGCAACGGATGCACCACCTGTGGCTGTTGCAAAACTGTCAATGGAATTGGTTGGATTGAAGGAACTGCAACTGTATACTTTGTATAACAAAAGGAGAGTTATGTTGGTGGCTCAACTCGAGGAAGCTAAGAAAAGTTTTCAAATGGTCCGCTCTGAATTTAAGGAGCATGGAGGAACGTTGGAACTTGCCTGTAGAACAGGACATGGAGGACACAGTTTCAGACCGGATGGTGGGGCAGAGGGCGGAGATGGAAGTTGCAGCCCAGGAGACTCTTCTCCCTGCACCTGTCCCATCTCCTTTGCAGTGCAATTAAGTGTTGGTGCCATGGTCACTGGAACAAGCCTTACTGGATGCAGGGTAGAAATGAAGGTATCCTGGACAATGGACTCCTGATGAGTCTGACATGGCGGTGCAGCAGTATCGTGAGGCGATGGCTGCTACCACTTCTGATGCACCAGTCACCATTTCCCCTGAAGTATGGACTGATATGGATTTTGGGGCTACTTTCAGTACAGTGCCTGTTTCTCCACTCTTGGATGGTCATGAGGTAGGCATATTCCCTTTGTCCATATCTGTCCCTTCAAGTTCATGCACAGATGTACTGCCTCCTCTTACTGTGACTGAGTCACCTGGCCATTTGGTGGCAACCCCCCAGACCTGTCCTGGTAGAGGTTTCAGCAGGGACCAATGAGAGAACATTGCATGGCACTCTCCCAGTGCCAAGAGCACCAGTTGCTGCAGGCCCCTCTGTCTCCAGAAGCCCCAATTTTGCAGCACAGCACCCTTGGAGGTTTGCTGACCTCTTTCACCCCACTAAGGAACCAGTGCCCAGACGGTATGCAGTCCATCTTTTGTATAAAGGCGGATTGGACTTGCTGCTGGATAGGGTTTATATAGCCAGGACCCTTTTGTTAGCCTCCTGTAAATTTCATGTCTTGGACATCTATGCATTGATTCTTGTGGGGGATACTACCTTTGATGTGAACTTCAAGTTCATTTTGGGACTTGAAAAGTTTTGGGCTCATTATTAAGCCCACAGGGATTCAGAAGTTAGATGCCTTTTTTGCCTGTTTCTCTTACTAAGCCCCTGATATGTACTATCACAGTAAATTTTAGAAATCAGGGAGTGAGCATATTGGACATTCTGAGCTGGTTGAGGCCCATGTGTGTGGTTTTGGGCTGCCCTGCTCCTATTATGGATACTGACTGTATATAGACAGGGGTTGAAAAATACAAGTTAAGCTTTTTCAGTCAGATTTTAGTATCATGCATTTGCCTTGTTTGTTTTATCTGGGTCAGGATAGGGGTACGCCATTTTATCAAGGGCAGCCAAAATCCTGTTTCAAGTGTGGGTCTCAGGCTCACCTCAGCAATGCCTGTGACAGTGTGTGTTGCAGTACCTGTATCTCCTTTGGGCATCTTGCAAAGAACTTAGGAGATGACTTTTGTTGTAACTTATTTGGACGTCATGGTCATTTTTATGTCCTGTGCCCTAGGGCATCTCACAATCGAGGTAATGCAGCCCCCCAGGATGACAGGATTTTCATCCTGCTGCATCCAGGGGAGGTTTGGCTCCACCCCCTGAAACTCCACCATCCCAGGGACCCTGGCACTGGCATGTCTGATTCTACTCAGGTGTCTTCCCCTACTGCTTTACCTTCTGACATATCTGCTTCTGGGGATGCGGAAGACCTGTTGGCTTCTGCCCCTGTTTCTCCTAGTGCTCAGATGGTTATTGACACACCACCAGATGTGAGTTCTGCTGACATGGAGGTGACAATGGCATCACAAGATTTGTTGGGTTCTCCTTCCGATATGCCTCCCCCTCCCGCACACACACACACACACACACCCTTTTCAGTTGATACCTGCAAAGGGTCGTAAGCGCTGCACTAAATCAGCAGGCACCCCTCGGGGCTAAAGGGAGGCGAGATGTAGATGCTTTAATCCAAAAGAATAGGTTTGGTGTGCTTGCATCAGCCACCAACTGGGGAGATACAGAACCAGTGGATGGTGACTCCGATGCCTCTTCTGTGCATTCCTCACTTCCGGAGGCTTCTTCTGATATGGAAGTTTCTCAATCTGACCCTGGTGCCCCACCAGGATAATGACTAGATCTCAGAATGCTGTGAAATGATGTTGTTGTTTCTTTTTGAATCTGCTTTATTTCTTTTCTTATGGGGTCCCTTAAGGTGGAAACTAATAAAATGAATAGCATTAAGAGTTATGGGAAATGAATGGCTACGTTTTCTGCCTTGCTTTCATTACCTGCCCATGTACTTTTTTGCAGGACACCAGGCCTAAATCACAATGGGGGGATTCTCCAAGGGGCAGGATTGATGCACCAATGGGACGCAACCTGCTCACATACCTCTGCCCCTGTGGAAAGATGCACAGTGGCAGTATTCATGTCCACCAGCCATCGCATGACCCCCTTCCACTGGGATGCCCAGACCCGGTCTGACACTGGATCTCTTGTGCCACACGGCGCCATGACTGCAGGGATGGCAGGGCTTCCCACACTGACACTGAGTGAGTGCCCAGGCAGCCGCCCCACCCTCACAGTGGTCCAGGATGGCATGGCAAAGGGGTCCTATAGGTTTGCGACTACCGGCGGCATACTGTCGGATTGCTTCAGGAACATGTAGCTTGACCCACCTTGTGCTGCACTCCACGTGTTCGAGCATAGCACAGAGCACAGGCATGCCCCCTGCATAGCCCCCAGCCTGCCCCCTGTGCAGAGATCATCGGAGGGCTGGAGATCCGGCACATACCAGCACCGCTCCTCTGTGGAGCATCAGGTGCAGGGGGCGCAATGGCTGTGGAGTGTCTACATGCCGCAGATACGCGGTGTGTAGCCTCTCCACACCTTAGAGAATAGAGTCCAATTTGAATTAGCCCAGGCTTCTAGGCTCTGGACAAAAGGCCTATCTTTTTGGTCCACAGGGGTGGACGATGCGATGGAGTGGGTGTCTTGTTCGCATTTATGACTATGAAGGTTATCCATTTAATAAATATCTGCCTGGGATGCTTTTGGATGTCACTTATGAAAAGAATCACTTTCACTTGATCCTGATTTATGTACCACAAACTAAGGCTCAGAGGATGCATTTATTCAATGACCTACAGCCTTTTTTGTTTACCTCTTGGGTTATAATTTGAGGGGGTGACTTTAATTGTGAGTTGTCACAAAGGGATAGTGGACTTCAAACTGAAAAATTATGTTGTGATTCCCAGTGTTTGACCTCAATTATTTAGGATGCTAGGATTGTGCATGCTTACAAGGCCCGACATCAGACAGGTGGATACACCTACCATCGTGGCCCGCTGGCGACCAGAATTTACTTTCTTTTTATTTCACCTAGCCTTACTGTGCTTACCGCTCAGGTTAATGCTACTAACATTTCTGATCATTGTATTTTGCTTTGTTCTCTGTCTTGTGGCTTGACACCTGGTCATGGTAAAGGCCCATGGAGGATGACTGTTTCGGTATTGCTTCCTATTGTATACTCATCATGGCAGAATTTGTGGGAAGCGTTCAGTGCCTCTACATGGATGTTGCGATTTGGTGGTTGGATTGTAAAAGGGAGTTTAATGTTTTGTTTCAGTCCTTTTTGGGTTCCAAAGTTACAGGGGGACTACCTAAGGTATTTGTTCCTACAGGGACAGTTACAAAAGGTGATTTTCCCATTTCATTCATGCATCCCAGGATTTAAGCTCACATATTCAAAGGCTTTGATCCAAAATGTGGAAAGTCCAGTATAACAGGACACAATCCATCAGACAGGAAATGCACCCAGAGTATGTCCCAGTCCTTTAACCCCTTTAAGGATTGTAGGAGCTGGGTTGATGGTAGAACCATGTCCTCTTTGTATGCTCAAGATGGCACCTTGGTACATACCAAGGAGGACATTCTTAGGGTTGTTTCCAATGATGTCACTTCTGTTTTCTCTCATCCCCCTCAGACGGTTGCGGCTGAAGCCTTTCTTACCAGAGTATCCCTCCTGAGTTTGGATGTGGTGGACTTTGCTTCTTTGATTTCCCCAGTTTCTGAGGATGAAGTAAAGGTTGGCATCCAGTCCTTTAAAAATAACTCAGCCCCAGACCTGGACGGCCTTAGTTCTGAATTTTATTTTCATTTTCATGAAGAACTGGCTCCTTTCCTGATTACTGTTTTTAATGAATGTTTACAGAGGGGGTCTTTTCCACCTGCTTTTACTTGGGCAATATTGATCTTTCTCTATAAGAAAGGTGACAAGGCAGACATACATAATTGGAGACTGCTTAGTCTGTTAAACACAGATTCTAAGATTCTGCCAAAGATTTTGGTGAAACGTTTGAAACATAGAAACACAGACAGTGACAGCAGGAGACCATACAGTCCATCTAGTCTGCCCATAGGCCTACCCACCCTCCTTTAACTGCTAGTCAGTGTAGTGGTGCCTTTGTACCTGGGAAGAGTGGCGAATTGGCTCATTTCCCCACTCCAGACGTGTTCTGTTCCAATGCGCAGCATTCAGGATAATCTGTTTACCCTACGCAAGGTCTTTTGCAGGGGCGAGAAGGCTCAGGTAGAGGGCTTTCTCCTCAGCTTGGATCAGGAGAAAGCCTTTGATAGGCTGTCACAGGAATACCTGTTTCAGGTCTTGGAGTCCTTTAATTTGCCTACCACTTTTGTTTTCTGGCATCAGTGTTTTTATATGCAGGCTGTCGCATATCCATTGATAAATGGATGGTTTGGTCTTCCTTGTGCTCTCCGCAGAAGAGTGTGACAAGATTGCCCCATTAGTCCTTTGCTATATGTTTTTAGTTTGTATCCTCTGCTTCATGTTCTTCACTCTTGTCCATCCCTTAAAGGCATTAGATTAACTCCTAGTGCTGATCCCTTGACAGTTTTGGTTTATGCGGATGACATGGTGGTCCTCGTGTCTGATGTTAGGGAGGGTCAGGTTTTGCAGCATCTATTAGACACATTCTCTGCTATTTTGGCCTCCTGTATTAACAATGTCAAAAGTAGAGGTTTTCCTTGTGGTAATTCGGCCCTGTTGGATATTTCCACTGTGGCCTCAATTTATGTTTCTGGTGCTGATATTATAATTTTGGGGATTATATTTTGTCACCTGGATATGGATCTCAATAATTGGGAAAGTTAACATAGAAACATAGAATTTGACGGCAGATAAGGACCGCTTGGCCCACCTAGTCTGCCCATTTCCCTACCTGCTGGATAAGCTGCAGATTCTAGTTAATCAACAGCTTACTCCCTCCTACCCCCCACTAGAATTGCCTTATGTCTGTCCCATGCATTCTTGAATTCTCCCACTGTTCCTGACTTAACAACCTCCTCAGGAAGGCTGTTCCATGCATCCACAACCCTCTCTGTGAAAAAATACTTTCTAACATTACCTCTGAGCCATCTTCCCTCTATCTTCAAATTGTGCCCCCTTATTCTTGCACATCTCTTTTTCTGAAAGATGCTACCCTCTTGTACTTTGTTAATTCCCTTAAGATACTTGAAAGTTTCTATCATGCTCCCCCCTCCCTCCTCTCCTCAAGGGTATACATATTAAGCTCCTTTAGTCTCTCCTCGTATGTCTTCTGGTGCAGACCCTGCACTATTTTGGTTGCCCTCCTCTGAACAGCCTCCACTCTGTCTGTGTCTTTGCAGAGATGGGGTCTCCAGAATTGCATGCAGTACTCCAGATGGGCCCTCACCAACTGTCTGTACAGAAGGATAACAATTTCCTGTTTTCTACTGTTGATGCCTCTCCCTATACATCCCAGTATCCCCCCAGCCCTCCTTACTGCCTTCTCAGACTGCTTGCCCACCTTTAGGTCATCTTATATAATTATTCCTAGGTCTCTTTTGATTTTTGTTGTTTTTACAGATTGCATCAGGGAGGGTTAATAAATGGAAATTACAATGTATTTCCAAGTTGAAACTAATTTGCTTGATTAAAACTTTGCTAATATCTACTTTTTTATATGTCAGTTGCGTTTTTTCATCCCTACGAATTTTGGATAGCTTGGGGCAGCAGACTGAACTCGGTTAAAAGGGATGTCACATATCGTCCAGAAAAATTGGGAAGCCTCGGGACAGTTGATTCTCTGGTCTTTTTTTGTACTTGTTTTCTTACAAATATATCTGCTGGTCTTAGTTGGCATGACACATAATGGTCAGTAGTGATTCATGAATGGGTCTCAGTCTACCTGACGGAATGACAGTCTGGTAGACTTTGAGTTATTTATAAGCCTACTTTTACCCCGTGGTATATTACAACTGCATTTGCTTTGATTAAGAAATGGAAGGTCTCCTACTCTTTGTGTGGAATGGTGACGAGAAAGTTGCTCTACCAACAGAGTTTTGAGGGCAGCTATAGTACTGTTATTCTTTTCCCCCAGTGCCTCCCCCATTGGACACATCTTTGGTTTTTCGACACTTGTCTAACTCGCGACTACCCCCATTTGTGTGGGATGCGGTGTGGTTGAGCAGTTATGGTAAGCTTGGGGTTAGGTATAATCACAGGCATAAATCCCTCTCAGAATGGTATTGTACACATCCTGGGTGTAGCTCCTTTCTTGGAAACTCAGGAACACCTATTTTTTGATTGTTGGTATGCCCAGCAGTTTTGGGCTCAGATCACTACACAGTGGAGGATACATGCGTTTGTTACCCCTTCCTATTTGGAATTGGTGTTAGGGTTTTTTTCTGCTAGGTGGGTTGGGTTTGATTTTTTGACCTTGCAGATTCTGATGGCCCTGTTCAAATATTTTCTTTGGCAAGCTTGGTGTTTCTGTGTTCTTCAACAGAGCCTTGTACCTTCTGCTACCCTTTTTGATAGTACACAGTCGGAGTTTTACAAGGTATATGATCAGGATAAGGGGTCTCAAATGTCAGCAAAGGTGGGCAAGTTTTGATGTGGTTTTCAGGGTTTTTGGGGCCCATCCCAGTGAATCCACATGTTTTCTACTTACTTTGAATTTGTGCCTGACTGGTCGTAGTCCCCTTCTCCCTTCCCTTTTCCCTTCTTTTTTGTTGATGTATCTTTCCCCTTTTTTTTTTCGTTAAGTGGAAATGTTTTTTGGGGGGCTGCATGGGGTAGTTATAATTACTGTATTATTTCAACACTGTTTTTGTCTGTTAAGAGGTGTGTGGTTTTCTTCGTTTTGTTTTTGAAATAAAAAATTCCCCATCTCTTTTCAAGAAGTGCCATGGGATCCTAAACAACCACCAGAACAGTCAGATGGGACCTCAGTTTAATGTCTCATGCGAAAGACAGCACCTCAGGAGTGCAGCACCCCCCTCATAATGCACTGCAGTGTCGGTATTGGGGTTTACCCCAAGTGCCTGGTGCGGGTCTAGAACCCACAACCTTTCGATCTTCTGGCCTCAGAGGCGAGTGTGCAACCTGCTGAGCCACTGATATGCTTGTATGCTCATTGCAGACTGCACGTTTATTGTGTTTTATACATCATCGCTAATCTAGTGCTGTATCTATTATTATTGTATGCAAACTGTTTATTCCCTTCCCACCTCCCACAGAACACATCTGGAAAGGAGCAGTCCTGCTCAGTATGTCTTCCTGGTAAAACTCGTAAATAAATTTATAAATAAATAAAAAGAACTATCTGGCTTACACATTTTTTTTACTTCTAGTACTGACCATTTTATGATTTTTTTAAAAACACTTATTCATCTGAAAATATTTGACCCAAAGAATAAAAATGTATATCATTCTTAAAATGTGAAAACAGATAAGGATAAGTCATATGAGATATACCAGAAAAATTCAGGATTAATACAATTATTGAACAAATTAGAAGTACACAAAATGAAGCCAAGGAGTACCACAGTTCCTAATTCTACTTTCTCAAGGAACCATAATTCATATTACGGAGAAGAGTACTTGGATTTCCTAGAGCATCTCTGCTCTAGACGTGGATCTCCAAAGTTTTCTGCAGCAAACAGTCCACCGCTGAAAACACATCTGACAGACCATCTCTGCTGCTTCAATAAAAAGAGTGGATTTTGATTCCAGTGTCTTGTTTGCAATAGTGTTCCAAAAGGTGAGAAGAACCTGCAGCAAACATTTGCACTGTATATCACTTTCTGATATATTTTAAGTATCCAGAGGCTATGAAATACTTTCTAGTAGTGCTACTCAGTCTCAGCCACATTATGTTCTATTTCAAACTCCTGGGCTCCCCTTCTGAAGCTTGTGCAAGCCCCTTTCATTGATGTTTTAAAACACAGGGTACTGTATAGCTTGAATATCGGCACACAGGAACAGAGAGAAATATATCAGCTAAAGGTTCTGGATAGTGTGGCAGTCCTTCACCTTCAAAACACCACTGCTTGCTAGGGATAACAGAGAAAGGATGTTGCTGTCAGGTATGGTAGAGAGAGTGTACCAACTTCAGGGTCCTTCCTGAGGCCTGAGGATTAGAGAGGATATCCTGGACATCTGAGTCAAATAATTTATATCCTCTAAAAGGGGCATAGAAAATGGACTGTTGTACCTCATCCACAAATCATGACACCCGAAGCAAGGAGTACGTCCTTATACATATTCCCAAGGCAGCAGCCCTGGCTGAGGCATTGGAAACATAATAGGTCATGTGAAGCAGGTGTTTTCCTACATCAGTCCTAGATGTGAGAGCCTTTAGGAGCTCCTGCTCGGGGGTACCCTCTGGCAAATCTTGTGCAGCTGCCTTGGCCTTTTTCCTGAGAGTGTTCTGGTAGTTGACCATGTGGGCCTCATAGTTAGCAAGTCTAAGGCCCAGAGAGGCCGAGGCAAAAGTCCTCTTACCTAGCACATCCAGCCTCCTGGATTCTTTATCAGGAGGAAAGCAGCTCAGGTGTTTTGGTGCCCTTGACCTATTATGGGCAGTACTGATGACCACAGAGTCTGCCTCAGGATGGCTAGCAAAAAAAGCGTTTCCCCAAAGGAATTATTTAAATGTTGTCAGCCAGCCTGGTGATGCTGAGGGTTGAGGTGCTGGATACAACATCTCGCCCCACTCCAGTGACCCGGGTGCGGGAACAAGCTTGGGCCACCAGGGGGTCGACAGGGGTGAGGGAGGATCGAGCATCCAGAGAACTGCTCTCCTCTCCCGGGGGAGGGATATTGGTCTTCCCACACACTGACTGGCCTCTGATGGTGGCCGAAGGGCAGTACAGTTTGGGACGGCATGCATCGGCATCATCACGTCAGAGGGGAGGGGGGAAGTAAGCATACAGGAAAAATGGATCCAGCAGGTTCTATGATGGCCACACCAGCACCTGACCGCCTCCCTGACATCTGGATTTTGCTCCAGAGTGGGGGAAGTCCAGCACCCCTTCACCATGGCCCTGTCATGGGGGGGACCTATGCGGGATCTAGGGGGTGACAGGTCATGAAACAGTGTGGCCAGAGACCGAGTCTCTCCAAGGGAGGGACTAGAGTAGCCTGCCGGGCATGGGAGTATAAACAGCTCTATAAAAGAACATTTTGTCTGCCTTTCTTGGTATGGCTGGAATGACATTCGGCCTATGCCAGGCAACAAAGGTGGCATCCTGTACAGCAGGGAGGAGAGGTGGTACCACAATAGGGGGAGAATCAGGTAACTCCAAGAAATCTATTACATTTTTCTTGGTTGTATCCTACTCCTCTAAATCAAAACGCATGGCAGCCTGCAACTGCTGCATCATGGTGAGGAAAATTGGGTCCTTTGGGGGGACCTTGGGGTGTTGACCACTGAGTCCTCACTGCAGGTGGACACAGTGAAACTAGTGCCTCTCTCACAGGGATTTTCCACATTATCCTAAGGGTCCTCCTCTTCATCCTGCTTTATTAAATCAGGATTGTATTCAAATTCATCATCCACCTGGTCGACAGGTATTAGGTAGTGCACTGGCAAGATCAGCGGTGCTCAAGGAGGTGGTTGAGGCAGGGCCTAGTGTGCATTTTTGCAGGGGGTTGAGTAGCAAGCCCCATTGATGGACCTCCTGGCAAAGGAGGAGGAGGAGGTAGTAGGAGTCTAAGTATGCCCATAAAGGACAATAGCACTGGCTGGACGTTGGCACCTGTGTGGTCGATGGCTGCACCAGTACACATTGATAGAGGAAGCAAGGCCCCCAACATCAATGGCACCATAACCAGCCATACTAGGTTTGGTAGTGCCAATGCCATGCCCTGATCTTGGAGTGATGTTGATGGTTGGGGGGGAGTGGTGTCACCACCGGAGCGGTTGACAGCACAGTGGAGGTCATACCTGCTGTGCAGATGGATGGCCTGGAGTGCACCAGGGAGGCTTTTCTCCTTTTCCTTCTCACGGTGCTTGCACTTATTTTTATTTATTTTATTTTTATTTTAGTCTTTGGTAACCAGGTAAGGCCCACTAGGCACAAGTGCCTGTTTTCAGGGGTGACTTGGGAGCACTGGGCAGTTAACTGACTTGCTCAGAGTCACACAGTATGCAAGTGGAGGTTGTGAGAATCAAACTCAGGTCTGGTCTGCTGGATGTATCAAGCTCGTTCACACCTCATTCCTCTAACCTCTAGGCTATACTGCCAGCCCATTCACTCTCCAATGACTTCTCCTGGGTTTATGAAGACCTGGACCCGCAGGAGTGGGCATGCAACACAGCGGTGCTCTCATTAGCTGGAGCTCCTTCCCCATGTGACCTACCTGCTGTTTTAATAGGAGCTTCTTTGCGGACCCCTTTTTGGCATTGCTGGGTGTGTCAGAACAAAGGCTATAATATCACTTTTTACAATAATGCACTTGGCCTTACCCAAAAATTATTTCATAAATTATCAAAAATAATAACAATTCACATATAATATTATCCTGTGCTCTCCAGATTCAAAATAACAGCAATAACACTGCTTTCCACACTTATAATTATATGAAAAATATGTATTTTATTTACACCTATATAATAATTCTGAATATTTCTCATTAGCATAAATATCAAGCATAATAACTGTAAACATCAACACAATTGTTTAAAAAGCAAGCAAACTACTGTAATAACAAAGGAAACAAATTCTAGCAAATAAACATTACAAATGAATAAGCTATAATCAGCATGATAAATGGTAATAGTTATACTACACTTTTAGCATACTTAGTATTTAACATAACCTTCATGCATAAGAACATGTAAACTTATAAGATCAATGTATCAGATTATTTCTGTATAAAACTTGTTTTCAAACTTTATAACATGTAAAATGTATTTTCTTTTTATGAGAACTTGCAACAACTCATTATGTCAGTGTTTTGTATTATACTTTCATAAAACTCAGTTTTAACTTTTCAGATCATGCAAAGTATTTCTTAGTTTAAAGCTTTTAAACTAGATACCCAAGTTCTGTAGTTAAAAGTTAGTTCCCTTGTTACTTTCCCTGATAAGCCACTTTAAATTACTTAACTATTAATTAAAATTAATTAGTAAAAGTAATCAAAGTTATACTTAAATTTCTGGTTGTTGAAGTGGTTCTTCTTTTCTCAACTTAGAACTCTTGATTGAGTCTAGCTCTGGATGAAAAAAGTCTCTTAGTCAGCTAATCTTCTTGACCCTGGAACGTTTTGGCGTGGACAAACATTGCAGGTTAAATTTTCCTGGCTGAAAGTCACTTTACCAAAAGTAAGTTCTTGAATTTGTAGAACACAGCTTCAGTCTGCACAGTGCATAGCAATACTGGATTCAAAGAACTTTCTTGTGGATAGCAAAGTTGTTTCAATAACTGGAACTTGACTTCTTCATGTTGTACATCTGCTCTCAAAACCTTAGGACACTAGACTTCCTTCTACACAGCACTGCAGCTTTCTTCTGGCTCTGAATTTTAAGGTTAAGTCTATGGTCTGGCTTTAGCAGGCAACATTATGTCAGTCAAAATGCTCAGCAAATAAAACACAGACCTTGCTTCATAACACAATAATAATGTCCTTGTCCAAGCAGTTTGCTGTTAGACTTTGTGGCAGCACTGCATAAGCTTCCAAGCTTATCTTTAGACTGGTCCCAGTATTCAAAATACAGGCGTGGCCCAAAACTTCTTGGCCTAGCTACAGTTATAAAGCCATTAGAATTTTTAGTTAGACTAACATAGGTCCTCTTACATCGATGTTTTGACTCAGACTGAGGTGTGGCCAGAAAAATTCACTAAGATGAACTTGACCACCACCAGATTTTGATTGGTTTGAGTCACCAAGGAGGTAGGACTTCTCAGATGATAAATGATGACATACAGACATGCGTCCTAAGACACCCCCTTTTCCTTAAGACTTGTTTTTAGTTCAAAATTATTTTCCTTAATAACATTCATATTTAACCTAATTTAAACATTAAACTCACATAGTTAGATGTTTCTCATCGAGTGGAACATGTTGGTATGAATGAAAAAATTACTCACCTTAGTAATGTTGTTTCTTCTAATGGAGTCTTGCTATATTATGACAATTGCAGTATGACCACAGGTTTGAACTGCTCCGGAGGTGAAATAGTTAACTTTCCATGAAGGCATGGCATCTTGAGCGCGAGCTTGGTTAAGGAAGCTCTGTCTGTGTGCTTTCAAACCTAAACCGTCAGATCTTTATGAGCAAACTCACTAAGGTTCTGTGTGGAAGCTGTAAACCTACACTAGCCAACTGGTGACTAACATAACAAACACACTTCTTGGTCTTGAAAAAAGACTCAAGTCAAGAGACCCAAAAGATTAAATAAAACACCAGTTCACCCTAAGGAAGGGTGAGGCAAAAACAACAACAAAGTGGCAAAAATAGAGTGCCAACACTGTGATGCCCACCCACAGCCCAAACAAGGTTCTGAGAGGGGCAGGAGGGAGGTTATAATATAGCAAGACTCCATTAGAAGAAACAACATTACTAAGGTGAGTAATTTTTCTTCAAACAACATGAAGTCTTGCTATATTATGACAATTGCAGACTACACAGCAGTACCCCCATGGAGGAGGGACAGAACCTACCTAGGGAATAGGCTCTGAAGGACAGCTGTGCCAAACCGAGCATCACTCCGAGCCTGGATGTCCAGGGAATAATGCTTGGTAAAAGCGTGAACTGTTTTCCAGGTAGCTGCTTGACATATCTCTAAAATGGGGATGTCTCTGGCTGCAGCCAGAGAAGCAGCTGTACCTCTGGTAGAGTGAGCCCTCAGGCCTGAGGGGGAACCTTACCCAGCTTTTCATAACAGAATTGGATACAAGAGACAATCCACCTGGCAATGGATCTTTTAGTGGCAGGTTTCCCCTTGCCAACCTCACCATAAGTAAGGAACAGTTGGAGGGAGTCAAACCTGTGACCCTTGGTACGCTCTATGTAGTAACTAAGGGCCCTCTTCACATCTAAGCTGTGCAGCCTCCTCTCACCAGAGGAGGAATGGTCAGTGAAGTAAACAGGGAGAGAAATAGATTGATTAAGGTGGAAATCCGAAACCACCTTAGGCAGGAACTTTCTATTAGTCCGAAGGACTACCTTGTCTCTGTGAAAGGAGATAAAGTCTGGCTCCACTGACAATGCTTGTAATTCACTTATGCATCTGGCGAGTGATAGCTACCAGAAACACAGTTTTCCAAGTCAAGAACTTAAGCTCAGCTGAAGACAAGGGCTCAAAGGGAGGTTGCATGAGCTGAGCAATGCAAACATTGAGATCCCAGGCAGGAGCAGGATCCCTGAATGGGGGTTGGTGAAGCAATCCCTTAAAAAACTTGGAAAACACAGGGTGAGATGACAGAGGAGAGGACTTACCTGCTGAAATAAAGGCAGAGACAGCTGCCAAATGTACCTTCAGAGTAGCTGGTCTCAGCCTCAAAGTGTTTAGATGGACCATGTAATCTAGAACTTTGGGTAAATCAGCAGAGTCTGGGGAAATATTCTTTTCCGAACACCATATGGAAAATCTTTTCCATTTGGAGTTATAAGTAGCCCTGGTAGAAGGCTTCCTAGAAGCCTTGAGTATATCCATTACACCTTGAGAGAGGTGTAGGCCAGCAAACTCTAGCTCTTCAAGAACCAGGCCTTGAGATTGAGAAACTTGAGGTTCGGGTACCAAACCCTTCCCTGGGCACAGGTTAACAGATTGTGATTCTTGGGAAGGCACAGGGGAGGATGGAGTGCTAAGGACAGAAGGAGAGGGTACCAGGGTGGCCTGGCCCAATCCGGGGCAATCAGAATTACCTTGCAGGATTGGGATCTGATTTTTACTAGCACTTTGAATAGGAGAGGGAAGGGGGGAAAAGCATAGAGAAACTTCCCTTCCCAACTGAGGGCTAAGGCGTCCAGGGGGACTGAGCCCAAGACTGGGGGCCTGCAGCAAAAGAGAGGAAGTTGATAATTGTCTGGAGCTGCAAAGAGATCTATTTGCGGGGTGCTCCATTTGGCAAATACCACTCCCAGAACCAGGGGATCCAGGGACCACTCGTGATGGCCCTGAGAGATCCTGCTGAGAGCATCTGCCAGGACATCGTCTTTGCCTGGGAGGTGAACTGCCGCAAGGGAGGTGTTCAGGGAGTAAGCCAGAGACCACAACTTCATGGCTTTGGTGCACAAGGCTGTAGACTGAGTGCCCCCCTGTTTGTTGATGTACCACATTGTAGTGGTGTTGTCTGTTCTGACCTGCACAATTTTGTTCTGAACAGATTTGGAGAAAGCCTGAAGTGCTAGAAAAACTGCTCTGAGCTCCAACAGGTTGATGTGGAGCAGAGATTCCTGAGGGGACCACAGTCCCTGGGTGGTGAGGTCGCCCATGTGGGCCCCCCACCCCAAGAGGGATGCATCCGTAGTAAGGATTAATGAATGAGGCTGAGTGACGAAGGGAACTCCTTGTCTCAGGTTGCTCTGATCCTGCCACCACTGCAGGGCTTGGATCAGGGTTCGAGTTACTGGGATCAATTTGGAAAGAGGATCCTTTCTTTGAGACCAAAAGGCCCTCAAATGAAACTGAATGTCTCTCATCTGAAATCTTGCTCCTTGCACTACTGCTGTGGAAGCAGCCATGTGTCCCAGGAGCTGCAGAAAATGTCTTGCTGGTCGAGAGACCTGCAGGGTGAATGAGGAGGCCAGGGAGACTAGGGTGTTTGCCCTGTCTAAGGGGAGGAAGGCCCTGGCTTCCTGGGTGTTCAGTTCTGTGCCTATGAAGGTTAGGAGCTGGACAGGCTCCAGCACTGACTTTGAGAGATTCAGGAGAAACCTAGGAAGTAAGCAGTTGCTGAGTTATCTGAAGATGTAGTTTGACCTGATCTGAGGATTGGCCCACTATGAGCCAATCGTCCAGGTAAGGAAAGATGGCAATTTTTGCCTTCTTGGCAAGCTACTGCTACTGCCAGGCATTTGCAAATACCTTGAGCCGAGGTGAGTCCAAGGCATTGCTCTGAACTGGTAGTGGCCTGAGGACAGCTCGAACCTGAGGTACTTTCGATGGGAGCTTCTGATGAGAATATGGAAGTAGGCATCCTTGAGGTCCAGGGATGCTAGCCAGTCCCCTGGCCTTAGGGAAGGTAAAATGATCCCCAGAGTCACCATTTTGAACTTTGGTTTTAAAAGGTGCTTGTTTAGGTATCTGAGATCCAGGATGGGCTGCCATTCTTCTGTCTTTTTTGGGGTAAGGAAGTACCTGGACACACAGAAATCATATGTAAAACTATCTATTACTTACGTTACCACAGACAGAGCTTGAACCGAAACGGTTGCGATTAAAATTAGACGAATTTTAATCTTTTTAAACCGCAAAATGAACCGAGTAAAAGGAGAAATCTCCGGAGCGACTGTTCAGTGAGGCGGAGTAAAGAATCTGACAGTTTAGGTTTGAAAGCACACAGACAGAGCTTCCTTAACCGAGCTCGTGCTCAAGATTCCATGCCTTCATGGAAAGTTAACTATTTCACCTCCGGAGCAGTTCAAACCTGCAGTCATACTGCAATTGTCATAATATAGCAAGACTTCATGTTGTTTGAATTCATATTTCTAGCATTGATACTTTTTAAGTTACACTATTAAGGGTTATAACTTCATAATTTTAATAAAACTTCTTAAAATAAAGTGACAGTCTTGCTCTAAATATTCTAAGCTACAGAATAATATAAGATTTGTAAGAATAATCTATTATTAAAGTCTTTAAAACATTACTTTTATTTAGGCACATGCTTTTTTCTTTGTTCCGCTCAGAGTTAATAAATTTCAAACCGTCAAAAGATTGTTTTAGATGATTTTTTCTTTTATCACAACAAGATAATTAAGAATCTTATTTTTAGACTCCTTAGGATATCATGAGGCTAGATTTGTTTAGTTGTTAATAAGAAAATGTTATCCAAATAACTTTTAAACATAACTCCTGAACCCTTGGGCCTGCACTTACTAAACCTGGTAAGCTTATTACTCATACTAGTGTCCAATAACTATCCAATTATCATAGTGGCAGTACACTGCATCTTTAAACTATGAATAAGACTTCTCATTTCTATACAAAGTAATGGGATTTTTAAATTGCATTTTGTAGGACAAGTTTTTTTTTCTTTCTTCACATAAGTCTATACCAGTCACATGATCTTTTATCTGATTGTAGTCATGGATACCCATCTCTGGAATGTCCACTCTAGCCTGGATTCAAAAACATACCTATAAATCAGTCAAGATCACATGGATGCTTCTCTGGGCTTGTTACAGGGTGCCAGCAATATCAGCTAGGCCCCTAAGAAAACATCACACTACATGACTTTATCTGACTGAAGTCCAGACTCAACTTGGAAAGTGTCCACTAACATTATGGCTTAAAAACTAAAATGTCATATCTTCATTTTCTCAGACCTCATCTACTATATGGCAAAGGGATTCTTAGGAAACAGAGAGATTTTTCCTTTTAAACATTAAAGCCAGATACCTTGTCTTAAGATTTAATTAGCACTTTTGCTTTGATTTTAGGAATTCATGCAAACAGTAATCTTAACCAGAAATTAGAGTAATAGTAATAATAATAATGTTATTTAATATAGTGCCTTTCAAAATGTCAAGGTGTTTCACAAATACAAACAAATTCAATTAAACAATAAATAAGAATAAAATCATAGAAAATCAGGAAATGTTTTTCCCATAGAAAAGTCTTCATTGCCCGCTTGAAACTCCCCACTGTCCTGCACTCCCATAGCTGACATGGTAGAGAATTCCAGAGGGTTGGGGCAACAAACATAAAAGCTCGAGCCCCAAATGACTTCAAACTAACCCTCAGAATCTCCAGCAACCCCTCATCAGCCAAGCGGAGCTGTCGCACAGGGACATAAGGAGTCAGAAGTTCTTTCAAGTAGTCAGGACCCAGTCCGTATAGGGCTTTGTAGGTTAACAAACCTACCTTAAAGGTGATCCGCCACTAAACCAGCAGCCAGTGCAGATCGCACAGCACTGGGGTAATGTGAGATCTCCTTGATACCCTAGTCAATAAACGTGCAGCAGCATTCTGCACTAGCTGCAAGTGGCAGATATCAACCCCAGGAAGCCCTAGGTTCAGGGAGTTACAATAGTCAAGGCACAAGGTCACAAAGGCATGGACCAAAATGGGCAAGTCACTGGATGGAACAAGGTGCTTGATCCTGACAATGTTCCTGAGATGGTAAAAGGCTAACTTGATGACTACAGACACCTGATGATGAAGGGTCAGCCCATCATCAAGTATCACTCCCAGGTCACACACCTGTTCAGAGGTAAGGATCTGTTCGCCCCCCCAGAAATAAACCAGAGGGCAAGTCAGTCCTCAACCCCTCTGTCCTGTGACCTGGGTCCACCACCAAGACCTCAGTCTTTCCTGCGTTCAACTTTAACCCACTGGAACTTCATCCAATCTTGGATTTCAACGAGGCAGCTGTTCAATACCGAGAAAGCACACACCTGCTCGGGGGCGAAAGACAGGTAGAGCTGGGTATCATCAGCATAGCAGTGAAACCTCAGCCCATACCATTTTACAATGTCTCTGAGGGGCAGCATATACACTGCAAACAACATGGGGGACAGCACCGAGCCCTGGGGCACCCCACAAGGCAGAGAGAGAAAGACTCGGAAGAAAATATTCCCAAGACAACTCTCTGAGTTCGACTGGTGTGGAAAGATGAAAACCATCTGAGTGCTGTTCCAATCAGCCCACAGATGGACCTCAGGCACTTGAGCAGAACCCCATGGTCGATAGTGTCAAAAGATGAGGAGAGATCAAGGAGTACCAAGATGGAATAGTTTCTCTGCTCTCTCGCCATCAGGAGATCATTGAGCACCCAAACCAGAGCAGTCTCAGTACTATGCCTCTTATGAAAACCCAATTGGAGAGGTTCGTATAAGTTATGGATAGTTAAGTGGTTCTCCAGTTGAGTTGCCACCACTTTCTTGATAACCTTTCCCACAAAAGGAAGGTTCGAGATAGGTCTATAGTTCACTAGAGACTCCAGGTCCAAAGAAGTTTGCTTCAGAAGAGGTGTCACCACCGCCTCCTTCAGGGAACTTGGAAACTCACCTGGTTCCAAGGAGCACCGGACAATCTGAGCTAAGACTGGGCCAATAACATCACTACAACCCAAAATTAGGGAAGGAGGGCCCGGGTCTAAACTACAGCATGTGGGGCGCATCCCCTGGACAATCCTCATAATGTCAGCGAACTCCAGCAGGTCAAATGTACTCCAGAAAACACCAGGCATAGTGGCCGAGTGCCAACTAACTACAGCTCCCGTAGAACAGGGCAGATGGATCTCCTGCCTGATGTCGGCCACCTTATTCACAAAGAATTGAGTGATCTCATCACACTCCATTTGTGAAAAAACTCAATGGAGCTGCAGACAGGCTGGGTTGCACAACCTGTCCACAGTTCGGAAGAGTTGAGCCAGTCGGTTCCCAGCAACAGCGATTTCCCTGGACAAGAATTCTGCCTTCTTACGGGAGATCGCTGATTGATAGAGTTGTAATGCTGTAACAAAATAAGATGGTCAGTATCCAAGGCGGATTTCTGCCAGCGACATTCAAACCTGCGTCCCAACTTCCACAACTCCCTCAAAGACCCATCAAACCATGAGGTCCGAGGGTGAAGCAGAAGGGGGCAAACACAGACTGGAACAATCCGATCAAGAGCTGAAGAAATAGCCTTATTATAGGCCACAACTAACTGCTCTGGACTGGTGCTGGTCTCACCAAACACCGAGAAGTCAATCACTGCCACCAGGTCTTCAGGGACCACATCCCACAAAGGGCGGTAACTGACCACCTCTACGGGGCAGACCTACTCAGAGAGGCAGAAAAGTTGAACCTCATGGTGTAGTGATCACACCAACCAACAGGTTCTACCCCCAAATTGGAGGCCTTGATCCCCAGGAGGAAGACCAAATCAAGAGAGTGACCACCAGTATGGGTAGCTGAGGAAACAACCTGTGTGAAGCCCAGTGATATCATCAACTGGAGGACGTGTTGTCCAAAAAGCAAGGATTCATCATTGACCTAGGCATTGAAGTCACCCAGAACCATCAGTCTGGGTGACTCCAATGCCATGTCAGTGGCAAAGTCTGATACTTCCTGCAGGAACAGCTTTTCATCCCCTGGTGGATGGTAAATGAGAGCTATCCTGCACCCCACACCAGTTACCACAGTGCACTCAAATGATTCAGCCTCCTCAACTGGTACACCAGTGAGCCCCATTCGGTCTTGAAACAGACTGTTACCCCCCCGCCCCTGCGATCCAACCTTGCGATGTATCATCGAGTACTCGGGAGGAATAGCTGCCTCCAAAATTGGGGCAGCATTACCATCTAACTAAGTCTCGGTGATGCAAACCAGATCCGCTGTTCCTACAAAATCTGCAGTCAGTGCAGTTTTGTTCTTAATGGATCTGGCATTGCATAACAGCGGTCAGGTCGGACAATGCTCATGAGCCATCCTGGCTACTTTCCCACCCGAAAAGGAGGTGCCCTTGGTTATGGGGACTAGAAATGGATCACCACATTCCAAGCACCACTTTGCCCCAGGGCGTCTTCTGATCCTAACCACCCTGTAGGAGAGACCCGCTCATTTGAGCTCCAATGTCTGTGCCCCCAACCTCCCCTCCCCTTTGAGCAATCCCCAGCGCCCGACAGCACTGGTAGATAAAAGCAGGCAGTGGGGGGAAGAGAACGGGTGGAGGGCACCGAGAGAGGAGGCCG
This sequence comes from Neoceratodus forsteri, assembly GCA_016271365.2. Lineage (NCBI taxonomy): Eukaryota > Metazoa > Chordata > Ceratodontiformes > Ceratodontidae > Neoceratodus > Neoceratodus forsteri. The sequence continues at coordinate 1,053,872,888 of CM028130.1, read as the reverse complement.
AATAGCACAGGACCAGGGGAGCAAGCAGACACATTCTACAAAATACCACCAAATCCTGGCAAAACACCACAAAAAATCCTAATTTCCTAAAACGAACAAAGATGCAGTTGCAGTCTAAGAATATAAACCTCCTAAAAAATATGAATCACAACTCCCCAATATATCCCAAAAACAACAAAACAAAATAAAATATAAAAACTAACTTATCAAACAAAACAATGACTAATAAAATAAAATAACCCCCCCAGGCAACCAGGAGCTCTCACTAACTGGTGGCACTAAATAAAACCAAGCTAATAAACCAAAAAAAAAAAAAAAAATAAGCCCCCCGGGCTACACCAAACTCTCACTATGGTAGCCAGGAGGAGCAGAATGGTACTCTCACTACCATATGTAAATTAAAATAAATAATACAAAATAAAAATAACAAAACCAAAAACACAATTAACACAAAATATTGTAGTAAAGTCACTGAGAAAACGTTAGGAAATCCCAGTCCTGGGCACTCTCACTGCCAGATCTTCCAAAAGGCACAAGGATTCTCCAAACGAAATGATGGAAAAAAGAACAAACTGAACCAAAGTTTAATACATATCCAATGGCCGAAACCCCAGAAACACTCTCACTGATTCAAAGGGGTTTGAGTCAACAAGACAGTCTGTCCACTGAAAGAAACACTGAGGTATTTTCTGGGCTAGTCATATTCCCCTTGCTAAAGCCCAAAAGGTTATCCCCAGCCTACCACCAGGCTACAGCAGTTACTATGAGATCCCAGTGGAGCTCAACCAAATGGGCTCCCAGGGGTTCCCTAGAGGAAAGGACCGCCACCCACTGACTCCCCAGTGATGGATGCCCCACCTCTGCACCACTATAGCTGGAGGAGGATTCACCAAATAGGGCAATAAAAGCAGGGAAATAAATACTAAAATCCCCAGATCCGAACAAAACCCACGAAGTAATCCAAAACCAGCACTGAGGGATCGACTCAAGAGAGTGCCACCTTCTTCAAGAACAAAAGCCTTCCCAGGATAACAAAAATTCAAAAACAGGCCGGAATCCAATTAAACCCTGGCCACAGTACTCACAGACCAAAATAACACAATCCAGGGTGGAGAAAAAAGATCCAAAAAAGACTGGTAGGTCCAAAGCCCTCGTAGCCAAGAAGGTCTGTTCCCCATAAAATCCATAGTCACCGGATCACCAAATCCTCAGGCACCAGATGAACAGATGGCAGAATAAATCAGCCGTCCTATGCTCTGAGAACGAGCATTACTAACATTTGCAACAGGCACCGCAGCTTGTATCAATCGGTATAATAAACACCCGACCAATTACCAGGGCCAGACAACTTGGGGATGGAAATGCGGCATCAGTACTCAGTCTCAAACCAAAAAACAAGGGGGCGATACACTTCCCAGCATCCCCCAGATCCTCCACAGTCCCGGATCCCAAGGTGGAAAGCTGGCTAATCGGAAAGGCAAACGCAACTAATGAAATCAATAATATGTAAAACAAAGTTGCAGAAATACTGCTGATAAACTTAAAAACAAAACTTTAAAAACGTTTTAAAACCAAAAAAACGCTCAACTGCAACATGAATCTTAAAGAGCAAATGATCGCACACCCAGCCTGGTGGCCATCTTTGCCAAGTAAACCAGAAGAGTAAACATTTTCCACATAAAATCATATAAAATAATAATTAAAAATCAGTTCTTGATAATAAAAATAAAATAATTTTTCCATCAAGGGTTCTGTTCCTACAGGTGGCAGTGTTGAAACACCTACAAATTGGACAGGCTTGCACACTATGGTCAAGACCGAGGCAACAGGCGCAGATGTGAGACTCACTGGTGTAAATCTTCTCACCACATTCACAATACCATAACAGCTTCGACCACTCCCTTATTTATTTATTTATTTTATTTTTTATTTAGATTTTGTTAACTGGGTAAGCGCACTAGCCATAAGAATGACTATTTTCAGGCTCGACCCAGGAGGTTACAGAGTAGGTAAATATAATACAATAACAGGATATTGAGACATAAGGAACATAATTAACAGTAGATAGCAGAAGCAATGCCTTAGAGTAACATATCTGAGTACCAAACAATGCATTACACACAGTGTGGATCTGGATGTAAAAATGCTAAGGAAGGTTGGCAAGATACAGGTGAAAACTGAGGTAAGTGAAAGAAAAAAATAGTAGATACTGTACACGTTCAGAAACAATGAATAAGTGCAAACACAAAGGACACAGGGTATGATATGGCAGAGGGCAGGAGAACAGCGCATCTGAGAATGAAATGGTAAAACATCAAAACACATGGCTGAGAGACTATTATGACTAAGTTGAAGTCCCACTAGTGTGGAGGTCAATCATAATGGGCATAAGCCTACTTTTGTCCTAACATACTAAATAAACTAACATACTATGTAAACTAAGTAAACATCAAAGAGAATAAAACAGGATAAGTGCAGAACAAGATTAGGGTATAAGTCAAAAGCATAAGTAGGCAGAACAGAGAGTAGGCAAGCCAGTGAGGCACAGAGGGAGATAATGAGGTGGCCCATAGGATTGGACAGATGAGGAGGGTAAGGGTGAGAGGAAGGGAAAAAACAGAAGGGAGATGGGGAGTAGTATAGTTGGTAAAGAGAAGAGAGGAACATTAAAGCAGGCCTAGGTGTGCTACAGGGGGGGTTAAAGCCACGAGCAGGAGCCAGAAATGGATAGGAACTTTGAAGTTCATTTTTGAAGATAGCATGAGTTGGTGACTGATGGTTAGCCAGAGAAGGGAGTTCCAGTGCAGCGGGGCAGAGTAAGAGAAGGCACAGGTACTCTTAGAGGTTTTACATCTCAGTACATATAGTAAAGACTTGTCAACAGAGCATAGGCCATAGGACGAAGAATGAGGGAGAAGCATGGAGGCAAGAGATGAAGGGGTTTGTAATCTATAACAGTGTCCACCAGGGAGCTAAGGGAGAAGAGTCTGATGGCAGAAGGGGAGAGCCAATTTAGATCTGCATAGAGCTGACAGCGATGTTTGCAACATGGGGAAGATGAGGCATAACAGCAGATATTATTATAGCTAGTGTCTCATTTGTGAAGTGATGTTTTTGGGATGGAAGTATAGGTAGCAACACCACAGATGAGAGCAAGAAGCAAGATGCCTCGGGCAATGGCCATTTTAGCAGAAGGAATTAGGATGTAGCTGGTTTTATAGGCAACCCCGAGTTTGGCATTTACGGATTTGCAGGTGGTTTGGATGTGTAGGTCGAAGTCATGGGACTGGTCAAATAGAACACCCAGGTATTTGAAACATGACACAGTCCCTATAAGGGAGCCATCAGAGCAGGATACTTGGAGTTTATCTTGGCAAGATCTAAGTTTTGAGGCAGAGCCAAAGAGCGTAGCTTGAGTTTTGCCCACATTTAGAACAAGCATATGTGCAGACAGCCATGCTTGGATGTTCAGGAAGTCTGAGGAGAGTTGAAGGTTAACGTCAGAGATATTTTTGGAGCTAGCATGCAAGACGAGATCATCCGCATAGAGGAGGGATGAGCAGGAGTTTATGTCTCTAATAATATTGTTGATAAACAAGGAAAAAAGAAGGGGGCCCAGGATAGAACCTTGGGGAACTCCAATGTTAATAGTTGTCCAGTTGGATGGAACAGAATTAAATTTAATGACTTGTACCCTATCAGATAAATAGGTGTTGTACCAGGCAACAACAGTCAGAGAGAAACCCATGGATTGAAGAGTGGTTAGGAGTAGTGGGTGATCAACAGGATCAAAAGCCTTCATCAAATCAATAAAGACTGCACCTGTCAGAAGGCCAGAATCCATGGCAGAGAGAGTATCACTAGTAAGCATAAGTAGAGCAGTAGAGGTACTGTGCTTCTTACAGAAGTCATGTTGTTTGTCTGAAAGGAAGTTGTTTTTAAGGAGAAACTCAATTGTTTGTGTGGCAACTAATTTTTCCGAAGATTTTACTTAGGACGGAGAGGATGGCTATAGACCGGTAGTTCAATATGTCTTTGGGGTCACCTTTTTTAAACAACGGGGTAACACAGGTGATTTTCCAGATGTTGGGTGCATGACTATTGCAAAATGACTGAGTAAAAATTCTTGCCAGAGGGGAGACTATAAAAGGAGCTGCTATTTTTAGGAGCCTGGGTTCTAGACAGCTGGAGCCAATAATGGTACTTTCAACGATGGTGTTTAGCAGTTTTAATACATCAAGTCTAGTTATGGCTTTGAATTGAAATGGAGGGACCACTACCTTGGTGCAGGGACCAGAGCAATAATTGGTAGGTCATGTTGAAGAAAAAGAGGAAGTGTAATTGGATAGGTCAGAGAAATGCTGATTAAAAGAGTTTGCAATGGTTGCGGGATCATTGCAGTGCATGCCATTTAGTACCATATCAATGGATGTATTGGAATGTTTAGCACCAAGAAAGGTTTTTATATGAGACCAGAATTTCCTAGAATCCCCAGCAGAGTCTATTAGTAGACCTTTACAGTAGGAGCTTTTGGCATTTCTAATTAGTTTTTTACATGCATTACATTGAGCCCTGTAGAGATTGTAATCAGCCAGGGGTCCCGAGGACTTGAAACATCTCCAACTTTTGTCCTTCATGCAGAGTAAAGTAAGCAGTTCCTTATGCAGGTATCTGGATTGTTTACCCCATACACAACATCTAATTAAGGAAGTGTGCTTATCCTGTATGGCCCCAAATTCTGTAAGGAAGAAAGTAAGTGCAGTCTGGGCATCCTGTGCCAGATATAAGCTAGTCCAATCAATTAAGGAGACATCATGAAGAAACTTGCCCTGGTCAGGACTGGCAAAGTTTCTGAAAGTGATGTAACGCGGAAGGGGAGAAGGAACAGATGAGGGACTCCAGATACAGAATATAGAGGAGTGGTCTGTTATAGTGGCTGTGAGAGTGGCAGCAGCAGGAACATTATCAGTCTGGTTTGTTACAATCCAGTCGATTAGAGTGCTGGAGTTAGACTGGGAAGCTGCTGTAGTGGGCTCGGTAACTAGTTGATGTAAATTATTTCTTTGAATCAAGGAGAGAGGGGAGTTCTGAGTTTTGCCCAACCAATTAAGATTGAGGTTCCCAAGAATAATATCTTCATTATGACCAGTGAGCTGGGCAGTTCGATCAAGTAACTCTTCCAGGCCTGAGTAGCCACTACAGGGAGTGTTGTAGGCACAAACAATGTGAAGTTTTTTGACTCATAGGGTGAGGGTGGCATGAAGGGATTCACAATGGGAGAGAGTAGAAGTAGGGACAACAATAAGGTTGAGATGAGCTTTATAGAATAAGGTAACCCCACCCTCCCCCATTTGGAGGAGAGTCTATCACACCATAGAAGGTTATAGTTGGGGATGGAGCAGATTAAGTCTGGAATAGCCGGTTTAATCCAGGTTTCCGATATGCAGAGGATATTGTGTTTGTAGAGCCCCACTCAAGAATCAAGTTCAGTTAGGTTATGGACAAGGCTCCTAATATTATGATGAGAAATACGGAGACCTTTTACATTGCTTAGGTATGAATCAGTGTTAGAGTAATGCGTCAATGGTCCAGGGTTTAGTTCGACATCACCAGACAGAATGAGAGCCAGTAGAAGAAGATACCACAGCTTATGATGAGCAAGTGGAGGGAGGGATGGCAAATGAGATATAAAGCACTTTTTTACAAGCATATGCAGTACGGTACACAGGAGTAGGAGGGGGTAAGATCTAGACGCTCATGAGGTAAGAGAAAGAGGTTAGAGAAGGAGAAGTCTGAGAGAAAGGAAGAAGAGGGGCAGCAGATTGGGAGCAGGGGGAAGATGAGAGCCAAAGGAGAAAACTGAGAATTAGAGCAGCAGACAGCAGGACTGTGAGATTGGGAGCCATCAACAGAATACAGAGTAAACAGAGCTAAGGGCACAAAAGGATGAGATTTAAGGAAAGGTAGTAATGCAAAGAAGTGAGACGAGGAGACGAATAAGGGGGTGAGTGCAGAAAGGCAGTTGATACAGTAGATGATATGGGAAGGAGAAATTAGAGTTGAAAGTATGGCAAAGAAAAGCTACGGTGTAACACAGGAAGAGTGATGAGACTTTCAGAGAGCAAAGAAGCAACGGCCCCAAGTGGTCAAACAATATAAGGAGCGAATGGGAAAATAGACACTTAGTCACATGACTAAGTGTAGCTATAAAGGGAAGAGTCCACCAAGTGCGGGATTGCTGTCAAAAAATCACTTGTTAAAGTGACTGCTTTACTGTATAGAAAAAATAAACTGGCGGCAGTTGCAGTGGTATTTTTGTGACCGGTCCAATGAGCATGGTCGATGGTGGGAAAAGAACTGAGGAGGGAAGGGACCGCCCATGTTTATGTACCAGCCGACATCTGACATTATCATGGGCAGTCCCTGGTGGACTGCTCGCAAAAGTTTCTGTGTGGTCCTAGCACCTGGCGGCTATAGTTTCATAGGGTGGCCTGATGACAGAGATATCCTTGAAGAAAATCTGAATGTGCTGTATGTCTCAATTTGTTGCATTGTGCTGAGCTGTCCCCCGTTATATTCCTCACTGCTGTACGTAAATGCAGCAAGGTTGATCCTCCTGAACAGCAGGTACACCATTCACACAGTGCTCTTAAGGGCATAGTACTGGTGCAGCAAACTGCCACATTATTTGTGCAGCCTCATGACCCCTGCGCCACACTCTGCCTACCAACTTCGATCCTCTAAGACTCAAATATGTCTGCTCCCCCATCAGGCTGATAATCAGTTTTAGTCTACCCCCACATGTAGAACAGACTTCCACTGACATTAGGAGCTACAACAGCATCCAAAACATTCAACTGAAACTGAAACTGCATTCCTACTTCTCTCTGGTCTGTCTATGTAGTCGTTAATGCTGTCCTACTCCTTTGACTTTCTTTTACATATTTTCTTACAATTTGCATGATTACACCTTATGATACACCTTTAATCATATGAAAAAAACACATATGTCTGTACTGTAAGTGTATATTGTACATCATTGTAATGCTGGCTGTTTATTACTTGAAAATTGACAATTTAAAGATGGGTACCATGTTACATAAAGGAACATTAGATCAGTTACCTCAGACAGTCCTATCATTGTTTCCCAGAGCTATGATTTGCAAGGGACTAGATCCCAGAGTAAATATATGTATACAACTCTTTTTTTTTTAAAAAAAGTGATTGGGCAAAAATCAGTATTATATAGGGCAACTAGATTTTATTACTCTATACCCAATGCAATTGCCAATTGCACAAACATTAGAACATTCAGTACTAAACTTAAACATTGGTTGTTGTTAAGGAATGAATGTACATGCACTTAATGTTTGTTTGTTTCATTATAATGTATTGTGAGCCCTTATTATTAACTGAAATCAAGCAGATTACAACCTTGTTATGCCTTTGTTATGAAATCACTCTGGGCTCTACCAAGCCGATTCGACATTTCGAACGGCGTTACAGTGACAGGCATCATGTCGACCGCAAATCGCGATTGGCATGATTCCCTGCAGATTCCCGGTCCTGTTTTTCTATCGGGGAGCAAAGCCCTCCGAACTGCCCATGCAGGGGGGAATCTGCCCACTGCACCCCCCGACTAAAGGATTGTTAACTCCAGTTGGAGTTAACTCAGGACAGGGGTGCAGGACCAGGAGACAGCATGCCCCTGTCTTGGGCACACCAACACAGCGACCTGTCGGCAAAGTGTTGGTTTTGCCAACAGGAGCGTAGTTTGTTGTGTTGGTGTCGCCGTATGGGGGGCATATCCATCACTCTGTTGTTAACCCTTCTTGAGTATGTCATGTCAATGGTATAACAAAATGGAATGCTCACAACAACCAGTGTTCTAACAAAACAGACTGCTCACAACAATTAATGTTCTGTAAAGTAATTCAGTCTGTGATTACACAATCTTGGTAGCCCATATACTATAAAATATAATGTATGGTCTTTGGTTAACAACCATGCAGAAAATAGAGGATTGTGTATGAGCAGTCATACACAACCGGGTTATTCTTGTATCGAGTCATTTCCCTGGTAACAGTAGACCTCGAGAGCGAAGCTTGAGAGGTCTCCTTTACCAGGAATCAGCAAGATTCAAGAATAACCCGGTGTGTGTATGACTGCCCATACCCAATCTTTTATAGTGTATGGGCAGTCATGCTTACAATTAGAGTGCAAAGAAAACACAACATTTTAAAATGGGTTTACAAAACGCTTTACTCTGTTTTTTTTGGTTTTTTTTGAGTACAGGTATTTTCTTGGTCCTGGATAAATCGTTCACGGACAGATTGTGGCTGGTTGGTGGATGCGGATGTCATTTTTTTATTTACCACTTTGCGGATGTTCTTTGCTTGATACTACTTTTTTAAAAGCCCCTTTACACTGTTGTCTGCTGCTGCTGCTCCTGCTGTCTCCTCATGAAGCCGTGAGGTGACAAGGCAGGCAACGGTTGCTGCTTCTTGACTGCTTTGAAGCGCAAGACAGCATTCCATTTTGTTGTGCTGCACTACTGATGTACTGAGTGCAGCACAACAGCCAGTATAACATACTGAGTGCAGCACAACAGCCAGTATGATGGAGTGAGTGGAGCACAGCAACACTACTGCAGGCATGGATTTTTATGTTGAATAACGTTCCACCATACACTATACACTGCTTGAGGTTGCCATGACATCTGAAAACCTCTCGAGCTGTGCTCTTGAGGTTTACAATGATTTCACAGCAACCTCTCGAAGTGTTTACAGTGTGGTTATTAACCAAAGACCATACATTATCCTCTGTAGTATTGACATCATTTTTATACTGTATCTTTTTGGGTCTGTACTGTATTGTATTCATGTTATATGGCTTTAAAAAAAAATTGTCGCTTGTGAAAACAGGCAAAAATTGCTCATCAGCTAAAAAGTATAAAAATTAAAATGAAATGAAATATTGTGTATTGATAGGTTTATAAAGTGGTTTTCTTTTTTTTTTTTTTTTTATCATTTCTTTATGCTCCTGCCCGGCCCCCCCAGCCGGCATCCACTGGACTCACCTCTCACACTAGCGAGGTGCCAGCTAGCCAGGTGCGGAGCTTGCGAGGGTCTGCCTTCATCCTGCAGGCCAATGTTTTCTCCTCCTTTTTAGTGTCTGTCCCCGAGCGTGGCATGGCAGCATGCAATGATGCCAATGGCCAAGCCACACATGCTTCTCTACGTGGCACATTGAGTGCCGGCTCTGCAACTGCCCCCTACGTGTGGACCCACTGTGCCAGCCCCCAGTCACCGCTAGGGGTCAGGCAGACAGTGGACTCCATCCTCACCCCTCCCCGGGAAAGGAGAGCTGTCCTTCAGATGCTCGATCCTCTCCCTCCCCAGCCAACCCTCAGCAGCCCGTTCACACCATGAACACAGGTCACTGGCATGGCAGGAGGTAAGGCATGTTGCCTCAGCCCTCCACATCACTGGGCCGGCCTATAAAGTAGCTTTCAATAACCTGTACATAATAAATTCTAGAACTTTATTTGTTAAAAAACATCACCCGACAATGCATTAAATACACACAGTTCATTACCAGTCAAAACTAATCTACCTAGTGACAGCATGACTTCAGAATTCTTTAGAATTCTAATAACTTCATTGGTCAAAATGTATCACCTGACCATTCATTATTTCCCAGTAAATGCACAGTTTGTCACCAACCTAACATAATCTACCTAGCAATAGCCTATCTATACATAAATAAAATATTTTTCCATTAAAATAATAACACACTTATTATTTTAGGTTAAATGATGTAAGTCTAAGTTAAGTTTAAATGTAGAACTCCTTGGACCCTTAGATAGGCAGGCCAGTATGGTATATGATGTAAAGTGAATAGCTAAATTTTTCTTATAATTGAAACACTATGTTACAGTATATGACTGGTTAGTCATACCTTTGCTGAACCATACCGAAAAATAATAATAATAATAACCCACTTCAGGACGTGCATTTCTTGAGAATTAATATACTTCCCAGTTGCATTGAAAGGCACTCAACCATTGGATTTGTGCCTTCAAGTTCACCTGGGACATGCATTATCTTTAGAAACCACTGAAAATGATTTAGGGATATTAATCAACAACAAATTAAACTTTAAAGAACAACAAAGTTCCATTGTTGCCAAAACAAATAGAGTAATAATGGAGATTAAAAGAAATATTAGGAGTAGAAACGCTGAGGTACTAATGCCACTGTACCTTTCATATGTGAGGCCTATCTTAGATTATGGAACTCAAATATGGTCCCCATATAAAAAAATGGAAATCAATAAATTGGAAAAAGTACAAAGAAGATACACCAAATCAATAACCTCACTAAAACAATATTCTTACATAGACAGACTAGATAATCTAGGACTCCATAGCTTGGAGATCAGAAGACAGAGAGGGGTATTCTATTCTTCTTCGATATGCTAAACAATCCTTTATTGATGTTGGATTTGGATATTGAATATCGGAATGAACAGCTTAACATTAGGGGACACACACTACAGATTAAGCTTGAGAGATTCAAAAACAAAAATAGAAAATACTTTTATATGCTACGAACACCATCCCTCTGGAATAGACTACCTATCGAAGTTGTTTCATGTATCACTAAAGAAAACTTAAAAACAAATCTTGATAAATGTATCTCTACACAGGGGATTATGAAATATTACAACTTGTTCTAATAGGAGCTATTATGGGCTATGCCTTCTGTGCTCCTACAGAACTTAGCGAAGTGCACACCCTGTTGTGGGTTACTGCTTGCTAATTCTTACTTGCTGTTATTGCTTTACATGATTTTTATTGTATCTCCCAATTCTCTCCTCACAGGACACATCTGTAAACAAGAATTCCTGTATATCTCTGTATGTTTCTCCTGGGGATTAACTCCTAAGAAATAAATAAAAACCTCCCCCCTCCCCCTGTCAGTCCTAGTCCCCAGCAAGTGCACCCTGTTGTGATCTGCCTCCAAAGGCCTAGTGGGAGCTCCCAGAGTAAGTTGTGGTAGGTTCCTCACTAGGGCTTTGGATGCTGGATTGCCAGGATGGCAAATGAGACAATATGCATGCAATGTAAACAACATAAGGGCCCCTATCGGTAATCCCATAGAGGTTCCACTGCTCCATTTGCCATCCACAGGTCTTCTGCCTGGGCCTATGCAACACAAAGGCTCAGGATTTGTGAGGCCCCCTATAACTAACTACAATTCTCTATATAAGTATTTATCTAATATTATTTTTCTTCATATTTTCTTCAGTACTGTATCTTTCTCTTTCTCTGTATATCTTTCTTTCTGTCTTCTTATTTTTCTTCAGTCTAGTTGCTATATTTTTCTTTAAGATATGGAATAAAGAATTTTGGTTATAGAGTATAGCTAGAATATCATTAGATGAAAATTTTCTCTTTTAACACTGATAGAAGTATTAATGTTTGCTTCTTATGCTAATTATGTGTGTTTTTAATTTTTACTTTAATAAAAAGATATTAACAAAAAAAAAAATCTAACTAAAACCCCACATTGCAAGGCCAAAACCATGGTCTTTATTCATGGTTCTACAGCATGGAGGAATTGAAAATACTCTGTTGGTTCACCTGAGCAGCTGGTGTCTGGATGTTGGTTATTAGCTTTGCTTGCCTTTGTCAACCTCACCCCTCAAGGAGACTCCCCGTCAGGCAGAACCACCTGCTCCAGCTTTGGACAGGGCCTGGCAGTGGCCCACTGTGGCTCTGTGTTGAAGGGCTGGACACCACATGGAGCTGCTGAAGAAATGGACACTGGAACTGCTGAAGAACTGGAATACCATGGAGCTGCAGAAGAACTGGACACATGCTTCTTCTGGGAGGTGAAATCTGCCGACAGGTACTTGCCCCCTATTAACTGTCCTAAGACACTGCAAAACCCTTAGGGATCTTGTGAATTACCACTGGGATTCCCTTGCAACCTTTTCACTATGCTTCTTAATTCTCTCTTAGCCAATTGAGCACCACAGGTGACTGCCAAGCTTTCCAGACAGCCGCCTAAAGAAAAGAAATGAATGAGAAAGGGAAACAGTAGAATAAAAAAAATTTTTAAAAACTAAACAACCCAAAAAATATTGTGTACATTACACCGGAGATAACCAACCAAGCTGTGAGTATAAATAACAGTGATGAGTACGTAAAGGACCTACAGAAATAATTGTTGTAGAAACAAAGAGACTTTGTACCTTCTTAGATCCCAAATAAAAAAAGAATTGATACATAATCAAAATGAGGTACAAGAGAACCAATGGCAATGGCTTTATGGGATTCAAAAGAAAAAAAAAAAGCTTTTTAACCTATACAGGGCACAGTTTTGTTTTTTGATTAATATTATGACAAACAAGCTTGATATGGTCAGGAAGGATATGCATGGGATCTAGACTAACTCCCAAGTATTTAAACAGGGATACTTGCTCAATTAAATGTCATTGGCTGTCATAAAGCTCAAATGTAGGGCAATTATTTAGGATGAAATGTGACCCCAAAATCATAGATTTCGTTTTTTTTTAATTTAAAATAAGTAGATTTTAGAAAATCAATTATGAACAGAAAAAGGATCAGTCTGAAGATCTTTAGCTACCTTGTAAAATTATTTAGCTGAAGAATAAAGAATAACATTATCAGCATAAAGTAATGAATGACAATTCTTAATTACAGATGGTAGGGAATTAACAAACAAAGTAAACATAAGTGGCCCTAAAATTGATCCCTGCAGCCCACCCCTATCAATTTTATTTACTCTGGACAACACTGAGGAAACCCCCACAAATTTAGACTGATCCATAATCTTCAACCCAAGAAACAACATTAGATGAAAACCTCAGTGATTTTAACTTTAGACAAAGCATTTTTGTGACCAATAAGATCAAAGGCCTTGGTCAGGTCCAGGAACACAGCTCCAATAAGGAAACCATTATCCATACCACTCAGGACCATGTTTGTGAACCTGACTAAGGCGGACCCAGTATCAAAACCAGAGATTTGATCTAAACCATTAAAACACTTTGGAAAATATAATTTTATGAACTGTAATTTAACTGTGCAACAGGACAGACTTCTATGTGCTCTGGGTACAACTTTTAGCTTGAGAAACGATGGTGAAACCCCAAAATGGTAGCTGATGAAGCCTCAGAAAGGGAAAGGCCTGAACATGCGGGCAGCAGTGAGATCAATGTTGCCTGGCACCTTGGAGGGAGAACTCTCTTTGGCTTCACTTCTTGCAGCAATACAAGGGCTGGACAGCAAAATGGAAGAGTTCGACAGCTGAATAGCACTCCTGGAGAAAAAGGCAGATTCAGTGAAACAGAAGTGGCTAAGGCAGAAGAAGTAGCAGAGAAAGCCCTAGTTACCTGCACGGGCCTCATAAATGAAAATTCTACCCTATGTGTACACCTGGAACAATTGGAGAATTCCTCCACAACAGCTAATGTTTGGATCAATGGATTACCCAAATCAATGTAAGAGACTGATTTAAAAACATTTCTATCTGGTTGGATCTCAGAGGCACTTTCCATGGATTTTACCTTAAACATTAAAACAGCCTACTGCATTAACCTGAGGTGAGCACACTGCAGGAGGAGAACACAGTTTGTACAATAGTTACAGTCCCTGGAAGTCCCAAGGAGAGAGATGACCTACTACTCCTTGCTGTCAGATACTCTGGGGGCATTAAATTGAATGCAGGGACTGTGGTGGCCAAGAAGATGGTCGCCTGAGTGCAGGAGCTGCATGTGCTGAGTACTCCTTCTTCACCCCCTTAATGCTGGCAGAGGTTCCTGTGAATAAGTCATCCCCTACTGCTTGTCCTCTAGCAGCTTCGGAAAATTTGGATAAGCAGACTCCTGTATCCCTCATGGCAAGTGGGGGAGTTACATTTTTGAGTGGGCCTGCACACTTGGAGCAGTGTGTAACTCAGCAGACTGGGGCCTTTGGATTGTGAGGTGTGGATGGGGAAGTATCGTTCCAGGAAACAGGGACAGGGAAACACTCAGAGAACTCTGTAAGAGTAAATAAAAGGGGAGAGTCTGAGGTAAACTTGGGAGATACTTTGGTACAGTCTTGTGAGAAAGCTGAAGTTAAAACCCCACACACGTTAATCCAGCAGTCTATAATTACTTTCTTACAATCTCCTATTTGTAAAAAAAACTTATTTTTAAATTCTTAAATGGCAGCTTCATCGAAAACTAGATTGGCCAAACAAATTAAAAAATAGGATAAATGGGACAAGACAGAGGACAAGCAACACAAGGTTAGACCAAAGGGGAAAAATGATGAACACCTGCTAGAGTGGCCCCCCTTCCCCAAAGGGGGACCGGTAATCAGGATGTTCCTGATCGTGATAAAAATTCTCAAGCTTCTCAAGACTCAGAACCTAACATGATTCCTCCACAGCATTCAGTATTAGAAGAGCTTAGAGCAGGATTTGCAAATATAAATCTGGCCATGGCATCCCTGGACCAAAAGTTCACAGACATCACTGAAAAGCTTAATACAGTCGCAGTAAGAACCAATCAGTTTGAACAAAGGCTGTCAAATGTGGAGGATGTGGTTCCAAAAATGTCTATGGACTTGTTGGCTACCAACAAGGAATTAGAATCTTTAAAATCTAAAGTGGAAGATCTAGAGTCTAGATCCAGATGAGCAAACATTAAAATAGGTAATTTACCAGAGGAAATTGAGGGGGAAAATCCTTTGGCCTATTGTGAGCAAATGCTTTCTTCAGTGATGGGGCTCAACTATCCAGGTGAAAAAATCAAAGTGGACAGGGCTCACAGAGCCTTTGGACTTAGAAGAGAAGATGGCAGACCCAGGTTTTTGTTTGTTAAAACGCTGAGGTTCCAAGACAGAGAAAACATTATTTTTAAAACCAGGAAGGAAAAGGGCCTCGCTTATAAGGGCTTGAAGCTTCAAGTATTTCCTGACCTTCCCCCCCATTCTGGCAAAACATAAATCCTTTGATGGTGTTTAGAGATCAGTTATGAAAACAAGGTATTTCTTTTTCCTTATTACATCCTGCAAGACTTTGGGTCTTTTGGGAAGGCAAACCTTTCTTTTTCTCTATGCCACAGGAAGCTATGGATTTTTTGGAAAATAAGCTGCATTAAGACTTCACAGCATCATCAGCCTCTAACACATAAGAAGCAGCAGATAATTTAATTGGAGAAGTTGGGAGTATGTTTGGGGGGCACTCTGCAGAAAGGGATTGAACTTAAAATATTATAAGAAAATAGGGTAAGGGAATATATATAAGGAGTTGTAGGAAGGGAGACAAGGTATACGGTGCACTATTTGGTAGATAATAGGGGGTGATAGAAGGAATTAGCTTAAGTGTTAACATTTCGACACACAGCTTAAAGCAAGTCATCTTTAAAGTTAGTTGGGAGGGAGATGACTCTTCTGGGTTCAGAAGAGCACATGGGTGGGGATTGTGTAATCTGTGTCAAGCAGGTGGATTTTTAGGATGGGATGTGGGGGGGGTATTTTTATAGTAAACCAGCAGTTGGGGATGGATTGAAATCTGGATTAGGTAGAGTGTTTGGCATTTGGGGTGTTGTTATTAAAGTTGGAAGTATAGTTCTGATTGGCAAATTTGCCCTGCCGCCTGTCCCATGGGTAAAAAGTATTTTTCTGGGTTTTGTGTGGTTTTTCCTGGGGTTCTCTTTTTTGGTATAATGGTACAAATACTTAGAATATTAGCCTGGAACCTAAACAGAGCCAAAAATAGGGTAAAACTCAGATAAGCTGTTAAATTATTTAAATAAGAAGAGAATTGTGTTCTTTTGCAGGAGACGCATTTTGAAAAGAGAGATGTGGTCTATTTTGCTAATCTCTTTCAGGCAGTTGGTATTTCTACATTTTTTGTGAGGAATGCAAGGGGCACTGCCATCTTTATCAAAAAATATTTAAAACCTAAAATACTGTACTCCGATGTGGATGTGAAAGGAAGATGGGTGAATGTGAAGGCTTTTATTGGGCAGTCACAGATAACATTGATAAGTATTTACGCACCTTGTAATGAGGAATATTTAGTATTTTTCACTAATATATTTTTTCAGGTCTCCACATCAGAGGTTCCAGTAATAATTGGGGGGATTTTAATGTAACCCTCTCCTCTTTAAATAGGGCTCATTCTGCCCCAGAAAGATAGGTAAAAACGGTGGAGTCAATTATTAATTATGCTCAAGAATTAGCCTTGTTGGAGCCCTTCCATGTATTATACCCAAGTTTTAAAAAGTTTTTTTTCTCTAAAGTATGTAATTGCCTATCAAGGCTAGATTTTATTCTGATCTCCAATACACTTCTGCACTTAGATTTGTGAGACATAATGCTATCTTAATTTCTGATCATGCTTCATGTTATATGGAGATAGACCTTTTAAAGAATGAAAATCCTAGCTGGTATAAATGGAAATTTAACAATTTTTTAGTACAGGGCTCACAATTTGTTAGTTTTGTGAAGAAGGAGATCAAAGCTTATTTGGAACATAACTCTCCAGATGAATTTTCATGGACTACTATTTGGGAGTTGCCTGAAGGTTTATCTAAGGGGATGTATTATTCAGTATGAGTCCAATGGTGGGAAAAGACATAGATTGTTTTGGAGCAGATGGAACGGGAGTTAATTTTTGCAGAAGAAGTGTACGCTGAGACAGGGAATGAAGAAGATAAAATAAATATGATGTTTCTTAGAGAAAAAATAGAGAGGGTTACTCAGGAAAAAGCAGAGAAGCAGATGTACAGATCAAGGGCTAAATATAATTTTTTTGCCGATTCACTTTTGAAATTGTTGGCCTATCTATTAAAACTTCAAAGTAAGCAGAATAGGATTGATTTTGTTACTACTCCAGATGAGGAAAAAGTGTTAGATCCGGGCCAGATCAATTCTGAGTTTGTAAATTATTATACGGCCTTATACCAGGAGGATGGCTCCATGACTGCTACAGAGATTCAGGAGTGTATAAAAAAAAACTGACCTACCCCAGATCTCCTAGATAGATAGGTTTAATCTTAACAAGGAAATAAAGGAGGAAGAGATAGATCATGTAATATCTAATATGTCAAATAATAAGTCAACCAGTGCCGGCCAGGTGGCACTGAGGGTTGAGGCGTGGACGCCACACCTCGTTCCACACCGGTGACCCAGGTTCAGGAATGAGCTCAGGTCATCAGGGGTCATGGGGGGGAGGAGATCGAGCGGCCGGAGGACTGCTCTCTCCTCCCAGGGAGGGTTCTAGGGGATGCGTCGCACAGGGGCAACCTCTGGTGGAGACCGGGGAATGCCGGGTCTGTGTTGCTACGCATTGCGAGGGGGCAGTGCTGCGGTGGGCATTGGCAATAGTGCCATTGATGCCATTGCACGATCAAGCATTGGGGGAAACCGAAGGAAAAAATGGACAATACCCTGCCCTCAGGGATAGGCGACGGCACCACCTACCATCAGCCACACTCCACAGGCCGGACTACCTCCTGTCCTGGGCCAAGCCCAGCCCGGCCCAAATTGTACATAGAGTGCCCTGGGCGGATAGGGCGGCCCTTCCTCGGGGGGGCTCAGAGCCGAGGGTATAGCTGGGCTGGTGCCAGGATGCAGGGGAGTTTCAGGCTAGGAGGTAGAGTTGGGGGTAAGGTGGATGCCTGCGAGAGGTTCCTGTAGAGGCAGTAAAGAAATAAAGTGTAAAAAAATAAATAAATAAATAATAAGTCACCAGGACCAAATAGGTATTCTATCAAATTCTATAAAGCTTTTCAGAAAGTCTTGGTCCCTCTTTTGGTTCATGTGTTTAAAAAGTTGCGGACTCGAGAAGATTTCCCATATTTGTTTAATGAGGCATCTATAATTTTACTTTCGAAAAAAAAACAAGCCCCCAGAGCTTTGTGGCTCTTACAGGCCTATATCATTATTAAATAATGATTATAAAATGTTAATGAAAATCTTGGCTAATAGAATTACAGGTCTTGTTCCTAATATTGTGCACCCAGACCAGAGTGGGTTTGTAATGGGTAGGAGATTAAATCACAGTGTTAGAAGAGCACTAAATCTGCTAGACCCATCTCAGGGCTTAAATTTAGCAGTGCTTTCCCTCGATGCCAAAAAAGCCTTTGATAGGGTAGGGTAGGAGTTTCTATTTCATCTTTTGGTGGCTTTTGGCATCGAGGAAACATTTTTGGAGTGGATAAAAATGATCTACCACTCACCTTAGGCTTCACTTAAAACAAATCACAACATTTTCCAATATTTTAGTCTGCACCGGGGCACCAGGCAGGGCTGCTCCTTATCCCCCCCCTGCTTTTTGCTCTGTTTATAGAACCACTAGCTATGCTGATTAGAAATGATAATGGGGTTAAAGGTATTAATATTGGGGGCAGACGCATAAAATTTCATTATACGTGTACAATATTTTATTATTTTTGAGAGATCCAGTCCAAGATTTTGAGAGCCTGCTTCAGATCTTTGCAGATTTCAGTGAACATTCGGTTATAAGATCAATTGGGGTAAAACAGAGGCTGTGGTAGTCTCACAGGATGTGGATTTGTGTCAGACACATTTGTTAAACATTTTTCATAAACCTTATGAGAAGTATCTAGGAGGTTTTATATCCCCGGATAAAAACTTATTGTATAGCTTGCATTTCTTGCCAGTTCTTGAAAAAATCATGCAGGACTTGGTAAGGTGGAAAAACCATCCCCTATTAAAATGGACATTTTACCAAGGGTTTTATTTTTGTTTTAAACACTTCCAATTATAATTCCTAAATCATTCTTTGACTCATTGAATAGGGCCATTAACAAATTTCTTTGGAAATAAAAGACTCCAAGAATCGCTTATAAAAAACTACAATTGTCAAAAGAAAATGGGGGTATGGCTCTGCCTAATTTTGAACACTATTGTCTGGCAACCCAGTTGGGATGTGTGGGCTATTGATTTCAAGGAAATGAGGGGCTGCCAGCGTGTTTCCATATAGAGGCAGAGAGAATTCCATCCCATTCTTTAATACATGGCCTTGAAGTAAATATAAATAGCTTCCAATCTGATTTCTACCCCAATATTTTGTATTCAACCAAGACTACTAATTGAGCTTGGACTACAGTGAGGAAGCTATTTGGAGAGGGCAATGTGGTGTTTTTTTGTATGCCTATGGTTAATAATTTCCATTTTTCACCATTTATGAAAGGAGGGATGATTCAGAAAGAGCTTGCAGAGAGAGGAATATCTACTGTGGGGGACTTTCTGATTAATGATTCAGTTGCACTATTTGAGGAGGTGAGAGAGAGAGAGAGAGAGAGAGATTCGGGTTATCCCTGAATGCATTTTTCCCATATTTACAGGTGGGGAATTTTATTTACAGGAAAAATGGACATTTTTTGCAATTAATTAAGGGGAAGGTGGAGTATTTGTATGAGAGTCTGGACTCTTTAAAACACCTAATAGGAGAAATATACAAGTTTATTAATAGAAACTGTCAAGTTATTTCTCTTGATAAACTTAAGTAGGCTTGGGAAAAAGAGAGGTCTCTACCTATTGATGATGCAAGGTGGGATAGCCTGGTCAATCTACATAAACATAATGCACAGAACATATTTAACACCTGCACGACTCCACAAAATAGTAATCTATCGGAAATGTGTCAGAGATGTGGGCAGGTTAGAGGAACTTTAGACCACAGTTAGTCTCCTGTCAAAAGTTGGAATTGTTTTGGAAAAAAATGTTCTTCTTATTTGGTAAACTTATTGGTCGGCATTTTCCTTTTGACCTGGGAATTGCTCTGTTTGGTCCCGTGGGTGTAGAAGTAGATTTAGGTGACATCACTGAACTGTTTCATTTGGGTTTGATGGTGGCAAAAAAGTCACATTAACCCACTGGAAAGATGTGTCCTCACCAGCTTTTTTAGAATGGGTTCAGTGTATGATAGAGTTACATAAGGTGGATGGAGCTTATTATAGGATACAGAATCGAATGGATCATTATTTCCAAATTTGGCTTCAGTTTATGAGTTTCAAGGCATGTTTTAAATAGGGAGGCACAGGCGGCAGGGCAGATGTTTGATTAGGATGAGGAAGAGAGGTGCTGATCATAAATATGATGATTCAAGCAACCCCATACTCTGAATCAAACACTCAAATAAAAAATAAAAAAAGAGAATGCGGGGACTGTGAAGCTTTTCCAGGAACTAAGTTTCAGCACCAGGACATGGAAGAAGGCTTTTGACAGAGTTTGGGTTTTTTGAGAAAACTGGGAGTAAACCACTAACTTCTCCTGCACATATGACTCAAAGTGCACTACACTGGGAAAGCATTTTTATTCTCAAAATACATGGATTCTGGAAAGTTAGCTGAGAAAATAAGGAAAGAGTTCACTAACCGAGTTGAGGAAGGTGATTCTGAAGCTGAATCGGACATCTAAGTATATCTTTATATACCATGCTGTACGGTTTGTTTGATGGAGTGCTAATGTGTATGTTGGTGATTAAAGTCAAACTTTTGTTTAATACTCTCTCAGTTGGGTCAGGGGAGTTTTCCTGGGAGTCAGAGTGAAGGCTTGGTTGGAGCAGGCATATATTACCCTTGGTTTAATTGTAATAATTGTATCTCTAATTGACCGCATAGTCAAGACAGTGCTACGTGCACCTGCTAGCTATAGCTACTCAGTTCCTTCCACCATGAATAGTCAGATTTCCTGCCATTGCAGACACAGTGCACTCTACTATGCCAGATGCAGAGTCTCAGCATGGCATGTAAAACCCCGGGATGCAAATTATTGTCTAATCCTCTGCTTTCAGTAGGATACATTGCACAGTGAAAATACTAAAGCATTGGTTATGTGCATTTTAAAAAGGTTTATGATCTTAATAATTTTCTTGATAATTATTTATTAAATAGGGGTACCTAAATGTACCAGTTCTACTTTGTTTCAAATACCATCACTGTTAAACCTAAGTGAATCACATTTTTTGTAAGCTAAACTTCATGGTTTCATATTTCATAATATTTTCTTGCATTCAGTGTGGTAACACTTATGGACATACCAGGCACCAAGCCAGAATAATGGCTGGAAACTTTTAAAGTACAGACCTTTTGGACATTTGTGTGACCCTTGTTTTATGCAGTG
This sequence comes from Neoceratodus forsteri, assembly GCA_016271365.2. Taxonomy (NCBI): domain Eukaryota; kingdom Metazoa; phylum Chordata; order Ceratodontiformes; family Ceratodontidae; genus Neoceratodus; species Neoceratodus forsteri. The sequence continues at coordinate 1,053,851,710 of CM028130.1, read as the reverse complement.
ATAAGGTTTCTTGGACATTTTGCAGACACTACCTATGCAGTTTTTGATCTCCAGTGTAGTAACATAGTGAGAGGGGTGCTGTTGAGATCCTTGGTTGTAGCACAAATTGTCTGTACTTGGAATACTGTAATACTTATTTCAAAATGCAATAAAAGAAAGTTTTTAAAAAAACTGGACACCTTGTACAGCTCCCTATTTTGCTTTATACTGCAGTGCCCCAACCCAATACACAATTGCACTCTGCATGTCAGTCTGCAATGGCCCTCACTCATCTGCAGACACTCACAGCATCTGGGCCTTTATAAGTTTACATTTTTGCATAACAAACTTCCCAGTTGTCTGATTGATCTGCCCCCAAGTTGGGGCACAGTTTGTGATTTCATACTGGCACCCGGCTCCTCATCCCCAGGTGCAAAAGAAATCTGGTTTACTTGCCCTCAGCTACAAATTGCCTCATGTATGAAAACAGCTTCACCCTGAGTGTCTGCCCACCTGCTGGTGTTTGTTTCACTAAACATTCCCTAAGTTACTGCACACATCCTGCTGTAACTGCACCCACATGTCCTGAATCACTATTATAGAGCTTTTGTACGCTTGTCGCTGGTTTTTACACCTGCAAGTGGTGTAGCTAGGGAAATAAAATATGTAATCCAAAACCCTTTGGTGCCTCTTTGCTCCCCAACCCACTGCCTGTATTTGCTGCCTAGCCCCCTTGTACACCCATATTGTAATTCATGAACGGTGTAATAAGAGCAAAATATTCAGCAGTACTTATGTTTATGCATTGAACATTATGTTTCATTCAAACAGAGAACAACGTTCATATTATAACACCAGTAGGGTGGATATCAGGCAGTATTAGTAACCAAAGTCAGTGGTCAGGGCTCAGAGTACTACTTCCCTTATCAAGCCGTGCTTACTTGGTATATGCATTCCTACACCAATGGCATCTACTATGGTAATTAAAGTATATTATGTTTAGCGTATCATGCACTTTATATGTTTTTTTTTTTACAAGGTATGGACGAAATCTGGACTGCAAGACCTGGACTGGACCAAAATGGTAAAAACTGGATAGTCTGCGGTGGACAGATGAGTCGGTCTGGTTGTTATTGTTTCAGTCCATCCATTCCGGCTGGTCCAAATTTCATGTAGGGTAATGACTCTGAGTGAAATCTGGACGACTGGACTCAGACCAGATCAAAACAGTAAAACATCGAGGTCTGGCAATCCGAACTTTCACCCATACCCTCACCCTAGATGAAATCCAGATCTGCAAGATCAAACAGACCAAAATATTGAACCCAGACCAGCTGGTCCAGTTTTTACCATTTTGGTCTGGTCTGGGTCAGGCTGGGTCAGTTTTTACCTAGTCTCTTTTTAAGACTGCCTGATGTACTCAGGACAGACTTATAGTTGTTACTATAAATGGGTTTTCTGAATCTGGAAGAGACATTTTACCCATGTTACTACCACAATTACTGTGTGAGGCCTCATCACAGTAAATACAGTTCTAACATGCATGTAGCATCCTACTTCATCAGTCTAGCATTCTGCCTTTTTTTATTATATTTTATTGTTTTTGCATTAAAAAACAATTACATATAATACTCTCATGCCAGATATCACCCTACATAGCTTCTGTTACATCCAATGTAACAGATATTCTTAATCTAAGCAATCTTAAATTTGGATATGGGGGTATTCCTTTAATTAATAATCCAAGATGTATTCCCTTAGATATGCTGCACCCTACAGGACTTTGGGCAATCAGATTGATAATATAAGTACTGCAAATATGTTTACACAACATCCAGTGTTGCTATGACTCCCCTTCCAGTCATTTATTTTCAACAGATTACTAGCGTTCAGTGGTAAACAGTACTGATTTCAAAAGCAGCAGCATAAGCCTACAGCTACTTTTGTTCAACTGAGCCTAAGATCTGCTCTGCATAAAGATCTGCATAGCCTTTCTACACATGGCATCCACCATTTTAACTAGTTATGGAGACATAGTGCTACTATCCTTATCTTTCTAAACAGAGATAGGATATGCAAAATTCTAACATTATAACAACTGTGTTTACAGAGAAGCGTTTGGTACCCTGCTAAATCACATAAGCGGCTCAATTTGAACAAAGCGATTTTAGTTTAACAGCACTTACTGGAGGGCATTGAGTGTTGGAAGTTTTTAAAACACAAACTTCCCCCTCATTTCCAAAGTTCTGGTCAGTCCAAATATATTTCATGTGTTCTCTTCAGAATCAGACGACTCTTATCTTGTTCGATCGAATTCTTTTGAAATAGCCTCCGTTTTTTCCCAGCCTCATCCGGATCAGTGTACTGAAATGTATGGCCTTCGTAATTTATTCTCAGCCTCGCTGGCATTAGAAATGAGTGGGCCACCCCTAGGCTATGTAGTTTTGCCTGAACCCCATCAAATTTCTTCCTTCGGGATCTTGTGGCGAAGGACAAATCCAGGAAAAGGTGTATGGTAAAGCCCTGGCAGATCAAGCACATGGTGTTCTTTGCTGCTTGCAGAATGTGATCCCTCATTGCTGGGCTGGAAGTCACCATGGGGATGGTCCGGAGCAAATCTTTTTTAGCTGCCGCATTCCTGGTAGAAATTCGGTATGCCTTCATAAAGTTGTCAGATTTAAATATTGCTTCCAGGCTCAGGACCCCCGGTAACCATTCTTGTATAAAATTCAGCAGATTATCTCCCTCACAATTTTCAGGAAGTCCCACAATGCAGACGTTGGCTGCCCTTTGTGAGTTCTCCAGTGCTTCTAGGTGATATTGTAGTTGGGCATTTTCTTGTGTTACTTTGCCTGAGGTTGTTAAAGCATTCGCCGCTATGGATTCTGTAGCAGATGCCATTTTATTGGCCACCTCAATCTTGGCATCCTGTTCCATGAATCTTGTTAGGATCAATTCAACTTTATATGCCCTGCATAGATTTCTGCAGAGTTTTCCATGGTGGTCTGTCTCCAGTGTGGATTTAGCTGCCGTCTCATTTAGCACTGTCTCACCCGACTGAGTTTTCAGGCTGCTTGCGGGACCTTTACTGGTGCATCCCATCTTCAAAAAAAGGTATCAAAATGTGCCACTTTTTTTGAGGACTACAGAGCTGAGCTTAATTTTCACTTTCTTCCGGAAGAAAACGTTGCTTTTATCGACTTTGTTACAGTTAGATACTGAGCTCTCACTGAGCGCATCTTGTCAGTAAGCATGCTCCACAGTGCCCTCCCCCCTAGCATTCCATCTTCATTGTTTCCCTTCTGTGTAGATTTAGAACACAGACACAATGGGAATCTGAATAATTTCTGCAGCACATGTATTCAATACTTCTGGCACCGCTCGGCGATCTCTAACCTCCTCAACCTAACAACCAAAGAGAACACTCCCAAAAATGTCCCTGTTGTATGAAAACTGCCACTCTGTGTGTTCCCCTCCCATCCCCTTGCTGACCTAGTGTCTCCGGGCCCAATATCACCAGCAATTGGCAACATCTCCGACGATCTCTCTCGGTAGGAGGGGACATAACAGATGCAGTCAGCGGCAACATATCCTCCGGTCCCCCTTGGTAGAAGGGTGACATAACAGCAGCCACAGTTGACAGCAGCATCTCCTCTGGTCCCCTTCAACAGGAGAGGGACATAAAAACAGCCACAGCTGGTAGGAGTAACTCTTCCAGTCTCACTCAGTAGAAGGGGTACATAATAGTAGCCACAATCCGTGGTGGCATTTCCTTTGGTCCCCCTCAGTAGGAGGAAGATATAACAACAGCTGCAATCAGTGGCAGCATATTCTGTCCCTCTCCATAGGACGTGAACATAACAACAGCTGTGACCAGCGGCAACTTCTCCTCCAGTTCCCCAAGTAGGAGGGGGACATAACAGCCGCGACTGACAGCAGTATCTCCTTTGCTCCCCCATGGTAGGACATTCAGTGTCAGTGTTTCAGCTGGAAACCCAAAAACCCAGCAGCATTTTGGCTATCATCTAAACTATACAGCCAAATGACAAAACTCTTAGCCAAACCTTGCAATTTGATCTGCAGCCTATGGAACGTCTGTAGCAATTTGGTTATGTGAAATACTATATATATAGCTAAATACAGAAAGGCTAATCAAAACACAGTCTGGCAAGTGGTAGCTGAACCTTACACATCAAGGTATTGCACAGGCAGCTGTTGTTGGCCCTAGCCAACTCTTGTTACCTACTGTAACTGCAGTATACTGTGCGTATGCCCCCTTGTGATCTCCCCCCAAACCATATCTATAAACAGAGTTTCCTGTACCTCTGTATTTTAGCTAGTAAAACAAATTCAATAAATAGTGACTTGCTCTTTTGATACCAGGAAAAATGCCTCAACTACCCATTAGGCATGCTTCTTGTTTTTGCTCAGGTGGCAGCAGGCTGGGGGGCAACCTCTGTGACTTGTAAGGGGACCCTTCCCAGACTGTCAGAATTCCTGTCCCATTAATGGGTAACCTCCATCTATCGATTATAAAGCACCACTCAGATCTCTGTGGCTCAGATCTACATCAGCTAAAAACTTGATTTTAAAAGTTTGGATAGAAGAAAGCCCCTCCACATTGGTTTAGTGGAAAAATGAATTTCTAGAAAACTTGAAACTAGAAAAGATTGCTCATAGCTTTAGGGAAAATAAAAAAGGTTTTGCCAGAAAATGGGAAACATTTTAGATTATTGCAGGAAGTAAGACAGATGCGATACAATATAGTTAGTTTAAATCATTTTTTGTTTGTAGGATTTTGTGTGATATGGCTGCCACTATGCGTTCAGTCACTTTACTACCAGTCTAGCATTGCTTATAAAGCATTTTGGGATACACTGTGTATGAAAACCACTATATAAATGCTGATTATTCTTCTTCTTCGGGCGGGGTTCTCTCCATACAGGACCTGTACTACTCAGACATCCTAATCAAGCTTTTCCTCTTTCTTCTCTTTTACTTCAGTATCTTTTACTATTTTATAATTACTGATGATTATTTTTTTTGTATCATCTTTTTATTGCTTGTCAGAAAGAAAACACATCAGCACATACAACCGTAAACAAGGTCAGTGCTGACAAAACAGCCACAGGACAGTCACAATCAAGCAACAAATGGTCCAGCATGGAATCCATATTATACAATAAGTGGGTAACAGGTGAGATGATTGAAAGTCCAAAATATGTCCAAGTGATATTAGCTGTAAAGAGAAGAGAAGAGAAGTCATATAATCATATAAAATTATGATAGTAAGTTGGTGAGCATGCTAGGGGGGCAGAGGACCACCCATCCAAAACAGAGGAGGTGAGGGGTATGACCAATAGAAGATGGACTCTGTAATCCCAAATTCTGCACCCACATGCTAAGTCAGATGGGTGGGCTATGCCATTGCTTCCCTCAGGGCATGAGCCTCTACTGGGGACAGGCAGTTCAGGAAGAGCTCCCAAATTTTATCAAAGCGATCTTCCCTCTTCCTGAAAACAAATGCTAGGCATTCCATGGCCAAGGCCTGCATTGCCAGATTCTTCCAGGTCTGAATCGTGGGCACCACACATGAAACCCAAATGTTCAGGATATAATGTAGGGCTAGCACCAACATCACCCGAATCCAATGGGGAAGCAACTCCCATCCCTCTGCCCCACAGTCTTCCACACCAAAAAGCAGGGTGGCAGGTTCCACAGTCAGCGGGTGCCCTGCCATAGCTGAGATCTCATTGGTTAAAGCCATCCAGAAGATCTATAGTACTGGGCACACCCAGAAGTAGTGTATATATGTGCCCAACTCAGTCTTACATCTACCGCAGATGGTGAGATCGTCGGGTGATAGTTATGTACAATCTGGGGGGGGGGGGTGGAACAGTATAGGCCATGAATAAACTTAAACTGCAACTCCTTTTTATTGCAAATCAATATACCCATGTGGGAGTGTAACAGTAGCCCCCAGTCTTCCTCCCAGATATTTATTCCCCTAGGTCTCGTTCCCATAATGCTTTACTTTTCAATGTAAGGTCAGGTACATACTGTCTGTCTTGCCTCACCATTTTTCTTATAATTTCCCTGGGGTCCCTCTGGGTAGCATAGATCAGTTGTTCAACTGGCACAAGCGCTGATGCAGTGGCTGTACTGATGAGTATTTTTAATGCTCGAATAACCAGGTTGTAATTTTGCATTATGACTAAGTGGCTGTAACTGCCAGCTGTAAATCAAGCTCTCTCTAGTAAGAATGCATGCAGTGGGCACGGGGTCATAATGTTGCAAGACATTACGCAGCATGCAAAAATCGCGCTGCCAATACAGTGCAATTTTTGCAGGTGTCATAAGTCCCTTTGCGGGCGTTCCCCAAAATTGTCAACTCCGGGGTTCACACCAAAATCGCACAAAGTCCAAAAAAAAAAAAATGTTGTGGGACCAGGAATCAAACCTGGTCCCAAATGCAGTGCCTGGGCTCCTTGCTGCAATGGCTCAGTCCTTTGAGCCATGGCAGCTGGTCGGCAGACCCCTGTCCCAGCAGTGGTCTTATCTTCCGCCTGGGACAGTGAGAAGGTGCAATACCGCGCTCAGCAGCATTTGCGGTATTGCACCTCTTGCTCTTCCCTACAGCGCTATTTCAGGTTAGCGCAAATGTCGTACTCTTAATAGCATACGACATATTGACCCGGTAGGCATACAGCAGTCCCACAACTGTTGCCTCGTTAAACAAATGAAATAAAAAATAATAATTTGGCTATTTTTGTCTATATTCATACATTCAGCTAGTAAAACAAACAAGTTTAAAGCATGATTTTTCTTGTTTTAATTCATTCCAAGCTAAACACCTAAACCAATCATTTATGTAAAATGCTCGACAGTAATTATATAAAACAAGACAAGGGTGTATTTGTGTGTAACTCATAATTTTAGACTCTCAGTGTGGGATGCTTCACTCTCAGGGTTTATGTAGCATCCCAAACCTTGGGTGTGTATAAAATTCCAGTTACACCCACCCACGCATTATTCTGTATGTAATTCTAGCTGTTTAAGCTAGGTTGTTACAATATGAAGTTATACTAATTATGTTATGTCTGTGTTTCATAATAAGCCTTACTCGCTACAACTGCTTTCTGTTTTGGTTGTATGTCAAACTGAGTTTTTGCCAAAGGTGTATGTTTATGTATTGGTAATTCTAATTTTAAAACTCAATAAAAATGTCATTGTGAAAAAAAGATTGTACTGCTGCCCCTCTACTTGTAACGTAATCTCTCCTTACCATCCCTTGCTGCCAGGTGCCATGCTCATGGCACTACCTTCATCTCTAAATTCAAATTTGGGACACTTCCCCTCCCACCTTTCCTCCTTCCTCAAGCCTCCCTTCTACTCCCTACTCCTTTCGTAACTCTGGCCCTCACACTCTAGTACTCCCTCAGTAAAATCATCTGTAGGCCAAGTTGCCTTTGACTGGGTAGTAATGGTAGTAGATAAGGGCCACGCTGTGGATTTACTCTACTGTGATTTCAGCCAGGCTTTCAACTTGGTGCCACACAGAAAACTGCTGAAGAAGCTGGAGGACCTGGGTGTGGCTAGGAATATAGATGGGTAGGAAACTGGTTTATGGAGAGACAGCAGCGGGTGGTGGTAAACAGGGTCAGATCAGAAGAGAAGGAGGTCATGGGTGGGGTGCCACAGGGATCTGTCCTGGGTCCTGTCCTCTTCAATAAGTTAATTAATGACATTGGAGAGGGCATCTGGGACAAGTTGTGACTTCGCAGATGACACGAAGCTGTGCCATAGGGTAGATAGTGACAAAGGGATCATGTGTGCGACTTCTAGAAGTCTACTAAATAAGATTACAGAACTAGAGGGCATCATGGCACAGGCCAACCTGGATATTGTGGTCATTACTGAGTCATGGTGCACTGGAAACCATGACTGGGATATGGACATACCAGACTATACTCTGTTCAGGAAGGACAGGGTGGTAAGGAAAGGAGGGTGTGTGGTACTTTATGTAAGGGGAAAACCTAAAAGAGATGGAGATACAGGGAAAACAGGGGGAGCAGAGGTCCTGTGGGTCACCCTAAGTACGAGGAATGGTGCCACTATTCACACTGGAGTGATCTACAGACCTCCAGCACAGGAGGAGGAATTAGATACGGTACTGGTGTAAGCCATTGGCAAGATGACAGAAAAGGGGAGGTGCTGCTGGTGGGGGACTTCAACCTTCCAGATGTAGATTGGAGCCTCCCAGCAGTGGCTTCAGCTAAAAGCAGGGGCATCCTGGACTGTCTGCAGGTGGCATTCCTGAGGCAACTAGTCAATGAACTCACTCATGATGGGGCAATACTGGACCTGGTACTCACTAACAGGGACAGTGTTGCAGATGCCAAGGTGGGAGGTCACTTGGGTTCCAGTGATAACCATACAGTGTGGTTCAATATAAGGATGGCTGTGGACATGAACCACACAAGGGCAAGTGTCCTGGGCTTCAGGAGGGCAGATTTTATAAAGATGAGTGAATGCCACCCATCCCGGTGACACTGAGGGTTGAGACGCTGGATGCCACACCTCACTCCACACCGGCGACCCGGGTTTGGGAATGAGCCCCGGCCATCGGGGGTTGGCAGGGGAGGACTAGGATTGAGAATCCGACGACAGCTGTCCTAGTCCTTGGGAATAGGGTGGGACTCACGTCACACTCTAGCAGTCCCTGGGGATGCCCGGTGGCACTGCAGACACATGTGTGCCTAAGGGGAGGGAGCACGGCAGACATCTGCACATTTGTGCCCGGACATCATTGCACGTCTGTGCTCTCATTGGGCAGAAAAGTGGAAAAAAGGCTGGGCTCGACCGAGCAGCTTGATGGCTGCGCCCTGCAGTGCAGGGAGGACTGTCGCGGAATCATGCTGGGGGGATGCGGTGCTGGTTCAGCTGGTAAGGGACAGGGGAGCCCTCCAGTGGATCGGCTACAGCCGTGCCTGACCCCTCCATCATGCGACTCAGCCTGCTGCTCTCCCTGCGGGCAGTGCCAGCGGCCGGATGCCCCCACCGGTAGGCACCACAGCAAGGCGCTAAATAAGGATGCGATAAAAAAAAGATGAGTGAATGCCCCAGGGATGACTTGGTTGGGGGCGGGATAAACTTGGTTGGGTGGAGGAAGAGTAGGCAAAGCTAAAAGGGAGCATAGTAAAGGTAACAAACTTCTGCATCAAACAAGTGAGCAAAAGAAAGAGGAAAAAAAGACTGCTATGGTTCTCGATAAAAGGTGACTAAAAAGGTAAAGGGTAGCATTCAGAAGGTATAAGAAGATGCAGAGAGAGGAGGATAAGGAGGTGCATCAGGGGAAACAGCAGGAAGCAAGGAGAGCAGTAAGGAGTGCAGAGGCAGAAACTAAAGAGAGAATAGCCCAGGAGGTATCGAAAGGGGACAAGATATTTTTTAGGTATGTAAGTGAAAACAGGAAGATCATGGGTGGGATTATATGGTTAAAAAGGAAAGGTGGGAGACTATGCAGTGGTGGACCAGGAAAAGGTAGACTTCCTGAACAAATTCTTTTTTTCAGTGTTCACAGAGGAAGGAAAAGGGGAGGGTCCACAAAAAAGTACCAGATGGTTTGGAGGGAGGGAGGCAGAAACTAGGTCTTTTTCGGAGGAGAAAGTCCTGAAGTCACCAGGTCCTTCCTCTCTCTGGGGCTATCACAGGATGCCTCCTCTTGCTTTTCTAACTACCTAAGGAACAGGACCCAATAAGTCCATATTAATAATACCCTCTCCTCTAGCCTCCCTGTGAGGTCCAGGGTTTCCCAAGGCTCTATCCTTCTTGGACCACTACTGTTCAGTTTGTTCTTGAACTCTCTTCCCAAGGCCTGCTCTGGAAAACTTCTACTCTATGCAGATGATGCCATTCTCTTCAGCTGCCACCCGGACCTCACCCCCTCTCCAACAAGCCCTCCAAAATGTATTCTCTGAGGCTGAAACCTGGTTCTCTGCCCACAAACTTATACTTAACCACAAGAAAACTAAGGTCATGGTCTTCTCTCGCCACCAGAATGAACATAATGGTGCCCCACTGCAAATCTGCAACCACCATAACTCCTACCTTGACCAAATTAACTCCTTTAAATATCTCGGAGTCACACTTGTTTCTGCCCTTACTTTCCATGAACATATCCACCTACTTAACACTGCTATAAACACTAGAATTGGGCTCCTGTACTGCCATAGACGCTGTCTGTCCCATGACACGCTTCATCTTGTTATCTCATCCTCTGTCCTCTCTCTCTCTTGTGAACTATGGGATTACTATCTATGGAGCTGCTGATCAGACTGCCCTCCATAGAATTAAAGTGTCACTAAACAAAGCCTGTTGATTTGTCACAAGCTGTGACAAGTGCACCCATACTTGTGACCTCTACAGTCTGTCTAATTGACAGAATTTTGACAGCAGGTTAAAATATCAGACCTGCCTGCTCGCCAACATGACCTCAATCGGCCTTTCCCCTCCTGGGCTTCTAAATCTCCTTCAAACTTCCCCATCGTAAAGCTCCACTAGAAGTTCATTTAAAGCCTCCATGCTGGTTCCCCGCTGTAGAACCTTCCTTGGACAGTGAGCTTTCTATTATAGGGCCCTCTTTTGGTTAAACTCCATACTGGCTGCCACCTCAACTGAATCCAAACTTGGCCCATTCAAAACTCTCCTTAGAGAACACATCCTCTCCTCCAGCTCCTATGATTGCTTCTAACTTTTCTTCATGCTTAACTCGATCCCTCTTCTTTATTTCTACCCCCCCCATGTTTTACACCATACCAAACACCTTCTCCTGGTCACAGCTCTGTCTGGTGCTATTTACATAATTTCTATCTTGTTCTTATTTTTCTGATTATATAATTATGTTTAACTGATCTTGGATAGTTTTTGTCCTGTATAATTACTGTTTTGTTGCAAAAGTGGTAGCAGGGAGGAGGCTGGCAATTATAAGCCAGCCAGCCTGACATCAGTGGTGGGAAAGTTAATGGAATCACTGCTGAAGGAAAGGATTGTGGAATATCTGGAATCCAGTGGGTTACAAGACCCGAGGCAGCATGGTTTCACAGGGGAGATCATGTTAAATTAATCTGATAGAATTCTTTGACTGGGTGACAAAGGATTTAGGTTAGGGTGGATCAGCGGATGTGGCCTACCCAGATTTCAGTAAGGCTTTTGACACTGTTACACACAGGAGACTAGTAAGCGATCTGGGAAGCTTGGGAATGGGTCCAAAGGTGGTAAACTGGCTGATAAATTGGTTAGAGTGCATGCAACAGAGGGTGGAGGTAAAAAGAGTTCACTCTGAGGAAGGGAGGGTGACCAGCGGGGTGCTTCAGGGATCAGTGCTGGAACCATTTGGCTCAATGTCTTTATTAGTGACATTGCTGAGGAACGGGAAAGGAAGGTCTGCCTCTTTGTGGATGACACAAAAATATGCAACAGGGTGGACACTCGGTGGGGGGAGGGATGAGCAGAGATGTGAGAAAACTAGAGGTGTGGTCAAGGGTATAGCAGTGGGTTTCAGTGCAAAAAAGTGCAAAATAATGTACTTAGGACACAGAAACCCCAGGGATGGAGCACAAAATAGGTGGAGTGGTATTGACAACTACCAAGCAGGAAGGTGACCTTGGGGTAATAATATCTGATGACCTAAAGGTGGCTAGGCAGTGCGACAAAGCAGTCAGGAGGTGGGATGCTGGGGTGCATAGGGAGGGGTATCACCAGCAGAAAGAGGGAGGTGGTGTTGCCTCTGTATAGATCGCTGGTAAGACCCCACCTAGAGAACTGTGTACAAGTTCTGAGGACCACATCTCTGGAAAGGCATTGATTTATTTTTATTTATTTATTTGTTCACCGCGTAGGTGCACTGATCCAATGGACCATTTTCAGGTGCAACCCCGGCCATACAGAAGGCACATACAAAAGGAGAGTCATACATTACAATTTCAAAACATTACAATTTCAGTAACATAGGACAGGTACAATAGTGTACACATTTGAGTACAGTTACACATACAATAGCATTGAGGCACCTTTACATAGTGAATTGTTTCAATTAGGCAGCAATTGAGCAGATACAAGAAGCAACAGTCACAGGAGTAGAGTCACCCTGAGGGGCAAGTGCATTTTGCTGCTACCACTAAGGAGGCTTTATAGTTTGTCCGGAAGGACATGTGTGTATCAAGGGAATGGAAGGAGATGGGGAGATTATTCCATAGTTTGGGTGCTACAACGGAGAAAGCTCTACTTCACTGGATTGTTGAGATTCTGGGGACTTCCAGTGGGGGGACGTTAGAGCTTCTAAGGAGGCGGGGACATTGTCTTTTGTTTAGAAGGGAGGAATAAGGAGATAGATCACTGTCTCTGATGGCTTTATCCACTATACATCCTAGGGAGTAGTTCCAGCATGCCTGAAGGGGGAGCCATCTCAGTGACTGGTAAAGGAAGCAGTGGCGTGTGGAATAGGGAGCCATTAGGGCAACTCTGCAGATACTGTTGTAGGTTGAGGTAAGTCTGGTAAGTAGTTTAGAGGAGGTATGGGTGTAGATGGGGGCACAGTAGTTGAGGAGGGGGAGGAGGTTTCCTTGGGCTATGGCTAGTCTGGCTTCTGGAGTCAGGTGATGTTGAAGGTGGTAGCCCATTGCCAGTTTCTGGTTTACTCATTTAATAGTGGAGTCAATGTGTACCGAGTATGTCAGGGAGGGGTCCAGAGTAACACCCAGGTATTTGAAATTAGGCATGTTCTTGAGTGGTGTGCCATCTGGGGCTAGGATAGTTAGTGGAGATAAGTTGTTTGCTAGGTTTGTTAACTTTGGTTTAGATCCCAGGAGCATGGTTTTAGCTTTTTTGGTATTTACCAGCAGCCTGTTTCCAAGGAACCAGTTGTGTGCTGCTTGATAGTTGAGAGTTAGCTGGGAAGAGAGATTTACTAGGGATTTGGCACTATGAAATAAAACCAAGTCATCAGTGTACAGGATGGTTTTGCACAGAAGGCTTTCCTCAGGTAGGGGGTTTATAAACAGGGAGAAGAGGAGTGGGCCCAGGATGGATCCTTGGGGTACTCCGTTAGTTACAGCCTTTGCTATCGAGGTTGCACCATTCACTGTGACCATCTGGTGGCGATTTATGAGGTAATTGTTGAACCAGGCTGACATCCCCTCTGAACACCCAAGGCTCACTAACCTGTCGTGTAGTAGTTGATGGTCGACAAGATTGAAAGCCTTGATAAGGTTGATGAAGACAGCACCTGTGAGAGTCCCTGCATCCATGCTTTTAGTGATATGGTCAGTTTGATGGGCCAGGGCTGGTGCTGTATTATGGTGTTTTCTGAAACCATGCTGGTTATGGCAAAGGAGGATATATTTGTCTATGTGCACTGAAAGTTAGTAATGGACATTTTTTTCCAGCAGTTTACTCAGATGCGGTAAGATCGAGATAGGTCTGTAATTATCTACGGAAAGGGGATCTCCAGCTTTAAAAATAGGTACTACTTTAGTCAATTTCCATATGGATGGAACCGATGAAGTGATTAGAGCCAGGTTAAATATCATGGTTAGAGATTTAGTAATGTGTGGGGCTCTGAGCTTCAGAAAATGGGGGCAGAGCCTGTCGGTACCTATCTTGATTAGGAAGGCTCCCCAGCAGTTTTAGAGTATCTTTGTAAGAGCTGGCCTTGAAGGGAAAAAGACGGTGTGAAGAAACCTGACTTGGGTGTTCGTGCACCTGGGTGGGATTTAGGTGAAGCTGTGGAAGTGGGTAATTTGTTTAGATGGGCTGATAGGTCGGTAAATTTGTCATTCTGGGCATTTGCCACTTCAAAGGGATCAGTGAGAAGGCCTGCTATGGTTTGGAGATGAAGGGTAGTATGGTAAGGTTTCAGCGCCATCATGGAGTTTATTGCTGTGCAGAATCTACATGGATTACCGAGATTGTCAGATTGTAGTTTTGGTATTAGCTTGCCTTGCTGGTTTTAATTTGCCGCCTGTATATATTTTTCAGCCTTCTGTACTCATTCCAAGCTGGGTACAGCTTTATAGCCGGCCCACAGCCTGTCTCTATTCTTCATTAGAAAATGGGCTTCTTACTTGCTGGACTCTGATTGGTCAGTACCCTTAGCATGAGGGTACATTAACTTTCAGTAGATGACCAGCAAGTTAGAAGTGCCAGTCAGCTGACCACTGTACCTGCTGCATATCCTAGTGCCCAGCTGACCACTTCTGTCAACCTGGTGAGGCTAGTGAAGCTCAGATTCAAAAAAACTGAAAATATCTGATCAGCTGCCAATAAAGTTTGACCTAATAAGCATTTTAAAACGCCACAATGTACTTACTGAAGAAGAGCAGCCACCACAACAATCAAAACGAAGTCGTCCTGTCAAAACGAGCGCAAAAAAAACAGAAGTAAGTGGCCGCTTCGTTTCTGTCACAGATCAGCAGCTTGATAGCACAGAAAACGAAAGATAGGAAGACAATACAGTTAAAAATACTAAATGGGCTGTCTCTATTTTTGAACAGTGGCTAACTCATAACAAGCTAGCAGTCAAGTGGCAAACCATAACTTTTGAAGAATTAAATAATCTCCTCAGGCAATTCTATGCCGAGGTTCGAACAAGCAGCGGCACAGATTACTCCATAGCTGGGTATTGTGCCTTACCCGCGGGCATCAACCGCCACCTCGGCAGCACGGATGTCTGTTGGCCCGTCAGCATACTCACAAGCCCAGCTTTCAAGTCATCAAACAACATGCTGGCAGCAGTACTAAACCGTCTCAGAAAATCACAAAAAGACACCTCAGCCCACTATACTGCAATAACGACATCAGATCTAGAAAAACTAAAGAACAGAACAGCACTAAACCCCAAAACCGCACCTGGCTTAGTACGGAAAGTCTGGTTCGATATCCAGCTTCACATGGCCAGGTGCGGTCGGGAGGGGATCCGCAAACTAACTAGGGACAGCTTCACAGTCAAAGAGGATGACACTGGACATAAATATATCACCCCAACACATAACCAGGAAATGAAAAACCACAAAGATCCACAGGAGCTTAACAAAGAGAACATACGCGGCTACATTTCTGAGCAAAAAAATGACTCGCTCTGCCCTGTTAGCTCCTTCTTGAAATACCTTGAAAAACGTCCACTAAGTGCAGCAAGCTTCTATCTTCATCCGAAGAGGCTGCCACAAGAGATCCTGAACCAGCAACAACAGTACTGGTATTCCACAGAACTCATGGGGAAAAATTACTTGTACTCCCTTATGCCTCGACTCAGCAAAAAAGCACGTTTGTCCCAGCGTTACACTAACCACAGCATTCATGCAACCACGGTCCAGCTGTTATCGAGAGCGGGACTTACCAACAAGGAGATCGTAACAGTCACAGGATATCGATCAGAGCAAATCTTGGCAACATACTGGGCCCCTTCAACTACTGATCGAAAAATATGGAGCTCCATACTAGCAGGCAAGCAAAGTGAAAAAGAAAAACCGTCGAACCAGCCAGTACAGCAGAACACAGATGTCCAAAACCCCAGCAGCAGCAGCAACAGAAGCCTGCCACCTACTGATCTCACACAAACTGCAACCCTGAACATTTTCCAGCCTAGCAACTGTACTTTGAATTCATCAATAAATTTCATAACTTATCAGAAATAAATGCTAGCCTCACCATTTTCTTTTGGCCAAACCCACCATTAACATTTTAAAAAGACGTGTTTCCTAAGCGTTTCAGTTTATTTTAAAGTATCCCAGAAAGGGACTATTTTTTTCCAGTTTTTAAATCTAACAGCTAACAATGTTAAAAATAAAAACTATTTATTCTTGACACAAAAACTACGATTCTGTCTATTTATTTTTCAACAGTTACCCCATTTTCTAAGCGCAATAATGCCTCCAGGGTGGGCGGTATGGGCAATACAGGACCGGCCAGGGGCTATAAGGCCCTCCGCCTGTGGCGTTGGGCCTCATGACGCCCCAGCCAGTCTGGTATTGCCCAATACTGCCCACCCTGTCGGGCATTATTGCTTGCTTAGTGAGAGTATGCTTTTGGTGATCCATCGAGTGTAGCTACCACACACTCTGCGCGTTGTCAAGGGAAAGTACTTGTCCTGTATTTTTGCAAGGGCACTGGTGAGGTAGCCTACTGCTGACTCAATGTTGGAGAGGGAGTAAAGTGTATGACATTTTACTGCTCTGACATCAGTGACTAGGCGGGTGTAATCATAGCGTGCAAAATCTCTAGAAGTGAGATATCTGGGGAAGGGGTGGAATTTTGAAGAACAGATAATGCAGGTAGGGGTATGGTCACTGACAGCATCAGACAGTGTGCCTGCATGGAGTATCCTATCCTCAGGGTTTGAGAAAGTGTAATCATTTGCATAAGATTATGGTGCTTTAGGAGATCATTATACTCAGGTTGCTTAGAGCTTAACCAATTTAAGTTGACATCACCTAGGACAATGCTTTCCCAGAATGGATGCGATCTAGAGAAGGACAACTAAAATGGTGCAGGGTCTGCATCAAAATCCCTATGAAGACAGACTGAAGGACTTCAATATATATACCCTGGGAAAGAGGGGGGAGAAGGGGGAGATGATAGAGACCTTTAAATACCTCAAGAGGGGAAATAAAGTACAAGAGGAAGGAAGTCTTTTTTTAGAGAAACGTGCTCAAGAACAAGGGCACATGAAGCCGGAGGGCGGTAGATTCAGGAGAGAGATGTGAGGAAGTACTTGTTCACAGAAACAAAGGTTGATTCCTGGAACAGCCTTCCAGTAGAGGTGGTGGGGGCAAAAACAGTGGTGGGGTTCAAGATTACATGGGATATGCACAAGGGAATCATAGTGGAAAGGAAGAGGGGGAGGGAGAAATAGCTGTAGATAAGCAGGGTCTGCAATGATAATGTAGGTAGGGAAAAATGGGTGGACTGGGTGGGCCAAGTGGGCCTTGTCTGCCATCAAATTCTATGTTTATATATTTCTAGGAAGATGGAGAGAGATCTGCAAAGGATAGAGAGGTAGTCTAAAGTTTGGCAGTTGAAAAAAAAGCATGACAAAATACTGGATGGGAGGGGTTAAACTGAGCACTATGGCAGAGGAAAGGGATCTGGGAGTAATCATTAGTGACTCCCTCGAATAATCAAGCCAGTGTAACAAGGCCTGTAGTAAGGCTACCAGGATGCTGGGGTGTATCAGAAAGGGCAATGACAGCAGGAAACGGGAGATATTACTACCAGTATAGGAGTCACTACTGAGGCTGCACCTGGAATACTGTGCTCATTTCTGGAGTTATCACATCAGGAGGGACAGGGACAGGCTGGAGATGCTGCAACGCAGGGTGACCGAGATGATTCAGGGCCAACAGGGCAAATCTTGTGAAGATTACCTTAAGGCAATGAATAGGTAGAGAAACAGAACGGGCCACCGACTCAAGACGCCGAGTGCAAGCAGTAACTTGTAACAGCAAACAAACAAAAAAACAAACACTCAAGTTGCACAGCTCAATATGATTACTGCTGCATAAATTACTTCAATTCAATTCAATTTTATTTTATGATTATTTATTTTACTGATTAAGCCTGGGGGTGGGAGGGTGGGATGGATGATGGGGTTTCTAGAGAACAAGGGATGGGAGGTTCTCGGCACCCAACTAGGATCTAGGTTCGAGCAGACTCGATGACCGTAAGGCCTAATCTGCTGGCAAATAGTATGTTAGTATGTTAGTATGTTAAGTGTTCAAGACACAAGTGAGAACATTGATGTTTTGTGCCATAGCGCTTTTCAAAGTGTTCACTTTGGAAAAGTACTCGGCACATGAAAATATCGATGTTCTCATATTAATACTATCGTCTTTTGTGTGCATGTTTTTTTTTGTTTGTGCACTGAACAGGTACTCGCTGGAGACCAGATGAAAAAGAGGATATGATAAAGTCCTTCAAGTTTCCGAAGGGAATAAACAAGGTGAACTGCGGGGACCTATTTAGCAGAACTACAGAGTCAAGAACCCGAAGTAACGAGTGGAAACTGGTGGGGGAAGTTTTAAGAGGGCTATGAGGAAGTTCCATTTTATGGAAAGGGTGGCTGAGCTGTGGAACAGTCTGACGGTGGAGGTGGTGGGTGCCAAGACTGTGACTGGTTTCAAGCATGGCTGGGACAGAGTGAGGGGTCTGACAGTTGCTTAGGTTTGTAGCAGTAGGGAGGGGAGCCAAGGGGTGGACTGGAAGGGATAAAACTTTGTATGGACAATAGGTCCCATCCCATTGCAGATAAGGAACTCCTGGCAGATTAGATGGACCTTTGGGCCCACATATTCAAAGGAGATGCTTAAGCCCAAAATGAAGATACATGTACATCAGAAAATGTCTTGAGCCTTGATATTGAAGGAAATGTGCCACCTATGTTGGAATCTTGCAGCTCACACAGAAATAATATCTGTGATGCAAAAAAGCGGTGGGCACCTAAATATGCTGTGCAAGTGTATACTCAGCCAAAATGTGTGGTGCATGTGTCACACATCACAAAAATGTTCCGCTCAAAGTTAGGTATGAAAGGGGATGATCTAAATTGGCCAGCTACCCACAGACAGGCTGCAGAACTGCAGACAGGGGATCCTGAGACAGCCCTGGGAGGTGCACCAGGATTTGCTCCAGGCATCCACACACAGCAGTCATGCCAGGATGGTAGTACCCGGGCACCTGCCAGGTTCCTCTGGGTGACATCACTGGCACCGCCTAGTCAGCCACCCCCTAACCACACCCAGGTCGGGGACGCCCAGCTGCCACAGGCTAGTCAGGTGCCCCTCTAGTACACCAGTGGAACAGACAGCTACAATGTGGCACATGTACCAGGTGCCATGGCTTGCACCCATGTGGCCATCAGAGTGCCACCAGGTGGAGGCATGCACCCATGGTGGCATCTGGGACAATGGTGATCAGGATACATGGCGGTAATGGTGGCAGCATGTCATGGGTCAGGGACTGCCCAGATGCACACACCCATGGTGGAACACCATAGGTGCACACAGCAGGCCCATGCCAGACCCACACCACCAGGAACCACATACATGTCACCGATGCCATCCCTGCAGTGTGACAAGGCCACAGGGGCCCTTGGTTCAGGTCACTATTGTGTACTGGTGGTGGACAGTGCACAACTGTGGGCAGAGTGGGGCACGGGTGGCACCACCTGTGGCCTGCAGGTGGCAGAGGCATGCCCTAAGAACACCAGACCTTTTCAGTGTTGTGTGTGCGGCCACCTAGGGCATGGACATGGCCATGGGTTGTAGCACTGCAAATCTCTCAACTGTCGCACAGTACAAGGCATGGCACTCATGTTATCTCCCAGATACCTCTGACCCACATAGAGCGGGTGACATTACACACAGACCACTGAGGCTGTTATGCAGGATTGTATTATACTCTGAGATGCTAGGTTATCAGCACACATTAGCAACATTAGTGCACTTAATTCCACTGTCTTCCAAGCTTGCAGTGTCATGTCTGATGATGTGTCACACATTCTGACCATTTGTCACACATCTTGGCACATATTTGGGTTCTCAAAGGTTGGGGGATATGTAGCACTGTACTGAGGCCAATGCAGTCCATCCACACACAACCATGCATTTTCACCTGCCTGCTAGGTTACAGTACATCATGATCACCTCTGTGGAGTGGTGGTGCTGTCCTACGATGCTGGAACTGTGCATGCCAATGGTATGCAAATGGGCTGAATACATTCCAGTAATGAGATGCAAATGTGCTGTTTGGGCGCTGACTGTGCAATGAGGCCATTTGCATATCCTGGCTGAATATTGCAAATCTGCGGGCCACGCAAGTGTTTTTACATTGCACAGTTCTGTATGCTCCACACTGGTCTCTGGTCACCTGCCGCACCACACATCTCCCATTGTGCGATCGTGGATGTTCAGGATATTCAGCCACACATGAGCGATTGCCTGTTACAGCGCATCTTCTGAATATACCAGTTTTTTGTGCTGGTGCAGTTGAGATGCATGGAACATGCACTTGCGTGATACAGCCTGAAGCTTTTGAATATGGGACCCTTGGTCTTTTTCTGCCAGGTCGTCACTGTCTATGTTTCTTTGTTGCTTTCTCCTTCTGCTTCCCTAAACTGCGCCCCCCCCCAGTGCCTTCTCCCCTACTAGCTGTACTCAGCAACACCCTGATTAACCTACACAGCTTTAGCCTCCATCAGCACATTTTAGGGCTGTGTGGGCAGAGCCCTGCAGTCTTCTTGGGAGGACTAGTAGAAAAGGAGCTTGCAAACTCACAACCTCATGAGGTGACAAAAGTTCCTCCGCCTCTGTGCACCATGGATCAGTCCACCCTCTCATTACTTTTTTTTTCAAACTGTTTCGGTGTCAGCTGGTCCATTATATTTTTGAACTCCCTTCCCCCAACCCCAGAAACATAACAGTGACACTAGGGGTGCCCAATCCCCCAATGTCGATCGGCATCTCCGTCCTGTTTTTTTTTTTTTCTCGTTCCATCCCCTCCACTACCGCGTATGCATGGTCATTTGTTATAGCTATATACAAATATATATATTTTTTCACTCTCCTCCCCCTCGCGACCCTCCCTCTCAGTGCCCCCCTCAAACCCATAACAGGGACACTGGGGGTGCCCAATCCCCCAGTGTCGATCGGCATCTCTGTCCTGGTTTTTTTTTCTCATCCTATCCCCCTTCGCTACCATGCATGCGCAGTCATTTGTTATAGCTATATACAAATATATTTTTTTTTCACTCTCCTCCCCCACTCAACCCTCCCTCTCAGTGCCCTCCCAACACATAACAGTGACAGTGGGGGTTCCCAATCCCCCAGTGTCGACTGATGTCTTCGTCCTGTTTTTATTTCTTCTTTAACCTGTAAAAAAAAAACAAAAAAACACCAATGTCTTTTGTGCTATTACAGTCCCCCCACTGACCCACCCACTCAGCACCCTTCACCCTGCACCCCCTCAAACCCTTACTTACCCATCGGGGGTCCAACACCATAATCCTCTCTGGACCCACAGACACGTCTTCACTGTAATCAAAGCTGGACAGCGAACTGAAGAAACAGGTATGGTTGCCATTCAATGTATTTCAATGCGGACTGAACTTACAGGCATAACTTGTTTATCTTTGTGCTGTACCTCTGTTTACCTAAGGTGGCTTTGTGTTGGAGATGGTGAACTGGCCCTTCACCAAGGGGAGAGTAAGCTATATAGCTGGAATCATAGTGGATGTATGCTAACCACTCCAGCCCCCTCCCAGGTTGCTGCCGGACCCAGTTCATATTGTAGCTACTAAACTCGAGCCCGGAGCCTTTACAGCTCAGTCTGAGGGTCTCTCCAGGCTTTTTCACCCCCCCTGCCCCCCTTCCCCCCACTGGACTCGGTCAGTACCACATCAGAATGGACACCTGGAAGAAAAAAATAAATAAATGCTACTTGTTGCCTGAATTACACTGTATATTATAGTTTTAATAAACTGTACTTGTAATACAATTTAAAATAAATCATGTGGAACATATGTAATTAAAATGTATAAAACTAAAATAGTTATCTCATCACTAAGGGAACTTGATTTTTTGACAAAATCTCACTCCTACAAAATGTCATGCACAAATCCAGCACTGATCTCCAGTAGTGGGGCAGCAGAGTCTATTTAAACCTGAAATTAAGTCCCATCATTTGCTTTAGTGGTTGGTATCTCGAGTCCAACCACTGCGGTGCCACACCCTATAAATACAAACAGATCTGTAAAACTTTGCTGCATTGTGATTCAGCTTGCAGTGTTACATAAGGATTCGGGACTTTCTCAGTTTAAATATAACACTTTCTGTGTGTGTATGTGTGTGCGTGTGTGTGTGTGTGTGCGTGTGTGTGTGTGGTGTTTTTGATTAGAACAAGATCTTTCAGCTGTGACTATTGATAAGATCATTTTTTGGCAATTCAACGGTTTTCAGGGGGAACAATCACATTTGAATTTCCTGCAGGAAACTGCACTTATCAGGCTCATGGTCTCATTTTCTTGGGAGTCCTTGACAAGTATTTTTAATTGGCACTTACACTTATAAGTGATATTATCATGCATCATGTATATATATGTATGTTTACTTTGGGGCTCTTTTTCAACTTGCAGTTATACCTAATTTCGGGATTTTGTCTCTCATTATCTGTTCTTTAATACACCAGGACACTTGGGAATGCAAGTTGTAACCTCATCTTGCATGTATTAGAGAGAATGCTAGCCCAAGGTTTTTTTATCACTGGAATGCTTTCTTAGCATACTGAGACATTTTAAAATTTATGTGAGAAGAATTCTCTGGTTGTTGAGAATTCTTGATAACCTTTGCCCTTCTGAGGCTCCTCAGTTAAAAGCAGACTGGTATTAATTAGCTTCTCTGACGTAATCTTCTGTTATGTTTTAAATGTATATGTTAAACCTATGAGAATTATTTCTGTTTTTTCAACATAATCTGGTGTTAATAGTATGGGATTTTCAAAATAACTGCCATAAAGCTTCTGAAGAAGGACCGGGTAGGTTCGAAAGCTAGAGCACTTTGTTCTTTTCTGTAACATCCATGTTGGTCCAATAAAAGGTACCAAATCATTTGTTTCTGGATCTGTTCTTAAAAGGACCAATACAGCACCTACAACATTTTTTTTGCTGCAGGAAATGAATAACACCTTTGTAAATTTGGGTTACTGTTCATTGCAACAAATAAGTGAAGCACATAATTGTTTTTGCCGTTCACAAAAAAAAAAAAAGGGAACACCACATGGCAATGGTAATTTATAACTCCAGAAGCTGCCTATATAAGTAAATTACTGTATGTATTAGAACAATAATTAGGTATTGGAACATTGATAAGAATAACACCTGTATCCCGATTGGCTGACAAGGAACCAGCCCATCACTGAGGGAGAGTAAGCTATATAGCTGGAAACATAATGGATATATGCTACCCACTCCAGACCCTTCCCGGGTTGCTGCTGGACCCAGTTCATATCGTAGCTACCAAACTCGAACCCGGAGCCTTTACAGCTCAGTCTGTGGGTCTTTCTGGGCTTTTTCACACCCCCACCAGACTTGGTCAGTACCACATCAGAACGGACACCTGGAAGAAAAAAAAAATAAATTAATGCTACTTGTTGCCTGGATTACACTGTATATTATAGTTTTAATAAACTGTTTGTGTAATACAATTTAAAAATAACAAATCATGTGGAACACATGTAATTAAAATATATAAAACAAAAATAATTCTCTCATCACTAAGGGAAAAAATCAGGCACAAATCCAGCACCGATTTCAAGTAATGGGACAGCAGAGTCTATTTAAACCTGAACCAAAATCCCATCATTTGCATCAGTGGTTGGTATCTCGTGTTTAACTACTGTGGTGTCACACCTCATAAATACAAATGGATCGGTAAAACATTACTGCATTGTGATTCAGCGTGCACTGTTACATATGGCTTCAGGACTTCCTCAGTTTAAATATAAAACTTTTCTCTGTGTGTGTGTGTGTGTGTGTGTGTGTGTGTGTGTGTTTAGAACAAGATATTTCAGCTGTGACTATTGATAAGATCGTCTTTTGTCAATTCAACAGTTTTCAGGGGAACAATCACGTTTGAATTTCCTGCCGGAAATTAATGACACCACTATAAATTTAAGGGTTACTTTTCACTGCAACAAATAAGTGAAGCACAGAATTTGTTTTCCTTTCACAAAAAAAAAAAAAAGAACTCCACATGGTAATGGTAATTTCTAGTTCCAGAAGCTGCCTATCTAAGTACATTACGTATCAGAACTGTGATTAGGTATTGGAACATTGATAATAATGACCCCTGTATCCTGATTGGCTGACAATAAGTTTAATTGCCTGATCGCAAGTTTAAGTCCGTGTTTATAAAGTCACAAAATGCTCACCAGAAGCCAAGTCACATTGCAATTTATTACTCAACTCATTTCTAAATGCTAATAACACAAATATAGCATTGTCTGTATTCACTAAAAACATGACATCATTCATGTCTTAATTTAAAGCTTCATTAGGTCTATCCTCAGGATTCTCAGCTCCTGCTCTGTTACCCTACAGCAGTGTTCACCTTGCCAGGGTATGTTTCCATGCCATTATCTTCACATCATGTGTGGAACCAGCATACCACAGCACTAAATTATTACCTTTCAAATGGTCATTTACAAATAAAACAGAAGAAAATATGAAATGTGTCTTTTTATTATTTGCAATTCCACCTTTCATAATGTGATAGAAATATGATCCATCCATGTGTGTGATAGCATACTTACTTCATTTATAACTGCAGTGCAGAAGCTAACCTAATACAGTTTTGACTCACATTGAAGACTGACAATCTGATAACTATCCACTGATATTACACATGTGTAACCCCCTTGTTCCCAGGGGTTACTAGTACCCCAGTTAGAACCAGTGGCAGGCAGGGAAAGGCAGCTAGTGAAATGCCAGTTAAATGGATTTCACAGTGTCATGCTCTGTTTTTCAGTCTCAGCTGAGCTGGAGTGATGATGTAATCTTGGAACTGTTGCAGCAGCATAAGCCATACTTAGCTAGCTGCAAGGGAGATAGCTTTAGAATGTTGAGGTTAGAGTGGGTCAGTCTGTGAGTGGAGTTCCAGGAGGAGGCTGCAGCTGCTGGGCAGCTCCTCATTTGTAGCTCTGACAGAGAGCTACCACTGTGTTTTGGGTAGTTTGTTTTCACCCTAGAAGAAGAACATAGAAGATAGTGACTGAAGTGGTGGAGACCTTTCCAAGTGGGTTTTCCTTTGTCCCATCTTGGGGGGATGGGGGTGATCTTCAGGGTTCAGGGGCAATCCCCTCACCCAGTCTGTCTAGTGAAGCTGCCTGTGACAACTTCAGAAACTGTGAGTACTTTTGTGTTCAGCCCAGGAGGGGCCACTGCACACCTTTGGTGAATGTTCTCTGACAAAAAGGGACCCTGTCACCTAGACTGTGTCTGTTTTTAAAAGTGTCTGCCTATGTAGGAGTCTAGAGAGACAGAGACTGTCCAAGTACAGAACTTTTAGTCATGTAGTATGTTAAGTGTGAAAAACATTTCAAGATAGCATCTACAAGTTTTCTGTGAGGGTGTTATTAACCAGATGAATAGCTGAGTATAAACTTGGAAGCAAAAGGTGGGAGCCCCCCATCTGGAGTAACCAGTTTACCTCTCCGGGTTCAGTTTGGGCACCAGTACAATTTTCAGTCAGTGCATTTGGCCAGTGCCTGATGGAAATAGTTACCCAGACATGGGTTCTGGATTCTTTGTTTTCAGTTCACCTCAGTGTAGTGGGTGCTGGAAGATTTTGAGCCTGTATGTGCTCTTTGGTGGTCGTGTGTGCCACCAGTATTCCTCATGAAATATGGGAAAGTGTCCTAGTACTGACCGTGTGTGCCTAGTCGATGGGAAAGTGTCCTAGTACTGGCTGTGTGTGCCTAGTCAATGGGAAAGTGTCCTAGTACTGGCCGTGTGTGCCTAGTCGAAGGAAAAGTGTCCTAGTACTGGCCGTGTCTGCCTAGTCAAGAGGAAATGTACCAGTAACTGGCCGTGTGTGCCAATCTCCATTTCAGAACCTGAGAGTTTGCTGTTTTGTGTCCTTACTATATGCTAAATGGGAATGTAAGAAATTTCTGTACTCTGGATAATCTGCAATACCAGTATGAGTAACCCTGTGAAGGGTCCATCTTCACTTTGTGATTATTCTCTGTGTATGTGAATAAAAGCCACACTCTAGAATCCCAACCTGGTTTGGACAGTACTGTTATTATTTCCACTGTGTCTGGATTTACTTGGCTGCCCCTGCCCAGAAGTACAAACCTAGCACAATTATGAGCAAACGTTTTCTCCCAGGGACCTGGGTTGCTGGCTATGGTAAATGGTCCCACCAGGTGTGTGCCAGGTAGTTGCCACACTTGGGTTGCCCATCTGTGACAGCAGGCTCAGAGAGATGTGTAAGATAAACTGTGTTCTGTAAACCCCCACCCCTCTCTTTTGCCCCTAGATGCTATGTGGTGAGAGGAGCAGCCCTGCTAGTTAAACAAGGGGGGCCGGTGGGGGGAGGGGTTACACATGTAATACTCTCAGTCTGCAGGCAGTAAATTAATAAACTGGGTGGGAACTAGTAGTGAGTTCACATTGCCTAACTGAATCAGCTTTAGAGACATGATACAATTCATTTATGTCTGGATGCTCTCAAACTCAACAGTTTCTTTGTGTTTTGCATTTACTTATATATATTAATTACTTGCATTAATCATCCTTTTGCTTTACTGTCTCATCTTCATGTTATGTAATGATGGTATAGCTGGTGAAGACCTCCAGATCTACATCTCGACCCCTCCAGCATATAGGACAGCATAGACAAACAGAAGAAACTACTGTAAATGCTTTGCATTTAAACAGACCCTGGTGTAGGTAAATGTGCTTAGCTGCCAGCAGTAAACAGTCAACCGCTTTTTTGAGTAACTGTAAACATACAGCATGTTAGGAGGGCAACAAGTTTGCTAAGGACATTCTCTGGTACTTCTACACCCCATGTCCAACATATAATTTTTTGCTAAATGCATGATGGTCTTCTAAACATTTAAAATCAAACAATTAAATCACAGTTTCCCTTACTTGTTTTATACATAGATACATAGACAGTGTCGGCAGATAAGGGCCTATGGCCCACCTAGTCTGCCCATTTGAGTATATATCACATGGTCTAACATATTGCACCAAGCTGGAAAATTCAGTAGGTGTCCAACAATTTTTATAAGTAACAACATCCATTACTTTATGGTAACAGCATCAGTGTTAAGAAAAACATAAAATAAAATACTGTAAGGACACAGTATTTGCCATGATGTTTATGTTTTCCACAAATATAACAATACAGTGCCAATTATCCATTCTATGCTCCCTACATGTGCTAACATTTAGAAAAATGTGGGACCATTTAGTATGTTTCTTTTTTTCTTTTTTTTTTTTAAACTTAATTTTTATTCAGTTTTCTCAGGGAACTGATATATATTTGCATTATTAGCCACAGACAATACAAGTACTTCATTTCCAAAAGGACAATAATATCCAAAATAAATAAAAGTATAATGCTCAGTACAATTATCATTTAGTATGTTTCTATACAGAAAACAGAATCACTCCTATACCATCTACAATTGTTTATAGTGTATAGTTAAGCAATATACCACGACAGGGTGTGGGTGATGGCAGGATTTACCCACGCCTGATGTGGTGGTTTGCTCACTTGGGCAAAACACCAGATGTGGGTAAATCCTGCCAACACCCACAACCTGTCAGGATATATTGTGATTATACAATGTAGGAGAGAGAAGTTTTAATTTTTTTTTTTGAGTTTCCCCGTGTTCCATTTATCGGGAGAAAACAAAATGGTGGCCGGCAGCTTTGAAGTTTGGTAGATGACTGGCTGGCACTTCTACCATGGGGTGATGACAGGATTTACACATTGTAAACCATGCCAGTCAGCCAATCACAAGTCAGTATTTTTAGCCCATTGTATAACAGAGTATTGTTCTGTTTAGAAATCCATCCTTTTCAAAATGTTGTTGTACCACAGTTCAAAGGTCATGGAATGTGATTGTATCCTTCTGTGATACAACAGTATTCTAGAACCTCTAGAGACAGCACAAGTCAATTTCATTGTGAAAGAGAAAAAAACCCACAATGCACACATTTTACATAATATTATACACTATACAAAATACAGGATGAGCAACTTTATTCATAATCAGTGTGTTCTGCCACATCTAGGTTCTGATTCCCACGGACCTCTGGAGCTTTGTTTTGAGGTCAGAGGGAATCAGAACCCCTCTGTGGCAGCACACTCTGGTTGTGTATAGTTGCCCATCCAGTCATTCTCTATCTTATATGTAAATTATGGTATTAAACTTAGCAAATTAAAAAAATATTGGAGTTGACATGCTGTTTTAGGATATATCTGCTTTTGCAAGTGACAGGATCAGAGCTGGTTGGCTCAGGAGAACAAAATTAAATAAAAACTCACCAAAAAGTAAGCTATACCAGAAGGCCAAACAGACAATTCAAAAATATATATAGAATGACTAAGACTTAAATATAAAAGAAACAAGACTGCAGCAAGACATCAAGATGTGAACGTAGGTCTTCCTGAAAGATGTAAACGGGTACTGCTTTGGGAGGCATTTCCTCACTGACATCCTATTTATATACATAACTGAAGATACCACAAAAGGGTATATCATTAATCTAAAATGATTTCTTACAGTTAAGAATGTACATGTGCCAGTAAAAAGCCTCGGCAATTGTTTTAAGTGGATCAGATTCTGAATTACTAGGGAATATCCTTACAGAACACTGGAAATAAGACATGTTATTTTAATTTTTTATTTTGAGATGTTTGCATAATGAAACTCTTTATTTCAAAAAATAAGGGCAACATTGTCTCTATATTGAGCTGTCATAGTACATTCTGAGGCAGACAGTGTTATGCCATTTTAATATCAACACAAGTGTCCTATTAAAACAGGTACAATTAACTCTTTGGATAGATCAATTTATCTTGTTACAATACATTTATTGATACAAAAGGTGTGAAAATAAATTTGTCAAAATAAACATGTTATTTTGGGCAAAATGAACAAAACAAATGTGACAGATAGAGTAGGCAGATAGATAGATAATATCTCCTGGCATAAACTAGACAAATTGATGGTCAGTGTAGTGCACATAACTCCTGGAATAAAAAATGAGGGTTTTACTGAACATATATATGGGATATACAATGGAGAGCTGTCAGATAAATGATTTATCTACACAAGTGCTGTTTGACCTGGGGTAACCTCACAAGTGGCGTATGCCACGAGTGAGGTGTCCGAGGTCAAACAGCACAAGTGTAGATAAATCATTTATCTGACAGCTCTCCATTGTATATTTCATTTATGCAATAGAGATGGTTTCTGTCAGTGCAGGGACATTTGCTTTTGATTGCTTATCTTTTCTTGCATATGTTTGTCAAAAAAGTGAACAAAAAATAGCATTTTCTGCTCTTTTTTGCTAATTATAAAAACATCTATAAGGTATCTATAAATGAAATACCACTCATTTTGTAGATAATTTTGTGCTAAACAACTTTCATGCTCACAGTAGCATGCTATCTTTTTTGTTTTAAAGTTATTCACATTTAAATATGGGTAGTACTGCTACTGAGGCCGAACATTCTAAATGAGTTCCGGAGTGACTGTGACATAGCTACTATATGGATACATTTTATTTATTCAACGGCTGTGAAGATAAATGGATTTATTCAACAGCTTCTGAGTTCACGCCTATTGCATAAATAGAGAATAATGGATGGGGAAGGGTTTGATATGAGAATTTAATGCACACCCGAATTGTGGGATGCTACATAAACCCCGAGGGCAAAGCCCTCGGGGTTTATCAAAGCATCCCACAATGAGGGTATGCATTAAATTCTCATATGAAACACCTTCCCCATCTTTTATTTTTTATAATAATGGGCCAACAATTTTTCTCCAGCAGTTTGTGAGACTGTTTGGCCCGCACAAACTAGGAACGTTGGCCAATGAGGCAGCAGCATAGTTTGACTGGCATGGCTCATGAATGTCCTAACAACCAGCCAGTTGTTATGGGAAATATCAACCTAGTCAGTACATTGAGAGAAATTGCTGACCAGTTATTATGATAGAAATATCACACAACTATGGTTTGGGTAATGCCCTGATATTAGAGGGTTTCAGTACTATTGGTACTGACAGGTAAAATAAACAACAAAATGTCCGGAAGGTAACATATTTTTAGACATAGTGAAGGAATGTAACCTTAAGCAGATTATCAGAGAACCTAGCAAAGAAAACAACATCTTGTGTTTGGCACTATGTAGCAGTATAGAGACACATGCTTATGAACATATAGAACCACTTGAATCAAGTGATAATTTAGCTGTATCAAGATAGCAAGATTTTATAACCAAACTAAAGGGGAAAAAATGATTTATTATAACTTCAAAGGGGGGAACTACAACAAGATGTGAAAGGACATGAAGGAATGGGACTGGTTTAAAGATATGGAACATCTGGGTGGTACTGATTGTTGGGAATTATTCAGGAATAAAAATACAATGTTACAGGATAAACATGCCCCCCCATTACCCTTGCACAACAAGATAGGAAAAGCCCCACCCCCCCAATAATTCATATAAGAATAGCCTGTCAGTCGGGAAGAAACTGGCCTATAAGACATTAAAAAATTAGCCATGTAGGGAAACTTGTAAAAATGTTATAAGAGGCTAAACGATCTGAAGCCGGCTACATGAGCAGCAAAGAGACACTATGAAACTAAATTAGTAACAGATGAGCAAAACAATGTGACATTCTTTGGGTACATCAATTCTTAGAAGAAGGGTAAATCAGTCGTAGAACTGCTTATGATAGATGCTAAAATTGTGAAAATTGAATTGGAAGTTGTAGAGGCACTAAATATTTTTTGTACAGTTGTTCAGGATAAAACAGCAGCAGATTAAGGGGATTGTGACTGAAGAGACTATTTTAATCACCCCAGCACAAGTAGTAACCAAATTGTGTAAATTTATTCTAATAAATAAGCAGGGCCAGAGTGTATCTTAGCCTACATTTAAAGGAACTGACAGAACATCTTTCTAAACCTACAGCACATATGCAGATATAGTCCACAAATCTCTCAACACTGGAGATGTCCTGGTTGACTGGAGGAGGGCTAAAGTGGTATCAGTCTTTAACAAGGGCAGCACCCCCACCAAAAAAAAAACTACAGACCTATTAATATAATGTTAGTGGTAGGTAAAATAATGCAAGCTATCCTTAAGGATATTATAAATTCACACTGCAGGAAATCAGGTATCTCAGATGAACTGCATCATGGCTTTAAGAAAGGAACATTTTGTAATACAAATCTCATTAGTTTCTACAAGCCAATCAGTAGGGCCTTGGATAAGGGACGTGTGTAGAAATATGTTTTCTAGACATCAGCAAGGCCTTTGATGTTGTACCTCATGGGTGCCTTTATGGATAAAATAAGGGGCCTATAGCCAGGTATAAACCCATGGTTGGTAAACTGGGTGGGCAACTGGCTTACACAGAGGACACAGAAAGTTAGGTGAATGTGTACACTTCAAATGAAGGATCTGTGACTGGCGGTATGCCACAGAGCTTGGTATTGAGGCTGGTTTTATTTGCGCTGCACATCTCTGACCTTGGACCTAGAAACATAGGAGTTGTCGGCAGATAAGGACCATTTGGCCCACTTAGTCTGCCCTAAATTTCCTATCTATATTGCCACTGGAGACTATACTTTACAATGGTAAGGTATTCCATTGAAGGAGTGACAGAATTCACCCCCTGCGGTGGGGTGTGCAGTGGGTGAAGCCCCCCACAAACAGCCGGCAACTGTCCTGTTGTATTGGGCACCACGGGAGTTGGGCAGCACAACTGCCGGGTATGATGATCACCATCAGCATTGAACTGTCACTGTAATGGCCGTCTGTGACTTTTTTTAAGGCACCAAGGTGGTGGAACCCACTGGTTAGATTGTCTGTCATGTATAATATTGTAGCTCTTTACAGCTCTTGGGTCAGTGCTGAAGGTTTGCTTGTTGGACATTCCCCCTTGGAAACTCCCTTATTTGTCCCCCATCTGTCTTCTACACCCTTATATTGTCCACCCTGACTCACTTTTCACTGACCAGTTCCCTCAGCCTATTCAAGTCAGCCCTTCTAAAATCAAGGGCTTCAGCTCTTGATTTGGATTTTCCAGACCCATGGACCAATTCTAACCAAACGGACCTATGTTCGCTGTTCTCCAGTGACTCCCCTACTCTCACAGCTCATATCTCTTGAACAGGTGTCCAGCAATGCCTAACTTCTGGTACTCCTGGCTACTGGAACATCACAATCGATGCCTGGCTATGTTGAAAATTTGGTGTAAAAATATTAAAACACAATAAAGTTATGAACCTACATTGAATTTTGCAAATGCATGCTTGTAACTTTGGTAATTTTCAATATTTTTAACTGAAATTTATAATATAGTCATATCTTTACAGCACCTCATGAATGTGATGACTGTCATTTTTCAAATCCTGGTCAATTTGTTTTACATCCTGAAAGGTGATTTCTCGGTCCCTGCACGAAATCACCATTTGGACAGGAGTTGAAAATTTTCTCTGACCTTATTCATGAGGAGGGGTCATGAGAAGGCTATGTTTTAAATTTGGTGTAAAAATATTTTAAAAAAGTTATGAGGCTATGTTGCATTTTGTAAATGCAGGCTCATAACTTTGGTACTATTCAATATTTTTACACCAAATTTTCAACATAGCCATTTATTTACATCACCTCATGAATGTGACAGCTGTCATTTTTCAACTCCTGCCCAAAATGTGTTTCTGCATCCTGAAAGTTGTATAACCCCTGTGCCAGAATGGGGTTACCAACACGATACCCCCCTGTAAGAGCATCAGAAGTCTTATATGCATACATACTGAAACGCAGCTCAGGTGTGTCTTGGCGTTCTGTTTTTCAATGCACCAAACAGCGCAAGTGGAGAAAGGAGTCAGTGGCTGGAGAACATTCGAGGAGGTGGAGCACCTGCTGCATGAGCCCACAGGGAGGCCTACAGTCGGGGCCAGAGGCCGGGGCCGCATTGGAGGTGCCCCGGTCCCAAAAAAGTGAAGAGGATCCCCCCAGAGTCTGGTATGACTTCCCGTCTGCCGATCTCCCGACAATGTACCTCCTGACTGCAAGTTCCCGTAAAGTAATTTCCTGCTCGGTATCAATTGCTGACAGATCTATTCCCGACCAACAAAACTCCAGTAGCAGTAAATCACTTGCAGGCTGCACATAAATGTACAGGACCAGATTTGAAAGATAAACATTGAAAACCCTTGCAGGCACCCTGTAAATGTACAGGATTTCAAAACCTTGGTACGTTTTTGGCGACACAAACATCACTTGCTGGACCAGTGCTGAAAACCCTTGCTATGGTTCGATGTATAAAAGCTAACTTTAAAAAAGTTTACAAAAATGAAATGGATCAAAAGCCTCAAGGGCATAAAAGGTTTACTACCTTTTACATCAGATAAGCGTGTTGCTTGCTCATTCACTGAAAGGGTACTTTGCAAAAAAAAAAATGGAAATACAAACGGACTGTGCTGAGGTTTAAAAGATGTAACTGAATGTAATTGGTCTACCAATGACCTTTACAGTAATTTGTTCAGGACATTGAGGCACTGATTGGAGTCTATTAATGTGGCATTCCAGAGCCCTACCCAGATTTGCTTGCCTCACACCAGATGTACTGATCCATTGCTTTGTGCTGCTATGGCTGAGGTGGTCATTTGTGATTTGGCAGTAGATTTCCTGTACATTTATGTTGCTATGTTGTGGATTTTGTGTGTCGATAATTGGTCACTGCGGGATAGAATTTGTCGGCAAACAAACCCTGTCGGTAATTTGAAGTCAGCAAGTTAATTGTCGGTAAGTTGCCAGTCGGGCAGTAGTACGGATCCCTCCCTCACAAGCATTGGGTGGGAAAACAGCAGCAGAAAGGAGCAGCAATCACTGGATGGTCTAAAAGAGCCTGCTAGGCTCTTACATGTGAAGGAGAGAGTGGCTGCCATGGAATGCCCATTGATGACTGAGGTGGCAGTGATGTCTCTGGTGGGGTAGGTGAAGAAATACCCTTTTGCTTGAAGTGTCCACGCAAGGTAAAGTGCTGGTAAGATTTTGGGGCTGTTGTGTAGGAAGAGTTAGGCTCCTGCATTTGTGAGAACCCTGCCAGAGGATCTGCAGGTGCAAGACCACTAGAGGAAATGACTGGAAGTGCCTGTAGTTTAACATTGTACCCCTTTCCCTTGTGAGGAAAGTTGTGCCTGAGTAAAAGAAATTGTGTATCCGCTCCCACAGGTAGGGTTCACATAAGAAAAATAGTTAAATGGATAGAGAAATGGCCCTGAAAGGAATCGGAGCCCATTTGGCTCAGAATGAAGAAAGAGAAGTACTTAGGTCCCAGGTTCAATCCCTGAGTCCCCCAAGTGTGTGCTGTGGCTGAGTGCCACTGAAACTGTGGAAATGTGCTATAAGTTAAATGAGGACTCTCACCAATTGTTGTGTTTACTGCTTGATCATTTTTGGAGAAGGAAATAAATAATGCTTGTTGCATTTACATCTGCTTGGAACCAAATCATTTAAATACTTTGAAAAACTTGTTGCTGTGCTGTCTGCCTAACCAAATGTTTTACAGCTAAGCCTTGGAGCCTGCAACCACCCATGGTGCTGGGAGGAAGAATGAACATCTAGTCAGCGCTCAGATGGAGATCGAACCATCACCAAGAAGAACCTGAATCTGTATTTAAAAGGTACTGTGTTTTGTGATCCATCTATGTGCTCACAGTCAAGATGGTACCCCTCCAATTTCCCATAGACAGCAATTCCATCAAAACCCCTGGACTGGGGGGGGGGGTTAGTTTCTGGAGTTTTGATCTGAGCCTGGACTGAAGTGGCTGCCTGCTCGAGTGACGCCCCAGAAGTGCTCGAGCAGGAGCAAGTAAAATTAAATTATTCTGCTGAAGTTATTTAAAGTGCCACCAGTAAAGTTAAAGGAGGAGGGGGTTACAGCTGATTTTGTAGTCCCTACGTGAAATCACCTTCAGGCCAGGAGTTAAACATTTTCTCTGCCCTTCTTCATGAGGCAGGGTCATAACAAGGCTATGTTGAAAATTTGGTGTAAAAATGTTAAAATACCAATTTTCAGTTTTTTCATGCCACATTTCATAGCTGCAGCCCTATCGGCTCTGGCCAGAGTTTGTTTGCTGAAGGCACTAGGTACCCTGTTCACACTACAGCTATGCACATCTGCACTTTATTCTTCAATGTGTTTAGGTTGTTAGGGTTACTATTTTTGTTAAAGCGGATTGCCAATCTCAGCCCCTGCACCTGATATATAGATGCCTTACCTCCACAGCATGCAGGTATGTTAAAATGCTAGGAAATAGTCCAACAGGAAAAAAAATGGTAACGCTCATAAAATTAAACAAACCAGGTCCCAAGGACTTCCTGGTTCTAAGTGCTGCCCATGCCCAACCCCCGTGCCCACTAACATGATGATGAGATGCTAGGGAGAGCACGCGGGTGCACTCTATTATCGTCAGTGGGCTGCGGCTTTCTGATCAGTTTCGAATATTATAATGACCACTTGGTAATTAAACATGGACACTGATCGACTAACAAGGGCCTTGTTAGTTGACCGGTGTTCACGTTTAATTACCAAATGGCCATTATAATATTTAAAACTGATCAGAAATCCGCCGCCCATTGACTATAATGAAGCACGCTCCCGCACTCTCCCTAGCACCTTGTAATTACGTTAGTGAGCATGGGGGCGGGGCATGGGCAGCACTTAGAACCGGGAAGTCCTTGGGACCTGGTTTGTTGAATTTTACAAGCATCACTGTTTTTTTCCCTGTTGGATTATTTCCTGGCATTTTAACATACCTGCATGCTGTGAAGGTAAGGCACCTATATATCAGGTGCAGGGGCTAAAATAATTATATTGGTGAATTTCTTTAACTTGTACTGTTTTGTTTATTGTAACTTATTGTTGCACTCTTCCCTTCCCCAGGATAGATGCATCTAGAATTCGGAAATGAGCTATTTTTATGTTTTACTTGTATAAAGAGGCTAAGAGCCACTGACACCTCAAGAAGAACTTTGAAGAACATAATATTTGGATACAGAGCGGCTTATATTTCTCATTAGCTCTGTATTTCTCATCTCCATTATTTATTACTGAGGTCAGATGCATGGAAAGAGGAGTTGTTCCCTGAGGGGCAGCTCCTATTGCTTCTTCCCAACCTGGTGTCATAGTACTGTGCTTGTGACATCACAGTTATTCCCATAACAACAGACTGTGATGTCACAACAGGGCATTATGATGTCGAGTAGGGAGTTAGCTATAGAGACAGATGAGCTCTAAGAGCTAAAGATCCTGTTTTTGTGGGAATTTCTTCAGTAACATGTTTGCCGATGACACTGTCTTGTTCACCTCTGGCAAATGCCCCATTGATGTAGAAACCACTCTACAGCATGACTTCTGCCAGGTTCAGCTCTGGTTTGCTTCACATCAGTTATTCCTAAATGCCAAAAAGACAGTCTCCATGACCTTCAGCACTAGGCAGGGACTCTCTAGGCTCCACCCCTTACCTTCCTTCCATACCCTTGATGAGACAATCCTCAAGGACACCTCCTCTTTCAGATACCTTGAGGTTTGGCTAGACCAACACTTCAGCTTCGCTGGCCACATCGACGCTATCCTCAAAAAAACCGTGCCCCAAGCTTGGCGCCTTATTTAGGAACCATAGTTGCATCCCTCCTATGGCTTAGCATGAACTTGTCCAGAAGATGATCCTTCCCATTTTTGACTACTGTGATGTAGTCTATGGTGCCGCTCCCAAATCTACCCTAACCAGACTGGACTCTCTCTTTAACTCCTTCTGTCGTTTCACCCTTAATGCTCCTTCTTGCACTCATCACTGCGACCTATACCATGCTTTGTCCTTTCCCCCCGCTTGCTAACCGATGCCTTGCTCATTGTGCCAAACTCACTTCAAAATTCTGGTTAGGAGAACTTCCCCCATACCTCGCTTGCTCCCTCTCACCCCCCCAACTCTCTCAGATCCGCTGACACTTGTACTCTGCTAGTCCCCCGTCGAGCCACCTTCATCGGCCAGTCAGGCTTCACCCACTATTTCCCCAAAACCTGGAACCCCCCCAAATACAGCACTCCTCCTCTTCCTGCTCCCTAACCTCTGCTTTACATAACTTTCTCTCTGCTAGCTGCTCGTTTCAGTCCTCCTTAACTGATTCCTCTTCATAACTGCTCTACTACCTGCTCCAATCTCCTGCTAATCCAATCTCCTCCCTCTCAGCCAGCTACCCTACACTCCCTCACTTCTACTTTCTCTTCCCCCTTATTGCTCTCTGTCTTTTCTCTACCACCATTCCCAACTTGCCTGTGCTTGTCTTGCCCCTGGCAGGGTTCTCAACATCCTGGAGAGGCCTAATACAGGGCAAGCCTCTTCACCCCCCCAAAATCCCCTCTACACTCAGTCCAATTCTTGCCCCCCCATCCTGCTTCCTCACCCCTCTCCACTTAAATAGGCATTAGTTCACTTGGAGCTGATCACTAGCACTTGTAACATGGCATTGAAAGGTGTAGTGGAATAGAGAAAGGTGAGTGGTCAGAACACAACCCGTGACACAAAGTCAGGCGGGCATTAATCCAGCAGTAATGCCATGTTCAGATTGTGAACGCGCATCGAAACTAAGAACTGGGTAGTCGTATTCATAGGGCGATGTTGACCAATAGGTGGTGCGAGCAATACAGAGGTCAAAATGCAACGCACAGTGTTGAGAGAGACACAAAAGTGTGGTTGTATTTGCAAAGCGCCACCTATTGGTTGGAACAGTGAACACTGTGCTGCACACTAAGCTGAAAAAAGTGTTGCCGCACAGTAAAGAATGCAGGGAATACAATGTGCCCACGATGCAGCAAGGCATGAACACCAGCTGAAAACGTATGATCAGCAGCACAGCAGCTGAGTGGAAGTAGGAAATTTGCAGCTGTCATAATAATGTAATCTCACTGTTCGTACAAAAAGCAAAGTTGTAACATTGCATAAATTGGAACCCACCAGACTACTGCATGTGGGCTGTGGAACGGTACAACCAACCGGTCTAGTCAGACACAGCTTTTTTTTTTTTTTTACTCATAAGAGACGTGAAGTATGATTCTGTAATTGACATGACCTGTTGTCCTCATTTGTGTTTGATAGACAAAAAAACTGTATCCAACTAATAGTTGCCTTGCACTTGCCATGTTACAAGCGCATTAGGCCACTCCAAAGGTGGCATCTAATGGGGGATTAATGCATGGTTGGGCCGTTGTAGGCACTTGGCCAGCGGCCTCATACCACAACCCTCCCAACCATGCATTAATCCCCCATTAGATACCACCTTCCTCATGGCTTAATGCTTACTTATTGACCTGTCCAGACAGGGCAGATCTATGTATATATAATTGTCAATTATGTATGTATGAATCCTTCGTCATGTGAAAATCTGTAATCCACTCTACAAATATAAATTGTATGTACATTTTTATGCAAATTAATTGTGTTTCTCCGCACTTAAGTTACATGTTGTAACTGAGTTACAGGATTGTAATTCTGATTCTATTCAATAAATAAAATTAAATAAATGTTAAATTGTATGTCAGATTTTCTCATCCTTCTGTTCCCTCCCTCCCCCTTGTCGCACCTGGAGACGAGCAACTTGTTGTTCAGTGTGCCTTCCTGGTGAAACATTTCTAAATAAAAAATAAATAATGAAGAGAAATCTACAATTGATATGTGAAATACAATCTCAATTGTGTTCAGCTATTTTGTTTTCCAACGTTTTTTCAAAGGCGTCAGCTGCTCCTTAGACTTTTTATCGAAATAAATTGATTAAATACATTTCGAGCCCAACAGCTTACGTATGTGGGGTTTAAATCACCGCCCCTCGGCGACTTTACAGCGCCTTTTTACGACGTTACCCCGCCCTCGCGAAGCCGTAGCTCCGCCCCCGGGCTGCCTTTCACACAGTGTGCAGCATGTCGGCAGTGCTGCGAGTGAAGCGGAAGCCACGTGCCGACCCGGCCGAGGCGCTGCTGCTTGCCTGCAAACGATGGCGAGGCAGCGAAGGAGCGGGAGGCAGTGGCGACGTGCTGGCCGTCAAAGACAATGGCTCTGGTCCACTCGAGATCCACAACTCCGTCTTCAAGCTCGCTGCCACCGTCAAGTCGCAGGTGAGGAGATGGGCCACAGCAGGAGCCCTGAGCTGGGGTAGGGAATTAGACCGCCGGAGGAACCCGGGACTGGTGTGGGAAGCCGTATCCCCTTTATCGTCATATGTTAACTTTTGGGCTGATTAGCTCTGAGGTGGCTCAGACATGGGAAGTGTGTTTACTGTATTGTATTCATAAACAGAAATCTGGGCGTGTCCAGAAATTTCTGGTCATTTAAACACATTGAATTGAGGCCATTGGTGTAATCACCTTTGATTATAACATCCATTGGGCTCTAAATAGTGGGACATCATCTCATCATGTAGATGCAGGTTACAAGTTTTGAATAAGCCGGTATTTATCTGTAGCTGGTGGAACCGCAGTAACAATTCGGCTCTTTGAACTGTTATTTTTGTAGTTGACTACAAAAATGTTAAAGGCAGGGCAGTAGGGACAGTGATTTTTTTTCCCTCATTTACTTGCGGGAAAATCGGCATGTTTTGTGCAGAAGTTTGGCTCAAAAGATGTTTCGCAGACAAAGATAATGCGAACTGGCGTTGTTTGCATGTTAAAAGTGGTGTACATAGGTCCCCCCTCCCCCAATAATAATAATAAAAAAAAATTGACATTATAGAAAATCATTGGCAAAAGACCAGTGACATGGTCACCTCAATCAGTCCTGGGATCCCTAAAACTGGATGGCAAGGTGATTTGTTGGGCACCTCATGTGGGTGAGATGCTGGATTGACTGTAAAGACGGTTGTTCACTTAGTTGGAGGAAGGTGCACAGCCATGGCAATACGGGGGTGCTTAACAAAACACAGTTTGGCCGGCT
The DNA here is from genome assembly GCA_016271365.2 of Neoceratodus forsteri. Lineage (NCBI taxonomy): Eukaryota > Metazoa > Chordata > Ceratodontiformes > Ceratodontidae > Neoceratodus > Neoceratodus forsteri. Next base: position 1,053,811,935 of record CM028130.1, on the reverse strand, counting down.
GCATGTTCTACATTACACAGGATAGGTCACAGCTATGCTGATTCAAGGCCCAAATGGGGTCAAGCTGTTGTCTTGTACCAGTTTGTTAGGAGCACTCTGTGTCTGTGGTGGGGCTTTGAGTCACAGGGTTGGTCACACATGTCTGTGTGTATGTGGATGGCTGGGTGGATAGATATGTAGATATAATGATCTATAGGAAACCCAATGCTCAAGTCGAAATTTAGAAATTGAGGGGCTGGCCCAGTGGTAGTGCGCAAACATGTTGCACATCTGTGAAGGTAATGCAGGTTTGTGAGTGAGCAAGGGATCCCCAGCACTGAAGGTCCTTGCTTGGGGATGGAAGGGGTTGGGTGCAAGGGGTAGGGTGCTGCCAGTGGCAGTGCTTTTTCACCGAGGAGTGAGGCACCTACCTATTCCCACAGCATGTGCAGGACCACTGTGGACTCAAGGGTGGGCTGTGGCTCTCATGGGGGGGACCAATTCTGACCATAGAAACATAGAATTTAATTGTGGATAAAGACCAGTTGGCCCTCCCAGTCTGCCTATTTTTTCCTACCTGCAGTATCACTGCAGACACTAATTGGTTTCTGCCCCCCCCCCGCCGCTTTAGCATACCGTTATGCCTATCCCATGCGTTCCTGAACCCCACCACTATCTTTGCCCCACCACCACTGGTGGAAGGCTGTTCCAGGAATCCACCATTCTTTCTCTGAAGAACCACTTTTCATGAATCTACCCCATCCAGCTTGATAACATGTCCCTTTGTTCTTGAGCTCCTTTTTTGTGAAAAATACTTGCATCTGTACCTTGACCCACGTGAGGTATTCAAAGATCTCAGTCATATCCCCCTTCCCTCCTCTCTTCCAGGTGGTACCTCCCCATCCGACCCTCCGAGCACTGTAATAATGAGCGTTTTACCATCTCTGGTAGTCTATGGACTGGTGACCAGGGCGCCCAGTGACCGAGTATGATGAAATCACTCTGGTGGCCCCACCCAGCACCCCAGTCATCAGCAGGCAGCTGTAACCCCGCCCATGTACTGCCCAACCGCCCGCAGACGACAGCATACAGTATGAACTGTAAGCCTTGGCATTGCAGTGCATACTTGTTTATCTACAAATATGTGAATGAGTTGGAACCTTCATTCACATTTGTGAGTGACATGTACAGTATACACTGCAGGCCATGGGCTTACAACCATACCGTATGCATGCTGTCATCTCGGCGGGCGGTATGCGGGCGGGCTTGGCTGCCCGCTGATGATGGAGGGGGATGCTGAGGGCAGGGGGCCTGTGAGGGTGGGTCCTCTGGACCACCAGAGTGATTTTGTAACACGGTTCCTGGCACTCCTGGTCACGGGCGGTGGGAAGTTACCGCTAGACTACCAGGGATGGTAAACATCATTATTACAGTGATCGGAGGGTTGGGATGGGCACCACTGGACCACCAGTGACATTATATAACACATAATCACGGTGATCGGAGGTATGGGGGTGCCACTGGACTGGCAGGGAGTGCACTACGCCTATATGACGATCGCCATGGGGTGGGGGTATTACTAGCCCACCAGGGACGGTTCCGGTCCGGTGCTCGCCGCTCTGAGGGGGGGGGGTTCCACATATCCTCTGGGGGCACTGCATGCTGTGCATGGTGCCAGGCATATTTTGACAGCCTGCCTTGTGCAATGCATGCACATGGGGCCATAATGACATGCAAATGGCCCCATTTGCACCTTGCATATATTATGACCCCATTTGCATGTCCAGGTCTGAATATCTGGGACTTTCGCCCAGCGCAGCTACAGTTGCGCCAGAGCATTCCCAGTCCTACCTGTCTGGGGGATGTGCCGGCATATTGTATATGTGCCCTGCGCATTAAGAGCTGTATTCAGAGGTGATGCGCCATGGCATCTCCTTTGACTATCTCCCTTTCTTGCTATGGAGCACCTCGGTTGTGCTGTGCCTTCACTTGCACCATTGGCAGGCGCATTCTGAATATTGGGCCCCTAAGTACACCATTTTAGTTGGCCTCCTCTGGATCGTCTCCAATCTTTGTCCTTCTGGAGATATGGTCTCTAGATCTGGACACAGTATTTAAGGTGGGGTCTTACCAGTGATCTATACAGGGGCATCACCACCTCCCTCTTTCTGCTGGAAATACTCCTCCCTATGCACCTCCGCTTCCCGCTAGTTCTTCCAGCTGCCTTTTCACTTTTAAGACATACGATATGATTACCCCCAGGTCTCTCAACTGCTTGGTGGTTGTCCGTACCACTCCACCCATTTTGTACTCTGCTTTTGGGTTTCCATGCTCTAAATGCATTAGGCATTTTATCGCATTGAAACCCAGGTGCCACACCCTTGACCACTTCTTGAGTTTTCTCTGGTCTTTACGATCCCCCCACAGTGTCAACAGTGTTGCAGATTTTGGTGTCCTCTGTGAAGATGCAGACTTTCACTTTTAGCTCCACTGCAGTGTCACTTACAAAGACACTTGGTCCCAGTGATGATCCCTGAGGCATCTCGCTAGTCACCCTCCCTTCCTCAGAGTGAACTCCATGTACCACCACCCTCTGTCGCCTGTCCCCTAACCAATTTCAGTTTACCACCTTTGGACCCACTCCTAAGCCACCCAGTTTGCTTACTATTCTATGTAGAATGGTGTCGAAAGCCTTACTGAAATTTAGGTAGGCCACATCCACTGCTCCACAGCGATCTAATTCCTTGGTCACCCAGTCAAAGAAATCTATCAGATTTGTATAACAAGACCTCCCCTCCCCCCATGAATCTGTGCTGCCTCGGGTCTTGCAGACCATTGGATTCAAAATATTCCACTGTCCTTTCCTTCAGCATTGAGTCCATTAACTTTCCCACCATCGATATGCAGCTGACTGGCCTTGGCCTGTAATTGTCATCCTTCTACCTGCTACATCATTTGTGAAGTGGGACTACATCTGCCCTCTTACAGTTCTCCAGAACCACTCCTGTTACAGAAGAGCTGTTAAATGGGACTGTCAGATGTGCAGCCAGTACCCCCCAGAGCTCCCTCAGTATCCATGGATGCACGCTGTCTGCATCCATTACTTTGTCCACTTTCTGATTCATGAGTCCTTTCTTGACTCACTCTCTCGCTCCTCTGAAAATGGACTAGTGTCCACCGTTCCTATGGCTCCTGTTACTTATTTGTGGTCCCTCCCCTTCTCCTTCCTTTTATTTTTTTTTTTTTTAACTTTTTGTTTCTGGATTTTATGCAAATTACAGTGCATATATACATTCTGAGTAATGCAGTACAGCAAACGAAAAAAGCAAGATTGATATTAGGAAAGTTGAGGCATTACTGTTTTGTTACAAGATAAGGGGGAACTTTATGGTCAAACATCTCTGTAAAATTAATCTCACTGGCCAATGCTGCTAACGCCTTACACTGGTCATGCATTATGTATTAAAGTCCAGTAACGTAGAAATGGGCTAAAAAGACTGATACAGGGACAGGCACCTGTGAGGAACATCTAGCTGACGTCATCCAATATCGCCAGGTGGATGCAACTCTGAGCAGCCGGTAGTGTGGACTGGCCAGGGCAGGAGCAGATGTGCTACTTGGAAGAAACAGCAAGAAGATGATGAAGAAGAATCAGCCCTGTTTGTAGCGGGGAATCTTCCCATCCCTTCTCCGTGCTGTCAGTATCGGGCATGTCTAAAAACGTTCAGCATACTCAGGAACTTACAAGCGGTCACTTTCTGGATAAGTGCATCATGCGCAGTAAAAGAACGTTGCCCTGACTGTTGAGCACATCAGCAACACAACAAACTAATCTCCCTCCTGAAGCTACTGTTAACTTTATTCTGTAAGAGCCCCTGATTTCCCCACTTTCAGAAACTCCAGTTGGTAGGAGTAAGGGTAAGACCTTGAATGCTGGTAAGAGTTTACTCTTTTTTTTTAGTAAAAAATCGTACCAAATGAATTACTGGTGAAAATGCCTGAGTTAATGGTAGATCAGGAATTCCATGTTGATGCTTTGAAATCGGGCAGTGATAAACTGGACATAATAGATATTGGGAAGGGGTGCTCAGCGAATATGGCAACTAATGGAACTTTTGCCATATCAGACACAACATCAGTACCTAACGAGACCTCCATGCAAATTCAGATAGAGTAACTGATAAAAAAAAAAAAAAAAAAAATACAGTAACTGGTCTTAAAACAGAAATGATAGATGCAGTGATTTCCTTTTAAATCTGAAGTTCTGGGAACATTGGGCGAGATAAAAACCTCTTTAATAACAGTTGTTGCCTCAGATTCAGACCTAAATGTAAGATTTGAACTGTTAACTCTGCATACAGAAACTATGGAAAATCGCATTTCCCAGATCGAAGACTCTCTGAAGCCCTGGCAAAAAAAAAAAAAAAAGTTTGGCTAAACAACTGGAACAGTTAGAGGACCGGGTGGCAGAATAGTAAGACCACACTAAATGGGGTAACTCGCACCTATTAAAAATACCTGAAGGCACAGAAGGCAATGGGGACCCATTGCCTTTTTTTGAAAAAATGGTCATACAGGCACTAAACTGTAAATGCCTAGATGAAAAATTCCATTTGGATCATGCTCATAGAGCGCGCAGTCGCAATAGCAACAGTAATTACCCTCAGCCTGTGTTTATTAAACCTCACAAGTTTCTAGATAAGGAAGCAATACTCGGTAAGGCTCGCACAGAAAAGGGCCTTGCGTTTGAATCAATAAAGTTTAACGCATTTCCAGATCTGTCAGAAACTAATGCAAAATGAAAGATGTTCAATCTGGGTAGAGAAAAATTGTATCATAAAGGCATCTGCTTCTCAATGAATTATCCTGCAAAATTATGATTTGTCATTATAGGCAAACATCAGACCTTTGATGATCCGGATGATGCCATGGCTGCATTCAGTGAAAATTATGGTTAAAAATTCTTCTTTAATCCTAGTAGGATAGTCAGAGAGGCAAAAGATTCCTACTGAAGGGTTATGTAGGAAGATTGTCGGGCATAAAGAACGGGTGGGGAAGGGAGCAAGGACACGGAGACTTTGGGGGGGTGGGAGAATTATTAAAGCAAATTGAGGGGCGTATGGGGGAGGGGAGAAAGGAAGGGGAAATATATCTTGAAATTTGAATAACATCTCTGTGGGGAAAGGATAGGATACGGGAGACAGTTTTTCTTTTTATTTCTTTTTTCCTCTCTCACCCATGCCGCCCTATAATTTATTTATTTTTCTTTCATTCCCCAGCTGTAAGATAAACTTAATCAGAGCATACTCTGGTGCTGGTCCAGCCTCTCTGTTCAGAGCAAAATGATGACCATTTGCGGTCATCGTGTTTTTGATGGGGGGCTGGAATCTGTTTGATTCCAGTTCCAGTAAGGAGTGGGGGAAGTGGTGTTACTTTTTTATTAATAGGAAATTTGATTCACAGCATGAAGTTCTTTATTTTCACACTAATTAGAAGAAGGGGGGGATAATTTGGCACAAGTGGCAATGGGGGACAGGAGCCAGCCTAAATATATAATTAAATGTTTAATTCTACCCAGCTGCTTGCCTGGAATGCTAAAGGCCTAAAACATAAAACAAAATGCTACGCATAATAAAATTTATGCAAAAACAGAAAGTAGACATAGCTGTGTTGCAGGAGATGCATTTTGGGGTTGAAGAATCATCGTGGTTTATGAATAGATGGGGTAATGGTATAGTATAAAACTTTGCAAAAAATTCATGGGGTGTAGCTATGTTATTTAATAGGGAAAAGTCATATCCAAAAATAAATCAGAAATGGATACTTCAGGAAGATGGGTAATAGCAGATTTAATTCCTAATTTGAAAGCTACTTTGGCAACTATTTATGCACCAAATGAAAACAGCCCAAACTTTTTTACACAATTTTTTCTGTCTCTCTCCACTTATCCACCACCATATATTATTGTAGGGGACTTTAATGTAGTACTTTATGCACAAGATAAAACATCTAAATTAGATGAGGCCCATTGTACCACCCATTTGATTATTAAAAAATATATTCAAGAATTAGGTTTGGTGGACCCATGGAGCATTAGATACCCAAATAATAAAGTGTTTTCCTATTATTCATCAGCTCAACACTCCTATTCTAGAATTGACTACTATTTGATCTCGGAAACTATACAATTTATGGTTACCGATATCAAATATACATGTATTCTAATTTCCGATCATTCTCTTTGCTTACTAAACATTAAATATAATCAATCGCAGACAATTTATAAGCATTGAAAAGGAAACTATCCTCTTCTACAGATCCCTCAAATTTCTCAGACCTTGCATAATGAGATTCAAGAATTTTTTAATAATAATTTAGAATCTGATGTTACAATTAATGTCTGGGGCACATTTAAAGCTTGGTTAAGAAGATGTCTAAGTAGTATAGCTCAAATAAGGAAAAAGAAAATAGATTTGTCAGTCAGTTAACAAAAGATATACAATCCCTTCAAGAAATACATTCCCAGACCTTGGACTGTAGAATATTTAGCAAATTAATCCATAAAAAAGATCAGCTAAATAATATACAAACACATCAGATAACTCAACAAATTATGTGTACAAAATCTAATTATTTATTTGCTTCAGGCAAACCTCAGAAATTGTTGGCTTGGCAAACAAGGAAAGACCAACAAAAAACTTCATGTTAGCAAAGGATCAACAGGGCAGGATGATGGAGGATCCAGAGCTTATTAATCAATGCTTTCTTAAATACTATCAGGATTTTTATAAATCCGAATGCTCTGACATTATGATAGAACAGATTGATCAATGTTTACAGGCATCACCTCCTCCCCAGATACCCACTAAATTTCAAGATCAATTAAAGCAGGAAATCACATACGAAGAATAGAAAAAGCCATTAAACTACCACCATCTAATAAATCTCCTGAACCTGATGGAATTGTAATTGAATTCTATAGGCAATTTAAAGATCTGCTTATTCCTATAATACTCAAGTTATTTAATTCTTTATGTGAATCCAGAACTTTTCCTAAATCTTTTGAGGAAGCTATCGGTCAGGTCTTTCTTATAAAGAATAAGGATTCGCTGAGCTGCTCCTCTTACTGTCCCATCTCCCTTCTGAATGTTGACTATAAAATGTTTACTAAAATTATAGCAAAAAGATTAGAAAATGTTCTTCCAATAATAAATACAGATCAGAATGGATTTATAAAGGGGCAAACTGTACGAGAGAATGTCAGTCAATTAATATATTGTCATTGGCTCAGGATGAAGATGCAGCTTTTTTAGCATTAGACGCTGAGAAGCATTTGATTGTGTAGAATGGCAGTATATGTTGCATTTGATTGGACAGATGGGGAGTAAGGGAGCAGCTTGGCAGATGGCTTCCGTTAATTTATAATGGTCCAAAAGCGATGGTCAAAAATAATAATTACTCGCAACCCTTTATACCATGGTACAAGACAAGGTTGCCCACTTTTCCCCTGTATTATTTACAATGGTTATAGAAACATTAGCTGATTAAGTAAGAGCCAATAAAGGCATACAAGGTATATCTATTAACAAGGAAATATATAAATTGAGTCTTTGAGCGGACGATATTCTTCTATGTCCATCTTCCCTGAAACATCTATTTCTGAGATTATTAAGACATCTAGACAACTTGGTCTTTTGTCTGGATACAGAATTAACTAGGACAACACGGTTATGATGCCATTAATTCAGAACTACCAAAAAAAGTATTTACTAGCTCAACAGATGCAGATTAATTAAGAAATTCAATATCTTGGAATTAAACTTACTCATTTCTTTAAACAAACCATAATGGTAAACTATGAACCTCTCATAAGTCAAATAAAGAATTGGATAATTGGAAATGCCTACTCTTAACATTGATTGGTTGGATTAATATAATAAAACAAAGATCTTCCTAAATGCATTTTTCTTTTTCAATCCTTGCCATTAATACCCCTTCAAATGTATTTTCATCATTTTAAGAAAATAATTACTAAATTTATTTGGAATAATAAATCTCCGAGAATAGCCCATCATCATTTAGTACGGGATAAGGCTAGTGGTGGATTAGCCTTACCGGATATGTATTATTATTTTTTGGTTTCACAAATGGTACCGATTTGGGAGTGGCTGCATGAGAATAAATCGCTATCAAAAACTGCCTAATTAGAACTTAAAACACATCCATGTTCTGATATGTTGCAATTACTATATTCTGATTCCTATTTATTTTATTTTATTGAAATCTAGGATTAGAAATACCTTTGAGCAGGAACTGCTAGTTTACAAAGATTCCATGTCGAGAAAATGGAGGGTAAACATACAAACAAAGGTCAGCAAAATTATACATTGTTACACAATAAAACAAAGCAAGATAACTGAGGCTTAGGTAATTACAGTGCCTCAAAATGTGCCAGAGTTAAGTAGAATGACATACCATCCAAGGGCAACCTTAGAAATAAGTGCAGCAGGTGGGGGGCGTACGCAGGCAGGAAGGCTGGTGTCGGAGGGTAAAGAGTGAGGGTAAGAGCACTCAAGGGGAGGGTTAGAGGTCAGTAAGTGCCAGGGAGGAGGGTGAGGAAAGGGAATGGCGGGAAGGGGTAGGCAGGGAGAGGGAGGGCATGGTGGGGAGGGGTAGCTGTCCTGTCTAAAGAAGGGGGCAGAGAGCGTAGGGCCCCCGATTAGGCGAAGCAGTCACAATGACTAGTTGAAATGAGATGAAGTCAGAGTTGTTTCTTAAAAGGGCCAAGAGCACCAGCAGTAAGAGTTTCTTTGTTGAGAGCATTGTACCACTGAGGAGCTGTGTGGGCAAAAGCCCTCTGGCCCATGGTAGTCCGGCATCTGGGGACAAGGAAGGTTGTTTATTGTGAGCTTCTAGTTTGCTGAGTGCTATGGTGGCCAGTGAGGAGCTTTTCAACGCCTGGGGCATGACCCCAAGGAGGACTTTTTTTGGCTAAGAGGCAGGTTTGATACTGGATCCGGCTGATGAGTGGAAGCCATCCTGCCCAAGCGTACAGGTCACAAATGTGTGTAAGTTGGTCAGCCCCCGTTAGAAGTCTGCATGCTTTGTTGAGTGCGACTTTAAGTCTGTGGAGGGCAGAAGCTGAGGCAGAGCCATAGATTGCTAGCCTGTAATCAGTGATGGAGGTGACAGACTCCTATAAAAAGGGAAAAAATATAAAACTGTCAAGCCACCATCATTACCATTATTGCTTGGGAAAGAGCTTATTCCCAAATCAAAGAACATAATATTATATTACTCCATTCACCTATCATATTGAATTACAAATTTGAACCATCAATGAAAGACCAAATCTTTCACATTTGGTATATAAGAGGCATTAAACAAATGAAAAATGTTATAAGGAAAAACTGAAAGATTTTTCAAGTATACAACGAGACTTTAATTTAACGAATATACAGTATTTTCAGTATTTACAATTACGAAACTTTAAGCATGCCTCTTATGAGAAACAAAATAAAAAATGGACCTCATCATTACTTAATGCTTGAAATAAGAAAAGCAAAAATTAACTATTTATAAAGCATTAGCTGATACATTGTGAAAAGAACATTAAAATAATCAACAAATGGGGAAAGGATTTAGGCATAAATATTACAGACCCCATTTGGCAGAATATAATATCATATACATATTTTGTAAAATCTAGTAAACTTCATCCAATTCAGATTAGTACTTGTTATAGAATTTACTATACCCCCTCTCGATTAAACCACTTTAATCCTGCTATTACAGAAAAATGCCCTGGATGTACTACAACCACAGGCACTCTTGTGCATATGCTATATGCCTGTCTAATTTCTGGCATTAAATCATTTGGTTTATCCAAAAAACATTGCATAAAAATATTCAGAATACAGTTCAGTTGGCACTAATAATGATGCCATTTATAGAACTTAATCTAGGTCAGATGATCTTTACTACCACAGCAGTAATAATTGCAAGGAAGTGTATATTGCGTAAATGGAAAGACAGACGAACCCCAGCAATACCAACATGGATTGACTACATGATAGAAATTGTGAATTTAGAACATATCTGTTCTGTTAAAGAAGGGCAGGTGCAAAAATTTGAGAAAATATTGGCCTCTTTCCGAGACGGCACAAGACTGGGTATTATTGCCTTATGATATAATATAATAGAATGTGCATTTTTGGCTGGCTCCCCTTCTCTCCCCCCCCCCCCTTCTTTCCTTCAATCATGATATAACATGCCTGGAATATGATGAGCTATATGATTGGAATTGACGGGCTTGGGATCTGAATTGATGGGAGGGGGAAAAAAGAAGAAGGGCTAAAAAGCCTTTGTTGTGAATTCAAATAGTCTTACAACAGTAAACCCACTCAGTATGCCCCCGTCCTACATATGATAACCCCAAATGAAACCAACCTTCGCGTGAATTACCCCTGTATTAAAACCTAAACAAAAACATCTTATTTTTAACATAATATTACAGTCCCAGCGTTTACCTGCTGATTAGTCCATGTTAAATACCATCTTTTGAACGAAAAAAAAACAGTTAGTAGGAAGAATCAGCCTGCCATCCATTCCTCGAGCAGCTTCTAATAAAGCTTCAACAAATTGCATGGTTAATGGTACACTTTTGCCCCAAAAGTTAAGTGTCTCTTTGGTCTCCCTCATCAGAGTCTAATGAGATATCTCCCTCCAGCTTGGTGAGAAGCTTACCAGCTTCCTTAGGGTTGGTGTAAATATAAGCTTTATGGCCTATAGTGACATGCAGGTGAGCTGGCATGAGCATGTTATTTGGGATCTCCTGGTCCCAGAGGTGACGACGAATCACATCAAAACTTTTCTTTTTGGTGTGTGTAACCTATGATAAATCAGGAAATAGTAATATGTGGGAGCAGTCTATTTCTACGCCCCTTTTGCATCTGGCTGCCTGCAGGATCAGATCTCTGACCGTCAGCGATGCCGTAACCAACATGATAGTCCTGGCTCCCTCTGGTTGGCTGCCTGCACGGTGTGTATTCACCCAGTAGGCTCTGATCACTGAGTCTTGCACATCCAGGCCAGAATTCTCCATCAGCCACTTGAGCACAAAAACAAGCAAATCTTCTCCCTCAGTCCCCTCCAGCACTCCGATCATTTATTTATTTATTGATGGTCTAGGAATTACAACCCTTTGAGTCAAAGACTCATTTGCAAAGGCTCCACGTCTTAAATAAATAAAGATTGGTACACAGTATAACATAGATAACATAATACAGACTACTGCTCTAATACCGAATATGATGCTAAATACAGAGAAGAGGAAATACAAAATACACACATGGGAACATCAGTGGTGTGAATATCTGATGCATATACAAGAGCAAATACTGCAGTAAAACTGTTTAGATTTTTTTAGCAAAGTTTCATCTGCAGTCGCAGTGGGAGTTGGACTTAATGTGACTCAGTAACTCGGGTTTAAAGGGGCCTAGCCTGGGGATAGATAAGATAGAGTCAGGGACTGAGTTCATCCATAGTGGAGCCCTGTAGCAGAAGGACCTTTGGCCAGCAGTGGTCTTCACAAAGGGGACCTGGAATGCTACAGTGTTAGAACGTCTAGTGATGCGAGCCGGCAAGCTCTTTTGGAGGAGTTGGAGCCAGCCGGAGGGGTTAGGCCCAGCTGGATTTCATTTGGCCAGTAAGCAGGTCTGGTAAAAAAAAAAAAAAAAAAAAGTCAGCCCTGGAAGTTTAGCCATGATGACTGTAGGTAGAGGTCACAGGTATGCGTGAGCCAGTCACAGCCTGTGGCCAGTCTGCAGGCTTTGTTTAGGGTGCGTTTAATGCTGGCCAGTGCAGCGTCAGAGGCGGTGTCATAGATGATTATACCGTAGTCTACCTGGGAAAAGATGGAGCTATAGATAACAAATCGTAGGGCCTCAGGAGGGAGACATGGTCTAAGCCTATATAAGAGACAGATTCTCCTATTTATTTCAGTGCAAGTTGACGCAGTATGCTCATGATAGGTAAGGGCGGAGTCAAGGGTAACCCCTAGATATTTAAAATTGGAAACAGGTTCCAGCATGGTGCCCAACGCGTTATGTATAGATATTTTGGCCGTGCTGTGTTTATGTTGTGGGTGGGTGAATAGCATAACTTTCGTCTTTTTTGTGTTGAGTACAAGCTTGTGGGAGGAAAACCAGGCTTCAATTTGTGTGAAGGAGCCCTGCAAGGATTTTTGGAGCTGTGTAGGGTCAGGGTGCCGACTGACAATCACAGCATCATCTGTATAGAGGAAGAGGCGCCCTGAGGAAGGCCAGAGGTAAGGAGTTCAAGTATAGTGAGAAAAGGAGCAGACCAAGGATGGACCCATGGGGGACACCCTACCGGACGGGAAGGTTTGTGGAGAGGGAGTTATTTATCTTCACTTGTTGAGTGCGGCCGTGGAGATAGTTGGCGAACCAGCTAGTGGTTTCTTTGGATATGCCAACAGAGAGGAGGGAGTTAATAAGCGTATTGTGATTGACAGTATCAAATGCCTTGGAGAGATCAATATAGACTGATCCAGCCAAGTCTCCATGGTCAAGGGCGTCATGAATAAAGGAGGTGACTTCTAGTAGGGCAGTGGTGGTGCTGTGTCCTTTCCTGAAACCGTGTTGTTGCTGGCATAGAAGGTGGTGCAAGTCTAAATAGTCAATAAGTTGATCGGCCGCTATTTTCTCCAGCGCTTTTGAGAGGGGAGGGAGTATGGAAATGGGCCTATAGTTACTACTTGAGGTACGGGCGCCATTTTTATGAACTGGCGTAATCACTGCCTCTTTCCTTAAAGATGCGAACTGCCCTAGGCACAGGGACATAATGAGTATTTTAGTGAGGGGGTGTTAGGACAGTGTCAAGGGTTAAGAATAGCAGTTTTGCATCTAGAGAGTCGCCACTTTGCCTAGTCCTTCCTACGAACATGGCAATATATGAGCAGGCATCACTAGTGGAGATAGTTTTGAAGTGAAAGGGTGGAGCACCGGGGGGTGGGGGGTATTGTCCAGCATCTGCATCGAAAAAGTCAGGAGGGAGAATAGTACTTAGGTCAGAGAAAGATATATTGAAAGCATCTGCTATTTTGAAGGGGTCTTGGGTGGGGACACCATCTATAATAAGCATGGTAGGGGAAGGGGAGGCAGACTTGCCACTAAGTTCCTTTTATATTTTCACAGAATCTCTCTCCATTTCCCCAAGTGGCAGTAAGATTGGTCAGATAGTAAACAGCCTTTGCCTGCCGGATAGCCCAGCTGCATGTGTTTTGGGCAGCACGGTACAGTTGTTGGTCATCGGGGCGACCTGACTGAAGGGCTCGGTGCCACAGGTCATCCCGTGCCTTCATTTGGTCGAGCAAGGACCGATTTTACCCAGGGGAAGGGATTTTGATTTTTTTTTTTCCAATTCGTTTTACATGGGGGGCGAAGATGTCACAGGTGGATTGGGAGGAACTTATGAAGAAGGACAGGGCGGCATCAGCTGACACCTGGTGATCAATTGGGGAGCAGTCGAGGTTTCGAGTTGGTTCCGGAGATGCACCAAAGCTCTCTTTGAGTTGGTGATACATGGAGATCCTGGGTGGGTGGGGGGCTTTCTGCTATTTGTCCAGAGATGAGTTACAGGGGAGTGATCACTGAGTGAGTCCGATAGGACCTGGACATCCTGTATGTGCTCGGGATGATTTGTGAGGTATGAGATCAAGGAGGGAACTATGGCCCACGTTTTGGTTCACTCTAGTGGGGGTAATGACCATTTGGGACAGATTTTGGGCAGCAGCTGCATCTCTGAGGGAGGATGTCTGGGGAGCAAGCCACTTTGTGTTGAAATCACCTAGTGCTATGACTTCTGAGTTTTTAGGGAGCTGGTCGATTTATGTTTAGGATGGATGTGAAGGCAGCCCTTTGGTTTTGAGGGGTATGTATACCGACATTGATAGAGATTTACCCGAGTAACCAATTTCAGCCCTGATGGTGAGGGATTGTGCACCTTCTGTAGGGCTTATGGCAGCAGTATTTATTCCTTGCAGGTGTTCCCGAAGATGCAGTGCACTACCCCCACCCTGCCTTTCCAGCCTGTCTGACTTGAATAATGTGTATCCCGGTATGCACACCGCTGAGTCAGGGGTATGCTGTGACAGCCATGTTTCAGTAACGGCTAGGGCATCAGGGTGGTGGAGGCAGACCCAGTCTTGGAGAGGGGCAAGTTTCTTTTGGAGGCTACATATATTAATGGCAGCCAATCGCAGTCCTTTGTGTTGCATTGTTTGTCGAGGGGGTATGGTCAGCGGGGCCAGGATTTGGGTGAATGTTGCCCACAAGTAGCAGGAGGAGGATTGCTGTCCTGGTTAAGGTAATTTTTAGGATCTTTTTATGAGTTTGCAGGGGTGAGACTGCATGATGGTGCAGTTCATTGGAAATATGGGAGCATGTGAAACGCAGTATTTCATGGCCGTATAGTAATGGGGTAATCATGATTTCAGGGAGTAGGTGACTTGGCACAGGAGGAGGGTGGGGGAGATGGGACGTGGTAACTGATGAGGGAGTTTTCACAGGGCTGTGTGGCATAGGAGGTGATTGTGGGGTAGGGGTAGTGAGAGGATGAGTATGGTGAAGGCTAGTGGGCTGAGGGAGAGGGTTAACATGAGGAGAGTAAGCCATGGAGTCGCTTTGTGAACGAGAGGGAGATATAGCAATGTTGCTAGGCATATTTGGGAATAATTTAGTATTTAACCTAATGTTTCTTTGTACTTAGAAGATGGGCAGAGTAAGATTTTTCTGCTGCTGATTTGGGGGGGGGGGCAAAGTGAGGTAGTTTTGGCAGGAGTATTTGATGTGTAAGGGAAGTTCTTTTGTGTCACACACCTGTAATTTAGGAGCTGAGAGAAAATCAGCCGAGGAAACAGTAGCAGCCTCTAGTGGTAGGTCCTGATAACCTGCCTATGGAAAAGTTACCTGATTGGTTTAAATGCGTCACCAGGGGTCTCTTCAGACTATAAAACAAGAAGTCGTCCAAGGATGGTGGGGCAGCTGACGCAGAGCGTCAGCGGGGCTTTCTGTTACAAGTTTTTTTTGAAGTGCTCAGGACTGCATTGCTGTTTGTTCCGTGAGAGCACACATTTACCTGCTCGAAATCGCTGCGGGTTCCTTGCAAAGCTTGAGGGAGGGTGTCCTTTCCCTCACGACCAGCACCCACGAGGGGAGCCTTGCTGATTCATTTGCTGCCCGAACTGTATCCTCCAGATGCTCTAATCAGGATCGCATGAGGGCCTGCTCTTTTAACGCAAGTTGCTGCCTTGGCTAGGGCCCGTTCTAATGACTTCTTCGCAGCTTGAGCAGTGCTAGCCAGACCATCCATTGTTTTTTTTTTTTTTTTTTATTAGCTGTTTAACCAGGAGTAGCACACTAAGATGAAAGCTTTTTTACAGGTGCGGTCTGGGAGCACAGGGAAGTTAAGTGACTTGCTCAGGGTCACACAGTATGCAGGTGGAAGCTATGGGATTTAAACCCTGGTCTGGTCTGCTGGATGTCACCAGATTTGCAGCTCAGAGCCTTAAACCACTTTTCTGCTCCATTATAGACATTCTGTCAGAATAACTGTCCGTCTTTTTATCCATCTGTTGCACTGTCCTTGTAAGAGTCCGCACTGCCTGCTGCAGTGACTCAAATATAGCCAGCCTGGTGTCATCTTTATCTAGCTTCGTTGATGATGGGCCCTTAGGAGTTGATGGCATCTTTGCAGCCCAACCACGAGGAGATAAAAAATTAGCTTTTTGGTCAGTATTTTTTCGGCCCATTTTGGTGAAACTTCTCTCATTACTCACTGTCTCACCAGGAACAAACATGAGTATTTTCACACCAGTAAGTAATTCTACAATTGCAAAACCGTAAGAATTATCAAATGCTATCTAGGGAGCTCCCTAAAGGTGCGTCTGTACAGCTGAGCAGCTGGCCATGTCCCCTCCTTTCTTTTTTAAAGCTTAAAGTCATTTATTTCTGTCTGCCGTCTTATTCCCTAATGTTATTACATTTCATATTACTCGCTGTAAATCTGTAGGGCAGTCTACTTTCTCTATCCACCTTCCAGCACTGTGAAATAGTTTCTCTTTGTCTGTATCTCCACTATTAAACCACTCCTGCAAGCTCACTTATCAAAAGCATGCACCTGCAGCTAGCCATCTTCCCGGTTCTGTAAGATCTCAGTTCCTTTTTGCATTTTTAATTTTACGCAGTTTTGTTTGCACACAAGCATATCAGCATTATAGCTTATCCAATCTGCTCGATCATGCAGCATCCTGTATATTTACAGAGGGAACTACCCCCCCTCCCCATTTTCTTCCTGATTGCCCTCAACTTCCCCCTCCCCCACCTGCAATATTTCTCCTCACCCTGTCCCAATTGCTCTTGAAGCTGTCCACTGTTTTAAAGGACACCACCTCCTCTGGCAGCTCATTCCACTTGTCCACCATTCTCTCAGTGAAAAAAGTACGCCTCATCTCCCTCTGAACCTTCCCTCACCAGCTGTAGGCTGTGCCCCCCCCCCCCAGTGGTCTTGTTCCCACTAAGGCTAAAGAGGCCCTCGGTGCTCACCTTATTATTACCCTGAAGGTACTTGAAGGTCTCAGTCATGTCTCCCATCTCCTTCTTTCCTCAAGAGAGTACATGTTGAGCTCCCTACCGTCGTACAGTCTGGTTTTATCTTTGTAGCTGGAAGTAGGTACAGAAAGTGCAACAGGGTATAGAAGGTATAATTTACATGAGTACAGGAAGGTGTAGCAATTGTGGAGACTGCACATTGCTTGCTATTGTGAAGTGCATGAGCTAATGGAAGGGTACAGTTATGATTCCACCATTTTGTTCCCCAAACTCCTGGTGTTTGCAGCTAATCCTTTCCATCATGTACCACCCCCTTCCTGCCCTCCCGCTCTACCCTTCTCTTGGTCGTGCTGTTTTTGAGCCCTCTGTCTTCAACCTGGGGGGAGGCTGGATGCCTCCCATCTTCCCTGTCTCCTTTAGTCAACTTTGTTTTAACCCCCACCCCCGAATTCAGTTTAAATTATACGTTCTTTCATTAAATTCCCCTAACTTACTCTTAGGTTCCACCGCACCCTTCTTATTCAGGTGCAGTCTGTCTGGGGCAAATAGGCTCTCATTTTCCCACGTTGATCCCCTGTCCCCCACCATCCCAAATCCCATCTACACCAACCCGCCAGTCATCTGTTGAATTCCTCAGTCCTTTGCTTCCTCGCTGTGCTTGCTTTTGGCACAGGCAGCACCTTTGAGAAAGCAATAGACTGGAACTCTGTATCAGTACAAACCCTGACAAGCTCCCTGAATCTTGCCTGCACCTCCTTTAGACTATTCCCCTCCAGATCATTGGTGCCCAGGTCTATCACCAAATGAGTTCTCCCATCCTGCTGTTTGCCTCATGAGGGTATTGTGCCTTACCTCATGTGCCGTCATTCCTGGCATGCACTCAACCCAAATTGCGCTCCTCCTGTCTCCCCTACCACCCCTTTTGACTACTTTTTATTATTGAGTCTTCTATGAGCAAGACCCTGCTGCTCCTTTCTTCCTGCTTGTACTTTTTATTTTCCATCTTACACCCTTTTCCTGACATCCTGTTTACATCCTGTTCCCCTTCCCCCCTTGTCAAGCTTCTTTCCCAGAGTTCTGCTCTCCCCCCTGGACTCCATCCCTCACCCCCACCCTTTTCTGATGTCCCCACTGCTCCCTCTCACCTTGCTTTGCATTTTGCACCCACTGGAGTTGAATACTGTGCAGTGCTGTCATTTTCATTGACCTGACCCC
This sequence comes from Neoceratodus forsteri, assembly GCA_016271365.2. Taxonomy (NCBI): domain Eukaryota; kingdom Metazoa; phylum Chordata; order Ceratodontiformes; family Ceratodontidae; genus Neoceratodus; species Neoceratodus forsteri. Next base: position 1,053,794,110 of record CM028130.1, on the reverse strand, counting down.
CGCCCTTGATGCCTATCCCCTTTTTTCCAACTTCCCCAGGGGGAGTTCTACTCTCCTCCTGGACTCCATCCCTTATTCTCTCCCCTTCCCCTTTTCTGGTGCTTTCCTCTTCTCACCTATGTACCTGAAGAAAGTTTTATCCCCTTTATCTACCCCTTTGGCTATCTTTCTGCTGTCTGTGCCTTTGCTCCACTCACCATCTCTCTTGTTTCCCTTTGTTTTACTTGGTACAGTCACCTCCCTGTCCTCCACCATCTGTGTTTCCTTCACCTCCTTGGTCACTTCCCTAGAGAACCATAGCGGTCTCTCTTTCCTTCTGCCTTTACTAATGTTCTTCATGCAAAGGCTGATTGCCTTAGTTATGCCCTCCCTTGTTTTTCCCCATTGTGTCTCTGCCCCTCCTGGCAGTGCCCCTCTACAAGGCAGTTTCTGAGGCAGTCTCCCATTTCTTTAGAATCTGCTCTTCTAAAGTCCTGGACCCTCATCCTTGTATGGTTTGCCTCTTTTCCTGTCTTAATGTTAAAACACACTGTATGGAGATCACTGGTACCTAGGGACTTCCAATTTTGACATCTGCTGTGCTGTCCTTGTTTTTAAGCACCAGATCCTGCACTGCCCTGTTCCTACATTGTAATAACCATTTTTTTACTATAGCTTGCAATAAATTATCAATCATTTTAGTTTTCAATGCACTGACTGATTTGTCCACCCACGGTTTACAATGCTGAGGGTCCCTTCCACAAAACCCAACCCCCCCGTCCCTTAGTATCAGGATCTCCTCTGGGCTTGTAGCTGCAAGGAACTACGCCAGCGTTCAAATCTGGAGATCTCCATGGCCACCTTTTCTATGGATCAGGGTGCCGCTCTCCTGCCTGAAGCTAGCGCGGCCCGCCCGAACCAGGGGTGAGCAGAGGACCCGACCGCAAAAGCCGTAGGTCATCGGCCAGGAAAAGCGCTTCTCTTCTGGACTGAAACTGCTGAGCAGCGATCCTTAGGTTCTTACTAAGGTGTGCCAAATTATTTTATCTCTTTCTTCACTCTGGACTGTGCTTAAATTGAAACCTATGTTTGGCATTTTTATAAATGCTCTTCCACTGCATGTGTGTTAAGGTCACTTGTTTTCTCTTTAGAGCTGTAAAACGTTTTCTTCTAAACTGTAAGCCTGAAATTTTGGCCCTTCTGTGGCTTGCCCTCGATTGGTGGGATTTCACCATAATCCTCACCTGATTAGCTTGCTGTCTTAGTGGCTGCTCTCTCATTGGTTAGCGCTTGAATTCAAACTGTGCTTCTGTTACAGCTTTCAAATAGAGTACCTGCAAACCGTCTTGCCTGTTTCTGATTTAAAACTAAAGTATGTTACAGTTCTTTATATAGAATATAGTGCGGTCATCTGCTTAATTGTTTTACTTAGAGCATTATCTGCTAGATTTTTGCTAAGTTCGAGCCTCACTTCTATTTAACCTGCTCTAATCTTGTTTTCTCTGTCAGCTGTGGCACCTACCTTTCTCTCTGCAAGCCCTCTCCCTACCTGTAGTCCTTCACTGCTCATCCCTGACTGACCTACTACCCTCCTATTCTAACACCACAAAACCGCCTGCAGCTACGGGCATGTCTCAGTCCCTGATCGGATTACTTGTAAGGGAACCCTCCTGTCCTCGCTCCCCGCTGCTAAGTCCTCCTCTCCCCCCCTCCCATTTCTTTTCAAAACCTGCCCTGTTCCTTTGTCTCTCCAGGTAGGCCATCCCTGTTTTCTCTAGCTTAAATACCGCTCTTCCCCTTACCCCTAGGTGACTACAGCCCCTCTGGGCTTGTGGCTGCAAGGAACCGTGCCAGCAGTTCGAATCTGGTGATCTCCACAGATGCATTTTCCACGGATCTGGGTGCCGCTCTCCTGCCTGAAGCTAGCACCACCCGCCCAGACCAAGGGTGAGCAGAGCACCTGTCAGAAAGCTGTAGGACCCAACCGCAAAAGCCATAGGATGACAGTCGGGGAAAAGTGCTTCTCTTCTGGACTGAAACCGCCAGCTCCCCACACGTCCATGGTGGGCAGTTACTCAAATAGCTGTAGCTCTCTAGTCACATGACTAACAGCCTGCTTTTTCATTTGTTATACAACTTGCTCACTAGAGGCGTCTTTTTCCCTCAAGTTTGTTTCCATCTATAAGTATGTGGCATGATCTGCTGCCTCTTGCGTGGCAATTTTTTTTTTTTTTCTTTTCTTCTGAGCCCTGCTAAACTACTGTTCTACTTCAAAAAACACCTGAATGTGTCTCTAGTGCAACACTCAGTTGCCTCAAACTGTGAGTTTTTACATACCCTGCTTCTACTGAAGGACTGAAGTGTGTCAGGGAGGAAGGGGAGGAGGGTAGTATGGAGTCACTTTGGATGCAAATCCAGGATTCCAAGAATAGGATTCTTAGAATGGGAGTGGTGTACAGGCCACCATCTCAGACGGAGAAGTTAGACAGGGAACTAGTGGGACAGATCAGGAGGACCTGCAAAAAGGGTAGTGTGGTGATTGTGGGGGACTTCAACATGCCAGGAGTGGACTGGAGCACCCCAACAACCAGGAACAGAAGGGAGCAGGTACTGCTGGATGCCTTCCAGGACAGCTTCCTGCTGCAAATGGTCAGTGAACCAGCCAGGTTAGGGAATATCCTTGACCTTGTGCTGGCAAATGTGGACTTTGTGAGATAACTTATAGTGGAGGAACTGCTGTCAGGGAGTGACCACCCCTCAGTATGGCTCACATTGGATATGGACAAGGAAGGAGTAGAATCTGGCACAATAGTGCTGGACTTCAGGAGGGCCAACTTTGGACTTTGGGAGGATAGGGGAAGTGGTAAAAGGGTACCTGGCCAGAATTCAATCTAGTATGGACACTAACCAGAGATAGGAGCTCATAAAGCTGGGGATAGTGGAGGCAACCAAAACCTGCTGCAAAGCCCAGAGCAAGAAGGCTAGGGCTAAGAAACCGATCTGGTTGCGCAAGGAGGTCATGGAAAAGGTAAGGAGAAAAAGAGCTGCCTTTAGGAAGTACAAGAAAACAGGGAGGGGGGAGGACAGGGAGGAGTACTTGACAGAATCGAGAAGGAGGTGACAAGGGCAGTAAGGGGAGCCAAAGCATCTACGAACTCGGCTGGCACAAGGCATTAAGAAGGAGAGAAGGACTTTAAGTACATCAGGGAGAAAAGGGAGCTGTAAGGACCATATAGTAAGGATTAGGAAGGGGGTTGGGTGGAAGCTAGGGTGTTATAATGGAAGCACTAAATGAGTACTTCTGCTCAGTATTTACTAAAGAGAAGAGGGGTGACACCCAAGGTGGGAGAATGGCAGAAGCAGGGTGGAAGTGGTGACAGATGGGGAAATCATGGAGAGCAGAGTTCAGAGGGTTTGAAAGGCACTGAGAGTGGACAAGGCACCAGGCCCAGATGGCATCCACCCCAGGGTACTGAAGGAGTTGGCAGAGGTCCTTGCAGGACCTTTGGCAGACCTATTTAATGCCTCACTACATTCGGGTGTGTACCTCAGGACTGGAGGATGGCTCATGTGTGCCCCTCCACAAGAGTGGCCCCAAGGATGAACCGGGAAACTACAGACCAGTGAGCCTCACATCCATCGTGGTAAGCTAATGGAGACTATCCTGAAGAGAGGCTGGTGGCCCTCCTAGAGGCCAAAGGACTACAGGACAGCAGACAGCATGGCTTCATCGTGGCGGATCCTGCCAAACCAACCTGGTCGAGTTCTATGACTGGGTAACTAGGCAACTGGACAGGGCCATGCAGTGGATGTCCTGTATCTGGACTTCAGTAAGGCATTCGACTCAGTGCCACATGGAAGGCTGAAGGAAGTTAGTAGGCACAGGGCCGTGCAAAGCTGGTGAGATGGGTAGGAAACTGGCTGCAGGGAAGGCAGCAGAGGGTGGTGGTGGGTGGGAGCTCTCACCCAAGGGCAGGGACGAGTGGTGTTCCACAGGGCTCGGTGTTGGGACCAGTGTTGTTTGGGATATTCATTGCAGACATATCATGGGACATCAAGAGCAAGATCAGTCTGTTTGCTGATGATACCAAGGTAGGCGCGGTGGTGGATGACCTAGGGGATGGCAGGGGTTGCAGGATGATCTGGCAAAGCTTGAAACCTGGTCAGACACCGGCAACTGGGCTTTAATGCCAAAAGTGCAAGGTGCTGCATTTTGGGATGAAGAACCCAAGGAGGAGTTACCAGCTAGGGGGAGTTCAGCTAGCCCAGACAGAGGAGGAGAAGGATCTGGGTGTACTCATTACAGGGTCAATGAACAACTCGGCACAATGTAGGAAGGCAGCTGCAAAGGCAAATAAAATGCTGGGTTGTATTGCAAGGGGTATATCCTCGAGGAGGGAGGAGGTGATTCTGCCACTGTATGGGTCATTAGTTAGACCACACCTAGAGTACTGCGTGCAGTACTGGCGTCCGTATCTGAAGAGGGACATTAAGTTACTGGAGGGGGTGCAGCGCAGAGCGACAAAGATGATCAAGGGGCTGGGGGACTTATCATACGAGAGGAGGTTGAAGGAGTTGAACATGTACTCACTGGAGGAGAGGAGAGACAGGGTGACATGATTGAAACCTTTAAATACATGAAAGGAATAAACAAGACAACTACAGAGGGGCTGTTCAAAGTAAGGGAGGGGAGGGACACCAGGGGCCATGATATGAAACTGGAGCGAGGAAGGTTCAGGAGGGAGATGAGGAGACACTTTTTTTACAGAGAGGGTAGTGGCTGGGTGGAATGCGTTACCTCCTGAAGTGGTATACAGTAGAACAGTGGACTGCTTCAAACGAGGATGGGACAGGACAAGGGGGAGGGTTAATGAAGGGGAAGGGTGGAAGGGAGGGGCAGCTGCAGAATAAGGGGTGCTAGCTGCACATTCGAGCAGACTTGATAGACCTCTAGGCCTTTATCTGCTGGCAAATTTCATATGTTCGTATGTACTTGGGGCCAGAAAGATTCACTTAATATGTGCCTGCAATCCTCCTAAAGGAGGTCAACTAGGCTGTTCCGAACTGCTTGAACGCTCTACTTCTACAGTTGGCCAAAATGAACTAATTATTCTTGGCGACCTCAATCTAAATTGGCTAGGGAATAATAGAAGTACGTTGCTATCAGGTACATAGATTTAACATGCACCAGGTGATTGAAGATCCTGTCAGACTGACCCAGTCCCCTGCTGTCGGTACACTTATAGACTGGATACTCACCAATTGACCCGATAGATTTACCGCCTCAGGTATATTTCCTGATTTTATAAGTGACCATTCCCCTGTGTTTTGCATATGGGGAACATCGGTGATTTGTGGCCCCTCGCCACGCTATATCACCTTCTGGGATTTTTCCAAACTTGATCAGGCAAGCTTTCTACATGATATCTCTTCTATGAACTGGACTCCTATAATCCAGTCCCAAGACGTTAACCTGCTCTCAGTCTTTCTTTCTACATTTCTGTCCCTCCAGGACATACATGCACCAAAGTGCACACGACGTGTTTGGGCCAAACAGACTAGGTGGCAGCATAAAGAACCTCTTGCCTCCCTCCGGGCACGTGACGAAAGTTGGAACTGCTACAAAACCTTGGGTCAGCAAAGAGATTACAACACCTACAGAGAGCAGCTCAATATGTGCAAAAAGCAAATCTGGCTTGCCAAAAGCTTGTACTGCAAAGGTCTACTGATGGAAACCGCTGGGGACCCAAAGAAATTCTGGACACGTGAAATCCTTCCTGGGCTCAAAGCAGTCAAAATACACACATTATATGGTCCTCAGTGGTGTGCACTGTAATGACCCCATCACCATTGCAAGTTCCTTCAACAAATAATGTACTGATCTCACCAAATACACTGCCTCTTTCACAGCAAATCTGGTTCCAGAGCTACTTAAGCAATAGAAGACAACAGGTAAAATTTAACTCTCTGGTGTCAGACTCTGTGCCTATCAGTGTTCGTGTTCCTCAAGACTCCATCTTGGGGCTCTTCTCCATTTTTATAAATAACATATCTTCTAACACCCCTCGGTGCTCAACAATCTTGTATGCAGACAATTTGGTGCTGTACACCACCTCTGCAAATGTAAAAGGAAAAAACAGTCAACTAACCTCGGTGTTTCTTATAATGGAAGAATGGATCCACAGCAAAAGGCTTGTCCTAAACATAAGTAAAACACAGGGCATGATTTTCGGCTCTGCAGCCAAACTTAGAACAAACCGCAGCCTTTACAGCATCTCCTGTGTAAATGGCTCCCCCCCCCGCCCCTTATGAAAGTAACCTCGTTCAAGTATTTAGGTGTCCTGCTTGATGAAACTCTCAACTTTGAGCAACCCGTCATGGCCACCTGCAAGTCAGTCAACTCCAGACTCTGAATACCCTACAGGACTAGTCTGATGCTTATCCCCTCCACTAGGCTGGTTATTGCCAGTGGTATCCTACTTCCATCCCTTGCGTTTGGTGCTGTCACCTACATAAATGCTTCAAAAACCACCCTTAGTAAGTGGAACACAATGTATAATAGTATCTGTCGTTATGCTTCGGCTTCCCACGCTTGAACTTATTACTACTATATGCGGATTCAGCTGGCCGCCCATCTGCCGTCGACCCTTGCCCTTGGTACTCTGCTGGACAATATCATCAGAACCAACCTACCTACCTCTCTTGCAGCCATGCTAGTGCCACTGTCCCCCACCTTTGGCCTCCGCTCTACTGGACACTCTCTACTGTGTACCTCTAGGTGCAGAACCCTATAAGGTACCTCAGCTTTCTCCTGTCTGGCCCCAAAATATTGGACCTCCTTACTGCTTGATGTTCGTTCTGCACCTAGACATACTGCTCTTAAAAAGATGCATCACACTCTCCTTGTCAAACATGCCCTGTGCACCTGTTTTAAACCCCCCATAGGGTGCTTGATATCCCCTGCCTCAGCTCTCAAAATGTCCATCTCACTCTGGTCTCTTGTTACTGTCATTTATAAAATGGGTCGAAACAATGCTACAAACTGATTGGCTGATAGGACCTTCGAGCCGTGTCCTTATCAGCTGATATCTATGCCAACCAGCACTTTTCTTACCTGGCCGACCTCACAACAACAAAAATATCAATAACCTGCCATTCGTTTAAACAACCTTTCCACAGAACCACACACTAGTGCCCGTTCCTCCGCCATTCCGTGTAAAACACTGTCCATTACTTGCACCAGCATTTGCGTTGCACATCAGCGCAAGAATACTTTTTTTTCTGTTTCTTTGCTTTCTGTCCTAAGAAAAAGCAGTAACTGACCTAAACAGCAAAACACATTCATCTGGTGAGGATCGCGACTGCCATGTGGTGGGGCTTTCAAATGAAACTTATACCCTCTCCTCCAGGACTCGCCACACCCGATCCTCCACCAAGTCCTACAAAAATGTTATTTATTTAATAATTTATTTTCATTTCCCAGTTCAGAGTGACCCCCCGAACCACGAAAACTGGAAGTGTTTATAATGGCACCCTAAATACAGCGAGTAGCGAGGGACACGCTAGCTACCACTCATAGTGTAAAAAAAAAAAAAATCTGCATTGCCTTGTCTATTCAGAAACACACACAAGAAAAAAACTACTGTACAGCAGTGTGTGTGTGTGTGTTCAGAACGAAGGGGAAAAACACCATCAGAAAACCGCTCATACAGAGACTGCTGAGAAACACCATAGCAAATGTCGGTCATTCCTTAAAAAACTAAAAAAGTAAAGTAACCCTGCTATACGAGATCTTCAGTGTGTGGCTGTTCAGTATACTGACAGACACACAAACCCTGAACTAATTTTTAATAAAATAGCTGTGTTCCCACACACTAAGGATTATTTTTCCTCTTTCTACTAATATAGTTACTTTTTTTTTTTTTACTTTATGTACACTTTTCCTTTCCATTTTTAATTGATTTCTTTATTAGGAGACCCATTTTATAAGCGTAGTAACACACTCCGCGGTGTGGGTTATCGCCTGATAACAGCATGCCCAGTGACATAAGGCACTCCTGGGCATGCTCTTATCAGGCGATAACCCACACCTTGTCGTGCGTCATTGCTTGCATATAGCACTTACCATGGATTGAGTGTAAAAACTCTACTGCACTATAATTGTATGATTATTATGTTTTGTACTATTGTGCATTTTTCTGCCATTATCTCTATCATATTTAGCATTACTGTTTATCTCCCTAAATGTCATATAAATGTCCTTCTGTTGCTGCTTATCTCTGAACTAATCTGCAAATTGTTTTTGTCTGCCACATTTTCTGTAACCTCCTGGGCTGTGTCTGAAAATAGTAATTTGTGGCTATGACACCTTATCCGGTAAACAAAAACTAAAAATAAATAAATATTACAATAACTATGATATTTTTTTGGAAATATTTTCAAGGTTATTATTCCATCGTGGCACCAGTAGTGCCAGGACATGCATTATAAGTGTTGAAGAAAGGAAAACTGTTTCCAGGAGAAAAGTGTACATTGGTAACTGGCGGTGGGGCATAATTAGCCGTTTTACACATTACACTACTAATCAGTTCTTTTAATGTCACACCCCCCCCTGCTGCGCAGTGCTAGGAATGTGTTCGGATTGGGTTTAGTTGAGATCGTGTTGCTCTCTGTCCTCTTGTCATTACTGTCTGACTAAATGATGCTGTTTGTTATTAATGTCAGTAGAGGTTAAACATGTTAAAAACATTTTTAATTACCTTGTTGTATGTGCCAGAAAGATGACACTAACTATTGACACCTGCAGTGTCCAGTCTGCTACAAATAAAAGCTGTTGGCTGTTTTTAACAAGTTTAACGTTGTCTGGGCATAGGTCAGAAAGCACAGGAAAACCAGGAGCAGTTTCAAAATTTGCAAGTAGTGTTTTATTTTTCTCAATTACAGCAAAATAAAATTGTTCAGTATAACTATTTACAAAGGCAGTGCAAACAGGGAAAACAAAGTCCTTCTGAGTGTTTCTCTAATTCCAGGTTTCAGTCTTGCACTCTCAGTCTCCTTGTCTTTTTAGCAGAAGCGTTTTCTTTTTATAAGTCTTTGGGACCTCGTTAAGAGAGCCTGCTTCTCACAGAATGTTCTTGTAAGTTTACAGAAAGTTCTTATCAGTTTTGATGCAGGTGCAGCAAAAAGAACATAGTGACCCAGAACTGATCTCTTGTTTACAGCTCTTCAAAAGGCTTAAAAACTGCATTTCAGGTCAGCCACTTGCATTCTAAATAGCTTTTTGCAATCATGTCAACAGTATAACTATATACATTTTTAAACAGGGAGATCCCAGTATTACATACAGTTTTACACAGAGATTCATACATAGATTTTTTTATAACTGCAGATATGCAGCGGGGAAGAAAAGACAGCACTAGCAAGGGAAGGCAGAGAGAGAGCGAGAGGCGGAGAATTGCGAAACCATTAGAGTGATCAGTTCTTAGGTCTCACAAGAAAATTTGGTTGCTCAACCAGACAGAGAAGACAGAAACGGAGAGGATAGAACAGACCCTTGTGTTTAAACTCTTTCTGCATAACAAATGGGGCAGGGCTTTATTCAACCCTGTTACATGCCCCTCTCTTTAAGAGGGAACCTGTTTTACAAAAACAGGTTTACAAAACGTTCTGTTACACTCCTGTCTAACATTGGCTTATAACGTTACAGTTCAGTGTATATGCAGCATAGCAGAGAAGTTTTAGCTCACATTTTTTCAGCCTTTGGAATTCTCAATTCCTGATCCATATCTTGATAGAAAATCAGCATTGGCATTCTCGTTCCCAGATTTGTGCATCACTTTAAATTTAAATGGCTGTAGTGCCAGGTACCACCGTGTGATTCTAGAATTGTTATCCTTCATTTGGTTAAGCCAACAGAGAGGATTGTGATGTGTTACAAGTATAGTCAGCTCCTAGTAAGTAAAACTTAAGGGACTCCATGGCCCACTTTGCCGCAAGGGATTCCTTTTCAGTGATTGAGTACCTTTTCTCTCTGTCGTGCAATTTCCTACTGATGTACAGAATAGAAACATAGAAACATAGAAGTTGACGGCAGATAAGGACCGCAAGGCCCATCCAGTCTGCCCATTTCTTTTTCTACCTTATAAATGTGCCATCGGCCTTTGCTCTGTCAGTGACCTATCTATTCATAGTCATTTGTATTGCTCCCTTATGCCTATCCCATGCCTGTTTGAAGCCCTGCACTGTATTCATAGCCACCACTTCTTGTGGTAAGCTATTCCATGCATCTACCACCCTTTCTGTGAAAAGAATTTCCTCACATTCCCCTTAATCGCCTCCCTCTATTCTCATGCTGTGTCTCTTGTCCTGCTATTTTTCTTATATTTAAACATGTTAGACTCTTTCACCTTGTTTATGCCCTTAAGGTGTTTAAAAGTCTCGATCATATCACCTCTCCTCCTTTGCTCAAGGGTATACATATTGAGCTCCGTTAATCTGTCCTCATATGTCTTCTGATGCAGTCCCTGCACCATTTTGGTTGCCTTCTCTGGACTGCCTCAATTTGGTTAATGTCCTTGTGAAGGTGTGGCCTCCAATACTGCACGCAGTACTCCAGATGGGGCCTAACCAATGTCTTGTACAGAGGAATTATTACCTCCCTCTTACGACTTGTGATACCCCTACTAATACACCCCTAACACCCCCTAGCCTTACCTACTGCTTTAGAGGGTCTGCTTGATGATTTAGGTCATCAGTGATGATGATCCCAAGTCTCTTTCTTCCTTTGTGACTGCTAACAACTCCCCTCGCAGCCTATAAGTGGCTTCAGGGTTTCTCTTCCCTATGTGCATGATTTTGCACTTCTTTGCATTAAATCCCAGTTGCCACTCTTCTGACCATTTTGCTAGTTTATCCAGATCTCTTCTCATTCTGCCCACCCCATCTGGATCATCTACTCTGTTGCAGATCTTGGTGTCATCTGCAAACAGACAAGCCTTACCCTCTAGTCCATCTGCGAGGTCACTAATGAAGATGTTGAATAGGACTGGCCCCAGGACTGATCCCTGAGGTACCCCACTTGTGACTTGCATCTCTTCTGACTGTATACCATTTACCACCACTCTCTGTTTTCTGCCAGTCAACCAGTTTGCCACCCAGTTGACCAACTTCTGACCCACCCCGAGCCTACCTAGCTTATTTATCAATCTTCTATGTGAACAGTGTCAAAGCTTTGTTGAAGTCAAGGTAGGCTACATCAACTGCTCCCTTGATCCACCACCTCGCTACTCAGTCAAAGAAATCTGAGATTAGTTTGACAGGACCTTCCTTTGTAAACCCATGCTGTCTTGGATCCTGTGCCCCTATGGATTCCAGGTGTTGCACTATCCTTTCCTTAAGAAGTGCCTCCATAATCTTGCCCACTACTGAGGTAAGACTGACCGGTCTGTAGTTCCCCACCTCCTCCCTGCTACCACTCTTGTGGAGCGGGATCACATGGGCCCTTCTCCAGTCTTGGGACCTCTCCTGTGCTCAGAGACTCACTAAACAATTCTGCTAATGGCTCTGCTAGTTCTTCCTTTTAGCTCCTTAGTACCCTGGGATGTATGCCATCAGGTCCCATTGCCTTATCCACCCTGGCTAAGCAAGCTCTTGTAGGACCCTTTCTTTTGTGAAGGGAGTAGTGCTCACCTCCTCCCTGTGTCCATGATGCTGAGCTGTGGGCCCTGCCCTACCTTCTCTTCAGTAAATACTGAGCAAAGTATCTATTTAGGATAGATGCCTTACAGGGTCCTCCTCCTCACATGCTCCCTTTTCTCCATTAAACAGCAATACCCCTCTGGACTTTCTCCTTTCACTAATGTATCTATAGAAAGTCTTGTCACCTTTTTACTGTTCGTGCTAGTGTTTCCTCAGTTTGGGACTTTGCCTGCCTTACTGCCTTACCTGCTTCCCTTTAGGCAGTTGGTATGCTTCCTCATCTTCATCCCGCTGTGTTCCTTATATTTCCTGAAGGCCAGCCTTTGGCTCTGACCTTTTCTGCTACTGTATTTGAGAACCAAAGTGGTTTCTTCTTCTTTGCACTTCCTTTCTGTCTAACACAATGGGATGTTGTTTCAAGTATTGTATCCTTAATGCTTGCCCACTTTGCCTGTACCTCCTCACCTGTGTTTCTTTTGCCAGGGCTAGCTTAACTCTGTTGGCCATCTTATCAAAGTCAGCTCCTCTGAAGTCCCATATTTTTGCCTTGGAATGGGATGATTTGATGTAGTAGCCAAATTGAACCATACCATGTGATGGTCACTGGCCCCCAGGTGACCTTCTACCTGGAGATCTGTGATCCCTTCTTTGTTAGTCAGTACTAGATCTAGGATAGCCCTGTCTCTTGTGGGTTGCTGTACCAGTTGTTTGAGGCCCTCCCCCTCCAGGGAATCCACTATGAGTCTAGTTCTGGCAGATGTTCCTGCTGGTATTGACCAATCTGTATCTGGCATGTTGAAGTCTCCCATTATCAGAACCTCCCCTTTAGCTGTCATGTTTTGTATATCTTCTAACAGTAATGTGTCTATGTCCTCCCTCTGGTCTGGGGCCTGTAGACAACCCCAGTTCTTATGGCTGTCCCATTTCCTGTTTCCAGGGTGACCCACAGTTCTTCTGGCTCCTTATGTGTATTCTGAATTTCTGTAGCTTTGATATTTTCATTAACATACAGGGCCACTCCTCACCCCCCTTTTGCACCTCGTCTCTTCTGAACAATACATAGCCAGGTACTGAAGTCTCCTCAAGTGTTTACTGGTAAACCACGCCTCACTAATTGCTACTATGTCCAGTTTAGCCTCTGACATTATTGCCTGCAGGTCTGGGATCTTATTTCCCAGGCTGTGAGCATTGTGTACATGATTTTCCATTGGCCAGATTTTGGTGTGTTAGTTGTTGGGTGAAGTTTGGCATTACCCTGTGCATCGTATGGGAGACAAACCTTTTTCTTACCTGGTGATGCAAATGAGCAAACACGCTGAATTCCTGTTTGACCACTAGCTGAGGGGGAGGTGTTCTTCCCATTCGACGTATGGGGTGCTAAAATTCTCTCCCATTTGCTAGTTTAAATATTCTGCAAAGATGTCAAACTTCTGCCCCAATGCACTGACTCCTCTTTAGTCAGATGCAGTCCATCAAATTTAAAGAATTCGCCTCCCAGAACTGTTGCCAGTTCCTACAAATCTGTGTCCTTTTCCTGGCACCAGTCCTTGAGCCACATGTTTAGCTCCCCTATCTCCCTTCTCTGACCTTCCGTCCATCTGCTCCCTTCTCCCAGACTGGCAGGACCTCAGAGAAGGAGATGCCAGACGAAATAGATGATAGTTTGTCACCCAGCTTAGTCAGGTGTTCCTTGGTCTCCATAACTGACCCGGCTAGGCAGATCATTAGTCCCTATGTGTACTAGGACATCAATGTTTTCTCCTGCTTTGTGAACAGTTTTAGAATGCGGTCAGTGTCTCTCCATGCTGATGTACCTGAGACATTGACCATCACCCTGGCTGGAGATGGGTATCAACTCCCGAATCATGGAGTCTCCTATGATCAGAAGTTTTTTGGATTTCCTTTGTGCTTGTTTAGTTTTGGTTCCTGATTTGGGTGAGTATTGTTGTGCTAGCTCCTGTGCCGCAGTGTCCTGCTCTGCAGTGTCTTCTGCCTCTTTATTTGATTTCAGAGATAGAGGCAGATACCTGTTTGTAGTGTTTATATGGTTTTTGGAGGTAATGTGTAGGAGAGCAGAGAGGATGTTCTTTCCCATTTATATGCTGACTCAAAACTGCACTTAGGCCTACCTCTGATGCATCTGTCTGTAACAGAAATTGTTAAAGTCTGGGCTTCTTAAAACTGGCTGAACATAATGCAGCCTTAATGGCCCGAAAAGCTTCATCACACTCTGTCTCCTGTCTCTAGTGCTCCACGAGCTTTTGCCTTAATTTCCCTCCTCGGTTCCCATCTAAGGCCATGAGATATGGTTACATATTCAGTTGCCAGGATGGAAAAATAACTTAAGGAGTGGCTGGGACCTCCCCCTTTTATGCCTGCCAGTTGAACACTATGTGGTGGTGGTAGGGGGAGGTCCCAGGGTCGACTGCTGTGAAAGTCATCTGGTGGAAATGACGCCTGTGGCTGTAATCCCACACGTTATGACCTGCTGCAAGAGATGCTCTCGAAGCTGTAGTGTTACAGTAAGTTCTTACGCAACCGTACTTTCTTATGGCAGTGATACCTAGTAGTTAGTACAGCTCTTTCAGTAATGCAGCACCAAAACTACTGCCCTGATCAGTAATGATCTCTTTAGGTACGCCTATCCTGCTGAAAATTTTAGCAAGCTCTACTGCAATTTTTGGGGCTGTGACAGTATGCATAGGAACTGCCTCTGGGAATCGAGTAGCATAGTCACATACTACCAAAATGAATCGATTACCATTTTTACTTTTGTTTAAGGGGCCAACCACATACATTGCTATTTTCTCAAAAGGCACATCTATCAAGGGTAGGGGCACCTTGTCTGTTTTTAGTTACTGGTGCTACTTTCTGACATTCAGCACAAGAACTGCAGTAAGTAGCAACATCTTCATGAATTCCAGGCCAGTAAATTCTGTACACCAATCAGGCAAGGGTGCAATCCCTCCCTGAGTGACCAGCCATAGGACTATCATGTGCTATCTGTAAAAACTCAGATTTATACTTTGGAGGTATAACTAATTGTTCTATCTGATCCTGTGTCAGAGGTGTAACCCAGACTCTGTGCAGTAGCCCATTACATTTTTTTAAACATAGGTTCAGCCTGTTTTGGTTTCACCCCCAGCTGCTTAAAATAACCCTGGAGAGAAACATTGTTGGCTTGTTCTGAAAGAAAATCACAATCAGTGATCAGTTTAGTTTCAGCATTTTCATATGTTAACCTCTTATGTCAATCAGTCTTTTGTTGCCACTGTTTCTTCAGGCATCGTCTTTCTTTCCTGGACTTCTCGATCTTGGAGCTATGCTCAGACAAGCCGGAATTGAAATCAGAGAAAGGAAGAGTCCTCACCATCTGATATTTTCTTTGCGTGAGCTCTTGTCACCACAGCTGCTGAAACATCAGGATTTACTCCCTCTTTGATTAACTCAGTAAGTCCTGGAAAGTCATTTTCAGTAATCACAGGTACAGGTAACTTGGGTACTATTCCCACTTTCATTTGGTGCGACACCCCATTAATATTCAAAGTCACTTGGTTAGTGGGATAGTATCGAGTGTCCCCATGGATTCAGATGACACCAGTACCTGGTACTTGTGGACATTGTTTTCCCAACACTTCAATATGTATTAGGGTCTGTCTGCTTCCCGAATCAGTAAGTCCTTTGACAGTCTTAACTCCCACCCTGACATTGTTAGCACTTCCCCAGTTTGCTAAGGACAAATCTGCTCTAGTGACACGCTTCTAACTACAGC
Source organism: Neoceratodus forsteri (assembly GCA_016271365.2). Taxonomy (NCBI): domain Eukaryota; kingdom Metazoa; phylum Chordata; order Ceratodontiformes; family Ceratodontidae; genus Neoceratodus; species Neoceratodus forsteri. The sequence goes on along the minus strand of CM028130.1, from coordinate 1,053,778,662 downwards.
AGTTTCTTGCAATATGACCTGGTTTATTACATTTACAGCAAATAAAGTCTTTGCGTGCAGATTTGTTACCCCCACCAAAGTTCTTATCAGATTTGGAGTTTAAATGGGGAAAAAGAGTGTCTTACTGGTGCTTGGCTGTTACCTCACTGCTGTGGCGTGTGGCCATTTGGTAGTCTTTAGTCAAAGAAACAGCCTTTTCCCCAATTTCTGGTCGGTGTTCTTTTACCCAAATCTGTACGTCGGTGAGTAGGATATTGATGAATTGCTCCATTGCAAATGTGTCAGTGATCTGTGGGACTGTTTTGCCCTCTGGTTGAAGCCATTTACTAAGGAGTTCTCTGAGTTTGGTGAAGGCTTCTCGAGGATTGTAGAATGAGGTTTTGTTCAGGGACTGGAATTTTTGCCTGTATGTCTCTCCTGGGATGTCATACCTTTTCAGGATTTCGCTTTTCACCATGTCATAGTTTTCTGACTGTGCAATGTTCGTATTGCTGTAAGCAAGTTGGCCTTTGCCTGTCAGGTATGATTCCAGTCTGATTGCCCATTGCTGCTTTGGCCACCGACAAGCTGCGGCAACCCTTTCAAAAGTTGTCAGGTATGCTTCAATATCATCCGAGGAACACAACTTTGTAAGTTTTAATGCATTTTAAGTTGTTTGTATCTTGTTGCTCTGCTGGACCAGTGCCAGATCCTTAAGGTTTGATAACTTGCAAGGCATCCATCCATCGTTGCATCTCTTTTCTCCTCTCCTGCTTGAGTTGTTCCATTTCTTCTTTTCTCTGTGCCGCTAAACATTGAATCTCTCTTTGTCTGTGCTGCTTCTCCTCTCATCTCTGCTTCTCTCGTCTTTGTTTGTTGTATAGCCCACCATTTGAAAAAGGCAGTCAGGCATTCAGGTTCTGTCTATTGCAAATTTTTTTTTTTTTTTTTCCTTCCTTTCAGTCACAGGTGCTGGCTGTACAGTCTCAGTTTGGACTTCTGTCTGTGCTAGTTTGGTTGCCATTCTTCTAGTAATCACTCCTGGATTAGTTTGGTTGCCATTCTTCTGATAATCACTCCTGGACTGGATGAATCCATACCTTTCTTCCATGCTTCCTTGGTACCAGGCTAGTACCCACGCACAAAATTCCTGGCTTAGAATATGCACGGCGTAAATCCCACTTAATCTGACACCATGTGTCGTCGGGGCACAGGTCAGAAAGCATAGGAAAACCAGGAGCAGTTTTTTTCGCAAATAGTGTTTTATTTTTCTCAACAGCAAGATAAAAATAAAATTGTTCAGTATAACTGTTTACAAAGGCAGTGCAAACAGGGAAAACAAAAGTCCGTCTGAGTGTTTCTCTAATTCCAAGTTTCAGTCTTGCTGTCTCACTCTCCTTGTCTCTCTAACAAAAGCATTGCTGCTCTTTTTATAAGCCTTTGTCTGGGAACTCGTTCAGAGAGCCTGCTTCCCACAGAATGTTCTTGTAAGTTTCCATGTGGGTGCAGCAAAAAGAACATGGTGAGCCAGAACTTGACCTCTTGTTTACAGCTCTGCAAAAGGCTTAAAAACTACATATCAGGTTAACCACTTGAGTTCCAAATAGCTTTTTGCAATCATTTGAACAGTATAACTATATACACTTTTAAACAAAGGAATGTCAGTATCACATACAGTTTTACACAGATTAACACGTATATTTTATAACTTCAGATATGCAAGGGGAGAAAAAAGACTGAACTAGCAAAGGAAGGCAGAGAGATAGTGAGAGGCGGAGAATTGCGAAACCGTCGGAGTGATCAGTTCCTAGGTCTCATAAAAAAATTTGGTTGCGCAACTAGACACAGAAGAGAGAAAAGGAGAGGATAGAACAGAGCCTTGTGTTTAAACTTTCTGCATAACAAATGGGGCAGGGCCTTATTCAACCTTGTCACAAACGTTTGTTGTAAATTGATGATATTAAAATGTAATATCATTAGGCAGGCGGTTACAGTGGGGGCCAGAGCACAACATAATCTGTTTGTCCCAGTCTGGCTTTATTGGTTGTACAGCTGCTTTAAAAACAGTGGCAAATGACTAGTGAAGCATTACACCATTTTCTGCACAGCATTTAAGCACTATTATGGAAAGGATAGAAGAAAATGCTAAAAGCTGGTCGGGGATAGCCAGTTGTACCTGTGATGTTATTCCCGCACAGCCTCACAGGGGACACTGATGCCCACAAAACGGCCTACTTATGACCGTAAACCTACAGATGGATCCATTTTATACTTGCAGTAAGTCACGTTGGGGCATATGTCGCTGGGAGAGCATCAGTTCATGGGTGATTAAAGGCAATCTGCCCATGATCACCTGCTTCAGAAATGCTCCCGGGTTGTGATGTTATCTCAGTACGATACATTCCATGGCACGTCCCTTTTCTTAAATACACAGCAAGGTTTGTGTGGTTCTTCTGCATCTCTCCATAGGATAATGCCACACCTTGGGTACACTATGCCTTGTGCCTTCAACCACCAGGTAAGTGGAGTTATTGGACTGTAATGTTACTTTAAGTGAATAGTTGTGTCTGGTTTGATGAAATCTCTTAACTCGTATGATTATTTGAATTACAAGAGCAGCTCACTTTTATCCTGTGGTTTACTACGGTTGTGTAGGCAGAAGACCATGAGATCTGTCATGATTGCCTACCCACTACTTGGTTATCTAATTTTTTTTTTTTTTTTTACAGAAGTCTATTTATCTAGACTGTTGTTAAAAATTGCTTTGGGTGTTTTACTAGTGAGTGGTGTAATCTGTTCCAGTTTAATGCAGACCATTGCGTAAAATAGTTTGCTTGACTACGGGTATTTGAATAACCCAACAACACCCTGAAAAAAATAATTGCAGGTCTTTCTCACATGACTGGTGTTAAACTCTTTATTCCCCCCCCCAGGATGATCCTGTCCAGAAGCATGTTCGGGAGGCCATCTCCAGAGACAAGGCCGCCGAAGCCTTGAGACCATCTGTGGGGAGTGCCCATCGGATTTTGAAAGAGCTCCGTCTCTCCAAGCAGGCAAGTCGGCAAGAGAGTCGCTACCGGGTTGTATCCAGACACCGAGCAAACCCAGAAGAAGTGGCACCCCCTACAGGAAGCACAGAGGAAGTGGAGCAGGTCGATGGGCAGGCTTTAAGCACTGAGGGTAAAACCCTGACTGCAGAAGCTTCTAGCAGTGGAGCCAGTGATGCCAGCCGAGGGGGTGACGGGGAATTCCAGGTGTTTGATATCATACAGGAAGATGAGGATGACGCAGCTAGCATGATACCTTGCTCTAGTGAGGTAGGTGTGTACGAGGGCTTTGAACTTGTCATGGGTAGATTGTTACTGTGATATTCTGGTCCAAAGTAGAAAGAACATGATTGTGAAGGAGAATTCTGTACAATAACAGTGAAGTTACTTCGCTGCTCAGCTGTGTTAAAGTATTCCACCTAAAGCATTTATGCATGGTGTCCCCCACTTGCTTTTTCACAGCGTTTCAACCATGTTAAAAGTAAGCTCCTTTGAACACCTCCCCCTTACTATTTATTTGGCAGCAGGGCACTGCGTTACGTAGTCCTAAGGACGTTCCTTCTTTTATGGTTTCATGGTATACCACAGTATAAGAAGTTATAGTATTGATACGATGGGCAATTTCTGGTACTGGGAAACTGTGTTTTTTCAGGACTTTGAACTCATTTTTGTGTTTTCAGGATGACTGTCCCTTCGGTGACAGCTCTACCTGACACAAGAGTTGGAGGCTTCTTTTTTGGACAAAACTGACTACTTTCGTAATGCCGTGCGCATTATTAGATGCAGTGGTTGTCATACCATCGACATTTCATACTGTAATGGGATGTCCTTAGTCCTGACTTGGGGTTTTCTTACTTGGAAAAGGGCTGTATGAGGATACGCAGGGAATGGAGGCATGAGCTCAAAAATAGGGTGGGGCAGGGCATCTGGGGGAAGGGATTGGAAGCACACCATAGTCACATGGTGTACAAGTTGCTAGAAGAAAAAGCGTGTGTGTGTGTGTGTGTGTGTGTTTTTTTTTTTTTTTTTGGGGTCACCAGTAGATGATCGGGGCCAGTTGCCAGTGCCGCTCCTCTGTAACCTTTTCTTCAGTGCTTTTGGGCTGAGCCGGTTTGTAGATTACTTTCCTGGTTTGGGTTTACCATGACCCAAACCCGTAAGACCATCATAGGGCTGGTTCCTCCTTTTCTGAGCTGAGGTACAGATGAGGCACACTGATAAGTTCGGAGACAAATGAAACACGTCTGTCTCTTTTGGTTTCAAGCCTTTGCAGATTGTGTGAGAGGCTGTTCTGCATCAGACATTCTTGCTCGAAAGGAAACTCTAATAGTGTAGCAGTTGTTGCTGAATTGCCCGATTAGGGCTTTTAGCATAAAATTAATTTTTTTCTTTGCCTACTGCATGGCAATTTTAATTAAACCCACTCTGTCTATAATGGCTGTGGAGCCCCAGGAGGACATCTTGTGCACCCAGATGGCTTCCACCACGAAGGCTGTGCTAGTGAGGGCTACCAACTCTGCCATTTGTTGGTAGCCCTCATTAGCATAACCTTCACGGCATAAGCCACCCGGGGTTCGTGAGATGTCTACCCAGGCTGTGCAGCTATTATAGACAGAGCAGGTCTTTCTAATTAAAATCGCCAGGCAGCAGGTAAAGGAAAAAAAATAATTTTATGTTAAAAGCCCTAATTAGGCATTCCTGCAGCAGCTGCTGCACTTAGGGGCAGTACTGGAGTTTCCCTTTAAAGCAGAACCTGGCTTAATTCTTTCATGGTGATTTGCATATACTTCCCACAATGCGTTGCATTATTGTGGTATGTGCAGGTTTGTATTTCTAGGTAATTGTTAGGGAAGGTGGGGTTATTGCAGATGTTTGTGCATCTCTTACCTACCAGCCAAGATGTTGCATTCGCATTGGCTGTGAAGGTCACTGCTCGTCTACTTTCCTGTCTGTGGGGACCGCAGCAGTTGGGTGGAGTACGCAGCTGTCAAAACAGTGTAGACAAGAAAAAAACCAATAATGGCTGAAAAAGAATAAGACAACAGGGGGAAGTGAAGGGACCTTAAGCAGAGGAAGAGGGAAGGAATCAGCCAGCCAGTTAATCCACTGTGGAAAATGAACCTGACTTGGTGTTACAGGTTCAGTTTTAAGGGGCAGTTTAATGTTGCGGTTTACTTTTCTTAATGTTAACAAGCAAACACCAGCTGTTATTTTGGTCATATAAATAATCCAAAGATAAGAACGAATAGGGACAGGATTATTTTTTGTATTGTATTATATTATGTCGTATATAGATAAGCCAAATAATAGTATTGAAAACCGCATAAAAAAATTCACTGTAATACAACAGTTTGAATCCCGTAATACCATTGTTTCAAATCTTGTGATACTATTGTTCCGAGCTCAGTAGTGTTATGAGACAGTTGCAGCATCATGTGTGAAGACTTCCTTGTCCTCTGCGCGAGTCAACTTTTACTGTAATTGTCTTCTTCAGTAAAAACTGACTTGCCGCTGATGTGTGAACCTCGTTCTCTGCTCTTCCCATAAAACACATGCAGGAGAGCGACAGAGACAGATGGGGGAGAGAGAGAGAAGCAGCGGGGGTGTTGAACGAAGATTATTCACTGTAAGAGCCCTTTTTTTTTTTTTAAAAGAAATCATGCTGTGATTCTGAAGCCCTGTGAAGCCTACGCTATGGGAAAGAGGGACAGATGGAGAGAGAAGCTCCTGCAGCACTGGAGGGGAGGCGGGGATGTTAAACAGAGGATTGCACTGCACTAGGCTGTAAAGAAAACATTCATTTTCGGCTCCTGAGCAACTTTCTGACATGTAACAGCAAGTGCAGAGCAATCAAAAGTAAAAAGGTGGCAGAGTAGGACAGCCTGCGTACCAACTGCGAAACTTCCTAGATCCACATATTACAAAAAATAGGGGACTGTGCATCACTCAGCTATAATACCATCTCGAGGTTCTGGTGACGTGCTGGAATCTCTCGAGCTTCACATGTCACCAGAACCTTTTGATGGTTTTAGAGCCTTGTAATACACAGTCCCCTATGCATTATTCTATTTATGTACTGTCCTTTTTAAATGCATGTGATATTGGGTAACGCTGAAATGTGTAAGTGGAGCAGTCCGCTCTAGGAACCCCACCCCCAAGTGTGGGTCTGGTCCCAATTTGCGCTTTATTTGCAAAACATTTTTTTATGGAAACCATGTTTGAGTCAGTTAAAAAAAAAAAAAAAAAACCCACCGTAACTACTCCACAGTGCAGTGATAAATATGCAGAACATAAAATCAAATGGTAGCTCTAATATGTCTGACCCACCAGTACATCGGAAGCTAGTCATTCATCAAAAGAATAATAATGCAGACCACATTATCCCTAGGTCAGTTTAAGGAGCCCTGGAGGGACTCCTAGCATCCCTTAAGCCACATGCCCCGGGATGTTCTAATTGGGAAAGGGCCAAAAAAATCAAGAGGTATAAAATACAATACCTACTTCCCAGTGATAGCAGCACAAGGCATAAAATAAGTGGGTATGCATAGCAGTTTGCTACCCAAAAAATTGCGATTTGCTAATCAAGTGTAGCCTTGATTAGCAGAGGTTGCTAATCAACTGATTTGTCACATAATAGTAAAAATGTCCACATTGCAGTACTTTTTTCCTGTAATTATGATATAAAGTACAGAATTGTGGTAATTTATCTTGCAGTTTTACACTTTTGCCCTACAGGTGCACTCTGCTAGACTGTATCTTATAGATAAAAATGATTTTGTGAATTACTCCTCAGGCCTGGTTGGTTGCTAATCAACACGTTTTGATTAGCAGTATTTGCTAATCAAGTTTCCTAAACTAATTTATGGCTTGCAGCATTATGGCACAAAGTTGAATCCATAACTGCCATTTCCCCTTACATTGAGGAATTCTGCCTTGTAAGTGAGAAGTTATTCGTTCCATGTAATAGATTTCCTGTAAAATCTGGTGCAAGGCTGTTACAGTTGGAAGCTGTTGTTTCATCCATACTTTGGTAACATTTTTTAATTTGGCTGCCAGAAAATATATATAGAATATATTAAAAAAAAAAATATATATATATATATATATATATATAATGCTATAGATTGAGAGGCTACTCTGACCCCCTGAGGTGAAATAGACATACGTACCATAGTCGGCAAAATAAGTTGCCTTGGTAGGAATAATTGTGGTAGAAGATCTTGGCGTTCATCCCAGAAAGGAGTAAGTAACGGGCAGGCCCCAAAATATGTGTTTGATCTGCATGAGGACAGCCACACCCTCTCCAACAAAGCCCATAGCTAGGGGGCAAAAACTCTGCAAGTTGAGCAGGGGTTCTGAAAAAACTCACGACATTTCCAAGCGAATTCCCACCATCGAGGGGAAGAGGTAACTTTTAGTGAGGGGGAGTATAGTCTTTAACCAATCTAAATAAGGTATATTAATTGCAAGTTTTTTATTCTATGCATCCAGCTTAGATACGCTAGGGTTCCCTCAAAGGGCCTGAAGTGCACAGTAAGAATTACTAATGTTGCCAAGTCTCCCTTCGAAGGGCCCCCTTGACTAGGTACAAAAGCAACAGGGCTGGATCTGGGAATTTAGTTTTATTCTGTGCTTTGTGAAGATGGTATTTCTGGATTTGTAGGTACCAAAACTGTTCACAACCTGTTAGCCCAAGCTGGGTCTGTAATTGCTCAATAGGAATCACCCCATAAGTGTTCAAAAATTGGAAAATGAATAGTGAACCTAGGTTTTTCCATCTGTTAAATGTATGGACTATATGAGAGAAAAGAAATTCTGTCTAGAAGGCAGTTGGTTGGCAAAAGTAGAAGCTATCAGAATAGGTCTGTTTTTTGCATTTGTAGACATATTTGTAGGGTCTGAGCAGTGAAAAAAGTAATGTGCGTTATCCTATAGGGCTCACATATGTTGGAAAAGAATACATGCTCCGTTGCAAACATATCATTGAGAATAAATTTGATACGCTTCCACAGGGGATGCAGAGATGGGTTAAGTCATATAAATACTGGTCTCAAGTGCGTCGCTTGGCATAGAGATTTAAATTTGGGAGGTTAATACCACCTTCTGACAGAGGGAGTTGTAGAAGTGAATTTCGAATACGTGGACAAAGTCCATTCCAAATATACCAAGAAATGAATTTGGTCCAGGCTCAGAAGTAACGCATGGAAGGCATAATAGGGAGGGTTTGAAGGAAATATAATATTCATGGGAGGATGTTCATCTTCACGGCTGAGACTTTAGCAAACAAAGGGAACTGAAGAGATTCCCACTGGGTCAAGTCTTGAGTAATAGTTGCTGTAAGGGATTCATAGTTAAGTAATTCTGAATTGGGTAAGTGCATTGGAATCTGGATTCCCAAATATTTCAATTTAGTTGCTCTCCATTTTCTTGGGAAATCTCAACGTAGGGGCAAGGAAGATTGGAAGTTAAAGTTAAAGGCCAGAATCTCTGTTTTGGGCAGGTTCAGAGAGAAGAAGCCGGAGAGATCCCCAAAAGTCTGGAGTACATTCCATGCAGCCTGAAGAGACTCCTCGGGATTTAAAAGGGTCAGCTGCATATCATCTGCGCAGAGGGAGATGACACCTGGTTCCTCCAGTTGGGATCCCCTCTGTCATGGGGGTTTTATGTATAGCTTCTGCACAGGGTTCAATGTATAGTGCAAATAATAAGCATGACAGAGGGCAACCTTGATGGGTGCCCCTCTGTATGATAATGGGAGTTGTCAAGAAACCATAAGCCTTCTGAGTTGTGTATAAGTTTTGTAGGAGTTCAGTAAATGAGGGGTGACTGTCGAAGGTGGACAGGGTGCTCCAGCGGAAGCTCTAGGACACCCTGTCAGACAGTTTCGGCATCAAGGCTAACTGCCATGGGGATGGAGTGTTGAATAAGGTGTTCCGTTTGGAGGAAGGTCTTTTGGATATTGTCAGAAGTTTGGCGACACAGACTAAAACCATAGTGATCAGGGTTAATTAATTGTGGAAGAAGAGGGTTCAATTGTCAGGTTATAATTGCCATAAATAACTTGTAATCTACATTTAGGATTGAGATGGGGTGGTACAAAGTGGCAAGGAAGGGGTCTTCGTCTGGTTTTAATATTGCGGAGATCATAGCATAAGCCTAGGAGGGGGATGGAGGAGAATCTAGATGGTGAGGCGCTTGAAATGCCGATGAACAATGGGGGGCAGTAATACCATGGAAAAAGTGCAATACCATTCTTCCAGAAAGCCATCCGAACTGGGGCATTTCCTTGTTTTGGCCTCTGAGAGAACAGTTTGTAGCTGTAACATACTGATTGGACCTAGCAGAGACTCCCGCTGAGAATCTGTCAGAGTAGGCATAGAGAGGTTAGAAAGAAAATTAAGTATATGCGAGGGGAAGGGAGATGAGCTCTCCATGTGCAAAAACGTTTTTACTTCCTGTTTACTGCACTGTAGTATGTAACTCTTGTTTTGAACTGGCAGACAGTCGTCTCACTCCCTTTGCTAGGGTGTTTACCTGGCTCGGTTTCGGGAGGAAGGGCACACAGAAAACATTTGCATTTTACTGGGAACTGGGGTGGGCTAGCAAGGGGGGCACCATTAAAAGACGCAGTTCACATACACAGATGAATGTCCACAAGCAGAACGAGAGCCAAGTAGTAGGTTTTATTCTGTACATGATGGACTGACGGACATTTGCCCACTGGGGCTGCAGGTGCAGAAAGGTGCACAAAACCCAGAAATCTGCAGTAGGGATTTACTGCCACTACATTTGTTCAGCCCCCCCCCCCAACCTTAGAAGTTAAAAAAAAAAAAAAAAAAAAAAAGTTTTCCATTCATCTCTGGACACAGGACAGAGCTTGTCCAGAAATGAATGTGAACAATGCTGGGTTCACAGTTTACCAGATTCCCTTCTCTTCCAGAAAGTGAACAATGCTGGATTCACACACCCCAGGGGTGAGCAATGCCGGGCTTCCTCCATTACCAAAGTCCCACACTCCACATAGACTTTTCAGGACAGGGCATGTCCTCCAAACTGTGAGGAACAGTTCCACTAAAGTTCAACTCAACTGAGAAACGTTTTGTCCTCCTAGCCCAGATAGAAGCGAATGTAGCTCCGACTTCTAGATAGAAGGGAGGCAACTCTTTTCCAAAATGAATTCCTATCTGTGAAGGCACCATTTGAGTAGTAAAACAGTCTTGACAGTTCATGAGGTACAGTTGTCCTGATAGGCAGCAGTTCCCTTAGAGATGGGGCAAAACCTGGCCATTCGAGTACTTGGGCAGCATTTTTCCAACCAAAAGTCTCTCAGACATGGCGGATGACCCCATGTGTTACTCAGTTACTTGACCCATTGTCCTTCAGATTTTCACCCCTTGGGGGCTCCGCACAGGAGAAGGCTGCCGCCATGACTCGACACTGGCTACTCTGTCCGTGCTAGGGACCAAAAAAGGTCAGGAGAGGGTTGACACCTGTCCTGAGGCTCTCCTTAGTCTGCGCTCAGAGCTGAACTGCACTGCTGTGAGGCAGAAACTGACACAGCAACAGTCTGTCCTGGCTTATGCTAGTGTGAAAGCCACTCCCACGTGGAACCTCTGTTAGAATGACTGACACAAGCTGCCAAGGGAGCCCTATAAATTTAACTCTTTGCTGCCCAGGCTGCCTACCTAGCAAACCCACAACAGGGCTCTAGTAATCCAAGGGGGAACCCTGGGGGTTACAAGTGGATTGTAGGAGACTTATTCTGCTGACTCCCAGTCATTTATTATAACCTGAAATCCTGCAGCTAACATGAGAGCTTGGCTGCAGCAGTGGGAGATTTAATGGCCTGCACTGCATGTTAAGTGTTTTTATGGGATCTTATCTTTCGTATGCTGGTCCTGCTGTCCTTCCAGGGCAAAGTATTGTAACAGAGGACTGTACTTGGCCCCGGGAGAACAGCTGGACCGACAAATGTCTGATCTGAGCTTATAAAAGTTTTAATATACTCTGTAGGCTATTGAATGTCCCACTGCTGCAGCAACTCTGATGATAGCTGTAGGGATTCTAATTGTTTGTTTATTTATTTTTTATTGTAATTTTTTTTTTTTTTTTGTTGCGCATCCCTGGCTCCTGGTTGGCCTCTCCTTCGGTCCAGCTAGGCCCGCTGTGCCACCCTGCCCCTGGGACTATGCACAGCCACCCACGCCGCAGCCTCTGGGTAACCTGGCGTAACCCTTCCGCTGGGCGGGTCCCCTTCCTCTGAGAGAGATAGGCGCTTGTGGGGATTGGCCAACACACTCATTTTCTTGGCCCGGGTGCTGCTAAGGTGATCCTGGGCTGTCCCTCGAGGCTTCTTTGGCAGCGGGAGCCGGTGACAGTCATCTGGTCAGCAGTGGAGCGCTTTTTCCTGTTTGCTCCCCATGGGCATGGTGTGCCACACTGCCACTAACGTCAAGGCATGCACAGACGTTCACCACACCCCTTTAGTCAGTGTGACCCAATACGTTGCTGTGCCTCTGGCCTCTGCCAGGAATCTGCATGCGCTGGGTCATCTCCCCACCCTCCCCCTGAGAGAAGGCGAGCAGTTGTCGGACGCTCAAACCTTCTCTCCCCAGCTGGCCCTCCAGCATCTTGAGTCTGTTCCTGAACCCGAGTCTCTGGCGTCACAAGCGGAAACCCAACCACTGCGCTGACAGGCCAGCAGAATTTCTGGTTAAAGCAGATGTCAGTTTGAGTGTCGGCAGAATCAGCCTGATGCAAAAAAGAGAGGTTTTGTACACAAAGTGCAAATTGGGAGCAGCTCCACTGTTTGGCGTAGGGCTCTTAGTGCTGGCTGTTCTCCTCTAACCCCTTGGCTGCCAAGGAAATGTTGCTAGAAATATTTCTTTAAATGTAGGCGAATAAAGTTTCAGCAGTTCTTGGTTTCTTCCTGTACATTGTAGAGGGGGAACTGCTTCATTCCTCATCCTGCCATGCCATCTTGTGGTCATTGTTTCACTCCCATTTGAAAGAAAAGCACGTTGATTATGCATGTATATATGCTTTACTTACAGAATTTGTTTTTGTTCCACAGAGTTCATTTTATTTTATATGACGTCCCATGAATGCATAGTAACTGATACTGCATTCTAAGATGCCAAAATGAGTCAGAAACAGCACAGTAAAGTTCATGATGTACAGTGTACAGCCAGAGGCACTAAAGGGGTTAATGTTAATATACTGGATTTCACGAGACACTGAAAGTAATGACTTTCTTGTCTGACTTCATTAAAAATTGAAAGTTTTAAAAAGAAAACAAGAATAAAAAAATACATTTCTGATTTTCTTGTCATACTACTTTTTTCTAGGCAGTGTCCAAGGACCCGGATGAAATACTGTGCAACTCGGTGAAGATGATCAGGGAGAAGTTGTCAGTGAGCGAGCCAGGCCGAGGGGCTGAGCACCGGGAGCAGGAAGATGAGTACGTCTATGATATTTATTACATGGAATCCTCCGCGCCAGGCTGGATCCAGGACATTCTCTCTGTCCGACCCTACAGTGGGGAGTGCGAGCTGGTAAGAGACTTGGAACATTGGTGGAAGTACAGGTTCTCACCTTTGTCAGTCTGATGGGATGGAACCCCACAGTAGAACCATATGCACTCCATTGGTTCTCCGAGGAGACAAGGATGAAGCTGAGATCAGGAGGGTCCGGAAGAACCAGCCACTGAGCTGCTGCCTGAGTTAGGGAAAAATCTCCCCTTGGTTAAAAGTAGGTTTTGGGGGCACTGTGCTCTTGGAGGGACCACCTTTTAGATGTAGCATTTCACTGGGGTCTGTCTGTTCTGGTGGTTGTGTGGCCGTTAAAGCAGCAGTACAACAAAACCGGGCAAAACATTTGACCCCACCCCCACTATAAAAGATTTAAGGCATCTTCCAATTTTTCTAGTTCCAGCAAAAGTTAAGCATTTTATAAATGTTTAATTTTTTCTCAAGACAAAAACAAGATGGTCACGTTTTGCTTAGAAATACCATTGTAGGCCTGGTAATGATTAGGAGCAAGAAAATGGAACACAAAAAAAGTTGGTGCGCAGTGTAGGCACTATGTAGAAAAGAACATTTGACAGGTATGCTAATATTTTTATTCATTGCAGCCGAAACAAGCTTTTTAGAATGCATTTTATGTTATACTGCTGCTTTACAGCTCCCATGGACTTCTCAGAAAGTGTAGGGAACTTTATCTGGTGTCCTGTCCAGATTTTCATCAATCACTAATTAACCGATTGACTAACCTGATTTCAGTATCACTCGATTTACATCTGTATCCCACATACCCCAGGATGAAGCTCAACACAGCAAGTATTTCCTAGTTCTCTTTTCCCAGATAACAAAAACCTAAAAAACAAAACAAAAACACTAAATAATTACGACACGTTTATGCTGGATTTGTTATACAATACTTGAAGAGCAGCCTAACGCTTTCAGAATGTACTGTCAAAAACATAATGTTTCCCTTACTAGAATGTACATACGAACATACGAAATTTGCCAGCAGATAAAGGCCTAGAGGTCTATCAAGTCTGCTCGAATGTGCAGCTAGCACCCCTTATTCTGCAGCTGCCCCACTCTTCCCCTTCATTAACCCTCCCCCTTGTCCTGTCCCATCCTCGTTTGAGGCAGTCCACTACCCTACTGCATACCACTCAGCAGGAACGTATTCCACCCAGCCACCACCCTCTGTGTAAAGTGTCTCCTCATCTCCCTCCTGAACCTTCCTCGCCCAGTCTCATATCATGGCCCCTGGTCCCCTCCCTCCCTTACTTTGAACAGCCCTCTGTACCTGTCTTGTTTATTCCTTTCATGTATTTAAAGGTTTCAATCATGTCACCCCTGTCTCTCCTCTCCTCCAGTGAGTACATGTTCAACTCCTTCAACCTCCTCTCGTATGATAAGTCCCCCAGCCCCTTGATCATCTTTGTCACTCTGTGCTGCACCCCCTCCAGTAACTTAATGTCCCTCTTCAGATACGGACGCCAGTACTGCACGCAGTACTCCAGGTGTGGTCTAACTAATTACCTATACAGTGGCAGAATCACCTCCTCCCTCCTTGAGGATATACCCCTTGCAATCCAACCCAGCATTTTGTTGGCCTTTGCAGCTGCCTTCCTACATTGTGCCGAGTTGTTCATTGACCCTGTAATGAGCACACCCAGATCCTTCTCCTCCTCTGTCTGGGCTAACTGCACTCCCCCTAGCTGGTAACTCCTCCTTGGGTTCTTCATCCCAAAATGCCACACCTTGCACTTTTTGGCATTAAAGCCCAGTTGCCAGGTGTCTGACCAGGTTTCAAGCTTTGCCATATCATCCTGCAACCCCTGCCATCCCCCTAGGTCATCCACCACCGCGCCTACCTTGGTATCATCAGCAAACAGACTGATCTTGCTCTTGATGTCCCATGATATGTCTGTAATGAATACCCCAAACAACACTGGTCCCAGCACAGAGCCCTGTGGAACACCGCTCGTCACTGCCCTTGGGTGTGAGAGCTCCCCACCCACCACCACCCTCTGTTGCCTTCCCTGCAGCCAGTTTCCTACCCATCTCACCAGCTTTGCACCTGCCCCTGTGCCTACTAACTTCCTTCCCAGCCTTCCATGTGGCACTGAGTCGAATGCCTGTCGAATGTAGTGCATGGTATCGCTATATTGGCGTGGTGGCACCAATGTGGTTGGGGTCGCTCATTAGTTCTGTTTGTTGCTAGCACAAAGGTGATTTGACAGATTTAAATTAAACTTTCAAAGTTTGTTGGCGACAGAAATGAAAATTACATAGTTACCGTAATTAATTAGGGATCCCTATAGCCTAATGGGAGAGATGAGGAGTCAGTAAAAGCGAGAGGACCGTCTGTCTGAGACCATAGGATGGCAAGAGACTGGGGCACAGGCTAGACCAGACTGAGAAGGAGTAAGAAGGTTATATGAGGGAGTGTTTTTTTTTTTGGGGGAGGGGAGAAATCACAGTAGATAGGGTGAGGGAGGCCCTTCCAATCTGAAAACTGATAAGGCACTGGACCGGAATTGAATACATCCGAGGGTTATGAAGGAATTGGCGGATGTGCTGGCAGCCCCACTGGCTGCACTCTTTAACATCTCTCTGCAGACAGGATGGGTGCCACAGGACTGGATGGTGGCTTATGTAGTGCCTATACATGGGGGTCTAGGGAAGAAATGGGAATTATAGGCCGGTCATCCTGATGTCTGCAGTGGGCAAAGTAATGGAGGGCTTTGTCAAGGAGAGGCTTGGGAGGCAGTTGGAAAGGTTAGGACACCAGGTTGATAAACAGTATGGCTTTGTCCCAGGGAGATCGTGTCAGACCAACCTCGTAGAGTTTTATGATTGGGTGACGGGGGCTTTGGATAGACAAAGGCCGGTGGATGTCCTATACCTAGATTTCAGCAAAGCGTTTGATTCAGTACCTCATAAGGGACTGATAGCAAAAATGGGGGAGATGGGGTGGGAGGACAGGAGCTAAATTGGGTTGAAAACTGGCTTTCAGGGCATTTACAGAGGGTAATGGTGGGTGGGATAATATCCTCCCCCAGGAAGGTAATCGGTGGAGTCCCTCAAGGTTCAGTATTGGGTCCACTCTCTTTCAGTGCCTACGTCTTGGATATGGGAAGGGGGTTAGAAATAAGTTGAGTCTTTTTTCGGATGATTCAAAATTGGGAACACTGGTGGATAGTAAGGAAGCGAGGGAGACAGTCTAGGGGGATCTAGACACCCTGGAGGGCTGGTCAAGATGGTGGGGACTGAAATTTACTGCTGGGAAATGTAAGGTACTTCATTTGGGGGTCAAAAACCTGGGCCATGTATACACCCGGGGGGGGGGGGTGTCACACTGCATGCCACATTGGGAGAAAGAGAAAGGGATTTAGGGGTGGTGGTAGATGTCAAAATGAATAACACTGAAAATTGTAGAAGAATTACAGCCAAAGCAAACAGGATATTGGGTTGCATAGCCTGAGGAATTGTGTCCAGAAGCAGGGAGGTGATCCTCCCTCCTATATAATGCCTTGGTCTGGCCTCAGCTTGAGTACTGTGTGCAGTTCTGGAGACCTCACCTGAAGAAGAACATAGCGCTGCTGGAAAGGGTCCAGAGGAGAGCGACCAGGATGATTCAGGGCATGGAGGGGAGGCCTTATGAGGAGAGATTGGAAGAGCTTGGGCTTTACTCACTGGAGGAGAGGAGGGATAGGGGAGACATGATAGAGGTTTTCAAGTATGTAATGGGAATAATTAGGAGTGGAACCAGGGAGTTGTTTAGGCTGAAGAAGGGGGGAGTGACCAGGGGCCATGAGTGGAAGTTGGAGGGGTGAAACATAGGAAGCATTTTTTCACTGAAAGGGTGGTAGAGCCGTGGAATGCGCTTCCAGGGAGGCTGGTGGAGGAAAGCACAGTGGAGGGCTTCAAGAAGAGGTGGGACAGGTACAAGGGGAAACTGAATCTCGAGAAGACATTCTTGGGGGCTAGTTGGGGTGGTAAGGTGGGCAGCCATTAGGTTGCTGGCTTTAGAGCAGACAAGACAGACCATTTGGCCTATTCTGCTGGTTTTTTAGTATGTTAGTAACTGTTGATCTTCCAGAATATTTTTATAGTGATTCATACTTAAGGTCTAGTAATGGAAGGCACTAGGATCCTGTGGGAGCTTTTTTTTTTGCTGTTGCAGGAGGGGAGCTGTTGTTGGCTACTGGTGTCATGCGCCATGTGCAGTAACCATTAGTTTCCTCATGCACCTCAGATCTGTTTGCCGAAAGACCGCAACAGAGGACTAGATGCTTTCTAGGCCAAAGGATAATAAAAGGATATAGGAAATAAAATGGACCAATTAGAACCCAGGTACCAACTGGGAGACTAAGAGTTGGACCTACTAATTGGTACCAAGGGCAGTGATTCTAAGCAGTCAGAGCCTTTTACCACTAGCCAGAGAGACAGTGGAAAGTGGTAGATAAAGATGGGGCAGCAGTCCTGAGCAATTGGCTCTGGCAGAAGTAGCAAAAGGGAAGGTCTATTTTGGGAACTCTTTGCAAATGAGACTGCAAAAATGGAAAAGTGACATCTGGACTCCAAAAAGTCATAACTCCTTGCCACCGAATAGAACTTAAGTAAACTCTTAACCTTCATTTCTCTATGATTAATGAGAGAAAATTAGAGATGGAGCACATAGAAGTTGCAGGACTAGCAGTCCTGGGGAGGTAAGATGTGGTAATTTCCTCTGGCATGCTCCTGGCAGAGTGGGTGAAGCTGAAAGCACATAGAGAAGTGACAAGGGATATGAACCAAAAGATTCCAACATAAAGTAGAACATGTCCTGCTTCTTCTTGCAACCCTGGATGTACCCTGTGTGAATCTAGTACATTGATCCAAAAAACTGCATCACACCTCTCCAGAGGCAGAGCACCTGCTCAGTGGAGTAGACTGGATAGTGCCCAGGGCACGTGTTGCATATAGCAACTAACAGGGAGGAGGGTAGAAAAAAATGGAATGAAGAGGGTCATCTACCTTTTCCAGGAAGAAAAACACATTTTTGTTTTTGTAGAGGTGCCATGAGTGACCCTTACTCTTTTTGAAAGAAGCAGGGCTGTCACCACAGGACAGTGGCAGAGAAGACTAGCAGAGTGATTTGCTGCCACTGGCCACAGGGTGAGCTAGCAGAGGCCCTGGCTCTCAGCTGAGTGGGGGATGGTGGGGGGACATCTGATTTAGCGCTGAAGATATTCTGGAAAATCAACAATTACAGTAAAGATGTAATTTTCATACCTTCCAAGAATCAATCTTCACCATTGATTCACACTTATGAGTCAGAGTACCAAGCTTCTCAAAAAAAAGGGAGGAGCTGGCTCACTCTGAGGGTAACATAACCCTCCGCCATCCACGTAGGGGAGAAATGAGAGCAGGGGTTCCTGACAGGTCTGGCGATACCAGAGACCAGATTGGGTTAGACGGGTGAGCATGAGGGTGCCCCGATAGCGCCTGCTTGACCCTATGGGAGAAGTGAGTCCCTTGGAACAAGGAGTTAAACACCTTTCGCCAGGCCATAGGAACCAGACATGAGAGGCGAAGCCATGTCCATTGAATGCAGACTTTTTCCCATCAACCTGGAGGCCCACCTCATTGACATCATATGATGCCCTTGTCTGCTGCCTTGCCAGCTCCAGGTTCTTGGCAGAAGGCAAAAGGTGTACTTGACTGACTCAGAGTAAGGCATGGCAGCTAGGAGCTGGTCTAACTGTGCTTAAAGGTGCTTGCTGTAAGCTTCCTGATGTGCAGCAGTGCATGTCCTGGTGTGAGCCAAGCTAAACATCTTCCTGCCAAAACATCTGCCTGAGCAAAGTCTGATTTCGGAGGTTGGTCACACACTGTGTGACAAGGCCATTTCAAGGTCTGTATTACCTCGGTCTCTGAGGTGGCATGAGGCACTTGTACCTGCAGATCCTGTGGGTGCTCAGTATTGTTGGTGGATGTCACTTGGGGCTGGAGGGAGTGCGGAGGGATGGCTCCAGAATGTCTTTGAATATTCTACAAAGGCTCTTGGCCAGGGAAGGATGATACAGGTGGCATTACTGAAAGCTCCAAGGAGTCCCAGCTGCAGATACATGGTATTGCTGAGTGGCAGTAATGCCAGTGTCAAGCACTTGCAACACGTTCACTAGTAATCTTGTACAGTGCGTACTCAAAGGCCAAGGACATTTGAAGAAGGATGTCGATGGAGAGGAGATGCTGGACATCGGGAGTTCACAGTGCCAGGGTCAGGTTGGAACTGGACCCAGTTGACATGTCTTGTGGTGCTGGTACAGGGCACTGGCTGCACTTCATGCTGACTCCTGGTGATTGGCCCCAAAGGGCTTATGATCCTTGGAAATTCAGGCAGACCTGGTATAGGCCCAAGAGGGAGCAGGAGCCAGAGGCACCAGAGCCTATATTCAGGCTGCGGGGATGCTTAAAAAATCATGCCTGAGGAGAGGGTCTAGCAGGACCATCTGAACAAGGTCAACCTCCAAAAGAGGAATGACCCAGTCAGTGCTCATTTGGGAGGGATTATAATAGATGAGATGACTGGAGCCGTGCAGTCCCTTCAGGGCACATCTGGTCCTTACCAATGACATGCTTAGTGTTGGGTCCCATACTGGGTCAGACGTTGGCCTCGTGGTCGGGGCCATCCCCAGTGCCATGAGGTGTCGGGAAGCAGCCTGGCATCCTGAATGGCACTGGAATGGCCCCAGGGGTTTGGAATCGGCGTCCAGTGTTGGGGCCCCCAGACTAACACCATGGTGATGCCGTTTCTGTTGCTTGGGGCATCGTCATCTCTTACTACGGTGCCATGAGGATTACTGGATGAAAGGACCACCACTCTGGCCAGCTGACATCGCACAGTCCTGGTGCCTGTCCCTCTCCCAACACTGCGAATGGCATCAGGAGGGGGACCTGGCATCACAGCCAGCTCCCATCCCGCTCGTTGGCACCGTGAATGGCACCAGGAACCAGGGTGGCACTAGGCTGCAACACCAAAGTGTCTACCGGGGAAGACCAAGCGTATAGGATCAGTCCCACCACCAGGGCTGAGGACCTGATGTTACAGCTGGCGCCACCCTGTTCACCAGCACTAGGAGCTGGGGCATCACCAGGTGACAACACTGAGGTGTCCACTGGCGAAAACTGGCTATAAAGCATCAGTCCTACCACTGGGAACCAAGGACCAGACGTCATGGTTGACATTGTCCTGTTCACTGGCACCAAAGATGGTTCCAGGAGCTGGGGCGGCACCAGGCCACAACACCGAGGTGTTCGCCATGGAAAACCAAGCATGTGGCTTCGGCCTTACCACTTGGGACATCAGCTGTGCAGGACAGATTTAAGGAGGGGGTTGCAGCCAGCTGCAAGAAGGAGCAGACTGTCCACCAGACCCTCCACCCCAGTGGGGTGAGGTCGAGGAGGACCCTGTGCTTCCTTGACACCAGAGATGTTGGGAAGGGACCTAGGGGAAAGGCTCCGAGACCGTACCTTGGCCTGAGCCAAAACCGGTCCAGCAGAGTTGATGCTGGTCCGTCGCATTGTGGGAGTCTGCCAGATTTTCTTTGTCTTCTTAACCACCTTGTTTTCTTTCAGCATCACGGAGATAAAAAAATAACAAAGGGAGAAGGCACTGCAAATAAAAACTTAAGTGGTGACATTGTTTAAAATATGACTGGTCGACAAACTGAGGTGCTGTCACTCCCACGGTGTGCACCTGACTGTGGGACAGACAGAACTGAGGTGCGTGAGGGAGCGGACAGTGGTTTATTGCCTAGCCCGTGCGACGCCACATGAGCTGTGTGACGTGCTCGGGCGTTGTCAGCAGCTGATGCCATCTCCCCACTCCCACACCCCGTAGGGGGAAAAGAGCTCCCACGGGGTCCTAGTGCCTCTAGACCTAGACACATAACTGTGAATCAGTAATGAAGATCAGAGTTTGCAGTCCCTGAAAGCTTTTCATGTAAATTGGAGTCACTGTTTTTAAGTTATTAATATAGGTGGGTAAAAACCGTAAAATTCTAATGTTTCTGTTCCCTCCCAATTTAAAACTATACAGCTTTTTATTGTGTTCATTTCCTGGGAGGGTTAGACAGCTGAAAGGTTGTTTATGAAATAGCTGGGTTGAGATGATGGGTTCTGAGCGTGCTCGGTTGGTAAAAATAAAGGTTTATTGTAGAGGAGGGAAAGTCGGGAATTTTTCATGTGGAGCTAGGGGTCAGACTTGACCCTTGAATTGCCAAGACAAGCCTCTGGTGTTTCAGGCTGCTGTCTGCATAGGAGTTGAACGTGTCTGACACAAAACTTAACTGCTCACGCTGACAAAAATGCTTACTTTGACGGTTTAACCATAACTGACTTGGTTTGACCTTGGCTCTCGGTTGCTCATAAAGGTTGAGCCAAGCCAGGCAGTACGCACGAGCCTGCTCTGGCTTGCCCACTTCTAGTTTAGAGATAACGTACCACATGCACAGATCAGTTTCCTATGTAATTAGATGGATCAGTAATTTCAGAATTTGTGTTTTGAATGTGTTGGTTACTTGAAAACATCCAAAATGTGCTGTAGTGTAGAGAGAAAATATAAAACAGTAAATTATGGAAATTGTTATAGTGATGTAGGACAGTGTAGAAGGATTTCCTGGGATGGGTGGTGGAATATAAGGATTGATTCATTTTTTTTTTTTAATTTAAAAAGCAACAACCCTGCTTTTTTTTTTTTTTTTTAACTTTCCCAAAGCCCCATCTTAAAGCTGATCTCTCTAGGAAGTAAGCTTTCCTTTTTGCTGAATTCGTAAGTTGCTGCTTTTAGGAGGAGAAGTGATTTGTAGTTCCATATGAAGGAGCTAGCCTGCTGATCCTTCCCTCTTCCTGATATGCTGGATCACCTCCGCGGCTCAGGCTTTGTGACATTTGAGTATGATGAGTGCGGAGGCTTGCTCCATTGAAATCGGTGGGGGCATTTCAAAAAAACAAACACTTTTTCAAAAAAATATTTCACAGGTCTGTGTCATTCAAATCAAAGCCACCAGTCTGCTAACAAGAGTCTTGTTGGTTGAGTGGTGGCTTTAATCCGAATCTTTGAAACAGATGTGATAGATTTCTTTGACAGGGTGACAGTGTTCCCATTCACATAGAAATGTACATGAATCCCATAATTCCACCGCAGTTCACGTGCATTTCTATGGCAGGAGGGTGCGGTTGCATGCACAGCCTTTGCCTCATCAAATGCAGGCCTGAGGGTTCGGGTTGTTAACAAGGAAGCAGCATTTCACGAAAGGAAGCTTGAGAGACTGGTAGGCCTGCAAGGCAACATATATTGAACTCCGCACCAACAGAAACGCAAGTGTGATGGGAGCAGACTAGTCTAGAGGGTACATGTATTAGTGCTCTGGTCACAGTGAAGAAAAGTAGACTGAAGTAGCGTGAAGACTTGAAAACATAAATAAATAAATACATCTGGGCATGTAATGGATGAGTGAAGGAAAACGAACACAAGCTTACCACTGTGAAAAATGAGAACGTAAGGAACCGGACCCAGAGTTTAGTCTTTAGGCAGGGCATATTTTAGCACCGATTTATTTTGTTGTAATAAATGGGGGAAAAAAAAGAAAAAGCTATTTCTACAGGACGAGAGGTGGCAGCCTGGTGCAGCACTGACAAGCTGGAGAAAGTGGTCTCTCAGTAGGAGAGGTTTGTGATGTGGTCTTGGCATTCTTTTTTTTTTTTGTGTGTGTTTGAGGGGGGAGGGTGCTGCCTACTTCTTATATCCAGAATAAAACTTCAGGGACTTCTGTGACTTGCTAACATGTCATGATTTTTATTTTTTTTTGTTTTAACAGGCCAGTTGCATCTCTCCTCACCCAAAAACAGATTAACAGCTAGGAGACAGAGTAGTGGTTAATGGCATTCACTTGAAAGATGGGAGAGTGACCAGCAGGATATCACAAGATTTGGTTCTGGCCCAGTCCTGTTTAGTGTCTCCATAGGGTACATTGCAGAAGAGCTAGAGGGGAAGGTATGCCTTTTTGCAGACTACACCAAAATCTGCAATAGCTTTGGATACTTCAGGACGGGGTGGACAAAATGCACTGGGATCTTGACAAACTCGAGAAGTGGCCCAAGACCTGGCAGTTGGAATTCAGTGACAGAAAGTGCAAAATCGTGCAGCTAGGGCATAGGAACCCAGGTGCTGAGTATGGGGGGGAGGGGGAGTACTGACAGTCGCTAGACAGGAAAGGGACCTTGAGGTTATAGCGGAAGACTTCGAGGTGGCAATGCAGTGTGAGAAAGCTGTGGGCTAGTGGGATGCTGCAGTGCATAGGGAGGGGTATCTCCAGCAGAAGGAGGAAGGTGGTACTGCTGTTCTGTTGCTCCCTGGTATGCCCCCACCTGGGGCACTATGTCCAGTTTTGGAGACCGCACCTCAGAAAGGACATGGACAGGGTGGAGGCGGTCCAGAGGAGGGCAACTGAAATAGTGCAGGGTTTGCACGGGAAGCCCTACGAGGAGAGGCTGAGTGATCTCAATGTGGAAGAGAGGTGACATGATCAAGACCTACAAGTACTTCCCAGAGATAAATGGTACAGGTGGGGAGTATCCTTCAGGTGAGGATATGCACCATGACAAGGGGGATATGATGAAGCTGGAGGGTTGTAAGCTTAGAAATGTGAGGAAATATTTCTTCACTGTGAGGGTGGTTGACGTTTGGAACAGACTGACAACAGAAGTGGTTGAAGCTAAAACAGTTGGAGGGACATATTAGAAAAGAAGCAAAGGGGGGGGGAGGGTTGCCGGAGACCGGATAGGGTCTGCGGAGGGGTAATTGGTTGGGAACACTTGGGCAGACTGGGTAGGCTTAGCGTTCCTTTACTTCTGACAGAATCTGTTTCTATGCATCTGTGAAATATTAAAATCAATAAATAAATGCCCTCCTTGATTTTCAGTGGACTGCGCCTCCGCACTTGTCTTACTCAAACATCACAAAACGTCTGAGCACCGGGGAGGTCCAGCACCTGACATCCCTACTGTAGTACAACACTACTTCTGAGTGTGTGGATTTCCATATAGTGTCTCTTGAGATATCATTGGCTTCTATTTTTTTCTTCCACTGAGGGTTTTCTCTGGACCATGCTCGTCTTAGCAGACATATACTCTATTGGGCCTGACAACTTCTGTCTCCCCGAATCTAGCATCCCATGTTGGGGAGCTTGGGGGGGGGTGTAGGTCATCCTTCCCCCTCATGGCAGAATGACCTCTAGGGGAATCCAGGGGCCCAGACTGTCATATAGATGGACGGGGGATTTTTTTTCCCTTGTTTTCCTCACACCTCAACGTCTCCAAAGCAGTAGCGCTCTTCCGCAGCAAAAAACGGAGATGCAAATATCAAATCACAGCAATTGCTGTACTTTATTTCACCAAATGTGAGAACCCCTAGCGCCTCGGCAGGGTGCCTCTAAGGGGACATAATATTGAGATCTTACTTCGAGATACAGCTCTTGCAGCAGGTAACACCATTAGGACTGAAGCCAGCAGGCGGCAGGACCCCACGGAATTCTTCTAGCTAGCTAACTTCAGCGGGGACCTCCCCCAACGTCGGTCCCGCCTCCGACGTCAGGCGTAGTACATAAGGGGGCGGTCCCGCCCAGATTTCAGTTCTTTCCCACCGTCGACTTGCATGTCTCGTCTCTTCGGATCGCTTAGCATGCGACGATGGTTAAGTTCTTCCTTCGGAAAAGTTCTTTTTTCGGCTCAGTTGCTGTCTGATGTCCTCTCCAACCTCCGTTGAAGGCCATCCTCAAGTGCGCCTGTGGGAAGCAAATCCGCTCAAGGATGCGCATTCGCCTAGCGCCCGTGCCTAGGCCCAGACCATGACACCCGGTCCTGTATTTTCTGCCAGGGTTCAACAGCCGGACTCGGATCCGTCCGCCAGAAGGCTCTGCAGCTCCTGCTCGAGGAGAAAGTTAAGGCCATGGACACCTCCAAGGGGAGTTCTGCTGAGAAAGCCCGGAAACATTCTGAGAAGCACAGGGAGAAGGCTCCATCCAAGTCCCCGTCTAGGGCCTCCGACTCCCGTAGTTCCGGCTCCCAGTCCAACCGTTCGCCTTCCCGGGCCCGTTCTCAGCCTCCTTCCACTGCGTTGAAGAAACCTTCGGGCTCCTCTTCCTCCTCACAGGCTAAGACCTCCAGGCCCTCTTTGTCCTCTTCTTCCAAAGCTCTGGTTAGGTCTGGGGACCATCATCGTCACCACAAGTCGGGTTCCTGCCATTCCGAACCCGACGTCAGGTCTGCCTCCTTGCCTCCTCCTCCTCCCCAGCGGAAGACCAAGGAGCTTACTCTGCTATAGCTGCCGGACCGACGTCGGCCCGCTCGACGTCGGCCACTCATCACAGGTCCCAGGAGCCGTCGACCGCCAGACGCCTGTCGCCGGTCAGGCCTTCGCCCTCTCGGTTGTCGGCAGGAGGGCCGACGTCCACACGAGCCGAGAAGAGGACCCCGACGCCTCCTACCGATGTCGGTCCGGAGACTATCACGGAGGAGGAATTGACGCAGCCTGAGGACCAGACGGGCGAACCCAGTCCTGTCGAGCCTCCCAGGGAACCCCCCCCGCAACCTGAGGCCCCTGAGGAGCCGACGCCGGAACCAGACGACTGGCCACCGGCACCCGGTCCGTTGTTGGGCCTTTTCTTTTCTGAGGTTAAGGAGCTCTTTACCTACTGGTGGGATACCATTAGAAAGGACGTGGTTCTTACACCACCTCCTCTACCTCCTCCTCCGCCACCTGCGACCCCTCCGGCCCCTGCGCCCCCTTCTCCATCTGGGGCAGCAGGCCGAGTACCTCTCTCCCAGGAGCCTACGGACCCTCCAAGGGGAAGACCAGATAAAAGGAGACCTCTGTCCAGATCCTCTTCAGGGTCACCCAGTCCTAAGAGACCCAGAAGACGCTGCCGTTCGCCTTCGGAGGATACAGGATCGGAGTCCTCGGTAGGATCCAGATCCCTCTCTCCCCTGTCTGGACCCACGTGAGCTTCCTAGATCTCCTCCGGATGACCCATCGTTCTTGGAAATCATGAGACATATCCAAGAGAACAAGGGCTGGGATGCAGAAGAGTTAGACCCAGAGAGAGACTACGCCTTGCTAGATATCTTCAGCAGAAGAATCCCAAGCCTGTGGTGGTACCACCCTTGGTGGACACTTTTGTGGACATCACCAAGGCAGCGTGGAAGCGTCCACACTCGCTCCCGTCCATGCCGAAGAAAGCTGACCGCCTGTACAAGGCTCCTAAGGAGGACCAGTGCTTGGTTCAACATCCTCTGGCCGACTCTCTGGTCATAACAGCCTCTCATGACCAGTCCCAGAGACCGCAACATTTGAGCACCCTGCCACCGGACCCGGAGTCCAAACAGCTGGACGCTATGGGCAGGCGCACGTATGCTTCCACTACCTGTGCCATCAGATCCCTGAACTACTTGACCCACATGGTACAGTTCCAAAATGCTTTGTGGGAACAGCGACTGGATCTGGCGGAGAAATTGCCAGAAGGTGAGCAGAAGGAGGAGATGTTGCAGCTCCTCCGTACGGGTTCGGACATGGGAACCCAGGTGCTGCGAGCCGTGTATGACTCCGCGGACTCCTGGGCCAGAGCGGCAGCTTCAGGCGAATGCCTCCGGAGACACTCATGGCTTTGTCTCCGGATTTACCCCGGACGTCCAGAGGAACATCATGGACGCCTCTTTCGAAGGAGAAGTTCTCTTTGGTGCACCCTCTGAGAAGGTTCTCACCAAGCTCCAAGAGGCCGGGAAGGCGGTGAGGTCGGTCCAGGCAGTGTACCGACCAAAGCTTAGTTCCTTTCGTAGGAACCAAAGCTGTTTTCGTGGACGGACACAGAGACAACAGTCCTGCACCGGTCCACAACAGAGGGGCTCCAGTTCCCGCAGAGCCCAGGGAAGACAGCCCGTGGGCAGAAGTCAGCGTCCAGCTAAGCTGGCTCAGCCCGCGGCTCCCTCCGCCGCGCAGCCTGACTCCTTCTCGCCCCGCCTCAGGATCAACAGGACATCAAGGTCGGGTCGATATGGAATACCTGCCGGGATGGCAGTCCATAACCACCGACAGGTGGGTTCTTCAGTTAGTCGAAAAAGGCCACTTTATAGAATCTGCAGACAAGCCACCCTCGAGGCCTCCCTGCTCTCCGTTACCGGGTCAGCACAAATTGCTTATCAGGCAAAAATACTCACGCTCCTGCAGAAGGGAGCGGTGGAGTATGTCCAGAGAACCAGATAGATTCCGGATACTATTCCCACTTCTTTCTGGTTCCAAGAAAACAGGGGACCTCCGTCCAATCTTGGACCTCAGCGACCTAAATACGTCGGTTGCCTACAAACGATTTCGCATGGTGACCCTTCCGGGCCTCATTCCCATGCTAAAGCAGGACGCCTTCTTAGCCTCCCTAGACATGCAGGACGCCTACCTGCACATCCCTGTGGCTCAAGTGCACAGCAGGTTCCTGCGCTTTGAGTTCCTTGGCTACCATTTTCAGTTCCAGGCTCTTCCGTTCGGACTGTCATCGGCCCCCAGGGTCTTTACCAAGTGCATGGCAGTCGTGGCAGCGTCCTTAAGGAGACAGGGCCACTATGTGTTCCCCTACTTGGACGATTGGCTTCTCATGGCCGCCTCCAGAGAGGTGTTGTTGCTGGCTATTCAGAGCACCCAGGGCCTGTTCCAGTCTCTGGGCATTCTAATCAACTCACGAGAAGTCTCTCCCTGCACGTCACAGAAGCTGCAGTTCATAGGCGCAGTTCTGGACACCGTTCAGGGGAAAGCATTTCTCCCAGACGACAGAGCGGAACGCATCAGATCCCTCATCAGGGATCTCTCGGCGAAGAAGACTGTCCCTGCCAGGCTGGTCCTTCGTCTGCTTGGTCACATGGCTGCGGCCATTCCGACAGTCCCTTTGGCAAGGCTCCACATGCGGGTAACTCAGTGGATGCTCAAGGTGCAGTGGCGACCAAAGGCAAGACCACATGCAGCATCCGGTCAGAATCACAAATGCCGTGATACAAGACTGGCAATGGTGGCTAGACCCAGGGACACTTTCTGCCGGTGTCCCATTTACAGCGCCGTCCCCGGAGATGATCCTCTCCACAGACGCCTCAGGGCTAGGGTGGGGAGCACACTTGAACGGGGTGAGGTCCCAGGGAACATGGACCCCTCAGGAAGCCCACTTCCACATCAACGTGCTGGAGATGAGGGCGGTCCTCTACGCCTTGCAGGCCTTTCAGTCAGAAATCCCGTTGAGCACTCTTCTGCTTCAGACAGACAACACGGCGGTGATGTATTACCTCAACAAACAAGGAGGCGTACACTCTTACCCCCTTTGCAGGGAAGCTATGAGTGTGGGGGATTGGGTAATTCGACATGGCGCGAACCTGATTACAGTTCATGTTCCCGGAGTGGACAACACAATCGCAGACGGCCTGAGTCATTCCCAGGCCAGAGTCCACGAGTGGGAACTTCTTCAAGGGGTCGCAGAGTATGTGTTTCTTCGATGGGGCACTCCAGAACTGGACTTATTCGCTTCCCCATCCAATGCAAAACTGCCCAATTTCTGCTCGCTAGATCCAGGGCCTGGTGTTTTCTGGCGAGACGCGTTGTCCCTCTCCTGGGCAAACAGGTTCCTCTATGCCTTCCCTCCCTTCCCGTTGATCCAGAGAGTTCTTCTCAAACTGCATAGGGAGCACGCAACAATGATACTGATAGCCTTTTTGGCCCAGACAGATCTGGTTCCCCTTGCTCACGCAGCTGTCCCGGGAACCTCCGGTTCCGTTGCCTTTCAGCTCCCACCTCTTGTCTCAGGAGGAAGGTTCTCTAGTCCACCTGGACTTGCGCTCACTGAACCTGCATGCATGGCTCCTAGAGATATAGCCATTTTGCGACACGGGGTCTCGCAAGAGGTGGTGGAAGTTCTTTCCGCGGACAGAAAGCCGGCAATGCATGTGACGTCACGCCATGAAATGGCGCCGTTTTCTTGTGTCGCCAAGCACATGGCCTTTCCTCAGGTTGCCGGTGAAGCGGTGTTAGAATACCTGCTCTCCTTTTCCATTCGGGTCTCGCCTACTCCTCTATTAAGGTGCACCTCTGCGCTATTTCTGCCTACCACTTCCCGGTGGGACAGCGCACAGTGGCGCAACTTGACGACTCTCGAGATTTTCTGAGAGGGGTGTTACACCTTAGGCCACCCATCAAGGACCCTGTTCCTCCATGGGATTTACTCTTTGTCCTGGAACAACTCACGCTTCCCCTTTTGAACCTGCACGCGGATTGCGAGCTGCGTTTCCTGTCATGGAAGACGTTATTTTTAGTTGCTGTTACGTCAGCAAGAAGACTTTCCGAGCTTCACGCTCTCATGTGTAAGGAACCTTATTTGATTTTCCACCAGGACAGTGTGTCCCTGAGGACGAATCCTAAGTTCTTGCCTAAGGTGGTCTCTGCACTCGGTCTCAATCAGGAGATTGACCTGCCTGTATATTTCCCTACATATTCTAATAGAGGAGAAGCGCTACTCCACACCCTGGATGTTCACCGCTGTCTAAGGTACTACCTGAACAGGACTAAACAGCTTCGCAAGTGGGAGCAGCTCTTCGTTTCCTTCGCTGAGAGGATGATGGGCCAACCAGTATCGAAGCAGTCCCTTTCTCGCTGGCTTGTCCAGTGTATATCATACTGCTGTGATACTAAGCAGAAGCCCCTCCCGGGTACAGTCTGGGGACATTCCACTAGGGGGGTGGCTACCTCCTTTGCAGCACTTCGCAACGTCTCCTCCTCTGCCATTTGTGCTGCAGCCACTTGGAGCTCTATGCATACTTTTATCAGGCATTACAGCCTGGACATTGCTTCACGGCGAAGAGCGGTTTCGCCTGGCTGTGCTACAGGGTCTCCTGTCCTAGACTCAGGACTTGGTATGGTTTTCCTAGTTTCCTCCTCCCAGAGTGCTTACAAGCGTTATTGCTTGAAATCAGTCTAATGGTGTTACCTGCTGCAAGAGCTGTATCTCGGAAGTAGAATGGTACAGTTACGTAAGAACTTACCGAAATAGTAGATCTTTGAGAACAGTCTTGCAGCAGGTACCTTCCGCCCACCTTCCCCTTGGAGGAGGCATGGCTTACCGAGCCTTTGGCAGGCTGTTCGCCTTTTGTCTTCTGATGGTGGATCCTCGGTCCCCATTCTGTTGTTGTCGACCTGTACAGAAGTCTCCGGGCGGGGAACTGGGGAATCTGGGCTGGACTGCCCCCTTATGTACTACGCCTGACGTCGGAGGCGGGACCGATGTCAGGGGCGGTCCCCGCTGAAGTTAGATAGCTAGAAGAATTCCATGGGGTCCTGCCGCCTGCCGGCTTCAGTCCTAATGGTGTCACCTGCTGCAAGAGCTGTTCTCAAAGATCTGCTGTTACGGTAAGTTCTTACGTAACTGTACTTTATAACCTTAAGCATTTAAATACAATTACAATGGTGACATTACACAATTTTAAACCAATCCAAGCTAAATATTTTTTTAAACCAATAGAAAGGAAAAGAGAAAAGAGTAAGAAATGGGAAAAGTTTAAAGGGATAAAAAAAATATATAAAAAAGGAGCACAGCCATCTGGTTGGTTGCATGCATGCGTAACATGTTCCTGTGGCAGGAGCACACTCCCTGGCCCAGCCGCAGTGGTCTCCATGGCATCAGTGCTCTCTGTCAACCCTCCCCATCTGAGGCACATTCCTGTGTGGTAGCTCCCCCGGTCTAGCCTATCTCCCAATGCGGCGACGCAAGTTCGCTCCTGAACTTGGGTCGCCTTTGCGGCAATACATTATGCTGTTGCTTGGCCATCAGGGTGGCCCATGTCATGGGCTCTCAAAAAAAAAAAAAAAAAAAAAGTTCACAGGAACTTCCGGTTCGCCTCACACCCTGATGGCAGCAGCTTGATCTCGCTAGCATGGTGGCTAGTACTTCAATCCAAAACCATCAAGAACTATAGTATAGCAGGATCTAAAACATTTCTACATACTGGACATTAGAGAATGCCTAGCTGTCAAACCAGGCAGGCAGCAACCCTGCAGAACTCCTGTGTGCAACTCATTGACCGACACTTTTGCAGCCACTCAGAATTTGTTCTCCAAATCGCTGTCTCCCTCCTCGAGCCATGGGGAGCATGTACATTTGAGGAGTACTGGTACTGAGTTGAACTCTCGCACATATTGTACAAAAAATTGAATTCACTGTTGAGGACTTCAGGAAGGATTGCCAAGATTTCGAGCACAGAACATGTGAGCTGGAGAAGGGCCTAGCAGAGGCCACTGATACCTCAGACCTTCATGGCAGGGCCCTGCTTTCCCTAAAATTATTTAAATGTTTCACCAGAAGGACCTACTGAGCAGACATGCTCATTTCCAGATGCGTCCTAGGGGAGAGGGGCAAAGGATACATGGCAAAACAGCAGCAAAGACGGTGCAAAATGGAAATTAGAATACAAACTTGCACAGACTGAGTAAAAATAAAAATAGCGATACAACTGCAATAATACAAAACTAGTAAGTACAATCAATTTTATAATAATACAGTCAATTCCTCTGGTGTGCCATTCCGTTTGTGTGCACAAAAATGTCAGGCCCCGATTCATTTCCTATACCTGCAATGTTAAATCTATCGGATGTGTGAATACAGATTTTCAGTTGTGTACACATTTTCAGCAAGACAGCATGCTGTCAGCTTGATTTCAGCAGCCGCTAGTGGAGATAATTAGGCACTAATTGAGTGTAGTGCTACACAATGACGACTGTCAGCGTGGCTAGGCAGTAAGCAGGTGTTCAGCATCTGCCTACTTGTTAGCTTGTGGTACCTTGAGGTTACCTGAGGTTAAGTTATCTGATTTAAAAAAAAAAAAAAAAAAAAAATGTTCAACACGTCCATAGCCCATAGCTCAGAGCCCAATAGTGGAGAAGCTTACCCGTACAGTCCTGTCTTTAAAGCAGAAACTGCAGCTTCTAGATAAAGCACTTGTGCCCGGGGTATCAAGTAAGGAACTCACTTTGGAGTTCTCTGATGTCTTGTGTTGTCCGGATCTGTCAGAGAGTAGTTTGGGTACCAACAAATGACAGAATGCATAAGCCAGAGGGGAAAGATGTCTGTGTTGAGGAAGCCTTATTGTGGTATTTACCACCATCTGTGATCGCGGAGTTCCTTGTCCGGTCATATTTTAACAGAGAAAGTGAAGAACCTTGCAGTCAGTATGGACATCAGTATTGTGAGGCAAGCAAACATTACTGACTTACCGCTGTGATTTCCCTAGCAGTCAAATGCAGTAATGTGTTGTGCTTTTGTTACTCACAGCAAACAGCTTTTGAAGCCTTAAATGAATTGTCAGGCTGCTATTTAAGTACCACAGCACCTGTGGTCCCGAGATCGCGGTAAATGTATTTTCGGATGTGTGCACAAATTTGTCTGGTCCCAACCATGTGCACACATTCCAGGCATTTATTGCTGACCTTACTTCTGGCTGTTCCTCATTTACTATTAAATATGCCGACGACGCAAAAATAGGTGGCCCTTGTGCCTCTGATCATCAGGTTGTTGCCATTCAAAAGGACCTAGACCATATCACAACATGGGTTAAGAAATGGGGTATGAATTTGAATATCTCCAAATACAAAGTAATGCATTTGGGTTCTAGTAATTTAAAAAGTCCCTATTATTTGGATGGCATATTACTTGAGACCACATCTGATGAAAGGGATTTGGGTGTCAATATTTCAGATAACTTTAAATACAATAATCACGTACACAATATTAACAAATCTAATAAAGTGATATGGTCTATATTACGTAATTTTAGATCTAGAAAACAGGAAGTATTGTTGCCCTTGTTTCGTGCATACGTTAGACCACATTTAGAATATGCCTCACAGCTTTGGAATCCTTATAAAAAATCTGAATGCCTGTTACTGGAAAGAGTTCAAAGAAAATGTACAAAAAAAGTTTCTGGGCTATTCGCAGTTCCCTATGAGAACAGATTAGATATTTTAAAACTTATGTCCTTATCTACACGTCGACTTCGTGGTGATCTTATGTTACTGTATGATATTATTCAAGACCCTTATTTATTGCGTGAACTGGGTCTAGAATTTAAAAACTGTGGTCATAACATCAGGGGCCATCCCTTATAATTGGTAAGAAAACCTTTTGTCAAGTCTAGCCATAAATATTTTTTTACTGTCAGAGTTGTTAGCTCTTGGAACAGGCTACCACTAAATGTTGTTATCAGTGAAACTAAAAGTATTTTTAAAAATAGATTGGATAGTCTTATATGTAATGGGTATGACCTCTCCTATTATGTACTGGATTAGTATAAGAGCTTCATGGGCTTCTGCCTTCTTGCTCTTGCACCTAACCTTAGTATGAACATCCGGAATTGACTGTACAGGACAAATACTAATCTGCAACTGAGTGCAGAGGCAAGTATGGTAAGGGTAAAAAGCAGACGCTATATCGCAGGGAGCGAGTTACACTGGAGACTGGAAGATGGCAGAGAACTAGGATCATAGACTGAACATACAAATTCACAGTCTACTGGAGGACTCCGTGTTGGGACTGCTCATTTCCTTCCTGGAAGAGCTCATTCATGAGGCCCTGCAACTCCTGGCCGAGCAAGACTTGGAAACAGAAGGAGCACACCAGGCTCTAGTGAAGAAGCCCACAGCCCCAGGTGCCAGACCATGCTTGGTAATTATCCGGTTCTTCCGCTTTCTGATGAAACTGGTACTAGCCACAATATGGGCACAAAAGGAAACAAAATTTAAGGGGCAAAGGCTGTACTTTTGAGCCAGATTGTTCCATGGAGATGCAAATGAAGAAAAGGCAAATCTACCTAGTGCAAAAACGACTCTAGGAAAAATAGATAAAAAATTGACTTACTTGTCCCATGAAGCTGACCATCTACTTAAATGATAGGCCCCAGACTTTTGTGACCCTCAGTGCTGCTGCTCCTGCACTCGGGGTTGGGGGGGCAGCATCACATACCACACTACTACTTTGACACCATTGAAAAGGTACTACAAAAAGCAACATGATCCCTGACAAAGAAGCAAGCACGATAATCATCCTCCCTATTATCTACAAGACAACACAATGATCTCGGGGACTGCAGGGACATACTGAGGAGATGCACATCGAAGAAAAACGAAGGCTCCCATTATAGACAGGTGAAGATATGCTGGGATGACCGATTCTCTTGCCGTCGCCACTTCAGTCGTTATCTTCTTCCTTTCTCTTTAGATTACACTTTGCTACCCGTCGTTACTGCTGTATTTCAGAACACCTTCACTGCCATGGATTGAAATGCAATACCATAAGCTAATTAAACAGTAATACACAACAGTGTGGTGTATCATGGGATATCATCACATTTCGGTTGCGTTGAGGCACAAGGTCGCAGGCTGAGTGCCTCATGCACCTGAGAAGTGACGATATCATGACATCCTGGAGTGTATTTTTGCTGTTATGAACTAGATCCACATTAGTATTTTTAAAAATAAAATATTTTTAAAAATGTTTTATTAATATATTTCTTAATATATAGTTATACATTGAAACAAAATAGTCTATTTGTGGTATGGGCAGCAGGTGGTGCTGTTGTAATGGCTGCACAGTGGGGGTAAGAAACCAGGCTGAGTATGTGTACCAGAGTGACTTTAACAACTTGAGGCCTTTTTGGGGCGAAGGTTCTGAGTTGAAAGAGGTGCCAAAAACAGCAGGATTTACATTTTGTGATGCAACTGGAGCCAGATGAGCAGAAACCTTTGAGTAGCAGGGGCTGAGACTTCCAGTACTTTGACATGATCGGTAATCACTTGGTTCCGCTGTTCAGCTTGGGAGCGGAAAGTTGATTAAATATGTAAGCCCAATGTTTTAAGCCATGTACAGTTTAAAATGTTAAACTTATTTTTGAAACTGCTGCTGTGTGTGACTTTACAGTGAAATGAGCGACTGAGTGCGCTTCTTTCAGCAGTAACATTGTGAGAATGAAGTTACACACAGCGGCACTTTTTAGAAGAAATTGCTATTTGGATTTGGATTGGCTTTTTGAGATAGGACACTGACATGAAGTGGAGCTGAGCCTGGTTATTTTTGTTTTGCAGGTTGGGGTTGTGGCCCATTCATTTTAGTAATCTTCAGCAAGGCTAGAGAGGTGTTTGTGTATGGGGAGTCCCATGAAGGGCAAGTGGAGGAATTTGTGCAGAGTGAGAGGGCTGCTAGCTGGAGGTTTTCAGAAGCCGTGATTATGTGGTGGGATTTAATCACGGCTCCAAACACCTCTGTCAGTCAGTCAGATTGCTTCATTCTATCTAGTTCATAATAACTATATGTGATGTAACTGTTCCTGTTCTATCTTCTAACTTGGTGAGTAGTGCATTTTTATACCATAACCATTTTAAAGTAACTTATTAGGCTGGGTGCACCCGTTTCCATACAGAGGCACTATTGCCTGAGCTAAGACATACTGTATCTAGGGAAATGATGGGATGATTTTTAGGTCTGTATTCGGGACCCCCAAACTGCTGACCAGATAATTTCTGACCTTCATCTCGTAGGTAACCCAGTGGTTCTGTACTGGATCTACTCATTTTAGTGCCCCCCTCCCCGTGGGGTCTATTTAAGCAGCAGACAAGGACACGCAAGGGACAAGGACGCACCATTAGCAGTCGTTTGTGGGGCCAGCCTCTTCATCACAATACCCTTTAGCCCAGGTAGCCAAAGATTTTTCCTCTCTGCAGTTTAACTGCTCCAGTATGGGAGGGAGGTGGAGTGAACGGGAGAGAACCTAGCAGGATACATGTCCACATCACAAACGTGATGGTTTTTCTGTGAATTGCTAAAATAGACCTGGTTTTGAATCATTAACCATAATGTTTGCAAGAATGAGGGTATTGAGATTACAAAGGGGCATGGCAGCTTGCCTGAGGAATGTCATAAAAGTGTAAATATACCTTACACCCTCTTCTCCCTGAGAGGTAAATCCTCACAGGAGCCAGGCACAAATGAAGCACATTAAATGCCAGGTGCCTCCATATGAAGGGTTAGTTCCAGTCTTGATAGCCACTAACCACCTCTATGATATGTGCTCACAGGTCTCTCCACTCCCATAATATCATACGGGGGGGGGTGTTCCACTAGAGGTCACTTGCACCTACTGCTGCACCTAATCACCTGGTGAGCAATGATACGTGGTCCTGGCCAGGACTGCTAGAACCCCTGAAATGCACTGCTACTTGCCTGGTCTTTTCATATGTCTTCCCCAACCGACACTCCAACTAGGCTGGGGCAAAAAAGCCTACTGACATACTTGGGCTATCTGTGCAGTGTCCCTTGCGGACAGCCATATGTGTCCCCCTACTCTGTTCCTTCATGCCAAAAGGAACACTGCAAATTCATTGTTTATTACCCTGTTTATGTCATGTTGGAGTTGGTAATCGGAACTGTTGTTGCTCTGTTAACTTGTGTTGTTAAAGGTGATAGCTACACCAGACATATGATTTTAATATGGTTAAGTTGAAAATTGTGTCACATAGTGTCAATGGGATGAATAATCTTGTGACAAGAACTGCAGTAAACATATGGACTGTGCATAAGCTGCAATATAGGAGACACGTGTAGCTCCAGCAGAACATTAAAAACTACGTAGATAATGGGCAGGCTAGGTGTTTGTGGCATCCTACGCCACACACACAAAGTATGGGTTGGGCATCCTTATTCATAGATCCCTCTCATTTGTGGTCTTCTCCCACTACTCGGACCCTGAAGGCGTTACGTGTTAGTAAATGGAATGTATCAAAGCCAGAAACTCTCCTTTTATGACAGTAAGCAACACGGATTTGTGGCTGAGAGATCTTGTCAAACAGCTTTAATTGAATTCTTTGACTGTGTCATGAAGGTGGTAGACAAGGGTCAGGCAGTAGACATCATAATGTGGCAGTGTCAGTGGCTCAGTAGGTAGCACACTTGCCTCTCAGGCCAGGAGATAAGAGGGCTGTGGGTTCAGTTCCCACATCTGGCACTTGGGTTAATATCCCAGTACTGACACTGTAGTTCAGCATCAGAGGGGTGCTGCACTTCTGAGGTGCCGTCTTTCGGATGAGACGTTAAACCGAGGTCCCATCTGCCTGGAATGGTGGTAGTTCAGGTGGATGTTAAAGATCCCATGGCACTTATCGAAAACAGTAGGGGAATTTCCCTAGTGTCCTGGCCAAATTTCCCTCATTCACTAAAAATACCACCAACAGCTTAATCTGGATCAAGGTCAGCTGGCATTCATCTGTATCCCCCTCCCCCGGGTCGTGGCTGAAAATAGACAGGATTTGTCTAGTGCACTTACCTTGTCAACAAAAACTAAATAAATAATAATTTATTTAAATATATATATTTTTTTGTATCTTTTCTTTGTGCACTGTCCTTCGAGGAACTCTCTCAGGCATCCACCGAACCCCAGCTCTACCTCCTTGCCTGAAACACCTCCTGTCCCTAGCACCAGCCCGGCGAAACCCCTGGCTCTGAGCCCCCCCCCCCCAAAGATAGGGCTGCCCTATCCACCCAGGGCACTCTATCTAGAATCTGGTAGGTTGGGCTGGGCTCGGCCCAGGAGAGGAGCGGAGGATGTCCGGCAGTTGAGAGTGTGGCTACGGGTGGTGGTGCTGTCGCCTATCCCTGAGGACGGGGATTTTCTACATAACTGTTTCCCCCGGGGGTGCGCCATGCAGTGACATCTGTGCATGGCTTTCCTGCTAACGTCTGCCGCACTCCTGCCCCTTTCATCTTCGCTGATGATCCTGCTGTGTCCCCAGTCTCCATCGGGGGGCCGCTAGGACACCGAGCAGCCCCAGGATCCCTCCTAGGGAGAGGAGAGCAGTTCTCCGGACCCTCAATCCTCTCCCTGTCCCTCTTCCGCCAACCCCCTGCTCCCCGAGTCCGTCTCCGAACCCGGGTCGCCGGTGTGGCGTCCAGCGCCTCAACCCTCTGCGCCACCAGGCCAGCCCAGACATCATCATATTTGGACTTTAGCAAAGCCTTCGACTTGGTGCCACACAGAAGGCTGATAAAACTGAAGGCACTAAAGGTGGGGGAAAGATTGGTCAGATGGGTGGAGAGCTGGTTGGGGGCAGGACGCAAAGGGTGATAGTGGGGGGGGGGTTGCCTCTCCAGTACAATGGTAGCCACTAGTGGGGTACCACAAGGGTCGGTCTTGGGCCTAGTATTGTTAAATATGTTTATAAATGACATTGAGGAGGATATTCAAGGCAAGATGTGTCTCTTCACTGACCATACCAAAATCTGTGGGAGGGTGGACACTCAGGAAGGGGTACAGGAACTAAGGAAGGGCATAGCCAGACTGGAGAAGTGGTCAGGGATTTGGCAGATGGGCTTCAGTGCCAAGAAGTGCAAGGTGATGCACATAGGGGCAAAAAATCCAAGAGCAGAGTACTATATAGGGAACGTACACATAACCGTGTCTGAGGAAGAAAAAGACCTGGGGTAGCAATCACTAGTGACATGAAGCTATCCACACAGTGCAAAAAAGCAGTAGCAAAGGCCAACAAGGTGCTGGGATGCATCACAAGGGGTTTCAGTAGCAGAAACAATGAGGTTATTCTGCCACTTTATAGGTCACTGGTGAGGCCTCACTTAGAGTATGGAGTGAGGTATTGGCACCCATACCTAAAGAAAGACATCCAGCTGTTGGAGGGGGTACACAGGAGGGCAACTAAGATGATCTGGGGGCAGCATGACAAGTCATTCGAAGAGAGGCTTGAGTCCCTGCAGATGTACTCAACTGGAGGAGAGGAGGGATATGATAGAGATTTTCAAGTACCCAAGAGGTATAAACAAGGTAGCTTGGGAGGGGCTCTTCAATATAAGAGAAAATACCTCCACCAGAGGACACAGCCTAAGGCTAGTGGGAGGAAAATTTAGGAGGGATGTGAGGAAACACTAATTCACAGAAAGGGTGGTGATGCCTTGGAACGTACTGCCCGAGGCAGTCGTGGCATCCAAGACGGTGGGATCTTTTAAACAAGCCTGGGACAAACACAGAGGAAGGAGGTAGGGACAAAGAAATGGAAGGGGGAGGGAGAAGAGGAGAGACAAACATTGGTGATGGTATAAAATACAAGATCCCGACACGAATCGGGTAGACAAGATACGCCTGGAGTTCTCCTTCCGCTGGTTATTGCTTTTGTTCTTAATGTGTATGCCTCTGACATGGACTCGCTCTCCTTTTTAAAAAACGTACATCAGATTTGGCAGACAAGGCAGAAGCTTTATGCTTTACACTGGGGAGATATTAACTGTGTCCTACATCCCCCATCTTCAAACCTTCCTCGACTACGAATGGTCAAGCTGTGATTGATATGGTGAACCAGGTGGGGCTTCAAGATATTTGGAGGGTCTTACATCCATCAGAAAAATATTTTACTTTTTACTTCCACACACATAGGACCTATTCCCGAATTGACCTCTGCTTTGTGCCCAGTATTTGGCTGCATGTCATCATAATTTCCGCATACACAGTCTTGCACACTCAGACCACGTTCCTCTATCCTTGACAGTGGAAATTCAAGCTGTACTGTCATATAGATTACAGATTATGGCATATGAACATAAGCTTCCTGTTCAAGAAATCGAACACCATTAGAGTGAGACAGGAGATTCAGGCATACTTAGGAAAAAAAAAACAGGGGAGATGATGCAGAAGACGCAATGGAATGCCCTGTAAGTGGTTCTGAGAGGCACTTTAATTTCACTAGTTCGCAGAGAAAACTAGCCATAGCGGAAAAACTAAAACTAGAGAAACAAATTGGGGACGTAGAAAAAGCTCGTAAGGACCAGCTGTGCCACAGACTTAACATGGAAAGCAGAAACCTAAAAGATCTGGAGGTGCATAAAGCAGAAGTTGCACTTAGACATCAAGCAGAAATAACTATACCCAGGATAACCTGGCAGGGCACCTTCTAGCACTGAAGGAGGCGGCTGCAGCAGGCAGACTGGCAGCAGCACTAGAAGGATATACTCCGGCGCCCCCCCCCGCCCCCATCACACTGCCTTAAAACATTGCCCAAAGGTTTGCTGCCTTCTGTGACGCTTGGCCAGCTGGTTATGATTGCAGTATAGCACAGTGGTTTAAGGCTCTGAGCTGCAAATCTGGAGACCTGTGTTTGAATCCCACAGCCCCTGCTTGCATACTGTGTGACCCTGAGCAAGTCACTTAACTTCCCTGTGCTCCCAGGTTGCACCTGTAAACAAGCTTTCAGCTTAGTGTGTCTCACCTGGTTAAACAATTGGGAATATAGAATGTGGTATGTGAGTGTCTCACATGAGACATCCTGTGCTATGGGTGCCCCCCACGTCAGCGAAGTGTCAAGTGACCTGAAACCAGGAGGTAATTAAAAGACTGGAGATTTGATTAAGGGTCTCCTGTTTTTTGTTGTAATTAGAACTGACCGAGCTGCCAGGATATAGGGCTCGTAAACTTTTGACGTTTTAGAGGAAAAACATTTTTATTCCACCATGGTGCTAAAGTTATAAAATTCTTTGATCCTTGGGGAAAACAGGAACTGTCCAAGATCAGAGAAAATGTTAACTAAGGAGTCATATTTGAACGAGTTTTTGCTGATGTCGCCTTATTTAATATACCTCCTGATAGGGCATCCTGTTGGTATATTGTTTATATTCTAAAAGGAGGAGGTAGATGACATCATGGAAGGGGTGTGTGTGAGAGACACAGTTAGACTAGGACTTGTGTCTGATCTGTGTGACATTTTTTTTGGGCTCTTAAGAAACAAGATTTAACTATAAGCACTATAGAGGTAATACATTAGACAGAAAAAGTCTAATTGTATTGTAGTAGGAGTTTGTTTGTACTTTTCCTTGTTTTCTTTCAAATAATTATATGCTCTTTGATATATTATACTGCCCTTACATTTTTTCATGTTTTTATTATCTTTAAGTAAAGCACCCTTTATATTTAAAAATAGTGCCTGGGTGCTTCAAAGTTCTTTTTGCATGTGATGTATACGTTGTTAAGTTGACAGCTATTCTGAAGGGCTTGATGGTGTTACTAAACTGGGAAAAGGTAAGAATATATCTAAGGTCTTTTATAGAGTTTTAAGGGTTCATTTTGGATACCTGGGTAGGTGCCCTTAGGCGAAAGATATATTGCATCCCCCAAAGATAATTTTATCTGAGCCTGTACAATTGGGTATGCTAGCATAAGTTTTACAGTTTGAATCCCCCCAGAACTTGAGACCAAAGGTGATTTGGACCCACAAGCAGACATGAGGGTTACCCTGTTACCTGTTCACATTACTGTGCTCGGAGGTTGGCAGTGTGGGAGCAGAGGGCCTGACCTGCTGAGTGTGTTTGTGACACCTTCTATCAGGAGCTTTTTACTTATCCCAATTCTTACCACACAGCAAGGGAACTGAGGGATTTTAGTTCCACATTACATTTACCCCTTCTTAATGATCAGGAGATAACGCAACTGGATAGCCTAGTCACAGAGGAGGTCATCTCCAAAGCTGTCTTGAGCCTTCAGAATGGAAAGTCTCTGCTGCCTGAAGACTTCCCAGGGGAAATTCTATAAAACATGCAGGGAGGATATAACTACCCCACTGACCAAGACCATAAACTGGGGCTAGAGCAACAGGGTATTCCCAGGTGAGTAGAAAGAGGCAGTTATAACCAAACCAGGCAAAAATCCACTTTGTTGTGGATCATACAGATCGATCTCATTAACAAATGTAAATCAGAAAATGACAGCTATCCTGGCAAATCCCCTGCAGAACGTTATGCAGAAACTCTAGGATTGGAACCAAACAGGATTTATGCTGAAACACCAGTCCTTTGATAATGAATGTAATGCGGCCAGACACTCTGACAATCAACCTTGCCGTCCCAGTCGACTCTGAGAAGGCATTTTACCACCTTAACCAGCAGTTTTTACTATTTGCACTACATAAGTTTGGAATTGGGCCCAAATTCTTATCCTGGGCCAGTCCCCTCTGTACTAAACTCTGAGCAAGGGTAACTGGCCTACTGTCCCCATACTTGCCTTACGGAGAGGCACCCATCAGGGATGCCCCCTATACCTGCTTTTCTTTGCCCTGGGTTAGAACTCCTAGCCATCACTGTCGGGTGGGGGCCCACACATCTTAATTGAGGAAATCTCTTACACCAGATTATTAGATATAGGAATATTCCAGCTGCAGACATGATTCCATCCAGATGATTTATCAGCAGCCTTCCTGTGACCGCCCCCGACACCACGTGTTGTGTCCTGACAGGTACAAAAGGGGGTGGTCCCAGATGCTTCTCAGTTCTTTTCCTGCTGTGACCTGCATGTTGCACATTCTCTGTCTGGAGTCCAGCTTCAGTTGATGACGAGAAGTTCAAGTCTGCTATTTCACTGCGACGTTACCGGTATTGTGACCTACTTATCGATCTGTGTCGTCTATGGATTCTCTTTTCAGAAAGTGTTCCTGTGGCCAGAAAATCATGACTGAGGACCTGCACTAATTTTGTGTGAAGTGCCTAGGCCCAGCGCACGATACCCATGCTTGTGTCTTGTGTCAGCGGTCTAATAAAGCCACTGAACGTCAGCGACTCCAGATGTTCTGAGAGCACCTCATGGAGCAAAAAGTTGCCCTCCTGGAATGGGAACAGCGCTCGAAGTCTAAGGAGTCCTTGCCTTCGTCCTCTGGATCCCGCCATTCTGGTAAGGATCCCTCATCGACGGGGAAAGTTGACACACTGGAGAAGCCTAAGAAACACTCTTCCAAGAATAAACATGCTACTCCTGTCTCCGCTCCGTTGATGACCAGCCTGCTTTTTTTTTCCCCCCGCTCTACGTAGCAGAGAATCATTAAAACTAAAATGGTTTTAGCTGCCTTTTCTGAAGCAGCTGCCAAGTCGTCTTCCACACCATCGACTTCCTCTGATCATTCTTCTGCCCGTTTGTTGACGCTCCTCTGTTGACAACTTTGGCTGGTTTTCCTCAGCTGTAGTTTCCAACATCATGCCCCCCAGGATCTCATTATCATCCATTGAGGATTCTATCGGTGTCATCGACGACCATGCCTGCACGGCTTGATCAGGACATTTTGAGTTGTTCTTTATCACCGGCTCTTTAGCCGACGACGCTGGCTGCCTTTTTTCCCACCCTTTGTCAACGGCTCGATTAGTACCAAAGCCAGACCCAGTCTCGTCAGTTGTGCCCATACAGTTGGTGCACTCCACACCAAGTTCTGCCTCTTTTCTTTAGCTGGCCATAGTTGATGTCCAGGCCCTTGTGCAGACTATTCTGGGTCTCACGCAGTCTACTCTTGTCTCCTATAGGAGTGTTCCTTCAGTTCCGGTCTCCCTGCCTTCTAGACATTCCTAGAACTGCCAGTTCCTCCCCAGCTTCTCAAGGTCTGCTTCATCAGGACGTTGACATGGAAGACCCTGATTTACAAGATTGGGAATTGGAAGATCAGGAGGATGCGGTAGAGCATGAACTGCTATCTTCTTTATCGGTTTATTCTACCTCCCCATATCAGGATGAGATCTCTCCTGCCTTCCTTGTTTCCCTCCTGATGACCCTAGTTTTTCTGATTATATGATTCATCTTCAGAAGACTTTTTGGTTCCAGCAGACTGAGCAAAACGCCTCTTGGTGGAAGTTGGCCAATTATTTAGGCCTTCCTGAGTGTCCATTGTTGGTCATTACTCCTTTACTTGATGCATATGAAGATGCCATTATGGCTGCTTGGCAATAGCCCTCTTCTATTCCCTCAGCCCCACGTAAGGCTGACAGGTCCTATCAGGCCCCAGTGGAACACCTTTACTTTACTTTCTCTCCACTGGCTGACTCTGTGGTTATCAGTGCAGCTCATGATAGGTCTGTACTACCAAAACGTCTCAGCACTCAGCCTCCGGATAAAGAATCCCAGAAGCTTGATGTCATGGGGAAACAGGGGTACTCCTCTTCCACTCTGACCCT
Organism: Neoceratodus forsteri; assembly: GCA_016271365.2. NCBI lineage: Eukaryota > Metazoa > Chordata > Ceratodontiformes > Ceratodontidae > Neoceratodus > Neoceratodus forsteri. Next base: position 1,053,735,033 of record CM028130.1, on the reverse strand, counting down.
CAGGATTTTAAATTATGTGTGTAATATCAAGAAGAAATCTTGAAAGCCACTCTGGCTTCCGTTCAGTCCTTCCCGGACACTGCTCCAAAGGAGGATTTGACTGCCAAATTGACCACGACCTTGGCTGTTGGTCATTTATTAAGGGCAGCCTATGGTGCTGTCAACTCCTCAGCCATGGCTGCTGCTTCTAGCATTTGGCTTGGGCAACGTGCCTGGCTCTGGGTTTCGGGATTTGTCCCAGATGTCCAGCAGTCCATTCTCAGTGCCCCCTTTAAGGGTGGCAAACTGTTCGGTCCTCAGACCCAGGATATTCTGCCATCCTTGCAGACCTCTGGTCGTACCTTGCAGTCGGTACGCCGTCTGTACCATACTCAGACGAAACCCAATTATAAGGGTGATTTTCGTAGGCCTGCAAACAGACAAAGGTTCGCCCCCATGCAGAAGCCCAATAAAAGAAAAGCTCAGGTCTCCCTACCAGGATCACATAAAGAACCAAAAACTACCAGTTACGTGTCCCCCCCCAAAGCCAGGACAGCCTACTGCCTAAAGTTTCCCCCCTTGCCTGTGGGATTAGAGACCTGTCACACCGCGGTCAGGGGCATATTCTCCCTACATCTTCCAGGTTGGCAACACATGCCCTCGGATGCCTGGGTCCTTCACCTAAATTCATGTCACATTCTGGAATTGACAGAGACTCCTCCTCCTCTTCCTGTACCCCCAAGGGCCTCTCACTACCACCCCCCCCCCGACCAAGCATTAGTTGTGGCAGAAGAAATTCAAGCCTTGATGACAAAACGGGCATTAGAGCCTGTTCTCCTTTCCCAGAAGGGCAGGGGTTTGTCTCTACATAGAGTACAAAAGGTTCCAAATGGTGACTCTGCAGACCCTCCTGCCTGTTCTCAACAAGGGGAATTGGCTCTGTTCCCTGGCTATGAAGGATGCCTGGCTCCATATCATGAGTCACCCTGCTCACAGGTGCTTTCTCTACTTCTGTTTTCAGGGTCGTCATTACCAATTCGGAACACTTCCTTTTGGTCTGTCCTCTGTTGTCAGGGTCTTCACGAAGTGTCTTGCGGTGGTGGTGCTGAAAAGGCCTGTACATCTTTCCCTACCTAGATGATTGGCTTTTGAAAGCTCCATCCAGTACTCTGTTGGCGGTCACATTATCCCAAAATCTTTTTGTGTTTTCCTCTCTTGGAATCACGATCAACATGCCGAAGTCCAAACTGGATTTCACACAGTGCCTCCATTATATAGAAGCTGTCCTCAATACCTCTCTGGGTCTAGTGTTCCTACCTAGGGACCGGGCAGACGAGTTCATCCGGCTAGCATCCCAGATGATCTGCAACCATTATGTCTCGGCCCGGTACTATCTCCGCCTCTGGCTACATCCGGAGGTAGCCATTTACACTGTTCCCCGTGCAAGGCTACACATGAGGGTCCTTCAGTGGACACTAAGAATTAGATTGAATCGGACAAACTATTTCGAAGCTCCTGTTCTGATTTCATCCCTGGTCATTTGCAAATTGCAATGGTGGATGTCTCTGGATCACCTTGGTGTCCCATTCCAGGTTTCCATTCCCTGCCTAATTCTAACCACGGATGCCTCCACCCACGGTTGGGGCGCTCATCTGGACGAGGTCCAGACGCAAGGGACCTGGTCCACACTGGAAGCATGCATACACATAACCATTTTGGAGATGAGCAGCCCTGTATGCTCTACAGGCTTTTGAGACCCTTCTTCCCCGAGGCTGTCTCCAGAGTCAAACTGACAGTTTCACAGTAGTCCACTACCTGAGCAAACAAGGTGGCACCCATTCCTATCCCCACTACCTGCAGGGAAGCAATGAGAGTGTGGTATTGGGCAATCCACAAGGGGATACATCTAACAGCAGTACATGTCCCAGGCATTACCAGTACGCTAGCAGATGCACTAAGCAGATCCAAAACTCAAAAACACGAATGGGAGATTCTCCAGGAAGTTCTGGACAACGTCTCCCTCCTCTGTGGTCGGCCAGACGTGGACTTGTTCGCTTCTCCACAAAACGCCAAACTGCCTCACTAGAGCTAGGTCCTAGAACTTTATGACTGGACGTGTCATCTCGTTCCTGAATAGAAAGATTTCTTTACGCCTTCCCCCCTTCCCTCTCATACAGAGGGTTCTACACAGACTACTCAGGGATCAGGCTTCCATGATACTCATCGTGCCTCTGTGGCTGAGACAAGTCTGGTTCCCATTGTTGCAACATTTGACTGTCCAGGACCCTCCTGCATTTCTGACTCAGGCCGGGGGATCTTTGCTTCATTCCAACCTCTGTTCCTCACATCTCTGTGTCTGGCTCCTAAGGACATAGCCCTCTCCAGATTCCAGGTCTCCCCTAAAGTGGCAGAGGTTCTGAGAGTGGCCTGTAAGCCTTCCACGCATTCCTCCTATTCAGTGAAATGGAACAGGTTTTCACTGCAGTCACAGGATCACAGTTTGGATCCATATTCCTGTCCACCACAACATGTGCTGGACTATTTGCTTTCCCTTTCAGAGGGTGACCTCAAGTACTCCTCTTTCAAAGTACATTTGTCGGCAATTTCTGCCTTCCATATTTTGGTGGATGACAAACCTCTAACCCAACTACAAATAATGAAAACCTTTTTCTAGGGACATGGATATGTTGTTCATCCACACTGTCTGGCAGGTTCCTTGCTGCTTTAAATCTTGCAGGAAGGTCTTCAAGCTGGCTCCTCCCACCCACCCGGGTGGTAAAACTCTCGGCTCCGCCCCATGACGCCAGATCTTCCTTACCGCTTGGAAGCTCAGGTTCCCTCCTTAACGCTCTGCGTGATAGCCTGGATCCTAATTCTTCAGTTCACCTGAAACTCATTTTAAAAATTCCAAGACTTCGGTCATCTTTCTCCCTCGTGGCTGCAATGGACAAATCGACTCCCGGATTCCAGTGGTGCCCTTGTGGGCAGAAGATGTCCAGGACGGACCCGCATTCCACGTGCGTCTATTGCCTCGGCCTAGAACACGACCCACAGGCCTGCGAGTCATGCTGTTCGTTCTCGGACAATGTTCTGGAGGACCGCGCTGCCTGGTTAAAGCTAGGGCGCCCCGAGAAGCGCTACCGCCAGTTAGCAGGTGAGAGAGGCCCGTTGGGTGGTTACCGCGGTGGCAGGCTTGGCTGAGCAGCTCGAGCAGATGATCGCCCTCGAGGAGGAGGCGGCACAGGCCGCATCATCATCTTCCTCGGTCGCGGCTTTTATCCCGCTCTTTGGGTACCTCATATTCATTTTCTTTCAAGGGGCTTTGCCAGTCCCTTTCCACGAAGGGAGAGGGGCTATCGGGACACTCCTTTTGGTCCAAAAAGGACTCTAAGGGTAAGTCCCATCGTCGGCGTTCATGGGAGCGGGAGAGGTCCCCTTTTTACCCAGACAGTCGACACTCTGCTTCGGTCGAGGTTGCGGCTAAGGCCGCTGGCTTCACGGCGTCCCCGTCAGGCCAGCCGGCCGAGACTCCAGTCGACGCGGTCGAGATTTTCTCAACCCGTCAGGCCGGGCTGTCGACTGGTAAAGCCGACAACCCTTCTTCACGGTTCCACGGTGGGGACTAGATCTGCCTCGCCTCCAGTGCAGCAGTCCCAGTTAAGGTGTCGAGCGAGGGAAGAGTGGGTGTCCCCGCTCCTTCCCAGACCCGTCCTCAGAAACACCGAGATCTCGGTACCGGGGCGACTTCCTGATCCAGCTGATCCCCGCCCGACAGTCGGTCTTGGGGCAGTGTGGCGGGCGCCACAGCTGCGTCCCCTCGGAAGAGCAGAGGCTTCGGTGCAAGTTGCGTCGGCGCTACAAGGACCTGATGTGGCAGCAGTTACTTCTGTCAAGGGAAGCAACCCCGGCCTTGACACCTTCCCGGCCATCAAGTGGCTGTCACCCGGCGCAAAACAACCCCTACGCCGTAGTCGATGCCCAAGCCTGGGCGGTTGTCCGGCGAGCCTGCTGCCCCACCGATTGTGGTGGAACCTCCGCCTCCACAGCGAAATCGGGGGCGCTGACCAAGGACTCTCAGTCGGGTCAAGGCCTGCCCCACAGGTTGTCGGTCACCCTCACTCCCGACCGTCCTCGGCAAGTGGAGGGTGGCTCAGGCCCTAGGCAGCTCTTCGTGGACTCCTCTGAGTCCGACGACTCCTCCCTGTTCTCCAGGCCGGTTGACCTGGAGTCCTCCGGGGGCCAGTCGTTGGACTAAAGCCCATCGTCCTTCATGGGTTTGCTTCGGCTCATCTTGGAGTCCACCGGGATGCAGCTTGAGCCCATATCCAAACGGGCCAAGTATCCCCTGATGGAGATACTGGACCGAGGGGATTCCCCCACGGAGGCTCTTCCAGTGGCTGAGGCCAGTTGGCCCAGCCTGGAGCTTTGGCAGTGGCCTGCTTCCTGCCTCGCCCTCGGCCAGGATGGCCAGTAAGTGTCTGGTCCCTACTGTGCTCTTTGTCCGGTTTGGAACACCCCTCTGCCGAGGAGTTGGTCACCGACAGCGTTTTACGGCATTCCGGGAATGCTAGGGACGTGGACAAGCCCCCCGACAAGGAGACCAAAAAGCTGGACTATGCCGGGCACAAGGCGTACGCTGCGTCCTCTCTTGGCCTCCACTAGGCCAGCTCGGCTGTGCTGATGGCACACTTCTCCCACGCCCTCATGGGCTCTCTGGATGAGGTGATCCCTCTTCTCCCGGCCGACCTGCAGACCACGGTCTGGCAGGTTCGGGACCAGGGTAGGGCAGTGGCGAAGCAGTAGCTCCAGACAGCTCTGGGCATAGGAGACTCCTGTGCCAGATCGGTTGCGGCCGCGGTGGCTATGCTACGCAGAGCATGGTTGAGGATATCCACCTTCACGCGGATACCCAGCACAAAATGGCAGACGTCCCCTTCTTGGGGACCGACCTCTTCGGCCCTGGAGTGGAAGGTCACCTCCAGCGGATCGAGAAGTCCAATGCCACTCTGGACTCTGTCACCTCCGCCCAGAAGGACAAAGGCCGCCGACAGCAGCAGCACAAGTCGTTTCGTCCTTCTGTGCCTGTGGCATGTCCGGCCCAACAGCACCAGGGCCAGCAGGCTCGTGCTTGGCATCCCAAACCCAAGCCCACGGCTTCCTCTAATAGGAAGCAGGGAGGTAAAGGCCCAGGAGGTCCCTCGGCCGGTCTCTCCTCCAAGCCTGCCCAGTGACTGGTTGAGAGGTGTCGCCCCCAGCCTCATCATTCCCCCCCTGGGTTCCCCCCGTGGGGGGATGGCTCCGCCACTTCCTTTCTGCCTGGTCCGCTATCACCACGGACCACTGGGTGTTGGAGGTGGTAGGAAAGGGCCTGCCTCTGGAGTTTGAGCAGGCCCCAACCTTCCGAGCCGTTGCCCCTCGGGGGGCCATGGGGTCCGCAGCCTCGCTGTCGGCCCGCTGAGCCGATATTGCCCTGCTCCTCGAAAAAGAGGTGATCAGGAAGGTGGCGGATCCTCCCCCAGACCCGGGGTTTGTGTCCAGGCATTTCCTGGTCCCAAAACGGACGGGGGGGCTGGCGCCCCATTCTCGACCTGCACGACCTGAACAGGTTCCTAAGGTCTCGAACCTTCAGGATGGTCCTCTGGCTCAGATAATCCCATCCTTGAGCGCATGTGGTTCTGTTCCTTGGACCTTCAGGACTGAATTCTTTTCACGTCCCAATCCGTCCGTCCCATCAGAGATTCTTCCACTTCAGAGCAGAGGGATCCCTTTATAGTTTCTGGGCCATGCCCTTCGGCCTCTCCCTAGCTCCCAGGGTCTTCACCAAATGCATGGCAGTGGTGACAGCATTCCTGCGGCGCCAAAGGGTCTGGGTGTACCCTTACCTGGACGACTGGCTGATTGCAGCCCCCTCCAGAGCAGAGGTGGAGCGGTCCAGAGATCTGGCCCTCCAGGTTTGCTCTCAGATTGTCCTCCTCATCAACGAGGCCAAGTTGGAACTCGTGCCAAAGCAGGTGATTACATTTCATCGGGGCAGAGCTCGACTCTCTTCGAGCCAGAGCATGGCTCCCGGCGGACAGGGCCGCGGTTCTTTCCTCCATTGCCCAATCATTTCAGGTTGGGCAGTCGTGCCCTGCCCGGGACTTCCTGCGCCTCCTGGGCCTCATGGCGGGCTGCACCAGCGTGGTCCATTGGGCCCACTGGTACATGCGTCCCCTTCAATTTGGATTGGCCAGCCAGTGGTCACAGCACTTTGATCCGCTGGATCAGCTAGTGACAGTGACCCAGGGGATGTGGAACGCTCTCCAGTGGTGGACCGTTCCAGCACATCTGCAGGAGGGCATCCCGTTTGTCCGCCCCGAGCCGACTGTCTCTCTATCGACCGATGCCTCTCTGATGGGTTGGGGTGCCCATCTGGGGGAGCACAGAGCGCACGGCCTCTGGTTCCCTCGGGAGTCTCGATGCCATATCAACCTGCTGGAGCTTCGAGCGGTTCGTCTAGCCCTCACTGCCTTTGCTCCGTTTCTCCGGAGTCAAGTGGTTCAGGTCCAGACTGACAATACCACGACCATGTACTACCTAAACCGCCAGGGCGGGACGTGCTTCATGCCTCTGTGCAGGGAAGCTCTCCGCATTTGGTCTCTCGTGCGCAGCCTGGAGGCGGATCTCCTCGCCTTTCATGTGGCAGGAGCCTTCAACACCCTGGCCGATGCCCTAAGCCAGATAGGGACTGCGTCTCACGAGTGGTCTCTCCTGCCGGAGGTAGTACAAGATCTCTTCTACCACTGGGGCACGCCTCAGGCGGACCTGTTTGCCTCCAGAGAGAATGCGAAGCTGAGACCGTTTCATGCCCGCCCCCCTCAGCAGGGCTCGCTGCAGGGGGATGCCTTCTCGAGGCTGTGGACCCCGGGCCTCTTCTGTGCCTTTCCCCCATTTTCCTTGATCCACAAGGTGCTTCTCAAGGCGAGGAGGGACAAGGCGCAGGTGATTCTGGTAGCCCCAGACTGGCCCCGCCAGTTCTGGTATCCAGGTCTCCTCAGTCTCAGCTCCAGGCTCCTGAGGCGGTTTCCAGCCCACCCGGACCTGATCTCAGTCAATCAGGGGAAGGTATTCCATCCGGACCTTCAATCCCTGCACCTGACGGCCTGGTTCCTGGCGGCTAGAGTTCCAGGCCTTGGGTCTTTCAGCAAGGTCCTCAACGTCGTTGAGGCGTCCTAAGGGTGACCAGAAAATGCTCGCCTTCAAATGGAAGAGAGATTCTCCATTTGGTGGTCAGAGCAGGGCCTGGACCCTTCCTCCTAGTTCCTTGGCAAGCATTCTGGACTACCTGTGGTCCCTTTCTCAGCAAGGGCTCGGTCGGCGACCTTAAGGTGCAACTAGCAGCCATCTCTGTTTACTGGCGCCGGGCCAGGAAGCAGTCGGGTGGCGAGGAGAAGGTCGGGCGCTTTTTCAAAGGCCTTGATCACATATCCCTCAGGTGCTGAGAACCTCCACTTCCGTGGGATCTACTGCTGGTATTGGCCAAACTCATGGGCAAACCATTGAACCGATACACAGGTGTGCATCTCTCACCTGCCGTGGAAGACCGCCTTCTTGGTGGCTATCTTGTCAGCCAGAAGGATGGGAGAGCCCAGGCTTTCCATCGAAGTCTCCTTATCTCGTCTTTCACAGGGACAAGATTGTTCCGCGCCCCACCCAAATTCCTTCCAAGGTGGTGTTGGAGTTTCCTTTAACTAGGTGTTGACTCTGCCGTGTTCTACCCCAATCACACCTCGGAGGCCGAATATAGGCTCCATACCTTGGACCCTAGAAGAGCGCTAGCTTATTATAAGGAGCGGATGGCTGAAGTTCGGGGAGAGGTTCGCCAGCTGTTTGTCACCTACGCTGAAGCCGCACCTGGCAGACCTGCAGCCAAGCAGATGATAGGCAGGTGGGTCACCTCCTGCATAATCTCTGTTATAGGTTGGCGGGCATGGAGCCTCCCAGAGGGATAAGAGCTTATTCTACCTGCTATACCGTTGCATCGGTGGCTGCTTCCAGGGATGTCCCTATCCAGGAAATCTGCAGGGCTGCTACCTGGAAGTCAGCACACACCTTCATCACCCACTACCACATCGACCTTGAGTCACGCCGAGATGCTGGTTTTGGGGCCTCGGTTCTCCAGTCATTATTCCCCAGGCAGGGGGTGTGCGCCTTGCCTCCCTCCTCCCGGAGAACTGCTAGGAGTATGCCAGACGGTGTGGATGAACTACATATCCATGTCCCTAGAAATACAGGTTACTCACCTGTAACAGTTCTACTAGGAATGGTATATGTTGTTCATCCACACGACCTCCCCGGCTTCGACACACAACCTGGCTTCCAGCAGGCTAGATCTGGCGTCTTGGGGCGGAGCCGAGAGTTTTACCACCCTGGTGGGTGGGAGGAGCCAGCGTGAAGACCTTCTGGCAAGATTTAAAGTGGCAAGGAAACTGCCAGACAGTGTGGATGAACAACATATACCATTCCTAGAAAGTACAGTTACGTAAGAACTTACCGTAACAGTAGATCTTCAGGAGAGGCTCTTGCAGTAGGTAATTACATATAGGACTGACACCGGCCGGCGGCAGGACCCCACGGAAAAATTTCTAGCTAGCAGTCCCTGGCGGGGACCGCCCCCACATCAGGTGACTGGCATCAAACGACGTCGGTATAAAGGGGCGGTCCCGGACGCCCTCCTTCCAGTTCTTTCCCGCCACAGGCCCGGATTTGAGAGAGAAGCAGACATTTCTCAATGGAAAAGGAGCTGAAAAAGCCTAGGGGATGGAGATGGAAAGCATTACATTGAGCCTCTCGAAGATCTACTGTTACGTTCTACGTGAATGTACTATCTTACTTCGCGAGAGGCTCTTGCAGTAGGTAATTACATATAGGACAGAATCCCAAGCAGTCTGGAACAAATGAAAGGCACCGGGAGGAGGAACTACTCCAAAAACTATTAAATAATCTGGCAGGTCTCAAGAAAGGAGACCTTGCAAGACAGCTAACCCGAAGCCTGCTCTACGGCGAGAGGCAATGTCCAAACTGTAATGTTTAGTAAAGGTATGGACTGAAGTCCAAGTGGCGGCAGCACAGATGTCTGCTGCAGACACGTTCTTGAAACAAGCCGCAGAGGCGGCAACTCCACGAGTGGAGTGACCTCTGACTTGACCCGGGAGGGTCTTGTTGTACTTGTCATAACAGAAAGTGTTACAATGGGTCAACCATTTTGATAGGCATTGCTTAGAGACAGCATTGCCTTCTCTTTTGTGAGTGAAAGAGATGAACAACTGATCAGTCTTTCTGAGATCTTCCGTCCTGTCGGTGTAGTATCTCAGAATCCTGTGAACGTCCATGGTATGGAGCAGGTATTCTCCTTGATTGGAGTACTGCGTGAAGAAAGCAGGTAATTCAGTAGACTGATTTAAGGTAGATTCCGCTACTATCTTCGGAAGAAACTTAGGATTCGTGCGAAGAGCTACTCGTTCTTTGTGAAAAATCAAAGAAGGGATTTTGCACATCAGGGCCTGGAGGTCGGAAATTCTGCGAGCAGAAGTATTGGCCACTAAGAAGAGCGCCTTCCACGATAAAACTTCAAGTCTGCGAAGCTGCAGGCTCAAAGGGGAGGGTAAGTTTCTCGAGGACAAAGTTTAAGTCCCAAGGCGGGCTGGAGTCGGACAGGGGCCTGAGATGAAGAGACCCCTCTGAGGAAAGTTTGGATACCTCCAGCTGGGCAAATGCCTTGTCAGTGACAGGGACATAGTAGGCTGAAATAGCCGCCATATGGACTTTCAAAGAGGAGTGACTGAGACCCAGGTCAAAAAGATGACGCATGTACTCAAGCAGAATGGTCACAGGGCAGGAAAAGGGCTCCACGTTCCTGGCCGCAGTCCAGATAGAAAATCTTTTCCATTTCGTGGCGTAGGTGGACCTAGTGGAGGGTTTTCTAGCCTCCACCAGAATCTCGGCCACCTTAGGAGAAACGCCAAAATGAAATTGAGCTAGGTCTGCAGGAGCCATGCATGAAGGTGAAGGGACTTGAGTCCCGGATGGACCAGGTTCCCCTTATCCTGGAGATAAAGGAAGAGGAAGAGGAGGAACCTCTGAGTATTGTTGTAGAAGAGAGAACTAGATTTGCCTGGGCCAGAAAGGAGCGATCAGAATCATTCTCGCTCCTTCTAAAGCAACTTCTGTAGCACACGAGGGACCAGAGGAATTGAGGGAAAAGCATAGACTTAATCTGTCCTTCCAGCTTAGAGATAGAGCGTCGTTCCAGAAAGCGCCTCGCTGTGGAACGAGCGAGCAAAAGATTGGAAGCTTTGCGCTTTTTGGGAGGAAGCGAACAGGTTTATCTGAGGAGTCCCCCAACTCTGGAAGATGCTTTTTAGAACTTTTTCGTCCAATTCCCACTCGTGTGGTAGAGCCGACGAGCGACTTAGTCTGTCTGCCAGGACATTGTCGACTCCCGGAACATGGATCGCCGTGAGGTGAAGGTTGTGAAGCGTTGCCCAATCCCAAACCCTCATCGCTTCCCTGTACAGCGGGTAGGACCGAGTCCCTCCCTGCTTGTTGATGTACCACACCACTCACATGTTGTCCGTTTGGACAGCTAGGTGACCGGGAAGGATGAATTGGTGAAGGGCCTGGAGAACGTACAGCACTGCTCGAAGCTCGAGCACGTTTATATGGAGAATTATCTCCATCTTTGACCATAGGCCCTGGGTTCAGTGAGGACCCAGATGGGTTCCCCATCCTTTGCCTGAAGCGTCCGTGGTCAGAGTCTGATCGGGGGGAGGATGAAAAAAGGGGACCCCCCGGAAGAGGTTCTCTCGAACCATCCACCATTGCAAGTCTCTTACCATCGGCGAGGAGATCAGAACTAGATGACAATTCTCGACACATCACTGTGCAAGGCCTTTCTGCCTCCGGACAGGGGGGCCTCCCTCCAGTCACAGATTTCCCTCCTATCGGAACGCAGGAGGGTCCCGGCGAGGTCAGTGCTCTGTCTACTGGGGCTTATGGCGGCGGCCATTCCGACGGTTCCGTGCGCACGCCTCCACATGAGAATCTCTCAGTGGACTCTCCGATCTCAGTGGGATCAATGGGTAGACGATCTAGATCATCTAGTGCTGACCGGCCGTGAGCGGCGCTAATCACAACCGAGTCTGCACAGGGGTGAGAGTCTAAAAAGTCTACACCCTCCGGAGCCTGGTATAGCCTGTTCGACTTCCTGGAAAGAGGGGCTAAAGCCAACGGTTGCTTCCAAATCGTGGAAACGAGGTGGGCGTGAGGCTCGATCCAGGGTGGCACTAGGGTAGGAGCCGTAAGGGGTAAGTCCAGATGTTCGGCGAGTTTAACCCGTTGAGGATCTGGCTCTAAGGAGTGCCACTGATGGACCTCCTGGATCTTCCTGAGCAACTCCATGAAGGAAGGATCCTCCGGAGGAGACTGCGGAGGAGTCCTCGGCCGGGGCTTGGACGGAGAGCGTGGCTCGTCTTTCTCGGAACATCCATCGGAAGACTCCGAGGAGTCCGAGAGAAAAGGGGAGGAAGAATCTGAAGCAGAGTAAGACTCCCTAACTCGACTAGGGGGAGGAACGGGTTCCTTGGGGGGATCCCAGAACGCGTGTCCTGCCCTCTCTGGATCCCGAGGGTAAAGCCGGAACCGGAGAAGGAGAGGGAGGTGCCGTCCTGGGCGTACGGGAGCCGGGGTGGCACTGTCAGTCAGAAGACGGCTCTCGATCTCCTGGTGAGCTGAGCCTTTGCCTCAGCCCACCAGAGGAAGAGTCTCTGAAGATCCACCGTGGCCTAGGGGGTGGAGGAGGGGAGGGGATAGGAGTCGGAGGAAATCCGTAAGGGGAGTATCCGTAACCCATCTGCGGTTATACCGGAGCCGTGTACTGCGGCGCAGGATACTGCGGACGTGGGAAAACCGGCGTCGGATATGACGGCGGATGCCCAGGCATTGGAGGAGCTGTTGGAGCAGACGGCCCAGCCGGGTACTCCACGGGCGGATCAGTTGGGATAGGCCCGTGGGGTGGAGAGCCCGATGGAAGAGGAATATCCCCCGCCGGCGTCAGAGGGGTGGTATTGGAACCGGCGTCAGCGGGGCCGGTGTTGGGGCCGGCGTCGGAGGAGCCGGCGCTGGGGCCGGCGTCAGGGGGGCCAGCATCAGATCCGGCTCTTCAGGAAGAGGATCGGACGGTAGCCCAGGGTCCCGAGCCTCGTCCGGGGACGGAGGGGAAAAATCCCCGGGGTCGGGCAGGGGGGACTGGGGCTCCTGACAGCAGCCGAGGCTGCGGGAGCCTGAAAACGACAGATGCGGCAGGGTCTGGCCGTAGGCTCCGGAGCCCGGCGCGCGTCGGAGGAGCCGGCGTGGCTTATGGGTCGAACTCGGGCGGACGCCAGAGGGCGGCGTCCGATTGGGGTCCCTCGTCGGAGGCAGGCCGAGAATGAGAGGAGGCCCGGTCCGAGGGGGACACTGCCGTGCGCCGCCCAAAGGGTCGAGTGTCTTAGCGGCCTTCTCCTGGCGTATGTCAGAGGAGCCGACGTCCGGCTTAAGGGAGGTGCCCGCACCAGTAGGCCGCAGGCCTCGGCGGTACTGGAGAACAGGAGTCTCCTTTTGCCCGGAGACACCCGGGCGGCTCGAATGTAAACCCGACGGTTCAGCCACGCTGGCCTCCAAAGCCTTGAGGCTGCCGCTGGCGCATCTCGAGGAGATGAAGACGCTTGCCCGCGACTCGGGCCGGAGTCGCTGGAGGAGGCCTTCTCCCGTGCCTTTCCTTGTCCCGCTTCTTATGCCCTTCGAGGGAGGTCGATGCCTGCCGTTTCTTCAACTCTTCTCATCGCGGACATCTTCATTTTGAGAGATGGGCTTTCAGGACTGCTGGCGCTTCCGGCGGGTGGCCGCGTTGGAATCAAGGCAGTGCGGATACTTGTCACAGCAGTGGTCGGGGCCTAAGCAGAAAAGGCAGAGGGAGGACCGCCTTTGTGAGGCAGTTACGCCGACAAGTCGACTTATTCTTTGAAGGGACGCATAAACAGACGCTCACCTGACGAAAGAAGAATAAAATTCTATACTGAAAACTTGTTTGGAAAACCGACTAGTAACAGGACTGAGCGGTAAGAACTTAATCATAGATGCACGAGCTGGGACGGGCGGAAAGAACTGGAAGGCGGGCATCCGGGACTACCTCTTATACTGACGTCGTTTTGATGCTGGTCACCTGACTTGGGGGCGGTCCCCATCAGGGACTGCTAGCTAGAAATTTTTCCGTGGGGTCCTGCCGCCGGCCGGCGTCAGTCCTATATGTAATTACCTACTGCAAGAGCCCTCTCGAAGTAAGATCTCCTGTTACAGGTGAGTAACCTGTATTTAAAGGGTATTCTTCATCTCAAACCCCCTGTTAGGGACCTGGTTCCTCCTTGGGACTTGAAATTTGTGCTTGAAAAACTTGCGTTAAAACCTTTTGAGCCTGCGGCCACTTGTGAGCTATGTTTTCTTTCCTGGAAAACTGTTTTTTTAGTTGTTGTTACGTTGGATAGACATGTTTTGGAGCTACATGCACTAATGTGCAAGGAACCCTACTTGAGTTTTATCAAGGATAGGGTCTCTTTACGTACTAATCCTAAATTTTTGCCAAAGTGGTATCTGAATTTACGATGATTCAAGTCATACACTTATCAGTGTACTATTTGGAGCCAGCTAATCCTGGAGAGTCCCTGTTCCATACTTTGGATGTACGTAGAATTTAGGATATTATCTCCTTTGCTCTAAACCTTTGTGCAAATCAGAGCAACTTTTTGTTTTTCTCCCCTGGAAAAGAGGGCATTCCTGTTTCAAAGCAGTGCTTGTCCACCTGTTTGGCCAACTGCATTACTTTTTGTTATAGTACATACAAGAAACAACTCCCAGGGTGACAGTCTTATTTCACAAGGGGTAAGGCTGCCTCAGCGGCATGCTTTAGAGGCGTTTCAGCCATTGATATTTGTGAAGCTGCTTCTTGATCCGCTGTTCATACCTTCACTAAACATTACTGCCTGGACATAGTGTCCAAAAAGTGTACGCGCTTTGGCCAGGCTGTTCTTCAAGGACTGTGTCCTGAACTCTTATTATTTTTTGCCTCCTCCCCACTTGCATCCCAACTGCTGGGGACTCATTCCTATATGTAATGACTTGCTGCAAGAAATTTTCTCGATGTAGATAGTACAGTTGTGTAAGAACTTACCATGGCAGTAGATCTTAGAGAGAATCTCTTGCAGCAGGTTATGCTGCCCCTCCCTCCGTCCCTCTTACTTCCTGTTTCAGGAGGGTAACATGCTCCTACTCTCCCCAAAAACAATTTGTAAGGGCTCCCTGCTTCTCCTTGGTTCCCCTCGGATGGCGTGATAACCATATCATCATATACGGTCACTGAGGTGACAACTGAGGAACATCTGGGACCCGCCCCCTTTTATACCTGTCAGGACACAACACATGGTGTCGTCGGGGGCAGTCCCAGGTAGGCTACTGATAAATCATCCGGATGGAATCATGCCTGCGGCTGGAATATTCCTATATGTAATGACCTGCTGCAAGAGATTCTCTCGAAGATTTCCTATTATAGTATGTTCTTATGCAACTGTACTATCCTGGGCACCTCCTGTGACCCTCAGGGCCAGAAGGTCTCAATGTATGTGGATGACACCCTCCTTTTTTGTCAGTTAACCACAGAAAACAAAGCCCCCTTTAAGGAAAATCTGAGATATTTAAACATAGTAGGTAATGTCAGCCCATATAAAGACATCCATCCATTTTAAATGGGCACCAAAAGGTTTTAAATACCTAGGTATACATACAAGAAAAAACACAGCAGGCTTGTTTAAGGATAACTACGAGCCCTTACTACGGGAAAGAATGCAGATTACCCGAAGGTGGGCATACCTCCCCCTCTCAGTGGGAGGATGAGTACAAACAGGATAAATAAAATGTACTAACTAGATTACCATACTGCTTCCAGATGCTCCCCATTTCTATTGCAGCATGGGTTTGGAAGCATTTGGAAAATGTAGCACATACATTTATATGGGGATCAGGCCACTTGAGGGTGCAGCCATCCCTACTTAAGCAACACAAAGAAGATAGGTAGTCCTCCCCAGCTTTAAATATTGATATTATTGGGTAGCACAAACCACACCTGTTCATACAGTGGATCTCAACAGTGAGAGACAGGATGGATGGAGTTAGAAGCAACCAGCCTCCCTGAAGGATGGAGGGTGACCTTCCCTTCTCAGTCTCTCGTCGTAACACCAGCCATTTCCAGACACTTGCAAAGTCCCTGGGTGAAGCAGACATTAAAATGTTGGGACCTTCTAAGAAAACACTTGAATGGCAAATGCCATCAGCCCACTAGTAGGTTTGACAAATGCTCCAGACTCTACTATATCCCTCAAACTATGGGTTTAAGAAATGGGAGGAAATGCATATAAAGTCCATACAACAACTGAATAACCCCTGATGTGGTAATCCTCAAAATCAGTCCCACATCTACAGGAGAGTTTGGTCTGGGACATGGGGCATTTTTTGTACTAAGGAGCAAGTCCTGCAGCCTTTAGAGGAGTTGATCGAACTTAGAAGAAATGTAGGAGCCATTATAAAATCTGTGTCAGGAATTCTGCATGTCTTACAAGAGTCAGAACGGTGCCTATTAAGAGCAGTGAGGGATGCATGGCAGCATGAAGCTGGGTAGCCAATCATTGATCAGACCTCAGAATGCGCCATACGGGGAGTTGCAGAAACAACCTTATCACCATGATACAGGGAATTCTGGTGGTAAACACTGCTGTACTTCTTCCTCTCACTGACACTCACTAAGCAGTACCCTGCCAATAAAGTAAACAGGTGTTGGAGGGGGTATGGCAGGAGAGCAACCCTCACCATATTTTTTGGAGCTGTCCATACCTGGATGTTCCTGTTGCTTACTTCTGCTGTGTGAAGTCCTAATACTCTGTTTAAGAAGTCAAGCTGGGAGCCTGCAGCTGACATGCTTGGATGCTCTACTTTTCGTTCTGTACCACTGTGCATTCACCTAAAGTAGTAGATTTTTTTTTTTTTTTTTGGGTACCTAATCGTGATGGAATTCAGTAGTTCTTACCGGGAGCAGTTGCTCTAAAAGAAATGTGTATTATAAACAATGGAAAAACCCAGAATAGAGCCTCTGAACGACAGCGGGATGGGGAAGGCGGCAGCCTCAGCAGCAGGCACTAGCAGGCTGTGGAAGGAGAAGGCGAGCTGGAAGCTACTGTGAAGGCTGCACTGAAGGTGTTGTGCCAGTTGGATAAAAAGATTGACTCTCTTAGCTCAAGGGTAACTCAAGTATGGAGCAAGCAAATGGAGAATGGAAAGATTTAACCAGCTTGTTTAATAAATCACAAACTGCTGCGACAGGTATGGTTAAAGAAAATAAACTGTTGTGCAGACGCCTTGAACACCTTGAAAATGTTCCCCACTCAACAAATCTTCAAGTGCTTCTGATATT
This sequence comes from Neoceratodus forsteri, assembly GCA_016271365.2. Lineage (NCBI taxonomy): Eukaryota > Metazoa > Chordata > Ceratodontiformes > Ceratodontidae > Neoceratodus > Neoceratodus forsteri. Next base: position 1,053,718,523 of record CM028130.1, on the reverse strand, counting down.
CCCCCAAAATTAAGGGTCTGATGTCTCTTATATGCAAAGGCTCGGAAAAGAACTTTTAAACATTGGTGTAGACTCATGGCTGCTTCAGGCATACTGCATAATGCCTAGAAGGCAGCCAAACAGTCCTGAACATCCAAGGACCGTGCTTGTGACAACAGGGGTACACATTTTGGGATCTTTATAGACAAAAACTGCAGGAAATCGCACTCTTTTGGACAGTACCCTTATTTACTGTTTCCTGGACGTGAGCTATGCCGCCCATCAAAGGAGAAGGAGTTTTGATGCAATGTGTACCAGACTCTGAGATCTGAGAATAATGCATTCCCTACAACTACTGGCTAGAATCAGAATTGCTTACAACGACAAGGTTTTCATTTTTGGAGGCCCCGCAGATGCAGGCTGCAAGTTGGAGGCCATCAGGGTTGATCTTTGCCAAAGGCGTGGCAGGCTCGTACCATGGAGTGGAGGAAAAAGACACTTGATTGACTGGCAGACACATAAGAATTCTAATTACGCTTATGTCACCAATTAAGTGCTTTAACCTCTTTTCTCAGTGGTATCTTCAAGTTTTTTTTAGAGTTCTGTTCCTAGTACTACTTTAAATCAGCTGCATTTTAAACTGCTTGCGTTCTTCTAATCTCTCAGCATCTTTTTTTAAGATGGCGGTGATCGCATGTTCATGATTGCAAATGGAGGTCTTTAAACTCTCTTGCAAGATGGCCAATTGATGTGGTGCCAGAAAGGATGTCACTCGGATGTTCATTGCAGCACACAGTGTCACACATAGTGTGGTAAATCCTCATCTTTGTATGATAACAGGCTGTTGGTTAACTAGGATCTGCAGCTTATCCTGTAGGTAGGGAAATGGGCAGACTAGGTTGGCCCAAGCGGTCCTTTTCTGCTGTCAGAGTCTATGTTTCTATGATTTTGTGTTAAATTTAACTGGACAGGGATTTATTTAACTCCAAAAATTGATTAACATTTTGTTCATAAAAGTGCTAAAACATTGTGAAAATGCATAGCACTTGCCTCACTTTGTTTAACAAACATAACACTTCTGGAAAACCTGTATTAATACTTTCTGTACAGTTAGCATTGTCCCAAGAAAAAATCTGCTAACCAATTATTTAAAACCCTGCTGGATATACAGATTAGTGACTAACTGAAGTTTAGTCTGAAACGATGCCTAATCATTGGATATACAGTTTTGAAATTTGTACTAGAAGACAGTGACCACTGTTAGAATACTTGCTGTTTATTTTCAGTGTTTTAAAATTGTTCTCTGCATCTGTAGTCTATTTAATTCTTTTAGTCCTACGTTGGTACATCATTTATTTAGAGTTTTAGTAGTTATTGTTAAAACTGTTCATGTTAGGAATGAAGAGCAAAAGGGGAGCTGTTGCGTGGAAGTGTCCCTCCTATTACTGTAACGGATTTTCTCTTAACTTGTGCTGTTTTAGCCTCATGGACTCCCCAGAGTTATTATAGAACCACAGAAACGTAAAAGTTGTTGTCAGAAAAGGACCTCTTGGCCCACCTAGTCTGCCCTAAAGTCCCTACCTACTGTGCTACCATAGACCCTAACTGATAATCTGCCTTACCCTCCCCCCCATCCATGTTACTAAGGTCCCCCTGTGTCTATCCCATACATGTTTGAAACCTGTTACCATTTTGGTACCCACCACCTCCTCTGCTGGGAGGCTGTTCCAGGCGTCCACCACCCTTTCAGTGAAGAAATATTTCTTCACATCCCCTCTGTTTCTTCCCCTTCCAGCTTCATATCATGCCCCCTCGTCCTTGAGCATGTCTTTCTGTGCAATATGCCACCCTCCTGTACGTTATTGATACCCTTGAGGTATTTGAATATTTTTATCATGTCTCCCCTTTCTCTCCTTTTCTCTAGTGAGTACATATTTAATTCCCTTTAATTTCCTGCTAACCAGCTATAAAAGGGTCTGTTACATCTAGTTTGCTTGTTGTCCACAGTCCTGCTGTCTGTGGCTGTTACTAAAATCTGTGTGGCTTTGGTATAATTTAGTGTTTCCTCCACCATGCTGTAACAGTGAGTGAGGAGCTTAAGTATTTCTACCTTACTATTGCTTGTGTTATGTATGATGGACTTTGAACGAAGCATTTGTAACTCTGTACATTCATTTTCCTTGTTTAAAATGAATAAAAAGGACTCGATCCCCTGTTGGGATTAGAAGATACCTTTTATCTGACAATATGCATAACAGGGGACTACAAAGGTCAGCTTATAGGAGTACAGAAATGCCACATACCATTGGTGTCTGCCTGTGTTAAGAAAGTAATCCTTTGACACTGGCTAGACCAGGAAATCCCCTGCTACCCAGAATGGCATGCGGAACTTACGTTTGCACTTGAAACTGAGACATCTGCAGCCAGTATGAATAATAGGTTAATGGGGCATGAAAATAAATGAGGAAAAAATTGCACTCTTGTGAGCTTAGAAAAAAAAATCGATTCATAAACGACCAAGAAAATAGTGATTGGCAAACAAATAGTATTCTTGGGCTTCCGTATATCTTACCCTCGATGGAAACACAGGCTCGTTGTGTATGGTCACCCATACGTTGTTGTTGTTGGCCCTCTAGGCACAATGCCTATTTTCGGGGATGACCTGGAAGCACTGGGGAGGTAAAGAGACTTGCTCAGGGTCACACGGTATGCAAGTGGAGGCTGTGGGAATTGGACCACATCCACAGCTCATTACTCTAACTTCTAGGACACATATCATTAGAGTTGAGTAGGGTGCTCAATTTTAAACAGTTATAATACCAGTACACCCACCCACCACCACCACACACACACACAGCTGGCTGCAGTTCATTTAAATCAATTACATTTTCTTACTTGATTTTTTTTATTTTTATTTTATTTTTCATTTTAACATGTAGGGTAACTTAGGTGATCCAGGGGCTAGAGAGCAAAACCTGTGAGGACAGGCTGACTGAGTTGAATATGTACACCCTGGAGGAGAGGAGGGATCGGAGGATATGATTGAAACCTTCAAATATTTGATGGGGATTAACAAAACTGGCACAGAAGGGATATTTAAGCTGAGGAGAGGAAGGGAAGGGACATCAGAAGGCATGGTCTCAGGTTGGAGGGGTAGAAGATATCGGAGAGAGATGAGTAGCACAGTGGGTAGTTTTAAAAGGGCATGGGACAGGATTGGTGGGGGGGAGGAGGATGGGGCAGCTACATTATACAGGTGCTAGCTGCGCATTCAAGCAGACTAACTTGATAGGCCGTAAGGCCTGTTTCTGCTGGCAGATTCGTATGTTAGAGGGGTTCTTGGTCTCATCATTCAGCTAAATTATGATCAGCCTGACCACAACAATAAGGGGACCCACTCATCGGTCAGGAAAAAGCTTCATATTGTAAATGTTTCCATGCCATACGGAGCTGAGGTCCCCCTGCTTTTCTCTCTAGCTTATGGGGAAACCACTCTCTGCCTTTATTTATTGTATAGTATGATCTCGCCAATAAGAGGCTCACAGGTAATCATTGGAGAGCTCACCAATTAGGAGAAGGCCATAACTGTCCTTCTTGCAATTCAGTATTAAAGGTTTAGCAAGCTCAGTCCTGGCCAATACATACAGATTTTTATCAAATTTATCTTAGATTTTTTTTAGACATTTACAGGGGTGAGGGTCCTGCGCTTCTATGTCATCTATGCAGGGATAGAAAGGGCCTTCTGCTCCCACAGGCAAATGAGTATATGATTAAACTATCTTTAAAAGTAAGGAAATTCATTGCAAAAAAAAAAACGTTGTTAATGCACCAGTTGGGGTTAAAGTGGCAAAAGTAGGGAAATGTGGTGTTAAGGTTCTCAACCCCAACACCCCACCCGCACTGTGAAGGCAGGAACAGGAAAAAACATTACAGTTTCACCTCTCCTGCGTCTTCGCAGATCAGGCATAGGGTGTACCTTGAGGTTGTTAACCACACTAACACTCACCCCATTCTCATATACTCCACAAATCTCAGCTTATCTTCTGATGGAATGATGTAAGCGTTAGTGTATTTTTTTTTTTTTGTAGATTCTATTTTTGCTCCCTACCTTCGGGGCATCTCTCAGGTTCCCATGCTCAGCTCCACCGCCCATCTGAACCATCCTCCGATATTCCGGACTCTCCAGACCCCACGGAAAGGCCCTGGGATCCCCGGGGAGAGGAGTGCAGGTACAGCTGACATTGGACGTGTGGCCTTGGGCTACTGATGGTCGCCGTCGCCTCACCTGCTGATAGGGGGATTTTTACTTGTTTTTTCTCCCCGAAGCTTTGGACGTGCAATGACGTCCAGCTCAGCTAGTGCACACTTCTGTATACCCCCGAAAGACATCCGCCAAAGCCTCAATCCCCTGCATTTTGCAGACGTGCACTGTGATGCCTGCAACCTCCACTAGAGGTCACCAGCACATCGGCTGGTGAAATCCCAGCCCCCCGGGGGGGGAGGAGAGCAGTCCGTAGGATGCTCAGTCCTTCCCCCATCCTGTCAACCCCGGACGACCTGGGCTCGTTCCCGAACCCAGGTCGCCAGGGTGGCGCGAGGTGTGGCATCCAGTGCCTCTCAACCCTCAGCGCCACTGAGCCGGCCATAAGCGTTAGGGTTAACAACCCCAAGGTGCACCCCACAGCTGATTTGCGAAGACACAGAGGTGAAACTGTAATAGTTTTTCCTGTTGCTGTCTGCATAGTGGGAATGGAGTGTTAAGGTTGGGAATCCTAACACCACATTTCCCTACTTTTGTTGCTTTAACCCTAAGTGGTGCGTTCAGTTTTTTTGCAATGAATATAAGATGGAGAGGGGGAGGGAGGGAGGAGAGGGAGATGTAGTTATTTCATCACAGGAGAATTGTTTAAAACCAAATTGAGATACTGGCCCAATAATATAGAGTACTGGTTAAAAAAAATTATGTGATGGAACACCGTATTAAAGGGACACTATTAGCCATTTTTGCATTATATTATTTCTGGTTGAAATCCCCTATTTTATGATTGCTTACCTTCTCTACAATGTATTGATGCTACATCCCAGGGGTTTGGGATTGAATGGTTTAAGAGCTACTTGGAAAATCGTATACAGAGAGTGAAAATTGGCAACACATTCTCAGAACCAATGATTAAGGCAGGTTTACTGCAAGGATCAGTGTTGGGTCCTTCGTTATTTTCAATTTTTAGGAATGATTTACCTAACCCCTTTTCCGTTACAAATAGTATAGTATATGCTGATGACACGGTTATCTGTGACTGCACCCCAACTAGTGGAGAAGTGCAGGTGTCTTTTACAAAATAAATATATCTTGGCTCAATGGATTAAGGAGAATAATTTGATCCTAAATGAGACTAAAACGAAAACCATGTTGTTTGGAACTCCTCAAAAATTACAAAAGGAAAATAAGTTACAAATTGCTGGACAAAATGGAGTGTGCCTCCCTTTAGTTTCTTCATTTAAACATTTGGGACTACTCCTTGATCCCAGCTTGAGTCTGGTCCCCCACATTGAGAAAATAGGTAAAAGGCCTTACCAAAAATTGGGATTTTTGTAAAGCAACTTGAATTCTCTGACCGAAGAGGCTTGCCTGGTAATAGCAAAACAAGGGTTAATGCCCGTACTTAATTACGGTAACATAATGTTTGTTCACTGTAATGGGGTATTTGAATCAAAATACAACATTTTATTTATATACATTTGTATATTCGCACTCCAGGTCCCTTCCCGGACACACCACTGCTTGTTGTATACTAAACTGGGAGTTTTATATCCTGAGAGGAGACTCCAGTTTCATGTAGGGAATTTTGTTTATAGAGTGGCAAGAACTGCTGAACCCATGTTACTCTCGAATGCATTATTACTGCTAAAAAGAGGGCGAATTACAAGAAACAGTGGGATATCTCACTATGTTGTTCCAAGATTCAAATTGCAAATGAGTAGGAAAGCCTTTTCTTGGTATGCACCTTCCCTACTGAACGAATGTTTCCTTGATAAATGAAGCACACAGTGTATTGAACTTCAGGCAAATGTTGTTTACATTACTAAATGGTAAAAATGCATGTAAATGTATGCAAATTAAAGTTATAACGTATGATGTCTTGTGTTGTGTGTATTGTTGTTTAAATTGTCAGGTGTGGCTGAAAAAGGACTAGCCCAGTCCACCACCTAAAATAAAAGTAAAAAAAAAAAAATTAAATGAATTGTTTTATCCGTTGGCTGCCTTTCTTAATAGAACTGACATACATGCTAATGGTGTAATCATACCGAGCCTCGTTTTATTTAAAAACTTTGATTTACACTTCTTGCATAACATATGAACACCCCAAAACAGTGCAGCCACTCACGATGCAATAGTCTTCTGTCCTACCACTGTATCATAGTGGTTAGACTCTTTCGGGGTGTTCCCAAGTCCAAGAAAGATGCAGTGGGTGTTGACCAGTAAATGTAAATAAACATGTTTTTGTGTGGTAACACCAGTAGGGTGGGCAGTCTGTTTTTCACTTTTTAAAAGAAAAAAGTAATCCGAATCAAACTACCAGTCACTTCAGCAGTCTCTACAAAGCCAAAATGACTAATCATTAAATGCATGTTTTAAACTAAATAACACTTTGAGACCTAAGGAGGTTGACTGTATCAGTGATGAACACTAAAACCTGTATTGAGACAAGCTTCCAAAGAGCTTGACCATACTGTGAAGGATTATTAGGGGGAAGCAGTACCTGAGCTCACAACCTCTTGATTGTACCCATGCCCCACTAACACTGTCTCATCTGTGTTTGTAGGTGGATGAAGAAGACCATGGGCCCCAGGAGACATACGAAGATGAAGATGATGAGAATGATGAGAACAATTGGCGGAATGACTACCCTGATGAGGATGAGTTTGTAGACGAGGAGGAAGATAAGACTGATGAAGAAGACACTGATCTGGAGCAGAAAAAAGGTATTTGCATTAAGTGACAGTTTTCTGTTGTAAGAGGGCTTGTGCTGGCTTTTGTTACCACCAGGTACTATTTGGGGGTATGTGCTGAGATTTTACGTGGGGAAAGTGCAGGGTACTGCACTTGAGGGAGGGAAGCTGGGTCACATATGCACCTGGTATGATACAACAGTGGACAGCACAGCTTGGGATGGATGTAGGGATTACTGTAAACAGGAAACTGAAATCGGGCAGGCAGTGTGCTACTGCGGTTGAGAGAGAACAACATTATGAGTGTGAACACTTGTAGAGTGAGTGTGTGTGTGTGTGTGTGTGTGTGTGTGTGTGTGTGCGCGCGCATGCCTGTGTGTGTGTGTGTGTGTGTGAGACATTTTTAATTTCTGTGCCTCTAAAGTATTTCAGCTGAGGTGGGAGGTCTGGTGGAAACTGGAAAATTACATTCTTATGTGATTCAGGCTGTAGGGAACTCAGCTGTGAGTGGCCTTTTGTGTAAAAAGTCCATTGTACTCACAATAAAAACAAGTGGGTGTGAGTAGCAGAAGTCTTTTGATCTAAAGACTTTTGTTTTGGGATGACAAGAGTTCCTTTCATTAAAAGAAAAAAATTGAATGTAGACGGTGGCCAAGGTAAGACATTTTCTATCTGGGCAGATGGTCAGGATAACAAAAGGACCAAGCTCTAAATAACAAATCTGGTTTGGACCAGTCTGAGAAAAAGGTGGGTCCCAGAGGTCAAAGGCAGAAACAGGGTGTGGTGTCAGGGAGGCCGGTTTAGTGATGTGAGGCTAGTGGGCCAGCCAACCAAAGGCATTTCTGTTGTATGTTTGCATTGAGAAGTCTGTTACATGTGGGGATTTATAACTTTATCACATTAGAGTCTGCCATAATTCACCAGATCTTCAAGACAATCTCTTGCAGGAGAGCATAACACAAGGGAACCTTCTGCTGGAGGCAGTTGTTTCCAGAAGACTTCTTGGCAGTCATACCTGGGACCGCCCCCTCATGCACCACATGACCAGGTCTGTGTACTATAAAAGAGAGGGCAGTCCCGATAATCCTCAGTTTTCTTTTCCGTGACCTACCTACATCTCTCCTGGAGATCGGCTCAGCAGTACCTTCGCCTTTTAACATTTTATTTTTTTCTACAACTTTTGTCATCACTGACCATCTTTACTAGACCAACGATGATGAAGATACTTTGAATTTTCATAAGTGAAATTACATCCTCAGCATCGCTGAAGGTGGCTTCAGCCCTGTCGTTGACTATGGCTTTTGCCCTCTCAACAATGGCCTCAACTCTCTCGTCGATGATGGCTTTGCCCTCTCAGTGACGATGGCCTCTGCCCTCTCGTCAGTGGTAGCCTCTGCCCTCTCGGCAACGGTGGCCTCAGTGGTGAGGGCTTTGGCCCTCTCCTTGCTGTGGGCTCCCACCCTCTTGATCAACGATGGACTGTCATCAGTGGTGGCTCCTGCACCCTCTCGTTGCCACTGGCTTCGATAGGATTCCCCACACTCATTGGGGAAGGCTTCAGCCCCCTGGTTGCCATGGGTTTTGCCCTTAGGTCGACATTGCCCTTGAGTCTTTTGTTGCCGATGATGTCTCATTGTGGTAGACTTCGCCCTTCTCCTCAATGAGGACCTGGACCCTCTTGTCTACAGTGGACCCCAGAATAATCTGTTGGCCTAGAACCAGGTGCCTTTGCCTTTGATATCACTGTGGACCTCCTCATCTTCTCCTAATGGAGCGTGATTTATGCGCCGCCTGACCGGTGGCTTCAGCTATTGGGGGGGTCCTCTGTAATCCACCCGGACCCTGTTTGGTCTTTAACTGAAACTCTGCCCTCATACTGGGTATACAGTTATTTATTCCACTGCTGCTTCATCACTGATGTCCTCCTCTATAACTGAGGGACTTTATTTTTGAACAGTGCTGTCTCCTTTGAGTAAACTCTTTGAACCTGCTGGAGTTTATTTCCCCCACCAGTTTTCTTCTCTCCATTACCACCAGTGGAGTCTGACCATGTCTCTTTCAAGCTCCAAGTTGGGCCTATAGGGCATAGGTGGACGTGCCTATTCTTGTGGCCTGGTGGTCCCCACCTCCAGATCCCATCCTGGTCTCCACCTGTATCTCTGCTGTATACCAGGCTTTGTCTACAGTTGTCAGAGTGGAGACCCCTTTTTTTCTTGCTCAAGACTAGAGACCAGACTGGTTCTACCCTCTGGGGCCCAGGTGTAGGAGCTCGGGTCGATCTTAACATTATTTTACTGGCCCAGGGCATAGTGCAAACTGCCTCAGGCCAGTGTGATTGTCCCCCTAGTTTCCTGGTTTGGCTAGTGCGATCTAGAAATTATTGGGAAATGGCCCTTTAAGAGGTCTTGGTAGAGCCAGCCCGGTGGCGCTGAGGGTTGAGGTACTGGATGCCACACCTTGCACTATGCCAGTGGCCATAGTTCGGGAGCGAGCTTGGGCGCCGGGGGGTTGGCAGAGGCAAGTCCAGGATTGAGCACCTGCTGAGCTGCTCTTCTCCCCAGGGGGGAGGGTTGGGGATTGCCTGGCATGCCAGCGGCTCACGGTGGAGACCGGGGACACTGCAGCACGTAGAGCAGCACATACTTAGCGTGACTGCCGCAAGGCAGGGTTGCCATGCGCTGTTGCGTTGGGGTGTGCGCCACGCATGGGGGGGAGCGAACACCAGAACAAGGAAAAGCCAGGTCTGCGGGGTAGGCGACGGCACCTGCCCCCATGCCCACGGCCGGGTCCATCCTGCCTGGCTTTCCAGGGTCTTCCGCTCGGGCCCTCACCCACAGCTAGAGACAATGTGCAAGATCGCCCAAAGAGGAAGGATGGACCCACCCTGGAGGGGTTAAGCTGGGGGTGCCGACTGTAAGATGAGGGGGAGGAGAGAGAGGAGGCTCAGGTCGGAGGACTTCAGGCAGGGCAGGATGCCTGACAGAGGCCCCGTAGACCGCGACTGGAGGGACAAATAGTTTAGAGAGAAAAAAAAAAAGGTCTTGGTAAAAAGAAATGTTTGCCAGTTTCCTTTTTTTTTTTCTTCTCCCCCCTTAACCTCATGAAGTCAACAACCAAGTAACTGCTCCTAGGTCCTCGTGGAACCCTCCGATTGGTGTAGATCAGTTTGAGTGCTGCCTGCTGCCAGTCCCCAACATCACTGCTGTTGCTGTGTGGGAGGCATTCGAGTGGAAGCCATGTGGTAGCGTGTGAGTGCTGTAAAAGAGGTGGAAGATTTAGCACTCGTGACAACGGACGTTGTCTGACTCCCAGTGTGGCATGTTGTGTTTTTTTTTTTTTCCCATTTTAGGAGAACATTTATTTTTTATTTAAAGAACCCTCCCTCCGTCACTGAGACCAGCATGAAAAAAAGTTTTAATTTAGGAGTGAGTTGGCAAAGTGGGTCTTCATTCTTGGGCCGATTAGTCTGGGCCGGTCCCTGCAGAGTCGTGGCCAGGAGCTGACTGTCACACTTACCTGATTGGAACCAAGTATTCGGCGGCAGCAGCTGAGGGATGCTAGCCAACATAGCCATTTTTAATTTATAACTCCCCTCACACCCCTCAGGTGCCGACAGCAACAGACTTGTTGAGGTAAAATGAGGAACCTGTGTGTGAAAAGTTGACAGGTATGGCCAGTCATGCAATAGTGGGACTCTGCTTCTCTGAAGGGTAGCTAGTATAGCAAGGTAAGGCCAGGCAGCTCTGTCTGAACTTATGCTGTGTGCAGTTTGGATTGAGTCCAGTATGGTAAGGAATAAAATAGTGCAGAGACGGAGGGGGTTACCTTTCTGCAAGTCCAGTAAATAAGACACTGCGCTATATGTAATAAGTGGAGCAGAAAAAAATGTCAGAGTTTAAATTCAGCAGTGGCCTCAGGCTTGCAGGAAGCTGTGACTGTGTGGTAAAAACGGGGAAGGAATTTGAGGGTGGAGAGTTGGTGAACAAACTTGCTGAGGGGTGGAGGAAAGAATCCCTGGGGCACAAAATCTTGCAGCTGTGGTGGACGGCAGGAGTTCTGCCAGTAACTTCCTGCAAATTGAGGCCATTCACATATGTTGCAGGAACAATAATAAATTAAACTTAAACTGGAAAATATGAAATAAACAGATAATACAAACAGTTAAAAAAATGCTTTCTCAAACATCCCAACTGTGTCACTGTGCTTATTAACATTTTATGTAAACTTGGGGCTAGTGCAATCAGTGGAGTGGGTGAGAGGGCAGTGCAACACAGCATCTCTTTCTTGGGTGGACCAGTGCAAAAAAAAAAAAAAAAAATTAAGTGTGGCCCCTGGGAGCTGCAGCCTAGGCACGAATTGGCTTATTATTTGGAGACATCCTTATAGTGGTTGTCCTGCCTCTTGGGGATGCTTCCACAGTCATTATACTTGCTGCTTGGAACCTTTGGCGACTATGGTTTACATGACCTCTACTGTGAAAATATGTCTCACATGATATGTTGGGCCTTTTGCTCCTGCCTTTCTCAGTTTTCTCTTTGATGTTGCTTTTCGAGGTCTCTCTACGAGACCAGCCATCTCTGGTTGCACCATATTTTGGTGCATTCCATGTCATTTTTTGCATCGGGAGAATTTTTTTTATGAAAGTCCTTTTTCGGACCCCACTGATGCCTTGCAGGGCCCTCCCTAACATGGGTTCACTACCTCGATCAGCCTTCCCCGCCTTTGATTCCGAGGTCAATGGGTGCTGTTCCACCAGTTCCCTGCCAGTGACTACAAACAGCCTGAAGATCCCCTTAAATCCATGGTTATAGTATCTGTCCTGATGTCCAGATCCAGGCTTTTTTCTACTTGAATAATACCAGTTTTGCCTGTGCATCCCACTCTTAAAAGGTCGGGGTATGTTTTCTCTCTCCTTCTGGGCAATGGTCATGTAGACCTTCACCCTGTGCTACAAAAGGCAGTGAAGCCCCCATTCAGGATGGACTCTGCCACCGGAGACTTCCAATAATACCGGGCCTTGATCTCTGCGATTTTTCGCAAAGTGGGCCTCTGTGGTTTTTTTCCTCCTATATGCCTGGATGTTTTGCTTTTTAGAAATGTCATCAGATGTCCTTCATGCACTGACTGGTCAGTACACCAAGTATGGTTCAAGTCTCTGGGTATGAACGTACACCTTTGTGACATACATTCAGGTGGAAACGCTTTCCTTCCTGTATCTCGATGGACACGCCTGGGCTAACTGGCTTCCCATTATCTGCTGCACCAGAGGTGTCTCGGCCAGGCTTCGCCTGCTGACTTTTGGGAACACTTGCCTAATTAATTACACATCCCAAATAATACCTGAGACTTTGTTCCAGGGCACTCTGCAATGATTGTGCCTTCAGGGGATCTACCTGCAAATGGATGCCGGCATCTTCTCACTCGCTATCAAATTTCTCTGGTTATAGAGGTACATGACCAGCCGGCCCAGTAGTGCTGAGGGTTGAGGTACTGGACGCCACACCTCGCGGTACGCCGGCGACCTGGGTTCGGGAGTGAGCTCGGGCCATCTGGGGTTGGGGGGGTTCCACCAGCCGATGCACTGGTGTCCTCTGGCGGCGGCTGGAGGCACTGCAGGGCATGGACGCAGACATCGAGGGGATTGGGCTGCGGTGGACGTCTATCGGACGTGCAGTGCACGCAACGAGCGGGACGTCATTCCACATCCGAGCCCAGGGGAGAAAACTCAAGAAGTACCCCTACCCTGGGGAGGCGACGGAACCGCCAGTGGACTGGACCCACACGTCCAACGTCGGCCGGCAATTCCAACTTCAACCTGGGGATCTCAGGCCTCTCCTAGGGGGTCGGGAGAGCCGAGATCCTGAACCAGAGTTATGCTGTCTGAGGTGGCGGTTCAGATGGGCGGTTAGGAGTACCAGCGCAGAGTGAGGATTCCTGAGAGAAGCCCTGTCAGGTAGGAGCATAAAGAGTCCATAAAGGTACATGACCATTCTTACGACACGTACCTCCACTCCAGAGGATGTGAGTATTCATTTCAAAGGTCTAAAAACCCGCCAAGGTGCTTGGCAGCCAGGCGAAGCCTGTCTGTGCATCTTTGTCTTGGAAGAGCCATTTTCTGTGCTTTCCATACTTTCGGGTGCCTCCCATGTGATACGTCTCATGATTCAGTCAGTTATTTCCTCGCTGTATGTTACCTGACCAGGAAACATTACCCACTCCCTTTCCTGTATGCATAAAAAACGTGCATATAGGATTTTGGGCCGCACATAATGGACTACACCTCATTTAGAGGTATATATCCCTGGCAGCAGGCATACACGAATGGATACCCTCTGCCTTTTCAGAGTGGCGGGGCATGAATGGTAAATTCCACTGGATGTAGTCAGACATCTTTGTCCACTGGGCTCATCCTGCCAGGGATCTGTTCGTCTCTCCACTCCATATCCTACTGCCTCACTGCTGCTCACTACGGCCAGACCTGGACACGGTCTGGCTGGATGTAGTCTCTCTTTTACTTGAGGCACCTCTGGGGTCAGGACCGATGTGGTTCCCACGGTTACAGTTGAGGGTTCTGGTACTGATACCTCTCCTGCTCTTCTCTTTTGGTAAATGCTCATTCAGTCCAATTTTGAGTTTCCTGCTCCTCCACGCTTGGTTCCGGAAGGCTTACCCCTCTCTTGGTTCCAGAGTCACCTCTGTGATGACTGGTGTCTTTATGCCAACCTGGGTGTCTCATGCCATGTCCCTTTCTTCACAGAATGGGTGCCATGTCTCTCTGTGAGGGCACTGGATTGAGTTGGACCTTGTTTTCATATCCTCCTCTGTACATACTGGACTATTTTCTCCCGCTTTCCATGTTTGGGGTTCCCTTTGTTAGCGAACTTTTGCCTTTCCTTCCCTGATGAGAGAAAGGTCTCTGCCTCCATTGGGTATTTTCGACTGTTCTTAAGGGACATTCTTCCTCCTGCACCCCAGTAGGACTCTGCCTACCTCTGGGGGTTCTCAATTAAAGGGGAACTGTCATCAACAGGGTTTCTTAAGGTCCGAAAGACCATGAAAAGCTAATTTGAGTCAGCCGTTGTGTTTATCTGTGAGTCTTTGCAGTCCAGAGTTACTCATATTTAAATCGGCCTGTAAGTAAGGGCTGGGGACAGTCATGTGTTTTAGGCTCCTGACAGGAAATGTCACTGTGGATCCTAGCCTTCCATTGACTGTAGGTTAAATAGGAAATCATCTGTTTTATTAAGTGTGTTTTAAGGTGTTATTACAACACTTTTTACATTTATAATTGTTCTGTACGTGCATTAAAACTAGTGAGCTACCACTCTTACATTTCAAACTATTAGTAAAAATAGTCCATTTTTAGGATTGCTTTAACTTCTAGGCTATACTGCCAGATGAGCATTAAAAACTACACATCTCAAGGCTGGCTCTGTGGTGCCAACAGGTACTGGGGCCCCATACTGTATCAGGATTTCTAAACCTTGGCCATGTTCATGTCAGTGCAGATTTCTAGGGCTGCCACAGCACTAACTTCTGCCTTATTCCATTTCCTCTCTTAGAGCCTTTTCTCTTACAGTTTTGGGTGTGAACTCAGGTTTACAAGATGCAAATGTGGCTGTGTACCTGCTGGCTTGGCATCATGGGGTCAACCTTGAAATGTGTAGCTGTGTGCCTTTCCTGGACAAAGACAGTAAAAACAATCTGAGCATGTGTTATGATTCTGAAAATATTATGCTCTTTCTATCCAGATTTGACAAGAAAAAAAATAGGATGCCATTAATTGTTTATTAATTGCAAAAAACACATAGATGGACAACATTGTTTAAAAAAAGCATAATCTGAACTGCATTATTAAAATATAGAATAATATATGGGTGTGTGTAACCAAACTTTTACACACACCTGAGGTGTGGGATGCTACATTAACCCCGATGGCAAAGTCAGAGTGGTTTATAAAAGCATCCCACACCAAGGGTGTGTGCATAATTCTGGGTTTTACACCCACCCACACATTATTTAATTAATGGTGATCATTGTTTTCCCTTTCAGCACAGTTCGGTTAGTTCAGCACTTCTGTCAGAGACACACTTCACACACTATACACTCATACACACACACACACACACACACACACACACACACACACACACACACCTGGTTTCCCCCTTTTTTAACATTACAGTGGGAATGGCATTCTGGAAAGTTGTGGTCCATCGACACAGCTGTAGAGTGTGCGACACGCTCAAAGGGTATGGGGGGCGGCAGGATAAACCAGATTTTTTTCCTTTACGGTAGAAAATCCCTTTCCATCCAAAATATTTCAGTAAGAAACTGTTATACTTTTAACTTCATCAAAAGAAGTAAAATACTCTTTTAATAGTGCATTTCAGGTTATGCATATTTTAACTGTGTTGTCCATCTATGCGTTTTTGCAATTAATAAACAAGTAATGATGTCCTATTTTTCAAGTCAAATCTTGATAGAGCATAATATTTTCAGAATCGTAACACATGCTCAGATTGTTTTTACTGTCTTTGTCCAGGAAAGGCACACTGAGCTGCAGCTTGTACCTGGGTGTGTTTTGGGACCACAGGGAGGTTACGTGACTTGCTCTGGTCACACAATATAGAAGTAGAGCATGATAGAATCAAAACCCATTCTGCTGGATGGACAAAGCTTGTTCACAGCTCTTTGCTTTAACCTCTAAGCTGTACTGCCAGCTGATAAACAAAAACTTCACATTTCAAGGCTGGCCCCATGATACCAGGTCAGTAGGTATGTAGCCACATTTACATCTTGTAGACCTGAGTTCACACCCAAAATTGTAAGAGAAAAGGCTGTAAGAGAGGAAATGGAAAAAAAATAACTTGGTGCTGTGGCATCCCCAGAAATCTGTGCTGACATGAACATAGACAGGGTTTAGAAATCCTGATATGGTGCCCCAATACCTGTTGGCACCACAGAGCCAGCCTTGAGATGTGTAGTTTTTGATGTTCAGCTGGCAGTATAACCTAGAGGTTAAGGCAGCCCTAAAAATTGATTATTTTTACTGACAGTTGGAAATGTAAAGGTGTTGACTCACTAGTTTTTCAATGCACGTATAAAACAAGTATTATAAATGTAGAAAATGTTGTAATAACACCTTAAAACACACTTAATAAAACAGACAATTTCCTGTTTAACCTACAGTCAATGGAGGGCCAAAATCCTCGGTGACATCATTTCCTGTCAGGAGCCTA
Source organism: Neoceratodus forsteri (assembly GCA_016271365.2). Lineage (NCBI taxonomy): Eukaryota > Metazoa > Chordata > Ceratodontiformes > Ceratodontidae > Neoceratodus > Neoceratodus forsteri. The sequence goes on along the minus strand of CM028130.1, from coordinate 1,053,702,351 downwards.
AAACGTATGGCTGCCCCTAGCCCTTACTTACAAGCTGATTTACGTATGAATAACTCTGGACTGCAAAGACTTGCAGATAAACACAATGGCTCACCCAAATTAGCTTTTTCTGGTCTTTCAGACATTAAGAAACCCCATTGATGAGAGTTCCCCTTTAAGTCCTAGGCTGACTGACGATTTGTCTCTTTCGGGCCCACGGTTCCATGAGGCTCGCGCATCCTATCTTGGAACCTTTTACTCTGCATTGCAGTTTTGTCGGCAGGCTGCATTGCTGCATTCTAGGCTCTGTGCTTACGGGGCCTTATTTGCCTTTCCTAAGGAAAGGATGTCCTTCTGTGACCCGACCCTACCTTTTTCACTAAGGTGGTCTTAGTTGTTCTTGTGTATTAATAACCATTCAGCTACCAGTCTCCTATGCATGGCATGAGGCTCCTGAGGCTGCTCTAATTCACATCTTGGTTGTTCATAGTCCCTTTCATTCTGAACGAGGCCACAGTGCACAACGGTGCCACCTTTTGTTTAGTTTCCCCTGGACAGTGAAGGGGAAACGCCCTGTTTCGGTACAGGGTCTGCCAAAACTTAGCTGGCCGCCTCTGTTTTCTTTGTTATAACAAAAATGACGTACATAATGCCGCTCTTGGTTGTGGTCAAGACTCCACATGAGCGCTGGCTGCCGCCACAGCAGGTTTACAGACTGCTGTACTGGGGGATCCGGCTCCTGCTTCCAGGATCTGGCCTTCCCCTATACAATACCATTGATGGGCTTGGCTTTTACACGACAACTACCTTTAGACATACAGTCCTTTAAGGTCTGCTTTCACACAGACAGACTTGCCTGCTGCCCTGCTTTACAAATAACTGCTTGGGAATCTTCCCATGTGTTATGACCTGCTGCAAGAGATTATTTAGAAGATAGTACAGTTGCACAAGAACTTACCATAACAGTAGATCTTCAAGAGTATCTCTTACAGCAGGTCATGCAACCTCTCCCTCTGTCCCCCTTTTTCCTGTCTACACCAGGGGCAGAGTTTCTTTTTACTTTCCAACTCCTGTGTATATGTAATAGATAACCTACTCTGAGGTGTGCGGTCGCGCTCTGATATACGCGGGGACGAGGCAGAGTAAGTCAACCACCCAGGGGCGTGCGATATCAGAGCGCAGGCTGCACATCTCAGGAGTGGGTTAACTATCTTATAAAATGACAAAATTGTTTTGAGGGGTAAAAGTGCAGGTGTGTGGTGCGATCTGATATACATACGGTCATGTAATTCTCATTCTCCAACAAATTCCAAGCAATTTCCCTACATACATATATATTTATAATATATGTGTGTGTATATATATATATATATATATATATATATATATATATATATATATGTATGTATACTTTGTATATGTATTGATTGTATCCAAACGTGAATTTTTTAATATATATATATATATAATATATATTTATTTGTTTATTCTCCGTTCCTCAGCGACATCATGATTGGAGAACCGAGGAATATCGGGACCATCCTCTTTTATAGTGCACAGACCTGGTCATGTGTTGCATGACTGAGTGGTCCCAGGTATGACTGCTAAGAAGTCTTCCAGAAACAAGTGCCTCTGGCAGAAGGTTCCCTTGTGTTATGACCTGCTGCAAGAGATGCTCTCGAAGATGTACTGTTCTGGCAAGTTCTTACACAGCTGTACTTTCCCAGTCTGGGTAGCCAGCTTCTACTCAGAATTTAGATAGCTTAGAGTTAGTTTTTTTTTTCTGTATGATCTCTGTTTTTTAAATGTTTATCTTTATCTTTGTAGAAATACTGTATTCCTGTAGTCTGTAATGTGCATTATCCTGTAACATGTAAATATTGTGGAATATTTAAATGTGTTTTTATACTTCATACTTCCTGTGACTTCAAGTAATTTCAGGTACAGATAACCAGGGGTTAATTGGGAAGTCTGTGATCCATTTCCGAAGAGACAGGCTACAGAGTTACTATATCTAAAGCAGAGTGTTCTCAGCTGTGACAAAAGGGTTGGGTCGTTTTCCCTTTGGGAAAGCGCACTGTACTGCTTGAACAGTGCCTTTGATAGGATTCGGAGCAAGAGATACTCTGAGTAGGGATGGCTCTGTTGTTTTATTTTATTTTTTTCGCCACTATCTTCACCAAAATACATTTTCTGGGAACATGGATATGGTGCACTATCCACACTTCTTGCAGTTCTTCCTTCCCTTTAAATCTCGCTGGAAGGTCTTCAAGCTAAGCTCCTCCCACCCACCTCAGTGGTATCCTCCTCAGCACTGCCCTGTGACCCAGATCATCCTTTCCGCTGGAAGTATCAGGTCTCCTTCACAGCTCCTGCATGCCATGTAGGCCCAATCTTAGGTCTTCGCGCCTTTGGTGTCGATGGTTTGCAACAACCGAATTCAAACCTTTTTCTTTCCATATGGAGCGCAGTGACCACAAAAATGGATCCGGGGTTCAAGCGGTGCGCTGCTTGTTCCCAGAAGATGTCGCACACCGATCGGCATGCCTTGTGCGTTTATTGCCTTGGGGCCCTGAACGATCCGCAGGCTTGCGGCCTGTTCTGGTCCCTTCAGCCTCCACATTGTTGGACTGCTATACCTACCTTATTTTAGTTGCCCGGATGAACAGAAACCTCCCATTCAGTCCAAGGATGCCTGTAAGGTGTTCTCCACGGCAGTGGGGTCAGCAGCGCAGCTTGCAGCCTTCGAAGAGGCTACGGCCCAGGCTGCAGCAGGTGCAGCTTCCTCCTCCATGTTGCTCCTGTTGGGCTCGGGTGCTTCATTTACCAGAGTGTTCTGGGACTTACATCAGTCCCTTCCTACTCTTGGGGAGAGCCCTTCCTGGGGGGCTGTCTTTGTGGGCCTTTCAAGTCCACGAGGTGCCAGTGTAGGTTGTGGGCTCAGGAGCAGGCTCGCTCATCCTGTTTCTGCGATTCTAGATCTAGCTTGATGGTTGTTGAGCTGTGTGCTTTGTCCGATGCTTCTGTTATCCATGTCCAGGACGCCAGCCCCTTGGTTTCCCCGTCGGGCCTGCTGGTTGAGACCCAGGTTGACCAGTCTGTTAAGATCTTTCTGGACTTGGTCAACCCATTTTCAGAAGGTGGTGAGGATGGCTCACTTTGTAAGACTCCGGTCCTTGCAGCCCTCTTGCAAGAGTAGCCGGATAATCCAGCCGATTCAGCCGTCTCTCATTAGATCAACCCCTCGTGGGCTGCTCAGCACACAGTGCCTTCCCCCATGTATAAGGAGGATTGGGGGAGACCTCTCTGGTTTAATAGGGATGTTGTTGGGGTATTAAGGGATAAAAAGATTGCATTCAGAAAATATAAGAAAACTTAGAGCGAGCTAGACAAAGTTAATTATAAGGAGAAACAGACAGGCAGGGGAAATGAGAGAGAATTGCTAAAAATGCCAAAAGAGGGGATAACACTACTTTTTTTTTTTTTTTTTTTTATTAAAGATATGTAGGGGAGAAGAGGAGAACCAGACAGGAGATTGTAAAGTTGAGGGGGGTATAAATGTTGAGAGTGACTTGGAGAAAGTGGAGGTTCTAAATACTTATTTTTGCTCTGTGTTCACAGTAGAGGGGGAAGGGAACCGAGTTAAAGAGGAAAGGAGGAGGAGAATGTGGGATGGATCAAAGCCCATTAAGTGAGGACAGAATAAAGAAAGAACTTGGAAAATTGAAGGTAGATAAGGCAATGGGGCCTGATGGTTTGCATCTAAGAGTTCTTGGAGAGTTGAGACATGAGCTGGCATCACATTTGACAAAAGTTATTTAATTTATCCCTGGATTTTGGGGGTGTTCGGTGACTGGAGGATGGCAAATGTACTACCAGTTTATAAGGGGGCTGCAGGGAGGAGCGAGAATTACCGCCCTGTCAGCCTCACATCAGTGGTGGGTAAGGAGATGGAGGTGTTAATAAGGAAAGGGTGGTAAAATACTTAATGGACAATAAACTATTAGATGAAAAGCAGCATGGCTACACTAGTGGGAGATCTTGCCAGACAAATCTGATAGAAATTTTGATTGGAGTATGCGAAGGTTATTGATCAAGGGGGCAGTTGATGTGGCCTACCTGGCCTCCAGTAAGACCATTGACTCTGTTCCTCACCATGGGCTAGTAAATAAGACCGAGAGCCTGGGGTTTGGAACAGAAAATAACTAGATGGGCAGAAAACTGGCTGAAGGATAGAAGGCAGAAGGTGGTGGTAAATGGTGTACATTCTAGGATTATGAGGGTGACGAGCGGTGTTCCTCAGGGGGTCAGTACTTGGACCAGTCCTTTTTAACCTATATGTCAGTGGGACTTGAACGGAAAGTGTCTTTTTGCGCGTGATGCAAAATTATATAATAGTGTTGACATAGCAGGAGGGGCTGAGGCCGTGAGAGATCTGAGTACCCTATAGAAGTGATCGGACATGTGACAGCTGAAGTTAAATGCTAAGACGTGTGCAGTGATGCATGTGGTTTATAAAAATCCACTGGCTGAGTACTCACTGGGGGGAGAGCTGATAAAGCAGACAGAACAGGAAAGGGACCTGGGGATTATAATCTCAAACAATCTTAAAGTAGGAGACCAATGTAGTAAGGCAGTAGGTAAAGCTAATAGAATGATGGTGTGCATAGGAAGGGGTATAACAAGTAGAAAGAGGGAGGTGTTGATGCCTGTACATAAGATCATGTTAAGACTGCACCTGGAGTACAGGGTACAGTTCTGGAGGCCTCATATAAGAAAGGATATAGATGGGTTGGAGAAGGTTTAGAGAAAGGCAGCAAAGATGGTGCAAACTATGCAAGAGAAGTCATGCGAGACTAAATGGAGAGAATTAAATCTATACCCGCTGGAGGTTAGAAGAGATAGAGGTGACATGATCGAGACTTTTTAGTATATGAAGGGAATAAATAGTGAATGAAGGTAGATTATTCAAAAGGAAAGTAGGAGTTAAAACAGGGGGTCATAATTTAAAATTGGAAGGGGAAAGATTTAAGAGTAATATAAGGAGATGTTATTTCACTGAGAGGGTGGTGAAACCCTGGAACAGATCACCTAATGAGGTGGTGTGTGCAGAAACAGAGGAATTCAAGAGGGTGTGGGACAGACACAGGGGGTTGGCTGGTGGGCAGAGGAAAATATCCCTGGGAAGTGGAGACAAGTAGGGATGGGTGGGAAATGGGCAGAATAGATGGACCAGGATGGTCCTTTTCTTTTTTTTTTTTCACGTTCTTTTCGTCCTCTTACCTTTCTGCTTTGAATCCCTCAATCGTAACTCTTCAAGTAACACCTTCTACGTCCTTTGTAGGACCAGGTAGTCTGCTTCTAGAGTGCCGCACACTTCCAGACACACATCAGGGTGTTCGGATTACCCTCCGTGCAGGGCGAGGAAGGCTTTCCCCCAATCCTCCTTCTTAGTCCTCAGTGGAGCGTGCGCACACAACTGAGTCTGCCCCCGGCTCCTATTAGAGACGTGGTGCCGGGGGTTCGTCATCTAGATCAGGGCAGTGCTTTTTCTTCTGTTCTGTCCCCCGATGTCAGCATGCAATGAGGACCAACGAGCCAGATGCACACTGAGACGTGCATCCGCTCCTGTCCGCTGCCAACGTCAACCCTCACTGCTGCTTATCCCCAACCACACCAGCACCATCCGAGGTCCCCTGGTGGTGGCAATATAGCGCAAAAGCCAAGGTAATGAGCACTCCAGGACACAGAAAAATATACTGCAAGTGATTTTAATCCAAACGGAAAGTCCAGACCCCTTCGCTTCGGCTGTGCGCCATTGAAGGGGTCTGGACTTGCCGTTTGGATTAAAATCACTTGCAGTAGATTTTTCTGTGTCCTGGAGTGCTCATTACCTTGGCTTTTGTGTGAATTGAGATTTGCACCTCAGGCTGTGAGCACCCGCTCGTAGTGTTGTGCTGTTTATCTGATGGATTCGGTGGCAGTATAGCGGCAGGGCTAGCTTCCCATCCCTCCTTGGAGAAGGAGAGCAAGCCATCGGGCACTCTATTCCCCCCCCCCCAGCCGACCCCCGACATCCCGAGTCACTTCCTGAACCTGGGTTGCCGGCGTGGCGCGTGGTGTGGCGTCCAGTGCCTCAACCATCGGCGCCACCGGGCCAACAGGTTGGTCCTTTTCTGATGATACTATGATGTTTCCTGCTCAACAGCCTGCCTGTCGTCTGTCGAGGTTCCGGTCAGAGTCCCGATCGGGTTCTGGGTCGAGTTCTGAGGACTCTCAACGTTCCCACTTTTGACTGTCGGCCAGGAAGCACCATCAGCGCTGCTAGTCTTCGGCCGAGGACAGGCTGCTCTGTAAATTGCGTCACTGTTATGAGGAGCTTGTTTGGCAACGGTGGATCTTACTTCAAGTTGTAGCTCTTGCAGCAGGCTATAACCATAAGGTCTAAGCCGCCCGGTGCTAGGACCCGCGGAGAACTTCTAGCTAGTAGTCTCGGGGCCGCCCGACGTCAGCCCACCCCGACATCGGCTAGTGGTATAAAAGGGGCGGTCCTCAGCACCACCTCAGTTCTTTTCCCACCGTCAACCAGTGCACATAGACTCCATGGATGCCTTTTGCTCTGTTGAGTGCCTTTTTTCGCATTCCATGCTTTTTAATTTTTATTTTTCACTATTAGGCAGAGGGTCAGGGCACGGGCCTTCTTTGTCCTTTTCTCTCTGCATCTTAAGCCCCACGAACCTACTTCTGGGCCAGGATAGTAAAATATCTGACAAATCTAACATATGAAGACAGACTGAAGTCATTAAATCTGTACTCACATGAGTACAGACTGTTAAGAAATCTTTTTATATAAGTATGTTTGTGTATATGTGTGTGTGTGTGTGTGTGTGTGTGTGTGTGTACGTGTATGTGTGTGTGTATATATATATATATCTAATATGTATATCAGTGACACTGTGAAATCCTTTAAAACACGATTGGATGACTATATGGGGGAAATGAAGTATAAATACCACCACTGACAACATGGTGGTGAGTTCATAGTGGGCCTTGGCCTTACGAACTTGGAATTCTACTATGAGACTAAGCCAGGTGGTTCAGCCAGTGTCTCTTCTGACAGCAGGTCGAGACACGTCAGCTTGGCTGAGGCGTCGGCGTCACCAGGCCTAGCTCCAGAGTCGGACAATACTAGACGCTAGGAGCGAGAGCTCCACGCAGGAACTTGTTCTCATCATCAGGCTGCTCATCCAACGCTGGCTGGATTCCCCTGCCGTCAGCTGACTCCGGCTTTACCAGTGGCGGTCCGGACAGCACCTACCATGGTGCGTGTTCATCGAATGGTACCGGCCCCTCCAGTCCCCCTACAACTTCTGCCTTGGGGCTGGATATGTCTGCCCCCTTGGCCCTAGCTTGGCTGGCATCTGATCAGTCGTCGCCTTCTCGATTGCCTGATCCAGACACCTCCCAGACCTTTTCACCGACACCTGGGGCCAGACATAGGGTTAGATGACACATATCTGCACTTTCCAGACCTCTCTGGCTCTACTTTCACTGGTGCCTGGGTGCTGGACGTCAGGTCAGATGGAACACCTGTTGCCCATTCTTCACCAGGAGGCAACTCCTCCATTCCCCCTCCAGCTGATGCCTGGGGACCGGATGCAGGCTGCATCTGGCTCCTGGCCCCGCTGGCATCAGGTAGTCACCTTATTGGTCACCCAATTATTGGAGTCTCCCGGTACCCCCGGCCTCCTTCCACTGATGCCAGGGGACCGGTTGTCAGAGGCACCCATGCATCCAGTGCAGATGGAACAGACGCCCACAGACTCTCCATCCCCTGATCAGCCAGCATGGTCCCTTTCTTCACCGGGTTTGCCGCCGGGGTCCTCTGAGGTGACTCCCCTGGCACAGACTCATTCCAGAGTTCCCCCTGGGTCATCTGACATAGAGGCCATGTTTCAGTTCTGGTGGAAGTAAAGGTGAGGGAGTCTTTATGCCTGCCACCTCTTCCTCCAGCCACCCGTGTGCTGAACCTCTCCTTTCTCTTTACAAGAGGGGTCAGGCTCCATTTCTGGTACTGATCGAGGTAAGATGTCTTTATGCCTATGACCCCCTCTCCTCCATGCAAGCCTTATGACGGCCTTTCCCTTCTGTTGTCCTCCAGGCAGTGCCGCTGTTGCGGACTCCAGCCTTCGCCATACTTTTACGCTACTTACAGGGTGTGACACTGAGGTCCTGGACCTAGCAAGGTGCTACCTTGCTGTTTTCCTGGATCCTCCCCCTGGCTTAGCCAGTAAAGATTGTCCCCTTCCAGGATATCGGCAGGCTTACATAGCATCTGCCATGACCCTAGGTGTCTGCCTCCATCGGGAATCCATCCTAGGGCTGGGAGCGAAAGCACGGACAAGGGCAACTTCTCCTTAGCTGCTTCTTAAGGAGGATTATTGGTACTACCAGTTTTGGCTGCAACGTCTGTTCTTCAGCCACCAGTACTGCCACTTTCAATCCGCCTTTGGGCCCATTGGATTCCTTACTGGGATTATTCATAAGTGTAGGTCAAAAAAAAAAGGGGGGGGATCCACAGGAAATGAACTGTCCTTTTAAAAGTACTTGAAGCAGCCTCTCCCGACTTAAAAACAGTGCAAACAGTCTGAGTTAGAATAGGGGCGGGGGGTGCTGAACAGATATTGCTGCAGACGATTGTTTCTGATGTTCACATTATTTTCATTTTATTATAAATTCGGCAAATGTCTCAACGTTTCACCTACAGAGCAGGCTTTTCCAAGAGATGCCTTCTATAAGCTTATTTACATAGACCAAATGATTCACTGTGTATTTCTACACTTAAACAAATCTTAAAATTCAGAAAGTTCCACTTTTCAAATTCCAGGTTATGCACTCATTATGCTTCACAATATTTCAGACCTTTGCTGTTTTTATTTAATTCATTCATTCAAGTTGTGTAGAAATACACAGGTATGGGAGTCTCTCTCTCTCTCTCTCTCTCATTGGCCTCATTCATGTGTCCTCAGCAAACATTTGCACAGATACTACCTGGAGTTCCGTCCCTTTTGCTGTCCAAAACTATAGTTTGGACATTGCTTCTGGGTATAGGAGTAGCTTTGACCTTGTCATTTTCAAGGTTTGCTGTCCAGAAGGCTTCTGGTTTCCCTAGCCTCCACCCATGACTGTGTGTATATTCTTGACTGCTTAGGATTCACTCCTTATGGTTATAGCCTGCTGCTAGAGCTCCAACTCGAAGTAAGATAGTACAGTTGCGTAAGAACTTACCGTAACAGTAGATCTTTGAGAAGAGCTCTTGCAGCAGGCATTGCTTTCCTGCCCTCCTTCCCCCTAGTATTCCTTCTGCAATTTTCTGTGTCATGAACCTTGATTTTTTTTTTTTCTCAGTTCTCCTTCCATCCTTGTACTGGGTCTCTGGTGGGAGAACTGAGGTGGTGCTGGGGACTACCCCTCTTATACCATTGGGTGATGTTGAGGCAGGCTGACGTCAGCGGACAGTCCCCCGCTGGAGACTGATAGCTAGAAGTTTTCCATGGAGTCCTGGTGCCGGGTGGCTTAGTCCTTATGGTTATAGTCTGCTGCAAGAGCTCTTCTCGAAGATCTACTGTTACGGTAAGTTCTTACATAACTGTAGTATTCTCTGCCACAGTCGCTCTCCACCTCAGCCCCCAGTGCTGCCCTGTTTGCCCTTGCCGCAGCCTGTGCTAGTTCCCTTGGTCAAGCAGCACCAGCTTTACTGCCTGTTTTGGGTGGAGCCCCTGCCTCCGCAGCCCTTGCACAAGGCCCCATCCAAGGCTGCTCGCTCTGCTTCTGGCCTCTCCGACAGGCTCTCAATGAAGATCACCCACTCGGATGAGTTGCTGGTTGTCCATGGGGAGCCTGGGTCGAGGGCGCTGTTTGAGGAGTCCTCGGACTTGGAGGACTCTCCCATGCACTCCCTTTGGACTCCAGTCTTCGACCAGCAGACCTTTGAGGAGCTCACCATGGAGCATGGGCCAGTCTCCTTTGGGGCTGTGCTTTGCTTCATCTCAGAATGGATGGGGAACCCCTTGGAGCTGGTCCAGAAGTGGGCCAAGTACCCCCGACTGAGATTCTGCACAGGGATGACTCCCCAGTGGTTGCCTTCCCTGAGGCAGAAGCCATTCTTAATCCTACCCTTGAGCTGTGGCAGTGTCTAGCCTTCTGTCCAGTGCTGTCTGCCCATATGGTCTGCAAGCATGCGGTCCCTACGGTGTCTCTGCCTGGATTCACTGATCATACTTTGGCCGAAGGTTTAGCAGCTGACTTGGTGTTCTGGCATACGAGCAACACTGGGGGCATTGACAAGCCCCCTGACAAGGAGTCTTAAGAAACTAGACCACGCGGTGAAAAAGATCTACGCTACTTCGTCCCTGGCCCTTTGGCAGGCCAGTTCGGCCGTCATGATGGCCAACTTCTCCCATGCGCTGATGGGAGTTTTGGACTGGGTTATCCCACACCTTTCTATGGACTTGCAGCTGGTGGTTAAGATGATCTGGGACCAGGGACACTCAGTGGCCAAGCAACAGCTACAGATGGCTTTGAACATCAGCGATTCCTTTGCCAGATCCATGGCCGCTGTGGTAGCCATGTGGTGCCAGGTGTGGTTAAAGATCTCTACTTTTACGGTGGATACCCAGCACAAGTTGGCCCTAAGTCCAGTGCTACCCTGGACTTCATTATCTCCTCACAGAAGGACCCTGAGGGCCAAAAACAAAGGAAAAAGCCCTTTCAGTTTAGGCCTTACCTGGTACCTCCATCCAGACTGCCATAGCACCAGGCCTGGTGGCCCAAACCTAAGCCGGCTGCCTCTGGCTGCAAGAAGACTGGAGGCCAGGGAGTTGGGGCTCCCTCGGCAGCCAACACTGGAGCCGCCACCAAACCTGTCCAGTGATGGGTTGGGGGTGTCATTCTCTCGCCTGTACTGTCCCAACCTTGGACTCCCATGTGGGTTCGGCTCTGCCATTTTGTGCATGCCTGGTCTGTCATCACACTGGACAAATGGGTGCTTGAAGTGGTGGGGCACAGTCTGCCTCTAGACTTCGAGGCTCTCCCACCCAGTCAAGCCCATGCCCCACGGGAAGACGTGTCCTTAGACATGTTGTCCGTCCTTCATAAGACATTGCCCAGCTTCTTCAGAAAGACGCTGTGGCCCATGTTCCGGACTCCAGGGCAGGTCTGGGTTAATCTCCAGATCTTTCCTTGTACCAGAATGGACTGGGGAGTGCGGGTTGGTGCCCCATACTGGATATTCACTATCTCAATCAGAACTTGAGGAAGCGCAAGTTCCGGATGATCACCCTGAACGAGATCTTGCCATCCCTAAAATGGGACATGTGGTTCTGCTCTCTGGACCTCCAGGATGCCTTCTTTAGCATCCCGATCCGTCCATCCCACCTGTGGTTCCTTTGGTTCGGTTCGGAAGGGGTACTGTACAAGTTCCACGCCATGCCGTTCAGCCTCCAGGGTCTTCACCAAGTGCGCATAATGGTGGTGGCAGCATTCCAGCAGTGTAGTAGGGTCCGGGTGTACCCTTACCTGGATGACTGACTGAATGCCAGTTCATCCCAGGAGAAGAGCAGTCCAGTGATCTGGCCCTCCAGACCTTCATTGGGGCAGAGCTAGACTCCCTTTGGACCAATGCCCGTCTCCCAGTGGACAGTGTGGCGGATCTTACCTTTTTTGCTGATCATTTCAGATTGGGCACTCACTTCCTGAGGCTGCTGGGGTACATGGCTTCCTGCACCATCATTGTCCGGTGGGCCCACTGGCAGATGCGCCCCCTGCAGCGGGAACTAGCCCATCTGTGGTTGCAGCGCCTCTGTCACCTGGACCAGCTGGTCACAGTGATGCAGCCTGTGTGGGACGCCATCCAGTGGTGCCTCTTCCTGGAACATCTGCAGAAAGGAGTTCTGTTAGTCTGCCCAGGGCCAATGGTCAGTCTCATGACAGATGTGCCTCTGCTGGGATGGGGAGCCCATCTAGGAGAACACAGGGCCCACAGGCACCGGGCCACCGAGGAGTACTGATGCCACATTAACCTGCTGGAGCTCCGTGCAGTGCGCTTTGCTATGATGACTTTCGCTCAAGTTGTGTGGGATCAGGTCATGCAGGTCCCAACAGACAACACCACGACATTGTACTACCTCAATAAGTAGGGCGGGATGCGTTCCCTCCAGTTGTGTTGGGAAGCTCTCCGCACCTGGTCCCTCATACTGTATGCCATCTGAACACTGATCATCTGGTGATCCATGTAGCCGATGCCTCCAACCAGCTGGTGGATGCCCTCAGCCAAGTGGGCGAGGCGTCTCATGAGTGGTCTCTTCACCGGGAGGTAGTCGATCACTTGTTCTCCCAGTGGGGCACTCCCTAGGTTGCCCTGTTTGCCTCTGGGAGAATGCAAAGCTGTTTTGTGCCCACCCTCTGTCTGTGCAGGCCACTTATAGGGGATGCCTTCACGAGGCCCTGGACCCTGGGTCTCAGGTATGCCTTCCTTCTCTTTCCCCTGATCCACAAGGTGGTGTTCAAGGTGTGGAGGGACAAGGCATTGATGATCCTGGTGGCTCTGGACTGGCCGTGCCAGTTCTGGTACCCTGATCTCCTCAGTCTCTGCAGCAGGGCCCCGTGGTGCCTGCCTCTCCATCTGGACCTGCTATCTTGCTTTCAGGGGAGGGTCTTCCAGATGAACCTTCAGTCCCTGGCCCTGACAGCCTGGTTCCTGAGCAGCTAGAGTTCCAGGCTTTAGGATCTCTCCGATGAAGGACCTCATCGGAGAGATTCTGAAGCCATTGTTGTTGAGGCCTCTTGGAAGGAGTCAACTCGGCAGTGCTGTGCTTTCAAATGGAAGAGATTTTCCATTTGGTGTCAAAGCAGGGAGCTGAACCCCCTGTCTTGCCCTGTAGCTAGTATCCTGGACTACATGTGGTCCCTCTCTGTCAGACCTGAGGTTGACGACCCTCAAGGTGCACCAGGCAGTCATTTCTGCTCACCAGATGCAGGCCGGTATGCCAGCAGTGGTGCAGGAAAAGGTGGTCGGGTGCTTCTTTAAGGGCCTTAACCGCTTCTCCCCACCGGTGCGTGAACCACCATCACCTTGGAACTTGTTGCGGTGCACAGTTGTCACATCTTTCACCTGTCATGGAAAACCGCCTTCTTGGTGGCTATCACCTTCGCCAGAAGGATCAATAAGCTCCAGGCATTCTCTGTGGAGTCTCCATATTTGGTTCTCCGCAGGGACAAGGTTATTCTCTGCCCCAACCCGAAGTTCCTCCAGGAGGTTATTTTGGATTTTCATTTTAACCAGGTGATTAACCTCCCAGTGTACTTCACCAACCCACCGTCTGAGGCCGAGCACAGGCTTCACACATTTGACCTGAGACGAGCACTCACTCACTACACTAAGTGTACAGCTGGAGTTTTGGGGAGAGTTTTGCAAGCTCTTTGTCATGTACGTTGAAGCTGCACTTAGCAGACTGGCATCTAAGCGGATGATTGGCAGGTGGATTGTCTTCTGCATCGACCTCTGCTATAGGTTGGCTGGTAGGGAGCCTCCTGTAGGGCTTAGGGCTCATTCCACCAGACATACCGCTGTCTCATTGGCTGCTTTCAGGGACGTCCCTATCCAGGAGATCTGCAGGGCTGCTACCTGGAAGTCCGCTCACACACCTTAATTTCCCATTACCGCATCAACCTTGAGTCATACCGGGATGCTGGTTTTGGGGCCTCTGTTCTCCAGTCTCGCTCTCTCTCTCTCAAGTTAGGGGTGTGTGCCTTGCCCCCTCCTCCCTGAGAACAACTAGGAGTCTGCTAGAAGTGTGGCTAGTGCACCATATCCACATCCCTAGAAATGAGGGTTACTCACCTGTAACTAGATCTTCTACGGACTGGTCTCTTGTAGCAAGCCATTACTTATGGGAGTATCCACCAGGTGGCGCTGTCACACGGCAGCTTCTTCCAGCAGTCTTGCATGTGGGCCGTCCACATGACATCACTTCCTGTGGGCGGACCCCAGTACCCTCTGTTCATTTTCCTGCTGGCTTCAGCTCGTACTCTGCTCTCCTCACCTCCTGGGTTGCAGTCTTTAACTTGATCGCGAACCGATTTTCTTACGGGTCCGGGGCCTGGAATTTACTCTCAGCACCCCCGGACTTCCATAGCAGGCCTGTGACCCACTCACAGTACCCCTGCTGCTCCCAGGCCCAGGCACTCTTGCTGTGTCTGGAGCTTCTCTTGGGCCCAGCCCGAATGTTTTTTTTTTTTCTTCTTCTACAGCAGACCCAGTGTTACATTAGTGCTCACGGTCCACCTGCTGCTCCCATGCCCAGGCACTCTTGCTGGGTCTTGAGTCTTCCTCATGGCTGATCACTCAGCCAGGCCGGAAATGGACCTGGGGGGGAGGGTCGCCTTCAAGACTCCCCGGCCAAGGGCACTTGTCCCAGGCATATGAGGGAACGGGATTCACACTCACACTCCCTCTGCCTTGCTTCATCAGTGATGGCTCCTCCATCATCGATGGTACCGTCCTTGTTCACGGGGCTGCTGCCCGCATCGACTGTGCCTGATGGGCTTGTTCCATCTTCGGGCCATGTCCCATCGATGGAGCTTGTTTCTGAACATTTCCCATCGATGGACAGTGTTGCCCCGTCGACGGCATGTCTCCCCCACCCCCACCCCCCGTCGACAACACGTGTTTTTTCTTCTCCATGTTTCTCCTGTTGTCTTGGCGACAGGCCTTTTCTCTGTTGATGGGGCAACCTCTCCCGTCGATGGGACAGCTTCCCCCGTCGATGGATAGGCTTCCCTTGATCCCTCGTTGATGGGGATGATTCCACCATCGACGGAGGGGCATCTCATCATTCCTTCATTGACACTGCTGCTCCTTTGACGATGGGGGCTCCTCCTCCTCCCCCCCCCGCTGCTCGGGGCTCTGTTTGCATGCCCCTCCCCTGTCCCGGCACCAAATGGCATCCTCGGAGGTTCTCTTCCCCCTCCCCCAAATCGTCCTTTTCGCACTCCTTCGGTTGTGACTTTTTCCGGGCCTTTGGCCCTGCTGCATGGACCTCACCCTGAGTCTCTTGCTCCTTTACCGGTCGCGGTCCACAGGGGTTGGGGTGCCACCCCCCACTGTTCAGGGTCAGCGGTTCCCAGACTGACTCTCCCCCTTCCTGCTGCCACCCTTGGGTGTTCTCCGTCTCTGGACCCACCACCGGCTCTGGGCATCGCCCGCATTGTGGTGCAGGTCCTGCAGACCATAGGCCTGGGACCGGCCCTGTCCCGTTCCCCCTTCCCCATGGCCCGAGTGCTTGCGACCAGACCGGCGCTTCCTGCCTGTCTCTCTCCCCCCCCCCCCCCATTTCTGAGGGGTCCTTTTATGGAATTTTCAGGAGGGGGTCTCCCTTCATGGGGGATGTTCCTGGCGGGGACCTCTCAATCCCTGGGGACCTTGGTTCCCCATGGTCTGTGTCCTCCCTTCTGGAGGTCGCCCCGCCTGATCACTCCCAGATCCCTCCTTCATGGAACTCATGCTGCAGATCCAGCCCACTTTTGGCTTCCGTGCTGCAGATCAGGACTCCTTTCGTTGGGACATGGCTGCCTACCTCGATGTTCCCGAGGAGTCTGCCATGGTGGCCCCGCCTTTGATTCATGTGTATTTTAACGCACTCTCTCATGCTTGGTCTCATCCTGCTTCCACCCAGCCTGCCCCTTGTGGCCTTGATCGGCTCTGCTGTGCCCCAACTGCCCAAACCTACTTGTCCACCACCCCTGTGGCGGACTCTGTTGTCAGGGCGGTGGCCCATGACTGGACCACCCGACCTCATCATATCAGTTCCGTGCCGCTGGATGCTGATTCCTGGTGCCTGGATTCCTATGGCATTCGGGGTTCTACCTCCAGTACTTGGCTGCTACGTATTCTTAATTCTCTGGGTCATATGGTCCAGTACCTTCGCACTCTTGGTGCCTCAGCATTGGACATCCTGACTGACGTGCCTCCCTCCCCTGAGTCGATCAGGCTGGCTCAGCTGCTATCTGCCTTGTCCTCCCTTTCCCATCACTTGCTCTGTGCATGCTTCAATGCGGTTGCTGCATCAGCCCGCCTTTCGACCGCCAGCGTTTGCCGCCCAACATCCAGCTGTCGGTCACCGCCCCCCTTTTCTGGGAACCTGCTGTTTAGCCCTGGTGCTCAGTCCATCCTGGGTTCCCTTCTGGCTTCGGGGCATACTTTACGTCTGTTCGGACCTCTGTCACACCCCCAGGTCCCACCCTTACGCCCCTGCAGGCGGGTCGTCTCATTCTCGGGCCCTGGGGGGGTCCTGGGGTGGGAGGCCCCCCTCGTCGAAGGAGCAGCAGTGTTGTCGAAGGAATGATGAGATGCCCCTCCATCGATGGTGGAATCATCCCCATCAACGAGGGATCAAGGGAAGCATATCCATCGACGGCGGAAGCTGTCCCCTACCGGGGTATCTCTCAGGACCTCGGTAGGGCCTCCAGGGGGATGGCTCAGTCTGCCTCTCCATGGCGTCCCAGTCCCTCACACTGGGCGGGACCCGCTTCTGCGCCTTAAGCTGCTTTTCAGGTTTCCCTCGCCGCCTCTTGCAGGTCTCAGAGGCACCTGGGGATCTCTTTACCTTTCTTGGAGGCTTGCTCCCGGACTGGATGCTTCACTCCTCCATGCAGATCTGATTGAAACTCTTGCCACTCTCCCTGCAATGGAGCCCTTCAGTTGTTCCTTCCTATGACCATCCAGGATGTTATTTCCCTGGTGCTCCTTTTTTCTACTATCTGATCCGTTCTGCTTGTCTATTTGCTGACTTTGACTTTATGCCAGAGCCTGTTGACTTCTGCCTCGTCAGGATGAATCACTGTGGCTGGCCACCTACATTTCTTTCTACATCATGCCTCCTGCATACTGTTCTCGCCCACCTTTGAGCCTTTCTGCCTGAGCAGGTGTGGTTTGACTTGACATTTCTCCTGGTTTCATGCAAGATGTCTTTGCCTAACCGTTGGCCTATCTGCCTGCACGGAAGAGGTTTGAGTTAGACATTTGTTACATATCAAACATTTAACCCTTACACCACCCAGACCTATCTGCCTCTGGGGGTGCGGTTGAAGTTGACATGTTTATTGTGAAATTTACTTCATTGGCTTTGCCTTTCCTGCCATTTGGATTTTACTGCTTCGTAATCTCCCATAAGTAATGACTTACTGCAAGAGACCAGTCCATAGAAGATAGTACAGTTACGTAAGAACTTACCGTAACAGTAGATCTTCCGAGGACTGTCTCTTGTAGTAAGTCCCTTGCCCTCTGTCCCCCTGCCTTGTTGCCTCGAATCTGCAACTCAGGACGTTGGGTGGGATCGGTGTTCTCTGTTTTTTCTGGCCCTCGTTTACTTCAGTCCAGATCGTGCTCGCCGAAGCCAACTGTGAACAGAGGGTACTGGGGTCCGTCCACTCTTATACACATCCACAGGAAGTGATGTCTTGTGGATGGCCCCCATGCAAGATTGCTGGAAGAAGCTGCCGTATGACAGCTCCACCTGGGGGATACTCCCATAAGTAATGACACTACAAGAGTCCGTCCTCGGAAGATCTACTGTTACGGTAAGTTCTTATGTAACTGTACTTTCTAGGAGTGGTGTATGGTGCACATCCACACAACCCACCTGATCTCCCTTCGCAAGTGGCACACTGATCCTTGCTTCTAGCATGCAAGATCTTACATCACAGGATGGTGCCAAGGAGGATACCACCTGGGTGGATAGGAGGAGCTTAGCTTGAAGACCATTGAAGACCTTCTCTCTTTAATGGGGAAGTAAGAACTGCCAGAAGTGCGGATGTGCACCATATTCGACTTCTAGAACTATGGTTACTGGTGAGTAACCCTAATTTTTGTGCCATATGGTAGGTAAGACCTAGTTTTAATTCTAATCGTGCCAAACTGTTTTTAAAAATAGAAATATTTTTTTGGCTCCAGTGGAGAGTGGCAGAACAAGCCGTGCTTGGGTTAGATTACATCTCGGAAGTGGCAGCATATACAGGTAAACCTTTCGGGCATTTCAAGGCTTGTGAAAACTGGTAGCAGTGCAAACTGAGTTCTGGGAGAGAAACAGCTGGACAACAGTGGGCTGAGGGTGATGGAGCGTGAGCACATCCCACAACCTAGTTCCACTACGAAACTCCTATGGCGCCCTGGCAGAGTGTGGATGTCCCATCGAGGCACCCGTAGTAGTGGCTGGGGTGGATGTGGGGTCCTCCACAGAAGGGATCCCAGAAGAAGAGGTAGCGAATCCTAGTGGGGGATTTCATTGTAAGGGGGGATAGAGTTGGGAGTAAGTAGAAACGAGAAGAGGGAGGTTTTGTGTCTTCCCGGCGCCACGGTATGCAGGGATGGAAAGAGCGAGCCAAGGGATCGCTGGGGCAGTAGGAAGGAAAAGAGAGAGAGAGCTGGACATCATAGTTCATCTAGCGACAAATGACCTAGCTAGGGATGAGCCAGCCATAGTGCAGGAAGAGGTCAGGGAATTGGGGAGGGGTCTTGGCCAAGTAGCATGATCTGTCACCTTCTCAGAAGTGCTGTCTATGACAGGGGGGCTGTCAGGATTCTGCATACCAGGAACTTCAGCGTATAATTGAAGAATCGGTGCAGAAAGGAGGGTTTTGGTTTCATTGGGACTGGGGCCCCACCTGGAGAGATAAGGGCCTGTACAAGGGAGACAGCTGGCATTCATCCAGGAGGGGAACCATAGTCCTCAGTGAGCAGTTTAAATGCTGCATTGGCAAGCATTTAAAGTAGACGAGGGGGAGGCGGAATGAGGCAGGGAGACAAACTGTCCCCAGCAATCCCCCCTACCCAGACAGGCTCAAGATGTCAACTACGGAAATCCAGAGGAGAAGAACCAAAAAAAGATAATGAAATCCAGGGGGAAGAAGGAAAAAAATGAAGCTAAGATGGTGAGTGAGAGGGATAAGGAAAGGCAAAAGGGGGGGGGGGGTGGCAGCACATTCTGGAAAGCCATGTGTGCAAATGCTTGTGGTTTGGGCAACCAAGATTGCGGACCTGGAGGCCACCATGGCGGAAATGGACCTGGATTTAGTTGCCATTACAGAGACTTGGTGTAGTGAAAAACAGGACTGGGATATGGCCATACCGGTTATATTCTGTTCAGAAGGGACAGTGTAGGTAAAAATTGGGGGAGGAGTAGCTCTTTATGTAAAGGACAGCATAAAGGCTACAGAAATACAAGGGGAGCAGGGGGAGAGTGGAGGTACTGTGGGTCACCCTGGAAAAAAGGAAAGGGTCCGTTATTCACTCAGGAGTGACCTACAGACCTCCAGCACAGGAAGAAGTGGATGGGAAAATCATGGAAACAATCCATAGGATGGCTCACAAGGGAGAGGTGATAGTAATAGGGCACTTCGGTCTGCTGGATGTGGATTGGAGCCTCCCAGCTACAGCAACAGCCGGAAATAGGGAAATCCTGGACTTTCTGCAGGGGGCATTCCTCAGGCAACTTCTAATGGAACCCACTCATCAGGGGGTGTTGCTGGACCTGGTACTGTCGAACGGGGATAGTATTGCTGATGTCACAGTGGGGGACCACCTGAAGAGGTCAACGTCGAGGAGGAGTACCACCCAGACTTCATTTTTCCTGAAGATGAGGAGGAAAAAGAGGAAGAGATCTTGCTCTCCGACAGCTCTACAGCCTCCTCTGTCAGTGATGCCTCGGTAAAACATACCCCCAGGTCTCCTCCTGAGGACCCCACATTTTTCAATATAATGAAGCAGCTGTTCTTAACCATGGGCTTCCACACTGAGGAAGAGGATGCCACCACAAAAGAACTGGTGGATTTCCTGGAGGTTCCTGAATCTCCCTCAAAGATGCATAGATACATAGAATGTGTCCACAGATAGGGACCGGTGATCCATCTAGTCTGCCCTTGTTTTGGACTACCCCCTCCTCACGATCTCCCTGTCTTTGTAGTCACAATTCTTTTGTATCTATCCCAAGCGTTCTTGAATTCCCTCACTTTCTTGGCTTCCATTATCTCCTCAGGTAACCCATTCCACGGTGCCACCACTCCCTCTGTGAAGAAGAACTTGTGCTTGTTGCTCTTAGATCATTCCTCCAATGCTGCCAGTCTTGAGGAATGCAACTATGGCAGCCTGGCATAAACCAGACATGGTGCCAGATATGCCCCGCTGGGCAGACAGACTTTATCATGCCCCCCCGGGCCTGCCCAATTATGCTGCCCAGCTGAGACGGACTCAGTGGTCAGCAAGGCAGCTCATGACAGATCTAAGGTGCCTAAGCACCTTATTTCTCTTCCCCCAAACAAAGAATCTCGTAGAATTGACCTCTGGAGTAAAAGGGTTTAAGCCTCCTCTACTCTAGGTTTGAGGATTGCAAACTGTCTGTTGCACATGGTAAAATACCAGAATGCCAGTTGGAAGAAGGGCAAGGCTGCCGCCCAGGCCCTTCCGGACGGCACTCAGAAGCAGGAACTGCTCCAATGCATCCAAGCTGCTGAGGATGTTAGTAAACATCTCCTCAGGGCAGCTGCCATGGGCATATGCCTTCGCAGACACTCCTGGCACCGAGTCTGGGTTTGTGGCTGATATGCAGCAGAAGGTGCTTGATGACCCTTTAGTGGCACCAGTCCATGTGGCCCTGATGTCCATGACATCATAAATGATCTGCAAGCTTTGGCAGGGCCCTCAAGTCTGTTCACTCCCTCTACCACACCCAACCAAAGGGTTGAGGATGGCTTTCTTTTTGTAAAACGAGCTGTAGGCCCGAGACAGCTCCTTGTCCCCAGGGAAAATGCAGAGCCCAGGCTCCCTTGCTGGAGCAGTGGCCAAGTGCCCCAGAAGTGAGGGATCCACCCCTGTGGCTGGCTCCACCTCTGCTTGATTGATTCCTTGCTGGACCTCCCTCCTCTGATCCCAGACCAGGAGGCAGTGGTCGGAGGTCGGTTCTCCCTTCATCTGAATTGGTGGAGAACCATAACGTCAGATGTATGGATTCTGCAGATCATAGAAGGGGGTCACACCTTGGAGCTAATCAAGCCTCCAGAAACCTCACCTCCACTCTCATGTTATCCCCCGGCTCACCTGTCTGTCCTCCAGGAGGAAGTACCATTCCTTCTGCGCAAGCAGGCCACCGAGCCAGTGCCCAGGCGCTAGAGAAACGAGGGGTTTTACTCCAGGTTTTTCCTGATCCCCAAAAAGACCAGATACCTCAGGCCTATTCTAGACCTGAAGGACCTCAATCTGTATGTCCAGTATAAAACATTCAAACACCATGAAGTCTTGCTATATTATGACTAAATGCAGTCAGCCACTGCAGCTGAACTGCCCCGGAGAGGAAAGAGTTAACTCCAGAGAGTCTGGAGTTCCACAGCGCGAGGGCGCTATACCAAAGCTCTATCTGGCCAGTTTCAAATGAAACTGTCAGATTCTTTACTCCGCTTCACTGAACAGTCGCTCCGGAGATCAGCTCCTTCACATCGGTTCATTTCTCGGTTCAAGCGAGTATTTTCGGTTCATTTGAACCGGCAAAAAGTATTTATTTTACCGCATTTCGGTTAAAAGCTCTATCTGGTAAACCGTAAGTAGAAAATTTAAAGTCTGTGTGAAAATTCAATTATCGGTTCGGTTTTGAACCGATCGGTTTGCTTAATTTAACGTTTTAAAGTGTGGTTGGGCTTTTAGAGTGCGGTTCCCGGTTCTTATCAGTTCTAAAAAAACCTTGCTTTTAAAATAGGTTTTTTCAAATACCCGTGACACGGTTAGGAACCGATAAGGGTGTCTTGCCTGGCACTGCCATCAAAAGGGCAAGTTTTTGGTTAGGCTGGCATTATGTCTGAGAAACCAAAAGAAAAACCGGGCCCATTGGGTTTCAACACTGTGATGTCTGTGGGAAGCCTTTGCCAAGGCTGACCCACACCACTGTGTTATTGTCTGAGGGCTGACCACCTCCTGTCAGACTGCCAGGTGTGTAAAATTTCCTGCAGCCACCCTGGAAAGAGATTGGGCGGCTCAGGGAATGAGAGGCCAAGAAGTCCGCTGACCCGGATGGCCAGCCGGTCCAGTACCCACTGGACCAGAGGAGTGCCCTCTGACCAGGCGAGACTTCCTCGGGCAAAGGAAGGCTGGTTAGGGAACCAGTCTCAGTGAAAAAGACTAAGAAATCAGTAGGTTTGGAGTCCAAAATTGTCTCTCCAACTGCTGCAGAAATAGCTAAAGCCATA
Source organism: Neoceratodus forsteri (assembly GCA_016271365.2). Lineage (NCBI taxonomy): Eukaryota > Metazoa > Chordata > Ceratodontiformes > Ceratodontidae > Neoceratodus > Neoceratodus forsteri. The sequence goes on along the minus strand of CM028130.1, from coordinate 1,053,680,085 downwards.
CAGATTGTCCAGTCACTGTCTCAGGGTCCTGCCAGACCACCTACAGTTGGTAAAGGTTGGTTCGTTCAGTGCCAATGGTTCAGGAGTATGATGTTGAGGAATTTTATGAACCACAGGAGAGGAGGGGCAATTTGATCATTACATGTGTGGCTGGGAGGGTCTGGGCGTGCCCATTGAACGGACATTTCTCCAGACAGACCTTTAGAATCTCCTCCTATTCTGTCTGAGTCCCTTCTCATTTTATGTTTTACAAAAGGTTGCAGAAACCCTCCAGCTTCCTTTAGAGGAAGCTGTGGATGAGCAAGAGGAGCCTGATTATGTAGAAATGATGGATATACCAGAGTCTAGGAGGTTGTCTATTCCTTTGCATAAGTCATTTAGGAAGCAGACAACAAAGATTTTAAAAATCCTCATTCTGTCCCTCCTGTAGATAAAAAATGGACAGAAGATATACCTTGTCAGGCTCTGATACAGACTTCCTCACTGAGCAGTGTAGTCATGTAGGTGTGGTACAAGCTGCAGCCTGTGACAAGGCTAATATTCCTCTGGCCTCACATCCTCCTGATAAGGATTCCAGGAAGATTGATGCCATGGCGAAAAAACAGTATATGGCAGCTTCTTTGGGACTCAGGCAGGCAAATTATATGGCTTATGTGGCTAGATATCAGAAATCTAGGTGGGACACAGTATTGCAGTTAGCCAAGCAGGCCCATGGTCAGTTGGCTAGTGAGTTGGAACAGGTGGCTGCTGATGGCATTGAAGCCTCTAAAGTTCAATTTCATACTGCTGTTGATGTTAATGATGTTTCCTCTAGGGTCATGGCCACTTCTGTAGCTTTCCGTAGGTTGGCATGGCTCAGATGCACTAATCTGTCCCAAGATACTCAGTCAAAGGCTATGGATTTTCCTGTTGTGGGTAATTCTCTGTTTGGGGAACAAACAGAAACTATATGAAAAAGATGGATGAATACAGAACTACCTACAAAAGTGCCCAGGCTAAGGAGAGGCATGCCACTCCACAGAGGCACGCTCCCAGAGGTAGGGGCAGGCCTTTCCACCAATTTCAGGCCTCCTCTGCATTTGCACAGAGGGGTTTCTTTAGAGGCAGAGGTAGACGGGGCACAAGTAAACTGTCCCCTTCCCCTCAGCCTAAGGCTACTGCCAAGCAGGCACCCTGATGGGGTGCCCAGGGCCGATTCTCCTGTACCACTGGGGCAGGTTGGTTTATTTCCACCAGAACTGGGTGTCCCTAACTTCGGACAGGTGGGTTCTGGAGGTAATAGGCCAGGGTCTGGTTCTCAGCTTCAAACAGTTTCCAAAGATGAGAGCCAGACATTTTCCACCTGCAAATCCTTCAGAAGCCCCTGCTTTGGAAGCAGAGGTTTCTTCTCTTTTGGACTGCAAAGCAGTAGAAAGGGTCCCTCCTTGCCATCAGGGCAAGGGGCTGTACTCAAGATACTTTCTTACCCCAAAAAAGACAGGAGAATGGCGGCCCATTTTAGATTTAAGGTACCTGAACAAGCATCTTTTGAAACCAAAGTTCAAAATGTTAACTCTGACAGTGATTTTGCCCTCCCTGAGGCCAGGGGACTGGTTAGCTTCCCTGGACCTCAAGGATGCCTATTTTCATGTTCTGATCAGGCCTTCTCACCGAAAGTACCTCAGGTTCAAACTACCCTCAGGCCACTACCAGTTCAGGGCAATGCCCTTCGGCCTTACCTCTGCGCCAAGGGTATTCACGAAATGTCTAGCTGTGGTAGTGGCTCATTTAAGAAGGCAAGGGATTGCTGTGTTTCCCTACCTGGACGACTGGCTCATAGTGGGTCAGTCCCCAGATCAGGTAAAATCCCACTTGCAAGTCACCCAGCAGCTTCTCACTTCCCTGGGATTCCTGCTGAATTTACCAAAGTCAGTTCTCGAACCAGTTCAGGTACTAACTTTCATAGGTGCAGAATTGAACACAAAGTTAGCCAGGGCACTTCTCCCCTCGGAAAGGGTAGACAGACTCATTGCCCTGGCATCCTCCTTTCCCTCTCGGGTCTCTCGACCAGCAAGGCATTTTCTGCAACTCCTAGGGCACATGGCTGCTTCCACAGCTGTAGTGCAAGGAGCAAGATTCCAGATGAGGGACATTCAGTTCCATTTGAGGGCCTATTGGTCTCAAAGGAGGGACCACCTTTCCAAATTGGTTCCAGTGACCCAAACCCTGATCCTGGCCTTACACTGGTGGCAGGATCAAAGCAATCTAAAACAAGGGGTTCCTTTCATTCCCGTTTCCCACTCCCTCACCCTCACCACGGATGCTTCCCTGTTAGGGTGGGGAGCTCACTTGGGCGACCTGTCCACTCAGGGAGTGTGGTCTCCCCAGGAATCTCTGCTCCACATCAGTCTTTTGGAACTCAGAGCTGTCCTTTTAGCTCTTCAGGCGTTTTCAGCTTCTGTCCAGAACAAAGTAGTTCAAGTCAGGACAGACAACACCACAACAATGTGGTACATCAACAAGCAAGGGGGCACTCGGTCATCAGCCTTGTGCACCGAAGCAATGAAGTTGTGGTCTCTGGCTTACTCCCTGAACACCTCCCTGATAGCAGTTCACCTTCCAGGGAAGGACAATGTCCTGGCGGATGCCCTCAGCAGGATTTCTCAGGACCATCACGAATGGGCTCTGAATCCTCAGGTGCTGGGGTCAGTCTTTGCCAGATGGGGCACCCCTCAGATATATCTTTTCGCAGCCCCAGACAACCACCAACTTCCTCTGTTTTGTTGCAGGCCTCCAGTGCTGGGATCAGTCCCCTGGGCGCCTTTCAGTTGGATTGGAAAGGGAAGTTCCTGTATGCCTTTCCCCCCTTTCCCCTTCTTTTCAGGGTACTAGTAAAAATCAGATCTCAGCCCTGCAAGGTGATTCTGATTGCTCCAGATTGGGCCAGACAGCCCTGGTACCCACTGCTTCTGTCCTTGACAGTCCACCTGCCCTGAGCTTGCCCAGAGTCCACGACTTACTGGCCTGTGCACAGGGAGAGTGGTATCCGGACCTCAAATCCCTCCATCTCATGGCATGGCTCTTGAGGGTTGAATTTGCTGACTTACACCTTTCTCAAGGTGTTTTGATTATTTTAAAGGCTTCAAGGAAGCCTTCCACTAGGGCCACTTACAATTCTAAGTGGAAAAGGTTTTCCATCTGGTGCTCTGAGAAGCAGATTATCCCAGAATCTGCTGATCTGCCCATTTTACTGGACTGTTTGGTCCATTTAAATTCCTTAGGCCTTAGGCCAGCTACCTTAAAGGTTCATCTGGCAGCTGTCACTGCTTTTCTGTCAGCAGGGATGCCTGCTTCCTTTTCTTCTCACCCTGTGCTTTCCAAGTTTTTAAGGGTTACTTCACACCACCCTCCTTTTAGAGAACCAGCTCCGCTTGGGACCTGAATGTTTGCATTGCTCAGTTAATGCAACCCCCTTTGAGCCTCTGTCCTCAGCAGAGCTCAAGTTTCTCTGACTTGGAAAACTGTTTTCCTAGTGGCTATCACTTCTGCCAGACGCATAAGTGAACTACAGGCCCTGTCAGTGGAAGAAGATTTTATCTCTTTCCACAGAGATAAGGTAGTCCTCAGGACTAACAGAAAGTTTTGCCTAAAATGGTTTCAGATTTCCACCTGAACCAATCCATCTCTCTTCAGTATTTTCACTGAGCATTCTTCCTCAGGTGAGAGGAGTCTGCACAGCTTGGACGTCAAAAGAGCCTTAAGCTACTATTTGGAGCACCACCAAGGGTCACAGGTTCGAATCCTCAACTCTTCCTTACCTATGGTGAGGTTGGCAAGGAAACCTGCCACTAAGAGGACAGTTGCAAGGTGGATTGTCTCTTGTATCCAATTTTGTTATCAAAAACTAGGTAGAACCCCCTCAGGACTGAGGCTCACTCCTGAGGTACAGCTGCATCTCTAGCGGCTGCTAGAGATATTCCCATTCTGGAAATCTGTCAAGCTGCTACTTGAAAACAGTTCACACTTTACCAAGCATTATTCCCTGGATATTCAGTCCAGGAGAGATGCTCGTTTTGGCACAGCTGTGCTTCAGAGCCTATTTCCTAAGTAGGTTCTGACCCTCCTCCATGGAGGTACTGCTGTGTAATCTGCATTTAGTCATAATATAGCAAGACTTCATGGTGTTTGAAGAAAAAATTACTCACCTTAGTAATTGCTTTTCTTCTCATGGAGTCTTGCTATATTATGACCACCCTCCCTCCTGCCCCTCTCAGAACTTCTGCTTGGGTAGGGGTGGCAAATTAGTGCAAGCACTGTGTCATGCCATTTAGTTCTTCCTTCACCCCTTTATTTAGGGTTAGGGAATTAGGTATTTCTGTTTTAAGTAATATGTTGGCCCCCTTCCTGGACTTGACTCTTGGGGGAAGGGGGGTCTAATAGTGCTTGTTAGGGAGAAACTAATAATACTGTTATTCATTGTTATTATTATTATTGCTGTTTATATTGTTGTTTATATTGTTGTTATTTCTACTAGTAGGTAGCCACTTGGCTAGTGTAGAGCTTTCCACACAGACTTGTTGCTTAGTGTTAGCTTCGTAAAGATGTGACAGTTTCATTTGAAACTGGCCAGATAGAGCTTTGGTATAGCACCCTCGCGCTGTGGAACTCCAGACTCTCTGGAGTTAACTCTTTCCTCTCCGGGGCAGTTCAGCTGCAGTGGCTGACTGCATTTAGTCGTAATATAGCAAGACTCCATGAGAAGAAAAGCAATTACTAAGGTGAGTAATTTTTTCTTCTGGATGGTAACTTTGCCAGGCCTAATGCCCCTTCCCAAAACCGGGGACTGGCTCTGTTCACTGGACATGCAGGATGCTTACGTGCATATCTCAATCTTTCCTCCTCACTGGAAGTTTCTCTGTTTTGTCTTTCAGGGCGAGCATTATCAGTTCAAAGTGCTGCCTTTTGGCTTGTTTGTGCCGCGGGTCTTTACCAGGTGCTTAGCAGCGGTTGCAGCAGCTCTCAGAAGGGAGCAGAGGGACTGTATGTCTTCCCTTATCTGGACAATTGGCTCCTGAAGGCCCTGTGCAAGGAACAGCTTCTGCTAACTCTAGAGCAAACTCCAGCTTTTTCACTCTCTGGACATCATTGTCAGTCTGCCCAAATCGGTTTGAACACCATCCCAAATATTGCAGTATATAGTGGTGGTTCTGGACTCTGCGCAGGGGCATTCCTTACTGCCCCAAAACAGGGCAGAGTGCCTCATAGCTCAAGCTCAGGAAGTTGCCCAGAGTCGGTGCATTCCTGCCAAGGTATACTCCAGATTGCTGGGCCTAATGGCAGCTGCCATACCCACTGTTCCACTGGCCAGACTCCATTTGTATATCTTCCAGTGGACTCTCCGGGTACAGTGGGACCAGCGCATGGACGAGTTAGACCAACCAGTCCTGGTCTCTTCCCCAGTACACAAGGTACTGCAGTGGTGGATGGATTCATGAATCTGCCTCAAGGCGAACCATTCCAGATGATCTCCCCACATCAGATCCTAACCACAGATGCCTCCGGTCTGGGCTGGGGAGCACACCTGGGTCCCTTCCAAACCCAGGGCCCCTGGTCTCAGTGGGAAGCCTCCCTGCACATTAGTGTCCTGGAGATGAGAGCAGTGCTCTACGCCATGCAGGCTTTTCAGGACACCTCGCACCAGGTCAACTGCTGGTGCAATCGGACAATTTAAGTGTAGTATACTACATCGGCAAGCAAGAGAGGGGGTCATTGGTACCCCCTTTGCAGGTAGGCCATGAGAATGTGGTACTAGGCGTTGGATCATGGTCTGACACTCTGCAGTCCACGTGCCAGGCATGTTAAACACTCTGGTGGACCATCTCAGCAGGACTTGGTCCAGCACGCAGAAATGGGAGCGTCTCTCATTCATCGCGGAAGACTTATTCGACAGATGGGCTTGTTCAGAGTTGGACATTTTTGTGTCCCCCCCCCCCCAAAAAAAAAAACCACAAAACTGCCCAATTTCTGCTCGCTAGATCCAGGGCCTGGAGTTTTCTGGCGAGACATGTCCCCCTCTTGAAGTGGGGAGGTTTCTTAATGCATTCCCTCAGTTTCCTCTGATCCAGAGGGTGCTACTCAAGTTGCAGATGGAAAGAGCCAGCATGATCCTGGTAGTTCCATTTTGGTATCTACAGATTTGGTTCCCTCTGCTTCAGCAGATGGCGGAGGAACCTCTGGTCCCTCTTCGCCGGAATCTGCTGACCCAGGCTCAGGGGACCCTGGTCCATCCCAACCCCGAGATCCCTCCATCTGCATGCCTGGCTCCTGAGGACAAAGCCATCGCCAGGTTTGGGGTCTCTCTAACAGGGTGGTGGATATCCTAGTGTCTGTCTGGAAGCCTTCCACTTGAACCACATATGCCATGAAGTAGAAGTAGCTTGCCATCTGGGCTGTCAAACATAGCTTAGACCCTTTCACCTGCTCAGTGAACCATATCCTGGACTACCTGATCTCGCTCTCCGACTCTGGTCTCCAGTACTCTTCCCTCAAGGTCCACTTTTTCGCTATTTCTTTATTTCACGAGCCCGTAGGTGACCGTCGCACGATTGCTCAGCTGGATGTCTCCCGTACCTTTCTAAGGGGCATCTCGCATCTTAAACCCACAGTCCATTCTCCAGTCCTGGCTTGGGACTTAAATTTTGTTTTGGAAAAACTGACAGTCTCCTTTTGAGCCAATCACGACTTGCGATTTACGCTTTCTGTCTTGGAAAGCGTTGTTTTGAGTTGCAATTATTTCTGCTCAAAGAATTTCAGAGCTTCGGGTCCTCTGGTGCGAGGAGCCTTATTTGATTCTTCACAAAGATACGGTGTCTTTGCACACACATCCTAAGTTTCTCCCTAAGGTGGTTTCAGAGTGTACACTCAGTGTCTCTCCACCTTCCTGTTTATTTTCCTTAACGTGCCAATCGAGGGGAAGCACTACTCCATACATTAGATGCGTGCAGAACTTTGAAGTACTACCTGCTTAGGACCTAGGAGTTCAGAAAGTCAAAGCAGTTGTTTGTTTCCTTCGCCCTGGGTAGTGAGGATGTTTCAGTTTCTAAGCAGTGTTTATCAAAATGGTTGTCTAATTGCATTGTATTCTGTTACAAGTACGGCAAAGAATTGCCTGGTGCTCTCAAGGCTCATTCCACCAGAAGAATGGCTACCTCAGTGGCTTATTTCCGAGGGGTCTCCGTCAGTAACATTTGTGTGGCTGCCACCTGGAGTACAGTCCATACTTTACCAAGCAGTGCAGTCTAAACATTGCCTTGAGAGTCCATGCAGGTTTTGGTAGGGCTGTGTTACAGGGACTCCGGTTTCAAGTTTATGGAGAGCCCTCCTCCCAGACTGTTATGCACTTGTAACTGCTTGGGACTTGTTCCTACGGTGTTACCTGATGACTGAGATACCACCAGAGAAGATAGAACAGTTACGCAAGAACTTACCGTAACAGTAGATCTTCAGGGGGATCTCAGTCATCAGGTATGTTTTCCCTCCCACCATCCCCCTTCTTGGGACTCCTGTCTCGGAACTGGCGGTCTGTTGTTTCCTGCCTTTCATTTAGGTGTGGGCACCTCTCTCTCGCTCTTTTTTTTTTGTCGTTCCCCTATGGCAAGAGCCTAGCTTCCTTAGTCTCCAGGGGAAAGAACTAAGGAGGGAGCGGGGCCACTCTCGCCTTTATAAGGTTGGTGACGACAGTGTGGGCGTCCTGTTGTCCTGCTGAAAATCTTCCTTGTGGATTCCCCTTCGACAGCAAAGGTTTCTACGGTGTTACCTGATTACTGAGATCCCCTCGAAGATCTACTGTTAGTTAAGTTCTTGCGTAACTGTTCTATCATAGAAAGGGGTCACACTCTTGAATTCATAAAGATGCCCCCAGAGACTCCTCCAGTACCCTCCACCTACCCCCTGGCCCATCTGTCCATTCTCCAGAAGGAGGTGCAGTCCCTTCTGCACAAATAAGGCCATTGAGCCAGTGCCCAGGTGCCAAAGGAACAGGGGATTTTATTCCAGGTTCCGCCCAGTCCCCAAATGAACCGGAGATCCGAGGGCCATATTAGATCTCAAGGACCTCAATCTGCATGTCCAGTGCAGAAAATTCTGAATGGTAACCCTGCCAGGCCTGATGCTTCTTCTCAAGCAGGGCGACTGGCTGTGCTCCCTCGACATGCAGGATGCTTACCTGCATATCTCGGTGTTTCCACCTCACAGGAGATTCCTCTGATTTTCTGTTTCAGGGCGAGCACTACCAATTCAAAGTATTGGCCTTTGGTTATCCTCTGCGCCGTGGGGTCTTTACCAAGTGCTTAGCAGTAGCTGCAGCTCTCGGAAGGGAGGGACTGTATGTTTTTCCCTATTTGGACGATTGGCTCCTAAAGGGCCCGTCCAGAGAACAGCTTCTTCAGACTTTGGAGAGAACTCTTTGGCTGTTTCTCTTCCTGGGCATCGCTGTCAGCTTGCCCAAGTTGTTCCTGACCTCATCCCAAAGACTGCAATATATAGGGGCGGTTCTGGACTCTGCGCAGGGAAAAGGCCTTCCTGCCTCAGAACATACCAGAGTGCCTTATTGTCCAGGCTCAAGAGGTCACCCAGAGCCATTATATCCCTGCAAGGGTATATTTGAAGCTGTTGGGGTTGATGGCTGCAGCCATTCCAACGGTTCCATTGGCCAGGCTACACACGTGCACATCCTCCAGTGGATGGTCAGGGTGCAGTGGGACCAACGAATGGACAAATTAGATCAGTTTGTGTTGGTCTTCTCCCCAGTCCTCAAGGTGCTCCAATGGTGGATGGACCCACAGAACTCTGTTGCTAGAGGTTCTTTTCCAGATCTCCTCTCCCCAGCAAATCCTTGCCACAGATGCGTCTGGCTCAGGTTGGGGGTGCATCTGGGTCCCTTTCAGGGGCAAGGGGCATGGTTCCAAATTGAACTATCCCTGTACATGTGGAGATGCGGGTGGTCCTGTACGCCATTCAGGCCTTTTAGAGACATCTCCTTCTGGGTCAGCTGTTGATCCAGTCCGACAACCTCAGTGTTGTATGCTAAATCAACGGAGGGGGGAACGCATTCGTATCCCTGTGCAGGGAGGCCATGAGAGTGTTGAACAGGGCACTAGACCACAGTCTGATTCTTACGGCAGTTCATGTCCCAGGCATCCTAAACACCCTAGTGGACAGCCTCAGCCGGACACAGTCCAGTGTGCTCGAATGGGAACTTCTTTCATCTGTCGCAGAAGATCTGTTTGCCAGATGGGGTACTCCAGAGTTGGGCCTTTTTTGCATCCCCTCTCAACACAAAACTGACCAGTTCTAGGGACATGGATATGTTGTTCATCCACACTGTTTGGCAGGTTCCTTGCCGCTTTAAATCTTGCTGGAAGGTCTTCAAGCTGGCTCCTCCCACCCACTCGGGTGGTAAAACTCTCGGCTCCGCCCCATGACGCCAGATCTTCCTTACTGCTTGGAAGCTCAGGTTCCTTCCTTAACGCTCTCGTGATAGACTAGATCCTAATTCTTGGGTTCATCCGAACTCGTTTTAAATTTTCAAGACTTGATCTTCCTTTTCCCTCGCTGGCTCGGTGGACAAATCGACTCCGGTTTTCAGCGTTGCCTTGTGGGCAGATGATGTCAGGGCGGATCCGCACTCACGTGCGCCTACTGCCTCGGCCTGGAAACACGATCCAGGACGCCTGAGAGTCTTGCTGTTGGTTCTCGGCCAGCGTCTTGGAGGACCGCTGTCGGTTGAAGCTTGGCGCCCGAGCGCTACCCACCGGTAAAGTCGAAAGAGGCCCGTTGGTGGTTACCGTGGCGGCTGGCTCAGCTGAGCAGCTCGAGCAGATGATCGCCCTCGAGGAGGAGGCGGCCCAGGCTGCATCTTCCTCCTCCTCGGTCGCGGCATTTATCCCGCTCTCTTTGGGTACCTCGTATTCTGCTTCGTTCAGAGAGCTTTGCCATTCCCTTTCCATGAAGGGAGAGGGGCCATCGGGGCATTCCTCTCGGTCCAAAAAGAAGGATCCCAACGGTAAGTCCCATCGTCGGCGTTCGTGGGAGCGGGAGAGGTCCCCTTCCCCGGACAGCCAACTGTCTACTTTGGTCGAGGTTGCGTTTAAGGCTGCTGGCTTCACGGCGTCCCCGTCAGGTCAGCCGGCCAAGACAGCCGTCGACGCGGTCGGGATTTTTCTCGACCCATCGACCGGTTTGTCGACTAGTGAAGCAGACAACCCTTCTTCGCCGGTTCCCCTGGTGGAAACCGGGGATTTGCCTGCACCATCGGTGCAGCAGGCCCCGGTTAAGACGTCCGAGCCGAGGGAGGTGCGGGTGTCCCCTGCTCCCTCCCAGGCCCGCCCTCGGACACACCAAGGATCTCGGTCTCGGACCTCTTCTCGGTCCAGCCGATCCCGCCATCGGCGGTCTCGGCACTGAGGTAAGCGGTGACGCCGCTCCTCCTCGGATGAGGAGAGGCTTTGGCGCAAATTGTGTTCACGCTGCGAGGAGCTGATGTGGCAGCAGTTACTTTTGTCCGGGACTAAGTCGACACCGACGCCTTCCCCGGCCATCAAGTGGCTGTCACCCGAACGGCCGAAACAGCCTCTCGCTGCAGTCGAGATGCCCAAGCCTGGGCCGGTTGTTCGGCTGAAACCTGCTGCCCCACCAGTTGTGGTGGAACCTCCACCTCCACAACTGAAATCGGGGGCACCGACCAAGGACTCTCGGTCGGCCCAAGGCCTGCCCCACAGGTTGTCGGTCACCCTCACTCCCGACCGTCCTCGGCAGGTGGAGGGTGGCTCAGGCCCTAGGCAGATCTTTGCGGACTCATCGAAGTCCGATGTTGATTCCTCCCTGTTCTCCAGGCAGGTTGACCTGGAGTCCTCCAGGGGCCATTCACTGGACGAAAGCCCATCGTCCTTTATGGGTCTGCTTCGGCTCATCTCGGAGTCCACCGGGATGCAGCTCGAGCCCGTTTCCAAATGGGCCAAGTATCCCCTGACGGAGATACTGGACCGAGGGGATTCACCCACGGAGGCCTTTCCTGTGGCTGAGGCCATTGTCGGCCCAGCCTTGGAGCTTTGGCAGCGGCCTGCTTCCTGTCCTGCGCCCTCGGCCAGGATGGCCAGGAAGTATGCGGTCCCTACCGGCTCTTTGCCCGGGTTTTCGGAACACCCCTCTGCTGAGGGGTTGGTCACCGACAGCGTTTTCCGGCGTTCTGGGAACGCTAGGGACGTGGACAAGCCCCGAAAGGTCAAAAAGCTGGACTCGCTGGGCATAAGGTGTCGCTGCGTCCTCCCTTGGTCTCCGCCAGGCCAGCTCAGCCATGCTGATGGCACACTTCTCCCACGCCTCATGGGCTCCCTGGATGAGGTGATCCCTCATCTCCCGGCCGACCTCAGACCACGGTCCGGGACCAGGGTAGGGCGGTGGCGAAGCAGCAGCTCCAAACAGCTCTGGACATAGGGGACTCCTGTGCCAGATCGGTTGCGGCTGCAGTGGCCATGCGTCGCAGAGCATGGCTGAGGATATCCACCTTTATGGCGGATACCCAGCACAAGTTGGCGGATGTCCCCTTCTTGGGGACCGACCTCTTCGGCCCTGGAGTGGAAGGTCACCTCCAGGGAATCGAAAAGTCCAGTGCCACCCTGGACTCTGTCACCTCCGCCCAGAAGGAAAAAGGCCGCCGTCAGCAGCAGCACAAGCCCTTTAAGTCCTTCTGCGCCTGCGTACGTCGACAAAGCATCAGCATCAGGGCCAGCAGGCTTCACGCTTGACATCCCAAACCCAAGCCAGCGGCTTCCTCCAACTGGAAGCAGGAGGTGAAGGCCCAGGAGGTCTCTGGCCGGTCCCTCCTCAAGCCTGCCCAGTGACGGGTTGAGGGGTGTCGCCCCAGCCTCGTCACTCCCCCCTGGGTTCCCCCCGTGGGGGGACTGCTCCACCACTTCCTTTCCGCCTGGTCCGCTATCACCACGGACCGCTGGGTGTTGGAGGTGGTAGGAAAGGGCCTGCCTCTGGAGTTCGAGCAGACCCCACCCTTTCAAGCCGTCACCCCTGGGCTACGGGGTCCGCAGCCTCGCTGTCGGCCCGCCGAGCCGATATTGCCCTGCTCCTCGAAAAAGAGGTGATCAGGAAGGTGGCGGATCCTTCTCCGGACCCGGGGTTTGTGTCCAGGTATTTCCTGGTCCCAAAACTGACAGGGGGCTGCGCCCCATTCTCGACCTGCACGACCTGAACAGGTTCCTAAGGTCTCAGATCTTCAGGATGGTCACTCTGGCTCAGATAATCCCATCCTTGGAACGAGGCATGTGGTTCTGTTCCCTGGACCTCCAGGACGCATTCTTTCACGTCCCAATATGTCCGTCTCATCAGAGATTCCTCCTCTTCAGGGCGGAGGGATCCCTTTACGAGTTCCGGGCCATTCCCTTCGGCCTCTCCCTGGCTCCCAGGGTCTTCACCAAATGCATGGCAGTGATGACAGCATTCCTGCGGCGCCGAAGGGTCCGGGTGTACCCCTGCCTGGACGACTGGCTGATTGCAGCCCCCTCCAGAGCAGAGGTGGAGCGGTCCAGAGATCTGGCCCTCCAGGTTTGCTCTCAGACTGACCTCCTCATCAACGAGGCCAAGTCGGAACTCGTGCCAAAGCAGGTGATACTTTTCATCGGGGCAGAGCTCGACTCTCTTCGAGCCAGAGCACGGCTCCCGGCGGACAGGGTCGAGGTTCTTTCCTCCTTTGCCCAATCGCGCCCTGCCCGGGACTTCCTGCACCTCCTGGGCCTCATGGCGGCCTGCACCAGCGTGGTCCGTTGGGCCCGCTGGTACATGCATCCCCTTCAGTGGGGACTGGCCAGCCAGTGGTCACAGCGCTTCAATCCGTTGGATCAGCTAGTGACAGTGACCCAGGGGATGTGGAACGCTCTCCAGTGGTGGACCGTTCCAGCACATCTGCAGGAGGGCATCCCATTTGTCCGCCCCGAGCCGACAGTCTCTCTATCGACCGGTGCCTCTCTGATGGGTTGAGATGCCCATCTGGGGGAGCACAGAGTGCATGGCCTCTGGTCCCCTCGGGAGTCCCGATGCCACATCAACCTGCTGGAGCTTCGAGTGGTTCGTCTAGCCCTCACCGCCTTTGTTCCGTTTCTACGGGGTCAAGTGGTTCAGGTCCAGACGGACAATAACACGACCATGTACTATCTAAACCGCCAGGGCGGGACGCGCTCCATGCCTCTGTGCAGGGAAGCTCTCTGCATTTGGTCACTCGTGCGCAGCCTGGAGGTGGATCTCCTTGCCATTCACGTGGCAGGAGCCTCCAACACCCTGGCCGATGCCCTAAGCCGGATAGGGGCTGCGTCACATGAGTGGTCTCTCCTGCCGGAGGTAGTACAAGATCTCTTCTCCCACTGGAGCACGCCTCAGGCGGACCTGTTTGCCTCCAGGGAGAATGCGAAGCTGAGACTGTTTCATGCCCGCCCCCCTCAGCAGGGCTCACTGCAGGGGGATGCCTTCTCGAGGCCATGGACCCCGGGCCTCTTCTACGCCTTTCCCCCATTTCCCTTGATCCACAGGGTGCTTCTCAAGGCGAGGAGGGACAAGGCGCAGGTGATTCTGGTAGCCCCAGACTGGCCCCGTCAGTTCTGGTATCCAGATCTCCTCAGTCTCAGCTCCAGGCTCCCAAGGCGGCTTCCAGCCGCCTGGACCTGATCTCAGTCAATCAGAGGAAGGTATTCCATCCGGACCTTCAATCCCTGCACCTGACGGCCTGGTTCCTGAGCGGCTAGAGTTCCAGGCCTTGGGTCTTTCTGACGAGGTCCTCAACATCGTTGAGGCGTCCCGTAAGGAGTCGACCAGAAAATGCTACGCCTTCAGATGGAAGAGATTTTCCAGTTGATGTCAGGGCAAGGGCCTGGACCCTTCCTCCTGTTCCTTGGCAAGCATTCTGGACTACCTGTGGTCCCTTTCTCAGCAAGGGCTTCGGTCGACGACCCTTAAGGTGCACCTGGCAGCCATCTCTGCTTACCGGGCGCGGGCCGGGAAGCAGTCGGTGGCGCAGGAGAAGGTGGTCGGGCGCTTTTTCAAAAGTCTTGATCACATATCCTCTCCGGTGCGAGAACCTCCACCTCCATGGGATCTACTGCTGGTATTGGCTAAGCTCATGGGCAGGCCATTCGAACCAATGCACAGGTGCAGTATCTCCCACCTGTCGTGGAAGACCGCCTTCTTGGTGGCTATCACGTCAGCCAGAAGGATGGGAGAGCTCCAGGTGCTTTCCATCGAGTCTTCTTATCTGGTCTTCCACAGGGACAAGGTTGTCCTGCGCCCCCACCCGAAATTCCTTCAGAAGGTGGTGTCTGAGTTTCACCTTAACCAGGTGTTGACTCTGCCGGTGTTCTACCCCAGTCACTCCTCGGAGGCCGAATATAGGCTCCATACTTTGGACCCTAGAAGAGCACTCGCTTATTATAAGGAGCGGATGGCTGAAGTTCGGGGAGAGGTTCGCCAGCTGTTTGTCACCTACGCTGAAGCCGCACCTGGCAGACCTGCAGCCAAGCAGGCGATAGGCAGGTAGGTCACCTCCTGCATAGATCTCTGCTATGGGTTGTGCGGCATGGAGCCTCCCAGAGGATAAGAGCTCATTCTACCCGCCATACCGCTGCATCGGTAGCTGCTTCCAGGGACGTCCCTATCCAGGAAATCTGCAGGGCTGCTACCTGGAAGTCAGCACATACCTTCATCACCCATTACCACATCGACCTTGAGTCACGCCGGGATGCTGGTTTTGGAGCCTTGGTTCTCAAGTCTTTATTCCCTAAGTAGGGGATGTGCGCCTTGCCTCCCTCCATCCAGAGAACTGCTAGGAGTCTGCCAGACAGTGTGGATGAACAACATATCCATGTCCCTAGAAATACAGATTACTCACCTGTAACAGGAGTTCTAGGAATGGTATTATTGTTCATCCTACACCTGACCTCCCGGCCGGCCTTCAACCTGGCTTCCAGCGGGCTAGATCTGGCGTCATGGGGCGGAGCCGAGAGTTTACCACCGGGTGGGTGGGAGGAGCCAACGAAGACCTTCCGGCAAGATTTAAAGCGGCAAGGAACCTGCCAGACAGTGTGGATGAACAACATATACCATTCCTAGAACTCCTGTTACAGGTGAGTAAATGAAAATTACATACCTACTGTAATTCTTGATCTTCTTGGACGAGTCTCCACCACTCATTCACACTATTGGGATCTGTGCCTGAGGCACTAGGACCCATCGGGAGCAAACTTTTTGCTGGAGGGTCGGCGCCAGAGATGGCGCCGCGAGGAATGGTGCCGCGAGCCCTAGCTCGTGCGGTAACGACTATCTCGGCGTCGACCCTCCAACCGCCTCAGTAACTTTTTTACCAAGGAGGTGCAGCGTAACTAACCTAGAAGGGTAGCCTAACCTAAAAACCGGACATAAGATAGTTCAGGCGACCCGTGTAAGAAGGGTCAACAAAGAAGTCTTCACGGCCTAAAGATTTGAGGGAGTGAAGACCAACAAGAAAGATGAGCTCGGGGGATGGAGGGTGGGCGTGTGAATGAGTGGTGGAGACTCGTCCAAAAGATCAAGAATTACGGTAGAGTCGTCATTTTCATATCTTCCTGGACATAAGTCTCCACCACTCATTCACACTATTGGGAGAGTACCGAGCTAATAATCCCGAGAGGCGGCAGGAGAGACCAAGAGCTCACGTTTCTAGGACAGAAGTCCGTTGAGAATAGCTCTGCCAAAGGAAGAATGTCGTCTGGCATGGACATCTAGTGCATAATGTTTAAAGTATGCACTGAGCTCCAGGTGCCCACATTGCAGATGTCTGCAATGGGCACGTTCTGATTTCCGCTAGGGATGCGCGACAGCTCTGGTAGAGTGGCGTAAACTCTACCCTCCAACTAACCTGCGCCATGGAATAGCAGTGACGAAGGCACGCCACTAGCCATGATGAGATACATCTGATAGCAACAGGTTGACCCAGCCGGGTCTCACTGAAGGAAACGAACAGTTGCTGAGCTTTGCGAAAATCCTTGGTTCTATCTAGATAGAAACGCAAGGCCCTCTTAACATCCAAAGAATGAAGAGAGCGTTCCCTTCATTTTGAAGTCCACAAAATAAGAGGAAGGACCAAAGGTTGGTTTAGATGAAATTCTGACACAACCGTGAGGAAGAAATTTAGGATGAGTACGAAGAACTACTTTGTCTTATGGAACACAGTATACGGAGGGTCTGTGACCAGGGCATGTATCTCAGAGACCCTGCGGGCTGAGGTAATGGCCACTAGGAAGGCAGTCTTCAGGTGAGAAATTTTAGCTCACAGGTAGCCAGAGGTTCGAAAGGTTTCCAGTGAGCATGTCTAGCTACAAGATTAATGTCCCAGGCTGCGACTGGACATCTTGTAGGAGGTCTGATATGCAGAATCTTTAAGAAATCTCTTAACCATAGGTAACTGAGCCAGAGTTAAGGAAATAGCTGACTCATGATATGCTGAAATGGCACTAAGATGAACTTTGACTGTAGAGTACTGCAGACCTGAATTTGAGAGGTCCAAAAGGTACTCAAAACCTTATCTGGTGGACAGGAAAAGGATTCAAAGAGGACTTGCACACCAGAGCGAAAAATGCTTCCACTTGGCTGTGTAAGTTTTCCGAGTGGCTGGCTTCCATGCAGCCAGAAGAATATCTGAAACGCTTCGAGAGACATTGAACCGGTTTACTTCGACCTCTTCAGGAGCCAAGCATGAAGGTGAAGTGATCTCAGGTTGGGATGGACCACCGGTCCCTGCGTCAAAAGGTTCATCTGGAGGGGAAGTGGTCTCGGAGGAACTGCCAACGTATTGTTGAGTAGTGGAAACCACAGCTGCCGAGGCCAAAAGGGAGCAATGAGAATCATTTTGTCCCCTGGGATTGAACTTGGGAGTACCCTCTGAATTAGAGGAAGAGGCGTGAGGCAAAAGAAAGCGTTTGTCCACGCAGCCTGAGCGCATCCTGACAGAAAATGCCAGGCCCTGGATTTCTGGAGCAGAAGAGGCAGTTTTGCGTTGCGTGGGGATGCAAAAAGGTCCAGGTCTGGAGTTCCCCACTCTTCGAATAGTGACTGAACTATGGTTGAGTCGAGAGACCACTCGTGAGGGTCTGTGTCTGTTCTGCTGAGACGGTCTGCCAGTTTGTTCTGAACACCTGGCAGGTAGACCGCTTGAATTAGAGCCTCGTGCTCCAAGCACCATTCCCATACCCTCATTGCTTCCCTGCATAAGGGGCAAGAGTGAGCACCGCCCTGCTTGTTGATGTAATACATCACTGCTTTGTTGTCCGTTTGAAGGAGAATGTTCTTGTGACACAGAATGTCCTTCAAAGCTCGGACCCATAAAGGAGCTCTCATTTCTAGGGCGTTTATGTGGAGCTGGGGACTCGACTTGAGTCCACGCCTTGAGTGTGGAGAGCCTGACAGTGAGCTCCCACCCCATTAGGGATGCGTCCGTGGTAATGGAGATCTGATGGTCCAGAGGAGCAAAGGGATACCCCTCCAGGAGATTGCTCTCTTGAGACCACCAGGTGAGAGACCTTCTTAAAGGTTCTGTCACCTTGATGAGATAGGACTGCGGGTGAGTGGTTGGGGACCACTGAGTACTGAGCATCCACTGGGTGGTTCTCATTTGCAGACGTGCTAGGGGTACAGTGAACACTGAGGATGCCATGAGGCCTAGCATCCATTGCATCGAGAGAGCTGTGACTGAGCTGTTTTCCCCGATGTGACGGGCCATCTGAAGGATATCGTTCCTCCTGTCTTCTGGAAGAAAAGCCTTCGCACAGGAGGTGTCCAGAAGAGTCCCTATAAAAAGGAGCCTCTGGGAGGGCTGCAGTTGCGATTTCTTGAGGTTGAGCAGAACTCCCATGGACGTAAGGAGGTGCAAGGCTGTCTCCACGGCGTCCAGAGTCCCTTGCCTGGAAGGGCTTGCTAGAAGCCAATCGTCCAGATAAGGAAACACCTGAATTCCAAGCTTTCTGTGATGCGCAGCGAGAACTGCTCAACATTTTGTAAAAACTTGCGGCGCCGAGGATAGCCCAAAGGGCAGGACTCTGAACTGATAATGCTGTCCCAGAGCCACAAACCTCAGGAATTTGTGGTGCCTCGGGTGAACAGGAATGTGCTGGTAAGCGTCCTGCATATCTAGGGAGGCTAACCAGTCGTGTTGATAGAGTAGAGGTAACAGGGTTCCCAGAGAAATCATTTTGAATTTCTCCTTGGGGAGAAATTTGTTTAGCTTTCTGAGATCTAGAATGGGGCGCGTTCCCCCGGACTTCTTTGGAACCAGAAAGTAATGGGAGTAGAACCCCGTGTTTCATTGGTGCAGTGGCACCACTTCTACTGCCCTGTTGTTCAGAAGGCCCTGAATCTCGGCGGCGAGAAGGTCTGACTGAAGGGTTGACAGCCTGGGCTGCGTTTGGAGGGCGATCCGGAGGGTCTCCACAAATTGAGTGAATACCCCTCGCGAATTATCCGAAGGACCCATTTGTCTGAGGTTATAGACTTCCACTGGTTGTAGAAGTGCATCAGACGACCTCCCACCGGAGAGGAAAAGTCCACCTCGGGCAGCTGAGATGGAGCTTGGGCCGGCAATTCATAAGGTAGCGCTGGGCACTTTGGGCCCTTGCGCTTTCTGTTGTGCCTTCTTTTGAGGTTGGGCAGGTTGGTTCTTATGGAAACTTCCTCTGCCTCTGCCTCGAAAGGACTGGCGATTATGAAACAGTCGTTTACTGGTATGCCCTCGAGAGGGGGCAGGAGGGGGCCGAGCCAACTTAATGGCTGACCAAGTCTTTTGTGTAGCTTCTAGAGCTTGCTCTACCTGAGGAACAAAAAGATATGCACCGTCAAAGGGCAAGGGCAATGCCATCACCTGCTGCTGCGCGTCATTCGTAAAGCCCGAAGTGCACAGCCAGGAATGACGCCGGGTGCAAATACCAGCAGCCGCAGAACGGGAAGCAGTGTCAGCAGCATCCATGGCTGCTTTAACCTGCTGGTTATTAGATTCAATACCTCTGGTAATGGTTTGAAGAAGCTCTGGCTTTGAATCAGACTCCGGTAGGGCTTCAACCATTTGTTTAATAGAATGCCACAGGATATACTCATACTGAGAAAAATAGCCTTGGTAACTGTCAATACGCATACTTAGAGTAGAAGCAGCAAAGACTCTTACCTAAGGTGTCTATCTTACGAGATTCTTTGTTAATAGGTCGAGCTGTAGTAATTTGAGGAAGAACGACCTTATCATTCTCTGCCAGGACTACAATAGGATCCGCAAAGGCTTGAGATGCCAAAATGGGACGATCCTTGGGGGCTAAATATTTCCTATCAATGGATTTAGCCACCGAAGGAGTGAGAGCAGGATTATTCCATACCATTTGAGACAGCGTCTCGAAGGAAGGCTGAATCGGAGGAGTCAAATCCGTAGGGATCTCCGAGGCATGAAGATATTGGAGTCTCAACAATTTCCCAGGATCGATGTCTGTAGTCTGGAGAGAAAGTGTGGAACTTAGATTTTTCAACAGAGACTTAAAGGATAGGTCCTCGACCACAGGCTCTGTAGCAGTAATAGATCCTGCTTCGTCCACTTCATCACCCAACTGAAGGTCTGGGTCAGGCTCAACGTCATCTCCTGACAGTCCAGGAGGGACTGTATGGACAGGAAAGGAATGAAATTCAGAAGAGGAGGAAGAAGGAAACGAGAAAAGAGGAGTCCCCGAGAGTCGCCGGCGCCGAGGAGGCGCTCGGCACCGAGAACGACGCCACGAGGCCACGCGGTGCCGAGAAACCGCATGGCGCTGAGAAGCAGAATGGCGCCGAGATGCCGCACGGCACAGAGGACGGCGCCGAGAAGCTGCATGGCGCCGACAGGCCACACGACGCCGAGAGCGCCTAAAACACTCCTAGACTCCGAAAAACAGGTTTTGAAGGAAGAAGAGCAGGAGATAAGGGCATCAGTGTGGCCCCCTGCGCCGCAGCCCGTCGGGAGACACCTAAGCGAGGTGCTGCACCGAAGAAGGTGCCGAGCGACCAGGAAGGTCCAACCGCCCTACCTGGTCGCCCAGAGAGCCCGAAGGCCCACGAGCGACCGAGCCAGGTAGCCGAACCAACCTCCGAGCCCATTGCTCCATAAGAGCGGCCCACTGATGAAACTGCTCATCTGAAGACCTACCTGCGGGCGGGGTAGGGCTCCGATGTCGAAGCCGTCAGCTACCAGAAGCAGAGGTTGGTGACTCCGAAGGAGGAGACCGGCAACTAGCCCTGATAACCGAGCGTCTACGCGCAGACATATCAGAGGGCGACTTCGAGTGATGCCTTCTCCTTTCAGACCTGCGGGCAGAAGAAGAGCTCGAGGCCGAATGGTGCCGAGAGTGCGACCGTTTATTTTTATGCTTCCGGGGGGACCGCCCATCCCTCGGGCATTGGACTGACCATTGTCAGACCCTCCCTCCGGAGAAGGCGGCGGACCGGACCCAGCCCGACTGACTGAACAGCTTTCATACGAAGTCTCCCTACCGTCACCTGACCTGCTCATGGTCGACTCCGTCAAGGTAGGCTGAGACTTCTTTATGGCATTTATTTTAAAAATAAGAATAAATTTAAGCGATACTGTATCGAGATACTACAAAATAATAAAAACTGAAAACTAAGCTGCTAGTTTGAAGTTTGACTCCCGACAGGCGAGCGACGTCGTCACCGAAGTGCACTCGACAGCGGGGAAAAAATGGCGCCGACCCTCCAGCAAAAAGTTTGCTCCCGATGGGTCCTAGTGCCTCCGGCGCAGATCCCAATAGTGTGAATGAGTGGTGGAGACTTATGTCCAGGAAGATCCTGTATTTTCTGCTCGCTAGATCCAGGGCCAGGAGTTTTCTGGTGAGACGTGTTGTCCCTCTCCTGGAGCAAGAGGTTCCTTTACGCCTTCCTTCCATTTCCTCGAATTTGGAGGGTGTTAATCAAGCTGCAGGTGGAGGGGGTCATCATGATCCTGGTAGCACCATTCTGGCCGCAATAGATACGGTTTCCATTACTGCAACAGTTAACTGAGGAACCTCTGGTTGCTCTGCAGGAATTCGTTGACGCAGGCTTGGTTCCTTTGTCTGCATGCCTGGCACCTGAGGTCATAGCCATTGCTCAGTTTGAGGTATCCCAGCGGGTGAAGAGTGTCCTTGTGGCTGCTCTGATGCTCTCCACTCGAGCTACTTATGCCATGAAGTGGAAGAGGTTTGCCGTCTGGACTGCCAAGCATCATCTGGACCCTTTCACGTGTCCCATGAGCCAGGTCCTGGACTACCTGATATCACTGCCTGACTCAGGTCTCCAGTGCTCTTCCCTCAAGGTGCACCTTTCGGCTTCCTCAGCCTTTCATGAGCCTGTGGGTGACCACGCCGTGGCTCAGTTGGATGTCTTCTGTACCTTTCTTAGGGGCATCCTGCATCTGAAACTTCCAGTGTGTTCCCCTGTCCCGGCTTGGGATTAGAATTTTGTTGTGGAGTTGACCCTGTCTCCTTTTGAGCCAGCTGTGACTTGCGAGCTATGCTTTCTCCCCTGGAAAGCATTAACTCTTCAAAGGATTTCTGAGCTTCAGGCTGTCTGGTGCGAGGAGCCTTATTTGATTTTTCACAAAGACAGGGTGCCTGTGTATAAATCCTAAAATCTTACTTCGAGAGGACTCTTGCAGTAGGTAATTACATATAGGACTGATGCTGGCAGGCGGCAGGACCCCACGGAAACATTTCTAGCTAGCAGTCCCTGGCGAGGACCGCCCCCTCGTCAGGTGACGAGCCGTTGCTATAAAGAGGCGCCCGGTCCTGGGCCGCCTTCCAGTTCTTTCCGGCCGTTAGCTCGTGCAGCACCTCGTGGAAAAGGGCATGCTTCGTCAGCCATATCTTCGTTTTTTTACCGAAAAATCTTTATTTTTACGACGAACATCGGTACTAGCGTCGGTGTATGTCGTCCCCTACACCCTCCAAGCACAAGAATAAGTGCGATTTGTGCGGCTCCCAACTACTGCACAAGGACGGCCACTCCCTGTGCCTGTTCTGCCTAGGCCCCGATCACCCGGTCGAGAAGTGCCAGCACTGCCTCAGTTTCAACGCGGCTACCCGGAAATGGCGGCAGCAATTCCTGGAAGCCCATATTCTAAAGAAGAAAATGAGTTCTATGGAGAAGGAGCTCAAAAAACTAAGGCAGGTGTCCACTTCATCCGAAGGCCATTGGAGGAAGAAGAAGAAGAAGAAGAGGAGGAGACACTGGGACAAGGTCTCCTCCACCGCGTCTCCCTTGGGAGTCGTTGGGACGCAGGTAACATCCCCTCCGGGGGATCGCTCCTCGATGGCCACCTCGGAGGTTTGAGGGGGCTTCGGCCCGCCCTTCTGGCTCGCGCTCGGGCCTTGTGGGCGCCTCCGGGCAGTTGGAGGCCTCCGCCCCTGGTTCAGCCACAGGCTCGCGGCCTACCACTGTGGGCGACTCCGGTAAGTCAGGCGTCTGCTCCTCTGACGTCCGCCCGGAGAGGGACGCACGGCCTGTTCTCCCCCGGACCAGGCTGATCACGCTACTTGGCCTGCCTCCAGTGAGGGCTGTCGTGAGCCGGACTTCGGCTTCTCCACCGCCCGCCGAGAGCTCGCCGCTAAGCCTCAGGTTGGCTTGTCGAACGTCCGGCCGGTGAAGGAACCAATGATGGACCCCCCCCACGTCCGTCGTACCCGGTTCCCCGCAGCCTTCGCTGCCGTCTGGAGAACCAGAGTCTTCCCCAACCCGACCTTGGGGACTTTTCCCCTCCGTCCCCAGGCAAAGCTGGGGATCTTTTGCCTCAGTCAGTCCTTCCTCCACCTGGAGCGTCAGACCTGACGTCGGCTCCCTGGATGCCGGCCCCTCCGACGTTGGTACCTCCAGCGCCAGGGCCTCCTCCATCGGCCCTGACGTCGGCCTTACTGACTCCAGGAGACATTCCGCTTCCATCGGGCCCTCCCGGCTCTCCACTGTGGATCCGCCCGTGAGGCCTCCGGCCGGGCCGCCTGCTCCGGCAGCCCCAACCCCGGCTCCCAGGTATCCTCCGTCCTATTCGATGCCGGTGTACCCAGGACCGCAGTATCCAGCGCCACAGTACCTGATGCCAGGCTTCCGGCGCCACAGTACCAATGCCAGGCTGCCTGCAGCCGGGTTTTGGATACGCTCCATACGGTTATAACCCGTATCCTTATCCCCCGCCGCCTCCTCCTCCATCGCCCTCGCGGCTGCCAGTGGACCTGCAGGAGACTCTGGCCTCCTGGTGGGCTGAGGCCAAGGCTCAGCTCACCAGAGTTCGAGAGCCGCCTTCCGGCGACGGTGCCATCCCAGGTTTCTGTACGCCCGAGGCGGCACACTCCCTCACCATCTCCGGACTCCAGGGTTCTTCCGTCTGGATCCAGAGAAGGGCAGGACACGCTTCCCTGGGGACTTCCAAGGGGGTCCGTTCCTCCCCCGGGTCAGCAAAGGGAGTCTTTCTCTTTTTCATATTCCTCTTCACTCTGACTCCTCGGACTCTTCAGACGGCTGCTCCGAGGGAGATGACGAGCCTCGCTCTCCGTCGAAGCCCAGGCCAAGGACTCTTCGAAGTCTCCTCCAGAGGATCCTTCTTTTAAGGAGTTGCTTAGGAAAATCCAGGAGATTCATCTGTGGCACTCCCTGGAACCAGATCCTCAGCATCTGAAACTCGCTGAACATCTGGATCTGCCCGTGGCAGCTCCTACCTTGGTGCCACCCTGGATAGAGCCTCACGCTGACCTTGTTACCACAATATGGAAACAACATTCGGCCTTAGCCCCACTTCCTAGGAAGTCGAACCGGCTATATCAGGCTCCAGAGGGTGTTGATTTCCTAGATTGTCACCCTCGTGCCGACTCGGTCGTGATTAGCGCCGCTCACAGCCGGTCGCCAACCCTAAACATCTTAGCTCGTCACCTCCTGATAAGGAATCTCACCTTCTGGACCAGTATGGGAGAAAGATTTACGCTTCCTCCACACTGGGGATCAGGGCCCTGAACTGTGTCAGCCACATGGGGGACTACCAGAAGGTCATCCTGACTCAGGCGGAAGCCAAACTGGACTCCTTGCCTGACTCCCAAGTCAAGCAGGAGTTGGCTGATCTTGTCCGCTCTGCTCGTTCAGCCAGTTGGCACATGCTACGTACGACATACGATGCAGTGGACACTGCTGGGCGGAGCTCAGCTTTCCCTGTAGGCCTACGGCGTCATGCATGGCTCTGCGTGTCAGGTTTGGTCCCGGAGGTGCAATCTGCTATCTAAGAAGCACCCTGCCGTGGGTCGGTGCTTTTCGGGGGTGATGTCAAGGATATCATCACCGATTTGCAAGAAAAGGGGATGGCTCTGAAGTCAGTTGATTCCATGTACCGTCCCCATCAGCAGCAGCGCCGTCCCTTTCGCAGATGGAATCGGACAAAGGCGAAACCCCAGGAAAGGCAGACCACAAAACGCCGGGCCCCCGCAGCTGCCAAGCCCCCTCTGCCCAAAAAAAGCAGCAGCCATGCACGCCCCACACCACCTGGACTCTTTCCTCACCCACTGCCTCCGGACCCCCCCGGAGGAACCGGTAGGAGGGAGGTTTTCCCTCCACCTTCCGGGATGGGAGAGGATAACCACAGATTCTTGGGTGCTTCAGCTCATAGCAGAAGGGCACTCCATAGAGTTTCTTCAAAAACCACCCCCCCTCTGGAGTCGTCGTATTCACGGAAACATCTTCTCTTGATCCAGGAGGAAATCGTGGCTCTTCTGCTGAAGCAAGCGATAGAGCCTGTCCCCCTTCATCTACAAGGGAATGGTTACTATTCCCATTTCTTCCTGGTCCCAAAGAAGACAGGAGATCTCAGACCAATTTTGGACCTCAGTTCCCTGAATCTCTACGTAGAGTACAAAAGGTTCAGGATGCTCTCTTTGCAGAGCCTTCTGCCCCTCTTCGGGCCGGGTCAATGGCTTAGTGCTCTGGATATGCAGTATGCTTATCTGCACATTCCCATTCGCCCATCTCATCGCAGATACCTTCATTTTGCATTCCAGGGGGACCACTACCAGTTCAAGGCGCTCCCGTTTGGTCTATCCTCGGCCCCCCGACTATTTACCAAATGCCTGGCAGTGGTGGTGGCCCACCTGCATACCAAGGAATAGCAGGTTTTCCCGTACCTGGACGACTGGCTCCTGGCAGCCTCGTCCAGGGAGGAACTCCTGCGTTTCCTCTCCCTGACCAAGCAGATTTTTTGCCTGCCTGGGTATTACCATCACCCATCCCAAGTCTCATCTGGAACCATCCCAGAGGATACAGTTTATTGGGGCGATCCTCGACACGACCATGGGCAAGGCCTTCCTGCCTCCGGACAGGGTGGCCACCCTTCAGACCCAAATAAGTCTGTTGTCCCGACCGCCAGGATGGTCTCTGCGAGGTCAGTCCTTAAGCTTTCTGGGGCTCATAGGCTGCTGTCCCGACGGTACCTCGCGCTTGACTCCACATGAGAATCTCTCAGTGGAATCAGCTAGTGGGCGACCTAGATCACTCAGTTCTGATCTCCTCGCCGATGATGCGAGACTTGCAATGGTGGATGGTTCGAGAGAACCTGTTTCGGGGAGTTCCTTTCTTTCATCCTCCCCCCTCCCAGACTCTAATCACAGATGCCTCAGGTGAAGGTCGGGGAGCCCATCTAGGCCCTCATTGGACCCAGGGCTCCTGGTCCAAGCTGGAACAAGCACTCCACATCAGTGTGCTCGAGCTTCGGGCAGTGTTGTACGCTGTCCAAGCCCTTCACCAATACATCCTTCCAGGCCACCTAGCCGTCCAGACGGACAACATGTGCGTGGTGTGGTACATCAACAAACAGGGAGGGACTCGGTCCTACCCTCTTTGCAGGGAGGCAATGAGGGTTTGGGATTGGGCAACACAACACGACCTTCACCTCATGGCAATTCACGTTCCGGGAGTCGACAGCACCCTGGCCGACAAGCTAAGTCGCTCTTCTGCTCTGACTCACGAGTGGGAACTGGACCAAGGGGTCCTAGACAATATCTTCCAACTTTGGGGAACACCACAGGTCAACCTGTTCGCCTCCCCCCTAAACGCAAAACTTCCCATTTTCTCACTCGTTCCAGAGCGAGGCGCTTTTTGGAGCGACGCTCTGTCTCTAGACTGGAAGGACAGATTCGTCTATGCCTTTCCCCCAATTCCACTTATCCCACGAGTCTTGCAGAAACTAGCTTCAGGAGGACCAAGAATGATTCTGATCGCTACTACAAGAGCCCTCTCGAAGTAAGATAGTACAGTTACGTAAGAACTTACCGTAAAAGTAGATCTTGAGAGGCTCTTACAATGAAATAATACCTTCCATACACTCCATCCCCTAGGTTTTCAGCTCCTTTTCCACTGAGGAAATATCCGCTTCTCTCTCGTCCGGCCTCTTTTGGCCTGTGGCAGGAAAGAACTGGAAGGTGGGCGTCCGGGACCGCCCCTTTATACCGACGTCGGTCACCTGACGTGGGGGCAGTCCCTTGCCAGGGACTGCTAGCTAGAAGTTTTTCCGTGGGGTCTTGCTGCCTGCCGGCGTCAGTCCTATATGTAATTACCTACTGCAAGAGCCTCTCTCAAAGATCTACTGTTACGGTAAGTTCTTGCGTTAGTGTACTTTTCTCCCCAAGGTGGTGTCTGAGTTTACCCTGAATCAATCTGTCCACCTACCCATTTATTTCCGAGTGTGCCAATCCAGGGGAAGCACTGCTCCATACGTTAGATGTGTATAGAATTTTGAAGTATTACCTGCTCCGAACTAAGGAGTGCAGAAAGTAGAAGCAGCTTTTTGTTTTTCGCCACAGGTAGAGGGGGCATTCAGGTTTCTGAACAGCAGTTGGCACAGTGTATTGTGTTCTGCTACAACAAGCATGGTAAAGAGTTGCCGGGGCAGTGAAAGCCCATTCCTCAAGGGCCAGTCCAAGTAGGCAAGCACTCTAAAAACGTTCCCCGTTTTCAGACAAATTTTCCAGACACAGTTGTTTTCCAAATGCACACGTTTTTATTCTGTGCTGCTGAAAACTGCAAACTGCAGTTGAACAAGACAAATCCTCAGTATGTGGCTAACTTTGCCACACAACCCCTGGCGCCTCAACCTGTGGTTTTCCTCATCTGTTAATGTGACAGGTTAATCCCTTTTTATACAGACATGTTGTGCTATTTTGCCATCTAGTGGCCAATTCAGATCATTACATTTTAATGATTTTCACAATGTCCGTGCTCTTAGTGCGAGTCTAACCAGCGGCAGCAATGTTTATCATTCCCAAAGTAAAATAGAAAATAAAAAAATGCAATGTATAAAACAATGAAAAAGTGAAAATTAAATTATTGGGTACTCTTTTTGTACATTTATATACTTGCATGCTTATCAATATTTAATATATTAATATTTGAGGTTATGATTTCCGCAATTAACATTGTAAGTTATATTTCTAAATATACATAGAGTTGCTATTCTTGGTTATTTTTATCAGAAGAAATTTGTGAACGGGTAAAGCTTTTAGAGAAAGATTTTTGTGGTGCATATTATCTGGGTATGTGATCACCCGTATATAACTGTGTATTCAGGTTATCTAGGGGATCCACAGTTTCCAAAGCTTCTATTCCACAGGAAGATTAACTATAGGAAAGGGAAGATGGGTAGAGGCGTGAGATGAATACAAATACAGTCTAATTCCAGCTACTATCCATTTTTAAACATTTCATTTTCTCATAAAGGGTTTTAAGTCTTATTGTATATTGAGCCCTCTAGGTTGCAAACAGATCAAATGGAAAATCCAAAAACTTTCTGTTTGTAATAATCTGTTGGCCCTGTTTCCACCTCTTGGATTTCTTTTAACTCGATATAAAAATAACCAAGAATAGCAACTCTACATATATCTAGAAACATAAGATGTTAAGGATATCATAACCTTATAAATATTGATAAGAATATATTTATGTATTTGAAAAGTTTCACCAGGAAAGGCATACTGAGCTGCAGTTGCTTGTTTCCAGATGCATCCTGGGGGGAGGGGGATACCTCGGAGATGAGAAATGAAGATCCATAACATTACGTAGTGATATGCAAATAGAACAGTACATGTCATCAGTTAGTAACAGTTGAGAATATCCAGTTACACAAACAACGTGAAAAGCTTAATATATACCTTTATTTTACAGAGAACCAGATCATAAATTCACGCACATTGCTGAGCTATACATTTCCAAGACTGAAACTTACAGGAAAAGTGCTAGAACCCAGACAGTCAATTGGTAACCTATACAGTCTCTGGTGCAAGCTGGGCAGGGGGGGATCAGTGGGTGGAAAGGAACCAAAACCTTCACCCCTTCGGGATGTGTTAACCCTGGAAGGGGTAGCCAGAGAATTGGCATGAAGAATTAGTTAACGAAGATAGGCTGGGCATTGATTGAAGGGGAGAGTAGATCTAGGGGGGAGGGGTTCAGGTGCAGTTGCAAAAGGGAACTATGTGATGTTGGAGGAATCGGGAGCGAGAGGACTGTGCGGAGCGGATGACTAAGGGAAGGGAGTTCCAGATACTTGGGAAGTGATAAGTGAAGGCTACTTGCCCTGAAGTGGCAAGCGGGGGGCCCTGTGGGTGGAGTGGGGGGTGGAACAGAGATAAGGGGGTGCAGGTAAGGAGGCAGAGAGCTGAGCTAGTACTTCATAATTAGAGAAGCACTGTGGGCAAGACGTCTGGCACTGAGAGATGGGAAGGAGAGCAAGGTGTAAAGGTCTCAGTGGTGAGTACGAGGCGAACAGGCGAGAGCGAAGCGGCAGGAGGAGTTGAATAGAGTGTCCAGTCTGGCGAAGGTGGATTTGGGGGCTGAGTTGCACATTATGTCTCTGAAGTCAAAGATGGGGGAGAATCCTCTTTTGGACGATCTCTCTGCGGGCTTGTGGGGGAAGGCAGCTGCGGTGTTTGTACAGAGCACTGAGTTTGGGGAATAGCTTTTTGTGGATGGCATCCACATGCTCCCCAAAGTCAAGGTTCTTGTCAAGCCATAGCCGGAGGTATTTGAAAGAGGAGACATCTTCCAGTACGGAATCATCGAGGGTATGGATGGAGGGAGTGGCATCAAGCCTGGCGAGCCTTTGCCTAGTGCCAAAGGTCATAGAGACCGTCTTTTTGGCATTCAAGGAGAGTTGATTAGTGCGAAACCAGCACTGGACATTTCTGAAGTCCAGCTGAAGATTGGTCACCACCTCTGAGGGGGAAGTACCGGAGGTAAATTGAATGGTGTTATCTGCTTACACATGGATACTAACAGATGAGCAGGCAATGGGAAAACAGTATTGGACCAAGTACTGAGCTTTGGGGAATGCCAGTGTTGATTGGGGGGAGGGGAGAGGGAGTTGCCAACCCTGACAGAGTGAGACATGTCCATGAGATAGGACCGGAACCAGCAAGTGGTGGATTCGGAGAGGCCCGCCGCAGTCAGCTTGCTTAGGAGAAGGGAGTGGGGCAACAGTGTTGAAGGGTTTGGCCAGATCGACAAAGATGGTAGAGGTGATGTGTCCCTGATCCATGCCTGAGAGAATGGAATCTGTGAGCCGAATTAGGAAGGCGGTGGTGGAATGAGCCTTGCGGAATCCAGACTGGTAAGGGAGAGAGCTGTGCCAGTCGGATGCTCTTGAAGTTTAGCCAGGATTGGTAGCAGGGATATAGGTATGGAAGTTACTGGGGTTGGAGGGGTCACCACCCTTCAGGAGGGGGACAACAGTGGCGACCTTCCTGGTGTTGGGGATCGCAGCGAGCGAGAAGGATATGTTCAAGAGAGTTGCTAGAGGTAAAGCAGCTTTGGGTCTAGGCCATCAGGGATTTGCCCTTGTGAGGATTTGATAGATTCAAGAGAGTTGCTAGAGGTGAAACAGCTTTGGGTCTAGGCCATCAGGGCTTTGCTGTTGTGAGGAGGGGGAGACAGGTTGGAAGGAAAAGCATGAGGAATAATGGATACTAGCGGAAGAAATTGGTGAGGGGGTAGTGGGAGGTACGGAGGCAGTGAGGGAGGCGGGCGTAGGTAGTG
Source organism: Neoceratodus forsteri (assembly GCA_016271365.2). NCBI lineage: Eukaryota > Metazoa > Chordata > Ceratodontiformes > Ceratodontidae > Neoceratodus > Neoceratodus forsteri. The sequence continues at coordinate 1,053,649,965 of CM028130.1, read as the reverse complement.
AAAAAGCTGTTGAATTCAGCTGAGGGTGTGTGTGTGTGGCAGAGGCGGTGAGGTCACCTACTTTTAGGACAGGAGGGGAGGTTGGCAGGAGGACTAGAGCACGACAAACCTTCCAGAATTTGGCGGGCCTGTTAAGGTTTTCATGAAAGGAGGAGTTGAAATACTCAGCTTTGGCAAGGCGGATATCCTTGCTGCAAGTATTATGGAGGGAGCGATACTTAAGCAAATCCTTAAGAGCTCCAGAAGCTTTGTGAACCAACCATTCCTGGTCGTGAGCACGCCGACAGGCTAGCAGCTCGGCTGAGACTCAGGGGAGGCTAAGTGCCATGGACTCTTGTCTTCCTAATTGGGATATGCCGGTTCCAAGCACTCAAGAAATGAGAGCTGGAGTAGCTCAAGGCTGAGTCGACTGAGGAAGCAGTGGCAATGGATGACCAGTCAGTGCTGGTAAGTTCATTGTGAGGGGAGGACAGGTCGAGGGATCGGGAGGAGTGAAGGTTGAGAATAATTGAAGGGGTTTTGGTGTGGTGGATTTTCTGCACGCAGTATACCATATGGTGATCACTGATTGAGTCCGGTAGTATACCTGAGGAGACAACTCAGTGAGGGTTAGACGCCAGTACCCAGTCTATTAGGATGTGTTTGCCTGATTTTGAGGTTTAGTTGTGTAGGATCATTGATGAGTTGTTTTAGATTTAAGGAGGAGACTTGATTGCAGATTTTGGATTGGATGCTGGACTGCCAGTTAATGTTGAAGCCCTCTAGGGTGTAGAGTTCACCAGAGGAAGTGAGGGTGATGAGAGAGGAGAGGAGGTCAGTGATAGAGGGGACGAGACAGGGAGGCTGGGGCAGCAGTAGACTCCAGCCAAAAAGATAGGAAGTGAGCAGGGAGGGGATAGTTTTGTTAACAAAAGTTTGTAGGCAGAGGGGGGAGCAGTGAAGACAGATGGAGAATTGGATGGAAGTGGAGACATACATGGCTAGTCCTCCACCCCTAGTCAATATGTCTTGCCGGGCAAGGGAGTAGTCAGGGATGGAGATGGCAGTACCAGGCATTTTCGAGTTGAGTCAAGACTCAGTGAGGATTAGGACAGAGGGATTTAAGCTGGTCATAAGGCGCTGGAGAAAGTCAATCTTAGGGAGGAGGCTTCTGATATTAAGATGAACTTTACGTACTCCTTTAGGTAGATCGGAAAGGGGAAAGGGGGAGGGTCCAGGGTTGGATTCAGTGTCCCCTGCTGTAAGGAGCAGTAATACTATGAGCAGTTTGGTGGGGATGGATATCCGTCTCCTAGGTAGGGATGACAGGTGAGTAGACGAGGAGGTGGGCAGATTAGAGGTGTTACTGTAGGGAGATTTAGATGAACGGAGGGATGCTAGGTGAATTCCAGAAGGTGAGGGGAGGATGGATGCACCTGGGCGCCAAGGAGAAGGGGGGAGGCAAGAAGATGGGAGAGTAGGGGAGGAGGAAGGGGGGCAGAGGATGGAATTTGGAAGGACTGGAAGGGAGGAGGGAGGGAGGGATGTGGAGTGAACAGGATGGGGAGGTAGGCAAGAACAAAGAGGAGCATGGTGAAAGTGAATGGGAGAGCATGAGAGAGGGACACTGCGAGTGAACAGAGTAAAATGCACTGGAAGGGGGGAGGGTAGAATATTGGTTTATTGAAAAACTAGGGCAGAGGAGAGTAGAAACTGTGCTGCACAGTACAAGGTGCAAAAGAATGCACACTGTTAGTGCAGCTAGGGGTCTGAGAGGGAACAATAGGTTTACAGCTTTACAGGAGCAGCAAGTCAAAAGGGGGTCCCTAGTGGCCGGCTCCTATAACAAACCAGTGGGAAAGTGGGGTGATTGTTACTGAGGGAATGGAGGAATGAGCTGAGATTGTAGGTCAGCAAGTAGAACACAGGGAACAGGGTGAGGGAATGGAGTCCTGGGCTAAGACTGTAAGTCAGCAAGTAGAACACAGGGAATAGGGTGAGGGGAATGGAGGAATGGGCTGAGACTGTAGGTCAGCAAGTAGAACATAGGGAACAGGGTGAGGGAATGGAGGAATGGGCTGAGACTGTAGGTCAGTAAGTAGAACACAGGGAACAGGGTGAATAAAGTCCAGCAGGCTGGATGGCCCGGGGGGAGGGGGGTTGAACTGCTGACTCTGGATGGAACGATGCTAATGGTTGCAGGATAGATACCCAGGAAGGGAGTGAATAGTATGTGGGGAGAGATGGGGTAACAGTCTGCAGGCAAAAGAGGAGGGATAGGATTTAATGATCTATGTGGGGAGCAAGGGATGTGCTTAAAATGTTACCACCAGAAGGGGGATAACAGCAACCTCTAGTGGTGAATAAGTATTATCTGCAAGTGGGAACATAGGGTGTTCGAGTAGCATGGGGGTGTGACTGGAAATCTCCTGAGCCGTACCATCTCTGGTATTTATTTTATTTATTTATTGAAGTGTTTCACCAGGAGTGCATACTGAACAACAAGTTGCTCGCCTCACGGTGCGACCTGGGAGAAGGGGTTACATAGGGTTGTGAAGGATGATCAGTTACAATAGTATGTAGGTAGTAATAGTACAAACAATGCAGCATTGCAAGATTATGTAACAGTTGGAACACAAGGTATTGTACAATAAACAGTAGTGTAACATTGGCTAAATTACATGTCCAACATCATACAAAAGAACGTATAAATGTACAAAACAGTAATAATACAACTGAACCATTATAGTGCATGAGTGTGCCAGGAGCAGGCTTGAGGTAGTACGCAAGTGATGTTGGAGTAAAAAGGACTGGGTAGGTTGTGCACATGGGTGACCCAGAAGGGCAGGTGGAGAAGAGAGGGGGAGAGGCAAGAACTGAATATGAGGAGAAGGGGTAGCCATTTCCTGATTTCCCCTTCAGGATCTTGAGAACCCTGCTGGGGGGGGGGGGTTTAGGGTAAGAAGGCAGAAACTGGAGATAGATATTAAGGAGGGTTAAAGCAGGAACAGCTGAGGGAGAGGTAACTGTGTAGGGCAGAGGTAAGGGAGTAGTTGGAGGAGTGTCATATTTCTTTTTTTTTTTTTTTTTTCTTTGCGTTATTTAACTAGGTAAGACGCACTAAGCTGAAAGCTTTTTTACAGGCGCAACCTGGGAGCACAGGGAAGTTAAGTGACTTGCTCAGGGTCACACAGTATGCAAGTGGAAGCTGTGGGATTCTAACCCGGGGCTGGTCTGCTGGATATCACCAGATTTGCAGCAATGGGCGAAACCAGTCTGACCGATGAGGGTGGAGTGGCGAGGAACCTTCAAGGTGCGGATGTCTCTAGATATTAGAGTGTGGGTGGGGTGAGGTGGAATGGAGAGAGAGAAAGGATGAGAGAAAGGATGAGAGATAGGAGGGGAGCACTCCGACCCAGAATTTGGAGGTTAGTTTGGCACAGTGTGAGATGTTTGTGAGATAGTGGAAGGAAGGTTAGAGAGCGAGTCACAGTGGTGGGGAGCAGGAAGGGGAGTCGAGAGCAAAGTGGCAGAAGGAGTTAGTGTCCAACTTGGTCAGGGAAGATTTGGGAGCAGCACCTTAGACTACGTCACAGTGGTCATAGATGGAGAGTATCATCTTCTGGACAATTTCACACCTCGCAGTCAGTGGGCTACAACGAAGATTCCTGTACAGAGCACCAGGCTTGGGGCGCAGTTTCTTCAGGATAGCATCGATATGCACAGAGAAGTTGAGGTGCTGGTCCAGCCAAATCCCCAGATATCTAAATAAGTAGGTGTCCTCCAGGATGGTACCATCAAGGGTGTGGAAGGTGGGTAGGGCCGGGAGCCTAGAGAGTTTCTGCCTGGTGCCAAAGGTCATTGAAACTGTCTTCTTGGCGTTTCGAAAAAGCTGTTGAGAAGCAAACCAGAGCTGAATTTGGTTGAAGTCGTGCTGTAAGCTGGTTTTCACAGCAGCAGGGTTTTGGCCGGAACTGTATAAGACAGTATCGTTAGTGTACATGTGGATAGATGAGGGTGAGCAGGCTGTGGGAAGATCATTAAGGAAAATGGAGAAGAGTAAGGGACCAAGCACTGAGGGACACCAGTGTTGATGGGGAGTGGAGGGGAGATAGAATCAAGGATTCTCACCGATTGGGTCCTGCCATTGAGGTAGGATTTAAACCAGTTGGTGGCTGACAAGAGGGAATCAAGAAGCAGGGGATGGGAAACACTGTCGAAAGCTTTTGCTAGGTTGACAGAGATTGCTGAGGTGATCAGGCCATTGTCCATCCCTGAAAGGATGGAGTCAATAAGCCTGAGGAGGGAGGTGGTTGTTGAGTGGTTCTTCCAAAAACCAGATTAGGAGGAGGAATTGGAGAGGAAGGGTGATGGCTGAGGGAGAACTAAGGCCCTGTCTGTACTGCATTGAAAATCTGTAATGTTTTGAAACCATTACAGATTGAAAGGCCCTGTCTACACTACCCTTGAAATCCCCTCTAATGTTACAGAGGGTCCAAACCGTTACCATAACGGTTTTCGTTTACACTGGTAACGTTACAGAAAGCATTTTCGTAACCGATACAGAAACCTGTTGTGAGGTGGTTTCAACAACGGTTTCTGTAATGGTTTCAATATTCATAATTCTTCTGCAGTATACCTTTAAGGTCAGATCTGCCTAGAGATAGAATGCTATGCAATGATGGAATGATTGACATGACACTTTTCAAATGCTGCCACCTATCAACTGCTTACATTCTAGCCCTCAGATTTTGTGGACGCCTGCAAGACAGGGCCCAAAATTTAAAATGTATAACATTTTTCAACTTCAAAATTCCCAACCCTAACCTCCAACTGGAGGAAATATAAAAACTATCATATCAAACCCCACAAGCTCCTATGTCAGAATCACCTGAAAAGGAGAAAGCGCAAGAACAAGTTCTAATAAAAGTAGAATGTGGCATGCAAACACTAAGGTACAGCATGGAATACAGAGGCCACTGGTTCTTAAAACGGGGAGGCAGGATGGGAGAGTTATGAATATTGGCGTATTCCCTGGGAGAAATAAGGTTACTATGGTAAGTAACTGTTTCTTCTCACCCCAGGAATTCTCCAATATTCCCAACTCTTCTGCAGACTAAAAAGCAGTACCTTAGGAGGCGGGAAGAACCTATTTTGGAAACAAGCTCTGCAGGACAGCTGTACCAAACCTGGCATCAACCCTAGCCTGCCTATCCAAGCTGTAATGCTTGACAAATGTGTGTACTGTTCACCAGGTTGCTGCTTTACAGATATCCACCAAGGGTAACATCCCTTGCAGCTGTCAGTGTTGCAGCTGTACCCCTTGTGGAGTGGGCTCTAAGCCCTGATGGAGCTTCGTTGCCCACCTTTGAATAGCAAAATTGGATACACTGGACAATCCAATGAGAAATGGACCTTTTAGATGCTGGATTACCCTTTCCCATATCCCCATAAGTGAGGAAAAGTTGTGTTCTGCCCTGCCTATGGGGCTTAGTGGCTGTCATGTAGTAGCTCAAGGCTCTTTTGACATCCAGGCTGTGCAGCCTACGTTCACCAGAAAAGGAATGGTCAGTGAAGAACACTGGCAAAGTGATAGACTGGTTCAAATGGAAGTCTGAAACCACTTTGGGAAGGAATGTCCCATTTGTCTGAAGGATTACCTTATCCCTGTGGAAGGCAATGTAGTCCTTTTCAATGCATAAAGCCTGGCGCTCACTAATTATTCTGTCTGAAGTAATGGCCACTAGAAACACTGTTTTCCATGTGACATACTTCAAAGGTGCTGAAAACATAGGCTCAAAGAGAGGGGCCATGAGTTGAGCAATGCAGATATTAAGGTCCCAAGCTGGTTCTCTCACCGGTGGATACATATGTGAAAGGCCCTTGAAGAACCTTTTAAAAATGGTGTTTGATGCCAAAGAAACCGACTTGCCTGCAGAAGCATAGGCCGAGACTGAAGCCAAATGAAGCTTTAGCGTAGAAGGCTGCAAGCCTGAGGAATGTAATCAGACCAGGTAGTCCAGTAGCCCTCGACACTCCTGCCTGAGTTGGTACTATACTCCTACTAGAACAACAAATCAAAAACCTCTTCCACTTTGCAGCATAGGTTTTCTTGGTAGAGGATTTCCTGTATTCTCTTAAAACATCCATAACTGATTCAGAAAGATGTAAACCAGCATACTCTAGGTCCTCAAGAGCCAAGATTTGAGTCCGAATGAGCTGAGGTTCGGATACAAGAGCCTTCCCTGGTTGGAGGTCAGAAGATTGTGCCTCCTGGGAAGGTGTATTGGTTTGTCCACTGACATGGACAGTAACAGGGAGTACCATGGCTGTCTGGCCCAGTCTGGGGCTATCAGAATCATTGTTGCTGGCTGAGACCTGAATTTCAACAGCACCCTGTATACCAAGGGAAATGGAGGGAATGCATACAGCAATTTCCCTGACCAGTCCAGAATAAGAGCATCCAGAGGAACCATGCCCACTACTGGAGGCCTGCAACAGAACTGAGGTAAGTGATGACTCTGATTAGAGGCAAAGAGATCCATTTCTGGGGTGCCCCACCACCTGAATAAGGTTTGCACCACTTGCCTGTTCAGGGACCATTCATAATGGTCCTGGCTGATTTGACTCTGGGCATCTGCCAGAACATTGTCCTTGCCTGGCAGATGAATGGCCTGAAGTGAGGAGCCCAGTGAGTAAGCTAGGGTCCAGATTCTCATAGCCTCTGTGGAAAGGAGGCTTGACCTTGTTCCCCCCTTGCTTGTTTATGTAATACATGGTGGTAGTGTTGTCTGTTCTGACTTGCACTACCTTTCCCTGTATCAGTGGCTTGAAAGGTTGCATTGCCAGAAACACTGCCCTGAGCTCTAACAAGTTTATGTGTAAAAGAGTCTCTGCACTTGACCAAGTGCCCTGGGTAGTGTGCTCTGCTGGATGAGCCCCCGAGACCAGGAGGGATGCATCTGTTGTGAGAATCATCGAAGGAAGTTTTTTTTTTTGGAAAGGGACCCCTTCTCTGAGGTTGGCTTCCTCTTTCCACCATTGAAGAGCTTGGATAAATGTTTTTGTTACAGGAACGAGCTTTGACAAGGAATCCTTTCTTCAAACAACATGAAGTCTTGCTGTATTCTGACATATGCAGTTAGGTCCTGCCTTTCAACTGCCCCGGAGAACAAAGAGTTAAACTTTCCATGACCAGCATGGAATGTTCTCCACGAGCTCGGTTGAAGCCCCTGTCTGCTGTTGTTTAAACTGCAACCGTCAGATTCTTTACTCTGCCTCACTGAACAGTCGCTCCAGAGATTTCTCCTGCTGCTCGGTTCAAAAAGTCAGTTGAAGTGTCAGTTTTCGGTCAGTTTCTACCGAATTGCTGTTACCGCTTAGTCGGTTCAAGTTTCTGTCTGTGGTACCATGAGTACTAGATAGGTTTTTTGTTTTGTTTCTGTGTGGAACTTGTAAATTGTGGATCGGTTCAGCTGAACCGATCAGTTTGAGGTAAAAAAGTTTGTGCTTAATTTAGTGTGTGGTAAGCGGTCCTTATCGGTTCTAAAAAAACAGATTTAATTACGTTTTTTTCCAAGACCCGTGACACGGTCAGGAACTGATAGGGGAGTCTTGCCTGGCAGATTGCCGAAAAAAGGGTAAGTTTTGGATAGGATTGGCCATGTCTGAGAAACCACAAGAAAAAAATGGGCCCACTGAGTTTCAACACTGCAGTGTGTGTGAGGAAGTCTTTGCCAAGGCTGATCCCCACACCACCTGTGTTTATTGTCTGGGGTTTGACCACCTCGATTCAGACTGCCAAATTTGCAAGAATTTTCCCAAATCTACCCTGGAAAAGAGATTAGGTAGACTGAGGGAAAGGGAGGCCGAGAAGTGCACTGACCCGGATGGCCAGCCCGGTTCGGTTCCAACCGAACCAGAAGGAGTGCCCTCTGACCAGGGCGATACTTCTTCGGGCAAAAGGAGAGCCGATTCTGAGGAGTCGATTCCAGTGAAAAGAAAGAAGATGAATCATCCGGTTCAGACCCAGAAATTCATATTCCGACCGCCGATGAGATAGCCAAGGCGATAAGGATTAATCACAGTACTTAGTTCGGTTCCGACCGAACCGGCACCATCTGGCAGGGGCTCGGTTCGGTCAGTTCCCACGGTTCCGGATTATACTTTGGAGGAATTTTATGAACCGGAGGAGGAGGAGGAGGAGAAGGGAGAGTATGAGGACGATTATGGTGCTTATGAAAGTCTGGATGTGCCTATTGACCTCCTCCCCAGACAGACCTTCAGGTGTTTCTCCTCCTAGGCTTTCTGAGTCCCCTTCTCACTATATGTTATACAAAAAAGTGGCTGAGACCCTCCAGCTTCCTGTGGAGGAAGCAGTAGAGGATCAGGAAGAGCCTGATTATGTTGAGATGATGGACATCCCAGAGTCCAGGAGACTGTCTATTCCCTCCACAAATCTTTGGGAAACAGACACAAAAATTCTTAAGTCTCCTAATTCTATACCTCCTGTGGACAGGCAGATGGACAAGAGGTACACTCTCTCAGGCTCAGACACGGAGTTCCTTTTCCAGCAATGCAGCCATGTTGGGTCAGTGCAGGCTGCTGCCTGTGATAAGGCAAATATTCCCTTGGCATCACACCCCAGACAAGGACTCCAGGAAGATTGATGCCATGGCAAAGAAACAATACAGGCAGCATCTTTGGGACTCAGGCAGGCTAACTATATGGCCTATACAGCTAGATACCAGAAGTCCAGGTGGGACACTGTGCTGGCTCTGGCTAAACAGGCCTGACCAGCTTGCCAAGGAGCTGGAGCAGGTGGCTGCAGATGGGATTGAGGCATTAAAGTACAGTTTCATGCTGCTATGGGACTCCAGTGATGTTTCATCAAGAGTCATGGCTACATCTGTGGCTCTTAGGAGGATGGCTTGGCTCAGATGTACTAGCCTCTCACAGGATACCCAGGCTAAGGCCATGGATTTTCCTGTAATTGGTAATTCTCTGTTTGGGGAGCAGACAGAGAACTACATGAAAAAGATGGATGAGTACAGGACCACTTACAGGAGTGCTCAGGCCAAAGAAAGGCAAGCAACTCCTCAAAGGCAGCAGTCCAGGGGCAGGGGCAGGCCTTTCCAAAGGCCTTTTTACCAAGCTCAGGCCTCCTCTTCTTCTTTTTCACAGAGGGGGTTCTTTAGAGGGAGAGGCAGAAGGGGGATGAGCAGGCCTGCATCCACCCCTCAGCCTAAAGCCCCTGCCAAGCAGACACCCTGATGGGTCTGCCAGGGCCGATTCTCCCATACCAGTAGGGGGCAGGCTGGCTTACTTTGTCCAGGACTGGAAGTCTCTGACATCAGACAAGTGGGTCCTTGAAGTAGTAAGCCAGGGACTGGTTCTCAGCTTCAAACAATTTCCCAAGATGAGAACCAGATCCTTTCCACCTGCAAATCCATCAGAGACCCTTGCCCTAGAGGCAGAGGTTTCCTCTCTCCTAGCTCTCAGAGCTATGAGAGGGTTCCCACCTACACAAGGGCAAAGGATTGTACTCCAGGTACTTCCTAACCCCCAAAAGACAGGAGAATGGCGGCCCATCCTGGACCTAAGATATCTGAACAAACACCTTTAAAGCCAAAGTTCAAAATGGTAACTCTGGGAATTATCCTTCCCTCTCTGAAGGCCAGGGGACTGGCTAGCCTCCCTGGACCTCAAAGATGCCTACTTTCACATTCCCATCAGGTGCTCCCACAGAAAGTACCTCGGGTTCGAGTTGCCCTCAGGCCACTATCAATTCAGATCAGTGCCCTTTGGCCTAACATCAGCCCCAAGGGTTTTCACAAAGTGCCTGGCAGTAGTTGCTTTCCTAAGAAGAAAAAAGATCTCCATCTTCCCGTACTTGGACAACTGGCTCATAGTAGGTCAGTCTCCAGACCAAGTCAAGTCACATCTGCAAGTGACCCAGCAAGTGCTCACTTCCTTAGGATTCCTTCTCAACCTTCCAAAGTCAGTTCTCGAACCAGTACAGCTCCTCACCTTCATAGGTGCAGAACTGGATACAGTAAAGGCAAGAGCCTTCTTCCCTGGAAAGGGCAAGGAACCTTATGGAACTGGCCTCTTCATTCACCCTTCAGGTGTCCCGACCAGCAAGGCATTTCCTTCAGCTTCTGGGCCACATGGCAGCTTCCACAGCAGTGGTCCAAGGGGCAAGATTCCAGATGAGGGACATTCAGTTCCACTTAAGAGCCTTCTGGTCCCAAAGAAAGGATTCCTTACCAAACTAGTCCCAGTGACTCGAACCCTGATCCAAGCCTTGCAATGGTGGCAGGATCAGGACAATTTGAGACAAGGGGTTCCATTTGTCACTCAGTCTCATTCAGTGATACTCACCACAGATGCTTCCCTGCTGGGCTGGGGAGCCCATTTGGGGGATCTTACCACCCAAGGACTGTGGTCACCTCAGGAATCTCTGCTTCACATCAATCTCTTGGAACTCAGAGCAGTGTTTCTGGCACTGCAAGCTTTTTCCAAATCTGTACAGAACAAGGTGGTTCAGGTCAGAACAGACAACACCACCACCATGTGATACATCAACAAGCAAGGAGGCACTCGGTCTGGGCCTTGTGCACAGAAGCAATGAAGTTGTGGTTCCTGGCCTATTCCCTGCAAACCTCTCTGATAGCAGTTCACCTCCCAGGGAAGGACAATGTCCTAGCAGATGCACTGAGCAGAATATCCCAGGGCCATCATGAATGGGCCCTAGATCCTCTAGTTTTGAAAGTGATTTTCTCGAGATGGGGCACACCAGAGATAGATCTTTTTGCAGCCCCAGACAATCACCAACTTCCTCTCTTTTGTTGCAGACCCCCAGTCTTGGGCTCAGTCCCCCTGGATGCTCTGATTCTGAACTGGGAAGGGAAATTTCTGTATGCTTCCCCCTTCCCTCTCCTGTTCAAAGTGTTAGTCAAGATAAGGTCACAACCATGCAAAGTGATTCTGATTGCTCCAGACTGGGCCAGACAGCCCTGGTACCCCCTGTTGCTGTCCCTAGCAGTCCACCTTCCCCTGGCTTTTCCCAGGAATTACAACCTGTTGACATCCTCTCAGGGGAGGATTTGGTACCCAATCTTCAGTCTCAATGTCAAGGCATGGCTTTTGAAGAGTTACAGTTTGCAGATCTGCATCTTTCCCAAGGGGTTCTGGATATCCTTAAGGCTTCTCGAAAGCCTTCCACCTGGAATTCTTACAACTCCAAATGGAAAAGATTCAGCATTTGGTGTTCTGAGAAGAATATTTCTCCAGACTGTGCTGAATTGCCTACGGTTCTGGATTATATGGTCCATCTAAATGGCCTAGGCCTCAGACCAGCTACCCTTAAAGTACACTTGGCAGCTGTTTCTGCTTTCTTGTCAGTATTTTGTAAGTTTTTCAAGGGATTGCTTCACACCAATCCCCGTTTTAGGGATCCTGCTCCTGCTTGGGACCTTAATGTTTGCATTGCTCAGCTTATGCAACCTCCCTTTGAGCCTTTGTCCTCAGCAGAGCTTAAGTACTTGACTTGGACAACTGTGTTTTTGGTAGCCATTACTTCTGCCAGGCGTATCAGTGAATTGCAAGCCCTGTCAGTGGAATCTGATTTCATCTCTTTCCATAGAGATAAAGTGGTCCTTAGAATTAACAGAAAGTTCTTACCTAAAGTGGTTTCAGATTTCCACCTCAACCAGTCTATATCTCTCCCTGTTTTCTTCACTGACCATTCCTCCTCTGGAGAGAGGAGGATACACAGCTTGGATGTTAAAAGAGCCCTTAGCTACTACATAGAGCGTACCAAGGGTCACAGGTTTGAATCCCTCCAGTTGTTCCTTACGTATGGAGAAGTTGGTAAGGGCAAACCTGCCACTAAGAGATCTATTGCCAGGTGGATTGTCTCTTGTATACAATTCTGCTATGAAAAACTGGGTAGAACTCCACCCTCAGGCCTGAGGGCTCATTCCACTAGAGGTACAGCTGCTGCCAGGGATATTCCTCTCTTAGAAATTTGTCAAGCAGCCACCTGGAAAACAGTCCATACTTTCACCAAGCATTACTCTCTGGATATCCAGGCTAGGAGTGATGCTCTGGTTTGGCACAGCAGTACTTCAGAGCCTGTTTCCAAAGTAGGTTCTGTCCCTCCTCCATGGAGGTACTGCTTGGTAGTCTGCATATGTCAGAATACAGCAAGACTTCATGTTGTTTGAAGAAAAATTACTCACCTTAGTAATGTTGTTTCTTCTAATGGAGTCTTGCTGTATTCTGACCTCCCCCCCTCCCTCTCAGAACCTAGATTTTGGGATGTGGGTGGGCAGGAGCAGTGTTGGCACCCTAAGGGTGTCCTTTTTCACCCTTTTTGGTTTGGGTGAGGGTTGTGTTTTGGATGTGTTTGTTTTGGGTTTCCTGACTTGAGTCTTCCTTTGAAACCAAAAACCTTTTATATAGATGTATTTGCCAGTTGGCTAGTAAAAATTTTGCAGTTTCCACACAGAACATCTAGTGAGTCTTTGCACGTAAAGATCTGACGGTTGCAGTTTAAACAGCAGCAGGCAGGAGCTTCAGCTGAGCTCGTGGTGAACATTCCATGCTGGCCATGGAAAGTTTAACTCTTTGTTCTCCGGGGCAGTTGAAAGGCAGGACCTAACTGCATATGTCAGAATGCAGCAAGACTCCATTAGAAGAAACTTTACTAAGGTGAGTAATTTTTTCTTTGACACCAATGAGCTCTTAAGTGAAATTGGATGTCCCTCTTCTGAAACATGCAGCCCAACACTGTGCCTGTTGCAGCTGCCATGTGGCCCAGGAATTGAAGAAAATGCCTTGCAGGCCTTGGAACATTGAGCCCAAAAGAGCCTGCCAACTGCAGGATGCTTTTTACCCTGTCTCTGGCTAGAAAGGCTCTGCCCACTTTGGCATTCAGTTCTGCTCCTATGAATTGCAGAATTTGAGAGGGAATTAGAACCAATTTCTCTAGTTTTAAAGGAAACCCCAGAGACTCCAGAACTTGCTGAGTGAGTTGGAGATGCTCTGTTAACTGTTGTGGTGACTTTCCCACCACCAACCAGTCCTCTAGATAAGGGAATGCTGAAACACCTTGCCTTCGCAAGTGTGCCACTACCACAGCCAGACACTTTGTGAACACCCTTGGTGCTGAAGTGAGACCGAAGGAAAGAGCTGAGAACTAATAGTGACCTGATAGGAGTCTGAACCTGAGAAACGTTGTGTGAGACTCCCTTATGGGGATGTGGAAATAGGCATCTTTTAGGTCCAGTGATGCCAGCCAGTCTCTTCGGAGTGCTGGCAGAATCAGATACAACGTTACCATTTTGAACTTTGGTTTTGTTAGGAACTTGTTCAGGACCCTGAGATCCAAGATAGGCCATAGCTCTCCATTTTTCTTTGGTGTGAGAAAATACCTTGAGTAAAGTCCTTTTCCCCTTTGATACAGAGGCACTGGTTCCACTGCAATTAGTGTGAGAAGGTGTTTCACCTCTTTTTCCAGCCTTTTGCTTTCCAGGAGGGAAGCTGGTTTGAAAACTCTGAATTTTTTTTTTTTTTTTTTTTTGAACAGGGGAGGACTTGAAACTCAGCGACAGGCCCTGACCCACTATCTCCAAAACATACTTGTCTGTGGTGATGGTTCTCCAATTCAGGAAAAAATGGGTCAGCCTGCCACCTACTGGCGAAGGAGAGGCAGCCTGATCTATGAAGTCAGGAGTCCTGTTTGGATTGGGGCTGAGACTGGGCACCACGCCTGGCACCTTTTCTACCCCTACCCCTGAAATCCCCTTGCTGTGGGTATTGGGGTGTCTGAGGAAGTACCATGGCCTTGTAAAAAGGCCTGGAATGAAATTGTCTGCCCCTGCCTCCCCTACTGAAGGGTCTAGAGGAGGTGGAGGGTCTTTCTTTTGCAGAATTGCTACGGAAGGTGGCTTTATATTCATCCACCTTCTTCATGTAGGCCTCTGTATGGCTGTCAAATAGGGAATTGCCTTCCATAGGAAAATCCAGTGTCTTATTCTGGGTATCCTGTGTGAGGTTTGTGGCTCTCAACCAAGCAAACCTTCTCTGTGCGATGGTATTTGCCATCCACCTTGCAGCAGTCTCATTACTGTCTGCTGCCATCTCGAACTGGTGTTGGCAACTTCCAGGCCAAACCTAGCAGTTTCAACTAGGTCTGCCGAAAGAGGAGAAGATGCTTTCTCAGCCATGTCCAGGACCAACTGCCAGAGAGCCTTCTGGTACTGGGCTGCATAGGCCTGATAATTAGCTTGCCTAATGGCCAGAGAGGCTGACAGGTAACCTTTCTTGGCCATACTTTCAATTTTCAAGGAGTCTTTCTCTGGAGGGTGGGAAGCCAGAGGGACTTTAGCCTTGTCACAAGCTGCAGCTTGCACCACCACTTGGTGGTCAGGGTGTGAACATAAGAATTCAGCCCCTGTTCTGTCAAGCTAATACTTTTTATCCAACCTTTTGTCCAAAGGAGGAACAGACCCAGGAGCTTGGAGGTTTTAAAACATCTCTTTTAAAGAATTTGTTGATGGGGGAGTGACAGTTTTTTTTAGTAGGAGTCGGCCCCATCATTTCCAGATATTCAGCCTCCTCCTCATCCTCTACAGCTTCAGTGGTAGGGATGTCCAAGGCATTGGCAGTTTTTGCTGATGAAGGAAAAATGGGAGGAATAATCTTCTGTGGTCCTGGGAGGGGAGCCAAACTCCTGTTCAGGGGAGACATCAAGCTCTATAGGCTCACCTTCTTCTTCCTCCTCCTCTTCCTCATCACGCTGCTCAGGAAAAGTGGGTGGGTTGGAAGGTGCAGAAGTCTGGACTGGAGACTGTGAAACCACAGGCAGCAGACCCTGCAAGGTTTGCATTATTTTTATTGCCTGTGCAATCTCGGAGGGAGAAGGCACAGTGGCAGGCATCACAGAAGTCCCCTTTTCCACAGGGGGTTCAGTATGCTTTGTCTTTAGTTCTTTAACTGGAACCAGAGAGCTGGCCAGTTCAGCGGGTCTCTCTTTACCCGTATCGGGGGTAGAAATAGTGTAAGTTGTGGTGTCACCCACAGACCCTGAGGGTTTCGCCTGGTCAGAGCCAGAGGGACCCTAGAATCTCTTATTCAATCTGTCCAGACGTTTTTTCAGTGTTTTGTCTGAAAAAGATTTACAAATGGCACAATCAGTCTTTAAATGGTCAAAACCGAGGCAGAAAACACAGAGTACGTATCTACCTTGGCAAAGACCTCACCACACTCGGAACAATTTTTAAAACCTGGTTCCCCAGTTCTCTTTTTAGGTTTTTCTGACATAATGGAGAAAAACCGCAACTGCAGAACACTAGAGGTTCTAAAATTCAAAAAACAACAATTCAAACAACATGAAGTCTTGCTGTATTCTGACTATTGCAGTGATCTCCAACCCTTGAACTGCCCCGGAGAACAAAGAGTTAACTTTCCATGAAAGGCATGGAACGCTGAGCTTGAGTTTGGTTGAAGCCTCTGTCTGCTGTTGTTTGAACCCCAACCTTCAGATTCTTTACTCCGCCTCACTGAACAGTCGCTCCGGAGATTTCTCCTTCTCTCGGCTCAAAAAAAGTCGGTTAAAGTGTCATTTTTTTGCTCGGTTTCAACCGAATTTCTGCTTCTAACCTGTCGGTTTAAGTCTCTGTCTGTGGTACCGTGAGTACTAGATAGGTTTTCTATATTAGTTTTCTGTGTGGAACTTGTAAACATTGGATTGGTTCGGTTTGAACCGATCAGGTTTGTGTCAAAAACCTTTTGTCTTTATTAGAGTGTGGTAACGGTCCATATCGGTTCTAAAAACAGTTTCATTCCGGTTTTCCAAGACCCGTAACCGGTCAGGAACCGATAAGGGTGTCTTGCCTGGCAGTTGCCGAAAAAGGGTAAGTTTGGTTAGGATTGGCCATGTCTGAGAAACCCAAGAAAAAACCGGGCCACTGGGTTTCAACACTGTAGTGTGTGTGGGAAGCCTTGCTAAGGCTGACCCACACACCTGTGTTTATGTCTGAGGCTTGACCACCTCAGTGCAGACTGCCAAATTTGTAAAGTTTTCCCAAAGCTACCCTGGATAAGAGAGTAGGTAGACTAAAGGAAGGGCCGAGAAGTCCGCTGACCGGATGGCCAGCCAGGTTCGGTTCCAGCGAACCAGGAGGAGTGCCCTCTGACCAGAGGCGAAACTTCTTCGGGCAAAAGGAGAACCGATTCTGAGGAGTCGGTTCCGGTTAAAAGAAAAAGAAGGGATAAATCATCCGGTTCGGATCCACAAGTTCTTTCTCCGACTGCTGATGAGATAGCGAAAGCGATAAGGATAGTTCAATCGCTAACTTCAGTTCCGGCTGAACCGGCACCATCGGTTAGGGGCTCAGTTCGGTCGGTTCCCACGGTTCCGGATTATGCTTTAGAAGAATTTTATGAACCGGAGGAGGAGGAGGGAGAGTATGAAGATGATGGTGATTATGAAAGTCTGGATGTGCCTGTTGACCTGGACCTCTCCCCAGACAGACCTTCAGGTGTTTCTCCTCCTAGGCTTTCTGAGTCCCCTTCCCACTTTTTTTTTTACAAAAAAGTGGCTGAAACCCTCCGGCTTCCTATGGAAGAAGCAGTAGAGGATCAGGAGGAGCCTGATTTTGTTGAGATGGTGGACATCCCAAAGTCCAGGAGACTGTCTGTTCCTCTCCATAAATCTTTTGGGAAACAGACATTTAAAATTTTAAAAACTCCTAATTCCATACCTCCTGTGGACAGAAGAATGGACAAGAGGTATACTCTTTCAGGCTCAGACACGGAGTTCCTTTCCCAGCAATGCAGCCATGTTGGGGTAGTGCAGGCTGCTACCTGTGATAAGGCAGATATTCTCTTGGCTTCACACCCCCCAGACAAGGACTCCAGGAGGATTGATGCCATGGCAAAGAAACAGTACATGGCAGCATCTTTGGGACTCAGGCAGGCTAACTATATGGCCTACACAGCTAGATACCAGAAGTCCAGGTGGGACACTGTAATGGCTCTAGCTAAACAGGCCCCTGACCAGCTTGCCAAGGAGCTGGAGCAGGTGGCTGCGGATGGGATTGAGGCATCCAAGGTGCAATTTCATGCTGCTGTGGACTCCAGTGATGTTTCATCTAGAGTCATGGCTACATCTGTGGCCCTTCGGAGGATGGCTTGGCTCAGATGTACTAGCCTGTCACAGGATACCCAGGCTAAGGCCATGGATTTTCCTGTCGTTGGTAATTCTCTGTTTGGGGAGCAGACAGAGAATTACATGAAGAAGATGGATGAGTACAGGACCACCTACAGGAGTGCTCAGGTCAAAGAGAGGCAAGCTACTCGTCAGAGGCAGCATTCCAGGGGCAGGCCTTTTCATAGGCCTTTTAACCAAGCCCAGGCCTCCTCTTCTGCTTTTGCTCAGAGGGGGTTCTTCAGAGGGAGAGGCAGACGGGGTATGAGCAGGCCTGCTTCCACCCCTCAGCCTAAAGCCCCTGCCAAGCAGACACCCTGATGGGTCTGCCCGGGCCGATTCTCCACTACCTGTAGGGGGCAGGCTGGCTTACTTTGTCCAGGACTGGAAGTCTTTAACATCAGACAAGTGGGTCCTGGAAGTAGTGAGCCAGGGACTGATTCTCAGCTTCAAAAAATTTCCCAAGAAGAGAACCAGATCCTTTCCACCTGCAAAACCTTCAGAGGCCCTTGCCCTAGAGGCAGAGGTTTCTTTCCTCTTGGCTCTCAGAACCATAGAAGGGTTCCTTCCCTACACGGGGGCAAAGGATTGTACTCCAGGTACTTCCTAACCCCCAAAAAGACAGGAGAATGGCGGCCCATCCTGGATCTGAGATATTTAAACAAGCACCTTTTAAAGCCAAAATTCAAAATGGTGACTCTGGGAATAATTCTGCCCTCTTTAAGGCCAGGGGACTGGCTAGCTCCCTGGACCTCAAGGATGCCTACTTTCACATTCCCATCAGGCGCTCCCACAGAAAGTACCTCAGGTTCGAGTTGCCCTCAGGCCACTATCAATTCAGAGCAATGCCCTTTGGTCTAACATCAGCCCCAAGGGTGTTCACAAAGTGCCTGGCAGTAGTAGTTGCCTTCCTAAGGAGAAAAAAGATCCCTATCTTTCCATACCTGGACGACTGGCTCATAGTAGGTTAGTCTCCAGACCAAGTCAAGTCACATCTTCAGATAACTCAGCAACTACTCACTTCCTTAGGGTTCCTCCTAAACCTTCCAAAGTCAGTTCTAGAGCCAGTGCAGCTCCTCACCTTTATAGGGGCGGAGCTGGATACAATAAAAGCAAAGGCCTTCCTTCCCCTAGACAGGGCAAAGACACTAATAGAACTGGCTTCTTCTTTCACCCTTCAGGTGTCTTGACCAGCAAGGCACTTCTTGCAGCTCCTGGGCCACATGGCAGCCTCTACAGCAGTGGTCCAGGGGCAAGATTTCAGATGAGGACATTCAGTTCCACTTGAGAACCTTCTGGTCCCAGAGAAGGATTCCCTGACCAAACTAGTCCCAGTGACTCGAACCCTGATCCAGGCTTTGCAATGGTGGCAGGATCAGGACAATTTAAGGCAAGGAGTTCCCTTTGTTACTCAGTCTCCTTCTCTGATCCTCACCGCAGACGCCTCCCTCTTGGGCTAGGGAGCCCACTTGGGGGATCTTACCACCCAAGGGCTGTGGTCACCTCAAGAATCTCTACTTCACATCAATCTCTTGGAACTCAGAGCAGTGTTTCTGGCACTACAAGCTTTTTCCCCAGTCTGTTCGGAACAAAGTAGTCCAGATCAGAACAGACAATACCACTACAATGTGGTACATCAACAAGCAAGGGGGCACTCTGTCTACGGCCTTGTGCACAGAAGCAATGAAGTTGTGATCTCTGGCCTATTCCCTGCAAACTTCTCTCACAGCAGTTCACCTGCCAGGGAAGGACAATGTCCTGGCAGATGCTCTCAGCAGGATATCTCAGGGCCACCACGAATGGTCCCTGGATTCCCTAGTCTTGAAGGTGATTTTCTCAAGATGGGGCACTCCACAGATAGATGTTTTTGCAGCCCCAGACAATCACCAACTTCCTCTTTTTTGCTGCAGACCCCCAGTATTGGGCTCAGTCCCCCTGGATGCTCTGGTACTCAATTGGGGAGGGAAGTTCCTGTATGCTTTCCCCATTTCCCTCTTCTGTTCAAGGTACTAGTCAAGATCAGGTCTCAACCCTGCAAAGTGATTCTGATCGCTCCAGACTGGGCCAGACAGCCCTGGTACCCACTGTTGCTGTCCTTAGCAGTCCACCTTCCCCTGTCTCTTCCCAGGAATTACAACCTGTTGACATCCTCTCAGGGGGAGGGTTTGGTATCCGAATCTCAAATCTCTCAATCTCAAGGCCTGGCTCTTGAAGAGTTGGAGTTTGCTGATCTGCACCTCTCTCAAGGTGTCCTGGATATTCTAAAGACTTCTCGAAAGCCTTCCACCAGAAAGACTTACAACTCCAAATGGAAAAGGTTCACTTTTTGGTGCTCTGGTAAGCATATTTCTCCAGAATCTTTTGGGTTGCCTACAGTCCTGGACTATATGGTTCATCTCAATGGCTTGGGACTCTGACCAGCTACACTCAAAGTACATTTGGCAGCTGTTTCTGCTTTTTTGTCAGTAGGCAAGCCCTCTTCTCTTTCAGCCCATCCTGTATTTTGCAAATTCTTCAAGGGACTGTTGCACACCAGTCCTCCCTTCAGGGACCCTGCTCCTGCTTGGGACCTTAATGTTTGCATTGCTCAGCTTATGCAACCCCCCTTTTGAGCCTTTGTCCTCTGCAGAGCTTAAGTACTTGACTTTGAAAACTGTGTTTTTGGTAGCCATTACCTCTGCCAGGCATATCAGTGAATTGCAAGCCCTGTCAGTGGAGCCTGATTTCATCTCTTTCCATAGAGATAAAGTGGTCCTAAGAACTAATAGGAAGGTTCTGCCTAAGGTGGTTTCAGATTTCCACCTTAATCAGTCTGTCTCTTCCTGTTTTCTTCACTGACCATTCCTCCTCTGGAGAGAGGAGGCTGCACAGCCTGGACGTAAAAAGGGCCCTTAGCTACTACATAGAGCGCACCAAGGGTCATAGGTTTGACTCCCTCCAGTTGTTCCTCACTTATGGGGAAGTCGGTAAGGGAAAACCTGCCACTAAAAGATCTATTGCCAGGTGGATTGTCTCTTGTATACAGTTCTGCTACTAAAAATTGGGTAGAATCCCACCCTCAGGCCTGAGGGCTCACTCTACTAAAGG
The DNA here is from genome assembly GCA_016271365.2 of Neoceratodus forsteri. Classification (NCBI taxonomy): domain Eukaryota; kingdom Metazoa; phylum Chordata; order Ceratodontiformes; family Ceratodontidae; genus Neoceratodus; species Neoceratodus forsteri. The sequence continues at coordinate 1,053,629,681 of CM028130.1, read as the reverse complement.
TACAGCTGCTTCCCTGGCTGCTGCCAGGGATATTCCTATCTTAGAGATTTGTCAAGCAGCCACCTGGAAAACAGTCCATACTTTCACCAAGCATTACTCTCTGGATATCCAGGCTAGGAGTGATGCTCGGTTTGGCACAGCAGTACTTGAGAGCCTATTCCCAAAGTAGGTTCTATCCCTCCTCCATGGAGGTACTGCTTGGTAATCTGCAATAGTCAGAATACAGCAGGACTTCATGTTGTTTGAAGAAAAAATTACTCACCTTAGTAATGTTGTTTCTTCTAATGGAGTCTTGCTGTATTCTGACCTCCCCGCCTCCCCTCTCAGAACCTGGTTTTTGGGATGTGGGTGGGCAGGAGCAGTGTTGACACCTAGAGGTACCCCCATTTTTTTTTTCTCATCCTCCTTTATTTTGGGGCTGTGTTGTGTTTTTTTTTTTGGGGGGTTCCTGACTTGAGTCTTTGCTTTGAAACCACAAATTTAGTTGCCAGTTGGCTATTGTGTTTACAGTTTCCACACCGAACTCCCAGTGAGTATAGCTTGTAAAGATCTGACGGTTGGGGTTGAAACAACAGCAGACAGAGGCTTCAACCGAGCTCAAGCTCAGCGTTCCATGCCTTGCATGGAAAGTTAACTCTTTGTTCTCCGGGGCAGTTCAAGGGTTGGAGATCACTGCAATAGTCAGAATACAGCAAGACTCCACTAGAAGAAACATTACTAAGGTGAGTAATTTTTTCATTTATTGGTTTCGGTCAGTTCAGGAACCGATCGGAGAAACAGAGTGAATCCGGGAACTGATAGGAATAGAACCGGGATTGGATCCCAACTTATCGGTTCTAAAAATAATGATTAAAACACACAAAATTTACAGAAACTGATAAACGGGAAGGGGGGGGGGACCGAAACTAACTTAAAGTACCTCGGTTCCTCAACAGTTATTCCGAACCGTGAGAAACTGAGAAAACAATACAAAATTAACTAAATAAACTAACGGTTATTAAAATAACACTGATAAGAGGCAGCAAATGAAAATAAATGGAAAATACTTAAGTATTTGCTAATAATAATGGCTTCTTAGACTAGGTGAAGAAGAGGAAATCTCCAGGCGTCTGGTCTTGACAGGTAGAGAGAGAAATCTGAGGGTTAGAATGTAGGCAGTTGATAGGTGGCAGCATTTGAAAAGCGGCTCATGCCAGTGATTCCATCATTAGCATAGCATTCTATCTCTGGGCAGGGGTGGGCAGAATGAGAAGAGATCTGGATAAACTAGCAGAATGGTCAGAAGAGTGGCAACTGGGATTTAATGCAAAGAAGTGCAAAATCATGCACATAGGGAAGAGAAACCCTGAAGCCACCTATAGGCTGGGAGGGGAGTTGCTAGCAGTCACAAGGAAGAAAGAGACTTGGGCATCATCATCACTGATGACCTAAAATCATCAAGCAGACCTCTAAAGCAGTAGGTAAGGCTAGGGGGTGTTAGGGTGTATTAGTAGAAAGGTATTACAAGTCGTAAGAGGAGGTAACAATTCCTCTGTACAAGACACTGGTTAGGCCCCATCTGGAGTACTAATTGCAGTATTGGAGGCCACACCTTCACAAGGACATTAACCAAATTGAGGCAGTCCAGAGAAGGGCAACCAAAATGGTGCAGGGACTGCATCAGAAGACATATGAGGACAGATTAACGGAGCTCAATATATACCCTTGAGCAAGGAGGAGAGGTGATATGATCGAGGCATTCAAACACCTTAAGGGCATAAACAAGGTGAAAGAGTCTAACATGTTTAAATATAAGAAAAATAGCAGGACAAGAGGACACAGCATGAGATTAGAGGAGGCGATTAAGGGGAATGTGAGGAAATTCTTTTCACAGAAAGGGTGGTGGATGCATGGAATGGCTTACCACAAGAAGTGGTGGCTATGAATACAGTGCAGGGCTTCAGACAGGCATGGGATAGGCATAAGGGAGCAATACAAATGACTATGAATAGATAGGCCACTGACAGAGCAAAGGCCGATGGCATATTTATAAGGTAGAAAAAGAAATGGGCAGACTGGATGGGCCTTGCGGTCCTTATCTGCCGTCAACTTCTATGTCTATGTTTCTATGGGCAGATCTGACCTTCAAGGTATACTTCAGAAGAGTTACGAATATTGGCGTATTCCTGGGGTGAGAACTAGGGAGTTATTTATTTTGAGAACTGGAGGGGGAGAGAATGGGCATGAATTACCCTCCAGAATTTAGATAGAGTTAATGTTAGTCAGGAATATGGAGTTGAAATCAGTTTTAGCCAGTCTAGTAGCTTTAGTACATGAATTGCATATAGCATTCTGTACTTGGCGTAGTCGTTTGGATCTTTTAGTAGATTTGTGTTTTCTCCAGGCCCGATCACGCTCCCTGAAGCAGGCCAGAAGTTTGGGGGTGATCCAGGGGAGGTGAAGCCCACGGACTCTGGTTCTTCTGAAAGGAGCAAAGGCATTCCAGATGGCAATGAATTTATCCTTAAAATAGTCAAGGGCTTGGTCGACAGAAATGGCAGTGGAGAGGGGGGCCCAGTCGATGGAAGCAAGTGCAGAGCTGAGTGGGGTAAGGTCTAAGGATTTAAAGGACTGGAGCTGTATGATTTTAGGGGGAGTTTTGGGGTGATGGACCTTATGTACACTGAAAATGGGGTTGTGATCACTAAGGGCATCAGGGAGGAGACCAGATTTAATGACACGGGGCGGGTAGGGTGTGAGTGCCCAGTCAAGCAGGGTGTGGTTTTGTGTTTTGGGATTAGGGCATGTGGGCTCAAGTAGAAGTTGAGTGAGGTTTAGAACAGTGACGTCATTGCGTAGCTTGTTTAAGTTGGGAGACAACCAATTTAGATTCACATCACCCATTATGAACAGTTCACCAGATTACGAGAGGGAGGTGATATTGGCTAAGAGTTCAGTCGTGACTGAGGGTTGAATGCTTGGGAGGCAATAGATGCCAGCCACAAAGATTGGGATTGAGACAGGAAGGGTAATGCGAGTGACAAGGGCTTCATATGTTGCTGGGATGGAGGTAGCTAGGATGGTAGTAAACTGTAGTGAGGACAGGATATACGTGGCCACTCCCCCTCCACGACCCGATCGATCTTGTCTGGAGAGGGAGTACCCAGGGATAGCAATGGCATTGTCAGGGATGCTTTTTTTCAGCCATGTCTCGGTAATAATTAGGATGTCTAGGGTGTGTGAAATCATGAGAGTTTGTAGGAGGTTGATTTTAGGTAGCAGGCTGCAGATGTTCAGGTGGAGGAGCTCCAACCCGTTAGGAAGGGTTGTAGTGGAAGTGGGGTTTGGAGACATGTTTGGGTAAGGAGTCAGGGTAGGAGCAGTAGTAGGACCAGGGTTTGGGTGGATGTTCCCTGATGAAAGGAGGAGGAGGAGGGCAAGGATTAAATGGTGTAGTTTTGGACTTTTGTAATTAGAGTAGGAAATACGGGAGGGAGGGGAAGAGGGAGGGAGGAGTGGAGAGGAGGAGATAAGGAAAAGAAGAAAGGCAGTGACTAGGAAGGGAAAACAAATGCTGGAAGATAGGGAAAGTGGAGTCTGTTTACAAGAGGAGCAGTGGGGGTGAGTGACAAGATGGAGGTATCTGGAAGGGAAGTGGAGAGAGAGAGAAGTGACAAAAGGTATAGCGGGGGGGGGGGGACTGGGATAAGGGTAAGAACCAGAAAGGGTGTGAGTAGGAGGGAGGGAGATGGAAACCATTCTGGGTTGGGTAGTAGAGGCTTCCTACAGACTTGCAAATTCAGATCACACCACTGAATGTTAGGACGTAGATCATTTGTTTTAGGTATGAATGACACAGGACTAGAAGTGTTGGGGGAGAGCAGTGGGAAGAGGATTGCAATCTACACGTCTTGTTGTCCTCTAGTGGCTTTACAATATAATCTGCAAATGGAAAAGTAGAAAAAAAAAGAGGGGGGTGGGGGAGAGCACAGAGGGCGTGCTCTCAATCCTCCACTTGCTGCGCCTGATTGAATGAGGTGCATCCTGTGAAGGGAACAAAAGGAGGGAGCGGTGAGGGTATACAAAGCAGAGGTCAGATGTGAGTAATCAGGTTAACCTGGTGGGGGAGGGGTAGTGGAGACCACGCGGTCTGATTGCCACATCCAGTTCACCTCACTGACTCCAGGAGACCCTGTACCAGACCTCTGAATGAGCCCCACTAATCAGTCATTAATACACTCTAACAAATTTTGCTAACATAAGCACTGGCTAAAGGGGTAATCCCACTTAAAGCAGTCTTGACATTCTGACTCCTCCTGTGGCGACCACAGCAAGAAAACCCTTTGCTCAGAAACAATCGGTACAGTCTCTCTGATCAAAAACATCCCACAGTGAGTACAAATAAAGTTCTTTTACAACAGTGCAGCAACACCCCCCCACCCCCGAGCCGTACTGTCTCCGGTATCCATTCCGTGATGTAGTTATATAAATGTACAAAAAGAGTTGCTGATAATTTAATTTTCTTTTTTCCTTATATATTTTATCTTCCCTGCGGCTGGGGGGGTGTTACCTATGGTTCCCCCCAGTCCGGCTTGATCTCACAGCCCCGCTCTGCCCCAAGCTCTACCTCTTCCTCCGGTCCTGCACAGTGGTCCTTCTCTTGCGACAGGTACACAGTCACCACCGCAGAAGCTGGGGGGGGGTCCAGATCAGGGGGAGCATCCAGATTTTTTTTTTTTTGAAGGCATGCGGCACTGCCAGATGGCCATCATGTAGTGCCGAGGTGTTTTTTTTTCGCACTCCCCCCCACGCAGTCGCATAATGACGCCAGCACGGAAGGATCCGTAGATCTCGGCTGCGCCTGTCCCAATTTTTGCTCCCAGCGTCTGTAGTACCTCCGGTCTCCACTGGAGGTCACTATTGCACTGGGATGCCCCTAGATCCCACCGCAGGGAGAAGAGAGCTGTCCTCGGACGCTCAATCCTGCTCCTTCCCTGCCACCCCCTAGCACTTGGGCTCGTTCCTGAACCTGGGTCGCTGGCGTGGTGTGAGGTGTGGCGTCCAGCGCCTCAACCCTCCGCGCCACCTTGCCTTCCTTATAATTTAATTTTCATTTTTTCATTGTTTTGTAGATTGCATTTTTTTTATTTTCTAATTTACTTTGAGAATGATAAACATTGCTGCTGCTGGTTAGAATCCCACTAAGACCACTGACATTGTAAAAATCATTAAAATGTAATGATCTGAAATGGCCACTAGATGGCGAAATAGCACATGTCTGTATAAAAAGGGATTAACTTGTCACATTAACAGATTCACCCTTAGGAAGACCACAGGTTGAGGAGCCAGGGGTTGTGTGGCGAAGTTAGCTACACACTGAGGATTTGCCTTGTTCAACTGCAGTTTGCAGTTTTCAGCAGCACGGAATAAAAATTGTGAATTTGGAAAACAACTGTGTCTGAAACTTTGTCTGAAAACTGGTAACGTTTTACAGTGCTTGCCTACTTGCACTGGCCTATTGTTTGGGGCTTGCAACCCCTAGCTGAGCACATCGCACCCTTGGATATTTTTTTTCCCAAACACCGCACCCTTGGATTTTTTTCCCATTCCACTAGGGGCTTGACTGCCTCTGTGGCCTGTTTCAAAGGGGTCTCAGCCACTGACATTTGTGCTGCTGCCACCTGGAGCACCGTCCATACTTTTACCAAGCACTACAGTAACTCTGAACCAGATCATACCATCCCTGGAGCGAAACATGTGGTTCTGTTCACTGGATCTACAGTACGCGTTCTTCCACATCCCAATCAGTCTATCCTATCAGCGGTTCCTCCACTTCAGGATCGAAGGGACCTTGTACAAGTTCCGAGCCATGCCATTCGGTCTGTCATCGGCCCCGAGGGTCTTCACCAAGTGCATTGCAGTGGTGGTAGACCATCTCCGGCATAGAGGAGTTCGAATTTACCCTTATCTCGACGACTGACTCTTGGCAGGTTCCTCCCTTCAGGAGGTGGAGAGATCCAGGGATCTGGCTCTTCGAACCTGCTCCCAGCTAGGCCTCCTGATCAACGAGGCCAAGTCGGAACTCATGCCCTCTCAGGTGATGGGCTTCATTGGGGCAGAGCTCAACTTTCATCAAGCCAGAGCTCGGCTCCCGGCAGACAGGGTGGAGGTTCTTTCCTCCTTTGCCCAATGATTTCTGGTTGGGCACTTGCGCCCTGCCTGGGACTTTCTGCGCCTTCTGGGCTACATGGCGGCGTGCACCTCAGTGATCCGTTGGGCCAGATGGCACATGCGCCCCCTCCAATGGGAGCTGGCCGCTCAGTGGGCTCAGCGCCACGGTCACTTCGACCAGCTGATCACTGTGATCCAGAAGATGTGGGACGCTGTCCAATGGTGGACCACCGCAGACCGGTTGCAGGAGGGGATCCTGTTTGTCCGCCCAGAGCTGACAGTCGTTCTCACGACCGATGCCTCTCTCATGGGCTGGGGAGCCCACATGGGGGACAGCAGAGCCCACGGGCTCTGGACCCCCGAGGAGTCCCGATGCCACATCAACCTGTTGGAGCTCAGACCAGTCAGACTGGCACTGTCAGCTTTCGCTCCTCAGCTCCGGGGTCGAGTGGTTCAAGTCCAGACAGACATTACCACAACCATGTACTACCTCAACAAACAGGGCGGCACGCACTCCTGTCTGCTGTGCAAGGAGGCGCTCCGCATCTGGACCTTCGTAAGCCGGTTGGAGGCGGATCTCCTAGCCATCCATGTGGCAGGAGTCTCGAACAAGCTGGCGGATGCTCTCAACCGCATAGGCCAGACGTCCCACGAGTGGTGTCTCCATCCAGAGGTAGCTTACAGTCTGTTCTCCCATTGGGGCAACCCATTGGTGGACCTGTTTGCCTCCAAGGAAAACGCCAAGCTGAGGCTGTACCATGCCTGCCCCCCTCAGCAGGACTCGCTGCAGGGGGATGCCTTCTCGAGGCCGTTGACCCCAGGCCTCCTCTACGCCTTCCCTCAGTTTCCCTTGATCCACAAGATGTTACTCAAGGTGAGGAGGGACAAGGCGAAGGTGATCCTGGTAGCCCCAGATTGGCCGCGCCAGTTCTGGTATCCAGATCTCCTCAGCCTCAGCTGCAGGCCCCCGGAGCAGCTTTGTACACACCCAGACCTGATATCTCTGAACCAGGGGAAGGTCTTCCATCCGGACCTTCAATCCCTGCAGCTCAAGAGCCTGGTACCTAAGCAGCTAGAGTTCCAGGCTCTGGGTCTTTCCGAGGATGTCTACATCGTGGTGGAGGCATCTCGTAAGGAATCAACCAGGAAATGTTATGCCTTTAAATGGAAAAGGTTTTCCATTTGGTGTCAGGGTAAGAGTCTGGACCCCTTATCATGCTCTGTGGCTGACATTTTAGACTACCTGTGGTCTCTCTCCAAAGGGGTTCTACGGTCATCAAGCCTTGGGAGGGCAACCAAAATGTGCAGTGCCTGCATCAGAAGCCCTACAAAGAGGGGCTTAAGGAATTAAATATGTACTCCCTAGAAGAAAGGAGGGAAGGGGGGGGGATATGATAGAAACATTCAGATACCTCCCAGGTATAAACAAGGTACAGGAAGGGAGCATTTTCCAGAAAAAAGGATGCTTGAGGACAAGGGTTCACACTATGAAGCTGGAGGGGGGGAGGCTGACGGGAAATGTGAGGAAGTACTTTCACAGAAAGGGTGGTAGATGCTTATAACAGCCTCCCAGTGGAGGTGCTCAGGGCTAAAACAGTTACAAGATTCAAGAAAGCATGGGATAGACTCAAGGGGATCTTAGAAGTAAGACAAGGGGTGTGCAAACTGGAGACTGAATAAGGTCTGCGATGGCACTGTAGGTAGGGAAAATAGGGCAGACTAGATGGGCCAAGAGGTCCTTATCTGCCATCAACTTCTGTGTTTCTATAGTGATGTTTAGGAAAAGGTAAAGAGCAGGCCAAGGAAGGTGATCCTCTCCTGTACGAGGCTTTGGTTAGATCAGATCTGGAGTACTATGTCCAGCTCTTGTCACCTCAGTACAAAAAGGACATTGATGAGATTGCAAGGGTCTAGCACAAGGATGCAGAGTTGATTAGGGTATTGGTGGGGCAAGAGCTACAAGGAGAAATTGGACATGCTCAGATTATTTAGCTTAGAGAAGAAAAGGCTGAAAGGGGATCTTGCCATGGTGTTCTGAATACAAAAAAGGATGGACTGGGTGGAGTATTGACCATTGTTTTGAGCTGGTGAATGCTAGCAGAAATGAAAGGTACATGCTTACCATAACTGTTGATCTTCCTGAATATCTTTACCACTGATTCCCACTTATAGGTCCAAGTGCCAGGCTTCCCTTCATATCTGAGGGAGGAGCTGGCTCACCCTGAGGATAACAGATAGCATCAGCCTTCTGCGTGGGGAAGGACATCTGATGGCAGGGGCTCCTTACAGGTCCGGCGAGACCCAAAACTGGTTAGGGCCAGGCGGGAGCTCCTGTGGAACATGAGCAGGAGGGTTCCATGACGGCTTCCCCCAGCGACCAGGGAGAAGATATGAACCCCCTGGAAGTGCAGGTTAAGCACCTTTTGCCAGGCCACAGGTGCCAATTAGGAGAGGCTAAGCCGTGCCATCCAGCTAAAGCAGCCTGCTGTTCCTACCATTCCGGAGACCACCTCCCTGGCATCTTAAGATTCCCTCGTCTGGTGCCCTGCTGCCTCCAGACACCAGGTTAGAAAGGTCAGTGGCCTGCCTGTTTCGCTTGGTGGCAGTGCAGCTAACATGCTGTGTAGCTGGTGCAGAGATGCACATGAGGGCATGTACTGAGGTAAAAACCTACCTTCTAAGGGCTATCTGTGTGAGAAGAATCTGCATCTGGGGATCGGCTAAGTGCAAGGTTGTATGTCCCCAATGGGTCTGCAGTACTTGAAGCCCCGAACTGGGGTGAAGTACCTCACCTGCAGACCCTGTGGGTGCGCAGTAATGCAAGAGGTGGTCCTTGTGGATGATTGGACTGGAAAGGGGACACCTCCGCACTGCCCATGATGCCTCCTTCATGGACCTACGCCAAGGAAGAATGACTACAGTGTTGATTTTGGGAATTCCAAGAAGTTCCAGTGGCAGAGCTACCAGATCATGGCTTGTATGGGCTTCAGAGTCGAACACCTGGATCATCTCCACCAGGAGTCACTGGTACAGGGTGTACTCCACAGCAGAAGAGAGGTGGTCAGATGATTCGTTGCCCTCACCGGAGGATGTCAGTGGTGACGAGTCGCTACCTCCAGACAGTCGTTATTGAAGAGAATGGCCTTTTCTGGACCCTGTCTGACTTCCCTGTACCAATCATTTAAGGCTCCAACCCATGATCAGTGTTGTTCCTATGTTGGCCTCCCTCGGAGCCGATCAACAAGGGCATCCTTTTCAGGAATCTATGAGGCATCTCTAGAAGGGGTTGAGACTCAAGGTCTCTCTGGCCTTGCCCTACGGAACTGTGTAGCAGGTCTTGCCTGAGGAGAGGGCCTAGCAAAGTAACCAGAAGGCTGTCCTACGTCTGAGGAGTGACCTGATTGGTGACTATGGGGGGATCCCCCAGGTGAGGAGGGAGGAGCCATACAGGTCCCACAGGGCAATCCCCATCCTCACCAATGGTGGTAATGTCCAGTGGCTCTGGAGAAAATGCCATCTCCAGGCCACCATCTAACCCCAAGTTGGTCCTACATCCGGGTCCTGGCTCAGGATTAGTGGCAGCCCTGGAGATGGTCATCTCCATCACCATGGCTGGCACTGAGCTCTTGATGAGCAACAGCCTCAGAGACAGGGTCATACCCATCACCATGGCCAGCACCACCCTCAACACTGTGCTGGATGTCGACTTTGACAGCATGGCCAGATCGATCACCCTTCTCGGCGTTGCGGTGGCACCAGAATTGGGAATGACCTCTGGGACAACATCATTGTCCGCACCTTGCCCAGAGCTGGACCCAGGATCTGCATCATTACTACTAAAAAAAAAAAAAAATACCACCAACAGCTTAATCTGGTTCAATGTCAGTTGGCATCCATCTGTATCCCCCTCCCCGGGACAAGGCTGAAAATAGGCAGAATTGTCTAGTCCTCCTTTCCCAGTCAACCAAAACTAAAATAAAGAAATAAATAAAAAAATCGTGGCCGTTGTCACCCTCCTTGGTGTCATTAGCAACACCATGGATGGTGACAACATCCGAACTGGCAACAGTGCTGACAGCAGCCTCTATGCCAGACGTGTTGCTCAAGGCAGGCGGACTGTGGAGGGTTTGCAGTTGACTGCTTAGAAGGAGTCAACTGTCAACCAGACCCATTCACAGGAATCTTCAATGCCTCAGTGTGGTGAAGTTGAAGAGAATCCCATACTTTCACGGAGCCAGAGGTCCCGGGAAGAGGCCTAGGTGAATGGCCTAACGACTTGGTCTTGGAGGCACCGATGCAAGACCTGCCTCCAAAGGTGAGGATCAAACAACCCCATCTCAGCATGCAGTTCTCAAGGGTATGGTGGTCCATGGGGAAGCAGGCATCGCATGCATCCATGTTGTACTCTGGTTCAAGACAGTATGCATGGGTCTGATACCAGTCCAGAACAGTCTTCTGTTTCCCTGCAGGCAACACCACGTAGTTGGTGGCTGTTGGACACTTCTTTGACTTGGCCCCTTTTTTATTGGACTTGGACATCGTGATAAAATAAACTCTGGCAACACTGCAAATAAAGAGAAAATCACAGTGGTACAGATAGAATAAGTGGTGACAAAGCGAACTGAGGCACTGCGCTTCTGCGGCATGCACTTGGCAGTGGAATGAAAAAAAAACTGCGATTAGTGAAGAAGCTGGCAGTGGTTATTGGCTGGTTGGTGTGTGGCACCACATTGGGGGGGGTGCTCAGGTGCCTTGTCCAGTAGCCATGGCCAGCCCTGTGATAACAGCTTTGATCCTGCAGGGTTCTAATGCCTCCATCCCAGAACCATAAGTGGTAATCACTGGTGAAGATCAATCTAGAGGACATATACAAACTGAGGATTTACCAGGGTGACACCAGAGAGGATTTGCCAGGGTGTGACAATTTCAATTAAACATTTTTAAAATTAAATTTAATTAAAAAATAAATAAAACATAGGATTGGAGTTGGAACTGGTTTCCTGGCACCAGTTAACATGAGGTTGCTTGGCACACTGGCAGCTAGAGTTGTCTCCCTGAGTCCAAGACAGCAGGAGTGGATTTGGCTGGAGGAAGTGTTGGTGTCCGCCCAGATGATTGCCAACTCTAGGGAGTGTGGGCTGCATATCCTGCCACATGGCTGCCCCCTGGGGGCCTGGGACTGGTGTGTTGGTGCGTGGTAGGGATGCTGTGGCAGGTGGTGATGCGGTCTAGTTGTCCTGACTTCAGGGGTGACACCTTGGGCGATTCCATTTACAGCATTGAAGGGGAGAGATTGAGTTATGAGGTAGCTAAAACCACCAGGCCCCATCCCCACCCCCTTTTTGCTCACTTGGGACTTCCCCAGTTTGGTTTAGTCTTTGGCTGCTTGTAGAAGGAAGCCGTTTGTCTATCAGAGAGAGACATCCCCCAGAGTTTGAAGCAGTGGTGGTTTGCAGGGAGCTGGTGACACATCTGTTAATGTCATGGGTCTTGAGCATTTGGTCAGTGGATTAGGTCCCAACAACCCAGGTAGGCTCTGGGGCACTAATGTAATATATCCATTAAAAAATACAAAGGTGCGACTCAGACTGGTGGGGACTGAACTGTGGTAGTCCTCCCAAGGGAGAAAACTTATGTTAAGAAATTACCCAGTCAAGAATAGTGTTAGTTCTCTTAACATATCACTTATTTCAGTGTCCGCTCCCTGTAGACATTCAAGTCTTTACTGTTGAGGCCATTCAACACATCAGATAGCATGTTTTTTATTTCTTGACCTGCACAATATCATCACAAATCAGGTTTGTTCTCTTTCTCCTGCAGTGCACAGACACAACAGCGAGGGTGAGCATTCCAGCGAGGAACACAGCGATGAGGAGGATGTTGGGATTGGGTACCGCGGCGGGAGAACGTGGTACAAATACCAAGAGGATGTCCTTCGAGAGTTTGACTACGAAGAGCCTGGAGGCTTCGATTCAGACTGACACTACCTCCCCCTGTGTTGAGCGCCGGATACAGACTGGACAGCAGTGGACAGATGCCTGGGAAGCATCGGGGAATTCCAAGCTTCTACATGTACTTTTCAGTTTTCCCCAGGATGACTGACTGTGTACTGGGTTTCTTCATAAATTGTTGCCCGCAGTTTCTCTGGAACCTTTAATGAATGTCTGGGAGACAGTCTGTGGGCTGAGCTGATTCTCTGTCAATCTGTGCTGCCCCCTTACCTCAACAAGGAAAGAAGTGATATGAATAGTTGATTCTGCGGTGGGTTTTTCATCCTCACCGAAAATACTCTGCTGTCTTTCCTTTTCCTAAAATCAAGCAGCAACTAAAAAAAAGTTTCCCCTTCTTCCATTCCTTCATTTTTGTCATTTGTGTCCGAGCACTTGCTTTCTGTGGTATTTCACAGGAGTATTAACATGACTCGTATTCAGAAAAATATGAGCTCTTGTAATTTTTGTTTTTGTTTATTTGAAACAACTGTTTGTCCTAGTGTAAATAGCCTGTATTGTAACACCATGTATTATTTTTTTTTTTTTTTTTTTTTTAGAAAAATAAAATTTGAAGGTGATTCTAACCTGCACTGAATTTATTTTTAGGTACACAGAACCATAGAAGTGGTAAGGATGGATAAGGGCACAGTCTATCCAGTTTGCCCTGGCACCCCAACTTCAAACTACTGCTCGTTTGCTCTCCCCCAAAAAAAAAAAACACTTCCTCCCTTGGATTAGCCCTTTGACACGATCCCAACCAGCTTTGAACCCAGCATTGGTACCTGCATTAACCATTATGCCTCATGAGCTATTCGACTTTTACACTACCCTCTTGGTGAAATAGGACCCCCCCCCAAATTTATAAGTATACCTCCATGTGGTCAGCTTATAATCACTTGGAAAAGTTCAGAATTCGTTGCCGTATTTATACCCCTGCAAAAAAAAGTCTCCATTATAAACCCCCTTCCCTTTTTTTTTTTTTTTCCAGTGAGTACATATTTAGCCTTACGTAACAGTTCTCTGTTGCCCCTGAATTATCCTGTTGGTCCTCTGTTGGACTGTATTCAGTCTGTTCCAGTCCTTTTTTAAGTGCTGGCTCCAGAACTGAACACAGTACTTGAGATGTGATCTCACCAGAGACCTGTAGAGTGCCATAATCCCCTCCTTCCTGCGACAGATTAAGCCCTGCCCAGTACACCCAAGCATTCTGTTGGCTTTCCCATATGCTTTCAAATTGTCACAGACTATCAGGGGTGTTCAAATCAAACTTTTAGGACTTGCCTAGCCATGACTGTAGCTGAATTTTCACTTGCCCCTGTTCATTAGAATGACATTAGCTTTCTTTTTGTACTTGCCCTTCAAGGAAATATCTTCTTTAGGGGTATCTCAGTCTTCAGGTTACATCGTAGGGACCTTCGCTGTTGGAGATGAGGAATCCACATGGAAGATTTTCAGCAGTACAACTGGGTCCACCTACGCCGCCATCGCCACCAACCCTATATAGGCGTACAAACTTAAGCCTCAGTTCTTTTTTTTTGTACTTTATATTTAATGATTTTATAGCATTCATGATACAGAATACCACCTTTATAGGCAAACTTACAAATTGGTACAATAGCATGAAATTATGCTAAACAGCATTTTTTACAAAAAGGGAACTAGTAAAGCCCCCATTAACAGATACTACAATTGGGGAGTTAATCGATCAAAATTGACCCAATAATGCTTTATCTGGATTGGCCACATGATGCCATGAGCAGGGGATTAACCATCACATTGTATAAAATACCATCTTTATTCCTATCTAACTAGATAGATACTGTATATAGGGGATACACGATGGGCAGGAGTGTGATATGGAAAATATCTTCACTCCTGCAGAGTGAGCTCTGGATACTCACGAGTGCCGAAGGCACGAGTGAGAATATCCAGAGCTCACGATGCAGGAGTGAAGATATTTTCCATAGCAATTCACGCATCTGCACATCATGTGTCTGGATGATACAATAGGCGAAGTTTCAGAAGTATTGTTATGATTTTTGTGTTCTGTTGCTGTTTCTGTGTGAGATTTTCTGAATGGGCTGGCAGTGTTACAAACTCTGTGGGAAAAGCGGAGTGTGTTTTGCAATGCTAAGTAAGTTAGCTTCAGGCAGCAGTGAGAAAGAAAATGTTTTGTGAAGGTGTCTGTTTTAGAATTCTGGTTGCAGTCCAGCTGAGAGGATTACAGCAATGGGTTGGGAGTGAGTCAGAGTATAGGAAACACCTGAGAATGTTTTGCCATGGTAACTGAGTCTGAGTTGGGTGCAGGCAGCGGTGAGAAAGAAATTGCTTCGAGAAGCTGTCTGTTTTAGAATTCTGGTTGCAGTCAAGCTGAGAGGATCACAGCAATGGGTTGGGAGTAAGTCAGAGTATAGGAAACACCTGAGAATGTTTTGCCATGGTAACTGAGTGGGCTGCAGGCAGCAGTGAAATATCACTCACGGTGGTGATGTCACGACATAATTTATCTTGAGCTGTGATGTCACGACATGAAATATCTCATGTGGTTATGTCACCACAGTGAAGATGCATGTTTTTATCACACTTCTTTATCCTTCATCCCTATTGTATAAATCCCCATACTGCATCATAAGAATTAGTGTATTTGCCAGCTAGAACGTTAACAACTCCAGAGATCCATTTACTTCTTTTACTCTTGCTTAAGAACACTGTTTAAAATAGAAGGTGGTAAACAATTATTCAGTGCTTAAACATTTAGACAGCACAAAGAAAAGGGGGTTCAGTGTTATTAAACACTATTTAAACTGTCCCATAATCGTCTACCACACTATCCTAAGTATAACTAACACAAATTCAATGCAGATGATAGTGAGCGGTTCGTAACAACGGACTAAACTTCGATCCCTTTGGTCACAGTTAATCATAATTTATTTATAAAAAGTGCCTTTCTAAAACCGAGGCGCTTGTACATAACATAAGCAATACAATACATAATTTCGAATTTAAATAAAATCTTATATTTAAGATTCACTATTAAATTACTATTCATTAAAACCACCATATGCTGACTCAACTAAGTAGGTCTTAAGTGCAGTTTTAAACTCCTGGGTGTTCAGGCAATCTCGTATCCGATGAGGTAGAGAATTCCACAGGGACGGGGCCACAAAGCTAAAAGATCGGGCCCCAGATGTCTTTAGGCAGACCCTGGGAATCTCCAGCAATCCCTCATCGGCAGATCGGAGAGGACTGAGGGGACAGTAGGGATATAGGAGATCTTGCAAGTAGCTAGGTCCATGTAGGGCTTTATAGGTTAGTAAACCGACCTTGAAAGTGATCCTCCACCGCACTGGAAGCCAGTGCAGTCCACAGAGCACGGGCGTTATATGGCTGGTTCTAGCTGTACCAATCAATAGCCTGGCTGCCGCATTCTGCACTTGCCGAAGGCGCCGAACATCAACTCCTGCTAGCCCTAGGTATAGGGCATTGCAATAGTTAAGGCGAGAGGTAACGAAGGCATGGACCAAGGTTGGAAGATCTTCGGGAGGAGCCAGGTGTTTCATCCAGGCAATATTCCTTAAATGGTGGTAAGAGATTTTAACGACCACTAACACCTGTGACTTGAGGGTCAAACCATCGTCAATAATAACGCCCAGGTTCCGCACCCGGTCTGAGGTAGTCAGCACCACACCCCCAAGACATAGTCCCAAGGGTGATTCTGCCGACAAACCCGCCTCCCGACTATCAGGGTTCACAACCAGCACCTCTGTTTTAGCTGGGTTCAACCGCAGGGGGTTATCTTTTTAGCCCAAACCGAGAATGTCATTAGCTCCATGAAAAGAAGCCATCTATATAGTTTAAAAGAAATCAGTAGCAAGATTAGTCCTTAGTTCAATTGCTGGTGAAACAATAGAGCCCATAAAAGCCCCTTTTATTTACTCACTGTCCCCCGAGTCGCTCTCGAAATGGCTATCCTTGGTTTGGAATTCTTTTTCGATTCAATCCCTCAGCTTGCCTGTTTTGAGGGGATCAGCAAACTGATATTTTTTTCACGCGGTAGAAGATTCTTAGACTTGTGGGCATTAGCAACACATGTTGTACTCCCAATTGACGGAGTCATCCCCGAATTCCGTCAACTTTTCCAACGTTGCCTTGTTGCATAATTTGGGTCGGGAAAGATTTCCTTCCCAGTCCATTGTTCCATGCTTTTAGCCTGATTTATGATCATGTCCTTCACTTGAGCAAATCCCAATACAACACGTAGTGTTCTGGGTGGAAGCGTGTTGGTAGCTGTGCATCTCCTTGCGCCACGAGTGGTAATCCTGTAGGCCTTGATCACTGGAATTTCTTCTTTAATCTGCACAGTGTCCCGAAAAAAGTTGCTTAGGAAAAGCCAGGCAGTCGTCTCCCTCTACACCTTCAGGTAACCCCAGAATCCTTATGTGAGTTGCCCGAGATAGATTTTCCAAGTTTTCCAAACGCTGCCTCAGCAGGACGTTTTTTTTAATGAGGCCCGATGAAGCTGTCAACGCAGTATTGGCTGTTTTCGTTGCGGTTTTGGTGTCTTCCTCCAACACTGACTTTTGCATCTACATTTTTAAACTGGCCAGCAAAATCGTCCATTTTCTGATCCAGTTTCTGGATCGCTTTAAGTAGCGCAGCATTAGATGGTTGAGTTGTTTCTTCTCCCGACCCCACATTAAGGTCCTTGCTGGTACCGGGCTTACAGTCTTTGGGCCTGGCCGTTTCTCCACCTGCCATCTTATTGCTTCTGCCCATTTCTCCAGTGCTGCAGCTGATAGCGAAAAGCAAATTGTATCTTTGTGCTTGGTAAGTTTTCTTCTGCAAGAATATGTAGGTTACTTTCCCCTTAGTGCAAGTGTATTATATTTTTTTAGCAAAATTAGATCTCTGGTGTCGGAGCTCCGCTGGAGAAGTGTTGCAAGCTAGGCTGCTGGCCACGCCTTAGTTCTTTCTCACCGTTGACGCAAGCACAGTCTCATGGAAGAGCCATTGCAGTGTTTTGTGCCTTTTTCAGCCTACAGCAATTTTTCTTTCTGTCTGCTAAAATCTCTTTGGGAGAGTTTCAGTCTTCTCTTTTCCGGCGCTACCACTGTGGAAAGAAGATTGACTTTACAGATGAACACTTTGTTTGTGTCTGCTGTCTTGGGCCTGACCACGACACCTCTGACTGTGAGCTCTGCCAGAAGTTTAACCAGACAACCCTTAGGCGATGCAAGAAGACTCCCAAAAAATTCCTGATGGAGCAGCAGGTAGCCAGTTCCAGGCAGGGGTCTTCCAGGGCTCCAGCCACTCAGTCAACCACTGGATCTACGATCTCCCAGGCCCGAGACAAGTCCTCGGTGGGGGGGTCACAAGAAAGACCAGGATTGCAACTGCTCCCCTTCCCTTTCCCCATCGGCCTTTCCTTCGGAGGGAGGGCTCGTCATCGACAACAGCTCCCCCCGACGAAGAGACTAGCTGTCCAGATCTCCATTCCTTCCAGACCCATACAGACAGATTACCAGGGCACCCGGCCATCGACCTCTGGGTTGTTGGCCCCTCCTCAGACGGGCTTGTCATCAACGGCTACCCCATTGAGGCCTGCCCCTTCCTCTTCGAGGGCTACAGGCTTGTCGGGCTGTCAAGACGGAGTGGCATCAATTTCTGCACCATCGAACCCCGGTGGAAGTGACAACAACGTGATCGAACAAAGCTATAGTCAAATTCACTAACGTACTCATTCAACAATTTTGCCTTCAATGAGCGTTAGTGTGACACCGCCGATGATGACTCCATCGCTGACACCTGTCCGTCAACTACTGGAGGCTCCCCATGGACCACCGACTACTCCGATGCCAGAGGTAGATGTTGAGGAGTACCTCCCGGATGATCTAGAGGATGGAGGAGGAGAAGAGGAGGAAATCCTTATTTCTGATAGGTCCACCTCCTCTTCAGTCAGTGATGATTCAGTTAAGCACACCCCTCTCCTCCTGAGGATGCTACCTTCTTCAATATCATGAAGCAGTTGTCTGCCACTATGGGCTTCCAGACTGAGGAGGAGGATGTCACCAGAAAAGACCTGGTGGACTTCCTGGAGGTTCCTGAAATCTCCCCGTAAGATTATCGCTCCTATGCTGCCAGCCCTAAAAAATGCTACTACGACAGCCTGGCACAGGCCAGATGTGGTGCCAGCTATGCCGTGCAGTGCAGACTAGCTTTGCAATGCCCTTTCAGGGCCTTCCTTATTTTGCTGCCGAAGCTGAAACTGACTCTGTGGTCATCAAGGCAGCCCATGACAGATCTCCTAAGCACCTTAGTTCCCTTCCCCCCAGACAAGGAATCCAGCATGATTGACTTCTGGGGTAAAAGAGTTTAGGCCTCCTCTACTTTGGGCCTAAGGATTATAAACTATCTGTCACACATGGTTAAATTCCAGAATGCCAACTGGAGAAAGGGCAAGGCTGCTGCTCAGGCCTTTCCAGATGGTTCCCAGAAGCAGGAATTGCTCCAATGTCTGCAGACTGCGAAAGATGTCAGTAAATATCTCCTCAGGGCCCTATATGACATCGCCAGCACAGTGGCCAGGGCAGCTACCACGGGCATATGCCTTTGTAGGCACTCATAGCTGAGGGTCTCTGGATTTGTAGCCGATGTGCAAAACAGGGTGCTTAATGCCCCTTTCAATGGCACCAAGCTCTTCAACCCTGATGTCCAGGACCTCATTAATCTGCAGGCCTCTGGCACGGCCTTCAAGTCTGTGCATTCTCTGTACCACACTCAGTCCCGTGGTAGAGGGCAGCCTACTTTTCATTGACAGGCCAATAGGCTAGGCTCTGGCCCCCACACCCAGGGTAAATGCAGAGCCCAGGTCTCCTTGCCCACCCCCTCCAATGCTGGAGCAGTGGCCAAGCATCCCAGAAATGACGGGCCAGCCTCCTTAGCTGGCCCCTCCTCAGCTTGACTCCTTGCCAGAACCCCCCCCGTCGACCCAGACCCAGGAGCTGGTGGTCGGAGGTTGTTTCTCCCTCCATCTGAATCAGTGGAGACCATAACTTCAGATGCATGGATCCTGCAGATCAGAGATGGGTCACACCCTGTAGCTCATCCAGCAGCCTCCAGATATCCCTCCCCACCCTCCAACTATCCCCTGGCTCACTTGTTTGTTCTCTGGGAGGAAGTACAGTCTCTTACGCACAAGCAGGCAATCAAACTGCTGCTATGGCAGCACAGAAACCAGGGTTTTTATTCCAGGTTTTTCCTGGTCCCCAAAAAGCCCAGAGATCTGAGACATTTTAGATCTGAAGGACTTCAGTCTCTTTTGTCCAGTACAAAAAGTTCCAAATGGTAACTTTGCCAGGCCTCATGCCCCTTCTCAAAACGGGGAGCTGGCTCTGTTCACTGGACATGCAGGATGTCTACCTGCACATTTCGGTCTTTCCTCCTCACAGGAGGTTTCTCTGTTTTGCCTTTCAGAGTGAGTATTGTCAGTTCAAAGTACTGCCCTTTGGCTTCTCCTCTGCGCTACATGCGTTTACCAAATGCTTAGCAGCGGTCGCAGCAGCTCTCAGAAGAGAGGGACTGTGTAATTCTTCCCTTACCTGGACGGTTGGCTTCTCAAGACCCCATCCATGTAGCAGCTCTTGCTGACTCTGGAGTGCACTGTCCAGGCATAAGTCAGCCTGCCCAAGTCAGTTCTAGTACCATCCCAAATACTGCAGTACATCGGGGCGGTTCTGGATTCCAGGCAGGGGAAGGCCTTCTTACCCCAAAACAGGGCGGAATGCCTTATCGCCCAGGCTCAAGAGGTTGCCCAGAGTTGGTTCATTCCAGCCAGACTGTAACTCAGGCTATTGGGCCTAATGGCTGCAGCCATTCCCACCATTCCACTGGCCAGGCTTCACATTTGTACCATTCAGTGGACCCTCAGAGTGCAGTGGGACCACCGTACGGACGAGTTGGACCAACAAGTCCTGGTCTCCTCCCCAGTTTGCAAGGTACTGCAGTGGTGAATAGACCCCTCAAACCTTCCTCAAGGGGTTCCCTTTCAGATCTCCTCCCTGCATCAGATTCTTCAGAGCTAGGTTGGGGAGCTCACCTGGGTCCTTTCCAAACTTAGGGCTCCTGGTCCCAGTGGGAAGCCACTCTGCATATCAGTGTCCTGGAGATGAGAGCGGTGCTCTATGCCTTGCAGGCTTTTCAGGAGCATCTGGCTCTGGGCCAGCTGCTGGTGCAGTTGGACAGTCTGAGAGTAGTGTACTACATTAACAAGCAGGGCGGGACTCACTCATACACGCTTTGCAGGGAGGCCGTGAGAGTGTGGTATTGGGCACCAGAGCACAATCTGACACTCTGTAGTCCACGTGCCAGGCATCCTTAACACCCTGGCAGACGGTCTTAGCAGGACCCAGTCCAGCATGCATGAATGGGAGCTTCTCTCATCCGTAGCAGAAGACCTGTGTGACAGATGGGGTCGTCCAGAGTTGGACCTTTTTGCGTCCCCACTCAATGTAGAACTGCCCAATTTCTGCTCGTTAGATCCAGGGCCTGGAGTTTTCTGGCGAGACGCTTTGTCCCTCTCTTGGAGAAGGAGATTTCTGTATACTCACCCCAGGGGTCCTTTAGCATCCGTAACAATATGCAGTAAGCTGGCTAGGCTGAGCTGCCTCAGAGGTGGAGTTTATGTTAATAAATAAAATTAATTAGCCAATCAGAAGAGTTAGGTGTGCTGAGCGGAGCTTGCCCAGAGGGCACCAGATTTTGTCTGCCTCTGGGGTGCTGTCTTACTTTTGGCCAAAGAGAAAATTTGACCAAAAGTTCTTGGGTTTTTTTTCTAATATTTGTGCTGAGGTGTGAGTATTTTACTTATTTTTCTGTATTGTTTTCTCTTTTTTTCCGTGGTTCTCCTCTGTTTCTTTGTTATTTTGAAGTAAAACTTATAGCGTTGAGTGTATTTGACAGTTTGGGGTTTTATTTAGTTAATGGTTCACGTTTCTCTGTGGGAACCGTCGTTTTTATCCATTTTAAGTTACTTTTTTCTTCAGAAAGTCTTGGTTCTTTACCCTGAGGTACCCGACCGTTGAGCTTCATTTTTCCCATTTGAGAACAATTCTTGGTCAATTTGGACATTTTGGTATGTCAGAAAGACCCAAGAAAAGGACTGGACTTACAGGTTTAAAAAATTGTTTGAAGTGTCACAAAACTGTGGTTAAAGCAGACAGCCACGACTTGTGTTTACAGTGTTTAGATCCAGACCATTACTATGTTCTTTGATTTAAATTTTGTTCAAAAACAATAAAAAAGAGCCAAAAGATTGGAAATTATGGCTTCTCAGTCTGCTTCCCCCTCTACTAGAACTTCTGAAGAGGGATCCTCTTCCCAGGCTAAATCAAAAGATAGTCCCCAAGGGACTCCTCTTAAGAACAAGTCAGATAAGCACAGTAACAATAAAAATGGTGACCAGCCAAAAAAGAGACCAGGGGAACAGGTCACTGATGAAGTGCCTGCAAAAAAGAAATTTAAAGAAAAGCATACCACTGCCCCTCCCATGTCAAGGCAAGGGGAGATGCCAGTGGCATGAAAACAAAGAGAGAAAAAAAAACCAAAAAGAAAGTCACTTAAAGAAAAAGTGAAGGTCTCTGACTTATAAAAAGATTGAAGAAATGGCCAACGCTTGGCACCTTTTCAAACTATGCAGAGTTTGGGCAATTTTTTCTCTGCCCCTTCTACTCCTGTGCACCATAGCACTTCTGTCCCAGATTATTATTTTTTTTTTTCCAATTCTGTTTATTCTCTCCCACACCTGGGCATCCTTCCGGGGTGTACACCTGACATTGGCCTCTACTCCCTTGCCTGAACCCTGCTACCGACTGGAGGGATTCCCCCACTAGCCCCCGGATCACCCCCGGGCGGGCCCGTTCTCCCATGACGGCCTTTCTGGGATTTTGAGAGGTCCTACCTTGGGTGGTGGGTCAGCTATGGAGTCCTGTGGTCGTGGGGTCGACAGTTGGGGTGTGGGCCGTGCCCCTTATACCCCCATCATCTCCGCGATGTCCCCTGCGGAGCATGGCCAGCAAGGAATTATGGTGCCATAGCTCCACCCCAGGCATACGCTATGTTTGGCGACCCCCAGCCATGTCCAGGGGTCGCTCAGTGAGCAGATGTTCCCCAGAGCCCTCCTCGGGAAGAGAGAGCAGTCTGCCGGACACTCCATCTCTTCCATCCCCTGCTGACCCCTGCCAACCTGGGCTCGCTTCTGAACACGGGTTGCCGGTGTGGCACAAGGTGTGGTGTCCAGCGCCTCAACCCTCAGTGCCACCGGGCCGGCTTTGGCCCAGATTATTACTATGGCATGGGAGATGGGGATGATAATGAGTCAGAAGGTCAGATCCTGGAACCTGATGTTTCACCAGACCAGATGTTTGGTTCCTCACCAAATGGCCAGGAGGATATCTCCTCCCTAGTTACCTTTTTGCAGCACATGGTGGATACTCTGGATCTCCCTACCCAGGAGACCACAGAGGGTGAAAAGGAGGAAGAAGACTACAGAGAGGTGATGGGTCTTCCACCTCCCAAAACATAGTGCTGCCTATTTACAAATCTTTAAGAAAACTACTATGAAATTACTTCAGACTCCCACTTCTTTGTTTGGAGTAGACAAAAAGATGAACAAGAAATATCAGCTGGTAAGAAATTATGCTGATTTTCTGTATGTCCACCCAAGCCAAGAAGGAGTGGTACAGACTGTGGCTTGTGACAAGGCTAAAGTCCCACTATCCTCTCAGCCTTCTGAAAAAGAGTCCAAAAGACTGGACTTTATGGCAAAGATATTTATTTATTTTTTGTTGACCGGGTAAGTGCACTAGACAAATCCTGCCTATTTTCAGGCATGACCCGGGGGAGGGGGATACAGATGAATGCCAACTGACCTTGAACCAGATTAAGCTGTTGGTTTTTCTTTTAGTGAATGAGGGAAATTTGGCCAGGACTCTCGGGAAATTCCCCTACTCTTTTCGATAAGTGCCATGGGATCTTTAACATCCACCTGAACTACCACCAATCCAGGCAGATGGGACCTCGGTTTAACGTCTCATCCGAAAGATGGCACCTCAGAAGTGCAGCACCCCTCTCATGCTGCATTACAGTGTCAGTACTGGGATATTAACCCAAGTGCCAGATGTGGGAACTGAACCCACAGCCCTCTGATCTCCCAGCCTCAGAGGTGAGTGTGCTACCCACTGAGCCACTGACACTGCTTACTTATACCACAGCTTCTTTACTTTTGCACCTATCTACTTGCTTGGCGTACTCTGCCAGGTATCAGAAGGCCTTGCGGAATTTGGTGCTGGTCATCTTGAACCGGAAATCTGATAAGTTGGCATAGGATATTGCTGAAACTGTGAAATCTGGTTTAGAAGCCACTAAGTACCAGTTTCACATGGCTGTGGACAAACGTGATGCAGCTACCAGAGTCATGACTCAAGCCATTTCGCCTAGGTGCCTGGCTTGGCTAAAAACTACAAATTTAATGCAGGATACCCAGTCCAAAGCTATGGACTTCCCCTGCAAGAATAATTCTCTCTTTGGGGATAAGATTGAAGCATATATGCAAAAGGTGGACAAGTATAAAACCACCTATGAGAGCAACACTACAAAAGAAAAGGTCTCTACCGCTCAGAAAACCCCCTACAGGGGGAACAGGCAGGGGATTTTATCTTAGGGCTTTTTTCCCTAAACCAATGTCCATGGATTACTCCCGAATAAGAGGTTACTACAGAGGAAGAGGCAGGAGGGGTCAGAGGAGAGCTGCCACCACTCCTGCACCTGCTACACAGTCTAAGCCTTGACTTCAACCAGGTCGCCTCCCCTCCTCCAGCAGGAGGCAGGCTCTCACACTGTCTCCAATTTTGGAACCACAGACAAGTAGGTAGTGGAGGAGGGCCTGTCCCTCCATTTCAAGAAATTTCCACCTCTCGGGTCCATTGTGATCAAAACCCCTCACTTCAACAGAAAGACTCTTACTGGAACAGGAGGTAAATAATTTGCTATCAGCAAAAGAAGTGGAGAAGGGTACCCTTTTCCCAGGTGGAAAAGGACTCTACTCCAGATACTTCCTCACAGAAAAAAAAACAGAGTGGGAACCTATTCTTGACCTCAGGTACTGAAACCAAAATTCAGAATGGTCACTTTTACAGTGGTGATTCTTTGCCTGCAGCAGGGAGACTGGCTAGCCTCCCTGGACTTAAAGGATGCATATTTCCACATTCTAATGAGGCAGTTCCACAGAAAGTTTCTAAGGTTCAGGTTGCCATCAGGGCATTGCCAGTTGACAGCCATGCCTTTTGGCCTAACATCGGCCGCAAGAGTTTTTACCAGGTGCCTAGCTGTTGTTGCAGCTTATCTCAGGAAATGGGGCATTGCAGTCTACCCACATACTTGGATGACTGGCTTCTAGTGAGCAGGTCCCTTCAAGTCAGAGAGGCTCTGTTACACAAAGAAAACTTTGCAGTCGCTAGGCTTTCTCATCAACAAAAAGAAATCCCACTTGGATCCCACACAGCTCCTCACCTTTATAGAAGCAGAACTGGATACACGGCAGAGTAAGGCCTTTCTTCCAGCAGACAGGATCCAAAACTTCCTATCAGTGGTAAACTCCTTTGTCCTGCGCCAGCCCAGGCCAGTCAGACATTTTCTACAGCTACTGGGACATATGGCCTCCATGACAGCAGTTGTCCCAGGTGTTGGATTCCAAATGAGGGACATACAGTACCACCTTCGGGCAAGCTGGTTCCAGTGACAAACCTTACTCCGAGCTCTGGACTGGTAGAAGGAAACTGCCAACCTGTCGGTGGGAATCCCCTTCCAGCTTTCTTCTCCCACAAAAATCATTACTGCAGATGCCTCCCTGCTGGGGTGGGGAGCTCATCTAGGCAATCACTCTGCAAGTGGCACTTGGACTCCCAGGGAATATGCAAGCCATATCTACCTTGCCCTAAAGACCTTTGCTCCCCAGGTAAAAGGTCATTCAGTGCAAATCAGGACAGACAACACCACTGCTATGTTCTACATAAACAAAGCAGGGTGGCACAAAGTCCACCATCCTTTTTACAGAGGCAATGATAATCTGGTCTCTGGCTTACTCTCTCGATGTGAGCCTCTCAGCCATACATCTTCCAGGCAAGAACAATACCCTGGCAGATGCTCTGAGCTGTATCAGCCAAGGGCACAATGAATGGACTCTGAACAAATAAGTCCTTGCCACAGTCTTCAGGAGGTGGGGCACACCAGAAATAGATCTGTTTGCCTCTCACCTCAACTACCAACTTCCTCTATACTGCTGCAGGCCCCCAGCACTAGGGACTCTCCCAGCAGATGCCTTAAATCTGGACTGGACAGGCAAGTTTCTTTGTCTTCCCTCAGTTTCCTCTGATCCACAGAGTGCTGCTGAAGCTGAGGGCTCAATCAGCAACAATGATCCTGGTGGCACTGGATTGACCAAGGCAACCTTGGTATCCCCTTCTAGTATCCCTGTCTCACAGCAAGCCTATTCAGCTTCCTCTCAGTCACTCTCTTCTGACTTTACCACAGCTAGGAGTGACCTATCCAAATCTGCAGTCTTTTCACCTCCAAGCTGGTCTCTTGAGGAGTTAGTACCCAGCTACGCAGTATTCAGAACAGGTCTTCAAAATCCTGAGAATGGGCAAAAAAACTAGCACCAAGAAAACTTATGCAGCTAAATGGAAAAGATTTTCTTTCTGGTGCAAGAGGAAACACATAAATCCTTTCAAAGCCTCAGTCCCCAGTCTTCTAGATTATTTGGTTCATTTACAGGCCTCAAGGCCTCATCCTTAAAACTTCACCTGGCTGCAATTTCTGCTTACCTGTCCATAGGGAAAGACAGGTCAATCATTTTGTTGCCCGTTTTCAAAAAAATCTTTAAAGGCCTCCTCCATCTTCAGCCCCCAATTAAGGAACCTGTTCCCCCATGGGATCTCAACCTCTGCATTTGCCAAGCTCATGGAGTTACCCTTCAAGCCCATGGTTACAGCCCATTTGAAATATGTTACCTGGAAGACCGTCTTTCTGGTTGCCATCACTTCTGCAAGAAGGATTTTAGAGTTGCAGGCACTCTGTATTGAGTCAAACTACATAATCCCTCACATGGACAAGGTGGAGCTCAGAATGAACAGGAAATTCCTGCCCAAGGCAGTTTCTGAATTCCATCTGAACCAGCCTATTACTGTTCCTGTATTCTTCACCGAAAAACCCACTCCTGGAGAACAGACTCCATAGTTTGGATGTGAAAAGAGCCCTTCTAGGGATGTGGATATGTTGCTCTTATCCACACATGTTGGCATGTCCCTTTCCCTTTAAATCTTGACTGAAGATCTAAAAGCTGGCTCTTCCACCCAGCCGGGTGGTATATGCCTCAGCTCCACCCCATGATGCCAGATCTTCCTTTCCGCTTGGAAGATACAGGTTCCCTCCTTACTGCTCTGCACTAAGTACGCCCTGGCGTTCAATACTCCGGCTAGTTTTCTGAAATTAATTCGAGTTTTTCCACGAAAGTTCGTGATCGCGACTGAGATGGAGGACAAGTCCTTGCCCGGGTTCCACCGGTGTCTTTGTGGACAGAAAATGTCCTGCACTGATCCGCATTCTACATGCGTCTACTGCCTGGCCATGCGCATGACCCTCAGGCCTGTGATCCCTGCTGAGCCTTCCATCCTCAGGTTCTGGATGATCGCCTCGCACATTTAAAACTTGAACGACTGGAAAAACTGCACCTGCCGGTCAAATCTAAGGATGCCCATCGTGTGGTTTCTACGGCTGCGGGTTCTGCTGACCAACTGAAGCAGATGAAAGCCTTCAAGGAGGAGGCAGCTTGTCGTACCACTGAACAATCCTCTTCATTGTAGATTTTTGTTCAGCTCAAACTGGGCACCTCATTCTTCGGTTCCTTCAAAAAGATTTGCCAGTCTCTCCCTACGAAAGGGGAAGGCATGTTGGGTTCGCACACCTCCTGGTCGTGTAAAAAGGACAGAGGGCTGAGAGAAGGATCTTCACATCGACGCTCTTGGTACAGAGAGAGATCCGGTCACAGAAGTCTCCTGTCTCGACTTCAGTTGAAATTTCGACCTCGGCTGCTGGCTTCACAGTACCCCCATCAGGCCAGCCAGCTCAGACGCGGGACGACAACCAGGTCGAAATTGTAATTGACCTCGTAATCTCAGTGTTGCCCGATGAGGCCAACAATTCCTTATTTAGGACCCCCGTCCTACCTACCGAGATCCAGCTTGCTGGTGCTCCCCCTGTGGTCACTGTCCTTGACCTGGAGGAGCCACAGTTCTCCCCAACTCCTTCCAAGAAGCCCCCCAACGGTCTTCTTCTAGGCCAAGTAAATCCCAGGCGTTGCCAAGAAGAAGGCGACACCACCATTCGTCCTCTGGTGAGAGGCTTCGATGAAAGTTGCATCATCGCTACGAGGACCCCGTGGCAACAGCTCATGCTGACCGGTCCGAAGTTGACCCCGGCTTCTACTCCAGCCATCACTTGGCTGTTGCCCTCCAGGCCAACGCTGACTTCTCTGGAGCTGGTCGACACCCGTTCCTCCACCCATGGAACTGGTGAAGACCCTCCCGGCTCGACCGAAGCTGGCCTCTACCTATCTTGATGGAGTCGCCACCTAAGCAGCCTCCCTCAGGGGCTCCTGCCAAGGAGTCTTGACCTTATCAAAGTCTCCCGCATGGCTGGCAGTCATCCTTACACCCATCCGTCTGCAGAAGGTCGAGAGTGACTCAGGTGGTCGGCCACCTTAGATGGACTCGGGGTTCGAGGATTTGGACCTGCATTCACGTCCTTGTGACGACGATTCGATGAGTCTCTATGGAGGAGGGTCCCACTTCCTTCATAGGCAACCTCCGTCTCATCACCGAATCAACGGGGATGCCATTAGAGCCCATCGAGAAACAGGCCGAATACCCCTTGACTGACATCCTCAGGAAGGGGGATTCCCCTGTCTGAGGCCTTCCTAGTGGCCAAGGCCATAGTTGGTCCGGTCATGGAGCTTTGGCAGCACCCATCCTCCTGCCCTGCGCCTTCCACTCGTATGGCCCGCAAATACGCGGTTCCCATCGGCTCCCCCTCGGGGTTTACACAGCATCCCTCGGCTGAGGGGTTGGTGACCAAATCTGTGTTGAGGTGCTTAGGCAATTCGGGAGACACCGATAGACCTCCAAACAGAGAATCCAAAAAGTTGGACCATGCAGCCAGAAAGGTCTATGCTGCTTCCTCGTTCGGTCTCCGACAGGTGAGTTCAGCTGGTATTATGGCACACTTTTCCCATGCCCTCTTGGGCTCCCTGGATGAGATGCTTCCTCATCTTCCCGCGGACCTTCAGACCACGGTTAAGCAGGTCCGTGATCAGGGTCGGGCTGTTGCTAAACAGCAACTCCAGATGGCCCTGGATAGTGGGGATTCTTGTGTCCGATCAGTGGCAGCTGCAGTCGCCATGCACCACAGGGCCTGGCTGAGGGTCTTGACCTTTACAGAAGACACCCAGAACAAACTGGCGGACGTTCCCTTCTTGTTTACCAACTTATTCAGTCCAGGAGTCGATGGTCACCTTCAGCGTATCGAAAAGTCCACCACCACCTTGTACTCCCGTTACTTCCGCCCAAAAAGAACCCCAGGGTTCTAAGAAATCGCAGAAGAAGAAGCCCTTTCAACCTTCTGCCCCTGTGGCAAGCAGCACCAGTATCAAACTGGGCAGCAGCAGCAGGCCCAGACTTGGCACCCACTGCCCAAGTTCGAGGCTTCGGCGAACCGTAAGCCCGGAGGTAGAGGTTCCAGGGGCCCTACTGTCTGCTCTTCATCCTCCAAGCCTGCGCAGTGACTGGACGGGGCAGCCAACCCCATACCTACCACAACCACTCTGGGTCCTCCCGTGGTGGGCCGGCTCCACCACTTCCTTTCCACCTGGTCTGCTGTTACAATGGACAGGTGAGTTCTAGAGGTGGTCGGCCAGAGTCTGTCTCTGGAATTCAAGCAATACTCTCCAAGCCAAGCCCACACCCCACGGGAGGAAAAGGTATCTGCCCATACTCGGTCGGCTCTCAGAGACGACATTGCCCAACTCCTCCGCAAGGAGGTAATGGGCAGAGTCACGGACCCACCGGTCAACCCAGGGTTCGTTTCCAGGTACTTCCTGGTCCTGAAACGGATGGGGGGGCTGGCACCCTATTCTGGATCTGCACGACCTGAATCAGTTTCTCAGGTCAAGCACCTTTCGGATGGTAACTCTGTCCCAGATCATACCATCCCTCGAGCAGAACATGTGGTTCTGCTCACTAGATCTTCAGGATGCGTTCTTTCATGACCCGGTCCATCTGTCACACTGAAGGTTCCTCTGCTTCAAGGTGGAGGGAACCCCCTATGAGTTCCAAGCCTTGCCATTCAGCCTGTCATCAGCCCCCAGGGTCTTCATCAAATGCATAGCAGTGGTGGCACGCCCATCTTCGGCATTGAGGTGTCAGAGTGTGCCCCAGTCTCGACGACTGGCTAGCTTCACACGAGGTGAAGAGGTCCAGGGATCTGGCCCTCCACACCTGCCTCAGCTGTGGCCTCCTGGTCAATGAGGCAAAGTCGGAATTCTTGCTCTCGCAGGTGATTTGCCTCATTGGAGCAGAGCTCAACTCTTGCCAAGCCAGAGACAGGCTCCCGTCGGACAAGGCGGAGGTTCTTTCCTTCTTTGCCCAATCATTTCTGGTTGGGCAATTGTGCCCTGCTCAGGACTTCCTGCGACTTCTGGGTTACATGGTGGTCCGATGGGCCCGGTGGCATATGCGTCTCCTTCAATGGGAGCTGGCCAGCCAGTGGTCTCAATGACATGGTCATTTCGACCAGCTGGTCACTGTGACCAAGAAGATGTCAGATGCCCTCCAGTGGTGGACTGTCTGGGAGCATCTGCAGGGAGGGATCCTGTTTATCCGCCCTGAGCCGACAGTCGTCCTCACGACTGACATGTCTCTCTCAGGCTGGGATGCCCACATGGGGAATCACAGAGTCCATGGGCTCTGGACCCCCAAGGAATCCCAATGCCGTATTAACCTGCTGGAGCTCTGAGCAGTTCGGCTGGCGCTGGCTGCATTCATTCCATTCCTCGGGGTCAAGTGGTTCAGGTCGAGATGGACAACACCACGACCACGTACTACCTCAACAAACAGGGCGGCATGCACTCCCGGCCTCTGTGCAGGGAAGCGCTCCACATCTGGACCCTCGTGAGCCAACTGGAGGCAGATCTCTTAGCCATCCATGTGGCAGGAGCCTCAAATCAGCTGATGGACACCCTCAGCCATATGGGTGAGGTGTCCCATGAGTGGTCTCTCCATCCAGAGGTAGCTCACAGCCTGTTCTCCAGTGGGGCACCCCTCAGGTGGACCTGTTCACCTCCAGGGAGAACACCAAGCTGAGGCTGTTTCATGCCGGCCCCCCTCAGCAGGGCTCACTGCAGGGGGATGCCTTGGACCCCAAGCCTCTTCTGTGCCTTCCTTCCACTTCCCTTGGTCCACGAGGTGCTCCTTAAGGTCAAGAGGGACAAGGCAAGGATGATCCTGGTAGCCCCAGACTGGCCCCGCCAGTTGTGGTATCCAGATCTCCTCCGCCTCAGCACCAGGCTCCCGAGGCGTCTTCCAGCACGTCCAGACCTGATCTCCGTCAATCAGGAAAGGTATTCCATCCGAACCTTCAATCCCTGCACCTGACAGCCTGGTTCCTGAGTGGCTATAGTTCCAGGCATTGGGTCTCTCTGACGATGTACTCAATGTAGTTGAGGCATCTAGGAAGGAGTCGACCAGGAGGTGCTATGCCTTCAAATGAGAGATTCTCCATTTGGTGTCAGGGCAAGGGCCTGGACCCTTCGTCCTGTCTGGTGGCTAGCATCCTCGTCTACCTTTGGTCTCTCTCCAAAGGAGGTCTTTGATCTACGACCCTTAAGATGCACCTGGCAGCCATCTCCGCTTACCAGGCGTGGGCCGATCAGCAGATGGTGGTACAGGAAAAGGTGGTCTGGCGTTTCTGTAAAGGCTTTGAACACATTTCCCCCCTCCAGTGCATGAACCTCTACCTCTGTGGGATTTACTGCTGGTTTGGGCAAAACTCATGGGCAAGCCATTAGAACCGATGCACAGGTGTGAGATGTCACATCTGTCATGGAAGATCACCTTCATGGTGGCTATCATGTCAGCCAGAAGAACTGGCGAACTACAGGCACTCTCTGTTGTCTCCCCATCTAGTCTTCCACAGGTACAAGGTTGTCCTGTGTCCCCACCCGAAATTCCTTCCAAAGGTGGTGTTGGTGTTTCACCTTAATCAGGTGTTGACTCTGCCAGTGTACTACCCTAATTACATCTCGGAGGCCGAGTACAGGCTCCATACCTTGGACCTGAGACGAGCGCTCTCATTATAAGGGGTGAATTGCTGAAGTTCGGGGAGAGGTTCGCCAGCTGTTTGTCACCTACGCTGATGCCGCATCTGGCAGACCAGCAGCAAAGTGGACGATTGGCAGATGGATAACATCTTGCATTGATCTCTGCTATAGGTTGGCAGGCAAGGAGCCTACCAGAGGGATAAGAGCTCTTTCTTCCTGCCATACTGCTGCATTGGTAACTGCTTCTAGGGATGTCCCTATCCAGGATATCTGCAGGGCTGCTACCTGGAAGTCAGCAAACACCTTCATTACCTATTACTACATCGACCTAGAGTCACGCTGGGATGCTGGTTTTGGGGCCTCAGTTCTCCAATCTCTGTTTCCTAAATAGGAGGTGTGTGCCTTGCCTCCCTCCTCCCAGAGAACTGCTAGGAGTCTGCCAACAAATGTGGATAAGAACAACATATCCACGTCCTCAGAAACACAGGTTATTCACCTGTAACAGTAGATCTACCACGGAGTGGTCTCTTGCAGTAGGTAATGCTTTTGGGTATCCAGCAGAGGTCGCTACGGTGCACAGCAGCTCTTCTAGCAGTTTTTCACCAGGGACTGCCCACACGTGACATCAGCTTCCTGTTTCCTATGTGTGGGCAGTCCCTGGTATCCTCAGTTAATTTTCCTGCCATCTTCAGCTTGCGCAGCAGCTAGTGCAACTTCTGTGTAGCAGTCATTGATGAGAAATTTGGAACTAAGAACTAATGTCTACAGATTCTTCAAAGAAACAAGCTCTATTTCATTCCTGCTGTTTCTGTAGGAAGATATACCGCTTTGACAATCACACACTTTGTGTAAGGTGTCTGGGA
Organism: Neoceratodus forsteri; assembly: GCA_016271365.2. NCBI lineage: Eukaryota > Metazoa > Chordata > Ceratodontiformes > Ceratodontidae > Neoceratodus > Neoceratodus forsteri. Next base: position 1,053,597,255 of record CM028130.1, on the reverse strand, counting down.
CCCACACACACGACACCAATTCCTGTAGTTTATGTCAGGAATTTAATCGGGCAACTCGATGACGGTTGCTTGAAATTCAACACCTTTTGATGGAGTAGAAAATGTCGCTCTTGGAGAACCATGGGGCTCATACCAAGGGTTCCCCCTGTACTGATTCTTGTTCCAGGTAGAAAAAGGAGAAACCCTCCTTGCACTCCATGCCTCGTCGCCTGTTGACGGCCACTGTTTCTGGTGTCCCTCCGTCAACAGGGCGTTCTTTAAACACTTCTTCATCGACGGCACTTTCCAGCGCTTTAAATGCAGTTCAGATAGTAACTGCTCTGTCGATAGAGGCTTATACCCTCTCATCAACGACACTTTCCAGTGTTTTACATGCAGTTAAATATACTGCCGCTCAGTCGATGGGGGCTCATCTCCCATCGACAGCATTTGACAATTTAAGTGAAAATAACTTTTCCCCCCTGCGGACCCATCCATGAGACCCCGCATTCCTCAGGGGAAACCTATGGCTTCTGCCTTATTGACTGCCCCTCCGCCTACACAGGTGGCTTTATAGGGGACAGGCGGACAGAGATCGGGACCCTGGTCTTTACCACCTGGGGGTGAGACCTGCTCATACTACGCATCCCATTCCCTCTATCACCCCCCCCTTGTTTCCCAACATGCCCCCTTTCTCACTCCCCCTTCCCATGAAAGAGACCTCACCAATGTAGTCCAACAGGTCTTGCATGCCATGCAGCATTCTCAGCCCTCTGAAGGGCTGAGTGATCCTACCCGATCTCCACTCCCTCCTCCGCCTAAAAGATTTCATAGTGACAGGGATACCATGCCACCCTTGTCTCCTCCTCCATTCATAGAGGACTGTTTGTCAGATGGCCAAGATTTGCCGCCTGATTTCGCTGGTGATCTTGAGGATGAAGAGTTTCAAGATTTGGATTTTCCTAATCCCAAATCCCCCTATTCAGAAATCTCTTCCCTGGATGAGGATCTGCCTCTGCCTTCGGCAGTCTCTCCCCCAGACAACCCGACCTTTAGTAAAATGATGGCTCAAATCCAAAAGGTCATGGGATTCTCCACAACTGAGCATGATGAACAACGTAAGGATATGGCAGAATACCTTAAATTACCTGAGGAGCCTGTTTTAGTGGTTCCCCCACTAATACCGACCTACCAGAATGCCATGCTGGCTGCTTGGCATCAGCCTTTAGCTATTACAGCTGTTCCCCGCAAAGCGGATTGTCTATATCAGGCTCCTCTGGACCACCCCTTTCTATCTAGTATTCCAGAGTCGGATTCTGTGGTCATTACTGCCGCACATGACCGTACCAAAAAACCCAAGCACATGAGCTCCTTACCCACTGATGAGGAATTCTGAAGAATTGACTATCTTGTGGGGGGGAGTATTTTCCTTAGGTGCTAGGAATATCAGAATCTTGAACTATATGGGTCATATGATTAAATATCAGCATACCCTGGGATTGTCTGCCATTGAGCGTATCAATAAACTCCCTCCCTCACAGGACGGGGATAAATTACTGGCTACAGTAACAACTAGTAATTCTATCTCCGTCACCTTCTCAGGTCAGAATATGATGCCGTACATACCTAAGCCCAACTATCAGCCACTGGTATCACTCTGCGTTGCCATACCTGGCTTCATGCTTCAGGCGTTGCACCTGATATACAACATAAAGTAGCTAATGCCCCCTTTAATGGGTCCAAGCTGTTCGAGCCAGGTACTCAAACTTTACTGAAAAATAAAAATTAAAAATGACTTATAGGCATCAGGCAGAACCCTCCATACGTTCCATGGCATGTATCGTACTCCAGCTACCACCTACCATACACAACACGCCTCTTATTCCAAAAGGGGTGGAAGATACAGAGGTAAAAATAAAGGTGGCTTCAGAGGTCGTGCTCAATCCTCCAGAGGCAACACCTCTGCCGCAGGGGGTGCCTGCTCCAACCCTTCAGGCGGAGCTGAGCAGCCCGCCTCCCAGTGAACCATTAGGGCTTTCTCCCGCCTCCCCGACCAGGCCTCGGAGGCTGTGGGGGGTCGTTTTGCCCTCCATCTGGAGGCCTGGCAAACAATCACTTCTGACAATTTGGTACTTCACATTATACAGAGCTGTCATACTCTGGAGTTTCTCTCCGCCCCACACTCTTGCCCTCCACGGAAGATTCATTATCCTCCAGATCATATACCCATCTTACAGGAGGAATTGACGGCCCTTTTGACCAAATAGGCCGTTGTACCAGTGCCCCTTCTGGAACATCAAACGGGATTTTACTCCCACTTCTTTCTGGTACCCAAACAAAGGGGAGACCTCAGACCAATACTGGATTTCAGACAACTGAATCTTTACATTCAGTACAAACGTTTGCGCATGATCACCCTACCTGCCATCATGCCGATTCTGAAACAGGGCAATTGGCTTTGCGCCCTAGACATGAAGGTTGCCTACCTTCATATTCCCATCCACCCTGCCCATCACATATATTTGCGCTTCTGCCTACTGGGTCAAAATTACCAGTTTAGAACACTCTCTTTCAGCCTCTCATCAGCCCCCAGAGTGTTCACCAAGTGCCTAGTGGTGGTAGCAGCCTTACAAAGAGAAGAGCACTTCATCTTTCCATATCTAGACAATTGGCTAATAAAAGCGGACTGCAAGGTAGCTCTGCTTGCCTCTCTAGATGCTGCCTTGAAACTGTTGATTTGGGAATCACTGTCAGTTGGCCAATGTCCAGTCCAAATCTGACACAGTCTCTCCATTACGTTGGAGCTGTTCTAGATACAGTTACAGCCAGGGCTTACCTCCCGCCTGCAGGGCAGGACACGCTTATAGCTCTGGCGTTACATATACAGACTCAGAAAATAGTCACAGCCAGACAAAGGCTGCGCCTTCTGGGTCACATGTCCACTGCCATTCCTATGGTGGCATTTGCCCATCCCCATGAGACCTGTCCAATGGACCCTCCAGAATCAATGGTCCCAAAAAACAGGACAGTTCGAAGACAGAATCAGGGTCACTCCCTCTCTAAAGTCTACCCTGACGTGGTGGACAATCAGAATCAATCTGAATCAAGGAATGCCTTTCCGGTCCTGTCCCCCCCATGCAAACGTTGACCACGGATGCTTCCCTACAGGGATGGGGAGCGTACTTCTGTCCTTATCAGACCCAAGGCCAATGGCCTGCTTCTCCCCATCTGTCTCATATCAGTCTCTTAGAGATGAAAGCGGTCCGTCTAGCTTTCCAGGTGTTCCGGCCCTACCTTGAGCCAGGACCATTACTGATCCAGTCAGACAACGCTGCAGTAGTGTTCTGACTCAACAAGCAAGGGGGCACAAAGTCTCGCACCCTATGCAGAGAGACCCTTGCAGTTTAGCAAGAAGCCATACAGCAACAATTGACGCGAGCAGCTGTCCACCTACCGGGACATTGCAACCAGTTAGTCAACTGGCTCAATCACCAGTCCACAACTCACGAATGGACACTTTACGAGCAAGTGCTCCAAGAAATCTTCAACTTATGGGGCACTCCACAGATGGATCTGTTTGCCTCCCCAGAGAATTACCGTCTTCCCGGGTATTTTTCCATTATCCCGAATGGGATGGTCTGTAGATGTCTTGTCCCAACCCTGGACAGGTCTCTTCTTATATGCCCCCCTCGTCCCTCTCCTGCAACGGACTCAACTGAAACTACAGTTAGAACCAGCCACACTGATTCTCCTAGCCCCAGTGTGGCCTTGCCAGACGTGGTTTCCCCTACTCCTACAACTGTCAGTATGGGACCCTGTCCTGTTGCCGATCAGACCAGACCTCTTGACTCAGTGTCACGGGTCTCTCCTACACCCCATCCTGAAGGGCTCTACGGCTTCATGCTTGTCTCCTGAGAATGCTTTTATAACTCGATTACAAGTGTTGTCTCCTGTTGCCAATATTCTCTTGGCCTCCCGTAAGCCAGCAACAAGAGCAACATACAATTCCAAATGGAAACGCTTTTCCATATGGTCAGCCTCTTGATCTTTGGACCCTTACTCTTGTCCACTGATGAAGGTTCTGGACTACCTGGCTTCACTATCTGAGTCCATTTTAAATTATTCTTCCATCAAAGTCCACTTGGCTGCCATCTCCGCTTTTCATGAGCCTCTGGATGGAAGGTTACTGTACCAACATCATCTAGCTAAGATGTTTTTGAAAGAAATGTTACATATTAAACATATTAGAAGACCCACTCCTCTGTGGGATCTAATTTTTATGATAGAAAAATTGACCCTTGAGCCTTTTGAGCTGGCAGCCACTTGTGACCTTCGTTTTCTTTCATGGAAAACCTTATTTTTGGTGGCTGTCACTTCTGCTCAACATTATTTCTGAGCTCCATGCCCTCGTATAGGGAAACCTTATTTGATTTTCCACAAAGACCGGGTGGTCCTTCGTACCAACCCTTCCTTCCTAACGTAGTCTCTGATCATACTTTAAATCAGTCTTGGCGCTTCCGGTCTACTATCCTGACTACTCTAATCATGGTGAACATCTACTACATACATTAGATGTCCATCGTATATTACACTACTACACTAATTGGACAAAATCCATTAGAAAGACGTCTCAACTGTTTGCCTCTTTTTCTCTGGGTCGTGACAGCCTCCTGGTTGCTAAACGTACTCTTTCATCCTGGAAGCTGATGTAATGTGTGGGCGGTCCCTGGTGAAAAACTGCTAGAAGAGCCGCCATGTGCCACAGTGACCTCTGCTGGATACCCAAAAGTATTACCTACTGCAAGAAACACTCCTCAAAGATCTACTGTTAAGGTAAGTTTTTACGTAACTGTATTTTCTAGGAGTGGTACAGTGGTGTGAAAAAGTATTTGCCCCCTTCCTGATTTTCTCTATTATTGCATATTTGTCACACTGGATGTTTTCAGGTCTTTAGACAAAATGTAATATTAGATAAAGAGAACCTGAGTGAACAAATAACACTTGTTTTTTTTTTTTTTCACTTGTTTAATGAAAAAGTTAACCAACACCAATTGGCACTGTGTGAAAAGTAATTGCCCCCTTACACTTAATAACTGGTTACGCCTACATTTAGCTGCAATGACTACAACCAAACACTTCCTATAATTCAATATCAGTCTTTCACATCGCTCAGGAGGAATTTTAACCCACTCTTCCTCACAGAACTGCTTTAATTCAGTAACATTTGGTAGGTTTTCCAGCATGAACTGCTCAGTTTCAGGTCCTGCCACAGCATCTCTATTGGGTTTAAGTCCGGACTTTGACTAGGCCACTCCAAAACTTTAATTTTACTTCTTTTTCACCATTCTGATGTGGACTTGCTTTTGTGTTTTGGATCATTGTCTTGCTGCATGACCCGACTACGCTTCAGCTTCAGCTGACGGAAGGATGACTGGACAGTCTCCTTAAGAATTTTCTGGTACAGAGCAGAATTCATGGTTCCTTTAATTATGGCAAGTCATCCAGGTCCTTAGGTAGCAAAGCATCCCCACACCATCACACTACAACCACCATGTTTGACTGTTGGTATGGTGTTCTTACTGTGGAGTGCTGTGTTTGCTTTATGCGAGACATTATGGGATCCATGTTGTCCAAAAAGTTCCACTTTGGACTCATCTGTCCATAGAACATTTTCCTAAAAGGCTTGTGGATCATCCAGGTGCTTCTTGGCAAATGAGAGATGAGCATTTATGTTCTTCTTGGTTAGCAGTGGTTTCTGCCTTGCTACTCTCACATGAAGCCCATTTTTGCCCAGTCTCTTTCTGATTGTGGAGTCATGAACACTGACCTTAGCTGAGGCAAGAGAAGCCTGCAGTTCTTTGGATGTTGTTTTAGGATCCTTTGAGACTTCTTGAATGATTTTTACACTGCGCCCTTGGAGTAATTTTGGCAGGCCGCCCACTCCTGGGAAGGTTCACTACTGTTCCAAGTGTTCTCCATTTGGAGATTATGGCTCTCACTGTGGTTCAATGGAGTCCCAGAGCCTTAGAAATAGCTTTGTAACCCTTTCCAGACTGATAGAGGGCAACAAAATGTTTTTCTGATCTTTTCAGGAACTTCCTTTGATCATGGCATAATGTGCTTGTTGAATCTTTGTCCTGGCAATGTGACTCTGATGGTAAGGGCCAATATAAGTGAGGTTTATATTGAGCAGGGCTGGCTGTAATCAAGCCTGGCTGTGTTCAATCAGCTGACTCTAATTATCCCTTTAATTGGGTTGATTTAACTAGGGGGCAATTACTTTTTCACACATTGCCAGTTGGTGTTGGTTAACTTTTTTCATTAAATAAATGAAATAAGTAAAAAAGAAAAGTGTTATTTGTCCACTCAGGTTCCCTTTATCTAATATTATATTTTGTCTAAAGACCTGAAAACATCCAGTGCGACAAATATGCAATAATAGAGAAAATCAGGAAGGGGGCAAATACTTTTTCACGCCACTGTATATATTGTTCATCCACACTGACCCTCCCGACCTCCCCGGCTTCGATGCACAGCCTTTGCTTCCAGTGGACAAGATCTGACGTAATAGGGTGGAGCCAAGGCATATACCACCTGGGTGGGTGGGAGGAGCCAGCTTTTAGACCTTCTGGCAAGATTTAAAGGGAAAGGGACATGCCAACAAGTGTGGATGAACAACATATACCACTCCTAGAACTACTATTACAGGTAAGTAACATGTGTTTTCTTACTACCTGGAACACACCAAGCAGTTTAGGGGCTCAACTACCCATCTCTTCCTCACCTATGGGGAGGTAGTCAGAGGAAGGCCAGCCACTAAGAGAACTATTTCTCGCTGGATACTCTCTTGTATTCAGTTTTATGACAAGGCTGGTAAACAACCCCCTGAAGGCCTCAGGGCCCATCTACCAGGGGCATCGCTGCCACAGTGGCAGCTGCTAGGATATTCCCTTACTTGTCTGTAAAGCAGCCACATGGAAGACTGTACACACATTCACAAAGCTTTATTGCCTGGATGTACAGTCCAGATATGATGCCAGATTTGGCAGGGCAGTCTTGCAGGGCCTAAGTAGGTTCTGTATCTGCCTCCCAACTACACTGCTTTGTAGTTTGCATATTGTTACTGATGCTAAAGGATCCCTGGGGTGTGAAGAAAAAATTACTCACCATAGTAATCTTGTTTCTTCCAAGGGTGTCCTTTAGTATCAGTAAGCTCCCACCCCTCCTCCCCAAGTAACCTAGCTGAAGAGGACCTCTACCTCATTATGCTTAAATTTGTTCCTGAACTTTTGAATTGCATTTAAAGCAAAGATTACATGTTTTCTATTGTTCATGCTGTTGCATGATTTTTCAGTCCTGCTGGTTCACACTTTACATGGGCATGTTCAATTTCTAGCTTCAAAAAAATTCTGGTGCCCTCTGGGCAAGCTTCACTCAGCACACCCTCTAACTCTCTTCTGATTGGCTAATTCATTTTATTCATTATCATAAACTCCACCTCCGAGGCAGCTCAACCTAGCCAGCTTACTACGTATTGTTACTGATGCTAAAGGACACCTTGGAAGAAAGAAGATTACTACGGTGAGTCATTTTTTCCTTTCCTCCGTTCCCACTAATACAGAGGGTGCTGATCAACCTGCAACTGGAGGGGACCAGCATGATTCTGGTAGCGCCATTCTGGCCTTGCCAGATATGGTTCCCTCTTCTTCAGCAGATGGCAGAGGAACCTCTGGTCCCTCTGCCTCTTTTCAGGAATCTGCTGACTCAGGATCAGAGGACCCCGGGCCATCCCAACCTCAGGTCCCTCCATCTGCATGCGTGGCTCCTGAGGACGTAGCCATCACTAGTTTGGGGTCTCTTAACAGAGTGGGCAGATGTCCTGGTGGCCGACCACAAGCCTTCCACTCATGCCACTTATGCCTTGAAGTGGAAGCGGTTTGCAATTTGGGCTGCCAAGCATTCCCTAGACCTTTTCACCTGTCCTGTGAAGCATGTCCTGGATTGCCTGATTTCTTTGTCTGACTCAGGCCTCCAGTATTCCTCCCTCAGGGTCCACTTTTCGGCTATTTCTGCCTTTCATGAGCCCGTGGGTGATCACATGATTGCTCAGCTAGATGTTTCTCATACCTTCCTTAGGGGCATCCTGCATCTGAAACCCCCAATCCGTTCCCCTGTTCCGGCTTGGGACTTGAATTTTATTTTGGGAAAGTTGACTCTGTCTCCTTTTGAGCCAATCGCGACTTGCAATTTGAACTTTCTTTTTTGGAAAGCATCATTTTTAGTTGCCATTACTTCTGCTGGAAGAATTTCAGAGCTTCAGGCCTTCTGGTACGAGGAGCCTTGTTTGATTTTTCACAAAGACAGGGTGTCTTTACGCACAAATCCTAAGTTTTTGCCTAAGGTGGTTTGAGAGCTTACTCTCAATCAATCTCTCCACCTTTCTGTTTATTTTCCTGAGTATTCTAATCCAGGGGAAGCACTGCTTTGTAACACTAGATATGTGCAGAACTTTGAAATATTACCTGCGTCGGACTAAGGAGTCCAGAAAGTATAAGCAGTTGTTCGTATCTTTCACCCCAGGTAGAGAGGGCACTTCAGTTTCTAAGCAATGTTTATCCAAATGGTTGGCAAATTGCATTGTGTTTTGCTACAAGTCCGGCAAAGAATTACCTGGTGCTGACAAAGCTCATTCCACCAGAGGTATGGCTACCTCTGCGGCTTGTTTCAAGGGGGTCTCAGCCATTGATATTTGCACTGCTGCCACCTGGAGTACAGTTCACACTTTTACCAAGCAGTACAGTCTGGACATTGCCTCAAGAGCCTGTGCAGGATTTGGCAGGGCTGTGCTACGAGGACTCCTGTCTTAAGTTTTATGGAGATCCAGTCCCCAGACTGTCTGTAATGCACTTGTCACTGCTTGATGCTTGTTCCTACAGTGTAACCTGATGACTTAGATACCCCCGAAGAAGATAGAACAGTTATGTAAGAACTTACCATTACAGTAGATCTTCAGAGGGATCTCAGTCATCAGGTATGATTTCCCTCCAATTGTCCCCCTTCTTGTGGCTTCTGTTCAGGACCTGACAATCTGCTGTATTCCATCATTTCTATCTAGAGCTGGGTCCCTCAGTCTCTCCCCAGTTCCCCAGGGCATCAGCCTTGCTCCCTTCATCTCCAGAGTGAAAGAACTGAGGAGGAAGTGGGGCCGCACGCCTGTATAGGGTTGGTGACTGAGATCCCTTCAAGATCTACTGTTACGTTAAGTTCTTATGTAACTGTTTCTTCTAACCCCAGTAATACTCGGTTATTCCTAACTTTCTGCAGTGTCTCTTTAAGCCAGAACTGCCCAGAGAGGATAGAACACATGTAAATGATGGAACTCTTCGCATGTGACAGCTATTCAAATGCTGCCTTTAACTGCCTTAGTTCTAAACCCTTCAGATTTCACTCTCAGCCTATAAAGTCTAGTCGCTCAGAGTTCTCTCTTCAACTTGTACTTGTGATGTGAAGGAACTTACAAATTCATATAAGTATCTTTTTCTTTCATTTGCTGCCTTTACTCATTGTTATTTTTAGCTAAACCTTAGTTTTAGTGTTAAATTTTGTGTTTGTATCGGTTTCTCCTGGTTCGTGTAACCAGTGGGGAACCGAGTTAATTTTGTTAATTCCAGGGATTTCTGAGTAAAAACAGTGTTTAGTTTAATTTTCCTTTAAATTTTTATTTTTGTAACTCACTTGATCGGTTACTGAACCGATAACCTCGGGTTCACCTTTTTCCTTCAGTTCCCAGTTCCCATAGTTTCTGTAACCAACCGCAACTGCTAAACTTTAGTTAAATATATTTAGTGGTTCACATTTTTATCGGTTCCCAATAAAATGTCAGAAAAACCTAAAAAGAAAACCGGTGAACCTGGTTTTAAAAATTGCACTGATAGCGGGGAAGAGTTTGCCAAGGCAGACAAGCACGGTTTGTGTGTTGCCTGCTGGGGCTATGATCACCATAAGGAAAATTGTGATATTTGTAAAACCTTCCCAGAGAAAACAGTGGAGAAATGCCTGGAATGGCTTAAGAAAAAAACTTCATCCACCTAAGGGTCCCTCTGGCTCTGACCAGACAACATCCTCTTTTGCTATGGATGAAACCACTGCAGTGACTATTTCAAAGCCCTGAGACGGGTGATAAGGGCACTAAGAGGCTTGCTGAACTGGCTGACTCCTGTTCCCTCTAAAAGACAAAGAAAGTAAAGCACACAGAACCCCTATTGAAAAAAGGGGACTTCTGTGGGTGCTCTGGCTCTTCCTTCTCAAGAAATAGCTCAGGCTTTTGAAGTGGTGCAAGCCTTACAAGGTCTTTTCCCCACTGGCCAGCAGCCACCTGTCCAAGTTCCAGCTGGCAGACTGAGCACAGGTAAACTCTAATTGAAGAAGAGGGATTATGTGAATGTGAGGAGGAAGATGAAGGGGAACCTGTTGAACCTGAGGTCTCCCCTGAGCAGGATTTTGATTCACCTTTTAGAACCACTGAGGATTATTCCTCACATTTCACTTTTGTGAGGAAGATGGCTGATGCCTCGGACATCACCACAAATTAAGAAATAAGAGGATGAAGAAGAGGTGGACTACCTCGAGATGATGGGGTTAACCTCCACAAAAAAGCTTGTCTTACCTGTAAATAAATTCTTCAAAAAAGATGCACTGGAGACTTTACAGACTCCGAGTTCTGCCCCCCCTTGATAAGAGGATGGATAAGAAATATCAGTTGGAAAGGAAGGGTGCAGAATTTCTGTTTTCTCACCCTGACCAGCAGGGGGTGGTGCAAGTGGCTGCCTATGACAAGGCTAAGGTGCCCTGGCTTCTCACTCACCAGAAAGGGATACTTGTCTACTTTCTTGGCCATCAGGCAGGCTAATTTTAAGCTTATGGGCCTAGTATCAAAAGTCTTTATGGCAGTCTGTACTGGCCATGGCAAAGAAAGCCCGTCACCTTGTTCAATGACTTTGCAGAAACTGCTAGGTTTGGCTTAGAGGCAGCTAAGTATCAGTTTCAAATGGCTGCTGATACCAGTGATACAGCAGCCAGGTAGATGGCAAATACTGTTGCTAAACGAAGATTTGCCTGGCTAAGAGCCACAAATCTTACCCAGGACACTCAAACAAAGGCTCTGGATTTCCCTCTAGAGGGTACTTCCCTTTTCGGAGAAACAACCGTGGCTTATATGAAGAAAGTGGATGAATATAAAGCCACCTTCAAAAGCAATTCTGCCAAAGAAAGCCTCTCCATCCACCAAACCCTATGGAAGGGAGGCTGGGGCAGGTCCTTTCACACTAAGCCCTTTTTTCCAGGCAATGGCTACACCCCAATACCAACAGTATCCCAGCAAGGGCGTGACATGTGGGACAGCCAGTTCTGAGTACACTATGATTTTTTTTGTAATATAAAAATGTGTTATGGACTATCTCTCATGAGAGATGCTGAGACAGCATGTGAGATCACACGCACACACTGGTTTTAGATATAAGGTGTTACCTGGAAGGCCAGAAGCTAATTACAGACTAGAACAGGCCTTAATCAAGAATCTCCTGTTATCTAAGTTAAATATAGCTTTAACTGCTAAGAGGAAAATCAGTATCCCTTTTATGACGTTTCGAGGAGGAAACCAGGTTTAGCACACTGGTGCAAAATCATAAATGCTTTGATGTCTGTGTGAGAGGGGTTACTGCTCATAGATGAAAGGAAATTTACAGACTTGATTGGGGAAGTCACATGGAAAATGAGTTTCTGCTGATGAAACCTTAATTAACTTTCCTTCTAAAATGATAAGACTTCCTGGGTGTATGATTTTTAATAAATAGAGGAGGAGCTAGGTAACCTCACACAAAGGGGTTGGCAAATAGTTATTTAAAGAGTATTCTGTTTTCCTTCAGAGCCTCTTTTAGCTACACTCTGACAAAGAAACATCTTTGAGCACTTTAAGCAGGTATTTAGAGAGAGAGACAAATCTAAGTACTGTAGTAGGAATTGCACTGTTAAAACCTTGTTCTTTTAAAAAGATTGTATGGTTCTTGTGATATATTGTTCTGTATTTTATGTTTTACATACTTTTTTTATCTATTTTAGTAAATTCTATTTTTAGAGCCTATTTGGTCTGTCTTTGAATTTATTTTCTTTGACAAGTGGAGTATATATGGTTAAAGCTGACACTGTGCATAAACTTGAATGGTGATACCAAACTGGAAAAAGGTAAGAATAATCTGAGGTCTTTATTAGAGTTTTTAAGGGTTCATTTTGTACACCTGGTTAGGTGCCCGTAGGCAAAAATATCTGACCCCAAGACAGAATATTCTGAGCTTTTGGATTGGGTACGCTAGCAAGAGGTTCACAGTTTGAATCCCTCCAGAACTGAGACCAAAGGTTGATTCGAACCCCAAAACAGACAGGAGGGTTACCCTGTTTCTGTTAACTGTTCACAAGACTGCGCCCAGAGGTTGGCACTTTGGGAGTAGAGGGCTGACCTGCTGAGTGGGTTTGTGACAGACTGGTTGGTAGCGGTGTGCATAATTTTGGTATTACAAGCTTGTATTGTTCAGTGTGTCAGCTTGAGACCGTCAGCTCACTTGCAAAGAAAGAAAAAGGCAGAGTTTTATTTTAAAAGGAGACAGAACTATATCACTTGGCGTACAGTCAGGTTCCTACCCATTTTATTTTTTTTTCCTAAAGTGCAAGTCAGAGTAGCAGTAGTGAGGGAAGATGGCTTTCAACTACAGCAGGCACACTGTAGACTACTTAAAGCAGTTGTGCGGGGACAGAGGAGTCCCGTTGGAGGTGAAAGCCAGCAAGCAGAACCTAATAGATGCCCTGATGGTAGCAGATACCCAGAGCAGCGAGTCATAGACCGTGACTGAAAAGGACCAAACCTTGAGTGTGGCCAGGCTAGCGGCCAGTGCAGTGTCCAGATCTGATAAGGAAGGCAACAGGGCCACTGTCAGCGAAGGGCCACAGCAGCAGGGGAAGGTCACCAGTATCCTGGATCCAGAAGTACTCAGGCTGCAAATTGAGTTGCGCAGGATGGAGCTGGAGTTCCAGAAGAAGACAGAACGAGACAGATGAGAGGCAGAGCGGGAACAGTGGGAGGCAGACCGTGAGGAGCATGAGCACCAGCGAGCTGCAGAGGAGAAAAAGCGAGAACACCGAGACGCAGACCGTGAGGAGCAGGAGAGCCAGAGGCAACATGAACTGGAGAAGCTACGACTCCAACCAGCGGCACCAGAGCAGGTAAGTGGCTTGGGTTTAACTGGGACTACAGGACTGGGATACAAATTGAATTCCAAATTAATAGCCGAATTTAAAGAGGGGGAGGGTATGGGTGTCTTTTTAAATTCTTTTGAAAAAGTTTGTATTCAGGCTAAAATTCCTAGAGAGTCCTGGAGTTTCCAGCTATCCCCGATACTTACCAGGAAACCTTGGGATGCATTGGGTCAGATGGACAATGAGGACAGTGATGATTACAGCAAACTTAAAGCTGCACTGTTAAAAAAATTTGACTTAACTGCTGAAGCATACAGAGCTAAATTCCGTAAGCTCTGGAGAAGCCCTGATATGAGCTATGAGGAGCTAGCCATGAAACAACGTCAGTTTTTAAAATGGTGGGAAGGAATTGAGGCAAACTCTGTTAATAAAACTGAAAATGTGATTTTGTTAGAATAGTTTTATTGGGCATGCCCAGCAGAGCTAAAAGCCTGGCTGGAGGCCCGAGATCCCAAAACAGTGCAAGAGTCTGCTGAACTCTCAGACCACTATGCCAAGAGCAGACCTGCTCTGAGAGCGAATCGGGCAGGCGTGGCAGTGCAGAAAGGGAAAAGCGCACCTTCAGGGTAGCTAAAACCCTCACTGCCTCCACCGAAACCAGTTAGCCCCAGGTTTCAGAGAAAAGATTTCTCTGAAAAGAGAAGTGAATGTTGATTATGTAAAGAAACTGGGCATATTGCCAGACAAGTGTCCCAAAAGACTGAGCAATAATACAGAATGGTACTAGAAAAGAAGTGGGTTGTTTGTGTGTCCCTGGGAGCATGCCAGTGAACATGAGGGAACACATGCACCCAGTCATGGTGAATGGTGTACAGACACAAGGGTTAAGGGACACAGGGGCGTCCATGACCTTGGTAAAGGGGGATCTAGTAGAGCCTGGTCAGCTTATACCCAATAAATACATCACTGTACAGGACTTTACTGGTGAGGTGAAAACATTGCCCCTCGCTAGTGTTCTCCTAGACTGGGGTGAAACAGGGGGAACTGTGCAACAGGTGGCTGTAGCCAAAACCTTAGCAGTGGATGTGATTCTGAGCAACAATCTAAAACGGGGGATGGTACGTGCAGTTACCCGTAGCCAAGCGGCAAGGGAAAATTGTAGTTCCCAGAACCCCACAGAAGCCATTGTGGAAACCGTGAAGAGGCTGGTTCCCCAGCCTGTGTCTCCAGATGGAGAGATTAATGAAAAGGGGGTAGAAATTTCCCCAGTAGCAAGTAACCAGACAGCTACAGAGGGTTACTCCAAAGAGGGAGGGGTGACTCATTGTCAGAGGGCTGGGATTGACAGTGATCCTGGGTGCTCTGACGCTAGTGCTAGGGACCCTAGTTTAGCGACTGAAGGTGACCTGTCCCATGCCTTGGGAATGTGTGAGGTTTGAAGCTGCTCAGAAAAGTGACCGTGGTTTAGAAGTTGAGGGCTTGGGCAGACTCGGACGGCACACAGGGAGGTGATGGCAGACATAAGGTTTATTGGGAAAATGGACTTATGTATACTTAGGCTATGCAGACAGAGGAGGGGGGATGCTAGGCAGGCAGCTTGTCATTCCCTAGGGTATCGTGAACAGTTACTCATGACTGCACATGATATTCCCGTCTCTGGTCATCTGGAATTGCACGCACTACTCAGCGGTTGGCCCAGAATTTCTATTACCTTCTTCACCCAGCAGGTGAAGGAGCATTGCAAGTCTTATCATGATGCCAAGAAATAGGGAAGACAGGCAAGAAACCCAAGCTGCCCTGATTCCATTGCCCATAGTGAGGAGCCATTCCAGAGGGTGAGAATGGATAATGGGGCCTTTAAATACCTCCAGCTCCTCAGGAAGAGATTCATCCTGACCGTGGTGGGTTATGCCACCAGTACCCTGAGACAGTCGCCCTTATCCTCACTGAGGACAGACAAAGTGGCAGATGCCTTACTTGGGATTTTCTCCCGTGTTGGGTTTCTGAGGAGGTTATCACCGATCGTGGGGGTTCCTTCATGTCGGACCTGATGAAATGTTTATGGGAGAAGTGGGGTGGTGCGAGATACATGACACACATATCACCCACAAGCAAGACAGGGCCTGTGGAATGATTCAATGGTAGCCTGTGTGACTTGGACAGCTGGTTCTGGTCACTATCATTTTGTAATATAAAAATGGGTTATGGACTGTCTCTCTGAGAAATGCTGAAACAACATATGAGTATGACACACACACACACACACACACACACAGGTTTTAGATACAAGGTGTTACCTGGAGCCGAAGCTAATTACAGCCTTTAACTAAGTTAATTATAGCTGTGGTTTCTAAGAAGGAAAATCATAAACTTTTATAGCTTGAGGAAGAAGAGCAGGTTAACTGCTGAGATCATATAGAGCTAAATTCTATAAGCTCAGGAGAAGCCCTGATATGTGGACACGAGGAGCTAGCCCGCAAACGTCAGTTTTTAAGCGGTGGGAAGGTGAGAGACAAACTGTGTTAGAAAAACTGAAAAATGTGATTTTATTAGAACAGTTTTATTGGGCATGCCCAGCAGAGCTAAAAACCTGGCTAGAGGACCAAGATCCCAAAACAGTGCAAGGTCTGCTGAACTCTAGAGGCACTATGCAAGAAGCAGACCTGCTCTGAGAGCGAATGGGGTGGGTGTGGCAGTGCAGAAAGGGAAAAGCGCACCTTCAGGGTAGCTAAAACTCTCACTGCCTCCACCGAGACCAGTTAGCCCCAGGTTTCAGAGAAAAGATTTCTCTGAGAGAAGAAATGAATGTCGGTAGTGCAAAGAAACTGGGCATATTGCCAGACAGTGTCCCAAAAAGGTGAGCAATACACAACAGGGTGCTAGAAAGGAAGTAGGTTGTTTGTGTGTCCCTGGAAGCAGGCCAGTGAACATGAGGGAACACATGGTGAATGGTGTACAGACGCAAGGGTTAAGGGACACTGGGTCACCCCTGACCTTGATAAAGGGCGATCTGGTACAGCCTGGTCAGCTTATACCCAATAAATACGTCGCAGTACAGGACTTTGCGGGTGGGGAGAAAACATTGCCCTTCGCTAGTGTTCTCCTAGACTGGGGTGAAACGGGGAATTGTGCGACAGGTGGCTGTAGCTAAAACGTTAGTAGTGGATGTGATCCTGGGCAACAATCTCAGACAAGGGATGGTGTGTGCAGTTACCCGTAGCCAAGCGGCAAGGGAAAATTGTAGTTCCCTGAACCCCACAGAAGCCATTGTGGAAACCACTGAGAGGCTGGTTCCCCAGCCTGTGTCTCCTGATGAGGAGATTAATGAAAAGGGTGTGAAATTTCCCCAGTAGCAAGTAACCACACAGCTACAGAGGTTACCAAGAGGGAAGGTGACCCATTGTCAGAGGGTTGGGATTGCGTGATCCTAGGTGCCCTGGCCTAGTGCTAGGACCCTAGTTTAGCGACTGAAGGGGACCTGTCCCATGCCTTGGGAATGTGTGAGGGGTTTGCAGCTTCTCAGAGAGTGACCCTAGTTTAGAAGCTGAGGGCTTGGGCAGACTTGGACAGCACACAGGGAGGTGACGGCAGACATAAGGTTTATTGGGAAAATGGACTTATGTATACTCAGGCAGTACAGACAGCGGGAGGGATGCTAGGCAGGCAGCTTGTTGTTCCCCAGGAGTATCATGAGCAGTTGCTCAAAATTGCACATGATATTCCCTTGTCTGCTCATCTGGGAATCACGTGAACTATGCAGTGGTTGGCCCAGAATTTCTACTGGCCTAACTTCACCCAGCAGTTGAAGGAATATTGCAGGTCTTGTCACCGGTGCCAAGAAATAGGGAAGGCGGGCAAGAAAACCCAAGCTGCCCTGATTCCATTGCCCATAGTGGAGGAGCCATTCCAGAGGGTGGGAATGGATATTGTAGGGCCTTTAAATACCCCCAGCTCCTCAGGGAAGAGATTCATCCTGACTGTGGTGGATTATGCCGGCGGTACCCAGAGGCAATTAGCCCTATCCTCCCTGAGGACAGACAAAGTGTGCAGATGCCTTGCTAGGATTTTCTCCCATGTTGGGTTTCCTCAGGAGGTTATCACCGATCAATGGGGTTCCTTCATGTCGGACCTGATGAAATGTTTATGGGAGAAGTGTGGGGTGGTGCAGAGATGCACAACACCGTATCACCCACAAGCCAATGGGCTTGTGGAAAGATTCAATGGTACCCTAAAGTCAATGCTCCGGGTGTTTGCTGAACAGCATGGGAGGGACCGGGAGAAATACCTTCCCCACCTGTTGTGTGCATACAGGATTTTCCCCCTTTGAACTCTTATATGGACGCCAGGTACGTGGGCCCCTAGACTTGATCTGGTAGGACTGGGAAGGCAAACACGCCACCTAGGGAACTCCCATTGTGGATTACGTCCTTAGGTTTAGGGAAAGGCTGAAGGAACTTATGGGGACAGCCCAGAGCAATCTGGCAACTGCCCAACAGTAACAAAAAGTGTGGTACAACCACAGAGCCAGAGTTCGCTCGTATATGGTGAGTCAGGAAGTCATGGTCCTTGTTCCGGTCTGGAAAGACGAGCTGCAGGCTGAGTGGGCAGGACCGTACAAAGTGGTTAGGAAGGTAAATGATGTGAACTACATTGTGGAGTTACCTGACCGAAAACAGACCGAAAGGATGTACCATGTCAACATGATGAAGCCATATGCAAATAGGGCTGACGTGTTTGCAGTGTGTAGTCATGGGCAGGGGATGGACAAACGAGACCCCCTTCTGGACTTGCTGGAAGAAAGTAAGCAGGACTCCTCTGTGGAGGCAGTAAAATTTTCTCCCCAGTTGGCCCCGGACCAGATCCAGAAATCAAGGGAAGTTTTAGCAGAGTTTGCCCCATTGTTTAGCGCCAAGCCTGGACTAACCCCCTTAGCGATGCACAATGTGGAGACAGGGGCACAGGCGATCACATCACCGGCGGATAGCATATTGTGATATGGAGGCTGTCAAAAGGACATTAGGAGGAAGATGCTGGATTTAGAGGTAATCCAGAGATCCCACAGCCCTAGGCCTCACCCATAGTCCTTGTGCCTAAGCCAGATGGCTCTACTTGTTTCTGTGTTGACTATCATGGACTGAATGCAGTCACAAAGTCAGACACCCACCCAATGTCCCGAATGGATGAACTCCTGGACAAGTTGGGGGGGGCGACCTACCTTACGACCATTGACCTGACAAAGGGATATTGGCAGGTAGAGTTGACAGACCGAGCTAGGGAGAGGTCGGCCTTCATCACTCCGATAGGCTTATTTGAGTTTAAAGTAATGCCTTTAGGAATGAAGAACGCCCCAGCCACTTTTCAAAGGTTGGTGAACCAGGTGATAAATAGTGCTGAGGAGTACACCGTGGCGTACCTGGATGACATTGCCATCTTTAGTGCCAGCTGGGAGGAACACCTATCCCACCTTAGGGAAGTGCTGGGTGGGATACAGAGGGCCGGGCTCACTATCAAAACCGGGAAGTGCCAGGTGGCCATGGGTGAAGTGGCATACCTCAGGCATGTGGTAGACCCGGGACAGCTCCATTCTAACCAAATAAAGATAGAGGTAATCCAGGCATGGCCCAGACAAGCATGAGAAGCAGGTCAGGAGTTTTCTAGGGACAGGGTGCTACAGAAAATTTGTACACAATTACAGTGCCCTGGCTGCTCCCATATCTGTTGACAAAGAAAAAAGGATGCCCAAAAAGAAAAATTACCTGGGACCCAGCCTGAGAGAAAGTCTTTACCAGATTAAAGGAGGCGCTGTGCAGTGCTCCTGTTTTGACAAGTCCTGACTATAGCAGACCCTTTATAGATTTAGACCGGACGCCTCACACACGTGGGTATTGGGGCAGTACTGAGTCAGACATCCAGCCAAGGGGCAGATCGCAGTAGTGTACCTGATGAGAAAGTTGCTTCCCGAGGAACAAAGCATACTCCATGATGGAAAGGTGTCTTGCCATGAGCGTGGGCCCTAAAGAAAATAGAGTCATACTTATATGGGCAGCATTTTGTGGTGCAGACTGACCATAACCCTGGTTTGGCTGGCCTAGAATGGGAAGAACAATGGTAGATTGCTAAGATGAGTCTTGCTTTGCAAGGGTATGATATGACAATCGTACATAGGGCTGGAGCCAAAATCAGGAAACTCAGATGGGCTGTCTAGGGTCTGTGAGGAGTGAACTGATTTGGGAAGCTCATCCCATGCTGGGATAGAACCCCCACATTCAGTCTAGGTGAGGAGGAGTGTGACACTTGGACAACTGGTTCTGATCACTAAATCATTTTTTATATATAAAAATGGGTTATGGACTGTCTCTCGAGAAATGCTAAACAGCATGTGAGCATGACACACACACAACACACACACACACAGGTTTTAGATACAGGTGTTACCTGAGGCGAAGCTAATTACAGTCTTCAACAAAGTTAATTATAACTGTAGTTTGCTGAGGGAAAATCATAAACTTTTATAACTAGAGGAAGAAGAGCAAGTTGTAACGTTTTGGTCGCGAGTCATAAAAGATGCTTTGATGTCCTGGAAGGAAACTGATCATAGATCAAAGAAATGTCATTTGAAAAAAGAAAACCGAGTTGTGCTGAGGATTGCAAATTTAATACTGAAAAAAAGACATCCTGTGTTTGTATAGATATATTTTATATATATATTCTGACATGGAGGATAGGTGACCTCATGCAAAGAGGTGAGCAAAGCAAGCTTTTAGACAGTATTCTGTTTTACTTCAGAGACACACTTCTATCTAGACTCTGACAAAGAAACATCTTTGAGCATTTTAAGCAGGTATTTAGAGAGAGAGAGACAAAATCTAAGTACTGTAAGTAGAGTTCTGCGCTGTTACAATCTTGTTCTTTAAAAAGATTGTATGGTTCTTCAATGATAATAGTTCTGCATTTTATGTTTTACATATTTTTATCTATTTTAGTAAAACTCTATTTTACAAAACCTACTTAGTCTATCTTTGATTTCTTTCTTTTACAAAAGGGGTATATGGTTAAAGCAGACACTGTACATAAGCGAATGGTGATGCAAACTGGAAAAAAGGTAGAGTTTTATATCTGAGGTCTTTAATTACAGTTTTAAGGGTTCATTTCTGTACACCTGGTTAGGTGCCCATGGAAAGATATCTGTCCCCCTGAAGACAATTATCTAAGCCTGTGCATTGAATGCAGCTAGCAAGAGGTTCACAGTTGAATCCCTCAAGACTTGAAGACCAAAGGTCGATCAAACCCAAAACAGAAGGAGGATTACCCTGTTTCTGTTAACTGTTCACAAAGACTATGCTCAGAGGTTGGCACTTTGGGAGTAGAGGGCTGACCTGCTAAATGGGTTTGTGACACCCTGAAGTCAATGCTTCAGGCATTTGCTGAACAACATGGGAGGGACTGGGAGAAATACCTTCCCAAATGTTGTTTGCATACAGAGGTGCCCAAGAGTCAGCAGATTCCCCCCTTTGAACTGTTATATGGCACGAATGCAGTGGGCCCTAGACTTGATCTGGGAGGACTGAAGGATAACCGCCACCCAGGGAACTCCCATAGTGGATTATGTCCTTGGGTTTAAGGGAAAGACTGAAGGGAGGCTTATCGGGACAGCCCAGAGCAACCTAGCAGCTGCCCAACAAAACAAAAGTGTGGTATGACACTTGAGCCAAGGCACAAGCTCATCACATGAGTGGGTCAGGAAGTCATGGTCTGGAGGTCAAGCTGCAGGCTGAGTGGGCAGGACTGTACAAAGTGGTTAGGAAGGTAAATGGGCGTGAACTATGTTGTAGAGTTACCTGACTGAAGACAGACAGAAAGGATGTACCATGTCAACATGATGAAGCCATTTGCAGAAGAAGAACTGACATGGTGTTTGCAGTGTATAGTCCTGGGGAGAGGAGGGACGAAGGAGACCCCTTCTGGATTTTCTGGAAGAAAGTAGCGGAGTCCTCTGTGTTGGCAGTAAAAATTTTCTCCCAAGCTGGCCCCAGACCAGATCAGAAAGTAAGAGGTTTGCTTAGACTTTGCCCCATTGTTGAGTACAAGCCTGGACCAACCCCTTAGCGGCGCCAAGGTAGCGGAGACAGGGCACAGATGCCCATGTGACAGACAGCATATCAGGTGTCAGAAGCTGTTCAAAAAAGGACGTAGGAGGGGAAGTGGAGATGCTGGATTTAGGGGTATCTAGAATCCCACAGCCCCTGGGCCTCACCTGTAGTCCTTGTGCCTAAGCCAGATGGTTCTACTCGTTTCTGTGTGGACTAGCCATGGACTGAATGCAGTCATGAAGTCGAACACCCACCCGATGCCCGGATGGATGAACTCCTGGACAGAGTTGGGAGGGCACCACCTTCGACCATTGACCTGACCAAGGGAGTATTGGCAGAGTGGGTTGACAGACAGAGCTGGGAGAGGTGAGCCTTCATCACTCAAGACAGGCTATTTGAGGTTTAAAGTAATGCCTTTCAGAATGAAGAATGCCCCAGCCACTTTCAAGGTTGGTGAACCAGGTGTTAAATGGTGCTGAGGAGTACTGTGGTGACCTGGATGACATTGCCATCTTTAGTATCAGCTGGGAGGACACCTATCCCACCTTGGGAAGTACTGGGCAGGATACAGAGGGCAGGCTCACTGTCAAAGCCGAGAAATGCAAGGTGGCCATGGGAGAAGTGGCATACCTCAGGCATGTGGTAGGCCGAGGACAGCTCTGTCCTAACCAAATAAAAATAGAGTAATCCAGGTGTGGCCCAGACCAGCAAACAACAAAGCAAGTCAGGAGTTTTCTAGGGACAGCAAGTACTACAGAAATTTGTGCCCATTACAGTGCCCTGGCTGCTACCCTATCTGACCTGACAAAGAAGGATGCCCAAGAAAATTACCTGGGGCCCAGCCTATGAGGAAGCCTTTTCCAAGCAAAAGGGCACTGTGCAGTGCTCCTGTTTTGACAAGTCCTGACTACAGCAAAACCTTTATAGTTCAGACTGGCCGCCTCAGGCGTGGGTATTAAGGATAGTACTGAGTCAGACATCCACCAGGGACAGATCACCCAGTAGTGTACCTGAGTAGGAAGTTACTTCTGAGGAAGCTGGGCGTACTCCACGAGTGGAAAAAAATGTCTTGCCATAGTAGCAGGCCCTAAAGAAATTAGAGCCATTCTTGTTTGTGGGCAGCATTTTGTGGTACAGACTGACCAACCCCCTGGTTTATTTAGCGCGAATGGGAAAAGAACAATGGTGGTGCTAGATGGAGTCTTGCTTTGCAGGTATGATATGACAATAGTACATAGGCTCGAACCAGGAACCAGAACTCAGATGGTCTGTCTAGCATGTATGAGGTGAACCGATTTGGAAGTTCATCCCATGCTGAGATGAAACCTTTAAATTCAATCTGAGTGGGGAGGATTGTGACACGTGGACAGCCAGTTCTGAGTACACTATGATTTTTTTGTAATATAAAATGGGTTATGGACTGTCTCTCATGAGAAGTGCTGAGACAGCATATGAATCACACACACACACAGGTTTAGATACAGAGTGTTACCTGGAAGGCCAGAAGCTAATTACAGACTAGAACAGGCCTTATCAAGAATCTCCTGTTATCTAAGTTAAATATACTTTAACTGCTGAGAAATCAGTATCCCTTTTATGACATTTCGAGGAAACCGGTTTGCACACTGGTGTGAAATCATAATCTTTGATGTCTGTGTGAGAGGGATAGTGCTCATAGAGAAATTTACAGACTTGATTTGGGGAAGTCACATGGGAAAGAGTTTCTGCTGATGTAACATTAATTAACTTTCCTTCTAAAATGATAAAACTTCCTGGATGTATGATTTTTAATAAACAGAGGAGGAGCTAGGTGACCTCACTCAAAGGGTTGGCAAATACAGTTTTGAATATTCTATTTTCCTTCGAGACACTTCTATCTACACTCTGACAAAAGAAACATCTTTGAGCACTTTAACAAGGTATTTGAGAGACAAACTAAAGTACCGTAGTAGGAATTGCACTGTTAAACCTTGTTCTTTAAAAAGGATTGGCTCTTGAGATATAGTTCTGTATTTCATTTACATTTTTTATCTATTTTTAATAAAACTCATTTTAAGTCTATTTAGTCTCTTTAAATTTCTTTTATTTAAAAGTGGAGTATATATGGGTTAAAGCAGACACTGTGCATAAACTTGAATGGTGATACCAAACTGGAAAAAGGTAAGAGTAATCTGAAGTCTTTATTAGGGTTTTAATGGTTCATTTTATTTTCAATTTGGGTGCCGTGGGGTATAGATATCTATTTGAACCAAGAATTATCTGAGCCTGTGGATTGATGCCTTCAGCAAAAGGTTCTGATTTGAATCCTCCAGAACTGAGACCAAGGTTGATTCTAACCCTAAAAAACAGACAGGAGAGTTACCCTGTTTCTGATAACTGTTCACAAGACTGCACTCGGAGGTTGGCACTTTGGGAGTAGAGGCTGACCTGGGTGGGTTTGTGATAAAGGGGTGCCAGAGGTAAGGGCAGGAGGGTGCCAGGCGAGTCCCCGACCCAGCCTCAGCCTAGGTAAGCAAACACCCTGATGTCTCTCTACAGGCTGCCTCTTCAACCCTGTCTGAGGCAGGCTGTCTCACTACCTCAGAGCAACAGAAGATCTACAGACAAGTGGATCCCACCAGGAGTAGTGAGTCAGGGACTGTCTCTGATTTCAAATCCCTTCCTGTTCTGAGAACCAGAGTGTTTAAACCATCCTTCCTCACAGAAAAAAACTGCTGGAGGCAGAGGTTGGCTGCTGGCTAGTGTCTGGGGCAGTGAGACCTGTCCCAATTCAGCAAGAAAGGAAAGGGTTTGTATTCAAAGTAGTTCCTTACTACAAAGAAAAATGAGGGTAGCAAAACCATATCTTGGACCTCAGGGGTACTAAACAAGCATTTGACAAAACCAAAGTTTAAAATGGTAACTTTGGCACTGATTCTGCCAGCACTCCAAGAGGAGACTGGTTAGCATCACTGGACCTTTAAAGATGCCTATTTCCACATCCCCATAAGGGTCTCACAGGAAATACCTCAGGTTCCCGACTCCCATCAGGTCAGTACCAGTTTTCAACCTTGCCATTTGGCCTTACTTCAGCTCCAAGGGTGTTCACAAAGGGTGCCTGGCAGTGGTTGTGGCACAACCGAAGACAAAGATGTCATTGTGTTTCCATATTTGGACGACTGGCTGGTGGTGGGAAAATCACCAGAGGAATGGGACAGTATCTGCAGATCACCAGGGGCGTCTAGAGTCCCTCGGGTTCTTGATACACACAAAAACATCCTACCTGCACAGGTGCTCCAGTTAGTGGGAGCAGAGATCAACACCCTGCAGAGCAGAGGCCTATCTGCTGCTTTGGACATGGTAAAAGTATCCAGCTGATTGCAGACTCATTCAGCCTGCAGAAGTCAAAAACTGTAAAGGCACTCCTACAGCTCCTGGGCCCACATAGCTGCACCCACAGGCACCAGTCCTGGCTTCAGGTTCCAAATGAGG
This sequence comes from Neoceratodus forsteri, assembly GCA_016271365.2. Lineage (NCBI taxonomy): Eukaryota > Metazoa > Chordata > Ceratodontiformes > Ceratodontidae > Neoceratodus > Neoceratodus forsteri. Next base: position 1,053,572,470 of record CM028130.1, on the reverse strand, counting down.
ACATCCAGTTCACTGAGGGCACTGGTGGTGCCCGAGTAGAATTCCCTCTCAAAAGCTGATCCCAGTAACAAAAAGCAACAGCCCACAGGCACTTCTGATGATGGAAAGGAATCCAACCTAGGGAAGGTGTTCCTTTCAACAAGAGTCTATCAGTTTTCCTCATAACAGATGCATCTCTACTGGGGTGGGGCGCCATTTGGGAGACCACATCAGAGCACTTGGTCAAAGTGCAGAGTCACTCCAACATATACACTTGCTGGAACTCAGAGCAGTGTTCTGGCACGAAAGCCTTCATATCACTGGTAACAGAAGGTGGTACAGGTCAGAACAGACAATACCACCACAATGTACTACATAAACAAGCAGGAGGTACAGGTCAGGTTCTCTCTGCACAGAAGCCATGAAAATATGGAGCCTGGCATACTCCTTGGGTTTCTAAGCAGATCCATCTGCTCGAGGAAGGACAACACTAGCAGATACTCTGAAGTCAAATCCAGGCCATCATGAAAGGACCTGAACAGGCAAGTGGTTGAGGTAATCTTAAGAAGGTGGGGCACACCAGAGATAGGTTTGTTTGCATCCCGCCAGAATCACCACCTGCCACAATACTGTTGCAGACCACCAGATTGGGGTACACTACAATGCTCTGGCTTTGAACTGGTCAGGGAAGCACCTATAATAACTTTCTTTCCTTCCCTTCTGGTTTACTAGGTTTACTAGGTAAAGTGACGACAAAGAAAGCCATGAAGCCTATCTTGATTGTCCCCCATGTGTGGGAAATACACTATGTTGTAGTTTTGGAGAGCCAATGATCTACACCCTTTTAAAGGATTCAAGGTACTTACAGTCTACCCCAAGCTCTTGTAGTTGCTGGTTCCAGAGCCTTGGTGTTCTTACAGAATAATGCAGCCTCCTGTTTGTTTTAGCTTTACACACCATTGGTTGTGATTGTGAAGTCTAGGTACTATTTTCTTTTGTGTTTTAACAATACCACACTTGTCCAGTCAGAGAGTGATTTAGAATTTTATATAAAACAGAAGATCACCTCTGGAGTGCCTAGCATATGATGAATGTAAGACCTGTTTTTGAACCTCTCTGGATATGGTAGTGATGATGCTAAATAGAGACTTCATTTTGTTACCTACTCTGAATTCTTTCAATCACTTGAATGTCCCTGACCATGTATGGACTCCCACACTGGTGACCCATAATCTGTATATGGTCTGATGTATGCGTTAAACAATGGGATAATACATTCTCTGTCATAGATATAAGCGTACGGTTGTCGCCTAAGTAGTGAATTAACGGTTTAGCTACATGATTACAGTAATTGGAGGAGGATAATTTGTCATCTATCAAGGATGCCCAAGTCTCTTTCCATGTTTGAAGATTTAATGATAACATTATATAGTATAAGTTTGTTTGGGATTATTGTAACCTAAGTGGAGAACAAACATTTGTCTGTATTGAATGTCATTTTGTTTTCTCCCAATAACTCTAATACTGAGAGGTCATTTACTAATAAGTCCATATTATAGTCAGAATCCACCTTATCACTAACTGTATCATCTGCTAAGAAAATATGTTCCTAGAGCTAATCTGCATGTCTGAGATGGAAGATTGAATAGTACTGATCCTGTGACACACCACTGATCACAACCATATTACTGGAATAGGCATCATTGATCCTAACATGCTGCGTCCTGTTGGTTAACCAGAATTGATCCATTTGACAATGTTACAAGAAAAACCTAGGTCTGATAAGCTTAGCGGAGAATATTGTGAGTAATCTTATCAAATGCTTTTTCTATAATCCAGGAGGATGACATCCATGGAATCTTATTGTCTACTTCTTGGTTGACAGTATTGCAAAAGGCTATTAAATTGGTAGTGCAAGAAAAGCCTGAAAGCCCATGTTGTGAGTGGTGGAAATAATGCCCAAGTTTGCATTTCTGCCTCTAATATGCCTTTAATAATTTTTTCCATTACTTTACATGGGATGGAAGTAAGGCTGATGGGCGGTAATTACTCATTATGAATTTTAAGTATAGGCACAACTGTAACTGATTATCCAATCAGATGGAACGGATCTTTCCACTAATGATTTATTAAAATAATGGAAAGTAGTTGTGCAATATTTTCAGCTGTTTCAACAAAAATCTGAGATTAATTAAGTCTGGTCCACAGCTAGTATTTGGTTTTAAATTTTAACAAAACTACTTCAGAAAATAGTTATGGTGTGATTGTTTTCAGTAGAACTTGATATGATAGTATTTGTATTAGTATGACTATATGATTTGAGAATACTGATGCAAAATAGGTGTTAAATGTGTCAGCTGTCTCACTATCAGATGTAATAGTATTTACGTGCCGTTAGTCAATGGCCCAATTTGTCTATTAGTGCCTTTTTACTATTGAGATAAGAAAATAGGGATTTGTGATTATCTTTGGAATGAGCTATGCAGAACTCGAGGTTGCATTTGCCTTCCTGATAGTCCTATTTAGTTCTTATAACAGTTCTGTATTGCCAGTATGAGTTCTTTTGTGTCTGTTGTGCATTTTTAAAGCGAGTAAATATTTTTTTTCTGTTTGATTTTCCTATGAATATCATTATTTATACAAGGAAATTTACCTTTATTGTTATATTTTATCCAGGCTGGAATAAAAGCTTTCTATGTCTATTATCTTGTTTAGCAAATGCCCAAAGTCTTCAGGGTTAAGGTGATAAAATTGTTTCCCACATAGGGTATATTTTGAGCTGTTGTTTATTGCCTCAAAGTTGGCTTTATGGTAGTTGTACACCTGAGCATTAACTATTACATGAATTTATATTGTAGATCAAATACAATGGTATGGTGGTCACTGGCACCTAGTGGGTCTAATATTGAAAGATTTAAAACTTTGTCCTCAATATTGGTAATCACAGGGTCTAATATATTACACCCTCTGGTGGGTTCTTGAACAATTTGCTCAAACCTAATTCACTGATTGTTGAAATAAAAGTTTTTCGACAGCTGTTGTGCTGTTAGTAATAACTCAATTTATGGAATGACATGTTAAGAATCTCCCAGGATCAGGATATCACCTTTATTAATCATGTGGCTGATGTCATGCATAATATGTTTGTGTATTCTGAATCAGAGGATGGTGGGTGATACATATTACTAAAAATTAGTTGTGGGTGTCCTGAGCTTTGAATGGCTACTTATATACTTTCCATTTAATTGAAATGTGGGTATTCTTGTGAATTATGTGTCTTTAACATAAAGACATACCAACTCCTTTTTTGTGAAATCTGTCTTTTGGTATAATTTAAAGGACGGTATGTCTTTCATCCAGATTGAATCTGGGTCCCACCATGTCTCTGTTACTGAAATTATGTCAATATCCAGTGAGAATTTTGGTTTCAGGCTAGGAGATTTTTAACAAGTTTAAAGACCTTGCATTAAGAGATAATATTTTGCAAACCCTGAGATGTTGGAGGCTTATTTGCTACAGTCTTGGGTGTCACAAACCCCTCTTGATGTCGGTTTAAACAGCTGCTTATGTGAGAGAATTCTGCTGCCTAAGATGGACTACCTCTCCTGTTCAAGTGGCATCATTTTAGTTGCCATTACTTCTGCTGGAAGAATTTCAGAGCTTCAGGCCTTCTGGTACGAGGAGCCTTGTTTGATTTTTCACAAAGACAGGGTGTTCTCTTACGCACAAATCCTAAGTTTTGCCTAAGGTGGTTTGAGAGCTTACTCTCAATCAATCTCTCCACCTTTCTGTTTATTTTCCTGAGTATTCTAATCCAGGGGAAGCACTGCTTTGTAACACTAGATATGTGCAGAACTTTGAAATATTACCTGCGTCGGACTAAGGAGTCCAGAAAGTATAAGCAGTTGTTCGTATCTTTCACCCCAGGTAGAGAGGGCACTTCAGTTTCTAAGCAATGTTTATCCAAATGGTTGGCAAATTGCATTGTGTTTTGCTACAAGTCCGGCAAAGAATTACCTGGTGCTGACAAAGTTTCATTCCACCAGAGGTATGGCTACCTCTGCGGCTTGTTTCAAGGGGTCTCAGCCATTGATATTTGCACTGCTGCCACCTGGAGTACAGTTCACACTTTTACCAAGCAGTACAGTCTGGACATTGCCTCAAGAGCCTGTGCAGGATTTGGCAGGGCTGTGCTTACTGAGGACTCCTGTCTTAAGTTTTATGGAGATCCAGTCCCCAGACTGTCTGTAATGCACTTGTCACTGCTTGATGCTTGTTCCTACAGTGTAACCTGATGACTTAGATACCCCCAAGAAGATAGAACAGTTATGTAAGAACTTACCATTACAGTAGATCTTCAGAGGGATCTCAGTCATCAGGTATGATTTCCTCCAATTGTCCCCTTCTTGTGGCTTCTGTTCAGGACCTGACAATCTGCTGTATTCCATCATTTCTATCTAGAGCTGGGTCCCTCAGCTCTCCCCAGTTCCCCAGGGCATCAGCCTTGCTCCTTCATCTCCAGAGTGAAAGAACTGAGGAGGAAGTGGGGCCTCGCCCGCGTATAGGGTTGGTGACTGAGATCCCTTCAAGATCTACTGTTACGGTTAAGTTCTTATGTAACTGTTTCTTCTAACCCCAGTAATACTCGGTTATTCCTAACTTTCTGCAGTGTCTTTAAGCCAGAACTGCCCAGAGAGGATAGAACACATGTAAATGATGGAACTCTTCGCATGTGACAGCTATTCAAATGCTGCCTTTAACTGCCTTAGTTCCTAAACCCTTCAGATTTCACTCTCAGCCTATAAAGTCTAAAGTACGCTCAGAGTTCTCTCTTCAACTTGTACTTGTGATGTGAAGGAACTTACAAATTCATATAAGTATCTTTTTCTTTCATTTGCTTGCCTTTACTCATTGTTATTTTTAGCTAAACCTTAGTTTTAGTGTTAAATTTTGTGTTTGTATCGGTTTCTCCTGGTTCGGTGTAACCAGTGGGGAACCGAGTTAATTTTGTTAATTCCAGGGATTTCTGAGTAAAAACAGTGTTTAGTTTAATTTTCCTTTAAATTCTTTATTTTTGTAACCGCTTTATCGGTTACTGAACCGATAACCTCGGTTCACTTTTTCCTTCAGTTCCCAGTTCCCATAGTTTCTGTAACCAACCGCAACTGCTAAACTTTAGTTAAATATATTTAGTGGTTCACATTTTTATCGGTTCCCAATAAAATGTCAGAAAAACCTAAAAAGAAAACCGGTGAACCTGGTTTTAAAAATTGCACTGATAGCGGGGAAGAGTTTGCCAAGGCAGACAAGCACGGTTTGTGTGTTGCCTGCTGGGGCTATGATCACCATAAGGAAAATTGTGATATTTGTAAAACCTTCCCAGAGAAAACAGTGGAGAAATGCCTGGAATGGCTTAAGAAAAAAACTTCATCCACCTAAGGGTCCTCTGGCTCTGACCAGACAACATCCTCTTTGCTATGGATGAAACCACTGCAGTGACTATTTCAAAGCCCTGAGACGGGTGATAAGGGCACTAAGAGGCTTGCTGAACTGGCTGACTCTCTGTTCCTCTAAAAAGACAAAGAGTAAAGCACACAGAACCCCTATTGAAAAAAGGGGACTTCTGTGGGTGCTCTGGCTCTTCCTTCTCAAGAAATAGCTCAGGCTTTTGAAGTGGTAAGCCTTACAAGGTCTTTTTCCTCACTGGCCAGCAGCCACCATTTCAAGTTCCAGCTGGCAGATCTAAGCACAGGTAAACTCTAATTTTTGAAGAAGAGGATTATCGTGAATGTGAGGAGGAAGATGAAGGGAACCTGTTGAACCTGAGGTCTCCCTGAGCAGGATTTTGATTCACCTTTAGAACCACTGAGGATTATTCCTCACATTTCACTTTTGTGAGGAAGATGGCTGATGCCTCGGACATCACCACAAATTAAGAAATAAGAGGATGAAGAAGAGGTGGACTACCTCGAGATGATGGGGTTAACCTCCACAAAAAAGCTTGTCTTACCTGTAAATAAATTCTTCAAAAAAGATGCACTGGAGACTTTACAGACTCGAGTTCTGCCCCCTTGATAAGAGGATGGATAAGAAATATCAGTTGGAAAGGGAGGCAGAATTTCTGTTTTCTCACCCTGACCAGCAGGGGTGGTGCAAGTGGCTGCCTATGACAAGGCTAAGGTGCCCTGGCTTCTCACCACCAGAAAGGGATACTTGTCTACTTCTTGGCCATCAGGCAGGCTAATTTTAAGCTTATGCGCCTAGTATCAAAAGTCTATGGCAGTCTGTACTGGCCATGGCAAAGAAAGCCCGTCACCTTGTTCAATGACTTTGCAGAAACTGCTAGGTTTAGTCAGAGGCAGCTAAGTATCAGTTTCAAATGGCTGCTGATACCAGTGATACAGCAGCCAGGTAGATGGCAAATACTGTTGCTAAACGAAGATTTGCCTGGCTAAGAGCCACAAATCTTACCCAGGACACTCAAACAAAGGCTCTGGATTTCCTCTAGAGGGTACTTCCCTTTCGGAGAAACAAACCGTGGCTTATATGAAGAAAGTGGATGAATATAAAGCCACCTTCAAAAGCAATTCTGCCAAAGAAACCTCTCCATCCACCAAACCCTATGGAAGGGAGGCTGGGGCAGGTCCTTTCACACTAAGCCCTTTTTTCCAGGCAATGGCTACACCCAATACCAACAGTATCCCCAGCAAGGGGCGTGACATGTGGACAGCCAGTTCTGAGTACACTATGATTTTTTGTAATATAAAAATGTGTTATGGACTATCTCTCATGAGAGATGCTGCAGACAGCATGTGAGATCACACGCACACACTGGTTTTAGATATAAGGTGTTACCTGAAGGCCAGAAGCTAATTACAGACTAGAACAGGCCTTAATCAAGAATCTCCTGTTATCTAAGTTAAATATAGCTTTAACTGCTAAGAGGAAAATCAGTATCCCTTTTATGACGTTTCGAGGAGGAAACCAGGTTTAGCACACTGGTGCAAAATCATAAATGCTTTGATGTCTGTGTGAGAGGGGTTACTGCTCATAGATGAAAGGAAATTTACAGACTTGATTGGGGAAGTCACATGGAAAAATGAGTTTCTGCTGATGAAACCTTAATTAACTTTCCTTCTAAAATGATAAGACTTCCTGGGTGTATGATTTTAATAAATAGAGGAGGAGCTAGGTAACCTCACACAAAGGGGTTGGAAATAGTTATTTAAAGAGTATTCTGTTTTCCTTCAGAGCCTCTTTAGCTACACTCTGACAAAGAAACATCTTTGAGCACTTTAAGCAGGTATTTAGAGAGAGACAAATCTAAGTACTGTAGTAGGAATTGCACTGTTAAAACCTTGTTCTTTTAAAAAGATTGTATGGTTCTTGTGATATATTGTTCTGTATTTTATGTTTTACATACTTTTTTTATCTATTTTAGTAAATTCTATTTTTAGAGCCTATTTGGTCTGTCTTTGAATTTATTTTCTTTGACAAGTGGAGTATATATGGTTAAAGCTGACACTGTGCATAAACTTGAATGGTGATACCAAACTGGAAAAGGTAAGAATAATCTGAGGTCTTTATTAGAGTTTTAAGGGTTCATTTTGTACACCTGGTTAGGTGCCCGTGAGGCAAAAATATCTGACCCCCAAGACAGAATATTCTGAGCTTTTGGATTGGGTACGCTTGAGCAAGAGGTTCACAGTTTGAATCCTCCAGAACTGAGACCAAAGGTTGATTCGAACCCCAAAACAGACAGGAGGGTTACCCTGTTTCTGTTAACTGTTCACAAGACTGCTTCCAGAGGTTGGCAATTTGGGAGTAGAGGGCTGACCTGCTGAGTGGGTTTCTGACAGACTGGTTGGTAGGGTGTGCATAATTTTGGTATTACAAGCTTGTATTGTTCAGTGTGTCAGCTTGAGACCGTCAGCTCACTTGCAAAGAAAGAAAAAGGCAGAGTTTTATTTTAAAAGGAGACAGAACTATATCACTTGGCGTACAGTCAGGTTCCTACCCATTTTATTTTTTTTTCCTAAAGTGCAAGTCAGAGTAGCAGTAGTGAGGGAAGATGGCTTTCAACTACAGCAGGCACACTGTAGACTACTTAAAAGCAGTTGTGCGGGACAGAGGAGTCCGTTGGAGGTGAAAGCCAGCAAGCAGAACCTAATAGATGCCCTGATGGTAGCAGATACCCAGAGCAGCTGAGTCAGACCGTGACTGAAAAGGACCAAACCTTGAGTGTGGCCAGGCTAGCGGCCAGTGCAGTGTCCAGATCTGATAAGGAAGGCAACAGGGCCACTGTCAGCGAAGGGCCACAGCAGCAGGGAAGGTCACCCAGTATCCTGGATCCAGAAGTACTCAGGCTGCAAATTGAGTTGCGCAGGATGGAGCTGGAGTTCAGAAGAAGACAAACGAGACAGATGAGAGGCAGAGGCGGGAGACAGTGGGAGGCAGACCGTAGGAGCATGAGCACCAGCGAGCTGCAGAGGAGAAAAAGCGAGAACACCGAGACGCAGACCGTGAGGAGCAGGAGAGCCAGAGGCAACATGAACTGGAGAAGCTACGACTCCAACCAGCGGCACCAGAGCAGGTAAGTGGCTTGGGTTTAACTGGGACTACAGGACTGGGATACAAATTGAATTCCAAATTAATAGCCGAATTTAAAGAGGGGGAGGGTATGGGTGTCTTTTTAAATTCTTTTGAAAAAGTTTGTATTCAGGCTAAAATTCCTAGAGAGTCCTGGAGTTTCCAGCTATCCCCGATACTTAGCAGGAAACCTTGGGATGCATTGGGTCAGATGGACAATGAGGACAGTGATGATTACAGCAAACTTAAAGCTGCACTGTTAAAAAAATTTGACTTAACTGCTGAAGCATACAGAGCTAAATTCCGTAAGCTCTGGAGAAGCCCTGATATGAGCTATGAGGAGCTAGCCATGAAACAACGTCAGTTTTTAAAATGGTGGGAAGGAATTGAGGCAAACTCTGTTAATAAAACTGAAAATGTGATTTTGTTAGAATAGTTTTATTGGGCATGCCCAGCAGAGCTAAAAGCCTGGCTGGAGGCCCGAGATCCCAAAACAGTGCAAGAGTCTGCTGAACTCTCAGACCACTATGCCAAGAGCAGACCTGCTCTGAGAGCGAATCGGGCAGGCGTGGCAGTGCAGAAAGGGAAAAGCGCACCTTCAGGGTAGCTAAAACCCTCACTGCCTCCACCGAAACCAGTTAGCCCCAGGTTTCAGAGAAAAGATTTCTCTGAAAAGAGAAGTGAATGTTGATTATGTAAAGAAACTGGGCATATTGCCAGACAGTGTCCCAAAAGACTGAGCAATAATACACAGAATGGTACTAGAAAAGAAGTGGGTTGTTTGTGTGTCCCTGGGAGCATGCCAGTGAACATGAGGGAACACATGCACCCAGTCATGGTGAATGGTGTACAGACACAAGGGTTAAGGGACACAGGGGCGTCCATGACCTTGGTAAAGGGGGATCTAGTAGAGCCTGGTCAGCTTATACCCAATAAATACATCACTGTACAGGACTTTACTGGTGAGGTGAAAACATTGCCCCTCGCTAGTGTTCTCCTAGACTGGGGTGAAACAGGGGGAACTGTGCAACAGGTGGCTGTAGCCAAAACCTTAGCAGTGGATGTGATTCTGAGCAACAATCTAAAACGGGGGATGGTACGTGCAGTTACCCGTAGCCAAGCGGCAAGGGAAAATTGTAGTTCCCAGAACCCCACAGAAGCCATTGTTGAAAACGTGAAGAGGCTGGTTCCCAGCCTGTGTCTCCAGATGGAGAGATTAATGAAAAGGGGGTAGAAATTTCCCCAGTAGCAGTAACCAGACAGCTACAGAGGGTTACTCCAAAGAGGGAGGGGTGACTCATTGTCAGAGGGCTGGGATTGACAGTGATCCTGGGTGCTCTGACGCTAGTGCTAGGGACCCTAGTTTAGCGACTGAAGGTGACCTGTCCCATGCCTTGGGAATGTGTGAGGGTTTGAAGCTGCTCAGAAAAGTGACCGTAGTTTAGAGAAGTTGAGGGCTTGGGCAGACTCGGACGGCACACAGGGAGGTGATGGCAGACATAAGGTTTATTGGGAAAATGGACTTATGTATACTTAGGCTATGCAGACAGAGGGAAGGGGGGATGCTAGGCAGGCAGCTTGTCATTCCCTAGGGGTATCGTGAGCAGTTACTCATGACTGCACATGATATTCCCTTGTCTGGTCATCTGGGAATTGCACGCACTACTCAGCGGTTGGCCCAGAATTTCTATTGGCCTAACTTCACCCAGCAGGTGAAGGAGCATTGCAGGTCTTATCATCGGTGCCAAGAAATAGGGAAGACAGGCAAGAAAACCCAAGCTGCCCTGATTCCATTGCCCATAGTAGAGAAGCCATTCCAGAGGGTGAGAATGGATAATGTGGGGCCTTTAAATACCTCCAGCTCCTCAGGGAAGAGATTCATCCTGACCGTGGTGGGTTATGCCACCCAGTACCCTGAGACAGTCGCCCTATCCTCACTGAGGACAGACAAAGTGGCAGATGCCTTACTTGGGATTTTCTCCCGTGTTGGGTTTCCGCAGGAGGTTATCACCGATCGTGGGGGTTCCTTCATGTCGGACCTGATGAAATGTTTATGGGAGAAGTGTGGGGTGGTGCAGAGATACATGACACCATATCACCCACAAGCCAATGGGCCTGTGGAATGATTCAATGGTAGCCTGTGTGACACTTGGACAGCTGGTTCTGGTCACTATCATTTTTTGTAATATAAAAATGGGTTATGGACTGTCTCTCTTGAGAAATGCTGAAACAGCATATGGGTATGACACACACACACACACACACACACACACACAGGTTTTAGATACAAGGTGTTACCTGGAAGGCCAGAAGCTAATTACAGCCTTTAACTAAGTTAATTATAGCTGTAGTTTCTAAGAAGGAAAATCATAAACTTTTATAACGCTTAGAGGAAGAAGAGCAGGTTAACTGCTGAATCATATAGAGCTAAATTCTATAAGCTCAGGAGAAGCCCTGATATGTGCTACGAGGAGCTAGCCACGAAACGTCAGTTTTTTAAACGGTGGGAAGGAATTGAGACAAACTGTGTTGATAAAACTGAAAATGTGATTTTATTAGAACAGTTTTATTGGGCATGCCCAGCAGAGCTAAAAACCTGGCTAGAGGACCAAGATCCCAAAACAGTGCAAGAGTCTGCTGAACTCTCGGGCCGCTATGCCAAGAGCAGACCTGCTCTGAGAGCGAATGGGGTGGGTGTGGCAGTGCAGAAGGGAAAAGCGCACCTTCAGGAGTAGCTAAAACTCTCACTGCCTCCACCGAGGACCAGTTAGCCCAGGTTTCAGAGAAAAGATTTCTCTGAGAGAGAAATGAATATCGGTTGTGCAAAGAAACTGGGCATATTGCCAGACAGTGTCCCAAAAGGTGAGCAATACACAACAGGGTGCTAGAAAGGAAGTAGGTTGTTTGTGTGTCCCTGGAAGCAAGCCAGTGAACATGAGGGAACACATGGTGAATGGTGTACAGCGCATAGGGTAGGGACACTGGGTCACCCCTGACCTTGATAAAGGGCGATCTGGTACAGCCTGGTCAGCTTATACCCAATAAATACGTCGCAGTACAGGACTTTGCGGGTGGGGAGAAAACATTGCCCTTCGCTAGTGTTCTCCTAGACTGGGGTGAAACGGGGAATTGTGCGACAGGTGGCTGTAGCTAAAACGTTAGTAGTGGATGTGATCCTGGGCAACAATCTCAGACAAGGGATGGTGTGTGCAGTTACCCGTAGCTAACCGGCAAAGGAAAAGGTGTAGTTCCCTGAACCCCAGAAGCCATTGTGGAAACCACTGAGGCTGGTTCCCAGCCTGTGTCTCTGATGAGGAGATTAATGAAAGAGTGTGAAATTTCCCCGTAGCAAGTAACCACACAGCTACAGAAGGTTACTTCGAAGAGGAAGGGTGACCCATTGTCAGAGGGGTTGGGATGACAGTGATCCAGGTGCCCTGGCCAGCTAGTGTACAGGACCCTAGTTTAGCGACTGAAGGGGACCTGTCCCATGCCTTGGGAATGTGTGAGGGGTTTGCAGCTTCTCAGAGAAGTGACCCTAGTTTAGAGAAGCTGAGGGCTTGGGCAGACTTGGACAGCACACAGGGAGGTGACGGCAGACATAAGGTTTATTGGGAAAATGGACTTATGTATACTCAGGCAGTACAGACAGCGGGAGGGATGCTAGGCAGGCAGCTTGTTGTTCCCCAGGAGTATCATGAGCAGTTGCTCAAAATTGCACATGATATTCCCTTGTCTGCTCATCTGGGAATCACGTGAACTATGCAGTGGTTGGCCCAGAATTTCTACTGGCCTAACTTCACCCACAGTTGAAGGAATATTGCAGGTCTTGTCACCGGTGCCAAAAAAGAGGGAAGGCGGGCAAGAAAACCCAAGCTGCCCTGATTCCATTGCCCATAGTGGAGGAGCCATTCAGAGGGTGGGAATGGATATTGTAGAGACCTTAAATACCCCAAGCTCCTCAGGGAAGAATTCATCCTGACTGTGGTGGATTATGCCCGGCGGTACCCAGGGCAGTCGCCCTATCCTCCTGAGGACAGACAAAGTGGCAGATGCCTTACTTGGGATTTTCTCCCATGTTGGGTTTCCGAGGAGGTTATCACCCGATCAATGGGGTTCCTTCATGTCGGACCTGATGAAATGTTTATGGGAGAAGTGTGGGGTGGTGCAGAGATGCACAACACCGTATCACCCACAAGCCAATGGGCTTGTGGAAAGATTCAATGGTACCCTAAAGTCAATGCTCCGGGTGTTTGCTGAACAGCATGGGAGGGACCGGGAATACCTTCCCCACCTGTTGTGTGCACAGGGATTTTCCCCTTTGAACTCTTATATGGAGCCAGTGCGTGGGCCCCTAGACTTGATCTGGTAGGACTGGGAAGGCAAACACGCCACCTAGGAACTCCCATTGTGGATTACGTCCCTAGGTTAGGGAAAGGCTGAAGGAACTTATGGGGACAGCCCAGAGCAATCTAGCAACTGCCCAACAGTAACAAAGTGTGGTACAACCACAGAGCCAGAGTTCGCTCGTATATGGTGAGTCAGGAAGTCATGGTCCTTGTTCCGGTCTGGAAAGACGAGCTGCAGGCTGAGTGGGCAGGACCGTACAAAGTGGTTAGGAAGGTAAATGATGTGAACTACATTGTGGAGTTACCTGACCGAAAACAGACCGAAAGGATGTACCATGTCAACATGATGAAGCCATATGCAAATAGGGCTGACGTGTTTGCAGTGTGTAGTCATGGGCGGGGATGGACAAACGAGACCCCCTTCTGGACTTGCTGGAAGAAAGTAAGCAGGACTCTCTGTGGAGGCAGTAAAATTTTCTCCCAGTTGGCCCGGACCAGATCAGAAATCAAGGAAGTTTAGCAGAGTTTGCCCATTGTTTAGCGCCAAGCCTGGACCAACCCCCTTAGCGATGCACAATGTGGAGACAGGGGCACAGACGTCCATACGGCGGATAGCATATTGTGTGTCAGAGGCTGTCCAAAAGGACATTAGGAGGGAAGATGCTGGATTTAGAGGTAATCCAGAGATCCCACAGCCCCTGGGCCTCACCCATAGTCCTTGTGCCTAAGCCAGATGGCTCTACTTGTTTCTGTGTTGACTATCATGGACTGAATGCAGTCACAAAGTCAGACACCCACCCAATGTCCCGAATGGATGAACTCCTGGACAAGTTGGGGGGGGCGACCTACCTTACGACCATTGACCTGACAAAGGGATATTGGCAGGTAGAGTTGACAGACCGAGCTAGGGAGGGTCGGCCTTCATCACTCCGATGAAGCTTATTTGAGTTTAAAGTAATGCCTTTGGGAATGAAAACGCCCAACCACTTTTCAAGGTTGGTGAACCAGGTGATAAATAGTGCTGAGGAGTACACCGTGGCGTACCTGGATGACAGTGCCATCTTTAGTGCCAGCTGGGAGGAACACCTATCCCACCTTAGGGAAGTGCTGGGTGGGATACAGAGGGCCGGGCTCACTATCAAAACCGGGAAGTGCCAGGTGGCCATGGGTGAAGTGGCATACCTCAGGCATGTGGTAGACCCGGGACAGCTCCATTCTAACCAAATAAAGATAGAGGTAATCCAGGCATGGCCCAGACCAGAAACGCAGAAGCAGGTCAGGAGTTTTCTAGGGACAGCAGGGTTCTACAGAAAATTTGTACACAATTACAGTGCCCTGGCTGCTCCCATATCTGACCTGACAAAGAAAAGGATGCCCAAGAAAATTACCTGGGACCCAGCCTGTGAGAAAGTCTTTACCAGATTAAAGGAGGCACTGTGCAGTGCTCCTGTTTTGACAAGTCCTGACCATAGCAGACCCTTTATAGCTCCAGACGGACACACACGTGGGTATTGGGCAGTACTGAGTCAGACATCCAGCCAAGGGGCAGATCCAGTAGTGTTGCTGCCTGGTAGGAAGTTGCTTCCCGGGAACAAGCACCTCCCATGATGGAAAGGTGTCTTGCCATAGCCGTGGGCCCTAAAGGAAATTAGAGTCATACTTATATGGGCAGCATTTTGTGGTGCAGACTGACCATAACCCCTGGACAGCTGGGCTGCGAGATGGGAAAGAACAATGGTAGATTGCTAAGATGGAGTCTTGCTTTGCAAGGGTATGATATGACAATCGTACATAGGGCTGGAGCCAAAAATCAGAACTCAGATGGGCTGTCTAGGGTCTATGAGGAGTGAACTGATTTGGGAAGCTCATCCCATGCTGGGGATAGAGCACCCACATTCAGTCTAGGTGGGGAGGAATTGTGACACTTGGACAGCTGGTTCTGATCACTAAATCATTTTTTATATTATAAAAATGGGTTATGGACTGTCTCTCTTGAGAAATGCTGAAACAGCATGTGAGCATGACACACACACACAACACACACACACACAGGTTTTAGATACAAGGTGTTACCTGGAAGGCCAGAAGCTAATTACAGTCTTCAACTAAGTTAATTATAACTGTAGTTGCTAAGAGGGAAAATCATAAACTTTTATAACTCTTAGAGGAAGAAGAGCAAGTTGTAACGTTTTAGTGCGAAGTCATAAAAGATGCTTTGATGTCCTGGAAAGAGGAAACTGATCATAGATCAAAGAAATGTCATTTGAAAAAGAAAACCGAGTTGTGCTGAGGATTACAGAATTTAATACTTTGAAAAGACATCCTGTGTTTGTATAGATATATTTTTTATATATATATTCTGACATGGAGGAGCTAGGTGACCTCATGCAAAGAGGTGGGCAAAGCCAGCTTTTAGACAGTATTCTGTTTTACTTCAGAGACACACTTCTATCTAGACTCTGACAAAGAAACATCTTTGAGCATTTTAAGCAGGTATTTAGAGAGAGAGAGAGACAAATCTAAGTACTGTAGTAGGAATTGAGCTGTTACAATCTTGTTCTTTTAAAAGATTGTATGGTTCTTGTGATAATAGTTCTGCATTTTATGTTTTACATATTTTTTATCTATTTTAGTAAAACTCTATTTTAGAGCCTACTTAGTCTATCTTTGATTTCTTTCTTTTACAAGGGGAGTATATATGGTTAAAGCAGACACTGTACATAAGCTTGAATGGTGATACCAAACTGGAAAAAGGTAAGCGTTTTATATCTGAGGTCTTTTATTACAGTTTTTAAGGGTTCATTTCTGTACACCTGGTTAGGTGCCCATAGGCAAAGATATCTGTCCCCCTGAAGACAGAATTATCTAAGCCTGTGCATTGGGTACGCTAGCAAGAGGTTCACAGTTTGAATCCCTCCAAGACTTGAGACCAAAGGTCGATTCGAATCCCCAAAACAGACAGGAGGATTACCCTGTTTCTGTTAACTGTTCACAAGACTATGCTCAGAGGTTGGCACTTTGGGAGTAGAGGGCTGACCTGCTAAATGGGTTTGTGACACCCTGAAGTCAATGCTTC
Source organism: Neoceratodus forsteri (assembly GCA_016271365.2). Taxonomy (NCBI): domain Eukaryota; kingdom Metazoa; phylum Chordata; order Ceratodontiformes; family Ceratodontidae; genus Neoceratodus; species Neoceratodus forsteri. The sequence continues at coordinate 1,053,556,477 of CM028130.1, read as the reverse complement.
GGGCATTTGCTGAACAGCATGGGAGGGACTGGGAGAAATACCTTCCCCAAATGTTGTTTGCATACAAGGAGGTGCCCCAAGAGTCAACTGGATTTCCCCCCCTTTGAACTGTTATATGGACCCCGGGTACGTGGGCCCCTAGACTTGATCTGGGAGGACTGGAAGGGTAAGCACGCCACCCAGGGAACTCCCATAGTGGATTATGTCCTTAGGTTTAGGGAAAGACTGAAGGAGCTTATCGGGACAGCCCAGAGCAACCTGGCAGCTGCCCAACAAAAACAAAAAGTGTGGTATGACCGCAGAGCCAGAGCTCGCTCATACATGGTGGGTCAGGAAGTCATGGTCTGGAAAGTCAAGCTGCAGGCTGAGTGGGCAGGACTGTACAAAGTGGTTAGGAAGGTAAATGGCGTGAACTATATTGTAGAGTTACCTGACTGAAGACAGACAGAAAGGATGTACCATGTCAACATGATGAAGCCATTTGCAAATAGGGCTGACATGGTGTTTGCAGTGTATAGTCCTGGGGAGAGGAGGGACGAAGGAGACCCCCTTCTGGATTTTCTGGAAGAAAGTAAGCGGGAGTCCTCTGTGTTGGCAGTAAAATTTTCTCCCCAGCTGGCCCCAGACCAGATCCAGAAAGTAAGAGAGGTTTTAGCAGACTTTGCCCCATTGTTTAGTGCCAAGCCTGGACCAACCCCCTTAGCGGCGCACGATGTGGAGACAGGGGCACAGATGCCCATGTGACAGACAGCATATCAGGTGTCAGAAGCTGTTCAAAAGGACATTAGGAGGGGAAGTGGAGGAGATGCTGGATTTAGGGGTAATCTAGAGATCCCACAGCCCCTGGGCCTCACCTGTAGTCCTTGTGCCTAAGCCAGATGGTTCTACTCGTTTCTGTGTGGACTATCATGGACTGAATGCAGTCATGAAGTCAGACACCCACCCGATGCCCCGGATGGATGAACTCCTGGACAAGTTGGGAGGGGCGACCTACCTTACGACCATTGACCTGACCAGGGGTATTGGCAAGTGGGAGTTGACAGACAGAGCTAGGAGAGGTCGGCCTTCATCACTCCAATAGGCTTATTTGAGTTTAAAGTAATGCCTTTCAGAATGAAGAATACCTGGCCACTTTCAAAGGTTGGTGAAACCAGGTGTTAAATGGTGCTGAGGAGTACACTGTGGTGTACCTGGATGACATTGCCATCTTTAGTATCAGCTGGGAAGGACACCTATCCCACCTTAGGGAAGTACTGGGCAGGATACAGAGGGCCGGGCTCACTGTCAAAGCCGAGAAATGCCAGGTGGCCATGGGAGAAGTGGCATACCTCAGGCATGTGGTAGCCGAGGACAGCTCTGTCCTAACCAAATAAAAATAGAGGTAATCCAGGTGTGGCCCAGACCAGAAACACAGAAGCAAGTCAGGAGTTTTCTAGGGACAGCAGAGTACTACAGGAAATTTGTACCCCATTACAGTGCCCTGGCTGCTCCCCTATCTGACCTGACAAAGAAAAGGATGCCCAAGAAAATTACCTGGGGCCCAGCCTATGAGGAAGCCTTTTCCAAACTAAAGGAGGCACTGTGCAGTGCTCCTGTTTTGACAAGTCCTGACTACAGCAAAACCTTTATAGTTCAGACTGACGCCTCAGACGTGGGTATTAGGGTAGTACTGAGTCAGACATCCAGCCAAGGGACAGATCACCCAGTAGTGTACCTGAGTAGGAAGTTACTTCTGAGGAAGCAGGCGTACTCCACGGTGGAAAAAGAATGTCTTGCCATAGTGTGGGCCCTAAAGAAATTAGAGCCATTCTTGTTTGGGCAGCATTTTGTGGTACAGACTGACCACAACCCCCTGGTTTGGCTGACGCAGATGGGAAAGAACAATGGTAGATTGCTAAGATGGAGTCTTGCTTTGCAAGGTATGATATGACAATCGTACATAGAGCTGGAGCCAGGAACCAGAACTCAGATGGTCTGTCTCGCATGTATGAGGAGTGAACTGATTTGGGAAGTTCATCCCATGCTGGGGATAGAGCCTTTAAATTCAGTCTAGGTGGGGAGGATTGTGACACGTGGACAGCCAGTTCTGAGTACACTATGATTTTTTTTGTAATATAAAAATGGGTTATGGACTGTCTCTCATGAGAAGTGCTGAGACAGCATGTGAGATCACACACACACACACAGGTTTTAGATACAAGGTGTTACCTGGAAGGCCAGAAGCTAATTACAGACTAGAACAGGCCTTAATCAAGAATCTCCTGTTATCTAAGTTAAATATAGCTTTAACTGCTAAGAGGGAAATCAGTATCCCTTTTATGACATTTCGAGGAGGAAACCAGGTTTAGCACACTGGTGTGAAATCATAAATGCTTTGATGTCTGTGTGAGAGGGGATAGTGCTCATAGATAAAAGGAAATTTACAGACTTGATTTGGGAAGTCACATGGGGAAAGGAGTTTCTGCTGATGTAACCTTAATTAACTTTCCTTCTAAAATGATAAAACTTCCTGGATGTATGATTTTTAATAAACAGAGGAGGAGCTAGGTGACCTCACTCAAAGGGGTTGGCAAATACAGTTTTTTGAAGAGTATTCTATTTTCCTTCAGAGACACTTTTATCTACACTCTGACAAAGAAACATCTTTGAGCACTTTAAGCAGGTATTTAGAGAGAGACAAACCTAAGTACTGTAGTAGGAATTGCACTGTTAAACCTTGTTCTTTTAAAAGGATTGGCTCTTGAGATATATTGTTCTGTATTTCATTTTACATTTTTTTTATCTATTTTAATAAAACTCTGTTTTTAGAGTCTATTTGGTCTCTTTAAATTTCTTTTATTTAACAAGTGGAGTATATATGGTTAAAGCAGACACTGTGCATAAGCTTGAATGGTGATACCAAACTGGAAAAAGGTAAGAGTAATCTGAAGTCTTTATTAGGGTTTTTAATGGTTCATTTTGTACACCTGGTTAGGTGCCCGTAGGTATAGATATCTGGCCCCCCGAAGACAGAATTATCTGAGCCTGTGGATTGGTACGCTAGCAAGAGGTTCACAGTTTGAATCCCTCCAGAACTGAGACCAAAGGTTGATTCTAACCCACAAAACAGACAGGAGGGTTACCCTGTTTCTGTTAACTGTTCACAAGACTGCGCTCGGAGGTTGGCACTTTGGGAGTAGAGGGCTGACCTGCTGAGTGGGTTTGTGACAAGGGGTACTTCAGAGGTAAGGGCAGGAGGGGTGCCAGGCGGGGATCCCAAACCCAGCCTCAGCCCTAGAGTAAACAAACACCCTGATGTGTCTTTACAGGCTGCCTCTTCAATACCTGTCTGAGGCAGGCTGTCTCACTACCTCCAGGCTTGGCAGAAGATCACCACAGACAAGTGGATCCTGGGAGTAGTGAGTCAGGGACTGTCTCTGAGTTTCAAATCCCTTCCTGTTCTGAGAACCAGAGTGTTTAGACCATCCTTCCTCACAGAAAAAACTGCTGGAGGCAGAGGTTCGAAACCTGCTATTGTCTAGGGCAGTGGAACCTGTCCCAATTCAGCAGAAAGGAAAGGGTTTGTATTCAAGGTATTTCCTTACTACAAAGAAAAATGAGGAGTGGCAGCCTATCTTGGACCTCAGGGTACTAAACAAGCATTTGACAAAACCAAAGTTTAAAATGGTAACTTTGGCACTGATTCTGCCAGCACTCCAAAGAGGAGACTGGTTAGCATCACTGGACCTTTAAAGATGCCTATTTCCACATCCCCATAAGGGAGTCTCACAGGAAATACCTCAGGTTCTGACTCCCATCAGGTCAGTACCAGTTTTCAACCTTGCCATTTGGCCTCACTTCAGCTCCAAGGGTGTTCACAAAGTGCCTGGCAGTGGTTGTGGCACACCTTCGAAGACAAGGTGTCATTGTGTTTCCATATTTGGACGACTGGCTGGTGGTGGGAAAATCACCAGAGGAAGTCGGACAGTATCTGCAGATCACCCAGGGGCGTCTGGAGTCCCTCGGGTTCTTGATACACCACAAAAAATCCATCCTACCTGCACAGGTGCTCCAGTTCGTGGGAGCAGAGATCAACACCCTGCAGAGCAGGGCCTATCTGCCTTTGGACATGGTAAGAAGTATCCAGCTGATTGCAGACTCATTCAGCCTGCAGAAGTCAAAAACTGTAAGGCACTTTCTACAGCTCCTGGGCCACATAGCTGCACCCACAGGCACAGTCCTAGGCTTCAGGTTCCAAATGAGAGACATCCAGTTCCACTGAAGGGCACACTGGTGCCGAAGTAGAGATTCCCTCTCAAAGCTGATCCCAGTAACAAAAACCTTGTTACAGGCACTTCAGTGATGGAAAGAGGAATCCAACCTAAGGGAAGGTGTTCCTTTTCAACGAGAGTCCCTATCAGTTTTTCCTCATAACAGATGCATCTCTACTGGGGTGGGACGCCCATTTGGGGGACCACATAACCCAGGGCACTTGGTCAAGTGCAGAGTCACTCCAGCATATACACTTGCTGGAACTCAGAGCAGTGTTTCTGGCACTAAAAGCCTTCATATCACTGGTACAGAGAAAGGTGGTACAGGTCAGAACAGACAATACCACCACAATGTACTACATAAACAAGCAGGGAGGTACCAGGTCGGGTTCTCTCTGCACAGAAGCCATGAAAATATGGAGCCTGGCATACTCCTTCGGAGTTTCCCTACAGGCAGTCCATCTGCCAGGGAAGGACAACACCCTAGCAGATGCTCTGAGTCAAATCCAGGCCCATCATGAAAGGACCCTGAACAGGCAAGTGGTTGAGGTAATCTTAAGAAGGTGGGGCACACCAGAGATAGGTTTGTTTGCATCCCACCAGAATCACCACCTGCCACAATACTGTTGCAGACCACCAGATTGGGGTACACTACCCCTGCATGCTCTGGCTTTGAACTGGTCAGGGAAGCACCTATATGCTTTTCTTTCCTTCCTTCTGGTTTACTAGGTTTACTAGGTAAGTGACGACAAAAGGAAGCCATGAAGCCTATCTTGATTGTCCCCCACATGTGTGGGAAATTACACTTTGTTGTAGTTTTTGGAGAGCCAATGATCTACACCCTTTTTAAAGGATTCAAAGGTATTACAGTCTACTAGCTCTTGTGGTTGCTGGTTCCAGAGCCTTGGTGTTCTTACCGAGAATAAATGCAGCCTCCTGTTTGTTTTTGCTTTACACACCATTAGTTGTAGATTGTGAAGTCTAGGTACTATTTTTCTTTGTATTTTAACAATACCACACTTGTCCGTCAGAGAGGGTGATTTGAGAATTTTATATAAGAACAGAAGATCACCTCTGGAGTGCCTAAACGCCAGTGAATGTAGGCCTGTTTTTTGAAGCCTCTCTGGATATGGTAGTGATGCTAAATGGGGCACCATTTTTGTTGCCCTTCTCTGAATTCTTTCAATCACTTGAATGTCCCTGGCCATGTATGGACTCCACACTGGTGACCCATAATCTGTATATGGTCTGATGTATGCTTTAAACAATGGGATAATACATTCCTCTGTCATAGATATAAACGTACGGTTAATGCGCCTAAGTAGTGAATTAACGGTTTTAGCTACATGATTACAGTAATTGGAGGAGGATAATTTGTCATCTATCAGGATGCCCAAGTCTCTTTCACATGTTGAAGATTTAATGATAACATTATATAGTGTATAAGTTTGTTTGGGATTATTGTAACCTAAGTGGAGAACAGAACATTTGTCTGTATTGAATGTCATTTTGGTTTTCTCTGCCCAATGCTCTAATACTGAGAGGTCATTTACTAATAAGTCCATATTATAGTCAGAATCCACCTTATCACCTAACTTTGTATCATCTGCAAATTTTGAAAGTATGTTCCTGGAGCTAATCTGCATGTCTGAGATGGAAATATTGAATAGTACTGATCCCTGTGGCACACCACTGGTCACAGCCATATTACTGGAATAGGCATCATTGATCCTAACATGCTGCGTCCTGTTGGTTAACCAGCAATTGATCCATTTTATTATGTTACAAGAAAAACCTAGGTCTGATAGCTTAGCTAGGAGAATATTGTGAGTAATCTTATCAAATGCTTTTTCTATAATCCAGGAGGATGACATCCATGGGAATCTTATTGTCTACTTCTTGGTTGACAGTATTGTAAAAGGCTATTAAATTGGTAGTGCAAGAAAAGCCTTGCTTGAGCCCATGTTGTGAGTGGTCGATAATGCCTAGAGTTTGCATTTCTGCCTCTAATATGCCTTTAATAATTTTTTCCATTACTTTACATGGGATGGAAGTAAGGCTGATGGGGCGGTAATTACTCATTATGGAATTTTAAGTATAGGCACAACTGTAGCAGTTATCCAATCAGATGGAACGGATCTTTCCACTAATGATTTATTAAAAATAATGGAAAGTGGTGTGGCAATATTTTCAGCTGTTTCAACCAAAAATCTAGGATTAATTAAGTCTGGTCCACAGCTAGTATTTGGTTTTAAATTTTTTAACAAGGAAACTACTTCAGAAATAGTTATGGTGTGATTATTTTCAGTAGAACTTGATATGATAGTATTTGTATTAATTATGACTATATGATTTGAGAATACTGATGCAAAATAGGTGTTAAATGTGTCAGCTGTCTCACTATCAGATGTAATGGTATTTGTGCCGTTGGTCAATGGCCCAATTTGTCTGTTAGTGCCTTTTTTACTATTGAGATAAGAAAATAGGGATTTGTGATTATCTTTGGAATGGGCTATGCAGAACTCGAGGTTGCATTTTGCCTTCCTGATAGTCCTTTTTAGTTCTTTAACGGCAGTTCTGTATTGCCCCAGTATGAGTTCTTTTGTGTCTGTTGTGCATTTTTTTAAACGAGTAAATATTTTTTTTTTCTGTTTGATTTTCCTATGAATATCATTATTTAACCACAAAGGAATTTTACCTTTATTGTTATATTTTATCCAGGCTGGAATAAAAGCTTTTTCTATGTCTATTATCTTGTTTTAACAAATACCCAAGAGTCTTCCAGGGTTAAAGGTGATAAAATTGTTTCCCATGGGGTATATTTTAGGCTGTTGTTTATTGCCTCAAAGTTGGCTTTATGGTAGTTGTACACCTGAGCATTAACTATTACGCTAGATTTATATTGTAGATCAAATACAATGGTATGGTGGTCACTATTCCCTAGTGGGTCTAATATTGAAAGATTTAAGACTTTGTCCTCAATATTGGTAATCACAGGGTCTAATATATTACACCCTCTGGTGGGTTCTTGAACAATTTGCTCAAGCCCTAATTCACTGATTGTTGAAATAAAAGTTTTTTCGACAGCTGTTGTGCTGTTAGTAGTAAACCAATTTATGGACGGCATGTTAAAGTCTCCCAGGATCAGGATATCACCTTTATTCGTCATGTGGCTGATGTCATGTATTAATGTGTTTGTGTATTCTGAATCAGAGGATGGTGGGTGATAACATGTACCCAAAATTAGTTGTGGGTGTCCCTGAAACTGAATGGCTACCCATATACTTTCCATTGGTGAAATATGTGGGTATTCTTGTGAATGAATTGTGTCTTTAACATAAAGACATACACCACCTCCTTTTTTGTGAAATCTGTCTTTTTGGTATAATTTAAAGACCGGTATGTCTTTCATCCAGATTGAATCTGGGTCCCACCATGTCTCTGTTACTGAAATTATGTCAATATCCAGTAAGTGAATTTTGGTTTCAGGCTCGGAGATTTTTAACAAGTTTAAGGACCTTGCATTAAGAGATAATATTTTGCAAACCTTAGATGTTGGAGGCTTATTTGCTAGAGTCTTGGGTGTCACCCCAAACCCCCTCTTGATGTCAGTTTAAACAGCTGCTTATGTGTGAGAGAATTCTGCTGCCTAAGATGGAACTACCTCTCCTGTTCAAGTGGAGCCCATCCCAACAGAAGAGAGAAGGGTTGTCTACAAAATTTTCCCAATGTGTAAGGCATTTTATTTCCTGTGACAAACACCATTTCCTCAGCCACTCATTGTAGGATTTAATTCTGTTAGTAACATACTCAGTAGCTCTTGGTATTGGCAAAACCTCCGAAAAACATATTTCACAACCCATTTCGGTCAGTATGTTGTTAAGGCAGATGGTATTTAACTTCATTTGGTTTAGGTGGTATCTATTGATATCATTTGTACCAGTGTGTATTATTACCAGGGGGTTTGCACCAGAATGTTTCAGTATGTTTGGAGCCATCAAGGTTATATTGGATATACCTGCTCCCCTGAAGCTGGAGCAGGTACGTTTACTTTTATCTGGATTACACACCGTCCTGTCAATGTGCTTAATAATGGAGTCCCCTAATACAAATAACCTGCCTAGGAGAATTCACCTTGCTAGTTGTTATTCCAAGGGTAGGTGTAGTCGATTCTAGGGGAACTGGGCTTTTGTTGTTGGATTTCGCCTCCATCTGAGTGAGTGTAGGTGCAGAGGTAAAGATATTTTTTTGCTGGTGGTCATAAGAAGTGGGGGTACCTAATGAGTCTGGGTCCCGAGTATAATCGTCTGGTGTTAGGACCTCAAACCTGTTATGAGTCTGCACCACTGGGGCACTATTGAACACTTGGCCACCCCTGCACTTTGTTTTACCTTTGGGGACCTGTGACCATGTTTCATCCTCTAGGTTGGGTACAGTTGCTAATACTGAAGTGGCTACTGAATTTGTTGGTTCTAGTACTGTATTAGTGCCACTACAGGGATAGTAAAGAGGTGCCATATCATCAATGTATGACTCTAAAGAGTGTAAGTCTGGGTCAGAGGGGCTTTTAGTGTGCAGAATGTTTAATTCATCCTGTAATACCCTGAACAACAGACATCTATTGCTTACAAAATTCTCAATTTGTGGCCCAGTGGTGTACATTTGACAACTACCACACAGATTTTCGTGGGTCCCCATATTATGTTATGTTTGGCCACACACTTTCATTTAATATACTCGTGATCTACCTCAGGCCCTTCCTAGCATCTATAGTATTTGCAATTGTTGTGAAAGATATATACACAGTTGTAATTTGTCTGACCTACCTCCCTGCCGACTCAGCTGACACAGCAGACATGCACTGAGACACGTGTGTCTCTGAGCGTGTCTCCGCGTGCGAATACGCGTGCTTGCTCCACTCACGCTCGCTCCGCTCACTGGAGCTGTGCCTTATAAGGAGTGGGGGCAACAGGAAGTAGTGTGTCACTTCCTGCCGACCTCTCACTCCAACACAGAATGTTTTAAAGTTCAAAACAGTTTGTTTTAAATTCAACACAGTTGCCACCTCATGTGGTGGTCTTAATATGCTGTTTCTGCACTTCCACTGCAAAAAAGCCAACTAGCAATGAAGGTGCTGAAACTGGGATGTGGCTAGGTCCTCCACCTTCCCCCACTGCCTTTGGGCAAGCAGCTAAGCACCTTTTGAGACAGAATGTCTCACTTGTTTCCAAGACAACCTGAGCGCAAACACAAACCTCTCTCCAGAGGCGCATACTGTTCTAATTAAAGTTTAAAATGCTGCAAAATAAAAAGAGCAAGCCAAAGTCAGACAGAATGTAGGAAATAGTGCAGACTCCTGTGCACTCTGTTTATCTCTGGTGTACAGGGTATTGCTCAAGCTCAGGTCCCAGTCAGCATCGATGATCTTGATAGCTCCAGACTAGGCCAGGCAGCCATGGTACTCTGCTGCTCTCCATGTCTGTAGCCCAGCCAATGCACCTGCCTCTGAGGCACAATCTGTTAACCTCCAACCAGAGGAGACTCCTGTATCTGAATCTCAGGTCTCTCAGTCTCAATGCTTGGCTCTTGAAGACCTAGAATATGCAGGTTCACACCTCTTGGAAGCTGTTTTGGACATTCTAAGGTTACAGGAAGCCTTCCAGTAAGAAAACCTACACTTCAAAATGGAAACAGTTTTCTATTTGTTGTTCATCTAGGGAGCTGGTTCCAACACAAGCTGGGGTTCCAGCTGTCCTTGATTACCTCTCTTATTTACATTCCCTGGGATTGCAGTCCAGTACCCTCAAGGGCCATCTGGCTGCAGCATCTGCTTACATTTCCCACTGGAAGGAATGTGTCAATAGCTTCAGACCCTATCTTTAGGAGGTTCTTCAAGGGTTTGGCCCATTTGCACCACCCTCGTAGGGAACCAGTGCCAGCATGGAACCTTAATGTGTGCATAGCTAAGCTGATGGGACCTCCTTTTGAGCCCATGTCCTCTGCTCATCTGAAATATGTCACTTGGAAAACAATTTTCCTAATGGCAATGACTTCTGCAAGAAGAATCAGTGAGGTCCAGGCTGTCTGCATTAAACAGGACTACATCGCCTTCCACAGGGATAAGGTGGTCCTGAGAACAAACAGGAAATTTCTCCCTAAAGTGGTCTCTGATTTCCACCTCAACCAAACCATTACCCTACCTGTCTTTTTCACTGAGCATTCCACCTCTGGTAAAAGAAAGCTTCACAGTCTGGATGTCAAGAGAGTTCTCAATTACTATATGACAGCCACTAAGGATCATAGGCAGGACAGAAAACAACTGTTCCTGACTTATAGAGCTGTGGGAAAGGATACCCCAGCATTGAAAAGGTCAATTTCTCGATGGATAGTCCAGAGTATCCAGATCTGTTGCACTAAAGCTGGAAGGGAACCTCCAACAGGATTGAGGTCCCATTCCACAAGAGGGACAGTTGCTACCTTGGCAGCTGCCAGGGATGTTCCAGTAGTGAACATCTGTAAAGCAGCTACATGGAAAACAGCACACACCTTTACAAAGCACTACAGTCTGGATATTTAGTCCAGGGGTGATGCTAGGTTTGGCACAGCAGTCCTGCAAAGTTGTTTACAAAATAAGGTTCTGTGCCCACCTCCAAAGGTACTGCTTCATAGTCTGCAGAAAGTTAGGAATACCGGAGTATTACTGGGGTTAGAAGAAAAAATTACTTACCATAGTAATCTTGTTTTTTTCCCAGTGATACTCAGGTATTCATAACTTCCCACCCTGCCACCCATTCTAGAACCTTCAACCTCTGCACTCCTGCATACTGTGCTCTCAGGCGTATACATGCCACTTTCTGGCACAGTCTTGGTAAACAAGGTTCGTGGTGTGTTTTTCCCCTTCATTCAGGTGATTCTGACATTTTTGGGGGTATCTGTTATGGTTTTTCCCCTCCAGTTGGAGAGTTTGTTTGGGGGGTTATGGGTTTGATTATTATAGATGATTACTGTTATTCAGTATTTATAGTTCTTGGGGGCCTGCCTTTCCAGATGTCCAGGAAATCTGAAGGGTTTAGAACTAAGGCAGTTAGTTCAAGGCAGCATTTGAATAGTTTGCATGTGCAAAGAGTTCCATCATTTGCATGTGTTCTATCCACTCCGGGCAGTTCTGGCTTAAAGGGCACTGCAGAAAGTTATGAATACCTGAGTATCACTGGGAAGAAACAAGATTTATGCAATAGGCGTGGACATAAATCCTACGTGATAAATCTGAGCTACTGTGTGATAAATTCAAAATTTTGCATTTATACACATAGTAGACGCATCATCACAGATTTATACACGTAGTAGATATGTTACAATCACACTGGAACTTATTTAGAATGTTCAACCTCAGTACCAGTACTAACTATATTCAAATGCAAATAACTTTAAAATGAAAAAGATAGCATAGTGCTCTGAGCATTAAAGTTGTTCAGCACAAAATTATCTACGAAATGAGTGGCATTTCATTTATAGATACCTTATAGATTTTTTTATAATTGGCAAAAAGAGCAGAAAATGCTATTTTTGTTCACTTTTTTGACAAACATAAGCAAAAAAAGATAAACAATCAAAAGCAAATGTCCCTGCTCTGACAGAAAGCATCCCTATTGCATAAATGAAATATACAATGATGAGCTGTCAGATAAATGATTTATCTACACTTGTGCTGTTTGACCTTGGACATCTCACTCGTGGCTTATGCCACTCGTGAGGTTACCCGAGGTCAAACAGCACTTGTGTAGATAAATCATTTATCTGATGGCTCACCATTGTATATCCCTTATTACTATGTTAAATAATTTTCTCTTACTTGCTCCAGACAGGGGACAGTAGGACTTGCAGACTATTATCCCCAGTCCCTTTCTTCTCTGGACTGCTCTACCCTCATGCAGTAATGCATTTTTGAATTCCTGTTAATAGTATGCAGAACTTTGCATTTCTTGGCATTGAATTTCAGTTTTCGTATGCGCAACCATTTTTCCAACCTCTCTATATCCCCTTTCATATGTTTTACACCATACACTCTCCACCCTCCCACTGAGCTTGGTGTCGTCCGCAGAGAGGCACACTTTGCCCTGTAAACATGTCTCTGATGTACATGTTGAAGAGTGTGGGGCACAGAACAGATCCCATGCGGGACCCCACAGGTGTTCTCTTTTACCCCTGAGAATTTACCATTTAGGATCACTCTCTGTGTTGTGGCCTCTAGCCAGTTCCTTATCCATATGGTTAATTTTACCTCCTCGATATCCCACCTTGTTTGCCAACCTGTGTGGAACAGAATAACCGGTGTTTCTAATAACTGCCCCACTGTGGAAGTTAGACTCACTGGTCTGTAGTCCCCAGTCCTCTTAATCTTCTTCCTTCTGGAGTGGTACCATATCTGCTATCCTCCAGTCTTGGAACTTCATTGTTTTCTAGGGAGCTGTTTGCAGTTCAGGCAGGGGTGCTGCCAGAGTCTGGCTAGCCTCTTTCAGCACTCTTGGGTGAATCCCATCAAGCTGCATTTGTTTATTTTGAGATGTAGTAGCCCCTTGTGCACTCTTTTCACAGTAAATACCCTCTCTGCTAACCTCTGTTCTGAGGGACTTGTGAATTTTACCTACTTTCAGGTATCGGTCCTGAGGCATCTTATTATGAAGACAGAGCTAAAAAATGATTGGGGATGTCCACCTTACCAACATCATCCTTCACGCTTACCCCATCCTTTCTCATCCTTTTAACTGACACCCCCCCCCCCATCTTTTCTATTACAGCTGGCCAAATTTTACTTGGGGGTAATTATTTTCTCCTTTCAGGGGGATTCAGATTAGTGGTACAGTTATGGGGGCTAGTTTGGCCCCCAGCTACACTAATTTATGGGGCTGTGAGAGGAGGAGTATACTGCATTTATTCATCTACGATGAATAAATATCTGGAGCATGTGGAACTATGGTGACATTATATAGATTATGTGTTTGGTGTGGCGGGGTAAAGTGGAACAGCTGGTGGATTTTATAATTTATATCAGTATTACTGATGCTGGCTTGAGATTTAAAGTGGAATGTGACAGAACAAAAATTGCTGTTTTGGGCATCTTGATCAGTAAGGATGGGAATGAAGATATACAAACGTCTCTTTTTCAAACATCCTCCAAGAGAAGTACCCTTATTTTATTTAGCAGCTGACATCCCTAAAGGCCAGATCTTCATTGAGGATCTCACCTCCATTAGGCCACACCTTTGGAACTGTAAGCCATCAGCATCAGGACCACACAGAAACATTTTGCTAGCTGGGAGCTGCCCACAATGACATGCTGCATCAACGCATATATAACGTGGGCAGCCACAACACTTCAGTTCTTTCTCTTGCCATCGCTCATCCTCATTGGACCTGCTGAAGGAAACTACGCCAGAATAGTCGTTGCTGCTGGCCCAGTGGCGCTGAGGGTTGAGGTGCTGGACACCACAGCTTGCACCACACCGGCGACCCGGGTTCGGGAGCGAGCACAAGACCCTACAGGGGTTGGCCAGGGGAGATAGGCTGGAGCGTCCATTGACAGCTCGCCTTCTCCGGGAGGAGGGAGGGTCTTTCAGCCCGGCAAGCAGCAACTCCTGGCAGAGGCTGGGGGCAAGACAGCATGCTGGAGTCACTGGGGTATGATTGCCAATCAGCCTCAGGGGCTACTCCTTCAAGGAAGGAGGGGAAGAGACGTTGCTGATGTCGGCATACAAGCCATGATGTAAGGGCCCTAGCATCCCACTGGAACACAGGAAAAACACCCCATCGAGCCACGTGCTGTGCCTGCCTGCAGCCTCAGACCCTGATGATGAATGCAAGAGTCGGGGGTCTGCCGACCCCGCCCGGGGGGGGGGTTCCACGGCAGGATGGAGGGACCAGAGACTGTCAGGTAAGGCACTGGCAGGTGCAGGCTTAATAAGCAACTCCCGATGGTGTGGCTCTGATGGGGAGGTAGGAGGGATAAAGAGAAATATAAAAAAAAAAAATTGTTGTTGCTGTTTTATTTTCTTTTATTTCCATTGTCTCTGCATGCCACCAAAGGACAAAGAGCCTTTGTTCTGCTATTGTGGTTACAGTTATAAAATCCACAAAGGTGACACACTGTCTATGTTGTTTGGGCCTTTCTCATGACATGAGAGCCTGTGATGCTAGAATCTCAACCAGGCTACAAGACGATGCTGTCGGAAGGCTTTACAGACCTTCCATGCTCAAAAAGCACTAAAAACCATGGAAAAGGCTGCGGGTTCCAAGCATGCTTCTTCCTCACCATTGACTGACAAATGGTCGTCGGAGCTAAAAGATAAGGATAAGGAATGGTTATTGTCATGGGCCTTCTCCTTGCCCAGCCACAAGCATAAGCATAGAGATAAAGACAAAGCTGCTTCACTTATGAGGTCCTGGTCACTGAAGAAATCGGATATGTTCTCACCGTCGCCTGCTCTGACTGCATCAAGGACAGCCCCCACACCTTAAGACACCAAGGTTGAGGGCTTTGCTCAGGCACTACTGTACCTACTATGGACTGTATGTTGCCACTGTCGTCGGGCTCCAGCTCTTTGATGCAGGTAGTCCCAGATCCTTTTCAGGGTGCCATCAAGTTCTAGGCTGTGCTGGTGTCATTTTTCAGATTTGTTACAATGCCTGCTACTGTTGCTGCCACAGACTATAGTTGTGACACTGACAGGGCCCTCTGTTCCAGGGCCTTCGTCAACGACTTCGAGTAGCACACTGCAGATTCCTTCCTCTCGGGGACTGCCAGCGTTGCTGCTTGCTACTGTGGCTACCATCCTTGTTCATGATGTCAGTGATGAATTAGAACATAATCCTAACCTCATGGATCTTGAGGGGGATTTAGATGAGGAATATGAGGGTGAGGGGCAGTTTGAAGAAGGGAATCTGCCCTCAAGCTCTACCTTGTCATCCTGTGGTAAGACTCGGTGGTTTATACACGCGGGTCTCCTCCTCAGGATCCCTCTTTCTGAGCCATGCTGCAGCAGATGCAGTCTACCATGGGCTTTGCTGTGGAGAAGATTTCACTAAAAGGAGTGCTACGGAATTTTTGGAAGTTCCATGTACACCTTCCATTTAAAATTCGTTCTGTGTTTCCTACTTATGAGGATGCTACTTTGCTCCATGGCATAGGCCTAACACCCTGCCTGTAATTCCAAGGAAGGCTAAGCAGTACCTTGCTCTGTCTGCTAAGCTTCACTGTTCTACTCCATCTGAAACTGTCTGGTAGTCCTTGTGGTTTCTCATGATCGCTCTAAAACCCCTAGGCATGTGAGTACATTGCCTCTAGATAAGGAATCTAGGAGGTTGGATGTTGTGGGCAGGTGTACTTATGCCTCAGCATCCTTGAGCCTTAGGATTGCAAATTAGCAGGCCCACTTGATTAAGTATCAGAATAGCCCTTGACTTCCTGGACATAAAGTCTCCACCACTCATTCACACTGATGGGAACTATGTCGGAGGCACTAGGACCGAGCAGGAGCCAAAACTCTTCAGGAGGGCTGGTGCCGAGGTAGGACAGGCTCACGCCGTATAGGCTATCTCGGCATCGACCTCCCAACCACCTCAGTTCCTTTTTTCCCGCTGTCGAGTGTGCGTCAATACGATGTCGCTCACCCAACGGGAGTCAGATCTTCACATCTATATGACAACAGCATAGTCGCTCAGTATTGATTTATTTTTAGTATATTCTTAGTTTATTCATTTAAAAAAAAAAAGTGTTTCATTGAGAAAGAACAGAAAAGTCTTCAGCCTGCCTTTGACTGAGTCGACCACGAATGGGGCCAGTGATGATAGGAAGACTTCATGTGAAAGCTGTAATTCCAGCAGAGCTGGGTCTGGTCTGCTGCCCTCTATGGAGGGGTGGTCTGACTATGGGCAATCCGGTGATCAGGAGGAAGGGCAGTCCTCCCGAAAGCACAAAAAGAAGCAGGCCCATTCTCGATCTTCGCTGGGAACCCGGCACCGCTCAGCCTCGAGTTCTTCTTCGTCCCACCAGTTGAAGAAGAAACAGTACTGCTCAAGGTCGCCCTCTGGTAGGTCTGCACATCGATCGTCAGTTGTAGGGGACAGGAGACCAACTCCGTTGGGGTCACCTGCAGCCTCTGTCCCCACTGACTGGCATCTTCAACTCCGTTGTCCTCCCCCCCCGGAGGGGGGCCTCCGGTGAGCAGTTTCATCATTGGGCCACTCTTATGGAGCAGTGGCTTCGGCTGTTGTCCCGACATTCCGACCCGGCGGAATCAGTCCTGGGGTCTTCGGGCCTAGGAACTTCGAACCCGCAGGCAGGACAGTTGAGTCAATCTTGTCGTGCGATGCCTCCTTCAGTGCCATCGACACCACGCTCTTGTGATTTTCCCCATCTCACATGGCTGCGGCGCAGGGGCCAGCACAGGTACCACCTTCTCCTTCTCATGTTTTCAGATCTTCATCCTTGGGGTGCCCCAGAGTTTGGGTTGGGGTCCCTGAGCACCTGTGCTGCCTTTGACTCTGGTCTTGATGGCGCGGCACCTTGCAGTGCCACAGTCAGTGACGCACATGGCGACATCTGCGACACTGCGTTCAGAGCCGTTCCCAACATTGGCGCCACCTCGGTACAGGATTTCTCAACTCCAATTTGAGGAGCACCCCCTTCTGTGCTCTTTCTTCCCTTTCCTCTTTATACTATCCCTCCTGGGCTAGTAGAAGATAATATTGAGCCTGATCCTGATCTACGATTAGGAGACAATTTCAATGAGGATTCTTCCTTTGCAGTGGAAAGTAAGCCCTGTACTTCAGCAGAGCCTTTGATCGAGGATCTATCCTTTAAATCTCTACTGAAGGACATGAACTCCACCCTCTCCCTCCAGACGTTGGAGGCGGATCCTGGGAAGCTATTGCGCCTTAAGTATCTGCATGTTCCAGAAATCGCTGTGGAACTGACTCCTCCGGTACAGCCCTCTTTCGAGACTCTCTCACAAATGGTGTAGGATAATCCGGCGCTCATTCCTTCCATGGCTAAGTCCATAGATCAGAAGTACACTTCCCCTAATGATCGACCAATCCTGGCCTCCCAAGCCTTTGCAGACGCCATTGTGGTCTTGGCAGAAAATGACAAAGCTGTACTCCCTCAGGAATCTACAGCTCATCTGGTAAATAAAGAATCCTGTAAGACTGACATTTTGGGGAAGCCAGTCTTCGCCGCTGCTACCCTAGGAATGCGTATTGTTAGTTATCAGAGCTACTTCTCACAATATGAGTATACCCTCTGGCATTCACTGAAAACATTAGTTGAAGCTCTTCCAGAGCCTCTTGCTACTTCAGAGCTTTTTCAGACCGTTATTAGGAGCATCAAGTCCAATAATCAGCAGCTTAAGGCTGCTATGGACACTTTTGACACTGCGTCTAGGGCAGCAGTGGCAGGGATTTGCACCCAATGCCACTCATGGTTATGAACCTTGAGGTTTACTAATGATGCTCAACAGAGAGTCATGAATTTACCCTTTGATGGAGTTTATCTGTTTGGCCCACAGGTGGAGTAGGCACTGGAGGCCACTCAGAAAACTAGGACTGCCAGACCGACCCCTGCTGCCCCCCAATGGGGTGGGAACCATCGGCAGTTTCATACCCATCAGTCCTTTCGTGGCAAAGGCAGAGGGGGTTTCAACAAGAATCAAGCCCCTCAGCCACAAAAGAAATGCAGCAGAAGGCACAGGGCCCAAAGGTGCCTAGTGCCACCCTCTGAGATTCTGACCCAAGTCCCACCTCAGCTCTCCGAGGGGGACTTTTCTTCGGCAGTAGGGGGGTGTCTGACTCAGTTTTACAATCAGTGGAAGTCAGTCACATCAGACAAATGGGTCCTCAGAATAATTCACAAGGGTTACTCTCTAAATTTGTCAGAAACCCCATTGGATCATCCATCCAAATGACATCCCAGGCTGTCTGTCACTCAGTCAGACCTCCTCGCTGCCAAGATTCAAGGCCTTCTGAACAACAGGGCAGTAGAAATAGTTCCGCAGGATCAAAGGTACACAGGTTTCTACTCCCATTACTTCCTAGTTCCAAAGAAAACAGGCGGTATGCGCCCTATTCTGGATCTATGGAAGTTGAACAAATTCCTTGACAAGGAGAAGTTCAAGATGATATCACTCGGTACGCTTCTACCTTTGATTCATCAAAACAAATGGCTGGCCTCCCTAGACATGCAGGATGCCTACCAACATGTTCCTGTGCACCCAAACCATCACAGGTATCTCCGATTTGTGGCTCTGGGTCAGCACTACCAATTCAGAGTCATGCCCTTCATCTCCACTCCTGGCTCCTGAGGAGATAGAAGTGAGTAGATTTGATGTCTCACGTAGAGTCTCAGACATTCTCCTAGCGGTACGCGAACCGGCTACTAGGAAAACTTATACAGCAAAGTGGAAATGTTTTTCCATCTAGTGTGCAAAGTCTTTGCTGGACCCCTTTTTCTTGCCCACCTAACAAAGTCCTGGAGTATCTGCTAGACCTGTCAAACACAGGACTACAATATTCATCCGTGAAGGTCCTTCTCTGCACGATTTCAGCCTACCAAGAGCCTAAACACTCTATGTCCCTGGCTCAATTACCCCTGGTTAAGAGGTTCCTTAAAGGTATACTCCACACTAGGCCACCAGTCAGGAGACCAGTAGCCGCTTGGGATATTAACCTTGTGCTAGACATGCTCACCCATAAACCTTTCGAGCCTCTAGCAACATGTGAGCTGAAGTTCCTGACCTGGAATGCCGCCTTCCTTGTAGCCATTACCTCCGCTCGCAGAGTGTCTGAAATATATGCGCTGGTCATAGACCCCTCATATACTGTATTTCACAAGGGCAAGTTGGTTCTCAGAACTCACCCTAAGTTTCTCCCCAAAGTAGTCTCGGAATTCCATCTGAACCAGCCTTTGGTTCTTCTGACCTACTTCGCAAACTTCCAGAATGAAGGAGAGCGTACCCTACATTCTCTGGATGTTAAAAGGGTTTTGCAGTTCTGTATAGACAGACCTAAAGAGATCCGCAAATCAAAGCAACTCTTTGTTTCCTTCAGCATGGCCCAGCTGGGCCAGCCTGTCGCTATCAGATGTGTTTCGGGGTGGCTAGTAGTATGCCTTCGCCAATGCTACTCCATGGCACAGGTTAAACTGGAAGGCAGAGTATACGCCCATTCTACCAGGGCAGTCATGGCATCTCTGGCAGAAATTCGGAACGTGCCCATTACAGACATCTGCAATGTGGCTACTTGGAGCTCTGTGCACACTTTTGTGAAGCACTGCGCTTTGAATGTTCAAGCCAGACGGCATCCATCCTTTGGCAGGACAATCCTGAATGGACTTCTGTCCTAAGTGAGCTCCTCTGTCCTGCCGCCTTTCTTGGGGGATTATTTTAGCTTAGTACTCTCCCATCAGTGTGAATTAGTGGTGGAGACTTTATGTCCAGCAAGATATGAAAATTATGTACCAAACCAGAATTCAAACAACATGAAGTCTTGCTGTATTCTGACTATATGCAGTTAGCCCCAGCACTTGAACTGCTCCAGAGAGTAAAGGGTTAACTCTATGCAAAGGCATAGGACGTTGAGCTCGAGCTCAGTTTTCAAACCTCTGTCTGTGGTACTCTGAAGTGTAACCGTCAGATTTCTTACTCCGCCTAACTGTGAAGTCGCTCCGGAGATCCCTCCGCTTCGGTTCGGTTATAGTTCAAATCTGTCAGTTCTTTCAAACCATTTCTACAGAAAATCGGTATTCTTTCCTCTGTTTCGGTACCAGTAAGTGGTAGTTGTAGGTAGTGGTTGTTTTCTTAAGAAATTGTTTTATTTTTGATTCTTTGTCGGTCGGTCCGGTTTCGAACCGAAACCTATTCTGTTTGTGTATTGTATTTTTTGACTGTGTGTTTTTTTCGGTACATAACGGTTCCTAAAAAAATCCAACTTTTAGGATTTTTTTAACCGACCCGTGACACGGTTGGAACCAATAAGTTTGTAGTCACCTAGCTTAACCACTGTTTGGGGTGACTTTAGATTTGAAGGCGTGTCTGAGAACCCCCCCAAAAAAACGGACCCACTGGGTTTCAGCACTGTACCGAGTGTAAGGAGGCCTTTGCTAAGGCCGACCCTCACCTCGTATGTGTGTACTGTCTGGGGTTTGACCACCTCAAAGAAGACTGCCAGATATGCAAGAACTTTCCCAAAGCCACTCTGAAAAAACGTTTTGAGTAGGCTAAGGGAGAGGGAGGCTGAGAAGTCCGCTGACCCAGATGCCAGCCGGTTCGGGTTGCGACCGAAGGAGAGGTGCCCACTGACCTGGGCATACCTCCTCGGGCAAACAGAAAGCTGATTCTGTGGAATCAGTTCCAAGAAAAAGAAAATCAGCTGGTTCGGATCTTGTTTCCCATGGTCCGACTGCTGAAGAGATAGCAAAGCGATTTGTATAGTCCAATCGCTTTGCCCGGTTCGGTCGGAAATGTCTGCTTCAGACATATAACCTGAAGCTTACTATGAGGGTGATTGGGAGGAGGAGGAAGATGATGATGAAGAGGATGAGGGCCTAGATGGGCGGGAAGAGCCTGACATTTCCCCAGACAGGCCCTCACAGGTTTCTCCTCCCAGGCTTTCTGAGTCCCCTTCCCATTTTCTGTTTTACAAGAAAGTCGCTGAGACTCTTCAGCTTCCTTTGGAAGAGGCTGAACAGGATCAGGGAGAACCTGCCTACTTAGAGATGATGGATGTACCAGAGTCAAAAAGAGTGTCTATCCCCTTACACAAATCCTTGGGAAGCAGACACAAAAAATTCTACAGTTTCCTACATCCATACCTCCTGTGGAAAAAAGAATGGACAGGAGGTATACTTTGTCAGGTCCTGGGATGGAATTCCTTACTAATCACAGCAGCCATGTTGGGGTAGTACAAGCTGCAGCCTGTGACAAGGCTAATATTCCACTGGCATCTCACCCCCCCAGACAAGGATTCCAGGAAAGTGGATGCCTTGGCATAAAAACAGTGCTTGGCATCCTCTTCGGGACTCAGACAATCTAATCACATGGCATATACAGCTAGGTACCAGAAATCTATGTGGGATACCGTTCTGGAACTGGCTAGGAATGCCCCCCCAGCTAGCCAAGGAGCTGCAGCAGGTGGCTGCAAATGGTATAGAGGTATTTAAAGTGCAATTCCACGCTGCTGCTGTAGATTCTAATGATATTCATTCCAGGGTCATGGCTGCATCTATCTCCATGAGGAGATTTGCTTGGCTTAGGTGTACCAACCTCTCACAGGATACCCAGGCTAAGGCCATGGATTTTCCTCTAACAGGTAATGCTCTTTTTGAGGATCAAACAGAGAATTACATTAAAAAAAATGGACGAGTACAGGACCACCTATAGGAGTGCTGCAGCCAAAGAAAAACAGACCACTCCTCAGAAGCAGCAGTTTAGGGGCAGGGGCAGGTCTTTTCACAGGCCTTTTTACCAAGCTCAGGCCTCCTCCTCTTCTTTTCAGCAGAGGGGGTTCTTTAGGGGAAGAGGCAGACGGGGGTAACTAGGACCCCATCAGCTACTCAGTCTAAGCCCCCTGCCAAGCAGACACCATGAGGTGTCAGTCAGGGTCGCATCCCCAATCCCAGTAGGGGCAGGCTGGCTCACTACTCCCAGGCCTGGGAGTCTATTACTTCAGACAAATGGGTCCTGGAAGTAGTGAGTGAGGGACTTACTCTCAGTTTCAAAAGGTTCCCAAGAATGAGAGCAAGGTCCCTCAGTCCTTCCTCTCCCATGGAGACAAAGGCCTTAGAGGCAGAAGTCTCCTCTCTTCTGCTTTTGCAAGCAGTAGAGAAGGTACCTCTTTGTCACAGGGGAAAAGGACTGTATTCCAGATACTTCCTTACCCCAAAAAAGACAGGGGGAATGGCGACCCATCTTAGATTTAAGGTACCTGAACAAACATTTGACAAAACCAAAATTCAAAATGGTGACTCTGGGAGTAATTCTTCCCTCTCTGAGACCAAGAGACTGGCTAGCCTCCCTAGATCTCAAGGATGCCTACTTCCACATACCTATCAGACATTCCCACAGAAAGTACCTCAGGTTTGAGTTGCCGTCAGGCCATTACCAATTCAGGACCATGCCCTTCAGCCTAACATCTGCTCCAAGGGTGTTCGCCAAGTGTCTTGCAGTAGTGGTGGCATTCCTCAGGAGGCAGGGCATCCTTCTGTTCCCATACCTGGATGACTGGCTCCTAGTGGGCCAGTCCTCAGACCAAGTCAAGTCAGCCTTAGGGGTCACTCAAAGACTTCTAGAATCCTTGGGTTTCATTCTAAATCTAGAGACGTCTGTTCTAGAACCAGCCCAGCTTCTCACCTTCATAGGGGTGGAAATAGATACTATTAAGGCAAGGGCTTTTCTTCCTCTTGCAAGGGTTCAGTCACTGGTCACTCTGGCCTCCTCCTTTCGTCCTCTAGTGTCTCATCCAGCCAGACACTTTCTACAACTGCTGGGCCACATGGTAGCTTCCACAGCAGTAGTTCAGGGAGCAAGATTTCAGATGAGAGATATACAGTTTCATCTTGGATCTTACTGGTCTCAGAAAAAGGATCCTCTCTCCAAACTGGTTCCGGTCTCTTAAACCCTAGTCCAGGACCTCCACTGGTGGCTGGAGGAAGACAATCTTTGACAGGGTGTCCCCTTTATCAGTCAGGTCCCTTCTGTGACTCTCACCACAGATGCCTTCCTGCTGGGGTGGGGAGCCCACCTAGATCATCTTACAGCTCAGGGAACTTGGTCTCACCAGGAGTCCCTTCTGTACATAAATCTTCTTGAATTAAGAGCTGTCTTTCTAGCACTTCAGACATTCTCAGCCACTATTCAAGGGAAAGTGGTGCAAACCAGGACAGACAATACCACAACCATATGGTACGTCAACAAACAGGGAGGCACTCAGTCCTCGGCCTTTGCACAGAGGCCATGAAGGTATGGTCTCTAGCTTATTCCCTTCAGGCTTCCCTGCTGGCTGTGCATCTCCAAGGGAAGGACAACATTCTAGTAGATGTTCTAAGCAGAATTTCCCAGGGACATCACAAATGGTCCCTGAATCCTCCAGTTCTTCGAGTCATCTTCAAGAGATGGGGCACTCCAGAGATAGATCTCTTTGCAGCCCCGAACAATCATCAACTTCCTCTTTATTGTTGCAGACCATCTCTTCTGGGCCCTGTCCCTCAGGATGCTCTTCTACTGAATTGGACAAGCAGGTTTCTGTATGCATGTCCTCCTTTTCCTCTGATATTCAGGGTCCTGATCAAAATCAGGTCTCAACCTTGCAAGGTGATTCTGGTGGCTCCAGATTGGGCCAGACAGCCTTGGTATCCTCTACTGTTGTCACTGTCAGTAACACTGCCCTTGTGGCTTCCCAGACAACACAATCTCCTCACCTCTTCTCAGGGGAGGATTCTGTATCCCAATCTTCAGATGCTCAGGCTCAAAGCCTGGCTCATGAAGAGCTAGAATATGCAAGCTTGCACCTTTCCCAATCAGTTCTGGATATTTTAAAGGTTAGCAGGAAACCTGCTACTAGAAAGACTTACAACTCCAAATGGAAAATATTTGGGTTTTAGTGTTCCCAGAGGCATACTAAGCCAGAGTTGGCTGGTATTGCCATTGTATTGGACTATTTGGTGCATCTTAACAGTTTAGGCCTCTGGCCTACTACTCTCAAGGTACATTTGGCAACTGTGTCTGCCTTCCTTTCCACTGGTTAGGGCTCTTCCCTAGCTTCTCATCCAGTCTTCAAGAAATTTTTCAAAGGTTTGGTTCTTGTCAGTCCTCCCTTTAGGGAGCCTACCCCTTCTTGGAACCTGAACATCTGTATTGCACAGCTTATGCAGCCCCCTTTTTGAACCTTTGTCTTCAGCTGAGCTGAAATACTTGACTTGGAAGACTGTGTTCCTGGTGGCTATCACCTCTGCCAGGAGAATCAGAGAATTACAGGCCTTGTCAGTGGAACCTAATTTCCTTTCCCTTCATAGGGATAAGGTGGTCCTCCGCACCAATAGAAAGTTGCTTCCCAAGGTGGTGTCAGACTTTCATCTGAACCAGTCTATGTCATTGCCTGTGTTTTTCACTGATCATTCTTCCTCTGGGGAGAGAAGGTTACACAGTCTTGATGTAAAAAGGGCTCTTAGTTACTATATTGAGCATACCAAGGCCCATAGGAAGGACTGTTCTCAGTTGTTTTTTACTAATGGTGAAGTGGGAAAGGGCAGACCTGCTACCAAGAGGTCTATTGCCAGGTGGATTGTCTCTTGTATTCAATTCTGCTATTCTAAACTTGGGAAGGAACCTCCCTCAGGCCTGAGGGCTCATTCTACCAGAGGTACAGCTGCTTCGGTCGCAGCAGCTAGAGATGTACCTCTAGTGGACATATGTAAAGCAGCTACCTTGAAATCTGTTCACACTTTTACCAAGCATTACTCTTTGGACATCCAGTCACGAAGTGATGCTAGGTTTGGCACAGCTGTGCTGCAGAGCCTGTTCCCAAAATAGGTTATGTGACTCTCTCCTCCAAGATGGTACTGCTTGGTAGTCTGCATATAGTCAGAATACAGCAAGACTTCATGTTGTTTGAAGAAAAAATTACTCACCATAGTAATGTTGTTTCTTCTAATGGAGTCTTGCTATATTCTGACCTCCCTCCCTGCCTCCCCTCCTGGAACCTAGTAGTTTTGGGATGTGGTGGGGTAGGCACAGTGCTGCAACCCAGAGGTGTACTGGACATGCCTCCATCTCGTAGGGGGTTTCTTTTAGTTTGTTTATTAAGCATTTTGGTAAATCACTACCTGTTGTGTTCTTTTTGGGCGTTCTTGACTTGAGTCTTCTGACCCTAAAAATGTTGTTTTGCCATTTGGCACAAAATTTTGGAAACAATTTCTTCCTTTGAGTTAGTTAGTGTAGTGCTTGTAAGAATCTGATGGTCATACTTCAGAGTACCACAGGCAGAGGTTTGAAAACCAAGCTCGAGTTCAACATTCTATGCCTTTGCACAGAGTTAACCCTTTGCTCTCTGGAGCAGTTCAAGTGCTGGAGCTAACTGCATACAGTCAGAATACAGCAAGACTCCATTAGAAGAAACAACATTACTATGGTGAGTAATTTTTTCTTCTTGATCTTCCTGGACAAAGTCTCCACCACTCATTTACATGCCCACCCTCCATCCCCCGAGCTCACTGATCTGTTTTGATCTTCACTCCCTCGATGGCTGGGCTGTAAAGACTCTGTTATGTTGACCCTTCTTATATGGGTCATTCAGATTATCTTACGTCCGTCATAGGTTAATTTCACTAAGTTCGTTTCACGCTGCACTTCCCTGGTCAAAAAGGTACTGAGGCAGTTAGGGGGTCGACGCTGAGATAACCTATACGGTATGAGTCTGCCTTGTGGCACCACTGATGCGCAGTCCTACCTCGGCACCGCCCCTCCTGAAGATTTTTGGCTCCCACTCAGTCCTGATGCCTCTGGTGTAGTTCCCATCCATGTGAATGAGTGGTGGAGACTTCGTCCAAGAAGATCAAGAATTACAGTAGCTACGTAATTTTCATTTCTAGCAAGACTGACTTGGTGAAAACCTTGTTTGCTGGTGTTGAGGTTGGTAAACATTTTCTACATTCAGCTTATGATGTCTCTACCAGGGCTGCGGCATCTGGAATTTGCATTAGTCCCTATTCTTTTTACTATTTTTCATGTACACATGAAAAAGCACTCATATAGGGATATAGGGTTACAGGAAATACAGAATTTGCATTGACATACAATATCCCAGTTAGGTGATATTCAAAATATCCCACCCTATAGTCTGGTACAGTAGGAAATAAGGGGATCCAACTTAAAATTTAATTTCATTAATATACTCAGAATGCCAGCCTCTTTAGTGGCTATGGTATGGTCCTAGAATTAGAGGGACTAGATTAGGGAGATCAAAACGCAAGCTCGGAGCATTGCTGTTTACTGTTTACTTCATATAATAGAAAAAGGGAGATTAAGGTATTCCCCCAGTGCCTCCCTGCCGCTCCCATTATTTTTCGCAGAGAACAAGAGAAAGGAAAATAAAAAATTCAACATGCAGCAAATGCTCAACGTTAACCTCAGTACCTATTTAATAGCAGACAGGTCCTGCAGTGCAAGACCTGGGGTAACTAAACCCACACTGTATCTAGTAGCGGGCCCCTGGTAGCAACCAAGCTGTGAACATTGAACGGCCATGAGGGGGAATCTTCAGTGGCTACTTACCACCTAAGGGGATGAAGGAGAAACCTACCAACCCTTGTAAACCCAGAAATTGACATACATCCCTCTCACTTGTGCCCTCTGTATTCAGCAGAGAAGATAATTATAAAGAAAAATATATATACTCCCCCCCCCCATATACCACAGGGAAGAAGGAAAAAGTCCAGGAATATGCGGTGCTAGGGGAGTCACAGATCAGGAGGCAGTTCAGTCCCCAGCAGATTCAGCCTTCTCGGCCATGCTGGCAGCTCAAGCTGCAAACTCTTCTTCCGTTTTTGTGGTCCATTTGCCTGCATGTTTCAGGTCTGAAAATTGCCAGGACTTACCTCCGTAGGAAATATGGAGCCAGGCCGGTAGAAGAAAGGAATTATTCTAAGGGCTCTCAGCCATTGTTAGACTGCATCAAATCACTTCCTCTGGGCCTTAGTTTGGAATGACAGGTCTGGGAACACTTTAATATGTGCTTCGTTTATTCTTAGAGGGTTAGCTACTCTGGCGGCAGACAGGGGAGCTTTATGGACATTGGAGCCTGAAGTGTGCAGCAAGACAGTATGTGGTTCGGATGAAGTTGTTGGCCGCACACATGGATTTACCCTGTATGCCTTTAGGAAGGAATGCCTGGAAAATTCTTCAGTTGTGTTAAGGGAATACGCCAGCCAGCTCCTCAGGAATTCTAGCAGGTTAGTGCCCTCGGCACCCTCCAGTGCTCCCAGCTGGTTTAAATTGACAGATTGAACCTCATTCTATAGGGCCTCCAGTCTCCCCTGAATCTGCGTGTTTTCATGTGTTAGGGCTGACACTGCTGCCTGGGTGGTCGTTGAGCATTTTTCTGCCTCGGCGATGGTCCCCGCCAGTTCTTTAATGGCAGCATAATGAGTTTCTAGTTTAGTGAGAGTCCTGTCAGTTTTGGAGTCCATGGATTTCATGGGCTCCGATATGGTTTGCCACAGAGGTTCCGGAGTAGAACTGGGAGGTTTAACTGCTGTGCTGTTGGTAGCATTGCTGGCCTTGCCATGCTGCTGCTCTGATTGTTTGGAGGAGCCTGGTTGTGGATTATATCAGTCCGCTCCGACTGATATGAGGAATCCAGTACGTTGAGCAAAAGTCGTTAAAATAATAGAATAAAAAGTTCTCTATGAATTTATAGAGCCACAATGTGGAGCATGTACAGAATACGACCTGCCTTGAACATGGCTCTCTAGCGCCCCGCATTAGGCCCTATTCTTGGCTCAGAGTGGCTGATGTTGCCACTGTTGTGCAACAGGCAGTTTAGAATGCTCCTTTTAAGGGCTCCAGACTTTTCAGCTATGATGTTGGAGAAGCCCTTTGCGGCCTTTAAACCTTGAAAATGACTTTGCAGTCTGCCAAGTCGCTCTACCACACTCCTGTTAGAGGGCTCTGTTTGTAGGCCTGCTTCCAGAGGTAACTGTGTATACCATCAGCAGAGCAATGACAGAGGTGGTGGTCCCCTTATGGGTCCCCTCTGCCTTGGTACCCTTGCCAAGGCACCCAAAGGAATCTGTTCCTGTAGCCCTGCAGCCCCCAGTTCTGCTTGATAGTGACAGGGTTAGGTAAGACCCTGTCCCATTTGTTATGCAGTGAGAGTTAAAAGCAAGGATTGGTTCTGTCCTCTCCTGTTTCTGCTAGTTCTCTGTCTTTGCCCGTCTGATTTCACAGTCATATCTTTTTCTTGGGTCACCGAGGAACTGGCCACTCCAAAAGGTCCCACAGTCTCCTCCTGCTATCTCCCTGCCTTCCCTTGTTGTTTCTATTCCTTCCTTCCTCCCTCCCTCCCTCCCTATGGTAAAAATATGTGAAACTGGGATCTCTTCATTTGCAATGTATATAGTTTTGTTGTTGGAACTATATTGCAGAAGGCCATGTGGGGATTATTAGAAAAAGTAGAAATCTAATACTGGGAGTTGACCTTGAGGAAACCTTTTGACCTTCTCAAGGTTGTTTTCAAAATATTCAGAAAGAGAACAGCTTGGAACAGATT
This sequence comes from Neoceratodus forsteri, assembly GCA_016271365.2. Classification (NCBI taxonomy): domain Eukaryota; kingdom Metazoa; phylum Chordata; order Ceratodontiformes; family Ceratodontidae; genus Neoceratodus; species Neoceratodus forsteri. The sequence continues at coordinate 1,053,527,915 of CM028130.1, read as the reverse complement.
CTTCTATTTTGCTGCTCTTACAGACAAGACTCAGGAGGGAAATTGACAAACGGTCTGATACGTAAGCAGTAAAACATGACAGGTTGTGCATGGAACATATTTTACTGCATGGCCAGGGGCGTAATGAGGCACGAGGCCTTGGTCTTGTGCCTTTAGCCCCTGGGTGCGGTAAAATATGTTCCATGCACACATCTGGAGTGTCTTATTGCGCTTATAAAATGGGTTGTTATATTTATTTAAATTTGTACAGTTAGAAAAATGTTGCTTGTATGTAGAAAAAAAACATGTAATGCTGCTAATCCATCATAAAATAGTCCTTCCACAGCACTGTGTTAATATTCATGAGGTCATTTGCATTTGACACCAGGTTGCTACGTGACAGCCAGCATTTTTTTAATATAGGCAGCACAATGGCAACAACGGGAGAGAACACTCGACATTTGCCAGCTGCATGTCTTTCTGAATGATCGGCGAGGCTCCCAGTACAATGTTGCTGTTTCTGCAGCCAGAAAGAGACAAGAAGCACTACACATAAAGCATGATCTGAACTTCCCCACTCCAGTCTAAAGTCCTGAGACCAAGTTGTTGCGATGGCTGATCTAAATTCCCAACTAATTACTGCCTGGCAAGCCCCAGCTGAAGTAAAAATATTAATAGTAACCAGCAAACGACTCTGCCTAGTAGGACCATTTGATAGTAGGATCGTTAGACGTACTGAAGGGAACAGAGAGAATCAAGCAAGAGGTTTACAACAGCGGGTCGTCAGCCTTGCCTTGCTGGGAACAGGACTGTTTGTCGTACTGAAGGGAGACAGAGAATCAAATGAGAGGTTTAAATTAGCAGGCCATGAGTCTTGCCTTGCCGTGAGCTGCGAGCAGCCAGGAAGCATGGCAGCAGCAGAAGCAGCACAATTCCTGAAACGGCTCGTATATACGTACATGGGCATCAGACCTGGGGGCGACTAACGAGAATGTGCATTTCTGTGACAGAAATTCAACACCCACAAAGAAAAGAGAGAGACAGAATGTCCGTGGTGCACCATTGAGACCAGTCAGTTCAAGCCTGCATTCATTATCCCAAACGGGTAGGCTGAATAATCCAACTGTTTTCCTCGTGCTTGTCAAATACAAAGATGGCAGACAGTAAAAATGCCAACGTTCCATGGCTTATGGATATTGGCCTTTTTACTGCCAGCCCCTTTTTTACCAATGTATGGAACTTATTTCATGCATGGGTAACTAGCCAATCACATTGTTGGATTTAGCCTACCCATTTTATGAATTGTATGAAAACAGGAGATCAGCCCCAGACAGAATGTTCTGTAGCTTAAGGAGGGCAGGATGCAGAATTAAAAAGTGTCAGGCAGAAAGACCTTATACAAAGGGAGAGTAATGTTTTGGTTTTCCAGTTTTTAGAGAGACTCTGATGAAGGACTTTGAACTTCCTGTATTAAGAACCATCCTGTACAATTTTTTATTTTGTATTTTATTACTGATAATAGAAACATAGACTTTGACGGCAGATAAGGACCGCTTGGCCCATCTAGTCTGCCCATTTCCCTACCTACAGGATAGGCCGCAGATCCTAGTTAACTAACAGCCTATTTCTTCCTACCCCCACAGAATTGCCTTATGTCTGTCCCATGCATTCTTGAATTCTCCCACATTTTAGACCCCCTAACCTCCTCAGGAAGGCTGTTCCATGCATCCACTACCCTCTCTGAAATAATACTTCCTCACATTGCCCCTGAATCACCCTCCTTCTATCTTTAAATTGTGTCCCTTGTTCTTGCAAGTCTTTTTTCTGAAAGATGCTACCCTCTTGGACTTTGTTGATTCCACTGAGGTACTTAAAAGTTTCTATCATGTCCCCTCTCCTTCTTTCCTCAAGGGTATACATATTAAGCTCCTTTAGTCTCTCCTCATACGGCTTCTCTTGCAGACCCTGCACCATTTTAGTTGCCCTCCTCTGGACTACCTCTATCCTGTCTATGCCCTTGCGGAGATGGGGTCTCCAGAACTGGACACAGTACTCCAGATGGGGTCTCACCAACTGTCTGTACAGAGGGATAACAACTTCCTGTTTTCTGCTGCTGATGCCTCTCCCTATACATCCCAGTATACCCCCATCCTCCCTACTGCCTTCTCACATTGCTTGCTAACCTTAAGATCATCTGATATGATTACCCCCAGGTCCCTTTCCTTTTTTGTTGTTGTTACTACCTCCCCACCCATTGTGTATTCTTCCCCTGTGTTCTTGTTTCCCAGGTGCATTATTTTGCACTTCTTTGCATTGAATCCTAGCTGCCATACTTCTGACCATTCCTCCAACCTTGCCAAGTCCCTTTTCATCCTTTCCATGCCTCCTTGTGTCTCAACCCTGTTTCAGATCTTTGTGTCATCTGCAAAAGGCATACTTTTCCTTCCAGTCCCTCTGCAATGTCATTGATGAAGACATTAAAAAGGACTGGACCCAATACTGAACCCTGCGATACCCCACTAGTAACCCCTCTTTCTTCAGAGTGGACTCCATTTACAATTACCTTCTGTGTCCTGTTGTGCAGCCAATGTTTACCCAGGCTGCCCTGGGACCCACTCCCAGGCTGGTTAATTTGACTATTAATCTTTTGTGTGGGACTGTGTCAAATGCCTTGCTAAAAGTCTAGGTAGGCCATGTCCACAGCCCCTCTGGTCTACTACTTTGGTCACCCAGTCAAAGAAATCTATTAGATTCGTCTGACATGACCTTCCCGCTGTGAACCCATGCTGCCTTGGGTCCTGTGCTCCACTGGCCTCTAGGTACTCAACTATTCTTTCCTTCAGAAGTGACTCCATCACTTTCCCTACCACAGAGGTCAGACTGACAGGTCTGTAGTTTCCTGCCTCTGTCTTGGTCCCACTTTTGTGAAGGGGAATCAAACATACTTGAGAATTTTATAAATGCTCCTGGTTTGCCTATGCTTCCTTTCTTTTTTTTTTTAATAATAATTCCTTCTTATCCTCGGTGCCCAATCTGCCGCTATCTGCCCCCTCTCCTCCAGCCCCATTACACCGCCGTCTCCTGGACTTACCCCATTTGACCCATTGCAGTGCCCCATGAATTGCTCCCCCCCCCGTGGGGCCTCCCGGGGCCTTCCTGCTTAACCCCGGGAAGTGTTTAGCTTGAATACAGGTCAGGGGAGCCCAGTGGGTGAGTGTAGAGCCTGCTAGGAGAGGCAGGCATCATTCTGCCAACTGGGTTTTTTTTTCTGACCTCACTTCGAGGGAGAGCTCTTGCAACAGGTAATACCATTAGGACTATGGGTCAGGCATTAGGACCCCACAGAAAACTTCTAGCTAGCAGTCTATGGCGGAGGACTGCCCCCCGACATCGGCTCCGCCCCAACGTCAGAAGTGGTATAAAGGGGGCGGTCCCCTGGCACCACCCCAGTTTTTTTCCTGCTGCCGACCTGCTAACATTGGCTCCACGGACACCATCTTCGGAGTCAACCGGCATTTTACGCCTCACACAGTTTATCATTCGTTTGTTCTTTCAGCCATTTTTCCTCAGGCAAGTGCATGTCTTCATCGACCTCTCAGCGGCAGAAGTGCACATGCAGTAAGCAGTTCCCAGCGAGGGATAGACACTCTGCCTGCCTGATCTGCCTAGGCCCCGACCACTGGCCTGACGGCTGCCCGCAAAGCCAAAAATTTAACAGTAAAACCTGTATCCACCTCAAGGCCTACCTGCTGGAGCAATAAGTGGCCACCATGCAGAGGACCCAGTCGGGACAAAGTTCTTCCTCTTCGGGCCAGGGAGTCTCCCCCCAAGGAGAAAAGATCGGGTGGGAAGCACCATCATAGGGATAAGTAGACAGCCAGGTCGGAGTCCCACCCAAAGTCCCCTCACAGAACTTCTGCTTCCTCCACCTCCGGCGGTAGGTCGGAGTGGGTTCCCCCAGGTACCACAGCCATTTTGGGGGCTTCATCAAAGAAGACTATCACCTCGTCACACTCTAAAGGCAGGGAGTCTTCATCCCAGGGGCGTTCGTCCGCCCAAGTCCCCTTAGCGCACAGACCCCACAAGACTTCGTATGGGTCAATGCAAGAGGGACAGGCATCTGCTTCAGTCAAACCTTCTGAACCCGTCGCCCATAAGCATTCTGGATTGTCTGACATACACATAGGGTCGGATGACTCCAGTAGACACCAGGAGGTCGTCAGGTAAAAGACGCCTCCTCCACCCGAGGAAAGTGTGATGTGAGCCTCTGAAGGTTGGCAGACCACTGGCCACTCCAACTCCATGTTGGAAATGGACCAGGCGCTGCTGGCCAAGGAGCAGCCATCTGCCCCGGAGGACCAAACGTCAGCCCTGGTGCCCAAGACCCCAAAGGACAAGACACCAGGGCCTGTGGATACCCAAATGCCTCCCCCGCCTTCCAAGGAGCCCGATGCCAGACTGCAAGGGGGCTCGGCGCCACTGGACAAGGCCCCTGGGGCAGCAGCCAACAAGGTGCCCCAGGACCAGACGTCAGTACCCAAAGAGCAACAGGGTCCGACGCCTGGCCCCTCTAATGAACCGAATTAGACGCCCCCGCCACCAGTCATCCCATTGGTGGAAGTGGGGGTGCTTTTCAACGCATGGTGGAACACCATTAAAGGGGACTTACTCCCAAAACCCAGGGACCCATCCCAAGTCCAGCTGACACCTAGAGAACAGTCGCCCAAGTCACCTCCCCCACCTACAGAATGCCCATCACCCAAGGAAGACAAGAGGTGGACACCAGGTTCAGGCAGCAGGAAGAGGCACCCATTGTCCATCCCATCTACTATTGGACGCCCGCTCTCTTCTTCAGGGTAGGACGCTGGAGACTCCTCCTCAATATACTCCTCTGAGGGCAAGCTACCCATACCTTCCCTGGATCCAAGAAGAGATTCACCAAGGTCACCTCTGGATGACCCATCTGTCCTTCTTGGACATTATGAGGCATATCCAGGCTCTGTATCAGTGGGATACAGAGGAGCTGGATCCTGAGCACCGCCATCTGGCAAAATTCCTGGGGGCGACCAACCCAAAACCCTGGTCATTCCCCCACTGGTGGAGTCCTTCCAAGACATCATGAAACTGACCTGGAAGCATCTGGCTACCACAATGGTGGTGCCAAGGAAAGCAGATAGGCTCTATAAAACACCCAAAGGAGAGCCTTTCTTAAACAAGCAACCAAAAGCCGACTCTATGGTGCTCACGGCTGCACGTGGCAGAGCGCAACAACCGAGGCACATGAGCACCCAGCCACCAGATCCAGAGTCTAAAAAGCCAGATTAGATGGGCTGCAAGGTCTATTCATCAGCCACCTGCACAGTCAGGTCGCTAAATTTTCTGGCCCACATGGTTACATACCAAAAGTCATTATGGGCAAAAGCCATGGATCTGGCTAAAGCACAACCAGACTCGGAGGGCAAGGCAGAGCTCCTAGCTATCATCCAGTCTGGCATGGATGTGGACAAGCATGTGCTGAGGAGTTCTTATGACTCCGCAAACATGGCAACAAGGGCAGCAGCAACAGGTATCTGCATGAGGAGGCCTACTTGGCTGAGGGTTTCTGGTTTCCGCCGGGATTTGCAGGATGCCATCTTGGATGCACTCTTTCAGGGACCCATCCTCTTTGCTCAGGAAACAGAAAAACTCATAACAGAATTACAAGGTTCAGGCAAGGCAGTGTCTGACGTCCACCGAATGTATAGGTCAGAACCCCAGGCAACGCGGCACTGTCCCAGCCACAGCATAAGGAAGGCTTTAAAAGAAAAGGCCCCTCTGTCCCTTCAGGCGCCCAGGGCCCCAAAAACCCCAAGGCACCCAGATCTTCCCTGCCCACCCCCTCCGCTAACTGCTTGACTCACTACCAACCCACCCTCCTCTGGAGGAAGTGCAGGGGGAGGCAATAGGAGGGAGATTCTCCCTTTACTAATTCAGATGGTCCAATATCACTTCAGACCAATGGGTCCTCCAGATAGTGGAGAGGGGCTACTTTCTGGAATTTACCCATATTCCACCAGACAATCCGTCCGTCTCCTCCCACTGCTCTCCCTCTCACATGGCTCTCCTGCGGGCAGAGATATAGGCCTTGCTAGAAAAAAGAGCTATCCAGGAGGTCCCCTATGCCCAAAGAGGCAAGGGGTATTACTCCCACTTCTTCCTAGTCCCGAAGAAGATGGGAGACCTCCATCCCATTCTGGATTTGAGCCAGCTGAACACCTTCATCGAACACAAAAGATTCGGAATAGTGACCTTGGTGAGCCTGTTGCCCATGCTCCATCACAGAGGCTGGCTTTGCTCCCTGTCTATGCAGGATGCTTATACACATATAAAGGTCCTGCCATCCCACAAGAAGTACCTTCACTTCACCTTTCAAGGAGGGCACTACCAGTTCAGGGTGCTTCCATTTGGCCTATCATTGGCACCAAGGGTTTTCACCAAGTGCCTGGCAGTAGTGGCGGCAGCCCTCAGGAGAGGGGGTCACTTTGTCTACTCCTGCCTGGTCTACTGGCTTCTCACAGCGTCATCAGAAAACCAACTACACCGGACGATGTAGGAGACTTTCAGTCTATTCCGGGCTCTGGGCATCACTCTAAATCTGCCAAAGTCACACCCGTGGCCAGCTCAAAGGCTACAATGCATAGGAGCAGTCCTGGACACCATCCAAGGGAAAGTCTTCATCCCCGCAAACAGGGCAGACAGGCTAAGAGGGGCCACTCACAAGGTGATGGACTCGGATCAGGTCCCAGTGAGGGTGGTTCTGCAACTTTTAGGCCACATGGCCACAACCATAGCCACAGTTCCTCTTGCACTTCTGAATATGAGGATCCTGTAGTGGCACCTCAGAGTACAGTGGGACCAAGGCACGGACGAGCTCGAAGAGCCCATCTGAGTCTCCAATGTGGTCCGGCAGTCCCTGGTTTGGTGGGTCACCCTGGCTCATATGGACAAGGAGGTTCCTTTCCAGCGACCCAGCCCACAACTAATCCTGACTACAGATGCCTCGGTGGACTGGGATGGGGAGCACATCTTGCTTCTCATCAAACGCGAGACCCCTGGAATTCCACAGAACGGTCTCTCCACATAAACATTCTAGAGGTGACAGCCATAATGTACACCCTACAAGCTTTCCAAGGGGTACTGCTTCCTAGACCCCTCCTGATTCAGTCAGACAATACCCCAGTAGTATTTCATCTCAACAAGCAATGGGGCATGCATTCTTCTCCCCTATGCAGAGAGGCAGTGAGAGTATGGACCTGGGCAGTGGATCACAGCCTGGATCTCACAGCAGTCCGTGTTCTAGGAATCCACAACGTCCTCGTAGACAGCCTAAGTTGCTCTCAGTCTCAAAGCCACACATGGGAACTACAGCAAGAAGTTGCAGATGACCTCTTCGAAAGGTGGGCTCAGCCAGAACTGGACCTCTTTGCATCCCCACACAATGCCAAACTGCTCAATTTCTGCTCGCTAGATCCAGGGCCTGGTGTTTTTTGGTGAGATGCATTGTCCCTCTCTTGGACAGGGAGGTTCCTGTATGCCTTCCCTCTTCTTCAGAGGATCCTGCTCAAGTGGCAGACAGAAGGTGCCCAAATGATCCTAATCATGCCCTTCTGGCCTTGGCAGATTTGGTTCTCGCTGTTACAGCAGCTGGCATTAGAACCACTAGTTCCGTTGCCCCTGTCCATTCACTTGCTCTCTCAGGAGCAAGGGGCGCTGGTCCATCCGGCCCTCCAGTCCCTGGATTTGCATGCATGGCTCCTGCGGACTTAGCTAGGGATAGATTCGGAGTATCTCTTACAGTGGCAGTGGTACTTGTGGCAGCTAGAAAGCCATCTACCAGGGCAACATATGCCATGAAGTGGAAGCGCTTCTGTTTGAGGCCATTCCCCAATTCTTTGGATCCCCTCTCCTTTCCGGTAGAATGTACTGGAGTATCTTCTCTCCCTTTCGGACCTGGGCCGTAGCTACTCATCCATTAAGGTTCATCTCTGTGCGCTGTCAGCTTATCATGCACCACTGAATGGGAAGACTCTGGCACAGTTGGACCTATGCAAGACCTTTTTAAGGGGCATCTTGCATATCAAACTTCCCAGGAGAGACCCTGTGCTGCCTTGAGGCCTCCTGTTTGTTTTAGAGAAGCTTACTTTGCCCTCCTTTGAACCAGCTGCAAGTTGCGAGCTACGTCTTCTCTCTTGGAAGGCATTACTTTTATTTGCTATTACTTCTGCTTGGAGGATTTCCAAGCTGCAGGCTCTGATGTGCAAAGAGCCTTATCTTATTTTTCACAGGGACAGGGTAGCCCTGTGTACAAACCCTTAGTTTCTTCCAAAGGTAGTGTCTGAGTTCACTTGAACTAGGACATACAACTACCAGTTTACTACCCAGAGTACTCAGACAGAGGGGAGGCCTTATTACATACTGTGGATGTACATAGGATTCTTCGTTATTACCTTGCCTGAAACATTTCCTCCAGAAAGAAAGGCCAGTTGTTTGACTCATTTGCCCAGAGGAAGATTGGAGCACCAGTGACAAAACAGATGCTAAGTGGCTTGTGAATTGTATCGCGTTCTGTTATCAGCAGTACAACAAACCCTTACCGGGACCGGTCAAGGGTCACTCCACCAGAGGGATAGCAACATCTTTCGCTTCACTCAGAAATGTTTCCTTAGTGGACCTCTGTGCAGCCGCTACTTGGAGTTCAGTGCACACTTTCATTAGGCACTACAGTCTGAACACTGCTTCCAGAAGGAGAGCAGGTTTCGACCTAGCGGTCCTTCAGGGACTCCTCTCCTAATTGACTACAGCTCTACACTACTGTCCTCCACCCTTCTGACCTGGGTCTTCTTGGGAATTGCTTGGGACTCAGTCCTAATGGTATTACCTGCTACAAGAGCTCCCCCTCGAAGTGAGATAGTACAGTTACATAAGAACTTACTGTAACAGTAGATTTTCGAGAGGAGCTCTTGCAGCAGGTGGTTTTCCCACCCACCTGCCCCTGGGGACTAATATTACAATTTTCTCTTTGGGGATAGGAGATCTTCCTCGGTTCTCCATCTACTTTTAGCCGGGTCTCCGGTGGGAGAACTGAGGTGGCTCCCCCTTTATACCACGTCTGACGTCGGGGCAGAGCCGACATCAGGGGCGGTCCCCCACCATAGACTGCTAGCTAGAAGTTTTCTGTGGGGTCCTAACGCCTGGCAGCTTAGTCCTAATGGCATTACTTGCGGCAAGAGCTCCTCTCGAAGATCTACTGTTACGGTAAGTTCTTATGTAACTGTACTTTATCTGTCCCTGAAAGCCCTCAGATGCTCTGTAAGGGAGGCGGCATGACCGACGAACAGATGTGCGGACATCTTCTGCAGGGAGCGCCTTCCCATCCAGAACTGCCACTCCTACCTGTGCCACCACCCACGGTCACCTAGGTGGCGGCATTGTGGCGGAGCTAGTGACCCCCTCCCCAGAGTAGGAGAGCGTCTGTTGGGATGCTTAATCCTTCTCCCACCCCTCCAGCCGACCCCCAGGTGGCCCTGGCTCATCCCTGAACCCAGGTCGCTGGCATCAGGTGAGGGTGAGGCATAGGTGCCTCTACCCTCCGTGCCACTGGGCTGGCTGCCTATGCTTCCTGACCTATGCCTCTACAACACTGACTTTTTTCCATCCCCCCCCCTCAGCTGTTGCCTCCAGGGGTGAATGTTGGGAGGCAGATCTCCCTGCATCTAAAACTGTAGCAGGTGATCACGGACGAGTGGGTTCTAGAGATAATTGCAAGGGGGCATGCTCTGGACTTGATAAAAACCCCTCCAGATATCTCTGCCTCCTTCCTGTTATCCTCCAAGCCACCTGTCCCTTCTAAAGGAGGAGGTCCAGGCCCCATTTCAAAAAATGTGCTATCGAATTGGTTCCTACTTAAAACAGAAACAAAGGGTTCTATTACAGATACTTTCTAGTCCCAAAATAGATGGGAGGGAGATCAATGTTCTGTAGTAGATGTCAGAGATTTCAACTTAATGCGTCGTGTGTTCGTCGGTGCTTCTACAAACCCTGATTCTCCATTTTTATACAGGGGATTGACTTTGTTTCCTGGGCATGAAGAATACATACCTTCACATCAAAATCAGAAAGTGTCATAGACTATCTCTGCTTTATGCTGGAAGGCAGGCAGTGCAGTGTTCCTCTTGGCTTATCCTCCATCATGGGTCTTTACAAAATGCTTAGCAGTGGTTGCAGCAGCTCTTTGCAGGGAAGGGATGTCTTCCCTTATCTGGACAGTTGGTTCTTGAAAGTCAACTCCAGGGAAGGTCTTCTTCACACCCTGCCGTGAACACATCTGTTGTTCAGTGACTTGGGGGTCACTGTAAACGTGCAAAAATCTGTGTTGACTCTGTGCTTGTGAATGCAGCACATAGGAGTGGTATTGGACACAGGAAAGTGTTGTGCCTTCCTGTCTCAGGAGAGGGCAGACACACTGATTGCTGAGGTGCACTCGGTTCACAGGAGCCATAACGTCGCTGCATGAATGATGTTGCATCTCCTGGACCACATGGCTGTGGCTATAGTGACTGGCCATTAGCTTGGCTTCATATGAGAATCCCACAGTTGACACTCTGAGTCCAGTAGGATCAGCTGACAGGTGAGTTGGAGCAAATGGCCCTCATCATGTCACCTCTTAGCAAAGCATTGCTGTGGTGGATGGACTGCGACATTATATTCAAGGGCGTACCATTCCTAGTACCTTCTCCTCTTCAGAAACCCTAACAATGGATGCCTTGCACTCTGGTTGGGGTATTCATCTCGGCCCTTTCCAAACAAAAGGGTCATGGATCATGGTAGAGACTAGACTGAGCTGCACAAAAATATCCTGAAGATGAGAGCTGTCCTGTACTGCCTGCAGGCATTTCAGAATCCTCTCTGCCCGAGTCCTTTTGATCCAGATGGACAGTGTCAGTGTATGCACTACATCCGCCAACAAGAGGGCACTCATTCCTATACCCTGTGCAGGGAAGCGATGAGGGAATGGTACTGGTCACTGTCTCACGACCTTCAACTGCCGACTGTGTTCCTCCCAGGTCTCTAAAATGTGTTGGCAGACAGGCAGATCCCATTACCTGGTTCATGATTGGAAACTGCTGACCTCAGTTGTACACAACCTCTTCACAAGATGGGGTCATCCAGAGTTGGACCTTTTTGCATTCCTACACAATGCAAAACTGCCCTGTTTTTGCTCGCTCCAGGACCTGGAGTTTTTTGGTGAGAAATAGCCCTCTCTTGAAAAGGGAAATTCCTATATGCATTTCCCCCATTCCTCTACTATAGAAAGTTCTGCTCAGGCTATGGATGGAGAGTGCCACTGTCATCCTCATTGCTCCATTCTGTGCTCACCAGATATGGTTTCCACTCATACAACATCTGGTGGTGGAACATCATGTTCATCTGCCTCTCTGTCGAGGTCTGTTGTTACAGGGCTAGGAATCTGTAGTCCATCTGGACCTGAAGTCTGCATCTGCATGCATGGCTCCTGAAAAGAAAGCTATTGCTCATTTTGGGGTATCCCCTAAGGTTGCTGATGCCGTCTACCAGCCATACTTACTCCTTGAAGTGGAGGAATTTCACTCTTCTGCTTTGTGGAATATGGACCCATTTACATGTCCAGTGAATTCTGTCCTGGTATACTTGCTTTCCCTATCTGATTCAGGCCTGAAGTATTCCTATGTTAAGGTGCATTTGGCCACTATATCAGGTTTCCATGCTGTACTTGATGGTCATATGCCACAGTTGTCCAACTAGAAGTATCCTGTACTTTCCTGAGGGGTATTCTGCACATGAACTCATACTCCAGAAAATGACGCTGGCTCCTTTTGAGCCTGCCACAAATTGTGGCTCATATTTCCTGTCATGAAATACTTTATTTTTAGTTGCTATGACTTCGGCTCAGAGAATTTCTGAACTTCGGGCATTGATGTGTGAGCCTCCTTATTTGATTTTTCACAAAGGCAGAGTCTCTTTGGTCATGAATCCTGAGTTTCTACCAAAGGTGGAATCTGAACTCACAATGAACCAAACAATACACCTTCCCATATATTATCAAGGGCGTGCTTACCAGGGTGACACATTGCCCTTTACTCTTGTTATTCATAGAACACTGAGATACTATGTTACTCGCACCAAAGACTGCAGAAAATCTTCTCATCTTTTTGTGCCGTTCAATCTGGGGAAAGAGGGCGCACCTTTGTCTAAACAATGCCTGTCCAAATGGCTGGCTAATTGTATAGGATAGAGGCAGTCCAGAGGAGGGCAACTAAAATGGTGCAGGGTCTGCAAGAGAAGCCGTATGAGGAGAGACTAAAGGAGCTTAATATGTATACCCTTGAGGAAAGAAGAGAGAGGGGGGACATGATAGAAACTTTCAAGTACCTCAAAGGAATCAACAAAGTCCAAGAGGGTAGCATCTTTCAGAAAAAGAGGCTTGCAAGAACAAGGGACACAATTTAAAGATAGAAGGAGGGCGGTTCAGGGGCAATGTGAGGAAGTATTATTTCTAGAGAGGTAGTGGATGCATGGAACAGCCTTCCTGAGGAAGTTGTGGGGTCTAAAACTGTGGGAGAATTCAAGAATGCATGGGACAGACATAAGGCAATTCTTGTGGGGGGTAGGAAGATATAGGCTGTTGGTTAACTAGGATCTGTGGCCTATTCTGTAGGTAGGGAAATGGGCAGACTAGATGGGCTTAGCGGTCCTTATCTGCCATCAAAGTCTATGTTCTATTATGTTCTTTTTATAGGGAGTATGATAAGAAACTCCCTGGTACTGTTCGTGATCACCCCACTCTGTTGCTTGTTTCAGAAATGTTCCTGCTGGTGATATGTGCTGCTGCCACATGGAGCACTGTCCACACTCTCACTAAACATTACAGTCTGGACATCATCTGTCATACATGCAGTGGTTTTGGGCCTGCTGCACTGCAAGGCCTTCTGTCCTGAACACATATCAGACTGTGCCATCCTTCCTGGTTGCTTTATACTGCTTAGGAATTGTTCTAGAACTGTGACCTAATGGAGGAGATAGCCTCGATTAAGATAGAACAGTTACGTAAGAAATACTGTAACGGTAGATCTTCAAGAGAATCACCTCCATTAGGCCATGCGTTACCCTCCCTGCATCCCCCTTTTGTATTCTGAGGGTTACTTCAGATGATGTGCCTAAATCCTTATTCCATGCATCCTGTTACCCAGTCCCATGCCTCTTCTTGTTTGTCTGGTACTGGTTTGATCCCCTGGTTCCTCACAGTAAGACAGTAGGAAGCCAGGGCCAGATTAACCATAGGGCAGAAGGGGCAGTTGCCCTGGGCCCCCTAGTTTAAGGGGCCACCTGGATCCTTTTTTTTTTTTCATTTTTTCATTTGATTTTTTTTATTCTTCCCTGACCCCTGTACTTTCCCATTGTGTGACTAAACCTCTTGGGGGGGGTCGATTATCCATGGCCGATGTCGACCGTTTGCCCCGCTGGTGCCGCTACCATCCAAACAGCTCGCCGTTTCATCTACATTTTTGTTTCCCTATGGACGTTCTCTGAAGGTGAAGCACAACATGATAAGTAGTGAATAAAATGGTTCCAATGTGGTCCATTGATCTGCACACCCACCCACCCCTGAACTTTTTGGACCCCCTGACCCTCAGGTCCATGCGCACGCACCGTGCATGGTGGTTCCATCACATCATGTGGAGTAACAGTCCTGTCTGGATAATAGAAAATGGTGCCATGCACCAGCAGACTCATTCCCTTTCAAGCGAGCCACCAAATCCTGTCATTGTCGATAGAGACCGTCTGCATCACTTGTGCCTGTGGCCTGCCACTAGGCCCATTGTCTGGCCATTGACTCAGTCTAGTCAGGTCTCGACTCTCGAAAAGAAAATCTTCAAACAACAAAAAAACACAAACAGTAGCAGTTCCACTGCCAGCAGCTGAATTTCAATCAGCCAAGGCAGTGGTGTAGAATGCAGGAGGACCGTCGGAGAGACTGTGAGAAGTCGTCAACTAGGAGCCACTAATGAGGAGTGCAAGCAGTCAGCAGAGCAGAGTGGACCTAAATCAAATCCAGCCTGTGCCCAGACACCACCACCAGTGCCTATTTGCCTTCTCAATTTTATCAGGTAAAAAAAAAATAATCAGTAATGCGCCTGGTGAACAACTGAATGTTTTTATGTTTATTTTTAAAAAAAATTGTAAATGTTAGCAGTGATAGTTTCAAATTAAATCCCTGCCTGGACCACTGCCAGTGCCTATTTGCCTTATTCTTGACTTTATCAGGTAAAAAAACAATAATTAATAAAGCACCTGGTGAACAGCTGAACTTCTTTACTAAAGAAGGGGAAATAAATAATTTTAGAGGGCAAGACTAGAGCCTTAGGACAGCCCAGAGGCACTGAGGGTTGAGGCGCTGGATGCCACACCTCACGCCACGCCGGTGACCAGAGTTTGGGAATGAGCTCGGGTTCCAGGGATCAACAGGGGAGGGAGAGGATTGTGCATCCAGCAGACTGCTCTCCTCTCCCTAAGGAGTAATCCAGGGTGCCTGCGGCACAGTGGGGACTCCCAGTGAAGACCAGTGGCACAGCTAGCATGGAGTGGCGTGGAGGAGGACCGCGGCAGATGTCTATGGCTCAGCCACGCAGACATCATTGCATGCCCGCGCTTCTGGGGAAACAACAAAGAAAAATCCCCATGCCTGGATAGGCGATGGCTTTCCTCAGGACCACACCACCACATGCCCAGTACCTGGCCTTTCCTCTGCCCCCTCTGCACTTCCACTACCTCGGCTGGCAAATTAGATTATAGATAGAGCACTGGAGTGGTAGCTCAGAGCTGGGGGATCTGCTGACAGGAGGTTGGTGGAGGGCAGTTACCCTCTGAGGAGGCAAGGGACCAAGTGGGCAGTAGAGTGGTGCCAGCGAGAAGGGGCAGCTCGAGACAGTTCCAGGGCAGCGGTGCATAAAAAGAATTAAAAAAAAAAAAAGACTAGATCCTTAACAGTGTGTCTGAGTCTCACCATGGAGCCTATCACATGAAGGAGTAATAATAGTAAAAACCATATTGTAAGGGGTACTATGTGATCATGTGGGGGTCACCTTTCTCTTGGGGATGCTGCGTGCCAGCTATGCCAAGCCACTGGCACACACATGTGCACAGGGCATATAAACTCACAGGAGCACAGTTCCCCACCCTCTCATTCTGCCTAGTGAAGCTAGCAGGACAGTAGTCACTTATCCCAATCCCATCTAGTATTCATCTCCAGCCTTGTTTATATTGTCTGTGTAAATGCATCCTTGAGCAACAAACACAGCCACTACTCAGCACGTATATAAATGAACTAATTGTTTCTTCCCATATTCTGTCCAGATTTCTATTGGATCTTCTTTTTAACTCAGAAAATGTTGATATAATAAGGAAAATACATATGATATATCATCATGTCCTGGAAATTGTCAATGTTAGCTGAAAGGGTATCTTGGATTAAGGATTAGCTCAAGATAAATTTTAGAGGGCATCCTTAATACTGATTATGTAACTTATTTGTTTTTTTCTAAATGTCCTGAAATATTTGCCTTAGAATTGGAAGTGCAATATGAATTGATATGTATAGGGAGGCCAACACCACTAATGTGTATGTTTGTGCTGTCCTTTTATCTTGTTTTTACATGTCTTTTTGTAATAGCTTAAAGCTGATCAATAAACTAAACTAAACACTACTCAGCACTTTCAACGATTTGACAGAAACTGCACATGTGTGTTGAATAACTGAACCTGCATTCCACTTTAAATTTCTTGTTTGAGAATGTATTCATCTATCAGTGTAATGGGAAAAACAGATATGTCATTGACATGCGGACAATATAAATGTTATGAACTACTGTATATGTGTATACATAGAAGCAGACACCAGTGCGCATACAGTGGCAGCCATAGACATGGTGAGATATTTTCTGAAATATCTGTGACATCTCGGAAGAAATTTCCTAGTAATTCATTTCTTAAATATTTTCTTTCCCCCTGGTCACTTGCACTGTCTTCATCTGTGGCTGTAACCTCCAGATCACTTCCTTTCATTCTCTTCCACTTATCCACCCCTAAATCTACAGGTCTGCACCCCCCACCCAAGGTTGGAGACTTTGAGGGTCATGATTGTCCACCACACATTCACAAGGTGGGCTACTATCTATTCGAGCTGTGGCAGTGACATGTTGGTGTGAAGGGGTCAGTAATGAATGGCTGTGCTTAGGTGATGACACTCAGTGTGAATGTACCCAGCAATCCAACTTCAAACAATAACCTTGTATTTTCACCCCAAGAATTGCATTCAGAGTAACTGGAAACCCCTCCAAATGCATTTTAAGGCATTGAAAATTGTTCAGCTTTCGGGGGCCTAGCAGCCCCCGGTCTCCTGGCCTATTGGTTAAGCCAGGCCCCACACTTGAACTCTCCTACCAGGCACCTCAACTTGTTAATCCAGCCCTGTAGGAAGCCCTCCAAGGCTGATCTCCAGTGGGAAACTGAGGAGTGTTGGGGCTGCCCGCTGTATATACGCGTTGATGCTGCACATCATTTTAGGGGACTCCTGACTTGCAAAAAGTTTCCACATGGTCCAGACACTGACTACTTACAGTTCCAAAGGTGTGGCCTAATGGGGGAGATTCTCTTGAAAATTTACTGTTACGATAAGTTCTTATGTAACTGTTCTTTCCTGTAGGGTGAAAAGTTGCTGTGACTCCGATGACTTCAGAGTAATTCAGATGTGTTGGAAAAGAGGTGGGTAGAGAAAGGCTATGGAAGAACAGTCATTGAACACAGAAAGGCAGCTGGACTGAGATGGAGGAGTTGTTACAAACTGGTAAGGAGAAGGGGAAAAAGCTGAAAAATATTTTTTGTTACGACTCACTCTGCAGAAAGAAAACTTAAGGCGATACTAAAAATCAGCAGGTTCTGAAGTTGAACCTGGGCTTTGGGAGCCTCATGAGTGGTACCCCTTGAATGCTGTATCGGAGGGCTCACAGTCTGAGAAATGCCCACATACACAGTGTGCAGCCCAGACCAGTTAAAACTACCTGCTCCCCCCCCCAGATGCCACAAGTGAAGCAGATGTAAATATTGTAACATGGTCAGCCACACAAATTTTTTTTTTTAATACAAAAAGTGGCAAGGCGGTACAGATTCTGAACTGTATTAATTGTGATAGTCCCTTTGTGATTAATCTGGCCACTTTGGATGGGGTGGATGAGAAGAAAATTTAAAGCAAAGGCGGGTGAGCATGATCGAGCAATCCTACATAAGAATTACCATTATGAGTAGCTAATTCTAAACTACATACTGTGAGATTTGTGGCAATTGAAAAGATCACTGCCAATTTAAGGGGAAAGGACCTTGATAAGCTTAGGCTAGGAGAGAGGCCTTCTGGACTTATACTCTGGATGCACTTTCCTGGCCAAGTTTTAACGATTAGCAACATTGCTGTGATTATTTTGGCTCTCTGGTGACAATATGCACTCACAACATGTTTTTGTCTCCTTTAGGCTATGCGCCGAAGAAGGTAAGGTAAAACTTATTTATATAAGGCGCCCTTCCTGAGCTCAGGGCGCCCTTACAATAATAATAAATTTAAATCCATAATATTAAAAACAAGACATACATAGCATACATTAAGTTTCTAAGAATGCTTGATTAAACAGAAAAGTTGGGAACCGGGTGCATATGATTAAAAGAGAACTTGCACAACATAAATGGCCCACTGGCTCAACAGAAAGATTTACTGTTGTGATGCGTGCGACCCGGGTTTGGTAACGGACTCGGGATACCCGAGGGCTGGCCGGTGGTGGGGGGTGGATTGAGCAGCCACAGCACACTCTCCACCTCCAGTGGGGTAGAGTGACTCCAGTCTGGTGTTCTCGGGTGACCACGGGATGCGTCATTATTGGAGCACCGGCAAGTGCTGCTGTAAGGGGGGCGTGTCGGGCGCATGGCGCAGTTGCGTCATGGGGTCCACTTGACACACCCCCCCATAAGAACCAAAACAAAAATACCTCCGATGTGCCCAATGACACCCCACCCAGTAGCAGATCAGAGGGCTCTGGAGGCTTCCCCTGTGGGGGTAATCCAGGGGTCACTGTGTACGGGAGATCCCGGGTCCGCCTCCGGAGGCGGGGAGGCTGACAGGGGATTCACGACTGGAAGATAAAAGCATAGTAAGTTAACAAAAAAAAACATAAATTGGGCACTCACCACCCAAAAGACTGACGTATGTAGACTTTAAATTGCTGCTGTTGCAGATTTGTTAAGTAACCACGGCAAGATAAAAATGGCCCTGCTGGTGCACGTCACCTGCAACATTTTAAATCACATGACTTTCTCAAAGGTTTCAGAGTCATGTGACTTGAAACTTGTCAGGTATTTGTTTTAAATAAACATTTCTGTCTGCACTGCCACTTTTAGAGGCCACTGTAAAATGTGACACAACAGTGAGAGAACTTTAATTGACAAAACACATGCGGGATTAAGGTACGAGACACTCCCTTGTGCCTCCCTGTTTTTGCATTCCTTGTGTATGATACATATGTCTTGAAACAAGGTATTGTAGCTCAGTGTGCCTTTCCTGGTTGCAACATTTCAAAATAAATAAATATGTTGGAAGATGTTAGCTTGGTTATGAATGGTGACTTCTTTGAGTGCTGAGCTCTTGCTGTTTCTAGTTCACATTTTTGACTTGTTTTCCTATACACTTTGACTCATGAGTCTCCACCCCCCCGCCTGCTCACTGACCCATCTCAGGGACTTACATGTTAACCCTGTAGGGTCATGTGGTGTTACAGGGGATGCAGAGTGGGTCAGGGCATTGTCCTGTGCCCCCAAACGTTGGTGTGCAGTGGCACACAAATGTGCCACCCCTGCTGATGCCCTGTCCCTTCTTACTGCTCCTGTTGTCACTGCCACTTGGCCTCCACCAGATGGCAGTCATGTAGTTGGACACCGGAACCCCCCACCTTGAGGGAGGAGAGCTGTTGTGGGACGCTAAGTCCTCCCTTTCTTGGCCAGCC
The DNA here is from genome assembly GCA_016271365.2 of Neoceratodus forsteri. Taxonomy (NCBI): domain Eukaryota; kingdom Metazoa; phylum Chordata; order Ceratodontiformes; family Ceratodontidae; genus Neoceratodus; species Neoceratodus forsteri. The sequence continues at coordinate 1,053,508,821 of CM028130.1, read as the reverse complement.
CCTTAGCGACCTTGGTCCTTTCCCGAACCCAGTCACTGATGCGGCTGGTGATATGACATCCAGCTTCTCAACCAACCGCGCCACTGTGCCGACTGTTGTCTTTCAGCACCAGTGTTTAGGAAATGCTATTGTGACTGCTTCATACTGTTTCAGTTCATGTTGTTAGAAAGAAAAGTCCAGATCTTTAAGAATATCTTCTCCAAAGAGTAACACTCTTTAGTTTTAGCACCATAGGCGACAGGACACCATGAGACCCGAACTGTTTGGGCCAGTGCTGCTGATGCACAGCACTGACACACAGTGTTGTCTGCATGCTCACATGCCATATGTTAGCACTGGCCTGAGCCACCTTAATACTTTTTTTACCAAGGAGGAAGAGCCAAGCCATCTGTCCAAAACCCAATGAAGAAAAACAGTAGGGCATAAGTTCACTTATGGGTACCTATACGAAGGGGCAAAAGTGTTAGCCTATGGGTACTTATAAAAAGGGGCAACAATGACAAGTGTCTTTGCAACCCACATCCATCTAAAGAGGGGTGAAAGACAACAGATATTTAACTAAAGTGAGTCCCAGGGATGGACAGCATGTGAATACACAAAAGTTTGAACCGAGAGCCGTATTGTTATTGGACTAAGACATTCCCCCTTGGTTGACACAATACATGGATCTGGATTCTCTGATTTATGTTGATTTTGTTTTAAAGTATTTCTGTGGTTTTATTGGGGGTATGAGGTGGGTAGGGTGTTGGTTGGCTGTTTGTTTATTAAGTTAGTGATTGGTTGATTGGTGTGTCTGTATAGTTAATTTAGAGTGGAGCAAATATTTAAATATGTGTATATGGACTAGGCTGAATGGGGGAAGGGCTGAGTGGGTTTAGTTCAGATTGAATTATAAGAACAAGATATTGCTCTAGGGTGTGAGTAGACAGCTGGTGGAACAGTGTGCATGGATTTTGGGCCCCTGAGGCTTAGCTAGTCTTCATCCTAGCTGGTGGACCTCCATTCCTTCATTGACCACCCCCTGCCAGTGGCAGCATGTAGGCATTGCAGGGAGGTTGTCATTGGTAGGTGCTAGGGTGTGAGGGCTGCTAATGGGGAGAGCGGTATTGGGGTGGTGAGGACCAGGAGGTGTCCTGGGACAAAATGGGACCTAGGGAGCGGCCTGATGTGTTTGGTTAACATACCCAGGGCTCCCCTCTGGACTGAGCAGGCAGGTAGCCGATAGGCCGGCAGCTTCTGCCAGGCCCCTTCAGGCAGTACTTTGCAGTGTGAGATTGATCAGGAACAAGACTGCAGTTACAGCAGATTTGGTTTCCTTGATTGATCTGGCTTGCATAACTGAAACCTGGTTGGGGGATGATGCTGGCTTAGTTTAGGAGTTGTCTGTCCTGACTGTATTCTCTCTGGTGCACTGCCTGAGGAGGGTTTGCAGGGGTTGGGGGTGTGGCTCTCAGTTTTAGATCCGAGCTGAACTTTTCAGTGCACCCAGTGAGTTCTACTTTGTCATTTGAATGTGTGGACATACTAGGGAGTCAAGGTGCAGGTTTCAGAATCCTTATGGTGTACCAGTCTCTGGCGCATGAGAGGTAATTTCTGCATCATGTTTCAGACTTCGTCACCGAGAAAGTTTTGGAGTCACCCAGGTGGATGGTTCTGGGTGATTTCAGTACTTGGATTGACAGTGAACTCTCGCAGTTTGGACAAGACTTCCTCCAGACAATAGATTTGCTGGGTCTTGCATAAGCTGTTACTACTGTGACCCACAGATGTAGTCATGCCTTGGACTTAGTATTCTCACTGAGGCTTGAGGTAAGCAATCTGGAGATTGATCTGGCTGTGTGGTCGGATCACTGCACTGTAAAGTTCTCATTCGCCCCCCCGGTAGTCCTTTTCCTGTGGAGATGGTCCATTACCACCCATTGGATCCCCAACAGGACTCCAAGCAGTAATGGACCTCTCAGATGTGAGGGTTGCTTGTGGGGTAGGTTCAAGTGAGGTAGTAACAGCTTATAACAGGGCTGTTGCCTTGGCTTTTGACTCTTGTCACACCTGCGCATATGCAACCCAGGTCCTCTCGCTTGAGATCCCTGTGGTTTGACGGGGAGTTCAAGGAGATAAAACCAGGGATCAGAGGCTAGAGCACAGCTGGCAGAAGCCTGGGTTTGAGGAGGACAAACTGACTTTGAGAACTCACTATGGTGAGTGTCAAAGAGCCGTCTCCTAAAAGAAGGCAGCATTCCTAGAGGAGATTGCTTCAGGGAAGAACAGGCTGGCTGAGCTGTTTCAAACTGTGAACACGTCACTTCACCCTACCTGTCTGCAGTCTAAAAGAGCAGTTTCAGCCACCAAATACAAAAAGATTACTTGGTTCTGCTGTGACAGTGTCCTCTATCAGCTCTGGGATTTCTCCAATGGGGCTGTCACAGCCCCGCAGTGGTAAGATGGTTGTCGCCTGGAACACTCCTGTCTGGAGCGAGTGTAAGCTAGTGGAGTGGAAGAAATTTGTGAAGTAATCTAGAAGTTCTGGCCCACTTGCTGTGATCTGGACCTGGGCCCAACCCATCTCCTTGTGGTCTCTGTGGGGTCCGTAGGTCCAGTGTTTGCTAAGATTGTCCGGTACTCTCTCTCTTGGAGGATCCTTCCCTCGCACCTTGAAAGAGGCACTGGTGAAGCCCTTTCTGAAGAAACCATCCTTGGATCTGGACTGCTTGGTGGGCTATAGACCAGTCTCTAACCTTCCCTTTCTGGGAAAGGTTATAGGGAGGCAGTACAGCATAATGATTAGGGGTACTGAGCTGCAAACCTGGAGACCTGGGTTTGACTCCCATCAGCTGTCACCTGCATACTGTGACCCTGAGCAAGTCACTTATCTTCCTTGTACTCCAAGGTTGCACCTGAAAACATGCCCCAGCTTAGTGTGCCTTTCCTGGTTAAACAATTTCTCCTTTTCCTTTATTGAGAAAATTGTGCCTCTGCAGCTCAAGGCACATCTCACAACCTTTGACATCTATGAGCCTGTCCAATCAGAATTTAGGTCTGTACACAGTATGAAGACTGCATTGGTCAGGGTGCATAATGACCTCCTCAGCTCTAGAGATAGAAGGGAACGGTCAGTTTTAGGGGTGTGGATATGGTGTATTGCCCACACTTCTAGCAGAATTCCCTTCCCCTTTAAGACTTGCTGGAAGGTCATTAAGCTGGCTTCTCCCACCCATCAGGGTGGTATCCTCCTCGGCACCGCCCCATGACATTAGATCTTCCTTTCTGCTAAAAGAGACAGGTTCCCTCCATAGCGCTCTGTGTTCATGTAGGCCCTATCTTAGTTCTTCAAAAAACTCATATTTGGTCTTCAGGTTGCTTGTGGTTTCACTGTGTTTGGCATTATGGACTCTACCAATTTGGAGTCAGTGCCTGGTTTTAAGCTCTGTATGCACACAGAAGATGTTGCATGTGGACTCTCACGCCAAGTGTGTAGTGTTTGGGCCAGGAACACGACTCCCAGGCTTGTGGCCTGTGCCACATTTTGCATCCCTCCACCCTGGAGGACCAGTACATGCAACTTCTGCTGGGTCAACTGGACAAGCGGGATCCTCCCATTCAGTCCAAGCATGCCTTCCAGGCTCTCCGAGGTTGTGGAGTCTGCTGAACAATTGGTGGCTTTTGAGGAATCTGCCATCCAGGCAGTTGTGGGCTGTTTCATGGTGTCCACACTGGTCCTACTTTGGTGCCTCTTTTACGAGGGCATTCCGAGTCTTATGCCAGTCCCTTCCTATCCTTAGGGAGGGCCTTTCCTGTGGGTCACAATCCAAGAAGGACTCTTAAGACAAAAGCCAAAAAGTCCCATTGTAGGTCATCGGACCATGAGCACTCTCAGGCATCTGATTCCTGTGCTCCTGTTTCATCAACCTTCCTTGATGAATCAGCTTTGGATGATGCTTCAGTCCAGGCCGCAGGCCCCATGGTGTCACTGTCTGGCCCGTCAGCCGAGATGCAGGAGTTGCAAGATATTGCTCTAGGGTGTGAGTAGACAGCAGGACGAGGTAGATAGAAACATAGAAGTTGACAGCAGATAAGGACCGCAAGGCCCATCCAGTCTGCCCATTTCTTTTTCTACCTTATGAATGTGCCATTGGTCTTTGCTCTGTCAATGGCCTATCTATTCATACTCATCTGTATTGCTCCCTTATGCCTATCCCATGCCTGTTTGAAGCCCTGCACTGTATTCATGTCCACCACTTCCTGAGGTAGGCTGTTCCATGCATCCATCACCCTTTCTGTGAAAAAGAACTTCCTCACATTACCCCTTAATCAGCCTCCCTCTAATCTCATGCTGTGTCCTCTTGTCCTGCTATTTTTCTTATATTGAAACATGTCAGACCCTTTCACCTTGCTAATGCCCTTAAGGTGTTTGAATGTTTCAATCATATCACCTCTCTCCCTCCTTTGCTCTAGGGTATACATACTGAGCTCAGTTAATCTGTCTTCATATATTTTCTGATGCAGTCACTGCACCATTTTGGTTGCCCTTCTCTGGACTGCCTCATTTGGTTTACGTCCTTGTGAAGGTGTGGCCTCCAGTACTGCATGCAGTACTCCAGATGGGGCCTAACCAGTATCTTGTAAAGAGGGATTATTACCTTCCTCTTCCGACTTGTGATACCTCTACTGATACACCCTAACATCCTTCTAGCCTTACCTACTGCTTTAGCGGTCTGCTTGGATGATTTCAGGTCATCGGTGATGATGACGCCCAAGTTTCTTTCTTCCCTTGTGACTGCCAGCAACTCCCCTCCCAGCTTACAGGTGGCTTCAGGGTTTCTCTTCCCTATGTGCATGATCTTGCACTTCTTTGCATTAATCCTCAGTTGCCACTCTTCCGACCATTTTGCTAGTTTATCCAGATCTCTTCTCATTCTGCCCACCCCATTAGGATCATCTACTCTGTTGCAGATCTTGGTGTCATCTGCAGACAGACAAACCTTACCTTCCAGTCCATCTACAATGTCATTGATGAAGATATTGAAGAGGACTGGCCCCAGGACTGATCTCTGAGGTACCCCACTTGTGACTTGTGTCTCTTCTGACTGTATACCATTTACCACCACTCTCTGTTTTCTGCCCATCAACCAGTTTGCCACCCAGTTGACCAACGTCTGACCCACCCCAAGCCTACCCAGCTTGTTAATCAATCTTCTATATGGAACAATATCAGCTTGCTACGAAGTCAAGGTAGGCGACATCAACTGCTCCCTTGGTCCACCACTCTGATTACCCAGTCAAAGAAATTTATGAGATTAGTTTGACAGGACCTTCCTTTTGTAAACCCATGCTGTCTTGGATCCTGTGCTCCTATGGATTCCAGATATTGCACTATCCTTTCCTTAAGGAGTGTCTCCATAATCTTGCCACTACTGAGGTAAGACTGACTGGTCTGTAGTTCTCTGCCTCCTTCCTGCTACCACTCTTGTGGAGCGGGATCACATGAGCTCTTCTCCAGTCTTCTGGGACCTCTCCTGTGCTGAGAGACTCACTAAACAGTTCTGATAATGGCTCTGCTAGTTCCACCCTTAGCTCCTTTAGTACCCTGGGATGTATGCCATCAGGTCCCATCATCTTGTCCACCCTGAGTGTATTGAGCGCTTGTAGGACCCTTTCTTTTGTGAAGGGACTAGTGCACACCTCCCTTCCCCTCGTGTCCATGGTGCTGAGCTGTGGGCCCTGCCCTGCTTTCTCTTCAGTAAATACTGAGCAGAAGTATCTATTTTAGGATAGATGCTTTTACATGTTCCTCCTCCTCACACCCCACTTATCCCTTTTCATCTTAGCAATACCCCCTCTGGACTTTCTCCTTTTGCTAATGTATTTATAGAAAGTCTTGTCACCTTCCTTGATACCTCCCTCCCTCTCCAGGACTCCAGTCCTGACACGCCAGTCCCAGGGCGGTTGGATCAGCCCCCTAACCCTGTCCCTAACCCTCAGGATACCGAGCTTGCAAAGTACCTCACGCATCCCCTGCCGGTTCCTGCCTCTTACCGCTGTTCAGTCCACTGGTGATCATAGGTTACATAGGTTTCATCAGAGCTGATGTAGACTTTCGTCCTTGATGCTCGCTTAAACTAAAAGTGAAGCCAATTGGACCTATAATAATTGCCTAGTTTCAATTTAATGTCATTCATTGTTGGATTTCCCACTACCTCTAAAGGTAGAGCATTCCAAACTGGTACCACTCTCAGGCTATACCATTTCCGTCTTCTCACTGAATTACATTTTTCTCCCTTTAATTATAGAGTGTGTGCTCTTGTTTTGTAAATTTGGTCTCTACATTCCAGACCTAAACTTTCCCATAACTCATCTGTTTGGGCTTTGTATAATAGACACATATCCCCCTGAATCCTTCTGTCTTCCAAGGAGTACACATTTAACTCCCCTCAGCCTAGATTCATGGTCTTTACCCCTTTGGTCTCTAACAGTTCTTGTGGCTCTTCTCTGTACCTTCTGAATCATGTCAGTTTCTGTTTCCTTATACGGTGGCCAGTGTTGGGCACAGTACTCCAGTATCAGTCTTACCAAGGACCCATACAGCAGCATAACCACCTCCCTTTTCCTACTTGAAATGTGCCTAATTATGCAGTTCAACACTGTTTGTTTTGTGGACTGTGTTCTTACAATGCGTTTTAAACTGTAGATCATTTGCTATGGTCATTCCCAGATCCTTTTCTTCAGTTACACTCGTGAGGGTAGTATTGTTTAAAGAGTAGAGTGATCAAGGTCAAGGACCCATATCTTGAGGTTGAGTAGCCCTCACCAAAGTTGGCACTCTCACTCTTGGCACTCAGGAAAGTGGTGTCGCCGCTATGCCTCCTCTTCCTTATCTTTGGAGGAGGACTGGCTCTGCTGCAAGTTGCAACAGTGCTACAAGGAACTTACGTGGCAGCAGATTCTTTTGGGGGCTGGGCCTAAGCCAGTGCAAGCTCCTTCCCCATCACTCCCTTGGCTGCTGCCGCCTTGGTTCGAACCTGTTCTGGCTCGGCCAATTCCGGCCTCTCCGCCCATTCTGTAGGAACCCCTTCCAGTTCAGCCGAAGAATGGTCCCCCATCAAAGGACGCCTGTACTACATCCAGACTTCCTCTGCGGCTGTTGGTCACAGTCACTAGGGCCCATGAGTCCCTTGAGGTTAGCGGAGCACTCGGGGGCAGGGGAGGAGAGCCAGCCGGTCTTGAATTCTCGGAATAGGAGGGTTCCTCGATGCACTCAAGGCCGGTTGACCTGGAGTTGGGTGAGGATTTGTCAATGGACCATAGAAACATAGAATTTGATGGCAGATAAGGACCGCTTGGCCCACCTAGTCTGCCCATTTCCATACCTAATGGATAAGCTGCAGATCCTAGTTAACCGACAGCCTACTTCCTCCTATGACCATGGTCCTACTTCCTTCGGGTCATGCTCCACCTGATTTCGGAAGCTACGGGGATCCAAATGGAGCCTGTTCAGAAACAGGCTAAGTATCCTCTCACCGAAATCTTTGACCAGGACGACTCCCTTGGTGTCACCTTCCTGGTGGACGAGGCCATTCTTGGGCCCTCGTTCAAGCTCTGGTAATGCCCAGTCTCCTGCCCTGCATGACTGGCTTGTATGGCCTGCAAGTGTGTGGTCCCTATGGGTTCCCTCTCTGGGTTCGCCAAACATCCCACGACTGAGGGTTCGGTGGCTGACTGAGTATTCCGCCAGACAGGCAATGTCGGGCAACCCCCCCCCCGACAAGGAATCCAAGAAGGACAGAAGGATCATACGGCCAAGAAAAATATATACAGCCTCATCTCTTGGCCTCAGGAAGGCTAGTTTGGTCTTAATGACGGCCCACTTCACCCATGCCTTGTTGGGCACCCTTGACGAGGTGCTCCCTCAGTTCCCATCTGACCTTCAGTTAATGGTCAAGCAAGTCCGGGACCAGGGCCATGCTATGGCTAAACAACAACTCCAGATGGCCATAGACATTGGCAATTCCTGCAGCAGGTCCATGGCCAAGGCTGTGGCTATGCCCCGCCAAGCTTGGCTGTGGATCTTGACCTTTATGGTGGATAACCAGCACAAATTGGTGGATGTCCCCTTCCTGGGCTCTGACTTGTTTGGGCCAGGGATGGATGAGCATCCCACTAGGATTGAAAAGTCCAACACCATCAGCTTGGACTCCATCACCTCAGCCCAAAAGGACAAGGGCTCCAAACCACAAAAGAAGTCCTTTTGGCCCCACCCGGCTCCCATGGCCAAACTTCCCCAGACCCTGGCTAGGCACCAGGGGTCCTGGTGTCCAAGGCCTAAGTCACTTCCGTGGTCCAGAAGCCTGATGGTCGAGGTCCAGCAGTGTCCTCCACTGGCGCTGCCTCTGCCTCAAAGCCTGCCCAGTGACAGGTTGGGGGGTGCCCCCTCCCATCTCCCTTGGGGAGCCTGCTCTGCCACTTTCCACCTGGTTCAGTGTTACCATGGACAAGTGGGTACTGAAAGTGGTTGGTCAGGGTTTGCCTCTGGAGTTAGAGGCTGTCTTGCCCAGTCGAGCCTGCGCCCCTCAGGAGGATGTGGTGTCTGCAGAAATCAAACAATGCGACAGTGCGTACACACAAGAAATCCAAGGAAGCAGGTTTAGTTTCTGGAAGCTTTCAATAAATAATTGCTTACAATGGGAACCTTGAAACTTACAAAGACTTTTCTTAGTAAAGGCTACCCCAGTGCCTCGACTCTCACGGATCTTCATTGGGGTCCGCAGACATGTCCGCCCTTCGGGAGAACATCACCAAGCTCCTCCAGAAGGAGATAGTGGCTTGTGTCCCAGACCCACCAACCACTCCAGGGTTTGTCTCCAGATGTTTTCTGGTTCCCAAATGGACGGGATGCTGGTGCCCCATCTTGGATCTGCACGACCTGAACAAATTTCTGCGGTCGTGCACATTCAGAATGGTCACTCTGAACCAGATCATTCTGTCCCTAGAGCAAAATGTGGTTCTGCTCCCTGAACCTGTGGGATGCCTTTTCCACATCCCCATCCACCCCACCGGCAGTTCCTTGTGGACGGGACCCTCTACAGGTTCCAAGTCATGCCATTCGACCTCTCGTCAGCTGCCAGGGTCTTCACCAAATGTATAGCAGTGGGGGCAGTCTTCCTGAGGTGCTGAGGGGTCTGGGAGTACATGTAGCTGGACAACTGGCTGATGGCAGGCCCCTTCAGGGTGGAGCTGGAGTGGTCCAGGGACCTGGCCCTCCAGACCTGCTTATGCCTTGGGCTCCTAGTCAATGAGGCCAAGTCAGAATTCATCCCCTCACAGGTGATTCATTTTATTGGGGCGAAGCTTGACTCTTGTCAAGCCTGAGCCCGACTCCCAGTGGACAGGGCAGAGGATCTTTCCTCCTCTGCCCAATCATTTTGGGTTGGGCAGTTGTGCCCTGCCAGGGACTTCCTGCACCTCCTGGGCTTCATGGTGGCCTGCACCAGTGTGGTCCATTGAGCCCACTGGAGAATTCACTCTCTGCATTGGAGGCTGGTCTGTCAGTAGTCTCAGCATCAGGGCAACCAGCCAGTTCACAGTGACCCAGCAGTTGTGGGATGCCATCCAATGGTGGTTGGTCCCGGAACATCTACAGGAATGAGTCCCATTTGTTCACCCATAGCCGATGGCCTTTCTCACGACTGACACCTCCCTGATAGGCTAGGGTGCCCACCTGGGGGAACACAGGGTCCATGGCCAGTGGGGCACCCCTCAGGTGGACCTGTTTGCCTCTTGGGAGAACACCAGACTGAGGCTGTTTCTAGGGATGTGGATATGGTGTTCTGTCCACATGTCAGGCAGTGTTCCTTTCCCTTTAAGACTCTACTGGAATGTCTTCAAGCTGGTTTCTCCCACCCACCCGAGTGGTAACTCCCCTAGCACTGCCCTGTGACATCAGATCTTCCTTTCTGCTGGAAGAAGAAGGTTCCCTCTTTATCGCCTTCTTGTGCTGAGAAGGCCCGTTGTTTATTAAAACTTCAAGTTTCTTGAATAAACTTGTCTTCAGGCTACTCTGTTTATCTCCGGTATGGATGATGCGAATTCCGAAAATGTGCCTGCTGGCCAAAGATGTCCAGGACGATCTGCATACCATATGCTGTGTCTACTACCTCGGACATGAGCATGATCCTGAGGCATGTGGTATTTGCTGCACTTTTCACCCATCCACGTTAGAAGATCGGCACGCCCATCTTCTTTTGGGTCGTCTGGACAACCGGAATCCGCCGGTAAAATCTAAGGACACCCATCGGGTGGTCTCCGAGGCTGCGGGGTCTGCCAAACAACTTGCATTTGAGGAAGCCACGGCCCCAGCTGCAGCTCAGGCTTCCTCGGCTACAGCCTTTTGCCACTCAGCTTGGGCACTTCCTTCACAGGGGTGCTCAAAGATTTGCGCCAGGCCCTTCCCACCCATTGGCAGGGTCCCTCCTTGGGCACTAAATCAAAATCTTAAAAAGAGACCAAGAAACGGTCTCGTTGTCAATCATGGGATTGGCAGTGCTCTTGGGCCTCTGATTCCTGCACTTCTCCATAGGTTCTAACTTCGGTTGATCCCTCAGCACAGGCCGTTGGCACCATAGTCTCCCCATCGGGCCAGTTGGCTGAGTCACAGGACGATCTTCCGGCTGAGATTTTTCTTGTGGCCAAAAGAGGTAGACACCTTGCTATCTAGGACTCCGGTCCTATGTGTCACCTCTCATGGAGGGGTGGACCAGTCCACTGTTCTACCACCTCTCACTCCGGAGCTCCTAGTCCCGGAGGAGACCTGGCTCTCGCCAGCCCTCTCTGAGACCCACCTTCAGCGGCCCTGATGGTTGAGGTCACAGTCTTGCTCTTGCAGTCCTGTGTTGAGCAGTTCACATCGGCGCTCACGCTTCCACCACTCAGACAAGCTGCGTTACCGCTATTCCTCATCCTCCTCGGGTGAGGAGAGGCTCCGGCGAAAATTGCGTTGGCGTTATTAGGACTTGATATGGCAGCAGCTCATGTTCACTTGGATGAAGCCCATTCTGGCTTTGACCCTGGCCATTACATGGCCTTCACCACAGAGGCTGCGGCCTTCTCCACCTCGGCAGAAGCCGACCCATTAGGTCTCAGCTCAGCCTCCCTCGGCTTCTCTGCCGATTCTGGTGGAGCTGCCACCAAAACAGCTGAAGTCTGGCACTCCGACTAAGGAGGCTGGCTAGGCCTCGGGTCTTCGCTTTCGGCTGTTGGTCACCGTTACCCCTGCCCATCCCCGGAGGGTCAGCAGGGACTCTGGCTGTTGACTTCTCTTCAATGACTCCTTGGAATTGGAGGGTTCCTGCTTGCTCTCTTGTCTGGTGGACCTAGAGTCGGCTGAGGATGTGTTGACAGAGCAGGGCCCCACTTCCTATATGGGTCTTCTCCATCTCACCGAGAGCCTTGACAGGGGGACTTCCCAGGGGAAGTCTTCCCAGCGGCAGAGGTCATTCTTGATCCTGCTTTGGAGCAGTGACAGCACCCGGCCTCTTGTCCTGCCCTGTCGGCCCATATGGCTCGCAAATATGCGGTCCCTACTGGTTCCCTTTCAGGGTTCACAAAGCACCCCTTGGCTGAGGGTTTCATAACTGACTCTGTGTTCAGGAGCATGGGCACTGTGGGGGACAGTGACAAGCTACCCGATAAGGAGTCCAAGAAATTGGACCGTATGGCCAAAAAGGTTTATGCTGCCTCCTCTGTCAGCCTCCGGCAAGCAAGTTCAGCCCTTTTGATGACCCACTTCTCTCATGCCCTTCTATCTGGACTGAGTAGTATGAAATGGGCTGCATGCCCATTGGCTCATGCTGTGAACCAAAGGGCATTCAGCCCTACCGAGCTGTCAGTCAGCGGGCAGCGAGGTGGCAGGCGGGTGGGGTGCTGCCGCCTGCCGGCTGACGGGGGGGCGAGCAGGGCGGTGGGGCTCAGTGGGTGGGTGGGGTGAGGGGTACATTAGACCACCAGGGTAGTAGGGGTTTTGATGAGGTACTGATGCCCGTGATCAGGCAGCGATCAGTCCACTGGACCACCAGGGGTATTGGACTTGGGGGGTGTTCTATTACAGATGCCTGCGATCGGGCTCAGTGCGGTCCACTGGACCACCAGGGATATTGGACAGGGGGGATTTCATGACATGGATACCTGGCATGGGGGGGTGCCGCCAGGTGCGGCAGGAACTTGGATGGCCACCCACAGGTGGCAGCTGTCATGTTGCGCCCTGCAGTGTGGCAGCTCACCTGTGGGTGGCCATCACTTGTTCCTTTTTTTTTGGCTTAACTTTGAGCAGGCGCAGGTAGGGGTTGCGCATGCATGACTCTGCACATTCCGGGCTGAATATCTGGCTGTTCAGGTTATGCATGGGCATGCCTCCCCTACCTGTGCCTGCATACATTACTGATACGCTTCAGCGCGTAATGAGTTGTGCGGCGCACTTTTCCTGTTTGAATATTGCGCCAGGGTGCATCAGTGGGTTGAGCATGGCGCAACACTTTTGAATATCTGGGCCTTAGGGTTTAACTTATATTACAACATTGTTCCCCAGCTGTCATCTATGGAGCCATAAAAAATGACCAATACACTGAAAGTGCTTGTGCAATAAATAATACATAAACACTTACATTACTTAATAATCAAACTACTGTTATGCTCTGCACTACGGATAATTTATATTCAACTTTTTCTATTAACTTACCTACTTTTCTAAATGCAGACATTGTATCCGGATCATTTCAACAGACAGTCTTAGAATCAAGTTAGAATAGGTATATTAGTCTTGGAGTTCAAATCTGTATAAAACAAAGGGAGAAAAGCTGCAAACATTCAGAATTACAAATACTGTACAAAGGATGGAGGAGAAAGGAACAAGTATAATTGAAATAGTGGTGGGGAGGAAAGATTTAATGTGGGGGTGAAGGGAAACAAGACAAAGTAACGTGAGGATAGAGCACAAGGAAGAAATACTGTCTAGTATGCTACCATCCTTTAATATTATATCAGAAAACTTTTTTTCAGGCGCGGTCTCCATTCCATGGAATCATTGAAGTCCGTGGGTTTTAGTGTTCTCAATTTAAAGATCCACATAGACTCCTTACAATCTAAGGCATTGTGCCTATCTTCCCTTCATGGATTAAGGGGCACATGGTCAAAAGTCATGTACAGTAATGAATTTCTTGGTTCTCAACAGCTGGAATTTGGGACAGATGTTTAGCTATAGGGTGCATTAAATCTGATTTATGGATTGCTCTAAAATGCTTTTGTATCCACTTTTTTAAGCTCTTGGAAGTTTGTCCAATATCACTCTTCCCGCAGCAACACCAAATGGCTTAGACTACAAAGCGGGAGCTACAAGTAAATAAAATGTTGAATCACTACTTCTTTTACGCCCACCCCCGTTTGCCAGGGTTTACAAAACTTTTGCCCTGGACCGCATTTCTACATGTAATACAACATTTACATGGAAGACAGCCAAGAGTTTTTTTCCGAAGCTAAACATCCTGTGTATTCTCAGATTTAAATTCACTGCTTACCAGGAGATCTTTCAAACTTCTGCCCTTTCTAAATATAACAAGGGGACCATTTTCCTATACTGACCTCAAATCTCTATCTGCTCCCAAAATGTGCCAGTGCTTGATGACAATGGCATGCAAATCCATGGAGATAGGGCTATATGTAGTCACAAAAGTGACCTGTTCAGGTTTCTCCACTTTTTCCCTGTAACTGTTGAGTCCCATTCTATCCATACTGGAAACTCACTCCTGTGCTGTTTGGAGTGTTTTTTCACTGTATCCTCTGCTCCTCAACCTATCAAAAAGCTAATTCTTAGCCATTTCAAAATCCCCTGGGTTGGAACTATTGTGTTTTAACCTAATGAGTTGTCCATTGGAAAGGTTCTCAGTTGTGTGTTTCGGGTGAGCACAGCAGGCTTGTCAAATTCTATTGCCTGCAGTGCTCTTCTGAAAATATTCAGTCTGTACCACTGTTCCAGGTGTACCAATCAAATCAAGATAAAAAAACTGATACTTTGTTATCAAATTGAGCCACAAATTTAAGTCCCAGCTCATTATTATTAATATATTTAAGAAAATCATAAATTGTTTGCTCAGATCCTTCCCATACAATAATAATGTCATCAAAAAAATGGAAAAACTTCTTAATGTGGCTAAAAATGGATTTTTAGTTCTATTATGAATCATGTTCCCCTCCCACCGCCCTAAAAAAAGTTTTGTGTAAGACGGTGCGACCGATGACTCCATCGCCGTCCCCCATTGCTGCAAAAAAATGTTATTCTTACCCCAGGAATTCTCCAATATTCCTAACTCTTACAGTTAACCTTTGAAGTAGAACTGCCTGTAGATAGAATGTTATGCTAATGATAGAACCTATCATTGGTTTGTGCCACATTTCAAATGCTGCCCTTATCAGCTGCTTTCTATAACGCCTCAGATTTCTTTTTCCACCTGCCAAGTCAAGACATTTTGGAGATTTCTCCTCACAGTCATTCCTGAGTGTTACTTTGAAAAATATAAGTACAGTCAAACCCCGTTTATCCGACCCCCATACTACCGAACCTCCCTATTTAACGAACCTGATATGAGTCCCCCACTGTTTTCGTATGTTCATCGTATGCTGTCAAAGCTGTCAAAAGCTGTCGTTAGTATGCACTACAATTAACTTTAATTCTTTGCAGCTGTGACCTGATGACCTTAACGAACACTTAATGAGCTGTGTCATTCTGGCAAGACTCGCAGTGTAATAGCAGCGTACAGTACTGCGTAGCGGTGGATTCTCCCTCATGCAGAAGAAAGCAAGTTGTCCTTTCCATGTCCCAGAAACTTAGAATCATTGACAGGCTTGAAGGTGACGAGCGTGCTGTTGCTTTAGCACAGGAGTATGGAGTCAGGAAGCCCACAATTAGCGATATAAAGTCTGTAAAAGAAAAAATAAGGGACTTTGCTGTCAGTATGGAGACGGCTGCTGGATCCGATGCAAAAAAAAAAACAGCATGTGTAAAGCGGAGCAGCGCGATGCTACAATTTACACATGGTTCAGGCAGGAGAGGGAGAAGGGCACCCCAATATCTGGCCCGCTCCTTAAAGAAACGGCATTACAACTTCACAATCATCTTGCCATTTTGGGACCATTCTCAGCAAGTGAGGGGTGGCTGGACAGATTTAAGAAGCGGCATGGGATTCACCAGCTTCACCTTTGTGGTGAGAGGCTAAGCACAGCAGATGATGGCATTGAGCCTTTTATTCAACAGCTGCTAGATATGATAGTGGCTGGCAGTTTACTGCCAGAGCAAGTGTTAAGTGCCGATGAAACTGGGCTGTTTTGGCAAGGTTTGCCTGAGAGAACACTTGCTCATGGCTCAGAAAAAGATGCCCCGGGGATAAAAAAAGCAGAAAGACAGGCTGACAGTGCTTGGCTGTGTCAACACTGCTGGTCACAAACTGAAGCTGGTTGTGATTGGCAAGTCAAGAGTGCCTAGATGTTTTAAACATTTAAACATGGCATCCCTCCCTGTGCAGTATGAGGCTCAGAGGAGCGCGTGGATGACTGCTGACATTTTTTCGGTCTGGTTTTCAAATCAGTTCGTCCCTCAGGTAAAGCACTACCTATGAGGGAAACGGTTACCACAGAAAGCCTTGCTTCTTGTGGACAATTCACCAGCCCACCCCAACATCGACGATGTTTGCACACGAGATGGCACAATCCGCTGCATTTTCTTACCACCCAACACAGCATCTAAGTTACAACCTTGTGATCTGGAAGTCCTTGAAATTTTTAAGAGGGCATATCGTAAAAAACTGCTCCAGACCATGCTTGCTAGCGATAATCACGATACTCCTTTGGCCCACATTATCAAAGCCATAAATCTTAAGGATGTTGTGTACATGGCTGCTGAGGCATGGGATAGCTTGCGCCCTGAATCTATACAAAAATCTTGGCAAAAATCAGGAATGAAAACTAATCTGGAAGCCACGGAAAATTACCCTGACACTGTGCAAGCTGACCTCCCTATCCCACCAAACACTGATGTCACTGTAGAAGAACTAGAGATCCTTGCAGCAGACCTCCCTGATCCTCCGTCTGCTGAAGAAGTGCAGGAGTGGTTGCTGAGTGATGCCCACGAACAAGGTCAGGAGATTCTGTCTGATGAGGGCATCGTGGAGATGGTGACAAAACTGGAGCAGGAACAAGAAGAGGACCCTAATTAAAATGAACCAGAGACAGAAGAGTCCGCTCCTATCGTGCCAAGCCACATAGAGGCAGTACAGTACCTTGAAAAGGTGATCCTTTACCAGGAATCACAACCGGGCTGTGACTCGATACAGATCATGCTGCTACGAAGCATTAAGCAGCGTGCGGCTAGAAAGTGACATGATGCGCTTAAACAAAAGTCAATTGCTGACTATTTTAAAAGCTTAACTAAACTACTGCACTTAAAATATTTTTAAAGTAAGCACCAAGCACTAAAAATGAAATAAAGATTTGTATTTTGCATATTTTGCACCAGGAATCAAATTGTTAACTAATACTGCATCGTTAGTGTGTTAATGAAAGAATGAGGACTGATTTAATGATGGAATCTTGTTTATCCGACCCCCCGCTTATCCGACCATATCGGATGTCCCCCAAGCGGGTCGGATAAATGAGGTTGAACTGTATTTTTCTTAGAAATTTTCATTTGCTGCCTTTATTATCTGTTTTAATAGTAAACCGCTAGTTTAGGAGTAGATATTTAAGTTTTTCTCGGTTCGGGATAACCACTGAGGAACCGAAGTTTAGTTAGTTTAATTGGAGTTTTGTGACTAAAACTCTGCTAGATTTTAACTAAATTTGTTTTATTTAAAAGAATCACTAATCTCGGAACTTCCTTCAGTTCCTAAACCGACTGCAACCACTGAATTTTTACTTACAGTACTTTTGTTGTGGTTGTTGGCCTTAGGTTTATTTTCCTAAAAATGTCAGAAAAACCTAAGAAGATGTCCATCAGGGTTTAAAAATTATTCTAAGTGTGGGAGAGTCTTCGCCAAGGCTGACAAACATGATGTATGTGTTGTTTGTCTTGGCGAAGAACATTTTCCTTCAGAATGTGACATTTGCAAGTCTTTTCCTTGAAAGATGTTTAACAAACGTCGGGAGAGATTTCATAAAAAGTTGGAGAAGGGTACCTCTGGCTCTGACCAGCCTACACCCTCAAAAATGCAGCTGACACCACTGATCCTAAGAAAAACAACCCCTGATAAGGGTTCTTCTTCTTCAACCGGGCAAAGAACCAGTTGAATCTCAGGTTCCTGCCAAAAGATTAACAAAAACAAAGTATACTTAACCCCTAGCTGAAAAGCCTAAGGGGGACTTCTGTGGTGTCTAGCAGTTTTCCCACACCTGAGGATATTGCTTGGGCGTGTAAAGTAATCCAGGCTTTACAGGGGTTGGTACCAGTTTGGGTTCCCCAAACACCAGTTCAAGCCCCGGTTCGGCAAACAGCTTCCTCAGTTCCAACATCATTCCAGGAGCATACGGAGTATGAGGATTATGATGAAGATCAGGGGGAACCCATTGAACCTGACGTTTCCCCTGATCAGGATTTTGAATCACCTCCCAGGACAACTGAGGATTATTCCTCCCATTTCTCCATTATGAGGAAAATGGTGGATGTCTTAGACATAGCCACTAATGAAGTGGTAGAAGAGATGGAATACCTGAAGCTTATGGGGCTAACACCATCAAAAAAGTTGTTACTCCCCATGAACAAATTCTTTCAAAAAGATATTTTAAAGATTCTGCAGACACCAAATACTGTTTCACCTCTGGATAAGAGGTCTGACAAAAAGTACCAGCTGGATAGAGAGGAGGCAGAGTTTTTGTTCACTCACCCTGACCATCAAAGTGTTGATCAAACAGCAGCCTGTGACAGGGCAAAAGTGCCCTTGGCATCACATCCTCCTGAAAAGGACTCTAGAAAGATGGATAGTATGGCTAAGAAGGGCTATCTTTCAGCGTCATTAGCTATAAGATAGGCCAACTATCAGGCTTATGCTGCACAGTACCAAAAATCACTGTGGCAGTCTGTCCTTGCCATGTCCGAAAAAGCAAAATCTGGCCTCTCAGCTGACCTGGCTGAGACTGCCAGATTTGGCCTGGAGGCTGCAAAGTATCAGTTTTAGATGGCAGCAGATGCAAATGACACTGCTGCCAGGTATATGGCCCTTATTATAGCTCTTAGAAGATTTGTATGGCTTAAGGCCGCTAACCTTACACAGGATATGCAGGCAAAAGCCATGGATTTCCCTGTAGAGAACAACTCCTTATTTGGAGAAAATACAGAGGCCTATATGAAGAAGGTGGATGAGTACAAGGCCACCTACAGAAGCAACTCAGCCAAAGAGAAGTCCTCACCTTCCACCAGATCTTATGGAAGGGGAGGCAGGGGTAGAGCCAGTTACAGCAGACCTATTTACCAGGCTCAAGCTGTCCCCAATATCAGCAGTGCCCCCAGCAGACAGGGTACTTCAGGGGACATGCAGAAGGGGTCTAGACACAGATCCCAGACTGATCAGGCCCAGTCTCAATCCAAACAGACTCCCTGACTTACTTGCCAATGCCGTCTCCCCACTCCCAGTAGGGTAAGGCTGGCCCACTGCTTCCAAACTTGGGAAAACATTACCACAGACAAGTGGGTCCTGGAAGTGGTAGGTCAATGTTTGTTCCTGGGTTTCAAATATTTTTCCCCCTCTAAGAACAAGAGTCTTCAAACCAGCTTCAACTGCAGAAAGGAAGCTGTTGGAAAAAGAGGTGCAAAATCTGCTGCAGTCAAGCGCAGTGGAACCTGTCCTCCACAGCAAAAGGGAAAAGGATTTTACTCAAGGTACTTCCTGACCACAAAGAAAAATGGGGAGTGGTGGCCTATTCTAGACTTAAAGATCATGTGTAATGCTTTTAAAATAGTGTTTTAAGATGCAGAGATGTAATAAATTACTCTTTAAAACATTGTGTGTGTGTATTTTTATTGTTTCTCCTTTATTACTGCAGTTATATGCATTTTAAAAAACAGGTTTTCAGCAGTCAGCCCCTCAGTGCTGCTTTGCCTTTCTGACAGTTGCGTCTGTGTGCGTGCGCTGAAGTATGACGCAATTGGGTGGTGAGCTTCAACACTTGACAGCTAGACCGAGATTCCCGCTATGTGTTTCCCGCTGTCTGGAGTGAATGTGGCACATCTTCGAGTGTGTGTATTATCTCCGTGTGTCATCAGTATTTAAAACTTTTGTCCAGTGTTTTTTTCCTTTTACCGATCACTATCCCCTATTGTCCGTGCATGTTTCTTGTTTACTGTGGTTCACTATTTGTTGTTCTAGCTGTTGTTCTCCACATAACTGACAGCTGTCAACCCCCTCATCTCCTTATCAGATATCTGATTGCAGTTGTGTGTAGCTATAATAATTTTCGATAACACTGTCTGCATTCTGGTAATAATTAATTTCTTTTTCAGTATGTCGAGATGCTGTGGCAATCTCGATTAGTGCCTGTGCGTCTGTGGAGCTACTTTATGAATCGTACCTCGATGGTTCATCTGGGAGTGTGTATTGTGCATAATTCTTTCTTAGTATATGCGACAAACATTTCAAGGGCTTTTTTCACTATGTTTTAATTGTGGTGACTGCATGTGTGATACCTTCCCTCGAGGGGAACATATAAAGCGACCGTAAGCAGCTGTAGTTATTCTGGACTGTGATATTATTCACCCCTGTATGTCTCTATCCTGACTTCAGTAAATACATCTCGACATACTGAAGTGCAGTATTAGATGTAGTTTGGATGCACTATCTATAGAACTTGCAGTGTTTTAGGTGTCTGAGGGAATAGTGGCATCATACTGACTGGATTCCTATTAATATGGTATTTGTCCTTCTGACTGTGCTAATTTGTGGACATTTTCACATTGCAAACAGTTTTCTGTATATATATTTTGGATGGTGAGAGTCTGTGTACAGAGCTAGACAATATAATTGCAAGTTATGCATTTCTATAGTGCTGACACAGTTTCACATATGTGTTTTGCATTCATCGTTCAAATTCCTATTATTTTTTATGTGTGTCACAGCAATTTATTGGTATTGTGACATTGTGACATTCCCAGTTTGGTATTGTGGTTGACATTGTGCATGTGTGTTACTACAGTGATGTACTTGTTTTGAATGTAGTCACGGCATCCTTTTAGCATTTTTCCATTTTGTGTTTCTTATCAATTCATATCAGTTCCTGACAACTGTAGCATATTACCTGTTTCTTCAGTATTGTAATTGTTGACTTTCAATAAAAATTCTATATTCCTTATTCCTTGTTTGTCTTTTTTTTGTGTGTCTGTGTGTCTACTGCCTGTTGCTGGTATAAGTACGGTCAATAATTCATCCTTTCTGATAACAAGCCTATATATGTACTAGACCTGTATTCTGTTTTCATTTGACAGTGAAGCACTGTTGTGTAGTGGGTTGCACCAATGGGAAAGGTTATACACAAAGCTTTTATCACTTTCCTAAAGATTAAAAATGTAGAAAGCAGTGGACAATTGCAGTAAAGTGTGATGGATGGGAACCGAATGACCATACTGTGATATGTGCAGATCATTTCAAAGAAGAGCAGTTTGCCATATCTCAAGTCCTGTTGGATGTCACTGAATTCAAGCCCAGGCAGAGGAGACTGAAACCTGATACTTGTCCTACAGTCTTTGCATTCAACAACAAGCCAAGTCGTTGCAGCACTGCATCTGAAAAGAGAAAACGGATACAGGTGGGTGTACATTGTTTTCTGTTATTGTTCAGATGCTGTGGATGTTGGTACCACAATTCATGTTTCCTCTACCTGGTACATGCAAGACCTGCTTTGATGCTTCATACACTCAGGATGATGCGTGGTACACCCTGGCCTGCCCTGCAGGATGATGCCTGTTACATTCAGGCCGTGCTCTGCAGGATGATGCCTGGCACACTCAGGCTCTGCCCTTCATGATGATGCCCTGTACACTCGTACCTCCCCAACTTGGAGGATGATGCTTGGTAAACTCAGGTCCTGCACTGCAGGATGATGCCTGGTGCACTTGGACCTCGTGCTGTCCCATAGGATGATGCCAGGTACACTCAGACCCCACTCTGCAGGGTGATCCTTTGTACACTTAGTCCCTGCCCTGCTCTGCAAGATGATGCCTGCTGCATTTGTACCCCACCCTGCTCAGCAGGATGATGTCTGGTGCACTGCAACTCCACCCAGCAGAATGATGCCCGGTACAGTCATAGCCCATGCTGCCCTGCAGTATGATGCCTGGTACAGTCAGACTCTGCCCTGCAGGGTGATGCCTAGTACACTTAGATACCAACCTGTAGGATGATGCCTGGTACACAGTCAGACACCACCCTGCAGGATGATGCCTGGTATACTCAGGCCCTGGCCTTCAGGATACTGCATGGTACACTCAGGCTGTGACCTGCAGGATGATGTCTGGTGCACTCTGACTCCACCCAGCAGGATGCTCCCACTGTCATTTGGTCTTTTATCTGGTCGCCCTTATGGCGCTGTCCCTTGTGCAGTCACCCATTGGGGACTCACACATTTGGAGGGTTCCTTATCACATAAAACTACAGACAACTATATAGTGGAAGGAGCGACTCTCATCTCCTTGTGTTTATCTCCCCTGTCTATGCATCACCGCATTTAATTTTTTTTTTGCAACAGGCCCTATGTAGTGGTGAGAGTTATTCATTTTGTCATGTACCACCACACCATGGTCCTTGTCCCACTAGAAGGCTGGAGTTTGTTCCTCACCCCCCATGCATGTATATGCATGAGAAATGCTTTTTCCACCCTGTTGCAAAACCCTGGATTTTAGCTTCCATGCTCCTGACCCCAGAGTGTCCAGATCCACATGCATGGTCAGCTTTCCTTGATCACCTTCAACCACCGTTGATTACCTCTCAGTCATCATCAAAGAGTCTCGTCCGACTGCTGCTACTGTTACAGATGTCTGAGAGGTGTGGCGACACAAGGTCAGCACCACAACCAGGAACAGCAGCACAGCGAACAACATAACCGTCTGCTGCGAATCGCTATTTTTATTTCATTTTTACTTTACTGAAATCTAGGATTACAAATACCTTTGAGCAGGAACTGCTCATGTACTAAGGTTCCACATGCTGGTGTGATGGAGACACCATGTGTTCATTTCCTGGTGTTGCATTCCCCACCCAAGGTCCAGTTAGCACTTGGAGATATTTACTGCCTGGGTGGTGGTGTGGTTGGCACTGCGATAGACATTCATGGGCATCCCTGACAGCACAGTGCTGACATTCGGAATTATGTCTGTTTCAGCCTCGTATGTCAGTGACAGCGCTGTTGCACTGTTACATTATGATCGTCTGAGATGTATGCCTTAAACAGGAGTGGGCCCAGTACTGACACCTTTGGGACTCCCGTAATTCCTGTAATAGAGGATGATCCCCCTATGTGGGCAGCATCTGTAAATGACCCGCTATCCAGTTTCTGATCCATCCGACCATGTCCCCACCCCTCCACCACGATGTCCTCCTGCTTACCTAGTGTCACTGGATGTGTCACTGAGTGAGACGTCTGTCTGAATGTCAGAAACAGTACATCCAGTGGTCTTCCCATATGCAGCAAACTCAGCATCCCTTCATACAACTTCATATTTCCCTCAGGATGTTCTGACAATGTGTATGATGACAATGTTCTCATGTGTTTTTAATATGTATTATTTTACATTTTTTTGTTACTGACCACACCAACAGCAACAGTGAATGTGCATCCTGTACTTCAAAAAGTAACATATTAAAGGTTTTCACCAGTGAAATAATACTTTATTTGCAAGTATGTTCACTGTATATTAATATTCACACTTGCAGTTTTATTTTTATTTGAAGGCCATGGGCAGTTTTCACAAAGGTCGATCGGAAGCTGCGACAATGGCAGTTTGCACTGACCATTCCTGTGACCTGGCCCCTTCATCCCATTCAGTACTATAGCGGAACCAGGGTTCTGTGTCCCGTGACTCTGGTAGCTGCGCAAGGTAGGGCGCTGGTCCCAGGTATGCCGCAAGTCACAGGACTAAGTAGGAGGCAGATGCATCAGCTGATGGGAGCCCTGGTACTCATATGCCCGCCTAAATCCCCGTAGGGTGTGGGCCCCATCCCCGAGCACACCTGACTTGAATACCTCCCACCATGAAACACCATTACCTACCCTGGT
Organism: Neoceratodus forsteri; assembly: GCA_016271365.2. Lineage (NCBI taxonomy): Eukaryota > Metazoa > Chordata > Ceratodontiformes > Ceratodontidae > Neoceratodus > Neoceratodus forsteri. The sequence continues at coordinate 1,053,485,532 of CM028130.1, read as the reverse complement.
GGCCCAGTGGTGCCCCATCACTCCTCTCACTTGTGCCAGTCCACCCAACACACACATCTGGTGGGTGAGTCAGCGACTTGCACATCCCTTTGCTCACCACCATGGCCATCCACTGCGTGAGCTGTGCCTTGATCGTGTGTAGTAGGAATACACGCTCCATAAATGACAGCGTGGCTGTGATTCACAGAGCACGTATTACTACTGTATGCGATCATGGCACAGCTCGGTGGTGGATGGCTATAAGTGTGTGAGAGAGGATGTGCCACTCACCGGCGAGATATTGTTGGAGTTTGACCTCTCGCACTGTCGGGTGGGGGGATGTGGGTCAGTGAACCACCAGGGTTGTATTGGGCATATGCGGTACCCAGTGCTATGGTACCTGTTAGGCTGGGATGTGGGTGCGAGGTGTGGGAAGTGGTCATTGGAGCTGGGGGAGGGTGGTGGTCAGGCAGCACAGAGGGCAGGACACCTGGCAGGATCAGGGTGTGGGGCAGGTGATAGCCCGAAGTGGGTAGGTTGCTGGCTATTGTGGTGAGTGTGGGCATGGGGGTGGTCAGTGGTGTACACTAGGGGTACGTGGTGGTGGGAGCCATGGTTGCTCCGCACTTGTGCAGTAGGGACTGCAAGTGGCAACCTACACTGAATGGCAAAGACCACTTATGCCAGCTTTATGTGGCGTAAATGGCATTTGACAGGTGTTCAGTGCTGGTTGTCTCTGAATACAGACTTGATAACATAGCAGCCACCTGACCTGAATAGGGTGCAAATTCTGCCATTAACCCCCTTACGCCATGTTGCAGGTGGGTTTATGGCACATTATGCAATGGCAAGGCATCCTGGCTCCTTATTGGTCAGTTGACCATCACAGCAGGGATGTTATCCTGGCATAACATCCCTACTGATGATATGCGTGAGGACCCTGAGCATCTTTTCTTAAAAAAATATTTTAAAACACTAAATAAAAATCTTTAAAATTATTTTTTTTCTCCCGTATAAAACAATGAGCCATTGTATAATAGGAATAATGCCCTCCAGGGTGGGTGTTATGTTGGGATAACATCCCTTCTCGGGTGCTGGACACCCTCTGCCATTGGCCTCGGGCCCAACCACCTGAGGTTGCAATTGATCCCTGCATGACACCCACCCTGTCAGGCATTATTCCTTTATTGGTGCAGTTTGGCACAGGCATTGAATCACACCAGACGTGTTAAATGCCCCAATGTACATACTCTCTGCCATGGTATACTGCCTAATGCTGTATTTCTCTACTGATTGATAAAATGTTGTTTGAAACGTATATGTAAAATCTGGTTTTTGACTCTGCATTGTCAGGGTGAAGCAGTACGTGTTCCACAGCCTCACGATCACTGCTGTACATCTTTACTAGGTGCTCACAGATCTTGGGCTTATCAGTACTGTTGGGAGTTCATCAAGTGGTGCATCAGCATCCACTAGTACAGCATTTGGACGCAGAGATAGGGGAACCATAGAGGTTGATCACACTGCTGTAGGGGAATCACAATTAACAGATACAGTACCGGACTCCACAAGTTTCATTACTGTGGAGTGTGCAGCAGATGTTCAACGTAATCATGATGCCACGTGCCAAACTAAATGCTTGGTAAGTTGTGTAATTATCATTTATCTATTTTTTTTTGTAACCCATGTACAGTACTGCCATTACTACATACGTATTGTAAGGTGTACTCAATTGAATATTCGGTATTTATATTTGCCAGAACATTGTATTATTCACCCAGGCTGCCTTTACTGTAGTGCAAGGTGCTGTTGAGTTCCATGTTGCCCTGCTACCCAACCACAATGCACTTGTTACGCTCCTGACAGTATTCAAATAACGTTACAATGGTAACAGTTTACTAATATTGAATCAAGCTATCACCATGTTTCTGATAAATTTTAACTATGGCGCTATTTTTGAACATTGTCATTCACTTTGTACATGTTAATAACTGTTATTTTTATTTGTTGATGGTGAAGATGCATTAGTAAGGTAAGGCTGAATTATTTGTGTTTACACCATTGTTAGCAGCTGCACATTAGGCATTATAGTATATGTCAATGTGAATCATGTGAGTTCCTTATTGCCAGTATTAAACATGCTGAAAAATAAAAATGTTGAAAGTCTACATTGAGAATGTATTGCTCATTTAGAGGGATATTTTAAATTAAATACTTTCCCAAACAACAGTATAGAAATTATGGTTGACAACCAGAACAGAATAGTATGTAGGTACCATTTGGTCATGTTAATGAAACGAGATAGTTCATAATGCAGTCATAAATTATTTCAGGCACTGATACTTTATTTATGTTGTTTTCCATTTTAGAAAGTATGTTATAAAGGCACACAAATATTTAAATATGTACCATCTGGATGTGGGAAAATTAAGTTCTCTAGGGGAACTCACACTATCCCATTTGGAATTGAACGTGCTGTACAAGTCAGTTTACCTAAGTATCGCACTGAAACAGCATCTGTCGGAATTCAGTATGAGGAGCAAGTCCACTGCAGACATTACAGCCATGATGACACCATGCTGTATGATGCTGATGATGACTCTGAATCAGAAATGGGAGACAACCATGACTCAGACCCAGACTGGGAATTGGGAGACTTTGTGGACTCTCAATCAGATTCAGACAATGAAGATTTGTTTGACAGCACTGATGAAAGCTAAATTATAAAAAGGGTCTGAGAAATGTTGCTTTCTGATTGGCTGTGAGCATTCTAATTTATTGATTTATCAATTTATTTTAATTATAATAGCAATAAGGCACTCACAGTGGTTATGTTACTGGTCAGTTAATCACCCTTTAGTGGCATGTTCTTTTCACTTGTCTCCGGAATTTGTACCTTATCTTTGCAGTATATGGAAATGTGCAATTTCATTCAAGAAATGTTACATTTTGGTATCTGGTCTTCTTTTATTGGTTATTTGTATTTGCTTACATTCTCCTTCCCCTGCCTCTGGGAATGCCAAAGCGAGGCACCTGACATTGCAAGAAACCCCACCAGCCAAAACATCATATTAAAAGTCGACAATCTCCGGGTAACATGGCTTAACCCTTTGCAAGATTGGTCCCCCTCCTGGGGGCAGCTGTTGAGGTGGGTAAGACTGACAATGGGGAGTCGATGTACGTAGGTTCCAGAACTCTGCATACAGTTCGCCAAAGGAGCCTTTTGCATTTTCTGCATGGGGGCGTGATGTGCTACAATTGTCTACCTACATGCCAACAACCGTCACTACATCCACTGAAATAGCCCCCGCATCTCCAGCCTCGCTCACCACCTACAAGGCGAGCAGTGTACTGACAGTCAAGCATTCTCACCATGGACTGCATTTTACTGTCCCTGGTCCCTTTCCACAAAAAGGTTAATGGTGCTGCATTAGGAAATCCAACCTGTGTGACGACGTGACAGCCGCGTGGTCTTCTTTTGAAAAAAAATAACAGTTGTCATACAATGACATGTAACCTCTATTTATTGGTTTTCAGATTAACAGAACTGAAGGCTGGGGAACCACATCATCAGAAGAAATTCATAGTATTTGAGAGTGCTATTCTAATGCTTCTTCAGACCTGTTTCATATGTCTGGGTTCATGCCAAGTTTTCATTTGACGCATGGTCGGAAACCTTGCTGTCGTGGAGTAAGTATGCATTAATGGACACAAACAACAATGGGATACTCAGCCACAAGTCGGAACTCTTCCTATTGGGAATCTTCTAACTGCATGTGGAATTCTTTTCTCTGGGGTGCAGTCTGTGTGCTTAATTTTTTCAAACGTGAATTTGCCAACTATATCACTTAGGACATACAATTTGATGCAGGCTACCTACTTAATTCCATCAGTTGCCAGAGTATGGTCCAGACATCAAGAAAGACTGCTATCGCTTGTCGGCAAGCCAGCAAAGTTGGGAGGAGATGCAAGATGCTGCTCACCTGGGCACACATCGAAGTTCAGCTCATATTCTCTAATGGACCTACTTGGTTCCAAAATTATCGACATACAATTAGTGCAGGTTAGCTATGGTTACATTAAGTATTACTGACAGATAATTTACTGTACATTGTTAATTAGCGGTGGCATATTTCATTATTGGTTCTCCGTTATAGAGTAACGAGGTCTCTAATTCCAATGCTATGGAACTTGAGAGTTTAAAGAGAAGTTTGATCAAGGTGAAAGCAGCGGGTGTACAGATTGACAGCCTTACCACTGATCGACACCTTGGTGTAAAAAAATATATGCATGAACAGGAACCAGACATCTCACGCTGGTTTGATGTGTGGCACATGGCAAAAGATAAAGCTGTGCCTTTACTTGTGCTGTTTGAAATGTACTGCTGTTTGTAGGAAATGATTGTGATGTCACTTATTGTGCTTATCATTTTGTTACATCATTTCACAGGGATAAAAAAAAATGGAGGCAAAAGCTAAACATAAAGATTGTTCCATTCTATCACATTGGGCCAAGGATGTCAGTCATCATGTATACTGGTGTGCAGGCTGCAGTGGGGGAGATGGCGAAATGGTAGGGGCTAAGTGGCTGTCAATCTTGAACCATGTCACCAATGTACACTCCAATCATGGGACCGTTTTCCAAAATTGTCTTCATGGTCCTATTGAAGACCGTGCTTGGATTGAGAAAGGTCAGTGTGAGGCACCAGTTTATCATTGCTAACATTACTAGTAGTCACTACCAATAAATACTAACAGTATAGTGTTACAGCCTTGCTAATGAGTCGTCAGTAGCATATTTGGTGTCTTTTTTCTCCAATTTTTTTTATAGGCAGTAGGGTTCAAAAGGAGTTGGAAATAATAATGAAGAACAGCTTGATACTGAAAGACATACGTAAGCTGTCTCCATCTGAGTATACATCTGCGTTAGAAGTGTTTCACAAGGTTGTCATTTTCTTTGCTACGAAAATGATACATTTTTTCAATGACAGTATGAATGTAAGGTTTGTGTGGAAATATTGTGATATCACCTATGAATTTTGTCATATTGGAAAAGGGGTGTTTCCCTGCATCTACATTGTTGTAAACATTAAATTACCTGAGCAGTCTCTACAGGGTCTGCAATGCTGTTGTGCCACAGAAGGGTACAATCACATTCCATGATCTTTTGAAATGTGGCAAAACAGCATTTCTGAAACCGATTCATTTACACATAGGGCAACGATCTACTATGCGTCTTGTGTTTAGAAAGCATACATTGTATTGTTCCTCTGTTAATATTGTTGGCTGTACTATCGTCGTAGTACATTCCACTTTTTTGCTTTTCATTGTTTTTCATCTGTCTTTGGTAGACTTCTGATCGCTGCTCTTCACTTCAGTGAAAATGCAGACAGGAAGCAGGCACAGACATGAGCTGGAGTGGCTAGATGGGGAGTGTCCTTCCCAAAGTCATGTCGTGGTGCGCCTGTGGTGAAGGAGGTGAAGGTCCCTATAACATACAGTGAGTCTGAACACACATGAATTATTTCGAGGATAGTGTATGTGTCCCCATCCATCACCACAGTAGTCTGTTTTGCAGCTGTATCACTGTTGAATGACTGTAATAAGTAGGCAATAAGGCATGAGATGGGTTACATGGAACATATTTTACCACACGGCCAGGGGCGTAATAAGGCAAGAGGCCTTGTCCGAGTGCCTTTAGCCCCTGTCATGCGGTAAAATATGTGCTATGCACACACCTGGTGTGTCTTGTTGTGCTTATGAAATTACTTACACCCTGGAGTGCCTTAGGTGCAATTATACAGCTCACACATATGTACAATAAATGTGAAATGTGTGTAAATATCGTGCTCAAGATATACATACTTTGTCTGACAATGCTGGAAAGGAAAAGGTTACACATTGAGAACTGCACTATAGTTCACAGCTTATTAATCTTTAATACTCCGTGTAGTCACTGATAAAGTATGATTCCCTTTACATTGGCAGGTTATGTGTCTGAATTGATTGATGAGACATTCAGTGTTCATCAAGAATTTCCCAGCTACTGCATTGCTTGGGAAAATACACCTAGACGACAGGTTCCACCTCCCATTGCCTCAAAATATGAGAAAACAGATAAAGTGCACTTGGTGACTTCTCACCGTAGTCGATTCAATAAGCCTCAGCAGACACAGGTTTGTTCACCTACATGTTTGGCACTACCTTCCAACTAAGTATTCACTTAATCATCCAGTACTGGTGATACAGTCCAATATGCCTGTCCCACCCACAACACCCCAACCGGCAACTGGCACAGAACAACTCTCACCACCATGGCCAGCCACAGACTGAGGTGTGCCAAGATCATGTACAGTGATAATATGCATTACATGAATGACAGCTGGTGACATTTGTGGAGTGTGTATTAGTACTGTACATGATCTTGGCACAGTTCAGTTGATGGCTGGGCACGGTGGTAACAGGTGGGCTGCGTCAGTCACCAACTCACCTGCTGGGAGTGTGTGTGACCGATGGTGGGGGGCCAAGTGTGCTGGGCTCTTATTGTCGCATTGTGGAGTGGGGGGGGGCTGCTGGACCACCATGATTATACATGACATGCCTGGAGGGGTGATCATGATTCAGGGTACGTAAGGGTGGGGCAGTGGGCATTCGGGGGGCACCAGACATGTGTTAGTGTTGTCTGGTCATGTGGGGGTGTTGGGGGCTGTAGCACACAGGGTCTGTAGAGCAGTGGCACAGTGGCAACCCACTGTGGATGGCAAACACCATTTACATCAGCTGTCCACCGGTGGGTTTGTCGGAGTCAAGATGTGGGATGTAGCATCCATCCTTATGTTTAACCTTTGTTATGTATAAAAATCAGTCTGCTCAAAATCCTTGTTAAGCACATTCTAACCTATTATGTGCATTCTAGAGTCTGGAAATTTGATTTTGATATGGAAGTAGAACAAAGAAATGGCAAGATTTTTGTTTTCACATCAGTAGGGGTCTGTCACTATAGTGTAAAATACAATATCCTAAAAAAAAAAAAAAATTATGGTCAACCACACACACACCTCGGTATGTGTTTCTGTCTTGGGGTTGAGATCACAGCATGGACCTTTCGAGCTTCGCTCTCGAGGTTCATATGCTGTCATCACCACCCCTTGATGGACACACAACCTTGTTGTGTATGATTGTCCATACATTATTCTCTATCTAATGCACAGCTGAAAACCAATCAGATTGCTTGAAATCATTTGCCCATTTTATAAAGAAACTTAAAGCACAGTCAGCTGATGTCTCTTGGCCAGTGAGATTTCTAGATTTTTTCTTTCCATTTTATAATTGTTCTTATCCGTCATACAAACACATATACCTTTGTCTTTTGTTTCATTGTTTCCAACAGGAACATCATGCGGAACCGGAATACTAAAAAACGTTTGAGTCTGTCACTGGAAACAGTCAAATGTACTTGTCTGACATGTAGCACCCAACATGTACCATGCACTGCTTTCAAGAAAATGCAGAGTCGAATTTTCTGAACAGTGTGCTAAGAGTTTTCTGTGGACATTGTGACCTTTAACAATTGTTGTTTTGATGGACTTGTATGAATTCCTGTGCCATTACTTGGAAAACATTGACTTTAATGGCAAACATACTGCTACTGTGCATGCGCCATGCTACTGCATAGCTGGCATGACAAAGAACTGTGGTTTCAGTATTGTTCAACATATAGATGACTGATTTTTTTTGTTCATTTCTCGAGGTTGTATGGCTTCGCTGTCGAGGTTTACATGGTTGTAATAACAATGTTTCGAAGTGAATAACATTGTTGTTGTTCACTGTTGCCCATTCATTATCCTGTATGTAAGAATTGCATCTAATAACAATATGTAATGAAAGTCAGTACACAAAAAATATATAATACATAATGTGTGTTTATTGAAGCACAGAAAACATCAGTACTGACATTTCTAAACTCTGACTGTGTATAACTGACACAGTATTGATATACCAGGGTTATGGTTAGAAGAACAGTGTGACAAATGGCAATAACAAACAGACATTGATGAAAAGGTTAAGTTGAGTTCTTCAGTCAATGCTCTTGTATTCGTGGTCATCAGGAATTTCAAAGATGTACCTGTAGAGCATACAAAGATGACATTAATGTATCCACATGTTATGGTTCGGACTTGCTATTACTTATAATAATAAAAGTTTTTACATGCTGAAAGTAGTATATGACAGTACAGTACATTCACATGTCTATGATATACAACATGCTACTCACTGCTCATAGCACAATGCTAATGAGAGACTGTGTTCTGAAATCACATTATATGGTGTACCATGACACAATGTAAACACATGGGATAACAGCTCGGTATTGACTGTGTCAAGGTCACATGTAATGATTTAAACTATGTTCCTGTCAGTGTTGTGGCTGGAACACTGACCGTGACACTTCAGCCTACTGACCTCACCCACAGTGGTAGCAGGGATGTTAATGGGACAGGGTTGAGGGTGGCGGCATGGCTTTGGTTGTGTTATCAAATCAGGTTTCCGTCATGATGAAGTACACAGCGGATCAACTGACACATTCCCATGGGGGAAAAATCATTTACTTTGATGGCAGTGCCAACAGGTCCTCAGGGACAGTTTGGCAGGGTGTAGAGTGGGTGATGGGAGACACCAGACCCCCTGAAAGATAGACATGGTTAGGGAGAGGAAAGCAGTGTGTGGTTGGACATGCATGTGCTACCAAGACTCAGGAAAGGCACACAGGGTTCGGGGGAGGTTAGAAAGTACTAACAGGTCACCAGGGACTCTTTGGTAGGGTGTAGGGTGGAAGTGGGGAGACTCCACACTATGGGAAAGGTTGGAAGTGTTAAGGAGAGGGAAGCAGGTGCCAACAGGTCCCATGGGACAGCAGGCATAATGTGAAGGGCTGTGCGTGCTAACACATGTGGTCTTCCAGTTCCCTGGTACATTTTCTTCTGATCCCTGGTGTGTCTGCATGATGAGTACTGCACACCTCTGCTCTGCTATGTCACTGTAATCATCAGCTTTTAATTCAACAGAAAAACTGTTAGCTATGCATAAAGCACTGCAAGAAACATATTGCGTCAGCTTGCTCCAGAAGCCGGTTGTGGAGGCACTTTCCTCAAAGCCATGGCACGCCTCTGCTGACACCAGTTCAGCCAGCATGCCACAAATTTTCAACATGTGGTTTTTGGGACCCCTACTCATGAATTCTGCCACTGTCATGGCGTTATTCAGCCCCGAAAGGTGAGTTTGTAGTCACTGTGCGGAATTACCTTTTGGGACCGATTAATAAAAAGACATTGCCAGTGTTTATGAGGTGGGCTATCAAAAAGCATATGTTGCAAATTTTGTGAAAAAAATTCAAAAAATGACTGTTTTACAAGCGTGCGTTGCACAGTTGGTACGCGAGCTCATAACTTCGAGAATTTGCTATATTTTCATGACACATTTTAAACATTGGCATTGTTCAACACCTCTTTGTGAACAGTACAGCTGTCATTTTTCACATCATGGCCAAAATGTGTTTTCGCACTTCTGGCGCAGAATAGTGCCGTCGCTGTGGGAAATCAGTGTTCAGGCAGATTACAAAAATGACAGTCACACTGTTCATGAGCAGAGGGCATAAACTGCCTATGTTGAAAATGTGGTGATGCTACTCAATAAAATGACTGTGTTATGAGCGTGCATTGCACAGTTTGCAGGCACGATTGTAAGTTCGCAAATTAGTTTTATTTTCATGCCACATTTTCAACAGTGTCATTTTCACACACCTCCTTATGAACAGAACAGCGGTCATTTTTCACATCCTTGCCAAAATGTGTTTTCGAGCTTCTGACGCAGAACTCCGCCATCGAAGTAGGAAATCAGTGTTTGGGACAGATTAGGATTGAGCAAATAAGAGAGGGAGGAGTGAACAAGCTCAACTGAGCTTTGTTGGGACTGCTGCGGATTTCCTTGTGGGCAGGAAAAGGCGCCGATGCAAGCAGGAGCACAGTACAAAAGGGCACCCTGCAGTGCTGGGAGACACAGAAAGAGCGAGTGAGGGAGGGACGGAGGGGGAGTGAGCGACCTCAACGGAGCGCTGTCAGGACTGTTGCAGATTTCTTTGTGGGCAGAAAAAGCCGCCAACACAGGCAGGAGCCCAGTACAAAATGGCAGCATGCAGCAGCGGGAGACACAGAATGAGCGAGTGAGACGGGGGAGTGAGCGACCTCAACAAAGCTCTGTCATGACTGCTGCGGATTTCTTTGTGGGCAGAAAAAGGTGGCAATGAAGGCAGGAGCCCAGTACAAAAGGCCAGCCTGCTGCGCTGGCAGAAACAGAATGAGCGAGTGAGAGAGGGGTAGTGAGCCACCTCAACAGAACTATGTTGGGATATCCGCGGATTTCTTTGTGGACAGAAAAGGGTGCCAACGCACTCGGGAGAGCAAAAATGACAACAGGGTCAGTGTGGAACAATATATTTTTTTACATTTCTTGTGGTCATTACTGTATCGGGACTACTGCCATGATGTTATGCCGAGATAACATCACGGGTAGTCCCACACTGACCAATCACAGACTAGTTTTCTTTCTTGCCATCGTATTATATGAGTTTCATTACGATGATATATAAGAAAGTAGAGATATAACTGATATCTCCACGACCTGGCTGACAAATGTCTTTTCATCCCTGAATGTATCTGAAAACATACATCTATATCTATATATAAACAGTTAACAAGCACCAGAGAAACACAAGATCAAGATAATAGGAAACTTCAAACTTTTACAGTACTGTCCACACAATACTTTCCAATGACTACAAAGAAACGGTCACTTAGCCCAGGGAACAAAAAATAAGAAAAAATGTGTTCATTAACAATAAAAAAGAGTATCTGCATTTCTAACAACATGCTTTAAAAAGATACACAGCACACATTCATGCATCCTGATAAAAAGACAGAGCACTCTTGAAACAGCGATGTTGAGGGGAGTGTGGTGTGTTTGTCAAACCCGTGTGTTGTGTGCTTTTTTAAAGCATAAAGTTCCATAATGAAAGAATGTTTTTCATCTGGAAAAAAGATACATGTTCTGCTTTTTCCTTCCTTTGGCACAGAGGCTGATTGTGGTCATTGGAAAGTACCATGTGGTCAATTTAAACATACCACCAACCCTGTCTTCAGTTCTGTGTTGTGATCACCAGACATCCGACTGCAGTAATTCTGCAGTGCTCAATGGAAACTTCAAGAACAATGAATGTGATACAAACAAAATAAATATGTTGCATTTCATACAAGATCACGTGTTACCTCCAAAACTTCCATTTATGCCTCATGAAACCCTTTATATGTCTCTGATGGAAAACGTGCATGTATCGCCAACACCACACAGGAGGGTAGCACTTTCCGGTTACGACGACCAAGTCTCTGCCATACCCAATACACAAAGCACCAGTATGCCATGTACCGAAGTAACCTGTGAAGAAGAAGCAGAAATGAGTTCCAAAACAATAACAGTAACATGCCTGTATCAAGTAAGCAAATGATGTGACTGTCACTATAGATCAAGTGCACACTACAGATAAATCGTTGTAATACTGCCATCCGCAAATGTGACGCAGTTATTCTGTGTACAGCGTGTCTCGGGCATGAAAAAATAAGTTCAGTGATTGACTAGAAAACTAGTGTAATAGCTGTATTACACATAGAATAAAAAAAGTACAGGCAAAGAAATCAGCGTCCCTAAATGGAATGTTCAGAGCTAGGCATGGAACAATCGTTTTTTAAAAGCTGGCATTGTTTTAGCAGTATAGCAGTTCACTGAAGCTTTGGAGCGACTCACTCTTCATTTTTGTTTCTCAGTGGAAGCCTGGACATGCAGTGATGTCCATGCAGTAACGCACAGATGTCTGCCATGCTCCCACCCCCCTAGGCTCCCGCGCGAGTCTGCAGTAGCACCGGGTGTCACCTGGGACCACCACAGTGCAGACTTGATATGCTTATTTATCTTCACATGCAATAACATCTTGAAATACAGACATAGAGGATTGTGTATGAGCAATCATACACAAGAAGGATATTCTTTTATCGAGAGGTTTCCTTGGTAACAGATGGGAACCTCAAGATACAACAATATCCTTGTTTGCATACGACTGCTCATACACAATCTTTTATAGTGTATGGGCAGTGTATCATAGAAAATTACACAAAACGAATTAGAGAAGACAACGGACAATAGAAATCTTCACATTTTGTTTTGTTATTACCTGACACAGTGTGCTGCAGTTGTTTCTGGAAGTCCAAGTTTACACAAAAGAGAATTCCCAGCTTAAATGAATAGAGGAAAGCAAGTATGTGGCAGCATTCCAAGTTGTTCTGCTGCAGTAGTGACATCACCACTGCAGAAGAACAACATGATGATGTCAGTACTGCAGCAGAACAAATTTATTCCAGGCATGGAATTTCATGCATAACAGCATTCCACTATACACTATACAGCAACACTTTATGCACAACCGTGTTTAACACAGCTCTGTGATGTCTCTCTGTATCTCACAACACGATTACGAAAGCTGTGCAAGGATAACAGGGCAGATATGAATTCATTTCTACAATTCTGGCTGTGTGATGCACGCATATACCGGTTTATCTTCTGAAATACCACACAGTTGCATATCCATCAGTTGCTCTGTGTCCTCATAGTCATGTTGTGCGGAAAGTGTGCAAGAAACACAAACACCATGTGAATACCATGTTTTGTGAACTAACACAGCATACATAGTGTGTGCATAATCATGAATGACACCCTGTGATACAACCGTAGGACAACTGTGTAATACACACGTTTGGCCAAAGATGGTCACATAAAGTAATGACACACTGACTACATTTGTTGCAATGGTGTTATGACAAAAATATGATTCATACTCATTTGTGGACTCGTTGTCTCCTACAGGACCATCCATCTCAATGTATTCGTATAGGCAAGACTGAAGGACATCTTTATCTAGACAGAGCGAAGAAAATCCTGGTAGTTCGGTCACACACTGAAGATCATCACACATCTCAAACTTCTCGGAGACAGCGGAGTAGAACCAGCAGCACCGATTCTCCAGAACTGTTTGCATTCTGTCACATTTGCTGCAACTGCACCTGAAACATATGCAATGGACTGAGTAAAAATACAAAATTCAACATACACAAACAAAAATATATAGAGTGGCATATGCACAAAAGATAAACCAATTATGACGCATTTTTCATCACTGCAAAATGGCTCAACAGACGGGCATCAAAAAGCAATGTAACTGCATGGACAATTAGTTACTGGTCATTCAGGAAAATAGTATGATGACAGGATGAACTGAATGCATCATTTACCAAAATGACAAAAAGCAGTAATTGTACTCAAAATCATATTGCAGTATTCATTACCTCGACTGCAACATACTACATATTGCTTACAACTGGGTTGGCTACTATAGCATGACACAAAGAAGTCACAACATCACAAAAAAACTGTACATTACTATTTATATAAGTAGCCTTTTTTGTTTACGAACATTGTTTATCTTGCTGTAACCCTGACCGCCCTATGCCGTCGTCACTCCACTGTTAGCTATAAATGCACGCCTCAGGTTCTAGCCAATCTCATTCCACTTGGAGAGGAACCATCCAAGTAAACATCACTGCATTGTCCCCCGATATCAGAACCACAAGAAAGGAACTAAACTCCTAAAGCCAGGTTATATATATATATATATATATATATATATATATATATATGATGGTGGCTTGCATGACAGTACATGCAGGTGAACCGGAGGGAACTTCCAGAAAACCCAGCAGTGAATGTGAGGCCACTGACACTGGGAACATCTTAACCTATCAGCAGAGATCATGTATTTTGGCTTTGAATGCCCAGTGGTGCATTGTGCAATGGCGTCACCGCATTGCTGTCCCACAGACACCAACTAACCCACATACTCAGCCAAGGCCTGCAACTGTGCAAGAATACACACTACATCCTATACCCACCACATTAGAAGAGAGCAGTCATCCAGACTCTCAATCTTCTCCTCCCTCTGTCAAACTCAGGTGGACAATTCACATATCAGAAACAGGGTCACCAACGTAGCACACGGTGTGCCACCCAGTAACTAAGCATGATTGGGACCACACCATAGCAACCATCGTGAATACAGAAATGGACAGTCGGGATGACTAAGGCATCTTGATAGTTTCATGTACAGACAAACAGTATTGAGAAATGGAAAAAAATATGAAGACACCAAAACACAATGAAATGTACATAACTGTGAAGTGGCAACATAAAGACAATATGGATGACATGATTACAAGCCACATTATTCACACTGGTAATGAAGAAGGACACCGAGTAGCATGATGTCATGTGAGTGGGACAGCCATATAGCCATACAGACAACAGCTACAACAATTTCTGACAGATGGAGTCACTGGAGGTAAGTGTGCAACACTCTGTGGCTACTGTCATACATATACAGTAATATACCTTAACTGCTCATAGGAAGCAGCATAGAACAGTGGGTTGAGGCTGTGAGGTGCAGATCTGGAGATCTGTGTTTGAATCCCACAGCCACCTTGGTGCATACCATATGATCCTGTTATCCCATGTCTCATTTACAAACAATATTTAGCTTACTGTGCCAATGTGCTGTTTCCCCTAAGTACCACTTGCTCACCCATAAAAAAGCATCACTGCATAATAGTGTTACTATTCATCTCTTTTAATACAACACAGCTATGGCTACTGCATGTAAAACAACAAGATGATGGATACTGCTTGTAACACATAAGGCAGTACACATAAGCCATAACACATCATACTTTGAACGTTACTGCATACTGTATATGGACACAGAGCCCTCTAAATGCAGTTGTGAAACCCATTCACTGCTACAGGTAACAAACTTCGCAAAGGTAACATTGCATGGTTGCAGATGGCAGTATAAAACAAGATTGCAGGGTTGCATTGGCAGTAGAAAACGAGAAAGTGATAATGCGCTAAAACAATGTGCAGGGCACAAGAAATATGATTTGCTTGCAGTGGCATCCACAAATCATTGTGTGAAAGGCAGATAACTACCCTGGACACTATCTTCAAGCCACTTTGACTGTGCGAGTGGACATGGGGGGTCACATATCAGGCTGAATAAAGCAAATATGTAGCGGACCATATAAAAAATAAATTATCATTATCTGTGAGGACACATAATGCCTTACCAGTCTGAAACCTCCATAGATCCTTCTCCATTGCTCTCATCATCTGCAGAGCTGTCATGCTGATTGCTGGCAGAAGCTGACAATGCAGAGGCAAGTGGCTCGAATAAATAAGGCTCAATACTTGCGGGAGAAACAACAGCACATGACAGAGCTCACATTTCACTATCCTCATCAGAGGACATTGTTTTAATTTCAGCTGGAACAGAAAATACAGCCACAATAATAGTTGGTGCTCTCCGTGTTGACAGTCTCACGGGAATGAAGGTAGTCGGCTTCTGACTGGCGCTCTCTGTTTGCAGGTCCCCACCTAATTATGTCATTACGCAGGACATCTGCTGCCAACATGGAGCTCCAAGGATAAAAATAGAATGAGCGTGATACTCGGATATAAAAGTTTATTTTACAAGAAAAACACACAAAACTGGTGCAAATGGAGCACACAGCACAGACATTCGACAGGTTAGGATGCAGCATATATACTTGTGACACGGAAACCACTCAGCTGTTGCACATGATCTTTAAGGTTACTAAACAGGCACCTGGTAAAGCCAAAGTTCAAAATGTTAACCTTGGCAATGATTCTACCAACCCTGAAAAAAGGCGATTGGTTGGCATCCCTGGACCTAAATGATGCTCACTTTCACATCCCCATAAGAGAGTCTCACAGAAAATACCTCCGGTTCAGACTCCTACCAGGTCATTACCAATTTTTAACACTGCCATTTGGTCTCACCTCAGCTCCAGGGGTGTTCACAAAGTGCCTAGCAGTGGTAGTGGCACACCTAAGAAGGTTAGGTGTCACAGTGTTTCCCTACCTGGACAATTGGATGGTGGTGGGAAAATCACCACAGCAGGTCAGCAAGCACTTGCAAGTAACTCAGGAGCTCTTGGAGTCACTAGGGTTCCTAATAAACCTCAAGAAGTCTGTCCTACAACCAGTCCAGGTTCTGCACTTTATAGGGGCAGAACTGGACACTCTTAAGGGGAAGGGCTTACCTGCCTCAAGACAGGGTAAGCAATATCCTACAAACTGCTGGTTCATTCAGTCTGAACAAACCAAAGACAGCAAGGCAGTTTCTGCGGCTACTGGGACACATGGCTGCAGCAACAGGCACAGTCTTGGGCTCCAGGTTCCAAATGAGAGACATACGGTTCCACCTCAGAGCACATTGGTGCCAAAGGAGAGACCCTATGTCAAAGTTGGTCCAGCAACAAAGACATTACTGTAAGCCCTCCAGTGGTGGAAAGAAGAAGAGAATCTCAGGGAAGGAGTTCCCTTGCAGCAAGAGTCCCCATCAGTGATTCTCACAACAACGCCTCTCTACTGAGTTGGGGTGCCCACCTAGGGGAGCACACCACTCATGGAGACTGGTCAAGCACTGAGTCACTCCAGGACATAAACCTGCTGGAACTGAGGGCAGTACTCCTGACTTTACAGGCCTTTGCACCGTTGGTGCAGGACAGAGTGGTACAGGTCAGAACAGACAATACCACAACAATGTATTACATAAACAAACAGGGAGGAACAAGGTCAAACCCCGTGTGTACAGGGGCAATGAAGATGTGGAGTTAGGCTCACTCACTCAGAGCTTCACTGCAAGCTATCCATCTGCCAGGCAAGGACAACACCCTAGCAGATGCCCTGAGTCGGATAAACAAGGCCAATCACAAATGGGCCTTGAACAGGCTGGCATTGGGAGTAGTGTTCAGGAGGTGGGACACCAAAGAGGTAGACCTCTTTGGATCTCTGCCGGCCCAATGATGCTGAGGGTTGAGGTGCCGGACACCACACCTCGTGCTACGCTGGTGACCCAGGTTTGGGAACAACCTTGGGTCATCAGGGTGCCAGCACAGGGGATTGGTGGAGCAGAGTTGAGTGCCTAATGGCAGCTCTTCTCTCCTAGGGTGTCACCCCTCCATAGTTCTGCTGCCACCGGGTGGAGGTCCAGTGGCAGCGCAGGCAGGAGGGGGCGGCAAGTCGGGGGGCTCCTTGGAATGTGGCATGCGCATGCATGTACGGGACTGGGGGAAGGCAAAAACGGGAAAAAACACATAAAAAAATAGATAATGAAAAAAAAATACCTCTTTGCGTCCCACCAAAACCACCACCTGCCACAGTATTGCTGCAGACCACCAGCCAAGGGTACAATCCCCTGGGATGCTCTGACTCTGGACTGGTTAAGGAGATGGTTATATGCCTTCCCTTCACTTCCCCTGATCCTCAGGATTCTGATCAAACTCAGATCCTAGTCAGCAACAATGATACTGCTAGCACCAGACTGGGCCAGGCAGCCACGGTACTCTCTGCTGCTCTCCATGTCTGTGGAAAAGCCGATACACCTCCCTCAGAAGTACAACCTGTTAACCTCCAACCAGGGGAGGATCCTGTATCTGACCCTCAGATCCTCAGGCTCAAGGTGTGGCTCTTAAGGACTTAGGGTATGCAGGCTTGCAGCTCTCAGAAAGTGTTCCAAGTGTTTTGAGGGGTTACAGGAAATGTTCTAGTAAGAAAGCCTCTGCTTCTAAATGGAAGAGATTTTCTATTTGGTGTTCTACCAATGATGTGGTACCCACACAGGCAGGAATTCCAGCCCTGCTGGACTATCTTACCTATTTGTACTCCTTGGGCTTGCAGCCCACAACTTTGAATGTCTATCTTGCTTCAGTATCTGCTTACGTCTCAGCTGGAAAGGGTGTCTCCATGACATCCAACCCTATTTTCAAAAAGTTCTTCAAAGGTCTGGCCCACCTGCACCCCCCTCATAGGGAACTGGTGCCAGCTTGGGACCTGAATGTCTGCATTGTCCAACTCATGGGCCCTCCATTTGAGCCCATGGTCTCACCTCATTTGAAGTATTCTACCTGGAAGACAGTGTTCCTGGTAGCCATCACTTCTGCCAGAAGGATTAGTGAGCTGTAGGCTCTGTGTATTGAAAAAGACTGCATCTCATTCCATAGAGATGAGGTAGTTCTGAGAACAAATAGGAAATTCCTCCCTAAAGTGGACTTGATTTCCACTTAAATCAATCCGTCGCTCTGCAAGTCTTTTTTACTGAGAATTCTAGTTCAGGTGAATGTCAACTCCACAGTCTTGATGTTAAGAGAGCTCTGAGCTACTACATGAATCTCACTAAGGACCATAGGCAGGACAGACAGCAGCTGTTCCTGACTTGTGGGGATGTGGGTAAAGGAAATCCAGCATCTAAAAGGTCTATTTCTTGTTGGATAATTCATTGCATCCAGTTTTGCTACTCAGAAGCTGGGAAGGAGCCCCCAACAGAACTGAGGGCCCCTTCCACAAGAAGAACAGCTGCTCGCCGACATCAGGGTGCCCAATCCCCGTGTCGGTGTACCCCCCATACACACACACACTCATGTGGCACACTGTGAAGCCCACCCCAGTGTGCCCAAATGTATGTTTTTTTTCTTTTTTTTCCTGCACCAACATTGGGGTGCCCAGGCCCCATGTTGATATCATGTACTCCCTCACTCATGTGGCACACTAGGAGCCCACCCCAGTGTGCCCAGATTTATGCCTTTTTGTTTCCTGTAAATAAAGAAAACCGTACCCCAATATTTGTTTTTTTCCTGTAAAAGAAAATGGTCCCTTATTGTCACCCCAGCCCCCTCCCCATCCCCACCCTCCCACTGAGCACCCACCTCCTCTTACCCCCCTTACCCCATACTTACCTCCGCAGGTCAGCACTGTCATCTTCTCTGGACCAGGACACATCTGCACTCTTCAAAACGCAGTGGTCTAAGGCTCTGAGCTGCAAATCTGGTGACATCCAGCAGACCTGACCTGGGTTTGAATCCCACAGCTTCCACTTGCATACTGTGTGACCCTGAGCAAGTCACTTAACTTCCTTGTGCTCCCAGGTCGCACCTGGAAACAAGCTCCGGCTCAGTGTGCCTTTCCTGGTTAAACAATTTCCCCTTTCCCCTTTCAAAACTGAACCACAAACTGAAGAATCAAAGTTAGCGTGCTATAATTAAAGTGATGCAAATGTCGCCATCATTCTGGACAGTGGCACTGATTGTGCCACTGTTCATGAGGTGGGGTCCCAAAAAGCACATGTTGCAAATTTGGTGAATAAATTCAAAAAAATGACTGCGTTATGAGCGTGCATTGTGCAGTTTCCATGCACGCTCCTAACTTTTTAATATTTTCACTCCAGATTTTCAACATTGCCATTTTTGTACACCTCCTTATTAATAGTATAGCTGTCAATTTTCACATCCTGCCTGAAATGTGTTTTCACACCTGTGGCACAACATTATTATTTTTATTTATTTAGTTTTTGTTGACCGGGTAAGTGCACTAGACAAATTCTGCTTCAGGCACGACCTGGGGAAGGGGGATACAAATGACTGCCTGCTGACCTTTAACCAGATTAAGCTGTTAGTGGTATTTTTGTGATTTGGTGGGAATTTGGCCAGGGCACCAGGGAAATTCTCCTACTATTTTCGAGAAGTGCCATGGGATCTTTAACATCCACCTGAACTACCACCAGAACAGGCAGATAGGACCTCGGTTTAATGTCTCATCTGAAAGACGGCACCTCAGGAGTGCAGCACCCCACCTCATGCTGCAGTACAGTGTCAGTATTGGGATATTAACCCAAGTGCCTGGTGTGGGGATAGAACCAATAGCCTTCTGATCTCCCAGCCTCAGAGGTGAGTGTGCTACCTGCTGAGCCACTGACACTGACAAAATGGCACAGTCACTCTGTGAAATCACCTTTCGGGACAAGTGAACAAAATGACAGTGGCACTCTTCATGAGGTGGGGTTCCAAAAAACGCCATGTTGAAAATTTGGTGCAACCACTCCAAAAAATGGTCAAGTTACACCTGGACGTTCAAAATTTTCTACACACGTGTAACTTTGATGATTTGGTCATTTGGCAGCTCGTCACAGTCATATTGGCTCTGGCTAGAGTCTGTTTCTACTGCTTCTATCCCTTTTGTATGTTCAGTAACAGTGTATAATAATGAAACATCAATAGTCAGCCAAAAGAAGGACAAACATTACCCCTGTTCTGCGCAATCTGCATTGGCTGCCTATACAGTGGCAGATCACCTTTGAGGTAGGTCTTTTGACCTTTAAAGCCCTGCACGGACTTGGTCCCGACTGCTTGAAAGAGCTTCTGATTCCTTACAGCCCTGTACGATGGCTCCATTCGGCTGACGAGGGGCTGCTGGAGGTTCCAAGGGTTATTTTAAAATCTTCTGGGGCTCAGGCTTTTATGTTTATAGCCCCAACCCTCTGGAATTCTCTGCCTCACTGGCTTCAGGAATGCACGACCGTGGAGATTTTTAAGCGGGAACTCAAGACCCATCTGTAGAGTCAGGCTTTTATGGCTTGATGTTGTTATTATTCTGATTTGATGTGTGTATTCTTTGATTTTATTGTTCATTTGTACAGCGCCTTGGTGCTTGAAAGGCGCTTAATAAATAGTTTTATTATTATTATTATTAAAAGTATTTAACACTCCAGACTATCCAGAGAAGGGCAACAGAGATGGTGCAAGGCTTGCACCACAAAACATATGAGGAGAGACTAAGGGACCTCAATATGTACTCACTGGAGGAGAGGAGTCAGCGGAGGGACGTGATTGAAACTTTCAAGTACCTCAAGGGCATAAACAAGGTACAGGTGGGGGACCTTTTCCAATGTAGACAAAGTACTAGAAAAGGGGGCACAACATGAAACTGGAAGGTGGTAGATTAAGAGGTAATGTGAGGAAGTTTTTCCTACACAGCAAGGGTAGTCGATGCTTGGAATAGTCTGCCACAGGAGGTAGTGGGGGCAAGCACAGTGGAGGGGTTTAAGCATGCCTGGGACAGGCACAAGGGAAGCCTGAGAGGGGAGGGAATGATGAAAAGCCATTGATCACATAGGGTCAGTGGCCACATACAATGTATAGGGCCTATGGGCAGACTGGATGGGCCTAGCAGTCCTTATCTGCCAACAATTTTTATGAGTAAATTGCTGGGTTCCATCCACCACTGGAGCACTTTCTTCACTGGTGAAGTTACTCAAACCTTCTGTTCTAGGTCATCAGTATGTTGATCCCATTGGACTCAAAGTCATTTGGGGGATCGGTATGTGCAACCTTGCCAGGGGAACAGTAACAATGGCTGTCACCATCAAGTCCAGCAGCTGCCGCAGGAATGTCCTGGCTGCAACATCAGTTGCTGTAAATCAGCCGGGCCAGTGCTATCGTGCATTCCACCCTGTCTTGGGGCAGGAAGGCTGCACCCCGGGCAGTGTCCAGTATGGCTCCTATGTACTGAAGATGCTGACAGGGGGTCAAGACTGACTTAGGCAGGTTGACCATGATACTTCGTGCGTGGAACATCTGGTACGCCCTAGGGTGCAGAGCAGTTACTCGTCAGCCTGAGCTTTGAGCAACCATTTGTCCAGGTAAGGGAAGGCATGTAGTCCCTCCCTTCTGAGGGCAGTTGTCATCACTGCCAAGCATTTGGTAAAGACCCATGGCACAGAAGATAAGCCAAAGGCAATGCCTGTAACTGGTAGTGCTCCCCCTGGAACAGGAACCGAGGACCTTCCTGTGGCGGGCACACATCTTTATGTGCAAGTGTGTATCTTGCATGTCCAGGGAGCATATCCAGTCTCTCTTGTTCAGTAGAGGCAGCAGGCCTTGGAGGGTCACCATCCTGAATTTCTTGTACTGGATGTAGAATCTCAGGTTTTGTATGTCCAGGATGGGCCAAAAATCCCCTATGGATTTGGGAACCAGAAAGAACTGGAAATAGAACCCTCTGTTCCTCTGATTTTCAGGAACTGGCTCTTTTCTGCAGCAGTGCCCAGATTTCCTCCAGCAGTACAGGAATGTGGTCTGGAGGGTAGCTGTAAGGAACTGGAGGTAGATTTGGAGGTCACTCTAGAAGTTCTAGTGTGGCCTTGCTCTGGGAGCTGCAGGACCCAAGCATCTTTGGTTATCTACCTCCACCTGTCCGGGTGGAGGGAGAAGTGACCCTCTACCACTGCCTCCTGTAGCACTGGAGGGTGTGAGTCTGGCAAGGGGTCATGCTGATGCAGAACCAGCGACTGGGGCCACACCCCTACCTCTAGGGACCTTCCCGGTGGTGGAGGTAGGGGCAGGCAGAGGTGTTCATGCTCTACAATTGCATTGCTGTTGGGCACCCAATTTGGGTCTGTGGGAGGACTAACAAAAAGGCACCTTCTGCCCACTTCTTGGCTGAGTATGGTAAAGTGAGAGAGCTGACTATAGGGTCCTCCCTGAGGCCTGCAGATCATAAAGAATATTATGAACATCTGCCCCAAAGATCTTGTAGCCTCTGAAGGGGGCATTCAGGATGGACTGTTGTACATTGGTAGCAAAGCTGGACACCCTGAACCAAGAGAGGCAGAAGATCAGGTAAGGGGACATCTCCAAGCTAAACACCTGGCTAAAGGACTGGTGTCAGAGGACAAAGGTCACCACTTTACAGGAAAATGGCAGGACTTCTGGGAAATGGGAGTTCTTTAAATTTGATTGTCTACTCCTCTCAAAGGAGGGGGACCCGAGCGCTAGGGCAAAAATTTGACGTTCACATCAGTCAGTTAAACTAGTGGATTGGGGGTGGCACAGGCACCCCTAGCACAAAAAAAGTTGTCAAATGCCCCTCCCCATCACCAACTAGTTCAGCACAAGGATGCACCAGTCATACTCAGACCAAAAATCACACCAAACGTATTCAGACCAAGCATTTCAACAAAAATACACAACCGAAACATATTAAAAATGCAAATGACCAAAACAGAAGGGAATGGAAGGCAATGTGCATCAATGCTCGTAGTCTGCTGAACAAAATCCCTGATCTCACAGCCGTAATGGCAGACACAGAATTGGACTGGGTCGCTGTTATGGAAACATGGTTCACTGGGAACCACTCCTGGGATGTTACCATCCCAGGGTATGTGTTATTCCGGAAAGATCGCGAAGAAAAAAAGGAGGGGGGTGGCATGGTATGTCAGAGATGACATATGCGCAACAGAAATCCAGGGAAAATATAGTAAGGCAAAAGCCCTTTGGGTTACACTAGGAGCCGGGGACAAAGCCCCTGTTCGGGTTGGAGTCATATACAGACCCCCCATCCCAGGAGGCCAACATAGATAAGGAGCTCTTGGAAACCATCTCGATGATGGCAGACAGGGGCGAGTTGTTGCTGGTGGGGGACTTCAATCTACTGCATGTGGACTGGTCCTCATATACAGCATCCTCAGACCGGAGCAAAGAGTTCCTTTTTGCACTAACAGGAGCAGGTTTGCATTAACTGGTGAACTCATCCACCAGAGACAAAGCAATATTGGATCTAGTGCTGACACACAGCACAAGGATCCCAGAAGCAGAGGTGGGAGCCAATCTTGGGAGCAGTGATCATGGTTCATTCTGGTTTACTGTGAGCAATATGGAAGAAAATAGTCACATCAAAATCAAGGTGCTAGATTTCAGAAAAGCCAACTTCCCCAAAATGAGAACTATGATCGCATCCATGCTAGGAGGAGGAGGAGTCACAGGAAATGTACAGGACTGCTGAAATACTCTGAAGGCTGCTGTGCATACAGTAACAACTGTATGCACTAAGCAGATCGGCAAGTCCAAAAGAAGGAAAAGACCTCTCTGGTTCTCTCATGAAGTAGCATCCAAAATCAAAGAGAAAAAAAAGGCTTTTACATAATTCAGGCAAACAAAACACAAAGCAGACATGGAAGAATGCAAGAACAAATTAAAGGAGGCAGGGAAAGCTGTTCAAAGGGCAAAAGCACAGACGGAAGAGAAAATAGCACAGGGTGTTAAGGAGGGAGACTAAGCCTTCTATAGATACATGAGAGAACAAAGAAAAACTAAGGGAAGAATAATCCGACTAGCGACCAAGAAAGGTAAGATGGCAGAGAGTGACGAGGACAAGGCATAAGTGCTAAATGAGTTCTTTTGCTGTCTTCACCATTGAAGACAGTGGCAAAGGTCCCACATTGAGCAGGACAAGGGAAGATACTCAGGGAGCAGATACTAGCCCCTTCACAAGGGAGAGGGTCCTAAAAGAGCTTAATAAACTGAAAGTGGAAAAAGCCATTGGATTGGACGGTATACACCCTAGGATATTGAAGTAGCTCTGAGAGGAACTGGCCACACCACTGGCTGAGCTCTTCAACAAGTCACTAGATGGGAAAATACCTCAGGACTGGTAACAGCCAGCCATTGTGCCCTTACACAAGAGGGGAAACAAGGAAGAGGCAGGAAATTATCGCCCTGTCAGTTTGACCTCAGTTGTGGGGAAAATGATGGAGTCACCACTAAAAGAGAGGCTATAGATACTGGAAAAATGGAACCAAAGCAACATGGCTTCTCAGCAGGACACTCTTGTCAAACCAACTTGTTCGACTTCTTCGACTGGTCACCAGAACATTGGATCAGGGAAGGGCGGTGGACATTGTATATCTAGATTTCAGCAAGGCCTTAGATACCGTCCCTCACAGATGGCTAACCAACAAACTGGAACATATGGGAGTTGGCCAGAAGATGGTCAGCTGGATCAGTAACTGTCTGAATGATAGGATCCAGAGAGTCCCAGTCAATGGATCATTGTCAAGGGAGGGTAGGGTGACCAGTGGCACCCTGCAGGGATCGGTACTGGGACTGATCCTATTTAATATATTTATAGCAGACATAGCGAAAGGACTAACAGGGAAGGTTTTCCTGTTCTCAGATGATACAAAACTCTGCAACAGAGTGGACACAAGGGAAGGAGCAGACAACATGGAAGCTGACCTTAGAAGGCTAGAGGATTGGTCCAGGGACTGGCAGTTACAATCTAATGCCAAAACATATAAGGTAATGCACTTGGGAAAGAGAAACCCTGGGGAAAAAAGTACACACTGGGTGGATATCAACTTGAGGAGACACAAACGGAGTGAGATCTTGGCATAATCATCACTGATGAATTAAAGGTAGCAAAACAATGTGAGAAAGCAGATGGCATCCTCAGATGTATAAGTAGAGGTATTTCTAGTAGAAAGAGGGAGGTTATCATGTTCCTCTACAGGTCCTTGGTGAGGCCACACTTGGAGTACTGCGTTCAGTTCTGGAGACCTCACCTCAAGAAGGACATTGACCATTTGGAAACAGTGCAGAGAAGGGCTACTAAGATGGTGCATGGACTGCATCACAGGTCATGTGAAGCAAGACTCAGGGAGCTGAACCTATACTCCTTGAGCAGAGAAGAAACAGAGGGAACATGATTGAAACATTTACGGATGTAAGGGGATTTAACGCAGCTCAGACAGGCAATCTATTTCAACAGAACACGGCAGCATGCACGAGAGGGCATGATATGAGACTGGTAGGAGGAAGGTTCAAAAGCAACCTCAGGAAGTACTTCTGCACAGAGAGAGTGACAGACCCATGTAACAGCCTGCCCCAGGAGGTGGTAGCATCAAGGACAATCAGGGAGTTCAAACTTGCATGGGACAGACATAAAGGACAAGTTAAGATGAAGACTGCATGGGGAGGGGGGTAGTTTCTAGGGCAGACTAGATGGATTGCACGGTCCCCATCTGCCGATGCTTTTCTTATGTTCTTGGACATATGCCAACAACAGCTGCTCTGGCAGAGGCATCTGAGTCATCACAAGCAGACCTTAAAAAGTGCTTACCCACATCTGCCCCAGACTGGAGAGCTTTAAGCAGCTTCTGCCTCTGAGGGCCCTCTGGAAGGGCCTGGGCTGCAGCTTTGGCCTTTTTCCAGAGAGTGTTCTGGAATTTGACTATATGGGCAATGTAATTAATAATTCTGAGGGCCAGTATGGCAGAGGCATAAGCCTTCTTGCCCATAAGATTCAGCTTTCTGGACTCCTTGTCCGGAGGAAGAGAACTGAGGTCTCTTGGACCTATCTTGGGCCGCATTTATCACCATTGAATCTGCCTGGGGTTGTCCTGAGAAAAAAGGCTTCACTGAGGGAGCCTGGTACAATTTGTCTGCCTTTCTGGACATTGCAGGGATCATATTTGGCCTGTACCAGACAGCCATGGTAGCATCTTCCAAGGCAGCCAGCAGAGGAGGAATAATCAGAAGGGGAGAATCTGGTAATTCCAAATACTCAGCTAAATTTCTCCTGGTGACATCCTGCGCCTTAGCATCAAACCCATAGCTGTTTGCAGCTGCTTCATCACTGAGATGAAGGAGTGGTCATCAGGGGGACCTCAGGGTGTAGTTAGAGGAGTTCTCTTCCAATGAGGAAATAGTGGAGGTAGAGTGGGAGGGACTCCTAGCCCCCTCTTCCTCATCATCATCATCCTCCTCATGTAGGATGAGATATTAATTATGTAAGAACTACCGTAACAGTAGATCTTCGAGAGGATCTCTTGCAGGAGGACATCACCAGTAGGACTAAGTTATCAGGCACGAAGACCACATGGAAACCTTTCTAGCTAGCAGTCTTCTACCAGAGGGGGCCACCCACCTCCAACGTCAGCGTCTGACATCAGGCAATCCTATATAAAGCAGACGGCCCCCATGCCCGCCTCAGTTCTCCTAACGGAGACCATAAGCAGGATACCAGAAGGGGGAACTGAGGAGAACTTAGAGGTAACCCAATAGCCAAGAAAGTAAAAGCAGAAGGCTCACCCCTAAGGGAGGGGTGAGAGACACAAGAGAAGGGGGAAGGAGGGAGGGAAAGCAGGGCCTGCTGCAAGAACTCCTCTTGAAGATCTACTGTTACAGTATGTTCTTATGTAATTGTACTGTCTTACTTTGGGGTACCTCTTGAAGCAGGCCATCACCGGTAGGATTGAGTCTCAAATAGTTCTGGCACTACAGGCAGATAGTCCAGGTGGCAGGCAAAAGAAAGAGCTGCCTAAGGAAGGAAACCATGGAGGACAGCTAGGCTGAAGCTGATCCTACGCCTGGAGGCGATATCCAGACCGTAATGTTTGGTAAAAGTGTGGACAGTACTGCAGGTGGCAGCAGCGCAGATGTCAGCCGCTGACACATTATGGAAACAAGCCACTGATGCAGCCATACCTCTTGTGGAATGGCCTTTAACCCTCCAGGAAGTTCCTTGCTGTACTTCTGGTAACAATAAACAATGCAATTTGCTAACCATTTAGACAAACACTGTTTGGACACTGGAGCGCCATCTTTCCCAGGGGCAAACAAAGGAAACAACTGATTGGACTTCCCGGAGTCCTTAGTTCAGTGTGTATAGTACCTCAAGATTCTATGCACATCCAAGGTATGGAGCAATGCCTCCCCTTGATTGGAATACTCTGGAAAATAAACAGGCAGGTGGAAGGATTGGTTCCAAGTAAACTCCAACACCACCTTAGAAAGGAACTTAGGATTTGTACGCAAAGACACCCTTTCTTTGTGGGTAGCTAAATAAGACTCCTTACACATGAGGTCCTGAAGCTCAGAAATCCTTCGAGCAGAAGTAATGGCAACTAAAAATAACACTTTCCACAACAGAAAGCATAGCTCACAAGACGCGTTCGGTTCAAAGGGAGGCAGCATGAGCTTTTTCAACACAAAACTGAGGCCTCGAGGTGGGACAGGGTCACGTATTGGGGGCTTCAATTACAGTATGCCCCTCTGGAAAGTGTGAGACATGTCCATTTGAGACATTGAATGTCCATCTATAGGTACATGGTATGCAGAGATGGCAGAAAGATGTACCTTAATAGTGGAGTACGGCAAGCCCAAGTCTGAAAAGCAGAAAAGGTACTCCAGAACCTGATCCACCAGACAGGTGAAGGGATCCAAATGGTGTGATGCAGCCCAAATAGCAAAACACTTCCTTTTCAGAGTACGTGGCCCTGGTGGATGGCTTTCTGGCAGTCACCAAGACATTGGCCACTCTAGGAGAAACCCCAAATCTGGCAATTGCTATATCCTCAGAAGCCATGCATGAAGATGGAGAGACTTGAGATCTGGATGGACCAGAGTGCCCTGTTCCTGTGAGAGGAAGCCTGTGCACTGGGGCAGGGGCAGCGGAGGTTCCACTGCCAGTTGCTGCAGCAAGGAGAACCATATCTGATGAGGCCAGAAGGGGGAGATGAGGATCATTGTAGCTTCCTCCATCTGGAGTTTGAGCAGAACTCAAAGGAGCATGAAGGGAGGAAAAGCATACAGAAACCTCCCTGTCCAAGAGAGGGACAGTGCATCTCACCAGAAAACTCCAGGCCCTGGATCTAGCGAGCAGAAAAATGGCAGTTTTGCATTGCGTGGGGACACAAAAAGGTCCAACTCGGGTTGACCCCATTTGTCAAACAGATCTTCCACCACCAAGGTGAGAAGTTCTCACTCATGGGCACTTGACTGTGAGCAACTTAGGCTGTCCACCAGGACATTTTGGTCACCCGGGAACATGGATGACCAGAAGTTTCAGGCTGTGCTCAATAGCCTAGTACCAGACTCTTGCCGCTTCCCTACATGGGATAGGAATGAGTCCCCCCTGCTTATTTATGTAATAAACTATGCACATTTAGCCGGCCTGGTTGCGCTGAGGGTTGAGGCACTGGATGCCACACCTCGCGCCATGCCGGCGACCTGGGTTTGGGAATGGACTCGGGTTGCTCAGGGGTTGGCAGGGGGAGGAAGGATTGAGTGTCCATAGACTGCTCTCCTTCCTCAGGGAGGGAGGACAGTGCGGCGCGCTGTAGACTGATACCCAGCGGTGGCTGGGTGTCGACACAAGCGCATCACCCAGACTAGGGGAGGGCACCTGTCCAGGGCATATGGCTGCTTCTGCAGAGGTGGGGGCAGCTGCCTTGCATATTGCACAGTTCGGGTGCCCGGGGAGAAAAAGCGGAAAATGACTGGGAGCTGATGGGGTCCATGATGACCCGACACGTTCGGGTTGGAGTACACGTCCCTCCAAGGGAGGGCCTGAGCAACCCATCGGCTCCATGGAGGGAGTCATAAAGTATAAATCAAAATAAATAAACTATGCACATGTCTGTCTGGACTAAGAGCAAACCTGGAAAGAGCCGAGTCTGGAAGGCCTGTAGGGCGTACAGAACTACCTGAATCTCCAGGACATTTATATAACAGTCCCTCTCTATCTCGGACCATGTCTCCCGAGTCTGGTGGATCCCCATGTGGACTCCCCAACTGAGGCTGGAGGCATCCATTGTGAGGATCTGTTGAGGGGGAGGTATGGAGAAAGGAACTCCCCAAAACAGGTTGCTGGTCTCCAGCCACCATAACAGTACCTTCTTGACTGGATCCGACACCAGCACTGGTTGATCCAGGGCATCTATGCACTGGCAAGTTTCGTATAAAATAAATTTACTGTGCAAATGAAAATCACAAACAGCGGTAGCACAAACATCGACTAAACGCCCAGCGCTTCGACTCTTAACAAGTCTTCATCAAGGGGTAATGCTAGTCGAGGAAAACATCCCTTAAATATAACATTTAATTAACACCCTTATCAATTAAATTTAAAGCACGTGGAGAAAAGACATTTACAGAGAAGACTGTTTGTGCTTTTTGATATATGTGTGGCTGGCTGCCTTTTTGAAGTACAGCACTATACCCGTTTAAGCTGTGTCGCTTGAATTTGTATTTGTATACATCTATGCACTGGTCCCACTGGATCCATAGCATCCAGTGAGGGATTCACCTATGCAGCCTGGCCAGGAGAACTGTGGCAATGGCTGTGGCCATGAGGCCTAAAAGCCTCAGGAAGACCCTTGCCAGAACATATTGGCTGGAGTAAAGGAGACAAACCTGGTCCATCAGGCGCTCTGCTCTGTCTGGAGGTAAGAAGACCTTTCCCTGGGTGGTGTCCAGCACTGCTCCTATGTACAGGAGGCACTGGCAGGGAGATCAAGAAAGACTTAAGAGGTTGATAGTAATGCCCAATGTTTGGAACAGGCTGCAGGTGTGAGAAAGAGATTGAAGGAGCCAGTCCCTGCAGGGGGCCGCTAGCAGCCAATCGTCCAGGTGAGGGGAAGATGTAAACCCCCCACTGCACCGCCAGGCAGTTGATGAAGACTCAGAGAGTCAAGGACAAGCCAAAGGGCAGAGCCCTGAACTTGTAGTGTGCACCCTGGAAGTGGAAGCAAAGGAAGCGCTGGTGGGAGGCAAAGACCTTGACATGCAGATAGTCATCCTGCATATCCAGGGAACAGAGCTAGTTCCCCTGATGAAGCAAGGATGGCAAACCCTGAAAGGTGACCATCCTGAACCATTTGTACTCTATAAACAGGTTCAGCTGCCTGAGGTCAAGGATGGGCCGAAGGTCTCCCGACTGTTTGGGGACCAGGAAGAAGTGGGAGTAGAGCCCCCTTCCCTGCTGACATCGAGGGACTGGCTCTATGGCCTTTTTTCAAAGTAAGGCCTGGATTTCCTCCCAGATAAAAGGGGCATGACTGGGAGGATACAAGGAGTTGCTCAGAGGGGTTTCTGAAGGCCACTCTGTGGACTTGAGAGTGTGGCTGTGCTCGATGAGCTGCAGCACACAGTTGTCTGTGGTGATTTCCCTCCACCTGTCCATGTGCAGGGAGAAGCAACCTCCTACAACTGCCTCCTGAGGAATGACTGGGGGGGTCTGGCAAGGAGTCAGGATGGGGGGAGCAGCTGCTGGTGGGACTGCTGCGGCAGCTTGGGCACTATGAGTGGTGGCAACTGAGGGAGTGGGGAAAGTTGCCCCTGCCTTGCATTTGCCCTGGGCTTTGGGCGGGGGACAGGCCTTTTTGTGGGAGGAGCAATGAAAAGGAGCTCGCTGCCCTGACCTTGAAAGGGTATGCTACATAGAATGGATGGAGTTGACAGTCCGGCCTGAAGTTTGGAGTTCGGAGATGATATCCTGGACATCTCCCCCAAAAAGCTTGAACCCCCTGAGGGGTGCGCCTATGACAGGGGTTCTCAAATGGTGAGGCCAGCCTCCCTTGGGAGGCCCCAACTCATTCCAAGGGAGGCTCAAGCAAGTCTGAAAAAGTACTGTACTTAAATTTTGAGTTTTATGTATTTTGTGTGAAGAGATGAAGCAAACTGAAAGAGGATAATAGTAGGTGAATTTTATGTATTTATTTACTAATAGGTGACTGAGCCAAGGTTCATTTCAGGGGTAGCCGGGGAAGGGTAGGGAGTGAATACATTTCAAAAGGTAACAGCAAAACAATCAAGAAATACACATTGAACAATAGTGCAAACAAATATGAACAATAAATTAATAACTTGTGGTAATTGATCAGTTTGTAGACTGATGGCAGAACAGCCCATATACAAGGGTTGAGCATAGAAGTACCAAGAGCAACAGCAGGAAGGAGCAAAGTAATCCCAGAGAAGTTGCTTAGGAGCAGGGAAGGATGGGGAGAGGCAAAGTATTTAGGAAGGTTATTTCATGTAGAGAGAAACAGAGAAAGTAGTCTGACCCATGAAGGTACTGCAACAAGGGGTAACGATGGTTCAAGAATAAAAATAGTGGAGCAAATAGGCTGGCGGGGGCACAATAAGCTGAACAATAATATTTGTTTATTTTATTTATTTATTATTCAGATAACACCTTTGAGCACAGGAGCTCTTTTTCAAAGGTTCCACGTCAGTATAAGACAAAGAACTGAAAGTGAGCCAAGTACTCAAAGGGTTTCAATTTATTCATGGTGTACTCGCATAAGTACAGTATGTTATTTTTCTTTGGGGAGGCCACGGTTATTTCAGTTTTTGGGGAGGCTCAAAATCTTTTCCACGGATTTGGGGAGGCTCACTGTGACAAAGTCTAAGAACTGTTGGCCTATGATGTTGGGCTGGGGACATCCTGTGTGAAGCCAGAGACCCAAAGCCAGAAGTGGCGCCTCATACAGATGCCGATGGGTGCTGCCTGGCCCGCAGCATCTACTGCATCATAGGCAGCCCTGAGGATGTGGGTACTGATGTCCGAGCCTGTCTAGAGGGCCTGGAAAGTTTGCTGCTTGGAGGGGTTGTTTGGCATGGCTAGGACAGCCTCCCAAGCCTGATCCCAGAGCAGGTTCTAGTACTGAACCATATGGACCAAATAACTGATGGCCCAGATGGCCAGAGTGGCAGAAGCAAAGGTCCGCTTGCCCATCTGGTCTAGCTGGTGGGACTCCCTGTCTGGGGGAAGGGAGCTGAGGTGCTTCGACTGTTTGGTGTGGTCATGGGCTGCATTGATAATGACTGAATCAGCCTTGGGCTGTTCTCCAAAGTATGACTTGCCAGCTGAAGCATGGTAAAGCCTGTCAGCCTTTTTGGATACCGCCAGTATCGTATGGGTTGGCGGTTCCAAGCAGCCTAAGTAACGTCCTCATAGGAGTCGATCATGGGTGGGACCGGGTCTGGCTGACGTAAGTAGATAGCTAACCGACGCTGCTCTGGGTCCTGCTTCTCAGTCTCTTGCCCCATGATGACCTGAATGTGTCACATGATGGCCATAAATGTGGCGTTGTTGGGGGGGGGGTTTAGGAATGTTGCTAGGTGCCTCTTCCCCTTCTGAGGAGTCTGGCCCCAAGGAGGAGGTCTCGCTACTGAAACGCTGGTAAGCATTGTCCACATCATCGTCCCTGCTCTCTTCAGGCTGACGATCATCTGAGTGCCCAGCCAACCTGACATTGAGCCTATTCCTGGGTGTGTGAGGAGTGCTAGGGCCTGGCAGAACAGGGGCCGGGGAGGTAGGTCCCAAGAGAGGCCCTTGGGGGGTGTCGGAATCAGAGCCAGGACCTGTATCTGCATGAAGGGCCATAGGGCAGAAATCAGCCAATGATAATCCACAGGTCTGGTGTCGGTTCCGCAGGCATTGGATAAGAGGGGACCAGCTTTGGTCCAGCAGGTAACAGGCAAGGGTAGCCCGGCACAGGTCCTGTCAGCGTCAGATAGGAGTACATGGGTGCAGGACCAGCAGGAGCCAGTGTTGGGTACCCAGGCATGGGTCCCGTGGGTGTGGGGTGCAGCAGAATGGGATGGTGACCTACCAGAGTGGGTGGTGGGCCCACAGGTGCCAGGTGTGGGGCCAGGGCTGGACCTGCAGGCTGTGGCAGAGAAAGCCCAGGCACAGGTCCTGTGGGTGCTGGTAGAGGCAACACCAGAGGGGGGTCCATAGGTGGCAGCAGTGGGGAGGCAGGCGCTGGAGTGGAAGGTGATCCCCTGGGACATAGCTGAGGAGAGACCAGGCTCTGGGAGGCACCAGTGTCCTGCAGCATCTGCCCCTGTGAAGGAGGGGCAGAACCAGCGGTGGTCCCAACATAGGAGACCAGCGTCAGTGGCACAAGTGTCAAGGCATTAGCCAGGAAGCTGGCAGCCATAGCACCCATACCGGCCAAAGAGACTCTGGCCAAGCTACCTGACTGAGAGCCCACAGAGAACAAGGGCTGGAACCGCAGGGGCTAGGGGGCAGGATACAGGGTACCCTGTCCCAAAGACCCACTGCCTGCAATGGAGACCCAGGCGGTGGGGCCACTGGTAGCCCTGTGGCTGTTAAGGCATGTGGGGCCATGGAGGTTGAGACCCTCCCGTCGGAGGAAGACCATTTTGTGGCTGAAGGATCCTTATGTGGGGACCGCAAGCTGGAGGCAGACCAGGGTCTGTCCTGGTCCTTGTCCCTCTGTCTATGCTTCCCAGAAGACATGTCCCTGGACTTTGATGAAGAAAAGCCCGAGAACTGGACCGGGGAAGCAGAGGAGCTACTGTTCCATTGAGTAGACCTGCTTAAGGAGGTGAGTCTCTATGATCTTCTGGCGACATCTGCCGGTGGCCGGGTTGAACTTCTGGCAGGCCTCGCAGGTCTGGATGTCATGGTCTGGGCAAAGGCACAAGATGCAGGCATAATGGCTGTCCTTGTCTGGGATCTGTTTGCCGCAGGCACACTTCGTGGAGTGGTCAGAAGAAAAAGAAGTTTGTGAAGACAAACCATCCGGTAAAAACACAGGAAAGTCAATATTAAACTAAGAAAAAACATAAAAATAATAAAGCATGGTTAAACACGGAAAATGGCAGTTGATTGTAGCTGCAGCAGCAACAGATGTCCGATGTGTGCTGGTCGATGGCGGGAAAGAACTGAGGAGGGCATGGGGCCGCCCACTTTATATAGGATTATCTGACATCAGACGCTGATGTCAGAGGTAGGCGGCCCCTCTGGTAGACTGCTAGCTGGAAAGGTTTCCATGTGGTCCTGGCCCTGGCGGCTTAGTTCTACTGGTGATGGCCTGCTGCAAGAGATACCCTTGAAGTAATATCAAGATGATACTCATCCTCATCAACTGGCTCTTAATAGGGCACATAAGATGTCGGCGACTGACAGCAGGCAGGTTGTGTTGATGTAGAAAGTGTCGGCATGGGAGCTGCCCTGCTAGGCCCCAGCATTGACGAGCCCAGAAAAGGAGCAATACAGGGCATGAACTCTCAAAACAAGGACAGCACAGTCTGGATGTCAGTGGTGATTGGCGGCACCCATGGGGGGGGGATCTCCGGTGTCGGAGGTGCAGTCTGAAGCATTGGCAAGAGATACTGAGGTGTCAATGGGGGATGCTGAACCCCCAGCATCGACAGGCCATCACTTGCCAAAGCAGGTCCGGTGGAACACCCTGTCTGTTGCCTCAAGCAACAAGGGGTCTGAACAACAGGGGTTGGAACGTCGGCGGGGGGGGGCATCAGGAGGTCTAACATTGATGAGCCATCACCAGACAAAGATGGACCAGTGGGCTGCACTGCCAGAGCTAACTCTGTAAAGGAGAAGGCATGGGCCGCAGTAAGAGTCACCTCAAGCAGCAGCTGGTGCTTGAAGCAGCGACTGGGAGCACACTGGAGAGGATTTCTCCTTGGGTCTATCCCTCTCCTGGTGCTTGTGTTTACCAGCCTATTGGTCCCTGACCTTGGAGGAATGGGATCCCATGGACGGAGCTGGCAGTGCAGAGGAGCTTCTTGCCTGGAGCTCCCTCTCCATTCTGATGACTTTCTGTTGTAATAGGAAGTACTCTAGGGCCTTCTGCCTGTGCTGCTGGGTAGCCTGGTTCAATTTGCAGCAGACTTTGCAGGCTTAACATCATGGTCGGCAGCGAGAGAGCAGATGCAGGTGCCGTGGTTATATTTATTGTAGATTTTCTGTCCGCACCTGCAGTATCAGAAGAGTTTCTCAGGGTTGGTCAGCGTAGACAAAGGCGAAAATCACTTTAAAAAATAAAGTGATGAATGAACTAGGGTGAGGAAAGAAACATAGAAATCGAAGATTTGGCGGTTGACTGACGTGGTGTTGTTTCCATGGAGTCCGATGTGCGATGGTCAATAGCAGGAAAAGAAATGAGGAAAATGTGGGGCAGCCCACGTTTATATAGCAATGACATTGTTGGCTGACATCGTGGGTGGCCACAGTAGACTGCTAGCTAAAAAGTTTCCACGTGGTCCTAGTGCCTGGCAGCTGTAGTTCCATAGGTGTGGTCTGATGCAAGAGATATCCTCGATGAAGATCGTAAATGTTTAGGTGCCTTAGATCTATCACATGCAGCCATGACCACCACAGAGTCTGTCTACGATTGAACTGCACAATAAGGCTTAGCAGTAGTCGCAGGGTACTGTTTATCAGCCTTGTGCAGCACAACAGGAATAGTATTAGGCCAGTGCCAGGCAGAAAAGGTAGCATCCTCCAAAGCAGGGTAAATAGCAGGATTTATTATGGATGGAATGCAAGGGACTTTCAAAATCTCCAAGTTTTTCCTAGTGAAATCTTCCTCTTCCACAGCAAAACCCATTTCATTTTGGATTTGTTGCATAAGAAACTGAAAAGTAGGGCCTTAAGGTGGAGATCTGGGTGTGTACACCACAGAGTCTTCACTGCAGGAAGGCAGTGCAGAGCTGGAATGGGGATTATAAGACTCTTCCCCATACTCCTGTTCCTTTCCATAATCCTCCTCTATTATGAGGTCTGGATTATATTCCACATCGTCAGCAGACCTGTCAACAGTGAGAGCAGAGGACCACACCAACAACACCTGTGGTGGTTGAGAGGC
Organism: Neoceratodus forsteri; assembly: GCA_016271365.2. Taxonomy (NCBI): domain Eukaryota; kingdom Metazoa; phylum Chordata; order Ceratodontiformes; family Ceratodontidae; genus Neoceratodus; species Neoceratodus forsteri. The sequence goes on along the minus strand of CM028130.1, from coordinate 1,053,449,289 downwards.
AGGTATTTGAGGTGAGCTGGTAATGGCTGGTGACGGGACCTGTGTAGAAAGAATACCCGTTGACCGTAGAACAGGTGGCAAAGGCAAGCCTGGCAGCAGTCATCGTATCACGTCAGAAAATGCCAGCACTGCTTGCGAATCGATGATGCCCTGGCCAGGAATCATGATCGTTGGAGTCAACTGGCCAAGACCAGTCGACAATGACAATGTACTGTCCATAGAAGGCCTGGTAGCACCTAAGCCAGACACCAACCTTGGTTTCTTTTCAGACAGAGTGGCTGTAGCCTCCATTGCTGGAGTAAACAGAGGTGAAATAAGGTTACCTGTAGGCCACAGTAGCGACTGGGATCTCACAGGTGAAGATTCCTTGTCTCTGTGCTTGTGGGATGATGAGGAATGGACTTTTTCACGGTCTTTAGACATTGATGACTGAAAACTAGTAGACAAAAATGGGCGATGCCGTGTTCTCATTTTGGTTTACCTTCTCCATGGTGGCCACTAGAGTTTTCTTAACAATAAATGTCTGTAGTGCCTTTCTGCAATGTTGCCTGATTTTAGGTTTGGCAAATCTCATAGGCCTGCATGTTGTGAGAGAGGCCCAGGCAGCAAACTCACACCTCGTGGGTGTCATTTTGAAAAATCTTATCTCCGCACTCACAGTACCGAAGAACAACAAAGGCTTCAGCAGCATGCAGAGGTGGTGATAAATACTTAGAAAAAGAATACAGAACGACGCTGTAGTTGATGTTCATTTGCATAGCAGGTCTGACACAGCTAATTGATGGTGTAAAAAGAACTAATGAGAGATAGGGCCACCCACAATTATATACACGCTGATGCATGACGTTGACGTGGGTGACCCCAGCTACCGAAAGTTTTTGTGTGGTCATAGTGCCTGATGGCTGAGTTCCAAAGGTGTGGCCTAAGGGAAGAGATACTCTCAAAGATCTTTTTCATGATCAGCACAGTATATGCATGTATGTGCACATTTATGTTTGTACATATATGCAATGGGGACTGGGGTCTTATCAGTTCAACTTTGTGGTCAAAAACTGGTCCCACGGGATAGTTTAACCTACAGTAGCTTATAAAATGAGTAGACAGCTACCACAAGAACTGTTCTCCTATTGGATGAACCGAGTCACGTGCCATACCTATACATATGCAAGTATGCATGGCTGTGAATTTTCAAAAGTCAAAATGTTTAATACCATGGCATTTTATAGGTGTAAGAATATATTCCAGTGTGCAGCATTTAGTGGGAGGTGTGTGTATACAGAGACAGAGATAGTCCTCTGGGTGGTGTGTGTGTGTGTGTATATATCTATATAGATACTGTATATATAGATGTATATGTGTGTGTGTGTGTATATATATATATATATATATATATATATATATATATAAATATGGCCCTGTGCCTGTATATTAGGGTTGCATAAGCACTTCTATGTTAAACCCAAATGTTTTCACCTTTATAACTGCCCTCGTTCAACCGATTTACATGACATTTGGTAAGCACAGCCTCTGTGCCAGGATCTCTTGATCCTGTAAATTTCATATAGATTGGTTCAGGGAAGACAAAGTTACAGAGGTGCAAAAAAATCTCAAAAGTCTCCATTTTTGAAAATTGTAAGATTTTCTTTGCCACCCGATAATTAAAAAAATAGGTGGCTTTGAAACCTGAAACTTTTAGGTTTGATAGAGGTTGGTCCAAGGTGTGTGCTTTTGTGATTTTTAGGTCCTACTGTTAAGTAAGCAGTTTTTAAATTATTTAATAAAAATGTTCCTTTTCTGAGCATGCACAGTTAAGGAAATCAACGATCTTACTTTGAGTTGGAGCTCTTGCAGCAAGCTATAACCATAAGGACTAAGCTGGCAGGCGTTAGGACCCCACAGAAGACTTCTAGATAGCAGTCTCCAGCAGGGACCACCCCCTGATGTTGGCCCAACCTCGACGTCAGCCAATGGTACAAAAAGGGTGGTCCCCAGCCCCACCTCAGCTATTTTCCTGCCGTCGACCCGTTCGCATCGGCTCCACGGATGCCTCCTGCTACAGTCAACCATCATTGCACGTTTACCCATGTTTCTTTTTTTTTCTTTTAAAAAGTAATCATTTCTTTTTCTTTCTGCCTGCATGTCTTCTCCGACTTTTTCAGTAGAGCGGCGAAAGTCCAAGTGTGCGTGCGGCAAGCAGCTCCTGTCGAAGGATAGCCACGCAGCCTGCCTCCTCTCTCTGGGACCAGACCACAATACGGAGGCCTGCCAGCACTGCCAGAGCTTTAACCAGAGGACTAGGATTCGCCACCTGAAGGCTCATAAGACCCACCTTCTTGAAAAACAACTCGCTGCCATGCAGAAGCAATCCACGGGGAAGAGTCCCTCTTCTTCTTCCTCCTCGTTGTATGCAACACACCGGGAGAAGTCTTCTTCAGAGAAGCACAAGTCCTGGGACAAGGACAAGGAGAAGGCACAGGCACGGACACACTCCCACTCTCAGTCTCCTCACAAGAAGAAGACCACTTCTGGGTCCTCTTCCTACGGGATGCCAGACTAATCTCCCTGGCCTGCCCTCACTCTCTCTGGGCAGCCAGTGGATAAACCTCTCGCCATGGTGCTGGTGACAGGTAGAGGTTTGTCAGGGTCTGGGGCTTTGGTCCCGGCCCTGCAGCCCCTGAAGGTGAAGGCTATACATAAGTCTTTGGCCTTCTCAGGTGGCATGGCTGGAGTTAAGTCAGGCGGCGGGTTGTCACACATTGTCCACCTGGCCTGACATCAGACCCGACCTTTAAATCTTCGGACAAGGCCTCCTGACACCCGGAACATGCATCCTCCTCTGTGGATTCAGTGATGCCTCTGCCCTCCTCCACAGCGTCTTTATCACAGTCTCTAGCTCAGCTGATGATGGCCACGTCCCTGGACTGTCATCAGCAGATGCCCATCTGTTCAATGCTGGGTTCCCCGGCATCCAACCCGACAATGCCCCAGCTGTCGCAGGACCCTCCTGCATCACCAGTAGACATGAATATCTCTCCTACACCAACGATGGAGGGCCTGACATCCAGGGCTCCTATTCCTAAGGACCTGGCACCCGGATGCTTGACACCCACTGATCCTCAGCTCCAGGTGCCTGCTGGCCCCTCAGGTCCTCAGATTCCTCTGAGTGAGATGAATGACCTTTTCTGCTTTTGGTGGGATGAGATCAAGGGTGATCTTGTCCCTCTTGAGCCAGTAGTGGTGGTTCCTGAACTGGAACCCAGGGAGCCGACCCCGCAATCTAAAAGCGCATCCCCGCACACTGACGACGGGCATAGGGGCAGTTCCAAGCACAAGGGTCAGAGACACAGGCACCCTTCCTCTCAGTCATCAAGCTGACATTGGCGCCGTTCTTCAGGCAGACACCGGCATGACACCTCCTCCTCCTCCTCTGATTCGGAGGACTCGATTCACAGCTCGTCTGCCTCCTCCTCAAGGGACTTGGAACCCAAGGGTCATCCTCCCATGCTGGACAACAAAGACACCTCCAGGTCCCCTCCTGACGATCCAACATTCATGGACATCATGAGGCATATACAGGCTAATAACGGATGGGAGATGGAGGACCTGGACCCAGAGAGGCATAGGGTGGTCAAGCACCTTCACTAAAAGGAACCTATGCCTTTGGTGGTGCTCCCGTTGGTGGATACCTTCCAGGACCTTACTAGGATAACCTGGAAGTACCCCTCTTTTTCCTCAGCCATATCCAAGAAATCAGATATGCTCTAGAGGGCACCCAGGGATGAACCCTTTCTTGGAGAACACCCTGTGGCTGACTCAGTAGTCATTACCATGGCCCATGACAGGTCTAAGAAGCCTAAGCACCTTAGCAACCAGCCTCCTGACCAAGAGTCCAAACATCTGGACCAGCTGGGCAAGAAAGTTTATGCTTCCGCTACTTGCTATATTAGGTCCTTACATTTTCTCACTCACATGGTGCAGTATCAAAATGCCCTGTGGGAAAAGAGCCTGGAGCTGGCCTAAGCTATGATGGATGTACAACAAAAGGTAGAGCTTCCGGATTTATTAAAGTCAGGCTTAGATGTCAGCACACATGTTTTGCGTGCCCCAAATGATACTGCTAAGAACTAGAACTCTTGTACTGGGACCTTCAATTTATGGTAACAAAAAAAAAAAGTTAGTCTGTTTGTCAGAGTTAGTAGAAGTGAATTGTTATCCGTTATCTGTTATCTGTGTTATCTGTGTAGTTATCTAGGTGCTTGTCACAGGTGGCTGAAGAGAATTATCTGTGAAATTAACTAAGTGTAGAAAGATTTGTAAAGTAGGGGGAATGGCTTAGCTAGAAGGAGCCAGGTTAAAACCAGATTTAAACACTGCCCTAGATAGCTTCTGCCAGAGAACAAGCAGAGCACCAGCAGGAAGGACCTGCTGGTATAACTAAACTTCTCTACTTGGACTATATTGCCCTCCTTCCCTCCCCCGACCTGCACCCCCACCCAAAGGCAGTTCTACTTTTATGGGCACAGGATTTAACTGACAACAGGAACTTCCTGTTTGGGAGCAGGAAGTGAGTGATCACAGAGCCACCAAAGACTCACCATTCTAAAAGGGCAAGAGTAGCTCTCCATCCCCCCTAGCTGCTGGAGGTCTGACTCTGAGCAAGTAAGGAGACTACTGAGAAATATAGGAACTTCTTGTCTCAGAACAGGAAGATCAGGAGCTAAGAGGGCACAGAGGTATAAGTAGGGACAGAAAATAAATAAAAAAGGAATAAATAAACAGAAGAAAGAGTAAGTATTCCAAACAACAATTAGGGGGCCAGAAATAAGACATGATGGGAGTGGTGCAGTGCAGTGGCTGTGGCGCAACAGTCTTCCGGGAGACGTTCTGAAGGATGCGGTGTTATCCCATCTGCAGGCACCTGTCTGGGCTGAGGGAGAAGGTTGCTTATCTCCAGGCTGAGTTGACCAGGATTTGTAGGACCTCCTCTCCCACCCAGGAACCACCAGGGTCACTGCTGTTGCCTCAGAGGTTGTCAAGAAAGAAGAGCGGTTGGACCACAGTGGGCTCAGAGAGGGTGAGGGTGGTGGAACAGAGATGCATCCGTCCAGTTGTACCTTTCCACAATTTCTATGCCATTCTGGAAAAGTGTGGTTCCTCTATGGAGGCACCCACAGTGGAGACCAAGGAGGATGCTGGGAACCTCCACAAAGGAGACCCAAAGGAGGGTGGCATGGGACCCCACAGGGGAAGGAAACAACTCCTGTTGGGGGACTCCATTGTTAGGAAGGTAGAACTGGGGGAGGAAGGGGAGAGGGAGGTAAGGTGCCTGCCTGGCACCATGGCTGGAGGGACAGGGAGCGAATCCTCAGGATCGCAGGAGCAGCTGCACAGGGGAGGGAGCTGGATGTCATTGTCCACCTAGGGACAAATGACCTGGCTAAGAAAGGGATCAGAGCAGTGCAAGAAGCGTTTGTGGAGATGGGGAGGGTCCTTAGACAAATAGCACGCACGGTAACCTTCTTGGAGGTGCTGCCTGTCTATGGCACAGGTGAGGCTAGGGTGCTCCACAACATGGGATTCAATCAGTGGTTGAAAAACTGGTGCAGAGCTCAGGGATTTGGCTTCATTGGGGACTGGGGGTCCACCTGGAGGGATGCAGGCCTATACTGGCATGATGGTCTGTATCTGTCCAGGAGGGGAACCAGGATCCTAGGTGATAGGTTTAAATGCTTCATTGGCAAGCATTTAAACTAACCAAGAGGGGAGACACTGGAGAGGAGCAGGGAAATCCTAACCCCCCCAAAAAACTCAGGGTACTAAGTGAGGTAGACACCAACATAGAGATGTCAATAGGGAGAAGTGCAGGGGTAAATGGAGAAAGTGACAAATGCAATAAGGACAGAGATGGAGCAAAAAGGGGTAAGGCCATCAAGAAATGGAGGGTAATGAGTACCAATGCCCATAGTCTGGGCAACAAGCTCCCTGAACTGGTGGCCTTGATGGAAGAGGGATGCCTGGATATCATAGCAGTCTCAGAAACATGGTACACAGAGAACCACTACTGGGATGTTAACATACCAGGGTACACAACCTACAGGAGAGACAGGGAGGGGAGAAGAGGGGGCGAAGTAGCTCTCTATGTAAGGGAAGGGATAAAAGCAACTGAACAAAAGAGTAAACAGGGAGGAGAGGAGGCACTGTGGGTCACCTTAGAGACTGGAAATGGCACCATAATCTGCACAGGGGTTGTATACAGACCCCCATGTCAGGGGGAGAGAATGGACAAGGATATGATAGAAGGCATACTTAGGATGGCAGAGAAAGGGAGATACTGTTGATGGGGGACCTATATGCCAGATGTCAACTGAGCACCTTTGCTGCAGCCACATCCAAAAGCAGGGCCATTCTCGATGCCCTTCAGGTGGCATGCCTCAGACAGCTAGTTTTGGAACCTACTCGTGAGGGAGCAATCTTAGACCTCATACTATCAAATGGGGACAGTGAGAGGATCTCAGATCTAGAAGTGGGTAGCCATTTGGGAACAAGTGACCACCAAACAGTGTGGTTCATGATAAACTCAGCTACAGAGTCAAGCCATACTAAAGTGAGGGTTCTGGACTTCAGGAGGGCTGACTTTGGCAAGATGGGAGAGTGCCTTAGAAAAGCACTAGCAAACAGGCTAGAAGGAGGGGTGGAGCAACAATGGGGAAATATCAAAACTGCCATCACAGAGGCAACAAGCCTTTGTGTGAAGCAAATAAACAAATCAAAACAAAAGAAAAAGCCACTATGGTTCTCCAAAGAGGTGGCGGTGAAGGTTAGGGAGAAAAAGATAGCATTTAGGAAGTATAAGGAAACACAGAAGGAGCAGGACAGAGAACTGTACCAGTTAAGGCTGAAGGAAGCAGGGAGAGTAGTCAGAATAGCAAAGGCCCAAACTGAGGAAAAGATAGCCAACTCAGTTAAGAAGAGGGGTAAAACCTTTTATAGGTATATCAGGGAGTGTAGAAAGACAAAGGGAGGGATAGTGAGGCTGAATAGAATGGACGGTGGGTGGGCAGAGAGGGACAGTGACAAAACAGGGATATTGAATGAATACTTCTGTTCAGTATTCAGAAAAGAGGAGGTGGGGGAGGTGCCTAATCCAATTAACAGAAGCAATCTGGATAGGGTGGGGTTGATCCCAGTCCTTTTACAGAAGAAAGGGTTCTGAAAGAACTCCTAAAATTGAAGGTGGACAAAGCAATGGGGCCAGATGGAATTCACCCCAGAATTCTAAAAGAATTAAGCAGAGAACTAGTGACACCACTGACTACCCTTTTTAACAAATCATGGGAGGATGGTGTGGTACCTGAGGACCGGAGGAAGGCAGATGTGATTCCCCTTCACAAAAGTGGGACCAAGACAGAGGCAAGAAACTACAGACCTGTCAGTTTGACCTCTGTGGTAGGGAAAGTGATGGAATCACTTCTGAAGGAAAGAATCGTTGAGTACCTAGAGGCCAGTGGGGCACAGGACCCAAGGCAGCATGGGTTCACAGCGGGAAGGTCATGTCAGACGAATCTAATTGATTTCTTTGACTGGGTGACCAAAATAGTAGACCAGGGAGGGGCTGTGGACATGGCCTACCTAGACTTTAGCAAGGCATTTGACATAGTCCCACACAAAAGATTAATAGTCAAATTAGCCAGCCTGGGGTGGGTCCCAGGGTGGTAGCCTGGGTAAAACATTGGCTGGACAACAGGACACAGAAAGTAATTGTAAATGGAGTCCACTCTGAAGAAAGAGGGGTTACTAGTTGGGTACCGCAGGGTTCAGTACTGGGTCCAGTCCTTTTTAATGTCTTTATAAGTGACATTGCAGAGGGACTGGAAGGAAAAGTATGCCTCTTTGCAGATGACACAAAGATCTGCAACAGGGTTGATACACAAGGAGGCGTGGAATGGATGAGAAGGGACTTGGCAAGGTTGGAGGAATCGTCAGAAGTATGGCAGCTTGGATTCAATGCAAAGAAGTGCAAAATATTGCACCTGGGAAACAAAAACCCAGGGGAAGATTACATAATGGGGGGAGGTAGTAACAAAGACAAAAATGGAAAGGGACCTGATGGTAATCATATCAGATGACCTTAAGGTTGGCAAGCAATGTGAGAAGGTGGTAGAGAGGGCTGGGGGGATACTGGGATATATAGGGAGAGGCATCACCAGCAGAAAACAGGAAGTTGTTATCCCCCTATACAGACAGTTGGTGAGACCCCATCTGGAGTACTGTGTCCAGTTCTGGAGACCCCATCTCCGCAAGGACATAGACAGGATGGAGGCAATTCAGAGGAGGGCAACTAAAATGGTGCAGGGTCTGCAAGAGAAGCCATACAAGGAGAGACTAAAGGAGCTTAATATGTATATATACCCTTGAAGAAAGGAGGGAGAGGGGGGACATGATAGAAACATTTAAGTACCTCAGTGGAATCTACAAAGTCCAAGAGGGTAGCATCTTTCAGAAAAAGAGATGTGCAAGAACAAGGGGACACAATTTGAAGATAGAGGAGGGATGGCTCAGGGGCAATGTGAGGAAGTATATTTTCACAGAGAGGGTGGTGGATGCATGGAACAGCCTCCCTGAGGAGGTCGTGGAGTCAAGAACAGCGGGAGAATTCAAGACTGCATAGGACAGACATAAGGCAGTCCTAGTGGGGGGGGGGGTAGGAGGGAGTAAGCTGTTGGTTAACTAGGATCTGCAGCTTATCTGTTAGGTAGGAAAATGGTCAGACTAGGCGGGCCAAGCAGTCCTTATCTGCCATTAAATTCTATGTTTCTATGCTGATACAGCTTCTCGGGCAGCAGCCACGGCTGCTTAGAGGGGGTCAGTGCACAGTCTTCCTCAACTGACAAGCAAGTTGGTTTTATTCCTGTTCCTCTGTTACTCAGATACCGTTTAAGATGTTCAGTGGGGGAGGAGACGTAGGGGGCGGAGAGGGAGATATATAATCCCTTTACATAGACATGCAATTAAGTGGGGATAATGGCTAGCAGAGTACCTTAAATATCTTATCCAACTTTGTCTTCACCCCACAGGGTTAGTCATCCTAACTGTTACTGTTTCATTATGAAAAAAAGTGTTAAGGTGGTACCCCACAAGTTATACCACTAGACAGTTGACTACATATACTGACGCCAACATATCTGTATTGCACCTTATGTTGGAGCCAATGTAACCTTGCTCCACTGTCTGTAATGTTTTCTCAGAACTCATTGAAAAATGAATAAAAGAAAGTTATATAAAAGCAGGCCATAGAGCCAGTCCCTCCAAGTCAGAGAGGAAATGGATTTTATTCCCATTTCTTCCTCATACCAAAAAAGATTGTGGATCTTCCCTGATTCTGGTCCTCAGTCATCTGAACAACTACGTCAAGTATAAAAGATTCAGATGGTCACTCTGCCAGGCCTAATTCCCCTTCTTCATCAAGGAGACTGGCTCTGCTCTCTGGACATGCAAGATTCATATCTTCACATCGCAGTGTTCCAGCCCCACAGAAGGTTCCTGCACTTCCTCTTCCAGGGGCATTATTATCAGTTCCAAGCTCTGCCAATCGGCCTATCCTTGGCTCCCAGAGTCTTCACCAAATGCCTAGTGGTGGTGGCTGTGGCCCTCGGAAGACAAGGCCACTATGTCTTCCCTTACCTAAATGACTGGCTTTTGACAGCACCCACAAGGGTTCAGCTGTTAAGAACACTAGGAGACACCTTTACTCTCTTCAGAAAATTGGGGATCATTCTGAACCTACCAAAGTCATCCCCCAGGTCCAGCCAGAGACTCCAATATATTGGAGCAATTCTGGACACCCTAAGGGCAAGGTGTTTCTGCCTCCAGGCAGAGCAGATCGCCTTTTGTTCCAAGCTTGGACAGTATTATCCTCCCATTATAGATCAGCCAGGTCCTTTCCATGGATGTTAGGTCACATGGTGGCTGCCATTCCGACTGTCCCTCTGGTGCATTTGCATATGAGGGTCCCCCAATGGACACTCAGGGTGCAGTGGGACCAATGTTCTGATGACCTGAAACTGTCTGTCTCAGTCTCTGACCCAGTTCATCGGACTCTGAGTTGGTGGATGGAACCTGGCAACCATTCCAAGGGGGTTTCCTTCAGACAGGAGTCTCCAAGGCAGGTCCTAACTATGGGAGCCTTGGGACAGGGCTGGGGCACCCACTTAGCAGACCAGCAGTCCCAGGGATCCTGATCCTCTTTGGAGCAGATACTGCACATCAATGTCCTGGAGATGACAGCGGTCCCCTATGCTGTACTGGCTTTCAGATGGACCTTCTCCTGGGCTCTATCCTAATCCAGATGGACAATATGTCTCTGGTCTTTTACATCAACAAGCAAGGGGGCACTCGCTCGAATCCCCTCTGCAGGGAGGCCATGAGAGTCTGGTATTGGGCACTGGAGCGCACCACCTGGAACTCATCGTCGTGCATGTTCCAGGCGCCCAAAACTTCTTGGCTGACCGCCTAAGCAGGTCTCAGTTCCAAGCCGATGAATTAGAACTACTCCAGTCAGTTGCAGACCAGCTGTTCAACAGATGGGGATGTCCAGAGTTGGACCTTTTTGCATCCCCACTCAATGCCAAACTTCCCAGTTTTTGCTCGCTAGATCCAGGGCCTGGTGTTTTCTGGCCAGACGCATTGTCCCTCTGTTGGACATGGAGATTCCTGTATGCCTTCCCTTTCCTCTTCTTCAGATGGTACTCCACAAGCTGCAGGCAGAGGGATTGGGGATGATCCTCATCGCTCCCTACTGGCCTTGTCAGATATGGTCCCCTATTCTCCAACAGTTAGCAGCGGAACCTCTGGTCCCCTTGCCCCTGAGCTCGCACTTACTCTCCCAGGAACAGGGCACCCTAGTCCATCTGGACCTCAAATCTCTGCACCTGCATGTGTTGCTCCTGCAGACTTAGCAGTGGCAAGATTTGGGGTTCCCCCCAGAACAGCTGATGTCTTAGTGGCCGCAAGGAAACCCTCCACTAGGTCCACCAATGCTATGAAGTGGAAGCAGTTCTGCCTCTGGGCCTCTGCTTGCTGCCTTGACCCCTTTACCTGTCTAGGGAACTCTGTTCTGGAGCATCACCTCTCTCTATCCGATTCCAGGCTGTTACTTCTCTATTAAGGTGCACCTTTCCGCCATCTCTGCATACCATGCACCTATAGAAGGTAAGACCCTTGCCCAACTGGATTTGTCCCGCACTTTTTTGAGGGGCATCCTGCACCTGAATTCAGGACTCCATCCCTCCATGAGATCTCCTCTTTATGTTAGGGAAACTTACTTTGCCTGTCATTGAACCGGCCGCAGACTGCGAGCTACACTTTCTGTCATGGAAAGCATTGTTTTTGGTTGCCGTTACTTCTACTTGAAGGATTTCCGAGCTCCAGGCTGTGATGTGTAAAGAGCCTTATTTAGTTTTCCACAAGGACAGGGTGTCCTTGAGAACAAATCCTAAATTTTATCCTAAGGTGGTGTCCGAATTTACCCTGAACCAGGGCATCCACCTGCCTGTTTATTACCCAGAGTATTCCAACAGAGGGGAGACCTTATTGCATACTCTGGACATCCACAGGATGCTTCATTATGACCTTAATCACACAGGTCCTGTCAGAAAGACTGACCAGTTGTTTGTTTTCTTTGTCCCCAGATCTGAGGGGGCACCAGTTACTAAGCAGACTTTGTCTAAGTGGTTAGCTAACTGCATTGTTTACTGTTATCGTAAGTATGACAGGCTTTTACCAGGCCCAGTAAAAGGTCACTCTACCAGGGGTGTTTCTGCCTCATTCGCCTCATTGAGGAATGTTTCTGCAGCAGATATTTGCGTGACTGCTACTTGGAGTTCTGTCCACACCATCATTAAACACTACAGTTTAGACGTCGCTTTCAGATGAAGGACTGGTTTTGGCCTTGCTGTTCTCCAAGGCCTGCTGTCCTGAAGTCCTTTCTTTGGCTACCTTTAACCTCATCCCATGCCTGTTAGTCTCATCTCCTTGACTGCTTGGGATTCATTCCTTATGGTTATAACTTGCTGCAAGAGCTCCAACTTGAAGTAAGATAGTACAGTTAAGTTAAAACTTACCATAACAGTAGATCTTCGAGTAGAGCTCTTGCAGCAGGCATTGCTTTCCTCCCTCCTCCCCCTGGCATTCCTTCTGCTTCTTTCATTAATTTAATCTCAAATCTCCTTTGTTCTCCTTCCACCTTTGAGACTGGGTCTCAGGCAGGAGAACTGAGGTGGGGCTAGGGTCAGGGGGTGGTCCCTGCTGGAGACCACTAGCTAGAAGTTTTCCATGGGGTCCTAACACTTGGTGGCTTAGTTCTTATGGCTATAGCCTGCTGCAAGAGCTCTTCTCGAAGATCTACTGTTACGGTAAGTTCTTACATAACTGTACTTTCTATTCTTAACTGTCTTATTGTGAAAGCAGCAGTTTGCACTATACAACACAGCTGTCTTTAACATATTACAGCTCTGTCTTGTAGTGCAACCGCTGTTGCTGTCGCCACTCGTAGGTCAGGGACAGGACTACTGTCATAGTAGCCCTGCCATCCTGACTGTGCTGTGCCTTCAACTGTATCTGCACACTGGGGGCCCCAATCCCCGGTGGCAGTGTGTGTATTTGTTTATTTATTTACTAATTCATTTTCTGACACTGGGATGCTCACCCCTGGTGTTGGATGTTACTGCCTCCTGCAGCCTGTTGTTTGTTGTAATTCACCCCCCGATCCAGCAGAGTGAGACACTGGGGAGCCCACCCCCAGTGTCCTGAAATAGATACATTTTATCTGTATACCTGCAAAAAAGGAAACTGTCCCCCGTCTTTTTTATTTTATTTAAACCTGAAATAAAAGCAGTTCTTCGTCGCTGCCATCCTTCCCATACGCCGACCCTCCCACTGAGCGCCCCACCCCTTCCCTATACTTACTTCCGGGGACTGGGACATGTCTGCACTCTTCAAAGCCCAACTGTGAACTGAGGAATAAAGCTTCTAGGGACGTGGATATGTTGTTCTATCCACATGTCTTGGCAATGTCCTTTCCCTTTAAGAGTTGCTGGAAAGTCTTCAAGCTGGCTCCTCCCACCCACCCGGGTAGTATATCCCTCTGCTCCATCCCATGATGCCAGATCTTTCTTTCCACTGGAAGAAGCAGGTTCCCTCCTTACCGCTCCTGTATTGAGTAGGCCCTTGTGCTAAAATCTTCAGATTTACTTCCAAATACTTTAAACTCTTTTGAGTTTTGTCTTCAGTTTGCATATCGATCGTGATCACTATGGATGAAAAGTCCTCACACGGATTTCGCCAGTGCCCATGCGGGCAGAAGATGTCACATACCGACCTCCACACCATGTGCGTCTACTGCCTGGGCCATGACCATGATACCCAGGCTTGCGACATTTGCCGGTCATTTCATGTGACAGTCCTTGAGGACCACCTTGCCTGCCTGAAGTTGGACTGCCCTGGAAAAAACTACATTCTCCAGTCATATCCTAGGATGCCCATTGGCTGCAGGGTCCGCCGAGCAGTTGGAACAGCTCAAGGCCTTTGAGGAGTAGGTGGCTTGGACCACCGCGCAGTCCTCCTCAGCTTCTGCCTTTGTTCTGCTCAAATTGGGCTCCACTTACACGAGCTCCTTCAAGGAGCTATGCCAGTCCTTCCTGACTAAAGGGCAGTGTCCTTCTGGGTTGCACAGCTCCCGCTCTTGCAAGGAGTCAAAAGGAAAGAAGAAGTCTCACCATCACTCTTCCTGGGATGGGGAGCATTCTCGGTCTCAGGATTCTCAGGTTTTGACCTCGGTCTTGGCCGCTGGCTTCACGGAAACCCTGTTGGGTCAGTTGGTCAAGATGCTGGCCAACGATGCGGCTAAGATTTTTCTCGACATTGTCGACCAGTTGTTATCAGAAGAGGCCAACAACTCTCTCTTCAGGACCCTGGTCCTGCCTGTGACCTCTGAAGTGGTGGCTCAGACCAGGAGGAGTCATGGCACTCCCAGCTCCCTTCCGAGACCCCCCCGTCGGTACCCTTGGCATTCTCGGTCTCAGTCTCAGTCTTCCTCATCCAGTGAGTTGAGCAGGTCCTGCCCATCATCGGTGATCCTGCTCTAGACACCGTGGGCGGCGGCACCACCACTATTCGTTTTCATCCTCCTCGGGCTTCGGCACAAGTTGTGTCAATGCTACGAAGACTCTTTACATAGCAACAGTTGGTGTTGTCCAGTCCAAAGCCAATCCCAGCTCCCACACCAGCCACCACTTGGCTGCTGCCTGTCAGGCCATCACCGCTGCCCCCAGTGGGGTTGGTCGATGCCGTTCCTCCCCCAGCAGAGCCAGCCATGACCATTTCAGTTTGGCTGAAGTTGGCCTTTCCACTGATCCTGGTGGAGCCGCTGCCCAAGAAGCCGCTGACTGGTGTTCTGACTAAGGAGTCTTGGCCGGACAAGGGGCTTCCCCATCGGCTGTCAGTCGCGCTCACACCTCCGTCCCTGGTGGGTGAGTGACTTGATGATTAACCCACTTTATGTGGACTTTTCTGAGTTTGAAGATTCCTCACTGCACTCCCGAACAGTCAACATGAAGTCCGTGGGGGATCTCTTGATGAAGGAAGGGACCACTTCCTTCATGGCATCCTCCGCCTCATCTCTGAGTCTACAGGGATGAAACTGGAGCCTGTCCAGAAGTGGGCTTGCTACCCCCTTACAGAAATCCTGGACATAGGGGACTCCGGGGCTTTCCCAGTGGCCAAGGCCATGGTTGGTCCAGCCATGGAGTTGTGGCAGCACCCCGCTTCCTGCCCTGCACTGTCTGCCCGGATGGCCCACAAGTATGCAGTCCCCACCGATACCCTCTTGGGTTTCACGGAGCACCTCTTGGCTGAGGGGTTGATGGCCGGCTCTGTGTTTTGGTGCTCGGGCAATACCAGGGATGTCCACAAGCCACCGGACAAGGAATCCAAGAAATTGGATCATGCGGCTAAAAATGTCTATGCTGCTTCCTCACTTGGCCATCATGATGGCACACTCCTCCCTTGTCTCCTGGGTTCCTTGGATAAGGTGATCCCTCATCTTCTTGTGGACCTCCAGACCACGGTCAAGCAGGTCCATGATCTAGGCCGGACTGTGGCTAAACAGCAACTTCAAATGGCTCAGTGGCAGCCGCAGTTGCCATGCACAGTAGGGCTTGGCTGAGGATCTCGACCTTCATGGCAGACACTCAGCACAAGCTGGTGGACATCTCATTCCTGGGCACTGACCTGTTTGGGCCCTGTGTGGAGGGCCACCTCCAGCTTATTGAGAAGTCCCGTGCCACCTTGGACTCCATGACATCTGCCCAGAAGGATACTGAGGGCTCCAGGCAGCAGAAATGTAAGCCCTTTCGGTTCTCCACTCCTGCGGCAAAACCAGCCCAGCACCAGTCTGACCAGCAGGCTCAGTCTTGGCGACCCAGGCCCAAGTCCATGGTCTCAGTGGTCCGTAAGCCTGGAGGGAAGGGACTTCATTGCTCCTAAGCCAGGTCCTCCTCCTCCAAGCCTTCCCACTGATGGGATGAGGGGTGCCACCCTCATGCCCGTCACACCTCCCCTGGGTCCTCCTGTGGAGGGCCGGCTCTGCCACTTCCTTTCTGCCTGGTCCGTTGTCACCATGGACAGGTGGGTTCTGGAGGTGGTTGGTCAAGGTCTGCCTCTGGAATTTGAGCAGTACCCTCCAAGTTGAGCCTGCACCCCACGGGAGGTCTTGGTATCCACAGACATTCAGTCAGCTCTTCAAGATGACATAACGCAGCTCCTTCGCAAGGAGGACATGGTCAGAGTAGCGAATCCTCCGGAACACCCAGGGGTTGTCTCCAGGTACTTCCTGGTGCCAAAGTGGACAGGGGGCTGGTGCCCCATTCTAGATCTGCATGACCTGAACCAATTCCTCAGGTCTCACACCTTCAGGATGGTAACTGTCCCAGATCATACCATCTCTGGAGCAAAGCATGTGGTTCTGCTCCCTGGATCTCCAGGACACGTTCTTTCATGTCCCGATCCATCTGTACCATTGACAGTTCCTTCACATTCGAGCTGAGGGAACCCTCTATGAGTTCTGGGCCATGCCATTCAGCCTCTCCTTGGCCCCCAGGGTCTTCAGCAAATGCATAGCAGTGGTGGCAGCTTACTTGAGGCACTGAGGGGTCTGGGTGTACCCCTACCTGGATGACTGGCTGATTGCAGGTTCCTCCAGGCAGAAGGTGGAGCGCTCCAGGGACCTGGCTCTCCAGATCTGCACGTCCCTTGGCCTCTTAGTCAACGAGGCCAGGTTGGAACTCAAGCCTTCACAGGTCATCATCTTTTATCGGGGCAGAGCTTGACTCTTGCTGAGCCAGAGCCCAGCTCCCAGTGGACAGGGTGGAGGTTCTCTCCTCCTTTGCCCAATCATTTCAGGTTGGGCACCTGCACCCTGCCCAGGACTTCCTGTGCCTTCTGTGTTACATGGTGGCCTGCACCAGCGTGGTCTGATGGGCAAGGCAAGGTACATTTTATTTGATAGGATGCCCATTCCGGAGGCTCTGGGCACTGAACAATCAAGTCAAATACAAATAACATCCACAATATAAAATGCACAAAAATGACATATATAATTTATGAAATAATACTACATTATAAAATCTAATGATAAATATTCTACACTAAACCTTACTATTAAAAATCTTTAAATGACTTCCGGTGACGTTACTTAGCGATGTAGACACCAGATCGTGGGCTCTGTCAAAACCTCCAACTAATATCTTTTAAAACACACTCCCAGGACAGACTTTGCCAAACTTTCCTGAGGTACTAACTGTAGAGGTGATGGTGACTAGAAATAAACCGAGGAACACCCCAGCGGGTTCTTTGAAACAACAAAAGTTACACTTACCACCGAGGGTGGCTGCAGGGAACGTAGAGGCCTCAGACCAGCAGAAACAGCAGAACAGAGCTGAGAGAGTGAATCCGAAGAAGAAGGTGAAAATTTCACCATTACCTCACACCAGCTCTGCCGGGAGCTCCGACATCTTAGTAACGCCCTAGACACCATAAGGACTGATATAAAGGATAACAAATCAAAGATAGCTCATCACAGCACTCAAATTAGGCAAATGGAAGAACATCTAACCAGTTATACTAGCTCTACAGATTTGCACAATGGTGCGATTTTGCAACTCCATGACAGATCCCAGGTTCTCCTGAACCATACTGAAGATCTTGAAAATCTGTCACGTAGAGTAAACCTCCGAATTCATGGTCTGCCAGAACACTTTGAATCAACTAATGTTCCTGAATATGTGGAAAGCCTAATAAAAGAACTTTTGGGTATAGATAAAGAGATAGCTTTCAATATAATTCGTGCTCACAGAGCTCTCACAGCACCTCCAAAAGATCCTAAAGAAACATAGAAACATAGAAACATAGAAGTTGACGGCAGATAAGGACCGCAAGGCCCATCCAGTCTGACCATTTCTTTTTCTACCTTATAAATGTGCCACCGGCCTTTGCTCTGTCAGTGGCCTATCTATTCATAGTCATTTGTATTGCTCCCTTATGCCTATCCCATGCCTGTTTGAAGCCCTGCACTGTATTCATAGCCACCATTTCTTGTGGTAAGCCATTCCATGCATCCACCACTTTCTGTGAAAAATAATTTCCTCACATTCCCCTTAATCGGCCTCCCTCTAATCTCATGCTGTGTCCTCTTGTCCTGCTATTTTCTTATATTTAAACATGTTAGACTCTTTCACCTTGTTTATGCCCTTAAGGTGTTTGAATGCCTCGATCATATCACCTCTCTCCTCCTTTGCTCAAGGATATACATATTGAGCTCCGTTAATCTGTCCTCATATGTCTTCTGATGCAGTCCCTGCACCATTTTGGTTGCCCTTCTCTGGACTGCCTCAATTTGGTTAATGTCCTGTGAAGGTGTGGCCTCCAATACTGCATGAGTACTCCGATGGAGCCTAACCAGTGTCTTGTACAGAGAGGGATTACACTCCCTCTTGCGACTTGTGATACCCTACTAATCACACCTAACACCCCTAGCCCACCTACTGCTTTGGGTCTGCTTGGATGATTTTAGGTCATCAGTGATGATGATGCCCAAGTCTCTTTTCTTCCTTTGTGACTGCTAGCAACTCCCTCCCAGCCTATAGGTGGCTTCAGGGTTTCTCTTCCCTATGTGCATGATTTTGCACTCTTTGCATTAAATCCAGTTGCCACTCTTCTGACCATTCTGCTAGTTTATCCAGATCTCTTCTCATTCGCCCACCCCATCTGGATCATCTACTCTGTTGCAGATCTTGGTGTCATCTGCAAACAGACAAGCCTTACCCTCTAGTCCATCTGCAAGGTCACCTAATGAAGATGTTGAAGGACAGCCCCAGGACTGATCCTGAGGTACCCCATGTGACTTGCATCTCTTCTGACTGTATACCATTTACCACCACTCTCTGTTTTCTGCCCGTCAACCAGTTTGCCACCCAGTTGACCAACTTCTGACCCACGAGCCTACCCAGCTTATTTATCAGTCTTCTATGTGGAACAGTGTCAAAAGCTTTGCTGAAGTCAAGGTAGGCGACATCAACTGCTCCCCCTTGGTCCACCACTCTGGTTACCCAGTCAAAGAAATCTATGAGATTAGTTTGACAGGACCTTCCTTTGTAAACCCATGCTGTCTTGGATCCTGTGCCCTATGGATTCCAGGTGTTGCACTATCCTTTCCTTAAGAGTGCCTCCATAATCTTGCCCACTACTGAGTGCGACTGACCGGTCTGTAGTTCCCGCCTCTCTCTCTGCTACCACTCTTGTGGGCGGGATCACATGAGCCCTTCTCCAGTCTTCTGGGACCTCTCTTGTGCTCAGAGACTCACTAAACAATTCTGCTAATGGCTCTGCTAGTTCCTCCTTTAGCTCCTTAAGTACCCTGGGATGTATGCCATCAGGTCCCATTGCCTTATCCACCCTGAGCCAAGCTCTTGTAGGACCCTTTCTTTTGTGAAGGGAGTAGTGCTCACCTCCTCCCGCTGTGTCCATGATGCTGAGCTGTGGGCCTGCCCTACCTTCTCTTCAGTAAATACTGAGCAAAGTATCTATTTAGGATAGATGCCTTTCAGGGTCCTCCTCCTCACATGCTCCCTTTTCTCCATTAAACTAGCAATACCCCTCTGGACTTTCTCCTTTCACTAATGTATCTATAGAAAGTCTTGTCACCTTCTTTTACTGTTCGTGCTAGTGTTTCCTCAGTTTGGGACTTTGCCTGCCTTACTGCCTTACCTGCTTCCCTTAGGGCAGTTTGGTATGCCTCCCTATCTTCATCCTGCTGTGTTCCCTTATATTTCCTGAAGGCCAGCCTTTTGGCTCTGACCTTTTCTGCTACTGTATTTGAGAACCAAAGTGGTTTCCTTCTTCTTTTGCACTTCCTTTTCTGTCTAACACAATGGGATGTTGCTTCAAGTATTGCATCCTTAATGCTTGCCCACTTTGACTGTACCCCCTCACCTGTGTTTCTTTTTGCCAGGGCTAGCTTAACTCTGTTGGCCATCTTATCAAAGTCAGCTCCTCTGAAGTCCCATATTTTTGCCTTGGAATGGGATGGTTTAGATGTAGTAGCCAAATTGAACCATACCATGTGATGGTCACTGGCCCCCAGGTGACCTTCTACCTGGAGATCTGTGATCCCTTCTTTGTTGGTCAGTACTAGATCTAGGATAGCCCTGTCTCTTGTGGGTTGCTGTACCAGTTGTTTGAGGCCCTCCCCTGCAGGAAATCCACTATGAGTCTAGTTCTGGCAGATGTTCCTACTGGTATTGACCAATCTGTATCCGGCATGTTGAAGTCTCCCATTATCAGAACCTCTCTTTAGCTGTCATGTTTGTATATCTTCTAACAGTAATGTGTCTATGTCCTCCTGTGGTCTGGGGCCTGTAGACAACCCCAGTTCTTATGGCTGTCCCATTTCCTGTTTCGAGGGTGACCCACAGTTCTTCTGGCTCCTTATGTATATTCTGAATTTCTGTAGCTTTGATATTTTCATTAACATACAGGGCCTCCTCCCCTTTTGCACCTCGGTCTCTTCTGAACAATACATAGCCAGGTACTGAAGTCTCCCAAGTGTGGTTACTGGTAAACCACGTCTCACTAATTGCTACTATGTCCAGTTTAGCCTCTGACATTATTGCCTGCAGGTCTGGGATCTTATTTCCCAGGCTGTGAGCATTGTGTACATGATTTTCCATTGGCCAGATTTTGGTGTGTTGTTGTTGGGTGAAGTTTGGCATTACCCCTGTGCGTCGTATGGGGAGACAAACCTTTTTTCTTACCTGGTGATGCAAATGAACGGCAAACATGCTGAATTCCTGTTTGACCACTAGCTGAGGGGGGAAGGGTGTTCTTCCCATTCGACGTATGGAGTGCTGCACCCCTCTCCCCATTTGCTAGACCATAAAGCCAGACCTCGCTCCCTTATAGTAGCCTTTCTGGATTTCAGAATGAGAGAAATGGTTCTGAGGAAAGCATGGGAGAAAAAAGAAAGTGTTCGGCGATGTCAGGTTGTTTTTTGAGCCAGATTATGCGCCAAGTAGCATGGCGAGGAGGAAGCTCTGGTTCCCCATTGTAAAAGCACTTTGAAACAAAGGTCTTAAAGCAAGAGTGGACTTCCCTGCCCGATTGAGAGTCACCTCGGATGCTGGTGTCAAGATATTCGATTCCATGGCTGAGTCCAGAAAATTCCTATCCTCTCTAGAAATCCCAACTGAGGACTTAATAGACTTAGAGGCCATGAAGGAAATACAGAGAAGACAGTGGATTACGCCAGGAACTCGGGTAGAAAAAAGCCCCAGTTCAAGCTCTATTATCGGCCATGGCAGCCCCGGCACTTGGAGCAAACTAAGAGAGGGAGTGAAGATGCAACAGAAACCCACAGGGGAAACATCTGCTTCACAGAACACTGACTCTTGAACACTGGTGACTCATTTATCATGGTAGATTGCCTGTCTTGTGTAAAGGCTCGTTTGCCTTTCCTTGAGATGATTATCACTCATTACATTACATTAGGTACATTAAGGAGCAAAGAAAGACCAAAGGAGGGATACTGAAGCTTAATAAAGGGGAAGGAATGTGGGTAGAGGGTGACAGTGAAAAAGCAGGGATACTGAACGAATATTTCTGCTCAGTATTCACAAAGGAAGAGGAGGGGGAGCTACCTAAACCAAACAAGAGAAACACTCTGAAGACGAGGGTCGATACCAGTCCATTTACAGAAGAAAGGGATCTGAAGGAACTAATAAAATTGAAGGTGGACAAAGCAATGGGGCCTGATGGGATTCACCCAAGAATTCTAAAAGAACTAAGGGTAGAACTAGTGACACCGCTGACTACTCTCTTTAACAAATCATGGGAGGATGGGGTGGTACCTGAGGACTGGAGGAGGGCAGATGTGATTCCTCTTCACAAAAGTGGGAGCAGGACAGAGGCAGGAAACTACAGACCACTTAGTCTGACCTCAGTGGTAGGGAAAATGATGGAATCACTTCTGAAGGAAAGAATTGTTGAGTACCTAGAGGCCAAAAGGGGCACAGGACCCAAGGCAGCATGGATTCACGATGGGAGGGTCATGTCAGATGACTCTAATAGATTTCTTTGACTGGGTGACCAAAGTAGTAGACCGGGGAAGGGCTGTGGACATGGCCTACCTAAATTTTAGCAAGGCATTTGATACAGTCCCACACAAAGATTAATACACAAGATAGCCAGCCTTGGAGTGGGTCCCAAGGTGGTAGCCTGGATAAAAATTGGCTAGACAACAGGATGCAAAGGGTAGTAGTAAATGAGTACACAGTGAAGAAAGGAGGGTTACTAGCGGGGTACCATGAGGGTTCAATGCTGGGACCGGTCCTTTTAATGTCTTTATAAGTGACATTGCAGAGGAACTGGAAGAAAAGTATGTCTCTTGCAGATGACACAAAGATCTGCAACAGGGTTGATACACAAGATGGAGTGGAAAGGATGAGAAGGGACTTGGCAAGGTTGGAGGAATGGTCAAATGTATGGCAGCTCAGATTCAATGCAAAGAAGTGCAAGGTAATGCACATGGGAAACAAAACCCAGAAAGCATACACAATGGGGGTGAGATACTGACAACAGTAAAATAGAAAGGGACCTGGGGGTAATTATATCAGATGACCTAAAGGTGGGCAAGCAATGTGAGAAGGCAGTAAGGAAGGCTGGGGGATACTGGGATGCATAGGAAGAGGCATCAATAGTAGAAAACAGGAAGTTGTTATCCCTATGTACAGACAGTTGGTGAGACCCCATCTGGAGTACTGTGTGCAGTTCTAGAGACCCCATCTCCGCAAAGACATAGACAGAGTGGAGGCTGTCCAGAGGAGGGCAACCAAAATGGTGCAGGGTCTGCACCAGAAGACATATGAAGAAAGACTAAAGGAGCTTAATATGTATACCCTTGAGGAAAGAAGAGAGAGGGACATGATAGAAACTTTCAAGTACCTCAAGGAATTAACAAAGTCCAAGAGGGTAGCATCTTCCAGAAAAGAGATGTGCAAGAACAAGGGGCACAATTTGAAGATAGAGAGGGACGGTTCAGAGGTAATGTGAGGAAGTATTTTTTTCACAGAGAGGGTTGTGGATGCATGGAACAGCCTCCCTGAGGAGGTCGTGGAGTCAAGAACAGCGGGGGACTTCAAGAATGCATGGGACAAGCATAAGGCAGTCCTAGTGGGGGTAGGAGGAAGTAAGCTGTTGGTTAACTAGGATCTGCAGCTTATCTGTTAGGTAGGGAAATGGGCAGACTAGGTGGGCCAAGCGGTCCTTATCTGCCATCAAATTCTGTTTCTATGTTTCACTCTATTTTCTCTAAATGTATATTAGAATCCTTGGGCTAATCACAGAATATTTAACTTCCCTGAGGAAGCTGGATGGGGGCAGGAGAGAAATGGGAAATTTCTCTAGTGAGTACTAACAGTTGTTTATAAGCCTCACAAAAAACAAGTAGTTTCCCTTAAAAATACTGAGGAGGAGAACAGAAGATGTTTTACAAGGCAAGCTGGGACTGGGAACCTGGGAGTAACATACAGAAGGAAAGATGGCCGGGGGAGGGGGGAAAACTGTTCTGATGGGAGACTCTTCTCCTCGAGACTCCCCATAATATTAATGGTCAGAGGGTGTAGATGGAGGGGAAGGGAGGGGAAGGGAAGGAATGATCTATGTTGCATCGGTGGATCCCACAGAGGTTGCTCAACCCTGAGTATACAGGGCTCAAGCAGCCGAGTGCTGGGTTAATACCAACACGGCCCGTCACAACAAAAAATACAATAGTGGTGGGATTTCTGTGGCACTTTGGGAGCACGAGTTCCTGAAAAAAAAAAAGTTGCAGAACAAGCTCCCCCAGTTGGGTGTAAGCTAACTGTGCAGTTAGAACAGTTTCCGCTGGTTAAGAGAACAGTTTGTTTGTACAGTTGTTGTTTTTTAACACGTTTAGTGCTGCACTTCTCTCCCTCAACCTGCACCCTCTACTGGTGTATTTTGGGCATAGCAACTATTCCATCATACAGATGGATATACAAACTACAGATTAGAAGGGTTAGACTCCAGCTGGAGCTATGTCTGAGTGCAATGCAGGATGACTTGCCATGCCACAATGGGGGATTTAAAAATCATATCATATAATGTCAGAGGCATAAATAGCCCAGTTAAAATGTCCAAGCTCCTTATGGAAATAGAACGCTCAGGGGTGGAAATAGCTTTACTTCAAGAGACGCACTTGGATGCAACTGAGAGCAAAAGGTTACGCCGCAGATTGGTGAGGGAAGTGTACTCTTCCTCTTATCAGGCTCACCCTCATAGCAGGGGAACGGCCATCTTAATACATAAGTCTTGTCCCCTGCAAGTTATGTCTGTGCATTGTGACCCTGAGGGACATTTTGTTCTGCTTTGTGCAACCTATTTCGATACTGATTGCATAATTGCTAGTATATATGCCCCCTAATGAGGGCAGGGCAGCCTCCATATTTTTGAGAACTTTTTTTACAGATGTTCTGGAAGTGGCAGGTCATCTTTGCATAATTGGTGGAGACTTCAATACTGTCCTGTCTCCCACTCTGGACAGAAGGGGAAGCACCCGGGACACAAGGCAAAGCTCTGCCGGTAAGACACTAATTTGTCTAAGCAATATGCTGGGATTGGCTGAAGTCTGGAGAGTGATTAATGGTCAACAAAGAAGTTACTCTCACTTCTCTGACCGGCATCATAGTTACTCTAGAATTTATTTTTTTTTATCTTTCGGAAAAATGGTTATATACAGTTAAAAAGTGTCAAATTTTACCTCGCATAATTTCTGACCATGCCCCAGTCGAGCTGACCCTGGCACTCTCCCCCTCCATATCGCAATTCACACTGGTGACTAAATATAGGTCTGATGAATAACCAACAATTCAAAGACATGGTATATGAGGCAATCAGTCGTTATGTTCACAAAAACCCAGAAGGTTCTACTTCCATGCAGTCAGATGGGATGCCTTAAAAGGGGTACTTAGAGGGGTTATCATAACTTTTGCTTCACAGGAAAAGAAATGTAGAGAATAAAAGAGGAAAGACTTGGAGCTAGAGATTTCAGACTTGGAATTTCAATATAAAATTTCCCTTAATCCCCAAGTCCAGAAGGAACTTTCAGATAGGAGAGGAGTGTTGGAATCTATGCTTTGGCTCAATTAGAGGCCTCATATAGATGACTTTGGCAAAACTATTATGAAAATGGGAATAGGGCTAGTAAGTTACTGGCTGCTAATTTGCGGCAACAACAGAAAGACAGGATAATTTTCCAACTTGAGGACTCCAGTAAAGGAGAGTTGAAGGTGATTCACCCAAGGGAAATCACCCACCTATTTGCACAATATTACCAATCCCTTTACACTCAGGATTATATCCCAGGAATGGAAGATAAACTCCCTGCATATCTTAATGCTCTAACCCTTAATAGTTTAACAAAGACAGAGGCAGGGCAATTGGATGAACCTATCTCACAACTGGAATTAAAGACACAAATTACAAGGCTGAAAAATTGCAAGTCCCCAGGCCCAGATGGATTCCCCCCTGAATTTTTTAAAACTTTTAGTGAGGCCTTGATCTTCTTGTTGTTGCCCGTGTTTATGGAGGTGATGGAAGGAGGAGAGATTCCTGTGTCTTGGCAGGCAGCCCATATTACAGTACTTCATAAAGAAGGGAAAGACCCTTTAAAATGCGAGTCATATAGACCCATTTCTTTACTAAATAATGATTTTAAAATTATTTACTGGCCTGCTGGCAGGGAGACTACAACAGTGCATTTCTTCCCTTGTCCACCCAGACCAGACAGGTTTTATTTCAGGGCAGTATTTATATGACAACATTCACAGAGTTCTAAATATTATTTCCTCCTAAGAGTCCACCCCCCAGATCCAATTAGCTATTTCCATGGATGCAGAAAAAGCATTTGATAGGGTCAATTGGCAATTCTTAAAAGCAACCATGGAAAAAGTGAAATTCGGCCCAAAATTCCTAGAAGTCATAGCACAACTTGATAAAAACCCACAGGCACTAGTAAGAGTAAACAGTATTAGTTCAGCCCTCTTTCCCTTGTCTCGAGGTACTAGACAGGGATGCCCTCTATCCCCTTTGCTTTTTGCCTAGTGTCTGGAACCTCTGGCATCCAAGATAAGACAGAACCCGGCCTTTAGAGGAGTGATGGTGGGGTGCATTGAGCAAAAGGTCTCTTTGTATGCCGATGATTCTGTTTTTTTTTATCCTATCCGGAGTTAACTGTACCTTTGCTGATCAAAGAACTTCACACCTTTGGGGAACTATCGGGCTATAAAATCAATTTTTCCAAATCAGAGGCCCTGGTTTTGAGTGGGAAGATCTCTCAGAATTTGAAGAATTTCGTCCCCTTTAAGTGGGCACCAAGGAACCAAATTAGATACTTGGGCATACAGATTTCAACCTCCCTCTCTAAGTTATTCAGTATTAACTATACTAAATTGTTGGATCCCATTACACAAGACATGGCCAGATGGAAACAGCTCCCCCTGTCTTTGACAGGTCGCATATCAGTTATAAAAATGAATGTGTTACCAAGAGTTTTGTTTCTATTTCAGTGTCTCCCTTTGAGACTCCCCCTAAAGTTTTGGAACTGAATGGAAAAGGATACTCAGGGCTTTATATGGCTCTACAGGAAACCTAGAATAGCCAGAAAGGTGCTGTGCCTGCCCAGAGAGGAGGGAGGCCTGGCAATGCCAGACTTTTGGTCATACTATCTGGCAGCCCAAATGGGCTCAGTACTCTCATGGGCTAAACAGAGAGTTACCTCAGGCTGGTATGAGATGGAAAATGAGACAGCAGGGGGAAGTCCCCTTTTTACCCTGGTACTCACCCCAGTAACAAAGGAATACCAAAAGCGAATAAACAATGTCTGGGTGAGACAGGGCCTGTACATCCTTGCCAAGATTAAAAAATTAACAGGCCAGGGATCGACAAATTTCAAATTTACATGGTAGTCCAGGACAACTGACTTGTCCAAAAATGGTAGTCCCACTATTGTGAGTGGTAGTTCAATGGTTGAAAGGCCATATTTTAAAGGGAACTTATAAAACATTATGCAGCGACAAAGAAAGTGGTTGTGGCATTGGATTATTGA
Organism: Neoceratodus forsteri; assembly: GCA_016271365.2. Classification (NCBI taxonomy): domain Eukaryota; kingdom Metazoa; phylum Chordata; order Ceratodontiformes; family Ceratodontidae; genus Neoceratodus; species Neoceratodus forsteri. The sequence continues at coordinate 1,053,422,561 of CM028130.1, read as the reverse complement.
CACTAACACTATCAGATGTAGAAGAGGCTATATAAAACAATAAAAATGAAGATGTATATCATGACTTGTTTTGTGTTACAAGGTTAAGTGATTTAAAGTCTCAGTCAAGTGGTGCCAGACAGAGTCGACGCCAGTCCAGACCCACACACATACCCGAATGAAGCAGAGAATAATTAGGGCAAAGATAATGAGGACTCAGATTCAGAACTGTCACCAACATCAAGTGTACTGGTGGTAGTGGCACTAGGACAGGATGATGATGGAGCAACAGAAGTACTAGCAGGAGACACAGCATCTGTTGTATCAGCAGCAGCATGCCCATAAACATGTCGAGTGTCTGGACCAGACAGCAGCCAATGGTTTACTGCTGGATCTGGATCAAAGTCACATAGTTCAGAACCCTCTACTGCTATCTGAAGAAGCGACTGTAGTGTGTCATCTGCCGGACGTGTCCTTATTTTTGTCTTTATCAGGTTCTGAGTGGAGAACACTCATTCACACTTTGCAGTTGACACACTCATTGCCAGGAGTATTTCCACTAACTCTAGAAAGTGAGCAATCTGGGGCAGTTTTTCCTTCAGCAATCTTGTAAAAACCTGCAGATAGGGTTTGTCAACTGCAGATTTCAGCAGTACCTTAAATGCAGCATATTCTGATCTAATATTTTCCTGCTGTTCTTCTGTGAAAAAATGAAAGTATGCTGCTAAATTAGCCACTTCATTGGTCCCAAACTCCACAAGTTGTTCTCTAGGTAGATCAAACTGTTTAAAATCCAGACATGTGAACCATTTCAGAGGCACCTCTGAAAAAATTTGAAATCTTGCATCAATGTAACCTATTGCTGCATGTACTAAAGTATGCAGTTGTGTATCTGTCCCAAAATTTATTTCAGGGCAGTTGCCTCTAAATGTAAAGAGAACAGTCTTGTCAACTCCCTTCTTTGAAATTACAATGCCCATGCATTTGTCCTGAGGTTTGTAATGATCCAGGAAAACCTCATGTATTTCTCTGGTTTAGATTTCAGTTCCATTAGCTGGAGGAGGCAGGTCTCTGTGAGATGTGGTACTTCAAGAATTATTAAGTCATCTCTTTGAAACTGCAGTGAAAAATATTTTTAAATATGGGCAAAAAATCTTGCAGGATATAAAGAGATTTGACAAAGTGTACAGACTGTACCTCTCTCAACAACACCTTTGCTTTTGACCCATCAGCACGAGCTGCACTTTGTTCCAAGTGCTGAGCAACTGTAGGTAGGTTCACTTGAACTGCCTGTATTGAACGTGATCTGCTGGCCAGCCATCTCACCTGTTTAATTGCACTAAAGTGTGTCAGATCAGTATCTATCACATGTGCAATTTCTTGTAGTGCTCCCATTTTTGGGGACTATAATGGTAGAATTTAAATATGCCCTTTAGAGTATTTTCAAGCTTTGATATGAATGGGTTTGTTTTGATCATATCAAGAACTGTCAGCTCCAACTTATGTGCTAAGCAGTGCATGGCAATGATGTGAGGACAGTGTTCCCGTAACTTTGCAATGGTTCCACCCCTTTCACCCGGCATTACACTTGCCCACTCAAAATTGGCAGAAATCAGAAGTGACCCCGGATTGCTCACATTCGATAGGTCAGTGATAGGAAGATGTAGTGAATCTAATGCAGTTCTTATTGCATTAAAGACACCCTCAGCATGTGAGGCTTCCAAGGGCACAGCCTGGATCAAGTATGTACATATATCTTTTGTGTTAGGATTTACAAAACGCAGGAAGACATTTTCCCATTCAATTATAGCAGCATCGGTGCTGCCATCAGCAAGAACTGTAACATATTTAGCATTTTTAAGAGTCTGTATCTAGGTCTTGGATAGAACAGCAGATATAGTTTATCATTGGTATAATTCATACCAAGCTGAATCCCATTTTTTTCTTGCAATTCACATAGCCAATCCATGTCGGAAAATGGGCGCAGATTTTTTGCAGTGGAGTATGCTGTGTTAAACAGGCATCTCATTTTCACCTTTGTGACCTTCTTCCAGCTGTGCAAAGGCTTGATAAAGTGGTGACTCATGGATATCACACTGAACTACATGCTGGCCACTTTCCAGAATATGTTGGTTCTGGCATAGCACATGTGGATTATATTTTTTGTGTGCATGTAGTGACTCAATTCTAAAATTGTTAGAGCCTGTGGCAAACACATTTGTTTTTTTTTTAAAGGCTGGTGTTGCAATAGTGGGATACTTTTCGCACACTGTACAGTACATCAGTCCTTTTTTTTTCATTGTATCTCAACCATTTGTAAGTGGTCAACCAATGAGACTGAAATAACCTTGCTCTCTTTTCTTGGTCATATTTTTTGTCTTAGAAACATAGAATTTGACAGCAGATAAGGACCGCTTGGCCAACCTAGTCTGCCCATTTTCCTACCTAACAGATAAGCTGCAGATCCTAGTTAACCAAAAGTTTACTTCTTCCTACCCCCCACTAGGACTGCCTTATGTCTGTCCCATTCATTCTTGAATTCCCCCACTGTTCTTGACTCCACAACCTCCTCAGGGAGGCTGTTCCATGCATCCACAACCCTCTCTGTGAAAAAATGCTTCCTCCATTACCTTTGGGATACCTCTATCTTCAAATTATTGCCCCTTGTTTTGCATCTCTTTTTCTGAAAAATGCCACCCTCTTGGACTTTGTTGATTCCTTTGAGGTGCTGAGAAGTTTCTATCATGTCCCCTCTCTCCCCCTGCTTTCCTCAAGGGTATACATATTAAGCTCCTTTAGTCTTTCTTCATATGTCTTCTGGTGCAGACCCTGCACCATTTTGGTTGCCCTCCTCTGGACAGCCTCCACTCTGTCTATGTCTTTGCAGAGATTGGGTCTCCAGAACTGCACACAGTACTCCAGATGGGGTCTCACCAACTGTCTGTACAGAGGGATAACAACTTCTTGTTTTTTACTATTGATGCCTTCCTTACTGCCTTCTCACATTGCTTGCCCACCTTTAGGTCATCTGATATAATTACCCCCAGGTCCCTTTCCATTTTTACTGTTGTCAGTATCTCACCCCCCATTGTGTACTCTTCCCCTGGGTTTTTGTTTCCCAGGTGCATTACCTTGCACTTCTTTGCATTGAATCTAAGCTGCTATACATTTGACCATTCCTTCAACCTTGCCAAGTCCCTTCTCATCCTTTCCACTCCATCTGGCGTATCAACCCTGTTGCAGATCTTTGTGTCATCTGCAAAGAGACATAGTTTTCCTTCCAGTTCCTCTGCAATGTCACTTATAAAGACATTAAAAAGGATCGGTCCCAGTACTGAACCCTGCGGTACCCCACTAGTAACCCTTCTTTCTTCACTGTGGACTCCATTTACTATTACCCACTGTGTCCTGTTGTCCAACCAGTGTTTTACCCAGGCTACCACCCTGGGACCCACTCCCATGCCTTGCTAAATTCTAGGTAGGCCATGTCCACAGCCCCTCCCTGGTCACCCAGTCAAAGAAATCTATTAGATTTGTCTGACATAACCTTCCCGCTGTGAATCCATGCTGCCTTTGGTCCTGTGCCCCACTGGTTTCTAGGTACGCAACAATTCTTTCCTTCAGAAGTGATTCCATCATTTTCCCTACCACTAAGGTCAAACTGACAGCTCTGTAGTTTCCTGCCTCTGTCTTGCTCCCACTTTTGCGAAGGGGAATCACATCCGTCCTCCTCCAGTCCTCAGGTACCACACCATCCTCCCATGATTTATTAAAAAGGGTAGTCAGTGATGTTCCTAGTTCTTCCCTTAGTTCTTTTAGAATTCTGGGGTGAATCCCATCAGGCCCCATTGCTTTATCCACCTTCAGTTTTAGGAGTTATTTCAGAACCCTTTCTTCTGTGAAAGGACTAATACCAACCCCCCCATCCAGAGTGCTTCTATTGACCGGATTAGGTATTAGGTGCCGCTGATACTGGTAGTACTTTTTTTTCCCCTCAGGTAGCCACTGGCAGCAGGCTACTAGCCAGCCTATTTATTTTTATTTTGCTCACTTCTTTCTTCCTTCACTTTTTTGAGGCAGTGTTCACACAACAAAACCTAAACCCCAACCCTCTGTCCTTCTCCTCTCAGTCACTACCTGTAGTCACTCTTCAGATAGTTTTCTTTTTTTTACCCAGGTTTGTATTTTTATCTATTATTCTGTCTGTTTATGGTTGGTATTTATTGATTTCCCTCACCCTTGCATAGGTCTTCTGCCTGCAGTACAAACAATCCCACGTGGCGTCTGTTCTAAGTGTTTGCTGATCTGTGCCCCCTCCACACAAATTGTTATTCATTTTTAAGTTATCAGTTTTCTTTAGGCAGCAGAGTACAGCACTACACCAGTGACCACCAAGGTCTCCTGATACTCCTTGTGGCGCCTGGTATGGTACTGAGTCCCTGCTGTGGTCGCCTGGCCACCCTCCGCCCTTCCCCCGTGTCTGCCTTCTGCTCACCGCGATGCAATCACCAACACCCTCCCTCCCTCCTCCCTCCTCTCTCTCTCTCCTTGCCTGTTGTTATAATTGTTTCTTTCTCCCCAATAAGTGCAGCAAATCAGATGCTGCTCAGTGAGTTGTACGCAGCTAAATTCAGCAATTTGCTTCTCTACTGAGTATGCAGCGCACTCTCTCACTCTCTAAGAGCCAGACCGCAAGTGCACCAAGGACAGAGAGAACAGTCAAACCCCCAACTTCACCACCACTGCCGCAGCCAATAGGGTTCAGTCCTCTGTAGTGACAGATCATACCATTTGCTGTATGACCTGCCAATTACTCGTCGCTACTCCAGCTCCTCCCTGTAACTCCGTGGATTCCCTGGCAGCTCTTCTGCCACTAGGCTCGCTCCCTACACATCAGTGATGTACCTGATCACCTGCCCAGCACTCCGGTAGGTCACATGATGGACTGTTGTTGGCGACTTGGACTCTGCGCACCCTGCTGGCAACATAAGAGAACAGCGCCAGGTATTTCTTAAGCTCTGGCAGTACTTGTCCGCGGGCTAGTTGGGACTTAAAAAATGCTATCCCTGTTAAAAATCTGATAGTCCAGTACATCAGGCTATCCAATTTGTCGAACCCTGGTGTAGGCCCTTTATCGCTCATTTGGTTTGAACCAGAGTTCTTCTCTCCTACCCTAGACCAGGGCTATGCCAGTTAGCAGGCAAGGGGGATCACATGTTTCACTCAATTTATAGAAAATGACCAGTGAATCTCCTTTCAGAGAGCAAAGGAAAAGTTTCAATGGGAGAATACTGAGTTTTTAAGATTCATGCAGGTTAGACATTTTATTAATGCATCAAATAACAGACTGAATCTTATCCGGGCCTACGCAGACTGGGAACACTTCTTGTATGGCATAGTGGTGATTGCTGGTAAATTCAGGCATATCTTGAGTTTATATACTCTCATACTTAAGTCCAGAGGGGTCACGGTGCATTCTGTGAACAAAAAGTAGGAACAAGAGGCGCAAATCACTGTAACAGAACCAGATTGGGAAAGAAGATTAAAAATGGGGTGGAAAGTTACTTCAGCCCCAGTGTGGCGGCAGTTTTATTGGAAAATACTAATGAGATATTTTAGAGTACCTACCATCACTCAACATTTTAGCCTACCAAATTTGGATAGCTGTTGGAGACTATGTGGAGGAGTGGGAGACCACTGGCATATTTTCTGGGCCTGCCCCGGCCTTGATGTCTTCTGGGCCGCCCTACAGGAGGCGGTTCGGGGAATACTGGGCATTCTTATTCCTCTTAAATTTTTTTTTTGACCTTGCATTTATACGCCCTACTTGCCTCCTTTCTCCACTCTCTCAGACATCCTCTCCTGTATGCTCCATTCCCCATCGAGATCTGACCCTAGAGCACACAGTTCCACACTATCTTACCCCCAGTATACCCTCCAGGTAGGGGTGAGGAGGAATGCCCCCCATGCTTACCTCCCCAAACCAACATACTTGTGTTGTGGAATCGGTGCAGCGGAGTCTGTCCGACGAGCCTGGAGACCTCCCAACGAGGTGTCGTCGCCTAGGAGAAACCATGGTGTTTTTCCCCTTGTTCTTCCCCAGATGTTGGCATGCATTCGGGGCCTATGAGCTAGGAGGCACGCTGAGACATGCCTCCCGCTCCGCCCCTCTGCTGACATCTGCCCAGTGCCCTTACTGCTTCTCCATCTACTGCACCTTCCACCCTGGCTCCCCCAGATGGCAGTATTGCAGCGGGAGCCTGCAGTTAACCCCCCTGGAGAAGGAGAGTGGCTGCTGGGCACTCTATCCTTCTCCTCCCTGGTCAACCCCCAGCAGCCCATGCTTGCTCCTGTGGTGCAAGGTAAGGCATCCAGCGCCTCAGCCCTCAGCGCAACCGGGCCGACATATTCCTCTCAAATCTGAAGAATGGGTTCTGGGATTATCCACGGTAACACATTTAAAAGGTGACACCCGTAGAGTAGGTTTAATTCTGTTGGTAGTGGGCCTAAAATGCTTAACTTCTAAATGGCTTAACCCAGACCCACCTACCTGCTGAGAGTGGATGGGGAGGGTTAGAGAAGTGGTCTCAATGGAGGCCTTGATGGCAAAACTGAGGCTTCACTCAGACAAACATGTTTGAAGATGGCAAAGCTGGGAGCAGTGGCTCCTCTTACAGGATCATATCTCCAATTAATTGTTCTTAGACATAAGGACAGGATAATGAAGAAAAACTGTAAAAATTATTTTGTGCAGGTTGTTCGCAGTGGGAGGGGGAGAGGATTGGTGCAGCATTTTAGTTGGGCTAGCTAGCCCCTTTTCTTTTTTATTAGTATTCATGGTGACTCAAACCAGTGGAGTTACAGTGAGACCCTCTTATAACGGACACGTTTGTGCAAGCAGATTTTGTCCATTATAAGGGGTGTCCACTATATCCTAAAGTCTTAAAATGTAACGGTCCTCTACCACAGCTCACACACAAGTTAAATTCAGAACATAGAAACATACAAAACATAGAATCTGATAGTAGATAAGGACTGCTTGGCCCACCTAGTCATTTGTAGCTAATTGGGAACTACAGAGTACACAAAACTGGAAAGATTTTGCTGTACAGTACCTGTGCTGATAGGGGGATCAGGGGCTGAGCAGTAAATGTGATCAGATGACAGTTAGCAGGTAGTTTTCAACTTGTAACAGGGGCACAGTGTCCACTATACAAGGGCTGCAGAGTACAGTATAAATGTGATTTTTAACATTACAGACATAGCTTTTGGCTTCTGGGAAGGCAAATCCATCCATTAGAAGTGGGAGCCCGCTATAAGGGTGTCCGTTATAAGTGGGTTACACTGTATTACCTTCTTTTAAAGAATAGTAAACAGCTAATACAGAACAACTCTGAATGGACTGAATACACCAAAGTTCATATTTTAGTTTATTATATCCTGAAATTGTATTCAATTAAGCTTTATTAGCCATCTTAATGGTTTATTAACAGAAGAAGTACACACCTGATGTATCTTTGTGATGTATGGTGATAACCAAATTGCTTGTGATACCAACCTATGCAATAAAGCTGAGTTTAAAAAATAATTATCTTTAAATAATATACTCAGCAATAAGTACCCAGATTAAATACAGAGCCAGGGACAGACATAAGCATAAAAATCATGTATCAAGTAAGTTATAAATCAAAGTCCGAGAAGGCCTGATTATACAGGAAGGCCTTGAGGCCAACTTTAAAGACCTCAACTGAAGGGGTCTCTCTCACAGCTGGAGACAACAAGTTCCACTGGATGGGGCGGTGACACTAAATGCTCTGTCACCAGCTGTTTTTAGCCTCGTCCTGGGAATCACAAGGAGGCCCCTAAAGGAGGAGCGGAGAGAGCGGACCGAGACAGTGGGTGCATGAAGGTCCTTCAGGTAACCAGGGCCCAGGCCATGTAGGGCCTTAAAGGTGAGCAAGCCCACCTTAAAGAGCTCCCTCCACCTGATCGGCAGCCAGTGCGGCTCACACAGCACCAACGTGATGTGACAGTACTTCGAATGCCCCGTCAACAATCTGGCAGCTGCATTCTGCATCAGCTGTAGCTGGTGGTGGGTACCTTCAGAGACCTCAAGATAGAGCGCATTACAGTAGTCAAGCCTAGACGTCACAAAGACATGAACCAAGGCGGGGAGGTTCAGGGATGGAACTAGGGGCTTTATCCTGGCTATATTCCTCAGATGATTGAAACTGGAAAGAACAATAGATGACACCTGGGACTCCAGCATCAGTCTGCTGTTGAGAATAACACCCAAGTCACGCACCCTAGAGGAGGCCTTCAGTGGGCCCATTGGCATATGCACTTCCTGCATTGGGAGCTGGCCAGCCAGTGGTCTCAGTACAAAGGTCACTTCGGCCAGCTGGTCACTGTGACCCAGAAGATGTGGGACACCCTCCAGTGGTGGCTAGTCTCAGAGCATCTGCAGGAAGAGATCCCGTTTGTCTGCCCCAAGCCAACGGTCATCCTGATGACCGACGCCTCTCTCACGGGCTGGGATGCCCATTTGGAGGAACACAGAGTCCACTGGCCCTGGACCCCTGAGGAGTCCTGATGACAAATCAGCCTGCTGGAGCTCCAGACAGTTCAGATGGCGCTGACTGCATTCACTCCGTATGTTCCAGGTCAAGTGGCCCAAGTCCAGATGGACAATGCCACGACCATGTACTACCTCAAAAAGCAGGGCAAGATGCACTTCCTGCCTCTGTGCAAGGAAGTTGTCTGCATTTGGACCCTCGTGCACAGCCTGAAGGTGGATCTCCTAGCCATCCATGTGGCAGGAGCCTCCAGTCAGCTGGTGGATGCCCTCAGCTGGGTGAGTGAGGCATCTCATGAATGGTCTCTCCATCCGGAGGTAGTTCACAGTTTGTTCTCCCAGTGGGGCACCACTCAGGTGGACTTGTTCACCTCCAGGGAGAATGCATAGCTGAGGCTGTATTACTATTACATGTACAGAATCCCATTTTTATGTAATCCAGCACTGGGATGCCCACCCCCCCGTGTCGGATGACCCCCCCATCCCCCAGCTCATTGTTTTAGTAAAAGTGCCAACATTGGGGGGGCCCAATCCCTGTGTCGGCATATACAACCCTGTATCTGCACACCGGGGGCCCCCAATGCTCAGTGGCAGTGTAATTAGTCATGTATTTATTAAGCATTCTGTATTATTATTTAATTTACAGTATCCCATTTTTATACGATCTGACACTAGGATGCCCCCTGCCCCACCAGCCTGTTTTACTAAAAGTGCTAACATCAGGGGCCCAATCCCTGTGTCGGCATGTCCACCCTCCACCCCAGCAGTGTGGACACCTGAGGAGCCTACCCCCAGTATACCAAAATAGTTGTATGGCTGGAATTCTTCCCTGTAAAGAACAAAACATCCCGCTACATCTTTTTTTTTTAACCTGAAAGAAAGAAAATGGTCCCTTGTTGTCCCTGCTGTCCTCTTGCCCCATCCCAACCCTCCCACCAAGCACCCACTACCCCTTACCCCCCTCTTACCCTGTACGTACCACTGGAGGTCAGGCACAGTCATCTTCTGTGGACTGAGATACGTCTGCACTCTTCAGACCCGAACCACAAACGGAGGAATAAAGGTAAGTGCCGTACAATGTATTTCAATGGCATTTTGAACTTATGTTGATATCTTTGCCATTTTTTGATATTTTCTCACCAAATTTTCAACATGGGCTTTGGGCCCCCCATGAACTCTATCAATGTCATTTTGTTAATCAGGAGTACCAGTGTTCATGAGGTGGGGTCCCAAAAAGGCCATGCTGAAAATGTGGTGAAAAAATTCCTAAAAATGGCTGAGCAACAAGTGTGCGTTGAAACTTTCCTACCCAGGCGTGTAACTTTGGTAATTTACAATATTTTGACTTCAGATTTTCAAGATATTCAGTTTTTCACACCACCTCATGAACAATACAGCTGTCCTTTCTCACATCCTGCCTGAAATGTGGTTTTGCACCTGTGGTGTGGAATGTTGCGTTCACTGCATGGAATCACCTTTCAGGACTGATTAACGAAATGACAGTGCCAGTGTTCATGAGGTGGGGTCTCAAAAAGGCCATGCTGAATATTTGGTAAAAAAATTCCCCAAACTGGTCAAGTTACAAGTCTGCATTGAAAATATTCTATCCAGGTGCATAACTTTGGTAATTTACAATATATATTTTTTTCCTATATAGATTCTTGATTTTTTCTCCCCTATTTTTTGTCCCAGACCTGGGACCCTGGCAGACACATATGTGCGCATGCATGAAGGTGCATGTGCACACTGGGCACTGGCTTGGCCCCTTCCGCACCACCCCAGGCATTATTGCCACCGCTCCCCATCACCTGTGTTTCCCACTGGACCTCCACCTGGTGAGAGCGGAACTATGGACAGAGCGGACAACTACACCAGGAGGGGAGAGCTGCCTACCACAGCTCAATTCAGCTCTGACCCTCCCCCCATGCCGTTTACTTGGTGACCCGAGGTTGTTCGGGTCACCGGCATAGCATGAGGTGAGGCATCTAGTGCCTCAAACCTCAACGCCACCAGGCCGGCCTAAATTACAATATTTTGACTCCAGATTTTCAACATACCTATTTTTTCATACCTCCTCATGAACAGTACAGCTGTCATTTTTCACATCCAGTCTGAAATCTGTTTTCACACCTGTGGTGCGGAATGGCGTTTCAGCACAGATTTGAACATTTTCACCTACAGGATTTATGAGGTGAGCTTATAAGAAGACTGTGTTGAAAGTTTGGGGTCAAAATATTAAAAAACAAAAGAATGTATTAAGTAACATTGTTTGCAGGGATGTCCGTTGCACCTCTGGGGAACACACTGCCTTACCGTGTCAGTGAGCTGAGTTCAGGTGTGAACTCAGTAAACCAGTTTACTGAGACAACGCTGATGTGGAACATGCTACAGCATGCAGCACCAGTCACAGGCTGGGTTGCGATGGAGCAGTGTTTTGCGCAGACGCCACACTCTGTCGTAGGTCAGTGAACCTCACTCACAAGGCATCAACATGTGTGGTGGGGTCTGTTGGGCCCATGTACTGCATCAGGACTGTCTCCAATATTGTATTTATCTCATTTTGCACAGGTCCCTTTGATGATACAGTTCCACTATCACAAAAAGTGAAACAAGTTACAAAAAACTATGTTAATGCAGAGATTAGGGTTATAAAATGCAAAGCGCACAAAGACGAGAAATGAAAAACATTAGGGATTTGGGTCTCCGGAGTATTGGTGAATCAGTGATGGGGTCTTGGAGTTGTCAATCCTAATGCCCACCCCTACCCTGGATCAGACAAAGTGAAATGTGATGTATTCAAGTCCTGCGTGAAGAAAGCTCTGACTGATTATGTTTGCCATACTGTATCACGAGGATGCACTAGGTTGGAGCTGTATTTTGTGCTTTGGATAGGAGACTATTGGCTGGTGGGGGGGTAGGCATTAGGTTTGACAATCCCAAGTAAGACCCCACCACTGATTCGCCAATACTCTGGAGACCCAAATCTCTAATGTTTTTCATTTCCAGTCTTTATGCGCGTTGCGTTTTACAACCCTAAACTCTGCATTAATGTAGTGTTTTACAACATTTATATATATATATATATATATATATATATAATGGTAGCACGAGTAGTGCTACCATGAATTAAACTTGAGTACCCCTTTTAAGGTTAAATGGTGAAATTTTGCACCTTAATAACTTTGCCACCATTCAATGGATTTGCCTGAAATGTGGCGGGCATGGGGCGTAACCATAGATCTTGGGATCTGCCAACTTTTGTATCAGTTGGATATACGGCTGCGGAGTTATTAAGCGACATTCATGCGTGCAATTATGTTTTTTTGCACATTCTTTGCTTGCGCCTACAGGTCGCACGGTTTATGTGACTGGTCCAAAAACTTCACGGAACGTGCGGCCGGGGTCCCCAATGTGCCTTTTGAAGATTTCGTGAAAAAATATTAAACAATTCAAAAGTTATCCAAAAAACAAGTTTCCTTTATAAGTCGATGGGTAAAGTTAACAAACAGTTCGAAAGTGTCACAAATGCACTTTTTAGTGTCGCAAATGGCCCTAGTAGTGTTGCAAATCTGCCATTTTGGTTTTAGTTACTGATCACAGAAATGCTTGACATTTAAAATTGGGACCATCTAGGGACATAATTCTTTTTGGTTTTACCCATTTGAGCCCTGATGATGCTAGCCATGTCTTTATTTTGGGGTTAAACACCCCAGAAATATGTTTTCAAATTTCTGGAAAAATAATTATTAGCAAAGTAGTATTAAGCACTTATGACACTTTCAAATTTTACGAAAGGTGCCTAAATCACGACACTACTTTTCTAGACTATGGCCAAAATGACAGGAATTCTTTGCCAGCCTGCTGCAAAAAAAACGGTTTGGTCTTTTGGGCTGAAATTTGGAGGGAAGGCAGCCAACATCACACACAGGTGCCTTTTGGTGGTTTGGTGACAAAATATTGCATGAGATGCAAAGTTATGGCACTCCAAAGTTGATATGTTTTTTCTCATAGACTAACACGGTGGTGTCCGCCACGCCTTTCAGGGCTCGTATCTTGGAAATGGTGCGAGTTACGGAATTTTCGTCGTAATTTTGACAACCTAGCCAGGAAACTCATGAATCAAGTGAAATTTAAAATTTTTTTCTGTCGTATGGTTACTGAGATATTATCATGTTAGTATTACAACTGCTTGTTTTCTGCTCCGAGGCACATTATTATGCATACATTCTTTGGTTTCACTGTGTTTCTCAATGGAGCTTTTGGGGAAAAATACAGTGTGCACTCCAGTTACTGTTACACACAGGCTTTACACTTGTGTTTCTGTGCCCGTTTGCGTTACCGTTCCTGTGTACGCCACTGTGTGCATTACCCTTTGCATTTCCATTTTTGTTTGTGTTACTGTTACCATTTGTGTCTCCACTACTGTTTGTGTTTGTCTTTCACTTAGCGTCACCGTGCGCATTACCATTTCTGTTGGACGGCCGCCCTTCCATTTTCATTTGCATTTGTCTTTCGTTTTGCGTCACCGTTGTTCTTACCGTTACCATTCGCATTTCCAATTGTGTTCCCATGCCCGTGTGCATTACGGTTTGCATTTCCATGCACGCTAATGTTTGCGTTTGCATTTCTGTTTTCTTTGGCGTTATTGTTGCTGTTACCATTACCATGTGCGTTTACAATTGCGGTACCATCACCATGCGTGTCACTTTGCATTTCCGTACGTGTTTGCGTTTCTGTTTCCTTTCATGTTATTGTTGCTGTTACAGTTATCATTTGCATTTACAATAGCGGTACCATGACCGTGCGCATTACCAGTTGCGTTTCTGTATGCGCTTGCATCTCCGTTTGCGTCACTGTTCGTTTTGGCGTCACTTTCATAGATTCATAGATGTTTACAAGTTCAGAGGGCAGAGCCCCATAAGTGAACTCGCCTCCACTTTTCAGTGGTGGAAAGAACATTTTCTATCACCCATATGTGTGTCAAGTCTTTTTTTGAATTGCTGAAGATTATTGCTATTGACAATATCATCGGGAAGTGAATTCCAGATCGGAGGGATTCTCTGAGTGAAGAACATGGCACATTTATTTGTTTTACATATCGATGTTTTAAGTTTAAATTTATGTGATCTTGTTTGATTAGATCTTGTATTTTTTTCTAATCCAATTGTGTTTAACAGAAATTCATTTTAATAGGCATTAAAAGCATAAATTAGGTCTCCTCTCAGTATTCTGTACTCCAAAGAGTATAATTGTAGTGTTCTGAGTCTGGACCCATATTCCATATATGATACACTGTCTAATATTTTAATGGTTCTGCGCTGGACCCATTCTACCATCCCTAGATAGCCTACGTAGGTCGGAGCACAAAAAGGAAAAACAATAGTCTAAATGTGAGCGAACAAGACAGGAATATAAGGGTAGAACAACAGATGATTTCCTACTTTTAATGTGTCTCAGAATATTACCAAGAATCATGTGCCATTTTTTAATAGTTATATTAGTATGAGAATTAAATTTTAAATTATTAGAGATTATAACACTCAGATCTTTTTCTTCAGTTGTTTCCACTAAGTTAACATTTTGTATTGAATAGTTAAATCCCTGGTTATTATTACCCATATGCATTACTTTACATTTCTTAACATTAAATTTCATTTTATTTTCAATGCCCAGGTGGCTAATTTATTTAGATTTTCTTGTAGGATATTGGCAGATGTTGTATCATTAACTAGACATCCGATTTTACAGTCATCAGCATACTTGTTGATCCAGACTTCCTTGGAGGTTTGCATACTGGAAATCAGAATGTTAAATAAGAGAGGGCCCAGCACAGATCCCTGTGGAGCTCCACTAGTGACTGAGCTCCAATCTGACTCGTGTCCACAAATAACTACCCTTTGTTGTCTTTGGGATAGTCAAGATTCTATCCATTTGATTAGATTATTATCCATTTTTATTTTAAGTAGTTGTTTGATCAAAATCTCGTGGGCGACAGTGTCGAATGCCTTTTCGAAGTCTAAAAAAATGATACCCACTGGGATTGTATTATCCAGGGCATCACTGACTGGTTCGAAGAAATTAATTAAGTTTGTTAAACATGACCTCCCTGGAGTAAATCCACGTTGTGACATATCTATACAGCCAGTATTGATAATATGGTTAAAGATTTTGTTTTGGATCACACGCTCAATAATTTTGCTAATTAAAGATATTAGGCTGATAGGTCTGTAGTTTGATGTCATCTGTTTATTACCACCCTTATAAATATGTGTTATGTTAGCTACCTTCCAATTTTGTAATACAGTACCACAATTCACAGATATATTAAATAAATAAGTGAGTAGACCAGTAATTTCTTTCAAAAGTTCTTTTAAGAACTTTGGATGTATACCATCAGGTCCTGGAGATTAATTACTTTTTATTAAGTTTTTTTTTTTTGTACATTATTTTTATTATTTTCAGTCATTTTTACATTAAAATAACATGACCATATCATAGATATTCCTGTTATGATTTATACATTTCACAAAGAATGAAGCCTCCTTAATTCAAGGATAGGTGTATCCATAATATTGTGATACCACACGGAGGGGGTATCTACAAAAGTTAAACTCTATGCCTTGTCATCAAAAGTTGCTGTTAACATAAGCCCATGAGCAGTTTGACTAATTCGTAAATATTGAAGTCCAAAATAAGCAGTCCAACATTACCATGCCCCTAACAGGACTTGTGGTGTCAAACAAGAGTCTAAAGTATATAAAAACCTTATTTTAGGTAATTGGCAGCAAAAATATTTACTTATATTGTAAGGTTAACAAGTTATATAAAAGCTCTACTGTGGTAAATGTTAAAAGAAAACTCCATATCTCCTTAAAGGTCTGCTATAAAACTAAATAAGCAGATAAAATATATAGTGAGCCACCTTTTTCTGCCTGGGCTCTGGTATATGCCCTGTTTAAAGCATCCACCAGATACATTAAAATAAAGAAAAAAACATAAACGTAAGGTCCAAACATCATTTCAATAAGGGAATTCTTCTTAAAATGCCAGGCAGTTTATGTCCAAAAGTTACAGTTCAAAAAAGAACCTCAGCCTTCTATATAGGGCAGCTTGGGTGGAAACAGATTCAGTGAGCTATACTTAACTCAGACATCTTCATCACTCTCCAGATCGTCGCCAGCAATCTCCACATCTTCTTTCTGGGTATTGTGAGTAGGTTGGAGACGGGAGGCCCATTTTCCCGCTTCTATGGGGTCAGCAAAAATCCACACCTTGTCCTTGTAGACAATGCACAATCCAGCAGGGTAGATCATGGAATGCGATATAGCTGCCTCTCTTAACTTTTGACGAATGCCGTCAAATTTTTTGCGACGCATACGAGTTGCATAGCTGATATCTGGAAATAAATATACAGTCCGTTCGTCTTGTGTCAGAGTCCCAGTTTGTCTCGCCAGCCAGAAGATTCTATCATGAGTCCCCACTCCATCCGTGACCACCAATAATGTATGTGGGCTGTCGGGATGTTCTCTTTAACCCCTGGGGGTAATGCGGTAGGCATTTTGCAATCTAAATTGAAAATCTTGACCTTCAGGCAATAACTTTTCAGTAAACCAGTCGAGTAGAAACAGAAGGGGGTGATCCCCCCTCAATCCCCTCTGGTAGGCCAAGAATACGAATATGTGAAAAGCTGCCCTGGTTTTCAAGAGTTTTCCAGCGTGGCCCTAAAGCAGGCATTTTCTTTAACCAGCATTGTTGTCGCTGCTGCAGCGTTCTCCGTTTGCCACTTAAAGTCTATGTTCTCTATTTTCAGCTGGTCTACTGTTGTCTCGGCAGTTGCTACCCTGGCCCCAAAGGAATCTATTTTTGCGTTTAGATCAGAGGCTGAAGAGATTAGTCTCTGTATCTTCATACCTATCGAAGATAATGTTTCCTGTGGTTCCGACTCGATTGTGGCCTGCGTGGTAGTCTCTGGTCTGGAAAGTTGAGAGGTCCCGCTCGATTTCACACCTGTCCCACCACCACGATCTTTTCATGGGTTGCCCATCTTATCAATTCTTGGCTCCTCTGTCTAAATCTGAAGATGGATTTCTATGATTTCAACTGCAAATTAGCAAATATGGAGCTTCTATTCCTTAGTAGCAAGAGCTGTAAGTTTTTGCTGCCTCTCAGCTCGGGCTCAACAGTGCCCCCTCCCCTACTTTTTATTAAGTTAATTGCCTGAAGAGTATCTTGTTCAGAAAAGTAAGAAATGAAATCAAGTGATGGTTGCAAATTAAGATTAAATAATTCTTTGGTACTAAAAATACTTGTAAAGTATTAATTAATCTCAGCTGCCATTTCCTGTTCATTGATTATTGTTTTGTTGTTTGATATTAATGGGCCAATCCCTGTATAATTTTTTTAAGAGAACCAATGTAGTTATAAAACTTTTTTTTATCTTTAATATTTGTAGCTAAATTGATTTCCAGTTTTTGTTTTGCCGTTCTTATTTTGTGTTTAGTTAGTTTTGCCATGGACTTAAACTTAGACCAATCAGAATCTTTTTTGGTCTTGGAATATTTTTTATAGGTCCTGTTTTTTTTTATTAATCGTTTTATGTCGATGGTCCACCAAGGAGGTATTCTGTGGTTAGTACTTACATTGTATTTAACTCTGTCTGGAACCCATGTATCTAAGCAATAATCTATTTTTTCTTAAATTTTTTCCCATATATATTCAATATCATGATCTATTAGATCATTTTGCCAATTCCAAACAGATAAATACTGTTTTATACTAGAGTAATCAGCCTTATAGTAATTTTTAAATTTACTTATTCCTGTATTACTGTTAACAATTTGTGCAATGTCACGTAATATCATACTGTGATCACTGTTTCCTAAAGGTTGCAGTATAACTGGGGAGGAACATAGGTTGGGATTATTAGTAAAAATAAGGTCCGGGATATTATTATTCCTTGTAGGGTGATTTACCAGTTGGTCTAGGCCTAATTTGAAGGTGGTTTCTAGGAATTCTTTCTCAAGGGGGCCATTGGTATTAAATGTTTCCCAATTAATATTTGGGAAATTAAAGTCTCCCAATAACATTAAATTGCTATCTACCAATATATTTTCTAGATGGTGTAGAAAGGTTAGATTCTCTTCATACTTTAAACTTGGGGACCTGTAACATAAGCCAATGGTTATAGTTTCTTGGCCAAGCATGATCCTAGCCTTTAATATTTCAACTGAGGTGTCTTCAGAGGATATCTCATGGCATGTATATTTATTAGATACATATAGTGCTAGACCACCACCTTTATTATTTTGTTTGTTCTTTAATAACTTTGAAAAACCAGGAATGTCTGTATTCCAGTCCTTATCTATAAACCATGTTTCTGTGATGCAGCAGATGTCAATTTTTTTACTTATAACTCATCCATTTTATTCTTAAGCTGCATGCGTTCAGTAAAAACAGTTTTGTATTTTTTATACTATCTTGACAGGTATGTTTTTTGTTATTTTCATGGTTATTGGTAATATTGTGGTTATTTGGACTGGGGCTAGGAAGCCTATTTGTGTGTTTTTTCCTTTTCCTTAATTTTGTAGTTGGAACAATACAAGAGATGTAATTCTTATTGTTCTTTTTTTTTTTATTTAGTTGTTTAACCAGGTATAGCACACTAAGCTGAAAGCTTTTTTTACGGGAGCGACCTGGGAGCACAAGGAGGTTAAGTGACTTGCTCAGGGTCACACAGTATGCAAGTGGAAGCTGTGGGATTCAAACCCCAGGTCTGGTCTGCTGGATGTCACCAGATTTGCAGCTCAGAGCCTTAGACCACTGTGCTATGCTGCCTCCTTGTTGCTTGAGTACCTTGTAATTGATGGATATGGTATCAATATAATTAGTGCCCCCTCCCCCCATGAATTAGTTTAAAACTGTATTTATATAATTATTGAACTGCTGACTAAGGATTTGTGACCCTTTTTTGTTTAAGTGTAACCCACCAGTACTGTAGACTTCATTATTTCCAATAAACTCTTCCCAGTGTGTTATACAATTAACGTTTTGTCTAAGGCACCATTTTCTTAGCCAGTTATTTATTTCTTTTAGAGTGCAATTTTGTTGGAATGTTGCTCTAGGAACTGGCAAGATCTCAGAGAAAGCAGAAACACAACCTAACTCAGCCAATTTATTGGTAAGGTTAACAAATTCTTGTTTAATCTGTTGAGGTGATTGGAAAAAGGTGTTATTGGCCTCAGCATGTATAATTACTATTTTATTTTCAGCACCCGTACAGATTATGTCATTTAACACTTTGGTGATGTCACTGATTTTATCTCCCTTAAAGCATGATAAAGTTCGACGGGCTTTATCTATGTCACATTTGGCTCAATCCATCCCTTTGACCACAGAGCCACCCAGAACAAAGATTTCAGTATTGTGTTTTTGGGAAGAATCTGTTTCCATTTCATCACTAGATTTCTCCAGTATTACGGATGCAGTTTCTGGAAGTATTAATGGTACATCTTCCATAATTTCCTTTTGACATTTATCTGTACTAGAATGTGTTTTATAAAGAACTGGAGCAATATCTGTATCTAGTAGTATTAATGGTACATCTTCCGTCATGCCCTTGAGATTTGTCTGTACTAGAATGTGGTTTATGGGGAACTGGAGAAGTGTCTGTGTCAGGTGTTATTACATCCTTTGAAACACTGGTAGAACCCAGTGTTTGGTCATTTGCTGCATCAAGTGCTAGGGGATCAAACATATTAGAAATTTCTGTATTAAAATGATCAGATTTTCTTCCCCTCTTTTTTGAGGATGTTTTAAATGTTGCACCAAGAACCAGACACATTCTAGATCAGTATATTCTTCATCCTCCCTAACTCTTTTTTATTTGTTGTAATATTAGTCATTGAAGTAGGAGTTGATTTACATGGTGTTTTACAGTTTAAGGAGGTAGTGATGTGAGCTAATTCTGCTGTGGGGGGTGATGATTGTAGTTGTAAACCAATCTGTAATCATTTAGCCATATCTAGTTGGCTACTTTCTAGTTCGCCAAGCTTTTGACTAAACTGGGCTAACAGCTGTGACATCTCTGCATTCTCTATACATTTAGTACAGATATTTGATGGTCTATCAGTTACAAACATGTACATCTTGCATGATTGACACAGTATGCCAATATCACCATTGTTTGTTTGAACACTTAAATCCATGATTACAATCTGGTACAGAGTAAATGTAACAAGTAAGAAATACTCAGGTAAACCTGTCAGGTATTTATTGCATTGGATGCAATGCAGGTAGTGAGATATATACTTGCTACTTAGAGGATCCTATTTTATGCCCTTCATCCTAACATGCTTAACACGTGCTGACACACATGTCTTTGATGCGAGGCTGTGCCTGCCCTGCTCGCTGAGAGCTGTGTTTTAAAGGGTTATTTCACCCGGAAGTTGTATTCTCAGGTCAGATACCACTCGATGATAGTGCATTTTAAAAATAAGATTTTGAGTCTCACAATGCTTGTGCAGTTCTAAATACAGCTACTGGTATAGTAAATTTCTATTTTTATGCCCCAAGAGAAGAAATAAAATGTTTAGTTACAGTCTGTAGTCCTTCAGTGAAGCTGAAAGAACTACACGACTCTCTTCTTAGTTCCTGGATTTGGAACAAGGGCTCCAACAAATATTATGCTCACACAAACACAAGATAAAGTTTCATACAAGTTTAAAATAGTGCTAGCATCTGCTCAGAGAGCAGTACACAATATTTTCTATTCACACTTGCTTTACAATTTATGTTTGTGTCACCATGTGCGTAACCATTACCGCTTGCGTTTGCATTGCTGTTGCCGTTACTATGTCACAAAAAAATCACATGGTGGGAGCATTCCATTCACTATTTATAGTCATCATTCTCAAAAAGAAGGGAAATTAGAGGCAACAAAAATCCATTTAATGCATCAGTTAGGGTTGTTCCACAGTGACAAAAGTGAGGAAATTCGGTGTTAGGGTTGAATACCCCCCTTGCACCCCCTCAGCCCGCCCCCCCAACCAGCATCGGGGTGTGCGTTGGGGTTGTCGGTCTAACTCTCACTTCATTCACCTATGCCTCAGGTTGGTCACACATGTGATAGGGTGAGAGTTGGGGCTGACGACAATACACCCCAGCCTGACGGGGGTGGGCTGAGGGGTGCAAGGGGGTTCAACTAACACCAAATTTCTCACTTTGTTGCTGTGAACAACCCTAACTGAAGCATTAAACAGAGTTTTTGCTCTAATGTTTTATCTATATATATATATATATATATATGTATATGTATATGTATGTATATATATATATATATATATATATATATTATATTATAGTGTAGCGGTAGTGCCACTATAGTTAGGTTGAGTACCCCATTTAAGGTTAAAGTGTGAAAATGTGCATCTTAATAACTTTGCCACTGTATGATAGATTTTCCTGAAATCTGGCAGACATGGAGCGATACCATAGATCTCTGAATCTGCCAAGTTTCGTAATGGTCGGATATATGGTTGCGGAGTTATAAAGTGACATTCCATAGTGCATTTACGCTTTTTGTGCATTCTTTGCTCGCACCTACAGGTCACACGGTTTGTGCGACCGGTCCAAAAACATCAGGAAACATGCGGCCAGGGTCCCCAATGTGCCTTTAAAAGATTTCGTGAAAAAATATTAAATGGTTCAAAAATTATTCAAAAACCAAATTTCCCATTATAGTCAATGGGAAAAGTCAACAAAAAGTTCAACAGTGCTGCAAATGGCGTTTATAGTGTCATGAGTCAGCCATTTTGTTTTCAGTTAGTGGTCACAGAAATGCTTTGCATTTAAATTTGGGACCCTCTAGGGACACAATTATTTCTGTGTTCCCCTAGTCGGACCCTGGGTCAAGGGTGCTGGAATATAGTAAAAGCTGAGGGGGCTGAGAATCAAAAGGGCACTTATGAGGGTACAAAGGGCACTTTTTCTATACTAGTTTTTGCCATACAGAAATGAAAAGTGGAGTGGCTACCGCCCCTTTCGTTCCCCCGGTTCCGACACCTATGCCCTGGGGATGCTAGCCATGTCTTTTTTTGGGGGGTTAAACACCCAGAAATACGTTTTTGAAATCTTTGTAAAAAGTAGTGTTGCAAAGTAGTGTTGCACTCATGACACTTTTGTGATTTCATTTGCGAAAGTGTCGTGATTTGCGACACTAATGCCCAAAATACCAGGAATTCTTTGCCACCCTGCTGCAAAACAACAGTTTGGTCTTTTGGGCTGAAATATGGAGGGAGGAAAGCCAACATACCACGGATGTGCCTTTTGGTGGTTTTGTTACAAAATATTGCACGGATGGAAAGTTACAGTGCTCCAAAGTTGACACTTTTTTCCATAGGCTAACATTGTGGCGTCTGTTGCACCTTTCAGGGCCCGTATCTCGGGAATGCTTTGAGATACAGACTTTTCGTTGGAAAAACACTTAGCCCCTCCACTACAGGGCTAAGCACAAAACTAGCCAGGAAAGTCATAATTTTTATGAAATTTTAATTTTTTTCCTACGTCGTATGGTTCCTGAGATATGAGCAATTTAGTATTCCTAGTGCTCATTTTCTGCTCCGAGGCCCATTATTATGCATACATTCTTTGCATTCACTGTGTTTCTCTATGCAGCTGTTGGTGAAAAAAAGGATGCGCGCTTTCGTTACTGTCACAGTTAGCATTCCCACTTGTGTTTCCGTAAACCATTTGTGTTAGCGTTCCCATCCATGCCACCGTGTGCATTACCCTTTGCCTTTTTGTTTGCGCTTGCATTTGCGTAACTGTTACCATTTGCGTTTCCATTACTGTTTCTGTTTGCGCTTCGTTTTGCATCACCATATGCATTACCATTTGCATTTGCGTACGTGCTTCCGTTTGCATTTCCTTTGACGTCATCATTGCTGTTACCATTAACATTTGCGTTTCCTATTGCAGTACTGTGACTGTGCGCATTACCATTTACATTTCTGTATGTGCTTGTGTTTGCGTTTCCATTTGTGTTACCGTTCCTGTGTATGCCACTGTGTGCGTTACACTTTGCATTTTCATTTGCGCTTGCATTTGCATTACTGTTAACATTTGCGTTCCCATTACTGTTTTTGTTTGCATTTTATTTTGCATCACTGTGTGCATTACCATTTGCATTTGCATACGCAGTTCCATTTGCATTTCCTTTGGCATCATTGTTGCTGTTGCCATTAGCATCTGCATTTCTTATTGCAGTACCGTGACCATTACCAGTTGCGTTTCTGTACATGCTTGCATTTCCTTTTCCATTTGTGTTACCGTACCCGTCTATGCCACCATGTGTGTTACCCTGTGCATTTTCATTTGCGCTTGTGTTTGCGTTACTGTTAACATTTGTGTTTCCGTTACTGGTTTTGTTTGCATTTTATTTTGCATCACCGTGTGCATTTGCATTTGCGTATGCATTTCTGTTTCCCTTGGCATCATTGTTGCTGTTACTGTTATCATTTGCTTTTCCTATTGCAGTACCATGACCGTGCACGGTACCAGTTGCTTTTCCATACGCGCTTGCATTTCCGTTTGTGTTACCGTTCCTGTCTATGCCACCATGTGCGTTACCCTTTGCATTTTCTTTTTTTTTTTTTACTTTATTTCTTTATCTTCACCTTCCCTACTCTTGGAGCCCACTCCTTCCTTCCTCTCATCCCCCGTTCCACCTTCGGGGGGATCTGCCCCTAGAGTGCCTCCTTCTCTCCTCCCTGCACAGTGGGGTCTGTCCCTCTTTTGTTGGTCTAGATGGTTCCCGAGAGGCTATCATCTAGGGCTTGCCGAGAGGTGTTTTCCCTTTTCTCCCTAGTTTTTTCCCTGTCCTCTGGGACATCGAGCGCTAGGATGTATGTCCTGAGTGGTGGCGTGCTGATGCATGCCAGACCTCTCATGCACCGTTGACGTCCCCCCTCCCTGGCTCCGATGAACGGAGCCACCTCCATCCTTCAATGTCGTTGCTTCCACGGCTGAGGGATGCAGAAACGTGGATGCGTTCTTGGTTTCCACCCTGAGAGGAGAGGCATCCATTGGGATGTTCGATCCTCCCCTCTCCCTACTGACTGACCACCGAGTCCATTCCGAACTCGGTCGCCGACGTAGCGTGAGGTGTGGCATCCAGCACCTCAACCCTCAGCACCACCAGGCCGGCCCACCCTTTGCATTTTCATTTGCATTTGCATAACTGTAAACATTTGTGTTTCCATTACTGTTTTTGTTTGCGTTTCCTTTTGCATCACCATGTGAGTTTCCATTTGTGTTTGCGTACACGCTTCCATTTGCATTTCTGTTTGTGCTTCCTTTGGTGTCATTGTTGCTGTTACCATAACTGTCTGCATTTCCAATTACATTACAGTGCTCGTGTGCGTTATGGTTTGCGTTTCAGTACGCACTTGCATTTGTGTTTCTGTTTTCATTAACATTTGCACTTGTGTTTGTATTGCAGTTTGCGTTATCGTTTACATTTGCATCACCATGTGCATTAGCGTTTGTGCTTGTGTTTGCATTACTGATACTTCACTAGTTATAGTGCTCATTCTCAAAAAGAAGGGAAATTCGTGGCAAAAAAATCTGTTTAATGCATCAGTTAGGGTTGTTCCACAGCAACAAAGAGGGTTTGATGTTAGGGTTCCCACCCTCTTGCACCCACCCACCTCGCCCTCACCAACAGACATCGGGTGTGTGTTGGGGTCATCAGTCCTAACTCTCACCCTATTCTCCTATACTGCACCACCTCAGCTTGTTTGCACATGGGATGGGGTGAGAGTTCGAACTGATGACCCAATGCACCAATGCCTGTTGGTGGGGATGGGGTGGACTGCAAGGGGGGTGGGAACCCTAACATCGAATTTCCTCACTTTTGTCACTGTGGAGCAACCCTAACTGATGCATTAAATGGAATTTTTTGCCATGAATATATATACGAACATATGAAGAAGCCAGTAGAAGAAGGCCATTTGGTCTATCAAGTCTGCTTGTATTGCAGGGTCCACAGCTTGAGCTAATGTCCCTGCCCTCCCTCCCCACTCCTCCCATCCTCTCTACCCATGATCCTTACCTTCCCCTTATGTTTATCTCAGCCTCTCTTAAAGCTGCCCACTGTCTTCAATGAGATGACTTCTACCGGCAACGCATTCTAAGTGTCCACCACCCTCTCTGTGAAACATAGAATTTGATGGCAGATAAGGACCACTTGGCCCACCAAGTCTGCCCATTTCCCTACCTAACGGATAAGCTGCAGATCCTAGTTAACCAACAGCCTACTTCTTCCTTCCCAGCACTAGAATTGCCTTATGTCTGTCCCATGCATTCTTGAATTCCCCCACTGTTTTTGACTCTACGACCTCCTCAGGAAGATTGTTCCATGTATCCACAGCCCTCTCTGTGAAGAAATACTTCCTCACATTACCTCTGAGCTGTCCCCCCTCTATCTTCAAATTGTGCCCCCTTGTTTTTGCACAGCTCTTTTTCTGAAATATGCTACCCTCTTGGACTTTGTTGATTCCCTTGAGGTATTTTAAGGTTTCTATCATGTCCCCCCTCTCCATCCTTTCCTTGAGGCTATACATCTTTAGTTCCTTTGGTCTTTCTTCATATGTTGTCTGATGCAGACCTTGCATTATTTTGGTTGCCCTCCTCTGGACAGCCTCCACCCTGTCTATGTCTTTAGGAAGATGGGGTCTCCAGAACTGTACACAGTACTCCAGATGTGGTCTTACCAACTGTCTGTACAGAGAGCTGACAACTTCCTGTTTTCTAGTGGTGATGCTTCTCCCTATGCATCCCAGTATCCCCCCAGCCCTCCTTACTGCCTTCTCACATTGCTGGCCCACCTTTACGTCATCTGATATGACTACCCCCAGGCCTCTTTCCATTTTTGTTGTTGTCAGTATCTCACCCCCCTCCATTGTGTACTCTTCCCCTGGGTTTTTGTTTCCCAGGTGCATTACTTTGCACTTCTTTGCATTGAATCTAAGCTGTCATACATTTGACCATTCCTCCAACCTTGCCAAGTCCCTTTTCATCCTTTTCACCCCACCTTGTGTATCAACCCCTGTTGCAGATCTTTGTCATCTGCAAAGAGACATACTTTCCCTTCCAGTCCCTCTGCAATGTCACTTATAAAGACATTAAAAAGGACCAGCCCCAGTACTGAACCCTGCGGTACCCCACTAGTAACCCTCCTTTCTTCACTGTGGACTCCATTTACTATTACCCACTGTGTCCTGTTGTCCAACCAGTGTTTTACCCAGGCTACCACCCTGGGACCCACTCCCAGACTGGCTAATTTGTTTATTAATATTTTGTGCGGGACTGTGTCAAATGCCTTGCTAAAGTCTAGGTAGACCATGTCCACAGCCCCTCCCTGGTCTACTGCTTTGGTCACCCACTCAAAGAAATCAATTTGATTTGTCTGACATGACCTTCCCACTGTGAATCCATGCTG
The DNA here is from genome assembly GCA_016271365.2 of Neoceratodus forsteri. Lineage (NCBI taxonomy): Eukaryota > Metazoa > Chordata > Ceratodontiformes > Ceratodontidae > Neoceratodus > Neoceratodus forsteri. The sequence goes on along the minus strand of CM028130.1, from coordinate 1,053,396,510 downwards.
CCTTGGGTTCTGTGCCCCACTGGCCTCTAGGTACTCAACAATTCTTTCCTTCAGAAGTGATTCCATCATTTTTCCTACCACTGAGGTCAAACGGACAGGTCTGTAGTTTCCTGTCTCTATCTTGCTCCCACTTTTGTGAAGGGGAATCACATCCACCCTCCTCCAGTCCTCAGGTACCACACCATCCTCCCATGATTTATTAAAAAGGGTAGTCAGTGGTGTTACTAGTTCTTCCCTTAGTTCTTTTAGAATTCTGGGGTGAATCCTGTCAGGCCCAATTGCTTTATCCCCTTCAGTTTTAAGAGTTCTTTTAGAACCCTTTCTTCTGTGAAAGGACTAATATCAACCCCCCTATCCAGAGTGCTTCTATTGACCGGATTAGGTATTTCCCTCTGCTGTTCCATTGTGAATACTGAGCAGAAGTATTCATTTAGTATCCCTGCTTTTTCACTGTCGCTCTCTGCCCAACCACCTTCCTCTTTGTTCAGCCTCAGTATCCCTGCCTTAGTCTTTCTTTGCTCCCTAATGTACCTATAAAAGGTTTTATCCCCCTTCTTAACCGAGTTGGCTATCTTTTCCTTGGTTTGGGCCTTTGCTATTCTGATTGCCTTGCCCGCTTCCTTCTGCTTTAACTAGTACAGTTCTCTGTCTTGCTCCTTCTGTGTTTCCTTATATTTCTTGAATGCTATCTTTTTCTCCCCTATCTTCCCCACCACTTCTTTTGAGAACCATAGTGTTTTTTCTTTCATTTTGATTTGTTTATTTGCTTCACACAAAGTCTTGTTGCCTCTGTGATGGCGGTTTCGATGTTTCCCCATTGTTGCTCCACCCCACCTTCTTGCCTGCTAGAGCTTTTTTGAGGCACTCTCCCATTTTGAAAAAATCAGCTCTCCTGAAGTCCAGTACCTTCAATTTTGTGTGATTTGACTCTACAGCTAAGTTTATCATGAACTACACTGTTTGGTGGTCGCTTGTTCCCAGATGGCTACCAACTTCAAGATCAGAGATCCTCTCTCCGTCCCCATTTGAGAGTACCAGGTCTAAGATTACTCTCTCCCAAGTGGGTTTCAAAACTAGCTGTCTGAGGCATACCCCCTGTAGGGCATCGAGAATGGCCCTGCTCTTGGATATGGCTGCAGCAAAGGTGCTCCAGTCAACATTTGGCATATTCAGGTCCCCCATCAGCAATATCTCCTTTCTCTGCCATCCCAAGGATGCCTTCTATAATTTCCTTGTCCATTTCCTCCCCCTGAGATGGGGTTTGTATACAACCCCTGTGCAGATTGTAGAGCCATTTCCAGTCTCCAGGGTGACCCACAGTGCCTCCTCTCCTCCCTGTTTACCCTTTAGTTCTGTTGCTTTGATCCCTTCCCTTGCATAGAGAGCTACTCCTCCTCCCCTTCTTCCCTCCCTGTCCCTCCTGTAGATTGTGTACCCTGGTATGTTGACATCCCAGTCATGGTTCTCTGTGTACCATGTTTCTGTGACTGCCACAATATCCAGGCATCCCTCTTCCATCAAGGCCACCATTTCGGGGAGCTTTTTACCCAGACTACGGGCATTGGTACTCATTACCATCCATTGTTTTATAGCTTTATTTCTTTTTGCCCCATCCCTGCCCCTACTACCTTTGTCTTTTTCTCCATTAACCCCTGCCCTTCTCCCTATTGACTGCTCTATCTTGGTGTTTACCTCACTAATTACCCTGATTTTTTTGGGGGGGCTAGGATTTCCCTTTTCCTTTTCAGTGCCTCCCCCCTTGGCTAGTTTAAATGCTTGCCATTGAAGCATTTAAACCTATTACCTAGGATCCTGATTCCCCTCCCGGATAGATGCAAACTGTCGCACCTGTATAGGCCTGCATCTCTTCAGGTGGAGCCCCAGTCCCCAATGAAGCTAAATCCCTGAGCTCTGCACCAGCTTTTCAACTAGTCATTGAATCCCACGGTGCAGAGTACTCTAGCCTCATCCATGCCATAGACAGGTAGCACTTCTGAGAAAGTTACCGTGTGTGCTACTTGTCTAAGGCCCCTCCCCAACTCCACCAACTCCTGTTGCACTGCTCTGATACCATTCTCAGCCAGGTCATTCGTCCCTAGGTGGATAATGACATCCAGCTCCCTCCCTCCCCCTTGCCGCTGCTCCCACGATCCTGAGGATTCATTTCCTGTCCCTCCAAGCCTTGGTGCTGGGCAGGCACCTTACCTCCTTTCCCCTCCGTCCCCCAGTTCTACCCCCTAACAATTAAGTCCCCCACAAGAAGTTGTTTCCTTCCCCTGTGGGGTCCTGGGCCACCCTCCTGTGGGTCTCCATTCTGGAGGTTCCCAACATCCTCCTTGGTCTCCACTGTAGGTGCCTTCATAGAGGAACCATGCTCCACCAGAGTGGTGAAAGAATTGTGGAGAGGCACAACTGGAGGGATGCACCTTTGTTCCACCACTCTCACCCTCCCTGAGCCCACCGTGGTCCAACCACTCCTCTTTCTTGGCAACCTCTGAGGTAGTGGTGGTGGTGGTCCCTGGGTGGGGGAGCAGGTTTCCCGAATCCTTGCCAGGTCAGCATGGAGATGAACTTCCTCCCTCAGACCAGAGAGGTGCCTGCAAATAGGGCAGCAACACAGTCTCCAGAATGTCTCATGGAAGACTGCTGCCCCACAGCCAGTGCATTGCACCACTCCCCATATGTCTGTGTCCCTTCCAGTTACAGCTGCTTTTTGGTTTGTTTTTTGTTCTTGTTTTAGTGTGTGCAAGTTTGTGAGTGTCTCTACCCCTATTCAGTGTGCTGTGCTTTGATATCTGAACTGTTCCCAGATCAAGAGCCCCAAAGGACCCACATGGCCTGGGAGAGGAGGCGCTGGACACAGAGGCAAGGGAGGAAAACTTTTCATGGCTACCGAAGCACCTCTGCCAGGGCTAGGGGACCTAGTAGGAGATCCCAGATGAAGAGGGGGATCCATAAGTCGGTTCATTCAAAGGCTGCTCAACCAGCCTGAAGTGGTCAGGACTGAGCCCTGATGGGGAAGCACCCCTATGAGGGGACCAGGGCTGCATGTGTCCAGAGGGGTGGACCCCAATCCCACCCAACAAGGACTCCCTCGAAGGTGACGAGGGAGAGAACTTGGGAAGGACTCCAGAGGAAAGCTGCAACCCCTCACCCTGTCCACTCAACCCCACCAACTCCGAGGAAGACCACTTCCTCAATCCCAGTGCCTTGGACTGACCCAATTCCACAGGTTCCCCAAGGAGAACCACAGAAGAGGGGGTCCCAGTCCTAGTTTTAGAGAAGGGGACGACAGCCAACCTTACCTCCAATACTGGAACCACTGTCCCATCAGACCCGGGATAGCTATCCTGCACCTCACTAGTGGCGCCGCCCTTGGCACGGGAACTGGTGCCAACCACAGTCACCAGAGCCATGGTGGACACCTGGGAAGGTGCCGTTCGGGCAGGCCCAGTGCCCCTCATGGCACTGTCTCAATCACCAGAGCTGTGAATGGCTCCAGGATCTGAGATGGTGCCAGCGGTGGTGCTGAGGAACCCCCCTTGCCAGACCCATCAACCATGGGCCGCGACACTGGGGTAGCCTGCACCTCTGAGGAGGTGAATGCCAGAGCGGTGCTCCCAGTCTGGCTCTGGGGGGAACCAGACAGGCTCTCCATCACTGGGGAAGAGGTCTCCTCCCTGGCCAGGCTAGAGGAAGAGGAGGCCCACTCTTCACTTGACCATATAGGCACATAAGGGGAACCAGAGGAAGGGCAGAGCAACCTGTGCTTGGATCCCCAGAAGTGACGACGCCCCCCAAAAGTCGGTGGAACCCTGCTGACTTTAAAATGCACAGTACTCAATAACATGGTGGTCCATCGAGAAGCAGGCATTGCAATTGTCCATATCATGCTGAGGTCCAAGGCAGGTTAAGCAGACATCATGCTGGTTCATCACAGAAATTTGCCAGCCACTGGAAACCGACGCATAGGAGGCCGGCCTGCTTTTGAAGAATGATTCTTGTCCCCCAAGCCTGCCATGATGTGAAGTGGTAACTTAAACAATAAACAGAAAAGACTCAACACCGTTCAAGAAATAAAAAGGAAAGATCTTAGTGGATCTTTAATAAACGGTGCAGAGTACCAAACAGCAGAACTGGGGTGAAGTTTATACTCAAAATAGTGCCGAATACAGCTTTGAGGATAGGTGCAGTGTTGAGCCAAAACTAGGCCACAGATGTCACAGTTCAATTCTTCCACTGCCGCAGGTGAGGTGCTGTCTCGACGGCAGGAGAAACAGAACTGAGGCAAGGAGGAGCCAACTGCCATTACTGGCCATCCCACGAGCGTCACGCAGTACGTCAGTCTCATGGGTGACGCCGGCTCATCCCCCTAGAAAAAGAAAAAAAAATGTTCCTGTAGGGTGCTTTACTCTGGCTGGACACCCAACAGTGATGAATGGTAAAGGTTGACACAAGGAAGATCACATTTTGGTCAGGATTTGAAAAATGACAGCTGTGACATGCGTGAGGTGGGGTAATAAGAAGGCTATGTTGAAAATCTTGGATAAAAATATTTAACATTTCCGAAGTTACGAACAGGCATAGCAAAATTGCAACAAATTGTCATAACTTTGGCATTTTTTTATATTTTGACCCCAGATTTTCAACACAGTCTTCTTATGACCCCAACTCATAAACCCTGTAGGTGAAAATTTTAAAATATATGCCAAAATGCCATTCCGCACCACAGGTGCAAAAAAAAACATTTCGGGCAGGATGTGAAAAATGATAGCTGTACTGTTGACAAGGTAGTGTGCAAAAAAAGGCTATGTTGAAAATTTGGCATCAAAATATTGAAAATTACCAAAGTTATGCGTGTGCATAGAAACAGTTCAACGAACGCACGCATCTCGGGCATTTTAGGAATTTTTCTTTTTTTTAAAGTTGTCTTTATTAATTTTCAAGAAAAATGAATAACCAGTAAAGACTACTGCTTTTCTGGCCTTCCATTGATAAACAGTTACTATAATATTAATTTGTACATTTAGAAATTATGTTATACGTGTTAATAATACACAGTAACAAATGCAAAGATCTAATTCGATAATGTGTGGTCTCCACTTAAGGTCCAGCTCAATGTGAAGAAATTTTTCTCACTTGTAGAAGTAATAATTTGATCCAGGTGAGTAGGAGATATAAAACTGCTTGCATTTTGTATTCAGTAACAGTCCCACACACCTGCTATCTTTCATGCATAAAAGCAAGTAAATTGGGCACCTGTTCACATTACCCTTTATATAGTAGACAAGTTTGGACAGGTAAGTGTAGTTCATATAGTCAGTGTCAATGGCTCAGTAGGTAGCACACTCATCTCTGAGGCCAGGAGATCAGAGGGCTGTGGGTTCAGTTCCCATATCTGGCACTTGGGTTAATATCCCAGTACTGACACTGTAGTGCAGCATGAGAGGGGTGCCGTCTTTCGGATGAGACATTAAACCGAGGTCCTATCTGCCTGGATTGGTGGTAGTTCAGGTGGATGTTAAAGATCCCATGGCACTTATCGAAAAGAGTAGGGGAATTTTATTGAAATTGATTTCATTACAATACAAATACATTATATATATATTCTAAACAAAATTATTAACCAATTGTAACACACAGGAAAAAAAAAGATTCAGTAGAAAAGAAAACATTATACATATTACTCTGCATTTGTCAATGTCCTGCATACTATAATCTACCAATATTCTACAAAATAATATTCTAATCACTGATTCCCCATTCATTGAAATTGACCCAAAAAAGCCTAGCTCTTTCAGGGGTATATCTCATCATATCAAATTTCATGGGTTTATTCAATGATATCCCAATATTCTGAAAAAGTTCCAGATGAGCTACTTCTCTCTGTTGCAGAACCCACATGCACCTAGCCTGCCAAATGAAATATTTTATTGTTGCAATTGGCTCCAGGACCGGACCCAGAGGGTCGTAGTTGGTGGGATAGTCTCATCCCCAAGGAGGGTCATTAGTGGGGTTCCACAGGGATCAGTCCTTGGGCCCCTTCTGTTCAACACCTATGTATCTGACATAAGGACAGGAATCAGGAGTGAGATGAGTCTCTTTGCAGATGACTCGAAACTGGGGGCGGTGGTGGATGGGGAGGAGGGGAGGGTGGCCCTACAGGGGGACCTGGAGGCTCTGGAAAGATGGTCTAGAAAGTGGAAGCTGAGGTTCAATGCAGGGAAATGCAAGGTACTCCACCTGGGGGCCAGAAACCCAGGCCAAGTGTACACCCTGGGGAATGCTACAAGTCTCGATGGCTGAGAGGGACCTGGGGGTGGTGGTGGATGTCAAGATGAACAACTCTGAGACTTGTAGGAGGGAAGCAGCCAAGGCCAACAGGATGCTGGGATGCATCGCTAGGGGGATCACCTCCAGAAGGAGGGAAGTGATACTCCTCTGTATAACTGCTTGTGAGGCCACACCTTGAGTACTCATGCGGCAGTTTTGGAGGCCACACTTAAAGAGGGACATTAACCTCCTGGAGAGGGTCCAGAGGAGGGCAATCAAAATGATTTGGGGCTTGGGGACAGGACCTATGAGGAGAGGCTCGAAGAGCTAAATATCACATTGGAAGAGAAAGGACCGGGGGACATGATAGAGGTCTTCAGGTACATGAAGAGGGTAAATAGGGGAGGAACAGTCAGGGTACTTGAAGGAAGGAGGAAGGGGCCACTAGAGGGCATGGGGTGAAGCTGGAGGGGGAAGAGTCAGGGAGAAAGGAGAAGGTGCTACTTCACTGAGAGGGTGGTGGAGCTATGGAATGCACTGCCTAGGGGCTGGTGGAGGCAGAGACAGTGGAGGGTTCAAGAGGGGTGGGACAGGTACAGGAAGGGTTCTGGAAGCAAATCCAATGCAGCAAGAATATCCGGAACTGGGAAGGAGAAGCCAGAGAAGGCGAGGGGGACAGCAAGGTCAGCACCCAGGGTGGGGGCTGACCAAACGAGCAGACACGAAAGACCGTTAGGCCTATTCTGCTGGCATTTTAGTATGTTAGTACCTGCCATGCTTTGCAGGGGGAGACTTGAACTTTCCTGTTTCCTATCAGCACCTCCCCCCTTGGCTAGTTTAAAAGCTTGCCAAGGAAGCCTTTAAACCTGTCACCTAGGAGCGTGTTTCCCTTCCTGGACAGATACAGACCATCATGCCAGTATAGACCTTCATCTCTCCAGGTGGACTCCCAGTCCCCAATGAAGCCAAAGCCCTGTGCTCTGCACCAGTTTTGCAACCATTCATTAAACCGCATGGTGTGCAGTACCCTAGCCTCACCTCTGCCATGGACTGGCAGTACCTCTGAGAAGGTTACCGTGCTTGCTACCTGTCTGAGGCCCCTCCCCAACTCCACAAATTCATCCTGCACTGCACTGATCTCATGCCTAGCTAGGTCATTTGTCCCAAGGTGGACAACAGGGTTTTATTTAACTCTAAAAATTGATTAGCATTTTGCTCATAAAAGTGTTAAAACATTGTGAAAATGCATAGCACTTGCCTCAATGTGTTTAACAAACATAACACTTCTAGAAAACCTATATAAATACTTTCTGTACAGTTAGTATTGTCCCAAGAAAAAAACTGCTAATCAATTATTTAAAACCCTGGACAATGATATCTAGTTTCCTCTCCTGTGATGCTGCTTCTGCAATCCTGAGGATTCGCTTCCTGTCCCTCCAAGCCATGGCACCAGGCAGGCACCTTACTTCCCTCTCCTCTCCCTTCCCCAGGTCTACACCCCTAACAGTTGAGTCCCCTATCAGAAGCTGTTTCTTTCCCTTGTGTTGTCCCTCACCACTCTTTTGTGGGTCTCCCTTGTGGCTGTCCCCAGCATTCTTCTTGGTCTCCAATGAGGGTGTCATCATAGAGGAACCTTGATTTGCCAGACCGACATATGATTTGTGTAGAGGTGCAACTCGGGGCTATGCCTCTGTTCCACCACCCTCACCTCCCAGAACCTACTGTGGTCCATCTGCTCTTCACACATGGCAACCTCTGAGGCAGTGGTTGTGGAATTGGTGCTCTTTGGGTGGGGAGTCCACCTAGTCCTTGCCAGTTCAGCCTGGAGGTGGGCAACCTCCTCCCTCAGAGCTGACAGTTGCCTGCAAATAGGGGCAGCAATGCAGGTTCCAGAATGTTTCCCGGAAAATTGCTGCCCCAGCCAGTCATTGCACCACCCCCACATGTCCCTCTTCCTTATAATATACAATGAGTAATATACAAATTTTTTTTTTTTGGGTGTGTGTATACTTACGCTTTATGCACTGTGCTGGGTAATTAAGAATATGACAGTTCTTCTCCAAGACCTGTTGAGGAAGTGATGTCAGAACCTTGGCTATAAAGGAAATGCCACAACCACTGGTGACTGTTAGAAACAATCAATTACACTACTGCTCCACCACCCTGGTGAGTACTGCCTTTTATAGTAAGTCAACCAACACCACAATGTACTAGACCACTGCTCCTACACAAACCACTCTACTTAGTCCAGAGATAAAAACAAACTCACTGTTCAGCCAGCAGGACACTTCCAAAATATTGCACAAATATCCCTCCAAATCCTATGTGTCTAGCACAGAAATCAAGCAACTTCAGTTGTATTACAACCCTTCTGGTTATAAAATTACTAAACTTTAATGGAATCCTGCAATTCTTAATGCCAATAAGAAAATAATGAAACTTTCTGTAGAAAGTGTAGCTTACCTCCTAGTCCCCTACAATATTATGTTTTACCAAGTTACCAGTTCCTCAAATGTGTTCTAGTTTGTTCTCTGCAGTATAGCCAATTTCTCAGCTTCCAAAAGGAACAGGCAGGTCCTCTGACTGACTTTACTCTGTGTAGTATGCCTAAACAGAACAGTGATACAAGCCCCACCCAGAATCAATTGATTGATTAGTGACACCTGTGATGTAAGCAGGCCTTTCAGTGAAGACAATTTGCTATGTCTGCTTCTAATACACACACAAACCCTTTATCTGAAACCAGGGATAAACGCACTGCTTAGCCAGCAGGACACTTCCAAAATATTGCACAAATATCCTTCCAAATCCTATGTGTCTAGCACAGAAATCAAGCAACTTCAGTTATATTACAACCCCTATGGTTATAAAATTACTACACTTTAATGGAATCCTGCAATTCTTAATGCCAATAAGAAAATAATGAAACTTTCTGTAGAAAGTGTAGCTTACCTTCCTAGTCCCCCACAATATTATGTTTTACCAAGTTACCAGTTCCTCAAATGTGTTCTAGTTTGTTCTCTGCAGTATAGCCAATTTCTCAGCTTCCAAAAGGAACAGGTAGGTCCTCTGACACTAATCCTGTTGCCTTCTTCACTTTCCCCTTCAAGTTTAACATAGCCATGTCCCCTGGACCAAACTCTATACCTAATATAGAGATGGGCTGATCAGTCACTTGAATACCACCTATATGCCCTAACTGTGGTACCTGAGTATCACCTATTGTAACCCCCTTGCTCTTTCCCACATTAATTTTAGAACCTGAAAATTTGGAATACTGCTGAAATACATTACTTAGAGCCTCTGCAGAACTAGAAGAAAATATTGCTATAACTAAATCATCTGCGTATGCTAGCACCTTGACCAGGGGACAATCTGAATTGTTTACTACTCCTGTGATCCCTTGGTCTTTCAACAACATTCTAATAAAAATATCTATGACAAAGGTGTAAAGTAGGGGGCTCAAAGGGCAACCCTGTCTAATGCCTCATTCAACCTTTATCCTCTTCCTCTCCCAACCATTTATACTAGGGATGATTGTGGCCCCTTTGTACATTTGTTTTATCCAGTTCACAAAAACCTCTGGAATCCCAAATGCCCTGAGATTTTTAAACAAGAACTTGTGAGAAACTCTGTCAAAAGCTTTCTCTTGGTCAATACTTAAGATGAAGCCCTGTGTTTGCCCTGTCTGCCCTCTAAAGAGTAATTCCCTCAGGACCATAAGATTGTCCTGTTGTTTCCTGCCTGGTATTGAACAATACTGAAAAGGACAAATTAGTTTTGGAGCTGCTTTCAATAATCTGATCTGCAGGATTTTACTTAAGATTTTCAAATCTGTATTTAACAAACTTAATGGATGCCAGTTACCCATTATCTGTCTCAGACCTTTCTTGTGGAGCAGTACAAGAGCTGTTTCCTGCATAGAAGGGGCGTAATTTGATGATGCTAAAACATAATTAAACAGAATCACCAAAGCAGGGGTTAATTCTATACTAAAGGTTTTGTACAATCCTGACCCTAATCCATCCATACCTGGAGCAGAATGTGGAGCTAGCTGTGAAATAGCTGCTGTCACTTCCTTTACAGATACATCTTTAATCAAAGCTTGGACCTCTATTTCAGATATCTGTGTTAACCCCAATGATTTTAATAAATTAGAGGGATCATAATCCAGAGTGGTGGTACCAAATAGACCTGCCACATATTCTTCTACCACATTCAAAATCTCCTGTGGAGAATTTACTAACTGTCCTGTTGGTGTGCTTAGTTCTGCAATAAATCTGTTTTCAACCTCTTATTACACTCTTTGAAAGGGTTTAATGATTTTTGCCTTACCTGACTCCCAAATCTCAATTCCTGGTTTAGGGACTTGGCCCTATTATATTGGATGTCAGACATTTTTTCCTTAGTGTTTTTTAATGATTGCACTATAATCCTGTCTAGACAATTCAGCCTGGGAAATAAGATGCTGTAAATATTGTCTTAATGGCAGGTATTGCATATATTCCTTATTGGCTATATACATAGCTCTATTTTGAAAAAGTTTCTGCCAGTTCATTTCAGAGTCCTCCCACCGTTCTGTAATGTTCTCATATATTTCCGCTACTGACAGCCTGGCTAACCAGTCCTGATTCCACATCCTTTTCATTTTTGGATCCTTTAAAAGTGTTTCATTTAAACGCCATTTATTTTTCTTATATCGTGGGGTTCCCTCCCATGATACCTGAATCTGAACTGCCATATGGTCTGAAAATTCATTAGGGATTGTGGAAGCAGAAAGAATGTTTAACACTTGAGATGCAAAGGTAAAATCTATCCGAGTCCTTAAGGTACCCCTTAAATATGTAAACCCCCCATTTAGATGTTTCCTTCTATAGGTATCCACCAAACCAGCTGTTCTAACTATCTGTAGTAATGCTGTAGTGTCATAAAACAACTTTGAGGTTCGAAGGCCTCTATCAGTTGTAGAGAGTTCACAGTTAAAATATCCTGACCAGATTACAAGTCTAGATGTATGTAGATAAGGCTGAATCTCTTTAAACAAGGCTGCTCTCTGTGCTTTAGTTTGGGGAGTGTACACTGTTATTATACGTAACCTTTCTGACATGTAGGAGATATCTAACATCAAAGCCCCTCCTGGATGTATGTCAACTAATCTGGATACTTTTAGGAGGGGGTTAGCTAGTAAAATGCCTACCCCATCACAGGGTTCAGTCCCAGAGGACCAGAAGGAGGTCCCTGCCAACCAGGCTCTGGATGCAGATTGTAATTCAGCATGGGTTTTAAGACGAGTGTCCTGAATACAAATGATGTCACTGTGTAAACTGTCCAGAGTAAGCAGGGCTCCAGCCCCCTTTCTATCATTTTTAATACTATTGATGTTTAGAGTAATGATTTTTAATGACCCCATAATATATAAAAAAAAAGGTAAAATGTCAGTATACTTGCTTCATGGCGTTTTGGATGACCTTCACTGTTTTGTTCGTTTTGCTATTGAATCTCCCCCTCCTCCTTCAGAATCTGTAATGGATGTTACTGAAGAACCGTCTGTACCCTCCCCTTCAGACTCACCATCGGTTCCCTCTGAATTTAATAAAGCATATTTGTTTACAGTCTGTACTGAGGCAGTTTCCTTCATATTAACTTTCATGTTCCCCTGTGACACAGCTTTCCCTTGTCTATTTCTTTTTTTATGAGATACTATTCTAAAAGGTGGATCCTTCTCTCCTGGGGATGGGGGTGGGGGCATGTTCGGCTCTGTTTCACCTGTCTCCCCATTCATACCCTTGGCTTCTTTACCCGTTTCCATTCCCATTACTTCCTCTATGGCCTGTATTCCCTCCAAATCCTGCCCTGGAGGATCCCTTGGTGCAGGAGGGTCTGTAGGAACATTCTGTTCTAGGGAGCTTGAATGCCCTGGTGATGTAGCCACATAATGCTTGCAGAGGCTGCCTTTTTGGCATATTGTTGCTGGGCCATGTTGATTAGTCCCTCATGTGAAGGACAATCCTCCCTATTATGGGATGCCCAGGGACACCTACCATATGCATGACCTGTCCTCTTGCAAAGGTTGCAACAAAACAAGTTTAGACAATTAGCAGAACTGTGTCCAAATTCTAAACAGTGGTTACATCTCATGGAGTCGCAGGCAGAACTTAAATGGGCCCTTGACCCACACTTGAAACATGACCTGGGTTGGCCTCTATAGAATACTGATCCCCTGTCTTTCCCTAAAAAAAAGGAACTGGGGAGATGAGCAGGGCCTGTATTTGTGGAAATTAGCTTAACTCTCACCCTCCAACTCCTGTCTCATATTTGCTCACTGTCCAAATTTGGGGTAGGTTTATTTAAGATTTCACACCTTTGTTTCAGCCAAAAGATGATGTCCTCAATGTTTACCCCTTCATTTCTAAAAAACCAAAATTGTAATTAATTTGACTAGGGGTTTTGTTAAAGGGACCACCAAAAAAGGAATCCATAAAGGAGTATTTTTTAACGCCTGGTACTGGGCCCAGAAGCGGTCTAGACTTGACACATTTTTAAAGCTAATGTCATAGTTCCTGTTTCCCAACCCTATTAGGGTGAAAATCTCAGATGAAAAAAATTTCATAGAATTCAAGTTGCTTTGCTATATGTACCCTATCCAGGGGGTTCTCTAAGCCTCCCTTGTACACTAGCCTAACAGCATTCTGTCTGGGAGCAGGATCCCCTTTGTTTAAAAACAAATTAGATAATTTAAATATAGACTTTAATGTTGGCCTGTCTTCAGACCCATGTATGACCTCCTCACTGGGTCCCATCCGTAATGGAATATCTGCCCCATTCACACTCACACCTTCAGAAATATATCTGTTTGCCATAGATTCCCCTTCATTTATATTACCCCCAACACATACATCAATATTACTGGTACCAGATACCATAGAAAAAGTGTTACCCCGGGGTTTGTTGGAGCTCATGTCTTGTTCATTGATGGTGGCCACTTTTGCAGGTACACGCTCTATCATCTCTCGATATGAAGGGTCCTCAGAATCAGGAACACAGGCTCCCTGCTGTCCCTGTTTCCAACCGGCATTCTCTAATACTTGTGCAGTTGAATGCTGTACTGAACCTTCATCGCAAAAGTCAGGAGCTCTGGAGCCCCAGTCTCTCTTTTTCTCCTTCTGCCTGTCCCTGAAGGAGTAAGTTTTCTCCGTTGTTTCAGTTCGTAGTGAGTCCTGTAAACGCAACTGTTTTCCAACTCCAAGTCTCATTTTGATGTTTTTAGTGAGACAAACACTTTCTGTTTCCTTTTCCTTCGTCTTTCGGCACACGGGTTCTACGCCATTTAAACTGCCAGCTGTTTGTTTAGCATTCCTTTGAACCACCTAGTTTTTGACAGAAGCAGTGGCCCTGTCTTTTTGGCCTGACTGTGAGTCAGAAGCTGGATAACTAATCTCTGGGTTATTCACTACAGAGGATTAATCAGGTACTTGTGCCAGAGTTTCAAGCTCTTTCTCTAGCTCTGCAGCTCTTAGTATGATCTTTTCTTTTTCTAACTGAAGCATTTTAACTTTTTCTTTCAATTCAATATCCAGTACCTGCACATTCTCTGTTGTTTGACCATCTTTATTTTGCATCAGCTCTCCATTGCTTTTCTCCACTATTTCCCCCACACAGGTAGGATCAGGTGCACCATCCTCCTCGCTGAATTCTATAGTCAGGTCTTCCAAATCCATAAATGTTTCTGCAGAGTTTCTGTCTTTTTCAGCCTCTGTAGGAAGAGAGACAGGAGAGGAGGCCATCTCCCCTGCCACATCAGCACTTCCTCCTCTTCCTGTGTCCGACTCCAAAATGAGTCCTCCATCACACCTACAGGAAGTGACAGCACCCCTGCAGGCAGAGTAGGGGTGATTTTATTATAATAAGAAAAGCATAATACAATTGATACAAAATATGAAAAACAGAGATAATTATACAAATACTATGTCATATCATTCAGTATATACATTTCTCAATGAAAGCTGTCATATATACACATTCTGCAATTGTTTCCTATTTATATTTTATAATGTGTGAAAACCCCTTCCACCATGTTTTAACTTTTTCCACAGTATATATTTGTGACTCACGTAAATATACTTTTTGTAATTCATTAGTTACATAAAGAAAAAATGCTTCCACTGTAGTTGTATTTTGATACAATACCCATTGACATCTAATTAACCATAGACAAAATCTTAAACAAGCAAGTAATAGCCACACATACTTTTATCATATTTTTTTAAGTTTCCAGAGAGTTCACCAATTATTAAGAACTGATAAGTAGGTTTCAGTAACCAAGGAAATGACCATTTTTTTGCTAAGTAAGGCCATAATGGAACTGAATTTGAGCAATCTAAAAAAATGTTCCATGGTTTCTTCTTTATTAATACATTTTAAATATGGGCAATTCCTTTCCTCCTTTGCTTTGTACTTTGTCGTCCCCCTAATATTTAACCGACCGTACATAATTAACCATTGAGTCTCCCACATATAAGGGGGCAGCCTAGGATTATTCAGTTGATCTAGTACTGCCTGATTCGAGGCTGATGGGCAATTCTTGAAAACTTGACTCGTTGGATAGATAGAAGCTAGTATCTCTTTATATAATTTCTTAGCTAAACCTTCACGTATTTGGGTTTTTGTTAATTTCCATTTATACAGTTTTTGAGCAGCTGGCCTAAAAAACAATGGAAGGGGAAGATGGGAGCTTAATTTTGGAGCATACTGTGTCCAAGTTCTTAAGTATTGGCCAATTGCTGACCTAAACCACTGATCCTTACTTCTATTTGTAATACCTATAGTAGTTTTCAACGAGTGTGTAAAAAACAGTGAGAAACAAAAAAACACTGGGTCAATCATACCCACACCTCCGTTATTTTTGTCCAGATATGTATAATATCTTTTAATTGGATTGACTCTATTCCCCCATAATAATTGAAATCAGAGACTATATAGTTTAGTTTCTAGATGGGAAGGTAAGGGATAAATCACCGCTATATATTGAAGACATGGTAAAATAAATTGTTTCAAAATTTGTACTCTTAATTTTACTGAATCAAAACCGCTTCCATCTATTTATTTTCTGTTCCACTATGTCCAACACTTTTATCCAATTTTCAGTAGGAAGATTTTGTGGTCCATAGATTACTCCCAAAACAGTAATTGGGTCCTTCATTATTTTAATAGCTTTATAGAGTACTGGCATCTGAAAACTGCACCCCATCAATAAGCCTTTTGATTTAGCATAGTTGAGTTTAGCATTAGAGAACCTAGCGTAAAGTTGAAACTCCTGAAAAAAATATCTATTTGTGCTAAATTCTTAAAAAATAAACACACATCATCTGCATATGCTTGTATTGTTAACACACTTGTCGTACCTGGGATTTTAAATCCCTCCCATTTTGTCCTTATACTGACTGCTCTAATCAAAGGCTCTAATGTAAAGTTATACATTAAAGGACTCAACGGGCATCCTTGTTGAACCCCTGTAGTGATCGCTAATTGTTGTCCAACTATCCCTTTGATCATTGAGGATACTTTAGCTGTTGCGTACAATGCTTTTATTATATTGAGAATTTGTACTGGAATACCAAAAAACCTTAAAGTTTGAAAAAGAAATACATGGTTTACCCTATCAAAGGCTTTTTCGAAATCCAATGAAATCAAGCCACCTCTAGTACCCATATCAGACAGGTGTTCAATCACATCTCTTATTGTAGTCAATATAGACTGAATCTTCCTATTAGCAATTCCGCAGTGCTGAAGTGGTGAAATTACTATGGTCGCCATTTGTTTTAATCTATTATTGAGCAGTGATGCTAAAATTTTGTAGTCAGAATTTAACAAAGTAATCGGTCTCCAGTTCTGTATATTTCCTTTCTCCCCTGATTTAAAAAGATAGATTTGTATACCTTGAGAAAAATGACACGGGATAGGTTTTCTGGCTAAAAAGGTATTAAATAGTAATAATAATCCAGCAATTATTTCTGTTTGAAAAGTTTTATAAAATGGGTTGGATAAACCATCTATTCCTGGAGAAGTATTATCTTTCAGTTTACCTATGACAGCCTCAATTTCCTGAGATGAAAAAAGTTTTATCATATCAGCAATCATACCTTCATTTAACCTTGGGGGAGGAAAAAAACTTAGATAATCATTAATTTCCTGATTAGAAGGAGACTCTTTAGGCTGGAGGTTCTGAAAATGATTATTAATACAGAGGCTAATTGCCTTCACATCTTTTACTCTACCTGAAACAGTTTCCAAAAACTCTAGAGTAGTGGAATCTTTAATTTTTTTACATAAAGAATAAGGGTCTCCAATAACAGATTTCCCCATGTGGTTATTTAGAAGGGCTTGCAAAGATTTGGCCCTATCATATTGCAATCGTCTCATTTCTAACTTAATATTATGAATCTGAGAGGATAAATCCTGTTTTGAAACATTTGTGATCGAATACAAATATTGCAAATGAGCTCTGAGTTCTAAATAAGAGCCAAACTGTGATTTCCTCTTGTGGATCCCATAACTTTTGAACCATTGAATACAATCTGCCTTCGTTTCCGCCCACCAGACTCCAAGATCTGAATATAGAAAACTTACTGAAAGTCTAGCTGCCAGAATTAGTTTGAGTTTTTAACCATCTGATCCTGTAGACTAGCGGTATTTAATTTCCATCTGTTCGTCCTAGAACTCTGAAAGTTCGTATCTACTACCTCTACCTGTAAGAGCAGATGGTCTGAAAATTCTACGGGTACTGTTAAAAAAATTTTGAACTAAAAGAGTTTTGGAGACCAGCAAATAATCAATAGTGGAACCTTTTGTCCCCTTGTAAAAAGTATATCCAGAATTTTCCTCCTTATTTTGATTGCAATTAACCAGATCTGCAACTGCCACCATTGTTTTCAAACAATTAGAGTCACAATAATTTTTTTTCTTAGTCATCCCTTTAATAAGCAAGGTACAATTAAAATCTCCTCCCCAAAGAATAGGTAAAGTTGTGACCAAATATGGTTGGATCTCTTTCATACATGCAATTCTAGATGCTTTTGTTTGAGGGTTATAAAGAGTAATCAACCTATATGTAGTGTCCAACCATGCACCATCTAGTATCATTACTCTCCCTGGAATTAAATCAATCAGTTTATATAAAGAAAACTGATAACCGTTAAAAAGAATCCCAATTCCATCCGCCTTTTCCCTTCCAAACGACCAATACGACGGTCCCCATGAACAATCATTTCTAAAAGAGTGAATTTGTTCTTTAGAGAACATCCAAGTCTCCTGTAAAAAACAAATAGAAATATTCCTATCATGAAGTAAATGAAAAAGTGCTTTATGTTTAACAGTATGCAGTAAACTATGTGTGTTCAGAGAAGCCCAAAGGAATCCCATTATCCAGACTAAATTAGTGAAAACGAGCTTTATTTTTTTCTGTTTCTTTTTTTTTTCTTTATAATCACCTAAAGGCTCACCTGGAGTGCCTTGTACTGATTTTGTGAGTCCGAGTCTCCAAGGTCCATTTCAGAATCTCCCCATGCAGGAAAAAGGGCTGCATACGTATTATGTGTTTCTACCTCTACTTTCGCTGGGGGTGGAATCAGTTTAAAGTTCCTACTGGACCTACTAGGAGGCAAGGACAGTTGCTGAACTAAATCCACACCTAGTTTGTCATCTGGTTCTTTATAACAAACTGGTTGTAATAATCCTACCTGCTGAACTGTTTGTTCCTTTTTAATAGATGCCATATGCCTCTCTGATGGGGGGGGGGGAAACAGATAGAGGTACTATTGTTACTGGTACTATTGGTACCGAGGGTTTATCCACCTGCTTTGGAAGGGAAGGGGGGGTGCTAAATCCTGCACTTCAGATGCTACTTTCTTCACTGCCTCCTGGGCCTGTTGCAATATTAAATTAATACTTCCACAAGAGGCCTTGTTCTTAACTGCCTTACATACAATCTCTAAAGGCATGCCCATATTCTTCACACAAATCACATTTTGTGTGGTTAGCACATTACATTATTATGTGTCCAATTTCCCCACAATTATCGCACCTTGGGCGATCACAGGTGCTAGATAAGTGAGTTTTCGAGCCACATTTGTAACATGCTCGGGGTTGGCCACTGTAAAAACACACTCCTCTATCCCTGCCCAACAAGAAGGAGTTTGGGATATGCTCTATCCCTTTATCGGGTTGTCTTAGTTTTACTTTAAATTTCCATCCCCCCATCCAAAACTGTTCTGAATCTAAAATTGGCTCCGGGTTCCCTTGAAGCTCACATTTTAGGGATAACCAGTGCGTAATATCCTCAACATGGACTCCTTCATTCCTAAACATGACAGTAATATGTTTAATTAAAGGTGTAGAGAGTGGAATAACTAAAAATGGAGTCCACATTGGGGAAAACTTTACTTGGTTATATCTTTCCCAAAATAGTTCTAATAAATACGCAGAATGAAAACTAACGTCATAATTGTCTTCACCCGAAATGTTGATGAAGGCAAAGACATCCCTAGGAGAAAACCCAAGAGAATCTTTAATTAACAATCTACCCACATGGTACCTGTCTGGCCTATCTGGTAAACCTCCTTTATATCTGATACGTACTGCATTACGGCGAGGTGCAGCCTCTCTTTTTGCAGTAGTAAACAGTGAAGACATGAGCAGCTTTTCAGTTGTCTGTACATTAACAGAATCAAGCAAAACAGATTTTCCATCAGCCTCCTTCATTTCCACTTTAGTACGTAGTTCATCACAAAGACTGGGCTGCAAGGACCCAAGTGCAACACCCCCTTCTATTGCTACCCCCTCCCACAGTCCCTGAGGTTTCCAGTCAGGAGAACCCCTAGTTAAGTCCAATACTGGGTCTCATACTTGGTTTGGAGTTCAGGCCCCTTTTTCAGTCTTCTCCCAGCCAGCAGCCAGTAAGGCTCCCCGCATTGAGCAGGTGTTATCATGGGCTTGAGGGACCATTAACTGCTGAGTTGTGACCTCCGGTACTGTTAAATTTGTCACCGTCTTATCCTAACAATGTTTTGTAGTGCCCTGCTGAATCCCAGTATCCATCTGCCACAAATTCCGTGATTTGAAACTAAATTTAGTAACACCCTCCTGATTATGAGTGTCCGCTTGGTAGCATACTCACCCTTTGAAGTTAGTACACATATTGTCCCCCTCCAAAGGTTTGAATACAAACCCCAATTCTTTACTCAAATGCACCGGTTTCCTGTTGGGAGACACCTGAGTAATTCTCACCGGTGACCGCACTATGTTTTCTGACTCTATGAAAGTGATAGCTGTTACCTTCTCCAATACCGGTAGCGACCTTTGTAAGCCTTCCATCGCTATGTTTGCATCAGACCCAAGTTCGCTTTCAGTTCTATCCAGCAGCATGACTTGTGCGGCTTTTTTTCCCATAGACAATCCTTTCGTGGGCACTTCTACGTTCTGACACACATTCTGGGTGTCTCGCGATGCCAGACCATCTGTTTCGGTTCTAACCCTTGCCATTTCATCTGCATCGAGAGCTTCAGGAACCTCCGCTAAAACAGCTTGTAAGGTAATCCCGTCTGAAATTGTCTTAGTGTCGTTCATAGATATTGACCCAAAACCTTCTGTAGTTGTCCTTGCCTCATGGAAAATCTCTTCCGCTTCTACATCTGAGAATGAAATTAACTGTGATTCAGCTATAAAGATGCGTTCCAACTCCTCCTCTGCCACCTCCACAACCTTCTCCTCTGAGCTCACTGCTGTAGTGGCCATCCTGCCACAAGCCAGCCATCCCCCCTATTGGCCAACAGTAGGGGAATTTCCCCGGTGTCCTGGCCAAATTTCCATCATTCACTAAAAATACCACCAACAGCTTAATCTGGTTCAAGGTCAGTTGGCATTCATCTGTATCCCCCCCCCCCGCCCCCCGGGTCGTGCCTGAAAATAGGCAGGATTTGTCTAGTGCACTTACCTGGTCAACAAAAACTAAATAAAAATAAATAAAATAGTAGCTTGTGATGCAGTCAGGACAGCTGAGAGATGAAAGAGGTAGAACTAGAGAGGTAACATGGAGAGTAAGAGTGAGTAAAAGAGTGAAGGTATAGAACTGAGGGTTCTCATATAAAATTTGTAAGCTAGAGTCTCTTTGGAGTAAGATTCACCCCATAGTACAGCTGGTGTCTTTATTTATATATCCAGTCATAGAGACTATAGCTGCCAATTAACATGTACAGCCAAAATTTCTCCTTGTATTTGGTAAAATGTAAGGTAAGGAATGTAAAAATATAAAAGGAAAGATAAGTATCATCTGAGGTTACTGGAGTTAGTCTGTGATGGAATTTGAAAATGATAAGAAGTACAGTCCACCACCCTATGGCACAAAATCAGAGTAGTGGGTCAGATGATGCACTACCCAATTCTGCCACTGGAGTTTGAAACAAGAGAGTTTATCCTGGAACCTATATGTCATTCTCTCCATGTTGTATATGTTTAACATTATATTTCTCCAAGCTCCATAAGTAGGAAGTTTGGTGTGCAAAAGCCGGGTGACAATTTTTTTGGCAGCAATGGTCGATACGAGTGTGACACTTGGACAGCTGGTTCTGATCACTGTATCATTTTTTGTAATATAAAAATGTGTTATGGATGGTCTTTCATGAGAACTGCTGAAACAGCATGTGAGTATCTCACACACACACACACACACACACACACACACACACACAGACACACACACAGGTTTTAGATACAAGGTGTTACCTGGAAGGCCAGAAGCTAATTACAGGCTAGAAGATACCTAACTGCCAAGATAGATCATAAACATTTTTAACACTTAGAGGAAGAAGAGCAGGTTGTGACGTTTTAGTGTGAAGTCATAAAAAATGCGTTGATGTCTATGTGAGAGGGGATACTGCTCATAGATGAAAGGAAATTTACAGACTTGATTGGGGAAGTCACATGGGGAAAGGATGTAACCTTAATTAAGTTACCTTCTAAAATGATAAAATATCCTGGGTGTATGATTTTTCTTAAGCAGAGGAGGAGCTAAGTGACCTCATGCAAAGAGGTGGGCAAAGCCAACTTTTAAACAGAATTCTGTTTTCCTTCAGAGTCTTTTATCTACACTTTGACAAAGAAACATAGTTGAGCACTTTAAGCAGGTATTTAGAGAGAGAGACACAATCTAAGTACTGTAGTAGGAATTGCACTGTTAAAACCTTGTTCTTTTAAAGATCTGTATGTTTTGTAATATATGGTTCTGTATTTTATGTTTTACATATTTTTTATCTATTTTAGTAAAACTCTAGTTTTAGAGCCTACTTGGTCTGTCTTTGATTTCTTTTCTTTTACAAGAGGAGTATATATGGTTAAAGCAGACACTGTACATAAGCTTGAATGGTGATACCAAACTGGAAAAAGGTAAGTGTTTTAAATCTGAGGTCTTTTATTACAGTTTAAGGGTTAATTTCTATACACCTGGTTAGGTACCTGTAGGCAAAGATATCTGGCCCCCGAAGACAGAATTATCTGAGCCTGTGCATTGGGTATGCTAGCAAGAGGTTCACAGTTTGAATCCAAGACTTGAGAACAAAGGTTAATTCGAACCCACAAAACAGACAGGAGGGTTACCCTGTTTCTGTTAACTGTTCACAAGACTGCGCTCGGAGGTTGGCACTTTGGGAGTAGAGGGCTGACCTGCTGAGTGGGTTTGAGACAGATTGGTTGGCAGTGGTGGTATAATTTTGGTATTACAAGCTTTTATTGCTCTGTGTCAGCTTGAGACCGTTAGCTCACTTGCAAAGAAAGAAAAATGCAGTGATTTATTTTAAAAGGAGACAGAACTATATCACTTGGCGTACAGTCAAGTTCTTACCCGTTTTATTTTTTTTTCCTAAAGTGCAAGGCAGAGTAGCAGTAGTTAGAGAAGATGACTTCCAACTACAGCAGGCACACTGTAGACTACTTAAGGCAGTTGTGCGGGGACAGAGGAGTCCCGTTCAAGGTGAACGCCAGCAAGCAGAACCTCATAGATGCCCTGATGGTAGCAGATACTCAGAGCAGTGAGTCATGGACCATGACTGAAAAGGACCAGACCTTGAGTGTGGCAGGGCTAGTGGCCAATGCAGTGTCCAGATCTGATGAGGAGGAGGACAACAGGGCCACTGTCAGCGAAGGGCCACAGCAGCAGGGGAAGGTCACCAGTATCCTGGATCCAGAAGTACTCAGGCTGCAAACTGAGTTGTGCAGAATGGAGCTGGAGTTCCAGAGGGAGAGGGACCATGAACAACTGGATGCAGATCGTGAGGAGAGTGAGCGCCAGAGGCAACATGAACTGGAGAAGCTATGACTCCAACCACCAGCATCTGAGCAGGTAAGTGGCTTGGGTTTAACTGGGACTACAGGACTGGGTTACAAATTGAATTCCAAATTAATATCTGAATTTAGAGAGGGGGAGGATATGGATGCCTTTTTAAATTCTTTTGAAAAAGTTTGTATTCAGGCTAAAATCCCTTGAGAGTTCTGGAGCTTCCAGCTATCTCGCTACTTACCAGAAAAGCTCAGGATGCATTGGCTCAAATGGACAATGAGGACAGTAATGATTACAGCAAACTAAAAGCTGCGCTGTTAAAAAAGTTTGAATTAACTGCTGAATCATACAGAGCTAAATTATGTAAGCTCAGGCGAAGCCCTGATATTAGCTATGAGGAGCTAGCCACAAAACCACATCAGTTTTTAAAATGTTGGTGGGAAGGAACTGAGGCAAACTCTGTTGATAAAATTGAAAATGTGATTTTATTAGAACAGTTTTATTGGGCATGCCCAGCAGAGTTAAAAACCTGGCTAGAGGACCGAGATCCCAAAACAGTACAAGAGGCTGCTGAATTCTCGGACCACTATGCCAAGAGCAGACCTGCTCTGAGAGCAAATGGGGTGGGCATGACAGCACAGAAAGGGAAATGCGCACCTTCAGGGCAGGTAAAACCCTCACTGCCTCCACCAAAATCAGTTATCCCCAGGTTTCAGAGAAAAGATTTCTCTGAGAGAAGAAATGAATGTTGGTTGTGTAAAGAAACTGGGCATATTGCCAGACAGTGTCCCAAAAAGGCGAGCAATACACAACAGGGTGCTAGAAAGGAAGTGAGCTGTTTGTGTGTCCCTGGAAGCATGCCAGTGAACATGGGGGAACACATGCACCCAGTCATGGTGAATGGTGTACAGACGCAGGGGTTAAGGGACACAGAGGCATCCCTGACCTTGGTAAAGGGGGATCTGGTACAGCCTGGTCAGCTTATATCCAATAAATACATCATTGTACAGGACTTTGCGGGTGGGGAGAAAACATTGCCCCTTGCTAGTGTTCTCTTAGACTGGGGTGAAACGGGGGAACTGTGCAACAGGTGACAGTAGCCAAAACATTAGCAGTGGATGTGATCCTGGGCAACAATCTCAAACAGGGGATGGTATGTGCAGTTACCCATAGCCAAGCAGCAAGGGAAAATTGTAGTTCCCTGAACCCTACAGAAGCCATTGTGGAAACTACTGAGAGGCTGGTTCCCCAGCCTGTGTCTCCAGATAGGGAGACTAATGAAAAGGGGGTAGAAAATTCCCCAGCAGCAAGTAACCACACAGCTACAATGGTTTACTCCGAAGAGGGAAGGGTGATCCATTGTCAGCGGGTTGAGATTGACAGTGATCCTGAGTGTCCTGATGCTAGTGCTAGGGACCCTAGTTTAGCGACTGAAGGGGACCTGTCCCATGCCTTGGGAATGTGTGAGGGGGTTTGCAGCTGCTCAGAGAAGTGACCCTAGTTTAGAGAAGCTGAGGGCTTGGGCAGACTCAGACGGTGCACAGGGAGCTGACGGCAGACATAAAGTTTATTGGGAAAATGGACTTATGTATACTCAGGCAGTACAGACAGAGGGAGGGGTGCTAGGCAGGCAGCTTGTCATTCCACAGGGGTATCGTGAGCAGTTGCTCAAGATTGCACGATATACCCTTGTCTGGTCATCTGGAAATCGCATGCACAATGCAGCGGTTGGCCCAGAATTTCTACTGGCCTAACTTCACCCAGCAGGTGAAGAAGTATTGCCGTTCTTGTCACCAGTGGCAAGAAATAGGGAAGGCCGGCAAGAAAACCCAAGCTGCCCTGATTCCATTGCCCATAGTGGAGGAGCCATTCCAGAGGGTGGGAATGGATATTGTGGGGCCTTTGAATATCCCCAACTCCTCAGGGAAGAGATTCATCCTGATTGTGGTGGATTATGCCATCCGGCACCCAGAGGCAGTCTCCCTATTCTCACTGAGGACAGACAAAGTGGCAGATGCCTTACTTGGGATTTTCTCCCGTATTGGGTTTCTGCAGGAGGTAATCACCGATCGAGGGGGCTCCTTCATGTTGGACCTGATGAAATGTTTATGGTAGAAGTGTGGGGTGGTGCAGAGATGCACGACACCATATCACCCACAAACCAATGGCTTGTGGAAAGATTCAATGGTACCCTAAAGTCAATGCTCTGGGTGTTTGTTGAACAGCATGGGAGGGACTGGGAGAAATACCTTCCCCACCTGTTGTTTGCATACAGGGAGGTGCCCCAAGAATTGACAGGATTTTCCTCCTTTGAACTCTTACATAGACGCCGGGTACTTGGGCCCCTAGACTTGATCCGGGAGGACTGGGAAGGCAAGCAGGCCACCCAGGGAACTCCCATTGTGGATTACGTCCTTAGATTTAGGGAAAGGCTAAAGGAGCTTATGGGGACAGCCCAGAGCAACTTAGCAGCTGCCCAACAGAAACAAAAAGTGTGGTACGACTGCAGAACCAGAGCTTGCTCATACATGGTGGGTCAGGAAGTCATGGTCCTTATTCTGGTCCAGAAAGACAAGCTGCAGCTGAATGGGTAGGACCGTACGAAGTGGTTAGGAAGGTAAATGACATGAACTACATTGTAGAGTTACCTGACAGAAGACAGACAGAAAGGATATACCATGTTAACATGATGAAGCCATATGCAAATAGGGCTGACATGGTGTTTGCAGTGTGTAGTCCTGGGGAAGGAACAGATGAAGGAGACCCCCTTCTGGATTTGCTGGAAGAAAGTAAGTGGGAGTCCTCTGTGGAGGCAGTAAAATTGTCTCCCCCACTGGCCCTAGACCAGATCCAGAATGTAAGGGAGGTTTTAGCAGACTTTGCCCCATTGTTTAGCACCAAAACTGGACTAACCCCCTTAGCGACACACGATGTGGAGACAGGGACACAGACACCCATATGGCAGACAGCATATTGGGTGTCAGAGGCTGTCCAAAAGGACATTAGGAGGGAAGTGGAGGAGATGTTGGATTTAGGGGTAATTCAGAGGTCCCACAGCCCCTGGGCCCCACCCATAGTCCTTGTGCCTGAGCCAGATGGCTCTACTCATTTCTGTGTGGACTATCGTGGACTGAATGCAGTCATGAAGTCAGATGCCCACCCGATGCCCCGGACGGACAAACTACTGGACAAGTTGGGAGGGGCGACCTACCTTACGACCATTGACCTGACAAATGGGTATTGGCAGGTAGAGTTGACAGACAGAGCTAGGGAGAAGTCAGCCTTCATCACTCAGATAGGCTTATTTGAGTTTGAAGTAATGCCTTTCCGAATGAAGAATGCCCCGGCCACTTTCCAAAGGTTGGTGAACCAGGTGTTAAATGGTGCTGAGGAGTATGCCATGGTGTACCTGGATGACATTGCCATCTTTAGTACCAGGTGGCAGGAACAAGTGTCCCACTTAGGGAAGTGCTGGGCAGGATACAGAGAGCCAGGCTCACTGTCAAAGCCGGGAAGTGCCAGGTGGCCATGGGAGAAGTGGCATACCTCGGGCATGTGGTAGGCTGGGGACAGCTCCATCCTAACCAAATAAAAATAGAGGTAATCCAGGCATGGCCCAGATCAGAAATGCAGAAGCAGGTCAGGAGTTTTCTAGGGACAGCAGGGTACTACAGAAAATTTTTACCCAATTACAGTGCCCTGGCTGCTCCCCTATCTGACTTGACAAAGAAAATGATGTCAAAGAAAATTACCTGGGACCCAGCCTGTGAGGAAGCCTTTTCCAAACTAAAGGAGGCACTGTGCAGTGCTCCTGTTTTGACAAGCCCTGACTATAGCAGACCCTTTATAGTTCAGACTGACACCTCAGACGTGGGTATTGGGGCAGTACTGAGTCAGACATCCAGTCAAGGTAGGGATCACCCAGTAGCATACCTGAGTAGGAAGTTACTTCCCAGGGAGCAAGCATAATCCACTGTGGAAAAAGAATGTCTTGCCATAGCGTGGGCTCTAAAGAAGTTGGAGCCATACTTGTATGGGCAGCATTTTGTGGTACAGACAGACCATAACCCCTGGGTTGGCTGATGCAGATGGGAAAGAACAATAGTAGATTGCTAAGATGGAGTCTTACTTTACAAGGGTATGATATGACAATCGTACATAGGGTTGGAGCCAGAAATCAGAACTCAGATGGGCTGTCTAGGGTCTATGACGAGTGAACTGATTTGGGAAGCTCATCCCATGCAGGGGATAGAGCCCCCAAATTCAGTCTAGGTGGGGAGGAATTGTGATACTTGGACAGCTGGTTCTGATCACTGTATCATTTTTTGTAATATAAAAATGTGTTATGGACTGTCTCTCATGAGAACTGCTGAAATAACATGTGAGTATGACACACACACACACACACACACACACACACACACGTTTTAGATACAAGGTGTTACCTGAAAGGCCAGAATCTAATTACAGGCTAGAAGATACCTAACTGCCAAGATGGATCATAAACTTTTATAATACTTAGAGGAAGAAGAGCAGGTTGTGACATTTTTAGTGCAGTCATAAAAATGCTTTGATGTCTGTGTGAGAGGGGATACTGCTCATAGATGAAAGGAAATTTACAGACTTGATTGGGGAAGTCACATGGGGAAAGGAGTTTCTGCTGATGTAACCTTAATTAAGTTACCTTCTAAAATGATAAAATATCCTGGGTGTATGATTTTTCATAAACAGAGGAGGAACTAAGTGACCTCATGCAAAGAGGTGGGCAAAGCCAGCTTTTAAACAGAATTCTGTTTTCCTTCAGAGTCTTTTATCTACACTCTGACAAAGAAACATCTTTGAGCACTTTAAGCAGGTATTTAGAGAGAGAGACAAAATCTAAGTACTGTAGTAGGAATTGCACTTTTAAAACCTTGTTCTTTTGAAAGATCTGTATGTTTTCTGATATATGGTTCTGTATTTCATGTTTTGCATATTTTTATCTATTTTAGTAAAACTCCGTTTTTAGAGACTACTTGGTCTGTCTTTGATTTCTTTTCTTTTACAAGTGGAGTATATATGGTTAAAGCAGACACTGTACATAAGCTTGAATGGTGATACCAAACTGGAAAAAGGTCAGCGTTTTAAATCTAAGGTCTTTTATTACAGTTTAAGGGTTAATTTCTGTACACCTGGTTAGGTGCCCATTAGGCAAAGATATCTGGCTCTCCCAAAGACAGAATTATCTGAGCCTGTGCATTGGGTATGCTAGCAAGAGGTTCACAGTTTGAATCCCTCCAAGACTTGAGACCAAAGGTTGATTCAAACCCACAAAACAGACAAGAGGGTTACCCTGTTTCTGTTAACTGTTCACAAGACTGCACATGGAGGTTGGCACTTTGGGAGTAGAGGGCTGACCTGCTGAGTGTGTTTGTGACAATGAGTATTAGTTGCAGACTGGTACGATCCAGCCTAGTGTTATCTGGTGAAATGGCTAACAGCAGTAAGGATGGAGTGACCTTCTCAGGACAGTCAAACTCATCTTCTAATTGCATTATGATTTCCTTCCAGAAAGGTTTGAGACGTGGGCAGTCCCAAAATATATGGATTGTGGTTGCCTCAGAGTGACCACAACCCCACCAGCACTCTGCCTTAGAAAAGTTTGTGAATTTTGCTACGGTGTCCAGGGGATGAAAATATTGGGAGTGACACTTCCATGAAAAGTCCCTCCAATAGGAGGAAGATGTAAGGCAGCAGGCATGAGAAGCAAATTTAGTCCACGTATCTATAGTATGTGATGTATCAAGTTCAATTGTTGGAGAATAGATGAGGTGGTGTCCTTGGGGATCTCCTGTAATGCTTTATAGGTGCAGCCAGTGAGGTGATCTTGAGTCTGACCTTGAATATGAGAAATTACCAGTTGGGGAAGGGTAGGTAGCCGGTGCAGCAGACTTCACTGGGTTATGTGTTTGTCTCCTATATAGGATCTTAACTGTAAATAGTGGTAGTGGTCTGTCATCTGTAGGTCATAGTCAGTGTGTAGCAAACCAAATGGAATGACTCCCTGAAGATCAAGGATTTGGAATATGAAATGTAGTCCCAGCTTAGCCCATTTCTGAAGTGCTCCATCTAAATCAGTGGTGCACAACTTTTTTTAGGGGTGGGCCAGACTGAAGACTTGAGTCTAGGCCAAGGGCCAAAGACCGAGGGCCACTGTAAAATAGCCCAAGGTGACAAATGTCCACCAGGACATTATAAAATGTACACATAAAACTAATCTAAATATGCATTTATCTATTTATTTGTTTATTTATCAACATGTTACTGAAACTAAAAACAAAAAAATGAAAACTGCAAGTGGAAGTTGCTAGGTCCTCAGGGGCCACAGACAGCTGGTGTGGGGGCCATTTATGGCCCCATATAGCACATGTACCGATCTAAATAGGTGCAGTCATATGCTATAGTCTTTAGATAAAATGTGTGGTTGGGGAAAGAAGCCAGTTAAATATATTGAGTCATTGTTTTAGGGTAGTAGCTGTATATTGGTAGAATTTGTTCAATGGGATGTAAGGGGGGGGGGGGTTGTCAAATAGATGTGTATCATAATTATGGAGGTTGTTTAGCACAAATTGAATTAGTTTCCAATAAGGGTTTAGAGCTGGAGAGATCCAAATCAGAATGGTACTATACATATGTGGGTGGCTAATGCATAATTAGTAAAGTTGGGAAGATTTACCCCTCCTTGTTCTCGCCGCAGTTGTAAGACTGTTAATCAGATTCAAGGATTCTTCCCCTGCCATAAGAAGCGAAATACTAATTTATGCCAGGCTCTGAAGTAGGCCTTATCAGGCATAAGTGGTAAGGTCTGGACACATTGTAGAATTCACCTAAGTATATTTTGGCGTATAGCTTCTATGTGCTGAAAAAAGCCTAGGTAAAGCTGCAACCATTTAGAGAGCTTCTGTTATTTGCTGTGTTAAGGGTTCAAAATTTAATTATTCAAGTTGGTCTAAATTTTTGGTGAGTTTAATTCCTAGTAAAGAAAGTAAAGGCGCTGTACAACAAAATAAGTCGAATAAACAATCAAATAAAACACAGTTAAAATTTTAAAAACCTTCAGAGAAAGCCTTACAAAACAAATAAGTCTTGAGCTCGGATTTAAAACTGTAGATGGTCAGGCATTCTCTTATCTGATGAAATAGCGAATTCCACAGGGCAGCGTAAGAACAAGCGTGTGCCCCAGATGTTTTTAATCTAACCCTGGGAATCTCCAGAAATCCCTCATCCGAGGATTGGATTGATCAAGAGGGGCAGTAGGGAGTAAGAAGATCTTGTAAATACTTGAAGGTGATCTGCCACTGTACCAGCAGCCAGTGCAATTCACGCAGCACAGGCGCAATATGACTAATCCTAGACGTCCCAGTCAAAAGCCTGGCCGCCACATTCTGCACTAGCTGCATGCGACGGATATCAATCCCGGAAGCCCCTAGGTAAAGAGCATTGCAGTAATCAAGGTGGGTGGTTATGAAGGTGTGGACCAGTGTAGGAAGGTCAGCCGGAGGAACCAGGTGTTTCACCCGGGCGATATTCCTAAGATGGTAAAAGGAAGATTTGACAACGGCAGACACCTGCGATTTCAGGGTCAAACCATCATCAAAAATAACGCCCGGGTTACGCACCCTATCTGAGGTCAAGAGCTGGGCACCATCAAGCCATAGGCCTGAGGGAAGCCCAGCCCTAAGACCCGCCTCAGGGCGACCCAGGTCCACAACTAACAACTCAGTCTTATCCGGATTTAACTTCAGCCAGCTAGTGCTCATCCTATCTCTGATTTCAGCTAGACAGTTGTTAAGCACAGAGAACACATCATCCTGTCTGGGAGTAAAGGACATATACAGTTGGGTATCATCTGTATAGCAGTGAAAACCCAAAATGTATTGCCTGATGATATCATCTAATGGCAGCATATACACAGCGAACAACATGGGCGCCAATATGGAGTCCTGCGGCACCCCACCGGACAGGGAGAGGGTATCAGAAGAATAAATTCCAGTGACAACCCTCTGTGTTCTGCCCCTGAGGAAAGATTAAAACCAACGTAAGACTGTACCAGACAGTCCACAATGAGTCCGCAGGCACTCCATTAGCACATCATGGTCTACAGTGTCAAATGCTGCCAAAAGATCGAGAAGGACTAGAATAGTACGGGGCCTTTCAATCTCTCGCCATTAGGAGGTCATTTAAAACCTGGACCAGGGCAGTCTTGGTGCTATGTCTTTTCCTAAACCCAGATTGGAGAACATCATAGACATTGTGGGTTGTAAGATGGTCATCCAGCTGCAACGCAACCACCTTCTCAATAATCTTACCCACAAAGGGAAGATTAGAGACAGGCATATGGTTAGCTAGAGAGTCTGGATCCAAGGAGGGTTTTTTAAGGAGTGGTAAAATGGCCTCCTCCTTAAGGGGATCAGGAAAGACCCCCTTGCTCCAGGGAACTCCAGACAATTTCAGCAAGGATCGGGCAGATAACATCTACGCAACCTACCAATAGTGGTGTAGGACCCGGATCCAAACTGCAGCTGGTTGGTCACAAAGTCTGGACAATCCTCACAGTGTCCATGAATTCCAGCTGACTAAAGTCAAACCAGGTAGAACGGGTGCTCGTCACCTCCCGCTGATCTCCACAATTCCTTATAGAAAGAGTTGGGCTGATGCCCAACCTGATGCTGGCAATCTTATCTGCGAAGAACCGAGCAAGCTCATCACACTTCAATTGTGAAAAATCTCTTCCAGACTGAAGACAGACTGGATTGCACAGTCTGTCCACAGTCCAGAAAAACTGAGCTGGTTGATTCCGTGCAGCAGCAATCTCTCCAAACAGGAATTCTGCTTCTTACGGGTGATTACTGATTGATAGGCCTTATAATGGTCCATCAACCTAAGCCTGTCAGTATCAAGGCCAGATTTCCGCTAAGCTCTCTCTAGCCTTCGCTCTAGTCTCCTGAACTCCTTTAAGGACCCATCAAACCAAGGGGTCCTTGGGCGCAGAGTGAGTGGGCGAACACGAACAGGAGCAATTAAGTCCAGGGCATTGCCTACCACCTTATTATAGGCAAGTATGAGATCCCCCAAACTCTTGCATTCACTTAATAGACCCAATAGGTCCAGCACCACCGATAGACCCTCTGGGGTAACTCCCCTCAAAGGGCAATACTGGACCATCTCTATAGGGGCAGACCTAATTGGGGGTGCCCTGAAGCTGAACCTTATGGTGTGGTGGTCTGAGCAACTGATTGATTCCAACCCCAATTCTGTGTCCTCCAACCCTAGAAGGAACGTAAGATCCAGGGAATGACCCCCTATATGGGTAGCAGAGGTAACCACCTGTGTAAGGCCCAGCGTCATCAGAAGTTGGAGGAGATTATTTCCAAATTGTAAGGATTCATCGTCGATCCAGGCATTGAAGTCACCCAGAATTAACCAACTGGGCAACTCCAAAGTCACGTCGACAATGAAGTCTGCAAACTCCTTCAGGAATTCTCCACCATTACCGGGTGGACGGTAAATGAGGAGTATCCTGAACCCTACACCTGCTCCCAGAATACACTCAAAGGATCGATTGCTCCCCACTGGCACATCCACAAGGCTCAGCCCCATTTTTAAACATAATGGCTACACCCCCTCCCCTACGATCCAATCTCGGATTGTGTATCACCGAGAATCCGGCTGGAACAGCAGATGCCAAAGTAGGACCTGCATGCTCATCCAGCCAGGTCTTGGAGATGCATGTCAGATTGGATGTTCCAACAAGATCAGCTACAATAGCCATCTTGTTCCTAATTGATCTGGCATTACACAACACCGCCCTAGTTGGATGGGTCATCAAGAAGATCCCAGGACCTGCCCACTATTTGTGGAGCCCTTGGGTATGGTAACCCATTTCACCCCAGGGTGTCTCCTGGTCCCCACAGCCTCTATTCACTCACCCCTCTCCAGTCTTCCACCATGCCCAGGCCTCGTCCCCCTCAGCCATCTCCTCACTATCCCCAGAGCTCGACATCTCTTATAAACTTCACCTGGTAATGGGGAATAGTCGAAGGGGCGTAGATCCCTGAACATAGTGGGAGAATAATGCTTGACCATTTTAACACCCTTCCAACACATCTTAAATTAAAAGGACACTGTCAACCTGTTTTTCATCATATTATTGCTAGTTGAAACCCCACATTTTATGATTGTTTAACCGCTCTGAAATTCATTGATGTTGCTGTTTGTTTTGTCTGTAGCCTTGCTTAGCAGAACTGAAGTACATAGCAATGTATATTTATAAACAATCTTGTTTTTGTTTACAGTCATGGTCCTGTTCTTACTGCTTATGTTCTGAGCACTAGAAGCACACACAGACAGTGCAGTCACTCATAAGACGCAAGCCTCCTTATCTCCCAATGCATCATGAGGGGCTAGACTGTTTTGTGGGTGTTCCCAAGTCCAGGAAAGATGCATTTGGAGTTGATAAAGGAATGTAAACAAGCCTGTTTTGGTGTGATAACACCAGTATGTTGGGCAGTCTGTTTTAAACTTTTTTAAAGAAAGCAAGAGTCAGAATCAAACTACCAGTTTTATCAACTATCTTTACAGAATGTTGGCAATCATAAAATATGTTTTTTAAACTAGGGACACTTTCAGACCTAAGGGGGTTGACAGTGTCCCTTTAATAAATAAAACCAAAAATGTACCAACCACAGTAACACCACACTACAATTTCCACCAACATACATGCGCACTCACCTACAGCGAGGTGTCTCTCACACAACCCTACCAGAGGTCCACTCAAACATTACAGTCACTGCAATCATCTTTTTACAAACAATACAGAAATGCTAACCCCCATACATCAATGTGACCCCAACAACCAATTAAATAACAAGTTATTAAAAACACCCATTCCAATTAAATCATACAAAAGTTCCTGTTCAAATACAGTCCGCATGAATCCTTTCACATTCCCAATTATAAATTGCTTATATTCAATTTCAATTCAGTCACAGTAATCCAGCACTCCTCAATAATAATTCTGGACAGATAGCTGTAAGTGTCTAATGAAAGGCCAAGTGAACTCTTACTTCACTTAGCCAGTAGACCAAAATGTCACTCTCAGACTCTGCTCTCATCAGGAGTCTGGGAGAAAATGTTCAGTAAAAGAAAAAATTCAAACCAGCAAGCTATAAACAATATAGATGACATCCTCAAAGTGCTGTAAAATACTGCCCAGTAGTAACTCCACATCCAGGAACCTCATAAATTCAAAAGCCGGCAACACAAGGGGAAAATCACCACCTCTCCAAGTGGTCACTGCCCCTGGTCAGGTCCATAGCGGCAGCCCCTGGCTAGTATCCACTCAACAGTAGATCCCCCTGGCAGACCTAGGAGACACCGGTAACTCGCGCCCACCTTTCAGCAGACCCAAGACCGGCGTCACCCGCCCCAACACCCAGCCAATGACAGCGACCACCTCCAGTAGCTTCACCCCAGTATTTACGTTACCTCAGTCGGACCCAAGTCCAAGTCATAAGCCAAACAAACTGACACAGTTGAAGAGATGAATACAGACAGGAGTTCTTCAGGAAAGCAGCAGGTATAATCTCCTTTCTCCTGAATCTCAGGCAGTTCGATCTTTAGTAAACTTTTCGCTCCAAATCCCATCCAGTCACAATCCCCGTCATAAGGTATTCAGAGCCCAATCAAGCTCACCAGAGGACGTTCCCACAAAAACAATCATTTATCCAGTGTAAACCAAAGGAATAATGCCATCCAGATAATTTGATCCCAAGAACTTCAAAAGCATAAAATATTCGAATGTTGGATTATAAAGTCATAGGTCCATTTTATTGCAGATAAAGGCAAATCTATAGCGATATAGTCAGTAAGCATCAGCGAGAACAACAGAGAGAGTATAGTTTCTCGTATTCATTAAACTAATACTTTAGTGGACACTAAAAGTAAAATGAACCCTTGAACACTGAAATATAAAACAAACAAAGCTCAAAACAAACAAATGCAAATCTGCTGCTAATGGCTAGCCTAGCGTGGCCGCCAAAAAGTAGTAGAGGAAATTGAGGGTGATGATGAGGGCTACTTTATGCCATTTAAAGGGGTAAGCACCTCTAAGCATTGTAGGCGGTGAATAATTACTTGCATTCTGCTGTTCAAAACTGTTTTAGAATCTGCTGTGAAATTTTCTGTTACTGCTTCTGCCTCCTACCTATCTCGCCTCAACTGCCTAGCTAATTCTCCTCTTTCTCCCCCACTCTGAGTAGCTCTCTCTTCCTGCTTTCCTGCTCCTAAACCCACCACCTGCACTTGCTCTTTACAACCTACACCCCCTCCCAAGCTGCTCATTTGTGTTTCAGCCAATCCCCCCCCCCGTCTGTCCTTCTGTTTAAATCTGACCCTCCCACCGATTAAGGCTCAGGTCATCCCTACGGCCATTATATATATTACTAACTCTTGCCTTCTTCCCTCCCTCTAGATTCACTTCCCCTGATTGGGCAACACACTCTTCTACGGTCGTGGCTTGGCTGTTCCCGGCTGCCGACCATGCTCCAATACCGCCTGCCAAGAAACTGACCAGGTACGCTCCCAGGACACCCGGAGGATCTCACTTCACTCCTCGGCATCCAAAGCCGCCACTCTGATTGGTCCTTCTCTCTCTGCCTATGGCTGCTATTATCCGCTTTACTCTGTTCAACTTCTGCCTTTGGCTGGTGAGGTTTTCCACCACCTAGCTCCTCTATGGCTTGCTTTTCCTTCTTTGGGCTTCTTCTACTTGAATTTTCTCCCACCCCCATGCCGGTGCTCTTTAAATGGACTTTTTGCCTTGAAAGTGCCACCTCCATGAGTCAACTAACCAATTAACACCACGCCCTCTCTACTGCACCCCAAAGATCTCCCCCAACTCTTCAATAGCATTACACTACTCCCACTGTCGTCCCTTTTCTCTACTTACATTCCACTTCTACCCTCCTCTTGTCTCTACACCCTTACTCTGCCATCCTTTCCACTTTAATTTATTATATCCCTCAATACTCTCTCCTAACTCCACCTAGCTACTTCTACAGCTTGCTTTTCTTTCTCCCTTGCTCCCCTTCCTCCTTATACCACCATGGCACAATTGTCTCTTTACCTTTTCATACTCTTACTCAAGTGCTACTTTCTCCCCAATCCCTTATCGCAACCGCATGCGTCCTGTTGGATTCTCGTACCACAATGCACAACTAGCTGGATTCTCACACAATAGTGCATAACCCCTCACCCTTATATTGGCAAGCCCAACTTACACATAACCACCTTAACTCGACACCCTCCACTTTCTGCATTTCTATCACTCCACCTGCTGTTGGTCTTGAACTGCTGCCACAATTCTGCCTGCCCATACTGATGCAGGCACTCTATCTATCTCATTCAAGATATTCAAGCAATACTGTGCCAGGATTGCCTTGCTCCTTCTCCTTCTTTCGGGCAACATCCACCCCAAACCTAGTCCTCCTTGTAACCCATCTCAACACAACCACAAAAGTAACCTAGTGATCTGGTCCACCGCAGCTCTTAAGGCAGTTAAGATCACCCAGTCACATACATGGACAGAATACTCATGGAAGTGTAGGTCTAGGTTTTTCAGATCACCAGCAAGGTTGATGAAATACCTTCCAGTTGAATACAGGGCTTGCTGGAGGGGTGTAGGTGTAGAATGGCCAACATTGCACACATAATGTGGCAATGTCCATTTTTGATGCCTTTCTGGATAATTCTCCAAAATGAAATAACTGATAGTCTGGGTGAAATTGTGAATTTAAAAGCTGAGGTGGTTTTGTTAGCCATTACCCGGACCATCCCCCCCATGGACAAAATCTCTGCTGTCTATTTTCATATTAGTAGCTAAAAAATCACTTACAAAAAAATGGATGACACAAGACATCCCTACCATTCATGATTGGGGACGAATTATGATATTAATGTATCAGATGGAAAGTTTAACTGCTGAAATGAATAACCAGTCTCCGACTTTCACCAGAAAATGGCAACGATGGGCACTATATCAGTCAGCAATAGATCCTGAGTTCTGCCCATAGTATAGCCAGGAAGGATGGGGGAGGGAGAGAGGTAGTGAGAGGACGATGGGTCTTAGAGACAGTTTAGCCCTATAAATGATGTTGTTTACCCTTGACAGTCCTTCAGCCATACCATGGTATAAACGAAACTAGTAATAGTTTTTTTGCCTGCAGATGTAAAAAAGAAATGTGATACTGAAGTATTTAACAGAATGTCAATGTATGTACTGTGTCTCATTAACTTAAAGAAAAATCTTAATAAAAATATATTTAAAAAAAGTAACCTATTAACCCTTGCTACTATCAACATCCGGAGCTTGCTACCCAATCTAGATGAACTCCAAGTCTGGATGTCACAACACACCCCTGACATTCTCTCCATCAATGAAACCTGGCTCTCCTCCAGGGACCCGGATACCATACTCTCCTTGCCTGGCTACAACCTATTTAGGCAAGATAGGTTGAATAAACGGGGTTGGGGCTGTGTGATATACATCAAAGACCACTTAAAGAGTATAGCCCTTCCTCATGTTACCCCTTGCAATAACTCTCAGTTACTTGTTATCCAAATACCACTGGGGTGGCATGGGAAATCTCTCACCATGCTTTTGGTTTATATCCTCCCTTGGGACCAGACATCAGGGTTCAAAATGGTCACTAACTACCTTGAAATCCTCCCACATCAGTCTGATGCTGTGATATTGGGTGACTTTAATATAAATTGGCTTACCCCGAAGCAGCCTCATTTAAAGATGCCATCACATCCATCGGCATCTCCCAGATAGTCACCACCCCCACAAGAGTTAACCCCATGACTGGTTCTAGCTTCCTCTTGGACCTTATCCTCACCACACACCCAGACAGAATCTCAAGCATGGTGGTTCTTCCTGATTAACTGTGTGACCACTCACCTGTACTTTGCTACTGGTCAAATAAGGCACACAAACCACCAGCCAAAATTGTTTATCATCGGGTCCTCAAAAAAAGGAAACCTCACCCACTTTCAGACCTATCTAGCTCAGTGTGACTGGCCCCATCGGTAGTTTCTACTATGTGGGTGATGCTCTTTCCTACTTTATCTCCCTGTTCAACAAAGCCTGTGATCTCTTTGACCCTTTCCGTAAAAAAAAGATCAAGGGCCCATCCAATCCCTGGATCTCCACCTCCATAATAAACCTAATGAAACAGACAGATAATCTATGGCAGCGGGCGCAGGCTACCAGGAAACATAGTGATATACAGCTCTACAGGGCGGCCAGAAATCTCTGCACCTGTGAAATCCATAGGACAAAAAAAGAATACGTCGAAGGGAAATTCACAAACTCTTGGGGTAATAGCCATAACTTCTCGGAAAAGCTTAAAGACCTAAAAGGCAATCCTAACAAAGCTTCTCTCTCCCTGCTCCAGGTTAATGGTATTAACACACAGGACAACAAGCTTATAGTGCATGTTTTTAATTACGTATTTACTGATCTAGATGGTATACTCCCTGCCTGACTTCTTTGACGCTCCTGGCCCTGCCCAAGTTGCTATCTCTGCTACCCCCTCTCCTTCCATCCCTCCTTCTATTTCAGGCGTGTAACATTAAGTCAAAAAAAATACATAAAAAGAGTCCTTGGCAAGTCCAGGTTCAGTGGGGACTCCCTGGGTCTTAAACTTCTTCACCTCTCCCTTGATGATGTCATTGCTCCTCTTACCAGTCTCTTCAATCTATCTCTCTCCGGCAGGCAATTCCCCAGTCTTTGGAAATCTGCTATAGCAACGCTGGTCCATAAAAGTGGTGACAGGCCTTAAAGTAATAACTACCAGCCCCTATCCATCCTTCCACCCCTCTCTAAAGCCCTTGAGTGCATTGTTGCCAACCAGCTCATGGAGTACCCTGCCAAGTATAACCTACAGTGATCACAACAGCATGGCTTTAGAAAGTCACACAGTACCACCACTGCCCTACTTGCCTACACCAATTACATCCATAAGGCCTTGGATGATGGCCACCTAGTTGGGTCAATCTACATCGACCTAACTAAGACATTTGATACAGTTAACCATTCCTCCCTGCTCCACACTCTCCCTTCTCTTGGACTCTCCTCAGAAGTCACTAGCTGGTTCAACAACTACTTTGGTGGTTATGCCCAGCAAGTTAAGATCTGCAAAACTCTAGTCAACCAGCCTTCCTGTTCAGTCTGGAGTCCCACAAGACTCCATCCTCGGACCCCTACTCTTTAACTTATTCATCAGTAATCTTCCCGCCACCAGTAAAAGCAGCATGGTCCTCTATGCGGATGACGCAGTCCTCTTTTCTCACAGCCCCGACCCACTCTAATGACTGACCTACAGTCCAACTTCACTCTGGTACAGACCTGGTTTGAGCAACACAAACTACTCATGAATTACAAAAAGACCAAGGTCATGCTCTTTGCTAACCCTCACAATACACACAAAGATGCTAGCCTGACCATTTGCAATGATCTAAACCAACCCCTTGAGCAAGTTCAAGCATTTAAATACCTTGGTATAACACTTGATACTGCTCTCTCATTCAATCTACATATAAACCACATTGCTAAGGTCATCAACTTCAGGATTGGGATCCTTTATCATTAACACCACTATGTGACCACAGAAGCTCTGAGACTCACTGTAACCATCACAATCCTTACACTTGTTGACTATGGTCTAGTTATCTATGGTGCTGCCTCTAATACCTCTCTAAAGAGAATTACACTTGTGCTGAACAAGTCTTGTAGGCTAGTCTCTGGGTCTGATAAGAGGACCCATACCTGTGAACTTTACAAAAGAACGAACTGGCTTCCTCTCAAGGCTAGGGTCTCCTACTACACCTGCCTGCTTGCAAAAAAGATTAGTCTAGGCCTCACACCCCCTTTCACTGAAACCCTTTTCTTGCCAGCGTAGACAACCCGGCATACGAGGAGTTACTCCAAGCCATCCTACCTCGTCCCCTTCTACAGGACCTCCCAAACGCAGCAAACTTTTGCTTATAGAGCGCCCACTCTACTTAACTGTCTTCCCCCCGATGTCACTGCTGAACCTAAACTAAGTGCTTTCAAACTCGAGCTTCATCAACACCTCCTCATATTAAGTCACTGTGATTGCTTTGCCTAGTCTTGACTTCCTTACACTGACCTCCCACCCCTTCTCTTCAACTCTTCTCTCAGCCCTCTAGCATCTTGCTTCCTTATCACTTCCCTTCTCCCACCACCACCATTCTTCATATCCCCTCTCACTGCTCATCATGGGTCCAGCTCATCCAGTATGCCCACTCCCCCCTCCCCCCTCCTCCTCTGCCCACTCCCCATCCCTTTTACCTCTCATCCCTGCTTCTTCAGCCCCTCCCCTCCTCCCCTGTGTTTTCCTCTCATCTTTATTTGGCTCTCACACTCCTCCCAACTCTCCTTCCCCCTCTCCCCTCTTTCTCCCTGTTTCACCCTGCACTTACTGCCCCACCTACGCACTTTCTTGACTAGGTCTTACTCGGACTGCTTAACTGAAATTGCAGTTTTGTCTCATGCTTGTAACATCTTTATTCAAGTGATTATAGCCACCTTGTTTTGTGCCCATATTTGTTGTACTCCCTTTGAACGGGGAACCTTTGTAAATGAACCTCTGGTTCAAAGGTTATTGTAATCCTAGTACTCAATAAATAAATAAAGAAATAACTAATTATAACATAGAGCTTCTGATTTTTGGGTCATTAAATTTGTAGTCAGATAACTGCCCAAATGTATGGAAGATGTCCCAGACCGCTGGGATGGAAATCTCTGGCGAAGTGAGCGTGAGGAGCAGATCATCAGCAAATAGCAATAGCTTGTATTGTCCTCCTCCTATTGGTAAGCCTGAACCATGGAAATTTGACGAGATATGGTGTGGGTACTCTGAACTATAGTGCAAATTAAGGGGGGGATAAGGGGCATCCCTGCCGAGTACCACATTTCACTGGAAAGGGATTAGACAGCGAGCCATTAATTCCTACATGGGCCTGTGCAGAGAATTAAATGGCTTGCAAGGAGGACACAAAGATCCCTGAGAAACCAAAAGTTGTCAATGTGACCCAGAGAAATTGCCATGCTACCCTGTCAAAAGCCTTTTTGGCATCAATGCTTAATAGTGCTAATGGAATCTTATGAGAAATAGTATAGTCTAACAATAGGAGGGTTTGTTGTACACTATCATAAGCTTCATGGCTGCGAATGAAGCCCACTTGGTTGGGGTCAATTAATTGTGCAAGTAAGGTCTTAGATCTGCATGCCAGCATAGACATATAGATTTTATAATCATAATTTAATAAGGAAATCAGTCTGTATGAGGGGCTTGTCACCAAATTTTCATCATAGCCTTTTTGAGACCCCCACCTCATGAACTCTGGCAGTGAAATTTTGTTATTTGGACCCGGAAGGTGATTTTACGAAGCGACCGTGAAATATCTGTCTGGGCCCAATTAACAAAACGACAGTCACAGTGTTCATGGGTGAGGGGGGGCCCAAAAGTCCACGTCAAAAATTTTATGAAAAAATACCCCAAAATGGCAATGTTATGAACATAAGTTAAAAACACCGTTGAAATACATTATACTGCACTTACCTTGATTCCTCAGTTTGTAGTTTGGTTTTGAAGAGTGCAGACATGTCCCAGTCCACAGAAGATGACAGCGGATGACCACCAGAGGTAGGGTGGGAGGGTGGTGGGTGCTCGGTGTCGGGATGGGGAGGGGGATGTCAGGGATGACAAGGAACCATTTTCTTTTTTCAGCTACAAAAACCCAAAAGATATTGGGGACTTTTTTTTTTTTTTTTTTCACAGGTAACACAAACAAATATTTCAGGACACTAGGAGTTGGCTCCCCATTTCCCACACTGCTGGGGAGGACTTAAGAATGCCGACACAGGGGGGAATCCTGGTGTCAGATTTTACAATAAATAATAATTAAACTATTTTGGGACACTGGGGTGGGCTCCCCAGTGTCCCACACTACTGGGGGGTGCCTAAATGCCGACACGGGGATTAGGCCCCCCGATGTTGGCTACTAAGTAAAGCAATGAGCTGTGATGGGGGGTTGTACTGCAAAGCAGCCAACATTCAGCACTGACAAATAATACATAATTTATGATGCTCTTCTCGTGCCCTGGCCTCCTTCCCCTTGTTAACAGTAGAATTAGGTAAACATCAACAGGTATTTACCTAAACGGGGGCTGAGGAATCAGATTCTAGGGGTCAATTTGGGCCAGAAATGGCCAGAAATTTTATTTGTTTCTGCGGCCATATTTCTGTGGCACACCCGTAATTGTTTTTGTGAAACAATAGAACATGGCCGCAGACAAAATTAACATATCTGTGGGCAGGGGGGCATGGCCAGCAGCCAACAAGAGCAGATGCATCTTTATGGAGCTCCATCTTCTAGTTTTTAAATAAACGGGGAAAAAACTAATTTTACCAGATTTGATAGCCATCCTATTTTTCATCAGTCTGAGAGCCATTATTCCTACCTTTCAAAGGATTTCCTTCTTTTTTAAAACAATGGGAAAGCCAAGGAATACGGCGGCTACGGTGGCAGGAGGTAGAAGCAAAGTACAGAGACCTGGAGAACCTGCAAACAGTGTAGTAGTTGAAATCACGGCAGGGGGCCTGTCTGAACCATCAAATAGTGCCTTACTACAGGCTATCAGAGAACTTGATAAAAAGGTAGATACATTGGGAACACGATTCACTGGCCTAGAAACAAGAATGGACATGGTATCTTCAGAGGCTAAAATAGCGACTGAGATGGCAAATAAATCTGCAGTGGCTGTAGTGGGAGTTACTGCTGAAAATAAGCTGCTCCGTCTCCGTCTAGAAAATTTGGAGAATGGAGTGAGAGCAGCCAATATTCAATTGCTGGGAGTTCCAGAAGACGTAGAAGAAGCCGATCTCAAAGGGTATGTTATTGCCCTACTTCAGCAGTGTTTGGGGTTAGATATGCAGCAGAATGTTCTCAAAATGTATAGGATTACCCCTCAGAGAGCTATGCTGGATAATCTCCCTAGAACAATAATGATTGTGACCAGTGGTCCACACATCCGAGACCAAATTTTGGAGGCAGCTAAATCAAGAGCACCATTGAAGCTGACTGGGGATGTACAGATCCACTTCTTCCCCAATCTGAGTTACTCCACCAGACAATGCAGAAAGGCCTTTGATAGTGTGTGAGCAGGCCTGAAGGCATTGGGGATAACACACGTGTTGCAGCAACCGGCCCGACTATGAATTTACTACGACGGTAAGACCATTTTTTTTTCCGGATCCAGTAGAAGCAGGGAAGAAATTGGAACTAATTAAAAAAGATTTTCACCACGCCTGCTCTGTGAGCCCTTCCAACGAAGAGGACTGAGTCTCAACAAAACGATCTCTCACACTTAGATAGCAAGTGCTATCTGCAAGTTAAAAATAAATTGGAGACAGCCACAATTGTACTGCAAAGCACTGAACATGTGACTTTTATTTTCATATGTTTGGTTTAAAATAAATAATTGATGGTGGAACATGAATCTGCTCTTGGTTCCATAAGCCAAAACATAGTTTTTGTGGTGATATATTGTGGCATATATATTTTAGTGGTTGCTTAAATCTAATTAGCCTCAGATAGTTTCTAAAAATGTTTTCATTTTAATTACCATGATGTCATTAAAGCTTGGCTGGTAGGAAGTATGAAGCTGATATACTTTAAGCTAAACATTAATATGCAGGATATTTGGGAGCCTAGAAGATGAAACTTGCAACTACTAGTTATCTAGAATGCTAATGTTTTTTTTTTCCTAAATAGATGGGGCTCTATACAGCAGTGTCCCATTATAACTGAGAAGTTACGAATGTTTATATAGATTTATGGACAATAAAATGCCAGTCATTGGCCTTATAGGGTGAGTTGCTTCACCTGGTACTGATTTCTTTT
The DNA here is from genome assembly GCA_016271365.2 of Neoceratodus forsteri. Classification (NCBI taxonomy): domain Eukaryota; kingdom Metazoa; phylum Chordata; order Ceratodontiformes; family Ceratodontidae; genus Neoceratodus; species Neoceratodus forsteri. The sequence continues at coordinate 1,053,352,880 of CM028130.1, read as the reverse complement.
ACTAATGTTAGGAAATGTCCATAAGTATGCTGCAAAAGCCACATTTAGTATATCTTACTAGCATATTATATTTGAAGACCTCATGTTATTGATGGTATCAATATAAGTTATCCCCCTTATGTAGTAACAGTGGATGACAAATACTGTATCCTAACATTACATTGCTAAATATAATTATTTGCTATATTTGTACCAAGGAAATGTACTGCACAATGTAACTTGCTTTACAAACCAATAAAAATAAAGTTTAAAAAAAAAACTTATCTGTGGGCAGTTGTGGGGCAAACTGACCCCAGAATCGGATTCCTTAGGCCCCCTTTAGATAAACGCAACAGTTGGTGTTTACCATCTGTCATTAAGTTTGAAATATTTCAGTTTGTTTGGCTCACAAACTGAAAACAAGATGACAGAGTCATGACACTACTTTCCACATTTGCGATAATAAAAAATGCTTTCATGGCAGCAAAACAGTTGTTTCACATGGCACATCTAATTTTTCCCATAGGATATAATGGGAAAATTGAAACTTTTATAACTTTTGAAAGGATTAATATTTTTTCAACAAACCTCCAAAAGGCACATCTATGACCCAATCACGATATACCCTAAAATTTCAGACCAAACCCCCAAGCCATTTCTGAGAAACAACATGACAAAGGAGTTACATAAAAATGGTAATTTTCACAGACACTCTCCATCTCCGCACCACCAACCGGTACATAACGTGCCACATCAAGAAATCTTTGGTCCTCAGTGGTGCATGTTAAATTTCATGCAAATTGTTTGAATTGTGGCAACGTTACTAGAGTGCAAAATTTGGGGTTTAACACAGATGTGACCATTGAACCCTAACTATAGAGGCGCTATCGCACCACTATATATATATGTGTGTGTGTGTGTGTATATGAGAAATACAAAATCACACGTACCCCCATAATGTAAAGCATCATGGGCTGTATATGCAAATCACCACAGACTATTATGCTGGTTCAACTTTAAGCAGAAATGCATGGTACCAAAAGGTCTCTCATACAAACTGCAAAGGGTGCCAACAGAAAGACACAGACACGTATTTCATCCTACCAGGCCTCGTCAATGTGCCTCATCTGTATGACACCCCAGTGGAATGAACCAGCTACCCTAAGATGGTCTATCTTGGTTATGTTGTGGTGAACCCAATAAAAACCAAAAACAAGCTAAAAGACAAGGAACCTCAGCACACAAGCAATGAGGCAATCACTACCCCCAAAGGGCACTGACCGGGAAGCCATGTTTCAAAAAAATACAAAATCACACATACCCCCATAATGCAAAGCATCATGGGCTGTATATGCAAGTCACCACAGAATATTATGCTGGTTCAACTTTAAGCAGAAATGCATGGTACCGAAAGGACTCTCACATGAACTGCAATGGGTGTCAACAGAAAGACACAGACATGTGTTTTGTCCTACCAGGACTCATCAGTGTGCCTCGCCTGTATGACACCCCAGTGGAATGAACCAGCTACCCTAAGATATATACTATATATATATATATATATATATATATATATATATATATATATAAAAAGAACCTCTGTGTGCAAACACTGAGGCAAGGGTTACCCAAAGGGCATTTGGCTGGGAAGCCAAGTTTCAAGAAAATACAAAATCACACATGCCCCACAATGCAAAGCATCATGGGCTGCATATGCAAATGACCACAGAATGTTATGCTGGCCAACTTTAAGCAGAATTGCATGGTGCCGAAAGGCCTGTCACACAGTTTGCAAAGAGTGCTAACAGAAGACATAGACACGTGTTTGGTCTCACCAAGACCATCAGTATGCCTCGTCTGTTTGACACCCCAGTGGAATGGACCAGCTACCCTAAGGCAGTGTGCCTTGATATATTGTGGTGAACCCATTAAAATAAAAAACTATTTAAAAGACAAAGAATCTCTGTGCACAAACACTGAGGCAAGGGTTACCCCAAAGGGCATTTGACTGGGAAGCCAAGTTTCAAGAAAATACAAAATCACACATGCCCCCACAATGCTGCATATATATATATATATATATACTGTATATGTGTGTGTGTGTGTAAACACACACACTACACACTGAGGCACACTCAGGCTGAGGTCTTGTGTCTCCTCATACACCAGAGTGACACTCTCCATGAATGCACACTATCGTGTTATTGCCCACACAATTTGCACTCAGTTTCATTATTCCTTACATCATACCTCTCAACTGTCCCTGATTTTGCATTAAAAATTTCCTCAGTCCCTCTTAAATGTCACATTTCTGTCACTTGAAAGTAGGAATTTGAAATGTAAAACAATGCATGAAAATTACTTACTCACTGTAATTCTTGATCTTCTTGGACAAGTCTTCACCATTTATTCATACTTCTGGGTTTCAGGCCAGAGGTGCTGGGACCCTACGGGAGCCAAAAATCTTCAGGAGAGCCAGTGCCAAGGTAGGGCTGTGCACAAGCAGCTCTGCAAAACTAGCTTGCGCCATACTGGCTATCTTGGCGTTGACCCTCCAACTGGCTTAGAACCTTTTTTACCAAGGAGGTGCAGCATAATATAATCCAAGAAACACCTAACCTAACAAGGGCATAAAATACTCTTGCGATCCCTGGATATAAACTATACAGGAGGGACAGGGTAGTCGTGAAGGGGGGAGGGGTGGCAGTTTATATCAGGGATGGAATAAATTGCATGAGGGAGGAGTTGGAGGAAGGGGAGGTGGAGGCATTATGGGTTCAGTTAAGGTCCAATAGAGGGAGAAAGGTAAGGTTGGGGGTTGTTTGCAGATCACCCAGTCAAGGATGAGGAGAGGGACAGGGAACTGAACTCACAAATATTGGAAGCTGCAGGGAAAGGAGAGGTGATAATTGTAGGGGTCTTCAACCTGCACAAGGTGGACTGGAGAATAGCATCCACAACATGTGCTAGGAGTCAGGTGATCCTGGAAGGACTACAGAGTGGGTTCCTGACTCAGGGCATCACTGAACCAACAAGTGCTGAGGCAATTCTTGATCTGGTGCTCTCAAATGAGGAGTATGTACAGGAAATAATGATCAGGGAGCCACTAGGTGGAAGTGACCATTGCACAGTGTGGTTCCAGTTGGATATGGGCAGGGAAAGCATCCTGACTAAGACCAAAATCTTGGATTTTAGGAGGATGGACTTCAGGAAAACAGGCAAAGTGCTAAAGAGCTATCTGGCAGGCATCAGAGCAGATATGGGGATGGACCACAGGTGGTCCATCATTAAAGAAGGAATACTGGTTGCCACAGATGAGTGCATTAGGCTCGGGGGAAGAACACAAGGGCCAACGCGCCAAGCTGGTTCAGTTCTGGGGTTGTCCAGGCAGTAAGGGAAAAGAGGTTGACCTACAGAAAACCAGCGAGAGGTGGATAGGGAAAATTACCTAAGATTGCCTAGTGAGTCAAGTAAGGAAGTCCGGAAAGCAAAGGCACAGAAGCAGCTGCAGATAGCTGAAGGAATTAAGAAGGGAGAGAAGGCTTTCTTTTGATATATAAGTGAGAAAAGGGACAAGAAGGAAGGGATTGTTAGGCTTAGAAAGGGGTGGAGTGGGTGGAGGATAATGGGGAAAAGCAGAGATACTAAATGAATACTTCTGTTCTGTCTTCACCAGGGAGAAGGATGGACCAGTGCCTTCAGGAGGGAAAAGAGGAGCAGGGAGGAGGGGAACACAGCCATAGTGATAGAGGAGGATAGAGTGAGGGAGGGGCTGCTGGCATTAAAGGTGGACAAATCACCAGGCCTGGACAGAGTACATCCAAGGGTACTAAAGGAACTGGCTAAGGAGCTGGCAGGGCCACTGGCAGACCTATTTAATAGTTCACTAGAGTCAGGAGTGGTACCGCAGAACTGGAGAACAGCACATGTAGTGCCCCTCCACAAAAGCGGTCCCAAGGATGACACAGGGAATTACAGATCAGTCAGTCTGACCTCCATTGTAGGCAAGCTCATGGAGACCATACTAAAGGAAAGGTTGGTGGACTATCTAGAGGAGGAGGATGGTCTTCAGGATGTGAGGCAGCATGGGTTCATGGGGGGGAGATCATGTCAAACAAATCTGATTGACTTCTTTGACTGTGTCACTAAGACAGTAGACAGGGGCCAAGCGGTAGATATCCTCTATCTTGATTTCAGCGAGGCCTTTGACTCTGTGCCCCACCAAAGGTTGATCAGGAAGTTGGTGGATCTCTGGGTTGGGAAAAAGATGGCCAGATGGATAGAAAACTGGCTGAGGGACAGAACAGGGACAGATGGTTGTGGGCGGAGAGTTATCTGGCACTAGAGAGGTAACCACTGGGGTCCTGCAGGGCTCGGTGCTGGGGCTGGTGTTGTTCAATGTCTTCATCAATGATGGAGATTGCATTAAGGGCCAAATGTGCCTATTCGCAGATGACACTAAGCTCTATAGAAGAGTGGACACAGCTGAAGGGATACAGGACCTACAGAAAGATCTGGAAAAGTTGGGAAAGTAGTCCAGGATCTGGCAGCTTGGCTTTAATGCCAAGAAATGCAAAGTTATGTATATTGGAACCAAGAATCCCAGGACAGAGTACTACCTGGGTGGAGTCCGAGTATCTGCATCAGAGGAGGAGAAGGACCTGGGAGTGATGATTACTAGTGGCCTGAAGCACTCCACACAGTGCAAGAAAGCAGCAGCAAAGGCAAACAAGATGCTGGGATGCATATCTAGGGGGACCAGTAGTAGGAGAGCGGAGGTCATACTGCCCTTGTACAGGTCACTGGTAAGGCCGCATCTAGAGCATGGAGTTCAGTACTGGTGCCCACACCTCAAAAAGGACATTAACCTGCTGGAGAAGGTCCCAAGGAGGGCTACAAAGATGATAGCAGGTCATCAGGGTAAGGCATACGAGGAGAGATTGGGGGCACTGAACATGTACTCCCTGGAAGACAGGGGAGAGAGAGAGAGGGGACATGATTGGGACCTTTAAGTACTTGAAAGGAATAAATAAGGCTGATAAGGAGAGTCAATTTAGGCTGAGTGGCAACCATAACATGAGGGGGCACAGTCTTAAGCTGAAGGGTGAGAGGTTTAGGAGGGAGGTCAGGAAGCACTTCTTCACAGAGATTGTGGTGGACACTTGGAATGCGCTGCTGGAAGGGGTCATCTCATTGAAGACAGTGGGCAGCTTTAAAAGAGGCTGGGATAGGCATAGGATAAAGGTAAGGATCATGGGTAGAGAGGATGGGAGGGCAGGGACATTAGCACAAGCTGTGGACCTTGCAATATGAGCAGACTTGATAGGCCATTTGGTCTTCTTCTGCTAGCTTCTTCGTACATTTGTATGTATTAGAGGGGTCAATCTAAACAATGTCTTCACAGCCCAAACCAAACGAGGGAGTGAAGATCAAAGACAGATTGTGTGAGCTCAGGGGATGGTGGATGGGTGTATGAATAAGTGATGAAGACTTTATGGTGAGTAAGTAATTTTCATATCTTCCTGGACTTAATGTCTTCGCCATTTATTCACACCTCTGGGTTAGAGTACCAGGCTAAAACCAATTCCTCCGAGCAGGGTGGTAGGAGACAGAGCTCACTCAGGACAGAAGTCCATTAAGGATTGTCCTGCCAAAGGAAGCATGCTGTCTGGCATGGACATCCAGAATTAGTGCTTCATGAAAGTGTGCACTGTGCTCCAGGTAGCTGCAGCAATGGGAACAGAGTGGATCTCTGCCAAGGATGTGGCAAATGTTCTGGTACAGTCAACTTTCATCTGGCCTTCCAACTTGACCTGTACAATGGAGAAGCAGTAGTGAAGACATGCCACTATCCAAGTAGAGATACATTTAATGGACACTGGCTGACTCTGCCAGGCCATGCTGAAGGACACAGAGTTGCTTGGCCTTACGGATATCCCTGGTTCTATCAATGTAGAGCCATAGAGCCCTCTTAATATCCCAGAATGAAGGGTGCATTCACCTTCATTTTGGAAGTTAGAGAAATAAGTGGGAAGAACCAAAGACTGGCTGAGGTGGAAATCTGAAACCACTTAGGGTGAGAACAGAGGACCAGCTTGTCTTCATGAAAGATGGTATATGGAGGGTCTGTGACCAAGGCATGTATTTCAGAGACCCTGCGAGCAGAAGTGATGGCCACCAGAAAGGCAGTCTTTCAGGGCAGAAACTTGAGATCACACGTAGCTAGAGGCTCAAAAGGTTTACGCGTGAGCATGTCTAGCATGAGATTAATATCCCAAGGGGCAACCGGTTTCCTAAACCGGGGCCTTGTGTGAAGAATGCCTTTAACGAACTTCTTGAACAGCGGTAATTGAGCCATGGACATGTTCTGGACTGGCTCATGATAGGCAGAAAAGTACGCAGAGGTGCACCTTTACAGATGAGTATTGTAATCCTGCTTCTGAAAGGTCTAATAGGTACTCCAGCACTTTATCCAGAGGACATTGAAAAGGATCCAAGTAGATCTTAGTACACCATTCTGACAAGCACTTCTATTTGGCTGTGTAAGTCTTCCTGATGGAAGGCTTACAAGCTACCAAGAGGATATCTGAGATTTTCTGAGAAACATTAAACCTACTCACCTCTATCTCTTCAGGAGCCAGATGTAGAGATGAAGGGAGTGCAGGTTGGGATGGACCAGGGATCCCTGTGTCAGGAGGGCCATTTGCAGAGGCAACTGCTTTGGGGGGGCCTCCGACAATTTGTTAAGTAAGGGAAATCATATCTATCAAGGCCAGTATGGTGCAATTAGAGTCATCTTGCCCCCTTGTGACTCCAGTCTGAGCAGCACCCTCTGAATTAGCAGAAGAGGAGGAAATGTGTACAGAAAACATTTTGTCAACTGCAGCCTGAATGTATCCTGACAGAAAACATCAGGTTCTGGATTTCTGGAACAGAATAGAGGCAGTTTTGCACTAAGCGTGGATGCAGAAAGGTCCAGGTCTGGACTGCCCCACTCGTCGAAGAACGATTGCACAACTTTAGCTAGCAGTGTCTGGTGGGGGACCACCCACCTGATGTCACGTAACCGAAGTCAGCATGGTGCTATGTAGTGAGCGGTCCTCTTCTCCCCATATCAGTTTTCCCACTCAAGACCTAGAAAGGTGTGACAGGAGAAAGGAGTGGGCTCCTGGAGATATAGAGCTATGAAATGAGAAGTAGCAAAAGAAACCCAGGGGGAAGGTGGGAGGGAAAGCAATATCTACTGCAAGAGCCTCTCTCAAAGATCTACTGTTGTGGTAAGTTCATACGTAACTGTACTATCTTACTTCAAGAGGGCTCTTGCAGTAGGTGCTAACCAGTAGGACTGAGTCCCAAGCAGTCACAATCAGACAAATCTGAGACATGGGAGGTAGGAACTAGTCTGCAGGAACCGGGGATCTTAAGACAAGAGTCCCTGAAGAACAGTTAGCCCAAAGCTTGCTCTGCACCTAGAAGAAATATTCAAACTGTAATGCTTAGTGAAGGTATGGACAGAACTCCAAATGGCAGCCGCACAGATATCTGTGGCAGAGACGTTCCTGAAATAAGCAGTAGAGGCAGCCATGCCCCTGGTTGAGTTCCCTTTGACTTCCCCCAGAAGTGGCTTGTTATACTTCTGACAACGAAAAGTAATGCAGTTTGTCAACCATTTGGACAAGCACTGTTTTGAAACTGCAGCGCCCTCTCTTTTGGGCGCAAAGGAAACAAATAACTGATCAGTTTTATGGACTGACTTCCTTCTGTTAGTGTAGTAATGAAGAATTCTGTGTACATCCAGAGTATGTAGAATTGCTTCCCCCTAAATGAAATGCTTAGTTTGTTGCGATCTAGCCAACTGCCAGTCATTATTTGCAATATATATTGCTTTATGGGATTTCTGTGTATGCCCATGCCAGTGTTAGTTCAAGGCATAGAGAAAGACTAGATTTTTTTAAAGGGGTTTGACCTTTTGACAGGATATATTAGCCAGGAAAGACCATTCTAGCAGTACTGTGTGAAATTCACTTCCAGTGTGTTATTCTCAGAACCTGAGACTTCAAAGAGGTTAATTCTGAACTGTCACCACCATGCTATGGGTCACTGGTAGGAAGATAAACTGGTTCTCTTATATCTGAAAAATTGGTGACACTGCATTTTTCAGAAGGATAGTTAAACTCACAGCACAGTCACTCAGTGCCATTCCGCTTGGGACTCTGTCCTAACTACATGACTGCAGCTGCCTGCACGAGACTGCAACATTTACAAACCAGTGATTTTTCTGACCTTTTGAAAGTCTTCATAACAGGTAGAGGCATAGTTAAACAGTGTTAAGGCATTTATACTGTATACTTTCCCATTTGTTTCTCATAATGTAAAAACAGATTACTCACCTGTAACAGTAGTTCTAGGAGTGGTATATGTTGTTCATCCACTCTGTTTGGCATGCCCTTTCCCCTTTAAATCTTGCCAGATGGTCTGAAAGCTGGATCCTCCCACCCACCCAGGTGGTATATCCCTCAGCTCCGTGCCCATTACGCCACATTTGTCAGTGTCAGTGGCTCAGTAGGTAGCACACTCACCTCTGAGGCCGGGAGATCAGAGGGCTGTGGGTTCAGTTCCCACATCTGGCACTTGGGTTAATATTCCAGTACTGACACTGTAGTGCAGCATGAGGGGTGCTGCACTCTGAGGTGCCGCCTTTGGATGAGACGTTAAACCGAGGTCCCATCTGCCTAGATTGGTGATAGTTCAGGTGGATGTTAAAGATCCCATGGCACTTATCGAAAAGAGTAGGGGAGTTTTTATTGTATAAAAAACATAGGTAAACAACTCAATAATTCATTTACAGAAACAAAAAATAATCATGAAAATAAGTCACAGTTTCTTGGATCACACCCAAAAACATAAGAAAAACAAATACATTCTCAAACTTATTTAAATTTAATAAAATGAAGAAACCCTTTCTACCATTTGAAGACTGTCCGGGAAGAAAACTTTTGTGACTCTTGAAAATAAATTCTTGAAAGTTCAGTGGTTACTAAACATACATAACAATCATAAGACATTTTACGTTGATAGATTACCCATTGGCACCGGGCTTGCCATAAATAGAACCGCATACAACAGAAAAAAAGTAGTACAGTGCTGTCCCAAAAAATGGATAAACTAGGGGGATAAATCCCAAGGACCAACACATCATATGATGGATTCATTAGCCAATTTAATTTCCATATCTTCGCTACATAGCTGGAGGAAGGGTCAGAAGTATGGCAGCTAGGATTCAATGCAAAGAAGTGCAAAATAATGCACCTGGCAAACAAGAACCCAGGGGAAGAATACACAATGGGTTGGGAGGTAGTAACAACAACAAAAAAGGAAAGGGACCTGGGGGTAATCATATCAGATGACCTTAAGGTTAGCAATCAATGTGAGAAGGCAGTAGGGAGGGCTGGGGATATACTGGGATGTATAGGGAGAGGCATCAGCAGCAGAAAACAGGAAGTTGTTATCCCTCTGTACAGACAGTTGGTGAGACCCCATCTGGAGTACTGTGTCCAGTTCTGGAGACCTCATCTCCGCAAGGACATAGACAGGATAGAGGTAGTCCAGAGAGGGCACTAAAATGGTGCAGGGTCTGCAAGAGAAGCCGTATGAGGAGAGACTAAAGGAGCTTAATATGTATACCCTTGAGGAAAGAAGAGAGGAGGACATGATAGAAACTTTTAAGTACCTCAGTGGAATCAACAAAGTCCAAGAGGGTAGCATCTTTCAGAAAAGAGACTTACAAGAACAAGGGGACACAATTTAAAGATAGAAGGAGGGCGGTTCAGGGCAATGTCAGGAAGTATTATTTCACAGAGAGGGTAGTGGATGCATGGAACAGCCTTCCTGAGGAGGTTGTGGGGTCTAAAACTGTGGGAGATTTCAAGAATGCATGGGACAGACATAAGGCAATTCTTGTGGGGGGTAGGAAGAAATAGGCTGTTGGTTAACTAGGATCTGCGGCCTATCCTGTAGGTAGGGAAATGGGCAGACTAGATGGGCCTAGCAGTCCTTATCTGCCATCAAAGTCTATGTTTCTATGTTTAAATAAGGCCATAAACCCCTAACATAAGAACAGAAAAAAAAGAAATGTTCCATAGTTTCTTCTGCATTAATACAATCAGGATAAGGGCAGTTCCTTTCCTCCCTAGCTTTGTATTTAGCATTTCCCCTAACATTTAAACCACGATAAACAATAAGCTACTGTGTGTCCCATTGAGAAACTGGCAATCTAGGATTATTTAGCTGGGCAAAAATCCTGTAATTTAGAGCAGAAGGACAGTTTTTGAAACATGGCTCCTGAGGATAAAGTGAACTAATAATTAACTGGTATAAGGACTGAGTGGTGTTATCCAAAATCATGACCTTAGTTAAATGCCATTTAAACAGTTTTTGCACCGCTGGTTTAAAATAAATAGGGATAATAATAATAATAATAATAACTTTATTTATTTAGCGCCTTTCAAATACCAAGGCGCTGTACAGATAAATCATAAAATCAAAGTATACATATAAAATCTTCAATTAGAACAGCATCAGTCAATAAAAGCCTTATAATAATAATATATGGATTTAATTTTGGGGCCAAAACAAGCCATTTTGAAAAATAGCCGCCTAGAACAGCCACTACCCAACCCTTACACATGGTATCTTTATGATGCAAACCAGAGCTAAGAGTAGTTGTAAAGAAAAGAGAGTGCACAAACACAACAGGGTCTAACATGCCCAATCCTCCAGAGGTTTTATCCCAATAGGTATAGTGTCGTTTAACAGGGTTAAGCCTATTTCCCCACAGCATCTGAAAAAAATAAACTATATAACTGTTTCAAGCAGAGAAGGGAGAGGGAAAATCATGGCTAAATACTGTAAACAAGGAAGAATAAATTGCTTTAAAATATGAATTCCTTTGAACTTTGAAAATTTCCACTGTTTCCATCTAGTAATCTTAGTTTCCACTTTCCCAAGAACTATTTCCCAATTCAACTGAGGCAAATTCTGAGGCCCAAACAAGAGACCCAAAATTTTCAAAGGAGTATGAGAAATCCAAATCCCATTTTGATGAACATCAGGTGAAACAGATGCTCCAAAAAATAATCCCTGAGTCTTTGTGAAATTTAATTGTGCATTAGAGACGGCAGAAAAATATGAAAACATTTCTAGAAAAAAATGGAACTGAGTATAGTCAGCAAAATACACAATCAAATCATCAGCATAGGCTTGTACTAATAAAGGGGGTAGAACCCCAACCTGAACCCCAGCCAACACTTAGATTGATCTATAAGTCGTAATAGGGATCAGAGAAAAACATACAAAGGGGCTTAAAGGACATCCTTGCCTAACTCCAGTAGTTAAATGAAACCCTTCAGCAACTGTCCTGTGTAAAAGGGATGAACTAAGTTATGTTCTCAGAGGAGACTAAAATTTGGATCATAGACTTAGGCCTCCATATTTTCCTAAAGTTGAAAAAAGGAAGATGAACCCTATCAAGGCTTTTTCAAAGTCTACTGAAAGCAAACAGCCTTCAATAGCTTGTAGTGAGTAATACTCTATAGTGCCTCTAACCAGCATCAAAGCAGACTGTATCCTTCTATCAGGGATGCCACAAAATTGATACAGAGTTATCACTAATTTGGCATATTGCTTAAACCTGTTATTTAGAATATTCGTAAATATTTTGTAATCTGTATTTAAAAGAGTAATAGACCTCCAATTTTTAATGTCATGTCTATCCCCTGATTTAAATAAATGTAATAGTAATCCCTCAGTGAAAGTAAGAAACACAGTTTTAGTATTCCGAAAAGACTGGAAAAGTAAAGAGACACTGACTGAATTCTTCAATAAAAGTTTTATAAAGTTGGTGGGGTAAACCGTCCAAACCTGGTGAAACATTAGATTTTAAAGTTCGAATAACTGTAACTATTTCCTCTAGTGTAATTGGTCATAATAGCTGATGAGTTTCAGTAGGTACAGTGGGTAATACAATAGTGTTTAAAAATGTATCAATATCTATGTCTGAGATTGGCAACTGAGGTTCTAGAGTTTGAAAGTGCTGATGAATGACTGTCCTAAATTGGGATACAGTGGTTTCTTTAGAGCCATTTGGTGTTATGATAAAATCAATGGTAGAGGAATCTGTTAGAGTTTTACAGGCCTCAAAAGGGTCCCCAATAGGGGCCTTTTGAGTGCCAGTAGTAAATATAGCTTGCAGTGTTTTAGCTCTATCATATTGGAAGGCTTTCATAGAATTTTTTAGTGTATTAATCTGAGCTGAATAATCATATCTAGAAACACATGAAATTTACACACCTGTGAAGGCTATGTGTCACAGTGTTGCAGACAACACAAAGATCTGCAACAGGGTTGATACACAAGATGGAGTGGAAAGGATGAGAAAGGACTTGGCAAGGTTGGAGGAATGGTCAAATGTATGGCAGCTCAGATTCAATGCAAAGAAGTGCAAGGTGATGCACATGGGAAACAAAAACCCAGGGGAAGAGTACACAATGGGGGGTGAGATACTGACAACAGTAAAAATGGAAAGGGACCTGGGGGTTATTACATCAGATGACCTAAGGTGAGCAAGCAATGTGAGAAGGCAGTAAGAAGGCTGGAGGATACTGGGATGCACAGGAAGAGGCATCAGTAGTAGAAAACAGGAAGTTGTTATCCCTCTGTACAGACAGTTGGTGAGACCCCATCTGGAGTACTGTGTGCAGTTTTGGAGACCCCATCTCCACAAAGACATAGACAGAGGGAGGCTGTCCAGAGGAGGGCAACCAAAATGGTGCAGGGTCTGCACCAGAAGACATAATGAAGAAAGACCAAAGGAGCTTAATAGTATACCCTTGAGGAAAGAAGGGAGAGGGACATGATATAAACTTTCAAGTACCTCAAGGAATCAACAAAGTCCAAGAGGTAGCATCTTTCAGAAAAGAGATGTACAAGAACAAGGGGCACAATTTGAGAGATAGAGGGGGCGGCTCAGAGGTAATGTGAAGAAGTATTTTTTCACGGAGAGGGTTGTGGATGCATGGAACAGCCTCCCTGAGGAGGTTGTGGAGTCAAGAACAGTGGGGGAATTCAAGAATGCATGGGACAGACATAAGACAGTCCTAGTGGGAGGTAGGAGGAAGTAAGCTGCTGGTTAACTAGGATGTGCAGCTTATCTGTTAGGTAGGAAAATGGGCAGACTAGGTGGGCCAAGCGGTCCTTATCTGCCATCAAATTCTATGTTTCTATGTTTAAATTAATTGTTGTAATTGCTGTCTTAAAGATATATACTTCATGAATTTAGAATCTCCAGTGACCACACCTTGATGCTTGAACCATTTCTGTAACAACAATTTAGTATCAAGCCACCCGTTTTCTACATCAGAGTATAAAAAAACAACTGATAATCTGGCTTGCAAAAGCATTTTAACCCCAAATTTAGTTTGAGGAAGGTCTAAAGTGGAAACATTTAGTTTCCACCGTCCTTGCCTGCCACAACCTAAATTCCCAGAATCAAAAGAACTAATTAATAATAAATGATCAGAGAACTCCAAAGGTTTCATCTGGAAATCCTGAACATGAAATGACGGAGAGACGAACATATAATCAATGAGTGAAAACAATTTTCGTTTGGAAAATGAAAAAGCTGGGCCTTTTGAACGAAAAGGAAGACAGTTACATAAACCTGCAGTGTTAATAATGGAAGCTAAAGTATGTGAATCACAATAGGCTTTCTTTCTTTGTTGTGTTAAACCAGCAAGGCTACAGTTAAAATCACTTCCCCATAAAATGGGCAGGGAAGTAAACAAATAAGGTTGCACTGCCCTCATACATTGCACTCTATCAGCTTTAGTTTGTGGGTTATAGATAGTAATAAATCTGTAACAGGTATCATGCCATTTCCCATCAATTATTAAAACCCATCCAGGGATAAGATCAATTAGCTTAAACAAAAGAAAATTAAAGGAAGAAAAAAGGATCCCGACCCCATCAGCACTATCTGTACCAAAAGACCAACAGGAAGGTCCCCAAGGCCAATCCCTTTTGAAAATATAGAGCTGTTCTATGGAAAACATCTAGGTCTCCTGTAGAAAACATACATCAATCTGAGAATCATGTAAGTATTGAAACAGGGATAGTCTTTTAACATTTTTTAAAAGGCTATGTGTGTTTAAAGAGCCCCAGACAAACATTATGTGAAAAAGTTATTATTTTTTCCTTGTAATTATCTCTAGTTTGTGAAAGGGTAGAAATAGAGGATTTCTGGGAATCTGAATCCCCAAACTCCATGCCTGTGTCCCCCCCAAGGTGAAAACAAAGCTGCATAAGAGTTGGTAGACTCAACAGGAACTGGGCTGGGGGAGATTTAACTGGCAAATGCCTAGCAGATCTCCTAGGCAAGCGTGAAGAGGGAGCTACAAAAGCATTATCCGAGTGTCCAGCAGCTGAATCAGTATAGCTAACAGGTACCATCTCCTGAGGTACAACAGGAATCATGTCCATCCCTGTTGTGGAAAGAGCCTGAGAGGAAATAGCAGAGGGCTGACCTACAGAAGTAGGAGAAGAAAGTGCAGGGGGATGAAATTCTTGTGGAGATTGCACTGCTGTCTTAGAAATAGGAGGAGGAGGGGGAGTGGGGGAAGACAAACCGAGTCTTGTGCTTTCTGGATCAACAACTCAGGACTAATACAGGATGCTTTGTTTTTTGCTGCCCATGGACAATCCCTAAACACATGGCCAACTTCTTCACATAGGTCACACCGTGTGCGATTGACACACTGCACAGTTCCATGACCCACTTCCCCACAATTATCGCACCTGGGCTGATCACATACGCTGGATAAGTGAGTTCGGGAACCGCACTTATAGCAGGCCCGAGGTTGACCCCCCATAGAAACAAACCCCCCAATCCCTTCCTAATAAAAAGGAATTTGGAATATGCTCTATACCTGAATCAGACTGATGAAGCTTAACTTTGTATTTCCACCCTCCTGTCCAAAAAACTCTGAATCCAGAATAGGTTCAGGAGAACTCAGCAACTCACATTTTTGTGAGAGCCAGAAAGTAATATCATCCACATGGACCCCCTCATTTCGAAACATTACAGTTACATTTTTAATCAAAGGTTTAGTTAAAGCTATAACCAGAAAGGGGGTCCATATGGGTGAAAACTTAACCTGTGCATATTTATCCCAAAATAAGTCTAAAAGGTGAGATGACCTAAAGCTAATATCAAAATTGTCTTCACCAGATATATTAATGAAAGCATAAACATCTTTAGGAAAAAAATGCAAAGAATCCTTAATTAATGTCCTTCCAAAATAATATCTGTCAGGTCTGGTATCCAAACCCCCTTTATATCGAACCTGGACCGCATTTCTCCAAGGAGCTGCTTCCCTTTTGGAAGTTGAAAAAAGTTCTGACATCAAAGATTTCTCCTGAGATGGTTTAGAGTCCTCTAAACTTGAAGGAGGTATAATAGTGTTGCTCTGTAGAATAGGAGGTGTTGAGGAAACTGGAGGAGAAGATACAGATTTTGCAAAAGTGGTAGAGGAATCCGGTTTCCACGTAGGTGGATTTTGAGATAATTTAAAGTCTGAATCCCATTCTGGGTCAGGCACCCAGATACCTGAAGGAGCCTTTTTCCAACCTGCTCCAACTAGAGCTTTCCCTGTCATCCAGGACCCGTCACCATGAGCAGAAGGTCGGGTGGTACTAGAGTCTGGAGGGGCAGTGGAGGTTTTAACAGTTCTCCCAGCATCATGAAGTACATCTTTTAAGAAAAATTCAGTAACACCAGGCTGGGGTGTCGTTTTGGTTTGATAAGTGATGGTAGATAAATCCGACGTTTCCCCCATAGAAGGTTGCTTATAGACAAAACCAGCAGTTTTACTGAGTGGAGTAGGAAGGGGAGGAGAAAATACCTCAGGAGGAACAGAAAATGGTATAACTGCTGAAATATTAGGTGTCTCCAGCCCTTCTAAATCTGGCTTTAGGCACTCATCAACCCCACTATACTATCACAGCCAATTGAGTAGGTTTGCAAAGTAGAGAAGATAGAGATTTTGAGCTATATCAGAGGAAACCGGGGTTTGCAAAATTCCTTTAATTAAAACAGAACTTTCCTGTTCTCCAGGAAACGGCTGTAGGCACTTGGTAGACTCAATTCCACTGCCAGCCGATTGAGTTTGTAGACAGGGAACAGGAACCATAGGCTTTAAAGGAGCCTGCAAAACTTCAGTAGGAGTCCCAACCAATATTTCCCCTCGCCCCTCCATACTCGGCTCTAGGCACTCATCTGAACTGACGAAAGGATTGCCAGCCGGTTGAAAAGTATGACAAAGCGAGGGGGGGGTAGTTTTACTTGCAATAGAGTGTGCACCAACAGAAAATGAAAGAGACTCACTGAGCCTTGCAGAAGGAGTAGAATGCTGTGTTTCAGCTGAGAAGCTGACAGGGATTAACTCACTAATGACAGGGTGTGGCCCTGGAAACCGGAGCTCTGCAGAAACTGTAGATAGCAAGTGTAGAGAGCTACTCAGTGTTGAATCAGATTGCAAAACAGTGTTAGAAACTTCAGAAGTAGCAATAAAATCCAGATTCTCCGAATAAAACGGAGCTTCATGAAATTCGTCATCTGACTCAATTTCCGATGCAACTAAACAGTGTGCCTCTCGCAAAAGCACAGCAGGAGTGGAGGCCAGCTCTCCTACTGCAGGAACATCCTCACCCTTCGATGACTTGCACGAAGTGGCCATCATGCAGACAGCCTAATCCCCCTAGTGGCCACAATGCAGCAGCAGAGTAGGGGAATTTCCCCGGTGTCCTGGCCAGATTTCCCTCATTCACTAGAAATACCACCAACAGCTTAATCTGGTTCAAGGTCAGTTAGCATTCATCTGTATCCCCCTTCCCCAAGTCGTGCCTGAAAATAGGCAGGATTTGTCTAGTGCACTTACCTGGTCAACAAAAACTAAATAAATAAATAAAAATAAATAAATAAATCTTGCCCGCTGGAAACAGGGTTGTGCATCAAAGCCGGG
Organism: Neoceratodus forsteri; assembly: GCA_016271365.2. NCBI lineage: Eukaryota > Metazoa > Chordata > Ceratodontiformes > Ceratodontidae > Neoceratodus > Neoceratodus forsteri. Next base: position 1,053,335,826 of record CM028130.1, on the reverse strand, counting down.
GAGGTTGGGTGGGTCCGTGTGGATGAACAACATATACCACTCCTAGGACTACTGTTGTAGGTGAGTAACCTGTTTTTCTAGGAATATGGATATGTTGTTCTATCCACACTGTTTGGCAGACCCCTAGCAGTTCTCTGGGAGGAGGGAGGCAAGGCGCACACCCCTACTTAGGGACCAGAGATTGGAGAACTGAGGCCCCAAAACCAGCATCCTGGTGTGACTCTTGGTCAGTTTGGTAATGGGAAATGAAGGTGTTTGCTGACTTCCAATTAGCGGCCCTGCAGATATCCTGGATAGGGACGTCTATAGAAGCAGCCAGCGACGCAACAGTATGGCTGGTGGAATGAGCCCTTAGCCCTACTGGAGGTTGCCTACCCGCCAACCTATAGCAGAGATCAATTCAAGATGTAAGCCATCTGCTAATCATCTGCTTAACTGCAGGTCTGCCAGGTGGTGCAGCTTCAGTGTAGGTGACAAACAGCTGGCGAACCTGTCCCCGAACTTCAGCCATACGCTCCTTGTAATAAGAGAGCGCTCATCTCAGGTCCAAAGTATGGAACCTGTACTCAGTGTCTGAGGTGTAATTGGGGTAGTACACTAGCAGAGTCATCACCTGGTTCAGATGACACTCCGACACAACCTTTGGAAGGAACTTCGGGTTGGAGCACAAGACAACCTTGTCCCTGTGGAATACCATATAAGGAGACCTGACAGAGAATACCTGGAGCTCCCCAATTCATCTGGCTGACATGATAGCCACCAGGAAGGTGGTCTTCCATGACACGTGTAACATCTTACTCCTGTGCACTGGCTCAAATGGCTTGCCCATGAGCTTTGCCAATACCAGCAGTAGATCCCACGGTGGTGGTGGTTCATGCACCGGAGGGGAAATATGGTCGAGGCCTTTAAAGAAATGCCAGATCACCTTCTCCTGTGCCACCATCTGCTGACCGACCCATGCCCGGTAAGCAGAGATGGCTGCCAGGTGCACCTTAAGGGTCATAGACTGAAGACCCCTTTGGAGAGAGACCAAAGGTAGTCAAGAATGCTAGCCACTGGACAGGACAAATGGTCCAAGCCCTTACTCTGACAACAAATGCAGAATCTCTTCCATTTGAAGGCATAGCACTTCCTGGTCAATTCCTTCCTGGATGCCTCCACTACAGTGAGGACATCTTTGGAGAGATTCAAAGCCTGAAACTCTAGCCACTCAGGAACCAGGCTGCCAGGTGCAGGGATTGAAGATCCAGGTGTAGGACCTTCCCCTGATTGACAGAGCAGGTCCAAGCATGCTGGAAGATGCCTCGGGAGCCTGTTGCTGAGACTAATGAGATTGGGGTACCAAAACTGGTGGGGCCAGTCTGGTGCCATCAGAATCACCTGTGCTTTGTCCTTCTTGACCTTGAACAGCACCTTGTGGTCCAAGGGAGGTGGAGGGAAGGCATAGAAGACAGCTGGGGTCCATGGCCTCGAGAAGGCACCTCCCTGAATAGAACCCTGCTGAGGGGGGTGGGCATGGAACAACCTCAACTTTGTGTTCTCCCTGGAGGTAAACAGGTCCACTTGAGGGGTACCCCACTGGGAGAAGAGGCTGTGTACTACCTCCGAGTGGAGAGACCCCTCATGGGTCGCCTCTCCCACACGGCTGAGGGCGTTCACCAGTTGATTTGAGGCTCCTGCCACATGGATGGTTAGGAGATCTGCCTTCAGTCAGCTCATGAGGGTCCAGATGCAGAGTGCTTTCCTGCACAGAGGCCGGGAGTGCATGCTGCCCTGATTGTTGAGGTAACACATGGTCGTGGTATTGTCCGTCTGGACCTGCACCACTTGACCTCGAAGGAACGGAGCGAATGCAGTCAGCACCAGCCGAACTGCTTGGCACTCCAGCAGGTTGATGTGACATCAGGACTCCTCAGAGGTCCACAGCCCATGGACTCTGTGATTCCCTATGTGGTCACCCCAGCCCATGACAGAGGCGTTGGTCGTTAGGATGGCCATTGGCTCGGGGCAGACAAATGGGATCTCCTCCTACAGATGTTCTAGAACAGTCCACCATTGGAGAGCATCCCACATCTTCTGGGTCACAGTGACCAGCTGGATGAAATGACCGTATCGCTGAGTCCATTGGTCAGCCAGCTCCCACTGAAGGGGGTGCATATGCCACCGGGCCCATCGGACCACAGAGGTGCAGGATGCCATGTAACCCAGAACTCACAGGAAGTCTGTGGCACGGCACAAGTGCACAACCAGAAATGATCGGGCAAAGGAGGAGAGAACCTCCGCCCTGTCCACTGGGAGCCTGGTTCAGGCTCAGCAAGACTCAAGCTCTGCCCTGATGAAGCAGGTCACCTGTGAAGGCATGAGTTCTGACTTGGTCTCATTGATCAGTAGACCAAGTTCGATGCAGGTCTGAAGGGCCAGATCCCTGGACCTCTCCACCTCCAATCTGGAAGGACCTGCTATGAACCATCATCCAGATAGAGGTACACTCTGACCCCTCGATGCTGAAGATGGGCCACCACCACCGCAATGCATTTGGAGAAGACCCTGGGGGCTGATAGCAGGCTGAACGGCATGGCTTGGAACTTATAAAGGATTCCCTCTGCTTGGAAGTGGAGGAACCTTCAGTGTGATGGACTGATCGGGACATGGAAGAATGCGTCCTGCAGATCCAGGCAGTAAAACCACATGTTCTGCTCAAGAGATGGTATGATCTGAGACAGAGTTACCATCCTGAAGGTGTGAGATCTGAGAAACTGGTTCAGATCATGCAGATCTAGAATGGGGCACCAGCCCCCTGTCCACTTTGGGACCAGGAAACAAACCCTCGGTCGACAGGGGGGCGCAGGCTCGGCTTGGTGGATACTGCTTGAATTCCAGAGACAGCCCCTGGCTGACCACTTCCAAAACCCACCTGTCCATTGTGACACCAGACCAGGTGGAAAGTAAGTGGTAGAGCCGGCCCCCCATGGGAGGACCCAGAGTGGGCATGACAGGTATGGGTTGGCAACCCCCATCCCATCACTGTGCAGGCTTAGAGGAGGGTCCAGCTGAGGGGCCACCAGGACCTTTTCCTCCGGGCTTATGGGCCGGCGAAGCCCCTGACTTGGGCTGAGGGTACCAAGATTGAGCCTGCTGCTGTTGCTGCCCCGGATGAAAGTGGGGCTGCTTGGTCACAGGGGCAGAAGGCCAAAAGGTATTTCTCTTCTGCTTTTTGGAACTGTGAGATTCCTTCTGGGCAGAAGTAATGGAGTCCAAGGTGGCACTGGACTTCTCAATGCACTGCAGGTGACCGTCAAATCCTGGACCGAATAAGTCGGTACCTAGGAAGGGAACATCCGTCAATTTGTGCTGAATGTCTGCCATGAAGGTCGAGACCCTCAGCCAGGCCCTGCGGCACATGGCAACTGTGGCCACCACTGAGTGGGTGCAAGAATCCCCAACGTCCAGAGCCATCTGGAGTTGCTGTTTGGCAACAGCCCAACCCTGATTGCGGACCTGCTTGACTGTGATCTGGAGGTCCATGGGGAGATGAGGAAGAACCTTATCCAGAGAGCCCAATAGGGCATGAGAAAAATGTGCCATGATGACAGTCGAGCTCGCCTGATGAAGGCCAAGCAAAGAGGCAGTATAGACTTTCCTGGCAGAATGGTCCAGTTTCCTGGACTCTTTGTCCAGGGGTCTATCAGTGTCTCCCAAATTACCCGTGCGCCGAAACACAGAATCGGTCACCAACCCCTCAGTCAAGGGGTGCTCTATGAATCCTGTAAGGAAGCCGATGGGAACCACATACTTGCAGACCATCCAGGCTGAGGGCACAGGGCAGGAGGCTGGGTGCTGTCACAGCTCCAAGGCCAGGCCAACAATGGCCTTGGCCACAGGAAAGGTCTTTTATTTATTTATTTATTTAGTTTTTGTTGACCGGGTAAGTGCACTAGACAAATCCTGCCCATTTTCAGGCATGACCCGGGGGAGGGGGATACAGATGAATGCCAAATGACCTTGAACCAGATTAAGCTGTTGGTGGTATTTTTGGTGAATGTCATCCCTTTGTCTGGGAATCTCCTCTCTTCAGGACATCTGTAAGAGGGATGTTCAGCCTGTTTCTTGAATGGGCTCCAAGAGCATCCCCATAGATTCAGAGATGAGACAGAGGATGCCCATGAAGGACGTGGGACCTTTCTCTGTCAAGAGACTCACAATTGAGTCATCGTCCAATGGACGTGAATGCAAGTCTGAGTCCTCGGACTCCGAGGAGTCCAGGTAAATTGGTCGACCACCCATGTCAACTTCGACCCACCGGGTGCTGATGGGAGTGAGGGTGACAGACAACCTGTATGGAAGGCCCTTAGTGGGCCGAGACTCATTGGCAGGAGCCCCGGAGGGAGGCTGCTTAGGTGGTGGCTCCACCGGAATTGGTGGAGAGGCCTGTTTTGGCTGAGCCGGGAGGATCTTCACCGGCTCTGCGGGTGAAGGGATGGTGTTGACAAGCTCCAGAGGAGTTGATGTCAGCTTAGAGGGTGGCAGCCAAGTGATGGCTAGCGTGGAAGCTGGAGTCGACTTCAAACCTGCCAACATCAACTGTTGCCACATTAGGTCCTTGTAGTGTCAAAGCAATTTGCGCCAAAGCCTCTCCTCTTCCAAGGAGGATGAGAATGAATGGCATTGGCGCCGCTTTTTAGAATGCCCTGAATGGCATTTGTGGGATTTCTTCGGCCTATCAGTAGAAGGTGTCCTCGACCATCAGGGGGAATGATAGGAGTGCTCAGAAGGAGCCAGGGAGAAATGAAAATTACATACCTACCGTAATTCCTGATCTTTCTGTGTATCTTCACCATTCATCACAATTGGGTTCTGGCCAGAGGTCATGACCCCGCGGGAGCTTATTTTTTTGTATGGGCGGAGTCAACTCACTGATGGCACCGCCCTCGAGCCGATGCACTGTGTGGCACTCATGGGTTGGCCATTAGGTGTCATCAACCCCACCCTCCTGCCAGTTCTGAGTCACCGTAGAGTAAGAAAGGGTTGAGAGAGAGGGACAAGGAAGTCCAAGGGGCAAACAAAGGAAAAGATGTACAAACTAAAAGGAGAAATAAATGATGGAGAGGACAGAAGGAGAGTTAGAAAATCTAAGGGGATTGGGAAGGGGCCCCAATCTCTGGAAGCAGAAAGAAAAGGTATAGAGGGAGGGAAAAACTAGAAATGGGGAGGTGGAGGACATACCCTGAACCTTTGATGGTCTCCAGACTGTATAAGAACTGCGAAGGAGTAGCCAGAAGGCTGAATTACCAGAATTCAAGGCACAGAACCACTGGCAATAAACTCTGACATGAGCAGAAGTGGCTATTCTGGAAGAAAAGACAGGATACAGGGTTGTCCTTCCCCTGAAACCACATATCTAGAGGTGAGAAACAAAAAGTTTCCTGAATTAATTTGAGGGATGAGTCCCTAAGGACAAGAATGGAGGAAAATAGAGGAAGAGAGAGAGAGAGAAAAGAAGAGAGGGCAACCACCAACTCCCATCCCAAAAGGGTGGAGCCGAGGCATTGAGGAGAAGTGCCTCTCCCTGATCCTCTCCCTCCTGTCAGAAGGTAAAATCCCTGTGTGCCCAAGGTAACCCCGCCTCCTGGACCAGCTGGAAAGGAAGGGGGGAGGGCACATAGAGGAAGGGGACCCAGAGACTGAGGCCCCAGGAGGATGGAGGGATGGGATGCGATGAATGGTGAAGATACACAGAAAGATCAGGAATTACAGTAGGTACATTATTTTCATATCTCATCTGTCAATCTTCACCATTCATCTACTAGTGAATGCAGGCCCCCGAAGGGGCCCTAGACCCTAATGGACTAAGTCCCTTAAGTCTCAGTGGGTGAGACACTGGGAGGGAGAACCTTTACGGGCCTGGTGAGGCCAGAGACTGGGGAGAATGAGACGGGGACCCTCTGGAGGGGGCAGGAGGTTGCCCCGACAGATGCTGCTTCACCCTACGGGAGAAAAGATGGGTTCTCCAGTACATGGAGGAAATCACCCTACACCGGGCCAAGGATGACAACCGGGAAAGATGCAGCCATGCCGTCTGCCTAGTGCAGATTACTGTCCCTATGACCCTGGAAGCTACCTCATTGGTGTCGTAAGATGCGCTCGCTTGGTGCCTTGCTAGCTCCAGGCCACATGCAGAGAGTGCAATGGCTTATCTGGTTACCTCTGAATCAGGCATAGAGGCTAGGAGTTGACCTAGCCTGGACACAGAAACCTATCATAGGTAGCATAGTGGGCCTGATGTGCAGAAATTGAAAGAAGCTACCTTGCCGAGGAGAAGGTCCTCCTCCCCAGACGTCAAAATCCATGGAATCTTGATCTGGGGGCCGGTCACGGTGGAGGGCACAAAGCCCATCGGGAGTGTCCAGCTGTGTCAGTCCTGACTGAGGATGAGGCATATGACCTGGAGCCTCCGGGCGGGAGCACAATACCTCTGGTTCAGATCCCTAGGGGCTGGGACTCTGGAAAAGGGTCTTTGTCAGAATTGCAATGATGCCTCCTGGATAGGAGCAGGCCAGGCAGGCACCATAAGGGTGTCCACACTGAAATCACCTAGGAAGGTGTGCATCAAATGCTCTGGATTGTGCTGAGTGGGTGGGGTGACATGCAGGTCCTCCATCATCCTCACAAGAAAATGCTAATACTCTGCGAGATCAGCAGCAGGGGAGATATGGACAGAGGGCTCCTCTCCTCCCAAAGAGGAGGATGAGGAAGTGGAGGACCTCGGAGATCCAGATGTTGGCTGCTCAGGGTGAGGGTGGAACTCCTGCTTGTCCATGGCCCTGACATACATAGAGAAGTGAGCCGATGCACCCCTGAATTGCTCCCAGGAGAGAGGTCCTCTAGGACCAAAAATGCCTGGGAGAGCAGGAGATGGTGATAGAGGAGTGGGGGCAAAGCCAACAACAGAAGGCGACTGTCCTCTGTCTGGGCAAGAGAGTGCACCAGGAGCCTCAAGGGAAGAAGGGGCTCCGGAAAACCCAACAGCCGACAGCTGATTAACCATGCTGGAACTGCCTAGGCTGTGCCCTGAAGATTTCCCCCTGTGAGGTGACCGGGACCGTGGAATTCCAAAAGGACAGTCCCTACCCTTCAGAGACCAGGGCCCTCTCAAGGAGACCAAGAAGGAAGGACGGGGGTCCACACTACAACTTCTTCCCGAACCTGGGTGGGTCCCGGAAAAGGGTCGCAGCATTGAACCCTGACTCCTCGACCCCTCGGAATCTAAAAGAGCCCTCCTCCTCCTCCTCGCAAACACCAACCTAGGCAGCTGACAGCCCTGGTCAGCCCCCGAGGGGCAACCAAGGGAGTAGCACCCTCCCCCCCGTGGGTGCTCTGGTCGGCCCTAAAGTTGGGCAATCCAGGCACACCACCTGAGGGGATACCCCAACTGAGGGGGCAGAAAACCCTCTAAGCCCAGGCTGCAGGGCAATAGTGGCCTGCACTACCAACCGCCTGCTGGTCAGCACCCCCGACCCTAGACTCGGGGGCTACCACCTGCTCCTCAGAGGAAGGCTGGCTCCAGTCAGCCAAGGAAACTACCGGGGTGTCTACATGGGCCGTCAACTCCAAAGAGTCAGACAGCTGGTCTGAACCAGAGTTGGAGTCCATCTCTGAAGAGGTAGAGACCAAAGTCCGGTGCCAGACGGTACATGGACGCCCGCTCCTGTCCAGATCGAAGGAGGCACCAGTCCAGGTGTCCACACCAGAGCCAGCGCCGAACTCCCCAATGGCACTGCGAACAGTGCCCAAAGAAGAGATGGCGCTGAGAGCGGTAGCAGAACTGGAGTCAATGTCTGCCATGGTGCTGTCCTGACCCACAGTGCCACGAGTGGCACCAGAGTCTGGGACAGTGCTGACAGCATCACTGACAGCTCCCTTGGTGCTGCGAGTGGCGCCTAGGGTGACAGCTCCCTTAGAGCTGTATCCTCACTTGGCACCACAAGCAGCACCAGAGCTAGACATGGCGCCATCCCCAGCCTTGGTGCTGCAAATGGCACTGAGGTGAGAAACAGTCGAAGACGGTACCATAGAACCTCCCATGGCTCTGTCAGCACCATCAGTGCCACAAACAGTGTTGACAGTGGAGATGGCGCCGAGCAGTGGGCCAGCGCTGACCATGGTGCCATCAGGGCCCACGGTGCCACGAACAGTGCCGAGGCCCAAGACAGCACCGGACAGCATCGAGGATGGTGCCCACCCAGGCTTCCCAGCCTGAGGAAATGACACTGGGGGAGCCTTCGCACCCGAAGGGGAGATTGCCAGAGTGGTACCTCCCGCCCACCCCCAAGGGGACTGGACTGGGTCTCCTGCACCACGAAAGGGGCTTCTGCCATGGCGAGGCTGCTAGAAGCAGAAGCTCCTCCTCCACAGTCTGTATAGAACTGGGAGGGGACCCGGAGGAAAGGCCAAGAGACCATGGCTTGGCCTGACGAGTATGTGCCCGTCCCCCGAAAGTCACGGAGCTCGTCCAACTTTCCATGCACAGTGCTTGATGACACGATGGTCCATGGAGAAGCAGGCGTCACATGAATCCATGTCGTGAAGTGGGCCAAGACAAGCAAGACAACGATCAAGCTGGTCGGTAACGGAGTACTTGCAGCTGCACGGGCACTGATGCATACGGGGCCGGCCCATTTCCAATGATTTCTTGCCCCCCGACCAAGACACAATCGATGAAAAAACAATTCAAACAAAGACTGTTCATCGCTGAAACTTAAAATACAGAACAGTCTTATCACAGCAGCGTCAAGTAGTGGCAAAAACGGAACCATCAGGAAACTATTTTCGGCATCGAAGACTCAGAGTTGAGACATGAGAAGGCCTGTTGATAGCAGCTCCACACAAGGTGCGACCTCTACGGTGGGAGATGAAGAACTGGTGGGAAGGTGGGGTCAACGACACCTAACGGCCAACCCGCGAGCGCCACGCAGTGTGTTGGCCTCGAGGGGGGTGCTATGAGTGTGTCGACTCCGCCCATCCCAAAAAAAGAGCTCCCGTTGGGTCGTAACCTCTGGCCAGAACCCAAAGGTGATGAATGGTGAAGATTGACATAGATAAGATCTGCAGCTCTTCCAGGTCAGGGACAGGGACTGTGAAGAGGTTTCCAGCAAGCTGGGTCTCCTCCTTGGTAGGTCTGGTCAGGACCGGAGTCCTGAACAAGGAATTGTCGGCCTCATTGAGTGACAGTGGGTCGATGGGGTCGATAATAATTTTGACTGGGTCGCCGTCCCACTTCTTAGCCAGCTGGCCTGACAGGGGTATCGTGAAGCCAGCGGCAGAGGCCGCAGTTTCTACCAAAGTTGAAACAGCGGATTCCTGGGACCAAGACCTCTCTTGATACCAAGAACATCATTGACAAGGGGATTCCTCTCTTGTCTCATTATCCTTCTTATGGGAGCGGAAGACGTGCGCGCCCAACGGGCCCTCCCCCTTGGTCAGGAGAGACTGGCACAACTCCTTGAAGGAGCCTGAAAAGGTAGAGTACAATTTGAGTGGGATGAAGGCCGAAGCAGAAGAGGACTGATCAGTGGCCCGAGACGCCTCCTCCTCAAAAGCCTTTATCTGCTTGAGTTGTTCATCTGACCTCGCAGCTGCAGAGACCGCCCAACAAGCCTCTTTAGATTTCACCAGCGGGTTCCGTTTCTCTGGTCAGCTGAGCTGTAGCCGTGCAAGATGATCGTCCAGCACGTTGGGCTGAATCGCATGACAGAAGTCGCAAGCCTGGGTGTCATAAGCATGGCCCAGGCAGTAGATGCAAGAGTCGTGCAGGTTGGTACGGGACTTTTTTTGCCCACAAGGGCACTCGCAGAACCCGGGTGAGGACTTGTCCTCCATTGCAGTTGTGATCGCAAAACAATGCAGAGAAACTTGAACAAGTTTAAGTTTAGGTAAGTAATCCAAGAATGTGTTCCCAGGGCCTACTTAATGCAGGAGCGATAGGGAGGGAACCTGAATCTTGCAGCAGGAAGGAAGATCTGGCATCAAGGGGCAGAGCCAAGGGATATACCACCGGGGTGGGTGGGAGGAGCCAGTTTTCAGGCCATCCGGCAAGATTTAAAGGGGAAATGGACATGCCAAATCGTGTGGATAGAACATCATATCTATGTTCCTAGAACCTAAATTAGTATGTGTTCTCTTTTTCTTGTAATTGCATTTATTTGATTATCTTAGTAAAGACTTTTGTTTTTGTAAAAAAATTATGCTTTGTGTGAGATTCCCTATATTGTATGTGTGACTGTAGAAAATTTATTGCAAATCTGTGACAACTGTTTATGCTTAGAAGGATCACGGATAGCAACCAAATTGAAAGGGTCTGTGGGGACATCCGTACAGATTTTGGGAGAATACCAGAGTCTCATATGAGTCTGCCAGAGGTGTGAACTGGGCTATTGCATGTCCTGTAAGGCAAAGACCAAATCAGGTGGTGCACTGCTACCCCGAAGAGAGTGTAACACTTGGGCCTTCCTCCTGTGTGTAATAGCCATGAAAAAGGGTTCATATTTGACTACAAGACTCATATTGTGCCCTAATCCAAAGTATAGAGGGATACTTTGGGACCTCGTAGTGAGAGTTCCGTTGTAAACCCAGTGAACACTCTGGAAGGCCAGGAGAGGGTATCCCTCTTTTCCCCCTTCCTATCATGCATTGCACTTAAGGGTGCGCACTGTGAGCTCAGTGATCTGACCCTCATGAGTGGGTTCTTGACAGATCTGGTGTGCAGTGGTGGGGTCCGATAGATTTGGTTGCACTGTGATTTGAGAGATTGGTGGCCACAGACATAACAGCTGGGCTCCATTCCAAGTCCAGTGTATCAGATTGTTAAACTGAATACAGTCCACACACAGTCAAGACAGAGATTTAAATATATATATATATCTAATTTGGTTACAATATCAAGTTCCCTACCTGTTTTTTTTTCTCATGTGCAAGCTAGTGTAGCAGTAGTTAGGGAAGAAAATGACTTCCATCTACAGGGAATACAGTGCAGAATTCCTGAAGCAGCTGTGCCAGGAGAGAGAGGAGTCCAGTAAAAGGGGTGAGCCAAAACCACTCCATGGAGGCTCTTGTGATAGTTGAAGAGCTAGTGGCTGCCTAGGACCTCAAGTCACAGCTGGTGACTGAAGGGGACCAGACCTTGAGTGTGGGGGTGCCAAGGGATGTTGCAGTGTCCAGTCCCAGGGAGGAGGACAGTGAGACCAGAGAGAACCCAGAGCCACAGGAGCAGGGGAAGGTCATCACAATGCTGGAGCCAGAAGGGATCAGGCTGCAGATAGAGTTGAGGAGAATGGAGCTGGAATTCAAGCAGAGGAAGTTCCAGATGGAGTTGCAGGAAAAGCAGCGGCAGGGAGAGGCCAAAGAAAGAGAAAAACAGCTTCAGAGAGAGACTAAGAGAGAGGAATGTGAGCACCACAGATAATTCAAACTGCAGAAGCTAAAACTCCAATGACCAATGCCAGAGGAGGTAAGTGGCAGGGGTGAAATTGGAACTCTAAGACTGGGGTATAAGTTAAATTCAAAATTAATAGCTGAATTTAAAGCGGGGGAGGATATGGATGCATTTTTGAATTTGTTTGAAAACGTCTGTATTCAGGCAAAAATACTCAGGGAGTCCTAGAGCTTCCCACTATCCCTGCTACTTGCTGGGAAAGGTCGTGAAGCATTGGGTCAAATGGACAATCTTAATGGTAGTGATTATGAGAAACTTAAAGCTGCATTGCTTAAAAGGTATGAGTTAACTCCTGAAGCATACAGGGTTGAGTTCTGCAAGCTCTGAAGAAGCCCTGACATAACCTATGAGGAACTTACCACAAAGCAATGTCAGTTTATGAAATGTTGGTGGGAAGGAGTGGAAGCAGACTCTGTAGAGAAAATTGAGGAAGTTGTACTTTTGGAGCAATTCTTTTGGGCTTGCCCAGTAGAGCTAAAACCTGGTTGGAGGACTGAGACATGAAAACAGCACAGCAGGCTGCTGAGCTCTCGGACCGCGATGCCAAGAGCAGGCCTGCTCTGAAAGGGAGTGGGGTGGGTGTGGTAGTGCAGAAGGGAAAAGGCGTGCCTTCGGGGCAACCAAAACCCTCACTGCCTCCACAGAAAGGGAGAAGCTCCAGAATACAAAAAAGGGATTTCTCAGACAAAAGAAATGATGATTGTTGGTTGTGCATACAAACAACCAGGGCATCTTGCAGGACAGTGTCCTAAAAAGGCACAAAGTGGGCAAAGTGGTGCTTGAACAGAGTTGGGTGCATTGTGTATCCCTGAAGGCATGCCTACAAATGTGAGGGAGCACATACACCCGGTTACTGTAAATGGGGTGCACACCCATGGGTTAAGGGACCTGAGGGGGCATCTCTTACTTTAGTAAAAGGGGATTTGGTTGAGCCTGAACAGCTTATACCTAATCAGTTTGTAACAGTAAGGGGATTCACTGGGGAGGAGAAAAAACTGCCACTTGCTGGTTCTCCTGGACTGGGGCGAGACAGGAGAAATGGTGCAAAAAGTGGCAGTGGCAGACAATCTCGCCCTGGATGTGATAGTAGGGAACAATCTCCAGAAGGTGGTGGTATGTGTGGTTACCTGCAGTCAGACGACAAAGAACAATTGTAGGTCCCTGGACCCCATTAAAGCTCCTGTGGAAAACAATGGAAGGCTGGTTCCCCAGCCTATGTCTCCTGACATGGAGAATAGTGAAGGTGGGGGTAGGACTTCCCTACTTGGCAGTTCACAAAACAGCTAAAGAAGGTTACTCTAAGGAGGGAGGGGTAACAATGGTCAAACAGTTAGGGATGGCAGTGACCCTGAATGCCCTGACGCTAGAGCTATGGACCCTAGTTTAGAAACTGAAGGGGGCATGTCCCATGCCTTTGGAAAATGTTCAGATTTTGCAGGTGCTCAGAGGTCTGACCCTAGTTTAGAGAGGCTGAGGGTTTGTGCAGAATCTGATGGGACACAGGGAGGTGACATGAGGCATAGGGTATTTTGGGACAATGGACTGTTGTATACGCAGGATGTAAGGACAGAGGGAGGGGTGATGGGCAGGCAGCTTGTCATTCCCCAGGGGTACCATGAGCGGCTGCTCAAGATTGCTTGTGATATCCCCATGTCTGGACATCTGGGAATTGTGCGCACCACACAGCCATTGGTCCAGAATTTCTGTTGGACCAACTTCACCCAGCAGGTGAAGGAATATTGCAGGTCTTGTCACCGGTGTCAACAAATAGGGAAGGCAGGTAGTAAAACCCAAACCAGCCTAATTCCCTTGCACGCCATGAAGGAGCCATTCCAGAGGATAGGAATGGATATTGTGGGACCTTTGAGTACTCCCAGCTCCTCCAAGAAGAGGTTTATCCAGACGGTGGTTGATTATGCCACCAGATACCCAGAGGCAGTTGCCCTTTCCTCACTCAGGACAGACGAAGTGGCTGACACCTTGTTAGGGATTTTCTCCCGTGTTGGGTTTCCACAGGAAGTTATCACCGATTGAGGGGGTTCCTTCATGTCGGACCTGATGAAGTGTCTGTGGGAGAAGTGTGGGGTAGTGTAAAGACACAGGACATCTTATCACCCACAAGTCAATTGGCTTGCAGAACGATTTAATGGTACCCTAAAATCGATGCTCCAAGTTTTTGCAGAATAGCATGGGAGGGACTAGGAGGAATACCTTCCCCACCTGTTGTCTGCATACAGGGAGGTGCCCCAAGAGTCGACAGGGTTTTCCCCCTTCGAACTCTTATATGGAAGTAGGGTGCATGGGCCCCTAGACGTGGTCCAGGAAGATTGGGAAGGCAAGCATGCCACCCAGGGAACTCACAGTGGAATATGTTCTACAGTTTAGGGAAAACCTGAAGGAGCCTATGGGAGCAGCCCAGAGCAACCTCTCAGCTGCCCAGCAGAAGCGAAAGGTCTGGTATGGCCACAGAGCTTGCTCATACAGTGTAGGTCAGGAAGCCATGGTTCTAATCCCGGTCCAGAAGGATAAGCTGTAGGCTGAGTGAGCAGGACCATACAAAGTAGTCAGAAAAGTGAATGACGCAAACTACACTGTAGAACTGCCTGACAGGAGACATACCTATAGAATGTACCAAGTCAACATGATGAAGCCATATGCAAATAGGGCTGACATGGTATTTGCAGGGTGTAGTACTGGGGAAGGAATAGACAAAATGGACCCCGTACTGGACTTGCTGGAGGAAAGCAAGCAGGAGTCCTCTGTGGAGGCAATCAAACTGTTGCTCCAGTTGACCCCGGAACAGTCCCAGGATGTGAGAGAAGTTTTAGAGGACTTTGCCCCTTTGTTGACAGCCAAGCCAGGGTGTACCCCCTTAGTGACACATGACATAGACACAGGAATGCAAGCACCCATCCAACGGACAGCCTAAGGATATTAGGAGGGAGGTAGAGGAAATGCTGGATTTAGGGGTAATCCGGAAATCCTCCGGTCCTGGGCCTCAACCATAGTCCTTGTTCCAAGCCGGATGGTTCTACTTGCTTCTGTGTAGACTATCAGGGACTCAATGTAGTCACGAAGTCAGACGCCCACCCAATGCCATGGATGGATGAACTACTGGACAAGTTGGGAGGGGCGACATATCTCACTATCATTGACCTGACAAAAGACTATTGGTAGGTGGAGTTAACTGACAGAGCTAGGGAGAGGTCGGCTTTCATCACTCCAATAGGGTTATCTGAGTTCAGAGTCATGCTTTTTGAAATGAAGAATGCCCCTGCCACCTTCCAAAGGTTGGTAAACCAGGTGTTACATGGTACTGAAGAGTACTCTGTGGTGTACCTGGATGATATTGCCATCTTCAGTGCCAGCAGGAAGGAACACCTGTCCCACCTGAGGGAAGTGTTGGGCAGGGTACAGAGGACAGGGCTCACTGTCAAGGCTGAAAAGTGCTAGGTGGCCATGCCGGAGGTGGCATACCTAGGACATGTAGTAGGGGTGGGGCAGCTTCACCCTAATCAAACCAAGGTTGTGACAATAGAGGCATGCCCCAGGCCAGAAACCCAGAAGCAGGTTCTTTGGAGTTTCCTAGGGACCACTGGGTACTATCATAGGTTTGAACAAAATTACAGTACCCTGGCAGCTCCCCTATCTGGCCTGCTAAAGGAAAGAATGCCTAAAAAGGTAAAATGAGAAAAAGCCCGTGAATGAGCCTTTATACGGCTAAAGGAGGCACTGTGTGGTGCTCCTGTGTTGGCCAGTCCAGACTACAGTAAGCCATTTGTAGTCCACACAGATGCCTCAGACTTGGGGATGGGAGCAGTCCTCAGTCAGACCACTAATGAAGGGAAAGATCACCCAGTAGTGTACCTTTGTAAAACGTTGCTTCCTCAGGAACAGGCCTATTCCACAGTCGAGAAGGAATGCCTTGCGCTGGTAGGGGCCCTGAAGAAATTAAAGCCGTACTTCTACATGAGGCACTTTGAGGTACAGACCCATCATAACTCCCTGGTGTGGCTAAAACAGATGGGTAAAATGAATGGTTGTCTTTTAAGATGGGGCATTGCCTTAAACACGGCTACGATATGACTGTGTTGCTCTGCCTACTTGTTATTATATTGTATTATATTTGTGATATAAATATATATTTCTTTGGAAATTCTGCTGGGAAAATATGGCAGCCAGCAAGGCACCCTGGGATATTAGGTTTTTAAAAATGTACTGGCCTGCTGGTTAACTCTGGCTTGAAGAAAAAGAAACTGACTTCCTGGGACTATAAGGGCACCAGGTTATAACACATTGTAAACCATCAATTTACTTTGAAGTCCAGGAAGCCATAGGAGACTGCATTTTTTTTACGACATCTTAGGAAGCAACAATTGCTAACAGATACCTGTTACATTTCTCACCACTAGAGGAAAATAGCTGTCAGGATGTGTTTCTGAAAATCAAAGGGAATGTTCTGATAGGAAAGAGACTGTTATAATTTAATATTGCTATCTTTGCAGATTTCAAGCAAGCGGTAAAATGACACCTTTTGGAATATACTTGGCCATGTTACAAATTAATTACAGGACTAACAGTGACATTTTGCCAGCAGCCCAGTGCAGGGACCGCACAGGATGGGAGGGACATTTGGCCCCTATTATCAATCTGGCTGAAAGGAGTGAAATCATTCTTCTATCCCCGGACTCCTAAGGGAACACACACTGTGTTCTGGACTTAAAGGCACTTCTGTCAAGGATAGGTAACACCTAAATGAAAACTGAGTTAGAACTAGAAATTCAAGTACAAGGCATTTTGCTTCTGTAATTTCCATTTCTTTTTAGACTGTAAACATTTATGTATATATGTTCTATGTTTTTAATGTCTTTACTATTGTTTTTAATTTTAGTAAACATTTTGGTTTTCTTAATTCTGCCTGAGTCTTTTCTCATTCTGCATGTGAATGCTGGAACAGTGTTGATAATTCTGACATAACTGTTAAGGGCTTAAAGTGTGTGTCACCATCTTGCTCTGAGGTAAGAAAAATACCTAGGTCTCGAGTCAAAAAGGGGAGAATTGTGAACCGGGCTGGGTGTCTGCTGCATTTCCCCAAAGAGGGTGTGATATTTGATCCTGTTAACTGGGCGTGCTAGCGAAAAAGGGTTCATATTTGACCTCAGAAGTCAAGACTAGTAGGTGTTTCGGACCCAAAACAGACGGGACGGTTACCCTGTTTGTTTCCTGTTCACATATTGCACTTTGAGGTTTTGCACTGTGGGGGTAGAGGGCCTGACCTGCGGAGTGCGTTTGTAACAATGAACATTTCCCACAGGGCTGGATCAGCGAATGCCAATGCAGATGGGCTACCTCGCCAGTTAGAGCAATGAACCGAATGAAACTCATATTATGCTTGGGATGGGGATGGATTCCCACAAATTCAGTCTAGGAGGGAGGCGTGTGGTGATCTGGCCAACTGCCAGTTATTATTTGCAATATATATATATTCTGTTATATATTGTTTTATGGGATTTATGTGTATGCCCATGCCAGTGTTAATTCAAGGCATAGGGAAAAACTAGATTTTTTTTTTAAGGGGTTTGACCTTTTGACTTGCAGACCACCTGCTTGCTAGGAAGTGAGATTTTCATTCCCAGGTTCTTTTTAGCAGAGCTGTGCCAAAAGCCATTTACCTGCCATAAACATGCACTGCAGAAGCAGATTGCTTATGATCTCAGGAACTGTGTATCACCTTTTATGAAGGAACAGGATATATTAGCCAGGAAAGACCATTCTAGCAGTACTGTGTGAAATTCACTTCTAGTGTGTTATTGTCAGAACCTGAAACTTCAAAGAGGTTAATTCTGAAGTGTCATAAACCATGCTGTGGGTCCTCCTAGGGCTCCCAACTCTACCGCCACTCGAACCGTGGTCACCAGGTGGTCAGTGCTACAGAAGCCAGCACCAGAGACCACAAGGCTGGATACAGCTCACTGAGAGCCGAGACCCTCCTAGGGCTCCCAGCTCTACCGCCGTTTGAACCACGGCCACCAGGCAGTCAGCGCAACAGACGCCGGCGCCCGAGACCACAAGGCTGGATACAGCTCACTGAGAGCTGAGACCCTCCTAGGGCTCCCAGCTCTACTGCCGCTCGAACCACGGCCACTGGGTGGTTGGTGCTATAGAAGCCAGTGCCCGAGACCACAAGGCCGGATACAGCTCGCTGAGAGGTACAGCAAAGCTGCAAATTTTTGCCCCTCCTGGCCCATTTCAATATAGATCATCTTGCTCTGCCCCTTATTGCCATAGGCTCCCTACTGTCTACCCTTCCTTTTTTGCTCATTCCTACTGATCTATTGTTCAATCTACCCTGCTAAGGCGAGGGACACTGCCTTAGACTAGCTATCTAAACCAACTCAAGGAGCCCTCCTCCTCCTTCTCTAGGAGCGCTACCTGCCTACCTACACTAATCACCATGGCATTATGCTTCCAGTTCCTTATTGCTCTATGTATTCTGCCTGTATTAGGGAATCCACTAGACTGGACCTACTCCAGTGAGGAAACCCATCCTGACTCGATACAATGTTCACACATCAGGCACATACTCTGCTCCTGCAACACCTCTGTACCTTTACACCCTTACCAAATCAGGTGGTATATCAGGTGTGCATCAAGCAGCCAAACTTCAGCCAAAAGGTACCAGCTACCTTCCCACAGTAATAATACATTGTGGTACCTCACAGCAAGGGTTCTATGCTACATGATGCTAGGCCAACATAAGACTAATAGTATGCACACGCAAACCTACCCGGATACTACATCTACCCGGAAAAGGTCAAAAATTTTCAAAACTTCCCTTGTGGTCCTAAGAAAACTTGTACTTCTGCTATTACTATGTTCAGGCAACGTAGAGCTCAATCCTGGACCCACGATCGACATCATCTCACCATCAGAACTCTCTAAAATAAAAGGAATTAGCTTCATGCATGTTAAAATTCTCCTCCATCCAGGCTTGGATCTCGCACACTGATCCTGATGTGCTTGTTATTTCAGAGTCTTGGCTATGGCCAGCCACACCTGATATGGAGATTGGAATACCTAACTACCTACTATTCAGAACTGACAGACAAACCAGGGGTGGTGGAGTCGTCATCTATATCAAGGACAAACTCTCAGTCTCTATACTTGATTCTTCCTTGTACGCTGGCGCTCACTAATGCTTATCCCTAAAAATTGTAATTAGTCCTGTGTCAGCCATTTGAATCATCGGCTGCTACAGGCCACCCTCAGCTGGACCCAAGCTCCTGACTTACCTATCTTCCATGCTGGACTCCAGCAACCTAGAAACTATAATACTGGGAGACCTTAATTACGACTGGCTATCCAGCGCCTCATTACCTCTCAAATCCCTCTGTGACTCTCATGGACTCTCACAGCTTATTAATGAACCAACACGCATTAATAAGAAAAACCCAGCAAATAGTACCCTTCTAGATGTCCTATTAGTAAACAAACCGCACCTCTACTCACATGCTGGTATCAGCAACCATTGTTTTTTTGCTGGAGAGAGAACAAATCATATGCCCAAAACTACTTCGAAATTCTCTACTAAGAGATCAAAGCTAAACTTCGACCCACATGCCTATGCCAGTGATCTTAAGGACTCTCCACTCTGGCAGAGTTTCTACCTCACCAAACTAGTGAATGATGCATATACCATATTCCAAGAAATATTAACACATGCCCTCAACACCCATGCTCCACTGGCCAAAACTCGTATAAAGCCCAGAACTCATCGCTGGTTTACCCCAGAACTTAAAGCTGCATTGCTAAAAAGGGACAAACTGTGGAAAACCGCTCGTAAATCACAACTTGCCAAAGACTGGTGTTGTTTCAGAGCTGCCAGGAACTCCTGCACAAGGTTAACCAGAGAGGCCAAGTCCAACTTCTATCGTACAGAGCTAGACGCCGCCTCAGCTTGTCCAACCAAATTCTGGTACACAATAAAAGACCTCTCTGGTCACACGTCAGGAAGCGCACTCCCCTCTAAAATCTCCTCTAACAATGTCCTTCTCAGCAACAAAAAGGACATTTTGCAAGCATTTAACAACCACTTCACCTCAGCGGGACTAACTTTTGATAACTCACCTGCCTGCAACCTGCACTCTCAGATGCCTTCATCACCACCTGAACGAAATCTAACAAATGCTACCTTCTCCTTCTCACCTGCTACTCTGAAAGAAGTCGAAGAGTTACTCCTCCACATGGATACCAAGAAAAGCGCTGGGGCGGACTCGTTAGACCCCTACTTTATAAAGGTGGCCTGGCATGTATTGGCAGTGCCCATTAAGCATTTGTTCAACTTATCACTATCCCAGGGGACTCTCCCTAATGTATGGAAAACTGCCCACATTATTCCATTATTTAAATCTGGGGATCCCTGCGATTTAAACAACTACAGGCCAATTTCACTATTCCCTATACTATCTAAACTGTTGGAAAAAATAGTGAATGCACAGCTACGAGCCTTCCTGGAAAATTCAAACTTCCTAAATCCATTACAGTCAGGCTTCCGATCAAAACACGGTACAGTTACGGTGTTGGCCAAGGTGACAAATGATTGGCAAAATGACCTTGAAAACAAAAAATTTGTCTGTGCTGTCTTCCTTGACCTAAGCAAGGCCTTCAACACCGATCATCCCTACTCTTATCCTCTTTAAAAGCCCTAGGTCTAGACTCTACTTCCCTTGGATGGTTCCAGGACTACCTCATGGACAGGCTCCAGCAGGTTAAAGCAGAAGGGGAGCTATCACTCTCTAAACCATTAGTAAGAGGTGTCCGCCAAGGCTCTATCCTGGACCCAATACTCTTCACCATATACATCAACAGCATAGACCTTGGCATAAAAAAAGCCAGTATCCACCTGTTCGTGGATGACACAGTTCTATACCTAAGCTGGTCAACCCCAGAAACTGCCCGCACAGATCTGCAAGATGACCTTGACATCCTCCAATACCAGCTACTTAATAAAAAGCTACTCCTCAATGCTAAAAAAAAAAAAGGCAATGATCCTTTCCCCCGGCAACACTCAGCCATACCCGTCTATTGGCACTTTACCCCCATCACCACCTTACCGGGGGAAAACTTGGAGTTCGTCCCCAAATTCAAATATTTGGGAGTTTGGCTAGACCACAAACTTTCCTTTGGGGAACACCTGGAGGACATGGTAAAAAAGCTAAAGCAGAGGCTGGGGCTCTTCTACCGAATAAACCACCTCCTGACGCCTGAAGCAAAAAAAAGCTCGTTCAGACCACTTTCATCCCCTTACTAGACTACGACGACTTCATCTATAGCCACTGCAATACTTCTTTCCTGGACAAACTGGACATCTTATACCACAGAGCATTGCGTTTCATCACCGGCCTCCCCTCCTCTACCCACCACTGCTCCCTATACACTGCTGTGGGGTGGACCTCCCTACAGTACGAACGAAACAGAAACACCACAGTTTGGAACTTAAAAGCTATTACCTCCTAATTACCACACTACATCTCTGACTTATTGCCTCTAAGTGAACTTCGAACCTATGCCTTAAGGAGCTGCTCTCTAATTTCTCTAAAGATACCCAGGGTCCGCACGCGCCTTGAGACAGCGGCCTTAAGCTTCTCGCTGCCAACTCTCTGGAAAGAAATACAGAAATCACTGAAACTAAAATCTCCAGTAAGTGTTGCAGCATTTAAAACCTTATATGCAAAATTAATCAAAGAGGTTTGTCACTGCTTCCACCGTCTATGAACTATGGCTCCACACCCTTCCAGGGCTCCTTGCCCAACTGCCGTACAATAAGCATTAGTCAGCACCCCTGAAGCTGATGCCCAAGTCCGCTAAACTGGATCCAAGCCCTGTAGAGGCGTGGTAAAGCTGTAAAACCACCGGAGTGTGAGCACCTTTGCCGAGTACACCCCGTCTGGTCCTATATTCCACCCTCTTCTCCCCCACCTCTAACCCTTGCCTCTATTCAGCACCCAGTTGTGCTAAACGACCACTTAATTATCCAGTGCAGACGCCTTATGACCTCGACCACCAGCGGTCAATGTCCCTGAAGCCGCTCGAGAACACACACTTGGATTACGCTCCCTTAGTTCCGTGTAGTCTTAGCACCCTAGCCTAGATGTAGCAGGTACCTTCAGGGCCGCTGCTTCAGAAACCATCGACCGCATGCCACTCCCTGAGTGCTGTGACTACAGCTCACTCATTTCAAGCAGCCAAGCACACGCCACCAGCGGTCTTTGACCCAGAAGTTGATCTAGTGTCGATGACAGCAACTCACTCACCCCAAGCAGCGAAGGACACAGCCATCAGCTTTGCCGCCGAAAGTTGCTCGAGGCTCACGTTGGGCTTACACCCAGTCATCTCCTTCTGTGAGCGCTCCAGTCTCTCTAATAACTAATACTTATGGATAGTCAGACACAATAAGCCTTCAACCCTTACATCTCTCACACATAATGAAATAAAGAGTAGTCAGCTCAGTGCTACAATTAGAACTTTTGCTCTGCCACACCCTCCCCACTTTAGCACCCTACACCTCTAGACCCCACCTGTTCTACCTTCCCTCGCCCAACCCACCACCCTGTTTTGTATATAACTAGTTATTCAACCTGAGCCTTTTGGATCACAGGGCTGCACTTCCCACTTATTTGCGTGCTCGTTCTGGTTCTCTTTCTTCTTTACCCATATGTATTTCCTCATTGCATGCAACTATGTGTGACTACATGTACTATGTATTCATTCTCTGCCCATTACACTGTTATTTTTGTCTCATGTATTACCATGTATTGTCACATTGTCTGTACTGATGTATGATTATGTGTATTGTTTATGACTTGTGAGATGCAGGTCCACCTTGCAGATGAGCTTGCTCAACGGTGTCCACCTGGATAAATAAAGATTTAGAATGATTGGTAGGAAAATTAACTGGTTTCCTTATATCTGAAAAATTAATGACATTGCATTTTTCAGGAGGGTTAAAACTCTCAGCACAATCATTCAGTGCCGTTCCGTTTGGGACTCTCTCCTGACAACACGACTGCAGCTGCCAGCATGAGACTGCAACACTTACAAATCAGTGATTTTTCTAACCTTTTGAAAGTGTGTGGTGGCTGCTTGTGTTTGTCTGTGTCTATAGCTTAGTTTTTGTAGATTTACATGTTTTTCTGCTTGTGGTAACTATACCATTCTTGTTCACTACATTCGTGAAAGTCTCCTGGACTGGATTTCTGCAAAAAAATCATCATCAGGTATCTTTATTTTCATTTTAAAATCAACTTTTTGGAAGCTATCCCAAGCAAAACACAGGTGAAGCAACTACATCTGACAAACTTGGTGACTCTGGGTCCTGCTGGAATCCACATTTTCGTCTGACCTGCTCCATGATCTGTATGTGGGCTTTTCAGCAACCTGTTTGAATGACAAAGAAGCATACAGACAAAGTGATTTCACATCCTGCATATGTGCAGGCAAAGTTAATCACCTTCAGGAATTTTAACATTTCAGTGACTCTGGACCTCAGCTGTTGATCATTCTTTTGGCTTTTGACTTAACCACCAGGTACCTATCTGCAAGCGACTGGTGCAACTGACAAGCTACAACAAGGATAAATGGGCATATCATCTTCTATTACTAACAATCTCCTTGCTCTGGGTCCCTAGATGCCTGCACTGGTCCAAGCCATAAGCCTCAGAAGTGTAATTCAATTGACTACAAAGTACAGCAACTGTCTCTTAAACTCCTACTCTTGATATCAGGAAGTGTCCACTCAAATCCTGGCCCTGTCTCCTACAGTACAACAAAGCCTGCCAAAATGGAGGGGGGGCTCAAAATTGCTACCTTAAACATCTGCAGTCTCCTCCCAAAACTGGCCTCCCTTCAAATCTTTGCCAGCCAACACAACCTGGATATCCTTGCCATCATCGAAACTTGGCTGACACCTAATACTCCGGATCATGCCATCTCTATACAAGGCTACAAGATATTCAGGCTGGATAGGACCTCAAAAAGGGGTGGTGGATGTGCAATCTACATAAAGGACTACCTCACATGTCTCCCTGGTTCTTATCCCACCACAGAAACCTCAGTGCAACTCCTCCCTATCAAGATACTATTTGGTGCCCAAAACAAAGTCCTCACGATTGCTGCTGTCTATATCCCACCAAAAGATCCTGATTCCGGCCTACAGGCTGTCCTCAAGTTCAAGTACACAACCTTCTGACATCGAACTCCTTCTCCTTGGGGACTTAATATAAATTGGCTTGCTCCTGATGCAGGGTCAAACAAAGATGCCATCCTAGCAGCAAATTTAACACAAGTGGTAAACTCCCCTACCAGGAAAAACTACAAATCAGGGACCAGCACCCTCATTGACTGGATCCTTACCAGCCACCCTACCCGTATAACCAATGTAAGTGTTCTCCCTGACTCGCTCAGTGATCACTCTCCAATAATATGTACCTGGACAAATAAGTTTCTTAAACCGCCTCCAAAAAACATCTATAGCTGAGTACTACCTTATGGCAACCTTACTCATCTCAAGACCTGTCTTAGGCAGATAGACTGGTCCTTGATTTACAAAACTCAAGATGTTGACCTAGCCCTTGATTACTTTATTACTACTTTCAACACTGCCTGTGACACCTATGCACCAGTAAAAAAGTGCAAAATCAAAGCACTCACAAATCCCTGACTCACAGCAAAGCTATTGGCACAACTCAAAAGTAGGGATCACCTCTGGGCCACTGCAAGAGCTACTGGCACACTGTCGGACATTCAAAAGTATAAACAGGCTCGCAACCACTGTACTAAACAGACCCGCTTGATGAAGAGCTCCTACTTCAAGAATGCCTTCTCCAACTCCTGGGGCGAAGGGAAATCCTTCTGGGACAACATAAAGAATAACATGGGTCAGCAGTCCAAATCATCTCCTACAATAATGAATGTGGATGGAACCACTACATTAGACCCAGAGATCATTGCAAACACTCTAAATGATACCTTCACAGACCTTAGTGGTGTCCTCTCATCTGATTTCTTTACTGATGCTGACCCTCCAATTTCTACTTCTACTACTGCCTCTCCAACCAAACCACCCTTCCATTTCAAACTAGTAAAGGCACATGAAATCTATAAATATGTAAGAAGGCCATTTCTAAGTCCCGAGCAAGCAGCGACACTATTGACCTTAAACTTCTGTCCCTCACTCTGGAGGAAGTACTGCTCCCCTCACAAAATTTTCAATCTCTCCCTCTGCACAGCCAATTCCCTAGGAAATGGAAGGCTGCAGTTGTCACTCGGTGCACAAAAGTGGTGATAAGTCACTGCCTGGTAACTATCGCCCGATATCAATACCACCTCTCTCTAAGGCTCTTGAACGCTTGGTGGCAGACCAACTTTCAGACTACCTGGAAAGCAACATCCTATGCACTCAGCAGCATGGATTTAGGAATGGGCACAGCACATCGACTGCCCTACTTGAATTCTCAGGAGCAATCCACAATGCCATGGACAAAGGAAACCTAACTGGAGCAGTCTACATTGACTTAACAAGGCATTTGATACAGTTCACCATGGCCTACTTATCAAACAACTTCTATCCCTAGGGCTCTCGCAGAGTCCTGGTGACTGGTTAAAAAATTACCTTGCTCTGCGCTCTCAATCTGTAAAAGTAGCTGGAGTTCTCTCAGACTCAAAACCGGTTCACTCAGGAGTTCCCCAGGGATCCATCCTGGGCCCCCTCCTTTTCAGCCTTTTACTAAACTCCCTCCCCAAATCCTGCCCTGAACAATTAATCCTCTATGCCGATGATGCAGTGATTCTTGCCACTCATAAAGATCCGAACCTCTTACGCCTCAACCTTCAGCATGCTTTTTCCAAAGTTGAGATGTGGGTTCCTTGAACATAAGCTGGTTCTAAACCACAAAAAAAACTAAATCCATGCTCTTCTCTAACCCGCAAAACAAGAAACGGCAAGTCCCACTCACCATTAATACATACCTGGGAAATACCCTTGAACAAGTGCCAATTTTCAAATATCTTGGAGTCAACTTTGATCAAAGCCCTAACCTTTGCAACTCACATTGATAGTACAGCAAAACTATTAATCAGCGGATGGGATTCTGTATCGGAACGACAGCTTCTTACCCATTCTGCACTGAGGATTGCCATCAATCTTCTATCATCTCAGTTGTTGACTATGGCTTAGTTATATACGGATCTGCCACTACTACAGCACTTAGTCGCATTACAACATCCCTAAATAAGGCCTGTCGGCTACTCACTGGTGCACACACCGACGTACCCATGTGAACTCTATGCTGACCCAGGTTGGTTGCAGCTCTCAAACCGGATAAAGTACCTTACCTGCCTGATGGCGAAAAATCCACTCTGGGCCCTCACTCCACCCTGTATCCAAGACCTGTTATGCCCAGCGCTAGCACCCATTTTACCAGAAGATCAGAACACCAGCCTCTCCAAGTCCCCGATGCCGGACTTCCCAGGGACAAAGATCATTTGCCTATCGTGCCCCAGCTGGCTAAATGCCCTCAGCACTCATATTACTGCTCCACCTCTCTAGGTATTTTCAAATCAAGGCTTTCTCTCACCTTGCCACCTCCGCTCCTGTGACTGCCCTGATTAAACCTCCTATTTTCTCACTACCCACCCTGTTCCGTTATTTGACAAAGACATGTTTGGGAAACCTTTTCTCCTGCTATTGTCTGCTCCACACCTTTCACTTAACCTCTCTGTTCTGGACTTTTCCCTATTTGTTTCTCCTAATCTGGCATGACCGCTTTCTTGTAATAATAATGTAATTATTGATATCTCATGTCCTTTTGCACAAGTGATTTGATATGTATTTGTATATGTTTTCTTGCTCTTGACACAACACAAATTGTTGTGTTATCTATGTAACCTTTTGTACTGTACCTAATTGACGTGGAACCTTTGTAAAAGAGCCTCTGGCTCAAAGGTAGTAATTCCTAGAACAATAAACTAAACTAAAAAGTCTTCATGACAGGTAGAGATGTAGTTAAGCAGTGTTAAGGCATTTATACTGTATACTTTCCCATTTGTTTCTCATACTATTACCTAAATTAGTATATGTTCTCTTTTTCTTGTAACTGCATTTATTTATCTTAGTAAAGACTTCTGTTTTTCTAAAGAATTCTGCCTGTGTGAGATTCCTTATATTATGTATGTGACTGTATAAGATTTATTACAAATTTGTGACAACTGTTTATGCTTAGAAGGTTCACGGATAGCAACCAAATTGAAAGGGTCTGTGGGGACATCTGGATGGATTTGTCTGCTGGGGGTGTGAACTGGGCTACTGCATGTTCTGTAGGGTGAAGACCAAATCAGGTGGTGCACTGCTACCCTAAAGAGAGTGTAACACTTGGGCCTTCCTTCGGTGTGTAATAGCCACGAAAAAGGGTTCATATCTGGCCACAAGACTCAAGACTAGTATTGTGCCTTGATCCAAAGTATAGAGGGATACTTCAGGACTTTGTGGTGAGAGTTCTGTTGTAATAAGGTTACAGGTACTGTCAGGGGACAGCCCAGCGATGGGTATTGGGGGAAACCGAGCATCAGGTAAACTGGCATTGGATACCTCGAAGGGTAGTGTAGTGCCAGGTGTCGGATAGCTCAGTGCAGTACCCGAGGAACCCAGCAAAGGCCCTGACGTAGGGGCTATTGGGCCTGGTGAAGGACCCGATGGTGGAGCCAAGAGGCCTGGTGGTGGGTCCAGTGGGCCTGAAGGAGAGCCGATGGGCTTTTTAAAGGGCCCATAGGAGGGGCCAGCGTCAGGCCTGATGGTGACCTAGAAGGACCCTGTGGGACCTGTGTTACTAGCAGCGGGCCAGGTGTAGGGTGATCTGGCGTCAGCAGCAGAATAGTGCCTGATGGAGGTCACTGTCCCTCCTTTGGATACTGCAGTACTGGGGAATCCAGAGGGATCACCTCATGAGATAGAGGGAGAGAATCCTGAGGGGAAGTATCCTCTGGGGTAAGCTGCGGTTCAGGCGGCAACTGATCCAGTTCCTCGACATCAGGCCTGTTGTCGGGGCCTGCTGGAGGATCCGGGGCTTGGCGCATGTCAGAGGGTCAGACGTGGGACTTAGCCATGGTCGTGTGATAGTTGGAGGAGCCAACAGTCGACTTACTGGCTGTGCTACTCACTGTAGGCTTGAGGTGTCTAAGGGTAGCTGGTGTCTTCTGTGTCCCGGAGACTCCCGTCAGAAACAAAATCGGTCCTGGCTGGGGCCCCCCCAACAGCTACTCTGTGGCAGCAGAAGCATTCTTGGCTGAAGGGACCCCTCCTGGGAGGGGAGGACCCTCCTTGTCCATGGCTCCAGGAGGGGGCCATGGACGGGATGAAGGCCATTCCTGGTCCTGATGTCTTTCATTGTCCCATTTCTTCTTGCAATGGCCCTCTGAGGAAGAGGACAAGCTCCCGAGTTTCTTCAGCTCCTTCTCCATGATTGCCATTTTTAATTTCAATAAATGGGCTTACAGAGTCTGCTGACAGTGTTTCCGTATGGCCTGGTTGAAGCTCTGGCAGGCTTCACAGTCCTCGGTCTTTTGCTCTGGGCCCAGACAAAAGAGGCAGAGGGAATGGCCGTCTTTGTGAGGGAGTCGAGTTCCACAGGAGTTGCACTTGTTTTTATGTGAATCAGGAGGTGTTGGAGACTACATACACGATGCAAAATAACACTAATACTCTATGAGAAAAAGAAAATAAATGAGGAGAAAAACTCATCCGAAACAGCATCGACAGAAGCAACATTCTCCGTGAGGTCCAACATGCGCAGGTCGACAGCGGGAAAGAACTGGAGGGTGGGCATGGGGACCGCTCACTATATAGCGCCACACTGATGTCAGTCATGTAACATCGGATGGGTGGTCCCCTGCCAGACACTGCGAGGAAAAGTTTTCCATGTGGACTAGTGCCTGGTGGCTTTGTCCAGCTGGTTAGTACCTACTGCAAGAGCCCTCTCAAAGTAAGGTCTGCCTGGATCAGGACATTGTGCTCGAGGCATCACTCCCATACTCTTATGGCTTCCCTGCATAGAGGGTAGGAGTGTGCCCCGCCTTGTTTGTTGATGTAGTACATCACAGCCTTGTTCTCTGTCTGAAGAATTACTTTGTGATGGCCAACCTCTTCTAGGACTCTGAGGGTGTACAGGACTGCCATCGTATCTAGAACATTGATGTGGAGATGAGACTCTTCCTGAGTCCACACTCCCAGAGTGTGAAGGTCTTGGCAGTGAGCTCCCCAGCCAAGCAGAGATGCATCCATGGTAATGGAGATCTCAGATTCTGGTGGGGCAAAGGGCAGACCTTGCAGAAGGTTGTCATCTTGAATTGACCATTCCAGAGACCGCCACAGCAGCTCTGTCACTTTGATGGGATAAGACTGCAGATGTGATACCAGAGTCCACTGAGTGCTGAGCATCCACTGAGTGGTCCTCATGTACAATCGAGATAGAGGCACTGTGAATGAATATGGAGGAGGGCATGAGGTCTAACATCCATTGTATGGAACGAGCCCATGCAAAGTTGTTCTCTCTGATGAAGTGCGCCATCTGCAGAATGTCTTTCCTCTTGTCCTCTGGGAGAAAAGCCTTTGCTTTTGCAGTATCCAAAAAGGCTTCTATAAACAACAATTATGTAAGAAAAGAAATACAAAATCACACATGCCCCCACAATGCAAAGCATCATGGGCTGCATATGCAAACCACAAAATAGTATGCTGGTTCAACTTTAAGCAGAAATGCATGGTGCCACAGGGCCTCTCACACAGTTTGCAAAGGGTGCCAACAGAAGACATGGACACGTGTTTCATCCTACCAGGACTCATCAGTATGCCTCATCTGTTTGACACCCCAGTGGAATGAACCAGCTACCCTAAGATGGTCTATCTGGGTTATGTTGTGGTGAACCCAATTAAAACAAAATACAATTTAAAAGACAAAGAACCTCTATGTGCAATTATGTAAGAACTTACTGTAACAGCAGATCTTCAAGGGGATCTCAGTCATCAGGTCACACCGTAGGAACTTCACCGATGGTGAAGGGGAATCCACACAGAAGATTTTCAGCAGTATAACTGGCGCCACCCATGCCATCAACTTCACCAACCCTATAAAGGCGTGAGGGGCCCCGCTTCCTCCTCAGTTCTTTCCCCCGGAGACAAAGGCAGCATAGCCCCAGCCATGGGAGACGGAGAGAGGGGTGCCCAAATCAATGTGAAAGGCTGGATCCACCAGACAGCCAGTTCCTAGATAGAAGCCCCAATAAGGGGGATGGTGGGAAGGAAAGCAGGCCTGATGGCTGAGATCCCCTCCAAAATCTACTGTTACAGTAAGTTCTTACATAACTGTTCTGTCTTCATTGGGTCACACCGTAGGAAGGAGTCCCAAACAGTTATAGGTACAGACAGTCTGGGAGGAGGCGCTCCATAAAATTAAGACAGGAGGCCCCACAGCAAATTATATAGTTTCCCTAAAATGCATAATAATATATTGGACCCTCCAGGCAGGCCAGTTGTGTCTGGTGTAGACTCACTCACCAGTAACTTATGTACATTTATTGATTTCTTCCTCAAATGCAGTGTTTCCTGTCTCAGATCCCATACTAGGGATACAATGCATGTGCTTGAGCAATTTGAAGGGTATGAAATGTTGAATGGTATGAGCTGGCTAATGATTGATGAGTCATTATATACGTCAATTAGACACAATGATGGCCTAACTGCAGCTAAACATGTTTTATCACAGGACCCTTTAGGAAAACATATACCTGTTTCTTTGATTATGAACTGTATCATAACTGTTTTGAATTTGATTCAGATTACCTTCAAAAATGTGGTACAGCCCTCAAGAGCGAACTTATTTGTTGGGTTGTGGGAAGAAGAAATAGTGTTCAACAACACAGTTGTGAGACCATTACCTTCATAAAATATGCAAATGGTCACACTTTGTTGATGACATTCTCTGTGTGTGGTCAGGCAGTGAAGAAGCAGCTAACAAATAAGTGGCTTAATAATAATGACAGAAATTTGCAGTTCACACATAAATTCAGTATTAATGCAATTGATTTTCATGATTTAAACCTGAGCCGTAACCAAGACCCACAGGAAGCCGACAGCAACCAATAACTTGCTGTTGGCATTAGATGCCCAACCCAAATCTCTTAAATATTCCATCCCTTACTCACAGTTCCCAAGATTGAGGAGAAACTGTAGTGAAGTAGAAACATTCGGGGATCAAGCAAAGGAGCTTGAACAAAGATTTTTAGAGAGGTTACAATGGACAGGTTTTGAAAAAAAGCAATGGAGAAAGCATTACTACTTAACAGAGAAGGTTTACTTACACCAGCTAGGAGGGATTTAGATAATGACCAGAACCAGATTAATTTTGTAACTAAATTAAATTCCATAACAGGTCAGTTGGGCAACACTGTAACCAAATTTTGGCCTATACTTCCGAGTGACAAAACACTTGCACCACATATAGGAATCAAACCTAGAGTGTCATTCAGAAGAGGCAAGAATTTAAGGGATGAGTCAGTTTTCTAGGAATTCAACAGACTCGATGCAGATGTGACTTTGTCAAACCAAATGGCATGTTTAACTGTGGGCACTGCAGCATATGCCCCATTGCCAGCAAGGTAAAACTTCTGTGGCCCAAACGGTAGAACAGTGAGAATTCAATAAATTATCTTCTGTGTCACAATTTTTACAGTATATGCACATTGGTGTGATTGCTGTAAATTATATGATGGCAGGACTGTCCGCCAACTCAAGGTCAGGATTCAGGATCATGTTAGAGATATAAAGAATCTCAAAATTGATAGCCCAGTTGCCATACACTTTGCAGAGTCACAATTGTGACACAAAATGTCTCCACTTCACTGGTTTGGAACATGTGAAAGTAGGCAATAGAGGTGGGGATAGACTAAATGGACTATCCCAAAGGGAGACCTTTTGTTTTTTTCTTTGGAAGCTTTAGCACCAGAGGGCCTGAATCAAGAAATAGACTTCAAGCCCTATCTATAAAGGCCTACATTTGGTTTAGGCCCCCTGACGAAGCCTTACGTGGCAAAGCACCAGGGCAGCTGGTGAGATGGACACGCCGTTTGATTTCACTGTGTCTTTGGATGGAAATTTGTTCCCATTAAAACTGTTAATCTTACTTTGAGAGGGTTCTTGCAGTAGGTACTCACATATAGGACTAAGCCACTAGGCGCTAGGACCACACGGAAAAATTCTAGCCAGCAGTGTCTGGCGGGGGACCGCCCCCTGACGTCATGTGATGGACATCAGCATGACACTATATAAGAAGCGGTCCCCACACCTGCCTTCCAGTTCTTTCCCATCGACTTGTGCACGTCGGACCTCACGGAAGAACGCTACTACTGTCAATGCCATCTTTGGATGAGTATACTGCAAAATAAAGTTACTTTATTCATTTTTTCTTGTCGTGTATAACAAAAAATCATTGTGTCTGTCATCTCCGATGCTTTCAGAATCACATAAGAACAAGTGTAACTCCTGTGGAACTTAGCTCCCTCACAAGGACGGCCATACCCTTTGCCTTTTTTGCCTGGGCCCAGGCCATAAGGTGGAGGGGTGCGAGCACTGCCAGAAGTTTAACGCGGTCACATGTAAACGTAGGCAGCAGTCCCTGGAGGCCCACCTTTTAAAAGAAAAAATGGCTAGTATGGAAAAGGAGCTGAAGAAACTCAGGCATTCGTTGTCCTCCCCGGAGGGCCATCACAAAAAGGAGGACAAGGAGAGACATCGGGACCAGAAAGAGTCCCCAGCGATCCCGTCGCCTCCCGCTGGAGTCGCGGCCCTTAAGATAACATCCCCTCCGGGGGATCAGCCTTCAACGACTGCTTCGGTGGCTACCAAATGGCTGTCAGCTCCCCCATCTGGCCCAGGCCCAACGGGATCCTCCTGGGATCGGGAGGCACCCACCTCCTCTACAGCCTCAAAGATTTCAAGGCCCAGTGGAACCGGTATGTCAGATTCTGGCTCTGCTGGTTCTCGCACGACTAAGGCTGCTAAGTCACCTGTCAGCTCCTCCAATGGATGCCCAGCTCCAGATTCACCATCAGGTCCCGATAACAGGCCTGACGAGAAGGTGACGGCCCAGCTGACGTCAAATACGCAGCGGACAAAGGAGACTTCTCCTACATCTCCCTTGCCACCGATAGAGACGATACCTCCAGCTTCCCCTGTGGGGGGATGCAGAGCCAGAAGACTGCCTGCTGTCGGGGGTTCCATCACCCCATCCCACCGAAGCCTCAAACGCCAGAACCATCGTCGGACCAGACGACTGTCCCTCCGACGTCATGGTCCCCCAAGGTACTCCGTCAGGCCCAATACCAGGACCAGTGGGACCCACCCTGCCACTTACTCCATCTGGGCCTTCTGCACCCCCCATGGGACATGGTATGGACCCAGCGATCCCTCCATCAGGGCCGACACCGGGCCCTTCAGCCCCTCTGTCAGGACCACCTGGTAACCCTTTCGGACAGCCAACACTGGGCTATCATCCGCAATACCTGATGCCAGGATACCCCACACCACAGTATCCGTTGTCAGGATTTCAAATGCCGGGCTACCCTCCATCGGGCTTTAATTTTCCCTACTATGGGTACCCCAGCTATGGGTTTAATAACCCGCCACCACAATGGCAAGTGGACCATCAAGTGGTCCTTAAGTCCTGGTGGGCAGAAGCAAAGTCACAGCTTGTTGGTGCTGGAAAGGTGTCAGCCACTGATGGCCCCGACGCTGACTCTAAGGCCTCCTTCGCCGGATCCTTCCCTATCGTCCGATCCTAAGGGCCCAATGCAGGGCAGACATCCAGAGCCCTTATCCAACCCTTGGCCCTGAAAATTTTCCAGGCTGATGGAATTTTCAAGGCCAGTAGACCTTCCACTTCCACCCATCAGTTTTCCTAGTGACTAGAAATCCTCGGACTTGGACAGTGACATAGCCCACTCTGACTCCGATTTGGAAACCCCTACACTGGAGGACTCTAAACCTAAAGAGTCTCCAAAATTCCCTCTGGGGGACCCCCTCCTTCTTGAAGCTTCTCAGGAAGATTCAAGCAGCCTATGATTGGCGCACCGTTGCCCCGGATCTGCAGAGGCAGAGACTGGCAGCCCACCTTGATTTGGCAGACTCTTCCGCAAACCTCATTCCGCCCTGGATAGAGCTGCATGAGGACTTGGTAACCACTGTCTGGAAGCAGCCTTCTTTACTGGCCCCAGTGGTCAGAAAAGCAGACAGGCTTTATCAATCCCCAGGTGATAGGGATTTTTTGAGTCTCCACCCCAAAGCGGACTCTGTGGTCATCAGTGCAGCCCATGACCGGTCTGCAAAACCGAAACACCTCAGTGCTCTCCCCCCCCCCCATAAAGATTCCAAATTTCTGGACCAGTACGGGAAGAAGATTTATTCGTTTTCTACCCTGGGAATTCGGGCGCTTAATTACGTCACCCATATGGGAGACTACCAAAAATCTGTCCTAGGTCAGTTAGAGTCCAAAATTGATTTTCTTCAGAACTCCACTGTTCAAGAGGAGATAGCAGATCTAGGAAGATCAGCTAGATCTGCACGTTGACACATGTTACGTGCCACCTACGATGCAGTGGACGCTGCAGGTAGGGGCTCGCAACTGACATTAGTCTAAGACGCCATGCGTGGCTTCAGATTTCAGACCTGGCACTGGAAGTTCAGACGGCTATACAGGATGCTCCCTTTAAAGGGTCAGTCCTACCTCCAAGATAAAGGCAAGGCTCTACGTTCTGTACAATTCATGTACAAACCTCCACAGAAGCCGAAACAGCCATTTCGGAGGCAGCAACATTGCCAACAAAAACAAAATCAGAACCGAAATCAAAACAAACGTCACGCACCCTCGGCTGCCAGAGCCCCCCCCCCCGGCTAAGACTCACAAAGCCGCGGGAGCTGCAGCCTCGGCCCAGCCTCCACTTTATGACTCCTTAGCCCTCCCACCTCCCCTGTTCAGCACCCCAGAGAAGCCTGTAGGGGGAAGGTTCTCCCTTCATCTTCCAGAATGGGAGAAAATCACAACAGACTCATGGCTGCCTCAACTGGTGGTGAAAAGTCACGCAGTAGAATTCATAGTCAGACCTCTGACAAAACCTCCAGGTCACTCTTTCTACCCACCCCACCACTTACCCTTGATAAGAGAGGAGATAACATCCCTACTGGTAAAGGCAGCAATAGAACCAGTTCCTGCAAAACAGCAAGGGAAAGGTTACTACTCGCATTTCTTCCTGGTTCCCAAGAAGACAGGTGACCTCAGACCAGTTCTAGATCTGAGGTCTCTGAACCTCTTCATGCAATACAAGAGATTCAGAATATTGTCTCTTCCCAGCCTACTTCCTCTTTTACAGAAGGGTCAGTGGCTCTGCACCCTGGATATGCAGAATGCTTACCTGCAGGGTGATGTCACTCCCTCAATTGCAGAATAGTCCTGTCGGCTCCTGAACCTCCCCGATAAAAAACTCCTAAGTACAGCGATATTTAGAGAAAAACTGTCAGAAACTGCTACGAGACATGTCTATCATGCCGAAGAGAGGTGAAAAGAAAAATTTTAAACCAGACGAGGAGAGGGATGAGGGCGGATTGACTGATGGCGACTCAGGCAGTGAGGGCTCACAGGCCTCGGCTTCATTGCACCACAGCAAATCCAGCACCTAACAGCTACCGCTGAATTTGCTCCAGAGACAGATGACCCTGGTCCTCTTGGAGCCATGAGACTTCCGTAAAGAGATGCGCTCAACGGTGACTGCCCTGCGCACACGTACATCACAAAAAATAGAGAACTGACAAGAGACTGTGGAGGTGCAGGCCATGGAGATGGACAGCAGGGTTGACTGTACAGAACGTGTTATTGCTCAGCTTCACCAAGACATCCAAGGGCTACAGGCCAGAGCAGAGGATGCCAAGAGCTGCAGTAGACGGAATAACATCCGCATATCAGGAGTGCCGGAGGGACCCAATATGCTCAAATTCATCAGACAGCTCCTCCAAGATGCTATACAGCTCCCAGAGACCCTGACCCTTGAGTTGGAATGCGCTCATTGCACCCTCGGTCCTAAGCCAGTACAGGAAGCCTGTCCTCGAACCATTTTGGCACGGTTCCTTCACTTCCAAGAAAAAGAAGCAGTTCTACACGCAGCATGGAAACAAGGGGAAGTACTTTTTCAAATGCATTTATATCTAGAAAATGACTATGCCCCTGAGGTAATGAACCGAAGGAAACAATACATACCTGTCATGAGGGCTCTCAAGCAGGCAGGGCTATGATTCCGCACCCCTTACCCCGCCAAAATAGCCATCCAGTTCCCAGAAGGGCGCCAGACCTTTGAGACGGCGATGGAGGCCATTACCGCACTTAAAAGCAGAAGCATTGAAGTAGAGCAGGGACTCTCAAGCCAGAAGCCATCCTTGGCCTCTAAATTATCACAGTGGGTTTGGAACATGGGGACTAAGAAGGAGAGCAGAAGGTAAGGGCAGGAAGCCATTAAACAAATAGCCAACACCCTCCGCCAACAACCCCAGAGCTCTTCCTCCGCGGACATGACCCCCACGAGGCTGAATAACAAAGGATTCCCGCGCTGAAGTATTTAATGCTGAATCCAGCAGAGAGAACAAAGTTTTGGTAACTGGGTTTCCACGGTCCCCAAAGATCAAGGACTGCAAGAAAAAAAGAGGGGCTCCAGAACTTTCTGAAACGTAGATTGACATCCAGGACAAGGACTTTTAGGGGCAGCAGCTCAGCACCAAGTTTTTCAGATAAGTCCCAGTCTATATTTCTTCTTCTTTTTCTTACTAACAGTTGTAGGGCTGGGGTCTGATAAAATTGCTGCCCTGATTTATGTCAGTTCTGGTCTCTCCCCCCGCCCCCGACTAGGATACCTAATTACATCTCTCAATGTACACTGTAAACCTCCCTCTAAACCTCAATAAGCTCACTAACAAACTCTTGGCCCCTACAGGCAAGGATGAAGGCCTGCTCTCCCCCCCATTTTTCCTTTTCCTAACTCAACTGGGACTGGTTACCTACTAACTATTAATCTGGGGGGAGGATTGATGGGAAAGTGCAGTGGTTGATGTGTTTAGTAAGGCATATAACCCAATTTGGGTTGAACTGAGCAGTGAGGGGCCTGTGACGCTGCACTGCCTCAATATAACTGATGATGCAGGGTGGCTTCATTTGGGGGTTGCTCTCACGCCCCCCCGGTTGCCTTGCACACCCTATATCTTCCTACCAGTAACCCCTGTTCTTGAAATTTATAAGGTTTGACCCTGACAGGAAATGCATGTGTTGTGTTCGGGTGGGGGTTGTGGTCTCCCCCTCCTCCCTACCTGACACCCCCCTAAATCTACACCTCTCTTCAATGGTTGAAACAATCAGAGGGGAGGATTGGGGATGTTAGTGACGTCCCAAACACCTCCCCCCCCCCCATTGACACCAGTGGTGTCAAACGCTCTCAATACTATCGGGAGCTCAGGTGAGTGTCTCAAACACACACCAAGGTCATGACACATGATCGACATGATGGAAGTACTATTTCGCGATGGCTGACCAGACTGGTTATGTTGGCCCAGTTGGCCCAAATAGTTAACTAGTCTCATCAAAGTTGGGAGATCCACTTCCAACTAGTTTCCCCAAATGGTCACAGAGTTAGTGATCAGGTTTCCTTTTTGGTTTTACCCCAAGTTACTTGTCAAAAGGCAATGGTTTTATACAACATAGAGTTTCTGCTTTCCATTAGACTGATGAATGGTCACAGATTCCAATCATATGAGACAGGGGTTAGGATTTTAAGTGAACTATCAGAAGGAGATAGAACTACAGACAATTTAAGTTATTTCAAAAATGCATAACCAGCACATAACTGTATACTCTTTGAATGTTAATGGCTTGGGGAATCCCATAAAACGCACTAGGGTTATGGGCCTCCTGAAAAAAACAAAGCAGAAGTGGTGTATATCCAAGAAACACACATGACCCAAATGGAACATGGCAAATTAAAGAGAAAGGGCTTCTCCCAAGTCTTCTCTTCAGCTATGGGGAATGGAGGCAGAAGAAGAGGCGTTGCCATTTTGATCTTGACCCACACCCCATTCAGGTTAGTTAAAGAATGGGCAGACCCAGAAGGGAGGCTAATCATCATACAGAGATGGCTGCAAGACCAAGAGGTAACACTGGTGAACATTTACCTCTCCCTTGGGGCAAATACTCCTATCATTAGGTCCCTACTGGACAAGGTAGTCATTATGACCAGGGGGACCCTACTCTTGGTGGGTGATTTTAATATAGCCCCCTCCATAGACACCACAAGGGCTAGGGGAGGTAAACAACCTGCTCCTTATAAGTTCTTCAAACGATTTATCCAGGAGGTGGGATGGTTGGATGTGTGGCGGTCTCTGCACCCTGGAGCCAGGGGTTATACATATTACTCTGCTGCTCATGGTAACTATACCCACATAGACCACTGCTATACACAAAAAGAAAACCTAGATAACTTAATTGATGCCAAAATGGGTGCCATAGCACATGTGAACCACGCCCCAGTGGTCACCACCACCTAGTGCTAGAAGTAGGAAGAGAAGCGCCGCCTGCAGTGGAAGTTTAATCCGGTACACCTCAAGAGCGAACCATTCAGAGAATTCCTCAGAAAAAAATAGAGGAGATAATAAGGGAAAATTCCCATCCAGATAGTTCAGCGGGCATGCAGTGGGACACCCTGAAAGCAGTCCTCAGGGGACATCTAATAAAATACATGGAACACCTAGCCAAAGCAAGAGTTGAAAAACAGAGGTTCCTAGAGCAGACACTGCAGTTCCTCCAGATGGCACATCAACAGGGTGACACCTCAGTTCTAGACCAACTCAAACAAACTAGGAGAGAGTTGGACGATATATGTACCCAACAGACTGAAATAGCCTTAGCTTTTTTTTTTTTTTAAACAGAAATTGGGAGAGATGAGCCTTAGACACTCACTTACTGGTATACTGGCTTAGGTCGACGCAAGGCATCCACGATTGCAGTCATAAAAGAACCCATCTCCAGCCAGCTTGCAACTAAACTTAAAGATATCAGTCAAACATTTACAAAATATTTTAAAGAAATATATACACCTGAACAATGGCCTGCCACTTCTCAAATCAGTAGCTTTCTACACAAACTAGAGCTCCCCAAGCTCAATGAAGACCAGAAGGTCTCCCTAACAGCCCCCATCTCCCCTTCAGAACTGGCTGCAGCGATAGCCCAATCAAAAACACAAAAGGCCCCAGGACCCGATGGATATGGGGCAGAATTCTACAAAAGCATGTCTCAATATATAAGCCCACTTCTGGTGAATGCTTTAAATGAGGTGTCGCAGGGTGATGCCCCCCCCCCCCACTGGGCATATGCTACCATTCCCTTATATCCAAACCCGGAAGGACCCCCCACTGTAGTTCATATAGACCCATATCGGTGCTCAATGTTGATTACAAATACTTTACATCTATATTAGCATGAAGGCTTGAAACAGTTTTACTGCCCCTAATTAACCTGGACCAGACAGGCTTTGTGAGTGCTAGATCCACCACAGATAATACACGTAGAGCCTTGCATGTGGTTCAAGAAATGCAGTCTAGTGGAACACAGAGCGTACTTCTCAGCCTGGACGCTGAAAAGGCGTTTGATTGAGTGTCTTGCCCTTTCTCTTCTCCACCATGAACACGATGGGCTTCCCCCCAGGCTTCATAGGTATCATACGTGCCCTCTATGCCTCCTCACAGGTGTGTGTTAGAGTGTCCGGGCATCATTCTGATTACTTCCCCCCTGAGAAGAGGCACGAGGCAGGGCTGCCCCATGTCCCCTGGCCTTTTTGCCATCTTTCTTGAACCATTGGCCCAGGCAATAAGAATGACCCCGGGAATCATGGGAGTGAAGAAAAAATTACTTACCATGGTAATTGTGTTTCTTCCCAGTGATGCTCAGCTATTCTTAACTTTATGTAGTAAGCCTGTAGGGTTGGACTGCCCGGAGAGATGGAACACATGCAAATGATGGAACACTTTGCACGTGAGCATCATTCAAACACTGCCTCTACTAACTGCCTGTGTTCTAACCTCTTCAGATTTTATAAAGGAGCCTGAAACGATGGCTCAGGATAATGTAATAATACTAAGAAATTCTTATCATTAAAATTGGGGTCACCCAATAATCTGAATTTTACTAAAAATAATCCTCCAACTGCAGGCAAAAAAGTTTAAATAAGTTAGAACAACATGCCAGAAAATTTACCAAAAATAAACACAATGAGTTCTGTTCACCTACTTGTACAGGTGCAGAGGATAATGTTCCCCCAAGGGTATAAAGTGATAAGTGGCACCAGCATGTGGAGTGCAGAAGCTGAAGTTCTAGAAGGGGAGGTAGGGAGGGAAGTTAAGAATATCTGAGCATCACTGGGAAGAAACACAATTTCTATGGTAAGTGATTTTTTCTTCTAACCCCAGTAATGCTCAGTATATTCTTAACTTTATGCAGACTACCAAGTAGTATCCCTGGAGGTGGGCACAGAGCTTTATTTTGGAAACAGACTTTGCAGGACTGCTGTGCCAAACCTAGCATCACTTCTGGATAGAATACCCGGGATTTAGTGCTTTGTAAATGTGTGTACTGTTTTCCAGGTAGTTGCTTTACATATACCCACTAATGGGACGTCCCTGGCTGCTGCTAGAGTAGCAGCTGTCCCTCATGTAGTATGAGCCCTTAATCCTGGTGGGGGCTCTCTGCCAGCACTAGTGTAACAGAATTGGATACATTGGACTATTCGAGAAACAGATCTTTTTGAGGCTGGATTACCTTTTCCCACATCCCCATAGGTCAGAAACAATTGCTTTCTATCTTGTCTAAGGTCCTTAATGGCCGTCATATAACTAAGGGCCCTTTTCACATCTAAACTGTGCAGTCTCCTTTCACCAGAAGTGGAGTGCTCAGTGAAAAATACAGGTAGGGTGATTGATTTAAATGAAAATCAGAAACTACCTTGGGGAGAAATTTCCTGTTTGTTCTGAGGACTACTTTATCCCTATGAAAGGAGATATAGTCCTGATCAATACAGAGAGCTTGAAGCTCACTGATTCTTCTTACAGAAGTCATTGCCACTAGGAAAACTGTTTTCCAAGTGACACATTTAAGGTGAGCTGTGGCCATGGGCTCAAAGGGGGCAGCCATCAGCTTAGCTATACATACACTCAGATCCCAAACTGGGACTGGTGGCCTGTGAGGAGGATGCAGATAATCCAGGCCCTTAAAGAACCTTTTGAAAATAATGTTAGAGGCCAATGTCACCTTTTTCCCAGCAGAGAGGTAAGCAGACACTGCTGCAAGGTGGACCTTCAAAGAACTGGATTGTAGACCCAGGAAGTGCGAAAGAGATACTCCAATATCTCTGATAAGCCAGCTTTGGCTGGAACCAGAGTCTTACCCGAACACCAGATAGAAAATCTCTTCCATTTAGAAGAATAATTCTTTGTAGTTGAGGGTTTTCTGTAACCTCTTAGAATACTTAAGACAGGTTCAGAAAGTTTTAAATCAGCATATTCTAAGTCTTCAAGAGCCAAGCCTTAAGATTGAGAGACTTGAGTTTCGGGTACAATAAGGTTCCCTGATTGGAGGTCAATAGGTTTTGGCTCCGAGGAAGAAGTACTGGATTTGCAACAGACATTGAGAGCAGAAGAGAGTACCATGGCTGCCTTGGCCAGTCTGGAGCTATCAAGATCAGAGATGCTGTATGGGATCTGAGCTTGACCAGTACTCTGTAAACGAGAGGGAAAGGAGGAAAAGCATAGAGGAACCTCCCTGACCAGTCCAGACTGAGGGCATCCAGAGGAAAAGTCCCCTGATCTGGAAGTCTGCAACAATACTGTGGCAGGTGGTGGTTCTGGTGGGATACGAATAAGTCCACCTCTGGAGTACCCTACCTTCTGAAAATAACTTGTACCACCTGCCTGTTTAGGGCCCACTCATGATGGGCCTGGTTTAGTCGACTCGGGCATCTGCCAGGGTACTGTCCTTCCCTGGCAAGTGAATTGCTTACAGAGACACTTCTAATGAATAAGCCAGAGTCCAAATCCTTATGGCTTCTGAGCAGAGGGGGCCTGAACTTGTGCCTCCCTGCTTGTTTATGTAATACATTGTGGTGGTATTGTCTGTTCTGTCCTGCACTACCTTGCCCTTGACTAGGTGAGCAAAGGTTTTTAGAGCCAGCAGCACTGCTCTGAGTTCCAGGAGATTTATGTGTTGAAGAGACTCTGGGGCTGACCAAGTGCCCTGAGTTGTGTGATCCCCTATATGGGTGCCCCAGCCCAAGAGGGATGCATCTGTTGTGATGATCACTGAAGGATTCTTTTTTTGAAAGGGAACTCCTTGCCTTAAGTTGGATTCCTCCTTCCACCACAAGAGAGCCTGCAGCAGTGACCTTGTTACTGGGATGAGCTTTGAGAAAGAATCTTTTCTTTGGCACTAGTAGGACCTGAGATGGAACTGAATGTGCCTCATGTGAAACCTTGCACCTAGGACTGTGCCTGTGGATGCAGCCATATGGCCTAATAGCTGAAGAAACTGTCTTGCAGTTCTTGAATTGTGGAGCTTGAAAGAGTTTGCTATTATCTGAATGTTTTTTACCCTTTCCAGGGGCAGGTATGCCCTGGCCTGTAGAGTATTGATTTCTGCTCCTATGAAGTGCAGCACTTGTGTAGGAGTGAAGAGTGACTTTTTGTGATTGATTAGAAATCTGAGGGACTCCAGGAGGTCCTGAGTGACCTTCAGGTCTTGCTGCACCTGCAGAGGAGATTTTCCCATGACCAACCAGTCATGCAGGTAAGGGAAAACAGCTATTCCCTGACTGCGAAGATATGCCACTACAGCTGTCAGGCACTTTGTGAATACCCTTGGGGCCGAAGAAAGGCCAAAAGGCAGGGTTGAAAACTGGTAGTGACCTGAAGGGAGTCTGAATCCGAGGTATTTTCTGTGAGACTCTTTTATGGGGATGTGAAAATAGGAGTCTTTCAAGTCCAGTGATGCCAACCAGTCTGCTTTCTGAAGTGTTGGCAGGATCAGAGCCAAAGTTACCATCTTGAACTTAGGTTTTCTTAAGAACTTGTTTAAAGCTCTTAAATCCAGTATAGGCCGCCACTCCCCACTTTTCTTTGTGGTCAGGAAGTATCTGGAGTAGAATCCCTTTCCCCCTTTGAGACTTTGGGACTGGTTCCACTGCTTTTAGCTGTAGTAAGTTCCGAACCTCTGCCTCCAAGAGCACTTTTTTTGCTAGGGAGGGAGAACTGAATACTCTGGATTTTTGAAAGGGAAAGGACCTGAATCTCAGAGGCAGACCCTGCCCCACCACCTCCAACACCCACTTGTCTGTGGTGATTTTCAACCAATTTTGGAGAAAGTGGGAGAGTCTGTCCCTGACAGGTGGGGAGAAAGCAGCCTGCGGTTCAGGAGGTCTGTTTAGTTTGTGGCTGAGGATGGGTATGAGACCCTTGCCTCGAGCCCCTTCTGCCCCTAGAGTAACCCTGCTGTGGGTACTGCTGGTACTGGGGTAATGCCACAGGTTGGAAGAAGGGCTTGGTGTAAAAAGGACCTGCCCTGGCCTCCCCTTCCATAAGGCCTGGTGGATGTAGAAGCTCTCTCTTTAGCAGAGTTGCTTCCGTAAGTGGCTTTATACTCATCCACCTTCTTCATATATGCTACGGTTGACTCCCCAAAGAGAAAATTTCCTTCTAGGGGAAAGTCCAGGGCCTTCAGTTGTGTATCCTGAGTAACGTTTGTGGCCTTAAGCCAAGCAAACCTCCTCTGTGCCACTGTGTTTGCCATCCATCTGGCTGCAGTATCATTAGTGTCAGCAGCCATTTGGAACTGGTACTTAGCTGCCTCCAACCCAAACCTGACAGTTTCAGCCAGGTCATCTGATAAGGGCAAAGGAGCTTTCTGGGACATGGCCAGGACTGACTGCCACATGGATTTTTGATACTGGGCAGCATATGCCTGGAAGGTAGCTTGACGCATAGCCAGAGAGGCTGACAGGTACCCTTTCTTGGCCATACTTTCAGTCTTTCTAGAGTTCTTGTCCGGAGGGTGTGAGGACAGAGGGACCCTAGCCTTGTCACAGGCAGCCTGTTGTATGACCCCCTGGTAGTCAGGGTGGGAGAAGAGAAAATCAGCTCCCTCCCTTTCCAGTTGGTACTTCTTATCCATCCTCCTGTCTATAGGAGGGGTTTAATTTGGTGCCTGTAAAATCTTTAGTGCATCCTTTTTAAAGAATTTATAGACAGGGAGGAGAAGAGCCTTTGTGGTTGTTAACCCCATCATTTCTAAATACTCCACCTCCTCCTCATCTTCAATTTGCTTGGTGGTGGAGATGTCAAGGGCATCTGCCATCCATCTTACAAAGGTAAAATGAGATGAAAAATCCTCAGACACCCTTGGGGGGGAAAAACCAAAGCCCTGTTCAGGGGACACTTCCGGTTCTATTGGTCCCTCCTCCTCCTCATAATCATGTTTTCCCACTTTCTGGGGGGAGAGGATGCACATTGCTGCCAACCTGGGGACCCGGGGGGGGGGGCAGAAGGCTGCTGAGTAAGGACTATTGCCTGCAATGACAATGATTTTAAAAGCCTGAGCAATCTCTTGTGCTGTAGGTACAGGCAGAGTAGTCACAGAAGTTCCCAGTTTGACAGGCAAGGGTTCTGTGTGTTCTAATTTCTTTCCTTTTTTTGCAAGAACCGGGGAGTCAGCTGGTTCAGTTGCTCTTTTAGTTCCCTTTGTGCCCGTCTCAGGGGCAGGAACTGAAGAAAGTGTGGGTTCAGTCACAATGTCTGGGGTGTCAGCTGGTCAGAGCCAGAGTGACCCCTAGGAAGTTTCTTCCTTGGCCTTTTAAGGCGTTTCTCAACAGTTTTCTCAGGCAATGTCTTA
The DNA here is from genome assembly GCA_016271365.2 of Neoceratodus forsteri. Classification (NCBI taxonomy): domain Eukaryota; kingdom Metazoa; phylum Chordata; order Ceratodontiformes; family Ceratodontidae; genus Neoceratodus; species Neoceratodus forsteri. Next base: position 1,053,291,279 of record CM028130.1, on the reverse strand, counting down.
CATACTTCACATTCCTCATTTAAGTGGTCAAAACCCAGACAAACCACACAAAGTGTGTGTTTGTCTGCCTTTTCAAAGACCTCTCCACACTGGGTACAGTTTTTGAAACCGGGCTCACCGATTTTCTTTTTGGGTTTTCTGACATATTGAAAACACAGTTTCTTAGGGGCTCACAATTTAAGTCCTTTGCTGAGATCCAGCAGGAGTTCAAACTGCGACACTCGGACTTCTTTCAATATATGCAAATACGGCTTTATTTCAACTCTCTTCCACTGGGAGTACATAATTCAGAGGGGTACCCACACCTAATAAAACTGCTACAGCAGGTGTTCCGATCTAGTGGCCTAACACATACCATCTCTGCCATATACAAGTCATTGGTGAGTACCTTAGGAGAAAATACATATCTAATAATGGAAAGGTGGAACTCAGAGTTGGGATCCCACCTAACCAATGAAACATGGGATACCATTTGCTGTACTACCTCCAAATTGACTTGCTACCATGCGTGGTGGCTTTTTTCCTGGCAGCTCCTCATTAGGTACTTTTGTACCCCCTCAGTTACTTCATGTTTCAGTGGAGCCTCTCCAGCTACCTGCTGGCATCTTTGCGGAGAGACAAATGCACATCATTCGCATGTGTTTTGGCTGTGCCCCAAACTGCAACCATTTAAGGAGTCACTTCGTGGGGAGCTGGAAGAAATCTGGGGCCCTGGGATCCCCTGGACTGGAGAGTTATTTATTTTACATGTCTTCCCCCAAGAACTAAGAGGCCCCTGTAACACCCCATTGCTGGGAATATTACTACTTGCAGCAAAAAAAGCAATAACTAAATGCTAGCTTACCAACATGATTCCCTCAATAAAATCCTGGAGGGGTATAGTAAATGGCATCTACAAATCAGAGAAGATCACTTACTCCCTGAATGATAAAGCAGTAATATGCTCAATAAAGTGGAATAGATGGCTCATGTACATCATGGCTAAGAACCCATCATTTGTCCCTTAGAATGAAGAACTCTAACCCAGGGGCCCCCTAGGACATCCCCCAGCTATCTAAACGACCACAACACCCTGGGAAGCACACATGAGAATGTGACACAACTATATAGAATAGGGAGAGGAGGAGAGACATGTGCCCTGTGGTGAAGGGGCAGTGTGGAAACACAAGATCCTAGGGTAGGACCGAAACCAGGATAATAATACACCCTAAAGAATGAAATGTTTTTTACCTATTTTCTTATGACTGTTTAAAAGTAGAAACTTGCTATCTTCATTGATGAAATGATATGCAATATATAACCCTGTCAACATAAGCAAAGCTGGTTATTATACGATCAAAGGAACTGTGACTGTGGAAAGATGTGAAAAAGCTCAATAAAAACTATATTTTCAAAAAAGAATACTTACCTGCACATCCCAATCTGTCCACACCGCAAATTCCTCTGTTTTTGCTTTCAGGGGGAACAGTTCCAGTTCAAATCACTACCCTTTGGCCTTTCCTCAGCTCCTAGGGTGTTCACAAAATGCTTAGCAGTGGTGGCAGCTTTCCTGCACAGACAAGGGGTCCAAGTTTTCCCATACCTGGACGATTGGCTGATCTCAGCCCCATCCAGGGAGGCCCTAGTTTCAGCTACGCATCTTATGCTGGACACTTTCCAATGGGTGGGTATAATGGTCAACTACATCAAATCCCACCTGGTCCCTACCCAGCAGCTCCAATTCATTGGATCATAGGGGCAGCTTTGGATACCATCCAGGGCAAGGCTTTCCTGCCACAAGACAGGATAGCGACTTTGCAGCACCAGGCGTGTCTGGTGGCCTCTCAGAAGAAAATCTCAGCCACAGCGATTCTTCGGCTGCTACAGTAGGGCTGATGGCGGCGGCCATCCCTTCGGTCCCCTTAGCCAGACTACACATGAGGATCTCTCAATGGACCCTTGGAGTGCAGTGGGACCAGAGATCAGATGATCTGGATCACGAGATCCTAGTCTCAGATTCGATGGCACAGGATCTTTTGTGGTGGCAAAACCAGAACAACCTCTCTGAGGGGGTTCCATTTCATTCAGACAACCCCTCCCAAATACTGATGACAGATGCTTCAGGCCTGGGATGGGGAGCACACCTGGGATCACACAGAACACAGGGTCTTTGGTCCCATGTCGAACTGTCTCTTCATATCAACATACTCGAGATAATAGCTGTACTGAATGCCCTCAAGGCCTTCCAACATCTCATTCTCTCAGGTCATCTTATAATTCAGACCAACATGTGTGCAGTCTGGTACATAAACCAACAAGGTGGAACCCGCTCTTATCCCCTTTGTCAGGAAGCAATAAGAGTGTGGATTGGGCAGCCACCCACAATCTACATTTGATGGCAGTTCATGTGCCAGGCATTCAAAACATCCTGGCAGATGCACTCAGCCGCACGCCAGCCAAAGCACACGAGTGGGAGCTCAGACAGTCGGTGGTAAACGACATGTTCACAAGGTGGGGAAGACCTCAAATAGATTTGTTCGCCTCCCCAACCAATGCAAAAGTACCAACCTTTCTGCTCGCTCCAGGGCGTGGTGTTCTCTGGCAAGACACGCTGTGCTGGTGGGGGAGGTTCGTGTAAGCCTTCCCTCTGCTCCCATTGATTCAGAGAGCGCTAATGAAGCTTCAGGCAGAAAAAAGCATGGATGATTCTCATTGCTCCTTTCTGGCCGAGACAAATATGGTTCTCTCTACTGCAACAACTGTCAGTGGAACCTCCCTTTCCACTACCAGTCTGTCAAGATCTCTTGACTCAGGAACAGGGTACCCTGTTACATCCAGGTCTCAAAAGTCCCTTCATTTGCATGCATGGCACCTACTGACATAGCCGTTGCTCATTTCAGGGATTCCCTGAGGGTAGCACAAATTCTAGTGGAAGCCAGAAATCCTTCCACCAGAGCCACATATGCCATGAAATGGAAACAGTTTTCCATCTGGGCAGACTCGAAAGGGGATAGAACCTTTCTCCTGGTCCGTCACGAAGGTCTTAGACTACATGCTGCATCTTTTCGACTTGGGTCTCAGTTACTCAACTCTAAAAGTACACTTATCAGCTATTTCTGCCTATCACTTGCCTGTGGGACAGAAGACATTGGCTCAGTTGGAGGTATCCAAAACCTTTCTGAAAGGGATTCTCCACTTGAAACTCCCAATACAGAGCCCTGCTCCTCCCTGGGACCTGAATTTCATACTAGAGAAACTCACCTTGCTACCTTTCAAGCCGGCAATGAGTTTGGACATGCGTTCTCTCTCTTGGAAGGCACTTTTTCTAGTTGCCATCACCTCAGCTAGAAGGATCTCAGAACTTCAGGCTCTCATGTGTAAGGCTCCTTACTTAATTTTCCACAGAGATTGGGTGGCTCTGTGGACCAATCCTAAGTTCATACCTAAGGTGGTATCAGAATCCACCTTGAATCAGTCACTGGACTTGCCAGTGTACTATCCGGAGCACTCCAATGGGGTAAGACACTTCTGCACACTCTGGATGCACACATAATTCTTCGGTACTATACAGATAGGACAAAGTCTGTCTGTAAGACTGACTAGTTGTTTGTTTCCTCTGCTCCCAAGAGAGAGGTTGCTCCTGTTTCTAAACAGCGTTTGTCCAAATGGTTGGTAAACTGCATTACTTTCTGTTACCAGAAGTACAACAAAGCCCTTCTGGGTCAAGTCAAAGGACATTCAACCAGAGGCATGGCTGCTTCTACTGCTTGTTTCAGGAATGTTTCAGCTGTAGACATTTGCATGGCTGCAACTTGGGAGTTCTGTCCATATCTTTACCAAACATTACATTCTGGAAATCACGTCTAGGTAAAGAGCGGGCTTTGGCCTTGCTGTCCTACAGAGACTCCTTTCGTGAGTTCCCTAGAGTCACAGGGAAACTCTTTCCTGCCTCCCATGTCTGACTTGTCTCAGGTCACTGCTTGGGACTCAGTCCTATATGCGAGTACCTACTGCAAGAGCCATCTTGAAGTAAGATAGTACAGTTATGCAAGAACTTACCATAACAGTAGATCTTTGAGAGAGGCTCTTGCGGTAGGTACTGCTTTCCCTAACCCAAACTCCACCTGAATTTCCTTCTGTGGTTTTTCATACTAGACATAATTAGGCTCCAGGAGCCCTCTCCTCTTCTCTTCTGTCACACCTTTTTAGGTCTCCGGCAGGAGAACTGGAGGGCGGGTGTGGGGACCGTTCCTTATATAGCCTCACATTGACTTCCATCACGTGATGTCTGGGGGCAGTCCACCGCTAGACACTGCTGGCTAGAACTTTTCTGTGTGATCCTAGCATCAGGTGGTTTAGTCCTATATGTGAGTACCTACTGCAAGAGCCTCTCTCAAAGATCTACTGTTACAGTAAGTTCTTACGTAACTGTACTTTTTTGCACATCTTGTGTGGAGACCCCTCATTGGAGTTATTCATTAACTCCTTGCTCTGGAGTGCTAGTGCGACTTTGTAAGAGTGTGGCCCTGAAGCACAGCCCTGCTTAAACCTGCATGGGCTCTAGAGGCAATGTCCAGACTGTAATGCTTGATAAAATTATGGACGGTACTCATGGTGGTAGCCTCATAGATATCTGTGGCTGAGATCCCTCGGAAACAAGCCACAGAGGTAGCCATGCCGTTGGTGGAATGAGCTTTGACAGCACCAGGCAGTTCTTTGCCGTACTTGTAGCAGAACACAATGCAATTTGCAGTTTGGATAAACACTGCTTAGAAACTTAAGCACCTTTTCTACCTGGGGCAAAAGAAACAAACAACTGCTTCGACTTTCCCTGGTCTGAAGCAAGTAGTACTTCAAAGCTTTGTGCACATCTAACATATGAAGCAGTGTTTCCCCTGGACTGGCACACTCAGGGAAATAAATAGGAAGGTCGATAGATTGGTTGAGTGCAAACTCTGAGACCACCTTAGGGAGGATCTTAGGATTCGTGCGCAAAGACATTGAGAAAAACTCACTTTGTGAAAAATCAAATAAGGCTCCTCACACCAGAGGGCCTAAAGCTCTGAAATTCTTTGAGCGGAAGTAATGGCAACTAAAAATAACATTTTCCAAGAGAGACAGTGCAGATCGCAAGTTGCGATTGGTTCAAAAGGAGACAGGGTCAACTTCTCTAAAATAAAATGCAAATTGCACGCCAGGACAGGAGAACGGATTGGGGTTTCAGATGCAAGATGCCCTAAAGAAAGGTATGGGAGACATCCAGCTGAGCAATCGTGCAGTCACCCATGGACTCACAAAAGGCAGAAAAAGCCGAAAGGTGCACCTTGAGGGAGGAGTACTGGAGACCTGAGTCAGACAAAGAGATCTGGGAGTCCAGAATGTGGTTCACCAGGTAGGGTAAAGGGTCCAAACTATGAGCACTATGCATGATGCCAACGTGCTGCATAAACTGGGTCCACTGGCATCAATATGTGTGAATGCCATGGAGCGGGGTCCTGCATGGCATTCACTAATGGGGTGCAAGGCAGGCATGCGGCCGCTCTCCTGGCCCTACAGCCTGGAATGCACCAGGGGCACTATGTGGCGTGCACAAAAGAGCATAGTGCTGGGCGCAGGTTATGGCAGCCGGGACCCTGCCGTAACTGTGTAAGCACCCCAATGGATGTCACCCACCAGTCGCAGCGAGACTGGTATTCAACCCCCCCATGCTGCTGCAGCTTACAGGGCCCCTGGGGATGGCAGGGCCAGCCATTAGAGTGGGTGCCCATCCACCCTGCCATGCGGGCATTGCCATGGATCCGCAGGGGGCCCATTCACTATCACCCCACTGGTGCGAGGGATCCACTATGAGACCTGGGTCAGCCCACCCAGGTCCACAACTCTGCCCCCGGCCTCCCTGCAGAGACCTGCCCACGGCCGGGGGTGGCAGGGCTGTGGACAGGTTGTGGCTGGTAGTGAATACTGGACAGGTGCACAGCTGCATGGGAAGGGTACGCACCTTTGGCGCATACCTGCGCCCCATTTGTGTATGGCACCCTATGTTTGGCAGCCCAGACAGCAAACCACTTAGACTTCATGGCATATGTGGCTCAAGTGGAAGGCTTCCAGGTGGCCACAAGGACGTCCACCACTCTGTTTGAGACCCCGAACCTGGCAATGTCTATGTCCTCAGTAGCCAAGCATGTAGATGGAGAGACCAGATGTTGGAATGCAGCAGGGTCCATCGAGCCTGGGACAGCAGGTTCCTGCAAAGGGGGAGTGGAACTGGAGGTTCCTCCACAAGCTGCAGTAGCAGGGGAAACCGTATCTGCTGAGGCCAGAATGGAGCTGCCAGAATCATGCTGGTCCCTTCCATCAGCAGTTTGATGAGCACCCTCTGAATTAGAGGAAAAGGAGGGAAGGCATAAAGGAAAGAAGTTAAAATGTCAGGGTCAGACTCATCCTGCTACAAGTAACCATCAGAGGGAGCTGGAGCTGCCCCTAATAAGCCGTTGCCTGGTCTGGGTAAGGGATAAACGGGAGACACCGGAATCATCACCAGACCCGGCATAGCGGATCCCAGCACCACACCTAACCCTGCCCCACAAGGAGGTGGCAAGACCCATTGCAGACCTAGAAGAAAAAGAAGGGGAAGGGAATGGTACCTGTGATGGCCCCTGCGAGGAAGTAGAAAGTGAGGGAAAGGCACATGGGACCAGTGTTGATGGTGCCGGCACCGGCAAGGGAGAAAATTCCATTGCTGGCATCAAATGCACAACCTGCCCTAAAGGACCCAACCATGGCTCCAAGGCCCCCATAACCGGATCCACAGAAAGGGGCAAATGAAACAGACTCTGTACTCACTGCTCCATAAGAGCAGCCAAATAACGAAATTGCCCACCAGAAACCCCACAAGAGGACAGAGCAGTGCTCTGGTGTCGAGAGTCAGAGTGATCGGGAGCGGAGGCCTTCGGGGAACTGGAAGGAACCAGAGATGGTATGCCATTCCTGACCATCAAAGACCTCTTGGTGGACATACCAGAGGGTGACCTCGAGTGGTACTGCTTCTTCCCCTTCCTCTTCTGACGAGAAGAGGAAGAACTCAAGGCAGAGCGGTGCCGAGTTCCTGACCTGAATTGGGAATGGGCCTGCTTTTTTTTGTGCTTAAGACTGTCCTCCCTCCAGAGCACTGGACTGTTCATGGTCAGACCTCCCCCCTCCGGAGAGGGTGGTGGACCAGACACAGCCCAACTGCCATAGCAGCCTCCCAAATGAGAGTCCCTACTGTCACCGTTTCCATCCATGGTTGACTCCTTTGATCGGTAGGGCTAAAGAAGAAAGCTTTTCTTTCTTTTTTGTTAACGGAAAACAATAACACAGACTAAAACTGAAGTAATTAAAACGTCGTATAGATGAGAAATTTGACTCCCGGCAGGGGAGCAACGTTGTCACTGAAGCACACTCAACAGCAGGAAAAATGGAACTGAGGTGGTTGAAGAGTCGAGGCCGAGATCACCTATTTGGCACAAGCTAGTCTTGTGGGGCTGTGCATGCGCAGTCCTGCCTTGGCGCTGGCCCTTCTCAAGATTTCTGGCGCCCACAGGGTTCCAGCACCTCCAGCCTGAGACCCAGAAGTACTGTATGAATTAATGGTGAAGACTTTAAAGTTCAGGAATATCAGATATTTATGTTACAGTTTAGTTCTTCACAAAATGCTTTTCCTACTAAACAACATAAACAGCTTTCTGAGCTAATATTAACATTTTTTATGATTTGTCTCTAATTTGGTCACCTGTCCCTGATTTTTTTAAGCCTTGTCCCTGATTTCTATGGTGGAAGGTTGAGAGGTATTTCTTACATTTATTTATCGGTCAAAGAGACATTCAGCTCAGTCAACCTCGGAGATAAAAAAACTTTTTGTTAAATGAGGGAGTAGCCACTTCCAATCAAGGCAATATCAGATATGCAAAAATAGATTGGAAAACACAGCCCACTCACCAAAAACTTTTAAGGTAATTTATTCTTCTGCATTTAAAGTTCGAAGTAAAGAAAATACAGCATGTATTATAACCATCACCAATGTTTCAGAGCAGACCTCCTTCATTGGGGTTATACTGGCTAATATCTAAAACGTATACACACACTGTACATATATCTACAAATATACAGTCACAGGTACATAGATGGATATACTGTTATATCCAGGTGCAATTCCTTTTCTGTGGACACCTATTAAGTAACACAAATATAATTGGAAAATATTTGTTATATTTGTGTTACTAAATAGGTGTCCAAAGAAAAGGAATTGCACCTGGATATAATTGTATATCCATCTATGTACAGTAACTGTGAATGTTCAAAAACAATTTTTCACCTTTTATTATCCATTTGATTTTAAAATACAAGGTATATATTTTGACTATATATATATATATACACATATACACGCACATATATATGTTTTAGATAGTAGCCAGTGCAATCCTGATGAAGGAGGTCAGCTCCAAAACATTGGTGATGGTAACTTATAAGTTTTTTTATTTACTGGGAACTTTAAATGCAGAAGAATTACTTTAAAAGTTATTGGTGAGTGGGCCCTGTTTTACAGTCTGTTTTTGCATTACATGTATTTATAAAACCAAAAATTACCTGGGACCAAGTAGGTGAGCTAAGTTTGGGAGTGGACTCTGATGCTTGTGCCCCTGGACAGTTAATAACTGGGAGGAGGGCTGCCACTAACAGCATGTTCTGGCCAGTGGGGGGAGGGGTCAATGCCTACTAACACACTGGATGTTGAACTGGCAGAGTGGAGTCAAACATATTAAAATGACAAACAAAAAAGGCCCCGCTAACCTCACAGGGTGATGAGAGTAAGGAGTTTAGGGAGGTCAGAATTACATACTAGATTTTTTGTGAGACTGTACACATTCCCAGCAACTGTCAGAAAAGACCTCAGTTTAACTTCTCATCCAACGACCCTTCTCTCCACCCTTTAGTATGGCTCTACAGTGTTGGCACTGGGTATGAGCTCCATTCCTGGTCAGAACTTGAAGCTGAAACTGTGGCCCAGAGGCGCAGAGGTTACCCACTGAGCCATGGACAGTTTGTACAAAATACATAAAGGCATACAAAGACTACTCCATCTTTTATTTAAAACAAATCGTGCCAGCACACGGAACCTGCGCTACATTCACTCTTCTTCAGATTGTTGTCATTGTTATTCATTGGTGGTTAATGAAGCCCCTCCCTATTGGGGGGGGGGGGGCAAGTCAATAACAAAATGATTTTCAACATGGTTCAGTTTTTGGGCATCTCTCCAAACTGCATATATACTGTGAAGTCTCAGTCATATTGTAAGGCATCATAGTTATGCAAATCCTTGTGTAAGTCAGGCTGACGAGGCTTTGCCAGAACAGAAATTGCCTTTTAGACATGTACACCTAATCCAGTATAGACCAAGAATGGAACACTACAGACATAGATAATATCAAGTTGTACAAATCTAATGAAGCTCACAAAGCACAGGCCTAAATGGGAACAGGGTGGGGTCTTACAAAAACCCTCAAACAAAAGTAACAGCCCAAGGTTAGCCTCCTGGTACTCTGCTACAGTAGAATTGCAAAGGAGTCCAGAATATTGCATTTGGTCTGCTGGTGAAAAGTACTGTATGTGCTTCTTGTTCCTTTCCTTTATACACAGAAAGCTTTGAGTGCTGCCTCATACATTCTTTGGACATGAGAATTGATTTGTTGTTCTGGCATTTAAAGGACACAAGAGATGACACTTGAAGAGTAGCGGTACCTCAGTATCCCTATGATTTTTTTTTTTTTTTTTAATCAGATTAAAATATATATTTTTTTTAATAGAACAAAAAATCCAGTCGAAAAAGTTGAACAAACAGTTTTTCTGACTTTACACACAAGACCAACTGGTCAGGGGGAGGGAACTCACTTGTGTGCCATCTTTAGTAAATCCTAACGGTGGAATAAACTGTTTACAAACCACAATCAATGGAGTAGTCGTGTTGGAGTACCATAACAAGAGTGAAGAGCCTGAGAAACCTCAACATCTCTGCAGCTACTTTCTTGTATCTCCATGGTAAAGTTTCAAGACCAATTGAAATATAAAGTGCACATTGTGTTATTTTTCCCTGCTGACATGCATTTGTAACAAAATATTATTTAAATAAAAAATGATTCTGAAGTGTGACACTAAATTACTGTTTTCACAGCTGTCTCTGGCCTAAGTTCTCAGAGCTACAAATTCCCATGGGAAACATCATGATGTAATTTTAGTCTCCGCACTGTTTTTCTCTTGCTAGACGTAGGCAACTTGAGCAGCATGGTACATAAAAAGGGCTGGTGTACAAACAGACCAGGGATCAGATCCACAAAGTTCATGAGATATGCATATAAAAAGATGCATAGCTTTGACACAGAGCTTCGCACCACATAATGGGATGGGATAGGCATAAGGGAGCAATACAGATGAGTATGAATAGATAGGCCACTGCCAGAGGACAAACCCTATAGCACATTCACAAGGTAGAAAAATGGGCAGACTGGATGGGCCTTGCAGTCCACCTTATCTGTTGTCAACTTCTATGTTTCTATAATGCACAGTATATAAACAATGTGTTATCCACAGTGCTGGCGGGCGGCAACCACAAGTGCATAGAGGCATGCAAGGGCTGGCTGCACAAAACCATGAATGCCCACAGAAAGGCCCCTGACAATACCATATTGAGAGAAGCTGGTGCATAAAAGCACTACACAGACATACCTACTGTGAAGTGCATCAGCACTGCATCTGCGTATGGCACCACATATAACAAACCCTGGACTTAAGTGCTTCTGAAACCGGAACCTACTCAACAGACCGGCTGGGGTACTGCCCACCAGACTGTCCCCACCCCCTCATCCCCAACTCCATAACATCTGCACTAAACACTGGAATGTCCAGTCTGAAATGGCTACTGGCCATGATTCCGTCCAATCAGTTCGATGTGGTGAGGTGCAGATGGTGAAGGGGGACGGGACAATCCATGTGGCACACCGCAAGCTAATTTTTGTAACACCATAAGCATTTTTGTTCCAGGTACACTGCTGTTTTAAACAGTTACCAGTTGTCATTGTGACCCAGACAAGCAGGGCAGGAGTGTAGCCTGTGCACGTGCAGGTGCAGGAGTTGAATAACTGAGCCCTGCATCACATCCTGCACACACTGTGACTGCCTAGTGTGATTACTGTGGGCAATAAGCACCCTGCCAACTTCTGTGTCTCCAGCCCTCCTCCCCAACAATGTACCCAGTCAGTCACAGACACAAAGCAAAGCATCCATGACAGTGTCAGGTACACAGTGCAAAGCCACACTCCTGGCCATGCAGAGTGAGAACAACGGTATACTATTGCATAGTGTCTTAGGACAGTAAGTCAAGATGCAGACAGATGTGACAAGATTAGAAAAGTGAATCTTATTAAAGCAACTGTGCATGTTACTCTGTAAATTTTTACCAATATTTTATTACATTTTTAATTAATGGGTCACATTTCCCCTGCCATACAAATACTCGTGTATTAAATGCCATAATACATGAGTGTTAATTATGGCATTCAATACATGGCTCTTTGTGTGAGAGAATGCGGCGAAAAAACGCGGCCCCTCAATTAAATAAAACAAAGTATGGGGTGCAGTGTGTAAACTTGAATTTTACACACACCCTCATTGTTGGATGGCTGCATAAACCCCTCGGGCTTCGCCCTCAGCATTTATGTGCCATCCAACAATGTGTGTGTGTAAAATTCTCGTTACATACTGCACCCCGTACTTTATTCTATATTGGCTTGCCCTTTACCTACTGTCTTGTACCATGCCCTTCTTTCCCCCTTTTGAGTTTGCTTTAATGCTTTTTGCATCTGAAATAATAAATGAAGTGTTCACAGAAAAGAAACATTACATAAGAACTTACCATAACAGTAGATCTTCGTGGGGATCTCAGTCATCAGGTCACACCATAGGAACTTCATCATCGGTGAAGCAGGATCCACACGGAAGATTTTCAACAGTACAACTGGGGCCGCCCACGCCGATGTCATGTGACGATGTCATAAACCCTCTAAAGGCGTGAGCGACCCCGCTCCCATCTCAGTTCTTTCTCCTGGAGACAAAGGGAGCATAGCTCTAGCCATGGGGGACAGGGGGGGAGAGAGAAAGAAAGAGAGAGGGAGGTGCCCAGGCCTCTAAGAAAGTCTGCATACACTAGACAGCCAGTTCCAGTAAACAGCCCTCCAAGAAGGGGGATGGTGGGAGGGACGACAGACCTGATAACGGAGATCCCCTCGAAGATCTACTGTTACGGTAAGTTCTTATGTAACTGTTCTGTCTTCTCTGGGGGTATCTCAGTCATCAAATCACACCGTAGGATTGAGTCCTAAGCAATTACAGGTGCAAACAAACAGTCTGGGGAGAAGGCCAACCGTAAGCTTAAAACAGGAGGCCCTGCAGCACAGCCAAGTCCTGCATGGGCTCAAGAGGCAATGTCCAGACTGTAGTGCTTGGTAAAAGTGTGGATAGTGCTCCAAGTGGCAGCTGCATAGATGTCAGTGGCTGAGACCCCTCCAAAACAAGCCATAGAAGTAGCCATGCCTCTTGTGGAATGAGCTTTGACCTTTCCAGACAATTCCTTGCTGTACTTGCTATAGCAGAACACAATGCAATTAGCCAACCATTTGGACAAACATTGTTTAGAAACCTGAATGCCCTCTCTACCTGGAGTGAAAGAAACAACAGCTTTGACTTTCTGCATTCCTTTGTTTGGAGCAGGTAATATATCAAAGTTCTGAGCACATCCAACGAATGGAGCAGTGCTTCCTCTGGAATGGCACACTCTGGAAAATAAACAGGAAGGTGGATAGCTTGGTTCAGTGTAAAGTCAGACACTAACTTAGGATTCATGTGCAAAGACACCCTGTCTCTGTGAAAAAGCAAATAAGGCTCCTCACACCAGAGGGCATGGATCTCTGAAATTCTTTGAGCAGAAGTAAAAGCAACTAAAAATAATGCTTTCCAGGAAAGAAAGCATAGCTCACAAGTTGTAGCCGGTTCAAAATGAGTCAACTTCTCCAAAACAAAATTCAAATCCCAAGCCAGGACAGGGGAACGTATTAGAAGTTTCAGATGCAGAGTGTCCCTCAAAAAGGTACGGGAAACATCCAGCTCATGAAAGGCAAAGACAGCTGAAAGGTGCACCTTGAGAGAGACCCAAGTCAGACAGAGAGAGATCAGGTAGTTCAGGATCTGGTTCACCAGACAGGCGAAAGGGTCCAGATCATGCTTGGCAGCCCACGTGCCAAACCGCTTCCACTTCATGGCATAAGTGGCTTGGGTGAAAGGCTTTCAAGCGGCTACTAGGATGTCCACCACACTATTAGAAACCCCAAATTGGGTGATGGCTACATCCTTAGGAGCCAGGCATGCAGATGGAGGGATCTGAAGTTATGATGGGTCAGCAAATTTCAGCAGAGGGGAAGAGGGACCAGAGGTTCCACCGCCAGCTGCTTATGTATGGAAAACCATATCTGGTGAGGCCAGAATGGACCTACCAGGATCATGGTGGCCCCATTCAGCTGCAGTTTGATGAGCACCCTCTGAAATCAGAGGAAACTGAGGGAAGGTGTAAAGAAACTTCCAGCTCCAGGAGAGGGACAATGCATCTTGCCAGAAAACTCCAGGCCCTGGATCGAGAGAGCAAAAATTGGGCAATTTGAGTGGGGACACAAAAAGGTCTAACTCTGGAAACCCCACCTGTCGAAAAGATCTTCTGCAATGGATGAGAGAAGTTCCCACTCATGCAGGCTGGACTGTGTCCAGCTGAGGCTGTCCCACCAGAGTGTTCATCACTCATGGGACATGGACTGCCGAGGGCATCAAGCAGTGGTCCAACGCCCAATACCGCACTCTCATGGCCTCTCTCCCTTCAAAGGGGATAAAAAATGCATTTCCTCCAGCTTGTTGATGTAGTACACTACACTGAGGTTGACTGAATCAGCAACTGGCCTGGAAGAAAATGGTTCTGAAAGGCCTGCATGGCATACTGAACTGCCTGCACCTCCAGGACATTGATATGCAGGGAGGCTTCGATCTGGGACTAAGAGCCCCGAGTTTGAAAGGGACCCAAATGAGCTCCCCAGCTCACACCAGAGTCATCTGTGGTGAGGATTTGTTGTGGAGAGGAGATCTGGAATGGAACTCCTTGCAACAGGTTCAGGGGGGTCCATCAACCACTGGAGCACTTTGTGGACTGGGGTGGAGACTAGCACTGACTGGTCTAATTCGTCTGTTCGCTGGTTCCACTGTACCCACAGTGACCACTGGAGGATGCACATGAGGAGCCTGGCCAGTGGAATGGTGGGGATGGCAGCCATCATCAGCCCCAACAACCTTAGGTACACCCTTGTAGGAATGTAATGGCTCTGGGCCACCTCCTGAGCCAGGGCAGTAAGGCACTCTCTGCCCTGGTTTGAGGCAGAAAGGTCTTCCCCTGCACTGAATCTAGAACCGCCCCTATGTATTGTAACCTTTGGGATGGGACCAGGACTGACTTGGGCAGGTTGATAGTAACACCCAGGGAGAGGAACAACTGAAGAGTCCTCCCTAAAGTTCCCAGGAGCCATTCCCTGGATGGAGTCAATCATCCAGATAAGTGAAAATGTACATTCCCTCCCTTCTGAGGACTGCAGCTACTGATGCTAAGCACTTGGTAAAGACTCGAAGCGCAGAGGACAAGCCAAAGGGCAGCACTTTGAACTGACAGTACTCACCCTGAAAAAGAAACTGAAGGAATCTTCCATGAGTAGGGAATACCAAGATGTGCAGGTGAACATCCTGCATGTCCAGCGAACACAGCCAGTCGCATTGCTCAAGAAGGGGCATCAAACCTGGCAAAGTTACCATTCGGAACTTTTTGTACTAGACATACAGACTGAGGTCCTTTTGGCCTAAGATGGGCCTCACATCTCGTGTCTTTTTGGTGATCAGGAAAAACCTGGAATAAAACCCCTTATTTCTGTGGTGCATGGATACTGGCTCAATGGCCTGCTTGAGCAGAAGGGACTGTACATCCTCCCAGAGAACAGGGCTGGGGGGTAGTTGGAGGACAGAGGGGGAAGACTCTGGCAGCTGCTCAAGAGATCTACAGTGTGATTCTTTTCTACGATTTTTAAGAATCCAGGCATCTGATGTGATGGTTCTCAACTGATTGAGAAGGAGGGAGAACTGATTGAGAAGGAGGGAGAACTGACCTCCGACCACCACCTCTTGGTCAGGGACTGGAAGAGGGGGTCTGGAGGAGTCAAGTGGAAGTGGATCCGGCCGCTGAGGCTGGTCCATCACCTCTGGGATGCTTGGCCACAGCTCCAGCATTGGAGGGAGCAGACAAGGCGGCGGAGGCTTTGCGTTTGCCTTTCGGCCGAGAGGCTGCTCCTGGCCTATTGGATGCCTTGCAAAAGAGAGCGCACTGCCTGCTCTTAAGTTGCATGTGGTAGAGTGAATGGATAGATTTGATAGCCTTGCCAGATGCCTGCAGATCATTATGACCCGGACATCTGGACCAAAAACTTTACAGCCATTGAAGGGGACATTAATCACCTTCTGCTAAACATCAACAGCAAAGCCAGAGACCCTCAGCCAGGGGTGCCTACAGAGGCAAATGCCAGTGACAGCAGCCCTGGCAATAGTGTCCAAAATATCATAGAGGGCCCGCAGGAGGTGCTTGCTAACATCTTAAGCAGCCTGCAAGCATTTAAGAATCGCCTGCTTCTGGGAGGGCCTGGGCAATGGCCTTGCCCTTTCTGCCAGTTGGTATTCTAGTACTTTGCCATCTGAGACTGGTAATTGGAAATATTCAGCCCGAGGGTGGAGGAGGCATAAACCCTCTTGCCCCAAAGATCAATTCTGCGTGACTCTTTGTAAGGGAGAAAAGAGCTGAGTGCTTCGGCACCTTAAGACTTGTCATGAGCTACCTTTATTACCACTGAATCCATTTCAGGCTGAGCAGCATAATGTGGAAATCCGAGGGGCATGATAACATTTATCTGCCTTGAGGGGCATAGCTGACACCATGTCAGGCCTCTGCCAGGCTGCAGTAGTAGAATTCCTCAGAGTAGGTAAAATAGGAGGAATGATCTTGGGAGGAGACTCTGGGATCTCCAGGAAATGCACCAAATCCTACCTGGTGACATCCTCCTCCTCCTCCTCAGTGTAAAAGCCCATGGCTGAGGACAGTTGCTTCATGATATTGAAGAAGATACGGTCCTCTGTAGGAGACCTGGGTGTGTGCTTGACACAGTCCTTGCTTATGGAGGAAGCAGTGGACCTGTCTGAAGTGAGGGGATCGCCTCCTCTTCTTCCTCATGAGGAACATAAGGTCAGAATGGTACTCCTCCTCAATGTCCATCTCTTCTAGATCCAGGTCAGATGTGAGAGGTACCGATGACGATCCACAGGTAGCAGCCCACGCCCATTGAGAGGAAGTTGATGATGAAGCTGCCGTCAGCGGCGCAGGTGATGTAGGCCTGTATGTGCCAAGCTGGTGAACGATCACCAACGTAAATTTAGTCAGAATCTCATTGAGGTTGACAACCGTTGAAGACTGTGTTGATCGGGAAGGGGGGGCTGTCAATGGTGCCAGGAGCGATTACCCACCAGAATGGCCATGAGAACCCAAAGAGCCAGTAGCCTGAGGGCCTGGGGTAGGATCAGGCCCCGATGGGAGGGCCATCGATGAAGAGCCTGTCGTTGATGAAGAAGGGGTCGACAACCAGCCACCCTGAGTATCAGACGGAGAAGCTGTCATTATGGATCTGGTGGGCACAGAGACCTGGACAGCAGACTTATGCGTTGGCACAGCCACAGCCGACAAAGAGCCCCCGGACAAAGGAGGAGAGGCCATCAGGGAGCGGGACTGCCATTGGGGGGGGGCGCCTAATCTAGGACCTTTTTGTGACTCCCCCCCCCCCCAACTGTCTCGGGCTATAGTGGCCTGGAAGCTCGATGACCCTGCCAGTGACTGAGAGGCTGGGACCCCGGAGGACCACTGCCCAGAACTGGCTACCTGCTAATCCATTAGGAAATTGTTGAGAGCCTTTTTGTATCGCCTGAGGACTGTCTGATTAAACTTTTGGCAGAGCTCACAGTCGGATACTTTGTGGTCAGGTCCAAGACATTAGACACAGATAGAGTGTTTGTCTGTGGAGGCAATCTTCTTTCTGCAGTGGCAGCAATAGAAGAGAGAGGGAGAAGGATTTAACTCTTGAAAAACAAAATAAAGAAATCAAAGTTTGAAAAAAAGCTGTAGGCAAAAATAACATGAAACTGCATCGGAGCTTCCACAGAAACCCATGTGAACAAGCTGACAGCAGGAAAGAACTGAGGAGGGAGTGATGCCATTCACGCCTTTATAGGGTTGGTGACATTGTCACATGATGTCGGTGTGGGCGGATCCAGTTGTACTGCTGAAAATCTTCAGTGTGGATCCTGCTTCACCGATGGTGACGTTCCTACAGTGTGACCTGATGACTGACATACCCCCGAAGAACATCACATAATTTGTCGGCAGAAAAGGACTGGTAGGCCCATCCAGTCTACCCTAATTTTCCCTGCCTGTTTCAACACCTAGGACCCTATTTGGACACTGGAGACCCTCTCGCCTCCCTCTCCTCTACTTATTATTCCTGTGTGCCTATCCCACACATGCCTGAAGCTCCCCACTGTTTTTGCACCCACCACCTCTTCTGCAAATGCTGTTCCAGGGATCCATCACCATTTCTGTGAAGTATTTCCTCACATCACTCAACCCCCCCAACCCCGCTTCACTGCATGTGTTTGGTATTTTTCCTCCTCTGACAGTGATTCCCCACCTGAATCATGTTCACACCTGTGAGGTACTTATAGGTCTCAATCATGTCCCCCCTCACTCTCCTCTCCTCCAAGGAGTACATGTTGCAATCCTGCAGCCTCTCCTCATGCGGCTTCCTGGACGACCCATGCACCATTCTCATACCCTCCTCTTGACTGCTTCCACCCTGCCAATGTCCTTGCTGAGATGCAGCCTCCAGAACTGGACACATTACTGTAGGTGGGGTATCACTAGTGAGCAATATAATGGCAACTCCACCTCCCTTCTACTATCCCTCTTGCTATGTACCCCAGCATCCCACTAGCCTTGTCACCCGGGGTTCCCCATCCCAGGGTGCATGACTTTGCACTTTTTGGCACTGAAACCCAACTACCACACTGTAGACCACTTTACTAGTTTTCCTAGATCCCTTTGCATCTTCTCCACTCCTTCCAGAGTGTCCAGCCTGCTGCAGATTTCTGTGTCATCTGCAAAGGGACACACCTTCCCTCCAGTTCCTCAGCAATGTCACTTATGAGGACACTGAAGAGGACTGGTCCCTGTACTGATCCCTGTTGCACCCTGCTTGTCGCTATTCCATCCCCAAATGTCTGCCGTTTACCACCACCCTCAGCCTCATACCCTTATGAACATACGAATGTGCCAGCAGAAACAGACCACCCGGTCTAAGTCTGCTCGAGTGTGCCACTAGCACCCATAGTTTGTAGTTGCCCCCGTCATCCCACTGCCCTTCAACCAGTTTGATATCCAGCTTACCACTTTCACCCCAACTCCCAGGCTATTTAGTTTCATTACTTGCTTCCTTTGTGGCACAGCATCAAAGGCCTTAGTAAAATCCCTTTTATTATGGCCGATACCAGGATTTTGTCAGTATTTTCAGCTATGCTTATACACCTACTGTCTCATTGCATGCGAAAACATTTCGCTTGCAATAAATGTGATGTTATATAATGTGTGTTCAAAAAGAACAGTGAATATTGATAAAAACCTGGCTCGAGCAATATTAAAGGAGCACTCTTTTTATTACTTCAAATGTTAAAAACTCTAGCCAGAGCCAATAGGGCTGTGAACAGCTAACAAATGACCAAAGTTATTTTCTTGTTGGTGCCATGTAGTGCTGATTAGTCACAATCATCAAAAACTAGCATGCTGCTAATTCAGTTCTCTTGAATTTATTTAGTCAGAGTACATGCTGCTATGTGTGTGTGTATATGAGTGTGTGAGCATGCAACCTGTCCTGCCCATAGGAATGAGACAGCTAACAGCTGCAGCTGCACTGTCTGTAATCTGACAATGTAGTCTGACTTTCAGAGTTTCAGTAAATTCCAACAATATAATGAGTTAACCCCTAGGTTGCTGAAATAAATAGAATAAATCTATTAGACTAAGCTGGACAGATGACAGAAACAGCAATTTAAAAAGTGTTTTTTTGTTGTTAATATCCTGAGAAGTTCTGAGGTACAATACAGTAGCATCCCCCCTTCCTTCAGATGCTTTTAACATAGAGCAGCAAATAGCAAAAATCAGAAGGGGGTGCTCTGTTTTGCAGCTGTGGAGGAATACTTTCAAAAGTCCAAAAAGAGAGTTCCACGATCAGCCGTTTTAGAGCTACAATCTGATCCCAAAAGTGCTGTATGCTCCAACCATAGCCCTAAAAACAAGCGCTAAACCAGACTCAAAATAGGGAAAAAAAGTGGCATTGTACAAGACAGAAAATGAGAGGCAATCTAAAATGGAATAAAAAAAGTACTGGTAATTTTTTACCACTAATACACACTGCTGCTTTAAATAGGGTATGTAAAGATTTGTGTGTGGCAGAAGTGTGGGGACGTGTAGGCCACAGGGAAAGTCAAGCAGAAACAGGCGGGGCACTTTTTCTCCCTCATCCAAGGATTGTGAGCCTGACAGATCGGGAAAAAGGCAGCAATGAAAAAACAAACATGTAGTCACAACTCCATGGTAAGACCAAGGAAAATGTTTTTTTTCCTTATATGTAGCTTTTATTGCTAGTAAAAGCAATATTTAAATAATCTATATTGTTAATATCCCTTATTGTCTAAACACAGTTTTTATTGCTGTTGCATGCTGTCAGTAAACAGAATTACCCATACATTTTAAAAGTTTAATGATCTTTGAACAGTCAACATTAAGAGTGCTACACCCAGATGTAGTTCTTGTCCGGATTTGTATTTCGTGTGCAAAAACATATTTTTTTTTACTCTTTACTGCAGCATATTAGATCATATCTGGCAGACCTGCAGACTCCCACATCAACATTTGCTGTTACCAGAATCCCCCATGGCAGACTTCAAGAGCTGGGCTCTAGCCACAGCCACAGGAGATTCAATAGCCTTCAGTACATTTCAGACCTTTTATAAGCTCCGTTCACCTGTTCAGCAGTCCCGCTGTTCTCCCGGAACAGAGTATAATGCTCTGCAACTTGAGGGAACCCCGCCTCTTCTCTGGGGGACTTGTGCAGCTGCAGTTTGCACTATGCTAAAGCCTGGTCTGGAATTAAACTGGGGACGGGAGGGGTAAACATTCTGACAGTTCCACACCCCATGGCTTGACCTGGTCTGAACACAGAAGCTCTTGGTACTCTGAACAGGCATATTTTTAGTTATCCCTTTTAAGTGGGTTGCACTGGATTGTTTACAGTCTTTTTGGGTTTGCTGATTTTTTGTATGAGAACTTTTTTCCCTCACACAATTATATGTAAAATAAATAACGGTGGGCAAGTGTGGAGTCTGATGACATCTAGTATATCGTGTGTTATACACGTGGTTCAGAACTCCTATTTTCACTTTTTTCTCATCAGAAAACCATTTTATAAAAGTGAACTGCTATATGAACACAGATGGGAAGGCGGTTAAGGTACTTATACTGTATACCACCACTTTATTTATTCTTTGGTAACCATGTGAGGCCCACTAGGCACAAGTGCCTGTTTTCAGGGGAAACATGGGAGCACTGGGGTGGATAAGTAATTTGCTTAGAGTCACACAATATGCAAGTGGAAGTTGTGGGAGTCAAACCCAGGTCTGCCTGATGTACCAAGCTCATTTACAGCTTGTTGCTCTAATCTATATTCTATACTTCCATCCCTTGTATGCTATCTTGTGCGTACACACATACACATTAATTTACTCTTTTTGGGCTCCCCTTCATCCTAAGCAGTTCCTCTGCTCTTCCCTATCAAGGTTTGAGGGGCACATGCACTGGCCCTTAAGTAACCAATGACAGTGGCTCACTATATTGAACTGTTGAGCATGGAAATAAGCTACCATCATGACCTTATGTACATCATCAGTGCCATCTGCTCACTGGACTCATCTCCCCTCCTAGCATTAGCCTTCACATATCCACCTCCACTCCAGCCCTGAGAAGCAAAATCTAAATCCTTCTGCAATGCTTCAGGGTACTTCTTATTTTACTTGTCTGTGACCCCTTTGATCATGGCTTCAACGCTTGTGATTCATGGCATCACAGATCACTCATCGGGCATATTTGTTATTAGGCTAGAACACACACACACACAATACAGATTAGCATGGTCTCACCCAGAGTGTTTTTTTTTTTTTTTTTTAAATATATGGAACTCTGACCCAGTTCTAATACTGCTTTTTAGTCTGTTCCTCCCAAGACATCATACTAGTCTGTACAGAGAGAAAATTAAGTACAGAATGTACCAACAGTTCATAACAGAGAGCCGGTACACCAGCAGTATGATCCCATCGCATTTGGCTGGACTTTGTCAGAAAGATGGGTTGGTTTACTGCGCCACTGTAGTTAGCACTGTTGCAGCTGCTGCAGTTTCCGCCTTTATTTCAGCACTATTAACCTGAGCCCACTGAAACAAACATATTCTGTGAGTTTAAGGTAATAAAACTATACCTGTGATGAAGTCAGTTGTCTCAGCAGCTGACAGCAGACAACCTCCTCCATCAATGGTGAATTTCTGAACGAAGTACTCTCCCAACTGCCAGTCGGAGAACTGAAAAGGGGAAGTTCCATGAGGTACCAGTTTTTAGGGCTGTAGGTGGAGCTTACAGCCCTTTTGGGATCGGATCGTAGCTTTAAAAACGTCCAATCGTGGAACCTTCCATTGGACATCTGGAAGTATTCTTCCGAATGTCCAATGGAGCTTGAAACTCCCCGACACGATCGACTGCTACGGAATAACAGCCGCACTATTTTGGCTGTTACTTCCGCATTCCGGTGCATTAACTGTGTATGCACAGTTCTGCTGGTGCCATGCTGTGAATGGAAAAATGCCATTCATCGCAACTGCGCATGTGTGAGTGCTGTGCATGCACAGTTGCGTCACCACAGCCAGCACCGGAAAACAAAAAAAAAAAAAAACTTCCGCAGGCTCTCACTGTTGCTGTCCTCCCCACTCCCTCCATTCTTGCCTCCACGCCATCGGGTTCCACAATCCCTGTGGTGGCATTATGTGGTAACCCGCCCCCAAACTCAAGGAGCACACTGGAAGCCCACCCCAGTGTGCCCAAATATTTATCATTATCCCCCCCACCATCGGGGTGCCCAATATCTGTGTCGGCATTATGTGCACCCCCCAACTCATGCGGCACACTGGAAGCCCACCCTAGTGTACCCTTTTTTCCCCCTTTCACCCCCACCAGCGGGGGGCCCAATCCCCGTGTTGCCATGATGTAGCCATCCCCGACACTCATGTGGTACACTGGGAGCCCAACCCAGTGTGCCCAAATGAGTCTTCTTTCTTTTTTCATGTGAATAAAAAAAACATCTCTTTTTTTTTCTGTGAAAAAGAAAATGGTCCCTTGTCGTTGCTCCAGTCCACCTACCCCATCCTCCCACTGAGCACCCCCCCCCCCTTTACCCCATACTTACTTCCGGAAGTTGGCGCTGTCTTCTTCTCTGGACTGGGACACGTCTGCACTCTTCAAAGCCGAACTGCAAACTGAAGAATCAAAGGTAAGCGTGCTACAGTGTTCAATTGGGTTTTCAACTTATGTTGCTAAATCAGCCATTTTTTGGAATTTTGGCCCCAAATTTTCAACATGAGGTTCTTGGGACCCCACCTCATAAAAAGTGTCACTATCATTTTGTTACTTGGTCCCAAAAGGTGATTTCTCGGTCACTGCGTGGAATCACCTTTCAGGACCAGTTCACGAAATGACAGTGCCACTGTTCAGGAGGTGGTGTCCCAAAAAGCATATGTTGCAAATTTGGTGAAAAAATTCCAAAAAATGACTACGTTATGAGCGTCTGTTGTGCTGTTTCTATGCATGCTCCTAACTTCGCCAATTTTTAATATTTTCACTCCACATTTTCAACATTGCCATTTTTGCACACTTCCTTCAAAAGAGTACAGCTCGGCTGGCCCGGTGGTGTAGAGGGTTGAGGCACAGGTGCTTACCTGGACCCAGGCCGGTGACCCGGGTTCGGGAATGGACTCGGGTCGTCGGGGCTGGCAGGGGTGGGAGAGGATTGAGCATCCGTAGGGACTGCTCTTCTCTCCCGGGGGGTGGGTTGGGGAGTCGCCGGTCGGCAGCGGCCTCTGGTGGAGATCAGGAGCACTGCGTGATGGCGAAGGAGGGACGTACATAGAAAAGCATGAAAAAACGCTTCACGTCACGCCGGATGATGGCTGCCTGGCTCTCCGAGCCCGTCAATGCCTCCGCAGCCTTCCACCTCAGCAGCATCTCCCTGGGCCAAGACGATGTGCTGGTCTGTGTCCCCGTCTGGTGCTTTCCCCCTCGGAGGAGGGGGACCCGTCCGGCGAAGGGATACGGCAGGTTACCCGGGGAGATGGCTGTCATTTGAGAGCCGAGGCTTGGGGGACAGGGCGGGTCGGTGGAAGCCTTGGCTCGAAAAGAAATAATAAAAAAAAAAAAAGAGTACAGCTGTCATTTTCCACATCCTGCCCAAAATGTGTTTTTGCACCTCTGGCACAGAACAGTGCGTTCACTCTGTGAAATAACCTTTCGGGACAAGCGAACAAAATGACACTGGCACGCTTCATGAGGAGGGGTCCCAAAAAAGCCATGCTGAAAATTTGGTCAACACCTCCAAAAAATGGCCAAGTTACACTCAGGTGTTGAATAATTTCTAAGCACATATTTAACTTTTGTCTCTTAGCAGCTCTTCACAGCCTTATTGGCTCTGGCTAGAGTTTGTTAAATCAGCCTCTCCCTGATGTTAAGTCTAGTACTTAGGACTAAACCCAGCAACATTGTGGAATGACAGAAAAAAGCAAATCTTTAGAGGGATAACAAAAAACAGCTGCATTCTCGATGACAGGAAGTAATTCTATAGAACTAGATAAATGGACCTGTTGAATGAACAAGCTGTGGCACACCAGTTCGGTATATGTTTTATAAATTAAAAGCTATAATCTTGTAAAAAGAAGACATCAGGACAGCAAAACGATGCAGCTTTCCCCAGGCTGCGCTGTAGGGATGCAGGTTGGTCAAAATAATGTCAGTCTGACCTGGGCAACTAAAACCCACCATTGCATTTGATGCTCTGCCACCCCTCATAACTTTGAACTTTTGCATCTGTAATATGGTAGGTTTATGGAAGACAGTTCAGGTTTGCATCTAGGTTGCCTTTGGTGCTCATGAAGACAAGAAGACAGACTTTGTAATCACTAGGGAAAGTACCTCCATCTATACCTGGAATCAAATAATCCCCTCCAAGAAAACGAACAAAAGCATGTGAAACGCAACATGACACTGTTAAGGCTTTTCCCTTTAGTGATCATCTGAGTCACAGTTTGGCATTTGCTTTGTGGAAACCGTTTCTGAACCAAATGTTTAGCGTGACTTCAGTCCCACAGTTACTGCTAGCACACCATGTGGCTTTTGTTCAATACCCAGGCTTTACTAGTAGTCCACTGACAAAGATAAAGTTACATTATTTCTTTCTTAGAAAACGTGTGTGCCAGTATTCAGAAACTTGAGCCTTTAAGCTTGGTGGCCAATGATGAGTCCACAGGGGCTCATTGAGCCAAATTTACTAACTGCAAGGGCTCTCTATCTCTCTTTCCTGCTACCCATAGCTTCCGTAGACTAGTGTTCTTGTTCAGCTGGTCTCTCTGATTATTCGCTTTTTTCTGTCTTACAGAGACTTGGGATCCGTTCTCTTCTCTTTCTGCTCAACAGGGTCCATCTCTGTCATGACACAGTAGCAGGCCAGCTGGGTGATTCGGGCGAGAGAACCTGGGATTAGGAGAGCAAACAATATGCTAAGGTTACAAATTCACTGTGTGACACATCTTAAATTCCAGGGAAAGAAAAATACTAGCCATCAGTGCCTAGCTGGGCAACTCATCAGAATAAAGAAGCCCCCCACCGTCACTTCAGTGTAGAAATATAAAGTCTGAAAAAATATAGCGAGACAGTCAGAAAAGCATTTTTATTAATTATCTTTCAAGCCCCTACCTGGACCTGTTAGGTCCACCTATCACAAGTTCCCAAGCCTGACCCCCCCTACCTGTTAGGCTTCTCAGAAATGATCCCTGAACTACACTCCTTTGAGGGTGATCAATCTCTGGTAGGGTGGGTAGTTCCCACTCTGATAGCTGCCTGACACTGAATTGTTTTGGGCAGCAGGTAGGGACCGATGGGGTCAAAATGTTCCAACATGGCAAATTTGTAAGATAGAATCGTTTGCCTAGACCACATCCTAATTTTCACATCTTTCTTCTATCCCTCGCCATCCTCTCACATGGAGCCCATTCCCCTTGCCTAGTCTCAGTTTTTCTCTTCACTGATGCACAGATCCAGAAGATCTAAGGGCAGTGCTGTAGAAGGTGGGGTTTATGTCCACCCTTCTTGGACAGCATCCTGTGGGACACTCATTTCACTTTCCTTCCTGCAGTGGCATCCAGGGCTTAGACTGGTGGCATGGCAAGCAGTTCTCCAGCAACTATGCAACTGGCTGAACACATCTCTAAGGTGTAAATACTTTGGAGGCAGCTGAAGAGAAACTCACCACAAAGCAGTGTAAATGAATTGTGTGTCGCTCATTCTGACCCGTTTATGCTGCTGTGTGTTTTGTGTACTTGCAGCTAGTCACCAGCTTAAACAATTATCACAACTCTAGTCAAAATGAGTGGAAGTACTTGTTTGTGAGAAAAATGTGAAACTGGTGTCATCTGATGGAGCTGTCAGCTGCTACTAAATTTAAAAGTCAATTTTAATTTGTTTTCCTTTTTTCTTTATTCATCTCTCATTTGCCCACTAGCCTCCCACTCCTTTGGGCCCCCAATGCTATCTCCACTACCCCCAGACTCAACCCTCACTGCCAGCTTTGCAGTCCTATCCAGACCTGCCGTCTTCACCCACATCCAGCTCGTCTCTGCTGGGGGCCTCTGATTGCCATCGAGGTGCATTTACTGAACACCATGTCCTGTTCCATTTGGCTGGCTAGTCCCCAGCATGATCTGGTGGAGGAGAGTGCAAGCAGATGCATATGAGAGGCTCCTGCTGCTGATGTGCTGGAGGGCAGTCTATAGCAGGCAGGGTACCACAGCGCCATCATTTGGCATACCAGTGTGGCATTTCCACCTTTTCTCCCTGCTCTCCCTCTAAACTCCTGTATGATGCAGCTGGCCTTGGTGGGGTTGCCCGAAAGCAAGGCGGTCACCTACACCCACCAGTGCACCTCTGCTTGCCACTACCAGGAGCTGCTATAGAGAGGACCCTCCCCACAGGAAGAGAGCAATCAAGGGACCATCTGAACCCTCCCTGCTGGCCTCCACTCTTGACATCCTGGGCTCAGAATGCAAACCTGGGCTGCCAGTGTGCCAGAGGAATCCCCCATTACTGGGCGCTAAGGAACAAGCCCTACCAATTTTTTACTGAAATACTTTATAAGGCATCATACATAGCATCCAACAGTCTGATCTCTGCAAGATGTTGTGATAAGAACTTCTATAATGGGGTCCATTTACTCAACATTATTAATGCAACACATAATAATTTCAAAAGACAGGTATATTTTCCCTGACCACACTGCAAAAAGGAAAATCAGGCAGGACAAAATGGGACAGAACTCAAGGGGCTCCAAGCATAGTTGTGGTACTCTTCTTCAGTAAATTCTGTCCATCTTCTTCTACCTGTTTTACAATAGGGAGACACTGAAACACAGGGAGGTCAAGTGACTTGCTCAAGGTCACAGACAGCCAGAGATGGTCATGGGTTTCAAACCTGGCATGCATTTTTGTAGTATACTACCCACCAGACTGCACTATCTTTATATCAGAGAAAACACAGCTCTGCATATTCTTGGAAATCAGCTATACAAGGTGTCAGCATGGCCGAGCTGGTAGCACATCTGCCTCTGAGCCAGAAGGTTGTGGGTCTGAGTTCAAGTCCCATATCAGGAATGGGCTCATACTATAAATTGAGGAACCCTAGTGCAATATTAGGGGGATGCTGTACAACTGGGGTGTGTTGTTAATTCCCCATTCACTAAAATAGCACCAACAGCTTAATCTGGTTCAATTTCTGTTGGTTTATATTTTCATCTCCTCTGGGGACACAGGTAAAAATAGACAGTACTGTCTAACCCTCCTTTTCCCGTCAAGAAAAAACTAACAAATAAATATATATACTGCCTTAGAAAAAGCTCAAAATGTCATTGGAGGAGGGGATGATTTTCACATCCCCCACCTTGCCTGCTATCTTAAAGCCATAGCCTGCATATGTTTTTAACTGCTGTGCAGACATAACTGAATCTTGGGTGATGCTGTCAATCTCTACCAACCCAGTGGCTGAAATTGTGGGTCCAGATGTGAATCCACATTTCCTAAGGCAGGGTTCCAGTAGTTGTCATATATGGAAGGCTATATACCACTGAAAGGAGAGTCAGTGTTATCACTTACCGAGCAGCTTCCCGATGATAGGTGGTCTTTTGGACTCGGGGAGGTAGACTCCCATGAAGTAAACAGGAACTCCAGAGAGGGCAATCCCAATTCCAATTAGAGAGTTTACAGTATCGCTGTAGAGTGGCACAGCCACCAGGAAGATGGTACACAGACAGAAGACAACTGGGAAAAACAGGCTGAGCTAGAGAGAAGAGAACACCGAAATGAAGATCATGTGAAAAAGGGTGTCAAAAGTCAACCAGTCCTTGAGTCTCCATTTTTAAACACCCAACAGAAACACGAGGCAGAGACATTTGTAAAATGTAGGTCCCTTACACATACATACATACGTACTGCATTTTTCTGGGGTTGGGTGGTGATGGTGGCATCTAGGCTCCCAAATGGGGTCTTGGGACTTAGTCCTGGTGAGAAGTCATAATGGAAAAGCCCCATGAAGCTGTACATGTTTTTGGGTTACAAAGGTGAAGATTTGGCAAATTCAGACCTTTTCTGAAAAGTTTTAACCAGTTCCCCACCTAGCCCACCCAATGTCCTATAACATAGATATTTAATAGTTGGGCCCCCTCCTTGCTCCTGATCAATTATTTGGTTTGGGGGGGGGCGCACTGTAGTCAACCAATAAATACACAAGCTCCGTCCCCTTCCATGTCCTCTCATTCACTGAGTTGGGGAGGAGGGACTAGACTAGCAATCCTGGCATTTGACTACCACAGCCTCCCCTAAATCATGGATCTGGGTCAAAAGGTGGCCTAGCAGCTACTGAATAAATGTATTTTGGGGCCTGAAGTATGGGGGGGCAGTTGGTACAGCGGAAATCAGGCACCCCTCCATAAGTGGGTACAGCACGGGGAAGGGTGATTTAATTAACTCAATTCCATTTCAGGACTAGCAATTTCGTTTTAAATTTTGGGTGTCCCATATGCCAGCATTCCAAACTGAACCTGTGTATCTGTTCTTCCTGTTTCACACCCTGCTCTGCTCTGGAAGAGAAAAGTTCTTAAATTTAGAATTGTCCCTCTTCTCCTGCCTTCTAACAACAGGAGTCCAACAGGGATGCCATACAAAAAATGAAAATCAAGTACCTACCGTAATTCTTGATCTTACTATATACTTTCACCATTCATCACTGGTGGGTATTATGCCAGAGGCGCTAGAACCAAGTGGGAAGCTTTTTAGCTTAGAAAAGTTTTCTCCCTAAGAGAAGGAGGAGATGGAGGAGATGGAATGGCGTTGAGGACGGCACCACCCGAGGCTGATGTATTGCATGGCGTTCGAAGGTTGGCCAGTAACCGACACCGTCCCCTCCACTACCTAAGTTCCGCTTGCTGGGGAGGAGAAAAAATATAGAGAGAAAATAAGGGTAGGAGGGAGGGGCAAGGGAGCCCGGGGGACAGGAAAAGGAAAGGATGTAAACTGAAAAGGAATAAGCCGACCAAGAGGAGGGGTTGGGTCTGACTGGGTATGGAAGATGGACCCCAACCACCAGGCAGGCTAAGGGTACAGAGAGAAGGGTGCAGGAGGAGGGGAAGTAGCAGTAGTAGAAGAAGAAGAAAAAAAGAAGAGAAAAGGAAACAGAGAGAGAGAAGACGACCATCCCTCCAGAATGCTCCAGATTTCTCTGTGGACTAAGAGGGAGGACTTAACTTCCCTGTCATACATTCTCTTGTGTTTCCATGTTTTTATTTTTAAACTGGAAAGACAGCCTATGGCGAGACAGCTCAACCCAGAGAACTGGATTTTTCCCAGAAGGCCTAAGGAGACTTCCACACACAAGAGACTCTGATAGGTGCCACAGAATGACAGTGTGGGAGCTAACCCAGGTCCACCAGGGAGGAGACACAGCATCTCAATCCCTTTCCTCTCCCCCCTTCCCCTGTGGCCAGAAGATGAGACAGTAGGGTCCACCTGTAGCCCAAAAGTCTCCTCGGAACCCAGGGAAGGAATCCCAGGGCATGAAAGGATAATAATTCCTATACCCCGCACCACAGGAGTGGTGAGCTGACAAGAAAGGAAGGCCTCAACAAGGCTCCTAACTCCTGGGTAACCCCAAGGAGACTGTCTTTTAACAAGAGACTCAGCCGTGGGTCTTCCTGTGAGGGTAGGAGAAGCTGAAGACTTAATGGAGAAGAGAGGGTCTCCTAAGCACTGAAGCCAGCAAAAGGACCCTTGTTAGGAGTCTGGCATCCAGCTGTAGGGAGGAAAAACGAAGAACAGGATTCCCAGTGCAGAGAGTCCCTGGAAGACCCCTCTCAGCTATCAAGAGGTCCCTGGGGAGCCAGAAGAGAAGAGGGCAAGAGTTCCTGCTTGCCCCCCCCAGTGGGCCCCTGATGCTTGGAAGAAGTGGCAGGGAACCCGGAGGAACCAGTGAGACTATGCACACAATTGGGGGCAGAGGGAGGCAAGCAGGGAGGAGGCACTGCCCAGAAGCTGAGGTACAAGAGGGGATGGTGGGTGGGAAGCAGTGATAAATGGTGAAGATACACAGTAACATCAAGAATTACAGTAGGTGTGTAATTTTCATATCTTAACTGTATCAATCTTCATTCATCACTGGTGGGTACCGATACCTCCCTGAAGGCTAGATAGCCTTCAGCCCCTCGTGGAAGATTCATGAGAGCAGAGGGTCCATCATGGATCTGGCTAGACCTGCTACTGTTGATCAGGGCAAGGCTCCTGCCCTGCAGGAGAGGGAGGGCACCCCGACAGTTCTCACCTGACCCTGCGGGAGAAGAACCAGGCCCCCCAGAATGGCGAGGCAGTCACGCTTTGCCAGGCTAGGGGTGATAACCGGGAAAGGCAAAGCCGTGCCATCTGCCTAATGCAGACCACAGATCCCACAATCCTGGAGGCTACCGCACTGGCGGCAAAAGATGCCCACACTTAGTGTCTTGCTAGCTCCAGACCTCACGTGGAAATGGTGATGGCCCGCCTGGTTGCCTTGCCATCAGGCATGGCTGCCAGGATCTCTTCCAGCACAGCCCACAGGCACCTTTCATAGGCCACCATGTGTGCCTGATGAGCTGTTATGGAGAGCAAGAGACATGCTCAGGCGAAAAACTCTTCTGCTCCAGTGATCGAACTCTGCAGAGTCCATGTCTGGAGGACAGTCTCTTGACAGGGGCAGATGCCCAGAAGGGGCACCCAGCCACTCCAAGCCCGATGTGAGGTGGGGCAAAGACCCTGGAGACCCAGAGGGAGCACAATACCTGTGTAGGCAGTCCCCAAGGGCTTGAGAAGCGGAAGCAGGGAACCAACAGGCGCGGTGTGAAAAGGTCTAGGCCATGGAGGGATTACCACCAATTCTTGGCTATATTCCCCAACGAATGTCAATGTTGCATGTGCAGGATGCACTGAGATGTTCCAGAAAGATTGAGCTCCACCATCAGCATCACCAGGAGCCACTGATACTCTGTGAGGTCAGCATCTGATGACCGGTATGAGGTGAAGTCCCCTTCCTCGGAAGAAGAAGCTGACAAAGTGGAGGAGCTCCACATAGGGCACAATGGTGCTGGGAGAGAAGACGCAAATACCATCTCATCAACGGCCCAAAAATATACGGGGAAAGCACTCACAGTGGCCCTGTACTGCTCTCAAGTAAGGGGCCCCAAGAGTTTGGAAAGACCTGGGAGATGGGGGGGGGGGGAGGCAGAGAGAGAGAGAGAGAGAGAGAGAAGGTTAGGTAGGACAGTCCTGAGAGACTGGAACTCCTCTGTCAGGGCTGTGGGAACAAGCGGGGGACCCCACTGAATCAAAGGGGGGGGTGCGCTGCCCAGTTACCACCTGCTGCTCCAAACTCCCCAAGCCAGTAGGGGGAAGCCCTCGGGAAGAGGACCCCTGGTGAGGAGACCGGAGCCAAGCAGGCCCAGAAGGGTGGCTCCTGTCTCCACCCATAGCAGGACTCCGACCCCGAGATAGGGAGGGGTGAATGACCAAGTTCTCTGACCACACCCCAGGGTGGCTGAAGCCACGGGGCTAGAGCAGGAGGTGGACCAGGCCCTCGGCCCCCCCGGACCCAGAGGACCGAGACCTGCCCCTCGAGAGAGGTCCCACCATAGCAGCTGCTCTAAGGGAGAAGCCAGCATCAGGGTTGGCCACTGACCCCCGCCCCCGACTCCATGTCAGCACCGACAGCCGACACGGCACCAGAACCGGTATACCCAATGGAGTGGTCACCCAAGGCGGCAACGACAGCAGCCATGGCACCAACATAGACGATGCCACCAGATGCGGCACTGACATAGTCATAGTCACTGGCTGCAGTGTCGACCTCAAATGCAGCGCCGTCTTTGCGGATGTCATCGACTGCGGCACTGCCCCACGAAATGGCACCGACAGTGGCACTTATACCAAGTGCAGCGCTGACTGTGGGACCATCACCTGGCTCGGCACCGACCACGGCACCATCAGCAAAATTGGCACTGATCACGGCACCAGCACCAAGCCATCATCGTCAGATGAAAGGGCAGTGTCACGTATGGTGCTGATCCTAAGAATGGTACCTACAGTAGAAGACCTCTTGCAGATCCCAGGGAGCGTCTGGTGCTATTGGGAGCTCGGGTCATCCCAGTCATCCTTTAAATCTTGGGAGGAGACCACGGTGACCCCCAGAGAGGAAACCCCAGACTCTACCCGCTCGGCCTTGCTCACCAGCACCGGAATTGGTGCCAGGACCCGAGGCAGCACCCCCTGAAGGAACCACCAATGCAGGCCCCACGTGTAGCCGAGATCTTGACACCGGGGTTGACCGGTTCCCCAACTAGCCCCCCGGAGGAGGCCAACCGTTCCCCAGACCACTCACCCAGGTGTCTGGGCTCAGCAAGACCTGAGCCAGCAGAACTCTGTTCTCCCTGGTGCGTTTAGCAGTGGGGGGGGCCAGAGAGATGGGCCCAATGATCTTACCTTAGCAGCCCTTGTGCAATGTCGACTACCGAAGGTTGGGGGGTCATGGCCCAACCTCGCTGTGTGGATCTCCAAGGTGTGGTAATACACAGAAAAACAGGCGTCACAGTGATCCACATCATGGTTTGGCACTAGGCAGGTAAAACATCGGTCATGTGGGTCCATTATGGAAAACCGACTGCCACAGGGGCATCAACGCATAGGGGTAAGTCCCCGCCTTCAAACATTTTTGCCCCAAACCTGACATAATCCGACTGCACACAAAAATAATAAAAACAAAAGAAACAGACTTGACACTGGACTGAGAGTTTTAAAATAAAAAATGATGCCAAACATGGCGTCAACCTAATATGGTGTTGAGAAACTAAATAGAACGAGCCAAACTGGGAGTGACACTGTAGAATTTTCTTGCTGTCCCATGAAGTCATTTCAGCCTCGACAGTAGGAAAAGCAGAACTGAGGTAGTGTAGGGGACGGAGTCGGTTACTGGCCAACCCGCGAGCGCCATACAATACAATGGCCTTGAGGGTGGTGCTGTCCTCGATGTTGTCCCCTCCTTCTCTTATGGAGAAAGCTTTTTCAAGCTAAAAAGCTTCCCCTGGGGCCTAGTGGCTCCGGCATAGTACCCACCGGTGATGCATGGTGAAGACTGATACAGTTAAGATCTACACCATTTCCACACTGAGATGCTGCCTCAGAGATTAGAATGGTGCAATGGAATCAGAACTCCATTCAAATGTTGCTGTGTGGTGAGGCTCCCTTCAAAGTTCTAACACCAGGGGCCAGATAATTCAAAGGTTTGTGCCAGTGCTATCAGAGTTTTTGGCCGTCGTGTGTGTGGGGCTGCCAAATTCAGAAGCCCCTGTATCATGCACTAAACCGGTCAGTGCCCAGGCGCTAACAAAATGCTGTGCCCAAGCAAATGATGCAAACGAGGGGTACCCTCCTGCATATGGGCACAGCAGCATGTTCAAAGGTTTGCGACGGTGGTATATAGTACCCAAAGTGGCTCTATTTATTTACTACCGAGAAAAAAACCTTGTCTTAACCGGGTGTGCTGGCTATACTGCAGCTGCCCACCACCGATCACTGGCACGCCAGCAAGGTTGCAGACCCAGGTGTCCAGTGGTACTAACACCCATGCCGTATATTGCACACTTCTCTCTGGTGTATAGTGGCACTCCCATCCTAATCACCTGTTATGTATATTGTACGCCTCTCCATAATGTCTAGTGGCACCCCCCCCCCACCGAGCCCATATGTACCATTTAATCTCCCTGGTGTCAACTGGTACTCCCACCCCCACTCCCAAATACTGCTGACAAATGGACTGGTGAAAATTGGTGGTCCAGTGGCCCCCCACCCACCCCAGAACACAACCCATCCAACCCCCAATACAAGTGTGTCCAGGGATGTGCAAGGACTCCCGATATAGTGACCGACAAAGACTTCCTCGGCCAGCCGCTGTATGAGCTGACAATGAGCACGCATACAGCACTGTATGGTTGTGGGGGAGGAAGCCACTGTACTGTCAATGTTCTGCAGTCCATTTGCCGATGGGAATATGGGGGTGGGGGTACCACTGGATACAAAGGTATTATATAGTACATGGGCCAGGTGATCAGGGCTGGGGATGAGACTAGACACAGGAGAGATGTCTTACAATCATGGGATGGCTGATTGGGGGTGCCACTAGACACAAGAGAGATGTCTTCTAATCATGGGACGGGCAATCGGGGAAGTGGAGGTGCCACTAGACACCAGGGAGATGTCTTACAATCATGGGACAGGTGAGGGGTGCCACTAGATACCAGGGAGAGGTGTACAATATACGGAACAGGTGATCGGGGGTGAGGGGTGCCACTAGACACCAGGGATGACATGTCAGACGCCTACAAGATGGGCACTAATTGCAGCCGCTCACCATGCAAATGGCACCTTAGCATGTTGTAGCTGAATATAGCCAACATGGCTTCTGGTACTATCCGGTCTGGCACAGCCACTCCCAGTGGGCTGGATACAGCCAGGTCCATGTCAGGGCAGCGCAGTCTGACTTAGCACTGCACTGGCATGGAGCGATAATCAGTCAGATAGTGCCATTCCGCTATCTGAATATAACAGCCACTGGTCGGGCACTAGTGCAAGCACAGCACACTTGTGCACCTTTTTGAATATCTGGGCTCAGATGTATTTTCTCTGCTGAAGAAAACAGTCACCTCTGAGCCCTTTCCAAGTCCATCAGCTAAGTCCTTTATTTTTTTTTTTTATAAAAAAAAACACAAACTATTGTTTTTCTATTTAATTCTCATTATTTGAGTTAGAAAGGTCATTTTATCGAACATTTGGTATTTTAGGTGTATTCTCTGACACCCCCATCTCTGATCCTTCTGCAGCTGCCTCTTCTAATTCCTTCTTTACGTCTTGCACACAATCACTGCTCTCATTCTCCTTCTCCTCTCCCTCTTTATTGTCTTCTCTTCTCTTCCCTCTCACTCTGTCCCTCAATCTTTCTATCTGTCCCCTTTCTCCCTTTTTTCTTTCTCATGCATTACCCTGGCTGTTACTCTTAAGGTTCTTTTTGTCTCTAAATCCTCACAAGGATAGGAGTCCTGATGGTCTTGACCCTAGACTCCTACCTCTCTCTGCTCATGCCATTGCCCTATTACCCAACTCCTTAATCTCTCTTTCTTCCTGTCTTGTGTACCTAATTCTTAGAAGTTGGTTACTGTAATTCCCCTTCCCAAAGGGGGTGACCTCTCTCTCACCAATAACTTCCAACCTATTCTCTCCTTCCCATTCTGGCTATGCTCCAGGAACATCTTGTTCTATCCCATCTCTCCATTTTTCACGTCTCAACTTCCTTATTCACTCCTTTTCAGTCTGGTTTTAGAAAGTATCAATCTATTTCAACCTCTCTCTTTTTAGGCTCACTAATGCTATCCTCTCTGGCATGGATCAGGGCTTTTTTACCTCTGCTGTTTTTGTTGACTTAGCCAAAGCTTTCAACACTGTAGCCATCCCATTCACCTGGACAAGCTTAAGGCAGCTGGACTCTGTATCTTCTGTTGAGTGGTTCCACTTCCACCTTGGTGGCAGGTCACAGGCTGTCCAAAGTGGAGAATCCCCTTCCCCTCCTCTCCCTATCAGCTCAGGCGTCCCCCCAAGGGTCTGTCTTGAGTCCGATTCTTTTCTACATTTTTCTAAAGGACCTCTCCATGGCTTGTTCCACTGTGTCTATACATATGCATGTAGGTGACATGGTTCTCTTTGCCTCTGGCTCCTCTGTCCCTGACCTCGCAAACCAACTCCAACTGTATTTTAGCAATATCCAGTACCGGATCTGTGATAACCAGTTATCACCTTAATGCCAAAAAAACAGTCTCTATGACTTTTGCCACTCAAGAGATTTGCTAGAGTCCTCCCCTCCTTCCTTTCATACTCTTGATGGTACAACTACTGAAGGCGTTTCCTCCTTCAAGTAACCTTGTGGTCTGGCTTGATCGCAATCTATATTTCTAGGGACATGGATATGTTGTTCTATTAAAGCTATCTGGCAGTGTCCTTTCCCTTTAAAAGTTGCTGGAAAGTCTTTAAGCCGGCTCCTCCCAGCCACCCACCCGGGTGGTATAACCGTCAGTTCCGCCCCATGACACCTGATCTTCCTTTCCACTGGAAGAAGCAGGTTCCCTCCTTACTGCTCCCGAGCTGAGCAGGCCCTGGCACTCAGATCTTCGAATTTACTTCCAAAACTTAAACTCGTTAAGAGTTTCGTCTGCAGCACGATCATTGATCGCGATCGCGATAGAAGAAAAGTCCTCACCCGGATTTCACCAGTAATCATTCAGGCAGATGTCACATACTGACCCCCACGCCATGTGCATTTACTGCCTGGGCCAGGAGCATGATCCCCAGGACTGTGATTTTTGCTGGTCATTTCATGTGCCAGTCATCGAGGACCGCCTCACCCACCTGAAGCTGGGATGCCCAGAAAAGCAATGTCTGCCGCTCAGATTCAAGGATGACCATTGGGTGGTCTCCGCGGCTGTGGAGTCCGCCAAGCAGTTGGAGCAACTTACTGCCTTCGAGAAGAAGGTGGCTTAGGCTGCTTCACAGTCCTCTTTGGCGTCGGCTTTTGTTCTACTCAAGTTGGGCTCCACTTATTTGGGCTCTTTCAAGGAGCTGTGCCAGTCTCTCCCTACCAAGGAACAGGGCCCTTTGGGTTCACACAGCTCCCGCAAGGAGGAGTCCAGAAAAGAAAAGGAGAAGATTCACCGTCGATGTTCTTGGGACTGGGAATGCTCTCGGTCTCAGGAATCAGAGGTTTCGACCACGGTCGAAACCGTGGCCTTGGTCGCTGGCTTCAGGGAGACCCCGCTGGGCCAGATGGTCTAGATGCCAGCCAACGATGCGGATGACATATTTCTCGACCCTGTCGACCAGTTGTCGTCAGAAGAGGCCGACAACTCCTTGTTCAGAACTCTGGTCCTGCCGGTGACCACCAAAGGGGCAGCTTAGTCCGCTGAGGCAGACCCTTCGGTCACCGATCTAGACCAGGAGAAGCCGTAGCACTTCCCCACTCCCGTCGAGATCCCCCGTCAGCACCCCCAGTGGCCGAGGTCAAGGTCTTCCTCTGGGTCGAACAGGTCCCGCCGACGTTGGCAGTCCCACTCTCGGTACCATGGGAAGTGGTGCCACTGCTATTAGTCTTCATCCTCCTCAGGTGAGGAGAGACTTTGGTGCAAGTTGCATCAACGCTACGAAGATCTTATGTGGCAACAGTTAGTGTTGTCCAGCCCGAAGCCGACCCCAGTTTCCACACCGGCCATTACTTCGATGTCGCCTGACAGGCTGACACAGATGCCCCCGGCAGGGCCGGTCGACACTATTCCTCCACCAGCGAGTTGGTTCAGCTGAAGCTGGCCTCTCCACCGCTTTTGGTGGACCTGCCGCCCAAACAACCGCTGACTGGGGCTCTGACTAAGGAGTCTCAACTGGCTCAGGGTTTCCCCATCAGTCACTCTTACACCTGACCACCCACGGGGGGTCCGGAGTGACTCAGGTGGTCATCCGCTCTATGCTGACTCATTTGAGTCCAAGGATTCCTCACTGCACTCCAGTCTGGTTGACATGGAGTTGGTGGGGGATCTCTTGATGGAGGAAGGACTCACTTCCTTCATGGGCATCCTCCATCTCATCTCCGAGTCCATAGGGATGAAACTGGAGCCCCTTCAGAAGCGGGATCGCTATCCCCTCACAGAAATTCTGGACAAAGGGGAGTCTCCGATGGAGGCTTTCCCAGTGGCCGATACCATTGTCTGTCCAGCTCTGGAGCTGTGGCAGTGCCCGCTTCCTGCCTTGTGTCCTCGGCCCGGATGGCCCGCAAGTATGCGGTTCCCACCTCTCGAGTTTCACGGAGTACCCCTCAGCTGAGGGGTTGGTGGCCGACTCTGTTTCAGTGCAAGGGCAATACCAGGGATGTCGACATGCCACAGGACAAGGAATCAAAAAAACTGGATCATGCGGCTAAAAAAGTCTATGCTGCCTCCTCACTCTGTCTCTGCCAGGCAAGGTCAGCCATCGTGATGGCACACTTCTCCCATGCCCTCCTGGGCTCCTTGGATGAGGTGATTTCTTATCTTTCTGTGGACCTCCAGTCCATGGTTGAGCAGGTCTGTGATCAGGGCTGGGCGGTAGCTAAAAGGCAACTTCAAACGGCTCTGGACATGGGGAATTCTTGTGCCCGCTTGGTGGCCGCTGCAGTTGCCATGTACCGTAGGGCTTGGCTGAGGATCTCGACCTTCATGGCAGACATGCAGTACAAGTAGGCGGATGTTCCGCTGTTAGGCATGGACCTGTTTGGGCCCGGTGTGGAGAATCACCTCCAGCATATTGAGAAGTCCAATGCCACCTCTGACTCTGTTACATCCACCCAGAGGGATCCCAAGGACCCCAAGTAGCATAAGCCCTTTTGGTCCTCCACTCCTGCAGAAAAACCAGCCCAGCATCAGTCTGGCCAGCAGGCTCAGTCCTGGTGACCTAGGCCCAAGTCCATGCTCTTGGTGATTCGAAACCCCGGAGGGAAAGCACCCAGTGGCTACTCAGCCGGGTCATCCTCCTCCAAGCCTGCTCAGTGACAGGATAGGGGGTGCCACCCACATACCCATCACGACTCCCCTGGGTCACCCATGGGGGCCGGTGCCACTACTTTCTTTCTGCCTGGTCCGCTGTCAGCACGGACAGGTAGGTTCTTGAAGTGGTCGGTCAGAGTCTGCCTTTAGAATTTGAGTAGTACCCTCCCAGCCCAGCCTGTGCCCCACGGGAGGACTTGGTATCCGCAGACACTCAGTTGGCTCTTTGAAACGGATATAGCCCAGCTCCTCCGCAAAGAGGTCATGGTCAGTGTTCTGGATCCTCCAGAACACCCAGGGTTTGTCTCCAGGTACTTCCTGGTGCCAAAGTGGATGGGAGGCTGGCGCCCCATTCTAGATCTGCACGACCTGAACAAATTTCTCCGGTCCTGCACCTTCAGGATGGTAACTCTGTCCCAGATCATACCATCTCTGGAGCAAGACTTGTGGTTTTGCTCTCTGGATCTTCAGGATGCGTTATTTCATGTCCTAATCAGTCCATCCCACTAAAGGTTACTCCACTTCTGAGCTGAGGGAACCCTCTACGAGTTCCGGGCCATGCCATTCGGCCTCTCCTCGGCCCCCAGGGTCTTCACGAAATGCATAGCAGTGGTGGCCGCTTACCTGAGGTGCCGAGGGGTCTGGGTGTACCCCTACCTGATAGCAGATCTCTTCAGGCAGAAGGTTGAGCAGTCCATGGACCTGACCCTCCAGACCTGCATTGACCTTGGCCTCCTGGTCAATGAAGCCAAGTCGGAACTCATGCCCTCACAGGTGGATCAGCTTCATCAGGGCAGAGCTTGACTCTTTTCTGAGCCAGAGCCGGCTCCCGGTGGACACCGTGGAGGTTCTCTCCTCCTTTTCCTGATAATTTCTGGTTGGGCACTGGCGCCCTGCTCGGGAATTCCTGCGCCTTCTGGGTTACATGGCGGCCTGCACCAGCGTGGTCTGATGGACTGGTTGGCATATGTGCTCCATGCAATGGGAGCTGACCAGCCAGTGGTCTCAGCGCAAAGGTCACTTTGACCAGCTGGTCACTGTGATGCAGAAGATGGGGGATGTCCTCCAGTGGTGGCTAGTCCCAAAGCATCTGCTGGAAGGGACCCCGTTTGTCTGCCCTGAGTCAACAGTTATCCCGGCGACCGACGCCTCTTGGGCTGAGGTGCCCATCTGGGGGAATACAGAGTCCATGGGTTCTGGACCCCTGAGGAGTCCCGATATCACGTCAACCTGCTTGAGCTCCGAGCAGTCCAGCTGGTGCTGACTGCCTTTGCCCCATTTGTTTGGGGTCAAGTGGTCCAAGTCCAGATGGACAACATCATGACCATGTACTACCTCAACAAGCAAGGCAGGATGCACTCCCTGCCTCAGTGCAAGGAAGCTCTCCACATCTGCACTCTCATACGCAGCCTGGAGGTGGATCTTTTAGCCATCCAAGTAGCAGGAGTCTCCAGTCAGCTGGCGGACACCCTCAGCCAGGTGGGCAAGGCATGTCATGAGTGGTATCTCCATCCAGAGGTAGTTCATAGTCTTTTCTCTCAGTTGGGCAGCCCTCAGGTTGACCTGTTTGCCTCCACGGAGAACACAAAGTTGAGACTATCTTGTGCCTCCCCCCCAAGCAGAGCTCACTGCAGGGGATACCTTCTCGAGGCTGTGGACCCCAGGTTCCTTCTATGCCTTCCCTCCAATTCCCTTGATCCACAAGGTGCTACTCAAGGTCAGGAGGGACAAGGCACAGGTAATCCTGGTGGCTCTGGACTGGCCCCGCCAGTTTTGGTACCCTGATCTCCTCAGCCTCAGCAACAGGATTCTGAGGTGTCTTTTCCATATGCCTGGACCTGCTCTCAATCAGTCAGGGGAAGGTACTCCAACTGGACCATCAATCCCTGCACCGGACGGCCTGGTTCTGGACTGGCTAGAGTTCCAGGCTTCGGGTCTCTCCAAAGATGTCTTCACTGTAGCGGAAGCATCTAGAAAGAAATTGACCAGAAAGTGCTATGCCTTCAAATGGAAGAGATTCTCCATTTGATGTCAGGGAAGGGGCTAGACCATTGGTCCTGTCCAGTGGCTAGCATTTTGGACTACCTGTGATCTCTCTCCAAAAGGGGATTTCGGTCGACGACCCTTAAGGTGCACCTGGCAGCCATCTTTGCTTACTGGGCGTGGGCTGGTCAGCAGTTGGTGGCACAGGAGAAGGTGGTCTGGTACTTTTTCAAAGGCCTTGCTCTCATTTCCCCTCTGGTGCGTGAACCACCACCATTGTGGGACTTGTTGCTGGTTTTGGAAAAGCTCATGGGCAAGCCATTCGAACTGATGCACAGGTGTGACATGTCTCACCTGTTGTAGAAGAACACCTTCTTGGTGGCTATCACGTTAGCTGAAGGATTAGTAAACTCCAGGCACTTTCGGTGGAGTCTCCTTACCTGGCCTTCCACAGGGACAAGGTTGTCCTGCGCCCCAACCCAAAGTTCCTCCCGAAGGTTGTGTCGGAGTTTCACCTGAATCAGGTGATGACTCTTCCGGTGTTCTTCTCGAATCACACCTTAGAGGCTGAACACAGGCTCCATACTTTATACCTGAGGCGAGCACTTGCTTATTATAAAGAGTGCATGGCTAGAGTATGGGGAGAGGTTCGCCAGCTGTTTGTCACCTACGCTGAAGCCACACCTGGCAGACCTACAGTCAATCAGACGACTGGCAGGTGGATCACATCCTGCATCAATCTCTGCTATAGGTTGGTGGGTAGGGAGCCTCCTGGAGGGGTAAGGGCTCATTCCACTTGCCATACTGTTGGGACGGTGGCTGCTTCTAGGGATGTCCCTATCCAGGAAATTTGCAGGGCTGCTGCCTGGAAGTCAGCACACACCTTCATTTCCCATTAACACATTGACCTCGAGTCATGCCTGGATGCTGGTTTTGGGGCCTCAGTTCTCCAATCTCTGTTTCCTAAGTAGGAGGTGTGCACCTTGTCTCCCTCCTCCCAGAGAACTGCTAGGAGTCTGCCAGATAGTGTGGAGAGAACAACATATCCATGTCCCTAGAAACACAGGTTACTCACCTGTAACAGTAGTTCTAGGAATGGTATAGTATATGTTGTTCATACGCATGGACCCACCAATCTCCCCTGGCTTTGGCGCACAACTCTGCTTCCAGAGGACAAGATCTGGCATCATGTGGCAGAGCCGAGGGTGATATCACCTGGATGGGTGGGAGGAGCCAGCTTGAAGACTTTCCAGCAACATTTAAAGGGAAAGGACACTGCCAGATAGTGTGGATGAACAACATATACCACTCTAAGGGCGTACCTACTGTAATGGTAGATTTTCGAGAGGATCTCTTGCAGCAGTTAATACTCTTGGGTCCTCACCAGAGGATGCTCTTCTGCACGGCAGCTTCTTCCAGCAGTCTTTGCCTAGGGGCCACCCACACAAATGACATCATCATCCTGTGACAATAAAGGTGTGGGCGGCCCAAGGCATCTTCAGTTCCCGCCAGCTTCAGCTTGCTAAGCGTGGACCGAGGAGAAGGCAGTACCCGGATGCCCCAACCTCCCTCACCCCCCTTTTTTTTTTGAACAAAGAATAGCTCTGCTAGAGAAGGCGGGAAGGAGGGAGGGATCATACCTGCTGCAAGAGATTCTCTAGAAAATCTACCATTATGGTAGGTACACAACTGTACTATCTTCCTCGAGGTTATCTCTCGTAGCAGGTAATACTCTTGTAATGGTTCCCAAGCAGTAAGCCCCATGAAGAGTAGAAAGGAAACTATGACAGGAGACGTTGTAGGACTGCCTGTCCAAAGGTCGTCCTATGGCGCAAAGCAACATCTAGATTGTAGTGCTTCGTGAAGGTAAGTATTGTAGACCAGGTGGTTGCACTGCAGATGTTCGTAATGGACACACTTTTGAAGCAAGCTGCAGTAGTGGCTGTGGTTCTTGTAGAGTGTGCATGGACTGGACCCGTAATGGTTTGTTATACGTTTTGTAACAGAATGTTACAGAGTGTGCTAACCAGTTGGAAAGGGTCTGCTTAGTGACTGGGAAACCTTCCCTGGACTGGGCAACGGTGCACATCCAACGTATGCAAAAGGGATTCCCCCAGGTTTGTGTATTCAGGGAAAAATACTGTAGTTCTATAGATTGGTTTAAATTATGTTCTGAGCCCACCTTGGGTAAGAAGGAGGGATTGGTATGTAAGGATACTCTATCCTTATGGAAGATCATATAAGGTTCCTTGCACATTAAGGCTTGGGAAGAAAAAATTACTCACCATAGTAATGTTGCTTCTTCTAATGAAGTCTTGCTGTATTCAGACATAATGCAGTTAGCCCCAGCACTTGAACTGCCCGGAGAGGAAAGGGTTAACTCCATGCAGAAGCATGGAACGTTGAGCTCGAGCTCGGTTTTCAAACCTATGTCTGTGGTACTTCCCAATGTAAGTGTCAGATTCTTACGAGCAACTAACTAACTTAGCACTATAACATGGAAATTGTTTGAAACATATATGGCCAAAAGGCAAATATTGGCACACAGAGTTGGGCCAAATCGAGAAATCCAGAAGAAACAAGGTAGTGAAAAATTAAGCTATGCAACGCAAGAAGGATAAACGTAACAGCTACCCCACCAAGACGGAAGGTACAAAGTACACCCCTGAGGTGCAACACTGTACCTGCCAGCCCACTTTCCAAAAACTGGTTCTTAGAGGGGAGGTGGGGGGTGGGGGAGGTCTGAATACAGCAAGTCTCCATTAGAAGAAACAACATTACTATGGTGAGGGGGATACTGGGATGCATAGGAAGGGGCATCACAAGTAGAAAAAGGGAAGT
This sequence comes from Neoceratodus forsteri, assembly GCA_016271365.2. Classification (NCBI taxonomy): domain Eukaryota; kingdom Metazoa; phylum Chordata; order Ceratodontiformes; family Ceratodontidae; genus Neoceratodus; species Neoceratodus forsteri. Next base: position 1,053,247,679 of record CM028130.1, on the reverse strand, counting down.
GGTTATCCCTCTGTACAGACAGTTGGTGAGACCCCATCTGGAGTACTGTGTGCAGTTTTGGAGACCTCATCTACGCAAGGACATAGACAGGATGGAAGCGGTCCAGAGGAGGGCAACTAAAATGGTGCAGGGTCTGCATCAGAAATCATATGAAGAGAGACAGAGAGCTTAATATGTACACCCTTGATGAAAGGAAGGACAGGGGGGACATGATAGAAACGTTCAGGTATCTCAAGGGAATCAACAAAGTCCAGGAGGGTAGCATCTTTCAGAAAAAGAGATGTGTAAGAACAAGGGGACACAATTTAAAGATAGAGGGGGGGATGGCTCAGGGGTAATGTGAGGAAATCTTTTTTCACGGAGAGAGTGGTGGATGCGTGGAACAGCCTTCCTGGGGAGGTTGCTGGGGCTAAAACAGTGGGGGAATTCAAACATGCATGGGACAGACACAAGGCAATTGTAGTGGGGGTGGCAGGAAGTAGGATGTTGGTTAACTAGAATCGGCAGCCTATCCAGTAGGTAGGAAATTGGGCAGACTGCGTGGACCTACTAGCCTTATCTGCTGTCAAAGTCTATGTTAATTTTTTTCTTCAAACAACATGACATCTTGCTGTATTCGGACATAATGCAGACTACCAAGCAGTTCCATATGGAGGAGGGAATGCAGAACCTACTTTAGGAACAGGCTCTGCAGTACTGTTGTGCCAAACCTAGCATCACTCCTAGCCTGGATGTCCAGGCAGTAATGCTTGGTGAATGTATGTACTGTTTTCCAGGTTGCTGCTTTACAGATCTCTAATAAGGGTATATCTCTGGCCGCAGCTAGAGTAGCAGCTGTATCCCTAGTGGAGTGAGCCCTCAGGCCTGAAGTGGGGTGTTCTACCCAATTTGTCATAGCAGAATTGAATACAAGAAACAATCCATCTGGCAATAGATCTTTTAGTGGCAGGCTTACCTTTCCCCACTTCACCATAAGCGAGAAACAATTGAAGACGGTCATTCATGTGTTCCTTAGTATGCTCTATGTAGTAGCTAAGAGCCCTTTTAACATCCAAACTGTGTAATCTTCTTTCCCCTGAAGAAGAATAGTCAGTGAAAAAACACAGGGAGAGATACAGACTGGTTTAGGTGAAAATCTGATACTACTTTAGGCAAGAACCTCCTATTAGTTCTTAGGACCACTTTATCCCTATGGAAGAATATGAAACCATGTTCAACTTACAGGGCCTGTAATTCACTAATCTGCCTGGCAGAAGTAATAACTACCAGGAACACAGTTTTCCAGGTCAAGTACTTCAATTCAGCCAAAGCCATAGGCGCAAAGGGTGGCTGCATAAGTTGAGCAATGCAGACATTAAGATCCCAAGGCGGAGTAGGCTCCCTAAAGGGAGGGTTGATGTGAACCAGGCCTTTGAAAAACTTCCTGAAAACAAGATGAGATGCCAGGGAAGAGTCCTTCCCTGCTGAAAGGATTGCAGAGACAGCTGCTAAATGAACCTTCAACGTGGCAGGCCTACGGCCTAGACTGTTCAGATGAACTAGATAATCTAAGGTTGTGGAAATGCCTGCAAAATCAGGCAGGATACCTTTCTGAGAGCACCAAATACTGAACCTCTTCCATTTCGAATTGTAAGTTTTTCTAGTGGAAGGTTTGCTGGAGACCTTCAGAATATCCAGAATTCCATGAGAGAGATGTAGTTCTGCATATTCTAACTCTTCAAGAGCCAGGCCTTGAGGTTGAGAGACTGGAGACTGGGGTACCAGATCCACCCCTAGGAAGAGGAGAGAAGATTGTATCTCCTGGGAAGAGATAGGGGACGTGACACAGCCAAGGAGAGCAGTAGAGGATACAGGGTTGTCTGGTCCAATCTGGGGCCACCAGTATCACTGTGCAGGGTTGAGTTCTTATCTAGATCAGAACTCTGAAAAGGACAGGGAAAGGCATAGAGAAACCTGCCCTTCCAGTCCAGAATGAGGGCATCCTGGGGAACTGTCCCCAGGACTGGAGGTCTGCAACAAAACAGAGGAAGTTGATGATTGTCTGGTGCTGCAAACAGATCTATCTCTGGAGTGCCCCACCTGGAGAAAATGATCCTCAGAATGTGAGGATTCAGGGACCATTCGTGATGTCCCTGTGAAATCCTGCTCAGGGCATCTGCTAGCACATTGTCTTTCCCTGTAAGATGAACTGCTACCAGGGAAGTCTGAAGGGAATAGGCCAGAGACCAAATCTTCATGGCCTCTGTGCACAAGGCTGTGGACCGAGTGCCTCCCTGCTTGTTGATGTACCACATTGTGGTAGTGTTGTCCGTCCTGACTTGGACCACCTTGCCCTTGACTGAATCTGAGAAGGTCTGAAGGGCTAGAAAAACTGCCCTGAGTTCCAGAAAGTTCATATGAAGAAAAGACTCCTGCGGGGACCAGATCCCCTGAGCTGTTAGGGCTCCCAGGTGGGCTCCCCAGCCTAGGAGAGAAGCATCCGTAGTCGGAACCACTGACGGAACTTGAGGGAGAAATGGAACTCCTTGTCTGAGGTTGTCCTGGTCCAGCCACCACTGGAGAGCTTGTACCACAGTTCGGGTCACTGGAATCAGTTTGGTGAAAGAGCGCCTTCTCTGGGACCAAAAGGACCTTAGGTGGAACTGAATGTCCCGCATCTGAAATATGGCCCCCTGAACCACTGCAGTGAAGGCTGCCATGTGGCCCAGGAGTTGGAGGAACTGTCTCGCTGGAAGAGAAACCTGAGGTCGAAAGGAGGAAGCAAGGTCTACTAAGGCCTTCACCCTTGCCAGATGAAGGAAAGCTTTTGCTTGGATAGTATCCAATTCCACCCCTATGAAGGTGAGAAGCTATACTGGTTCGGGGACAGATTTTGGCAGATTGAGAAGAAACCCCAGTGAACTGAGCAAGTCCTGAGTGATTTGCAGAGCTGACCTGACCTGGTCTGATGACTGCCCTACTGGGAGCCAGTTGTCCAGATATAGAAAAATTATGATACCCTGTCTTCTGAGGTAAGCCACCACTACTGCAAAGCACTCTGTGAACACCCTTGCAGCTGATGTTAGGCCAAAAGGCACGGCCTTGAACTGATAATGGCCTGAAGGCAACTTGAACCGGAGGTATTTTCTGTGGGAGCACCTGATAGGGATATGGAAGTAGGCATCCTTGAGGGCCAGTGATGCTAGCCAATCTCCTGGCCTTAAAGAGGGAAGGATTATTCCCAGAGTTACCATTTTGAATTTGGGTTTTGATATGTGTTTGTTCAAATACCTTAGATCCAGGATGGGTCGCCACTCCCCTGTTTTCTTTGGGGTAAGGAAGTACCTGGAATACAGGCCTTTTCCCCTGTGTTGAGTAGGAACCTTCTCTATGGCTCTGAGAGCCAGGAGAGATGAAACCTCTGCCTCTAGGGCAAGGGTTTCTGAAATTGATGCAGGTGGAAAGGACTTGGCCCTCCTTTTTGGGTACCTTTTGAAGCTGAGGGCCAGTCCCTGGCTTACTACTTCCAGGACCTACTTGTCTGAAGTAACAGACTTCCAGGCCTGAAAGTAGTAAGCCAGCCTGCCTCCTACTGGGATTGGGGAGTCGACCCGGGCTGACACCTCAGGGTGTCTGCTTGGCAGAAGCCTTAGATTGGGAGGGAGGAAGCAACCCTGCTCATCCCCCTTCTACCCCTCCCTCGGAAAAAAACCTTTTGTGGGTAAGAAGAGGAGGCCTGAGCTTGGTAAAAAGGCCTGTGAAAGGGCCTGCCCCTGCCCCTGGACTGCTGCTTTTGAGGAGTGGCTTGCCTTTCCTTGGCCTGTGCACTCCTGTAAGTGGTCCTATATTCGTCCATTTTCTTCATGTAAGTCTCTGTCTGTTCCCCAGAGAGTTACCAACTATAGGAAAATCCACAGCCTTAGACTGGGTGTCCTGTGATAGGTTAGTACATCTGAGCTAAGCATGCCTTCTGAGAGATACAGATGTAGCCATGACTCTGGATACTACATCGCTGGAGTCCACAGCAGCATGAAATTGTACTGTGGATGCCTCAATTCCATCTGCAGCCACCTCCTCCTCCAGCTCTTTGGCTAGCTGGAGGGAGGCCTTCTTAGCCAGTTCCAGAACCGTATCCCAACTGGACTTCTGGTACCTGGCTGTATGGGCCATATAGTTTGCCTGCCCGAGTCCCAAAGAGGATGCCAAGTATAGTTTTTTTGGCCATGGCATCAACTTTCCTGGAGTCCTTGTCTAGGGGGGTGTGAAGCCAAAGGAATGTTTGCCCTGTCACAGGCTGCAGTCTGCACTACCCCAACATGGCTGCAATGTGAATAAAGGAACTCCGCAGCTGAGCCTGATAACATGCATCTCCTGTCCATTCTTTTATCTACAGGAGGTAAAGAGTTAGGAGTCTGTAGAATCTTTTGTGTCTGTTTCCCCAAAGACTTATGAAGAGGGACAGACAACCTTCTGGACTCTGGGATGTCCATCATCTCCACAAAATCAGGCTCTTCTTCCTCCTCAGAAACTTCAACCATAGGGAGCTGGAGGGTTTTGGCCACCTTCTTGTAAAACAAGAAGTGTGAAGGGGACTCAGAAAGCCTGGGAAAGGAGACACCCAAGGGCCTGTCTGGGGAGATGTCCAGTTCAATGGGCACATCCAGACCCCCCTGGTCGTAGTCATCATCGTCATAATCTTCATCTCCCTCCCACTCCTCATAGCAAGCATCCAGATTGTAACCCGAAGGAGCCGGTTCCGACCGAACCGCCCGCCTAACCGACGGTGCCGGTTCGGACGGAACCGGACAAAGCGATTGGACAAGATTAATTTTGCTTTGGCTATCTCATCCGTGGTTGGAGTATGCAGTACTGGATCCGAACTGGCAGACTTCAGTTCCTTTTTTGAGGGAACCGACCCCTCAGAGTCGGCTCTTCTTTTGGCCGAGGAGGTATCGCCTAGGTCAGTAGGCAGTTCCTCAGGTTCGACCACAACCAAACCGGGCTGGCCATCTGGATCCATGGACTTCTCGGCCTCCCTTTCCTTCAACCTACTCAATTTTTTTTCTAGAGTGGTTTTGGGAAAGTTTTTACAAATTTGGCAGTCTGACTGGAGGTGGTCAAACCCCAGACAATAAACAACAGATGAGGAGGGGGTCAGCCTTGGCAAAGGCCTTCCCACACTTAATACAGTGCTGAAACCCAGTGGGACCGGTTTTCTTTTTGGGTTTCTCAGACATGGCCAACCTACCAAAATTACCCTATAGAAGCTTTCAAGCCAGGTAATACCAACCGATCGGTAACAACCGTGTCACGGGTTTGGAAAAGAACCGAGAAAAGGTTCAGTTCTTTTGAGACCGACTGGTACCAGAACACCACTCTAATCCCAGAAAATGTTACTTAAAATTAGAAGAAAACACAAGGTCGGTTCCTAACCAGACAGACCAAAAAGAAACCGAAGAAGCAAACAATTTCCACAAGTTGTTTACAATAAATACAGTCACTACCTATCTACAACACTACCTGTACTGTAGACAGAGGCTGAAAATCCAAAAAAACAACAAAAGAATTGGTTTTAACCGAACACTTCACTTTTACCGAACCGAGCAAAGGAAATCTCCGGAGTGACTTCACTGTTAGGCGGAGTAAAGAATCTGATGGTTACATTGGGAAGTACCACAGACAGAGGTTTAAAAAACGAGCTCAAGCTCAATGTTCCATGCTTCTGCATGGAGTTAACCCCTTCCTCTCCGGGGCAGTTCAAGTGCTGGGGCTAACTGCATTATGTCTGAATACAGCAAGACTTCATGTTGTTTGAATACGATGAGCTGAGGTCACAGCTACTAGAAATAACGTTTTCCAGGCAGGAAGCGAAGATCGCAGGTAGCCGCAGGCTCAGAGGGTTTGAGAGTCAATTTTTCCAGCAAGAAATTTAAATCCCACCAAGGAGCTTGTCTCCGAATAGGAGGTTTGAGATGCATCATACCTTTAAGGAACAGCTTTGCAAGATGGTGTTGGTAAATTATTCTTCCTTCCAAGCATTCATGAAAGGCTGAAATAGAGGCCAGATGTACTTTGATAAGAGGAATAGCTCAAGCCTGATGAGGTGAGCGATGATAGGTAGTCTAAGACCATAGTCAAAGATGCGAAAAGGAGTCCAGAGACTTAGAAGAGGCCCAGAGGGAGAAACGTTTCCATTAGGCATTGTATGTTTGGTGGATGTTTTACAAGAAGCCAATAGCCTATTAGCCACTGGAGAGAAAACCTGGAGCCAGGCTATGAAAGCATCCTCAGGAGCTAGGCGTGAAGGTGTAGGGATTTCAGGTTGGGGCGGAGTGGAGTGCCTAGATCCTGTGTCAAGAGGTCCAGTCTGATGGGCAGCGGGAGGGGTTCTGCAATAGACAATTGTAGGAGTGGGTACCAGACTGGACGAGACCACAAAGGGGCTACAAGAATCATGGTGGCTGGTTCCAGCTGTAGCTTCAGTAGAGTTTGTAGTAGGAGAGGGACGGTGGAAAGCATATAAGAAGAGTCTTGTTCATGGTTGGGACAGGGCATAGATAGATCGTCCCTTTGTGTTCGGGATAATGGAATAATATCTGGGGAGATGGTGATTGTCTGGGGATGCAAAAAGGTCTAGTTGCGGGATCCCCCACATCTGAAAAATGTTCAGCAGAACTTTGTGATGAAGAGTCCACTCGTGAGTGGAAGAGTGATGACTGAGAAAGTCCGCCAGGGTGCTCTGACGACCGGGTAGATGTACGGGTGTCAAAGTCAATTGCTGTTGCAGAGCCTCTCCCCAGACCTTCAGTGTCTCCTTGCGGAGGCTGAGGGACTTCATTCATCCTTGTTTGTTCAGGTAATATACAACTGAGGTGTTGTCTGACTGAATTAGGAGAGGTCCCAAAGTTCGATAACAGCGGAATGCCTGGAGGGCGAGGTGTACCGCTCTCATTTCCAGTAAGTTGATATGGAGATGGACGGAGTCCCGGGTCCAGTGGCCTTGGGTTTTGTAAGGACAGAGGTGTGCACCCCAAATTTCTGGGGAGGCGTCAGTGGTCAACGTCTGTTGGGGTGGCAGGGACTGTAAAGGCATACCGAGAGCGGTGGGTGCAATAGGTCCACCAGTGAAGGGCAGCGCAGAGGGCAGGGGTAACCCAAATGCAGTCCTCAAAATCACCCGACTTTTGATTCCATTGTTTTTGTAGGATCCACTGGACCGGCCTCATGTGTAGGCGTGCCTGAGCCACCATAGGGATGGCTGTAGCCATGTGCCCTAAAAGGCATAATACTTGCCTGGCTAATACGGACTGTTCCGTTTGGAAATGAGAAACGAGAGACCGGAGTTTTTTCTTGTCTGTCCATTGGAAGATATGCTCTTCCTGAGGTTGTGTCCAGAACGGCTCCAATACACTGGAGTCTCCGAGTCAGATCTGTGTGAGATTTGGGCTAATCGACCATGATTCCCAGAGTCTGAAATAGGGTAAGGGTCACATGCAGGGAAGAAAGTAGGGAAGATTTGGAGGCTGCTTTGACAAGCCAGTCATCTAAATAAGGGAAGGCGAAGTGTCCCTCCCTGCGTAATGCTGCTGCCACCACCGCTAGGCATTTGGTGAAGACCTCTGGGGCGGATGAGAGTCCAAATGGGAGGGCCCAAAATTGGTAATGGTTTCCTAGTAAATGGAAACGAAGGAAGTGGTGGGTGGGGTGGACTGGAATGTGTAAGTAGGCATCTTTCATGCCTAGTGCACATAGCCAATCTCTTTTCTTTAGTATGGGCAAGATGGATGTCAGAGTGACCATCCAAAACCTTTTGTATTGAATGTACAGGTTTAGACATCTGAGGTCTAGGATAGGTCTCAGATCCCCTGTGTGTTTGGGCACCAGAAAAAAATGGGAGTAAAATCCCTGATGTTGTTCTAATTGAGGAGCAAGGCAGACAGTGTTCTTATGATGGAGCACCTGAAGTTCCTCCTGAAGGATGGGGATATGGTTGTTCGGGTAAGAGACCGAGTGGGGAGGGTGAGGGGGTGGCATGGAGGTGAGCTCCAAGGTGTGCCCTACCCTGATGATCTGAAGCACCCACTCATCTGACGTAATCACTTGCCTGGCCTCTAAATGATGGGCAAAGCGACCGCCCACAGCTTCCGAGGCCGAGAGAAGGAAGCTGGGGCAAAGCCCTGGATGGTCAGATAGCAGCAGACTGGCCAGCCCCACCCGGAGGGTTGGGCCGGGAGCCTCTGGGAGTAGGGGGTAGTTGTTCTGGAGGACGAATGGGAATGTCCTCGAGAACTGCCCCTATAAGTTCCTTGGTGCTTCCTACCTCTTTTGTATTGGAAAGATTGTTGGCAGTGAAAATGGGTGGATGGTTGGGTAGAGTGGTATATACCATGTACCATACGCAATGTTCTCCCTTATGCCTGGAGGTCATCTAGGAAGGTTTGGGTTCCAGGGCCAAATAGTTTTGAGCCACTGAATGGTGCATTCACAGTTTTGTGTTGAACATCTGAGGTGAATCCCAAAAACCAGAGCCATGCATGCTTTCTTAAAGTTATACCCATGGCCGAAGTTTGGGCAGAAGTGTCCATGGCATCGTAGCCTGAGCGGAGGAGATGCCTGGAGATGGAATTTCCAGTTGATACAGTGTTCAACAGTTGCTCCCATTCAGGTGAGGGGGGGAAGCTTGTTGACAAGGTCCATGGTAGAGAACCAGAGCGTACGTTGGTACTTAACCATATGACCCATGTAGTTCAGAATTTTGATTCATTGTACCCAATTGATATACCTTTTTCCCTTGGTAATCAATATGGCAGGAGTCTGTCAGGAGGTAGAGAGCTCATGTGTTTTGGGCGCTTAGTGCGATCATGAGCAGCATTATTCACAACAGAATCTTCTTCTGGCATGGCAGAAAAGAAGAGGTGGTCTATGGATGCCTGATAGAGGTGATCAGCCTTCCTTGGAATGGCAGGCACTGCAGAAGTTTGATTCCAAGCTGAAAGAACAGCATTTTGGTATGTCTATAGGAGGGGAGTGACGACCACCACTGGCTCCGCAGGGAGTTCCAGGTAATCTGCCATATCTCTCCTCTGTTTATCTTGTTCTGATGTTGAGAAACCCATGAACCTTCTGGATCTGGGCCATCATGTCGTGGAAAGAAGGGTTGTCTGGAGGAGAGGCAGCCGCCTGGCGAGCAGCATCCTCATGAAGGGACGACAAAGTAGAGACCTCAGAAGGTGGGTGAGGATCATTCTCCTGGGGAAGGAATTCCTCAAATTCTTCAAGTTCCTTGTACTCTGGGTAATACTCCTCATAGGAAAGGGAAGAAGCCTCTAAAGAGGAATCCCTGTCTCAGGAGGTGAAAGACCGATCTGGCACTGACCCACCTGCAGCCGGACAACAGGCTGACCTGAGCCTGGGGTGTGGCCGCCCTGTCCGGTGGCAGGAACGCCCTGCCAGAGGTTGTGTCCAGGATTGCCCCAAGAAACTGGAGCCTCAGGGATGGGATCAAGTGGGACTTGGAGTGGTTGATGGTGATGCCCAGGGAGAAAAACACCCGAGTAAGGGAAAGGAAGCGTAGGAGATCCTCCCTGGACGGGGCCGCCAGGAGCCAATCGTCCAGGTACGGGAAAACCTGCACCCCCTGGGTATGCAGGTAGGCCACTACCACTGAAAGGCATTTGGTGAACACCCGGGGTGCCAAGGAAAGACCAAATGGGAGGGCCTTGAACTGGTAGTTGTCCCCCTGGAAAGCAAAACGGAGGTATCTGCGGTGAGAAGGGCGGATAGGGATATGCAGGTAAGCATCCTGCATATCCAGAACGTACAGCCACTGTCCTGGCTGAAGGAGGGGCAGGAGGCCCTGTAGAAAGAGCATCCTGAACCTCTTGTACTCCATGAACAAGTTCAGGGAACTGAGGTTGAGAAATACAGGTTACTCACCTGTAACAGGAGTTCTAGGAATGGTATATGTTGTTCATCCACACTTATTGGCAGGTTCCTTGCTGCTTTAAATCTTGCCGGAAGGTCTTCAAGCTGGCTTCTCCCACCCACCCAGGTGGGTAAACTCTCATCTCCGCCCCATGACACCAGATCTAGCCTGCTGGAAGCCAGGCTGTGCGTCGAAGCCGAGGAGGCCGGGTGGGTCGTGTGGATGAACAACATATACCATTCCTAGAACTCCTGTTACAGGTGAGTAACCTGTATTTCTAGGGACATGGATATGTTGTTCATCCACACTTATTGGCAGACTCCTAGCAGTTCTCCGGGAGGAGGGAGGCAAGGCGCACACCCCCTACTAAGGTAAGAAGACTGGAGAACCGAGGCCCCGACCAACATCCCGGCGTGACCCAAGGTCGACGTGGAAGGGGAAAACGGTATATGCCTGCTTCCAGGTAAGAGCCCTGCGGATATCCTGGACAGGAGTATCCTCGGAAGCAGCCACCAATGCAGTGGAAGGGTGGGTAAAATGAGCACTTATCCCTCTGGGAGGCTCCATGCCCGCCCACCTATAATGGAGACCTATGCAGGAGGTGACCCACCCACTCGTCGTCTGCTTGGCTGCAGGTCTGCCAGGTGCAGCTTCAGCACAGATGACAAACAGCTAGCGAACCTCTCTCGAACTTCAGCCCTACGCTCCCTGGGAAGGTGAGCGTAAAATAGGGTCCCAATGGATCCTATATACGGCCTCCGAGGCGTGAATGGGGTTGAACCCCGGCAGAGACAATACCCGGTAGGGAAGAGACTCCGCCACCGCCTATGGAAGGAACTTTGGGTGGGGCGCAGGACAACCCTGTCCCTGTGGAAGACCAGATAGGGAGAATCAAAGGAGCACCTGGAATTCCCCCCGTCCTTCTGGTTGGTGTGGAAGCCCCAAGAAGGTGTTCTTCCACAACAGGTGGGGAACTCACACCTGTGCAAAGGTTCAAACGGCTTGCCCATGAGCTAAGCCCATACCAGCGAAGATCCCACAGAAATGGGGATACTCTCCCCAGAGGGGAGGTGTGATCAAGGCCTAGGAAAGCGTCAAACCACCTTTTCTGTGCCACCGACTGCCTTCTGGCCTGCGCCCGGAAGACAGGGGTGATCAACAGAAGCACCTAGAGGGTCGTCGACCGAAGCCCTTGTTCAATAAAGAAACTGACCGCAGATAGTCCGGAATGCTCGCCGAGGAATGGGAGAGGGGACCAGGCCCATCCCAATGCCAAATGGAGAACTCTTCCATTTGAAGGCGAGCATGTTTGGCCAACTCCTGGCAGGACGCCTCAAAAATGTCGAGGACCTTGCCAGAGGACCCAAGGTCTGGCCCCTAGCCGCACAGGGGCCAGGCCTTCAGGTGCAGGGATTGAAGGTCCAGATGGAATACCTTCCCCTGAAAACAGCGACCAAGACCGGGCTGGCTGGAAACCGCCTCGGGAGCCTGGGGCTGAGACTGAGGAGAGCTGGATACCAGAGCTGACAATCCAGTCTGGGGCTACCAGCATCGCCTGTGCCTGGTCCTCCTCGCCTTGTGCCCGTGGGTCAAGGAAATGGGGAGAGGCGTGAAAAGGCCCGGTGCGCTCAACGGGCATCCCCACAGCAAACCTTGCTGAGGGGGGCAGGCATGAGACAGTCTCGGCCTCAGATTCTCCCTGGAGGGAAGGAGGGAGAAGATCCTGTGCTACCTCCGGCAGGGGAGACCACTCGTGAGGCGCAGCCTATGTCCGGCTTAGGGCATCAGCCAGGGTGCTGGAGGCTCCTGCCATCGAATGGCTAGGAACCGCCTCCCGGCTGCACGAAAGACCCAATGCGGAGAACCTTCTTATGCAGAGGCAAGGGGCTCGACTGAACCTGGCGGGGTAGGTAGCACATGGTCGTGGTGTTGTCCGCCTGGACTTAAACCACTAGACCCCGCACAAACGGAGCGAGCGGTGCGAGCAAAGCGGACTGCCTGGAGCTCCCGCGTGTAGGAAAGACATCGGGACTCCCGAGAGGACCAGAGGCGGAGCACTCTGTATTCCCCTAGATGGGCACCCCCATCCATCCGAGAAGCATCGGTCGGAGAAGACTGTCGACTCAGGGCGGACGAACAGGATGTTCTCCTGCAAGAGCTGGAACGGTCCGAGGGAGAGCATTCCCCCAACTCCTGGGCTGTATTCACGAACTGGTCCGAAGGAACACAACACTGTGACCGCTGGCTGGCCAGTCCCCACTAGGAGGACGCATGAACCAGCGGGTCCAACAGACCACGCTGGAGCTGGCCACTGCGAGGCCCAGGAGGTGCAGGAGGTCCCGGCAGGGCGCAATTGCCCAGTCAGACCTGACTAGGTAAGGGAGGAAGAACCTCAGCCCTGTCCACCAGGAGCAGAGCTCGGACTCAAGAGTCGAGCCTCGTCCCAAAGAAGGATCACCTGCTAAGACATGAGTTCCAACGTGGCTCCAATAAAAGGAGACCAGTCTGAGAGCCTGAACTCTGGATTGTCCCTTCCCGCCTGGAAGGGTTGCAATCACGCTGTCATCCGGGTGGGGTTCCGCCTGGACCCCTCGATGCCGCAGAAAGCTGCTGAGCAGAGACCGAAGAGCCTGACCTGGAACTCGTAAGGAGATCCCCCACTTAAAAAACGGAGGAGTCTCCCAAGAAACGGACGGAATGAAGAGTAAGTATGTCCTGGAGGTCCAGGAAGGAAGCCACACGCCTCGTTCTAAGGATGGGATATCTGAGGCAGAGAGACCATCTGGACATGCAGAAGAATGGGGCGCAAGCCCCCCGTCCGTTTGGGACCAGGAATACCTGGACATGAACCCAGGGTCTGAAGGAGGACCCGCAACCTTCCTGACCACCTCTAATTAGAGGGCCAGGCAAGTCGGCTCAGCGGGCAGACAATGAGGCTGTGGACCCCAAGACCCCCGTGGGGAAACTGCTCGAAAGGGTGGTGCCTGCTCACAATCCCAAGGCAGGGCCTTCCCCTAGCACCTCCGACACCCAAAGGTCCGGGAAAGCGGACCAGGTGGAGGAGGGGCGGAGCCATCTCCCCAAGGGGGAACCCGGGTAGGAGCAATGGAGCCAGGGACAGCGCCCCTAAGCCCGTCACTGAGCAGGGTTGGAGGAGGAATTGGCCGAGGGAGCTCCTGGGCCTTTACCTCCCTGCTTCCTTTTAGAGGAAGACACTGGCTTGGAGTCAGGATGCCCAGCGCCAGCCTGCTGGCCCTCATGCTGGGCCGGTCGAGCTGCAGGGGCCGGGGGGCAAAGGGGCCTACGCAAAGGCTGCTGGCTGCCCCGTCCCTCCAGGCGGGAGTGACCGAGTGCGGAGTGGCATCGGACTTCTCGGTCCCCTGGAGGTGTCCCTCCACTCCAGGGCCGAAAAGGTCAGTCCCCAAGAAGGGGATGTCCACCAACTTGTGCTGGGTTTCCGATGAGAAAGAGGATAACCTCAGCCATGCCTTGCGGTGCATGGCCACTGCAGCCGCCACCGACCTGGCACAGGAATCACCTAAGTACAGAGCAGTCTGAAGCTGCTGCTTCGCCACCGCCCTACCCTGGTCCCGCATCCGCCAGACCGTGGTCCGCAGGTCGGCCGGGAGATGAGGGAGCACCTCGTCCAGGGAGCCCAAAAGGGCGTGGGAGAAATGTTCCAACAGTGCAGCCAAGCTGGCCTGTCGGAGGCCTAGGGAGGACGCAGCGTAAACCTTGCCTGACGTAGTCCATCCTTTTGGACTCTGTCAGGGGCCTATCCACATCCTGAGCGTTCCCTGAACACTGGGAAACATTGTCGGTGACTAACCCCTCAGCTGAGGGGTGCTCTGAGAAACCGGGCAAAGAACTGACAGAGACAGAGTACTTCCTGGCCATCCTGGCCGAGGGCGCAGGGCAGGAAGTAGGCCGCTGCCAGAGCTCGAAGGCCAGGCCTACGATGGCCTCGGCCACCGGGAAGGTCTCCAAGGGTGAACCCCTTCGGTCTAGAATCTCCGTCAGGGGATAAGGGGCCCGTTTGGACACAGGCTCGAGCTGCATCCTGGTGAACTCCGAGATGAGCTGAAGCAGACCCATGAAGAACGATGGGCTGTCGTCCACAGATCGTTCCAGAGAGGACCCCGGGTCCTCCCAACTGGGGAACATAGAGGAGTCGACTTCGGACTCCGGGGGGTCTGCAAAGAGCTTCCTCAGGCCTGAGTCACTCTTCGTCCGCCGAGGGCAGGCGGGAGTGAGGGGGACGGACAACCTGCGGGACAGGTCATGGCCCGACCGAGGTTCCACCAAGGGCAGTGGGGCAGCAAGGTTCGGACGAACAACCAGCCCGGGAGTGGGCACCTTGACTGCAGTGAGCAGCTGTGTCGGCCAATCGGGCGGCAGCTGCTTGCTGGATGGGGAATGAATCGGAGTTGATTGATTCCCAGACAACAACAACTGCTGCCACATGAACTCCTCGTAACGTCAATGCCACCTGCATCGAAGCCACTCCTCATCCGAGGAGGGAGACGAGGAAGAACGGTAATGCCACTTAACTCACTGCCCCGACCGAGAACGCCAAAGTCGGCGTGAGCGGCTTGACCGAGAGGAGGACCGAGACCGAGACCCGAATCCTCAGGGAAACTGAGGGCGGGCCTGGGAAGGAGCGGGGCGTGCCCGCTCCTGCCTCGGCTCGGAAGAAAGGGCCGAGGCCTGTTGACCCGAAGGTACAGGCAGAACCTCAGCCTCCGCCGGGGGAACTGGCGAAGGGATGGCGGCTCCAGCAGAAGACAGCCTAGATGACGGGTCGAGAGACTCGACAACGTCGACAGGAGTCCTGGCCGGCTGACCTGACAGGGACACCGTGAAGCCAGCGGCATGAGCTGCACCCTCGACCGAAGTCGAACGTCAGCCCGCAGGGGAGGGGGGACTCTCCTGCTCCCTCCAGCGCCGATGATGGGACTTAGCCTGCGACTCCTTGGACTTGGGCTGAGAGGCAGGTCCCGAAGGTCCCTCTCCCTTTGAGGAAAAGGACTGGTGAAGCTCCTTGAATGAAGCTGAATGAGGAGAACTTAAGGAAAGCGGGATAAGCGCCGTGACCGAGGAGGAGGG
Organism: Neoceratodus forsteri; assembly: GCA_016271365.2. NCBI lineage: Eukaryota > Metazoa > Chordata > Ceratodontiformes > Ceratodontidae > Neoceratodus > Neoceratodus forsteri. The sequence continues at coordinate 1,053,232,669 of CM028130.1, read as the reverse complement.
AGGGGCAGCAGCCCCCTTCCTGGAGGAAAGAAGATCGAGCTGCTCAACCGAGACAGCTGACGCGGACACTGCCCGATGAGTCTCTAAGAAATTTTCCGGAGCGGGAAAGATTTCGGGTCGCCCAAGCCCCGAACGGGCCGCACGATCCTCCAGAGAGCTGGTCAAAAGGGCACAGCAAAAATCACAAACTTGCGGATCATGATCCAAGTCGAGGCAGTAGACGCACGTGGAGTGCGGGTCTTTCCTGGAGGAATTAACCGGGCGCCTCCAAGAGCCGGAAAACAAATGATTCACTGCTGCAGCGAGAGAAGAAAATCGAAGTTTAGAAAAACTTCCAATTAAATTCAGAGAGACTAAAATTTCAGGAACCAGTCGAAAACACAGAGTGCTAAGGAGGGAACCTGAGCTTCCAAACAGTAAGGAAGATCTGGCGTCATGGGGCGGAGCTGAGAGTTTTACCACCCGGGTGGATGGGAGGAGCCAGCTTGAAGACCTTCTGGCAAGATTTAAAGCGGCAAGGAACCTGCCAATAAGTGTGGATGAACAACATATCCATGTCCCTAGAATTGGCCTTACATCTCCTGTCTTCTTCAGGACCAGGAAGAAATGGGAATAGTAACCCGTTCCCTGAAGAGGAAGGGGGACGGGCTCTATTGCCTCCTTCAGCAAAAGTGCTGAAATCTCTTCCTGGACCAGAAGAAGGTGTTCCCGAGAGTACGACGACCTTGGGAGAGGGTGACGAGGTGGTTTCTGGAGAAACTCTATAGAGTGTCCATCTGCGATCAGCTGGAGCACCCAGGAATCTGAAGTTATCCTCTCCCAACCCGGGAGGTGGAGGGAAAACCTCCCTCCTACCGGTTCCTCTAGAATGCCCAGAGGCTGTGGGAGAGGAAAGGAGTCAGGTGATGTGGGGCAGCACCACTGCTGAAGCACCCGCTGCTTTTTTGGGTGGAGGGGGCTTGGCAGCTGGAGGGGCCCGGCATTTAGCAGCCCGCTTTCCTTGGGGTTTCGCCTTTTGCTGAGTCCACCTGCGAAAGGGACGGTGCTGCGTTTGATGGGGATGGTACATGGAGTTCACAGGCTTCAGTGCAGTCCCCTTCTCCTGCAGATCGGTGATAATGTCCTTGACATCACCACCGAACAGCACCGAACCCCGGAAGGGCGCTTCCTAAATAGCGGACAGCACTTCCGGGACCAACCCTTACACACGGAGCCAGGTGTGACGCCGTAAGTCTACGGCGAAAGCGAAGCTCCTACCAGCAGTGTCCACTACATCGTAAGTAGCACGAAGCATATGCCGACTGGCCAAATGTGCAGAGCGGACGAGGTCAGCCACTTCCTGTTTGACTTGAGAGTTCGGAAGGGAGTCCAATTTGGATTCCACCTCGCTAAGAATTGCCTTCTGGTAATCCTCCCATGTGACCGACATAATTTAGGGCCCTAATAGCAAGAGTGGAAGAAGCATAGATCTTCTTCCCATACTGGTCCAGAAGATGGAATTCTTTGTCAGGTGGAGAAGAGCTCAGATGTTTCCGGTTAGCTGTTCGGCCATGAGCGACGCTAATCACGACCGAATCAGCTTGAGGGTGAGAATCTAAAAAGTCAACAACCTCGGAAGCCTGATATAGCCTGTTCGACTTCCAAGGAAGTGGGGCTAAAGCCAACGGCTGCTTCCTAATAGTGGAAACAAGATCGGCATGAGGCTCAATCTAGGGTGGCACCAAGGTGGGAGCTGTCACGGGCAGATCCAGATGCTCAGCAACTTTCTTACACTGGGGATCTGGCTCCAAGGAATGCCACTTATGAACCTCCTGGATTTTGTGTAGCAACTCCATAAAAGAAGGATCCTCCGGAAGGGACTTCAGAGGAGTCCTTGGCCTGGGCTTAGACGGATAGCGTGGCTCGTCGTCCAGCTTGGAACAACCGTCAGAGCCGTCCGAGGAGGAAGATTATGATGAGGAAGACTCCCTCTCCTGGTGTGGGGGAGGAAGAGACCCCTTGGGAAGCCCTCAGGGAAGCGTGTCCTGCCCCGCCCTGGAACCAGAGGGCTCAGCCGTGGTGTCCGGAGGTGGGGAAGGAGTCTGTCATCGTGGACATATGGGAACTGGAACCAGCACCATCGTCGGGAAATGACTCTCCACCTCTCTGGTGAGCTGAGCCTTGGCCTCAGCCCACCATGAGGCCAGAGTCTCCTTCAAGTCCACCGGTGGGTGAGGGGGTGGTGGAGGAGGAGGATGACGAGGGGGATAAGGGTGTGGATTATACCCGTAAGGCGTGTATCCATAACCCGACGGTGGGAAGTCCGGAGTCGGGTATCAAGGCCCCAGGTACTGCGGCGTGGGACAGGCTGGTGTTGGGTACTGGGGCGTCAGATACTGTGGAGCTGAGTAAGACAGCGTTGGATATGACGGGGTCAGATACCCGGGAACTGAGGGGGTCTGCTGGAGCAGATGGCCCGGCCGGAGGGCTCAAGGGTGGGTGTAGAGCAGACGGCCCGGTGGGCAGAGGGCCCGGTATTGGAGCGGCATCCGGAAGCGGGATGTTGCCCGGGGTCAGCAAGATCGGCGGCCAGGAAGCTGGTGTCGGGGCCGACGTCCGGGGAGCTGACGTCAGGTTGGTCGGCCCAGCGGGCGGACAGTCTGATGGGGGTACAGCAGGAACCTCGGTATCGCCCAGGGATGGAGGGGAAAAATCCCCGGGGTCAGGCTGAGGAGACCCAGGGTCCCCGAATGGCAGCAAAGGCTGTGGGGAGCCGGAAATGGCAGACGTCAGAAGGTCCAGTGCTGGCTCAGCCTTCATGTGGACGTTGGGTAAGCCGACGTCTGACTTATCAGCGGGGTCAGGGCGGACGCCGGAGGCGTCAATGTCTGACTTAGCGGACCCATCGCCCGAGGCAGGTCGCGAGGGAGGGGCGGCCTGGTTGGGCAGAAGAAGGGCCGTGCGCCGCCCCGAGGGGTCGGGCGACTAATCGACTGTCTCCGTGCGGGTGTCGGAGAAGCCGACGTCCGGCTTACCGGAGCCACTCAAACCAGTAGGCCGCACGGTGGCAGCTTTACTGGGAGCAGAGGCCTCCAATAGCCCGGAGGTGCCTGAAGAGCCCGACTGCAAGCCAGACGGGTGGGCAGACGCCGCGTTGGAAACCTCCAAGGTGGCCATCGTGGATTGGTCCCCCGGGGGGGGCCGGATGTTATCTGGAGCACGGGCGACTCCCGAGAAAGATGCAGTGGATGAGGAGCCCTTGTCCCGGTGCTTTTCCTTGTCTTTTTTCTTGCGATGGCCTTCGGGGGAAGTGGACGCCTGCCAGAGCTTTTTTAACTCCTTTTCCATGGAGGACATTTTCTTCTTTAAAATACGGGCCTCCAGGGACTGCTGCCGCCATCTGCGGGTGGTTGCACTGAATCTAAGGCAGTGTTGACACTTCTCCACCTGATGATATGGGCCTAGGCAGAAGAGGCACTGGGAATGGCCATCCTTGTGTGGGAGTTGGGCGCCACACGAGTCGCACTTGTTCTTGTGCTCGGAGGGTGTAGGGGACGACACACCCCGATGAATACCTGACAAAAATTCAAAAAAATCGAAAATAACTCTGTAAAAACTACCAACGACTGAGGCTGACTAGCGTTGAACTTTACAGCGAGGCGCTGAAATGAGCTAACGACGGGAAAGAACTGGAAGGCGGGAGTGGGGGACCGCCCCTTTATACTGATGTCGCATGACATCTGTCCCCTGATGGGGGGGGGGGGGTCTCCCGCCAGAGACTGCTAGCTAGAAATTTTTCTGTGGGGTCCTGACGCCTGCCGGCGTCAGTCCTATACGTAATTACCTACTGCAAGAGCCCTCTCGAAGTAAGATGTAGTGTTACAGATGAGTAAGAAAAAAATTACTCAGCTTAGTAATCTTGTTTTTCTAAGGGAATCTTACTGTATTCTGACTTATGCAGTATGGTCTCACCATAGTACTGCCCCGGAGCCGAAATGGTTATTAGACCCTATGCAAATGATGGAATGCTAGGCTCGAGTTCGGTTTTCAAACCACTGTCCCTAGTAAACAATCTCTAACCATCAGGTTCTTACAAAGCATTCACCAAGCAGTTTCCAACAAATGGAAGGATAATACTAATAATAATAACAACAACAATAATAATAATAATACTAACAACCATAGAACCCTCCCTGAACCAGAAATGGCAGGAGAAAAATATTTGGGAATTACCCTTCTTTCAAATACTCCAAAAACCCTGGCATTCTTGAAGACTCAAGTCACAGATGCCCAAAAAACAGAAACAGTATATACTCCCCAAGTTTGCAACAACTCTAGCACAGCTGTAATGCAGTGACCATGTGTTCCAGCAGGGGAGGAAGAGAGGGAGCTCAGAATACAGTAAGATTCCATTAGAAGAAACAAGATTACTAAAGTGAGTAATTTTTTCTTTAAACCCCAGGAAATCTTTCTTACTGTATTCCGACTTACACAGATTACCAAGCAGTGCCTTTGGAGGTGGGCCTATAACCTATTTAGGACTGCTGTGCCAAACCTGGCATCACCTCTGGCCTGGACGGCCAAACAATAATGCTTTGTAAATTTGTGGACTGTCTTCCAAGTTGCAGCTTTGCAGATATCTACTAGGGGGCTATTCCTGGCAGCTGCTAGAGAGGCTGCAGTACCCCTAGCTGAATGGGCCCTGAAGTCTACAGGTGGTTCCTTACCTACCTTGCTATAACAGAACTGGATACAGGCTACAAGTCGTCTGGCAATGGATCGTTTTGTGGCAGGTTTTCCTTTCCCCACCTTTCCAAAGGTAAGGAAGAGCTGGGTTTGGTTCTTTCTGTGACCCTTTGTGTGGTCAAGATAGTAGCTGACTGCCCTTTTTACATCAAGGCTATGCAACCTACATTTACCTGAAGTGGAATGATCTGTAAACAAGACTGGCAAGGTAATCGACTGGTTAAGGTGGAAATCTGATACCACCTTAGGCAAAAACTTTCTGTTAGTTCTCAGGACTACCTTGTCCCTATGAACTGCGATATACCCTGGCTTTGTGGATAGTGCCTGGAATTCACTGATCCTCCTGACAGAGGTAATGGCAACCAGAAATATAGTTTTCCAAGTCATATATTTTAGATCTGCTGATGACATGGGTTCAAATGGAGGTTGCATGAGCTGAGCAATGCAAATATTCAGATCCCACATGGTAGTGGGCTCCCTGTGTGGTGGGTGTAAATGTAGCAGCCCATTAAACTATTTTCTGAACACTGGCTTTGAAGCCAAAGAGGAGGAAGAAGCTTTACCTGCTGATAAATAAGCTGAAACAGTTGCTAAATGCACCCTCAGAGTGGAAATAGTTAAACCTGTGGAGTGCAAATGAGCCATATAGTCCAAGACAACAGAAAAGTTAGCTTAAGAATGACCCAGGTCTTTGCCCTGGCACCAAAAAGAAAACCTTTTCCATTTAGAGGCATATGTTTTCTTAGTGGAGGGTTTTCTGCAAACTCTCAGTAGGTCCATAACCCCTTCTGAAAGATGCAAGTCTGCATACTCTAGGTCCTCAAGAGCCATGCTTTGAGTCTGAGGGATAGTAAGCTGGGGTACATGATTCTGCCCTGAGAGGAGGTCAATAGGTTGTACCTCCTGGGAAGACTGATTGGCTTGGCCACTGACACAGATAGGAGTACGGAGTACCAGGGCTGTCTGGCCCAATCTGGGGCAGTGAGAATCACTGAGGCTGGTTGAAGCCTGAGCTTGTTCAATACTTTCAGCAGTAGAGGGAATGGAGGGAAAGCATACAGGAACTTCCCTGTCCAATCTAACAGAAGTGCATCCAAAGGAATTGTGCACCAGCTGGGGGGTCTGCAACAATATTCTGGGAGCTGGTAACTCTCTGGGGCTGCAAACAGATCCACTTCTGGGGTGCCCCACCTCCTGAAAATGGTCTGCAAGACCTGTTTGTTCAGTGGCCATTCATGATGATTCTGGTTTATCCTGCTGAGGGCATCTGCTAGGACATTGTCCTTGTCCGGGAGATGAACAGCTTAAAGGGACACCTTTAGAGAGTATGCCAATATCCAAATTTTCCTAGCTTCTGTGCAAAGAGGGGTTGACCTTGTGCCCCCTTGCTTGTTTATGTAGTACATGGTGGTCGTATTGTCTGTTCTGACCTGCACCACCTTCCCTACCACCTGAGTGGCAAAAGACTGAAGGGCCAGAAGAACTGCTCTGAACTCTAATAGACTGATGTGCAGGAGGGATTCCTGCTTTCCCCACGTGCCGTGTGCAGTGTGATTCCCCAAATGTGCCACCCACCCTAGGAGGGAAGCATCTGTGATAAGTAACAGATTAGAGTGCTGCCATAAGAAAGGTACCCCTTATCTGAGATGTTCCCTTACCTGCCACCACTGCAGAGCTTGAATAAAGGTGGCTGTGGCTGGGACTAGCGTAGATAGAGTCCCTTTCTTTTGGGACCAGTACTCCCTGAGATGAAACTGGATGTCTCTTATCTGAAACCTGGCTCTTGGGATGGTTACAGTGGATGCTGCCATGTGCCCTAACAGTTGCAGGAAATGCCTTGTTGGTCTGGGAACATGCAGTGAAAAAGACCTGGCTATTTGAATAAGGCTGTCCACCCTGTCCTGAGGAAGATAGGCCATGCCTGTCTTTGTATCCAGTTCTGCCCCTATGAATTTGGGCAACTGCACCGGTTCTAGGGCAGACTTCTTTTGATTCACTAAGACTCCCAGGGACGACAAGGTAGTCTGAGTGACAGAGTGCCTCTCTTACTTGTTTCTGTAACTGGCCTACAATGAGCCAGTTGTCCAGATAGGGGAACACTGACACCGCTAGCCGCCATAGATGTGCCACCACGACAGCTAGGCATTTTGTGAATACCCTTGGAGATGTTAGTCCGAAAGGCATTGCCCAGAACTGATAATAGCCTGATGGCAATCTGAATCTGAGGTACTTTCTGCGTGACCTTCTGACTGGGATGTGGAAGTAAGCATCTTTTAGGTCCAGGGATGCTAGCCAGTCTCCCTGCCTTAGGGTAGGTAGTATGGTAAATAGAGTGACCATACTGAATTTTGGTTTTGCTAGGTGCTTGTTCAGGTATCCGAGATGCAGAATAGGATGCCACTCCCCTGTTTTCTTTAATGTAAGAAAGTATCTGGAGTACAGACTCTTGCCTTTTTGAATAGCAGGGACTGGTTCTACTGCCTGAAGCAGGAGAAGGGATAACACCTTTTTCCAGTAGGGTTGTTTCTGATGGGGAAGACAGCTTGAAAGTCCTTGACCTCAGCCTTGGTCTAGTTTTGAAGCTGAGGTTCAAACCCTGGCCCACTACTTCCAGAACCCACTTGTCTGTGGTGATGTTTTTCCATTCCTGGAAGTAGTGGGCCAATCTGCCCCCTACTGGTAATGGGGAGGCAACACAGACATTCTGCTCAGGGAGTCTGCTTTTATTGAGCTACTGGCTGGACATTGGGGCTACTGCGGCCAGTGTCCCTTCTGCCCCTGCCCCTAAAGTATCCCCTAGGCTGATACTGGGGAAAGACTTGGGGCTGAAAATAAGGCCTGAAAGGAGCCCTGCCCCTGCAACCCCTAGAATGGTGTCTTTGAGGTTTGGCAGTTCTCTCGTTTACTGCTGCACTTTTGCAGGCAGCCTTACAGTCGTCCATTTCTTTTCATGTATGCCTCTGTTTGTTCTCCTAACAGAGACACAGGGTCACAGGGAAAATCCAAGGCCTTGTTTTGTGTGTCCTGTGGAGAGGTTAGTGGTTCTCAGCCTTGCAAATCTTCTCAGGGACACTGCTGAAGCCATTTGCCTGGATGCAGTGTCATTTGCGTCCACTGCCATCCTAAGTTGGGTCTTAGAAGCTTCAATGCCCCTCTTAACTGCTTCTTCCAGGTCAGCAGCCATTGGAGGGGGAACTGACTTGGCAATTCCCAGTACAGTGGACCACACAGATTTTTGATATCTGGCTAGATATGCCATACAGGATGCATGCCTAGTGGCTAGGGAGGATCCCAAATACACTTTCTTTGCTACTGAATCCATCCTCCTGGAATCTTTCTCAGGAGGATAGGAGGCCAGAGGGATGCCAGCTTTGTCGCAAGCTGCAGCTTTTACTACACCTTCATGACTGGGGTGACCAAACAAAACCCGGCCTCAGACTTATCCTCCCAGTACTTCCTGTCTACTTTTTTATCAGTAGGAGGGACAGAAGTGGGATCTCTAATATTTTCATGGTCTGCTTCCTCAAGGACTTGTGTAAAGGGAGAAGCAGCCTTTTTGATGGAGGCACATCCATCATCTCTTTATAGTCCTCTTCCTCCTCATCTTCCAGAGACTCCTGGGATGGGAGGTCAAGAGACTGGGCAACTTGCTTCATAAAAGCAAAATATGAAGAAAAATCTTAATTTCCCTTATTGGGGAATCAGGCCTGTGGGGGATCAGGAGAGATGTCTGGCTCTATAGGCTCATCATAATGATTGTCTCCATAATCCTCCTCTGGTTCTTCACCAAGACCAGGATTCTCAAACTGTTCCCTACCTTGGTCTGTTAAACCAGGGATTTGTGAACCAGGAGTTCGTGGAACCAGCTGTTTTTCACCCGGAACCGGAGACTGCAATGATTGAATAATCCTGATCGCGTTCACAAACTCTTCAGCAGAAGGAACTGCTGCTGGGACCTGTTACAGTTCCCGGTGCTTTTCTTTTCATTTTTTATTAACCGCGACAGCTGTTTCAGTAGCCTTATCCATGGTTCTTTTCTTTGTGGAACTATCACCCCTGTCACAGGGCAATACCTCTGGTTCAGTGGCCTGGGTAGCAGCCTTATTAGTCATTTTTTTTCCTTTAGCCGCTTCTATCGCCTTTCAAGGGCGGACTGAGGAAAATTAGCACAGATTTCACAGTCTGTCTGAAGGTGGTCAAACCCCAGACAGAACAAGCAAATTAAATGAGGATCAGCCTTTGCAAACAGTTCCCCGGATTCTGTGCAGTGCTGGAAACCTGTGGGTCCTGTTTTCTTTTTTGGTTTCTGTGACATAAGAGAAATAGACTGAAAACTAAATAGACTTTTTTTTTTGTTGGTTGTTACACCGTAAAAAAAGAAACCAGGTTTTAGAGATATAGATCCAGGAGTTACCCCGGTTGAAACAAGGGACCAACTAACCGGGAATTACTCCGGCATTAGTTTTAAACTAGCTAATGGACTATACAGAGTTGGAACAATTTCAAACTAACAAACAATATTAAAACAAAATACAGGAACTGTCAGTTCCCCTCGGTTAAGGAACCGGGGAGAAAAACGACTACTTACCCCTTACAAACTAAAATCTAAACAATTACTACCTGAAAACCAAGCACAGTGACAAGAATACCAAATAAAATCATTTTACTGAGGTAAAAACCAAGAAGTTTCGTCCAAGTGATACTCAGGTATTCATAACTCTCTGGGCAGTTCTACTTAGGAGGAAGACTGCATATAGTTATGAATACCTGAGTATTACTGGGGTTAGAAGAAAAATTACTCACCTTAGTAATGTTGTTTCTTCTAATGGAGTCTTGCTATATTATGACATTTGCAGTGAGTCCCAACCGTTGAACTGCTCCGGAGGTGAAAGAGTTAACATTCTATGCAAGGCATGGAACTTTGAGCTCGAGCTCGGTTGAAAACTCTATCTGTTGTTCTCCAAACTCAAACTGTCAGATCTTTACGAGCAAAACTCACTAAGACTCTGTGTGGAAGCTGTAAACCTACACTAGCCAACTGGCTACTAATTATAAAAACACATTTTTTGGTGCCAAAACAAAGACTCAAGTCAGGAGACCCAAAAATGACAACACAACACAGATCACCCCAAAAGGAGGGTGAAAACAAGGTGGGCATCTAAAAGTGCTAACACTGCCCTGCCCACCCACATCCCCAAAAGTAAGGTTCTGAGAGGGGCAGGCAGGGGGGGAGGTCATAATATAGCAAGACTCCATTAGAAGAAACAACATTACTAAGGTGAGTAATTTTTTTTTTCAAACAACATGAAGTCTTGCTATATTATGACATTTGCAGACTACACAGCAGTACCTCCAAGGAGGAGGGACAGAACCTACTTAGGAAATAGGCTCTGAAGCACAGCTGTGCCAAACCGAGCATCACTCCTAGCCTGGATGTCCAGGGAGTAATACTTGGTAAAAGTGTGAACTGTTTTCCAGGTAGCTGCTTGACATATCTCTAGGATAGGGATGTCCCTGGCAGCAGCCAGAGACACAGCTGTACCTCTGGTAGAGTGAGCCCTCAGGCCTGAGGGAGGAACTTTAGCCAGTTTTTCATAGCAGAATTGGATACAAGAGACGATCCACCTGGCAATGGATCTTTTAGTGGCAGGTTTCCCTTTGCCAACCTCACCATAAGTGAGGAACAGTTGGAGGGAGTCAAACCTGTGACCCTTGGTACGATCTATGTAGTAGCTAAGGGATCTTTTGACATCTAAACTGTGCAACCTCCTCTCACCAGAGGAGGAATGGTCAGTGAAGTACACAGGGAGAGACACAGATTGATAAGGTGGAAATCTGAGACCACTTTAGGCAAGAACTTTCTGTTTGTCCTGAGGACTACCTTATCTCTGTGAAAAGAGATACAATCAGGCTCCACTGACAATGCTTGTAACTCACTTATGCGCCTGGCAGAAGTGATGGCTACCAAAAACATAGTTTTCCAAGTCAAGTACTTAAGCTCTGCTGAAAACAAGGGCTCAAAAGGGGGTTGCATAAGCTGAGCAATGCAAATATTAAGATCCGAGGCAGGGGCAGGATCCCTGAATGGGGGGTTGGTGTGAAGCAACCCTTTGAAAAACTTGGAGAAAACAGGATGGGCTGAAAGAGAAGAGGGCTTACCTGCTGATAAGAAAGCAGACATGGCTGCCAGGTGCACCTTTAGGGTAGCTGGTCTCAGCCCCAAAGTATTTAGATGGACCATATAGTCCAGGACCATGGGTAAACCAGCAGATTCTGGGGGAATATGCTTTGCAGAGCACCATATGGAAAATCTCTTCCATTTGGAATTATAAGTAGCCCTGGTGGAAGGCTTCCTCGAAGCCTTCAGGATATTCAAAACACCTTGGGAGAGGTGTAGGTCAGCAAACTCTAACTCTTTAAGAGCCAGGCCTTGAGGTTGAGAGATCTGAGGTTCGGGTACCAAACTCTCCCCTGAGCACAGGATAACAGATTGTGATTCCTGGGAAGACACAGGGGAAGGTGGACTACTAAGGACATAAGGAGTGGGTACCAGGGCTGTCTGGCCCAGTTTGGAGCAATCAGGATCATCTTGCAGGGTTGAGATCTGATTTTGACTAGCACTTTGAACAGGAGGGGGAAGGCATAGAGAAACTTCCCTTCCCAACTGAGAAGGAAGGCATCCAGGGGGACTGAGCCCAACACTGGGGGCCTGCAACAAAAAAGTGGGAGTTGGTGATTGGCTGGGGCTGCAAAAAGATCTATCTGGGGTGTGCCTCATCTGGCAAATACCACCTCCAGTACTAGGGGATCCAGAGCCCATTTGTGATGGCCATGGGAAATCCTGCTGAGGGCATCTGCCAGGATATTGTCCTTGCCTGTGAGGTGAACTGCTACAAGGAAGGTGTTCAGGGAGTAAGCCAGAGACCACAACTTCATTGCTTCGGTGCACAAGGCCGTAGACCGAGTGCCCCCTTGCTTGCTGATGTACCACATTGTGGTGGTATTGTCTGTTCTGACCTGAATAACTTTGTTCTGAACAGATTTGGAAAAAACTTGAAGTGCTAGAAAAACTGCTCTGAGTTCCAACAGATTGATGTGGAGCAGAGATTCCTGAGGGGACCACAATCCCTGGGTAGTGAGGTCGCCCATGTGAGCTCCCCACCCCAATAGGGATGCATCTGTAGTAAGGATTAAGGAGTGAGACTGAGGGGTGAAGGGGACCCCCTGTCTTAAATTGCCCTGGTCCTGCCACCACTAAAGGGCCTGGATCAGGGTTCGAGTCACTGGAATTAATTTGGTTAGAGGGTCCCTCTTTTGAGACCAAAAGGCTCTCAAATGGAACTGGATGTCCCTCATCTGAAATCTGGCTCCCTGCACTACTGCTGTCGAAGCAGCCATGTGTCCCAGGAGCTGGAGAAAGTGCCTTGCTGGTCGAGAGACCTGCAGGGTGAAGGAGGAAGCCAGAGAAATCAGGGTCCTTGCTCTTTCCAGAGGAAGGAAGGCTCTGGCTTCTTTTGTGTTCAGTTCTGCCCCTATGAAGGTGAGAAGCTGGACAGGTTCTAGGACTGACTTTGGAAGACTGAGAAGGAAACCTAGAGAAGTTAGCAGTTGCTGAATTACTTGAAGATGTAACCTGACTTGGTCTGGAGACTGGCCTACTATGAGCCAGTCATCCACGTAAGGAAAGATGGCAATTTTTTGCCTTCTTAAATAGGCAACTGCTACTGCCAGGCATTTTGTGAATACCCTTGGGGCAGATGTGAGGCCGAAGGGCATTGCTCTGAACTGGTAATGGCCTGAGGGCAGTTTGAATCTGAGGTACTTTCGATGGGAGCTTCTGATGAGAACATGAAAATAGGCATCCTTGAGGTCCAGGGACACTAGCCAGTCTCCTGGCCTTAAAGAGGGTAAAATAATTCCCAGAGTCACCATTTTGAATGTTGGTTTTAAAAGGTGCTTGTTTAGATACCCGAGATCCAGGATGGGCCGCCATTCTCCTGTCTTTTTTGGGGTAAGAAGGTACCTGGAGTACAACCCTTTGCCCTGGTGTAGGGGTGGAACCCGTTCCACAGCTCTGAGAGCCAGGAGGGTAGAGACTTCTGCTTCTAGGGCAAGAGCCTCTGAAGGATTTGCAGGTGGAAAGGATCTGGTTCTCATCTTTGGAAATTTCTTGAAGCTGAGAACCAGTCCCTGGCTTACTACTTCCAGGACCCACCTGTCTGATGTTAGAGACTCCCAGTCCTGGACAAAGTAAGCCAGCCTGCGCCCTACAGGTATAGGAGAATCGGCCCTGGGCACCCCATCAGGGTGCCTGCTTGGCAGGGGCTTTAGGCTGAGGGGTGGAAGCAGGTCTGCTTGCACCCCGTCTGCCTCTCCCTCTAAAGAACCCCCTCTGTGCATAGGCTGAAGAGGAGGCCTGGGCTTGGTAAAAAGGCCTATGAAAAGGCCTGCCCCTGCCCCTGGGAGGCTGCCTTTGGGGAGTGACCTGCCTTTCCTTGGCCTGTGCACTCCTATAGGTGGTCCTATATTCATCCATTTTCTTCATGTAATTCTCTGTTTGCTCCCCAAACAGAGAGTTGCCCACAACAGGGAAATCCATGGCCTTAGTCTGGGTATCCTGTGACAGTCTAGTACACCTGAGCCATGCCTTTTCTACGGAGAGCCACAGATGTAGCCATGACTCTAGATGATACATCATTAGAGTCCACTGCAGCATGGAATTGCACCTTAGATGCCTCAATACCATCAGCGGCCACCTGCTCCAGCTCCTTTGCCAGCTGGCCAGGGACCTGCTTTGCTAGAGCCAAAACAGTATCCCATCTGGATTTTTGGTATCTAGTCACATAAGCCATATAATTTGCCTGTCTGAGTCCCAAGGATGCTGCCATGTACTGTTTCTTTGCCATGGCATCTATCTTTCTGGAGTCCTTGTCAGGGGAGTGAGAGGCTAAGAGAATATTTGCCTTGTCACAGGCTGCAGCCTGCACAACCCCTACATGGCTGAATTGCTGTGTAAGGAACTCCGTATCAGAGCCTGATAATGCATACCTTTTGTCCATTCTTTTATCAACAGGAGGTATAGTGTGAGGAGCTTTTAAAATTTTTACTGTCTGTTTCCAAAAAGATTTATGCAGAGGAATAGACAGTCTCCTAGACTCTGGGATATCCATCATTTTCTACATGATCAGGCTCTTCTTGATCATCCACAGCTTCCTCCATAGGAAGCTGGAGGGTTTCAGCTACTTTTTTATAAAACATAAAATGAGAAAGGGACTCAGAAAGCCTAGGGGGAGACACTCCTGAAGGTCTGTCTGGAGAGATGTCCGGTTCAATGGGCACATCCAGACTTTCAAATCCACATTCACTCTCCTCATACTCCTCTTCCCCCTCCTCTGGTTCATAAAATTCCTCTAAATCATACTCTTGAACGGTGGAACCGACCGAACCGAATGCTTACCTGATGGTGCCGGTTCAGTCGGAACCGGGGAGAGTGACTGAACAATTTTTATTGCTTTAGCTATTTCCTCAGCGGTTGGAGAGGGAAGTTTTGGCTCCACACCAGCTGATTTTCTAGTTCTCTTTGCTGGAACCGACTCCTCAGAGTCGGCTCTCCTTTTGTCCGAGGAAGTATCGCCCTGGTCAGAGGGCACTCCCTCCGGTTTGGTTTCAACCGAACCGGGCTGGCCATCCGGTTCAGCGGACTTTTTGGCCTCCCTTTCCCTGAGCCTACCAACTCTTTTATCCAGGGTAGCTGCAGGAAAACTCTTATAAATCTGGCAGTCTGCATTGAGGTGGTCAAACCCCAGACAATAAACACATGTGGTGTGGGGGTCAGCCTTGGCAAAGGCTTCCCCACAGACAACACAGTGTTGAAACCCAGTGGGCCCGGTTTTTCTTTTGGGTTTCTCAGACAGTGCCAGCCTAACCAAAAACCTGCCCATTTATGGCAATCAGCCAACAAGACTCCTTATCGGTTCCCAACCGTAGCACGGGTCGTGGAAAATTTATAATGAAATCCGTTTTTTTTTAGAACCGATAAGAACTGGGAACCGCACTTCTAAAAGATAGCAAATGTAACAGAAACAACCTGATCGGTTCAAACCGAACCGATGAAACCGTCTACAAGTTCCACACAGAAAGTAAATGTAAAACCTATCTAGTACTTACAAATAACACAGATAGAGCTTGAACCGACCGGTTGCGGTTTAAATTTGGTTAAAAAACCGACAAAATGAACCGAGCAGAAGGAGAAATCTCCGGAGCGACTGTTCAGTGAGGCGAAGTAAAGAATCTGACAGTTTGAGTTTGAAGAACAACAGATAGAGTTTTCAACCGAGCTCAAGCTCAAAGTACCATGCCTGGCATGGAATGTTAACTCTTTCACCTCCGGGAGCAGTTCGAAGGTTGGGACTCACTGCAAATGTCATAATACAGCAAGACTTCATGTTGTTTGAAAATAAAGTTTCTTCAAGAGATGAAGGAGAGCTCTCTGGAGACGTCTTACTGAGGTAAGCAGAGTAAAGAATCTGAAGGTTAGAGGTTGTTTACTAGGGACAGTGGTTTGAAAACTGAGCTCGAGCCTAGCATTCCATCATTTGCATAGGTTCTAGTAACCATTTTGGCTCCGGGGCAGTATTATGGTGAGACCATACTGCATAAGTCAGAATACAGTAAGATTTCCTGGGGTTTGAACCTGCGTTTTTCTGTGCATATGGATGACTTACAAAAGACGCTCCACACTAGGCTTCGGGCTATACAGAAAAAAAGAGAAACATTCCACTTCCTGCATGCAGAGAAATCCTAACTAAGATGATTCTCCCCGTTTTTGAACTACAGAGACATTGTTTATAGTGCTGTTCCAAAGTCCGCTGTAGCTAGATTGGACTCTCTCTCTTTTACTCCTTCTGTCGCTTTGCCCTTGATAAACCCCTCTCTTGATGGCAGGCACCTTACCCACTGTGTTTACTTTGTCTCCAAATTTTAGTTTGGTTCTCTTCCCCTCATATCTTGCCTCGCCCCTCTCCTTTCCACCTTTGTCCTGTTACTCCCTTCAAAATGCTTGCTCTTGCTCTTTTGCTCTCATATGAAATCTACTATTGGTCAAACTACTTTCTCGTTCTGTTTCCCTAAAAGTACAGTTAATAAGAACTTACCGTAACAGTAGATAGATTGAGACAGGCTCTTGCAGTAGGTACTAACAGATAGGACTGAGCCCTCAGGTGCTAGGACCACACGGAAAACTTTAGCTAGCAGTGTCTGGTGGGGGACTGCCCACCCAACATCAGCATGGCACTATATAGTGAGCGGTCCCCATGCCTGCCCTCCAGTTCTCCTGCCAGAGACCTAGAAAGGTGCAATAGGAGTGGGCTCCTGGAGCTACAAAGCCATGAAAGGAGAAGTAGTAGAAGAAACCCAGGGGGAAGGTGGGAGGGAAAGCAGTACCTACTGCAAGAGCCTCTCTCGAAGATCTACTGTTACGGTAAGCTCTTACGCAACTGTACTATCTTACTTCGAGAGGGTAGTAGTAAAACTTTTATTTTTAGACGGGAAAGATGGAAAAATCACATTGGGACCAAAGTCCCATTTACAAGATCGTCCTGTTATTACATAGAATTGACACATAAGAAACAAACAATAAATTACATTCAAATGGTGTACAAAACATTCAACAGTACCACAGCAGAGGGAGTATACACACTTCTCTATACACACTAGATATATATCCTATGTGCAAATAGAACTAACCATTACACATACACCTTACATTCAGTTCATGTTTTAATTCAGCAGTAAAAGACTTTCGGATATTGTGGACTTTGTGGTGATTCTTATTGGATTCCATAAATAAAGTTACATAAGGAAAACACATACTTCCGAATTTATTTAATAGTTTGGGAGTTTTAAAACCCCTCAGATTCATAGTTCTTAAGTTATATTTATGTTCTGAGAGGGCTCTTGCAGTAGGTACTAACAGGACTGAGTCCCAAACAAGCAGTCACAATCAGACAAGTCTGAGACATGGGACGTAGGAACAAGTCTGCAGGTAACAGGGATCTTAGGACAAGATACCCTGAAGAACAGCTAGGCCAAAGCCTGCTCTGCATCTAGAAGAAATGTCCAAACTGTAATGCTTAGTGAAGGTGCGGACAGAACTCCAAGTGGCAGCCGCACACAAATATGCGGCAGAGACGTTCCTGAAATAAGCAGTAGAGGCAGCCATGCACCTGGTTGCGTGCCCTTTGACTTCCCCCGGAAGTGGTTTGTTATATTTCTGATAACAAAAGATGATGCAGTTTGCCAATCATTTGGACAAACACAGTTTTGAAACCGCAGCGCCCTCTCTTTTCGGTGCAAAGGAAACAAATATCCGATCACTGTGACGCAGACAGCCAGTTCTGAGTGCTGTATTGTATTGTTTTAATATAAAATGTATTAATGTCTCTGCTGAAAATTCAGATGCTCTAGGAATGACCTCTCTCATCCCCACATTTTAGCTGACAGATGCAAGCCAAGAGAACCGCTGACAGCATTGTATCACACACTCAGTCTTTTTAGAGACGATGTGTTAATGGAAGACTTTTATTAAGGATCCTGTTTCTTTGAGCTAATTACAGAGTTGTTAAGTTAATTTTGTTAAGAGAGGAATCATAAACTAGGTTTATGACGTTAAAATAAGGGAAGCTAGGATGTTACATAGAGGTGTGAGGTTGTAAATGATCCTATGAAGCCTGTGTGAAGAGGGTACAGCATGAGAATAAAAGAGGTGTCATTGAAAAGTACAGTTACGCAAGAACTTACCGTAACAGTAGATGTTCGAGAACAGCTCTTGCAGCAGGTTACACCATTAGGACTGAAGCTGGCAGACGTCAGGACCCCACGGAAACTTTTCTAGCTAGCAGTCTTCAGCAGGGACCGCCTCCGACGTCGGTCCCGCCCCCGACGTCAGGTGTAGTACATAAGGAGGCGGTCCTGCTAGAATCTCCAGTTCTTTCCCGCTGTCGACTTGCATGTCTCGACTTCTTTGGTTAGTACTAATGCACGAGGACCAGGAATTCCTTTCTGAAATCGGAAACTTTGGAAGAAATTCTTCTTTAAGACTACATTCTTCGTGTGATGGCCTCCCCAACTTCAGTGGAGGGCCAGCCTTCTAAGTGTGCCTGTGCGAAGCAGATCCCGTTTAAAGACCCTCATTCAGCCTGCGTTTGGTGCCTGGGCCTGGACCACGACACCCAGGCTTGCTCCTTCTGCCAGGGCTTTAACAGCCGGACCAGAATCTGCCGACAGAAGGCTCTCCAGGCTTTCCTCCTAGAAGAAAAGCTCAAGGCCATGGAACCTTCCTCCAGGGGGGAATCTTTGGGAAAGTCGCACAGGCACCACAAGAAGCATCGGGAGAAGGTGAGACCTAAATTCCCCTCTAGGACCTCGGACTCCCGCAGCTCCGGCTCCAGGTCAGACCGCTCCCCGTCTAGAGCCCACTCTCAGCCTCCCCTGGTTGTGGTCAAATCAGCCAGCGGTTCTTCTACTCTGCGGCCTGCCAAGACCTCCAGGCCCTCTTCTTCTGCTAAGGTCTCCTCCAGGTCAGAGGAGCATCACAAGTCCTCATCCCAGCACTCGGCCTCCGACGTCTGGTCAGTCTCCTTGCCGCCGCCACCCCAACACAAGACCAAGGAGCTGACCTCCCTTAAGCAGACGTCGGATCTGACGTCGGCCAAGGTCCACAAGCTCTCCCGTGAGCCGGCGGCCATTCGTCACCTGTCGCCGGTCAGGCATTCACCCCGCAGGACGCCGGCAGGGGGACCGGTATCTGATACTGCAGACAGAAGAACCACACCGCCGCCTACCGAAGTCGGTCAGGAGGCGTTGTCGGAGGAGGAGTCTACTTGGCCCGAAGACCAGGCGGGTGACCCCGGACCCGTCGAGCTCCCACGGGAACCCTTCCCAGAACCAGAGACCCCTGGAGAGCCGACGCCTGGCCCCGACGACAGACCACCGGTGTCCGGCCCATTGTCGGTCCTCAACTTGGCAGATGTGAAGGAGCTCTATACTTTCTGGTGGGACACCATCAAAAAGGATGTGGTCACCACGCACCCTCCTCCCGCACCCGCGGCACCACTGACGCCTGCGCCCCCTCCTTCACCAAAGGGGCAGCAGGTCGGCCTCCCAGGGCCAGTAGCAGCACCTCCTGGGGGCAGATCTACAGAGAAGAGAAGGCCTCCGTCTAGATCTTCTTCAGGGTCACCCAGCCCCAAGAGACCCAGAAGACGTCGGTATTCGCCGTCGACGGAGGACTCCAGATCTGACATCTCTGAATGCTCCAGGTCTTCTTCACCAATCAGCATCCCTTCTCCGGACCCACGTGACCTCCCTAGGTCTCCTCCGGATGATCCCTCGTTCTCTGAGATAATGAGACATCCAAGAGAACATGGGATGGGATGCGGAAGAACTCGACTCCGAAAGACTACGCCTTGCCCGCTACCTTCGGCAAAAGGATCCCAAGCCTGCGGTAGTGCCACCCTTGGTGGACACCTTCGTGGATGTCACCAAGGCAGCGTGGAAGCGTCCACATTCGACCCCGGCTATGCCGAAGAAGGCTGACCGCCTGTACAAGGCCCCAAGGGAGGACCAGTACCTGGCTAACCATCCTCTGGCTGCCTCCCTGGTCATTACAGCCTCTCATGACTGGTCTCAGAGACTGCAACATCTGAGCACGCAGCCACCGGACCCGGAGTCCAAGCAACTGGACATGCTGGGTAGGCGCACTTATGCGGCCGCGATTTGGGCCATTAGATCCTTGAATTACCTGACCCACATGGTTCAGTTCCAGAACGCGCTGTGGGAACAGGGACAGGAACTGGCAGAGAAATTGCCAGACGGTGGCCAAAAGGAGGAACTTCTCCAGCTCCTCCGTACGGGTTCAGACGTGGGTCGAGTAACTAAGTTCAAGGTCAGAGAGGTGAAGCAGATATTCTAAGACCTGCAGAACGGGGCAGGAGAAGGGGTCCCACTCCTTGGACGTGGTCCATATGAAAAATCTCTTACATTTCATTGCATAAGTGGTTCTAGTGGATGGCTTTCTGGCCTCTACTAGTACCTGTGCTACTCTATAGAATACTCCAGAGCGAATGGTGGCTATGTCAGTAGGTGCCATGCATGCAGATAAAGGGACTGAAGGCCTGGATGGTCCAGGGTGCCCTGTTACTGAGTCAGAAGGTCTTGACAGATGGGCAGGGGAACTGGTGGTTCCACTGACAGTTGTTGAAGCAGAGAGAACCAAATTTGACACAAAGAGTAGGGAGCAATCAGTATCAAGTGTGCTCCCTCTGCCTGCAGTTTCAGTAATACTCTCTGTGGTAATAGAAATGGAGCGAAGGTGTACATGAATCTCCCTGTCCAGCAAAGACCCAGCGCATCTCACCAGAAAACACCACACCCTGGAGCGAGCAAGCAGAACATTAGTAGTTTTGCGTTGGATTGGGATGCGAACAGATCGAAGTCTGGCTGATCCCAATGGATGAATATTTTGTCTACCACAGACTGTCTCAGCTCCCACTCATAGACTCTGGCTTGAGTGCAGCTGACTGTGTCCACCAGGATGTTGTGAATGCCAGGAACATGCACTGCCATGAGGTGAAGATTGTGTTGCACTGCCCAGTAACATACTTGCATCACCTGACAACACAGTCGGTACGAGTGAGTGCCCTTTTGTTTGCTTTTGTACCAGATGATGCACATGTTGTCTTTCTGGACCATGAGCGATCCCAGCTGAAGGAGGTGCTGGAATGCCTGAAGGGCATACAGTACAGCTCTCATCTCCAAGTACATTGATATGGCGTGAATGTTCGCTCTGAACCCAAGAACCTTAGGTCTTGTGGGTCCCCAAACCAGTCCCAAGGCATCTGTCATCAGGGTCTAGGAGGGAGGAGGGGGCTGGAAAGGGACACCTTCTTGAACGTTGTCTAGGTTCTGCCACCACAAAAGGTCCTGAGCCATCGTGCTGGAGACCACGATCATGTAATCCAGGTCGTCTGATCTCTGATCCCACTGTACTCAAGAGTCCTTTGTGTGTGTGACCCACATATGGAGCTTGAACAGATGTATGGTTGGAATGGCAGCTGCCATGAGACCCAGCAGGCGAAGGATCGACCTTGTGGAGGTCCGCCTCTGGGAAGCCACCAGATGTGCTTGTCGATGGAGAGTCTCTGCTCTGTCTGGCGGGAGGAAGGCTCTTCCATGAACTGTAACCAACACTGCCCAAATGAACTGAAGGCGTTGTGAAGGGATAAGGTGGGATTTGGGATAACTGACTGAAATGCCCACCTGCTGGAAAAGATCCAGGGTACTGGTTAGGAACCTAATTAGGCTGTTCCTCGATGGGGCCGAAAGAAGCCAGTCGTTGAAGTAGGCGTACACATGAATGCCCTGTCTGCGTAAAGCCGCCCCAACCACCGCTAGGCACTTCGTGAACACTCTGGGTGCTGATAACAGGCCAAAAGGGAGAGCTTTGAATTGGAAATATTCTCCCTGAAAAGAGAATCTGAGAAAGCGGTGGTGGGACAGTAAAATATGGATATGCAGGTATGCATCCTGCATTTCCAGAGCACAGAGCCAATGTCCCTGATGTAGCAAGGGAAGAAGACCCAGCAGGAATAGCATCCGGAACCTCTTCTACTCTACAAAGAGGTACAGACTGCTGAGGTCCAGTATTGGTCTCAGGTTGCTGGTCTTCTTGGGGACTAGGAAGAAGTGTGAGTAGTCTGCCCATCTGACTCTGGGAAACGGGTTCTATCGCTGCTTTTTGCAGCAAAGAGTCTATTTCCTCTCTGACCAAATGGATGTGACTCAGAGGGTAGTAAGAGGGACCCAGAGGATGCTCGGGTGGTCTCTCTAGAAACTCGATTGTGTGACCTCTGGCTAAAGCTGAAATGCCCACGAGTCCGTTGTGACTGCCTCCCAGCCCGGTAGGTGGCGGAGGACCCGAAGGAGAAGCCGAGGGGCTCGGTGGTGGGCCCCGACGGTGGGTCCAGGGGCCCTGAGGAAGGGCATGATGAATGTCTAAAGGGCCCTTAGGAGGGGCTAGTGTCAGGCGTGATGGTGGCCCAGAGGAACCCAAAGGACCCTGTAGGGCCAGTACTGCCGTCATCCGGTCTGGCGGCGAGCCAGGCATAGGGCGATTCGGTGTTGGCAATGGAATGGTGCCCGACGGTGGTCGCTCTCCCACCTCCAGATCCCGTGATAGTGGGGAAACCAGAAGAACCACCTCAAGAGGCAGAGGGGGAGAATCCTGAGGGGAAGGAACCTCTGGGATCAGCTGCGGCTCAGGCAGTCCGGTTCCTCAACGTCAGGCCTGTTATCAGGGCCTGCCGGAAGAACCACGGCTTGGTGCACGTCAGAGGAGCCGACGTGCAGCTTATCAGCCATGGCCGTGCAATCGTTGGAGAAGCCAACGGTCGACTTACTGGCCGTACTACTCGCAGCAGACCCTGAAATATCGAGGGGTCTAAGAGTAGTAGGTGTCTCCTTTACCAAGATCAGTCCTGGTTGGGGGGTGGGGGGGGCAACGGCTGCTCAATGGTGGCAGAAGCAGCCTTGGCTGGAGGAACAACCCCCCCCGGGGGAGGAGGCCCCTCCGTGTCCGTGGCTCCAGGAGGGGGGCCGCAGATGCAATGGAGACCGTTCCCAGTCCCGATGGCTCTCCTTGTCCTACTTCTTCTTGTGATGGCCCTCTGGGGAAGAGGTCATGCTCTTGAGTTTCTTCAGCTCCTTCTCCATGGATGCCATTTTTTACTTTTTACTAAGGCCTGCTGACGCCATTTCCGTGTGGCTGGGTTAAAGCTTTGGCAGGCATCATAGTCCTTGGTCTTGTGCTCTGGGCCCAGGCAGAATAGGCAGAGGGAATGTCAGACTTTGTGACAGAGCAGAGTCCCGCAGGAGTACCACTTTTTTTATTAATGTGAATTGGGAGGCGTTGGAGACGACATGCATGATGCGAAATAAAACCAATACTTTATGAGAAAATATAAGTAAACGTGAATAAACGAGTAGAATACTCATCCAAAATGGCGCTGACAGAAGCAACATTCTCTGTGAGGTCCGACATGCGCATATGCGAATCAGGAGACGATGGAGACGACATGCAGGATGCGAAATAACACTAATACTTTATGAGAAAATATAAGTAAACGTGAATAAACGAGTAGAATACTCATTCAAAATGGCGTAGACAGAAGCAACATTCTCCGCGAGGTCCGACGTGCACAGTGTCAACAGCGGGAAACAACTGGAGGGCGGGTGTGGGGACCGCTCACTATATAGCGCCAAACTGACGTCCGTCACGTAACGTCGTGTGGGTGGTCCCCCGCCAGACACTGCTAGCTAAAGTTTTCCGTGTGGTCCTAGCGCCTGGCAGCTTAGTCCTATCTGTTAGTACCTACTGCAAGAGCCCTCTCAAAGTAAGATCTACGGACCCCATGGAAAAATTTCTAGCTAGCAGTCCAAGGCAGGGATCACCACCCTGACATTGGCCCCGCCCCAATGTCCCGCGTGGCATAAAGGGGGCGGTCCCCCAGCACCACCACTGTTCGTTCCGCCAGAGACCTGGCTGAGATACAGGATGGGGAACTGAGAAGGATCCTCTATCCCACAGAGAGAAGTACAGTTACATAACCCCAGGAGCAGGCGGTAGGGAAAACCACAAGCTGCAAGAGCTCCTCTCGAAGATCTACTGTTACGGTAAGTTCTTACGTAACTGTACTACCTTACTTCGAGAGGGAGCTCTTGCAGCAGGTAACACATATAGGACTGAGTCCCAAGCAGTACAAGGAAAGACCCAGGTCAGAAGGGTGGTGGACTGGGAAAAAACAGTGTCCTTGGCAGTCCTTAAGAGTACTCCCTGGAGGACTGCAAGGCCAAAACTTGCTCTCCTTCTGAAAGCAATGTCCAGACTGTAGTGCTTAATGAAAGTGTGGACTGAACAACAAGTAGCAGCTGCACAAAGATCTGCTGCAGAATCATTTTTGAGGGATGCAAAGGAGGTTGCGAACTCTTGTGGAGTGACCCTTGACCAGTCCCGGAAAGGGTTTATAGTACTTTTGGTAACAAAAGGTAATGCAGTTGATCAACCATTTGGCCAATATCTGCTTGGTCACTGGAGCCCCTAACATTCTTTGGGCAAAGGAGACAAGCAACTGGTCTGTCTTTCTTGACAAATGGGTCCATTCTGCATAGTAAAGGAGAATTTTATGTACATCCAGAGTGTGTTACAAGGCCTCCCCTCTAGCTGAGTACTCTGGGTAGTAGACTAGATTTGGATGTCCTGATTTAAGGTGAATTCGGACACCACCTTTGGAAGGAACTTAGAATTTGTACGTAGGGCAACTCTGTCCCTGAGAAAAACGAGGAAAGGCTCTTTACACATCAGAGCTTGTAGTTTGGAAATTCTTCAAGCAGAAGTAATGGCAACTAAAAATAACACCGTCCATGAAAGGAAGAGTAGCTTGCAGCTGGTTCAAAGGGAGGCAACGTAAGCTTCTCTAACATAAAAAGAAGATCCCATGGAGGAACTGGATCCCTCCTGGGAGGCTTAATGTGCAAGATACCCCTAAGGAAGATCTTGCACAAGTTCACTTGTGCCAGAGTTTTCCCATCCATTGGCACATGGTAGGCTGACAGTGCAGAAAGGTGCAACTTAATAGAAGAGTAGCGGAGTCCCCTGTCTGACATGCAAAGATGGTCCTCCAGCACAGATTCCACCAGACAGTGGAACGGGTCCACAGAATAGGGGGGATGCCCATAAGCAGAAACGTTACCATTTCATGGCATAAGTCACTCTGGTTGAGGGTTTTCTCGCTGCCACGAGAACCTATGCTACTATACAGGCTACTCCGAATCTGTCCCTGATCAGGTCTGCAGGAGCCATGCATGCAGATGCAGAGACTGAAGATTCGGATGTGCCAGGGATTCCTGCTCCTGGGAAAGCAAGTCAGTGGATAGGGGCGATGGGACCGGCAGTTCCAATGCCAATTGCTGGAGCAGAAGAAACCAGATCTGACAAGGCCAAAAGGGCGCTATGAGAATCATGCATGTGCTCTCTACCTGCATTTTAAGTAGTACTCTCTGGAGGAGTGGAAAGGGAAGGAAGGCATACAGAAATCTCCCTGTCCAAGAGACAGACAATGCGTAGCACCAGAAAACACCAGGCCCTGGATCTAGCGAGCAGAAATTGGGCAGTTTGGTGTTGTGTGGGGACGCAAAGAGGTCCAGTTCTGGCCGACCCCACTGTCTGAAGAGGTCATCTGTGACTTCTTGCAGTAGCTCCCATTCATGACTCTGCGATCGAGAGCAGCTTAGGCTGTCTACGAGAGTGTTATGAATCCCTGAAACATGAACAGACGTTATTTCTAGGCTGTGATCCACTGCCCAGTGCCAAACCCTCATTGCTTCCATGCACAGAGGGTAAGAATGCATGCCCTCTTGCTTGTTGAGGCAGAAGACGACTGGGCTGTTGCCTGACTGGCCAAACAGAGGCCCTGGTGTGAGCATGGACTGGAAGGCTTGTACAGCATACAAGACGGCCCTCTTCTCCAGCACACTGATATGGAGACTGCACTCCACCAAGGACCAGGAGCCCCTTGTTTGGTGGGATGCCAGATGCGCACCCCAGCCCATCCCCGAGGCGCCCGTCATCAGGACTTGCTGAGGACTGGGTCTTTGAAAGGGAACTCCGGTGTCCAGCTGGGAAGGGGTTAGCCACCGCTCCAGAGTATGGTGTACTGTGCCTTGGAGATCCTGACCAGTTGGTCAAGATCGTCCATGCATTGATCCCATTGAACCCTGAGGTTTCACTGCAGAACCCTCATGTTCAGGTGGGCCAGTGATACTGTAGTGACGGCTGTGGCCATGTGACCTAAATGTTGCACCACCACTCTGGTCGGGATTGGATTTGTGGAGATGACCCTCTGAGCGATAGCCCTTAGCCTGTCTGCTCAGTCCTGAGGTAGAAAGGCTTTTCCTTGGACAGTGTCCAAGACTGCCCCTATGTACTTCAGCCTCTGAGTAGGACAGGGGAACAACTTGGAGAGGTTCAGAGTGATCCCCAAGTCTTGGAACAGTCGGACAGTCTCCTCTGTTGAACAACTCAGCTGTTCCTCCATAGATGCTATGAGTAGCTAGTCCAGGTAGGGGTAAACATAATGACCCTTTCTCCAAGGACTGACAAATTTCAAAACTATGTAGTAGTCCAGGACAACTGGCTTATCCAAAAATGGTAGTTCCACTGTCGCGAGTGGTGGTCCAATGGTCGGAAGGCCATATTTTAAGGAAAACATATAAAAAATGATGTAGCAGCAAAGTAAATGGCTGTGTCATTCTATTTGTAATACTACATGATGTAGGCTGTAGAAAACAGTAAAAATGAATATGTAACTATCTTTAAATGTTTCTTTTAATACAGATTGAGTGATCTGAAGTCTAAGTCAAGTGGTGCTCGACTCCATTTAGTCCCTCACAAGCCAGAATGAAGCAGAGAATAATTAGGGCAAATATAATCAGAACTCGGATTCAGAACTGGCACCAATATCAAGTGTACTGGTGCTAGGACAGGATGATGGAACAGGAGCAGCAGCAGCAGCAGTGCAGGCAGCATGAGATACAGAAGCATCAAATTCAGTTGTGCCAGCAGCAGCATACCCATGAACATGTCGAATGCCTGGACCAGACAGGAGGCAGTGGTTTATTGCTGGATCTGGATCGAAGTCGCATAGTTCGGGACCCTCTACTGCTATTTGAAGAAGTGATGTCATCTACCAGACGTGTCCTTATTTTTGGCTTTATCAGGTTTTGAATGGAGAACACTCGTTCTCACTTTGCATTTGACACACTCATTGCCAGTAGTATTTCCACTAACTCCAGAATGTGAACAATCTGGGGCGTTTTTTATTTCAGCAATCTTGCATACACCTGCAGATAGGGTTTGTCAACTGCAGATTTCAGCAGAGGCTTAAATGCAGTATATTCTGATCTAATGTCTTCCTGCTGCTCTTCAGTGAAAAAATTAAAGTACACTGCCAAATTAGCCACTTCACTGGCCCCAGACTCCGCAAGTTGTTCTCTTGGCAGATCAAACTGTTTAAAATCCAGACAGGTAAACCATTTCAGAAGCACTCTTGAGAAATTTTGAAATCTTACATTGATGTAATCTATTGCTGCATGTACTAAAGTCTGCAGTTGTGTATCAGTCTCAAAATTTATTTCAGGACAGTTGCCCTTTGAATGTGAAGGGCACAGTCTTCTCAACTCCCTTCTGTGAAATTACATAATCCATGCATCTGTTTTGAGGTTTGTAATGAGCTAGAAAAGCCATCATGCATTTCCCTGGCTTTGATTTCAGTTCCATCAGTTGGAGAAGGCAGGTCTTGATGAGATGTGGTACTTCAAGAATTACTAAGTCATCTCTTTGAAACTGCAGGGAACGATTTCTAAGTATGGGCAAAAAATCTTGAAGGATATAAAGTGATTTGATAAAGTGTACAGATTGTACCACTTTTAACTGCACATTTGCTTTTGAACCATCAGCAGCAGATGCAGTTTGTTGCAATTGCTGAGCAACTGTAGGTAGATTCACCTGAACTGCATGAACTGAACGTGATCTACTGGCCAGCCATCTCACCTGTTTAATTGCACTGAAGTGTGCCAGATCATTATCTATCACATGTGCAATTTCTTGTTGCGTTCTCATCTTTTTTGGACTATAGTGGTAGAACTGAAATATGCCCTTTACAGTATTTTCAAGCTTTGATATGAAAGGGTTTCTTTTCATTACATCGAGAACTGCCAGCTCCAGCTTATGGGTAACACAATGCATGGCAGTGATGTGAGGACAGCGGTCCCGTAACTTCACGATGGTTCCACCCCTTTCACTCATCATTACACTTGCCCCATCAAAATTGGCAGAAATCAAACGTGGCTCCGGACTGCTCACATTTGATAGGTCAGTGACAGGAAGATGTAGTGAATCTAATGCAGTTTTTATTGCATTAAAGACACCTTCAGTATGTGCGAACTGCAAGGGCACAGCCTGGATCAGATATGTACATACATCTTTTGTGTTAGGATCTATGAAACGCAGGAAGACATTTTCCATTCGATTATAGCCGCATCAGTGCTGCCTTCAGCAAGAACTGTCACATATTTTGCATTTTTAAGAGTCTGTGTCTAGGTTTTGGATAGAACAGCAGATATAGCTCTGCAAAAGTCCCAGGGCTCGCTTATCATTGGTATAATTCATACCAAGCTTAGTACCATTTTTCTCTTACAATTCACGTAGTCATTTCATGTCAGAAAAAGGGCGCAAATTTTTTGCAATGGAGTACGCTGTGTTGAACAGACATCTAATCTTCACCTCTGTGGCCTCTTCCAACTGTGCAAAGTCTTGATAAAGTGGTGGCTCAGTAATACCACACTGAACTGCTTGCTGCCCACTTTCCAGAATATGGTGGTTCTGGCATAGCACATGTGGATTTGACTTTTCATGTGCCTGTAGTGACTCAATACAAAAGTTGTTAGAGCCTGCTGCAAAGACACTTGTTTTTTTTGAAAAGGCTGGAGTTCAATAGTGGGGTACTTTTCACACACTGTGCAAAACATCAGTCCATTTTTATTATTGCACCTCAACCATTTATAAGTGTTCAACCAGTGAGATTGAAACATTCTTGTCCTTGTCTCCTGGTCATATTTTTTTGTCTTTAGAGATCCTGTCTCCTTGCTGATCCAGCAAAGTTAGGTTCTTAGGACAGGAAACAGATGCTTCCACTTCACGGTTTAATTCAATTGATGGATGCTGCTCATCAGCATCAGTTGCTGTTATGTCCATTACCACAGCAGAAAAATACTCAATGTCACTTATCTTGAGAAGAAAGTCTTTCTGTTTGGCTAGGCCCAGTGGCGGCTGCTGCTGCTCCTGACCACATAGAAAAAAAAAAAAAGTGTCTTTTGTTTCTTTTTTTAAACTTTATTTGTACATCTACACCCCCCGGCATACTTCAGGAGTGCCCACACAGAAACTAACCTACTCCCAGCCTGAACCTCCCGCATCTCCCTTGATCTCCTCCCCCGAATGACCGCAGGCAAGCTCGCTCGACCCCGGTACCATCTCCAGGGATGATTCCGCCCTCCCTCGGCGGCTGGCTCCTAAGTGTGAAGAGCCTTACCTGCTGTCATC
Source organism: Neoceratodus forsteri (assembly GCA_016271365.2). NCBI lineage: Eukaryota > Metazoa > Chordata > Ceratodontiformes > Ceratodontidae > Neoceratodus > Neoceratodus forsteri. The sequence goes on along the minus strand of CM028130.1, from coordinate 1,053,203,730 downwards.
GGTCGGCCCTGGAGGGACCCAGGCGTGTCTGGGCCGCCTATTGGGATGTGGGTGATTCCCCCGGGGCCACCGTCATCTCACCGACGGTGCAGATGGCTTTTTCATATTTTCGTTCCCCCACGAGCGTGACATGCAATGGTGTTGGCACGTAGGTTGTCCCCATAGACGCCTGCCATGCTCATCCCCTGACCAACCCGTGCTACTGGGCAAGATGCCCCCTGCTTCCACTAGGGGCTGCCACGGAGCACGGTACACCCTGGATCCCAACCCAGGAGAAGAAAGCAGACCTCGGACACTCGTCTTCCTTCCCGACGGCCCTGGCTCGCTCCCGAACCCGGTGTGGCATCGAGCGCCTCAACCCTCAGCGCCTCTTGGCCAGTATGTCTTTTGTTTCTTATTCTTTTGCATAGCCATATTTTATTTGTCGTGTTTTTAACGTTTTGCCCCACACTTGCTTACTCTGCAAATAAAATGTATTTTATAATATCTGTGTGTGAGAGTGTCCTTTCTTGACTGGGTGTGTGGGTGGGAGCCGGGCACTTACTAGGGCAGTGCTTGGGTGGGTGAACACAGGAAACACACTTTATTCTGTTTGTTAAAGTTTAGTTTATGCTGAAACTTACAATGGTCAAGTGACTTCACTGCAGGCAGCCAGCTAGAGTCACGGATGCAGCGGAAGGGGTAAGGGTACTAAAGTTGCCAGCAATATAGCGTAGTCACACAGGCTAAACTTTTTAACTTCAGTACACTGTACTTTCTTCAGAATATTTTTTTATTTTATATTTCTCTCTGTAGTGCACAAACAACACCCCGTGACCACTTGTTCACTTTTTTTTTTTTTTAATTTAATTTCTGCCTCTCTCTCCCCTACTGTCCCTCAGCAGACACACAGGCACTGCAAGCAGTTGATGTGGGCTGGATTTAGTGTCTCACACAGGTGCAGCAGTTTATAATGTGATTTTTTTTTCTTTTAATTAAATATCTTTTTCTTTTCCAATTTCTACCCCTCTCTACCTCCTGTCCTGTCCCCCACACAGTCAAGCAGTTGTCAACGTCTGTGCATTTAGTTTTTATTAAGTTTTCTTAGGGCAACACACAAAGCCCCTCAACTCCTTTATTACTAGCCATTTTATTAAGTTTTCATATGGCAGGTGGGCAACACACAGACAAGGCCTCTCACACTTTTGTTTCTCAGTCTTTTAAGTTTTAGGGCAACACACAAAGCCCCTCACCCTCACTCTTATTTCTTAGACTTTTATTGTTCCTGTTAGGGCATGCAACACACAAATGCCCTCACTGTTTTTCTCAGCTTTTTATTTTTTTCTAATGGCAACACAAACCCCCATTCTTATTTCTTCTCAGACAGCTAGCTAGACTGCAAGACAAGTCTTATGTCCCAGACCCACCCCCAGACCCTTTTCTGTTTGCCCCAATTCAGTGCTGTTTTAGCACTGTTATCCTCTGTGTTCAGGTGTACAGCACGTGGCTAGCTCTCCCTCTCCCTACAACAGCAAAGCAACTGCCAAACCAAACTGCCTCACAGAAAACGGAAGAAAAAAAATCCCTTTTTTTTGTGATGATGACCCAGGAAGTCTGTACTGTAGCTGTTCTGTTGTTGTACTTAGTGTACAGTAAGTACACTATTACACCACTCCTATCCTCTGATTTTGTTGATGTAGTTCACTGTACTTATCCCCCGACTCGTCTTCCCCTTTCTTTTTGTACTTTTTTATTTCTGGCTCAGTGTCCCCTCGATCTCTATGTGGCAGAAGCCAGGCCAATACAGACCCACACCTCACTCTCACCTGATTCTCTAGGCTCTGGTCCTTAACCGCCCACCCCAGTCTTTCACATCTCCATCCTCTCTCAGTCTTTTTTTTTTTTTCCACAAAACACCACCAAAGAAACAAATTGATAAATTTTTTTTTTTTACCAATCTGACTCCCACAAGCTTGCTAGCAATTAGCAAATAACCACAACATACATGCTCCAATAGCACACAGAGATGCATCTAAGTCTGCTGCTGCAGTGAAAATGGTGCTTTGCCTAACTGCCACCGAATGTTCTCTCCAGCCCCCTCCCCTCATGCCAGGACTGACAGGCAGTGCTACACAACAACTTGAACCCATTCATCGGCTCACCTGTCAGTCCTGTGGGTGACTCAGGTACCGACGTGTTGGCTGGGTGCAGGTGGGCAGGTTGGGCGGTCCAGATTTGATGCGAGGCAGGCAGGCGCACTCCTTTTACTCCGGCTTCCTCGTCTTTCTTCTCCATGGCTGTGGAGCCCCTGGGATGTGCAGCATACACCACGTGGGGTGCCTGACTCACTATCATGTGACCAGTGGCGGCACTCCACTCACTGGCATGGAGGGAGGACATCTAGTGGCCAAAACCACACATGGCAGGCAGCTAAAGAAAAAAACAATTCAAGGCAGCCAGCACTAGTTTGGTTGTCTGTGGATAACCTATAGCATTGAAAGTGCTTGCCCCTTATCAGTTCATGCTAGCCCGGGACGTGAGGCTCTGGGATTTGTCGACCCCTGCCTTTCTCCTGACAGCTGCTGCCATAACTACTAGACACTTGGTGAAGACCCTCGGTGCTGATGAGTCTCTGAACGGCAGCGCTCTGAGCCGAAAGTGTTCTTCCTGGAAGATGAAGTGGAGATATTTTCTGTGGGATGGCAGGATTTGTATGTGCATGTAGGCATCCTGCATATCCAGTGAACAGAGCCAATCCCCTTGGTGGATCATGGGCAACAGGCCAGGCAGAGTCACCATCCTGAACTTTTTGTACTCGATAAAGGTGTTCAATTGGCTCAGATCTAGTATGGGATGAAGGTCCTCTGTCTTCTTTGGCACAAGGAAGAAACGGGAATAATATCCCCTTCCCCTGTGACCTGGCGGTACCGTCTGAATCGCTCTCTTTTGCAACAGCGATTGGATTTCTGCTCTTATGAGGGCTGCATGGGATGGGGAGCAGTGGGTTGGAACTGATGGGTTGTCCGGTGGAATCTGTGTAAACTCCAGTGCATACCCCCTTCTATCATCTGGAGGACCCACTGGTCTGAGGTGATACAGGACCATCCTCTGAGGTAGAGGGAGAATTTCCCTTCTACTGCCTCCCCCTGAAACTCCGCCAGAGGTGAGGGGGCAGGCACGGAGTCATGCCAAGGTGGAGGGATTGGGCACGGGAGGTCTGGCACTTTTTTGCATTTTTGGGACCTTGAGTGCCTGAGGGCAGGGGAGGTCCCCTTCTCCTAAAGCTCCCTTTAGGTTGTTGACATCTTCTCTGTTGACTCTGGTTCTTACGAAAGGGCTGACGTCTGGTATTGTCTGGCTCTGACTTGCACATTCGGTGTACATTGGATACCACCTTACTGGAGTCCTGTAGCCTGGTCATCAGCTTCTCTGTGTCTGAGCCGAAGAGAACTGACCCTTGGAAAGGTGCATCCAGGATGGCATCCTGCAGCTCCTGCCAGAATCCTGAGACCCTCAGCCAAGTGTGACGTCTCATACAGACCCGTGACAGCAGCTCTGGCGGCCAGATCTGCGGAGTCTTACGAGCTTCTCAGGACGTGTTTGCCTACGTCCATGCCAGACTGAATAACAGCCATGGGCTCAGATTTTTGATCAGAATCCAGCTGAGCTTTAACCAAGTCCATTGCCTTGTTCCATAATGACTTTTGGTACATAACCATATGGGCCAAGAAGTTCAGGGACCTGACTGTGC